>OW388082.2:10196420-20196420 GCA_936449025.2 Sarcophaga subvicina
TTTTTGCCAGCAATCTGTTGAGAGGAAGTCGCCGAAGAAATATTTTTTTTTCATATTTCGTTTTGATGTCTGACTAGGGATACGAACCCGGGCTTTACGTCTAATAAGCCAACACACTACCTACTAGACTACGGCGACTCACAATACGGGCTACAATGCATTATAGTAGTCAGGACCGGATATCCTAAATATGTTTTGAATAAATTTCTAGAGCCTACTTCATACTCAGGCTTAAAATCTTAAGTAGAATCTTCGGATCAGATTAAGAACGGTTTAAGTACTGCAGTACTGCTTCAAGCAGGAGGGATTATCATCAAGAGTAAGTTCAGATGAGATGTAATTCACTTGGCTTAGTATCTGGGAATGTTCAAGTATTTAAAATATGAAGTGTGGTGTCTGTATTAACAGTATCATGCATCAAAATTGAGGGAGTAATAGTATCAATGGAAGTGGTGACCAAATTAAACAACGAAAGGATTTATCTAAACGAATACATAATAACAGACAAAATCCTTGAATTGATAGGAAATTCTCTACAATATTATTACCACACTTCCTTTAAATTTTCCTACTTTTTAATATCTTCAGCTCCTAAAAGCACTCTTTTAATTTTGCAAACATTTCATTTGCAAAACTGGCATTACCCAAAGCAACCATCAATTGTTGGTCTTAATTTCATATCATTTTGGTATTAGAATTGTTGTTGTTGTTGTTGTTGTGTCTCTCTTTTTTCCTTTTATGGCAAATTAAAATGTCCAATAAAGAAAATGACAATTCACACGTTATATTCGAAAGAAAACAGTTTCATTTAAAACAAGTGAAAGCATTGCAAGGAAGTCTATAGTTTACAGCCAGCCCCTAGATGTATGCCATACTTTGTACATGACAAACGAATTCAAAACTAGGAAAGCTCATTTACAAAATGACCACAAATAAGGCTTGAAGAGAAAATTATAAAAGGAAACAAACTGTGTGAGAGAGAGAGAGAGAGAGAGAGAGAGAGGGAGAGAGAGAGAGAGAGACAAGTGAATAAAAGTCTTCGTGTATTATGTGGCATTGATAGATATTTTAAGTTGTTTTAATGAAATTACTGAAAGCCAAGTCTACAAATTTTTGTTGTGTTTTTGTTGTACAGACAGTTAAACAATTATTGTGATTATTGTATAGGCCTGGTTAGAATTGTAAAATAAAAGGGTTCGAAATGGCCAATAGCAAAATCAGTCTAAAGGTAAATGTAATATTATTTGTTTTATTCACAAGAAATCATTGTCACCCTATTAAGGGCCCATTATTGGTTTTGGTTTGTTATTAAAATTCAACACAAATAAAAGGGAATTAAACGAGGGTGGCTACAAAATTTAAATTTACTAACATACATATATACATACAGGGTGGCTGATATATAATGCAACAAAGTAAAGCGCAATATTTTTTTAATTTTTTTTTTAATTTTATTGTTCAAAAGCAAAAAATTTTGGAAATAACATCAAATTTTAAAATCAGTTTAGATTTGTTCGAATTGGCCACCTTTGGTACGAATTATGGCCTTCAAACGGCCGACAAAGCCATCACAGGCTGCACGAAAGTGGCTCTGCGATATTTTGGCTCATTCCCGGGGAAGCGCCGTCTTGAGATGATCGACACTTTGATATTTTTTAGTGAGAACCTTACTCTTCAAAATGCGCCCCAGGCGCAAAAGTCCAACGGATTGAGATCCAGAGATTTTGGTGGCCATTGTGCGGTAGAAATGAAGCGAGGAACCTCTGTTTTAAGCCATTCTTGGTTGACGCGTGCTGAGTGCGGTGGTGCTGAGTCCTGTTGGAATGTCCATGGTTTGCGGCCGAAAGGTTTGTCTGCCCAGGGCTTCAATACTGTCTTTAAGACATTTTCCCGATAATATTCGGCATTTATTTTGACCCCACGGTCGATGAACGGACGAGCAGAGAGTGACCATCCGACGTTACGGCGGCCCACACCATTACCATCGGCGTCGCTTGAGTTCTGGTGGCCAACCGCGGGTGTAAATTTTCAGCTGACCTCTTTGGCAAGTAAACCCGATCATTTTGTTTGTTCACAAACTGCTCAATTTGGAATGGCTTCTCATCGGAGAACAGCAAATTCGGTAACTGGCCACTTTCGTTTAAGCGAAGTAACTCCTTGGCTCTTTCCAGTCTAACTTTTTTTTTGTCCATCGGTGAGCTCTTGCACTTTTTGGAACTTCAATGGCTTCAGTCCAAGCTCATTTTTCAATATGTGTTGCATCCGTTCTCGCGATATATTCAGCTCACGAGCAATTTTTCAACCACTGCGGCGTGGATTTCGATCGAATCTGGCCTTCACTTTTCGGATCATTTCTGGTGTTGTTACCGTTTTTTTTCGTCCAATTTTGGACGCGATGCAACACTGCCAGTATCACGGTAACGAACAATGGTACGAGAAACAAAAGATTTATTCACATTTAAATGCTGGAGGGCTCTAACGACAGCCACCTGTGGTTTTCCAGCCAAATATAAAGCAATCACACTATCACGCTTGAATTTCATCACGAATAACTTTTTTTCTGAATGCAATAGATCAAAATGCTTTTGTAAGCTTGTAAATAATAAAATGAACTGTCACTGGAATAAATCTGCCAGCTGTCAGACGAGCGGTTTACAAATGATAACAACCTGAAGTTGGTTGCAATACATATCAGCCACCCTGTAATTGGTCATTACAACCCTTTAGGATTACAACCTAGCTTCTCACACCATTTATGTTCTGTTTGCGTTAATTTTATCCACAAGTGGCGGAACCTACAGTTTAAAGTCGACTCCAAACGATAGATTTTTGAGAAACTTTTCATGGCAATTTTATTTCCTCTCAGAGTTTTTGCCAGAAATCTGCTGAGAATTTTTATAAACATTTTTCAAAAATTGTTTCCTGCAACATATAAATTTTTATCCAAAATTTCTCCGCCTACCCCTCGTTTATTTCAAAACAAGCCTTTCTTATCATACATATACTTTAAACCTGTCTAAACCATAAAAGCAGATATTTTAACAATAAATTTTGTGTTACTATTTATATACAATGTATTCAAGAGAGGGTTAAAGAGACCGGGACTTGCTAAATGCCAAGAGAGTGTGTCAACTTACATGCATGTTAACTTTGCTTGTTGGCCCATTTCCATAAGGTATTTGCCTCAACTAATAATAGGTATCAATGTATTGGTTTGCATACATAAAGAATAAAAGAACAGGGTGGTTACAATTTAGACGAGAGTAATAAGCAATTCAGGTTGGATACAATATCATCCTATGGGCAAATAGCCAAGTATATTTCAAATTAATTAATCTACAGTGTGATACAAGAGATGCGCATAAAATTATATTTTCTGAAATCAAATCGCACGGAGAGAATTAGGTTAGTATTCTTTGGAATCACAACCCGGTAGGGCAAACAAAGTTATGTTCTCTGAATCCCAAGTCACACGGGGATTGCTCACAGAAAAATTATGGACAACGCAGAGAGGAGTGAATTCATTTTAGAAAGAATTGCAGTCGGCCTGTATTAGGCCCGAAACAGTTTGTGAAATGAAGTGAGCAGAAGTCAAGTCGTTAGTGCACCAATGGAAATATCTGCTTTGGGTGCCACATTTACAGAATTTCGAGGACCGTGAGAAGACATTCCTTCCTACGAAGAGGGTCTTTATAAACTACAAAAGACTGCCCTGATAGTAGATATTCAATCGGCACACTGCTCTCTAAGTTATCATTCTAATAAATTAGGTTTCCTAAAGGGTGTTTTTTATAGCGGTATAGAACTTTAAGTTGCAATAGAACAACGATGGATTATTCGATTGACATGAATTTTATTTAACCGTGGCATTACATTTTAAATATGATTTCTGGCATATGACCGCCACGGCTGGCGCGGATGTAGTCCAATCTGGACGTCCAATTTTCGATGACTTTTTCCAACATTTGTGGCCGTATATCGGCAATAATACGGCGAATGTTGTCTTCCAAATGGTCAAGCGTTTGTGGCTTCACCGCATAGACCAATGACTTTACATAGCCCCACAGAAAGTAGTCTAGCGGTGTTAAATCACAAGATCTTGGAGGCCAATTCACAGGTCCAAAACGTGAAATTAGGCGGTCACCAAACGTGTCTTTCAATAAATCTATTGTGGCACGAGCTGTGTGACATGTTGCACCGTCTTGTTGAAACCACATCTGCTGGACATCATGGTTATTCAATTCAGGAATGAAAAAGTTAGTAATCATGGCTCTATACCGATCACCATTGACTGTAACGTTCTGGCCACCATCGTTTTTGAAAAAGTACGGACCAATGATTCCACCAGCCCATAAAGCGCACCAAACAGTCAGTTTTTCTGGATGTAACGATGTTTCCACATACACTTGAGGATTACCTCCACTCCAAATGCGGCAGTTTTGTTTGTTGACGTAGCCATTCAACCAGAAGTGCGCTTCATCGCTAAACAAAATTCGCTTATGAAAATCGGGAACAACGGTAATCTCGTTTTGGGCCCATTCGACGAATCTACACCTTACTTGATGATCGTTTGGCTTCAAATCTTGCACGAGTTGGATTTTGTAAGCACGCAAACCAAGATCCTTCCGCAAAATCTTCCATAAAGTGGATGGACACAGACCCAATTCCTGTGCTCGATGGCGGATGGACTCATTCGGGTCTTCCCCAATGCTACGCTCTACAGCAGCAATAGCTTCTTCTGTACGCACCGTACAGCGTCTCTGGGGATGCGAGTTACCAATAAGAGTAAACGTGGTGCGAAAACGTTCCATGGTTAATCGAATTAACTGCTCTGATGGAAGATTTTGTCGACGATAAAATGGACGTAGTGCGCGATACGTTTTCCGCACAGAACCATTATTTTCGAAATAAAATTGCACTATTTGCAAGCGTTGTTCAGGCGTGAGTCTATACATGATGAATTGCCAAATCAAACTGAGAATAAATCACTTGACAGCTGTTAAATCGGTCGCCATCCTGAAAAGTAATGCCAACTTAAAGTTCTATACCTCTATAAAAAAAACACCCTTTATATGAGAACGAAAACGAGTTGTGAATGCAAGATCAAGAGAAGTAACTGAAAGACTCTGCTTACGATCTGCTGCTTTCTCTTTAAAAAAAACAAGTGAATGAAATTTTACCCGTTGAGAATTGCGTTTTACTGAGCCCCATCTACTGTAGCATGTGAACTCTACTACCTACCCTCGATAAGTCAGTCAAACTATCCGCGTAATAGATGTGCAGCTGGTTTTTTCATACAACATAATGCTGGGCTTGTTCCCAATATCTGGCTATACGGCCAAGGCCAATATCAAGACCACGCATGAGTACAGTAATCCTTCGATATACGTCGCCTCGATTAACGTTGTTTCGATTTACGTCGTCAAATTTTTTGTTCCCTCTCACTTCAATTTGCGTCGTCATTCCATTTACGTCGCCTTTTTTAGGAACCAATTGCGACGTGAATCGAGGGATTACTGTAACTTTTTTAAGTTCCTTGTTAAAAACATACCACTTTGTAGTATGAGGAATATGAAATTCAATTTACGTCGTTTCGTTTTATGTCGCCATTTTTTGGAACCAACTGCGACGTAAGTCGAGGGATTACTGTATCTATAATGCAATATTCAGTTGCAAATGGACGATTGGGGTTTACTGGATCTTACCTTCTATATGAGTTGCACATATAATTCGGTTGGCATGATCAGCTTAGTGCGATCAACCGCATAGTGGAAGTCCAAGCGCTTACTTCTTCTCCAGCGGAAAGTTACAAGTTAGTGAGATTGATTGGAAAATAGATTCCCAGATGATTCTTTTTTATAAAACATAACGCTTTGCTTGTTCCCAACAGCAATGAAGAAGATATAGGCCGTGCGTTCAATGCCTACACCACGCATAAGTGTCTACAAATGGACAATTGCTATTTCCTGGACCTTGCCTTCTATATGAGTTGCACGTATAATTCTGTTGGTATGATCATATGATGGACAGGCTCTCAATGTCTATCCTTGGCAGATTAGTGAGATTACCCGCATAGTGGAAGTTCAAGTGCTTACTTCTTTTTCAGCTGAAAGCTAGGCCCGTTCCCAAAAGATGAAGAATAATTTCTCCATCGTGAATGTTTCTGGAGAAGCTATTGGCCATTTGGGCAGGCAAATGTGCTTGCCAAGCAATATTCAGTTGTCTCCTTTGGACAGATATTTCTTGTGCCGCCTATCTAACTTTTTTCTGATTCGAATGTATTCATGTCTTGCCAATTAAAAGCTTGCAAGTCTTCAATAGGATTAACAGTATAGAGGACTCATCCGGTTGTTGTTGTTGTAACAGTTCGGCTGTTGTTTCCGGAAGCTTTTCCCTGTATATAAGATAAAGATGGATTAGTAATTGGGATGGATTGGAGATGGGATTGTTGTTGTTGATTGTATGTGTGTGTTGTCAACGTCATGTGGTAGCTAGTCCGAGGAAGTCAGCTGTTGTCGTAGGGTTCAGCCATAGGTCTACGGGTCGTAGGGCTGTCGGTTTCGCTGGACAGCTAAAAATGTGCACCGTATCGTGTGGTGTCTGGTTGCAAAATGGGCAGCTATCCTGGGTTCCCTGTAGTTATTCAGGAAGTTCGACCATCCTGATCTGAGCTGGGCCAGAATAGTTCTCGTGACTCTTGGAAGCTGCCTTTCCGAATCGGCTATCGGTGGTGGGTGCCGATTAATGACCCTATTATGGCTGAGCTTGTCTCTGGCCGTCGCGACGATGGTATTATGAAAGGCATTTTGTGCCTCCCTGACGGACAGTATATCAGTTATTATGAGGTATGAGGTGGACGATGTCCGAGTTGTAGATAGTGAGGTATTGTCTTATGCGGCGAGGAGGGGGATCATTCAAGGCTATGTGGTGGTTTTGATGGAAAGGTTGGTAGCAGGCTACGAGGAATTGTTTAGTTAGCAGCTCGTTGTGTCTTCTAACCGTCAGCATCTGTGTCTCATCATGGAGGTAGTCTATACTAGTCATCCTCATGCATCCAGTGGCTATTCGCAGGGCGTTGTTCTGTGACGTCTGTAGTGCCCTCCACTGTGTGTCACTCAGGTATGATGTCCAGATTGGAGCCGCATAGTTGAGGAGAGACCGTCCGATAGCCTTATAGGTGGACAGGATGGTTTCCATGTCCATTCCCCATGTGGTGCCTGCCAGTGACTCATCCGATAGTTCGATGGTCGTGACTTTAGACTCAAGATAAATTTCAATTTTCTTCCTTCTATGCGGATATCTTAGGTTAGAGGTTAGACAAGTACAGTACCCGGAGGTTGATTTGTCCCATTGTACGAATATCTTATGTGAGGTCATAATTTTGGGTACAAATCCGAAGTACTTCTTAACTGTTGAACTACCCCCTTTATCCCTTACTAATACTGTTCATCACACAGTATTTCTTTTGATTTCTCTCTCGCTCTCCCTCTCTTCTTCTCTCTCCCTGGCATTCTAAGTAATCAAATATTGAAATTGTTTATAAAATCATATCAATATATCGGCTGTAGATTCTCTCTTTCGCTCTCTCTCTCTCTCTCTTTTGTTCTCCTCTCGTTTATATTCATGTATTGTATAAAATATTTGAAATTAATTGGCATTTTACTTGTATTTGTTTGCCAATGCCATAAAGAGCACAATGGACAGACAGTGCAACCAGTTAGGTGCGTGTATGTGTTATTTCTGTTCCTGTGTGTCTATGTTTACATTTACAATGACATTAACATTAATTGCATTATGACATCATTTTATGGGTTTCATATTTCATTTGATTTCTGACCAAATCTAATGTACGAGTATGTTTTACAACAATTGCATACAGCAACGGCAACGGCAACGGCAACAGCTACAACAATAATAATAACAATTTAAATGAATAAATTAAAGTTAAATTTAAATTTTAAATTGTTTATTTACATGCACATTTTAATTTTAATTGGCAATTAAGAAAATACTAATTTACATACACACACACAGATTCCACACACACACACAGATCACAAAAAAAGGAAAGAAAAAATTAAATTTTATTTCACTTCTGAATACAAAAAGCAGGTGAATTCTGTTGGCTGAATGAATGTCTTAAAAATTCTTTCGTCTTTCACACACAATACAGCTCAAGCAGATTCTGGCATTTTGAGCTGGTGGCAGTAAGACTCTAAGAAGGTAATTTCTAACCCAACTTGGACTATAGACATGCAATACATACATACATACATACATAATTGGTCATTACAACCCTTCAGTCAGGATTACGACCTAGTTTCTCACACCACTTATGTTGTGTGTGTTAATTGTATACATGTGTGGCGACACCTACAGTTTAAAGTCGACTCCGAACGACAGATATTTTGGGAAACTTTTCATGTCAATTTTATTTATTCTCAGAGTTTTTGCCATAAATCTGCTGAGAGGAAGACGCCGAAGAAATACTTTTTCTATTTTATTTTGATGTCTGGCCTGGGGCTCGAACCCTGGCTTTTCGTCTAATAATCCAACACACTACCTACTAGACCACGGCGACTTCAAGACATGCAATACTGCAAGTTTCTCTATAATTTTTTCGATAGGAAATTAGAATTTAGCATTCCAACTAGGAGCTTATGGTCTAATGATCTGGAGGCGTCCGGTAAGACCCTTGCGGTATACACCACCGTCTTCAAATTGCTGGACAATACAGGTAATGGGTTATAACGGGTGATTTTTTTAACTATAATCTTTTTGGCAACACTGGTTTAAACAGCTCATGCACGTTTCGTGTTTTATTTCACTGTCAAACATCTTCAGTTTGGTCTATAATTTAACCATGAATCGTCTTACAAACGAAAAACGCTTGCAAATCATTGAATTTTATTATCAAAATGCGTGCTCTGTTAAGAAAGTTCATTGTGCGCTTCTTCCATTTTATTGTCAGTTTAATCAACCCACTGAAGCGGCTATTCGGGCTATTGTCATTAAATTTCACACCAAATTTACATTGTCGGACATTAAACCATTGCACACGCTTAAGTAGAGTGCGAACTGAAGAAAATATCGCAGCTGTATCGGCCGGCCAGTGTTAATGATGACCATGAATTATCGATTCGTCTCCGTTCGCAGCAATTGGGCCTCTGTTACTCAACAACGTGGAAAACTTTGCGGAAGGATTTAGGTGTGAAGCCTTTCAAAATACAGCTGGTGCAAGAATTGAAGCCGAACGACTTACCGCAACGCAGAATTTTTGGTGAATGGCCTTTTGGATAGTTAGACGAAGATCCACTTCTTTATCGAAAAATTGTGTTCAGCAACGAAGCTCATTTTTGGCTCAATGGATACGTAAATAAGCAGAATTGTCGATTTTTGAGTGATGATCAGCCAGAAGCATTGCAAAAGCTACCAATGCATCCAGAAAAAGTTACAGTTTGGTGCGGTTTCTTGGCTGGTGGCATCATTGGGCCGTACTTCCCCAAAGATGCTGCGAATCATAACGTAACTGTGAATGGTGAGCGCTACCGTGAGATGATATCCAACTTTTTTTGCCCAAAATGCAAGAGCTTGACTTGTATGACATGTGGTTTCAACAAGACGGTGCCACATGCCACACAGCACGCGAAACAATGGACTTACTGAGAGGCGAGTTCGGTGAACATTTTATTTCACGTTCTGGACCGGTCAATTGGCCGCATAGATAATGCGACTTAACAGACTATTTTTTGTGGGGCTATGTTAAAGCTCATGTCTACACAGACAAGCCAGCTTCAATTGACGCATTAGAAGACAACATTGAAGCTTTTATTCGTGAGATACCGGCCGAAATGTTGGAAAGAGTATACCAAAATTGGACTAAGCGGATGGACCATTTGAGGCGCAGTCGCGGTCATCATGTGCATGAAATAATCTTCAAACATTAAATTATATGGACCGTACTATCGATTCAAATAAAGATTTCATGCATTTTTCTGAATTTTATGTGTTTTTTTTGAAAAATTTTCCTATAGCTCTTTAAAAATCACCCATTACATTCTGGGTTCTGACATACACTTTCGTGTATGTGACCCGATGCTTGTTGGCTGGTGCAAAATTTTCTGAAAGTTCTTTAATTTACTTTAACGGCCGGACTGCATTCCTAACATCCTAACGAATATTCCCTAGACGATCGATGTTGTCAATAAACACCGGGGAATTCTCATTGAAATTTCTGATCATTTCACTGGTATCCGCGCCAGCCGTAATTGTGATTGCAGGTACAATTCCTGTAGATCTGCAGGCCGCGGAGCGGATGGATATTTATAGGGCGAAATTGACTGGAAGTTATAGAACAGGTTCTTTCAGGCAAAACATCATCTCATAATGGCAACGCCAATGGGATGAAGAGAACAGAGGAAGGTGGCGACACTTATCCTGGATATTGAGCTATGGATTGGACATAAAATCGGAGAGTTGAACTACTATACTACACAGATGCTATCGGGGCATGGATATTTTAGAAGGTACCTGCATGGAATGGGCAAGAGCGCCTCCCTTTATTGCCTTTATGAAGAGGATGAAGTAATTGACGATGCAGGGCACACTACTTTCGAGTGTGCACGCTGGCAGAGCTATCGCTCTGAACTGACGTCAATAGTTGGAACGATCACGGCGGCTAACATTGTCGGGGTTATGATTGCGAGTAGGGAGAATTGGAATTCAGTGGCGAATTACTTGGAGCGTATCCTGAGATTGAAGAAGAGAGATCTCGAGGCTGCGGAACATGTAGGCACGCCGGCGTAGACGGTAACTGTACAAGTGTCAAACAAAATCCGACACAGGGACCTGGACGAAAGGAATTGTGGAGACACTTAGATGTCTCCTCAACTTTCGACACTCAATCCGGAAGCGGATATGAACACGCAGGGGCCAAGGGGCCAAAAGGACTCCACTCCGAAGTAATACAATCGTAGTTCCGGAGTGGGCACGGGTCCACGAGACGAGGGAAGGATTTAGTGGGATGTGACGACTTCCTCTATGGTGCGGTTAGGTGCATTTACCCCTTCTCGGCGTAAAAAAAAGAAAAAAAAGGTAACTCGTATATGAGCCGCAATAGTCAACGTAGTCTAGCAGGCAGTGTGTTACCTTCTTAGACATGAAGCCTCGGTTCAAACCTCAGGTCAGACATCCAACAAAACGAAATATGAAAAAATATTTCTTCGGCGACTTTGCGGATTTCTGGCAAAAACTCTGAGTAAAAACTGAGAGTAAATGAAATTGCCATGAAAGAGATTCTCGAGAAAATCTGCCGTTCGGAGTCGACTTTTAACTGTAGGTCCCTCCACTCATGTATAAAATCAACGCACACAACATAAAGGGTGTGAGAGGCTAGGTCGTAATCCTGACTTATGGGTTGTAATAATCATTTATGAATGTAAGTATATTGTTACGTTTTTACCTTTTTAAAAACGTTTCAATATGAATTCGTTAATTGCAAACCAATTAAAAACAATGTGTTTATTTTCTCTTAAACTCTCTTTATTGTTTACACTACTTTTGTGTGCCCCCGTATGCAACTTGAACACAACAATAATTGCTTTATTCACTTTTCTAGTTCACACAACTACCCGCTATTCTTCTTACACTTCTGCTCGCGTAAACACTAACAACTGTTCGATCTTCAAACCACGACTTCTGCACACGCAACTTCACTCAAGGCTGACTGAATTCTTACTGAATGCTGCCTGCTTTGTGTTACCCTTTTATAGTCCGACAAAACCAGTCTAACGAACATTCTTGAAGTGGAAGGTTCGTGTTCTCGCCTTCTCGAGAACTCTATCGCTACTACATTATTGTTTGTGTACTCTGCTTATGTTGTGTATCCTTTTTTTTCTCACATACTTGTTGTAGCTGGTTTCCATATAATAAGTTCGATGTATGTGTTAGTGTAGCTGGTAGCATTTGTTTATCGTTTTATTGTTAATCGATATTAAGTCGTTTCGATTTGCGTAACAATATATATGAGCTTCAGGGCATAGAAATATCTTAAAATATTGCATTGCAACTCAACTGGCCAGGGCACACAATTTCCGACAAATCGCTATTCATAGGTGATCTGATTGCCTCAGGTAAACGGATCTTTAATCGTTTTAAAGTGTAGTTTCAGTTCGTAAGAAGTAGGAAAGTGAATAGAAAATTACTAGACTCTGCTGGACTAATGTGAACAAGATAATGCCTTGACAATCCCACGTACAGTTTTCTTAAGCCACTGCCATATTAAAAGGCATGCCAATAGGCTTAGAATTCCCTCAAATAACTTCTGCTCAAGCTGAGGGTCTGAGGAGTAAGACGAGATTACCTTTCACCACATGTTTCAGTGTCCGGGAGTTGCCTTCAATCACTGAACTCTCCAAAGTAAGGATTAATCCAAAATCAGGATTTATTATGAAGTCGAAAATGTTTAAACCTCGGTTTGCGGTGTCATCATGGCATGGCATAGCCCCTGAATCTGAGCCTTTCAAAAGCTACTGTTTTCCTATTTTTAAGTTAAAAACTCCAGTACAATATGCAGTACTAAAGTGTTACGCCTTCAGTTATGCTACAGATTTTTCGCATTTGGTTATCCTACCATTCCAGAACATATGATATGATATTGAGTTCAATCAAGAAAGTATTAAAGATTCAAAACTTATGTAAAAATCTAATGTTTTCCTATTTTTAAGTTACAAACCTTAATACAAAATACTGTACTAATGTATTATACCATTAGCTATGCTACAGTTTTTTTGCATTCGGTTACCCTACCATTCCAGAACATCTGATATGACATTGAACTTAAACAAGAAAGAATTAAAAGCTAATACAGTCTCTGTATAAAAGTTTATTAAACATTTGAAAACAATTTTTCAGCTCTTTTTTTAAATTCACTGTCTTTGAGTGGAATTTGCCACTTTCTTTCTTAACCTATTCACCGCACTTCAAATTTGCGTGTTTGGCGTACAAGTACTTTATCTTTCCCGCGAGCATGAGTATTGTATGTGTTTAAGTGTTTCCTTGTAGTAGGCGAGGTTATGTTTAAGAGCGGTTTTAAACAAGTCATTCAGGTTTCCTTGTTACTTTGGCTGGCAAAATGTTCTGTGTGGTGTTTTTTTTTTTTTTTTTTGTTTTGAAAAACATCAAAACTTTTGCCATTTTACCGCAAAGTATTTACAGGCTGCCTTTTTAACACATGCTTCAGCCTATTTTTACAACAGCAACCGGGGCATTAGCAGCAGTGGAAAGAAATTCTAAGAAAAACCACAAAAATTTCTTTAAAAAGTACCAAAACAGAAGAGGCAAAGAGTACTTACATTACAAACGGCAGTTAAAGCAAGGCAAAGGAATTCTAAGAAAAGTTTAATTGTGTATATTTTTAGGCGCACATATTAGAAGTTAAGAGAGAGAAAACAAAACAGGAAAGAAAGTCAAAGTAATACAAAAGCAAATCAAATTGACATTTACACAGACATGCATATGCATTTACTTTGACTTCTGGTTGTTGTTTTATTTCTTTCTCTTTCTTTTTCTCTCTCTCTCTCTCTCTTTCTCTCTCTCTCTCTCTCTCTCTGTGTGTAAATACGTATGTATGTGGGTGTGCAAAACAAAGTTTTCTTGTAGAAAAAGTTATTTTTTTTTTTACCACAATTCAACAAAATGTATTGCATATTACAGGGGTTGCCTTTTCGTAGCATAAACAAAGGGATGAGCAATGCTATGAGTGTATGAATGACTATGTGGGTGTATATTTATTTGTGTTTTTCTTTCTTTTTTTTTTTTTTTGTTTGTGTTTAAATTGTCAAAATTCTTAAGGCGTTTTCCTTTTTAATTGCCAGGTGTTGGAGACACAATTACTTTAATTTGTAACACTTTTCTGGTATGACAAAAAAAAAAATTAGAAAAAAAAAGTAAAAACAATTAGATTTTCTTAGAAAATTCTAATAAATCAAAGGAAATGTTTTTAAGACTGTTTTGGAAATTTATTTGAGTAAAAAAAATTTATGTAAATTTGATTTATTGTTTGAAGAAAATTTAATTGCAAGCAATTGAAAAAAGTTTTTTTTTTATTTAAAAAAAAGAAAATAAAAATTATACAAGAATTTAGAAAAATTTAATTGTCATGATGAAACACAACGAATTTTCAAATGATCAGTTGAAGTATTTACTTCACTCTCGTTAATCAATCGACAAGCTTCCAACGAAAGCCCTGTATAAAGGGCAGGCCATTTAAAAGTTTAAATCAAACAAAAACGGTTTCAAATTTTGCCAAATTTATTTATTTGCTGTGAATTACAATTGTTCCGGTTAGAAGTGGAATATTATTTCATTCATATGGCTGCCGTGGCTGTACTCATAGTACCTCATTCGATTGCAACAATTTGCGTGCATTTCTTTGAGTGCATAAGGTCGTATCTCGGTAATGACATTGCGAATATTGGCCTTCAAATACTTAATGGTTTGTCGACATGACACTTTTCTTTAACGTCGTTTTACAGAAAATTGTCCAGCGGTATCAAATCACAGCTTTTTGGCGGCCAATTGACATCACCATTTCGGGTAATTAAACAGCCATCAAATGTTTGTCGCAATAAATCCATGGTGGCATGAGGTCTATGGCAAGTTGCTCTCTCGTGTTGAAAACAAACATCATTCACATCAATACCATGAAGAGCGGGCCTTCAAATGCTTAATTGCCTCTAGTTTGTCGGCTTAACACTCTCCTTTAAAGGCGCCCCACAGAAAATAGTCCAACGGTGTCATACTGCAATTGACATCTCCATTTTGGCTATTTAAACGAGCATCAAACGTTTGACGCAATAAATCGATTGCGGCATGAGATGTGCGGCAAATTACACCACACTGTTGATACGAAACTTCGTTCAAATCAATACCATAAAGACTGGGTACAAAAAAATCGGTTGCCATGGTGCGATAAGTGTCTCCATTGACCGGAATGATTACCCTGACCTCATTTTCAAAGAAATATGTGCCAATGTTGCCTTCGCTCCACAACCCATACCAAACTGTTACACGTAATGGGTACATTGGCGCACCAAATGCGACAATTTTGCTTATTAACATACCCGCCAAAATGAAAATAAGCCTCAGTCAAAAAAAGATGAATTTTTGGCAAAATCGACATCATCGTTCAGTTTTTCGTGGGCCTATCTAACGAGGCAAAAACGAAGCAGATGGTAAGGCGGCTTCAACTCTTGAATCAACTGAATTTTGTAAGGGGCATCATACCGAGATCTTTTAGCAAAATTCGACTTAAACTGGTGCGTGAAATGTTCAATTCCTGAGAACGTTGACGAGTTGATCTTGATGGATTCTCATGCACACTCTCAGCCACAGCTTCGATATTTTCGGATGTACGTACTGTACGAGCACATTCACGTCTTGGCGCATTAACAATGAAACCAGTTTCACGAACTTCTGCAATAAACTTATGTATTCCGGGCACTATTGGTCCTTCTATGCGACCAAATTTAGTACGACATTTTCGTGCAATCTCCGACCAATTGCCTTGGTTTTGGAAATAAATTTCCAATAAATCTTAACGTTGCTAAAGCGTAAATCGATACATTAGATTTAGTGGAGATAATATTGTTACGTCTTTACCTTTTAGCTTAGGTTAGGTTAGGTTAGAGTTCGTGTACTTGTCAATTAAGACAAGTACAGTACCCGGAGGTCGAATTGACCCATTGTACAACGTCCTAGTTTCTCACACCACTTATGTTGTGTGTGTTGATTTTATACATGAGTGGTGGGACCTACAACTTATAGTCGACTCCGAACGACAGATTTTTGAGAAACTTTTCATGGCAATTTTTATTTACTCTCAGAGTTTTTGCCAGAAATCTACTGAGAGGAAGTCGCCGAAAAAATACATTTTGTATTTTGTCTTTGATGCATGACCTGGGGCTCGAACCCAGGCTTTTGCGTCTAATAAGCCAACACACTACCTACTAGACTACGGCGACTTTAAAAAAACGTTTAAAATATGAGCTCGTAGATTGCAAATGAAATAAAAATAAATTTGTATTTAGTTTTTAATTAAAATTCTTTATTATTCGCACAATTATGTGTGCCACTGTTCACAACTTGACGTAAACAACAACAATTGCTTTGTTTGTTATTCCTCTCTTTATACCCTTTGCATAAACAATAACAATTACTAGGTAATTATTCGACAGATCTTTGAAACGGAGATCTTCAAACCGCATCTTCACACAAGACTGACTGAACTTCACTCACTGAATCTCCTGCTTTGCCTTGCCTTTTATATAGCAGAGTAAGCAGACTGATGAATGTTCTTGAAGGCGAAATCTCTATAAATGTAAACATCATTGTTTACATTTATTCTTGTAGTGTTGTTGATGGATTTTTGTTCACTTGTTTACCATTTTTTTGTGCTGGTGTTTGTTGTTATATTAACCGTAGATCGAGCTTTGTATCAAAGATGATACATTTCCATTTTTGAGACGATATAACTTTAATTCAGAAAAAGTTAGATGGGTAATATTTTTATAATTCGTTAGCATTGTCAGCGCCAGTATTTTAAAACAAATAAAAAAGGAAAATTTCAAACAGGGGTTACAAAATTCAAAAACGTCATAATTCTGGCTTATATATCATTTTTGATATATGTATGTATACGGCTTTCCTAGAAATTTTTTGGTGTCGTTTCTGGAGATTTTGTGAAGTTTTATCGTAAATAGTAGATTATTTATGGTTTTTGAGAAAGAATTGAAAGTTAAGTATGGGACGAAAGTGAAAAGATTGAATTTTCTATTCTTTATATGTTCTTGATATTGATAGTCTAGTATGTAGCGTGTTACCTTATTAGACATCAGACCAAGGTTCAAACCTCAGGCCAGACATTTCCAATTTATAACGAAAGGTTGTAATGACCGATTATATATTAATTATATACGTAATATTCCTGCTGCTAAAGACTTTGGAGAAGAAGAAAATAGAAGCTCGTCTTATGAACTGAAGAAAGTGTTGGCAGCAACAAACATGACAACAGGATCTTTTTCGCCAAAGATGGTACTACTTGGAACAGAAAAAAACTGCCTACAACTGTAGTTTGGAATGAAAAAATATTACCAATTTTCACGCAGATGGTTAGCAGCTGTTTCCTGAAATGTTGTAGAATCTTTCTTACTGCTCTTCTCAAATTTATCTCACGTGAGAAACAAACATTAGAAAAATGTGTTTCGTCCCATGTTTTATTACAGATGATAATATTTCGGTCAACTACGTACGTATGAGATAACAGAATCATTCGCTTTGATAATGATATATTTACATCTATTACGCCTTTTCGAAACCTTTATAATCATGCTTAAAGCCTTTTTGAAATTCGAATGAAAAGGATTTTTTTTCTAAAAAAAAATATATTTATCTTAATTTTTTGTTAAAAAATTTTAAATATTTTCATAAATTAATTATCACACAACTTGTAGTTTTATGTAAGAAATAATACTGTATAAATAGTTTGGGATTAGCTATCATACTTTCAGAGCAGCCCATATATCCTTTTTTAAAATTTTTAAAAATTTATTTTTTTGTTCGCCCAAAAGATAAGAAAATTTAAGAAAATATATTTAAATAATGATGCCTATGTTTTTATGTTCCTTTTTTGGTATATTTTCATCTCAAATTAAAGTTCTTTTAGCAACAGAATACAAAAACTTTTTAGTTTTATTGTGGAAAATGTTGCTGTAGATTAGTAACAAATTGAATTTGATGGTCGTTATAAATTTCGTAGTCCACCGAAGTCGAATTGGCAGTTTTAGATTCAAGTACATCTTACGTGCGTAGCAACTAAAGGGTGTTTTTTATAGAGGTATCGAACTTTAAGTTGACATCACTTTTCAAGATGGCGACCGTTTTAACAGTTGTCAAGTGATTTATTCTCAGTTTGGTTTGGCAATTCATCATGAATAGACTCAAGCCTGAACAACGCTTGCAAATAGTGCAATTTTATTTCGAAAATAATGGTTCTGTGCGGAAAATGTATCGCGCACTACGTCCATTTTATTTTGTTTAGCGATGAAGCGCACTTCTGGTTGAATGGCTACGTCAACAAAACAAACAAAACTGCCGCATTTGGAGTGAAGGTAATCCTCAAGTGTATGTGGAAACACCGTTACATCCAGAAAAACTGACTGTTTGGTGCGCTTTATGGGCTGGTGGAATCATTGGTCCGTACTTTTTCAAAAACGATGGTGGCCAGAACGTTACAGTCAACGGTGATCGGTATAGAGCCATGATTACTAACTTTTTCATTCCTGAATTTAATAACCATGATGTCCAGGAGATGTGGTTTCAACAAGACGGCGCAACATGTCACACAGCTCGTGCCACAATAGATTTATTGAAAGACACGTTTGGCGACCGCCTAATTTCACGTTTTGGACCTGTGAATTGGCCTCCAAGATCTTGTGATTTAACACCGCTAGACTACTTTCTGTGGGGCTATGTAAAATCATTGGTCTATGCGGTAAAGCCAAAAACGCTTGACCATTTGGAAGACAAGATTCGCCGTATTATTGCCGATATACGGCCACAAATGTTGGAAAAAGTCATCGAAAATTGGACGTCCAGATTGGACTACATCCGCGCCAGCCGTGGCGGTCATATGCCAGAAATCATAATTAAAATATAATGCCACAAGATTATCTTTCGGATAAATAAAATTCATGTCAATCGAATAATCCATCGTTGTTTTATTGCAACTTAAAGTTCTATACATCTATAAAAAACACCCTTTACATGCGTTTTTATAGGTTTAGGCCTATTGGAACTTATATGTCCCATGCCAAACTCCTGATGGGACATATATATCCCGTGCCCTAAATTCCATCCTAGGGTAGGGGCACTACCAAAAAAGCTATGTATATATTTAATAAGCATATCTATGCTAAACTGACCTCTTATAGTATTTGTAAACTAACTAATCGTCTCCCGTACCGAAAGGGTTAAACCGATAGATGGCCCATTACGGTTTCCGTACTTAGTGTTTTGTGTTGTACTTTTAGTAACAATATAGGTTCATGTGTTCCAAAATAACCTAAAAATCCATTCCCTTTATGAATTATTAAAAAAACCTTTCTCTTTTTTTTTTTTTTTTTTTTTAGTATCCGAAACCAATTTAAAAGTTTCTTTCACTTTTTTTCGTATTTTTTGATTTGTTGTTTTCCCCCCCCCCCCTGCTATTGTTTTTAGTTCACTTCATTTTACTAATTGTTTACACTTTTTAACAAAATTGTTTTCCATTATACACCTCAAAAAAAAACGAACAAAAAACTGGGAAAAGTGTAGAACAAAACAAAGCCATCATTTGATAGAAAGTTTATTAGAAAAATATAACTTTATTAGAGAGAAAAAGCCTGTCACAATGACAAAAACATACAAACAGGCACACAGGCACATGCAAACAAACAAACTTTAGTGGAACCAACACCAAGCAAGTTACGGGTAAAAAAAAATTGTGAAACTTTGAAAGGGTTTTTCTGTCTCTCTCTCTATTTGCAAAACCATACAACAAAGGCTTCAATTCAGTTCAGTTTTTGTTTTTTTTTTTTTTTGATGCGTTTTTGTCCAAAGCCAAACATTTTGTGTTGACATGTTAATGAAGTTTTTTTTTCTCTCGTTCTGTTTTTTAAACTACAAAGTATTTTATTTTCGACAATATTTTGTTGTATTTTTCTAAATTTTTCTAAACAACCAAAACCGTAGAAGTAAAGAAAAAAAAGGAAAAATCGTTTGAAAGAATGTTGTTGGCTAAAAAGGCTGTTAAAACTGAACACCGTTTTGTTTAAAGTTGTCAGTTGTTGCTGACAACAAACACACACAAACTGGACTGTATGAAGTGAAAGCAAAACCGTAAAACCAACTGACAACTTAAAAGTAAAGCCAAAATACAAATATTGGCCAAAAAGGCCATAGTGAGACCAAATATTTGTGAGAAATATACCCGTATTCTCATTGGAGATATTTTATGGAAAAGAAAGGCCTCCTAAATGCCTCTTTCTTGATGTTAAGTGATCTCAAGGCAGGTATAAATTCAGCATTTGTTATATGCCCCGGTAAAGAGAACATTTAATAGCATTAAGGGTTGTTTATATTGTTACGTTTTTACCTTTTTAAAAACGTTTAAATATGAGTTCGTTAATTGCAAACCAAGTAAAAACAAATATGTGTTTAATATCAGTTAAACTGTCTTTATTCTTTACACTACTTTTGTGTGCCACCGTATACCACTTAACGCTACAACAACAATTTGCTTGTACACTATTCTATTTCACACTTCTGTCCGCGTTGACACTAACAACTGTACGTTAGATCTTCTCTGCTTACAATCTTTTTGCAAGCAATACCACTTGTACGTTCAAACCGCAACGTGTCTTCACACAAGGCTGACTGAATTATCTCTGACTGACTGCTTGCCTTGGTGCCCATTTTATATACGCACGCAATCAGTATGACGAACGTTCTCGACGTGGAAGGTTCTTGTGCTCGCCTTCTCGAGAATTCTATAACGACCGCATTGTTGATGGTGTATGTTGCACACTTGTCCATCCCTTTTTGTCACATACATGTTGTAGATGGTTTACTTTCATTTCATGTTGTTGTTGGTACCAGGTGCAACCAGGTTCGTTGTACATATGTGTGCTTTAGATAAGCAACACGTTCATTGTATTCATAGTGTTAGTGTGTATTTGTATCGTGTGGCTTTTGTTTATCGTTTTTTGTTAAACAATATTAGGTCGTTTCGATTTATGTAACAATATGTTCTATTAAAAGCCTATTTAAGGGGCATAAGTATTTAAAAAAAATTAATGCCAAGGATTTGCATACCGCATAGAAAATTTTCATATTAAAAACAATTTTTGGGCCATCTATCGGTTTATATTTAAACAATCGATTATTCCTAATCTGGCAGTACTTATGTCATTCTATTCTGTCACAATATTCAGTATATTATCTCCACTAAACCTAATGAATCGATTTACTCTTGAGCAACGTTAGGATTTATTGAAAATTTTTCGGAAACTGCACGAAAATGTCATAAAAAAATTGGTCACAAAGAAGGACCAACAGTGCTTGGTAGACGCAAGTTTATTGCTGAAGTTCGTGAAACTGGTTTCATTGTTAATGCTCCAAGATGTGAGTGTGCTCGTACAGTACGTACGTACACCCGAAAATATCGAAAATGTGGCAGAGAGTGTGCATGAGAATCCATCAACATCAACTCGTATTCGTTCTTAAGAATTTAACATTTCACGCACCAGTTTAAGTCGAATTTTGTGAAAAGATCTCGATATGACGCCTTACAAAATTCAATTGATTCAAGAGTTGAAGCCGCATTACCATCTGCTTCGTTTTCGCTTCGCTGGATGGGCCCACGAAAAACTACACGATAATGTCGATTTGGCAAAAATTCATCTTTTCGGTTGAAGCTCATTTTCATTTTGATGTGTAAGTTAATAAGCAAAATAAGCCACATTTAGGACTCAGAAAACCCGCACATGGTCTTACAGAAGCCAATGCACCCATTACGCGTAATGCACGATGATGTCGATTTTGCAAAAAATCATCTTTTCGGCTGAAGCTCGTTTTCATCTGGGAGGGCACGTTATAAATCAAAATTGCCGCATTTGAAGCTCAGAAACCCCAAACGTGGTCTTACAGAAGCCAATGCACCCATTACGCGTAACTGTTTGCTGTCGGTTGTGGAGCGAAGGCAACATTGGCCCATATTCCTTTGAAAATGAGGACGGCACAACCATTACGGTCAATGGAGACACATATCGCACCATGACAACAAATTTTTTTTGTACACGTACGATGTTTGGTTTCAACATGACAATGCAACACATCTCATGCCACAATCGATTTATTGCGTCAAACGTTTGGTGCTTGTTTAATTAGCTGAAATGGTGATGTCAATTGGCCGCCAAAAAGCTGCAATTTGACACCGTTGAACTATTTGCTGTAGAGGTCCGTTAAAGGCAAGTGTTAAGCCGGCAAACTAGAGACAATTAAGCATTCGAAGGCCAACATTCGTGATGCCATTGCCTAGATACGACCTTATACACTCAAAGAAATACATGCAAATTGTTGCGATCGAATGAGGTACTATGATTACAGCCACGGCAGCCATATGAATGAAATAATATTCCATTTCTAACTGCAACAATTATAATTCACAACAAACAAATACATTTTGGAAAGTTCAAAACCGTTTTTGTTTTATTGAATTTTTTGTTTGTTTCGAACGTCCCCGGCCTCGCACTAACCCACCCTCACCCGACCGCAGAGGGCTCGTCCCCATTACGTAGGGACATGTACACACTATAGTCCGGACTGTAGCTGGTAAAGGAAAATAATGGCAACGAGAACATGAATCAACTTAATCTCAGCTTGTGATAATAAGCTGAATAAAGTAACAATAAACAGGAACTACATACCTATGACAAGAACGAAAATACATTTTATATAATAATTTACAAATTAATGCCAGCATATAAGCTACGTTTTATATTACAAACACTACCATTAAAATCAATAAAATCATAATATAAGTTAAAATCGTTACATAATCTACGAAAAGGAAAATTACATCCATAGTTCGTTCTATAAAAATTTAAAGAAAGAGGACGATAGACGATAGAATCGATATCACCTTTAACCAGATTAAAAACAAAACAAACCCCTAATAATAGATGCATACTCGAAAATAGGTCTAACAAGTGAAATGTATAGCAGTCTTGTCATTATAATCCTTTAGTTAGGATTACAATCCAGCTTATCACAAAACCCATATTGCCCGTGTTAATTTTATACATGAGCAGCACAATCTACAGTTTAATATCGAGTTCGAACAACAAACTTTTGAGCAATTTTTCAGGGCAATTTTATTTTAATCCCAGAGTTTTTGTTTGAAGTCGACGAATAAACATTTTTTCATATCCCGTTTCGTTCGAAATATCTGACTTGGAGTTTGAACCGTGGCCTTATGTGTAATATGACAACACACTACCTATTAAACTACGGCAAACTCAAACTTAAGATTTTAGAAATTACACCGTAAGTAGAGATTCTCGCTTAATTGCTACCAATTAAAATCACATCTCAATACCCATCTTAATTTTATAAAATTCTAACGTCTCTTATTTCCATGCTTGGTGCCATTTTTTACCCGGCAAACTTCTCCTTGCCTGTGTGTGCATGTGTGTGTTTTCCTGGCCAAACAAACAATGAAAAGCACAAATAATTGCAACACAAGGCATGTTCAACATATTACAGTCGTCGTATGCACAAAACCAACATGGAAAAGGAATCTCTACACACAAAACAAATACAAAAAAAAAAAAATTTGCAGAATTGAAACCAACACTTGCACAAATGCAAATGGCGTACGTATACATATACTAACACATTGACTTGAAAAACAAATGCAAACACATGAACATACACACACACCACAGCAATGCTAGCAAAACTTTTGCATAACAAAAGCAATAGAAAAAGGGGAAGAATAGGGAGGTACTATATGCAGTTCCTTAGGAAATTTTATAAATTTTTTTTTGGGATTTTCAAATCCTTTAAAGGGAAAACCAATAGGCCTCTGAAAAGGGAAATATTTTTTTTATTTTTTCAAAACTAGTTTTGAACCACCTTATTACATTGCAACCTCAATTTTTTTCCGACTTTTTTGAGTACATTTTTTAACGGGGCTTATTCAGTTGCCTGCCTGTATTACTTTAGGTTTATGTGTCTAGTTTTTTAACGTTGTTTACACTTTTTACACCAAAATCAGTGGCATAAAAAACAAACCAGAGAGAGAGAGAAAAAAATCCCTTCAAAGTAACAAACAACGAGAGGACTATGCATGCAGGACCAAAAAAGAAAAAAAAGAAAAAAATGAAATTTGTTAACCAACATTGTCAGTGCAAAGGACATGTTTTCAAGTTACACTCTCTTTCGTTTTTTTTTAGAATTTTTCTTCTAAATGTGTGTGTGTGCGAGTTTATTTGATGAAAATATTACTGAAGCCCAGAAGAGAATTTAAAAGTTTTGCAAGAAAGTAGGCAATAAAAATAAATTCTCTCGTCTTAGTTTCAAATTTTTTAATAAATTATCCTGAATTATATCGTGTTAAATAGGCCTCTAATCAAAGAAAGGTTGAAAGAGAACAGAAAAGATTCCAACCGAAAAGAACTTCGAGTAATTTACTTACCTATTTATATGTCGTCGCAATCTAGTAGGTAGTGTGTTGGCTTATCAGACGTAAAGCCAGGGTTCGAGCCCCAGGCCAGACATCAAGACAAAATACAAAAAGTATTTCTTCGGCGACTTCCTTTCAGCAGATTTCTGGCATAAACTCTGAGAGTAAATAAAAATTGCTATGAAAAGTTTCTCAAAACTCTGTCGTTCGAAGTCGACTTTAAACTGTAGGTCCCACCACTCATGCATACAATTAACACACACAACATAAGTGGTGTGAGAAACAAGGTCGTAAACCTGACTAAAGGATTGTAATGATCAATTATGCATGTATGTATTTATATGTTCATTAGTCACAAGCCATTTGTAAATGTTGTTACGTGTTTACCTTTTAAAAACGTTTAAAATATAGGCTCGTCGATTGCAAATAAAATAAAAATAAGTTTTGTGTTTCGTTTTAATTTAAAATTCTTTATTATTCGCACTATTCTGTGTGCCACTGTTCACAACTTGATGTAAACAACAACAATTGCCTTCCTTTGTTATTACTCTATTTACATCCTTTGCATAAACAATAACAATTAATAGACAATTGTTCGACAGATCTTTGTAACGGAGATCTTCCAACCACGTTTACTCTCTTCAAACACACCGCGTCTTCACGCAAGACTAACTGAACTTCACTAATTCAATCGCCTGCTTTGCCTTGCCTTTTATATACCAACGTAAACAGTCTGATGAATGTTCTTGAATGTTCGTGGCTTCGTCTTCTTGAGATCTCTATGAATGTAAACATCGTTGTTTACATTATTGATGTTTGTGTATTTTGTTTACATTTATTCTTGTATATTTGTTGTTGTATTTTTATTTACTTGTTTACCATTTTCTATTCTGGTATTTGTTGGTGTATTTCTGTTTACTTATTTAAAAGCAAAACACCATTTTAGTAACAACTTTTACTCCAAAACACTCAAACATCTGGAGTAAATCGGCGAGGTTGCCGTAGTCTGGTAGGTAGTGTGAATCAACAAAGCAATATACTGTGAAGCAGCCAATATCTTAATTGTTAAACTTTTCTTTGACCTCATAGAGATGTCATATAATGAATGATTAATTTGTTTATTTATCTCAAAGATTTGTTTTTCTCTAGTTTCTCAATTGGTATCTGCATTTAAAACTTTTTACGGTTTTGGCCACCATTTTGTCTATCGTACAAATAAACAGATTTTTTTATTTTTTTTTTTCATTTAACGGTTATAAATTTGGAATTTTACTGTTATTTCTATTCAGAATACCAATAATTTAAATAAATTGCCAATTTTTACAAAAACAAAAACACAAACAAAAAAAATGTCAAATGACAGCTTACATTTACTGTAAAAATATGGCCGAAATGTTTTTAACACTAATGACTTGCTGGCTGGATGCGGAAACTTTATTTTGTAATAAATTTTAGAGAAAAACAAACAAAATTTTCTTTTTTTTCTTTTTCTTTTCTGTTCAATAAGAGAGTTTTTTGTTTTCCTAAAATAAAATAAAAATTGGGTTAATTTAGAAGAGATTTGTTTGTTTGCTTTGCTGCATTTGATCGAAAATAAATTCTTAAAAATATTGCAGTCCTGAAGGCAGAAGTATATCAGTGCCACTTCATTCTTTTTATTATGTTAAAATCTCGAATTACTCTAGGTGAGGTTAGAGGACGTGTACTTGTCAATTAAGACAAGTACAGTACCCGGAAGTCGAATTGACCCATTGCAAAGGTTATTTTTTATAGAGGTATAGAACTTTAAGTTGCAATAAAACAACGATGGCTTATTCGATTGACATGAATGTTATTTATCCGAAAGATAATCTTGTGGCATTACATTTTAAATATGATTTCTGGCATATGACCGCCACGGCTGGCGCAGATATAGTCCAATATGGACGTCCAATTTTCGATGACTTTTTCCAACATTTGTGGCCGTATATCGGCAATAATACGGCGAATGTTGTCTTCCAAATGGTCAAGCGTTTGTGGCTTTACCGCATAGACCAATGACTTTACATAGCCCCACAGAAAGTAGTCTAGCGGTGTTAAATCACAAGATCTTGGAGGCCAATTCACAGGTCCAAAACGTGAAATTAGACGGTCACCAAACGTGTCTTTCAATAAATCTATTGTGGCACGAGCTGTGTGACATGTTGCGCCGTCTTCTTGAAACCACATCTCCTGGACATCGTGGTTATTCAATTCAGGAATGAAAAAGTTAGTAATCATGGCTCTATACCGATCACCATTGACTGTAACGTTCTGGCCACCATCGTTTTTGAAAAAGTACGGACCAATAATTCCACCAGCCCATAAAGCGCACCAAACAGTCAGTTTTTCTGGATATAACGGTGTTTCCACATACACTTGAGGATTACCTTCACTCCAAATGCGGCAGTTTTGTTTGTGGACGTAGCCATTCAACCAGAAGTGCGCTTCATCGCTAAACAAAATTCGCTTATGAAAATCGGGAACAACGGTAATCTCGTTTTGGGCCCATTCGACGAATCTACGCCTTACTTGATGATGGTTTGGCTTCAAATCTTGCACGAGTTGGATTTTGTAAGCACGCAAACCAAGATCCTTTCGCAAAATCTTCCATAAAGTGGATGGACACAGATCCAATTCCTGTGCTCGATGGCGGATGGACTCATTCGGGTCTTCCTCAATGCTACGCTCTACAGCAGCAATAGCTTCTTCTGTACGCACCGTACAGCGTCTCTGAGGATGCGAGTTATCAATAAAAGTAAACGTGGTGCGAAAACGTTCCATGGTTAATCGAATTAACTGCTCTGATGGACGATTTTGTCGACGATAAAATGGACGTAGTGCGCGATACGTTTTCCGCACAGAACCATTATTTTCGAAATAAAATTGCACTATTTGCAAGCGTTGTTCAGGCGTGAGTCTATTCATGATGAATTGCCAAACCAAACTGAGAATAAATCACTTGACAGCTGTTAAATCGGTCGCCATCTTGAAAAGTAATGCCAACTTAAAGTTCTATACCTCTATAAAACACACCCTTTACAACGTCCTAGTTTCTCACACCACTTATGTTGAGTGTGTTAATTTTATACATGAGTGGCACAATCTACAATTTAAAGTCGACTACGAATGACAGATTTTTGAGCAACTTTTCATTGCAATTTTATTTACTCTCATTGCTGAGAGCAAGTCGCATATAAAATGCATATTTGTTTCATATTTCGTTTAATTTCAGATGTCTGAGTTAGGGCTTGAACCACGGGTTCTAGTCTACAAAGACTTTTACTTTGCATCTATGATGGATTGATTCTGAACAATTGTGGTGTTCTATTGTCAATTCTGTAATTAGACCAGGTAATTACCCGCACTAAAATTCTGCTTAATATACACTCCTTTTGAGATAATCAACTCAACTAAGAAACTCACTTTGAAACTTATTTTAATAAACAACGAAAAAGACAAAAAAAACTGTTTCTAAGGACTGGCTCTGCTCGCACAAACTCAATAAATTAAATGAAACTTCAAATTTTCTTTTGCCATCCATTTTCTACGCTCTTTAAAATAGTTTTCAATTGCGAAACTTTAAAATCTCCTGGCGCTGCGTGACCATTGCCAGCACAATTACAGAGAAAAACTGAATGCTCAGCAGCTATTCCTTTAGAGAGAATATTCCATTCTTTTTTCTTTTTTTTTTTTTGGTTGTAACTCGCAGTGCATTATTGTCATAACGTGCTTTGAAGACATTTTCAATAACATTTCTTTCCTTTTTCTCGTTTTTTTTATTACAAATTGTAACAAAATGAGGAAGGAAAAGTTTTACTCTCTTACTTCCTTAACTTGTTTTCAAATATTTTGTCAGCTAAGCACAGAAGTTCATTTGAAGCATTAAACTTTGGAAATACAGAAAAATATCTTGTAAACGAATATTAATCAAAGCATATTTCAAGGTTGTTTATTGCTCCCACTGCTTAATCAAATTTATTACTTTATTAAAGGCCTACTTTTAGGCTTTCATTTATTTATTATTTTCGGTTTTTTGGCATGAGTAATTAAATGAAATTTATATTGTTATTGTGTAAATAGCCACATAAAAAATATCATGATTTTCTTTCCTTTTCTTTTTTTGCTCTATGAAAGGCATTTGTTTCAAGTCAAGTGCGTGTCAAGACAAACGGTATACTTTTGGGGGCGTTAGAAATTTGTTACGAGACACTTAAATTTGATTTACGCCCTGCCAAAAAAAAAGAAGAAGAACACGCAATTTTATAAAGAAAAAGAAAATCGATTTCAGTTCGAAAGGCCAAATCACAACAATCGATAACAAATGTTAAGAAATTAAAAATAAATTTCATAGGAATTGTGAGTGACATGGAATGTCTCTATTAGATGTCATTAGTTTGCACTCAATGGCAGTGTCAGCAGCCCCAGTGCTACATGATTGATTATGAAGATTTCTTTCTTCCCAGTGAAATCTACTGGTACCTGTATAGCATATGAACTTCTTTTAAAGGTGCTTATAGCCTATAACTGAACCCCAGTAGTGTTCTTAAACTTAAGTGCGAGCTCCTAGCTTCAAAACTGGCGTTAAGCCAATATTTGCTTATGAAGAATGTTGACTATATTCTCATTTTCTCTCTCCGAAAACTATTTTTAAAACCTTTTCTTTTTTTGGGAATCCAGTGAAGATCTTCTCAGCCAAAGACATCGAAGAAATTTTTCCCATAGATATAGCACTATAGCCAGGCATTATAGCACTCCAGGATTGTGACCTAGTTTCTCTCTGCACCCATTTTGTGTGACGACACATACAGTTTAATTAAAGTCGACTTCGGACAACAGCTTTTTGAGAAACTCCTCAGAGAATTTTATTTTGAGAAATTTTATTTACTCTCAGAATTTTTGCCAGATATCTGCTGAGAAGAAGTCATATTTCGTTTTTTTCGAAATGTCTTGGCTGTAATTTGAAACACGGACTCACGTCTAATGAGCCACCACACAACCTACTAAAAAAATTTAAACTTTCGGGATGGTTTTCTAACGCAGAGTAGTCGTGCTTTCAACGTGCAGCCCTTGCGCCGACCAATTTCTTCCCTAGTTTGATGGAACTCGGCCAGTACAGGGACTGCGTTTACCTACGGCATCACAACGAACCGCTATGCGTGCTCAAGTGAACTTTTGGTATCAAGCTACCTCTCCAACCGATCTACCTACCTACTAAACAATGGCGACTTGCAGTAGTGACCATGGACATGAACCCTTTTAGATTGTATTCTCATCGTTTCCAGTATTTCAAGGAATTTCCCAAGCTAAAGTCTCTTGCATAAGGTTAACATCCGTAACCCAAGTATACGCTTGTGGACTCTACACTATAGAAATATTTACTTAATTTGGCGGCTATTTACGTCTATTGCGGGAAGACTATCCTGTAGTGCACAGATCCGCTAAGAACAGAAAAGGTTAGAATGAAATATTCAAGAATATCTCCCAAAATATTATGGGAGAATGAGGGTATATTCCAATGGAAATATGTGTACTTTTCAATTTTAATTGAAGGTATACAAAACGGGCCCTAGCAATACTATCCTACCGACAGCCTGCTACACATCTAGGCAAGCGGAATTAGTTGGACGGGGAGAGAGAGTGCTTCTACCCGCCGGATGTCCATTTATGAGGGAATTCACAATACTGAACAGGTAGAAAAGCATGCGAGTCGGAAGCTTTTACGCCTAGAGTGAGAAGACGTGTTTAGAAGACCATACTCGGCAAAAGGGATAAATGAAGTGAAGTCTCTGTTTATTACACAATGCCCCGTCTCTTCAAAAATAAATCCAAATGGTCGTTAATTTCAATCCATTAATTCTGGAAAATCTCGGAGGTGGGTTTTTATAATTTCATTAACAATTGCGTGCTGACATCGTTGTAAACTATAAAAGCTGAGTTCATGAATTTAGTTGGCCTCCAAAGATTGTTGTTTTATTTTATAATTTCCCAGAAAAAATTAATGTTTCGTATATAATTTCATTACATTTTATTTGCCACTTAAATGTTTCAAATACATGTAGTGTTTCTATAAATTTTGTTAAAGTCTACTTTTAGGCTTTAAAACCTTGTTTTTATTTTATATTTGCCTTCTATTAAATCCAGAGAGAAGAACAAGAATTTTGAATATAAAAAACAACAACAACAAACATTTATTTCATATGCAAAACCTTTATTTTTTTAATTCATAATTTTCATGTTTTCATATTTGTTTGTATAAGACTGTCTTACTCTCTCTCTCTCTATCTCTCTCTCGCTCTCGTTCGCTTGCACTCTTTTGGGGCAACATTTTATATATGCATTTATGCAGGTTACATGTTCAACAAACATTTGCCCAACGATAATTTGTTGCCTCAGTATAAATACACACACACAAACATACACATTCATGCACACAAAGAGTCACGAGTGCCATATGAGATTGTGTTTTAACAGGCATAACAGGAATATTCACATGGCACTTGCAATAGCACTCTGGCATCAGGAACTAGAGAAAAAGTAAAGAGGAAGAGAGTAAGAGAGAGAGAGAGAGAGAGAGAGTGCGAGAAAGAGAGTGTGTATATTTGTTTTAATGTATTTATATGACAGAGTAGTAGGCTTTCTCTCTCTGTTTCTCTATTTTTCTGTCTGCTTAATCTCCCTTTACCTCTGTAATGTTTATTTGCAAGTTCGTCTCCTATGTCCACCGAAGCTGTAGTTGCTACCTGATACTTAAAAGGCCTGACACAATGCATATTTTACAACAACAATCAAACAATATTCCATACGTTCTCTCTCTCTGTCTCTCTCTCTCTCACACACATTCATATGCATACGCCTATACCAAGCACATGTTTATTATTAATATAAAGCGCCTGCATTTATGCTGTACTTAACATAGTTTTGCATACATATACATACGTATACAGCCTGCAATCTTAATTTATTATTTATGAGTTTAGATTTTATGCTGTTGGTTGCCATTTTTTTTTTTGGATTTATTTTTGCATTCAAATTGCATTTACATTATGGCTATGAAATGACTGACGATAATGAAAATTATTATGTTGCTGCTGTCTGTTGTTGATGTCGGCTTTTTTTTGGTTGATTTGTATGAAAGAGTATCAGTGTCTAGTGAAATTAAAGGGCATTTTATGGCTTAAATCTCTGATACGTTTATTTTCATTGGAAGAAAAACTATCAAACACACTGTCAAACCCTAAATAACACATAGTAAATAGGTTCGCTAGCCAGAAATCCTAAGAATAGTTGATGCCTGAGTCTTCCCATTTAACATCGAGTCATCATTGTGCATTTCATTTTAATACACAATCTGTTTTCGCCTTATTGTACACCCTCGTTGAGATAACAAAGTTTAAACAACTGTACGCGCATAGTCTAATAGGTAGTAAGTTGGGTTATTAGACGTGAAACAACGGTTCAAACCCCAGAAGAACATAACAAACAGTCCTACTTTTTAACTACGAGTCGTGATTGTGTATTGCATTGTAAAACAGTCCTCCTTTTTAACTACGAGCCATTATTGTACATTTCATTCCGAAACAGAATCTACCTTCACTTTCCAGCAGTCCCTCGTTAAGAAAACGAACTCTAAACAACCATTTGCCATAGTCTAGCAGGTAGTAAGTTGGCTTATTAGACGTGAAAGCACGCTTCAAATCCCAGAAGAACGTAACAAACGGTTCTCCTTTTTAACTACGAGCCATTATTGTACATTTTATTCCGAAATAGAATCTACCTTCACTTTCCAGTAGTCCCTCGTTGAGAAAACGAACTCTAAACAACCGCTTGCCATAGTCTAGCAGTTAGTAAGTTGGCTTATTAGACGTGAAACCACAGTTCAAACCCCAGACGAAAATAATAAAGATGACTGCCTCTCAATAGATTTCTGACAAAAACCCGAAGAGTAAATAAAAATTACAATGAAAATGTTTCTCAAACAAAATCTGGCATTCGGAATCGATTTTAAACTGTAGATCCTGCCTCTTATGGATAAAATTAGCACGCACAACATAAGTGGTGAGATGCTAGGGTTGTAATCCTTACTAAAGGGTTGTAATTAGCAATTATGTACGTATCTATATGTAAAGGACTATATAACGGTTTACGGAGTATAAAAATTTACAACTATGGTTAGGTCATGAAGCTGCCGGTTAGGTTATGAAGTCGCCGTGGTCTAGTAGGTAGTGTGTTGGCTTATTAGACGAAAAACCAGGGTTAGAGCCCCAGGCAAGACATTAAAACAAAAAACAAAAAGTATTCCTTCGTCGACTTCCTCTCAGCATATTTCTGGCAAAAACTCTGAGAGTAAATAAAATTGCAATGAAAATATTCTCAAAAATCTGTCGTTCGGAGTCGACTTTAAACTGTAGGTCCCGCCGCTGATGTATAAAATTAACACACACAACATAAGTGGTGTGCGAAACTAGGTCGCAATCCTGACTGAAGGGTTGTAATGACCAATTATGTATGTTAAGCAGTTAACCGCTGATTCAATCTGATTTTCACAAAAGTTGCCTGCTACCTCCAACAGCAGTTTGATAGGAAGCTGATATTATAACAAGGCGTAGAAGGCACTAAAAGTCGCCGTAGTCGTATTACACGTGAAACCACGGTTCAACCCCAGGTCAGATAATCTCAAACTAACCGAAATCTGAAAACATATTTCTTCGGCGCTTTTCTCTCAGCAGATTTCTAGCAAAAACTACGAAAAAATTGCCATGAGAAGTGTCTCAAAAAAATTAGTCGTTCGGAGTCGCTTTCAAACCCATAGATCCCATCACTCATGTATAAAATTAACACACACAATATAAGTGGTGTAAGAAGCTGAAGGATTGTAATGACCAATAATGTATGTATGTATCAGAGGTCAGCAATGAGTATTCAAAACGATGAGTAGACTCGAATCATACTTATAATTTCTGATACTTATACGCATTCATACTTATTTTAATGTCATACTCATCCTACTCATACTCAAAGTTTGAAATACTCATGGTACTCGTACTTAACAATACGCACGATGTTATTGATTTGGACTCTCCACGACTCATCGCATATACGAATCACAAAATAAGTATGATTCGCGTACGAACACTACAATACTCACATGAAAGTTGTGTGTTTGCTCTGCTTGTTGTCTTTTTCTTTTTTGTTTATGTGTCTTTCTTCTTTCTTTGTAAATGCAATAACAACTAAGACTGTAAATTTTGATAAATAATTCGAATCACTCGAATCATTTCTAAGTATTTTTCTAAATTTATGAATCTGAATGAGTAGGCTTGTGAATCAAACATATTTCGAATGTTATGAGTTTGATGTCAACGTTGTACTCATACTCATTGCAACTTGTACGTATAAATCTATGTTGTACTGAATACGAATGAATCAGAGTAGTTGGATTTCAATACTGTTGACTCACTCATACTCAAAATTGAGTAGCGAAAAAGCGATTCATTGCTGATCTCTGGTATGCATGTAGAGAGCACTGGTTGACATTGTCTCAGGATAGCAGATTACTTACTCACGTCGTATAGGATTTTGAAGTCACACTGCTTTTCAAATGCTGACCAGCTTACTTACTTACTTAATTGGCCATTAAAAACCCGATCAACGGATTTCGGCCTGCCGTAACACATTTTTCCAGGCGCCTCCGCTTCTTGCGCGCCTATGCCAGTTGGCCATACCAATCGATGAAGGCTGACCACCAGTCTAGCGAAATGTGAAGCTAATGCACTACATAACCATAATGTCACGATAGTTTAGGGTACCCATCTTTTATTTATGGCCTGTTTACGGACTTGTTTTTTGATGTTCTGTTCTCATAAGAGCAGCATTTTGGAATTCTTACGCATTTGAGCGTAGTTTAGGTTAGGTTAGGTCGGAGTGGTTGCTCTGTTATCATAAAGCTCACTTGAGCAAGTATAGCGGCCCGTTGTGCATGACACGGGTGAACGCAGTCTCTGTACTAACCAAGTTCCACCAAAATCAGGGAAAAGGAAGTAGTTGGTCAGCGCAAGGAATTCACAACAAAAGCACGACTACCCCGCACTGGAAAACCAGCCAGAAAACGAAGCTAAATCCTAGAAGTGTATCAATAGATGATAGCTCCGTCAAGCTGACAAGAAATGGAGAGCAAAATAACCTATATCTACAGCTAGCAAGAGAAGGCGGGCACTGACAACGAAATTGGACAACAGTCTCCTCTTTCTCAGTGGATCTGCATCCACGGCAGAAGTCGTTGAAAGGCAGCCTCATTTTTTACGCGTGACCTGTAAGCACGGCCACTGTAGTTGAGATGACATCACGACCAAGACCAAGTAATATTTGAGCGTAGTGAAGAAACAAAGTTGAAATCTTTCCACTCTGAGAGGATTGTTGGGCAGCCCTTGCTCTGACCAACTTCTGTCTTAGTTTGATGGAATTCGGTCAGTACATGGACTGTGCTGTCACTGCGCTGTACTGTGGCATTTCAACGGGCCGCTATGCATGCTCAAGTGAACTTAGGTAATCAAAGCTACTACATCGACCTAAGCTAACCTAGGGGATTGATGATCTTGGTATTCTAGGGATTACAAAAGAATTAAAAAAAAGGAAATATAGCTTCGATCTTAAAGGCTTATTTATAAAATTAAGATTCTTTATGTCCAATTTTCCAAGTAAATCCCTTCCTAACACAGAATTTTACAAGAGACCTCTCTACCCATGTTAGGGCGCCAAACAAACCTCACATAAATATTGTGTTCCCTTTAAAGCAACACAAAATGTGGTGCACATGCTGTTCCTCTACGTGATCTATACTCGGTTCTGTATTGCGGTCCTTTAAATTGTATTAAAATGTACGTGTGTATACATTTGTGGCAGAATTATAAATGAATTCATCATTCTCATCATCATCATCAGCATCATCATTATAGTCATTCTGTACATCGTACAGTACGATGCAAAAGTTGTTGACAAAATTTTTCTCATATTCATGTGAATCTGCCTTCCTGCCCCTCTTTTTTTTCGTGTGATGGTTTTTGATAATCATTTTACTTTTTACCAGCATCATAATAATAAATGCGTTGATTATTTAAAACATTTTAAAATACCATTCTATTAACCCGGAATGATTATTTTCATTTACCTCTTCTGCGTCTCTGTATTTATTTGGCCTCCCCCTTTCAAAATAAAATTTTTTGTTAAGCCTACAATATACGGGGGCTTTCATTCAATTACTCATTATACAAGGTATTGTTATAATAAATGACACTGGACTACAAAATTATTTCATCAAGCATGAGAAGATATTCGATTCTTACTGCTACGAGCCTAGGTTAGGTTAGGTTTGATAGGAGGCTTAAAAAATGAGTGCCATGAAGTAAAGGAGAAATTAAACAAATGGGGGATGGTAAAGACCTTCACCGAAGGTCTAAAGAGGGATTGTGTCCTCCACTATACCACCAATTTCCTCAGCTTCAACACTAGTTTGCTTTGAGACTGCAAAGCATAAATTTGAGAACTCTTTCCGAAGGCCCTGAAAATGAATGCCACGAAGGAAATGAAAAATCAACCAAGGAAGGAACTACGAGGACCTTCACAGAACATCTAAAAAGGGATCCTCCTCCACCTTTCCAACAATTTTCTTAGTTTCAACTTTAGTTCGCTTTGACAGTGCAAAGCAAAAATTTCAGCACCCTTCCAGAATCATTTACAGCTCACTATGCCTATCAAATACTAATGGGTCCGCCATCTAACGTTTTATTTTTTCAACAAGTGCTTATTTCGTGAATGGTAACACTTAGCTCATGTCTAATTTGACAGATAACACAGCCCTGCAAATTTTGACTTTTTTTGTGCAAATAAGATGGCTCCAGGTGTTTTCGAAGGCATTTTGTGCGCTGAACACGAATCTGGTTTCATAAACTTTCCATCACGTCAGATTTTTCAGAAAAAGGGGGTTGAAACCCCTAAAAATAGCGTTTTTGGCCATTTTTGAATCATTGTAGATCTAAATACTGACGTGCTAGAATCATCGCCATTGTCAGAAATTGATAATTGATCTTTGCTCTTCAAAATGAGCCCAAAGCCAAATTGTTTGCATGCACCCTTAAAGTAGGGGGTGGGTTTATGTCAAGGGGTGCAAAAGAAAAAGAAATATATTACGGAGGGCCGTAAAAATTAATCAGATTTACTTGAAAATTGTTACTCAGGGGTTTTTGGGGCCGCTGATTACAGATCTTCATTCAGATTTAAAAAATGCAAAATGGCGGATTCAATATGGCGGTCGAGGTTTATAGAAATTAATCAGATTTGCTTGACCACCATATTGGATCCGCCATTTTGAATTTTTTAAATCTGAATGAAGATCTGTAATCAGCGGCCCCAAAAACCCCTGAGTAACAATTTTCAAATAAATCTGATTAATTTTTACTGTCCTCCGTAATGTATTTCTTTTTCTTTTGCATGCTGATTACAGATCTTCATTCAGATTTAAAAAATTCAAAATGGCGGATCCAATATGGCGGTCGAGGTTTATAGAAATTAATCAGATTTGCTTGACCACCATATTGGATCCGCCATTTTGAATTTTTTAAATCTGAATGAAGATCTGTAATCAGCGGCCCCAAAAACCCCTGAGTAACAATTTTCAAGTAAATCTGATTAATTTTTACTGTCCTCCGTAATGTATTTCTTTTTCTTTTGCACCCCTTGACATAAACCCACCCCCTACTTTAAGGGTGCATGCAAACAATTTGGCTTTGGGCTCATTTTGAAGAGCAAAGATCAATTATCAATTTCTGACAATGGCGATGATTCTAGCACGTCAGTATTTAGATCTACAATGATTCAAAAATGGCCAAAATCGCTATTTTTAGGGGTTTCAACCCCCTTATTCTCGAAAACCTGACGTGATGGAAAAATTTTGAAACCAGATTCGTGTTCGGCGCACAAAATGCCTTCGGAAACACCTGGAGCAATCTTATTTGCAAAACCCATGCAGGGCTGTGTAATTAGTTTTATCCTTCCGCCGAATGAATATGGTTGAGTATACGCTTGAATAACGCTGGGAAATATTGCGACATTTCTTGGAAAATCATGGAAATGTTGCAGAATGTGTGCGAAAATTGCGTACGGAATACGAAAATTCGTTATCTTGTGAAAAAAGTGAAAGAAACTGGCATCCTCATCGATAAACCAAAGCGTGAAAAGCCAAAAACAGCGCGTACACCCGAGAATATTGCTGCTGTGGCAGAAAGTGTGCGTGAAGCGCCATCAACATCAATTCACCGTCGTTCTCAACAATTGAACATTTCGGAGACATCAGTGAGATGAATTTTGCATAAAGACCTTGGTATGACGCCATACAAAGTCCAATTGGTTCAGGAGCCCAATTTGAAGCCAATTGACCATCCAATGCGTTTTCGCTTCGCTAAGTGGGCCTGCGATAGACTTACAGAAAATGCCGATTTTGGCAAAAAAAAATCTTTTCAGATGAAGCTCATTTTGATCTTGGCGGGTATGTAAACAAGCAAAATTGTCGCATTTGGGGCACAGAAAACCCGCACGCATATACTGAAAAGCCGACGCACTCAAAACAAGTCACTGTTTGGTGTGAATTTTGGCCCAGAGGCATAATTGGGGCATTTTTCTTCGAAAATTGGCAAAGAGTGGCCTTTACAGTCAATGGCGATCGTTATCGGGCCATGTTGAACGAATTATTGTTCACAAAAATTGAAGAGGAGGATATTGGCAACATTTGGTTTCTACAGGACGGCGCTACGTGCCACACAGCCGAAGCTAAACTCGATGTTTTGCGCCCTGTTTTTGAAGATCGCATTATCAGCCGCAGAGCTGATGCCGTTTGGCCACCTCGGAGCTGCGATTTGACACCGTTGGACTATTATTTGTGGGGCGCCGTCAAAGATAAGTGTTAACGCCGACAAGCCAGAGACAATTGACGCTTTGAAGGACAATATTCGTGAAGCCATTGGTGAAATACAGCTGCACACAATCGATAATGTGCCTAAAAATTGGACCGATCGTGTAGGCTACTGCTTGGCCAGCCGAGGCAGCCATTTGAATGAAATTATTTTCCATTATTAACCGGAAGGATTGTACTTTCAAATAAATAAAGAAATTTGAGAAAATATTCAGTAGTTTTTTTTTAAGCATTTTCAAAAAAAAAGTTATTTGGCGGAACCTTTAGTATCTACAGATATCGCTTCAAAACCTGTGATCCCTTGAAACATCCTAAGTAGTCCAGTGTAATATATAATGCCGTGAGACCTCCCCCACACAAACAAAACACAAACGATGGCTTAATTTGTCACTTTGTTTAATATTGTTTTGCTACCCCCTCCCAAACGCAACGCCCCTCGTTGCATGTTTTAGAAAAAAAAAATTTTATTCCATAATAATGGAAATCAACAGAATTTTGTGCAAACATTTAATCGGAAAATTTATTATTTCGTCTGTTTTTTTTTTTCTTTCTTTCTTTCACATCTTTTGCGCTTATGGCCTATGGCCTACGCATTATTTGTGTTTTACTCTCCACTAACGATGATGATGACATGCATACATGCCGGGCGTATTTGTATTGTTTGGTGGCAAAATAATTATTTGCATGGAAGCGTGTGCATTTGTATGTTTTTTTAAAAATTGTGAGTATTTTGTTTCAATGCATGTGTGTATATGTGTGCATGTAGAAATTTTTGGCAAAATTTTAGGCTCTAGTTAGCATTGCTTTCAATACAACAATACAATACCACACTCAGGGGATTTGCGTAAGTGTGTATGTATTAGAGAGTGAAAGAGATAGATGGAGAGAGAGAAAGAGAGAAAGAGGAAGAGAAAGAGTGAAAGTTGAGATGTGCCGAAATTAAATATTTTGTATTGGAGGTGCTTGGTAAATTAAAGCTGTAATAAACGACTTCCTAAAGGGCTTTATAACAAGGAAAATAGTTCTCCAATTTAGCCTCTGAAAACAGAGACGACTTAGCTTTCTTTGAATTCTTAAACGCCTTTTTCAAAGGCTGCTTAGTATTACAATTTCTTTCTTAATCTGTCTCATTGCTCTTTCTCTCTCTCTTTATCTCCATATATGTCTCTCTCACTCTTTCTCTCTCTCTCTATCTCCATATATGTCTCTCTCGCTCTTTTTTTCCCTCTTTATATCTCCATATATGTCTCTCTCGCTCTTTCTCTCTCTCTCTCTATCTCCATATATGTCTCTCTCGCTCTTTTTCCCTCTTTCTATCTTCATAACTGTCGCTCTCGCTCTTTCACTCTCTCTCTCTATATATATCTCTATATCTGTCTCTCTCACTCTTTCTCTCTCTCTTTCTGTCTTCATAACTGTCTCTCTCGCTCTTTCTCTCTCTCTCTCTATCTCTATATCTCTCTCTCTAGCTCTTGCTCTATCTCCATATATGTCTCTCTCGCTCTTTCTCTCTCTCTCTATCTATCTTCATAACTGTCTCTCTCGCTCTTTCTCTCTCTCTCTCTATCTCTATATCTGTCTCTCTCGCTCTTTCTCCCTCTCTCTATCTCTCTCTTTATACTCGTATCACTCTTTATCTCCCTCTCTTTACAATGACTTTTTATTTCTTTATCATACAAAAAAAGTCTCTGAATCCCTTAATAGCTTCGCTAACAGAACGTAAACCAACCATCGGACAAATCCAAACTACCTTCCAAATCACGTAGCATTTGTTTGCAAAAAATACTTGAATATTCTAATTACACGCAACATTTTCTATTTCTCTATTTTTATTATTTCTTTCCTCCTCTCTCTCTCTCTCTTTCTCTCTCTCTCTCTCGCATAAACATTTTTAGTATCCTTTTTTTATTAATATTTTGTTTTAAAACACAGTTTAGCAGCCTAAAATTATGCATAGATTTTTTGGTGGATATTCATTACGTTGAAAAAGCACCATCGCTCATGTGTACACAAGCACAACAGTTTTAACAATAACAAAAAGAAAAAAGAGGGGAAAAAATATCATTTCACACATTTCACCAATACACTGAGGCATTCGAAACTGAAATAAATACATTAAATAACCCAGCAAACAGTTGAATATGTTTTAATCATTTCTTGCAAAAACTCTGAAATAAAATTGCCATGAAAGGTTCCTCCAAAAATCTGACCTGCGGAGTCGATGCTGGCTCATAGAAAAAATTCAGACACATAAGATGGATGATGTGAGAAACTAGGTGGGAAACTAGTTTGTAATCTTAACTAAAGGGTTATAGGTTGTACAGTCCTTAACTCCTCCTCATCACAATATTCCCTACATAGCAGGAATCCATTTCAGATCATTGTTAGCAAACCAACACCGCAATGGCTAGTAGGAAACCCATCCACCAGTCTTAAGATGTATTTATCTATGCCCAGCGCCATACCTATTCTATCATACCCTGCCTATCAGGAATCCATTTCAGACCATTGTAAGCGAACTAACACCGCAATTGCCAGTACGAAACCCATCCACCAGTCTTACGATGCATTAATCCTATATATCTCCAGCGCCATACCTGTTCTATCATTTTCGACAGAAACCCAAAGACTTCTAAATACGCAACATACCGAACTTTACTTCCAACGTTTCTGTTTTTTTGATCTGACTCCAGAAAAGCCCAAAAGTTTTCAGGTAGGAGCATCAGAGCTAATAAATCCGACAACATTAGATAATCCACTTGTTATCGGGCATACACTAATGCCAGAGATTTAAAAAAAATCAAAACGAATCTCGTCTAACGAAGTCTAAACAACCGGTCGCCGTAGTCTACTAGGTAATGTATTGGCTTATTAGATGTGAGCCCTCGGTTCAAAATCCAGATCAGATATCAAAACGAAAATATAAAAAAATGTTTCTTCGATGACTTCCTATCAGCAGATTTGTGGCAAAAAACTCTGTCGTTCGGAATCGCCATTAAATTCTAGGACCCGACAAATAACACATAAAATATAAGTCGAAAGCTAAGTCGTTATCCTGACTAATGGGTTGTAAAGGGTCCGCCAAACAACTTTTCTTTTGAAAATGCTTTAAAAAAAACTACCGAATATTTTCTCAAATTTCTTTTTTTATTTGAAAGTACAATCCTTCCGATTAATAATGGGAAATAATTTCATTCAAATGGCTGCCTCGGCTGGCCATGCAGTAGCCTACATGATCGATCCAATTTTTAAGCACATTATCGATTGTGTGCAGCTGTATTTCACCAATGGTTTCACGAATATTGTCCTTTAAAGCGTCAATTGTCTCTGGCTTGTCGGCGTAACACTTATCTTTGACGGCACCCCACAAATAATAGTCCAACGGTGTCAAATCGGAGCTCCGAGCTGGCCAAACGACATCAGCTCTGCGGCTGATAATGCGATCTTTAAAAACAGGGCGCAAAACATCGAGCGTAGCTTCGGCTGTGTGGCACGTAGCGCCATCCTGTTGAAACCGAATCTTGCCAATATCCTCCTCTTCAATTTTTGTAAACAAAAATTCGTTCAACATCCTTGCTCATTTTCGAAGAAAAATGGCCCAATTATGCCTCTGGACCAAAATCCGCACCAAACAGTGACTCGTTTTGGGTGCGTCGGCTTTTCAATGAATGCGTGCAGGTTTTCTGTGCCCCAAATGCGATAATTTTGCTTGTTTACATGCCCGGCAAGATCAAAATGAGCTTCATCTGAAAAGATGATTTTATTTTGCCAAAATCGGCATCTTCTGTGATTCGATCGCAGGGCCACTTAGCGAAGCGAAAACGCATTTGATGGTCAATTGGCTTCAACTCCTGAACCAATTGGGCTTTGTATCGCGTCATACCAAGGTGTTTATGCAAAATTCGTCTCAATGATGTCTCCGAAATGTTCAATTGTTGAGAACGACGGTGAATTGATGTTGATGGCGCTTCACGCACACTTTCTGCCACAGCAGCAACATTCTCGGGTGTACGCACTGTTTTTGGCTTTTCACGCTTTGGTTTATCGATGAGGATGCCAGTTTCTTTCACTTTTTTCACAAGATAACGAACATACGGAGCTGACGGTGCTTCTCTTCTTCCAAAATCCGTACGCAATTTTCGCACACATTCTGCAACATTACCATGATTTTCAAAGTAATGTCGCAATATTTTCCAGCGTTGTTCAAGCGTATACACAACCACATTCGTTCAGCGGAAGGACGAAACTAATTATCTGTCAAATCAGACATGAGCTAAGTGTTACCATTCACAAAGTAAGCACTAGTTGAAAAAAAAACGGTAGATGGCGGACCCGATAATAACCAATTATGTATTTAATCTCGTCTAAAGGTTACTTACAAACACCAACCCAATCACCCTTAGGGTAGTCTAATCATGCAAAAATCCATAAGAAGAAGCAAATATCCCCCCTTAAAAGAAACACTATGGCAAGCACACAATCGAAAGTGAAATGTCAGTTCGAAGTTCTTTCAAAAGATCCCAGTTTTAAGGCCCCAACCAGTTTCTACTATCGGTGCAGCATTTTGCTTTTGTAGTTCCCAACTAAGCATTCTGCCAAATAAGTATCTCCAACCCAGTTAGAAATATTGTCTTTGGATATACTTTATGATCGTAAAAGGTCCTTCCATCTAAGCAGTTTTTGACTGATGACAGATGATTATAACATAACGATTGCTGTTGCAAAGACATACATCAGGATGCGGCAACTGCTCACTTCTGACTAGGGATTTTAGGATCCCGATTTCACAAATCCCGAATCCCACGATTTCTTAAAACTTGTTCTGCGATTTCAACCTAATGGTCGAGCCATAACAAAAAATTTATTTTAGACTCATTAGAGTGCACCTTTCCACGGAAATCTTTAGTAGAAGGCGAAAGATTTATTCGACAACTGAAGAGGAGCCAGAAGTCGCCGTAGTCTAGTAGGTAGTGTGTTGGCTTATTAGACGTAAAGCCATGGTTCGAGCCCCTGGCCAGACATCAAGACAAAATACAAAAAGTATTTCTTCGGCGACTTCCTCTCAGCAGATTTCTGGCAAAAACTCTGGGAGTAAATAAAATTGCCATGAAAAGTCTCGCAAAAATCTGTCGTTCGGAGTCGACTTTAAAAAACTGTCGGTCCCACCACTCATGTATAAAATTAACACACACAACATAAGTGCTGTGAGAAACTAGGTCGTAATACCGACTGAAGGGTTGTAATGACCAAGTATGTATGTGTTCTGGGATTTCCCGGGATTTTCCTGATCGGGACTTCGAAATCCTGAATCCCGGGATTTTTAGAAATCATACCCGTTTGGCACCTCTAGTCGTCACTGACCTGTATGTGCTTGCCCATACGTTGTACAGGTTAGGTTAGGTTAGAGGACGTGTACCTGTCAGTCAAGACAGGTACAGTACCCGGAGGTCAGATTGACCCATTGTACAACGTCCTAAAGGAGGAAAGGATAGTATAGGGGGTAGGATGAGAGGGGGGTATATGGGAAAGGGGGAGTGGGAAGCGGAGGAATCAAACAGACCAGACACAACAAAAGGATGGGAGAGCGCGACTACACCGATGAAGTCCTAGCCTCTCAACCAGCCTAAGCCACTAATGAATCTGTGGAGAGCCTTGATGTCGCCTCTCGACACAGAATTCAAACTCTCAAAGAAGGGCCTACAAAGGGTCCTCAACCTCAATCTACCAAGGGCTGGGCAGTTACAGAGGATGTGTTCGATAGTCTCCAACTCCTCCTCATCGCAACACGCCCTGCAATAGTCCGGCTGGGATCTAGGTTAGGTTAGAGCGGTAGCCTTGATGCCAAAAACTCTCTTGAGCACGCACAGTGGCCCGCTGTGACGCACAGGTGAACGCATTCTCTGCACTGACCAAGATCTCCATATCAGAGGAGAAGAAATTGATCAGCGCAAGGGCTGCACATACGTTGTACAGCATGGTGAACTATTTCTCCCAAACAAATACGTGTCACAAGCCAAGGAAATTAATGAATTAAGCCTGCATCAATTATTATTACTTCAATACCTACTAAAAACTAAACTTCAGAGCAACAATACTCATAACAAAACTATGTAGCCAGACAATGTGAAAAAGACTTGAAATTAATTACAATCCAAAATGTTTGTTGGGTTATCGGAAAAATTTCGAGTGTGATATGTCACTGTATATCATAATAAAAGCAATCATTCACGCATACATATTCACACCTACACCTACACAAACACACACACACATACTTGTATATTATTAACACATAAAATTTTACTTTTTTTCCTCTGTTATTATTTAAAGTGTTAAGCTTATGTATGTATATATATTTGTGTGTATGGGTGTTAGTGTGTCTATGTGTAGGTTTTCATTTGTTATTGTTATTTTAGCCTTCTGGTTCATAGAGTTGCTCTTGCTTGCATGCTTTCTACTCAAGGCTAAAGAGTCAGGCACATGGAATACATCACCGAGCCTCTCTCACACACACAGAAAAAACACACATAAATTGGTATTAGTGCGTAAAGTAAACAATGAAAACAAAGAAAAAAACATAACAAAACACAGCTTATAGTTGCACACATCAAACACATGCACTTGTAAAGAGTTAGAAGAAGTGTGAAGAAAAGAGAGAGAGAGAGAGAGACAGAGGGAGAGAGTGTAAAGAGCGGATGAACACGTTTATTATGGTTTATCACAAAATGTTAATAATTTTATACATAGTTGTTGCTATTGTTGTCGTTGTTGTTGTTGTTTATTGTCACTCTTTTTTGACGCTCTTTTCGCACACTAAACTGCACATTGTTAGTTGATTAGAGATTGAAAACAGTTTCACCGAACCGTTTGCAACCATAATTAGAGCGTCATTGCGTTGAAATATTTTTTAAATACAAATGTTTTCATGTTGCACGGCGACTTTACCAAGGCTCCCTCAATGTCTATTCAGTTATACAGCTTGACTCCTAATCAGAAAATTATGTCGCCTGCGTAAGGTCTATACCAAGGCATAAACGCCTTTATGGGTGCCTACCAATTATATGGAGGAGGATGGATCAACTGCCATTCATTGATATTGGCAGTCTGAGTCGCTTTATCGGAAGCTCCGAGTGGTTCCTGGACTAGGGAACATCTTTAGTATCGTATTCGTCAGCAACATGGTTTTCTTCGACAATGCAATCGTGGACCTTTTCAACAGACAGGTGGCAGCTTCGGACACGGCCAGAACGGCACAGAAAATCTGGCCAAGGCTGGATAGAATGCGCATAGCAGCTCTACTTTAACTCCAAAGAAATAGGCTCTGTTGTCAGGGTTATTGTGGGACATTGTATTATAGGAACGATGCAAGGCTTATTGGTTTTGAACACCTTACAAATGATTTCTGCAGAAACTGTGGAGAAAAGGAGGAGGATGAGACTGTTCCTCACCTACTGTAGACATGCCTGGCACTTGGTTGAAGGAGAAAGAGTGCCTACTATATGGAGGAGGATGGATGAACTGCCAGGCATTGATATTGGCAGTCGGAGTTCTGATTGGAGAAGTCGCCGTAGTTTAGTAGGTAGTATGTTGGCTTATTAGACGTAAAGCCAGGGTTGGAGCCCTAGGCCAGACATCAAAACAAAATACAAAAAGTATTTCTTCGGCGACTTTCCCTCAGCAGATTTCTGGCAAAAACTCTGAGAGTAAATTAAAAATTGTCATGAAAAGTTTCTCAAAAAATCTGTCATTCGGAGTCGACTTTCAACTTGTAGGTCCCACCACTCATGTATAAAATTAACACACACAACATAAGTGGTGTGAGAAACTAGGTCGTAATCCTGACTGAAGGGTTGCAATGACCAATTATGTATGTATGTAGTTCCGATTGGTTCCTGGACTGGGGGAAAATGTGAAACTGTGATATCACAATTGGATCTGCGTGTGGCCTAAGTGTGTCTGCTCATATCTCCGTTGAGGGGCATACCTACCTATCTAACGGATGCAATACTGCCGCCCCCTATATGTGGACTACCAAAGTCCAAAACTCAGCAATACAACTTGCGGCTCTATCAGTCGTTTAAACCTCCACTTGGTCAATCAATGCAGTTATAAGGTCATCTGAGAGAAACCTTATAGGCTAGTTCACCACAATATGCACTTGATTCTGCAATGGCTTCCGTCTTCAAGCCAAAGAAATGATCGTAAACGTGGCACACTGAAAGACAATCTTTGCAGATTCTCTGGAAGATATTCTAATCCTATGGATCATATTGAAATACAGTGTAAAAATCTCCTTATCCATTCGACCCCGAAAGCGATTGACTGGCCCACTTTTAGTAGGATACTGTCGTGATCATTACGAGATTTCCTCAGTACATCTGACTCTTTGAGTTTCTGTGGTGACCTCGCAGGGAAACATTTGGTAGAGACATCCAGTGATGTTAGCTCCAGTATTTTGCTTAAACTTCCCAGGGGCTGCAACTCATGCATGCTTTATTGAACCTTACAACTGTTTAGCCAGGATTACAACCTAAATTTTAACTTCTCTTGTGTTTTGTTTGTTAAGAAGACTGATGAGAGGAAGTTGCAGAGAAACATTTTGAAGAGACATCCAGTGATGTTGGCTCTATTATTTTGCTGCCCAAAGGAGTTCAACTTATACATGCTTTATTGGCCATTACAACTCTATAGCCAGGATTACAACCTAGCTGCTCTCACCACTCCTTTTAAGTGTATTCATTTTATCCATGAGTGGCGGTTGCCTTACAGTTTGATTTCGAATCCGAACGACATATTTCAGAAACTTTTCATGGCAATTTTATTTCGCTCTCAAGGTTTTTGCCAAAATAATGGTGAGAGGAAGTTTTCGAAAGAAATTTTCTTTTTGGCACATTTTGGTTTTGTTGAAGATATCTGAGCTGGGATTTGAACCGTGGGTTCTTGTTTAATAAGTCATCATACTGTCTACTAGACTATGCCCGACACACACATTTAAAACGAATTAAAACTAAATTAGCTCTGAGCAGAGTTTCCACATATGTGTCTTCTTTTTAAAAAAAAGTTGGTTAGGGTAACACAAAGTCGACCTTGACATTGTCTATTCGCTTAATTTTATATTCATTTGTTTATCCTCTACTGCCTATAACTGCCATCAGGCTGTTATGGTTTGTTGGGCATTGTGTGGTGATGAATTTTATAGTCATTCGTTATATTTTTTACCAGCGTGTTTGATTTTTTTCCTCCTTTTTTCGCTTCTCTCATCAAGTTATTAATGCGTTATAGCATTTAGTGTAGCGTATAAATGGTAAATTATGGCCATAATGCAGGTATGTATGTACATATGTACACTTGGATGTATGTATGAATAAATGTTATTACGTATACGCAAAATGACAGTTTTAAAAAAATTTGGTTTTAATAATAAAAGCTTATGAACGCAAAAAAACAAAAAAGAAAATCAAAAATGTGGAAAAAAAATTTTTTAAATTGCCAACCATTTTACCCTTGAAATATGTATGTACATATGTATGTATAACAAGCCAGCCTAAGGCTATAAAGGAAAACGCTTGTAATTTTCGAAACGAACACGAAAATTAATTCATTAAACTAAAATGGAAAAATATGTCCGTAAAAGGGACATAAATTTGAACGTTTATTAAATAATAAATACAAGCATGCATACGTATACATATGTACGTATACATAATGGCCAAATAATGTTGTTAAAATGGTTTATTGGGTAAAAGCGGAAACAACAGAAATTAAAGGACACTTATTGCAGTGAATGAATAATGTAAAGGAGGAAGGAAATTATTTTTAATCAAAAAGGATTTTAAGTTTTATGACAACGACAAAGGTACAGGAAATCTAAAGAATATTGGAGGTTTTTGGATAGAATGCGCGTGGAAGTTCTACTTAAACTCCAAAGAAGTAGGTTCTGTTGTCAGAGTTATTATGGGACATTGCATTATAGGAACGATGCGAGGCTTATTGATCTTGAACACCTTGCAAATGATTTCTACAGAAACTGATAAGGAGGAGGATGAGACTGTTCTTCACCTTCTGTTTACATGACCGGCACTTGGTCGGAGGAGAAAGAACCACCTGGGTGGCTAAAGAATATTGGAGGCTTTTTTTATCAAAGTGAGGTTATAACCGAACGATAGAAAAGAGTAAGGGGACTTCAAGGTATTTTAAGTACAATTTTCCGGCTTTTGAAAGACGTATAATAGCAAAAGTATTGCTTTGCTGAAGAATACTTTTTCGGTCACAATGTTAGGTGGACAGTCAAGTCGATTCTGAACGACAGATTTTTGAGAGTCTTTTCATGGCTATTTTATTTTTTCTCCGAGTTTTTGCCAGAAATCTACTGAGAGGAAGTCTCCGAAGAAATATTTGTTTCATATTTCGTTTTGATGTCTGACCTGGGGGTCTTGAACCGTGGCCTTACGTCTAATAAACCAACACTCTACATTCCAGACTACAGTGACTTCAAAGTCTACTAGACTTGGAGAAAGAGATTGCCTTGCTGAAGAACGCTTTTTCGTTCACAATGTTAGGAAGACTTTCGAAGGTGGACAGTTATCCAATTCTACGAATATTGAATGTACAGTTATCACCCATTACATACATAATTGGTCATTACAACCCTTTAGTCAGAATTACAATCTAGCTTCTCATATCTACAGTTTCAAGTCGATTCCGAACGACAGATTTTTGAGAATATTTTCATGGCAATTTTATTTTTTCTCACAGTTTTTGCCAGAAATCTGCTGCGAGGAAGTCGCCAAGGAAATATTTGTTCATATTTCGTTTTGTTGGAGATATCTGACCAAGGAAATATTTGTTCATATTTCGTTTTGTTACAGATATCTGACCAGGGGTTTGAACCGTGGCCTTACGTCCAATAAGTCAACTCGCTACCGACTAGGCTATGGCGACTTTGCTAGAAAGACTTTCGAAAGTGGAAGGTAACCCAATTCCATTGCCCCATTGCCGACTAAGTAACAGGCTTTATACTATTTAAGGCTGATACTTTTAGAGTGCAAGTATGTATGTTCTCTTCATATCAACGAATTTCTGAGTCAAGTTTCTAAACTTTTAAGAAAACGACGGCTCAACTAGAACAAGGTAGTGAGAAATATATTCACATTCTGTTGTATGTTGGCATAAGTTATGTAGTCTTTTCGAACCGCTGTGTTCGCATACACCGACGACTTAAGCAATTCCCACAAGAAAAACTGAACTGAAGTCGCTGTAGTCTAGTAGGTAGTGTGTTGTCTTATTAGACGTAAAGCCAGGATTCGAGCCCCAGGCCAGACATCAAAGGCAAAATACAAAAAGTATTTCATCGGCGACTTCCTCTCAGCAAATTTCTGGCATAAACTCTGAGAGTAAATAAAATTGCCATTAAAAAGGTTTCTCAAAAATCTGTCGTTCGAAGTCGACTTTAAACCGTAGGTACCACCACTCATGTATAAAAAAATTAACACACACAACATAAGTGATGTGAGAAAGTAGGACGTTTTACAATGGATCAATTCGACCTCCGGGTACTGTACTTGTCTTAATTGACAAGTACACATCCTCTAACCTAACCTAACCTAAAACTCTAACGGCATCAAATAGCACTTTCTCAGCGGCCCGTTTCTTTCACTTCCATGTGAGATGACCATGCCCTCTAATTCCCTGTGCAGAATATCCAATGTGACATAAGTGCAATGTATGGAAACAACATATCTTTGGCATCCATATCGTTCAAAATCAGGCCAAAAGAAGTTGTGACTCGTCGACTTTCAGTGCTTACCGTTGACAGTAACACTTCTAGCATAAAATTCCGAATCCCAATGGGGTAAGATACCAAACATATTTTAATATATCATCGGGCAGACCTAATTTTTATGCTACTGTTAATGCAACTAGTACTTTTGAAACCTATTAACACGTTATGGTCAACAACTGAGTAATGAATTAATATCCTTAAGTGATATTTTCAGCAAACCGTTCGGTGTTGGTAGTATATTGGCTTATTAGACAAGAAGCTAAGATTCAAACCCTAGCTCAGACATCAGGTTAGGTTAGGTCGGAGTGCTAGCTCTGATATCACAAAGCTCACTTGAGCACGCATAGCGGCCCGTTATGACGCCACGGGTGAACGCAGTCCCTGTACTGATCAAGTTCCACCAAAATCAAGGAAGAGGAAGAACTTGGTCAGCGCAAGGGCTGCACATCAAAAACACGACTATCCTACACGGGAAAACCAGCCAGAAAGTTCGATGAACGAAGCTTTTTCCGTCAAACTGACTAGAAATGGAGAGCCAAATAACCTATATCTACACCTAGCAAGAGACGGGCACTGACAAAGAAAGTGGATAACAGTCTCATCTTCCTCAGCGGATCTGCATCCATGGCAGAATTCGTTAAATGGGAGCCTCATTCTCTCCGCGTGTCTACCCATAACGCAATGACCTGTAAGCACGGCCACTGTGGTTGAGATGACGACCAAGACCAAGACCAAGTAATTGGTTGGTACGCCTTCTATCCACCAAGGGCCAGCTGAATCTAGCAGTGGAGCAGGACTCCTCATTAACCCAGGATAGGTTGGCGCCCCAAAGGATTTCCGCGCAATATCCAACTTCACCGAGTCAAGTGGCATACCCAATTCAATTGAAGAGAATTCCGGAAGGAGCTTACTAGCTCTGTCGAGCTCGTCGGCCCTACAGTTTCATGGAATGTTACTGTGCCCGGGCACCCACACCAGTGAGACACTGTTGAAGCACCCAGAAAGAAGGTCGAGACAGCGGCGACATTCCCTAACGATCCTAGAATTATTCACGAAACCCGATAGAGATCTTATGGCGGCCTGACTATCAGAAAAGAGCGAGACGCGAATGAAAGGAGCACCGTTGATGAGGGTTCCATTGAGCGGCCATAAATTGCCATCACCTCTGCCTGAAATACGCTGCAGTAGTCCGGCAGACGGAGAGAAATGTTCAGGTCCCGTTTCCCAGAGTAGACACCGCTTCCAACCCCATTATCGAGTTTAGAGCCGTCGGTATATATATCAAGGACTTCCGGGGGGACACTAGGAATTAGGAATTAGGATTCCAGTCGTCCCTACTCGGAAGCAGAAAGTGGAAACCCCTATCGAGACAATATTCAGCAGGGAGATAGTCGATGTGAAGTCGCCGTGGTCTAGTAGGTAGTGTGCTGGCTATTAAGACGAAAAGCCAGGGTTTGAGCCCCAGGCCAGGCATCAAAATAAAATACAAAAAGTATTTCTTCGGCGACTTCCTGTGAGTAAACAAAAATTGCCATGAAAAGTTTTTCAAAAATCTGTCGTTCGGAGTCGACTTTAAACTGTAGGTCCAGCCACTCATGTATAAAATTAACACACACAACATAAGTGGTGTGCGAAACTAGGTCGTAATCCTAACTGAAGGGATGTAATGACCAATTATGTATGTAGATAGTCGATGTTCACAGGGGCCACTGTATCAACCTCCAGAATAGTGGAGCGACCAGAAGGTACAATGTGCCAGTCGCAGCAAACTTAGCCGCCTGCTTAGCGAAAAGCACAGTAGGCAGCCAGTTGAGCATTGCGAACAAGGCTTTCATCGGGGGGCCGCAGACCTTCTGACCTTGCCAAGAAGTCTGATGTTGTGTTGTCTGTCTAAAGCAGTCCACCAGAAAGCAACACTCTATAAGAAGTTGGGTTCGATGACCGTAGAATATATCCAACGCAGACATCAGGAACAAAATAAACAATTAAAAGAAATATTTACTAAGGCAACTTGCTCTCAGCAGTCTTTTGGCAAAAAAAAAACTTTGAGAGTAAAATGTTTCACACACATGAATAAAATTAACACACACACACACACACACCATGGGTAGGTTGCCTTCCAAAATGTTTGTTGCTTTGTGTTTGAACAAAGTATAGTGTTTCATAATGCCGCTGTACAAAATATATACAATGTATTCTAAAGGGTGTTTTCTATAGAGGTATAGAACTTTAAGTTGCAATAAAACAACGATGGATTATTCGATTGACATGAATTGTATTTATCTGAAAGATAATGTTGTGACATTACATTTTAAATATGATTTCTGGCATATGACCGCCACGGCTGGCGCGGATGTAGTCCAATCTGGACGTCCAATTTTCGATGACTTTTTCCAACATTTGTGGCCGTTTATCGGCAATAATACGGCGAATGTTGTCTTCCAAATGGTCAAGCGTTTGTGGCTTTACCGCATAGACCAATGACTTTACATAGCCCCACAGAAAGTAGTCTAGCGGTGTTAAATCACAAGATCTTGGAGGCTAATTTACAGGTCCAAAACGTGAAATTAGGCGGTCACCAAACGTGTCTTTCAATAAATCTATTGTGGCACGAGCTGTGTGACATGTTGCGCCATCTTGTTGAAACCACATCTCCTGGACATCATGGTTATTCAATTCAGGAATGAAAAAGTTAGTAATCATGGCTCTATACCGATCACCATTGACTGTAACGTTCTGGGCACCATCGTTTTTGAAAAAGTACGGACCAATGATTCCACCAGCCCATAAAGCGCACCAAACAGTCAGTTTTTCTGGATGTAACGGTGTTTCCACATACACTTGAGGATTATCTTCACTCCAAATGCGGCAGTTTTGTTTGTTGACGTAGCCATTCAACCAGAAGTGCGCTTCATCGCTAAACAAAATTCGCTTATGAAAATCGGGAACAACGGTAATCTCGTTTTGGGCCCATTCGACGAATCTACGCCTTATTTGATGATCGTTTGGCTTCAAATCTTGCACGAGTTGGATTTTGTAAGCTCGCAAACCAAGATCCTTCCGCAAAATCTTCCATAAAGTGGATGGACACAGATCCAATTCCTGTGCTCGATGGCGGATGGACTCAATCGGGTCTTCCTCAATGCTACGCTCTACAGCAGCAATAGCTTCTTTTGTACGCACCGTAGAGCGTCTCTGGGGATGCGAGTTATCAATAAGAGTAAACGTGGTGCGAAAACGTTCCATGGTTAATCGAATTAACTGCTCTGATGGACGATAAAGTGGACGTAGTGCGCGATACGTTTTCCGCACAGAACGATTATTTTCGAAATAAAATTACACTATTTGCAAGCGTTGTTCAGACGTGAGTCTATTCATGATGAATTGCCAAACCAAACTGAGAATAAATCACTTGACAGCTGTTAAATCGGTCGCCATCTTGAAAAGTAATGTCAACTTAAAGTTCTATACCTCTACAAAAAACACCCTTTATTTCAAAATGTCGTCAATGTGTATTTTTAACGCCATCAAAAAGCAATCAGGCATCGGATTTATAGTTGATGCATTGTTTAGTTACTTTGCATATCTACTTAGTCTATATAAAGTAGTAGAACTGCATACAAACTTTGTATTGATACATTTTGGAAGGCAGCCGTAGTAAGAGAAGCTTGATTGTAATCCAGGCTAAAAAATATATTCAAATAATTTCTATGCCTGGGAATAATTAAAGAATTCTTGAAGAATTTAAATAAAACAATACAGTAGTTATGGTTTTATTATTATTTTTATTTGTTTCATTATTTATTTTAATAAACTTTTGTATGTATAATATAAGCAAAAAAGAGAAAAAGGAAAATGAAAAGTTAAGTTTTCAATTATTAACTAAAATTACTAACTAACATGGATATTTACTTTACAAAACTTATATTTGTAATGAATATGGTTTTTCTTTACAGTTTTTTTGTTTCTCCTGTGCATATAAATACATATATTTTGTAATACAACAAAAACAAATATTTTAAATTAATATTTTGGATAGAAAAGTTTGCATTTGGAAAATATTTTCTTGTTTTTCTTGTTTTTATAAATTCTTCTTACAACAGACATGCCAAGTTACTTCAACAGAAAGAAACATTTATGCTTACTTTTTGGAAAATTAAAATAAAAAAACCCTCTCTCTTTCTCAGCAATAAATGCAAAAAGCAAAAAAGAAAGAAAGAAGAACAAGAAGAGTGTAAAAGAAAAAAAATTAAAACAAATTCTCTTCAGTAATTTAACACAGTAACAAATGAATACGAAATAAAAAAAGAAACGAAAAATATTTTTAAATGATCACATACAAACTACAGAAGCAAAAAAAAAATAAGAAGCATACTTTAAGGGGCAAAGGAAAACTTACTTGAAAGTCCTGTAACATAGCTGTACGTCTGTCTGATTGTCTGATTGTCTTTCTTTAAATTATTTTTTGTTTTCTTCATTTCATTTCTTTTCTTTTGTTTTTTATTGTTTTTCTTTCTAACCTAACTTCTATGTATGTTGGTTTGTTCTTATTATTTAGGGAAATTTTTGTAAGCAGACATTATTGCTGTTGTTGTTATTTGTTATTACAATCTGTATGTAGTCACTAATACCTGATACATACATACATACATATATAAACATAAGATTTTCTAAAGAGAAAAACACACACATAAAACAGAAGCAGAACAGAAATAGCACACACACACACACACAGGGAGAGAGAGAGAGAGTCACAGTAGAATTTTATGTATCCGGTACAGTGCATTGCTTGCAATTCTCCATGTCAGGTGTAAAATCTTCAATTTGTATGGTTGTCTCAAAGAAATTGTAACGCATATGAACAGCTGTGGTGGCTTCTTGTAGTATTTTCTTGGGATCAGCTCCCTCAACTGGAAAGAAAGAAAAAAAATGTTAAAAAAAAATTTTCAAATAAATTTACAAAAAAAATTAAAAAAAAATAAATAAAATTATACGTATGCATGCATGTAGTATATGTGTGTGTGTGGTTGTTAAAGAAAATTGAAAATTACCATTAAAACAATAACAACAACATGAACAAATACACAAGTTTAGTAATATTAGTAACAAAGAAAATTAAAGAAAATAAATCAATAACCCGGTAAGAAGAAATAATATGTGAAGGAAACTACACCATTTCCTTAAGAAAAACTAAAAAACTAAAAAAATCGCAGGCGTATGATTAATATTAATTCTGGTTTAAATTCAATTAAACTTAAATAAAATTGTTCTAGAAAGAGCTATAATATAATAATAAAACATATAATAATGGGTGATTTTTTAAGAGCTATAGTATATATATATATATATATATATATGTTTAAAAAAAAACACATAAAATTCAGAGAAAATTGATGAAATCTGTATTTGAATCGATAGTACGGTCCGTATAATATAATATAAGATTATTTCATGCAAATGTTGACCGCGACTGCGCCTCAAATGGTCCATCCGCTTAGTCCAATTTTGGCATACTCTTTCCAACATTTCGGCCGGTATCTCACGAATAAATGCTTCAATGTTGTCTTCCAATGCGTCAATTGAAGCGGGCTTGTCTGTATAGACATGAGCTTTAACATAGCCCCACAAACAATAGTCTAAAGGCATTAAATCTCACGGTCTAGACGGCCAATTGACCGGTCCCGAACGTGAAATTAAATGTTCAACGAACTCGCCTCCCAATAATTCTTTTGTTACGCGTGCTGTTTGGCATGTGGCACCGTCTTGTTGAAACCACATGTCATGCAAGTCAAGCTCTTGCATTTTGGGCAAAAAAAAAGTTGGACATCATCTCACGCTAGCGCTCACCATTAACAGTTACGTTACGATTCGCAGCATCTTTGAAGAAGTACGGTCCAATGATGCCACCAGCTCATAAACCGCACTAAACTGTGACTTTTTCTGGATGCATTGGTAGCTTTTGCAATGCTTCTGGCTGATCTTCACTCCAAAGTCGACAATTCTGCTTATTTACGTATCCATTGAGCCGAAAATGAGCTTCGTCGCTGAACACAATTTTTCGATAAAGGAGTGGATCTTCGGGCAACTTTCCAAGAGCCCATTGCAAGCGATTGAATTGCTTGATTTGCAAGCTTTGTTCGTTTTTAAGACGATTCATGGTTAAATTATAGACCAAACTGAAGATGTTTGACAGTGAAACAAAACACGAAACGTGCATGAGCTGTTTAAATCAGTCTTTTTGGCAAAGATAAAAGCTAAAAAATCACCCGTTATAATATATTACACCATTTCCTAATGGAAAAACTGTAAAAATAAAAAAATCCTCTCGAAGGCGTATGATTAATATTAATTCTGGTTTAAATTCAATTAAACTTAAATAGAATGGTTCTAGAAAGAGCTAATAAAACATATAATATATCACAGGAAAACTAAGAAAATGGTTTATTATCGGCAATAAAACAAATATGCCGTGTCTACAGTGAAACCCAAATTAAATGGACTCAAAATCAAAGAAAAAATAATTTTAAACGCTTAAATGATCAAAAAAAGTCTTCAGATCATTATAGATTAGACGAATACATACACAATTGGTCATTGCAACCCTTCAGTCAGGATTACGACCTAGTTTCTCACACCACTTACAATGTTGTGTGCGTTAATTTTTATACATTAGTGGTGGGACCTACAGTTTAAAGTCGACTCCGAACTTTTCATGGCAATTTTTATTTACTCTTAGAGTTTTTGCCAGAAATCTGCTGAGAGGAAGTCGCCGAAGAAATACTTTTTGTATTTTGTTTTGATGTCTGGCCTGGGGCTCGAACCCTGGCTTTACGTCTAATAAGACAACACACTACTTACTAGACTTCAAGATTAGACGAATAAGTCTCCAATAGCGAAGCATTTTACACTGTTTCTGAAAGACTAGATCAAAAATTGCCTCTTGCCTTGTTTGAAAAGCAAATTTAACTACAAACCTGAGACAATATTAAGCAGTTCGCGATTCATTGATAATAATCGAGTAATCCATTTAGTGGTCGAAAAACTACGTTGTAATCACCGTAGTCTAGGAGGTAGTGTGCTGGCATATTAGACATGAGGCCACGGTTCAAGCCCCAGGTCAGACATATCTAAAAAAACGAAATATGGCGACTTCCTCCCACCTGTTTACTAACAAAAACTCCGGTAGTAAATATAATTGCCATGAAAAAGATTCTCAAAAATCTGTTGACTTTAAACTCTAGGTCCCGCCAGTCATGTATAAAATTAATACACACAACATAATTGCCGTGGAGAAGCTGGGTCGTGATCCTAGTTAAGGGGTTGTAATGATCAATTATGTATGTATGTATTATCGAATAACATTTACATTCGCTCAACAACCGAAGAACACCTAAAAAATAGTTGAAATTTACAACAAAAGTTGTGATTCATGCTCGACTACATTCCAAGCATTACGACATATTTATAGTCGACATAAGCCACCTATTGGGCAAGGAATTGTAAAGACTGAAGGGGCCACAGACATGGTCAGACCCGACCATCATACCAATGAATGACTCTTATGTTAGGGAAAGTGTTGCGGTTAATTCGAATTAGAGGATCCTACGATGTTTTCAGAAATTGAGCCTTATTATGGGGAATTTTGAATTTAGATTTTCAGCTCACTCTACCAGAAAAGTCGACGAATCAGCAGCGTATTTGTAAGTTAGGTGGTACAGCAATGAAGTTCATTACTCAATCGGTGGATAAATCAACAAGAAATGAGTGCGGTGCAGCCAGAAGCAATTACTGAAAAGCTATGGCATTCGGAAGAGCAGATTAATGGCGAACATTGGAGGACCGCTGTCGGCGAGACGGAGACTCCTGATGGAGGTTGGAAACAGCATTATGTTTTGTGGGAGCGAAATTTGGGCCGAAATACTAGATATTAAGAAGCGGGCAAACTCGCTTGCATCGGTACAGAGAACGGCTGCATTGCGTATCGCGTCGGCATATCGTACAGTCTTCGCTCCAGCAGTGCTGGTGATAGCAGGTATAATCCCTGTGGATCAACTGACAGCGGAGCGGATGGAGATTTATAAGGCGAAATCGGCTGGAAATCACATAACCGGTCACTTCAGGGAAAACGCCATTTCAAAATGGCAAAAACGATGGAACGAGGAAGATAGAGGAAGACGGACGGCGAGACTTATTCCGGACATAAGGCCATGGATTGGTCGGAAATTTGGAGAGGTAAATTACTACGTTACACAGATGCTATCGGGTCACGGATATTTTAGAAAATATCTGCACAGAATGGGCAAGACCACCTCTACTTACTGTCTTTACGAGGAAGGGGAGGTAATTGATGACGCAGAGCACACTGTTTTCGAGTGTGCACGCTGGCAGAGCTATCGCTCTGTACTGACGTCAATAGTTGGAACAATCACAGCCGCTAATATTGTCGGGGTCACGATTGCGAGTAGTGGAAATTGGACCTCGGTGGTGAATTACGTATAGCGCATTCTGAGGCGGAAAAATAGGGATCTTGAGGCTACAGAACAAGTAGACATATCGGCATAGGTGATACTGTCACACGAAACGGAGATTTAGACGAAAGGAATAGTGGAGACGATCTCCTCAACTTTCCATACGCAATCCGAACGCGAAAATGGACATGGAGAGGCCAAAGAGCCAAAAGGACTCCACTCCGAAGTAATACCACCGTGGTCCCGAAGTGGGCCGAAAAAGGTCCACAGCAGACGAGGGGGGATTTAGTGGGTGAGGGCTTTACACACGGAAGATCCGACGACTTGCTCTATGGGGCGGCTAGATACACTTACCCCTCTTCGGCGTAAAAAAAATGGCATTCGGAAAAGGTAACAGTTTGTCATGGACAACATTTTAGTAGTTTGACCGAGATCTATCCCAATGAAATCTACTAGTAAAGCATTCAGATTTTTGTAAGTCAAAGAGTTTCTATTAATTATTGACAGATATAGGCTTGCTATCAGTAAATCGATGTACGGAACTTATATGCGAAATGTTTACTACACGGAATGATCAAATTCTTCAATGCCCTTTTAGCAGTTCTTGGATCTTGCCGATGACGAATAACATATTCTTTCAGAAAAGAATGCCTTCTCACTTCCAAAAAAGACGAAGAAATCCTTAAAGTTGTTTGCTTTCAAAAAAAAAAATGCCAAAACCAATGTCACATCCCTGGCAATGGTTTTAATCCTTCTTCCTCCACTTTTTATCTTCCTTGGCTGTAAATGTAAACACTTCTCTGTGCTTTAGATTGTCACGAATTTGTAACTTTTCACTTTTGGGTTTTAAATTCAATTCCAGAGAAAGAAAAAAAGAGCAAAAAAAAAATAAATGCCATAAAAAAGGGATGAGCAAAACCAGTCAACCAGACAGAAAGCAAGAAAGGAAGACTAAGAAAAAAAGCTTGAGCTCATGTCTGTACTTTTAGATTTGAATTACAATTTGTATAATGCAAATGCAAATTGCATTTTTCGCACGTGCATTACCATAAAAAAAACAGCAACAGCAACAACTACAATCAACAACTAAAACTCCATGAATTACAATAAATTGTATGAATAAATGCAAAACTGGAAAAAATAAAAGAAAAATAAATTCAAAACAATAAAAACCGAGAGAAACCTGAAAAAAAATCAACAAAAAAAGTCACCTGAAAGTTTGAATATTTATAACGGACAACAAAAGACTGAAGAAGACAAATAAATTTTACAAGATTTCGTAGAGAAATTTATAGGAACACCTTTAAATGGTTCTCAGTTAATTTTCAATTTTTTTTCTTACGCAGGCGTATGATTAATATTAATTAAAAGATATTGTGAGGAAATTGCTAATATTTCTTGATCGGTAAGCACTATGAAACACATATGGACGGCAAATGAAAGCTTAGTCTTTAGAGCACAACTGGTGACAATAAACCTCAATGCCGTTAAATTCTGGCTCTATTTGGATGCATAGATATGCCACAATTCTAAGAAGACATAGAAACCTCCAGGTCAATTTCAAGGTTCATTATAACTTTCTTGAAGGACATTTGGTTTTAAAATTCCAACTAGGTTAGGTTAGGCTAGAGGACGTGTACTTGTCAATTAAGACAAATACAATGCCCGGAGGTCGAATTGACCCTTGTACAACGACCTAGTTTCTCACACCATTTAAGTTGTGTGTGTTAATTTTATACATGAGTGGTGGGACCTACAGTTTAAAGTCGACTCCGAATGACATATTTTTGAGAAACTTTTTCATGGCAATTTTATTTACTCTCAGAGTTTTTGCCAGAAATCTGCTGAGAGGAAGTCGCCGAAGGAATACTTTTTGTATTTTGTCTTGATGTCTGGTCTGGGGCTCGAACCCTGGCTTTACGTCTAATAAGCCAACACAATACCTACTAGACTACGGCGCCTTCTAGAATTCCAACTAAATCTATTAGGTTCCTACGACCAGTAAGGTTCTCCTTTTGAATAGAGTGTATGGCCACTGCAGTATTTTTTAGGCGGAAGCCATGGCCATTTTGATAGCGATGCAATGCTTGTTGAGTTAATGAATTTTCACAGAAAATCTCTTAATTTACTCGAACAGTAAGAGTGCTATTAAGTCCCTTACGAATGTCCCTTTAATATTTGTCCTTGTTCATTAATTCCAGGGATTTATCAAAAAAAATTTGGATCTTAAAAAGGTACACTTTAAATGGGTTGCTGGACATAGAGATTTTGTCGAACATTGCATTGCTACTGCCCTGGAAAGGACTGTTAGGGAGTTCGCAATCTTTTGTACATTAAACGAAATTGGTGTTCCGATTCTCTCCGTAAAATTAGGTATTCGCAGCACGTTCTACAGGGAGCCTCTTCTACTTTTACGACGAGAAGAAAGTGGCTGGACTTTTATGGATAAGAAATGGACTGATTCTCTTCCCTCTTTAAATTGCATGGCTATCAACCGGATAATAGCGATTCTTACGGACTATTGTACTGGAAGGTAAGTCGATGTATTGGAAGGTATGTCGATGGAATTGGCATTCCATCAAATAACTTCAGTGAGACTTTAGGGTCTAAGGAAGAGGAAAAAATTGTATTTTATCTCATGTGCCAGAGACCTGCTCTTATCATAAATATACGGAGGACCTTATCTCTTATTTTCAGTGGTCCTTAACTGAAAACTCCATTATAAAGATTGCTGCTATAGTAAGAATCGTTTGGGTTTCCGAAGGGAAATAGTTGATCTCCAGGTGTATATTAATTTTGATATCCAAAATGAACCTAAACGTTGGCCTAGTTGGAGTCTTACCCTTCAACCAGTCCCCTAACATAAATCAGGGTCTATTTAGGGCCTAATCTTCACCTCCAGCAAAGCAAGTAAAAATTCGAAAATTTTCTTTAAATAACGGCTAGGTGTAGAGAAAATGCCAAACCACTGAGGGCTATACTTCAAGGCATGGGAAAAGTGAAGGAAATCTCCCGGCAGGGACAATTTTGAAATAATATTACAAAGTCTAACATTAGTGGGTTACCATAATTTACATTATGGCAGCTTTAGAGTCCCTGCTGGAATTTATGCGCGTTGCGAAGGACCATAGTTACGATAATGGAATGGAAGGTTGACATGAAAGTCGTTTTAGGGAATCTGCAGCTACAATCTGTTCGTTCACAGCTCCCACCTTATGTGTAGTGCTTTGCAAAGAGACTAAATGTATTAGAAGTCTACATACTCTTTAGGGAAAGGGACCAGTCTGTGATTTACGGATGCGTTCAAGACAGTTAGTAGAAGAGAAGTAGGGTATACGAATCCGAGGTAAAATGTTCCAAGCGGAAGTTCAAATCATCAAAAGATGTGCTCATTGCACCAGAACATATAGAGAGCGGTAAGTAGTAGGGAGTGAAGCCGTCATATGTGTACTTAACCGCAATAAGGTTAACTGGATGTATAGTTAAGAGTAGGATTGGATAAATTGAATGAGTTAGACAGGAGTAACAGAATCAACATTTTTTCTAAGGTCTAGGTTATGCGAGCATTCAAAACAATGAGCAGGCATATAAGCCGGCCAAGAGGACAAATTCAATACCACTACTGGGGTCCTGAATCTTTTAATCGAACGAAGAAAAGGAGTTTACATTTCATACACAACAAAATGGAAGATAGAGAGGAAGAGAGAGGTGAAGAGTCTTATAAATCCAGCGACATATGTTATGGGGGACATTATAGAGAAACTTTATATAGATTAAGGATAGTCTAATAGATCGTCTATTTGCAGCAATTTGGTCTTTGACCGACAATAATCACCCTTATTCTGGTTGTCGTCGTCGTCGTCGTTGTCGTTTTTGAGTCGACATTGCTTTCTATCGTCGTCGACATCACGTCGACACTGTTTTGGTATCCTGTAACACTACTGTGTCGACGTCGACTGTTTATCGAAAATTGTAATAACACAAAACACACATCTCTAATATTTAAGTCAGCCGATTCATTTTATGGTTTATTAAAAAAAAGTTTTTATCATCAGGCCTGTCAAAATCAGCGATGTATTGATCCATGTCCACGAATATGTGGCCGTTTTGCACTTTGGGTGAATAATACCCAAATGAAGGCGCCTGAATTCCTGGCTTTTCTCTTTCCAAAAATATTGTTACGTTTTTCATTAGTTCATGACTTTGCCTTCTCGAAATCTCTAGAACTGTAAACGTCGTTGTTTACGTTTATTATCGTAGTGTTGTTGGTGTATTTTTGTATACTTGTTTACCATTTGTTGTTGTATTTTTGTTTACTTGTTTACCATTTTTTCTATGCTGGTGATTGTTGTTATATTAAGTAAAAAAATTTGTAAACAGGTTTGTTTACTGCATTGTTTTGTTTTTGTAGCTTTTGTTTATAATTTTAATGTTAAGTGGTGTACAAGCAAAACACCAGTATCTTGATTTTCATTTTCGTGACAGTTTCACTGAAGTCGCCGTAGTCTAGTAGGTAGCGTGTTGGCTTATTAGACGTAAAGCCAGGGTTCGAGCCCCAGGCCAGACATCAAAACAAAACACAAAAAGTATTTCTTCGGCGACTGCCTCTCAGCAGATTTTTCGCAAAAACTCTAAGAGTAAATAAAATTGCCATGAAAAAGTTTCCCAAAAATCTGTCGTTCGGAGTCGACTTTAAACTGTAGTTCCCACCACTCATGTATAAAATTAACACACACAACATTAGTGGTGTGAGAAACTAGTTCGTAATCCTGACTGAAGGGTTGTAATGACCAATTTTGTAACAATTTCACTTTTACTGATAGATTAAGGACCTGTTTTTGTAAGACAAAGGGTATCACTTGCCTGCCTGTTTATATGGGAAACACAAGTGAGTGCTATAAAGCTAATGGCAAATCATTATACCGAAAAAGTTTTTTTTTTCAGAAATGTTTCTGTAAACAAATATTTCTTTCACTGAAGTGGAGCAAAAATTTTTGCCTTTATTTAAGCAGAAATTTTATTAGCAAAAAAAGTTTATGAAAAAAAGATCATTACTCATAAGCAAATTAAATTTTTGTATATGAATTGGTATTTTATTAATCAAAATATTTCTTTTTTTATAAAAAAAAATTAAGAAAAAAACGTTTATTTTTTGATGTTTTCAACCAAAAAAAAAATTTCAACCGCAGACCAACTTTTTTAACCCCAACAATGGAATTTAAAGAAATAAAAAAACTGATGAAAACTTATTCATTAACTGCAGAAATTCATAAAAAAATACGTTAAAATGAATGAAAATAAAATTAAAATTGAAATGAACATGAACATGTAGAAACAACAATAAAATGACAATCGTGGCAGAACAAGTGGAAATAAAAACGAAGCTAGGAGGAACAGATGTACCAGCATCATACTAACAGAAAACATTAGGCATCGTCATCATCATCATCATCGTGCGGGCGCAATCGTCATCATCATCGACATGGTCGTCATCGTTGCTGTCCCTCATCATCAACATCATGAAACATAATTTCGGCTAATTTCCGTTTAAAATACGAAAGTTTTCTCTTTAACAAAATTTTTCTTCTCCTATATTTTTTTATTGCTATTGTTGTTGTTGCTGTTGCTGTGTTTGTTAGTTAACGCAAGGCAATGCAATGCAATAATTTCTTTTACACTCGAAGAAAAATTCAGAATTCATGAAAAGAAATTAAAAAGGGAATAAAGGCGTACTCGTGTTGAAACTCTATTCATTATTCTCCTGTAAATTCCAATTTTAATTCTTTACTTTAATTACCATTTTTTGTGAGTGTAAGAATAGCAACTCATAACAGGTAATGAAAATTTCGTTTCCAGTTAAACAAATATGAACTCTTATTACCCTATGCAGCCAAAGAAATGAAAAGTTTTGTTAAAATTTAGGAACAATGCAGTCTCCACATAGTATTGGGTTAGGCATGCTAGACAAAGGACTCGTATATGCCCCTCTTGAGTATCAATATCGGATGGCAGTATGACATCCACATAAGACGCAACTAACCATCGAAACAGTTCAAACTCAACACCCCAATGTGCAATTGTACAATCCCAATACGATATCCCAGTGGTATGTATCTCCTATAGGGCAGACGAAAATATCTGTTCCTTAGCATTAAGTCTCCGCTCTAAGTAAGTTGAATAATACTCCAACCATTTGGCTCATGTTCGAATAAGAGGCTCAGCCACTGTCGGAGCAACCATAGACAAACATATTATTACGCAAATCGAAACGACCTAATATCGTTTAACAACAAAAACGATAAACAAAAGCCACACGATACAAATACACACTAACACAAGGAATACAATGAATGTGTTGATTTTATAAAGCTGCACACACACATATGTATGACGAACCTGGTTGCGCCTGGTACCAACAACAACATGTATCTGACAAAAGGGGATAGACAACATAAGCAAAGTACACAAACAACAATGTATTAGAAATAGACCTCTCGAGAAGGCGAGATCACGAACCTTCCACTTCAAGAATGTTCGTTAGACTGGTTGTGTCGGACTATAAAAGGGCTGGACAAAGCAGGCAGCAGTCAGTAAGAATTCAGTCAACCTTCTGTGAAGTTGCGCGTGAACAAAACAAGTCGTGGTTGAAAAGCGAATAGTTGTGTGTACTAGTGAATAAGACAGATTATTATTGTTGTATCGTTAAGTTGTATACAGTGGCACACAAAAGTAATGTAAATTATAAAGAGAGTTTAACTGAAATCAAACACACATTTGTTTTTACTTTGTTTGTAATTAACGAACTCATATTTAAACGTTTTTAAAAAGGTAAAAACGTAACAATATGATCATATGATATCCTTATGTTAACGAACCTAGCCGCATGGACCTCATTAACAAGCTGAATACACATACCATGTATCTCAGTAGTAGATGTGAGAGATTCACCGCTTTGTTACAGGGCAAACCAATACCTCTGTACTCTATCATTAAGCCTTCATTTTAATTGAGTTCAATAGTATACCAACCATTTGGTCCATGTTCGAATAAGAAAATCAGTATTTGTCAGATCAATTATAGACAAGCAGTGATCAGTATTGCTACGAAAAGGTATTCAGGTATTAGGTGGTATTAGGAAACCACCCTCAAAGACAGAAAAAAAACATGCAATAACAAATCAACCGTCAAGTTCTAGAAGTTGCCATATTGAAAAAAAATTGTCGCATCAAACATAAACTGATAGTATTGCCAGGAAACCTCATTCGGAGTTCTCTCAATAAAGGGATTGTTATATACCAATCACATAAATACGTGAATGAGGCCTGGCGATCAGAAGAAATAATCAGTGAGAGAAAGACTATTTGATTCAGCTTCTAAATATACACACACTAGGAATGCTAATCGGGAAATTCCCAAATTTCGAAATCCCGAATCCCAGGATTTTTAAAAATCAATTAGGTTTGGCATCCCTAACACACTCTACTGTTCTTACATTGACTTAATAGAAAGTGGAATTCAATTTCCATCTATGTAATCTCAAACTCAGTTATTAAGGGTCAGTATTGGTCTTCTCTGACATGGATATTTACCGGAGTCTCATTTATATTTTTAAACTTAAATCAGAATCTAGAGACCAAGCGGTAAAGTGACTGTAGGATGTTCATACTGTTAGGAACTAATTTAAGTTTTATAAGAGCTTATCCCCCTCGTGCTTATTTATGGCGCAGAGGCATGGACTTTATTAAGCATTGATGCAGCAGCCTTGCGAGTATTCGAGAAAAATTCTACCTAAGATCTTCGGTCCAGTGCCTCAACGACATAGACGTTGTGCAGCCAATTAACATCCAGCGGCTGCGCTGGCTCGACCATGTCGTTCGATTAGAGATGGATGCTCCGTCGAGACGGGTATTTAATGCGAGGATCTGCTGAAGTCGGCAAAGAGAACGACCTTGTTTGCTTTGGAAAAACCAAATCGAGGAAGCCATGTCATCGATTGAAGTGAGCAACCGGCGTAGGCGCGCAAGAAGCAGAGGCGCCTGGAAGAATGTGTTATGGCAGACCGAAATCCGTTAATCGGGTTGTTAATGGCCAATTAAGTAAGGAAGTAAGTACGGGCTTTGAACTCAAAAGTATGTTGAGTTTGGCGGACAGTATGTTCAACGATAGCTGCTCCTTTTCTGTAACTTTGTGACATAAAAACTGGGAACCCAACATCTCCTAATGAATGGTAAAAGGTTGCATACTAAAGCGGCTGCTTTCATGCCAGATAAGCAACTTCATTAGTTCTCCATCATTTCAAGGCAATTAGACATTCGCAATCATAGGCTCTCTCTCGTAACCATAAAGCACTCTTCTGAAATCCCTTACATACAGTGGTGGCCTTATAATTAGAAACGACTTAGCAACGTGTATGTTTGTTAATTTGTTTTACAGTTTTCACTGTGTACCTGGGATCAAAGGGTTGTTTGTTTCGTCTGACATTCATTTTGCCATCAGATTGGGACAAATTAAACTTAGATTCGTCACTCCGGAGAACTCTGTTCCAGAAACATCATTTCTAATTACAAGGCCACCACTGTATATACACAATTGGTCATTACAACCCTTCAGTCAGGAATACGACCTGGCTTCTCACACCATTAGGTTAGGTTAGGTTAGAGGACGTGTACTTGTCAATTGAGACCAGTACAGTAGCCGGAGGACGAATTGACCCATTGTACAACGTCCTAGTTTCTCACAGCATTTATGTTGTGTGTGTTAACTTTATACATGAGTGGCAGGACCTACAGTTTAAATTCGACTCCGAACGACAGATTTTTTGAGAAACTTTTCATGGCAATTTTTGATTTACTATCAGAGTTTTTGCCAGAAATCTGCTGAGAGGAAGTCGCCGAAGAAATACTTTTTGTATTTTATTTTGATGTCTGGTCTGGGGCTCGAACCCTGGCTTTACGTCTAATATGCCAACACACTACCTACTAGACTACGGCGACTTTTCTCACACCATTTATATTGTGTGTGTTAATTTTATACGTGATTGGCGGGACGTACAGTTTAAAGTCGTCTTCGAACGACAGATTTCTGGGAAACGTTTTCATGGCAATTTTTGTTTACTTTGGGAGTTTATGCCAGAAATCTGCTGAGACGTAGTCGACGAAGAAATATTTTTTCATATTTCATTTTGATGTCTGACCTGGGGTTTGAACCGGGGCCTTATGTCTAATAAGCCAACACACCTACTAGACTACGGCGAATGAAATCCCTTATGGGCTGTAATAAATGGCTTGCCATCAAATCAACGCATTGAAGATGTAGGGCATCAGATAACACTGCCTCCACTGCAATTTTCCAACAACAAAAAATGAAAACAAAAAATGAAAACCAACACACAAAAACGCCTTGGGGAAGAATTGCCCAACAAAACTAATTTCCATTTAAAGTTTTGTATTTAAAATAATATCAAGGTCCACACACACACACAGACACAAATATAATCAGGACTCAACTAAAAATTTGAAAAAAAAAACGAAAAAAACCGAAAAATATTTTGCGAAACAAATAAAGTTTTAGCAGAGAGGTAAGGATCATGGTGGCTGATAATGGTGACGATGACGAAGTTGTTTTTGTTGAAACCTCTCCACACAACGAGTAGGAGGAGTTGTATTGCAACACAACAAAAGCATGGCTGAGGGAAAAAGAGCGGGGTTTTATAATTTTGAAAATTCTACGAAATGAAAATAATTTTTATGAGGAGTTTAATTTTATTTTTAGTGGGTCACTTAAAACCAAAAATAATTGTTGTTTTCCACTTCATTATGATTAGATTAATTATGATAATTAAGTTAAGGAGTTCGAAACAAATAAAATTTTGTTTGTTTAACACAGATAAACTAAATACAAACAAAACTAAACAAAAAACTGAATAAAACTTGAATAGCACTTGAACGACTTTGGCTTTCAATGATGAGGCGAAGTTGTCTTTGGGTATTGTTTGCAATAATTTAAATTTTTTTTAAGGTTATGTTAACAATTTAATAATTTAAACTCGCTTAAGAAATATATTTTCTCCCTCTTGTATTTTCTTTTTTACCTCCTGTATTACCATTTAAAAGCCATAAATTTTACGTGTGTAAGTTTGTATGCCGAAAACAGCAGAAGAAGAAATCCCACAACTTTTCCTTTCCACATGACTGCAAGTGTCCCTCGTTTTTTTTATTTTAGTTTTCTTCCTCATGTTGGCTCTTGTGCCTTCAGTTCGCATTAATCATTTCGCTTTCAAACTTGGAAAACGCAACAAAACTTGTCTTGTCTCAAAAGTTATACTTTTTCTAACGAATTTCTTTCGCCTTTTTTTGCAAAAATCATTCATTCGTTTATACTTTATTTCCATACTTCCTGGTCTAATGTCGAAAGACAAGGTTAAACTTTACAGCAGGAGCACAACGTAAAAGCAAAAGAAAGAAGGAAAGAAAGAAAGAAAAAAAAGAGGAGCATCAGGACATAAACTGTAAACTTCCTTAAACAATAAATTATTTTTCACTTCGTTTTGTATGAAAAGAACTCGACAAAAAAGTATACAACATAAGAAATTATTCTCGTTATACGTTAAGGAAAAGATTTCAAAGAAAATCTTACTTAAAAGCACGGGTGAAAGGAAATTAAGGACATGCTATACAATCAAAAAAATTTTACAAAATTAGAATCAATTTTACCGTCCCTTTCCTATTGAGTGATAGACTAGGAAACGATCGAAGCAGTCTGCTTGAGTACAAATGAAAAGTAAATTAATTACAATAACAAATCAACAGTCAGATTCTAGAAGTTGCCAGAACAAAACTAAATTAAGAATAAATAAAGCATTGGGTAGAGTTTCCAAAGGTTAAAGGTTAATTTAAAGTATATTTGGTAAGACAGCTCCATTCACAGGCTATAAGCTGTCGATTATAGGAACGTTCATAAAAGTAAGTCAAATCAAGCATACTTGCTTATCAAAACCTCTAGTATACTGGAAGAAAAGTAAAGAGACCGAAACAGAGGGGAATTATTCAACGTATAGAAAATGGAAAAGAAAGATCCAATGACCAAAACAGAAACATCTCACTAGCCTGCTGATACCAGAGATGAAATCCTAACAGAGGTTAATTTCCGGTAACTGACAGACAGGCCGCCATTAATGCACTCTAATCTTGTGAGGCGCATTGTCGTCCTTACCACGCTCGAAGTGCGTAATGCTTTTAACAGTCTACGATGGGAGGATATCATTAAAGCACTACGGGAAAGATTTCGGATTCCTATGTACCTTCTGAGAATATTACGCAGCTTCTTGAAGGCTAGCAAGCTTCTCTACGACACACCCGACGGCCGGAGGACCGTAGGGATCACGTCTGGTGCAGCTCAGGCATCTATTCAGGGGCCTGACATCTGAAACCTGAGCTATGACGATATCTTGGGTATAGAGATGCCAGAAGACACATACCTCGTGGGATACGCGGATGACATAGTGGCGGTAATTTCAGCGCGCGATATGGAGGAGGCCAGGAGAAAACTGAATCAAGTCGTGATAAGGATGCAGATATGGCTCGAGAACCACGGACTAGAGCTCGCAAAGAATAAAACCGAGGTCATACTGATGACATTGGCTCACATTCCACTCGAGATAAGTATGCAGATAGGTGTCTCACCGGTGATCACGAGGACTGCGGCGCCCGAGACCGTGCGATAGGCATTCGAGCGAAGAAGATTATGGAAAGCGAAAAGGGAAAACCTCGCCATTAGTACCGCAGATGTCAAATCTCAAACTATACGCGATTGCAAAGTAGATGGAGTGATGAAGCAAGTGGAAGATGGACTGCTAGACTTATTCCATCTACAGAAGCATGTACAGAGAGAAATTTTGGGGAAATTAACTACTTCCTGATCCATTTTCTTTCGAGTCATGGTTATTTCCGACAATATATACACCGCATGGGCAAGGTGAATGATCCTGGCTGCATTTATTGCGCTGAACACACATTCTTCCATTGCATGAAATGGCAAGACGAGAAGAATGTGTTGATGGAACAGAATGGCGAATTCACACCAGACAACATTGTTGACTCAATGCTCGAAAGCGAGACGAAGTGGAGCGCTGTGAGAAGATACGTAGAATGTGTACTCCGCAGGAAGAAGGTCGACCTTGATACAGTGCGACAGAAAGATACATGAGAAGACGAGCCAATAGCATGAAGCTGGCTTCGAATATGGCATACCCAGACGTGGGAGAGTAGACAACGGTCCTTAACAGGACATCGTTCTGGGCCCTTCCCGAAGTAATGCAGTTAGCCGTCCCGGGAAGGGAGTATCGCCAGAAGAGGAGGAGGGATTGTTTTAGTGCAAGCCCCACTCGACTCAACTGACGACGGTCACTGTAAGTGCGAAGGCATTTTGAACCCTATCTCACACGCCAAACAAAAAACAAATTTTATGACGTGTGGTCGCCGTAGTCTAGCAGGTAGTGTGTTGGCTTACTAGACATAAGGCCACGGTTCAAACCCCAGGTCAGACATCAAAATGTGAATATGAAAAATTATTTCTTCGGCGACTTTTTCTCAGCAGATTTCTGACAAAAACTCTGAGAGTAAATATAAATTGCCATGAAAAGTTTCTCAAAAATCTGTTTACCGCCACTCATGTAAAAAATTAACACACACATAATAACACATGCATAAAACGGAATTGCTGATAATCACTGGTCGTCGTATCCCTTTGCATGTGGACATGAGTGTTGGAAACGAGGTAATTAGGACCAAGAGCTCGGTAAAATACCTGGGAATAAGGCTGGATCCTAGACTACCATTTTCGTACCAGATTCAGTACTCGGCTAACAAGGCCCAGAAAATCGTTGGACAGCTCAGCAGATTAATGGCGAATATTGGAGGCCAGCTACCGGCGGACGGAGACTCCTAATGGAGGTTGGAAACAGCATTATGTTTTGTGGGAGCGAAATTTGGGCCGAAACACTAGATATTAAGAAGCGGGCAAACTCACTTGCATCGGTACAGAGAACGGCTGCATTCCGTATCGCGTCGGCATTTCGTACAGTGTCCGCTCCAGCCGTATTGGTGATAGCGGGTATAATCCCTGTGGATCTGCTGGCGGCAGAACGCCTGGAGATTTATAGGGCGAAATCGGCTGGAAATCATATAACCGGTTACTTAAGGGAAAACACCATTTCAAAATGGCAAAAGGATGGAACGAGAAAGATAGAGGAAGATGGAAGGCGAGACTTATTCCGGATATAAGGCCATGGATCGGTCGGAAATTTGGAGAGATAAACTACTACGTTACACAGATTCTATCGGGTCACGGATATTTTAGAAAATATCTGCACAGAATACTCAAGACCGCGTCCCCTTACTATCTTTACGAGGAATGGGAGGTAATTGATGACGCAGAGCACACTGTTTTCGAGTGTGTACGCTGGCAGAGCTATCGCACTGTACTGACGTCAATAGTTGGAACGATCACAGCCGATCACAACATTGTCGGGGTCATGATTGCGAGTAGTGGAAATTGGACCTCGGTGGTGAATTACATAGAGCGCATTCTAAGGCGGAAAAAGAGAGATCTTGAGGCTACAGAACAAGTAGGCATATCGGCATAGGTGATACTGTCACACGTGCCAAGCGAAACCGAAACGGTGATTTAGACGAAAGGAATAGTGGAGACGCTTAGATGTCTCCTCAACTTTCGATACGTAATCCGGACGCGGATATGAACATGGAGAGGCCAAAGGGCCAAAAGGACTCCACTCCGAAGTAATACCACCGTAGTTCCGGAGTGGGCACAAACAAGTCCACAGAAGACGAGTGGGGGATTTAGTGGGTGAGAGACATGTGACGGCTTCCTCTATGGTGCGGTTAGGTAAATTTACCCCACGTCGGCGTAAAAAAAAATTCAACCTAAGTGGTGTGAGAAGCTAGGCCGCAATCCTGACTGAAGGGTTGTAATGGCCAATTATGTATGTATATATGTATGTATGTAATCTTATGAGGTTAAATCGAAGATAATATGGAACTGTCTAGGGAAGCTGCAACGTCTAGGTAGGGAAAATAAGGCCACACTCTGCATGCTTCAGATTATGTGGAAATTTTCTGTGAGGAATTCTCGACTTGGGAGCAAAAAACCTACAAGTTTTGTTAATGCCTGTTATGGATTCCATTAACACCAGATGGGCGGCTTGGAACACAAGCAAAATGGTAAAAAAAAAACCTGGTTAGAGGGTTCACAACAAGTCTGTTTAAACTCCAAAGAAACACACTCAATATGGTTGTCTTGGTCATTAAGGGGCATTGCTGTGGAAGCAAGCATGCGAGGCGCATTAGTCTAAGACCATTTACAAACGATTTCTACAGGATCTGTAGGGATGAGGAAGAACAGAAGACTGTTCTTCATCAACTGGCTCAATTAGTATATCGAAAGAGAATAAGGCTGTTTGGTGTCTAATACATGGAAGACCCAAATGATTTCTAAAGGAGCTGTAGAGATAAGGAAAAAGAGGAGATTGTCCCCTCAATTACTAAATACATGCCAATCACTATATTGAAAGAGAAAAAACCTTTTTGGTGTCTACCACTTGGACAATCTAAACGATCGGTCACGCCTTAATATTGACGGTCTGAATCGCTTCATTAGAAGCTTGGAATGGTTACAGATTCATGGGATCTTCTTGGTTTAGTAGCGAAGCAATGAAAAGTACAGTATGTTGGAAGGGTTTTAAAGTGGCTTAAGAAAGAATACGAAACCCGAATGTATAGCCCTGTTAGGATATTACAAACTCATACACGTATTTAATTTTCAAATCCCAAGCTCCTTGCCACACTCATTCTTTGGCTGTAAACGGTATTGCATATACAAAGTGCAGCATTTAAGATTCATTAGCTTTTGCAATTTCACACTCTCTACCGCTTTCTCTTTCTCCTTCTCTTTCGAGTTCTCTCTCTGTGTTAAAATATTAGTTTTTCAAATTTGTACACCACCTTTCATTTTGACGTCTTTCCATTCTTTGTTTTTTTTTTCGTTTTCTTCGTCAATAATTTTTGGTTGAATTCTTTAGAGTTTCCTCTTAACGTTTGGCTAGAGTAACCTTGGAATGCCAGCCTCAGCCTTTAGCTGTAGGGGTTTTCGGTTGCCTTTTTTAGCTTTCTTTTCATTTAAAAATTCATGCAATGAACACAGGTTTACTTGCAACGAAGCAACGATGCATGCGTTTAATAAATGGCCTGCAGTTATATTCAGCAAGAGTTGCATTACATTGGTTACGTTACGTTACGTTACGTTTGAATGCTTTAAATAGCAACAACACCGGCAACATTGTTAAGATGATGGCTGGCTGGCATGGCTGAGTGACTGGTTATTTGACTTGATTTGCGCTGCAAAGATTTACTCTTACACGGTAACCCCACCCCCTTAAACATATACCACAGGTACACAAAGCAGAAGAAGGTTATTTGAGTTCAATGTATGGCGTTCGCTTGTCTATCATTTTCTGTCTACCTTTCTTCCCAAAGATTGAGACACTGAGTGTATTGCAGCAATAGCAGCAGCATCTCCTTAAAACGAAAGTGTTTTTGTGGTTTTGTTAGCGTTTGAAATAAATTATACATGATTTGCTCATCAAATTTCTTTTCTTTTTTTTCTCTCTAAATGCTGGAATATGTTGCATTCCTGCATTATTTCCTAAAAGATTAATATGAAGAATACTTCGTGTTCTTTTTATACCAAAAAAAAAAAAAAAAAAGAAATAAGTTTTCTTAATGGTTGGAACATATTTCTTATAAAACTCAAGAACTCATGGGTAAAGCAGAGTTTTTTTGTAACGGAGACTGGCAGAGAAGAGGGTTGAGGATATGTTTCACTTTAAAAAGCTTAGGAAACTAATCATTGCAATCTAGGCACATAACGTTCTTAATATCAAGACACTGTATTCAAAAACAGGAGTTCACTTAATCAAAAAAAAATTTAAATCACCACAGCGCCTTCAATAATGCAAGGAGTAGCTGAAACTGCAGATCACTGCCTATTTGTACAGATAACAGGTTTGGAAATATCCATATAATATAATAATAGCATGGGGGGGATAAAAACACACATTTTTCCTACACAATAGGGTGTATAAGGATTAGAACTTCCAGAGCATATCGTTTCCTTAAGCAATTGGTATGTACTTACGCCGTACATCACTGAAATGCCGTGCAGTACAATGAAAAGCAACGTTACGAACATGTAAACACAACGTGAACATAAAAAATTTCTATTTCTGTTGATAGTAGGCAAGTTATTGAAAAGAAAAGTCAAAGGAAAGGTCCTCTGAATCCAATACAGCATTTCTGCTAAACCTCTAAGCCGTCTAAAGATTGCATCTGTATATCACTGAATAAGGCAACAGCATATCGTGACTATAATTGAAAATGTCACAGAGGATTTCGTAATATCGACGACCAAATGGTCTGCCACATAATTAGGCATCAATAGGTGGCAGTCCTTACTAACTTACTTAATTGGTTAATAAAACCTTTTAGTCAGAATTACAATCTAGCTTCTCACACCGCTCCTCTCCTTTTTAATCCCTCTATTATCCTTCCCTCTGTAAGGACGTTGTACAATGGGTCAATTCGACCTCCGGGTACTGTACTTGTCTTTATTGACAAGTACACGTCCTCTAACCTAACCTAACCTAACCTTCTCACACCCCCCATATTGTGTGCGCTAATTTTATTCATAAACTTCGGAACCTGCATTGTAAACTCTGCTCCGAATGACAGACTTTTGAGAAACATTAAATTGAAATCGTTTGAGCCAGGCATTTAGCTTCTCACAACACCCATGTTGAGTGTGTTAATATTATTCGTGAGTTGCAGAAGTCCATTCCGAAGGACAGACTTTTGAGAAATTTTTATTTTGCGCGGAGACTGCTAAAATGAAACTATTAGAGCGACGGATTGAACCTTAACGCACGGCAGTCTTTATACAACACCCACTGCTAGCCCTTCACCGCAATGCGAGCATAACTTCTGTTCAAGACACGCTTTTATTGTGACCGCGTGGAAGGCAACGTTTATTCGAAAATTGTCATGAGAAGTTGTTGGCACGTGAGTAAGAAGATTTTAGCTTTTAAGAGGCAATGAAAATCCGAAAATAACATACGGAAAACCATCAAACCTCTCAGTACACAAGTTTTAATAAGGACTTACAGAGTACACACAAAACACTACCCGCTAAACCTCAACCATCCTGAACTGCAATCGCGTGGAAGGTAAAGTTTCTTCAAAAATTGTCATGAGCAATTGTAGGCAAGTGAATAGGCAGATTTCGCTTTTATAAGGCAATGAAAATCCGAGTATAACATACGGAGAAACATCATACCTAACAAAGTACTATGTTGAGATGGTGTATACGTCGTAGGCGTCAAAGGTTCTTATTTTTCCGAAAAACCCAAAAGCTTGAAGTCGTCGTAGTCTAGTAAGTAGTGTGTTGGCTTATTAAACGTGAGGTCATGGTTCAAAACCCAGGTCAGACATCTCCAACATAATGAAATATGAAAAATATTCCTCTTCCTCTCAGCAGATTTCTGGCAAAAACTTTGGGAGTAAATAAATTTCCCATGAAAAGTTACTCAAAAAATCTTTCGTTCAGAATCGACTTTTAAATTTAGGTCCCGCCATTCATGTATAAAATTAACACACACGTGGTGTGAGACCTAGGCCGTAATTCTGACTGAAAGGTTGTAATGGCCTATTATGTATGTACGCTCAGCCACAAAAGTATACATACGGTTAACAAATTTCAGAAATTTTTTAACCAATCCGTTTTCGTTGAAAATCTTTATAATTGTCTGACATCTTTCTTCGATTTTAAGACGGTCTTTTGCATTGGTTCAGAAATTTGTGAAATTTGTTAATCGGATGTATACTTTTGTGGGTCTGTGCAGGGCCACAATTCAGTTCAATTTCAGAAATTTTTTAAGCAATGCAAAAGACCGTTTTAAAATCGGGGAAACTATAAAGATTTTCAACGAAAACGGAGTGGTTAACAAATTTCAGAAATTTGTTAACCGTATGTATACTTTAGTAACTGTGTGTATGTACATAGACTTAACGACCGCTATAGACTGGAGGTAAAGAGCCATGCTTAATGAGTTTCTTCAATCTCAACTTGGAGAATTGAGACTTGACAACAAAGACACATTCTTCACGACCAACAACCCATTGCCCAATTTTCTTTTTGTGTTCTTAGGCTCTTGAAGTCCTCTCAGAATATACGCATAAGGAATTCGATAACTTACCTTCTGGCACAAGTGTTTTAAAATACGATAAATTTCCACTTTGTTTTAATATCAGTGAGGATTTATCCCAGAATATTTTTTCTGAAAACAATACATGAGAATTCTTCTCCATTTTTGGTACAATTTAATAACATAATAATTAATATTCCTCATCTTGTTTCCCCCTTTTTTTATAACATATTATTGCTAATAAATGAGTTCCCCTTACTAAAACAGAAAAAAGAGTTTCCATTGCCATTTCCTTGTATTTATATTAAAATAATGAGACAAAGACTGATGGCAATCATTAGCCTTTAAATCAAATTAAATCAAGAGAACATAATTTCTAACATTTCATCTTACACACACACACACTAACGCGTGCAAGCATACAAAATAATTTTGCTGATAATAAATGGTGCTCATTACACAAGAATAATAAACTCTCATATACAATAACAATTAGTAATTCAAAATTAGCTGAGAGCAACAACAACAAAACAAATGAGAGAAATATATGAGAGGAGAAAAACAATGTGACGATAGGCATGCTTTTACTCATAGAAAAACAAAGGAGTCGCAAAAAAATATATAAGTGAGCTAGCTACACAGTTATTATGAGCGAGCACTAATAAAGGAATGTAAATGCAAAAAAAAACAGGGAGAGAAAGAGAGAGAGTGCGAGAGATAATTAAACAATCAGTAAAACACTTTTATACACTTATGTGCACAAACACTGCTTGTGGTATTGTAGTTAATGTTGTTATTGGTGTTTAGTATCATTGTTTATTGTGTAATACACTCATGCATACACATACACAAATATCAACTCATAAAACAAGCCATTGAGAACCTATAGAGACTTGTAACGAATATGAACGAACGAACGAACGAACTACTGATAAAAATTTGTTTTTGTTTTGGTTTTTTGTGTTTTTCTTTTCAACACTCATATGCATTCATAAACTCATAGTCATGTACCGTGGTGGGTAGTGGTGTGGTAGTCTTAATAAAATCACGTTGTTATGATGGTTGGTTGTTAAAACTCTTTTCGTTTTGTACTCGCATACATACAGTTGCTAAGAGTTAATGTGTAAGTGTGTTATTGAATTAATGATGTTGATTGTTGTTATTGTTGTTGTTATTATTTGTACTTACCAATTGCCAAGTGCACAGATAACGCAATTTTATTAATGCTTAAAGCCCAAATACGCAAATTATGAACACGTTGTACGCCCTCGATTTGTTGGAAAATATTAAGAACTTCCGTATAATGCAAATAGCTGGGTGTACCCTCCATAAGGACCTATTAAAAACGGCACACACACACACACACCAATACGTTCGCAGATATGTATGAAATGTTAATAGCACAAGCAATTGTAACACAATAGATTTTGATATTTTGTTTATCGTTGTTTGTGGTTTGTTTTGAATGGCAATACCAGCAAGCGAGAGAGAGAGAGAGAGCGATAGTAAGGCCCATCGGTGCCAATGTTAGCAACACAGTGGTATTGTTGACATACATACACATCCGCATACACACGCGCGTTCATAGTCATAAATGTAAATTTATCATTTTTAACCGCAGGCGTTGACAGGCATTAAAGTTACGTGTTTGTAAATTTGTATGTATGTTTGTGTGTGTTGATTGTATAGAAATCCAGCGAGAGGTAAATCAGGCAAGGCAGCCACAAATTTTTGTTGTTGTTTTTTTGTTGTTTTTTGATATGAAAATAAAATTAAAAAAATAAAAATTAAAAAAATGAAATGATATTAAAAATAAAAGGAAATTATACACAAAATAAACAAGAGAATCACAATTGTTAACAAAATAATCATAAAGCCTAGAAGCAGCAATAACAATACACACAATAATACAGGTTACAGTGGTTTAATTGGCGAATAAATGTAAACAAAAAGAAAAAAACAAAAATAAACTATCTTATGTAACCGGTGTGACAAAAACTGTAGCGGGCGTGACGCTGAAACTTTGACAGGCAAAAAAGTTAAACAAAAAAAAGAAATTAAAATCCAATATCTAATGCAACGGATTTGAAATAAATCGGTAACCGGTGTGACAGGCAAAAATGTATCTACATACGTAATTGGTCACTACAACCCTTCAGTCAGGATTACGACCTAGTTTCTCACACTACTTATGTTGTGTGTGTTAATGTTTATACATGAGTGGCGAGACCTACAGTTTAAAGTCGACTCCGACGACAGATTTTTTTTGGGAAACTTTTCATGACAATTTTTATTTACTCTCAGAGTTTTTGCCAGAAATCTGCTGAGAGGAAGTCACCGAAGAAATACTTTTTGTATTTTGTTGTGATGTCTGGGCCTGGGATTTGAACCCTGGCTTTACGTCTAATAAGCCAACACATTACCTACTAGACCACGGCGACTTTATTGTATCTAATAAAATCAAATACCTTAATGATAGTATTTTAATATTTACAAATTTCCACATCCATTATATCAGTTTGTCACACCCGTTACATTTTCAAAATATATTTTTTCCACTTCTAAGCAATAAAAAAGTTGCAATAACAATGAAATAAGTAAATTATACAATGCAACGGGTACAACACTAGAACTGTAATACATGAAAGAGTTCATACATAATGAAACAAAATCAATCAATGAAATTACTTCATTATTTACAAATCCTCAAACACATTAAAATAATTTGTCACACCCGTGACACTCCGGAAACTCATGCATTATACTTCTAAGCAGTGAACAGTTACAATATAAATAAAAGAAATAAATTGTGCGATGTGATGGGTGTGACAAATAGTAACGGGTGTAACAAAAGACTAAAAGTCATAAAGAATAAAACAATTCAAAGAATTGACTTTAATATTAACAAACGCTAGTTAAATTAACTTATCACACCCGTTACGTTCTGAAAATGCATTCATTGTAAATTATGCGGTGCAACGGATAAAAATGTCATACGTAGTAGTACAAAATTCCATAAATAAAAATATATTCAATGCAATTCAAAGCAATAACGGATGTGACATTAAAATTTAGATGACATAAGAGTTTATAAATATAAAAATTGTGTAGTGCAGTTACATGTATAGTATATAATGTGAAGGCGTGACAGCAAATATAGGAGATTGCAGAATATTCAGCCTATTATGGCCCAAACTCAAGCATTCCACAAGTATGGGCTATGAATTTATGTATGGAACCAAATATGACTATGGTTATCGACTGCAAATTTACTCTAAGGAAGGCAAGGACCAGTTTGAGAGAAATTTTAACTTAATTTTAAAATTTTAAATGTAAATATCACACCCGTATTGTTGACATCGTTATTAGATCATTTGAATATTTTTTATGTAGCATAACATCCGATACAAAAACAAATTGTGTTATTTGTACTATTAGTAGATTAGTTATTATAGGCATGGGAATTTTTAACTTAATTTTTCGTTCTGAAAACAATGTCACACCCGTTACAAAAAAATTATGTTCTTAGTGTTACTATTGGAGTAAATATTATTAATGAAGGAATAAAGGAAATAAAAACACCTGTTACAAACTGATTTTTCGGTTATTATTATTATTAGGTTATTTATGCTGGATAGATGAAATTTTAATAAAATTTAGTAGTTGTCTATGTAGTGTAACACCCGTTACAAAAAAAAATAATTCTTTAATATCTTCTTTAGATTATTTGTTACAGATAGGTGAAGTTTGAATACCATTCACTCATATTCTATGTTGTGTCACACCCGTTACACGTAAATTGCTTTAGGAAACCAAACATTTTTTATATTCGTATTATTTCTTCAAACCACTGTGTTTTTTTGTGTTACGCCACTAAAGCTAAACAATAAAATAAATATTTTTCGTTTTCAGGGTTTTTTCTTCTTTTTTTCTTGCCTGACATTTTGCTGAACAACATCAAATTATAAAATAAGCTTTTGGTATAAAAATTTAAAAAAAAATCTCTCTAGTGGCATGGCGATTTGAATTCATTTTTATTTCGTGGATTTTTTTTTCTTCTATTTTTCCATTTTCATTTATTTTAATTTTATGGCACAGGAAAGGGAACAACAAACAAAACTCAACTCAACAATGAGAATAAAAACGAAAATGAAAAAAATTAAAACAAAAACAATTTGAAATAAATAAAAAATAAATAAACAACAACAATGCCAACGATGAACAAAAAAAAAACAACACACACACAGACCGATGAACAAAAAACCAAATACGCTGTTGCATGAATTTACATTATGAACCGAAAACAGAGACAAAGAGAGATACATACATACAGTGAGTTAAAAAAATAGAAATACACTCGAAAAAAAAAGAAATTCAAGTTTTTGTTTTTGTATTAAAAATGTATGTAAATGAGGAGTATATTTATGCATGTATTTCGAGTATATTTGTGTGCGGGTTGTTGTTGTTTATTGTGTAAATGTAAGGCGATGATAAATGAGTTTTTGGTTACAAATGGAACACAATAAAACAACAACAGAAAAAAATTAACAAAATATTGTGGTTCAACAATAAAACGAAAAAAAAACAAACATACAAAATACAGCAAAAATACAGTCATAAATTCCTTTTTATGTTTCAAATTTAATAATTAATGAATGTTCCTCACAAAACACACACAAACACACACACACACACACAAACACACACACGTACTCACCAATAAAGCATCCTTGATAATGGCAAACGTGGTAAAGAGCACAATAATCGAAAAGATAAACGTACAAATTGGATCAGCTATGGCCCATTCGGGTTTAAAGTAAATAACCAACGCAGCCAAAAATACACCAACACTCTGTACGATATCGCCCAGCACATGTATATAGGCGGCTCTGACATTCAAATTTTGTGCCTCCTTTCCAGCCAAACCACCATGATGATGACCTCCAACAGAAGTCTCGGCCGCCACAGCTGACATTTCGGGATGTACTTCACTTATGGAACGTGAATTTTGATACGAGAATGTCTGTAAGCCTGCTGCTGGTAATTCAGCATCTGGAGACACACCCTGCTCCAAGCGTTCGGTGGGCGGTGTTGGACAAACAATGTGATTACGACTGCCCGTGTCATTGGTTAAATTGTTGGTCAATATATTGGATGGTTTATCGGCATTGGTTAAAGATAAATCGTCTGCAGAGTGCAATTGTTGTGACTTTTTGGATTTTTTACTTTTGCCACCATGGCTATGGCCATGACCACCCAGACCACCACCATGACTATGGCCGTGTTGTAGTTGAACACCCATGCTGCAAAATAGAATTAAAATTTGTATTAATTCATGATAAAAATGAAAAGTATTATAAGCAAAAAAATAAGTACCAAAAAAGGACCTTTTCTACCGGAAGGTACTTTTTCTACAAAAAAAAAGGACTTTTATTCACACTAAAATAAAGAAAAAGATCGAAAAAAGGGGAAATAAAATTCATTTTCTGAAATAAATTTAATATAGGCAATATATGCAGCCTAAAAAGTACTTTTTCTATCTATCAAGAAAAAGTACTTTTCTTCCCATCAAAAAAAAATTAAAAATGGAAAATGGATTATATTATCTGATAAATTTTGATTTGAGAAATATAGCCAGCAAAAAAGTACTTTTTATATCAAAAAAAAATTACCTTTCTATCAAAAAAAAGTACTTTTCTTCCCACCAAAATAAAGAAAAAAATGAAAAAGGAATATGGATTATGGATTATATTAACTGATAACTTTTGATTTGAGAAATATAGCCAGCAAAAAAGTACTTTTTCTATCAAAAAAAGTACTTTTCTTCCCACCAAAATAAAGAAAAAAAATGAAAAAGGAATATGGATTATGGATTATATTAACTGATAAATTTTGATTTGAGAAATATAGCCAGCAAAAAAAGTACTTTTTCTATCAAAAAAAAGTACTTTTCTTCCCGCCAAAATAAAAAAAATGAAAAAAGAAAATGGATTTTATTATCTGATAAATTTTGAATTGAGAAATAGAGGCAGCAAAAAAGTACTTTTTCTATCAAAAAAAAGTACTTTCCTACCAAAAAAAGTACTTTATCTATCAAAAAAAAGTACTTTTCTATCAAAAAAAGTACTTTTCTATCAAAAAAAAGTACTTTTTCATTCAAAACGACGTCACATTTTCGAAAAATATAGTAATTTTGTCTCCTACCGAAATAAACAAAACGGGAAAATTTCTGTACCCCAGTATATTCGCATCAGAGCAGATAAAAGTATGAAACAAGTAAGCAGAAAAAGTACTACATTAAGGATAGGGAGCTCAAAAAATGCATTCATTTTTATCAGCAGGTCGCGAATGTCCTATAAGAGAAAACTGAGCTGCTATATCCTCACTTAGCCCAGCTACTGTATAGTTAGCATTAGCCATGCAATGGAATTTTTCTTCTAACTTCCAGTATACTCTTGGCTAAGGGGTCGCAAATGCCTGTATCATATGTGGAATTTTCCAGAGAGATCCCCGTTCTGGCCAGTATTTCCGCAAAACACAACAAATAAGAGTCGCCGTAGTCTAGTAGGTAGTGTGTTGGCTTATTAGACCGTGAGGCCTCGTATCAAACCCCAGGCCAGACAGCTCCAACCAAACGAAATATCAAAAATATATTTCTCCTGCGACTTCCTCTCAGCAGATTTCTGGCAAAAACTCTGAGTGTAAAATGAAATTACCATGAAAAGTTTCTCTAAAAAATCTGTGGTTCAGAATCGACTTTAAACTGTAGGCCACCCCCACTTAGGGATAAAATTAACTCACACAACATAAGTGATGCGTGAAACTAAGTCGTAATTCTGACTAGACGGTTGTAATGACCAATTATGTACATATGTATGTATACAATAATCCACCATTTCACATTCGTACATAGACGAGCTTCGGCATACGTTTTTATCCTTATATCGTGTGGTTATTTCAAAGTGTGTTGCCTCTACTAATACGCCGTAAACAGTAAGTGATATGGCTGTAGTTTTGAGCCTGGTAGGAATAATTTAAATAAACTTTCTTGTCAGTATTTATTTAAAGTTCACTTTTCTGTTGTGTTATCCATTATTGCTTTTGTTGTTGTTGTTTTTGTTGTTATTAATATTTTATAATTGTTTTGTGGCTTTTCGTAAATTTAACACTTTTATTGTTTATTCATATGCCTTAGGGATGAGTTTTTTTTTTACTTTTTTTCATATTTTTGTTGCTTAGAATTCCTATTACTATTCTGTCATACACTGCCCGCCTGTTTATTTTACATTTCTAAGGCAAGCAGTACTTCTCTATACAAAACAAGAGAAAAAAACAACAGAAAGTATTTCCCCTAACATGTCACAGCATGTCTAACAAAATCATAAACACACACACACACACATGCATACATGGTGTGTTTGTTAGAACAAAGTCTTCGAGTCTTTTAAGCTTTCAATTTTAAACAAAAAAACTCTTTTTGCCTCTCTCTCTAGCTCTTCACGCTCTTTGCAACAATAAATAAAAAATGAAAATAAACAACAACAACAATAACTCTTAAAGCTGCTAACATTCAAATTTAGTTTGTCTATGTATGCATAAAGCATGTGTACAGGCATATTTACATATTTAAGTTCTTGCCTAAGTGTTCATGCATTTCTACGATGGAGAAGATGTCAGTTAGTCAACTAGTCATTCATTCATTCGTTTTTGTACATTCACTCAGTCAACCAACAATCGTTTATGTATTCATGCATGCCTGCTTGCTTGTTTGTTTGGTTGTGTTTGTGTTTGATTGTTGGTTGTTTTTATTGTCACTTATCTTAAGTTTTTTTATATCATTATTGTTGTTGTTTGACGACTTTGTCTTCGTTTCTTTCTTACTTTGAACTTTCTCTCTGTGTTCTCTGGCCTTTCTAGCACACTCTTCCACTCCTGGTACTGCAACATAAACTTCTTCGGAGTCTTTTTTACTCATTTCTCAGTCGTTTTAAGTTGTTTTTGTTGTATTGTTTTCTGTTTATGCTCTTAATATGGTGTCGTATTTGTGTTTGTGGTTATTTTTCTTATTTTTTTTCTCCCCCTCTCTCTCTCTCTCTCTCTCTGTCTAACTGTCGGTTTTTATAACAATTTTAAAGTGGAGTAAATGTGGAGTGTGGAGTGTGTTCGTATGCTTGTTTTACGTAACATTTTTGATGACAATCGAACTTGTTGACTTTGTTTATGTGTGTGTATGTGTGTTTTTCTTGCCTTTTATTGTTGTTTGTTTTTATTTCCTTTTATTTTCCCCTTTTTTAAGCCTACGTTAAGTAAGGTTGCGGTTGGCATTCCAAATTTATGCGGGTATTTGTAACATTTTAAAATAGGTTCGTGGCTTTTCACTTCTCATTGTCGAATAAATAGCATCTTCATCTCATTCCATGCAACCAATAACGATGTTGTCATTGCCGATAAAATTATCCAAATTAACTTTTCTTGCTGTCATCGGAGACCGATAAAGTATTACGAAGAAGATAGAGAGCCTTAGGTCACATTTGGCCCATATTGATACCATAGTCTTTAATTTTTCTTAATATTGGTACAATCCCTAGTTTCTAACGAAGTCATTCTGTCTCCCAATGTTTATTTTTGACAGATCAGTGTTGTAATCTAAAAAATAAAGACTCAGGTGCCTCATTTTTCTGCGATATAACACTGGGCCCAAGATGTAAAGGACAGAAATCATTAGTCACGTAACCAAAACCAATTCGCCTGGCTTGATCCAACTCCAATTGGCCAATGCTTCTGGCATGCGCCAATTTTCCAATAATGAGTGTGACGGCCACATCATTGTAACCCTTTAGCCAGGATTACGACCTAGTTCCTCCTACCACTTATGTTGTGTGTGTGTTAATTTTATCCATAATTGGCGGGACCTACAATTTAGAGTCCGTACGGCAGGTTTTTGAGAAACTTTTCATGGCAATTTTATTCGCTCTCAGAGTTTTTGCCAGATGTCTGCTGAGAGACAAACGACGAAGAAATATTCGTTTCATATTTCATTTCGTTGGAGATGTCTGACCTGGGGTTTGAACCAGAGAACAGCAATGAATCGCTTTTTCGCTACTCATAAGTACTCATGATATTTTAAGTATGAGTGAGTCAACAGTATTGAAATCCAACTACGCTGATCCATTCGTACTCAGTACAACGTTGATTTATAAGTACAAGTTGCAATGAGTATGCGTACAACGTTGACATCAAACTCATACCATTCGAAATATGTTTGATTCATACGCCTACTCATTCAGATTCATAAATTTAGAAAAATACTTAGAAATGATTCGAGTGATTCGAATTATTCGTCAAAATTTACAGTCTTAGTTGTTGTTGCATTTACAAAGAAAGAAGAAAGACACATAAACAAAAAAGCCAAAGACAGCAAGGAGAGCAAACACACAACTTTCATGTGAGTATTGTAGTGTTCGTACGCGAATCATACTTATTTTGTGATTCGTGTATACGATGAGTCATGGAGAGTCGAAATCAATAACATCATGCGTATTGTTAAGTATGAGTACCATGAGTATTTCAAACTTTGAATATGAGTAGTATGAGTATGACATTAAAATAAGTATGAATGCGTATAAGTAGCAGAAATTCTAAGTATGATTCGAATCTACTCATCGTTTTGAATACTCATTGCTGACCTCTGGTTTGAAACGAAGCCTAGCGTCTACTAAGCCAACACACTACCTATTAGGCTACGGCGACTTCAGATACAGTACTTAGAATAAGATAGCCTAAGAAAGTACTCCTGGAAAGTCGAATGCCTAATGGTCAGGAAACCTGGTTGAGAGTTCTTTTACAATTTTTTATAAAGAGGGCTGAGGAGTTCTAAAGGGTCCGCCAAATAACTTTTTTTTTTGTTTTGAAAATGCTTTAACAAAAAAAACTACTGAATATTTTCCCAAATTCCTTTTTATTTGAAAGTACAATCCTTCCGGTTAATAATGGAAAATAATTTCATTCAAATGGCTGCCTCGGCTGGCCATGCAGTAGCCTACACCAGATGATGCCGATTTTGGCAAAAAGAATCTTCTTTTCAGATGAAGCTCATTTAGATCTTGGCGGGTATGTAAAGAAGCAAAATTGTCGCATTTGGGGCACAGAGAACCCGCACGCGTACATTGAAAAGCCGACGCACCCAAAACGAGTCACTGTTTGGTGCGGATTTTCGACCAGAGGCATAATTCGGCCATTTTTCTTCGAAAATGAGCAAGGAGTGGCCGTTACAGTCAATGGCGATCGTTATCGGGCCATGTCGAACGAATTTTTGTTCACAAAAATTGAAGAGCAGGATATTGGCAACATTTGGTTTCAACAGGACGGCACTACATGCCACACAGCCGAAGCTACACTCGATATTTTGCGCCCTGTTTTTGAAGGTCACATTATCGGCCGCAGAGCTGATGTCGTTTGGCCACCTCGGAGCTGCGATTTGACACCGTTGGACTATTATTTGTGGGGTGCCGTCAAAGAAAGGTGTTACGACGACAAGCCAGAGACAATTGACGCTTTAGAGGACAATATTCGTGAAGCCATTGGTGAAATACAGCTGCACACAATTGATAATGTGCTTAAAAATTGAACCGATCGTGTAGGCTACTGCATGGCCAGCCGAGGCAGCCATTTGAATGAAATTATTTTCCATTATTAACCGAAAGGATTGTACTTTCAAATAAAAAAAGAAATTTGAGAAAATATTCAGTAGTTTTTTTTTTAAAGCATTTTAAAAAAAAATAAGTTATTTGACGGACCCTTTATAAGATTAGCATAATTGAATCACATTATATGCTGTTTTAGGTATTAAAGAGAGTGCTTGTATTCCTAGGCCAGTAGTAGATCCATGCCTTAGTAGGTAATATGCGTTGCAGTTGAATTAGTTGTATGGAACTGCCTCTGACGTTACAACATCTGAAAATCGAACACACTACCTATTAGACTACGGCGTCTTCAAGTAACATTTTCTAATTTTAAATCAAATTTCCAAAGGAGCCTATTATTCCACGTTCGTGTATGACAACTTCAAGTCGAACACGAACTCCAACTCTTTACAACTTCTCTCTCTCGCGATTCGTCTAATATTCTCACAATTCCTTTATAAATGCATGACAACATTTTCTTTAATACTTTGCAAGTGTATGTGTATGCTTATATTTATAAAAGAAAGTATGTAAATACATACATATGTATGTATATGTGTGTGTATCGTCTTTCATTTTAAGCTCATAAGTTCGTCAGAGCAAGCATAACCGGATATATTATTATCATTTCATTTATATTTGTAACCCACATTTCATTTCATTTCTTCTCTATGTGCATGACTGATGACTCAGTATATTTATGTGTGTGTGTGTGTGTATTTGTATGTGTGCCATGTTTTCCATACATTTTTAATGATCATTTTTATAGGAAAACTTTATTACAACTTCTGTGTGTGTTTTCTTCTTCATCTTATGCTTCTTTTATATTTCTTAGAGAATTTCTGTTTCTTTTTGAATTCTTTTGTAATATTTTTATGACATGATTAGACCAAAAGGGAAATACTTAAAGATGAATGGTAAACAAAAAAAAACCAAAAAAACATGTCAAAATTAAAAATGAATCTTCATTTAAATAAAATAAAAATAAAAACTTAAATTGAAGAATTTATTTAAAAAAAAGGAATTAAAAATTTTATAATCGCTCGGAGTCGACTGTAGGTTCTGCTACTCATGGAGAAATAACTCACACAACATGGGTGGTGTGAGAAGCTAGGTTGAAGTCCTGACTAAAGCGTTATAATGATCAATTAAGTGGATAGAAAAAGCACGGCGTGCCGGATTAAAATCATTTTTAAGAAGCTCACAATGGTGGCAATGTGAATAATAGAATAATCCTCAACAACTTCTGCAGATGAGACGAAGATGCTGACGGTTAGAAGACACAACGAGCTGCTAACTAAACAATTCCTCATAGCCTGCAACCAACCTTCCCATCCAAACCACCACATAGTCCTGAATGATCCCCCTCCTCGCCGCATAAGACAAGACCTCACTATCTACAACTCGGACATCGTCCACCTCATACCCTAAATAACTGACACACTGTCCGTCAGGGAGGCACAAAATGCCCTTCATAATACCATTGTCGCGACGGCCAGAGACGAGCTCAGCCATAATAGGGTCATTAATCGGCACCCACCACCCATAGCCGATTCGGAAAGGCAGCTTCCAAGAGTCACGAGAACTATTCTGGCCCAGCTCAGATCAGGATGGTCGAACTTCCTGAATAACTACAGGGCTAGGATCATCCCGGGAACCCAGGATAGCTGCCCATTGTGCAACCAGACACCACACGATACGGTGCACATTTTTAGCTGTCCAGCGAAACCGACAGCCCTACGGCCAGTAGACCTATGGCTGAACCCTACGAAGACAGCTGACTTCCTCGGACTACCTACCACATGACGTTGACAACACACACATACAATCAACAACAACAATCCCATCTCCAATCCATCCCATCCCCCCGAATTACACGGCACACAACCAACAGAACATATAAACTAAAATTACTAATCCATCTTTATCTTACATACAGGGAAAAGCTTCCGCAGACAACAGCCGAACTGTTACAACAAACAAACTTCTGCAGAAGCTGTTATTGGTCCAGGGCTTTACGTGAGTATCGCCATGATGGCGCGCCACACAGTGCTCTAAGCACGGGTAGAATCAATGCGTCTACCAATGCGCCCACGCATATCATGGATTGCATCACCATACATGAGTACCAATCCTAAGCCATGCATTTGGACATGACTTCTCTCTTGGTTAGGGGTCGGAGACTATCTAAACTCCTTTGTGAAAGTGGTTAAGAGTGTAAGGCCACAACGAGCTTACGCTCTCCTCGCGATTTGTGTATAAAGAACAGCCACCACGTTGCTCCCACAAGAGGGCCGCCCGATTGTCGGGCAGAGACAAGTCTCTGGTCCTCCCGACACGCATGCGACCAGAATTAAGCCTTCGGTCAGGCTGCAGTAGCTGTACTGTATGTTATTATCCAACATATGAAGAATTGGAACCAGAGCTGCTTGTGAACCCCAAACAAATCGTCCAGCCAGGACGATTGTGTTCCATTCTCGCTTATCTGATGTTATAGTCTGCAGGTTGTTACATATTTTCTTAACTTCTAACGCGTCCAAATCCAAACCAGGAATGACGGGTAAGTCTTGCACAGCAGAGCATGATAAATCCAACTTGACTTCAATTTTTTAATTTAATATTCGGCAAATAAACGATCATTTCAGTGATATTTGATTAGAAAATGCGGAATATTCGCCTAGAGGCAGCGGTTAATATGTTTAATATACTCAGTGTACACTAAAACATAGGATATGGTGCGATTAAGACGTTCATAGGCTTGCTGTGTTTAGTTTTAGCAGTTTACGAAGCCCTCTTTCGAACTTTCACTTGTTATAGACGTGCTGCATGAGTATCAGAAACATTTTACGTCTTCGGTTTGTTGTAGCCGAAGTGTAGGAATTGTCGCCTATACGCCGTATTGATTCCAATGGTTTTAGTTTTCTAGAACCACATATTACAGCTTGGACTTAAACTGCAGGTCATCAAAGCAATAAGAAAATAGGACATGTGACGTCATCAGCATTACGTGAATTTTTGAGGGGACTGTGTAAACACCAGATTATAAATTTAAACGTTGATGTAACCAGCAATTGGAAGGTGACACCATCTGAGCCAAGTAAACTCTAATTAAAGCCGTAATTAAAGCTACAAGTCGTCAAATCAATGGGAAAATAGGACATGTGACGTCATCTTCATTTCGTAAATCTAAAAGTTAACGTAATATTGATTGACAAAGTAGCTGATGAATAACAACGACCAGGAATTGTAAGATAACATCATCGGGGCCAAGTAAACTCTAATTAATAATAATTAAAGTTATAGTTCGTCAAAGCAATGATAAAATAGGACTTGTGACGTCTACTGCATGGCATAAATCTAAACGTTGACGTAGCATTCATTGACAGAGTAGCTGATGAATACCAACGACCAGGGATTATAGAACGACACGATCGGAGCCAAGCGAAATGTAATTAAAGTCGTAATTCAGGTTGTAAGTCGTCAAAGCAATGATAATATAGGACTTGTGACGTCATCTGCATTGCGTAAATCTAAACGTTAACGTAACGTTGATTGACCGAGTAGAGGATGAATAACAACGACCAGGAATTGTAAGATGACACCATGGGAGCCAAGTAAACTGTAATTAAAGCCGTAACTGAAGCAATAAGTCGTCAATGGGACTTGTGACGTCATTTGCATGCCTGCTTTTTTGAGGTGACTGTGTAAACACGGGGTCATAAATCTAAACGTTAACGTAACATTGATTGATAGAGCAGCTGTAATTAAAGCCGTAATTAAAGCTAAAGGTCGTCAATGCAATGTGAAAAGGGGACATGTGACGTCATATGCATTGCGTAAATCTAAACGTTGATGTAACATTGATTGACCGAGTAGCTGATGAATAACAACGACCAGGAATTGTGTAACGACACCATTGGAGCCAAGTAAACTGTAATTAAAGCCACTGCCAACCTTATTTCACCTTAAATTTACTGAATTATGGCTTCTCCAAGCCAAAATTACTTGAATTTTAAAATTATTTACTAAACAACAGCACATAAGGTCAAGGTTAGAAATTCTTTCTTTACGTGTGTCTCCTTTCTTTCTTTATGTGGCCATATTTTTTTCCTTTTTCCTTCAAAGAAATGTTTTCTTTCTTTCATTTGCTTAGCGGAACAGAAAACTTTGTTTAGGACACTTTTTCTTTATTTTTTTCGCTTTCAGACAATTTCACAAGGCCACATATTGGAAAATATTTTTGAAGAAAAAAAAAATTTCAATTTTTTTTTTTTTTCGTTGCTGCCACCTTTTTGTTATCAACAAAATTTATGTGGGTGTTTGCAAAGAAAAAAACGAGAGAAGGTTCTCCTAAATCTTTATAATATTTACGTTGAAATGTATTTTTTCTTATTTGCCAAAGAAAAAGTCATAAAGAAAGGCCAGCCAGGGGTAAAGGCAAGGCAACGTATGAGGAAGTGGTAGATTATAGTTGAAGAAAGAAAAAAAATAACAAAATTATTGCCAAAATGGCCTAAAGAACAATAATAACAATAAAATAGTTTTTCTTTTTTCTTTTTGTTTTTTTTTCTTAGTTTAGTTTAGTTTTTAGCTCCCATATTGCAATAAAATAAATATGAAAAGTTTTACTTTCGTTTTTCTGTTTTTCTTTAAGCAGCAGCAGAAACAGAAGAAAGTTTTGATAGATTTTACACAAGTTCGTGCAATTCTTCAAAGAAAATAAAAGAAAAAAAACTAAGAAAAGAAACGAAAATAGAAGGATGTGTTTAGAAAGGAAAATTTAAATTTAATTCACAAAATTATTAAATTTTATTTGAAATTAAAAATTAAACAAAAATAAACATTGCAGTGTTTCATTTAAAGGAATTTAAAAAAAAATCGAATTGAATTTAAACAAAAAATGCTTTAAAAATTTAAGTCAATAAGTAGTCGCATCAGAGCATCACTGACAACAAACAGAGTTGGGTTGGACATTATAAAGGGTGTTTTTTATAGAGGTGTAGAACTTTAAGTTGGCATTACTTTTCAAGATGGCGACCGATTTAACAGCTGTCAAGTGATTTATTCTCAGTTTGGTTTGGCAATTCATCATGAAGAGACTCACGCCTGAACAACGCTTGCAAATAGTGCAATTTTATTTCGAAAATAATGGTTCTGTGCGGAAAACGTATCGCGCACTAGGTCCATTTTATCGTCGACAAAATCGTCCATCAGAGCAGTTAATTCGATTAACCATGGAACGTTTTCGCACCACGTTTACTCTTATTGATAACTCGCATCCCCAGAGACGCTGTACGGTGCGTACAGAAGAAGCTATTGCTGCTGTAGAGCGTAGCATTGAGGAAGACCCGAATGAGTCCATCCGCCATCGAGCACAGGAATTGGATCTGTGTCCATCCACTTTATGGAAGATTTTGCGGAAGGATCTTGGTTTGCGTGCTTACAAAATCCAACTCGTGCAAGATTTGAAGCCAAACGATCATCAAGTAAGGCGTAGATTCGTCGAATGGGCCCAAAACGATATTACCGTTGTTCCCGATTTTCATAAGCGAATTTTGTTTAGCGATGAAGCGCACTTCTGGTTGAATGGCTACGTCAACAAACAAAACTGCCGCATTTGGAGTGAAGGTAATCCTCAAGTGTATGTGGAAACACCGTTACACCCAGAAAAACTGACTGTTTGGTGCGCTTTATGGGCTGGTGGAATCATTGGTCCGTACTTTTTCAAAAACGATGGTGGCCAGAACGTTACAGTCAATGGTGCTCGGTATAGAGCCATGATTACTAACTTTTTCATTCCTGAATTGAATAACCATGATGTCCAGGAGATTTGGTTTCAACAAGACGGCGCAACATGTTACACAGCTCGTGCCACAATGTATTTATTGAAAGACACGTTTGGTGACCGCCTAATTTCACGTTTTAGACCTGTGAATTGGCCTCCAAGATCTTGTGATTTAACACCGCTAGACTACTTTCTGTGGGGCTATGTAAAGTCATTGGTCTATGCGGTAAAGCCACAAACGCTTGACCATTTGGAAGACAACATTCGCCGTATTATTGCCGATATACGGCCACAAATGTTGGAAAAAGTCATCGAAAATTGGACGTCCAGATTGGACTACATCCGCGCCAGCCGTGGCGGTCATATGCCAGAAATCACATTTAAAATGTAATGCCACAAGATTACCTTTCGGATAAATAAAATTCATGTCAATCGAATAATCCATCGTTGTTTTATTACAACTTAAAGTTCTATACCTCTATAAAAAACACCCTTTATGAAGAACTCTATATAGATCAAGGAAAGTCCGACTGATCTTCTCACAACAATACATACACAATTGGTAATTGCAACCCTTCAGCCAGGATTACAACCCAGTTTCTCATCCTACTTATGTTGTGTGCTTAAATTGCATACATGAGTGGCGGGACCTACAGTTTAAAGTTGACTCCGAATGACAGATTTTCAAAAAGCTTTTCATGGCAATTTTATTTATCACTCAGAATTTTTACACGAAATCTGCTCAGAGGAAGACGCCTAAGAAATATTTTTCCAAATTTCGTTTGGTTGGAGATGTCTGATCTGGGGTTTGAACCGTGGCCTCATGTCTAATAAGCCAACACACTACCCACTAGATTACAGCTACTTCCAGTATCGACAAGTACAGGGTGGCTAATATGTATTGCAACCAATTTCAGGTTGTCATCATTTGTAAACCACTCGTCTGACAGCTGACAGGTTTATTCCAGTGACAGTTCATTTTATTATTTACAAGCTTACAAAAGCATTTTGTTCTATTGCATTCAGAAAATAAGTTATTCGTGATGGAATTCAAGCGTAATAGTGTGATTGCTTTATATTTGGCTGGAAAACCACAGGTGGCTATCGTTAGAGCCCTCCAGCATTATTAAATGTGAATAAATCTTTTGTTTCTCTTACCATTGCTCGTGTTGCATCGCGTCCAAAAAGTGGACGAAAAAAAATGGTAACAACTCCAGAAATGATCCGAAAAGTGAAGGCCAGATTCGAATGAAGTGGTAGAAAAATTGCTCGTGAGCTGAATATATCGCGAGAACGGATTCAACACATATTGAAAAATGAGCTTGGACTAAAGCCATTGAAGTTCCAAAAAGTGCAAGAGCTCACCGATGGACAAGAAAAAGTTAGACTGGAAAGAGCCAAGGAGTTACTGCGCTTGCACGAAAGTGGCCAGTTACCGAATTTGGTTTTCTCCGATGAGAAGCCATTCCAAATTGAGCAGTTTGTGAGCAAACAAAATGATCGGGTTTACTTGCCAAAGAGGTCAGCTGAAAATTTACATCAGAACTCAAGCGCCGCCGATGGTAATGGTGTGGGCCGCCGTAACGGCCGATGGTCGCTCCCCGCTCTTATTCATCGACCGTGTCGTCAAAATAAATGCCGAATATTATCGGGAAAATGTCTTAAAGACAGTATTGAAGCCCTGGGCAGGCAAACATTTCGTCGGCAGACCATGGACATTCCAAGAGGACTCAGCACCACCACACTCAGCACGCGTCAACCAAGAATGGCTTAAAAAGGAGGTTCCTCGCTTCATTTCTACCGCACACTGGCCACCAAAATCTCCGGATCTCAATCCGTTGGACTTTTGCGCCTGGGGCGCATTTTGGAGAGTAAGGTTCTCACTAAAAAATACCAAAGTGTCGATCATCTCAAGATGGCGCTTCGCCGGGAATGGGCCAAAATACCGCAGAGCCACTTTCGTGCAGCCTGTGATGGCTTTGTCGGCCGTTTGAAGGCCATAATTCGTACCAAAGGTGGCCAATTCGAACAAATCTAAACTGATTCTAAAATGTGATGTTATTTCCAACATTTTTTGCTTTTGAACAATAAAATTAAAAAAAGAATTAAGCGCTTTACTTTGTTGCATTTTATATCAGCCACCCTGTATATTGTCAATAATTTCTGGTTAAACATTCAGAGCGCTATGTGCGTATGACATTTCGATTTTTCTGTAGCCTGCGCTTGAAGTTTATGGACTGAACAGAATATGGCTTCAACCTAACTGAAGGAATTCCAAACAAAATGCACACTCTGACGATATCAATTGAACAACAAGCTCGTGCGATTTGAAAACGTAATATTTTCGTATGAAAAAAAATTTCCACAAATCAGCTACACAAAGAAAACTTTATAAGAAGTCAAAGGAATTTAATTTCAAATGAAAACATGCACACAAGTTCATTCTTGAGTGCGATGCATTAAGAAAACTTAAAGAAACCAACGCTGACTTCATTTTAAAATAAATGATGGGCACACCATTGCAGTAACAGAAACCATATTTGCAGCTCCTCCTCCTGCTTATCCTCCTACACCTTCTTTGATGTTTGTTTTTAATTCATTAAAGAAGCTGCGATCATATTTGAAAGCCATAAACTATGCGGGTATTGGCCATAAATAAAGGAAATATTTAAACAATTAAGCTCTGTGCTGTCTTCTCTTAAAAGAAATTGAACACACAGCGTTTTTAAGTGTAAACTTTCATTTTATTTCGCATAAAACATCAGATGAAACACAATACAACAGCACAATGCAGCTCCGAATACAATACAAATGCGCGATACAATGCGCGATACAATGCGCGATACAATGCGCGATACAATGAATGCATGGAGTTATTGTTTCTTATAAGATGTTGTTGTTATTGGTTTATTTATTGCATTTTTATTTTGTAATTAATTTAAAACAATAACATTACGCTCCAGATGTTTTAGTGGCTGTTTAATGTGGCGGTTATATTCGCAACTGGGTTGCGTATCTTGCTTGAGTCCAGACAATGGCTAGAGAGAGAGAATGATTACATGCAACAATTTATGTTTAATTAATGACCGAAATATTGGTTTACTAAGGTGGCAGGGAGTGGGAGAGAGAGAGAGAGCAGAAAATATTAATAATAATGGAGTTTAAGAATATTTCAATAGGAATTTGGTAATTATAAGGAGGAATGGGTAATCAACACCCATAAGGATTTCTTTTATTGAAGGAGAAACTGTACTTTGGTAAGCAATGAAAATCCATTTTAAAGTTGAAATATAATTGACATCAACCCTGGGACACCAGTGTGAAATATCGTCAAAGAAGAATTTCAGTAGAGTCCATTGCACATCCGCCAAAGTGGCAGTCCTAACAGATTCAAATTGAGAAAAGGATGCCACATATATCGGGGAATGAAATGAAAATATTTGCGCTGGGAAGTGTAAGGTAATATACAGTCACACAGATAATTATACGTACCCCCTTAAAAATAATTATTTTTAAAATGATAATATATGGACAAGTCAACTGATTTTTGCGCCAAATATTTTGTTTTCCGTCACAGCCGAACAAATTATATTTCTTCTCAGCACTAAATATTACATTCGCCCAAAAATCAGTTGGCTGGTCCATATATTATTGGGCGAATTCCAATCGTGGCTTTTTTCTCGGCACTCGGCTGCGGAAACCGTTCTTTCTCAAAACACTTCGAACTGTTTCGGAATGCACAATAACACTGTGATCACTTTCCGAGGTATTTCGTATTTTTACGGCTGTAGTCCTAGGATTTTTATCCACAATAACTTTTATATACCGGGCTATCCTTGGAGAAATTTTATACGAAATATACGTCGTACGTATAATTTTCTGTGGTGCCATATTGGTTTTAAGCAAACTGCAGTCACAAATTCATAGATTTTGGGAATCTGTTTTCTTTCTTTAAGTAAATGTGTCGTTATAGACGCTAATGTAAAGAAATTTTAGATTAAAAGTTCATTACTTTAAAAAAAAATGATTTTTAGGGGGGGTGTGACTGTATATGGAGCCACGTTAATGAACTTAATTTATTTGGATCCTATAAAGTCCCACTGTAGCATTGATATTATCGACGCCATCAGATAAATACAAAATCGCAGACACCCCGATTGATTTACGAAAGTTGGACACATTCTGTCAATAAACTCTGGGTGCCAAAGAATTCCTCTTCTTAGGTTAGCAAGCGCCGAACATTGGCAGGGAAAATTCTCTGTAGCCTCCTATTCTCCTTCGTGGTTACATCTGTTGGAGATGTCGTCATGAGGTATTTCCAGTCTCCAGCCATGGGTCAACTTACTTCAGTCAATAAATTCTAGGTGCCCAAGAATTCTTCTTCATAGATTGCCAAGTGCAGTAAATGTGCTGTAGAAGTCCTCAAGAGGTATTTCTATCTTCTTAGGTTCCCAAGTGCCAAACATGTTCTGTAGCCTCCTCTTCTTTTGTATGGTTACAAATGCTGTAGAAGTCGTAAACAGGTATTTCTAGTAACTGGGAATATGTCCTATAAGGTTTCTAAGATAACCTCTGTCCACATCGGGCCAGATCTGTCTAGTCACTCTGCAAGTATGTTCATTATCCTGTCTTTCCTTGGCAAAGGAGTGAGGAGTTTGCCTCCTAATGTTTCTCAGATGGACTCTGATCAGGTTTAATGCACATTCTTGTTGTGAGTATGTACATATCGGGCTAAATCTTTCTGGTTACTCTACAAGTGTGTTCTTCAGTCCGTCATTGTGCAGGGGAATGCTCTCCTCATGTATGATTTGGATTGAATTTTCCGTTGTACCAGCCTTCGCAAAGTGCATTGCCTGTTCTTTTACTTTCAAAATCCAGTGACATTCGGAATTCTTGGACATTCTTAGATGTTGTGCAAATGCTCTCAAGGTATTGTAAATATGCGTATGTCACTATTCGCAGTCGCCGTGGTCTAGCAGGTAGTACGTTGGCTTATTAGACGTGAGGTTTAGGCTCAAACCCCAGGTCAGACATCTGCAAATAAGCTAGATATGAAAAAATATTTCTTCGGCGACTTCCTCTCAGCAGAAAACTGGCAAAAACTCTGAGAACCAATAACAACTTTCTCAAAATCTGTCATTCGGAGTCGACTTTAAACTGTAGGTACCGCCACTCATGTATAAAATTAACACACCCAACATAACTGATGTGAGAAACTAGGTCGTATGTATGTATGTCTGTATTCAATATATCCTAATACCCGATTTGCTCCGCGGTCATCTTTATAGCCATTATTTCAGCCTGAATAGCGGACAGTTCAAGGGATAATCTAAAAAAGAGCTGTTTTCATAACTTTATCTTTACTAACATAGAGAATTATCCATATTTTAACTTAATAGCGCGCCCTGATAATCTAGTGGATTATGCACTAGTCCAGTGTAAGGGTCATGGGTTCAATTCCCACCCTTTTTCCCCATTTTTTCTTCTTGTATTGCATTTTGATTGATATTTTTATAAAAATTTACTTTTTTTAAATATAATTTCATTCAAATTTGTAGACTAAAAATCCTTATCATCATACATTCTTAAAGAAACCTCAGAAAAATGTAATCAAAACGTTTCCTTTTGATGTTGCTGTGATTTCAAACACATAACCATTGTCCCCTGTATTAATTATGATTATAATACCAAATAAATGCTTTAATAATACATTTTAATATGAGATTATAACAGAAAGAATACATATGTATTATTAAGAATACAAAAGAAATACATATACTAACAGCCGTGGTTAACTAATTAGTAAAAAACCTTAATAAGCTAATTAGAGCTTAAAAAGGATTTTCTAATATATGTTGAGAAAGCCCAAGAAATATTCAAATTATTTACTGGTACTTTATTAATAAATTTTTGTAAACATACATACACTTTGCATTAATACGCCTCTGCTGTTGTGTGCTAACAAGACTTTAAATACGCAAATCAAACTTCAAATACTCTTTTGCCAACAAAAGAAATATTCAAATAAATTTTTGTAAACATGCAAAGACTTCGAATTAATTCGCCTCTGCTGTTAAGTTTTAACAAGCCTTTAAATACGCAAATCAAACTTCAAATACTCTTTTGCACACAAACACACACACACTCTCTCAAAATGCCGCAACAGCAAAATTCTTGAGTAAATTTCAAAAAGAAGAAGAAAATTGTCTTTCAATGACATGCGATCTTTATAATCCCAATATTAATTGACTTTTCAAATACAATGACTTCTAACACACTCTCTCGTACATATTTACATACACATGTACAAACACTTGCTGCTAAACGAATACTTACACTCTCATTCACACAGTTAGTATTTCCCGAGAGCACTCTCTTTCTCTCTACATAGTCTTGTTTATTTACGAAAGAGCTACTCACTCATGCAAAACAATATATTTTTGAAGGAAAATTTCATACAACAACAAAACACGAAGTAAATAATAACAGAAGAAAGCACCAATACATTACTAAAGAGCGAAAGAGAGAGGGTGAATGAGTGTAAGTAGGAGCAACAAAGCAGCCTGCTGCCTGTATTAACATTTAACAATAATAGAATAATAATAACAATGACACTGATACTGATACAATTATTTGCTTACACACACTCGAACACATGCCTAGGCGTACATACACAAAGTCATGAATGCTTTCTTTGTTATACATACATACATACATACAAACACAATGTGTATTACACATGCATTTATAATATGTTTTAATAATATTTAACATATGTTGTTACATATCCATGCATACCATACATACATCTGTATGTATATTTAACATCAATTGTTATACACAATAATGTGTTATACAAGTGTAGCATACTATTGTATGTGTTTTGTATGAATATAAATATATATGTATGTATGCATGTATGTTTCTACTTACATTTGACACATTTAACATTTTCTTATTACTAATATTTATAATGCTGTCAATTAAATCTTATTGGACAGCTACAAATAGAGAGTACAAGAGAGACAGAGAGAGAGAGAGGCAGAGAGAGAGAACAAGAGTATGAGAGCGCCTTTATGAAATATCACATATATTTTCCTGTGTTAATATGTGTCTCCATCTTTGCTGTTATTGTCACACACTAACGAGCTTGTACCGTTATAATTCAACATGTCTCTGGGCAAAACTAATGATAGTGGCATGCGACAAATGAAACCAACTGAAAAAAGGAAGTGCGCCAATGGGCACAACCAACAGAGAACACAGATTTTCAATCATGTTAACTTGTTCAATAACTAAGGCATATCCAAAAAAAAGAGAAGTTATTGGAATGAATTTTTTCGATAATAATCCTAAATAAGCGATTATTATGTCCTGGGTTTAAAGAATATTGTTTTTGAGAACGTTTTCTTGTTCAATAACTCAAGTATTCGGTTTTAAGAAAACTGCACCACAAGTCCCGCAACTCGAAAGATTTTCGTTTTATTCTATGTAAAGTTACAAAAAGAATAAAATTTTGTGGCAACAATTCGCCATTAAGGTCATGTGATTTTTTTTGTCGAACTTTATGTAAGAAAATCACAACTATTTATACAAAAAAAGAACAATAGGTAATCGATAAAAAAAAATTTACACAAAAGTTATCGAAATTATTTTCTCAAAAATTTATTTAATTTTTTTTTTGTCAAAAAGTAATCGATTTTATTTATATCAAAAAGTTATCGATTTTTTTGTATCAAAAAGTTTTTGCGATTTTGCACCACAAGTCCCGCAACTCGAAAGATTTTAGTTTTATTTTATGTGAAATTACAAAAAGAATAAAATTTTGTGGCAACAATTGGCCATTAAGATCATGTGATTTTTTATCGAATTTTGTGTAAGAAAGTTACAACCTTTTATACAAAAATGAACAATAAGTAATCGATAAAAAAATGTTTTTACAAAAGTTATCGAAATTATTTTCACAAAAATTAATTTAACTTTTTTTTTCAAAAAGTAATCGATTTTATTTGTATCAAAAAGTTATCGTTTCTTTTTAATCAAAAAGTTATCGATTTTGTTGCATTGAAAAAGTTATCGATTTTTTCAATTATTGAATTGAATATTATCGAAATAATTATAGAATTATATTCCAAGAGTCACCATTTTGTTTCTTTTGCAAAATTTAATGATTTTCTTGTCATCAAAAAGTTATCGATTTTTCCATTTATTGAAATTTATTTTTTACAAAAGTTATATAAATTATTATAGAATGATATTTCAAAAGTTACTATTTTGTTTCATTTGCAAAATTTACTGATTTTATTGTCATCAAAAAGTTATCGATTTTTCAAATTTGTTTTTACAAAAGTTATCGAAATTATTATAGAATTATATTCCAAAAGTTACCATTTTGTTCCTTTGCAAATTTACCGATTTTGTTGTCATCAAAAAGTTAACGATTTTTCCATTTATTGAAATTATTTTTTATAAAAGTTATCGAAATTATTATAGAATTGTATTCCAAAAGTTGCCGTTTTGTTTCTTTTGCAAATTGACCAATTTTGACTGTCATCAGGAAGTTATCGATTTTTCAAATTATAGAAATTTGTTTTTTACAAAGTTATCGAAATTATTATAGAATTATATCCCAAAAGTTACCATTTTGTTTCCTCTGCAAAATTTATGGATTTTGTTGTTATCAAAAAGTTATCGATTTTTTCTTAATTAGAAAAAATTTATATTATATAGTTAAAAAAGTTATCGAATTTATTTTTTTTAACAAATTATAGAAATAAAATTTTTTCTAGAAAAAATTTTTTCACAAAAAAAATAATTTTTATACAAAACTAAGCAATAAATAAGTTATCGAAATTATTTTTTCAAAAATTTATTTGAAGTAAAATATTTCCAAAAAGTTATCGATTTTGTGTATATCAACAAGTTATCAAGTTTTTTCAATCATTTGAATTTTTATCAATTACAAAAAATTTAAATTCTATTATTAAAAAATTATCGAATTTATTTATTTTTTTTTTCGAAATTATAGAAATAAAATTTTTTATAAAACTAAACGATAAATAATCAATAGGAAATTATTACAAAAATTATAGAATTTTGTTTTTAGAAACGTTATTGATTTTATTTGTATTAAAAAGTTATCGCTTTTTTTCAATCATTTGAATTTTTATTAATTACAAAAAATTTAAATTCTATTATTAAAGAAGTTATCGAATTAATTTTTTTTTTCGAAATTATAGAAATAAAATTTTTTTTACAAAACTAAACGATAAATAATCAATAGGAAGTTATTACAAAAATTCTAGAATTTTTTTTTAGAAACGTTATTGATTTTATTTGTATTAAAAAGTTATCGATTTTTTCAATTATTAAAATTTTCAAATAATTGATAACCAATTCAAGCAATTTACCAATTTCATTAACTACGATTTAGTTAAGTAAAACTACATTTTAAATATTTTTAATAGACGGTATCATTATGACTATTTTTCAATTTTTTTTTTAACGTCTATCAAATCTTTTCACACACATTTACCCCATTCATGTGGAACACCAAAAATACCATGCTGCTGCTGCTGCTGTTTGCTCATCTTACAAATTACACATGATGATACGTGACTTACAGCAACAACGAACAAAAAAAGAAAAGGAAACAGTTTTTTTAAAGGATATTTTTGCTGGAGTTTGAATTTTATACTCATTTCACTTTGTGGCAGCAGCAACCACTACACTAAACAATATGATCTTTTAAAATCGATATGAAAAAAGAATTCCAATGCTTTGAAATATCAACAAAAACAACAACAACAACATCAAAAACCGGTAAATAAATGGTAATAATCAAGGAAAGAAAAAGAAATGGTATGAGAGAGAGAGAGAGTGTAGTGAAAAAGTGGTTTTATGGTTGGTTGCCTGTGTGGTGGTCTGTTGGTTAGTTGCTTGGTGTCAGCTATACATGAGACTTTTATAAATGTTGTTTGTATAACGATTACTTGTATAAACATGCACACATTCACACACACACACATACATGCTTACTCAATTGCATAACGTAACAAGAGAATGTCTACAAGAAGAAAACAAGAACAAGAAAGAAAAAAAATCACAGCACATAACAATAACAAGCGTTGAAGAACCATTAAAAAATTACAACCACAAATAACAACAACCAATATGATGTAGGAAATGGTACTTACGCTTTGCTTATTGCACACTGTAGCCTCTTTCTTTCTCACGGCATACATATATGTACACACATGCAGGCCCTTGTCCATAACAGTTTATAACTCTTTTTTACTATGCGAGTGTAATACTTTAAAGAGAGAAGGCAGGCAGGCTGTATATGCATGTGAGTGTATGTATGTATGTGTAGAAAGTGTTGCGTTTTTGTGTTCAAAACTTGATGTATGACTTGTTTGGTCATTATTTGTATAACGAGAACAACAACAACAGCAATAATAATAAGAAAAATTATAAAATTTATTTTATTCCCTTACTTTTCTTTCTCTTTCCTTCCTTTTCTTCTAAAGAAATACGCTCTTGTTAAAAAATCTTTTTTTTTATAAAGGAATCTATACGAGACTCTCTGTGTAAATGTATCTGTGTGTGTATGTTTGATGTTTTTTTATGTTGTTCCTAGAATAACTGGTAATTGAAGTACCGGCATTTATGTATGAGTAACAACAATAAAGGAAATTCTTCCTTTCTCTCTCTCCCTATCTCGGCTTCACTCAACTTGGCTTATTGCCTGGTTTTTTTTTATGTACATGTGTGTACCGTTTTATACTTTCTACAATCATTACGTATAACACACGTTTATTTTCATAGCCATGTGTGTATGTATGTGTGTGTTTATGGTTTTTGTTGCTTGTGACAATATAACGACTCACGTAACGTGACAAATGTGACAAGCGTGAAACGTATAACAAGCCAAACGTTAATGACAAATTGGCAACAATGTTATTCTACGATTTTCTTTCTGTTTCTCCCGTCTTTTTTTTCTATAAATTTTCCCGTTATTCTTCTTGGCTCTTGCTACGCTGGACAACAACAATAATAATAACACAAAAAGCATTACCACACACACAACCATTAAATAATGCTGGCAACAATAGTACAGCCACAGCAGCAGCAATAGCATGATGACATCTAGAAAAAGAATTCCATGCAATCGGCAGCAAAGAAAAAAATTGGTAACATTTGCACAATTTTCTTAAAGAGCTCTTATTGTCAGCAGAAAAAGAAAAAGAAAACAGAGTGACAAGCAGTAGAAAAGAGAAAAAAAAAACTATTAAAAGGATGTAGAAATGCATAAAGGATTTGCAAAAGGATTTCTCATATGCTTCAGGCAATTAAGCCGTTTGTTAAACCGCAAAAAAATAAATTAAAAAAGGATTTTATGAGATTAGAAAAATACTAATAATTGAGCAATTTTTCTATTAAAAGAGCATGATGTTTTTAAATGGCATTGAAAGACTTGTTAATAGGCCTTCAATTAAGAAAACATTTCTTACAAATTTATTCATAATACAAGAAAATATTTACATAAGCTAGAAAAAAATGTATTTAAGAAAATTACATTTTTTCTGATATATAAAGTTCGATAACATAATTCGATAACTTTTATTTTATATAAAAAAAAATCGATAACTCTTTTTCAAATAATAGAATTGTTTTGTTTTGTAGAATAATATTGACTAATTAGCCTTATTAATTATTTTTTCACCTAAAAAAATTTTCTTATTGAAATTTGAATAAATTCTAATCGATATTTCGATATTATGGACAACTCGGTATATGGATACATGGATACGATAAAAGGACAAGCAATATGTGAAAAGAAAATTAAAATTTTTTCATATATAACATTCGATAACATAATTCGATAACATTATTCGATAACTTATTTTATATAAAAAAAAATCGATAACTTTTTTCAAATAGAAGAATTGTTTTGTTTTGTAAAATAATAATGAGTAATTAGGCTTTTTAATTACTTTTCCACATAAAAAACTTTCCTTATCGAAATTTCAATAAACGCTAATCGATATTTCGATATTGTGCTTAATGCCAGTTACATGAATACAAAAAAAGGACAAGCAAAAAAAAGAAAAGTAAATTAAAATTTTTTCATATATAACATTCGATAACATAATTCGACAACTTTTATTTTATATAAAAAATCGTTAACTTTTATTCAAATAGAAAATTTGTTTTGTAGAATAATAATAAACGATTTTTAATTATTTGCCACCTAAAAACCTTTTATCGAAATTTCAATAAACGCTAATCGATATTTCGATATTGTGCTTAACGCCAGACATGGATACATGGATACGGTAAAAGAACAAGCAAAAAAAGAAAAGAAAATTAAAATCTTTTCATATATAACATTCGATAACATTTTCGATAACTTATTTTGTATAAAAAAAATCGATAACTTTTTTCAAATAGAAAAATTGTTTTGTTTTGTACAATAATAATGAATAATTAGCCTTTTTAATTATTTTTCCACATAAAAAAATTTCGTTATCGAAATTTCAATAAATAATCGATATTTCGATATTGTGCTCAACGCCGGAAAAGAACTTATGGATACGACAATGGAACAAGCAATATGTGACATATACTAATACTGCCATACAGAAAATCCGAATCTTCATGCGGATTTATGTCAGAAAAAAACATTGTCACTTTATCTCTGGGTTCATCGCTGTGTCAGAAATCCACTAAATTCTACAACATGTGCGTAATTTGCTTTAATATCAAGACGAAAGTAACGAACGCTGCTAAAAATGACCCTTACGCTTAGATTGAGGACATACACGACATGTTCCAGGCATATGATGTGAATAATAATGCGAGGATTGACCAAGAATGAGTCTTTGGAAACTCTGTTGGATACACGCCCTCTACGCTCAATGTTTTTTCACTGACCGGAACGCTGTATTCGACCGATGCTTATCTAGGCAGATTGAACATATTGATTGATTTACCTAAGATACTAGATGTACTGCTATCTTGTCAACAAGCCTGAAAACTTTGCGCGTTCAAGCATGCTTGACATCAAGCATCTGAGATCACAATGAGCATCTGAGACGTTCTCTGCGCAATTCTGCGATAATATTTATCACTCCCTATCTTATGTGAACAACATTGGTGGACTATGGGTCAACATATCCTATAGAAATAATTATTTGACTTCGAATGCCTATCCCAACAAAACCAATAAAAAAGAAAGATTATCGTGAGGCCGCCTGGCCTATGCGTCTTCTCGGACGCATAAGGATGAAGCAGGTAAGCCGAGAGCGTAAAGCAATCATGTTGTATTGAAGTGGAAATAATGCCCAAAAATTTTACAAAAGTTTCAAGCGTCAGACCAAAGCTTTCAAGCCTGAAGCATTTTCCTGCGAGGATGACAACGGTAACTCTATAGGGGTGCAGAGGTTATGGAAGCGACATTTCTCTATGCTACTGCGATGCAATAATATTATCAATACTGTCATTAAGGATGTTGTACCAAATTTTCAATCAATGATGTCGGTTTGGAGATTCGACCATCCAACTGTTAACAAATCAAAATCAAATTTAGCAACTAATTTGCATAAAGGCAATGAGCTGGTCGGGTTCAAGCACCTGTTTAGTATAGAATATAGGATCTAAGAAAGTATGCGTCTCATTGCTCACCATCATATCATGATACTGATATTCACAACAGAGGTCATCAATGAGTATTCAAAACGATGAGTAGATTCGAATCATACTTAGAATTTCTGATACTTATACGCATTCATACTTATTTTAATGTCATATTCATACTACTCATATTTAAAGTTTGAAATACTCATGGTACTCATACTTAACAATACGCATGATGTTGTTGATTTCGACTCTCCATGACTCATCGTATACACGAATCACAAAATAAGTATGATTCGTTTACGAACACTACAATACTCCCTAAACGGTAGATTGTTTGCTTTGCTTGCTGTCTTTGTCTTTTTTGCTTATGTGTCCTTTTTCTTTTGTTGTAAATGCAACAACAGTTAAGACTGTAAATTTTGATGAATAATTGGAATCACTTGAATCATTTATAAGTATTTATGTAAAGTTATGAATCTGAATGAGTAGGCGTATGAATCAAACATATTTCGATTGGTATGAGTTTGATGTCAACGTTGTACTCATACTCATTGCAACTTGTACTTATATATCAATGTTGTACTGAGCACGAATAAATCAGAGTAGTTGGATTTCAATACTGTTGACTCACTCATATTCAATATTTTATGAGTACTTATGAGTAGCGAAAAAGCGATTCATTGCTAATCTCTAATTCACACTACACAAAATCCTGGAAAATGCCATGAAAACCACATCTTCATACACAATTTTTTTGTTGACTATAAGCAAAGAATATGGATACAAAGGATACGCATCATGTAGAAGTAAAATTTCTTATGACGGGTCGTAACATTACGACCCGCTCTCACCAAAATATTTTTAAAAATCATTTCTTGATGAGAGGGAGGAAGACAGAAGGAAAATGAACACAAACAAAGAGCGTAACAATGTGTTGCTCTCATCGCACGTATGTACATGTGTATGTATTCTTGTGTTTTTTGATTTAGTTGTCGATCAGACTGCGACAATAATACATGTGCTGCGGATGCTTTATCATTTTATTTCAGAATAACACTCGAAGAATATTTTGTGTTAAAAATGTTCTATGTCATTAGCTGGGCGTATTTTATTTTGTCCCATAGTATAATTTTTTTAAATGTTTTGGAATGCTCGTTTTTTTTTTCTTTTAATAAAAAATGGTTTTTTTATTCTTTTTATTTTTATTTATCTAAAAAACATGGCCTAATTTTTAAGCCAAAGATGGATAGCTTTATGTTCTTTTAATAATAAAATGGATTTTTTATTTTATTTTTATTTATCTAAAATTATTAAGCCAAAGATAGACAGCTTTACATATGTATGTTGATGAAATGAAAATAAAAATAGAGTATATTACTACTACTATTAAAAGAGCATGATGTTTTTAAATGGCATTGAAAGACTTGTTAATAGGCCTTCAATTAAGAAAACATTTCTTACAAATTTATTCATAATACAAGAAAATATTTACATAAGCTAGAAAAAAATGTATTTAAGAAAATTACATTTTTTCTGATATATAAAGTTCGATAACATAATTCGATAACTTTTATTTTATATAAAAAAAAATCGATAACTCTTTTTCAAATAATAGAATTGTTTTGTTTTGTAGAATAATATTGACTAATTAGCCTTATTAATTATTTTTTCACCTAAAAAAATTTTCTTATTGAAATTTGAATAAATTCTAATCGATATTTCGATATTATGGACAACTCGGTATATGGATACATGGATACGATAAAAGGACAAGCAATATGTGAAAAGAAAATTAAAATTTTTTCATATATAACATTCGATAACATAATTCGATAACATTATTCGATAACTTATTTTATATAAAAAAAAATCGATAACTTTTTTCAAATAGAAGAATTGTTTTGTTTTGTAAAATAATAATGAGTAATTAGGCTTTTTAATTACTTTTCCACATAAAAAACTTTCCTTATCGAAATTTCAATAAACGCTAATCGATATTTCGATATTGTGCTTAATGCCAGTTACATGAATACAAAAAAAGGACAAGCAAAAAAAAGAAAAGTAAATTAAAATTTTTTCATATATAACATTCGATAACATAATTCGACAACTTTTATTTTATATAAAAAATCGTTAACTTTTATTCAAATAGAAAATTTGTTTTGTAGAATAATAATAAACGATTTTTAATTATTTGCCACCTAAAAACCTTTTATCGAAATTTCAATAAACGCTAATCGATATTTCGATATTGTGCTTAACGCCAGACATGGATACATGGATACGGTAAAAGAACAAGCAAAAAAAGAAAAGAAAATTAAAATCTTTTCATATATAACATTCGATAACATTTTCGATAACTTATTTTGTATAAAAAAAATCGATAACTTTTTTCAAATAGAAAAATTGTTTTGTTTTGTACAATAATAATGAATAATTAGCCTTTTTAATTATTTTTCCACATAAAAAAATTTCGTTATCGAAATTTCAATAAATAATCGATATTTCGATATTGTGCTCAACGCCGGAAAAGAACTTATGGATACGACAATGGAACAAGCAATATGTGACATATACTAATACTGCCATACAGAAAATCCGAATCTTCATGCGGATTTATGTCAGAAAAAAACATTGTCACTTTATCTCTGGGTTCATCGCTGTGTCAGAAATCCACTAAATTCTACAACATGTGCGTAATTTGCTTTAATATCAAGACGAAAGTAACGAACGCTGCTAAAAATGACCCTTACGCTTAGATTGAGGACATACACGACATGTTCCAGGCATATGATGTGAATAATAATGCGAGGATTGACCAAGAATGAGTCTTTGGAAACTCTGTTGGATACACGCCCTCTACGCTCAATGTTTTTTCACTGACCGGAACGCTGTATTCGACCGATGCTTATCTAGGCAGATTGAACATATTGATTGATTTACCTAAGATACTAGATGTACTGCTATCTTGTCAACAAGCCTGAAAACTTTGCGCGTTCAAGCATGCTTGACATCAAGCATCTGAGATCACAATGAGCATCTGAGACGTTCTCTGCGCAATTCTGCGATAATATTTATCACTCCCTATCTTATGTGAACAACATTGGTGGACTATGGGTCAACATATCCTATAGAAATAATTATTTGACTTCGAATGCCTATCCCAACAAAACCAATAAAAAAGAAAGATTATCGTGAGGCCGCCTGGCCTATGCGTCTTCTCGGACGCATAAGGATGAAGCAGGTAAGCCGAGAGCGTAAAGCAATCATGTTGTATTGAAGTGGAAATAATGCCCAAAAATTTTACAAAAGTTTCAAGCGTCAGACCAAAGCTTTCAAGCCTGAAGCATTTTCCTGCGAGGATGACAACGGTAACTCTATAGGGGTGCAGAGGTTATGGAAGCGACATTTCTCTATGCTACTGCGATGCAATAATATTATCAATACTGTCATTAAGGATGTTGTACCAAATTTTCAATCAATGATGTCGGTTTGGAGATTCGACCATCCAACTGTTAACAAATCAAAATCAAATTTAGCAACTAATTTGCATAAAGGCAATGAGCTGGTCGGGTTCAAGCACCTGTTTAGTATAGAATATAGGATCTAAGAAAGTATGCGTCTCATTGCTCACCATCATATCATGATACTGATATTCACAACAGAGGTCATCAATGAGTATTCAAAACGATGAGTAGATTCGAATCATACTTAGAATTTCTGATACTTATACGCATTCATACTTATTTTAATGTCATATTCATACTACTCATATTTAAAGTTTGAAATACTCATGGTACTCATACTTAACAATACGCATGATGTTGTTGATTTCGACTCTCCATGACTCATCGTATACACGAATCACAAAATAAGTATGATTCGTTTACGAACACTACAATACTCCCTAAACGGTAGATTGTTTGCTTTGCTTGCTGTCTTTGTCTTTTTTGCTTATGTGTCCTTTTTCTTTTGTTGTAAATGCAACAACAGTTAAGACTGTAAATTTTGATGAATAATTGGAATCACTTGAATCATTTATAAGTATTTATGTAAAGTTATGAATCTGAATGAGTAGGCGTATGAATCAAACATATTTCGATTGGTATGAGTTTGATGTCAACGTTGTACTCATACTCATTGCAACTTGTACTTATATATCAATGTTGTACTGAGCACGAATAAATCAGAGTAGTTGGATTTCAATACTGTTGACTCACTCATATTCAATATTTTATGAGTACTTATGAGTAGCGAAAAAGCGATTCATTGCTAATCTCTAATTCACACTACACAAAATCCTGGAAAATGCCATGAAAACCACATCTTCATACACAATTTTTTTGTTGACTATAAGCAAAGAATATGGATACAAAGGATACGCATCATGTAGAAGTAAAATTTCTTATGACGGGTCGTAACATTACGACCCGCTCTCACCAAAATATTTTTAAAAATCATTTCTTGATGAGAGGGAGGAAGACAGAAGGAAAATGAACACAAACAAAGAGCGTAACAATGTGTTGCTCTCATCGCACGTATGTACATGTGTATGTATTCTTGTGTTTTTTGATTTAGTTGTCGATCAGACTGCGACAATAATACATGTGCTGCGGATGCTTTATCATTTTATTTCAGAATAACACTCGAAGAATATTTTGTGTTAAAAATGTTCTATGTCATTAGCTGGGCGTATTTTATTTTGTCCCATAGTATAATTTTTTTAAATGTTTTGGAATGCTCGTTTTTTTTTTCTTTTAATAAAAAATGGTTTTTTTATTCTTTTTATTTTTATTTATCTAAAAAACATGGCCTAATTTTTAAGCCAAAGATGGATAGCTTTATGTTCTTTTAATAATAAAATGGATTTTTTATTTTATTTTTATTTATCTAAAATTATTAAGCCAAAGATAGACAGCTTTACATATGTATGTTGATGAAATGAAAATAAAAATAGAGTATATTACTAACACTTTTTTATGGCTGTAATTAAATAAATTCTCTCAACTTATTTTCTCTCTCTCTCACTCACTAATCCATAACCATAGGCATGTGTTAACCTAGAGGAAAATTGTTAGTAATAATGTCAAGTCTACTGATTAACCCAATGATATGTATATGTGATCGGAAAATATAGAAAAAATTGTACTGCACTAAGACACTAAGACACCGTATTTAACTTGGCAAGTATTCTTCCAAAAATCGAAATCATTTCTCATTGATATTAGTGAATACTACTGTGATATTTCTTTGGGTGTATCATTGAAGTCTGAAAAAAGCGACATGAACCTTCTTCTTTAACTGATAAGATTTTTACGCTCTTTTTAACGAACATTCTTGATGTTCGTGTCCTATGTGTGTAAAAAGCTGAAGATGTTCTTCCCCTGAGGGACATTGGTGCCGACATCTGTTTTTAACACCAGAAAATTAATAAAAAAAAAGTGATCAAATAACAAAAACGCACGATGAGAACAACGCATTGTTATGCTCTTGGTTTATGTAACCTTCCCTTCTATCTTTCCCCCCTCGTCATGAAATATTTTTGAAAAATATTTTAAAATTTAAATAATTTGTTAAAATGCACATTCTTTATACTTTATTTTCTTTGCTATAAGGCAGCATTCAAGGGCCCGTAAAGAGATCAAGTTTTCGACACAATCTCTGTTCTCCTTTGAGCTGATCAGTTCATGAAATATGACGTTGAGCCGCTACATCCTACATACAGCGTTAGGAATGTTTAATCGGCTATAATTGTTGCTAGAGTTGGCCTCCATTTGGATGGAAGTACAAATCCAATTGTAAAGTATGCCATAATGAAGCATAAATTAATCCCAGTCGCTGAGAAAATTGTCCAAATTGTGACAAATTTGAATTATCAGACACACTTCCTCTAATGAAAGCAGTATTGTTGGTATTGCTAGTCTATGTATTGCGATGACGAATAGGCTTGTGTACATTTGTACCGTTGCCAATGTCATCACTAGAGCGGGTATGACGACCCTGCAATGTTTGAAATGTTTGATGTTTACTAACAAAGTTGCCATAATATCACCACAGGGTGTACAGATGCTTATGCGTTTCATTTAACTTAACTTTGGGAACCGTAAAATGGATAACCCTTTACAATATGAGAAGCAATCTTGCAATTGCCAACATAAGCGAAAAAATTTCTTTAAAAAATTCATTCAAGAAAATATTTTTAAGGAATGCTGTTTTTTTAATAATTTTTAAGAAAAATAAACCATGTTGCGAAGTCTTTTGTGTTAAGCTGTTTATAACACAGGAAATGGGTTTATTTAGGAGAAGTTTATTTGGCTCTTTTTTTCTACAAAAAAAAGGGAACGAATTTAAATACGTTTGTTTATTAAACTGTGTGAGTTTCTATGTTCATTTGTACACTTTTATACAGAGGAAATGAAAAATAAAAAATATTCTCAGGTTTTTTTTTGTTTTTGTTCCTTAACAACCATAAATAATTGCATTGTTTGTTTTTATGTTGTTGGTCTTATTGTTGTACATGTCGGTTTTGCCTTTTATACTCTGTTTTTTTGTTTCATTGTGTTTTTTGTTGTTGTTGTTGTATAAATGGTTTCTCTATGTATGAAATATTTTTTAACTCGCTTTGTAGTTTATGCTCCATATAAATTTGTGCTCAAAATGAGAAAGAGAAAACAAAAAACACACACATGTTTAACACACACATTTACATATAGGCATAGAAGAACGCAGAGGTAGGCATATATGCATGTAAGCACGTATGTATGGGTATAAACTATAGCTTATGAACAATAATTTAATTGAACCACCCTGTTTCTTTAAAGCTGTGTGAAGGTTTGTGTTTTATTAAATTTATTTTTTTTTTCTCTTGTTTTTTTGTAGTTCAAGCCTTTTGTGATTTTTCTAGGTAAAATAACTTTCCATATAAAGGGTGTTTTTTATAGAGGTATAGAACTTTAAGTTGCAATAAAACAACGATGGATTATTCGATTGACATGAATTTTATTTATCCGAAAGATAATCTTGTGGCATTACATTTTAAATATGATTTCTGGCATATGACCGCCACGGCTGGTGCGGATGTAGTCCAATCTGGACGTCCAATTTTCGATGACTTTTTCCAACATTTGTGGCCGTATATCGGCAATAATACGACGAATGTTGTCTTCCAAATAGTGAAGCGTTTGTGGCTTTACCGCATAGACCAATGACTTTACATAGCCCCACAGAAAGTAGTCTAGCGGTGTTAAATCACAAGATCTTGGAGGCCAATTAACAGGTCCAAAACGTGAAATTAGGTGGTCACCAAACGTGTCTTTCAATAAATCTATTGTGGCACGAGCTATGTGACATGTTGCGACGGCTTGTTGAAACCACATCTCCTGGACATCATGGTTATTCAATTCAGGAATGAAAAAGTTAGTAATCATGGCTCTATACCGATCACCATTGACTGTAACGCTCTGGCCACCATCTTTTATGAAAAAGTACGGACCAATGATTCCACCAGCCCATAAAGCGCACCAAACAGTCAGTTTTTCTGGATGTATTGGTGTTTCCACATACACTTGAGGATTACCTTCACTCCAAATGCGGCAGTTTTGTTTGTTGACGTAGCCATTCAACCAGAAGTGCGCTTCATCGCTAAACAAAATTCGCTTATGAAAATCGGGAACAACGGTAATCTCGTTTTGCGCCCATTCGACGAATCTACGCCTTACTTGATGATCGTTTGGCTTCAAATCTTGCACGAGTTGGATTTTGTAAGCACGCAAACCAAGATCATTCCGCAAAATCTTCCATAAAGTGGATGGACACAGATCCAATTCCTGTGCTCGATGGCGGATGGACTCATTCGGGTCTTCCTCAATGCTACGCTCTACAGCAGCAATAGCTTCTTCTGTACGCACCGTACAGCGTCTCTGGGGATGCGAGTTATCAATAAGAGTAAACGTGGTGCGAAAACGTTCCATGGTTAATCGAATTAACTGCTCTGATGGACGATTTTGTCGACGATAAAATGGACGTAGTGCGCGATACGTTTTCCGCACAGAACCATTATTTTCGAAATAAAATTGCACTATTTGCAAGAGTTGTTCAGGCGTGAGTCTATTCATGATGAATTGCCAAACCAAACTGAGAATAAATCACTTGACAGCTGTTAAATCGGTCGCCATCTTGAAAAGTAATGCCAACTTAAAGTTCTATACCTCCATAAAAAAACAGCCTTTACATATGTATGTACGCATACACACACATAAAATAATAGTTTTTTCAAAACCTCAAACATTCTGCTCAATTTTGAAGGCGTATGTATATAAGCCGTTATAAGAGATTTTATTTCCAATTCCATTTTATAATTCTATTTTGTTTCTGTTTTTTTATTTCAAATAAATTCACAAACGAATCCAACATATGCCTGAATTTATGCTTCGTTTAATTTTCTTACTCCTTAAAACATTATAAATAAAAACCGTTTATTTTTGTAACCGTTTTTCTCTTCTTCTTCTTGTTTTATTTTTTGCACTCACTCTCTCGAAAATGTTTCGAAAAGTCTATGAGGCATTAACAGCCGAACAACAAAGTATGAGTTTAACAACAAAAATACCACATACGCACCCATGCCCATGCACACTCAAACACACACACACACACATATATAGGGAAGAGAAAAAAATATATAATAAAATATATTAAAATGAAATACAATAAAAATATTAAACAAAAAAAAGCAGAAAAAACAAAACAAGCATAACATAATTAACACACACACACACACATATGTAAAGGGTCCGCCTAATAACTTTTTTTTTTGAAAATGCTTTAAAAAAAAACTACTGAATATTTTCTCAAATTTCTTTTTTTATTTGAAAGTACAATCCTTGGAAATGTAAAATAATTTCATTCAAATGGCTGCCTCGGCTGGCCATGCAGTAGCCTATACGACCGATCCAATTTTTAAGCACATTATCGATTGTGTGCTGTATTTCACCAATGGCTTCACGAATATTGTCATTTAAAGCGTCAATTGTCTCTGGCTTGTCGGCGCCCCACAAATAATAGTCCAACGGTGTCAAATCGCAGCTCCGAGGTGGCCAAACGACATCAGCTCTGCGGCTGATAATGCGATCTTCAAAAACAGGGCGCAAAACATCGAGTGTAGCTGCGGCTGTGTGGCACGTAGCGCCGTCCTGTTGAAACCAAATGTTGCCAATATCCTCCTCTTCAATTTTTGTGAACAAAAATTCGTTCAACATGGCACGATAACGATCGCCATTGACTGTAACGGCCACTCCTTGCTTATTTTCGAAGAAAAATGGCCCAATTATGCCTCTGGACCAAAATCCGCACCAAACAGTGACTCGTTTTGGGTGCATCGGCTTTTCAATGTATGCATGCGGATTTTCTGTGCCCCAAATGCGATAATTTTGCTTGTTTACATATCCGCCAAGGTCAAAATGAGTTTCATCCGAAAAGATGATTTTTTTTTTGCCAAAATCGGCATCTTCTGTAAGTCGATCGCAGGCCCACTTAGCGAAGCGAAAACGCATTGGATGGTCAATTGGCTTCAACTCCTGAACCAATTGGTCTTTGTATGGCGTCATACCAAGGTCTTTATGCAAAATTCGTCTCAATGATGTCTCCGAAATGTTCAATTGTTGAGAACGACGGTGAATTGATGTTGATGGCGCTTCACGCACGCTTTCTGCCTCAGCAGCAATATTCTCGGGTGTACGCACTGTTTTTGCTTTTTCACGCTTTGGTTTATCGATGAGGATGCCAGTTTCTTTCACTTTTTTTCACAAGATAAAGAACATACGGAACTGGCGGTGCTTCTCTTTTTCCAAAATCCATACGCAACATTTTCGCACACATTCTGCAACATTACCATGATTTTCAAAGTAATGTCGCAATATTTCCCAGCATTGTTCAAGCGTATACACAATCATATTCGTTCAGCGAAAGGATAAAACTAATTATCTGTCAAATCAGACATGAGCTAAGTGTTACCATTGACGAAATAAGCACTAGTTGAGAAAACAAAACGTTAGATGGCTGACCCGATATATCAACAAACGAGAATAAAAATCGAACAAAAATGAAAAAACAAAGAAAAGTATGAGTATGAGTACAAGTATAACGGCAAGAGGATTTTTTACAAACGTAAACATAAGCATGCAATATTATTTTAAAAACAACAACAACACCAATCCCAACTAAACAGTATAAACAGCGCATATTGCTTTGCTTTAAAGCATAAATGTATTCATATGTGTGCTCGGTGTGTATGTATACGTGTATACATTACAAACGACAAAAGCAATTAGAGTGTTGAAAATGTTTTCTTCTTCTTTTTTTTACTATTTTTATTGCTTTTTTAGTTTAATTTTTGTTTTTCTCTCTTTGCTGTTATAGATCCCCCCGTTTTTTCTTTTTGTTATGCTTTGAGACACAAAAAACTAAATGACGCGACTTTTTGTAGAAGTAGTGTAGAAGTATGTGTGTGCGATGACTTTAGCAGCAGCTTTACTAATAGCCAACCATTACGTGTAGCAATTTTTAAATAGCAAAGAAAAGAAGCAAGCATGCGAGAGAGAGAGAGCGAGAAAGAATAAGAATTTAAAGTGAGTACTTTAAACTTTTTTTTTTGGTATGTCTAGCACAGGTAATTAATTTCTTCTTGAAATGATTTTTTGATGGTATACGAGTATTTACGCTTACAAAGAAAAACTATTGAAATTTTTATACCGCGGGCATATAAAATCAGACATACATATATGAGTAAGATAAGAGTAAATGGTAGCCTTATCAAGACAAAACGATGCCCCAGAGGTTAACTGGTAAGTCCCAATGTACCCTTCACGACAATCAGCATTTGGGCTGGGCATTGAAAGCAGGACTCATTTAAAATCAAACGAGAGCATGGGAAAATCGAGTTGTGCCACTATAGAAAAGATGCTAGGAAATTTTATCAGAAGCCTAAGCATCAAACCTAAAAGCTTCCAGCTTGAAGCATCTGCCTGCAAGAAATGACAACGAAAACTTGGTTACAGATTCACATGAGGGGGCTTCTTCTCTATGCTTTTATTGGGTGATAGCGATACCAATTCCGCCATTAGAGATGATGTACTGAACCCAATCGGTAATGATAGTTTGAGGAAGCCTTGATATGTACACCAACGGCTCAAAGCTTGACAATGGTGTTGGGAAACTGGACCTGAACATTTCTCTCCGGCTGCCGAACTACTGTAGCGTGTTTCAGGCGGAGGTGATGGCCGGGCCGCTCAATAGATCCTCGTCAACGGTGCTCCTTTCACCCGCGTCTCGGTCTTCTCCGACAGTCAGGCCTCCATAAGATCTCTGTCGGGTTTTGTGAATAACTCCGGGATCGTTAGGGAATGTCGCCGCTGTCTCGACCTTCTTTCTGAGCGCTTCAGCGTCTCGCTGGTCTGGGTCCCCGGGCACAGTAATGTTCTGGGGAACTGTAGGGCCGACGAGATCGCCAGAGCTGGTGCACTCCTTCCGGAATCGTCTTCGATTGAGTTAGGCGGATGCAGCTCCCATTCAACGACTTCTGCCGCGGGTGCAGATCCGCTGAGAAAGAAGAGACTGTGATCCAATTCTTCTGTCTGTGTCCGTCACTTGCTAGGTGCAGGAATAGATTGTTTTTTCTCCATTTCTTGTCACCTTGACGGAGCTATCATCTATTGACATCAAGGATATAGCTTCGTTCATCAAACTTTCTGGCTGGTTTTCCAGCGTGAGGTAGTCGTGCTTCTGATGAGCAGTCCTTGTGCTGACCAACATCTTCCTCCTCCCTGGTCTTGGTGGAACTTGGTCAGCACAGGGACTGCGTTCACCCGTGGCATCACAACGGGCCGCTATGCGCGCTCAAGTGAGCTTTGTGACATGATCAAAGCTACCACTACGACCTAACCTAACCTTGGGGAAGCCATGAAGAGATCGAGGTCACGACTCTGGAACTTAAGAACTAGAAAGCTATAGGCCTGGATGGGCTAACCGCTCAATTGTTTAAAGCAATAGAAAATGAGTTGATAGAGAGCATGCCAGTCTATTTCCAAAAAGAGAGGAAAAAATGCCTAACTAAGCCTCTGTCCTGTCCTGAAAACGGGACACCTTCTCTGTGTGCATACTACAGAGGAACAAGCCTGCTTCAAATCGCTTATAAGATCCTTACGAGCTTATGGTGTAGACACCTAAAGACACTCTTCAAAATTCTGATTGGACTTCATCAGAACAGTGTTAACCCCTTGACGGACACCCAAATTTTAGGAGGCCTTCCCGTGAGACACTTGCTGTATCTCCGTTATTTGGCAAGATACAATTATGACGTGTATACACGTCATGTTTCCCAGAAACCCTTTTTATGACGTCTATAGACGTCAGTGTCCGTCAAAGGGTTAAACATGGTAGCTCCAATATCTATCAGGACTTCACATTAAGCCATATAAATATAGAAAACTCATGAAAATGAAATCGACACACACAATTTCTTTGTTTAATGTACGGCAGCCTTCCTGAATATCTGAATACCTGAGATCTGTCTAGGTATTCATTCCCCCGAGCTTCTCCATGACACAGAAGCATTAACATTTTTAAGCACCGGTGCAGCAGCCTTGTTCAGTGGGACTTGGAGAAGGTTTCAGCATCCGATGCATGGCCGTTGTGCAGCACATTAACATCCAGTGACTGCACTAGCTCGACCATATCGTTCGACTGAAAAGGATGCTCAGGCGAAACGGCTTAGAAAATGACCTTCTTTGCTTTAAAATAGTTAAATTGAGGAAATCCTGTCATCGATTTATAAGACTAATTAGAGAAGACGAGCGAGAAGCAGAGACGTCTGAAAGAATGTGTTAAGGCAGATCGATATCCGATAAACGTGTTGTTAAGGCCAATTAAGTTAGTCTATAAGTCTTTTGAAATCAAAATTACAACCAATCTGCTTATCTGTACATGCCATGAAACCGCTCTTAAAATCCTTAAAGTATGCAATAAATTTGTATAAATAAAATTTGTGTGCATACTTTTAGGAATTAATTTTAGTAGCAGAGTTTAAGGCAGATTGGAAAATACATACATTTTATTGTTAAACATATTAAAAACAAAACCACAATTGATTTCAAGTGAATTATTTGGCAGTTAATTTATTCACCATTAAACTGAACAAAATGCCATTTTCATATAAATTTTAATGCAAATTGGAAATTAGTTTTTCATGATGATTTTTATGCGGCGGAATAAATTTCGATAAAATTTATGGTCGATTAAAAAAGCAAAAAAAAAGTATTTTTATGCACTTTCCTTCAAATAACTGCGAGTAGTTGATAAATGGTACTTAAATTTAATTTTATTAACCATTTATAGAACATTTTATACACAAGTATTGTTAAATATTATTTATATTGTGTATTCTGTATCTCTGGTTTTTATTTATTTTTATTTAATATTCTTTTGTTTTAGTCGGTCTTTTTTTTATTATTATTTACTCTGGTTTTTATTTTATTTTAATTTTTTTATTTTTTTTTTCATTCCTTTTTTGGCCAGCAAATTTATGTCAACAGCTTTGGAAGATTTTTTGGCAATAATAGTGAATGGAATACGACTGTTGTTCGAGGTTTGGTGTGTTTACACTGTAGTTTATAATTTTTGCAGCATACTTTTTGGCTAAAGTTTTCACTACGACAACATAAACTTCTGCACTTGAGAAGCAGGACTCTTATCTTTCATTTGTGCCATTTCTTTTCTGTTCTTTTCGTTCTTTTCATTGTGTCTATGTATTTAGCGAACGTTGGCAAATTCTTCTTTCGGATTGAGTTGAGTTTTTTTTTCGCAAACGAAAAAACCCCGTATTTACCACTTCAAATTGTTTGATAAACGTGTTTGGCACATACAAGTTAGCTAATTTACGAACAAGACAAGGCAATAAAATCAAATCAAATAAAATAACACGAGTATTTAAGTCTCCGGAAAAGAAAAAACATGAACCCAAGAGTGGAAGTGTAGTGATTAAAAATTTCAAACGTGTATTAAGAGACGAATTAGAAAGATACACAAAGTGGACAATGGCAAACAGAAAGGCAAATAGAAAAAAGTAAAGAAAATGTCAGCATAATTTTAGGGGTTTTTTAAAAAAGTATAAAAATAGAAGAGTTTACTTTTATAGGATGTTTAAAAAAATTTACTTTAATTATTTTAAAAATATTTCATTTTATGCCCCTAAAGGTATACTACAAAAAAATTTACAGCCTGCAAGATATGCAACAATTTTTATTTTAAAAAATTTCTTCCTTTACTTACATTAAATTCACCAGAATTGCTAGTCCGGATGTGATTAACATAACAGGGGCATCCAATTCAAAGTCCTGATTAATGACACGCTCTATAGCCAAGAATACCAAAATGGCTGTTATAAACCAGATCATAACAACAGAAGCCAAAGCACCAATTACCTCGGCACGGTACCAGCCAAAGGACATGCTAAAAAGAAATTTAAATAAAAAAATTAGAAAAAAATATTTTTAAGCTGTATTACAAAAAAAAATACATAAAAAGCCTTAATGTATGCAACATTACAATACAATAAGACAAAATTACATCTTTAATACCAAAGAACTTTAAACTAAAAGTTAAAGAAATTTGTAGTCAGAGGATGTCTCCTACTCAAGCATTATATTATGTAGGATATTAAAATTTTTTGATAGGATAACCTACACGACCCTAGAAAGCTGACTCATAAATTGATGGACAGTAAGGAGATCTCCATAAATGCAGGTACTATAAGCCGGCACTAAAGCCTCTGTTACGTAAAATGTATTACAGTTGACAGGGAGAACGAGAGTAGTCTAAACTGTGATTAGCAGGTCATTTAAATGATTCATCAGAAGGCATTGTGATCTGACAGACCTCCTCCTTAACTAGTTGCTCAATGGTAATGAGTAAAAGAGGAACTCACTGTACAAATGATCAGTAAAAAGTAGTTGGTATGGAAGCGTTCGGACCCAGAATTAAAAATACAGAACACATGACGAAAATTGTGCGACTTTTTCAAGCGGAAGGATGTTTCAAAGACTGTTAATAGTACAGGAACGTCCATAATTCAAATTTTAGAATTCCGAGCAGACGTTAATGCCATGAAATGATGTGCTCAATTCTACTAGGATTCTACTTGGATAGGGCTGGACGTAGCAATACTATCAGGCAGTTACTGACACCAGAAAGCATGTTGTGGTTTATCAGAGCAATACGGTTTTAGAAGCCACTATAACAAAACACTTTACAATTCCGTACAATACAACACAATAGCACTTCACCATACAGCACAGGGCAATAATACTACTTTATAAACATATATTCAGGAGTATGGCCTGAAAATATGCTTTAAAATATTTAATAAATCACAGTAATTTGTTTATTTTTCAATTTAATATGTTGACTTTACATTTTTTTTCTAACACTAAAGTAGACTTCGTATCATAAGATTTAGTTCAGCCTAGTGGGTATGCTTTATTTTTTATTTTTATTTAATTTTTTTTAAAGCATACTTTTATATGCTTAAACCTTATTTAAAAAAAAATGTTTTAAGCACAGTTACAAGCCTTGTGGCCCTTTTGTTAAGTCCTGAAACCGTTAGCCTTAATTTATGATTTTAAATTAATTTCAACGTTTAATACTTTTGTTAAACAATAGTTGGCTTTAAATTCTTGTGGTTTTCATAACAAAAAAAAAAGAATTGAGTTTTTATGAATACAAACAAATATTTTTGTTTATTTGTCCAGCCTTGAAGTATGCAACAATCTAATAAAATAATTGCATAAATAAATTATATGCTATGCTACCTACTTGGTCATACTAAGGGGTTATTTACTCGGCAAGGGTTGCTTGGCAGAAGGCTAGTTGAGTTGTGTGCTTTGCTATAAACGTTGGAATCTATTGTTAGCATAACATTGCTTGGTTCTGGTGTTTGTTCAGCAACAATTTATTAAATTTTTAGATGCAGCAGCAACAGCAGCTACAATAACATGCAATTCTTTGCTTTCTTGTTTTTTTTTTTTCGTTGGCGTTCGTTGCTTGTGTTTAACATTTAGCCACTAACAAAACTTACACTCTTACCTTGTTCGAAAAATATTGTACATTAGCTATGCTTTGTATGTACATTTAACTTATTTTAACCGCCCTAAAGTATGCTTTAGAAAAAAATTGTTCTTATAGTTACAATTTTAAACAGTATGAGAGCATAAAGAGGGTAGAGCAAGTAGTTTAAGGGTGTTAAACAATTTATATAAAATTCCTTTGCCTAGCTTCAGGCCACTTATAATGGCAAAAAATGCTGCCGTAATATTAGACTCACGCCTTAGTTTGACCACAATTAAAATGAAAATGAAATTTTTCACAAACTAAAACACCAGGGGTTAAATATATGTACAGTCTGTATAGTTTTTGTTTTTCATGTTCAAACATATTAGGCTTGTCACTGTATTTTAAGCTATGCTAGATAGAAAACTGCACCTTAAAGTATGCTTTAAATTACAAAAGCAAAGTATATAAGCGGCATAAATTTTTGGCTAGAAATAAAGCAAATCTCAACGAAAATAAGTACAAAATTTTCAACAAATTAGTTTACCTAACAGCCTCCCTTTCTTTCCCTCTCTCTCTCTCTCTCTCTCTCTCTCTCGTGTCGTTATGGCTTTCAAAAATGTGTATATGATTTGAAAATAACTTTTTCCTGTTGGTTTTCAAAATATTTTGTAAACTAGACATTAAGTTGGAAAGTATTTTGCATTTTTATAACCCCTCATAGCCCTCCCTTACTCTTTATTTTTTCTCTCTCTCTCCACCCCAAAAGAAAGAAAAAAATATTGTTTGCTATGCTTTAAATAGCTAAAATAGCTTCCAAAATATATTGCCTACATTAGGGCGTATCTTTTTGTATATTGTTAAGCTAATTTTGTATTGCATACTATACGGCTGTGAGAAGAGTAAATATGCCATTTTATATGTGTTTTCTTGCAATTCAAGTTTGCCTGTTTATTTGGAAGTTTTTTTTTTGAGAAACGAGCGAAAGAAGGGCTAGAGAATAAGAGAAAATTGAAAATTACATTTTAATTTTCTTTAAACACAAACATGGTCGTCGTCATTTTCCTATTATACAGTCAATATGTATGTATCTATGTACATACGTACGTACATAGGAAATGATATGAAAATTTCTTTCTAATGCAATTTGCATACATTTGGGCTGAGTTTTGTAAAAGTTCGTTGAGTTGTATAATATTATTGCAATAATAGAAAAAGTTTTACGTATTTTGTTTACTTGGAAAATGGTTAGGAAAAGTTTGCTAATATATGCCAATTGCTTGGTTTCTTGTTCTATTTACGCCAACAATTAATATGTTTGGTTTGTAAATTAAAAATTAAAAAAAAGAACAAATTAAACGAAATGCAGCATACTTGTAGGGTGAACTTTTTTTTTAATGCTTACATAGGCTTTTAGGAGGAAATAAAAAATGTAAGAAATTTTAAACTCCATTACACAAGAATCGATATGATATTTTCATCCACTGGCTAAGTGGGGACCCAGAAATTGCTCGATGTTTAGAATAACGAAATGCAGCATACTTGTAGGGTGATTTTTTTTAGAAATGTTTACATAGACTTTTAGGAGGAAATAAAAGAAGATTTAAGAAATTTTAAACTCAATTACACAAGAATCGACATTATATTTTCATCCACTGGCTAAGTGGGGACCCAGAAATTGTTCGATGTTTAGAAGACAGGATGGGAGGATGTGCCAGCTTTATTAAATCAAGCCTCACTTAAGCAGACATAGCGCCATAAAGCAAAAACAAATGAAGTGATGCCCAAAAAGCAACTAACAAGGCCTGATAAGCTAGTTTTGACAATCAGCATTAGAGCTTCCCATTTAAAGCATGACTTCTTTAGAATCAAGCCTGGAAAACCACAGGTGGCTATCGTTAGAGCCCTCCAGCATTTAAATGTGAATAAATCTATTCTTTATCGTACCATTGCTCGTTACCGTGATACTGGCAGTGTTGCATCGCGTCCAAAAATGGACGAAAAAAAACGGTAACAACACCAGAAATGATCCGAAAAGTGAAGGCCAGATTTGATCGAAGTCCACGCCGCAGTGGTAGAAAAATTGCTCGTGAGCTGAACATATCGCGAGAACGGATGCAACACATATTCAAAAATGAGCTTGGACTAAAGCCATTGAAGTTCCAAAAAATGCAAGAGCTCACCGATGGACAAAAAAAGTTAGACTGGAAAGAGCCAAGGAGTTACTTCGCTTGCACGAAAGTGGCCAGTTACCGAACTTGGTTTTCTCCGATGAAAAGCCCTTCCAAATTGAGCAGTTTGTGAACAAGCAAAATGATCGGGTTTACTTGCCAAAGAGGCAGCTGAAAATTTACACTTGCGATTGGCCACCAGAACTCAAGCGCCGCCGATGGTAATGGTATAGGCCGCCGTAACGGCCGATGGTCGCTCTCCGCTCGTATTCATCTACCGTGGGGTAAAATAAATGCCGAATATTATAGGGAAAATGTCTTAAAGACCGTGTTGAAGCCCTGGGCAGACAAACATTTCGGGACTCAGCACCACCGCACTCAGCACGCGTCAATCAAGAATGGTTTAAAAAGGAGGTTACTCGCTTCATTTCTACCGCACAATGGCCACCAAAATCTCCGGATCTCAATCCGTTGCACTTTTGCGCCTGCGGCATTTTGGAGAGTAAGGTTCTCACTAAAAAATACCAAAGTGTCGATCATCTCAAGACGGCGCTTCGGCGGGAATGGGCCAAAATACCGCAGACCCACTTTCGTGCAGCTTGTGATGGCTTTGTCGGCCGTTTGAAGGCCATAATTCGTACCAAAGGTGGCCAATTCGAACAAATCTAAACTGATTCTAAAATTTGATGTTATCTCCAACATTTTTTGCTTTTGAACAATAATATTAAAAAAAATTAAAAAAATATAGCGCTTTACTTTGTTGCATTATATATCAGTTACCCTGTAGACTTCCACAGAATCAACATACCTGATCACATGAAAACATCACGCTATAGTCTCAAAATGTATAACCTTTCTTTTCTATTTGAAAGGGCAACAATAATGTACAGGGAAAGTCATTTCATTTGTCCTTTGAAAGAATTTAAAAATTTATTTTAAAAAATAAGTAAAGCATACCTATAAGGCTTACATTAAATGAAATATTTTAAGGGCTAATTTTAGGGTTTGAAAAAGAGAGAAAATTGGGAAAAACAGAATCAAGGATAATTTTAATTTCTTATATATTCCAGCATATAGTTTAAGGGGTTGCAAAAAATGTGAGACGACTTAAACCACAAAAATTAATTTTCCGTGAAATATTTCAATTTAAAAGCATATTCTTTAAATGCATAATTGCACTAGAGTATGAAAAAATTAAAGCCTAACCATAAGGCTAAGTCACCCTTTTTAAAAAACTGTATAAAAATGAATGGCCAATTCAGTAAACCGTATATGAAATCTTAAAGTTTGGTCATAAGGAGTCGGTTTCATTAAATTTCTTGGAATTATTTTTTTTTGCTTAACTAAAAGAAATTTAAAGCATAAATTTAAGGGGGGGGGGGGGGGTAAATAATTGTATTGTATATTATTCAAGTGTAAAGTGGACAAGTAAACCAAATTTCTCGAATATAAAACATATTTTTAGGGGAAAAATTGCTACTGCATGATATAGTCATGATATAGTATAAGTTGGGGATTTAAACAATTAAAAAATTAAAAGCATACTTTAAGGAATAAAATAAATTTAAACAGGCCGTTATTCATTAAAATTTATTGCAAATTTATAACACAGTAACTGTCACTATTAAGTATCGAAAGTGTTTTTTTGTTTTACTTAACAGTTCTGCGGAAAGCCTTACTACGCTCAATATTTTTATCGAAAGTCCCCAAAAAAGTCATTCTTCTCTTGAAAAGTATTTCTTTTTTTTAGTTTTGTTTTTTTCTTTTAAAAATTTATAAATAATTTAAATAAAAATGTAATATATTTTCCATTTTATTTAACCGCACTATTTTTAGATTTTGCAATTTGATTTTGTTTTTCCCGTTTCCTTTTTTTCCTGTAGCCTAATTTTAGGCAGTTGGTAAAGAACAAAAAAATGTCGATATCTATTTCTCTTTTTTAGTAGTTTTTGTTTAAGTTTTTTTTTTTTTTTTTTTTTTTTGTTGAAATAAATATTTTATAACATTATTGCTTTGTAGTTGTTGTTGCTGCTGTAACTATAAGAAATTTAGAGAATATTGTGCTGCTACTTCTTCCTCTTCTTTTTACCATATTTATTATAAATTTCAACTTCCAAACAAATCTTTGGAGAAATAACGTCAACAATAAAAAAACAAAAATAATATTCAGGAACTCCTTCCCTTTACGGTGGTAGGCTTTCAATTATAAAGGGTGTCTACAAAAAAGGACGATTTATTTTTCAAGACAAACGTCTGACAACAAGTGGAAAGCTTAGATTTAAAGGAACTAAAACTGAAAGACTGAAGTCGCCGTGTTTCAAACCAGGGCTAAGACATCCCTATATTTCTCTTGGCGACTTCCTCTCAGCAGTTTTCTGGCAACTAAATTAGAAAAATACACTTTTAAACTGTTTTAAACATAGTACTTCAGGGAATACTTTTAGGCTGATTTACACATCATACTTCAAGGCATAATTTTAGGGGTTCAAAAAGTTTACAATAATAAACTCAAATTTTAAACTCTTTTGCTTAGTGTACAGTAAAATGAAATCTCATTGTGGTTCACCTATTTCATTTTCGAAGTGCGTTTGCTAAAATATATGGCAGTAGATTTGTTTTGCATACGAAAACAGAGCGCTATAAGCAACAACAGCAAAATATAGTGTTTCTAATATTACTGGTGAGGTTTTATGAATTGTAAAGAATGGGCTTTATGAGCTGACTTCAATATCTAGTTGTGATCCAGATCTACAAGAATCTGGAGCATGAGACAAGAATTCAGATTCTTGTAGAATAGCATGAGACATAAATCCAGATTCGTATAGAATAGCATGAGACAAGATTTCAGATTCGTGTAGAATAACATGAGACACGAATGCAAATTCGTGTAGAATAACATGAGACACGAATGCAAATTCGTGTAGAATAACATGAGACACGAATGGAGATTCGCGTAGAATAGCATGAGACACGAATGGAGATTCGTGTAGAATAGCATGAGACACGAATGGAGTTTCGTGTAGAATAGCATGAGACACGAATGGAGATTCGTGTAGAATAGCATGAGACACGAATGGAGATTCATGTAGAATAGCATGAGACACGAATGGAGATTCGTGTAGAATAGCATGAGACACGAATGGAGATTCGTGTAGAATAGCATGAGACACGAATGGAGATTCGTGTAGAATAGCATGAGACCAGAATACTGATTCTTGTAGAATAGCATGAGACAAGAATACTGATTCTTGTAGAATAGCATGAGACACGAATGCAGATTCTTGTAGAATAGCATGAGACACGAATGCAGGTTCTTGTAGAATAGCATGAGACACGAATGCAGATTCTTGTAGAATATCATGACACAAGAATCCAGATTCTTAAAGAATAGCATGCCACAAGAATCCAGATTCTTAAAGAATAGCATGAGACAAGAATTGAGATTCTTACAGAATCGCATGGAACAAGACTCCAGATTCTTGTAGAATAGCATGACAGAAGAATCTAGATTCTTGCAGAATAGCATGACAGAAGAATCTAGATTCTTGCAGAATAGCATGACAGAAGAATCCAGATACTTGTAGAATAGCATGACACAAGAATTCAGATCTTTGCAGAATAGCATTACACAAGAATCGAGATTCTTACAGAATAGCATGAGAAAAGAATCCAGATTCTTGTAGAATAGCATGACAGAAGAATCCAGATTCTTGCAGAATAGCATGACACAAGAATCCAGATTCTTGCAGAATAGCATGACACAAGAATCCAGATTCTTGCAGAATAGCATGAGTAAAAATTAGGATTCTTTTACAATAGCATGAGTACCTTTTTATCTATTTTCTTTGATCGTCCATCATTATGCAATCCTAATTGCAATTAATCACGTTTTCAGTCATATTTGTATCATGTGAAGATTCCAGTCAATGGCTTTAGCTAAAGCAATTTCAGAAACTATTTTCAGAGTGTTGCAAATCTTACTAGAGTTGGGAATAAGCAAACCAGCCACCACCAACAAAATGACGACATAACTGTCTGACTGGTTTAAAGCCAGTGTTTATGGAACAACAACGAAACCACATCAGCAACTTTGAAAACAAGAAACAGAACCAAAAGGAAGAAAAAAAGAAAAGCCTATGGAATAAACACTGTCAAAGAAAGAAACGAAAAACAAAATAGAGAAAGGAAAACCAATCTCATTTTCATAAAATATTCAAAGCTACTCACTTATACACGCCGTAAAGTTTTTACCAGAAATTTTTCGCTCTGAGAGAAGACAGAAAAAAACGAATTTTAGGAAAAAAAAAAAAACAAGATAATGTAGGAAAAATATATGCGCCTCTTAAAAAAATAATATACACATACATACATATATACATACATTTACAACCATTTCAGCATTTGGAGAGTAGCAGTAAAGAAGCACATACAAAAAAAACCAGGAATATCAGCCTAAAAGCTTACTTTGGAAAATATTATGAAAGACAAGCTAACCAACAAAAATGAAAACAATATTGTTATAGTTTTTCTTATTGTTGTTGTTCCTCGTATTACGAGTATAAAAAACGATTTTGCATTAACGGTAGATTTTTTTCCTTTCTTTCTTAAGTTTTTTTTTTTTTTTTTTTTTTTTGGTTCTGATTACAACAAGTGAGTGACTAAGTGAGTGTAGTTATCAAAGCGAAATTTCCCTGTAAATCTTTAAGTATAGTTTATGGGGAGTAGGGGTTACAGGAGGATTGCTGTTAAAAGATAGAGTAGAACACTTGATTATTTAATGATTTTCATTTAAAGTTTCAACAGTTCTTTAATGGATGTATTACGAGGGAAGAAAGATATTTTAATTTGGTTGAATGAAAAAAAGAAAAATTACAGGCTGATGAATTGAGATGGGGTACAGGGAGAAATTGATTAATGAACACGTAATACATCACAGAAAAAGGGTTAAGATGAGAAGTAATAAAGGGTGTTTTTTATAGAGGTATAGAACTTTAAGTTGCAATAAAACAACAATGGATTATTCGATTGACATGAATTTTATTTATCCGAAAGATAATTTTGTGGCATTACTTTTTAAATATGATTTCTGGCATATGACCGCCATGGCTGGTGCGGATGTAGTCCAATCTGGACGTCCAATTTTCGATGACTTTTTCCAACATTTGTGGCCGTATATCGGCAATAATACGGCGAATGTTGTCTTCCAAATGGTCAAGCGTTTGTGGCTTTACCGCATAGACCAATGACTTTACATAGCCCCACAGAAAGTAGTCTAGCGGTGTTAAATCACAAGATCTTGGAGGCCAATTCACAGGTCCAAAACGTGAAATTAGGCAGTCACCAAACGTGTCTTTCAATAAATCTATTGTGGCACGAGCTGTGTGACATGTTGCGCCGTCTTGTTGTAACCACATCTCCTGGACATCATGGTTATTCAATTCAGGAATGAAAAAGTTTGTAATCATGGCTCTATACCGATCACCATTGACTGTAACGTTCTGGCCACCATCGTTTTTGATTCCACCAGCCCATAAAGCGCACCAAACAGTCAGTTTTTCTGGATGTAACGGTGTTTCCACATACACTTGAGGATTACCTTCACTCCAAATGCGGCAGTTTTGTTTGTTGACGTAGCCATTCAACCAGAAGTGCGCTTCATCGCTAAACAAAATAAAATGGACGTAGTTCGCGATACGTTTTCCGCACAGAACCATTATTTTCGAAATAAAATTGCACTATTTGCAAGCGTTGTTCAGACGTGAGTCTATTCATGATGAATTGCCAAACCAAACTGAGAATAAATCACTTGACAGCTGTTAAATCGGTCGCCATCTTGAAAAGTAATGCTTACTTAAAGTTCTATACCTCTATAAAAAACACCCTTTATATTGTTCGCCTTGTTTCTACGGCAACAACACAATGTAGAAAGCACTCCAATGAATTCGGACTTAAAAAGTCTTGACAATCGTAGTTTTTATTCAGCGAAATAGACGATGGTTGTTACCCACTTTGTGGACAGCGGGATGGCTGATGGCAATATGCCACCTCTACGGCCTCGTCAGTGGATCAGGGGGGAAAGAGCAGAGAAATTGGGAGAATGCATCGAGATGTTATGTGTCTACGTGTCTATGGCCTATTATAGTCAGTGATAAAACAGGTTTGCTGCTGGGCTTAGATAAGGCCAATCTGAGACTAGTTATTGCTTTCATTACAGGGCACTGCAAGATTAGGTCGCTGACAAGAATCTGGAACAGATCTAAGCCGGACTATTGTAGGATATGTTGCAACAAGAAAGAGTTGGAAACTATAGAACACCTTCTCTTCAAGTGTTTTCAATGGTTTGCACTCTTTGTCGATAGCCGACATTAAGGCTCTCCATACATTCATATGTATAGGTTGATCTGGTTGAGATGCTCTAGGGCTTAAAGATTATTATAGCGCTCTCTTGTGTGTTTGTGGTCTGTTTTTTTTTTCTTACGTTTCCTTATTCTCTCTTTCCTAGCTCTTCGAATCCTCCAATTTCCCTATATCCTTTACTATCGTGTCTCTCTCTCTTCTCTAGGACGTATTATAATCGACCATTTTGACCTCTGGGTATTCAAGTCCTCAAAACCTAATCTAATCTAACATATGAGGTCTCCGCTAGGCTAGGCACAGAGTTTTAGTTTAAAATTTAAAAAGTTATGAATACCTCTTACGATCGGTGAATGGGGTTATTAGTTCCCGTTTAATTTAGATTTTTCGGCGGAATAAACAATTCGTCCCCTTTAGCAGTCCTACCTACCGTTTCCTAGAAATATCGCCTTCCAGGAAGATTTATTGGCATTAAGAAAGGCATCATCAGAACCTTTTAGCACTCATAACAGCTTAGTGGCCGCAGAGACTAGCCATGTCCAGCTAATGGCAATTTTTAACAACGCCTTCCGCAGAAAGTGCAATGATGAGAAAGTAGAAGAGACCAGAGAACAACTTCTCTGACAATGTCCAGCACTTAGGTAGCCGGAATTTATTGGCGGACTGTATCTAACCAAACATGTCTAAAACTTTATTAGAATTTAGAAAAATACAGGCTACCCATGCCCAAATGTGGTAATAGTTAACAACGACTTCCACAGAAAGTGCAATGATGAGAAGGTAGAAGAGACCAACTTCTCTGACAATATCCGGCACTTAGGTAACCAGAATTTATTGTCAGACTGTATCTAGCCAGTCAAGTAGATAGTGTCGCTGTAGTCGCTCTAGTCTAGTAGATAGTGTGTTGGCCTATTAGACGTGAAGCCACAGTTCAAACCCCAGGTCAGACATCTCCAACAAAACGAAATCCCAGCAGATTTCTGGCAAAAACTCTGAGAGTTAACAAAATTACCATGAAAAGACAAATTCTTGTAGAATATCAAGAGACAATAATTCACATTCTTGCAGAATAGCATGAGATATGAATCTAAATTCTTGCAGAGTAGCATGAGACATGAATCTAGATTCCTGCAGAATAGCATAGGATCGAGATTCTTGTATTGCCAAGACATGTCATGAGACAAGAATCGAGATGCTTGTAGAATAGCATGAGACAATAATCCAGATTTTTGTAGAATAGCATGAGACAAGAATCCAGATTCTTGCAGAATAGCATGAGATTAAAATCTAGATTCTTTTGGTACAGCATGAGACAAGAATCCAGATTCCTTTAATATATCATGAGACAAGATATAGCCATAGTCTAGTAGGCAGTATGTTCGACGTGAAGCCCCGGTTCAAACCCCAGGTCATACATCACGAACAGAACGAAATATCGGGTCCGCCATCTAACGTTTTTTTTTTCAACTAGTGCTTATTACGTGAATGGTAACACTTAGCTCATGTCTGATTTGACAGATAATTAGTTTTATCCTTTCGCTGAACGAATATGGACCATCCAATGCGTTTTAGCTTAGCTAAGTGGGACTGCGACCGACTTGCAGAAGATGCCGATTTTGGCAAAAAAAAATCATCTTTTCAGATGAAGCTCATTTTGATCTTGGCGGCTATGTAAACAAGCAAAATTGTCGCATTTGGGGCACAGAAAACCCGCACGCATACATTGAAAAGCCGACGCACCCAAAACGAGTCACTGTATGGTGCGGATTTTGGTCCAGAGGCATAATTGGGCCATTTTTTCTTCGAAAATAAGCAAGGAGTGGCCGTTACAGTCAATGGAGATCGTTATCTCGGCCATGTTGAACGAATTTTTGTTCACAAAAATTGAAGTGGAGGATATTGGCAACAATTGGTTTCAACAGGACGGCGCTACGTGCCACACAGCCGAAGCTACACTCGATGTTTTGCGCCCTGTTTTTTAAGATCGCATTATCAGCCGCAGAGCTGATGTCGTTTGGCCACCTCGGAGCTGCGATTTGACACCGTTGAACTATTATTTGTGGGGTGCCGTCAAAGATAAGTGTTACGCCGACAAGCCAGAGACAATATTCATGAAGCCATTGGTGAGACACAGCTGCACACAATCGATAATGTGGTTAAAAATTGGACCGATCGTGTAGGCTACTGCATGGCCAGCCGAGGCAGCCATTTGAATGAAATTATTTTCCATTATTAACCGGAAGGATTGTACTTTCAAATAAAAAAAGAAATTTGAGAAAATATTCTGTAGTTTTTTTTAAAGTATTTTCAAAAAAAAAGTTATTTGGCGGACCCTTTATGAAAAAATATTTCTCTTTCTTTAATCTATCGATCGGAGTCGACTTTAAACTGTACGGTCCCGCCACTCATATATAAAATTAACACACACGGATGGTGTGAGAAACTAGGTTATAATTCTAACAAAAGGTTGTAGTAACCAATTATGTTATATTATGTATGAATACAAGCATAAAGGTAGTAATCATTATACCAATTCTTCGCTCTTTGGCGATTTTCCACTGAGTTCTTACTAAGTTCCTTAATTCGTCATTACAACCCTTTAGTCAGGATTACAACCGAGCTTCTCTGACATCACTCATGTTGTGTGTGTTAATTGTATACATGAGTGGAGGAACCTATAGATCAACAGCCGACTCCGACAATGATATGATATGGCTGTGCTTCGCCGTAGTCTTGTAGGTAGTGTGTTGACTTATTAGATGTGAGGCCTCGGTTCAAACCCCAAGTCAGACATCTCCAAGTAAACGAAATCCCAGCAGCTTTGTGCCAAAAACTGTGAAATTAAATAAAACTGCCAATGAAATAGTTTCTCAAAAAATTTGTCCTTCGTAGTCGACATTAAACTTTAGGGCTCCGCGACTTATGTATAAAAAAAAATTAACACACACAACATGAGTGCTGTGCGAAGCTAGGTTGTAAACCTGGCTGAAGGGTTGAAATGACCAATTATGTATCCAGCCAAAGATGACTTGTATTTGATTAGAATTTAGAAAGGCCATGCAAGCATAAAGGCAATAACCTTAACAGCAGTTCTTTCCTTTTCCTCAATTTTCCCCTGAGTACTGACTAACTTCCTTAATTTGTCATTACAAATCTTTAGTCAGGTTTACAACCTACATAGCTCCTCTAACATCACTCATATTGTGTGTGTTAATTTTATGCATGAGTGAAGGGACCTACAGTTTAAAAGTCGACTCCGACAATGATATGATATGGCTTTGATAGGCTTGGTAAGGCCCAAAATAAATCATGATTAGTAGGTACCTTGCAGAGACTAAAAAATATCAACGGATCTGTGTATGAAAGCGTAATTAATGTTTATTTTCATCCTGTAAAAAGGTATAAAGCTTGGCTGCCTTCCAAAATGTATCAATACAAAGTTTGTATACAGTTCTACTACGGTATATAAATTTTGTACATATGCAAGGTAACCAAACAATGCATCAACTATAAATCCGATGCCTGATTGCTTTTTGACTACGTTAAACGTACACATTGACGACGTTTTGAAATAGTATACATTGTATATATTTTGTACAGCGGCATTATGAAACACTATACTTTGTTCAAACACAAAGCAATTAACATTTTGGAAGATTTGAAAAAAAACTTTCCTTTTATTTTGATTTTCTGAAGTACAAATTCCAATTAAATCACCATTAACAAGGTGTAAACAAATGACCACCTAAATGAGTTCCTTACGTTCCAAAATTTCAATGGAAAACAATCTGATAAATTCAATATTTCCATGCCATTTACAAATCAGCTTTAATTTATTGCAACAAACAAAGAAAAAAACGGGGGAAAAACTAAAATAGTTTCTTGCAATTAGTTTTTTTTCTTTATTTGCTTACAAGCCAGGCTATTGTCCTTGTTATGGCCAAGATTTCATGTCTAGCAAACGTTAGCAAAAACAAGAAGAATAAGAAGAATGAAATTTGTAACCAAAAACCTAATTTGTAACCCAAAGTAGGTAGCAGAAGCCATTAATATTTGAACTGGAATTACGACATAAAATTAAATGGTAACACATTAGAGGCAGAGAGGTAAAAAAGTACTGTGGTGGTGGTGGTGGTGGTGGTTACTTAATGTCTTAAACTGGAAACGGAAAAATATTTGCAAAAACCACTTACCGTTGTGTTGAAGGTCGTGCAGCAATCCATATGGCAAATAATGAAATCATAAAACTGGCAAAATCGGTTAACAAATGAGCAGCATCTGTTGCAATTGCCAAACTATTCGATAAAACGCCACCTGCAAACAAACAAACAAAAGAAACAAAGTTAAGGAAGCAAATAAATAGGGGGAGGGGAGGGATTTTATTACAAAGAAATCCTATTTTTTTGTATACAATTTCACAAGAAAATTGAAAAATAAAAGGAATTTCAAATGTTTGAAAAGTTTTTTTTCTGCTATGCTTTGCTGTGGAATTGATTTCAGTTTGATGCCCGAATAAATTTTTTTTTTTTTTTGAGTAAGAAACATTGAAAAGGTGGAGCCCTCTTTAGTTTATCACTTTGAGTTGTTCAAACTACAAAATGAAATGAAAAAAGGAGAATTGCATTGGAAATTGTCCCCAATGTAACCTTTTCAATTTGTATGGTAGCTGCAGCAACAAGGCAAACATGGTATGACGTTCGTTAATGGCAATTGAGTGATTGTTGCCGAGAGTAATACTCCCCATTTGTTTTAAAGCAAAAGATTTCGAAAATTAAAAGCAGAAAAATTGATCAGGAAAAGAGGCTTAAAAATGTCTCTTTTCTTTGAACATTTAAAGCCGCAAAATGGAATTTTAATTAAAGTGTACTTTTAAAAGTACCAAAAAGGTACTATTTCAAGAGATTGCCAACAATATACCCAGTAAGGTAGAGAACTCACTCATTCTAAGGAGGATAGAATGTGAAATCCAAAAGACGGTACTTTTAAAAGTACCAAAAAGGTACTATTTGAAGCGATTCCAATCAATCTATCCAGGAAGACAGGGGGAACGCGCTCATCAATAGGAGGATAGCAGGTGAAACCAAGAAGGTGGTTATTTTAAAAGTACCAAAAAGGTACTATTTGCAGCAGTTCATAACAATCTACCCAGGAAAGAAGGGGAACTCACTGATCACTAGGAGAACAGCAAGTGAAACCCAGAAGGGCGTACTTTTAAAAGTACCAAAGGTACTATTTGAAACAGTTCCTATCAATCTATCCAGGAAGATAGGGAATTTACTCATTCCAAGGAGGATAGCAAGACACCACCAGGAGAACAGCAAGTGACACCCAGAAGGTCCCACAACTCAGTTTGTACAATCTCAAGTAGACTTATGGATCCTATTAGGGACACCACGAACGTGCTTTAATAAAGGTTAGGGACACATTCTTATCGCAGCTTATATGTAAATCATGGTGGGATTATATGGGAGGATATCATTAAAGCACTACGGGAAAGATTTCGAATTCCAATGTACCTTCTGAGAATGTTACGCAGCTACTTCTCTACAAACAAGCTTCTCTACGACACACCCGAAGGCCGGAGGACTGTAGAGATCACGTCTGTTGCAGTTCAGGGATCTATTCTGGGGCCTGACCTCTGGAACCTGAGCTATGACGATATCTTGGGTATAGAGATGCCAGAAGACACATACCTCGTGGGATAGGCGGATGACATAGTAACGGTAATTTCAGCGCGCGATATGTAGGATGCCAGGAGAAAACTGAATCAAGTCGTGATAAGGACGCAAATATGGCTTGAGGACAATGGACTAGAGCTCGCAAGGAATAAGTCCTCGGTCATACTGATGGCATTGGCTCACATTCCACTCGAGATAAGTATGCAGATAGGTGACGTATCACTGATCACAAAGAAGGCAGTGAGATACTTGGGTCTCAGACTAGACTGTAGACTTAACTACTGGGCCCAAATACAGCATGTGGCTACTAAGGCAGCAAAACTAACGGGCATGTTCAGCAGACTGATGGCAAATATCGGCAGACCAACGCAGTCCAAACGCAAATTGATCATGGCAACGACTAACTCGATACTACTGTAAGGCAGCGAGATATGGGGAGATGCGTTGGAGTTTAAATCCAAGCGGAAAATATTAGCAGCGGTGCAACGAACAGCGGCACTAAGAGTCGCTTCGGCCTATCGCACGGTCTCGGGCGCCGCAGTCCTCGTGATCACCGTTAAGACACCTATCGACTTGATGACATTCGAGCGAAGAAGATTATGGAAAGCGAAGAGGGAAAACCTTGCCATTAGTACCGCAGATGTCAGATCTCAAACAATACGGCGATGGCAAAGTAGATGGAGCGATGAAACAAGTGGAAGATGGACTGCTAGACTTATTCCATCTACAGAAGCATGTACAGAGAGAAATTTTGGGGAAATTAACTACTTCCTGAACCAGTTTCTTTCGGGTCATGGTTATTTCCGACAATATATACACCGCATGGGCAAGGTGAATGATCCTGGCTGCATTTATTGCGCTGAACACACATTCTTCCATTGCATCAAATGGCAAGACGAGAATAATGTGTTGATGGAACAGATTGGCGAATTCACACCCGACAACATTGTTGACGCAATGCTCGAAAGCGAGACAAAGTGGAGCGCTGTGAGAAGATACGTAGAATGTGTACTCCGCAGGAAGAAGGTCGACCTTGATACAGTGCGACAGAATGATACATGAGAAGACGAGCCAATAGCATGAAGCTGGCTTCAAATATGGCGTACCCAGACGTGGGAGAGTAGACAACGGTCCTTAACAGGACGTCGTTCTTGGCCCTTCCCGAAGTAATGCAGATAGCCGTCCCGGGAAGGGAATATCTCCAGAAGAGGAGGAGGGATTGTTTTAGTGGAAGCCCCACTCGACGCAGCTGACGACGGTCACTGTAAGTGCGAAGGCATTTTAAACCCTACCTCACACGCCAAAAAAAAATGGTGGGACTTTTCACTAGAAGTTACAAATTTTTGTCTAAAGGGGTGGTATGAGGCAAATTATGTTTTCAGGGATGCGTCTCACTTTGTCGAATTTATTTTTGATACGAAACATTGCTGATCTCCATCGATCTCTATGCCTATGATAAAGTGCCACGCCTATTTTAATCAACAAAACAATGAACTTTCAACTTGATAAGATCAGCCTACAGTATTATCTCTGATGCACTGTTTACTACATCTCTCCCTGTACTGTATAAGCATATACTAGACAGTGTCTAGGTGTGACTGGACAACGGTACGGATGGAATATCGATCACTTTAGTATTCTGAAGGAATTGAAATCCTTCAGGAATACATGTGAACGACTTCATTACATCTCACGGCATACATATTTTCGTTATTGGCAGGTAGAGCCCTTTCGATAGGGACATCCGGATTAATGCAACGTATTTCAAACGAGGCTAAAGGCCATGCAGACTGTCATGATATTTCTTAAGGAACACAATGTCTAAGGAAATGATCTACTTTCTGATCAGTCAGTCGTCTGTCAGAGCCGAGGGTTCCAACATAATGAAATCAAGGATGGTCTACGATTACCATGAGACACTAAACAACATGACAGAGTGATACTATCTTCACAGTACATGTTTATCTAGGCATAGTGGCATACAACCAACGAACTTATGGATGAGTTCACTATGCTCAGATCAGGATCAGAGTTGATAATCCAGTAATTGACTTTGTAAACAGCGTGTGGGTGACCTCAGATCTGGCAAGGGCTAGATGATGATCGCATGCAAATTTTACCAAAATTCTTCACGCTTATCGTAGTTTTCGGCGTCCTTACTGAACATTGCATTCTTGGTACTCATGCAAGACCCATTTGTCTTGGCCATATAGTCCACGACTTCTGAACGAGCTGCAGAGATGAGGAAGCATAGGAAACTGGTTTTCACCTTTTGAATACTCGATCGGTTGCAAGGGGTAAAGGGATCAATGTTGCTCGCATATCCCTGGCATTTTTCCTGAACATTGCATTCTAGGTACTCATGGGAGACACATTTGCCTTGGCCATATATGGCCCACGACTTCTAAAGGAGCTGCAGAGATGAGGAAGCATAGGAAACTGGTTTTCACCTTTTGGATACACGATCGGTTTCAAGGGGTAAAGGGGTCTATATTGCTCGCATATCCCTGGCGTTTTTACTGAACATTTTATTCTAGGTACTCTTGCGAGACCTTGTCTTGTCTTGTCTACATATGGTCCACGACTTCTGAAGCTGAGCAATAGAGATGAGGAAGAGTAGAAAACTAGTTTTTAATTTTTGCTACCAAATGGTAAGGGGATCTATGTGGCTTTCTTGTCCCTGGAGTTGCTTAGAGTACCAAGGTACCAATTTTAACTTGGTTTCCTGCTGCTGCAGGAGAAACTCGGCAAAAACTTTGTATTGCTTAAGGTATTCTGGTTAGCATCGTCCTCAGAGCACAATGACTTCAAAAGTTCCTGTCTTTTATAACGTAGTGAGAAAAGTACATTGGTACTAAATTTATCCCGTTTATGAGTTCCTAATTTTAATCATATATTTGGTACTTTTGTTTTAAAAACACGTTAATAATTCTCACCCTAAAAACATGGAATAAAAAAACTGAATTTCAATGCCTCCCCCCACCAAAAAAAAAACCAACAACAAAGTGGAAAAATATGTTAATTTTTTCCGCTTTTCACCCTTAATTTTCTATTCATTACATTGGCATTTAAAATTTATTTCCATCTGTTGAGGTACCATTACATTACCATCGTATACCGCATTGGTATTGTTGTGGCATTTGTGCAGCCAGCCACTATGTTCCAAGGATTATTATCGCCGCCTATTTAATATTCTTTATTTGTCGTCCGGAAAATACAATGAAAATGAAAACCACAACAATGCTTTACAAAGTAACTTCAGAAGTAAAATTCATTTAAAATTACAACAAAAATAAACAGAAAAAAAAACTGAAAACAGAAGGAAAACTTACCCACAATTTCGCAGATCATGAAAAATAAACACAAACAACTGGCGATAATCAGTTTACGGCGGGCTTTAACATCAACACCTTCACTACGCTGGCGATGGCAATGATCACGCACTACAAATAAATACAAAAAATACAGAAAAAAAAATATTAAAAATGAAATGTTTTGCGCAAAATTATTCCATGGGAATTACAAAAATAAAAAAAAATAAAAAAACAAACGAACAGCAAGAAAATACAAGTGATTTGCATTTTAAAGTGTTACAGAAAAGTTATTAAAAATACATTGAAAGAGAAGCAGATTCTCACACAACATCCCACCACATTAGTGGGTTAACCATTTAAGGGGTTGCAAAGAAGATTTCCTCTAAAGTGTTATTCATTTATTACAGGGTTTACTATTTGGGAATAGAGTTTGTATAATAAGAGTGTTATTGGAAATCTTGGCTTTCCTTGTCGGGCTTTCGTCTTGGTTTCCTTTAGGGAATGTTTGGTACCCGGGACAATACTACTGTAAGTGGGATCTTCTCCTTGAAGGAAGATCCACTACCTATCCTAAGCTAATTTCACATTTTGGTGACGCTAATTGGCGATTTGACTTAGACTTTATTCCGGGCTACGTTTAATTTCTAAAACGATAACTTCCTTTGAAAACCAGCATTCGTCAACTTATCGTCGAGATCTCACCCGAAATGTGAGAAAAAGTGATTACAAATCACTTCAAAGGTATTAACTACTGAAACCAATTTGGTAGCATGTTTATAAACATGTTGCTAGCAACATTTATAAATTTATAATTCAGATTTAATTTTGTTCTAATCTTTTTAGTATTTCAAAAATATTTTTTTCAAATTTGCTATTAAATGTATGTTAGCATGTTTATAAACATGTTGCCAGAAACATTGCTAAACCGTATATGCATTGCTAAGCCGAAATGTACGAAAGAGTGGTTGAAATCCAACTCAAAAGTATTGCCTGATGCAACCAATTTAAAAGCATGTTTATAAACATGTTGCCAACAACATTTATCATTTTATTTATGAGATTTGATTTTGTTTTCAATTTATTCAAGTATTTTCAAAATATTGTTTAAATTTACCAATCAGATATTTAACATGTTTATAAACATGTTGCCAGCAACATTGCTAAACCGAAATGTACGAAAATGTAGTTGAAAACTCACTCAAAAGTATTACCTGATGCAACAAATTTAGTAGCATGTTTATAAACATGTTGCCAGCAACATTTCTAATTTTATTATTTTGTTTTCAATTTATTGGTATTTTAATAATGTTTCGTAAAACTTTCTGTTAAATGTTTGTTAGCATGTTTATAAACATGTTGCCAGCAACATTGCTAAATCGAATATTCATTGCTAAACCGAATATTGATTGCTAAACCGAAATGTACGAAAGAGTGGCTGGAATCCAACTCAAAAGTATTGCATGATGCAACCAATTTAGAAGCAAGTTCATAAGTATGTCGCCAGCAACATTTATAATTTTATTATTGAGAATTAATTTTCTGAAAACTTTATGTGAAATGTCTGTAAACATTTCTATAAACATGAAAACTGTCTGTGAAGTGTTTGTAAATATTTTTATAAACTTTTTAAGCAACATTTATAATTTTATTTATGAGATTTAATTTTGTTTTCAATTTATTCAAGTATTTTCAAAATATTGTTTAAGTTTGCCTTTGAAATATTTGTTAACGTGTTTATAAACATTTTGCCAGCAACATTTATAATTGTATTTAGGAGACTTAATTTTGTTTTCAATGTATTAGTATTTTAATAATGTTTCGTAAAACTTTCTATGAAATGTTTCTTTGCATGTTTACAAACATGTTGCAAGCAACATTTATAACTTTATTATTGAGAATTAATTTTCTATTTAATTTATTAGTATTTTATAAATATTTTTAAAACTTTCTGTGAAATGTTTGTAAACATGTTTATAAACATATTGCCAGCAACATTTATAATTTTATTTATAAAATTTAATTTTGTTTTCAATTTATTCAAGTATTTTCAAAATATTGTTAAAGATTGTCTTTGAAATATTTGTTAGCATATTTATAAGCATGTTGCCAGCAACATTCACAATTTCATAATTGATATTTACTTTTGTTTTTAATTTTTTAGTATTTTAAAAATATTTTTTTTAATTTTTATGAAATATTTGTTAGCATGTTTATAAACATGTTGTCAGCAACATTTATAATTTTATTTGATTCAATTTTGGTTTTTCAATTTTTTAGTAATTTAAAAATATTTTTTAAAACTTTCTACGAAATATTTGTTAACATGTTTATAAACATGTTGCTGGCAACAATGCTAAACCAATTTTTTTTTAAATCGCAATCATAACGAAATTGAAATTATAACGAAATAAATTTTAAAATTATTATGTACGAAAATTGTTATAAGTGTTTCCAAACATGTTGCCAGAAACATTTTATTTATTTATTTATTTTAAAACGTTGAGTAATGTTGATTGCAACATGCAAGTCAGATATCAGAAAAACATTTTGAAACAATATTTGGTTTTAATTAAATATTTAATGTTAGATTTTTGACACATAACGTTAACGTTTTTGCATGTCTTCGATGCATATATTAAAAATAATAACTTGAAGGAAAAATTGTGACAAAAAAACATATTTTTTATTGAAAGGAAATCAAACAACATACACATGTGGCATGAAGAAAGCATAGCTAGCACTGGTATTAGTAGAGAAAAATATTAAAAAAAATAAATAAAGAAGAGGAAATGAAAATATTTCTTTGTTCTTGTTTCTTTTCTTTCGTTTGGCTTGATTACAAATTTATAAATTTAAATTTAAAAAAGCTGAAAATGAACCATGCCTGCCTGCTGTCACATTATTATTGCCAATACAATGGGGACGGCAAAGAGACAATGAGACAAAAACGAAAGACAATTTCAATTTGAATTTTGTGCCTCCAATGAACTTCAAAGGAGCTGCGGCATTACTTATTCAATATGGGGAATTTCTTTCTCTTTTTTCCTCCACTTTTTTTCAAATAGGCATTCGTATGTACAGACGTATCATATATTTGCTACAATTGTTGGTGTCTGTACTACTACCTGTCCTCGAAAGGAATTGCCTGGCTTACTCGTATATATATGCCAGGCAGCACTCACATACGGCAGAAAAAAAGCACACACAGTAAAAGAATCAATTAAATTGTACACCTTAAAGCTGCCGCAGGAGGATTTTCATGAATGAATTTTATGCGCCAATGAATATAAAACAAATAAAATGGAAAAATGGTGACAGAAAACCAACAGCAAAAATAAAAGCACGACAAAAAAAAAAATACTCAAGCAAAGAAGAGTTAAAAATAAAAATACGGAACGAAAAAATATATAAAAAATACTGAATAAAACTCGCAAACAGTGAGAGAGAGTGGCAAACTTCTTCTGCAGCATATAAAATACTAAGAGGCACAGGATAGACAGTGGGACAAAAGGCATAATGAAGAATCTAGATACTGGTGTTTTGCTTTTACATCACTTAACATTAAAATGGTAAACAAGTAAACAAAAATACAATAACAAACACCAGCTTAAAAAATGGCAAAACAAGTAAACAAAAATACAACAACAAACAGCAGCATAAAAATGGTAAACAAGTAAACAAAAATACAACAACAAATACTACAAGAATGAATGTAAACAAAATACAGAGATACAGACGTCTACAAGTACATTCAACAGACTGTTTACCCTGCCATATAAAAGTCAAGGCAAAGCAGGCGAGTGTGTGGGTGTAGTTCAGTCTGTCTTGTTTGAAGACGAGGTGTGTTTGAAGAGAGTAATCGTGGTTTGAGATCTCCGTTACAAAGATCTGTCGAACAATTTTCTAGTAATTGTTAATTGTTTAAACAGAGAAATAACAAACATGCAATTGTTGTTTGTTTACATCAAGTTGTGAGCAGTGGCACACAGAATTGTACGAATAATAAAGAATTTTAATTAAAACTAAACACAGATTTATTTTTATTTTATTTGCAGTCACGAGCTCATATTTTAAACGTTTTTAAAAGTAAGAACGTAAAAATAAGCAAAAAAATTATAAGAAATGTTTATAAACAATAAAAATTTAATGAAAAAAATTATTAAAAATTTTATTGCACAATGGGTTAAAATCCACGACAAAAAGATTGACAATAAAAAATTTAAAAAAAAAAATCAAAAAAATTTTTGTTCCGAATAAAATTGTTCAAAAAACTTTGAAATTTTAAATTTTGTGCACCATGGGTCCATGGCAGAAAAATGTATAAAAATTGACGAGAAATATAATAAAAAAATAAATAATAAATTAAAGAAAAACTATTTGTTCGAATGAAACAATAAAAATTTAATGAAAAAAAATTATCAACAATTTTGAAAAAAAAAATGTACTATGGGTCGACAAAATATAAATTGACGACAAAAAAATTACACAAAAAAATGTAAAAAACTATTGTTCCGAATAAAATTGTTAAAAAAAAACAAAATTTAAATTTTGTGCACATTGGGTCCAAGTGGCAGAAAAAAATATAAAAATTGACGAGAAACAAATTTACAAAATAAATCAAAGAAAAACTATTTGTTCAAATGAAACAAAAAAAATTTAATGAAAAAATTATTAATAATTTTGAAAATTTTATTGCACAATGGGTCGACAAAATAAAAATTGACGACAAAAAATTTACCAAAAAAATTAAAGAAAAACTATTGGTTTGCATGCAATATTTAAAATAAAAATTTATGTTTGTGCACTATGGGTCCAAGTAACAGAAAAAATATATATATAACGATGGGATTGTATTCGTTATAATTCAACTACTGGTCAAGAAATTGTTAAAATTATAAAGAAATTTGAAAAGACTGAAAACGTAAAAGATGTCAGGTCATCGCCATGTATACACTGCCAAAAACATAGCTTCTTTGGAGGAAGTGTTGTGAATAATTAGAATTTCCCGATTTCCCGGCGTTTACAACAATTGGGCAGATATTGGACATATCTTGCATTTGAATTTGCTTCTTTATCCTCATAAAGCCTAACTCAAGCAACAAATAAAAGCGAATTGGGTGCTAGAGCCTAAGGCCTTCAACAGTGATTATTTGAACAAATTTTTTAGCGAATAGATTCCTTTTTCAATTGTTGCATATGGTTACTTTCAGAAATCAAAAAAATTATCGTGGAAAAGTTATGGCCTTCAGGAAAATTCGACAGTTTGCTAGGTAAGACTGCGAAGAAGTTCGTGCCACCGAAAAGTGTAAAAAGTGACTTCTAATTTCAAGTTAAAGGCTGAAGGTGTCATTGTGCAAAATTATATAAAAAATACATTTAAAAGTTTCAAACTTTACTAAAATATAACCGACCCATAGTGCAATAAAGCAATTTCAGGAATAACTCTGTTAAACAAAGTAGAAAACTTAAAATCCAAATCAAATACGCATTGCAGAACACATTTAACGAGACTGCCGTACAAAAACTTCAACAAGCCCACTGTGCCATATACAAAAATTCACTTGCAACAAATAAATAAAATAAAACACTCCATGCTTAACGTCACACATAAAAAGTCAAACTCATATAAAATGTATGAGTTTCGAGAGTATTTTTTTGTTTAAATACGAGTGCTTGCCTTCATATTGTTGCTGCTGCTGCTGCAGCTTTTATTGTTGCTATACAATCCTAAGAATTTAATTTGGATTTAACGAAAAAAGAAACCAGAGATCCTCTTTTTTTATAGGAACTCTTCTGCCTGCTTTTTTAACCATTTTTATGCAAAAATGGCAAATTTTCACAAGCATTTGTTGCAGCTGCAAAAATTTACTCTCCTGCTCTATGAATAGAAGTGCAAACAATGAAAACAACACCAAAAAACAAACGAAAAATAAAATGGAATTGTTGCAAACTGGCAACAATAAAATATGGCGGCGACATGTTGCAATAAAAGCATTTAATAGACTCTAGATATGCAAAAATGATAATAAAATATATTGAAAAGACACAGCAGAAGCGGAAGAAAAAGCAAAAAAAGTTTTAATCGCCTAAAAAGTAAGCATTTTATATACCCGCCAGGCCATCTTTTATTCGTTCGTTTCTTTTTGTTTTTGTGCAGCATATAAAAATAAAAGAGCCCTTTTAAGCACATTTATGGACTTATATGAGACTAATAAGACAATTTATGGACCAAGTATGAGAAAAAATATGGCAATTGGTGAAGATATGTGTTCTATTTAACTAGAAAAAGAGTATTTTTTCATACAAATTGTGAATATATGTACCAGCAACCTAAAGATGAATTTGTTGCCAGCAACATGTTGCTAAGTACGGATATGTTAAAGCGAAGAAAGTAAAAACTAATTTCATTAGCAAAGTGTTCACTGTAATAGGTATTGAAAGTCTTTACTGGAGATCCTATTGATCGATTTTGAAAAAAGCCTTTCAGAAAAAGAAAGATGAATTTGTTGCCAGCAACATGTTGCTAAGCAAGGATATGTTAAAGCGAATAAAATAAAAACTAATTTCATTCGCAGTGTTCACTATAATAGGTATTGAAAGTCTTTACTGGAGATCCTATTGGTCGATTTTGAAAAAAAACCTTTCAGAAAAAGAAAGATGAATTTGTTGCCAGCAACATGTTGCTTAGCAAAGATATGTTAAAGTGTATGAAATAAAATTTGATTTCATTAGCAAAGTGTTCACTGTAATAGGTATTGAAGTCTTTACTGGAGATCCTATTGATCGATTTTGAAAAAAGCCTTTCAGAAAAAGAAAGATGAATTTGTTGCCAGCAACATGTTGCTAAGCAGGGATATGTTAAAGTGCATGAAATAAAATTTGATTTCATTAGCAAAGTGTTCACTATAATAGGAAGTGAAAGTCTTTACTGGAGATCCTATTGATCGATTTTGAAAAAAGCCTTTCAGAAAAAGAAAGATGAATTTGTTGCCAGCAACATGTTGCTAAGCAAGGATATGTTAAAGTGCATGAAATAAAATTCGATTTCATTAGCAAAGTGTTCACTGTTAAAGGAGTTGCACGTCTTCACTTGGGAACCTATTAATCCATTTTGAAAAAAGCATTTCAGAAAAAGAAAATTAAACCAACTGGCAACAAAAGAACAGAGTCAGATGTTGATAGAAGTTTCAAGAGAGAAAAATATTGAAAGGAAAAAGAAAAGTAAGGTGTTTTCTGTTGTTTAAGACAGAAGAAAAAAATATAAAATAAAAGACAGAAGAGAAGGAAAAGAAAACTGGGATACCGCATAACTACATGACCCATAGATGAATGAGCTTACAAGCCCTATTAGACTCTCATGTTCGAATCATTTCTGTAAACAAGGATGTATGAAACATTGTTTCTTCTGTCTCTTCACATAAAATATGGAAATCAGAGACATCCCTCACCTATTTGTTGGTGATGTTAGGGCTCCAATAAAAGCTCTAATCTCCCTTCTAGTAATGCTTTGATTCGAATTAGATTTAGCTTTGGTGAAAAGGCTCTTGCAACCCTACTATCCGATTTGCATATCCAAGAACGAAGGCATGAGTGTATTGAACCGTTTAATGGTTTCATCAATCTCTCTTCTGTCGTTACTTCCAAAGCTAAACCTGATCTTACCAGTTCATATGCAACTCTGTTGCTAGTAGCGTCGCATAATCTAATTCAATAATCCGAAGTAAGCTCGCTTAGCAGCCATTTATACTCCCTAGACAATTTGCGACCTCAGCACCTTCAGTATTCTGTGATTATCTTCAAAAGGTTTATTTGAATCCATCTTTAAATCCTTATCAAGTATAATCATATTCGTGTATCACGGAAGTAAACATTTGTGGCCATATAATATATAATTTCGGCTGCGAAATAACTCGCTAGTTTAATTCTGTAAGCAGTACCGAGTATGTGAAAGCCGCCGTATTATAGTAGATAGTTAACTTATTCGACAAAACGAAATTTGAGAATGTATATCTCTCGGCGACTTCCTCTCAGAAATCTTCTTGAGAATGAGATAAAATTGCTCTGAAAAGTTTCCCAAAAATCTGTGGATCAAAGTAAACTCGAAACTATAGGTCCCGCCATTCATTGATGAATTTAATACAGACAGTATGGGCGGTGTGAGAAGCTAGATAGTAATTTTGACTAAAGAGTTGTAATGAGGTAAGAGTGGAGTAGCCAGCACTACAGCAACTCACTACACTTAACTCACTCACAAGTTGCTCTTTGCATATTCCTCAGCATTAATGCCAGCAACATCAATTGCCACACAAATTTTTAAATATTTAAAATGATATGTTTTTGTGAAATCGTAAAATTATCAGCAACATGTTGCTGGAGCTTAGTGTAAACTGCTATTTATTATATAAAGATTTTTAAAGCAAAACTTATTATTTTTATATAAAATTACTCTATTGTGTTTAGACTTATGTTGCCAGCAACATGTTGCTTCAGTTAAAAACATGTATATTTATGAAAAAAGTGTACACATAACAACATATAGGCCGTAGTCTAGTAGGTAGTGTGTTGGCTTATTAGACGTAAAGCCAGAGTTCGAGCCACAGGCCAGACATCAAGACAAAATACAAAAAGTATTTCTTCGGCGACTTCCTCTCAGCAGATTTCTAGCAAAAACTCTGAGAGTAAATAAAATTGCCATGAAAAAGTTTCTCAAAAATCTGTCGTTCGGAGTCGACTTTAAACTGTAGGTCCCACCACTCATGTATAAAATTAACACACACAACATAAGTTGTGTGAGAAACTAGGACGTTGTACAATGGGTCAATTCAACCTACGGGTACTGTACTTGTCTTAATTGACGAGTACACGTCCTCTAACCTAACCTAACCTAAGAAAACATGAAACTGTAGGTCCCGCCATTCATTGATGAATTTAAGACAGACAGTATGGGTGGTGTGAGAAGCTAAATAGTAATTTTGACTAAAGAGTTGCAATTAATTAAGTGTGGAGTAGCCACCACTACAGCAACAAACTAGACATAACGTACAGGCTTCTTGTTTGCATATTATTCAGCATTAAAGCCAGCAACATTAATTATCCCACAGTTTTTTTAATTACTTAAAATAATGTTTTTGTGACATCGTAAGTTATCGGCAACATGTTGATGGAGTTTATTTGTTCCCTTTTTAAACTAAAGGGTGTTTTTTATAGAGGTATAGAACTTTAAGTTGGCATTACTTTTCAAGATGGCGACCGATTTAACAGCTGTCAAGTGATTTATTCTCAGTTTGGTTTGGCAATTCATCATGTATAGACTCACGCCTGAACAACGCTTGCAAATAGTGCAATTTTATTTCGAAAATAATGGTTCTGTGCGGAAAACGTATCGCCCACTAGGTCCATTTTATCGTCGACAAAATCGTCCATCAGAGCAGTTAATTCGGTTAACCATGGAACGTTTTCGCACCACGTTTACTCTTATTGATAACTCGCATCCCCAGAGACGCTGTACGGTGCGTACAGAAGAAGCTATGGCTGCTGTAGAGCGTAGCATTGAGGAATTGGATCTGTGTCCATCCACTTTTTGGAAGATTTTGCGGAAGGATCTTGGTTTGCGTGCTTACAAAATCCAACTCGTGCAAGATTTGAAGCCAAACGATCATCAAGTAAGGCGTAGATTCGTCGAATGGGCCCAAAACGAGATTACCGTTGTTCCCGATTTTCATAAGCGAATTTTGTTTAGCGATGAAGCGCACTTCTGGTTGAATGGCTACGTCAACAAACAAAACTGCCGCATTTGGAGAGAAGGTAATCCTCAAGTGTATGTGGAAACACCGTTACATCCAGAAAAACTGACTGTTTGGTGCGCTTTATGGGCTGGTGGAATCGAAAGTCATCGAAAATTGGACGTCCAGATTGGACTACATCCGCTGTAGCCGTGGCGGTCATATGCCAGAAATCATATTTAAAATGTAATGCCACAAGATTATCTTTCGGTTAAATAAAATTCATGTCAATCGAATAATCCATCGTTGTTTTATTGCAACTTAAAGTTCTATACCTCTATAAAAAACACCCTTTACTATTTAATAACTACTATTTTCAAAGCAAATCCTATTATTTCTGTATAAAATTATTCTATTGTGTTTAGACTTATGTTGCCAGCAACATGTTGCTTCAATTAAAAACATTTATGTTTATGAAAAAATGTACACAGCACAGATTTTTGAAACAAAAGCTCATTGAAAACATGATGCTAAACAGATGTTGCAAACAAAAACTTGTGAAACTGTTTTAAGATTGATTTGGAATGTTTCAATGCAATTTTTATTTATAATTGTTTCGCTATTATAAAATTGTTTAGCCCACATCATTTTGCCTCAGGTCGGTATTGCTTTTAAACGAGATAAATTTTTCTTGGCGTTAATTAACAATTCTGTTTTTGTTTTATGAATTTTTTGTATTTGAATGAAATATTGAATGAAATATGAATTTTTTGTATTTGAATGAAATATTTTAATAAATTAGCTGACTAAATAACCTGCCCTAGAACAAAGCAACAATTATGCTTATGGAGAAAAAATTTAAAAAAAAATATGAGAAAAAAATAAAGATCATCTCGTTTCATAAGTAATTTATTTAAATGAGATTCTCATTATAATTAAAAATAAAAAAAAATATCTTATTATTATATAAAATAATGATTTGATGCCAATCAACAACAATTATTCATTGGAATGCATTTAATGCGCCATAAAGTCAAAACCGTTTATTACTTGATAATATCCGGAGATAATTTTTAAATGAAAACGATTCAAAGGAATTCTTTTGACTTGCCAACAAAAATTTAATTTAAAAAAAAAAGAAGAAATAATCAAACGTGGTTGCCAATTGTTTCAAGACTAAAGACAAATTTTTTTTGTTCCTCAATTTTTTAAATGGCTGTCCATTTAAATTAATTTTTTTTATTATTTTTTCCTAGACACTTACAAATAAATAAAAATGTTTATTATTTAAAACGAACAGGAAAAAAAGGATTCAATATTATTTTAAAAACAACATCAACAAAAAACATCCAGTCTACAAATGTAAATATAACAAGAGTGTTCATATCAGCAACATTAGCGGTGGTTACAACATATTTCAAGTTTAAATTTCATTTTGCCAAAATAATTTCTACGATTTAACAGATTTGTTTCTTCTGTCAGATTAAATATTTGCAATATTAGGCCATTTTCTTATAGTTTCTCTTTAGCAACATATTGCTGGTAATTTGTTTCGGAATGATTAATAAAATTCAGGAACATTTGCATACCTAAACTTTACAACTGATGACTAAACACTGTACTTTTTCATTTTATAAAATACTTATGCTTAGAAACATGTTGCTGGCATTGAGCATGAAACATGAAAGGATTTTATATCCATTATTATTATCATATACGTTTAATGTATACGTTTATTTTAAAAAATAAACTAAAAAATAAAAAATGTTGCTAGCAACAAGTTGACAATATTGATAAACATGTTTCCAGCAACTAAATCATGTTTCTAGCAATAATAGATATATTTCTTAAGTTTTTTATATAAAAAGTAACAAAATTACTTTTTGAAGCCGCTGTTGTTTGGTAGCTAGTGGTTCAAACCCCAGTTAACACATGAAAAATTTAAAGGAAATATTTTTTCGGCATGTTCTCCGGCAGTCTTTTGGCAAAAGCTCTGAGAGTTATTAAAGTTGCCAAGAAAATTTTCTCAAATTTGTCATTCGGAGTCGACTTTAAACTTTGGGTTCTGCCACTAATTGGCAAAATAACACACACAACATGGGTGGTGTAAGAAGCTAGGTTTTAAGTAAAATTACTTTTAGGAAAAAATTAAATCAAAAATAAAGTTTCTAGCAACATGCTAACAAGATTTAAAAATGTTGCTAGAAACATGTTGCTAGAAACATTTTCAACAAAAATGATTTGTTTGTACAATTTGCATTTAAAAAACGAAACTCCGTATTAAAACCCTCTGTACCAACAGCATAACACACACATACATACATATAAAGTTGGTAAGTGTGTGTGTACGAGTTGATATAGTAGTGGCAGTGGTAGGTACAATTGCTAAATGTTGTAAAGGCTTAACAATACAAATACAACAATATTTATTTGCCACAGTTTTTCTTGTTGTTTTAAGTTGTAACAAGAAAACGCAACTGCAACAGCAACAAAATTGAAAATAGCTATGCATTTCAGTAACCAACCAGCCAAACGGACGACGACAACCAACAAAACCAAAACAAAAGCAGGAGCAACAAAAAAAAACACAAGAAAAACAAGAGAAAAAACTGGCAACAAAAACCAATTGCGGACGCGGTTGTAGGCCATTAAAAGTGCTCCGTGTAGAGCCTTTGCCACATGGGGTTTGCATAAGCACAGACACTCAAACATGCACACTCACTTGCTGCCATACAAATAAACACTTAAGCACAAATATAAACAAACACATGCACACACACACTTTTGCTGCACAATTACTATTCTCTGCCCTTCAGGTTGTCCTGTAGTAGATGCAAAGCAAACAGCACACAAAAAAACATTCGTTTTAATACTACGCACCGGATGTGACCACGACGACAGTCATTTGTAAAATAGAGTAAAAGTTGTTGTTGTTGTTGTTGTTGTTGTTGTTGTTGTTTTTATTTCATACCCCCGTACAGACAAAGTATAAAATCAGCTTCAGTGCTTGTAACTTAATGCCAGCAACATTGCATTCAACACACACACACACACACACACACACGCGTACAAACCAAATCAACGGAAATTATATGCCAGGCTGTTACAACAATACTAACAACACCACGGTTCACTAGCGCTTTACACAGGCACTCGTATTTCTTTCAATACATTTTAAACGTTTTATTTTGAACAAAAACAACAACAACAAAAATGCGAAAAAGCATGAAAAAATGTAAACAAATATAAAAAAGCAGCAGCAAAAACAACAACAACCACTTTTAACTAAAGCCAGGACATTACGATTGTCTCTACAAAACCAGTTCAATTTAAATAACAAAAGACACTACACCATACCCCCCCCTCTCTCTCTCTCGCTCTCGATCATTGTTTGCTGTGTACGGCAACATTTTTTATTTTCATCGTTCGGCCTTTTTCAAATACAAATGGAAACAATTGCAGAAAATTGTATGCCCAAAAAAGAGTAGAAGGAAAAAAAACTGGACAGGAACTTTGTATTTTAATACACTCGAAACATGTTTGGGGTTATTAAAATTACACAATAAAAACCTATAAAAACAACAACAACAACAATAGCAACAAATGTAATAAAAACAAGGAAATAACATTAAAATAAATGTATATAAACAATTTTCGTTAAAAACCATTCAACAACAATAGCAACGGCAACAGCAATAGCAACAAAAAAAACAAACGAATATTTTAAAGGCTATTAAAACGATAACCAGGCATCAGAAAAACATTTTTCCAAAAGAAAATTCAAAAAAAAATTAATAATAATAGATAAATTAAAAACCTTTTAAAGGTTTAAATAAATAACAATTAAGGTATTAAAAACAATTGGCAACATGTTGCTGGTAATATGGAACAAAAAAACAAAAACTTTAATAACAAGACAATTCAAAAAAATGTCCTTAAAGCATTACAATTCAAAGGAAATATGTAGGTTAATCAGTTATTAAATAAATAAGTTTAGCAACATGTTGCTAGCAACATAATTTCTAAATACAAAAATTTATACAAAATATGCATCAAGAATGCATCAAGGACATGTAATAAGAAAGAAACATGTGAAATATTTGGAATCCAAATAAATAACAATTAAGGTATTAAAAACAATTGGCAACATGTTGCTGGTAATATGGAACAAAAAACAAAAACTTTAATAATAAAACAATTCAAAAAAATGTCCTTAAAGCATTACAATTCAAAGGAAATATGTACGTTAATCAGTTATTAAATAAATAAGCTTAGCAACATGTTGCTAGCAACATAATTTCTAAATACAAAAATTTAGACAAAATATGCATCAAAGACACGTAATAAGAAAGAAGCATGTGAAATATTTGGAATCCAAATTTGGAATCCATAGGATGCGATTTTAGATGCAAAATTCTACAAATTTCAAAAAGGTGCAGTTCTCGCACCTTGCTGGCTGGATAGCTATTGCGTCAAGGATTCAAAAACAGATTTCATTCGGGTAAAAAACAGAAACTTAAACAATTCATAAAAATGTCCTTAAAGCATTACAATTCAAAGGAAATAGGTTAATCAAATATTAAATAAATAAGTTTAGCAACATGTTGCTAGCAACATTATATCTAAATATAAAAATTTAGACAAAATATGCATTGAGAATGCATAAAGGACATGTAATAAGAAAGAAGCATATGAAATATTTGGAATCCAAAGAGAAAAACGCGGAAGGAAATGCGTATCATCGTCAAAAGAACTCTTCCACCAAAAATATGCAAAACATCGATCAGAAATCTGCAAATTATCGGCAAAAATGTTGTTAGTCGTCGACCAGAAAAATGCAAGTCATCAACCGAAAAATACAAATCATACATAACATACATAATTGGTCATTACAACCCTTCAATCAGGATTACGACCTCGTTTCTCACACCGGTTATGTTGTGTGCGTTCATTTTATACATGAGTGATGGGACCTACAGTTTAAAGTCGACTCCGAACGACAGATTTTTGAGAAACTTTTCATGGCAATTTTATTAACTCTCAGAGTTTTTGCCAGAAATCTACTGAGAGAAAGTCGTCGAAGAAATACTTTTTGTATTTTGTTTTGATGTCTGGCCTGGGGTCGAACCCTGGCTTTACGTCTAATAAGCCAACACACTACCTACTAGACTACGACGACTTCAACAAAAAATACAATCAGCAACGCCAAAAATGCCAGCCATCGAGAAAAGCACAATGCGAACATTTTTCCCGATTAATGTAGAGAACTCGTTGTTGTTCATTTGAGGAAAACAATTAGCCTCGTCGTCTATATTTTCTGTTTTTAGTGCCATGGCTATCAGTCCACTTCCATTTCCATTACAAGTCCACTTTTTATCTTTTTATGTTGATTAATTTATTTAGAGCTCCTTTTTTTTGCTAATTTGACAAATAGTTAGCTCCAAAGTAACACCCGGCCATAGCAACATGTTGCCAGCAACATTGAAATTTTAAAAGTTTATTAAAAGCACAATGAACGTTTTAATTCTAAAAAGTGGCATCCAATAACAGACATTTTTTATGGTTTTAGAACAAAAGGAAGTGAATTATTTTAAGCAACATGTTGCTAGCAACTATTAAAGTTTACTTCAGCTTATTATTTTATTATTATTAAGATTGAAATCAATCTGTCTAGTTTTCATGTTTTACAAAAAAGAAAGGATGTGTTAATGAAGCTCATATAAGAAATATACCAAAAGAGAGAAAAAATAGTTAGGCAACATGTTGCAAGTGACTGCTCGATATTTTATTATTATTAAAAGTGAAATCAATCTGTCTAGTTTTCATGTTTTACAAAAAAGAATCTGTTGGTAAATAAAGCTCTTATAAGAAATATACTAAAAGAAAGTAAAATATTTAAGCAACATGTTGCCAGCAACATTAATATTTTAAAAGTTTATTAAAAGCACAATGAACGTTTTAATTGTAAAAAATGGCATCCAATAACAGGCATTTTTTATGGTTTTAGAACAAAAAGAAGCGAATTATTTTAAGCAACATGTTGCTAGCAACTATTAAAGTTTACTTAAGCTTATTATTTTATTAATATTAAAAGTAAAATCAATCTGTCTGTTTTTCATGTTTTACAAAAAATAAAGGAAGAAATATACCAGGAGGAAGTAAAATAGTTTAGCAACAAGTTGCCAGCAACAATTTACAAAAACCAACATAAAATTTGAATATTTTCATGCGTTCTAAAAGAAATTTTTTACGTAGGCAGCTAATATAACAGATGTACCATTAGAGAAGGAAATATTTAAACAAAATGTTGCCAACATTATTAAAATTGAAAATTAAGCGCAATAAAAAAAATTTTTTAATAACTTTTTAACACAATTAAGCACTTTAGCAGCTTAATTCTCTTCTACAACAGTTCAACACTTTTTAATCAACCTTTAAATAATGTCCTTGTTGTATCCTTTTTTCCTGTTATCCTTTTACTGTAATTGCAACGCGTCTTAATTGATGGTCTTTCCTTAACACTTTCACTCACTTTTTTTTATTGACACTTTTTCCGTTTTCTTCACGTTTCACGTGCAATTATCGACTTTAATTAAATATTTATGGCCAGTAAGTTGCTTTGGCTGTTTCAATCGTCCTTGAAGCTTTTAGACATTAAACACTTGTCCTTGTAAACTTTATTATTTGTTTATTATTTTGTTGTTGTTGTTATTGCTGTTGTTACTTTTATTATTATTTTTGTTGCTGTTGTTATATTTGCACTTAACTAACCTTAGCCAATTGAGCTTAATATTGTTACTATTACCACCTTCTAAATTGCCAACATTTAGGGTCAATTTAACGTTTTGCCTCATGATACACTGTGTTGTGTTGTGTTTCATTTCTTCTTCCTCTGCCTTATTTTGTTTTTTTTTTTTTGCCTTCTTCTTTCTCCTAATCATTGCTGGCTGTGATTATGAACGTCAGTCAGTTGTCTAGAGCGTAGAGAACTGAACTTAAATGTTCAGAACAAATGTGAAAAGCTTTGGAGTTGTTTTTTTCCATTTTTTGCTTTTTGTTTCCCCCAGTTTCTTAGAACGAATAAATGGAAATGGAAATACAAACGATGATGATTTCAATATGGCCAGCTACTATACATCTACGCCGTTTCAGATGATTTTCTATTAAAAGTAACAACAGCAGCAGGCAATGAAACCGACTGGGCTGATGATAATGATAATGAACTACAAAAACAACTACAACAAATGCATTGAGAACAACAACAACAATAAAAATAGCCCTTAAGTCTACTGTTTTTCCACTCATCTATGACGAGAACAAATTTTTTTTTGCATTTTTTGTTCTCATCCTCATTTGTATTTGGCATGAAAATGACTGAATTGACTGGCAATATTGACTGAATGGAGGCGATTTTGTTTCGTTACTGTTGTTATTGTTGTTTTTAATGTAATCATTTATTATTGGCGCGTTATTAGACCTATAATACTCGTACATTGAGTACATTGTAGTAAACAAATGGCTACAACAACAGGGTATTTAAATAGAAAATGTAAAAAAAAAATTTAAAAATTCGTTTAGAAAAAAAGTGAAAAAATTTCAAGCAACATGTTGCCAGCAACATATTGACAGCAAGGGAAATCACTTTATAAACTTAGAAAAAATTCTGTATTTTTGAAATAGAAAAATCAAAAATTCTATGTTGAATTATTCCATACATGTTGCCAGCAACATGTTGCAATAATTGGTAAATTTAAAAGAATACCATAATAATGTTGCAATATTGTAGTTGAATACATTGTGCTAAACAAATGACCACAACAACAAGGTATTTGAATAGAAAATGTAAAGAAAAATTTAAAAAATTCGTTTAGCAAAAATAAGTCAAAAAATTTCAAGCAACATGTTGCCAGCAACATGTTTGTGAAGTCACTTTATAAACTTAGAAAAAGTTTAGCGTTTCTGAAATAGAAAATTCAAAAATTCTATGTTGAATTGTTCTATACATGTTGCTAGCAACATGTTGCAATTATTGGTAAATTTTAAATGTAGAAATCAAAATATTGCAATATTCGTAGATTGAATACATTGTGCTAAACAAATGACTACAACAACATGATATTTGAATAGAAAATGTAAATAAAAATTCTAAAAATTCATTTAGAAAAAATAACTCAAAAAATTTCAAGCAACATATTGCCAACAACATATTGATAGCAAGTGAAATCTCTTCATAAACTTCCAAAAAATTCAATGTTTTTGAAATAGAAAATTAAAAAATTCTATGTTGAATTCTTCCACACATGTTGCCGGCAACATGTTGCAATAATTGGTAAATTTAAAAGGTGGCCATCAAAATGTTGCAATACTAGTACATTAAGTACATTGTAATAAACCAATGACTACAACAACATGGTATTTGGATAGAAAATGTAAAAAAAAAATTAAAAATTCTTTAAAAAAGTCAAAAAATTTCAAGCAACATGTTGCCAGCAACATATTGATAGCCAGTGAAATCTCTTTATAAACCTAGAAAAAGTTCAGCGTTCCTCAAAAAGAAAAATCAAAAATTCTATGTTGAATTGTTCCATACATGTTGCCGGCAACATGTTGCAATAATTGGTAAATTTAAAAGGTGGCCATCAAAATGTACATTGAGTACATTGTAATAAAAACATAGCTACAACAACAGGATATTTGAATAGAAAATGTAAAAAAAATTGAAAAATTCTTTAAAAAAGTCAAAAAATTTCAAGCGACATGTTGCCAGCAACATATAGATAGCAAGTGAAATCACTGTACAAACCTAAAAAAAAGTTCAGCGTTTCTGAAATAGAAAAATCAAAAATTCTATGTTGAATTATTCCATACATGTTGCCAGCAACATGTTGCAATTATTGGTGAATTTAAAAAGTAGCCATCAAAATGTTGCAATTGGTGTTTTAATTGAATAAAAAGTGGTCAACAATTTTGGCAAAATATTGAATCAAATTTCTAAATTATTTTCAATGTTGCTAAGAACATGTTGCAGAAGCATTGAAAGTATTGAAAGGTATATATATATAAAAGGAACAAAAGAAATACAACAAAATATAATAAATTTTCCCAGTATTACAGTATTTAATTACGATATCATCTTTCCAGCCGTAATACATTCAAAAAAGAAGGTGTTGGAAAAACTCAATAAAAATAATCCCTGCAACGTGGAAAGTGTAATACAGAAAAACTAAATTGATAAATAGAAAGCAAAATGATTTAGTTTCACTCCACTTTTTGCATTGCCTTTATTTAAGTTTTGTAAACGTTTATATGAATGTAATTAAAAGTAATTTAAATAATTGGTTGGCTGTGGTGTAATATCAATAAATAAAATAAAATAAAAATCGTTTTCGCACCGTAGTTTTACAATTTTTTAATAGAAAGAAAAGCAAATTCAGGAAAAAACTGATTAACAATTAACAACTTTTAATAGAAGCAAATAAATTAAGCAGAAAATTAAATGAAATTGTAAAAAAATTAAATTGGAAGCAAATTGAGTAGAAAATAATGAGTTGAAATAGTTTCAGCAACAATGTTGTTAAGCATCATAATAATAATATTTCATGAGGAATTAATCTATTAAAACATAACAATACTGGAAAAAAAAATTATATTTTCATCATGTTGCTAGCTTTCTAACTCCAGACTCATGTTGTTTAAGCTGCAAGTTTAAATAGTTTCAGCAACAATGTTGCTAAGCATCATTGCAGAATTTATTAAAATATAACAATACTGAAAAAAAATTCATAATTGCAACATGTTGCTAGCTTGCTAACTCCAGACTCATGTTGTTTAAGCTCCAAGTTAAAATAGTTGCAGCAACAATGTTGCTAAGCATCATAATATTTCATGAGAAATTAATTTAAAGGCAATGCATTGCAGAATCTACTAAAACAACAATTCCAAAAAAAAATTCATAATTGCAACATGTTGCTAGCTTTCAAACTCCAGACTCATGTTGTTTAAGCTCCAAGTTTAAATAGTTTCAGCAACAATGTTGCTAAGCATCATAATATTTCATGAGGAATTAATTTAAAGGCAAGGCATTGCAGAATCTATTAAAACATAACAATATTAAAAAAAATTTCATAATTGCAACATGTTGCTAGTATGCTAACTCCAGATTCATGCTCACAAACCAAGTATTTTCTTTCAATTTTTAAGCAATTTAAATTATTTTTCTTCAATTTCTTTTTCTATTACACATCATTAAGCATAATAAGTTTGAAAAATATTAAATCTTATGATACTTTTAGCTATTCTTTAAGGTAAATTTACCATATCATATTGCATTCTTTGGCATACAATAATAAAATCATATTATAACATGTCTAGACTTTAAACAAAAAGTAATTGAAATTGAATTTTATTTTATAAAGAAAATAACAAAAGAAATATAATCAAATTAAGAGGAAAACAAAAAGAAAAACAGAAAGATAAAGAAAAAATACCAGAATGATTGTCTTGTCATTTTCATTTCAATTCAAAATTATTGATTTTTATCTCCACCTTATGTAATGGTGGCGGCTGTTTCTTAAATTTCTCTTATTTTGTATTTATTTTTCCAATAAAGAAATAAAAAAAACGCCAATAATTTATGTAAATGATATGAAATTGAAATACAAACTGATAAAATTTCAATTAAAAACATTGTTTTTCCATCTCTCTTTCTCCTTTGCCATACAAAGGAAATGACAGGAAAACCGGAAACATAAAAGGCATTGCATATGAAAATTTATTTTTAAACCCGCCATTGAATGTATTTTGAATATTCCGTATCATTCATTTTAAAACTTCACCCTCTAGAGTAATTTAAAACCTCCAGTCGTTTGGGTACACGAGAAAAATAAACAATTGGTGTGGTCGTCCTATATTGATTACCCATGATGCCATAGCAACAGTTTTATTCATCATTAAGAGGCAGTGACAGGAATAGCATGAATGAATGAAAATATATGCCAGTGATGTTGTTACTTTGAAATATTAATTGGCTATGTAGTGTCTTATTTTTATTTTTAATATGGTAAATATGGTAACATTTGTGTTGCTGGTAACTTGTTGTTAACAGGAAAGTTTTTATTAAAACAGTTGAAATTTTACCAAAAGATGTGGCTTAATATTTTGTAATATTAATTGGAGTTTCTTTAAAATTTACTAAAACTACAACCTTTTTAATAAATATATTGACATTTATGTAACCCGCAACATTTTACCAGCAACAAAGTTTCTAAACAAAGTTTCTAAACAAAGTTGAAACATTTCCAAATTCGTTAATATATTTTTAATTTTAAAAAGCCACTTTTTGTTATTTATAAGTAAATATTGACTCTAATCTAACCCTTTTTATAAATAGAGACATTTATGGAACCCACATTTTACCAGCAACAAAGTTTCTAAACAAATTTGAAACACTTCAAAATTCATTAATACATTTTTAAGTTTAAAGTGCCACTTTTTGTTATTTATAAGTAAATATTGAAGCTCTAACGTTGCTGCAACATGTTGCTAGCAATAAAATTTCTAAAAAAAATGTTGAAAAACTTCCAAATTCATAATTTTTTTGCTCTGCAATAAATGGGATCTAAAATGCCACTTTTTGTTATTTATAACAAAATATTAAGGGTCAAATGTTGCTAGCAACATGTTGCTATGTTGAATATAGAGACATTTATGGAACCCACAACATTTTACCAGCAACAAAGTTTAAACACTTCTAAATTCATTAAGACATTATTAAGTTTAAAATGCCACTTTTTGTTATTTATATGTAAATATTGAGACTCTAAAGTTGCTGGCAACATGTTGCTAGCAACAAAGTTTCTAAAAAAAAATGTTGAAACACTTCCAAAATCATATTTTTTTGCTCTGCACTAAATGAGATCTAAAATGCCACCTATTGTTATTTACAACAAAATATTCAGGTACAAATGTTGCTAGCAACATGTTGCTATGTTGAAATGGTTCAAAATGTGAAACAAATCAAAGCGATCTCTAGAAACATATTACTCCAACATTTCTAAGCCAAAACTAACATTTCTAAAATTTATTTTTCCTCTAGCTCCTATCACAACCATAGGGCCTCCGCACTAGATCTTCATTTTCTTCTATCGACTGCAAGTAGGAAATCCAGATTACATACATACATAATTGGCCATTACAACACCTCAGTCAGGATTGCGACCTAGTTTCTCTCACCACTTATGTTGTGTGTGTTAATTTTATACAAGAGTGGCGGGACCTACAGTTTAAAGTCGACTCCGAACGACAGATTTTTTGAGAAACTTTTCATGGCAATTTTATTTACTCCCAAAGTTTTTGCCAGAAATCTGCTGAGAGGAAGTCGCCGAAGAAATACTTTTTGTGTTTTATTTTGATGTCTGGCCTGGGGCTCGAACCCTGGCTTTTCATCTAATAAGCCAACACACTACCTACTAGACCACAGCGACCAGAAATCCAGATTACTCAAGTATTTTTTACATTCACCTATAATTCTTGCTATATTCTCTATTGATGATAATAATTTATTTTTATTAATTTATTTATAATAATTTTATTATTAATAAAACACAAAAAGTTTAGCAACATGTTGCCAGGTCTAAATTCTTGAAATCTTAATAGCAGCTTTCATATAAGCATTTTTGTATACAATTCTTTGAAAATCATAAAATGAAATGGCTTCATTTTGGACTTTAATACATACTGGGCAACATGTTGCTGGCAATGCTATGCTGTCGTGTATAACTGTATACACTGTGCCTGTAACTTAAGCACGTTCCGTATGTTATTTATTGCAATGATTATGCAGATTTCTTATACCTTAGCTCCCAATAACTTATTTTAATTTCCCTTATTTTTTTACGTGGTCATCACTAGCCATTGCTAAAGTGTCTACACGTTTGTAAAACATTCAATCGTTTACTGAGGTTAAAACCCAAGAATTTCTTTCTTTTATCAGCAACATTCTTTTAGACTCGCCCTCTTACGTTAATTTTCTTTTGCTTTTTTTTCCATTTGCCATCCAACTTTAATTGTTTGGAAAATTGCAAAGAATATTGGGGACGAGGGAGAAGAAGAAGAAGAAAAGAAAAAAGTAAATTGGATTGGATTGAATTGGATTTTGTTGAAATTATAGCTGTTATGCTTAGAATAACAATTTACAGTTATTCTAAAGAGGAAATGGGCAAAAAAAAAACGGAACATGGCCAGCAACAAACGGAAATAAAGTGTTGATGACACTTTCTATAAGGGGTGGATGGATGGATGAATGGATGTGGGGGTCCATTGATTGATGAATGGCGAAATATTTTAATGGTTTTTAGTTTTCAGAAATAAACTCATCGTACGATTCATATGTTTATTGTCTCTCTCAAAATAGATTTTTATTTTATTTTTCTGTTTCTCGTTTTTCTGTAGTTATTGATGTGGGTTTGGTGTAAATGACATTTTTGTTTTGCTTTATAGTTCGTATAAATAAAGCCATTGATTTATGTAATAGTTTTGCTATAAAAATCAAAACATTTTTTTTTTGTTTTTCATTCGTTTTATACATTGTCAGTCCATTTGAAATGTCTTTCATAAACATGTTTATTTCGCCATAAATTACAAAGAAATAATATTTTCAAAAAATATTGTTCATATTAACGATTACAATAAATTCTTAAAAGCAAGATACAAAGTGTATAAACATTTTACTGCAACATTTCTGAAAAATATATACATATACCCTCATACCAAGGAACCTAACATAAAGCTTTAGCAACATGTTGCAAAATTTATTTTATTAAAGAAATTGTATTGACTGAATTAAAAATATTAGAAACAAAAAATTAAAAACAACATGTTGCCAGAAACAAAAGATATACATCTTCCACGCAACATGTTGCAATAACTTTTTTAATAAAAATACTATATAAATAAATATTCTATCAGCAATACAGTAAAAAGAAAATAACATTGAAAATTATTGCTAAAAATGTTGCCAGCAACATTTAAATATACATTACTGCAACAGAAAACTTAGAGTCATCGTATTTTCTAAACAATACTAAAGGGTTTGCCGTAGTCTAGCGGGTAGTAAGTGAACTTACTAGACATAACTTAGAGCTCATATCTCAGCTTTAATATTTAAAGAACAAAAGAAGCTGTCCTACAAGGACTTTGTTGACTCTTTTCAATTTACGGCCGTTACGTATGATAATGGGGACCAGAGGTGTGGAAACTGTGGTTAGAATACATACATACATACATAATTGGTCATTGAGTCAGGATTACGGCCTAGCTTCTCACACCACGTATGTTGTGTGTTAATTTTAAACATGAGTGGCGAGACCTACAGGTTTTTGAGAAACTTTTCATGGCAGTTTTATTTACTCTCAGAGTTTTTGCCAGAAATCTACTGAGAGGAAGTCACCGATGAAATATTTTTTCATAATTTCGTTTTGATGTCTGACCTGGGGTTTGAATCTTACGTTTAATAAGCCAACATATTACTTATTATGCTACGGCGACTTCATGGTTAGAATAATAAGAGACAAGTCTGACATAAAATTCATCAGAGAGCTACGCGTCCTGAAAATTCCAGTGGCTCCTATCGCTCCCTCTTTAACTGACCCTGTACGGAACCAGTAGGCGTATGATTTCGGGAAATGCTTTGCAACTAGACTCAGTAATGAACGGGGTACAGATTATGTAGCATACGGATGGGCCGTGGACAAAATAATGGAGCAAAAGTGTTCAAAGTGTAATATTTGCAACCCATGGGAAAACGCACTGGTATCTTCCAACGCAAAAGGAAAGTGTGTTCATGGGAAGTATGCAGTGAGAGACGTAGCACTCTGATAGCCAGGCTAATATCTGAGCAATCACTTCATATTAAGTTAACTTGAGAATAGTATGGGACTACCTGGCCTAGCTGAACCAGTTAAGTAGAAGACAAGAGTATAGTCGATCTTTCGGGGAATCATGGCAATGAGCAGAGAGATGAACCGATAGAAAATCTAATCAAGTTTTGAAATTTTAAAAAACTCAGGTGTTGCTAAACAATTTAGTCCCAATTATTCAGCAACATGTTGCTATTAGTCTGGAAGTATTTTTACGTACTTTATCTTCAGTAATGTTTCGGTTGTTCATTTCTTTTTTTTTAAATCTAAAAACTCAATTCATATAAGGCAACATGTTGCCAGCAACATTCCTCTCCTTCAATTATGCATTTGCAAGCCCAGAATTTCTCTGCTTAAAATCCAATCAATTTTTTTTAATTTTTAATAAACCCCAAATGTTGCTAAGCAACGTCAGCCATTATTCAGAAACATGTTGCTATTAGCCTGGAAGTATTTTTCAACAATCATTTTACTTTTTGTTTAGAAATGTTTCTGTTGTTCATTTCTTTTTTTAGATTTTTTTTCAATTATGCATTGGCAAGCATTTTTTTATGCCCATAAACACAGTTTATGTTTCAGTTGTTCATTTCTTTTTTTTAGAATCTAAAAACTCAATTCATATAAGGCAACATGTTGCCAGCAACATTCCTCTACTTCAATTATGCATTTACAAGTCCAGAATTTTTCTGCTTAAAATCTAATCAAGTTTTTAAATTTAAAAAAACAACAAAAGTTGCTAAGCAACAACAGCCATTATTAAGCAACATGTTGCTATTAACTTGGAAGTATTTTTCAACAACTATTTTACTTTTTGTTTAGAAATGTTTCTGTTGTTCATTTCCTTTTTTTTGAATCTATAAACTCAATTCATATAAGGCAACATGTTGCCAGCAACATTCCTTTACTCGAATTATGCATTTGCAAGTCCAAAATTGTTCTGCTTAAAATCTAATCAAGTTTTTTTAAATTTTAAAAAACCCCAGATGTTCCTAAACAATATCAGCCTTTATTCAGCAACATGTTGATATTAGTCTGAAAGTATTTCTCAACAACTATTTTACTTATTGTTTAGTAATGTTCCGGTTGTTCATTTCTTTTTTTTAAGAATCTAAGAACTCAATACATATAAGGCAACATGTTGCCAGCAACATTCCTCTACTCCAATTATGCATTGGCAAGCATTTTTTTATGCCCATAAACACAGTTTATGTTTCAGTTGTTCATTTCGTTTTTTTTTTTTTTTGGAATCTAAAAACCCAATTCATGTAAGGCAACATGTTGCCAGCAACATTCCTCTACTCCAATTTTTAGAATTGTTTCTGTTGTTCATTTCTTTTTTTAGAATCTAAAAACTCAATACATATAAGGCAACATGTTGCCCAGCAACATTCCTCTACTCCAATTATGCATTTGCAAGCAATTTTTTATGCCCATAAAGATAGCTTACAAGGCATGACAAAAAAAATAAGTTCTTTGAACTTAATTGTTGTTGCTATTCTTGTTTGTTTGTCTTTATTTGCATATTTTATCATATAAAGAGGCGTGTGTGCATTTTAAATTAAAATTAAACCTCTTCTGTAGTGTAGTGTAGTGTGTAGTGAAAATTAAAATAAAAAAAAACTGAACGAATGAATGAATGAATAAGCAATTGAGTGAATGAATGCATAAATGAATGGTAATGATAATGATGCAATAACAAGTGAATTGAAATATTCGTTTATAATGCACCCTTTAACTTATTTTATGCAAATTAAACATGCGATAATACTTCTCAATTTTCTTTCTATACTATTCCATTCCATACTACGCTAATTTTATAATTAATTTCGCCTTTTTTTTCTTTCTTTTGTTTTACATTTTATCTTGAGTTTTAATAATTAATTTCGTAGTTTATTATGAAGAACATGTTTCTCTAGTTAAATATTTTTATTGCATTTTTATTTGAAAAAAACTAATGATAACGAGTCTCATACCGATGATGATGATGATGATGATGATGTAAAAATATGTGCCTTGAAATAAAGTCACTGTTTTCTTGCTTGTCTACAATATTTCTTCCACCATTTTAATCAGTTGGCATGTTTGCAATTGCATGTCATTCTCAAGACTATAAGGAAGGGAGAAATTGTGAAAAAGAAAGAAGGTGTCATACCGGTGACAATTTAATAGCTGTTTACATTGATTGTAACAAATTGTATCAATAGAAATATATATTGTGACGTGCGCAAAGCTACTCAACCTACCTACCTAACTATGCCATAATCTTAGAAGAAAAAGTAGAAAAACAAATTTAATAAATATTTATAAAGTAAACAAAAAACAATAAAAAGAAAACAAAATCACTTAAAATTGTTAAGCTTGTCAATAAGGTAATAAATATTTATATACAGTGTACAGTAAAAATGAAGCAGCACTTGAAAATAGATCATCAACAAGCAAGAATAGCAAATTATATCAACACACTGTATTGTAAATCTTTTTCTAGAAAGTCCATGTGGCAACATTTACAGATATTACAGTTTTCAGCATGTATCGGGTCCGCCATCTAACGTTTTTTTTTTTCAACTAGTGCTTATTTCGTGAATGGTAACACTTAGCTCATGCCTGATTTGACAGATAATTAGTTTTATCCTTCCGCTGAACGAATATGGTTGTGTATACGCTTGAACAACGCTGGGAAATGTTGCGACATTACTTTGAAAATCATGGTAATGTTGCAGAATGTGTGCGAAAATTGCGTACGGATTTTGAAAGAAGAGAAGCACCGTCAGCTCCGTATGTTCGTTATCTTGTGAAAAAAGTGGAAGAAATTGGCATCCTCATCGATAAACAAAAAGCGTGAAAAGCCAAAAACAGTGCGTACACCCGAGAATATTGCTGCTGTGGCAGAAAGTATGCGTGAAGCGCCATCAAAATCAATTCACCGTCGTTCGCAACAATTGAACATTTCGGAGACATCATTGAGACGAATTTTGCATAAATACCTTGGTATGACGCCATACAAAGTCCAATTGGTTCAGGAGTTGAAGCCAATTGACCATCCAATGTGTTTTCGCTTCGCTAAGTGGGCCTACGATCGACTTACAGAAGATGCCGATTTTGGCAAAAAAAAATCATCTTTTCAGATGAAACTCATTTTGATATTGGCGGGTATGTAAACAAGCAAAACTGTCGCATTTGGGGCACAAAAAACCCGCACGCATACATTGAAAAGCCGACGCACCCAAAACGAGTCACTGTTTGGTGCGGATTTTGGTCCAGAAGCATAATTGGGCCATTTTTCTTGGAAAATGAGCAAGGAGTCGCCGTTACAGCCAATGGCGATCGTTATCGGGCCATGTTGAACGAAAGTTTGTTCACAAAAATTGAAGAGGAGGATATTGGCAACATTTGGTTTCAACAGAACGGCGCTACGTGCCACACAGCCGAAGCTACACTCGATGTTTTCTGCCCTGTTTTTGAAGATCGCATTATCAGCCGCAGAGCTGAAGTCGTTTGGCTGCGATTTGAAACCGTTGGACTATTATTTGTGAGGTGCCGTCAAAGATAAGTGTTACGCCGACAAGCCAGAGACAATTGACGCTTTAAAGGACAATATTCGTGAAGCCATTGGTGAAATATAGCTGCACACAATCGATAAGGTGCTTAAAAATTGGACCGATCGTGTAGGCTACTGCATGGCCAGCCGAGGCAGCCATTTGAATGAAATTATTTTCCATTATTAACTGGAAGGATTGTACTTTCAAATAAAAAGGAAAATGAGAAAATATTCAGTAGTTTTGTTTTTAAAGCATTTAAAAAAAAAAAGTTATTTGGCGGACCCTTTATATAAACATTTAAAAATTTCAAAAACACTTGGAAAATAGTGCTATATTTTGCCTATGGATTCATTTAAATGTCTAAGTTTATGTTGCTGGCAACATTTTGACTTGAATTTTTACTTTCTCAACATGTTGCTAAACATTTAAATGTATTATGCTTTTTTAAATAAAATTAAATTAAATTTGTTAAGGATATGTTGCAACATTTTGACTTGATTATTTATCTCATAAACATGTTGCTAAGCTTTTATATAGTTATACGTTACTTCAAATAAAATAAAACTTTGAAACAAAAGCAATAAACACCATGATGTGTGTTAATTCCCTAGCAACATGTTGCTATATTTTTGAAAATTGACTACATACATATGTAAACCGCTTTCAAAATATACTGAAAATAGTGTTAATTTTTCTGTGGACTCGATTTCATTAATTATACGTATATACGTTTGCATAAATCGATGCTAAATTTTATTAAAATACCTGCATATTTAAAAAAAATAAGAATACCTTGTGTTAGCAACACTTTTTTCATTTCAATTTTTTTTTTTAAATTTCTATTTCGATTTTATTAAATTTTAAATTGAGTTGTTGTAGTAAAAATTAAAATTTTTTATTAAAAATACAGTCTTTTAACACCTGATTAATGTAAAGTTGTACTTAAAATTTCATCATTTTTACGATTGTAACAAATTGCATCAATAAAATTACCATAACGTGTGACAAACTATTCTAGCTAGTAAAGCAAACATATTAAATATTTATAAAGGAAATAAAAAATTACTTCAATCTATTAAGCTTGTCAATGAGACAATAAATATTTGTATACAGTTTGCATTACAATTATAACAACACTTGTAAATAAGAACTTGACAAACAAACTTTAATGTATCTGAATTTACTGTAAGTAATTTATTTAAAATTTGAATTAAAATTCTACTAAATTATTAAAATATTCAAACGATGGCTTTGGAATATGTTGCTGGTAACATGTTGCAAGGACTGCATACAACACTTTCTTAACACTATGCTAAATCTTTGAGAAATCTTTTCATAGAATGAAATAATGTTCAAAATCTTTATATGTTTCTATATTGAATCCAAAGTCTCCAGATTAAAGGAAAGAATATATATGTACATATGTTTAGATGAACATTTTGCCAGCAACATTTTAAAATTTCATAGAATGAAATAGTGTTCAAAATCTTCATATGTTACCATATTGAATCCAAAGACTCCAGAATTAAGGAAAGAATATATACATATGTACATATGTTTAGATGAACATGTTGCCAGCAACATTTTAAAATTTTATAAGGTAATAATGTTGTTATTAGTTCTATTGGTCAATTCTATTGGTCTATTCAAGTTCAATTTGGTCGATATATCTTCAATTATTAGATATACAAAATATGTTGCTGGCAACATGTCTACAGAATTTTATTATAATACAACATATGTTTAGTGTTATTAAACAACCAATGATTTGGAATTTACCATAGCTTTTGATATAATTTTCATAATTTAAGTTAAAACATCTTTGATTTGCATTTACGTTTTGCGATTTAAAAAATACAAATCTGGCAACATCTACATATATATGTATATACAGAGTTTTCTTATAACGCAACATGTTTCTAAGACAGACAAGCTGTAAATATTTTTTATGACTAAAGGCCACACATTATTAAAATTTTCTGTATACTAAAATAGAAATTATTTGCACATATTGTTCTACACTTTTCTTTGCAACATGTTGCTAGTTTTTTTTAATATTAATAAATTTCTCCACAGTGATTAGATTTTTTATTTTACAATTATTTTCTAACACATGGGCAATATTTTTCTTTTTTCTATGCAATACGTTGCTAGCAACATGTTTATTGGATTTACTTCGAACAAGACATATTACTTAGACTATTAAAATACTTTCTTTTTTAACATCTGAGCCCAATTGTTCTTAACTTTTCGACATCTTTTCCACTTAATTTCAACATTTTCTTCAGTTTTTAGTGTTTGCAACATTTTTTTGCACCGCATTATGTTGCTAAGGCCATTTAAATGTTAAATTTTTGATATTGAACTTTATTGCACTTAAATATCAACATCTACCCGAATATGTTGCTGCGGACTTTTCTTTGCAACATGTTAACAATTTCTTTAAATTAAAGATTTCTCTAAGAATTAAAGATTTCTTTAATTTCCTGATTTAGATTTTCTTTCTATACAATATGTTTCTAGCAACATGTTTACAAAATTTTTTTATAATTAGTTATGTAAGGCAACAAGTTGCTACAACTATAAAAATACTTTTTTATTTGTATATAAGCTTAATTGTATTGAAATATCAAAATTATTTTCAACGTAAAATTTTATTTCTAAGCAACATATCAAAAACTTATGTTTACAAATATAACCAAATGCAGAGCACCAATATTTATATTTTATATCATTTCGGCAACATATTCGCGCAATATGATGCTGGCAACATGTTAATACAAAACAAAAATATTCTTTTTCTCTCCATATAAGCTTAATTGTATTAAAATTTTCAAGTAGTTTTCTGATATAGGAATTATTCTTTAGCAACATGTTGCCAATTTTATTTATAAAATTTTTTCTAAATTTTTATAAGTTTTTATATTCATATTTTAGCATTATTTACAATGCAGAATTTTTTTTCTAAGCAACGTATCAAAAATTTATGTTTACAAGTATCACCAAATGTATTGCAACAATATTTTTATTTTTTATCTTATTGGCAACATATTTCCTCAATATGTTGCTAGCAACATGTTAATATAAAACAAAATTATTCTTATTCTCTCAATATATGCTTAATTATATTACAATTTTCAAGTAATTTGCTAATATAGCAATTTTTCTTTAGCAACATGTTGCCAATTTTATTTATAAAATTTTGTAAAAATTTTTATTCGTTTTTATATTTATATTTGAGCATTAATTTCAATGTAGAATTTTTTCTAAGCAACATATCAAAAATTTATGTTTACAAGTATCACCAAATGAGTTGCAACAAAATTTTTATGTTTTTATCTTATTGGCAACATATTTCCTCTATATGTTGCTAGCAACATGTTAATATAAAACACAAATGTTCTTATTCTCTTCATATAAGCTTAATTCTATTACAATTTTTAAGTAATTTGCTGATATAGAAATTTATCTTTAGCAACATGTTGCCAAGTTTATTTATAATTTTTTTCAAAACTTTATTATTTTTTATATTCATATTTTAGCATTATTTTCAATGTAGAATTACGTATCAAAAATTTATATTTACCAGTATCACCAAATGTATTGCAACAATATTTTTATTTTTTATCTTATCAGGAACATATTTCCTCAATATGTTGCTAGCTGTTTAATGATGATGTGTTGTGCTGGTTCGTTTTTTGTTGTTCTTTTTAATTTTGTTTTGAAATAAAATGTTTTTGGTTTTGTTGTTTTTGTAATTTTAATTTGTCTATTTTATTAAATTCAATATGTAGTTCTTGTGTTATGTTATTTACAAAATTGTTTTGTTTTAATTTGATTGTGTTTAAATTCAATTTATGTTTCTATTATATTCTTTTTATTCACAGTTTTTACTTTTGTTTTTGTTCTTGTTTTTTGTTTAATAAAAAAAGGTTCACAATATTTGTTTTAATTTTTTGTATGTTCACTGTTTAACTGTCGAAATTAGAGTGATTTTTAGGCAAAAAAAGTTTTATGTTAGAGCAATGAATATGAGAAAGATCAAGAATAAAAAAGTGATGAGAATACATATATAAGGAAAAGAACCGTTAATATATCTAAAAGGGTGTTCTAAAGAGTGATGTTAACGTTGAACATTCCGGCCCCCATGACTTGGTGAAGTTTACCACTGGTTTTGAACAGGTCCTATTTGTGGGTTGTGGATCGGTAAGTTGCAAAGCCTCATGAAGTTGTTGACAGATATGGCATCATGATGTACGTTAACGTATACTGCAAGAAAATTGCCAATGTTTGGGGTGTTGAGATTGTTGGAATGCCATACCTGTAAGTATAAAATTAGAGCAATATTAGTGTATGTAAATGATTAGGGGTTATACTAATTTGCAAACAAAACCACAATTTTTGTAATTGGTCTGGTGATGACTCCATTTTTTGTTTTGATGTCTACAACTCTACAGTTTTGGTCAGGTCCAAGATATGTTTTGATGATTCGACCCATTTGCCATTCATTGGGTGGCAAGTTGTTGTTTTTAATGACTACCAGATCGTTGACTTTAACGTTGTCCCTCTGAATCTTCCATTTATATCTGCGTTGAAGTTCAATCAAGTATTCGGACTTCCATCTTTGGCAAAATGAGTGGTAGATGACCCTTAGGCGTTTCCAGCGGTTGATGAGATTCAGATTTTCGGTGCTTACATCTGGTTCAGCTGGGGTCAATAATGCACTACCAATAAGGAAGTGTCCAGGGGTCAATGGATTAAGGTCATTTGGGTCATCGCTAGCAGGACTTAAGGGTCTAGAATTTAGGCACGATTCTATACGAGCAAGAATTGTAGATAGCTCTTCAAATGTGAATTTCATGTTCGGTATCATCTTTTTTAGGTGTGTTTTGAATGATTTTACACCGGCTTCCCAAAGGCCGCCCATGTGTGGGGCTCCTGGGGGAATAAACTTCCAATTAAGATTTTGATGACTAAAATTATGGATCACTTGATTTTGAAGAGTTTTTATGAATTCTAGACGGTCTTTTCTTAGTAGTTCTGCTGCTCCGACGAAATTTCCTCCATTGTCTGAGTAAATGAGTGCGGGACATCCACGTCTTCCTATGAAGCGGGAAAATGCTGCTAAGAACGATTGGGTCGATAAATCACTTGCTGCTTCAAGATGTACAGCTTTTGTGGCGAAGCATACAAATATACAAATATACCCTTTTGTAATAAGACAAGCTCGGCCTGTAAAATTTTTGATGTCAAAAGGTCCTGCGTAGTCTAATCCAGTTGTAGCAAAGGGTCTTGATAATGTTGTACGTTCTGGTGGTAATGAAGCCATGATTTGATTTTGCGTCTGTTTTTTGTACAAAACACACGTTTTACAGTTGTATATTACGCTTTTGACCAAGGGTTTCAATCTGAATATCCAATATTCTGTGCGTAGGACTCGAACCATTAGTTGGTTTTCTCCATGAAGGGTAATTTTATGTGTAAATTCCGCTAGTAGCTGTGATAGCTTCGAGTTATGAGGTAGCAATATTGGGTAGCGTTCATTATACGTTAATGCAGGTGATTGCGCTAGTCGCCCATTGGCTCTAATAATGCCATGGTGATCCATGAAAGGATTTAAGGTCAAAAGACTGCTGGTTGGGGATATTTTCTGCTTGAGTTTTAAATGTTTGTACTCATCTGGAAAATGATTTTGTTGCGTCCATATGATGAGTCGATGTTTGACGAAATCTATTTCTTCTCGGGTGATTTCTGCTGAAGATACGCGAAGATGGGTTCGGTTGTTTCCAGTATTTCTCCATAATCGTATGACATAAGCGAGTACTCGATAAGCTCGTGATAGGTCTGAAAATCGATTTAATGGGTCTTCGCGTGTTGTGGTTGTAAATGCTTTTACAGTTTTTGCTTCTAGATTTGTGTCACCTGTTTGTGTTGGTATCGGCCATTGATTTTTAGGCAATTTTAACCAGGAGGGTCCAAACCACCATAAGTTGTGGTTTTCCAGTTCTTGTGGAGTACATCCTCGGCTGGCTACATCTGCTGGGTTATCCTTTGAGTCGATATGTTGCCAATTTTGATTTCCAACCTTATCCAGGATTTCAGAAACACGATTTCCAACGAAAGTGTTCCATGAGCAAGGGGGTTTCTTTAACCAGGACAGCACGATTGTTGAGTCGGTCCAATAATATGCCTTGATGTTTTGAATTTGAAGATTTGGTATAAGTCCACATGCAAGATTTGCCAATAATACGGATCCACATAGTTCTAAGCGGGGCAAAGATATTTGCTTAATGGGAGCTACACGGGTCTTTGAAGCCAGAAGAAATGTGAATACTGAGTTTTCTGCTTGTATTCGAACATAAAGAGTCGCAGAATAGGCTTTTTCTGAAGCGTCACTGAAACCGTGAATTTCCACATTACAATTCGGGCTAAATTGGATCCAACGGGGAATTTTCAATATGTTTATTGTCGGGCAGTTTTTTATGAATTTTTGCCACTGTAGACAAGTCAAGGGTTTTAATATGTCATCCCAGTCGACTTTATCCAACCAAATCTGTTGCATAATTAGTTTTGCTTCAACTATTATTGGAGCTATCCATCCACAAGGGTCAAAGAATTTGGCAATTGTCGATAAAACTTCTCTTTTCGTGTAGTTTTCTTTTAATTTGACATCTGGTGCTCTAAATGTAAATGCGTCTGAAGAAATGTTCCATTTGATCCCAAGAGTTTTTGTTCCAGTGCTTTCTGACAAATTTAACCAATCGAGAGGTAGTAGGGTCTCATTTGGTAAGTCTTGTATAACTCGTGGGTCATTTGATGTCCATTTCATCAGGTCAAATCCAGCAGATTTTAGAACTGTTGTAAGTTCTTTTCTTGATTTGATGGCGTCATTTAATGTGTGACCACCTGCTAAAACATCATCCACATACATGTTTTGTTGTAGAGTTTTTGATGCGAGAGGGTGAGTTGATTTTACATCTTCAGCTAATTGAAGAAGGGTTCTAATGGCCAGAAACGGGGCGCAATTGACTCCAAAAGTCACTGTCAGGAGTTCGTAATCCTCAATTGGGTCCTTTTCTGATTGCCGAAATAATATCCTTTGATATTTGGTTTGATTCGGATCAATAAGTATCTGTCGATACATTTTTGTGATATCTGCGTTGTACACAAAACGGAAGAATCTCCACTTCAATATCAGAAGCACCAAGTCCTGTTGAAGTATGGGTCCTGGATGCAATATGTCATTCAAACTCTTCTTGTTTGAAGACGGGCTCGAAGCGTTGAAAACTACTCTAAGTTTCGTTGTCAGCCTTTCGGGTTTTATTACTGCATGATGTGGCAGGTAATAATTTGGGTTTGTGTTGATTTCCAGGGGAGAAATTTTCCTCATATGTCCTAACTCGAGGTACTCAACAATTACTTGGTCGTATTGTTTTTTGAGTTCGGGTTTCTGGCTAAGTATGCGTTCCATCCTCAAGAACTGTGCCATTGCTATGTTTCTCGAAGTTCCTATTTCTTCGCTATTTTTAAAGGGTAGGGTAACGATATACCTTCCTGTGTCGTTTCTTCGTGTTGTCGACATGAAATTGTTCTCGCAAAATGTGTCCTCATCTGACCTCAAAACCCGTTTTGGGGTTTCCTCCACCTCCCAAAAGCGTGTGAGGATTCGGTCAAGGGACGTAGTGTTGAGTAATGACACTGTTGTACTAGGTTGTGTCGTTGTTGAAATTGGTCCCCCCACAATCCAGCCAAATACTGTTTTTTGTGCCAAAAGGGATCCAATAGACCGCATCGGTGTGTCCATGCAATATATTGAGTGGCCCAGGTCTAGGCCTATAAGCAAGTCGATGGGTCTGCTTTGATTGAATTGAGGATCTGCAAGTTCTAATTTAGCAGTCTCATTGAAATGTTGCAAATCTAAAGTCTGTGGTGGTAAATTAGATGGAAGAGTCTTCAGGACTGGCGCCCAGACTTCTAATTTAAATTGTGAATCCACCTTGGAGCAAAGATTGAATAAACATGCTTTGGTTGAAGTCTCTGAAACTGTTTGACTCAAGCCTGTAACATGAACTAAATTTCGTTTGGTGGGCAAATTTAAACGATTTTTCAACTTTTCTGACATAAAAGTTGATTGTGAGCCAGGGTCGATGATTGCTCTTGCCTGGTACTTTTCGCCTCTAGTTTCGATCAGTACAATTGCAGTAAATAACAAGGTCTCTTTCTCATTGGGAGATTGATCGAGACGTTTGCTCTCTTGCAGTGTCAAGGAAGTGATATTTGGTATGGAGAAGTTTGATGCTGATGTGGACTGTATATTATTGTTTTGTGCTGCGATGCTCCTACTAGATTGGGTCGCGTCACAATTCGGAACTAAAGTATGGGATTCTGATCCCTTATGTAACAAAGTGTTATGTCTTTGTCTACATAATCTACAACTGAATTTACTTTTACAGTCCTTAACACTGTGGTCAATAGAGAGGCAATTGTAACATGAATTTGTGACCTTTACAATGTGAATTCTGTCGTTAACGTTCTTCTCTAAGAACTTGGGGCAAGACCACAATTGGTGAGACTCCTTACAATGTTGGCATTTGTAATTTGAGTCATTTTTCTGTGCCCTATTTGTGTTTAAAGGTTTTATATTTTTCGACCCAGTTTCATTTTGGGTTGTGTTTATGTGAAAAGTGTGAACTCGTTTTGACTTAAACTTTAAATTATCCCTTCTGGATTGTTCTAATTTTGAATTCGATTGTGTGATGGCCGCTATGGATTCTAGAGTCTTAGAATTGTGCGTCAAGAAATTATTGAATTCTTCCCAAGTCGGAACTTTTGTAATGTCCTTAAGTGAATTTTCAAATTCCTTTAAAAGAGTTCGAGGGAGCTTTGTTGAGCAAATGTATACCAGGAATGGGTCCCATGTGGCGGTTTCTATACCTAAAGCATTTAACGCTTGAATGCATCCATTAACTGTTCGCTGAAGTTTTTGAATCGATGAGCCTGAGTCTTCAGCTACGTTCGGAAGGTCAAATAAAATTTTTAATTGTTCATTTACTTGGATCCGATTATTTTCGTATTGGGCTACAAGGTTTTTCCAGGCTATGTCGAAGCCTTGATTTGTCAATGGGGCATTTGAAACTATTTTCCTAGCATCTCCTCCAGTCTTTTGTATCAGATGAAATAGTTTTTCAATTTTACTAAGTCTAGAATTATTTATGTATAATGCTGTAAATAGATCACGGAAAGTAGGCCATGTCACAAAATCTCCATAAAATGTGTCCGTGTCGCAAGGTGGTAACCGTACAAATGAGATGTCATGATTTTCCCTTGGTTGACTTTCAACATCAGAAATCCGTTCTTCCTTCTTTGGATTCGATAGGGCTTGAATTTCCGCATTAATTGACCCTAAACACGTTTTGTAGGCGGAAAGAACTTTTTTGTAACGATCACGAAGCTTATTTTTATCAATAGGTTTTTCTTTTGAATCCTCTTTTGTGTCCCTACACTCTTCATATGTCCTTTTGACCTGTGTCCATATAGAATCGAGTTCGACCCGAAGTACCTCAAGAGAGTGAATGTTGTTTTCGGCCGCACTTTGTGTGTATTCTGTTTCAAAGTCCAAAAGGTCATTTGTACAATTTACAAATTTATTGAATGCCATTATTTACCGATGAATTAAATTTTAAAACGATCAAATTAAGAATCAAATTTAAAACAAAAAAGTCCCTGCTAGCGATTTCACAGCAAGAATTACCAAAAATAATAATTAATTTCCCGATTGGTTATTAATTTGGGTATATTTTGTTTCCCCAATAAATTACTAAAAGAAGTATGGGTGGTAACCCTTTTCGTTTTTCTATTTCGTTTTCTTCTTTTATTCAACCGCGACAAAAAATTTTATAAGAGCGTATACTTGTAATAAAGAGTTTGTGTTTCTCTTTATTGTCTTATTTTTAGTACTTACTTATCGTTGTTGTGTCTTTGTTAAAGCTGATGCTCTCTAATTTGGGTCTCTTCTTGCTTGTGTCTTTTGCTGTTATTTTTGTTCTTTTTTGTTTTTCCACTTTGCCTGTGGATTCTATTTTTTCTCAAAAAATTTAACTGTTTTTAACCGTTGCTTATTTTTGTGTCTTAATATTTTTCAATTTTTTTTGCAAGTTTTTGTTTTTGTAAATTACACTGCATACGGTTCGAAGTGACCAAAAAGATGTTTAATGATGATGTGTTGTGCTGGTTCGTTTTTTGTTGTTCTTTTTAATTTTGTTTTGAAATAAAATGTTTTTGGTTTTGTTGTTTTTGTAATTTTAATTTGTCTATTTTATTAAATTCAATATGTAGTTCTTGTGTTATGTTATTTACAAAATTGTTTTGTTTTAATTTGATTGTGTTTAAATTCAATTTATGTTTCTATTATATTCTTTTTATTCACAGTTTTTACTTTTGTTTTTGTTCTTGTTTTTTGTTTAATAAAAAAAGGTTCACAATATTTGTTTTAATTTTTTGTATGTTCACTGTTTAACTGTCGAAATTAGAGTGATTTTTAGGCAAAAAAAGTTTTATGTTAGAGCAATGAATATGAGAAAGATCAAGAATAAAAAAGTGATGAGAATACATATATAAGGAAAAGAACCGTTAATATATCTAAAAGGGTGTTCTAAAGAGTGATGTTAACGTTGAACAGCTAGCAACATGTTAATATAAAACAAAAATATTCTTATTCTCTTCATATATTATATCATTTTTAAGTAATTTGCTGATATAGAAATTTTTCTTTAGCAACATGTTGCCAGGTTTATTATACAATTTTGTTAAAGTTTTCATTAATTTTTGTATCTATATTTTAGCATTTTCAGTCAACTTTTAGACATTTTTCATTTGCTTTTTATCACCTTAGCAAAATTTTTTTCTTTTTTTGCTACACACATATTTGCTTAAACGTTTTACGATTTTGGCTTTGTTAACAATAGTTTTATTACGCATTTTAGGTCATAAACTTAGACCATATATTTATGCTTTATATCTACATTTTATATACTATAGGAACTATTATTTTTTTAAAAAAAAAATTTCTTGGTCTTCTTTCGATTTGATTAGCAGCTACAGCAGCAACATGAGTAGTAGTTTTTTCCCCCCATTTACCAAACAATTTACTTGACCATTATTATCCTCTTCATTTCATTTTGTTGGCCATAAATATAAATTTTCATTTTGTTTTGCAACATTTTTCTCTCCACTCATATGTCATCAGTCTGTCCAAATTTTGCAGTGTCTTTTTTTTTCCTTCTCACACACACTGCTTGGCATTTTCCATATTTTTTTTTTTTTTTTTGGAAAATGTTGCTTTCGGATGCTGCTACTTTACTGTATGATGACTGACTCTTGCCATATATGTACATGGCAAAACCCAAGGACATATAAACCCATACTCAGGCACACATTCATATGAATTATAACCAGATACAGTATTTATGGAGAATAGTTGGTAATAAATGTTGAATTTACTATCACAGACGGCTAATCTTAATTTATGTATTTTGAATGATGAAAATATACTGTGTGTGGCAAAGAAACAGCATCCAGCATCAACGGCAAATGGATGTTTTCCCAGAAAAAAAGGAAAGAAAAAATCTAAAAATACTTTTCATTTTAAAGTAGCCACAAATATATATTTTAGTTGATATAAATCAAATTATTGTGGTCATATACATTCATTCATTCATTTTGTTTATTTAGTTTTATAAATAGAAAATAATATTTATTTTAATATGGAGCAAGTCAAGATTAAACAAAATTAAATTTTGTAAATGAATTCAAAAGGATTTTCTAAAAGAGAAAGTGTTAAACGAGATTATTATTTAATTATTATTAAGTGCTTGTGTTGTATCCAAGCAATTAAATGTAAACAACATTGTTTAGAAACAAATAATGTGCATATTACTTTAGCAATAATCAAGGAAATTATCTTGGTCACTTGATAAATTAAATGCTTTACTAAGAGACTTTGACTTATTAAGACATTTTGTATTATTATTAAAAAATATTCAAAAATTTAAAAATTTTTAGTAATTTTTTTTCTTATAACTTTGTTAAGCAACATGTTGCTGAAGATGTTTTGTTTTCAATTAATTGAGTACACTACCTTTTTGAAATATTAACTTTTTATAGCTATATGCATACTTTACTTTCAAGCAAGTATGATCAGCAATATGTTGCAATTAACAACAACAAGAAAAGAAAATATATTAACACACTGTATTATAAATCTTTTTTTAGAAAGTCCAGGCGGCAACATTTACAGATATTACATCTCCCAACGCGTAAATAAGCATTTGAAAATTTCAAAACACATTGAAAATAGTGCTATATTTTGCCTATGGATTCATTCGAATTTTTAAGGTTATGTTGCTGGCAACATTTTGACTTGAATTTTTACCTTCTCAACATGTTGCTAAACATTTAAATATATTATGCTCTCTTAAATAAAATAAAACTTTAAAACAAAATCATTAACTTTTTTAAATACATGTTGCTGGCAACATTTTAATTTGAAATTTTATCTCATCAACATGTTGCTGAACTTTTATATATATTACATTACTTCAAATAAAATAAAACTTTGAAGCAAAAGCAATAAACACCATGATATGTGTTAATTCCCTAGCAACATGTTGCTCTACATAGACTGACAATATTGTTCATTTTTCTGTGAATTCATCAAAATTTCATTATACATCAACATTTACATAAGCCGATGTTAAACTCTGTTAAAATACCTGCATATTTGAAAGAAAGAATAAGAATTCCTTGTGTTAGCAAAAAATTTTCACTTCATTTTATTTAATTTTTTAGATTTTATTAAATTTTAACTTGAGTTGTTATAGTAATAATTAAAATTTTTTATTAAAAATACAACAACAACTAATGTTGTCAACATGTTGCTTAGCAAATTTTTATATAAATATTTTAAATATTGTTTTTTTTTTTATTCAGAGTTTTGAAGATAACTTAAAAAATAACTGTGTTAAGCAACATTTTGCACATCCATTAAATTTTAGTATCAATTGCGTTAAGCAATATGTTCCTGATTGTCTACATAAAACTTGTTTTAGAAAATTGCAAAAAGTTATGTTTATAAATTTCATGTTTATAAACACATTTATTAAGCAACATGTTCTTTATACAACATACATGGACATTACAACCCTTCAGTCAGGATTACGACCTAGTTTTTCACTACTTACTTTTACTACTACTTACGTGGTGTGTGTTAATTTTATACATGAGTGGCGAGACCTACAGTTTCAAGTCGACTTCAAACAACAGATTTTTTAGAGAAACTTTTCTTAGCAATTTTATTTTCCTCTTTGAGTTTTAGCCAGAAATTTGCTGAGAGGCAGTCGTCGAAGAAATATTTTTCAGATTTCGTTTGCTTGGGGATGTCTGACCTGGGATTCGAACTGTGACGTCACGTCTAATAAGCCAACACACTATCTACCAGAGTACCTTATGGTTTTTTTATTTAGACTTTTTAACATAACTTTGTTATGCAACATGTTGCTGAGCACTTCCATTGAATGTTAGTAATTGTGTTAAACAATACAGTGCTGATTGTCAGCATAAACAATTTCCATTTTTTTTAGTATTGTAATATCAGTTTTAGAAAAATTTTATGTTTATAAACATTTTTATTAAGCAACATGCTCTTTATGTAAAATTTTTATATAATTTAATTTTTTATTCCAAAGTTTCCTATTCTTATGCTTTGTTTTAAAAGAACTTTTCATAAATCTTAATAAAATATGCCTTTAAAATAAAACTAAAACTCACCAATGCTTTTACGTGTAACTTTGTTTAGCAACATTTTGTAGCAGCTAATAATTTCAAAATAGTTTTCAATATCTTTTTCTTATATTTTTTAATACCGAAGAAACTATCAATAGTATAGTATAAAATATAGAAAATTATAAATTTGTTTAGCAACATGTTGCTAAGTGTGTTAATTACTTTTTATACAAAAATTTATTTTGTTGCACTTTAATTTTTGAAATTTAATATAAAACACATCATATTCGGATTTCGAAATTTGTTTACATATATTTTAGTAATTACTTTTTTAGCAACATGTTTCTAAGGATTTTTATTTATTATATTTAAAGAAAACTGAAATTTTTTTAGTTTTTTTTTTGTACTACAGTATGTGCTTAGACACTTTGTATTTTGGTTTCAATCTTTGGTTTCACTTATTTTATAAACAAATATTGTTTAGCAACATGTAGCTAAGTTAACTGATTCACATTGTACATGCCTTTGTGCTTTAACACAAATAATTTTATTAACTTGGGAAACATATTTTTCTTCGAAATACTTTGATGATTTTGTTTTATAAGCAATAAAAAATATTAAAATTTTTTTCTAAATAATAAAGACCTTGAAAGATTTTTTAAAAGAAAATATTACAAATTATTTCGTCTTTTTTATTTTCTGTTTCGTATAGCATTTAGCAACATGTTGCTAAGTATTGTTATTTAATTTCTTTAATTATGTTGAGTACTTTCTCACTTTTTTTTTCTTGAAACTAGGTTTAGCAACATGTTGCTAAGACCTTTAGTTAGTTTTTTTTAAAGCAAAATATTTTTTATTGCAATTTCTTATCTTAAGCTTAAGATAGCAACATGTTGCTAAGTATTGTTATTTAATTTCTTTAAGAAAGAACTAATTTTTTATTTTACTATTATGTTTATCACTTTTTCTTTTTCTAGAAACAATGTTTAGAAACATGTTGCTAAGACTTTTTAAGACAAGATTATTTAAAGTAAAACATTTTCTTTTATTACAATTTCTTATCTTAAGGTTAAAATAGCAACATGTTGCTAAGTATTGTTATTTAAGAAAAAACTAATTTTGTATTTCACTATTATGTTTACCACTTTTTCTTTTTCTAGAAACCTTGTTTAGCAACATGTTGCTAAGGCTTTTAATTAGATTATTTAAAGCAAAACATTTTCTTTTATTACAATTTCTTATCTTAAGCATAATTTCTTTTCCTGTTTTTTATATTTCCAACTTATGTATGTGGTAGTTTAGCAACATGTTGCCAAGTTCATTTACAATTTCCTGTTTTTTCCTTTTTAACGAATATTTTTACACAAATTACTTTTCCGACCGTGCTTTTGTCATATTATTTTATAATTTGTTTACACATTAACGTCTCCAACAATTGCCAACGATTTAACGTTTGGCTACAGCCAACGTAACATTTCCAAAGGCGGGCAGGCAAAAGTTTGTTTGTTGTTGGACTGCCAACAACATCGACAATAGAAACGTTTTTTTTTATATGAAAATATACATTTAAATAATGTGTTATTTGTTTAAGCAAATTTTCTGCAGTTGTTGGTATACCAACAAAATTGTGAACAATTTTCAGATAATTAGCCAACGATAATAAATGGTAATGAAAACCAAGCGAATACATTCTCTAATAAAAATATTGCGTGTCGAAAATACAAGGAAAAGCAAACAAAAATAAATGAATGAAAATTGGCAACTAAATGTTGATCAAAAACAACAATAACAACAATAGGAAAGAATTAAATTCTTTTCTATTATTGGAATAACAAATAAAAAATAATACAAAAAAAAACTTTAAATTGTAAACCAAACAAATTAACAAATTAGAGAAACTACACACAATTGCATTAAATGTGATCCAATTTTTTTTTCTATACAATAACAAGTACAGCAGCTTTAACTGTGTGTCATTTTAATTGCATTTTCGCTTCACAACCACTTCTAAATCACATTCATTTTGAGCCACACATTTCCATCTTTTTTTCCCTCATTTTTTCTAGTTATTCTCTCAATTTTAGTTTTTAACTTTATTTATTCCGCATATTTCTCTTTCCTTTTTTTGTCTTTTTCTAAATCCTAAGCTGTGTGTGTTCCAAAAAAAAAATAGTTTTTTAATTAAAATTTAAATTCCTCTCCCTGACTCTCACTTTCTTTGGTTTACTTCAACCCACACATCCCGCCCCCCATGCACCCACTTTAAAAGAGCCAGAAAAACGAGTACAAGTAGAGGAAACCTTTTTTTAAAATGGCTTTCAAAACAAATTCAATATATTTCCGGTTAGTGTTGAAAAATGTATGTCTGTGTGTTAGTAAATAAGTAAATATAACTGTATGTATGTATGTGTGTGTGTGTGTTTTGCTAAAATAAAACTTTATTATGTCAAATGTATTCCATTTTATCATCATATTTTAGCGAATTTACCAGTAATAGTGCTTGAATGCCATGCAAAAACCCAGAAAAAGGGAGAGAGAGAGAGAGAGAGTAGAATAAAGACACAAAAGCAACAGAAAAATGTACAAAATTTTGTTAAATCTGTGGATAAAAGTAAAACTGAAAATCTAAAAATCTACATATTGCATGTACAAATAATAAAACATTAAGTAATACACTGAGAGAAACCGAAAACATAAAACAAACAAAAAAAATTAGGACAGAGTCATAGGCATAGCTTAATGGCTACTCCTTACATTCAGATGCACACACAAATTCATTTTCGTACTCAAATATCGACAAAACTAAGCCAAAGAAGCAATCATCAATCACCATCAATCATCATCAATCAAGTGATTGATTGACCTTTGCAGGCGGGATCATATGCAAAGACGCCTATATAATCCCTGTAAAATCTATTCAAAATTGTTGTATAAGTGGTTTATAAAAATGAAACACGCTTTGCAATAATGATACTCCAATTTTCTTAAAATTTTGAAATTAGGATCAAGCATTTCTTGATGAAAATTTGCGATGTTTTTACATCTTTAAAATTGATTTCCCCTACAACATAAAGAAGGTTTTTGTGCCTACCGATGGTGATTTTCATACTGTGTAGAGCTAACGTAGAACTTAACAGTCAATCATCATCAATTAACTTCTAGATAATCGATCTCTACAGACTGGATCCTATTGAAGGACGCTTATTAACCAACGTAAAATCTATTCAAAACTGTGTTACAAGAGGTCTGTAGAAAACTCTACCAACAATGATATGCATTTTCTACAGTAAATTTATCGATAACTTGCAGTTTCTACAGTAAATCTATCGACGACTTACATTTTCTATAGTAAATCTATCGATAACTTGCAATTTCTATAATAAATTTATCGATAACTTCCATTTTCTATAGTAAATTTATCAATGACTTGAACTTTCTATAAAAAATTTAGCGACAATTTGCATTTTCAATAGTAAATTTATCGATAACTTGCTATTTCAATAGGAAATCTATCGATAACTTGAAATTTCTATAGTAGATCTATCGATAACTCGCAGTTTCTATAGTAAATTTATCAATGGTTTGTCCTTTCTATAGAAAATTTACCGACAATTTGTATTTTCCATAGAAAATTTATCGATAACTTGCAATCTCTACAGATTTATAGATGGCTCGCATTCGCTATAGTAAATCTAGGGATAACATGCAATTTTTATAGTAAATCTATTGATAACTTGCCGTTGCTATAGTAGATTTATCGATGACTTGCATCTGCAATAGTAAACCTATTGGTAACTTGCAGTTTCTATAGTATATTTATCGATGACTTGCAATTTCTATAGTAAATTTTGCGACAATTTGCATTTTCAACAGTAATTTATCGATAACATGCAATTTCTATAGCAAATTTATCGATGACTCGCATTTGCTATAGTAAATCTATCGATAACGTGCAATTTCCATAGTAAATCTATTGATAACTTGCAATGTCATAGTATATTTATCGATGACTCGCATTTGCTACATTAAATCTATCGATAACTTGCAATTTCTATAGTAAATTTATCGATGACTCACATTTTCTATAGTAAATCTATCGATAACTTGCAGTTTCTAAGGTAGATTTATCGATGACTTGCAATCTCTATAGTAAATTCATAAATGGCTTCCATTTACTACAGTAAATTTATCGAAGGCTTGCATTAACGGTTCGTGGACAAAGCTTGCTTTGAGGAGTAAGAGGAACTTTTCCTCTTCAACTAATGTATTCAGGAAGTCGTCTAATTCCTCAGAATAACATCAACTATGAACTTCAGAGAGAGAAGTTAGGCAACGTCATTTGAAGCAAAGCTTAGGTAACAATAAACAAAATTTCTTCTCACCAAGAACCCAATCTATTTTCAGCAGCTGTTTTGTCAGTGCTTCATCCCCAACTCTATAATAGGTTTCAGTACATTAAAGCTAAGCTTTTAAAAAGACTCATGTTATGAATGAAACTTAGGTTCCCCAACTCACACCTGAGATAAGGGAATAGCAAAAGCATTGAACTGAATTGGTAAATTGGTTTTCCTTAGTATTCCTACTATTCTATTCACCTTTGAGCCTTTTGTAGCAGTGGGTTATACAACAGATTTTTATTTTTCTGTTCAAAAATTCTCACAGTGTATAGCAAAACTAAGGCTTTTGGCTTTAAGCTGATTTACATAATTTTGATGTGTGTGAAAATAAATTCAAATTTAACTAGCAAAGACAAAAACCAAAAATTTTAACAGAGGTAATGTTAAAGCTAACAGAGCAATGTTAAGTGGTTAACAGAAAATAGTCAAGGTAGGTTTATCGATATTGTGGGCAAATGGGACTTGCTGCACATATCCCACCATATACAAATTGTAGCCTAAGGTGTCCCTAATAAAACCCAAAAAGTCGTATATCCCAAATAATTTTGGAACTTGAGATATCGGGCTTCATATATACCCTATGTTAACAGTGGCTGGGTAGGATGACGGATGATGGATATTGTGGAAAAATGGGACTTGCTGCACATATCCCACTATATACAAATTGTAGCCTAAGGTGTCCCTAATAAAACCCAAAAAGTTGTATATCCCAAATAATTTTGGAACTTGAGATATCGGGCTTCAAATATAGCCTATGTTAACAGTGGCTGGGTAGGATGACGGATGATGGATATTGTGGAAAAATGGGACTTGCTGCACATATCCCACTATATACAAATTGTAGCCTAAGGTGTCCCTAATAAAACCCAAAAAGTCGTATATCCCAAATAATTTTGGAACTTGAGATATCGGGCTTCATATATACCCTATGTTAACAGTGGCTGGGTAGGATGACGGATGATGGATATTGTGGAAAAATGGGACTTGCTGCACATATCCCACTATATACAAATTGTAGCCTAAGGTGTCCCTAATAAAACCCAAAAAGTCGTATATCCCAAATAATTTTGGAACTTGAGATATCGGGCTTCAAATATAGCCTATGTTAACAGTGGCTGGGTAGGATGACGGATGATGGATATTGTGGAAAAATGGGACTTGCTGCACATATCCCACTATATACAAATTGTAGCCTAAGGTGTCCCTAATAAAACCCAAAAAGTCGTATATCCCAAATAATTTTGGAACTTGAGATATCGGGCTTCAAATATAGCCTATGTTAACAGTGGCTGGGTAGGATGACGGATGATGGATATTGTGGAAAAATGGGACTTGCTGCACATATCCCACTATATACAAATTGTAGCCTAAGGTGTCCCTAATAAAACCCAAAAAGTCGTATATCCCAAATAATTTTGGAACTTGAGATATCGGGCTTCAAATATAGCCTATGTTAACAGTGGCTGGGTAGGATGACGGATGATGGATATTGTGGAAAAATGGGACTTGCTGCACATATCCCACTATATACAAATTGTAGCCTAAGGTGTCCCTAATAAAACCCAAAAAGTCGTATATCCCAAATAATTTTGGAACTTGAGATATCGGGCTTCATATATACCCTATGTTAACAGTGGCTGGGTAGGATGACGGATGATGGATATTGTGGAAAAATGGGACTTGCTGCACATATCCCACTATATACAAATTGTAGCCTAAGGTGTCCCTAATAAAACCCAAAAAGTCGTATATCCCAAATAATTTTGGAACTTGAGATATCGGGCTTCAAATATAGCCTATGTTAACAGTGGCTGGGTAGGATGACGGATGATGGATATTGTGGAAAAATGGGACTTGCTGCACATATCCCACTATATACAAATTGTAGCCTAAGGTGTCCCTAATAAAACCCAAAAAGTCGTATATCCCAAATAATTTTGGAACTTGAGATATCGGGCTTCAAATATAGCCTATGTTAACAGTGGCTGGGTAGGATGACGGATGATGGATATTGTGGAAAAATGGGACTTGCTGCACATATCCCACTATATACAAATTGTAGCCTAAGGTGTCCCTAATAAAACCCAAAAAGTCGTATATCCCAAATAATTTTGGAACTTGAGATATCGGGCTTCATATATACCCTATGTTAACAGTGGCTGGGTAGGATGACGGATGATGGATATTGTGGAAAAATGGGACTTGCTGCACATATCCCACTATATACAAATTGTAGCCTAAGGTGTCCCTAATAAAACCCAAAAAGTCGTATATCCCAAATAATTTTGGAACTTGAGATATCGGGCTTCAAATATAGCCTATGTTAACAGTGGCTGGGTAGGATGACGGATGATGGATATTGTGGAAAAATGGGACTTGCTGCACATATCCCACTATATACAAATTGTAGCCTAAGGTGTCCCTAATAAAACCCAAAAAGTCGTATATCCCAAATAATTTTGGAACTTGAGATATCGGGCTTCAAATATAGCCTATGTTAACAGTGGCTGGGTAGGATGACGGATGATGGATATTGTGGAAAAATGGGACTTGCTGCACATATCCCACTATATACAAATTGTAGCCTAAGGTGTCCCTAATAAAACCCAAAAAGTCGTATATCCCAAATAATTTTGGAACTTGAGATATCGGGCTTCATATATACCCTATGTTAACAGTGGCTGGGTAGGATGACGGATGATGGATATTGTGGAAAAATGGGACTTGCTGCACATATCCCACTATATACAAATTGTAGCCTAAGGTGTCCCTAATAAAACCCAAAAAGTCGTATATCCCAAATAATTTTGGAACTTGAGATATCGGGCTTCAAATATAGCCTATGTTAACAGTGGCTGGGTAGGATGACGGATGATGGATATTGTGGAAAAATGGGACTTGCTGCACATATCCCACTATATACAAATTGTAGCCTAAGGTGTCCCTAATAAAACCCAAAAAGTCGTATATCCCAAATAATTTTGGAACTTGAGATATCGGGCTTCATATATACCACAGCAACCTCAAATGAAGTGGCAGTGTATTGCTATTGCTATCATCCGTCATCCTACCCAGCCACTGTTAACATAGGCTATATTTGAAGCCCGATATCTCAAGTTCCAAAATTATTCGGGATATACGACTTTTTGGGTTTTATTAGGGACACCTTAGGCTACAATTTGTATATGGTGGGATATGTGCAGCAAGTCCCATTTGCCCACAATATCGATAATCCTACCTTGACTATTTTCTGTTAACCACTTAACATTGCTCTGTTAGCTTTAACATTACCTCTGTTAAAATTTTTGGTTTTTGTCTTTGCTAGTTAAATTTGAATTTATCTTCACACACATATAATTTTGGTCACTTGATTAGAATAGTTTGTTCTAACGTTTTTAGTTTTAGTCTGTTTTACATTTGAATTTTTTATTTTTTAAGTTTTTTTTTTTTTGTGACTTACCCTCAATATTACGCTGACCATGTAAACAAAATACCGAAGGACCTTGTCTTAGTGAATCCGTATGACTGTGATTATTGTTGCTAAAACTGGAACCGGGCGATTGGGGACCATTTGTATTTGTAGCTGAACCATAATTGCCTGATCCGCGTTGTTTAAAATCGCTAGAAATTAAAAAGAAAGAAATATAAACTTGGCAGTATATTTTTAGGCTTTTTAAATAAATAATTTTTGTAATATAATTTTAGGTGCATAAAATGAGTTTTAAATTCTGATAACATGATTTAAAACAATTTTTAAAGCAATTTTAAAGGCTTAACAGCCTTTGATCGTTTGAATAAATTTTAACATAAAATGTAGTAGACTTTTAGGTCTCTTAAACTCTTTCGGAATATATACAGGGTAAGAGTTTCGAAACCATAATTTAACACTGTAAAATAATAAAAATTGTATGCAAGAGAGTGTAAATCGAAATATTTCGTTAAGTTTTAAAAAAACATTTTGTTGCATATTTTCAGGCTGTAAAAAATTACTGGTTTTTAAAACTAAATCCTTTATAAAATAAATTAAAGTTTTAAACCAGAATGAGCAAATCTTTTAAAGCAAAATCAATCAAAAAAAATCAATGAATTTTAAAAAAAGCATTAAAAATCTCACAGAGATTAAATAAAATTTGTAGCATATTTTTAGGAGTTACAAATATTTTTTCTGTTCAATAATTGAGAGAGAGATTTAAGAGATTTAAGAGCCGCTTGACTATGCAGATGCTAGTACTACATATTCTGCTGGCATATAAAGCCATTGGAATCGTTTTCTAAATATACGCCTATTGATTTCCGCCATTTTCCATCTTGCTCCCATCAGTAAAATATACCTACGAGCAGGACCAAAAGCTGAAAGAATTGTTTGTCTTGTCATCACGGTCGTTGACATATTGAGAGTCCCTCGGCATCTTCACGCGTTTCCCAATGTCTCCATATTTCTGTTCCGTTAGGTATAACATACCTGCGAGCCATGGTTAAAATTAATAGAGCTGATTTTCTTCTTCACTGGCATTGACAGACTATTCACGATGACGTTGGAGTAACGGACTGTATAAAAAGTCCCTTTAGATCCTCAAACGTTCCTTAATTTCTCCACTTTTAGGTTCCGTAGTATTAGTATACATTTAGAGGTTCAGTAAAGTATTTAGAATAGTTTCAGGCGCTAAGAAATATAACATTCGGCGATCAGGTGTTCTATACTATCAATATGATAAGCTATGGACTATTTGTGTAGCATATTTTAGGGAGCAAAGTATTAAAAATATTTTACATTGTAGTATATTATTCAGGTAGGAAAAATTAAATATTTTACAGAATATGTTAAGGGGAATTGAAAAAATTGTGCCTACTTTCAGGCTCAATATTTCAAAAATAATAATTTTACATAATTTTCTAACTTTTTCGTCTGTTTCATAAATATTTTCAAATTTCACATACAAATTGCTTGCACAAAACAACAAAAAAAAGAAAGTTTTTGGAAAACTTTTTCCTTTTTCCGATATTTTTTTCCATATTTTTTTTACCCAAATTTTAAATTTCGTCATCAGTTTTGAGTAATTTTTTTCTTTGCTTTTCTTTTGGGAAAATTGTTGGAAAAAATGTTCATGTTGATTGCAAAATTAGCACATCACAATGGTAAACAATATTCTACTTGGATTGGAATGGAAGAATATGTACCAGCAATACTGTTACTAGAACTGTTATAATAAAACGGGCTAGGCAAACGGTATGGCAATTGGAAAACAGTTTAAACCACCACCTACTCACTATGGCATGCATACATACATACATATATACAAAGAAAAAACAAATAAACGTGGCAACAAGATGTTTGGCATATAAAAACTTTTGCATAAATACAGGCACTTCCTGACGAAATACTACTTCTTTCCCCTGCTTGCTACCTTGAGAGCGCCGTAAGAAAAGTACATTTGATGGTTGGAAACGTTAAAAACAAATAAAAAAAACAGAAAAAAATATGAAAATTGCAGTTTAGCAAGTTGAAAATTTCATAGAATTTGAAAGTAAAAAAAAATTGAACGAAAATGAATGGAAACTTTTCCTTTTCTTATTAAAGGAAACAAAAAAAACATGCACAAGAAGAAAAAATGAAAGGAAAACTCCCTTAGCAATTTGCATGGGAGTTTAATTTGTTCTCTTTTTTTTCTTTTTTTTTTTTTCTTTTAGCAGTAGTAAGTAAGTAATTGTCTAAAATTTTTATTATTGATTTGTAAAATTTTTCAACTGACACACACAAACATGCCCACATAGGTATGTGTGCTTCCAAACGTCAGTCTAAGAATTGGTAGAAGAAAAACAAAGCCGGAGCAAAGAATTTTTCCTAAGAATTTCTTGTTCTCAATAAATTTACTCGCAGGAATGGGGATAAACAATTAAACAAAAATGCAACAACAAATGTAAACAAAATACCAGCAGAGTGTAACCTTATGTTCCCAATTCAGCCGATTTAGCTTCATTAAACAGTCCCACACTATCATCGGTTTTAAGCCCATAAAAGCCGAGTGCGTGAATAACGGTGTAACTGTCAAATAGTATTGTCAGGTCATGTCTTTTGTACCTCCTATACAAATTGAATTGAGCACATCTTTCGATGCCATAAACTTTCGTTTGGAATACACCCGAGAGTTTCCCCATGGGTTCTGAGCAGAGATTAGCAATGAATCGTTTTTTCCGCTACTCATAAGCAGTCATGAAACTTTGAATATAAGTGAGCCTCCAAAATTTTGATATTTAACTATGTACTCTGATTCATTCGTACTCACTACAACGTTAATTGATAAGTACAGGTTGCAATGAGTATGAGTACAACATTGACCTCAAACTCATACTAATCGAAATATGTTTGATTCATAAGCCTCCACATTTAGATGCATAACTTTCGCAAAATACTTATAATATTGTTACGCTTTTACCTTTTTTAAAACGTTTAAAATATGAGTTCGTTGATTGCAAACAAAATAAAAACAAATATGTGTTTACATACATACATAATTGGTCATTACAATCCTTCAGTCAGGATTATGGCCTAGCTTCTCACACCACTTATGTTGTGTGCTTTAATTTTATACAAATCTGCATTTAGTTTCAATTAAACTCTTTATTGTTCGCACTACTTTTGTGTGCCACCGTTTACAACTTGACGAATACAACAATAATTGCTTGTTCGCTATCCTTCTTTGCTTACAACACAGATCTTTTCAGCGGCGATCTTCAAACCACGACTGTTCTCTTCATATGCAACGTGTCTTCACACAAGACTGACTGAATACTTACTATTCGTTGCCTGCTTTGTCTTGCCTTTTTATATGCCCACGCAATCAGTCTGATGAAGGTACTTGAAGTCGAACTATCGGGGTTTCGTCTTCTCGAGAATTATATCGCGACTTCATTGTTGTTTGTGTATTTTGTTCACATTGCTTGTTGTTGCATTCTCGCTTACTGGTCTATCTCCTTTTCGTTCATACTGATGTTGTTGGTTTACTTGTAACAAGTTCGTTGTATTTGTTTGTGTAGCTTTTGCTCATTTTAATGTTAAACGATCTGCACCGTTTCCATTTTCGTAATAATATTTACTTATAATATTTAAAATCTTAGTTGTTGTTGCATTAAAAAAAAGTGTTCATACGCGAATCATACCTATTTTGTGATTCTTGTAAATCTTGAGCCATGGAGATTCGAAATCAACGTTATCATACGTGTTGTTAAGTATGAATATGATGAGTACTTCAAACTTTGAATATGAGTAGTATGAGCATGATATTAAAATAAGTATGAATGCGTATAAGTATCAAAATTTATGAGTATGATTCGATCGTACTCATCTTTTTTTTGGAATACTCATTGCTGATCTCTGGTTCTGAATATTTCATTCTGGATTCAAAAACCCCCTCTACTGTTTCAATATCCCTTCTAGTCCCATCTGTGTGGCACAAAGCAGTTCAAGTTGATTATAGAGTATGAAGCTGTCAGATTAGTCCATTTAGTTTTGTTACTAAGTGTCACTGGGTAGCAATTTCCATAATTACAAACTAAAACCCAGAACGAATGAAAAGCCATGATAATGGACTATATCGACGTCTCCGTTCTATAACATTCTAAGTCGTAAAAGTGTGTTTTGAGTTATGAGCTCTCAAAGTTTTCATGCGATATACGACTATATGTGTATTCTAAGTAGATTTTTCCCTATAACCTCGGAACGGATCGGTGCATCTTAACCAAATTTTGAGAGTATTTAAGTCGTAGAATTTAAAAATGCAAAAACATTAAAAAGTGTAATTAAGTGTACTTAGAACGTTATAGAATGGAGGCGTCGATATAATGCCACAGTTATTTATTACCAATCCCCTAATAAAATCACTCTTCTACCTCTGACTCCGTAGTGAGTGCGATGAAAAGTATCGCAACTAAAATAAGTTATTATACCCCCTCCCTGGAAAAGAAAGCCTTGAAATGAAATTTCAATTTTTTATTCCTCAAATGATATGGGAATTGCCTGAACAAAAACACAAATGTCGTAAAATGCCAAAAAAGAAAAGAAAAATAAGAGAAGAGAACCTGAAAAGCAGAGAAAATAAATTTTAAATTTTACAAAACGTAACGAAAAGGTATCCTCATGTCTTTCTTGCTCTTTCCGAAATTTATAAATTCAACTTCAAATTGTTTTTTTTCCTGTTCCAAGAACAATATTTTCATTTCGTATTTTACTGTTACTCTGCATGCAGATTTTTTTTATTATTTTGTAACGGCCTTGAATGTTACTTCACCGTATACATAGTTTTCTCATTGCAGGTGATGTGTATTGTCGTCATATGCAACAGCACATGATATACTCTTGCACCGTTACTCGTGTAACGGTAGTGCTGGTGGAATATGTATATTGGCCGTGATTCGTGCAACATTTTCAAAAACTGTCATGACAATATGTACGAGTATGTGGAGAGACTACCAACTCTTCTTTGCCTATTTTACCGTACCATGCATGGCAGGACATTGAAATCTTTTGCGAGTAAATTTGCTGTTCGGTGCATGTGGAGTAAGGGTGGGAGTTGCAATGCCTTGCATATGAAACTGTCATCGTTATTTTTCTGTTTTTTTTTTTTTTTGTTGAAGATGAGCCTATTTTTGTTCCTTCAGTCAGCGCTACTTTGTTTCAAAAGTGAAATTTATCTGTTTTTGTTTCACTTTTCCACTGCTGGCTTTGGTGTATAAATCCTTTTAACGCTGGCATTTTTTTTCTTTCTATTTTAAATTTGACAATGGAAAGGAATGGAAATTTTTGGAAATATTTTATAAAGGATTTCAGTTGCCCAAAGAGAAGGTAGTCAAGGTGAAATCATCATAAATTTTTGGAGAAAATTTTGGCTCACGATAAACAAGACATACAGTCACACAGATAATTATACGTACCCCCCCCCCCTAAATATCATTTTTTTTTAAAGTAATGAACTTCTAATCTATAATTTCTTTACATTAGCGTCTGTAAGGACACATTTACTTAAATAAAGAAAAAAGATTCCCAAAATCTATGAATTTGTGACGGCAGTTTGCCTAAAAACCAATATGGCACCACAGAAAATTATACGTACGACGTATATTTCGTATAAAATTTCTCCAAGGGCAGCCCGGTATATAAAAGTTATTGTGGATAAAAATCCTAGGACTACAGCCGTATAAATACGAAATACCTCGGAAAGCGATCACAGCGTTATTGTGCATTCCGAAACAGTTCGAAATGTTTTGAGTAAGAACGGTTTCCGCAGCCGAGCGCCGAGAAAAAGCCGCGATTGGAATTCGCCCAACAATATATGGACAAGTCAACTGATTTTTGGGCGAATGTAATATTTAGTGATGAGAACAAATATAATTTGTTCGGCTGTGGCCGAAAACAAAAAATTTGGCGGAAAAATCAGTTGATTTGTCCATATATTATCATTTTTAAAAAAATTAATTTTAGGGGGTACGTATAATAATCTGTGTGACTGTATGTATTTACCATTATTATGTTATGATCTTTTGCCATTTTTATGTTTGTTGCCTTCATTATTATGTCACTGTACTTTTTACAGTGTATTCACATGATTTACCAGCTCTCTGCTGAAAGGATTTTCAGTGGATCTTTTGTCGGCCAATTTTTAAACGTTAAGAGAGTTTTGCAAACATTACAACGATTGGTTGCCTGACGGTGTAATCTGATCCTAATGATAAATATGGCCTGGCCCAAGTCAACCTCTGCACTGGTTTAGTTGTTGATCTATTGTAAAGGGCTATCCATTTCGTGGTTTCAAAAGTATGGGACTGGAATTCGAAATCTGTCAAACTAAGTTGTGAAACCAATTTTTTTCTTTTCAGTTGAAAGTCTGACATTGACGAAAATGTGTCGCTTAACTATCGAACAACGCATAAAAATTATCAAAACCTACTACAAAAATGGTGATTCTGCCACTGCCACGTATCGTGGTTTAAGAGGAGATTATGGTTTACATAATCGTCCAACTACGCAAGCAATTGGCAAAATTGTGAAGAAATTTTAAGAGACTGGAGTAGTTACAAATATTGAAAGGCCTGTGCATCATCGTTTCGTTCGTTCCGCTGAAAATATCGCTATTGTAAGTGAAAGTGTTGCCGAAAACCCGAATGTGTCCTCGTCGTTCGCAGGAATTAGGACTGTCTTACGGCACATTATGGCTACACACCTACCTCCATATAAAGTCCACCTCATACAACAACTGAAGCCAGCTGACCATTCACAACGTCGTTGATACGTGGAATGGGTTCTTGAACAACAGGCAGTGGACGGCAATTTTTCGAACAAAATTTTCTTTAGCGATTAAGCACATTTCACACTCGGTGGGTATGTTAATAAACAAAATTGCCGTATTTGGGGTTCGAAGAATCCTCAAGTAATTGAAGAGCGGGCATTACATCCAGAAAAAGTCACGGTTTGGTGAGCTCTTTGGTCCGAAGGTGTGATTGGACCTTACTTCTTCGAAAACGACGATGGAACGACTGTCACCGTCAATTCGGAGAGGACTTTTTTTGCCCGTTATTGAAGAATACGACTTGGAGAATAAGTGGTTTCAACAAGACGGTGCCACATGCCACACAACTCGAGCGAATATGGCTTTATTGCAAGAGACATTTCATGGCCGCGTAATTTCTCGTCGTGGCGATATCAACTGGCCACCAAGATCATGCGATTTGACACCATTAGACTTTTTTTGTGGGGCTACGCGAAAGACTGTGTTTATGCAGACAAACCTTCAACTCTTGAGCACTTAAAAACCCACATTCGTCAAGTTATGGCTGAGATAGCGCTCAATATGTGTCAAAAAGGGATCCGAAATTACTTCAAAAGAATCAATGCTTGTAACACTTCGCGTGGAGGTCATTTAAATGTCGTAGTGTTTCACACATAATGTCAATGTTCAAACTTTACAATAAAAAAGAAATATCATGAACAAAAAATATTTTATATGTGTTTTATTTACGTTTACTTTTGAAACCACAAAATGGATATTCCCTTGTCAATCACAGACTTAATACTGGAAAAAGGCCACTCATAACGGAAATCCCAGGTACTAGTCTCGGATCTGAGACAATCGGATCTACGCTCCGGAATGACCCGACTACACATCGGCCAAGGATTGTCAACCCAGTGACATAGCATGGAGCTGTTACAACAACAACAAATAGTCTCGGATATATCCTTCCTTCATAGGTGCTTATTGTAGGTTTAGTGACCTATAGTGTTCCGGAAACTGTTCGCAAGCTTAATATTTGCAGTTTTACGGCAAAGTTTGCTTCTATAGCGTCAACGCTTTCAATTCCTTCCACTGGTCGAGGTCAACGGTGTTATTCCAATGTTTTGAAATCATAATATGATCCAGGCCTTTAGGCCTTTTGGTATAGATGTCCGCTATTTCATTTCCTTCGTGATCCTCATGTTCTGGTACCCATTTCAAAATAATTTTATTCCGAGAAACCCTGATATTTGAGTGCATTGTGATACTCAACATACAGTAAGCATCAAAAGGAACTGTATACTATACGGATAAAATTCTAACAATCACCAAAATCAAAACAATATTTCGAAATTATTTGTAATTTATTTTTTATGCAATGAAAAAATTTTAAAATAAAAATAACGTTGATTCATTAATGTATATTTTTTAATGTACAGTTTCTTTTGACGCTCACTGTACATAGCAGTATTTGTAAGCAGCTGCTACTGGCAAAATACTAAGTGTTCTGTGGTCAAACGTCATAGGCAAACAATGGTTACGGAAAAGAGCAGACTTTAGTTCAATAAATTTTGAAATATAACGTCGCAAATGGCGTTTGATTTGTATCGTGCTCTATAGATTACTGGATGTTATGGAATAAAACCTAATGTATCAGATTTTGCAGCACGCTTTAAATGATATCACATGTCCTTTACTCCAGAGATCACAATCTCCAGTGTAAGCATCAGTAAAATATCAGAAAAGGGGGTCTCAACTGAAAGAGCGTAACAAACGTGATGCGGATTAATCGAGGAATCTACGCCTATCCTTCGCTACTTTTAATATTAGACTTGTAGCGATAAAAAATAATGGGTTCTAGAAGACAATTTTAATACAAAAGCTTAGAAGATTCTGTTATTAGAAGATGTTTTACGAACACCATCTCAAGAAGAACAAGACAGTGACAATGATAGATGGGTGCACATTAAAAAGTCTCCTAATCAAGGCAGCTAAGAAATGCAGATACGACAGGGCTATGCCCAAGACAACGGGCACATCATTACAAATTAGTGCCTGCTTTACTTAGGGCCATTATTATAACTTACCGTTAACTAAAGGGAGGATTTTAACGGGCAGATAAATTGTTTCTCATTATTATAAGTGGACAATAAGGTAGAAGTGAGCGTTAAGCTAAAGGGAAGATCTTCTTACCAGTAACTTTTGAAGTTAAGTTTATGTTTGAAGGAAATGATCAAATGCAACAAAAAAGAAGCCCGTCGTTGCCACTGCGTTTAAAAAACCTTGTTTTATTTAGGTAATGTTATCGACATTGCTCCGGCACTGCCATATTTTTGAAAAAGTTTATTACTTTATTTTATCAGCAGGTTGTAATAATGAAAAGAAGTTCAAGGAGACTTTAAAGTTCACTTTAGCTAAAGTTACATTTAACTAAACCCAACTTTAACGGCAAGTTGTAATAACGGCCCTTAGTCTATCGACGACAAGGTTTCCATTATTTTCATATGTCCTTCTCCCGGGCTAAGATAATATTTGAATATCTTGCTAAGCAATTAAAAAATTTCTGGCATCTATTAATCGCGATGTACATACATAATTGGTCATTACAACCCTTCAGTTAGGATTACGACTTAGTTTCTCACACCACTTTTGTTGTGTGTGTTAATTTTATGCATGAGTGGTGGGAGCAACAGTCTAAAGTCGACTCCGAACGAAACTTTTCATGGAAATTTTATTTACTCTCAGAGTTTTTGCCAGAAACCTGCTGAGAGGAAGTCACCGAAGAAATACTTTTTGTATTTTGTTTTGATGTCTGGCCTGGGGCTCGAACCCTGGCTTTACGTCTAATAAGCCAACACACTACCTACTAGACTACGGCGACTTCATCGCGATGTATATCGAGTAAATACAATCCAGGGCTGTATGTTTTTACATAGGGCTTATATTGTGAGAATACGCTTCTCAGGATACATACATCTTTTACTCGCAATCCCTGACAACCTTACCTGTTCCCTGTACGATATTTATTGTACATCCATTTTCGGTTTGGCAACTTCTAGAACATAACTGTTGATTTGTTTGTGTTACTCTGTTTTTAATGATTTTTCTATGTAGTTTTGTTATTGTAAATAATATTTGTTTTTTTGTTCTTTCTTTATATTAACAGGATAAATACTCAGGATTTATTTAGTCTTCATAATCTAGTCCTTACTGTTAAGAGCCTGAAATCCATTTACTTTTTCAATATACGGTGGTGTTTGTGGACTTGATAAAATATTTAGAAACTTATTTGGCCTAGAAGAAGTTTTCACACTGCCACAGAGAATGTTTTAAAGTTCATGTGAGGATTTATATGTGATCCATGGAATAGTTCGATTGCCCTTATTCAACAATTTCTAGCCTACTTTACATTTGTCCACAATTTCAGTACATCCGTTTTCGATCTGGCAACATTACTGGAATATTACTGGTCTTTCTACGTAGTTTTGTTACTGCAAATTATCGTTGTTTATGCGTATTCCCATGTAGGCGTAGCTGAGCTTACTAACCTAATGAAATGATGCCTATTTTCTCCCACACAGCTTTAAAATTTTAATCGAATTTTTTAATCTCTCAACAACAACAATAACAATAGCAACCATAAAATATTTCATCATAATTTTTTTCTTGTTTTTTTATTTTTTTTTTTTTTTTTGCCAAATATGTTGAAAGTCTTAAGCTGACTTTTAATTAAGGCCACAATATTATGCCACAATTTGATGAGAAAAAAAGTTTTGCAACCAAAAAAAAACGATTTATATTCGCTAAAAAGTATGCAACAAAAATTATGCGACAAAAAAGTATGCAACGAAAAAAAAAACTTCATTAAAATACAAAACAGCAGCAGGAAGGAGAAGGAGAAGAGAGAGTATGTTTGTTGGATAATCCTTAAATATTATGCAACAAATGCATCAATAGTTAAAATGAGAGGCAACAACAGGAGCACTAGCAGTAGTTAAAAACTATTGCCACACACAAAAACAGAAAATAATAATTGGAAACCCCTCTAAATACCGCACAGCCAACAGCTAAAAAGTGTCATGTGCAGTGAGCTATGAAAGACTGAGCTAGGGCAGGCAAACAGACAGACAGACAGACACATACACTGTGCTAGTAAAGAAGTGGCAACTTGAATAAAATAAGCCATTAAAGCTTTTAACACCCAGCGTTGCATGCCACAGCCATACAGCCTGATAAACAGATAGCCGTTGCTCAATGTCTTTGCTGCAACACTTGCTCAGAGTAAGTAAAGTAAAGAAGCTTCAACACTTTTTAGATATTTTTTAAATAGTTGTTGTTGTTGTTGTTGTTGTTGTTGTTGCTATTAGCTGTTGCCAGTAGTTGTTGCTGTGATTAATGAAAACTTTAAATTGGTTTTTTCAACACATTCGTGTGCCTCTCTGTTCAATATGTACGGGAAAAAGAAAATGTTTTAAAAGAAAAAAAAAAGAAGCATGAAAAACTATAAGAAATAAAAATCTTTGATAATGACAAAACGAAAGTAGGAAAAGAGAAAAGAGAAGAAGGAAAAATTAAAATTCATTTTACAAGAAAATTAAGCCGAGAAAAAGAGAGAGAGAGAGATAGGGCGATAGAGAAGATGGAATATTAACATTAATTCTTAGAATAAGCACAAGTGTTTAGCCAAAATGAATAAGGAGAGTAACATTTGGCCAAGACGCTTCAGTAAAAGTCAAGTCAACATTGTTAATAATAACACCATAAAATAAGTTACTGGGTTATCTGTCTTGCTCTACCCTTTTTTTTTCTTTGCCGTTCTTTTAAAAGTCAACGCCTAAGCATGGTAAGCGCCTTAATGTATGCTAATTAAAATTTATTCTTTCTGTATTGTTTATCTAATAAGCTTTATGCTTAAAGAAACAAGACGGCACAATAAATACGATGAAAGGTTTGTGCCTGTAATAAAAAAGGGTGATTATTTTGCTGTTTGGCTTTTCAGTATGAAAAACAGATTCGTGGCATGTGATAATGCCAAAAGTGCTTAGTTAGATTTTGTCTTTACATGGGTTAACATGCAATGCTTGCAAGAAAAATTAATTTGTGGGGCAAAGCTCATCTTTGGCTCAATGAGTTGTGAATCGGTGATGTACAATACCAACTCTTTGGAAAAGTTAGATTAGATGGCGGATTTGCCTTTAAGAACAAGGCCAGGGATTTAATCCACTGTGATAATACAATAAAAAACCTATCCGAGGATCAAAGTTTCCCTAATACACACCACCCTAGATAATATTAACATTAAAGATTTCAGTCAAGGATGACAGAAAATGATGGTCCAAGAAACTCTAGCTCTTTATGAAACAACAGAGCACTTCTCTCAAACTCACAGCTTAATTACAGATTGGCTGACAACTGAGGCATCTTTATGACGAATATTTTCGTACACTCTTTAGAACACATTCTGGCCTCGAAAGAGAATTCTTATGGAATTTTCGTTAAGAGCCAGATACCGTCGGTATCTTTTCAACAAGACGGCACAATAAATATGACGAAAGGTTTGTGCCTGTAATAAAGGGTGAATTATTTTTACTGTTTGATTTTTTAGTATGAAAAACAGATTCGTGACATGTGATAATGCCAAAAGTGCTTAGTTAGGTCTGTTATTTCATTGATTAACTTGCAATGCTTGCAAGAAAAACTATGTTGAGCGGCAAAGCTCATCTTTAGCTCAATAAGTTGTAAATTGGTGATGTACAATACCAACTCTTTGGAAAAGTTAGATTAGATGGCAGCTTCGACTTTAAGAACTAGGCCAGGGATTTAATCCAATGTGATAATACAATTAATAACCATTACTGGCTACAAAATAAATCTCGCTATGGCATCATATTAAAGGGTCCTTCAAATAACTTTTTTTTTTGAAAATGCTTGAAAAAAAAAACTACTGAATATTTTCTCAAATTTCTTTTTTTATTTGAAAGTACAATCCTTGCGGTTAATAATGGAAAATAATTTCATTCAAATGGCTGCCTCGGCTGGCCATGCAGTAGTCTACACCAGAAGATGCCGATTTTGGCAAAAAAAAAATCATCTTTTCAGATGAAGCTCATTTTGAACTTGGCGGGTATGTAAACAAGCAAAATTGTCGCATTAGGGGCACAGAAAACCTGCACTTATACATTGAAAAGCCGACGCACCCAAAACGAGTCACTGTTTGGTGTGGATTTCGGTCCAGAGGCATAATTGGGCCATTTTTCTTCGAAAATGAGCAAGGAGTGGCCGTTACAGTCAATGGCGATCGTTATCGGGCCATGTTGAATGAATTTTTGTTCACAAAAATTGAAGAGGAGAATATTGGCAACATTTGGTTTCAACAGGACGGCGCTACGTGCCACACAGCCGAAGCTACACTCGATGTTTTGTGCCCTTTTTTTGAAGATCGCATTATCAGCCGCAGACCTGATGTCGTTTGTCCGCCTCGGAGCTGCAATTTGTCACCGTTGGACTATTATTTGTGGGGTACCGTCAAAGATAAGTGTTACGCCGGCAAGCTAGAGATAATTGACGCTTTTTAGAGGACAATATTCCTGAAGCCATTGGTGAAATACAGCTGCACTCAATCGATAATGTGCTTAAAAATTGGACCGATCGTGTAGGCTACTACATGGCCAGCCGAGACAGCCATTTAAATGAAATTATTTTCCATTATTAACCGGAAGGATTGTATTTTCAAATAAAAAAAGAAATTTAAGAAAATATTCAGTAGTTTTTTTAAAGCGTTTTCAGAAAAAAAAGTTATTCGGCGGACCCTTTACTAACATTGATGATTTCAGTCGAGCAAAACAGAAAATGATGGTCCAAGAAACTCCAGTTCTTCTGCGAACAACACAGCATTCCTCTCAGACTCTGACAGCTTAATTATAGATTGGCTGACAACTGAGGCAGCTTTATGGAACACACTCTGGTCACGAAAGAGAATTCTTACGGAATTTAACGGAATTAACAGCCAGATACCTTCGGTATTTAAGTCATTTCAGGTTCGAGACTGTATGAAAACTCGCGGGTTTCAGGGCAAAATGATGTACCAGGGAATGGGTATGACTGGTATATGTGCCAGAATGTAGTGTTTCCTCTACAATTACTTCCCTCATAAGCTGATGCATAAGATAACATAAAAAAAACCAGCCAAATATAGAGATCTACTGGATGTGCGACAATAATGGCGCAGATAATCGCCACCGTTGGGCATAAAGTCGCTGCCATTAAAAAATAATGCCTAAAAAAGTTCCATAATAGCAGGGCAACAGATCCGCTCTTTGGCAATGCGATCAGGCAATCCAGTCAACAAGAACAAGACATTATCATGTTATTCCCGCATAATATGGATTCAACTCACCTAACAATATCAAGCTTTGGTGGAGAAATTACCTTAGCAGAAGGCTGTACTTCGAAGAGTACAGCGGCCAGAGAACGGCGTTTCGAAAAATTAAGTAGAGTTTCTTAAAGTGGAGTTCTTTCCCCAACCCTGTCCAATCACTATCTTTCACGACTACCAGAACCCACCAAATGGTGTTTCCAATTGCGCTGATAACATTGCAGTGTTCTCCTCTGGTAAATGGGTTGAAGGTTGTAATCTGAAATTTTCGTTTCCTGCAGACGTAGAAGGTAATAATATCCACCTACAAGGCGATATGTGGAATCATTATGAGCTGATTGCTGAAGCAGTCTGGATTGCTGATTGCTGAAACAGTCTGGACGTTCTTTGATAGTCTATACGCAGTCGAAATAACTTCAAAAAGTGCACAATAATGCTCTGCGCCACAACTGTAGAAAACTAGGGTCAATGCTCCTCACTGCACATCTGCTGTAGCCTGATTAGAGAGCTGAAGCTATAGGAGTCAGACAAATACGAAACAGACGAGACAGACGAATAGAGGAAACCAGAGTCAGTGCACTTTATAGGAATCTGCTCTAGATTGATTAGGAAGTACGATTCTTGGCAAGCTAATATATGGCTCTAGACTAACCTTCCTGTTTCAGAGTTCTTTAAAGAATTCGGAACAATGTTCTATAAATCCATGTGCGGAGCAATGTTCTATAAATCCATGTGAAGAATCGGGGATCAGTCCTCTGCACATCTGCTGTAGTCTGATTAGGGAACTGAAGCATAACCATTTACCTGAACTAAATATACCCTGTCTTACCCTTTACCGCCCAGTGACAAATATAATTAAATGAAGAGAAAAATTATGGGAACACAACATTTGGCATCCTTTCTCTCAACCAGCCTAAGAAAATTAAACGTAGAAGATACACGAACTTTTTTCCCCATGTATTTCGCTGTTCTTAATGTTGAAAAGTTTATGTTGACGCCAAGCGCGTGATATTCTTGAAAGGATTAAGCGGCAAATAAAAGTAATAAAGGAGCAAAAGAAAAAAGGGGAGGCAAAACGGAAATATCAACTCAAAGATACATTAAACAACAGCCAAGAGCAGCAGCAGTAGTTCAGACACTTTGAGTTGACAGTTTCTGAAGCAAAGAGAGAAAAAAACAAAGAAAATGACACAGAGACAGAGAGAGATATTTACTCCCTGCTTAGAGCACTGTGTGTGATGTAAGGATTTGTCGGGGAGCTGCTGCTGTGCGGCTGCTGCTGTTGGTGAAAACAGGGTAAGTGTTGGCTTTAAGGCAGCACGTGAAATTGGAAAATGAAAGGCAAAGAGAGGGCGAAAAAATAAGCCATCAAATAACACTGTGCTGATGCTGATGCTGATGATGATGATGATGATGGGAAAAAATCACGTTTCGCAAAGATAAAGAGAGAAAACCAAGAAACCAAGGGAGGGAGAGAGAGAGAGAGAGATAGAGCTTAAACGCCTTGTGATTGACATAATCCAACTTGCCAAGGACTTAAATTAAAAAGTAATAAAATTTTAATAAATTTTTAATACAAAATCCTTACATTCGCTTAACTTAACAAACAAGCCTGCAAAATCGTTTTACCTCCTGCCAATCTCTGCTATTTTGTCGTTCGTTAACAACATGCCTGGCTCCATCATCATTGTCAACAACTAAAGACCAACAAGTCAAAAATTCGACCCTCTTTCTCTCTCACTCTTCTACTCTTAGGCAATTGATGACACAATTGATGGCACTGGTTAAAATGTTGCGGGTTTTAATAGGTTCCTTTATAATGGCTCTGTACCACCAATACCAATATCGCCACCACGACCGCCGCCACCACTTACAACCAATACCGCCAAACTTTGCAAACAAAAATAAAAGCAAAAAATTTCTGCCAACATGCTTCCCCAAAGTCTCCCTCTGTTATTGTCATTTATTACACAGCAGCAGCAGCAGCATTGTAATTATGATGACAAAATGTCATTGTATCGATAGATGATTCAGCACGCACACAATCACAAAACCCTTCACTGTCCCCCTATAGTTTTTTTTTTAAATAAAGCATACTTTTAGGGGCACGAAAAGCATTGAAGGAAATATTATTGAAAATTTATTCTAAAGAATCGTTTTATTTTGTGTATTTTGGTTGTTATCTCGCTAATGCTAGCGTTGAGAGCATGATAATGTTACTGAAAACAAATTTTCAATGGAAAAACGAATGATGGAAGAGAAATAATAAGCATAAGTAGCGGAAAAAAACTGTTGAAAGGATTTGCAAATTCTAAAGCATACTAAAAGGCTATTAAAACAATCAGATTTTGGAAAAATTTTGCAAAAAGAAAATTTAAATATAACGCCTTAACATGGACTTTAAAAAGTATTTTAAAACTTTTCTTAAGACTGAAGATATTTGGTGGAAGAAATTGAAATGAAAAGGTTAGAATTTAACGCCCTTGTATAGGCTTCAAATAATAATTTAAAGTCATGAACTAAAGAAAACATAATCCTTCAAACAATTCGGCAACAGCACCTAACCTAGAAGCATTTTGCTATATTCTGCGGGCATGCTGATGAGATTTTACGATATGTTAGGAACCACAACTTGGAGAGGATTCCCCCTTGGACTCAGTGCAGCAATGATTATTGTTAACAGCATATGACGTATTATCGTGCTAATTTATAACCAGTAATGTAGCATGATACGTCCATACAATCAACTGATTTGTGCTACAAAGCTTAGAAAGCTAGCACCTCAAGAATTATCTTGACAATGGGCCCTTTGTACACAGACAAATTCATGCTCAGAGCATTGGGTACCAAAAACAAACCCTCAAGCTCTACTGGCATTAATGAAAGCAGATCAGCCCATAATATCGGGGTTTTTTGATCAAATTACATCGTATGTTTTCAAAATAGCAGAAATCAGTCAGTTGGATCACTCCTACACTGAATTCAAATGGTTTTTAAATCCATGGAGTTAAAACCCGTCCAGAGGACAGCTAAGCTATCCACATTCCTACTCAGGAAACTTGCCCTTGGCAACGCTAAGCAGTCTCAAAAGAAAGGGGTCATATAGGCTCATTCCTCTCCACGTCATTGTGGCTCTTACATATGTAAGTTGTAATAAGGAAAATCCACACTTTTCGCATGAGTACCAATGAAACAGTGATTATTAATTGTCCAAACATCGCTCGCAAACCTCACCTCAGAATTCAAATCAAGGCAGAAACTTTTGTGATGATAGAGCCGATCACTTCGGCTGCATTACAACACAGCTAGTCTTCCTGACAAATCTTTCTTGGCTCAACGTACTTAACTATTGATCTAGCTGGTCTGGTCAATGAACATAATGGCATCTGCCTTATTGGCGACTAGCTAAGATTCTACACTGATAAGCGCAGCAATTGTTTTCCAGCCTTAAGTGTTATTATTACTACGGCAGTGGAACTGGTTAGGTGCTTATTTGGACAGATAGTCAAAATATTATTGTTCAGTAACACAGTGGAGCAGTTAATTAGACTTTCCCTAGCATTCTTTTTCGTGCTAATCGATCAGATCTTCTGTGGCCAAAGTTAAACAGTTTTGGAATGGAGAACTCTAGATTCTTGTCTAGAATTTCGTTAAAGATTTTAGTGAGTTAGCCTCAGCTAGGGTTTCTTACATTGAAAGTATCAACTCCGGTATTAACTGGCTTGAGATGTGATTCTGTTGCTTATCTCTCTTCCTTCAATTTTCTATTCTTTATCACTTCTAGATAACTTTTTCTTTGTTCCTATTTTGTTTTAATTGTTTCAGTGTCTGATTTGACACATAAACGGTTAAGACTGGGATCATGTAAATATTGGATAAGATAGGCCACAAAATTTTATCTCTAAAATTAGGTACAGTTTCTGTACTAAATCTGGAGGTTCTGAGGCAGTTTTTACATTCTTATTGATTGTAGAATTTAATTAAAAATTGATTTTTACTTACATAACGAACGGTATTTCCTCTTTATTCGGCATTCTGGCAAAATGTCCCCAATTCCAGGCTAAAGATTTCCAAATGTTTACGTATAAGCTTGTTAAACACCAATAAAAAAAATTTTCAACACGTTTTTATTTTAATATTTTTTTTCTAAACAATTCAAATGACAAAAACAATTTTTTTTTTGGAAAAAGGCGATTTTTTTTTGTTTTCAAAGGAAAAACGTAAAAACGCTGTGAACGTATTACACAAAAACACGTTAAATTAAAACCGTTAAATGCTAAGAAGAAATGAACACCACAGATTCTATGCCACAATAAAAGTTGAAAAAAAATATTCCTGTCTCTCTGTAACAGTACTTTACTTAATTAAAGTTTTTCAACAAATGAAACCGAAGAACTGATGGTTTTATTGAAAGAACAGAAAAACCAGATAAAATTTTGAAAATCTTTTCTTTTTTAACACAAAAAAAAATATTATTTATTACAGACGATATTATCTCCTTCTTTTCACTCATTTGCCTCTTCTCAATCCACGAAAAAAGCTGATAAGCAATAGAGAATATAAGGAAGAGCAAAGACAGCCTGAGATTATCAACAATGTGCTGAATGATTTGGTGAAGTGTGTAGAGCTTAAGTGTGTGTATGCACGTGTGTTCACATATTTATCTTTCGTCCAGTGTGTGTACTCCCGCCTATACGTCAGTTTGTTGTTGTTTGTATTCTAAAGGAATGAAAAAAAAAACATCAACAACAGCTAGAAAAGTATTGGTGAAAAGTGCAAAGGAAAGTTATTTATATGCCAAGGCATTGACAGCATAACGAAGATCACCAATAAGTGATGACAATATAGGCTAATAAAAACCGTTAAAATGGTAATAAATATTAAAATAAATGTTTTTATATTTAATATGCTGCAATTTGTGATGGAACTTACATAGTTACCTTTAAAAATTTTCGTGAGAGGATGGACATCGAAATAATGTTCGGAAGCGATTTGATATCAGCTTGGCTGTCCGCGTAAATTGAATATATTTTCAAGCAAAATCGATTCACAAAACAAGCATTGAGCCTCCGCCTAGAAAACAATACGGTTTTCAGGCAGCATAGTGGCAGAGAGCTTAGCATATATCGCATTGCGTTCTCTGTCTAGCATTTAGGGTCCATTGGTATATTCATTGACTACGACTTCCGAGTATTACAGCATGTCCTTAGCCCGAGTTGTATCAAGTCTTAACTACAATGAGCTTTACTGCTACCAGCTAAACTCTCAGCACTAATGAAAGTTTAAAGGGAAGCCAATTGAGTATCGAAGGTAATGTTTTAATTGAAGAACAACTGACTGCTTTCGCATTAAGTTTAGCAGTCAGCTGAGATACTGTTACACGGTCCGTCAAACGTCATCACCACTTTCTGAATGGGTCAGACAGATCGTATGTTTAAGCCTTCATATCTTTCCCACGGCCTACCCCTTCAATTTTCTCTAATTATTCTATTATCTCACTAGAAGAGTTTGAAGTACAAAACAACCCTAAGATACTTTACACTCGTTGATAGGGATAGTTGAAGCACATCCTTTTTCCGGATAAGCACATTTGTCCATAAGATTGGGAAGACCGATCTTCAAGAAATTGTTTTTCAACAGGATGGTGATCCGAAGCACACAGCAAAAATTGTAAAGGAATGGATTGGGAAACAAAATTTTCAATTGATCGAATGGCCTGCACAAAGTCCCAGCCTCAATCCGATTGAAAATCTTTGGTCAACTGTGAAAAACCCTCTTTACTACGAGCTTTACTACAACTTTCTCTTAGTATAACTCCTTCTTTTCATTGTGAATATTAACACTTGTAAAATTGACTATAAAGTCTACAACTAAAGCTTTTAAAGAAAACAAGAATTTTCCAAATTGGTCTACAATTGTTGAAAATATCGTGTAAAGAACTTGTTGCTCTTAAAAAAAACGCTTAAATAAATTTTCTCTCTATATTGCATTAACCTCATATAAAATAAACGCTAATTGGACATTACAGTGCACAAGGAAAACAAACAATAGAAAAAAGGCGCTCACAGTTGTCAAACAGCGAATGGAAGCTGTTAATAAATAAAATTCTTCACATTCATACAAAAAATTACTCGTTTTTAATTGTCAATCGTTGTTATACTGTTCTTCTTTAATTATAAAGAGTTGTTGTTATTATTGTAAAGTAAATGAACCCGCTAATCTCGTTTACATATTGTTGTAATGCATTGCAATGTAAGCGTACTAATTTTGTATTACTACGGTATAATTATTATTTCTTCATTACTTTTACTGCTCTGCCTTTTTCTCTACCTTTCTCCCTGCCTCTCACCCTACCTCTCACTCTCTTGGTTAACATACTTTTATTTCTTTCTCATTACAGTGTGTTGTCTAAAGGTGAATTTCTCGTATTGTTTACATTGAAAAAAAACTTATACGGTGTTAAACATGATGGTGAGTTTTGTTTTATTATTTTATTTACTCTATAAAAACAGAAAGAAAGTAAACAAGTGTCATAATTAAAAACAACAGCAACAACATAATTAAAATGCATTTTATTAGATTACATAGTAAATGTTGTGGAGACAGTGTTGCCGTTTTTGTTTATCTCTAACCAAAACTGGTTATATTTTTCAATATGCGGTTGGAAAAATTCGGTTGCTTGTTCGTTCAAAAAACAAACGTCGAAATAATATTAATTCGCAAATTTTTGTTTTCGTGTCGTTTAAGAAGAATTTATAGCGTGATTGCTATTTGTGGTGTGGTGGGATTTCTTCTTTCTGATTGAATGTCTTCTGATATAGTGTGCACATCGTCGGGTGAGCAGAATGGGATTGTGTTCTTTGTTGTTGTTGTTGCGTGTGTGTTGTTGGAAATTTGGAAGGATTTGACGGACAGACCTCAAAATGAATTACTTTTTAGTGTGAAGTGTTTCTAATGTGATGAATTATTGGAAGCGGTACATTTATTGAATGTGGTGAATTTTGGCAAGGTGTGGTGGGTTCCCTGGGTGGTGAGTTTTAGCAAAATGTGGTGAATTTGCCTGGTGCGGTGAATAAAATTGAAATTTACAAAAGTACCGTTAATCTGAATAGGTGCTGTATTATCATATATCACTGTACTATCCGTGGTGAATTAATCGGTGTGTGTCTAGAATAAGCTATTTTCATCTCTGGTAGCGGAGCCATTGGCTTCAAACAAGCCCACCACACATATGTAAATTGGGGCTCGAAAAAGTATTAAGTTGAGCCTGAAAAAAGTTGGTCATTATTTTCCCATCTTTTTCAAAAGTTGGTTACAAAATTTTTTATTTCCTGGCAACCATTGAATGTGAAGTAAAGAAAGATAACATTTTTAGTGTCTTTAACTAAGATTTATTCAAAATTAAAACGTTTTTTATTTGTCTCAAGACCATGTGGTATTTTAGCCGGCACCAATATGAAAACAATCCAATGTGTTTTGAATTGTTGTTGTTGATAATGATGATGATATTTATTTAAAAATTTATTTATTTTGATAATCAGTGTATATTGTTGTCTCTGATAAAATGCGAAGATAAAAAGGAGATAAACGGCTGCATGATAAGTAACATTGAGAAGGTTTAAGAAACATTAACAGTGAGATGTTATAGAGCACAGTATTTGAAATTTTTAACATAGAATTTTAAAAAGCTTTTGTAGAAAGGGTTGCTGTGTTACACTATTTTGAATTAATGGAAGTACGTTTAGCAATTTTAATGGGGCATTGTACATTGAATAAATAGTTTTCTTCTTTACCTAATTTTTCCTCCCAAGTAAAGCTGTGTTTTTTACTTAACAGAACTGTTAAATAAAAGCTGCGTTTCATGGTAAAGTTGCCTGATTGTACAGAGCTTTGCTTAGCTAATATCCCTTAAGCTTTTTAAAGTTTTTTCTTAAAGCTAAAAACATGACTAATAGGCGAAATTAAAGTTTGCAAATGTAACCAGAAATACGTCTACAGTTTCAAACACTTCCTATCTCTAAATTTAATAAAACATCGAAATTTTACATTCGTTTAGAATAGATATTCCATTATCACCGTTCAAATGTCCGCCAATATTCTACGTATCTAAATCACACAAAATGTGACTGTTAGCATAGGTAACATTGGTTTTGAGGTGCGCTTTGGTCGCATCTTCCAGCGATTTAAGAAAACTCCACAAGAAAAAGTTTTAGGGGGTCAAATCGAACGATCTCGGTGGCCAGTTCATATCATCTTTAAATGAGATTGCCACGCTTTCAAAATCGCTCACTCAGAGTATGCAGTGTGGCATAAGTTGTGTGTTCCTGTTGAAATCACATGTCATTGTTTTCCAAATCGCTCAATTCAGACCAAAAAAAGTTGATTATCATCAAGCTATAATGCTCGCCGTTGACAGTGATGGCCTGGCCAACGTTGTATTCAAAGAATTATGCATCGATGACACTGGAAGTCCATAATAAAAAGTGACATTTCCTATGCATTGGACACTTTTCGATCGATATGAATTGATATCGTTTGAAATTTGACAATTTTGTTTGTTCATGTACCCTTTAATTCAGAAATGGGAGCCCATTCAGAAGAAATTGTTGGAAGATCCGATATAAGTGAGTACTTAATATTAAAAAAAAAATTTCTACAGTAGGACCTTGATTATCCGTGATTCGATTATCCGGCAACATCAATTATCCGGGATGGAAAACGAAAATTTTTGCATCGACTTAATTTTTCTGCATCGTTTAACCGTGATTACCTCTATTATCCGTGATTATAAGCAAAAATTGTTTTTCTATTATTTTGGACAAACAAGCGAAAAAGGGGAATTCCCTCTTTAGTATACGATGAGTCAGAAGCATACATTTAAACCTGTTTAGTTTAATTTAGAAATTTGAGAAGTACGGTTTTTTTATATTTTTGAAACATGTATGTATATAAAATCCTTGAATTATTTAGTTTTTATATAAATATGTACATATTCATTTATTAATTAATAAAAATATCTATTAAAAAACTAGCCAAAATTGGTACTCAATTAACCGGGAAAATCGATTATCCGGAATGTTTCCGGTCCCGACCATCACGGATAATCAAGGTCCTACTGTATTTAACTTTTTGTAAATCTGCAAGGGTAACACTGATTTTATATTCACCATGCTTAATGTTTCCCAATGAAGTTGACTTCAACAGCATTCGAAAGCTTTTGTTAAGTAGGCTTAGTAGCAGCGTTGCCAGTAATTTTTTTTTAACTTTTCATTTCTGAGGAAAATTTTTTTTTTTCTACAAAAGTATCAAAAATTTTAAAGGAAACAGCGGAGGCCGGTGCCCTCTGTTGGTGTTTCTTTGCTACTTTTGCCTGGGACTAATAAAATACACAATATTTTATTTAAAAACTTAAATATTTCGTGTTATTATTATTGAATTTATAGAGATTTTGAATGTTGTCAAAAAAAACCTTGTTTGGTTAGACAACAACTTTAATGAAAACTTTTTCGCGTCCCAAAAAACTTGGAAAAAAAGGGAAAACTTGTTAAATGGCAACGCTGCTTAATAGTTTCATTAAAAAGCTTTGAGAACAAAGCTTTCTTGCCAAAAAGGATTTATTTATTGATTTATTTACGGTTTTTTAAGTAACGGTTTTCCTAAACAAGTAGGACTCCGAACATTTCTAAAAATTATATTCAAAAAATATTTATTGACGTTATTGTTTGGGTTCTTTAAGAGTTAATTGCCTTCTAATTGTTACCCGTTAAATTTTATAGTTCTTAATACAGTAAAGTATGCATATGTCTAATAGAGGAGTTAATTTGGGCGGTTTTTTTTTCTCCTTTTTTTGTTATTGTCTGCATTTACTACAATTAAGTGTAAATAATTTGTAATCAATTGCAGACAACCAATCCCAGACAATTAAAATCAATCATCCATTACTAATAAATAGTTTTTATTTTAGATTACCGTTATACTATTATGGCGATTTATTTTTATTCCCACCTTTAAGCAGACGGCTCAACACTTACGCTTTAAACAATTCCAATTACATACATTATTTTTGTTATTGTGTTGTTGCTCTTTTATTATTGTTTTTACTTGTATTTTGTTTGCTTACAATTGGAATAACAGTTTTACTTTTCCCTTTGCTCTCTGTCTCTCACTCTCTCATCTGTTTCAAGCACATGTAAATATTTTTGCGTTTATTTTTGAGTACATCCATCTATGAATGGCTGTGAAGGAGAGTGTTAATTTGCTTTTTTTTTGTATTACGTAGGCTTGCTTTTAAGTGTTATAATCCACTCACACTACTTGGCTCCTTGTCTTTCTGCCTTCCTCTCTTTAACTGTCTACGTCTCTCTCGCCTATAATGTAATTAATAATAAAAACAAGTGAAAAGTAAAAGGTAATCATCATCGTTTATATGACACACATTTTATTTTAATATGAATAACAGGCACACACACACAAACTCACATTTCAATTTATTACTTGTGCTGTAATACGTATTGGTTTTACTCATGTGCATTTTTATTTTTCTGTTTCGGTGTTTGTGTAGTAGTAAAACAGGTTTTAATGTTTTGTTCTAAAATTTCAGCAGCAACAACAAAAACCTTTACAGGCAAGCAAGCACATACATACATGCATATAACAACGAGTAAAATTACGAAAAGCAAAATAAAGGCTTCAACACAACATGTGCTGAGTTTATTTCGTATGTGTGTGTGTGTGTGTTGTTCTCTTTTGTTTCTTTGCTTTCTTGGCTTTCAACCAACCAACCAACCAACCACCTCTACTACTGCACAGTGTACAACATCAAATCTTTGTGTCAGTATATCAGTGTGTCGTGTGTCTCTGTTGTTTCGTTTCGTGTTTTCGTGTTTTTGACATTTACTTTCTTTTTGTTTTTTTGTTCTTGTTTTATTTTCTTTAGCCTATTATTAGGCGCTGTGTGTTGTAATTCGAGAGCAGTTGAGTTGATTTTCTTTAAGGGGTCTTTGCATGATTATTTTTTCCTGATTTGTTTTCTTAAATAAAAACAAAAAAAAACGTAACAACAACAATAGCAGCAACAACAACAACAACAATCTTAATAACTATTAAAAATATATTGTAAAGGCCTGTAGAATCTTATACGTGCTCTTGTACCGTTGTGTGTATTTACATACATACATAAGTGTATAAGCGTGCATGTGAGCTTGCGTGTTTGATAGTATATGTATATGCATGTGAATGAAATGTATTTTGTATGGAAAAGGAAGTGGTTAGTGGAAGTGGAATAAAATGATTAGTAAAGCAAACGAAAGCAAAAAAAAAATCAAAAAGAAAAGAAGAAAAAAAAACTAACCATATTGGTCGAAAGAGCGCAAGAAAGGGAGGAGAGCGAGAGAGAGAGGAAAAAAACGACGAGTGAGAGACATTTTTATAAAAATATTTCTATCAAGTACTGTTGTTGTTGTTGTTGTTGTTATGTGCTGTGTTTATAGAAAAGAGTACTCTTTAGTCGCTGATAAAAATGAAAATATGAAAAGGTAGCGGCGATAAAATTAAAACAGAAAAGCACAACATACCATGTCATTAAATGTTAAGCGATAAGACGACAAAGCGTCTCGGCGACGTGTATTAATAGGGAATAATTAATAGTATTAAACAAATTCAAATTAGTATTTAAATAGTATGAGTAGCATAGCATAGAGTAAGAATATAATTTAATAGACATAGAGTGCAGTCTTAAGAAATTACTAACAAATACTTAAATAGATCAGAGTTTTAAAGTTTTATTTGACTATATTCTAGCAAACACAGTTCAGTGTTTTAGTTTTGTCCGATACTGTATATTACATACCAACCCATGCCTCGAGTGATTCCTTTTGGCTTTCTTACATTCCATGACAATCCTTGATTCCGTATCCCTGAATGCTATTACCATAACTATCATTTAACTATCACTGAAGATATTTAAATCCCTATAAGCAAAGAAAATAAAGTATAAAGAATGAGCATTTTAGCATATTTTGGAATATTTTTCAAAAATATTTCATGACGCGGGGGGAAAGATAGAAGGGAATGATACAGAAACCAAGAGAGTAACAATGCGTTGTTCTCATCGTGCGTTTTTGTTGTTTGACCACTTTTTATTTATTTTTCTGTTGTCGTCGGCACCAATGTCCCTCAGGGGAAGAACATCTTCGGCTTTTTACACACATAGGACACGAACATCAAGAATGTTCGTTAAAAAGAGCGTAAAAATCTTGTCGGTTTTTAAAGAAGAAGGTTCATGTCGCTTTTTTCAGACTTCAATGATACACCCAAAGAAATATCACAGTAGTATTCACTAATATCAATGAGAAATGATTTCGATTTTTGGAAGAATACTTGCCAAGTTAAATACGGTGTCTTAGTGTCTTAGTGCAGTACAATTTTTCTATATTTTCCGATCATATATACATATCATTGGGTTAATAAGTAGACTTGACATTATTACTAACAATTTTCCTCTAGGTTAACACATGCCTATGGTTATGGATTAGTGAGTGAGAGAGAGAAAATAAGTTGAGAGAATTTATTTATTTACAGCCATATAAAAGTGTTAGTAATATACTCTATTTTTATTTTCATTTCATCAACATACATATGTAAAGCTGTCTATATTTAATAATTTTGGATAAATAAAAATAAAATAAAAAATCGATTTTATTATTAAAAGAACATAAAGCTATCCATCTTTGGCTTAAAAATTAGGCCATGTTTTTTAGATAAATAAAAATAAAAAGAATAAAAAACCATTTGTTATTAAAAGAAAAAAAAACGAGCATTCCAAAGCATTTAAAAAAAATATACTATGGGACAAAATAAAATACGCCCAGCTAATGACATAGAAAATTTTTAACACAAAATATTCTTCGAGTGTTATTCTGAAATAAAATGATAAATTCTCCGCAGCACATGTATTCTTGTCGCAGTCTGATCGACAACTAAATCAAAAAACACAAGAATATATACACATGTACATACGTACGATGAGAGCAACACATTGTTACGCTCTTTTTTGTGTTCATTTTCCTTCTGTCTTCCTCCCCCCTCATCAAGAAATGATTTTTAAAAATATTTTGGTGAGAGCGGGTTGTAATGTTACGACCCGCCATAAGAAATTTTACTTCTACATGATGCGTATTCTTTATATCCATATTCTTTGCTATAAGTCAAGCTCGCACATTTCCTTATAGCACGTATGTATCTCCGTTTGAAAACCCATATCACGTTTGATTGTTAGATTCAAAGTTTGGTTTCCGTTTTTTCTATATGAAGTGTCACACCCATCCTATTGTATTGTTTAGGACTATTCGTGTAACAAGCCCCGACGGGCATCTGCGTAGTGGATAAGATTAGACCAAAAAATCAATCTTATATTACGGTAATACAATTGCTCACGAGTAATAATTTAGGCATCCTAGCGAATACTACATACATACGTAATCGATCATAACAACCCTTCAGTCAGTTTCTCACAACACTTCCGTTGTATCTGTTAATTTTATACATGTGTGGCGATGCCTGAAGTCGCCGTGGTCTAGTAGGTAGTGTGTTGGCTTATTAGACGAAAAGCCAGGGTTCGAGCCCCAGGCCAGACATCAAAATAAAATACAAAAAGTATTTCTTCGGCGACTTCCTCTCAGCAGATTTCATGCCAATTTTATTTACTCTCAGAGTTTTTGCAAGAAATCTGTTGAGAGTAAGTCGCCAATTTCGTTTTTATCTCTGATCTGAGGTTTAAACCGAGGTCATACGTCTAATAAGCCAAAGCAGTACCTACTAGAGTGCGGCGACTTCATATAATGATCCGCGTTAAGCGATGATCCATTCAGCATTCCAATTATACTCTGGTAATATGATTTGAGACTCTGGTTTGCTTTATTTTTCAACCTTTCGAAGTTGAGTAGGGCTCTTCTGGATGAATTATTTGTAACACCCAACATTTATTTTTTTAATTTTAATTTTTTTATTTTACTTTCCATTTTATTGTGTTTTATTGTTTTAGTTTTTTAATCAAAATTAATTTTGTTTTTGATATTTCTGTACGCAATACAAACGCTTGGTGTTTTGCGCTTTTATTGTGTTTTCAAAACCCTTAAAGCTTACACCATATTTTCCTCTAAATAAAGTATATATTGACAATTAAAGAGAAGAGCCATTAACTTTTAGGTGTATGTACATAAGTGTGTGTGTGTGTGTTTGTTTAGTTGCACTCTGAAAGAATGTGGATTATGAGTTCTTTTCCCTTTTTTTGCTGTTTTTTAAAACAACAAAACACACACAGGTACACCAACTCTCATATAAAATACGTTCTCTCTTACACATGGCCACAAACATGAGTAAGCTAACACGTATAGAAGAGAGAGAAGCGAGAGAGAGAGAGAGAGAGAGAGAGAAAAAATATCAATTTTTCTTGTGTGCTTTAATTCATACAACGACAAAACGTTGAACGGTTGTAACGATTGTGTTTAAACATTTTAGTAACGGGATTATATATTAAAACAACGAGTCCGTTACTTAGAAAAAAAAAACACAAAAAAAAAGAAAATTTTATAGAAATTATTAAAAAAAAAAATAAGGAATAATTTACGGTATTGAAAAAGAAGAAAATTTAAATTTAAACGTTTGTTTTTAAATCTTAAGGTTTTTAGAGAGTTTTTTTTGTGGAAAAATTATACATAACGGTTTTTCTTTTAATATATTATAAAATAGTAATATTTTATAATATTTTCTTGTTCTTTAACAAAAAAAAAATTATGTAGAAAAATTAAAAAAAAAATTAATTTATATTTGTAAGCGTTTCTTAAGGCTTTCAAAAAAATTATTTAAAAAAATAAAAAAAAATATTATGCCATAATATAATATTAAAGCTAAGCTAGTGAAGAAAAAAAATACAACAGCAACAACAACCTTAAGGGAAAAAAACGATTTTTCCTATTTTCTTTAAATTTATTCGTGTTTTCGTGTGTGTTTTTTTCCGTCTTTTTTTTTTTGCTACTTAAGTAGAGTAAAAAATATGGTGAAAAATGTTTATAATTTGCCATTTTCAACAGCAAGCAGCAGCAGCAACAACAACAACAACAACAACAAAAACAGCATGTAATTGTACTACTACAACAACTAGAATAAAAATAATAACAACTAAAGCTGGCAAAAGGCAGTGTTGAACGACAAAAAAAAAGTGGAAATATAATGAAATATAGTGTTAAAAATCAATAAATGGCTACAAAAACAGCAGCAACAATAACTAAAACAACAACAAAAAGGGCAACAACAACAAACAAATTTTCAAGAAAATCAATTTTTTTTTTCAAAATAAAAAAATAACCCAAATATTGCGATAAAAAATTTTTTTATATAAAAAAACGAAAACAACAAATATATACAAATAAAACAACAACAAAAACAACACACAAATCATTTAAAAGAAAAAAAACGAAGAAAAGCAGGATTATCTGTAGCGTACACAACATGCATTGCAAATAAATGAAGATTAAATCTGGGTGGCAGCTCTACTATTATTTATTATTTTTATTATCAGCAGCTACAACAACAAGAACAACAACAACAGCAGCTGGAGCAGCCAAAGCAGCAGCAGCAGCAGCATCTTAATCTCACTTCACAATCAGCAGCAAATTAAAAAGAGATAATAAAGCACACACATAACAATAACAACAACAACAAAAAAGAGTATAAAATTTATTTAAAAAAAATAACAACAAAAGCTGAAATGAAATAAAAATTCAAGTGTTTTAAATGAGAGCACATCTGAAGGTGTGTGTGTGTGTGTGGTACGAAAAACAGTTTGTTTTCCTACTAAAAGAGTTGGCAAGTAAATTAGTGTTGTAAAGCAAAGAAAAAAAAACAAAAGAAAGAGCGAGTATGAGAGAGAGCCAAATAAAGCAAAGAGAAAGAAGTAAGAAAAATGTGTAAACGAAAGTAAATATTAAGAAAAAGAAGGCTGTGTATGTGTATGTAAACGTTAGTTTAGAAGTATACTCATACAACTAAAAAAAAATATTCTAAAGTTTTATTACCAAAAAGCAAGAAAGGAAATAAAGAAACAAAAAAAGAAAAAGAAAATAAAAATCCGTCATTATTTTATAAAAAAAAAGAAATTCTTTTCAAAACAAAAACCTCAAAATGTTATAGAAAATCCTATACAACAGCAAATCCATTAATAAATACACACACTCACACATACAACTTTAACTACATCTTCTATTATTACTACTACTACTGCTACTACTACTTCTCCAAAACTTCTTGTTCTTCTTCAGAAAAGTTCTTCTCTTCAAACACCTCGCCTTACGCTCTCAAAAGGGGAAAAAAACGCGAAAAAATCCCCCCAAAAAAAATCCTCTTTTTTCAGCCTTTTCGCTTACAAAACAATGGCTGCTTCGTTATTGGATCTTGACGATTTAATAGAATTTCAATTGGAACGCATTAAATTCGAAGATCTAAACTATAAAGATGAATTGCAATTGCAGCGTCAACTATTGGATTTGGATATGCTGCAGTGTTCACAGCGTCGTCTTAAGCCGCCGACCTTAGCGAAAAGTCTGGCAAATCAACAGCATCAGGCTTTACAAGTACCGGAGGCGTCCTCGTGTACAGATTTACCCTCAACATTGGCCGTTCAAGAGTTGGGTTTGGGCCATCATCATCACAACAACAGCAGCAGCAGTACGGGTGCTATAGCCCGCAGCGGTAGTAGTCGTAAAAGTAAAACGAATGTATCAGCGCTGCCGCCTGTAGTGGGTGGCAGTGTTCAGAATATTGCAAATGGCAGTATAGAAATTGCAATGGAGGTGTTAGGCAATGGTGGTGGTGGTGGTGGTGGAGCAGCTGGAATTAATGGTGGTGGTGGTGGTGGTGGTGGTGGTGGTGGTGGTCGCATTAACAACAGTTTACCTAGTTTTAGTGATAGTGAGGAGGAAGGCTTCAATGTCGATCAACAAAAGGAATTTCGGTAAGTTCATATGGATGACGAAATTACATGCAAATTAACGGGACTAGGATTTTAGGCTTATTAAGTAACCAAATTTTAGAACTTTTATGTTTTAAAGCACAAGTTTTGTAGAGTCAAAATGGACTGCATATTTACTATTTACTTATTTACTTGTTTGGCGTTTACATCCCTTTTGTCGGCATTCCTCCGGCCTTAGGTAGGTAGGTAGAAGTGGCTGTCCCCTCGATGGAGTCATGAGCGGAGACACTTAGGCCGCACACAGGGCCCACTGTGATACCACAGTTCCTCATTTCCCCTATTCCAGGAACCATTCGGAGCTTCCGATGAAGCGACTCAGGTTGCCAATATCCCTACATTACAGTTCATCCATATCCTCCATGAAGCAGGCACCCAGGTACCTCTTTCTCCTTCGACTAAGTGCCGGACATGTGCACAACAGGTGAAGAATAGTCTCATCTTCCTCTTCATATCCACAGCTTCTGCAGAAATCATTTGCAAGGTGTCTAAAACCAATACGCTTCGCATGCGCTCCTATAATGCAATGCTCCGTAATAACCCCAATAACAGTGCTGAGCCTACTTCTTTGGAGCTTAAGCAGAGTCGCCGTGCGCCTCCTATCCAGATCTTTTGCGCCGCTCTGCCCTTTTCCGAAGTTGTCCACATTCTGTTGACAAGATCTCGGTTGCATTGTCAATTATAAGTTTGCAGGTCCCCAAAGGGATCCCCAATGTAGAGAACTCAGCAGAAAGTTCGATGGTCGTGCTCCATCTGGCCAGTTCATCCGCTCTGCAGTTGCCAGGAATATCATTATGTCCCGGTAGCCATGTGATACAAACATCACATCACATCGGTTCGCCACCTCATTGAGATATCTGCGACAGTTGTACATCGTCTTGGAGTTTATTACACTGGAATCCAATGCCTTGTTAGCCGCTTGGCTATCGCAAAGTATGATGATGTTCCGTCCGTGAACATTTTTGTCCACAATAATTTTCACCGCAGCCTGAATTGCTGACATTTCCGCCTGAAAGAAGCTGCAATGATTTGGTAGCCTTATAGGCTTGGATATTCCAATTGATTCCGAATAGATACCAATTCCAACGGCTCCTCCCAGTTTGGAGCCATCGGTGTACATTTGTGCGGAGTCCCTTGGGAGGTTCACTGAACCATTTCTCCAGTCCTCCCTTTCCGGAATGGATGTCCCAAAGTTCATTGAGAAGTCATATCGCGGTGTCATGTAATCATTGCTTCCGACAATATCAATTTCTCCAAGAAATTCCTCCGGCCTTAGAACTTCCATTCATGCGCCTTTTTCAGTTAGTTACACCAATTTCTCTACGCTGAAGATCTTTGGGTCGGTCACGCTGAAATATTCACTTCCATCCAAACGACTTTGTTGAATCAGCAAAGTCGTAGGTTGTCAATATAATACAAACAGGCAGCTATAGGTTTGGATACAGAAATCTTCGCTGCATAGCACAGGGCCAAAGATTTTGCGTAAATATTTTCTCTCGAATACCCCCAATACGGTGGCAATAATTCGTATCAGCGTCATCCAGGCTTTGTCGTAATAAAGAAATACGGGGATGATGACCTACTTGTAGAGCTTCAATTTCGTCGCACCAGAAAGGTGTTTGATAATCGATTGCCTAATGAGTAGTAATAGCACCTTTAGCAAGAGCACTTCTGCGCTAGGTCTGCAAACTGGCATTATTTTTGTGGGTTAAGGCCAAGGTAAGGTAAATAAAGTCTTAGACAACATTGAGGTCCATACATGTCGGCGACATATACTTCGTTTTGTCCTCATTTACTGCCAGCGCCATCTTGCAGCAGTGACATCACGCTAGGCAGGTCCAATTATGTCAATATTGTTCCCGTATACAAGAAAAGTGCATTAAGTTTTGTAAAATGTATACTATTAACCCATTAGTGCCCAGTGGCAACTTAAGTTGCCAACAGAGGTTGCCATAGTTTTTATTCTCAGAGAGTTAATTGAGTGTAAAACACAAAACGGTAACCGTTAGAAAAAAAGTAATTCGGGCATTAATGGGTTAATGCTCCTGATTAGTTGATTCCTCAGTCAACTCCGGTTTCAAAAAGTTTTTCGGGTGCATAGTTGACTGTAGTTGATTACTTTTCACTCCTTCCTGGGAAGCAGCATCAATTTTATTATATATTCGACCATTAAGATGTTGTGGATCATGAATTCCTTTTCCACTTGGCAATTGAACATTGAACATACATACCTTGTAGTGTTTGTGCTGTGATAGCTCCCGTAAATCTGTCAGGAATCGAATTAGGTTTACAGTTGAACTCAATTTAATTTTGACTCTACCGTATTAATTTATTGGTCAACCATTATTTTGCAAACGTTTTTGACATTTTTGCAGAGATCTCTAGGGGTACTCTAAACTCTTTCAGCATCTTGAACAGCTTCCAATATCAAGTCAATAGGCCTATTTTGTTTTCTAAACGGAATGACAGATAAAGAGAATCAAAGACACTCCCCAAACCAAGTTTGAAACTATCAAAATTTTTGTTGGGAAATTACTAGAGGAGGTGATATGAATCGTGCATCAGACTGCGCAGGATTAACCTGACGTTATTTTAACACGATACTATAGACTCAGAGTATACATATTCAGAATAGGGGTTGTCTTGCGCCCAACATGTAGATTTCGCGGTAGTGATAACGAATCATTGGAGCACATTCTTGAAACCAGTGAAGCATTCATGCATCTCCGAAAGGAACACCTGGGTATATACTGGCCATGGAATTTTACTAACATCGAGCATCATCATGAGGTTTGTTAGGCCCATAGGTTTAGAGAACACATACAGTGCTTGACAAAACAATGGAAACTTTTTCAAAAATGTACTTAATCGGACGAAAATTTAACATGTTTTTTAAAAATCGGCAAAACATTTGTGGAGTTTATTAATATGCACTGTTATTAAAGTTTCTGTATATTAAAATTATGTATAAAAATGAATTATATAATTCAAAAATTAAAAAGTTTCCAAAGTTTCCAATGTTTTGTCAACATCAAATATGTGAATAGAATTATTTTTTTTTAATTACTGAATTATATAGTCTTTTTATATATTTTTTAAAATACAGAAATGTTAATAACAGTGCATTTAATAAAAGGCATTAATATTTTGCCGATTTCTTAAAAAGATTTTTAAATTTTCGTCCGATTGTAACACATAAATAAATTTTTGAAAAAGTTTCCATTGTTTTGTCATGCACTGTATGTAGATATGCCCTATTAGGTATGTGGGGAGTACAATAGATCGTATGGTCGCAGTATTAAAATATCTCTTCACTACAATTAGAAAAAGAAGATGCTAAAATTAGTAACGGCGTTTTTATAAGAGGGAATTTATAAAGAGTACATGTTTGAGAAATAGGTCGATGTGTTTCAGGTCGCAGTACTGCTATTTATAGTGCTGTAAAGTGGGATTCTTACAGATTTTCAGAAAGCCTATAAGGAATGTTTCTCAGTCAAGGAATTCCGTTTATTTTTACATAGAAATTTCAAAGATAGTAGTATTCTGTATAGCGGTGTAGGTCGACCTATCGTCGATTGACAGATCTTGAGAACAAAACATATATTTTTTTCATTTCAAGATGTCAGAGCTAAAATTGTAACTCTCGAGATCTTGTCTATTTAGCCAACATCCTACTCAGTTCAAAATTAAGTCTTTTCCATAACCATACTTAAGATAATTAGTCATTTAAAACCCTTCAGTCAGGATTACGATCATCACTTATGTTGTGTGTGTTAATTTTATACATGAGTGACGGGACCTATAGTTTAATTTCGACTCATAACAACAGCGTTGAGAAGCTTTGCATGGCAATTTCATTTACTCAGAGTTTTGCCAGAAATCTGCGGACAGGAAGTGGTCTAAGAAATATTTTTTCATATTTCGGTTTGTTGGAAATGTCTGACCTCCAGGTCAGACGCGGCCTCATGCCTTATACGATAACACAATAACTACTAAACTACGGCGACTTCAATATTCAATAACAAGTACGCTGAACTAAACAGCATTAAAGACCTAAATTCTGGTATCACAATCATTCGGTGTTCATTGGTTTGCTAAACTGGATTTTGGATTGAGAGTATGACCCAAAATTGCTGACTGAAAGACTCCGAAGCAATATAATTTTGAATGGACATTTAATACAATCACACGATACAAATTCCCATAAACAGAAAACATATTCTTGAGGTTATTACAAGAATTGACTGTAGAAATTCTACCATGATTAATGGTAGGACTACTGAAGTAAAATCAGGACTAAGAACGAAGTGAGATGATAGTCGATTTTATTTCAAAAAATTAAAAAAATCAGGTCTTGGCCACTTTCATAAATTTCTAGATTAAACAACACGTTTACCAAAGAAATAAGTCTATGGAAACGATGTGGAGTCTTTAAAGAGTTGTGGCTGTTCTGTAATTTTGTAATCCAAAAGATGTCTTCAGCAACATCGTCTCTAATACTACATATTGTGGGCCATACATAGGAACTGATAATAGAGAAGTCGCCGTAGTCTAGTAGGTAGTGTGTTTTGGGTTATTAGACGTAAAGCCAGGGTTCGAGCCCCAGGCCAGACATCAAAACAAAATACAAAAAGTATTTCTCCGGGGACTTCCTGTCAGCAGATTTCTGGCAAAAACTCTGAGAGTAAATAAAATTGCCATGAAAAGTTTCTCAAAAATCTGTCATTCGGAGTCGACTTTAAACTGTAGGTCCCTCCACTCATGTATAAAATTAGCACACACAACATAAGTGGTGTGAGAAACTAGGTCGTAATCCTGACTGAAGAGTTGTAGTGAGACAGAGAGGACCTATTCAGCGACAGCAAAATACATTAGGCAATGAAACTAAAATGATCATTGTTAAGATTGAAATAAATTTAGTATGCCAGTTCTTTGGAGTCGATTATCACTGTTATTGAGGTAACTTAGATGAGATCGAAACACATTTCTGGGAAGCATGAATTCCAATTATTTAACAGCAACAATAATAGATTATGCATGTACGAGTATGGCTTTAAATTTATAATCCATAAATGCAAAATGTTTTTGTTATTTCCTTTTCCTTTATTTTTAAATTCTTTCAACGTCGACTTTCTTAGAAATTTTTAATGTCATTAATACACTCTATACACTCTACCATAACAATGTTATTCATTAATATTTTAAAATGCTTTTCATACATAGTGTTTTTGTTGCTGCTTTTTGTACCCTATTAAATTTGCATAATCTTTCAAAGGAATTTCATTAAATCATTTATAATGAAATGTGCACGTACGTACGTTTTAGTACATTCCACGTAAATTCTTTGTAAGCGTTTTAAAATCCACAAATCCATGTTTTTTTCGTTTTTTTTTTTTATTTGAATTTTTCTTGTTTTTCTACTAAAAATAACATATATTTGCACATACATACACACATACATGTTTTCATATATTTACAATTATTCTGTCATTTAACAATTGCCTTAAACCCTTCCTTTCTTGCTTTCTTCCTATTCCTTATCCTCTTTTTTTTGCTTTTTTTTGGTTCAAAATGACATTTCGTTTTGATTTTTATTTTAGCCACTCTTTTGTTTTTAACCACACTTAACCAGTTTTACTCTCTTTTAATTCTCTTTTTTGTTTCACTCTCTCTCGTAGTGAGTATTTAAATTAACTGTGTGTGTATATGTAAGTGTCTGTGCACTTTACCCGTTAGTGGGTATGGGAATAGCCCACAAAATCCCCAATTAATTGCTTGCTTTTATAGCAATTGATAGAAGTTTTTCTTAAATTGCTTGCATACTTTGTGGCGCCATTTGGGACCAAAAAAAAAAAGTATAAGAAGGAGCTGTTAAGAAAATATCCTTGAGTTGTATACGAAGTACAAGTAAGTACTCACTCACTTTTGATAATATATGTATAGTCAAGAATATAATAAAATGTAAAACATACTTTTAGGTGAATAAGCTTAAATGGAAAATCCCATTTAAAAGATATTCGTTTTTGGTGTTCTCTAAAAGGTTTAAACATTTTTGTTTTAACAGGCAATCACTTCAAATAAAAGGGATATAATAGGGTGAAAAACAAAAGCAGTATTTGGGGATATCGCTCTCCAATCTAGATTAAAATGATACAATTTGATGAGGGTAATTTTGTAATTTTAGACATTCGAAGACATTTGATAGGACGTTTGATATGGAAAGCTGTTGTTATGTATTCCAGAACATAGAGATATCATCGACAATAGCATTGTTAATAAGATCGTCAAGATTGATAGAGAGCTCATACTGTTCGACATGTTACAGGGCACAGATATTCCGATTGTCGCGGTCGAGTTGGGTATTATTCGGTCGTTTTACAGAGAGGCTTAACTTAATTGATAAGAAAAAGATCAGAATCGATTGTCTTCTGTCCTTAAATCCATCCATCATGCAACTGGGATTTTCACTGACCCCTGCCTATGTATGAAGGGATAGTCTATCTTTCACTTCACGTGTCAGTTTCGGCTCGTGCTGTGAGGAAACGGAAGCTGATTTTTATTTGATAAAACTCTGCAAAATAAGATTTAATATAATAAAAAGATTTATTTTAGAGTCGAAATGGTTTCCTATACAGAGTATTTGATCACTATTTTGTATATTGAAAGTCTCAAAGCGTTAAAATCCTTGATCCTTGATCGCAAAAACTCTGAGAGTAAATAAAATTGCCATGAAAAGTTTCTGAAATATCTGTCGTTCGGAGTCGACTTTAAACTGTAGGTTTCATTGAGTTATTTTTACGTGGTGGGTTCTGCTTGGAAGCGTTTTGAGAAGCTATTCTATTGCAACGATATACTTGAAGAAGGAACAAGCTTGAGGAACTCTTAAAAATTTTAAAAATTTCCTTCCTTCAATTTCTCATTTTCCAACTTGTTTAGCTGAACCGTACAAACCACAGTAGTCGCCGTAGTCTAGTAGGCGGTGTGTTGGCTTATTAGATGTGAGGCCACGGTTCACACCCCAGGTCAAACATCTCGAACAAAACGAAAGAAAAAAATATTTCCGCGGCGACTTCCTCTCAGCAAATTTCTGGCAAAAACTCTGTGAGTAAAAAAAATTGCCATGAAAAGTTTCTTAAATATTCGTCGTTCGGAGTCGACTTTAAACTGTAGGTCCCGCCACTGATGTTTAAAATTAACACAGACGACATAAGTGGTGTGAGAAGCTAGGTCGTAATCCTGACTGAAGGGTTGTAATCACCAATTATGTATGTATGTATGTATGTATGTTGGAAGGGATTACACCCTGACTTTAATCGCGTCATCTAAACAAAATCCGCAATACGCTGCAACAGGCTAGACCACGTTTGGTCCATTGTAATAACACAGTTTTCCGTTTACCCTAACACTGGAATAATGCGCACCTTATGAAAAAGCCATTTAGACGTCCAATGATAGATCAATGAAATTATATTCATTATAGAAGTCTAGCAGCTTCCTACTCGTATGGCATAATGCTGATATATATACCCTAGAAGGAAGGAACAGTCTGCCACTCTTTCTCTTCACTACACAACACCAAGGCTAATGCATTTCGCATAAGTACCCAGACTGCATTGACCAATAATCCAGTAATAGTGCTTTTTTAAGCAGACTTTCCGTGTGCCTTTTATCTAGACTTGCGATTTGTTGCGACATTTTATCCATATCCGAAGTCACCTACTCAGTCCGAACGGAATCGACTACTACATTATCAATTCTGAGATGCCAATTTCTCAATATAGTGTGGTGTTCAGTGATTGCGCTGTATGTAGCCAGTTCATTCGCTCTGCAGTTTCGCGAAAATTTATCGTATGATGTATCGCTTTGTCATCTAGGTGGGAGCCTGGCGATAGCCGTAGATTGTGTTAGATGTCTTTAGATTAGAATTCAGTGTCCTGACATTGTCATGGTTATCCGAAAGTATGGTAATATCTTTTCTAAAGATAATGTAATCCTTAACAATCATCACTCCAGCCCGTATGGCCAACATCCGCCTGAAAGATGATGCAATGGTCAAGAAACTTTATCTCAGCAATCACGTGGCGGTTTTTATGTCGAATTCGCCGTTTTTTTAGACTGAAATAGGTTTTGAAATTGTTCACGAAAAGGGTTTCGCAAATATAATATTTTTTCTATACTAAAGGGTCCGCCAAATAACTTTTTTTTTAAAATGCTTAAAAAAAAACTACTGAATATTTTCTCAAATTTCTTTTTTTATTTGAAAGTACAATCCTTCCGGTTAATAATGGAAAATAATTTCATTCAAGTGGCTTCCTCGGCTGGCCATGCAGTAGCCTATACCAGAAGATGCCGATTTTGGCAAAAAATCATCTTTTCAGATGAAGCTCATTTTGATCTTGGCGGGTATGTAAACAAGCAAAATTGTCACATTTGGGGCACAGAAAACCCGCACGTATACATTGAAAAGCCGACGCACCCAAAACGAGTCACGGATTGGTGCGGATTTTGGTTCAGAGCCATAATTGGGCCATTTTTCTTCGAAAATGAGCAAGGAGTGGCAGTTACAGTCAATGACGGTCGTTATCGGGCCATGTTGAACGAATTTTTGTTCACAAAAATTTAAGAGGAGGATATTGGCAACATTTGGTTTCAACAGCCACACAGCCGAAGCTACACTCAATGTTTTGCGCCCTGTTTTTGAAGATCGTATTATCAGCGGCAGAGCTGATGTCGTTTGTCCACCTCGGAGCTGCGATTTGACACCGTTGGACTATTATTTGGGGTGCCATCAAAGATAAGTGTTTCGCCGACAAGCCAGAGACAATTGACGCTTTAAAGGACAATATTCGTGTAGCCATTGATGAAATACAAATGCACACAATCGATAATGTGTTAAAAAATTGGACCGATCGTGTAGGCTACTGTATGGCCAGCCGAGGCAGCCATTTGAATGAAATTATTTTCCATTATTAACCGGAAGGATTGTACTTTCAAATAAAAAAAGAAATTTGAGAAAATATTCAGTAATTTTTTTCAAGCATTTTCAAAAAAAAAAGTTATTTGGCGGACCCTTTATGTTTTCAACAAACAGGACCAATGGCAGAAACTGTTGAATAACCGAGTTGCTGAAAAATGTCAAAAGTTCCCTCTTAAAAATGTTCATTGGATGTTCTCGTATGTACGCCATCGCTCGTTCTATGATTCACTCGTTCTTTATTGCATTTTAAACATTTTCATCCGGCAGCACTATTTTACTTTCTCTTGGCTTTTACTTTTGTGCCAAACATTTTTACTCTCGCTCTCATTTCCTGTTTTTCTTTTTGGCTCTCTGTCAATAAAAAAAAACTACACTCTCACATCCCAATTTCCTTAGACAAGCAACTCTTTTTGTCACTTTTTCCTTTATTCCTACGAAATAAGGTCACGTGTGGCGTGTACGACAAAAAAAAGAATAAAAAATAGAAGGAAAATTCAAAAAAAGAAATTTAGAAGAGAATAAAATAAAAAAGAAGAAGAAAAATATGTTTCACATGCATGCATTGGCGTGTTTTGAATTTTTCATTAATGTTTGTGTTTTTAATTAAAATTGATTTCATATCATATTCTTAGCATTTTTTGTTGTTATTATTTCTCTCATTTGTTTTATTGCTCTCTTGTAATTTTGTTTCTTTTGTTATAATAGAGTGTCCTTTTTTCTATGTGTGTGTGTGTTTGTTTGTTTGTTTTGTCATAATTTTTTGTTTTTATTTTTTCTTTCAAGTGGTAAACTTAAAAGCTTCACACGTATTTCTTCTTCTTTACGGTATTTTTGACTGACTGCCTTAACAAAATTTGTGTTTTTGTATTACAACAATAACAACAAAAAAACAATCGAGAATAAAAATAAAATTTTCGATATTTAATTAATGGTTAGCTTGCTTGAATTCATTATACATGTATTTGTTGTTGTTGTTTTTCTATCGTACTTTTTTTAGAGTTTTCGTGGCTCATTTGTTGTGATTTTGATTTCATTTCGTGCAAAACAGAAGTTTTAATTGATTCCTTGTGTACTCACTCGTATACATGTAAACTACAATTTAGTTTTTGTTTTTTTCTTCTATTATTGTTGTTGTTGCTGTTGTTGTAGTAGTAAATGAACGTATGAATCACTGTCAATTTTTAATTGTGACATTTACTGCAGAAGTTCATTTGAGGATATTTGGCATCATTTTTCAAAACTTTTCATAATCTGTCGGCTTATGGCATAAAGAATTATTTCTTTTCGTTTTTGGTTGTTTTCTTTCTTTCTTTATTTCTTTAGTTAGTTTATTTTACAAAAGGGTCCGCCAAATAACTTTTTTTTTGAAAATGCTTTAAAAAAAACTACTGAATATTTTCTCAAATTTGCTTTTTATATTTGAAAGTACAATCCTTCCGGTTAATAATGGAAAATAATTTCACTCAAATGGCTGCCTCGGCTGGCCATGCAGTAGCCTACACGATCGTTTCAATTTTTAAGCACATTATCGATTGTGTGCAGCTGTATTTCACCAATGGCTTCACGAATATTGTCCTTTAAAGCGTTAATTGTCTCTGGCTTGTCGGCGTAACACTTATCTTTAACGGCACCCCACAAATAATAGTCCAACCGTGTCACATCGCAGCTCCGAGGTGGCCAAACGACATCAGCTCTGCGGCTGATAATGCGATCTTCTAAAACAGGGCGCAAAACATCGAGTGTAGCTTCGGCTGTGTGGCACGTAGCGCCGTCCTGTTGAAACCAAATGTTGCCAATATCCTCCTCTTCAATTTTTGTGAACAAAAATTCGTTCAACATGGCCCGATAACGATCGCCATTGACTGTAACGGCCATTCCTTGCTCATTTTCGAAGAAAAATGGCCCAATTATGCTTCTGGACCAAAATCCGCACCAAACTGTGACTCGTTTTGGGTGCCTCGGCTTTTCAATGTATTCGTGCGGGTTTTCTGTGCCCCAAATGCGACAATTTTTTTTTGTTTACATACCCGCCAAGATCAAAATGAGCTTCATCTGAAAAGATGGTTTTTTTTGCCAAAATCGGCATCTTCTGGTGTAGGCTACTGCATGGCCAGCCGATTCATACATTTGAATGAAATTATTTTCCATTATTAACCAGAAGGATTGTACTTTCAAATAAAAAAAAGAAATTTGAGAAAATATTCAGTAGTTTTTTTAAAGCATTTTCAAAAAAAAAAAAAAGTTATTTGGCGGACCCTTTATTTATTTCTTTATCTATCAATTCTGAGATTGCTTAAAATTAACAAAGACTCAAGGCTAAACTATGTGGGATATATTTTTCTTAATAAAAGAAATCGGTACCAATTGCAGATTTTATTTATTTATTTATTTAATTAGAATACAATTGAAAAGATTCTCCGTTTCCTTCCGTCTTCCCTTTCACAGAGTTTGCTCTTCCAAATATATCTTCCCACTCCACAGAAAGTCTCTGAACTTATCTGGGGCTTCGAAGCTGCCCTCATATTACGCTTATTAGACTGCTGATTAACGTGGATTCCTACATGACCTGAGATCCAACAAAGCTTGACCCTAATTCCATTGGCCAGCTCATTAAGCTTTTCCATACATTTCTTGAGTTTACTGCATATGAGTCGAATACTGGAATGGCAACCCGACTGTCTCATAGCATACTATAATTATTACAAGCTAAGTAGCATGGAAATTATGCTCGGTGTTGTATAATAGACCAGAATCCGGTGGGAACCGAACCCACAACCCTGTTGTAATAGTCTAGCACACTAACCACTAGGCTACCAGGTTACCCAATTAGAAATTTTGTAACAAGGATTAGTTGTCATTTATTTTTTATGGAAATTTAACGTCATTTCTGTTCGATGCAGACATTGCAGGCATTAACGCATATACTAGTTCTTGTTGCTGGTTTAATCTTTCAAGTCTACTTGATATGTAATAGATGGGCATCACTCTGGATTCGCATGGGTTAACTTATGAAGTTTTTAATTAAAATTTTATACATAATTTTATATACATAAAATTTATACAGAGATTCCTTTCACTTGTTGTTAGGCCTAGAAATAACTTATATTCCTGGTTTTAATGATTCTTCCTCCTAGAAGTTATAATCACAATAATTTGAATATTTTACAGGAACAAATAGTTTAACAAATAGACATTCGTAGAATCAGGCTTAACGATTGGTTAAATCCTAGATTGCATCCAATATTTTCGGCATTTCTCTTATCGTATAAAATTTAGAGGGGACAGATACTTTAATGTGGCGTCCGTGTACTTTATGATTATTTTGACTTGCATATGAATTCACAACAGACTTTATTTTCTGCCTACGCCACAATATTGTCTCATTTATGATATCCTCTGACAAGCAGTCGCATAGACCATATGAGAATGGTTCCATGGATGATTGCTGCTGACCTTTCGCTTTATGTCTTTTGCTGAAACAACAATGAAGGTGAGGAGGATAAGATCATCACCCACTTCCTCTGCCAGTGATTTGCACCATCAATAAATAGGGAAAAATTTCTACGCAGAGTCTTTTTCGTTGAATTGATTTTATTGGCTTATCAGAAAACTTGAAGAATTGAGCTTAGAAGAAAACGACGAATCAATCGACTATTATTATAGGCTTAGTGCATATTTTTTTATGAATGTCCTACAAAGGGTTACACGCTGATGATATCGACGCCTCCGTTCTATAACATTCTAAGTCGAAAAAGTGTGTTTTGAGTTATGAGCTCTCAAAGTTTTCACGCGACATATGACTATATGTGTATTCTAAGGAGATTTTACCCTATAACTTCGGAACGGATCGGCGCATCTTAACCAAATTTTGACAGTATTTAATTTAGAGAACGTAGAATTTAAAAATGCAAGAACATTAAACATTAAAAAATTATAGAATGGAGGCGTCGATATTGTCTTGCCTCCGTTTAAGTAGAGAAACGGACTTGAATTCCCTGAAGGTCTTAGATTAGACGAAATAAGTCTTGCACATTACATCCTCTTTGAGCGCAGAGTTTTCTGCTCTAATATGACAACAATAATAGGTTCTTGGGATTTCGATATAATTTTGACTAAAACTCCAATGGTTTGAATTTGAAAGCATCTCCACGTCTCTCCGTTTTCTCCTTCGCTGGATTTACCTTCCAAACAGCTTTATTCCTCCACAGAAATGTTTTGACCCTAAGAGTGCAACCTGTTCTCTTCTCTAAATCTTATTGGCTTGCTCATTGCCGTAAATTCGACCACATTAGAGAAGAGTGCTCAGCTGTTGCTTTGCTTCTCAGATAGCAATGCTATGTTCCGTCCTTTGTGTTCTCTTTCCAAGCGGAATTGAACTTATCTTTCGATGACGTAGACCACCGCTTGGTAGATATCAATGAGTTTCTCTATTGTTTTGAATATTTTACCGAACATCCCGCTCCGGTCACTTTATCTACCCTTGACCTCTTCGTAAGCCATGGGATGGCTTCTTAAAATTGCTTCATTCACTCTCATTACTCATTCTTGTTGCCAAGCATTTTCCAAAATTATAGAGCCTACTAATTCTAACCAGGGACAGTTAAGAACGAAGCTCGCAGCCGCTCTATTTGTCAGGCTGCAGTGTCTCCAGATGAATCGCATGTTAGACTTGTCTCTCATGCCCCTATACAATGATTAGGATTATAAAGTTCTGATCCTTATTACCATTTGCACCAGACTTAAATCAACAGAGTCTCTAGAACCACTGTACGACCAGGTTCTCTTCATCTTACATAATTGGTCTTTACAACCCTTCAGTCAGGATTACGACCTAGTTTCTCACACCACTTATGTTGTATGCGTTAATTTTTATACATGAGTGGTGGGACCTGCAGTTTAAAGTCGTCTCCGAACGACAGAGGTTTAAGAAACTTTTCATGGAAATTTTTTTACCCTCAGAGTTTTTGCCAAAAAACTGCTGAGAGGATGTCGCCGAAGAAATATTTTTTTTTTTCGTTTTGATGTCTGACCTGGGATTTGAACCGAGGCCTTACGTCTAATAAGCCAACACGCTATATATTACGGTGACTACAGGTTCTCTGCATCTTATCAACAAACTTAATCACCTCCGCTAATTTCAAATACATTCTGTTGTCCAAACAATTCATAATTCTTGACTCTAATTAGCTTTTCATGTCAGTTTACTGTTCAGTATTATTCCCATGACCGCCACCTTTGAAATATCTCCGCTAATAGACCACACATTACGAAAATAAGCACATTTTCATTCACATTAAATGAGTTTAAATGCAATACTTACGCTCTTTATGTACAATTATGGAAATTCTTATTGCACACGTACATACTTATTATTGTTAAGGAGCAACGCATTTAAATAAATGCGAAACGTAAAACGAAATTTGCTTCAAATGCTTAACACGTTGCCATGAATTTAAATAAATTACTCGGTGGTTTGCTTATGCAAAATTGCTTCTATTAATTTCGAAGCCTTTGTTTCAACATCACAGTTGGCAACTCATCTCATTTCGCCTTATTTTCTCTAGAGCTCTTGCGGTCTCTTGCCTCTTTAGGTTCTCTTTGTCTTTGTATGTTTGTTTGGTGTTGTTGTATTTTCTTTTCTTTATTTTTATATCACAGGTTCAATTCCTCTTTAAGCATCATACACAGAAATACTCTTAAGTCGAGATGAATGTGTACGTACGTGTTTGTGCCTGTGTATGTGTACGTCATGCTGTCGTTGTAGTTGTTGTTGCTTATTCTTCTTCTTCTTCTTGTTTTAAAACTATTAATATTTTCTTTTTATTTTCTTGCATTTTAATGCATTATGCAGCCCCAGCCTATGTTATCCTTTTCGCCATTATTTTTATTTCCGTATTTAATGGCTATTGTCGTTGCCGTTGTTGGCTGGCGTTGGCGTCGTTGAGTGTCCGGGGATTAGAGAAGTGTCTGGTAGGAAAACATGTCATTGAGTTTTACCCGCCATTATCGATGTCATCATAATGATGATACTATTTTCTTATCTGTTATGCCCTACGCTAATAAGATACTGCATTGTGTATTAATCGAGATGTTTGTAACATACTTACACACTTACTTAATATATGTGTACGTAACAGGCCATTACAACCCTTTAGTCAGGATTACAACCTAGCTTCTCACACCACTTATGTTGTGTGTGTTAATTTAATACATGAGTGGCGGGACCTACTGTTTAAAGTCGACTCCGAACGACAGATTCTTGGGAAACTTTTTCTTTTTGTTTATTTCAACCCTTTAGTCAGGATTACGACCTGGCTTCCCACACCACCCATGCCGTAAATGTTTATTTTTATCAATAAATGGCGCGACCTACAGTTTAATGTCGAGCCTCCAGCTTTTCATGGTAATTTTAGTTTTCGTATTTCGTTTTCTTTGAGATGTCTGAGCTAAGGTTGGACCACAAACACGTGTCTAATAAGCCAACACGCTACCTAGAAGACTACGGCGACTTAGTATTCCGCTACCAAACCGATTAATCCCAATTTACGTTCATCATGATTTTCGAATTTCTATATTTCGCGGTGGGTAAACTTCAATCCCCTTGAAATAATTCATGAAGCAACTAGGCTGTATCCCCTCATCCAGAGAACAGAAATTGTAAGACTCATTCAGCAAAGAGGTTCTCACTACCTAAACCAACACTTATTCAGAGAAAACATTGTTTCTAGACAACGCAGCAACCAGCTTTCGTCGTAAGACCAGCTACAACGGACCAATCACTTGCTTATGTGGAAGTTAAACTGAAGAATAAGAAAGAGGATGAAGAGGTTTTGAGACAGCTTTTGTTTGTGCTATTTCGTTCGTGTATTGCAAATACAACAACAACTCAATACATTTTAACAGAGAAGATGGCAACCCTGTTATTCTGGAATCTGCTATAATTGGTGGTGCTTGGCTAGAAAATCTTGATTAATGAAACAGAAACAAGCCAGATACGATGAAAAAAGATGGGAGAGTTTTTTTATGACACTTCCTACTTGCTTACTTAATTGGTCTGCCGCAACACATCCTTCCAGGCGCCTCTGCTTCTTGCGCGCCTACGCCAGTTGGTCACACCAATCGATGACAGGGCTTCCTCGATTTGGCCCTTCCAACGAATACAAGGTCGTCCTCTTCGCCGACTTCCGCAGATCCCCGGATCAAATACCCGTCTCGCTGGAGCATCCTCCTCCATTCGAACGACATGGCCGAGCCAGCGCAGCCGCTGGTTATTAATGCGCTGTACAACGTCCATGTTGTTGAGGAGCTCATACAGCTCACTGTTGTATCGGATGCGGAAATCATCGCCAACTCGTACTGGACCGAAGATCTTACGCAGTATTTTTCTCTCGAACACTCTCAAGGCTGCTGCATCAGTACTTAATAGCACGGGTATTATAAGCGTTTTGTAGAGTGTTAGTTTTGTCGTACGAGAGATACTTCCATGGTCTTTAAAAAACGAAAAAGGATAAAAAGAGCTCCCATTTAAGTTTGCGCTTGCCTGGGTTCGAGCACCAGGCCAGGCATCAAAGACAAAATACAAAAAATATTTTTTCGGCGACTTCCTCTCAGTAGATTTCTGGCAAAAACTCTGAGAGTAAATAAAAAATTGCCATGAAAAGTTTCTCAATAAATAAAAATCTGTCGTTCGGAGTCGACTTTAAACTGTAGGTCCCACCACTCATGTATAAAATTAACACACACAACATAAGTGGTGTGAGAAACTAGGACGTTGTACAATGGGTCAATCGACCGCCGGGTACTGTACTTGTCTTAATTGACAAGTACACGTCCTCTAACCTAACCTAACCTAAGTTTGCGCTTAATATACCCTCTACGGGTTTGTCATTTTCTGGCTTCAATTAGACACTTCGTGTTATCAAATCCAATTTTTTCTCGAATCCAGCTATAAAGTTGTCACTCTCCCTTTCATTTTTGAATCATCAGCAGCATCAAGCTTGAGTAGTAAGTCTCTTGTGTAAGCCATTTGTAAATCCTTTAAATTATGCTAAATACCCTTGAGAAGGTTTCAATCAGAGGATTGATAGAGCGGGTGTCGGCATTCAGGCTCTCCTAAAGGTCATTGTATGATTACACAGCTGCATACAAGTGAACCTTTTCTGTTTCTGTTTTTTTATCTTCTTCCTCTCTCTATCCTCATTCTTTGTTTTCAATCTGTTTTATCGTCCTCTTACCGAGCTTCCTATCTACATACATACACACATACATAATTGATCATGACAACCCTTCAGTCAGGATTACGACCTAGTTTCTCACACCACTTATGTTGTGTGTGTTAATTTTATACATGAGTGGCGGGACCTACTGTTTAAAGTCGACTCCGAACGACAGATTTTTGAGAAACTTTTGCCAGAAACCTGCTGAGGGGAAGTCGCCGAAGAAACACTCTTTTGTATTTTGTTTTGATATCTGGCCTGGGGCTCGAACCCTGGCTTTACGTCTAATAAGCCTACTAGACCACGGTGGCTTGAGCTTCCTATCTAGGCTCTGTAAGTCACCAAATCCGATTGTTTTCGTGCAATTCCTCTGCTTCTATTCAGTTGTAACCATATCCTAGCCTGAAGCGCTATCCCTGCAAGCTGTAAGCCGTATCAACTTAGATTCTTTTTCCGGATTCCCGCCCCAAAGTCGAAATATTGTTACAAGTTCCCAAAAGTTTTTAATTTTTGATTTGAAAATGCCTGTCAAGCAATGTGCAATCCTACAAATTTTCTCTTAAAAAGTTTAGTTGCTGCAAACATGTTTTTTTAGGTACCATTGGGTCGTGTCTAACCCCTCTACAATTGTCTTTATTGTCGTTCTAATTGTTTTTTTTTTTTGTTTTCTGTGTTTCTTCATGACTGATTCCTAAAGGGTTTTGTTGTCGATGTTTCCATCGTTTCCAGATTATTTTTCTCACCTCCTCGCGATAGCATTTTGTTTCCTATTTAGTAGCAGCTAGCAACTCATCAATACGTTGCCTTCCACTTGATTTGCTCTGATAAAGAGCCATAAATACGCTTTTCTTTCCTTAGTTAGTTTATCAGATTTTTTGTTTTGTTTTGTATTTTATTAGTTGATCCACTTTTTCTTCTTCTCCTCTTTACTGGTATTAGCAATTTACGTACAGGTGGCCAGAGTTTTTTTTTTGCAATCATTTAGCTGCTGAAATTATTTACAATGAAATGGTTTCCTTGGCATTTGGTTCAACATATGCTGGGGCAACACTTAAATGTCACTTTAAATGCTATGGAGATAATATTCCTACGATAATTACAAACATTTCAAGGAGCATAACATGAGGCTTACATGAGGAATTAAACGTTATTTAGGGAAATTAGGAAAGTTATTAATTGTACTTGAGATTATTTTTCTATTACGCTTCAATACATTCCTACAAAACACTTCAAATGGGCTTGAAAGGCAGATTGGTTAGTCTTCTGCACTAGGGGTTCCATGATTCCACGTCCTTTTCTAAAAAATATTTCCTCTAGAGTAAGTGGCCATATTCACCTGTGGCATCACAACGGGCCGCTATGCGTGCTCAAGTGAGCTTTTTGGCAAATTAAAGCTACCACGCTAACCTAACCTAACCTAACCTAACCTATGTGGCCATACTTTAATAAAAATTTTCTTTATTTTTCAAGGTCTCTGGCAATTGAATGGTTTCAACAACTTCGCGCCCGAACTGAAGACTTTAAATCTGACGAAGAATCGAGAAGAATGCGTGAAGCCGGCAATGATTCCTATCGTAAAGAGCGACATGCACTTAAAGCATGTGACCTCTATACGGAAGCAATATTTTTGGCGCCATCACAAGATAGTATAGCAGCCGCAATGGCGCACGCAAATAGGTCCACTGTATTGCATGACTGCGGCATGTATGAGGTAAGGATACAACAACCAACAACAACAAGAAAAAGAAAAACGCAATGCAACACAACATACACAATCACTGCAATTATCAACACTGGCAGGCACACAGCACAGCACGCCACAGCCAGCTCAAGTGATTGGTAGGCTGGTTGTTTGGTTTGGTTTTCCTAGTGTGGCTGATGACAGCAGTTTGTCGCTTACGAGAGTGATAGGAGCCGTTAAAGACTCAAAGTATGTGAGTGAGTGAGTGTGCGGTAGGATATGAAATGAAGAATAACGTGTAAATAACGTGGATATAATTATAAAACCCTTCTCTCTCTCTCTCTCTTTACCCGTGCCTCTCTTGCATATGTGTCCGTGTGCATTATAAGTTAATAATAATTACGAATGGAGGCGGCGGGAGTGAGCAAACATTTCCGTTTTGGATAATGAGTTTGAAAAAGGCATTGATTTGGTGGTTGTGTTGTATTGTGTTGCATGGCGGTTTGTTTGATGGATAGTTTTCCTATCTACTTATTTGCTTGCCTCACTCAAACACTTCCATTTAATTTCTATTTATTTTGTTTGCAGCAATCGTATGATGATTGTTTGTGCGCCTTGGATTTAGGCTATCCAGAAGAGTATCATCCATTGATAAAACTGCGTCAAGCCTCTTGTGCCTTAAAAATGCGTAATTTTGCGTTATGCGAACAACATTTGCATGAACTCTTACACATGGAACTTTCGGAAACGTTTGAAGCACGCACCCATGAACTGTGGCATGAATGTGAAGTTTTGAAAGCGGAAAAAATCGAAATGGGTGTACAAACAGACAACGATTTAATAACAAACGGTACCAAAATCTATGAAGTGTAAGTATTTCTTTCCTTCCTTTCATCCCATCGCCCCTTTAACTTGTTTATTTGTTTACTTTGCTGTTTAATTTTAGGGCCTGGTTAGACAATACGAATGTTATAACCACCACGAAAAGCGCCTATTTACGTTCCATTACCGATATACCCAATAATACACCCATTTTCCAGGAGGAAGCCGCCGTTTTTGTGCCCAGTGGCGCGGCACGCATTTGTGATCATTGCGGCGTTACACAATTTGTACCGTTTCCATGCATTTTTTGCTCTAATCGTACAGCCGTCTACTGTTCACGCAAGTGCCGTGCGGCCCACGCTTCCATACATGCTCTCGAATGCTATGCGCATCAAATCGAACTCTTTGAAGAGTTTGGTGTTGAATTCTCAAAGCCACGCCTACTACAGCTCGCCTTTCGCATGCTCATAAATGGCCTGCCCCAGGTGGTGCCTCATTGCCGCAAAAAACCCACAGTCAGCAAAATGTGGAACGCCTTCAATAGCATACTGACCGAACGCAATTGCAACTCTTCGTCCGCCTCGCTAGCTGCCTCCTCCACATCGTATTCAGCCCTATTGCGTTTAGAATCCCACTTAGATAAGGAGGAAAAGCCAAGTATGGTTTCTTTTGCCATTGTCGCACACATACTTGCCATCTATTTGGGCGAGTACACCGATTTTTTCGAACTACTCGAGCTGACAATGCCCGCAGCAGCAAAGCTAGCGCGTCAGGAATGGGAATTGCTCGCGTCCGCTTTGCTGTTGCGCCACATATGCCAGCTGCGGCACAAAAACCTCGTTCACTGCCCATCCTTTGTGCTGCCCTCCGATCCTCACGTACTCTCGCCCAACGATGAGTTCGCCCTCTGGGAAACCGTGCGACATGTACGCCGCGGCTACCTACACCTCATAGCCGGCGATGTAACAACGGTAGCGTACGCTGTATTCCCGCAAACGTTAAGTCACTGTCGTCACTCGTGTGTCGATATGATTTATCGCAAGATCAACGGTTGCAAACTGACCGCCTATGCCACAAGTGAAATTGCCGCAGATGCTTGCATTTGCAATTGTTTCGTTAGTGGGAACTATCGACAATCGCTGTACAGTCAACGTAAATTGGAATTGTCATCGCGTGGCATTGATTGCAAATGCGAAAAATGTTTTCGTCCATATCCTGATGAGGATTTTGTAAGTATTTCTTTTTAATGTAAATGTTTCCAATGTTACCATCACTTAAAAACTAATCCCGTGATACCATGACGCTATTTTTATTTTATTTTACGTATGATTTTTAATTTTGTATTCAAAATTTTTAAGTTCTATGATTGTATTCGGTGTTATGGTTGGTTGGGTTAACTCGTTAATTTATTTTCCATTTTTTTTATTGCCTTTCCAAACTCTCTTTGTCTATTGGATGTTGTTTAAACGTTTGGTGTGTAAATTTTTCATTTTTTAAAATCAAATTTTTAATTTGATTTTAAATTTCTGTTCGTTTCTTTAAATTGTGGCGGAATTTCTTTATTTTTGTATGTGTTTATTAATGTATGTATGCCTGTTGTGGATATGAGTGTGTATTAATTATTAAAAAGAAAAAAAAAACTTATTTTATTAAACTTAAACACAACTCAACACCACGTAAATCTGACACTATACACCAAAGACGGCAAATAACACTGCATTACAAAAGCCTACTAACAAATATTATTATTAGAAGCAACGTTTCACTGCTACCCATACGTACTATTGGACTTCTCTCAATCTGTACAATTTTTATTCACATTCTATTGTCTCGACAGACTTATGACGTTCTTCGAAGTCGACGTACGTACGTACGTAATTGGTCATTACAACCCTTCAGTCGGATTACGACCTAGTTTCTCACACCTCTTATGTTGTATGCGTTAATTTTTATACATGAGTGGCGGGACAGTACAGTTTAAAGTCGACTCCGAACGACAAATTTTTGAGAAGCTTTTCATGGCAATTTTATTTTATTCTCAGAGTTTTTGCCAGAAATCTGCTGAGAGGAAGTCGAAGAAGACATATTTTTTCTGGGGTTTGAAATGAGGCCTCACATCTAATATGCCAACACACTACTTACTAGACTACGGCGACTTCGTGGTGTACACACTCTCTCTAATAACAACTTTACTTGCAAACATGCCTATATTGACAACAGGTTAACAAATCCGAAGTTCATAAATGGCAAAATCTCTGTTTGGTGGAAATATCTCATAATCTTTTTAAATAAAGGGTGTTTTTTATAGAGGTATAGAACTTTAAGTTGCAATAAAACAACGATGGATTATTCGATTGACATGAATTTTATTTATCCGAAAGATAATCTTGTGGCATTACATTTTAAATATGATTTCTGGCATATGACCACCACGGCTGGCGCGGATGTAGTCCAATCTGGACGTCCAATTTTCGATGACTTTCTCCAACATTTGTGGCCGTATATCGGCAATAATACGGCGAATGTTGTCTTCCAAATGGTCAAGCGTTTGTGGCTTTACCGCATAGACCAATGACTTTACATAGCCCCACAGAAAGTAGTCTAGCGGTGTTAAATCACAAGATCTTGGAGGCCAATTCACGTGTCTTTCAATAAATCTATTGTGGCACGAGCTGTGTGACATGTTGCGCCATCTTGTTGAAATCACATCTCCTGGACATCATGGTTATTCAATTCAGGAATGAAAAAGTTAGTAATCGTGGCTCTCTACCGATCACCATTGACTGTAACGTTCTGGCCACCATCGTTTTTGAAAAAGTACGGACCTCTGATTCCACCAGCCCATAAAGCGCACCAAACAGTCAGTTTTTCTGGATGTAACGGTGTTTCCACATACACTTGAGGATTACCTTCACTCCAAATGCGGCAGTTTTGTTTGTTGACGTAGCCATTCAACCAGAAGTGCGCTTCATCGCTAATCGACGATAAAATGGACGTAGTGCGCGATACGTTTTCCGCACAGAACCATTATTTTCGAAATAAAATTGCACTATTTGCAAGCGTTGTTCAGACGTGGGTCTATTCATGATGAATTGCCAAACCAAACTCAGAATAAATCACTTGACAGCTGTTAAATCGGTCGCCATCTTGAAAAGTAATGCCAACTTAAAGTTCTATACCTCGGTAAAAAACACCCTTTACTTCTGTACACATTGTCAATTGCGGTTAGTGTTTCAAATGTTTTGGAGCTCTTTCCAATCCATTCTTTTAATTTAAGTTATTCGAATCCAGCCAGGGAGTACCTCCATCTTAAGTAGCAAACGAATCAATTGAACATGAGAAGCCATATTGAAAATGAGTATGAATTCTGCACACCTTTATTTTTGTTACACAGTGTAATTCTGTTAATTATCAAAACCAGATGTCCTTTAAACAAAATAAACACATTTTCTTTTTAAATGGAAACGGAATGACTGTTAATAATCAATATTTTGTTTTGTTGTTAATTTTTTTTTGTTTTTTATTTTCGTTTTTATTTTGTTTTTGTGGAACTTGTTAAAATACAATAAAAAAAATGAATTATTATTATTATTATGATTATTGTTATTATAAATCTTATAATTGCGAATGTCATTTGAATAATTAATGGTAGTACATGAATGTTTTTGTATTTAAATATTTGTTTATAAACTATCGCCAACCCCTACCCCCTAAACATTACCCTCACCATGCATTCAATACTATTTTTGTTTTCTCTACAATTATTTCATTCATTTAATTTTTTCATTTCATTTCACTTCAACAATATTTTTTTTTTTTATTATTTTACCTTCTGTTGAGTATTTATTCCTTTCGAAAAATAACGTGAGTACAGGAATAAATGAACGTATTTGGGAGAATAATTTCCAGCATTAAAACGCAAAGAACAGTGTAAAGTGAAAACGTTAATCTTTAACTAACAACAACGGTTAGTTTGCTATTTCCGTTCAAATAGCATGTTTAATTAGCATACTTTTACTGTTGAGTTCTTATAATAATTGTTAGCCTAAGCATAAATCACTGTCAAGGTTGTAGCATAGTTTTTGGGTAAAGTATGGAATGACAAATTGAGCTGTTTTGTATTAAAAATTGTAATAATTTTTTGGGGATTTGTTTTTTTAATTGGAATAGCATGCGTATAATTATGGTCAATTATAGTTGTACATGGGGTATTATTTTACAATAAAACGAAAGAAATTTTTGTTGGGATATTACGAAAACATAGGACGATGTAACAATTTTAAGGGCAGGTTAAAATTCAGCCTTTAGGAATATATAGCCTGCTGTCTGGGTTTAAAATCTTGTTGACTTGTGTAGATCATGATAGGTCGGATTAAAATTCAGCGCTTCAAAAGCCTTTCGGAATGTATAGTCGGTTGTCTGGATTAAAAATTTTGCTGGCCTATGTAGGTTAGTTAAGTTAGGTTAGGTTTGAGAACGAGTACTTATCACTGAGACAAGTACAATACCCAGAGATCAAAGTGTTGCACTGTAAATTCGTCATAGAAGAGAGAGAGATAGAGAGAGGATAGTGAAGGAGATAGGGAAATTGGAAAATGATAAAGGAAAAAGAATGGAGCAGAAACATACATGACAGCGAGACAACAACCTTGATGCCCTAGCACTTCTCAATCAGCTCAACCTATTTATGTATATACAGTCACACAGATAATTATACGTACCCCCCTAAAAATAATTTTTTTTTTAAAAGTAATGAACTTCTAATCTAAAATTTCTTTACATTAGCGTCTGTAACGACACATTTATTTAAATAAAGAAAAAAGATTCCCAAAATCTATGAACTTGTGACTGCAGTTTGCTTAAAACCAGTATGGCACCACAGAAAATTATACGTACGACGTATATTTCGTATAAAATGTCTCCAAGCGTAGCCCGGTATATAAAAGGTAGTGTGGATAAAAATCCTAGGACTACAGCCGTAGAAATACGAAATACCGCGGAAAGTGATCACAGTGTTATTGTGCATTCCGAAACAGTTCGAAGTGTTTTGAGAAAGAACGGTTTCCGCAGCCGAGTGCCGAGAAAAAAGCCACGATTGGAATTCGCCCAATAATATATGGACAAGTCAACTGATTTTTGGGCGAATGTAATATTTAGTGATAAGAACAAATATAATTTGTTCGGCTGTGACGGAAAACAAAAAATTTGGCGCAAACATTAGTTGACTTGTCCAAATATTATCATTTTTAAAAAAATGATTTTTAGGGGGGTACGTATAATTATCTGTGTGACTGTAAGCAGAGCCCTAATGTCGGCTCTCGACAAAGAGTCCAAAACTACGAAGAAGGCGTTGTCCAGGGTCCTCAACCTACTAAACGCCGAACAGTTCCAGAGGATGTGTTCGAGTCTCCAACTCCTTCTCATCGCAACATATGGGATCCAAGTCCTTGTCAGAGATCTAATCTCACAATGCCTTGTAATAACATGTAATAAACATTTTTTTGTTAAATAGGCCCCCGAGTCTATCTTTAGCAACTTTCCGTAGAGTGTGGTGTATCTTCCGCTTATCTCTCCTTTGTTTGCTTATCGAATAAAAAGATCTCCATTGCTCTCTATGCTTGAATTAAAATGTTGAAAAGACAATGTATTGGATTGGTATTGGATTGGTATTGGATCGAAGAGTCATTGCTGGAGACTGAATTGTAGATAAGCATGCGAGGCTTGCTGTCTTGGCCATACGGCCAATGACATTTGCAGGATCTGTAGGAACGAGGTAGTCTCGCTGATCTGCTAAGAAAGGACAAAGGGAGTCTGAATGATTTCATCAGAAGCTCAGGGTTGTGTAGTGTTAGAGATGGGAATGGAAAATTGTGATATCACAATGAGCAACACGTGGACTAAGCGAAGTCTTCCTCTGGTCACTACCTACCAGACTACGTAGGTCGACGAGAACAGCTTTATAACATTATGAATTTGCTTCGACCTAGTATTAGGCGATACTTTAAGTACCTACTAGTCGCCGTAGTCAAGTATAGGCAGTGTGTTGTCTTATTAGGCGTGAGGTCACGGCTTAAACCCCAGCCCAGACATCTGGAACAAAACAAAATATGAAAGAAATATTTCTTCGGCGACTTCCTCTCAGCAGATCTCTGTCAAAAAATTCTGCGAATAAAATTGCCATGAAAAGTTTCTCAAAAATCTGACGTTCGAAGTCGACTTTAAACTGTAGATTCCGCAATTCATGTATAAAAATTAACACAGACAACATTAGTGGTGTGAAGAGCTAGGTCGTAAGCCTGAACGGATGTAATGACCTATTATGTATGTATATATATATATATATATATATGTCTGCTCTTGGGCTCGACCTACTTACCTAACTATGTAGGTCGACTATAAAACTTTTAGAACATTATGAATTTGCTTCGACCTAGTATTAGGCGATACTTTAAGCAGCTCAGAATCAGTATTTGATCCCTGAGATATACAGTCTTTCAGAGTCATAAAAAATTTTGTAACTCCAAGAGATATTGGGCTCTCAATATGTGTATTATTTCCTAAGTGGCCAAGATTTAGGGCCATTATTACAACTTGCCGTTAACTAAAGGGAAGATTATAACGGGCAGATAAATTGTTTTTCATTCTTATAAGTGGACAATAAGGCAGAAGTGAGCGTTAAGCTAAAGGGAGGATCATCTTACCTCTAACTTTTAAAGCTAAGTTTATGTCTCAACTTGCCATATTATATATTATTTTCAATTGTTTTGTATTGTATTGTATTGTATTGTATTGTTTTTTTCATTGAGGTAATGTTATCGACATTGTTTCGGCACTGCCATATTTTTGAAAAAGGTAACTTTATTTTATCAGCAGGTTGTAATAATGAAAAGAAGTTAAAGGTGACTTTAAAGTTCACTTTAGCTAAAGTTACCTTTAACTAAACCCAACTTTAACGGCAAGTTGTAATCATGGCCATTAATGTTATTAACGTAAATAGCAATTTTGTGAAAATGTATACGATATATTAGGTAAATAGGCCCCTTGAAATCTTGAAAACAATCGAATACTCATTTCCCATAGTTCCTTTCCATTGTTTTAATTTCCTCATAAACTCGCATTTTATTTACACATTTTTATTTTTTTGTTCTACATTTTTACGTTGTAATAAATCTCAATGTTGTAAATGAATTATTGTTGATGTCGTTGCTTTTTATGTTACAAATAATTTATGTACATACATAATATAATATAAGTATATTGAAAACAAAAAAAATTCAAAAAATATAAAAACAATACCAAAAAAAAACCAAAAACAAAAAAAATACCATAAAAAAATTGCAACCAATACCACTTGACACAAAAATTTCAGCATAAATTTCATCGTTACCGCTGTGATAATCCGAATTGCAAACAAATCTTTACGCCATCAAATCTAAAACGCACCCGTAATCTACAATGGTGGAAGTCCGATTATTATCGAAGACCCGAAAACAATGGCTCCGAACTGCTAGTCTGCACTGAATGTGAACAAACACAAAAGCTCGAATGGTTTTGGACATTCACCGCTGCCCTAATGGACTGTGATACAATCGAGGAGCGCTGTAAATTATATGCGGCCATCGAGAGAGCCGATAAACAACTCGTCGATACACACGAATTGAAAGTGGCACTAGCACGTCAATTAGTTGAACAATGTTTGTTAATACACAGAGGTATGTTGGTGGAATTTATTTTTTTTCTTTCTTTTAATTTTTATTTTAAAATTTTTATTTTTTAATTTAATTTTCAGAAAAAAGAAAAATTTGATTTTTTATTTAAAATTTTTTTTCTTTAATTCAAAAACATTTAAAGAATTAAATTTAAAATCTTTAAACAATAATTTCTTTTATTTTTATTCAAATTTAAAGAATTTTTTAGAATATTCTTTAAACTTAATTAATAAAACAAAATGAATTCAACCAAATGAAATATTTATTCAAAACTAAAGTAGCTTTTGCTAGTTTAATTTCCTTTAATTAAATACTTGTAGCCTTAGTTTAGGTAATTATCACTACTATTTAATAATAATACTCGCTAGTTTATCAAACGTTTTAATTAATTTTAATAGATTTTTTCATTTTTAATTTTTCTTTAAAAGAAAACATATTTATTTATTGATTTTATATGTGAAATATATTCTTTACTTCTTATAAATAATTCCTACCCTTTTAAAAAAAATTTATACAGTGTAGTACGTAAAAAACCAAGCAACTAAACTCGTTACTCGCTACTTGTTAAGCAATATTAATAATGTATATAAAAACTTTTTGTAAAGGTGTTTTCTTTAAATAGAATTTGTAATTATAACATTACAAAATATCAAAAACAAAAAAACTTAAATCCATACATTAAACCTTTTAATAATTAATAATTTTGAAACAAATTTTATTCGCTAGTTTACTCTGTAAAATTAGTGAATTTTTTTTTAGGTTATATTCCGCCTTTTAAAATATTATCTAAAACTAACTAATAGTCGAAAATTTCAAGCACTTTTTCTTTAAATCAACACTAGGCAATGAGATTAAAAATTACACTCACTATGAGTCATATAATCTGGGCAAAACGTTTACAGTTAAAGGGTACCTACGAACAAGATTTTTGAACAGTATAGTATAATAGTACTGATTATGAAATAGTAGTCTTTGTCTCTCGGTATTATTCAAGTGTAGTGGAAGGTTACTAATGTAGCGTCAATTTTTAAAAAGGAATATTTTCCTCCAAGGATGAAAATTATGAAATGTATAGTTAACAATCATCTTGTGGGCTATGTGTACTTAAATAATCTGCTCAGGATACAATCTTGTAGGGTTTTCGTAAGGCAGTATAGTTTTCTCTTTACTGATGACCTCTTGCCAATATCCTTAGAAGCAATCAAGACATTTATTTGCTGGTATTGCCTAACAACAGAGTTAATTATTGTTTTAAAGAGTGTTTTTTATAGAGGTATAGAACTTTAAGTTGGCATTACTTTTCAAGATGGCGACCGATTTAACAGCTGTCAAGTGATTTATTCTCAGTTTGGTTTGGCAATTCATCATGAATAGACTCACGTCTGAACAACGCTTGCAAATAGTGCAATTTTATTTCGAAAATAAAGGTTCTGTGCGGAAAACGTATCGCGCACTACGTCCATTTTATCGTCGACAAAATCGTCCATCAGAGCAGTTAATTCGATTAACCATGGAACGTTTTCGCACCACGTTTACTCTTATTGACAATTCGCATCCCCAGAGACGCTGTACGGTGCGTACAGAAGAAGCTATTGCTGCTGTAGAGCGTAGCATTGAGGAAGACTCGAATGAGTCCATCCGCCATCGAGCACAGGAATTGGATCTGTGTCCATCCACTTTATGGAAGATTTTGCGGAAGGATCTTGGTTTGCGTGCTTACAAAATCCAACTTGTGCAAGAATTGAAGCCAAACGATCATCAAGTAAGGCGTAGATTCGTCGAATGGGCCCAAAACGAGATTACCGTTGTTCCCGATTTTCATAAGCGAATTTTGTTTAGCAATGAAGCGCACTTCTGGTTGAATGGCTACGTCAACAAACAAAACTGCCGCATTTGGAGTGAAGGTAATCCTCAAGTGTATGTGGAAACACCGTTACATCCAGAAAAACTGACTGTTTGGTGCGCTTTATGGGCTGGTGGAATCATTGGTCCGTACTTTTTCAAAAACGATGGTGGCCAAAAGTCATCGAAAATTGGACGTCCAGATTGGACTACATCCGCGCCAGCCATGGCGGTCATATGCCAGAAATCATATTTAAAATGTAATGCCACAAGGTTATCTTTCGAATAAATAAAATTCATGTCAATCAAATAATTCATCGTTGTTTTATTGCAACTTAAAGTTCTATACCTCTATAAAAAACACCCTTTATAAAAACAAGACGGCTATAATGAGCCAATGAAATTTTTGCTGATTAATCCAACGTATAGTGAAGGCGCAAACCATAAGTAACATAAGGACTATCGCAGAGTCCCAAACGGGACAGCCCTTGTTCAACTGAAGTCAATAAAATTTGTCTTAACTTTCAAGCAACTTCCAAAAATGCCTGGCACTTTCTCATGGCGGCATCAGGACAGGATTTCTACGAATTTAGAAATGATATGATACAGACAAAGCTGACGGTACGTTTGCGTTAATCCAAACCATAAATAACATAAGGACTATGGCAGAGTCCCAAACGGAACAGCCCTTGTCCAACAAAAGTCAATAAAATTTGTCTTAACTTTTAGGCAACTACCAAAAATACCTGGCACTGGCACTGAGTTCTTCATGGTCGTATCAGGACAGCACTTCTATGAATTTAGAAAAGAAATGATACACACAAAGCTAACAGTACGGTTGCGTTAATCCAAACCATCAATAACATAAGGACTATCGCAGAGTCCCAAACGGAACAGCCCTTGTCCAACAAAAGTCAATAAAATTTTAACTTTCAGGCAACTTGCAAAAATGCCTGGCCCTGGAAATAGAGTTCCTCATTGGCGGTATCAGGACAGGACTTCTACGAATTTAGAAAAGAAATGATACAGACAAAGCTAATGGTACGGTTGCGTTAATCCAAACCATCAATAAAATAAAGACTATCGCAGAGTTCCAAACGGAACAGCCGTTGCCCAACAAAAGTCAATAAAATCTCTCTTAACTTTCAGACAACTTCCAAAAATGCCTGGCACTTTCTTATGGCGGTATCAGGACAGGACTTCTACGAATTTAGAAAAGAAATAATACAGACAAAGCTAACGGTACGGTTGCGTTAATCCAAATACAGTCCTCAAATGCGGAGCCATCACTGTACTTCCACAAGTGCAATCTTGTTTTGGTCTTTCAAAGCGACAACTATCTTCACACTTCTAAGAGACCCGACAAAGGACAAGCGCTCTCTAGCAAAACTTAAAACTGGTTTTCAGTCCACAAAAGTTATTTTCATCACTGGAAGATTATCGAAACTTATTAATCTTCCAGTTGTCAGAAGCGCACTATACGAGTTGTTGTAAATTAAATTCCTTTAGATGTGATCAGTTGCACCACAAAACGTATTTCTATTCTCAATTTTTATTATTTTTTCACAATGCTCTTCTCTCCTCAACTTTTTTAATGCGTTTTTAGCAAAGGTCAACCCCTTTAGAAATTTGGGGGAATAACCAACAGCCGTCTGATCTGTATGCAATTTACGTAGGGTTGTCATATGTACAGACTCACTTTTAATGGTTGGAAAACTTAATGTTGTATGTTGACGAATCAAATTCTTTAATGGGAGTACCAACACGATCTGTTTGCCAAGCATATGTGCTGGTAGTAACCCAGCATCTCCTTTGACCCAGTGCTACCCGGATTCTAGTATCTGATGTACTCTTTTTGCGCAATTGCTCATCACAGACATCCTGTCAACCAAGTGTTTTCCTTCATTTCAATCCAGTTTCAGAGCAAAGTCCCATTTAGTGGCGTTAAAACTGAGAATTCTTTTTGGAATGATCGTGCCCAATAAAGTGATTATTTACGTAAATATGATAGAGTGTTTGCTTATTAGACGTAAGACCGCGGTTCAAACCTCGAACAAAACGAAACATGAAGAAATATTTCTTCGGCAACTTCCGCTCAGCAATCTTCTGCCAGTTAATAAAATTGCCCTGAAAATTTTTTCAAAAATCTGTCTTTCTGAGTCGACTTTAAACTGCAGGTCCCACCACTCATGGATAAAATTTACACACACAATCTGAGTGGTGTGGGGAGCATGGAAATCAAATGCAATGCATTCAATTGGTTTGATGCAAGAATACTTCACTTCTATTCCGGTTCTTGCTATTTATAACTCCTATCAATAGTCGAAAGTACTTACTAATGACGTTAGGGTACCAAACCCTCATGAGTCATTGTCTTAGAGAAGCATGATTTCAATATACTACAAGGTGCAAAGGGATTTCATCTTATCAGTACCTTATATTCCTTAAGCACTTGACCCTTTCGTTGAACAGATTTGTTTGTTGTCAATTGGGCAATAGGTCAACCATAGTCTATTAGTACTAGCCTAACTTGGATTCGTTGTCACAAATATTAGAATTCAAATCCTTGTTGCCTAGTGTTTTATTCGAAAACAATTATTTATACACACACACACACACCTACACACACATTATTTAATTTGAATAATAAAAATCTTTATTTTTTAAAGAATATTTTAAGATTCAAATATTTAAACATAAAAAAGAAATGTTTTTATTTTTTAAATTAATTATTTTGTGTTTATCTTCTCTATTTCTTATCTTTCTTTAACATTAAAAAACCGTGCCGCCTTTCATTTTGGAAACAAAAAAAGAGGGTTCAAAACAACTTGATGAATGGGAACTCAACAAACTGGGCTCAATAATGCGCAGTGCTTTACATATAGTATCGGCCCAATATCGCACCTTTAGCATTGAATATGTCCAGTACATGTCCTATTTCTGGGATGTAATGGCACTCAGCAATTACAAGTGCGGCGACAAGGAATTAATGCAAATGTTACACGCCCTCGAATATATACCCGATGAATATAAGGAGATCTTTATTAACTACTATGAAGACTTTATAGCACCAAAATTTGTGGAAGAAACCTATGGCAATATACTCGATACGGAAGTGTAAAAAAGGTAAAAAAAAGACTTGCAACAACAAAAAAATAAGATCAAAACCTCCCTCCCAAAAAAGAAAATTGAAAAAAACAAAAAAATTAGGCAAAAACAAAACTAAACAAAATTAAGAGAAAAAAAGAAATACTTAAAGTTTATAAGAAAATAGAAACAAAAAAGAAAGAAAACAAAAAAAGGTAATAAAAAAGGACCTTAAGAAACAAAAGAAGGTTATTAAATTGATTAAAAAAAAAACAAAGCAAAACTCATTGAAAAATTTCTAAAGTCACTCAATAATTAATAACAAAATTAGGAAAATTATTAACAAAAAAAAAACATTAAAAAATTAAAAACAAAGGCTCCAAGGATGGGACTTTATAACACCAAAAGGTGAATAATTTTAAAACTTTCATAATTTGGCCACATTGCCTAATCGTGGTGAATTTATTATAAGCTTTTGGCAATTTGCTTAACTGTTTTAGCACTTTTTAAACGATATAAACGAAAATATTATTAAGAAGTTTGATTTTATTTTTAATACTTTAAATGGACTCTGAATTGTATGCGATCCAAACAGTCTGTTTGTATCATCATAACCTCCTTACACCAATTTCCTGTCTGCTCTGATTTGGAAAAGATTCAGGAATGTATTTAGATTTCGTTCTTATCATTTCGAATTGCTAGTATCAGAAACTTTCGATAGATTTCTCATATCCTATGTACTCATGTTGTCACTCGGCACTAATGAACTCCTCCACGCTAATTGCTAAATACTGGCTTCCTCCTCTGACAAACTAGCATTGTAAATTATCTTTTAATGCAGATACATAACACAGATCACGTATCTAGTAGTCGAGTCGAGTGAGTAGCGTGCTTATCTTTCTATAAAATCTGTTACACTTCGGTAAAGAATCGGACTGTCAGTATCAGGAACTTTCAATAGATTTCTCATCATGTTATCACGTATCTTCATCTCCATCTGTCCAGTAAGTAGTGTGCCTGTATTTCAATATCGACGCCTCCGTTCTATACCTTTTAAGTCGAAAAAGTGTGTTTTGAGTTATGAGCTCTCAAAGTTTTTACGCAACATACGACTATATGGGTATTCTAAGTAGATTTTTCCCCATAACTTCGGAACGGATCGGCGCATCTTAACGAAATTTTGACAGTATTTAAGTTAGAGAACGTAGAATTTAAAAATGCAAGAACATTAAAAACGTTCTAAGTACACTTAGAACGTTATAGAATGATCTGTTACACTTGGCTAAAAATACGCGATAATTAGTGGGCGGATTGTAACGTTATCGTTTAAGATGTCCAACTTATTAGGCTTTAGCGTCCGATGCTAGTGTTGGGGTTGCCAAAATCGTCAGCAGGCATGCAAAGTGCCGGAATTAACCGTGCAAGTATCAATGTTCTACCGCCCATGGTCGGTCGTCAAAGCCTCTTCAGCGCAACAAGGGACACCAAGCTCTTGAAGGACAGTGGGTGAGGTTGACTTTTGGAAAGCATTGGCTGTGTGAAAAAGTACTTGTCTTTTGAACGCTTCACTTTCCCAGAAGTCCTCCATTTCTTGATTAGAACTGCTTTATTATTCAAGCATTCAATACATTCGATACCACGTATTACACTCAGCACGCGTCAACCAAGAATGGCTTAAAAAGGAGGTTCCTCGCTTCATTTCTACCGCACAAATGGCCACCAAAATCTCCGGATCTCAACTCGTTGGACTTTTGCGCCTGGGGCATTTTGGAGAGTAAAGTTCTCACTAAAAAATACCAAAGTGTCGACCATCTCAAGACGGCGTTTCGCCGGGAATGGGCCAAAATACCGCAGAGCCACTTTCGTGCAGCTTTGTCGGCCGTTTGAAGGCCATAATTCGTACCAAAGGTGGCCAATTCGAACAAATCTGAACTGATTCTGAAATTTGATGTTATTTCCAACATTTTTTGCTTTTGAACAATAAAATTAAAAAAATATAGCGCTTTACTTTGTTGCATTTTATATCAGCCACCCTGTATATTAGGAATTCCATATAATCTATAGAGTATCTGGTTTTATCAATTGATATCCGCTCCACTACAAATTTCTTTTTATTTAAAACTTTACTGGTGTCTACCCTGTTTCGTCTCATAGCCGTTTATTTGAAATAAAGTTGGGTCAACAAATGTGTAGTTTCGAACTGGGATGCTGGGATCCCTAAGCAGCTGGGTTTATTATCTTTCCAGCACTTACTTACTTATTGTGGCGTTCCTGATACAAAACGAAGCGATGTCTTCGATCAGCCGTTGTTAAATTATAAATTTTGAGCAACTTAATGCTTTGATTTTCAACGGTTTTCCCTTACTTACTTACTTAACTGGCCATAACAACCCGTTTAACGGATTTCGGCCTGTCGCAACACATCCTTACAGACGCCTCTGCTTCGAGCGCGCCTACGGCAGTTGGTCACACCAATCGATGACAGGGCTTCCTCGATTTGATCGTTCCAACGGCTACAAGGTCGTTCTCTTCGCCGACTTCCGCAGATTCCCGCATCAAATACCCGTCTCGCCGGAGCATCCTCCTCCATTCGAACGACACGGCTTTCCCTTAGGTGTGTTTATTTTTAAACTGCAATATTAAATATTTCTTAGTTTTGACAGGAGATCTTTAAATAAATATGACAGCCGGCAAATGTTATTTGAGTAGTTAAGGTTTTCAAGAAACCGTTTAATGAGCAGGAGGAGATTCCTCTTGGTATTGATGGAAATTTGGTCATGATGTTGTCAATGATTGCATTAAACAAGAGCTGAGATGGTGGGCAGCCCATACATGTACCTACAGATTATTGCTACTGATGGAAGCTAAAACTGGCTTAAGGTCTATAAAGAAGGGATGTAGATGTTTTCTAGTAAATATAGATGATCTATTGTGGACAAAGCAGGTTGGTTGGCCTTGAAATTCAATCATCACCTACCTATCTACGTTAAAGTAGCAATATCATAGCGAAACATAGGACACATGTTAATGATGCCCTAAATAATAAGTAGGGTTAGATAACTTGCTGTCATTAATAAGTTCCTTGGAATTCTCGTGTAGAAGCTGACCCCTACATTAGAGGTGTATTCCATTTTTGGACGGAACCATGATCTTATGGATTGGCTATGGCTACATGATAAGGGAACTTGTTTCTATTACCAGATGTTGTTTATTAGACTATTGAAGTCTCCGTAATCTAATAGGTAGTGTGTTGACTTATTAGACGTAAAGCCAGGATTCGAGCCCCAGGCCAGATATCAAAAGAAAATAAAAAAAGTATTTCTTCGGCGACTTCCTCTCAGCAGATTTCTGGCAAAAACTCTGAGAGTAAATAAAATTGCCATGAAAAGTTTCTCAAAAATTTGTCGTTCGGAGTAGACACTAAACTGTAAGTCCCGCCACTCATGTATAAAATTTAAGCACACAACATAAGTAGCGTGAGAAGCTAGATCGTAATCCAGACTGAAGGGTTGTAATGATCAATTATGTATGTATGTATGTAACTAGAATTTGTTCCTGGATTTCTGGATTTCAGTTCCTTTTTTATTCAAGTATTGATTCCATATATTATATTATGAATTTCATATGATCTAACGAGTATCTGGCTTTGTCAATTGATAACGATTCTTGTGGACAAAGTAGGTCGGTTGTCCTTGACATTCAATCATCACCTACCTATCTACGTTAAAGTAGCGATAGCATATCGAAAAATAAGACACATTGCAGTGATGCTCTAATGAATCAGTAGGGTTGTATATCTTTCTGTCATAATTAAGTTCTTTCCACCTCTCGTGTAAAAGCCAGCCCATTCATTAGAGCTGTAGTCCACTTTAGGATGAATATAGGTTTTATCAATTTTTTTATAATTATGACGTAATAACGGACTTGATTAGGTTAAGACGGCTTGCAATAAAGCCTTGGCAAAGAAAATTTAAAAAAGAATTTCTTTTCTCCTTGGAGCCATGTTGAATAATTAAAACAAAATTTATTAAAAATTTCAAAAACAAAACAAAAAATTCCTACACTCCCACACCAAACAAAGTAGAGCTGAGCAATAAAGGCGCGTGTTGTTAAATAATCATTAAAAAAATAAAAAAACAAACAAAAATTATTAAATAAAATAAAATAAATAAATAAAAATAAATAATAGTAGTGATGATAATAATTACATTATAGGGTATACTATTAAATAATAAAAAAATATAACCGGTTACTTACAAAAAAAATAAAAGAAAAATGGAAGAAAAATGAAACAAAATGCATAAATAAAACAAAAAAGGCTAATTAATGATAATCGCTCTAAAGATCAAAATTTTATTTAATTATTTATTAAAATCCTAAAACAAAAAAAGGAGAATTTAAAAAACAAAAAACAAAAACGAATCTGCATAACTAAATGAGCCTCCCCTCCCCCTAAACTATGAAAAAACAAAGAAATGTTACCACTTTGATATTTAAAGAAGAAAATATAATGAAAATATAACCGGTTTATATGATGAAATACAAAATAAAAGGGATAATAAATTATAAATTAATAATAAAAAATAAAATAAAATAAAACGAACCAGCTTATTTTTTAAACAAGAAAACAAGGCTTCAAGTTTTGAGCTATTATTTTTTACCTCAAAAAAAGACAAAAACAAAAAAAACAAAACAACAAATATTATAAAGTATAAACAATAAAACCAATTACTTTTTTTGCTTAAAAGAATATTAACTGTTATATGGGTAAAGAAAAAGCAACAAAAATAAATAAAAAAAATTTTAGGCCTAAAAGGGAAAGGGTCCTAAAGAAAAAAAAATAGCTAAAAAGTAAATTAAATTAAGTAAATTAGTTTTACCAAAACAAAAATATAGAAAGAAGACAAATTAATAACACTGGGCTACAGAAATACTATTTTTACCATAAAAATTAAATTCGAAAATAATTTTATACTAAAAAAAAAATAATTTAAAAAGGGGTCGCAACGTAAAATATTGCCATTCAGAAAATTTACAAATTTACACATTTGTTGCTTTTGCCAACGGTAAGCACTTCTCTTGATATTATTTCGAACTCTCTCCCAGATAGCTTTATTAAGACTTTTATAAATAGGATCGCATCATATTAGTCTATTCTAAATATAGAGATTGTCAGTTTTATCTTCAACTCTGTTTCTTGTTTTCCTTACATATATTCTCTCATTCTATAGGTTAATTTAGCTATGCGGGACTAAATACATTCTCTTTTCCATAGGTGACTTTAGCCAGGTAGTATCACCACCTGGACGCAATGTTGTGATCCTATTATGTTACCCATTACGAAGAAACCTACGTTCAGAAATATAGTTAAATACAGTGAAGTAACAATGCTATTATTTGAACTACAACATCCAGGGAGAGCCTTTTTCAGAAATATAAGCAGGAACGTGCAAATCATGCCATTGAATACATTGAACTCGAAGCGCTAAATTCTGAGAGGGTACCAGCAGCATTTATTGACATCAATGAACTTAAAAGGATATTAGCTACCGCTTCTCCTGATCTTAAACCTGGATTGTTCCGGTTTGTCGTCAGACACTTTAAACACCATACCACTTCCGCGGTGATTCTCGATTAGATTAAATTAAAACCTCTGCATCATTAAGCATAGTTTACTGGAGTACAATCAAAGTTCCCGTAGAAAAGTTCTGTTGACACTTTCTGGGCGCTCAAAAACTTTTAATCTTATATTCCCAACTTCCTGATAATGACAGAGATGCTCAATGATTTCGTCTTCGCCATCAAGTGTTTTGTAAAAGTTGTTTCGAAAGTGTTCAGTCTTAGGAGACACAGGTTTACATTTAAACGATTAAATGTAAACAGTTTAAGATCATTTGATTATACCTCAAGCGAGGAATGCCTTTTTTACGACTGAATAGCAGAGCTCGTCTGACTTGTTGTGAACATGGATAGGACAGTAAATAACGTTCTTTATTTAGCAGTACTGTTCCGTATGTGGAACACCCTTTCTGCCAGAATCATTCCTGTAGTGCACAATATAAACAGATTCACATCGATCATGTGATCCTTAATAACTCCCATTTCTTTCCTTTCGACCACAACCTATTTAAACATTAGTCTTAATCATTTAAACCTTCTTAAACCCTGAGAGATATTGAAAATTACTCGTGTTCCCTGATACTCTTCGTTAATCAGTATCGTGAGGATGAATCCAATTACAAAATTTCGATTTAATAAGTACAAGAACGTTTAGGTTTCTAATGGCCTGATACACCACCCTATGGTAACAGCATCGTTTTTCATTCCAGGCTATTAATGACAATGTAAATTTCTACTCCGTACTCCATGTATTTAGTGGAGAACACTATTCGTTTTGCAAATTAGCACCACAGCGCGAACTACTCCAGAACAAAAACGCATTCACATTTTCGCTGACTGGCAGTAAATCCTAATTAGTTTTTCAAACATTAGACTATCAGGCATTTAAACTGAGGTTTTAAGTGCCTCTGATCCAGAGTTTGGATCTCGGAACAACATCAAAATTCTAATAGCCTAACAGCAAGCTACAAGCGGTTGTTGAAACTTTAGTCTAAGTTGGATAAAAAGGATTCTTAGTGGATTAAAATTTTCTGACAAGTCTTTAACCGTCTTTCCACGATGAATGTGATAACCTACCCAGAACTTCTTCGATAAGTGACAAGGCCAGCTAGCCAGGGTCAAGTTTTCAATATTTTGAAGCACTGGAAGGAAGGCGATTCTTTAATATTTCTGTCTATATGCTCTCTGACCTGCAAAAGATATTGTTAATGTCCTCTCCTTTTTTTTCAACCCAACGCCTATATACATACATATATCATAGCCAGGAATTTCGAAATGGTCACTCATATATTCGATCATCCACTGTCTCCTAAAAATAATGTCACATCTAGAAGATCCTGAAGTTAACCACATAAAGAGCGGAGCATAAGAAGTAAAGCACACACATTTATGTTCGATCACATATTGACTCCTACAAATACTGTCGTATTCTATTCGACTAAGCTTTTTGAATAATTCTGTCAAAGCCAAAAGCAACTAGGAGATCCTAATCGGAGCCGCCTTTAGTGAGGATATAACTTGCTAAAACTGCTCGAAAAGGCTTTTTAAATATGGTTTACTATACACACTACACTACATTTTTTTTAAGTGTAAATTAAAAAGATTAACTTTTCTAAGCTTGTAAATATGTATTACCGACGCAAACTTGTCAAAAAAAAAATGAGCTGCTAAAGGGTCCGCCAAATAACTTATTTTTTGAAAATGCTTTAAAAAAAAACTACTGAATATTTTCTCAAATTTCTTTTTTTATTTGAAAGTACAATCCTTCCGGTTAATAATGGAAAATAATTTCATTCAAATGGCTGCCTCGGCTGGCCATGCAGTAGCCTACACGATCGGTTCAATTTTTAAGCACATTATCGATTGTGTGCAGCTGTATTTCACCAATGGCTTCACGAATATTGTCCTTTAAAGCGTCAATTGTCTCTGGCTTGTCGGCGTAACACTTATCTTTGACGGCACCCCACAAATAATAGTCCAACGGTGTCAAATCGCAGCTCCGAGGTGGCCAAACGACATCAGCTCTGCGGCTGATAATGCGATCTTAAAAAACAGGGCGCAAAACATTGAGTGTAGCTTCGGCTGTGTGGCACATAGTGGCGTCCTGTTGAAACCAAATGTTGCCAATATCCTCCTCTTTAATTTTTGTGAACAAAAGTTCGTTCAACATGGCCCGATAACGATCGCCATTGACTGTAACGGCCACTCCTTGCTCATTTTCGAAGAAAAATGGCCTAATTATGCTTCTGGACCAAAATCCGCACCAAACAGTGACTCGTATTGGGTGCGTCGGCTTTTCAATGTATGCGTGCGGGTTTTCTGTGCCCCAAATGCGACAATTTTGCTTGTTTACATCATACCCGCCAAGATCAAAATGAGCTTCATCTGAAAAGATGATTTTTTTTGCAAAAATCGGCATCTTCTGGTGTAGGCTACTGCAGGGCCAGCCGAGGCAGCCATTTGAATGAAATTATTTTCCATTATTAACCGGAAGGATTGTACTTTCAAATAAAAAAAGAAATTTGAGAAAATATTCTGTAGTTTTTTTTTTAAAGCATTTTCAAAAAAAAAAGTTATTTGGCGTAGCCTTTATTAGCTCCCTGCTACACGCAGCACTGTTTAGTTGACCTTTCTTCTAATGCCGACCCCTGTAAAATCAAATTAAAAGTTTTTCTGTTAAAAATTATTTAAAACAATTTTATTATTTTTCTCTTGATGGTAATTTTAGCAGCAATTGTAGCTTAGTGTTATAAAAAAAAACAAGAGAAAATGGATTAAAATGGTTATTATTTAACTAAAGTAACTTTATTAACTAAATAGTAAACTAATTTAAATTAATAATTAATTATATATAAATAAATAAATAAATTATATTATAGCATAATAATAATAATAATAATATGATATGATATGATATGATATATAATAATAATAATAATAAACAGTTACTTTAGGTAAAATAAAATTGTTAATAGTTTAAAACAAATTTATTCGAAATGACAAATGAAAACGAAAACGAAAGAAAGAAAAACCTATTAAAACCTATAATAAAAACAGAAAAAAAGGAAAGAAAAAAACCAAGAAAAATGTTTATAAATTTTGAGACAAAAAAACTCTATAATGTTTTGAATATTTTATTGATTGATTTGTTTTTTGAGGCAATTTATGTAAATATAAAAAAAGAAAACTCGGCATTATTATTAAACAAATTCAAAAAAAAAATAAACCCTTTACAGTTTACTCGCATACGTTTTAATAACAACTATCAACCACAAACAACAAAAAAAAAACCGATTACTCGTTTTAAAAACTTTATTCGTAAAATTAAAATTGAAAAGAAAACTAAAAACTTCGGCTTATTCGAATAAAAAACGAAAAACGCATCTAAATTATAAACAGTTCATCACTCGGGGCAAGTTTTCTTGGGGGGCTTCAATGACTAGGCAATGTAAAAGAACTTTTCGAAAAATGCAATGAAAAATCAATTTGCAGGTTCCAATAATGTATTCTGAAGATTCGTTTTCATTATCACAGAGATAATCCCCATTCCGAACAATTGTACTTTAAGGATGCAGTGCCCTATCTCATTTTATTACTAAATAATCTGATGCACGACTCAAATCTTGTCTTATAGGAATTTCTCAAAAAAAGTTTTGATCGCTTCAGTGTTACTCTAGTCTCTCTCTAACCCCTTTTTGTAGAGTATAACATTCTAAAACATTTGTTCCCCTCTAGGGAAAGGGGGATACGATTCAAATCTACTCTTATAGAAATTTCTCAACAACATTATTGATCGCTTCAATCTTACTTGGCTCTGTCTACCCCCTTTTTGTTGAGTATACCTTTCTAAACATCTGTTCCAACTCTACGGAAAGGTTTTGGCACCATCAGTGTTGTGGAAGCTCTCCTCCTGCCTGATCATTGCTGCCAATTCCCATATGATCTAGAATCCAACAAAGTGTATCCTTATTTTCTTCATCTTATCGATTCAGTTTCCTCCAGTGTTCTCGGATAACGGCTTGACTTTCCCATAGAATTGTTATGACCCGTCTTTTATAATTTCTATCCAAGTTGAAATTGAGTACATCTTTCAATGACTTAGACTTCTGCCTAAAACATATCCGTGAATTTTCTCATGTGCTCGGTATATTTTATTTTGAGACCAAAACACTTGCTTTTGTGCCAAGGTTCGTTCTAGACATAGCCGTTTAACACAAAATTGTCCCTCTTTAGGAAGAGTATTTAGCTTCTAGAAGTCGCCGTGGTCTAGTAGGTAGTGTGTTGGCTTATTAACGTAAAGCCAGGGTTCAAACCCGAGGCCAAACATCACAAAAAAATACAAAAAGTATTTCTTTGGCGACTTCCCCTCAGCAGATTTCTGGCAAAACCTCTGAGAGTAAATAAAAATTGCCATGAAAAGTTTCTCAAAAAATCTGTCGTTCGGTGTAGACTTTAAACTGTAGGTCCCGCCACGCATGTATGAAATTAACGCACACAACATAAGTGGTGTGAGAAGCTAGGCCGTAATCCTGACTGCATCCAGATTAATTCATTCACTTTAGGTACTCAGACTCTTTGCAAAGCATTTCCCAGTATGATAGACTCTAGAGGCCAGTTAAGAAGGGAGCTGTGAGTCACTCGATTCTTTTGGTCACGACACCTACTAAAGAATTTCTAGTTAGACTTGTTGTCGTCTTCAAAAATCTGATATTCACTAACATGTTAAACGAATTTAAATCCAACAAGGTTTTCAATGAAGTCGCCGTGGTCTAGTAGGTAGTGTGTTGGCTTATTAACGTAAAGCCAGCGTTCAATACAAAACGTATTTCTTCGGCGACTTCCTCTCAGCAGATTTCTGGCAAAAACTCTGAGAGTAAATAAAAATTGCAATGAAAAGTTTCTCAAAAAATCTGTCGCTCGGAGTCGACTTTAAACAGTAGATCCCGCCACGCATGTATGAAATTAACGCACACAACATAAGTGGTGTGAGAAACTAGGTCGCAATCCTGACTGAAGATTTGTAATGGCCAATTATGTATGTACATATGCATGTATTTAGCTTCCAGCTTTATCCGTTCACTTTAGGTACTCAGGCTACTTGTAAAGTATTTCTCAATATAATGCTGCTCTTTTTTTTTTTTGGTCACGAAGCCGACTAATGAAGTTCGAGTTCGACTTGTTACCGAGGTTGTTGTCTTCGAAAATCTAGTATTCACTAACATGTTAAACGAATTTAAATCCAACAAAGTTTTCAATGTCGCTGTAAAGCTGGTTTTATTGCATCTGTAATACTAAAGCCTACTTTACACGGTCCCACAAGTAATATGATCTGTCAAAATTTTGTGTAGAAGAGTACGGATGTGATCGTCTAAACGTACTATGTAATGAAACCATCACACATTGAGAGAAAATACGGATGAAAAGTTTGACAGTCGTATGGCTCTCTTCATTTTTTGAAATGATTCAAAACACAAGCAAGTCGCATTAGATCAGGGATGTATTTTTATGTAAACATATAGAAAAAAAGTGTAACAGCTGTTTTCATTTTACTTTGTTATTGTCTTATACCGATCGTGTAAACGCAAAAAATATAAATCATACGACTTTTATTCTCTTTTTTGTCATACGGATGGAATTTCATTTTACTTTTTCATTAGACTTTACGTACGTAAAGTATTACCGTGTGAAGTGGGCTTAAGTGTGGCCGTAGTCTTGTAGGTAGGTTGGAGTGGTAGCTTTGATACCAAAAGCTGACTTGAGCAAGCATAGCGGCCCGTGACGCAGTCTATGTACTCATCAAGTTCCTCCAAACCCGGGAGGAAGAAGAAGTTGTTCAGCGCAAAGGCTGCATAGTCTTGCAGGTAGTGTGTTGGCATTTAAACGAGAGCCCGTGATTCAAACTCTGGCTCAGTTATCTTGAGCAAAACGAAACATGAAACAAAAATATCTTTCGGAGACTTTCCTCCTCTTTTGGGAAAACAAAACCGGAGAGTAAATAAATTTGCCACGAAAAGTTTCTCAAAACTCTGTCTTTCGGAGTCGACGGCAAACTGTAGGTCCCTCCACTCATGTATGAAAATGGGCGGTGAGAGAAGGTAGATCGTAATCCTAAACAAAATGTTGTAATTATATGTAATTAAATAAGTAAGTAAGAGGAATACGTAGGTAATCCTCCCGATTTCAATATATTCTCATCTTATATATAATGAATGTGTGTGTTTTTTTTTTTTTTTTGTTGGTTTGTTTGAAGTCTATAGACGGCTAAACGGCTGGACCGATTTTCTTGAAATTTTCACAGTATCTTCCTGTATGTCTGGAAGGAACTATAGGCTACTTTTTATTTTAAAATTTCAAGTAGGCGAGGTGCCACGCCCACATACCAATGTAAAATTGAATGTTTGTTTGTATGTACCTTATAGAATCGTAAAATATGCATTTGATCACGTTATAATCTTTAGCAAAGTTGTTACGCATTAGCCGGGGAAGGTTTCTAAGTTGGTATGACTAATTTTCGGCAGGTGGCGCCACTGAAAATTACTTAAAATCAATTAAATCGTAAACTGTGCGTCTGATCATGTTATGATCTTTAGCAAAGTTGTTGCGCATGAGCCGACGAACGATTCTAAGTTGGTATGACCAATTTCCGACAGGTGGCGCCACTGAAAATTACTTAAAATGAATTAAATCCTAAACTGTGCATTCTTTAACAAAGTTGTTGCGCATGAGTCGACAGAGGTTGGTGCGATTAATTTCCGATGGATGGCGTCACTGAAAATTATCCAAAATGAATGACAAGCAATTGGTCGACCTACACCTCAAGCACGGAAGGAAATGGCAGTTCGAATCTTAGAATCAGACGTCATTGAGACTGGAAAATCTTCGAGTATATGCCGCTGAGACCCGTACGCTTGAAACACTTGAACAACGAGAAGTGTGATTAGAAACTGATCGAATGCGTACTTCTCAGGCCTGTTCATCTGAATCATCAGGACAACGGGAAACATAATCAATAAAATGATTCAAAATTAATTGGACATTTGTGTAATGTCTTTCCTTCAAATTTATTTTAGTTGGTGGCACAGCAACACGCGCAGGGTACAGCTAGTTATTCTTCTAAAAATTAAATATAATAGGCCTACACATACATATGCCCTCTATCGTGCAATTTTTCTGCAGTCCGTGTATCGGTTTTCAACTGTACAAACCTTGACTTGCCCCTGGGAAAACTTAACCTGGTGAGAACTGTAGCTAAGCAATTAAAAACAATTCGATTCTTAAACATACTTTAAGTTTTTAAATTCAAAAAATTTTTTTGATCGAAATTTTTCTCACTACTCGCCTACCTACACATATATACACCACAAATTATGTATAAAAAATATATTAAAACAAAAACAACAGCAATAATTACAAATTAAAAAACAAAAAAAAAACAAAAAAGATCATTAAACAAAAACAAAAAATTGTAATAAAAAAATAAAGAGAAGAGGCTTTTTTATTAAGTTCAGCTTCTAAGAAGCTTTAGTTTTTTAAGCTTTTTAATTGTAGCATATCAGCATAAGTGAACATTACTTTGTTAAAATAAAAAAGATGAAGAAAAACTAAAAACGATTATGATTACGATTAAAAGAAAACATTGAATGAAAATTTAAATGAAAAACAAAAAAGAAAATATGGAAAAACCAAATTATGTAAAGGAAATGAATGAACAAAAAAAAAACAAACAGGGCCCAGCCTTATAACTCATTATGCATTACAAAAACCAAAAAAAAAAAAACAAACAAAAACCAGCATAAGAAAATCTAGAAATTATTACAATTCAGTTTGCCACTTTATGAGCTAAAAACAACAACAACAAAAAATTTATTAAAAAAAAAGCAAAAACAACAACAAAATAAGCAAGTTATTGATAATAAATTAATGCTAAAAGAATATTGAAAAAAAACAAATTAATTGTATTTAAATTCAAAATCAAATCCAAAAATAAATTTAAAACTCAATAATGAAAAACTTAGTAACAAAACCAAAAAAAAAACAATATTTTTTATTTAATTATTTAATAAATTAATAAAAAACAAAAAACCATTATTAAAACAAATTGTAATTGTAATTTATTTTCAAAATTTATTATTAAGTAGGACAAATAAAATAATATTTAATTAAATACAAAACCAAAAACAAAAAAACATTCAATAAGTTTTTATTTTTTATTAAACAAATAAAAAACAAAACCAAAAATTAAAACAAATGCTGTGTAATAGTTAAAAAAAAGAAAATTATTTAAATTATAAAAAAAAAAATTAAAGAGAAAAAAACTATAAAAAAAAATTCATTTTAGATTAAAACGAATCAAAAAGAAAAAAGGCACTAAAAATGTTAAACCGAAAGCAGGGGAGTTTGGGTTTTTTTTTTTGGAAAAGAAAAGAAATTATAAACGCTTCATGACCTTGCTATCAAATACTTAATGTGCTACCTCCATACAATATACAGTCAAAGAAAAAAGTCTACATACAAAACGTTTTTTTTATATTTTTCTTCCAATCTTTTCTACGTTATATGTTTTTTCAAATTCCCTTTCTCTTCAAACTTTCTTAATTGCAAATACCTTTGTACCACGTATATAACAATAACTAAAGAGTGTTTTTTATAGAGGTATAGAACTTAAAGTTGGCATTACTTTTCAAGATGGCGACCGATTTAACAGCTGTCAAGTGATTTGTTCTCAGTTTAGTTTGGCAATTCATCATGAATAGACTCACGCCTGAACAACGCTTGCAAATAGTGCAATTTTATTTCGAAAATAATGGTTCTGTGCGGAAAACGTATCGCGCACTACGTCCATTTTATCGTCGACAAAATCGTCCATCAGAGCAGTTAATTCGATTAAACATGGAACGTTTTCGCACCACGTTTACTCTTATTGATCACTCGCAACCTTAGAGACGCTGTACGGTGCGTACAGAAGAAGCTATTGCTGCTGTAGAGCGTAGCATTGAGGAAGACCCGAATGAGTCCATCCGCCATCGAGCACAGGAATTGGATCTGTGTCCATCCACTTTATGGAAGATTTTGCGGAAGGATCTTGGTTTGCGTGCTTACAAAATCCAACTCGTGCAGGATTTGAAGCCACACGATCATCAAGTAAGGCGTAGATTCGTCGAATGGGCCCAAAACGAGATTACCGTTGTTCCCGATTTTCATAAGCGAATTTTGTTTAGCGATGAAGCGCACTTCTGGTTGAATGGCTACGTCAACAAACAAAACTGCCGCATTTGGAGTGAAGGTAATCCTCAAGTGTATGTGGAAACACCGTTACATCCAGAAAAACTGACTGTTTGGTGCGCTTTATGGGCTGGTGGAATCATTGGTCCGTACTTTTTCAAAAACGATGGTGGCCAGAACATTACAGTCAATGGTGATCGGTATAGAGCCATGATTACTAACTTTTTCATTCCTGAATTGAATAACCATGATGTCCAGAAGATGTGGTTTCAACAAGACGGCGCAACATGTCACACAGCTCGTGCCACAATAGATTTATTGAAAGACACGTTTGGTGACCGCCTAATTTCACGTTTTGGACCTGTGAATTGACCTCCAAGATCTTGTGATTTAACACCGCTAGACTACTTTCTGTGGGGCTATGTAAAGTCATTGGTCTATGCGGTAAAGCCACAAACGCTTGACCATTTGGAAGACAACATTCGCCGTATTATTGCCGATATACGGCCAGAAATGTTGGAAAAAGTCATCGAAAATTGGACGTGCAGATTGGACAACATCCGCGCCAGTCGTGGCGGTCATATGGCAGAAATCATATTTAAAATGTAATGCCACAAGATTATCTTTCGGATAAATAAAATTCATGACAATCGAATAATCCTTCGTTATTTTATTGCAATTTAAAGTTCTATACCTCTATAAAAAACACCCTTTACAACAATTACCTGTTCATTCGTTATTCTTCAAACTGTTTTGTTCACACGCAACCTCACACAAGGCTGACTGAATTGTTACTAACTGCTGCCTGCTTTGTCTTGCCCTTTTATAGTCCGACACAACCAGTCTAATGCCTTGGTTAAAATCGTAACGTACGTAGCTTTAAAAACGTTTGTGTAGTTATAGAAACGTTCAAAACGGGACATATGTCAACGAAGAATGTAAATAAAAACGAAACAGAACACAAAACAACACACAAACGAACACAACACTATGCAAGGAAATTGGTATACAGACTCATCATCAGTGTTGCTGTTTTTTGTTCAATGTGTAGATTTTTCCGGATTTGGTTATTATTTTTCTTATAAAAATAACTCCTGTTTTGTTTGTTAAAATTAATTAATGAGTAAGACTATAATTTTATTTTGTTATTTTTTGTATCTTTTTCCTCAATTATAATTTAAATTTGAAAAAAATTAAATAAAAAAACTGCGAATTTAATTTTGGTCATATTTTTCCTTATTTGGTGATTTTTTCACAAATGTTTGTTACAAAATTTTTTTTTTTTCGTGGCAACACTGCTCATCATCTCATGTTCAAATGTCACGTAAAAACGTGAGAGAATTCTGTTTCATACAGATCGTTCCGTTTTGCTAACGAGAGAGAACATTTCGGTAATCGTTTACATTGTTCTCCATATGCTAAAAAGAGAACGTTCGTTGCGGTACGTTACGTTACGTGTGGGTAACTACAGCATAACGAACTTTCCTGAAGTGGAAGGTTCGTGTTCTCGCCTTCTCGAGAATTTTATCGCTACTACATTGTTGTTTGTTTACTTTGCTTATGTTTTCTATCCCTTTTTCTCTCATACTTGTTGTAGCTGGTTTACTTATAATAAGTTCGATGTATGTGTTAGTGTAGCTGGTAGATTTTGTTTATCGTTTTTATTGTTAATCGATATTAGGTGGTTTCGATTTGCGTAACAGTATATATAAAATCCTTTTGTTCCTATATGGGTCTTAACAATTGAACTTATTTCCTTCTATCCGCTATGAATGGCTTCAACTCATTCTACGACTTATTTGTCTCCGCTGCTAGCATCAGTTGTAACTTCGGCTTCCCTTCCAATGGCTGTCCTGATTGTGCCCGCACATTCACCTTTATTGTCTACGAATCTCGATTCTAATGAAATTCGCCACAATTAGTGGCCAGAGTATTGCTGAACAGTATTTGAACAGAAAATCTTCTAAATCTATCGTCTATCTCTCCTTTCAGAAAATCTTCTAAATTCTTTAATAGCTTTAGCCTATCTTTTCTATATTTTATATAGAGAGGGGCGAACACTTCCTTTGTCCCTATTGTTATCTGTTTGTACCTTTTATCTAAGTTGTTGAAATGAGCAAATCTTTCGATGGCATAGATATCTGCTCAAAAGATACCCATCAGGGTTCCGGAATATTTCATTCTGTAAACAAAAACACCTGCTTCTGCCCCAAGATCAATTCACTTTTTGATACGAAGTCTCGTTGTAAAGAATTTCCCAACGTCAGGAGACAGTTAGGCAGAGAGCCACTCGATTCTTTTGCTTACAAAGTCCTCTTATGAATTAAAATTAAGGCTGCCTTCCAAAATGTTAGTTGCTTTGTGTTTGAACAAAGTATCGTGTTTCATAATGCCGCTGTACAAAATATATACAATGTATTCCATTTCAAAACGCCGTCAATGTGTATTTTTAACGCAGTCAAAAAGCAATCAGGCATCGGGTTTATAGTTGCTGCATTGTTTAGTTACTTTGCATATCTACATAGTTTATATTCCGTAGTAGAACTGCATACAAACTTTGTATTGATACATTTTGGAAGGCAGCCTAAACTTGCCTTACAGACTTAGTTAAATAATACAAATACGTGTCGTAATAATGGCAATAATATTTAAAGGCTTTAGTTTCTATAGTTTTCTAAATAAATTATAATAACTACTCACTTTGTTTGCAAAATGCCACGCCCATTTGAAATTCCGGGAAAAAATTATAAGGCTTATTGTACCTTTTGAAACAGTCGTATAATATTACATCATATCACATCATAGCATATCATATCATATATTCATACTCCATATCATACCCTATCCTTCCATTATGACGTATCATACATAACATATTACCCAATATCATCTCCTATCATTTCCTAAATAAAGGGTCCGCCAAATAACTTTTTTTTAAATGCTTTAAAAAAACTAATGAATATTTTCTTAAATTTCTTTTTTTATTTGAAAGTACAATCCTTCCGGTTAATAATGGAAAATAATTTCATTCAAATGGCTGCCTTGGCTGGCCATGCAGTAGCCTACACGATCGTTCCAATTTTTAAGCACATTATCGATTGTGTGCAGCTGTATTTCACCAATGGCGTCACGAATATTGTCCTTTAAAGCGTCAATTGTCTCTGGCTTGGCGGCGTAACGCTTATCTTTGACGGCACCCCACAAATAATAGTCCAACGGTGTCAAATCGCAGCTCCGAGGTGGCCAAACGACATCAGCTCTGCGGCTGATAATGCGATCTTCAAAAACGGGGCGCAAAACATCGAGTGTAGCTTCGGCTGTGTGGCACGCCGTCCCGTTGAAACCAAATGTTGCCAATATCCTGCTCTTAAATTTTTGTGAACAAACATTCGTTCAACATGGCCCGATAACGATCGCCATTGACTGTAACGGCCACTTCTTGCTCATTTTAGAAGAAAAATGGCCCAATTATGCCTCTGGACCAAAATCCGCACCAAATAGTGATTCGTTTGGGGTGCGTCGGCTTTTCAATGTATGCGTGCGGGTTTTCTGTGCCCCAAATGCGACAATTTTGCTTGTTTACATACCCGTCAAGATCACAATGAGCTTCATCTGAAAAGATGATTTTTTTGCCAAAATCGGCATCTTCTGTAAGTCAATCGCAGGCCCATTTAGCGAAGCGAAAACGCATTGGATGGTCAATTGGCTTCAATTTCTGAACCAATTGGACTTTGTATGGCGTCATACCAAGGTCTTTATGCAAAATTCGTCTCAATGATGTCTCCCAAAATGTTCAATTGTTGACGGTGAATTGATGTTGATGGCGCTTCACGCACACTTTCTGCCACAGCAGCAATATTCTCGGTTGTACGCACTGTTTTTGGCTTTTCACGCTTTGGTTTATCGATGAGGATGCCAGTTTCTTTCTCTTTTTTCACCAAATAACGAACATACAGAGCTGACGGTCCTTCTCTTCTTCCAAAATCCGTCCGCAATTTTCGCACACATTCTGCAACATTACCGTGATTTTCAAAGTAATGTCGCAATATTTCCCAGTGTTGTTCAAGCGTATACACAACCATATTCGTTCAGCGGAAGGATAAAACTAATTATCTGTCAAATCAGACATGAGCTAATTGTTATCATTCACGAAATAAGCACTAGTTGAAAAAAAAGCGTTAGATGGCGGACCCGATATTTACTCTTTCTTCGGCCATAATTATATTCCTTTGTTTCTACAATTTCTTTAAATGGGCCATAAAGTAAAGCCCCATGATATCAAGCCTGCACCTAGTGGTCTTTTTCTTCTTTTACAATTAGGGAGTGTTGTCATAAATTCTGACTTAATTTTATCATTTACAATCCATATCGTTAGGCTATAATGAAGGTCTTCGTACGTCTGTGATTTTCCATGTTAAAATGATCACTTAAGAGCGTTACCTCTCTAATCTATAATTATTTCTCTGATACCGCCTGCAGATTTTTTGGATAATCGGAATGTAAACTGAAAAATTAAAAAAACAAAACATCTGCTGGGTTTGATCGTAAAATATGGGTGGAACTTACTAAAGTAAAGAAATATATTCCCGCTATAGTTTCTTCTTTTCCAAAAATAAAAGGGCTTTCCCGAAATTTCGGTTTAACACTGGGCTTAACTGCATTATATTTTAATTAATCAAAAAAAAAAAAAAAAGAAACAAACAAAAAAGAAAAAGAAATAATTAATAAAAAACCACTGTTGTTCTTACTTTAATAACAATTTTTTTTTGTGCTATTGTTTAATAAAAATTTTTAATAATCCAATAAAAAAAACAGAAAAATTTAACGAGTAATCGCTTTTTATTCATTAACAAACGTTTAATTTCAATTATTTATTACAGACAGCATCATCATTATGAATTTAAGGGTGACTAAAGTAGGATAATTAGGGAAATTAATTGAAGTTTTAAATTTAAATTTTTCTTTTAATGGATATTATATGGATAGGATAATGTGGTTCCTTTAGTCGATTTTACTGTAGGAGATAACAGCTTGAAACTAAACTTAAGCATAGAAATTAATTTTTTTTAAGGTTAGGTTGAAAGAGCTCTTAATTTAAAGGATTCATATACTATACTAGGTTAATGTGGTTCCTTTAGTCGATTTTACTGTAAGAGATAACAGCTTAAACATAGAAATTATTTTTTTTTTAAGGTTAGGTTGAAACAGCTGTTATTTGCACTCTTAATTTAAAGGATTCATATAAAGGGTGTTTTTATAGAGGTATAGAACTTTAAGTTGCAATAAAACAACTATGGATTATTCGATTGACATGAATTTTATTTATCCGAAAGATAATCTTGTGGCATTACATTTTAAATATGATTTCTGGCATATGACCGCCACGGCTGGCGTGGATGTAGTCCAATCTGGACGTCCAATTTTCGATGACTTTTTCCAACATTTGTGGCTGTATATCGGCAATAATACGGCGAATGTTGTCTTCCAAATGGTCAAGCGTTTGTGGCTTTACCGCATAGACCATTGACTTTACATAGCCCCACAGAAAGTAGTCTAGCGGTGTTAAATCACAAGATCTTGGAGGCCAATTCACAGGTCCAAAACGTGAAATTAGGCGGTCACCAAACGTGTCTTTCAATAAATCTATTGTGGCACGAGCTGTGTGACAAATTGCGCCGTCTTGTTGAAACCACATCTCCTGGACATCATGCTTATTCAATTCAGGAATGAAAAAGTTAGTAATCATGGCTCTATACCGATCGCCATTGACTGTAACGTTCTGGCCAACATCGTTTTTGAAAAAGTACGGAACAATGATTCCACCAGCCCATAAAGCGCACCAAACAGTCAGTTTTTCTGGATGTAACGGTGTTTCCACATACACTTGAGGATTATCAATAAGAGTAAACGTGGTGCGAAAACGCTCCATGGTTAATCGAATTAACTGCTCTGATGGACGATTTTGTCGACGATAAAATGGACGTAGTACGCGATACGTTTTCCGCACAGAACCATTATTTTCGAAATAAAATTGCACTATTTGCAAGCATTGTTCAGGCATGAGTCTATTCATGATGAATTGCCAAACCAAACTGAGAATAAATCACTTGACAGCTGTTAAATCGGTCGCCATCTTGAAAAGTAATGCCAACTTAAAGTTCTATACCTCTATAAAAAACACCCTTTACTATACTAGGTCAATGTATTAAAGTTATATCTCTTAGAAGTCGTATCTTTTTCTTTTATTGTAAATGCAACAACAACTAAGACTGTAAATTTTGATGAATAATTCGAATCACTCGAATCATTTATAAGTATTTTTCTAAACTTATGAATCTAAATGAGTAGGCTTATGAATCAAACATATTTCGATTGGTATGAGTTTGATGTCAACGTTGTACTCATACTCATTGCAACCTGTACTTATAAATCAACGTTGTAGTGAGTACGAATGCATCAGAGTAGATTGTTAAATTTCAATATTGTTGACTCACTTATATTCAAAATTTCATGAGTGCTTATGAGTAGCGAAAAAACGATTCATTGCTGATCTCTGCTCAGAACACATGGGGAAACTCTCGGGTATATTCCAAGCGAAAGTTTTTGGCAACGAAAGATGTGCTCAATTCAATTTGGATAGGAGGTACAAAAGACGGGACCTGGCAATAATATTTGACAGTCACACCGTTATTCACGCACTCGGCTTTTATGAGCTTAAAACCGAAGATAGTTTGGGACTGTTTAATAAAGCTAAATCGGCTGAATAGGGAACATACGTTTACACTCTACTGGTGCCATAGATCATGTGAGAATTTTGGTGAAATTTTGAGCAAGCAGATGGGCTTTCAAAGATGCCGTAGTCTAGTAGGTAGTGTGTTGGCTTATTAGGCGTGAGGCTACGGTTCAAACCCCCAGGTCAAAACGAAAATATGAAAATATTTCTGCGGCGACTTCCTCTCAGCACATTTCTGGCAAAAACTCTGAGAGCAAATAAAAAAAATCCATCGTTCGGAGTCGACTTTAAACTGCAGGTCCCGCCACTCATGTATAAAATTAACGCACACAACGTAAGTGGTGTGAGAAGCTAGGTCGTAATCCTGACTGAAGGGTTGGAAGGACCAATTATGTACGTATGTACACAGAGTTACTAAAGTATACATACGGTTAACAAATTTCAAAAAATTTTAAACCAAGACAGTCTTAAAATCTAGGAAAGTTGTCAAACCATTATAAAGATTTTCAACGAAAACGGATTGGTTAAAAAATTTCTGAAATTTGTTAACCGTATGTATACTTTTGTGGCTGAGTGTATATGTATATCTCTTCGGCGTTAAATTTAAGTTATAGAGGTTCAATGAAAAACATCTTCTGGTCTCAATATTATTTTAGTCTCACCGAAAACATATTAAGGAGTTAGTATACTTACTAACTTTAAAATAAACGATTAAATTATACTTTAGAGCCTTAGAATTAAGATAGAAATCTTTTTTCCCTTCAGACGATGCGAAAAGAAGTCTCCCACAAATTTTCCCAACATTATTTAACATTCCAGTTATATCTGAATGCTATGAGTGATTCGAAACGAGGCTCCATTCTATATTGCATAGGTAAGACGTAATATTTTATTTGATATTCATCGGCCCTATATGTATAATGGCTCTCCCGTAACACACATGTGTACCAGGACATGTACGTTGTATTAAAGTGACAAATAATGCTTGGAATCCATTTGGTCCATTTCATATATTCTGGTGGTCGTTTATTGATTACTAGCTGTACCCTGCGCGTATTGCTGCGCCACCAACTAAAATAAATTTGAAGGAAAGATATTACACAAATGTCCAATTAATTTTTAATCATTTTATTGATTTTGTTTCACGTTGTTCTGATGATTCAGATGAACAGGCCTGTGAAGTACGCATTCGATCAGTTTCTAATCAAGTGGTTCAAGCGAACGGGTCTCAGCGGCATATACTCGAGGATTTTCCAGTCTTAATGCTCGTCTGATTCTGAGGCTCGTAGTGCTCTTTTCTTTCGTGCTTGAGGTGTAGGTCCACTAATTGCTTGTCATTTATTTTGAATAATTTTCATTGACGCCATCCATCGGAAATTAATCGCACCCACCTCCGTCGACTCATGCGCAACAACTTTGTTAAAGAATGCACAATTTACGATTTCATTTATTTTGAGTAATTTTCAGTGGCGTCACCTATCGGTAATTGGTCATACCAACTTAGAAGAGTTCGTCGGCTCATGCGCAACAACTTTGCTAAAGATCATAACATGATCAAATGCACAGTTTACGATTTAATTTATTTTGAGTAATTTTCAGTGAAGCCACCTGCCGGAAATTAGTCATACCAACTTAGAAACCTTCCCCGGCTCATGCCTAACAACTTTGCTACAGATCATAACATGATCAAATGCATAGTTTACGATTCTATAAGGTACAAACAAACAAACATTCAATTTTACATTGGTATGTGGGCGTGGCACCTCGCCTATTTGAAATTTTAAAATATAGTTCCTTCCACACATACAGGAAGGTACTGTTAAAATTTCAAGAAAATCGGTCAAGCCTTTTAGCCGTCTATAGACTTCAAACAAACCCACAAACAAATAAACACACATTCATTTCTATATATAGGGTGATTTTTTAAGAGCTATAGGAAAATTTTTCAAAACAAAACATAAAATTCAGAAAAATGCTCGAAATCTTTATTTGAATCGATAGTACGGTCCATATAATTTAATGTTTGAAGATTATTTCATGCAAATGTTGACCGCGACTACGCCTCAAATGGTTCATCCGGTTAGTCCAATTTCGGCATACTCTTTCCAACATTTCGGCCGGTATCTCACGAATAAATGCTTCAATGTTGGCTTGTCTGTATCGACATGAGCTTTAACATAGCCCCACAAAAAATAGTCTAAAGGCGTTAAATCGCACGATCTAGGCGGCCAATTGACCGATCCCGAACGTGAAATAAAATGTTCACCGAACTCGCCTCTCAATAAGTCCATTGTTACGCCTGCTGTATGGCATGTGGCGCCGTCTTGTTGAAACCGCATGTCATGCAAATCAAGCTCTTCCATTTTGGGCAAAAAAAAGTTGGATTTCATGCGGTAGCATTCACAGTTATGTTACGATTCGCAGCATCTTTGAAGAAGTACGGTCCAATGATGCCACCAGCCCATAATCCGCACCAAACTGTGACTTTTTCTGGATGCATTGGTAGCTTTTGCAATGCTTCTGGCTGACCTTCACTCCAAAATCGACCATTCTGCTTATTTACGTATCCATTGAGCCAAAAATGAGCTTCGTCGCTGAACACAATTAAGCGCGCGATGAACTTTCTTAACAGAGCACGCATTTTGATAATAAAATTCAATGATTTGCAGGCGTTGTTCGTTTGTAAGACAATTCATGGTTAAATTATAGACCAAACTGAAGATGTTTGACAAAAATATAATATCTAAAAAATCACCCTTTATATTAAGGCATACTTATCTTTCTCAGACAACACAATGATCGTTTATTGTATTAATTCAGCGTCCTTACATGATCATTATATTATTTTTAAGTATTAAAGAATTTGTTTTGAAAGAAATTGTTAAATTTAAAGGCCAATCACTTGCAATAATGAAAATCAAAATTTCTTTCAATATTTTACTATGCTTATATAACATTTTAGGGTTAATGCTTGGAATCCAAGGAAAAACCTTCACTATATTATCCTTAAAAGCAAATTATAATTTTTATAAAATTATTATAATTATTTAGCTTAAATTTTATAATTAAAACATACAATATTAATTTATTTTAAATATTTATTTAAAGTTTAAATTGACTTTATTATTTATATTTATAGCGTAGAGAAGTTAAGCTTAAAATAATTATTGAAAGAACAAATAAACTAAACATTTTCACTCGCTGTTATGGCTTAACTCTCTTCAACCAAGAATTACAAATTTTTTTGGCCAAAATTATTATAACCTAAAAATCCTTGTTTACGATACCAAACAATGCTTGTTATACAAACTACCTACATACATACATAAGAAGTTTAAAAATTAAAATTCGATTTAATTTTATAAATGAATAAATATAAACAAACTTCGCCTATTTTTTGAATATATTAAATGTATATTAAAAAATTAGAGGACAATTTAGTTTAAAATTTGTTTAGCTAAACGAATAAAAAATAAATTTAAAAATGTTATTTTAAAATATAAGAAAAGTAAGAGAAGTAAAAAAACTAAATAAATATTAAAAAATTAAAAAAATTATTATTTATTTATTTAATTAATTACAATACAATTACAAATTATATTCTAATTATATCTATACGAGCGGAGCTGCCTCGGCTGGCCATGCAGTAGCCTACACCAGAAGATGCCGATTTTGGCAAAAAAAATTATCTTCTCAGATGAACCTCATTTTGATCTTGGCGGGTATGTAAACAAGCAAAATTCTCGCAAAAAAACCCGCACGCATTCATTGAAAAGCCGACGCACCCAAAACGAGTCACTGTTTGGTGCGGAATTTGGTCCAGAGGCATAATTGGGCCATTTTTCTTCGAAAATAAGCAAGGAGTGGCCGTTACAGTCAATGGCGATCGTTATCGGGCCATGTTGAACGAATTTTTGTTCATAAAAATTGAAGAGGAGGATATTGGCAACATTTGGTTTCAACAGGTCGGCGCTACGTGCCACACAGCCGAAGCTGTACTCGATGTTTTGCGCCCTGTTTTTGAAGATCGCATTATCAGCCGCAGAACTGATGTCGTTTGGCCACCTCGGAGCTGTGATTTGACACCGTGGGACTATTATTTGTGGGGTGCCGTCAAATATAAGTGTTACGCCGACAAGCCAGAGAGAATTGACGCTTTAAAGGACAATATTCGTGAAGCCATTGGTGAAATACAGCTGCACACAATCGATAATGTGCTTAAAAATTGGACCGATCGCATAGGCTACCGCATGGCCAGCCGAGGCAGCCATTTGAATGAAATTATTTTCTATTATTAACCGGAAGGATTGTACTTTCAAATAAAAAAAGAAATTTGAGAAAATATTCAGTAGTTTTTTTAAAGCATTTTCAAAAAAAAAAGTTATTTGGCGGTCGCTTTAGTATTCTACGCTGTCATTTGTCGATAACTATCAACATATGTTCGGTGTTCTGTAAAGCTGGATTCACCCATTGTTTCGGAACAAAATGCTTGTTCCGGAACAAATTCTGTTTTTTTTGAGAGTTTGTTCCGAAACCATTCACCCACTTCGAACAATTGTTCTGTAAAAACAAGGCTACCATATGAACTATTTTTGTAAACGATGCGTGTTAGTTTTACAATTAGGCAGCACAGTAGCAGATGATTGCAATTCGTTTGTTTTCTTGGCTTGAGTGTGATCATATTTTTTATTGTGTCACAAAGAAATTGTAGATTAAAACAAATCTGAAATTGTTGAAGTGAAAAAAATGGATAATAATGGATATTATACATACATAAATAGATACATACAAAAATGTACATATAATATGATGTGGCAGCTCAGTTCAACTTTACTTAAAAAATTAAAGTAACTGGCAGCACAGTTCGATTGTTTCGGAACAAAAATTAAAATTAAATCAAGGCGAATTCATAGAAGGTGGGAGTGTTTTACCAGCTGATGGAAATAACAATGTCAAAAAATGTTTGTTTTTTGTGTATTTTGTCTTGATAATCAATTTCGTTTTTTCTTATTTTGTCAGAAGTTTGTATATTTTTTCTTCATTTTCTTTTAAAATCATTTACATTTTTTAACATTTTTCTTTCCATCGTCATTCTTTTGTCAGCTGTTTTTGACAAGATGATCACATCTCAACAAAAAAATCCCTGTTGTTTTTGTATTGTTGTACTTGTTGTAATACCAATCCCACCTTCTATGAATTCGCCTTGTACTGAATTTTTTCAACACTGCGTCGGCATCACAAAATACAAGTCGGCATTTTCTAAATTGTTGTAGTTTGTGTTGTGTTTTTTGTTTGTATGGGAATAATGGACGAAATTAAAATAATAAACGCTGCTGAAGGTGTTATTTAAGGAGGAAATGCTTAGCTCATCGGAGTAAACACAGTTAGACCCTGAGGATTTGATGCATGGAGAAATAAAGACTGAAGACAGTATAGATTTAAACTCATTGGAATCAGCTAAATTTGTAAGCCTCCTCATTTCTTTATTACGATCCATTTATATTTTGACTTTATTACAGGACAGAGCATTCAGCATCAGTAGCGAAGCTCTTGCACAATCACCACCGCCATCATCAGAGTCAGCACTGCCAATAGCCTTCAAGCCATCGCCACCAAATCCTTCAAAAACAAAAAATGCGTCTGCATCAAAGCGGAATAAAAATCTCCTAAAACGTATTCAACTGCTTGAAAGGCATAGTACTAATCAGGCTAGAATATTAACACAAATTTCAAACTATATGAAATCAATTAAACGTAGCCTGAGGGATGTAAAGGACTAAGAGGCAAAAAGATTAAAATTGAAACAGGAAAGAAATAAAAGTGAAGAAGAAAGGCAAATGATGGTTAGGAAGATTCAAAAAATTAAACTTTCACTCGAAATACAAAAGCTTCAATTACAGATTAATGCTGCTCATACTAAATTAAATTAGGGATACTGTCCATACAACATTTTGAAAATTTTAAATTTAAGACAGTCTTACTATTCTCCTCAAAACAGAAAAATTGTTTGATGAACTGCGACAGACAGATTCTCTTTAATGCTTTAAATAAACAGAATTACTCGAATGCAACAATTGTTTGTAAATTATATTTCATCATATCTTTCATCTCCTTTTAGCTGATTTATTATTGTTGCATTGAAGTGCTAGAGTACTGCGACCAGACCATCATCTATTGCACTGCCCTCACTATGTGTCCTCCTCAAACCTATTGCCCTGACAAATTCCAGCACAGTATTGCATTTTCAACCTTTTTTTAAAAAAGGCTTCAAATTTATATTTCGTTTTCTCTCTTTAGGTACATAAATAACAGTTTCTGTTCAATTTCTAACATTTTAAGATAAAACTAAGTAACGATAAACGTATTTAAACTAAAGTCTTCTCTTTGACAAAATATTCGGAACGATTAAAGTGCACAAAGAGTACAGAAGCAGCTAAACGAGCTTGTAATTCATGCTGAGACAAATCATGGGCCCATTCTACACGACCCCAAAATTTCAATTGATACTCTTCCTCCAAACGCGACAAAGTGACAGCCTTATCCACGGATATACGTTGGTCAATACAGGCAAAAGCTAATATAACAGATTTTAAAGTATCAACTGCAAAAACGAAACCTGTAACGTAAAATTCAATGATCAATTGTAAAGGATCCAAAGAATAAATCAGTATTAAAAAGTCTTACCATTCAACACTTCATCTGAATGTGAAAGTAAATATTTTGAAATTTTCATTTTATCTTCAGCGCTAACGTTTGGCGGTGTTATATCCATGGTTTTTTGTAAATTAGTGCCGTAACGTTCATTAAACCATTGGATAATGGGATCCCATTCATTGCGCTGCAGTGCATGCAAAGACTCTTCCTCACCGTACTGGAACAGTACCGTATCTGTGGGTATATAATTCAGCATATAATTGACCATGTCGATTTTTGTATGATTATTGGGATTATCAATGGCTGTAAAGCATAAGGCAGACAAATGCATTTTTGATCGTTCGATATGCTCATTTTGGTTGTCAAATTCAGTGGCTACAGCTATAGCCAAGGGTTCACTTTTCACTGTAAAGGGCGCACCTTTAGGGGTTTTTAGTTTACGATGATCCAATGTAATCTCATATTTGCCGTCGTTAAATAAAACCGAGGTTTTCTTATAAAAACGTTTGGGAGGAGCAGCTAAAAGAACAATTTATTAATAAAAAAATATCTTGCAAAAGTTAAATAACATGACGGTAGCCAAACCAGCTTAAGAGTTTCCTTAGTTTCTCACCATAAAACCGCTTAAATACACTTTGTTGTGGTTGTATTACATGACGCCATGTGGGTTGTATTATTTTTAATAAATTATTCATTTTAATTTGCTAATTTTCTGTTATAATTATAATAATTCTACTTAAAATTCTATTTTTTGAGGAATATACTAAAGAACGTGAAGAAAACCCAACAGCTGTTATGCTGATGGACGGGGGGGCATTTTGAAAGTTGTGCTGCCAGATTCTCAAATTTCCTAAAAACGCTGGAATTAATAAGGTGTGAGGGAAGAAAATATTTAAACAAAAATAAATTTTTCAGTTGAATCTCATCTGACTAGTTAGTAGCCTCTCACTTTCTGAAACGAGAGCTGGACATCAAAGCATCTGATTCGAATAATTTGTCATGATTGAATAGAATTATATTCTTAACAATGCATTGTCGGAATTGAAAGATATTATATGCTTAACCTCTTTAAGATACTGCTTTAATATACGTCTAAGACATTAGGGATTGGATCTTCAGTTATCTTCTCAAGACTGGAATGATGGAGCAGGTAATATTCTGCATAAGAATTCATTGATCAGTAGATTGTTCCGTTGTTTGAACGGAAGCATCTTGATCAATAATAATCATCTGGACATAGTCAGCAGCGATCCTCAGAGAGGGCTTACGAAACTAAGTAGATCGTCATAATGATCTTGTTTAACAATTTACAAATTCATGACTTTTGGTAGTTTTACTAACTAATTTTTAATAATCATCCGGTAATTCTTTTTTAACATAAGTTTAAACAACCCTGTCTTCATACAACACTTAGCAATATGGCAACTCCACTGCTATATTGTTCTAGTTGTCAATACAGAAAAAAAGCGAATCTCAAGCACAAAAGAGAACGAAAAAAGGCTGTAATTTTTCTGCAACGAGATCACATCAAAATTTTCTTTACTTGCAAGAAATAATTCATTTTTAAAAAATTATTTATAAAATACCTTAATAAAAACAGGTAAATAAAGAGCGCGAAATAGTTTGTTTACAAGGATTGCTGGAAAACTTTAAAAATATTCCTTTTTTGTAGCTTAACATAGCCTGTAGAAAAATGAGTGTCGAAGAGGAAGTTTTTAAAATACAAAAGAAAATGAGTAAAATCACAACAAATGATGGCACGGTAAGTGTTTTCCTTAGAAATTAAGACAACATAGAGCTCCAGAAAGAAATTAAGATGATGGAGAAATCGTTAAATATGCATTTAAGGCTGAAAGTGAAGTGCGTGTGAAGAGACATCTCGTGCGCGCCTTTTATGAAGTTTGTCGTGGGTACAGCCAGCCGGTGTTTTGATGCTTTTTTGGGTGACAGTAAACAATGGCTTTCAAACTGTATTTTGTTACGGGGTTCGTTAGCATAATAACGAGAAAATTGATTTTAAAAAATTTTGATAAAAAAAAAAATTTGTTTAGAAAATATCTTATAACGGTTCTCTATATTTATCTCTTTTAGGGCCAAGAACAAGCCTTGGATTTGCTTAAGGCATTGCAATCGTTAAATATTAATTTGGAAATTTTAACAAAAACTCGCATTGGCATGACTGTTAATGAGTTGCGTAAAAGCAGCAAAGATGAAGAAGTAATCGCTTTAGCCAAGACTTTAATTAAAAACTGGAAACGTTTCTTAGCTGCCCCTGGAGCTGCCAGCGGCAAAGATAACAATAAAACTAGTAGTGATAGCAAATCATCATCGGCTAGCAAATCTAGTTCCGCATCCAGCAAAGATAAAGAGAAATCCTCTTCGAATTCTTCGAAAGACAAAGATAAGAAAGAAGAAAAGAAATCATCATCTTCTTCGTCCGCCAAAGATGAACGTAGACCACCTACACAGACCTCCTTCCCCGCCTCTTCGGGTATGAATGATGCAGTGCGTTTGAAATGCCGCGAAATGCTGTGCAATGCCTTGAAAGGGGGTGAAATTATGGAAGGTTGTCCGGAGCCGGAGGAAATGGCCATTGAATTGGAGGAGGCTATTTATGCTGAATTCAAAAACACCGATATGAAGTACAAAAATCGTATACGCTCTAGAGTGGCCAATTTAAAAGATGCCAAAAATCCTACCTTACGCGGCAATTACATGTGCGGTGCTATTACTGCCCAGCAATTGGCAAAAATGACACCCGAAGAGATGGCTAGTGATGAAATGAAAAAACTCAGAGAGAAATTTGTTAAAGAAGCTATTAATGATGCCCAATTGGCCACGGTACAGGGCACGAAGACGGATCTGCTGAAGTGCGGCAAATGTAAGAAACGCAACTGTACCTATAATCAACTGCAAACACGTTCTTCTGATGAACCTATGACCACTTTTGTCATGTGTAATGAATGTGGTAATCGCTGGAAGTTTTGCTGAAATAATGGCCTTCATTTTAAAAGGACTTTCATTTTAATAACGTTTAAACTACCACTATAAAATACCATTAAAACAGTTTGATAGCGCTTGTTAGCTTTTTAACTGTAACAACCAATTTCTTTTTTTTTCCAATATTTACTTTGATTTATTATTTTTTTTATTTTTACTAATATTTTGCTCTTTTTATAATATGGTTTAGTTTCGTTTGACACAAACTTCTGTTAAAATCTTAATTTTTAATGAAAAAGTAAGAGTAGTTTAAAAATGAAAAAAAAACAAAAGTTGTTTTTTTTAAGAAAAGATATTGTTTAAAAAAATACCCACTGATTTATAAAAAAAGTCATTGCAACAATTTTAAGTTATGCCACTGTCATATTGCTGAATGGTATCTTTTTTTTCTAAGGAAAATTAACAATAACCTGATACTGATGGTTTTCTGTTAATAACTCCGGAGTTCTTGTCGTTATTACTCTTGTTAATTGGACAAAGTTTAAATGATACTTAAAAATCATTTATAAAAACCTCCCTTATAAGTTATCGATGAATTGTGGATGAAATATTTAAAAATAAATAAATGAAAACCCCAAAAAAAAAAGAAATTATTTTAAAAATAAATTTAAGCATTTTATGTAAAAATTTAAAAAAATAAAACAAAATAAGAATGTTTTCTTGGGACATTGATATTAAGAACACAGTTAAAGTATATAGAATTAGAACTTATTTAAAAAATTATATATTTGGTCCTCTTGCTTTCACCATTACGATTTGCAAGAATTAACTACTGACCAAACACTAAGGCTAAGCGATTGTAGATAAGCTAGGTAGGTCTGCCCCGGAAATGGTTTTGGGCTGATCGACAAGGTGATCTAGAGTGAAGGGGACGATTTTTTGCCGGTATAAGTATCATTAATTAAGTTTTGAAGCTGGGTAAAAACCTACTAGAATCACAACGTTTTATAACGGTACATTGCACTTTGAGAGAAAGCACAATAGGATATAGCTTCTCTTTTTTTCTACAGGGTTTGCACTAATATGGCGGATTGTCAACCATCCAGCACATTCTGTGTCTTTGCCCTGCCCTGCAAAGGCGAAGACTCAAGATTCAAGGCCGGGTTTTATACAATTGCTTCGGAGAGATGGTCTGTGATAGGATACTGATGTTGAGAGTTTCACCTCTGGCATTAGTTGGCTGGACAGTCTGTCTTATTTTCTTCCTGTTACCTTTGTTTATTTGTCCGTCTAACTGCCTTTTCATTTTTATTTGCTATTTTAACTAGCCTGCGTAATAATTATCGTCTTAAAGTATGCTATGAAAAATTAACCCCGGAAAACTTTAAAAAAAAGGCAAAAATTTTTATAATTCTACTTTACGCTTAATAAAAAAATATATTTTATTTCCAATAGATAATTCCACTTAATTAATAATAAAATATTAATTTCTTTTAAATTTAACAATTTTTGGAGCCTGAAAGTAGGCTATTCTACAATTAATACTACAAGAGGGTACTTAAAAATTACAATTTATTTATCATTCATCCCTGAACACAACCAGTGTTTTAATATATTAAATAGAGCCTGAAAATATGCTTTGCAAATTATATTAGACATCATTAAGGTAACCAAAAATTTATGTTTTCATTCGCTTTGTTTTTTAGTTTTGATACTTTTTTGTTTCCTGGAAATACACTATACAACAAATAATACCAGAGTGACATTTAAGATTAAAATGTATTAAAAACATACCTTTAATATTTTAAGCCTTAAAATATGCTTTAAAAGTAATATAAAAAAATCTAGGAATTTAAACAAAATTTTCGTTAAAAACTTGTTTTCTGTTGTTTGTAAACAATTACTTTAGAAAACTAATCGATTATTGTTTGAAAAACACTTGTTGCGCATCACTAGTAACAAGCCGGCTAATTATGACAAATATTTAAACTCTCTTTAGCCAGGTATTTTGTTGTTATTTCATTAACACAACACTTTTATTTATTGAGTCTCACTTATACCAACAAACTGATCAAAGAAATAAGGTACAAATAAGAGAGCAAGAGAGAGAGGTGAATTATTATAAACAGATAACCATAATAATAACAATAATAACAAGACCAAAGCAGACCAAAGAAAAGACCATTTTATTTAGTACGAGTTTACCAGTCGTCGCGTTAAGTTGTTTTTAACGGAAAAAGGTTTGGTAGAAAGAAGGAAAAGTTTAGAAATAAAATATAAAAAAATTTAATTAAAAAAAGAGATAATACCAGTAAAACGGTTTATTAAAGTGGTGAGAAATTTATAAAGAAGTAAAATAAAACAAAAAAATAACAGCAACAAAACAAGAATTATAAAGTAACACACCGAAAGAAATAAAGGTGTACATACTTAAAGCAAAAGCGGTTTATTGTTGTTTTTTCCCCCATTTTTTTTTTTGCCTTATTGTGTTACGTTTCATTGAAAAACAACAAACAAAAGAGAGTAGAGTAGTCTACGCAGAAAAAATAACTGAAGTGAAAATAATTTTTCTTTTTTTTTCCTTCTATTTTGTTTAAAGAAAAAATGCAATAAATTAATACAAAAAAGCCAACAACAATAGCAAATACCCACATAGTTAAACAAGCAAAAAACCCCTTTAAAAAGCCAAGTGGTGTTTATTAGAAATTTTGTACAAAAAAAAAGCAAAAACAAAAATTCAATTAAAAGTGTGTGAGTGTGCATGTGTAAGCATTAATGGTTTGGTTGGTTGAGTGTTAAATTCTAAAAAAAAAACAACAACCAGGAAGTGCATACGGCCAATGTAACCTGTTGAAAAATATGTGAATTGACCTATTTATGTAACCTGTTTCAAAATCATAAAAAAATAACCCACCATAACAAGTATTACAATAAAAAAAACTGGCATTAACCGTTTTATTTAAACTCTTCATAGGAAAACCATACAAACGATCTCTTTCAGAACAAAAAAAGAAAAATATCACAAAATTCCTTAATAAGTGTTAATAAAGGCAACTATTTATGAATAGAAAAAAATGAGAAAAAATACGAAATAATTAACAAAAATTGTTTAAAGTAAAGTTTAACACTTATTTCTTATTAGATTTCATACAATATTAATAAAGCATTCAACAATTTAACAGAAAAGAGCAACAAGAGCCATCCATACACAATACTAAAGAGAGCATTTGTAATTGAGAACAATACAAAGATTAGTTAGAAGAAAAAAAAACAAAAAAAACAGTGTTGTATAGTGCATTCACCTTAAAACCAGACTACTAAACACAACACAAACAAGACAAAGTAAAAAGAATCTTAGAAAACAACAGCAACAAAAACAAAACTTATTTAAGCTTACATACAGAGACGTCGGACCAAGTAACATTAGATGGAACAGACAGATAGACAAACGTAATAGACATGCAGACATAAAAATGTTTAGATGTTTTGGTTAAATGGCACAAATGTTGGAAAAATTATAACAACAAAGCCTAAAACAAAAAAACACACTACTTTTGCTACTACTAATACAATGAAAGACAATTTCAAATTCTCTGTTCTCTTGTTCTAAATACGCACACACTCACACGTGTATGTGATTTCGTAATTACTAAATAGTAACTCTTCCTATAAAGAGAGCACATTTAAATATCGCGTATGATAAATATTTTGAATTGGATTGAATGGAAACGTAGCGATAGAAATGGACGGGGATGAAAAATTCAATTTAATTAGGCTTTGTTTGGCATTTAAGAGCAATGTTTTTAAAAAGGTTGCCGTAGTCTAGTAGGTGGTGTGTTGGTTTATTAGACGTAAAGCCAGGGTTCGAGCCCCACGACAGACATCAAAACAAAATAAAAAAAGTATTTCTTCGGCGACTTCCTCTCAGCAGATTTCTGGTAAAAACTCTGAGAGTAAATAAAAATAGCCATGAAAAGTTTCTCAAAAATCTGTCGTTCGGAGTCGACTTTAAACTGTAGGTCCCGCCACTCATGTATAAACTTTACACACACAACATAAGTGGTGTGAGGAACTAGATCGTAATCACGACTGAATGACCATTTAAGTAAGTAAGTAAGTAAGTTTTTAAAAAGGTTTTTACAACATATTGAAAAATTCTACGTCATTGAAAGCTAAATATATTCAATTCAACTGGAGCAGGAAGTAGTAATAGGAACAGAAATAGCAATGCTATCTGACAGTCGTGTTGCCATCCCAGTATTCGACTCTTATGCAGTAGCCTCATGAATCGTATGGAAAAGCTTAAAGAGCAAACCAAGGGTATTCGGGTCACCTTGGCTGGATTTCAGGTCATGTCATGGCTGGATTTCAGGAATCCATGTAAATGAGCAGTCAAATAAGCGTAAGATGAGGGCAGCTTCGAAGCTCCTGATAAGTTCAGAAACATTCTGTGGAGTGAGAAGAGATATTTGGAAGAGTAAACTCTGTGAAAGGGAAGATGGAAAGAGACAGAGAATCTTCTCAAGGCAAATGGATTTAAAAGAATCTTGGGTATTTACAATACGTCATGCATTAAGATATTGATTTTCCTTTTGACTGGACACTGTAGACTTAAAGAACACTTGTTGAGACCTCAAACTTAATATGTCGATTCTGTGATAAGCAGAATGCATCTGGAACCTGTACAATGTTAATAAATCTCTGAATGAAAAAAACTGTCTTCATATCTAAATCCCAGAATGAAAAAAGCTGTCTTCGTATCTTGTACTAGGCAGGGAGCAGTCATTGTAGCATTCTAAAGTTCATCAGGACAACAGAAATAGGAAAGAAATTACGGGAATTACGATTACGAGTTAGCTATCTGCCCAAAGAATTTTGTGTAGGCTTAGACCATATGAGGCCCATTGTCATACCACAGTTACCATTTTCCGCTAGTGTCGACCATTCGGAGCTTCTCTTGAAGCAACTTAGAATGTCCACTATGTAGTAGTAGTACTAGTAGTAGTAGTAGTAGTAGTAGTAGTAGTAGTAGTAGTAGTAGTAGTAGTAGTAGTAGTAGTAGTAGTAGTAGTAGTAGTAGTAGTAGTAGTAGTAGTAGTAGTAGTAGTAGTAGTAGTAGTAGTAGTAGTAGTAGTAGTAGTAGTAGTAGTAGTAGTAGTAGTAGTAGTAGTAGTAGTAGTAGTAGTAGTAGTAGTAGTAGTAGTAGTAGTAGTAGTAGTAGTAGTAGTAGTAGTAGTAGTAGTAGTAGTAGTAGTAGTAGTAGTAGTAGTAGTAGTAGTAGTAGTAGTAGTAGTAGTAGTAGTAGTAGTAGTAGTAGTAGTAGTAGTAGTAGATGAAGATCATTTCCCTCCTCTTCCTCATCGCGGCAGCTCTATGTATATAAATATGTATGTAGGTAGTTAGAGTTGGCTATCTGGCCAAAGAATTTTATGTAGGCTTAGACCATATGAGGCCCATTGTCATACCACAGTTATCCATTTTCTGCTAGTGTCGACCATTCGGAGCTTCTCTTGAAGCAACTTAGAATGTCCACTATGTAGTAGTAGTACTACTACTAGTAGTAGTAGTAGTAGTAGTAGTAGTAGTAGTAGTAGTAGTAGTAGTAGTAGTAGTAGCAGTAGTAGTAGTAGTAGTAGTAGTAGTAGTAGTAGTAGTAGTAGTAGTAGTAGTAGTAGTAGCAGTAGTAGTAGTAGTAGTAGTAGTAGTAGTAGTAGTAGTAGGTGATGAAGATCATTTCCCTCCTCTTCCTCATCGCGGCAGCTCTTGCAGAAGGAAGTTACCTAGTGTCCAAGACCAATGTGGTACGCATAGGAAATTGTAGGAGAGGAGAAGTCAAAGCATTTTGCCATATTAGGCAATGTGATCATGAATCGAAAGAGCAATCGCCTCTTAAGAATACGCAGGAAAAAAGTTTTTTCGTTTCCTTTAGGGATCCCCAGGTTGGATACTAATTATGGTATCATAAAAGGCTTAAGTGGTACCTTCAGAGAGTATGCCTAATGATTACAACAAGCGCGGGATGATGTCATTTTTCATGTGCTTGTTGTGTTTACATAAAGGCTACTGGAAATTATTAATCATTAGCAATATATTGTGTGACGTCATTTGTCACAAATGAGTAGAGTCATAAACTTTAATTCTGTCATTCCACACTCCCACGTATCACTTTTTCCAGTTCCGCTATCACACCCTGCATGAGTAGTAGACATCATAAGTGTAATGGTCGTTAATTTGCAAATGCAAATGGATACCACATGTGTTAAAATGAGAAATTCGTTCAAAAACTTTTCTCAACCCCCAATAATTTGAAAATGATTTTTTTTTATTTCACATTCACCTTTAAGACAAGAGCACTTGGACTAGAGTGGTCGTTACGTCCCAGTCGCTAAACATTAAAACAATTTCACATTTACCGAATGTCCCAGTCAACTATAAGGCAGCCATACGGACAGACAGACAGACAAAGAGACAGCCATTGACAACGTTAAAGAAATATTTTACAAGCAAAGCTTAAACTGAAAACTGAAAGAAAAAAGAAAAAAAAGAAACGACAGAACCAAATAAAATACGAGCGAGTACTTGTAAATGCAACAAAATTCGCACAAAACGCCAGGTGCAATAACTTGTTGTTAAAAAAAAATTAAAAAAAAGAAAAAGAGGAAGAAAAAGTACAAAAAAAAACTGGAAGAATCCAAAAGAAGAAAGGAAAGGAAGACAAAAGAGAGAAAAATAAAAAAACAAGAAAAATGAATTGAATTTAATGCAAAAATCAAGTGGAGGCAATTGCAAAATACTTGTGTTACAATATGAAACAAGAATTAAGTGCGTGAAAATGTTGCTTGTTGCATGCCACATATTATAGTTACAATATATACATACATATGTACATACATATATACGCCACATATGTAATATACAATAAATACATATTAATATGATTTTAATTTTAATTTTAAATACCGGTTGGTGTGAAAAAACGCATAAAACTTATTAAAAAAAAAAACGCAAACTTGTTTTGATTATAAAAAAATAAATAAAAAAGAAATAAAAAATAAAATAATTAATTAAACTGCAATAAATTAAAAATATTCTCCATTTCCTTTTTTTTTAATATTATTCGTATACAATTTTTAATTAATAAACATTAATTTTGTTAAATTTATTTTACAGTGTTTTTGTTTTTTGACCTTAAAAAAATATTGAAATTTTAAAATATTAAATGTTTTAACAAAAAAAAAAGAGAATTTAAAGAGAAATTATTGGAAAAGAAAAAATTATTATTGCAGCAAGTGATTTGAAAGCAATTGTTTAAAGCCCAGCTCTTGAGGTGAGTAATACTTATTGAATACTTGTTTTATTTTCTATTTTTATAAACATTTTTGAAAACCATGTGTAAAGTCACTCTCATTATTTATTAAAAGTAATAGAATAGAGTTTTGAAAGTAGTTTTACCAAATGTCTCCGTATTTATGTTGTGATCGATAGGTTTGGGGATGTGCACTGTCATTAAGACAAGTACAAATTTCACCCTCAGATCATTTGACTCATTGCAAGAGTCCATAAAAGTAACAAAAAAGAAGGTAAAGGGGTTAAGAAAGAATGAGGAACGAGGGAAAGAGAGACATATGTCATTATGTGTAGAATATGAAATCGTTAAAATGTCCACCGGGACTCCTCCAGGTGGAGCGCATTCGAAATGTTCAATTTTCCATCTCTCTGGGTTGGTTTGTGGCTCATTCGTTTATACTTTCGATTTAAAAAACCACACAAGAAAAAGTCTAGCGGGGTGAAATCATGCGATTTCTGTGGCTAATTCGCATCCCAAACTCTCTAGCAGAATATCCAATGTGTTACGTAGCGTCGTCTTGTTGAAACCATATGTCGTTGGTGTCCAGGTCATTAAATGTAGACCAAAGAAGTTAGTAATTATCGACCTATAGTGGTCCCCAATGCCAGTGGCGTCCTGGTAAACGGCGTTCTCAAAAAAATTGGAACCTATGAGGCCAAAGAATACAAACCATCAAAGAAACTCTCCTACCCAGTGTTTTCGACTTCATCCTACTAATACTCTCCAATTCCTCATCATCTCAGCTTTCTCTACAAAAGTATGGCTTTAAACTGGTCTTACGCTAGGTTTATTCAATTCAAACATCGTCTATAGATTTCTAGACACACAACCGACCTTTCGTTTCTGTTTCTTCACTCTGGCCCGCCTTTTGATAAGATCAAGAGCCAATCAACACCCAAGTCTTGAACCAGTAAGAATATCCGCCATTTTGTTTCCGGATATACCGCTATGCCGCGAGACCCAACAGTGACAGATCCGATCCGGTCAAGACGTTTATGAAGTGCTTATAATCACGAACCAATCGTGACTTGCAGCAGGGTGGTCAAAAACTCTGTCATAAGGTTTAACTACTGCAATCAACTCAGAAGCCAAGGTCTAAGCTTTATGTGTGTTTTATTGTTTATTTAACTGTACTTATGAAACAAGTGAATTGCTAAACCTTGCATGCTATGACACTTAGCATAACACTGATGTAAAAAAATCGACATTAAAATTATTTAAAACACTGAATCAATTTTAAAATCTTTTAAATTTAAAATTTCTAACGATTTACGTTTTCTTTTCTTTTTCGTTAACAAAATTTTAAACAACCATTATAAACAATTAACAAATTTAAATAAAAAACCGAAATAAATCATTAAAAAACAATTAAAACTTCTTCACACGGCATTGACAGTTAAAAACACACACATTCAGTATAAAAAAGAAATATGTAGCACTTATCAACACTGGTAAAAATAAAAACCTTAAGCAACAAGAAAAGAAAAGAGAGCATTTCTCTTAGCACACATGAAAAAAAAACTGAAAGAAAAAGCAAAAGAAAGAAATTTCTTTCTAACCGTAATAAGCCGGTTTCAAGACATTTTAATGATGTTCGAAACATCATAATTAAATTGATGCTGAGCATATAAATGAGAGATTTTATGGTAACAGAAAAAACACAAAACATGTAAGCAGAGGAGGAGGGTAGAGGTGGTGGTAAATATCGGTGAAATAAACAATCAACCATATTGTAGGAAATTATTTAAAGTGAGGTTAAGCAAAGCTTACCAAAGTCACACAACATGCTTACACAAACACACACACACACAAGAGCAGAGTTTGTTTTGATGTTTATGTTGTTGTGTTTTAATGTGTACAATTTTGAAGATGGAATTCATCAAGTATTTGAAGAAAATTATGCCACAAAGATGCTAATCAAATAGACAGACGTTCTTCAAAAAATGAAAGAAGTGTTGTTTAAAGCTGTTGTTTAAGATGAAATTTAAATTCGAGAAAATAAAAAGAAATTAAAAAAATAAGGTTTTATTTTGTCTATGAAAATAACAAAGATTTCACTTTGGAGACAAAGAGACTCTTTTTAGATTTGTTTTGAAGTTATTGTCATGTTAAATTGATGATTTCAATGGGGAAAGAAATTAGAGACGATTTGGTAATTTTCTTAAACTAGGTATAGCCTTTAAATTGAAGGTTTTACTTGATTATTTTGGTTTGAACGGTCTAAGAGGTTATGATAACAAATAGTGTTAAAAGATTGTTACGATTTTATTCCTCTAATTCTGAAGATATTTTCAATTTTTTGTTATTTACTGGACCAAGGAATTGTTAAAACCTACTGCAGTTATAGTGAGTCATCTGAGGTCCTAGGCTCTATTTTTCTCCACACTTTGTTACATACCTGTCAATGATATTCTGTTTCTAACACAGTTTTATATCCAGGAAAAGTCACAAGTTTTGAAGGTCCGCCCCAAACAATCTCGAGGGACAAAAAGACAGTGACTTCAGCGGCTTTTAGTGAATTGAAACACAAACCGCGATCATAGGAAGACTCGTTAAATTTGTTCAGAATAAATTGCATCCTAAACCACCCGAAATTGTAAGAACTATTTCATCCATGCAGGCAGTAACCCTTCATCGATCCTGTCGCAACATCACTAGCAGCTCATTTATCACAAGATTCAATGGGAGAAGGGGGAGAGAGCTCCCCTACCTATTTCTCTGGTAATGTATGAGCTCCCCAACGTCTGGTAGCTGATATTCTGATAAAAGAACAGCTGGCAGCCTTTTTACATTGGAGACTTAGAAATCCACTAAATGCTTAACCCGATACATTTTTCAGTTCTATTGTAATTATGTTAGAACATACATACATTTTTGTTTCAAATTCTTTGATTACATTATTGTATTACAGCTTGGTTACGTGGTTTTTGGCACGAAAAACCTCTACTACGCTTAGAACAAATGCAAGCCCTCCCCTCCAATCAATTGTTTATTTCAAATATTTTTTAAATTATTCAAACAATTTCACTTTCAAGCACGTTTGTCGTATTAAATTCACCTTTTGACTGAGGAATTGAAAAGAAGAAAAACAAAGAAAAAGAAAAAAAATTATATACTGATATAATAACAGAGAAAAAATACCGTTACAAATAAAAGAGAGTCAAAGATAATAATGACAAATGGGTATAAGCAGCATAGAAATGTGATTAAATCGACTACCCAGTGAACAATTTCTTTTGGAATGAATGAATAGTACCGAGTAACTGCTTAAAATCTTATTATTTTGTTTGTTTGCATTGAAACGTAACGCCCTCGCTTTTATTCTGTTTACAGTTTTCAATACAAACTAAAACTAATTAAAGGGAAATAAAGAAATAAAGTTTATTGTGGTTGGCAATAAAAAAAAAAAACGAATTAACTCCCCACCACCACAGTTATTTTGAATAATAAATGCTTGGTACATAACCTACAGCAGCAGTGGGCACAACAGCAACAAGTTTCCCCATATAAATAAATAACAAATATCACATACAAGACTCTCGTGTATATGTGATACGAATAAGTAAATGTATTAGTGCATGTGAGTAAATTTTGTAATGCTTCAGTTAATTTCATATTTATGTACGTATAGTGGTGGATACATCTGTTCGAGAGAAGAATGTTTACAAAACCTAAAACCCTTTTTAGTACAACAACATCTCTCACAAATACCAACACAATCTTGAATTTTTGGCATAATGACTAGAAATTTCCTGTACTTCACGAATATTTAACAGCATAAACCAACAGTACACTGAAAAAAATTATTAAAACTTTTTTAATCTTAATAATAAATTTCTTTTTCTATAAGAATAGAAAAAAAACACAAAAAAAACAAAAGAAAAAATTAAATAAAGAAAATGAAATGAAAGAATGAAACTTTAAAACGTTAGTAACAAAAGTGTTGGCTTTTTTTCTGTTTTTTGTTTTGTTTCAAGAATTTTATTAAAGTAAAGTGGGCATGCAACAAGTATTTAGTGCTGCCTGTTTTGGCAGCAGACTGTCGGCCAAAATGAAGACAGAAAAAAACACGAAAATATTATAAAAAACGACCCACCATTAACAAAACTGTTGCACTTGACTGCATTTATTATAAATAAAATAAAGTTTAAACAACACAAAACTACAAAATCTTTTAAAAAATGTTTGCTTGTTTTAGTTTATGACTCATACCAAATAAAAAAAAGAAGTTAAAAAACGTGTTGGTAACAGATTAACAAAATTTTTGATTTTTTTTTTACTTTTTTCCAATAAAACTTTACAAAATTTATTGAAAACATACATTTATTTCAAATAAAAAAAGGGGAGTGAAAATTTTGTTTTCATTTATAATAGTTTTCCCCAAAGGTTAGGCTAATGGGTGGGGTCAATCATAAAATTTCTATGATAATATGCCTCCAATTAAAAAAATAAAATTTTCTTCGGAAAATATACATTTTATTAATGGTCCAGCGGTTAGGTTTTAAAAGCTTGTAATCAACAAATAGATTCTCAATATCTAAAAGAAGTAATTTTTTTTTAACCCTGGACCCTCGACGAAGCTCATTTACTCTTTATCATATAAATGTTTTATATTTGACCAAATTTCGCTCTTTTTTTTTCAACAACGTGAGTTGATAATGAAAACTTGCAGTCAGTAGACGAAAAATAAATTTTTTTTGTTCGTCGATTCAACGAAGAGTAACCTTACTGTACAAAAATGACCATCCAGGATTAAAAAAAATGGGTGGCCAGGGTACGTTACAAAATGTACAATGTACAAAAATGAAGAGCAACTGTCCAGGGCTAATAAGTTAGTGTATTATGAACGTGGAATGAAATGGAAATTGTTGAGACCGCCGACCATCATACATACATACATAATTGGTCATTATTCAGTCAGGATTACGACCTAGTTTCTCACACACTTGTGTGTGGTAATTTTATATAATTTTAATTTATATAATTATGATGGGACCTACAGTTTAAAGTCGACTCCGAACGACAGATTTTTGAGAAACTTTTTCATGGCAATTTTATTTACTCTCAGATTTTTTGCCAGAAATCTGCTGAGAGGAAGTCGCCGAAGAAATGCTTTTTGCATTTTTGTTTTGATGTCTGGCCTGGGGCTCGAACCCCGGCTTTACGTCTAATAAGCCAACACACTACCTACTAGAAAACGGCGACTTCCATCATCCACCGCCGACCATCATGTTTTGATTATTCAGGAGCTAAACATGGTTAAAAAAAATCGGCAAGAACTACTTGAAAAATACTAAACGTGACTCAAAAATATAGAATATTACAAATCAATAGAATTGTGTATGAATATGAATTGTATGCCAATTTCTGCTACCAAAATGGAGCGCCTGATCTACAACCTAGAAAGTGTCACGCTTAAAGGTCACGAAACTTGGTTGAGAGCCCCTTTACAGTTTTTGACAACAGGGCTGAGGAATTCATAATTGAATCACATTGTACGCTGTTTCATATATTAAAGTGAGTACTTATATTCCCAGTCCAATAGTAAACCCAGTAATATGCCTTGCCATTGAGTTAGTCGTATGGAACTGCCGCTCACAATCTGACATTACAATATCTGGTCATGGTTAGGCGCGAGTGATGAGCCATTACAGAACCTCCTAGACTCTGGCGACTTCAGATAGCCTTAGAATTCCTTGCATTCACAATAAATTCGTGAAACAATTTCAGACAGATATCGTCTACATAATGCAAATATTCTTAACTGTCGTGCAGTCTCCAATTAATGCTTTTTTTTTGAACTATGGCTGCTTGCATCCCTTGGTCTGATATGCTGTTTAGGAGAAGAAAAGGCAGCAGCACCCTTAACATACGTCAATGTGGCTGGCAACTCTGTCCTTTAGTTGGTTTTGTGGCAATATTTGGCATTTTATCTTCCAAAGTACAACAAATGATTGATGAAACCGTTCAATATTTGTCGTAAGTTGATAGCATTTCATAAACTAATAATAATAGAAGGAATATTTCGGCAGCGGTATAAGGAAGAACTAAATTTGTGAGAATTTCCTTTAACCCATTCGCTGCCAAGGACGAGTATACTCGTCTTTGACAGGGTATCCCGCACTGCCAAGACGAGTATTCTCGTCCTACTTTAAATATATTATAACATGCAGGCTTCTGAATTAGCAAATTTTTTTTGCCACAAACATAATATAAATATGTAAAAAACTTGAAAATTTTAACTACTTAGTGCAATCGTTAAAACCCAAGAGTTGGCAACACTGCCAGACAGAAGATTCTATTAAATAGTAAAGCAAACTGTATTGCCAAGGTTTATAAATTCAATTATCAACCCTTTTGCTGAAAACAAATACAATTTTTTAAGATTCAAAAGTGCTTATGATATCATCTTTAATTTTATTGTTAAATGCAATTAAAACAACAACAACAACGTAAATTAAATAAAAAAAATAACTCAAGTATAATTATTAATATTTATTTTGAGTGTTTTTTTGTTTGTTTTTTTAAAACAAAATTATCCATCAAACCCCCTTCCTCCCCCCAGCATTCCTGCCTGCATCATTATCCATATTAACAAACAAGTTTTATTTATTTGATGACTTTTGTTGTTTCTTTCTTTTTATCGGTTTATTTCACATCCAAATGCAAAGTTTATTTAATTTGTATTCTTTTTTTAAATTATTTTTATTTTTTATTCAAAGGTATTCCAACAACCTCTTATACAAACTCTCATGACATTGTTGTTATTGTAGTTATTTTCTATTTTTCATTTTCAATAGCAACAAATTTGTTAAGAAAAAAAAGAGGCAATAAAATTAACAAAAAACAAAAAAAAAAGAAAAAGAAGTGCATCATCTTTCAATAATAAACAGACAAAACAAATAAATTTTACAACAAAATTACAACAACAATAACACACACACACAAACACAAAAAGAGTCTCTTTTTTTTTTTGAAACAACTTTCACTGATGACGTACAAATCGTTTTAATTAAATGAAAAATACTTTTTTTTTGTTGTCTTTTTCTCTTAATGGGTCCCCCGTCCGTCAATCAATCAGCTATTAAGTCAAGCAGTTTACACTGTCACTAGAGCTTGAGTTCATCAGAAATGGTTTGTTTCGTTTTTTTTTCTTAAAGAAACGAAACTGTAAAGTGGTTTCAGTTTTCATTCAAATCAAGAAAAAAATATTTTTTTCTTTAAAGTTTTGTTTTCAATTCAAATGTAAATTTCAAATCTCTGCAGCTATTGTTATCAGCACGTAGAGCAAAAAGTCTATAGGGGTTAGGGCAACCCAGAACTCTTAATAAGTATTTAAACATACATACAGATTTTCTATGATTTTGTTTTTGTTTTAGTATTTACAATATTCAGAAGCGGAAGAACGTATGTCGACTAGGTTAATACCCTTAGGGTCATTATTACAACTTGACGTTAAAGTTGGCTTTAGTTAAACTAAGGTAACTTTAGCTAAAGTGCACTTTAAAGTCACCTTTAACTGCTTTTCATTATTATAACCTAATGATAAAATAAAGTTAACTTTTTCAAAAATATGGCAGTGCCGAAGCAATGTCGATAAAACTGCTCAATTAAACAATTTTTTTTAAACGCAGTGGCAACAGAAGGCTTCCTTTTGTTTATTTTTGAAGTTGCCATATTGAAAATAATTTATAAAGGGTCCGCCAAATAACACTTTTTTTTTGAAAATGCTTTAAAAAAATACTACTGAATATTTTCTCAAATTTCTTTTTTTATTTGAAAGTACAATCTTTCCGGTTAATAATGGAAAATAATTTCATTCAAATGGCTTCCTCGGCTGGCCATGCAGTAGCCTACACCAGAAGATGCTGATTTAGGCAAAAAAAAAAATCATCTTTTCAAATGAAGCTCATTTTGATCTTGGCGGGTATGTAAACAAGCAAAATTGTCGCATTTGGGGCACAGAAAACCCGCAGGCATACATTGAAAAGCCGAAGCACCCAAAACGAGACACTGTTTGGTGCGGATTTTGGTCCAGAGGCATAATTGGGCCATTTTTCTTCGAAAATAAGCAAGGAGTGGCCGTTACAGTCAATGGTGATCGTTATCGGGCCATGTTGAACGAATTTTTGTTCACAAAAATTGAAGAGGAGGATATTGGCAACATTTGGTTTCAACAGGACGGCGCTACGTGCCACACAGCCGAAGCTACACTTGATGTTTTGCGCCCAATTTTTGAAGATCGCATTATCAGCCGCAGAGCTGATGTCGTTTGGCCACCTCGGAGCTGCGATTTGACACCGTTGGACTATTATTTGTGGGGTGCCGTCAAAGATAAGTGTTACGCCGACAAGCCAGAGACAATTGACGCTTTAAACGGCAATATTCGTGAAGCCATTGGTGAAATACAGCTGCACACAATCGATAATGTGCTTAAAAATTGGACCGATCGTGTAGGCTACTGCATGGCCAGCTGAGGCAGGAATTTGAATGAAATTATTTTCCATTATTAACCGGAAGGATTGTACTTTCAAATAAAAAAAAGAAATTTGAGAAAATATTCAGTAGTTTTTTTTTTAAGCATTTTCAAAAAAAAAAGTTATTTACCGGACCCTTCAATCATAAACTTAACTTTAAAAGATAAAGCTAGAATGATCCTCCCTTTAGCTTAACGCTCACTTCTACCTTATTGTCCACTTATAATAATGAAAAACAATTTATCTAACCGTTAAAATCCTCCTTTTAGTTAACGGCAAGTTGTAATGGTGGCCCTTATTGTTACTGTCGTACAGAAGGACCATAGTATCGCTGTACTGCTCCTCAATCTGCATAGAGATACTCTTTCTCTCTTTCTCTCTCGTTGACTCCTATTGAGCTTATAAAATCATGATATTCAATGGTGTCAACAAGAATAATCCCCTGCTTAAAGCTTTCTGTGATATCAAGGTCGGCGCTGAGGTTCCTGGTAATTCGCTCTCCTCATCTCAGAATCCACATACTGGGCGCGAGGTGATACTCTTTCTGAATCAGTGTTGTTTGAGCCTACAGAGCCAAACAAATTGTTCCTGAATACTGACTGATGCATGATGCAGTCTGGACACCTATTGAGAAAAGGTTGTTGGTAAACACATACCTTAATTGTACGTCTACAACGGATGTTCTCGGTTACAAACGACTCGACTGGTTAGATTTTTCAAGTTAAAAAAAAAAATTAATTTCAAAGAAGCATGACTCAAATCTCTTTTGATTCTTATTACCCAGTATTTATTTAGATTGCGTCAAATCCATTTGGTTTAAGAAGAGTCTGTGTCTTCCTCTATCTTCACTTTCATTCTTCTCACTCCAGAGAAGTGTTCATGTTCCATCAGCGGATAGGCTCATCTGTTTGGCCATAGTGGTGAATTCCCACATGATCTGGAACAAAGCAAAAGGGATTCGGACTGTATTTCCCGCCTGTCTAATTAATTTCCGTTTAGTTGATACGAGAAGAGCCTCTGTCTCTCTCTATTTTTCCTTCCACTCTTCTCACTACACAGATCTAAGACAAAGCAAAAAGGGACCGGACCTTATTTACCGCCTGCCTAAGTAATTTAGCTTTCCCAGATGGTACCTGCTATTTTCGAGTTACTCTCATAAGATTCCTTAAGATACTAAAGAACGCAATGTCCTTAACATGTTCTATGCCGTGTAATCTACACTATCACATCAAAGTGAGATCATTGCACTGCCCTTCTCTGTGGTACCACATACATAATTGACCATTACAACCCCCTAGCCAGGATTACGACTTAGTTTCTCACGCCACTTATGTTGTGTGTGTTAATTTTATACATGAGCGGCGGGACCTACAGTTTAAAGTCAACTCCGAACGACAGATTTTTGAGAAACTTTTTCATGGCAATTTTATTTTATTCTCAGAGTTTTTGCCAGAAATCTGCTGAGAGGAAGTCGCCGAAGAAAGATTGTATTGCATATTTCGTTTACTTGGAGATGGCTGTCTTGGGGTTTGAACCGAGGCCTCACGTGTAATAAGCCAACACACTACGTACTAACCACGGCGACTTTATGATTCCGTGGTACCACATACTGTAACATATTCATTGACAGAGTACAGGCTATGATGAATCAGATTTCTTGGCTAATAAATTATGGCCGCAAAAATTAGAAAATTTGCAACATTGTTTTTGTAATTTCATCAGTTTAAACAATTTTGTTTTTCTATTTGAAATAGTTTTTCCTTTCTTTCATTTCATTTCATTTCATTTCTTTTTGAGTTTATTTGGTATTGTTGTTTTGGTATTGTTTTCCTTAAATATTGTATTTAAGTTAGTGGGTTTCACTGGCTATAAATCATAGTCAATCGAGTGTAAAACAAAATACAAAACTTTTCATTTCTTTCGTTTTGTTTTCTTTCATTTTTTTTGTTGAAATTTCCATAAATTTTGCAAAACTAAACTGAAGTATTGGCACAATCAAAACAAAACATATGAAAAAATAACATATTTTTGAATGGAACACAGATTTATGTAATGCGTTCGAAGCAGTTAACAAACAATACAGGAATGCTGAAAATAATACGAAGAAATTACAAAAAAATAACTGAAATTGAAAGGAAAAATAACATGAGATAGGAGCGCAATACACATTTAATGCAATCTACAGCCTGAATTGGTCGATTTTGTAGCGGGAATTTCGATATTAACCCTTTGCGACCGTATGTCTACTCTCAGCCACCAAAGCTTTTTACCATTCCCGTCGTATGTGTGCTCTCAGCCACCAAAGTTTTTTTTTACCATTCCAGTCGGAGGTCTGCTCGCCGCCACCAAAGCTTTATTACCGATCTAGACGTATGTATGTCTGCTTCCAGCCACCAAAGCTTTACTACCGATTAATTCCGTCCAGCATTACACCCATATATAAAATTAATACGGTCACAAAGGGGAACGGAACGAAAATTAATTTCGACCAGCTGACACCCATATATAGAATTAATACGGTCGCAAAGGGTTAAAGATGCACAATCAAAGCTCACTAGAGTCACGTATAGGTTCAGGGTTCCATGTTTGGATGTCATATGCGTGATTACTCATATAACGATGCTGGATATGATACGATGGGACAGGAGAGAGTGAATGCTTTGTTAAATCAAAGCCCAATTGTGCCGTTTGTGACCCTACAGGAAGTGAAGCCATAAATCTTGATTTACTGGTCTTGACAATCACCACAAGGACTGCATATTTAAAGCAGGACTATTTTAGAAACAAGTGGCAATAAAGCAAGCCAGTAAAAGGATTGATTAGGGGCCAATAAATACCTTTGCGAAATAGATAACCTAATGAGGGAATAAGTAGACTTATGCTCGTTTTTATTCCAGAAGAGAATGCTTGCTCTTGCTTGAGAAATCGCCGTAGTCTAGTAGGTAGTGTGTTGGCTTATTAGACGTAAAGCCAGGGTTCGAGCCTCAGGCCAGACATTAAAACAAAATAATCTGGCAAAAACTCTGAGATTAAATAAAAATTGCCATGAAAAGTTTCTCAAAAATCTGTCGTTCGGAGTCGAATTTAAACTGAGTGGTGGGACCCACTCATGTATAAAATTAACACACAACATAAGTGGTGTGAGAAACTTTGTCGTAATCCTGACTGAAGGGTTGTAATGACCAATTATGTATGTATGTATGTATGTAATGCTTGCTCTAGCGAGTTAATCTGTCTGCTATTCCCGGGATGTCGTTGTTGTCACCACGAGTCCTATTAGATTAGTATACAACTACCGCAAGAGAAAGTCGATTAGAATTCTGAGTCTCTTTACTTCAGGTCAGAGATGCAGAATGTTACGACCAGTCTCACTCTATTCTACATTATTGGTCCTTGCAAAGCATAATGCCTCTTAAATACAGAGACTAGGATCCCAATGAAAGCAATACCCATCCCATTCTAGAACGATCAAGTCTGGGCGGTAGTAAATTTAAGATTATACCCCAAGAAGTATTCACTTCACATCTGATCGGTCAACCCATTAAGCTACATACATACATACATAATTGGTCATTACAACCCTTCAGTCAGGATTACGGCCTAGGTTCTCACACCACTTATGTTGTGTGGATTAATTTTATACATGAGTGGCGGGACCTACAGTTTAAAGTCGACTCCGAACGACAGATTTTTGAGAAACTTTTCATGGCAATTTTATTTACTTTTAGAGTTTTTGCCAGAAATCTGCTGAGAGGAAGGCGCCGCAGAAATACTTTTTGTATTTTGTTTTGGGGTTTGAACCCTGGCTTTACGTCTAATAAGCCAACACACTACCTACTAGACTACGGCGTCTTCAACCCATTAAAGTATTCGAAAAAATTGTCCAACGCACCGCTGCATAAGGTGCACGTACTCCAGTACTCCAACCCTTGCCGGCTCATGCACAATATTGTTGCCCAGTCAGCCATAACACCTCGGAATCCACTTTAGTACCAAGACCCTTGGAAGGTCCTCAGTGCAGTGACCAAATATGATAGCAGTTTGACTTACTGCAGTAGCAAGATTTATTTTCGAGTCTGGATGGTTGGTTTTCTATAAGGAATATTTGATTTCCGGGCTGGACATTGATTTGTTATGTCACCTCTAGCCTGGTATGGATCTTACCCTACAAAAACGGTCCGACGAATGCTACATAGCGTATATCATTATTGAAAAAAGTGGTGGATTTTTTACTTTTTATTTCTTTTAATAATAATTTTTAAGCATTTGGAAATGGTGTAGGAAAAATATGTAACGGCGGACAGTAGTAGAAAAACATACAAGAAAAGAAAAAAGAAATGCTTAAGTAATAAAAAAAAAATTGTATGCAAAAATTAAAAAAAAAACAAAATGTGAAGAAACATTTTAAAGGTGGTTAAAACAATACCAACAATTTCCTCTGGTATTTCTTTCTCTTTTTAAATCTGAAAATATATCGAAAACAAACAAAATACATGGGCCATCAATAAAGTGAAAAGAAATTTTGTTTTAAGAGCGCGTGCCTATGATTTATTTTCTGTTTTTATTTTCTTTAATTTTTGCTTAAAGCTTAACTAAAAAGAAACGTTTAAATATGACCCATTAACAAGTGGCAAGTGAAATTTAAAAAAATTAAATAAAAAATGTATGAAAAACATACCAAAAGAAATTTTAAACAATAATGCCATAAGAAGAGCGTTTAGAAATGGTAATGAAATCCTTAGAAGGCCAGCAGATAGCATTTCACTTTTTTTTTCTTTGAGTTTCTATTACATTTGCCTGAAACAAAAAAGGGCAGAATATTTATGTTGAATTCGTTTTCTTTTTAACCAAAATTGTTGGGGAAGGTTTTCTGTTTTTCGAAATTTTTCAAATTCAAAGTCACGCTTTTTTAAATTCACTTTCATTTCAAAATATAACCGACAGTATGTATATAGCAGCTGCCAGCAGTTGTATATTTACTTACGCGTCTATGGTTAAAAGGTGAAATGCAAAAAAAAAAACCAACACACCAGAAGCAATAACACACAGTATCTTAACTCACCACCAACAAGAAATCAGAGCGAACGAAGAGAGTAATTAAGAAATCAACTCACGTAAAATGGGGTGTTGTTGAGAAATTTATGTCTTAACAATGTTGTTGTTGTTATTATTATTGTCTTGACTTACTTCATATTTTTGGCGTTGCTTTTTCATATGCATTACTGGAGGCATACAAACACACACAGTCAGACACTATCATAACAATGTTGCTCATCCTTATCGTTTTCGTACACTGAACAGAATTTTAACGACTTTAACGAAGGCGTGAAACGAATAAAGAAAAGAAGATTCATCAATTGAATAATTTCACTTGAATAATTTGAAATATTTGAAATAAAAAGTGATTTATGGTACGTTTTTTTATTTTTTTATTTGGTATTATCACATCAATGCGAGTGTTATAGAAAATATAAATGAAATGTTATATAATGTGGTAATAAAATTTATTTGTTGTTGTGATATCAAGTGGAGTAGAGCGAATAAGAATGTTCTATTTTTAATAGACACTCATAGGTAGTAGTTTGAACACAGTAAAATTTGTATGAACCAAATAATTTGTGGTTTATTAGCATAAAAACCACTCTTATTATTAAGAACGGAAAATATTCTATTTGTCAGGAAGTTTCTGAGTCTTCGTAGAATTTGAATTTAACCACAATTCCTTTCCCTAAAGTATCGCTTGAAACGTTTTGCGCTTGTTTATACTATGTTCAGATATGCACTTTTATTGAATCAATATTCGGTTTATTGATTACAATATTTTAAGTGTTCAGACATAATAATATACGCAGTTCAGCTGCTTATTCAATATTCATTTGACATCTGGTAAACACAACTGCTGGTTTTTCAACAACATTGTTTTTACTTGGTTTTTTTTTCTGTTTTTTTTTTTGCTTAACGTTGTTGACATTTGAGTTGTCAAATATCAACAGAAAGTGTCAACAGTGCTGCATTTTAAGTTTTACTCAATATTATTACAATTTGCGTATTTATTGCGCAATAATTAATTAAAACTTTATATGAAATATTGAGCGCAATAATGGCGTTTATTGCGATTCACGCAATAAAGGCGCGTATCTGAACACCGTATTAGTCAATATCTTTCCAATAACAACAGCAATAGCAGTCTGGATTATATAAATTAAACTTTTTGGTTGGGAAAAAATCTTTCCATTCAAAGGTCCATGACAAGTGGATTTGCTTTAATCCAAGGCATCGCTCACCGTGTATCTAAGTTAATAATGGCTTAGATTTAATTTTTTTGACATTTAATCGGCGTCATGGCTGAACCCAGTAGTAACTGGAGGATAAAGTTTTCTCTTTATTTCTCGAAATGACGAAAAAAAATTTTCTGTCGTTTTTTTAGAGTTGTCTTGCCTTGAAGCTTTATTTCTATTATTTATTATAGGCTTATTCGGTGTCATTTATTCGCTTTCCTCAGGTCAATTCAGAAAAGTTATTTGGTATTACGAGGTGTATTCAAAAAGTAAACTAAAAAACAAGGTTAACTAGGTTAGGTTGGGTCTGAGTGGTAGCTCTGATTTCACAAAGCTCACTTGAGCACGCATAGCGGCGCGTTGTGATGCCACGGGTGAACGCAGTCCCTGTACTGACCAAGTTCCACCAAAATCAGGGAAGAGGAAGAAGTTGGTCATCGCAATGGCTGCACTAAGGTTAACTAGCCCTAAAGAAATTTTCAACAATCTGGACTACACTGTTTATAGATGGATTTCTGATCTCTGTTGCGCTATCTATTATGCTAATGAAATCTTACGTTGCTTGTTGCTTGTTATTGCATCTAACCTCAAGGCTCATTGCGTAATGGGTAGTCGAAAAACTTCATTTATTTGCGAATGACTTTTGTAGAGGTTGCATATTGGTTAAGGAGAGACAAAATATTGTCCATTTTATTTGCCAATATCCGTCTCTGGCTAGTCACCTACTTCTGTCATTTAGTTAACCATTTCTCGATAGTCTAATGGACTTAACGTTACTAGATATCGAATCGATTGTAACCTGGCTAATCAGTAAAATCAAGGCAATTTAAATTGAACTATAAAATCTGAAATTCTGCAAATAAATTTTTAAGTTGCACACCCAATATAACTAAACTACTGTATTTATTAATTGATAACAAACTTAGATTTTCTTTTTTTGTTTTTATTTTAAAGTCAAGGTCAATTGTTATCATTGAATAAAAATTTAATCATAATTACACCAACTAATATGATTGATTTGAAATTATTATTTAATCTACAGTAAATATAAATAAAGAAGTTTTTTTTCAGTGTTACTAGAGCACTGTTAAAATCTAAATTAAAGGCTCAATTATACGGAAAGTTTCCTCAAATTAGTTTTGAAAAGAATTAATTTTTTTTAAATTAATTTATAAAATTTGCTCGCTCCTAACTAAATTTCATTCACTGTTTTATTAATGCCGGTATTATATATTAATATATCTGTACTTAATTAACGTAATTAAGGTATTTTTTATTTAAAACATTTTTTTTTAAAGACATGTGTTAGACAGTAAATGTCTGCATTTGAATCATCTTTTAAATTTTTATAGATTTTTTTATTTAAAAGGTTTTCTTTATCTTATCAGTACAAATTTAAATACATTGTCATACATTGTCTATTATAATTAGAAAATTATGGTAAAATAAAGAATTTAAATAAAAATCAAATGCTTTATCAACTAAAATAAATTAAAAAGCAGCAAAAATAGGTTTTAAAAATATTTAAACAATTTTGTTTTGGCTCTTTAAAAGTGTTTTATTATTTATGCTGAATCCAAGTGTATATAATTGCCCGTAACAGGTTAAAATATTTTGCTTTTTTACCTTCTTTTTCCTGCAAATACTATAAATACTATAAAATCAGGTCATTTCTAATAATAAATCATTGCGAAAAAATCTATAGCAATTAATTATATAGACTTAACCCAGAAACTAACTCAGCAGTAAGAATTTTCTAAATGGTTGCCCACATTGAGTCAAACTCTCAGGCACATTTACTTGCTCTCACAGTAAAAAGTAAAAAAAAAATGTGATAGAAACATAAAAAATGAATTTTTTACAGCATAGAATAGAATTTAACCCAATTATTTGTAAGAGTGTAATATATTTACACACACGTTTACATTCACATAAAAGGAATTTAGCTCAAACAACTCAAACACTTGCTTTAAAGAAGAAGAACAAAAAAAGTGTCAACTAAACTAAAAATAAACATTGAAACAAAAACTTCAAAACACAAGCACACAACAAAAACAAAACAACCAATAAGAATTATTATGAAAATAGTAGAGTACATAATAAAAATGAAAAAAAGAAACAAAAACAACAATAATAATCTTCATAAACATCATCAGAAAGAAAAAGATAAACATTAAATTTTATGTTTATAACCTAATTTTCTTAATTTTAACATCATAACCTAACTTGTTGCTCATAAACTTCTCTCTTTAAAACTGGTAAACAAAACACACTCGTATTTATATAGTATGATGAAACCTTTGGCTACTTCAATAAAAAACTCGCTAGATGATTTGATGTTGCTTCTTTGATGAATACAAGTGAAGTAGTTTATTAACAAAGTATAATGTTTCAAAAGGGTTACGGTTTATGTTTTTAGTACATTTAAAATGAGAGAGAATTTGCCGAAAATTACCAAGAAAAAGAAAATAGAAAAATTTGAGCATGTAGAACAAACATATGAATTTTATATGAGTACAATGAAGATCAAAAGTTATTATGATGATATTACAAACGTACTAAAGTCGATTAATAGAATTCAAATATTTTAATAATTATTTCGAAAAGTGTCTCAACATTCCGGCGGGGTTGAAAGTACCCACTTTCAAGAGTCTAAAAGAACTGCTAATTTTGTAATTGGTCTGCGAATGGTGCCTTTAATCGTCTTGACATCAGCTACTCGGATTTTCCCATCCTTTCCGGGTGCAGTAGCAACTATGCGCCCTTTGAGCCAATGAAGTGGCGCCAGATTGTCTTCGTGAACTAGTACGAGCATTCCTGGTTTTAAGTCAGGTGACGTTTTTTGCCAAGCCTTTCGTTGAATAATCTCATGTAAATAGTCAGAAGACCACGAATGCCAAAACTTCTGCTTTGCTGCACAAATGCGTTGCCATCGTTCAAGTAGGCTAATATTATCACATTGAATGGGACGTTCTGGCAGTGAGTTTAGGGGACCATTTACCAAAAAATGTCCAGGCGTTAGAGCTTCGATGTCGTTTGGGTCAGTAGACAGTGCGGCAATAGGCCGTGAATTCATTATAGCCTCAATTTCAATTAATGTAGTTGAAAGTTCTTCGAAAGTTAGCTTTGCTCCTGCTAGAGTACGATATAGATGACCCTTTGCGCTTTTCACAGCAGCCTCCCATAGACCGCCGAAATGTGGTGCCCTTGGGGGTATAAAATGAAAATTTATAAAATTATTTGAGCAAAAGCTGTTTAATGAATCTTGAAACTGTTTGTCTAGAAACGCGTTTTTTAGCTCGATAAGCTTGTTATTTGCGCCTACAAAATTTGTAGCATTGTCGCTGTAAATATCTGAAGGTAGACCGCGTCGCCCAATAAGCCGTTTTAAAGCTGCAATGAAGGCTTCCGCAGAGAGATTAGACACCAGTTCAATATGAACTGCCTTAGTTACAAAGCATATGAAAATAGCGCCATAACTTTTGGTCGGTCGTTTGCCTCTTATTTTGTAGTAGGTGTCTATTGGACCGAAAAAATCAACTCCGCAGCGTTCGAATGGTCTGGCAGGTGTGACGCGTTCACGAGGCAGATCTCCCATTATTTGTTCCATCAGTTTTGGACGATATCGAATACAACTGATGCATGAGCGAACCACCTTCCTTGCTATGTTGCGAACGTTGATGATCCAGAATGTTTGACGAGAAAAAGCGATGAGAGCTCTGGGTCCTGCGTGGTAATTTGACAAGTGAAGATAACGTATGTAGCTTAGAACGAAATTACAATTCGGTAACAAAATTGGATGTTTTCTGCTATAAGGTATATTTGCGTTTTCGAGACGGCCACCTACGCGAACTAGTGGAAAATTGATACCTTTATCAATAAATAGTCCAAGAGACTTTAACGATGTTTTAATATCTACACCCTTGTTTAAATAAGTAATTTCTGAACTGAAGTGAAATTGTTGTAAATTCCAGGCTATACAATAAATCGCGTGTTGCTGTAGCTCAGCATTAAGTGCGGTTTTGTCACGAACAAATCGAAATAATAATGTTACAACGCGTACGGTTTTTAAATATGAACTTGATTTTTCGCATAACTTCAGAATCGAATTGTTATTAATTTCGCACTTAAAAAGTGACGATCGAACTGCAGATTTTACGACATTTTCATCACATTCACCAAGTGAGTTAGGCCATTGCTGTTCAGGATGTTTCAAAAACTCAGGCCCTGCAAACCACGACGATGATTTTAGACTTTGAAGTGAGCAACCTCTTGAGATTAAGTCAGCAGGATTTAAGGCTGTAGGTACATGTCGCCAAGAACCTATTGCTGTGGTTTCCTGGATTTCGGATATACGATTTCCTACGAAAGTGGTTAATGTTGAAGAGTGTAGCTGCAGCCACCTTAAAACAACAGACGAGTCGGTCCAAAAGTATACCCTTGGTACGAATGATTTAAAAAGCTGCGCTATTTTTCTATACAGCACTGATAAAAGATGAGCTCCGCATAACTCTAACTGGGGCATCGTTCGCTTTTTCGTTGGAGCAACTCTACATCGCGCTGCAAATAGTACGCTGGAAAAATGATTAAATTGATCTCGTGTAGTAACGTAAAAACAACATCCATAGGCACGTAATGAAGCGTCGCTGAACCCGTGAAGTTGTATGTCGATGTAATTCTTAGTTAACACAAATCGTGGTATAGAAATCTGATTTAAATTTTGTAAATCATCTAGGCACATAACAAGTGCATTTTTAACGTTGACCGGAACTTCGGTATCCCAATCGTAATTTTGTAGCCATAGATTTTGCAACAAGACTCTTAGAGTTATTATAATTGGACTAATGAGGCCCATCGGATCAAAAACTGATGCTGTTAATGATAAGATTGCTCGTTTTGTGTAAGTTGAAAACCTTGGTTCTGCTTTAAACGTGAAGAGAAAGTTATCGTTTACCGGATCCCAATTGATTCCGAGTGCGCTTGTAACTTGCGATTTTTCCATATTCATGTTTTTTAATGAGGTGTTATCCGATTGAAAACTTGGATGATTCGATTGAAATTTTGCCATTTCTAACCCGCCTTTTGATAAAATGTACAAAACCTCCTCCTTAATTTTATTTAATTCTTCGATTGTGCTAGCGCCTGTCAGCATATCGTCGACGTAAAAATGATTTCGAATAACGGAAGCGCCAACTTTATGAGAAAATTCGAATTTAGCCGCTAAAAATTGTAATGAGCGTATGGCTAGAAAAGGTGATGCGGACATACCGTATGTAATAGTATTGAGTTGATAGACATTTATTGGTTGATTTTCGTTTGGTCTCCACAAAATATATTGGAAGGGTCTATGTGATTCGTGTATCAAAAACATTCGATACATTTTGACTATGTCGCCTGTAAGTACAAATCTATACATTCGAAAACGTAGCACTTGTAAACACAAATCGTCTTGTATAGTCGGTCCAACGAGAAGTATATCATTTAACGATTTTTCTGATGTCGTTTTGGCCGAAGCATCAAACACGACACGCAGTTTTGTACTTGAACTGTTAGGACGGAGAACACAGTGATGGGGTATGAAATAGTGGGCAGTTGTAAGATCTGCATTTGTTATGAGTGACATATGGCCCAATTGCTCATATTCAGTCATGAAATCAGAATACTGCGCCTTTAAATTATTATCGCGTGAAAGACGACGCTCGAGAGAATGAAACCTCTTTAATGCTGCGTTATATGACGAACCTAATGTCGAAAAATGTTCCTTAAAAGGTAATTTGACGATGATTCTTCCTGAAGAATTTGTTGCTACATTTTCTGTAAAATGCGTTTCGCACGATTTCTGTTCGGGTGTCCATTTCGTTGTTGGGTTGTGAATTTCTTCCATTTTCCATAAGAATTGCATTTGGTTATTAAGATCGTTTAATTCTGCAGTGGTAACCATGCATTTTGTTATTGAATGTTTGCTATCTGGTACGTATCGTCCCGTAACGATCCATCCAGCCTGAGTTTCTTGAAAAGTTGGCATATTTGGTCCGAGACTAAGTTTTTTACTTAACAGAATGTCGAAAAAGTATTCGGTTCCAAGCAACAAGTCGATTGATTGCTGTTTATAAAAAAATTCATCAGCCATGTCGATTTCGGGAATACGCCACTTTGTAATATCGATGTTGGTCGAGGGGAGATAACCTGATATGCGATTTGTTACCAATAAACCGACGGAAAATTCATGAGAGTTGAATCGAGATCTTATTGTGGACTCAACTTCGCATTTCATCTTAGATGAAGATTCTCCTACACCAGAAACTTCTACGAACGTTTTTCTACGAGGCAAGTTTAAAAGGCCAGCAAGTTTTCCGGTTATTAAATTTACTTGAGAGCAAGAGTCTAATAATGCTCTAGCTAGTTTGTATTCTCCCGTACTGTCCGAAATGAGAATAATTGCAGTTGCAAGAATGACACTGCTAGAATGATTATTCAAATGAGTATTTACGGTTGCTTGAGTAACAGGCTGATACGTAGTGCTACTAGTTGATGGTGACTCACGGTGCAATAATGTGTGGTGAGAATTTTTGCATGCTTTACAGCGATGCTTTGAGGTACAATTAGATACATTGTGGCCAGGCGATAGGCAATTAATACAAATACCAAGTTTTTTGACGGTATCAAATCTACTAGTGGAGTCTAGAGATTTGAATTGCGAGCAATGGTTACTCCAATGGTCTAAACGCTTGCAAAAGATGCAATTTCTTTTCACTTGTGCTACAAAGGAATGGTTTTGTTGACGCCGTTTTGAAATATTTTGTTTCTCGTGTATTACTGTTGCGTTCGATTTGTTGTTTGATATTGGTTGCGGTTCAATCGACTCTAAAAACTGACATCTACGCTCCAAAATCTTTGTAAAGTTTTCCCATGAAGGCAAAGAACTAAAATCCATAGCTTCTTTCCACTTCAGATTGGACTCGGAATCAACTTTTATTAAAATTAAATGAATGAGCATGGCGTTACAAATATCTTCTACACTTCCCAATGATCTTAAAGAGCTGTAAATGGCTGATGCGTTATCAATTAATGCCCGAAGTTGCAGAGCAGAAGGTTTATTAACAGATGGTAGCTCATATATATTAGAAATATGTTCGAGAAATATTAACGTTTTATTATCGTACCGTTCGTCAAGCCGCTGAAGAGCCTTTCTATAATTTTCGCCTGTTATTTCGAATGCACGTATAGTATCAAGAGCTTGACCAGATAGGCAATGTAACAAATGGTTGAAACGCTCAATTTCGGAGAGCGATGAATCGTTATCAACAAGCTGTTTGAACGTTGAAATAAAATTTTTATATGCAGCATATTTGCCATCAAAATGGGGTAAATGTAACTTGGGCAATTTAGATTTTACAGTTGCTGGAATGGCGAAAGAAGATTCGATTGATCGTTTATAATTGTCACCCATAAGATCTATTATTTTCGTTTTTGTTAAGATGCACAATTCCTCTAAGTCAGCCCGTGAATTATCTTTAGGGTTATGTATTTCTATATCACTTTGTATAGAAAGTAATTGCTTGAAATAAGCTTCAACTAAACCTAAGCGACATTCAAGTTCAGAAGACGACATTGTATTTGTAACTAGGTTTTTAATTCGTGTTACATTTGCTTTAACAGCTGCGCGTTGCCTTTGCAGAGTCTCTGCTTCAGTCATTTTAACTTTTGTATGTTAAGGGAGCCAATACTTAATATCTCTTATCCAAATTATAATATTTCTCTTATAAAATATTAATATAAATATGTTGTTGATGTACAATGTACTAAAGAGAATTATGTACTAAATATGTATGTGTTTACAATGTACAATGTAGATATATATGTTTGAAATGGTTTACGGGATTTCTTTTTTGCTTTAAAGAAATGTTCTTTTTTTTTGCTATGAGTTTGTTACATACATACGAATTGTTGACGATTTCTGGTTTTTTCGTACGTACTCCGTGTGTACCTATGTATGTATGTATGTAATCTGTATGTTTATATATCGAAGTATGTATGTACGATTATACTTGACACAACGGTTTTTTTTTTATAAAAAATATAACAACGAATTTTATTTTTGTTTGATGAATAGATTGAATATTCTTCCTTTCTAGATTCTGCCGAATATTTAATTTAAATGAAATACCTGTATGTTTGATTTGCAGGTGACACTTCAAGTCTGCTTACAATGGATCCGAAATTTGTTTTATTTGATACTCCAACCGGGTTATGGGCTTGCTCGTCCGAGTTGAGATTTGTCCCACGTAGAAACTGGGTAGTGGTAACCGAAATGTCGAAACGATAGTGCTGCTATTAACTGTTGATCGATATTAATTGACGAAAAGTAATTGACGAAAAGTCTTGCTTATTCTGGAAACTCTTGCTCGAGTCGAATTCCAGCGTTGTTGATCGATGTTAGTTGACGAAAACTCTTGTTCGAGTTGAACTTCACGAAATTGCGAACGTAAGGGTGGGCCACGTCGGCTTTTGTGTGGAAACTCTTGCTCGAGTAGATTCCACGAAATTACGAATGTGAGGGATGTGCCCCGTTAGCTTTGTGTGGAAACTCTTGCTCGAGTCGATTCCACGAAATTGCGAATGTGAGGGTAGCCCCACGTTGGGCGCCAGAAATGATGAAACCTTTGGCTACTTCAATAAAAAACTCGCTAGATGATTTGATGTTGCTTCTTTGATGAATACAAGTGAAGTAGTTTATTAACAAAGTATAATGTTTCAAAAGGGTTACGGTTTATGTTTTTAGTACATTTAAAATGAGAGAGAATTTGCCGAAAATTACCAAGAAAAAGAAAATAGAAAAATTTGAGCATGTAGAACAAACATATGAATTTTATATGAGTACAATGAAGATCAAAAGTTATTATGATGATATTACAAACGTACTAAAGTCGATTAATAGAATTCAAATATTTTAATAATTATTTCGAAAAGTGTCTCAACATAGTATATGACACGACAATACTCCTCTTGTATCGTTGCACTTTGCAAGTATTAAGGGAGAGAGGAGAAATCCTTTTATTATGCAAAAATATTGCCAAGAGAAAAGAGAAGATGAAAAGCAAAAAAATATGTGTTGGTGTGTGCCATTGTTTTTTGTAAGCCAAATTTTATTGTTTACCTGTTAATATATAGCTCATCGTAGTATAGTAAATAAAGACGACAGCACAGTCACTTAAACTAGAATGTAAACAAGCAATTATTAGGTGGTAGATTGGGTTTAAAAGCTATTAGGTAAGGGGAAAAGTAATTTTCGCATAATATTGTTATTTTTTAAAATAGATTTGCTTTTTTTTGTATTAAGTTTTCTTACTGATTCATTGTGGTGAATTATTTATAGCTTCTTAAGTTGCTTCATTTTAAATTTATAAAAAAACTAAACCTTGATTTTATGAATTTCAATACCACCTCAAGCAATAAAATTAAAACAATAGAAATAAATAATGTAATAAAAACAATGTTGCAACATGCTATACTTTATATACAGTATTGGAAAAAATTATAGTTACACATTGGCTATGACTTGGTTTTAACCTTAAGTAATTTTTTGCTAACAATTTTCGATTTTAATTAGTAGAATAAATAATTTTCGAATCATATTTAAATAATTTTAAATTAAAATAAGCCTAAAATGCAACAAGCGAACTAGCTAAGACATCGATCAAGCAATATTTTGCAATGATAACATGAGAAATAAAAGTAATCGTGCCACATCGCACAAGATACACATCTTGGCGATGATTAAAGCTACACTAAATAAGCTTTATTTATATTTGGAATGCTTCTTCTAACCACATAAAGTTGTTGCATACATACATACATAATTGCTCATTACAACCCTTCAGTCAGGATTACGACCTAGTTCCTCACACCACTAATGTTGTGTGTGTTAATTTTATACATGAGTGGCGGGACCTACAGTTTAAAGTCGACTCCGAACGACAGATTTTTGAGAAACTTTTCATGTAAATTTTTATTTACTCTCAGAGTTTTTGCCAGAAATCTGCTGAGAGTAAGTCGCCGAAGAAATACTTTTTGTATTTTTTCTTGACGTCTGGCCTGTGGCTCGAACCCTGGCTTTACGTCTAATAAGCCAACACATTGCCTACTAGACTACGGCGACTTCAAGTTGTAGCAAAACCTACAGTAAAAAAAATCATTTCATTTGAAAGCAAGTAGATACCATACCATCGATAACTTCTGATCATTTTGAGTGGGTTATCCGGTTACGACCACTCATTATTATCCTCACACCTGTTGGTGAAAAAAACTGGAACTTACAGGCTTCTATTGAGGCGCAGTTTTCTTCATCGAAACTATTTCTCGGACAGGAACAGATGGCAAATCTCTGCACCTGTACGTATAGGGATTAGACAAAATCTTCTAAAGGAGCTGCATGAGCTTCAAAATAGTTACTATTTCGGAAGCTGTGTAAAACTTCTTTTTATAAACAAATTCAAAACGATTAATTGTTGCTTTTGGATTAGACAAAATCTTCTAAAGGAGCTGCATAAGCTTCAAGGTTAGGTGTCAATTAAGACAAGTACAGTACCCGGAGGTCGTCCTAGTTTCTCACACCACTTATGTTGTGTGTGTTAATTTTATACATGAGTGGCGGGACCTACAGTTTAAAGTCGACTCCGAACGACAGACTTTTGAGAAACTTTTTCATGGCAATTTTTATTTACTCTCAGAGTTTTTGCCAGAAATCTGCTGAGAGGAAGTCGCCGAAGAAATACTTTTTGTATTTTGTTTTAATGTCTGGCCTGTGGCTCGAACCCTGGCTTTACATCTAATAAGCCAACACACTACCTACTAGACTACGGCGACTTCAAAACTAGTCACTATTTCGCAGGCCAAGTAAAACTTCTTTTTATAACCAAAATCAAAACGATTAATTGTTGCTTTTGGAATAGCTACACCATGCCTATTATTTCTCCCACCACTGTATACAAGCAACATAATACTAAATCGGTGTTTACAACATAAACATACATTGTTTTGAACGTCATACCTTTCATGCGAATATTATTCGTTACTCATCATCAATGGGGAGTTTAGCTTACATACATATGTATGTAGATGGAATAGGAGAAGGAGAGGAAGAGAGGAAGAGTGCTTTAGAATGGTTGATGGAGAATGATAAACAAAAAGAAAACGTAAAACAGTTTTATGCCATTTACGCCGGCAAAACCGGATGTTGAAACTGGTTGAATTGGACATTTTAGAATGAATGGGGTTTTCTCCTCTCCTTCTCTCTCTCTTTCACTGTTTATTTGCTAAGCTATGTATTTAGCAATAATTTTGTATAACGGCATTAGCTTACTTTTTTTTTGGTTGGTAATTTGTAGTTCGTTCTTCTGGCAGTGATGAAATATTTTTCAAAACAAAATAAAGACGAAAAAAACAAAAAAGTTTAAAAAAGGGAGAAGTTTATTTTGTTAGAAAAAATAAATTGAAAAAATTTATTTATTTATTTATTTATGTTTTAAACTTTGGTAAACAAAGTTGCTAATGCTTAAATAGCTGGCAACACTTGCATTATAAATTGATTATTTATTTACCCATCATACGGAATTATGAGCAATGAATTTATCATGCAACATTGTATTTTTCAAGAATTTTAATTAGACATGCAATTATCGACAATTGAACAACTTTACACTTTAATTTCGAATGAATTTATAATTAAAAAAAAATAAATAAATAAATAAATCAAAAGAAATTATATTACAAATTAATTGTTTTTCGAATAAATGGATGGAAGCGTTTTAAGTTTTAAAAAATAATCTTAAACAAGTCTTTGGTACCCAAATTATCTGTAAGTAACTAAGTATATATATACTAAGTATACTAAGTATACATAACAAAACTATTGCGAATTTTACTTAGAATCTTTCCAAAGTAACGTATATGCCGAACAAGAAAGAAATGAACAACTTTGAAGCACTTATTGGACTCCTATGTATTTTTATAATACATACGGCCTTGAAATATCCTGTCGAAGAAATAGGTTTTGGAGAAAACACAACACTTGCAGGTTCAGACGACGACATACTAACAAGAAACAAATTTTGGATACGTTAATAAGCAAAATTTCTGTATTTCCGGCTCAGAAAACCCGCACGTGGTCTTACAGAAGACAATGCACTTATTACGAGGGACTGTTTGGTGCGGTTTGTGGAGTGGAGGTATCATTGGTCCATATTGCTTTGAAAATGAGGACGTCGCAATCATTAAGGCCAATGGAGGCACCTATCGCACCTTGATAATCGATATTTTTGTACCCGGTCTTCATGGTATTTGATGTGAACGACGTTTGGTTTCAAAAGGATGATGCAACTTGCCACACATCTTATGCCACAATTGATTTATTTATCGTGTCAAACGTTTACTGGCCGTTTAATTAGTCGAAATGCTGATGTCAATTGGCCGTTAAGAAGCTGCGATTTTACACCGTTGCACTATTTTTTGTGGGGAGCCGTTATATAAAAGTGTTATGACGACAAAGCAGAGACAATTGAGCATTTGAAAGCCAATATTCGTGATGCCATTATCTAGTTGCCGCCATTCATGCATAAAATTACCGCACACACCATGGGTGGTGGGAAAAACTATGCCATAATCCCGGCTGAAGGATTGTAATGACCAATTAATTACAATAAACAAAGCAAATCTTTTGACATATTTCATCAAGATTTGTGTGAAGATAAATTCAAATTTAACTAGCAAAGACAAAAACCAAAAATTTTAACAGAGCTAATGTTAGAGTTAACAGAGCAATGTTAAGTGGTTAACAGAAAATGCGAAAAATAGTCAAGGAAGAAATCACCCAAATATACGATATCAGGGACATGCTGCAGATATCCCACTGTATACGAATTGTAGCCTAAGGTGTCCCTAATAAAACCCAATAAGTCGTATATCTCAAATAATTTTAGAACTTGAGATATCGGGCTTCAAATATAGCCTATGTTAACAGTGGCTGGGTAGGATGACGGATGATGGATATTGTGGAAAAATGGGACTTGCTGCACATACCCCACTATATACAAATTGTAGCCTAAGGTGTCCCTAATAAAACCCAATAAGTCGTATATCTCAAATAATTTTGGAACTTGAGATATCGGGCTTCAAATATACCTTATGTACAGTGGTTGGGCATCAAGCAACTCAAAACTAACTGAACTTTGTTTACAAAGTGAAAAGAAATTATTCTCAGTAGAAATTCTTGTTAAAAATCCCTTCCCTGGTTGTTAAAGCCACACTTTAAAATTTAAGTGACAACAATTTAGCGCTTTTTCTCAAACGAAAATATTCTACGATACACATACTATGCTTATGTTGATTTTAATTTAAACTAACCACACTGTTTACAATTAAATTATTTATCTGGGTATGTGTGTGTGTGTGCGTGTGTGTCATAAAACGATTATACTGCCTATTAAAATTGCCTACTCATTTATAAAACAATTATTGTAACTGTGGCTAAGTAAGAAAGTACCTGCTATTAAATGAGCGAGAGTTATTCCAAAAAGAGAGAGAGAGAGAGGTTTCAAAAATCTCTGCTCATTTAATCATTATACACTTACATGTGTACATATATGTATTTGTATGTAATGTAGGTAGGTATTTATGTAGCTCGTTAATTTACCGTAAACTTCAACTTCACCTTTATTTTTATTTTTTATTGTGATTGTTGTTTTGCCATTATTATAAACATTAGTTGTTTTTGTTGTTATTGCTTTTTTTACTACTGTATATGGCTGTTAGGCTTTTCATTATCCATATTCTACTACGATAAATTCAATGTGAGTGTGTTGAAAGCTCAAGACAAGTTTCTTAGTAGTTTTATGTTGTCATTATTATTGCTGCTGCTGTTGTTGTTGTTGTTGTTAAAATGTCGTACTGTTTACAAAATCAAATAAAAGTAAAGCAAAGCAACAGAGTCAAGACTACTTCATTCATTTATAGTATTTGCATAGCCCCATACTAACCAACCCAACCAACACATATGTACTTATTTATATACACTTGAAGAAATTATTGTGTTATTTTCTTCTTTGTTTACATTACTAATACAGGCTGTTTACTTTTCTTTTCTTTACAGATTTTTTAAAAATAAAACAATTTTCCTAAAACATACAATTTAATGGTCAATGAAGGGCATTAAAAATGGTGATTGTAACACGCGTAAGTACTTGAATTTTTTTTTCACTTTAAGAATTTCGAAATTAATGTGAGTCTCTAGGAGTTCCTAGAGTAATTTCTTTTATGGCAATTTTTTATTTATAATTATGAATTGTATTTTTCTTTAGCAACTTTATTTGCTAGGAACTTCTTTGTTTTTTAATAACAATTTCTGCTATCTTTAATCTATATTATGCATCTTATTCTCCATATTCGGAAACATAAATTATATCTGCTATTATTACACAGTTTTTTCGTTTTTTTTTAAGATAAATAATTGCAAAATGCAAATTTTTCTTAAGAATTTTCTTTCCTGGGAATTTAAAATTTTGTAGATTGTAAGTGGCCTCATAAATAGTGGCCAGAGTTGCTTTGGAAAGATCAAAGCAATGTTGGGAATAAAGTAGAAGACTTTTTTAAAAGGAATTTATATTTTGTTGAACAAACCAACAATCAGAGGATGGCTCCTGGTTATGCATTATATTGTGTTGGAATATGGTAGATTGGTTGTTGGAGGCGGGAAATAGGTTATAGTGAATTGAAGACTTTATTTAGTAAAAGGAAATGCACTAAATTTGCATAAAATTTAAAGCTCTATTTAGTAAAGTTAGTAATGTGTCAAATGTAAATATGCAGTCTTTTGTTCGATGGCTTGTTGCTACTTTCAGAAAAAATCATTCTTTCTATTTGCAAACAACTGGAAGAAATGATTTTAAAAGCTCTCTAAAAGGTGAATAAATAAAATAATTCGATGTAGTTAGGGATAGACTAGGCAATAATGGAGGCTGTTCTAGAACTCGTATTTCTAACAAATGCCAATCTGATGTATGTGATCCCTAAATCCCCTTCTATTAGCCAAACCTCCCTGCTTATAAGCTATGTATATACAGTGGTGGCCTTATAATTAGAAACGACTTAGCAACATGCATGTTTGTTAATTTGTTTTACAATTTTCACTGTGTACCTAGGATCAAAGGCTTTGTTTGGAGGACGTCTTACATACGTTTTTCCATCAGATTGGGTCAAACTTAGATTCGTCACTTCAGAGAACTCTGTTCCAATAACATCGTTTCTAATTATAAGGCCAATACTGTATATATAACGTTGGGTTGTCCACTTGTTAAATTGTTTGGCTATAAACACAAGCAATCCAGATTTCGTTCCTAGAAAAGACGAAACAAATGTTTTACATCATGGTTTATAAATTTTGTCGCTGTAGTCTAGTAGGTAGTGTGTCGTCTTAGTAGACGTAAAAAGCCAGGGTTCCAGCCCCAGGCCAGACATCAAAACAAATACAAAAATACAGCAGATTTCTGGCAAAAACTCTGAGAGTAAATAAAGTTGCCATGAAAAGTTTCTCAAAAATTTGTCGTTCGGAGTTGACTTTAAACTGTAGATCACGCCACTCATGCATTAAAATTAACACACACAACAAAAGTGGTGTGAGAAACTAGGTCGTAATGTCCAATTATGTATGTATGTATGTATGTGTGTTATAAATTTTGAAATTTTAAAAGACTTCAATCCCCTCTAAATTAACTATTCGGGATGTCCTCTGACTCCTCACGAAACACACAAACAACCAAAAATGAGAAGAATAACTATAACAAGTCAATTGCAACTTCTAGAAGTTGCCAAATCGAAAAATAAATGAAGCATATGCATGTTAATAAAGCGAAATAAAGCATTCTTGCAAATTTCGCGCGTAACGCAGTTTGCGGGTATGTCCCCTATGCCAAGATATCCAAATGATGAAGAGCTTTGAAAAATCCTGCATTTCGAGGAGAAATAGATGTCATTCAAGAGCTAGTCTGAACTTCAATAATGGTATTCGGGAAAGGAACTTATAGCAGCCTAGCTGTTCATGGAGATTAGTATATTTTCAGAAAATATTCTGCCAGCGAATGGATTTCACAATAACAGTGACTTTCACCGAGAAAACACTGCAGTAGTGATCAGGGAGTCTCTATATGAATGCCTGAGATTCAGAGTCAAAATAGAACCTACAAATTGAATTTACAAACTAAAAATTTCTTATTTTTACAAAGAATTTCAGAGAAAACACAATTTTAAGAAAAATTTCCTTCCCATAGTTAAAAGATGTCTTCCTTATTTTTTATATTTATTTTAATTATTTTTTTTTTATTTCATGTAAATTTTTAAATCTTCCTATTTTGTTGCTAACGTGTTTGAGAAAAAAAAACCCAAAAATTTCATTAATTTTAGTTTTTAGCCACTAATTATTAATCACACACAGAGTAAAAAAAAAAAACATTAGCACCATTAGCGTTTAGACGACGTGTAAGCATATGTGTAAGCATACTTAAAAGAGAAAAACCAACAAAAAAAATTAAAACATTTTTTTGTGTAAAAATAAAGTAAAATAAAAATAAATTTTGTCTGGTGCGTTACACTTGAAAAAAGATTTGGGTCAGTGTTTTTTTGTAGTTATTTCCAGTGAAAAACTTTTAAAATTTAATACATATATTATATAATTGGTTAACTAAATAAAATATAACGGTTTTTTTTAATTTAACAAAAAATCCTTAGTCAAGTAATAAAAAATGTATTTTTCACGAAAGCGTTGGAAGCTAACATCAACTTGTTTGTTAAAAATGTAATGAAAACTTCGCTCTTTAAGGTGGTAAAAATAACAATGTTGTCAACAATTCTTCCATGTGTGTGTCTGTCATCACACAAAAGTAGAAAAGTTTTAGAGTGTATGAGAGATCATTAGTATCATTGTTTACCCTCAAAGCCAATGATTGTGGTGGTGACTAGTGTTAAAATGAGAATGTCAACAATATGGCGTTTTTTTTAGTGTAAACAAGAGTTTTTAATTACACAAGAGTGCTCGTCACCCATGGAGAGTGTGTGCAAGGCTATTACGGTTTTGTTGAAATTCTTAACTTCTCAATTTAAATAAATGGTTATCCATTTAGTTGTTCCAAAAGTCAAGTAAAACCCACATTAAGTAATGATTTCAATGAAACTTTTATTTCATTATAGTGAAATACAATGTCGTTGTGTTAATTGCTGCACATTTGATGCTTTTGTGTTAGTTTTTGAGCACTTTTTTCCACATTTTGTGCAGTATCTCGGCGATAAGTTGACAAATGTTAGCAGATTATCAACGTGAACAGGGTTTTTGACGTAGCCCGTGACAAAAACCGGCGTAATGGCATCAAATCGCACGATCTTATGGGCCTATTGATGGCACCAAAACGAAACTTTTCATGCAGTAAAGCCAAAATTTTGATTTTCTCTTACAACTACATACATACATATGTACATAATTGGTCATTACAACCCTTCAGTCAGGATTACGACCTAGTTTCTCACACCACTTATGTTGTGTGTGTGTTAATTTTATACATGAGTGGTGGGACCTACAATTTAAAGTCGACTCCGAACGCCAGATTTTTGCAAAGCTTTTCATGTCAATTTTATTTACTCTCAGAGTTTTTGCCAATCTGCTGAGAGGAAGTCGCCGAAGAAATACTTTTTGTATTTTTGTTTTGATGTTTGGCCTGGGGCTCGAACCCTGGCTTTAAGTCTAATAAGCCAACACACTACCTACTAGACTACGGCGACTCTTACAACTAGGTTGTGAGGTTGCTTCTTCAAAGGCCACGAATGCCGCGAATTTCACGGAAATTTCGAATCATTCAAACCAATTTTGCATTGGACATAATCGGTCCAAGACTGGTACGGAGACCACAATTGTTGACATGTTACGAGATATAGATTGTCTCAGCTACACTAGGTACTCTCCACTCGTTTCATAGGAAGACTTAACCTCGTTAGCAACAGAGAGATTTGTGGAATATTGCTAAACTTTATTGGATTTGTATGGATAAGAAGAGGACCGATTCACGTCTTTCCTTAAACTGGGTGGCTATCCATTGCAAAATTGCGATCCTCATTGGCCACTGTCGTATTGGAAGGCATGCTAATAGCCTTGGCATTCCATCGCATGGCTTCTGTAACAATTGTGTGTGAGTAGGAGGGAGATTGCTCCTCTTGCCTTGAAGAGGCGAAATTTCATCATATCTCTTGTTTCGTAATTCTACACTAAGCGCTTCACTATAAAGATTGTTAGGTTAGGTTAGGTTAGAGGACGTGTACTTGCCAATTAAGACAAGTACAGTACCCGGAGGTCGAATTGACCCATTGTATAACGTCCTAGTTTCTCACACCACTAATGTTGTGTGTGTTAATTTCATACATGAGTGGTGGGACCTACAGTTTAAAGTCGACTCCGAACGACAGATTTTTATTTATTGAGAAACTTTTCATGGCAATTTTTATTTACTCTCAGAGTTTTTGCCAGAAATCTACTGAGAGGAAGTCGACGAAAAAATACTTTTTGTATTTTGTCTTTTGATGCCTGGCCTGGGGCTCGAACCCAGGCTTTTGCGTCTAATAAGCCAACACACTACCTAATAGACTACGGCAACTTCATAAAGATTGTTACAATAGCAAGATTTCTCCTGGAGTCAGGTTGGTTTCCTTTATGGCATGTTTAATCCCCGCGTTGTGCATTAATTGTTGTGTCACAATAGGTCTAAACTCTGAACTAAGTGGGTCTTTGTTTCTAAATGTGAGTGCGCCATCTAACCTAAGCTAAATTCAGTAGTTTTGTTTAGCTCACGGCAGTGTCTTGTTCAAGTCACATATCGTGGAATTCGTTGTCTTCAATTGCAGGCTAAAAAAAGTCGGTTATCATATGTTATATGTATGTATATACAGTCACACAGATAATTATACGTACCCCCCTAAAAATCTTTTTTTTTAAATGATAATATATGTACAAGTCAACTGATTTTTGCTCCAAATATTTTGTTTTCCGTCACAACCGAACAAATTATATTTGTTCTTATCACTAAATATTACATTCGCCCAAAAATCAGTTGACTTGTATTTGGTATTCAATTACATTGTACAGAAACAATACACAATACCTTTTATATACCGGGCAACCCCTGGAGAAATTTTATACTAAATATACGTCGTACGTATAATTTTCTGTGGTGCCATATTGGTTTTAAGCAAACTGCAGTCACAAATTCATAGATTTTGGGAATCTTTTTTCTTTGTTTAAGTAAATGTGTCATTACAGACGCTAATGTAAGGAAATTTTATATTAGAAGTTCATTACTTTAAAAAAAATGATTTTTAGGTATAATTATACGTATTATCTGTGTGACTGTATATAGTGGTCGAAAAGTGGTCACGAGAAAGACACCAATTTTGTTGTAAATTTTAATGATTTTTACGCATTTTTCCGCTGCGAAACGATCTGTACTCGCTAATAGAAAACCTTGGACTAAATAATTTACACTTTAGATGGGAAATATTTAACAACAGACATCTTTGCTAGACTGACAGTTTTGAAACCATTAAATGGATAACCCTATAAATTCAGTTTAGGTAATGGTTAATTGTAACATTTTACTTTAATTTAATTTGTAATGCTTAAACTGTAATTATTTCTCAAGTTGTGGTCTAATCTGTAATATATTTGGAAATGTCAAGTTAACAATTCTAATTTGTTGTTATTTTGGTTATAAACAAACAAAACAACATTCTCTCTCTCTGTTTGTTTCTGTACAATGTAATTGAATACCAAATACTAACACAACAATAATGAACTAAAAAAACAACAACAAAAAAACCATAAAATGTCAATTTAACATTTTATACAATTAATGTTAAATAACAAAATAAGAAAATCAGCAAAAAAAAAAAGAAAAACCATAACAACAACAATGTAGAAAAAAATGGAAAACATAATAAAAGAGAAACAAAAATTATTGAAAAAATAAAAATTAAAGCAAAAGGTGTTAAATTATAATACACATACTATGTACGTACATACATATACGCATAAAAATATTTGTATGCAAACCAAGTGTGTAATCATTAGAAGAAATTTGTATGCATGTATGTATAAGTGTGCGCACATATGATTTCGTATGTAAAAAAGAAACATAAAAAAATCATGTTGCGGTTTGTTGGGTTTTGTTTACATACTCATCATTCATTACTTGCCATACACACATGTACTTCTTGTCGTACTCGTACTCGTAATCGCACTTATTCTCCTTCTCTTTAACTCCTTTTACACTTTTGTATGGCGGTCGTTGTGTCTTTGCTTTAATAATGTGTGTTATTTTTGTTTTTTTTTAGATTACATGATATGTTTGTTGTTGTTATTGTTATTGTTGCATACATATTTCCTGTGGTAAATGAACGAAAAACAAAAAAGTAAAGAAAATTTCATTACACAACATGGTCGCATTTTTTATTTGTTTTTGTTTAATTTTGTTGCCTGTTGTGCTTCTAACAAAGAGTTTTTTTTACTTAATTAAGGTTGTTGTTCTTCTAGTATAAAGAAAACTTAATTGTCTTTAAAGTGTTTTGTAAGTATGTATTACGCAAAAAAAATAAAACAAAGCTCTCAATGACAAGGTCATCCCTCTATCGAATGCATGCATGGTAGCAGTAGAACGATACGATTTTCTTTAGGAATTATCAATCAGGCATAACCGTCAAGGTCAAGTTTGTCATAAAAGAAGCAAAGAAACCATCAAATTTTGCCAATAAAAATTGTTATTTCCATAACAAATTAAATGGTGCGTAAAGTAAACACTTTGTTTCCTGAGGTGCATGCCACAGGTTATATATTAAAAGTGAGGTTATGTTAAAACAAAAAACATGATCGCTGATCAAACCTTTAGTAGTTTGTATAGGGAGTTGCGGAAGTGCGATTGAATCACATTGGGTGCCTTTACGAAGATAAGATTGTATACAAAAAAAAGGAGACATTTTTGAAGTTCAGACCCCGTATTACTTGAGCGCTAATGGTTTCTTTTTACTACACCTTGGTCTTTTAGTTTTCCTATAAGCACGCATGAGGGTAAGTAAGTATTCGAATCATAAGAGTTTCAGAGCACAGGAGCATTTAGGGGAATTTAAACGCAGTACTGTATATGTTCCACCAGATTTGGAAGGTTTAGGTGGACTCCTTTATAAACTCAATCCTCAAATCTCCTATAAACTCAAATTTCGATAAGATACCATAGAAGTTGGAGATGGGCAGCTTAGAATAACTTGCAGATAGTCTGGCAATTATGGTCTCATGTGGATGTAAATGGGCGCAATAACTTAAGAATTTCGCTCTGTTTTGAAACTTAGCGGTGTATACGACCACTGCCCAATCACTTTAGAAACTGTAGGAAAGCTTCCAAGAAGGAGAAAATTATTTATTTCCTTGTGCTGGTCCAGGTATGACGATTATGGTGTATCTCTCCACAATTTATTGGCGCGAGGCGCAGGCCAGGATCCTCTCTATTTTCTCCACTATTTAAGTAGCCAAGGGGGGCTCTAATCCTTGTTCCTTCCTTTATATGTGAGTAATACATCACGTGGGGTCTTGGAGTGTCCTTTTTTGCTGTCCGATTTTCCTACTTCCTGTACCAGATATTGGTGACTGCTAAGCATTATTAACGGCATATCCGTTGCACCATTTAAATGCCAACAACCAAAATTCTATTCAAAGGGTGGTGAATAGGCCATTCACGGCTGGTGAAACTAAAAGTTATCGGAAAAGCTATCTTTGTTTCGATCCTCTAGGGAAATTTTGTAGCCTTTCTGTTTAAGAATATTTGTATATTGTTTAATTGACTTTTAAAGACAAGAATTCTTCTTTTTTTCATTCATTTTAGGGTGACTACATCTGGATAGAACCCGCTTCGGGCAGAGAATTCGATGTAGCCATTGGTGCTCGTGTCATATCGGCGGAAGGTAGACGCATACAAGTACGTGATGATGATGGTGACGAAATATGGCTGGCACCGGAAAGGCGCATCAAAGCGATGCATGCCTCTTCGGTGCAGGGTGTGGAGGATATGATCTCTTTGGGAGATCTACACGAAGCGGGCATTTTAAGAAATCTATTAATACGCTACAAAGATAACTTGATATATGTAAGTGCGAGCTTTTTACATACAAAATTTAAGGTTAAAAAAAAATAATTTAAATTTTTATTCCCAGACCTATACCGGTTCCATTTTGGTTGCGGTTAATCCTTATCAGATCCTGCCCATCTATACAGCTGATCAAATCAAATTATATAAAGAACGCAAGATTGGCGAATTGCCACCGCATATCTTTGCAATTGGCGACAATGCCTACGCCCATATGAAACGTTATCGCCAGGATCAGTGTATAGTGATATCGGGCGAATCGGGAGCTGGTAAAACCGAAAGCACAAAATTAATTCTACAATATTTGGCTGCCATTAGTGGTAAACATTCGTGGATAGAACAACAAATACTCGAAGCGAATCCCATTTTGGAGGCATTCGGTAATGCAAAGACTGTAAGAAATGATAATTCATCGAGGTAAGTTCTAGTTCTAGGATTAAAGAAATTTTTATCTCTTGTGTATTAATATGGTTTTGTTTTTGTAATCTTTGGCAGATTTGGCAAATATATTGACATACACTTTAGTGCCAATGGTGTTATTGAGGGAGCCAAAATAGAACAATATCTGCTGGAAAAGTCACGCATTGTTTCCCAGAATCCTAGTGAACGTAACTATCATGTGTTCTATTGCATATTGGCTGGTCTGTCGTCGGAGGAAAAGAGACGTTTGGATTTAGGCAATGCCGCGGATTACAAGTAAGTCGCAAATAGGTTTTGTTTTCGAAGAAAGATAGTCAAAGACTGTGCTTTCCTTCCTTTTAAAGATACTTGACTGGTGGCGATTGCATTACCTGTGAGGGACGTGATGATACTGCAGAATTTTCTGATATCCGATCAGCCATGAAGGTTTTACTTTTTACCGATCAGGAGATTTGGGAAATTATTAAACTTTTGGCTGCCTTACTGCATTGTGGCAATATCAAGTATAAGGCAACAGTGGTAGACAATTTGGATGCTACCGAAATACCCGAACACATAAATGTAGAACGTGTAGCTGCTCTTTTGGGCTTACCCATGCAACCGCTTATGGATGCTTTAACCAGACGTACCCTATTTGCTCATGGTGAAACTGTGGTTTCCACTTTGTCGCGTGACCAGTCGGTAGATGTTCGCGATGCTTTTGTCAAGGGCATATATGGACGACTCTTTGTGCATATTGTACGCAAGATTAACAGTGCAATCTATAAGCCACGGGCCACTTCACGTAATGCCATAGGCGTTTTGGATATCTTCGGGTTTGAGAATTTCGATCAGAATAGTTTTGAACAGTTTTGCATCAACTATGCCAATGAAAACTTGCAACAGTTCTTTGTGCAGCACATTTTCAAACTGGAACAGGAGGAGTACAATCATGAGAGCATCAACTGGCAGCATATAGAGTTTGTAGACAATCAAGATGCTTTGGATCTGATAGCCATTAAGCAGCTTAATATTATGGCCTTAATAGATGAAGAAGCACGATTTCCAAAGGGCACTGATCATACCATGTTGGCTAAATTGCACAAAACCCATGGCACCCATAAGAATTATTTGAAACCCAAATCGGATATCAACACTAGCTTTGGTTTGAACCATTTTGCTGGTGTGGTTTTCTACGATACCAGCGGTTTTTTGGATAAAAATCGTGATACTTTCAGTCCCGATTTATTGCATCTCGTTAGTCAAAGCGGTAATAAGTTCTTGAAACAGATCTTCAGCCAAGATATAGAAATGGGTGCCGAGACACGCAAACGTACACCCACTTTGTCGACACAATTCAAAAAGAGTTTGGATGCCTTAATGAAAACCTTATGCTCCTGTCAACCGTTTTTCATACGTTGCATTAAACCCAATGAGGTTAAGAAACCCATGTTGTTTGATCGTGGCTTGTGCTGTCGCCAGTTACGTTACTCTGGCATGATGGAAACCATACGCATTAGAAGGGCAGGCTATCCCATACGCCATGGTTTTCGGGACTTTGTAGAACGTTATCGTTTCTTAATACCCGGTGTACCGCCTGCTCATAGAACTGATTGCCGCTTGGCTACTTCACGCATATGTGCCGCTGTGTTGGGTAAGACGGATTACCAGTTGGGCCATACCAAAGTTTTCCTTAAGGATGCTCATGATTTGTTCTTGGAACAGGAGCGAGATCGTGTCTTAACACGCAAGATTTTGATATTGCAACGTACGATAAGAGGTTGGGTTTATCGTCGGCGTTTTTTGCGCATGCGTGCCGCTGCCATTACCGTGCAACGTTACTGGAAGGGTTATGCTCAACGTAAACGTTATGAGAAAATGCGTGTAGGCTATATGCGTTTGCAGGCACTCATACGTTCAAGAGTTCTATCGCATCGCTTCCGTCATTTACGAGGCCATATAGTAGGCTTGCAGGCTCATGCTAGAGGCTATTTGGTGCGTAGGGAATACGGCCATAAAATGTGGGCCATTATTAAAATACAATCGCATGTCAGGCGCATGATTGCCATGCGTAGATATAATAAATTAAGAGAGGAATACAAGAAATTTGCGGAAGTCTTGCATTTGCGTAAATTGGAAGAGCAGGAACTAATGCACAAAGGCAATAAACATGCCCGGGAAATAGCGGAGCAACATTATCGCGATCGTTTGCATGAGATGGAAAGACGTGAAATGGAACAGGAAATCGAGGAGCGTAGAAGAGTGGAGGTTAAAAAGAATTTAATTAATGATGCTGCCCGCAAGCAAGATGAGCCAGTGGATGACAGTAAATTGGTGGAGGCCATGTTTGATTTTCTACCCGATTCCAGTAGTGAAGCTCCCACACCTCATGGTGGCCGCGAGACTTCGGTGTTTAATGATTTGCCACATGGCCAGCATGTAAATCAGGAGGTAAGTTAACTTGCTTTCTGTATGGAAATTGGTTTTTATTTTATGTCTTCTGTATTTAATGATAGGACTGCATTGGGCCCATGCATATCTCAGAGGATGAGGAAGACTTGTCCGAATTCAAATTCCAAAAATTCGCTGCCACATATTTCCAAGGCAATGTCAATCATCAATATTCCAAAAAGGCTTTAAAACATCCTTTATTGCCCTTACATACCCAGGGTGATCAACTGGCGGCCCAAGCTTTATGGATAACCATTTTGAGATTTACAGGTGATATGCCTGAACCCAAATATCATACCATGGATCGCATGGATACCACGTCTGTCATGTCCAAAGTAACAGCTACTTTGGGCCGTAATTTCATAAGAAGCAAGGTATGCTTTATTTTAGAGAAAAACTTCCAAAAGTGTTGTATTAATCCTGAGTTCTCTTTTTTGTTTATTTGCAGGAATTCCAAGAAGCTCAACTAATGGGCTTAGATCCTGAGGCTTTCCTTAAACAGAAACCACGCTCCATAAGACACAAATTGGTGTCTTTGACTTTGAAACGTAAAAACAAATTGGGCGAAGATGTACGCCGACGTCTACAAGATGAGGAGTACACTGCGGACAGTTATCAATCCTGGCTGCAATCACGGCCCACTTCAAATCTCGAAAAATTGCATTTCATTATAGGCCATGGTATTTTAAGGGCAGAATTAAGGGATGAAATCTACTGCCAGATCTGTAAGCAGCTTACCAATAATCCTTTGAAGTCATCGCATGCCAGAGGTTGGATTTTATTGTCCTTGTGTGTGGGCTGTTTTGCTCCATCGGAGAAATTTGTTAATTATCTAAGGGCCTTCATACGTGAGGGTCCGCCTGGCTATGCTCCCTATTGTGAAGAACGCTTAAAGCGCACCTTTAATAATGGCACTAGAAATCAGCCGCCTTCATGGTTGGAATTGCAGGCAACAAAGTCCAAAAAGCCTATAATGTTGCCCATAACATTTATGGATGGCAATACCAAGACTTTGTTGGCTGATTCCGCCACCACGGCCAGGGAATTGTGCAATCAATTATCGGAAAAAATAACTTTAAAGGATCAATTTGGCTTTTCCTTGTATATTGCCTTGTTTGACAAGGTTTCTTCGCTGGGTAGTGGTGGTGATCATGTCATGGATGCCATTTCCCAGTGCGAACAATATGCCAAGGAACAGGGTGCCCAAGAACGTAATGCCCCCTGGCGTTTATTCTTTCGCAAAGAGATATTTGCGCCTTGGCATGATCCCACCTTTGATCAGGTGGCTACGAATCTCATTTATCAGCAAGTGGTCAGAGGCGTAAAGTTTGGCGAATATCGCTGTGACAAGGAAGAGGATTTGGCCATGATAGCTGCCCAACAATACTTTATAGAATATGGCACCGATATGTCTATGGAAAGGTTGTTCACTTTACTGCCCAACTTTATACCCGACTTCTGTCTTACAGGCATTGACAAGGCCATAGAAAGATGGGCTGCTTTGGTATTACAAGCCTACAAGAAGTCGTATTATGTTAAAGAAAAGATTGCTTCTCTAAAAATTAAGGAGGATATAGTCAGTTATGCCAAATATAAATGGCCTTTACTATTCTCCCGTTTCTACGAAGCCTATCGTAATTCTGGTCCCAATTTACCCAAGAATGATGTTATAATTGCGGTAAACTGGACTGGCGTTTATGTGGTGGATGATCAAGAGCAAGTCCTATTGGAATTAAGTTTTCCCGAGATAACAGCCGTGTCCAGTCAAAAGACCAACAAGGTTTTTACACAAACCTTTAGTTTGTCCACCGTGCGAGGAGAAGAATTCACCTTCCAAAGCCCCAATGCAGAGGATATCAGAGACTTGGTGGTTTATTTTTTGGATGGCTTAAAGAAAAGGTAAGTGATTGGTGCACTTGATGCCAAGAAGCTTCTAATCTATACGTTCCTTTCATTACAGATCCAAATTTGTCATTGCTATACAAGACTATCGGGCCCCTTCAGATGGTTCCAGTTTTTTGTCATTCTTTAAAGGCGATTTAATTATTCTGGAAGATGAAAGTTGTGGTGAGAATGTCTTAAACAATGGCTGGTGTATAGGACGCTGTGAGCGTTCTCAAGAAAGAGGTGATTTCCCCGCAGAAACGGTATATGTTTTACCCACTTTGTCCAAACCACCTCAAGATATTCTGGCTTTGTTTAATGTGGATGAGGCCCATCATGGCCGCCGTTTAAGTATGGTTTCGAATGGTGTGCCGGAAACAAGAGACCGGCCTCATACGTTAATGGAATATGCCATGGACCATTTCCGTTTGCCACCCAAGCGTACTGTATCAAAAACTTTAACCTTAAGCTCTAAGCGTTCGGAAGAAATCTGGCGCTATTCGCGTGATCCCATTAAGGCTCCTTTGCTAAGGAAATTGCAGGCCAAAGAGGAATTGGCTGAGGAAGCCTGTTTCGCATTTGCTGCTATTCTAAAATACATGGGCGATTTACCCTCGAAGAGGCCTCGAATGGGTAATGAAATTACGGATCATATTTTCGATGGTCCTTTGAAACATGAGATCCTAAGAGATGAAATTTATTGTCAAATTATGAAACAATTAACGGACAATCGCAATCGCATTTCCGAGGAACGAGGCTGGGAACTTATGTGGTTGGCTACTGGTCTGTTTGCCTGTTCTCAGGCTTTACTTAAGGAATTGACTTTATTCTTAAGGACCCGCAGACATCCCATATCCCAGGATTCCTTGCATCGCCTGCAGAAAACCATACGCAATGGCCAACGTAAATATCCACCGCATCAAGTGGAAGTGGAGGCAATACAGCATAAGACAACACAAATATTCCATAAAGTCTATTTTCCTGATGACACTGATGAAGCCTTCGAAGTGGATTCCTCTACAAGGGCTAAAGACTTTTGTCATAACATTTCCCAGCGTTTATCCTTACGCACCAGTGAGGGTTTTTCGTTGTTTGTGAAAATTGCCGATAAAGTTATATCGGTACCCGAAGGTGATTTCTTTTTCGATTTTGTACGCCACTTAACGGATTGGATTAAGAAGGCACGACCCATACGCGATGGCACCAACCCTCAGTTTACATATCAAGTGTTCTTCATGAAGAAACTCTGGACCAATACGGTGCCGGGTAAGGACCGTAATGCTGATTTAATATTCCACTATCATCAAGAGCTGCCGAAACTGTTAAGGGGCTACCATAAGTGTTCACGTGAAGAGGCCTCCAAGCTGGCCGCCTTAGTCTATCGTGTACGATATGGTGATAATAAACAAGAATTGCAGGCCATACCGTAAGTATCTTAGGATTACATTTTTTTTTAATACTAAAAATAGGCCCCCGAATTAGAAAATTAAGATTTTTTTTTTGTTTGTTTTTCTTCAGACAAATGCTGCGTGAACTGATACCCTCCGATTTAATGAAAATGCAAAGCACTAGTGAATGGAAACGTTCCATTGTTGCTTCCTACAATCAAGATTCTGGCATGAGTTCCGAAGATGCTAAAGTGGCTTTCCTAAAAATTGTTTACAGGTGAGAGAGAGGTTACCAGAGTTTTGTTTTTTTTTTAATATTATAAAAAATATTTTTTTATTTTTTTATTTACGAATACAGATGGCCTACATTTGGCTCTGCATTCTTTGAGGTTAAACAAACGACTGAACCCAATTATCCTGAAATGCTGCTGATAGCAATCAATAAACATGGTGTTAGTCTAATACATCCCGTTACAAAGGTATGAAATAATTTTAAAAAAATCTTTCCTTTTTTGTTTATCAATAAAACCAAAATTTCCTCTCTTTTGCAGGATATTTTAATTACCCATCCATTTACACGTATTTCGAATTGGTCCTCGGGCAATACATACTTCCATATGACAATTGGCAATTTGGTGAGAGGCTCAAAACTGTTGTGCGAAACATCTTTGGGCTACAAAATGGATGATTTACTAACATCCTACATATCTTTGATGTTGACAAATATGAACAAAAATCGTACTATACGCGCAAATTAAATTAAAGAAAAAAAAACAAAAAACAAAACTTTAATTTCTCCCCCTTCTTGTATTGTATCCTTTCATTATTTTTTTTATAGAAAAATTAGTTTGGAATACCCTTTACACTCACCCCTCTTACTTACTTATTAAATGAACAAATTATCTTTTAAATAACTATCGTATCGTACCGTATCGTATATTTTATTTAATTTGTATGTATATGCGCATATAATTTTAATTCCTATAATTAAAACAAAAAAACTATCTTAATTATTTATTTAAATATTTTATCTATTTAGTTTTTAAGTAAAATAATCGAAGAAAAATTAAAAACAAAATACAGTTTTAATATTTTTTTCTCTCTTTTTTTTATCTAGTAAAAGTTTTTAAAGATAATTTTTTATTTTTTTTTTATATTTCTCTAATGGTTTCAAATTTTTCGAAATTTATTGTATTTGTAGTTTAAATTACAAAATTTTTTGGTAAAGAATTAATTTAATATCGCCTTATATTGTTAAAAACAAATTAATTAAAAGAAAAATAACACAAGAAAACAAAAAAAAAAGTTATATAAATGAATCACATCCTTTTTTTTATTAATTTTAAAATTATAGTTATATTTTGTAATAAAAATAATAAATTCAAAACAACAACAACAAGTATATAATTTATATAATAAATATATATTTATAATAAAAAAAAACAATGATTTATAATTAAAACAAATGGGCTTTTTATTTATTTGAATTTCTTTATATTTTTTAATTTAAATTTATTTAATTTTTGTTTTTCAATTTTTTAATTTCGATTATTTTTTTAATTTTTTTTTCAATTTTTTTTTCAATTATAAAAAAAATTAATTAATTAATTAATTACACAAATGGGCTTTTTATTTATTTGAATTTCTACATATTTTTTAATTTAAATTTATTTAATTTTTGATTTAAAATTTTTAAATTTCGATTATTTTTTAAATTTTTGTTTTTTATTTTTAAATTTTTTTGAAATTTTTTTCAAATTTTTTTTTTTGAAATTTTTGTTTCAATATATTTTTAAATCTAAAATCTTTTAAATACAAAAAAAATATTTAAAATTCATTAAATTAGCCTCCAATATGAAATTATGCAAAAAAGAAGTCGGTTTTCAATGCAGAATTTTTTATATTTACTTACCACTGTGTGAATCCTAACCTCACACTTTATCCGCATATACAGGTGTCCCTCGTATAACGCGGTGGTTACGTTCCAGGAAAATTCCGCGTTATATAATTCGCGTTATAGAAGACTTAGCTTTCATATAAATTTGAGGGTTATGTTCCAATAAGCTTTTATCAAAATAAAATAGGTACTAAATTAAAGATGTATGTACGTTTACAACTCAAAATCAAAATTCATCACTATATTACGTCGAAATAGTGAGCGCTTTGGGCGTATAACTTCATCAGAAGAAATTTCATCGGCATAGTTTTCGTCATTTGATAAAAAACATTTTGTTGGATGTTCTTCCAGTGATTGTGCGATTGTGAAATCAGTTATCACCCTTTGTTTGCTTTTTTTAACTGTTTTTCGTTGTCGTAATAAGGCATTAGATTCATCTATATTTGCCTCTTGAATTTGCTTGATCTCCCCATTGACGGATCATTATCTGAAAAAAAAAAACGGTTTCAATCTCTCAGCCAAATTAAAGACCTCTCGTATGCGCTTTAGGGTGAAATCTGGAATTGATTCACAGATATCTTCCTCAGAATCAATGTCTTCATTTTCATGTGCGATATTTGAAGCAGTTTGAGATCCAGTTGCTAATAGAATCAACTTTTCTTCGTTGAAATCTGCAGCTTCATATATTATTTCATTAATATCATCTTAGCATATCATCAAAACCTTCTCCCACCAAATCAGTGGCCCCCATTTAATATCCGGCTAATTTCAAAATTCAATTCACTCTATCTTTTAAAACACTCTCCGGCCACAGCTTTTTCCAAGTTCCGTTTAAAGTAGACTGTTTCAATTCTGTAATAGACGATGCTACTATTTCAATACGGTGAATGAATAAAATTGAAAATGTTTTCCACAATTCTGTAACCGTCATGTTAGCATTAGAATTTATTTTATTAAGAAAATGTTGAAATGTTTGCCGAATGTAATACGCTTTGAACGTATATATTAATTATACCTTGATCTAACGGTTGAATGATAAACGTTGTATTAGGTGGTACAAAAGCTATTTCTACATTGCGACAATTCAAGTCTTTTGGATGTCTTGGGGCATTATCTAGTATTAACAGCACAAAATTGTAATTCCCAGGAATGCATGACAAACTTTGTAAGACAAAAACAAAAGGTATTGCCATTTTCAACTTCGCGTTATACAAGTCGAAATTTCGCGTTGTAATGAAACTGTTTTTTTAAATCGCGTTATATTTAAAACGCGTTGTAGAAGTATCGCGTTATACGAGGGATACCTGTATATGAATTTAAACTTCAGTGTTGCTATGCAACCATTTATCAGAGATTTCAAATGCCTTTAGGGTAATAATTTTTCTGTTTAAATAGGAATATTAAAAAAATTATTTTTTAAAAATTTTTTTAAAATATGTATCAATTTTAAAGGAGTCTTAAATAGAGTCTTTCACTAAGAGCTTCATAACCTTAAATTTAAATAAAATAATAAGGGTGTGAAGTCGCCGTGGTGTAGTAGGTAGTGTGTTGGCTTACTATTCGTAAAGCCCGGGTTCGTATCCCAGGTCAGACATCAAAAATGAAATATGAAAAAAAAAATATTTCTTCGGCGACTTCCTCTCAGCAGATTTCTGGCAAAAACTCTGAGAGTAAAATAAACTGCCATGAAAAAGTTTCTCAAAATTCTGTCGTTCGGAGTCGACGTTAAACTGTAGGTCCCGCCACTCACGTATAAAATTAACGCACACAACATGAGTGGTGTGAGAAGCTAGGCCGTAATCCTGACTGAAGGGTTGTAATGGCCAATCATGTATGTATGTAATAAGGGTGTGAGGTTATAATCTGTGCATGCAAACAATTTGGCTTTGGGCTCATTTTAAAGAGCAAAGATCAATTATCATTATTATTCTGACAATAGCGATGGATCTAGCACGTCAGTGTTTATCTCTACAATGTTTCAAAAATGGCCAAAAACCCTATTTTGAGGTGTTTTTCTCGAAAACCTGACGTGATGGAAAGTTTTTGAAACCAGATTCGTGTTCAGCGCGCAAAATGCCTTCGGAAACACCTGGCGCCATCTTATTTGCACAAAAAAGTCCAAATTTGTAGGGCTGTGTTATCACAGAAATTTGTTATTCACTTTAAAAAGCGATTGATGCCATTATGTGTGCTATATAACATTGATCATATCGACGCCTCAATTCTATAACGTTCTAAGTGTACTTTTAAAATTAAGTAAGTGCATTTTTAAATTCTACGTTCTCTAACTTAAATACTGTCAAAATTTGGTTAAGATGCGCCGATCCGTTCCGAAGTTATAGGGAAAAATCTACTTAGAATACCCATATAGTCGTATGTCGCGTGAAAACTTTGAGAGCTCTTAACTCAAACCACACTTTTGCGACATAGAATGTTATAGAACGGAGGCGGCGATATGTCAGTTACGGCTTCTCTAAATGAAATACATCCGAAATGTCAAATTGTCCATGACTCTAGCGTATAAATCAGGCTGAATTGGACCGATGGGTAAGGGCTATGTTGGGTTTGGATTTAATGTACACACATAATTGGGCATTACAACCCTTCAGTAAGGATTACGATCTAGCTTCTCACACCCCTTATGTTGTATGTGTTAGTTTTATACATATGTGGCGGGACCTACAGTTTAAAGTCGACTCCGAACTACAGATTTTTGAGAAACTTTTCATGGCAATTTTATTTACTCTCAGAGTGTTTGCCAGAAATCTGCTGAGAGGAAAACGCCGAAGAAATGTGCTTTCATATTTCATTTTGTTGGAGATGTCTGACCTGGGGTTTGAACCGGGGCCTCACATCTGATAAGCCAACACACTACCTACTTAACTACGGCGTCTTCAATATTTATTAGCATACACGCACGAACTAGGAAAATTCCACAAGAAAAAGTAAAACGGGTTCAAATCGCAAGACCTCATTGGTCATTTTACATCACCTTCGTATTAGATGACCATGTCCTTAAATCTCTCGTGCAAAAATCGTATTATCGATCAGGAAAAATAGTGCAAGATTTTTCTTTTAAGAGATATAAACACTGCAGTGACATATAGCGATAGCGTTTTCAAAGAAATTATTTATCGGCCTGAATTTTATACAAAAATTAGTATTTCGTACTATTGGAGAAACTATTGCACAGCAACACTGGTACTAAGACTGCCCACCGAACACAATCAAAATGCAGTGTTGTTAATTCAGTGATTTTAGTACAGCTTTTCATTTCAGTGCTACCGTTATTATAGCGTTTTTTCAAAACTTCAATGGTATTTTACAAATCAAATATTAAAAGGCCGAGAAATTACCATTATTTAGACCATTACTAGGATTAAGGTATGTAACTCTCAGAAAAATATGAATATTGGCTCACGACTAAACCCTCAAAAAACACTCTCCTAGAATGTTCGACTTTGTCGTATAAAAGGAGTCGAACAGTCACATAGAATATTGTCCTTAACTCCCCCTCATTAATACATATCTTGCAGAAATCCATATGAGATATGTCCCAGATCCCTTTGAACGATCTGATAGTAAGTGACCCTAAGGGACACAACTACTAGTCTGCTATTGAGTTTATTGACCTAGTTCTACCACCGTTGATAGACAGCAAAACACTTCTAGGTATGCAGCAGCTCGATCTATTGCTTTAAAGACTCTGCTCCATCTTTCGCACCCATTCCCCGATGAATACATGCATAAATAATTGGTCATCATAATTCTTCAGTCAGGATTACGATCTAGCTTCTCACACCACTTACGTTGTGTGTGCTAATTTTATACATGAGTGGCGGGGGATCTACAGTTTGAAGTCGACTCCGAACGACAGATTTTTGAGAAACTTTTCATGGCATTTTTTTTTACCCTCAGAGTTTTTGCCAAAAAGCTGCTGAGAGAAAGTCGCCTAAGAATTATTTCATCATATTTTCGTCTTGTTGGAGATGCCTGACCTGGGATTTGAAACGTGGCCTCACCTACTAGATTACGGCGAACTCCCATGAATACTTCAACAACTATACCAGAAATCTCGTACGTCGGCTTTTTCGTTTTCAATAATACCGCTGTGCTCCGGAAACTAACAGAAACAAACTCCATCTAGTTATGCGATCCCCACACTTTGCAATTTGTTGTACAACATTGTTGAATGAAAAGGTTGGACTTTGCCTTCTATCTTAAAATAAGTGTTGTGAACCTTTTAACGCTTTAAAATTTTCAAAGTTGACAACATTGCTTGAGATAAATAGAAGTTGATGCAGTGTTATTAACTTTTTAAAACACTCTTATTGGTTGATTCCAAGAGAAAGAGAAGACAAACTGAATTTTGATTGGCTGTAGATAATTTAACAGTTTGTTTAGTGTTACCAACGCCTTGGGTTATAAAGGGAAATAAAAGAAAACGTTGTTTTAAGTCACATTTAATTCCCATGAACTTTTTTAAGGAAAATAAAGCAAATTCCCACAAATTTAAACATTAAAAAAAATAAGATTTTGCATTAATTTTTTTTTATTTTTATTGTAGTTTTTAAAAGAAGAGCAATGAACTTTTATTTGAAAAAAAAATTACGAAACGTTTAAAGCAGTTTGCAAAACTTTTAAATTAAAAATACAAACTTCCGGGGAGAAAATTTGGAATTGAAATTTAAAATGTTTAATAAGACGTTTTTTAAAATAATTTTTAGGAAAATATAATAAATCAATATTTTGTTGTTGTTCTTGATGTAGCTGTTATTGTAAACATTTCCTTAATTATTGTAGAGAATTTTTATTGTTTTTTTACGGTTTTTTTTAAGATTTTTTGAAAGATTTTTTCCAGATGATATGGGTTTTTGAAAATAATTTTACTTGAAAATGTTACTTTATATTTTTACATGTTGTTGCTGCTGTCGTTGTTGTTTTTATTGTATTTTTAGTAGTTTTTTTTTCTAATTACAATAGATTGTAAAATTGTTTCCCATGGTATAGGATCTTGTCGTTTTTGTTATTTGTTGCGATAACTTGTAATTTTTTTAAAGTTTTCGTGTCATGAACAGTTGCTTGCTTGTGTTGTTATTATTGCGAAAATCTATTTATTCTATGTCTCTAATGTTTTTGTTGTTTCACCTTAATAGAATTTCTTAATTTATGCCTTAAAAAACAACAAAAACAACAAAACAAACATCAACATTTTAGTAAATTAATTTTAGTTTAAAACCCTTCTACTCTTGCCCCCCCCCCTCTCATTGTATCTACTAAAGTAACTTTTAATTTATATACAGAACAATGGCTTTAAAAAACTTAATAATGAAATCTAGATTTTCTTGGGAAATTTTCATTTTTCTATACAATAGCCTGTGTGTGCACTTAATACTTGAAGGTATTTCAACACTTTAATAAAAATAATAGAATTAAAATTTAAGACAGATTTAGTTTAAAATTCTTAAAAATTAAGAACAAAAAAATATTCAAAATTCCATAAATTTATGCCACACAAGGAAAATATTATAAGAAATCTAAAGACTTAAGCAACAAACCTTTCATTTGAATGGTCACAATAGTAAAATAGACAAAAAGACTTAAGCAACAAACTTTAATCATGAGTCCTTTGTAGAGAAAAATAAAAACAAACACTTAAGCAACAAACTTTACATGAAAATAGGAAAAGAGTAAAACCAAGAGGCAAAAGACGTAAGCAATAAACCTTATTTATCATTCTTTAAGGCTTTTGAAACAGAAGACTTAAGCTACAAACTTTATTTTCCACGTCGAATAAGCGAAGAATTCAAAGGACTTATGCACTAAACTTGATATATCACGTCCTAAGCAAAGGAATCAAAAGACTTAAGCAACGAACTTTTTTTTTTATCATTTCCTAAGACATTCGAAACAAAAGACTTAAGCAACAAACTTTATTTTCCACGTCTTAAGCGAAGAACTCAAAAGACTTAAGCACCAAACTTGATATATCACGTCCTAGGCAAGGGAATATAAGCAAAAACATTATTTATAATCTTCTAAGGCTTTTGAAACAACTTAAGTAACAAACATTATTTAACATGCAGGAGCAAAGGAATCAAACGACTTAAGCTACAAACTTTATATATCATCACCTAAGCACAGGAAACAAAAGACTTAAGCAACAAACTTTACTTGAAAATGGGAAGAAAGTAAAACCAGACAAAAGACTTAAGCAACAAACTCTATTTATTACGTCCAAAGCAAATGAATTAAAAGACTTAAGCAACAAACTTTATCTATCACGTCCTAAGCAAAGGAATCAAAAGACTTAAGCAACAAACTTTATTTATTTGCTGCTATTTTCGAAACAAAAGACTTAAGCAACAAACTTCAATTAGCAATCCTTGTCAGCGAAATAAAAGTAAAGACCTAAGCAACAAACTTTGTTTATTGTCTTCTTTTCGAAGCAAAAGACTTAAACAACAAACTTTATTTATCATCCCCTAACTTATGGTGTGAAAAGGCTTGAGCAATAAACTTCAATTGTGATCTCCTAAGAATTTCAAAACAAAAGACTTGAGCAACAAACTTCAATCATCAGTCCTTGTGAGAGAAATGAAAATAAGGACTTAAGTAACAAACTTTTTTTTGTCATCCCCTAAGCAAAGGAAGTAAAAGACTTGAGCAACAAACTTTATTTTTGATCTTCTTAGATTTTCGAAACTAAATACTTAAGAAAGTCGAAGGTATTGTGTTGGCTTATTAGACGTAAAACCACGGTTCAAACTTTAGATCAGACATCAAAACGAAAATATGAAAAAATATTTCTCAGACGGCTGCCTTGAAGCTAGGTCGTAATCCTCTCTGAATTGTTGTAATGAGGAATTATGTTATGTTATACGGTAGGACCTTGATTATCCGTGATTCGATTATCCGGCAACATCAATTATCCGGGATAGAAAAGAAAATTTTTTGCATCGCCTTAATTTTATTTTGGTTCCAAAAAATTTTCTTTTTCCAACCCGGATAATTGATGTTGCCGGATAATCGAATCACGGATAATCAAGGTCCTACTGTATGTAAAATCCTTGAATTATTTAGTTTTTATATAAATATGTACATATTCATTTATTAACTAATAAAAATATCTATTAAAAAACTAGTCAAAATTGATCCTCAATTAACCGGGAAAATCGATTACCCGGAATGCTTTCCGTCCCCACCATCACGGATAATCAAGGTCCTACTGTATGTAAATACTTATGCAACGAACTTTGTTTCACATTTCCTAAGACTTTTGAAACAGACGACTTAAGCAACAAACTTTACCTGAAACTACGAAGAGAGTAAAAGCGAAACTAATCTAATTATGCTTGGCCAGAAGATTTTTAGGATTCAAAGAAAGCAACGAAAATTTTAATTATTTTGAAATCACAACGAGCTCTATTGCATGATTAACATCTGTAAAGATAAACTCCTTTACTCAGCGATTTAATATGTTTAATTTAGTTCACTTCGAGATATGTTGTGAGTTCCAAGTTTAATTAGGTGACCATAGGCCAGTTTGGTTTTATTGATACAATTCATAACATACTCTTTAGAGCCTTTATATGGTGTTATTATGCATTCAAATACATGAAACTATAGGACATATCGACGCCTCCATTCTATAAAGTTCTAAGTGTACTTAGAACATTTTTAATGTTCTTGCATTTTTAAATTCTACGTCCTCTAACTTAAATACTGTCAAAATTTGGTTAAGATGCGCCGATCCGTTCCGAAGTTATAGGGAAAAATCTACATAGAATACACATATGGTCGTATGTCGCTTTGAGAGCTCATAACTCAAAACACAATTATTCGACTTAGAATGTTATAGAACGGAGGCGTCGATATGCTCTATAACTTTCCAGCAGTCAGTACCACTGTATCAACATTGGAACGACTTTGTCCATAGGCACACGTATTGGTTGACTTTGAAAAAATCCTTAAGAAAAGAAGAAGAATAAAATAGAGCAGAAAACAAACTCAGATGCTTACAAACAGAGGAAGAGAGTAAAATAAATAAAAGGACAATGAGAAAAGAGTGAGTACAAGAAAAACGGAAAAGAAAGTAAAGAAAATATAGATAGTCCCCATCTAGAGGACATAATGTTCTATAGGTTAGTATTATGCAACAGCCTAGTCAGCATCCTAGTCAGACAGTCCTGTATACGAACCATATTAGATCCTCAAGCTTCAGTTATTCAGGTCAACCAGTGCCTTAACAAATTGATTAACTAGCGATTTCTGCACCTGCAGACAAGACAGTGACATAAAACATATTGCATTGTTTCTTTTGCCTCTTCACATAACTTACAGAAACCAGAGATATAAAGGGTGTTTTTTTTATAGAGGTATAGAACTTTAAGTTGCAATAAAACAATGATGGATTATTCGATTGACATGAATTTTATTTATCCGAAAGATAATCTTGTGGCATTACGCCACGGCTGGCGCGGATGTAGTCCAATCTGGACGTCCAATTTTCGATGACTTTTTCCAACATTTGTGGCCGTATATCGGCAATAATACGGCGAATGTTGTCTTCCAAATGGTCAAGCGTTTGTGGCTTTACCGCATTGACCAATGACTTTACATAGCCCCACAGAAAGTAGTCTAGCGGTGTTAAATCACAAGATCTTGGAGGCCAATTCACAGGTCCAAAACGTGAAATTAGGCGGTCACCAAACGTGTCTTTCAATAAATCTATTGTGGCACGAGCTGTGTGACATGTTGCGCCGTCTTGTTGAAACCACATCTCCTGGACATCATGGTTATTCAATTCAGGAATGAAAAAGTTTGTAATCATGGCTCTATACCGATCACCATTGACTGTAACGTTCTGGCCACCATCGTTTTTGAAAAAGTACGACCCAAGGATTCCACCAGCCCATAAAGCGCACCAAACAGTCAGTTTTTCTTAATGTAACGGTGTTTCCACATACACTTGAGGATTATCTTCACTCCAAATGCGGCAGTTTTGTTGGTTGACGTAGCCATTCAACCAGAAGTGCGCTTCATCGCTAAACAAAATTCGCTTATGAAAATCGGGAACAACGGTAATCTCGTTTTGGGCCCATTTGACGAATCTACGCCTTACTTGATGATCGTTTGGCTTCAAATCTTGCACGAGTTGGATTTTATAAGCACGCAAACCAAGATCTTTTCGCAAAATCTTCCATAAAGTTGATGGACACAGATCCAATTCCTGTGCTCGATGGCGGATGGACTCATTCGGGTCTTCCTCAATGCTACGCTCTACAGCAGCAATAGCTTCTTCTGTACGCACCGTACAGCGTCTCTGGGGATGCGAGTTATCAATAAGAGTAAACGTGGTGCGAAAACGTTCCATGGTTAATCGAATTAACTGCTCGGATGGACGATTTTGTCGACGATAAAATGGACGTAGTGCGCGATACGTTTTCCGCACAGAACCATTATTTTCGAAATAAAATTGCACTATTTGCAAGCGTTGTTCAGGCGTGAGTCTATTCATGATGAATTGCCAAACCAAACTGAGAATAAATCACTTGACAGCTGTAAAATCGGTCGCCATCTTGAAAAGTAATGCCAACTTAAAGTTCTGTACCTCTATAAAAAACACCCTTTACTTGTTCCATCTGTTAATCCTATGACTAATGGGACTGTAGCTCATTAAGTCTCCTAAATGATATCTCAATTGCTACTATTCATGCTTAAGATTACTTTCGTACTTCTAGGATTGCGTTGAGCTTTTGCTCTTGTGACTCTACAGTCGAATATGCATATCTATACACGAAAGATGAGTAAATCGAACCTTTTTTAATAACTTCAGAGAAGAGTTGTTGGTTTCATGGACCTCTTTGCTTTTTATACCTCTAAAGTTGATACCAATCTTTCCAAAGTTGATCCTAATCTTGACAGCTTATTTACAATCTCGTTGTCAGTAACGTCACAATGACAATTCGTCATAAGGTTGGTCAGTAGGATATTACAGCCCCTAAAACTATGTCCCCTTAAAGCCTTTAGTGCTGCTAGATTATACACATAAATATTACCCTTGAGCTCTTCGATAAGTATGCTTTAACAGCCCCTAGGAGTACTTAATGCCAGCATGCTTCTGTATCCATATATGCATGCAGTACATAAGACATGATGATTTGTAAAAGTATAAATAAATGCTTTTAATTTAGTAAATAGGCCTTTAATTTAAAAATGTTATAATTTTAACAATTTGTGGCCTTTTTTTAGTTAAACATTTAAATTAAAAAGACATTCAATTTAAAACTTGGTTTCACCCTCTTTTTTTTAGAAAATGTGAGAAATTTTTTGTTTAAACACGCTGCTCTGTTTTGTCAAATCATTACCCTTTCCCCCTTGTAGTCTTTAAGAAAACTTAAACAAGCCAAGCATTAACAACTAAATTCACCACAAAAGTTTTTCCTTTTTTTTGGTTTTTTTTTAGAGAAATTTCCCCTGTTTTTGTATTTCAATATGAACATATAAAATTCCATTAAGATCTGATAAGAAAATTACTATTATTTCGACAATGATGACGATAAAAATAAAGTAAGACTTGAACTTGCATGCTTGGTTTTAAGTCGAAAGAAAATATTTCCCAGCATTTGTTAAGAAAAACAAAAAAAAAAACAACAAACTTTGCGTGCAGCCAACTCGTCTTTAAGACGTATGAAGGAACACAATATATCTGACAAGAAAATGAAAAAATCAACCACCACCACCTTAAGATCATAAAAAATAGCGAAGGTTTTAGTGGGAAATTTTTCTTTACAGTTCCCAGGCTACCTCAAGTAATAATTAGAAATTCTAATGAGTACTGCCATGCCAAGTAGAAAAGAAAAAACACGACTGAAAGTAACCCTTTTTTCATATTTTCTAGTGATTCTTATAAGATTTATTATAAAGAAATAAAAAAGAACCCCTTGTGGAACTCTCTGCTTTCAAAAACGAAGACAGTTTTCTAGCCAATGGCAGTGCTTAGCTAGATTTGTGGTAAGTCAGCAAATAAAAGTTAATTACAATGAAAAATTCTGATATTCACACGCTTAATTATGCTTGAAAACAAAAAAATCACAACTGCGTGGGAATTTTATGCAAAAAATGTTGAATTTTCTTAAAAGAAATCTTAAAGAAAACTTTAAAAAACCTTTTCGTCTTTTCTTTCTTCTCTTTCTTAAGGTTTTCCCTTTTTCAAGCCTGGCTTAAGTGTTATGCTGTTTGTATCTTAAGCTCTTTCATGTTAAAAAATATTTAAATAAACAAAAAAGAAGAAAAGAAAGAAAGAAATCATAATTTGTTAGCTTTTGTTTGTTTGTTTGTCTTTCTAAATTTTCATGGGAACTGAGTTTGGCTTTTCGAAATTTTTATCTGAAATTTAACTGAAGTATTTAATATTTTCCTTCTTTAGAAAAAGTGTGCTTAATTAATCAAGCAATTTAAGCCTTACTTTAGTAGCTATTGGAAGGCAACTATGGTTGAGAGGTGCTAGGGCTTCAAAGGGGCTTTTTGTTGTGTCTGGTCTGTGTAATTCCTCCTCTTCCCATTCTCCCCTTTCCTACATCCTTTCCTTTTTATCCTATCCTCTCTATTATCCTTCCCTCTTTAAAGACGTTGTATAATGTGTCAATTCGACCTCCGGGTACTGTACTTGTCTTAATTGACAAGTACACGTCCTCTAACCTAACCTAACCTTAGTAGCTATTACAACCCTTCAGTCAGGATTAAAACCTAGCTTCTTACATTACCCATGTTGTCTGCGTTAATTTTATACATGAGTGGCGGAACCTGCAGTTTAAAGTCGACTCCGAACGACAGATTTTTGAAAAACTTTTCGTGGCAATTATATTTACTCTCAGAGTTTTTGCCAAAAATCTGCTGAAAGAGGCTTTTTTCGAGATATCAGAGCTGAGGTTTGAACCCACAAGTTTTTATTTGGTAAGCCGACACACTACTTTCTATACTACGATCACCGATCGGAAACCAGTATTAATGCTTTCCAACAGACGATACAAGATAATGACATATAATTTGCCAATCCTTAATGGGTTTCCACTTTCCTTATTTGGGTTTATTTCTGCACCTCTGGAAAGAACAAAATGAGCAATCATAACTATTTGCATTGCCTCGTTTAAATTGTTTATTCTCCGATTGATTTGCAAGCAGTCTTGAATGATTGATTGATGATTGATTACATCCAGAAAGGCTTGAATGATTGATTGATGATTGATTAGGTGCAATACAACTTTACTTTGCTGGATCTGAACTATTTGGATTGCCTCGTTTAAATTGTTTATTCAACGGTTGATTTGCAGGCACGCTTGAATGATTGATTGATGATTGATTACGTGCAAGCAGGATTGAATGATTGATTGATTACGTGTAGGCAGGCTTGAATGATTGATTGATGATTGCTTACGTGCAATACAACTTTACTTTGCTGGATCTGAACTATTTGGATTGTCTCGTTTAAATTGTTTATTCTCCGGTTGATTTGCAGGCAGGATTGAATGATTGTTTGATGATTGATTACGTGCAGACAGGCTTGAATGATTTATTGATGATTGATTACGGCAGGCAGAATTGAATGATTGATTGATGATTGATTACGTGCAGGCAGGCTTGAATGATTGATTGATGATTGATTACATGCAATCCAGCTTTGCTTTGCTGGATCTGAACTATTTGGATTGCCTCGTTTAAGTTGTTTAGTCTCCAGTTGATTTGCAGGAATGCTTGAATGATTGATTGATGATTTATTACATCCAGAAAGGCTTGAATGATTGATTGATGATTGATTACGTACAATACAACTTTACTTTGCTGAATCTGAACTATTTGGATTGTCTCGTTTAAATTGTTTATCCTCCAGTTGATTTGCAGGCAGGCTTGAATGATTGACTGATGATTGATTACGTGCAATACAGCTTTGCTTTGCTGGTTCTGATATCAATAAAAAGGCAAATAATTATCCTCTGTTTAGTCAACCTCGAAGAATCTCTGGAAGCATTGTTAAGAAACTCAGTCCATCTGTTAGTTGTTTTAACACATGGTTAATAATAACATAGCCATCTCACAATACCAAAAATGAAACGTCCAATATCAGAAGTCCTAGCGGAGGCTACCTAAACAAGGTCATTTAAAAAACCCTGAATAAGAATTCTGAGTTTTCGAGTCTATGTTGAAGAGGCTCCAGTTTCCCCACATTACCACAAATAATGTGCTTTAGTAGTTGGTCTCAAGACAAAATGTCTCGTTAAAAAATCAAAATCCTGCAATAACATATCTCTTCCCCACTTTGAGGACATTTTATGCTCTAGAACGGGTTAACCTGGGGATGGAAGTCAAGAGGTTCTGCAATCTACTCTGCTCCTCAATGAAGAGCCTTCTTTTTGCCTTATAACAAGATCAGTCAGAATGGAGATGTGTTCTAGGGGGAGGTCTCAGCGACCGTTCTATTATTTCATCGGTATAACATAGGAGTCCAGTCAGTTCCTTGTGCCCACACCCGTACCCCCTCAGTTGCCTTGATGAAAGCAAATAACTTAGGTAGGAAGGTTGGAGTGGTGGTAGCTTTGATACCAAAAGCTCACTTGAGCACACATAGCGGCTCGTTGTGACGCCATAGGTGAACGCAGTCTTGGTACTGACAAAGTTCCTCTAAATCAGGCAATTGGTCAGCGCAAAGACTGCACATTTAAAGCATGACTACCCTACGCTGTAAAACCAGCCCGAAAGTTTGATAAACGAAGTTATAGCCTTGACATCAATGGATGATAGCCCGGTCAAGCTGACAAGGATTGGAGAGCCAAATAACGTATATCTGCACCTCGCAAGAGATGGGCATTGACAAAGAAATTGAATAGCAGTTAGCAATTAACTAAGTCTGGAATACATTGCTCTCATTAGGGAACCTATAGAACACGTTACTGCCATCATTGAAAAACTTCTCCATCTCAGTGCGAGTGTCTACCATTGTCTGTAAGACAAAGTCGGCAACTTTTAGAATCCTGTCAGTCCTGAATTCACCTGGCCTAGCAAGACCTCCTCCAAATATGCTCAAAAAGTTCCTTGCTTCTAGTCCCTTCGCCTGCACCACCGCAGTAATATAATCCCTACTATACATACAGAGACACATCTTTGAATCTTATTCTGTAAACTATTCCGTCTAAGCGTCTCCTAAGCTTACTACAACACAATGCAGACATATCGATACCATTAACCACTGAACTAAGGACCAAAATGCTACCTACGGCTTGCTACCGTACGATGTAGACACACCCATGCCCTTAACCCCTGAACTAAGACCCAAAATTCTATCTACGGCTTACCAGACTGCATAGTTTAAATTGAGCATCAGATATCAGCAATGAGTATTCAAAAAGATAAGTAAAATCGAATCATACTCATAATTTCTGATACTTATACGCATTCATACTTATTTTAATGTCATGGAACCTCTACTCATATTCAAAGTTTGAAGTACTCATCATACTTATTCATACTTAACAACACGTACGATGTTATTGATTTCGACTCTCCATAACTCATCGTATACACGAATCACAAAATAAGTTTGAATCGCATATGAACACAAAAATACTTACTAGAAGGTTGTGTGTTTGCTCTGCTTGCTGCTTTGTCTTTTTTGCTTATGTGTCTGTTTTCTTTTTTGTAGGTTAGTTTAGATTAGAGGACGTGTAGCTGTCAATCAAGACAAGTACAGTACCCGGAGGTCGGCTTGACCCATTGTACAACGTTCTAAATGAGGGAAGGATAATATAGGGGATAGGATGAAAGGAGGGTATACGGGAAGGGGGCAGAGGGAAGCGGAGGAATCACACAGACCAGACACAACAAAAGGGTGGGAGAGCGCAACTACACCGATGAAGTCCTAGCACCTCTCAACCAGTCTAAGCCACTAATGAAACTGTGGAGAGCATTGATGTCGGCTCTCGACACTGAATTCAAGCTCCCAAAGAAGGCCCTGCCAAGGGTCCTCAATCTCAATCTACGAAGGGCTGGGCAGTTACAGAGGAGGTGTTCGATAGTCTCCAACTCCTCCTTATCGCAACACGCCCTGGAATTGTCCGGCTGGGATATGGAACAGATCCGTCAGCGACCTATTCTCGTAGTGCCCCGTGATAAAACCGACAAACAACCTTAAGCTGGCCTTATCCAAGCCCTTTTTTTTGTAAATGCAACAACAACTAAGACTGAATAATTCGAATCAGTCGAATCATTTCTTAGTTTATAAGTATTTTTCTAAACTTTTGAACCTAAATGAGTAGGCTTATGAATCAAACATATTTCGAATGGTATGAGTTTGATGTCAGCGTTGTACTCATACTCATTATAAATCAACGTTGTAGTGAGTATGAATGAATCAGAGTACATAGTTAAATTTCAATATTGTCGACGCACTTCTACTTAAAATTTCATGAGTACTTATGAGTAGCGAAAAAACGATTCATTGTTGATCTCTGCTCAGAACTCATGGGTATATTCCAAGCGAAAGTTTTTGGCATCGAAAGATGTGTTGAATTCAATTTGGATAGGAGGTACAAAAGACAATACCTGGCAATAATATTTGACACTCACACCGTTATTCACGCACTCGGCTTTTATGGGCTTAAAATCGAAGATAGTTTGGGACTGTTTAATGAAGCTAAATCGGCTGAACAGGGAACATACGGTTACACTCTACTGGGGCCTTAGATCATGTGAGAATTTTCGTGGAATTTTGAGCGAGTAGATAGGCTTTCGAAGTCGCCGTAGACTAGTAGGCAGTGTGTTGGCTTATTAGACGTCAGCCTACGGTTCATATCCTCAGGTCAGACATCTCTATCAAAACGAAAATATGAAAATATTTCTGCGGCGGCTTCCTCAGCAGATTTCTGGCAAAACTCTGCGAGCAAATAAAATTGGCAGGAAAAGTTTCTCAAAAATCTATCATTCGGAGTCAACTTTAAACTGTAGGTCCCGCCACTCATGTATAAAATTAACACACACAACATCAGTGGTTTGAGAAACTAGGCCGTAATCCTGACTGAAGGGTTGTAATGACCAATTATGTGTATGTATGTCTTTTTCCTTTTTTTGTAAATGCAACAACAACTAAGTCTGTAAACTTTAATGAATGATTCGAGTCGCTCGAATCATTTGTAAGTATAAGTATTTTTCTAAACTTTTGAACCTAAATGAGTAGGCTGATGAATCAAACATATTTCGAATGGTATGAGTTTGATGTCAACGTTGTACGCATTCATTGCAACCGGTACTTATAAATCAATGTTGTAGTGAGTATGAATGAATCAGAGTACATAGTTAAATTTCAATATTGTTGACGCACTTATACGTAAAATTTTATGAGTGCTTATGAGTAGCAAAAAAATAATTCATTGCTGATCTCTGTTGAGTATATTCTTCATCCTCTCCAAGGTATTTTTCTTTCATGACAGTTTTCATTATTTTAATTTAATTCATCCCTTAAACTTTTTATTTTATATTCCGGTTTTTAAAATTGAAACACTTTTTAAGTTTTATTTTTTGTTTTTTAAAAATATTAAAATTTTTTCCTTTGTTTTTTTTTTTTTAATTTTATTTACTTAATAATTTACAATATTCTTTTAATTCTTTTGTGTGGGTTTCGTTTATAAATTTATATAGTATTTATAGAGGGTGGAATTTCATTTTATGTCTTGTCTTAAAAGCTAAAAAAAAATATGTTTTTGTTATTAAAAATTAAAACAGATTAAAAACTAATTTTTGTCTTTTGTTTTAAGGTTGTGGGGGGATTTTTCTGTTTAATAAAAATCTTTTTTTATTTTATTTTTGTTAAATAGTAATAAACAGCATTTTTGTAGAGCTTAAAAACTATTTTTTTATTTTAATTTTTATTTTTAACATATAAAGTTTTGTTTTTATTTTTTGTTTTTAGTATTGATTTCCGTTAAGACAATAATAATAAATATTTTTAAAAATGTGTAAAAATAAACTACTACTTGGTAGTTAAATAATATATTTAATATACTTTTGTTCATTGTTTTTTATTTTATTTTTTTCTTTAGTTTTTGTTTGTTTGTGTATAAAAAATTGTATATAAAATTTGAGGAATGACAATGATGACTGACGTTAGGAGGTGAGTGGATATATGAAAAGGGCGGAAAATATTAAATTAATTAAATAATTAAACATTTAAAATGTTATTTACAATATATAAAAATAGTTTAAGGTTAAGTTTGTTTTTTTTTTTAATTAATTTTTTCTGAAGAGATTTGTTTGTAAAAAAAAAATGCTAGCAAATAAAAACTAAGTAAAGAGCTAAAAAAAATATTTAAATAATACTAAAAATAATCTTTCTTTCATTTAAATATAAAAAAATATTAGCTTAAATTATTATTTTATAAAAAATATTAATCAATGGAAATGACAAGAATTTTTTAAGGGTTTAAAAGGCTAATAAAAAAATAAAAAATAAAATTAAAAAAAAACCTATAAAAAAATAATAAAATAAATAAAAAATAAAATATTAATGGTTTTGCCTGCTGCTAATGCTGCCTGGGTTACAAAATTAATTTCAAATACCAAACGAAAATTGTAGGCAGCACTCAGGATAATCCACCGCCATGAGTATTCCATTGCACTTCTGACATTGAGGGCAAAGTTTGCTGTTGCTGCTGCTGCTGTTGTTGTTGCTGTTGCTGGTGCATATGATTTAAACTTTGCTGCGTTGCTTCACCCGGTGAGCCAACATTATTGTTGCTATTATTATTATTACTTAAGGTCGTTATATTATTGTTATTAAGTCTTGTACGCATTACATCTTCCGCTTGTGTACAATGTGGTCTTGGACCCGGTTCGGGTGTATAGGTAAACGTTAGGCCGGTAGCATAAATAATACCATCGTTGCGTACTAAAGATATAGGCACTTGGGTGGGTTGACGTACCTAAAAAAATGGCATGAAAAAAACAATAAAAGCAGACATCCAAACACTAATTTTTGCAATGACTATTAGGAATCATTTTTTTAAATACACTGCCATGTTAACACATACATTTATTCATTTTCTATAAAATGTACTTAAGAAACTTAATGTTCTTAAACGAAACTTTAGCAAAATAAAAGCGTTTTTGTCAATTGCTTTAAGCAATAGGAATATTGCAAAACGAAAACCATTTCATATGAGTTCATGGTAAATTCACAGGTACTACAAGGTTCTATTGTATTGCCAACACTCTTTATTAATTATCTTAACTGTCATGGCAGAAAAGAACACATTCTATGAACTAAGAACTATCAATCCTATCTAGTCTTTTACAGATAACAGTAATATTGGTCCCCCATATTTTTTTTTAACTTTGCATATGAATAACTTTTAATAGCTTTACTTACCCACAACCATTCACCACGAAACTGTGAAATTTCTGGCACAACGCATAGCAGGGTTTCTGTGCAACGATACATTGTTTCCGCTTCAACATCGCCAAACCACACTTGTAAATGGGGTGTAAAATTATCGCCACTTAATTCTAGCATGGCAACATCGCCGCCACCATTGAGATTCAAGGAATTAACTATTGGTACAGGGGTAACGGGGGAACTGTAAATGAAACATAAAAGAAAATTAAATCTTAATAAACTACTTTCGTATGTTTTTAATTCAATTTGTTTAAGTTTTCGTTCTCCAATTCCATAACTAACAAGAAATAAAAAGTTTCTCAAAAATTCTGTCTTTCGGAGTCGACATTCAACTGTATGTCCCGCTGCTCATGCATAAAATTAACTCACACAACATAAATGGTGGGAGAAGCTAGGTTGTAATCCTGACTGAAGGGTTGTAATGACCAATTGTGTATGGACAGGGTGGCTGATATGTATTGCAACCAACTTCAGGTTGTTATCATTTGTAAACCGCTCGTCTGACAGCTGACAGATTTATTCCAGTGACAGTTCATTTTATTATTTACAAGCTTACAAAAGCATTTTGATCTATTGCATTCAGAAAAAAAGTTATTCGTGATGGAATTCAAGCGTGATAGTGTGATTGCTTTATATTTGGCTGGAAAACAACAGGTGGCTATCGTTAGAGCCCTCCAGCATTTAAATGTGAATAAATCTTTTGTTTCTCGCAACATTGCTCGTTACCGTGATACTGGCAGTGCTGCATCGCGTCCAAAAAGTGGACGAAAGAACGCTAACAACACCAGAAATGATCCGAAAAGTGAAGGCCAGATTTGATCGAAATCCACGCCGCAGTGGTAGGAAAATTGCTCGTAAGCTGAACATATCGCGAGAATGGATGCAACACATGTTGAAAATGAGCTTGGACTAAAGCCATTGAAGTTCCAAAAAGTGCAAGAACTCACCGATGGACAAAAAAAAGTTAGACTGGAAAGAGCCAAGGAGTTACTTAGCTTGCACGAAAGTGGCCAGTTACCGCATTTGGTTTTCTCCGCTGAGAAGCCATTCCAAATTGAGCAGTTTGTGAACAAACAAAATGATCGGGTTTACTTGCCAAAGAGGTCAGCTGAAAATTTACACCTGCGATTGGCCACCAGAACTCAAGCGCCGCCGATGGTAATGGTGTGGGCCGCCGTAACGGCCGATGGTCGCACCCCGCTCGTATTCATCGACCGTGGTGTCAAAATAAATGCCGAATATTATCGGGAAAATGTCTTGAAGACAGTACAGACAAACATTTCGTCCCCAGACCATGGACATTCCAACAGGACTCAGCACCACCGCACTCAGCACGCGTCAACCAAGAATGGCTTAAAAAGGAGGTTCCTCGCTTCATTTCTACCGCACAATGGCCACCAAAATCTCCGGATCTCAATCCGTTGGACTTTTGCGCCTGGGGTATTCTGGAGAGTAAGGTTTTCACTAAAAAATACCAAAGTGTCGATCATCTCAAGACGGCGCTTCGCCGGGAATGGGCCAAAATACCGCAGAGACACTTTCGTGCAGCCTGTGGTGGCTCTGTCGGCCGTTTGAAGGCCATAATTCGTACCAAAGGTGGCCAACATTTTTTGCTTTTGAACAATAAAATTAAAAAAAAAATTCATATATCAAATTTTATATATCAGCCACCCTGTATGTTTGTATGTATGACAGCTCTTTGCTTTACTGCCTGTATGTAGTCTGATGTGCACATCAAAGTGGAATTATTTTTTAGATCCCTTTGTCGTTTGTACTCAATATAATCTATGAACACCTAAGGAGTAATAAAATTCTTTATCTTTTTATAAAATTGGCATTGAAAATACGGATTTATTAAGTTAAATACGTATCATTTTACCTTAGAACTCGAAGAATTGAAATATTTTGTCAACATTTTCAATAATTGGCTTTCAAAATGCAGTTATAGGATCTAAAATTACTTTTAATCAGCTTTTAAAATATCAGGATTACAAATGGAGTGTGGTGAGATTGGTAGGCGACAATTAACAAGTTCTCTCACGTAGCAAAATGGGTCCTAAAGCACTAGAAGCATTAGTTCTGAGATTTTCTAAGACATACTTTATGACATGAAGTACTATTTCCTATTGGATGCGGTTTATTTTTGCATTCTCTTTTCCATGTCGCTTTCCAATATCAATAAAGGCCTCAACTTATTTATAACTGTCCCTCTAGATACCACAGGCATATGTCTTTAGAATAGGCTCTTAAGATGGGGGAGAAAAAGCCCTACCGCTGGTCTTTATCGGTTAAAAGATTTTCTGTTGGGTGCCCTGGTAGTCTAGTGGGTAGTGTGCTAGACTACTAGCGTGAGGGTCGTTTGATTTCTACCAGCGACTCTGGTCTGTGACACTTCACCGAGCATATGGTCAAGTTACTCCACTCGTATATAATTAGAATATAATTTGTAATTGTATTGTAATTGTTCTGTGCTTTTTATTGTCTCCAGATAGATACCCGGAATGCTACATATTGCAGCTATTTGCGAACATCATATCCCTGATAGCAGAGTACACTATAGCCATCCCTTGTGGCTAGAAGTACATCAGCTTTATAGAGATCCATTTGCACTTGTACAACAGTCGGGTGATAAAATAATACATACAGTCACACAAATAATTATACGTACCCCCCTAAAAATCATTTTTTTTAAATGATAATATATGGACAAGTCAACTGATTTTTGCGCCAAATATTTTGTTTTCCGTCACAGCCGAACAAATTATATTTGTTCTTATCACTAAATATTAAATTCGACCAAAAATCAGTTGACTTGTCCATATATTATTGGGCGAATTCCAATCGTGGCTTTTTTCTCGGCACTCGGCTGCAGGAACCGTTCCTTCTCAAAACATTTCGAACTGTTTCGGAATGCACAATAACATTGTGATCACTTTCCGAGGTATTTCGTATTTCTACGGCTGTAGTCCTAGGATTTTTATCCAAAATACCTTTTATATAGCGGGCTACGCTTGGAGAAATTTTATACGAAATATACGTCGTACGTATAATTTTCTGTGGTGCCATACTGGTTTTAAGCAAACTGCAGTCACAAATTCAAAGATTTTGGGAATATTTTTTCTTTATTGAAGTAAATGTGTCGTTACAGACGCTAATGTAAAGAAATTTTAGATTAGAAGTTCATTACTTTAAAAAAAAAATGATTTTTAGGGGGGTACGTATAATTATCTGTGTGACTGTATATTTCTTTTTAATGCACCTTATAATGTCGTATATACATCTAATTATAGTCTATAATTTTATATACGACCTTCTTTTTAGAAGTATCACCCAAAATTTTAAACAAAACCCATTCTTAAACAGACTAATACCACTAACAAGTCCTATATTTGATTTAAAAAATGAATAAGTATACCGATTAAGTAGTTTTAAGCTTTTTAAAAAGTCCAATAAAATATTTCAAGAATCATTGCATAATTATTAATACTCACGATACTGGTCCCATGCCTTCATAGAACTGATACTCCGCTTTATCCGTTGATATAATCGTCCAACAGGCACCATCATTGATCATTTCCTTATTTGGTTCTTTCGGACAGGGTGTTGCTTGAAATTGTATGATTTTCTCTTGGGATAAACACAAATACATGCGATCTGTATCCTTCATATAGAATGCACACTTATGTAGCTGAGAGACGGGATCATCGGCTTCCAGTAAAGCCATTTGCTTGTCAACTTTACGTATTATTAAGCGTGGCAAAGCCATACCCGTTACAGAACACACTAGCTTAACGGTGGCACCGTAATGGATATAACCATCGCGTACTTGAAACTCTTCCGATTCCGATTCATTATCGTCGAGCAGGTGTATGGTGAAGGCACCCCATTGTGTGGATGAGGCATGAAAATGACCATTCTCTACATGCAGGTAACGGGTAGATACAGTTTGTGAACGCAAACGATTAAATAGAGCGACATTAGTGCCACTGGCTATACAGAGATCGGCATTTTTCAGGGACTGTTTCTTTTTCGAGGGTTTCGAGATGACTTTTATGCGTTTCGAATTGAAAACGCCAATATCATGGCCATTGCCGTAGAACATTTTCACCGACAGCATAAAGTGTTTACGTTTATCGGAATCCGAAATGAAAAGAGTTTTGGCCGCACAATACTGTTTGCCATTTAAGTCTAGCTGTTGCATATCCTGATCGGCACTGCCAATACCAATAAAGGCACACAATTGGGCACCCTGTTCGCCTTCTCCCTTCTGTAGCATTTCTTCGTAGCGGCGACGCCAACCGCTGCCGAACAGATAAATGCAAGGCGGTGGACAGAAGAAACGTTTTTCATTGCCATAGGATTTTTGAGCCACCTGGTAGGTAAAAAGAAAATTAAAATTAAATTGTTTAGAAATATGGAAATAGAATATTTCAATTATTTTTTGATTTTTTTTTAATAAAATTCAAAATTCTTTGTGGTTTTATAAGCCTGAAGACAAACATTGAATGGTCAACACCTTGTAAGTAAAGCTCTCACGTTGTGCTTTGAAGTGTAACCGAAATGTAAGGCCCTTAAAACATTAAAAAAAGAACTCAAACAACTTGACAACAAAAGAAAAGGCACCTGATTAAAAACCTTTTAAGCATGCGCTGTAGTTAACCACCAAAGTTGGTTGGGTTGTTGAATGAAAAAAATTTTTTTTTAATTGTTTTTTTTTCCTTAAAATTATAATAAAAAAACAAAAACAAAACAATAAAAATAATGCAAAACAACGTTAAGAATTAAATAAATCAAATCACATCGAATACATCTAAAAATCTAACCACAGAAATGTTTTTGTTTCTATTTTTGTTTCATTCTCCAACTTGGCTAACAACAGTTGCAAAGCGAAAATAATTGCAACAATAAATTAGAAACAAAACAAAAAAAAACAGTATTCAACCATCAGAATTATGATTAGGAATTTAATTGTATTACAACTTTAATTAAATTTAAAGCGCACTTGCCGTCGATAACTGTTGTCGTCGTTGTCGTCTCCGCCATCGCCATCACCATCATCGCCATTGCTGTCGGTTGTTATTGTAGTTAACGACGCTGATGATGTTGTCTGATGATAATTTGTTTAATGCAAAAGGCATTCAGGTGTGAAGGATGTGAGACCTAACACAACCAACAACACTACAGCAAACCTTAGCACCTAGCAAAATAAAAAATAACACATTATCGACGACAGTTGCCCCCCTAGTCGATGACGTAGCCGTTGTATGTTGGTCTATTTTGACTTAAGCTAAATTAAATTTAACTTTTGACCACAATGCCGAACTTTTCTTTGGTTTTTTTTCGATTCCGTCTTTATTTTTATTGCGGCTTTTGCCTATCTATGTGGTGGCTGGCTGCAACAAAATTTTTTTTCAAAGCTCTGCATAATTTATGACAATGGTTTTAGGAGACAAATAAATAAGTTTTAAACTAAATTCAAAGAATTTGAATAATATAACCGACCATATTTTCATAACTAGAGCATAATTTACATATTTTTCTATTAAAAATAAATTAAAGAAAATAATATTTTGCAAGAAGAACTATTTGCGGTAAGGTTTGCATTATAATGCACACGGTAAATTTCTCACGGCAACCTTTTTTCCAATTCAGGGAATAAATCTTGGTTTGCGTAAGAAAATTTTATGAATTTTTAGTTACACAATTCATGTGGTATTGCAAAAGGAAATTAATAGAAGGCAAAAGTACAAAGACTACAGGTTTGTTTAATGCCTGAAAACCATAAAAAAATTTCCTACAACATCCAGGATGCTAACTCACCAGATATTGTCATGGGATACGATTTAATTATCAGAGATTCAATGAACTTACAGAGACCCCTACATTCAAATAATTACGCGATCAATTTTCAAAACAAACAATCTAGTGCCTAATTATCCTTTTAGAGTTACCTGCTAACGAAATATATTTAAATACGAATACCAAAGCTCAGTAACATTTTACCTCGTAAACAACCTTTAGATTTAACGATACTGTAACCATTCTTCAGTGTAATGAATTTCTGTTATCTGTTCAGTATTGATTCGGATTGGTGAAATTGATAATAATCTCCTCAGAAACATTGTATGGAAACGGAATGCATGATTGCTCAGACCCTTACGTTAGACTATAAATTGAAGATGGTGAGCAGGTTTCAGAAAGCATGTGCTGAATTTTAGAATAAAAATTCAGGATGCATGGAAAAATATAATCATCAAATTATACTTATGGAGTCGCCGTAGTCTAGTAGGTAGTGTGTTGGCTTATTAGACGTAAAGCCAGGGTTCGAGCCCCAGGCCAGACATCAAAACAAAATACAAAAAGTATTTCTTCGGCGACTTCCTCTCAGCAGATTTCTGGCAAAAACTCTAAGAGTAAATAAAATTGTCATGAAAAGTTTCTCAAAAATCTGTCGTTCGGAGTCGACTTTAAACTGTAGGTCCCACCACTCATGTATGAAATTAACACACACAATATAAGTGGTGTGAGAAACTAGGTCGTAATCCTGACTGAAGGGTTGTAATGACCAATTATGTATGTAATTATACTTATAGTTGAGGCAAGAAGAGGTTTTAGGTCTTTGAAAGGTCTTTGTGAGGGTCATTAGCTGGCAATTAGTGGTGTAAACGTGAAACTTTTAGTGATTTTGACAACAAATGAATTAAGCGTAAGCCCGTATGGCTATTGCATACGTTTCGGATTCGTGCACAGATTGGCCAATATGTTATGATTGTTTAAGTGCTGGCATGCCATCAAAAATTTCGTAGAAACCAGCACATTATGTGGCTTTACAGGAGGATCTTATTAGCACATTTTTGTAGACTTTTTAAACGCTTTTTTCCACTGCTTATTGGTTAAAAAGAAGGTTCAAACTGGAGAAACATAGTTTATAATAAATGTTCAATCTTATATGGGGTATTTAAATATTCCTCTACTTTTGAGAAACTTGAAGCAGCAAATTTACATTTTATTTCACGTTTAAGGAGACATCTTTAGATATTTTGTCGGAAATTGAAGTCTTACTTTAGATAAACAATTTTAGCTTAACGATAATAATTACTTGTTAAACCTATCGTTTAGATTTACCGTGCACTATTCTAGTATCACATTTAAGACACAAATGAATACTAGTATGGCAATTGATAGGGTTATTATGCCAATTGTTTAAAAGCAAAGGGTTTTTCTTAAATTAGGAAACAATTCTAAAAACTCATGTCTTAGATACTGATGACATAATCCCAAGAGAAAGAAAATGCAAGCTTGAAGGATAAAAGTAAAATCGAGGCAGTTCTAAATACAAGCCCCCGAAAAAGCTCTAAATAGGAAAAGAACTACATAGAAATAGTAGGATGGTACATACATACATACATACATACATAATTGGTCATTACATCCCTTCAGTCAGGATTACGACCTAGTTTCTCACACCACTTATTTTGTGTGTGTTAATTTTATACATGAGTGGCGGGACCTACAGTTTAAAGTCAACTCCGAACGACAGATTTTTGAGAAACTTTTCATGGCAATTTTATTTACTCTCAGATTTTTGCCAGAAATCTGCTGAAAGGAAGTCGCCGAACGACAATTTTTTTTTAGAAACTTTTCATAGCAATCCAGAATCATGCCAGAAATCTACTGAGAGGAAGTCGTCGAAGGAATATTTTTTCTTATTTCGTTTTGATGGCCTCAAGTCTGATAAGCCAAGCCAACACACTACCTACCATATTACGACGATTTCACTGCACTATTCTAGCGTCACATTTAAGACAAAAATTTATTCTAGGATGGAAAAACCAATCGGTAACAGATACGGTTATTACGGAATTCTACAACTCATGCCTTAGATGCCATGACTATCTATCCCAAGAGAAACAAAATGTACAATCGAAGCTATTCTAAATACAAGCCCCCGAAAAATCTCTAAATAGGAGAAAAACTACATAGAAATAGTAGGATGAAGCCACTTACAATACGAGTACCTTAAAGTAGGCAGCGAAATCTATATCACCTCCAGAAGATGTACAGGCTTGCAAGAAAATTGAAAGGACAACTACATATGTATATAGTATCTTATCTAATCGTACCAAATTCTTTCTCTAATACAGAAGAAGGAGACGTTAATGATGATGATGTTGGAGAAAAGATTTTTTAACAGTCTCAGCATAACCAATATTAAATCTGATGTAGATTTTACCCTGGAGAGTCAAATTCCTTTGTTTACAACTATAAAATATTGGAAGGTAAAGTGTTGGTCGACCTAATACAATAAATTAAAAACTTATTTTAAGCCAATGATCGATTATACATTTTCAATATCTCAATACTACATTAAATTAAGCTTAAGTTAGAAATTAAAAATCTTATTAAAATGGCTACTTACAATAAATTAAAAAATTGCTTAAAAAATTGCTTAGAAATGATGAAGTTTATCGAATATTTAAAAGAAACTTATACAAAATGAACTTAAAAAAACAGTGCTTAATTAAAACTATTGATTTTTTTAAATTTAATTTGAACATCCGCTCTGTCAACTGTACATTTTTGGCATAATTTTTATACATAAACTCTATACAGATTTCTTATATAGAGCACAGGAAATGATGATAGTTGTATTTAAAATGTAAATATATGAATAATATATTGTTATAACCTTGATCTTTTATCCAAAAAAGCAAATATTTTGCATAGTAGCGGTTTTATATTTAGTTTTGAAAAGATAAATTAAACAAAAAGTGACAAACATTTTATGAAGTTTTAAAAAAAATACATCCAGAATTACTTGTATACCCAGATTCTATCAAATTTCTTCCAACCGAAGATAAATGGAATAAATTACTCCAAAATTGAGTACAGAAAAGCAATGGAAATTATTCCATTTTTATCTTTGAAGTACGTGTATGAAGTGGAAAAGTAAATCTAAATGGCTTTATTAAAAAACTTTAATGTTATTCAAATATTAAACACATTTTAAGACTTACGTTAACGAATAGAACAGCAAATTTGAACAATAAGTTTAACAAGTAATTATTATCGTATAGCTAAAAATGTTTATCTAAAGTAAGACTTCAATTTCCGACAAAACATCTAAAGATGTCACCTTAAAGGTGAAAGAAAACGTAAATTTGCTGCTTCAAATTTCTCAAAAGTGAAGGAATATTTAAATACCCCATATAAAATTGAACATTTATTATAAACTATGTTCCTCCAGTTTGAACCTTCTTTTTAACCAATAGGCAGTGGAAAAAGGCATTTAAAAAGTCTACAAAAATGTGCTATAAGATCCTCCTGCAAAGCCACATAATGTGTTGCTTTCTATGAAATTATTGATGGCATACCAATACTTCAACAACCATACCATAGTGGCCAATCTGTGCACGAATCCGAAACGTGTTTTTCATTGTCCCAATAGACATACGGATTTAAGTTTCTCTTTTTCGGCGACTATAGAAACTAATTGCCAGCTAATAAAACACACAAAGACCTTTCAAAGACCTAAAGTCTCTTATTGCCTCAACCTTAAATGAAATTGTATGACTAGATTTTTCGCTGGATTCTGAATTTTTAATCTAAAAATATCTTGTCATATAAAAATATAGAACTTTAGGAATAAATAGATTTCTCTTACCTTAGCATGCAGTATAACAATAACCATATCATTACGTTCTCTCATATAACGTTCCATGGCCTCGCGGGTTAATTTTTTCTCCTCAATATGTGACCGATATGAAGTGGCAGATGATAAGGAACTAACCGACGTATTAAGACCCGTTGACATTATGGAACCACCACCGCCTCCACCACCCGGATTGCCACCGGTAAGACCTCGTGGCATCATTGCCAAATGAGCATGATGTTGCTGCTGCTGTTGTTGTTGGTGTTGATTATGAGCCTGCTGTAAATGCGGAGGACTAGGAGGCATTAAACCACCATTACCGCCAGCGCCACCACCACCTCCACCGCCAGCATGATGTAATGGCGGACTGGGCGGCGTTTGAGCATAAGCATTATTGGCCATGCCAGGACCAGAGCCTAAACCGAAATGTGGCATTTGATTGAGCGTTGCACTAAACGGTGACGATGAAGTTGCTATTGCAGGTGACGGGCACGAATTTTGGTGATTGGGCGACGTTAATTGCGTATAATTATCACAGTTATTGTTATTATTGGTGTTTGATTGACGATGATGTTGTTGGACCGGCGAATGTTGTTCCTCTGACTGTAGGAGTGGAAAGGCAGTTATGTTTGCAGTTGATGCTAAAGAGTTGATAGCCGAACAATTTGGAATGTTGGAGTTTTCAAAAATCAAATAATTTTGCGTCAGATTTATAGAAGAATCCTGAGGATCGTTTATAAATTGTTGCTGCTTGAAGCACTGCATTTAGTTAACAATTAAACATTTTAGCCCAAAAGTAAGGTGGTCAACAGCAATGACATTAACAACAACAACACATTTTGTTGCTGCAATAATAAATTCATTTTTTAAGATACTATTTCATGTAAATATTTTATGTTTTTATCTTCGCTTGTCTCTTTTTTTTAAGGAGCGTGTATTAAAAATTGGCATTTATTTTGTATTGGCACTTGTTAATATTGTTCCCGTTAAACAATACTTTGATTTATTGATAAATTTTTAAAAAATAAACAAAATTTTTGTGTTTTTCTGTTTTTATCCTTTTATCTTGACTTTTGTTTCACACTCTCTCGCACTTTCTCTCTTTTATACGCGCTATCGTTTGATTCCCACAATAATAACAAAAAAAGCACGTAAAAATGTTTTTAAAAACAAGAGGAAATTATAAAATAACAACAACAACACCAACAATTTCACATATTCCCTTTGCTACGGCTTTCCAAATTACAAGAACAAGAACGGGCACAACAATAACAACCACACCGTATAAATAAAATTCACACACAAATGTCACTTTAGCAGCTGTCAGTTCTCACGCGCCGCGTTTGTTAAAGTTTACGTTTGTTTTAATATATTTTTCTGGATTTAAATAAATCCTTAATTGTTCTTATTTGAAGATATGAAAAGTGAAAAAGCTGTTTCAAGATTTTGAGCTATTTTCTGTGAAAATTTAAAACACCGACTGAGCACTTTTCCACAAAACAAACCTCTTTTATTTCGCAGCAGCCTTTTTTTGTAGTTGATTTCTTAACATTTACTGTTTCTACTCGTTTTATGTTGTTGTTTTCTTTTTTTTTCAGTTTTTGTTTCTTCTCTCATACCGACATTCATTGATGTCGTTGTTGTTGTTTGCTGTTTATTAAAGTAATGCTTGTTCTTTTTCTACTCAAAATTCTATATAACATCTCTGTATCTTCGTAACGTCAACAAATGCAACTCTGTGTGGAAGTTAGAAAGTGAAGTGGACGCGATTAGTTAAAACGTATATTAATAAGTAGTGTAAGTGAAAATAAGTAAAAATATTTAAATGTTTTATTAATTATTGCATTAAAATGTTGTTTTTTTATCGTAAGTATAATACTTAAACAAATTTATTGCTTTTATTTACAAAAATTTCATATTTTTAGGTAAATTTCTTTTACAAACTCAAGGTGAATTGAAAGTAATGTAACCGCCATTTTCTTTTAGCAAGGCGGCAAGCGTCAGCCGGAAATAAGTTGTAATTTTAATTCTAATTTGAATTTGTGTTAAAAAGTGATCCGCCACTGCCGGAGATGATGTTGGTAAGTGGAATGCTTTTTGAATTATGAAAGTCACAAATTTAAGGCCTAAACTTACAACGAATATACTTTCCTGTGAAATATTACACCAAAAATTTTACCGCCAGACACTTAGAAAATGGCTCCACATAGTCAACATTTTGTAAAACAATATTAAAGTAATTCTCCCAAGTTGTTTAAGGTCGATAACATTCTCTTAACGACTTCAAATAAAGGTTTGTCCAAATAAGGGACAAATCTAATCTAATATGGGTAGCAATCCATATGACCTTCAACGAAAATTAGCTGACCTAACGTAACATCTTTTGTGTAAAGTTCTGTATTTCCTTTTCTCTATAACTTTGCTCAGCGAATATGTTGTGCTTACTACCATAAGTAAATAAACTTTTTCTCAACTAAGCTTTGGTAGTTACAAGACGAAGTATAGGAAATTTTTTCTGCTAAAAAAAGGCTTTTACAAGCTGCCCTTCATTTAAAATCATTGTTATGCAAAATATTCATTATTTTTCTAGACTTCACGGTAATCTTGAAATAGTTTTCAATACGGTGCATCAAGTGGGACACTAATTGACGGCATTTATTTCCAGTTTTCGGCTGATCTCTGAGAATACTTTAATATTTTGCTTAGGAACATATCGTGGTTTGTTTCGGTGCATGGTAGATGGTTTCTTTACTTCTAATTATTGTTTGCTTAGAACTTGGGCTTTATTCCACGATAATTGCGAGTTGTCACTATTGTTTTAATTTCGAAATTTGATAACGATTTTCGAATTAAATCTTCTTTTGATTTCTAATTTTTCAAACATTAAAAAAGAAAATCTACCATGTTTCGGTACAAAAACAATTGTACTTTTTGTAAAGTAAAATAAATCAGAAAATTCTTATTCGCTACAGGCGAGAAAAAAGGATCTTTCTAACGTATTTACTCAGTTTATCGATAACAAGTTATAAGTTGTTAATATTCCATTTTTTTAATATCATCACAATTTTCTTAAAAGTTTCCTTAAGTGACGAAATTGCGATATTTTAAACGAAAGTGAAACATTTTGAATTCTTACTGCTACAGTTAGGAACTACGTTGTGCGATAAATATTCACAACTTTGCAATTTCAGAAAGCTTTTTTCTGAACAACCCATATTTATTTATTTATTTTCGAATGCATCACGAATTTTTGTAACTTAATATTTTTTATTGCACAATATAAATTATCCTTTTATTATGGCACTTTCAAATATTATTTCTTTAAGACTTTTAACCGCCGTTGTCTTTCTTAAACGCCTTTAAGTTCAAAACTGTTTTAAATTTTTTATTACAATATAAAAATTGCAAACATAATAACATTTCATTCATTTCAACATTTAATACCTAGTTTTATAAACGTTTTAAATTTTTAAATACCTACTGAATTTTTAATTATTTTGTTATAATTTTCACTATATTCAATTACATTGTATTGATTTAAGAAAGGAGGCTACTAAAGCAATAGCTAAGTATATTACTTTGCTTTTGAATTCTAATTTATTTGAATAGGCAGTGAGGTAGCTAGTTAGACATTCTTAAATGGGCATATTCTAAAACATTTTATGAATGTTAATAAAACGGATTTTTTCCTTGGAAGTTTATTTGGCCACTGCTCTGTACTCGCCTTACATGTGATACATATCCATCCGTAGTATGTTAGGTTAATTTTATTGATGGGAATGCGAACATCTGCTTATTAAAAACTATTCAGCTTAATGTACGCTTTTAAAGTACTTTTAATTTAGCGTAAATTGGTCGATAAGTTTCTATTGTAATTTATATGCAGGTCCTTTTTTGTTATAAGTGAAAATAAGGATACAGATTTTATATTGAAACTTTGTATTTATTAAATCCGAGTCTCAACTAAACTTAATCGACTTCCAACTAATGCTTTTTTGGATGTTGAAAGGATCCATTGCGAGGTTACCTTCATACATAATTGCTCATTACAACCCTTTAGTCAGGATTACGATCTAGTTTCTCACACCACTTATGTTGTGTGTGTTAGTTTTTATACATGAGTGGTGGGACCTACAGTTTAAAGTCGACTCCGAACGACAGATTTTTGAGAAATTTTTCATGACAAAATTAATTTACTCTCAGAGTGTTTGCCAGAAATCTGTTGAGAGGAAGTCGCCGAAGAAATATATTTTCTATTTCGTTTAGTTGTAGATGCCTGACCTGGGATTTGATCCGAGGTCTCACGTCTAATAAGTCAACACACTACCTACTAGACCACGGCGACTCTACTTTCAATTATATCTTTACTGCAAGCAAAGCCAAAGCATACATTAGATCCTCCGTTCCTTTAATAACAATTGTGTCTTGCCTGCTCGACAGCAATAGTTTCACACATTGATGTTCAGAAAAGTATTATCCTAGACATCTCCCGGAGACCGATATACATCGAACAGTTTAACGAATATCTTAATCGCTTGGGTATAAACTAATAAAATTCCGAAATCCCATACTTCAGTATAGTTCTGTAGTCAAGCCGATTATGAAACAAACCACCAACCTCTAGGAGTCATAGTATCAGTATGGCTGATACGTTCCTAGTGTAAATCTTCAAGTGTGCCAAAGAAAGCATTGTTATCGGTACTTCTAACACGTATTTTTTAATAAACTCGAGTGATTACTTTAAAGTTCATTGTATCCAGTATTAATTTGTAAGTGAGGATTTCGGTCTTCAATCCAAATAGTCTTATTACTAATATGTTCAGGCCAAATGATTGCCAATACTCTGCGAAAATATTGCTTGACAACGTTGCTATCTTAACTCTTTTGGAAATTTGAGACAAACTACAGCGTAAGGCACGCTATAAACAGGCCCTAGCTTTCAGAGGACGGTATAATGAATGAAAATAAAACAAAATTGTTGTTTGTTATTTATAAGCAGCCAAGCCAGCTTTGTTTTCTATCTGTAAAATAGTATTTTTATTTAATCAACTGATCCAAGATCGATGTTCTAGTATATTAAAATTTTATATACAATACTACACTGTTTTGCTTTAAAAACTACCATAATAACGATGGATTAATAGAGGAAGCGTACATGGCATGACGGTGGCTATACAACCTGTATTTGCTAGATAAGTTGCTTTATCTGGAGAGGAATACAATTGGAATTATATTTGGAAAAATCCAGCAAATCAGTATACATTTTCTATATTAAACCAACAATATCTACAATTTAACAATAAAATATTATAGACTTTTACATTTATTTACAAAATAAATATATTTTATCTGCTAATTATAATGGAAAAATCCGTTTACACAGCCTTCATTTCACTGGTACGCATAATTCTATTCCTATTCTATTCCTTTAACTTACTTATGAAGTTCCTTTAAACATTTAAACTCATTTATATGCTGGAATGTAACCAAATTAGTTCTTAAATATATCAATTCCAACTGGGGGCAATTCTTACTTAGCAATAGCATATAACCATCATGTACTCTAGCGTCATAGCAGCAGAACTCTTTAAGATTTTCCATTTTCAATGAAAAATAATATGTATAGTCCGGACGATTTGTTGAACGATTTGTATTGTAGACGTAAACAAAATTATTAACATCATCTATTCGGAGTTTCTGAATATTTTCCTTATTATAGTGGAAGAATTTTTTATACTGCTGCAGGCTGAGCGGCTGGAAACACTTCATTTGTGTATGAATATCACGATATTTTTTCGACCAAATATAGTTTACGATCAGATAGTGAAAACGTTCACAGACATCCGTAAGATTTAATTGATCTCTTAAAGGTAACATTTGGAATATTTGCAATAAACAATCATCGTTTAAATTTAAAAGCATTGTTTTTTTTTCAAACACTTATAACTATTAAAGATCACAGGTTGCTTTAGCACTTAAATAAATTACTTATAGCAAGGCAAATACATAGAAGGTAGCCTTATCTCAACAGCTGACGACATTGGGACTGTCAAAAAAATTGTTTGTTTTTTGTGCATTTTGTTTTGATATTCAATTTCGTATTTATATTAGTCATAAACCCTCATATGTACAGCATGTATCTTTAACGATACGCACTCTAGAAATTCTTTAGGATTACTATTTTAAAGATTAACAATATTTAAGCCTTTAACATTAAATACATATATCTTTTAAACTACAACCTAGATTTACTATATTTATAGTTATTTAGATGAGTGATGAATTACAAAAAAAAAAAAAAAAAAAAAAAAAGAATTCGGTTACTCCAACTAGGTGCATAAACTATGGCAAATAAGAAATAACGTTTGCAGCTGATATTTTTCTTGATCGCCATATAAAAACATGTTCTTTAAGTAATTGGAAATCAAGCCGAATTCATAGAAGGTGGGAGCGAAAGACCAGCTGATAGAAATTACACTACATGTCAAAAAATTTTTGTTTTTTCTGTATTTTGTTTTGATAATCAATTTCGTTTTTTCTTATTTTGTCAGAAGTTTGTATATTTTTCTTCTTTTGCTTTTAACATTTTTCTTCTCATCGTCATTCTTTAAGCAACATTTTTCTTCCCATCGTCATTCTTTAATCATTTTTATAAAATTGTTTAACATTTTTCTTTCCATCGTCATTCTTTAGTCAGCTGTTTCTGACAAGATGACCACTTCTCAACAACCAAAATGCCCTGTTATTTTTGTATTGTTGTACTTATTGTAATATTAGTCCCACCTCCTATGAATTCGCCTTGGTGGAAATGTTATTGACTGCATGAAATAATTTTTTAATTTATATGTGCTGCACTATTGTGTAATTTAGCATGACATAAAAATCATAAGAATTGAAATTTATTTAGTTTCTTTAATTGCTTTAAATAATTTCCTATGGAGGTTTGAGGGTTAATTTTTTTGACAACCTGAGTACTCTTTAACATTAATCTTTTTGCATTATTGTATTTGTTGTAGAGTCACGGTCACCTTCTATGCATTCGCCTTGACTTATAGAATATTAAGTATCATTAACCCTAAAGCGATTATAATAGAATTAATTGGACTTAGGGTTTCATTATAATTTAAAATTTTATTTTTGAAATGCAAATTGGAAAGAAATTTTAAAATTAAATAGGTTTTTTGTGAAATTTTTATTTTGTTACTTACTTACTTAATTGGTCATTACAACCCTTCAGTCAGGATTACGACCTAGTTTCTCACACCACTTATGTTGTGTTTTAATTTTATACACGAGTGGTGGGACCTACAGTTTAAAGTCGACTCCGAACGGGAGATTTTTGAGAAACTTTTCACGGCAATTTTATTTACTCTCAGAGTTTTTGCCAGAAATCTGCTGAGAGGAAGTCGCCGAAGAAATACTTTTTGCATTTTGTTTTGATGTTTGGTCTGCGGCTCGAACCCTGGCTTTACGTCTAATAAGCCAACACACTACCTACTAGACTACGGCGTCTTCTATTATTATTATTTATTATTTTATTTTGTTAATTTATTTTATTTTTTGTCTTTAAACCGTATTTAAGCTTCAAATCTTATTGCCAACATTTAGAAATTATAGAGTTTAAATCATGTAAATTTATCACGTCGGCATACGTACAATCCCTTGTCATTCTTTCTAAAAATCCGTATTTAAAACTTTTAGCGTAAAATCGATATGCGAAACTGAAGCATGGTAGATTACGAACTCAATTTCTAAGAGGCTGTAGGCCTTGAAACACAAATATATAAAACATTTTAGCCATTTCGTGCTTTGAAATCGGGATGGTTTTCTCTTGGGAATTGTTGACCCCCGTATAGAATTAATTTATGGTATCACAATGGGCCTAAATGCTTTCCTATGTGGAACCCCTACCTTCTGGAAGTTAGGTCATCTAACCAAACCTAACCTGATAGCAATAAAGATCTGCTACAAACTTGTAACACAATATCAATAGACATAGAAATTAAATGAAGAAATTGTTTTGATCAATTAAAGCCTAAGAAAGCACAACATAGACATTGTCTTCTCCTGTTTTTAGTGGAATAACAAATAGATGAATAAAACAAATTAGAATTAGTAGAATAAATTCGAATCTGAAGGTCTCTCATGGGCTTTATTCAAAAATATTGTACGGTATATAATAATATTTGAAAATTTTATTCAAAACTTATAGCATTGATATTTAATTTTAATTTTCTTTCAAAATTTTATTTAATCTGAGGCCTATCAAATTGTTAAGTTAAAGTCTGTTTATAACACATTGTATTTCGTATCGAATATCACTGTACATTAATTTCTAAAATATTTGTCCCAATCTACCTTTTAAAGGTTAATTTGTGGTCTTATCTATAAAATACAACTCTAATTGAAGATGTGGTGAATTCAAAAAATAACTACGTTCTATATTCAACTCTGTTTGTGGTGTTAGCAAAGTCACAAACCCTTGACTATTTTTTATATAAACTGGGTGTGTGATTTTGGATTTGTCTGCTTTAAGAATAAACAAGTTTTTCGAAGCAGAAATTTAAAAGTATGCATAAACATTCATATCGTTAGTATAATTCGCAAATGTGTTAAGTCCCTTTTTTCAAATTGTACAGGAGATACAAAAAACATTGTAGCTTTTTCAGTTTTTAAAATTTGTAAACTTTTTAAACGCAATTATTTTTACAAATTAGCTCTCTTTAAATGACAGATCAAAAATTAGTAATAATTAATAATTAATATTCGTGGAGATAGCACGTGCTGTTAATATTTTTCGTAGTTTTATGGACTTAGCGTTTTTTCAAATCACAAAATTACAACAACTTTAAACTACGCACTGACATTTTAGTTGTCGTAAAATATGTATTTTGTATAGTGCTACCGTTTTGCATTAAAATCTCAATTTTGGAAAAAAAAGTGGACTTAGCGTCTTTGCGAATTATACTAACGATATGAAAATTTTTCTTCACAATATCCAAAGGCTGTGAAGTAAAGGATAAAGTATTATGATTGACAAATGTAGCCTGTCATCTCCTAAAGACGGCGTTTTTAATCTTCAGTTAACGTTGAATATGTCAGATAGGTTCAGGCTTGATTAGTTTGTAATTGTGTTCCTCCGTATCGTAGACGCGCATTTTGTCAATCCAAATTAAGTATTTTGTTTGTTCGTCTTACAAAAACAGGCTCGAAGTATAAGTGAGTGTGTGAAATATAGGATAAGGTGAGCAAAAAAAAAATTGAGGTTAAAATAATGGCTTTTGAGATTTCAGGTGTGAAAGTTCGGTACCAGAGTATATAAGATATCTTGAGACAATGTACACTTCATTTAAGAATGCCGGGTTTCTCATGAAGAAATAGCGAGTCATTCGAGGCTTGCTCTCATACATGTTAATGAATACGAGGACATTTTTTATTAAGCAAATGCTGATGCATTTGGAAATTCTATTAAATTCATACATGAGATTGGAATTCCTTCTGTGGCAGGGGCAGACAAATAGCCTCCTCACAAAAACTTCATTTATTTGTAAACGAAAAGTTGAGAAAGATCTGGCCTGGTATGAAAATAGGCAGAACAAGATTTGTGTTGAACCTGATTAGAGTCTACCTTACGTATCTTGCAGCTGTTATATTCAAATACTGGGCTCTGAGTGTACAGAGCTAAAGGTGAAATGAAGAGAATTCACACTTTAAAACTATCGGAATGGCTAAGGCATGCCGACTATTAGTTGTAATTGTGTGATTGAATGGAAAATATAGATTTTAAAACGTAGCTTTGTAGCACAAAATGAGGTACACTTGTGGACATACAATTAAGTTATTCATGCAATATCTTTTTCTCAGTGCAAAAATAACTGTACGTTATTTGTTCAATGATTTAAACTTTTACAGATATGAAGTACCGTTAGAATTAAAACTAGAATAGTTTAATATCTTTAGAAACGATGGCAGACCCTATGTAAGACGTCCTGTCAATACACAATTAGACCCAAAGTACATCAAAAAAACTGTAAAGCCTGGAGGTTCGTCAGTAATGGTTTGGGGTTGTTTTACCTCATCCGGCGTTGGTCCCCTGGTAAGAATCGATGGGAAAATGACTGGGGAAATGTATAAAGACATCTTACAGAACAATTTGACTAAAGATTATGAGGGCGAATTACCACTAGCGTGGATATTTCAGCATGATAACGACCCGGAGCATACATCTCGGGTAGTTAAAGCTTGGTTTGCTGGGGAAAATATAAGGGTTCTTGATTGGCCAGCTCAAAGTCCCGATCTGAACCCTATTGGAAATATTTGGGGGATCGTAAAACAAGCAGTTGCGGCCAAAAAACCTAGCAGCAAAAAAGCACTTTGGCAGCTTATCCAGGCAGAATGGAATAACCTTAGTCCTGAGCAGTGTCGCAATTTAATCAACTCAATGCCACAAAGGTGTACTGAAATAATACGCCAAAAAGGGCATTCCACAAAATATTAAAGGTTCAAAATAGTTTGGGTGAGAAATAAAGCAATAAAATTAAATTTTCAATATTTTTTTTCAGATGACTTAATTATGTGTCCACTTAAATTTTAAGTCTGATATCAACTCCATACCAAAACATTTTTTATAATGACGAACTATTTAAGTTTTTGTTGTTTATTAATTATTAAGCATATGGAATTAACAAATATTAGTTGTTTTTGTTTCCATTTTTCTTAAATCTTTTTAATTTTTACAAACATGAAAAATGATGCACAAGTGACTTAATTATGTGTCCACGAGTGTATGTTCAATGAGGTGTTTGCTAATTTAACCTAAGTTAATGTCTTAACTTAGTTAACACATAGTTATCGGTCTTAACAGTTCTCATGTAGCTAAAAAGAGTTACCCATATATTTTCTGTTGAAAATGAAACACTGTGCAACATGAATTCTTTTTAATAGTTTAATTTATTTAATATTTTCATTACAATTTTTTTATTTATTTTTTATAATTATATTTAATTATTATTTATTTTTAACTTTTTCTAATTCATTATATTATTTAAATATAATTCCATTTCATTAAATGCTCTAATAAATTTTATAACTTAATTATATTTTATTTTTATTAATATTTTTATAATAATTTTTTTTTTATTTTTTATTTCAAATGTTTTAACTCAATGCTAATTACGTTTAAATTATTATTTTAATTATAAATAGTTTAAAATTCTACTTTTAGTTGCTTAATTTGGTAATTCTTTCAATATTATTTAGTTAAATTTTGTTTTAGTAATTTATTAATTAAATATTTATTAAAAATAGTTAAATCTTTCTTTTGTTATTATTATTATTAAATTAGTTATTGGAAGAGAAGAAATATTTTTTTAAATTTATTTATTTTTTTATTAAGGATCACAAAGGTTTTGTTTAGTAATTTTTAGTAATTTTTTTAATTTTAAAGTTTTTAGTTTCTCTTTTCGTTCCATTTATTATTAAATGTTTAATTATTTATACAATTTATTGCATAGATTAGCTTTAAGAGAATTATTTTGTTTTTTGTTTTTAAAGAAATAATTTCAATGAAATTATTTTAAGAGTTCTTTTTTTGAAATGAAATTACAAGTCAGTCTGATTTTAAAAATTTATATAAGAAACTCCACTACTTCTTTATATATTATTTGTATTTTTAACAGTTTTAATTTTTTTTAATTTTATTTTTAATCAAGAAGAATTTTTAACAATATTTACAGAAGTTTTTTTTATTTATTAAATTTTTTTAATTACAATTGTTTTATAAGGCTGGTAAGAAAGTTTTATTTTATTTTCTTTTTTTAAATTTAAATAACAAGTAAGAAAATACTTTTTGAATTCATTTTGTATTCTAAGAATATCTTACAGTATTTTAGTTTTGTTTTTCTAGGGTTTTTATTTATCTTTTTTATTAAGTAATGTTTATAGTTTTATTATATAGTTTTTTCATAATTATTGCAGTTTTCTTTTGTAGGTTTCTAATAGTTATTTTAATTTGGTTTTAAGTAATTAATCTTCTTTTATTTAATTGGTCCTTAGAATTCTACGTTTAAAACTTGTATTCCACACTACTGGCATTTTATTTAATTCTTAATTATTTTTCTCTTTTTTTAAATTTAATATTTGGTAAAAACAACTACAATTTAAACTAAGATTTTTAAATAAAAAGGCTAAAAGTATGCTTTATATTTGTTTAATATATTTTAATACCTGAAAGTAGGCCATACTTTCTTTTTGTGATTATAAACGACTAGTATGGCGACACATGAACATAATTTAGGATATATTCTTACTTAGAATCGCTCTGTAGGGAGACAAGACAGATCTGATCTGTTAAAGAAATTGTGGGCACTAAAATTTTATTACCAGAAAGTGTCTAGTCAAAGGTAGTTTGCAAGAATATGTACCTTCAGCAAACTTTTGCTATAATTGAGGAGGGAAGTTTCCATTTTACTTTGGAATCCTTAGGCAATTAATTTAGAAAAGTTTTAAAACCTGTACGAAATTCTGTAACTACATGCTTAAAGGTTTTCATTTCATTTATTTTCCATTACCTGTTGTGGATTAAAAGCTTTTGCATAGAATTTAAATTATATAAAGCTAGCATTCAGCCTCTATCCCTTAAAGCCTTACAAAAAATGTTAATTTTATATGTATAAACTAAAGCATACCTTAAGGCCGTCAATTCTCATTAAGACATGATGTTCATCAAAAATTCTGTCCTTTATAAAATATAATATGTATTGTAGTGAAAACATAAGTCAATTTTCTTTGTTGCTGCTGTTGTAGTAGATTTAAGCGTTGTTGTTAATTATAAATAACAAACTTATTTGCCTTTATGGCACAAAAATATGATGGCAACACAACAATTAATAGCTACAAGATAAGAAAGCCTTAAAGTGTTAATTCTTTTTTTTTTAAGATAAGACATCATTTGAAACGAAATGGTTAGCATAGTCTTCTCCTGCTGCCATTGGAATAAATTGGCTTTGCTTTAAAGGGGTAGTTTGTTAAGTAAATAAAGGATTTTCTTGTAATTTATGGTAAGACTCTATAAAATAACAAATCCATATGCAATATTGTCTGATTTATGTTAAACACAAATTTTAGCATATTTAAACGTAAAATAAACAAATAAATTTGTATGTTTACATATGTATTAATAGCTATTAAGCCTTAAAGTATGCTTTAAATTTTCTATTCTTGCTTTAAGCAAGTAAAAGTATGCTACAGCAAAGAGGTTGTCTATTCATTTGCTTTTATAATTAAATCATTTAATCAATCTATTTATTAAGAACAATATTACTTAATATAATCTTAATTATATTTAAGGGTGACTTTTGAGAAACCTTTTCCATTCTCTGTTTTTTCGATGCTCTAAACTCTTAAGAACTATATTCATATGCCTTGTTTTCTTCTTTATCAAGTGGTATTTACACTAAAGTAAACTTACCCGTCATTAGCCTTTTGTAAGCCTTTTATAAGCCTTTGACTCCTTGTCTATTCATTTCAGCATACACTTGAAATTCTGTTGTTTTGTATTTAATGAATAGTTGTAGGTTTTGTTAAAAAAAACTTAAGCTGTTAAGAAAATAAAGCATACTTTTGTCTTAAATACGTAGATAAAAATCTAAAGTATACTTGAGGGCTGAAAAATAAAAATTTTACTGGTTTTGAAATTAAATTTGTGGTCTCTAAAAAGTGGGTAAGGAACAGCAACAGGTCTGAAAGTAACTGTTGTAGAATTAGTTCTAAGAATAGGACTTTGTAATGGGGGTAAGACAAATCGAGGTTGTCCGCCATTTCTTTTATATTGGGGCCATTATGTCCACAAATTAATGGCTTGGTGAGCATATAAGAATCGTTTATAGAAATATTTGACCCTGTTAGGAGCCATTTGCAACTCTTCTTCTGACGTAGCTTGCGAAATTAGCAAACTTTCCGGAAGTTTCCCACTTAAGAACACTTATTAGGCCCATTCTGCTACCGCATTCTATTCAATTTCAATTTCTTCCATACATTGGCAGCAGATCATTTGTCGAAGCCCTATTCATCTTTTAGAAGCGAAGGAAAATATACTCAATTTGTACTTCCTGCAGAAAAGAACCAGTGTATAAGTAGTATTTGTTTTTAATTTATTTTCCTTTAAAAGTTGTTACGAATTGTTTTTATTCGAAATAATTATTACAAAACTATGGCCTACTTTAAGGTACATATTACTAATTTTACTATTTTTTATCTCTTTATTATCTTAATATCTGCTAATTATAAACTATGATTTAATAATTAGTTCTAATATAAATATTTTAAAGCTTTATTTTTACTTTTTTTTGTGGCTTAAAAGCTTATTGAACAATAAAAAAATTTAATATTTGTACTTATTTAAAGGGTTTGCGCCAAATTAAATTATGCTGCCTATATTAAGGGGCAATTAAAACTAAATTACAAAGCCGGTTCTTTTTATTATTACAAATTACTTTTATAATTTTTGTTTTTTTTTAAATTATTAAAACATCTAAGGGAAGTATTAATTTCATAGGAGCTTATCAAAAAAAAAACTAGGGAGTTGTACTAAATTTTTACAGAGCAATTTCAAATTGGTATAATAAGTAATATTGCATATGGTTGGTTTTGTTAATACAATTTTCATTTTCCATTTTATTTTAAAGCTACATTTTTTTAATTCTTCTTATTTATTTTTTTTTAAATAAAAAAATGATTTTTATAGGGTTTAAAAACGGCTATTCACTGTTGTTTAAAAAACTGCTGCTTTTTAAAATGTTTAACATACTTTTAGGCTGTTTGAAAAGTTTAATTTCAAAAACTATGAGTTCCTTTTCGTTCATTTCCATGGTTTTTTACCACATTTTTTAAGTTTTTTTTTAATATTTTATTAATAAATTATTATTTGAATTCTTATGTCTTTGGGGATTTCAATGATTTTCAGTTGGTTTGTTAAAATTTTATTATGTTTTCCACAAAAAAGTTTTGTTAGGATTTAGTTTTGTAGTTTTCTTTTTAATGGCACAGAATTTAACCCTTAACTGACCGTAGTTAATTAGGACCATATTTTTCTGAGCCCAGAGAAGCAGGAGAACTTCTAACATCTTTTTAAGGAAGTAATTCCTTACGAACTCTGTACAGTAGAAGTCCGATAATCCGGCTCGATTGGGACCGGCTCGGTGCCGGACTATCGAAAATTCCGGACTATCGGGCGGTAATGGTAAGAAGTCGCCGTGGTGTAGTAGGTAGTGTGTTGGCTTAGTATTCGTAAAGCCCGGGTTCGTATCCCAGGTCAGACATCAAAAATGAAATATAAAAAAAAAAGAAATAAATATTTCTTCGGCGACTCTGAGAGTAAAATAATCCTGCCATGAAAAAGTTTCTCAAAATTCTGTCGTTCGGAGTCGACGTTAAACTGTAGGTCCCGCCACTCACGTATAAAATTAACGCACACAACATGAGTGGTGTGAGAAGCTAGGCCGTAATCCTGACTGAAGGGTTGTAATGGCCAATTATGTATGTATGTATGTATGTAATGGTAAGAACAATTAGGTTAATAAGTAAACTACAAATACATACAATGTAAGTACATATGTACACGTACTGTAAACATATTTCACTTAGATTTAAAAAAGTCACGAATGTCTTTTTGTTTTCTTGAGTATAAATAATATTGCTATTGATATGGAAATCAATAATTTCTGAAGCACTGTAGCTAGTACCAGCCTCAGCAAAAGAGATAGACTTATTATAGTGATTCCGCAGGTTCTGCCCAGCTGATTTTTTACCTTTTCTTCCGTTTCGGCATCTGTGTCACTTTCTTCAAGATTTTGAGTAGGCTGAGGTTTACTACAATGTTGATAATGATGTGTTTTCGTTTCTCTTCTTTTGAACTCGAAGGCTTAGGTTTTGAAAACATGGTCACTTTACAATTAGAACGAAAATCACTTTTTTATAAACAGTTTCAAAGGACACAAACCAACAACGCACAAAAAAATGGCGAAGACGTTTCGTAATTGATTAACCGAGCTGCACTGCACCTGAATTTGTTGTGACAGCTGAGACTAGCCGGCCACTAATTATTTCCGAACAATACCGAGCGCTTCCGAACGATCCCGAACTACCCCGAAAACTTCCGAATAGCTCTCTAGCGTTGTTATTTGCTTTAAAGCACACTTTTGGAGAAAACCAAAATTTTTACAATCTTCCTGAGCGATGCCGGACTATCGGGCATTCCGGACTAATGGACTTCTACTGTATAAAGAAATCTTTCGAATTACAATTTGGCTATTTATTTCTCCTGTAGTAAAATCCTTTTAACACATCTCCTAAAATAGTAACACATAAACGGGTACCGCAAGTGACTTGGAAATTTAACTCTGGTGATAGTACAATCACTTTTGTCAACTGGTTAAATTATAGCTTCCATAGATCATAGCGACCTCTCTTGTGCGATTAAATAAATACTATGCAAGCCGCATATTCTGTCTGTACTTGAGTTGGACGCTGAAGCAAGCATGCTTTTAGGCACCGATACAGCGTAAAGTTCTCCGAAAGATTATTGGATTATTTTTACAACCAAACTAACAATCAGCTGCTTGCAGTCGTCAATGCCATTGGCCATTGTCAAAAATAATAGCATGCGATGGAAGAGGATGTTTCCGCAGATAACGATTTGATGCAAAGGTTAGCTAAACGTTTAATAAACTTCTTGAATTACCAGAGACTCATAGTCAGGTTATTTCTTTATGAAATCAAAGCAATGGTATTCACCCGAACTTAACTAATTTGTACTAAAGGGTGATTTTTAAGCTATTATCTTTTTGGCAACACTGGTTTAAACAGCTCACGCACGTTTCGTGTTTTGTTTCACTGTCAAACATCTTCACTTTGGTCTATAATTTAACCATGAATCGTCTTACAAACGAACAACGCTTGCAAATCATTGAATTTTATTATCAAAATGCGTGCTCTGTTAAGAAAGTTCATCTCGCGCTTCTTCCATTTTATGGTCAGTTTAATCGACCCACTGAAGCGGCTATTCAGGCTATTGTGACTAAATTTCGCACCAAATTTACATTGTTGGACATTAAACCACCAACACGCTTACGTAGAGTGCGAACTGAAGAAAATATCGCAGCTGTATCGGCCGGCCAGTGTTAATGATGACCATCCATTATCGATTCGTTGCCGTTCGCAGCAATTGAGCCTCTGTTACTCAACAACGTGGAAAATTTTGCGGAAGGATTTAGGTGTGAAGCCTTTCAAAATACAGCTGGTACAAGAATTGAAACCGAACGACCCACCGCAACGCAGAATTTTTGGTGAATGGGCTCTTGGAAAGTTGGCCGAAGATCCACTACACGGCGAAGCTCATTTTTGGCTCAATGGATACGTAAATAAGCAGAATTGTCGATTTTTGAGTGAAGATCAGCCAGAAGCATTGCAAAAGCTACCAATGCATCCAGAAAAAGTCACAGTTTGGTGCGGTTTATGGGCTAGTGGCATCATTCTTACGTACTTCTTCAAAGATGCTGCGAATCGTAACGTAACTGTGAATGGTGAGCGCTACCATGAGATGATATCCAACTTTTTTTTGGCCCAAAATACAAGAGCTTGACTTGCATGACGTGTGGTTTCAACAAGACGGTGCCACATGCCACACAGCACCCGTAACAATGGACTTATTGAGAGGCGAGTTCGGTGAACATTTTATTTTACGTTCGGGACCGTTCAATTGGCCGCCTAGATCGTGCGATTTAATGCCTTTAGACTATTTTTTGTGGGGCTATGTTAAAGCTCATGTCTATACAGACAAGCCCGCTTCAATTGACGCATTGGAAGACAACATTGAAGCATTTATTCGTGAGATACCGGCCGAAATGTTGGAAAGAGTATGCCAAAATTGGACTAAGCGGATGGACTATTTGAGGCGCAGTCGTGGTCAATATTTGCATGAAATAATCTTCCAACATTAAATTATATGGACCGTACTATCGATTCAAATAAAGATCTCATAAATTTTTCTGAATTTTATGTGTTTTTTTTTTGAAAAATTTTCCTATAGCTCTTAAAAAATCACCCATTAAAAAAATGAACCTACTTGTAGTGAGATAAGACAGATCCGGCCCGATTTGATAGCAAAAAATTTGTGTTAAAACTGATCAGAGTTTATCATAGCAAGCTTAAAGCAGTTACAACATGCTTTTACTCTTGGTGCAAACGCCTGTAGGCTCACCACAAATTTTGCTGAAACTGTATTGACTGATGAAGAAGAAGAGTTTTCAGAACATGTTGTAGGGCACTTGAAAACCTGATTTGGGAAATTCTGAAGCAAAATTTATTAACAAAATGAAGCCAAAGGCGTATTTACAACTTCCTAAAACTGTACGCCAGCCCAGAGTTGCAGTTGTAAGACGAAATAGAAATTATAAATGAAATAAATGCTATGCAAGCCGCTCATTCTGTCTGCCATTCTGTCTTTCGGTCCTGTACTAGTCGGCGGTTATTTCCGCAGCCGAACCAACAATGAGCTGTTTAAGATGACCAACGTTCAGAATATTAGCAGCCAATGGAAGGGGATGATTCCGCAGATAAGTTTTTTTTTTTTTTTTTGTTTTGGTAAAACCTCTACTCATGCAGTGCATTGTGCAGGTTTAGGAAAATAGGTTATAGGAATGTGGAAAGAGGGAGTAGTGTTTGTGGACATTTGACTTAAACTCAAGATGCAAAGGTTAGCGGACCCCGGACTTTAAGGAACTAAACTTTTTACAAACTTCTTGAATTATCAGAGGACTCATAGTCAAGAATTAGTATAGAGCTTAACATCTCCAAAGAAGTGGACATTTCTATTTGAAAGCAATCAAAGGAGTGGTATTCATCCAAACTTAACTCGTTTGCAATATAAAAATGAACCTACTCGTAGAGAGATAAGACAGAGCCGGCCCGATAGAACAAAACTTGTGTTGTGATCAGAGTTTATCACAGGAACCTTAAAGGAGTTACAACGGGCATTTACTCTGGGTGCATACGCCTGTAGGCTCACCACAAGTTTTGCTGAAACTGTATTGACTGAAGAAGAAGAAGAGAGAAATTGGGACTAAGTAAGCTATACTCTTCAAGGTCAATTTAACCAAACCGAACCTATGCACCATTGTAAATGAATGAAATGATAGTATCAGGAGTTGAAGTTAAGGATTTAAGTGTGATGCATATTTTTGCTACATTTTCTCTTGAATTTGCAAAGACCAGAAATTGCATGACGTTTCCTCACTCTCTGTACATTCTCTGTTTTCTGCCTTCTTTTATTATTGTTTCGTTCTAGTTGTCTTTATTTGCATACATTTTTATGTTGATTTTTTATTGCATTGTTATTGTTTTTCTTTTATTATTCTTTTCACTGAAATGTGTTTACCGATTTACCTTTTAGTGTTATTGTTATTATAACTGCAACTGTTGCTTATATTGTATTATATTTGTAATATGTTTTTATTTTGTTGTAGTTTTTTCAATTTCATTCAATTCATTTTATGTTTTTATTTTCACAGTTTTGCAAATGGTTGCCATCATTTTTTAATTCATTGCATATTTTTAGGTGCTTTAAAATGGTTTTTTTCTTTTATTTATTTTTGTCAGTAGTCACAACCATGTTTTTATTTTTGTTTTCCTATTTAAATTTGTCACTTTTTTTCAATTTTCAATTTTAAATTGAAAGTATTTTGTCACTATTTTTTATGAATATTTTTATTATGGTTTTTTTATTATTATTTATTTTGTTGTAGTTTTTATATACGTTTTAGTTGTTGCAAATTTGATTTTAAGAGGGTGGGTGTTATTCTTTAATTTTATTTTATTTTATTTTCTTTTTGATTATGTTTCCGTTTCCATTGCCAGTTTCGGTTGTTATTCAAATTTTTACAAACAAATTTATTAAAAAAAAAAAATAAAGAACTTAAATATTTATTTGTTATAACACAAATGAAATTTTTGCTTTTAGTTACTCAATTCATATTTTTTTTCATTTACATTTACAAGAAAAGAAACGTAAAAAAAACAGAAACAAACGAATTTATTTAAAAAATTTATTGCTGTTGATTATCACCACCGTTACCCAGGCCAGCCTTCGTTTCCGGTGGTACCTGTTTGATTATAAAAGAAAAGAACAAGAAAAACAAAAACAAGAAAATAAAACAAATGCAAAAAACACATTTATTATTATAAAACTTGTATTTAATAATTCATTTCATATTCCCATTTCAAAAACGAAAAGGCTAAAATAATATTTAAAAAGAAAAAAAATCAGGCATTTCACGTATTTTGTTTTAGTATTTCAACAACATCAACCATTTTGTTTTGTTTTGTTTTGTTTTATAACAATAATCATAATAATAATCATAATAAAAATGTCTGTTACGCTTTTATGTATGTTTTATGCATAATGATAACGTAACATTAATAAAATAAAACCAAAAAAACAACAAAACCATTATTTTTACATTCAAATCAAAAGCCAGAAAGAGAGAGAGAGAGTGAGAAAGTTTGGTGTAAATAAAGTTTATTTTTGTTAGGTAACAAAAAAACAAGCATAATTTTAGGCATATGGTGACATATAATTTAAGAGAAAATAAAAATTTCATATCGTGTATTTGTATACATTTTTTTTGTGTCAAAACATTAAAGCACATTTATATTGTAATTTTTAAAAAGCCTATTGCATTACATATTCATTAATTGAGCCGTTTATTTTGAAAGTGGTTTAAGTCCATTTTTTCTTATATTGAGATATTTAAGGGTATTAAGTTGTTTTTATGGTTATGAGACCTTAAACATGTTAGAATTTATAACGTAATACGTTTTGTAAGCTTTACTAGGAATATAAGCTGTGTTTCAGTACCTCAAATGGACTTCAAAATTAATAAAATGACTTTCTTGCTTGTGAAAACGAATAAGTCCACTTTATGTTTTTTGTTTAATATTAAATATAATAAATTAGTTAATTTTTTTCACTTAAAGTTACTCCACTAGTGACAGTGATTCCTCTAAATAAAGGGTGTTTTTTATAGAGGTATAGAACTTTAAGTTGCAATAAAACAACGATGGATTATTCGATTGACATGAATTTTATTTATCCGAAAGATAATCTTGTGGCATTACATTTTAAATATGATTTCTGGCATATGACCGCCACGGCTGGCGTGGATGTAGTCCAATCTGGACGTTCAATTTACGATGACTTTTTCCAACATTTGTGGCCGTATATCGGCAATAATACGGTGAATGTTGTCTTCCAAATGGTCAAGCGTTTGTGGCTTTACCGCATAGACCAATGACTTTACATAGCCCCACAGAAAGTAGTCTAGCGGTGTTAAATCACAAGATCTTGGAGGCCAATTCACAGGTCCAAAACGTGAAATCAAGCGGTACCCAAATGTGTCTTTCAATAAATCTATTGTGGCACGAGCTGTGTGACATGTTGCGCCGTCTTGTTGAAACCACATCTCCTGGACATCATGGTTATTCAGGAATTCAGGAATGAAAAAGTTAGTAATCGTGGCTCTATACCGATCACCATTGACTGTAACGTTCTGGCCACCATCGTTTTTGAAAAAGTACGGACCAATGATTCCACCAGCCCATAAAGCGCACCAAACAGTCAGTTTTTCTGGATGTAACGGTGTTTCCACATACGCTTGAGGATTACCTTCACTCCAGATGCGGCAGTTTTGTTTGTTGACGTAGCCATTCAACCAGAAGTGCGCTTCATCGCTAAACAAAATTCGCTTATGAAAATCGGGAACAACGGTAATCTCGTTTTGGACCCATTCGACGAATCTACGCCTTACTTGATGATCGTTTGGCTTCAAACCTTGCACGAGTTGGATTTTGTAAGCACGCAAACCAAGATCCTTCCGCAAAATCTTCCATAAAGTGGATGGACACAGATCCAATTCCTGTGCTCGATGGCGGATGGACTCATTCGGGTCTTCCTCAATGCTACGCTCTACAGTAGCAATAGCTTCTTCTGTACGCACCGTACAGCGTCTCTGGGGATGCGAGTTATCAATAAGAGTAAACGTGGTGCGAAAACGTTCCATGGTTAATCGAATTAACTGCTCGGATGCACGATTTTGTCGACGATAAAATGGACGTAGTGCGCGATACGTTTTCCGCACAGAACCATTATTTTCGAAATAAAATCGCACTATTTGCAAGCGTTGTTCAGGCATGAGTCTATTCATGATGAATTGCCAAACCAAACTGAGAATAAATCACTTGACAGCTATTAAATTGGTCGCCATCTTGAAAAGTAATGCCAACTTAAAGTTCTATACCTCTATAAAAAACACCCTTTAGTTATCCTTATACTTAGGAGTTGAAATGGGACGTACATTTTTGTATGATGGTGTTAATTTTATGGTCTTCCCCGACAAGGTAATAAATCAAATATTTTGAACTCTGTATCTACTTCCATAGATTCTTTATAAATCATCTTATAGTGTTCACAACATATCCTCAGCCAATTTACAGGTTCGCCACTAGTATTTTTTAATCTTTTATGAATTGCTTCTTCCAGTGGTTTTGTAGAAAAAAATCTTCACGTTTCATTTTGGTTAATATAAATTTGTTACTCTTTCGACATATTTTTATGGTTTCATAGTAAACCTGGGGTACGTACATACATTAAATTATTTTTCCTCAAAGCCATTTCTACCACTCCAAAATCACTATCATGTGGCAAAAATGAATGTCGTGATAGTAAAAACTTATGGTCAATAATATCTGCATTATTTTCTGTCGATTGCACAATTTTCAACCATGTTACTGCCAATTTTATGAATTTCAATGGACTTAAACCAGTTTCAAAATGAATTTTTATGCATTCCGTTAACTAACAAATTTTCAAGTGCCTCAAATCATAGCGATTTTAATGATACTAGACTTAAATTGTTTATAAAAAAAGATTATATAGGATTGTGATTATTGTTATCATTAACAAAATTTTTTAAAAAATGGACTTAAACCACTTTCAAAATAAACGACTCAAGTATTGTCATAAATTTATAAAAAAAGAATACATTTTAAAGCTTTAATTATTTAATACAAAGCATACATATTGTTATAACAAAAGCAACATTGAGAATAATTAAAGATTTAACGATGCCTTCATTGATAATATAAGTAATCTTTACGAACACTATTGAGCACAATAGCTCTGGTATCTTGGAAAACTACATGTCTCAAAAACTTAAAACTTCCTCATGATAAGCATTATATAGTAAAAGGGTGTCAATAACATCGTGGCTTTTTATAAACAATTTCAAGTCTTTTAACTGAATCCTGGCAAAATTTGAAACATCTGAGTCATTTAGTTAGTGTGTTACAACCAATGAATGTAGGAATAAAAAGTGAATTTCGTGCAAGAAGCACACAAAAATCTACCAATTAGGCTGCTACCTCATCTAACCTATTTTAAGAATTTAATCAGAAGTAGTTATTTTTTGCTTCCAAACCTGAAAAATTATCTTGACTCCTAAGAGGAAATCCTTTCACAAACAAATCTATTTTGATAATCTCATCAAAACGTAATTTTTGGAACAAATGAAAAAAACATTGGAGAAAGACTAGGACTATATTTCATTAAAAAAATAATGAATAATGAATGAAAACGGATACAGACGCATACTAACGGATGCAGACGGATGCTGACGGATACTGACGCATATGTCGTAAGGATGATTTTGAAAATTTATGAAATAGTGTTTGCCTTATTGGCGGTATTTTCTTATTGTTTGTTTTTTCGACGTAGTCTAGTAAAGGGTCCGCCAAATAACTTTTTTTTTGAAAATGCTTTAAAAAAACTGCTGAATATTTTCTCAAATATCTTTTTTTATTTGAAAGTACAATCCTTCCGGTTAATAATGGAAAATAATTTCATTCAAATGGCTGTCTCGGCTGGCCATGCAGTAGCCTACACGATCGGTCCAGTTTTTAAGCACATTATCGATTGTGTGCAGCTGTATTTCACCAATGCCTTCACGAATATTGTCCTTTAAAGCGTCAATTGTCTCTGGCTTGTCGGCGTAACACTTATCTTTGACGGTACCCCACAAATAATAGTCCAACGGTGTCAAATCACAGCTCCGAGGTGGCCAAACGACATCAGCTCTGCGGCTGATAATGCGATCTTCAAAAACAGGGCGCAAAACATCGAGCGTAGCTTCGATTGTGTGGCACGTAGCTCCGTCCTGTTGCAACCAAATGTTGCCAATATCCTCCTCTTCAATTTTTGTGAACAAAAATTCGTTCAACATGGCCCGATAACGATCGCCATTGACTATAACGGCCTGTCCTTGCTTATTTTCGAAGAAAAATGGCCCAATTATGCCTCTGGACCAAAATCCGCACCAAACAGTGACTCGTTTTGGGTGCGTCGGCTTTTCAATGTATGCGTGCGGGTTTTCTGTGCCCCAAATGCGACAATTTCGCTTGTTTACATACCCGCCAAGATCAAAATGAGCTTCATCTGAAAAGATGATTTTTTTTTGCCAAAATCGGCATCTTCTGGTGTAGGCTACTGCATGGCCAGCCGAGGCAGCCATTTGAATGAAATTATTTTCCATTATTAACCGGAAGGATTGTACTTTCAAATAAAAAAGAAATTTTAGAAAATATTCAGTAGTTTTTTTTTAAAGCATTTTCAAAAAAAAAAAAGTTATTTGGCGGACCCTTTAGTTGGCTCACTAGACAAAAGTTTGTAAGTTCAAACATTAGTTTCGAACAAACCGAAATATGAAAAAAATATTTCGTACTGTGACTTTCTCTCAGCAGTCTTCTGGATAGGATCCTTTCCAGAATGTCAATAAATGAAAGATATTCCAAAGCTGTTGTCTGAAGTCGAGGTTAAACGTTAGGTTTCGTCACTTATGGATAAAATTAACACACACAACATGTTTGGTGTCAGAAGCTAGATTGTACTCTTGCCTAGAGGGTTGTAATGACCAGTTCAGTAATTCTTCGTCGACATTATCTTGGTATACAAAAAATGTTATCAGCCTGTGAATATCATTGCAGCGCATACCTAGTTGGATATCATTTGTCCTTTGCTATTACAGGCAACTTTGAAGGAAGCTTAGTCCCACGAGCATAAGTCGTGCCTCATAAATACACTCAGCCAAAAAAATTTTTTAACCAATCCGTTTTCGTTGAAAATCTTTATAATTGTCTGACATTTCCCCTCGATTTTAAGACGGTCTTTTGCATTGGTTAAAAAATTTCTGAAATTTTTTAACCGTATGTATACTTTAGTAACTGTGTATGTATAAGAGCGCTGATGAATTTCCTAAATAAATATCGAAGCTGTTTATAAAGTGGAGAAAATCGAGAGAATGCAGTCTTTTTAGCCACTGAGCCAGATACCTTAGATACCCTGAAAAACTTTAATCGCTTGTTCGTTAAACCTGGCAATTCACAAAGGAAATGAAATGCTGTCTTCCTTTCAGAAGTGGCCTTACATCTTCCGAAGTATCAATCCGCCGGCCATTTGTCCAAAGGTTTCTGTACACACTACTATGAGTTGCGATATTGGGTGGCGGAAAATCTTGAAAAGTTTCAGTGTCCTTATCCTGTTACACAGAGTCTAGAGGTCTTTTGAGATATCATAGGAGGAGATTTCCTCGTTGGCAATAGTTAGGGGATGACAGATTTCACCTTCATCAGGGAGGTTAATTCATTATTGAATATTAATGGGATTTACGATGCCATCAAAAATAGGCCTAGGTTAGAGGACGTGTACCCGTCAATAAAGACAAGTACAGTACCCGGGTTCGAGGCCTAACTAACCAAAATCTATATTTTATACCTAAAAACCTGGCGACTATTTGATTTCTTTTAGCTTAAGAGTTAATAAAACATTGATTAAAACATTTAAAGTAAGAAAAATTATACGAAAACATACACACACACATTTAAAACAACATTGAAAAAATTTACAAACTTTGTTTACACTGAACAACAAAAAAAAAAAAAATATTCACAAATGGTACCTTTTTTTATACGTTTTTGGACGTTGTACATGTTACTTGTAAATCGTTAAGATTTTGTGTTACAAAGTGTGATCAAAATTTACATTTTAAGGGGAGATTAATTGGTATTTTGTAATATTTATACTGTGCTCTTGCGCTATAATACATTATTGGATACGATTTGTTACGATTTGGTTTGATTTGATTCGATTAATTTCTCATTTTTTTTGTTTTGTTTTGTTTTTGTATGTAACAGTTTATGTATAAAAGCTATGAAAATCCAGAAAATCCGAATAATCGGTTTGATTAGCCTGTTGTTGATCAAGCTATGCGGGGGTACAGGGAGAGAGAGAGAGAGAGAGAGAGAAAATAAATCAAAACCAAAAAATGTAGATGGCGTTACAAGTTAGAGGTGGTGGTGGTGGTCGTGATGGTCGTGATGGTCGTGATGGTGATGGTATTTCATTTTGGATAGCGTGTTTATGTTAAGAGGGGGGAAAAAAATGAAATTTGATAGTGAATAAACGGAACAAAAAATTTTAAATATTTAATATGTATAATTACACTGGTTAACAAAAGTTGTCTGCATAGTTTTGTGTTCGTGAAAAATCCTCTTAACAAACTTACCAATTTCTTAAAACAATCATCGAAAAATGCTGTCATGGAACGATATAAATGTCTTTTAACTCCGCTTAATTGATGGCCTTCATCGGGATAGATTTGCTGTTTGTAAAGCACGCCCTTATTGGTTAAGGCCCTGGACAGTACCATCGATTGTTGCAGATGGACATTGTCATCGGCTGTGCCATGTATTAATAGGAATTGTTTGTCTCTTAAATTGTCCACATATTTGGAAAGATCACCCTCTTCATAGCCCTTATAGTTGTCGGTTACATTGGGAAAGCTTAAATAGCGTTCGGCATAGGTGGAGTCTAAAAAAATCCATCGCATAAATATCTACTATTTGTACAGCCTTAGCCTTTTCTTTTTAAACTTACCATACAGCTTCCAATTGGTTACCGGACTCACGCTAATGCCACACTGGAATATTGACTGAGAGCCGGCCAAAGCCAAGGCCGCAGTATAGCCGCCATAACTCCAACCCCAAACACCCATGCGGCGACTATCAATAAAATGTAGATTATCTCTTAGATATTCGCTCACCTCCAGCTGATCGGACACCTCTACCGTACCCAAGCGTTTGTAAACCTCATGTAACAATTGGTAGCCCTGGCCCGAAGAACCTCGACCATCGATTTCTATAACAATGTAATCCTTATTGCCCGCCAAATATGTGTTCCAATCAATATGCCATTTATCGGTGACTAGCTGGGAGCCTGGCCCAGCATACACATGTAAAATGGTAGGATAACGTGTTATTTCATCGTCCCTTAATACGGGCGGTAAATAAAGCCTAACTTGGGCATGATAGCCGCCTGAAATCATTACCGGAAATGTTTTCACTTGAGGCATTGCCGTACGCAGCATTTTCTCTTTTAAGCGTGTATTATTCTGTATAACCAGCAGTAGTTCCAAGGGCTGATGTTGTTTATTATAAGCATTATTGCCGCGTTCTTTATTGGCTCCATTCAGTATGTAAATACTGGAAGTGGGTATGGCTGGACCTAAGCATTCGATTAAAACAAATTTCGCATGTAAACCAGGTGGAAACTTGGCGGTATTGTAGAGACACTCATTCGAATCATGGTTATGTTTTGTTTCCCTTGATGATTTCTGTTCCAAGGGCAAAGCAGGCCCATACATTAAGGGCGGCTCATCGCCTTCCAAATCATCATCCCAGGCCGTAACCAATTTTGGTGGCGGTTTGGTATGCGCTTCATAGGTATAAGAGCCATCACTGTTTTTGATTATAGGACAAGTTAAACAATCTGGGGCATAGATAGGCGAACCATGGCGTGGTGGTAAGGCGGATACTCTATACAAATGCTGTTGGGCGGGCAAACGTTCAGGCACCCCTAGGAAATAACTGTAAAAACACAAACAAATTTATCTTTTCTTATATCTTTTCAAAGCCCTTTACTAACATCCAATTGTTCGTTTGATCCCAATGCAATAATTTCTTGACTTCATATTGGCCATGTGTTAAGGGTAACACTCTCTTCTTGGCCACATGTACAATATGACGAAAGTAACCCATACTACCATCCCTTAAGGGTGAAATGGAAATGTAAGAACTGCCATTGCTAGCAAACAGTGGCACCATTAAGGTGTCCACCCAACCGCGGCCATCACCACTAACACGATGCGTCTGCAAGCGTTTAAATTAGTCTCTCCGCTGCAAATTATTTCATTTGATTACAGTACTTACCTCAACACATACAAATATGGGCGCTTTGCATACACTCACCACAGAAATGTTTTGCGGCCTATTTAACCACACCACACTCACTTCATTTTCACTTACCCAACTGGCGCTGGTAACGTAATAATCTCTAAGAGTTTAAAAGGTATTGTGTGCGGACAGGAGAAGAAAGAGAGCGAAGGAAGTATATTAAAAATGTAGTAAGTAACTTAGAAGCCGTATTAAAGGAAACTCACTCGTTTTGTAGGATTTGTGGTGGTTGTACATCACGCGTATGTATTCTTTCAGGATCCTTAAGGTCTACTACACGCAAAGTAACAGTTGGATTTTGTGTGCCAGGCTTGGGATATCTGCAAAACAAATGGAAGGTTTTTGTTACGTTAAGGGATTTTAATTTAAGGAAATCAAACTATGATTAACACAGATTAGTATGCTACTCTTTTATACGGTTTATTTGGTACAACTACTCTTGTAGGCTCTTGATAATATCTGTGAATCCATTTCTTAAAAAAAATTTTTAGAGGCCCAAGATTGCTCCATGTACGTACGGATAAGAGGTCAGCAATGAGTATTCAAAACGATGAGTAGACTCGAATCATACTTATAATTTATGATACTTATACGCATTCATACTTATTTTAATGTCATACTCATACTACTCATATTCAAAGTTGGAAATACTCATGGTACTCGTACTTAACAATACGCATGAGGTTATTGATTTCGACTCTCCACGGCTCATCGCATACACGAATCACAAAATAAGTATGATTCGCGCACGAACACTACATACTCACATGAAGGTTGTGTGTTTGCTCTCCAAAGACAGCAATGTCTTTTTCTTTTTCTTTTTTTGTAAATGCAACAACAACTAAGACTGTAAATTTTGATGAATGATTCGAATCACTCGAATCATTTCTAAGTATTATAAGTATTTTTCTAAATTTATGAATCTGAATGAGTAGGCGTATGAATCAAACACATTTCGAATGGTATGAGTCTGATGTCAACGTTGTATTCATACGCATTGCAACTTGTACTTATAAATCAACATTGTACTGAATACGAATGAATCAGAGTAGTTGGATTTCAATACTGTTGACTCACTCATACTCAAAATTGCATGAGTACTGATAAGTGGCGAAAAAGCGATTCATTGCTCATCTCTGGTACGGATGTTTTGGAATTATGTGGAGAAGATGGAAGTCGCCGTAGTCTAGGAGGTAGTGTGTTGGCTTATTAGACGTGAGGCCTCGGTTCAAACCCATTCAACATGAAAATATAAACAAACATTTTCTACGGCGACTTCCTCTCAGCAGATTTCTGGCAAAAACTCTGAGAATAATTAAAAGTGCCTTAAAAAGTTTCTTAAAAATCTGTCGTTCGGAATCGACTTTAAACTGTAGGTCCCGCCACTCATGTATAAAATTAACACACACAATATCTAAGTTAGGTGTGAGAAGCTAGGTCGTAATAATAACTACTAAAGGGTTGTAATGACTAGTTAGGGAGAGGTTTCCTGCTAGCCTGGTCAATCTATCTATAAACCATCCTTGGAAGTCAGAAAATTTTATGAGTTCTTGTGGACTTATAATAGATCAGCCCTGCAAATTTGGACTTTTTTGTGCAAATAAGATGGCTCCAGGTGTTTCCGAAGGCATTTTGCGCGCTGAACACGAATCTGGGTTCAAAAACTTTCCATCACGTCAGGTTTTCGAGAAAATAGCGTTTTTGGCCATTTTTGAAACACTGTAGAGCTAAACACTGACGTGCTAGAACCATCGCTATTGTCAGAAATTGACAATTGATCTTTGCTCTTTAAAATGAGCCCAAAGACAAATTGTTTACGTGCACCCTTAAAGTAGGGGGTGGGTTTATGTCAAGGGGTGCAAGAGAAAAAGAAACATATTACGGAGGTCCTTAAAAATGAATCGGATTTAAATCAAGTAAATCTGATTAATTTTTATAAACCTCAACCGCCATATTGGATCCGCCATTTTGAATTTTTTAAATCTGAATGAAGATCTGTAATCAGCGACCCCAAAAACCCCTGAGTGTCAATTTTCAAGTAAATCTGATTTGTTTTTAAGGACCTCCGTAATGTGTTTCTTTTCCTCTTTTTCGAAAACCTGACGTGATGGAAAGTTTTGAACTTCGTGTTCAGCGTGCAAAATGCCTTCGGAAGCACCTGGAGCCATCTTATTTGCAAAACCCATGCAGGGCTGTGTTATCTATGGTCCATCCATTTATGTCGGAATAATTTATGGATTCTTAAGAGCTTCTAGTAGGTTTGGGTGTAGGCTAGTAATTTTGATTCTTGACGGTTAATTTCATTCTCTGGCATCATATCTTGGACTTAACGCTAAAAACAAGGCCTATCTCTTCATCGTATCTAATTACATACATACATACATAATTGGTTATTACAATCCCTTAGTCAGGACTACATCCTAAGTTCTCACAGCACTGTGTTGTGTGTGTTAATTTTATACATGAGTGGTGAGGCGTACAAACTAAAGTTGACTCCGAATGACAGATTTTTTTGAGAAACTTTTCGTGGCAATTTTTTATTTACTGTTCGGATTTTTGCCAGAAATCTGTTGAGGGGGAAGTCGCCGACGAATTTTCTAATATTTTGTTTTGATGTTTGATCAGAGGCCTCCCGTCTAATAAACCACACATTATCTACTAGACTGCGATGACTTCTAATTACAGTGAGCTTAACGGCCGAACTTCTAAAAGAAGTTCATTCTTATAGACTTTCTCGATCAAATCAACAGATTATGAATTCAGACAACTGATAATGCTCACTAGTAGGGTGTATAACAGTAGCATATATTTTAGTCAGATTGCTGTAACAGGTTAAGGTTAGGTTAGGTTATGTTAAGTTAGAGGACGTGTACTTGTCAATTAAGACAAGTACAGTACCCAGAGGTCGAATTGACTCATTGTACAATGTCCTACTTTCCCACACCACTTATGTTGTGTGTGTTAATTTTATACGACCTACAGTTTAAAGTCCATTCCTAATGACAGATTTTTTTGAGAAACTTTTCATGGCAGTTTTTTATTTACTTTCAGAGTTTTTATCAGAAATCTGCAGAGGGGGAAGTCGCCGACGAAATATTTTTTTTCATATTTAGTTTTGTTGGAGATGTGTTAGCTGGGATTTGAACCCTAGACCTATGTCTGATAAGCCAACACACTACCTACTAGACTACGAAGACTCCTAATTAAAGTGAGCTTAATAGCCGAACTTCTAAAAGAAGTCTATTCTTATAGACTTTCTCGATCAACAGGTTATGAATTTAGACAACTGATGATGCTCACTAGTAGGGTGTATATCGGTAGCATATATTTTAGTCAGATTGCTGTAACAGGTTTAGGTTAGGTTAGGTTAGGTTAGAGGATGTGTCCTTGTCAATTAAGACGAGTACAGTACAACGTCCTAGTTTCTCACAACACTTATGTTGCGCGTGTTAATTTTATACGACCTACAGTTTAAAGTCCATTCCTAATGACAGATTTTTTTGAGAAACTTATTCATGGCAATTTTTATTTACTTTCAGAGTTTTTATCAGAAATCTGCAGAGGGGGAAGTTGCCGACGAAATATTTTTTTCATATTTAGTTTTGTTGGAGATGTGTTAGCTGGGATTTGAACCCTAGACCTACGTCTAATAAGTCAACACACTATCTACTAGACTACGAAGACTTCTAATTAAAGTGAGCTTAATAGCCGAACCTCTAAAAGAAGCCTATTCTTATAGACTTTCTTGATTAACCGACTAGGAATAATGCTCATTAGTAGGGTGTATAACAGTAGCGTATATTTTAGTCAGATTGCTGTAATAGGTTTAGGTTAGGTTAGGTTAGACGACGTGTACTTATCAATTAAGACAAGTACAGTACCCGGAGGTCGAATAGACCCATTGTACAACGTCCTACTTTCTCACACCACTTATGTTGTGTGTGTTAATTTTATACATGAGTGGTGGGAGAAACTTTTCACGGCAATTTTATTTACTCTCAGAGTTTTTGCCAGAAATCTGCTGAGAGTTAGTCGCCGAAGAAATATTTTTTTCATATTTTTGTCTTGATGTCTGGCCTGGGGCTCGAACCCTGGCTTTACGTCTAATAAGCCAACATACTACCTACTAGACTACGGCGACTTCTAACTGAAAACAAAACAAAAAAAATCCTTAATTATTATGGCCATGTTTTCCAAAAATAAATCACCTCACATTACGTTTTCCTCGCCACTATTTAACTGTCCTTTTATTATCATTTTATCTTTATTACTACTTTTCTTTGGCACTTAAGCAAAGTGCTCCATAATAAATTTCCTCAAGGACACTTTAATAATCTTTAAATCTCTTAAATATTGTCATCGAATAAAAACAGAATTTCTTCGTAATGAATTTTTAATGAACTTCCGTACGTTTGCTGTATGTTTTCTTTCACTTTCACTCTCTTTAACTCACCTTAATGACCTGATTTCCGGATACAAATTAGCATTTGGATGATGGCCAGCATTAACATTTCCAGCATTTGTTGTACCATACCAGGCAAAGTGTTGCTCCTGCACCAGTGAATCATTAAAGGAAGCGTATAACATCATATGGCCATCATGCGATAGCCATATTGCATTATTTGCATTTAAAATTTCCTCTATTAAAATACAAAAAAAAGGGAAAAAGAAAATAGAAAAGTAGCACAGATAGAATATGTATTAGAAAAAGTCTCCATTAAATTAATAGACAAAGTGTAACTGTGAGGAGGGAGCGTCCTAAGGTTAGAACACAGGACAACTGTGTTTTCCATTTGGTGTTGTGAACGTTTAAATGGGGGAAGAAATTCAATTTGCAAGCAATTGCTGCAGACAAATGCTACCGAGTGACACTAACCACTCGGTTAGAAATAAAAAGATTGTAAAAGGTTATTGATATTGGGTATGTGCATTAATTTCCATCTGATTTTTAAATTGATTTTAAATAAAACCCATGTAAAGCCACAATTTTTCATGAAATTATTATTTCGTTATATTTCGTGTAACCTATGAACGAAATACAATGATAACTTCGTGATTTATTGTAGTAGAGGCTCTATTTGAGATAAAGGGTCCGCCAAATAACTTCTTTTTTTTGAAAATGCTTTAAAAAAAAAACTACTGAATACTTTCTCAAATTTCTTTTTTTATTTGAAAGTACAATCCTTCCGGTTAACAATGGAAAATAATTTCATTCAAATGGCTGCCTTCGGCTGGCCATGCAGTAGCCTACACGATCGGTCTAATTTTTAAGCACATTATCGATTGTGTGCAGCTGTATTTCACCAATGGCTTCACGAATATTGTCCTTTAAAGTGTCAATTGTCTCTGGCATGTCGGCGTAACACTTATCTTTGACGGTACCCCACAAATAATAGTCCAACGGTGTCAAATCGCAGCTCCGACGGGGCAAAACGACATCAGCTCTGCGGCTGATAATGCAATCTTCAAAAACAGGGCGCAAAACATCGAGTGTAGCTTCGGCTGTGTGGCACGTAGCGCCGTCCTGTTGAAACCAAATGTTGCCAATATCATCCTCTTCAATTTTTGTGAACAAAAATTCATTCAACATGGCCCGATAACGATCGCCATTGACTGTATCGGCCACTCCTTGCTCATTTTCGAAGAAAAATGTCCCAATTATGCCTCTGGACCAAAATCCGCACCAAACAGTGACTCGTTTTGGGTGCGTCGGCCTTTCAATGTATGCGTGCGGGTTTTCTGTGCCCCAAATGCGACAATTTTGCTTGTTTACATACCCGCCAAAATCAAAATGAGCTTCATCTGAAAAGATGATTTTTTTTTGCCAAAATCGGCATCTTCTGGTGTAGGCTACTGCATGGCCAGCCGAGGCAACTATTTGAATGAAATTATTTTCCATTATTAACCGGAAGGATTGTACTTTCAAATAAAAGAAATTTGAGAAAATATTCAGTAGTTTTTTTTTAAAGCATTTTCAAAAAAAAAAGTTATTTGGCGGACCCTTTAGTATTCGACCAATCTTTCGAACATTTTGGATGATATTCTTGGCAATGACTAGCCGAATGCTGGTTTTCGAATGCTACAGCGTATGGATATTATCCGCATAGGCATAGTCTTTGACGTAGTTTCACAAATAAAGTCTAATGACGTCGAATCGCATGGTCTTCGTGGATATAATGGGTGATTTTTTAAGAGCTATAGGAAAATTTTTCAAAAAAAAAAACACATAAAATGCAGAAAAATGCATGAAATCTTTATTTGAATCGATAGTACGGTCCATATAATTTAATGTTTGAAGATTATTTCATGCAAATGTTGACCACGACTCCGCCTCAAATGGTCCATCCGCTTAGTCCAATTTTCTCACGAATAAATGCTTCAATGTTGTCTTCCAATGCGTCAATTGAAGCGGGCTTGTCTGTATTGACATGAGCTTTAACATAGCCCCACAAAAAATAGTCTAAAGGCGTTAATACGCACGATCTAGGCGGCCAATTGACCAGTCCCGAACGTGAAATAAAATGTTCACCGAACTCCCCTCTCAATAAGTCCATTGTTACGTGTGCTGTGTGGCATGTGGCACCGTCTTGTTTAAACCACATGTCATGCAAGTCAAGCTCTTGCATTTTGGGCAAAAAAAAAATTGGATATCATCTCACTGTAGCGCTCACCATTCACAGTTATGTTACGATTCGCAGCATCTTTGAAGAAGTACGGTCCAATGATGCCACCAGCCCATAAACCGCACCAAACTGTGACTTTTTCTGGATGCATTGGTAGCTTTTGCAATGCTTCTGGCTGATCTTCACTCCAAAATCGACAATTCTGCTTATTTACGTATCCATTGAGCCAAAAATGAGCTTCGTCGCTGAACACAATTTTTCGATAAAGAAGTGCATCTTCGGCCAACTTTCCAAGAGTCCATTCAGCAAAAATTCTGCGTTGCGGTAGGTCGTTCGGCTTCAATTCTTGCACCAGCTGTATTTTGAAAGGCTTCACACCTAAATACTTCCGCAAAATTTTCCACGTTGTTGAGTAACAGAGGCCCAATTGCTGCGAACGGCGACGAATCGATAATTGATGATCATCATTGACACTGGCCGGCCGATACAGCTGCGATATATTCTTCAGTTCGCACTCTACGTAAGCGTGTTGGTGGGTTAATGTCCAAAAATATAAATTTGGTGCGAAATTTAGTCACAATAGCCCGAATAGCCGCTTCAGTGGGTCGATTAAACTGACCATAAAATGTAAGAAGCGCGAGATGAACTTTCCTAACAGAGTATGCATTTTGATAATAAAATTCAATGATTTGCAAGCGTTGTTCGTTTGTAAGACGATTCATGATTAAATTATAGACCAAACTGAAGATGTTTGACAGTGAAACAAAACACGAAACGTGCGTGAGCTGTTGAAACCAGTGTTGCCAAAAAGATAATAGCTAAAAAATCAACCGTTATTTCACGAAATTAAGACAAAATTCGTGATGTTTGTGCTTAGTCTTGGCACCATCCTGTTGAAACCACATACCGTTCATTTCACATTTCTCAATGCAGACCAAAATAGGTCAGTCATCATCGGGCCATAGCGCTCTGGATAGACTGTAATAGTTCTGCCAGGTTAATTTTCGAAATTGTCCACTGTTCACTTCTAGACTATAATGCCCAAACAAATACTTACTTTTCTCGGCTGCAAAGACTATTCTACAATTATCTTTAGGTTCTAAGAGCTGTATAAGTGACAATTTTGCCTACTGACGTTACCGCCTGTGAGAAATGAGCTTCATCGGCGAAAAAAATTTTGATTGAAAAATTAGCATTTACACCTTGTTACTCCAGTTCCCAACAATCGGAGCGGATTTGCGTCATTCTGAATTGTCAGGCAGTTTTAACTCCAAGTCACGATTTATTCCCTCGGATTATTACGTATGCCAGAGATGCTTCGCTTACCAATATATGACCTGTGCTGAATGAAGTATTAGATCGGTCAGGGAGGAACAGATAGTAGGATTTGCCGATATAGTCTTCTCTCATATAGTATACCCGAATTATTCATTAAATTTCCAGACAGGTTTCCGGCTTGATCCTGAGAGAGTTAGGTTTAAATGGGAAGCCTTGATGAAAACTTGACAGTTAGTTCTGTCCTTTAACTTTATGTGGCTTGTTCTGCCACTCCTTCCTATCCCATTCTACATTTATAATGTAGAATCGGGATTTTTAAAAACTTTCACGAAAATATTATGACTGTTTTCATGGTTTTAATGTTAAAATGTTTTACGAAATTCCGTTTACAGTCGGGTCCTTTTCAAATGCTCCTTTTAAGGAACAAAACTCTCCATATTTTCCGCAAGTACTTTTATCGGGAAACGAAACTCGTTGTATTGAAAATGTCATGGGACAAAATAGCGTCTTCCTTACAAAGTAGGCGCTTTCGCGTCTCGTAGTTGTGAAACCTCATCGCTGTTAACAATATTTAGTGTCAAACGATGATAGTTAATGCACATATCCATGATATATGGGTCATTCATTGTAAAATAATATTTCAGTAAAATTTAGACAACAATAAACACTTATTTTTTAATACAACAAAAATAAAAGAGACATCAAACTTTTGAAATACTCAAATCAAATTGTTTCCATAAAATTTATAGTTTATGGAATGACCCATACATTCAGCACAATATTAAACGTTCAACTAATAGTTATTACGTCCTACAAATACTTAAACAACAGGCAACACTTACCTTCATATAACCAATCAGGTATACCATTAAAGATAACACCCGGTATGGCATCACGCGTTATACGATGAACAAATTGTGAACGCGCCCCCTGGCAGTAATAGATGTCGTAATTGTAGACTAAAACGATGGCATTCGTATGGGGTGTAAAGCGGGCATAGTGCAAATACGGCCATTCATTCTCGCCGTCATCGATTTTCAATTTTATACTTTCACTGCAATTTCACATCACACAGCAAGACACAGCGGTAACAGCAGCAAACATTTTCCGGAGTGGCAAGTTTTTTTTTTTTTAATAGACACCAGCAGACATGATGGCAAACATGCAAAGAAAACGGAAATAAAGGCAAGAAGGCGAGAAGAAAAAATATTTAGTTTGTAAGGCAGAAGAGAAAATTTTATTTTATTAAAGAGATAGGTTTCTTGGGGCTTATTAACTGGGTTACCAAATAAACAAGACCAATTGCTATGAGGTTGGTGTAATGAATTAAATATCTACGAACATAGCTCCGTAATACTATCGAGATAGGTCTCTAGAAATGAGAAAGATCTGCGTCAAGCCAGAGAACGATCTACAACCTCATGTAATTTGTGGGTAAGCAAAGACTCTGCGTATCCCTAGCCCTTACATAATACGTGTCCATTGGCACGCTTCTTAACCAATTAAGGCCATGTGAGCCTGGCAATAAAGCAAGTTTCTTACTCCGCCCAGGATATGTTATCAGCAATAAATACCGCCTAATAGTCTCGGCCCAACGGAGATGTGAATTGGTATTCGGTAGGAGTGTGCTTGCTCTAGCAGATTTATTACCCACACAATCACCCGGAATATATGTGAAACCAGGAACCGATATGAGATTGATACAAAATTGCAGCGAGAGACGGTCAATGGGGTCGTGGGATATGTCGACCAGATCGACTTAAAAGTTACAGTCGAAAGAGATGTGACTACCAATCCGAATTAGGGATCACACATTCAGGATCAATTCCGCAGAGTTATTGATGGCCCTTACTTCTGTTTTAAACATACAACAAAAGTCAGGAAGACGGAGAGGCATCCTAAGGTTAAGCTCATCGTAGAAAATTCGACATTCCATTCCCTGCTCAAGTTGACAACTGTTCATGTAGACTTTCACAGAATTCCCTAAGTAGACCATGTCTATGAAGATCAGTCTTCTCTCTGTTCGGAATTCTAGACGGAGAGGCATCCCAAGGTTAAGCTCTTCGTAGAAAATTCGACAACCCAACTCCTGCTTAAGTTTACTACTGTTCATGTAGACCTTCACAGAATTCCCTAAGTAGACCATGTCTATGAGGATCAGTCTCCTCTCTGTTTGGAATTCTAGTGTGAAATCTCCTATCAATACTAGATTCGGACGCGGTGAAGTAATTTTAGCTGAAGATTTAGTGATTCTCTGCCCACGCCACAGGTTATTAAGTTGCATTAAGGCGAGTACCGTCTGTTGACTAAGCAGTACTCCAGATGGAAACAAATTAAGCATATTAAAGAGAGCCTTTGTAGGGCTATATCATAACAGTTATCGTCCTCGCTCTGTCAATGTGCTTCACGTTGTTATTTTCATTGAGGGCAGTGCACCAGAAGACACATCCAGAAGGAAGTTTAGAACAAAGTCTTAATATTTTACCAGAAGGTCTACTATAGCAGCAGATACCGGAAGCTACTTTACGACCCCATCAGCTATGTTGCCCCTAAAGCTATATACGAAGCTTACCGACTATAAAGAAGTGGAGAGAGAACAACCCTCTGCGGGTTTCTTTCACATACCTCCAGCTAGAGGAAGCTGCAGGAGAAGTTAATCCAAACAGATCTATCTGAATATTATGACTGTGCAGAGCTGTGACAATCATTAACTTGCAGGGTTACATACATGAAGTGCTAGCTATCTCAACCGACATAAAGATTACGAAAAAAATTTTCTTCGCTGACTTCCTGTCAGGAGATTTCTGGCAAAAACTCTGAGAATAAATAAAAGTGCCATGAAAAGTTTCTTAAAAATCTGTCGTTCCGAATCGACTTTAAACTGTAGGCCCCGTCACTTATGTATAAAAGTAATACACACAACATCTGAGTTAGGTGTGAGAAGCTAGGTATGTAAGATGGAACTGTTGCCTACTTTCTCTCCATTATCCAGGCTTAGGAAGAAGTTTCCTGCTAGCCTGGACAATCTATCTATAAACCATCTTTGGAAGTCAGAAAATTGTCTGGGTTCTTGATAATAGATTCTTTATGTGTATATAGCCTGCATTCCTGGCGGTTAGTTTCACCTTTGCCTAGCCAATCTATTCATCCATTGATGTCGGAATAATTTATGGATTCTTAAGAACTTTTAGTAGGTTTGGGTGTTAACTAGTAACTTCGATTCATCTTCTGGCAATATATCTTGGACTTAACGTGAAAAACAATGCCTATCTCTTCATCGTACCTAATTACATACATACATACATAATTGGTTATTGCAATCCCTTAGTCAGGATTACAACCTAGCTTGCAAGGTTTGTATGTACATAAAGTGCTAGCTATCTCAACCGACATAAAGATTTCGAATCCTAAAAAAATATTTTAAAAATCTCTGCATACTTTAAGGCTTTACTTTTAAAGAGAGAATCGAAGCATATCTTAAAGCGTTCTACTTACCTAGTTTGAATGTCAAACAATGTATATTGTGCCAAAAACGAATAACGGAATAATTTTATAACGTTTTGTGACAATAATAAATAACGTTTATCCGCTGATATGGAAAATGTATAGGGTGCCAATGTTTTCTGCAACAGAGAGAGAGAGAAAATACAAAAAAAAAGAAATGATAAGAATTGAAACATTTTACTGAAATGTCACAATAAATTGTCTTTAAATGCCAATAATTGCGACAAATATTACAATTTAAAATGAAAATTAAATGGTTTTGCATAAATAATAAACATTCAATATGGAATGGAAAATAAAAATTTAATTATTAATAAACAAAAACTTAATTATACCGATAAATGTGTGATAGACAGCAGATAGAACAAAAGAATACGAAACAATCAGTCAGTCAGTCAGTCAGTCAGCCAGTAGTAGGGACATGAAATGGCAGAAAATAAATATTGAACATGTGTTTGTGTACAGACCTAACGATTATGACAGGATATACATACTATAATGAGGAATTTATATGACGTTATTAATAAGTGCGGTTAAATGGTTTTTATTTCTCTTCTTTCTCTTTTTTTTTTTTTTTGCTAAAGGACAGGAGTATAATAGAGGGATTATATGTTTTAATAATGAGGTTAAGAATACATATTACAATTTAATTGGTTTTAAATACTCGTTGTTATTTTTTTCTGCATGGGAAATAAAGACCTGGAGAAGTTGTTAATGATATGTATTGTTCATTATATATCGTATGTCAATACGATATAATTGCTAAAATAAATGGCTTGTTCCATGTGGAAATACCAAAACGTATGATTACTATTAATGGGTTTAAATGTCATATCAAATAGCAAATGCTCCTTAATTGAGCCGTTAAAAACCGAGCTCGACAATGACGCAAACCGCCACCGGAACGTTGAACGAAAATGGTATGAATATTTAATCAATTTTTATTTTATTACCCCTCTTGAGAGAATAATCGGTGTTCAGAAATACACCTTTATTGCGTAAATCGCAATAAACGCCATTATTGAGCTCAATATTTCATATAAAGTTTCAATTAATTATTGCGCAATAAATACGCAAATTGTTATAATATTGAGTAAAACTTAAAATGCAGCTTTGTCATAAGTATGTTCAGTGAGCATATTAAAATTACCCGAACATTTTCTTTTGATGTTTGACAACTCAAATGTCAGCAACGAAAAAAACAAAACAAAATAAAAAGAATGTTGTTGAAACAACCAGCTGTCAAAAGAATATTGAATAAGCAGCTGAACACTTAAAATATTGTACTCAATAAACCGAATATTGACTCAATAAAATTGCATAGTATAAAGCACGAAACATGTTCATCTTATACGGATTGTTGTAGTTATTTCAAGGCGTCTCAATGATATCTTTGGCCTACGACAACTTTTGAGCTTTTTTGGATATCCGTGTTTGCGGTATTCGATACTATCTAAGTTTAGCTTCTATACAAGAGAGCTGGCATGGTGTTTATCCAGCCTGCTCTGCATTTGTGATAAGTTCGTTGAAGCTATTTCAGTCCTCAAGTAATTTGGCCTTCATTAAAGAATCCCTTCGTCTTCTACAGAGAGTGCCTGTTTTGCCCACAAATTGTAATTTGGTTTGATCTTTCTGTGGCGGCCTTTCTGGAAAGTGATACAAAGTTGTCCCTGGAATAGCCGCCTAACTAACAGTCACTTCTAATCTTCGTAGGCGGCCTACTTGATGCCCTACTAACTTTGCATATATTCTATAAGAAAGTCGCCGTAGTCTAGTAGGTAGCACGTTGACTTATTAGGCGTGTGGCCTCGGTTCAAACCCCAGCTCAGACAGCTCCAACAGAACGAAATATGAAAAAATATTTCAGCGGCGACTTCCTCTCAGCAGATTTCTAGCAGAAGTTCTGAGAGTAAATAAAATTGGCATAAAAGTTTCTTAAAAATCTGCCGTTCGGAGCCGGCATTAAACTGTGCCATTCATGTATAAAATTAACACACACAACATAAGTGGTGTGAGAAACTAGGTCGTAATCCTGACTAAAGGGTTGTAATGACCAATTATGTATAAATATACATACAAATAGTATCAAAGATAGACTTGCCTCTGGAATTCACATCTGAGCTAATCCAGGCGATATGTACACTATAAGACTATAAGGTTAGGTTCCATGATCACCTGCGATATGGCCTGTTGTTTTACCTTGTGATTAACAGTACGGTGAAAGGTCTAATAAACTACGCATAGGACTATGCAGCGAAGCGAAAGGACCTTGTAAACCGGAATCTACAATAAATGTAGTCCTCGCGAGAGCCAACTGACATCAAACGTATTGCAACTGATTAAATTTGTCAGTAGCAGTTGCAGGCCAGATTGTGAAAGATAGACTCAAATAAGTGTTGCACTCACAGCTACTGCGATAACCATAATATGGACAAACCATATGTTTCGGCATACGTCTAACTACATAGTGTCCACTATATAGTGTCAATAAAAGCCTGAAGGTTGGACCTTTTCATTGAGAAAAAAAGGTCAGATTGTTGCGAATATCCAGCAAATAGTGATGTTAGCTTTCCTGAATTTTGTATTGCTCAACGTTCATTTGTCTATCAAGTTCGACAATGTCATTGAAGGGAGTGTATGTCTCCCAGAGCAAAAACGACATCAAATGCGCATGCCTTGGCACTCATATTAGTTCGACATGACATCACCTACGTTGCGCCATGTGAGCAAATGGGAAGACTTCAATCTCTCTACGTTGGAAATGAGAGAGATTGAGATTGATTGAGATTGATAGAGATTGAGATTGATAGTGATTAAAATTGCTAGTGCTTAAAATTGATAGAGATAGAGGTTGATAGAGATTGAGATTGATAGAGATTGAAAAGGAATGATAGAGATTGAGATTGATAGAGATTGAGATTGTTAAGAGATTGAGATTGTTAAGAGATTGAGAGAGATTGAAAAGGATTGATAGATATTGAGATTGATAGAGATTGAGATTGATAGATTTTGAGATTGATAGAGATTGAGATTGATAGAGATTGAGATTGAAGAGATTGAGAGAGATTGAAAAGGATTGATAGAGATTGAGATTGATAGAGATTGAGATTGATAGAGATTGAGATTGATAGAGATTCAGATTGTAAGAGATTGAGATTGATAGATATTGAGATTGATAGAGATTGAGATTGATAGAGATTGAGATTGAAATAGATAAAGATTGAAAAGGATTGATAGATTGATAGACAAAGAGATTGATAGTGATTAAAATTGATAGAAATTGATAGTGATTAAAATTGATAGAGATTGAGGTTGATAAAGATTGATAGAGAATCTCTATCTGGATATTGAGATTGATAGAGGTTGAGATTGATAGAGATTGAGATTGATAGAAATTGAAAAGGATTGATAGATTGAAAAGATTGATAGATTGAAAAGATTGATAGAGATTGAGATTGATAGAGATTGAAATAGGTAGAGATTGAAAAGGATTGATAGATTGGTAGAGATTGAGATTGATAGTGATTAAAATTGATAGAGATTGAGGTTGATAGAGATTGAGATTGATAGAGATAGAGATTGATGGATATTGAGATTAATAGAAATTGAAAAGGATTGATAGATTGAAAAGATTGATAGAGATTGAGATTGAAATAGATAGAGATTGAAAAGGATTGATAAATTGATAGAGATTGAGATTGATAGTGATTAAAATTGATAGAGATTGCGATTGATAGAGATTGAGATTGATAGAGATTGAGATTGTAAGAGATTGAGATTGATAGAGATTAAGAGAAATTGAAAAAGATTGATAGATTGATAAAGATTGAGATTGATAGAGATTGAGATAGATAGTGATTGAGATTGAAAGGGATTGAGATTGATAGAGATTGAGAAAGATTGAAAATGATTGACAGATTGAAAAATTGAATTCACAGTATCGATAAATTAAGATTCTAGATTTTATTTTTGGTCTTATTAAGGACATAAATCTCTACCTGGAGAAGGGTACAGCTGCCGGGCAATCTGAAATAGACTGAATGGTCCTATTCATCAGAATAAATATCCAAACTCAGCACTTCTTTAGAGATTAGATTCTCCAATATTAAAAACTAAAAATCACCCTAATTTTTCAACAAATCTCGCAATGCAAATGACAAGACGAAAAAAGTATTTTTCTTAAACTTTAGATTTTTATTTTTGGTCATTATTTCCCTTCATTTGATTTAATAACAGAGAATTGGAAAAATAAACATTTTTTTGCTGTCATTTTGTAAAAGAAAAATTTTATAAAAAGAAATATTCAAATGTCATTATAAATCATTTGAATAATAAAGGATAAGCGAGACAGAGAGAGGGGGAGAGAGAGCAAGGTTATGATAATAATTTTTGTTGAGAATTACAAAAATACTATCGACAGCATGATTTGTTTGTTGTTATCAGTAGAATTGATAATAATTTGAAAGGCTTTGTTGTCGTCGTTAGGCAGGTCATTAGTGGTGATTTTCAACAATTGAAAGGAAATAAAAAATTTTTTTAATGATTTATGAAATTATTTTTAAAAATGGTTTCTAAAATTATTTTTAAAATGTAAAGAGAATTGTGGAAATAATGGAAAATTGTGGAATAAATTATATAATAATAACAATGTTTGAATACTTATGTATGAGTCTTAAAAATAAAGGGTTCTACATTTTTCGGTTTCAAAAGCTATGTTAAATAAATCGCCTGAAAAGATAAGATTACGATGTAATTTTAATTTCATGTAATGCTTGGAGCTTGTAATTATATAGGGATTCTAATGTCATTTCAATGATGGCCTTTGGATTAGTTGCAGCAGTCGATGCTGTTGAGGTAATTTTCAATCACTCTGTCGGCTATTTCTGGCAATATTATGGGCATTGACTTGATGTCGTCAAATTCTATGACTTCACCATACTGGTAATTTCTAAGGCAATAAAACTAAAATCGTCCAGTTCTACAATTCGTAGCACCATGATGTTGAAGCAACATATCGTCCGGTTCATAGCCTTCAATTTTAGTTAAAAAAGTAATAATTCATACAGTCCGGGTGCTCTGATTTGATTGTCCTGGATCCTGATAACAGCGTTCAACGCAACTGCGGACCAAAATGCGCACCAAAAAGTCAATTTATCTCGATGCAGAAGACATTGTGAGGTATTTCCCTGCCCTGAAGTCGCCATAGTCTAGCAGGTCGTATGTTGGCTCTGATTTGATGGTAACCAGGATCGTACTCGATCCTGATAACAGTGTTCAACGCAACTGCGGACCAAAATGCGCACCACAAAGTAAGTTTATCTCGATACAGAAGACATTGTGAGGTATTTCCCAGCCCTGAAGTCGCAATAGTCTAGCAGGTAGTATGTTGGCTTATTAGACGAACGAAGTATTAAAAAATATTTCTTCGTCGACTTACTTTCAGCAGTTTTCAAGCAAAAAATCCGAGAGTTACTAAAATTACCATCAAAAGCTTCTCAAAAACCTGTCGTTCGGAGTAGATTTTAAACTGTAGGTCCCGCCACTCATGTATACAATTAACACACACAACATAAGTGGTGTGAGAAGCTAGGTTGTAATCCTGACTGAAGGGTTGCAATCACCAATTATATATGTATGTACATATATATGTATGTGTGTGAGTACTCAGGGATCACGGTTCCTAAGATGGCCTCTGGTTAAATTTAACGCAAATTTTATTCTGCATGTATAGCAACCCAGATTTATCTGATCTCTGTAGAAGTGGATTCATTCCTCATCTTTCCTTTATAAGTTAGTCAAGTTTACATGCGATTCACGTATGAATTTATTCGCAGGATAACTCTGTGTTCTTTAATGGTACTTTATTAACAATAATTTCCCCCTCAAAAGTACTTTAAGCCTAAAGTCTTTATAATTCTCTTTAATTACGTGTAAATCTGAATTACAAAAGTATTTTCGAAATTAAATTTAATGTTGCTCATGGTAAAAATATGTTGTTGCTGTTGTTATTTAATTTTTGTAACAACATTGTTAAAATTCCCATTAAAAAGGGGCGAAAATCAGCTCCGCATATATATTTTTATGCAGAAGGAAGAATGAAATCATAAGCCAAGTCAAGTGAAAGTACTTTAGATAATGTCGTTACGTTGGCAGCGACAACGATGTTACAAATTAAATCAAATTACAAATAAAACTTTGTTGTATTTATGTATAGTTAACGAGGGTAAATTGAAAAGGAATTAAGAGCGTTTCATAGTATCATTTATTTTGAAATATTGATTACGAATGAGGCATTTTAATAAAGAATCTAATGCTGATGGTAGTTTAGTGTGATATATTCAATAATGGCCTTTTTTATTCATGGCAATATCCCCGTTATCGATCTCTTTTCAGGCGCGTCTATTCATGCTCCTGAATGCCTCCTTAATGTCTTTGTGTCTAACAGTTGTCATTCGAGTTTTCTCAAAGCAATTGATTCCCGCGAGACCAAGATTTCTATTCGAACCTCATCCATTTTTCCAAACTATATAAGCGTCTGTGTCTTTCAGTAGGTATACATCGTAGGCATATTCTCTAGATCTTAACTGCCTTAACTGTTTTTGCTGAAGTAGCTTTACAAATGCCGAGATCTAGAGGTTACAGTAGAACCTAGAATATCAGTTATTACGTTGAAACGGTTGCCCAATACATACATACATAATTGGTCATTACAACTCTTTAGTCAGGATTACAACCGATCATCTCACACCACTCATATTGTGTGTATTAATTTGTATACATGAGTGGCGGGACCTACAGGTTAAAGTCGACTTTGAACGACAGAATTTTTGAGAAACTTTTCATGGCAATTTTTATTTAATCTCAGAGTTTTTGCCAGAAATCGGCTGAGAGGAAGTCGCCGAAGAAATACTTTTTGTATTTTGTTGTGATGTCTGGCCTGGGGTTTGAATCCTGGCTTTACGTCTAATAAGCCAACACACGACCTACTAGACTATGGCGACTAGGCATATTAATAATGCATCAAATACTGGTGGTAGGCCAGTATGATATATTCAATGTCTTAAGACTTTTTCAGGCGTATCTGTTCATGCTCAAGAATGCCTCCTTATGGCCATTGCGTCTAACAGTTGTAATTAGAATTTCTGGGCGCAATTGATTAACATGATATTCGAACCTCATCAATTTTTCCAAACTATATGCGCGTCTGCGCCTTACGGAATCGTGACAATATTCTCAAAATCTTAATTGAGCCGTATTTCTCTTTTCACTGGAGTAGCTTAACGCACGAAGATCGAGAAATTATAGTATGCAACCTTGTCGAACATCAGTTCTAACGCTGAAACTGCTGCCCAATGCGTTGTCGTAATCTAATCGGAATATTACGTCTTCATACTTGCGTGACGGCCAAAAGAGAGAAGGGATTTGTCCTTGGCAAGCCAGTCTGCTATAATCTACCGACGTTTTACGTCTTAATACTAGCGTTGCATAAGTGTAATTACTTTCAGTGGGTCATATTTACAGGCAATTGCTTTATAAATTGCGTGGTGACTTCGAGTAATGAACGCCTTCTTTCCATTTAAAGAGGATGTTGCCGTTCGTCGGATTCTGCTAGGATCTAACGAAATTTGTGTATTCTTTTCTCGTAGAAGATGAGGAAGTACTGCGTATGGTACACTCCTAATATTCCTTACGTAGCAAATATAATTCCACATTGAATATCAGAAACTGATTGCATTACTGGGTAGAGCCTTTGTCTTTTTTGAGTTCATATAAAGGGTCCGCCAAATAACTTTTTTTTTTAAAATGCTTGAAAGTACAATCCTTCCGGTTAATAATGGAAAATAATTTCATTCAAATGGCTGCCTCGGCTGGCCATGCAGTAGCCTACACGATCGGTCCAATTTTTAAGCACATTATCGATTGTGTGCAGCTGTATTTCACCAATGGCTTCACGAATATTGTCCTTTAAAGCGTCAATTGTCTCTGGCTTGTCGGCGTAACACTTACCTTTGGCGGCACCCCACAAATAATAATCCAACGGTGTCAAATCGCAGCTCCGAGGTGGCCAAACGACATCAGCTCTGCGGCTGATAATGCGATCTTCAAAAACAGGGCGCAAAACATCGAGTGTAGCTTCGGCTGTGTGGCATGTAGCGCCGTCCTGCTGCCAAATGTTGCCAATATCCTCCTTTTCAATTTTTGTGAACAAAAATTCGTTTAACATGACCTGATAACGATCGCCATTGACTGTAACGGCCACTCCTTGCTCATTTTCGAAGAAAAATGGCATAATTATGCCTCTGAATCAAAATCCGCACCAAACAGTGACTCGTTTTGGGTGCGTCGGCTTTTCAATATATGCGTGCGGGTTTTCTGTGCCCCAAATGCGACAATTTTGCTTGTTTACATACCCGCCAAGATCAAAATGAGTTTCATCTGAAAAGATGATCCTTTTTTTTTTACCAAAATCGGCATATTCTGTAAGTCGATCGCAGGCCCACTTAGCGAAGCGAAAGCGCATTGGATGGTCAATTGGCTTCAACTCCTAAACCAATTGGACTTTGTATGGCGTCATACCAAGGTCTTTATGCAAAATTCGTCTCAATGATGTCTCCGAAATGTTCAATTGTCGAGAACGACGGTGAATTGATGTTGATGGCGCTTCACGTACACTTTCTGCCACAGCAGCAATATTCTCGGGTGCACGCAATGTTTTTGGCTTTTCACGCTTAGGTTTGATCGATGAGGATGCCAGATTCTTTTACTGTTTTCACAAGATAATGAACATACGGAGCTGACGGTGCTGACGGCTTCTTCCAAAATCCGTACGCAATTTTCGCACACATTCAGCAACATTACCATGATTTTCAAAGTAATGTCGCAATATTTCCCAGCGTTGTTCAAGCGTGTACACAACCATATTCGTTCAGCGGAAGGATAAAACTAATTATCTGTCAAATCAGACATGAGCTAAGAGTTACCATTCACGAAATAAGCACTAGTTGAATGAAAAAAAACGTTAGATGGCGGACCCGATATAATTCCACATTGTATATCATAAACTTATTGCATTACTGGATAGGGTCTTTGTGTTTTTTGGGTTACTAAATAATTCGAAATCGAATCGAATTATTCACAGACAATTTGATGTTCCTTCTAATGCATCTTAATTTTCGTATAATTAAGTTTAGTTGTCCATTTGTCACCAGTGGTGTTGACTCACCACCATCAAAGAGAACGTTGGAAGATGTTTGACCACATTTTAGGAAAGTTTGAGAACCGTACTGAAAGTTCTAGTATGTCCATGTGGTGAATGAGGGCTTTTCTTTTAAAGACTTCTTCATAAAACACACAATATTCTCTTCATATTCTAATAATTTTCAATCTAGCCACTTAATATTTTAGGAACATAAATAAGACATAAATAAACTATGGCCATAAATTCATAGCAATACTTATATGGAGGGAGCACAGCAGCAATGGCAAATAAATAATAAAAATAAAATCTAAAGTACGAACGAAAAATATACAATAAATGCCGGCATAAATAAATATGAATGAATTGATAAAAAAAATAAAATAAAAATTTCACATTCACATCTTCTGAATACAAGCAGCAGATAAAAATTCCATCCATACATCCAACCATCCATCCATCCATAATAACGTAATAGAAATAGAATAACAAATGAAATGAAGACGATAGACGATAGACGGATAGACGGTGAAAGAATAAAACGTAACGAAGACGTAACTTACGTATGTAACATTTGACATTAAGACACGTTCTGTTAAATTGGCAAAATTCAAAAGACAAATGCGTCCCCAATGATCTTGATAAAGGAATTCTTCTTCTGTAAATGAGAAAAAAAGGAGAAGCAAAAGAAAAACAATAGAAAAAATACGAAAATCAGTATCTCAGAATCACAAATAAATATGAAACAATGTTAGAGAAAGTAGAATACAGTGAAACGTTTTGTTTTTATATTTTATTTTATAAACTATCACAAGTATTATTATTATTATTATATTTAGTATCTGAAAGATTGATTGTTACAAAGTCAAAGTCAAAGTTATTGTATCCTTACGTTCTATTGATATTTCGTTTAAGTTTTCTTAAGAAGGGAGCTGCATTGCAAAGTTTGTTTAGTAAGCTTCAGAAAAAAAAGAACAAACAAAAGAATAACATTGTGACTGACATCCATTACCGGTGAGATGATGACTGCCAACTGAGTGACATTTTAATGGAAGATTTTTCATTTTAGTTTTTATTCCATAAATAGATTCGTTTTCTTTCTTTACAAAAAGTTTTTATTTTAGTTGAAAATGCAAAGTTGTTAAGGAAATTTCCATGGCATTTTATGAAATTCTAAAGGTTGGCTCTAAATAACACAATAAGTGGCAAAGCTTGAGGGCTACAATCTACCAAGACGGCAAGAGAGCTAATCTATTAAAAAAGGTTCTTCCTTGCCTAGCCTATAAGAATAAAACCTGAAGTTTTTTGAATGACTTAATGATTCTACATAAAATACTCTGTTTTTCTTTGAGTAGTAAAGGGCGTTTTTTATAGAGGTATAGAACTTTAAGTTGCAATAAAACAACGATGGATTATTCGATTGAGATAAATTTTATTTATCCGAAAGATAATCGTGTGGCATTACATTTTAAATATGATTTCTGACATATGACCGCCACGGCTGGCGCGGATGTAGTCCAATCTGGACGTCCAATTTTCGATGAGTTTTTCCAATATTTGTGGCCGCATATCGGCAATAATACGGCGAATGTTGTCTTCCAAATGGTCAAGCGTTTGTGGCTTTACCGCATAGACCAATGACTTTACATAGCCCCACAGAAAGTAGTCTAGCGGTGTTAAATCACAAAATCTTGGAGGCCAATTCACAGGTCCAAAACGTGAAATTAGGCGGTCACCAAACGTGTCTTTCAATAAATCTATTGTGGCACGAGCTGTGTGACATGTTGCGCCGTCCTGTTGAAACCACATCTGCTGGACATCATGGTTATTCATTTCAGGAATGAAAAAGTTTGTAATCATGGCTCTATACCGATCACCATTTACTGTAACGTTCTGGCCACCATCGTTTTTGAAAAAGTACGGACCAATGATTCCACCAAACAGTCAGTTTTTCTGGATGTAACGGTGTTTCCACATACACTTGAGGATTACCTTCACTCCAAATGCGGCAGTTTTGTTTGTTGACGTAGCCATTCAACCAGAAGTGCGCTTCATCGCTAAACAAAATTCGCTTATGAAAATCGGGAACAACGGTAATCTCGTTTTGGGCCCATTCGACGAATCTACGCCTTACTTGATGATCGTTTGGCTTCAAATCTTGCACGAGTTGGATTTTGTAAGCACGCAAACCAAGATCCTTCCGCAAGATCTTCCATAAAGTGGATGAACACAGATCCAATTCCTGTGCTCGATGGCGGATGGACTCATTCGGGTCTTCCTCAATGCTACGCTCTACAGCAGCAATAGCTTCTTCTGTACGCACCGTACAGCTTCTCTGGGGATGCGAGTTATCAATAAGAGTAAACGTGGTGGGAAAACGTTCCATGGTTAATCGAATTAACTGCTCTGATGGACGATTTTGTCGACGATAAAATGGACGTAGTGCGCGATACGTTTTCCGCACAGATCCATTATTTTCGAAATAAAATTGCACTATTTGCAAGCGTTGTTCAGGCGTGCGTCTAATCATGATGAATTGCCAAACCAAACTGAGAATAAATCACTTGACAGCTGTTAAATCGGTCGCCATCTTGAAAAGTAATGCCAACTTAAAATTCTATACCTCTATAAAAAACACCCTTTATTTTGGTGTTTATTTATTACTAGTCCAGTAAACCTTTTGTACTGTATTCCACTCATTCTTTTCCCAAGAACACTGGAGATGACAACTGAATACTGATTTATATGCTATAGGAAGTTATGGCCATCAATTGGGGTTAAATCGTACAATCTGGGAGATCTTCTGAGTTTATTTACTCACTAAATTCGCTTCTCAATGAATTCATGGTTTCGAGTGCCGTTTGGCATGAAACTTCTTCCGTCTACTAGTAGATAGCTTGTTGGCTTATTGGATACGAGTTCGTGGTTCAAACCCCTGCTTAAACATCTCAAGCATAACATAAAAAAATATATATTTCTTAGGCGACTTCCTCTCAGCTCTAAGAGTAAATACAATTGCAATGAAAAGTTTCTCTAAAATCTGTTGTTCGGAATCGATTTTAAATTCTAGGCCCAGCCACTTATGCATGAAATAAACACACACAACATGAGTGGTATGAGAACCTAGGTTGTGATCCTGGCTAAAGGGTTGCAATGACCAAGAAGCAGAAATATCTGCTTTAAGTTCAGTTACAGGGGAAGATGAATAGTAATTACAGAATAGTAATACCAGCATACATACATACATAATTGGTCATTACAACCCTATAGTCAGGATTACGACCTAGCATCTCACACCCATGTTGTGTGTGTTAATATTATACATGAACTGAGGGACCTACAGTTTAAAGAAACTTTTCATGGCAATTTTATTTGCTCTCAGAGTTTTTGCCAGACATATGCTGAGAGGAAGTCGAAGAAGAAATATTTTTTAATTTTAATTTTCTTCAACATGTCTGGCCTGGGGTTTGAACCGTGGCCTTGCGATATAATAAGTCAACACACTACCTACTGGATTACGGCGACTAATTTCTGCAAATGGAGACGCTAATACACCGCTTTGAATACTTAAATTTGTAAATTATTTTAATAAAGTGCTCTTAATAAAGTTTCTTTTCTATTGGCACAGCAGAAGAATGGCCATAACGATAGCGATAGTGCAGCTCCCCCCCTCCCCTTTGTTTATAAAATGAATTAATTTTTAATGAGAATGCCTTTGAATTTTACTTACCATTTATCCAGGTGCCATTGGTTTTTTGTGGCACATAAACACCATCGACAATTTCCTGTAATTTGAGACGTTGACCTTTGACTCTGGGCCCTTCATCGGGGGGAGTGAGTAGTACCTTTTATAAAAGCAAGAATTTTATATGATGTTTTCTACATAACCAAACCATTAAGATAAATTAAATAAACAAAGAAAACCAAAACGTAACAGAAATTAAACAAACAAATAAAAGAAAAAAACACCACAAATACACACACCAAAATAATATTAACGGAAAAAAATTATACAGAATTTTAGTTTTTGTTTTTGGTCAAGAAAATTTCATTGTTTTTTTTGAGGTTATTTTTTTGTTTTTTTTTTGGGAATTTTGCACAACAATAAACGGGGTTTTGTTATTGTTTTTGTAACGTTAGTAAATATAAGCAAAAACAAACCATAACAAATGATTAATAATAATAAACAAACCGTAATCAAAGTAAAAGAGAGCAATAATATACATAGAGAAACACAGAGAGAGAGAGAGAGAAAGAGAGAGCGAAAGAAAAAAGGGGAGAAAAAGAGAAATACACACACATAATAATAAAACAATGTAAGCAAACAAAATGAAACATGATTAAAAGCCAATTGTTGTTATTTGTTTTATAACAAGAGAATATAAAGCCCCCAAGAGAGGGCAATAGAGGTAGAGACAGAGAGTCATAGAGAGAGAGAGAGTATTAGGCAGAAAGGAAATTAGTTAAAAAAATATTTACAACACACACGCATACAAACATACAGAATTTGTAATTAAAATACAAGGAAATATCACATAAACAAAGAGAATAAATATCCAAAGGAAGAAAGAAAGAGAGATTGACAGAGAGAGAAAGAGTAATTTTAAAGACACACGCACGCACAGGGATTTTTATAACATTTATAATAAAATGAAGAAAAAAGAAAAGTATAAATAAAACAAAAATAAATACGAAAATTATTTTATAAAGAATGAAAAAAACAAGAAGAGACAAAAAAATAGAAGGGCACACATAAAACTTTATGACTAAAATAAAGGATTTTTTAAATGTTTTTTTCTTTTTTCATTTCTTTTCTTTCTATTTGTTAGTATAACTAGTAAATAATGTTGTTGTTGTTATTATTGTAATATATTTTTGTACACATACATACATTCATTGACATGCAAAATGTCACAACAAAATTCCTGTACAAAAAAGAAAAGAATTTTTTTGTTTTTGTTTTTCTTTCCTCTCTCTCTTTTGTTTAGGAATTTTGTTTTTTCGGTTTTTCGTTGGTAAAAACAAAGGAAATACCGTAATAAACTTATACAAAGACTTAAGGTGTTAATGTTTCAATTTTATTTTTTGTTATTGTTGTACTTGTTTTTGTTGCACATTTTTGTTTTTTTTTGTAATATTTTACTCACCACTGACGTTACAATTAAAGCTAAAACTATAGTTATAACCAATAAAGCAATGAGTATACCACGCCAATTACGTTGATTTGGATTACCGGATACCAGCTGTAAAGAAGCAAAAGCAGGGACGTTAAAAATTGGTAAATTTATTAGAAAATTTGAGTGAAATAAATGACTTGGCAAATTACATGTATAATTTATAAAGAAATTTTCAAAAAAGGTGGGCATTTTTGAAGCCGGAAAAAGCTAATTTAGGTGTGAGAAATACAACGAAGAAAGGGAAATTGAGATTAATTTAACAGTAGGACGCCGTGATAAACAACTTGTTTAAAAGTCACTGTGACAATTAAGTGTAGTGAATAAGCGGAAAAGATTAATTTGTTCTATAAGACCTCTAACAATAATTAAACGTCAAACACTATTCTTCAAAAAAAAAAAAAATGGAACTGAAAAAGGAGAGAAGGAAATCTGATTAATATTAAAATTAATTTATACTGATTTCAGTAAAGCTTTTGATAGGGTTGATCATAGAATTTTGCTTCTTAAACTTTCATTAATCGGTATTCCTTATATTATTCATCGTTGGCTAGACTCCTACCTAGAGCTGTTCATGTAAAAAAAACATCGATGTTTTTTGCCATTCGATTCATCATAAATTAACATCGATGTTATTCGATGCATCAATTAAAAAAAACATCGATGTTTGCGATGCATCGTATTTATTCTAACTGGAACTTAACAAAATTAATTGAATAAAAGTCGAATTATTTTAACATATTGAATACAAGAATTGTTTATTTTATGAGGAATTTTTTCATTAAATTCAGTGTTATTAGATTATTACAGTCCTAATTGTGTAAGACATGACATCAAGTTATATTTATATGGATAGAAAAAACAAAATTGTTAATATATGGGGAATTTCGTGTCAAGTGACCCAATTTTTAAAATCGATGTCTTCCGATTTAGATGAAATTTGCAAGGTTAGTACTATTGGATAGTATGCCAGACACAAATTTTCAGCTCTATCAGTCAAGAACTGCCGGAGTTAGAGGGGACCAAAGTTGGACATTATGGTGATACAGGGTTTTTTTAAAATGTGTGTAACTTTTCACCTATTGATCCTAGCAAAAATTTTCTAAAGCATATTAGATAGCTATTTCTTTTTAAATTTTTTTCAAAATGGGCCCTTCTTTTTTTTTTGCTCAAATGGGATGCGAGTGGGATATCTATCAAAAAAATTATTCTCTAATCAAAAATAAGATTTTTCAATATTATTTCAATATTTTATGATAAAATTGAGTTACTAGAGCTTCAGTTTCGCACGCTAAAGTTTTTCCCTTCTTCTTGCTTGGAAGTGTATGAATCCCATGCTCAGCAACCAAATTTTTAGCAATTCTTGCTTTTCGTTGAGACGTTCCAAACTCGGTCATTATTTTTGAACAAACTTCTACTGTATCCTTGTGATGTTGATTTTGGCACTCATTATTAGGTCTTATAGGTTCTACTGAAAAGTTAGAACAACCATCATCTCCTGCAGAACTGTCATCATTTTCAGAATTGATTTTGTTCTCATCTGGAATAACCGGTAATGTGTCCAACTTTCCCACCATTTTCCTGCACGATCCACAAATTAGCAAACGTTTTGAAAGTGTTGGGAATTTTTTCAATAAGTTGTCGGAAATATTTCGCATATCTGATGATCTGTGCTTCTTTTTGTCTAAGGGATTACAACAAAAAGAAGTCAACATTTCCTTTTTGGAAGCGGAAGCCTTTGTAAATAACGCACGTCCAAACTTTAACACTGTTTATAAAAAACTAATTTCCGAATATCCTCAGAATACAAAAACTTTTTTAAGATCATTTAGGTAGTACGTTTTCAAGCCAAATATTGAAAAATCTTATTCTTGAATTAAAAAATATTTTTTTTGATAGATATCCCACTCGCATCCCATTAAGCGATTATAAAGGCCTTAAAGGAAATTGTATAAGCTTTCTATTGAGAAAAAAAGGGCTCATTTTGTAAAAAAAAAAAATAAAATCAAGCGATTTTAAATCAAATTAAGTCATTCTTATTTTGTTGTTTAAAAATATTGTCACTACTTTAAATGAGTTGTAATCTGCTACTTAAACAAAAGCTGTCGGATGCGTAAATTTAAAATTCAGCTTTCGATACATCGAATAAAAAATATCGATGTATCGAATAACATCGTGTGATACGATACATCGACATTTTAACGATGTATCGAAATCAAAACATCGATGTTTACGATGCATCGATTAACATCGAACAGCTCTACTCCTACCTCTCCCTTAGGACTCAGAGGGTATTGTTTAGGAATGCATTGTCTAAGACTGTATAATGTTACTTCCGGTGTTCCGCAGGGTAGCCATTTGGGTCCTTTACTGTTTTTATTGTTTCTTAATGATCTTCCTTAGGCTATTTCTGATTGTAATATTCTGATGTATGCTGACGACGTTAAATTATTTTATACTTTTGATAATGATCATGGTCAGGCTGTTGTTCAGCGAAATATTGATTTGTTTGTAACTTGGTGCGGAATTAATTTAATGGATCTTAACTTGAAAAAATGTAAATGCATGGTTTTCTCCCACGGGGGCGTAATTTCGTCCACTTTTGTGATTAATTCTTGCCCCTTGGAAACTGTGACTACATTTCTTGATTTGGGAGTATTATTGGATATGAAATTGTCTTTTATTGAGCATATTAGTATGATGATTGGCAAGGCTCGGGCTGTTCTTGGTTTTTGTGAAAAGATGGGCTAGGGAATTCATTGATCCTTATATAACAAGACTGCTATAAATTTCACATGTTAGACCTATTTTGGAGTATGCGTCTATTATTTGGAATCCATACTATCGTTGTTATAGTGATTCAATAGAGTCTGTGCAGAGGCAGTTTTTATTATTCTGTTTACGTGGCTTAGGATGGGATTGTGAGGCTAGATTAGTTTTGATAAAACTTCCAACTTTGGAACGTAGATGGAGTGTTTGTTTTTAATCTGGTTAAAGGTGATATCGATTTTGAGTTTTTGCTTTGTAACCTGAATTTCAGTATTCCAGCAAGATTTTCACGGCACTATCGTCCTCTTTCTTTCGACTTTTATAGAACGAACTATGGATGTAATTTTCCTTTTCGTAGATTATGTAATGATTTCAACTTATATTATGATTTTATTGATTTTAATTGTAGTGTTTGTAATATAAAACGTAGCCTATATGCTGGCATTAATTTGTAAATTATTATATAAAAATGTATTATCGTTCCTGTCATAGGTAGTTCCTGTTACTTTATTCAGCTTGTGATTAAGTTCTGTAGCTGTTTTATGTTCTCGTTGCCATTAGTTTTACCTTACCCGCTACAGTCCGGACTGTAGTGTGTACGTGTCCCTACGTAATGGGGACGAGCCCTCTGCGGTCGGGTGAGGTTGGGTTAGTGTGAGGCCGGGGACGTTCGAATAAAATTACTTCTCTTCATTACAACACTTTAGTTCGGATTACGACCTAGCTTCCCCGGCCACTCATGTTGTGTGCACTAATTTTATCCATGAGTGTCGGGACCTACTATTTCACGTCAACTCCGAACGACAGATTTTTGAGAAACTTTTCATGGCAAATTTTTATTTATTCCCAGAGTTTTTGCCAGAAGACTACTTTTAATTTTTTGTTTTGTTAGAGACGACTTTCTATTGATTGTAGAGACCAAAACAAAAGTATACTGAATTGTTTTGCAACTGCTCACAACATTAAGCTTGAAATGAAAGCCAGAACTCTTGAAATGTAAAGTTACAATCCATCTAGGACAATCCTAAGTAGCCTAAATGTGTAGATCTTTCAGATTCAAACTCCTATCATTTTATGGAGCGTACATACATACATAATTGGTCATTACAACCCTTCAGTCAGGATTACGACCTAGTTTATCACACCACTTATGTTGTGTATGTTAATTTTATACATGAGTGGCGGGACCTACAGTTTAAAGTCGACTCCGAACGACAGATTTTTGAAAAACTTCTCATGGCAATTTTGTTTTAATCTCAGAGTTTTTGCCAGAAATCTGCTGAGAGGAAGTCGCCGAAGAAAATACTTTTTGTATTTTGTTTTGATAGAGATGTCTGGCCAGAGGCACGAACCCCGGCTTTACGTCTAATAAGCCAACACACTACCTACTAGACTGCGGGGACTGCACCTGGTATTACGATTATAATTCTGCGGAAATCTACTACTTCTAAAGGGTGTTTTTTATAGAGGTATAGAACTTTAAGTTGGCATTACTTTTCAAGATGGCGACCGATTTAACAGTTGTCAAGTGATTTATTCTCAGTTTGGTTTGGCAATTCATCATGAATAGACTCACGCCTGAACAACGCTTGCAAATAGTGCAATTTTATTTCGAAAATAATGGTTCTGTGCGGAAAACGTATCGCGCACTACGTCCATTTTATCGTCGGTTGAATGGCTACGTCAACAAACAAAACTGCCGCATTTGGACTGAAGGTAATCCTCAAGTGTATGTGGAAACACCGTTACATCCAGAAAAACTGACTGTTGGGTGCGCTTTAAGGGCTGGTGGAATCATTGGTTCGTACTTTTTCAAAAACGATGGTGGCCAGAACGTTACAGTCAATGGTGATCGGTATAGAGCCATGATTACTAACTTTTTCATTCCTGAACTGAATAACCATGATGTCCAGGAGATGTGGTTTCAACAAGACGGCGCAACATGTCACACAGCTCGTGCCACAATAGATTTATTGAAAGACACGTTTGGTGACCGCCTAATTTCACGTTTTGGACCTGTGAATTGGCCTCCAAGATCTTGTGATTTAACACCGCTAGACTACTTTCTGTGGGGCTATGTAAAGTCATTGGTCTATGCGGTAAAGCCACAAACGCTTGACCATTTGGAAGACAACATTCGCCGTATTATTGCCGATATACGGCCACAAATGTTGGAAAAAGTCATCGGAAATTGGACGTCCAGATTGGACTACATCCGCGCCAGCCGTGGCGGTCATATGCCAGAAATCATATTTAAAATTTAATGCCACAAGATTATCTTTCGGATAAATAAAATTCATGTCAATCGAATAATCCATCGTTGTTTTATTGCAACTTAAAGTTCTATACCTCTATAAAAACACCCTACACTAGGGTATGCCAGATGGACACTTTATATTTAACTGCGTAGGTTTTCCACTTTTTAAAATTCTCTCGAGAGGGAGTGCATCCACACTGTTACACTTATGTACGCCACGTGATGATAGGCAACAAATTTCATGCCAAAGGTGTTGCCATCACAAATTCATCACGAATTCAGACTTGAGATTGGTGTTTCTCTCTTGAGGAGCAAAGAAATATTTGCATACAAACTTAACTCATTCACAAAGAGAAGATGGAAAAATGCAAAACAACTTGGGGTTATATTGGGTAATGTCATAAAAATCCAAACCTTGCCTAATTTTAAATATAATTTGATGTCTTGATAGGTGGATACTGTAGTAATTTGCGATTTTGAGGGTTGAAGGTCCTATGTATATTCCAGAGGTTCTAGGTTTGATGCTAGAAATTGTGCTAAATTTGTAAATTATTTAAAGAAAGTTGTTGGTAAGGATGACGATGCTTTAATACTTTTTCTATCATTTTCTGCTATGCATTGGTACGAGTTATCCCCTGAATGTGGGTTTTTAGTTAAATAATCTATGAAGCAAAATAGACCAAAATAGAAGAATTTATTTAAGACTTTCTGCTCCGCTTTCGGACGTAGGAATTAGTATATAAAAAATTCTTTTCCTCCACAAATAAATCCTGTAGCAAAAAGTTCACAATCAAATATAAAATGACCCATAAAAATTTAAAACAATTTTTTTCTTATTGCCTTGACTGTTGTTTGAGTTTGTTTTTTTTCCTTCTTCTTTTCAACTTTTTTAAGGACTCCAAAAGAATGTAATAAAAATTGTTGTCTTAGTTTAAAGGACATGGAACAGGACATGAACTTGGCAACACAAATTGTGTCCAGAGTGAAACAAAAAAAAAAAATTTGCATATGAAACTGATTAAATGAAAAGCAAATTCTATTCTTGAGTTTAGTGTGTGAAATTTTTCTTAAGTCACCTGTCATGTTATTTAAAAAACTTTTAAGTTTTTTTTTTCTTCAACAATTCCTTTGTATTTTTTTGTTTTTGATTTTTAATGAATTTATTTCCATTAATTTTATTGGATTGCATTTTCCTTCTTTCTTTTTTTTGTCTAGAAAGTTCCAATTACTCTTGACTATTTTTACATTGAATTTCATTTAATATTTCGTGACTAATTAATGCTAATGTTTTACATTTACATGGAAATTTTACATTTTCTTTTTCAATTAAAATTTAATTATTCTCGGTGGCATTTTCTTTCTAACTAGGGACCGTGAATTTCACTGTAATTGTATAAAAGATGTTATGACCAAGAAAATCTATATTCCATGAGATTCATTAAATAGGAAACTACTTCTAGGATCGTTCCAACACTTGGTTTAGTCTCGACTAGTTGAAAAAAATTGAATATTATGACTTAAAAGTTGTATCAAATGCTTAAAAGTCTGACAGAATTGTTGGAGATGACTGGCATCAATTGTCAAATGAGGAATTGGCTATCAAAACCTATACAGCTTTAAACAGGAGAATCGAAATCAATGGCGTATATTCGTGGTTCCAAAATTAATCTCCTTATGTAATGAGATCTGAAAACTTATACTTTAGGCGACAAAAATCATGATGGAATCAGATGGTTGTCAATCGCTTTGAACAATTAAAAACCATGTAAAACGATTTTGTTTCGTTTCTAGAGAGGGAGACACAGGGTATGAGTGATGAAAACAGCACAAATGAAGCTTTAATCTTCGCTCGAATCAATGTTCAGTTTTATATTGAGCGATCAGAACAAAACTATTCGGCAAATAAGAGAGCACTTTTGATTAATATTTGGTGGGTTTGATAAGGAAAGTTCTGTAGCTAAAAAATGCTTTGATTTAAATGAATAGTTGATTGATGATTGATTGATTGGTGATTGATTGATGATTGATTGATTGATGATTGATTGATGATTGATTGATTGATGATTGATTGATTGATGATGATGATTGATTGATTGATGAGGATGATTGATGATGATTATTGATTGATGAGAATGATTGAAGATGTTGATTGTTGACGTTATGGTGTAATAAATTGGTGTGGAAACCAATAAATCTAACTCATGGCTTGAATATTGGCATCAAATGCTTCAACCATTAGTGTTTTGCTGTCGTAACAACTAAGGCGTAACAAAGCAGCATTAAAAGTATTCTTAAGGTTTATACCTATGGCAGCTCCAAAATACTAGACAAATAGACTGCGGCATACTTATTAAGGATTCTAATGATAAATTTGCTTACTTACTGCTGATTATTGCAGTGTTTTCTAGGCGAAGGTGGAGAGCCAGGCTGGCCCTTGGCCCTTTTGAAAGTGGTGCAACGCTTGTTGGGTAGGAGGATCTTTAAGGATTCAGATGATAAATTTGCTTACAGACTGCTGATTATTGTCAGTGTTTTCTAGGCGAAGGTGGTGACTCATTTGAAAGCGTTGCAATGCTTGTTGGGTAGCGGGATTTTCCCTGAATTTACTTGAAGAGCCAGACTGGCTCTTGGCTTTTTTGAAAGCAGTGCAATGGTTGTTGGGTAGCAGGATTTTCCTCGAACTTACTCGAACAGCCGTGCTATCATTAATTCCCTAAGGAATCTCTCTTGAACGTTTGCCTTCGTTCTTGAATGCTAAGAAATTGTGGATCATTCAAAGGTAACTCTTATTGAGCTTCTTTAATTGAACTGTCCAGTATAAAGGTTGCTGTCATAACACGATTTATTGTGGACTTATGTTAGTTTCCTTTAGGGAATGTTTGAATACCGGGTTGAATATTAATTGTAGCATCACAATGAACCTCGCCGTAGTCTAGTAGGTAGTGTGTTGGCTTATTAGATGTGAGAGCTCGGTTCAAACCCCAGTTTAGACATCTCCAACAAAACTAAATATGAAACACAATATTTCTTCGTCGTGGCAGGCTTATTTACTCTCAGAGCTTTTTCCAGAAATCTGTTGAGAGGAAGTCGCCGAAGAAAAGTTTTTTCATATTTCGTTTTCATGTCTGATCTGGGATTTGAACTCGGGCTTTACGTCTAATAAGCGAACACACTACCTACTAGGCTCCGGCGACTTCTGGAAAAAACTCTGAATATAAAATAAAATTTGCTAGGGAAAGTTTCTAAAAAAATCTGTCGTTTGGGGCCAACTTTAAACCGTAGCTCCCGTCAAAAATTTATAAAAGAATTAACACACCCAACATTAGTGGTGTGAGAAGTTAGGTTGTAATACTGACTAAAGGCTTGTAATGACCAATTATGTTTGTATCACAATGGGCATAAACACAGGCCTTATGGGGACCTTGTCCTTCAAGGAGATTCCTTTACATCGACCTGACATAACGGTGTTTTTCTGGTGTTAAACAATTCATGATGAATTGCCCGTCAAAAATATCAAACCATTGATAGTTCTCATGCAGCTAGTTGAACTTATTGTAGCCTGGTGTAGTTCATGGATATTTTTTTAATTTTTCTTTCTACTTCAGGATTGTTTTTAAAGTTAAAGCAAATTTTAAGGCCGTTATTACAACTTGCCGTTAACTAAAGGGAGGATTTTAACGGGCAGATAAATTGTTTTTCGTTATTACGAGTACCCAATAAGATAGAAGTGATCATTAGGTTAAAGGGAGGATCATCTTACCTTTAACATTTAAAGATCACTTTATGTTTGAACCTGCCATTTTATATATTATTTTCATTATGACAACGAAGCCCGCGGTTGCCGCTGCGTTAAAAAAAAAAACTTGAATAATAGAGCAGTTTTAACGACACTGCTCCGGCCCTGCCATATTTTTGAAAAAGTTAACTTTATTTTATCATTAGGTTATAATAACGAAAAGCAGTTAAAGTTAACTTTAAAGTTCACTTTAGCTAAAGTTACCTTTAACTAAACCCAAGTTTAACGACAAGTTGTAATAATGGCCCTTAGGCAATTAAAATTTATAATACAGTCCTCTTTGGTTTTTATTTTTATAATTCTCAAGCAATTTATTTCAATAAAAGAAATAATTAAGCGGACTTTTCTGTTTTGAGTTTATTTTCTTTGATGAAAAAAGGGAAAAAAATTATTCTTTTAATAAATTTCTTAAAAACATTTCAATTAATAATGATCATACGCTCTACATAATATTTGTTAATATTAATCATACGCCACATTATGTCGTTATCTTTTCAATTAAAATTTTTTTATGGCTATTTTAAAATGATGTTTTATGGCGGAAAGTTGGTGGTGGTAGACTTTATTACGTTTTTTATGCAAAAAAAAATTATTTTTATGGTTGCATTTTAATGTTTTTGACAACAGCTGTTATAGCCTTAACAATTTAAATATTGTTTTTGTTTTTGTTTTCGTTTTTTGCTAGTTTTAGAAAATTCTTAAAAAAAAAATATTTTTTAAGGTTTTTTAAGGCTCTTAATTCCATATGGTTGGGTTTTAATGAAGAAGACTCCTTGAGTTTATATATAAGCATGCCAACATTATATTTATCCTTTATTTTACAATATTTTCCTTTCTCTCTCGCTCTCTCTCTCTTCCATTTTATAAAGACTAAAGATTAGTTGTGGAAAACGACTTAAAAAGTTTTATTTACTTAAACTTCTCTTCTTGACTCTTGGTTTACATTATCCTGTTGTAGCTGGCATGAATGCTGGATGGGTTATTGATATTTTCCGAAAAACTTTCTATTGTTTCATGGCATTACAACAGCCAGTCAGTCAGCCAACCAGCCAGCCAGCCAGCTTGCTATCCTTTTAAAACTTTTTGTTTAAAATATTTGCTCAAGTAAGCTTAAGTTTGCACATACCTTGACTGTAAGGGGATATTATAGTTCATTTATATTATACTTTTCCTTCATCATCATCACAGAGTTTTTCATTTTTGAGCATCAATTTTTCAAAAGTTTTCCCCTTTTTAACACAACGCAGATTTGTTTATTTTTGCATACAAAGTTCATCAATATGTTGTTGAATCAGATTTATCTCCCAGAATATTAAGAAGAAGTTTCGTTTCGAAAGTATTTTAAAAAGGAATGCAAATTTTTAAAAGGCATACGGGGGGAGAAGTTTGATGAAAATAACTCTGTGAGATGTAAAAAAACTTTACATACTTTCTAAAGGGTGTTTTTGATACAGGTATAGAACTTTAAGTTCGCATTACTTTTCAAGATGGCGACCGATTTAACAGCTGTCAAGTGATTTATTCTCAGTTTGGTTTGGCAATTCATCATGAATAGACTCACGCCTGAACAACGCTTGCAAATAATGCAATTTTATTTCGAAAATAATGGTTCTGTGCGGAAAACGTATAGCGCACTACGTCCATTTTATCGTCGACAAAATCGTCCATCAGAGCAGTTAATTCGATTAACCATGGAACGTTTTCGCACCACGTTTACTCTTATTGATAACTCGCATCCCCAGAGACGCTGTACGGTGCGTACAGAAGAAGCTATTGCTGCTGTAGAGCGTAGCATTGGGGAAGACCCGAATGAGTCCATCCGCCATCGAGCACAGGAATTGGATCTGTGTCCATCCACTTTATGGAAGATTTTGCGGAAGGATCTTGGTTTGCGTGCTTACAAAATCCAACTCGTGCAAGATTTGAAGCCAAACGATCATCAAGTAAGGCGTAGATTCGTCGAATGGGCCCAAAGCGAGATTACCGCTGTTCCCGATTTTCATAAGCGAATTTTGTTTAGCGATGAAGCGCACTTCTGGTTGAATGGCTACGTCAACAAACAAAACTGCCGCATTTGGAGTGAAGGTAATCCTCAAGTGTATGAGGAAACACCGTTACATCCAGAAAAACTGACTGTTTGGTGCGCTTTATGGGCTGGTGGAATCATTGGTCCGTACTTTTTCAAAAACGATGGTGGCCAGAACGTTACAGTCAATGGTGATCGGTATAGAGCCATGATTACTAACTTTTTCATTCCTGAATTGAATAACCATGATGTCCAGGAGATGTGGTTTCAACAAGTCGGCGCAACATGTCACACAGCTCGTGCCACAATAGATTTATTGAGAGACACGTTTGGTGACCGCCTAATTTCACGTTTTGGACCTGTGAATTGGCCTCCAAGATCTTGTGATTTAACACCGCTAGACTACTTTCTGTGGGGCTATGTAAAGTCATTGGTCTATGCGGTAAAGCCACAAATGCTTGACCATTTGGAAGACAACATTCGCCGTATTATTGCCGATATACGGCCACAAATGTTGGAAAAAGTCATCGAAAATTGGACGTCCAGATTGGACTACATCCACGCCAGCCGTGGCGGTCATATGCCAGAAATCATATTTGAAATGTAATGCCACAAGATTATCTTTCGGATAAATAAAATTCATGTCAAACGAATAATCGATCGTTATTTTATTGCAACTTAAAGTTCTATACCTCTATAATAAACACCCTTTAGTTTGACAAATAAGTCATCAAACTAAGCCAGCATACTTGAACATACATTATCTTCCATGAGTGTGTTGCTAAAAAAAACTTTGTTTTTCACAAACTTTGGCTGCTTATGGTGTAATCTACGCGTCAGTTGCAGTTTTCTGTAACATTTTTTCATCTCTCTGGCAAAAAAATTTATTCCAGGCCTAGTACTTTTGGCTTTTGAAGGTTAAAAATAAAACAAACCAGTTGCCGACATTCTGTGAATAGGCAAATAAGTTGAAAGCCACACTGGAAAAGTTATAGGGATTTGGGCAATAGCAAAACAGAAATAGGTCTGGTTGGGTTCCACTTCGAACTTCTTTTTAAATCGCGTCTGGTTATATCCAGCGCTAAACGTCTCTGGGCGACTGGACAGTGGCATGACTCGGATATCGGCCACGCAAGGATCCTGAGGGAAGTTGGATCTGTCGGGAGCAGTGACTACATGACACCGCGGTACGACTTCACGAGGAGATTCAGGACATCGGTTCCGGACAACGGGGCCTGGAAGGGTGGTGTGAACCATCTATTAAGAGACTCCGTACAAATCTACACTGACGGTTCTAAGCTGAACGGAGCCGTTGGCAGTGGAATTTTTCAGAATCGGTTGGAAAAGCTCAGTCTATAGAACTGCCAGACCACTGCAGTGTCTTTCAGACGGAGGTGGTAGCCATACAGGCTGCGGCGAGTATTTTTGGGAACGGAAGGGTCTCCAAGCGGAACGTCACCATACTTTCTGATAGCCAGGCGGCTATCAAGGCCCTAAGTTCTAATGTGATGAACTCCAAGACGGTGTACGGCTGTCGCAGATATCTCGACGAGATAGCGGAACGATATGATATCCATATCGTATGGGTACCGGGGCACAGTGGTATTCCGGGTAACTGCAGAGCTGATGAACTTGCCAGGCGGGGCACGACCATCGAACTCTCCGAGGAGTTCTCGAATCTGGGCATGCCTATGAGGACCTGCAAGCTCACAACTGATAATGCGATCGTTGATTCCGTCAACGACAGATGGGCGGCCTCGGACACGAGTAGAACGGCTCGTAAAATCTGGCCAAGGCTGGATGAGGGGCGCACAATGAGTCTACTTTAACTCCAAAGAGGCGCGCACAGTGTAGTTGTCGGTGTCATTACGGGGCATTGCATGATGGGTACGCATGCGAGGCGCATTGGTCTTGGACACCTTGCTAACGACTTCTGCAGAAGCTGCAGAGATGAGGAGGAAGAGGAGACTGTCCCTCATCTGATGGGTACATGCCCGGCTCTTTGCCAAAGGAGAATTAAGTACTTGGGTACTTACTACATGGATGATCTGGAGGAACTGTCAACGATTGACATTGGCAGCCTGAATCGCTTCATCAGGAGCTCCTAGTGGTTTCGAGACTAGGGGATAACGGATGACTTTGGTAGCACAATGGGCCCAATGCGGCCTAAGTCAGTCCATCAAAAAATTTTTCTTGGACGGGCAGCCACCTCTACCTACCTACCTATACCCAGCGCTGTGCGTACATACGGTTAGAGAGTGGCAAATAGGGATAATGAAATTGGAATTTTGAACACACATTTTCCTGTTGGATAGACAGGTAGCTAGGTTGAAGTGGTAGCTTTGATTACCACAGTTCATAGCGGCCCAGGTAAGCGCTGTCCCTCCAGCAAATTTCCCAAACTAATCGTAGAAGTTCAACAGCGCTGTGGCTGCATATCGGGTAGTTGAAGAATATTTCTATAGAAGCTTGGAATGCTAACTCTTTTCGAACTAATAAAGGCTGTATCTTACATACTCGTACACGCATTTAAAGATAGGTAGCGCTTAATGAAAGATATTGTTATGTTTTAACCTTTTAAAAACGTTTAAAATATGAGCTCTTAGATTGCAAATAAAATAAAAACAAATTTTTATTTAGTTTTAATTAAAATTCTTTATTATTCGCAAAATTTTGTGTGCCACTGTTCATACAACTTGATGTAAACAACAATAATTGCTTTTCATTGATATTCTTTTGTTTACACTCTTTGCATAAACAATAACAATTCGACACAATTATTCGACAGATCTTTGTAACGAAGATCTTCAAACCACGATTACTCTCTTCAAATGCACCGCGTCTTCACACAAGACTGACTAAACTTCAATAACTCTGTCGCTTGCTTTGCCTTGCCTTTTATATGGCAAAGTAAACAGTCTGATGAATGTTCTTAAAGGCGAATGTTCATGAGTTCGCCTTCTTGAAATCTCTGTACAATGTGTCAATCTGACCTCCGGGTACTGTACTTGTCTTGACTGACAGGTACACGTCCTCTAACCTCTAACCTAATCTCTGTAAATATAAACATCATTGTTTACATTTATTATTATAGTCTTGTTGTTATATTTTTGTTTACTTGTTTACCATTTTTTATGCTGGTGTTTGTTGCTATTAAGCAGTGCGACAATTTGTAAACAGTTTTGTTTACTGCATTGTTTTGTTTTTGTAGCTTTTGTTTATAATTTTAATGTTAAGAAATTCAGAATCTGAAATAAATAGAATTAAAAAATGCTGTAATTTTGTGGAGTCTCACCAAATAGATTTACTAACTTAGTGCTCATTTATATTTCCACTTACATACATACACATACACAAAACTAGTCAGTACAATCCTTCAGTCAGGATTACAACCTAGCTTCTCGATTCTAAATTCTGCAAACGTCAGAGTATCTAACCAACGGGTCTGTCCTTCTTATTTAAGCAATATATCATGAGGACCTCTCTCAGTAGAGAGGCAAAATGAGCTACATCCGTCCTCTTACTTAATTAGTCTTTTAGTTAGGATTACAACCTAGTTTCTCACTCCACTTATGTTGTATGTGTGTTAATTTCATCCATAAGTGGCGGCACCTACAATTCAAATTTGACTCCAGACGACAGATTTTTTTTGAGAAACTTTTCCATGGCAATTTTATTTCATTCGCAGAGTTGTTGCCAGATATTTAATGAAAGGCAGTTGCTTCGAGAAGTCTGACACGGGGGGTTTGAACCGCGGGCTCACGTGCAATAAGCCAACAGGCTACCTACTAGACTACGGTGACTTCACTGTCACTAAAGAGGTTAGTCGATGTAAAATAAGGTCAGTTTAGACTCTCTTCTGTATGGCCATTCTCCTCCGTCTAATGCATTTTGTGTGGATGTAGACCCAAGTCGTCGTGGTAGGTAGTGTATTGGCTTATTAGACGTGAGGCATCGGTTCAAACCCCAGGTCAGGCATCTCCAACTGAATGAAATGTGAAAAAATATTTCTTCGGCGACTTCCTCTCAGCAGATTTCTGGCAAAAATTCTGAGAATAAATAAAATTGCCATGAAAAGTTTCTCAAAAATCTGTCGTCCGGAGTCGACTTTAAACTGTATGTCCCGCCGCTCATGCATAAAAATTAACGCACACAACATAAGTGGTGTGAGCAACTAGGTCGTAATCCTGACTAAAGGATTGTAATGACCAATTATGTATGTATGTAGTCCCAAGTCATATAAAAAATTCGACAAGTTGTGATATACAAAAGGCCTCACGTCTAATAAGCCAACACACTACCTACTAGACTACGGTCACTGCATTTACATGCCATTTTAAATTTCTTTATGCTTTCGTTTTAAGTATTTCGACGTTTTTTGTATTACGTCACTTGTCATGCCACGTATTTACTATACGTAATCAATTTAATTGCATTAATATTGTTTTATTCAATATTTTTTTAATTTGTTTAAAACACCCGCTGAAGATCACAAATCGTTGGCAATTCACATGCTTGAGTTTAAGTGTTGCTTTGTGTTATTTTTTGTAAATATTTTTTGTTGTTGTTGTTATTGTCATTGTCATTGAGAGCGTCTATCCATTGTTATTGTTGTTGTCAAGATTTTAAATAACACTAACTGACAGTTTGATTCAAGGTTAACATATTTACACACTTGAAACAATTCATTCGCATTGTTTTTTTTGCATTTCATTTTTTGTTTTTCTTTGCAACAAACAGACTCAGACACACACATACACACACAGACTCAATTCGTTTTTATTTATTACTGTGACTGCCATTTGCGTCAAGAGAATGGAAATCGTTTTCTGTGTCTGCCTGTGTGCTGATTTTTTTTTTTGTAAGAACTTCATGTCATCATATCACAACACACTTGTGTTGAATGCATACGTACATATATTGTGGCATGTCATCCATACAGAAGCACAAGCACAAAAACGAAGACACTTGATCGTTTACTTGCATCTCGTACAGCACAAACATACCTGCTATGTTGCTGATGCATATTCATTTGAAATTTCATTTTTGAGGGTTAAAATCGAAGGATTTTTAAGAATGTGCTGTGTTGTGTTGTGTTGTGTTGTGTTGTGCTGTGTCAGCGCTTTTATTTTTCTCTGTGTCTCTCTGTTATTGTAAGATTTTGCAATTGTTCTGCATTTTGTGCTCAAGTGCTTGACATTTCTATCATAATTTTTATTCGTTTTTTTGTTTCTATGCTGATATAGAGAGCACACTGGGCTGTCCAATCAGTTTTTGAAGACAAATTATTATAAGGGCCATTTGCTCTTCTCTATATATTAATAACGATAGCCGTTCTTTTAAATGTACATTTTAAATTAAGAATAGAAGAAGAAAAAATGTGTAGAAGAAATTGAAAAGAATAATTTTAAATGAAGTTTGCCACAGCATATGAATGTTAGATGAGGTGTTGGAAGACCAATGAGAAGGGAAACTAAATTTTTAATGAATTTGAAATGAAAATTGAAATTTTTTTTATAAATAATAACACTGTTGTACAAAATTAATCTATGCAGGGTTTTCTTAAAAAAAATACCAGGAAAACTGAACGGAACTAAAGTTGTATTGCCTGTTGAAGCATTTTGGGAGAGTTTATCATCTTTCCTTAACTAGACTTAAACTTTACGGCAAGGATTAAGTGTATTATTAAAATAATACGGGAAATCTGAAAAAAATTTCTTTTTTTGACGCCAAGAAGCTATCGTGACAATTTTGGATATCCTATCCTAGAGTGAGAGTATTCGGTAGTGATAGAAATTAGAAGTCGCCGTGGTCTAGTAGGTAGTGTGTTTGCTTATTTGACTAAAAGCCAGGGTTCGAGCCCCAGGCCAGACATCAAAATAAAATACAAAAAGTATTTCTTCGGTGACTTCCTTTCAGCAGATTTCTGGCAAAAACTCTGAGAGTAAATAAAATTGCCTTGAAAAGTTTCTCAAAAATCTGTCGTTCGGAGTCGACTTTAAACTGTAGGTCTCGCCTCTCGTGTCTAAAATTAACACACACAACATAAGTGGCGTGGGAAACTACGCCGTAAGCCTGACTGAAGGGTTGTAATGACCAATTATGTATGTATGATAGAAATTAGATTAGGTTGCATTACCGCGTACAATTCCCCTTTAGATTAATAAATTAGGCCGAATACACTAAAGCATGTAACTCTATCCTAAGTTCAGATGTAAAAGACAGTTTCTCTTGCAGCGATATCAGCAAGGAAGATGTTTTCCTCCTTTAAATAAGGATTTCCACAGGCTTCAAGCGTAGAGGAATTAGTCAACGGGTCTGTCCTTCCTATTTATGCAATGCACCAGGATCTGTGTTGTCGTCATAGTCTAGTAGTGTGTTGGCTTATTAGACGTAAGGCCACGGTTCAAACTCCAGGTCAGACATCTCCATCAAAATAAATTACGAAAAATATTTCTTCGGCGACTTCCTCTCAGAAAAGTTTCTCAAGAAATCTGTCGTTCGCAGTTGACTTTAAACTGTAGCTCCCGCCTCCCATGTGTAAAATTAACGCACATACAACATAAGTGCTGTGAGAAAGTTGTTCGTAATCCTGGCTGAAGGGTGAAGGTAATGACCATTTATGTATGTACCATGAGTAACTTTCTCAGTAGAGAGAAAAATGAGAGCTTCATTCCTCCCTCTTACTTACTTAATTGATCTTTTATACGGTGTTCAGATATGCACCTTAAATCGCAATAAACGCCATTATTGAGCTCGATATTTCATATAATGTTTCAATTAATTATTGCGCAATAAATATGCAAATTGTTATAATATTGAGTAAAACTTAAAATGCAGCACTGTCATAAGTATGTATGTTCAGTGAGCATATTACAATTATCCGAACACTTTCTGTTGATATTTGACAACTCAAATGTCAACAACGACAAAAAAAAAATAAAAAATTTGAAACAACCAGTTGTTTTGTTTGAATATTGAATAAGCAACTGAACTGCGTATATTATTATGTCTGAACACATAAAATATTGTACTCAATAAACATAGTATTAGTTAGGATCACAACCTAGCTACTGACATCACACGTGTTGTGTGTGTTAAATTTATCCATGAATGGTGGGACCTGCAATTTAATGTTGACTCCGAACGAAAGATTTTTAAGAAACTTTTCATGGCAATGCTTAGAGGAAGCCAACGAAAAATATTTCTTTTCATTGTTTTCGTTTTGATGTCTGGCCTAGGTTTTTCACCGTTTAATAAGCCAACACACTACCTACTAGAGTATGGCGATTCCAAACAGCAGAGTTTTTAAAAACAACACACCAACCTACACAACTGAAAAATAGGCAGGATTTCGATAAGACTGGTGGGACATACCTCCATTGACGTCTTGTTCTTCTCCTCCTTGAAATTTCATTGGCGAAACTCCGTTTGAAAACTTCGACTGTGTCCTAAGGCCCTACAAAAACCCCACACCTTTCATCTTGTTTCTCTATACGGCAATTTTAGCCGGATCTCCTAATGACATCTCTCGTTCTTTTTTTCTATTTTCTCTTTACATTTTGCATGACAAAGAAATGACAGAAATCTGCTGAGAGACAGTCGCCAAAGGAATATTTCTTTCATATTTCGTTTTGTTGGAGATGTCTGGCCTGGGGTTTGAACCGTGGCCTCATGTCTAATAAGCCAACACACTACCTACTAGACACAATACCTACGGCGAATAATCAGAGGAAGTCAATCTAAGAATTAGTTTTTCATATTTCGATTTGTTTGGGGGTTGAACCACAGGCTCTGGCCTAAAGTATTGGCTTATTAGGCCCACTAAGGCAACTTTAATGAGTTAAAACTCGATTAACTTAGCCTAGCGGTCTTCGGTTCAGAAAGTGTTAGTAAAGGAGTGCAGTTTGTATCTATTGGGTCCGCCATCTAACGTTTTTTTTCAGCTAGTGCGTATTTCGTGAATGGTAACACTTAACTCATGTCTGATTTGGTCTTCTAAGACCATATGGTGCCGGCATATGGACAACTAAACTTAATTATACGAAAATTAAGATGCATTAGAAGAAACATCAAATTTTCTGCGAATAATTCGATTCGATTTCGAATTATTTAGTAACCAAAAAAACACAAAGACCCTATCCAGTAATGCAATAAGTTTATGATATACAATGTGGAATTATATCGGGTCCGCCATCTAACGTTTTTTTTCTTTCAACTAGTGCTTATTTCGTGAATGGTAACACTTAGCTCATGTCTTATTTGACAGATAATTAGTTTTATCCTTCCGCTGAACGAATATGGTTGTGTATACGCTTGAACAACGCTGGGAAATATTGCGACATTACTTTGAAAATCATGGTAATGTTGCAGAATAAGTGCGAAAATTGCGTACGGATTTTGGAAGAAGATAAGCACCGTCAGCTCCGTTTGTTCGTTATCTTGTGAAAAAAGTGAAAGAAACTGGCATCCTCATCGATAAACCAAAGCGTGAAAAGCCAAAAACAGTGCGTACACCCGCGAATATTGCTGCTGTGGCAGAAAGTGTGCGTGAAGCGCCATCAACATCAATCACCGTCGTTCTCAACAATTGAACATTTCGGAGACATCATTGAGACGAATTTTGCATAAAGACCTTGGTATGACGCCATACAAAGTCCAATGGATTCAGGAGTTGAAGCCAATTGACCATCCAATGCGTTTTCGCTTTGCTAATTGGGCCTGCGATCGACTTACAGAAGATTCCGATTTTGGCAAAAAAAATCATCTTTTCACGTGAAGCTCATTTTGATCTTGGCGGGTACGTAAACAAGCAAAATTGTCGCATTTGGGGCAGAGAAAACCCGCACGCATAAATTGAAAAGCCGATGCACCCAAAACGAGTCACTGTTTGGTGCGGATTTTGGTCCAGAGGCATAATTGGGACATTTTTCTTCGAAAAAGAGCAAGGAGTGGCCGTTACCGTCAATGGCGATCGTTATTGGGCCATGTTGAACGAATTTTTATTCACAAAAATTGAAGAGGAGGATATTGGCAACATTTGGCAGCAGGACGGCGCTACGTGCCACACAGCCGAAGCTACACTCGATGTTTTGCGCTCTGTTTTTGAATATCGCATTATCAGCCTTAGAGCTGATGTCGTTTGGCCACCTCGGAGCTGCGATTTGACACCGTTGGACTATTATTTGTGGGGTGCCGTCAAAGATAAGTGTTACGCCGACAAGCCAGAGACAATTGACGCTTTAAAGGACAATATTCGTGAAGGCATTGGTGAAATACAGCTGCACACAATCGATAATGTGCTTAAAAATTGGACCGATCGTGTAGGCTACTGCATGACCAGCCGAGGCAGCCATTTGAATGAAATTATTTTCCATTATTAACCGGAAAGATTGTACTTTCAAATAAAAAAAGAAATTTGAGAAAGTATTCAGTAATTTTTTTTTAAAGCATTTTCAAAAAAAAGTTATTTGGCGGACACTTTAATTTCCAAGCGAATCGTGGCTAAGAAGATTCCAGTGCGTGCTTTATATAGGGAGCCTAGGGGGTTAGATTTTCACTGGCTATAGTTAGTACCACCTTGCTTTTTTTATAATTTTTTTTACTTTTGCTACACAGTGTAATTACTTTCATATTAAAAACTGTACGAAAGATTCTTTCATTCAGATTTTCTTTTTTTTTTTACTTTTTCTTGGCAATTGAAGACTGGCCTTTTATAAAATTTATAAGCTGCTGTCATAGACTCTGGATGTAAGGATAGCAAGGACATGTTGAAATGTTTGTGACACATTTTTTTCACTCTCTCTCTTTCAATTTCTATTATTTTTCTCTGAGGGAAAAAAGGTTTTAATAAATATTTATTGTCAAAATAAAAGTCATTTCTTTAAAGTGAATAATGAAACGAATAGGGTTTGCTTTGGCCTTACTTTGGTGTCTATAAATCAGAAAATTAAATCAAATGTTTGTAATTAAAACCAAGATTTTGAAGTATGAATTGAAAATACTCTCTTATCTGTTATAGTTCAGGCAATTAGAATGTCATACTCTTTCATTTTATTTCATTTTTTATTTGTTTATTATTTCTGGAACTTATTATTTGCAATTGTTTTCGTATTTAATTGTCATTCAATTGCTATCCTATGCTTGCCATTGTCCATTGTTATCTAAATCCATGCATAGCCATGACTTTATTGTCAACCCTCCGCCCTATTCATTTCAATTCATTTCAATTCATTTTTATTGTTTTCAATGTTTATTCTGTCGTCGATTTTAATTCTTTTCTTGTTTTCAATTTCTTTAAAAAAAAAAAAAAAAAAAAAAAATTGAAGAAGGAAAGGAAAAACTTTTCAGTTGGCATTCTCCAAATGTGCCCCCATTAACGCCACTTAATTTGTGAAAACTATAGATATGAGACCAATAAAAAAACTTACGCTTGAAGGCACCGCTAATTAAGTTGGAAGTTGGCGTCAAGCGATAGTAGTGTGTAGTCATATAAAGAAGTCTTATTGTCAAGGAAATAGAGAGAGATGGAGAGAGAGAGAGGCACAGGGAGGAAAGAATATTTTATAAGAAAATACCATAAAAATTTATTACACTGTGCTACTATGCAGAGGCTATAATCTTGTAAATCTATTTAATGAGCACAGAAATTGTGGAAGTTTTTTGCAATTATTTGCCTGAGAATTTCTTTGTATGTAAGCATATGAAAAGAAATAACGATAATGTAGTAATCAGAACACACGACAAAATGGTACAGAATTCCACTGGTTAACCCCGGTAGTTCTTATCAGGCTACATAATACATGATAGTCCTCTTGAGAAATTTTATGGTTAGTATCAATGAGGATGAGATGCCAGACTACTGCAGTGTGTTTTCAGGCGCAGGTAACGCCAATTTACCGGGCCGCTCAATGGATCCTCGTCAACGGTGCTCCTTACACTCGCGTCTCGGTCTTTTCTGATAATCAGGCCGCGATAAGATCTCTATCGGGTTTCGTGAATAACTCTGGGATCGTTAGGGAATGTCGCCGCTGTTTCGGCCTTCTTTCTGGGCGCTTCACCAGTGTCTCACTAGTGTGGGTCCCCGGGCACAATAACATTCCGGAAAACTGTAGGACCGACGAGCTCGCCAGAGCTGGTGCGCTCCTTCCGGAATCATCTTCAATTGAACTGGGTACGCCACTTGCCTCGGTTAAGTTGGACATTGCGCGGAAATTCTTTCGGGACACCAACCTATCCTGGGTCAATGAGCAGTCCTGAACCACCGCTAGACTCAACTGGCCCTTGATGGATAGAAGGCGTACCAACCAATTGCTTGGTATTGGTCGTGACGTCATCTCAACCACAGTGGCCATGCTTACAGGTCATTGCATTATGGGCAGACACGCGGAGAGAATGAGGCTCCCTTTCAAAGACTTCTGCCGTGGATGCAGGCTCGCTGAGGAAGAGCAGACTGTTATCCACTTTCTTTGTCAGCGCCCGTCTCTTGCCAGGTGCAGATATAGGTTATTTGGCTCCCCATTTCTTGTCAGCTTGACGGAGCTATCATCTATTGCTATCAAGGATATAGTTTCGTTCATCAAACTTTCTGGCTGGTTTTCCAGTGCGGGGTAGTCGTGCTTTTGATGTGCAGCCCTTGCGCTGACCAACTTCTTCCTTTTCTCAGATTTTGGAGGAACTTGGTTAGTACAGGGACTGCGTTCACCCGTGGCATCACAACGGGCCGCTATGCGTGCTCAAGTGAGCTTTGTGATATCAGAGCCACCACTCCAACCTAACCTAACCTAATCAATGAGGATGAAGTCGCCGTACTCTAATTGGTAGTATGTTGGCTTATTAGACGTAAGGTATCGGTTCAAACCCCATGTCAGACTTCTTAAGCAAAACGAAATACGAAAAAATATTTCTTCGGCGACTTCCTCTCAGCAGATTTTTGGCAAAAACTCCTGAGAATTAAAAAAATGCCATGAAAGAGTTTCTCTAAAATTTGTCGTTCGGAATCGACTTTAAACTGTAGGTCCCGCCACTCACGTATAAAAATTAACACACTCGACATAAGTGGTGTAAGGAACTAGGTCATAACCCTGACTAAAAGGTTGTAGTAACCATTTATGGATGCATGTATCAATGAGCAGGATAGGTCCAAGTAGAACAAGAGAGGCCCCAGTTTTTAACAAATCGATTCCATTGGGTGTCCACCCGACAGTTTTTCTAATAGCAATTCATGCCAATTGGAATCCCTTCGTGGAAAAATGAGAGGCTTCCCGAAAGACGTTCAATTTCGCAAAAAATATGTCAATAACGATTACTTAGTCGAATTTCGGATCATTTAAAGGCAGGTAGGTAGTTTGGGGTGGTAGGTTTGATACCAAAAGCTTACTTGGGCCGTTGTGATGCCACAGGTAAACACAGTCCCTGTGCTGACTAAGTTTCACCAAGGTAGCGAAGCATGGGCCACACATTATCATTCAAAGGTACCCTAAAATGAATTGAAGGTCATGGAAATATCGTCCGGAACTTATGTTGTCGATATCCAAATCCATATCCGCTTTTTTCGGTTAAGTTGGACATTCACCGGTTGTTTTATAAGGGGCTTCCACTTAATTGGCGGGATGGGAGTACAATCTTCAGGACTGTAAAAGGCAGAAGAGATTGCCTTCTTTATTTAAATTACATGGCCATCCAAAGTACTAATGCAGTTCTCACGGGCCATAGGTTAGGTTAGGTTAGGTCTGAGTGGTAGCTCTGATTTCACAAAGCTCACTTGAGCACGCATAGCGGCCCGTTGTGATGCCGCGGGTGAACGCAGTCCCTGTACTGACCAAGTTCCACCAAAATCAGGGAAGAGGAAGAAGTTGGTCAGCGCAAGGGCTGCACAGGCGATAACTCTACATCCTTCTACTCTGGAATGACTTTTTCAAGAACTATGATCCTAATGAGATACAGATCTCAGGAATAGGTACCCGGCTTTTGCTATGAAGAGAGAGAGAGAGAGAGTGAGATTTTCCTCAGTTTTCATTTTCTGTCACCTTTGACTAAATGCTCTACAATAAGCGTGAATGCAGGATTGGAGAAGAGAAAGTTTTCTATGAAGAATCTTTGATTCCTGAATTCGAAATTAATTTGTGTATCTCAATGTGCCTAATATCTGGCCTAAGTGGGAAGGTACTCTACTAAACCTAACCTAAAGTAGACACTTTTTTTCCCGGATACACATACATAATTGGTCATTACAACCCTTCAGTCAGGATTACGACCTAGTTTCTCACACCACTTATGTTGTGTGTGTTAATTTTATACATGAGTGGCGGGACCTACAGTTTAAAGTCGACTCCGAAAGACAGATTTTTTTTGAGAAACTTTTTCATGGCAATTTTTATTTACTCTCAGAGTTTTTGCCAGAAATCTGCTGAGAGGAAGTGGCCTAAGAAATCCTTTTTGCATTTTATTTTGATGTCTGGACTGGGGCTCGAACCTTGGCTTTGCATCTAATAAGCCAACTCACTACCTACTAGACTACGGCGACTTTTTCCCCGGATGATCTAATAAAAATTCGAAAAAAAAAATATTTTTTAAACACAGACTGCTCTGTAATAAAGTTTAAGTTTTCACATCCTCTTCTGAGTCACCCTGTTTGTTTACTTTAGAAAACTTTTGCTTTCTTTTCCATTTTTTTTGGGTTCAAATATGATTTTCTTTTTTTGTTTTGCTTCCAGAACTTAATCTTTAAGAAAAACACAAAGAAATAAAAACCAAAGGAGGAGAGAGTACTCGTATAGTCATTCAGTCAGTCAGTCTATGGTAGTGGTAGTGGTAAAGGGTGTTTTTTATAGAGGTATAGAACTTTAAGTTGGCATTACTTTTCAAGATGGCGACCGATTTAACAGCTGTCAAGTGATTTATTCCCAGTTCGGTTTGGCAATTCATCATGAATAGACTCACGCCTGAACAACGCTTGCAAATAGTGAAATTTTATTTCGAAAATAATGGTTCTGTGCGGAAAACGTATCGCGCTTTTCATATGCGAATTTAGTTTAGCGATGAAGTGCACTTCTGGTTGAATGGCTACGTCAACAAACAAAACTGCCGCATTTGGAGTGAAGGTAATCCTCAAGTGTATGTGGAAACACCGTTACATCCAGAAAAACTGACTGTTTGGTGCGCTTTATGGGCTGGTGGAATCATTGGTCCGTACTTTTTCAAAAACGATGGTGGCCAGAACGTTACAGTCAATGGTGATCGGTATAGAGCCATGATTACTAACTTTTTCATTCCTGAATTGAATAACCATGATGTCCAGGAGATGTGGTTTCAACAAGACGGCGCAACATGTCACACAGCTCGTGCCACAATAGATTTATTGAAAGACACGTTTGGTGACCGCCTAATTTCACGTTTTGGACCTGTGAATTGGCCTCCAAGATCTTGTGATTTAACACCGCTAGACTACTTTCTGTGGGGCTATGTAAAGTCATTGGTCTATGCGGTAAAGCCACAAACGCTTGACCATTTGGAAGACAACATTCGCCGTATTATTGCCGATATACGGCCACAAATGTTGGAAAAAGTCATCGAAAATTGGACGTCCAGATTGGACTACATCCGCGCCAGCCGTGGCGGTCATATGCCAGAAATCATATTTAAAATGTAATGCCACAAGATTATCTTTCGGATAAATAAAATTCATGTCAATCGCATAATCCATCGTTGTTTTATTGCAACTTAAAGTTCTATACCTCTATAAAAAAACACCCTTTATTAGGAAACTTAATTTACAACAACTTAAGGGGTATTAGTGGTAAAATGTTCTGCTTGTTGTTGTTGTTGTTGTTTGAGTTATTATAACGATATTTCTTAAAAATTTGCAAAAAAGCAGAAGAAAAGAAAAAAACTATTGAATGACCACACTACAGTGGTTTAAACTAACGAAGCGTTTCAAGTCTTTCTTTTTTTTGTTGCCTGACAAAGTGTTAGTAATTCAGTTTATTTTTTATTAAGGAAATTATTAAAGAAATTAAATGGAAGGAATGCAAAAAGGGGGAAGAAACTGAAGGGATTTTAAATATTTAAGGAATTTAAATTTTCTTAAAAAGGCATAAGTATACGGGGCGTATACTTTATATGGAATTCGTTAAAAGCGTACAATAATCATACGTCTCAGGAGAACAATTTATTATGATTTACGAATAACACTTTACCCTGTAGCAGCATAGGGTAACGAATACACAGGAAATATTGTTTTTGTGCGAGTGCATTATAAAGAGTTAAGGCTTTAATAGGTTATAATTTTATTTTTAATTTTTTTTTGCCTGTTTGTCACTTCCTATTAATTTTTTTGAATCTTTCTTATTCATGCCTTCCAATACTTCTCGATAGAGAGCACTCTTGGGCTTTTTAGTAGATTAGCTTGCCTGGGAAAATAAACAACATTCTTCAAATGATACTACAGCGACAAATGACAAAATCGGGCCGGAGGAATGAGCAGGAGTCCGTATTTAAGCAGTCCCTTATATGCAGACACATATTAACATAAATGTCGTTGCTAATAAAATCGTTAGTAAAACAAAGAAGGGTTTATCGTAGATTAGGTTCGGGGCAGAAAAGGATAAACACCCGCTTAGGCCAGAGGTCAAATGAAATCAGTACCCACTCCGAAGATTAAACAATCTCTCCAATCCCCATAAATCTGGCTATTTTCGTAACCATTCTTTTTGAGAATTCAATAAAAGATGACGAATGATGATTAAAGATCAAGAACCTCCGCCTTTTCATAGCAATAAGATAGTCTCTTCACCTTCCTCATCAGATCCATAGCTCCGACAGAAATCATAAAAAATTTTAAGCCTTTGGTTATGAGTTCTAAGAACGTTATGGACCTTTAACAGCTGCAGTAATGCGACCATGCATTTAAGAAGACCATGCAATTTAGTAGCCGCCTTAGTCTAATAGGTAGTATGTTTGCTGAATAGACATACCCCAGGTCAGACATCAAAACGAAAATATAAAAAAAAAATGTTTCTGCGGCGACTTCCTCTCAGCAGATTTCTGACAAAAACTCTGAGAGTAAACAAAATTGTCGTGAAAAGTTTCTCAAACATCTGTCGTTCGGAATCGACTTTAAACTGCAGGTCCCACCACTCATATATAAAATTAACACACACAACATAAGTGGTGTTGGTCGTAATCCTGACTGAAGGGTTGTAATGACCAATTGTGTTATGTATCTACGCAGTTTAAGAAAATAATTCAATCAATCCTGTTCTTATCCAGATTTTACAATTATCCAGTAATTACAATTAAACGTTGCCGGATTGAATACGTAGCTGATAAGCTCCCTAGAGGGGGTGATCGTGGTAACTTCTTTAATAGCTGTAATATGGGTAACTCATACGTCTAATGCATAGCGTTATGACCTGTTAGAAGCCTATTCGTCTTTTTCCCAAAGATCAAGAAGATTGTTCTTGTTTCCATTGAAAGAAAATGCAAAATATTATTCGACGTTGTGCTGGTTGTGGTGTTATATCTTCTTAACAGCCATTCACCTATAAAGTTCGACAGTACTTTTATCAATAAACTCCCCATGACCCTTAAGAAGCCTAATCGTTAGCATATCATTCCCTCGTAGGCTCGAATACTTTCGAATCCATGTCAGTTCGATACCATTATCCAAGCTGACCCAGTGAGCGAATGCTGCTTTGAAGATTCCATGGAAGCTTCAAGATTTAACTTTTGAATGCTTTGTGGATGTATTATTGAACGCATCTAAGATGAACAGAAAACAAACTTGAATAAATAGTCGATCTTATACTTGTTTCCGTCTTCAATAAAATATCCTTGTGAAAACAGAGCCACTCTTCGAATAGTTTGAGTAAAACCGAAAACTAACTTGACCCTGAAGAAATTTACCATCCATTCTGTGCATCTTCAAACCGTACGTAAGGATCGATATCACTTTGTACCGAAGTTTAGTGTTCCCTGGAAGGTATTTTAATCCTAAATATCCCACTGAATATTATAGATTGTGTCACTTAACCCAACTGACCTTTCTTGGCCGCTACATACACTTCTCGTAGAGTGCTACAGCGCACAATGGGACTAAGAAGTAAAATCTTATTAACCAGCATCCACTCATTCGGAGTATTATGATCCAGACAACATAAACTACGATGATTTCTTTTTCTATTTTCTGGTTTTTGAAATCTACGCTTTGGTATTGTGATAAAATACGTCACAGTGTAAAAATTTACCCAAATAAAAGGTCCGCCAAATAACTTTTTTTTTTGAAAATGCTATAAAAAAAAACTACTGAATATTTTCTCAAATTTTTTTTTTATTTGAAAGTACAATCCTTCCGGTTAATAATGGAATATAATTTCATTCAAATGGCTGCATCGGCTGGCCATGCAGTAGCCTACACCAGAAGATGCCGATTTTGGCAACAAAATCATCTTTTCAGATGAAGCCCATTTTGATCTTGGCGGGCATGTAAACAAAACAAAATTGTCGCAATTGGGGCACAGAAAACCTGCACGCATACATTGAAAAGCCGATGCACCCAAAACGAGTCACTGTTTGGTGCGTATTTTTGTCCAGAGGCATAATTGGGCCATTTTTCTTCGAAAATGAGCAAGGAGTGGCCGTTACAGTCATTAGCGATCGTTATCGGGCCATATTGAACGAATTTTTGTTCACAAAAATTGAAGAGGAGGATATTGGCAACATTTGGTTTCAACAGGACGGCGCTACGTGCCACACAGCCGAAGTTACACTCGATGTTTTGCGCCCTGTTTTTGAAGATCGCATTATCAGCCGCAGAGCTGATGTTGACACCGTTGAACTATCATTTGTGGGGTGCCATCAAAGATAAGTGTTACGCCGACAAGCCAGAGACAATTGACGTTGTAAAGGACAACGTTCGTGAAGCCATTGGTGAAATACAGCTGCACACAATCGATAATGTGCTTAAAAATTGGACCGATCGTGTAGGCTACTGCATGGCCAACCGAGGCAGGCATTTGAATGAAATTATTTTCCATTATTAACCGGAAGGATTGTACTTTCAAATAAAAAAAAATTTTTGAGAAAATATTCAGTAGTTTTTGTTTTTAAAGAATTTTCAAAAAAAAAAGTTATTTGGCGGACCCTAGACTTGACATTTAATTCCGATTTTATTTAAAATGTGGTTTTAAATTCTTATTGAAAATGTATTCATTTAAAACATAATTTTTTTAATATATTTCTAAAAGTATTCTTTAATTCTAGATGTTTTCTAAATTAAATTTAAAATTTTTTTAAATTATATTAAAAATTCAATAAAATTTACCTCATCATCATAATTGTCCTGTTCCGGCATTTCGTCTGGATTTTTTTCTTTTTAAATTTATTTATAAAAAAATGAAATTAAATTTTTCAAATAATTTTGCAAAATTTAATGAAACACAAGCGTTGTTCTTATAGCCTTAAAGAGTTTGTGTCACAACAGTTTATGGCGGCACAGCATACGTAGGCCTTAAGGTTTTCTTGTTTTATGTGATAAATGTTCCGTTTTAGTTCCGTTTCGCGTTATTTGCGTGGCATTAATTTCATTTGTTTCAAAATTTAATAAATTATTCTGTGTTTTATGTCTACGTTTCCTTTATTTTGTTTTTGTATTTAAAATGTTGTTTTTTTTAATTTTTATTATTGACCTTGTCCTTGTAACCTTTTGTTTCAAACAAGACTTACATTCATAAGCCGTTTTTTTTTTCTTCTTCTTTTTTTCAGTGTTTCTTATATTTTTAAGTGTCTTTGCCGCCTTGCAGTAATTAAAGAACGTGTTTTTTACAACGTGAGTGTTTTTTGCACTCTCTCACTTGCTCTCTCTTGTAGCATACAATGTACTCACGTTTGCAGTTGTTAGAGAGTAAGGCAACACTAGAAACGTAGCAACAACTAGTCTGCTGTTAAACTCTTTGCATTTCCAGTTACAGTTAATGCTGTTGCTGTTGTTGTTTTTGCTACTGCTGCTGCTGTTGCTGTTCTTGCTGCTGAGTAAGTTAATGTTGTCATTATTATCATTATCATTTTTGTTAATTACAACAGTAAAGTATGTTGTTGTTGTTGTTGTTGTAGTCCTTGTTGTTGGTTTTTATACATGTATGTCAGTATATGTAAAATTGTATTTTTCATTTGCATATTTCTTTTTGGGGGCTTCTTTTAAGAGTTCTTGTTTTGTTTTTGCTAATGTTTGAGATGCAAATGCGTTCTCTCTATGACCTTGACTTTGTAAAAGTTATTTTTCATTCTCTCTTTTCCAATTTCTTTAAGACTTTTTATAAGTTTTTCGTTTGTTTTTTTGTTTTCTTAAAAGAAAAAGAATGAAGGTTTTTGTGTCATTTATTTATAAGATTTGTTTTTATTTTAATTAGTTTTGTTTGAATTTATTTTCTTACAAGCTTTTACAGCATCATCTGCAATATTAAAGTGTGTTCAATTAAGCGTTTTTGTCAAATTTTAGTAGAGACTTTGAAAACAATTTTAAAGAAAATTCAGGATCATACAGAAGATCCATTTTACTGGAAGTTCTTACGGTTCACATAAAGAATCAATGGAAATTTTTGTACACCTTAAGATAACAGATACTAACGTAAGTATAAGAGTGGCTCTTATACACGTGAAAGATAGAGGCCAAGTGGTTGTTTCAAAAAACTGCTGAATGGCGCTAATCACACGAGAACAATTGTGCTGGGGTAAAATGATAGTTTATAGGCAAGAGAGGTGAAGAGAATGGTTTTTCGATGGCGTAAAGTTTCAACCAGCTACAACCCCGCATTACCAGCACAAAACTAATACATGGACATTTTTAAAAATCAAATGAATGCAAAAACACAAAACTATGTATACGTATACATTTCATGCCAAACTAATATTCATCCCGTGTGATTTGAAAAGAACAAAAATTATGCGACTAAAAATTGTTCTCATGTGATTAGAGCCAATGGATTGTAAGGTTTCTGTCAATGTCAATGCCTTCATATGATATCTGTCCATAAAAATTAGATACTTTTCTGCCAGAAAGCGAACAGATTAGTAATTCATGGCATTATATACCATTCAACCGAGAATGAGGAATCAGGACAGAAAAAGTAACAGCTTCGTTACTGCTACGGCAAAAGTCGTAAAGGGAAATTGTCGTAATTGTTTACACTTTCCTTTCCTTTTAAGGAACCTGTGATTATCTCAAACCTTTTTCCCATCTTTTAATATTTCCTTGTTTTGTTTGATCAAATTTTTAACACCGAACAAGTATTCTTTCTATTTTAACATATACTGGGATGATAGGGTTGCTATCAATCGATGCCTATAAATACCACAAGCTTTATAAAAATTTTGTTGTTTGTAGTATTCATCACTGTAATGACGTAGTTTGCTCATTGAGTCCCACCTTTGTTGTTTGGAGGGGTTTCCACAAATTGGGAGGGAGTGAAATTTTTTTAAATTTTTAAAATGCGAAAACTTGTGGAAATTTTATTTTTTTCTTCTCCTGGATTCGTATGTAATTCCTTGCGTTTTGTATAAGAATGGAAATATTTTCCGAAAAATTTTAAACGTATTAGAAGCTGTAATTTTCTATTTCCTTCGTTCTTTTCATGCGTTGCCTGCAGTGGTCGGGTTTTAATATATAAAGATAAAAATCTTATCCTTGAATTGTTTTTAAAAAAGTCAGATTTTGATTTGAAAAATTTTAAATACGACTTGCTGTTGTAGGATGAGGTCTGGAGATTGAAAAAATAGAACTGATTTGGATTTATAAAGACAAAAATACATGATTTTGATTTAAAGGCTTTCAAATTTGATTTATTGAAGAACAGTTTTTTGTCTGGGTTGCTAAAATTAAAGTGGAACTGGCAATTTGATTTTTAAAACAGAATTTAATTGTTTAAAGTATACATCTGTTATGAATAATAAAGGAAATCATTCTCATCAGACTAATTTTTTTTTTCTTTGAAAATTATAATTTATCGCTTTTTTTTATTATTTTTTAATGATTTTTTTTTATAATTTTTTTTTATTATTTTTTAATTGTTATTGTTTATTTTTCTCGTTAATATTTTTTTGCAATTTTTTAGTTTTAGATTATATGTTTGAATTATTAATAATTTTTAAATACCTTTTTTCTTTTTGAAATTTAATTTGTTCTGTTTATTTATTCTTTATTTTTTTTAGTTTTATTAATTATTTGATTTCTATTGCATTTATTACACGATTATTTACGTATGATTTGTGTTAATCTGCTATTTTTTATTCCAAGCGATTTATTATTTTTTATAAGTTTTATTTTATTTTATTTTGTTTACTGTTTTAATAATTGATTTGGTTTTTTCTCTTGGATTATGATAATTTAAATTTAATCTATTAATTTAGAAATTATTTTATATTTGACTTTCTATTGATTTAAATTTAAAACGTGCTTTTTGTGCATTAGCAACACTGCCTTCACTGGGTTATAAATCCTTTCTTTTTATAACACTGGCTTTTTATATGTGTGGCTTTTTATACTGTTGTCGTTGTCGTTATTGTTGCAGCTGTAAATTGATAATAAAAAAAAAGAGAGAGAAAAAAGTCATTATTTTTGTTTTTATTTGTACTTAAAATGAGAGTTTATGTGTTGTTATCATGCATACGTTTTGAAGAGAGTCCAATTTTATTATATGTTGGTGAGTGGCTGGGTTTAAAGAGGGTATTGCTGGGAGAGGTGCAGGAGGTGTTTTAAATTTAATACAGTGTGGAAACCAATTGCTTTTATAACATGCATTGTGACTGTGTGTGTGTTGTTGTTATTGTTGTTTTTAAAACACTTTAAATATCCTGTTTAAAGCAAATGTAAACAAATATTTACATATATGTACATACATATGAGTTAATGTGTTATTCATTGTTTTTATTTGATTTGCTGTTGTTGTTCTGTTGTTTTTGTTATTTACAATGTTTACGTGTTTATGGTAATGTATTTATTTTGTTCCGCTGTTATTATGTGTTTTTTTTTACATGCAATTGTTATTAGTGGTGGTAAGTGTAAAAAATTCCATTGTTGTGCTGACATGTTACGCTGCCTTCCATTTTATTTTTTTTTTTTGTTAATGTCTGCCTGTTTTAGCGAGTTTTTGGTGTATTTTGTACATCATACGAAATGTTTGTTTTGTTTCTATAGTTCTTATCCTGCTTATAGGCATACATACATACATATATAAATTTTACATTCTATTTGTTTAAAATATATATTAAGTTGCCGTTATATTTACATTTCTTTTTTTCTTTTTTGTTTAATAATTATATTGTGAAATTTCCTTTGTACAAAAGATTTTCTTACTGTTAGTAGCAGAGTAGTGTTAGTGTTAGTGTGTTGTTAGTTTTTAATGATTTCTTTTCTTTTGTTTTTAATGTTTTTCTAAGGTCAAGTAGTTTAAGGTTAAATATTTACATTCTTATTTACAACACTTTTTTCTTTTGGTGCTCTTTGTGAGTGTTTTTGTGTGCGACCATATGTTTCGTGCAAAATATTGTTGTGGTTTTTGTGTTTTTTCTCTTTAAGGCCTGGTGTGTGTTAAAAAACAAAATGCAAAAGTGAAAATTATAATTATTTCGTGCACAGTTTATAACGAACAAAAACAAAGTGTAATAAAAATAATAAATAAAGCAGGTATTTAAATATTTATAATATTCAAATTGTTTCGCACAAACAAATGTTTCGATAAGAGTGCTTGTAGAACCTTCAAAATTTTTCAAGAGAAATAAAAATATTTCCGTGACTACACTTGTCTGAAGAAGTCTTTCTACAGCTTATCACAAATAATTTTCTAGAAGTCATTAGAATAAATATACATACATATTTGGTATTCAATTAGGAAAGGGAAAAATATCATTTAACAAGTAAACGTATAATAAATTATGATGCTCTGCACCACCCAAAGGGCTACAACAGGCGACTGCATGTAGACAACTTATGTTATTAGCGGCACATGACAATGGTCAATTGCAATGCAAAGCTGGATTTCCTTATTATTCAAGGCCAGGCAGTAAAGCATTGTTTTTTATTTATTTATTAATTACAATATGATTACAAATTATATTTTAATTATATACGAGCTGCGTAATTTTGATCATATGTTCGATGTAATTTCACAGACCAGAGTCTCTGTTGGGAATCGAACCCACGATCCTCACGCTAATGGTCTAGCACCCTACCCACTAGACTACCAGGGAACCCAGAATTTTTTTTCCAGTCGTATCGCTCAATAGAGCACGAAACGCATTCACACAGCTACAATTATTATGCTGTTCAATTCCAGAGTAAAATCTACTCTTCTATAAGGATGCTGAGAATGGAAGGTAAAAAAGCATGATCCTCTTAAGGTGATATACTATTTTTCTCTAATATTGTCTTTCTTAGTTGTCGATTTATTTAAGGTCCTTAACGGAAAAGGATACAAGATAACTGGTTACTTCGACAATATCTCTGGTATAATCATCTGGGAACGGTTGGTGAGCTGTTGCAGGGCGTTCTATTATGTATGGAAACAACGATATTGAAGTTTGTTCTTAATTACAAGGAAAATATTTGGTCGTCACCATCATCATCATCATCATGGATAGGAAAATTATCTGGGAAGAGTAATTTCCGTAAGTGAATCTACAAGAACTGTTTCTGCTGCGACATAACTAAGGGTCCACAAAATAACTTTTTTTTTTTTTGAAAATACTTTAAAAAAAAACTACTGAATATTTTCTCAAATTTCTTTTTTTTATTTGAAAGTACAATCCTTCCGGTTAATAATGGAAAATAATTTCATTCAAATGGCTGCTATCGGCTGGCCATGCAGTAGTCTACACGATCGATCCAATTTTTAAGCACATTATCGATTGTGTGCAGCTGTATTTCACCAATGGCTTCACGAATATTGTCCTTTAAAGCGTCAATTGTCTCTGGCTTGTCGACGTAACACTTATCTTTGACGGCACCCCACAAATAATAGTCCAACGGTGTCAAATCGCAGCTCCGAGGTGGCCTCTAAGGCTGATAATGCGATCTTCAAAAACAGGGCACAAAACATCGTGTGTAGCTTGGGCTGTGTGGCACGTAGCGCCGTCCTGTTGAAACCAAATGTTGCCAATGTCCTCCTCTTCAATTTTTGTGAACAAAAATTTGTTCAACATGGCCCGATAACGATCGCCATTGACTGTAACAACTCCTTTCACAGTTTCGAAGAAAAATGGCCCAATTATGTCTCTGGACCAAAATCCGCACCAAACAGTGGCTCGTATTGGCTGCGTCGGCTTTTCAATGTATGCGTGCGGGTTTTCTGTGCCCCAAATGCGAGAATTTTGCTTGTTTACATCATACCCGCCAAGATCAAAATGAGTTTCATCTGAAAAGATGATTTTTTTTTGCCAAAATCGGCATCTTCTGTAAGTCAATCGCAGGCCCACTTAGCGAAGCGAAAACGCATTGGATGGTCAATTGGCTTCAACTTCTGACCCAATTGGACTTTGTATGGCGTCAACCAAGGTCTGTATGCCAAATTCGTCTCAATGATGTCTCCGAAATGTTCAATTGTTGAGATCGACGGTGAATTGATGTTGATGGCGCTTCACGCACACTTTCTGCCACAGCAGCAATATTCTCGGGTGTACGCACTGTTTTTGGCTTTTCACGCTTTGGTTTATCGATGAGGATGCCAGTTTCTTTCACTTTTTTCCACAAGATAACGAACATACGGAGCTGACGATGCTTCTCTTCTTCCAAAATGCGTACGCAATTTTCGCACACATTCTGCAACATTACCGTGATTTTCAAAGTAATGTCGCAATATTTCCCAGCGTTGTTCAAGCGTATACTCAACCATATTCGTTCAGCGGAAGGATAAAACTAATTATTAGTGAAATCAGACATGAGCTAAGTGTTACCATTCACGAAATAAGCACTAGTTGAAAAAAAAACTTTAGATGGCGGACCCGATATTTGGCGGGCCCTGGGATAATAGCCTTAAATTGTCTGAAGCCTGTAATTCTACATAGTACTGTAGTATGGCCATCTCGAGGCTTTGTAGAGTACAGAAGCTTGCAAGACTATGTACTGCAACAGTTCTTAAATTTATCCCAACTACATAGGATTTTTGGAGTCTAATACCGCTTGAAGTCGCCGTGGTGTAGTAGGTAGTGTGTTGGCTTACTATTCGTAAAGCCCGGGTTCGTATCCCAGGTCAGACATCAAAAATGCAATATGAAAAAAAAATATTTCTTCGGCGACTTCCTCTCAGCAGATTTCTGGCAAAAACTCTGAGAGTAAAATAAACTGCCATGAAAAAGTTTCTCAAAATTCTGTCGTTCGGAGTCGACGTTAAACTGTAGGTCCCGCCACTCACGTATAAAATTAACGCACACAACATGAGTGGTGTGAGAAGCTAGGCCGTAATCCTGACTGAAGGGTTGTAATGGCCAATTATGTATGTATGTATGAATACCGCTTAACGTGAGGACTCATCTATGCAGGAAATCTCCATTTATAGGAAGAAAAAACTAAAGGCAGGTCACATTACAGGTCACCTTACGATTTTGGGTGAAATAGGGAACATACTTAAGAATACTCAGGCGATCCATAGCCTAGATCCAGCTACCACTGTGACTAGGAGATTGAGGGGTTTTTTCCGAGAAATTAAAGTAAAGTGTGGATCCATTTCGCTACATTCAAAAAGAGGACACGTGGACTAAGGGAGCAAATGCTCTCGGGCAGCCGACCTGTCTAGGATACGAATGAAGTGGTATAATGAACTTAACGACCAAACTATTCAGAACCAAGATGCTTAGCTTTACGTCTCAGGACGTGAAGAGCATATAGAAAATACGTTGTCGGATTAAATAGGCTGAGGGGATATTCACTAAACCACCAAACATCATTCTTCAATTCAACCGCAGTTTTCTTTTGATTAAACATCACTTTTTCTGTGTATATTTACCCTCCCTCGTATAATTATAATTATTTCAGTATTATAAATACATATTTTCTGTTTCATAACAAGTACGTGACAGGATAATGGTTTTCTTGTGCAAGTTTTTCCCCCTCTTCGCAAATATAATGAACAATAACTGTGAGTGGAAACTTAAAGGAGAATAAAAATGAAAATAAAAATGAAATGAAATCATGTGTAATGAAATGAATTGAATGTGTACAGTTATTTCAATGTCTAAAAATAGAATTACGCACAGCAATTAATCACTGTGTTTTATTTCATTCATGCCATTCATTATTCATTTAAGGGTTTATTTTATTCAATATGTATGCTGGTAGTTATATTGGCCAACAATATGCGTCTAGAATAATAATTATTGACTAAAACTAGACCAATATGTTACGTGCCTTTAATAAATAAAAAGGGCAACTTATAAACTATACAAGCCTAGAAGTATGTTTTAATTGCTTAAGTATGTTTCATAGAGAGAAGTTTGCAAAAACTAAACACTGCTTTTTTCTTTTTCGTGGTATAAAAAGAAAATTGGAAAACGTATTGTAAGCAGTTCGAATACTCTAGAGATTAAATAATTAACGAGTCAATAATTTAGTTAAGATATTAACAACACTGGATTTATTTGATGTGTACGCCTAAAAGTATGCCACAGATTTGTTTTAACTAGATAATGGTTTTAACGGGATTAGAGGCTAGTCTACATTAGGGAAATGAGGGCTGAAGAATAGTTGTGGTGTTTTTAACTAGTCGTGGGCCTTAAATTATGCTACAATAATGTGCCTAAATATATGAAGCCGCCGTAGTCTAGTAGGTAGTGCGTTGACTTATTAGACGAAAAGCCAGGGTTCGAGCCCCAGGCCAGACATCAAAATAAAATACAAAAAGTATTTCTTCGGCGATTTCCTCTCAGCAGATTTCCGGCTAAAACTCTGAGAGTAAAATAAAAATTGCCATGAAAAGTTTCTCAAAAATCTGTCGTTCGGAGTCGACTTTAAAACTGTAGGTCCCGCCGCTCATGTATAAAATTAACACACACAACATAAGTGGTGTGAGAAACTAGGTCGTAATCCTGACTGAAGGGTTGTAATGACCAATTATGTATGTATGTATATGCTTTAACCACAACCGAGAGGGTAAACTCTACGGCAGCCTGAAAGTATGCGAGTGATTGGTTCCAGATAAATATGAAATTTAACTGAAGTACATATGAAGCCTTCATTAGAGAAATGGATGAAAGAGGGAATTAGTTGGTAATTAAAGAATAATTGAATCTAAAAGTATGCCACAGATTTCAGCCTAGCTATGTGAGTGACCTCCTGATAGTCCTGGAAAGATTTCATCGCCGGTAGTTGGGGTAATTAGGTTGTCGATTAGCTGGCAAGAGATAAATTGGTGAAGCACCCTACACTTATAGTCGTTATGCTTTTCCTGCGAAAAAACTTCGGGGAAAACGATTAGATGTTGAGACGGAAAGTGGTCTCCTTATGGAGGAACAGGAGATATTGTAGAATCTCCAGGCTTATGTGGGTCAGGTTGAATCGTCTGCGAACGGAACGAGTCCTGCAACCGGGGAGGGAATCTATTAGAAAATTTATAGCATTGCGCAAAGAAGACAAGGGCTGTATATCTGACCAGAGAACTCCTCCTTTAAGCGGGGTTTGTAGTAACGTATGACAGTCGGTGTTTGTTAAGCATTTTCTGATCCTACCCGGTTATAAAGGGTGTTTTTATAGAGGTATAGAACTTTAAGTTGCAATAAAACAACGATGGATTATTCGATTGACATGAATTTTATTTATCCGAAAGATAATCTTGTGGCATTACATTTTAAATATGATTTCTGGCATATGACCGTCACGGATGGCGCGGATATAGTCCAATCTGGACGTCCAATTTTCGATGACTTTTTCCAATATTTGTGGCCGTATATCGGCAATAATACGGCGAATGTTGGCTTCCAAATGGTCAAGCGTTTGTGGCTTTACCGCATAGACCATTGACTTTACATAGCCCCACAGAAACTAGTCTAGCGGTGTTAAATCACAAGATCTTGGAGGCCAATTCACAGATCCAAAACGTGAAATTAGGCGGTCACCAAACGTGTCTTTCAATAAATCTATTGTGGCACGAGCTGTGTGACATGTTGCACCGTCTTGTTGAAACCACATCTTCTGGACATCATGGTTATTCAATTCAGGAATGAAAAAGTTTGTAATCATGGCTTTATACCGATTACCATTGACTGTAACGTTCTGGCCACCATCGTTTTTGAAAAAGTACGGACCAATGATTCCACCAGCCCATAAAGCGCACCAAACAGTCAGTTTTTCTGGATGTAACGGTGTTTCCACATACACTTGAGGATTACCTTCACTCCAAATGCGGCAGTTTTGTTTGTTGACGTAGCCATTCAACCAGAAGTGCGCTTCATCGCTAAACAAAATTCGCTTATGAAAATCGAGAACAACGGTAATCTCGTTTTGGGCCCATTCGACGAATCTACGCCTTACTTGATGATCGTTTGGCTTCAAATCTTGCACGAGTTGGATTTTGTAAGCACGCAAACCAAAACCAAATCTTACATAAAGTGGATGGACACAGATCCAATTCCTGTGCTCGATGGCGGATGCACTCATTCGGGTCTTCCTCAATGCTACGCTCTACAGCAGCAATAGCTTCTTCTGTACGCACCGTACAGCGTCTCTGGGGATGCGAGTTATCAATAAGAGTAAACGTGGTGCGAAAACGTTCCATGGTTAATCGAATTAACTGCTCTGATGGACGATTTTGTCGACGATAAAATGGACATAGTGCGCGATACGTTTTCCGCACAGAACCATTATTTTCGAAATAAAATTTCACTGTTTGCAAGCGTTGTTCAGGCGTGAGTCTATTCATGATGAATTGCCAAACCAAACTGAGAATAAATCACTTGACAGCTGTTAAATCGGTCGCCATCTTGAAAAGTAATGCCAACTTAAAGTTCTATACCTCTATAAAAAACACCCTTTATTAGGAAATTTATAGCATTAAGCAAAGAAGACAAGGGCTGTATATTTGACGAGAGAACTCCTCCTTTAAGCGCGATTTGTAGTAACATATGGCAGTCGGAGTTTATTAAGCATTTTCTGAGTCTACCCGGTTATAATAGTGGCATCACTATGTTGTGGTCGTACTTAACACAGTGTAATCTGGGTTTTAAGGTGCAAAACCAAAGAGTAATAAACAAATCCCCATATTTTTTTCTTCAGTTAAACTATTAATAACTTGTTAAATTCGCCCTCAAATATTTTAATAAATTCATAAAAGAATGGAAAAAAATCTGTTGGGGGAGCACCGATTGGGTATTTCCAATAAATGTTTTTTTTTAAAACAAATTCAATTTTTTTCTCCTTGAAGCAAAATACTGACACTTTTGCCTTTTTCATCGTTATTTTGCTCTTCTTCTTTTTTTTTAATAAATATTCTGTCACATCCGCTTCCTGTCCATAAGCTTTTGTATCGATAACAAATATTTGTACACATTTTTTGTTTGCTCTCCCTCGTTGCAAGTTAAACTCCCTATGGTAATAGCAGGTGTAAGCGTGTAACGTAACGTAACGTTTTTATTAATATTAAACACTTTTAAATTTTATTTATTTATTAAAAACTGGAGAAAATAAAAAAGAAAATCTTGAATAAATATTTTGTAAATAACTTTGTCAGCCTTACACAACGTGGCAGCACCATTTTATGTGTCGCACTTTTACTACCTTTTTAAACTGTTAGCGAGAGAGAGAGAGAGCAACATGGAAATATTTACAGCATACTTATAGGGTGCTGCTATAAGAAGACGGATTTGGTGATAAGCTGGAAAAGAGTGACTAAGAACTGTCACAGAATACTCTCTCTATAGCTAGCCTTCTTCTTTCTTCTTCTTCTTATAAGAAGCGGATATCAGGGGAGCGCTCAGACGGCTTACAACAGCAGATTGACATAAGCTCTGATAGCTTGTGTCAAAGTGTGTCTTACAAGACCAGATTGGATTATTATCTCCCACAGATTCTGTACCAATTGACTAAAGAATTCGATACAACAGAACACATGAACGCTATAGATTCTAATATTTTGAGAATGGCACTGTACCAGACAGCAAGAGGAGCAGATCGAATGAAAAACTTGTTACAGGTTTTTATATTAATAATACGTGGTTGTCATTTCCCTTTGCTAAGCGCATAATAGGCCGTCGCGATGGCTTAGGCATAAGCCGATAAGCCATAGAACAGACCGTTTAAGTAATTTCTTTCCTTCCTTACGTTACGTGGAGGACCTTTCTTATAGGATGAGGTCCCACTTAGTCCAGATGTTAATGCCTTTCTGATAATACAAACCAATTTGCAACCCAGGAATCGAATATCTCCTACGTGAAGTCATCTCTACTTAAGAATAAATCTTTCTATTGCCATAGTCTATAGCCTGGTCATGGAAGGAGTCTAGGACTTGTGTGTTATGTAAACCAACAACTCTTGCAGAAGTCTTTTGAAAGACAGCCAAGTCTATCGACATGCTTCCTATAGGGCGGAGGGATTTTTGTTTTGTTTTTTCACGCCGAGGACGGGTAAATGTACCTAACCGCACCATAGAGGAAGCCGTCACGTCCCCCGTGTGTGGGGCCCTCACCCACTGAATCCCCCTCGTCTCTTGGACTTGTTGTGTCCACTCCGAAACTACGGTGGTATTACTTCGGAGTGGAGTCTCTTTGGCCCTTTGGCCCTGCGTGTTTATATCCGCGTCCGGACTGCGTGTCGAAAGTTGAAGAGACATCTAAGTGTCTCCACTATTCCTTTCGTCCAGGTCCCTGCCTCGAATTTCGCTTGACACATGTGCCAGTTTCATCTATTCCGGCGTGCCCACATGTTCCGAAGCCTCAAGATCCCTCTTCTTCAGTCTTAGAATGCTCTCCACGTAGTCTAATTCCCTGAGATCTAATCTGGCGATCATAATCATGATCGTCCCAACTATCGACGTCAGTGCAGAGCGATAGCTCTGCCAGCGTAAAGACAGTAGGGGCAGGCGGTCTGTGCAGAAATTTCCTAAAATATCCTTGACCCGATAGCATCTGTGTAACGTAGTAGTTTATCTCTCCAAATTTCCCACCAATCCATGGCCTTAAGTCTCGCGGTCCATCTTCCTCGTTCCATCGTTGTTGCCATTTTGAAATGGTGTTTTCCCTGAAGTAACCGGTTATATGATTTCCAGCCGATTTCGCCTTATAAATCTCCATCCGCTCTGCCGCCAGCAAATCCACAGGGATTATACCCGCTATCACCACTACGACTGGAGCGGATACCGTACGATACACCGACGCGACACGCAATGCAGCCGTTCTCTGTACCGATACAAGTGAGTTTGCCCTCTTCTTAACATCTAGTGTTTCGGCCCAAATTTCGCTCCCATAAAGCATAATGCTGTTTCCAACATCCATCAGGAGTCTCCGTCTCGCCGGTAGCGGGCCTCCAATGTTCGCCATTAATCTACTGAGCTGTCCAACGATCTTCTGGGCCTTGTTAGCCGAGTACTGAATCTGATGTGAAAATGTTAGTCTGGGATCCAGCCTTATTCCCAGGTATTTCACCGAGCTCTTGGTCCTAATTACCCCGTCTCCTATACTCATGTCCACCTGCAAGGGTATATGACGACCAGTGATCAGCAGTAATTCCGTTTTATGCATGGCCAGATCTAGGCCGTGGGTGGAGGGATGCGGAACCACAATATTACAATAGTTTAACTGAAGCAACGGAAATATCTGTGACCTGTTATATTTGGAAGATTGTAAGCTCTGCGCCAGTCCTTGTCAGTTCATTAGCAATGCAATTTCAGACGATATTTCTCTGTTGTGGAACCCATATAGGAGTGGAACCCATTGAGTGCTCAATAAGATGCGAAATTCCCAGACAAATGTAAGAATTTTTAATATATTCCGCGGCCTACTATGTTCAGCAGGGGAACTACAGGGGGCCTTCGGATAGAGCGTGGTTTTAAGAAAAAACCTACCTTTGTAGTCACATAATGAAACAGTGTTTAATACTTTCACTCAATTGTAATTATGATCATTTTCTTTAACATTATTTGCCTTCTCCAGGGTGGCTGATATGTATTGCAACCAACTTCAGGTTGTTATCATTTGTAAACCGCTCGTCTGACAGCTGACAGATTTATTCTAGTGACAGGTAATTTTATTATTCACAAGCTTACAAAAGCATTTTGATCTATTGGATTCAGAAAAAAAGTTATTCGTGATGGAATTCAAGCGTGATAGTGTGATTGCTTTATATTTGGCTGGAAAACCACAGGTGGCTATCGTTAGAGCCCTCCAGCATTTAAATGTAAATAACTCTTTTGTTTCTCGTACCATTGCTCGTTACCGTGATATTGGCAGTGTTGCCACGCGTCCAAAAAGTGGACAAAAAAAAGGTAACAACACCAGAAATGATCCGAAAAGTGAAGGCCAGATTTGATCGAAATCCACGCCGCAGTGGTAGAAATATTGCTCGTGAGCTGAACATATCGTGAGAACGGTTGCAACACTTATTGAAAAATGAGCTTGGACCGAAGCCATTGAAGTTCCAAAAAGTGCAAGAGTTCACCGATGGACAAAAAAGTTAGACGGGAAAGAGCCAAGGAGTTACTTCGCTTGCACGAAAGTGGCCAGTTACCGAATTTGTTTTTCTCCGATGATAAGCCATTCCAAATTGAGCAGTTTGTGAACAAACCAAATGATCGGGTTTACTTGCCAAAGAGGTCAGCTGCAAATTTACACCTGCGATTGGCCACCAGAACTCAAGCGCCGCCGTAACGGCCGATGGTCGCTCCCCACTTGTATTCATCGACCGTGGGGTCAAAATAAATGCCGAATATTATCGGGAAAATGTCTTAAAGACAGTATTGAAGCCCTGGGCAGACAAACATTTCGGCCGCAGACCATGGACTTTCCAACAGGACTCAGCACCACCGCACTCAGCACGCGTCAACCAAGAATGGCTTAAAAAGGAGGTTCCTCGCTTCATTTCTACCGCACAATGGCCATCAAAATCTCCGGATCTCAATCCGTTGGACTTTTGCGCCTGGGGCATTTTGGAGAGTAAGGTTCTCACTAAAAAATACCAAAGTGTCGATCATCTGAAGACGGCGCTCCGCCGTGAATGCGCCAAAATACTGCTGAGCCACTTTCGTGCAGACTGTGATGGTTTTGTCGGCCGTTTGAAGGCCATAATTCGTACCAAAGGTGGCCAATTCGAACAAATCTAAACTGATTCTAAAATTTGATGTTATTTCCAACATTTTTTTGCTTTTGAACAATAAAATTAAAAAAAAAATTAAAAAAATATGGCGCTTTACTTTGTTGCATTATATATCAGCCACCCTGTAAATGAAATAACACTTGCCAACTAGTCACCCTGTATTGCTACAGCTGTCTTTTATAGGTGTTTGATGCCTTACAGCAGTTTAGGTATCTGATTGTAAAATTAAAAAAAAACAACAACAACAACAACAGAAAAACAGCCTTTAAAATCCATACTCCTACAGCAACGTAATAAAATACATTCTCGTCTCGTATAAATGAATATCTTAATGCATGAGTAGTCTTTATTAAATGGGGATTTCTCTCGTTCGTTATCGAATACAATACAAAAGGATGACATTTTTACCCACCTCACCTCCCCTACAACTACTTTCTATAACACTGAGTAGTGGTTGTAGGCGTTTCAAAACTACATGTACATACGTAGACACAGACATTTTTGTAATAAAAATTCAAGGAAATTTTATTTCATTTGTTTTTTTCAATATTTTTCTACAATAATTTATTGCTTTGATTTGCTGGGGTATTATTGCATTGAATGCAAGAATTTTTGCCTGTTGTTTTCCAAATATTTCAGATGAAATTTCAAAGGAATTTAAAGGAGAATAAGAAAACGTTTTTTTTTTTGTACAGGACGGAAGTAATTAAAGAAATTCTTTCAAAAGCAATGAAGAATTGTTTTTTTTTGTTTGCTTTTTTTTTGTATTGGATAAATTAAATAAATTAAATTGTGTTAAACTGTTGGGTATTATTGGACGATATTTCTTAAAAAATTAAATTATTCATACAAAAGAAGTTGCAGAACTCTTGGGAGTGAGAATGAAACATCCTAAGTTGTTGATTAATTTTAAAGTTTTATTAATTTTGAACACGAAATTTAATTTATAAAGGGTGTTTTTTATAGAGGTAAAGAACTTTAAGTTGCAATAAAACAACGATGGATTATTCGATTGACATGAATTTTATTTATCCGAAAGATAATCTTGTGGCATTACATTTTAAATATGATTTCTGCAATATGACCGCCACGGCTGGCGCGGATGTAGTCCAATCTGGACGTTCAATTTTCGATGATGCAATAATACGGCGAATGTTGTCTTCCAAATGGTCAAGCGTTTGTGGCTTTACCGCATAGACCAATGACTTTACATAGCCCCACAGAAAGTAGTCTAGCGGTGTTAAATCACAAGATCTTGGAGGCCAATTCACAGGTCCAAAACGGGAAATTAGGCGGTCACCGAAAGTGTCTTTCAATAAATCTATTGTGGCACGAGCTGTGTGACATGTTGCGCCGTCTTGTTGAAACCACATCTCCTGGACATCATGGTTATTCAATTCAGGAATGAAAAAGTTAGTAATCATGGTCACCATTGACCGTAACGTTCTGGCCACCATCGTTTTTGAAAAAGTACGGACCAATGATTCCACCAGCCCATAAAGCGCACCAAACAGTCAGTTTTTCTGGATGTAACGGTGTTTCCACATACACTTGAGGATTACCTTCACTCCAAATGCGGCAGTTTTGTTTGTTGACGTAGCCATTCAACCAGAAGTGCGCTTCATCGCTAAACAAAATTCGCTTATGAAAAGCGGGAACAACGGTAATCTCGTTTTGGGCCCATTCGACGAATCTACGCCTTACTTGATGATCGTTTGGCTTCAAATCTTGCACGAGTTGGATTTTGTAAGCACGCAAACCAAGATCCTTCCGCAAAATCTTCCATAAAGTGGATGAACACAGATCCAATTCCTGTGCTCGATGGCAGATGGACTCATTCGGGTCTTCCTCAATGCTACGCTCTACAGCAGCAATAGCTTCTTCTGTACGCACCGTACAGCGTCTCTGGGGATGCGAGTTATCAATAAGAGTAAACGTGGTGCGAAAACGTTCCATGGTTAATCGAATTAACTGCTCTGATGGACGATTTTGTCGACGATAAAATGGACGTAGTGCGCGTTACGTTTTCCGCACAGAACCATTATTTTCGAAATGAAATTGCACTATTTGCAAGCGTTGTTCAGGCGTGAGTCTATTCACGATGAATTGCCAAACCAAACTGAGAATAATTACTTGACAGCTGTTAAATCGGTCGCCATCTTGAAAAGTAATGCCAACTTAAAGTTCTATACCTCTATAAAAAACACCTTTTAGTATTCTCACCAAAGGGCTGTTCGCGCAGTTGTTTAGCTTGTTACTCTATTAATAAACAAGGTTATCAACGGATAAAATTGTTATTCAGTTGATGGTGCTTCGGGTGATTTGGAATGGCTATTAATTAAGTGGTGCGTTTATATTAACTTGCTTAAGCAATCACCCAGTTCATTAGGTTATCAACCAGTTAATTAGACTGTCACCCACTTAATAAACCAATCACATAAGTGCCCAGTTAATAAATCTATCACCCAGTTTGATCAAATAAATTTGGTGTGTAACACTCTAGTAGAAGTATTCAAAATTTCTTTCGAGAAATCCATTTTCCCCCAATTGTTTTTAATTATCTTTAGAAGATTACATTCCTTTACATTTTTTCATTATAATTGCTGTAATGACGTCTTTTTCGTTTAATTGTTTTGTTTTTTATTTATTTTTGCATTTTTATTTTTCTTAATTTTTAATTTCTCATTGAATTCTAAATCGTTTTTTGAATAAATAAACTGTGTTGTATTTGGAAAAAATTTAATTTCAATTGAAATTTCATGAAGATTTTCGATTTCACTTGACTATTTAATTGGAAATTCGACAGCAAATTTGGAAATTCGAAAAGAAAGAAATTTATGAACGCATTTATTGAAAAAGAAATTGAACAATAAATTATGTTTTCTTTTTCTTGCTTTTTCAATAACTAACAATAAATATAATCGAACACGTATGGCATTTAGGAAAAATTAAAAGAGAAAATTATTATTGAATTCCAAAGCATTTGTATTTAATTGTCTTGGAGTTAGTGACCCAAAATGATGCGTGGTATGTCAGCTTGGGTGGTGGCGAGTGTATCTGCTGTTATCACTTTTCCTACCATTCACGTTTTCGGTATTTTTGATTCCAAATTAAATCAAAAGCAGGAAAATATATTTCAGTACATTATTCATTAATGTCTCCATGATAAGGTCATGATTAAAGTCGCCGCGGTCTAGTGGGTAGTGTGTTGACTTATTATCGCTTCAAAGCCCAGGTCAGACATCTCCAACTAAACAAAACTTGAAAAATATTTCTTCGGTGTCTTCCTCTCAACAGATATCTGGCAAACACTCTGAGAATAAATTAAAACTGTTCATGGAAAATTTCTCAAAAATCTGTTGTTCCGAATCGACTTTAAACTGTAGGTCCCGCCTTCCAATTATAAAAATTAACGCATACAAGAAAACTGGCGTGAGAAACTAGGTCGTAATTCTGATGATATGACTTGAAGATGCTGCTCAGTCCCTGCAAAAACAACGATCTGACTAGTACTTGTTAACCAAACGGGTGCTTTAAGGCTGCACAAGTTCCAAGTATGAAGTGCGTCCTCACAGCCTTTGAAGTTAGAAGTTAGTCTTCTCGTAAACTCAGCTACCTGCTCGGTATAGTGAATTCTTATAATACCCGCACTGTCTCGTTCATTCAGCTGTCTCAAACTATTTTCGAATTATCCTCAAACGCCCTGATTCTGAGATATCATTGCTATGCTGTACGTAGTGCGTCCAAGTTTAGATTTCCTCACAGCCTTTTGGTTTGTAAAGAGTCTTTCCTTTGTCTGAGTATACCCTTCCAAACGTCTCTTCCCACTCCATAGCAAGATTCTGGCCTCATCGAATGCATGAAAGTTAATCTTCCCGCAAGTTCACCTAACTGCTCATTCCAGTGAGTTCTCGTAAGAGTTGTAATCATATTTCCACTGTCTAGCTGAATCAGCTATCTCATAGCATTTTCGAGTTAACCTCAAATAGTATAAATGATCGAATTGTGCCCTGATTCCCAAATAGTATTGCTATGTTCTGTCCTCTCAATTCCCTGTCGAAGTTGAGTAGGTCACACCATTCTATGGCACAGTCTTCCGCTTGAAAGACATCTTGCGACATCTGGGCTCACAATACTTCACTTTGGGGCCAAACAATTCTGACCCTGTGTCAATGCTACAGAATGTCGCCTCCAAATTCACTCTTATTATTCAACCTTGCTTGTTACGAAGCATTTTCCAAGAGGATAACATAAAATATCAAGAAGTCACCGTAGTCTAGTAGGTAGAGTGTTGGCTTATTAGACGTAAGGCTACGGATCAAACCCCAGGTCAGACATCAAAACGAAACATGCAAAAATATTTTTGGAAAACTCTGACATTAAAATAAAATTGTCATGAGAAGTTTCTCACAAATTTGTCGTTCGGAGTCGGAATTGTGTAACGCACACAACATACAGTGGTGGCCTTATAATTAGAAACGACTTAGCAACATGTATGTTTGTTAGTTTGTTTTACAGTTTTCACTGTGTACCTGGGATCAAACGCTTTGTTTGGACGACGTCTTACATACGGTTTTCCATCAAATTGGGACAAATTAAACTTAGATTCGTCACTCCAGAGAACTCTGTTCCAGAAACATCGTTTCTAATTATAAGGCCACCACTGTAAGTGGTGTGAGAAGCTAGGTCGTAACCTTGACTGAAGGGTTGTAATGATCATCATTCTATTTCAAAAATTCAACAGTGCTCGACACTAAATGATTAGTCTAGCAAATAACGCACCTAGAAAGATGTCAGCAATGCTGACTGCCTTCGAGTTCTCGTGTTTTTCTGGATTTTTTGACCAGACTGTTGAAGGAATTCCTTTAGAAAAAAGTTTTCGGCGTGTTCTAGTACAGCAGCTTTTCGAGTTTCTGCACCAGATTCTATTAATAGGGCTATCATGCCTTTAGATTTATTTCAGACTCTGCCTAAGTGTGTCTTTGCTTACATATAGTTCGTCAACTTCTGGAATTATCTCATTCAGCAACCTTCTTTGTATAAAATATGTTGAAACGATCTTGATGACTTGGTTAGTGCTTGATGATGTAGTTTGAGCTGTTTTTTCCTCGTGATATTTCTTTATTTCAAGCGTGAGATATTTGATCGTTGTTACCACCTAAATTCCCACTCGTCTCGTGGACTTGTTGTGCCCACTCCGGGACTACGGTGGTATTACCTCGGAGTGGAGTGCCTTTGGCCCTTTTGCCCCTGCGAGTTCATATCCGCATCCAGATTGCGTGTCGAAAGTTGAAGAGACATCTAAGTGTATCCACTATTCCTTTCGTCCAATTCCCTGTTTCGAATTTCGCTTAACACGTGTGCCAGTTTCATCTATGCCGGCGTGCCCACATGTGTTCCGCAGCCTCAAGATCCCTCTTCTTCAGCCTTAGAATGCTCTCCACGTTATTCGCCACTGAGGTCCAATTTTCTCTACTCGCGATCATAACCCCCCCGACAATGTTACCGGTCGTGATCGTCCCAACTATCGACATCAATACAGAGCGATAGCTCTGCCAGCGTGCACATTTGAAAACAGTGTGCTCTGCATCATTAATTACCGCCCCTTCCTCGTAAAGACAGTAAGGGGAGGCGGTCTTGCCCATTCTATCACCTAAATTTGGAAGGCATTGCTTGAGCAAAGCTTTCTATAGGAGTCACAGCCTCCCCCATTATGGTGGCAACTAAGAAAATAATTTTTAATACCAAAATCTTGAAAAAATTGGAAATCTTTTCAAAACTTCTGATATAAAGGGTGTTTTTTATAGAGGTATAGAACTTTAAGTTGGCATTACTTTTCAAGATGGCGACCGATTTAACAGCTGTCAAGTGATTTATTCTCAGTTTGGTTTGGCAATTCATCATGAATAGACTCACGCCTGAACAACGCTTGCAAATAGTGCAATTTTATTTCGATAATAATGGTTCTGTGCGGAAAACGTAACGCGCACTACGTCCATTTTATCGTCGACAAAATCGTCCATCAGAGCAATTAATTCGATTAACCATGGAACGTTTTCGCACCACGTTTACTCTTATTGATAACTCGCATCCCCAGAGACGCTGTACGGTGCGTACAGAAGAAGCTATTGTTGCTGTAGAGCGTAGCATTGAGGAAGACCCGAATGAGTTGGATCTGTGTCCATCCACTTTATGGAAGATTTTGCGGAAGGATCTTGGTTTGCGTGCTTACAAAATCCAACTCGTGCAAGAATTGAAGCCAAACGATCATCAAGTAAGGCGTAGATTCGTCGAATGGGCCCAAAACGAGATTACCGTTGTTCCCGATTTTCATAAGCGAATTTTGTTTAGCGATGAAGCGCACTTCTGGTTGAATGGCTACGTCAACAAACAAAACTGCCGCATTTGGAGTAAAGGTAATCCTCAAGTGTATGTGGAAACACCGTTACATCCAGAAAAACTGACTGTTTGGTGCGCTTTATGGGCTGGTGGAATCATTGGTCCGTACTTTTTCAAAACCGATGGTGGCCAGAACGTTACAGTCAATGGTGATCGGTATAGAGCCATGATTACTAACTTTTTCATTCCTGAATTGAATAACCATGATGTCCAGGAGATGTGGTTTCAACAAGACGGCGCAACATGTCACACAGCTCGTGCCACAATAGATTTATTGAAAGACACGTTTGGTGACCGCCTAATTTCACGTTTTGGACCTGTGAATTGGCCTCCAAGATCTTGTGATTTAACACCGCTAGACTACTTTCTGTGGGGCTATGTAAAGTCATTGGTCTATGCGGTAAAGCCACAAACGCTTGAACATTTGGAAGACAACATTCGCCGTATTATTGCCGATATACGGCCACAAATGTTGGAAAAAGTCATCGAAAATTGGACGTCCAGATTGGACTACATCCGCGCCAGCCGTGGCGGTCATATGCCAGAAATCATATTTAAAATGTAATGCCACAAGATTATCTTTCGGATAAAGAAAATTCATGTCAATCGAATAATCCATCGTTGTTTTATTGCAACTTAAAGTTCTATACCTCTATAAAAAACACCCTTTACATACATACGTACGTACTTATGTAGAGTGTGCAGCCCCTGCGCTGGCCAACTTTTTCGATGAAATTAATGGAATTTGGTCAGCATAGGGGCTAAGCTTTAACTGTGGCATCACAACGGGTCGATATATGTGCTCCAGTGAGCTTTGGTAATCAAAGCTACCACTCCAACCTATGTACCTACTTACAGTTAAAGTAAAAAGTCTGCATACACCATTATATGTAGACATAGAAATTTATTGGGTAAAAAATAAAAATTGGCTGGAAAAAGTCTACATCTTAGTAGACTGGTGTATGTAGACACACTCTTGTGTATGTTGACTTTTTTCTTTGACTGTAAGTAGAAAACGATGTAGATAAGGGGTAATAAAAATTAAAGTAATGATGAGACCACCTACCAATATTTTTTTCTTTTTAAATCTGAACACATCCAATTAAACAAAGAAAACTTTTCATCTGCTCATCACACTTCAGTTTTTAATGATTTCTCCATCATTATTTCTCGTTCGTCATTGTTTGACGGTTGTTTTGGTATTGGTCGATGGGCCTCCCCCACTGGGCCACACTGCTGAACAACAAATGAATTCTGTTGTTTATTCACCTTGTAAATGTCAAGTTCAGCCTTCAAATGTGAATGGCTGAGGAGGACGTACGATACATACATTTGACTGACTGTTGAACTGAATGAAAGCACTGTGTTACGTCGTTGCATATTGAAAATAATTTTTCCGATTTTACAAAAATTGTCTATCAAATGTTGTTGCTCGACATTGTTGATCAGCAGCATCAATAAGAGGAGGAGGAGGAGGAGTAGGAAAACGAATCTGAAACCATATTTCCATAGTTTTTGTTGCCAAAAACACAAATGCTTACATTGGCCATATGAGTCGATTCGTTTTCCCCGTTCTACAGTACAGACTTCCCGTCTTTCCTCCAGTATGTCTCTTATGGACTTGGCAATATATTGGTCGATATTCTCAATTTATTGACTCATTTATTATTTGAAAAAAAAGTTTTTTTTTTACTTGTTTTTGTAGTTATTGTTCGGTTTATCGATTGTTTATGTAGTTTTTCAATTTTTTTTGTTTGTTTTTCGTTTTCTTTCTAAAAACAAACAAATATTTTGAAAAAATAAACAAAAAGTGTAAATGAGCGGCAAGAAAATAAAAAAAAAAACAACAAAAATAGAAATTTAAAGAAAATAAAAACGTCTGTGTAGAGTACATTAAACTGAAGAAAGGTGAATTTGCCATAAATAACCCAGCAAACATTTTCTGATGAAATTAAAGAAAAGTTGAGAATATTTAATAGAAATCACTAATGTCTTCTTGAAGTCCACAAGAGCCCGTGTTTTAACCTCATATCAAGCATCGCGAACAAAATGAAATTTGCGAGAGTATTTGTTTCGTCGTCTTCTTTCCAGTAATCTTCGGGAAAAAACCTTGAGAGTAGGTTAGGTTAGGTCGGAGTGGTAGCTCTGATTTCACAAAGCTCACTTGAGCATGCATAGCGGCCCGTTGTGTTGCCACGGGTGAACGCAGTCCCTTTACTGCCCAAGTTCCACCAAAATCAGGGAAGAGGAAGAAGTTGGTCAGCGCAAGGGCTGTACAACAAAAGCACGACTACCCCATACTGGAAAACCAGCCAGAAAGTTTGACGAACGAAGCTATCTCCTTGATGTCAATAGATGATAGCTCCGTTAAGCTGACAAGAAATGGAGAGCCAAATAACCCATATATCTACACCTAGCAAAAGACGGGCATTGACAAATACAGTGGATAACAGTCTCCTCTTCCTCAGCGGATCTGCATCCACGGCAAAAGTCGTTAAATGGGAGCCTCATTTTCTCCGCGTGTCTACCAATAGCACAATGACCTGTAAGCACGGCCACTTTGGTTGAGATGACGTCACGATCAAGACCAAGCTCTTGGCCTTGAGAGTAAAAAAATTCCCATGAAAAGTTTCTCAAGTCTGTCATTCGTAGTTTGACGTTAGCTGTAGATCCTCCCACTCATGAATAAAATTAACACACTCTACATGGTTGGTGTAAAGAACTTGATCACAATTCTGATTTAAGGGCTGTTGTGACCTATTTAGTGAGTAAGTTTTCTTAAACAGAACTTCATTTTCAACAGAGTTTTTTTTACTATAAGGAGACACGGCTGTAACTGAAGATAGGTTTGTGGTGGATCACCATGATGTGGAATTATTTTAATGGAACACAATACTTTTAGCCGCTCTTTCAAACAGTAGAGTTAAAAGTTGAATTTTTCACCAATAACTATGCCTGATTTCCTGACAATCCTAGGAAAAACTCAACCTAACAATGTCTGTCGCCAATTCAGGCTCTTATATTTGAAGTCGCCGTAGTCTAGTAGGCAGTGTGTTGGCTTATTAGACGTAAAGCGAGGGTTCGAGCCCCAGGCCAGACATCAAGACAAAATACAAAAAGTATTTCTTCGGCGACTTTCTCTCAGCAAATTTCTGTCAAAAACTCTGAAAGTAAAAGAAAATTGCCATGAAAAGTTTCTCAAAAATCTGTCGTTCGGAGCCGACTTTAAACTGTAGGTGGTCCCGCCACTCATGTATAAAAATTAACACACACAACATAAGTGGTGTGAGAAACTAGGTCGTAATCCTGACTGAAGGGTTGTAATCACCAATTATGTATATTTCTAGAGAAGTCAGTAAAGTATTGTTTAATATTGTAGTAGGATCTGTTTGCTTCAAGTAAGTTTACGGCTTTCGGAAACTATGTGAAATTTGTCAGAGGATTTCGTGATCTAATGCATCGAGTGGCTAAGAGATTCGTCCTTAATTGATCTCTGAACAGACTCTGTAAACAATATGATTTTAGGCAATACTTTCCAACGAGTTAAAAAAATTAATGGAGTAACCCAGATGCTGCATACTCTTTCAAAAGTGTGATCATTCTATTGCATACGTGTGGATAGACTTGGTTTGGGTCAAAAACAGATGTTGGCCACATCTTTTATGATATTTTCGTGGCTCAAGAAACGTCTGCGTACTCGCTGTTTATTCTCAATAGTTTTACTTTTCTTGAACCAATTTTAAAACCCCGATTAGTTTGATTTTTATTCACACATTTTTGATACAATAAACAAATGTTGTTCATATTGTCTAGAACTTCAAACCGATGTTCGTTACCTTATATTATTTCCCGTTCCTGTGCAACCATTTTTCCCATGCCTACATAACAATATTTTACAATAGTGAGATCGACAATTTACCGGGCCGCTCAATAGATCCTCGTCAACGGTGTTCCTTTCAATTGCGTCTCGGTTTTTTCTGATAGTCAGGCCGCGATAAGATCTCTATCGGATTTCGTGAATAACTCTAGTATCGTTAGGGAATATTTTTGAAGTCGCCGTAGTCTAGTAGGTAGTGTGTTGGCTTATTAGACGCAAAAGCCTGGGTTCGTGCCCCAGGCCAGGCAACAAAGACAAAATGCAAAAAGTATTTTTTCGGCGACTTCCTCTCAGTAGATTTCTGGCAAAAACTCTGAGACACTTTCTTTGTCAGTGCCCGTCTCTTGCTAGGTGTAGATATAGGTTATTTTGCTCCCCATTTCTTGTCAGCTTGACATAGCTATTATCTATTGATATCATAGTTTAGTTCTTCAAACTTTCTGGCTGGTTTTCCAGTGAAGGGTAGTCGTGCTTTTAATGTGCAGCTCTTACGCTGACCAACTTCTTCCTTTTCCCTGATTTTGGTGGAACTAGTATAGGGACTGCGTTCACCCGTGGCATCACAACTGGCCACAATGCTTGCTCAAGTGAGCTTTGTGATATCAAAGCTACCACTCCGACCTGACCTGACCTAAGGATCGACAACAATTCCGTGGTGTTTGTCTTCCATGACAAAATCAACAAATCTGGATCGCATAAATCGTTTTGCACACATTAAATTTCATGGAACATGTTCAGAATAAGTTTCGACGGGCAATCGATTTGCTTCAGCTGCATTATTAAAGACACAACTCATAATTGTTTAAGCCCACTTCACACGGTAATACTTTACGTACGTAAAGTCTAATGAAAAAGTAAAATGAAATTCCATCCGTATGACAAAAAAGAGAATAAAAGTCGTATGATTTATATTTTTTGGGTTTATATGATCGGTATAAGACAATGACAAAGTAAAATGAAAACAGCTGTTACACTTTTTTTTCTATATGTTTACATAAAAATACATCCCTGATCTAATGCGACTTGCTTGTTTTTTGAATCATTTCAAAAAATGAAGAGAGCCATACGACTGTCAAACTTTTCATCCGTATTTTCTCTCAATGTGTGATGGTTTCATTACATAGTACGTTTAGACTATCACATCCGTACTCTTCTACACAAAATTTTGACAGATCATATTACTTGTGGCACCGTGTAAAGTAGGCTTTATGAATAAATTATTAAAGACCCAAACCACAATTGGTTATGAAGTCGCAATCCTATATAGTACGTTATACGTTAGTCCTTCGTTAGTTTCTGTATGCATTTTGGAAGAATTGTTTGCGGGCCATGGATTGAGAAAATTTTGTATTTTGCGGCGTGATTTTTTTACACTTTTGAAAACATTTTGCGAGTGAGGGTTTGGGGCATGAATTAATCCAAGACACTTTATTTCTAGAAGTTGCCAAATAAAACTTTTAAACCGTAACTCTAATGGAATTCTATTAAATTTCTTTTCTTTTAACTTAACTTTTAACATCACTTTGTTACTTTGTTTTCTTTACTACTATTTCCTCTATATTTTCATGTGTGCAAATATTTTTCCGTTTTTGTTTATAATTTTTTTTTATTTCCATTTTAATTTATTCATTGACAATAAAGTGAAAGAGAAGTACTAAAAACAAATATTAAAAACAAACTACAGGGAAATGTTTATTCCTCTCGTGTTTTTTTTCATTTAGTCAGTCAGCCACTCACTTGAGATGTTTTGTGTATTTCGTTTGTTTTCTTTGTGGCGTCAGACTTCTGGTACACCCAAGTACTTTCAACTCTACCGTCTCTCTTAATATTTTATTTATTCATACATACATACATACGTCCTTATTGTGCCTAGTGCCTAGTGCCTAGTGCCTATACTTAATGTGTTAGCGGTCTTTATAAAACAGGAAAATTTATTTTATTTTAACCACTTTTTGCTCTCTTTAGTTTTCTTGCTTATTCTGCTCTCTTGTGCTTGACTGTTTGTCTAGAAATTGTTTTAATTTTTTATGCCACTTTTTCCGTTTCCCCCCCCCCCTTTTTTTTTTGCACGGATTTCATTAACATTGTTAGCGAAACTTCTTGAAATACCATGAATGTGCTTGACTTTGTGGGCATAAAAAGGTGGTATTGACATCAACTGGTTGAAAACTTAAGGCAAAGTACAGGTTGGTTTGGTGTTTTTGCAAAATGTACTATCTTGGTACTTTTAAAAAGTACTCATTTGGTACTTTTAAAAAGTATATCATTTGGTACTTTTAAAAAGTACTCATTTGGTATTTTTAAAAGTACTCATTTGGTAGTTTTAAAGAGTACTCATTTGGTACTTTTAAAAAGTACTCATTTGGTACTTTTAAAAAGTACTCATTTGGTGCTTTTAAAAAGTATCCAGTTTTGTTTGCTGTTTTTTTAATGTACAATCTTGCTACCTTTAAAAAGTACTCATTTGGTACTTTTAAAAAGTACACATTTGGTACTTTTTAAAATTTTCACCAAAACTGTTGGAAAAAGCCTGCAGAATAAATCATGAGATTAATGTCATCATTTAATGCAATTCCATGATCAGCTGAAAGGTACAGCGGTCACAAATAATATAGGAAAGCCCTGGAAAATGGCTTCGCCTAGTCTATTCATAGCCATCTCACGCCTGTACTCCAATACGCTGCTGTATATGCTCATTGTTGCTTTCGAAATCTTCTCTAATTAGAGTAAAACAGTCTGCTAAGAGCAGTAAATGTACTGCTGTTAATCCACAGAAGACCAAACTTAGGCTATTCGTTTGGAAATAAGGGTGTTTTTTATAGAGGTATAGAACTTTAAGTTGCAATAAAACAACGATGGATTATTCGATTGACATGAATTTTATTTATCCGAACGATAATCTTGTGGCATTACATTTTAAATATGATTTCTGGCATATGACCGCCACGGCTGGCGCGGATGTAGTCCAATCTGGACGTCCAATTTTCGATGACTTTTTCCAACATTTGTGGCCGTATATCGGCAATAATACGGCGAATGTTGTCTTCCAAATGGTCAAGCGTTTGTGGCTTTACCGCATAGACCAATGACTTTACATAGCCCCACAGAAAGTAGTCTAGCGGTGTTAAATCACAAGATCTTGGAGGCCAATTCACAGGTCCAAAACGTGAAATTAGGCGGTCACCAAACGTGTCTTTCAATAAATCTATTGTGGCACGAGCTGTGTGACATGTTGCGCCGTCTTGTTAAAACCACATCTCCTGGACATCATGGTTATTCAATTCAGGAATGAAAAAGTTAGTAATCATGGCTCTATACCGATCACCATTGACTGTAACGTTCTGGCCACCATCGTTTTTGAAAAAGTACGGACCAATGATTCCACCAGCCCATAAAGCGCACCAAACAGTCAGTTTTTCTGGATGTAACGGTGTTTCCACATATACTTGAGGATTACCTTCACTCCAAATGCGGCAGTTTTGTTTGTTGACGTAGCCATTCAACCAGAAGTGCGCTTCATCGCTAAACAAAATTCGCTTATGAAAATCGGGAACAACGGTAATCCCGTTTTGGGCCCATTCGACGAATCTACGCCTTACTTGATGATCGTTTGGCTTCAATTCTTGCACGAGTTGGATTTTGTAAGCACGCAAACCAAGATCCCTCCGCAAAATCTTCCATAAAGTGGATGGCCACAGATCCAATTCCTGTACTCGATGGCGGATGGACTCATTCGAGTCTTCCTCAATGCTACGCTCTACAGCAGCAATAGCTTCTTCTGTACGCACCGTACAGCGTCTCTGGGGATGCGAATTGTCAATAAGAGTAAACGTGGTGCGAAAACGTTCCATGGTTAATCGAATTAACTGCTCTGATGGACGATTTTGTCGACGATAAAATGGACGTAGTGCGCGATACGTTTTCCGCACAGAACCATTATTTTCGAAATAAAATTGCACTATTTGCAAGCGTTGTTGAGGCGTGAGTCTATTCATGATGAATTGCCAAACCAAACTGAGAATAAATCACTTGACAGCTGTTAAATCGGTCGCCATCTTGAAAAGTAATGCCAACTTAAAGTTCTATACCTCTATAAAAAACACCCTTTACAAGAGTAAAACATCCACAACCGGACCGAATTGTACTAAGTTGCTGCTCTGCGGTCAAATAACAAATTTGCTGATCTTGTCCGTTTGCATTAATTTCTGTCTGAGAATATTGAGAACCTTATTCTTGATATCCCTGAAGGGATGGTATAAATTTAGGAAAGAGAACTTTCTCCATTATAGGGGAGTCTAGATGGCAAGAGCCTGACGATTCTTCTAGTTGGTGTTGCCTTTTAATTCAATGGAATATGGTTACACAGTGGACCTAACGCATTAGCTTTATGTTTATTATGTGTGCTGATACCTTCCAATTCTAACTTTTAAAAAGTACCAATTTAGTACTTTTGGTACTTTTTAGTTTTCTACAAAATTTGCTTGAAAACTCAACAAAACTAAGGAAAATAACCCCTTTGTACTATTTCTAGCCGCCTCTAAGGACTGTGATTACCCCTAAAACACTATAAAGCGTATAACAAAGTCCATAAACTTTGCCAGGCAAGAAAATTATTTAAAATGTACCAAGTTTACGTACATAACTACATGTATTTCTACGTTCGTATATATATGTACGTACACATGTATGTCTGTTCTAGTATGTCCTCACATATTAAAAATGCCAACAACACTTTGAAACAGGCTCGCAAGATATGAAAGCCGAACCAATTTATAGGCAGTTCTGCTTCTCTTTGTTTGGCTGTCATGTGAAATACCAGTCACAGACAACCGCAAATATCCCTTTTCATGTCAATTTTTTCCTTTCAATTCTTCATTGTATGTTCATGTTCATGCCGTTGTTTATATTCTTTTCTTTTTTCTTCTTCTTTATTTTCCAGCTTTTTTTATGGTCGTCATCATCATGAGTATGAAAAAGCGAAAAACATACACTCACCCGCCATGGCAAGTTAATGTCGGAAATCTAGACATTTTGACGGCAAACGTTGTCTAGAAATCAACAGTGATAACAAGAAAAAAAAGCAGAAAACATGGTAAGTGACAAGAAAAAAAAATAAAAAATAGCGAAACCCGTTTTGGTACCCTTTTGGTACCTTTTTAAAAAGCACAAAAAAGACAGAATTCTTAAAATATAACAAGAATTAAGAAAAACACGAGAAAATAAAAATATGTAATGCAGGTACTATTTAAAAATCTAATTTAGTACCTTTAAGGTACTTTTTCAAAAGTTTTGGAAAGAAAATATTGTGAAAATAAATAAAATCTTAGCTATTGTCCTGTGTACCAGTCTATTCCATATTAATCAGTACATGATTCTCAACCAACATCCCCAAGATTTCCCTGCAGGTACCTTAAAGTTGCTATAAAAAGTACTTTCTAATAGAGTATTTAAAAATTTATTTTTTAAAAAGCCTGAGGATTTGTATACTTTTATAAAAAGAACCAAAAAGAGCAGCTTTTTAAAAAATACTTTATAAAAGAACTCTTATGAAAAAGTACCTTAAAAAGTACTTTTACCTTAAAAGTGTTTTTAAAAGCACAAAAAAGATAGAATTGTTGAAATGTGTTAAGAATTAAGAAAAAAATCAAGAAAATAAAACTAATGAGGGTAGTACTAGAAAATGTGATTTAGTACCTTTATGGTACTTTTGTAAAAACTTCTGAAAATGTAGAAAAAACTAAACAATGGTTATTACAATACTCAGACTATTTCACTCTTGGACCTATGGTATACAATCAGTGCATAATTATCAAGTTACGTTCCCAAAATTTCCCTGTAGGTACTTTAAAGCTACCCAAAAAAGTACTTTTTCAAGTAGTATTTGAAGTATTATTTTTTTAAAGCCTATATACATTTTTAAAAAAAGAACCAAAAAAAATGTTCTAAATGAAAAAGTGTTTAAAAAAGTACTTTTGGGGAAAAGTACCTTGCAACATTTTTTTTGCATTTTAACTTAAAATAATTCAAAAAGCAAAAAATATGATGTTGATTTTCACCTTAAAGTTTTATGGTAACCAAAAAATATTTAAAATATATTTTTTTAAAACCTAAAGATATACTTTTATAAAAAGAAATAGAAAAAGGGTCTTTTATAAAAAGTACCTTAAAAGAGAACTTTTATGAAAAAGTACCCTAAAACGTACTTTTGGAGAAAAGTACCTTGCAACATTTTTTTACCCAGAATTCGCCATTCACTGTTTTCTAGCTTAAAATAATTCAGAAAGCGAAAAAAAAAATATTGATTCTCACCTTAAAATTTTATAGCAACTTTAAGTACTTTTTCAAAAAGTATTTAAAATTTTTTTTAAACACGTGGAGATATACTTTTATAAAAAGAAATAGAGAAACGGTCTTTTAAGAAAAAGTACCTTAAAAAGGCCTCTTATACAAAAGTACCTTATGGTAATTTTAGGTACTTTTTCCAAAAAGTATTTAATTTTTTTTAAAAAACCTAAAGATATACTTTTATAAAAAGAAATAGAAAAAGGGTTTTTTTATAAAAAAGTACCTTAAAAATGAACTTTTAAGAAAAGTACCATAAAAAGTACTTTTGGGGAAAAGTACCTTGCAACATTTTTTACCCAGGATTTGCCGTTCCCTATTTTTTAGCTTAAAATTATTCAAAAAGTGAAAAATAAAATATTGATTCTCACCTTAAAATTTTATAGTAACTTTAAGTACTTTTTCCAAAAGAATTTAATTTTTTTTTAAAAACCTGAAGATATACTTTTATAAAAAGAAATAGAAAAACGGTCTTTTAAGAAAAAGTACCTTAAAAAGGACTTTTATGAAAAAGTAGCTTAAAAGTACTTTTAAGAAAAAGTACCTTGTTACATTTTTTTACCCCCAGAATTCACCATTCAACGACTTTTAACTTAAAATAATTCAAGAAGCGAAAATTAAAATGTTGATTTCACCTTAAAGTTTTATGGTAACTTTATGGGCCATTGTAATAATGGTCCTAAGTACTTTTACAAAAAAATTTTAATTTTTTTAAACCTTGCATAAAAAGAACCATAAAGAGTAATTTTCAAAAAATACCTTAAAAAGGAACTTTTATGAAAAGTACCATAAAAAGTACTTTTAGGGAAAAGTACTTTGTAGCATTTTTTTTACCCAGAATTTGAGTCTCAGTGTTTTAGCCAAAAATTAAAATGTTGCTTCTCATCCTTTAATTATGGCTTGACAAATTTACTTTTCATGTCATAAAAGAATATTTTCGAACATAATTTTGTTTAAAAATTTGCGTTTTTTTTTGTCAGGCTAAATATTATTATTGTTGCTGTTGTCATTACAAATTTTTGTTATTCATGGCCTTGTCGTTTTTGTTTATTGTCTGCTGATGTTGAGTTGCTAAACAAAAAATTAATTTAATTTTTTTCCTTATTTTATGCCTCCGTTTCTCTTCGTCGAATCAAAACTCATTTTTCTTAACGAAAATGTTGGTTTTTGTCATGTCATTAAATTTATTGTTTGATGGGGTATTTTTTTCTTCTTTTTTCTTTTGCTTTTTTTTAAGGGATTCCTATTCATTTTATTCAATCACCGATTTATTACTATTAATTTGTTGTTGTTGTAGTTGTTGTTGTAGTTGTTGTATACTTTACATTTCAATTTATTTTATAGCGTAAAAGGAAACGAAACGAAACGAAATAATTTTATGACCGAAAAACATGAAGGATTTTGAACGACAAATAGCGAAAGAGAGTGAGAGTGAGAGAGATAGTGTGAGAGTGAGAGAGTGAGAAGCAATGAATTATAATTTGATAATTTATTGCTTTTTAACATAAAAAAAAATTAATTTCTTTGTACAATAAAAAATAAATAAAAATGCACGCACAGTTTGTTTATTTAAATATTAATCGAGAAAATAATTTATTTAAGAAAGGCATACCATTTTGAGGAGAAAATTGTGCGAATCAATTACTAAAACGACAATGAAATCTTTGGGTTTAGGCGCCAGACTTCATTAATTAATTCATTTCAGAATTTATTTTTGTTTTAAAATTGAAAAAAAGGGACATTATGAGAGAAGAATACCTAAGCGACAAAGTAAAGTTCCTTAGGAACTCATTCGCAGTCTTGTTGTTTATGCCTGGACAAAGAGATTTTCAGAAAAAGTCCTACTTTCGCCTGATAAGCATTGCAAGGATCAAATAGCATATAGGAAAGCTTCTAGTGCAATATACCCTCAGTGGACCTAGTGCGTTGAGCTCTAGAGACAGTAGAATACTATATATCGTTGTACAGAACCGACCTAGCTTCTCACAGCACTTATGTTGTGTGTGTTAATTTTATACATGAGTGGTGGGACCTACAGTTTAAAGTCGACTCCGAACGACAGATTTTTATTTATTTAGAAACTCTTCATGGCAATTTTTATTTACTCTCAGAGTTTTTGCCAGAAATCTACTGAGAGGAAGTCGCCGAAAAAATACTTTTTGTATTTTGTCTTTGTTGCCTGGCCTGGGGCACGAACCCAGGCTTTTGCGTCTAATAAGCCAACACAGTACCTACTAGACTACGGGGACTTCAAAAACATTCCCTAACGATCCTAGAGTTGTTCACGAAACCCGATAGAGACCTTATCGCGGCCTGACTATCAGGAAAAACCGAGACGCGAGTAAAAGGAGCACCGTTGATGAGGATCCATTGAGCGGGCCGGTAAATTGTAGATCCTGACTGCAGTCTCATTATTGTAAAATATTGTTATGTAGGCATGGGAGAAATGGTTGCGCAGTAACGAAGAATAATATAAGGTTCCGAACATCGGTTTGAAATCCTAGACAATTTGTTTGGTGTATCAAAAATGTGTGAATAAAAATCAAACTGATGGGGGTTTTAAAATTGGTTCAGGAAAAGTGAAAGTATTGAGAATAAACAGCGAGTACGCAGACGTTTCTTGAGCCACGAAAATATCATAAAAGATGTGGCCAACATCTGTTTCTGACACAAACAAACTCTATCCACACGTATGCAATAGAATGATCACACTTTTGAAAGACTATGCAGCCTCTAGGTTACTACATTAACTTTTTTACTAAATCTCGTTGGAAAGTATTGCCCAAAATCATATTGTCTACGAGATCTGTCCAGAGAACAATTAAGGACGACTCTCCCACTGCATCCACTCGATGTATCACGAAACCCTCTGATAATTTTAAATAGTTTCCAAAGCTCTAATCTTCACTACCGTGAACAACATACTTGAAGCCAACCGAACCTACGACAATATTAAACAATACTTTGCTGACTGCTCTAGAAATATACATAATTGGTCATTACAACCCTTCAGTCAGAACTACGACCTAGTTTCTCACACCACTTATGTTTTGTGTGTTCATTTTATTTATGAGTGATGGGACCTACAGTTTAAAGTCGACTCCGAAATACTGATTTTGGAGAAACTTTTCATGGCAATTCTATTTACTCCCAAAGTTTTTCCCAGAAATCTGCTGAGGGAAAGTCGCCGAAGAAATACTTTTTGTATTTTGTCTTGATGTCTGGTCTGGGGCTCGAACCCTGGCTTCACGTCTAATAAGCCAACACACTATCTATTAGACTACGGCGACTTCCCCATGTCTAATAAGCCAATCCATAACCCACAATCCTTTCCCGTATTTTAAGAATGAACAAGACCAGACTTATAGCTCCGCATGTTATTGTGAGAAAATTCCATGGTCACTAGTCTCATTGGATTCTTTGGTTTCTTTGAAAAGAACCTCCAAGAGCTTCTCTTCGCCTTCCATGTTACGTTATTAAACTCGTGTAACTGGAGTGTGTAGTCAGTCTAGCCTGTGTGCTGAGCTCTAGAAGCAAGAGCAGACGGTATATCGTTGTGCAGTAAGCTTTCCAATATTTTAAGAATGAACGAGGTCAGGCTTAAGGGTCCGTAGGTCTTTGTGAGTTCACTAGTCCCATTGAATTCTTCTGTTTCTTTGAAAAGAACCTTCAAGAGCTTCTCTTCGCCTTCTGCGTTACGTTCTTAAACGCATGTAACTTGAGTAGGCAGCCAGTCTAGCCTGTGTGCTGAGCTCTAGAGGCAAGAGTATATCGTATATCGTTGTTTAGTTTCCTTTGCAATATTTTAAGAATGAACGAGGTCAGGCTTATGAGTCCGGACCGTTGGTTTTTGTTAGAAGATTACATAGTTCTTCTGTTTCTTCGAAAAGGACCTCCAACAGATTCTCTTCATCTTCTGTGTTACATTCTTAAACTCAGTATAACTTGAGTGTGTAGCCAGTCTAGCCATATCTTCCTTCACTTCTGTTCCATCTGCTGAAACAACTTCCTAAATAACTGATCAAACATCTATTTGAGGAAGTCGCCGTAGTCTAGTAGGTAGTGTGTTGGCTTATTAGACGTAAAGCCAGGGTTCTAGCCCCTGGCCAGACATCAAAAAAAAGTATTTCTTCGGCGACTGCCCCTCTGCAAATTTCTGGCAAAAACTCTGAGAGTAAATAAAATTGACCTGAAAAGTTTCTCAAAAATCTGTCGTTCGGAGTCGACTTTAGACTGTAGGTCCCGCCTCTCATGTATAAGATTAACACACACAACATAAGTGGTGAAAGAAACTAGGTCGTAATCCTGACCGAAGGGTTGTAAGGACCAATTATGTATGTATGAGGTCTTCTCTAAAATTTAAGAAATTTTTTCCAAAGAATTGATTTTGTCTGGCACCCAACACAATTGTGTGATGGGAAATTCAATTTAATCGATTCAATTTATTTACATTTTATTTACAACCTTTTGTACTTCAACCTTTTTTTTCTTAATCCTTTAATGTTTTTTACTGTTTGAATTTCATTCGTTTTAAATTTTAATTTCCCATTTAAAATGAATTTCATTTCATTTAATTTGTTTTCTTTTTTTTTTGCTCCACATAACCTTGGATATTATCTGCTGTACAGTCAGTCAGTTTTATTTAAAATTTATTAAAAAGTTCAATTGATTTCGCAGCATTTTGTTTCTGTTTTTTTCCTTTTCTACTCTTAAACTTTTTAACCCTGAAAACCAATTTTTGTTTTTCTTTTAATTTCCTTTTCACATTCATTTACGAAAATCCTTTTTTTTATTCTGTTCCTCATTTTTTTTTTTTTGCTTTTTAAAGGTTTTCTTTCTTTCGTTTTTGGTTTGTGTAAAATTGCTTGAAAATGATCAATAACCTGAGGCTTTAAAAGAAAAGAGAGAGAGAGAGAGATAGAGCAAAAAAAAAAATGAATTGGAAACAGAAATTGTGCCTATAAGGCATTTTGAAAATTTTCCTGAAAAAAAATCCAAAAGATTTTATCTTGTTTGTGAATTCTAAATCCAATAATACCAACGAAATATTCAACACCCAACCAACAACGACTACATACATACATAATTGGCCATTACAACCCTTCAGTCAGGATTACGGCCTAGCTTCTCACACCACTCATGTTGTGTGCGTTAATTTTATACGTGAGTGGCGGGACCTACAGTTTAACGTCGACTCCGAACGACAGAATTTTGAGAAACTTTTTCATGGCAGTTTATTTTACTCTCAGAGTTTTTGCCAGAAATCTGCTGAGAGGAAGTCGCCGAAAAAATATTTTTTTTCATATTTCATTTTTGATGTCTGACCTGGGATACGAACCCGGGCTTTACGAATAGTAGGCCAACACACTACCTACTACACCACGGCGACTTCAACAACGACTAGGAAAACGTAAACTTGATGGACAGCAACAACCAAAAACGAAAAAAAAGAAAAGAAAAAAGTCTTTAAAGCCAAATGCATTTTTTTATTAGGCCATAACACATACCCATATATGTACATACGTATATGTACATATGTATATGTATGTATATACCCTTTTGAACTACTACCTAACTGACAGTAGGCAAGACAGCTAAACACAACAACAATAACAACAACAATAGAAAATGAAGAAAGAAAAACCACAACCACAACTTTTCAGTTGAGCGTGTTAAAAATCAACATGTCCATCTTTTAATAGGATTTCGTGTTTTTTTTTCTGTTTTCTTAAACTGAAGATTTAAATTTTAAGCCTTTGCCAGGCTTCGTTCGTTCTTTTTCCGTATCAAAAGAAAAAAACAACAACTACAAACCAGAAATGCTGAAATTTGTTAGTTTTCGACGAGGTGTTTGGAAAATATGCTTTCTTTTGAGTTTTATTTATGGCACCTAAAAGTATACTATAATTTTTTTTTTTTTTTTTTTTTTTATAATGAACAGTTCTTCAATAAAATGTGCTGAGCATTTAATGTATTTTTAATGAAAATAAAATTTTATTGAAAAATAATTGCAATAGCTAGGCTTGGAAAACAGCGTTAAAAAATTTTGTTGATCTTTTACAGAAAAATTAAATGTTCTCGAAGAGAAACCAATTATTAGAAATGAATGTATTGACTGTCGTTTAGAATGTTAGGGAATTATAGTTACGATAGGCAAATCCTAAAAATGGGTGATTTTTTAAGAGCTATAGGAAAATTTTTCAAAAAAAAAAACACATAAAATTCAGGAAAATGCATGAAATCTTTATTTGAATCGATAGTACGGTCCATATAATTTAATGTTTGAAGATTATTTCATGCAAATGTTGACCGCGACTGCGCCTCAAATGGTCCATCCGCTTAGTCCAATTTTGGCATACTCTTTCCAACATTTCGGCCGGTAACTCACGAATAAATGCTTCAATGTTGTCTGCCAATGCGTCAATTGAAGCAGGCTTGTCTGTATAGACATGAGCTTTAACATAGCCCCACAAAAAATAGTCTAAAGGCGGTTAATCGCACGATCTAGGCGGCCAATTGACCGGTCCCGAACGTGAAATAAAATGTTCGCCGAACTCGCCTCTCAATAAGTCGTTTGTTACGCGTGCTGTGTGGCATGTGGCACCGGCTTGTTGAAACCACATGTCATGTAAGTCAAGCTCTTGCATTTTGGGCAAAAAAAAGTTGGATATCATCGTGTCACGGTAGCGCTCACCATTCACAGTTACGTTACGATTCGCAGCGTCTTTGAAGAAGTACGGTCCAATGATGCCACCAGCCCATAAACCGCACCAAACTGTGACTTTTTCTGGATGCATTGGTAGCTTTTGCAATGCTTCTGGCTGATCTTCACTCCAAAATCGACAATTCCGCTTATTTACGTATCCATTGAGCCAAAAATGATATTCGTCGCTGAACACAATTTTTCGATAAAGAAGTGCATCTTCGGCCAACTTTCCAAGAGCCCCTTCACCAAAAATTCTGCGTTGCGGTAGGTCGTTCGGCTTCAATTCTTGCACCAGCTGTATTTTGAAAGGCTTCACACCTAAATCCTTCCGCAAAATTTTCCATGTTGTTGAGTAACAGAGGCCCAATTGCTGCGAACGGTGACGAATCGATAATTGATGGTCATCATTAACACTGACCGGCCAATACAGCTGTGATATTTTCTTCAGTTCGCACTCTACGTAAGCGTGTTGGTGGTTTAATGTCCAGCAATGTAAATTTGATGCGAAATTTAGTCACAATAGCCCGAATAGCCGCTTCAGTGGGTCGATTAAACTGACCATAAAATGGAAGAAGCGCGCGATGAACTTTCTGAACAGAGCACGCATTTTGATAATAAAATTCAATGATTTGCAAGCGTTGTTCGTTTGTAAGACGATGCATGGTTAAATTAAAGACCAAACTGAAGATGTTTGACAGTGAAACAAAACACGAAACGTGCGTAAGCTGTTTAAACCAGTGTTGCCAAAAAGATAATTGCTAAAAAATCACTGGTTAATTCCATTGTGTAGTGAAAAACACACTAACCACCAAGAGACGTGTGGTACTGTCACGACAAACGAAGGAAGAGCTCCAAATTCATTCAAACGTCAGCTCTAACGCCTAAATATTGCAAAAACGTATTTCTTTCTGCGATCTTCCTTCGTCAGTTTTCTGAAAGAATCACAGAGTGTAACTTATTGCCACGAAAAAGCTTTTCTAATCTGTCGTTTGTTACCGAACGCTGTACTCGAAGCCTCGCCACTCATGATTAAAATTTACGCTTTAAGAACGTAATACGCTTTAAGAACCTAGGCCTTAAACCCGACTAAAGGGTTGTAATATCCAATAATAGACGTCTTAATGTCAGGAAAGATAAAATTGGCAATCAGCTATATTCAGTCCAATAGCTTTCTTGGATTAGCTTGATTTATATGAGTCATCTAGAACATCTAAGGAGCAAACAATATCTCAGGCATTATTAATGGAAATTGGCTGATTCTGATCCAGACAAACGAGACACATGCTCAAATAATTGAGTGTCAAAGGACCCTTTGGTCTGTAAAGCCAATAGCATGGACTCCCTTAGTTCACATGAACACATAAATCCCCACACCTTTCTTGCCGGCAAATCATTTCCAAAAGATATAGGATATGATCTCCGGCGAAACCTTCAAAACGATATCCCTGTAATAATATGCCGAAAAGCTACTTGCTAGGGCATTAGATCGATAAGTAGCGGATTTAATCTTTGGTCGGCATAGTCCTAAACGTCGGGATGTAATTGAATTCTGTGACCGATTAGACGTAATTTGCAGGTGCTTTCTACTTACGGTGATGGCATATCGCGCGCAACTGTGCTACAATACTTACTTTTTATTTTTTTTATTTTTTATTTATTTATTGATCAACTTCAGTACAACAGGCATTTAATCTTATTTAATAGTACTGTTTATATATTGTTATAATTAAAGTAATAGTTATATATATATGTAGGTAAATTTCACAAAAAAAAAGCAAAATTATATTAATTAAATTTAAGTTAGCCTTAAATTGGATTGAATTAAATGGTAAATCTTAAAGTCAAGAAAAGTGTGTTAAAATTGCAGTTTTAAATTGCATTACATTGCTTTTCAATTGAATTTCTGGCGGAAGTTGGTTCCATGAACGAATTGCATTAACATAAAAGTGCCTTTCAGACACCTGTTTCTGGAACCTTACGGCGTTTATCCTATAGCCCCTGTTAGTTCTGGAAAATTTTAGTCTAGTAAATAGATAATTCGGTTCCCCTGAATAAACAATTTTGTGTAGAAAAATTAGAATGCGATATTTTAAGAGGTTTTCCAGTGTCATGTCGTAGATTTTATAGGCAAAAAACGATATACAACTATATCTAGTGCGTCCAAAAATATATCTTGCAATGTTATTATACGTCACGTTAAGTTTATTCCTGCTGACAGAGTCCAAACCCGCAAAAAGCTCACATCCATATAAGAGGGTTGGAATCAGGTATGTCTTCGCCAAGAGCATACGTATATTAACAGGCATAAAGGACTGAGTCCTGCAAAGATTCCTGAGCATAGCATATGTCTTCCCACAAATCATATTAACATGGTCAGTCCAGGAGAGTTGACTATTAAAAATAATACCCAAGTTTTTGGCATATTGTACCAATTCTATGGGCAAGTCCCCAACGACTAATGGTGGCAGTAAGTTCGGCAAAACGCCAATTTTCCCAATTATGATAGCTTTAGACTTATTAGCGTTCAAACAAAGACCATTCGCAGTGGCCCATTTATATATACTGTCAAGGTCCTGGTTCAGTCTCAATATACAATTGTCGATGTCAGTTCTAAAACAGCTAACGTAGAGTTGGACATCATCGGCATACATTTGAATTCCACAGTGAGTTATACGAGAAGGTAGGTCATTAGAATACATTATGTAAAGCAGTGGTCCGAGAATTGAACCCTGTGGCACTCCTCTCCGGACCAGGCTGCTAAATGATTTTGCATCGCCATAGTGCACTGTCTGACTGCTCTTATACAGGTATGTACGTAAAAGTTTTACTGCTGATGTTGAAAATTTAAAGGTTTCCATCAACTTGTGACAAAGAATGTCATGATCAACAGTATCAAAAGCCTTTGAGTGATCTAGAATTACCAGAATAGACACCATGTTCTGATCCATTTTCGACCTCAACTCCTCTACAACGTCCACTAATGCCGTAACGCATCTGTGTTTGGGTCTGAAACCAGACTGTCTGTTAGTCAGTAAAGAATTGTCGTACAAATGTTTGCTAATTTGCCCATGAACCAAACGTTCGAAAGCCTTAGACAAGTAAGGTAAAATCGCAATTGGTCTGTACTTTCCATCAGGTTTGGCTAAGGGGATAATTTTCGCGTGCTTCCACATTGAAGGAAATACTGATGTCGTCAGAATAGTATTAAATAAATGTGTTATATACACAATAATGTAGTCCAGTATAAATTTCCGGAACCTCGGGTGTATTTCATCGTAGCCAATTGAATTTGATTTGATGCCCCTAAACGCTCTATACACGTCCCCAAGGTTGACGTTCGAAAATTGAAAGCCATTGCCATTCAGATTAAAAAACATTCAGATTAAAAGAAACACTTGGGTTTACTTACGGTTTAGATCCGTAATCAGATAGCGCAAAAAAGCAATAGAGGTCAAACCTATCGTTGATGTAATCAAGTTTGTAATCCAAAAATTCTTCTATAAACCAGAAAAGTAGTGAGTCCACACCTAAGGACCTAAGTAAACCTAATACCTGAGGCAGATATACATACAGTATCGGACAAAACCTAGGCACCCCCTCAGTACATTTTTCAGAATTCAATAAGAAAAGTTATGATTGTATAGAGATTTATTTGAAGCCGCAAAAATAGCCTGGGAAGCAATTTCACCTGGAATAATTAATAATTTAACATCCTCTATGCCTAAAAGATGTGCGTGTGTCATCCAGAATAAAGGATTATTATTAATTATAATAATATTAATATTAATTTCAATAGTTTTTATCTGTAACTTAAATTGGGAGTGCTTTAGTTTTGTCCGCTTATATTTGCGACTTAAAATGTATTTTGAATCATAACTTTTTTTTATTGAATTCTGAATTCCTTAAGTTTGTGTTTTTCAATAATAAGGATATAAATAAATAAAAAAAAATAAAAAATAAAATATTAATAACTTTGTTTGAGGGAGTGCTTAGGTTTTGTCCGATACTGTATGTAGATGGTGGTCCATGGCATCAACCACCCAAGATTGAAATTCTGCTGCAGAATTTCTCAGAATCAGATCTAAGATATCTGAAGGAATGGAAACTGCTAAACGCTCCTCTAATTTTGTCGTATTTAATCAAATTATTGCAGTTAGAAATTCTTGCAAACAAACAAACGAAGTAATGTGTGGAATCATATGAAGTCTGCCGTTTGAATGATATGACGGCTGGTATGGAAATTAACTAAACCTGATCTACTTCTGATAAGATGCTTTGTTCAGTGTCTTAAAAGTTATCGAAACGCTTATGTAAAGTCTAGAAATTCTAAATTTTTACATTGGCTATCAAGCTTTTCATGGCATTAAATCGAAACAATGCTGCTCACACCAACCCACAGTGCACTGTGCTTGACTGCTGACTACGTAGTCAAATTTCAATTGAATTTCTAAATGTCATGGATTTTTTTGAAAAAGGATTAGGTGGCCCTCCAAAAAAAAAAAAAAAACTTCAAACTGAGTGCTGAATAGAATACAAATAGAAATTGCAGAGCAAAAAAAAAATAAATAAATTAAACAGCTTAAGAGTGGCAAGAGTGTTTGTTTTAGCAACTGATAATTGCCAGCTTTTAGGCTTTTTGTCACACCAGCAACAATTCCTTTTTTCCTAAAATTTCAATTTTAATTGTTAATTGTCGTACTGATGTGAATGGATGTATGTATGTATGTATGAATGATATGAATAAATGTATGAATTTCATAAAATTGTATTCTTTTCTCTTTCTCTGCTTGATATCTGTATGAATATAATTCACTTTAAGGTATTTATTTTGCCTTTAAGCTGCTTACAATTTATCTTTGGCCATACAATTGCTACGTAAACTTGTTTTTTTTTTTTTGAAGTACTAGAGCAACGAGTAAACGAATGAGTGAATGAATGAAGACTAAAAGAATGAGTAAGTGGCACATACACACCTCAAGCTATTTATCTTTCAACACACTTTTCATACACAGGAACCTAAAAGTATGCTATACTTTAGCTAACGTATTTTTATGCCCCTCAACATATACTATGAAAATATATAATTTTCATGCTTTACATACATTCAAACAACCATTCAAGCATCATTTGCTCATTCATTCTTTTTCATAACTTAGAAATATGGAGCCCAAGAAGATTCTCCTGGTAGCTGTTAAGTTATATTCTTAAGAGTATGGCTGCAAGTAGAGGCAATTTCAGTAAAACAGCAGGTATGAAGTGATATTCGGCAATTGTTGAAACTTTTTGACGTTATGAATGTAAATGAATCTGCTGACGAAGAAGAACTTGAAGCAAATTACGTTGCTGTCGATGTGAATGACGGTAATGGTGATGGTGATTGCGTTGTTACACTTGAGTTGTTGAATTTTGCCAAAGACATCATTTGCTATTATAATTTTTGGTTGGCAATCATTTACAACAACTTCTTACCATGGCCCATATCTACATAGTGTTGCCAAACACTAGTCTAGTGTAAATATTATGACTACATTTGTGTGTGTCATCTCATTAAATGCATACGCCGAGGTAAATGAATATCTTCACCTTGAGTTACTTATCACTGTTTAGCAGCTTCAGCTTTAAGGAGCATTTAATGAAGGCTTCACTCCTTGCAGCTATAAGAAGGGTTTCCAAGGACAATTTTTATAAAAATAATAATTTTTCTCTGTAGTACAAGTGCTTATAAAATTTTGCGATTTGTGTGCCACTTTGTCTACTTTACGTCATGACTTTTTCCGCTTCCAGCCAAGCCCGCTTTTCATATTCTTTCAAAATCAATTTGCGTTCTGCTCCCGTGCTTCCTTGCTTATTGCAACCCTTTAGTCAGGATTACAACCTAATTTCTCACACATCCATGTTGTGAACACACTTTCTTCAGCTGTCGTCGATGGGTCGAAAGCCGTCAGCGATACTACATAACCCAGATGCTGACCGGTCACAGATATTTCAGAAAGTACCTGCATCGCATGGGGAAATGCCGCTCGCCATTCTGTATCTATGAAGAGAAAGAAACGTTGGATGATTCCGAACACACTTTCTTCAGCTGTCGTCAATGGGCCGAAAGCCGCCAGCGACTCGAAGCTGAAATCGGCGTCATTAGCCCTACAAACGTCGTGCTGAAAATGATAAACAGTAGAGAGAGAGAGCTGGAACGCAGTAAAACACTTTGTAGAGCACGTCCTGCAAAGGAAGAAATTTGACCTAGACGCAGCAGAATGAGAATATAGCGGAGCCTGGACGCAGGCTGACGACGATGGAACTAGAACATAAGCCAGAAAAGGGCTCCACCTCGAAGTAATACAACCATGGTTCCGAGATGGAATGAATCCCCGGTGAGGAGACAAGGCGGGTTTTTAGTCAGTATACCCAGTGGGAGAGTCCGACATATCATGTCTGGTGACGATCATCATGAATGCATAAAGCATTTTCCCTCTTTCCCGCAAAAAAAAAAAAAAATGTTGTGAGTGTTAATTCTATCCACGAGTGGTGGGACCTACTGTTTAAAGTGGACTGTTGCGCTTCTTTATGCAAATATAAGTCTCTACTACCTCTGCTGTATCTGCGTAGTCGTACCTCATATTCGCAGTTATGGAGTGGAATGCTCTTACACGTCTCTATTAATATTTTCTTCCATTTTGTGACAGGTCCTCTTGCATTTACCATCAGTCTGTTTGTTTCGTTATATCTCATGCTCTCATCGTGGACTACTGTCGCTCAATAATAAATGTGGGTCTCGGACCGTGTACCCCAAAATCCTTGCTGCCATTGCAACATCATAAGTCTTCGTAGGGTTTAATTAGTTATTAGCAGCTGCTCGGTTTTTTCTGAATTCAGCCTCAAACCATTTTAGCCTCAAACCAGCCACATCTTGGTTCAGGCTAGGTTAGGTTAGGTTAGAGGACGTGTATTTGTCAATTAAGACAAGTACAATACCCGGAGGTCGAATTGACCCATTGCACAACGTCCTAGTTTCTCACACCATTTATGTTGTGTGTGTTAATTTTATACATGAGTGGCGGGCCCTAAAGTTTAAAGTCGACTGCGAACGACAGATTATTTTGAGAAACTTTTCATGGCAATTTTTATTTACTCTCAGGAGTTTTTGCCAGAAATCTGTTGAGAGGAAGTCGCCGAAAAATATTTTTTGTACTTTGTCTTTGATGTCTGGCCTGGGGCTCGAACCCTGGCTTTACGTCTAATATGCCAACACACTACCTACTAGACTACGGTGACTTATCGTTATATCTCGACATTTATGTCGTTATACCTCAAGTCTTCTTCGTGGACTACTGTCTTTCACCAAAAAATGCGGGTCTCGAACCGTATACCCCAAGTTCCTTGCTGGCATTACAACATCATTAAATCTAGTCTTCGTAGGGTTTAATTAGTTATTAACAGCTGCTCCGTTTTTTCTGAATTCAGCCTCAAACCATTTTTGCCTCAAACCAGCCACATCTTGGTTCAGTCAATGCTAACAATTTTCTACGATCCTGATCTGTATTACAGCTTCAATGTCTTCTACAAAGCCGACGAAACAGCTCTTTATATAAGATTCCATCATGAACATCTTGGTTCAATCTGTTCCGTGAATTTTCTACAATTCTAACCTGTAATGTAGCTCCAATGTCATCTGCATAGCCGACCAGAAAGCTTTTTTTCTTCAGACACTATCATAGCTTGCATTCCGGAGGCCTGGGATGAGAATAGTAGGAGCCTTGTGCGGCTTTAGGTGTTGTCATCTTGAGGCAACTAACGGGTGATTTTTTAGCTATTATCTTTTTGGCAACACTGGCACGTTTCGTGTTTTGTTTCACTGTCAAACATCTTCAGTTTGTCCTATAATTTAACCATGAATCGTCTTACAAACGAACAACGCTTACAAATCATTGAATTTTATTATCAAAATGCGTGCTCTGTTAAGAGAGTTCATCTCGCGCTTCTTACATTTTATGGTCAGTTTAATCGACCCACTGAAGCGGCTATTCGGGCTATTGTGACTAAATTTCGCACCAAATTTACATTGTTGGGGACATTGAACCACCAACACGCTTACGTAGAGTGTGAACTGAAGAAAATATCGCAGCTGGATCGGCCGGCCAGTGTTAATGATGACCATCAATTATCGATTCGTCACCGTTCGCAGCAATTGGGCCTCTGTTGCTCAACAACGTGGAAAATTTTGCGGAAGGATTTACGTGTGAAGCCTTTCAAAATACAGCTGGTGCAAGAATTGAAGCCGCAACGCAGAATTTTTGGTGAATGGGCTCTTGGAAAGTTGGCCGAAGATCCACTTCTTTATCGAAAAATTGTGTTCAGCGACGAAGCTCATTTTTGACTCAATGGATACGTAAATAAGCAGAATTGTCGATTTTGGAGTGAAGATCAGCCAGAAGCATTGCAAAAGCTACCAATGCATCCAGAAAAAGTCACAGTTTGGTGCGGTTTATGGGCTTGTGGCATCATTGGACCGTACTTCTTCAAAGATTGTATATTGTATACCTTCTTCCCTAGTAGTTTAAATGATTTGAAGTTGAACTTCGATAAGACTTAATGAGTTTAATGCTGCGAATCGTAACGTAACTGTGAATGGTGAGCGCTACCGTGAGATGATTTCCAACTTTTTTTTGCCCAAAATGCAAGAGCTTGACTTACATGACATGTGGTTTCAACAAGACGCTGTCACATGCCACACAGCACGCGTAACAATGGACTTATTGAGAGTCGAGTGCGATGAACATTTTATTTCACGTTCGTGACCGGTCAATTGGCCGCCTAGATCGTGCGATTTAACGCCTTTAGACTATTTTTTGTGGGGCTGTGTTAAAGTTCATGTCTATATAGACACGCCCGCTTCAATTGGCGCATAGGAAGACAACATTGAAGCATTTATTCGTGAGATACCGGCCGAAATGTTGGAAAGAATATGCCAAAATTGGACTAAGCGGATGGACCATTAGAGCTGCAATCGCGGTCAACATTTGCATGAAATAATCTTCAAAAATTAAATTATATGGACCGTACTATCGATTCAAATAAAGATTTCATGCATTTTTCTGAATTTTATGTGTTTTCTTTTGAAAAAATTTCCTATAGCTCTTAAAAAATCACCCATTATTAGGATTACGACTCTCTCTCTCTCTCTCTCTCTCTCTCTCTCTGTCTCTCTGAGATATGATCTCATTATGCTCTTTAGATAGCTCGATACGTTAAAATTTTCCTCTTGGAGCTAGCAATACATCTGACTACCTTATGCTGTTAAAATTGGTTTTGATGTTGAGTGGGGCAAGGAGAATAATTGCTTTACTGTGCTGGTTATACTTTTGAGTTTCTAAGAAGATATCAATGACTTCCTTTATTGGTTCTTGAGAAAATCCGTGTTGTTTCTCTGTAACTTTTCTTTTTTAAATATTCTTTTGTCTACTGATGCCCCATGGCATACTTCCCTGATTGCCATAATTCTAAAGGATTCGCCTGAGCATTTATACTCGCATCTGTGTGTGTGTATGTGTCTGCCGGCATGTCATTATCATCTTTGTTTGTTTGTTTGTATTTCTAAGTGTTGGTGTTAAAAGCAATTGCATTCCTTTTTTCTGTTGTTAGAGCCGCTGTATTCATATTGCATATCCTTGTTGCCATTGTTGTAGCAACAGTAATAAATGTTGCTGCTGCTGCTGCTGCTGTTTTCATTGATGCTTTGTAAAGAGTTGTTGTTATAGTGTTGGCAACATAAAGCATGTGTTTTGAGTTACCATTTTTTGTTTAATCTACACTTTTCCACTTTCCATTTGCCTTTCCATTTGCCTTTGCCTTAGTCTTTCTCTATTTATCTATTTGTATCTGTGATGTGATGTTTTATCTTTTTCCCAGCTCTTGCATTGTAACAAGTTTCCTATTTTTCTTTCCTTTTTTCCTTTTTTAGTAAAAATATGGGTTCTTGTGTATTTTATATGTTTTAACACTCATTTCTTTTTCTTTTCTTCGTTATTGTTGTTGTTATAAGAAAAAAGAAAAACATTTTCTTTCTTTTTATTCTTGTTGCATTTGCTAAATTGCATACAGAATATCGAAATGCATATGTGTATGGCATATACTTGTAATCAGTGATTTTTTAAGAGCTATAGGAAAATTTTTCAAAAAAAAACACATAAAATTCAGAAAAATGTATGAAATCTTCACTTGAATCGATAATACGGTCCATATAATTTAACCTTTGAAGATTATTTCATGCAAATGTTGACCGCGACTGCAGCTCAAATGGTCCATCCGCTTAGTCCAATTTCGGCATACTCTTTCCAACATTTCGGCCGGTATCTCACGAATAAATCCTTCAATGTTGTCTTCCAATGCGTCAATTGAAGCGGGCTTGTCGGTATAGACATGAGCTTTAACATAGCCCCACAAAAAATAGTCTAAAGGCGTTAAATCGCACGATCTAGGCGGCCAATTGACCGGTCCCGAACGTGAAATAAAATGTTCACCGAACTCGCCTCTCAATAAGTCCATTGTTACGCGTGCTGTGTGGCATGTGGCACCGTCTTGTTGAAACCACATGTCATGCAAGTCAAGCTCTTGCATTTTGGGCAAAAAAAAGTTGGTTATCATCGTATCACGGTAGCGCTCACCATTCACAGTTACGTTACGATTCGCAGCATCTTTGAAGAAGTACGATCCAATAATGCCACCAGCCCATAAACCGCACCAAACTGTGACTTTTTCTGGATGCATTGGTAGCTTTTGCAATGCTTCTGGCTGATCTTCACTCCAAAATCGACAATTCTGCTTATTTACGTATCCATTGAGCCAAAAATGAGCTTCGTCGCTGAACACAATTTTTCGATAAAGAAGTGGATCTTCGGCCAACTTTCCAAGAGCCCATTCACCAAAAATTCTGCGTTGCGGTAGGTCGTTCGGCTGCAATTCTTGCACCAGCTGTATTTTGAAAGGCTTCACACCTAAATCCTTCCGAAAAATTTTCCACGTTGTTGAGTAACAGAGGCCCAATTGCTGCGAATGGCAACGAATTGATAATTGATGGTCATCATTAACACTGGCCGGCCGATACAGCTGCGATATTTTCTTCAGTTCACACTCTACGTAAGCGTGTTGGTGGTTTAATGTCCAACAAACATAAATTTGGTGCGAAATTTAGTCACAATAGCCCGAATAGCCGCTTCAGTGGGTCGATTAAACTGACCACAAAATGGAAGAAGCGCGCGATGAACTTTCTTAACAGAGCACGCATTTTGATAATAAAATTCCGTGATTTGCAAGCGTTGTTCGTTTGTAAGACGATTCATGGTTAAATTATAGACCAAACTGAAGATGTTTGACAGTGAAACAAAATACGAAACGTGCGTGAGCTGTTTAAACCAGTGTTGCCAAAAAGATAATTGCTAAAAAATCACCTGTTAGAAATGTTAGTGAATGTGTTTGTGGTTTTCTGCTCTAGTTATTAGAATTTATAACATACTAGCATACTTTTAGGAGATTAAGGAAAAAGAAAGTTAAATAAAACAATGCCAGATAAGATGGTAAATATTTGAGTAGTTTTTTATTTTTCTTTTCTTATTTTCCTTCGTATTTAAAAGTATCTTTAAAAGCTTAAATAAATGTCGAAGAAAAAATATGGGTTTTTTGCCATTGCACCTAAAGTTATACTTTAGATTTTAAGAGGATTTTAAAAAGCAATGATATATGGGTGAACAATATGCTGGATTTTGTAATAAATATTTTTTTTAAGTTTATTTCAATTAAACTTTTTCAAACTTTTGGCAACTCATCTCCCAGCAGACTTCTAGCAAAACCTCTGAGGCTAAACTAGTTGCAATAAAAGTCTTTCAGATTTGAAATTCAGATTCAATGTTAAAATGTAGGTCCTACCATTCAAGGATAAAATTAGTGGTTTTGGATTACTAGGAACAGCCTCACATCAGTCTCAAGCCAATCTCATAAGAGCTGAGATCAATGGTAGTTTTACGTCCCCTGTATTGAACACCGTTTTGAGCACATCTTTCAATAATTTTTTCCAGAAAACAGTTATAGAGGGAGCTGTTATTCTTTTGATTCATTAGATTTCTATGCTTTCTGATAGGGATGACGGGAATCCTAATAAGGTCGTCCCCCCGGAAGTCCTGGATATATATACCGACGCCTCTAAACTCGATAATGGGGTTGGAAGCGGTGTCTACTCTGGGAAACTGGACCTAAATATTTCTCTCCGTCTGCCGGACTACTGCAGTGTGTTTCAGGCGGAGGTGATGGCAATTTACCGGGCCGCTCAATGGATCCTCGTCAACGATGCTCCTTTCACTCGAGTCTCGATCTTTTCTGATAGTCAGGCCGCGATAAGATCTCTATCGGGTTTCGTGATTAACTCTAAGATCGTTAAGGAATGCCGGCGCTGTCTCGACCTTCTCTCGAGGCGCTTCACCAGTGTCTCTCTGGTGTGGGTCCCCGGGCACAGTGAAATTCCGGAAAACTGTAGGGCCGACGAACTCGCCAGAGCTGGTGCGCTCCTTCCGGAATCCTCTTCTGTTGAATTGGGTATGCCACTTGCCTCGGTCAAGTTGACCATTGCGCGGAGGTTCTTTTGGGACGCCAACCTATCCTGGGTCAATGAGGAGTCCTGCTCCACAGCTAGACTCACCTGCCCAAAGATGGATAGAAGGCGTACCAACCGATTACTTGGTCTTGATCGTGATGTCATCTCGACTACAGTGGCCATGCTTACAAGTCATTGAGTCATGGGTAGACACGCGGAAAGATGAGGCTCCCTTTCAAAGACTTCTGCCGTGGCTGCAGGTCCACTGAGGAAGAGGAGACTGTTGTTCACTTTCTTTGCCAGTGCCCGTCTCTTGCTGGGTGTAGATATAGGTTATTTGGCTCCCCATTCCTTGTTAGCTTAACGGAGCTATCATCTATTGACATCAAGGATATAGCTTCGTTCATCAAACTTTCTGGCTGGTTTTCCAATGCGGGGTAGTCGTGCTTTTGTTGTGCAGCCCTTGCGCTGACCAACTTCTTCCTTTTCCCTGATTTTGGTGGAACTTGGTTAGTACAGGGACTGCGTTTACCCGTGGCAACACAACGGGCCGCTATGCGTGCTCAAGTGAGCTTTGTGATAACAAAGCTACCACTCCGACCTAACCTAACCTATGCTTTCTGATGAATCTCTTGTCAAATCAAATCAAATCCATCAAGATCGCTAGTGTGCTGTATTTGTAGTGGTTTTCGTAGCCGTGGTTATTTATGCAAACGTATGCCGGTTTGGCTACAAAGACTTTCGAACTTTGGCAGTTGATAACAACGTTCATCTTGCTAAAGTTACTTCTGTCGAAATAGTTGTCAATTATTCTGCGTGCTTTGTCCAATCAGCATGTATGGCCATTGAGAACGACATGTGTTCTCTGAATGGGCTCTGAAGCAGTTGGCCGCTGACTTTAATTTTTATCCTGGATGAATGGGTGCGTAAACAAATTAAATGCCAAATTTGGGACGAAACCAATACGTATGAGATCCAAGAGTGTCCGATGCATCCAGAAGTAGTCAATGTAGCAGATTTGGGGCCCTCGCCATCAAAGTTCATTTTTCATAAGAACCACTGCCAATGGTGAGCGCTAGGTCGTTGATTATGAACTTCTTTTGGCCTGAGCTAGATGATCCGGACACCAACGACATGCGCCACATAGCTCATAGCACATTGGACATTCTACAGGAGTGATTTGAGGGCATAGTCATCCCACGTGTTGGTGATGGAAATTAGCACCGAGATCGTGCGACTTGAAACCCTTGTTGTTTTCTTAAACTAATTGCTTCAAGAGGTCTTTCAAATGCATTATAATTTCGTTGATATCTCACAGAGTCCTTGAAGGAAACATAGCAGTATTGAAACATGCCTAGGAAGAATATTGTTCCGCAATTTTGTGCCTCCATAAAAAGTGTTGTTATTAATAACTATAGCGGGGATATTGGAAATCTGTATAATCCACTAAAAGTAAAGGGTGTTTTTTATAGAGGTATAGAACTTTAAGTTACAATAAAACAACGATGGATTATTCGATTGACATGAATTTTATTTATCCGAAAGATAATCTTGTGGCATTACATTTTAAATATGATTTCTGGCATATGACCGCCACGGCTGGCGCGGATGTAGTCCAATCTGGACGTCCAATTTTCGATGACTTTTTCCAACATTTGTGGCCGTATATCGGCCAATTCGTAATACGGCGAATGTTGTCTTCCAAATGGTCAAGCGTTTGTGGCTTTACCACATAGACCAATGACTTTACATAGCCCCACAGAAAGTAGTCTAGCGGTGTTAAATCACAAGATCTTGGAGGCCAATTCACAGGTCCAAAACGTGAAATTAGGCGGTCACCAAACGTGTCTTTCAATAAATCTATTGTGGCACGAGCTGTGTGATATGTTGCGCCGTCTTGTTGAAACCACATCTCCTGGACATCATGGTTATTCAATTCAGGAATGAAAAAGTTATCATGGCTCTATACCGATCACCATTGACGGTAACGTTCTGGCCACCATCGTTTTTGAAAAAGTACGGACCAATGATTCCAACAGCCCATAAAGCGCACCAAACAGTCAGTTTTTCTGGATGTAACGGTGTTTCCACATACACTTGAGGATTACCTTCACTCCAAATGCGGCAGTTTTGTTTGTTGACGTAGCCATTCAACCAGAAGTGCGCTTCATCGCTAAACAAAATTCGCTTATGAAAATCGGGAACAACGGTAATTTCGTTTTGGGCCCATTCGACGAATCTACGCCTTACTTGATGATCGTTTGGCTTCAAATCTTGCACGAGTTGGATTTTGTAAGCACGCAAACCAAGATCCTTCCGCAAAATCTTCCATAAAGTGGATGGACACAGATCCAATTACTGTGCTCGATGGCGGATGGACTCATTCGGGTCTTCCTCAATGCTACGCTCTACAGCAGCAATAGCTTCTTCTGTTCGCACCGTACAGCGTCTGTGGGGATGCGAGTTATCAATAAGAGTAAACGTGGTGCGAAAACGTTCCATGGTTAATCGAATTAACTGCTCTGATGGACGATTTTGTCGACGATAAAATGGACGTAGTGCGTGATACGTTTTCCGCACAGAACCATTATTTTCGAAATAAAATTGCTCTATTTGCAAGCGTTATTCAGGCGTGAGTCTATTCATGATGAATTGCCAAACCAAACTAAGAATAAATCACTTAACAGCTGTTAAATCGGTCGCCATCTTGAAAAGTAATGCCAACTTAAAGTTCTATACCTCTATAAAAAACACCCTTTATGTTAGTAAGGTAGTTGACTTTAGTGGCGATCACCAGTCCATTGCAATCGGTGTACCAGAAATTCGGGTAGAATTTTGTGATCCGACATGCGAATAAATAGACACCCTCATACCTCTCCCTTTGCTCATAATTTTCCTTTTCTCATGCCGTAAATCAAGCTTTTTTAAGCCATAAATATTTCACTTTTTCTCTATATTTTAAAATTTAAACACATTTACAACATTTTATGCCACCTAAAACTATGCCACAATTCGTAATAATTTCAAATAATTGCTTCAATTAATCCCTTTATGGTTTACCTAAATTATGCAGTTCGCATTGCATAAATTTAAGCTGCATATAATCAAATTATTAGATTCGTGCATATAATAATAAGCCTGTGTAAATATGTTAATCCCACGTAAAATATGCAACAAATTAAAAAATAACAAAAAAAAATTGTTAAACGCCTAAGAGTATGCTTTTGTGTATTGTGCAAAAATATTATTCTAAAAGATTTTTATAGTCGAAAAACCTTATTGTTAACAATTGCTACCGAAAATTATGCAATTAAAAAATAGGGGGAGAGAGATTAAAAGAAAAGTGCAAAAAATATGATTACCATTTAGAAATATGCTAAAAATGATAGAATATTTGTGAAAGGGGGATGTTAAAATGTTAGAAAATCAAATTTTATTAGAGAGAAATGCAATTAAAAAGGGGGTAAAATATTTAAACATAACAATTAATAAGGCACCTTCAATTAAAGTGGTTAAAATTGTGCTGAATGGCCATTAAAATTAATATGGATTGTAGAGCTTAAGCTCCTTAAAGTATGCTCTATTGTAGTAAAGGATTTTTTAATATTTTATATAATTAAACGTGAATTTTTCTAGAATCTTAAACAAGGAAATTGTACATCATATTGCCTATAACGAGACTCTTTCAATACCTTTTTATTCTCCTTAAGGTATGCTATAGAGTTTTTGTAGGAAACGTGAGGATGACTGGGGGCAAGATGCGATATAGCCTCTCTTCTGATATAATCTTAAATTTTACTCTTAAACTTCTTAAATTTATATGAAATGTTCTTTTAATAATTATTATACTGAAAATACCTTCTTAAACTCCCTAAATTATGCTATACTTATATACTTTTCATGCCAAAAATAATAATTCTTTATGCTTCTCCTTAATGTGTTCTTTTACAACCAGTAAATGAATTTAAATTTTGTTTCTTTTTATTTAAAATTGATTGAATTAAATTAGGTTTTTTGTTTTCCTTGAATTATGCTTTAAAATTATTTTTAATTATTTTTGTTTTATTCAATTCCTTAACGTTCTCTGTAATTCTTATAATGCTTTGTATTTGCCAAACCAAACTTTTATTGTCAAGATTTTCGTTTTAAATTAGAAAACTTTACCATTGTTGTTAAGTCGCCTCCTTAAAGTAGGCAATACAAATATTTTCATAACAATACTTTATTAAAAAAAAACGAGAAATTTTTATTTTTCCGAGTTTTCTTTTTCTCTGTTTTTAAATCAAAACAAACGAAGTAAAAAAAAAAAGATTTTCGAGGAGACAAAACAAAAATAATCTCATTGTTTAACTCTTTGAAATCTACAACAGTGGCGGGAGCAGTGGCAGTGGCAATGGCAATACAAACTTAAAATTATTTTTGTTAAGCAAAATGAAAACATTTAAAAAGTTTTCGTTTTTCTTTCTCATTCTACCTCTCTTCGAAACTTTTCTCTGACAATGGCAAAATATTACTCCTTAAAGTAGACTTTAAAAATAAGAAGAAAAAGTGTTTAACGGCGTAAAAGGGAGGGAATGAAACCGCAGTTAATAAATGCCTTTCTTTCGCCATTTAGAATTATTTTGTTAGGTAGGACCAAAGAAAATAAAGTATAAAGAATGTGCATTTTAACATATTTTGGAATATTTTTCAAAAATATTTCATGACACGGGGGGAAAGATAGAAGGGAAGGATACAGAAACCAAGCGCGTAACAATGCGTTGTTCTCATCGTGCGTTTTTGTTGTTTGACCACTTTTTATTTATTTTTCTGGTGTTAAAAACAGAAGTCGGCACCAATGTCCATCATGGGAAGAACATCTTCGGCTTTTTACACTCATAAGACACGAACATCAAGAATGTTCGTTAAAAAGAGCGTAAAAATCCTGTCAGTTTTTATAGAAGAAGGTTCATGTCGCTTTTTCAGACTTCAATGATACACCCAAAGAAATATCACAGTAGTATTCACTAATATCAATGAGAAATGATTTCGATTTTTGGAAGAATACTTGCCAAGTTAAATACGGTGTCTTAGTGGCTTAGTGCAGTACAATTTTTCTATTATTTCCGATCATATATACATATCATTGGGTTAATAAGTAGACTTGACATTATTACTAAAAAAAATTCTTTAGGTTAACACATGCCTATGGTTATGGATTAGTGAGTGAGAGAGAGAAAATAAGTTGAGAGAATTTATTTATTTACAGCCATATAAAAGTGTTAGTAATATACTCTATTTTTATTTTCATTTCATCAACATACATATGTAAAGCTGTCTATCTTTGGCTTAATAATTTTAGATAAATAAAAATAAAATAAAAAATCGATTTTATTACTAAAAGAAAATAAAGCTATCCATCTTTGGCTTAAAAATTAGGCCATGTTTTTTAGATAAATAAAAATAAAAAGAATAAAAAACCATTTTTTATTAAAAGAGAAAAAAGACGAGCATTCCAAAGCATTTAAAAAAATATACTATAGGACAAAATAAAATACGCCCAGCTAATGACATAGAACATTTTTAACACAAAATGTTCTTCGAGTGTTTTTCTGAAATAAAATGATAAAGCATCCGCAGCACATGTATTCTTGTCGCAGTCTGATCGACAACTAAATCAAAAAACACAAGAATACATACACATGTACATACGTACGATGAGAGCAACACATTGTTACGCTCTTTGTTTGTGTTCATTTTCCTTCTGTCTTCCTCCCTCTCATCAAGAAATGATTTTTAAAAATATTTTGGTGAGAGCGGGTCGTAATGTTACGACCCGCCATAAGAAATTTTATTTCTACATGATGCGTATTCTTTATATCCATATTCTTTGGTAGGACTAACACAGAGGGTGTAGATTTTACTTAAGCAAGCTGTAAGATAGATCAATAGGTTGTGGGGAAGGAAGGATTTAAGTCGTACTTATTAGTCAAGAAAGGATCTTCGAAAAAAATTAATTTTTTAAATGTATATGTTATTTTTAAGCTGTCATTTTTCCCTATAAAGCTTAAGATTCTCTACCATTCAAATGTCTTATAGCACATTCATTCACTTATTCATTCAAAATTAATGCGTTAAATTATGACCAAAATATAACACCAGCAACGTAGCCCAACAATGTTTCGCCACAAATGAACAAAAAAAAAAAAGAAAAAAAAACGGCGAAGCAGCACGTAAATTTGCCAATAATAGCAACAACGACAGGTTACCAATTGTTGGCAATGCTCTCTGACTATACATACATATATGTGGCATTCAGATATGTAAGTCTGTGTGTGTATGTGTTCTCAAGTGCGAATGTGTTGCATGTTAAACAAAATAAACTTAACGAAACGATACAATTTTTGTTTTACAATTCCAAGGCAATAAAACACACAAAAGAGAGCCAAAGGGTATGATGAGAGAGAGAGCGCGATAGATCGAACAACATACATTTGCAATTTTAAATAAATTTGCATACAACAACAACAACAATAATCACATTAAATGAACAACCAAACCAAACCGAATGAAGGACCAAACAAACCAAATAACCAGCCAACCAATACACTGACACATTTAACTATGTACATGCATATGTACATACACATGCATATTAACAGATAACATAACCGAGGCATACTCTCTACATTTCTACATATACACTGATAAACAACTGACCATGATATTGCGTGTAGTTATGAACGTGTGTGCCTGTGTGTAACTGGTTTTATTGCTCTCCATGGCAAACAGTGCATAACGCCATATCTTTTATAGGTTTATGCATGTAAGAGTGCTTGTGTGCTGTTTGCATTTTCTCGTACATGTTTTCTCTTCTCATTTTTTATTTTCATTGGTCATGCTGAAAATGTTAAATATTTGAAATAATTAAACATTTAAGAGTGTGTGTGTGTGTGCGTGTGCATTCACATATGTGAGCAAGAGAAATTCCCTGCAATAAACCTGAAAATTTATAAATTAATGGGCTCTACGGCAATGGCAATGGCAATTGGAAATGAACATGAAAAAACGTTCAAAATGCTATCAAATGAAAATAAAAGAGAGACAGAGAGAGAGTGAGAGAGAATGAGAGGGAGTCAGAAAGAGAGAGGCAAAAATCAGAAAATGTTTGGAAAATTAATGAAGAAATATCATTATTAATGTTAATACATCCGGTATGGTTGTATGGGCAACAATAAGAACAAACAATGCCAATAAAACAAAACATTTAAAATTTATGGGCATTTAAAAGGGCAATTCCTTTTTCGAAAAAGCATTATGGAATATAATACAATATTTATAAACGTACAAATGAAGTAATAATTTCGTTTTTTTAAATGATGGAAAATATTTGAACACAGATACGCCAAACTATGATGAATTGTCTTTGCTCTGGACCCGGACAACCCAAAACGGTTAAAATTGAGGCATATAAGCATCCTTAAATGCCATGCAATATGCAATGGAAATTTCAAAGCAGCATTCTTAGTGCCCTTGTTGGAGTCATTGCTGAATACCCACCCATCAGAGATCAGCAATGAGTATTCAAAAAGATGAGTGGAATCGAATCATACTCATAATCATACTCATAATCATACTCATAATTTCTGATATTCACTACTTATTTTAATATCATACTCATACTACTCATATTCAAAGTTTGAAGTATGTACTCATCGTATTCATACTTAATAATACGCAGAAAGTTGTTGATTTCGACTCTCCATAGCTCAACATTTACAAGAATCACAAAATAAGTATGATTCGCATACGAACACTACAATACTTACTAGAAGGTTGTGTATTTGCTTTGCTTGCTGTCTTTGGCTTTGTCTTTGCCTTTCTTCTTTTTTGTCAATGCAACAACAATTACACCCCGTACACCCTGTGTCTGTATCAGAGATTAGCAATGAATATACAAAAAATGAGTAGATTCGAATCATACTCCTAATTTCTAATACTTATACGCATTCATACTTGTTTTAATATCATACTCATGCTACTCATATTCAAAGTTTGAAGTACTCATCGTACTCATACTTAACAATACGAATGATGTTATTGATTTCGATTCCCCATAACTCAACATATAAGCGACTCACAAAATATGTATGATTCCCGTACGAACACTACAATACTCACTAGAATGTTGAGTGTTTGCTTTGCTTGCTGTCTTTGCCTTTTTCCTTCTTTTTTTTTGTAAATGCAACAACTAAGACTGTAAATTTTGATGAATGATTCGAATCACTCGAATCATTTATGAGTATTATAAATATTTTTCGAAAGTTATGAATCTAAATGAGTAGGCTTATGAATCAAACATATTTCGAATGTTATGAGTTTCATGTCAACGTTGTACGCATGCTCATTGCAACCTGTACTTATAAATCAATGTTGTAGTGAGCATGAATGAATCAGAGCACATAGTTAAATTTCAATATTGCTGACTCACTCCCACTCCAAATTTTATGAGTACTTATGAGTAGCGAAAAAAGGATTTATTGCTGATCTCTGATACCAATACTTCGTAGATCTGGAAGACAGTTGTAATAACTTTAGTGGAAGCCATTCGGGGCCGTCAAGGATGTGATGTAGATGTAGATGTAGATGTAGATGTAGAAGGCGCATTTGAAAATACTAAACATAGGTCATAAATAAGGCATTGAAATCTATACATCTTTAAACATCCGGTCTGCACGATTTGTAGCAACAATCGAAGTGCACGATATAAAAGAGGTTAGAACCACCATAGTTTAGCCACAAGATAGAATTCTTTCAACAGTTCTTTCGCCGTAGTCTAGTAGGTAGTGTGTTGACTTATTAGACATGAGGCCTTGGCTCAAAATCCAGATCAGTCATCTCTAACTAAACGAAATATGAAAAAATATTTCTTCGGTGGCTTCCTCTCAACAGACTTCTTTCCAAACCTCGGAGAGTAAATAAAATTGCTATGAAAAGTTTCTCAAAAATCTGTCGTTCGATAGGTCCTGCCACTCATGTATAACATTAACACACACAACACATAGTGGTGTGAGAAACTAGGTCGTAATCCTAACTAACTTGGGTTGTAATGAGCAATTATGTATGTATGTTCTTTCACTTAATTTTGATTGGACTGTATGCTATGCAAACTACAGAGTTCCAATGACAAAATAGCTCGTATGAAGAGATCGTGTGTGATGGCACCGTTTAAAGATATTGCTGGTGCATGTTATAATTACTATCGTGCTGAAAAGGTATCTTAATACTCCGACATACGATCTATTAAACTCCTCTATAGGGCATCCCTATAAGATCTCTTCCAAGCCTATTGTCCTGACAAATTTTGGGATGCATCTCAACGTATATACAATACCAGTTTCCTGCCCAGCACCTAGCATGCAACTAGTTGTTACCTTTTGGAATGCGTTAAAGCCTATCAGATTTCAAGAATGTGCTCAAGTGTTTCATTCTCATCGTTACTAAATCTACAGTCAAAGAAAAAAGTCTACATACACCGTTGTACGTTGTAATGATGAGCATGAATCATTTGATTTGCATATACACCACTGTATGTAGACTATTTTCCTTGACTGTATATGTACTATTATCAGTAATATTACAGGCGAAGTCGTCGTAGTCTAGTAGGTAGTGTGTTGGCTTATTAGACGTAACGCCAGGGTTCAAACCCAAGGCTAGACATCAAACAAAATACAAAAAGTATTTCTTCGGCGAGTTCCTTTCAGCAGATTTCTGGCAAAAACTCTGAGAGTAAAAGAAAATTGCTATGAAAAGTTTCTCAAAAATCTGTCGTTCGAAGTCGACTTTAAACTGTATGTCACACCACTCATGTATAAAAACTAACGCACACAACGTAAGTGGTGTGAGAAACTAGGTCATAAACCTGACTGCAGTGTTGTAATGACCAAATATGCACGAGTATGTATGTATATGTAGTGCTCGACACAAACCCCTTACAGCGGCCTGTCCAAAGACCTTTTACAGTAATCCTTCGATTTACGTCGTAAAATTTTTTGTTTCCTCTAACTTCAATTTGCGTCGTCATTCGAATTTTTTTGGAACCAACTGCGTCGTAAATCGAGGGATTACTGGAACTTTTTTAAGTTCCTTGTTAAAAACATACTATTTTGTCGTATTAGCAATATGAAATTCGATTTACGTCGTTTCGATTTACGTCGCCTTTTTTTTAGAACCAACTACGACGTAAATCGAGGGATTACTGTATCAACCTCAAGTTATTTCTTGATAGTCTGATGCAAGGCCTAGATCTCTTGCTACAGCAAATACCTAACAAGAAGCAGGCAAATTAACTTGTGGGGAGAGGAGTTTAGAAAGGAGTTTGAAAATATGAAGGGAAACAAAGACTTTCCACGGCCCACATGCATTTGAGGCACTCTATATTACTAAGGGAAGTGATTAGAGATTCCTGCTAAAAAGCCTTCGGAAGGCTTTTCCTTGTTTTTATTCTGTTAAGATACTCAACTAATAAAGAGTCCTCGAATCAATCTGTAATAAATTTAAATTCCTTTTAAGGCATTATAAAGCCATTATTGTTGTCCTAGTAAAGGGTCCGCCAAATAACTTTTTTTTTGAAAATGCTTTGAAAAAAACTACTGGAATATTTTCTCAAATTTCTTTTTTTATTTGAAAGTACAATCAATCAATCAATAAAGGACAATATTCGTGAAGCCATTGGTGAAATACAGCTGTACACAATCGATAATGTGCTTAAAAATTGGACCGATCGTGTAGGCTACTGCATGTGGCCAGCCGAGGCAGCCATTTGAATGAAATTATTCTCCATTATTAACCGGAAGGATTGTACATTCAAATAAATAAAGAAATTTGAGAAAATATTCAGCAGTTTTTTTTTTAAAGCATTTTCAAAAAAAAAGGTATTTGGCGGACCCTTTATTTATAAATAAATTTTAAAAATCTTTTTATTTCTATATACTTCCAAGAACCCATAAATTTCAAGGTAATTTCGAATTAAATTACACCATTTCCTTTACAATGTTTTTGAAATTACATTCTATAGTTTTTATGTTTCTCCATTTAAATGGAAACTAATATTTTACAATAAAAACTAGTCATTAAATTTTGTTTTAATTACCAAAAGGAAAAACATAAGAAAATAAAAAGAAAATAGTTTTCAAGTCAATGTAGCTGGTAAGCAAGTAAGAGCAACAAAAACGATGCCAATTTTCATGCTTGGCTAACATTATTACAGGCTGCAAACCAGCCTTTGGCCTCCAACTCTCCATTTGAATTGCTATTGGCAACTAGAAAGTCAGTCAAACCATAGCAACAGTCAGTCCATTTATAAATTATTTCTTGTGTTCGTTTCTTAACTGTTTTGCAGATGCCGAGAACAAGTAACATAACCTGGCAAAGGAAAGCAAAAAAACAGCAAAATAATAATGGCAATAAGGAAAACAAAAAGGAACGTGGAAGAAAGTGGCAGAAAAAATGGACAATAAACTAAAGTGATACAATATAATGGAGAATGAAACTCTTTTTATAGTTGGAAAAGTGGTGGTTGAGTGTGAGACATTATAGATGTTGCCATAGAACATAATGGCCAGCATTAGCATCTACTTTATGGAGGAAATAAAAGCAAAAAAAAAAATATTAATTTTACAATGATTATAAGCAGCACCAACACCGATACACTCAGAGAAATTAGGCAGTTTATTTGAAATATTCAATGGCTGGAGATTTATTGTAATATTCTTACGAGCATCGTCACATCCTATATCCATCATTCCGGAACCAGATTAAACCTTCTAGATCACTAACAAATCATTACAGATATTCAGCCAGGATTTGAACCTAGCTTCTCACATTACTTACGTTGTGTATGTTAATTTTCTCCATGAGTGGCGGGACCTACAGCTTAAAGTTGACTCCGAACGACAGATTTTTCTGAGAAACTTTTCATGGCAATTTTATTTTACTCTCAGAGTTTTCAACAGAAATCTGCTGAGAGGAAGTCGCCGAAGAAATACTTTCTGTATTTTATTTTGATGTCTGGCCTGGGGCTCGAACCCTGGATTTTCGTCTAATAAGGCAACACACTACCTGCTAGACCACGGCGACTTTCCTATGAGCATCATCACCTTCCATATCAATCATCCTGAGACCAGTTTAAACCTTCGAGATGACAGACAAATTATTACAGACCTTCAGTTAGGATTTCAACCTAGCTTCTCACATTACTTACGTTGTGTACGTTAATTTTATCTATGAGTGGAGGGATCTACAACTTTTCATGGCAATCGTATTTTACTCTCAGAATTTTCAACAGAGAAGAAGTCGCCGAACAAATATTTCTTTTATAAAGGGTGTTTTTTATAGAGGTATAGAACTTTAAGTTGGCATTACTTTTCAAGATGGCGACCGATTTAACAGCTGTCAAGTGATTTATTCTCAGTTTGATTTGGCAATTCATCATGAATAGACTCACGCCTGAACAACGCTTGCAAATATTGCAATTTTATTTCGAAAATAATGGTTCTGTGCGGAAAACGTATCGCGCACTACGTCCATTTTATCGTCGACAAAATCGTCCATCAGAGCAGTTAATTCGATTAACCATGGATCGTTTTCGCACCACGTTTTCTCTTATTGATAACTCGCATCCCCAGAGACGCTGTACGGTGCGTACAGAAGAAGCTATTGCTGCTGTAGAGCGTAGCATTGAGGAAGACCCGAATGAGTCCATCCGCCATCGAGCACAGGAATTGGATCTGTGTCCATCCACTTTATGGAAGATTTTGCGGAAGGATCTTGGTTTGCGTGCTTACAAAATCCAACTCGTGCAAGATTTGAAGCCAAACGATCATCAAGTAAGGCGTATATTCGTCGAGTGGGCCCAAAACGAGATTACCGTTGTTCCCGATTTTCATAAACGAATTTTGTTTAGCGATGAAGCGCACTTCTGGTTGAATGGCTACGTCAACAAACAAAACTGCCGCATTTGGAGTGAAGGTAATCCTCAAGTGTATGTGGAAACACGGTTACATCCAGAAAAACTGACTGTTTTGTGCGCTTTATGGGCTGGTGGAATCATTGGTTCGTACTTTTTCAAAAACGATGGTGGCCAGAACGTGATCGGTATAGAGCCATGGTTACTAACTTTTTCATTCCTGAATTGAATAACCATGATGTCCAGGAGATGTGGTTTCAACAAGACGGCGCAACATGTCACACAGCTCGTGCCACAATAGATTTATTGAAAGACACGTTTGGTGACCGCCTAATTTCACGTTTTGGACCTGTGAATTGGCCTCCAAGATCTTGTGATTTAACACCGCTAGACTACTTTCTGTGGGGCTATGTAAAGTCATTGGTCTATGCGGTAAAGCCACAAACGCTTGACCATTTGGAAGACAACATTCGCCGTATTATTGCCGATATACGGCCACAAATGTTGGAAAAAGTCATCGAAAATTGGACGTCCAGATTGGACTACATCCGCGCCAGCCGTGGCGGTCATATGCCAGAAATCATATTTAAAATGTAATGCCACAAGATTATCTTTCGGATAAATAAAATGCATGTCAATCGAATAATCCATCGTTGTTTTATTGCAACTTAAAGTTCTATACCTCTAACGGTTCTGGGGTTTGAACCGTGGCCTTACGTCTAACGAGCCAATACAGTACCTACTAGACTACGGCTATCAATGCCACTGCCAACTAATAGACAGAGTAGGCCGTCAGCCGTATTGATCAGCAGTACACACTGTTAAGACTCATTGTATTTGAATCGTGGCCCTATAGGAAATATGTATGCTATTCGAGAAAAACACAGACACATCTTTGTCGACTATATGGTTCATTAAAATGTCCTGTACTCAGCCATGCTTTTCGGGGGTTTCCCAGAAAAGTTTCCAAGTATTAAATAATAATTCGTTTATGCCTACATTCATAACATAAGTGGTCATTACTACCCTTCGGTCAGGATAACGACCTAGCTTCTCACACCACTTATGTTGTGTGTGTTAATTTTATACATGAGTGGTGGGACCTACAGTTTAAAATCGACTCCGAACGGCAGATTTTTGAGAAACTTTTCATGGCGATTTCATTTGCTTTCAGAGTTTTTGCCAGAAATCTGCTGAAAAGAAGCCGACGAAGAAATATATTTTTCGTATTTCGTTTCGTTGGAGATGTCCGGCCTGGGGTTTGAACCCGGGCCTTAGCCAACGCACTACTTACTATACTACGATGACTTTATGTCCTACAGTTGACGGAAATTGCAATGCTTTACACTTAGGCTATACAATCTCCGAAATGTTACAGGGCAATAAGTGCTACAATTGCTTTAGTAAAACTGAGTGTCTTTCAGTCATTCTACGGAGATCCTCAACTTCGGTGGCAGTAAGGAGTATGATAAGATTCCAAAAGATCATTGCCGTATTCAAGGCCTAACAATAGAATTAGCATTCCCTGCAATGACTTGATGAGATCTGAGAAAAAGGAAGCGAATGTCTGGCTCTTATTAGAAAGTAGCGGAAGTTCTTTGATTCCCATTTACTATCATCTTAGTCTGAATACTCCAAAATAAGGATTACTTACAGGGAATGCTAGATTTCGTCTTAATCGAGATGTTTGACCTGGGGTTTGAGCTGTGGTTTTACATCACCTATTAGACTGCGATGGCTCACGGCCAACTTACATGCCGGCAGTATTTTCATATTTTCAACGATTATTTGAATTTATTTTTTAAAATTTACATTTTTCCCATTGAGTCCTTGTGCTTTCAGAGAGAAAACGAAATATTTATTTTATTCCATTCGGTTTTCTTTTTTCGTTTTTTAATACACCCGAGATTTTCACAAAGCGAAACTTTCATTTTATTTTTCTTTTTGTAGTTTAAACCTCGTGTATATATTGTTTATTCTTTTGCCAATAACTTGAGCCCGGGGAATTCGTTGTTCTACCTTTAAGCTCTTGGAAATCAGCACCAAAGAGGTTGGTGGCCAAACAGAAACTCAAAAAACAAAAAAAAAATAACAAGAGACTGAATAAATGAATGAACGAATGGTTGAACACACAATCAAGTCTGCTGGCAATGCCGTTCGGTACTTAGGGGGTGTTTTAGTTGTTGATGGCCGTGTTAGGGCGGTGTTATAGGGGGGGTGATATTGTTTTGATTTCTTTTCTTCTTTGTTTTTTTTTTGGTGGAATCCTACACAGCTGGATGTTTTGGATGTTTTGTTGTGCTGGTGTTTTGTTTTCTGTTTTTTTTTTGTGTTTTTGCACATCCTATCCACAATATTATCACCATCAACTATAAAACAAAAGAAAAAGAATATTTTTTTTTTATTTCTTTTTGTTTTGTTGTGTTGAGTTATTGTCTAAAACTGAAGAAGATTTAGTGGTTGGCGCTGTCATGAGAGGGTAATACATTGAGGGGTTTTTTAAACTATTTTCGAAAGGCAAAATATTGTTAAGGTTCGTAAAATTACCAGTAATTTCTCATTTTTAAGTTCAAGTTCAGTTTGTAGAAACTATCTTTTGCCATTTTGATCAACTTTATAGTTCGCTACGTTGGTATGAAAACTGTTTAATGGTTAGAGCAGATTCAGTGGAACTATGCCTGTGTTTCCTAGCGTTCTGTTGTAGAATAAGTATTCTAGAAAAGTTCTATTAAAGTGTACTTTTTCTATGGAAATAAATGAGAGGATAACTATTGTAAGGTTGCAATTGTTGTGGCAGTAAAGCACTTGAAAGACCTGAAACTGCAAGCAAGTGATCTCTTTAGAATAATAAAGGGTCCTCCAAATAACTTTTTTTTTTTTTTTTGAAAATGCTTAAAAAAAAAACTACTGAATATTTTCTTAAATTTCTTTTTTTATTTGAAAGTACAATCCTTCCGGTTAATAATGGAAAATAATTTCATTCAAATGGCTGCCTCGGCTGGCCATGCAGTAGCCTACACCAGAAGATGCCGATTTTGACAAAAAAAATCATCTTTTCAGATGAAGCTCATTTTGATCTTGGCGGGTATGTAAACAAGCAAAATTGTCGCATTTGGGGCACAGAAAACCCGCACACATACATTGAAAAGCCGACGCACCCGAGGCATAATTGGGCCATTTTTCTTCGAAAATAAGCAAGGAGTGGCCGTTACAGTCAATGGCGATCGTTATCGGGCCATGTTGAACGAATTTTTGTTCACAAAAATTGAAAAGGATGATATTGGCCCCAGGCCAGACATCAAAATAAAATACAAAAAGTATTTCTTCGGCGACTTCCTCTCAGCAGATTTCTGGCAAAAACTCTGAGAGTAAATAAAATTGCCATGAAAAGTTTCTCAAAAATCTGTCGTTCGGAGTCGACTTTAAACTGTAGGTCCCACCACTCATGCATAAAATTAACACACACAACATAAGTGGTGTGAGAAACTAGGTCGTAATCCTGACTAAAGGGTTATAATGACCAATTATGTATGTATGTGGATATTGGCAACATTGGGTTTCAACAGGACAGCGCTACGTGCCACACAGCCGAAGCTACACTCGATGTTTTGCACCCTGTTTTTGAAGATCGCATTATCAGCCGCAGAGCTGATGTCGTTTGGCCACCTCAGAGCTGTGATTTGACATCGTTGGACTATTATTTGTTGGGTGCCGTCAAAGATAAGTGTTACGCCGACAAGCCAGAGACAATTGACGCTTTAAAGGACAATATTCTTGAAGCCATTGGTGAAATACAGCTGCACAGAGTCGATAATGTGCTTAAAAATTTAACCGATCGTGCAGGCTACTGCATGGCCAGCCGAGGCAGCCATTTGAATGAAATTATTCTCCATTATTAACCGGAAGAATTTTACTTTCAAATAAAAAAAGAAATTTGAGAAAATATTTAGTGGTTTTTTCTTTAAAGCATTTTCAAAAAAAAAGTTATTTGGCGGACCCTTTATATCGAAAGCACACGAATCTTGGAATACGAATGCAAAAGAAAGAAGCTGACTTTAAACACTTAAACAAAAGATAGAATCTTTACAGCTTTGAATTGGTACTTACGTACTTACTTATCCAATTAATCATTACAACCCTTTAGTCAGGATTACGACCTGGTTTCTCGCACCTCACATGTTGTGTGTGTTAATTCTACCCATTAGTAGCTGTGCCTACAGTTTAATTGTAATGCCCCAAGTTTATATTCCTACACTATATCCCTCATTGCTGTTGTCTAAACAAAAATCCCTGCCTAGTACTTGATACGCAACCAGGCGTTTTCTTCTGAGATGCATTTACGTCATTCAAGTACTACGTATGTATTTTGATCATTTATTTTCCTTAACACAGAGTCTATATGTTGGGTCTAAGACGATCCTTATTCTGAAGAAGTGTGCTTTGAATCAACATTGGATACCAGCCTCAGTGGTGCTCAAAAGTCCTCTGCTTAGACTACTTCTGGATGATCCAATGCATGACCCAAACTTCTTGTCATTGTCAGCAACAGTTTAGACTACATCAAACCCATCTAGATTGAACAAAATCTTCGACTCCCTTTCGCCGAGTACACCCATCCAAAACTTTAACCCATTAATGGCCGAATTACTTTTTTTCTAACGGTTACCGTTTTGCTTTTTACACTCAATTTTCCTCTCAGAGCATAAAAACTAAGGCGACCTAAGCTGACAACTTAAGTTGCCATTGGGCACTAATGGGTTAATTCACATTCTACAGTGACATTGTGACAACTTCGGTAGCATGGAAGCTCCTCCCTTTGCGAGTTCATCTATCTTTTCAATGTCGCAAGTTTCCTTATAATCTGGGATCTAACACCTAGTAAAACAATACAGATTGATACTACATAGGCTACGCATAATAGAGGGTTTAAGCTAACCGCTTCTAACTGCAAAGAGAGTCTCATCATGACAAAAGACTCATGAGTTATTTGATGACTATGAGTTGTAGCCCTATTTGTGTCTGTAGTTAGTCGACATTATTTTACAGAAAGCCATGTAGACAGTTTGAGTACATGGTGTATTACTACAACTACCGCAGATATGTGAATGAAAATGATGAGGAGAGTATAGCACACTCTTATGTCTGCATTGTGCTTCAACTTCATAAGAATTATTCTTTCGGGAATCCCTCTGATGTCTCTGATATGAAAGTGGAGAGTATTTTGATCTTTGAAACTAACACAGGCACAGTCAAGACACTTTCTGATAAGAGTCTCATGGTATTGCAATAGATTGGGAGGTCTACGTGTGTGAAATCGGCTGCCACTCATACTAAACTTTACATAACCTGTTCTATACTTATAGTGAAGGAATTTCAAGTACAATATCTGCCTAATGGTAACGAAAGTTGCAAATACCGGATTTTAAATGATAGTTAAGGTGGGATATAACGTAAATAGAAGCCGTACTGTCTAGTTTTTGAGGTCACTAGTAAATGCATTCGTTGGCATTATATGTTGCTCGACTGTATGAAGTTTGAATTTCTCACCACATAGCTTGGGGAAGTTTAAGTGTCTTAAGATGACCTATATTTACCAGAGCAAGAGGCTGGCCTCTGGCGACAACGGCAATTGGGAACAAATAGCACTTTTTATGTTCAATGTACTAAACATAGATCCATCTAGAATATAAGAACTTCTACATAATATTTTAACAGTCTTCTATGGCTTAAAGGGACACATACTCTTTGGATTAATACAACAGGTGAATTTCTTTAATTTGTTTAAGCTTTCCTCTAGAAACACACTCTATTGCACAATTGTTAATATTGTTACGAAAATGAAAAATCTAGATACTGGTGTTTTGCTTTTACATTGCTTAACATTAAAATTGTAAACAAAAATACACCAACAAAACAATGTAGTAAACAAATCTGTTTACAAATTATCGTACTGCTTAATATAACAACAAACGACAGCATAAAAAATAGTACCCAAGTAAACAAAAATACAACAACAAACACTACAAGAATAAATGTAAACAAAGTACAGAAACAACACTACACTAATAAATGTAAACAATGATGTTTACATGTAAACAACGATGTTTACATTTGTAGAGATTTCGAGAAAGCGAAGTCATGAACATTCGCCTTCAACAACATTCATCAGACTGTTTACGCTGCCGTATAAAAGGCAAGGTAAAGTAGGCGAGTGAGTTAGTGAAGTTCAGTCAGTCTTGTGTGAAGACGCGGTGCGTTTGAAGAGAGTAATCGTGGTTCGAAGATCTCCGTTACAAAAATCTGTCGAACAATTGTTTAGTGATTGTTATTGTTTATGCAAAGGGTGTAAACAGAGGAATAACAAAGAAAAGTAATTGCTGTTGTATACATTAAGTTGTGAACAGTGGCACACAGAATTTTGCGAATAATAAAGAATTTTAATTAAAACTAAACACAAATTTAGTTTCATTTTATTTGCAATCTACGAGCTCAGATTTTAAACGTTTTTAAAAGTTAAAAACGTAACAATATCTTGATATTTTGCACATATCTTATAAATCTCTTGTTTTTCTTCTTCGTATGCCTTAATTCATTAAAAAAAGTGTTGCCATAACAGCAAATATTTTTAAAAAAACTTTTCTTTTTTCTTTTTTATTTGAAAAATTTACGTCAAATACTTTGTTTCATTTTTTTTTTATTTAAGATTCTTAAGAAATTTATTTGAATTTTGAAATAAAATAGAATTTTTTTCACTGTGTTTATTTGGTAAACATAAAATGAAACAAAAACTTTTATTTTATGATTTATGACTGTGTGGTAAACAATTCACTTTTTTTGTTCACGCAGAACTAAAAATACTTGCTTTTGTGATTAAATTTTTGCAAAAGAAAGCAAAAAAAATCGTTTTAAGAGGGTGAAAGAAATGTTTTTTATTGTTTTTTTTTTTTTTAGAGAAAAAGTTTATTTTGTTTCAAAAAGTTTTAAAAGAAAGAACAAAAAATGGAGAATGGCATGTTTACACACGCTTTTGATTTTGAACTACAGTACGTATGGTTTATTAAATTATAAATCATACGTCAGAGTGGTCAAATAATCAAAGAAATCATTTGAAAATTTACACTGTGATACAAAAGTGAGAGAAAAAAGAGGAAAATATTTGGTGTGCTACGATATAGGAGAACATGTGGATATTTTCTACACTTTCAGAGATGGCAAATTCTCCAAACTAGATCTGGAAAGAGGATCATGAAGTAAGTACGATCATACTGTGAAAAGGATCCTAAATGAAGGGGTAAAACAAGGAAGAAGATTACCAAGAGAAGAGGATAACAAAGGGAAGATAACCATAAAGAGAAAGAGCATCATACCGTAAAAAAAATATCATTGTGATTAGGTCACCTTATGACCCTAACGATCACGAATGGAAGAAGTTCAGAAATAAAAGAGAATCACAGCAAGAAAGTATCATAGAGTGAAGACGATCACAAGGTGAAGACGATCACAAGTGAAAAAAATTCACAAATAAACGAGGATCACAACGGGGAGATGATCACAAAGAGAGATTATCATATTCACAAATAAAAATGGATCACAACTGGGAGATGATCACAAAGAGAGATTATGGTAGAGTGAAGATGATAACATGGTGAAGAAGATCACAAGTCGAAGACGATCACAAATGGAAAAAATTCACAAATAAAAGAGGATCACAACGGGGAGATGATCACAAAGAGAGATTATCATAGAATGAAGAGGTTAACATGGTAAAGAGGATCACAAGATGACGACGATCATTAAGTAAAAAACATCATCAAGTAAAGTATGGATTTTGTTATGACAAAAGCAGTTCTTTTAAATAATTTTTTAGTTGCTGTGGCCACAAATTTCTCTAGAGACCTAAAATATCAAGAAAAATGGATGACAAACTACACTTTAAACTTCACAAAAAACTTTTGAAGAATATTTTGTGAATAATATTGATCCGCTTTCAAAAACAGAACAAGCCAGCGATCTTTTACAGTCTATATTTGAATGCAGCAGCTGTACTAATAGTTAAGCTCTATGTGAGCTTAAAACTGTCTGTCAACAGCATAGTCCTTGAGTGACATCTGCACGATAATCACAAGACAAGACTGAAGAAGTCTAATAAGAATTAGAAGCATGGTACACATACTTTGGATATTTATCTGGTGCTTTGAAATGAGACTAAGAAGAGACGAACCAAGCATTCAGAGTGGGTCAAAGGCAGGTAGTCGAGTTCCAGAATAAAACGTTCCAAAGGGAAGCTTATGCCATCGAAAGAGGTGCCCAATTGAATTTGCAAAGAAAGCAATATCATTTGGCAATAAGGCCACCATTCGAGCACTCAGTTTTGATGAGGTTTAGTCGAGAGCGAGAGAGTTGAAAAGGGAAATATGATCGCGCTCTGCTTTATGTGGGTATGATCTGGGTATTTATAACAATGAGCATGTAGATAAGCCTGCTGGAATATTTTGCTGAATAAGCTGATAAGAGATTTTCTGGAAACATTATAGAGCTAGTCAAGGTAGATTGAGTTCAGCCCAATAGATTGTATAATCACAGTACTCTACCACAGGAATAATATCGTAATTCATCCATTTTCATAGCTTTCATCGTATTGGGGAACCTTTCTGCTTGGAAGCGCTTTGAAAATCTATTCTATACTTGAAGAAGTAACAAGCTTGTGGGACTTTTAAGGATTTTGAAAAATTTCGAACGAGTTTGAAAACTTAATTCCTTCAATTTCTCATTTTCCAACTTGTTTAGCTGAACCATACAAACCACAGCGGCCCTAAGCGCCCTAAGGGAGTAAAAGGTACATATAAATATGTATACAAACCATAGTAGTCTAGTAGGCAGTGTGTTGGCTTATTAGATGTAAGGCCACGGTTCAAAGCCCAGGTCAAACATCATGAACAAAACGAAAGCAAAAAAAATATTTCCGCGGCGACTTCCTCTCAGCAAATTTCTGGCAAAACCTCTGTGAGTAAAAAAAATTCCCATAAAAAAGTTTCTTAAAAGTCTATCATTCAGAGTCGCTTTTAAACTGTAGGTGACGCCAATCATGTATAAAATTTACAATTACAACATAAGTGGTATGAGAAACTAGGACGTTGTACAATGGATCAATTCCATCTCCGGGTACTGTTCTTGTCTTAATTGACAAGTACACGTCCTCTAACCTAACCTACATAAAGGCTATAAATTCTTCTTTTAATGCTATTTATTTTAACTTAAATGCTATTCCATTCTGCTATTACTCTTGGATAATTGCTATTTACTTTTGTTTAACTGACTTACATGCTATTGAAGAGTTCTTGCTTAAATGCCCTTAATTTTTACAAGTAGTATTTATTTCGACTTAAGTTTATTTTGTCAAATGCTATTTATTTGTATTGGAGTGCTATTTCTTTTATCTTAAATGCTACTAATTTTTGTTTAGGAGCAACTAATTTGCGTTTTTTAAATGCTAACCCATTTTTTACTTTAAAATCGATGCACCACAACCAAGATAAAACTCGGAGATGTGCTTCACTAGCAATAGTTTTCCAAGTGGAAAAGTAAAGAAAAACTTCCCGCTAATGATGCTAATATTGACGCTATTTCGCTTAAGAATTGCGTGAAACTAAGTGAGGGATATTTAGCTTTGGAAATGCCCTGTAAATTATCAAAGACACAAACGAAACACATGGTTCTAAGATTCACACCCATAGTATATACCATATCGCATAATTAAATGCGCATAATACTATGTTAGACATGTACTTTTATTGAATTAATATTCGGTTTATTGATAACAATATTTTTAGTGTTCAGACACAAAATTTATTTGACAGCTGGTAAACAACACAGCTGATTGCTTTAACAACATTGCTTTTAAATTAATCGCGAAAATGAGTGCCAAAAAATTTGAGAAAAAATGGAAAACAATTTAACATTGGAGAAGGACTTACTAATAATTAACGGAAAAGCCGAGCTGTTGCGGTTAGTAGGGAATATTTCTGACACCAAAGTGTCTTCTCTCGGAAGGTTGAGAAAGAAAAATTTGATAATACTGCATAGCTTGCAGAAAAGAAAGCTTTTGCTTATGGCACTGTTGGAGGAAAATGAAACTCAAAGGTCTTTATTTGTTAACTGCTGAACACGTCGTATTTTCAAAATATATCGGTCAGTTAACATATTCTGCATAAACCCGAGGATGAAAATGCGAGAACTGTTATAGATTATCAGTCAAGACCTAGAAGGTCAGGCATACTTGGAGAAGACAGGTAGAAATAGAAGCTGCTTTCTTCAGAGCAGGAACTGGATTCCCAGTAATATCTTTGTTCAGGGTATTATAAATAACTTTTCGATATAAATTAGAAATTATCATCAAACAACATTGGGATCGAAAGGGTTAAAAATTAAATACGACATCAAGTCTGTGATGTTATTAAAATTCTTTTTTATACGGCATCAGTTGGAAGCATTTTCTCATCCCTTTCTGCTGACCTTCCATTTTATGTTTGTCGTTGTTTTGTTTTTGTTTGTTGTTGACATTTGAGTTGTCAAATATCAATAGAAAGTGTTCGGAAAATAGTAATATGCTCACTGAACGTACTTATGACAGTGCTGTATTTGAAGTTTTAATCAATATTATAACAATTTGCGTTTTTATTGCGCAATAATTAATTGAAACTTTATATGAAATATTGAGCTCAATAATTGCGTTTATTGCGATTTTCTCAATATACGTGCATGTCTGAACATAGTATAACTCTTGTTGATTTATAATACAATTTGAAGTTTTCATTTTGAAATATTAAAAATATTTTCATGTACGAGTATATTTTTATTTGAACAATTTTATTATTATTGATATATGTATTCTTTTTTATTATTTTTGAGTTTGTGTTTATTGTTACAGTTGTAACAATCAACAATAGAGAATATTTTTATTCTCTTTTGAAAATCCATAAATAAATAATTATTTTGTTTGAAGTACTCTTTCGCTTTATAACAGAATTTTTATTTGTCCATTTTTATATCGAATATGAGTGAAATCCAGTGTAACAATATTATTACGACTGCGGCGAAGGGTTGTAACTAAAGGGTGTTTTTTATAGAGGTATAGAACTTTAAGTTGCAATAAAACAACGATGGATTATTCGATTGACATGAATTCTATTTATCCGAAAGAATCTTGTGGCATTACATTTTAAATATGATTTCTGGCATATGACCGCCACGGCTGGCGCGGATGTAGTCCAATCTGGACGTCCAATTTTCGATGACTTTTTCCAACATTTGTGGCCGTATATCGGCAATAATACGGCGAATGTTGTCTTCCAAATGGTCAAGCGTTTGTGGCTTTACCGCATAGACCAATGACTTTACATAGCCCCACAGAAAGTAGTCTAGCGGTGTAAAATCACAAGATCTTGGAGGCCAATTCACGTGTCTTTCAATAAATCTATTGTGGCACGAGCTGTGTGACATGTTGCGCCGTCTTGTTGAAACCACATCTCCTGGACATCATGGTTATTCAATTCAGGAATGAAAAAGTTAGTAATCATGGCTCTATACCGATCACCATTGACTGTAACGTTCTGGCCACCATCGTTCCACCAGCCCATAAAGCGCACCAAACAGTCAGTTTTTCCGGATGTAACGGTGTTTCCACATACACTTGAGGATTACCTTCACTCCAAATGCGGCAGTTTTGTTTGTTGACGTAGCCATTCAACCAGAAGTGCGCTTCATAGCTAAACAAAATTCGCTTATGAAAATCGGGAACAACGGTAATCTCGTTTTGGGCCCATTCGACGAATCTACGCCTTACTTGATGATCGTTTGGCTTCAAATCTTGCACGAGATGGATTTTGTAAGCACGTAAACTAAGATCCTTCCGCAAAATCTTCCATAAAGTGGATGGACACAGATCCAATTCCTGTGCTCGATGGCGGATGGACTCATTCGGGTCTCCCTCAATGCTACGCTCTACAGCAACAATAGCTTCTTCTGTACGCACCGTACAGCGTCTGTGGGGATGCGAGTTATCAATAAGAGTAAACGTGGTGCGAAAACGTTCCATGGTTAATCGAATTAACTGCTCTGCTGGACGATTTTGTCGACGATAATATGGACATAGTGCGCGATACGTTTTCCGCACAGAACCATTATTTTCGAAATAAAATTGCACTATTTGCAAGCGTTGTTCAGGCGTGAGTCTATTCATGATGAATTGCCAAACCAAACTGACAATAAATCACTTAACAGCTGTTAAATCGGTCGCCATCTTGAAAAGTAATGCCAACTTAAAGTTTTATACCTCTATAAAAACACACCCTTTACTTGAATAGAATTGTAGGAATAGTGTATAGTGTGGGTGGATGTATAGTGCTTCGTTGGTTTCAAATCATAAACAATAGTTGGTCGAATGAGTCCTGAATAATATTCTTCATCTTTTATTGAAATTTCAATGATTTTGTTTTGTTCAAATATTGCCTCCTACATTATATTGTAGTTTAATATGTATGAATGAATGAATTTTTTTTACGTTTTTTTTTCCTTTTTATTAAAAGGTTTTCTATTAAAAATTTCAAAGGTTAACCAGGGCCAAAGAATTCTTCTTAGTGACCTTTAAAGATGTTTTAATTTTAGTTTTTCCTTTTTTTGTTTAATAGCAGCACAGGAACTGTTTGAATTGCATGGTATTTGCAACGATAAAATTAAGGGATTTACTATTAACTGCAGATATTTCGAAATGGTGGTTTGTGTCTTTAATAACTTATGAGATATTTTGGTGAATTAACATTGGGGTTTTGCACATTGTAATGAAAGGATTTTTTTTTATTCAAATGGTAAATTTATGTTACAGCTGAGTTAGTATCATTTTAAGATACAATTTTGTTTTCTATTCCTTCAATTTAAAAAACAAGTGCAGCTGGTTAGTTAGTTGGGTTAGTTGCAGAAGTCTAAGCTGAATATGTATATTCGTTCCATGCGTTACAACGAATTATTTAGTTTAAGCCTTATTTAAACGCGCGGATATAAATCAATGGAGTATTAAAGATTTTCTCTTAATGCGTCCATATAGGCGACAACAGCTTCTCATTTCATAACATACTTGTCAAAGTAAAAGACCTTTATTTGCACATTTCTGCTTGAACTTTAAAGCAGCATTCCTCTACAATACATAAGGGGTGTTTTTTATAGAGGTATAGAACTTTAAGTTGGCATTACTTTTCAAGATGGCGACCGATTTAACAGCTGTCAAGTGATTTATTCTCAGTTTGGTTTGGCAATTCATCATGAATAGACTCACGCCTGAACAACGCTTGCAAATAGTGAAATTTTATTTCGAAAATATTGGTTCTGTGCGGAAAACGTATCGCCCACTACGTCCATTTTATCGTCGACAAAATCGTCCATCAGAGCAGTTAATTCGATTAACCATGGAGCGTTTTCGCACCACGTTTACTCTTATTGATAACTCGCTATTGCTGCTGTAGAGCGTAGCATTGAGGAAGACCCGAATGAGTCCATCTGCCATCGAGCACAGGAATTGGATCTGTGTCCATCCACTTTATGGAAGATTTTGCGGAAGGATCTTGGTTTGCGTGCTTACAAAATACAACTCGTGCAAGAATTGAAGCCAAACGATCATCAAGTAAGGCGTAGATTCGTCGAATGGGCCCAAAACGAAATTACCGTTGTTCCCGATTTTCATAAGCGAATTTTGTTTAGCGGTGAAGCGCACTTCTGGTTGAATGGCTACGTCAACAAACAAAACTGCCGCATTTGGAGTGAAGGTAATCCTCAAGTGTATGTGGAAACACCGTTACATCCAGAAAAACTGACTGTTTGGTGCGCTTTATGGGCTGGTGGAATCATTGGTCCGTACTTTTTCAAAAACGATGGTGGCCAGAACGTTACAGTCAATGGTGATCGGTATAGAGTCATGATTACAAACTTTTTCATTCCTGAATTGAATAACCATGATGTCCAGGAGATGTGGTTTCAACAAGACGGCGCAACATGTCACACAGCTCGTGCCACAATAGATTTATTGAAAGACACGTTTGGTGACCGCCTAATTTCACGTTTTGGACCTGTGAATTGGCCTCCAAGATCTTGTGATTTAACACCGCTAGACTACTTTCTGTGGGGCTATGTAAAGTCATTGGTCTATGCGGTAAAGCCACAAACGCCTGACCATTTGGAAGACAACATTCGCCGTATTATTGCCGATATACGGCCACAAATGTTGGGAAAAGTCATCGAAAATTGGACGTCCAGATTGGACTACATCCGCGCCAGCCGTGGCGGTCATATGCCAGAAATCATATTTAAAATGTAATGCCACAAGATTATCTTCCGGATAAATAAAATTCATGTCAATCGAATAATCCATCGTTGTTTTATTGCAACTTAAAGTTCTATACCTCTATAAAAAACACCCTTTACATACATACATATGTACGTAATTGGTCATCACAACCCTTTAGTCAGGATTACGAGCTAGCTCCACATACCATTTATCTTGTGTGTGTTAATTTTAAACATGAATGCGGGCGGGACCTACAGTTTAAAGTCGACTGCGAACAACAGATTTTTCTGAGAAACTTTTCATGGCAATTTTATTTTACTCTCAGAGTTTTCAACAGAAATCTGCTAAGGGGAAGTCGCCGCCGACATATTTGTTTCAGATTTCATTTTATTCGAGATATCTGAGCTAAGGTTTGAATCGTGACACACAACCTCCTAGACTACGATGAAAATACTGTCAGTATTTTAAATTTTCAACGATTATTTCAATTTATTCTTTCAAATTTTCAATTTTACATTGAGTTCATTGAGTTTTTGCCAGAAAACTACTGAGAGCAAGTTGCGGAAGAAATATTTTTTAAAATTTCGCTTTATGTCTGATCTGGGGTTGAATCGTGGCCTCACGCCTAATAAGACAACACTCTACCTAACTAGACTACGACGACTTCCTCTGTAATATTATTAATAATGTTGAAGTGGTAGATTTTAGGAGATAAAAGATAAAAGTGTCAAGGTCATCATCATTGGTCTGGTGTAAGCCGTAAGCGGTTTGTGTCTGTAAAGACTCTAAAGAACCTTTGAATCAGCTCAGTCTCCAGTATGTACCAAAGCATTGTAGCATTCCTGGCCATGAGAAGACTGTTGCATTTGCTAGATTTAGTTCTCACTCGATTGATGTTATGGTTGTTGATCATAATACTTCCATGTGTTAACCCAATACACACATCAGGAGTTGGGCGTGGAAAGGCAGCACAGGAGGTATATGTATGGATTGGAGTCTTACGTAGCTAGGGTTCTGTAGCCATCGATGGTAGCTGATATACATAGGTGCTGATCCTAAAACCCCAATTTGATATCCTCTTAGACTTATCATTAAATAAATCTGGCAGAAAAAGGACATGTGCTGGATGTATGGATGGAGGTTGCAAGTAGTTAGGGTTCCTAAGTCGCTTATCGAGGGTTGCAAAACTAGCTCGCTGGCAGTGTCATGTCGCTGGAGGGACTCTGAGACAGATCTCAATCGAATTTCTGTAGGATATGCAATGGTGCTTATGAGTATAAAGACAAAAAGAGAACCTTTGTCCCCTTTATATAAATAAGTAAATCATGTGGCTTTTCTTAATCATCTCTAGCAGTAAATATGTGTAGAGTTTCATTTTTATGCGGCTCGTCTTGCCATCAATTTATTGAGAGGCAAGTTTGGTAAGCAACCGATCTTATGCTTTGGATGATAAGATTTTTCTCCACTAAAACTGATTCTAAGTTTGCCGGATAATATTACAGCTGTCGTTGATGAGATCGTTTATGTACAATGGGTCAAATCGATCTCCGGTCCTCGTCCTCTAACTTGACGAGATACTAGACGAAATTCTGGAAAAAGCATGTTAAAATTGATGGGACACCTATGGCATAGCTCCGGAGAATATTTACATGAAATAATCTTTAGAAAGTAAATGGCAGACATACATTTGTCGCCGCAAATAAACATTACATTCACTTTTGCAAATTGTCTGTAGGTTTTTTGACTTTCAAAACCCCAACAATTAGAGAAATCAACCATTTTATCCATATGTTTTTTGTAACATACTTTTAGGCATGATATTTTAATTGTATTTCTTATCACCACTTAGCCAGCGACAACATTCATTATTTTTGCAAATTTTCAACGCTATTTTCAGTCTTTAGACTCAAAACTATTAGACAAAATTACCCGTTATATCCACACAACTTTTTTGTGGCATACTTTAGGGGGTTATGTTTTAGTTGAAACTTCTCATCACCGCTTAACCAGAGAACAACATTCATTATTTTTGCCAATTTTCTCTGTTATTTTAAAACTTCAAACGCCAAAACGATTAAAGAAATCACCCGTTATATTCACACAACTTTTTTGTGGCATACTTTAGGGTGTAATATTTCAGTTAAAACTTTTCATCTTCGCTTAGGCAGAGACAACTTTCATTGTTTTTCATTTTTTCTAAAAATATTTTTTTAACAGTTTTTAAAATTTAACAGCTAAAAATTACTCGTTTTGTTTGTACATTTTTTGTAGCATACTTTTAGGTAAAAGTTGACACTTCTCATCACCGCTTAACCAGAGAACAACAATCATTATATTTGCCAATTTTCTGTGTTATTTTAAAACTTCAAACGCCAAAAGGATTAAAGAAATCACCCCTTATATTCACACAACTTTTTTGTAGCATACTTTAGGGTGTAATATTTCACTTTAAATTTTTCATCTTAGCCTAGGCAGAGACAACTTTCATTATTTTTGCAAATTTTCTAAGTGTTTTTCAACAATTTTTAAAATTTTAATGTTTAAAAAATTACCCGTTATGTTTGTATATTTTTTGTAGCATACTTTTAGGTATAAGTTGAAACTTCTCATCTTCGCCTATGCAGAGACACCTTTCATTATTTTTAAAATTTTTAAAATTTTAACGTTTAAAAAAAATTACCCGTTATATTTATACGTTTTTTTTTGTAGCATACTTTTAGGTGTGATATTTTAGTTGAAGCATGTTAGTCCTTTACATATGCAAATTTGTGCGACGTTTTTATGGTTTTACCAAAAAAAAAAAAAAAAAAAAAAAAAAAAAAAAATAAGAAGGATATTGTTGTACACACTGTGCTTGCTTTTGAATAATTTAAAAATATTTTATTGCCACGGTTTTTTTGTTCATACTTTCTTGTTGTTGTTGTTGTTTTCATTACCTGTTATTATTTTTTCGTTAGTCTTGCTGCTCTCCATCCAAAGCGTGTCAAAAGTGGCAGCTTAATTTAAGGGCTTATGATAATTTTTGAAGGAAAAAACGAAATGCTTTTTTACCTTTTAAAAGCAGAGGTAAATGGAAAAATTTAAGTTTAGATTAAAAAGGAAAAGGATTTTATTTAAATATGTTTGAAGGATTCGTTTAGAAACAAATTCTAGAACAAAAGCAAAACTGTTTCAAATATTTCAAGTGCGACACGTCAAATTAGATGGAAAATTATTCCTGAAGGACAATACAGGAAATTTATTGTTTAAAAAGATTAACAAAAAAAGACGCAGAGAATATGCATATTAGTATGGTTTTATTGCAATATTTTAACATAAACATTTTAAAATATTTTATTTGAATTTTTTTCTGCTCCGTCTCCTAAGCGGATACTGTGTGTCATGTCACATCATTTACCCCATGTTGTACGTGTGTATTTCCGCCTTAACTTTTGTAAAAAAAAACTTTCTTTTCTTGTTTCATTTTTTCTGTTGCTGTTGCTGTCGGTTTCTGTTTTTTTTTTTTCATGTAAAATTTTACATTTTATTTAAGCTAATAAGGCAGTTGTTTTTTAAGGACTCTTAAATAATTTTATACACGAGAAAAATTTATGCAAAAAAAAAAGAAAAAAAAATTGCAAAAAATGTGGCAAAAATTTCATTCAGTAGTTGATTAAGAACGTAGATGGGCGAGAAGTTGTGTAAAATTACTGGAATTTTTTTTTTGCATAGAATTTCAAAGTTATTAAAAATTTTTAAGAGTCATTATTTTGTATTTTTTTTTTTCTTCTCTTTTCTCTCTTTTCTTTATGGCAAATAAAAACATTTTAAAAAGTTGTTTAAATTATTAAAAAATTACAAGCAATTTTTTAGTCTTCTCAGAAGAGAAAGCAGAAAGAGGGAGAAAGAATTTGAAAGTAGGGACAGGATACTGAGAAGGCCTTAGCATTTCTCAGCCTTCCATTCGGGGGCTGTTATCACAGCTCTCGTCACATTCAAAGTTAGTCACTGCGTAGAGAAGTTTTTTGCAACAATTTTGACCATAGAAGTGTAGACTTAAATGGTAAAAGCGGCGAATATATGTAAAGGGTGTTTTTTACAGAGGTATAGAACTTTAAGTTGGCATTACTTTTCAAGATGGCGACCGATTTAACAGCTGTTAAGTGATTTATTGTCAGTTTGGTTTGGCAATTCATCATGAATAGACTCACGCCTGAACAACGCTTGCAAATAGTGCAATTTTATTTCGAAAATAATGGTTCTGTGCAGAAACCGTATCGCGCAGTACGTCCATTTTATCGTCGACTAAATCGTCCATCAGAGCAGTTAATTCGATTAACCATGGAACGTTTTCGCACCACGTTTACTCTTATTGATAACTCGCATCCCCAGAGACGCTGTACGGTGCGTACAGAAGAAGCTATTGCTGCTGTAGAGCGTAGCATTGAGGAAGACCCGAATGAGTCCATCCGCCATCGAGCACAGGAATTGGATCTGTGTCCGTCCACTTTATGGAAGATTTTGCGGAAGGATCTTGGTTTGCGTGCTTACAAAATCCAACTCGTGCAAGATTTGAAGCCAAACGATCATCAAGTAAGGCGTAGATTCGTCGAATGGGCCCAAAACGAGATTACCGTTGTTCCCGATTTTCATAAGTGAATTTTGTTTAGCGATGAAGCGCACTTCTGGTTGAATGGCTACGTCAACAAACAAAACTGCCGCATTTTGAGTGAAGGTAATCCTGAAGTGTATGTGGAAACACCGTTACATCCAGAAAAACTGACTGTTTGGTGCGCTTGATGGGCTGGTGGAATCATTGGTCCGTACTTTTTCAAAAACGATGGTGGCCAGAACGTTACAGTCAATGGTGATCGGCATAGAGCCATGATTACTAACTTTTTCATTCCTGAATTGAATAACCATGATGTCCAGGAGATGTGGTTTCAACAAGACGGCGCAACATGTCACACAGCTCGTGCCACCATAGATTTATTGAAAGACACGTTTGGTGACCGCCTAATTTCACGTTTTGGACCTGTGAATTGGCCTCCAAGATCTTGTGATTTAACACCGCTAGACTACTTTCTGTGGGGCTATGTAAAGTCATTGGTCTATGCGGTAAAGCCACAAACGCCTGACCATTTGGAAGACAACATTCGCCGTATTATTGCCGATATACGGCCACAAATGTTGGAAAAAGTCATCGAAAATTGGACGTCCAGATTGGACTACATCCGCGCCAGCCGTGGCGATCATATGCCAGAAATCATATTTAAAATGTAATGCCATAAGATTATCTTTCGGATAAATAAAATTCATGTCAATCGAATAATCCATCGTTGTTTTATTGCAACTTAAAGTTCTATACCTCTATAAAAAAAACACCCTTTATATTTTGTTTACATTTATTCTTGTAGTGTTTGTTGTAGTATTTTGTTTACATTTATTCTTGTAGTGTTTGTTGTTGTATTTTTGTTTACTTGTTCATTCCTTTTTTACGCAGGCGTTTGTTGTTATATTAAGCAGTACGATAATTTGTAAACAGGTTTGTTTACTTCATTGTTTTGTTTTCGTAGCTTTTGTTTATAATTTTAATGTTAAGCGATGTAACGGGTGATTTTTTAGCTATTATCTTTTTGGCAACACTGGTTTAAACAGCTCACGCACGTTTCGTATTTTGTTTCACTGTCAAACATCTTCAGTTTGGTCTATAATTTAACCATGAATCGTCTTACAAACGAACAACGCTTGCAAATCATTGAATTTTATTATCAAAATTCGTGCTCTGTTAAGAAAGTTCATCGCGCGCTTCTTCCATTTTATGGTCAGTTTAATCGACCCACTGAAGCGGCTATTCGGGCTATTGTGACTAAATTTCGCATCAAATTTACATTGTTGGACATTAAACCACCAACACGCTTACGTCGAGTGCGAACTGAAGAAAATATTGCAGCTGTATCGGCCGGCCAGTGTTAATGATGACCATCAGTTATCGATTCGTTGCCGTTCGCCGCAATTAGGCCTCTGTTACTCAACAACGCGGACAATTTTGCGGAAGGATTTAGGTGTGAAGCCTTTCAAAATACAGCTGGTGCAAGAATTGAAGCCGAACGACCTACCGCAACCCAGAATTTTTGGTGAAGGGGCTCTTGGAAAGTTGGCCGAAGATCCACTTCTTTATCGAAAAATTGTGTTCAGCGACGAAGCTCATTTTTGGCTCAACGGATGCGTAAATAAGCAGAATTGTCGATTTTGGAGTGAAGATCAGCCAGAAGCGTTGCAAAAGCTACCAATGCATCCGGAAAAAGTCACAGTTTGGTGCGGTTTATATCCTGGTGGCATCATTGGATCGTACTTCTTCAAAGATGCTGCGAATCGTAACGTAACTGTTAATGGTGAGCGCTACCGTAAGATGATATCCAATTTTTTTGGCCCAAAATGCAAGAGCTTGACTTGCATGACATGTGGTTTCAACCAGACGGTGCCACATGCCACACAGCACGCGTAACAATGGACTTATTGAGAGGCGAGTTCGGTGAACATTTTATTTCGCGTTCGGGACCGGTCAATTGGCCGCCTAGATCGTGCGATTTAACGCCTTTAGACTCTTTTTTGTGGGGCTATGTTAAAGCTCATGTCTATACAGACAAGCCCGCTTCAATTGACGCATTGGAAGACAACATTGAAGCATTTATTCATGAGATACCCACTTCCGAAATGTTGGAAAGAGTACGCCAAAATTGGACGAAGCGGATGGACCATATGAGGCGCAGTCGCGGTCAACATTTGCATGAAATAATCTTCAAACATTAAATTATATGGACCGTACTATCGATTCAAATAAAGATTTCATGCATTTTTCTGCATTTTATGTGTTGTTTTTTTTTGAAAAATTTTCCTATAGCTCTTAAAAAATCACCCATTATAAGCAAAAGACCAGTATCTAGATTTTGCATTTTCGTAATAATACATGCTCAGTTGATGTATCGGCTCAGATGACAGTCTTATCATAGGGATATAGGAGACTAACCATGTGCGTGGCTGACAATTAAGGCCCGGTTTGCCAGCCTGTCATGCCAAGTGCATACAAGATTGTATAATGTCAGGATTTTAACTATTCACTCATTATTTAATTGCAATTATCTTTGTTTAACAAATAGTTAAAATCGATTATTTGCCATTATTTGATGGGGTTATTTATACCCAACAAATAATTTCCAACGACCAGTTATCCAAAGAGCCTATAAATTCCATTTGAATGTTAACATTTGTAAACAAAAACTGCTGCAAATGGCAAAGGCGTTTAAATGGTAGGGACTCTAGCTCTCTCTCTCTCTTCTATGCAGTGTGCGTGACATACAATAAGTCTGAGTAATTTGGAAAATTGCTTACGAATTATTACGCTCATCCAACAAGGGTAGCAAAACGGGGAAAAAACAGTCAATAGTTAGGACATGCAAACTGGCTGAAATTGTGGCAAGAAAAAACTGTGTGACTAAAAAGGATTTTTTATGAGTTTGTTGTTTTTGGTTCACAAATTATGGGTTTTTTTCTGTGTGCAATTCAAACAGAAAGAAAACTTATGTAGCGTAACCAAATTAACCAAAAAAAAAGAAAATTTTATAAAACAGCTGAGGCTTTTCCTTAGCAAAAAACCCTTTTGCAAGGCACAAAGAACGAAAGAAAGTTTATGAAAAGAATTTAATTTATTAAACAATAAACTAAAGATTATTTCTTCGCCTTTTTTTCATCCTCTTTCGTTCGAATTTCTTAACAACATCTCATAAACTTTTCCTTGGAACAACTGCTCCTTTAAAACAAAATTGCTCTGTTTATTTGAGGGATACAGCAGAGAATCATTATTTTACACCTTTTGTTGAAAGTAATCTATAGAACCCAGGCAGTTTTGAATGGCTGGCTGTCGAAATAAAGCACGTTAAGCCAAGTTCTTGTCTTAAAGCAGAAATTCTTTTTTTTTTTTTTGGTTATGACTTCACAGGAATACAGCCTTTAAGTGTAAGAAAAAGAAAGAAAGAAAAAAGAAAAACCCCTCATATAAATAAATCCTAATAAGCATATTATTATTTCCAAGAAATTTAAGTTCTTTTCATTTTCAAAACAAACCACAAAGTATGCAAGGTTTTTTTGTAAAAAAGAGTAGCCCGATCCGAGTTATGAAATATTTTATTGCAGTGAAGTGTTTAAGATAAGCGAAGTAATTTTTATGAAAATTTTTAATGGTATTCCTTGCGTTTTTTCTTTCGCCTGTTTTCTTTTTTATAAAACATTTGAAATAAAAAAATGGCAAATTTTCTTTTTTTTTTTTGCTTAACAATTACCCGTAAAATCGTTTTCTGTTGAATAGTGTTTTAAAAAAGTTTTTAATTAAATAAAATTCATTTAAATTATCTTTTGATAAGGAAAATTAAATAAAATAAAAAGAATTTCTCATTAAAATTAGGTATCGTCTAGTGTTTAATACATACTACGAGGGTTTGCAAAAATTTGAAGCATATTTTCAGGGAAATTTAAGTAAAAAATACTAAATGGTCCGCCAAATAACTTTTTTTTTGAAAATGCTTTAAAAAAAATTTTTTTATTTGAAAGTCCAATCCTTCCGGTTAATAATGGAAAATAATTTCATTCAAATGGCTGCCTCGGTTGGCCATGCAGTAGCCTACACGATCGGTCCAACTTTTAAGCACATTATCGATGGTGTGCAGCTGTAATTCACCAATGGTTTCACGAATATTGTCCTTTAAAGCGTCAATTGTCTTTGGCTTGCGGGCGTAACACTTATTTTTGACGGCACCCCACAAATAATAGTCCAACGGTGTCAAATCCCAGCTCCGAGGTGGCCAAACGACATCAGCTCTGCGGCTGATAATGCGATCTTCAAAAACAGGGCGCAAACCATCGAGTGTAGCTTCGGCTGTGTGGCACGTAGCGCCGTCCTGTTGAAACCAAATGTTGCTAATATCCTCCTCTTCAATTTTTGTGAACAAAAATTCTTTCAACATGGCCCGATAACGATCGCCATTGACTGTAACGGCCACTCTTTGCTTATTTTCGAAGAAAAATGGCCCAATTATGCCTCTGGACCAAAATCAACACCAAACAGTGACTCGTTTTGGGTGCGTCGGCTTTTCAATGTATGCGTGCGGGTTTTCTGTGCCCCAAATGTGCCAATTTTGCTTGTTTGTATACCCGCCAAGATCAAAATGAGCTTCATCTTTGTCAAAATCGGCATTTTCTGGTGTAGGCTACTGCATGGCCAGCCGAGGCAGCCATTTGAATGAAATTATTTTCCATTATTAACCGGAAGGATTGTACTTTCAAATAAAAAAAGAAAATTGAGAAAATATTCAGTAGTTTTTTTAAAGCATTTTCAAAAAAAGTTATTTGGCGAACCCTTTATTATACTGTTGTGTTTCTAACCTTTAAAACCCGTTATTTACTGTATAAAGGAGAATTGAAGTTTATTACAAAGACTATCATAAAACTTTGTAGTGGTTAGGAATCACACTTTTTACTACAACAACAGGCTGAATGCGTTACCTATCGCTGTTTTTATACTTCATTAGTTTTTGGTTTGGCAACTTCTAGAATCTTATTGTTGATTTGTTGCAGTCACTTTTATTTCAAGGTTTTCCTATGTAATTTTGTTATTGTAATTTCAGCTTTAGTTATACATACATAATTGGTCATTACAACTCTTCAGTCAGGATTACGATCTAGTTTCTCACACCACTTATGTTGTGGGTGTTAATTTTTATACATGAGTAGCGGGACCTACAGTTTAAAATCGACTCCGAACGACAGATTTTTGCGAAACTTTTCATGGTAATTTTATTTGACACTCAGAGTTTTTGCCAAAAATCTGTTGAGAGAAAGTCGCCGAAGAAATACTTTTTGTATTTTGTTTTGATGTCTGGCCTGGGGTTTGAACCCTGGCTTTTACGTCTAATAAGCCAACACACTACCTACTGGACTACGGCGACTTTAGAGCATGTTCTTAAATGATAGGGTTGCCATCTATCGTTTTCTAAATGCCTAACACTCTGTGACCATGCGTTCGGGTAAATATTGGGGAACGATGTACTTCGTTTATCATTAAAATGAGCAAAAGCTCCGCAAACAAATACAACGCACTTGTTAGAAGTAAACCAACAACATTAGTATGAAAGACAAGGGGATAGACCAGTAAGCGAGAATGCAACAACAAGCAGTGTGAATGAAATACACAAACAACAATGAAGACGCCATAGAATTCTTGAGAAGGCCAAACCCCGAATGTTCGACTTCAAGAACCTTCATCAGACTGATTATGTGGGAATATAAAAAGGCAAGTGAAAACAGGCAACGAGAAGTAAGAATTCAGTCAGTCTTGTATGAAGACGTGTTGCGTATGAAGAGAACAGTCGTGGTTTAAAGATCGCCGTTGAAAAGATCTGCGTTGTAAGCAAAGAAAAAAAGCAAACAAGCAATTATTTGGGCAATTCACTCGACTTTGTATCGTGTATGTTGTATTGAATACAATTGTTTGTTTGTGAACGCTCAATGCTATGCTGTCTTGTGTATCTCGTGGCATTCAAACAATTTGATAGCCCGTAACCAACACAACTTTTTAAAAACATATGAAAACATATACACATTTTTGTCATTCACACAATTTGATAGCACGAAACCAATACAACTTTTAAAAACATATGGAAAAAATGTGTATACGTGTATCGGATTTTTATATGATAAATATCAGCAACAATCATACACTGTTGTATGTTCTTCCAATAATATATTGAATACAACGCTACAACGGCTTGTGTGAATTGACCATTTGTTGCGTTCGCCAAGTTGTAAACGGTGCCACACAAAAGTAGTGCGGACAATAAAGAGTTTATTTGAAACCAAACACATATTTGTATATACACTCATGTATAAAATTAATGCACACAACATAAGTGGTGTAAGAAGCTAGGCCGTAATCCTGACTGAAGGGTTGTAAGGACCAATTATGTATGTACTCGTATGTAAACACATATTTGCTTTTGTTTTGTTTGCAATCAACGAACTCATATTTTAAATGTTTTTAAAAAGGTAAAAACGTAACAATATTAATATTTTTCGAATGTTATGAATCTAATGGTTAAACTTATGAATCAAACATATTTCGAATGATATTAGTTTAATGTCATCGTTGTTCCAAAGAAAATAAAGTATAAAGAAAGTGCAGTTTAACATATTTTGGAATATTTTTCAAAAATATTTCACGACGCGGGGGGAAAGATAGAAGGGAAGGATACAGAAACCAAGAGCGTAACAATGTGTTGTTCTCATCGTGCGTTTTTGTTGGTTGACCACTTTTTTATTTAATTTTCTGGTGTTAAAAACAGACGTCGGCACCAATGTCCCTCAGGGGAAGAACATCTTCGGCTTTTTACACACATAGGACACGAACATCAAGAATGTTCGTTCAATTATACACCCAAAGAAATATCACAGTAGTATTCACTAATATCAATGAGAAATGATTTCGATTTTTGGAAGAATACTTGCCAAGTTAAATACGGTGTCTTTAGGGATTTAGTGCAGTACAATTTTTCTATATTTTCCGATCACATATACATATCATTGGGTTAATAAGTAGACTTGACATTATTACTAACAATTTTCCTCTAGGTTAACACATGCCTTTGGTTATGGATTGGTGAGTAAGAGAGAGAAAATAAGTTGAGAGAATTTATTTATTTACAGCCATATAAAAGTGTTAGTAATATACGCTATTTTTATTTTTACTTCATCAACATACATATGTAAAAAATCGATTTTATTATTAAAAGAACATAAAGCTATCCATCTTTGGCTTAAAAATTAGGCCATGTTTTTTAGATAAATAAAAATAAAAAGAATAAAAAAACAATTTTTTATTAAAAGAAAAAGAAACGAGCATTCCAAAGCATTTAAAAAATTATACTATGGGACAAAATAAGAAAATGAAATACGCCCAGCTAATGACTAGAACATTTTTAACACAAAATATTCTTCGAGTGTTATTCTGAAATAAAATGATAAAGCATCCGCAACACATGCGTTATTGTCGCAGTCTGATCGACAACTAAATCAAAAAACACAAGAATACATACACATGTACATACGTACGATGAGAGCAACACATTGTTACGCTCTTTGTTTATGTTTATTTTCCTTCTGTCTTCCACCCCCTCATCATGCAATGATTTTTAAAAAGATTTTGGTGAGAGCGGGTCGTAATGTTACAACCCGCCATAAGAAATTTTACTTATACATGATGCGTATTCTTTATATCCATATTCTTTGGTTGTACTCATACTCATTGCAACCTGTACTAATATACCAACGTTGTAGTGAGTATGAATGAATGAGAGTACATAGTGAAATTTCAATATTGTCGACTCACTCCTACTCAAAATTTTATGAGTATTTATGAGTAGCGGAAAAACGATTCATTGCTGATCTCTGATACAGACTAATAATGATCCCCATAATCATAATAATGATAATGATTTACAACCAACAACATTAAATAAAATATAGTGGAGAAATATAAACCAAAAAAAAATATAAAATATCTCCATAAATATATGAAATGAGTGAATAAATATTGTGTATAAAACATACATAAATATGTACATACATACATAAAATTTATATAAACACCATATATGTACTATACATGTAGAGAGTATAAAAACATGATGACAAGTTTTATTACATATTGTGGCAATCCATACTCGTACATACATAGTTTATGAAACCAAAAATTTACATGCAACTCTAAAACTATCTGCCTGCCTGTCTGTCTGTCTGTCTCTCTGGCTGTCTGTCGATTTTAATGTGTTCTTATGTATTTATTTAATAGATTGGTTTGTGTACTATGTGCACGTGTTTATTAGTCAAATATTTATTATGATTTTAAAATGTACAAAAATTTATTTAAACAAACAAACAAACAAACAAAACATAAAAAATATATAGGAGAATAAGAATTTTAATGTTTTCGTTTATTTAATGTAAATATGTATGTTTGTATTAATACAAGGGAAAATTTTATTTATAAAATAAATTATTTACACAGTGTTTGTAATGTTCATTAATTGTTATTGCATACATATGCACATACATACCTAATTAATAATTTAAAATTGCAATTCAATATCAAACAGTCAGTAAAAGGAGATTAAAAGCAAGCAAACTGAAAGATTTTTTTTTGGTTTCCTAAATAAAATAAAAGAAAAATTTGTTTTCATATTAAATCATATGGCTTAAGGGAATTAAATACTTAAAGTCTGAATATGATTTCAATTATTTGACTGGCTACCACCAGGTACATATGTTGGTGATAAGAGCAGCAGGGGATACTGCAATAAAACTGAACGCCATGAAAGCATGGCAACATAAACTTCTATTGTCATGGTAAAATTTTTGTTACTTTTGATTTGGATTTCCTTATTAACTACACAACACATAAACCATTTTCGGCCCTACTTTTATTATAAAAATATCAGCAAAGTTCTATGTATTATGATTCTATATTGATTCCACAATTTCCATGGAATCAAAGTTGCTTAACAATGAATCTTAGATTGTTCCTTACATACATACAGACATATGTGGTCATTACAAACCTTCAGTCAGAATTACAGCCTAGCTTCTCACACCACTTATGTTGTGTGTGTTAAATTTAATACATGAGTGGCGTAAACTGAAGTCGCCGTAGTAGTAGTGCCTTGGCTTATTAGACATAAAGCCAGGGTTCGAGCCCCAGGCCAGACATCAAAACAAAATACAAAAAAAGTATTTCTTCGGCGACTTTCTCTCAACAGATTTCTGGCAAAAACTCTGACAGCGAATAAAATTGCCATGAAAAAGTTTCTTACAAATCTGTCGTTCGGAGTCGAGTTTAAACTATAGGTCCCACCATTCATGTATAAAATTAATACACAACATAAGTGGTGTGAGAAACTAGGTCGTAATCCTGACTGAAGGGTGTGGCGTAAAGTGCAGTTTAAAGTCGACTCCGAACGACAGATTTTTTGAGAAACTTTTCTTGCCAATTTTACTTTATATTCAGAGTTTTTGCCAGAAATCTACTGAGAGAAAATCGCCGTAGAAATATTTTTTTCATATTTTGTTATGTTCGAGATGTATGACCTGGGGTTAGAACCGTGGCCTCACATCCAATACTGCTCCTTATACTACCCAATTACTTATATACATACATTAGTGATCATTACAACTCTTTCTCAGTATTACAGTCTAACTTCTCAAAACAACTACATATAGTGAGCGCCATAAGTGAGTCAACACTTTTGTTCTTAAGTATAAAACAGTTTTGTTCTTAAGTATAAAAAAAGTTCTTTTATCATGAATTGTTGTTTTTGTTTTAACATTTTATAAGTAATAAATAAATGTTTTTTATTTTTGGAAATTTACTCCACCATTCTCATTTACTTTTCTCGCTATCCTAAGAAAATGAATTATTTCAGTGGTATTTACTCACTTTTGGCGCTCAGTGTATGTTGTGGGTGTTAGTTTTATCTATGAATTGCGCTAGACCTCCTTTAAATTTAAAGCCTTTCTCATGATATTTGTCTGCAAACAGAACTTTTTCTAGCAGACAGCTGCATATTCTTTTTCTTTTTCAAGATGTCAGAACTGAGGATAAAACTTCAGTGCTCTCGTCTAGTAGTCTAAAACTCCACAGAATTATCCGAATTCAAGCTGAAAAATAACTTAAAGGCAGTTTCGTGTCAAATTCAACATCACGGTATATTGAATAGAGACATACTCGTGTTTATAAATCCCCGAGAGGCCATTTGGTTCCTAAAGAGAGTGTTCAAGAGGTCAAATTTTAAAAGTTAGATCGTAGATAGGCTGACATATTCCGGGTCATAGCGGAATACTGGGCAATGAGACGGCGGATGCCCTCGCTAGGTGAGGTTCGCTCTCTGGGGGCGATTTTATAGTTGGTCCTGACTCCCCAATCTGTCACCTCTACGGACTCATCAATGGATGGGTCAGGGAGGAAGAGCAGAGGCGTTGGGGGAACGGGTCGGGTTGTTTTGTTTCTAGATGTCTATGGCCAGCTGTGGACAGTAAGGGAACAGGTTGGCTGCTGGGCTTGGATAAGGCCAGCTTAAGGTTGGTTGTCGGTTTTATCACGGAGCACTGCGAGGTTAGGTCGCTGATCTGTTCCAGATCCCAGCCGGACTATTGCAGGGCATGTTGCGATGAGGAGGAGTTAGGGACCATCGAACACCTCCTCTGTAACTGCCCAGCCTGTGTAGGTTGAGGCTGAGGACCCTTTGCAGGGCCTTCTTTGAGAGTTTGAATTCTGTGTCGAGAGCCGACATCAAGTCTCTCCACAGATACATTAGTGGCATAGGCTGGTTGAGAGGTGCTAGGGCTTCATCAATGTAGTCGCGCTCTTCCCTTTTGTTGTGTCTGGTCTGTGTAATTCATCCGCTTCCCATTATTCCCTTTCCTACATCCTCTCCTTTATATCGTATTCCCTCTATTATCCTTCCCTCTTTAAGGACGTTGTACAATGGGCCAATTCGGCCTCCGGGTACTGTACTTGTCTTAATTGACAAGTACACGTCGTCTAACCTAACCTAACCTAGGGTCACATAGAAACACAACTACTGATTTGAACGCATTCAAGTATAAAATTGCAAATTATTTCTTGAATTCACTTGACCTTACTGAGAATTCACTTGGGCTCAGCCTAATTGTAGAGAGACCAGACTCATGTGGGCCATTGTAGCTATGCTGAAGATACGTTATATCTACTATCTCCAATTTGTCTTATGAATGTTAAAGCCTCCAGCACGCACTGCTGGCCTCTAGACATGCACGTCTACAGAAGCCGTTGGGATGGAGATGAAAAATAAAGTACCGAACCTCTTCTCTATTACTGGAGTATTTAAGAAAATAGACTTTGAAACACACCGAGAAGTGAGAAATAATGGCTCAATAGGCATTATACTATGTTCAGATATACACTTTTATTGAGTCAATATTTGGTGTATTGAGTACAATATTTTAAGTGTTCACACATAATAATATACGCAGTTCAGCTGCTTATTCAATATTCATTTGACAGCTGGTATACGAAACAGCTGGTTGTTTCAACAACATTGTTTTTATTTTGTTGTTTTTTTTGTTCTGTTCTTTTTCTGCTTGTCGTTGATGACATTTGAGTTGTCAAATATCAACAAAAAGTGTTCGGGTAATTGTAATATGCGCACTGAACATACTTATGACAGTGCTGCATTTTAAGTTTTACTCAATATTATAACAATTTGCGTATTTATTGCGCAATGATTAATTGGAACTTTATATGAAATATTGAGCTCAATAATGGCGTTTATTGCGTTTTACGCAATAAAGGTGCATGTCTGAACAGCGTATTACGCTGTCACTTGGAGCCCCTGATAGGGCTCAAGTAAAGACACCTTTTACACGTTCAAAGTGCTTTGCAAAGAATTTTGACAAACTCTTTTATATAAAAATGTTGTGTATACAACCATCGGTAAACGACGAACGAAGAACAAAGGAACTTTGCGAGTATATCAAAGTGTGAACTTACCTCCGCTGGTTTTTCCTTTTCTCCTACAAAATCAAGACTTTTCAAACGTGCAAAAGTCGTCAAACTTAGCTTAAAACAAAGGCAAACCTAATCTAATCTTCCGTTAATAATAACTGCTTCCACTACAGAGGAAATGTTCCGTGATATAGTCTTCTTCCTCATCATTACAGCTTCTAGAGGCAGTCGTTATGAGATTTCACAGCCTCTGAGCATTTGTATATAGGGGTCAGTGCCTTGTTATAACTGTAGCAGAATCCTAAAATGGTTTCTGGTGCGTTTAAATATTGATTTTGTTCTGCATAAAACTATATGAGGTCAGAGTTGTTTAGACTCTATATATGAGGGCTCATGGTCCCATCTTTAATTATCAAATGAGTAACGTAAAGATGTTTGACATTATTTGTTTGACCCTCTGTATGTACCAGAGTTGTCAAATGCGTCAGTTTTGTTGTTACCCTCAATATCCTCATGAAACTCATATGAGGATAACTAGAGGAAACAGAGTTGTTTAGTCACTATTTGAGTAGGTTCATAGTCCCTTCTTTAATTTTTACAAGAGAAAAGTCAAGTTGTCTAGAATCATTTCTTTGGCTCTCTATAGAAGAATGCTAATCTGACGTTTGAATTTATATGCTTTTCCTGATGTACCACAGTTTTCAAGTGCCCTAGTTTTGTTGTTAACTTCAATATCCTCGTGAAACCCATATGAGGGTAACTATCGAATGTTATGCTATCTTCTTCAGAGACAGCTAAAGACTTAGCTGGCGAATTCAAGAAATATTCAGTCATAAAAATCCAATTGCATTTATAAAAGGCATAATATGGTTCGTTTAATTTATTGTTTGGAAAAAAGTAATTGGATTGCTATCTACAAGAGCTTACTACTAAATTTTTCACCGCTTAATAAAGCATTCCTGCTAATTTTTCTAAATTAATTTTAATGGAACAATAATTTAGAATATAAGCTGCTATAAAACATGGAAAATATGTTTGAAAATAAATTATAACCACAGGGAATTAATGTACAAATGTTACCCACAAGGGGGCCATTATAAAAATAATATGAAAGAAAACAATTTTTTTTGATAAAATAATGAAATGAAAGTGAGAAAGCGAGTATTGCTTTGAAGAATTGTAAAGATTTAAATGTACAAAAAATTGGCCTGCTTTTAATTCCGAACTGACTGTATTGCTGTTTTTTCTTTTTAAGAAAAATATGTTTAAAAACATAACATTTTTTAACAAAAAACTTACCATAATACGACGACGACGTCGTACACGGGGTGTCATTCTACGATAAGTGGCTGGTGGATCCACGGTGTTGGAAATTTAAAGACGCTGGGTTTTTTTATAAAAGTTTTAACAGTAAAGTTTGCAATAAACTTAATATTATTTTTCTCTCAGTTGTTGCTTTAATTTTACTTTCGTATACTTTAAAAAAGTATTTCTTTTTTAGCCTTAAGTTATGCTTTGAATTTTAGTTTTCTCAAATAACAACAAACAAACCCTACCAATTTTTTTGCTTTTTACTTGTTTACCCTTACTTGTTTTGTATGAAGAGAGTATTTTTAGATTTTTATAAATAAATAACCAGCGTTGTTATTGTTGTTGTTTTCTAACTACAAAACACAGAAAATTTTTTTCCTGTTTTACACATTTACTTTTACATTCACTTTATTTACTCACACAATCGTAAAAGCTGTTTGCTTTGTACGTAAAATGTAAGAGAAAGGGGAACAAATAAAAAAAATCTCTCAAAAAGGATTTTTTATTGTTGTTGTTGTATTTTGATTTGTAAAACGATTGTATTGTTGTTTCTCTTGTATTTTGTTTTTGTATTTTTTTTTTCATTTACACTTAACACACATACACTGCAAGCTTAAAAAAAACAAATTTCCATTAAATACAATATAATGTTACAAAAAAGAAGGGAAAAAAACAACAACTAAAATTTTTTTGTTGTATATTCTGTATATTGATTACATACATACACACACACACACACGCGTAAAAGGAGTTAATCATACTTTCTCTTACAAATATTATTTGTACTACTCATTTGAACAAGCAAGAAAAAAGCCAACGTAGCACTTAAACATTTGCACACTCACACACGCACACTCCAACTAAACACACATTCACGCATTAACCATACACACACACACACAAACCTAATAGAAAATGTTTGGAAAAAATTTTTTCTATATAAAGTTACAAACTTTACTAAGTTTTTTTATTTTATTTTTAATTACTATTTTTTAAAATTTAAATCTTCTTTTTATTGGTATTTTTATTCAGTATATTTTTCTAATTTTTCCTTTATTTAATTATTAAAAATTTCAATTTGTGTTATTTTCCATTTAAGTTCTTCTCTTCTTTTTATCGACCGTTTAACCGCACGTCTCAGATGAAACTGAAAATTCTGCGAGATTTGCCAAAGATAAAATACCCCCTGGAAAAATGTATTTCTTTTTTTTTTATATATTTTTGCCTTCCGTTAGTTTTTTTTGCCATTGTTATACACACATAAACATGTTTTATACCCGTAAAGTGGCTCTCTCTCTCTCTCAAAAAAACTATGAGTATAGCAAACAAACTTAAAAGCAGAAAGAGAGCTAAATTCCAAAAACACAGAGACAGTAAGAGAGTGTAATACATCCAAGAGAGCAAAACATCTGGTTTTCCTTGTTGAAAATTTAAAAACAAAACAATTCGTTTTTATTCTCTAAACAAGTGTGTGTGCATGTGCACTTTACAATTTGCTTGTATTTGCTAGAGAGCAGTGTAGTGTGTGATTTTGCTTTGTATGGAGAACAGTGTTGTCACTGTACGGTAATCGGAAAAAACGCAAAAAAAAAACATTCAAATAATGCTTTATATAGGATTTAAGAAAGAAAATTTATTTAAAAAGTGTAAATATTAAAAAAGCACAAAATAATTCAGCCTTTACGTCAAAACCGTTTGAAGGAAAGATTGAATAAAACACAGTGTGATATCAGACTGGTTTAAATTGTACATATACACTGTAAATGTAGTCTTTCTATCAAGCAATTTTGCTTGAAATTAATTTTATAATAAGGTACTACGGAAGTCGCCTTAGTCTAGTAGGCAGTGTGTTGGCTTATTAGACCAGAGGCTACGGTTTAAACCGTAGGTCTAAGATTTTCAGCAAAACGAAATAAAAAAAAGTATTTCTACGGCGACTTCGTCTCAGCAGATTTCTAGCAAAAACTCTGAGAGTAAATAAAATTGCCATGAGAAGTTTTTCAAAAAATCTGTCGTTCGGAATCGACTTTGAACTGTAGATCCCGCCATTCATTTATAAAATTAACACACACAACATAAATGGTGTGAGAAGCTAAGTCGTAATTCAGACTGAAGGGTTGTATTGACTAATTATGTATGTAATAACATATACTATATAGAGTGGGCGTGGCACTAAAATTCTGAAGTGGTATGTCTTGTTACCTACATGCGACAATTGCCCTAGCACGCTGGCATGTTACTAACTCAAGGGTCAACTCTACCCCAGTTGAGTATTTCCGAGATTCACGCAGAGTCTGTTTACATATGCGTATCTCATCTGAACCTAGAGTTGCTTGAAGGCTTCATATTCGAATTCTCAACGGGAAAAACTCCTCTGACATGGCCTACTCTGGTACTTCTATGGAAGTTTACCCAGACGGTTTTCAATTTCCGAATGCTGAAGATCTTAAGCTTAAGATATCTCTCCAGCTCCCATGCTACTATAGTGTATTTCAGGCCGAGGTAATGAGTATAGGACACTTTTCGGAACAGATTCTGAGCAAGAGATCTCTGACGTAGAACCCAGGCATTGCACCGTTTGTTTTGGTGTCTGTAAAACTCTCAATATAACCAGCTGGGACCGGATAACAGGGCAAGGGACCCAAAGGTCATACGATGTGGTGGAATAGGGCTTTATATATAGCTTTACCTATGCATATAATTGCCCAAACATTGTCACATCGTGAGATATGCAAAACACTTGGGCTAAGGATATTATGACTACTGCCGTGGAGAAGGAAATTGAAAGGAAAACATAAAAGAATTCCTATGTTGCTGTCCTCCTCTAGATGGAGCAGTTGTGGTGATTATTCACCCCTGCTCTCGCGAGTAAACTTGGTATTCCGCTTTGTAATTTTTGTAGGGGCTGCACTACTGCTGAGGACGATTAGACTATCATTCAGTTCCCTTGTCACTTTCGCGACTTTAAAATTGTAGGTCCCACCACTCATGTATAAAAATTAACGCACACAACATGAGTGGTGTGAGAAGCTAGGCCGTAATCCTGACTGAAGGGTTTTAATGGCCAATTACGTATGTATGTATGTATGTATGTATTACTTTTATCAGAAGCTAAATATTTTGCAAAAAGACCTTTAGAACCACTTTAACATGGCATGGATGTGGAAAAAATTCTACAAATGGTCTTATGTACCGAATTTTCATTCGATTGATCAATTTTAAGGTATTTAGCGATGGACTGTATAAAAAATTTAAAAGTAAATCACTCACGATAATATCAAGAGCAAATTAACGTGGTCGAAGGTTGAAGAAAACGATAAATTCTCCAGGACTGAATGTCTGGAAGTGGTACCCTACTGCCAGTCTTTAAAATTGGTTCTGTACTGTCCACAATTGGACTGTCTTAAGGAAGCAATTGCCCATAAATGTATAGTTTTCGCTTTTCTCTGTCTTATAATGCCAGTTTTATTTTTTATTAAAATAATAAAAAAAATTTAAATGTTTTAAGCATGTTTTTACAATTTATATGGAAATGCTTTAGTTTTTCCAATTCCAAATATTTTTTTATTATACTGTCCCACTGTACCCACTCAATTTGCAAACACAATATTTACACTTTTACTCTCATTTATTTTGTTTTTTGAACACAAGTTCTTTGCTTTACTCATTTCAAAAGAGAGTAACCAAAGTGCTTTTTCACTCTCTCTCGCTCTCTCTGTTCATAATTTATATTACGACTACCAACAACAAAATAATACAACTTTACCATCAGCTTATGAGACCAGTTGACCCAGTATACACTCTACAACAATAAAAATATATTCATTTATTCGTTTCCTGGGGTTGAGAAAAACAAAAACAAAAACGAAAACAAAAACAAAAAAATAAACAATGAAATGAGAACGATATTGTTTTATATCGACATACATACGTATACAAATAACTTTTGGTCACGCAGTGTTATTGTTGAACTTGTTGAAACACACTATAAAAAAGCAAATCAAGAACATAAAAGAAAAAATAAAAATCTCACCTGAATTGTGCCATGATGATGATGACGATGATGACGATTATGTTAAACGTATGTAATAGAATAACAAAAGAAATCCTGGAGTAAAAACTCTACCATATATAGAACAACAACAAGGATACATAAAATTGTTATGGGGAATATGAGAAGAAGAATTTGAAGAAAATATGGCGGCAGTTACAAGTTTTGCACGTGCAAAATTCATTATACAAAAAGCACAAAGAAACAATACAACAATGAATAGCAACTTAATACACATACATACACACACATGCACAAACAAGCAATTGTAAGGAACATACAGAAAATGAGAGGAAATCAAATAAGGAAAATGTAAAAATAGATTTAAACAACAATAATAGCAACAACAATAGTAAAGGAATGATGGTAGCTGCTGTAGTAGGTATAAGAGGTGTAAATGAATGCTCATACTTTAACTCACCTCACCGCACACACAGAAATTACCCACAGGCTAAGCAATAAAACTAAAACAGCGCTCTCACTTAATAAAATTACGCAAAGAAAACCAGAAAAGTAAATAAGACTTTTTCTCTTTAAGAAAATGTGAAAACAACGTGTTGATTTTTTTCAACATACAGACATACATACACGTATGTACATATGTATGTATTGCTTTGTATATAAACTACAATGCAGGTACTTGGTGTACTCCCCACTCAGCTCATGAGCACAAAAAAACAAGAAATTTCCCACAAATTATAAAATTAATTTAAAACAACATAATTAGCACAAGAGTGTAAGCGTACACAGAGAGAAAGAGGAGAGAAAGAAAATATAATAAATGAAGTTTTAAATTGAAACGGAAGCAAAAATTAAAAAGCCAAGCTTTTGTTATTTTTACAAAGGAAATGTTTTACAATGAATTTATAAGGGAAATGTGAAAAATATGTGCATGTGGGGACAAAGCAGTGAGCATTATAGTTTATGAAAGATTTTAAAGAGAATCCCGTCATAACGGTTTCATTTAAAATGTATATCAACAACAATTTATAAGCAATTTTTTTTCTCACATTACTTAACATAAAGCTGATGATCAATATGAGTGAGGGAGTAAGGAAGAAATCGAATTGGGAAATTTTGTTTATTTACGTTTTAATCAGTACGTTCTTGATAGGAGCAATATTTAATAAAGAAGAAGAGAAAATAAAGCAGAAAATAATGTTCTTAAAACACAGAAACAGAAACAGAAACAGAAGATTGAGAGTGATAACGTGATGTGTGTTTATTTATATGTTATGACATCAAAGCGTATACGTAATATTAATTAAATTTTTCAAGAGAATTCATAAACGAATGAACTTAACTAAGCAAGAAAATAAATTGGAAGAGTAAAAACCGGTATTAATAAGTTTCAGAATATTAAAGTGATGGCGTAGGAAATTCTAATTGGCTTTTCCTACTAAATTTTCTATTAGAAAGCGATTTAAAATAGAGGGAATAGATTGGCAGAGGTTGGCTATTTATGGGTAAAAATGTTTCCCTTAGAACTGCAATCACTTAGTACCTCTATCGGATCATTTAAGAATCAAACTTGTTTTTCAATATTCATGTTTAATGGACGGTGTGCAAACAGCAATACATATGGGCAATTTCGTGTCAAGTGACCCAATTTTTAAAATCGATGTCTTCCGATTTAGATGAAATTTGCACCAAAATTAATACTATTGGATAGTACAAACACAAATTTTCAGCTCTATCAGTCAAGAACTGCCGGAGTTAGAGGGAGTCAAAGTTGGACATTTGTATAACTTTTCACCTATTGGTCCTAGCAAAAATTTTCCCAAGGATATTAGATAGCTATTTCTTCAATCTTTCCATAAATATTTTTTTTTTAATTTTTTAAAATTTTTTTATATTTTTTTTTCAAAATGGGCCCATTTTTTTTTTGCTCAAAAGAAAGCTTATAGTGTTTTCACACCAAAATTTAAAACCTGATTTTAGCATTAAAACCATAAACAGCTGATTTTGCGTTCACACTGCAGGTTTTATTAAAATTGGTTTTAAATTCATGACATTTATGACTGCGAGAAAAAAATTTTATGAGCAATATGCCTTATTTCATCTTGATATATTTAGCTTCTGACTTACCTTTCGCACAAGAAACTATATTCATTGTGACCAGAAACAATACACATTTCGATTAATATTTAAATATTTAAAAATTTTTTAAATTTTCATTGAAGAAATTAAAAATATTCCAAATTTTTCCTTTTTTAATACAAAATAAATGATTATTTATATTTATTTATTTATTTATATTTGTTTTTGTTTTTATCAGCTGTTTTCAGGTTTTCAGAGCTGGTAGCTCTGATTTAGTACATTTAGTACATCAAAACAAGGTTGTATTTCATAAAACCAACTTAAAACCAATTCAAAAAAGGTTTTATTTTGGTTTTAACACAATAATTTTGTATGGTAAAATCAGGTTTTATTTTTGGTTTTAACGTTAAAACCAACTTTTGCGTTAAAACCACTCGGTGTGAAAACACTATTATACAATTTCCTTTAAGGCCTTTATAATCGCTTAATGGAATGCGAGTGGGATATCTATCAAAAAAATTATATTTTAACTCAAGAATAAGATTTTTCAATATTTGGCATGATCTTAAATCGGTATTTATTTGAATTCTAAGGACATTCGGAAATTAGTTTTTTATAAATAGTGTTAAAAGTTTGGACGTGCGTTACTTACTAATTACTTACATAATTAATCTTCACAATGGCTTCCGCTTCCAAAAAGGAAATGTTGACTTCTTTTTGTTGTAATCCCTTAAACAAAAAGAAGCACAGATCATCAGATATGCGAAATATTTCCGACAACTTATTGAAAAAATTCCCAACGCTTTCGAAACGTTTGCTAACTTGTGGATCGTGTAGGAAAATGATGGGAAAGTTGGACACATTACCGGTTATTCCAAAATCATATCGTATAATATAATCGTATATCTGAAAGAATTCAACTCCTTACTCTTGCCCCATCGTCATGGAATTGTTCAAAAATAATGACCGAGTTTGGAACGTCTCAACGAAAAGCAAGAACTGCTAAAAACTTGTGTGCTGAGCATGAGTAAGAAGTTGAATTCTTTCAGATCTACTCTGTGACGTTTTTTATTTGTTCAAAAACTTCTACTGCATCCTTGTGATGTTGATTTTGGCACTCATTATTGGGTCTTATAGGTTCTACTGAAAAGTTAGAACAACCATCGTCTCCTGCAGAACTGTCATCATTTTCAGAATTGATTTTGTTCGCTCAACATTTTAACAAATATTATTTAAAAACAGTTCTCTTTAATTTAAAACACAAATTGAATTGCTTGGCTCGGCTGCCAAATATATAATAATTTTTATTTGTCTTTTTTATATTGAAAAACTATTTCTTTCCAACTCGATCTAGTATTTAAGTTTTATCATGTTTATGTTTTTCAGTCCGCTTACTATATTTATTTTAGTTCAGTTTTTTCTTTAACCCTACGGGATCGCCTTAATCCTTTCGGGTGCGATCCCACATATATACCTAATTGGTCATTACAACCCTTTAGTAAAGATTACGACCTAGCTTTTCACACCACTTATGTTATGTGTGTTAATTTTATGCATGAGTGGTGGAAACTACTGTTTAAAATCGACTACGGAACATAGATTTTTTCGAGAAACTTTTCATGACAATTTTATTTACTCTCAGAGTTTTTGCCAGAAAATTGTTGAGATTACGTTGTCGAAGAAATATTTCTTTCATATTTCGTTTTGTTGGACATGTCTGACCTGGGGTTTGAACCGTGGCCTTACGTCTAAGAAGCTAACACACTACCTACTAGACTACGGCGACCAATGCCACTGCCAATTAATAGACAGAGTACGCAGACAATCGGCCTTATTGAACATTAGTATGCACTGTTACACTTCGATTAAGGCATTATTTGCCTTCCCCTCTGATTTTCTATTGAAACAGAGAGTCGAGATGGTTTTAGTAAGGCTCAGCGTAATTGAATTGTGGCCCTATATAAATAACTGATATGCTGCTATTCAAGGAAGATAAAACCACATCCAGGTCGATAGTATGGTTCATTATAATATTCTGTCCTCCTTCATGAATTTGGAGAGCTTCTTAAGGAAATTTCCAAGTATTAACTGATAAAAAAAAGTATGGCTTCCAAAGCCTAGCGATATCATCGGAAATTGTAATGCTGTTTTTTTCACGCCGAGGAGGGGTAAATGTACCTATGGTGAGGAGGTCGTCACGTCCCCCGTGTGTGGGGCCCTCACCCACCAAATCCCCCCTCGTCTCGTGGACTTGTTGTGCCCACTCCGGAACTACGGTGGTATTAGTTCGGAGTGGAGTCCCTTTGGCCCTTTGGCCCCTGCGTGTTCATATCCGCGTCGGGATGCGTGTCGAAAGTTGAAGAGACATCTAAGTGTCTCCACTATTCCTTTCGTCCAGGTTCCTGCCTCGAATTCCGCTTGGTACGTGTGCCAGTTTCATCTATTCCGGCGTGCCCACATGTTCCACAGCCTCAAGATCCCTCTTCTTCAGTCTGAGAATGCTCTCCACGTAATTTGCCACTGAGGTCCAATTTTCCCTACTCGCGATCATAATCCCGACAATGTTACCGGCCGTGATCGTCCCAACTATCGGCGTCATTGCAGAGCGATAGCTCTGCCAGCGTGCACACTCGAAAACGGTGTGCTCTGCGTCATCATTGTAATGCTGGTAGAGAGTTCACAATCTCTAAAATGTTACAGGGCAATAAGTGTTACAATTGCTTTACTAAAACTGAGTGTTTTTCAGTCATTTTACGGAGAGCTTCAACTTCGATGGCAACAAGGAGCATGTGGAGTGCTGCTAGGCTCTTATTAAGCAGAAGAAGGATGTCTTCTTTCTTTAAAACGCATGAACATGAGCCCTGAGGTTCATTGCCGTATTGATAGATATGATGTTAGATTTGGTGTTCCCTGCAATGACTTCGATAGGATCTGATCAGATCTGAGGAGGAGGAAGCGAAGAAAGAAGCGGAAGTTCTTTGATTCTCATTTGCTATCATCTTTAAACAAATTCTTCTGAAAACTGAGGATTACAGGTATTACTGGTAAGATTTATTAAAGAGTCAAGATGTTTTCCTATAGGAAATGTTAGCTCCCCGAGTTTGTTATAGATTTGGTATCTTTTAAGGAGGGTCTGTCGACTAACCAAACCTAACCTATTGTAATCCAACGTCATTTCTATAGTACAAGTTACTTATTGAAAATGTAATGAATTTCTTTCTACCGAAGGTCCAGACAATATATCCAATATCTAATGGGTAGTGTGCTAGACTATTAGCGTGAGGGTCGTGGGTTCGATTCCCACCAGAGACTCTGGTCTGTGACACTACACCGAGGATATAATTTGTATTTGTATTGTAATTAATAAATAAATAAATAAATATCCACATATACATACAGTGGTGGCCTTATAATTAGAAACGACTTAGCAACATGTATGTTTGTTAATTTGTTTTACAGTTTTCACTGTGTACCTGGGATCAAAGGCTTTGTTTGGAGGGCATCTTACAAACGATTTTCCATCAGATTGGGACAAATTAAACTTAGATTCGTCACTCCAGAGAACACTGTTCCAAAAACATCGTTTCTAATTATAAGGCCACCACTGTATGTCTGAGGACCTACCTTATACCGATGTAACTCAAATTATTTTCTTGTTTTCTTTTAGGCAAACCTAATCAAGTGTTCGGGACCTGTTAGTAATTTCTGGCACAACCGTTTTCTCTTTATGCTGCAATAGTTGGGTAAGTTTTTTTTTTTTTTGAATCAGTTACATTAAATTATGGTATACAGCACTAAAGAGCTGTTCTTAACTGTTTTAATATTCCAAAATATTTTTTTGAAATTACCCAAAATCCCATTTAATAGTATGATTAAAAACACAGAAAAGGTCGTATTTTTTTATACACTTTAATGACACTAATTTGGTTAAGTGGAAAGTATTTTACAGCCTGGCAATCAATTTTCTTAAAAAAATTTCCACTATTTTGGAAGATTTTCTGCTTTTTTTTTTCTTATAAAAAGAAAAATATTTCGTTTGTTAAACCAAGAACGAAGAAAAAAGATTTATTATGACGACCCGCACTTCACCCGCCAACAGCGTTAAAAAAATGAAATAAAAAAAATGTCCTAAACCCGCATATCCTTTTGTTTTACTCTACTATCTACTAAAATGCAGAATCAGTGGTTTTGCTTCTTCTTCTTCTTTTTTGTTTGGAGGGAGGAAGTGCCATAAAATAAATTAAAAAAAGCTGCTAAAAAATTGACAAGAAATGAAAGTGGTGGAGCAGATTCTTCTTTTTTTTGGCGTTTTTAAAGGAAGAAAATAGTGAAAGTAGAGAAAACTAAATGATGTTTCCGTTTCCCTGCAGGAAAAACTAAATTTCGTTTTTTTATTAATAAATCATAAGAATAAATTGATATGATAAAATAAAAATGCAAAGAAAATAAAAGTTTAAATAACAATTCTACTAAAAGGATGCGTTTGAATATAAATTTTGCAAAAATTATGCGAAATGTGCTTAAAAAAATTACGAATTGATAGCCTAGGATAGATTAGGTTAAGGCAATTGTTACGTTTTTACCTTTTAAAAACATTTAAAATATGAGCTCGTAGATTGGAAATTAATATTCTTTATTATTCACACAATTCTATGTTCACAACTTGATGTAGACAACAACAATTGCTTTCTTTGTTATTCCTCTGTTTACTCCCTTTGCATAAACAATAACAATTACTAGACAATTCTTTAACTGATCTTTGTAACAGAGATCTTCAAACCACGATTACTCTCTTCAAACACACCGAGTCCTCACACAAAACTGACTGAACTTTTACGGTCGCATATTTAAATGAGTTAGCAGAACCATATGATGTCCATTTTATATGGGCACCGGAATGCAATGATATTCCAGTTAACCGCAGAGCAGATAAACTGACCAAGCGTAACACAACCATCGAGCTCTTTAACGATTTCTCGGCTTTGGGAATCCCTTTAGGGACCTGGAAGCTTATAATTGACAACGTGCTCATTAACCGCAAATGAACAGATTTAGAAACGGGGAGAACGACGCAGAAAATCTAGCCAAGGCTCAATAGAAGGCGTACGGTAAGGCAGTTTAAACTCCAAAGAATTACGCCCAGTATGATTGTTAGATATGATATGATGTTTATATCATATGGACACCGGAATGCAATGATATTCCAGTTAACCGCACAACAGATAAACTGACCAAGCGTAACACAACCATCGAGTTCTTTAACGAATCCTCGACGTTCGGAATCCCTTTGGAGACCTGTAAGCTTATAATTGACAATGCGGTTATCGATTCCGTCAACTGTAAATGGACAGATTCAGAGACGGGAAGAGCGATGCAGATGAACAGCTCACGGTAAGCCTGTTTAAATCTCTAAGAAGCACGCTCAGTATGATTGTTGGAGTCATAAACGGATGAACTGGCCAGTCGCAACACAACCTCTCTCCAACGAATTCTCGACTTTCGGAATGCCTTTGGGGACCTGTAAGCTTATAATTGACAATGCGGTCATCGATTCCATTAACCGCAAATGGATAGATTAAGAAACGAGAAGAGCGTTGCAGAAAATCTGACCAAGGCTAGATGGACAGCTCACGGTAAGCCGGTTTAAATTTCTAAGAAGCACGCTCAGTATGGTTGTTGGAGTCATTAGCGGATGAACTGGGCAGGTATAACACAAACATCGAGCTACCCAACAATTTTCCGAGTTTCTAAATTCCTTTACTGACCTGTAGGCTTATAATTGCCAATCCGGTCTGCGATTCCGTCAACTGCAAATGGGCAGCTTCAGAAAGAGAGAGAACGACGCAGAATATCTGGCTAAGGTTGAATGAATGCCGTACGGTCAGGCTGTTAAAATTCATAAGAAGTAGGCTTAGCATGGTTGTTGGAGTCGGAGGATAAATGGATGAACTGGCCATACGCAACACAACCTTTCTCCAACGAATTCTCGACTTTCGGAATCCCTCTGGGACCTGTAAGCTTACAATTGACAATGCGGTCATCGATTCCATTAGCCGCAAATGGGCAGATTCAGAGACGGAAAGAGCGTTGCAGAAAATCTGACCAAGGCTAGATGGCCAGCTCACGGTAAGACTAAGAAGCACACTCAGTATGGTTGTTGGAGTCATAAGCGGATCTAACGAATTCCCGACTTTCGGAATCCCTTTGGAGACCTGTAAGCTTATAATTGCCATTCCGGTCAGCGATTCCGTCAACTGCAAATGGACAGAAGCCGAAACGGAGATATCTACGCAGAAAATCTAGTCGAGGCTGAATAAAGGGCGCAGGGTAAGCCTATTTAAATTTCTACGAAGCACTCTTTGTATGGTTGTTGGAGTCATAAGTGGATGAACCAGCAACACAACCTCTCCCCAACGAATTCTCGACTTTCGGAATCCCTTTGGAGACTTGCAAGCTTATAATTAACAATGCGGTCATTCCATCAACTGTAAATGGGCAGATTCAGAAATAGGAAGAGCGATGCACAAAATCTGACCAAAGCTGGGTCGACACCGCATTATGAGCCTGTATAAATTTCTAAGGAGCCCGCTCAGTATGGTTGTTGAGTTCATGACGGGGCATTATATTATGGCGTATTAGTCTAGGACTGTTTGCAAATGACTTCTACAGAAACTACAGAGATAAGGAAGAGGATGAAACTGTTCTTCACCAACTGAGAACATGCCCGGCATTATGTCGAAGTAGAAAAAGGCATCTCGGACGCCTACTACATGGATGATATTAGAGCAACTCGGTATGATTGTTGGAGTCATAACAGAGCATTGCTTTGTGGTCTATGGGTCTAGGACACCTTGCAAATAACTTCAGTAGAAGTTGTAGAGATAAGGAAGAGGATGAAACTGTTCTTCAATTGCTAGGAAAATGCTCGACATTATTGCGAAGGAGAAAAAGGCATCTCGGTAGGATCATTTAGAGGAACTGTCCGGCATATACATTGACTAGCCAAAGGCAATATTATTAGTAGGTTTCTTGGAATTTTCTCTTCCTAATCGCAATGGACCCTATTCAAGGAATTTTCTTTTAAATTTCAATTGAAAATTTCAAGGTCTTCCTAAAGAAGAAGAAGAAGCAGTTAAACAATAAAAAAAATATTTTTTTTTAGAAATTTTCATAATGCTTGCCATGGAATTTCTATTTAAAAAGCTCGAACACAATATTTAATCTTCATTTGCTTCGAAATTTATTTGGAAAATTTGTTTGTGTGTTGTGTGTAATTACTTTGCGGTTTTTGTGTTTATCTGGCTACAACAGGCCTGCTAACTACAATGCTGTCTTTACACATAAGAAAACCAATATTTTATGGTTTTTACTCTACATTATGGTCAAGACAAAAAAAAAAAAGAATTTTACTGGCCATCACAAATATCCTCTTGTCTGACAAACTTAAGCATTTATCAGACAGACTGCCTTAGGCTTTTAAGCAAAAACAAAAAATCAATCTTAAACAATATGAGTCGTAAGCAAATATGTATGTAGGCCCCAACCCTAGCCAACCATTTTATGAATTTGTTTCTGCTTAATTCCAAATGAAAACCTGCCAAATGGTTAACATACATGGATTAAATGTCTACAAAATGTAGAAAATCACAAAACGAATACGATTCCAAATCCTTTCTTTACCTAATGGCAGCAGCAGCAGCAGCAGCAGCAGCAGCAGCAGCAGCAGCAAAATATCCTTAAGCTGTGCTCCATACATTACAGCTACAGTTTCAATAATAAAAAAAATGAAAGGAAAACAACATAAGCAAGCAATAACCAACAAGAAAATCCTTGTTTTCTTCCTTCTATCGTTCCGGCAATCAGTTCAGGATTTTATTGTTTGCTTAGGGAGGAAACGACAGATGAACAGTAAAGTAGACAATAAGGTACCACAGGTTCCTATCGAAAGGATTAACACACACTCCAATGTTTACTAAGACAATAAAAAAGGGAAAACTGAATGGAAAAATTCTAATAAAAAAAATTGTAATGAAAATCGAACAGAAATTTGCTAAAATTTGTTTTAGAATTTGGATTCTATTTTATTTTTTAATTTAAGAAATTTGTTACTCAATTAACAATGAACTGAATTCGTAACTGGTGAGCAAGGCTATAGGAGTCATAAAGGGTCCGCCAAATAACTTTTTTTTTGAAAATGCTTTAAAAAAAAACTACTGAATATTTTCTTAAATCTCTTTTTATATTTGAAAGTACAATCCTTCCGGTTAATAATGGAAAATAATTTCATTCAAATGGCTGCCTCGGCTGGCCATGCAGTAGCCTACACCAGAAGATGCCGATTTTGGCAAAAAAAATCATCTTTTCAGATGAAGCTCATTTTGATCTTGAAGGGTATGTAAACAAGCAGAATTCTCGCATTTGGGGCACAGAAAACCCACAAGCATACATTGAAAAGCCAATGCACCCAAAACGAGTCACTGTTTGGTGCGGATTTTGGTTCAGAGGCATAATTGGGCCATTTTTCTTCGAAAATGAGCAAGGAGTGGCCGTTACAGTCAATGGCGATCGTTATCCGGCCATGTTGAACGAATTTTTGTTCACAAAAATTGAAAAGGAGGATATTGGCAACATTTGGTTTGAACAGGACGGCGCTACGTGCCACACAGCCGAAGCTGCACTCGATGTTTTGCGCCCTGTTTTTGAAGATCGCATTATCAGCCGCAGAGCTGATGTCGTTTGGCCACCTCGGTGCTGCGATTTGACACCGTTGGACTATTATTTGTGGGGTGCCGTCAAAGATAAGTGTTACGCCGACAAGCCACAGACAATTGACGCTTTAAAGCACAATATTCGTGAAGCCATTGGTGAAATACAGCTGCACACAATCGATAATGTGCTTAAAAATTGAAACGATCGTGTAGGCTACTGCATGGCCAGCCGAAGGCAGCCATTTGAATGAAATTATTTTGCATTATTAATCGGAAGGATTGTACTTTCAAATAAAAAAAAGAAATTTGAGAAAATATTCAGTAGTTTTTTTTTAAAGCATTTTCAAAAAAAAAGTTATTTGGCGGACCCTTTATTAGGTTTTTGTCGTAGCGTATTGGATTAGACGCGAGGTTGTGGTTCGAACAAAATGATTTTTTTTTCATAATTTTTTTTATTTATTGAATCCTCTTTCTAAAATTCCCAATAATTATTCAAATCTTAAACTAAATTAAAAGAAAATAAAATGCTCGTCATATATTTATCCAATCAGATCAGCTGTTTCAATTCTTTTCAGACGTCGGTGGCCTTCTAACAATAGTAAGTTCCTTGCCCGGCGGTTAATATGAATTCTAAACTTCGTTACGCAGCTGGTACTTGCTCTTCTGATTTCCTCTCGAATAAGAGGAACATTGAGATCCCTGTGTATGTTGTTATTCCTCATTTACGATAGGGCACCCGTTATTACTCTCGGTAACTTAGATTGTCTTCGCTGAAGTTTTTCAACATTTGATGGTGAAACTGTACCCCATAGTTGGATGCCGCAAATAGCTTTTAGCACTGCCTTGTTTAAAAGAAGCTTAAGATCTAAGCTAAGTTCTGACCTTGCATTAATGAGCCAGCAAAACTAAGCTGTTTTAAGTTTTATCCGCGTAATCTTTGCTGATATATGGTAGGCCCACGTAAGTCGACTGTCTAAATGTATACCCCGAGATACTTTACGTTATTGTGCTCAGGTACTCTAACGCCATTAATAGAAATAGGAGAATAACTTTTTCTTCACAGGGTGAATGTTAGAACAAAACGAATGAAAAAATATTTCTTTGGCGTCTTTCTCTCAACAATCTTCTGACAAAAACTCTGAGAATAAAATGAAATTACCATATAAAGTTTCTCAAAAATCTAGCGTTCATAGTCGACTTTTAACTGTCCTCCGCAAATTCTAACTGCCAGTACAGTAAGCCCTCGATTTACGTCGCAGTTGGTTTCAAAAAAGGCGACATAAATCGAATGACGACGCAAATTGAAGTTAGAGGGAAGCAAAATTTGACGACGTAAATCGAAACAACGTTAATCGAGGCGACGTAAGTCGAAGGATTACTGTATTCAATTTGCAGTATCACTGTAGAGCTACCGTATCGCCCATGTCGTCTACCATATTTCTTCGGCGACTTCCTCTCAACAGCCTTATGGCAAAAACTCTGAGAGTAAAATAAAATTGCCATGAAAAGTTTCTTAAGAATCTATTATTCAGAGTCGACTTTAAACTGTCCAGTATTCACTTTGCAGTACCACTGTAGAGCTACCGTATCGCCCATGTCGTCAAGTATTGGTTGCGGGTAATTGACGTGATTCAGTTTCCTGTAGCAGAATCTCGTCCTACCATATTTCTTCGGCGACTTCCTCTCAGCAGTCTTCTGGCAAGAACTCGGAGAGTAAAATAAAATTCCCATGAAAAGTTTCTCAATAATTTGCCCTTCAGAGTCGACTATAAACTGTCTATCCGCCATCCCTTTACGGGATCAATGTAGGGCTACCGTGTCTACCGTGTCTTAAACTGTTGGTTGCGAGTAATTGATGTGATCCAGTTTCCTGTAGCTCGTGCTACCACATTTCTTCGGCGACTTGCTCTCAGCAGTCTTCTGGCAAAAACTCTGAGAGTAAAATAAAATTGCCATGAAAAGTTTCTCAAAAATCTGCCTTTCAGAGTCGACTTTAAACTGTCCTCCTTAAACTTTCTCTGGCAGAAATCAATGTGGCAATGTAGAGCTACCGTGTCCTCGACTATTGGCTGCGGGTAATTGAGGTGATTTAGTAGTAGAATCTCGAGCTACCGTATTCTCCCTCCACTTCATTTCGTTTCGCTGATTGCATACTCCTGGACCTCTGTTTTATTGGCCGTGTTTCACCCTCGTCGACCTTAAGCATTACTATGGTCGTTCTTTTTTGACTTTGTCCTGACATTATTCTTCAACCTTATTTTTCATATTCATACATACATACATAATTGGTCATTACAACCCTTTCAGCAGGATTACAACCTAGGTTCTCACATTACTTACATTGTGTGTGTTAATTTAATACATGAGTTGCAGGGCCTACAGTTTAAAGTTGACTCCGAACGACAGATTTTTTTTTGAGAAGCTTTTCATGGCAATTTTTGTTTCTCTCATAGCTGTTGCCAGAAGTCTGCTGAGAGAAAGTCGCCAAACGAAATATGTTTTTATATTTCGTTTTGCTGGAGAAGTCAGCCCATACTTAAACCCCGGCCTCACGTCTTATAGTCCAACACTGTACTTACTATACTATGGCGACTAGGTATTCCGATCGCCTAGATGCTAGAAATCTACTGAGAGTCATTTGCCGGAGAATTTTTTTTTTCAAATTTCACTTCGTTGGAGATGACTGAGCTGAGGTTTGAACCACGTCCTCACGGCTAAGAAGCCAACACATTACCTACTAGACTACAGCGACTAGAAAAGTTATTGGCTGCCAAAATTAGCGCAATTGATAGCCTCATGGTGCTGATAACCTTTGAAATTGTGATTAAAAAACGTGGCAATTAGGATTCGTTTAATGAATCCTCAAGCGAGGGCTTTGAAAAACAAACGAGTGTTCCTCAAAGCCATAAGCCACTGAACTGTCTAGTAGGAAGACTACGACCTATACTGGCCTCTTTTTATTCAAAAATTACTCATGAATTCTGCTGAATTAGTTTCAGAATTTTTCCTTTTTATTGTTTTTTTTAAATATCGAAAACCAACCTTAACAAATTGCTTTTATTAGCATACTTTTACCTTTATTCCCTCCAAGACAAGTTTACAACACCTTTTTTCTTTGGTCTTCAAAAAATTTACCGGCTCTCTTACAACTTAAAACTGTCAAACATGTCTTAACGGCTTAAACCCTTTTCGTATTTGCTTTTTCCTCTAAGCCTGTCCTACAATATTAGCAAAACTTTAATACTCCTAATACTTACACAAGCAAAATAAAAATATTTGTTTAAAGTTTTTTTTATTGTTTCCCCTACTTTAAATACATCCTTAATCCTAGTCCTTTTAATACTTGGAAAAAAACAAACACACTCCCGTAAAGGAAGAAAGAATAGGAAAACTAATCCTTAAAGCATTTTCCTTTTTTTTTGCTCTTAAAATAGTTTTGCTTTCCATTTTTTTTTGTTTTCAAAAAAACAACAAACTTTTCAGTAAATGACACACTCAGTATCACTTTGTGTGTCTCTCTGTCTCTGTCTCTGTATTTTTATTTTGTTCTCTGTTTTGTATTGGAATCCTTGAATCCTCATGTATGGCCATTTTACAATTTCCTGTTTTGTTGAAAATGATTTCACATGCTCGTTTCGCCTTAAGTTTCTCGCCACACATACGACGACGACGACGACAACCGACGACCGACCAGAATACAATGAAAACATCAACGCTTTAAACAGATGTTGCCAACAGACGACATCTACTCATCTTGGCAAAAGGACATTCGATTATACCCCACACATGGACAGGAACATGAACATGAACATGGACAATGGAAATAAGCAGACCAAAAACATACAAGCGGTTTAGTTGTGTAAGCCAATGTTGTTCGATGTTTAAACTAGAAATAGTTTAGAAAAGAGAGCACAAAGAAGGGTCTTTAAGTACAGTGTCATAAGGCTTAGAGGGACTATCGTTTGGTTTTCAAAGCTTTCGCTTTTAAATTCATTGAAGGAACATCAGTTGCCACGTTTTTTAATCAGAACTACAAAGGCTATCAGCATCATTAGCCTGTCAACCGAGCTAATTTTGATTTTGGCAAACAAGAGCTTTTGTAGTCGCCGTAGTCTAGTAGGTAGTGCAGTGGCTTATTAGACGAAAAGCCAGGGTTCGAGCCCTAGGCCAGACATCAAAACAAAATACAAAAAGTATTTCGTCGGTGACTTCCTCTCAGCAGATTTCTGGCAAAAATTCTGAGAGTAAATAAAAATTGCCATGAAAAATTTCTCAAAAATCTGTCGTTGGGAGTCGACTTTAAACTGTAGGCCCCGCCACTCATGTATAAAATTAACACACACAACATAAGTGGTGTGAGAAACTAGGTCGTAATCCTGACTGAAGGGTTGTAATGACCAATTATGTGTATGTAAACAAGAGCCTTTGTAGTCGTCGTAGTCTATAGTAGTAGGTAGTGTGTTGGCTTTTTAGACGTGAGGCTTTGCTTCAAACCCCAGGTCAGACATCTTTCCGCTGAGAGTAAAGAACCTTTGCAGTCGCCATAGGCTAATAGCTAGTGTTTTGGCTTATTAGACTTGAGGCCTTGGTCCAAACCCCAGGTCAGACATCTCCAACTAAACGAAACATGGAAAAAATGTTTCTTCAGTGACTTCCGCTAAGCAGATTTCTGGCAAAACCGCTGACAGTAAATAAAATTGCCATGAAAAGTTTCTCAAAAATGTGTAGTTCGGAGGTCTCGCCACTCATGTATAAAATTAACACACAAGACATAAGTGATGTGAAAAGATAGGTTCGAATCAGAGATCAGCAATGACTCGCTTTTTCGCTACTCATTAGTACTCATGAAATTTTGAGTATGAGTGAGTCAACAGTATTGAAATACAACTACGCTGAATCATTCGTACTCAGTACAACATTGATTTAAGTACAGGTTGAAATGAGTATGAGTACAACGTTGACATCAAACTCATACCATTCGAACTATGTTTGATGCATACCCCTGCTCATTCAGATTCATAAATTTAGAAAAATACTTATAATACTCATAAATGATTCGAGTGATTCGAATCATTCGTCAAAATTTACAGTCTTAGTTGTTGTTGCATTTACAAAGAAATCGTGTATACGATGACTCATGGAGAGTCGAAATCAATAACATCGTGCGTATTGTTAAGTACGAGTACCATGAGTATTTCAAACTTTGAATATAAGTAGTATGAGTATGACATTAAAATAAGTATGAATGCGTATAAGTATCAGAAATTATAAGTATGATTCGAATCTACTCATCTTTTTGAATACTCATTGCTGATCTCTGGTTGGAATCCTGACTAAAGGGTTGTAATTCATGAAGAGTTTGCTCTTTTTGCGGAAATAACATCAAGAATTTTTTTGTATGCTCATTGCAACCCTTTATTCAGGATTACAACCTAGCTTCACACATCACCCATGTTGTATGTGCTAATCTTATCCATAAGTGGCGGAACCTATAGTTTAAAGTCGATTGCGAACAACAGATTTTTGAGAAACATTTCATGACAATTTTGTTTTTACTCGAATAGTTTTTGCCAGAAAGGCTGCTCATCTTGGAGAGGAAGTGGTCGTACGAAATTTTTCATGGTATTTTTTTACAACCAGATTTTTCGCCAGAAGACTGCTGACAGCAAGTCGCGAAAATATTTGTTTTCGTTTTGTTCGAGGGGTTGTCTGGGCTGGGGTTTGAACCAGGGGTCTTGTCTAATAAGCAAATATGCTGCCTTCTAGAATAGAGGGACTTAGAATATGGTTGAGTTTATTGGAACTATTGCTAAAAGCCAGAGCATAGAAAAGAGGCTTAAGTGGTATAAAACCCCTCTTTTCATACTTGGCAACATGTAAAGGCGTATTGAATGCCACATTCTGGTGAATGCCACATTCTAGTGGCAATTAATACACGGCAAACTCCTTCCAGTGAGTTATTTTTTGGCGTTTGAACAAAAAGGGTTATATTTAAAGCCATTAGGAGCTTTAAATACACCAGCCTTTCACAAACACTTGCCTGCAGATATAAACAATAGGAGGAGGCACTTAGTCAGGCAAGGAGAAGCTATCCTGACTAAAGGCTTGTAATGACCAAAAATCAAGAACTTTTAAAGTTTCCAAGAAACCCAGTCCTTTTGCATTAGCTATCACTGTGTCGTCTATACGATGGTATTGCAAATTTCATTTCAAAATCAATTTTGTTTTGTATTGCAAGCCAATACATTTTGGGGTATAACAGATGTTTTATTGAATTTGAAGCAATCGAAAAGCAAATGCTTACAGAACTTTTGATGACTTTAATTGCCTTGATGTCGTAATGCAATAATTTTTGAAACCCCAAAATCAAATATTCAAATAGTTTTTCTAACTTTTCTTTTAAATCTTTCATCGAAATCAATTGTATGCTTTCCTTAAGAAAGTTTGCTGCAGTTATGGCCATATGGTCCTTTGGAAAACTGCTGCTTACTTTACCAAAAAAAGGAAAAATTTAACGAAGAAAAGAAAACCGGCTTCAAACTTTATTTATTTCCGTGGAAATAATTTTATTAAATTGCATTAAAATTTTCCTTAATTTTTTTTTATTTTATTTCCTATTTTTTCTGCTTCGTTATTGGCTTCAACTTTTTCTTCCAAACTCGTTACCAGCCATAAAATTTTATACGACAAACAACAAAAAAAAAAGAATTTTTTCTTTAAAAAACTTTCATGTTCCAACATAGTGTTGTATTGCATTAAAATGCTACGCCAATTACGTGCTGTTACAACAATGTTGCTGGCCATGATTTTTAATTGCAAGAAGAGGCCATATTTTGGCATTTTACAGAATTTAAAATTAAACTTGAAAACAATACGAGTATACTCGCTTATACGGGATTTATGTTTTTAGCCTTAACACCAACTACTAAGGAGCATTGTTTAAATCTCAGGCTCACCATGGTACTTGCTGCTGCTGTGAAATTCTTATATGGCCACCTTTGTCTGTCCCACATTGGTTTTATATGACCACAGACTCTACGGCTTTACCACTCCTTGTATGGATCCCGAGGTCGTGTTTATCTTTGATTTAAGGTTTCTTTTCAAGGAACACTTTGAAAGTTCCAACCTGGATGTGAATCTAAACTAGAGGAGGACACGGTTGTTGAAATTTTCTGCGGGAATTTCGGGCTAAAACTACAGTCTACATCAGTGGTCAAAACGATGAGTAGATTCGAATCATACTTATAGTTTCTGATACTTATACGCATTCATACTTATTTTAATGTCATACTCATACTACTCATACTCAAAGTTTGAAATACTCATGGTACTCATGCTTAACAATACGCATGATGTTATTGATTTCGACTCTCCATGACTCATCGTATACACGAATCACAAAATAAGTATGATTCGCGTACGAACACTACATACTCACAAGAAGGTTGTGTGTTTGCTCTGCTTGCTCTCAACAATAACTAAGACTATAAATTTTAATGAATGATTCGAATCATTCGAATCATTTATGAGTATTACAAGTATTTTCTAAATTTATGAATCTGAATGAGTAGGCGTATGAATCAAACATATTTCGAATGTTATGAGTTTGATGTCAATTTTGTACTCATACTCATTGCAACTTGTACTTATAAATCAATGTTGTACTGAGTACGAATGAATCAGAGTAGTTGGATTTCAATACTGTTTACTCACTCATACTCAAAATTTCATGAGTACTCATGAGTAGCGAAAAAGCGATTCATTGCTGATCTCTAGTTTACATATGTCTAATGATTGGAAGTTATATACAATATGAAAGGCATTTGAAGTTTTATCACTCAAAAGCGGAAACTTACATGATTTTGCCTGTAAACGGCCCTGAAAGCGATAGCGATAGGATCGATGAGATGTAAATCGTAAGTAATGTGTAGTCAAGACTTTATAGTTATTGTTGAGAGCAAGCAGAGCAAACACACAACCTTCTTGTGAGTATGTAGTGTTCGTACGCGAATCATACTTATTTTGTGATTCGTGTATACGATGAGTCATGGAGAGTCGAAATCAATAACATCATGCGTATTGTTAAGCATGAGTACCATGAGTATTTCAAACTTTGAATATGAGTAGTATAAGTATGACATTAAAACAAGTATGAATGCGTATAAGTATCAGAAATTATAAGTATGATTCGAATCTACTCATGGTTTTAAATACTCATTGCTGACCTCTGCTTTGAATGCACAGCCCTGATGCTGATTGTTGCACATACATGCATACATACATAATTGGTCATTACAACCCTTCAGTCAGGATTACAACCTAGCTTCTCACACCACCTCTATTTTGTATGTTAATTTTATCAATGAGTGGCGGGACCTATAGTTTACAGCCGACACCGAGTGACAGATTTTTAGAAAGTTCTTCTTAGCAATTTTATTTGCTCTCCGAGTTTTTGCCAGAAGTTTGCTGAGAGGCAGTCGCCGACATATTTGAAACATGGCCTCAAGTCTAGTAGACTAACTCACTGCCTACCAGACTACGGCGACTATAAATGCTGATATTTAAGACAATTTAATCAGTACTTGTGAGTTATGTCTGGGACTGTAAGTAAGTAAGTCTTAATGTCACTTTCTCCTTCCGCTTTTCTAAGGATTATGGTTCTTATATTTCTAAACACTAACTCTCTGATTTGTATTAAAGAAAACTGAACTGATATGTGATTTAAGATGTGGCACTACTTGGCGTATGAGTGTTATTAATTATAATTAATATTGTTACGTTTTTATACCTTTTTAAAAACGTTTAAATATTAGTTCGTTAATTGCAAACAAAGTAAAAACAAATGTGTATAATTTTAGTTAAACTCTCTTTATTCTTTACACTACTTTTGTGTGCCACCGTATACTACTCAACGATACAACAATAATAATCTGTTTTATTCACTTTACTAGTTCACACAACTATTCGCTAGATCTTTACAAGCACGACTTATTTTGTTCACACGCAACTTCACAGAAGGCTGACTGAATTCTTACTGACTGCTGCCTGCTTTGTCCAGCCCTTTTATAGTCCGACACAACTAGTCTAACGAATATTCTTGAAGTGGAAGGTTCGTGATCTCGCCTTCTCGAGAGCTCTATTGCTAATACATTGTTGTTTGTGTACCTTGTCCATCCCTTTTTTTCACATGCATGTTGTTGTTGGTACCAGGCGCAACCAGGTTCGTTGTACATATGTGTGTGTGCAGCTTTAGATAATCAACACGTTCATTAGTGTGTATTTGTGTCGTGTGTATTGTGTTGGTGTAGCTGGTGGCTTTTGTTTATCGTTTTTATTGTTAAACGATATTAGGTCGTTTCGGTTTATGTAACAATATCCAATAATTATTGGAGAACTTTTACAATTCTTAAGCAATTTATAAAATTTAAATTGTTGTTTAAGTAGTAATTGACTTTGCGTCACATTATTCAATTTAATTGAAATATTACCATCAGATTAATTTTATTTTTATTCAAAAAATTCCAGGAAATATAATGCCCTTTTGAAGGTTAAAATCATTTCCACAAAATCTTCTTTTTTTATTTTCAAATTCACTTTAAAATTTCGCAAATTTTTCTAGGGAATAGATTCATTAACTTTTGTGACATTTTATACATACATTTATAGAATGTTTAAATGTTTTAAACATAAGGGCGTCTATGGGTTACAGGGGTTATCACATTTCAATCACTTCTAATTGATATCCATACCACCATCATAATTTCTCTATGTCTTAAAGGGCATGTAAAGAACAATGACTCTTAACTTAAGAGTTACTTGTAAAACCATGAAATCAACCCCCCAGACTAGACTCTATGCTATTTGAAGAAATTAAATATTTTCTTTTGTTTTTGATACAATTGTTTCGAAGTTTGCTAAAAGACGCAAGGCAAAGTATTCATAAATAATATTTCATTTGTTTGTGATTGTTTGTAAGTGGAACCAAATCTACTTGTAAGTGTTTGATAAGTGTTATACGGTCGTATAATATATTCGAGTATAGAAAACTTTATACCACAGGGAAGGTATTTTATACTGAAAGAAAAGCTCCTCAGAAACGTAAATTTATTTGGTCGTCCAGCACTTTCTAGAACGTTAGAAACTGAGCTCAATCTTTGGATATCTCACAACTTCTTTGACTACTATAGTGTAACTTCTTACGTCATGCTGAGGAACTGATCATCAATCCAACTTCAAGCATTTCTATGCTATTTGCTAGCCATGTGGCAAAGCAGAATACAATCTTCAGGTCTAAACTGGTTGTTGTATGTCACGACACTCTTCGCTTCATTACATACATACCAGAGGTCAGCAATGAGTATTCAAAACGATGAGTAGATTCGAATCATACTTATAATTTCTGATACTTATACGCATTCATACTTATTTTAATGTCATACTCTTACTACTCATATTCAAAGTTTGACATACTCATGGTATTCATACTAAACGATACGCATGATGTTATTGATTTCGACTCTCCATGACACATCGTATACACGAATGACAAAATATGTATGATTCGCGTACGAACACTACAATACTCACAAGAAGGTTGTGTGTTTGCTCTCCTTGCTGTCTTTTTCTTTTTTGTTTATGTGTCTTTCTTCTTTCTTTGTAAATGCAACAACTAAGACTGTAAATTTTGACGAATGATTCGAATCACTCGAATCATTTATGAGTATTATAAGTACTTTTCTAAATTTATGAATCTGAATGAGCAGGTGTATGAATTACACATATTTCGAATGTTATCAGTTTGATCTCAATGATGTACTCATACTCATTGCAACTTGTACTTATAAATCAATGTTGCACTGAGTACGAATGAATCAGCGTAGTTGGATTTCAATACTGTTGACTCACTCATAGTCAAAATTTCATGAGTACTTATGAGTAGCGTAAAAGCGATTCATTGCTGATCTCTGATACACACATACGTAACATAATTGGTTATTACAACCCTTTATTAAGGATTACAACCTAGCTTCTCACACCACTTATCTTGTGTGATAATTTTATAGTGGCGCCACCTACAATTTAAAGTCGACACCGAACGAAATTTTTTTCGGCAAACTATTCATGGCATTTTTTCAATTACCAAAGTTTTTGTCAGGAATCTTTTGAGGGGAAGTCGCCTAAAAAATAGTTTTTCTTATTTCGTTTTGTTAGGGACGTTTGACATGGGGTTTGGTCCGTGGTTACTAGACTACGGCGACTGCTAACAGTCTTTATTATATATGTTCCTTTTACACCTCTAGGGAGCATAGGGCCGCAACAAGTTGATTCCAATGAGCTCGATCATCAGCGCGATGTTTGACTTCGTTCCATTGTAGACATAGTTTGGATAGTTCGGTTGTGATTTGGCGTTTCCCCGTGTGATGGTCGTCCGATTCGCCTGCTTCATCTAATGGCTTACGAAGAGTGTATCCAAGCCATCCCGAATTGCGTCTCTTTATTTCCCTCTCAATTGGTTGCTGGTTTGTATCCGTCCAGAGTTGGGCATTGGGTATTACGGAAGGCCAGTAAACACGCAAGGTTCTACGCAAGCATTTGTTAACAAATACCTGAAGAGAGGGGGAATCGCGCGGTGCCATATTCCAGCCTTTATTACATGTTAATAAAGTTACATGATGATATTACAGAAGGTAGGTAGGTAGGTTGGCTTTGATACCAAAAGCTCACTCGAGCATGCATTGGGGCCTTTATGACGCCACAGGTGAATGCAGTTGCTGTACTTACCAAGTTTCTCCAAACCAGGGAAGAAGACGAAGTTTATCAAAGCCAGGGACTGCACATTCGAAGCACGACTAGCCCACGCTTGAAAACCAGCCCGAAAGTTTAAAAACGAAGCTATATCCTTGACATCAATTTTTTTTCACGCCGATAAGGGATAAATGTACCTAACCCCACCATAGAGGAAGTCGTCACACCCTCCGTGCGTGGGACCCTCACCCACTAAATCCCCCTCGTCTCGTGGACTGCCCACTCCGGAACTATGGTGGTATTACTTCGGAGTGGAGTCCCTTTGGCTCTTTGGCCCCTGCGTGTTCATATCCGCGTCCGGATTGCGTGTCGAAAGTTGAAGAGACATCTAAGTGTCTTCACTATTCTTTTCTTCCAGGTCCCTGCTTCGAATTTCGCTTGACACGTGTGTCAGTTTCATCTATTCCGGCGTGCCCACATGTTCCGCAGCCTCAAGATCCCTCTTCTTCAGTTTTAGAATGCTCTCCACGTAATTCGCCACTGAGGTCCAATTTTCTCTACTCGCGATCATAACCCCGACAATGTTACCGGCCGTGATCGTCCCAACAATCGACGTCAGTGCAGAGCGATAGCTCTGCCAGCGTGCACACTCGAAAACGGTGTGCTCTGCGTCATCAATTATCTCCCCTGGTCTTGCCCATTCTGCGCAGATATTTCCTAAAATATCCGTGACCCGATAGCATCTGTGTAACGTAGTAATTTACCTCTCCAAATTTCCGACCAATCCATGGCCTTATGTCTGGAATAAGTCTCGCCGCCCATCTTCCCCTATCTTCCACGTTCCATCGTTGTTGCCATTTTGAAATGGTGTTTTCCCTGAAATGAGCGGTTATGTGACTCCCAGCCGATTTCGCCTTAAAAATCTCCATCCGCTCCGCTGCCAGCAGATCCACAGGGATAATACACGCTATCACCACTACGGCTGGAGTGGACACTGTACGATATGCCGACGCGATACGCAATGCAGCCGTTCTCTGTACCGATGCCAGTGCGTTTTTCCGCTTCTTAACATCCAGTGTTTCGGCCCAAATTTCGCTCCCATAAAGCATAATGCTGTTTCCAACCTCCATCAGGAGTCTCCGTCTCGCCGGTAGCGGGCCTCCAATGTTCGCCATTAATCTGCTGAGCTGTCCAACGATCTTCTGGGCCTTGTTAGCCGAATACTGAATCTGATGCAAAAATGTTAGTCTGGGATCCAGCCTTATTCCCAGGTATTTCACCGAGCTCTTGGTCCTAATTACCTCGTCTCCTATACTCATGTCCACCTGCAAGGGGATAATTCCGTTTTATGCATGGCCAGATCTAGGCCGTGGGAATCCAGCCATGCTTTCGTTCTTAGCATGACACGTCTCAGTTTTCGTTGTGCTTCTTCCGTGTTCCTGGCCGTGATAACAGCTGCAATATCATCTGCGTATCCAACCAAAGAAGTTCCCTCCGGCATATCCTCTCTCAGAATTCCATTGTAGTTGACGTTCCATAGGTCGGGGCCGAGGATAGTCAATAGTCATCAATAGAGGATAGCTCCGTCAAGCTGACAAAGATTGGAGAGCCAAATAACCTACAAATATCTGCACTTTGCAAGAGATGGGCATTGACAAAGAAAGTGGATAACAGTCTCCTCTTCCTCGTTAGATGAGAGCTGCATTCTTTCCGAGTGTCTTCCCATAACACAATGACCTGTAAGCATGACCACTGTGATCGAGATGACGTTACGACCAAGTCCCCAAGGACTTCTCATTGACATTACAGAAGAGGTGCAAGCAAAACTCACAACACATAATTGGTCATTACAACCCTTCAGTCAGGATTACGACCTAGTTTCTCTCACCACGTAAGTGTGTGTTAATTTTATGCATGAGTGGCGGTACCTACAGTTAAAAGTCGACCCCAAACGACAGATTTTTGAGAAGCTTTTCATGGCAATTTTATTTTATTTACTGCCAGAGTTTTTGCTAGAAATCTGCTAAGAGGAAGTCGCCGAAGAAATACTTTTTGTATTTTGTTTTGATGCCTGGCCTGGGGCTCGAACCCTGGCTTTACGTCCAATAAGCCAACACACTACCTACTGGACTACGGAGACTTAGAGCAACGAGTTAGGCCAAACTCTAATTGAGACCTGCAACCCTTAATCTGGAAGATTAGACGATGTTGTTGATCTTCTTATGTAGAAAATAGAGTAGGGAAACGCTTAGTATTTGAACATTCAATTGACAATTGCCCTGACTTCCAAAGTCATAAAGACTGCTCTTGGAAAAAGGCAACAACATTTCGACTGTTTCATAAAATCTTTGCTGAGTTAAGCTTTTGACGTGTAAATACTGTTTCATTATATTTTTTTTACCATGTATTTTAAGCCATTTGTCTAGCTCCTCATGCACATGACAAAAACATCTCGAATGTAAAAAAATCTCTTTCTAAAACAATATTCCTTCTCACGGCTCTCTTCATGTACAATTATTGGCTGCCATATGTTATAATTTCATTTTTCTTTTTTCCTCTTTTCTTGGCCATTAATTTCGTTGTTGGCCACAAACAAACTAAGCGTTGATAATAATAAAATATTAGTTTCCCAATAGAAGACATCATTCCATCATGAAGTTTTTCTTTCTCTTACTTTTCTAGCCCTTTTCCAATAGAAACCCTTGCTATTTAGCCACCCTACTGTTATGTCTGCCCATATGCTTTATAGCTTTTTTTGTCCGTTCAATAGGAAGTTTATCGTTGCGTTACGTCCCGATGTTTATGGCCATCATTATTATGAACATTATGGTCGTGGAGTGTCGTTCTTCGAATCGTCCATCATTAGGATTTTAGTAAAGCCTTTAGTTTTTGCAAACCATAACACAAGAGCTAAAACACAGCAAAGAAGAGCTCTTTCTAAATCAATCAATCAATCAATTAATCACTTGCATGCCAATAACTTTAACAGCGACTGGCTAAAACAGCAAAAATATAAGAAAAATTGCTGGAGAAAAAAAGTTTTCTGCAATTTTTTCCAATTTTCTTTCAGATTTTTTTTTTCGGTTTTTTCTTGGTTAAAATGTATAGAAGACCAAACCTGTGGTGAAATTAAGAAAACTGCTTGAAACAAAAGCAAAAATGTATGAAACAGTTAACCAGTTAAATATAGTAGAGGATAAAAACATCGTAGCATGTCTTAGACGGCATTAAGTAAAGTTTCTTTTGTGGCATTCGACTTAAGGTTGCAAATATAGGGTCCGCCAAATAACTTTTTTTTTGAAAATGCTTTAAAAAAACCTACTGAATATTTTCTTAAATTTCTTTTTTTATTTGAAAGTACAATCCTTCCGGTTAATAATGGAAAATAATTTCATTCAAATGGCTGCCTCGGCTGGCTATGCAGTAGCCTATACGATCGGTCCAATTTTTAAGCACATTATCGATTGTGTGCAGCTGTATTTCACCAATGCCTTCACGAATATTGTCCTTTAAAGCGTCAATTGTCTCTGGCTTGTCGGCGTAACACTTATCTTTGTCCAACGGTGTCAAATCGCAGCTCCGAGGTGGCCAAACGACATCAGCTGTGCGGCTGATAATGCGATCTTTAAAAACGGGGCGCAAAACATCGAGTGTAGCTTCGGCTGTGTGGCACGTAGCGCCGTCCTGTTGAAACCAAATGTTGCCAATATCCTTCTCTTCAATTTTTGTGAACAAAAATTCGTTCAACATGGCCCGATAACGATCGCGATTGACTGTAACGGCCACTCCTTGATCATTTTCGAAGAAAAATGGCCCAATTATGCCTCTGGACCAAAATCCGTACCAAACAGTGACTCGTTTTGGGTGCGTCGGCTTTTGAATGTATGCGTGCGGGTTTTCTGTGCCCCAAATGCGACAATTTTGCTTGTTTACATACCCGCCAACATCAAAATGAGCTTCATCTGAAAAGATGATTTTTTTTTTTTTGCCAAAATCGGCATCTTCTGTAAGTCGATCGCAGGCCCACTTAGCGAAGTGAAATGGCATTGGATGGTCGATTGGCTTCAACTCCTGAACCAATTGGACTTTGTGTGGCGTCATACCAAGGTCTTTATGCAAAATTCGTCTCAATGATGTCTCCGAAATGTTCAATTGTTGAGAACGATGGTGAATTGATGTTGATGGCGCTTCACGTACACTTTCTGCCACAGCAGCAATATTCTCGGGTGTACACACTGTTTTTGGCTTTTCACGCTTTGGTTTATCGATGAGGATGCCAGTTTCTTACACTTTTTTCACAAGATAACGAACATACGGAGCTGACGGTGCTTCTCTTCTTCCAAAATCCGTACGCAATTTTCGCACTTATTCTGCAACATTACCATGATTTTGAAAGTAATGTCGCAATATTTCCCAGCGTTGTCCAAGCGTATACACAACCATATTCGTTCAACGGAAGGATAAAACTAATTATCTGTCAAATCAGACATGAGCTAAGTGTTACCATTCACGAAATAAGCACTAGTTGAGAAAACAAAACGTTAGATGGCGAACCCGATAGTTTGATAAACTTTTTCTTATGTATAAACGATATATGTATATATTCCTTCTATTAAAATATACATTTCTTTTGGTATTGAAGGCCTATTTGTCGTGTGTAGCATAGGCAGGGTAACGAGGTGTCCGTCATTCTGACTAATGGCTTCTAATAATCCTCATGTTTCTTATACATATAAAGGGGTTTTATTATGTAGAACTTCTGCGTCATTTACTTAATTGGTCGTTACAACCATTGTCGTTTTGTTTAAGATTTCTGAGATTCGAGATTTCACAGACTGTTGTCTTATAATCCAATATATTACCTACTATACTACGACGACTTCACCCAGAACTTCTGGGTTACCGAAGCGAAAAATAAATTCAATTGCATAATGCAGACATCATCATTAAAATAGTTGGGCATAAATCGAAACAGATTATAATCTGGAGCTCCAAAAGTCCGGTCTATATAGTGAACGTGTCGAAACTTCCCAGCCAAAGTTTTTCAGTTTCTTCATAGGAATGTATGTGGTCTAGCGTTGTCACGATGGAATATAAGACACTTTATGTTGACTATACCTCACAGTTTTAATTAAATTACAGTCAACCCTCTTATAACGTGGTACTCTCAGAACGCGGTTTCCATATAACGAGGAGCTGAAATTGCGGCAGCCCTCCTATAACGCGGTACTCTCAGAACGCGATTTCCATATAACGCATTCACCGCGTTATAGGAGGGTTGACTGTACTTACAGTCCCTTTAATTGTTGATCGTAGTGACCAGAAGTAGTCGTTTAAAAATGATGTAAATTTATGTCTTGCCTCAATATCTCGTGCTTTATTATATTACCACGGACTTGTTAAAACCATAAGCCCACTAGCTCATGGCACATTACCTCCACTAACTGTAACTGTAAGCGATTCCTAACATTCTTAAAAAAGTATGGCCTAACTATGCCGAAGGCTTACAAACAGCATCAAGCAATGCAACTTTCAGATTGCCTTGACAACTGTTGAACTACTTCTGGCTGCCCATCTTTTATGTGCCCATTGAGCTAGAAATGAATTCGGTCGCTGAAAATATGTTCGCTGTAGAAACACAACGAAATTTTTTCATAAAATTCAATGATTTGCAAGAGACTTTCACTGGTTAGTCTATTCATGATGAAATGGCAAACTTTGTTGAATATTTTTTGTATTGACACATGTCACGAATCCTTATTGTTATACTAAAGAAATTTGTACTGAAAAACCACAGACAAAAACTCACTCGTTTTCAATTATGATTCCGAGAAGAAGAACCTCCACGCCACTAATAGGGCCAGTAGTAGTAGGAAGAGATGTTTAGAAAGGAATACTTGGCGAAAGAGAGATGGAAAGGTACTGACAGTACTGCACCTTCATTCAGCGACCCATTGGTCATTTGTGACTCTTCATATAGAAAGGCAAAACAAGAAAAGAATCAGAAACAAAGAAACGCGAAAACAACAATTAGCCTTCATGGCGCCCATAGCTAAATTTTTCCCCATAAAAATATCTCCCTAGCCCCTCAATCCCTTTTATGAACCCTATTGAGTTCTCAAGTTTGCAGTACTTCAGGTCTGCCAGTTGAAAAGACTCTGCCTATGAACTTGGAGACAACACAGCGGCATAAAAAATGATACAATATTTCCATCAGCTGATCCTGTGTCTAAACGCCCATGCCCCATTTTTACTATTATAATGGCTCTCATCTCTCGGCTACTCATGCTTAGAATAAGTTACTACATACGAGTCCCAGAAGGGGTTTGAGATAATCTAACTTTTTGTTTGTCTAATTACAATGAGAGGAGATTAGACTATCCAGCAGTAGCCTATGGATTGTAACCGGCCTTTTGAAGGAGCACTATAGACTCAAAGAAAACATAGACCAATGTGCAGAATTTCTCATGAGGGGAATGAATCGTATTTAAAGGGTGTTTTTTTATAGAGGTATAGAACTTTAAGTTGCAATAAAACAACGATGGATTATTCGATTGACATGAATTTTATTTATCCGAAAGATAATCTTGTGGCATTACATTTTAAATATGATTTCTGGCATATGACCGCCACGGCTGGCGCGGATGTAGTCCAATCTGGACGTCCAATTTTCGATGACTTCTTCCAACATTTGTGGCCGTATATCGGCCAATTCGTAATACGGCGAATGTTGTCTTCCAAATGGTCAAGCGTTTGTGGCTTTACCGCACAGACCAATGACTTTACATAGCCCCACAGAAAGTAGTCTAGCGGTGTTAAATCACAAGATCTTGGAGGCCAATTCACAGGCCCAAAACGTGAAATTAGGCGGTCACCAAACGTGTCTTTCAATAAATCTATTGTGGCACGAGCTGTGTGACATGTTGCGCCGTCTTGTTGAAACCACATCTCCTGGACATCATGGTTATTCAATTCAGGAATGAAAAAGTTTGTAATCATGGCTCTATACCGATCACCATTGACTGTAACGTTCTGGCCACCATCGTTTTTGAAAAAGTACGGACCAATGATTCCACCAGCCCATAAAGCGCACCAAACAGTCAGTTTTTCTGGATGTAACGGTGTTTCCACATACACTTGAGGATTACCTTCACTCCAAATGCGGCAGTTTTGTTTGTTGACGTAGCTATTCAACCAGAAGTGCGCTTCATCGCTAAACAAAATTCGCTTATGAAAATCGGGAACAACGGTAATCTCGTTTTGTGCCCATACGCCTTACTTGATGATCGTTTGGCTTCAAATCTTGCACGAGTTGGAACCAAGATCCTTCCGCAAAATCTTCCATAAAGTGGATGGACACAGATCCAATTCCTGTGCTCGATGGCGGATGGACTCGTTCGGGTCTTCCTCAATGCTACACTCTACAGCAGCAATAGCTTCTTCTGTACGCACCGTACAACGTCTCTGGGGATGCGAGTTATCAATAAGAGTAAACGTGGTGCGAAAACGTTCCATGGTTAATCGAATTAACTGCTCTGATGGACGATTTTGTCGACGATAAAATGGACGTAGTGCGCGATACGTTTTCCGCACAGAACCATTATTTTCGAAATAAAATTGCACTATTTGCAAGCGTTGTTCAGGTGTGAGTCTATTCATGACGAATTGCCAAACCAAACTGATAATAAATCACTTGATATCTGTTAAATCGGTCGCCATCTTGAAAAGTAATGTCAACTTAAAGTTCTATACCTCTATAAAAAACACCCTTTACATCTCAAAAGAAAATACCTGAATGCGTATCAATTACTATACAGAGAATTATCCTTAGTGACACCGAGCGACAATCGAATATTTTTCCGGCCGGCAATATTGGTAGAAATATAATACAGGTACCCTTTGTAGATTGAGGGCACTACAATAGATCGTATGATTGCAGAAGTCTAGCTTTCGATTTTTTTTTCTTAAACAATATGTTCCAAATACATTCCACATTCCAAAGCCTGTAACTCGTAAACTTTATTGCATTGTTTTAAGAGAGAGTACGAATATATCTCTCTCTCTCTCTTCTACACCTGCCTTGCGATTTAAAAAGGGACGACATTTGTGAATAAATTGTTTGAAGGCCTTTATCTTGCCTTATCTTCTTTCAACACATTAGCTGCTATATTTTATTTAAATAGTAAGGTTCTTACCGGCTTAAATCATTTGCTATTTTATTCTTGTTTAAGAAAAATATGCCAAATAGGCACTAAATTTTTGTATTTTGCAAATTCACTGTTCCTTTAAGAGAACTCCTAGATTTCTAAGGCTCTTATAAGAAAAAACCCTATTCAGTATTATTACGCCATATACACTTGAAGGGCTCTCTCTAATGGCCCTTTCATGCCAAAGCAGTATTAAAATCTCACCTTTTTTTATTGCTATTGAAGCATATGCTACGTAGAAAACTTAATTGATTTTTAGATGAATGGCAACATGAATGGAATCTTAACAATGTAAAGCACTTAATAGTGTTAAAGACAAACAATAAAGCTTTAAAAATATTAAGAATATAAATAGTATATTATATAGTATATTGTATTAAAAATTGATTTTTTTATTTAATTTTCTGTGAGATTTTTAGCAAAAAAATTTTCTTTTTCTAATGAAAATTGCTTTCTTGTGACTTCAAATGTCAAATATCATACGTTTCTAATATTAACTGTTGATTTATTTATTATTTACTAAGACATTATATTGTATAGCATCATATAATAAGTAATTGACTTGCTTGATTTAATATTTACTCGTAATAAATAATATGAATATGTTTTGCCACATAGAAAATAAATCCAAAAATAGAGGTGGAGACCTCAACATTTTATATCAAAAATCAACAACAACAACAACAAAAACTTCATAAATAATAACAGGATGTGTCAAAAACACAAACACCCCACATGTGTACATGTGTATGGGTGACATAGTATGCATGTGTATAAGTATTTATTTATACATGTATTTGCTACATAATAATACATTCGTGTATTCATACATTTGCCAGTGTTAGTGCACAAATTGAATAAAATTTTAAAACATTAGCAACAGCAGTCGTGACAGTAGTGGCACATGTGTTATTCCGTTTCTCGTGGCATGTTTTCGACCACACTTGTTTGCCACACACTGGTTGCATAACAAAAGGTGGTTACATTTCGAAATGTCTGTCCATAGATTAGCAAAGAGAGAGTAAATCTGAATTTTTTTTTTGGGTGCCCTGGTAGTGGGTAGTGTGCTAGACTATTAGCGTGAGGGTCGTGGGCTCGATTCCCACCAGAGAGTCTGGTCTGTGACCGAGCATATGGTCAAGTTACTCCGCTCGTATATAATTAGAATATAATTTGGAATTGTATTGTAATTAATAAATAAATAAAATGAAATAAATCTGAATTAGGGAAGCCTAGCACTGTCTAATCTAGCAGCCGATGATCATAAGGCTCACATTAAAACTGTAAAACCGCAGATCACTAGTGTCATGTCCACGACAGAAATAAATTTCGTAATTCACCACCACCTACCCACCGCCAGTTAAGGTTATGACTGCCTTAGGCGTCGTCAGACTCTTAAAGAAAATTGTACGCGCGTGATTTTTTGCCCCTTAAGAAAGCAAATTTTGTTTGACAAAAATTAATGGAAGTTAGCTTTATTACCAACTAAACGAAATATGAAGAAATATTTCTTCGGCGACTTCCTTTCAGCAGATTTCTGGCAAAAACTCTGAGATTTACATATTGAAAAATTGCCATGAAAAGTTTCTCAAAAATCTGTTGTTCGGAGTCGATTTTAAACTGCAGAGTCCGCCACTCAAGACACATAAAAATTAACGCTCACAACATAAGTGGCGTGCGAAACTAGGTCGTAATCCTGACTACAGGATTGTAATGACCAATTATGTATGAAGCTTCATTGCTTGTTTAGATTTTAATTAGAAAATCAGAATTTTCTTACAGCACGGATGTAAATTAATCGTATATGATGATCAGCAGTCACCATAGTCTAGTATTGGCTTATTAGACGTGAGGCCATGGTTCAAACCCCAGGTCAAACATTTCCAACAAAACGAAATATGAAGAAATATTTCCTTGGCGACTGTCTCTCAGCAGATTTGTGGCAAAATTGCCATGCAAAGTTTCTCAAAAATCTGTCGTTCGGTGTTGACTTTCAACTGTAGGTCCCGCCACTCATGTATAAAGATTAATGCACACAACATAAGTGGTGTGAGAAGCTAGGTTGTAATCCTGACTACAGGATTGTAATGACCAATTATGTATGAAGCTTCATTGCTTATCGAGATTTTAATTAAAAAATCAGGATTTTCTTACAGCACGGATGTAAATTAATCGTATATGACGATCAGCAGTCACCATAGTCTAGTATTTTCTTATTAGACGTGAGACCACTGTTCAAACCCCAGGTCACAAAACGAAATATGACTGCCTCTCAGCAGATTTGTGGCAAAAACTCAGAGAATGTTAATAAAATTACAATAAAAAGTTTCTCAAAAAAATTTTTCATTCGGAGTCGACTTTAACACGTTGACTGCCACGCGCGTTGACAGTAAAATCTCCTTTAGGCCACATACAAATATCCTTCGTAAGTAGTCAAATAAGCTTCACTCCAATACGGGTGACGCGGCCCGATCAGAAACTTTACTGTCACCCGAATATGGGTGACGTGGCAGTCAACGTGTTTAACTGTAGGTACCAGAGGTCAGCAATGAGTATTCAAAACGATGAGTAGATTCGAATTATACTTATAATTTCTGATACTTATACGCATTCATACTTATTTTAATGTCATACTCATACTACTTATATTCAAAGTTTGAAATACTCATGGTACTCGTACTTAACAATACGCATGATGTTATTGATTTCGACTCTCCATGACTCATCGTATACACGAATCACAAAATAAGTATGATTCGCGTACGCACACTGCAATACTCACATGAAGGTTGTGTGTTTGCTGTGCTTGCTGTCTTTTTCTTGTTTGTTTGTGTATCTTTCTTCTTTCTTTGTAAATACAACAACAACTAAGACTGTAAATTTTGGCGAATGATTCGAATCACTCGAATCATTTCTAAGTATTATAAGTATTTTTCTAAAGTTATGAATCTAAAGGAGTAGGCTTATGAATCAAACATATTTCGAATGGTATGAGTTTGATGTCAACGTTGTACTCATACTCATTGCAACTTGTACTTATAAATCAACGTTGTACTGAGTACGAATGAATCAGAGTAGTTGGATTTCAATACTGCTGACTCACTCATACTCAAAATTTCATGAGTACTTATGAGTAGCGAAAAAGCGATTCATTGCTGATCTCTGGTAGGTCCCTCCACTGACGTATAAATTTAACACACACAACATAAGTGATGTGAGAAGCTAGGTTGGAATCCTCACTGAAGGATTGTTATAACCGATAATGTATGTATGCGTAAGTAAAGTCAATAATTTTTTGGTATGTTCATTACAATCCTTTAGTCAGGTTTGCAACCTAGCTTCTTACATCACCCATGTTGTATGTGCTAATCTTATCCATAAGTGGTGGAACCTACAGTTTAAGGTCGATTCCGAACAGCAGATTTTTGAGAAACATTTCATGACAATTTTATTTTTACTCGAATAGTTTTTGCCAGAAAGACTGCTCAGAGAGGAAGTGGCCGTACGAAATTTTTCATGGTATTTTTTTTACAACCAGATTTTTTGCCAGAAGACTGTTGACAACAAGTTGCCGAAAGAAATATTGTTTTTCATATTTCGAGGGTTTGTCTGGGCTGGGGTTTGAACCACGAGCTCTTGTCTAATAAGCAAATACGCTTCCTACTAGACTAGAGGGACTTATAATATGGTTGAGTTTATCGGAACTATTGATGAAAGCCAAAGCATAGAAAAGAGGCTTAATTAGTATAAAACCCCTCTTTTCATACTCGGCAACATGGAAAGGCACCGAAGACGTTATTCTGATGGATTTCAATACACGGCAAACTCCTTCCAGTGTGTTATTTTTGGCCTTTGAACAAAAAGGGTTATACCTGAAGCCATTAGGAGCTTTAAATACAACCGCCTTTCACAAACACTTGCCTGCAGATATAAACAATGAGGGGCACTTAGTCAGGCAACATCCAAAAGTTGATTAGAAAGATATTGTTTTTGGTGACTTAAATCGTTCCCCTGGGAAACTATCATGACAACTCGGGGCATATCTTTCAATGATTACTTCGAATGGATGTAAGCGTTAAATACATAAATTCATAGCCTTTCTGGCATTTCAATTACATTGCAGCTTAACAAAAAACAAAATGAAGAGACACTTGGTTTTGTATTTTTTTTTTTTATTGGCATGTCATTTCATGCCTTCAATATGGTTTTGGCTGGCAATTGTATGAGAAAAACTACGTGTTACATTACAGCTACAGGCTGTTCTTCCTTCCTATCCAAGCATTTCAATTTATCTATTTTACTTTATATGTGTGTGATTGAGTGTTTGTTATTTTATTTCATGTTTTACTTTCGCATTTTTGCCACACTTTTTGTAGACAGTTTTTATTATTTTAAATGCTTGTGTGTGAGAGAGAGAACAGCAGCAATTTGAAATTTTGCCAAAAAATTCAATGTTTTTCGAGTAGCAAAAACACACGCAAAAACAACACATACACATACACATTCATTGTATTTGTACAAGTACATATAAAATGTTGTATTTGTATTTGTATTATAAACCAAAAAATTTTTGTTTGCATGTGTATGCGTTTGTTGTGTTATATGATTACGTGTTTTAGTTGACATTTGGCACTTGTTGTTTAAATAAAAGTATGCTTGTGGGTGTGTGCGTGTGCGTGTGTATTTACGCTCAACAATACTTCTATTATTCTAGTAACAAAGAGTGACAGTGAGAGAGTGTGATTGTATATGAACCATAAAATCTTTCTGTGTGTGTGTGTGGGTGTATGTGTTTATATAAATTATTGTATCGTATCGCGTCGTACACTACATATATAGCTTAGATTTAGGCTGTGCTGCATCACTTATGAAAATTGTTTTTCTGTGTGGTTTTCATTTCAAATAATGTGCGTTTATTGTTGCGTGCACGTTCTTTCGTTCGTTCTCGTATTGACTTTGCTTAGATAAATTTTATTTCCATAATTTTTTTATTCTCATTTTGATTTACGTTGGGTTGGTTTGGTTTGGTTACGAGTTTGGTTTCAATTCTTATGGACATTTTCCATACATTTGTTTCGATTTTTTTGAGGGATTTTTTTCCTAAAGCTTCAAATTGTTGTTAGGGATTATTTCTGTTTTTTTGTTTTGGAAATAGATTTTTAATAAAAAAAATCCGATCCAAAAAACAAAATATCTTTGAAAATTTGAAAAGTAAAGACGAACTAAAATTAAATACAGAAATAAAATTTAAACATCCAGTATTCTACCCTACAATACTGCAAGTGTAAGGCAACATACTGGAGCACAATAAGTTTGTCTATCGAAGAAAAAGTTTGAATTATTTACCAAAAATATCTGTTTTCCCTTCATAACAATTCCTCTATAAATTGATTAGGATTGTAACTACTCCAGAATAATATATATTCCGATTGCAAGAGCACTTTTATGAAACTCGGAAACAATTTGATATCAAGTAATGAAAGTTTACCTATTGATCCTCCTCTCTAGAATATCCCTCTCTACTTCATTGAGAGAGGAGCAAGAGCAAATAAAGAAATAATGGAATTTAAAACCGCTCAAACAGCTATCAACGCTTACCCAATCGCTAAATTTTACAAGACGTGGTCAGAATATCTTTACCGACATATTGCTCACCTTAATGGAAAGGAAATCTGGCAGTCAGAGAACATATCCCCCGAATAAAAGCAAATCCTGTTTATAAAAATTCTAAGAGAAGATGGAGACCTCTACAGCAAATGGTGAAGCATTAATTTCACTACCTCAGTTAGATTCTCTAGAACAAGCAGGGTTTCTACATAACAGTATTGACCATGTCAACCGCCTTGGACTCATCAATGGAATGATTAAAACTGGAGATCAATGTACACATAATTTTTAGGAAAACAAGACCTATATTGTAGAAGTAAGGTGCTGAGGGAATAATAGTGTGCAATAAACGTTAACAAAAAATTTACTGTCTTGGACATCATTTCACTGCCTATTCTGTATAGGCAGATAACACCGCAAGCACCGTGTTTCCCTAGATAAAGATTCGTGCCACCAATATTCGCTCCATTTAGATCATATTTTACTCATGTCCACGATACAATTGTTTGCTACTATTATCCATTGCATACTTAAATCACTGACGTAAGTGGTAGAATTCACCCACCACTCACATTCCCTAGAAAATACAAATAAATAGTATTTAACCAAGAGTCAATAGCATTCATTGTAAAATGCATAGTAGCACTTACACAAAAATGAATAGCATTTAAAAAACGCAAATTAGTTGCTCGTAAATAAAAATTAGTAGAATTTAAGATGAAAGAAATAGCACTTCAATACAAATAAATAGCATTTGACAAACTAAACTTAAGACGAAAGAAATACTACTTAATTGTAAAAATTAAGGGCATTTAAGAAAGAACTCTTCTATAGCATGTCAGTTAAACAAAACTAAATAGCAATTATCCAAGATAGCATTTAATAGCATTTAAAACAGAATGGAATAGTATATAAGTTAAAATAAATAGCATTAAAAAAGAATTTATAACATTTAAGAAAACAAGAATTAATAGAGCCTTGACAAAAATTAATAGCATTCAAGACGAAAGAATTGACACTAAAAATAAATAGCAATTGAGGAAAAGAACTTAAATTTACAGAAATAATATTCGCGGTAGTAGGCAAAATGAATATCAATTAAGCAAAAAAATTAGTAGTACTAACAACAAAAGAAATCACTCTTGAAGACAAATATGTAGAAAAGAAGAAGAAACAACACTTAAGCCAAAAAGCGCAAAGAGATAAATAGCATTTAAGCTGAAATGGGTCATATTTTAACAGAAATTAATAGCATTTAACTCCGAATGAATAGCATTTAACCCCAAATAAATAGCATTTAACCCCAAATGAATAGCATTTAACGCCAAATGAATAGCATTTAACCCAAAATGAACAGCATATAACCCAGAATGAATAGCATTTAACGCCAAATGAATAGCATTTAACCCCAAACGAATAGCATTTAACCCCGAATGAATAGAATTTAACGCCAAATGAATAGCATTTAACGCCAAATGAATAGCATTTAACGCCAAATGAATAGCATTTAACCCCAAATGAATAGCATTTAAACCCAAATGAATAGCATTTAACCCCGAATGAATAGAATTTAACCCTAAATGAGCAGCATTTAATCCCAAATGAATAGCATTTAACCCCAAATGAGTAGCATTTATTGCCTTTCCATTTTGCATACTGTAGCGGTTGTTAATGTTTTCCAAACATGTCAATGCCAAGCCATCACTTGCATTAGTCCAATGATAAATTATGGTATTTAAGAAATAATTCCCTCTTATTGTTTTAACTGAAAAATGAAATGGAAAACAAAACAAAAAAAAAGGAAAAACTCTCAAAAAAAAGATTAAGGATAACTTTTTTATATGCCACCATAACTGCAAGCATGAGTGTGACGAAGAAAAAAGTCAATTCAATTTAATTTCGTTTATACGATGCGATAATGGGGTTTCCAAACAAGAGTTATTTCAACTGCTCCTAAGGACTACGAAACTGAACACAAAACAAAACTATAGTCGTTTGGCTTTAAATACTAACCAAACCAAAGTATAGAGACCCAGAAAAAATATTCCTTATTTTATTTCTGCCATGGTTGTGTTTAACAATAACAGCTTCCGTTTGATATTTTTTATTTGTCTTCAGTTCATGGTACATTTTCTTTTTGAAATTTCTGTTGTAATGTAAACATTTTAAGAGTGAATGTGTGTGCGAGTATGTCTTCATGTGTTTTTTTCTCTCTCTTTCTCTCTGTCTTTTTTTCCTTCCTTATTGTGTCCTTAATATGATTTGCTGCAATTTTTCATAGTCACTTATGCTGGTTTTAGGGCAGTGGGGGTGTAAGTTTTTGTCGTTGTGCGGCTTTTGTTTTCTTTAAACAATTCACTCGTACGCAGACAAAACTAAACGACAAATGGGCTGTCTAATGGACAGACAAAAACCCTAAACTTGTTAGCCGCAAAAGAAAAGAAAAATTGTTTGGATTGCATCTTCATGTTTATGTCGTTCTGCATCTGAAACAACATCAACATCATCAACAACAGCCACAGCAACAGAGCATCATCAGCAAAATTTTCAACAGCAGCCCCTACTTTTTTCTGTCCACCACCATTTTAAATTGTTTAAAGAAATCACAATTGAAATCGTTTCATATTCCAAGCATTTGTTCTTTTCTGTTCATGTTCATAACCTCTGGCCTTAGCCTCCATAATCTCTCTCTCTCTTTTTCTCTCTTCTAGCCAAGTTTACATTCCGTTCTTTTATATTTACAAAGACCATAAATAATTGTAACAATTATGCCGGATATACGAAATGAAATAAACATTATGACAGAGAAAAACAGAAAACGGTTTGAAAAGAAAAATGCTACAGAAATCGTTAATAAAAGAAAAGAGATTTCAAATGTTTACTGTCAGGGTTGTGTAGCTTAAACAGTAGTAAAATTGTTTATACCAGAGCTGTACACTTTATAAACAAAAGAATTTAAGTGAGTGCTCATTAGCTTCTACTTTGTTTGTAAACCAGGCTTGCGTACGTGTATTATCGTCCTCCTAAAGGCTCCGCCAAACAACTTTTTTTTTTTGAAAATGCTTTAAAAAAAACTACTGAATATTTTCTCAAATTTCTTTTTTTATTTGAAAGTACAATCCTTCCGGTTAATAATGGAAAATAATTTCATTCAAATTGCTGCCTCGGCTGGCCATGCAGTAGCCTACACGATCGGTCCAATTTTTAAGCACGTAATCGATTGTGTGCAGCTGTATTTCACCAATGGCTTCACGAATATTGTCCTTTAAAGCGTCAATTGTCTCTGGCTTGTCGGCGTAACACTTATCTTTGACGGCACCTCGCAAATTATAGTCCAACGGTGTCAAATCACAGCTCCGAGGTGGCCAAACGACATCAGCTCTGCGGCAGATAATGTGATCTTCAAAAACAGTTCGCAAAACATCGAGTGTAGCTTCGGCTGTGTGGCACGTAGCGCCGTCCTGTTGAAACCAAATGTTGCCAATATCCTCCTCTTCAATTTTTGTGAACATTCGTTCAACATTACCCGATACGATCGCCATTGACTGTAACGGCCACTCCTTGCTCATTTTCGAAGAAAAATGACTCAATTATGCCTCTGAACCAAAATCCGCACCAAACAGTGACTCGTTTTGGGTGCGTCGGCTTTTCAATGTATGCGTGCGGATTTTCTGTGCCCCAAATGCGACAATTTTGCTTGTTTACATCATACCCGCCAAGATCAAAATGAGCTTCATCTGAAAAGATGATTTTTTTTTGCCAAAATCGGCATCTTCTGTAAGTCGATCGCAGGTCCACTTAGCGAAGCGAAAACGCATTGGATGGTCAATTGGCTTCAACTCCTGAACCAATTGGACTTTGTATGGCGTCATACCAAGGTCTTTATGCCAAATTCGTCTCAATGATGTCTCCGAAATGTTCAATTGTTGAGAACGACGGTGAATTGATGTTGATGGCGCTTCACGCACACTTTCTGCCACAGCAGCAATATTCTCGGGTGTATGCACTGTTTTTGGCTTTTCACGCTTTGGTTTATCGATGAGGATGCCAGTTTGTTTCACTTTTTTCACAAGATAACGAACATACGGAGCTGACGGTGCTTCTCTTCTTCCGAAATCCGTACGTAATTTTCGTACAAATTCTGCAACATTACCATGATTTTCAAAGTAATGTCGCAATATTTCCCAGTGTTGTTCAAGCGTATACACAACCATATTCGTTCAGAGGAAGGATAAAACTAATTATCTGTCAAATCAGACATGAGCTAAGTGGTGTTACCATTCACGAAATAAGCACTAGTTAAAAAAAACGTTAGATGGCGGACCCAATAGTTTGATAAACTTTTTCTTATTTATAAACGATATATGTATGTATTCCTTCTATTAAAATATACATTTCTTTTGGTATTGAAGGCCTATTTGTCGTGTGTAACATGGGCAGTGTAACGAGGTGTCCGAAATCCTGACTAATGGTTTCTAATAATACTCATGTTTCTTAGCCGTACATAGAAAGGGGTTTTATTATGTAGAACTTCTGCGTAATTGGTCATTACAACCATTATTGACAGCAAGCCGCCGAAAGAAATATGTTTTCATATTTCGTTTTGTTTGAGATATCTGTGCCTGGTGAACCACAAGCTCTTGTCTAATAATCCAACACTTTACCTACTATACTACGACGACTTCACCCAGAACTTTTGAGTTACCGAAGCGAAAAACTGATTCAATTGCATGATGCAGATGTCACCACTAAAGTAGTTCGGCGTAAATCGAAACAGATTATAAACTGGAGGTCCAAAAGTCCGGTCTATATCAGAGATCAGCAATGAATCGCTTTTTCGCTACTCATGAGTACTCATGCAATTTTGAGTATGAGTTAGTCAACAGTATTGAAATCCAACTACTCTGATTCATTCGTACTCAGTGCAACATTGATTTATAAGTACAGGTTGAAATGAGTATGAGTACAACGTTGACATCAAACTCATACCATTCGAAATATGTTTGATTCATAAGCCTACTCATTCAGATTCATAAGTTTAGAAAAATAATTGTAATGAACTTATAAATGATTCGAGTGATTCGAATCATTCGTCAAAATTTACAGTCTTAGTTGTTGTTGCATTTACAAAGAAAGAAGAAAGACACATAAACAAAAAAGACAAAGACAGCAAGCAGAGCAAACACACAACCTTCTTGTGAGTATTGTAGTGTTCGTGCGCGAATCATACTTATTTTGTGATTCGTGTATACGATGAGTCATGGAGAGCCGAAATCAATAACATTTGAATATGAGTAGTATGAGTATGACATTAAAATAAGTATGAATGCGTATAAGTATCAGAAATTATAAGTATGATTCGAATCTACTCATTGTTTTGAATACTCATTGCTGACCTCTGGTCTATATAGTGAACGTGTCGGAATTTCCCAGCCAAAGTTTCTTCATAAGAATGTGTGTGGTCTAGCGTTGTCACGAGGGAATATAAGACATTTTATTTTGACTAGACGTCCCAGTTTTAATTGAATTACTTACGGCAGTCCCTTTAATTGTTGATAGTAGTGACCAGAAGCAGGCGTTTAAAAAGGATGCAAATTTATGTCTCGCCTCAATATCTCGTGCTTTATTATATTACCACGGACTTGTTAAAACCATATGCCCACCAGCTCATGATAAATTGCCTCCATTAACTATAACTGCAAGCGATCTCCTAACATTTTTAAAAAAGTATGGCCTAACTATTCCGACGGCTTACAAACGGCATCAAACAATACATCTTTCAGAGTGCCTTGACAACTGTTGAACTACTTCTGGCTGCCCTTCTTTTACGTACCCATTGAGCTAGAAATGAGTTCCGTAGCTGAAGATATGTTTTCAGCAGAAATACGCAACGAATTTTATTCATAAAAATTTTATGTTTTGCAAAAACCTTTCGCTCGTAATTCTTTTCGTGTTGAAATGGCAAGCTTTGTTGAGCATTTTTTGCATTGACACATGTCACGAATCTTTATTTTTATACAGTAGAAGAAATTTATACTGGGAAAAGCAAATACAAGAAATCATTTGATTTAAGGATTTCTCTCCAGAAGGAGAGCTTCAACTCCCGTGATAAGCCACTATCTTTCTATTGAGTGTGTCTAAAGGCCCATGCTGCGTTAGTACTGATGCAATAAAGCCTGCGCCGGTTTGAGACAATTAAATTTTTTGTTGTGTAATTATAATATGAGGAGATTTGAATCATAATTTAGGACAAACAAAAGTAGCCTGAGTATAATAGCCGAACTTTTGAATAAGCACTGTTGACTCCAAGAAAATTTATTCGGAATAGGAATCACCTCAAGACCAGTGTACAGATTTTCTGATGAGGAGAATGAATCATAAGAACACATACTAAAGGGTGTTTTTTTTATAGAGGTATAGAACTTTAAGTTGGCATTACTTTTCTAGATGGCGACCGATTTAACAGCTGTCAAGTGATTTATTCTCAGTTTGGTTTGGCAATTCATCATGAATAGACTCACGCCTGAACAACGCTTGCAAATAGTGCAATTTTATTTCGAAAATAATGGTTCTGTGCGGAAAACGTATCGCGCACTACGTCCATTTTATCGTCGACAAAATCGTCCATCAGAGCAGTTAATTCGATTAACCATGGAACGTTTTCGCACCACGTTTACTCTTATTGATAACTCGCATCCCCAGAGATGCTGTACGGTGCGTACAGAAGAAGCTATTGCTGCTGTAGAGCGTAGCATTGAGGAAGACCCGAATGAGTCCATCCGCCATCGAGCACAGGAATTGGATCTGTGTCCATCCACTTTATGGAAGATTTTGTGGAAGGATCTTGGTTTGCGTGCTTACAAAATCCAAGACAACATTCGCCGTATTATTGCCAATATACGGCCACAAATGTTGGAAAAAGTCATCGAAAATTGGACGTCCAGATTGGATTACATCCGCGCCAGCCGTGGCGGTCATATGCCAGAAATCATATTTAAAATGTAATGCCACAGGATTATCTTTCGGATAAATAAAATTCATGTCAATCGAATAATCCATCGTTGTTATATTGCAACTTAAAGTTCTATACCTCTATAAAAAACACCCTTTATTTCGAACCAGTGCAACGTTGCTGCATCTCAGAAGGGAATTCTTGAATGCGTATCAAGTACAAGGCAGGGAATTATTCCTATTATTCGATACCGAACAATAACCGAATACTTTTCAGGCCACCAGGAGTGGTAGAGACATAATAATGGTAGCCTTTATAGATTGAAGTCGCCGTAGTCTAGTAGGTAGTGTGTTGGCTTATTAGACGTAAAGCCAAGGTTCAAACCCCACGACAGACATCTCCAACAACATCTTCGGCGACTTCCGCTCAGCTGATTTCTGGCAAAAATACTAAGAATGTTAATAAAATTTCCATGAAAAAATTTCTCAAAAATCTGTCGTTCGGACTCGATTTTAAACTGTAGGTCCCACCACTCATGTATAAAATTAACACACACAACATAAGTGATGTGAGAAACTAATTTGTAATCCTGACTAAAGAGTTGTAATGACCAATTATGTATGTATTGTTTATAGATTGAGTTCAGTACAATAGATTGCAGAACTCTAGGTTATTGGTTTTCAGAAGGTTTTCATTATTTTTCGAATTTTTGTTTTCTTAAACGATATGTTCCAAACACATTGCACTTTCCACAGCTCTTCTTATCGGCCATATACGATGTATCTTTATGGTTTTTAATGAGAGTACGAAGATCTCTCTCTTCTACACCTGCCCTTGCGAACTAAAATGGGTGACTTTTGTGAACATATTGTTTGAAGGCCCCAGTCATATTGTTTCAACACATTAGATGCTATATTTTATATAACATGTGTACATACATAATTGGTCATTACAACCCTTCAGTCAGGTTTACCGCTTAGTTTCTCACATCATTTATGTTGAGTGTATTAATTTTATACATGAGTGGCGAGACCTACAGTTTAAAGTCGACTCCGAACGACAGATTTTTTTGGAAACTTTTCATGGCATGATTATTTACTCTCAGAGTTTTTGCAGGAAATCTGCTGAGAGGAAGTCACCGAAGAAATATTTTTTTCATATTTTCGTTTTGATGTCTGACCTGTGGTTTGAACCGTGGCCTTACGTCTAATCAGCCAACACACTAAATACAAGACTAAGGCGACTTCCAACCCCTGCCTAGCGACCTCAAATGGATGACATTTGTGAATAAAGTGTTTGAAGGCCTTTATCTTCTTTCAACACATTAGCTGCCATATTTTATTTAAATAAAAAGCTTCTTACCGGCTTAAATCATTTGCTATTTTATTCCTCTTTAAGAAAAATATGCCAAATAGGCACTCAATTTTTGTATTTTGCAAATTCACTATTTCTTTAAGAAAACCCCTTCCATTCCTAAGGCTCTTATAAGCACAAACCCTATTCATTATAATTACGCCATGTATGTACACTTGAAGCGCTCTAATGGCCCTTTCATGCCAAGACGGTATTAAAATCTCACCTTTTTTTTATTGCTATTGAAGCATATGCTACGTAGTAAACTTAATTGATTTTTTGCTGAATGGCAACATGAATGGAATCTTAACAATGTCAAGCACTTAATAGTGTTAAAGACAAACAATAAGGCTTTAAAAATATTAAGAATATAAACTATAGTATATTGTATTAAAAATTTATTTTTACCAAAAAAATTTTCTTTTTCTAATGAAAATTGTTTTCTTGTGACTTCAAATGTCAAATATCATACGTTTCTAATACTAATTGTTGATTTATTTATTATTTACTAAGATACTATATTGTATAGCATCATATAATAAGTAATTGACTTGCTTGATTTAATATTTACTCGTAATAAATAATATGAATCTGTATTGCCACATAGAAAATAAATCCAAAAATGGAGGTGGAAACCTCAACATTTTATATCAAAAATCAACAACAGCAACAACAACAACTTCATAAATAATAACAGGATGTGTCAAAAACACAAACACCCCATATGTGTATGGATGACATAGTATGCATGTGTATAAGTATTTATTTATACATGTTTTTGCTACATAATAATACATTCCCGTATTCATACATTTGCCAGTGTTAGTGCACAAATTGAATAAAATTTTAAAACATTAGCAACAGCAGTCGTGACAGTAGTGGCACATGTGTTATTCCGTTTCTCGTGGCATGTTTTCGACCACACTTGTTTGCCACACACTGGTTGCATAACACAAGGTGGTTACATTTCGAAATATCTGTCCATAGATTAGCAACCTGTAAAGCTGGTATAGCTTGAAGGGAAAATTTAAATCTGAATTATGGAAGCCTAGCTTTGTTACAGCTGATCATCATAATGGCCACATTAAAACTGTAAAACCGCAGATCACTAGTTTCATGCCGCTGGTTAACAGTTTCCACAAGCAATAAGGCTGAAGTCGCCGTAGTCTAGTAGGTAGTGTGTTGGTTTATTAGACGTAAAGCCAGGGTTCGAGCCCCAGGCCAGGCATCAAAACAAAATACAACAACTTCGGCGACTTACACTCATTTCTGGTAAAAGCTGTGAGAGTAAATAAAATTGTCATGAAAAGTTTCTTAAAAATCTGTCATTCGGACAGATAAACAGTTGGTCCCGCCACTCATGTATAAAATTAACACACACAACATAAGTGGTGTGAGAAACTAGGTCGTAATCCTGACTGAAGGGTTGTAATGACCAATTATGTATGTATGTATGTATATGGCTCGTAATTCACCACCACTTACCACCAGTTGTGATTATGAGCATTAGGTGTCGTTGGACTCTTAAAGAAAATCTCTCTCTTTGCTCCTTAAGAAAGCAATTTTTGTTTTGTAAAAATTAATGGAAGTTAGCTTCATTTCCAATTAAACGAAATATGACAAAATATTTCTGCGGCGACTTCCTCTCAGCAGATTTTTGGCAAAAACTCTGGGAGTAAATAAAAAATTGCCATGAAAAGTTTCTCAAAAATCTGTCGTTTGTTGTCGACTTTAAACTGTAGGTCCCGCCACTCATGTATAAAGATTAATGCACCCAACATAAGTGGCGTGCGAAACTAGGTCGTAATCCTGACTACAGGGTTGCAATGACCAATTATGTATGAAGCTTCATTGCTTTTCGAGATTTTAATTAGAAAGTCAGCAAGGATGTAAATTAATCGTATATGGCGATCAGCAGTCGCCATAGTTCAGTACTAGCTTATTAGGCGTGAGGCCACAGATCAAACCCCAGGTCAAACATCTTCAACAAAACGAATTATGAAGAAAAATTTCTTCGACAACTGCCTCTCAGCAGATTTTTGGCAAAAACTCTGGGAGTAAATAAAAAATTGCCATGAAAAGTTTCTCAAAATATTCTTTCATTCGGAGTCGACTTTAAAAGTGTATGTTCCACCACTCATGTATAAAAATTAACACACACAACATAAGTGGTGTGAGAAGCTAGGTCGTAATTTTGACTGAAGGGTTGTAATGACCAATTATGTATGAAGCTTCATTGCTTATCGAGATTTTAATTAAAAAATCAGGATTTTCTTACAGCAAGGATGTAAATTAATCGTATATGACGATCACCAGTCGCCAAAGTCTAGTATTGGCTTATTAGACGTGAGGCCATGGTTAAAACCCCAGGTCAAACATCTGCAACAAAACGAAATATGAAGAAATATTTCTTCGACAATTGCCTCTCAGCTGATTTGTTGTAAAAATTCTGAGAATGTTAATAAAATTGCCATGAAAAGTTTCTCAAAAATCTGTCTTTCGGAGTCGAATTTAAACTGCAGGTCTCGCCACTCATGTAAAGGGTGTTTTTTATAGAGGTATAGAACTTTAAGTTGCAATAAAACAACGATGGATTATTCGATTGACATGAATTTTATTTATCCGAAAGATAATCTTGTGGCATTACATTTTAAATATGATTTCTGGCATATGACCGCCACGGCTGGCGCGGATGTAGTCCAATCTGGACGTCCAATTTTCGATGAGTTTTTCCAACATTTGTGGCCGTATATCGGCTATAATACGGCGAATGTTGTCTTCCAAATGGTCAAGCGTTTGTGGCTTTACCGCATAGACCAATGACTTTACATAGCCCCACAGAAACTAGTCTAGCGGTGTTAAATCACAAGATCTTGGAGGCCAATTCATAGGTCCAAACGTGAAATTAGGCGGTCACCGAACGTGTCTTTCAATAAATCTATTGTGGCACAAGCTGTGTGACATGTTGCGCCGTCTTGTTGAAACCACATCTCCTGGACATCATGGTTATTCAATTCAGGAATGAAAAAGTTAGTAATCATGGCTCTATACCGATCACCATTGACTGTAACGTTCTGGCCACCATCGTTTTTGAAAAAGTACGGACCAATGATTCCACCAGCCCATAAAGCGCACCAAACAGTCAGTTTTTCTGGATGTAACGGTGTTTCCACATACACTTGAGGATTACCTTCACTCCAAATGCGGCAGTTTTGTTTGTGGACGTAGCCATTCAACCAGAAGTGCGCTTCATCGCTAAACAAAATTCGCTTATGAAAATCGGGAACAACGGTAATCTCGTTTTGGGCCCATTCGACGAATCTACGCCTTACTTGATGATCGTTTGGCTTCAAATCTTGCACGAGTTGGATTTTGTAAGCACGCAAACCAAGATCCTTCCGCAAAATCTTCCATAAAGTGGATGGACACAGATCCAATTCCTGTGCTCGATGGCGGATGGACTCATTCGGGTCTTCCTCAATGCTACGCTCTACAGCAGCAATAGCTTCTTCTGTACGCACCGTACAGCGTCTCTGGGGATGCGAGTTATCAATAAGAGTAAACGTGGTGCGAAAACGTTCCATGGTTAATCGAATTAACTGCTCTGATTGACGATTTTGTCGACGATAAAATGGACGTAGTACGCGATACGTTTTCCGCACAGAACCATTATTTTCGAAATAAAATTGCACTATTTACAAGCGTTGTTCAGGCGTGAGTCTATTCATGATGAATTGCCAAACCAAACTGAGAATAAATCACTTGACAGCTGTTAAATCGGTCGCCATCTTGAAAAGTAATGCCAACTTAAAGTTCTATACCTCTATAAAAAACACCCTTTATAAAAATTAACGCACACAACATAAGGGCTGTGAGAAGCTGGGTCATCATTTTGACTAAAGGGTTGTAAGGACCAATTATGTATGTATGTATGACGATCAGCAGGCAAAAGTAATTCGTGAAATGAATTTTTTTGGTATTTTCATTACAACCCTTTCGTTAGGCTTGCAACCTAGCTTCTCACATCACGCACGTTATTTGTGCTAAGTGGCGGAACCTATAGTTTAAAGTTGCCCTGAAACGACAGATTTTTGAGAAATATTTCATGGCAATTTTATTTTTACACTAAAATTTTCTGTCAAAATGACTGCTAAGAGAGGAAGTGGCCGTACGAAACTTTTCATGGTATTTTTTACTACCAGATTTTTTGCCAGAAGACTGCTGAGAGCAAGTTGCCGAAAGATATATTGTTTCCATATTTCGAAGGTTTGTCTGGGCTGGGGTTTGAACTATGGGCTCTTGTCTAATAAGCAAATATGATGCCTACTAGACTAGAAGGACTTAGAATATGGTTGAGTTTATCGAAACTACTGATAAAAGCCAGAGCATAGAAAAGTGTTTTAAATGGTATTGAAGACATTATTCTGGTGGCATTCAATACACGGCAAACTCCTTCCAATTTGTTATTTTTGGCATTTGAACGAAAAGGGTTATACCTGAAGCCAGTAGGAGCTTCAAATTTAACCGTCTTTCAGAAACACTTGCCTGCAGTTATAAACAATGAGGGGCACTTAGTCATGCAACACCCACAAGTTGATCAGAAACATATTGTTTTTGGTGACTTAAATCGTTCCCCTTGGGAACTATCATGACGATTCGGGGCATATCTTTCAATGATTACTTCCAATGGATGTAAGCGTTAAATACATAAATTCATAGCCTTTCTGGCATTTCAATTACGCTGCAGCTTAACAAAAAACAAAATTAAGAGACACTTGGTATTGTTTTTTTTCTCATTGGCATGTCATTTCATGCCTTCAATATGGTTTTGGCTGGCAATTGTATGAGAAAAACTACGTGTTACATTACAGCTACAGGCTGTTCTTCCTTCCTATCCAAGCATTTCAATTTATCTATTTAACTTTATATGTGTGTGATTGAGTGTATATACTCGTATGGAAGTGTGTTTGTTATTTTATTTCATGTTTTACTTTCGCATTTTTGCCACACTTTTTGTAGACATTTTTTATTATTTTAAATGCTCGTGTGTGAGGGAGAGAACAGCAGCAATTTGAAATTTTGCCAAAAAATTCAATGTTTTTCGAGTAGCAAAAACACACGCAAACACTTGCACAAACACACGCATTCTTTGTATTTGTACAAGTACGTAAAAATGTTGTATTTGTATTTGTATTATAAACCAAAAAATTTTTGTTTGCATGTGTATGCGTTTGTGTTGTTATATGATTACGTGTTTTAGTTGACATTTGGCACTTGTTGTTTAAATAAAAGTATGCTTGTGGGTGTGTGCGTGTGTATTTACGCTCAACAATACTTCTATTATTCTAGTAACAAACAGTGACAGTGAGAGAGTGTGATTGTATATGAACCATAAAATCTTTCTGTGTGTGTATGTGGGTGTATGTGTTTATATAAATTATTGTATCGTATCGCATCGTACACTATGTAGCTTAGATTTAGGCTGTGCTGCATCACTTATGAAAATTGTTTTTCTGTGGTTTTCATTTCAAATAATGTGCGTTTATTGTTGCGTGCACGTTCGTTCTTTCATTCGTTCATTCTCCTATTGACTTTGTATTGATAAATTTTATTTCCATAATTTTTTTATTCTCATTTTGGTTTACGTTGGGTTGGTTTGGTTTGGTTACGAGTTTGGTTTCAATTCTTATTGACATTTTCCATACATTTGTTTCGATTTTTTTGAGGGATTTTTTTCCTAAAGCTTCAAATTGTTGTTGAGGATTATTTCTGTTTTTTTTTTGTTTTTTGTTTTGGAAATAGATTTTTAATAAAAAAAATCCGATCCAAAAAACAAAATATCTTTGAAAATTTGAACAGTAGAGACGAACTAAAATTAAATACAGAAACAAAAATTTAAACATCCAGTATTCTACCGTACAATACTGCAAGTGTAAGGCAACATACTGGAGCATAATAAGTTTGCCTATCGAAGAAAAAGTTTGAATTATTTATCAAAAATATCTGTTTTCCCTTCATAACAATTCCTCTATAAATTGATTAGGATTGTAACTACTCCAGAATAATATAGATTCTGATTGCAAGAGCACTTTCATGAAACTCGAAATCAATTTGATAACTAGTAGTGAACGCTTACTTACTAACCTTCCTCTCTAGAATATGTCTTCTTCTAAGCCAGAGAGAAGCGAAATTCAATACACAACAATGGAATTTTAAACCGGTAAAGCAGCTGCCATCGATAAGCCTGCCGAATTTTACAAAGCGTGTTCAGAATTTATTTACCAACATATTACATACATAATTGGCCATTACAACCCTTCAGTCAGGATTACAACCTAGCTTCTCACATCATTTAAGTTGTGTGTGTCAATTTTATACATGAGTAGTGGAATCTACACTTTTAAAGTAGACTCCCAACGGCAGGTTTTTGAGAAACTTTACATGGCAAATTATTTATTTACTCACAGAGTTTTTGCTAGAAATCTGTTGAAAAGAAGTCGCCGAAAAAATATTTTTCATATTTCGTGTTGCTGGAGATCTTTGACTTGGGGTTTGAACCGTGACCTCACGTCCAATAAGCCAACACATTACCTACTAAACTACGGTGACTACTTACCGACATATTACACTCCTTGTTTAAGAGAATCTGACAGTCACAGAACATATTCCCCGAAAGGAAAACCTGTTTATAAAAGTTCTGAAAAATAATGGTGACCTGTACAGTAAATGGCGAGACCGCAGTCAGATTCACTAACACAAGCTACATAACAGTACTGACCATGACAGCCTGTTTTAACTGATTATAGAACAAGGCAATGATTAAAACTCGAGATCGGTGCACAAATACACACAAATATTACTACACAAAAAAGAAGCAAGATGCTGAAACCGTTCTTCTATGTTTTCTAATGCTATTAAAAATTTTTACTGGTTTGGGCATCATTTCCTTGCCCATTCTATAAAGGCAGATGATACCGCGTGCACCGTGTTTCGCTAGGTATAGATTAGTACCATGAGTACTCTCTCTATTTAGATCATATTTTACTCATGTCCATTGTACATGTACCATTGTTTGCTACTACTAGATGATACAAATGAATAGTACTTAACAAAGAGTGAATAGCATTTATTGTAAAATGTCTAGTAGCATTCACACAAAAATGAATAGCATTTAAAAAAATTAATAGCATTTAAACAAAAATTAGTAGCATTTAAAATAAAAGAAGTAGCACTTCAATACAAATAAATAGCATTTGACAAATTAAACTTAAGACTAAAGGAATACTACTTAATTGTAAAAATTAAGGGCATTTAAGAAAGAACTCTTCAGTAGCATTTAAGTCAGTTAAACAAAACTAAATAGCAATTATCCAAGAGCAATAGCATTTAAACAGAATGGAATAGCATATAAGTTAAAAGAAATAGTATTGAAGGAAAAATTTATAGCATTTAAGAAATAAGATTTAGTAGAACCTTAACAGAAATTAGTAGCATTTAAGACGAAAAAAAAGTTGCACTAAAATACAAATAAATAGCAATTGAGAAAAAGAACTTAAACTGATGAAAATAGTATTCGCGGTAGTAGCTAAAATGAACATCTATTAAGCAAAAAATTAGTAGTACTTACAAAGAAAGAAATCTTGAAGCCAAATGTGTAGCAAAAAAGAAGAAACAATACTTAAGCCAAAAATCGTAAAGAAATAAATAGCATTTAAGCTGAAATGGGTCATATTTTAACAGAAATTAATAGCATTTAACCCCGAATGAATAGCATTTAACCCCAAATGAATAGCATTTAACCTCTAATGAATGACATTTAACGCCAAATGAATAGCATTTAACCCCAAATGAATAGCATTTAACCCTAAATGAATAGCATTTAACCCTAAATGAATAGAATTTAACCCCAGAATGAGTAGCATTTAACCCCGAATGAATAGCATTTAATCCCGAATGAATAGCATTTAACCCCGAATGAGTAGCATTTAATCCCAAATTAATAGCATTTATTGCCTTTTCAATGTTGCATACTGTAGCGCTTGTTAATGTTTTCCAAACATGTCAATGCCAAGCCATCACTTGCATTAGTCCAATGATAAATTATGGTATTTAAGAAATAATTCCCTCTTATTGTTTTAACTGAAAAATGAAATGGAAAACAAAACCAAAAAAAGAAAAGCTCTCAAAAAAGATTTAGGATAACTTTTTTATATGCCACCATAACTGCAAGCATGAGTGTGGTGAAGAAAAAAGTCAATTCAATTTAATTTCGTTTATACGATGCGATAATGGGGTTTCCAAACAAGAGTTATTTCAATGGCACATTCAAACGAACTCCTAAGGACTACGAAACTGAACACAATACACTTAAAACTATAGTCGTTTGGCTTTAAATACTAACCAAACCAAAGTATAGAGACCCAGAAACAAATATTCCTTGTTTTAAAAAAGAGGGTTTGACTGTGACTGCTTTCTGCCATGGTTGTGTTTAACAATAATAGCTTCCGTTTGATATTTTTTATTTGTCTTCAGTTCATGATACATTTTCTTTTTGAAATTTCTGTTGTAATGTAAACATTTTAAGAGTGAATGTGTGTGCGAGTATGTCTTCATGTGTTTTTTTTTCTTTCTTTCTCTCTGTCTTTTTTTTCCTTCCTTATTGTGTCCTTAATATGATTTGCTGCAATTTTTCATAGTCACTTATGCTGGTTTTAGGGCAGTGGGGGTGTAAGTTTTTGTCGTTGTGTGGCTTTTGTTTTCTTTAAACAATTCACTCGTACGCAGACGACAAATGGGCTGTCTAATAGACAGACAAAAACCCTAAACTTGTTAGCCGCAAAAGAAAAGAAAAATTGTTTGGATTGCATCTTCATGTTTATGTCGTTCTGCATCTGAAACAACATCAACATCATCAACAACGGCCACAGCAACAGAGCATCATCAGCAAAATTTTCAACAGCAGCCCCTACTTTTTTTCTGTCCACCACCATTTTAAATTGTTTAAAGAAATCACAATTAAAATCGTTTCATATTCCAAGCATTTGTTCTTTTCTGTTCATGTTCATAACCTCTGGCCTTAACCCCCATAATCTCTCTCTCTCTCTCTCTCTTCTAGCCAAGTTTACATTCCGTTCTTTTATGTTTACAAAGATATAAATAATTGTAACAATTATGCCGGATATATACGAAATGAAATAAACATTATGACAGAGGAAAAGAGAAAACCGTTTGAAAAGAGAAATGCTACAGAAATCGTTAATAAAAGAAAAGAGATTTGTTTACTGTCAGGGTTGTGTAGCTCAAACAGTAGTAAAATTGTTTATATCAGAGATGTATACTTCATGAAAAAAATAATTTAAAAAATTTAATCATTAACTTTTAATTCGTTTGTAAACCAGGCTTGCTTACGTGTATCATTCTCATCGTATATGTCGCAGAGGACCCCGCAGTTTCAACGAAATGGCATGCCATTCAATAGGCATCAATCATCGTTCGTTAAAAAGAATTTTGGTTGAGGAGTTCAGTTGTTCCCTTATAGCAATATCCGGGTGTAACTAAGGCTCAAGCCATTTTGAATTTTGAGTATGATGAAGCAAACTTTTGGTTGAAAATAATCTTGAGCAACGACTCCAATTTCAATATCTGGGGTTACGTGAATAATAATAAAAATAAACAGAATTATCACTTCTTACTTTCATAATTGGTCGTTACAATCATAGCTGCCAGATGAATGAGGCACCAAATCGTCAAATATTTGAGAAAAAATCGTCAAAATCGTCAGAAAAAATAAATAAATAAATTAAAAGTTTTTAAAAACCAAAATTATTTCTATTGTAGTAAAACATATAACGTCAATGTATGTACAGTTCAAAAATAAAACATTTAAAAAAAATTAGAAATTAAAAGCTAGCGCAACTCATCTTCATTTATTAAATTTTTTTCCAAAAATAGTGAAATTTTATATCATTTTCAAGATAAAATTGTTTATGGATTAAACAATCTATCCCAGTGTTGTTTATTGACACATAAGCGCAGCAATAATATTGCATCATCTTAATATTATCTATGTGTGGTTTAAATATTAAGGAGTCAGAAGCTCACTCTGAGCATGAAAATTCAGTGTAATGGTGGCTAGAACCAACACATTTTTCAGTGTCTTCAGTTCCTTCTTATGATCTTATCATCTGATCTTACTATTTACACCATTTATGACCGACCGTGAATGGAATACAACTCTCATGTAAGGGTCGGTGCCTCAACGTCTATTTTGTGGTTTCTCGACCGTGTGCAGGAGAGGCCGTAGTAGCTCGTTAAAGACGGTAGTGTATCCAACTTCATTAAATCATTGGAGCATCGTTGCAATGTGGTTTGTATTTCACTGTTCTATAGCTACTACAAAAGGATTTTGCTCGAACAAAATAAGGGGCCTTGTCCCCAAAAATCTTATATTCCTACGTAACGCTCGCCTTTCGAGCACATCCGTATGTGGTCGATTGTCCCGTAAATCGCACACTGCTTTACAGAAAAAATACATTTTTTAGTCGGACTATTCGTATGTGGAACTCAATTCCTGCTGAGATCTTTCCTGTTACTTATTGCATAAAAATATATAAGCCTAGTTTCCATAAACACTGTTCCCTCTTTCCTTCTTCCCATAACAACACATTTTCATAGTTCCAAACACAATGCCATCCAACTCCTGAGTGTTGGTCGTACGAAAAAAATAACTGCGCTTGCCTTTGTTTTTCCGATGGTAATATTAGAAGGTATACTCGAATTTTTAAAATTGCCTGCAACGACAAGTGATAAATTTTGCTCAATTTTGTATAAAATACACAAAAATCATCACAGGTGTTCGAAAGTAACTTAAAAATTTAATACTTTACTCCTTGTTATTACTAACATAAATTTCCAATAGTAACAATTGCAAAGTAAATAAAAAGCTTAAAGTGGCTTTTAATGTACTAAAGTAAAGAATATGATGTAAATTTTTAATTTTTAAAAATCGTCAAAATAAGGGCATAAATCGTCACATCGTCAAAATGATATTTTTGGAGCTCAAAATCGTCAAAATGACGATAAATCGTCAAATCTGGCAGCTATGGATTAAAGGATTGTAGTCAGGATTAGAACCTAGTTTTTCACACCGCCCATCTTAAGTGTATTAATTTATTCATGAATGGCGGGACCAACTTTTCATAGCAATTTTTGCCAGAAGATTACAGAGAGGAAGTCACCGTTGAAATATTTTTAAATATTTCGTTTTGTTCAAGTCTGAGCTAGGGTTTGAATTACGCTCATAAGCCAACACACGAACTATTAGGCTACAATGACTTCCGAAAATGCACGTACGACACATGAAAAGCGATCACATCTACTCCAAGCTACTGTATGGGGTCGTATACAGTCATCATTAACACTTATTTTTGCAAAAAGGCCACTGGCTAAACGACTTCTGTGAAGGATAAGCACAACAGGGCCATGCTAAATGACGTTTTTTTTACTTCCATTAAAAGAATTGGGACTGCAAAACACATGATTTTAATAAAATGGGGCAACAACGTGTTCTGCACTGCGCATACTGTACGTTCTACCCTTTCATTTTAGTGGTATGTGATATTGGCAAGAAGATCACTCGATTTATACTTTCTATGCGTCTTTTTGGACGACTTTTTGACTTCACGAGTCTTTGTCAACAAGACACTTTAAAGTCCTCAATGATGATATCTGCAAAGCGGAAGCCTATCACCGTAAGTTCAGGCAAATGAAATGACAAATACAACAAATCATGTGTATATGGCCATCATTTCGAGGGCGGACACTTCGCGAATATCACTTTTTCTACTTAGTGCTGAACGAGTTCAGATTTCCTGAAAAACGATCGAAGTATACTCAGTTAAACTGCGGAACACTTAGTAATCAAGTTGGCGTTCGAGAAGTACTGTTTGTCTGAGTAAATTTAAAAAATGTTCAGGTTAAAATCCAATCATACGGCAAGTTTGCATTGTTTTTAACATTCTGCCTGAATGTTAGAGTATAGAATACTCTAATGCCAGCATCCTGAAGTCAAAGGTCATACGAAACACCTTCGGATTGTCAGTTCAGAAGTTCTTAGTTGGAATTCTAAAATCAAATCTTGTCACGAGAAAATCACCGTAGTATAGTAAGTAGAGTGCTTGATACTAGACGAGAGTCCGTAGTTCAAAACACAGCTCAGACAACTTGGTCAGACAAAATTTTTCCTCACCAGTCGACATGAGAAGTTTCTCAAATTTGTATCGTTCGGAGTTGAAGTTAAACTGTAGGTCGCGCCACTCATGTATAAAATTAACACACCCAACATTAATGGTGCAAGACTCTAGTCTGTAATCCTGACTAAGGGGTTGTAATGACCAATTAAGTAAATAAGTTATCGAGAAAATTAAAGGGACCATGGTTTCCGACTTTTGTAGCTTGTCGAGATTATGCCAGGCTATAACTACATTGAGCCTTATTGCCACAAAATATAGCAAATAATGTCTCAGTTGAAGGGGAACTGTCCTATAGAGCCAGCATCCAATGGTAACGATATAACTTACTTTCTTTACTCTCTATCCGTTATATTATACTGTTACGTTTTTACCTTTTTAAAACGTTTAAAATACGAGCTCGTAGATTGCAAATAAAATAAAAATAAATCTGTGTTTAGTTTTAATTAAAATTTTTTATTATTCGCACAATTCTGTGTGCCACTGTTCACAACTTTACAATTCCTTTGTTTGTTATTCCTCTGTTTACTCCCTTTGCATAAACAATAACAATTACTAGACAATTATTTGACAGATCTTTGTAACAGAGATCTTCAAACCACGATTACTCTCTTCAAATACATCGCATCTTCACACAAGACTGACTGAACTTTTACTAACTTACTTGCCTGCTTTGCCTTGCCTTTTATATGGCAGAGTAAACAATGTGATGAATGTTCTTGAAGGCGAATGTTTGTGGCTTCACCTTCTCGAGATCTCTATAAATGTAAACATGGTTGTTTCATTATTGTTGTTTATGTATTTTGTTTACATTTATTCTTGTAGTGATTGTTGTTGTATTTTTGTTTACTTGTTTACCATTTTTTATGCTGGTGTTTGTTGTTATATTCGCAGTGCAATAATTTGTAAACAGGTTCATTGTTGTGTTATGTAGCTTTTGTTTATAATTATAATGTTAAACGATGTAAAAGCAAAACTCCAGTATCTAGATTCCTTTCATTTTCGTAACAATACGTTCAACGAAGTTTGTAGTCCCAAAAATAACCCCCAGATATCTTACCCTCCCGGTTATAATTGGCAAAATAAAAACGATTGCTTTGAGTTATTTTTCTTTTTAATATCCTACTTAGATGTTTGGGTAAGACCAAAGAAAATAAAATATAAAGAATGTGCATTTTAACATATTTTGGAATATTTTTCAAAAATATTTCAGGACGCGGGGGGAAAGATAGAAGGGAAGGTTACAGACACCAAGAGCGTAACAATGCGTTGTTCTCATCATGCGTTGTTCTCATCGTGCGTTTTTGTTGTTTGACCACTTTTTTATTTATTTTTCTGGTATTAAAAACAGACGTCGGCGCCAATGACCCTCAGGGTAAGAACATCTTCGGCTTTTTACACACATAGGACACGAACATCAAGAATGTTCGTTAAAAAGAGCGTAAAAATCTTGCCAGTTTTTAAAGAAGAAGGTTAATGTCGCTTTTTTCAGACTTCAATGATACACCCAAAGAAATATCACAGTAGTATTCACTAATATCAATGAGAAATGATTTCGATTTTTGGAAGAATACTTGCCAAGTCAAATACGGTGTCTTAGTGTCTTAGTGCAGTACAATTTTTCTATATATTCCGCTCATATATACATATCATTGGGTTAATAAGTAGACATGACATTATTACTAACAATTTTCCTCTAGGTTAACACATGCCTATGGTTATGGATTAGTGAGTGAGAGAGAGAAAATAATTTGAGAGAATTTATTTATTTACAGCCATATAAAAGTGTTAGTAATATACTCTATTTTTATTTTCATTTCATCAACATACATATGTAAAGCTGTCTATCTTTGGCTTAATAATTTTGGATAAATAAAAATAAAATAAAACATCCATTTTATTATTAAAAAAACATAAAGCTATCCATCTTTGGCTTAAAAATTAGGCCATGTTTTTTAGATAAATAAAAATAAAAAGAATAAAAAACCATTTTTTATTAAAAGAAAAAGAATCGAGCATTCCAAAGCATTTAAAAAAATATACTATGGGACAAAATAAAAAACGCCCAGCTAATGACATAGAACATTTTTAATACAAAATCTTCTTCGAGTGTTATTCTGAAATAAAATGATAAAGCATCCGCAGCACATGTATTCTTGTCGCACTCTGATCGACAACTAAATCAAAAAATACAAGAATACATACACATGTACATACGTACGATGAGAGCAACACATTGTTACGCTCTTTGTTTGTGTTCATTTTCCTTCTGTCTTCCTCTCCCCTCACCCAGAAATGATTTTTAAAAAAAATTTGGTGAGAGCGGGTCGTGATGTTACGACCCGCCATAAGAAATTTTTCTTCTACATGATGCGCATTCTTTATATACATATTCTTTGGTAAGACCTTAGTCTTCTTTCGGCCTTATGGGCTCAGATTTTTAATTAAAATTGAAGTATAAACCTGTTCCCATAAGACATTAAAAAAAGTGTAGAAAATACACCAGCATGTAAACAGAAAATCACAAATTTAAACAGGGTTTTTATTACTTTAAAGTCCCCCTTTTTGAAAATAAAATTTTAACGATAAATTACTTGTACTTTCTAGGCCATCATTAACGTTTATAGTTTTTAATTAAATTCTCTTTAATTATTTATCAGCAAAGCTTTTTATAACAATTTTTTTTTTTAAATATTCATCTATAAACCACATCTAATTATATCCTCATACATACATACATACATACATCCATATAAACATTATACTCTCTTTTTTCTCTTCTCCTGCTTTTCGTTTTATTGTAAAAATTATTTGCTTAACAATTTTATGTACGCTGGTTTTGTGCCACTAACATAACATGGCTTAAACAATTATACATTTGCTCCTGTAGTCAATCCTGTAGATAGAGAGGAAAGGAGAGAGTGATTTCATTTCATTTTTTTCAAAACATTTAAAAAGTTTTACTCCCTGTACTATACCCCACCCACTCCCTCTTTATTTACAATAATGGCAAACAATTTACTGGCAATGGAATAAATATGGCAATGGAATGAAACTATTTTGTTTACTTTATGGCAATGGCAGCGTAATAAATGCGAATAAAGGTGGCAATAAATTTTCGTTTTGTTATACAATATAATACCGAGTACTCGTACTCGTGTACAATAACAATAATAATAACAAAAATAATCAAACAAACAAACTATGGGAATATAATGATTATTTTTCCTTTAACAAATTTGATAAACATAATGCGAATATAGGGCGTTACTGGCGGAGGGCCAGAAATTTAAAAGCTTAACTCTTCAACATTTTCCTTTTAATGTCAGACACTACATCTGTTTTGAGTCAGGAATACGACATAAGTTCTAAGCCTTATCTCGCTGAAGTTCAGTCAGACTTGTGTGAAGACGCGGTGCGTATGAAGAGAGTAATCGTGGTTTGAAGATCTCCGTTACAAAGATCTGTCGAATAATTGCCTAGTAATTGTTATTGTGTATGCAAAAGGTATAAACAAAGGAATAACAAAAAAAAGTAATTTTTGCTTTGTTTACACTAGCTGTACCCAGCGCGTGTTGCTGCGCCACACAACTAAAATAAATTTGAAGGAAAGGCATTACACAAATGTCCAATTAATTTTGAATCATTTTATTGATTTTGTTTGTAGTACGCATTCGATCAGTTTCTAACCTCACTTCTCGTTGTTCAAGTGGTTCAAGCGAACGGGTTTCAGCGGCATGTACTTGAAGATTTTCCAGTCTCAATGCTAGTCTGATTCTGAGGCTTGTAATGCTCTTTTCTTCCGTGATTGAGGTGTAGGTCGACCAATTGCTTGTCATTCATTTTGAATAATTTTCAGTGACGCCATCCATCGGAAATTAATCGCACCAACCTCCATCGACTCATGAGCAACAACTTTGTTAAAGAATGCACAGTTTACGATTTAATTCATTTTAAGTAATTTTCAGTGGCGCCACCTATCGGATGTTGGTCATACCAACTTAGAAACCTTCGTCGGCTCATGCGCAACAACTTTGCTAAAGATCATAACATGATCAAATCCATATTTTACGATTCTATAACAAACAAACATTCATTGTATATGGGTATGTGGGCGTGGCACCTCGCCTACTTGAAATTGTAAAATAAAAAGTAGCCTATAACTCCTTCCAGACATACAGGAAAATCGGTTCAGCCGCTTAGCCGTCTATAGACTTCAAATAAACCCACAAACAAATAAACACACATTCATTTTTATATATAAGAACAAGAACATCTATCAGACTGTTTACTCAGCCATACAAAAGGCAAGGCAAAGCGGCAACTCAGTGAGTGAAGTTCAGTCAGTCTTGTGTGAAGACGGGGTGTGTTTGAAGCGAGTAATCGTGGTTTAAAGATCTCCGTTACAAACATCTGACGAATAATTGCCTAGTAATTGTTATTGTTTTTTGTAAAGGGTGCAAACAGAGTAATAACAAACAAAGCAATTGTTGTTGTCACATCAATTCGCACAGAATTGTGCGAATAATAAATAATTTTAATTAAAACTAAACACCAATTTATTTTTATTTTGTTTGTAATCTATGAGCTCATATTTTAAACGTTTTTAAAAAGTAAAAAACGTAACAATTGCATCGTATGATATGAACTCCAGTCCTTCAAGAGTTGCTGGTTTGTCAGCAGAAACCATTGACTTAACATAAACCCATATAAAGTAATCCAGTATTGTTAAATAGCACAAACAAGAGGGTCAGAGAGTAAAACAATTTCTGCAAAGAAACTTGTAGCCAAATTCATTTTGTAATAAAACGATTCTTAAGCTTGCTGCATGATAAGTTGTACTGCCCTGGCTAATCAATTCCACCAGTATGGCTCGATATTTCACTGCGAATGAAATAAAGGCCAATGATGCTGCCAGTGTGTCAACCACACCAAACAGTTGTTTTAATGGTTGTAATGGTCATTCATTTATCACTTGATAATCTTTGATAAAAAATGCTTACCTTTGGCGAATTTTAAATAAGCAACTTCAGAGTAAATTACAAGCATGTGAATGCCGTTTAGCTTCAATTCTTATACGAGCTATAATTTATAGGTATAATAAGCCATGTATTTTTCTTAAAAATGTCCACGTATTCGAAAAGCAAAGGCCAATAACTTAAAAACGTTGACGAACCTACATTTCAGCAATTTGTTTAAGAATTCACTCTACAGCAGCAGTATTTTGTTCGGTACTCACTTTTCCTTAACTTGTTGGTTCCTTCCTGCTTGTCAAGCTAAAAATATAAAGGGTATTTGTCTCGCCAATTCCAGAATGTCTCCACTTAAAAATACTTCTAAGCTAAACAGTGTAATTAAATGCTGTTCTAGGTTCTAGGGTTCATATACGATCCATACGTATGGAAATAAAATTGTTCTGAGAAGCCTTTCGATTCCATAACCTTCCTTGAATTATTATTTCTTCTTCTCCAGTTCAAATAACAATTGCTGCCTCATGTGAAAGGACAATAAAATTTAAAAGCAGCAGCAAATAGTTTTCTTACAGTACATTGCGTAAGTAAGTCAACAACTAAATGCTTGCCATGAAGTTTAATCAGAATAAAATTGTCTGCATTTATGGTTTGCTGGTATAACTCTCCTCGTTCTTCAAAAAAAATTACAAGTGCTGTACTACCCGACATTGCCTAAAAGTCTTGCAATTTACAGATTTCCTTTTATCTAAAGCATGGAACTTATGCCAAAGAGCCACAGAACGCATCTTAGTAGTGCTCTTCTGAATCCCTAGATAGCTTGAATAACTTGGGTATTCTCGCAAAGACGTATGGACTGCATATCTATATCGAGTATAGCGTCCAATATAAGCACGTTATCTTATCATATTCTCTTTCGCCACAAACAGTACAGCCACTATGCTACCTCGATTTTTTGTTGCCTTTCTTCTAAATGTAGGAACTCACTCTTGTGCCAAAGAGGGACAAAATGTGCCTTAGTTGTGCTCTTCGGTATCCCTAGATACTTGAATAACTTGGGTATCCACGCAAGGACGTATAGACTGCATATCCACTTATATCGAGTGTAGAATCCAATATAAGCACGTTACTTTATCATATTCTCTTTCCCTACAAACATTATAACCGCTATACTACCTGTATTTTCTGTTGCCTTTCTTCTAAAGGTAGGAACTCACTCTTGTGCAAAGAGGGACTAAATGCGCCTTAGTTGTGCTCTTCGGTATCCCTAGATAGCTTGAATATCTTGGCTTTACTCGCAAGGATGGACAAATTCCATGTTGTTATGTTTTTTAAAACCTTTGAGAACTTTTAAATGTGAAATATGAGCTCGTAGATTGCAAATAAAAATAAATTTGTGTTTAGTTTTACTTAAGTTCTTTACTCTTTACAACTTGATGTAAACAATGACAATTGTTCGACAGATCTTTGTAACGGAGATCTTCAAACCACGATTATACTCTTCAAACACCGAGCGTCTTCACACAAGACTGACTGAATTTTTACTGTATCCGTTGCCTACTTTGTCTTGCTTTTTATATGCCAACGTAAATGAGTGATGAATGATCTTGAAGTCGAATATTCGTGGCTTCACCTTTTCGAGATCTCTGTAAACATCGTTGTTTCATTTACATTATTGTTTGTGTATTTTTGTTTACATTTATTCTTGCAGTGTTTGTTGTTGCATTTTTGTTTACTTGTTTATTCCCTTTGTTATGCTGGTGTTGTTGGTATATTTTTTGTTTACTTGTTTATCATGTAAATAAGTTTTTGTTTTTGTAGATTTTGTTTAGAATTTTAATGTTAAACGATGTAAAATCAAAACACCATTTCCATTTTCGTAACAATATCTGTTTAGAGCGCAGAATCTAATGGCCTTATTGAGTTCATATCGACGCCTCCGTTCTATAACATTCTAAGTCGAAAAAGTGTGTTTTGAGTAATAAGCTATCAAAGTTTTCACGCGACATACGACCATATGTGTATTCTAAGGAGATTTTCCCCTATAAATTCGGAACGGATAGACGCATCTTAACCAAATTTTGACAGTATTTAAGTTAGAGACCGTAGAATTTAAAAATGCAAGAACATTAAGTGCACTTAGAACGTTATAGAATGGAGGCGTCGATATTCTCTTTCCCTACAAACAGTTCAAGCGCAGTTTTACATAAACCGCTGCTTTCAGGCCTTCTACTCTATAAAGCTTCCTTACAAGTAGGTTTGGACACTTGATATGTAAGAAACATTGTCTGCATTACACCTCTTGTTTTTTTTTTTTTTTTTTTTGAAAAAGTTTCCCAACACTAGGCCCTTGGGAGTATTTTTATTTGTTTTTTTTTTTTTTGTTGGTCTTTGTTGTTTTGATATTTTTGCCAACAACAGAAAAAATAATCATTTTTTTGCCTTTTTTTCTGTTGGTTTTTGTGGTCAGCAGCACAACAAACACATCAGCATAAAAGAAGCGAAAAAGGAAATACTTTGTAGCGTTGTGCCATTAAAAAGGGGGTACCATAGAGGGGATTTTTGTGAATGAAGCCCAAGAAACCCCGATTTTACTTACTTACTTAATTGGCCATAACAACCCGATTAACGGATTTCGGCCTGCCGCAACACATCCTTCCAGGCGCCTCTGCTTCTTGCGCGCCTACGCCAGTTGGTCACACCAATCAATGACAGGGCTTCCTCGATTTGGTACTTCCAACGGATACAAGGTCGTCCTCTTCGCCGACTTTTGCAGATCCCCGCATCAAATACCCGTCTCGCTGGAGCATCCTCCTCCATTCGAACGACATGGCCGAGCCAACGCAGCCGCTGAATATTAATACGCTGTACAAGGTCCATGTCGTTGAGGAGCTCATACAGCTCACTATTGTATCGGATGCGGAAATCATCGCCAACACGTACTGGACCGAAGATCTTGCGCAGTACTTTTCTCTCGAACACTCTCAAGGCTGCTGCATCAGTACTTAATAGGGTCCATGCCTCTGCGCCATAAAGAAGCACGGGTAGGATGAGCGTCTTGTAGAGTGTTAGCTTCGTCGTACGAGAGAAGTCTCTGCTACTCAATTGCCTATTGAGACCATAGTAGCACCTGTTGGCAAGAGTGATCCTGCGCTTGATCTCCAGACTGACATCATTTCTGGTGGTAACGGCGGAGCCAAGATAAATAAATTCCTTGACCGTATCAAAAGTATAGTTATCGGCCGTAATCTGAGAATCAATACGCCGCACGTCTCTACTTGACGATAACATATACTTTGTTTTGCCCTCATTTACTGCCAAACCCATCTTGGTAGACTCGCGTTCAATAGCACTAAAGGCAGCAGTAACATCTCGCTTCGTACGCCCTATGATGTCAATGTCGTCAGCGTACGCAAGCAACTGGAAACTTTTTTGAAAAATAGTGCCACTGCGATGCACTCCTGCCTTTCGCAGAACACTCTCCATGACGAAGTTGAAGAGGTCGCATGATAAGGGATCGCCTTGTCTGAAACCTCGCACGGCACCAAAAGGATCGGAGAGGTCCTTTCCTACCTTGACGAATCTGCAGGAATTGCTCAACGTCATTCTGCATAGTCTTATCAGCTTCGCAGGTATACCGAGCTCAGACATTGCGGCAAAAATACGATCCCTTATGGGGCTATCAAAGGCAGCCTTATAGTCGACAAAAAGATGGTGTGTGTCGACTTGTTTCTCGTGGGTCTTTTTCAGGATTTGGCGTAGTGTGAAGATCTGGTCGATGGTGGACTTGCCAGGTCTGAAGCCGCACTGATAAGGTCCAATAAGTGTTTTGACGAGTGGCTTCAGTCGTTCACACAATACGCCTGTAAGAACCTTATATGCGATAGGGAGAAGGCTTATACCCCTATAGTTGGCGCATATAGTAGGGTCTCCCTTTTTCAGGACAGGACAGAGGACACTGCGGTTCCAATCGTTGGGCATACTTTCCTCTAGCCATATTTTGTAAATAAGCTGGTGCATGCGCCGTACCAGCTCATTACATCCGGTCTTAAAAAATTCAGCGGGAAGGCCATCAGGACCTGCCGCTTTATTGTTTTTATGGCGCGTAATCGCGACTTGGACCTCTTCATGGCTAGGCGGCGGAATCTCCACGCCGTCATCATCGATCGGGTTCGGAACATCATCTCTAAAGGCTTTATTGGTGTCGTAGCAGAGTAGAGAAGTGTTTCCTCCATAACCTCAGTACTCCCTGCGGATCTGTTACTAAGTTTCCATTTTGGTCCTTGCAGGAAGACGCTCCGGGTTTATAACCCCCGGTTAGACGCTTAACCTTTTGATAGAATTTTCGAGCGTCATTCCTACATCTATACATCTCGACTCCCTCACGCTCACGCCTTTCCTGCTCCCTCTTCTTGCGTCTGAAAAGGCGTCTCTCATCCCTTCTCTTCTCTCTATAGTTCTCGACAATGGCTCGCGTACCGGCTGACTGCAACGTTTTCTTGTATGCGGCGTTTTTCGCTGCAGTTGCCTCGCGACACTCCTCATCGTACCATTGATTTCGTTGGGGTGGGCGTTCGAAACCAAGGATTTTAGGTGCCAAAAATAGGTTTTTATAGGGGATTTAACCAATTGCGGTGGCTGCAATGTCCAAAAAAAAAACAAATTTCTTGTTCTTTTTTTTTAATTCCCTTTATGATCCACCCTATATGTGTATCCATGTACATGTACATGTATGCTATGTACAGCATAGCATACTGACAGGTTTAATTAACAAATACAAACAACACATGTAAAGACTAAGCGTGTAACGCCCTCTAAACCCAGGCGTATTTAAATTCAGTTCAACGTTGGCAACCTTTACTTGGAACTTGTGATCTCAGATACACTTTCAAAATTAAATTTTCTTTGATTGTGTTATAAAATTAAAATTTAAATTCGAAATTAAATTAATTTTAGCAACAAAACCTAGGGTAACTAGGGTATAATGTTTGCCTGCAAAGTTTGATTTTTGCAACATATGCCGACACATGTACGAAACCATTAGAAAAGATAATTAAATTAAAATAAATTATGTACCATCTCCTGGCATTCACTCGCTCTCTTTCTCTCTATACATACGTATGTATGCATGTATGTGTGTATCTACATGTATACACTATTTGTGTGGCATGGACAAACATCTGTTATGGCTCTAAACTACAAAATTATTGCCACAATTTATAGTGTATTGTGTAGCTTAACTTTCAATCTCTCTCTCGTTCTCTTTTTCTATATTTCCCCCTCTTTGTATGTGTGTGTCGCTCTGCTCTCATTATCATTTAAATTGAAATGAACATCTTGTTTAAAGATTTCACATAAATTCTGTGTCTCATTTTAATTTATTTTAATCGAGTAAACTTAATTGTTACTGCGATTAATCTTCATTAAATTAATATTTTCATTACGAACTTTATCTGCGTATTAAGAAACAGAAGATAGAGAGAGAGAGAGAGATATATTACAAGAGTTGATTGTCAGTGATAAGATAAATATTGAGGACTTAAAGGCGGTTTTTTAAAAGAAAATAGAGAAACTAAACGGATAATCTCTGTTTAGATTTGAGGAGTTTGATAACAAAAATGTTTAAACGCTCTGGAAGACACACAATTGAAGTCATAAATGGCGTTTATCCAGTTGCACTCCAAAGATTTTCCTGCAAGCTGCCTGCATATCATTATGACATGGTAGGTACGTAGATAAAGGGTGTTTTTATAGAGGTATAGAACTTTAAGTTGGCATTACTTTTCAAGATGGCGACCGATTTAACAGCTGTCAAGTGATTTATTCTCAGTATGGTTTGGCAATTCATCATGAATAGACTCACGCCTGAACAACGCTTGCAAATAGTGCAATTTTATTTCGAAAATAATGGTTCTGTGCGGAAAACGTATCGCGCACTACGTCCATTTTATCGTCGACAAAATCGTCCATCAGAGCAGTTAATTCGATTAACCATGGAACGTTTTCGCACCGCGTTTACTCTTATTGATAACTCGCATTCCCAGAGACGCTGTACGGTGCGTACAGAAGAAGCTATTGCTGCTGTAGAGCGTAGCATTGAGGAAGACCCGAATGAGTCCATCCGCCATCGAGCACAGGAATTGGATCTGTGTCCATACACTTTATGGAAGATTTTTCATTCCTGAATTGAATAACCATGATGTCCAGGAGATGTGGTTTCAACAAGACAGCGCAACATGTCACACAGCTCGTGCCACAATAAATTTATTGAAAGACACTTTTGGTGACCGCCTAATTTCACGTTTTGGACCTGTGAATTGGCCTCCAAGATCTTGTGATTTAACACCGCTAGACTACTTTCTGTGGGGCTATGTAAAGTCATTGGTTTATGCGGTAAAGCCACAAACGCTTGACCATTTGGAAGACAACATTCGCCGTATTATTGCCGATATACGGCCACAAATGTTGGAAAAAGTCATCGAAAATTGGACGTCCAGATTGGACTACATCCGCGCCAGCCGTGGCGGTCATATGCCAGAAATCATATTTAAAATGTAATGCCACAAGATTATCTTTCGGATAAATAAAATTCATGTCAATCGAATAATCCATCGTTGTTTTATTGCAACTTAAAGTTCTATACCTCTATAAAAAACGCCCTTTAGAAGTGGCTGTCCCCTCGATGAAGTCATGAGCGGACACACTTAGGCCGCACACAGGGCCCATTGTGATGCCACAGTTTCACATTCTCCCCTATTCCAGGAACCACTCTGAGCTTCCGATGAAGCGACAATATCCATGAAGCGTCAATATCCATGCATGACAGTTTATCTAGGTGCTCCATGTAGCAGGCACCCAGGTGCCTCTTTCTCCTCTGACCAAGTGCCGGTCATGTGTTTCATCCTCCTCCTCATCTCTACAGCTTCTGCAGAAATCATTCGCGAGGTGTCCAAGACCAATACGCCTCGCATGAGTTCCTATAATACAATGGCCCGTAATAACCCCGATAACAGCGCTGCAGCGCCTGCTTCTTTGGAGTTTAAACAGAATTGCCGTGCGCCCTCCTATCCAGCCTTGGCCAGATTTTTTGCGCCGTTCTGCCTTTATCCGAAGCTGCCCACCTACTGTTGACGAGGTCCACGATTGCATTGTCAATTATAAGCCTGCAGGTATCCAAAGGGATCCCCAATGTAGAGAATTCATTAGAGAGTTCGATCGTCGTGCCCCTTCTGGCCAAATCATCCGCTCTGCAGTTGCCGGGAATATCTCTATGTCCCGGTACCCCTGTGATACAAACATCATATCGGTTCGCCATCTCATTGAGACATCTGCGACAGTCGTACACCGTCTTGGAGTTTATTACACTAGAATCCAATGCTGTGATGGCCGCCTGGATATCGGAAACTATTTTGTCCACAACAACAGCCTGAATTGCATACATTTCCGCCTGAATGACGCTGCAGTGATCTGGTAGCCCTATAGACTTGGATATTCCAATTGATTTCGAATAGATACCAATTCCAACGGCTCCTTCCAATTTGGAGCCATCGGTGTAGATTTGTGCGGTATCCCCCGCGAGGTGCGCCGCACCTTTCCTGCAGTCCTCCCTTTTCGGAATGGATGTCCTAAAATTTGTTGAGAAGTCATATCGCGGTGTCATATAGTCAATTCTTCAAAATATCTATCTATCATTATGACATACTCAGTCATTACTTTAATGGTCCCGATATGGGCCATGTTAGTTTGATATTCACTATTATTCCCATATATTTTGCTTCCATTTTCTATAACACTTCATACATTACAACCCTTTAGTCAGGATTACGACCTAGTTTCTCATAACACTTATGTTGTGTGTGTTAATTATATGCATGAGTGGCGAGACCTAAAGTTTAAAGTCCATGCCGAGCGATATATTTTTGAGAAACTTTTTCATGGCAATTTTATTTTCTCTATGATATGATGTTACAGCCGAATTAGTCCAGGGTTTTACGTGAGTATCGCCGCGATGGCTTACCCCACGGTGCTCTAAGCACGGATGGAAACAATGCGTCTACCAGCGCCCCCACATACAATGATGCAACCCTGCACAATGCCTTATTACATCACCACACGTGAGTACCAATTCGAAGCTTTGCATTTGGACAAGACTTCCCTCTTGGTTAGGGGTGAGAGACTATCTAAACTCCACTTCTTCAATAGTTGAGAGTGCAACGCCACACCGTGCTTGCGCTCTTTCCGCGATTTGGGTTTAAACCACAGCCACCACGTTGCTCCCACAAGAGAGCCGCACCATTGCCGGGCAGAGACAAATCTCTGTGGCTCCCGACACCCGTGGTACCAGAATTAAGCCACCAAACAGTTCGGAACTGGTGACCCTTTGAACGACAACGTCCCAGCTCTAGAGAAGCACCAGAAACCAAACTAATAAGCAAACAAAAAGGAGCGGCAACCAATTACCAAAAGGAAAAACTATTTACGGCAACAATAACACTGGACAAAGGGCATAAAAACGGCAAGATCAGGGAGCCGCTGGCGAATGAAGTGAAGGGGAAAACCTCCACTAACGTCCTGTTCTTTTTCTCCTAAAAACTTCATTGGCGAAAACGCCCAACCTCCCAATTGTCCGAGCGTCTTCTAAGGCCCTACTCAAATCCCACTCCCCCCGACTATAGGTAACACCCATACTCTATAAATCTCTAATGTCATTATAGTCTGAGCATGTTGTCAGTACATGCTTCCAGTCCTCAGTCCCCATCCCACACCGACAGTCAGCTGATTACAGCCGAATATATCCTCCAATTAGAAAGTCTTCCTTCTTGTAAACAAATACTGTGATCTTGCTCGGGTTTATTTTCAATCACACCGATATTCGCCGTCGACTTGCAAACTCAAGAGCCCTTTGAATGGTCTTACAAAGCATCTCTTGCAATTCGAATTCACAACCAAGCTCCTCATACAGACATACATACAAAATTGATCATTAGAAGCCTTCAGTCAGGACTACGACCTAGCTTCTCATATCACTTATGTTATACGTGTTATTTTTAAGCATGAGTGGCGGACGGAATCTGTAGTTCGAAATCGAGTCCACGACAAATTTTTTTGAAAAACGTTTTCATGGCAATTTTTTATTCGACTCTCACAGTTTTTGCCAGAAATCTGCTGAGAGGCAGTTGTCGAAGAAATATTTTTTTGTAGTTCGTTTTGTTGTAGATGTCTGACCTGGGCTATGAACCGCGGTCTCAAGTCTAATAAGCCAACACACTACCTACTAGACTACGGCGACTGCCTCATAAATGATGAGAGAAACCCTTCTTATTGCCAATCTTTAGGAGTGTGGACCCTGACTAATTCATCTCCTGCATATGTTTCCATAAACTGTAGGATTTCTGTCATCTAACCGGATGACATAAGGTTTTCTTTTCTTCCCCTTTTATGATCTCCCAAGGGATGCTATCATATGGGCCTTATATATTCAGACAATCGAAAGTAGTCACCTTCTTGACGTTCAAAGGCCTCTCAATCTGTCAGCTTTATATGCCTGTTGCTTAGGATGCAGCGGAGCCATTTTCAATACACCACATCTAAAGCACTGGCCGTAATGTAGACACTGCTTCTAATGCCCAGAACACAAAAAAATTCCTGAATACAGGGAGACATTTCATGCAGGGGTTCCAAACAAGTTAACGTAAAAAAAAAACGAATGAAATTTTCCAATTTTCCCCCTTATCATGCGACCTCTTCAACTTCGCCATGGAGAGTGTTCTGCGAAAGGCAGGAGTGCATCGCAGTGGCACTATTTTTCAAAAAATTGTCCAGTTGCTTGCGTACGCTGACGACATTGACATCATAGGGCGTACGAAGCGAGATGTTTCTGCTGCCTTTAGTGCTATTGAACGCGAGTCTACTAAGATGGGTTAGGCAGTAAATGAGGGCAAAACAAAGTATATGTTATCGACGAGTCGAGACGAGCGGCGTATTGATTCTCAGATTACGGCCGATAACTATACTTTTGATACGGTCAAGGAATTTATTTATCTTGGCACCGCCGTTACCACCACAAATGATGTCAGTCTGGAGATCAAGCGTAGGATCACTCTTGCCAACAGGTGCTACAATGGTCTCAATAGGCAATTGAGTAGCAGAGACCTCTCTCGTACGACAAAACTAACACTCTACAAGACACTCATCCTAGCCGTGCTTCTTTATGGCGCAGAGGCATGGACCCTATTAAGTGCAGATGCAGCGGTCTTGAGAGTGTTCGAGAGAAAAGTACTGCGCAAGATCTTCGGTCCAGTGCGAGTTGGCGATGATTTCCGTATCCGATACAACAGTGAGCTGTATGAGCTCCTCAACGACATAGACGTTGTACAGCGTATTAATATCCAGCGGCTGCGCTGGCTCGGCCATGTCGTTCGAATGGAGGAGGATGCTCCGGCGAGTCGGGTATTTGATGCGGGAATCTGAGGAAGTCGGCGAAGAGGACGACCTTGCATCCGTTGGAAGGACCAAATCGAGGAAGTCCTGTCATCGATTGGTGTGACCAACTGGCGTAGGCGCGCACGAAGCAGAGGCGCCTGGAAGGATGTGTTGCGGCCGGCCGAAATCCGATAAACGGGTTGTTATGGCCAATTAAGTAATTAAGTAAGTAAGTTTTCCAATCTGATAAGCATGTTGAGCGGCAATGAAAAGTGGGGAATTTATGACAACAATAAGGCACATCTAGTTCCTTTCAGCATGTCTTCCAATTAAACAGCTAAACCGTGTAACTAAATGTGCTTCTAGGTTCTTGGGTCCATATACGATCCATACGTACGGACAAACCCAAAATCGTTCTGAAAAGCCTTTCGATTCAATAACTGCCCTTCCATGAATTATTATTTCTTCTTCTCCAGTTCAAATAACAATTGCTGCTCATGTGAAAGGACAATAAAATTTAAAAGCAGCAGCAAATAGTTTTCTTACAGTACGTTGCGTAAGTAAGTCAACAACTAAATGCCTGCTATGAATTTTAATCAGAATAAAATCATCTGCATTTACATTATGATGTCAAGTTGACATACAAACTCATTGAATGTCTGCCACAAACACTAACACATGCAAAAACACAATACACTCACACACGCACACATTTATCTAAAATATCTCATATCGTTTTATGGTAATTTGTTAACAATTACACAAGTATGGCCAACAATAAAAGCATCCTTATTCACCTCACTCCGCACCGCCCCGCCCCGACCCACATTCGAAATGGAAGTGTTAGGCAAAGTAAAAAAAAAATATAATGCCAGCCGGTGCCAAAATTTTCTATTAAGATAGACAGGATTTACTGATTAGAAAATCAATTTTCACCTGCCATAATATAACCAGACACACACACACATAAACACATACACATACGCATACACAAACTCACGCACTTTTACAATCTCTTAACAATTTGTGGCCTGAAATAAATCTTTAATGGATTCAAGCAGAAGAAGACGAAGAAGACGAAGAAGAAGCAGAAGATGGTCATAGAAAACCGAAGGTAGTGAGTTAACTTTCCACTTAAGCTCACACTGCTGTTTGCCAATTCAGTAAGTTGACCCTAATTCGGGGAAGACTTAAGGAAACAGATGTTTTGTTAAGGCATTTATGGTTTGAGTAATTGAGTTTGATTGCACAGAAAAACAGAAAAACAGAGAAAATGAAGAAGAAAACAGAAATTATTGTGATGACCTTAAAAGCTTTAAAATTTTTGACACGTTAATTGTGTGAATTTGTGAGAGACAGGTGGTAGTCTTATATTGTTTTTAGATAACAACAGTGGGTCAAACGAATAAATAATCGACTTTATGAAACCCCACAAAGCACACAAGTGAATGGATATGAGCCTCATGAGTTGGAATCATCTGCTGAGTTATGGAAATTTTTTATTCGTGTATGTTTCTGCCAAGCTTATATGCAATGGAGTATTGTGACTGCAATTAGGTTAGGTTAGGTTAGTGTGGTAGCTTCATAACAAAAGCTCACTTGAGCACGCATAGCGGCCCGTTGTGACACCACAAATGAACGCAGTTCCTGTACTGACCAATTTCCCCCGAACCCAGGAGGGGGAGGTCGGGCAGCGCAAGATCTTTATATCCAAAGCAACACTACCCCGCGCTGGAAAACCAGCCAGAAAGTTGGATAAACGAGGCTATATCCTTGACATCAATGAACGATAGCTCCGTTAAGCTGACAAGGGTCGGAGAGCGAAATAGCCTATATCTGCACCTCGCAAGAGATGGGCATTGACAAAGAAATTGGATAACAGTCTGCTCTTCCTCAACGGATCTGCATCCACGGCAGAAGTCATTAAATGGGAGCCGCATTCTCCCCGCGTGTCTACCCATAACACAGTGACCTATAAGCATGCGATTTGAGATGATGCCGCGATCAAGACCAAGTAACTGGTTGGTACGCCTTCTATCCATCCGCCAGGTGAGTCTAGCGGAAGAGCAGGACTAATCCACGATCCAGGATAGGTTGGCGTCCCGGAAAAATTTTCGCGCGATGGCCAGTTTGATCGAGGCAAGTGGCAGTCCTAAATCGATTTAACAGGACTCCGGTAGTAGTGCGCCAACTCTGGCTAGGTCGTCGGCTCTGCAGTTTCCCGGAATGCCACAGTGTCTGGGGACCCAGACAAGTGTGACACTGAAGCGCCCAGAAAGAAGGTTGAGGCAACGTCGACATACCCTGACGATCCTGGAATTATTCCCAATGTTCGACAGAGACTTTATGGCAGCCTGGCTATCCGAAAAGATCGAGATGCGGGTGAAAGGAACAACGTATGCGAGGATCCATTGTGCGGCCCGGTAGATGGCCATTACTTCCGCCTGGAACACGCTGCAATAGTCCAGCAGCCGGAGTGAAATATTCGAATCCAATTTCCCGGAGTAGACTCCGCTACCCACCCCGCCATCGAGTTTGGAGCCGTCGGTATCGTATACATCCAGGAGTTTCGGGGGACGGTCGTGTCTGGGGCCCAATCACTTCTGCTTGGGATGAAGAAGTTGCAACCCCTATCAAAACAGTATTCTGCAGGAAGATAATCGATTTCCATTGGGGCCACCGGGTCGATCTCCAGAATAGAGGAGTGACCAGAGGGAACGACGCGTCAACGAGACAGGGCATTGAGTCTTGTCACAGTGAATTTAGCCACCTGCTTAGCGAGGGGTTCAGTAGGAAGCCAGTTAAGCATTACGAACAAGGCCTTTGTGGGGGTGGTCGCAGAGCACCAGTGATACGAATAGCTGCGGACCTTCTTACTCCGTCCAGGAGTCTGACATTGTGCCGCTTGTCCAGAGCAGTCCACCAGAAGGCAACACCGTATACGAGGTTGGGTTCGTTGACCGCAGAGTAAATCCAACGCATAAGTCTTGGGCCGAGACCCCATCTAGATCCAACTGCCCTACCGCAGCAGTAAGCGGCACACGCCGCCTTTCGCGCCCTGGCAGCCAGATTAGCCCTCCAGTTGAGTTTTGGGTCTAGGATCAGGCCCAGATACTTAACCTCGGGACTTAGCGTGAGTCTGCTCCCGTTAATACTAGGAAGGATGAGGGTCGGGACCTTGTATGTCCTAGTGAAAAGGATTGTATATGTCTTGGAGGGATTGACGGATAGTCCAAAAATCCCGCACCAGTCCAGTTCATCCTAGAATAACAGAATATTTACTTACTCAACCTAATTAAACCATCATTTGTACCGTGTTTTAAAATCTTGTACTCGAAAGTAAACGTTCCAGAAGACACAATTACCACTCTCTACCAATACCAATACTTTGAAACAACTATGTCACGTACACATATTCATAAACGAAATATATTTCATTATGTTTTGTTATAAATATTCATTAAATTGAAATTATGAAATTTAAATATTTTATTTTTACTTCTTTAATAGGCTTTTTGAGAGAATTTCCTAAAAATGTTTGTATCAATTCAAAATATATAGTATGTATACATATGTACGTGTATACATGTATCTGTAAATATGTATATATGTATTGAAGTGTTAAAAAGTTATTTTAAATGTTTATTTAAATAAATGTAAATTATTTAATTTCCTTAAGACTCTAAAGAGTACATTAGTTTCAAGGGGAGAAACTGAAATTTGTTGCAGAAATAAACTCGAAATATTTCATTCATTTTCGTTACCCTACAGTCGGTGGATATACTATACATACATATGTATGTATGTATCTCGGCTCATGGCAATATTTTTATGGAATAAGTCTTTTGAAAAATGTTTTACGATGCAATTACGACTGTGTTTATTTTTTAAGGAGCTCTTGTCAAAATTATATGTCTCCAAGTTATGTTCTGGATCATCGACCTTAACACATTCGCCTCACAGCGACTTCAGTTCAATTGCCGGTCTGGCGACTCACAAATATATTATTACTCCGTACTTAAACCCGAGAATTCCAGACATAATTCATATAGCTAGAGCTGATAGCATGCTATGCGTCGATGCAACTCTCAGTGCTTCGATTCTTTGTGTCTTGTAACCTCTGCTATACCAGTAGGGCCGTTCCCTATTTCTTGCAGTTAGAGAGGGAGATGCTATTACACTCTACCTTTAACAAATTCCTTCTTTCTACGATAGGTCAGTCTACATTCATCATTATATGTAGTTGTTTATTAAAAGTGGCCTGTTACTTTATCCTTCAAAATTGTGCCTTTGCTTCTAAGCACCCCGAGGCCAGTATCCGGTTATAACTGCTGCGATTCGTAAGATGGAAAGATTAAATTGTTAGGTTATGTTTGATAAAAAATTATAAAAAATTAAGTCGCCGTAGTCTAGTAGGTGGTGCATTGGCTACGGTTCAAAACCCCGCTTAGACATCTCGGAGAAAACGAAATACAACAAATTTTTCTTCGGCGACTTCCTCTCAACAGATTTCTGGCAAAAACTATGAGAGCAAATAAAAATTGCAATGAAAAGTTTTTCGAAAATAATTAACGTTCAGAGTCGACTTTAAACTACGTATGTCACGACACTTATGGATAAAATTGACACACTACATTTGTGGTGTGAGAAGCTAGGTCGTAATTCTGACTACAGGGTTGTAATGATCAATAGGTTAGGTTAGGTTAGGCTAGAGGATGTGTAGTTATCAATTAAAATAAGTACAGTAGCCGGAGGTCGAATTGACCCATTGTACATAACGTCCTTAAAAAAGGAAGGATAATAGAGGGGATAGGAAAAAAGAAGAGGAAGTAGGAAAGGGGAGAATGGGAAGCGGAGGAATTACACAGACCAAACAAAATAAAATGGGAGAGCGCGACTATACTGATGAAGCCCTGGTACTTTTCAACCAGCTCAAGCTACTAATGAATCTATGGAGAGCCTTGATGTCGGCTCTCGACACAGAATTCGGACCCTCAAAGAAGCCCCTGTCAAGGGTCCTCAACCTCAACCTACCAAGGGCTGGGCAGTTACAGAGTAGGTGCTCGACAGTCTCCAACTCCTTCTCATCGCAACATGCCCTACAATAGTCTGGGATCTGTTTCAGGTCTCCGTCAGCGACCTAATCTCGCAGTGCCCCGTGATAAATCCGATAACTAACCTTAAACTGGCCTTATCCAAGTCCAGCAACCAACCTGTTCTCACACTGTCTACAGCAGACCATAGACATCTAGAAACATAACAACCCGATCCGGTCTCCCCAGGTCTCTGCTCTTCCCCCTGACCCATCCATCGAAGAGGCTGTAGAGGTGACATATTGGGGGGTCAGGACCAACTATTAAATGGCCCTCAGAAAGCGAACCTAACCTATGGAGAGCATTCAAACCCTTAAAGAAGCCCCTGCCAAGGGTCCTCAACCTATCAAGGCTGGCAGAGGAGGTACTCGACAGTCTTTAACTCCTCCTCATTGCAACATACCCTGCAATAGTCCGGCTAGAATCTGTTCCAGATCCCCGTCAGCGACCTAATCTCGCAGTGCCCCGTAATAAATCCGATAACTAACCTTAACTTGGCCTTATCCAAGCCTAGCAACCAACCTGTTCTCACACTGTCTATAGAAGGCCATATACATCTAGAAACATAACAAACCGATCCGGTCTCCCAACGCCTCTACTCTTCCTCTCTGAACCATCCATTGATGAGTCCGTAGAGGTGACAGATTGGGGGGTCAGGACCAACTATTAAATCGCCCCCAGAAAGCGAACCTAACCTAGCGAGAGCATCCGCCGTCTCATTTGCCCATTATTCCGCTATGACCTTGAACCCAGAGCAGACGGATACGGTCTGGTCCAAAAGTCCCTAACGACTCCTTGCACTTGCGAACGAGCTGTGATTTGCACCAGACCGACGCAACGGCCCTTAGGGCAGCCTGACTGTCAACGAAGATCATGTAAGATTTCGAATCTGAAGCAGGGCCACCAACTATGGCCTCAATGGCCTTCAAGATTGCGAAAATCTCCGCCTGAAACACGCTGCAGTAATCATTCGACCTGAAGTGAAGTTCAAGACCGAGTTCCCTACAGAAAACCCCAGCACTTGTACTTCCACTTCCACTAACTTAGACCCATCTGTGAAGATGGGTATACCTCTCTGCCATTGTGACCTTTCCGGCATAAGTATTCTTAAACCAGACAGGACCAATTATGTTATGTAACTTTGGAAAAGTAGCGTATTTAACGATCGCTTGATTCTTATTTAGTTTTTTTTTTTTTTTTGTAATTAAAATTTGCATGTAAAAGAAGTCCCATTAGATAGATTATCAAACAAAGTTCATATTTTCCATTCGACCAACATTTTTTATTTCATTGGAATACATGTCCGATACAGTAAAACATCATCAAAATGGCCTACAGAAGCATAAAAATGTAATGAATTTTCTAATAAACAGCCTTCACTGTTGGTAACTCAATTCCATTGCCAGAATCAACTAGAAAAACTTTCTGTTGCCAGTATAATGCGCTTGTTGCACATGGTAACGCCAGTGCCATTTGTTTCAAAAAGCATTCCAAGTATTTTTAATTAAATTTACTAAGAAATCTGTTACTTGAATGTTTTTAGTTTCCTTTCTCTTTTTCTAACTTTTTTCGTTTTTTTTTGGTTTTTTTTTTTCAGAAATATAATCGAAATGCAAATACTCGAAATGATGCACAACTAATAATAATTTGCATATGCTGTGTTGCAGTTGCAAATCTTGCTGTAGATAAGAATGATGATTCATTTACCAAAATTGTGTTGAAGACATAAATTGTAATTAATATGAGATTTATGGTAAGTACTATGCATAAAGGATTTATAAATTTAAAAATAAAAGACTTGTAATAGGTACTTAGGGCATAGGAGAGTCATTTCAAATTAAATGTTTGAAAAATTTAAAAAAGAATATATTTACATATAAACAGAGATGAGTCTCTAGAACACCCGTACGTTAAAGGCTAAGGCCAAAAATCGAAAAATTGAAAATTTCAACTCTCAAAATTAGTACAGCTATCCCACTACCACGATTGGAAAGAGGAATCACTGGACTACCATTTGCATATCGTTTGTATGGTGTACTATTTCTTATATGTTGCAAAATGGCCACTGATCTTCTAGAGAATTTTCAAATATTTTTGGAACAAAAATCGATTTTTTCAAAATTAAAAATCTCAACTCTCAAAATTAGTACAGCTATCCCACTACCACAGTTGGAAAGAGGGCCCTCTTGCATATAGTCTGTATGGTGTAGATGCGATGTACAAGAGATAAACAATTTGACATTATATTTTACTCAAGAGAATTCTGTGCCATAGAATTATATTTCATGCATAGGAATTGCCACTTACCTCGGCAAAGTTGGCCATTAGGCAACAATTCTTTCGGGACGCCACCTATCCTGGACAAAACAGTTTCGTTCAGAAAACTTTCAAGCTGGTTTGGCCAGTACGGGGACTGCGTTTACCCGTGACAACCAGTAGTCCATTTGAAGAAAACAATTACTTTCGACGTATATCTGTGGTCTTAAGTGACGCCTGAATGTAAGGAAACCTGTTAAAGAATGGCTCGTACTATAGCTATACAGCCTAGTAGGTCCATTTTTCCAACAAGTCTACCATAACAAAAACTGTTTTTTCTAAGAGGTTCGAAAAACCTCCATTTTTTGTGACAGACATACAAAAAAAGTGGTGTGAGACGGGCACACACAAAAAAAGTGGTGTGAGAAACAGTCACACACAAAAAAAGTGGTGTGAGAAACAGACACACAAAAAAGTGGTGTGAGAGACGCAAACCAACAGAGTGGTGTGAGCAACAGCCACACAAAAGAAGTGGTGTGAGAAACAGCCACACACAAAAAAATTGGTGTGAGAAACAGGCACACACAAAAGAAGTGGTGTGAGCAACAGCCACACACAAAATAAGTGGCGTGAGAAACAGTCACTCACAAGAAAAGTGGTGTGAGAACTAACCACACACAAAAAAGTGGTGTGAGAAAATAGCACACAGATGTCTGATGACAAGTTCAAACTTCCAACATATGAAAGGCAATCGTATTGAGAATTGGTTATCAGTGTATTCATTACTGCAACCGATGAGTACACCTAGATCGTCTTTAAAATGCATACACGTTTGAGCTGAATGCTTCAGCAATTTCTTAATTGTCTTGTTATTCGTGTGCAAGGAATTCTATTGTTATGCACGTTTTCCAAAGTTCAGCTTTGCCTTTATTTAGGAGCTATCTTGATTTACTCTTTTCTTCGGTATCTGTTTCTAAGTATTATCCTACATATTTCCACCCTTTCCTTTGGGCTACACAGTCTTTAGCAACGTTAAGAAACAAGCTCTTTCTGGCTCGATAGTCCGTCTGTGGATCACCCTTAGAATAGTTTGAGAACATCTGCAAACTTCTTTCAGAAACCAGAATCCTTAAACGGGCGTTTGGATTCTTCTGCCTTAAAATAGAACCCTTAAACGGACCTTGAGTTTCTTTTGCCAGGCGTACACTTTTTTCTTGTACTCTTACTACACATACATTAGCGTCCCTAACTATTTTTAAATATATTGAATAAAAACTTTTTTTACATTTTGCAACTCTTCATCGTCTTATTTGAAACAAAAAAATATTTTTTTTTAAAAATTTCTGTTTAAACAGAATGTTATTTAACATTAAATTTATCCGATAACTTTAACGGATTTTTATCAATGTTAATAACATTTTATCAATATTAACAGAATTATAATTGAACTGAATTTGTCTGTACTTAAGCGGACGGTTGTAAATAACATTCCCATTTCATGTGAACTTGATATATAGGTGGCAGCACTCTTACATATATATATACCCAAACTGTTATTAACATTAGAGTTTGTTTAACAATTAAAAACATTTCAACCGTTACATTAACAAAGATTTTGAAATGAATTAATTTATGCACTTTAGCAGAAACCATGGCTAGACTACGCATTTAATTTGTAGGCTTACAACTGATTGTTTCTTGTTGTATTGCACAAAATTATTCAATAAATAAATACATTTTCAGCATAAACCTTGTTTAATGTAAAATAAATACAGTGTTAATTTAATAGAAATTTGATTTGAAAATATTTTTTTTAAATTTTCCACTTCAGTTAACATTTAATCTGGCAAAATCGCCTTCACACTAGCGTAGTTATAGTGTTTTATTACATTTAGTAAAGGGTCCGCCAAATAACTTTTTTTTGAAAATGCTTAAAAAAAACTACTGAATATTTTCTCAAATTTCTTTTTTTATTTGAAAGTACAATCCTTCCGGTTAATAATGGGAAATAATTTCATTCACATGGCTGCCTCGGCTGGCCATGCAGTAGCCTACACCAGAAGATGCGGATTTTGGCAAAAAAAAATCATCTTTTCAGATGAAGCTCATTTTGATCTTGGCGGGTATGTAAACAAGCAAAATTGTCGCATTTGGGGCACAGAAAACCCGCATGCATACATTGAAAAGCCGACGCACTCGCAAAACGAGTCACTGTTTGGTGCGGATTTTGGTCCAGAGGCATAATTGGGCCATTTTTCTTCGAAAATGAGCAAGGAGTGGCCGTTACAGTCAATGACGATCGTTATCGGGCAATGTTGAACGAATTTTTGTTCACAGAAATTGAAGAGGAGGATATTGGCAACAGTTGGTTTCAACAGGACGGCGCTACGTGCCACACAGCCGAAGCTACACTCGATGTTTAGCGAACTATTTTTGAAGATCGCATTATTAGCCGCAGAGCTGATGCCGTTTGGCCACCTCGGAGCTGCGACTTGACACCGTTGGACTATTATTTGTGCGGTGCCGTCAAAGATAAGTGTTACGCCGACAAGCCAGAGACAATTGACGCTTTAAAGGACAATATTCGTGAAGCAATTGGTGAAATACAGCTGCACACAATCGATAATGTGCATAAAAATTGGACCGATCGTGTAGGCTACTGCCTAGGGCAGTTAGGAGATAGATGTTCGAGAGAGATTTGATCGTAGCGAAAATTCCAAACATTCTTCTGCTTTCAATATGGCCATAACCCCCGCCTGAAAATCACTGTAAATTTCAGCTTTGAGTCTCTAGCGTCAGGATCGTCAAGTTAGAAGTCCCTAGTTGGTGTTTTAAAAACAAATCTATCGAGAAACGAAGTCGACCTTCATGTGTCTAGAAGTCGCCGTAGTCTAGTAGGTAGTGTGTTGGCTAATTAGACGTAAAGCCAGGGTTCGAGCCCCAGGCCAGACATCAAAATAAAATACAACAAGTATTTCTTCGGCGACTTTCTCTCAGCAGATTTCTGGCGAAAACTCTGAGAGTAAATAAAATTGCCATGAAAAGTTTCTCAAAAATCTGTCGTTCGGAGTTGACTTTAAACTGTAGGTACCGCCACTCGTGTATAAAATTAAAACACACAACATAAGTGGTGTGAGAAACTAGGTCGTAATCCTGACTGAAGGGTTGTAATGACCAATTATGTATGTATGTATGTATGTGTCTCAACTTTTCAGTGAAAAAATAGGCCCCCAGTGAAAAAAAAATTTTTTGTTTTTTTTTTATTTCAAATCATATTTTTATTTAAGGATTTTATTTTATAAATAAAGTTTCTTTAGTTTTTAATTAATTATAAATTTACACTTGGAGTTTAATTTAAACTTAAATACATAGGATTTGATTTTAATTTTTTGTTTTTTAATTTTTTTTTTGTTTTATTTTAAATTTTTTAGGAAAAATCGATTTGTTTTATTGCACATGTTTAACAATTGCTTATACTACATATTCATAAAAAGGTTCAACAATTATTTTATTTTTTTTTCATATTTAATTAATACTTTAATTATATTTACAAATTATTTAATTAATTCAATGAATTATTTTATTTGTTGTTGTTTAATTGTATTAATTAATATAGTATTTGATTTTTAGATTTCTTTTAAACCACATTAAAGGTATGAATGATTATCATAAGAATTATTTGTTTTTTTCTTTTTTCAAGGATTTGTTAGCATTTTGATTAGTTTCACAAGAAAATGGACGTGTGGTGAGTGTTAGATTATTATTTTTTTTTTTAAATTTTTTTGTTTAATTTTTAAATTTTCTTTTTTATATTTTTTTTAATAATTTTCATAACAATAAGAGTTTATTTTTAAGAAAAAAAATTTTCAAAAATTAATTTTAATTAAAAAAATTTTTTTTTCATTAATTTTTCAGGCTATAAATTGATAGTTTGAGTCAGTGTTAGTTAGTACAATACAAATATCAAATAATTGTGCATTATTTTTTGTTATTAGAAACGAATATTCGAATAATTTTTTGTTTGTTTTTAAATCCACAATAAATGGATAATATTTCAAGGATATTTAATTCTTCTTTATTTTTATTTTATTTTTCCCTTTAAAGCTTTAATGTTTAGTGATGAATAACTGTAGTTAGGCCTATAAATTTACGAAAATGTTCGGGTTTCTCATACTTTCGAGAGAAAGAGAGAGAGGGATAGTGAGAGAGAGCACAGTAGGGCGAGTGTACATATGTGTAAGGAAATCCTAGTAAAAGCTCTATTTGTTGTCTCTTTTGTAAGCTCTGCTTTGTTTTGTGTTCAAAATAGTTTCTTATTTTTTTTTAATAATTTTAACAATTATGGCCGGGTCAATATATGTACTTATTTCTTGAGTTTCTTTTCCATTGCTTAAATCATGCTTTGTAAAGCCTTAACTTTGCTGCTGCATACGATTTTTATTGGTCCTCTGACGTTCCTGTAGATATTCACATATCGATGTGTACTTTTGCTGGCGTGCCACTTGTAGTGCCGTCAGGCCATCATGATTTGTTTGATTGATATCAGCACCGGCTGCAATTAATTGCTTGACCACCGTCATATGACCAAACATAGCGGCCGCATGTAAGGCGGTCTCACCATTCTGTAGGGTAGTAGTAAAAAATATAGAAAATGTTTTGTAAACGGTGTTTTTTACAGAGGTATAGAACTTTAAGTTGGCATTACTTTTCAAAATGGCGACCGATTTAACAGCTGTCAAGTGATTTATTTTCAGTTTGGTTTGGCAATTCATCATGAATAGACTCACGCCTGAACAACGCTTGCAAATAGTGCAATTTTATTTCGAAAATAATGATTCTGTGCGGAAAACGTATCGCGCACTACGTGCATTTTATCGTCGACAAAATCGTCCATCAGAGCAGTTAATTCGATTAACCATGGAACGTTTTCGCACCACGTTTACTCTTGTTGATAACTCGCATCCCCAGAGACGCTGTACGGTGCGTACAGAAGAATGAGTCCATTCGCCATCGAGCACAGGAATTGGATCTGTGTCCATCCACTTTATGGAAGATTTTGCGGATGGATCTTGGTTTGCGTGCTTACAAAATCCAACTCGTGCAAGATTTGAAGCCAAACGATCATCAAGTAAGGCGTAGATTGGTCGAATGGGTCCAAAACGAGATTACCGTTGTTCCCGATTTTCATAAGCGAATTTTGTTTAGCGATGAAGCGCACTTCTGGTTGAATGGCTACGTCAACAAACAAAACTGCCGCATTTGGAGTGAAGGTAATCCTCAAGTGTATGTGGAAACACCGTTACATCCAGAAAAACTGACTGTTTGGTGCGCTTTATGGGCTGGTGGAATCATTGGTCCGTACTTTTTCAAAAACGATGGTGGCCAGAACGTTACAGCCAATGGTGATCGATATAGAGCCTTGATTACTAACTTTTTCATTCCTGAATTGAATAACCATGATGTCCAGGAGATGTGGTTTCAACAAGACGGCGCAACATGTCACACAGCTCGTGCCACAATAGATTTATTGAAAGACACGTTCGGTGACCGCTTAATTTCACGTTTTGGACCTGTGAATTGGCCTCCAAGATCTTGTGATTTAACACCGCTAGACTACTTTCTGTGGGGCTATGTAAAGTCATTGGTCTATGCGGTAAGGCCACAAACGCTTGACCATTTGGAAGACAACATTCGTCGTATTATTGCCGATATACGGCCACAAATGTTGGAAAAAGTCATCGAAAATTGGACGTCCAGATTGGACTACATCCGCGCCAGCCGTGGCGGTCATATGCCAGAAATCATATTTAAAATGTAATGCCACAAGATTATCTTTCGGATAAATAAAATTCATGTCAATCGAATAATCCATCGTTGTTCTATTGCAACTTAAAGTTCTATACCTCTATAAAAAACACCCTTTAAAACCCAATTAAATATGTCAACTTACCGGTAATAATGTTAAATTGGGCCTGTGCTTTAACAGTTCTGTCACCACAGCTGCATGACCCTTGTGGGCGGCCTTAAATAGAGGCGTGGCACCATCACATCTCACAGCATCAACATTAGCACCATTTTGTAACAATACTTTACAGATATGATCGTGGCCCATTTGGGCCGCAATCCATAAAGGTGTGGCGCCATCTATGCGCTTAGTATCGGGATATGCACCAGCAGTTATCAGTAAAGATAAAACGGTTCTATGGCCATTTTGTGCCGCTATGAAAACGGGTGTAGCACGATCCTAATAAATTGTATTAATTTTAAAGCAAAACATAGCAAAGATCTGTTTAACAATACCTTCATGCAGGCATTAACATTGGCGCCACAATCCAATAACTCTTTCACTAACTTCACATGGCCACCTTGGGCTGCCACAAACAAAGGAGTGCCACCATCCTTTTACGCAGAAAAAACAAAACAAGATTTTTTTCATTTTAATTGAAGATCACAGTTTGTCTGTTACTTACCACTGAGGGTGTATCTACACTGGCTCCTGCCTTTATTAAAATCTTTACCACATCCAAGTAGCCACCTTGTGCAGCAAAAAATAATGGCGTGGTACCCGTTGCTCTTCTGCTATTTGGATCTGCTCCCTGTTCTAATAATTCCAAGACACAGCTTGTATGACCACTAGCTGCCGACAATATTAAGGGGGTGGTGCCATCCTATAACAACAACAAATTATTAAAAATTGAATATGATTTCAAATAAACCGCAATTATGATTGCTTATATTATAGGCTTTGACTGCCAATATACACGATAATTTCTCAACTGTTGTGTAATTGATATGAAAATAAATAAGATTTCAAAACTTACAGCCAAAACCAAAAATGAAATTCAATGCAGCACATCAAACGAAATTGAAATTCAAAATCATGAAGACAAAAAATAAAAATCAAAATAAAACTTAAACCTCAGCCAAGATTAAACATGGCATGTACAAATTTATTTGCCAAAAAATGCAAAAAGAAATACAAAAGAAACATATGAACGAACCACAAAACACGAAAATCAACTGGAATTGATTTGCAATTCAAAGCCCTACTTAAACTTGGTGGGTATAATTGCATTTTATTTTAAGCAAGTAACGTTAAAAAATAAAAATTTACGTATAATATATAGTAAAACAGTTAGTATAACAGTTAGTATAACAGTTAGTATAACAGTTAGTATAACAGTTAGTATAGCAGTTAGTATAACAGTTAGTATAACAGTTAGTACATCAGTTAGTTTAAAAGTTAGTATAACAGTTAGTATAACAGTTAGTATAACAGTTAGTATAACAGTTAGTATAACAATTAGTTTAACAGTTGGTATAACAGTTAGTATAGCAGTTAGTATAACTGTTAGTATAACAGTTAGTGTAACAGTTAGTATAACAGTTAGTATAACAGTTAGTATAACAGTTAGTATAACATTTAGTACAACAGTTAGTATAACAGTTAGTATAGCAGTTAGTATGACAGTTGATATAACAATTAGTATAACAGTTAGTACAACAGTTAGTATTGCAGTTAGTATAACAAATAGTATAACAGTTTGTATAACAGTTAGTAGAACAGTTAGTATAACAGTTAGTATAACAATTAGTATAACAGTTGGTATAACAGTTAGTATAACACTTAGTATAACAGTTAGTATAACAGTTAGTACAACAGTTGGTATAACAGTTAGTATAACATTTGGTATAACAGTTAGTACATCAGTTAGTACAACAGTTAGTACAACAGTTAGTATAGCAGTTAGTATAGCAGTTAGTATAAGAGTTAGTGTAACACTTAGTATAACAGTTAGTATAACAGTTGGTATGACAGTTAGTATAACACTTAGTATAACAGTTAGTACAACAGTTAGTATAACAGTTAGTACAACAGTTAGTATAACAGTTGGTATAACAGTTAGTATAACACTTAGTATAACAGTTAGTACAACAGTTAGTATAACAGTTAGTACAACAGTTAGTATAACAGTTAGTACAGCAGTTAGTATAACAGTTAGTACAACAGTTCGTATAACAGTTAGTACAACAGTTAGTACAACAGTTCGTATAACAGTTAGTACAACAGTTAGTATAACAGTTAGTATAACAGTTTGAATTTCAACACATTTTTCTTAGTAGAAATGTTTATTACTGGGACTTTAAGTTTTATTAGAAGAGCAGTAAAAAAGCAGTGCAAATACTATCGTATAACAGTCTTCATTATCCATATATCAATAGAAAATGGTTCTCCATTTCTCGGCTATAAAGGCTGCGTTAAATATATCGTGTATGTGGCTACAATTTCGACAAAACTTTTGCATTCTGCCACATTGGTTCTAGGTTAGGTTCGGATAAACACTTCAATGGCTGGGCTATTTTCACGGACGGGTGCAATATAGAGACGGCTACGGGTATAATGATCTTCATATTTGGAACAAAGGCCAGAAATTCATATGGACCTCCAGCGTAATGTAGCACATTTCAGGCGAAGGTTCTGAGGCTCGTTCAGGTCACAAAACCGATCAGGAAACATACACCGAAGCGCTCAAGAGCTACAATTAATGTGTGGATAATCAGACAACGCCAAAAGCTTTCAGAGGGGACATGTTTTTAGGTTACATCCGGTCTGGGACTGTAAAAGGCAGCTAAGCAGTCAGATTATCAAATTTAAGTCTGTAGAGTACCTAGTCATTACGGCGTTATTGGCAACGAAAATGAGAATGAATTGGCAAAATCAGGTTCAGCTTTGGAGACTACAACAGAGATGAAATCGGTGAGATGGGCTTCTTTTTTGGAACTATTGTAGAAAACTTTAATTCGCTCATAAACCGTGCAATATGGATGCAGAACGAAATGTAGGCTTGAGCAGGCCTTCTGTAGAAACGCAACTTATCCTAACCATGTGAAGTTGGGAACTAACAACAATTAAATGAGTACTAACCCCTTTAGACATAGGATCAGTAGATAAGATAGGGATAGGCTGTGTGAAGTAGCAGAAGTCACCATAGTCTAGCAGGTAGATTGTTGGCTTATTAGACGAGATTTCCGAGAGTTCCCGGCTTGAACAAAGGGAAATATGAAAAAAATTGTTTCATTAACTTCCTTTCAGCAGTCTTCTGCCAAAAACTCTGAGAGTAAAATAATATTGCCATGAAAAGTTTCTCAAAAGTCTATCGTTCGAAGTGGACTTTAAACTGTAGGTGGCGCCACGGGTGGTATGAGAAACTAGGTTGTAATGATTAATTAATTAATTAAGTATATAATGGGAAGGAGTAAAGGAAACTGTGGATCATTTTCACTGTCCTTAGCTGCAGGTGCATAGAATGAGTAGATCTGAACGACTCCAGACTACTACCTCTAATAGAGTTCTTAAACGCTATTGAATGACTAGGGCAATATCTTTAAAGGGAGCCATGATGGCTAATGTTGCTTTACGCGTTGTTAGTTTGGTTCCACCTTCTGCTCTTTACTTTTCTCTTATTTCTTTTACTGTAATCGATCGCCATAGTCTAGTACATAGTATGTTAACTTATTAGACGTGAGGCTATGGTTCAAACCCTATGTCAGACATTTCACTCAAAATGAAGTATGAAGGAATATTTCTTAGGCGATTGTTTTCCAGCATATTTCTATGAAAAACCCTGAAAGAGTCTAGTCAGTAGGATCGATGTGGAGTTGCATTTTCAACCGGGAGCCGTGACCCAAAGATCGGACGGAGTTTGAGATAGGCTCCGCTCCTAACCAAGGGGGAAGTCATGTCGAAATACATGGCTTCGAATTGGTACTCCGGTGTAGCAGTCTGCTACATCTGGGGGCGTTGGTAGACGCATTGTATTTAACGCTGTGCGAAGAGCACCGTGGGATTACGTCCACGCGGACAGGTACCCACGTTAAATCAATCGTCGTTGTAGGTCCCGCCACTCATGTAGAAAATTAACGCACACAAGATAAGTGGTGTGAGAAATTAGGTCGTAATCCTGACTGAAGGGTTTTAATGACAAATTATGTATGTATGTATGTACGCATATATTCGTTTTCCTAATTATTTTTTTCTTATTTGAAAACTACTAATGAACCAATACCCTCTCCAACCTAAGCTTATCTACTGATAATAAAATTAATATGAAATCATACATTATTTTAATGAACTTCCTTTTTATGTACTTTTAGGTGTTTGCGAACGAACATCTTGAAAACTAACTCGGGTAAGTAGAGAAATTTTTGTGCATTACCCACTTGGGAACATATTCATAAGTCTTGTAAACGGTGTTTTTTACAGAGGTATAGAATTTTAAGTTGGCATTACTTTTCAAGATGGTGACCAATTTAACAGCTGTCAAGTGATTTATTCTCAGTTTGGTTTGGCAATTCATCATGAATAGACTCACGCCTGAACAACGCTTGCAAATAGTGCAATTTTATTTCGAAAATAATGGTTCTGTGCGGAAAACGTATCGCGCACTACGTCCATTTTATCGTCGACAAAATCGTCCATCAGAGCAGTTAATTCGATTAACCATGGAACGTTTTCGCTCGACGTTTACTCTTATTGATAACTCGCATCCCCAGAGACGCTGTACGGTGCGTACAGAAGAAGCTATTGCTGCTGTAGAGAGTAGCATTGAGGAAGACCCGAATGAGTCCATCCGCCATCGAGCACAGGAATTGGATCTGTGTCCATCCACTTTATGGAAGATTTTGCGGAAGGATCTTGGTTTGCGTGCTTACAAAATCCAACTCGTGCAAGATTTGAAGCCAAACGATCATCAAGTAAGGCGGTCCCGTTGTTCCCGATTTTCATAAGCGAATTTTGTTTAGCGATGAAGCGCACTTCTGGTTGAATGGCTACGTCAACAAACAAAACTGCCGCATTTGGAGTGAAGGTAATCCTCAAGTGTATGTGGAAACACCGTTACATCCAGAAAAACTGACTGTTTGGTGCGCTTTATGGGCTGGTGGAATCATTGGTTCGTACTTTTTCAAAAACGATGGTGGCCAGAACGTTACAGTCAATGGTGATCGGTATAGAGCCATGATTACTAACTTTTTCATTCCAGAATTGAATAACCATGATGTCCAGGAGATGTTGTTTCAACAAGACGGCGCAACATGTCACACAGCTCGTGCCACAATAGATTTATTGAAAGACACGTTTGGTGACCACCTAATTTCACGTTTTGGACCTGTGAATTGGCCTCCAAGATCTTGTGATTTAACACCGCTAGACTACTTTCTGTGGGGCTATGTAAAGTCATTGGTCTATGCGGTAAAGCCACAAACGCTTGACCATTTGGAAGACAACATTCGCCGTATTATTGCCGATATACGGCCACAAATGTTGGAAAAAGTCATCGAAAATTGGACTTTCAGATTGGACTACATGCGCGCCAGCCGTGGTGGTCATATGCCAGAAATCATATTTAAAATGTAATGCCACAAGATTATCTTTCGGATAAATAAAATTCATGTCAATCGAATAATCCATCGTTGTTTTTTTGCAACTTAAAGTTCTATACCTCTATAAAAAAACACCCTTTACATTATTTTAATGAACTTCCTTTTTATGTACTTTTAGGTGTTTACGAACGAAACTCTTGAAAACAAACTCGGGTAAGTAGAGAAATTTTTGTGCTTTACACACTTGGGAACATATTCATAAGCCTTGTATTATAAATTTTCAAATTAAATTTATGCATATGTATGTGCATAAACGCATATATTCGCCTACGATTTCTCTTATCAAAAGTATGCCTTTTTAAGCATAATTCCGGAGTATTTAAAACGTTTATCTGATAGCAGAGTGCATTTGCAATTTACAAGCTTATTATACTAAGCGGGCTAATAGTTTTAAAAACTTTTATTTTTTCTTTCTATTTCACTCTCATTAATGCATATTCATTAATTCATTGAGGTTATTGTTGTTGGTGTTGAGTTTCTTTTTTTCAATTATAATACAAGTTCTTAATTGCAAATTTTCATTATGAATTATTATTAACAACAAATTAAAACAATTGTTCATTAAATACAATTAATTTATCAAAACGGTCACGCATGCTCTCGTTTTTTCTTCAATTTTTTTTTTCTTTGCTGAAGTCTGGCTTTCAACAATTTAATGGTAATTTTTGGTTTTAGGCGGCAAATGCCCATTCATACCCAATACTTAGACGTTCATACAAACGTTCATGGCTGCATTCATTCATTCATTCATTAATTGACCATATTCTTAAGCGCTAGCAACTTTGTTGCTTTAGTAAGTATTTTTCAACAAAATATTTCAAGTGAAATTGTTTTCTTTTTCTCCTCTTTTTGTATTGTTTAAAGCCGCTTTTGTTTGCTTTCTTTAAAAGGGGGGCGGGCGTTTTCTCAACATTGTTTAAGTTGGGGTCTTGAACACAGAAAATAAAAACAATTTTTTTTTGTTTTTAACCGAAAAAAAATTGTGAATATTTTGCAATATTTTCGTACGATTATATTGTATTGTATTAACAAGCCAGTCAGGAAAACCATTTAAGTGGCTGAAAGCCACTAAAAATGTCATGCCTTGACTAATAATCAGCGTTTATGTGTAAATAAATCAGAATTTCTACACATACACTCAGAGAAAATTTTATGTGAACTGCATATGGCCTTGAGTTTAATATTTGAAGACTAAATTTATGTGGAAAAAGGGAAAGGGGGTCACTAATACACACTTGTGTTATACGCATGAAACCTAACGAAAAAAACTACATCATCTGAAAAAGTGATACTGAACGTCTAGTGTACCCAATGGAGAGTTCATAGTATCGGTTGATACTCTAGCATATAAAGTCCCTAAGATATCTAGAAAACAAGGTAGTTAGGTAGAGGTGGCTGCCCATCCAAGAAAAATTTTTGGATGGACTCACTTAGGCCACATTGAGCCCATTGTGCTACCACAGTCATCCGTTATCCCCTAGTCTCGAAACCACTCGGAGCTCCTGATGAAGCGATTCAGGCTGCCAATGTCAATCCTTGACAGTTCCTCCAGATCAGCCATAAAGTAAGTGCCCAAGTACTTCCTTCTCCTTTGGCAAAGAGCCGGGCATGTACCCAGCAGGTGAGATACAGTCTCCTCTTCTTCCTCATCTCTGCAGCTTCTGCAGAAGTCGTTAGCAAAGGTGTCCAAGACCAATGCGCCTCGCATGCGTACCCATAATGCAATGCCCCGTAATGACACCGACAACTACACTGAGCGAGCCGCTTTGGAGTTAAAGTAGACTCATTGTGCGCCCCTCATCCAGGCATGGCCAGATTTTACGAGCCGTTCTACTCGTATCCGAGGCCGCCCACCTGTCGTTGACGGAATCAACGATCGCATTATCAGTTATGAGCTTGCAGGTCCTCATAGGCATGACCAGATTCGAGAACTCCTCGGAGAGTTCGATGGTCGTGCCCCGCCTGGCAAGTTCATCAGCTCTGCAGTTACCCGGAATACCACTGTGCCCCGGTACCCATACGATATGGATATCATATCGTTCCGCTATTCGTCGAAATATCTGCGACAGCTGTACTCCGTCTTGGAGTTCATCACATTAGAACTCAGAGTCTTGATAGCCGCCTGGCTATCAGAAAGTATGGTGACGTTCCGCTTGGACACCCTTCCGTTCACAATAATACTCGCCGCAGCCTGTATAGCCACCACCTCGGCCTGAAAGACACTGCAGTGGTCTGGCAGTCTTATAGACTGAGCTATTCCAACCGATTCCGAAAAAATTCCCCTGCCAACAGCTCCGTTCAGCTTAGAACCGTCGGTGTAGATTTGTACGGAGTCTCTTAACAGGTGGTCACACCACCCTTCCAGGCCCCGTTGCCCGGAATCGATGTCCTGAATCTCCTCGTGAAGTCGTACCGCGGTGTCATGTAGTCACTGCTCCCGACAGCTTCCCTCAGTATCCTTGCGCGGCCGACATCCGAGTCAAGCCACTGCCCAGTCGCCCAGAGACGTTTACTTATTTTAACAGCCACTCCCCTACAGAAAAGGTCAAGCGGAAAGAGGCCCAAAATTATCTCCAGTGCCGACGTAGGTGTAGTGCGCAAGGCACCACTAATGATAATACTGGCAGGTCTCTGCAGTCGCTGTATTAGTTTCGAATTAGTCTTCCTATCAAGGGATTCCCACCATAGGTCAAGATAGGTCTGCACGCCGCTGTGTAGATCCAGTGAGTTATCTAGAAAACAAATTCTCAAGACAAATGCAATTAATGCTCAAACCATTGTATGTCTGTGGACCCCAAAGCCTACTGAAATCAATGACATCAGACCAGCCGATCAGCATCGACATCAACCTGCCTCAGAACTATGTAAGCTCCAACCAACTCATAGCGACAATCACTGTTCTAACGCCATATATCGCTAATTAAGAATCAACTGATTATTCATTAACCCTAGTCACGCTCAAACTATTTTATGGTTTAAACAGCCAGAAACTTCAAGTTGCAACCGCAGCATATAGAAAATGTCCGATATTTTGCTATCTCTTCGGCACTATAGGGGATATTTAGATTCGCATTAATAGTTCCTAAGGAGCCTACGGCCAACTGCAGCTATTGTGGAATTCCCAGAGCAAGAGCCGACAAAGCCTGCAGAGATTCACAAATGCTTAGTCAGTGAAGTATTTGAAAGAGTTCCCACACAGAAAACCGTAACTGTGTGTTGATAACATCCGACAGTGACAAGGGAACTGAATGATAGTCTAATCGTCCTCCACAGTAGTGCAGCCCCTACAAAAATTGCAAAGCGGAAGACCAAGCTTACTCGCAAGAGCAGTAAACTGCTCCATCTAGAGCAGGACAGTAACATACGAATTCTTTTATGTTTTCCTTTCAATTTCCATCTCCAAGGCAGTAGTAATAATATTCTTAGCACAAGTTTGGCAATTATATGCATAGGTAAAGCTAGTCCCTGTTTCATCTCATCATATGACCTTTGGGTCCCTTGCCCCGTTATCCGATCCCAGTTGGTTATATTGAGAGTTTTACAGGCACCAAAACAAACCAAAACAATGCCTGGGTTTTACGTCAGAGATTTCTTGCTCAGAATCTGTTCCGCAAAGTTTTCTATACTCATTACCTCGACCTGAAGTACACTATAGTAGCCTGGAAGCTCGAGAGATATCTTAAGATTAAAATCTTCAGCATTCTGAAATTTAAAACCATCTAAGTAAACTTCCATAGAAGCATCAGAGCAGGCCATGTCAGGGGACTAGTCTCTTCCGTTTAAAATACTAAAATGAGATCTTTAAGCAGCACTAGAATTAGATGCCATACATACATAAATGTAATCAGAGGCTGTGTAAATGTCGTAAAATGTTAACTGGGTTAGAGGAAAGCCGTGGGACAACAATGTGCCAACGTGATAGGGCATTAAGTCGCATTGCGTCAAGTGTCGTATGCAGGTAACAAGGCAAAGAGTTCCTTTACGGAGAACCACTTCAGAATTTTAGTGCCCGCTCTATATACGAGGTGTGATGAAAAAATAACCGTCATTTTCAATTTTTTTCATGTCCCCTTCAAAGTAACCCCCCTCAGATATAATACACTTATGCCAGCGTTTTTTTCCAAACCACGAAACACTTCTGAAACGCGCTTTTTGATATCGCCAATAGCACCTGTTTCGAGTTTTCTTTTATCTCCTCAATCGTAGCAAAACGCTTTCCTTTCATCGGTTCAGTTCAGTTTTGGGGAGAGGAAAAAGTCAGCGGGGCCAAGCCCGGTGAATGCGGTACTTCAGGCATGATTACGGTTTTCTTTTTGGCCAAAAACTCACGCACAAGCATCGATGTGTGAGCTGGTGCGTTATCATGGTGCAAAATCCATGATTGGTTTTTCCACAATTCTATGAGTTTCTGACGAATTACTTCGCGCAATCGGCGCATAACTTCAAGGTAGTATTACTTATTGACCGTACGACCTTGTGGTTATTGCAATCGAAGAAAACAGTGAGCAAAACCTTAACATTCGACCGAACTTGACGTGCTTTTTTCGGTCTTGGCTCCTCTGGACGCTTGCATTGGGATGATTGGACTTTGGTTTCAATGTCATAGCCATACACCCATGATTCGTCACCAGTTATGACCTTTTTGAGCAAATCTGGATTGTCGTTGAACGTCGTCAACATCTCCTGAGCGATGTCCATGCGACGTTTTTGTTTTTGCTCAAAATTTAGCAATTTTGGAACAATCTTCGCTGCCGCATGTTCCATGCCTAAAACTTTCGTAAAAATTGCTTGGCTTGAGCCGAACGATATGGCAACATCATCAGCAACCTCTCTAATAGTGATTCGACGATTATCCAAAATCATTTTCTTCACTGCTTCAATGTTTTCATCGATTGTTGACGTGCTCGGGCGTATATGTTATTACATTCGTAATTAATCAAAAACAACCCTTCAGTCAGGATTACGACCTTGCTTCTCACACCATTTATGTTGTATGTGTTAATTCTGTACATGAGTTCAAAGTCGGCTCCGAACGCTAGATTTTTTCCGAAACTTTACATGGCAATTTTATTTACTCTCAGAGTTTTCAACAGAAATCTGCTGAGAAGAAATCGCCGAAGAAATCTTTTTCATATTTTCGTTTTGATGTCTGACTTGGGGTTTGAACCTGGCCTTACGTCTAATAAACCAACATAATATCTACTAGATCACGGCGTCGATATGTTATTAACTTGATTGATAGCGTTACCAATTCAAAAAAAGGAGACAAATTTTTTATAAAAAAAATTCTATGCTATCTACGCCTAATATTTCTTGCAGTGTATCTTTAAAATTAATAATCGCTATTGCATACAGACATTAATTAGCAATACAGCACTTACCTCATCTTTACAGTCCACATGAACTTTTCCACTGTCCAAGACACGGCGCAATGTTATATCATCACCCCTCAAAGCAGCCAAATGCAATAACACATCTGAGGGTGTCTCTTTCTGCAACAAGAAAAATTATGAACACAAAAAATTAAAACAAAAACAGAAAACAAATGAATTATTATTAGTCAATAACAATTTCTTTTTATTTTCCAAAAATTAAACACTTTCATTTGTTTAAACAAAACAACTTTATAACGAACGTATGAACGAACGAATCGTGGAATGAAATGCAATTCAATTCAATGCGAATATTGTGTTGTATTGCATGGTATAGCGTTGTATGGTTTTCTTTTTTATGACAGCATAACAGACACATAGAAGACATGCAACAAGGCACAAATTGCAACATAAATATTGAAAAAAATTTTAAATGCCAAAAAATACCAAAAAAAAAATTACAAACACACACTCCACACACTCTCCTTACAATTAGCACGGAAATATCATCATAAAACGTCATCATTCATACAAAATATTTACAATATGAGAACATTGTTATTGCTGTTGCCGTTGCTGCATTTATTGTCGTTGTTATCATCATACAAATTTATAGTAAGCTTGGGAATCAACAAAAGTGCACCTGATGCCACAACCGTCACCGCCACCATCACCACCACCACCACCACCACACAACAACTGCCACCGTCACACCAGAAGCTTGAAATCCGAAATACATTCGCCAAACCGAACCAACCCACATACAGCAATAATTGATTGTGTTTTTCGGTTTGTTGTTTGTTATGAGAGATTCACTATTTTCCCAGACTCTGTTACAACCAAATAAAGTTTGACGCTCTGGCACGCAGACAACTAGACTGACAGTCAGCCTCTGTTAAATAATTTTTAAAAGCTGCTTCACCATGTTTCTGAATAAATTGCAAACAAAAAAAAAACAACAACAGCAGAAATAAATATGAGACTTCTTTATGAGCAGCAGAATCTTAACATGGGTCGTTTAAAGGTGTTATAATTGCCAGAGAACAGAACGACTCTGAAATGAGCTACAACAGCAATAAAAAGCTAGGCAGGTTTTCAAAAAATGTGTACCTTGGTCAGCCATCTCCAACTGAACGAAATATGAAAAAATATTACTTCGGCGAATTCCTCTCAGCAGATTTCTGCCTAAAACTCTTGGGAGTAAAATAAAATTGCAATGAAAAGTTTCTCAAAAATGTGTAGTTCGGAGGACCCGCCACTCATGTATAAAAATTAACGCACACAACATAATTGGTGTGAGAAACTAGGTCGTAATCCTGACTAAAGGGTTGTAATGACCAATTATGTATGTATGTAAACATACAAACCCCAGGTCAGACATCTTTCCGCTGACAGTAAAGAACCTTTGAAGTCGCCGTAGGCTCGTGGGTAGTGTGTTGGCTTATTAGACTTGAGGCCTTGGTCCAAACCCCTGGTCAGACATCTCCAACTAAACGAAACATGGAAAAAATATTTCTTCAGTGACTTCCGCTAAGCAGATTTCTGGCAAAACCGCTGACAGTAAATAAAATTGTAAAAAAATCCTGACTAAAGGGTTTTAATGACCAATTATGTATGTATGCGCACCTTCGTAAAGCTTACAAAGGGTCCGCCAAATAACTTTTTTTTTTAAATGTTTTAAAAAAAAACTACTGAATATTTTCTCAAATTTCTTTTTTTATTTGAAAGTACAATCCTTCCGGTTAATAATGGAAAATAATTTCATTCAAATGGCTGCCTCGGCTGGCCTTGGAGTAGCCTACACCAGAAGATGCCGATTTTGGCAAAAAAAAAATCATCTTTTCAAATGAAGCTCATTTTGATCTTGGCGGGTATGGAAACAAGCAAAATTGTCGCATTTGGGGCACAGAAAACCTGCACGCATACATTGAAAAGCCGACGCACCCAAAACGAGTCAGTGTTTGGTGCGGATTTTGGTCCAGAGGCATAATTGGGCCACTTTTCTTCGAAAATGAGCATGGAGTGGCCGTTGCAGTCAATGGCGATCGTTATCGAGCCATGTTGAACAAATTTTTGTTCACAAAAATTGAAGAGGAGGATATTGGCAACATTTGGTTTCAACAGGACGGCGCTACGTGCCACACAGCCGAAGCTACACTCGATGTTTTGCGCCCTGTTTTTGAAGATCGCATTATCAGCCGCAGAGCTGATGTCGTTTGGCCACCGCGGAGCTGCGATTTGACACCGTTGGACTATTATTTGTGGGGTGCCGTCAAAGATAAGTGTTACGCCGACAAGCCAGAGACAATTGACGCTTTAAAGGACAATATTCGTGAAGCCATTGGTGAAATACAGCTGCACACAATCGATAATGTGCTTAAAAATTGGACCGATCGTGTAGGCTACTGCATGGCCAGCCGAGGCAGCCATTTGAATGAAATTATTTTCCATTATTAACCGGAAGGATTGTACTTTCAAATAAAAAAAGAAATTTGAGAAAATGTTCAGTAGTTTTTTTTTAAAGAATTTTCAAAAAGAAAAGTTATTTGGCGGACCCTTTAGCTTTTAACGCAAGCTAAGGAAAAGTCTTGTTATAATTGCCAGACTTACTGGACCTAGATTGGATAGCTAGTTTACCGATCAACTTTTTAAGTTAGGTCATCTCTATCACTGCATCTATTCTGCTGGGTCATGAAATAAATGGTAGGCATACGCACATTCGAAGAGGATGAAATTAGTGCTATGGCGTAGACTTGGCTTCCCATTTCTCAAAGCTGTTACGAAACTATGGTGATAGCTTATCGATCATATACTCGTATATGTACATGACATAATTGGTCATTACAACTCTTTAGTCAGAATTACGACCTAGTTTCTCACACCCTTGATGTTGTGTGTGTTAATTTTATACATGAGTTGCGGCGGGACCTACCGTTTAAAGTCGATTCCTAACGACAGATTTTTCAGGAACTTTTCAAGGCAATTCGATTTTATTTACTCCCAGACTTTTTGCCAAAAATCCGTTGAGAGGAAGACGCCGAAGAAAGATTTTTTCATATTTTCCCTTTGATGTCTGACCTGGGGTTTGAACCGATTCCTCACGTCTAATAAGCCAACACACTACCTACTACACCACGGCGACTTATAGATTACTGAGTTTATTAAACTTTTAAACTGGTTTTCAGCTTGGTTTTAAAGAAGTCATGCTTAATTTTTAAATCCCAAAGCTGACTGTCCAGACCAGTCAATCAGGTCTTGTCAGACTACTATGGGGCATTTTATTATATGGCATCACAACGGCCTGCTGCTGCAGATGAAGTCGCCGTAGTCTAGTAGGTAGTGTGTTGGCTTATTAGACGTAAAGCCAGGGTTCGAGCACCAGGCCAGACATCAAAACAAAATACAACAAGTATTTCTTCGGCGACTTTCTCTCAGCAGATTTCTGGCAAAAACTCTGAGACTTTAAACTGTAGGTCCCGCCACTCATGTATAAAATTAACACACACAGCATAAGTGGTGTGTGGAACTAGGTCGTAATCATGACTGGAGGGTTGTAATGACCAATTATGTATGTATCACAACGGCCAGCTATTTGTGCTCAGCGCAGAAGAATTCATGTGGCAACCATAGGTTTAACTTCTGTCTTTAACGCTCTCCCCTGGCAAGTTGAGTGTCACTATGTGTGCTCAAGTTAGCTGTGATTTCAACAAAGTTGCCACTCTCTTCTATTTGATCCGATTTAATACTGCTATCGAACCACAGTATTGCTGCACTAATCAGGTAAACAGTCTACGTATCACAGTGTAACATAATGTGGGGTTTTTATTGATGTGGTCAAGGAATTTGACGATTTTCATCATCAGGTGGTCTTGTACGCACTTTTATACAAGGAAGTGAACTAATGCGCCGCAGTAAGCCTTTGTATTGAAACTCAAAAAGCTGAGTACTGCGTGATTACTAACAGAGCTAGCCTATTTGGGCAAACACTAGAGTACAACAAGATTGTATTTCACCACCGCTATTATTCAACATCGTACTGGACTCAGTTAGATAACAGGCGACACGAATCTGAGGTCCTTCGCATGGGTTATGAACGATTGACTTGAAGATCTGAACTATACAGATGATGTTTGTTTGCTTCCCCTTGACTTATCCGACATGTCTGTCATACCACACAAGGTTAGTTTAACGTTTGAGGGCAACTTAAGGGCAACTTAAGGCAACTTAACTTCAATTCTATTTCTTACAATTGTTAACGAGCTTCTCCCTTTAAATTCCTTGGGCACTGTTTGAAAATATTTTTCTTTTGAATCGAATTTTCATAATTTAAGATCGATTCTACAACCAAACTTAGTATGACATGCTGTTAATAGGTTTTCTGAACAGAATATTTTTACTTTTCCTAATGGATGCCTATTTTTCAATTTATTAGCAATCTTTACTGTTTCTTTATCTCCAATATTTTCAGTTGAAAGCATAAAAATCGATTTGAAAAGCTTTTATTTTAACATTAGAATTTACAGTTAATGGTAGTTAATGGGGTAATAATTTTATTTGTTTAATGTAGCGCCTGGAAAAGACATTATTTTGGCATTTTAAGTCATAAAAACAGAAATTATATTTGTTTCGCTAGCAGACAGAAAGACTTTTTTAAATTGTGTAAAAAAAACGTGACTGAAATATAACCCAGCAAAAGTTTTTGAAGTGGAAATCTCTACAAATGAAATAATAAAACGCTATGGGTTGTGGCTTATGCGCATAGATCTGCTTAACCGAAGAAACCTTCACAAGCAAAAGTTCAAACCACATAATCACAGTGGTCATAATCAAATGCCCTCAAAATCCCCCAAAATATCCCATGTGGCGCGAGCTGTATGACACGCAGCGCTGTCCTATTGAAAACGCATGTTGTAGGTGTTTAGATCATCGAATGCAGGCCAAAAGAAGTCTGTAATCATACCAGTAGTGCTCGCCGTTGACAGTCATGGCCTTGCCAACATCGTTCTCAAAGAAATATTAACCGAAGACAACGCCTGCCAAAATAGTGACTTTTTCGAAAAGCATTGAACACTCCTGGATTTCAGGAATACGCCTCTTTGCTGAAGAAGATTTTTCAAAGAAAATTTGAGTGAGTTACCAACAGTTGAAGTCGCCGTAGTCTAGTAGGTAGTGTGTTGGCTTATTAGACGCAAAAGCCTGGGTTCGAGCCCCAGGCCAGACATCAAAGACAAAATACCAAAAAAGTATTTTTAGGCGACTTCCTCTCAGCAGAATTCAAAAAAATCTGTCGCTCGGAGTCGACTTTAAACTGTAGGTCCCACCACTCATGTATAAAATTAACACACACAACATAAGTGGTGTGAGAAACTAGGACGTTGTACAATGGGTCAATTCGACCTCCGGGTACTGTACTTGTCCTAATTGACAAGTACACCTCCTCTAACCTAACCTAACCTAACCTACCAACAGTTTCAGAGCCGAACAAATATCATTGTTTTGTTGATTGCCACTTTCAGCCCTGGTGATTTGACAAAACAAACTAAATAACTTACTGACTTACTTACTTAATTGGCCATTAACAACCCGATTAATGGATTTCGGCCTGCCGTAACACATCCTTCCAGGCGCCACTGCTTCTTGTGCGCCTACGCCAGTTGGTCACACCAATCGATGACAGGGCTTTCTCGAGTTGCTCCTTCCAACGCAAACAAGGTCGTCATCTTCGCCGACTTCCGCTGAACCTCGGATAAAATACCTGTCTTGCCGGAGCATCCTCCTCCATTCGAACGACATGTACGAGAGCCAGAGCAGCCGCTGGATGTTAATACGTTGCACAGCGTCTATGTCGTTGAGAAGCTCATACAGCTCACTGTTGGATCGGATAAGGAAATCATCGCCAACTCGCACTGGACCGAAGATCTTGCGTAGTACTTTTCTCTCGAATACTCTCAAGGCGGCAACGTCAGTGCTTAATAGGGTCCATGCCTCTGCGCCATAAAAAAGCAGCGGGGAGGATGAGTACTAGTATTGTTGTACGAGAGAGGTCTCTGCTACTCAATTGCCTATTGAGACCAATAAATAAATGACAACTAATTTGACAGATGTAGTAGAGAAATTCCTGTTGAAAGTCCCCATAAAAATGTTGATAGGATTCTATTTACGACTCGTTTCCACAGGAATTGTGATACAATCTCAGCGTGAGCAGTAACGTATTGTGACCCCACTGCTAAGTGTTTCAACTATTGCACTGAAGTATTTCACAGTACAGCACTTAAATACCACATCAAGCATTCTTTATCAAATATGATTTTGGTCTTAAAAATGGCATCATAAGATAGTTCGCTTCATGCAGTAACTCCTCCATAGTTTCAATCTTATAACGTACTAGCTGTACCCTGCGCGTGTTGCTGCGCCACCAACTAAAATAAATTTGAACTTTGAACTTTGAATCATTTTATTGATTTTGTTTCCCGTTGTCCTGATGATTCAGATGAACGGACCTGAGTTGTACACATTCGATCAGCTTCTAATCTCACTTCTCGTTGTTCAAGTGGTTCAAGCGAACGGGTCTCAGCGGCATATACTCGAAGATTTTCTAGTCTCAATGCTCGTCTGATTCTGAGGCTCGTAATGCTCTTTTCTTCCTTGCTTGAGGTGTAGGTCGACCAATTGCTTGTCATTCATTTTGAGTAATTTTCAGTGACGCCATCCATCGGAAATTAATCGCACCAACCTTCGTCGACCCATGCGCAACAACTTTGTTAAAGAATACACAGTTTACGAATAAATTCATTTTGAGTAATTTTCAGTGGCGCCACCTGCCGGAAATTAGTCATACCAACTTAGAAACCTTCCCTGGCTCATGCGCAACAACTTTGCTAAAGATCATAATAACATGATCAAATGCATAGTTTGCGATTCTATAGGATTCCTATATGGGTATGTGGGCGTGGCACCTTTAAAATAAAAAGCAGCCAGACATACAGGAAGGTACTGTTAAAATTTCAACAAAATCGGTCCAGCGGCTTAGCCGTCTATAGACTTCAAACAAACAAACAAACCCACAAACAAATAAACACACATTCATTTATATATATATATATATAAGAAGAAGAAGATTGCAGTGTCCAAACCCCTACCCTTTTTTCTGTTCTGCAGAAATTTTCGGTAAACAGAACTACTTGATATCCTAAACTATTTGCCGTACCAATGAGTATTTAAGTTTTTTATTCTGCCTAAAATGTTTGCTGGGTTACCGACTAGTTAACTTTCAATTTCAATTGGTTTTGTGCAGATTTATCCAATTACCGTATAAAGAAAATAAAAATCTTTGTAATGATTTTTCATAAATATTTTAAATTAAAGTTTTTGAAGAATTATTTGGTATTTAAACACGAAATATTTTGACGAATATATTGGGAAACAAATTTTTTGTTAAAATTAAATTTTGCAAATGTCAGTGGTTGATGCAAATGCACGACGGTCTCATTATTTTCTTTTAAGAAAGAAATTATTGTCTTATCGCTTTTAAATTAAATAAAAAAAAGAAAATTAAAACATTAAATATTTTTTATGGCATGATGCTGCAAGTGCCAGCTATTATTATAAGAGACTCCACAGTTAATTATAAATCAAACACAATGATAACGTCAAGCAGCAATGAAGATATTGACTATGAGCGTAAGTTGGTAAATAAATCTGTTTGTTGACATAAAAAAACAACAGCTGTACTTAGACTTTTTGAATGGTATTTAATAGCTGCTAATTGCTGTATTAAAAACTTTAATATAAGTTCACCTGTTCTTTTTTCGTTGTTTCCAAAAATAATCATCTTGCACCGCGCAACGTGCAATAAAATGTTTGCCTTGTTCATTAACATTTACGGTTCACGCCTTTGGCCTTTATAGTGTGGCGCATTATTTAGCATTTAAAAGAAGAAAAAAATTGACATTTATTTTGCACTATCGGAATACGTGACTAAAATAAATCCCCAAAAAATTTATTTGGCAGTGTTGCACTGTCCTCTTGGTGCAAATTATTGCAAGTAAAATCGACTTTAGCTAGCTCAGGGACCGTAAATGAACAGCAAATTCACAAGTGCTGCTGCAAACAAGAGAATAAAAAACTAGGTTTCAGACTTTTGTCATCAATCCAGTGAACTCGAACCCATTCAGAGCTTCCATAATTTTGAGCCTCTTCGCCTATATCTTTAAAAAACTAGATTTTTTTATGGTAGTCATGTCGTCTAACATAAATACTTTTGAGAACCAGGTCCCAATCAGCATTTAGATCCATTGTGGTACAGTAATCAGCATTGAACCCAGGGATTAAACATTCCCTAGAGTAAATCAACTCAAGTTCAAAATAAATCTTGTTTTTTGCAGCAATCTGTATATTAGAGAGCACGGTCAATGTTGTCAGCAACTAAGACGTTATACGGCAAGGAAATTGATGAAGTGGAGTCCTTCTGCTATCTAGGCAGTATAATCGATAAATCCGGCGGTTCAACAGCAGATATTGCCAGCCGCATTAATAAGGCACGCAAAGCTTTTGCCCAACTTAACCCCGTTTGGTAATCATTTAATATATCGAGACGCACCAAAGTTAAAATTTTCAACTCCAGCGTCAAATCCACATTACTTTACGGTTGCGAAACGTGGAATATGGCACCCCGAGATTCCCAGTAGAATCATGCGTGTTTACTGAACCTCCATAATATCCAATGCCCAACTCTGATCAGATACAAACCAACAACCAATATAGATGGAAATAAGAAGACGCAAGTGGGGCTGGCTTGGGCACACTCTTCGCAAGCCATTACATGACATCACAAGGAAAGCCATTGATTGGTACCCCCAGGGAAGCAGGCGCATCGGACGACCATCACACACCTGGAAACGCCAAATCACAATCGAATTATCCAAACTACATCTACAGTGGAACGAAGTGAAAGACCGCGCTGACGATCGGGTTCATTGGAACCAACTTGTTGCGGCCCTGTGCTCCCTAGAGGAGTAAGAGGAACATATATATAAGACGTTGACACATGAAGTGAATGACAGCCTCTTTTATCTCCTCACACCCACAACTCCTGCAGAAGCCTTTTTCCAAAATGCCAGGTATTTCAATTTTCCTATCAATGGAACAGTAACCCGTGAGAGCCTCTTTTATGCGATGGATGGCCATGTGGTATATAGCAAGTCGATCCTCTCTTTATCCAACGATATCCAACAGAGTCTAGTAATATTGTACATTCCCTGTCAGCCAGAATGCTTATGCCTTGAAAAATATCAGAGATTACGAACTTCGAGCCCGCTCTAGCCAACTCATCACAATGCAATTTCCAATACCAATGTCCCGAAATCCATAGAAGAGCTACACTTGAATTATCTCAATTTTCCCTGAGAAATCTTCGACATTAATGGAAAACGAAGGACTTTGAAACTATCTTCATTATGGACTTAATCGCAGACTGGCTATGCGAGTAAAACAAGAGATTTCAGAAAGAAATTTCGCCATTCAAATACTCCTACGGAGATCTCTTCTGCCTATACTATTCGGAAAAAACTTCTAGTCCAGACTCTCGTATATACCTAGTAATGCCCTTTGTCCTAATTTCAGATATATTTGGCAGATTTCCTAGTGTTTTCGAACACGTTCGCCCAAGGGTGATGAGCAGTGATGCAATAAGAGACAAATGTTCTCTTCCTCCCTCCTCGAATTACAACTTTTGCCGAAAACACCCGACGGAGCGCGTAACGGACGGGCTGTTTCTCTTTCAAGTAGTGTCACGTGCGATCGGAGACCTTATAATAAATGCTTAGTCAAGAATGATTAAATAACGGTCTCGTCCCCCTTGTTTTAAGATTTGATAAGCTTTCGAGCTTGATGAGTAATTCGCCGTAGTCTAGTAGGTAGCGTGTTGGCTTATAAGATGTAAGGTCATGGCTTAAGCCCCAGCTCAGGCATTAAAACGAAATAATAAGAAAAAAATATTTCTAAGGGGACTTCCTCTCATCACATTTCATGTAAAAACTCTGCGAGTAAATAAAATTGCCCAGAAAAGTTTCTCAAAAAATCTGTCGTTCGGAATCGACTTTAAACTGATGGTTCCGCCACTCATGTATAAAATTAACACCCGCAACTTGGATAACATGAGAAGCTAGGTTGTAATCCTGACTAAAGGGTTGTAATGACCAATCTTCAATCCCAGACGGTCTTATGTATATACACATCAATGTTCTTTATTTTAACTCCGTCAGAGCCTATAGTGTTTTACACACGTTCGAACGATTACTGGGCAGTGATGGAAGAAGACGGTCTCTTCCTCCTCCTTCGAATTGCAACGTTTACGGAAAACCCTCAAGAGGGTGGGACAGGCCGTATCTCTTTCAATGACTGTGCTAACAGGGGTCCTATGATTAATGTCCAGCCATGAAAGATTAAATAACGGTCTGGTCCCCCTTGTCTTAAGATTTGATAAGCTCAACATAGGCTTCGAACAGTTTCTGTCTTCTGTCGTGGCCATGTTTCTGTCTTCACCGCCATGAAAATGGTTGATTGTCCAGTCTAGTCAGTACGTTCGCAACAAATTCTAGCCGAGAAAGATTAATGAGTTGTTTTGTCCCCCTTGGATTAAGATGTGATAGGCTCAACATAGGCTTCGAACAGTTTCTGTCTTTTATCGTGGCCAAGGGCACCTATATGAAAATAAGTGATTGTCCAGTCAAGCCAATACGTTCGCAACACAGTTTACGAATATGTCCCTTTGACTAGAGGCCCAAATAATGAAAAACTTTGAATAGCTTGTCATTATAATGTGACTTTACTTTACATATTTAAACAAATAGGCTTGTAATTTGGGTCAAGAATTTATTACTCTTGTAATGATGCCGATATACAAGAGATAAGATTTAATATGAAAATTATGAACATTTTTCTTTTATTGCCGTTTCATAATAGTTTGACTTTACTGTATTTAAGTAAACATACTATTATCAGAGACACAATCATTTTTAATAGTTATGATGGTGGCGGTATATGAAGTTTTATATCATAATAATAATTATTTTCGGTTGTTTGTTGTGTTTTTTTTTTCATTTCTTGTTGTTGCATTTGTTACTGTTGAATTTTTCTTATACAGTTATTGTTATCAACACGCAATTATCGCATTGTAACTGTGAAATTTTCTTGTGACGTTGTGACGTTATTAAGTAATGCAATGAAATCGTTCTTTTTTTGTATTTTTTTTTGGGTTTTCTTAACAGAAAAAAAACAAATTTTTTTTAACAATTTTCTTTAACAATTAAATGTAAAATATTAAGAGAGAATATAATTATAACGGTTTTATAATACAAGAACTTACCTTTAAAGACATGATTGTGTAAAAAGGTTATAATTTTTGTAATTTCTTAAGTCTTTTTTTATATTTTGTATCTCAAACTTCAACTGGTAATCGATTCGATGGGTGAAAATCATAAGAGTTTCAGGCATTCGTAAATTTGTTTGGTGGAAATTTCGCCAGTCACTGTTTGGTTTTAAGGAAAAAAAGGCACGTGCTGGTTTTCTTGGCCTTTCTAATATGGTTTGAACAGTTTATCTTTGCTTTGTTTTCATTACAGTGTGCAGCACATTTAAAGTCATAAATGAGGCACTTCCTTTCTAACTTTTTTTTTACAGGCTTTGACTTACAAAAGCTGTGTGCAGCAAGTCAGTATTCGATTTAGTTTATGTTTGGTTTTGGTTTTTCTTTTTATTTTTTAATTTTTTGCATTAAAGTTTTCCTTTTTTTGGTTTTTGTTTAATTTTTAATTTATTTCATTTTCTATATAAAAGTTGGTCTCTAAGCCGTAAACAAAAACAACAAACTTGGCTAGTAAGTAGAACCCCATTCACTTTACTTTACTGCAAAAAAAAATATATAACACACATACACATACAATGCATATGGTAATCTTTTTTATAATAATTTTCGTTTTTTTTTTTTTTTTTTTTTTGCTTACATACTCTACAATAAACGACTTTAATAACACACTACTACTCTATTTTCTAAAAGAAAAACTTAAATTCTAAATTTAAACTTTAAGAATTTTTTTTTGTTGTTTTTTCTTGTTGTTTTAATTTTCAAATTATTCACTTCCAGTTTTTTTTAAATTTCCGTTTTCATAATTTAGACGCCAGACAGTGGTGTTCAATGATGGGAATTGATGGTATTGGTGTAAAAATGAAGTAAAACATAACTGACAATTTATTTTAACATTAACACTAACAACAACAGGGTGTACCCATCTAAAGGTGTAGAATTTGAGCATATTTTTAACGCCAAATAAAAAATATTTAAAAATAGGTTTTCATTTTAAATTTCTTATAATTATTTGAAATTAGATATATAGATTGCCATTTACACCAGGTTTCATACATACATACATACATACATACATAGGCTGCCTTCCAAAATGTATCAATACAAAGTTTGTATGCAGTTCTACTACTGTATATAAACTATGTAGATATGCAAAGTAACCAAACAATGCATCAATTAGAAATCCGATGCCTGATTGCTTTTAGACTGCGTTAAAAATACACATTGAAGACGTTTTGAAATGGAATACATTGTATATATTTTGTACAGCGGCATTATGAAACACGATACTTTGTTCAAATACAAAGCAGCTAACATTATGGAAGGGAGCCATAATAGGCCATTACAACCCTTCAGTCAGGATTACGACCTAGCTTCTTACACCACTTATGTTGTGTGTGTTAATTTAATACATGAGTAGCGGGACCTACAGTTCAAAGTCGATTCCGAATGACAGATTTTTGAGAAACTTTTCATGACCAGTTTATTTACTCTCAGAGATTTTGCCAGAAATCTGCTGAGAGGAAGTCGCCAAAGAAATATTTTTTCCATGTTTCGTTTTGATGTCTGACCTGGGGTTTGAACCGTGGCCTTATGTCTAATAAGCCAACACACTACGTACTAGACTACGGCGATTTCAACCTTTACAGTAGGTCAGCGTGATTAATTCAGTTTCCTCCTCCAATAACCCGCTCTTCGAATTCCAAAACAATGCATTGCATGTGTAGGACCTGCCCTTTCGTTTGTGATCTCCATTCAAGAAAAAAAAACGAAGGAAGTCTGTGAAAACTTTAATCCAAAAATAGTAACAGAATAACGGTTTACTGCCTCTTTTCCATGAGTATGGCATAACTGTAGTTGTACATCCTCAGCAGATTTCTGACAAAAACTCTGAGATAAAAATGATAAATGAAATTGCCATGAAAAGTTTCTGAAAAATCTATCGTTTGGAATCGACTTTAAACTGCAGCTCACTTCACTCATGTATGAAATTAACACACACAACATAAGTGGTGTGAGAAGCTAGGTTGTAATCCTAACTGAAGGTTCGTAATGCCCAATTACGTATGTATGTGTACCTTAGTAAAGCTTTTAGCTTTTAACGCAAGCTTGTCTATCTGAACATTGCTTAGGAAAAGTCTAGTTAGAATTGCCAGACTTACTGGGCCTAGATTGGATAGTTAGTTTACCGACCAACTTTTTCAGTTAGATCGCAAGGTCATCTCTATCACTGCATCCATTATCTTGGGTCATGAAAAATGTGGTAGGCAAACGTACAGGCGTCGCTTAAATGACTTCAGCAGAGGTTGTAAATCGTTCGAAGATGGTGAAACTGCTGTCCACCTTATTTGCTAGTGTTCGTTCATGCTATTTTATCATTTCTGCTCTCCATTTCTCAATGCTCTAAAGAAGCTATCGTGATATCTTATCGATCACTAAGTTTATTAAACTTTCAGGCGTGTTTTCAGCTTGGTTTTAGGGGAGTCTTGCTTAAATTTTAAATGAATTTGTAAGCTGACTGTCCAGACCAGGCAATAGAAAAAAGTCGCCATAGTCTAGTAGCTATACGAGGCCTGTGGTACTGCTTGCCACTTTGGACGTCAAAAACGCGTTTAACAGCCTTAGGTGGAGCGATGTACTGAATGCTTTGGAGAACAATTTCTTTGTGCCTCATTACATTCTGGCCATGATAAGCAGTTATTTGAGTAACAGGCAGCTGGTGTAAAACACAATCTCGGGATCAAGAGTGAAACAAGTAACATCAGGAGCGGCACAAGGATCTATCCTCGGCCACGACCTGTGGAACGTTAGCTATGACGGAATTCTGAGGGAGGATATCACAGCTGTTATCACGGCCAGGAACACGGAAGAGGCAAACGAAAATTGATACGCGTTATGCTAAGGACAAAAGCATGGTTGGATTCCCACGGCCTAGACCTGGCCATGCATAAAACGGAACTGCAGCTAATCACTGCTCATCGTATCCCCTTGCATTGAAAAGCATTGGAAACGAGGCAATTAGGACCGAGAGCTCGGTGAAATACCTGGGAATAAGGCTGGACCCCAGACTGACATTCTCGTATCAGATTCAGTACTCGGCCAACAAGGCCCAGAAGATCGTTGGACAGCTCAGCAGATTAATGGCGAATATTGGAGGACCGCTACCGGCGAGACGGAGACTCCTGATGGATGTTGGAAACAGCATTATGCTTTATGGGAGCGAAATTTGGGCCGAAACACTGGATGTTAAGAAGAATGCAAACTCACTTGTATCGGTACAGAGAACGGCTGCATTGCGTCGGCGTACCGTACAGTGTCCGCTCCGGCCGTACTGGTGACAGCGGGTATAATAGGCCTTGGTTCAAACCCCAGGTTAGACATCTCCAACAAAACGAAACATGGAAAAAATATTTCCATGATTTCGCGGACTTCTTCTCAGCAGACTTCTGGCAATAACCCTGGGAGTAAATAAAAAATTGCAATGAAAAGTTTCTCAAAAAATCTCTGGTACAGGGTCAACGTTAAACTGTAATTCCCGCTACTTATGGATAAATTTAACACACACAACATAAGTGGCGTGAGAAGCTAGGTTTTAATCCTAACTGACGGGTTGTAAGACCCGTCTAAGTTTTAAAAAATCTGAAAAAGACGCCGGAAAACAACGACTAAAAAAATTTATTTCTAAAATAGAAACAAAATGGCGGTTTTCCAAGTACGCACCTAGAAAAAATTCGCCGTAGTCTAGTAGGTAGTGTGTTGGCTTATTAGACGTAAGGATTACTGTAGGTGTAGGTCCCCATTTCAAAAAAAAAACCGAATAGGATTTCGAAAAACAACGACCAAAAATAATTACAAAATGATGGTTTACCAAGAGAGTACCTAGAAAACAAGTCGCCGTAGTCTAGTAGCTAATGTGTTGAATTACACAGCCCTGCATGCGTTTTGCAAATAAGATGGCTCCAGGTGTTTCCGAAGGCATTTTGCGCGTTGAACACGAATCTTCCATCACGTCAGGTTTTCGAGAATTTATAAAAATTACTCAGATTTACTTGACCGTCATATTGGATCCGCCATTTTGAATTTTTTAAATCTGAATGATGATCTGTAATCAGCGACCCCAAAAACCCCTGAGTGACAATTTTCAAGTAAATATGATTAGTTTTTAAGGACCTCCGTAATGTGTTTATTTTTCTCTTGCACCCCTTGACATAAACCCCCACCCCCCTACTTTAAGGAGCATTTTAAAAGATGTTAAAGAGCAAAGATCAATTGTCAATTTCTGACAATAGCAATGGTTCCAACACGTCAGTGTTTACTACTAGGGGGTTTCAACCTCCTTTTTCTCGAAAACCTGACGTGATGGTAAGTGAAAATATATTTCTTCCTCTGAACAGACTCTGACAATAAATAAAATTAACGTTTAGGGTCCTCAACTTATAAATAAAATTAACACACACAACATAGATTGTGTAACAATTATAAAACCCTCTATTGCTTCACTCTATATTTGAATTTATTTTCGATTATAAAAAAACGTCATCGTAAGCACCAACAGGTTTTACCGACAAAATCTGTTTTTTTTCTTCTTCTTTGTTTTTTTTTTGTGAGCGTAACAAAATTATAACAGACAGTCAGTCAGTTAGTCAGCCACTCAGTCATCATAGACTTCTTCGACAATTCTTGGCGCTACGATACGATATGGAGAGAAAAAAAAATAGAATTGGAGCAACATCATCATTATTATCGTCATCATGTTCAGCAACATAAATAAGTTTTCTTATGCTTAACACACACTCAAACTGCTGCAGTGGTGTAAACGAGTTGAATAAACATGCAACATACAACATTTGCTGCACTGTGGATACGAACAAAATAAACAACAACAAAATATTATTAAGTTGGTTGGTGGTGGTGGTTGGCTTACAACTTTTTATCTGTTTTCAACTTTCTGTTGCCTGGTGATTTTGCTGCAACCAAAACTAAACTTCTAACAAAAGTTTTGTTGTACTGCGTCAATTGGTTACTTGCTGCGGCTATACTATGTATGTAGCAGGGCTACATCAAAATGTTCTAAATTCTCTTTTAATTTCACGTGATTTTTTTCGGGGTTTTTTAGCAGTACTTTGTACAACAATTTTGTGAAGATTAAAGGAAAAAGCAAAGCAAAGGTTTTACGAGAAATGGGTGTTTCAGTACGAAATAGAAACGAGTGCGAGAAAAAGAAGAAAATTTTAATTCTACAAATCAAAATCGTGATGTAATTATAATGTTTTCAATTATCATATCAGTATTCGTAGCACATAATAAGGCAAACGTTTCATTTTACAGCCAAAGAATGACAGACAGATAGACGACAGTTTTGACAATCCCATTAAAAATGCAGTTTCTAAAGAAGATTTTTTTTGATTAAATTTTGGTGCTCACGTAACAAGTTATCACAAACTGAAATTATATAAGAGGAGCAAATCCATTTAATATGCATGAAATTGATTATGTCTCCTTTATTGGAGACATAATTTAATGCCGTAAACGTTTACATGTGATATGATTGTCAATAATTTATTGAAGAATTGGAGGAGTACACGACGCATAGTTACCCAGTATAGTATGCCAAGTTCTCCATAGGGACATAAATACCTAATTCTGCTTCTAATATTGCTTTTACTCTATTCCCCATTACAACCCTTTAGTCAGAAATAGAGCCTAACTTCTCACACAACCCTAATAGTGTTTTATAATTTTATCCAGGAGTGACGGAACCTGCAGTTTAACATCGACTACGAGCAACAGATTTAAAAAGCTTTTCATGGCAATTTTATTTACACTCAGAACTTTTATTAAACGACCGCTGAGGGGAGGTTGTATCGGGTCCGCCATCTAACGTTTTTTTTTTTCAACTAGTGCCTATTTCGTGAATGGCAAATAGCTCATGTCTGATTTGACAGGTAATTAGTTTTATCCTTCCGCTGAACGAATATGGTTGTGTATACACTTGAACAACGCTGGGAAATATTGCGACATTACTTTGAAAATCATGGTAATGTTGCAGAATGTGTGCGAAAATTGCGTACGGATTTTCGAAGAAGATAAGCACCGTCAACTCCCTTTGTTCGTTATCTTGTGAAAAAAGTGAAAGAAACTGGCATCCTCATCGATACACCAAAGCGTGAAAAGCCAAAAACAGTGCGTACACCCGAGAATATTGCTGATGTGGCAGAAAGTGTACGTGAAGCGCCATCAACATCAATTCACCGTCGTTCTCAACAATTGAACATTTCGGAGACATCATTGAGACGAATTTGGCATAAAGACCTTGGTATGACGCCATACAAAGTCCAATTGGTTCAGGAGTTGAAGCCAATTGACCATCCAATGCGTTTTCGCTTTGCTAAGTGGGCCTGCGATCGACTTACAGAAGATGCCGGTTTTGGCAAAAAATCATCTTTTCAGACGAAGCTCATTTTGATCTTGGCGGGTATGATGTAAACAAGCAAAATTGTCGCATTTGGGGCACAGAAAACCCGCACGCATACATTGAAAGGCCGACGCACCCAAAACGAGTCACCGTTTGGTGCGGATTTTGGTCCAGAAGCATAATTGGGCCATTTTTCTTCGAAAATGAGCAAGGAGTGGCCGTTACAGTCAATGGCGATCGTTATCGGGCCATGTTGAACGAATTTTTATTCACAAAAATTGAAGAGGATGATATTGGCAACATTTGGTTTCAACAGGACGGCGCTACCTGCCACACAGCCGAAGCTACACTCGATGTTTGTCGCCCTGTTTTTGAAGATCGCATTATCAGCCGCAGAGCTGATGTCGTTTGGCCACCTCGGAGCTGCGATTTGATACCGTTGGACTATTATTTGTGCGACAAGCCAGTGATAATTGACGCTTTAAAGGACAATATTCGTGAAGCCATTGGTGAAATACAGCTGCACACAATCGATAATGTGCTTAAAAATTGGACCGATCGTGTAGGCTACTGCATGGCCAGCCGAAGGCAGCCATTTGAATGAAATTATTTTCCATTATTAAGCGGAAGGACTGTACTTTCAAATAAAAAAAGAAATTTGAGAAAATATTCGGTAGTTTTTTTTTAAAGCATTTTCAAAAAAAAAAGTTTTGGCGGACCCTTTAGAAAGAAATATTTTTTTTTTTGTATTCCTTCCTTTTTTCGAGATGGTAAAACTAAGATTTGAACTCATGAACTCTCGCCTAATAAATTTCCAGATTCCGGCATTCGTCAGGTTCCGGACACTCTGTTTTTCCGCCTGCTATTATTGTATCTACCTTCAGTCCTCTTTGCTATTCAGACCAATGTAAACTTTGGAAGAAATTGAATGAAAAGGTTTGCAAATTGTCTGACAAATGGCAGACATTCCAGCACCAGCTGGAGCCTACACATCTAAAGCCAACAAAAGAAAATACAGAAGCTCCTGTCATATGCCAAAAACAGAATGTAGAAAAATACAAGTTCTTCACGCTTAAAAAATCTCTTCAAGGTACATTAACTGGTCCTTCATAATGGTTAACGATTGCATACTCCTACCAGTGTATTGAACTCAGTTGCTTGGGAAGGAACTCTTGAAAAGTAAAGCGATAAGTTACGTGGTAACCATTATCCAAATAAATTGAATGAGAGTGTGTAATATAATAATATACCACAACATATCTTCCTAAGCGGCTCGAACATAACATGAATTATTTCTGTGGTAATAAAAATAAAAGAACAGCTCGAGTAACTTCGTTTGGGTCATATCCGAAAGTCCTAAGACTAACAAAATGCACAGATTAACCTGCTTCCACGTTCCAATGCCTCTTTAAGTACGCAGAATGGATTCCATCTCATTACTCGCATAAAATTTATTTCCCAAGGCAACGTTATTAAAATTCCAAAATGGATCGCTTAGGTCAACACACATTTGAAGGCCTGACATTCACCTACAGGGTGAATTCACCTTTATTACATGACTTCCTTCTGAAAAATTTAAACAATTTTTAAATCAAGGCCTATTGATTTCAGCCCCTTTTCCACTATTTTTGCTAACATCTTTATATAATATTTGAGAGCCAGTTCTCAAGATCCTTGATAGTTACATACATACATACATACATAATTGGCGACGACAGGTTGAACTTCAAGGAGCGCGTGAAATACATCGGTGAAAAAGCATCTGTAACACAGGGAGCACTGGCGAGGACGATGCCAAATATTGGAGGACCAGGTCCATTTAAAAGGAGAATAATTTCGGCGGTAGTAACGTCGATAATGCTGTGTGCTTGCCCAATATGGTCGGAGGCACTCTCAGTGGGGACGACGAGGAGGATACTGTCCGCGGTGTATCGTCTAAGCGCGATTAGACGGATAAGTGACTTCAGGACAGTGTCTGATGAAGCAGTTTTGGTTTTGGCAAAGACAATACCAATAGATATACTGGCGGACGAGATGAGAAGGATATACCTTCGCCGTCTCGAGTACCCGGGACAAATAGCAGCTATAAAAGCGGAGGAACGAAGGACTTCCATGCACAAATGGCAGTCACGATGGGAGAGCAGTCTAAAGGGAAGATGGACATTTCGTCCTGTCCCTGATGTAACGCTTTGGATGAAGAACGAACATTGCGAGTTGAACTACTACGTGACCCAGTTCCTAACTGGTCATGGGTGCTTCAGAAAGTACCTGCACAGATTTGGTCATGACACTTCTCCTATATGCCCAAACTGTGTAGATGAGGAGGAAGATGCGGAGCATATTCTAACATGCTGTCCCAGATTTAGATGGCCGGGAGAAACGAATTTAGGACCAAACCGGCTAATGGAAGAGCTGTTGAACTGTAGAATTCTATGGAGTCAATATAGCCAGAGAATGGCTGAAGTTATGATAGTACTCCGAAGACTGGAGGAACGGAGGCGAAATTTGAATTAATGTGATAAAGCTTTTAAGCTAACCAGCCCTCCGCGAAGTAATACCTTACGGCAGTCCCGCGGGGGGAGAGTGGTTGAAGTGTGTAGGGGGTGGGTTTAGTACGTAGGCACCAGTGATGGTGAATCGTGCACTCTTTTGTTGCAACGAAAGTGTCTTTCGAAGATTCCCACCTCCGGCTCAAGAAAAAAAAAAAAAAAAAAAATGTTCATTAAAGCCCTTTCGTCTGGATTTCGACCTACTTTATCAAACCACTTATGTTGTGTGTGTTAATTTTATACATGAGTGACGGGACCTACAATTTAAAATCGACTCCGAACGACAGATTTTTGAGAAACTTTCATGGTAATTTTTTATTTACTGTCAGAATTTTTGCCAGAAATCTGCTGAGAGGAAGACGCCGTAGAAATATGTTTTCATATTTCGTTGAGTTGGAGATATCTGGGGTTAGAACCTAGGGCTCACGCCTAATAAGCCAACACACTAAGTACTAGACTACGGTGACTAGACACCATCATTAATAGTTATCCAGAAATTTTTTGATCTCTTAATGTCCCCTCTTTATTTTTTTTAATTCAGAAATACATGAGAATAACTCAGCGTTGGGATACCTAAAAGCACACTGAACAGGTTCCTGTGATGCTGTGATGTTAAAACATATGGTTCCAAGTAGTTTACCATGCCCACAGGGGACGATATGACTGTGCTTGATCAATAACATAGGCCTACGATTCTGTTAAGCAAGTGCAAACAAATTTTCAATTTAATTCCTTAACTCAATAACTGCCATTTTCATGGCGTTTTCTTTTTAAAACAAAACGCGTTTCTCTGACCTTTGACCTTTAAAACAAATCATTTTTTTTATTTCATTTATTTTCATTTTTATTCGATAATATTTTATTCTTTAATACTTAAGCCATTGAAATATGTATGTTTTATGTTTTTTTTTACAACAAAATATTGCTCTTATATGAACTTTGACCCTCTTTTTTTTTAAAGAAAATAATTGAATTGAATATTCTTTTGTGTTCATTTTGTAAATTAGTTTAAGAGCTTATTACACCCAGTATGACTGACTGACTAAGTCGATTGCACAAAAACAAAAGCCTGAATAGTGAACAAAAACTATTTTTTTTTGTATCGATTTCTATTTACAAAAGAAAAGTTTTTCTGTTCCATAAGTGAAAAAGTGCAATAACAGCAACAAAACCAATAATCTGTCAGAATTATACCAAAAAAAAACCGAAAAAAAAACAAAGCACTTGGTAAACTTAAATGAAAAATTATGTTCAGAAAATAACAACAGAAACGGATGAAATACTTGGCAACAAATAGTGTGTTTATAAGGCGGCTTGTCTGTCTGCCCTCTTGGCATAAGACAAGACACACACCACAAGTGTAAATAAACAATTAATAATACGACTACGAATACTTTTTCAAAAATATTAAAATATAAAACAAAAAACTTAAAATATTTTTAAATATATTTTGAAGAGCAAAGAAAAACAAAAGGAAAGGAAAATCAGAAGATAATCTTTCAAAATATAAAAATAAATGCTTTACGCATTGACTGCATTAACCATGCGATAATGGCTAGAAGGTTTTATTGAAGTCCTTTCCAAGCACCCAGTGGTGTAGTAACAAAATATGGCTATAACTGTCAGTTACCAAAGGACTGTATCACACATTCGTAATATAAAACTGCCCAGAGCGCTGAAAATTTTTAAAATTCTGTTTCCATATTGGAAACGGACCACAAGCAACAGAAAACGTCGCTTAATAATAAGATTCAGTACTTCTGTCATAAAACCAGGGTGGTTCACTTTCATGCATTGCGTAGACAATATCACAATCACATACAATTTTAGCATGACCATAGCCATTCTTGATGTTCTGGACCTGAGAATTCAATGCAATTCTCGTTGAAACCAGAGTATTTCTTAACATTTTCACGACTGCGCACCTGTACAACACTTTGCAAATTTATCACGACAGAGTAACTGATCATAGTGTCATCGTGGTGCTCGGAAACACAAGTGAACCATACATCGTCAATTCAATGTAAACCAATAAATGGCTGCCGTGTATATGCAGCATCAGTCTCTGGGGACCAACAAGTAACCGCCAAATTTACACGACGTCAGACGCTGTGATGCACGAAATGAAATATACATGGCACCCGTCGCGAAAGGATTAAGAAGAGAAGATAATTTTACGCTGAACCTTAATTGTAAGGCCTTAGCACTTTATAGTCAACGTCATCGTCTCTGGCTGACCAGACAATAGCACAGATCAAATATTGGCTACTCGAGAATGCTAAAGAAATTTCGAACTATCAAGAGTGTTGACATGATACTACATTATAATTTCTCAATGAAGTTCGTAACATCTTTCCCTGAAAGGTAGGTTTGGGAATATGGTGCAACGCTATCTATATACCGAATTTATTCAGCATAGTTTTGGCGCACACTTCATAAGGTCATGTACAGTGAACATTTTTAAGAATGAAAGACTCTACCTGCATAATCTAATAACCAGGCAGCTGTATGACCACTAATCTTACACAACGAACTCCAAGACGGTTTATTGCTATCGCGAATCTATCATGATTTGGCAGAGTGGTACGAAATTCATATCACTTAAGTACAAGTAAATAAAGCATATAAATTGACCAGACGGTGTTCAAATATCGAAAGCTGCGTTAAATTTACTAAATTGCGAACCGGTTGTCGATCCTATAATTGAAAATTCAATTCTAGTTTCTTTCAAAGACACGTGAGCAGCTTCAAGAAAGGAATAAGTGGGCATAGCAAATTTGTGCAAAGCAGGGCAGAGGGCACGGCAGCCTAGTAGATAGTGTGTTAGCTTATTAGACGAGGGCCAACGGTTCAATCCCCGGCTCAGGCATCCAGAACAAAAGAAAAGTGGAAAAAATATTTCTTTCGGCGACTTGCTCTCAGCAGTCTTTTAACAAAAGTTCTGAGAGTAAAATAAAATTGCCATGAAAATTTTCTCAAATCTGTCATTTGGAGTCGACACTAAACTGTAGGTACTGGCACTCATGAATAAAAATTAACACACACAACAACATGAGTGGTGTGACAAGCTAGGTTGTAATCCTGACTGAAGGAGATTGTAATAAATAAGTAAGTAAAAGGGCACACGAATAGCCTGCCCAATCTCTAAATGAGCGCTCTCTACGTAGTTTGTTGGAATCATTACTGGGCATTGCATTATAGAACGTAATGGTCTTGGACACAAGTAAAGGGTCCGCCAAATAACTTTTTTTTTTGAAAATGCTTTAAAAAAACTACTGAATATTTTCTCAAATTTCTTTTTTTATTTGAAAGTACAATCCTTCTGGTTAATAATGGAAAATAGTTTCATTCAAATGGCTGCCTCGGCTGGCCATACAGTAGCCTACACGATCGGTCCAATTTTTAAGCACATTATCGATTGTGTGCAGCTGTATTTCACCAATGGCTTCACGAATATTGTCCTTTAAAGCGTCAATTGTCTCTGGCTTGTCGGCGTAACACTTATCTCTGACGGCACCACACAAATAATAGTCCAACGGTGTCAAATCGCAGCTCCGAGGTGGCCAAACGACATCAGCTCTGCGGCTGATAATGCGATCTTCAAAAACAGGGCGCTAAACATCGAGTGTAGCTTCGGCTGTGTGGCACGTGGCGCCGTCCTCTTGAAACCAACTGTTGCCAATATCCTCCTCTTCAATTTCTGTGAACAAAAATTCGTTCAACATTGCCCGATAACGATCGTCATTGACTGTAACGGCCACTCCTTGCTTATTTTCGAAGAAAAATGGCCCAATTATGCCTCTGGATCAAAATCCGCCCAAACAGTGACTCGTTTTGGGTGCGTGCGGGTTTTCTGTGCCCCAAATGCGACAATTTTGCTTGTTTACATAGCCGCCAAAATCAAAATGACCTTCATCTGAAAAGATGATTTTTTTTTTGCCAAAATCGGCATCTTCTGGTGTAGGCTACTGCATGGCCAGCCGAGGCAGCCATTTGAATGAAATTATTTTCCATTTTTAACCGGAAGGATTGTACTTTCAAATAAAAAAAGAAATTTGAGAAAATATTCAGTAGTTTTTTTTTTAAAGCATTTTCAAAAAAAAAGTTATTTGGCGGACCCTTTAGAAGCTGTGAATACGAAAAACGGTTGTAATCCTGACTAAAGGGTTGTAATTATCAATTAGGTGAGGATAGAGGGTACACGAATAGTCTGTTCAAATTCTAAAGGAGCACTCTCTGCGTAGTTGTTGGAAAAATTACTGGACATTGCATTATGCGACGTATAGATCTTGGACACATGGAGAAGCTGCAATAAGGAGAAATTGGACACATGTCCAGCACTATTTTGGAGGGGGAGAAAGCACCTTGAGAGCTACTATATAGGCGACTATTAGGGGTATAAGTGGCTACAACAGAAGCCTTGTATAGCTGCATGAGTAGGAAAAATGAATGTTTGTGGTATCATAATGGTCTTAAGCATATCTACCTCAACCCCTTGGTTGCCACCTTTTCTACCTATATCCGTTGCAATATGGCCTGTGTTCACTCTCCTATTGTTCTTACAACCGATTGGGCTCTAGCAAAATAAATCAAATACTTTAACGTAGTACTTGTCTGTAACGTAAAGCACATCCGTTTATGGTCGATTGACCAATATTAAAGTATTAAGATTAAAATTTTTAAAAACGTTTTTAATTGTTAATTTCAAAATTTTAAATCACAGAGAAGAGAGCCAACAAAACAAAATTTTTTTTTGAGTAAAATTTTACGATTTTTTCTTTTCTTAATTAAGATCTCATAATTGGTTTTGTTTTTGATTTTGTTGTTGTTGTTTTATTAATTGATTTAAATTAAAGCAAATTCGTTAATGTTCGTGTACATTTTATTGTTGATTTTAATTAAGGCGATACGTTTTTCTAGATTCTCTTGTAAAGAAAAATTAAAACAAAAATTTGATTTTTTTCTGCTTTTGGTGCATCTACCACTTGGAAAATATTTTTTTTTAGCTGTCATACTTAAAAATGTTCATAATAATTCTAGTGTTTTGGAAAGCTAAGAGAAAAACTATTTCAATATTTGTTGCAAAGAAAAACAAAAACAATAACAGCATCAGAAACAAGAAAAAAATATTAGCCGCACTTGGCCATTTGCCATATGGCCTCTAATATACAAAAATTTTATAAAAATATACACCAAAAAAATACGAGAAAAACTACGTAATAAAAGCAGCAGAAAACTAAAACGTTATTTATTTTGGAGCAATAAAACAAAATTTTTTTTAATTTATTTTTCCGTTGAATAAAAAGAAAAACTTACGTTTTTCTCAATATGTTTGTAAGTTTTTTGGTTGTTGGCAATGAACACAAAAACAAATTTTTTTTGTTTCTCTTGCAAACAGTTAGGCAAACAAAATTTTTATTATTAAAACATGATAATGATAAATTGCTGGTGATAAATGCCGCAAAAAACTAACAACAGACAGATAAAGAAAAAGGGCTGCAATGGAAAAGTGGTTGAAAAAAGTGGTTAACAATTTAAGGAAATAATTAATTATCTTAGCCCTTTTGATGCCTTCTAAAAGAGATACCCTTTCATCGAAATAAATTTGCCAAATTGGTCTGAGTATCCTGCTTTTACTTCGATACACTTTTCAATAGTTTCGTTAGCCTGTTTATAAAGGGTCCCCCCATATATTTTTTTTTTTTAAATGCTTTCAAAAAAAACTACTGAACATTTTCTCAAATTTCTTTTTTTATTTGAAAGTAAAATCCTCCCAGTTAATAATGGAAAATAATTTCATTCAAATGGCTGCCTCGGCTGGCCATGCAGTAGTCTACACCAGAAGATGCCGATTTTGGCAAAAAAAAATCATCTTTTCAGATGAAGCTCATTTTGATCTTGGCGGGTATGTAAACAAGCAAAATAGTCGCATTTGAGACACAGACAACCCGCATGCATACATTGAAAAGCCGACGCATCCAAAACGAGTCACTGTTTGGTGCGGATTTTGGTACAGAGGCATAATTGGGCCATTTTTCTACGAAAATGAGCAAGGAGTGGCCGTTACATTCAATGGCGATCGTTATGGGGCCATGTTGAACGAATTATTGTTCACAAAAATTGAAGAGGAGGATATTGGCAACATTTGGTTTCAACAGGACGGCGCTACGTGCCATACAGCCGAAGCTACGCTCGATGTTTTGCGCCCTGTTTTTGAAGATCGCATTATCAGCCACAGAGCTGATGTCGTTTGGCCACCTCGGAGGTGCGATTTGACACCGTTTGACTATTATTTGTGGGGTGCCGTCAAAGATAAGTCTTACGCCGACAAGCCAGAGACAATTGACGCTTTAAAGGACAATATTCGTGAAGCCATTGGTGAAATACAGCTGCACACAATCGATAATGTGCTTAAAAATTGGACCGATCGTGTAGGCTACTGCATGGCCAGCCGAGGCAGCCATTTGAATGAAATTATTTTCCATTATTAACCGGAAAGATTGTACTTTCAAATAAAAAAAAAGAAATTTGAGAAAATATTCAATAGTTTTTTATTTAAAGCATTTTCAAAAAAAAAAGTTATTTGGCGGACCCTTTAGTAAGAATTCTCTTCTTATTATAGCCAGCCATCAACCGCAATCTATAGCTTTCCATTAATGTTTGTTTTTCAAGTGTGAAAATAAAGAAAAAATTATAATAAATCTGATGATTAATTGGCGGCATGAAACTATTTCAACTTCAGTTCATTGACTTTTGCCACAACAACAATGGATGTGTGAACTTAAGCTTGATGTTAATGAAAAATTACTTAAGTTTTCGCCAAATCGGCCCCAAACGCTCACATTCCATAAAACACTTGCCGTAACCTTGGAAAATGTAAATGAAATAATCTTGTTTGGAAATGATTCCCTTAATAATGTACACTGCTTTAGCTGTTCTTTTATCTCATCATCTGCACTCGTTCTTATTGTAGTAAAACATTGGCCCCAACGCTCTTCAGGAAACATCTTCATGATGATGTTTTTGTCTTATTGTGAGCAGTAGCACCAGTCATCTTGTCAGTCCTATTGTGAGCAACAGCACCTGTCTTCTTGTTAAACGTCCTCTCATCTGCAAATTCGCGTTCCATAGTTTTACGATGCTTATCAGTTCAGCGAGCTTAAGCACATTTTCAACCCACAGTCATCCAATACCACTTTATGGGCCACTTTTCAATTCGAAGTCGCCGTGGTCTAGTAGGTAGTGTGTTGTGTTGTTAGACGAAAAGCCAGGGTTCGAGCCCCAGGCCAGACATCAAAATAAAATAGAAAAAGTATTTCTTCGGCGACTTCCTTTCAGCAGATTTCTGGCAAAATCTCTGAGAGTAAATAAAATTGCCATGAAAAGTTTCTCAAAAATCCGTCGTTCGGAGTCGACTTTAAACTGTAGGTCCCGCCACTCATGTATAAAATTAACACACACAACATAAGTGGTGGGAGAAACTAGGTCGTAATCCTGAGTGAAGGGTTGTAATTACCAATTATGTATGTAAGTATGTGAGCAATAGCACCAGTCATCTTGTCTCCCCTATTGTGAGCAGCAGCACTAGTCATCTTGTTCGCCGCTCTCTCATCTGCAAATTCGCTATTCCTAGTTTTAGAACGCTTAACAGCTCAGCGAGCTTAAGTACATTTTCAGCCCACAATCATCCAATACTATTTTATAGGCCACTTAAATGGTGATCACAATAGTTTAATCTATGCCATCCTATCTTATTTTCCGCCATAGAAAAGTATGTAGCTCGGCTGGACTAAGATCACTCAAACGAATTCTGAATATTCTTGAAAAAAAATGGCGCTTTCCATTAAAGCAATCGCAAGTCTAGTGAGTCGAGTGCTAAACTGCGATTCTGAATGTTGTGGGCTTGATTCCTATCCAACTTCAGTATGTTAAACGTTGTGAAAATTGTTGGAAGTACAGCATTGGGATACATTGGCAATCGACCACAAGCGGATGTACTGTACTACAATCCCTAAAGCACAATCCGTTGCAGTGAAATACAAGCTGCGTCGCTAGGGTTAAAGCCTACTGTTATTAACTGCTTTCTAGCGTGGTCGAAAGGTTTCAAAATATACTCGTACTTCGAACTATGGACGCATACATGAGAATTGTACGGCATTTTCGTTCGAAAGTAAGCGATGTTTGAAGTTGCCGTAGTCTAGTAGGTACGAAGTTGACTTATAAGACGTGAGACCGTTGTGGAAACCCTGCTTTCTGACATGGTCGAGAAGCCCTAAAATATACTTCGAACTACCGAGAATTGTACGGAATTTTTGTTCGGATGTAAGCGATGTTTGATGTTGCCGTAGTTTAGAAGGTAGTATGTTGGCTTATTAGATGTGAGACCGCTGTGGAAACCCCAGCTCAGACATCTGGAACGAAATGAAATGTGAAAAAATACTTCTACGGCGACTTCCTCCCAGCAGTCTTCTGCAAAACACTGAAAATAAATCAAATTGCCATGAAAAGTTCTTTAAAAATCTGTCGTTTAGAATCGGCTTTGAACGTAGGTCCCGCGACTCATGAATAAAATTAACACACACAACATGGGTGGTATGAGAAACTAGGTTGTAATCCTAGCTAAATTAATTAATAATTAAGTGCTAAGAAGCAAGAAGATTCTTTTTCATTTATTGTCTTAAGGTATGTTTTTTTCAGTACGTAAAAGATACGCTGTCTTCAACGTTTACAAGTCAAAAATACTAAGATCCTCAAACTGTCCAATGCTTACACCCATCCCTCTAGTTACAGATGATATATTAATGATTCGTTTGTGTCTATCATTTCATAAAATCTACCGTATTACCACATCATTTAGAGATGACCTGTAGATTAAATGCAAATAAAGCATGCATTAAAGCCTTTTGCTTTAATCTCCAAAGGTCTGGGTTTACGATCAAAGAATTGATTGACAAACATAACATAACATCTTCAAAATGAGATTGATGATTGACAGGATTGGATTGACGGCAAAAAAGGTTGTGGACATTGGGTGGGTGTGGAAGTGAAATATAAGATGCAACAACTTAATGAAAAATGAAACGGAAATCAACAATTCCAATCGGAAATACTCATATCTCTACCATTGGAAGGAAGCAATCTAAAAAACGGCACATTGGTCAGACAGACCTTGCAGGCTACACATATCTTTGACGACTTGCCAATAATTAATTGTAACTGAGTGAGTAGATATGATGAACATGTCCTTTAGTTTGCACCATCTACATACGTACATACATACATAATTAGTCATTACAACCCTTAAGTCAGGCTTACGACCTAGCTTCTCACATCTACAGTTTTAAGTCGATTTCGAACGAAAGATTGTGTGTGTTAATTTTATACATGAGTGGTGGGACCTACAGTTTAAAATAGACTCCGAACGACAGATTTGTGAGAAACTTTTTCATTTTTGTCAGAAATCTGCTGAGAGGAAGTCGCCGAAGAAATACTTTTTGTATTTTGTCTTGATGTCTCGGGGCTCGAACCCTGGCTTTAAGTCTAATAAGCCAACACAATACCTACTGGAAGAAGAAGTCGCCGTGGTCTAGTAGGTAGTGTGTTGGCTTATTAGACAAAAAGCCAGGGTTCGAGCCCCAGGCCAGACATCAAGACAAAATACAAAAAGTATTTCTTCGGCGACTTCCTCTCAGCAGATTTCTGGCAAAAAAAATCTGAGAGTAAATAAAATTGCAATGAAAAGTTTCTCAAAAATCTGTCGTTCGGAGTCGACTTTAAACTGTAGGTCCTGCCACTCATGTATAAAATTAACACACACAATATAAGTGGTGTGAGAAACTAGGTCGTAATCCTGACTGAAGGGTTGTAATGACCAATTATTTATGTATGTATGTAATACCTACTGGACTACGGCCACTTCAAACTGAGATGAAGTAGCCGAAGAAAAATTTTTCATATTTTTATTGGGGGAAATGTATCACCTGGGATTTGAACCAAGGCCTCTTGTCCAATAAGCCAACGCACTACCAAATAGAATAAATATAATACGCCGACTAGACATGCGTTATCTGGCTACCATTTATTTTGTTGTCTGCAAAACTTTTTTGCTGATGATAATCAGACCTGGGAAGAAATATTTTTTTCATATTTCTTTTTGGTGGAGAGTTCAGACCTGGGATTTGAACGGAGGCCTCATGTTTAATAAGCCACACTACTTACTAGAATATTTCTACAAGGCTTTATTGTTGATGAAATGAAATGAAAATCTGTAGAAGTTTTACAGAATGGAGGTCTTTATGGTGGCACTTCAAAGCTGATGCAAATATTTACTTATTTATTCATTATGCTACTGCCATTAACTAAGTTTTGTTTCTTATTACGAAATCACATTTAATATGTATTTCGGATCACATTTGTAACGCATTGCAAAGGCATAAATTTTTGTTTCAATTTCTGATGAAAGGAGTAAAACCGCGCAGTATTTTGAAATTACAAACATATGTATGCGAACGATAATAAAAATGTTTAAATTTCGGAAATATGTCGTAAATATTGTTTTATGTTTCAAACCCACCCACAATATTTAAGGTCAGAGTAATATATTTCCAATTATGATATTTCGTAGGCATGGATTTCTTAATGTTTATTTTATTTATGATTTCTTTTAATTTGACAGAATGAATGAAATTTCTGTTTTTTTTTGGAAAATTTTGTAATCAATTATTTTTTTTATATATTTTTTATGGCTAACAATTGTACTTTATACTAAATAGTTTATTTAAAATATTTCATGATATTTTTTTTTCAACAAATTAACGTGTTTAAAAAACGTGTTCGTTCATTGCCTCGTTCTAAAAAAATTAATTTTTTTAATTATAAATTGCATTCTGTATTATTTGTTAAATTAATTCATTTTAAAAGCACTTAGAAAGTTGTTTTTGTTGTTATTTATTTTTACAATTCTAATTACAATAGGTTCTGTAATGGCCTATTATCTGTGAATGCAATTTACATTAACAATGTTGCATGCAAAAGGGGCTTGATGTTCTATTTCAATTGCAAATACTTTCTCAAATGCTACAAATGTTTACAAATATCACACAATAACACAGCAGATACTTAATTTAGCATCACTTTCATACATTTAATGAATGATTTCATTTCATTTCTTCTATTCTTTTTTTTTTTTTGATTCAAAACTTTAATTTATTTGCATAAAAAAGGCCACTTAGTTGAACTAAATTTACAACAACAAAAATTTAAAAAAAAAATATATTTTTAAAATGTTTTAAAATATTTCTTTAATTCTTTTTATTTCTTCATTTATTTAAAATGCTAATTTTTTTTAATTTTTGCCGTCGTAAATAATTTATTTAAATATTTGCGTATATTTTTTAAACTTTTTTCATACACAATCAAACTGTTTCAATTCGCACTCTTATTTGTTTATATTTTTTTTATTTATTTTTTAAGCACATTGTTTTGTGTTTATTTAAACGTTTAAATAGACTCCCATTTACCCGTTAAATTTGCCGAAATACAAGCGTTTTATGAGACCGCTGAAGTGCAACTGCCAACAATTTTTAACATTTTTCTCATGCTGTTAAGAAAGCACGAACGATTTTAATGTTCGCTGTTATACTCTTTATGAACAGCATTTCAAAAAGCAATAGGGTTACCAGTTCTTTAAAAAAAAGGAACTAAATTTTAAGGGATTAGTTCTTTTCAAAAATATTGCGGTAATCTATAGATTGTAGTCGTCGTAGTCTAGCAAGTAGTGTGTTGGCTAATTAGACCCGAGGCCACTGTTCTAACCCCAATAGGGTTACAATTTCTGAAAAAAAATTACATTTAAAGGGGTTAGTTTTTTTCGAATAAATTTCGGTAATCCATAGACTGTAGTTGCAGCAGTCTAGTAGGTAATGTGTTGGCTTATTACACGCTAGGCCACAGTTCAAATCGCTACAAATCCTACAAAATAAAATATAAAAAAATATTCGGTGACTGTCTCCCAGCAGATTTCCTGCAAAATCTCTGAGAGTAAGTACAAAAAAAAGTTTCTCAAAAAATCTATCGGTCGGAGTCGACTTTAATATGCAGGACCCGCCACTTATTTATAAAATTAATACACACAACCTAAGTGGTGCGAGAAGCTAGGTCGTAATCCTAACTGAAGGGTTCTAATGACCAATTATGTATGTATGTATGTAATCTATAGATATCACAGAACTTATCAGACCGAATGGCGTTCGCGCCGTCCCGACAAAAAAGTCTCCGTAGTCTAGTAGGTAGTGTGTTGGCTTATTAGACGTAAAGCCAGGGTTCAAGCCCCAGGCCAGGCATCAAGACAAAATACAAAAAGTATTTCTTCAGCGACTTCCTCTCAGCAGATTTCTGGCAAAAACTCTGGGAGTAAATAAAATTGCCATGAAAAAAAGTTTCTCAAAAATCTGTCGTTCGGAGTCGACTTTAAACTGTAAGTCCCACCACTCATGTATAAAAATTAACACACACAACATAAGTGGTGTGAGAAACTAGGACGTTGTACAATGGGTCAATTCGATCTCCGGGTACTGTACTTGTCTTAACTGACAAGTACACGTCCTCTAACCTAACCTAACCTATAGACTGTAGTTGCTGCATTCTAGTAGGTAGTGCGTTGGTTTATTAGACGCTAGGCCACGGTTCAAACCCCAGGTCACACATCAAAACGAAATTTGAAAAAATATTTCTTTGAGAACTGCCTGTCAGCAGATTTCCGGTAAAAACTGTGATATTAAATATAAGATGCCATGAAAAAGTTTCTCAAAAAATCTGTCGTTCGGAGTCGACTTTAAACTGTAGGTCTTCGCTACCCATGAATAAAATTAACACACAACATTAGTGGTGTGAGAAGCTAGGTCGTAAGCCTGACTAAAGAGTTTTAATGACTAATAATTATGTATGTATGTAATCTATAGATATCATAGGAACTTAGCAAACTTTAAGGCAATCAGTCGGATGTCACAGAAATGGACGCTAACGTAATGACCTCCAGGATGGTATTTGGCTACCGCGATTCTCTCAACGAGATTTTGGGGTCGCTACAAAATTCCAGGAAACTGTACAGTGATTAAACTATGCAGAGATGGCACAATTATCGAATTTTCGGACGAATTCTCTTCTCTTTCTGAAAATCTGTAAGCTTCGGATTGCTAATGCAGGAATCGATTCCATCAATATCCCTTGTCATCTTCGGATACGTATGTAAGTCAATGACATTGCTGGAATTTTAGAGACGAAGAAGAGAAAGAAACTATTCTTCAATCATTGGACATATGCCCAGCATTGTATTATAAGAGAAGGAAGCACCTTACCTTTACTATATGAATATAAAGGGTCCGTCAAATAACTTTTTTTTGAAAATGCTTTAAAAAAAACCTACTGACTATTTTCTCAAATTTCTTTTTTTGAAAGTACAATCCTTCCGGTTAATATTGGAAAATAATTTCATTCAAATGGCTGCCTCGGCTGGCCATGCAGTAGCCTACACGCTCGGTCCAATTTTTAAGCACATTATCGATTGTGTGCAGCTGTATTTCACCCATGGCTTCACGAATATTGTCCTTTAAAACGTCAATTGTCTCTGGCTTGTCGGCGTAACACTTATCTTTGACGGCACCCCACAAATAATAGTCCAACGATGTCAAATCGCAGCTCCGAGGTGGCCAAACAACATTAGCTCTGCGGCTGATAATGCGATCTTCAAAAACGGGGCGCAAAACATCGATTGTAGCTTCGGCTGTGTGGCACGTAGCGCCGTCCTGTTGAAACCAAATGTTGCCAATATCCTCCTCTTCAATTTTTGTGAACAAAAATTCGTTCAACATGACCCGATAACGATCGCCATTGACTGTAACGGCTACTCCTTGCTCATTTGTGAAGAAAAATGGCCCAATTATGCCTCTGGACCAAAATCCGCACCAAACAGTGACTCGTTTTGGGTGCGTCGGCTTTTCAATGTATGCGTGCGGGTTTTCTGTGCCCCAAATGCGACAATTTTGCTTGTCTACATACCCGCCAAGATCAAAATGAGTTTCATCTGAAAAGATGATGTTTTTTTTTTGCCAAAATCGGAATCTTCTGGTGTAGGCTACTGCATGGCCAGCCGAGGCAGCCATTTGAATGAAATTATTTTCCATTATTAACCGGAATGATTGTACTTTCAAATAAAAAAAGAAATTTGAGAAAATATTCAGTAGTTTTTTTTTAAAGCATTTTCAAAAAAAAAGTTATTTGGCGCACCCTTTAGCTGACCTGTTCTGAGGGGATGACTTTGGTTAATGTTATAGTTTTCTGCCTCTGCTTTTATGTAAGTCAAATTCTCAATCTCACTTCACCATAAACTTTTGTGTGGATGTTTTTTAAATCATTTATGGGAATATATATTCCTCAGCAACCCTGACAATGTTATTTTCATTCTGTGTTTCTCTACTGTATGTTAATAACAGAGAATATTAATGTTAATCACATCACATTGTATTTAAAATGTTAATTTAAATGCAATTTAATAACGATAACTTTTATTATGCTAATCAGCATAAAATACTGTTAAAAACATAACTGCTTTAATAATAATTTGTTTGTATTAATTCATATTCTTCTTCTTTTTTTCTGCATATGCATTTTTAATTGAGGCTTAAATCCATTCCATTTAAAAGCCATGGTGGTCATAAATTTCGTTTGTTGTTCTAATGAGTTCAGGATGTTGTTTGGTTTTGTTTTTTTTGTTTTCTTCTTTTCTTGTGTTCAAAACTAAATAAAAATAAATATGAATGGAAGCTGATTTTGAAAGCGTAATTATGATTTTTTAATACTTAAATTTCATTATATGGTTTCTTGGCGATTAAGGCTACTGATACTTGATCACTATCGGTGGTCCGAATCAGAGGTCAGCAATGAGTATTCAAAAAGATGAGTAGATTCGAATCATACTTATAATTTCGGATACTTATACGCATTCATACTTATCTTAATGTCATATTCATACTACTCATACTCAAAAGTTTGAAATACTCATGGTACTCGTACTTAACAATACGCATGATGTTATTGATTTCGACTCTCCACGACTCATCGTATACACGAATCACAAAATAAGTATGATTCCCGTACGAACACTACAATACTCACATGAAGGTTGCGTGTTTGCACTGTTTGCTGTCTTTTTCTCTATCTTTCTTCTCTCTTTGTAAATGCAACAACAACTAAGACTGTAAATTTTGATGACTGATTCGAATCACTCGAATCATTTATGAGTATTATAAGTATTTTTCTAAATTTATGAATCTGAATGAGTAGGCGTATGAATCAAACATATTTCGAATGTTATGAGTTTGATCTCAATGTTGTACTCATACTCATTGCAACTTGTACTTATAAATCAACGTTGTACTGAGTACGAATGAATCAGAGTAGTTGGATTTCAATACTGTTTACTCACTCATACTCAAAATTTCATGAGTACTTATGAGTAGCGAAAAGGCGATTCATTGCTGAATCTTTGGAATAGGGAGTCGGCGTCAAACACCGATGTGAAAACTACAGCAAATACACTTACAGTCTTTTCTAAAAGGCTTTTAAGACTTTTAAGTTTGTGATACGAAGACCGTGAGGTCAAGGACTCCACAATTGGTGCAAATTAGTAGGGCGCATGTTTAACCGACAGTATGATAATCTAAGAAGAGATATTGCACGCCATATTTCGCAAGCACAACATCAGGACTCCGGGCCAGATAGCTTACAGCATATCTCTTTTAGAGCTGCCATATCGACAAAGATATGAGATGAAGTTTTAAAATAACAGACGAAACCTTTCAAGACTACATTCGCTATTCAATAAGGATCCAGTATTTAAAGAGTTCAGTAGTCGCACGAAAGATACTGTATAGCCTTCTATCAGCTTCTGTGAATGCTTTTTCAAGGATGTCATGTCTCCAATAAACAGTGAATTGTCTTGTTTATTAATTTTTGTGGGACATTTTGCAAAGATATCAATTTCCATTGGGTCTTTCCTGATAAATAGAGAAAGTACAATAGCTGCCTGGCAGAAGAAGTTTTCTCAGGGAAATGGAAGCTGCAGCGATTATGCTACCAGGCATAAGTAAAGCCCTCATCATACAGAAGGCTGTGTATGCTTGACACAGTAGTTGGTAAAGCGTTTGAGCGGGCAATCTTTAACCGTTTCGGGGTATATCTCTAGTACTTGAATAATCTTCTCGAAACGGTTCCGCAAAGTTAGGAAACAGTGATAGCGCAAAAAGTGTGTTTCGGTAGTAACACGAGGATAAGGTTTTGTGCGGTAATCACACTGTGCATCAAGGTCTCGCGTATCTAAGTATTTCTTATGGATAATAAAAATTCATTTCAGTCACCATACAGTACAGTTCAAAACAGAAAGGATTTAAAAATGGAGTCCTCAACTATGCCTGAAAGTCATACTCATACTGATCTGAAACCCTTATCATACAGAACGTTGTGTATGTTTGACACAGTCGGTAAAGTGTTGGGGCGAACAGTATATAAACGCTTCGAGGAATACCTCAAATAATCGAATAATTTCCGCGAAATGGTTCCGCAAAGCCAGGTAACAGTGATACGGCAGAAAGTGTGTAGCAGTAGTGACACGGGGATAAAGTTTCGTGCGGTAATCACAATGAATGTGAAGGTTTCACGTATCTGAGTACTTAGTACAGATAATAAATATTTATTTCAGCCACCATACGCTACAGTTCGGAACAGATGCGGGATTTAAATTTGGAATCTTCAAACATTTCTAGATGTCATTACAGATCAAGCGCAACAACAAATACGCCTGTTCAACTCCAACGTAAAGTCTGTCATACTGTTTAGATGCGAAACAAAGAATGTTAGTGCGTATCAGAACTATGTATGCACTACACGGCTAAGCAAACTGAATCAACTCCTCTGGGGAAATAAGGTCACCCTCTTCCTGAATGGGAAACTCACAGCAATTAGCAGGCAGAAAAAAAGGCGAGGAAGCAAGTTTCCACGTGGCTAATACATTTGGAACTTTTTTATGGACTGGAAATAAATGTTTGAAAGGATCATATACAATTTAAACTTTTGCTCGGCGATTACAATGACGAAAAATTAGAGCCTTGCATCAGACTATGGATGGGGATAGTAAACAGCCTTTCATCGGCCACTGTAGCTTTAGAAAATCCTTGTTCAGAAGGGGCATTGCTTCAAGTCTAATATGAAGATTCTGTGATGAAGGAGAATGAACCATCAGAACATTTCGTTGGAAACAAACAAAAAGAAACACTTGGATGCGTGTCAAGTACTGGACAGGAAGATACACACATAATTGGTTATTACAACCCTTCAGTCAGGATGACGACCTAGTTTCTCACACCACTTATTGTTGTGTGTGTTAATTTTATACATGAGTGGCGGGACCTACAGTTTAAAGTCGACTCCGAACGACAGTATTTTGAGAAACTTTTCATGGCAATTTTATTTGACACTCAGAGTTTTTGCCAGAAATCTGCTGAGAGGAAGTCGCCGAAGAAATACTTCTTGTATTTTGTTTTGATCTCTGGCCTAGGGCTCGAACCCTGGCTTTTCGTCTAATAAGTCAACACACTACCTACTAGACCACGGCGACTTCGGCGATTACAATGACGAAAGCCTAGAGCATTACATCGGGCGATGGCATGAGGATAGTAAGGCTGGTTCCGCGGGGAATGTAGCCTTAAAAAACACTTGTTCAGAAGGAGCAACACTTCAAGTCAAATTTGCAGATTCTGTGATAAGGAGAATGAACCATCAGAACATTTAGTTGGAAACAAACAAAAGGAAACACTTGGATGCGTGTCAGGTACTGGACAGGAAGATATCCTTCCTACACTAAACAACAGCCAGTGATCAGGCAAAAAGATTGGTAGCGATATTGTAGAGACACCCTACCGATTGAGTGCAATACAATATCATACGGCGACAGTACTCCAGTACCTCTGCAAGTCAACAATAGCATGGAAAATATCTAGAAGGGCCATGAATAGAATGCGAAGAGAAGAGAAGAGTCATGAACAGATCCCTCGGCAGAATATGGCGAATTCATCTATTCGAGGTATTCAATCTTAAGCCAATGTATTGTGAAATCAATAGATTGGCCATTCAATGAGGAAAATAAAAGAAAATATTGCCAAAGGAACTGTTGAGTTAAACACGCATGGCGGTGCAACCCTTGCGCTGACCAACTTCTCCCTCCTTGGTTCGGAGGAACTTGGTCAGTACAAAGACTGCGTTCACCTTTGGCGTCACAACGGGCCACTATGCGTGCTCAAGTGAGCTTTTGGTATGGAAGCTACCATACTAACCTAACCTAACAAACATGGCAGCCGCCGCAGAAGCCGATTCGCTCAAACTGGTATACGACAGATTCAAGATAAAATACGGAAGGCGCACTTAGAAAAACTTAGATGAAAAATAAATCGACATTCAATTCCTTTAACTGCGTAAATAGGCCTTCAATTGCAGAAGTTTTATTAATTACGATTTTTGCATACCATACACGCTCTACAAAGGCGTAAATATCGATAAATAGGCCTCCTTTTTTTGTGAGGCCTTCCAAAAAAAAAATTTTTTTGGAATTTTTTTGGAATTTTTTTTTTTTGATAAAATCGATAAATAGGCCTCCAAAAAAATTTTTTTTTTTAATTTTTTTTTTTTTTAATTAATTGCCTCAACTTAAATACATGATTGCGGCAACAAAATTTTAATTTTCTATTCTTATAACCACTGTTTACAAATATTTTATTTCCCCACAATATGAACTCAATCAAATGCTGATTGACGACAAGAAGTATTCAGAAAACGTCGTCAATATAAAATGTGGCTAAAGAATGATGATGATGATGGTGATGATGATGATGATGGTGATGCAGACGATGGCCAAGAAACTAAAGATGTAATAAGCCAAACACATTTATGTCAAATAGGCAACTGACACTAAAATACGAAATTAGAAAGATTGACGACAACCAGAACTAAAAGTTAAAGAAACCAACAGCAACACCAGCATCATCACTACGGCCACTACCCGCACGTTAATGTAAACCGCGTCAGCATTATTACACGTCTCCAACAAAACATACAAAGCAACATACCAAAGAATAATCTTGGAACCAACTTGGTTAAGGAAGATGCGGCAATAACAACAACATACTGATCATACCACATGCATGCACTGTTGGCTGCTATTACTAGCCAGCAGATGCCACAAAAAGAATGAAAACGAAAAAAATGAAGAAAAAAACGAAAACAAAAACAAAAAAGAAATAGAAATTGTTGCAGGGAAATAGAATCTCTTCTCGCTCTCTCTCTCTGCAACTGTAATGCGGTTAATGATTGTATGACAGTAACCAGTAGTGGTTTTCCTTTTATACCGGCATACATACTTTGGCTGCCTTAAAAAATGTGCTCTTCACTATAATGATAATGATGATGATGATTATTATGAACATAAGCATTTAATGATCATTGTATCGTATATAATCTAAGGCAACGAATTGTTAACCGTGTAGTGGTGGTAATATGTTTAAAAAAATATTAAAAGTTTCTGTTTTTTTTTATCAGATTTATTTGTTGTTGTTGTTGTTGTTGTAGTTACAGTTGTTACTGTTATTGTTATTGTTGTGTTTTGATAAAGATGACAGTGAAAATTGGTTTTAAAAAATCTTTTATTTTTTTTTTTATTCACAAGAAATGAAAAAAAAAGAAGAGGAATGAATAAATAATAATCATATGAATTTAAAGTATATTCAATAATGTTGTTAAACAACAACAACATCTACAACAACAATAATAGTAATAATATGATAATAACAAGAGAATTTAACAAGAACTGCATGAATTTGTTGTTGATTTTTTTTTTTTTTTTTTGTTTACAACTGTGAAAATAGATTAACGGTTTGGTGAAATAGAAAAAGAAAAACCAGTATTGAATAGAATTTTTCTTTTGAAATTTTCAATTATTGATGGCTATTAAACATATGTATGTATGTATTGATGTATACAAGTATGTATGCATTGATGATTAGATTAAATGTTGTGCAAGATTTCTATTTTATGTGTTTATCAACAAAAAAAAGACAGAAAGAGAAAAGTTTTATTCAACAAAATAGCGGCATAGTAGGCTGAGGTCGAATCTTAGATATCAAAAGCAGATTTGAAAAACACTTTGAAAGCCATAATTTCAATGAGACTTTTGTCTCATTATAATGCTGGGATCTTGGCTTTATGTTCGAACTATGCACATACATATGTACATAATTGATCATTACAAGCCTTTAGTCAGGTTTACGACCAAGCTTCTCACACCACCTATGCATGTTGTGTGTGTTAATTTTATGCATGAGTGGCGAGACCTAAAGTTTAAAGTCGATTCCGAACGACACATATTTTTGAGAAACTTTTCATTGCAATTTTATTTACCCTCAGAACTTTTGCCAGAAATCTACTGAGAGGCAGTTGCCGAAGACATATTTATTCATATTTTTTCTTTGTTGGAGATTGCTGACCTGGGATTTGAACCGTGATCTCATGACTAATAAGCCAACATACTACCTACTAGACTAAGGCGATGAAATAAAGTGTCATTTTAATGGTCGACTCTGCATTGGTTGCAGTAGTCCATTCGCTTGTGGTAATATTCAAATACTTTTTCACATATTTTGAGTGATATTTCGGCGAAAATTTAACGATTGTTTGTTTTGAAATAGCCTGAGTTAGGCGATTTGTTGCGAAAGCTCTGTCTTAGACAAAACCATACAAAAGAGCCTAACAGCATCGAATTGCATGATGTTGGTGGTCAACTGCAGTCGCCAAAACGAGAAATTACTCTTCCTTGAATCTTCTCATGTAATAAAGACAAAATCATCGTTTGTATGGTTCCTTTCACCCTTGTACGTTGGTCAGATATGCACCTTTATTGCGTAAATCGCAATAAACGCCAATTAATAATTGCTCAATAAATACATAAATTGTTATAATATTGAGTAAAACTTAAAATGCAGCACTGTCATAAGTGTGTTTAGCGAGCATATTACAATTAACCGAACACTTTTTGTTGTTGATATTTGACAACTCAAATGTCAAAAACGACAAACAAAAAAAACAAAATAAAAACAATGTTGTTTACCAGCTGAATGAATATTGAATAAGCAACTAAATTGCGTATATTATTATGCTTGAACACTTAAAATATTGTACACAATTAACCGAATATCGACCCAATAAAAGTGTATATCTGAACGTAGTATTATGTTGAGACCACGTACCGTCCGGATTATAATTTTCAATTGCAGATTTTCCTAAGGCTATAACACGCGGATTTAACGGGAACTGTTGTTTTAGTGTAATTTTACAAAGAATAGCCCATAATGCGCTGCACTTCTGGTTTCTCCGACCCTCTTAAACGGCAACTTTGCTTGTAGACGTGTCAACGAATAAGAAATTAATTTCACTGCTGAAGGAAACTTTGTTTAAAGCATCAGCATAAAGAAATTATTGCTCCAGTTCTAGTCATTCATCTTCTTAAACTCTTATGTCAGCTGAACTTTATACGGATGAAGGTGCAAAAGTAAATTCAAAATATGCCATAATTAGCATTGATAGGATCATCGTGGAGTCGAAAAATTCAGATTATATGCCACACCTTCTCGAAAAGGAATTATATTTCCGGAAGTTCGTACATCGGAATAATGCTTAGATCAGATCACGCCTGTAGCGCCTCCAATCTTTCAGAAGACTTTAAAATCTTCCAAATTTCTTGCACAATAGAAGGCAGCTAATGACAGAATGGCCTTTTCCATTGCCCGGAAACCCAATTTAAGTTGGCACAGCTTTCGAATGCATGTGCGCTTATAAGAAAGTGTTTTCAACAGTTCACAATCATTCGGACTGCTGCTCAATTAATCTCACAGTAGTTTCGGAACCAATAAAGTCAGATCCTTACCTTACCATTTCATCAGAAACGACTTTGCCAAAAATCTCTGATTGATCCGGGACCCAGTGACATACATATAAGACGATCGTCGCGTTTCCAAATTCAATCTTCTTGTCAAGAGGTGTGAGTACATGTAAGATTATGTACAATAGTTTTTAAAATTTATTTCGCTTTATTTCATTTTCTTTATTGACTTGCCTCAATTGAAAAGCTCTACTTAATCTTTTGTGTATATTATATAAATACTCCGCTCTCCATTTGAAACATTGCTTAGAGCTTAAAAAATACATTAAAACACCATATTAATCAGAAAATAGTTGAAAAAAAATTTATTTCATAAAAAATGTACTCGCTTATACCATTAGGGTTATTTCGTAAATGAAAAATCATATCCACATAAAATTACACAGCAAATCTTTAGAAAAAAAGCCATTATAATTGCATGTCCTTTTTAGCTTTATTTTTTGTGTATAAAAACCCTTTTTTTCTACTTCCCAAAAGAACTTGCTTGATTTTTCACTTGACGTTTTTAAAATAACACACAGAATTTCATTCTGCCCCTTAAAGCATGCTATGTTTACATTAAAAACGTACAAAACATGACCAGCCACACATTAAACCTTATTGCTGTGTGCTCTGCTTATTCAAAACACACAGAAACAGAAACACTTGTAATACCATAAAAAAACAACTACAAAATAATAATAACAACAACTATATAAATCACACACACAGGCACACATAAACACATACATACATATTTGTTTTGCTCTTTTTCACAGTGTGTTGTTTTTAAGCAACAGCAGTAGCAACAACACGCGCCTCAACAATATTTACATTTATGTGAGCAAAAGTTCTATGACTCCATTGAGTAACAACAACAAAAAGCTTACAGTTAAAAAGAACATTTGTTGTATGAGGAGAGAGAGAGAGAGAGAGGGGAGTGAGCGTAAAAAGAAAATGAATTATAATGTGAAGTATTTAAAAACTAAAATCGATATATTTGAAGTTGTAAGAAGAAAAAAAGGGGAGAACATGTAACGTTTAAAGCATACTCTAAGGGAGTTATAGAAAACTGTACTGAATTATATAAAGTTAGGCAGTGAAAGATGGGGCTTTTAAGTGCTTCAATTAAGTGTTCTTAAAATGTTTATTTTTAGTTTTAGAATAAAAAATAAGCAAATATTTTTCATTACAGCATTAGAATATTTTATATTTTTTTCTACAGTTTTTATTATAAAGTTTTAGTTTTTTATAAATACCTTATCACCATAACTTTGCATATTTTTAGGCACAATAAATTTGCTTTTAACTTTTTTAAAATATTTTTTAATAGAATTCTTTTTACAAACACAACAAAAACACACAATTCATTAATAAATCAAAATTTTCTACTGAATGACAATCAACTGACACCTACAAGACTACAATAACATTGCTGAACACGCACACATACTAAAAATAATGTGACAGGATACTGTAAAGTTGCCATATGTTAAGAAATTTTCATTGATGAAAACAGAAGAAATTTTTTTATTAAAGCTGCCTAATAGCACCAACAACAAATTAAATGAGTTGTTAATTTGTCACAATAGAGACTTATCAAATTTTAGCACTCTATTTAAAAGATTAAAGCCCACTAAATAAAGAATATCGAAAGGGTTGGGTTTGGTATATAGGTGCCTAGCACACTGAGAGTAAGTCTCACATGGAATCGGGTACGTTGGCTAGTCCAGGATACCAATATCTTTTAAAGATTGTCTCGCTCTTATCTCATGTGGATAAATAACACAATAAGAATCAGCTTTAAGAGTAACAACACAAAACAGGTCAGTGCAATCACCAATAAGCTTCTTTGAAACTATTGTAGGAAGGTTCGATTCACTCACCAACCATGTATGGGAATGTAGATCGGATTGCAGGGTGTCGAGAGTTTTCTAATCCTCTGTCGGTAACTAATTTTAGAACTTGTTTTTCAGTTTTTCCTCTCTTTTTCTTTATTTCTTTTTATGAAGGGTCACAATGGGCCTCTATGTGAAGCCGCGGCTCTGTTGTACAGACATCTTTCCAACTCATCTTTGATCAATATGTCTTTTAGTCTGTCATACTTGTCAGGATTTTAGAGCCGTTCAGTTTTATTTCGCGAATAGTTTTCAGTCATTTATCTAAAATGCTTTCTATAAAATTAATATGTAACGTACAATAAAAAAATCTGTGGATTATTTAATTCTATCCAAATAAAGCCACTTGAAAATTTCCAATTGGTTCCATTATGCCCTTCAACATTCTTTTTGCAAAAACCATTGCCTACCTTTAGTTATCTTGTACAAAACACCCGGCATAGTTGTATTTTTCTACTACCATTTTGCTATTCAGCAAGAATTCAGCAACTGCAACCAACTTCATTGCGTGTGAAACTCAGTGCTGCCAACACTGAAAATCGTTCTTTTCTTTTTTAACTCCTTGTACGAGTGTTCACGAATTTTGTAAATTCAACAAAAATGTAAGTAAAAACAATAAAAAATAAATAAATTATGAAAACAAAGTGCAGTGACATTGGAATATTAATTATGAATTTTATAAACTTTAGATAATAATGGAGAACGACGCCGGTGAGAATGTTGATTTGTACGTGCCCCGTAAATGGTAAGTGTAACACGTGTTTCCTAAGGCTCCAATAAAAAAATTTTTGTGGCTACTGGAACTAAACGAAAAGGTTTTTGTGGATTTTAACAGAAATTGTGTTTTTTGCTGTTTAGCTCTGCCTCCAACAGAATCATCCACGCTAAGGATCATGCTTCTGTTCAAATCAACATCGTTGATGTCGACGCCGAAACTGGCCGTATGACCGAAGGTTCCAAGACCTATGCCATCTGCGGTGAAATCCGTCGTATGGGTGAATCTGATGATTGTATTGTTCGTTTGGCCAAGAAAGATGGTTTGGTCACCAAGTAAGTTAAAGCACTTCTGGCTATTAATAGTTGTGGATGGTGACACTAATGCCTGTTTTTTTATTTTCTTTCCCATCTTTTCTTTGCAGGGCTTTCTAAGTTAAAAATGTGTGTGTAAATAAAGTAAAACCTACGTTTTTGCAAGTAATTTTTAAAAACTAAAATAAATTGTGTTTATTTTTTTATTATGAAACTGGAGAAAAATGGGCGGAGACTTTACACAATTTGCCGGCAATTTTTAAATTTTGCAAAAAAAAATAGCCTTGAATGCCGTGTTGTTTACACTGGTAATTGCAATCATAAACGTATGCTTAATTAAAATATTTTCGCTTAGTCCAGCTGCAAAAAATTTAAAACAGAATGGTTTTCCAATAAAATTTGAATGCAAGTCCTTTAAGTTTCTGCTTAATGGCATAGTTTTTGATGGGAATAATTATTGCATATTTAATGTGAACATTATTCAAGAGACCTATAGAGGGGTTGGAGATTTGTTAAATTCTGCTGCTTTGCATATTCATTAATTGTTTGCTAATAATGGCCATTAAATAACATTTTGTTGTCATTTTTTGAACTAAAATCTTCCAATGATTCTTCAAAGAAAGTAATTCAGTTTGGCAGCCATCTCTTGGGAAGGTTTTGAATCGCCGTGTATTCTTTAGAACATTGGTGCTCTTTAGACTACCTCGACTAAGAGTGATTACTCTATCGATGGTACAAAAAGTAGTCAAGACTGGCTTAAGTTTGGACTTTGTTATACTAAAGGCTACTACCTGCTGATTCCCTTTTTCGGAAGCAGTTTCTTCGTGCACATTAGTAATCAACTCTAGTTCAATAGCTCACCCCAAAATAGTAGGAATTGGAGTGATATATTTACGTATGGGTTGAAAGGAATGGGGGAGTTAGAGGTGGACAAGAGAATTAGGTAGTGGACGACAATATGGTCCAAGCCAAAGTTGCTACAATCTTCAGGACCTTGATGTGGCTGAAGTATTACCTATCCGGTAGAGATATTTGGATCTATACCAATAGCCAAGTGGTTCAAAGTTTTGAATGACGTGGATTGCAAGTTGTTTCTATACCACAGGAATAGACAAGAGGATTTTTTTGAGACTAACAGACGTGGGGTGGGTCTACCTCTTTTATAAGTGACACGCAATGACATCAGGATGACAAATCTATACTGCCTACATTAAGAAAGCAAACTAATATGTGTCAGGCGACATAATATATTGCTGACCAAACAATATTTGGCATGTAACACTCCAGCCGCCATCCAGTCTTGTGTAAGACTGAGTGGGTAAACTAAATAAGCTTTGGAGATGACATAAGGTCACCCTCTGCTGGCTCCCAGGCAATGAACTTGCGAGAAGAGAACCTTTCTGTGGAATGAAAAGAGAAATTTGGAAGACCCAAAGACTTCTTAAGCTAGACTTTTGTTGGACGTTATAGAATCAAAGAACACTCATTGTGAATATTGAACGTCTTGCGTCTAATATGTACATATATTTTCTTTAAAATTTCTTATTGGATTTTCTATTTTTAAAGTAACCTTCAGAACAAAATTCCAGTTTCTAGCCCAACATGACTGATTCTGGCAATAAATGTAATCATATAATTATAGTTAATATTTATTCAATTAATAAGCAATTTATTTGAATTATTTTGCTCATTACTGTTGATCAAATTTTATTGTAAATATTTATTTCAAAACTTTTCATTCATAAATACATTGTTTACATGTGTCGTAATGAAATTGTAAACAAAACTCTCATCTCTGTTAATACGACACAGTTTCTAACAAACGTATTGGCATATTACTGTTGTTATGTTCCATTATAAATACAACTCTGTTTGTGTTGGTGTAGATAATAAAATAGTAGTCAATCAGAAAAGAAAAACAAATTGTGAAAAGTGTTGTCCTCGAAAATAAAAGAAATAATCATTTTAACGGATAAATTGCATTAAAATAAATTAATTTTATAAAAATAAATGAAAACAAACCAACAAATTATTGCTCTTAATGAAATTTTACAAGAAAATAAACGTGTCACATTAATTACAACAAAAAAAGAAAATGGTAGAGGTTGACTAATACTCTGCGAGTGATTGTGTGGTAATCATTGTGTGAATAGCAGACAATAAAAAGAAAATAAAACAATTTTTTGCACATTAATTAACAAAAGAAAATAGTTTCTTATTATAAAATTTAAACAATGTGATTAATATTGAAATATATTTGGTGAATAGATTTGTTCTAATTTTCCTTTTTTTTTCTATAAAAAAGACTTAAAAAAAACTTGACAAAATTTGTTTAAGCTTGTTATTGCTACTACCATTGTTGTTGGTGGCAAAATTCAATAACAGTTTGGGGTGACCCCCTTTTATCACTGGTAACGTTTGCTGAAACGCGTTTATAACTATTATTATTAATAAAATTTGATTACGTTTATCATCATTTATATCGCATATCGACTTGAACTGAACTGAATTTGTTTACATTTGTTGGACCCAGTATTTTTGCGTTTTAGTTTTTTTTCATTTGATTACCCATTTCCCCATCGTTACTCCACATCAGTATTATACGGAAAAGGTAAATATTTCTTTGTTGTAATTTTATTTTATATCTTTATTGTCAAATACTTATTTTTAAGTTCATTTTTATTATTTTTAAATAATTTAAGAATTGTTGGCCTAATTTGAATTATTTTTGTACACAAAATTTGCCTCATAACGTCTGTCTTTCATTGATGCTGGCACACACAAAAAACCAGTTTCTCTGGTATATGCTGGTTGTAACTACAGTATTGGCGAAAATAATAGGGTGTGCAAAAAAATAAAAAAGGAAATAAGGTTGTGATTTGTGTCGGCGAGGCTGATTATTTCATGAAAATATTTTCTCGCAGAAAAAACGTAGGTGGTCTAACCACGAGATCAAATTTTGGCATACTTTTGCTAGCATAGTGTTGTTGTGCAGGGCTGAAATTGTGGGCGACTTGTCTCTGAAAGCGGCAGGCAGTCAAAACGATTGATCTTGGCGTCCATTGGACGTTGGTCTCCAAAACGTGCGATTTTTTGTCCATCAATTTCATCTCTTAATAGGTTCTTAGTAACGATTGCCGTCTGGCAAATAGTTCACCTTTTCAAACTCATGTCCATCTGGATTACTTTTTATATTTTGAACAAAAAAGTCAGTATCCATTGCTCTACTATAAGATGGATGCTAAAGAAATCGTTTCCCCAATTCCCAAAGCTTTATACAATTCTCTATTCATGTGTATAGCTTGTAGAAACGAAATTCCACTCCCCTTGGATAGAGCTTGCAAATTGTGGATATATCACTGCCGTTAGATGGGTTCACTACAGATAGTATGATAGCGTATAAAGATTAAAACTTTCCTTCCTTTACTAGGCATAATTTAATCATGTTCACTGTACATCAATCACAAGCTTTTTCACATGACGTGGGCCTAGACAAACCTCGTCATATTAATTCTTACCGTTTCCCTTTGAAGTGAATTTTTATTGAAACAATTTAGCTGGTTCCACTTTTTGAGAAATAAGTCCGGAAATCAGAGTTTCCGCTAAGTTGACAATCCTTGACCAAGTGAATTTATGTGGTTTTTTTTGCGTTAACTTATGTGGGACCCATAGGGCCTTATTTAAGTGCTTCCATTGAATTTTTGTGATATATTATTTTAAGCCTGGACAATAAAAACAGTATCTATATGGCAATCGAACTCAAGGATTTCCTTTATTTTGAAATTAAATTCACCGCAAATGTAGAACCCATTTGATTTTGATTGGCTTTTACAATACTAGAGTTGTAAACCTTATACAACTATTTGAATTTTTCATTCCTTGATTTGATGCTTCACCTTTATGAGAGAAGAACTATGAATTATGAAGTGATTTAATGCATCCTCGTACAATATTGATTAAAGTAATCACAAAACTATGTATCAAATGCCTCCTAGTGAAGGCAAAACTTGCTTCCAAAATTGGCTACAGACTACTGCAGCAATTTGTTGAAATGAAATTCTTTTTGCTACACCTTATATTTACCCGATATTTTAATATTTATTAAATAATCATTGTGTGCAGCCCTTGCGCTGCCCAATTTCTTCAGGACAGAGACTGCGTTCACCTGTGGCTTCGTGTGGCTACGCGTGCACAAGTGAGCTTTTGGCATCAAGGCTACCACTCTAACCTAACCTAACCTAAATAATCATTGTGTTTATGTGATATCAAGACACATGCCGATCATCTGCAAGGATTGCATCATCTTAAGCCAAAGTTTTGTTTTTTTTGTTTAATTTTTTATTTTTAATTACTTTTCTGGCCTACAGTGACCCTTTCAAGTGATATGAGAGTTTATAGAATACCTAAAACTTTTAATGTTTTAGATCTAATGCTTTAGATTAGACTTTAAGGCTGTAGTATGTATGCGCTTTAAAAAGTTTTCAATGTCTTCAGACTCTTTGAGAAAAAGCAAACTTTTAAAGTTAAGTGAGGCATGCAGGTAATAATGCCTTAAAGGAATATTTAGTTTTTAAACAAAGTTCTTTCTTTTAACAATACGAGTACCTATAACTATTTCCAACACTGTTTACTACCAGTATGAACAAAGATTGTCTATTTTTTTCAAACACAAATGGTGAGTCACTCAGTATTAGTTGGTTTTATTACTTGATTTTTTTTGTATTTTATCTTTTAAATCGTTCAATGAAAATATGGGCAAATTGTTTCGAAGTCTAATAGTGTTTATGGAAAATTTGTATAAAATTAGGCAGAGACGGCACTACTATTCTTATTTCCTTGAAATTAGGTCAGGCTTAAGATTTTATTAAAGACAAAAATTAATTATTTGCCATGAGTCATTTCTGATGAAATAACCAGTAAAACAGTTATAACTCGTAATGTCAAAATTACTGTTATTTGAAAATATTTTAAATATCAAGTCTGTCTGCTGAAATTATGCAAATCGTATAACGTTTTTCAATTGTATTTTAAAAACAAAACTTTACTCTCAAAAATCATACATTTTTCATGTCAAAATTTGAAATGCATTTTGCAAATTTTGTGTAGACAATCAAAAAGTCAAAAAAGCAAATAAATGTCTAGAAGCAGATTTATTTAAGGTTTTCTTTTTTTTTCTTTCTTTTTTTTGTTTAATATTTTATAACAAAAATAAAAGTAAACAAAACAAAAGTAGCAGCAGCAACAGAAAAAAGTGTAAAATCGAACTCATGTTCGCTACGTCATAATGATGATCATTTTATAAATATACTGACTGTCTTTAGTTTAGAAACCACACGCTCGCTATCGGTACATTTGCACTTAAAGTGCACTCGTAAAGTACTTGAGTATAAAAAAACGCGACAAACACTACGTTTGTAAGTGGCAATAATAGCAGTAGAACGAACACATTCATTTCACCCATATACTACAACACATACAATTTTACCAAATGCTTGCTCGTTTGCTCGCTCATTTAGTCATATGCTTGGGGGTTTTTTGTTTTTATTTTTGCAAACAAATTGGTTGGATGGATACCAACCTACCCATAACTCGATTTAAATGAAATATTTTTGAAACTATGAATGGCTAAAGAGTTTTGATTCAAATTCAAATAAAAAAAAACCATTTCTATTCTATTTTTTAAATATCTATAATGACATGTGAGTATCCCAGGCGTATATAGAAAAGCAATTGGCACTAACGAACCTCTACCCTGTGACTTTTTAATTTAATGTTCGGGCCCGTATTTTCATGTGATTCGGTTCTATGATAGGCATAACTTGATAAGGCTGCAAGCAAAGAAAATAAAGTATAAAGAATGCGCATTTTAACATTTTTTGGAATATTTTTCAAAAATATTTCATGGCGCGGGGGGAAAGATAGAAGGGAAGGTTACAGAAACCAAGAGCGTAACAATGCGTTGTTCTCATCGTGCGTTTTGTTGTTTGACCACTTTTTATTTATTTTTCTAGTGTTAAAAACAGACGTCGGCACCAATGTCCCTCAGGGGAAGAACATCTTCGGCTTTTTACACACATAGGACACGAACATAAAGAATGTTCGTTAAAAAGAGCGTAAAAATCTTGTCAGCTTTTACAGAAGAAGGTTCATGTAGCTTTTTTCAGGCTCAATTATACGCCCAAAGAAATATCACAGTAGTATTCAAGTTAAATACGTTGTCTTTAGGGATTTAGCGCAGTACAATTTTTCTATATTTTCCGATCACATATACATATCATTGGGTTAATAAGTAGACTTGAAATTATTACTAACAATTTTCCTCTAGGTTAACACATGCCTTTGGTTATGGATTAGTGAGTAAGGGAGAGAAAATAAGTTGAGAGAATTTATTTATTTACAGCCATATAAAAGTGTTAGTAATATACGCTATTTTTATTTTTATTTCATCAACATATATATGTAAAGCTGTCTATCTTTCGCTTAATAATTTTAGATAAATAAATATAAAATAAAAAATCCAATTTATTATTAAAAGAACACAAAGCTATCCATTTTTGGCTTAAAAGTTAGGCCGTGTTTTTAGAAAAATAAAAAGAATAAAAAAACCATTTTTTATTAAAAGAAAAAAAAACGAGCATTCCAAAGCATCTAAAAAAATATACTATGGGACAAAATAAAAAATAAAATACGCCCAGCTAATGACATAGAACATTTTTAACACAAAATATTCTTCGAGTGTTATCCTGATATAAAATGATAAAGTATCCGCAAAACATGTGTTCTTGTCGCAGTCTGATCGACAACTAAACCAAAAAACACAAGAATACATACACATGTACATACGTCCAATGAGAGCAACACATTGTTACGCTCTTTGTTTGTCTTTATTTTCCTTCTGTCTTCCTCTCTCTCATCTAGAAATGAATTTGATGAGAGCGGGTCGTAATGTTACGACCCGCCATAAGAAATTTTACTTCTACATGATGCGTATTCTTTATATCCATATTCTTTGCTGCAAGTCATAGCATTTTTGTCCTCATTCTACCGAATTACTCTTGATACCTTGAAATTGGCTACTATTGAATCGAAGGCGTGAAGGAATGTTTAGGTTTCAGTGGAATGCTACCTTTACCACTATATTGGCAGTGAAACACTTTCACTCGGAGACCCATTGGCTCATTGCGAAAAACCCCTGCATGTGGAAACAGAAAATAAAGTTGCTTTTTGATAAAAAGAGGAACAAAGGGAAGAAAGAGAAAAGAAAAAGTGACATAAGCAAAGAAAAGTGATTTATCCCAGTACCATCATGCTCCAAGGTGATATAATATTTCAAAGACAAGCACGCTTCTCAGAACTCCTTTGCCAATCAATTCTGCTTGCGAAGCCTATTTAGATCCTCATATTTACAGTCGTTCAGATCCACCAGTTCCTCAATAAACCAACTGCCTAATCAATTCTGCCTACATATCTGCAGACAATAACAACAATTTCCCTGTCTCTTCAAATAGCCTACAGAAATCAGAGATATTCCTGTTCCATATTTTGATACTGTGTCTAAAGGGTTCTTGCCCTAGAGGAGGAGAGTTACACTCTCGGCTTTAAAACTTGAGTATTACAGGGATGTTGTCAATCAGAAAGTGAACTCAGTATACATTTAGAAACGGATTTGTTTTGGGTTTGCGGACACCCCAAGCCTCGTCCTCATTCACTACGAAGAATTAGAATTAAGAAGTGTTTAGTATTTACCGTTGGTTAGCTTTGTTTTCGGTAATTCCTATTATAAAATTACAACCCAAATCGACGAAGAATATCAGAAGAACTTGATTTTTCCTCAATTTTCTGATTGTTAACAACATGAGCTTGCCAATGCAGCCCTCGTAGGACTTTTGTCAACATGTTCTGAAGGGCGAAGCGATACTTTAGAAAAAGGTACAGATTTCGCGACAATAATTTCAAAGTAATTCCCAGAGTAATTATAGTCGCCGTGGTCTAGTAGGTAGTGTGTTGGCTTATTAGACGAAAAGCCAGGGTTCGAGCCCCAAATAAAATACAAAAAGTATTTCTTCGGCGACTTCCTCTCAGCAGATTTCTGGCAAAAACTCTGAGAGTAAATAAAATTGCCATGAAAAGTTTCTCAAAAAATTTGTCGTTCGCAGTCGACTTTAAACTGCAGGTCCCGCCACTCATGTATAAAATTAACACACACAACATAAGTGGTGTGAGAAACTAGGTCGTAATCCTGACTGAAGGGTTGTAATGACCAATAACATAACGTATTTTTTGTTTTCGATATTTCCTATTAGAAAATCACAACCAAAATCGACGAAAAATATCAGAAGAACAGAAGAATTTTCCTCAATTTTCTGATTGCTAACAACATGAGCTTGCCAATGGAACCATGGCACGACTTTTGTCAACATGTTCTGAAGGGTTTCGCATTAATAAAGTACAAAGTATTTTCCAGTCCCAATTTGAAAGTAAACTTTAAAAAATATTTGCCATTTTGAAGTCAATTATGTTGACTTCAATTCAAAATATTATAAAACGGGCACAAATGTCAATCAACTCGGGCGTTGTTTTAATGTTACCATCAAGAATTCTTTAAAAGCTTCCCTGCCGTGCGTTGAAAAAGACAAGCTAAAGCCGTTCATTTTCAAGATAACACTTCAGACGTAAAAAAACCATAAATGTTGATCAACTCGGGGGATGGTTCCACTTTAAAAAGGTTCTGCCATATTATGAAAGAGTTTTTAAACCCCTTCTTATGGGACTGTCTATCTTTTCCTATCTTCTACTATTATAACCATATAGTTAAGTATCTATGTATTTATATTATATTTTTCGTTTTTATTTTGGTATACTTTCCCCCTTTTCGTCATTATTACTTATTTACTGAGTATCTCATATTGTTTTTCATTATTTTTTTCTTTCATTTAACGAGTTTTCATAACACAAAAACAGCTTGAGGTTAACATTGGGTCTTTTGTATACGAAAATATTATTTTTTTTCCTCTTTTTAATGATTATTCATACAACAACAATGTTTTACCCTACAGTCATTTGATTGCTAGTAATGATTTTGCACTGTATAATTATAATATTTTTTTAGCCTTTCTTTCTTCAAAAGCTATTAAATGGAATGGCAACACAGTAAAAGATTATTAAAAAGTTTTGGTAAGCTTTCGACCATATCATGATAAACAAACTCGTAACAGTAAAGAAGATTGAACAGAAGTTATGATTATCTTTAACTAACTTATTGGATGAAAGTTTTTATATTTGAGTTCATCTTGAAATGTTTTCTTTTTTTTAATTACAAGATAATTTTGGGATTAAAGTTGGTTTTCAAAGTATCGCGAAAATATATTTCATTTGAGATTTTAGCATAGCCAGTTTAAAATCTGAATGCATCAGCAAAGGGATTGTGATTTATAGGTTAGGTTAGTTACAAGGGACAAGACGACGATGACAGTAGCAGCAGCTATTAGACCATGGAATAACAGACCTTAATAATGCCCAAATTTATTTGCAGTTTTCATTAAGTAATGGAGCCATCTATGGCTGCCAGATCGGCCAAGCCTATCAAACGTGTTACTCTTAATCCTTAATTGGAAATCTCTGATCGCATTTGATGCTTCCCATCAGAGATCAGCAATGAGTATTCAAAAAGATGAGTAGATTCGAATCATACTTATAATTTCTGATACTTATACGCATTCATACTTATTTTAATGTCATACGCATACTACTCATATTCAAAGTTTGAAATACTCATGGTACTCGTACTTAACAATACGCATGATGTTATTGATTTCGACTCTCCACGACTCATCGTATACACGAATCACAAAATAAGTATGATTCGCATACGAACACTACAATACTCACAAGAAGGTTGTGTGTTTGCTCTGCTTGCTTTCTTTTTCTTTTTTGTTTATGTGTCTTTCTTCTTTCTTTGCAAATGCAACAACAACTAAGAATGTAAATGTTGATGAATGATTCGAATCACTCGAATCATTTATGAGTACGTATTATAAGTATTTTTCTAAAGTTATGAGTCTGAATGAATAGGCGTATGAATCAAACATATTTCGAATGTTATGAGTTTGATGTCAACGTTGCACTCATACTCATTTCAACCTGTACTTATAAATCAATGTTGTACTAAGTACGAATGAATCAGAATAGTTAAATTTCAATGCTGTTGACTCACTCATACTCAAAATTTCATGAGTACTTATGAGTAGCGAAAAAGCGATTCATTGCTGATCTCTGGTTCCCATGCAACCACCCAATGTAATAGTATGTGCTGAAGTCTACAGTGAAGTATCACAGACTATATAAAGTCTTATACTCTGATGTATGTACTTATGGCTCTTCGTAGGCGACTTGTATATGCCTGGTGGGATGGTCAAATCATCTGTAACTTTCGACTACCGTTTAGTAGAAGTAACTGGTTTGTTTTTATGGCAACTTGAATTTGCAACTCCCCTTTAACTTAAGAAATTTTCCAACCAGATTGTAGTTTTAGCTGCATTTACACTAAAGTGGCTCACTCCAGCTGCTTATATTTTTTAATGCAGTTTCCAGCGGAAAAACTTTTTGTAAAACTTTTCATGGCAATTTTTATTTACTCTCAGAGTTTTTGCCAGAAAGTCGGAAGTCGCCGAAGAAATATTTTTCATATTTCGTTTTGATGTTTGAACTGGGGTTTGAACCCTGGCTTTACGTCTAATAAGCCAGCACACTACCTACTAGACTACGGCGACTTCGCACAGACAACATAAGTGGTATGAGAAACTAGGTCGTTGTCTTGACTGAAGGGTTGTAATGACCAATTATGTATGTATGTATGTATGTAGTTTCCAGCGGAATAATCAAAATATCCAGAGATTGTCGTGAAAACTACTCAGCATTCTTATTTACTTACTTATTTAATCTTAAAACCCCAATTGTTAGGCTTTCATCTGCCTTAGCACTTTATTTGAGGCACCTCTGCTTTGCTTTGTCTTCGCAAGTTGGTCATACCATTCGATGAAAGGGTTTCCTTAATATTGGTCCTTCCAACGAAGATAAGGCCGTCTTTTACGCGGACGTTCATTGACCATTGCATCAAATATATCACTGTATATATATATACGCCTTGGTATATCCAAGTTTTGCAGAAAATAGTGACGTAAAGGGTCCGCCAAATAACTTTTTTTTTTTTGAAAATGCTTTAAAAAAAAACTACTGAATATTTTCTCAAATTTCTTTTTTTTATTTGAAAGTACAATCCTTCCGGTTAATAATGGACAATAATTTCATTCAAATGGCTGCCTCGGCTGGCCATGCAGTAGCCTACACGCCCGGTCAAATTTTTAAGCACATTATCGATTGTGTGCAGCTGTATTTCACCAATGGCTTCACGAATATTGTCCTTTAAAGCGTCAATTGTCTCTGGCGTGTCGGCGTAACACTTATTTTTGACGGCACCCCACACATAATAGTCCAACGGTGTCAAATCGCAGCTCCGAGGTGGCCAGACGACATCAGCTCTGCGGCTGATAATACAATCTTCAAAAACATGGCGCAAAACATCGAGTGTAGCTTCGGTTGTGTGGCACGTAGCTCCGTCCTGTTGAAACCAAATGTAGCCAATATCCTCCTCTTCAATTTTTGTGAACAAAAATTCGTTCAACATGGCCCGATAACGATCGCCATTGACTGTAACGACCACTCCTTGCTCATTTTCGAAGAAAAATGGCCCAATTATGCCTCTGGACCAAAATCCGCACCAAACAGCGACTCGTTTTGGGTGCGTCGGCTTTTCAATGTATGCGTGCGGGTTTTCTGACCCGCCAAGATCAAAATGAGCTTCATCTGAAAAGATGATTTTTTTTGCCAAAATCGACATCTTCTGGTGTAGGCTACTGCATGGCCAGCCGAGGCAGCCATTTGAATGAAATTATTTTCCATTATTAACCGGAAGGACTGTACTTTCAAATAAAAAAAGAAATTTGAGAAAATATTCAGTAGTTTTTTTTTAAAGCATTTTCAAAAAAAAAGTTATTTGGCGGACCCTTTAGTAATGAACTGTCGCCTGCCGTAGAACCTACTCAATGATGAATTGAGTCACAAGGTTAGAAGGTGGACTTATAAGGTGTTATAATTGCTTTGGCTGTGGAATTTCACTCTTTTCCACTCTCGATGTTATTGTTTTTGTTCTATAAACCTGGAGTTGTCCTCTGTTGTATGATAGATATCAAGATTACAGACATCCTCACATGTTTAAAGGCTTTTTCATAGCAAAGAAATGGGAGTTTCATGTGTTTTTTATACTCTGTTACTTGAGCATGCCATTACGGTCTCAATTGATGTGCCCTTCTTTGCGGGTATGATAGATTAGCTTGGCTTCCTCTCTCAATCGTATTCATCTATTTATTTAGAAGTTTTTTTGTTTGTTCAATCGAGCATTAATAATTGTCGATATTTAAGCATTTTGTCTATTCGATGAGCAATTTTATATTGTATTCAGTCTCCAATTACACTATAAAAACGATTTGTTAGGCAAGGCTTAGAATTTTCAATTCATTATTAATTTTCTGTTTTTTAATTTGTAAACAAAATATTAATGCCTTATGTGTGATGATTTGTAAAATATTTTTTCGTTTAACGTCAACACTTTTTTTCAATTATTAATTATTCTTTGATAATACGCGCCAAAACAATAATGACTGTGTTTATATTTCTAGTTGAGTTTAATTTCAGAGATAGCGTTCTAATTCACCTAGAAAAAAAGGTCAATCAACAGAAAGACGTCATCAATCTAAATGTTACACATACTCACGCCATATCAAACATACATAAATAACGAATTCTTTTTTTTTTCTTTTTGTTTCGAATTTTAATAAATTTTTCTCTCTTTTGATAGATTTTCTGTGTATTTATTTTGATACCGAAGTAATGCCTGCCTTTATTATGTGTCTGAATCGCTTTTTAATTACCACCAAATCGTTTATAATCAATAGAAAATTGATTTAATTTTCTGCATATTGTATTTTTGTTTTTGTTTAATTGTTTAGGCCATAATAAAGTAGTTTGGCTGGCTGACTTTGATATTTAAATATTTACATACAGAACAGATGTTTATTTCACATTTATGGTTCCCATTATATACATACATATGTACATAGGTGAACGTTAAACTTAAACATCAAATTTAATTACAAAATATTTTATTTTTATACTTGATTTTATTATTTTATTTATTTTTTCTTTTTTGAATTTGAGAAAAAACCAACTAAATTACGTTATATTTTAAGTAAAACTTGTTAGTTTTGAAAGTGAACGGAGGTATAAATCCAAGAGAAAACAACAGCATAATGAGCCGTAAGGGAGGCTTAGTGGTTCCAGATGTTCTGCCATATTTTCATAATGCAATGATGCTCTAGTCAGATCACATCTATAACGCTTTCAGTCTCTAAAAATTTTCTAGAATACTTTCAATGCCTTGCATAGAAAGATTTAGATCCGGGCTACGTTTAAATTACCAATTTTGTACACGTTCTTCAGTAGTTAAACCAGCCATATTCGCAAGTGGCAAGCCCTTTGCTAAATAAATTACACTTTAGAGGAAAGATATTAAAAATTTGTTTTTTGAATCCACTAAATGGATAAACCGTTATTACAAATACACTCAGCCACAAAAGTATACATACGGTTAACAAATTTCCGAAATTTTTTAACCAATCCGTTTTCGTTGAAAATCTTTATAATTGTCTGACATATTTCCTCGATTTTAAGATGGTCTTTTTGCATTGGTTCATAAATTTGTGAAATTTGTTAATCGGATGTATACTTTTGTGGGCCTGTGCAGGGCCACAATTCAGTTCAATTTCAGAAATTTTTTAACCAATGCAAAAGACCGTCTTAACATCAAGGAAACTATAAAGATTTTCAACGTAAACGGATTGGTTAAAAAATTTCTGAAATTTATTAACCGTATGTATACTTTAGTAACTGTGTGTACTTGCTCTCTCTTAAACTGCATGAGTAGGAGTCATTTCCTGAGCGTTGATCGTAGATTTCAGGTCTTTGTCTTTGGATAAAATAATGTGTGTGTGAGATATCTTCGAAATTTTTTATTCGTTTGAAAGGAGTTATTGATGCCATTATTTATGGAATATAACATAATTTAAATATCCGCCACATCTTGTATGAATGAAGCTCATCCAAAATGTTAAATTTTCCTTTTATTATGGCGCATAAATCAGGCTGAATTTAACCAATGAAATGTTAGCTTTAAGGGTCGCTGTAGTTATTCGCAAACACCTACGACTTAAGAAAACCTCCTTAAGAAAAATGCTAAGGGTGTCAAATTGTACGATCTTGTTGGCCAGGTCATATTACGTTCACGTGCAATGACTATGCCTTCATGCATAGCTCATGCAGAATATCCAATGTCGTATGAGTTGTGTACCGCCGTCCGTTGGTATCCAGATCATCCAATGCACGCCAAAAGAAGTTGGTAATCATTTGCCGTTGTGCTCACTGTTGACTATGATGGCCTGGATAATATTGTTATCCAAAAAATATGGGGCTGTCCTGTTGAAACCACATGTCGTTGGTGTCCATATTATTCAATTTAGGCCAAAAGAAGTTGGTAGTAATAGACCTGTGGTGTTCGCCGTTGACAGCAATAGCCGGTCCAACGTCGTTCTCAAACAAATATAGGTCGATGACACTGCCAGCCCAAAATTCACTCCTTACAGGATTTTTTGGGAACTATTGCATGCCGTTGAAGCTCATGTGGATTTATATCAACCAGTTTTCGACATTACCCGTAGTCTAGTAGGTAGTGTGTTGGCTTATTAGACGTAAAGCCAGGGTTCAAACCCCAGGCCAGACACCACAACAAAATACAAAAAATATTTCAGCAGATTTCTGGCAAAAACTCTGAGAGTAAATAAAAAATTGCCATGAAAAGTTTCTCAAAAATCTGTCGTTCGAAGTCGACTTTAAACTGTAGGTCCCGCCACTCATGCATGAAATTAACACACATAACATAAGTGGTGTGATAAACTAGGTCGTATTCCTGACTGAAGGGTTGTAATGACCAATTATGTATGTATGTTATGTAGTATTCGACAATTTTCTATATTAATGTTATCCTTTCATCTACAAATGAGCCCCATCGCCGAAGATGATTTTTCGATGAAAATCAGAGTCAGTTGCCAACTGCTCTAGAGCCCATTCAGCGAAGACAAGTCTTTGTCAATAGTCGTTCGTGGTGATTTGCCAGATGCAGCTTCAACAAGATGATCGTTATGAGCTGTCAATGTTTACAAGTTCATGTTGAAAAACTTGTTTGTCAAGTCCTAGATTTTCATCGCAATATTTTCAAATTTTTCTCTGCATTTGATTTCCTTTTTCCTTTAAATACTAAATTTTATTGCGCCTTGAACTATATAGTTTTTTAAACATACTTCCTTGCGTGCCACAATTTTTTGTTTGTTTATGAAACTTAAAAAAAATAGCAACAGAGAAGGAAGGATTACATCATTTGTTTTGCTTTCTTAGAAAATTAATACACACATGTTAAGAATGTTTTTTAATCCTTTAAAGCCTACTTATAAGCTGAACTAGAAAATATAATATCTTGACAGAGGAAAATTTTTTTACTTTTTTTCCTTTAATTTGTTTCTTTAATATTGTTTTCTTTGATATTTCTATACGATTTGTTTGTTTTTAATACACAATATTTTATTACAACATCATATTTAACCATTCATAGTAAGAAAACGTAACAACATTGTTAAGGTTTCTTTGGACTCAGGCAGTGCTAAATGGCCAATGAATCGCATGAACTGTGTGAATGTCAAAAATAAAAGAAAATGAAAAAAAATGTAAAATAAATAATTTAACAAATTAAGTAAATTAAGTAAATTAAATAAATTATATAGGAATACATATTTAATTTAAACAAATTGGGTGTTGAAAGTTGAAATCAAAATAGAGTTGCGTGTGAAAAAATTTAATGTGAAAATTATAGCCTTTTTCCTGTTACTATTGAACTGTCAATTATTAAAACATCTTTAAAGAATGTTACCAAGAAAAGTATACATTTAAAAAGCATAACTTAAATGCTCTTGACATTACATCCTCCCTGAAGATCGTAATAATATTGTAAGTACATACATATTTGAAAGTATTTTTAAAAGTTTCATAGAAATCTTGAAAGCATGTTTATTTTTAAAATGCATGCCATCTTTTAGTAAAATTTCTAGAATTCTAAATTGTTTTTTTTTATCGTTAAAATTTATTTTTATTCTTTGGGATGTATTTTACATTCCAAAATGTTTTCTTTTAATATTTTTTTTTCTCTAAATCTTGTTGATTTTTTGCTTTTACACACATAATAATTTTTCCAAATTTATAAATTACGTGTGTGCTTTACGCTCTTTAGGCGTATTTATATAGAATGAGGTCAATTATCTATCTTACACAAAATGTTGTCAAATAAATGTTTAAAAATAAACACACACAAGTATTGTAAAATTGTAGTGTAAATGTTTAAATCATATTTCAGATGATACCCTACTCTCGTATACGTTGGGGTGTTTTAAAGTTAAGTGAAAAAGAATTTAAAAAAAAAAGAATTTTGATTTGACAAAGGGGTGCCATTTCCTCTCATTATATCCTTCGTATTGACTCTCATCAGCCATACAAGCTTCGCACAGGTTATATGTGGACTTTGTTTTCATAAATAAATACTTTTCTAATCGTTGGCGTAATAAATTCACTGTGGCGACTTGCCTGCCAAGCCCACTGTCAATGTAACATATTCCTCTACCTCGCTTAGAAATAAAGGGTCCGCCAAATAACTTTTTTTTTTTTGAAAATGCTTTAAAAAAAAACTACTGAATATTTTCTCAAATTTCTATTTTTATTTGAAAGTACAATCCTTCCGGTTAATAATGGAAAATAATTTCATTTAAATGGCTGCCTCGGCTGGCCATGCAGTAGCCTACACGATCGATCCAATTTTTAAGCACATTATCGATTGTGTGCAGCTGTATTTCACCAATGGCTTACCGAATATTGTCCTTTAAAGCGTCAATTGTCTCTGGCTTGTCGGCGTAACACTTATCTTTGACGGCACCCCACAAATAATAGTCCAACGGTGTCAAATCGCAGCTCCGATGTGGCCAAACGACATCAGCTCTGCGGCTGATAATGCGATCTTCAAAAACAGGGCGCAAAACATCGTGTGTAGCTTCGGCTGTGTGGCACGTAGCGCCGCCGTCCTGTTGAAACCAAATGTTGCCAATATCCTCCTCTTAAATTTTTGTGAACAAAAATTCGTTCAACATGGCCCGATAACGATCGCCATTGACTGTAACGGCCACTCCTTGTTCATTTTCGAAGAAAAATGGCCCAATTATGCCTCTGGACCAAAATCCGCACCAAACAGTAACTCGTTTTGGGTGCGTCGGCTTTTCAATGTATGCGTGCGGGTTTTCTGTGCCCCAAATGCGAGAATTTTGCTTGTTTACATCATACCCGCCAAGATCAAAATGAGTTTCATCTGAAAAGATGATTTTTTTTTGCCAAACTCGGCATCTTCTGTAAGTCGATCGCAGGCCCACTTAGCGAAGCGAAAACGCATTGGATGGTCAATTGGCTTCAACTCCTGAACCAATTGGACTTTGTGTGGCGTCATACCAAGGTCTTTATGCCAAATTCGTCTCAATGATGTCTCCGAAATGTTCAATTGTTGAGAACGACGGTGAATTGATGTTGATGGCGCTTCACGCACACTTTCTGCCACAGCAGCAATATTCTCGGGTGCACGCACTGTTTTTGTCTCTTCACGCTTTGGTTTACCGATGAGGAGGCCAGTTTCTCTCACTTTTTTCACAAGATAACGAACATACGGAGCTGACGGTGCTTCTCTTTTTCCAAAATCCGTACGCAATTTTCGCACACATTCTGCAACATTACCATGATTTTCAAAGTAATGTCGCAATATTTCCCAGCTTTGTTCAAGCGTATACACAACCATATTCGTTCAGCGGAAGGATAAAACTAATTATCTGTCAAATCGGATATGAGCTAAGAGTTACCATTCACGAAATAAGCACAAGTTGAAAAAAAAACGTTAGATGGCGGACCCGATACTTGACTTGCTTTCCCCTAAGAAAACTATTATCACTAAAAACTCAAATAAAAATAGAGTGAATCTACAAATAAAATTTTTGTTGTGATTTGTTGAAGTAAACTTCTTGTTTACATTTGTTTTAATTTCAAAGGCTACTTACCCCAATGTGACTTTGTTTACGCTGATAAGTCCTTATCACTGCATGAAATATGTATTACAATAACCCCGAAGCGGTTATAAATCTTCAGAATTACTTTTTACTTCTGATAGCAATTGAATTTGATCAGTAGCAGTGTTGAATATTTGTTTATTTTTTGTTGTTTAATATAACATAATAATAAAATTATCTTCTATTTATTATGAGCCGGGGTGGCCCAGATCATAAGCTTGTTGTAGTGTAAGAGAGCAGGGATACTGATATGAATTGACCTGAAAACCCAACGTCACACTGTGAGATTACCTAGGCACCCGCAGTGCAGGAGTATTACAAACAGGTTTCCCTTTTTTTGGTTATAATATAGTAATGCACGGTTATTATACATTTAAGCTGTGGGCAATGGTTAGCTATGACATCTGCACGACTTCTTGAATGCCGCAGCTTATGCATTTCTAATAAATTTTAAGGCTTTTAAAGTGACAGCGCACCGAAAGAAACAAATGCTAATTTTAGGAATAACTCTATATAAGTTAGGTTAGTTACGAACATTCCTTCAAAGGTAAGATCCCACTTAGGTTAGAGGTTGGGTCTACGGGACAATATTCAACTCGGTTATCACACTTACCCTACTTCGTAATAAAGTGATTTTTTAAGAGCTGTAGGAACATTTTTCAAAAAAAAAAAACATAAAATTCAGAAAAATGCATGAAATCTTTATTTGAATCGATAGTACGGTCCATATAATTTAATGTTTGAAGATTATTTCATGCAAATGTTGACCGCGACTGCGCCTCAAATGGGCTATCCGCTTAGTCCAATTTTGGCATATTCTTTCCAACATTTCGGCCGGTATCTCACGAATAAATGCTTCAATGTTGTCTTCCAATGCGTCAATTGAAGCGGGCTTGTCTGTATAGACATGAGCTTTAACATAGCCCCACAAAAAATAGTCTGCAGGCGTTAAATCGCACGATCTAGGCGGCCAATTGACCCGAACGTGAAATAAAATGTTCACCGAACTCGCCTCTCAATAAGTCCATTGTTACGCCTGCTGTGTGGCATGTGGCACTGTCTTGTTGAAACCACATGTCATGCAAATCAAGCTCTTGCATTTTGGGCAAAAAAAGTTGGATATCATCTCACGGTAGCGCTCACCATTCATAGTTACGTTACCATTCGCAGCATCTTTGAAGAAGTACGGTCCAATGATGCCACCAGCCCATAAACCGCACCAAACTGTGAGTTTTTCTGGATGCATTGGTAGCTTTTGCAATGCTTCTGGCTGATCTTCACTCCAAAATCGACAATTCTGCTTATTTTCGCATCCATTGAGCCAAAAATGAGCTTCGCCGCTGAACAAAATTTTTCGATAAAGAAGTGGATCTTCGGCCAACTTCCATTCACCAAAAATTCTGCGTTGCGGTAAGTCATTCGGCTTCAATTCTTGCACCAGCTGTATTTTGAAAGTCTTCACACCTAAATCCTTCCGCAAAATTTTCCACGTTGTTGAGTAACAGAGGCCCAATTGCTGCGAACGGCGACGAATCGATAATTGGTGGTCATCATTCACACTTTGCCGATACAGCTGCGATATTTTCTTCAGTTCGCACTCTACGTATGCGTGTTGGTGGTTTAATGTCCAACAAAAAATAAATTTAGTCACAATAGCCCGAATAGCCGCTTCAGTGGTCGATTAAACTGACCATAAAATGGAAGAAGCGCGCGATGAACTTTCTTAACAGAGCACGCATTATGATAATAAAATTCAATGATTTGCAAGCGTTGTTCGTTTGTAAGACGATTCATGGTTAAATTATAGACCAAACTGAAGATGTTTGACAGTGAAATAAAACACGAAACGTGCGTGAGCTGTTTAAACCAGTGTTGCCAAAAAGATAATAATTAAAAAATCACCCGTTAAATATCGCTGTTTCATCCTTATTTTGTAGAGTTCAATTGAAGATCTTAGGCAGTAAACGGCAAACATCCTACGGTTCTTCATGGTTAGAACTGGACACTGACTCATGAAGTATAAGATAAATTGTTTTCTCTCTTCCGAGGGATCAACGGCATGCTTTCTAATAAGGCTGTGATCTATCGAATAGCGTAATAGTGTAAAGGATGGTCATGCGGTTCAAAGACAGGTTCTGGATTAGCTCAGAACTTAGCAGTACTACACGATGCAACACAAATACACAGTCTAACTGAAGCAAATGGAACATCTACTATGTACTGTAGGTTGATTAGTTGGCCTGAAGACGTATACAATACATTATTTACATACATACATACATCATTGGTCATTACAACCCTTCAGTCAGGATTATGGACCTAGTTTCCCACACCACTTATGTTGTGTGTGTTAATTTTATACATGAGTGTCGGGGCGAACAGTTTAAAATCGACTTCGAACGACAGATTTATTGAGAAAGTTTTCATGGCAATTTTATTTACTCTCAGAGTTTTTGCCATAAAGCTGCTGCGAGGAAGTCGCCAAAGAAATATTTTGTCATATTTCGTTTAGTTGGAGATGCCTGACCTGGGGTTTGAACCGTAACCTCACGTCTAATAAGCCAACTAGACTACGGTGGGTTCACCAGAGGGGTTACTCTCTATTGCGATGCGAAAAGAAAATGGTACGTAATAGAACAATTGGTACTCTTTACTGCGCTTTTGTATTTTCGTTACGCATCTAATTTTTCCCCTTGCGCGAATCTGGCATCATTTTCAACTAATTTTGCGAAAGCTTTTGTGTAAGCGATACAGAGTACAAAATTGTGATCTTAACACATTTAACTTACGCATCGAACTTGCTTTCGCATCGCAATAGAGAGCAGCCCCAGAGTAGCCAGAAATCGTTTAAATTCTCCTGGTGAAGCTGTATCCTTATTGTTGACTGATTAGACGATGTGTATATCCAAGATGGCAAGTGCAATATACCCGGATGCCATTGGTTTCATTGTAGTCGTCATCTATTATTTATGCCACTGCTTTCTTATTAGGTATGATAGGTGTTAGCATAACAATCCATGATGAGATGATATGTACTCCTTTGCGCATGCTTCATCAGAAATCGTTTAAAGTTCCCATGTGTTTCTGCGTTCTCATAGGGTATACAATCAACAGCAACAATTCGATTGCCAGTGTTATTCTCTTACGGTTGTAATGTAACCTTGTCCCTTGTATTCGATATAAATAACTTAGAATTCGAATTGCTAGAACCGTAAGGATTCGTGGTTCCTCTATAGGAGCGATATCAACTTCAAAACGGTGTAGGGCATGGACGAGGTTGTGTGAGGTGGCTTTAGAGAGAAAACTTTCCCACTTTCAATCTTCTTTTGGAACTCTCTAATGTCCATATCAAGCAAAATGCTCTCTCGCCTTGCCTTTAGCTACTGCAATATGTAGTAATCTATTGGGTTCTGAAGATCGCGCCCTTTCTTTTTCCCCTTACCAGCTAGGCAGGGGAGGGAGGGTTGTTGACGACTAACAACTTTTTGTTTTATTTTATATCTTAATTAGCTCAGGTATGCCTTCCTCCTGCGGTTTGCTCTGCAACAGTTTGGAGATCGTTTTCTCTATACCAGCCATGACCAATTCATTAGCAACAGAACTCGGATTTTAATTTTTTCTTATTATTCTATTAACTGTGGTCTTGATTGCTTAATTAATGTTTTTTTTTACACATTTTAAAAGTATTTTTCATTTGATAATTGTTATTCTAAAGGGTGTTTTTTATAGAGGTATAGAACTTTAAGTTGGCATTACTTTTCAAGATGGCGACCGATTTAACAGCTGTCAAGTGATTTATTCTGAGTTTGGTTTGGCAATTCATCATGAATAGACTCACGCCCGAACAACGCTTGCAAATAGTGCAATTTTATTTCGAAAATAATGGTTCTGTGCGGAAAAAGTATCGCGCACTACGTCCATTTTATCGTCGACAAAATCGTCCATCAGAGCAGTTAATTCGATTAACCATGGAACGTTTTCGCACCACGTTTACTCTTATTGATAACTCGCATCCCCAGAGACGCTGTACGGTGCGTACAGAAGAAGCTATTGCTGCTGTAGAGCGTAGCATTGAGGAAGACCCGAATGAGTCCATCCGCCATCGAGCACAGGAATTGGATCTGTGTCCATCCACTTTATGGAAGATTTTGCGGAAGGATCTTGGTTTGCGTGCTTACAAAATCCAACTCGTGCAAGATTTGAAGCAAAACTATCATCAAGTAAGGCGTAGATTCGTCGAATGGGCCCAAAACGAGATTACCGTTTTTTCCGATTTTCATAAGCGAATTTTGTATAGCGATGAAGCGCACTTCTGGTTGAATGGCTACGTCAACGAACAAAACTGCCGCATTTGGAGTGAAGGTAATCCTCAAGTGTATGTGGAAACGCCGTTACATCCAGAAAAACTGACTGTTTGGTGCGCTTTATGGGCTGATGGAATCATTGGTCCGTACTTTTTCAAAAACGATGGTGGCCAGAACGTTACAGTTAATGGTGATCGGTATAGAGCCATGATTACTAACTTTTTCATTCCTGAATTGAATAACCATGATGTCCAGGAGATGTGGTTTCAACAAGACGGCGCAACATGTCACACAGCTCGTGCCACAATAGATTTATTGAAAGACACGTTTGGTGACCGCCTAGTTTCACGTTTTGGACCTGTGAATTGGTCTCCAAGATCTTGTGATTTAACACCGCTAGACTACTTTCTGTGGGGCTGTGTAAAGTCATTGGTCTATGCGGTAAAGCCACAAACGCTTGACCATTTGGAAGACAACATTCGCCGTATTATTGCCGATATACGGCCACAAATGTTGGAAAAAGTCATCGAAAATCGGACGTCCAGATTGGACTACATCCGCGCCAGCCGTGGCGGTCATATGCCAGAAATCATATTTAAAATGTAATGCCACAAGATTATCTTTCGGATGAATAAAATTCATGTCAATCGAATAATCCATCGTTGTTTTATTGCAACTTAAAGTTCTATACCTCTATAAAAAACACCCTTTAGTATAATTAATACACTATACGATTTATATTCATTTCTTAAACTTAATCGCTCAATTCCTATTACTTCATAAGCTGCCCAATTATTCAAATCCTAAGCAAGGTTGTCTAAAGATAATTTACTTTCGAAAGAAAAAAAAAACGTAGTATGGAAGCTTATAATTTAAGGGATTATTTGTTTAAAGAACTGGAATAAAGTCCCATTTAAGGATTCCAAAAATGGATTTTTTTAATTAAAATTATTTTTTTTATAAATAAAACAATTATTTTTTAAGAGAAAATTTCTTTAAATTCTCTTAAACTATAAAAGAAAATGTTAAGATCATTAAAGTAAAAGTGATTTAGAGAAAGCGATAACGATTAAATCGTACGATAAGCTGCTGTCTTATGACTTCGAAGTTAGCAGGTTTTGAAAAAAATTGAAATCAAAGTCCGTTAGAAATCTTAAGCCTCAGTGGCATACGTTGCTGCTTTTCATTTGCAAAAAATATTATTTAAAAAACCTCACACGTCAATTGTATTTGCTTCAGTAGATCCGTTTAAATAATTTTAATTTGCCATATTTAATGTTTTATTTCCACTATTTAATATCCAATGAAGCGTTCAATACCTCCTCCTTCATCGATAAATATCAATTTCAATTAAGTGTTCGTTCTTTCTGCCTATGGCAAGTAATTTAAACCCCATATTAGAATATATATGTATGGCAAGTAATTTATTTAATTCTCTATTTTATTTCAAATACATTGAAAACATTTTTAAATAAATAAAAATATTTATTTTAAAATAAATTTTTAAGAGAAATACAAATTTAAGAGCATTTCAAACACCATAATAAAACAGAAAATGTTCCTTAAAGTAAATAAGTGTTGCCAGATAAATGGATTTGCATTTACGAAAGTGAGAATTCACGTCTTTTCGATCGGCTGCCCTGTATTCAAGACAACTGCAGTTCTGGTTATATCGTACAGTGAACTGGGCAAAAAATGCCTAACCATCTCTACTTCCTTCTACGTACACCGATTTCAGTTAGGGTTTGCCCGATGTATAGCCGAAGTTCATTATTAGTGATAGTGTTTTGTCAGAAATTCTATGATTCACTTATGGGTAATATTAACACACACAACATAGGTTAGGTTAGGTTAGGTTAGAGGACGTGTACTTGTCAATTAGTACAGTACAGTACCCGGAGGTTGAATTGACCCATTGTACAACGTCCTAGTTTCTCACACCGCTTATGTTATGTGTGTTAATTTTATCGATGAGTGGTGGGACGTACAGTTTAAAGTCGACTTCGAACGACAGATTTTTGAGAAACTTTTTCATGGCAATTTTATTTACTCTCAGAGTTTTTGCCAGAAATCCGCTGAGAAGAAGTCGCCGAAGAAATACTTTTTGTATTTTGTCTTGATGTCTGGCCTGGGGCTCGAACCCTGGCTTTTACGTCTAATAAGCCAACACACTATCTACTAGACTACGTCGACTTCAACACACACAACATAAGTGGTGTGAAAAGTGCTAGGTTGTAATCCTGGCTGATGGGTTCTAATGACCAATGAAGCGCGTTTACCATTCATTTCAGAAATGTGTCGCCTTCGTTATCATTCTGTCGTAATTCGTAAATAGAAATTTGAACCAACAGGTTTCGTTTTTTGCCTTTACTTACTTACTTACTTAATTGGCCATAACAACCCGTTTAACGGATTTCGGCCTGCCGCAACACATCCTTCCAGGCGCCTCTGCTTCGTGCGCGCCTACGCCAGTTGGTCACACCAATCGATGACAGGGCTTCCTCGATTTGATCCTTCCAACGGATGCAAGGTCGTCCTCTTCGCCGACTTCCGCAGATTCCCGCATCAAATACCCGTCTCGCCGGAGCATCCTCCTCCATTCGAACGACATGGCCGAGCCAGCGCAGCCGCTGGATATTAATACGCTGTACAACGTCTATGTGGTTGAGGAGCTCATACAGCTCACTATTGTATCGGATGCGGAAATCATCGCCAACTCGCACTGGACCGAAGATCTTGCGTAGTACTTTTCTCTCGAACACTCTCAAGACCGCTGCATCTGTACTTAATAGCGTCCATGCCTTTGCGCCATAAAGAAGCACGGGTAGGATTAGGATGAGTGTCTTGTAAAGTGTTAGTTTTGTCGCACGGGAGAGGTCTCTGCTACTCAATTGCCTATTGAGACCATATTAGCAACTGTTGGCAAGAGTGATCCTACGCTTGATCTCCAGACTGACATCATTTCTGGTGGTAACGGCGGAGCCAAGATAGATGAATTCCTTGATCGTATTAAAAGTATAGTTATCGGCCGTAATCTGAGAATTAATACGCCGCGCGTCTCTACTTGCCGATAACATATACTTTGTTTTGCCCTCATTTACTGCCACACCCATCTTACTCGACTCCCGTTCAATAGCACTAAAGGCAGCAGTAACATCATTTTGCCTTTACTAGTGTGAAAACCCATTCTCTGAACTTCTTTTTTGAAGAAAATTTCGTTTGTCTGCGACATCCCATAATTAAAGCTACTGTTTCTGTATTTGTTGTTCTGCAGAAAGGAATATTTGAATCTCTGCTTACCTAGGTATCCCTATAATATATAATGAGAGCGCCTGGTTTAGTGTATGAATTTGCAAGGCTTGCCGGAAATATTTGCCGGTTTGCTTGGCTTATGTTAATTCAGTTGTTATGCATAATTTTTTATGACTCGAATCGCGTTTATACAACGTTGCATACAGATTACGCAACCCTCTGTTACAGTATCGATCTTCTATAATTCCAATGTTCATAAGCAACTTAAGGGGATTTGGACGATTACACATATCGTATGATAGGTACTGTATAATTTTTTTGTAGAAGAGTACTGATAGTATCGTGTAAACTCTATGTAAAGGCTCCGCCAAATAACTTTTTTTTTGAAAATGCTTTAAAAAAAAAACTACTGAATATTTTCTCAAATTTCTTTTTTTATTTGAAAGTACAATCCTTCCGGTTAATAATGGAAAATAATTTCATTCAAATGGCTGCCTCGGCTTGTCATGCAGTAGCCTACACGATCGGTCCAATTTTTAAGCACATTATCGATTGTGTGCAGCTGTATTTCACCAATGGCTTCACGAATATTGTCCTTTAAAGCGCCAATTGTCTCTGGCTTTTCGGCGTAACTCTTATCTTTGACGGCACCCCACAAATAATAGTCCAACGGTGTCAAATCGCAGCTCCGAGGTGGCCAAACGACATCAACTCTGCGGCTAATAATGCGATCTTCAAAAACAGGGCGCAAAACATCGAGTGTAGCTTCGGCTGTGTGGCACGTAGCGCCGTCCTGTTGAAACTAAATGTTGCCAATATCCTCCTCTTCAATTTTTGTGAACAAAAATTCGTTCAACATGGCCCGATAACGATCGCCATTGACTGTAACGGCCACTCCTTGCTCATTTTCGAATAATTGTGCCTCTGGACCAAAATCCGCATCAAACAGTGACTCGTTTTGTGTGCGTCGGCTTTTCAATGTATGCGTGCGGGTTTTCTGTGCCCCAAATGCGACAATTTGGCTTGTTTACATACCCGCCAAGATCAAAATGAGCTTTTTTTTTGCCAAAATCGGCATCTTCTGGTGTGGGCTACTGCATGGCCAGCCGAGGCAGCCATTTGAATGAAATTATTTTCCATTATTAACCGGAAGGATTGTCCTTTCAAATAAAAAAAGAGTTTTTAGAAAATATTCAGTAGTTTTTCTTAAGCATTTTCAAAAAAAAAGTTATTTGGAGGACCCTTTATAATGAGAGCGTACGACATTGAGAGAAAATGGAAATTGGCATACGAATGGAAATTTGGCAGTCGTATGGCTCTCTTCCTTTTTTTTGAAACGGATATCAGAGATGCCTTCATTTTATTTCATAAATTTTGTCGTAAGATTTTTATTCTCATTTTTAACTTTCGAAGGGGTATTCTGTAATATTTTCTCCTTGATTTTACATATGTAAGCCCCAAATTGTTTGAAAGCGTTTGATTTTGATAGATTTTGGAATATTTTTTATGCCGTTTTTAATCATTATCAGTATTTAGTCTGGCAATACTTTGCTTTACACTTGTGTGCCTGATACTCTTGAATAGCGGGCAGTAAAGTTCAACGAGACGAATAGTCTAACTCGGTGGCATATCAAAGTAACATACGCACGCATATTAAACGATTATAAATTTAAAGAAGAAAAAGTGGAAATATTTTAAAGCGAAAATATTGAATAATTTTTAAAAACGCACACGCCAAGAGGAAAATAGTTTTGGTTTGATATACGATTTATTAAAAATAAAACGTCTCGAATTTTGTTGTTATTCAGTGTTAATAAATTAAATAAGAAACATAAACAAAGTGACAACATATCCAAAAAATTTTAAAAATGCTGTCGTTTAGCTAAAGGAAAATTTCTTATGGAAATGAGAGGTTTTTCGAAAAAAGCACGCGAAACGCAAATGTAAGAAAATTTTTGTTTTTCGAAAAAAATCCAAACAAAGTTATTTTCATATTTGTTTATAAAAATACTTTAGAATAATTTCTAAGAATAATTTAAATTAATTGTTGTTATAAAAAAATTAAATAAAATAAAAAAAGAATAAAAAGCACTCCATCTTCTTCCCATAATATTTTTCCTTAAATTCATTCCGTTAAGCGTCGTCGTATTCGTATTATCTTATCGTGATTTTTTTTTGTTTAATGGAAAATTGAAATATTACTTCATACATATGTGTGTTTAATTATTTTAAATAAATTGTGAAAAAAAGCTCTCATTAATGCTTGTGTTAATATTTCATTTTATAAATCAAGTCAACTAAGAATAAGAAAATCATGTGCATATTTACCCTGCAAAGGCAAGAATTTTATATTTTGAATAATAAAACAAATAGAAATGGAATTAAAATTAGAAAAACAAAGCAAATAAGATTTTTTTTTATAAATTTTTACTCTTACGTTTGTTTACTTATTGAAAATATATTTAAGCATTAAAAACAACAACACCAACGGCAAAAATTTTAAATTTATTAACCGCTAAACTGTTAAAGATATTTCCCTGTGCTGCGTTATCAATGAAGAAACCTCTTATTATCGTTGGAAAGCAATTAAAAGCTTCTTTTTTTTTAATAAAAAAGAAGGAAAAAGTTTAAAATCTATTATTTGTAATGATTTTTAAATAAGCTATACATCACTTTTTTATTTACTATTCATTCATTCATTCATCATTTCGTATAGTTTTCTTCTGATTTATCTGCTCTGATCTTAGTGTCCGATTAATCACCGCACATCTGAAACCGTTGAATGTAGGAAAATAAATCTTTGAATGTAGGTTCTTCCCATGGTGTATTTATTCTAAGAAGATATTTTTTTTAAATGCCCAGCATTAATAATTCCAATTCATAAGAATTTTTTGCATGCATTCTCAGCAGGTTAATCTCATGCGTTGTCTTTGACAGGAATCAGGTGATTTTGTTTGGTACATTACGTAGATTCTTTCATTCTCAAAAGACTCCAATGCATGGAGTTGTAATATCATCTGCTTTACACCTTGAAACGTGTTGAATTCATCGGATGTTTAGTGCTATTTGAGGTAGTAAAGGATCCAGTGATTCTATATAAAGGGTGTTTTTTTATAGAGGTATAGAACTTTAAGTTTCAATAAAACAACGATGGATTATTCGATTGACATGAATTTTATTTATCCGAAAGATAATCTTGTGGCATTACATTTTAAATATGATTTCTGGCATATGACCGCCACGGCTGGCGCGGATATAGTCCAATCTGGACGTCCAATTTTCGATGACTTTTTCCAACATTTGCGGCCGTATATCGGCAATAATACGACGAATGTTGTCTTCCAAATGGTCAAGCGTTTGTGGCTTTACCGCATAGACCAATGACTTTACATATCGCCACAGAAAGTAGTCTAGCGGTGTTAAATTACAAGATTTTGGAGGCCAATTCACAGGTCCAAAACGTGAAATTAGGCGGTCACAAAACGTGTCTTTCAATAAATCTTTTGTGGCACGAGCTGTGTGACATGTTGCGCCGTCTTGTTGAAACCACATCCCCTGGACATCATGGTTATTCAATTCAGGAATGAAAAAGTTAGTAATCATGGCTCTATACCGATCACCATTGACTGTAACGTTCTGGCCACCATCGTTTTTGAAAAAGTTTTGGGCCCATTCGACGAATCTACGCCTTACTTGATGATCGTTTGGCTTCAAATCTTGCACGAGTTGGATTTTGTAAGCACGCAAACCAAGATCCTTCCGCAAAATATTCCATAAAGTGGATGGACACAGATCCAATTCCTGTGCTCGATGGCGGATGGACTCATTCGGGTCTTCCTCAATGCTACGCTCTACAGCAGCAATAGCTTCTTCTGTACGCACCGTACAGCGTCTCTGGGGATGAGAGTTATCAATAAGAATAAACGTGGTGGGAAAACGTTCCATGGTTAATCGAATTAACTGCTTTGATGGACGATTTTGTCGACGATAAAATGGACGTAGTGCGCGATACGTTTTCCGCACAGAACCATTATTTTCGAAATAAAATTGCACAATTTGCAAGCGTTGTTCAGGCGTGAGTCTATTCATGATGAATTGCCAAACCAAACTGAGTATAAATCACTTGACAGCTGTTAAATCGGTCGCCACCTTGAAAGTAATGCCAACTTAAAGTTCTATACCTCTATAAAAAACACCCTTTACATATACACTGAGTGACAAAACTGAGTAAACACCACTGAAATAATTCATTTTCTTAGGATAGCGAGAAAAGTAAATGAGAATAGTCGAATAAATTTCCAAAAATAAAAACGTTTATTTATTACTTATAAAATGTTAAAACAAAAACAACAATTCATGATAAAGGAACTTTTTTATACTTAAGAACAAAACTGTTTTATACTTAAGAACAAAAGTTTTGACTCACTTATGGCGCTCACTGTATGTGTAGTTCAGCGTTGTCCTGTATTTTTTTTTTTCAAAATTCCTCTCCTATTGGCTAATGTTGGCTGCTTTTTCTTCTTCCGGATGAGTTTGCAATCTTTGATCGAGTGATACTCGGGTCGCTTCGGTACGTAGATCCAATTGTCGCGGGAGCGTAAATTCGGATTAAAATGTGATTACAAAGGATCTGCTATTCCTTTACTAATCTCAGCTAACAGCACACTTTTTCTTGTCATCTCGATATAAACTCCTGCCCAACACATTTATGTATATCACAATCGTTTTCGTTCGATATTATTATAAGTAATCCGCTTTTCATCATCAGTCACCATCAATCACTTTTTATGTTAAATTGACAACCTTGTCGTATTCTAGTAGGTAGAGCGCTGTCTCTAATTTTTAATTTATTTTTTTTTTTAATTAAAAAATCAGTATTTTCTTACAGCAAGGATGTAAATTAATGGTATATGACGATCAGCAGTCGCCATAATCTAGTATTGGCTTATTAGACGTCAGGCCACGGTTCAAACTCCGGGTCAGACATCTCGACCAAATCTAAATATGAAAAATATTTCTTCGGCGACTTCCTTTGGCAAAGACTCTGAGAGTAAATAAAAACTAACATGAAAAAGTTTCACAAAAAAGTCTGTCGTTCGGAATCGACTTTAAACTGTAGGTCTCGTCACTCATATATAATATTACAACACACAACATAAGTGGTGTGAGAAGCTAGGTCGTAATCCTGACTGAAGGGTTGTAATGACCAATTATGTTATCATGTACGGCAAACTCTTAAAAAGTATACCTTACTTGGTTTCTTTAATGTTCCATTGTATTATCAGATGCAGATTAGCATTTTATAACCATCGTTTTACGCCGGTGTGGGTTTTATCTCTATCCCCCTTTGGCTAGACACGTTCAATCTATAAATTCTCGATGCCCAAGAATTTCTTTTCTTTCCCCAAGCGCCTGATTATTACAAAGGAGATCTGTGGTCTCCTCTTCTTATTCATTTTTACAGCTTCTTCTGCACTATCAATTCATTTGTATTAGCATTTGGCAGTCTATCTGCCATGCATTTTTAACTTCCCGCGTTCAAGAAGCCATATGAGGGTAACTGTCGAATGTTTGCCGCTAGGAACTCCATTGCTGGACAATACTGAATATGAATATGTTTATAACTACCCTCGGTATACATACTATACACATCTTTAAACGTATCATTTTAATTGGTCAATTCACACAAGCCGTTGTATCGTTCGTATTCATTGTATTGTTGGAAGAACATACAACAATGTATGATTGTTGCTGATATTTTTCATATAAAAATTCGATACACTTATACACTTTTTTCCATATGTTTTTCAAAGTTGTATTGCTTTCGTGCTATCAAATTGTGTGAATGAAAAAAATGTGTATATGTTTTCATATGTTTTTAAAAGATTGTGTTGGTTTCGGGCTATCAAATTGTTTGAATGCCGCGAGATACACAATACAGCATGCATAACATTGAGCGTTCACAAACAAACAAATGTATTCAATACAACATACACGATACAAAGTCGTGTGAATTGCCCAAATGTTTTTTGTAAAGAAATCATTTCGTCCACATTGCAGTGGGCCCACCCTTTACTAGATACCAACATGAATATTATGGTTTCATAAATTTTTTTTCACATATTTTTTCTTTTGCATAAAAATTTGAATTTATTTAGATTAATTCACTGTCTTAAAGATTAATTTGTTTAATTAAGATTATGATGACGAAAGTCAAAGTTTTTGAACTACAATAATTGTAGTGTAAAGCACACATATTTTTTTAATGTTAGTTTCTAAAGAAATAAATTTCGTATCGCATATAAAATGTTTATTTATAAAAGATATACAAAGAAAATGTTTTGTATAATTTATTACGTTTTTCCTTTAATGTGTTAATTTCACTTGCAAGTCAAATATTGTTTTTGTTTTTTTGTTGTATTCGAAAAGGTTAATATTGTTTGAACTTTGTTTAAAACAGAATGAAATACGTACATATGTATATATAAGCATATATTATCACATGTTGGACGTTTCTGTTTCTGTTTCTGTTTCATTTTTAATTTTTTTTCGCAATTAAATAGGGAAATGAATATTCTCGATTTAATTAAACATTCTGTATGTTTTTTTTATTAAAATTTACATATGTTTATAAATAAGTGCCTGTTAATGTTTAAATTAATGCATTTTGAATTAAATTTGGGGTAAAGAAAGAAATTAACAAGTAATTGGAATTTGTTATACAATATAAATATATTGTTTCATGGAGGACATACATAATAATGCTTTTACTGTGTCCTGTTTTCTAAAAAGCTTATCTTTAATTAGTATTTCCTTATTGGAATTGTAATCAATCTCATTACCTTACTTTTTGTTACTAAATCCTTATTAGAATTGTAATCAATGTCCAAACTGCAGTCGCCGTGGTCTAGTAGGTAGTGTGTTGGCTTATTAGACGACAAGGCAGGGTTCGAGCCCCAGGCCAGACATCAAAATAAAATACGAAAAGTATTTCTTCGGCGAATTCCTCTCATCAGATTTCTGGCCAAAACTCTGAGAGTAAATAAAATTGTCATGAAAAGTTCCTCAAAAATCTGTCGTTCGGAGTTGACTTTAAACTATAGGTCCCCGCCATTCATGTATAACATTAACACGCACAACATAAGTGGTGTGAGAAACTAGGTCGTAATCCTGACTGAGGGGTTGTAATGACCAATTATGTATGTATGTATGTCCAAACCGTGTAGACAATTCTATTCCATAAGATTTGACAGATTGTCATGAGTCGTTGAATGTCAGAAAAAATAAATCTGTTCACAGAGATATGCCATCAAAGTTGTTAAAAATTTTATATCGTAATTAAGGGGCTGCGATAACCCATTCACCCGGTGATATCCAGACCGTCGCCGTAGTCTAGTATGCAGTAGACTTATTAGACGATTCAAACCCCAGGTCAGACATCAAAAAGAAATATGAAAACATATTTCTTAGGCGCCTTCCTCTCAGTAGATTACTGGCAAAAACTCTGAGAGTAAATAAAATTTCCATGAAAAGTTTCTCAAAAAATCTGTCATTCGAAGTCGATTTTAAACTGCAGGTCCCGCCACTCATGTATAAAATTAACACATACAACATGAGTGGTGTGAGAAATTAGGCCGTAATCTTGACTGAAGGGTTGTAATGGCCAATTATGTAGGTATGTATGTTCACAGGGATCATTGAGCATTTCAATCATTTTACAGCTCAACATAATCATCCGTCTAGTGAGCAAGCTACTTCTGCATTTGTTCATTATTTTCACACAAATTTTACTCTTCTCGACTTAAAACCACCAACAAGATAAGGAAAAGTGGGTACCGAACAGGATAATGCTGCTGTAGAGTGAATTCTTAAACAAATTGTCGAAACGTAGATTCGTCGTCTTTTTCAACTTATTGGCATTTGCTATTCGAATATGTGGGCATTTCTAAGAATGATGCCTGTATACCTATAAATTATAGCTCGTATAAGAATTGAAGCAAAACGGCCATCACAAGCTTGGCATTTCCTCTAAAGGTGCTTATTTAAAATTCGCCAAAGGTAAGCAATTATATCATATATCATCAAGTGATAAGCGAATCAGCATTACACCCATTAAAACTACAGTTTGGTGTGGTTAGGTTAGGTTAGAGGACGTGTACTTGTCAATTAAGCCAAGTACAGTACCCGGAGGTCGAATTGACCCATTGTACAACGTCCTAGTTTCTCACAACCACTTATGTTGTGTGTGTTAATTTTTTTATACATGAGTGGCAGGATCTACAGTTTAAAGTCGACTCCGAACGATAGATTTTTTTGAGAAACTGTTCATGGCAATTTTATTTACTCTCAGAGTTTTTGCCAGAAATCTGCTAAGAGGAAGTCGCCCAAGAAATATGTTTTGTATTTTGTCTTTGATGTCTGGCCTGGGACTCGAACCCTGGCTTTGCGTCTAATAAGCTAACACACTAACTACTAGACTACGGCGACTTCACTGGCAGCATCATCGGCCTTTATTTTATTCACAGTGACCTATCGAGCCATACTGGCGGAATTGATTAGCTAATGATGCCAACAAGGCGGTACAACTTGTCATTAAGGGAGCTTAAGAATCGATTTACTACAAAATCAATTTGGCTACAAATTTCTTTGCAGAAGTTGTTCTACTCTCTGACCCTCTTGTTTGTGCAATTTACCACTTCTGGATTACTTTATATGACTTTATGTTAAGTCAATGGTCTTTGCTGACAAACCAGCAACCCTTGAAGGACTGGAGTTCATATCATACCTCTTAATACGTTTAAAATATGAGCTCGTAGATTGCAAATAAAATAAAAATAAATCTGTGTTTAGTTTTAAAATTTTAATTTTAAAATTCTTTATTATTCGCACAATTCTGTGTGCCATTGTTCACAACTTTATGTAAACAACAACAATTGCTTTATTTGTTATTTCTCTGTTTACACTCTTTGCATAAACAATAACAATTACTAGACAATTATTCGACTAATCTTTGTAATGGAGATCTTCAAACCAAGATTATTCACTTCAAACGCACCGTGGCTTCACACAAGACTGACTGAACTTCACTAATTGTGGGGTAATCAGATCCTGTTTTACTTATTCTCGGTGAGGTAAAAAGGAGTGAGTAAAAATTTCGTTGCGCTAAGTAGTTCACTAATAACCAGCGTGAATGTTTGGAAGTTGGAATAGGTTGTAGTTATTCGCTCTGTGATATAAACAAGAAAGTCCGTTAACTAAACCCTGGTGGTCTTTTTAATATCTTTAGAATAAGTAGAAATATAATTGAACATTGTTTTCATATGTAAATTAAAGGCGTATTGAATTTGATTACATTTTGTTACAAATATTTTAATTTAAAAAATTAATTTTTAATGTACTGTGGGAATACCTAACAACAATTTCCATTTCCTTAAACTATTATGGCATAACATATATCCTATGGTTATGGTATAATTCAACCTCCCACAAAAATAAATAAATAAGTGTCGTCATACTTTCTCTCTCATACTACGGACATACTCATTCATATGCATACATACTTACTCTTGCTTTCGCCTCTCGATCTATCGGGCAATAGATGATAAAATGCTCAAAAGTGTTGTTCTTTAACCCTCAAACATATTTAATTTAATTAAGTTTTCAAATTTCTATTGTTTATATCAAACTTTGTTGTTGCAATTTTAAATAATAACAACAACAATAATAAGTATGAGTTATATTTTATCACCGATATAAGTAGATATGAACGGCTATTGTCAAGTATTGTCATTTATATGATACGCAAATGCTTGTATATCTGTCTGTCTATCTGCCTGTTGTGTTTGTGTCACTGACTGACTGCCTATCATTTTTGTGTCTCTGCTTTTTTGTCTTATTGTAGGAACACTATGTATTTTTTTTTAATTTTCAATTTCCTATAATTTAAAACAACTATACTCTGTGCATAGCGTTTAGTTGTTGTATACAAAATAAGCAATTCACTTAACTTACATCCATCCATACCTACCATATACATACATATGTATATGGGGATGGTACAAAAACAAAATAAAACAAAAAAGCAGCCAGAATTGTTAAGCGTATAAATGTTTTTATCAATATTAATTGTCATGCATGGCTGGCATAATGTTCAATGTACATATATAGGCTCAATACCGATTATATATAGTATACAGTCAAATCTACAATTATCGGATCGCATATGCATGACAGGAATAGAAAATTATTACTTAGGATGGTTTCTTCTGTCAAAATAAAAGATTTTTCGTTGACCACAAATGTGAAAAAAGGTGCTGTTTTCACGCATAAGCAAGATGAAGGAACCTGTCATTTACAATTACTAGAGTGATTAGAACAATGATTTCGAAATATTCGGAACCCATCTTCCAAACAGAAGCTCACACCATCGAAATAGATGCTGAGTTCAAATAGAGTTCGATTTACATAAGGACAACGCGATAATAGTATGAGACTAACCACTGTCGCTGTAGTCCAGTAGGTAGTGTGTTGACTTATTAGACGTAAAGCCAGGGTTCGAGCCCCAGACCAGAGATCAAGACAAAATACAAAAAGTATTTTTCGGCGACTTCCTCTCAGCAGATTTCTGACAAAAACTCTGAGAGTAAATAAAATTGCCTTGAAAAAGTTTCTCAAAAAAAAATCTGTCGTTCGGAGTTGACTTTAAACTGTAGGCCCCACCACTCATGTATAAAATTAACACACACAACATAAATGGTGTGAGAAACTAGGACGTTGTACAATGGGTCAGTTCGCACCTCCGGGTACTGTACTTGTTTTAATTGACAAGTACACGTCCTCTAACCTAACCTAACCTAAGATGCTTTCTTCTGTCATTAAAATAAAAGATTTTTCGTTGATCACAAATGTGAAAAAAGATGCTGTTTCCACGCATAAGCAAGATGAAGGGACCTGTCATTTACAATTACTACAATGATTAGAACAATGATTTCGAAATATTCGGAACCCATGGGTAAACTCCTGGGTATCTTCCAAACAGAAGAATTCAAATTGATTTCGATTTACATAAGAACAACGCGATAATAGCATGAGACTAACCAGACTATCTAAATGAGACTAATGGGAAAGTGAAGCATTCAAAAGACACGTTCTATTTCACACAGGGAAGCGGGTGCATCGGACGACCATCACACACCTGGAAACGCCAAATCACAATCGAATTATCCAAACTACGTCTACAGTGGAACGAAGTCAAACACCGCGCTGACGTTCGAGCTCATTGGAACCAACTTGTTGCGGCCCTATGCTACCTAGAGGAGTAAGAGGAACATATACAATATATAACCAGACTATCTGGGCAGTTGCAGTATCATTCTGTTCATTCTTTGGTGTAGGAAAAGATATTTATAAGAGTTTAGGCGGCGAAAGGAAAATGGAGAGAATCGAAGAATTATTCGGAAACCATGGTGAAATTCCTGGGTGTCTTCCAAGCGGAAATCCATGTCATTGATATAGGTGCTCAGTTTACCTTGTGTTCGGCTCGGTATAAGGTTAACTCGATATTGGACTGACTGAACTATTGGGGCAGTTGTAGTAGGTTTACCCTCTGATTTAAGCGTCATGTGGGAATTCACTGTTTCTGTTGATCCTATGGAAAAGATATTTAAAAAACTATACGCGGCGAAGGGGAAGATGGAGAGAATCGGAGAAATATTCAAAAACCATGGGGAAACTCCCGAGTGTTTTCCAAGCAGAAGTCCATGTCATCGATACAGGTGCTCAGTTTAACTGGTGTTCAGCTCGTATAAGTTTAACTCGATAATAGTATGGGACTGACTGGACTATTTGAGAAGTTGCAGTAGGATCACCATCTAATTTATCAAATGTCATGTGGGAACACCTCGGTTTCTGTTGATTCGTTGAAGTAGGAAGAGCATATTAGAACGGTATACTCTGCTGAAAGTGCAAGTTGAGAGAATAGGGGGCTCCTCTCAAGCATATGTATGTTTGTTTGAGACAAGCTAAACCTTTGTTAGTTAATTTCAACAGGAACATATTTGACTTATGTCTCAGACCATGGGGAAGTAGCCAGAGGTTAGTAACCGCATTATATGTCGAACCAGCATTTGTAAGTTACTAACGGCTTCCAAATGAATAGCTTTCATAGCAAAGCAAATAAACAAACATACGTAGCCCTTAGTTATAAGACATGGTCTGCCAGTGTAATTTCGAATGTCAAAGGGCCCAGCAAAATCCACCCGAGTGCTAGCGAAAGGACGAGTAAAAACGGTACGAGACGTAGGTAAAGCTGCCATTATTTGACTCTGAGTCATTCCCCTATAAATGGTACAAGTTCTGCAACGTCCTACCATGGTCTTTGTCAAATTCCTAGACCTGCGCATGTAAAATTCTGTTCTCAAGACTCTGAGCATCAACTGGTTTCTGCCATGCAAAGTCAACCTATGGATAAAATCGATCAACAGATAAGAGAATTGACTTGCTGTTGGCAAAAGAATCGGAAACCGTTCGTTGTACTTGAGATTTACTGCATTAGCCAGCCTGCCACCGACTCTCATCAAACCATTCTCATCCAAAAAGGGATTCAAATTCAAAAGTTCCCCTTCTATAATCTTGCAAGCTTTCTTTTTACCTTCCATGATTCCATGTCAAGGAATGTATTTGAGGGAATGTTTCGCTATCCATTCTCTAGGGATCTAATAATCGCTTTACTGTCAGTAAATACGCTTGTATTTCCACTCGATCTACTCTGATAATCGGATTCGTACAGTCGCAGTTCGGAAAATATGTCACAGTCAACTTGATTGAATAGTTTGTATCCGTCAGTCAATACTTAGATGACTTTCTAATATAAACCATTATAACCGAAGTCGCCGTGGTCTAGTAGGTAGTGCGTTGGCTTATTAGACGAAAAGCCAGGGTTCGAGCCCCAGGCCATATATCAAAATAAAATACAAAAAGTATTTCTTCGGCGACTTCTTCTCAGCAGATTTCTGGCAAAGACTCTGAGAGTAAATAAAATCGCCATGAAAAGTTTCTCAAAAATCTGTCGTTCGGAGTCGACTTTAAACTGTAGGTCCCGCCACTCATGTATAAAAATTATCGCACACAACATAAGTGGTGTGAGAAACTAGGTCGTAATCCTGACTGAAGGGTTGTAATGACCAATTATGTATGTATGTATGTGTGCAAATACGCATGTGTTTTCACTCGATATACTCTGATAACCGGATTCATACAGACGAAGTTCTGAAAATATGTTCCATCCGATTTTATTATTTGTATCCGTCAGTCAATGCTTAAATGACCTTCACTGAAAAGTATAAACTGCTATATCCGTATCCGGATTTATCCGGTACAACCCATATTGAAAGGGGGTTTAAGCATCGTGTAGTTAATAGGGGATATCCAGATAACCTATACCGAAGATTTTGTTATGGCCGTACTCTTTGCTTTTATGGGGTTAGTCTCATCGTCACGTTAGCTAATAGTTGTTTCGCCAACATCTTTGGTAGTATCTAAGATTAATATGTTAATGAATAAGTTCTAAGAGCACCTGCTTTATGACGGCTGCCATCCTCATAAAACGCTCAAGTCGGGTTTAATGATTTCTTTTCTCATTTTTAAATTTCTATAAGAAAAATAGTGAATAGTACTTAACGCTTGTGAACTGACATAAATAGAAACACAATTGATGCAAAAAATTTTGTTGATAAAAAGATGGCCTCAATAGAAGTTTATAAAAATTTATTGCCTCGATTTCTCTTTGTCAATAGGAATGGGGTTTCATTGATATTTCATTTAAATTGTTTCTTATTTATTAAATTATTTCAGTTTCCGTTCCATTACTTCAATAATTCACTGTTTATGTTTTGTTTTTCGCATGAAAATGTCAAAAGAAATTTATTCAATAAACGATATTAACAAGTGACCCTATTGCCTGCTTAGTCATCATCATTCCAACTCTATTTATTCGATTGTTTTTAATTCATAAATTTAGCTGATGCCCTTTTCAAATTAATTTCTTGTCTTAGTTGTCTTTTGTTTTTCATAAATATGCTGTAAGGCACGAACGAACCTCCTCTCGTTTTATTTGTTTTCATGTACGAAATCATAAATTTATTTTCAATTACTTTTAGTACGAAACATTTTATTTAAGAGATTATAAAAATTGAGATCAATTAAATGAAATGTGGACTTTATTTCTAAAGATATGAATTTTTCTTTAAGAAAATTAAAAAATTTTTTAATTTAAACTACGCTTGTGAAATAGATCCCTGTCTACTAAATTTATTTACTTATTATTTATTTATGTTTTTTATTTATTTCATTTACGTTTCATTTGTTTATTTCTCACATTAATTCATAAATATTTCGTAAAGTTTGTTTTTGTTATTCTCATGTATTTTGATTTGTTAGCCAATATATGTATGCCCCACGTAGTTCTAAACTGAAATTGTCAACTTTTTTAAAAAAAATTAAACTTTTTTCAAGTTCTATTTACGTTTGCATGTTTAAATAATTAATTATTATCGTTTTATAAATTATTCTTGATATAAAAAATACATATTAATTTTTAATTTTTAAAAACTTTTCTTCACATATTCAATTAATAATTTTTCTTTTATTTAAATTACAGTTTAACTGTTCACACATAGAATGCTACCGAGTTTTCATAGCTTAATGAGGTGCTCTTCGAGCGTATTACAACAGTCTACATCGAGTAGTAGCGGGCAATCACAGCCTTTTAACCATGATGATCTCAATACGGCCACCTGTTCGGGAAGAGGCGATTGTTTAAATGGCACCTGCCTCTGTGAAATTCGTTATGCCGGCGATGAATGTAGCGGCTTTAATTTGCCCTACTATGCTGGCATATCGAGTGTCTTCTATTTGGTAGCCTTGGTATCGGTTATACAATTGTTTATATGCATAGTAGCAGAATATCAAAGACTTAAACAGCCGTCGGTATTAAGAGCTTGTCGTATTACCACACAAAAAATGCTTTATTTCATGGTATTTATAGCGGCCAGTTTGAGAGGTGCCTATTTTACCACACCGGTAAGTTTTAGTTTTTTTAAAATCTTAAAGAAAAATATTGAATTTCCTTAATTTTTCTTTATTTTTTTATTTTCCAGCTGGATCTACAACCTCAATGGGCCGTTACTCTCATGTCTGCCTATTATCCTCTATTAATGACCTGCGCTTCATTAATTGTTTGCATGTGGGCTGAGGTAAGTTTTCTTATTTCGTTTTATTTTATTGTTTACAATACGTTTTTTTTTCGGTTTTTAAAATGGCAACAGTTTTTATTTTATTTATTTTTTAATTATAAAATTTTATCGTTTTATTTTTTGCATTTCTGTGGTTGCCTTAGATAAACAGAATTTATTTATTTGCCTGAAATGAATTTTATCAAGAAAATGTTTATTTCTTCTGTGGTTGTAAAAAATAATTATTTTATATGTACTCACATACATAGCTATTTATAACGGATTAGCCATTTTTTTGCCTTCACAAGTTTAAGTTAAATATAAATAAAATAAATAAAGTTAAAACTGCACATAAAGTAATGATTTCGATGAAGATTTAATGCTTTGCCCTTTTCATTACGAACGAAACCTAATTTCATTTAAAAACTACTGAATTAGTTGCAGCAGTCAATCCTTTTTCACACATTTCCTGCATTATTTCGTCGATAACTTTAGGAATGTTGATTTTGACGTTATAGAACTATCTGCGTAGACAGGTACTTTGACATAGTCCCATAAAAAAGATTTTAACAACGTCCAATCGCAAGATCTTCGTGGTCAATTGACGCCCACAAAATGTAAAGTTGCCCTTTCTGGAAACTTCTCATGCAATAAAGTTAAAATCGGTCGTGTTGTGTAGCTCGTAGTGCTATCTTGTTAAAATCACATACCGTCCAGTTTATAATCCCCAATTGCAATCCAAAAGTGTCGTTTCTAATTCTACCATAGCTCTTTAAAATTGACGCTTATGGTTCTTCCAGGGACATTTTCGAAAATATACCGTCAAACGATACTACATGACAGAAATTCGTACACAAATAATAATTTTCTCCGGGTCCTGGTTTCTGGTTTCTCTAAACTTCATATGCAACAATATTGCTTATTACCGCAATTACTGCGTGAGAAATGAGCTATAATGCTCAAAATATTTTGTTCGAAAAATCTACACTTAGGGCCATTTTTTGAATGCAAGTTTAAACTCGAGATTAAGTTAATCTCCAGTTAAACTCCGTTTTCAGTTTTTGAATTTACTTAATCTTGAGTTTAACCTTACGGTTAACGTTGGTGGTTTAAACTCGAGATTAACTATGAAATGTAGTTGACAAATTTTATTTAAAAAAAAGCTTTTAAGTGAGGGGAAGCCGAATAAGACAAATATTTAAGTGACTATGAATTATATAAAACACAAATTGACAATAGACAGTCTTAATTTATTTATTATTTTAAGAAAATAATTTTTTTACATAAAGATCAACAGTATTTAGCTTTTGTTATATACAAAAGCAAATTGTTGTGAAACACTTTGCAAAAAGCAGTAAACACAACAAAGTAAACGAAAAAAATTTTGCCATTTTTGTTTATAAGACTGGCAGCTCTACAAGGTTAATCTCCAGTTAAATTCCCATTCAAAAAATGAAAACTCAGTCAACTGAAGATTAACTTTAACTGGAGATTAACTTAATGTCGAGTTTAAACTTGCATTCCAAAAATGGCCCTTAAAGTTTATTGTTCTAGCTCTTAATCAGCATATTTATGTCGTTATGAATAGTCAGGCGGCTTTATTTATTGTTTGAGTTAAACTTAGTATTGATGGAGATGCAAATCCAAGTGCAAACTACGCCAAAAATGGCCCAATTGTGACGAACGCTACAGAATTTTTCGTCAAATATTCTCTAGCAAAGGCGATATTTTCGCCAAGACGTACATTGCGATGATTGACACATATGGCCACATTTGTAGCAGGTCTACCACTGTCGCCAAATTTCTTTATAATCAATTATAACGACAATAATGCATGAAAAGTGGCCACCTTTGAGTCACCACTTTTGTAGAAAATTTTAACTATTCTTACATGTGGCCAACAAGTGTACATCACTAGTTGGCATAATGGAATTGGGATTTGTATTCACCTGATAATGTCTTCTCATTATGTCCTTGGATGACGACAACGGGCTATCGGTTATAGTTTCTGTTTTTAATCCTTTTGCTTTTCTGCTGTTGATGGCTGCCTTCCAAAATGTTAGTTGCTTTGTGTTTGAGCAAAGTATCGTGTTTCATAATGCCGCTGTACAAAATATATACAATGTATTCCATTTCAAAACGTCTTCAATGTGTATTTTTAACGCAGTCAAAAGGCAATCAGGCATCGGATTTCTAGTTGGTTACTTTGCATATCTACATAGTTTATATACAGTAGTAGAACTGCATACAAACTTTGTATTGATACATTTTGGAAGGCAGCCGATGTTTAGACCAGCATTTTCCTTAATGAAAAGCAAGTCAATGAATTTTTGCAGCATAATGTTTTTATGTAAGGCTTTTATTCAGGACTAAAACCTTGCACAGTTCTTAATTTGCATAAACTTCCATCGTATTTCATTCCTTGCCATGAGTCTCATGTTACAAGCAGATACCAACACAAGCTTCTACCAATTAAACTGCACTATGTTGATGATTATATGGGATACAGCACTTTACATAAGGAACCTTTTATCGTTTTTCGGTGTCCATAGCGTTTCTTATGATATTCGTATCATTGTAATGAGGAGCTAGTATTCCATAGACTCGATATTTGTCTTAAAGTTAGCAGTACATTTCACTGCTACAACTCCTTGGCTTTGGTAACATTTTGAGCGGTTCCTCTGCCCTTTATTTAGGCTTTTGTAAGTTCAACTTGGGAAAATATCTTCTATTACTAACTGAAGATCTGACAGTTTTCGAAACACAAAAGAAAACTACACAAATTTTTTTAATCAGTGATACCGGTTTAGAATTGTTTTCTTTTTATTTGTAAACTTGGCTATACTTCCCCAAATTTCTATTCAATCAGTGTTTTTTTATCTTAGATTTTTTGTTTTTTTTTTTTAATTTATTAATGAATGTGCCGAGAACAACTGCACTTAAAACATTGTTGTACTCAAGTAACATTTTTTATATTACACATACATACATACACACATAGTATGTATGTTTTGTTTTTGATTGGTTTATCACATTTCAGTCGTAAAAATTTCAAAATTTCAAAAGAAAAAACGTCATTTATTTACAATAAAAACAAATTTTTTTCGGTTTGTTATGACCGATGACTTATGGGTAACACTTGAAATTTTTTGTTGTTTTCTAATTGATCAGGTGCATTTGCACTTAACTTATAGACAAACGGTAATTGATGTCTGTTGTTGCTTTTCTATTCTTAGTTTAATATTTGAATATTTGCAGTTTTCTTCCACCCTCCTCTCACACTACTAATCTTATCGCCTTTGATGGTTTTGATGTTAATAATGGGAACATATAATTAAGAAACTTAAGTTTTGTTGTGCAGTTGGTTTTTATTATTATTTCTTTTCGAATATTAATATTCCCTTTTTAAATACAGCCATTAAAAGACGTATTATTTTTTGGTTTGATCGATTGATTTCAAAAGCATTCATAAAAGACTATTAATTTTAAGTGGCAATTAAAAAAAGTTTATTATCAATTATTTCTGTTGTTAATGAGTCTTAACAGTGCTTTGTGTAAGTTTTCATTTAATTACAATGAATTTATTTGTAATATTTTGTAATACCCCAATAAATTTGAGTGAAAGTGAAAATTGTATTCATAATTGACTTACATATGTATGTTCGACAAAATTCGGATACTATATCAATAAATTCAGTTTCATTTAATAATGAAAATTAAAGTGAAACCTGTTTCAAATAAAGAAAAATATTTCGTTTGTATATCCTCTGAATTATAAAGAAAAAAAGAAAAAATCTTAGTATTAAATGACTGAATACATTTCGAATGGGACTTTAATACTTCAATCGAAGGAAATTACGGTATGCACCTGAACTCAGTTAAAAAAGAAAACCAAAACTAATCGGCAATATAGGTTGTTTTGTTGTTAGCTGTGGTAGCCGTGGTCTAGTAGGTAGTGTGCTGGTATATTAGACGAAAAGCCAGGGTTCGAGCCCCAGGCCAGACATCAAAATAAAATACAAAAAGTATTTCTTCGGTGACTTGCTCTCAGCAGATTTCTGGCAAAAACTCTGAAAGTAAATAAAATTGCCATGAAATGTTTCTCAAAAATCTGGCGTTCGGAGCCGACTTTAAACTGTATGTCCCGCCACTCATGTATAAAATTAACACGCACAACATAAGTAGTGTGATAAACTAGGTCGTAATCCTAACTGAAGGGTTGTAATGACCAATTATATATGTATGTGGTAAAAGGTAATCAACTGAGTGGCAATTGTCATGTGTGGACGGCTCAATAGTCCCTCTATAGCAAAATAGGGGGAAAAGAAAGAAGTTGAAAAGAATGAGAATAGCTAAACAGAGACTAGATTCATCAGCATGAACGTATGCTCCTCAGCCAGTTCAATTTCATTACAAACCTCAGGATAGCTCGAATGTCGGTTCCCTATAGAGAGCTCAGAAGACAGGGTTTCATATTTCTCCTACCAAGGGCTGGATAGTTAGTGAGGAGGTGCTCGACAGTTTTAACTCGATAGTTTTAACATCTGCACATAGTTTTCAATTGTCCGGGATTGTCCCAGATCCTTGCCTGCGACTTAACAATGCCGCGTTAAAAAGCCCCGTCACCAATCTCACGCTGGACTTACAGTCACACAGATAATTATACGTACCCCCCTAAAAGTCATTTTTTTAAATGATAATATATGGACAAGTCAACTGATTTTTGCGCCAAATTTTTTGTTTTCCGTCACAGCCGAACAAATTATATTTGTTCTCATCACTAAATATTACATTCGCTCAAAAATCAGTTGACTTGTCCATATATTATTGGGCGAATTCCAATCGTGGTTTTTTTCTCAAAACACTTCGAACTGTTTCGGAATGCACAATAACATTGTGATCACTTTCCGAGGTATTTCGTATTTTTACGGCTGTAGTCCTAGGATTTTTATCCACAATACCTTTTGTATACCGGGCTACCCTTGGAGAAATTTTATACGAAATATACGTCGTACGTATAATTTTCTGTGGTGCCATATTAGTTTTAAGCAAACTACAGTTACAAATTCATAGATTTTGGGAATCTTTTTTCTTCATTTAAGTAAATGTGTCGTTGCAGACTCTAATGAAAAGAAATTTAGATTAGAAGTTCATTACTTTTTAAAAAAAATTATTTTTTGGGGGGGGGGGTGTACGTATAATTATCTGTGTGACTGTATGTTCTCAGCCACAACAGCCATCCGGTTCTACAATCATCGATAGAAGACCAAAGACCCTCGGTTATGCAACATTCTTATCTGTCCTCTTCGATCCATTGCTTTCTCTTCCGAACACATCTCCCGGAGAGTCTAAAGCGTAGCAGATGGATGGTTTAACATCAACCAACACATCCCCCACAGAGTGGTATCTGAGTCTAGCAAGAATATCAGCCATTTTATAGCCAGGTATACATCTATGCCCCAAAACTCAACATAAATAGATCCATCTGATCAAAAAATTCTTATAGAGTCCTTACAATAACGAACCAGTCTCGTAACTTTCACCAGATCGACTCAATTGCCTAAGAATTCAGCCACTTAAGCATCCAAATTTGAAGAAGTGCCTTTAAAATAGCAAAAATCTATGGATAAAACACTCTGGTGTTGTATTTTCCAATGTATAATGGGAATACAGTTCGCAATCATACAAAAGAGCACAGCAAGCAGATCCTCCTTCTAGTTTTTGTAATAAAGGTTGAACGCTTGTTGTTTTTTTGTGTCATCTTTGGGTAGAAACATTTACGATGATGTAGCAAATCAATAGAGTTCAATACATTACAGTCATTAACGACGTCATTCGCTATACTATAGCGCAGTATGACAGATAAATTCTAAAACTTAAGTCTGTTTGAATAATAGTTTTAATGTTTGTATTCGTATTTTCTTACTTTCAGATCTTTCATTTACGTGACATACGCTGGGAGAAATCACAATTTTTATCGAAAAGTTTTATTGGCTTTATTGCCTTCAATTTCTTTTTGTACAGCCTTTACGGCGTCGAAGTCTTTTCATCACTAATCAATTCGAAACGACAAACCTATGCTCACATCTTTAATGGTTGTTACGCCGTCTTACTCTTAATAGTTGTGGTCTTTTTTCTCATCTATGGTGTAGAAGTCTTCTTCAAACTACGCGGTGGTTTTGTCTACGATCAAACGGGTAAAATTTTGGGACCCAGTGAAGCGATTGTAAATGCTTCACAATTGCATCAATCACGTTTCGGTTTGCTGTCGCAGGCAATAATGCTTATAGTGATTGTGGGCTTTTTAACATCAGAGACATTGGGAGATTTTTGGAAAACAAAGTGAGTTGGAAAAACAAAGTGATTTTGTTTTATTGAATGTTTATTTACATATTTCTTCTTTATTGTTTTTAGAGTGCCTGTTTACTCACGCAATTGGCATGATATTGTGTTTCGCATTGTGGAAATTGGTGTTGCTTTGTGGTTTCCCTGCTGTTTATGGAACTCTATGGCCCCAGAGCAATTATGGATTTTAAATCCTCGCAAATTAATATCAAGACAAATTGACCCATCGATACCCACCACCTCAGCCGAAACGAAAACCCTATCACCCGAAGAGGGTCAATCGTTTTTAAATAAAAAAGATTGTTGGATTTGTTATGACAATGATAAGCCCGAACCCTTAATACAACCTTGCCGCTGTACGGGCGACGTGTCGTCGGTACATCATGAATGTTTAAAACGCTGGCTGGTGGAGAGCTGTAGCAAAACAGAGGCTCAATTATCGTGTAAAGTTTGCGGTTTTCCCTATGAAATAGAGAAGTCTAAAAAGTGAGTAGAAAAACAATTTTTTTAATTTTTTAATTCAACAATTATGAGTTATTTTCTTTGCTATTTGATTGTTTAATTATGTTTTCTTGCTATTTTTTTGAATTGATAATTTTATGTGAACGATTTATTGCTTTTTATTTTTCTTTGTTTCTATTAATACTGCAAATATTTATTTTCCTTTCACAATTATTTCAAAATCATATTTTTTTTTATCAGTTTTCCTGATTTTCCTAATTATGGTTAAAGTTATTGCTATTTTATTTTTATATTACCTGCTTTCCTTGCTTTAATGATTATAAGGAAGACCTTTGGGCTTCTTCTTCTCCTACACGGTCTATTTTTTTTTTATTTTAACAATTTTTTTTCTACTTTGCCCTTTACCTTATAGGCTCGATTGGGAAAAAGGTTTTAACTTACAACACTGGTCCAAGACTGTCATTCTGATTACGCTCATGTGTGTAGCGGGTGCCTCGGCCTGGGTGGTAATACAACTTTATGTTGACCCCTTAATACGTGTCATGACTGTAGGCATAGCCGTACTGATCGGTTATGTTTGTATTAAATGTTTGGGTGAAAATACAGTCGTTGCCTATCAACGTGCCAAAGTTAGCAGCATTAATATAGTCACAAAGTCTGAAATGGAAAAATTACACACCATCTGTGAGGATGTAAGCACGACGGGATCTAACAGCTCTTCGTAAATTTTAATTGCAAAAAATCAAAACAAAACAAAACAATATTTTTTTAGATTTAAATACATACACTCACACCCACTCCCCCCACATCATACATACACCCGTACATATACACACATACATACGTTTTTATTATTTAACATTGTCCCCACTATTCATACGATCTAAATCATTCAAATTCATTTACTACTCTTAACTTCTTTAGTATTAAGTTTGTGCTCTATGTATATAGACAGACATCTATATATAGACAAACATACATACATACATACATATATGTATAGCATATGTATATGTTTTAAGGCATAGTTTATTAAGTATTTTACAAAACAAATTTTCTCGTTTTTTGTTTGTAAACAAAATTTTTTGTGGTTTTTTAAATTAATTTTATAAACTTTTGTCAAAATGGTATAATGGAAACCAGAACAACAAAAACAACAATCTTAGCACATATGTACATATGTATATATGTACAACAAATTGCTCATAGTTTGTCCTTGAAAGTGAGTGCTGTTTATAGTGTAAGGCCTTCAAATTAGTGTGTAGTTAATAAGAGTATTGTAAGAAAAATCTTCCTGACATTTTTTTTTAGTTAATTTCAGAAAATTCTAGAGCATCATCTATTAAATTACAGTGTGCTACACTTTTCGTTAAAGAATTCCTTTGCTTGGAAAAATTTTCAAGAGATCTTTAAATCAAATAGTTCAAATTGGCGAAATTTAGAAATTTTCTTCGACTTCAACTTGTCGTCTTCACATGTGAGCCGGGCATATTCTTTTTCTATCCTCTGCCCAGCCTTCAAACTATACCAATTCTAGAATCATTTGTCATTTGATTGCCTTGGCCAATCCAACTTCATTTCCTCATTTTTATTTCAATCGCTAATTACTGTTGCTTTGTCTTTTGCTAAAGCTTCTGATTAGGCATTGTTCTCAACCAGAATACGCGGATAATCTCGTGAAGAAAGCGGTATCTTTCCATATCGCAAGCTATCGATGTTTCTTAACCGTAAAAGAAGTTGAAGTTTTTATTTGCATTAAATATTGCAATTTTTGTATGCAGAGTTAGCAATGATGAAGTCTAAATGGTAGCTCTAAGGCGGCCAAATGTCTGAGAGACTTCTGTAAATGATTTTCAAAGACTTATTAAAAAATTATTTCTAAATGTCTGAGAGACTTTTGTTACCGATTATCAAAGACTTTTTAAAAAAATTATTTCTAAATATTTTGTCGAAATCATATGCAACCATTCATTAACAAAATTCAGCAAAAACTTATGCTGCATATGCAAACAACATTGACGACCAATGACGAAGCAGATTAAACATTCAGGCTCTGTTAATTTCGATATGGACAATGTAAACCTATATTCTTAATTACTTTGCAGATGACTATAATTTTAGGTTTAGAAAACAAGACGTGGTGATTTATAATTGCACTGAAAATATGTTTTAAAAAATTAGAAACAAAAAAGGCAAAACAAATATATAATTGTAGAGTTCAAATTCTTTCGTACAATGGGTCAATTCGACCTCCGGGTACTGTACTTGTCTTAATTGACAAGTACACGTCCTCTAACCTAACCTAACCTCTAACCTTAAATTCTTTCAAAGTTATATGGCAGGTATCCTTGTCCTCAAATAATTGTTACTGATTTGAAAGTGCCAAACTTAATTATAGTAGTTAACTACGTACTCATTTAAAGCCTGTCTATTAAAGAAACTCAGTTATTTTTAACAAAAAAAAGTTAAATTTGAAAATAAATTACTAGGAATGCAACTTATAGCGCTTGCCTAAAAGAACTCTGTGCACTATGTTTTTAAATCGTTATAGAGATGACACCGTGTTTTCGATAGTCTCTAAAATTTTCTGAAATCAACTTGTAATTGGTGCAATTCCCAAAAACGAAATTAGATTTATTAAAGAAAACTTAAAATTTATAATGGTTTTTAAATTATAAATGGAAGACAATTTAATAAGATTTTAATAATTATTTATGTATTATCGATTTCGAATCGAAGCTTTCAAAACCAACCATATTTATATACGATAACAAACTATTATAAGTATAATCAACAACCAAGCCAGAAATTATAAAAGCAAATAATGCAATTACTTACTTACTTAAAAAATAAAACAAACAAACAAAAGCAAACAAAAAACAAGTAAATTATATGATATTTAAAAGCTTTCAATTAATATGAAAACAAAAAAAAAAACATAAATTTTAGTATTTCCTCTAAGCGTACGTACGTGTATACTGGTTAAGCATAGAACTTAGTTGGCTATTTTTTTATAAAACAATATTAAAATAGCATAAATTATTGTAAGAATTAACTTAGGGTTTTTCAATACCGAAAAAAACCCAAATTTGTCAAATTCAAAAATATTTTCGTCTTCATTTTCTGATTAAAAAAATTAAAACCTAAACACTTAACCCATCACTTCTTCTCCACTACAATATTTACATATATTTTACGAATATTATATTAAGTTCTCATCATTTACAATATACATACATACAATGTTCAATATAAGTTTATATTCTATGTTTAATAACATCACATACATATACATACATATGTTTTTAATAATAACATACCTCTTAAGCCATATTATATTGTAACGTATGTTCGAAAACATTCTTAATTTTATTATGCTCCTCATCTCCCCAATTGTTCGAAATATCAAAATATGTTTTTAATTATTGAAAAAGATTTGAGATTCAGACAAATTTTTAAAAAAGAGCATCATTATTCTCCCAAACAAAACCACTTCATACTTTTAATACGATAAACAAAACCCCATTAATTATTGTGATAAAAAAAATTTAAGAAGAAAATAAAATTAAATTAAAAATTAATACCTCGAAATTGTTTTAATGTGTTTACATACCACAATAATAAATAAAATAAGCAACACAATCAAGAGTGTAAGTAATTGGTAGGAAACCTGAATTTATCTGCCTTGGTATTTCTGGCTACGTTGCTTTAGAGCCAAACAGCTGACGGAAAGACATACACTGAGCGCCATAAGTGAGTCAACACTTTTGTTCTTAAGTATAAAAAAAGTTCCTTTATCATGAATTGTTGTTTTTGTTTTAACATTTTATAAGTAATAAATAAAGGTTTTTATTTTTGGAAATTTATTCGACTATTCTCATTTACTTTTCTCGCTATCCTAAGAAAATGAATTATTTCAGTGGTGTTTACTCACTTTTGGCGCTCACCGTATAATGCGAAATAAATACGCTGGGCTTAGTAATTATCAGAACAGCAGAAGAAAATCTTTCTTAGTTCGCAAACAGTTAACAAACACTTCAAGACTCTAGGCTTTTGGCATGCGCCAAGATTATGTGGCTTTTTAAAATGCCTCCTGTCTTTAAATTTAAATCAAAATGTGTGTGAGATATGATCGGAATTTTTTCTTTGTTTGAAAGACCTATTGATGCCATTTTGTCCTGTTGAAACCACAGGTCGTTGGTGTCCAGATCATCCAATTCAAGTCAAAAGAAGTTAGTAATCATCGACGTCTGTTGATCGCTGCTAACAGTGATGGCTTGGCGTTCTAAAAGAACGACTTCTCTAATTTTGTCAGCTCAATTGCAACTTCATCGGCATTAACTTCGCAATGTCAAATTTCCAGCACAAGCTAACTCGATAATCAGACTTAAAGTCGCCTAGCAGTTTAGAGTCGTTGCGAACAAAGCCTTCAATGCTGCTTGATTATCTAGTTTATTATCTCATTTTTACCCTTGAACTCTTTGGTATATGTTTTATGACTAGTTCCGTATATGTTTTATGACTAGTTCCGTTGCCTTAACAGCTTCTAGAATTTTCGACTGAAAAACACTACAGTCCGTTGGGAGAATATACGATTCTATGGAATTAATTTCATACATGAAGACTACTGCTCCAATGCCCATCTCCAATTTGAAACCATACATGAAAATAGCCTACCTAGAAGAGTTTATCCGATCGTATTAGGTATCATTACACACGGTCTATCACAGAAGCAAACTTTTTCGGTCATATCATGCGTTACTCCGATAGTCGAAATGGCTTGGTCCCGACATGTCAACAGTACCGAGTATCTATCCTGGAGTAACGTCCCCGACTTAATTAAATCAGTCTAAAGAGGCTTCCAGCTGCCACCTTCTTTACATATTCCTCAATAGGCAGTAAGTGGAGGACAACATCCAAAGCCCCTGAAGGTGTGTTTCTACTGATAGATATAAAGGGTCCGCCAAGAACATTTTTGAAAATGCTTTAAAAAAAACTACTGAATATTTTCTGAAATTTCTTTTTTTATTTGAAAGTACAATCCTTCCGGTTAATAATGGAAAATAATTTCATTCAAATGGCTGCCATCGGCTGGCCATGCAGTAGCCTACACGATCGGTCCAATTATCGATTGTGTGCAGCTGTATTTCACCAATTTCTTCACGAATATTGTCCTTTAAAGCGTCAATTGTCTCTGGCTTGTCGGCGTAACACTTATCCTTGACGGCATCCCACAAATAATAGTCCAACGGTGTCAAATCGCCGCTCCGAGGTGGCCAAACGACATCAGCTCTGCGGCTGATAATGCGATCTTCAAAAACAGGGCGCAAAACATCGAGTGTAGCTTCGGCTGTGTGGCACGTAGCGTCGTCCTGTTGAAACCAAATGTTGCCAACATCCTCCTCTTCAATTTGGCCCGATAACGATCGCCATTGACTGTAACGGCCACTCTTTGCTCATTTTCGAAGAAAAATGGTCCAATTATGCCTCTGGACCAAAATCCGCACCAAACAGTGACTCGTTTTGGGTGCGTCGGCTTTTCAATGTATGCGTGTGGGTTTTCTGTGCCCCAAATGCGACAATTTTGCTTGTTTTCATACCCGCCAAGATCAAAATGAGCTTCATCTGAAAAGATGATTTTTTTTGCCAAAATCGGCATCTTCTGGTGTAGACTACTGCATGGCCAGCCGAGGCAGCCATTTTAATGAAATTATTTTCCATTATTAACCGGAAAGATTGTACTTTCAAATTAAAAAAGAAATTTGAGAAAATATTCAGTAGTTTTTTTTAAAGCATTTTCAAAAGAAAAAAGTTAATTGGCGGACCCTTTACTATTCCCTTCGAGAAAGGTGGCATCGTATATTTCCTATACTGCCCACTCTTTCCTATATAATGAACAACAGCAGTCACTTTTTCCGGATGCAATGGTTTTCCCACAGTAACCAGTGGGTTCCCTGAGCCCCATATGAGACAATTTTAGTCGTTGACGTAAACACTAATTAGGAACTACGCTTCATCGCTGAACAAAATGTTTGTTCGTAAAATCGATATTGAAAACTTGTATCCCAAGGACCCAGTCAGCAAATCTACGTCGTTGTGAATGGCGAGTCGTCTTCAATTGTTGCGAGAATTTGTGTAAATTTAAAATCAAAATACTTAGATAGTGAGCCGTAAAATACGTCTAAACGGATTATCCTGCATATTCTCTGTAACAGAATTGATATAACGATATTTGTTGACACAGGCCTGACCATATCTAAAAAGCTTCCAGTCTTGTCTCTTCAAATTTCTTAATAATCTTGTAAATTCCTCAAAACAAAACGACAAAAGGCAGGACGATTGTATAGGCGATAATCCCCCCATAAATCTCGAGCAGTTTCACATTTGAGTTACCATTTTTGTAGTAAGTTTTCACTATTTTATGGGTTCTTCGATTGTTTAAATGAACCATATTCGTAAATGGAATGAAGTCGCCGTGGTCTAGTAGGTAGTGTGTTGGCTTATTAGACGAAAAGCCAGAGTTCGAGCCCCAGGCCAGATATCAAAATAAAATTCATAAAGGATTACTTCAGCGACTTCCTCTCAGCAGATTTCTGGCAAAAACTTTGAGAGTAAATAAAATTGCCATGAAAAGTTTCTCAAAAATCTGTCGTTCGGAGTCGACTTTAAACTGTAGGTCCCGCCACTCATGTATAAAATTAACACACACAACATAAGTGGTGTGAGAAACTAGGTCGTAATCCTGACTGAAGGGTTGTAATGACCAATTATATGTATATTCGTAAAGAGATTTAATAGCTGACGCGGTGGTTTTGAAAACTCTAAATGAATAGCCCAATACAGTGGGATTTCCAATATGATTGAAATTTTGTGTTTCGACCTACCTTTTCGAATTGAAATACCCAATAAAAGTTCGATTTTATTTAACTCAAATTTTGTTTTTGGATTTATACTTTCGAAGAGTAAATTTGTTCACTTTGGGTAAAAATAAATAAAAAAACATCCTGTTTTTGGGGTATTTTATAATATTTTATTATAATTTTTTTTATTTATTTGTTTGTTTTGCCTTCCAATTAAATTGTGATTTTTTTTGTATTATTTTTTAAACAATATAATGTTGTTTGTTTTTTTTTCTCTAATAAATTATTATGCAATACATTTATACATTTTATATAAATTAAATATTTAAAAAAAAATTACACCATGTTTTAATAAATTACACTACAATATGGTTAATTATATAAATTTTATTTGCATTCCAAATCAATTAGATTTGATGATTGGTTGCAATTTATCATTTTTAATTATTTTTTTTAATTATAATTTTTGTTATCGTAATATATTTAATAAAACTGAGATTTGTTTTCTTTTGCTAATTTAATTTTTTCAAAATTTCAAAATGTTTTTTTTTTGTTAACAAATGTTTGTGTATACTTGTAATGTTATTTGTTTTATTACGTATTGAATATTGTTTTTATTTTATTTTCTGTAAAAATATTTAAATTTTTTTATAACCAATGTTTTTAATTTTTAAGCGTGTTTAAGGTGAAATTCTTTAATATTGAAATTTTGTTATTTTTTTGTGATTGTTTTTGGAAAAAGCTAATTTGTTTGTTTATTTGTGTTTAATACTAAGTTTTTTTTAATAATTTTTTTTTTTGTTAATTTTTTATATTTTTATTTTGGTATTGTGTTTATAATCATTTAAAATTTATTGGTTTTAAAAGGAAAAATGTTGATTCATTTGATGTCACATTAAAAACCTTTATAGCAGAAATAGTGCATAATTTTGCATATCAAAACTTTTTCTATTGTTTGCCAAATTCATAGAATTCTAATCAAAATTAAAATACAATGAAATTTCCCTGGGAAAACTCAAAAAAAAAAAAAAAAACTAGAAATATCCTAAAGCGCCAAACAATTTTCTTTCTAAGAAAGTTATTCGCTTCAAAAAAATATTTTTTATTTGTTCAGAAGGCAACAGTAACCTGCCCTTGTGGTCTATAAAATTATTGTCTTTTTTTAAATTTCGATTTTACTTTTTTCTAATGGTTTAAACATGGCATCTGATTGCTTGTTTCGAAAATGGTCTCGCCTAAAACTAAAATGAAGGCGATATATCCTTTCAATCTATTCGACTGCTTTGGTCTTTTAATGATCGAATAAATTCTCTATACAAGCCAGCATGTAAAGCAACCACGCTACGCTTGGTAGTCCGCTTATACAGAAAAAACGATTGAGATTTCCAACTTTTGTAAAAGTTGGAATGGTGTTCTCTAGTTCCTCTGCCACTGTACTTAAAAGAAAATCGCTTTGAGATAAATTGTTAGTTGAAAGCTGCTGCCCTTGAAAGATTGTTTATTGATCTAGAGTCAGTCAGAATTCTATTATCTATGGCGGCTATTTTTGTTTTGATTTTATCTAGGAGTTCCTAAGAGTTTTTAATTAATTCAACTGTAGTTGATTTCACAGAAGCTGCAGTTTTTGAATTGTTTTTGAATACATAAGTGTATCGCATGTATCAACAGCATTGAAATCCAACTACTCTGATTCATTCGTACTCAGTACAACATTGATTTATAAGTACAAGTTGCAATGAGTATGTGTGCAACGTTGACAATAGACTTATAACATTCGAACTATGTTTGATTCATACGCCTACTCATTCTGATTCATAAATTTAGAAAAATACTTATAAATGATTCGAGTGATTCGAATCGTTCGCCAAAATTTACAGTCTCAGTTGTTGTTGCATTTACAAAGAAAGAAGAAAGGCACATAAACAAAAAAGAAAAAGACAGCAAGCAGAGCAAACACGCAACCCTCTTGTGATTATTGTAGTGTTCGTACGCGAATCATACTTATTTTGTGAGTCGTGTATACGATGAGTCATGGAGAGTCGAAATCAATAACATCATGCATATTGTTAAGTACGAGTACCATGAGTATTTCAAACTGTGAATATGAGTAGTATGAGTACGACATAAAAATAAGTATGAATGCGTATAAGTATCAGAAATTATAAGTATGATTCGAATATACTCATCGTTTTGAATACTCATTGCTGACCTCTGGTTTTATATGGTTTTAGATACGGTTTTTAAAATACCATTTCAAACGAATTAAACGATTGTTTGCTACACATTGTGGTCTGGAGATATTACTGGGCCGTATTCTTTCGAAAATGATCTTTAAAGAGCTCCTCCTACAGTCGGTATAATAAACGATTTTTTTGGCCTGTAATTGAAAACTATAAACTGGATGGCATATAATTTAAACAAGGCGGTAACACGATTCATTTTGGCTTTATTGCATGATTAGTTTCCAGTAACGATAATTTCACGTTTTAGCAATGTCCATTACCCATCGAGTTCAAGCGATTTGAAGCCGTTATTTTTTTTTTGTGAGGATACCTCAAAGACCGCGTCTACGTTGATAATTTCCTAAGGTTGGGGAATATGAAAAACAACATTCTCTAAGTTTGGGCTACATTCCTTACGAAAATACTTAAGATTGTTATTGCTCTCTTAGTAATGCGATCCACCTATTAGTGTTTACACTTCTCTTTAGGAAGATGTAATTCGCAGCATTATTTATTTTATTTGCTTATTTACTTGATGTTCTATAAGACAAACCTATGGTCCTATTTATTTACGTATTTACTTGATGTTCCTATGGTCCTATAATTATAGACCCAATGTTTAACTATTTTCAGGTTTTTGTCCTGTCGACAAATTGATTTTTTTCATTTTCGTTATTCCGAATGAAGACTTTGTGCCGTGAAAAATCACACAGCAGAGGTGGCTAGATAGCCTGTCATTTGTATTTCCTTATTGATTAACCTGATTACTACTTTCAGTTCCAGCTTTAGGCAGTGCAATAGCCTGATGCTATACGAAAGCAGAAATGTATTACTGAGCGACACTAATAAAGTAGGATCACTTAATTTCTGGCAGGTTGTAAGAAATACAGTTTGAACGCAGATGTGTTGCTTTTTATTCCATTATTCGAACATTGAAATTCTTTATTTATTTTATTTGATTTATTTAAACTGTATTCGAAACTGGTCTAATCTAAACCATTAGCAAACGTTTGTAAATTCATTATTTTTTAGTTTGATTTTCGTACACTATTTCAAACTACAAAGGGGGCATGGGTATGGGTTAAAAAAAATAAAAATAAAATTAAAATTAAAACTTCTTTTGAGTGTAATTTGTTAAATTACATTTTTAATTACCAAAAAAAAAGAATAAAATAGGGAAATAAAAAATAAATTTTAAAACTTATAAAACTAATTTGCTTATATTTAAAAAAAGAATTTATATAAATATATACACATACACACAATATAAACGTTTCCAAAACATACATGCATAAATTGGAAAAACAATTTTATATAAGATTCGATATAATTTTTTAAACGTTACGTTGCATTACGTTAGTACGTTTACATACGCATTATAAAAATTAATTAGAATTAAAAAATAATTATAATTAAAAGAGATTTTCTATGTAAAAAATAAAACAATTAACAGGAGGGGGGGGGGGGGGGGGTTTACATATTTAAATTTAAAAGATTTTTCTTTGAAAAATTATTTAAACGAAAACAATTTCCATTTAGAACAGTTGCGGTTCTTTTAACATTTTAACAAAACTTAAAATTATAAAATATACATTCAAAACTATGTTTTAAAAAAAAAACTCAACAAAAATAAAAAGGAACCAAAAACTAAAAATACAGGATAGTTTACAAAAAAACATGATTAAATTAAAAATAACAGCCCAAAAATGTAACCCGTTAACAAATATATTTGTTTATATATATATATGCATACATATGTATGTTACAAATAAAAAGGAAAGTTAAAATTGATTTTTAAAATTAAATTTTAAAATTAATGTTTATAACGTTTTAAACTCTTGTTTTTGAAATCGAAAAATTTTCTTTTTAATTGTAATAGTTTTTGTTATCTGTTTTTTTTTAGAAAAAAGCTAAGCGTGTTTTTGTTTTCTCATTAAATTTTGTTTAAATAAAAAACTACTTGTCTTATAAACTCTAAATTGATCTCAATAGATCAGATCTTTTCTTAAATTTTTTCCTTCCTTCCTTTCTCACTTTTGTCCCTACTACATGTAAATATCTAAAAAAGAAAGTTTCTTAAATATTTAAAAACGAAACTTATATCACCCCCGAAACAGTTTTCTCATAGGGCGTACCCAAAGTATCACGTCTGCGTGGCAAAGTGCCACTGGCCGTTAGAGGAGCCGATTCTGGGCAACCCAGGCCTGTTAGTAGTTCCACCAAAGCTGTCGTTTCTTCTACACTGTAATGAGGCGCCGGTATACCACCATTTGTAGTTGTTGTATTATTGGTCGCACTGCTATTAGACACTGTGGCCACAGAGGCTGTAGAATTTGTTGTAGCATTGGATACCGATACTGAGGAGGAGGACGATGAAGTATTGCTTGCCAAACTGGAATTGGTATTGGTAGTTGAGTTCTGTGTTGCAGCAGCAGCCGCAGCGGCTGCTTTTAAGGACTTGGCAGTGGCCAAAGATTGAGCAGCCCGAGCATAAGCCAAGCACGTGCGTCCCTCATGGTCCGTATGCTTGATATTAGCACCATTCTGTAAGAAATAATTCAAAAAAACTTTTTAGCTTTTAGTTTTCTTCCGCTTTAATTCTCACTTACCCATATCAATAGTTGAGCTATGGCTAAATTGCCTATGGCACAGGCCAATAGTAAAGGAGTCCTAACATCTCTAGGACTAACATTGGCATTGGTAACCTCAGCATTAGCATTGGCCAATATTAAAACTATAGATTTCATATCGGATCTGAAATTTAAGAAAAACAAAACACATTTAAAATAAAATACCAGACTGTATATCATATTTCACATTAAATTACAGTAAGGAGTGCTTTCGAAACGATTACATTCCCCCATATATTTACAATTTAACTTTAGAAGCACACAACTCGTAGGATAATAGATGCGAAGTAGTCTGTTACAACCTAAATACTACCAATCACTCTCCCTTCTTTTTCCATATATCCTCCAGTTTTCCATCTTCTTCTTTAAAAATTAGAAGCGTCTGTCCCACATTCAGCGCCTCCCCGGTCTACGTTGGATTACAGTAGGACGCTAGTTCTAAAACCTGGCATAAGGTATAAAATGTAACAACCCCCCTATTCATGATGTCAACTCTAAATCACGGCCTTCACTACCCAGCAAAAGAAGGTGCTGCGAAGACATGATCACTGAGGTGGAGGCCACAGGCCTGGGGGACTGTCACGCTGCTGGGACCTCGGCTACGCAAGTGCCAACCTCAGGTTTGGATAGCCCACGAAGACAGAGCAGAGCTGCCTCCACAGACTCCGAAATGTCGGCGCTGTCGTAAGAGTTGGCGGGATTGACTCTCTACTCCACTGACGCAGAGGACTTGAACCTCCTCTCTCAGTCGAAGAGAGCGCCAACCCAATCAGACAATGTTTGTGCACCGATGGAACAGGACTACACGTCTCACCAAATAAACCCAAACTGTATGAGAACGCTGTCGTTTCCAATGGCAAACTCAATACCAGTGGCGAAAAGGCATCATCTTTAATGAAGACGGCGAGGCGGCCAGACGATGGACTCCAAACGTCGAAAGGTATGGCATCAGCTGAAAGGGAAAAGGCTGCCAACCGAGATTAATTTGCACCATTCTGAGGCTGCTAGCTAGAACATGCTCTTGTTCATGACCAAGGAGAACGCAGATGTAACCCTGATCCAGGAGATCTGGTTCGTAAGAGACAGTGTTCATGGATTAGGGTCTAACTTTTACACATTGCTTGTCCGGTAAGTTAAGAATCTGCACACTTTTCAGTAAAGTAATTAACGCTTTTCTTTTACCACAGATCTGCGATCCAAACCTCACCACGGCAGTATGCGAAAGCCCTGGGTGAAGCAACTTCCTGATAGCATTTCCATATCTGCCATATGAAGACTAGGAGCCGTCCTTAAACACCTGGTACATTGGGCACACAGGAAGGATGCAATGATAAAGCCCACCACACCATATGGGGGAGCACCAACACCAACAGAAGAGGTGAGTCCTATTTCGATTTTAGTTTTGCCTCTCTTTAATACTTATTTTATACGCACATTCTTGTCCACTTTAGAACACAGAACAAGGTCCCGAGTTTTACCATTCTGCAAACGAACAAAAAGTACTAGGGTATCATTCTGTACTCCTAACTGTACTAGAAGAGGAACACGGAGGAAAGGATAAAGAAGGCGATGTAAATGGCGTCTGTTTGTGAGTAGATGGGGCCTGCAGTCTCGTATCATTCATCGGATATACACAGCGTATATAGTATAGTATATATTTTAATATATTTTAGTATAACTTAGTATAGTATAATATAATATATAGTATAAGTCGCCGTAGTCTAATAGGTAGTGTGTTGGCTTATTAGACGTAAAGCCAGGGTTAGAGCCCCAGGCCAGGCATCAAAACAAAATACAAAAATTATTTCTTCGGCGACTTTCTCTCAGCAGATTTCTGGCAAAAAACTGAGAGTAAATAAAATTACCACCCATGTCTAAAATTAACACACACAACATAAGTGGTGTGAGAAACTAGGTCGTAATCCTGACTGAAGGGTTGTAGTGACCAAGTATGTATGTATGCATAATATAATATAGTATAGTATAGTATAATATAATATAATATAATATAATATAATATAACATAATATAATCTAATATAATACAATATAATATAAGGTAATAAAATATAATATAATGTAATATGATATAATATAATATAACACAATATAATATAATATAATATAATACAATATAATACTATATAATATAGTACAATATAATATAATATAGTATAATACAATATAATATGATATAATACAATATAATACAATATAATGCAATATAATATAATACAATATAATAGTGTTTTCACACCAAAATTTAAAACCTGATTTTAGCAATAAAACCATAAACAGCTGATTTTGCGTTCACACTGCAAGTTTTATTAAAATTGGTTTTAATATCATGACATTTATGACTGCGAGAAAAAAATTTTATGAGCAATATGCCTTATTTCATCTTGATATATTTAGCTTCTGACTTACCTTTCGCACAAGAAGCTATATTCATTGTGACCAGAAACAACACACATTTCGATTAATAATTAAATATTTACAAATTTTTAAAATTTTCATTGAAGAAATTAAAAATATTCCAAATTTTTCCTTTTTTAATACAAAATAAATGATTATTTACATTTATTTATTTATTTACATTTGTTTTTGTTTTTATCAGCTGTTTTCAGGTTTTCAGAGCTGGTAGCTCTGATTTAGTACATTTAGTACATCAAAACAAGGTTGTTTTTCATAAAACCAACTTAAAACCAATTCAAAAAAGGTTTTATTTTGGTTTTAACACAATAATTTTGTATGGTAAAATCAGGTTTTATTTTTGGTTTTAACGTTAAAACCAACTTTTGCTTTAAAACCACTCGGTGTGAAAACACTATAACATAATATAATATAGTATAATATAATATAATATAATGTAATAAAATATAATACAATATAATATAATATAATACAATATAATGCAATATAATATAATACAATATAACATAATATAATATAGTATAATATAATATAATATAATGTAATAAAATATAATACAATATAATATAATATAATACAATATAATGCAATATAATATAATACAATATAACATAATATAATATAGTATAATATAATATAATATAATATAACATAATATAATGCAATATAGTATAATATAATACAGTATAATATAATACAATATACTACAATGTAATATGATATAATATAACATAATACAATATAATATAATAAAATATCATACAATATAATATAATATAATATAATATAATACAATATAATACAATATAATATAATATAATACAATACAATATAATACAGTATAATATAGTATAGTGTAATGTAATATAGTATATGTAATATAATATAATATAATACAATATAGTATAATATAATATAGTATAATACAATATAGTTTAATATAATATAATATAGTGTAATATCATACAATATAATATAATATAATATAATGCAATATAATACAACATAATATAATATAATGTAATATAATATAGTACAATATAATATAACATACTATAATACAATATAATACAATATAATATAATATAATATAATACAATATAATACAGTATAATATAGTATAGTATAATGTAATATAGTATAATATGTAATATAATATAATATAATACAATATAGTATAATATAATGTAGAATAATATAATATACTATAATATAATATAATATAATATAGTATAATACAATATTATACAATATAATACAATATAAAACAATATAATATAATATAATACAATATTATACAATATAATATAATACAATATAATACAATGTACTACAATATACTACAATATACTACAATACAATATGATATAATATAATACAATATAATACAATACAATATAATATAATATAAGATAATATAATATAATACAATATAACATAGTATAATATAATATAGTATAATATAATAATAATAATATTATGCGAGTGCCCCGCAAAAAAGGTGGCAGACCGTTGGCAGATCTGGGCATGGTTGCGAATGTGCTATTAAGTCAACTGGCGGGTTTCTTCCGGAGCTTGGGATGGTTTAAATCCACCCCTGAGGGATCAAGCCGGCTTACTTCACAGTGGGTAATACAGTGGGCAATATGGCCACCGAGTAAACTTGCCTGTGAACGGCAAGCTACCCGTTAGTCTAAACTTAAACCAAAGCAACTAAGTACATAAGAATAATCAGGACTAAGACTACGTCATATCCCCTTTTAGTCTATTGAGAATAAGCAAAATCTCACCTAATCACAGCTTCTATTAACTGCTGACCGGGTGTCGCATTGGTATTGGTATTCTGTAGAGGTAAAAATTCTTTTGCCTCATATTTACTACGAATCCAGACTTCTTTCTCTTCACGAGCTGAATTGGGTTTAGGTTTCGAACGTTGTCGGGTATTGGCTTCCCATACGGAATTAGCCAAGCTATTGCCAATGGCCAACATAACACTTAAATGGCCAGCACTAAAAATAGAAGAAAATAGAAATAAAATTCTTTTTCCATAGTGGCACTAAAGGATTTAAATACTTACGGCCAGTCGTCTAGACCCAAAGAGCGTACTTTCGATATATGAGAACCTAAATTGCGATGTATACCCGAACATTCAATACACATTAAGACACCCAAATTTAAACTGGCCCATTCTGGATCTGTAAGAAAGTGGAAAGTACATTAAATACCTCAGTTCTCTCTAAGGATTTAAAGGCTACTGCAGCTAAACTATACCATTTCCAATTAACTCCAATTAATTCCTAGGAAATGGTGTAGTTCGGAGATTACAAATAACAAAACTTAGTAAATAATAAAGAAAAAAAGAATTTAACCCAACATTCACTCACTTGGTGCATCACAGTCGACACAATATGCATTACCCGGTACACGTGTACGTATCGTTACCATCGAAGCCAATTCACTGGTGGTGGCCGGTTTTAGTTTCGTACTCTCTATGCTTTGTAAACTTTTGAAAATCTCCTGTTCTATGGCTGCTACCCATTCGTCGCGCTCCTCTGAATTGGCCGCCTCAAAGTGCCACTGTTTTGAATCCAAGGAGACTATATAGAATTCATAGCCATCGGAATCATCAATTTCATTGGACTTAACGCTACTGCTCTTCATACGTCTGTGACGTTTCTTGACATTTGGTGTTTGAGCCTCCAGTTTATTGGAGGCATTAACGGCTAACAGTTCCCTTTGTGAGTTCTCGGAAGAGCCAGCTATAAAGGTTTGTGAATTTGAATTGGACATGGCAATGCCTTCATCACCGCTTGTCTGTTGGGAGGAATTGGATTTCACTGCTGATTCTTTCAGAGGCTCAAAAGCTAAAATGAAATGAAAAGAAAAAATAGAAATTAATTTTCGTTTGATATCCACTTTCTGGTCTTCATTTCAAACTCACCATTATTTGTGGACAACATGGATGTGGTCAAAGCACTGTTAGTTATTATGGATTTCGAACCTCTGGGCTTTTGTCCTGGCACCTTGACTGTAACATACTGCAATGGTATCTCCTTGCCATGCACATCATCCATGTAGTCGTGTAGAGAGGGATGATAGGTTAGTCTACCATCATCACACAAAGTAACGTATTTCTTTTTCCATTCCTTATTCAGCGATTTACTGGATCTTTTGTAGAGATAACCCTGTTTAATGGGTATAGAACGGCCACTGCCCAATTCACCATTTTTCATATCCTTTTCACCTTTTTTCGATGAAGAGGGTATAAACAGATTCGATCTTCTTCTCGACTTGCGACTGGCTGTGGGCGTTGAAGTGGGTGTGGGCAAGTCCTTGCCGCTCACAGTCAAATTTGAGTCTTTCTCTCTTAAAGGCACCAACGACAAGGGAGCCAATTGCTCAGAAACTGAACTATTTTGTGAACTTGTTCCCTGGGGATTATATTTGGTTATGTTGTTATTCTCATTGGTCAATGTGTAGTCACGTTCACGCTCTCTATCGCGATTGTGATGAGATCTCAGTTGTACATGTTGGCTTTCTTGCGGCTGTTGTTGTTGCCACAGTTTTTGCGCATTCGCCGTCGAGGGTGGTAAACTATGCTGCTGTTCGCCATGCACAAAATCCGCACTCATACGCATGGGTATATGATGTGTTGAACTCGATAGGACATGATGTCTATGGGGTAAAGTGAGATTACCGCCAGCGGCTGCTGCTGCCGCTGCTGCTGCTGCTCCTGATGATTGCATAGAATTTGAGGCAGAATTTGTAGCTGCAAAGCCATTAGCATTGGTGCCGCCATTCGACGAGCTGTGATGGTAAGAAGCAATACCCAGCCGGGTACCTTGCGGTGTGGTGGGTCTAGAGGTAACATTTGGGGGTAGAGGCAAACGTTGTGAGAGTATCTTCTGACATGCTGTGGAGAAGAAGAAAAAAGAAAAGATGTTTGGAATTAAATTCTTGTTAATCGTTTTCCAACGGTTAGAATTAAGCTGGAAAGCTTTCTGAAACTTTAATAAATCTTAATCGATATTAATCGATAAATTAACGATAGTTCCGTTAGGTTAAGGCGAACTTGTAAGCAAAATAAAAAAAGTCTGTCTTGAACCAGAGTCTACACGAATAATAAAAAAAAATTAAAGCAAAACAATAGAAACTTAATGCGAACTTACCATCTTGAAAAACTCTTTCAACATTTAAGCCATACGTAGCACAAGTTTCATAATATGAACACCTTTTCAAATCATTGGCCAATTTGCGAGCACGCGAATCATCGATAACACGGGGATTACGTTCACTAATGGCATCCTGAGTACCCACCAGAATCATGGGTATTTCCTGACCGTTACGAAAATGAGCCATTTTCGTATAATAATTGTAGACGGTATTAAAGCTTGATTCGTTTTCTAAACTAAAAACGAATATGACAGCATCAACCCAGGCAGCAAACTGTAAAGAGAAGAAAAAGAGAGGAATTCAGAAATTAAAATGAATATATTTTTATTGTTGTTTTTGTCTTGCTTTTTTTATAATTTTAATGAATAGAAATACAGGCGTTATAAAGCAAAAAAAAAAAGAAATAAAACCCTTGACTTTGGTCTTAACATTTCAAAACCCTTGACTTAAGGTTAAGGTTTCTTTAAGTTACGTTTTCTGTTTGTTTGTTCAACAAAACAAAAGCCAAAGAATTAAAACATGAAAAGCTGAAAAGGTGTTATTAAAATGAAAGGGGGTTTTTAAGAAAAGAATACAAAAAAAGAAATAATTAAACCCCTAACTAAAGAATTTATTTTAAATTGTTTTGGCTTTATTTGAGCTAAAAAAAAGAAAAAAAAAGCAAGAAACCATTGATTATTTATAGTTTTTTCTCACTATTTCTGCTTTTGTTAAGCTTCAATTAATGAGTTTTAAACACAAATAACCGGAAGTCTTTTTATAAACATAAACAATAAACTTAAAGCTAATGAAGCATACTTTAAGGAGCATAACAATTAAAAAAAACTGAAACATTTTTCCCTACATATTATAATGCTTTAAAAAAACAAAAAAAGGAAGCAAATCAACCAATAGCTTAAAGGATATTGAACTTTAAAAAAAGAAAAAAAATTATTGTTTTAAAACTACACTGTCAGAAACCGACCGACCGACCGAACGACCGACCAACAGAAATGCATATAAAATTGTCATAAAGGTAATAGGAAATACAATTTATAACTTAGACATGCAATTTGTTGCATACTGCGCAGGTTTATGAATCCACCAAACAAAATTTAAAGTATATGTTTAGGCAGCATAGAGAGCCAAATAAACAAAAATTAATTCTTAAAATTATTCAAAAATTATTACCTTTTTCTAGTTATAAAAATAAAGAAAAAAAAAATCTCGCGTTATATTCAATAAATATTAAATATTTTAAGTCTTTTGCGATATAAACAATAAAAAACTAAAAGGAAAAATTTGTTTTCTTTTGTAACACTTCCGCGTTTGAAAAACTTCGAACTCACTCAATGGCTGTCTCTTAACGTACTGTATGGTTAATCAGCAAAAGCAAAGAAGTGCTCGACCCCCCCCCCCTCCTTTAGAAGTTAACACACAGTCATAAACACAGACCGGGTTTTCCCTTTGTATGGCAATGAGAAAAACAGAGAGCAAGCGAGAGTGCGTAAGTAAATGTATGTATATCCTACAGGAAAACCAAGTGGGTGGTGGAAGGTTTTGGTAAGGGTAAGGGTATGATAGACTATGGCGGCATATAAGTAATAAAAAAGAATCTCATATACCATAACAAATGCATACAATTGATAATATAAAAGCGTCCAGCTTTCACAGCATATTTAAATTTAAAAGCACAATACCGGCGACAGGCTGTACAGGAAGAAAGTAGACAGATTTAGGGCGACAAAAAATAAAATATAAAGGAAATGGTTTAAAAAATCGAAACTAAAAACCAAATGAAAAGATTTTATATTGAAAAAACTCCCTAAAGTAGGCTTTAATAAATTTTGCAATAAAGCGCCTTAAGGTAGACACTAAAAATTTTCAAATATCATATTAAATAACTAAATATTAAATAGAATTTAATCTCTAAAACCCCTTAAAGTAGGCTTTAATACATTTTATAATAAAACGCCTTAAGGTGGACAATAAAAATGCTTAAATTTAATCCAAAATAAGTAACATAGACAAAGTCTATTACATACATCATGCTATTCTTGCTATTTATAAACAACAGCCTTAAAAAATACCAGATTTTTGATGGATGCTTAAATTGTGCTTAAACAATTCAATGAAACGATCTCTAATCAAGGGGTTATGACTCTTAATACTAAAGAAATCCTTCAGAAATATATATAATTTATCAATGTTAGCAGCTGATTACTCTAAATTCAGTCAATAGGACTCTAAAAATGTATGACTCCTTTAAGTAGGCAACATTTTATTTATTTTATTATCAAATATTTAAATTTAATCGAGCTGAAAGCCCTTGTAGCTATTGCTCCTCTATTTGTAAATTGGCTGTTTATTTTAATTATAGTCAATTTTGTTAATAAATAAATAAATAAATAAATATTTATTTTATTAAGCCACCTAAAAGATACTCCTTCCACGTACACTCAGGCGCGACTGTTTGTGTTTTCCGTGTAGTTTCCGATTATCGTCAATATTCGGTTGCATGGGGAAATTGTAGGATGTATATAAAGTATTAATTAAAAGTATGACCCTGACAGAGCAGCTCATAGAAGCTGATGTTATTCTCAAAGTTTACAAAAAAAGCAGAAAAAATCAGTAAAATTATCAATCCTGGCTTGTGCACCATTTGAGCTGGTTCAGAGCGTGTCCGTTAAATAACCATTTCACCTAAGCAGTCGCCATACTATGGCTTCCTTCCATAATGTTAGTTGCTTTGTGTTTGAACAAAGTATCGTGTTTCATAATGCCGCTGTACAAAATATATACAATGTATTCTATTTCAAAACGTCGTCAATGTGTTTTTAACGCAGTCAAAAAGCAATCAGGCATCGGATTTTTAGTTGATGCATTGTTTGGTTGCATTGCATATCTACATAGTTTATATACAATAGTAGGATTGCATACAAACTTTGTATTGAGACATTTTGGAAGGCAGCCTATTTATGATGTTCTTACTTAGGCCAATACATTATTTAAAAGGCCACGATGTACACCATTAGAAATATGCTTTTAGTCCAAACTAACCAGACTCTTTTATATACCTTCCAATGTCCTTTAGTCTACATTAAGAACACCCTAAAGTAGGCAACAATAATTAAAGAATTGCATTTTTAAACAAAAAATATTTACTTTTGAATAATTTTTCTTTAATTAAATGTTTAAAAAAATGAAAGCGATAATGTTTCCAAAAACTTTTTCCAACGCTTTCATTTGAAACTCATTTCACTCTCTCCTTCTTGGCTCCTTAAACAATAAAACGGACCACAACCAATGTTGACAATTGCTGTCGCTTTCAACGTATTTACGGTATCATGTAATGTAATCGTATTTGAATAAAAGTTTTTATTTTTTTTTATTACCGTATTTGTCTGAACTGTCGTCAGACTGGCGTCTCTCAAACATTTGCAAATAAAATAAAAATAAAAACAAGTAAAAATACATATATTTTCAAATAAATACGTATGTGTAAGTGTGAGTAATGAAATGAGTGATGTCTGCGCAATTTATTTTATGTTTCCATTGTATGTTTGTATATGTATGAGTGCATGCTTTCTTTGGGGGTGTTATTTGGGAGTTATACACTCTCTATATAGCCTTTAACAGTGTGTATGTGTGTGTTAAAAGTATGCTTTAATGTTTTCATGCTGAACTTTATGCTGTTGCTAGCACATGCTAGACGGTTTGTTTGTTAACATTTATAGATTGTATTTGTATTAGTGTTTCTCTGCTCTCTCTCCATCTTGTTTTGTGCCTATAAAGTGTTTGTTTTCATATTTCAATCGAGAGAGTGAAAGAGAGTCATTGTTTGTTTGTTTGTTTGCTCGTTTATTTTCCCATAGTAATGGAGAAATTATGAGTATTTGTTTAGGGAAAAAAGGATTTTTGGGGGGAACAGATAGCAACCGAATGTATTTAAGAAAATTGAGAGAAATATTTGTACTTGTAAGTAAATTGTATGAATTACAGTTATTATAGGCTGTATTATTTTGAATAATAAAATGGATTACACTGATAGAAAATTAGTGGTAAAAATAAAGATAAAATACGGGTAAATGAATCAATGAATAAAAAAAAATAAATTAAAAACAAAGTAAATAAAAAACGAAATAATATATTAGCTTGGTTTGCTATTAATTTCACGTTTTGCAGCATTCGATTGGTAGAGCAGACCATGCTTTTTGAGCTTACTAGCCCTTTTTTATTAGAATATTTAGAGTTCCTTCTGTACAGAAACAATCCTTTATAAAATTGCTTCTTTTCAACTGCCGCGATTATCTTAACCAGATGGTAGAGCTGAACAACATTAGCATTGAATGCGTACAGAGACACGAGTGATATTCCGTATTCCAAACGTAGCATAACCATCGAATATGTTGGGTTCATTATTGAACATTGCATTCTGGACACTTCTGCGAGACGTATCGATGGTGGTCATATGGACATTGACTTTTGGAGGAGTTGGAGTGACGAGGAAACTATTCTTCGCCTATTGAGTAGATGCCCGGTATTCGACAAAAAATAAGATTGGTTCTCGGCCAGGGGGAAAATTATTACTTTTTGTTGACATCCTTTCGGCAGCCGTGAGTCTTTCAACGAAACTGGTACTGAGAATCAGTGCTATTCTGGAAATCTACAGAGTGGATGAATTTATCCAGATGTGGTACAACCAACGATCTTTTAGGGTCAACGTCATATATACAGCTTTGGATACGGCCAAGATAGCATAGCAAATTCGGCTAAGATTTGATAGAGGGCGCACAAAAGTCTATTTGTTATTGGCTGGGCTTCTACAATACAGCTAATCTCAATGACCGTTCGTGGATGAATATTGGAAGTCTTAACTCATGTATAAAATTAACACACATAACATAAGTATTGTGAGGAGCTGGGGTGTAATACTGACAGAAGGTTTGCAATGAGCAGTTATGTATGTACATATGTACAGTGAGCGCCATAAGTGAGTAAACACTTTCATTCTTAAGTATAAAACAGTTTTGTTCTTAAGTATAAAAAAAGTTCCTTTATTATGAATTGTTGTTTTTGTTTTAACATTTTATAAGTAATAAATAAACGTTTTTAATTTTGGAAATTTATTCGACTATTCTCATTTACTTTTCTCGCTATCCTAAGAAAATGAATTATTTCAGTGGTGTTTACTCACTTTTGGCGCTCAGTGCATGTAAGTGGGTCCATCAAAAGTTCGGGATGGTTCCAGTAGTAGTGGAAAATAATGTGTGTGGTATCACCGTAGGCCATACTTGGCCAAAGTGTGATTTTCCTCACGAGTTGAAGATCTCTAAGACAACAGGAGGTGAATATAATACAATGAAATCCGCCTTTTATTCAATTTTAAAATTTTCTTAGAATCTAAAGAACATTACAGCAGTTATAACGAGACTCTGACTTCTGATACTACATGCCTTGATGTTGGAAATACCTTACAACGACATCTTTAGAGTCTGTAATGGCAAGGAGAACCACCTCTAAGTTGTCGTCCGGCACTTGGAATCACAAAAATAATTGCTTAAATGGAGGATTTATAGTTTTCTTGCATACTTTTAGGTTTCAATCACTTCACAATTGTCGTCCAGCACTTGGAATCATAAAAAATGCTTAATTTGAGGATTTATAGTTTTCTTGCATACTTTTAGGATTCAAAATAATATTCCATACACAACTTTTCTCCCAGTGTCACTATGCAAATATTTTCTACCCGCTTTTCCTTTGCAACAAATCCTTTCTCATATAAATCAAACTCTGAGGTTGCCATTCTTTCCTTTTGTAGGCATTTTACACCGGCATAAAATATTTTTTTCTTGTAAACATAACTGTACTGCAAATCCTTAGTTACATGAGTACATATACACTCAAATAAATATTAAAATTCAACAATAAATTAAGTTTTTATAAACAAATATTTTTCAAGTTTTAAAATAAACCGGAAACCACCAACACTTTACAAGGCACACACTTTGATGAAAATAATGAAGTAATGTGGAGTAACAAAAACGAAGAAAAAAATCACTGCCATGTAACAAACGTGTAACACATTATTTTCAATGAACAAAAAGCAAGCAAAACTAATGACACGCGTCGCCAAGCAACCACCATTAATTCAAGATGAGATTGAAAGTTTTTCCTTTTTTTGTTTCGCTACTTTTTTCTGTTTTTGGCAACATTTGAAATGAAAAGAAAATAAAAACTTTCTATAGAAGTGTTAAAGTCTCAAGAGCCATTGCTGTAACTGCTGTCACCCATGAGCAGCAGGGGGTGTGTGTTGTTACTTACTGCACTGCACTGCTTTGCACAAAACTGTAATAGAGAGTCCTTGTGTTCTAACTTGGCCCAGCAACGTCAAGGTTGTGTGACAACCGTAAAATAATAATAAAGAAGTGACTGCCTGCCCGGTGGTTTATTTATCGTCGTGCAAAGAAATATTATTCAACTGCAATTCCCAACAACTACAATTTTTATTTCATATGATGCCTTCGCCTTCTTTGCTTTGCTTTCTTTTTTTTTTCTCAATACTGCGCAGTTTCTTGATAACGAGATGAGAAGATAAACCAAAACAGAAAACCATTTGAAATGTTAGAAATTTTTACACCAAATGCATACGTACATACGTACATACGTCTGTTGCCGTAAGCCTTGTTGGCTAGCTGGGTAGCATGGGTTACAATACAGTGCAATTCATGATGATGACGATGATGATGATGCATTATCGAGTCTCAAGTCTTTAAATGTTTATCAGGGTTAGTTATTAAGCAATGGCATGGAACAGAAAAATAAAAGAAAAACTCCTTGAAGGACTTTTTTCTTTTTGCTCCTTTAACTTTAAGCAGAAATGGATTGTTTTAAACGGATTTAGAAGTACACTGTAAGAAAAATTAAGGAAAACCTCCTTCGCCGAAGGATTTTCAATAAGAAAATTTGGGACAAAATTTGTTGTTTATCACGATACAAAATAATGATAATGCAGTATCGTATAAAACATGTACAGTAATCCCTCGATTTACGTCGCAGTTGGTTTTACTGTAACTTTTTTTATGTTCCTTGTTAAAACATACTATTTTGTCGTATGAGCAATATGAAATTCGATTTACGTCGTTTCGATTTACGTCGCCTTTTTTTGGAACCAACTGCGACATAAATCGAGGGATTACTGTAACTTTTTTTATGTTCCTTGTTAAAACATACTATTTTGTCGTATGAGCAATATGAAATTCGATTTACGTCGTTTCGATTTACGTCGCCTTTTTTGGAACCAACTGCGACGTAAATCGAGGGATTACTGTAACTTTTTTATGTTCCTTGTTAAAACATACTATTTTGTCGTATGAGCAATATGAAATTCGATTTACGTCGTTTCGATTTACGTCGCCTTTTTTTGGAACCAACTGCGACATAAATCGAGGGATTACTGTATTAGAAAGCGTTCAAAATATGATTGAAATTAACTTCATTATTATCGATATACTCGCCTTCACAGATAGATAGACTACTGGCTTTCTACTTCCCTTTTTGAATAAAAGACTCTCCATTCAGTTTATAACAATCACTCGTAGTTGCCCAGCTCCTACTTCGAGGTGAATTGGATACAGGTTTCTGTAGATGGATTTCAATTGTACGCACTTTTTGTATCAGAGTAATGGATGGGAAGATTTACTTTCGATTGCAGCAGACCTAGTATACTACCTCTGCGCTCGAAATATTTGCTACTTGCAGGACACTTTTTAAATTGACTTTGACTTTTCACCAGTATAAGACGCGAATATTCAAATCCTAAGGAATAAACAGGCTTTCGAAGGAAGTTTCTATACAATATTCTTTCTGATAAAGAAATCCTAGCTAACTTAAGCTGATTGGTAGATTAGAAGTGATTGGCAACCCGTGAGTATGTACACAACTAGGCTGCCTATTCGTACTTCTCCTAACACTGCAACCATCTGGAGCTTCTGATGAAGCCCTTTTGACACTCAATACTCATCTCTGATTGTTCAGTGAGATTATCTGCATAGTGGAAGCCCAGCTCTTCGTTCCCTCAGTACATAATGCTGCCACATAATGGATAGGCAAAGAGTTCAAGAATAATTTCCTTCTAGTCCTTGATTCCACAGCTCTTGCAGAAGCCATTGGCGGTATGACCAAAACCAATCCACCCGGGTTGAGTACCCAAAATGCAAAGTTCATTAATGATTTAAGCAATTATGCTGGGCGAGTTCTTTTGGAGTTTGAACCGACCTTCGATGATTCTTCCATCTAACCTTTGCCAGAGTTTGTACACTATTTGAACACGACCTTACGGTAGGTTACGTTAGCTTAGGTTAGAGGACGTGTATTTGTCAATTAAGACAAGTACAGTACCCGGAGGTCGAATTGATCCATTGTACAACGTCTTAGTTTCTCAGACCACTTATGTTGTGTGTGTTAATTTTATACATGAGTGGCGGGACCTACAGTTTAAAGTCGACTCCGAACGACAGGGCAATTTTTATTTACTCTCAGAGTGTTTGCCAGAAATCTGCTGAGAGGAAGTCGCCGAAGAAATACTTTTTGTATTCTTGTCTTGATGTCTGGCCTGGCTTTTACGTTTAATAAGCCAACACACTACCTACTACACTACGGCGACTTTTAGAACGGTATCTATTACCGAATTATTAATTCTGAGTTTTCAGATGGGGTTCCAATGTTGTGAACTCATGCGAAAGTTAAATGGATGCTCCAATTCATTGGTTCTCGAAATGCCACTACGTTCCGTAATTACTTCCTAATAAAACCTTATGAGAGGCCAGAACTGGTCTCTATCTATCGCTAATTGGATTTATGTTCTGTGAAACGGCAAATTTAATTCCGTTGGAATAAAAGAAAATGTCCTTAACTGGTCAGTAATGGAAAGGATGCAACCCCATGAGCGAAGAGAACGATGCCGCATTGTTTACTTCCTCTGCAAATGTCTTGGATTGTCTCGGGCTTACTGGTGCTTGGAGAATCATGAGAATAATAGAAAACAAGGCCACCTTCTGTACTTCCTTCACTATAATCTTGCATTACCCAGAACAATTGTTTTGGATTGTCTCGGACTTGCTGGTGCTTGGAAAATCATGAGAATAATAGAAAACAAGGTCACCTTCTGTACTTCCTTTACTATAATCTTACGTTACCCAGAACTGACCAATCTATTGTGGGTTGGAGACTCATGAGAAAAGTAAAGAACGAGACCACATTGCTAACTTCCTATCTTATTTACTATCTTGCGTTGTCCGAAGCAAGGATCTGGAGGAAAGGAATAGTGGAGACACTTAGATGTCTCTTCAACTTTCGACACGCAATCCGGACGCGGATATGAACATGCAGGGGCCAAAGAGCCAAAGGGACTCCACTCCGAAGTAATACCACCGTAGTTCCGGAGTGGGCACAGCAAGTCCATGAGACGAGGGGGGGGGGATTTAGTGGGTGAGGGCCCCACACACGGAGGATGTGACGATTTCCTCTATGGTGCGGTTAGGTACATTTACCCCTCCTCGGCGTGAAAAAAAAAAAAACTAAATTGCGTTGTCCAGAACTGGCTGATCTCTCTCTGACTGATTCTAACTTGCTTTGGGCGCGATTGTGTTCATTGCTTCGAACTTAATTATAAAGAATTATAAGGGGTTTCAAAGAACTTCAAATTAGTTGCAGCATTAAAGGGTTCTATCGCTAACCAAGTGAATAGGCCTTCAGCCAATAAAATATATTTTTCTTTTTTAATATTTGGCTTTAAAAGAAAAACTGAATTAAAATATGAAACCCAATTCACGAAGCCAAACCAAATAATAAAATGAAAAGAATTAAAAAAAACTTCAAATTTTGTTTGAAATCCTTTTTTGCTTCTGTACTTAACTGTTTACATTGTGTTGTCAAACATATCGTATATAAAGCGCTTAAAAATTATTCAACGAAGAGGATAATCAAACCAAACCAACCCTTTTAGCAAACGAACGTAGTCCCAAATGCTATTGAAGTTGTGGTTTTTTTTTTCTTTCAATTTGTTCTTATGATGATTATATGGTTCGACTGCTGCCGCTGCTGGTTGCAACATGCAACCCTTATTCTTCATTTATATTCGCACAAACCATGTGCCCCATACCAGGATATTATAATGCGATGTGATGCAATTGTAAAGTAAAGTTCTTACTTTGTTGTTGTTATTTTTGTTTTTATTTGAGTATTTGTGTGCAATTCTTTAATCGTTAAAGCAAATTTGCACATGCAGAAAAGGGACACAGGATTTTGAAATTTTGATTTTTTATTTGCCATGGCATCGTGTTCGCATGTATGTAAGCAAGCAAGTACAGATTTTTTTCTTCTTCTCTCGCGAAAACAATTAAAATGCAAATATTGGTGGCAACATGTATCGTTAAAAGAAAATTGTTTGTTTGTGTTGTTGTTGTTGTTGATCGTTTAAAAACTTTCCAGTGAATAGGTCTTCTGGGGGTTTAACAAGAGAAAGTGATTGCCAATCACTGTCATAGAAAGGGAATTAAAAACAGTGAAAATATTTGGAACACCATTTAATCCTTTGTGTAATTAAAGGGGGATTAATTTTCTATTTACAAAAAAAAAAGAGGAGGAAAAATATTAAAAGCCCTGGATTATAAATTGGCACGTGCTGGTGTTTATTTAATGATGGGTTTTTCTCTGTAAAGTTTATGAAAATTAATAATTAAGCCGATAGGATTACATTCTCTATTAATGGGGGTAGTAATCCCGGGAAAAAACGTTAAAGAATTTAAAAGCCAATGATAAGTTTAAAATGCGAATTATTTTGAAATAAAAAGAATGTGGAAATAAAAGACAAGGTCGGTGTGTTTGAACAAGAAATTCAAAATGTTTACAACACATAGACTAAGAAGCCTGCAATCCATGTTGTATAAATGCTATAGGACCACACTAGGCACCACCAAGAAGTCAAAATTCGGTACCAAAAAATCTCTTTGAATGAAAAATTGCTTTCAACATTTGATTCCCGCAAACTTAAATGCTCTCTTGATGGCCGGTGTAAGAAAAAGTCGTTAAAATAATGAATTTTGTTGAAACCGACGATAGGTTAGGTGAAGTGGAGCACTCTCCTTACACCAGATATTAGGCCCACAAATCAATATTCAACAGGGGAATCAAATCTGTAAGAAATCAGGAAGTCATTGTGGAGAGTTCTGTCAAAGACGAAGGCAAAACGAAGTATATGTTATCGACAAGTAGAGACATGCGGCGATCTCAGATAATGGCCGATAACTATACTTTCGATATAGTCAAGGAATTTATTTATCCAGGCTCTGCCGTTACCACCAAAAATGATGTCAGTCTGGAGATCAAGCAGAGGATCACTCTTGTCAACAGGTGCTCTATGGTCTCAATAGGCAATTGAGTAGCAGAGACCTCTCTCGTACGACAAAACTAATACTCTACAAGGCGCTCATCCCACCCGTGTCATAAAGAAGCAAATGCAGCAGCCTTGAGAGTATTCGAGAGGAAAGTCCTACGTAAGATCTTCGGTCCAATGCGAGCTGGCGATGATCTCCGCATCCAATCCAACAGTGAGCTGTATGAGCTCCTCAACGACATAGACATTGTGCAGCGTATTAACATCCAGGGGCTGCTTTCGCTCGGTCATGTCGTGCGAATGTAGGAGGATGCTCCGGCAAGATGGGTATTTGATGTGGGGATCTGCGGAATTCGGCGAAGAGGACGACCTTATTTGCGTTAGAAGGACCAAATCGAGGAAGCCCAGTCATCGATTGGTGTGACCAACTGGCGTAGGCCCGCAAGAAACAGAAGCGCCTGGAACGATGTGTTAAGGCAGGCCGAAATCCGTTTAATTAATGATCAATTAAGTAAGTAAGTATGTGAGTCAGTCAAAGACGACAGAAAATAAGGAGTCAAGAACCTCCACCACTTTATAGCACTCTGACATATGAAGTGAACGATGACTTTTTCCTCCTCAGACTCACGGCTTTCTTAGGGAGAATGTTAAATCTACCGGAATGATTCCAATAGGAGAGTGGCCTGTGTGAACCGCAATAGTGTGATGGATGTCTAAGCAACTTAGATAAAGACGGCAATCAGTCTAGCATAGCCTAACAATACTGCTCGTACACTTCTGCTGCTAATGAACGTATACCTCTCTGTAAAACAACCGGAGAGCGTTAAAATTAACTGAAGCAGTTGGCACACCTACATCGGAACACAAGTTGTCGGAAATTATGAGATCTACGCCACCCCTGGAAAGTTCATCAGCAATTTCCGAGGTTTTCAGAAAACTGAAATTTCCTGGAGAATCATCGGCACTTATAGATGAGAGTGGCCGCAAAGTTGACTTAGTGGCCGCTAAAGCCCACTTCACACGGTAATACTTTACGTACGTAAAGTCTAATGAAAAAGTAAAATGAAATTCCATCCGTATGACAAAAAAGAGAATAAAAGTCGTATGATTTATATTTTTTGCGTTTACATGATCAGTATAAGACAATAACAAAGTAAAATGAAAACAGCTGTTACAGTTTTTTTCTATGTGTTTACATAAAAATACATCCCTGATCTAATGCGACTGGCTTGTTTTTTGAATCATAGTCATACGACTGTCAAACTTTTCATCCGTATTTTTTCTTAATGTGTGATGGTTTCATTACATAGTACATTTAGACGATCACATCCGTACTCTTCTACACAAAATTTTGACAGATCATATTACTTGTGGGATCGTGTAAAGTAGGCTTTAGAAGTGAAGTGACATGAATGTTGAATGTCAGCACCTCTAATACGTTGCTAATAGCGCGCATACCATCCTGCTGTCGAAGAAGTTAAGTCACTTTGAAAAACGGCTGTAGAATTCCCAGTTTAACTGGACAGGGAAACAGAACACCTAAACTTAGTAACATATACGAGATTCTAAACTTCTGAGCCTAGGCCAGTTGATCAGCAATGCAATTTCCTACAAAATCTCTTTATCTTGGAATTGATATTTACTTTTTAAATCAGACATACAGTGGTGGCCTTATAATTAGAAACGATGTTTCTGGAACAGAGTTCTCTGGAGTGACGTATCTAAGTTTAATTTGTTCCAATCTGATGGAAAAACGTATGTAAGACGTCCTCCAAACAAAGCCTTTGATCCCAGGTACACAGTGAAAACTGTAAAACAAATTATCAAACATACATGTTGCTAAGTCGTTTCTAATTATAAGGCCACCACTGTACATACATACATACATAATTGGTCATTAAAACCCCGTTTCTCACACCACTTATGTTGTGTGTGTTAATTTTATACATGAGTGGCGGAACCTACAGTTTAAAGTCGACTCCGAACGACAGATTTTTGAGAAACTTTTTCATGGCAATTTTATTTTATTCTCAAGAGTTTGTGGCAGAAATGTGCTGAGAGGAAGTCGCCGTCGAAATATTTTATTATATTTCGTTTTGTTGGAGATGTCTGACGTGGGGTTTAAACCGAGGCCTCACGTCTAATAAGCCAACACACTACCCACTAGACTACAGCAACTACAATGACTTCTAAATTAGACATCCTAGGTTAGAGGTTAGAGGACGTGTACTTGTCAATTAAGACAAGTACAGTACCCGGAGGTCGAATTGATCCATTGTACATTGTAAAGGGTGTTTTTTATAGAGGTATAGAATTTTAAGTTGGCATTACCTTTCAAGATGGCGACCGATTTAACAGCTGTCAAGTGATTTATTCTCAGTTTGGTTTGGCAATTCATCATGAATAGACTCACGCCTGAACAACGCTTGCAAATAGTGCAATTTTATTTCGAAAATAATGGTTGAATGGTTGAAAATAATGGATGAAGCACACTTCTGGTTGAATGGCTACGTCAACAAACAAAACTTCCGCATTTGGAGTGAAGGTAATCCTCAAGTGTATGTGGAAACACCGTTACATCCAGAAAAACTGACTGTTTGGTGCGCTTTATGGGCTGGTGGAATCATTGGTCTGTACTTTTTCAAAAACGATGGTGGCCAGAACGTTACAGTCAATGGTGATCGGTATAGAGCCATGATTACTAACTTTTTCAATCCTGAATTGAATAACCATTATGTCCAGGAGATGTGGTTTCAACAAGGCGGCGCAACATGTCACACAGCTCGTGCCACAATAGATTTATTGAAAGACACGTTTGGTGACCGCCTAATTTCACGTTTTGGGCCTGTGAATTGGCCTCCAAGATTTTGTGATTTAACACCGCTAGACTACTTTCTGTGGGGCTATGTAAAGTCATTGGTCTGTGCGGTAAAGCGACAAACGCTTGACCATTTGGAAGACAACATTCGCCGTATTATTGCTGATATACGGCCACAAATGTTGGAAAAAGTCATCGAAACTTGGACGTCCAGATTGGACTACATCCACGCCAGCCGTGGCGGTCATATGCCAGAAATCATATTTAAAACGTAATGCCACAAGATTATCTTTCGGATAAATAAAATTCATGTCAATCGAATAATCCATCGTTGTTTTATTGCAACTTAAAGTTCTATACATCTGTAAAAAACACCCTTTACAAGACAGCCTATCGATTTGTAGATTCTGTGATGTGGAGTACAAACTCATACTTCGTACCCGTACGATGGAAAAAACTTCAAAAGGAACATTTATGTGCTTATTAAGTATCAGTCATGCAGTTATTCTTACTGACACTGGACAACACCTAAAGCTGGCGAGTTTCAAACCGTTCCCCCGCTTAAGTTTTCTGCAGCGATAAAACAGGGGTCTGGGTCTTGACTAGCTGGTTGTTACTGAAACAATTATATGATGTACAGTCCTTTCCAAGAAGGCCCTTTAAAGATGAGACATTTTTTTGAAAATTAATTGAATTTCTTCCATACGATCCTAGCTAAACAAAGCTTAGGAAAATACTTTGTGGTAGCAGAGGGGGTAGAGAAAAGAATATCGAATATAATTCCAATAAACTATTTTTACTTTTACGCCTATTGTTTTAGCTTGGCTAATACACACACACACAATTAAAACCAAACTATTCTTAAATACCTTCTTGAGCAATAAGTTTTTTTGTTCTGCCATATCTCTAGAACACTGACATTCCATCGTAGGCAATAAATACAAAAAATTCTTCAGTATAAAAACGTGCCAAGAAAATCCACTGAATAAATACCATAAGAAGTTAAACACAAGAAAGAACAACAACAACAACAACGAGTTAACAACATATCGAATAAGTAAATGAACGGCAAAAAGATAACACATAGAAGAAGAAAAAGCAGAAAAAACAAATAAGAAACGTAAAAGTGGGGAAAAAATTGTAACAAAAACGTGACATTTTAGCCATAAAAGTGAACCCAACAACAATAACATGCCAACAAACTATTCAATACTGGTGCCGCACAGCAATAACATTTCCACACATTCATTCATTCATTCAGTCAGTCATTCATGGGTTTTCCTTTTAGACCAGGCCAACTGACAAAAAGCTTAAGCATATTTACAGGCCCATTAAAAGAAGGTCATTTATGACGTTTCATTTTCATTTCATTTTTCTTCTCTTTCTTCTCATCTTTTTTACTTGCAAGTACGTACGTTAAGTGCTCATAAGTTTTTGAATGAAAAAAAAAAGAAAAACTCGAGAAAAAAAAAGAAACGAAAAGAAAATTTAAATATGCAAACGTCTCTTTTAGTTTTTCATATTTTATGGCAAATAAAGACATTTTTCCTCTTGGCAGCCTTCCCTCCACTTCTCCATCCTATTAACTCTTCATCGTTTTATGACAGTAAATTGACCTGAATTTACAAGTAAATGTTAAAAGAAAATACAAACGAATGGTAACAGTTTAATTTATTACAGTTATTTTATTACTTTTTAATTCAAATGTTAAAAACAGTTATGCTAGTGAAAGGGTGGCAACTAAAAACAAAACGTTACCCAACAAACATTTTAGAGAAAAAATAAAAAAAATTTTTTTTTTTATTAAACCTAGTTTTTTGAACAATCAACACTAACGAGATAGGTGTTGGAACTAGGAACATAGGCTTGTCTCTAAAGCCTATACTTGTACTTGTTACACAATAAAAGAGACATACAGTGGTGGCCTTATAATTAGAAACGACTTAGCAACATGTATGTTTGTTAATTTGTTTTACAATTTTCACTGTGTACCTGGGATCAAAGGCTTTGTTTGGAGGACGTCTTACATACGTTTTTCCAGCAGATTGGAACAAATTAAACTTAGATTCGTCAATCCAGAGAACTCTGTTCCAGAAACATCGTTTCTAATTATAAGACCACCACTGTAGATAGATTCCAAGCATATGTCCTGGCGATTAATTCACCTTTTGTTCTCTTTTCTGAACAAGTGTCTACAGGACTTAGTCAAAATACCGGTTATTATTCTCAAGCAAAAATTGCCGTGGTCTAGTAGGCACTGCGTTGGCTTATTAGACGTAAGGCCACGGTTCAAATCCCAGGGCAGACATCTCCAATAAAACGAAGTACGAAAAAATATTTTTTCGGCGACTTCCTCTCAGCAGATTTCTGGCAAGAACTCTGCGATTAAAATAAAATTGCCATGCAAAAGTTTCTCAAAAATCTGTCGTTCGGAGTCGACTTTAAACTGTAGGTCCCGCCACTCATAGGTAAAATTAACACACACAAAATAAGTGATGTGAGAAGCTAGTTCGTAATCCTAACTGAAGGGTTGTAATGACCAATTGGCTGCCTTCCAAAATGTATCAATACAAAGTTTGTATGCAGTTCTACCACTGTATATAAACTATGTAGATATGCAAAGTAACCAAACAATGCATCAACTATAATCCGATGCCTGATTGCTTTTTGACTGCGTTAAAAATGCACATTGACGACGTTTTGAAATAGAATACATTGAACATATTTTGCACAGCGGCATTATGAAACACGATACTTTGTTCAAACACAAAGCAACTAACATTTTGGACGGCAGCCATTATGTATAAGTTCTCAGGCTACTTGTAGATAATTTGATAATTTGAAAGCTTTCTCATGAGAAAAGTTTCCGTCTCTTTCCGTATTATATTCCTCTCAATATACATTTCCAAGCATCTCTTCCAATTCCAAAGAAAACTTTTGATTCGATCAGCATCATAGAAACTGTCCTACTGCAATCTCTTCAGCAATCCGTTCAGTATTGGAAATTTCTACTTGACTATCTACTTTCTTTTGCAGTTAAAACAGCTTGCTCAGACAGTCTATTCTACTACTAATGTTTATATTACTCTCGAGTTCGTCTAATACGAGCCAAGTGCTTGGATAAAGGTCTCGCTGTCAGTATTGTTATGTGCCGGTTTGTGTATTTCCAATACAAGTTGAATTGAGCGCTTCTTTCAAGGTTTTAGATTTCGGGCTAGAAGATACCTGCATATGTTCTTATGAGTTTCGAATTTTTTTCTTTGGGTACTTCGGTTACCACTTATATTTCGCTTGTCCGCATACCATAGAATGATGTCAGTTTTAACGAGTATGTTAGCCTCCTAATTGTTCCATTCAGACTTCTTATTCAGTCCTACAGAATTAAAGAGTTCTAGTTGCTGTTCAGAGGACAGTTAAAGAGGGATCATGCCAGCTACTCGATTATCAAGTCACGATGATCGCATGATGACTTTCGTTTTAGACTTGATGTTCTAATTATAGGCTCCATAGCCCTTTCCTTACTTCCATCGAAGTCGCCGTAGTATAGTAGGTAGTGTGTTGGCTTCTTAGACGAAAAGGCCACCGTTTAAACCCCAGGTCAGATATCAAAACGAAATATGAAAAAATATTCCTTCGGCGACTTCCTCTCAGCAGATATCTGGCAAGAACTCTGCGAGTAAAATAAAATTGCCATGTATTTTGTTTTTCAAAATATCTGTCGTTCGGAGTCGACTTTAAACTGGGATCTACAGACTAGACTCATGTATAAAATTATCGCACACAACATAAGTGGCGCGAGAAGCTAGGTCGTAATCCTGATTGAAGGGTTGTAATGTATGTATGTAGCTCTGTCCTTCACCTGCAGTAGCACAGATTTTCATTCTTCTGTTATATGTAGCAAACAGATGCTAGCCTTTGTACTTTTCCTACTGCATCAGATCTGTTTTTCTATCTGCTCGAACGATGGCTCCGTAGGTCATCGGGTATATTTTCTCTTTTCGCCTGAAGATGATTTTGATGAGCGCTGAAGTAATTCTAAATCAAGGCATTAATAGATTCTCAAAGACAACTTCTTTCAAACTACCATTCGTGACATAATTAAACACTCATAAAGGGTGTTTTTTTATAGAGGTATAGAACTTTAAGTTGTAATAAAACAACGATGGATTATTCGATTGACATGAATTTTATTTATCCGAAAGATAATCTTGTGGCATTACATTTTACATATGATTTCTGGCATATGACCGCCACGGCTGGCGCGGATGTAGTCCAATCTGGACGTCCAATTTTCGATGACTTTTTCCAACATTTGTGGCCGTATATCGGCAATAATACGGCGAATATTGTCTTCCAAATGGTCAAGCGTTTGTGGCTTTACCGCATAGACCAATGACTTTACATAGCCCCACAGAAAGTAGTCTAGCGGTGTTAAATCACAAGATCTTGGATGCCAATTCACAGGCCCAAAACGTGAAATTAGGCGGTCACCAAACGTGTCTTTCAATAAATCTATTGTGGCACGAGCTGTGTGACATGTTGCGCCGTCTTGTTGAAATCACATCTCCTGGACATCATGGTTATTCAATTCAGGAATGAAAAAGTTAGTAATCATGGCTCTATACCGATCACCATTGACTGTAACGTTCTGGCCACCATCGTTTTTGAAAAAGTACGGACCAATGATTCCACCAGCCCATAAAGCGCACCAAACAGTCAGTTTTTCTGGATGTAACGGTGTTTCCACATACACTTGAGGATTACCTTCACTCCAAATGCGGCAGTTTTGTTTGTTGACGTAGCCATTCAACCAGAAGTGCGCTTCATCGCTAAACAAAATTCGCTTATTTTGTCGACGATAAAATGGACGTAGTGCGCGATACGTTTTCCGCACAGAACCATTATTTTCGAAATAAAATTTCACTATTTGCAAGCGTTGTTCAGGCGTGAGTCTATTCATGATGAATTGCCAAACCAAACTGAGAATAAATCACTTGACAGCTGTTAAATCGGTCGCCATCTTGAAAAGTAATGCCAACTTAAAGTTCTATAGCTCTATAAAAAACACCCTTTAGACAATCGGTATAATAATGGATTTTTTTACTACACCTTTAAAGATGAGGTTAGAGTGGAATGGATTTTGTTTTACTACACCTACATAATAATGAGATCCTGGGGTCGTTAACTAATGAAAGGCAACATTTGTTTCAAAGTGTTGCTGGTAACTTTGTAAAAATGTTTGCTGGGTTCAATTGATTCCTTTATCTTCAAATGATATTGAATTTAACTTCGTTTTTCTGTGTGACGGCCATTTTTAGCCAAAATTGGGTTAAATATCTCAGGTAAAAGTTTATTTCATTAGACTAAAAACTAAACATCATTAAAGCTTTCGTTTTTTTTTTTGACTTTTCAAAACTATTTGTGGCTGAACAGTATACGGCCACCATCAATGAATGAAGTGAAGTGAAGGGAAAAAGATGAATATTTTCATATTAATTTAGTCAAGTCAAGTTTAGAACTCTTTTGTGTGTGTGTGTTTGTGCTATGCTAACTGAATTTAAAATGAAATTAAAAGAGTGACGGAGAGAGAGAGACAGAGAGAGGAGGTAAGTTTCTCAACTTTTTAATAAGCTTTACTCAAGAAAATAAAGGAAGGCAAAAAAGGAAAAGAGGAAGAAAAAAAGTTTGTATTTGTATTACAAAATTTTAATGCATAAAATATGCTCGTTAAGCTATTATAAGAACGTGAAGATGATGAGAAAATGATGCTTCAATATACTTGAGTAACTCTATACACGGCTTATAGTAAAATGCTGCAGGTAATGTTGCTCTTGCTACTTACTTTTCTTTACTTGGTTTGTAATAAAACTTTTATGCGAAAGAACAAGAAAAGAAAAAAGAAAAAAAGGAAAGAAAACATGTTTCTTCTTCTTAGATTGTTACGACAGCATTTGAAGGATTTTTATTTTCAAATAAAAATTCTCTAGTAGTAGGGATTAAATGCTTGATGGCCAATATTAAGTGTGTTATTAAAAATTTATTACAAGTAATTAAAGTGCTTCTTGGAATAGAATTGAATTGAATTAAAGTAACTGCAACAGCAGCATTAAGAAGGGTTAATAAAGGATAATGAATTGATTTAAAGGACACGCATTAAAATGATTAATTTTGTATGAAAATCAAATAAATTGAGAAAATTGAGAGCTTTTGACAAACTTTAATTCAAAGTGAATTGATTTAATTCTGCTATTAGTTAGATTGAGGCCATTTGGCATAATATTTGCATCATATCTCCATCCTTGAGGGCCGTTCCTGCATAAAAGGGTACATGAGCAAACAAAATACGATCCGCAGGAGGCCTGAGAGCGTCCAATATATTAAGAAAATGTCACTGTTTACTATGGATTTTGGGCTGTCAGTGTCATCGGTTCATATCTCTTTGAGAACACTGTCTACGGCGACCACTATAAGTCAATAAATGATGTGAACACCACTGGCATGTGGTATATACTGAACGGCGCTATGTGCTACACAGTCCACGTCATATTGGATAGTGTGCACGAAAGATTTGAGGGCATAGTTATCTCACATGGCGATAATGTGAACTGGTTACCAAGATCGTGCGATATAACTCCTGTAGACCTTCGCTTGTCGGGTTTTCTTAAATCGCAGATGTATGCAAATAAGCCACAAATCAAAGCGGATCTCAAAGCAGCTTAATTTATAAGCCAGAGTTATGGAAAATTGAACATTTCGCAGCATTTTGTCATCATTTGTGATCTATTTGTGCATGTGGATCATTACATAGGCAATTCCTTCTTTAGCCACACAATATGTATGTGGTATACGTGTCCTACAGAAGCTTTGCCTAACTCTTACGCTGTATATTACAACGGTTGTTGAAAATGTAAACAGAGATCTCCGATCCCCACTTGATTCCTATTCTAATAATTCCATTCCGATATCCGTATGACACGCAGGGGAAAGTATTAGCCTTCAGAGAAAAATTGTATCGTAACAATCCAATGAATTAAGACGTAGTATCCAGCTTAAAATCCTATCGAAATCTAGGGATATATGCCACCCTGAATTACATACATTATAACCCTTCAGTCAGCTTCTCACACCACTTATGTTGCATCTCTGAATCTTATACATTAGTGGCGGGACCTACAGTTTAAAGTCGACTCCGAACGATAGATTTTTGCGAAATTTTTCATGGCAATTTTTATTTAATTCCAGAGTTTTTGCCAGAAATATGCTGAGAGGAAGTCGCCGAAGAAATACTTTTTGTATTTTGTTTTGATGTCTGGCCTGGGTCTCGAACCCTGGCTTTACGTCTAATAAGCCAACACACCCGGAATTATTGACGCTAATAGGCTGGTTATGTTCATTCTCAAACCGTGATAAGAAAGCACAGTCCGGGCCCATTGACTGCAACTCATCTAACAGTATGAGAATGAAATGATAAAAAAGCGCTATATTAGCGTATACCTCGCTCAGTCCAATGCGAGTTTCAATGACCGCATAGGTCGACAGTTCAAGTCATATAATATGAATTAAAGTATGGGTTTACATACATACATACATAATTCGTCATTACAACGAGTCGGTATTAGGACCTAGCTTCTCACACCATTTATGTTGTGCGTGTTAATTTTTATCCAAGAGCGGCGGGACCTACAATTTGAAGTCGACTCCCAACGACAGATTTTTTGAGAAATTTTTTCATGGCAATTTCTTATTTACTCTCAGAGTTTTTACCAGAAATCTGCTGAGAGGAAGCCACCGGAGAAATACTTTTCATATTTCTTTTTGATTGAGATGTCTGACCTTTGGTTTGAACCGTGGTCTCACGTCCAATAAGCCGGCAAACTACCTACTAGACTACGGCAACTTGAGTCACTCTTAAACCATTTTAAGATTCTAATGAATACCACAGGACCTTAAGACGTCCGAAGATGGTAGGTTAACTAGAAAGTTTCTGCACAGAAACTTTTCTTTCATAGTTAACAACGCTGGACAGTGATAAACGAAGTGGATAATGGTCAAATCTGTATACACACAGTTACTAAATTATACGTACGGTTTAAAAATTTCCGAAATTTTTTAACTAATCCGTTTTCGTTGAAAATCTTTATAGTTTCCTTGATGTTAAGACGGTCTTTTGCATTGGTAAAAAAAATTTCTGAAATTGAACTGAATTGTGGCCCTGCACAGGCCCACAAAGGTATGCATCCGATTTACAAAATTCACAAATTTCTGAACCAAAGCAAAAGATCGTCTTAAAATCGAAGAAAGATGTCAGACAATTATAAATATTTTCAAAAAAAAACAAAAAAAACGGATTGGTTAAAAAATTTCTGAAATTGTAACTTTTTTGGGCCTGTGCAGGCCCACAAAAGTGCACATCAGGCCCACAAAAGTTAACAAATTTCGGAAATTTTTTAACCAAGACTGTCTTAAAATCGAGGAAAGTTGTCAGACAATTACAAAGACTTTCAACGAAAACGGATTAGTTAAAAAATTTCTGAAATTTCTTATCCGTATGTATACTTCTGTGGCTATGTGTATTTACTGTCTCTTTAAATTGACAGTTAGGGGGATCTAGACACTGACCAAAGTAGATGATTTATTTTAATCATGAAACAATCAGCGGCTTCTTAACACAATTAGATTCCTTAGTGTATCTTACATACATAAGTATATGGAAATACAATGTCTTTCCCCTGGGAGTTGGATGTGGATTGAAAGATTGATTGTGATAGATTGTGAATCTATTGCATAAAATTGGGGATATTTTTTTAAATAAATTTATTAGAAATTAAATTGTAAGTATTTTGTTTAATTTTAATACAAATTCTCTGAGTTTTTGTTTCTTAATTTCAATTTGCAATAAAAAATTATTTATTTATGGCTTAAAAATATTTCAATTACGATGTGAAGAAGGCGAGAGATATAAAAATATTTCACAAAAAACCTTGACAAGAAAAAAAAAACGAATTAATTTAAATAAAATTTAATCAATACAACATCATTATACGCTATTATTATTATTAACAAATTAATAATAAAATGTATAACATTGTTTATAAAATTTATGTGTGATAAATAAAAACATGACAAACGATTTGAGATGCTTTAAATGACAAAATATGGCCAAATACGCAGACGTGTTTAGAGAGAAAAAAAAAAATATGTATGCAAATTTAAAATCAATTGATTATTTAACACATAACAAAAACGAAAAAAAGACAGAAAATAATTTGCATATTGTTAGGCGAATTAGCATATGAAAGAGAATTTTTTTTTTTGGAAGCATACTACAGGGAGCTTTAGGGGTTGATTACAATGCCATCGATAGAAATATTGTATTAAATATTTATTAAATTTCTAATGTTGAAAAAAGAAAATGGTATTAAAACCACCCCCTTGGTATTGTATGCTGCCTTAATATTAAGAATATCAGCCTTAAAGTAGGCTAAACAAAACCCAAAAAAAGAAATCTTAATGTGTTACTATTAACATGCAATTTTCTCTATTATTCTTTCTTTCCTTTTCCACAAGGGCACAATGGTGGGAGTTCATTTACCTAATAATGTGTTTTTTCTTTATTTATTTTTTTCTGTTACAAAGGTAGAGCAACACGCTAGGGATTAAGCAAGCACTTTAAGTTTAAGCAGAAAAAAGGCTACTTTATTATAATGCTTAACAATAAATTGTATAGCATACTTTCAGGTAACTAAACAAAACGTGAAATAATAGTAATAAAAATTAAAGTATACTTTTGGAAGCTTAAAAGAAAAAACAAAAATGAAGCCTACTTTTAGGCGCCGAAATAAAAAGCTTAATAAACCGAAATAATAATAATAAAAAAATCTATAGATTACTTTAGGAAAACCTGACTAAAAGCAATTAAAACTTAATTGAATAAAGAAAGAAAGAAAAAAAGAAGAAAACACAGACCAATAGAAATAAAAAAAAAAATTAATAATTTAACGTATCATAAAACGCATTGTAACAATCATAAACAAAAGGAAAAAAGCTTTGTTTAATAATAAAAAATAAATACAAAAGAAATATTAAATGCAATCACTTGAAATCAAGGTCAAGTGATTTGTAAATTTCAAAAAATAAAAAAGGGAAATGACGCAAATCCAATACGCCAAACGCCATGAAACAAAATCTCTGTTCACGCTTCATTTATTTACTGATTTATTGTATTTCGAACGTATAATCAAAGCAATTAGTTATACAACTTTATTAAACAATAAGCATTCATTGTAATATTATACTTAAATTTTCTTAAATTTTAAAACACGCTAAACAAATTTAATTTTGAAAAATAATTTCCCACTTACTTGCATTTCTGGTGCACCGCCTTCATCACGTATCAGCAGTAAATAACTTTGGCCATCAATGAAGACTTCTTTTTTGAAACGTCCGCCCTCGGGTGATTCCTCTTGCATGTAGGAGCCCGTTAGATAACGATGCACCAATGCCGATTTGCCTGAGTTTAAAGAGCCGACAATGCCCAAACGCAAATCGGGCACTGAACGTGATATCGTCCATTCTTGACTATTTACAAAGGAATCTGAAAGAAGAGAAGAAAGTAAAGAAATTTTAATTAAAAATTTATTTTATAATTAAAACAACCACACTTAAAGGGTTAAAAGTAGCTAGTTTACGGGACAGTAGAAAATTTTCGAGAAACTCTTGTAAAGGGTCCGCCAAATAACTTTTTTTTTTTGAAAATGCTTTAAAAAAAAAACTACTGAATATTTTCTCAAATTTCTTTTTTTATTTGAAAGTATAAACCTTCCGGTTAATAATGGAAAATAATTTCATTCAAAATGCTGCCTCGGCTGGCCATGCAGTAGCTTACACGATCGGTCCCATTTTTTAGCACATTATCGATTGTGTGCAGCTGTATATCACCAATGGCTTCACGAATATTGTCCTTTAAAGTGTCAATTGTCTCTGGCTTATCGGCGTAACACTTATCTTTGACGGCACCCCACAAATAATAGTCCAACGGTGTCAAATCGCAGCTCCGAAGTGGCCAAATGACATCAGCTCTGCGGCTGATAACGCGATCTTCAAAAACAGGGCGCAAAACATCGAGTGTAGCTTCGGCTGTGTGGCACGTAGCGCCGTCCTGTTAAAACCAAATGTTGCCAATATCCTCCTCTTCAATTTTTGTGAGCAAAAATTCGTTCAACATGGCCTGATAACGATCGCCATTGACTGTAACGGCCACTCCTCCTCCTCATTTTCGAAGAAAAATGGCCCAATTATGCCTCTGGACCAAAATCCGCACCAAACAGTGACTCATTTTCGGTGCGTCGGCTTTTCAATGTATGCATGCGGGTTTTCTGTGCCCCAAATGCGACAATTTTGCTTGTTTACATTGCCGCCAAGATCAAAATGAGCTTCATCTGAAAAGATGATTTTTTTTTGCCAAAATCGGCTTCTTCTGGTGTAGGCTACTGCATGGCCAGCCGAGGCAGCCATTTGAATGAAATTATTTTCCATTATTAACCGGAAGGATTGTACTTTCAAATAAAAAAAGAAATTTGAGAAAATATTCAGTAGTTTTTTTTTTAAAAATGTTATTTGGCGGACCCTTTAGCTGTGACATGATGGACACCTTCAAACCCGTGTAAATCGAAATTAAACTCCATCGAAGGCGAAAACAAATTTTATCATGGTTTCCGCACTTGTTATCAAATTTAACACGTCTAACCTCCACCCAATAACCTAATAACCTTGATACCCCAAGAGACGATAACATGCACATAATTGGTCATTACAACCCTTTAGTCGAGATTACGACCTAGCTTTTCAAGCCACTTGTGTTGTGTTAATTTTAAACATGAGTGGCGGTGCGGACCTGCAGTTTAAAGTCGACTCCGAACGACGGATTTTTGAGAAACTTCTCTTGGCAATTTCTTATTTACTCTCAGAGTTTTTGCCAGAAATCAGCTGAGAGGAAGTCGCCGAAGAAATATTTTTTCATATTTTGTTTTGTTGGAGATGCCTAACCTGGGTTTTGAATCGTAACTTTACGTCTGATAGGGCAACACACTACCATAATTGGTCATTACAACCCTTCGACCTAGCTTCTCACACCACCTATGTTGTGTGTGTTAATTTTATACATGAGCGGCGGGCTCTACAGTTTAAAGTCGACTCCAATCGACAGATTTTTGAGAAACTTTTCATGGCAATTTAATTTACTTACTCTAGCAGTTCTTGCCAGAAACCTGCTGAGAGGAAGTCGCTGAACAAATATTTTTCAAATTTTCGTTTTGATACCTGACCTGGGGGTTTGACCCTCGGCGTGACGTCTAATAACTTAACACGCTACCTACTAGACATAATCAAAATAGTTTGGATAAGAGCCTTATAAGTTCCTTATGTTAAAGTGCAGACATCAACCTGCTGATTTTTATTTAAAAAAAGTTGTAATAATCGTTGCGAAGCCTAGCGGGCTCTTGCTGAGTTTTTATAAAAACAAAATGAAATATTTTATAAAATCGAAATCTTCTGCCAAATGCGAAAGGTTTTTAAAATGTTTATTTTTATTTGATTTTATTTTTTTTTAATTTTTTTATAATAAATTTCAAATACTTTATAGTTGTTGCCTTTGAAACCAACCCAGCAAACATTAAACATCAGAATTTAATGGTATTTGACCATATTTGATGTTTGATTAATTTGATTTTATTTTCTGTTTTTTTTGTGTTTCTTATTTAAAGTTTTAGAACTTGTTGAGACATGATTTGTTTAACCCACATATACTCTCTTAAAGTCATAATTAACAATTAATTTTTATTTTTGTATGTTTTTTCTGTTTTTCAATTTAATGATTCACTTTTTTTTAAATTTTTATTTAAAATTCTGTTTGCAATGGCATTGACTTTTAATGGCAACTGCGGCGGAGGGGGCGGTGTAGATGGATTAAATTAAAAGGCAAAAATACCGGCTCTAATATTGAAACGCCTTAAAAGGCGTTTAAAGCTTAGGCACGCTTCTAATGCCAATTTTTAGTTGAAACCGTATGTGGGTGAAGCATTTTTTTCTTTTTTTTTTTGAAAATGATTATTTTAATGATTCATTATGAAAATTAAAATAAAATACTGAATGTTATGTTGTTGTTTTAGTTGTAATAAAGTTTAAATTTTCATCGTATTTTTTGTGTGGTTTTGGTTATGATCTTTCAATTTTAGGTTTTTATTTCAAGTCTTTTTTTAGTTGACCTGGCCATGCATAAAACGTCAATAGTCGGAACGATCACAGCCGCTAATTGTCGGGGTCATGACTGCGAGTAGTGAAAATTGGACCTCGGTAGTGAATTACGTAGAGCGCATTCTGAGACAGAAGAAGAGAGATCTTGAAGCTGCAGAACGAGTAAGCATGTCGGCATAGGTGATACAGTCACACGTGCCGGGCGTAACCGAGACGATGATCGAGACGAAAGGAATAGTGGAGACGCTTAGATGACTCCTCAACTTTCGATTCGCAATCCGGACGCGGATATGAACATGAAGGGGCCAAAGGGCCAAAAGGACTCCACTCCGAAGTAATACCACCGTAGTTCCGGAGTGGGCACAAACAAGTTCACAGGAGACGAGGGGGGGATTTAGTGGGTGAGGGCCCCACACACGGAGGATGTGACGACTTCCTCTATGGTGCGGTTAGGTACATTTACCCCTCCTCGGCGAAAAAAAGCAAATTAGAGGCTGAACCTACAGTTTAATGTCGACTCCGAACGATAGATTTGAGAAACTTTTCATGGCAATTTAATTTTATTCTCAGATTTTTTGCCAGAAGACTAATGAGAGGAAGTCGCCAATGAAATAATTTTTTTATATTTCGTTTTGTTTGAGATGTCCGAGCCAAGGATTGAACCACGACCTCACATCAACTAAGCCAACATACTATCTATTAGACTACGGCGACTTCAATTGCCGCAGTTAAACTGAGTACTCTCCGGTCGTTGGCAGCACGATGGTACGTGTAATATTGTTAGACTTTCCTAGACTAATATAGGTAAGAAGGGGATTGATTTTTTGCTTTCTTTAAAACTTATAGCAATTGCAGGCTGATAATCTTGTAATTACATTGAATGACTTCTGCAGAAACTATGGAGCTAAGGAGAAGGGGATTATCTGTGTTGTGTCTTGTAATGAAGAGGCGGAGTTTGTTGACTTTTCGTTTTCAATCATCTTCGACTGGGCTTTCGAAAATATAAGATAGTTACTGAGTCTGATATCACAATGAACCTAACCACTTGCCTAAGTGAGACCTTCAATGAGGGTACCATCTAGCTTAACCTCACTTGTCTTATCACGTGCCGTATAATTTTTAGTTACTTTGTCGTTTAAATAACGATATGGATTTTGCAAAAACGAAACAATTTTATTCGATAATTTGCCCAGAAATGTTTACCACCGGGTCTTCGCTCTCCTTGTCAACGCTTCTGGAGAAGTTAATGTATACATAAATAATTGGTCATTACAACCCTTCAGTCACGACCTAGTTTCTCACACCACTTATGTTGTGTGTGTTAATTTTGTCCACAAGTGGCGGCACCTACAGTTTAAAGTCGACTCCGAACGACAGATTTTTGAGAAACTTTTATGGCAATTTTATTTTATTCTCCGAGTTTTTGCCCGAAATCTGCTGAGAGAAAGTCGCCGAAGAAATACTTTTTTGTATTTTATTTTGATGTCTGGCCTGGGGCTCGAACCCACTACCTACTAGACCACGGCGACTTCGAAGTTGATGTATGGTATTCTTAATATTTGGGTGTATGGTATACGTCTAGAAACCCAGTGGCCAATTATGAGTGCCTGGTAAGTAATATGGAGGAAAATTTTATATAAAATTTGGTTATTAAATCGATGAACCGCTGTTTAATTTTATTGAAAAGAATAACCGAGTGAAACATCATTACGCTGTCACATAGCATCTCAATTTTCTTAATCGGGTTCCTGCTTTTTTTTCAAATTTCATTAAACAGATTTTCCACTTAAGCGAGTGATTGGAACACTGTAGCCAGTCGCAGGGCGATGGGGTTGTTGAATGATGCCGCCTACAAACAACATCCAGTGAGAAATTGTATTGGTTGCAGAGCTGAGAAACTAAGTCTTTCCCAAGGGATGGCATAGTCTGAGCTATGATTTTCGTTCATAATGTTATTATTCTCTGTGGATAGGAGACTAAATTCTTAAAATTTAACAGTCTTCTGAAAAAAATCCTGCTAAAAATTGCTTGCCTTTGGCAGCATTCCCACCTGCAAGGCCTGTGTATGTTGTCGAGCACTTTAACTACTCCACCAAGCCACCAGAAAAATATGTTTTTCGTGGAAAAATGAAATTCAAAAATCCCAAATAAAATTCTAAATAGTTTTTGAAATCCATTAAAAAATGTGAAGAAAACATTACATTCATCTCGTGTTACTGTTCGAGCGTGTCTCAAAGAAACTGGACACTTTAATCACTGCACCAAGCTTCCAGAAAAATATGTTTTTCGTGGAAAAATGAAATTTAAAAATCCCAGATAAATTTCAAAAATCATTTAGAAAAACCCACTAAAAAATGTGAAGAAAAACTTTACATTCATCTCGTGTTAGAATTCGAACGTGTTCCAAGAAACTGGACATAACTGAAGCCTTTCAAGAGAATACTTAGCGTGAAATTGCTAACATGGAGACACACAATAAAGTCAAATAAAAGTTATCGAAAAAATGTCTTTAAAAAAAAATCCTCAAATCTAACATGCTCTTGGGTATTTAAAAAAGACGAGTAAATAACGAGTTTGAAAGTCGCTTTAAATTAGTTTCATCAACGTGTTGAAGCATATTCTTGCATTTTACTTTTAAGGGGTGTTTAAAAACTCATTAAAGTAACAGATCTCTCTCTCTTAAGGCTTTCTTGTCTGTCTTCATATGTCATAATGACAATAAACTAAACAACTGTCAATCAAATCTAGGGTAGCGCAGCAAAAATTTTGCTTGTCTTGATCCATACTCTCTCTGTTGATTGTTAATTGCTTTATAACAGTTGCGTAGTTTCTTCATTTTTCGTTTTCCATGATCGTTTTTGAATACATATTTAAAAAAAGAAATTGAAAAGCAAAAGAAAAAGACACAAAAACCAGTTAATTTAACCTTCTGCTGTCACATTTGAAAGGTTGCCTGTATGTTTTGTTTAGTTAGTGTTGTTGCTTGTTGGGTTATGTTTGTGTATGAAGAATAGTTGGCAATTTGCCTTTAAGGTATGTATACAAAAAAAAAAAAAAAGAAAAGCTTGTACAACAAATAAGTTTGGAAACTTTTTTTCTTCTTTTGTCACAGCTAATTACGTATGCAATGCTACTTCTGCTACATCTTCTTTTTTTAGGATTTTTTTCTTAAGTTTAGCCACCAGTATGTATAATAATTCAAAAAGGACATTATTATGGTGTTTGAAATTCAAAAAGAATTGAAGAATTGAAAAAAAGCTGGCAGCCAGTTTATTTGTATTGTATTTATAAAAATTTATTTCATTTTCTTTCGTTTGTTTTTGACAATTGCATTGCTGTCGCAACCTTCAGTTTTTATTATTTGTTGTGCTCCTGCTTTTTAAGTGGCCTTAAATCTCTTGCCTTTTTTGGCTGAGATGACTACTGTTATGCCACTTTGTTTTCATTTCGTTTTTAGATGATGGCCACCCAGTGCTATTTTTTTTTCATTTTTCTTTGAATGTCTTTTCAATGCAATATGTTATCTTTGCTTATATAACATATGTAAGCTTTTTTTGTTTGTTTGTTTTTTTCTGCTATGCTGTTACTGCCAACTAACTGACTGACTGGCTGGCTGCTTGTGCTATACAGTACTGTAATATAATACTGCCTGGCTTGGTTATGTTTTTGACAGTTGACAGTTTATAGCAGTAGCGCGCTGTCGTGTCAAATAATAAAACGACATACAAAAAAATCAGTAGCAAACAAGCAAGACATTGAAATGAAGTATGGGAAAATCACTTGCATAAAACGTCGCATAGCCTTATAGGCAGACATTTATAGAAAATTTTCATAACAATGTTAGCTTAAGATAATGACTGTGATTTGTAAATAAATTGTAGAAATAATAGCCCGTATTAATAATGCAGTAAAAGGATACTTCAAGTATACATAATGGCCTCAAAAACTCTTCAGTTTTAAAATTAACAAGAAATCAAAAGGTTTTTTGAATTTTTTTTTTTTCATTTCAGTGAGGAATGTCTTTAAAACAAGTTTCTTTAGCGAACTATTTCCAAGTAGGTGTACATTTGGGATGCCATACTTCACTTAATCGTAGAATTAACACGTCAATCTTGATATTAAAATAAAACATAATATAAATGGGTTTTGGTCTGTGCTAAAAGAGGACATTGCAAACAGAGAAATACGATGAGTGTAGCATAAATCATGCTTTTGAATTCGCCGTAGTCTAGTAGGTAGTATGTAGGCTTATTAGACGTAAGGCCACGGATCAAACCCGAGGTAAGACATCAAAACGAAAATATGAAAAATAATTCTTCGGCGACTTCCTCTCAGCAGATTTCTGGCAAAAACTCTGAGAGTAAATAAAATTGTCATGACGAGTTTCTCAAAAATCTGTCGATCGAAGTCGACTTTAAACTGTAGGTCCCGCCATTCATGTATAAAATTAACGCACACAACTTAAGTGGTGTGAGAAGCTAGGTCGTAATCCTAATTGAAGGGTTGTAATGACTAATTATGTATGTACAAATGGGTTTTTGTCTGCGCTAAAATAGTACATTGCAAACAGAGAAATACGATGAGTGTATCATAAATCATGCTTTTCAGGAACATTGAGCTGAAGTAGCCATAGTCTAGTAGGTAGTACCTTAGCATATTTGATGTGATCTTATGAGTATATATCTCAGCTCTGAGATCACGAAGAAAACAAAATATTGAAAAAATTTCTTTCAGTGAGTTCCTCTCAGCACTGTTCTGGCAAAAACTCTGAAAGTAAATAAAATTGCTGTGAACACTTCCCAAATCTGTCTTTCGAAGTCGATGTTATATTGTAGGTACTCTTACACCCGAAAACAAAAAGTTGTAACCACAAAAAAATCCATAAAACAGTTTGTGCCTGTAGAGAATAAGTGGATCCATTGATCAAGAGGTCGCAACCTTATTATTTTTACTATTTTGTTGTGATTTTTTGTAAGATAAATTGGCAACAATCTACAATGTACTGTCCCCTGTACGACTACACGCTAAATTCAAATCTATTCGGTCAACAATTGCACCAACTGGGAGAAGAAAACACCCAAAAACTGGCACATGTTGGATAGTTGGCATGATGTAGTGGTTTAAACCTCCAGTGAAAACCACAGTGAAGACGAAATTTAAGTCATAGTTTTTAAATTAAGATGCGTAACCCTATGTCAATATATCCAGTAAAATTTCTAGCCTTCAAAATCCACACTCTCTCAAAACCCAGTGCACAGAGTACGCAATACCATTAATGTCCGTATGGTTTGTAACCTGACAACATCATTGGATTGTACTTCTTCAAGAGCGATGAAAATCGCAACATTACAACAATCAGTAAAGCAAAGTACCGTGTGATGGTTACTGACGGTCTTTTTGCTTAAAATGAAAGAATTGGAGCTGGTCGACATGTAATTTCAACAAGCCAGTAACGCATGCTTCATGGCTCGCGATTTTATGAACTTATGTACACGCAACTTTGATGATCAATTAACTCACATTTCGAGAGCAGTCCCATTGGCCGCCAAAACTATAAGATTTGACTCCACTTGATTATTTTTCGTGGGGATAGGTAAAGTCCCTCGTATGCTTGGAAAAATTCTGGAAGAACAGTGCCAACATTGGAGCTCACGAAAAGGCTACCAACGGCGTAATTGTGTGCAATAGTTTTGTTCATTACAACGCTTTAGTCAGAATTACAACTTAGCTTCGCACACCACCCTTGCTGCGTAGGTAGGTTTTATCTTTACAGCTTTGAATTGGTACTTACGTACTTAATTGGTCATTACAACCCTTTAGTGAGGATTAAAACCTAACTTGAATGGAGGGATCTACAGTTTAAATTCAATTCCGAACGATAGATTAGAGAATTTTTTCAACTTTCACTATTTTTTGCCTAAAATGTTGGAGCCAGTTGTTGAGCCATGGGCTCAGGTCTAATAAGGCAATACACTATGCCCGTAAAAAATCTTTTTACTCACTTTTAACCATTTTCTATGTATCTTTCCATTTTAAAAATCAAAGAGAATAGAAAAAATATTATTTGTGGTTTATTATAATACGATAAATAGGCCTACCTACAATCACCAAATTATGTGTATTTTCTTTTGAATGCAAATTTTTCCATCAAAAAATAAAAAAAAAAAAAATTCAAAAATCTTTTACAGAATGCAAGTAATTTACATCTGCTGGTTGTCGCGTTTGTTTTTTACTGAAATTTTATCGAAATTTTATGAAAACATATTCATTACTTGCACCCCTATTAAAAATCGATTTCAAATAATAATTATTTGCCTGCCAAAAGAATATGTACACACAAGAATAGAGGATACAGAATGAACACAAAAATCCTTAATAATTACGCTGTGTTTAACATATTTTCGGCATTTATTAATAATGTTACATACACGGTAAAACATTACCCCTCCCTCCTTTCCTCTAGATTACCGTGAAGTATGATTTTCTTTGATTTTGTTTTACCATGTTTCTGTAATAATTTCCATGGGTTCATTACAATGAAAACAAAGGAAAAAAAACACGAGATTTTTGTTGGTCATGGTTGTTGTTGTTGTTTTCTACCAGTGTTTTACAAGAGGCGAGGAAACAATGAAAAAGAGTACCAAGTAAATCTGCAAAAATGTTTATAAAAAAAAGTACTGAAAAGAAATTCGTTTTCATAAAAATATTTGTAGTCGCGATAAAAACAAATAAACTGCTACATAGTGGAACAAACCATATGCTGGTAGGCAAGTAAAAAAAAAAGAAGAAGAAGAAAAGTAATAATACAACTTATTGTTGTTTTTCCCCAACATGTGGAATATGGAAGGAATATGGGCATAACATGTGTTGTAGGAATTTTTATTAAAAATTTTTGATTTTTTTTTCGTTACAAAAGGAAAATTGTCCTATAAAATGTAAACAAAATACAGTGAAATCCATCACAATTTAAACAAACGTTTACATTACTCTTCTAAATTCTGTAGGAATATACAGCCAAGGCTTGGAATTTGGATAGGAAAACAAGGTATGAAATGTATACCGATTACTTGGATATCAAACAAAGACTATCGGATTACTGCAGTTCGAGGTGGAAGTCATGTTAATAGCGATTAAAAGATTGCTCAGTAGTATATTCTGTTGTATTTAGACCGCACTGCTGTCCCAAAAGCCTATTTCCAATGCCATATCGCTATATAAGATTGACCTATTCCTCAGGGAAATAATAACTTATTTATTTGGGTTTATGGACGCAAACTAGCGAGACCCGAGACACCCTTTCCCTCGATTATTCCTGAAATTAAAATAGATTCCACTGCTTGACTCACATTTTTTGGGTCAAACAAATTAATCCCTTTGATAGCCATGTTAAACTTGCTAATTCTTAAGCCGGGGTGAACGAAACTGTTCATCTTTTTCTTTAGTTAGGTAGGGAGAAGTGGCTGTCCCCTTGATGGAGTCATTAGCGGACACACTTAGGCCGCACACAGGGCCCATTGTGATACCAAAGTTCCTTATTTTCCTCTATTCTAAAAACCATTCGGGGCTTCCGATGATGTGACTCAGACTGCCAATATCCATACATGATAGTTCATCGCATGGAGAATATGCAGTAGGTAACCAGGTACCTCTTTCTCCTCCGACCAAGTGGCGGACATGTGCACAATAGGTGAAGAATAGTCTCATCTTCCTACCTTTTTCTTTAAACGACATTTATACTTTGAAAAAAATATTTCTAACGGCGACTTCCTGTCAGTTGTCTTCTGGCACACACTCTGAAATTGCTATGACAAGTTTCTTAAGTCTGTCGTTCAGAGTCGACTTTAAACAGTAGATCCCCCGTCACTCAGGGATAAAATTAAAACACACACAACATAGGTGGCTTGAGAAGCTAGGTTGAGATCCTGACTAAAGGGTTGTAATAACCATTGTGGATCATTGGGTCGTGATATATTCTGCCATTTCCTTTTGTCTGCAGCCAATGGTTTATCTTGTGGAATGCAGTTTCTTTCTCTACTTTTCTTCTCCACCTACCGAGTCTTTGGCCTTTCAGTGGGGAATTTGATGCCAGTTTTGTTATTTCATCACCCAGATAACGACTTAGGCTTCTCACGCCACTTATGTTGTGTGTGGTAATTTTATCTATGAGTGGCGGGACCTACAGTTTAAAGTCGACTCCGAACGAATAATTTTTTTCAGAAACTTTTCATGACAGTTTAATTTACCCTCAGAGTTTTTGCCAAAAATCTGCTGAGAGCAAGTCGCCGAAAATTTTTTTTAATATTTCGTGGACATTTCTGAATGCTCGGTATGCGCCGTAGGTGGCAAAACTTTTGTTGGTAAACAACAATAAGAGGAGATCTGAGGTATGCATCAGACTATCTAGCAATAATTTGAAGTTAGTCACCGGTTTTGTAGAGAGAGCACTACAGTCAAAAGACTTATACTTTTTATTATGGGGGTTGTCCCGAGCTTAATATGTAGATTAGGTGGCGATGGATGAATGAATAATCGAAACACATTCTTGGAAACTGTGGGGCATTAACCCATTAATGCCCGAATTACTTTTTTTTTTCTAACAGTTATCGTTTTGTTTTTTTACACTCAATTTCCTCTCAGAGCATAAAAACTAAGGCAACCTCTGCTGCAACTATGGGTTAATAAAGGGTGTTTTTTTATAGAGGTATAGAACTTTAAGTTGCAATAAAACAACGATGGATTATTCGATTGACATGAATTTTATTTATCCGAAAGATAATCTTGTGGCATTACATTTTAAATATGATTTCTGGCATATGACAGCCACGGCTGGCGCGGATGTAGTCCAATCTGGACGTCCAATTTTCGATGACTTTTTCCAACATTTGTGGCCGTATATCGGCAATAATACGGCGAATGTTGTCTTCCAAATGGTCAAGCGTATGTGGCTTTACCGCATAGGCCAATGACTTTACATAGCCCCCCGAAAGTAGTCTAGCGGTGTTAAATCACAAGATCTTGGAGGCCAATTCACAGGTCCAAAACTTGAAATTAGGCGGTTACCAAACGTGTCTTTCAATAAATCTATTGTGGCACGAGCTGTGTGACATGTTGCGCCGTCTTGTTGAAACCACATCTCCTGGACATCATGGTTATTCAATTCAGGAAAGAAAAAGTTAGTAATCATGGCTCTATACCGATCACCATTGACTGTAACGTTCTGGCCACCATCGTTTTTGAAAAAGTACGGATCAATGATTCCACCAGCCCATAAAGCGCACCAAACAGTCAGTTTTTCTGGATGTAACGGTGTTTCCACATACACTTGAGGATTACCTTCACTCCAAATGCGGCAGTTTTGTTTGTTGACGTAGCCATTCAACCAGAAGTGCGCTTCATCGATAAAATGGACGTAGTGCGCGAAACGTTTTCCGCACAGAACCATTATTTTCGAAATAAAATTGCACTATTTGCAAGCGTTGTTCAGGCGTGACTCTATTCATGATGAATTGCCAGACCAAGCTGAGAATAAATCACTTGACAGCTGTTAAATCGGTCGCCATCTTGAAAAGTAATGCCAACTTAAAGTTCTATACCTCTATAAAAAGCACCCTTTACATACCAGGAGTAAACACCTGTAAGCATATCAAGTGCTAGGCAGGCAATTGTCATTGTTGACACCGAGCAGAACCTTGACATCGATCGGATTAAAAGGGTTGAAAGAGACATTATTGGCACACCCTATAAAATTTGAGGGTGAAGTACAATAGGTTGTATAGGTTCCCCTTTTTTACAAAGAGGACAAAAAGTACTTATTACTGTGAAGCTGTACATCATTTCATAAATTTCTAATTGAATTTTAGTACCACTTTTAAATATTTTTTACGGTTTTGTCCTTAGCCATATAACGTATTTAATAACCTGACTTAACCACAGTTGCTCCTAAATTAACACGTGCTGCCGTAATTAAATACTTCAGCTCGTTTTCTTCAATCCATCCATGAGTACTTTATCGTTTCATTTCTTATGCGAAAAAAATAAAAAAAATTTTATTACCCGACTTTAAATCATAATATCGAAGGATATATCAACACCTTGCCCATTAAAATATTCTCCTCCTTTTTATTACACTTTTTTACGTTCTGTCACAAGCATAAAACGTTAAAGTCGTGAGAGAGAGGGCAGAGAGAGAGAGAGAGAGAGAGAGAGAGTGAAAGAGAGTGCAAAGAAAATAAAACCAATGAGTGATTGTATTGTCGTAAACCATTTTAAACAATTTTATCGTCGTCGTCGTCATAAAATTTTGCGGCTTTTGTTAACTCCGGCATACAGGGTATTTATTTAGTCATAAAAATTTTACGACTTACACTACGTCAAAAGATTAGCACAAAAAAGGAAGAAGAAGAGATCTAAAGAAGGTGATTATATAGACTTAGTTAAGCTCGTGTTCATAAAAACAAAAACCACAAGTAGTTTTAGATTAGGATTTATCATGTGGTTGATGATATGGTAGTATTTAGTTAAGCCTCTGTATGATGATGGTAAGTGCTGCTATTTATGGCAGATGATTTGGTTTGCTTAAGTAAAAGGCAGGTGAGCATATATTTTTTTTGGATATTAAAAAGAAATCACCTGGTAATACAATAATGAGAAAATGTGCAACGTATTGTTCAACATTAAAGGAACACAGGTTCAGTTTAATTTGAAGGATTCATGGAAAGCTATTAAGTATCTGAAATTAGATTTTTTAAGTCAGGAACTGTTTCTTAACCTTTTGAATTTTTTAAACTGTTTTATGAATTTTAATAAATTATGTATCATATCTTTAGGGGTCTAGGGTTCAATTCCTGCTTGACATTTTTTTTGTTAGTACACACAAATGCTTACTTCTTTGCCTATCTTTGTTTTACTATTCCTAGTTGTCTTTCATTAATCTCTTATTATGTGTACTCTCTCTCTCTCTCTCTCTCTCGTACAGTTCAACTCGTCTCAGTTAATCGTCTTTGACATTTGACAGCTGTCAAATTAAGTAAATTTTCTGCTCTACTTAAGCCTTGAGCTCATTAATCACTATTCCTAATCCCTTTGAAATTATCCGTTTCTTCCTAGAGGAGATAACATTTGTCTCGGCTCTATTTTCAAAAGAAAAGTAATTAATCTTTGACAGGAAGAAAAAGAAAATGCAAATGCGATAAGATTAAAATAAATTAAAATAGAGAGAGAGAGAGAGAACGAAGAGAGTGAATTGTTAAGTTTAATTCAAAACTACTGACCTTTCTTACTTACTAGAAAATTAGATCACCACAAATTAAATAAGAAAACAAAAATATTTACAAGAAAATAAAAAATTAAGTTTAAAGATATAAAAAGAGACGAAGAGAGAATAATAAATGCTTGTCTTATACCTTTTAAGGAATATTTCATGTAAATATTGCCTTCGATTATGTCGTGGGTAAGTTCCAATTTTGGCAAACGTTTTGCACAGTATCCTAGCAATGAAAAATGTAATATTGTCTTTTAGGGGTAAAATTGTGGTTGGCTTGATCCTAAAGGGTCCGCCAAATAACTTTTTTTTGAAAATGCTTTAAAAAAAAACTACTGAATATTTTTTACAATCCTTCCGGTTAATAATGGAAAATAATTTCATTCAAATGGCTGCCTCGGCTGGCCATGCAGTAGCCTACACGATCGGTTCAATTTTTAAGCACATTATGGATTGTGTGCAGCTGTATTTCACTAATGGCTTCACGAATATTGTCCTTTAAAGCGTCAATTGTCTCTGGCTTGTCGGCGTAACACTTATCTTTGACGGCACCCCATAAATAATAGTCCAACGGTGTCAAATCGCAGCTCCGAGTGGCCAAACGACATCAGCTCTGCAGCTGATAATGCGATCTTCAAAAACAGGGCGCAAAACATCGAGTGTAGCTTCGGCTGTGTGGCACGTAGAGCCGTCCTGTTGAAACCAAATGTTGCCAATATCCTCCTCTTCAATTTTTGTGAACAAAAATTCGTTCAACATGGCCCGATAACGATCGCCATTGACTGTAACGGCCACTCCTTGCACATTTTCGAAGAAAAATGGCCCAATTATGCCTCTGGACCAAAATCCGCACCAAACAGTGACTCGTTTTGGGTGCGTCGGCTTTTCAATGTATGCGTGCGGGTTTTCTGTGTCCCAAATGCTTACATACCCGCCAAGATCAAAATGAGCTTCATCTGAAAAGATGATTTTTTATTTTTTTTTTGCCAAAATCGGCTTCTGGTGTAGGCTACTGCATGGCCAGCCGAGGCAGCCATTTGAATGAAATTATTCTCCATTATTAACCGGAAGGATTGTACTTTCAAATAAAAAAAGAAATTTGAGAAAATATTCAGCAGATTTTTTTTTAAAGCATTTTCAAAAAAAAAAGTTATTTTGCGGACTGTCAACGGACTAATCCAAGCATATCTGAGCATAATTCACGTCTTTTGACACCACATGAAAGAAATTTAATTCTATGACTCTACAGCAACCACGGTTCTGTACCTTAGAGAGCGTAGCGATAATTCTTAAAATTTCAATGATTTGCAAACGTTAGTAGACGCTGTGAATTGGGAATTGCTTCGCAACGAAATTTAGTAAGAAAAATTAAGTAAATGTAGTAAGTAATCTGGCAGCCGCGTACTCTTTTACTAAAGGGACTATTTTGTGGTATACAGATGGGTCAAGAAAGGTTTTTGCAACAGGTTGCAGAGACCTTTTTGCTCCCCAAAGTGAAATATTACAAGCCTTTACGAAAACTCGCGGGTATTTGCCAAGCAGAAGTCTATGCCTTGGGAAGATGTGCTCAATTCAACTTGGATAGGAAGTATAAAAGCAGCAAAACGTATCTGACAGTCAAGCCGCACTATACTCTTACAAGGTTCGAATCGAATATGGACTGGGCTCAATGCAACTTGAATGGAAAATGCAAATGACAGGACATAGCAATGTTAACTGGCAGCTAGACCGCCATTCGAGTACGAGATCAAATCGCAGATAGTATGAGACTGAAATAGTTAGGCTTGCTGAGCAAGCAAACGAGCAAACAGGGAAGTTTTCTCCCTTTTGTGGAGCGGGAGCAAACCTTTCGAAATGTATATTCAATGAAAGGGAAGATAAAGAGAGATAAAAGACTGTTCTGAACCAAGAGGACTTAAGGCGATTTTGTAGGAAAATGAAGTTGGTAACCGTTCTTGCAGTCATTGTAGTAGGTTCAGGTTCAGTTCGGAGTGGTAGGTCTGATATCACAAAGCTCACTTGAGCACGCATAGCGGCCCGTTGTGATGTCATGGGTGAACGCAGTCCCTTTACTGACCAAGTTCCACCAAAATCAGGGAAGAGGAAGAAGTTGGTCAGCGCAAGGGCTGCCCACGTTGTAGTAGGTAATGTGTTGGCTTATTAGACGTGGGGGAAACCCCTCGATCAAACCGAAATATAAAAGAAATATATTTTCGGTGACTTTCTGTCAACAGATTTCTGGCAAAAACTCTGAGAGTGAATAAAAATTGTTATTAAAATGCTGGTGTAATGATCAATTACGTATTTATGTGTGTATAAGTGGTAGCCGTTCTTTTGATAGGGCTCTTTAGACCCAGGGCTTGCTTATTTAGAATGGGCGTTATCTCGAACTTAAGATGTAGATTTTGTGACGAAGAGAATATATCATTGGGTCACAATCTTTTGTCGCTGTTGTTGCTGCTGTTGTGGGAAACTACACTCAGCCACAAAAGTATACATACGGTTAACAAATTTCAGAAATTTTTTAACCAATCCGTATTCGTTGAAAATCGTTATTATTGTCTGACAACTTTTCTCGATTTTAAGATGGTCTTTTGCATTGGTTCAGAAATTTGTGAAATTTGTTAATCGGATGTATACTTTTGTGGGCCTGTGCAGGGCCACAATTCAGTTCAATTTCAGAAATTTTTAACCAATGCAAAAGACCGTCTCAACATCAAGGAAACTATAAAGATTTTCAACGAAAACGGATTGGTTAAAAAATTTCGGCAATTTGTTAACCGTATGTATACTTTCGTAACTGTGTGTGTATGTGGCATTAATGCATTGCAGAGGGAAATGTCTTTTGAAGTCGCCGTGGTCTAGTAGGTAGTGTGTTGGCTTATTAGACGAAAAGCCAGGGTTCGAGCCCCAGGCCAGACATCAAAATAAAATACAAAAAGTATTTCTTCGGCGACTTCCTCTCAGTAGATTTCTGGCAAAAACTCTGAGAGTAAATAAAAGTTGCCATGAAAAGCTTCTCAATAAATAAAAATCTGTCATTCGGAGTCGACGTTAAACTGTAGGTCCCACCACTTCTGTATAAAATTGACACACACAACATAAGTGGTGTGAGAAACTAGGACGTTGTGCAATGGGTTAATTCGACCTCCGGGTACTGTACTTGTCTTAATTGACAAGTACACGTCCTCTAACCTAACCTAACTGTGTGTATGTGGCATTAATGCATTGCAGAGGGAAATGTCTGGATACTTTTCAGGTTCTGGGCAGGGAATTGTCTCTATTTAAAGCATCTTCCTTTAGGAAATTCGTCACAACAATAGGTTTGAACGAGATATTATAGGGATAAACTATGAAGTGTGAAGGGAGTATAATAGATGGCATGTTATGAGCAATTTTAGCAATAATTTTTTATAAAACGCTTGCAACACTACAGTTGGCCTGCAGTGGTCTAGATTAAAGAATTTTTCTTTTAATTTTTCTATAAATTTCCAAGAGAAGATTTTAAAGCTTTTTTTGAGAAAAAGGCCACATTTTGTTACTAATTATCGTGTAAAAACCAGTTTTATTTTGAAAAAATCTAAGATTTTAAGAGTTCCTAAAGCGTTTAAGGGCGTTACTAAGAGAAGAAGAAGGAGAAACAAAAAACCAAAACAAATTACATTATAATAGAGCAGCAATAATAATAATAAATAAAATTAGATCATACATCACTATATATCCTATACTTCCTCCTTTTGTGTTGAACGAAAACAAAAGAAACTTGTTTCTCAAAAAAAAGACGAGAAAAAAATACGAGGAAATAAAAGACCATAAGGAAATATAAGCCTAATAAATGTGATATCAATTTCATATACGGCCGCCACTTAAACATACAAGCATAAAAACAAGGATATGTTTCTTTTAAAATAACAATTTACTCACTCCTTAAAAAGGATACTAAAGAAAGACAACAAAAGAAAAGAACAGAAATGAAACGGAGGATAGGCAAATGGTTTCATGGTTTAAATAATCACAAGAAGGGTTGCTGCTACTGACCATTATTTAAAACAGAAAACAGAACAAATTTCTTTGAAAGGCAAAATATTTCCCAAAAAAAAAAATAAAAGAAATATTAAAACGACATAAAAAAGAAGGACACGTGAAAATTACTGTATTAAGCGTTGTTAAAACATCGTAAAAAATATGTTTTTCCTTTCAAAAAAAAAAAAAAAAGAAGAAAAAAGGGTGCTTTGAACAAAAGGGTCACCACTCTGTTGCTACTGATATGGTCAATGTTGTTTTAAGAAGAATGTTTTTTTCTTTTTCTTCTTTTGCTTCTGAAATTTACTGCGTTTTTCTATTTTTCTTTAAATGAGAATAAGACATTCAACAAGTTTAACTGGTTATTGATTATAAAAAAAGAACAAAAAAAATATAAAGAAAGGCTAAATTTCAATTAAAATGCCATAAAAAATCTTAAAGAAATAAAATCCTGATCCAAAAAAAGAGAAACTTACATAAGATAGTTATTTATTGCAACCCTAAAAGTAGGCAGTGGTTTAAAAGAAGGAGTAGGAGAAAGAGAGAGCGAGTCAAAAAACGCTTTGGTTAAAATTAGGGGCGTGGTATATAAGCATTTAATTGGTCAAAACGATCCAATGACGGCGGAATATTTTGCAGCATTAAAGTGTGATAAAAATAAAGTGTGGTTACATGAAGATCAAGCTATGGTTCATGCATCCATTATAGGAAAGACTAAAATCTGTGAATTAATTATTGATTTCCTTCATCAAACTCCGTTATTGCTAGACTGGGGAATTAATCACCGATTTGCTTCATCAAACTCGTCCTTTGCTAGATCTACACACAGTTACTAAATTATACGTACGGTTAAAAAATTGCCGAAATTTTTTTTAGTTTCCTTGTTGTTAAGACGGTCTTTGCATTGGTTTAAAAATTTCTGAAATTGAACTGAATTGTGGCCCTGCACAGGCCCACAAAGGTATGCATTCGATTTACAAATTTCACAAATTTCTGAACCAAAGCAAAAGATAGTCTTAAAATCGAAGAAAGATGTCAGACAATAATATACAATACAAAAATATTTTCAACGAAAACGGATTGGTTAACAAATTTCAGAAATTTTTTTAACCAAGACCGTCTTAAAATCGAGGAAAGCTGTCAGACAATTACAAAGATTTTGAACGAAAACAGATTAATTAAAATTTTTTGTAATTTCTTATCCCTATGTATACTTCTGTGGCTATGTGTAGCTGCCTTGGGTTATTTCTACTGCCAGGCAGCGAATTAATCATCGATTTGCTTCATCAAACTACTTCGTTGCTAGATCTTGGGTTATTTCTACTGTCAGATTTGGAACAAATGGCTTTTGGTAAAATATTTGAAAAGATTAAAGAGTTTGATTTGCGTTTGATAGCTATTTTGTGAAACTAGGCAAATCGGTATGTAAATCAGGTCTTCCAACAGGGACTTTCAAACCATGACGCTTGATAAGCCCATCTTTTTGAAGCTACATCTGTCAAATTAATTGTCATTTCAAACAGCCTGTTTTCCAAAGAACTATGGACGAATATAGCATTTAATAATACGTACAAATAATAAAATTGAGTATCGCACACTTTGCCCATTTCACAATCGCTATAATCGTCCTACCGAAAATACTATGTCGCTATGTCGTTGACAAATTCAAGTCCACTGCTTCATTAAACCATTGACCAACATCCGGACATTGTGAGAGCGGGCAAGAGAATTCGATGAAGTCGTTTGCACATCGCGTAATCACAATTTGACGAATTTTATGGCATGATATGGAACTGCATCAGTACTAAATTTAACAGATCCAGGAATTGTAGGTAAATAATCATAGACAACAAGCAGTTGGTAGCTGAGCATAATTTTCAACGGAAAATAATCATCAGCGATGAGACCTATTTCTGGGTAAATGGGTATGCGAACAAACTAAATTGTGCAATCGACATGGAATTCAAGAACGTCCAATATACATACATAATTGGTCATTACAACCCTTCAGTCAGGATTACGAGCTAGTTTCTCACACCACTTATGTTGTGTGTGTTCATTTTATACATGAGTGGTGGGACCTACAGTTTAAAGTCGACTCCGAATGACAGATTTTTGAGAAACTTTTCATGACAGTTTTCTATTTACTCTCAGAGTTTTTGCCAGTAGAAATACTTTTTGTATTTTTTATTTGATGTCTAGCCTGGCTTTTCGTCTGATAAGCCAACACACTACCTACTAGACCAGGTCGACTTCAGTATATATCCAATATATCTCGAAAAAATTACTGTTTAGAGTAGAGTTTGGGCTTACAGCGTTATCACTGGTGCATATTTCTTTAAGAACGACGCTGACCAGGTCATCACTGTCTAGGGCAAGCACAATAGGTTGATGATTATCAACTTCTCTTAGCTTGAATTGGATGATATGGACACCAAACAGACGTGTGGTTTTAACAAAATAACTCTACGGACCACACAGGTAATGCTATATTTGATATTGTGCACGAGCGTTGTGAGGATATGGTCATTCCATGGAGCTGATGTGATCAGACCACCGAGAGCGTACTATTGAAAGTCTTTAGACTTTATCTTGTAGGGTCGATGGTATATGCGAATAAACCACATACCAAAGCGGTTCCCAAGGCCAACATAACCTCAAAAATTTTCAATTTCTTATTGAAAACTTCTTAGGCTTTAGCAAAAGTGAAAATGAAAAATTAAAACGTTGTTTCTATAAACGAACGTATGTCCATTTGCATTTCCATGAACCTTTTTTCTTATGAAGACATTTTTATCACCTATTTTCTGTGTTTAAACGATATTGAACCCTACTTGACCCCTTTTTAAACTGACTTAAGGTTACATGTGTAATGTAATGTAACGCTTTAGTAGTAGTAGTAGTAGCAGTACTATTACGGCTTGTATTTGTTTAACAATAAACCAGTTTTCGTTGGTAAATGCTCTGTTTTTTTTTGTTTCTTTGGAAAAAGCAAATAAATTAAAACGTATGATGTGTGACAAAGTTTAACCAACAAAGTTATTGTTTTACAACAACAAAAACAACAACAAAACAAATATCCACATACGAGGAAAAAAAGGAAAACCCTTTTTCACTTAATTAATTTTCCGGATAAGACGGCGGAAGAGACATGAAAACATAACAAAAAGGTGGTCGAACGGTCGCCCGATCGTCTTGTTTGCATACTTAATGAGAGAAGCCACTACTGACAAGAAACGAAGAAATTGTTTCCCATTAACAAAATACCCTCTGTTGTGTGACACATAAATGGGGTGTAAGAAAAACGAAAATATAGGAATCATAATAATGATTGAAACAACCACTATCAATTATAATACAAACATACATACATACATATCTACAGAGAGCACGATGTTATCGTAACAAAATAGATTAAATTGTTAAGAAAATTGTATGGAAACTAACGTAAAAGGTGTTTTAAAGGTGCCTTAATGCTTAACATTCTTAAAAACTGCTGATAAAATCCCTCATTTATAAAAAGAAATTTACATAAATTATGGGGGAAAAAATTGAATTGAATGAAAAGAAATTGATTAATAAGTCGTATAAATTGTTTACTGGGGTATTGTGAAATTCATTGGAACAAATAAAAAAAATTTGTAAAGATTTTAACAAACTTTGTTCCTTTTCTGGTGGTTATTAGTTTACTAATCCGCAAGTAAATAAATTTTATAAAATATGTAGTCGTCGTAGTCTAGTAGGCTGTTGACTTATTAAGTGTGAGGGCCTCGGATCAAATCCCTGATCAAATATCACCAACAACACGAAATATTGAAAAATTTTAGGTTAGGTTAGGTTAGGTTAGAGGACGTGTACTTGTGAATTAAGACAAGTACAGTACCCGGAGGTCGAATTGACCCATTGTACAACGAACTAGTTTCACCACTTATGTTGTGTGTGTTAATTTTATACGTAAGTGGCGGGACCTACAGTTTAAAGTCGACTCCGAACGACAAATTTTTGAGAAACTTTTTCATGGCAATTTTATTTACTCTCAGAGTTTTTTTTTTGCCAGAAATCTGCTGAGAGGAAGTCGCCGAAGAAATACTTTTTGTATTTTGTGTTTGATGTCTGGCCTGGGGCTCGAACCCTGGCTTTTGCGTCTAATAAGCCAACACACTACCTACTAGACTACGGAGACTTCATGAAAAAATGTTTCTTCAGCGACTTTCTCTCAGCAGATTTCTGGCAAAAAACCTGCGGGTAAATAAAATTGCCATGAAAAGTTTCTCAAAAATCTGTTGTTCGGAGTCAGCATTAAATTGTAGGTCCCGCTACTCATGTATAAAATTAACACAAATAACGTAAGTGGTGTGAGAAACTAGGCTGTAATCCTGTCTAAAGGGTTGTAATGACCAATTATGTATGTATGTATCATAGTAATATTGGGTGTTTGAAAAACATTTTTGATTATATTCGAACAGAGTTCTATAAAACCAAACATCTGCTGTCTGATTGGCAATATTTTGAAATTTTTATGGTAAAGCCAGTAAATAAGGAAATAGTGGTTCCCTGCATGATAAAACTGGCTGCCTTCCAAAATGTCTCAATACAAAGTTTGTATGCAATCCTACTATTGTATATAAACTATGTCGATATGCAAAGTAACCAAACAATGCATCAACTATAATCCAATGCCTGATTGCTTTTTGACTGCGTTAAAAATACATTAACGACGTTTTGAAATAGAATACATTGTAAACATTTTGTATAGCGGCATTATGAAACACGATACTTTGTTCAAACACAATCAACTAACATTATATATATCTAATTATGTTTGCCAGACCTTATCATTAAACGAATTCGACATAAATCGAAGTGAATGAATATACAAGAAGGTCCAGACTAGAAGCTTCAAAACTTCTAAGCTAAGCTCTCTCAGTTTTTGCCAGTTTTTCAAAAATCTGTCATGATGGATTGCAACATCTGTTCTGTTGCTCTTATTCTGGTTGTTTCAATTAATTTGTCTGCATCAACCTCGTTAGCTGTCGATAGTAGAGATCGGAATCCACCGGTGACTCCCACCAGACTCCCACATAGGGTGGCATGTACTGCCGGTGATACGCATTTGATTATGATATTGGACGGTACGTACACCAAATATTTAAATATTTATCACTTCTACTACTGAAAAAGAGAGTTAGGCTCTATTAAAAGTATTTATTTTTAATAACAATTATAATTAGGTTAGAGGACGTGTACTTGTCAATTAAGACAAGTACAGTACCCGGTCGAATTGACCCATTGTACAACGACCTAGTTTCTCACACCACTTATGTTGTGTGTGTTAATTTTATACATGAGTGGTGGGACCTACAGTTTAAAGTCGACTCCGAACGACAGATTTTTTTTATTGAGAAACTTTTCATGGCAATTTTTATTTACTCTCAGAGTTTTTGCCAGAAATCTACTGAGAGGAAGTCGCCGAAGAAATACTTTTTGTATTTTGTCTTGATGCCTGGCCTGGGGCTCGAACCCAGGCTTTTGCGTCTAATAATCCAACACACTACCTACTAGACTACGGCGACTTCAACAATTATAATTACTAACATAATAATTGAATTCTGTTCTATTTTCACGGTAAAAATTCAGAATATTTGGTGAGAATGAGACGAATTCACGAAAAATTCGCACAAAATTCCCGTAAAATTTTACACGATGCCGTTGCATTGATGGATTGTCTATTCTGCATAGTAGCTACCGTCCGATAAAGCTAAAAGCACTAAGTGCAGCCGCCAGTGGGCTACTAGCATGAATTATTTAACGTGAAAGTGTTAAACTGTAGGTCCCGTCGCCGATGTATAAAATAAACACAGATAACGTAAGTGGTGTGAGAAACTAGGATGTAATCCTGACTGAAGTATGACATGATATAACCAATTATGTATGTACGTATGTATGTATGTAAAGTTTTGTTTAAGGTAACAAATTTATTTACACACAGTTACTAAAGTATACATACGGTTAACAAATTTCAGAAATTTTTTAACCAAGACCGTCTTAAAATCGAGGAAAGTTGTCAGACAATTATAAAGATTTTCAACGAAAACGTATTGGTTAAACAATTTCTGAAATTTGTTAACCGTATGTATAGTTTTGTGGTTGAGTGTATGTTCGTTTGAAAGACGGATTATGATGGCATTATTTGTGGTATACAAAAACGGTTCAAATATCCATCATGACTAGTCTGGGTAGAGCGCATGCGAAATGTTCAATTTTCCATGACTGTATTGCATAAGTCAGGCTGAATTTGCCAGATGGCATGGGTTATGTTGGTTTTAATGAAAGACCCAAGATTTAATCACAAAAGCTTTCCAAACTGTGTGATTTTTCAATGAAATTCAGACTTTTGAGTGTACAAACCTTTCTAAAACTATTTTCAAGTACATTAAGGTACAAAGATACAAAGCTTTATAAAGCCGTTTTTTATTTGAAAGTAATTTAGAAAAGAAAATAAAAAATTAATTTCTAATTTGAAATATTTACTTAAACACAGTTCTACAGGTCTTAACATCATTTACCAGTTTCTTGCTGGTTGGTCTTGGTTTTGCAGACAGTTTTTTTCCTGGAGTTTGCTTATCTTGCTTTACCTTTCCCCGTCAACGGTAAATATTTTTTTGTGGCATTTTGCCTTTCATAATTGAATTTTCATTTAATCTATTGTATTCTCTTTCTCTCTCTCTCTCTCTCTCAATTTTTTGTTGCTTAATCTTTGGCATATTATTGTTATTATTGTATGCAGCAGCTATTGTTGCTATTAACTAACCTTCTTAGATTTTTTCATTATTCTTACGATTCTATTGTCTGGTTTTTGATTGTATTCTATACGCTCATTTTCAATTCATTACATTTTCTTTTTCGATTCTTTCTCTCATTTTTTTTTTGGCAATTACAATTGCTTTCTAAACAAAATCAGTGTAGCTAGAGTGTGTGGTGGCCGCTCTCAGTGTAATTTTGAAAAACGTAAACAGCTGCACCTTGATTTCGAAAAAAAAAAAAAATTTTTTTTAATAAAAATTTACGCGCCTTTTTTTTACTTAAGTTTGCAGAAAGTAGCTGTACAATGTGGGAGAAGTATGAAAAAAAAAATAGAAAGAAAAAGTAATTAAAATGCCAACTATAAAGGGGGGAAAGGTCAGAAAAGCAAACAAATAAAAAATAGAAGGCGTTCGTTGGCCTTTTTTTGTGTGTGTGGCAAATCACTATTTTTAGAAAATTAAACAAAACAATTAAATTAAAAAAGTTAATTTTAAAAGAAAAAAGTGGGTGAAATGCTCTTTAATATCGTACACGAGTATTCAATTGAACGATAAGACCTTGCAAAAAAAAATATTTTTTTTATTAAATTTTGTTTGCAAACCCTTTCTATTATTATTATTAATTCATTCCTTTTCAGGCAACTTTATTTTTATAAATTTGTTTTAAATATTTTTTTTTAAATTTTTCCTTGTATTGAAAGAAAATTTTCTTGGTCAATTCACACAAGCCGTTGTATCGTTGTATTCATTGTATTGTTAGACGACTATACAACAGTGTATGCTTGTTGTTGATAATTTTCATGTAAAAATCCGATACACTTATACACATTTATTCCATATGTTTTTAATAAGTTGTGTTGGTTTCGTGCTATCAAATTGTTTGAATGCCAGAAAATTATGAAGAAGAATACGACATACACAATACAGCATAGCATTGAGCGTTCACAAACAACCAAGTGTATTCAATACAACATACACGATACAAAGTCGTGTGAATTGGCCAATTGCGGTTTATTAAATTATTTATTGATTGTTGTTGCTACCATCCGCCTCGGCGTGGGGTATATTTCTTTAACAATGTGTAGCGCATTTTTATTACTTTTTAATTGAATATGTTTGAAGCAAAAATGTGGGAAAATAAATCACCTTCCTTCCAGATTGATTTATGATTTGACCCAACTAGACTATATTTTAAAAGAGACGAAGGGGGGACACAATTCCTTCCCCACAAAAAAGTCTACCGTGTCAAATCACAAGATTTCAAAGGCCAGTTCACATCATCAACTCTTTGTAAGAAAACATTGTCCTAGAATCGCTTGTGCAGAATATCTTACGTGGCAAGAGCCGTGTGACACTTAGGGCTGTCCTGTTAAAACCACATGTTGTTGCTGTCTAGATCAATCAATTCAGGTTAAAAAAAAGATGTTCATTATCATCAACCTATAGTGTTCGCCGTTGACAATGATGGCATAGCCAACGTAGTCCTCAAAGAAATGTGGAGCAATGACGACACCAGCCTAAAATCCACACCAAACAGTGACTTTTTCTGGATGTACTGTACATTGCAGGATCTCATGGGGCTTTGTAACGTCGCAATTTCGAAAATTTTGTTTATACGAGTATTCATGCATCCAGAAATGGTTCTCATCACTGATGAAGATGAATTTTCGATGAAAACGGATCCCAAACAGAACCGCCCCCCCACCCCCCTTTTTTATAAAACAATTTTATTATTTGCACGAATTGTTAAATGTTACATCCCTTTATGGTGAGCTGGCAAAACATGTTGAATAAATGACAACGTATTTGCCAGATGTATCTTGAAGAAGATGGACTGTCGACGTCCAGAAGTCTCTCTTGGAAGCCCCGGCAGGAACTTATAACTTGGACAAGATGTTCGTTAGCAACTGCCAATGATTGAAAGTCGCTGTTGAAAACTCTATATCAACAAGAATAAAATTTTAGTCAACGTAGCGTAGTAAGTAGGCATATTAGATGCAATCCAAGGCTCAAACCTTAGCTTAGACATTTCGAGCAAAATAAAGTAAAGTTCCTCTCAGCAGGATTCTGGCGAAAACTCTTAGAGTAAATAATCGCCAGCAACTTTGAACCGTAGGTCCCGCCACTCATGGATGAAACGAACACACTCGGGATGGGTGATGTGAGAAGCTAGGTTGTAATCCTGACTAAAGGCCGGTATTACCAACTATCAAGTTGGAAAAATCTATAAAAACAATAAACTTTATAATCGTTTACGATTATTTGTCTATTTTTCTTGTTAAAATAGTTACTTTTGCACTCTGGAAGTCATATCTCGCACGTTCAAATCGATTGAAGATATTCACAATAAGCTGGCAGAAGTAATGGAAGTTTTGTTGTCAAATGACAGTCGATTTTCCCTTTAAAAAGCCATGTTAGTTTGATAAACTGTCCTTTCTTTGAGTGTGATTCAATAGATTTTTAAATATTTTTCTATATTTTGTATAAAAACGTAGCTCCATGTGTGAAACCCTTTTAAAAAAAGTCAATGAATACACGATAATATTTTGTCCTTCAACAATCAAAATCCAAACAAAAAACAAAATTAAATCAAAACATCTGTGTTTAATTTATTGTTTGTTTTTTTCTCTTTTTTTTATTTCGTTTTGTATTTTCAAAACAAATAACCACTAATTACCCTTTTGGAAATTAATAAAAAAAGAAAAAAAATTCGCCTCTAATTTGGAGAAGTTTTTTTTTTTTTATCGCTTTTTGTTGTTTTTAATCAGCAAATTAAAGCGCAAAAATTTTTTATTCAAATAGTGGCGGCGTTTGGCAATAAAAAAATTTAAAAAAACGTTATCGCGCTTGAATAGTTTTGCATATCAGGTACCATACACCGCGCAATACATAGGGCTTCTCCCCGCGTTATACGGCAATATTGTCCAAAATTATTGTTTTTTGCTGTGAAATAGACACATCAACGTCAGTCATGTGGGTTAAAGTTTTTGGTTTTTCTATTGCAAATGAGCAAATGAGGAGGAACGTGTGGTAATTTTAATTTTTTTTTATTGTTGTAGAAGGTTTTTTTTTGTTGGTATAAAAACCACACGCAATAGAGAGGCGTTAACCGTATACGTAATTATTAGAAAATGAATAGAAAACAGAGTAGAAATAATGGAATGGAATGTAATGAACATTAATTAGGTTCTTTGTTAGGTTGTCTTTTGTTCCTGATAGATTTGAGATAATTTTTATATTCGTATTATTATTATTATTTTTGGGAAACCTTCCCACTTTTTAATTTAAAAAAAAAAAAAATTAAAAAAAGTGTTACGAGAAAGCTTTCTTTGAAGCATAAGGTGTTACAGCCTTTACAATGGTTTCCAGAAATTCTATTCCCAGATCAAAAGAAATTATTATTTTTGGGAAGCCTTCCCACTTTTTAATTTTCAAAAAAAAAAAAAACATGAAAAAAGTGACACGAGAAAGCTTTCTTTGAAGCATGAGGTATTACAGCCTTTACAATGGTTTCCAGAAATTCTATTCCCAGATCAAAAGAAATTATTATTTTTGGGAAACCTTCCCACTTTTTAATTTTCAAAAAAAAAAAAATTAAAAAAGTGTTACGAGAAAGCTTTCTTTGAAGCATGAGGTATTACAGCCTTTACAATAGTTTCCAGAAATTCTATTCCCAGATCAAAAGAAATTTGAAAACATGACTCAAATTGATTATAATATTTCCGCAAGTTGTAGTTTTGTTTTAAGACCAAATGTATTGAAATACTGGGAAAAAAAGAGGACGAAAATTTCCTCCCCCCTTCACACCTCCAAACTTAGTTGACAAAATTTCTTCTTTTTCCCAAACAGTTGCTGTTAATATTACGCGCTAGAATACAGAGGATGAGTCAATTAGACACAAATAACGTTGGCTAATTAATTCATTAAATGTATGATTAATTACATTTTAATAACACCATACTAAACATACATATGGCTAAACAAATAAATAAAGATGAGACATTTTAATGAAAATTAAAAAAAAATTCCCATGATGTTATAGGGTAACGTCATTAGAATTTGTCTGAGGTAGAAGTGTTACCAAAAGCAGGGTTGAATATAAATCTGATAATCGCTAATTTTAGAGAATTATTAAAGGCATTGGGTGCCCTGGTAGTGTGCTAGACTATTAGCGTGAGGGTCATGGGTTCGATTCTCACCGGAGACTCTGGTCTATGACACTATACCGAGCATATGGTCAAGTCACTCCGCTCGTATATAATTAGAATATAATTTGTAATTGTATTATAATTAATAAATAAAATAAATAAATAAAGGCATCGACTAACTTACTTAATTGGTTATTACAAGCTTTCGGACAGGATTACAACCTAACTTCTTACACCACCCATGTTGTAGATTTTTTTAATTTTATCCATGAGTGGTGGAACTTGCAGTTTAAAATCAACTCCGAACCACAGATTGGAGTAAATTTTCTTGGCAATTACATTTACTATCAGAGTTTTCGTCAAAAGAGACAAACATTTTTTCATTGTACGTTTTATTTGAGATGTCTGCGTTGAGGTTTGAAACAGCGGCTCTCGTCTGATAAGCCAACACACTAGACTACGGCAACGATAGATACATACATACATACATAATTGGTCATTACAACCCTTCCGTCAGGATTATGGACCTACTTTCTCACACCACTTATGTTGTAAGTGTTAATTTTATACATGAGTGGCGGGACCTACAGTTTAAAGTCGACTTCGAACGACAGATTTTTGAGAAACTTTTTCTGGTAATTTTTATTTACTCTCAGAGTTTTTGACAGAAATCTGCTGAGAGGAAGTCAGCGATTATTTTTCATTTTTCGTTTTGATGTCTGATATGGGGTTTGAACCAGAGATCAGCAATGAATCGCTTTTTCGCTACTCATCAGCACTCATGCAATTTTGAGTATGAGTTAGTCAACAGTATTGAAATCCAACTACTCTGATTCATTCGTACTCACTATAACGTTGATTTATAAGTACAAGTTGCAATAAGTTTGAGTACAACGTTGACATCAAACTCTTAACATTCGAAATATGTTTGATTCATACGTCTACTCATTCAGATTTATAAATTTAGAAAAATACTTATAAATGATTCGAGTGATTCGAATCATTCGTCAAAATTTACAGTCTTAGTTGTTGTTGCATTTAAGCCGAAAGTCCATACCATGCGTTTTGCATAACATGCGTATACCGAAAAAGTAGAATCAGTGTATATGATTGTGACAAGTTACAGAAGAAAAAGCATAATATGCATAGACGCATACAAAGTAGGATTACTTTCTACTTTTCTATGCGAATAATGCAGTGTTGGAAAATGTGAGCAGTTTTTTAAACTTGGCATGCCAAATTATATACTATTGTGAATGGTTTCTACAAATATGTTTAAATAGTGCATTACTATTTTCGCATTTTTCTTTATTTGTATTATAAAAATATTAATAAACACATATTTCATAATAAAGTTTATTACTAATTTAAGAGGAAAATACATTAAAATACATTTTTTAACAAATTTCTTTCATGAACAAAATATGTATATGATGATTGTTTATACATATGTATGTATATGATTGTTTTTATGTACTGAGTGTCATCTATTTTGAATTTATTAATTTGTAAACAAGAAAAATGGATGATAAATTTACTGAAAACAGTCGTCTTGTGTTCTTTTGATTTTCGTAGGCCTTAACAGCACAATACAATGTAATTTTTGTGTAAAACTATTAATAATAAAAACAACTAATAACAATTTTTAATTTTTCCTTCCAAGAAATTAAAAAATTTTGGCAACTTTCTGCAGGAAAATTTTTTTATGAGCAGTACGTCTTATTTTGATCTTATTATATTTAGCTTCTTAATTAACTCTTGCTCAAGAAACTATACTCATTGTGACCGAAATTCACCAACATTTCGATTAATATTTAAATATTTAAGAATCTTTAAACTTTTCATTGACGAAATTAAAAAATATTCAAAATTTTCCCCTTTTTAACACAAAATAAATGTTTGTTTACATTTAATTTTTTTACTTTATCTGCCAGTTTTCACTCTGTATATCTGTTGCTTCTAACACATTTGCTAACTTATAACATTTTTTTTCTCCCTCTAAATTGACCTGTCCTTTTATGTTATGAGCGTTTTTCAAATGTAAACTCATAAATTTAAATAAACTCATAAATTTGAAATTAATGTCATAAATTCTTTTAAAATTACAATTTGATTTTCTATTTTTTCCAAAAATGTTCTTGTTCTCTTGTTTGTTGTTTACCACAACAGCTGATCAAAACAAAAAACCAGTCGCATAAACGCATTGTGTGTAACTTGCAATAAAATCGGCATAGAAAGCAAGATTCGCAAGGCGCATGAAAATGTTGGTATGGACTTTCGGCTTTACAAAGAAAGAAGAAAGACACATAAACAAAAAAGACAAAGACAGCAAGGAGAGCAAACACACAACCTTCATGTGAGTATTGTAGTGTTAGTACGCGAATCACACTTATTTTGTGATTCGTGTATGCGATGAGTCGTGGAGAGTCCAAATCAATAACATCGTGCGTATTGTTAAGTACGAGTACCATGAGTATTTCAAACTTTGAGTACGAGTAGTATGTGTATGACATTAAAATAAGTATGAATGAATGAATGAATAAGTATCAGACATTATAAGTATGATTCGAGTCTACTCATCGTTTTGAATACTCATTGCTGACCTCTGGTTTGAACCAAGGCCTTACGTATAATAGGCCAACACACTACCTACTAGACTACGGCGACGATAGCAGTTAAACAAAAACCGTCTTTGGTGGCAAGTGGTAACCTTACAACATGGCACGTTGTTTTAATTTATTTCTGGATGGTCATCAATAATATACGAAAACCTACATATACCTGAATCTCTGTCCCTATTGCTTATGTCCACCACAATTAAAGCCCAGTTTTATGCAATTCCGTTTCTTCGTTTACGAGTATAATATATTGGATGACAGGTTTAATACGAAACTGCAGGAGCTGTCAAAGGAAACATCGTATTAATCTATTAATCAAGAAGAGCAAGACAGTAACGTCGCCGTAGTCTAGTAGGTAGTGTGTTGGCTTATTAGACGCAGGGCCGCGGCTCAAATCCCAGGCCAGACAGATATCAAAACGAAAATATGAAAAAATATTACTTGGGCGACTTCCTCTCAGCAGATTTCTGATAAAAACTCTGAGAGTAAATAAAATTGCCAGGAAAAGTTTGTCAAAAAAGTTTGTCGTTCGGAGTCGACTTTAAACTGTGGGTCCCGCCACTCATGTATAAAATTAACGCATATAAGTGGTGTGAGAAGCTAGGTCGTAATCCTGATTGAAGGGTAGTAATGACCTATTATGTATGTTTATGTATGTATGTATGTATGACAGAAACGAGAAGGATAGTATAAGATATGAGAGTGCGGTAGTCCTACACTTGCACCTGTGATAGGAAATAGGATAGGAGTTGTGGCAGTTCTGATAACTGAAAACGCATTTGAACACACATATTGACTTCGTTGTAATGCCCTATGAAGCAATGCCCTGCCTCCTTCAAGTCCTAATTAACAAGGCGATTTCATTTGGCCATCAGGACTTCGCATTTAAAGCTGAACTCCCCCCTTAAAATTAAACTAAAAACAAGGCAGGAGGTTTTGTTAAAGGTCAATACGCGTGGTGAAGAAAAAAAACGATAAAATTTTGGATAAAAAAATCATGATATCTGTTCGGCAGTGTTTCCAAACAACTTCAAAGTCTGGGTTGGCGAAAACCAAGCTTTTGTTGAACAGTTTGGTGGGATAAAAAAATAACTCATCAATAGGCCGATAGTGCTTCAAACAACTTCAAAGCCTGGATTGACGGAAAACAAGGTTTTCTTGAATGTTTAGTGTGATAAAAAAATATCCATTAAGAGCTGCAATAGCAAGGTGAAATGATCCATTCTGGGGACTAGTGTTTCAAAATCGGCTCTGTGAAGAAAGTAATCAAGTAAGATGCAAAATAATTGAACAGATTTGGTAACAGAAAACCTATGGTATTGCATAAAGCCAATGCACGACTTTTGCACCCTTTTTAGATGGTTGGCAACAATTAGTGTTCATGGTTGTTGTTGTTGTAACAGTTCGGCTGTTGTTTTCGGAAGATTTTCTCTGTATTTAAAATATAAGATGGAAAGTTTAATTTAATGTATTTGGTTGGTTGTGTGCCATGTTATTCGGTGGGGATGGGATGGGTTAGAGATGGGATAGTTAGTTGCTGGTTGTGTGTGTATATTGCCATCGTCATGTAGTCGGTAGTCCGAGGAAGTCCGCTGTAGTCGTAGGATTCAGCCATAGATCTATGGGTCGCAGGGCTGTCGGTTTAGCTGGGCAACTAAAGATGTGCGCCGTGTCGTATGGTGCCCGGTTGCATAAGGGGCAGCTATCCTGGGTTCCCGGGATAATCCTTGTACTGTAGCTATTCAGGAAGATCGACCATACTGATCTAAGCTGTACCAGAATGGTTCTCGTAACCCTTGGTAGCTGCCTTTCTGTATGGGATATAGGTGGTGTATGTCGATTTATGACCCTGTTGTGGCTGAGCTCGTCTCTGGCCGTCGTGACAGTAGTTTGATGTAGGTCGTTTTCCGTTCCCACGACAATCGGATCTTCGCTCCAGAACGACCCGACTCAACATCGGCCAAGGAAAGCGAAAGCTGTATCAACCGGAAGTGTTCATGGTTGGGAAGCATGGATGTCTGAATCTAGTCCTGTTTGCCCACCAATTTTTTTTTTGATATAAAGAAAGCTTTCTTGAAAGTGAAACAAAAAAAAAATGATCAGCAGTAGAGCTGCTTCAAAATCGGTTGAAATTATATTGTAAAGCCAACCAAAGATTGGCCAATGGATTTAGATTATAATGGCAAATATTTATTTTATTTGTTTATTTATTACAATACAATTACAAATTATATTCTAATTATATAAGAGCGGAGTAAGTTGACCATATGCTTGGTGTAGCGACACAGACCAGAGTCTCTGGTGGGTTTTCAAACCCACGACCCTCACGCTAATAGTCTAGCACACTACCCACTAGACTAACAGGGCATCCATAATGGCAAATATATGCTCGAATAAAGGCTCAAGCGTTAATACTTTTTATATGCCCCAATATATTTTCGATTTATAATGTGTTTCCCATTCGAAATTAGTTCACTTTTAATTGAATCTAATACAACAAGCCTTTTATTTACTCTAACTTACAAGGTCATTGGGAATAAATGGATCTTCCTTTTTTGCTAATTTCATATTCTTCCAATTCAAATGTCATATTCATCATGCAAGATATTCATAAATTCAAGAAGAATATGAAGAGAATATAAAAGGCAAGACATACAAACCCTTGTAAATTAAAAACGCATAAATATTGTACGAACAAAAAAAGAGAAAAAAACAACAAAAATTAATAAAAGCAACAACTAATAACTGACATTAAAATAATTTCAAAAGTGGCAAATCAAAAAGGTACACACACCATCACTCTTATAAGGCAGCCAGAATCTAAGCACAGCACAAATAGCACACAACTAATGTATCATCATCACTGACGTTGTCGTTTGCGTTGTCGTTCGCGTTGTCAACTTTATGTTTCCGAATACCAACTTATGTTCGCTCCTCTTCACTCAATGGCACTTACCCGCTAATCAATTGCGTAAGTGTTGTTGTTGTGTTTGAAGCAAAAGAAAAAGAATGGAAAAAAGGGAAAATTTTTGTTCTGTTGCTGATCCTTTATTAAATAAAAACAATAATAATAACAACAACAACAGCAACAACAAATAAAATCAAGAGAATACATTTTTGATTATTTTGTTGTTGAACATTAAAGAAATCAAAAATCTTAGACAAAAAAAATTTGTTTTTGTTTGAAAATAAGAATTGAATGAGAAGCGGGGTTGCTACAGATTTAACCCTTATTTCCCTTACTTTCTTGTTGTTTTTCTTAAAAGAAGAAAAGATATGGGAATCTTTTTGCGGCCGCTAAGGGTATGTCTTTAGCCTTTAAGTTTCTTTAAGAGTAACAGAATTACAAACAAAATATTTTGTTTTTTTGGTTTTGCCTTTAAGATGTTTGCCTCAAGATCCTTTTTTAATTTAAAAAATATATACACGCCCTTTGGTTGCCAAGAGCAAAAATGTTTAAATTTTGATTGGTTAAAAACGATAAAAAAGAAACGAAATGAAAAAATTAATTTTAAATGGTGGCCATTTTTTTATAGAAAAATTATACATGGATTTTTAAAAAAATTTACCTGATGGTAGAAACTGTCTCAAAAATTAAAGAATTGAAGGATAAAAATACATGATATAACATACCTGTAAAGAAAAAAGAAAAATAGGAAATTATTAGTAAAATTTCATGCAAAAAACGTAAGAAAAAGTATTCGAAAACTATCATCCCTAGATAGCATTGCGATCACTATATTCATTATACTTTAAGGCTAGTTTTCAGATTGATGCTAAGCAAGTGAGCCTTGCTACTAATTGTTATGTCATGTCATGTCACGTCATTAGAGGTTCTGGGGTATTTTTGCATGTGACATCACAATGAATTGCTATGTGTGCTCAAGTAAATTTTGATTAAACATACACGCAGTTACTAAAGTATACATACGGTTTAAAAATTGCCCAAAATTTTTTAACTAATCCGTTTTCGTTGAAAATCTTTATAGTTTCCTTGATGTTAAGACGGTCTTTTGCATTGGTTAAAAAATTTCTGAAATTTAACTGAATTGTGGCCCTGCACAGGCCCACAAAGGTATGCATACGATTAACAAATTTCAAAAATTTCCGAACCAAAGCAAAAGACCGTCTTAACATCAAGGAAAGTTGTCTGACAATTATAAAGATTTTCAACGAAAACGGATTGGTTAAAAAATTTCTGAAATGTGCAGGCCCACAAAAGTGTACATCAGGCCCACAAAAGTTAACAAATTTCAGAAATTTTTTAACCACCACCGTCTTAAAATCGAAGCAAGTTGTCAGACAATTATAAATATTTTCAACGAAAACGGATTAGTTAAAAAAATTCTAAAATTTGTTATCCCTATGTATACTTTTGTGGCTGAGGGTAGCTGCTACTCCCTACTATGCTATGACATCTGGATCCATGAAAATTTTTAAATAAATATGTGTTGTTCGGTTCTGGTAACGTACAGCTCAAAAACATTCGAAAAATTATGTTCGGCGATGAGGTCCAGTCCTATATAAGTGGGTACGTAAACACATTACCATCTACGACGTGTGTTTGCTGAATGAGCAGTGAAGCAAATGTCAACTGTTAACCCTATTTTTCATCGAAAAATTCATCTTCAGCGTTGAGGTTATTTCGGAACGAATAAATACGTTAAGAATAAAATTGGCGTCTTTGGTGTGGATTTTAGTCCGGCGGCATCATCGGTACATATTTCTTTGAGAAAGATGGTCACCGTCAACGGCAAGCATTATCGATCGATGATTAGCAATTTCTTTTAACCTGAATTGGATGACATGGACACGAAATAACATGCAGTTTCAGTAGGACGGCGCTACCTGTCACAGAGCTCAAGCCATATTCGATACAAGCTACTTGAGAACATGGCTATTTCATGAACATACGCTGGCCACAAGTCGCCGTAGTCAAGTCTGTCAGCAAGAAATCATAAGTGACTTAAAGGGACGTTTGAAAGTTTTTAATTCTGCCAATGTCATATATTATCCACATCTTTGTAGACAGGGGAGTACAAATGTAATATAGAGGATGTGTACTTGCCAATTGAGACAAGTACAGTACCTGTGGACCAGTTGACCCATTGTACAAAGTAATATTGTGATGGCAAAAATTAATACATTGAGGTTAGAAGTGCTTGAGCAAGCATCTTATTCCTTAGATTAAGCTCCTCTATGGGAATAAGTATTTTCGATTTTCGAAATAAAAAATAAAAAAAAATAGCTTGTGATAAAATATTTACGAACCATGAAAAGGCAGACTTTGATGGCTATTGTCAAGGCAAATAGGGTGTTGCAATCATTTAATATCGCTAAAAGGCGATTGATTGTGTTAAGAAAAGAAATAAACAACAATTTTCTTAATTTTGTTTTGTTTAATTTATAAAGGGTGTTTTTTTATAGAGGTATAGAACTTTAAGTTGCAATAAAACAACGATGGATTATTCGATTGACATGAATTGTATTTATCCGAAAGATAATCTTGTGGCATTACATTTTAAATATGATTTCTGGCATATGGCCGCCACGGCTGGCGCGGATGTAGTCCAATCTGGACGTCCAATTTTCGATGACTTTTTCCAACATTTGTGGCCGTATATCGGCAATAATACGGCGAATGTTGTCTTCCAAATGGTCAAGCGTTTGTGGCTTTACCGTATAGACCAATGACTTTACATAGCCCCCACAGAAAGTAGTCTAGCGGTGTTAAATCACAAGATCTTGGAGGCCAATTCACAGGTCCAAAACGTGAAATTAGGCCGTCACCAAACGTGTCTTTCAATAAATCTATTGTGGCACGAGCTGTGTGACATGTTGCGCCGTCTTTTTGAAACCACATCTCCTGGACATCATGGTTATTCAATTCAGGAATGAAAAAGTTAGTAGCCATGGCTCTATACCGATCACCATTGACTGTAACGTTCTGGCCACCATCGTTTTTGAAAAAGTACGGACCAATGATTCCACCAGCCCATAAAGCGCACCAAACAGTCAGTTTTTCTGGATGTAACGGTGTTTCCACATACACTTGAGGATTACTTTCACTCCAAATGCGGCAGTTTTTGGGAACAACGGTAATCTCGTTTTGGGCCCATTCGACGAATCTACGCCTTACTTGATGATCGTTTGGCTTCAATTCTTGAACGAGTTGGATTTTGTAAGCACGCAAACCAAGATCCTTCCGCAAAATCTTCCATAAAGTGGATGGACACAGATCCAATTCCTGTGCTCGATGATGGCGGATGGACTCATTCGGGTCTTCCTCAATGCTACGCTCTACAGCAGCAATAGCTTCTTCTGTACGCACCGTACAGCGTCTCTGGGGATGCGAGTTATCAATAAGAGTAAACGTGGTGCGAAAACGTTCCTTGGTTAATCGAATTAACTGCTCTGATGGACGATTTTGTCGACGATAAAATGGACGTAGTGCGCGATACGTTTTCCGCACAGAACCATTATTTTCGAAATAAAATTGCACTATTTGCAAGCGTTGTTCAGGCGTGAGTCTATTCATGATGAATTGCCAAACCAAACTGAGAATAAATCACTTGACAGCTGTTAAATCGGTCGCCATCTTGAAAAGTAATGCCAACTTAAAGTTCTATACCTCTATAAAAAACACCCTTTACTTTAAATTCTTTACTTCAAATTACGTTCCCTTACTCTAGGGCCTACTAATGCCTATTCCAAAGTCATAATTTAAATATTATTTAAGACGTAATAAATTAAAAAATGTTACCCAAAAATAATAAATTTATGGTTTTCCTTATTAAATCGTCATCATCATCATCATTGTTTAAATGCTTTATTTATGATCAATGAACCTGATCATGAAACGATTATTGGCCGCAGACCATTTGGTTATGAACGGACAAACACAATACAGCACAAGCTGTTCTAGGCTGGACTATTGTTCTGTGTTTCTTAAGGGGTGCAAACCGTTAATATTGTAGAAAAGAAGAAGAAGGGAAAACTAAAAAGGAAAATTTATTTGTATAGCGGTTTTAAAGGAACAACAAAAACAAAAACAAAATTATTATTATTAAAAATATTATCAATAAATGCGTCCAATATTTTCTTTTAATTTCTCTTTGTCCGTCAGCCAGTATTTATTTGTCAGTATTTCCTGTGTGGTAATCTGTCTGACTAACTGGCTGGTTGGTTTAGGCTGGAAGACACAGAAAACATTAAGTCATTGACTTTATTATTGCATCATATGGTTGTGTTGTTGTACTCTTACATAGTTTATCTCGTATTATTTTTGTAACGAGATTTGAAACACTCTGTAGGCTTATTTAAGGTCAGCTTATTGCTACAGTCCGTTACTACTACTGCTGCTGCTGCTGTTGCAGTCACTCTGTGCCTGTATACTTCAGTTTAATTTCGTTTTTTTTTATTTTTATTTTTAATCTGTGTTGTTACTTTGTTTTTGTTACTTTAGTTTGTTTGATGCTTTTTTGCTTAAGCCTGTTCCAGTTTCTGTTCAATTTAAAGCTGCTGGTGTTACCAATGTTCGTGCATATATTTTCGTTTTTTTCTGATTTTTTTGCCTCTCTTTTATTGCTTTTGTTTTTATCAAAGAAAGAGACACCTGTAGGAGGTAACTGACATATTGACTATTGTTGTTGTTGTTGTATCGAGATAATCAGTTTAAACTGTGAAACAACAAAAAGAAAAACAATAAAAAAAATGTTGAAACTTTTTGTCCCTCATGCAGCAATAGGCCCCCCTTTGGCTCGTTTTAAATTGCTTCAGAAAATAAAGGAAATCAAAGACAAAGAAACCAAGAAAAATAAAAAGAAAGAAATAACAAAATACCTGCCTATAAAGAAAGAAATTTGAATCAGAAAAAGACGAAAAACAAAAACAAATTGCTAACAAGTTTAATAAGGGCCACTAAGGACAGCTGAAAGATCTGTGACAAAACGGAAGCTAAGCTTTTAAATGAAAAAACAAAAACAATAAAAAAAAAATACCATGGTTTTACAGTAAAAAAATCTTTAAGCACATGCACATCAAAATTTTAAAACAAAAATCTGCAAATTTCAACCCCAAAAATTTAATTTTTTTTGATAATTTCCAAACTTTCAAGGATTATCCGTCAATGACTTAACCTCACTACAAAATGCGACATTAAAACGTATAATATTGATGTAATTATGACTAAAAACGTTTTATGCAGAAAATCCCAAATCGGTTGTGCTGTATTGCTCAGGGCAATGTCTTGTGCAACCATATACCATCCAGTCCAGTACAGAGGTCAGCAATGAGTATTCAAAACGATGAGTAGACTCGAATCATACTTATAATTTCTGATACTTATACGCATTCACATTTATTTTAATGTCATACTCATACTACTCATACTCAAAGTTTGAAATACTCATGGTACTCGTACTTAACAATACGCACGATGTTATTGATTTGGACTCTCCACGACTCATCGCATACACGAATCACAAAATAAGTATGATTCGCGTACGAACACTACAATACTCACATGAAGATTGTGTGTTTGCTCTCCTTACTGTCTTTGTCTTTTTTGTTTATGTGTCTTTCTTCTCTCTTTGTAAATGCAACAACAACTAAGACTGTAAATTTTGATGAATGATTCGAATCACTCGAATCATTTATAAGTATTATAAGTATTTTTCTAAATTTATGAATCTGAATGAGTAGGCGTATGAATCCAACATATTTCGAATGTTATGAATTTGATGTCAACGTTGTACTCATATTAATTGCAACTTGCACTTATAAATCAACGTTATAGTGAGTACGAATGAATCAGAGTAGTTGGATTTCAATACTGTTGACTCACTCATACTCAAAATTGCATGAGTGCTGATGAGTGGCGAAAAAGCGATTCATTGCTGATCTCTGGTCCAGTACATAATCTTCAATTAATGGGTCCGCCAAATAACTTTTTTTTTGAAAATGCTTTAAAAAAAACTACTGAATATTTTCTCAAATTTCTTTTTTTATCTGAAAGTACAATCCTTCCGGTTAATAATGGAAAATAATTTCATTCAAATGGCTGCCTCGGCTGGCCATGCAGTACACCAGATGATGCCGATTTTGGCAAAAAAATCATCTTTTCAGATGAAGCTTATTTTGATCTTGTCGGGTATGTAAACAAGCAAAATTGTCGCATTTGAGGCACAGAAAACCCGCACGCATACATTGAAAAGCCGACGCACCCAAAACGAGTCACTGTTTGGTGCGGATTTTGGTCCAGAGGCATAATTGGGGCATTTTTCTTCGAAAATGAGCAAGGAGTGGCCGTTACAGTCAATGGCGATCGTTATCGGGCCATGTTGAACGAATTTTTGTGCACAAAAATTGAAGAGGAGGATACTGGCAACATTTGGTTTCAACAGGACGGCGCTACGTGCCACACAGCCGAAGCTAAACTCGATGTTTTGCGCCCTGTTTTTGAAGATCGCATTATCAGCCGCAGAGCTGATGTTGTTTGGCCACCTCGGAGCTGCGATTTGACACTGTTGGACTATTATTTGTGGGGTGCCGTCAAAGATAAGTGTTACGCCGACAAGCCAGAGACAATTGACAAATTGACTTTAAAGGACAATATTCGTGAAGCCATTGGTAAAATACAGCTGCACACAATCGATAATGTTGCTTAAAAATTGGACCGATCGTGTAGGCTACTGCATGGCCAGCCGAGGCAGCCATTTGAATGAAATTATTTTCCATTATTAACCGGAAGGATTGTACTTTCAAATAAAAAAAAGAAATTTGAAAAAATATTCAGTAGTTTTTTTTATAGCATTTTCAAAAAAAAGTTATTTGGCGGACCCTTTATAAGGCAAAGAAGGTTGGTTATCATACGGCCATAACACTTTAAATGCATGGTTGTTCCAACCTCATTTTTAACAAAACCCATGTATACATTGCAATGTTAAACATCTGTGACGCTTATGGCGATCATTATCATCCCGTAAATTTCCAAATTTGGCAACATTTGAGTCACCTATTTTGCACGCAGTTTTAACTATTTTTACCCATTTTTTGATTGCTAAAAGATTCATATTCGTAACAGGGTAAATCTTTCCTTAAATATATGATACATCAAGTGAAAGGTTTTTTTAAAACTGGCAGCCTTAGAAAATAACCCAACAAAGATGAAAGTACTGCATAAGGTTAATAGCGAGCGAAGCAATTCGAACTTTCTGAAAAGCCTGCGACTGCATCTATTTAACGCACCTTCAGTGGATAATCATAAAAGGAATAGATTTGATAGTTTTTTTTAACAGTTTCGGGCATGTAATAGTAATATTACATCAAAAAACAATCAAGATTACTGGCAATTAGTCTAATAATTAAAAAGAATCAAAAGTAATCTAAAAGTAATCAAATTCTTTTCAAATATTCAAAAAGAATTGAAAGTAATTATTGAAAACAATTTGATTAATTTTTTTTTTTTGATTATTAGACTAATCGCCAGTAATCCTGATTATTTTTTGATTATTTTGTAATCGTAATCAATTATTAACTATTTTAACCAAAAATAATCGTAATTGTAATCATTTTTTCACCAATCATAAAAATGTAATCAAATTACTAATCATTACGATTACTAATCATTACTTAACAGGTATGGTAGTATTAGGATTTCATAGACGTGCACATATAATTACTTATTATCATTCAGTCAGTTTTACGACCTAGCTTCCCACGCCATTTACATATGTGGTGTGTGTTAATTTTATACATGAGTGGCGGGACCCACAGTTTAAAGTCGACTCCGAATGCAAGATTTCTTTGAGAAACTTTTCATGGCAATTTTATTTACTCTACGAGTTTTTGCCAGAAATCTACTGACAGGAAGTCGCCGAAGAAATATTTGTTTTATATTTCGTTTTGTTGGAGATGTCTGAGCTGGGATTTCGAACCATGGTATCAGGTATAATAAGCCATCACACTACCTAATAGACTACGGCGGTTTCTATCTCATATGGTAACGTTTAAACTCAATTCTCCCCTCCAATATTTTAAAGACAAGTCTCCTGGAATGGAATCTAGTTCGGCTTTCAAGTTAAAGTATTAAGTCAAAAATAAAAAAACAATATTCCTAAGGGCTTATTAAACATTTTATGAAATGAATTTTTAATACATCTACATACTGATTGGAAGCTTAGAATGTAAAGTTTTTTGGCATAAAAAATTATGATAAAAAGTATTTTTTGAATAAAATTTTTAAAATTTTTAAAAAGTTTTTAATATTTTTTTTGATAAATTTTACAGCGATTAAAGCTTTGAATGTCATAATTTTATACACAAAAAACTTGTACAAAACGATGAAAGATATTATAAGTTATGATTAAAATTTTTTTTAATAATTTTGCTTTCAAAAATTAATTTTCCTAAGGACTTTTCAAAGCTTGCATAAATTATTTTTCTACAAAATTATATATTGATAAAAAGCTTAGAATGTCAATCAATTTTACACAAAATTTTATAAAAATCGGTGCAAGATTTTATAAGTTATATAGTTTTGTATAAAAACAAGATTTTTTACACAAAAACTTGTACAAAACGATGAAAGACATTATAAGCTATCATTAAAAAAATTCTTACAATTTTACTTTCAAAAATTAATTTTCCTAAGGACTTTTCCCAGCTTATATAAAATATTTTTTAACAAAATCATACATTGATGAGAAGCTTAGAGTGTCAAGCAATTTTTTCAAGCAAAATTTCATAAAGATCGGTGCAAGATTTTATAAGTTGTATAGTTTTGTATAAAAACAAATAATATATTCATGTTGTATTTTCAACGTCTACTAATATCTTGGAATTAACAACTAAAGTAAATGAAGGGTTCATCAACAGGCAACAAACTGATGTTATATATACAGACTTCAGTAAAGCATTTGATAGAGTCAACCATGATCTTTTGTTTTATAAACTATCTTGCATGGGTTTTAGTAACAATGCAGTATGTTGGCTGAAATCTTATCTTTCTAGCAGAACTCAGCAAGTGAAATTTAAAAATGCTCTATCTAAAGTCATCGATGTTCCCTCCGGAGTGCCTCAGGGAAGCCATCTTGGTCCAGTACTATTCACATTATTTATAAACGATTTGCCTTCTGTTATTATTCATTCTAATATACTCAATTTTTAATTCGCTTGATAGCATATCTGGTCAATCCACTCTTCAAAAGGATATTGATTACTTTTGTCAATGGTGTGAAATCAACTTGTTGGAGTTAAACTTTAATAAATGCATACATATGTCATTTCATCGTTCATTTAAACTTGATACCTCTTATCATTTTAAAGACAAAATTTTGGAAAAGGTTTTAAATATAACTGATATTGGAATCCTGTTAGATCATAAGCTCACGTTTTCTGAACATATATCAATGATGGTGAACAAAGCAAACGGTGTTTTAGGATTTATAAAGCGCTGGTCAAAGGAATGTATTGAGCCCTACGTAACAAAACAATTACATATATCTTTGGTGCGCCCTATTCTTGGATCTATTATATGGGATCCACATTATCTCATTTACATTAACCTAATTGAATCTGTACAGAAGCGCTTTCTGTTATTTTGCTTGAGAGGACTTGGATGGAACTCGTTTGTTCTCCCTTCGTATGAAAGTAGACTGTCTATTCTGATTATTTGTTACGTAAAATTAATTTTAGTGCTCCAATTAGACCTTCTCGTAATTTTAATTTATTAAATTTACAATTTCACCGCTCAGTCTACGCTAACAACGACTCTTTTCGTCAAATATGTTTAAAGTTTAAAAATCTGTATCATTTAATTGATCTTTCGGAAAGCAATTATTCTTTAAATAGAAAAATTATATTGTACTTGAATCATTAAATATTAATATATGTATATTGTTTGTAAATTTAAATTTAGTCTGTAAGGAACTACTATCAATAGACACAAATAAATAAATAAATAAATATTATGAGACAAAAAAAAATGCAGAAAAATTTTATATCGAAAATCTTTTGGTAAGATCTTTAAATTTAATTAATATTCATTAGAATAAAAAAAACCTAAACAATTATATTTGATTGATTACTGTAGAATATAATGAAATATTCTCAAACGGTTTAAAAAAATATATTTTTTTCCGCGACTTTTATGGTCTCAATATAGTCTTTATAATCTCTGTGAATGGCTATTTTTAATTAATTAATTTTTTTTTTTAAATTCAACGACAAATATTTGAATTTTTTAAATATTTGTTGATTAATTTTAACCTTTTTCTGTAAGTTTACAAGTGAATATAGCCCATCTGTTCATAGAATATATTTTTTTCATACAATTTTTAGTTTTAATTAAAACGTAAAATAATGTTTACGAAAACTATTTAAAACAATACGAATTATACTATTTACAATACAATTTATTTATTTCAATTATAAACTAAAACAAATTCCTTTTGTAATAAAAAAAAAATAAAAATCTTTTAAAAACAATTTTTTTAAATAAAATTTCGGCAAAAAGCCAAAAAAAATTTTAAAAACAATTGTTTTTTGTTGAAATAGAAGCTTTTTTAGTATAAAAAATTTTAAAATAAAAGCTTTATTTTATTTAAAAACAAAACAAAGAAAAAAACTCATGTCTTTCAATAGAATTTAGATTTTTTCTAATTTAAAAACATTTATGTTTACTTTTTAAAAAATTGAAATAAAATTTAAGACCAAAATATTTCAAAATAAAATCCAATCTTAATAACCAAGAAAAAAGCTTGTTTTCTTTTTTCTAAACCAGTTTCATTGCCACTAATGCTTGACAATCTAATTGTAAATTTATTATTTCCATTGAAAATGTTTCATTTTCTTGGGAAAGTTCAAAAATGTAAATTTTTCATGGGGTTAGTTGCCTGGTTTTGTTGTCGTTTAAAAGCAAACCCACAAACAACCTCCAAAATATTTTTCTTGTTTTTCTACTTACAAGTTCAAGGCTACGCATTTATTTTTACGACTTTCTGTCTTTTCTTAATACGTACACACATAAACACTCATAAGTTTTTTATTTTTTTATTTTTAAAAACCATTTCAAGGAGAGAGAGAAAAAACAACTGAATTTAAGCCATAAACAACAATGGTAACAGCAACGACAAAAAAACCAGGCTAAAATAGTCTTACAGTTGAATACGTAATAAGCTTTTTTAAAAAATTAAGGGAAAGATACCCTTTAGCGGTGGTTAATGATGTTTTTAAATTAATTGTTGGCGCTGCATACTAGTGGGTTTGAGTAATACCACAATAGCATCACTTACGAGAAAGAGAAATATTCCTGAAGAGATGAATATTCGTTTTATGGATGAGGTAACGCACAGAAAATGAATACAAAGCAACTGGGAACATTACTGGACTTTAAATTGACCTGAAATGCTCATATAAAGAGCATTTCAACGAGATGCAAGCGTATAGTAAAGATAGGCAGAGGTCTCCAAACATAATCGATGAGTTCGCAAACCAGAGTAATGCTTTGTTTGAATACCACGATGGTTAGGCTAATTGTAACCTATAAGGCCATTTTTGAGAATGCAGAACGAATTTGAAAACAGCTGAAGATGAAGTTGTATAAGACTTATATACCGGCATGTGTTAGTGTAATCCAGGCTATGAAAACCTGATCTACAGGACCCCTGGAAGTTCTGTAAGATTTTAGCGCCTTGCGTATGGTAGTAAGGGCTAGAGCTATGCATACTATGGTTATGACAATGGGCCACGAACCTTATTTAAGATTCATCAGTAGACATTGTGGATCGAAGTTCATGGCAGCTTTTTTCTTAACTGTCCCGTTTGCAGAACCAGTAAATACTATTATTTTGGTAAATGCTTCAGGGTATAATGGCGGTATAAATGAAGACTGCTTAGTATTTTAAGAAAAGGACCGTTCTGTAGCATAGGTCAAGGACAGATAGTGGGACTGAGCGTGAGTATTTCGATTCCAGAGAGAAATATTTCGGACTTTTACAGAAACTTGCAAGCAAAAGTCTACGCTATCGAAATAGAAACTCAAGACATAGAAAGACAAGAAGCCCCAAAAACAAAAAAAACGGCACTTAACAACTCTAGGTGACAGTCAGGATGTCATCCAGAGGTCAGCAATGAGTATTCAAAACGATGAGTAGATTCGAATCATACTTATAATTTCTGATACTTATACGCATTCATACTTATTTTAATGTCATACTCATACTACTCATATTCAAAGTTGGAAATACTCATGGTACTCATACTTAACAATACGCATGATGTTATTGATTTCGACTCTCCATGACTCATCGTATACACGAATCACAAAATAAGTATGAATCGCGTACGAATGCTTTAATACTCACAAGAAGGTTGTGTGTTTGCTCTGCTTGCTGTCTTTTTCTTTCTTCTTTCTCTGTAAATGCAAAAACAGCTAAGACTGTAAAGTTTGACGAATGATTCGAATCACTCGAATCATTTATAAGTATACATAAGTATTTTTCTAAATTTATGAATCTGAATGAGTAGGCGTATGTATCAAGCATATTTCGAATGTTATGAGTTTGATGTCAACGTTGTACTCATACTCATTGCAACCTGTACTTATAAATCAATGTTGTACTGAGTACGAATGAACCAGAGTAGTTGGATTTCAATACTCATACTCAAAATTGCATGAGTGCTGATGAGTAGCGAAAAAGCGAATCATTGCTGATCTCTGATGTCATCCGAGCACTCTGTTTGCATGAAGTTTCACTTGAGAATTGTAAGACAATTTCTCTTTAGCTGAACCTGCTAGGAAGGGGAATAAGATTCAGTCTCTGCTGGATTCTAGATGTAATAGAAATTCGTGTCAATGAGTAGCCAGGTGAACTAGTGAAATGGAGAGCTACCATGCCATTGATAAGCCCAATAGTTTTCTGAGAAGTTTCAAACATATGTAGACTTGGCAAAAAAGAAGATGATGAAGAGAGATGGAGACTATTTTCAAGCCATATAGAGTTCTAATCGAATCTCTGGCGAGAAATGGGAAGTCATTTAAATCATGCATCAGACTATTTCCAAATAGCCTAAAGATGCTGCGGGATTATACAGAAGAGCTAGTGACAACACTATAGATCGTGTTTAAATGAAATATTTTATTTTAGAAAGTCTGTCAATTTTTTTTGGTTGCTTAAACAAAATAGAAAATCCCTTTAATTTGATAGATTTTCTTCGCTAAAAGCCATTGAACTACTACACAAAGCCTTTACCATTGAAACTTTAAAGTTTGGCCAAGTATCTCTTGCCAAATTGATTGCTTTTGGTTTTTGCTTAATTTAATTGGAAAAAAGAAAAGAAAAATCCGCCAGCAATTATTATTTCGCAGAGTTTGCTTAGTTTAAACAATTGTTACGATTTCCAAAATAAAAAACCACGTTTTCAAAATCAAACCCCCCCCCCGCCTTTTAAGCTAAGCCAACCTAAAGTAAAGCTCATTATTTATTTGGGGTTTTTTTTGGAAGTCATTAAAAAAAAACACAAACGAGCAACAACAATAACAAAATAATAGAGAAACTGGTTGATTAACTGCCATAATAATCTTTAATGTTACAACACACAGGCACATACATACATACATACAAAGTTGCTGCCATCAAAACAGTATCGGAGCTGAGCTGAACTCCACTGTATAAAATCACATGGATGGTTACGGTACGAACTTATTGAATTAAATTCGTCGTAATGATGTGATGTGATGTGTTGTTTTGATGCCGAAAATATCATAAAAAAAAAAACAAAAACAAATCAACACAAGAGTGTGATTTTTTGAAATGATACTCACTACTCATGTATTATACGTATGTACCGTATTATACGCCATAAACATGTAAAATTTGTTTGTAAACCTATCTGTGTGTCTGCGTGTCTATCGGTTTTATGAGAGTTTGAATTGTTTTTTTTACGGTTCAATGACTTTTAAATTGCGTTGTGATCTTCTAAAATTACGTCTCAAATTAATGAAAATAAAAAAAAAGAAATAAGGTGAGTTTGAGAGGTGGTTTAAAGGTGTTTCTTAATTTTATATTGTATTGGCTTTAAATACAATGTTTAAACTAAAATGTTAATTAAAAATTAAATTCTTATAAGAATAGAAATAGAAAAATCAAAATAGAACGTAAACAATAGATTTGTGTGAATATAAAGGGTCCGCCAAATAACTTTTTTTTTTGAAAATGCTTTAAAAAAAATCTACTGAATATTTTCTTAAATTTCTTTTTTTATTTGAAAGTACAATCCTTCAGGTTAATAATGGAAAATAATTTCATTCAAATGGCTGCCTCGGCTGGCCATGCAGTAGCCTAAACGATCGGTCCAATTTTTAAGCACATTATCGATTGTGTGCAGCTGTATTTCACCAATGCCTTCACGAATATTGTCCTTTAAAGCGTCAATTGTCTCTGGCTTGTCGGCGTAACACTTATCTTTGACGGCACCCCACAAATAATAGTCCAATGGTGTGAAATCGCAGCTCCGAGGTGGCTAAACGACATCAGATCTGCGGCTGATAATGCGATCTTCAAAAACAGGGCGCAAAACATCGAGTGTAGCTTCGGCTGTGTGGCACGTAGCGCCGTCCCGTTGAAACCAAATGCTGCCAATATCCTCCTCTTCAATTTTTGTGAACAAAAATTCGTTCAACATGGCCCGATAACGATCGCCATTGACTGTAACGGCCACTCCTTGCTCATTTTCGAAGAAAAATGGCCCAATTATGCCTCTGGACCAAAATCCGCACCAAACAGTGACGGTGACAATGCATGCGTGCGGGTTTTCTGTGCCCCAAATGCGACAATTTTGCTTGTTTACATACCCGCCAAGATCAAAATGAGCATCATCTGAAAAAATGTTTTTTTTTGCCAAAATCTGCATCTTCTGGTGTAGGTTACTGCATGGCCAGCCGAGGCAGCCATTTGAATGAAATTATTTTCCATTATTAACCGGAAGGATGGATTGTATTTTCAAATAAAAAAAGAAATTTAAGAAAATATTAAGTAGTTTTTTTTTAAAGCATTTTCAAAAAAAAGGTTATTTGGCGGACCCTTTGTATGTATGTATGTAAGCTGGGGAATTAAGCTTGATTTACTGGAAAAATTAACAACAAAAAAAAAATAAAAATGATTTCCGGGTTTTGTTAGACCTCTTTACCTTAACTAAAGTATTTAAATGATATTTTTTTTTCATATTTTGTGAGTTCATTGCGAAGATTGGCAAAATATTTGAATTTATTTGAAGCATTAGCTTGGATTCAGCACCAAGAAACTTTTTAAGGTCAATAACGAAGTCCCAATGAAACCACAATTTCTTTTAGCAACCTCCTCTCCGCAGTCTCTTGACCAAAACTCGAAGAATAAATAAAATTGCCATGAAAAGTTTCCCAAAAATCTGTTATTCAGAGTTGACATCAAACAAAATGTACCGCCACTCTTAGATAAAATTAACATACACAACGCGGTTGGTGGCATTAGAGTGAGGTTGTAATCCTAACTAAATGGTTGCAATTAACACGTTGACTGCCGACTACGAGATAACTCGTAGATTACGTTCCCAACTACGAGTTATCTCGTACTCACTAAACCTGTCATTTTTGTGTAGCTACGAATAAAATCGTATTATACTAGTATCGATAAATGGCTTCTGGGAAAAGAACAAAAAGTCAATGTTGGCTTGCGTGGCCAGTTTTCTGAAAATTGCCGCGGCAGTCAATGTGTTAATTAAACTTCTCATTAAGAAAAGAGCAACAGTCAAGGTTGATAGTTGTTCTATGGAACTAGAATTTTAAGGCTTGTACCCAAAACATTAGGTTCCTGAGGGTGCATAGAAGGTAAAGATGACCATGATATTTGTGTAAGCCAACAAAGTCATGACTAACCTTGTTGAGATGTGCGTGGTATATTCTACGTTGTCTATCTTCAAGAGAAGAAAAAAAAAACCAATGATTCGCATTTGATTACATGAACTTATAGGATCGATTTAATGAGGCTAACATATGGCCATTATGGTGCCGCCATTGTCGGATAAAGTTAAGACACTACATGGGTGCAATGATAAGCTAGGTTGTAATCCTAACTAAAGAGCTGTAATGACCATTTAAGTAAGCAAGTATTGACTGGACGAAAGAGATTTAAACATCAACCCTGAAATCATATTGTAGACGGCGTAGTCTAGTAAGTAGTGTAGTGTGTTGGCTTATTAGATGTGAGGCCACGGTTCAAACCTCAGGTCAGACATTTCCAACAAGAAACGAAATATGGAAAAATATTTCCTCGGCGACTGACTCTGAAATTGCCATTTCTCAAAAATCTGTCGTTCGGAATCGATTTTAAAGTGTAGGTCCCACCACTATAAAAAGCTAGGTTGTAATCCTAACTAAAGAGTTACCGGCGAGAAGGAGACTCCCGATGGAGGTTAGTAAAACAGCATTATGCTTTATGGAAGTGAAATTTGGGCCGAAAGTTAGAAAGCGAGCGTGCTCACTTATATCGGTACAGAAGACGGCTGCATTGCGTATCACTTCGGCGTATCGTACGGTATCCGCGCCAGCCGTACTTGGAGCGGATGGAGATTTATAGGGCGATATATTGGCCGGAAGTTATACAACAGATTCCTTCAGGCAAAACACCATCTCAAAATGGCACCGTCAATGGGATGAAGAGCACAGGGGAAGGTGGACGGCGAGACTTATCCCGGATATTGGACGGAAAATCGGAGAGGTGAACTACGACACTACACAGATGCTATCGGGGCATGGGTATTTTAGAAAGTACCTGCATAGAATGGGCAAGAGCGCCTCCCCTTATTGCCTTTACGAAGATGAGGAGGTAATTGATGATGCAGGGCACACTATTTTCGAGTGTGCACGCTGGCAGAGCTATCGCTCTGAACTGACGTCAATAGTTGGAACGATCACAGCCGCTAACATTGTCGGGTTTATGATTGCGAGTAGGGAGTATTGGACTTCAGTGGCGAATTACGTGGAGCGTATCCTAAGACTGAAGAAGAGAGATCTCGAGGCTGCTGAATATGTAGGCACGCCGGTAAAGATGATACCTGTACACGTGGCAAACAAAATTGAACTTAGGGACCTGGACGAAAGGAATAGTGGAGACACTTAGATGTCTCCTCAGAAGTCGCCGTAGTCTAGTAGGTAGTGTGTTGGCTTATTAGACGCAAAAGCCTGAGTTCGAGCCCTAGGCCAGGTATCAAAGACAAAATACAAAAAGTATTTTTTCGGCGACTTCCTCTCAGCAGATTTCTGGCAAAAACTCTGAAAGTAAATAAAAATTGCCATGAAAAGTTTCTCAAAAATCTGTCGTTCGGAGTCGACTTTAAACTGTAGGTCCCACCACTCATGTATAAAATTAACACACACAACATAAGTGGTGTGAGAAACTAGGACGTTTTACAATGGATCAATTCGACCTCCGGGTACTGTACTTGTCTTAATTGACAAGTACACGTCCTCTAACCTAACCTAACCTAACCTAGATGTCTCCTCAACTTTCGACACGCAATCCGGACGCGGATATGAACACGCAGGGGCCAAAAGGACTTCACTACGAAGTAATACCACCGCAGTTCCGGAGTGGGCACGAGGCCACGAGACGAGGGGGGGATTTAGTGGGTGAGGGCCCAACACACGGAGGATGTGACGACTTCCTCTATGGTGCGGTTAGGTACATTTAACCCTCCTCGGCGTACAAAAAAAAATCCTAACTAAAGAGTTGTAATAACCACTCAGGATTGACTGCGCGAAAGAGATTTTGCAAACTTCAACGATGAAATCCTATTACAAACAAATTTCTGCCGATGTTTTAAAAAAAATATACTTTTTGAAATTGTAAAAAAAAAATATTTGAAACTTTTTTAGAAGTACATATGTGGAGCTGAAAGGAAAACTTAATTGAAATATAAAAACAATTTATTATTCAACAACCAGAGTTAAAGACTTCTGTTTAAGAATTTTATTTAAGTTTCTGTAAACATTGTTTCACTTTTGTAACCCACTGCCTTTTAAAAATTTAAAGCTAGGTTGTGATCCTAGCTAAAGAGTTGTAATGACCATTTAAATAAGTAAGGACTGACTAGAGGGCAAAACATTTAACAATAACGATGAAATCCAATTACAAACAAATTTCTGTTGATGCTTTCGAAAAATTATACGTTTTGGAATAAAAAAAATGTTTCGAAAGTTTTTTAAGTGTGTGGGGCTGAAAAAAAACTAAACTAAAATAAAAAAAGATTTATAATTCAACAAGCCAGAGTTAAGAAACACTGATAAGAAACTTATATAAGTTCTAGTAAGCATTGTTTCACTTTTGTAATCCACTGTCTTTTAAAAATTTAAAGCTAGGTTGTAATCGTGACTTAATGATGATTGCAATTAACCAAGCTTTTCATTGAGCAAAGAGAAGAAAGAAATTTATACATGTTTTAGTAAACGTTGCTTCACTTTTGTAACCCACTGTCTTTTACAAATTTAAAGCTAGGTTGTAATCCTAACTAAATGATGATTGCAATTAACCAAGCTTTTCATTGAGCAAAGAGAAGACAGAAATTTATACATGTTTTAGTAAAAGTTGTTTCACTTTTGTAACCCATTGTCTTTTACAAATTTAAATCTAGATTGCAATCTTGAATAAATGATGATTGCAATTAACCAAGCTTCTCATTGCGAAAAGAGAAAAAAGAAATTTATACATGATTTAGTAAAAGTTGTTTCACTTTTGTAACCCACTGTCTTTTAAAAATTTTAAGCTAGGTTGTAATCCTGACCAAATTATGACTGTAATTAACCAAGCTTTTCATTGCAAAAAGAGAAACAAGAAATTTATACATGTTTTACTAAAAGTTGCTTCACTTTTGTGACCCACTGTCTTAAAAAAATTTCACTTATTTTTTTTTTTTTTTTTTTTTTTGCTAATTTGTCTAGGCTAATGGATTATTCATATTCATAAGCTTAATCATAAATTATGTGTCGCATCTTCATTAATTAACTAAATTCATAATCTCGAAGGGAAAGTAGGCGTTTAATTAAATAACAACGTCAACGAAAGAAAACTTTTAAGAGTGGGTTTGAGATTATAATACCAGCTGAGTTAAGGAATTTATGATTTGCATTTCAGAAGTTCTCAACAGAATGGAGAACAGTATTCTTAAGAAGAACAATTAAATTAAATTAGAAAACAAAAGCAGAGAAAAAGGCAGTGAGTTGAGGCATAACAAAAGAATTTAAAAGGCAATTGGCGCCAATTTATTATGGACGGGGGGCATGTTATCGATAAACATCTTATCTTCTTCGTTACATTCGTATTCTTAAGCTTTGGCTTTAACAGTGTTGCTCGAGACAGTGTTTTTTTTTAAAGCCAGTTTAAGATGGCCTGGCCTGTGTCTGTGTCTGATGTGTTTGATGTCTTTAATGTCATATTTACACGCAATTTTCCTTTTTTTTTTATTTTTAAACTCATTTCGTTTAGGCCTGTATTTTCATGGTAAAATTGTATTGTTTGGTAGCACACTTCTTCTTTTTTTTCTGCTTCTTCGCTCATGACAACCACAGCATATGGCCTATACTGGGTGCAGGTGTATATACGTATGTATGATGATTTATAACCATATAATTGCCAGTTACCAGAGCAAAAATCTAAAGACCAGTAGTTAAAAGCAATTAGACTTTACGAGTATAACAGGCCATGTGTTGTTAGCCATAATATTTTGTGTAACAAATGGAAAAACTTTTGCAAACAGAAAATACATTCCATTTCAGCCAGAGCCAAACAGAACGAGTCCATTTACAATGTCTAAACTAATTAGTTAAACGGATTTGGTATGTGAACGGAGAGCACAAAAATATTGACAACGAAATTAAATTGTTAAACGCCATAAAAAATATAAAAAAAAAAACTGAATGATAAACGTTGTCTTGCGTTTAAAAATAGTTGTTGAATGCTTTGCATGCCATTACTGAAAAGAAAATTGAATTAAAAAGAAAATTGTTATTAAAAAAAAATATTTAAAAAATTTAAAAATAATTACAAATTTTTTTTCAATAAAAATAGTGTGTGGAGCAAATAAATATTAAACGTATAGGGTTTTTAAAAAAACCTACTGAATATTTTTTCAAATTTCTTTTTTTATTTGAAAGTACAATCCTTCCGGTTAATAATGGAAAATAATTTCATTCAAATGGCTGCCTCGGCTGGCCATGCAGTAGCCTACACGATCGGCCCTATTTTTAAGCACATTATTGATTGTGTGCAGCTGTATTTCACCAATGGCTTCACGAATATTGTCCTTTAAAGCGTCAATTGTCTCTGGCTGGTCGGCGTAACTCTTATCTTTGACGGTACCCCACAAATAATAGTCCAACGGTGTCAAATCACAGCTCCGAGGTGGCCAAACGACATCAGCTCTGCGGTTGATAATGCGATCTTCAAAAACAGGGCGCAAAACATCGAGTGTAGCTTCGGCTGTGTGGCACGTAGCGCCGTCGTGTTGAAACCAAATGTTGCCAACATCCTCCTCTTAAATTTTTGTGAACAAAAATTCGTTCAACATGGCCCGATAACGATCGCCATTAACTGTAACGGCCACTCCTCCTCCTCATTTTCGAAGAAAAAATGGCCCAATTATGCCTCTGGACCAAAATCCGCACCAAACAGTGACTCGTTTTGGGTGCGTCGGCTTTTCAATGTATGCGTGCGGGTTTTCTGTGCCCCAAATGCAACAATTTTACTTGTTTACATGCCCGACAAGATCAAAATGAGCTTCAATATGAAAAGATGATTTTTTTTTTGCTAAAATCAGCATCTTCCAGTGTAGGCTACTGCATGTTCAGTCGAGGCGGCCATTTGAATGAAATTATTTTCCATTATTAACCGGAAGGATTGTACTTTCAAATAAAAAAAGAAATTTGAGAAAATATTCAGTAGTTTTTTTTTAAAGCATTTTCAAAAAAAAAAAGTTATTTGGCGGACCCTTTATTTTAAAAATTATTTCAAAATTATGAGATTTTCATAAGTGATAAGTAAATTTTTTACTCCATTTTTGTTGGTATATTTTTTGTAAGTAATTTAACAACCGTCCTCCTACACAAGGCTTTCGTCTGACCAATTAATTGCAAGCCATTCGCCATATACTAAATCGTTTAACGGAGGAATGCAAAAAAGTAGTTTGAAACTGACTACAAAAAGTGATGGTTCGAGAGCTGCCATATTTTAAATCATTTGTCGGTTGATCATGGTCAGCATAATCGAACTACTGTCCTCATTTGATGAGATTCTAAAGAAATTTAAGGATCGCAATACACATATTGCCAAAGATATCGCATCTGTTAAAGAAACTATGATGGACCTAACTACCCAACAGGTCATTATGTATACATACATACAAAACATATATAATTGCTCATTACAACACCTTTGGTCAAGATATCAACCTAGTTTCTCACACCACTTATGTTGTGTGTGTTAATTTTACACAAGAGTGGCGGGACCTACAGTTTAAAGTCGATTCCGAACGACAGATTTTTGAGAAACTTTTTCATGACAATTTTATTTTCTACTCTCAGAGTTTTTGCCAGAAATCTCTTGAGAGAAAGTCGCCGAAGAAATATTTTCTTCATATTTCGGGGGATTGGAGCCGAGACCTTATGTTTAATAAGCCATAACACAACACACTACCTACTAGACTTCATAGAACTCATGACATTAATCAAATTCAATCCGATTTATGTGCCAGAGTTGTTTAAAATTTGACATTTCGAATGAGCTCCACCCAGAGAAACCGTAGCGGATATTTGAACGATGTTATATGCCACACATACATATGTATGTAGGTTTTTAAAGCGAATAAAGTGTCGATGAAATCTCACTTACACTTTGTTTTATTTACATTTAATGATCGAAAGCACTTAATGAAGGAGCCGATATACATACCAGAGATCAGCAATCAATCGCTTTTTCGCTACTCATAAGTACTCATGAAATTTTGAGTATGACTGAGTCAACAGTATTGAAATCCAATAAATCTGATTCATTCGTACTCAGTACAACATTGATTTATTGATTGATTTATTTAAGTTGCAATAAGTTTGAGTACAACGTTGACATCAAACTTATACCATTCGAAATATGTTTGATTCATACGCCTACTCATACGAGATAAATGATTCGATTGATTCGAATCATATCTCAAAATTTACAGTTTCAGTTGTTGTTCCATTTACAAAGAGAGTCATGGAGAGTCGAAATCAATAACATCGTGCGTTTTGTTAAGTATGAGTACCATGAATACTTCAAACTTTGAATATGAATAGTATGAGTATGACATTAAAATAAGTATGAATGCGTATAAGTATCAGAAATAATAAGTATGATTCTAATCTACTCATCGTTTTGAATACTCATTGTTTACCTCTGATACATACATATGTATATTCGGTCTGTTTACAGTTAAAAATCTCACTTTGTAGTTTTACCACAAAAACAAAACATATTTATTTCGTATATAAAATAAATTGTAACAAAAAAATTTTAAGGATTTAAAATCAATAAGAAAGGAATACGGCAGATGTTTTCTTAAATGTTTTGCCTTTTATTTTTTCTTTTGTTTGTTCCCATGGCACTTCATAAATATGCCAAAAAAAATTTAATAGAGTAGTGCAGCCAACGCTTCTAATCATAATTTTTCTAAAGAAAATCACACAAGAGACTCAATATCGTCATGTCATCAATAATGCCTTGTACTTGGAGACACAATCAATATGTAGGACAGGACATCAATTGATGATTGTTTTCCTTTTTGGTCAATGTGATTGACAAAAAAAAATGTTCATTTCCACAAAAAAAGGACACAAATATTCTTTAAGAAAAAAATTGTCATAATAATCACAGACAGACATTTTGTCTAGGATATGTATGTAACTAAGGTTTTGCTTAAAAAGGTTTCCATTGAAGATCAAAAATTATGAAATTTATGATTTCTTTTCTTTTTTCATAAATTTAATGCTCATTTCAATTAAATGAAAGATTGATGAGAGTTTTCAATTGAAATTTTTTTTTTGATTTCTTGCAACAACTCGGGTAGTTTTGGGGGAATGTTTGATAAAATTTTTAAAATAAAATTATTTTGATAACCTTGTTATTGATATGAGAAAGGACGGACGGTGGTTGTAAAATAAAAGATTCAGCAGGATATAATGTATCAATCACAAATAGTTTAAAGATTGAAAAAGGGATTTAAATTTATCCCAAGAATTTGATTTTTTTTAATTTTAAGTACCAAAAAAAAGGGTTTTCATAGTGCTCTACATAAAGTGGTCTTGTAAAATAAGTACCTAAAATTTCTTAATATTATAAAATTACTTTTTTTAAATAATTATTTTGTTATTGTACGATTTAAGATATAGAAGAGTATCACGTTAAGTCATTCATTTTTATTTTATTTAAAAAAGTACCAAAAAAACGAAATGTATCCTTTAATATATGCCCTCTTTAGCTCATTAGTATCATAAATTTAAATGCTATTATTTTATTAAAAAAATTTTTGAAAAAGTACTAAAAAGTTCCAAAAAAAGTACCAGAGAAAAAGTACCACTTAAACCAAACTGTTCTAAAATAATAATTTATCACTTGCCAAATTCAAGCTTACAAAAAGTACGAAGTTTGAAATGAAATTTAAAAAAGTACAAAAAGAATGTTGTATCAAAGACCCTAATAAAACGGGAAATTACTCATGTAATTAAGATAAAATTGCTCGTGTTGTGTGGCCTTGTGGCACCATCTTCTTGGATCCATATATTATTCAGTTCATTATCTTCGTTTTTATGTGTAATAAAAGTCGGCTATCTCACGACAATAGCGCTCTGAAATAATGGTAACCGTTCTTTCCGGAATAGTTTTTAAAAAATTCGGTCCAATGGCAGCTTCATTATAGCACCAAACACTCACTTTTTCCAATTGAAATAGTTTTTCCATCACAATAATTCTGGGTTTTTTCGAGACTTATGTACGATAGTTTTGTTTGTTGACGTAACCACCAAGTGAGATATGAGTTGAAGAAAATTTTATCCAAATATTAGTACTCAAACACCATACCTATGGTGCTGTGAATAGTCTACCCGGCCTCATGCCATGAATAAATAAATAAAATTGCCATGAAAAAGTTTCTCAAAAATCTGTCGTTCGGAATCGACTTTAAACTGTAGGTCATGCATAAAATTAAACACACACAACAAAAGGTACTTTATTTAAAATACTTTTTTTAAAGAAGGTACCAAAAAATACTATTCATTAAAAAGATATTCTTAATGAAAAAGATTTTATGAGATCTCAAATCTAAAGATTTCGTTGATTTCTAAAGCATTTTGAGCATAAAAGTTAATTTTCAGAGTCGAAGGAACTTTTTTAATGGTATCCAAAAAAGTACTTTTTACTAAAAAGGTATTTTTTAAAGAAAAATATAATTTAATTAAGAAAAAAGGAAATATTATTTTTAAAAAAAGTTCCAAAAAGGTACTATTCACTAAAAAGAAATTTTTAATGAAAAAGATTTCTTTTATAAGAAATCAAATCTAAGGATTCTGTTGATTTCTAAAACAATTAGATCATAAAAGCTAACTTTAAGTGTAAAAGGTACTTTTTTAACGGTATGAAAAAAGTACTTTTTACTAAAAAGGTATTTTTTAAACAAAAATACAATTTAATTAAGAAAAAAGAAAACCCTATTTTAAAAAAAGGTACCAAGAAGGTACTATTCACTAAGAAGAAAATGCTATTTTAAAAAAGTACCAAAAAGGTAGAAGGATCACTAAAAAGAAATTTTTAATGAAAAAGATTTCTTTTATAAGGAATCAAATCTAAAGATTCCGTTATTTTCTAAAACAATTTGAGCATAAAAGTAAATTTTAAATGTAGAAGGTACTTTTTTAATGGTATCAAAAAAGTACTTTTTACTAAAAATGTGTTTTTAAAGAAAAATACAATTTAATTAAGAAAAAAGAAAATACTATTTAAAAAAGGTACCAAAAAGGTACTATTCACTAAAAAGATATTTTTAATGGAAAAGCTTTCTTTAATAAAAAACAAATCTAAGAAAAGATTTACTTTTCTGTTGATTTTGCAAAACATTTCGAGTATAAAAACTAATTTTAAGTATAAAAGGTACTTTTTAATGGTGCCAAAAAAGTACTTTTCACTAAAGAGATATTTTTAGATTTAGATTTCTTTTACAAAAAAAAAAAATCAAATACAGATTTACTTTTTATTTGTTAATTTCCAAAAATTTCAAGTATAAAAGCTAATTTAAGTATAAAAGGTACTTTTTTAATGGTGACAAAATGTACTTTGTTTTTTTTTACTATATAGCTACTTTTAAAGAAAAAATATTCATTTTTAATTAAAATAAAATCGAAGAAAAAAGTGTACTTTATTTAAAATTCTACTTTTGAAAAAAGGTACCAAAAAGTACTATTAACTAAAAATATATTTTTAATGTATAATATTACTTTTATTTTTTACTTTTTGTTGATTTTGCAAAACATTTCGAGTATAAAAGCTAATTTTAAGTACAAAAGGTACTTTTTAATGGTATGAAAAAAGTACTTTTTAATGAAGACGTATTTTTAAAGAAAAATATTATTTTTAAAATATTATTGAATCTAAGAATAAAAAGCTACATTATTTAAAATGCCATTTTGTTAAAAAGTACCAAAAATTAGTATGTATTTACTAAAATGATATTCTTAATGAAAAATTTTTCTTTTATAAGAAAATAAGATTTTTTTTCGCACTCTTTTGCAGGCAGTGGTGGCAGAATTATTCCAAAAAATAATTAAAAATTGAAAAACTTTAAAGAAATTTCCTCTTTTCAGCTTAAGTATATAAAACTGCAGGTGTATTTCTGGCAAACATCGAAATCAATTAAAATTATGAATGAAAATTGTTTGAATAAATTATTGAAAATCGTTGTAAAAAATGTTTAAAATTTAAAAATCTATACACCAAACCTATTTTACTCCCTTAAAACTTTTACTTCCGCTTTAAAGTTAAACAAGGGCCTGCTACTACTACTACTCTGGCTTTTTTTAACAGAGGAATTTTTCTATGGGAATGCTACGGCACATTAACAAAACACTTGTTGCCCTCTTAGAAATTGTGGTTGAAATAAAGCAAAACCATGGCAGGCAGGCAAACAGGCAAGGCAACATAAAAATTTTAAGATTTTTTTTAATGAAAAAAAGTAATACAAAGCATAACCATAAAAATATTTAAATTAAAAAAAAGAAAGAAAAACAAATAATAGAATAAAAATAAAATAAAATAATGAAATGAAAATGGAGAAAAAAGTTCTATAAAACCAAAGAAGGCAGAGAGTATTTTACTGTTACCATATAGAGAGAGACAGAGAGAGCGAGGCTTTAAATATTTTTCACTATAATGACGACGACAAAGCTGACGTTGGTTGTTGTGTTGTTGGTGAGTGCTGTTGATGTTGATGATGATGATGATTCTGATTATGTTGGGCAACGTCATAATGATGTGTGTGTGTTATGTTTGAACAATTAAATGAGTATGGAACGAGCAACAACAAATAAAACTTTAAAATGCAAGGCACATAAAACAGGGAAAAATATTTAAAATTTTTTTTCTATTTTTACAAACAAACAAACGTACAAATTAAATAGAAGCCCTTTTATAGAAAAGGGATTTTTATTTTCATTTAAAGAATGTAGTATGAAACGTTCCACAATTATGAGTTCTAAAGGTAGTGGGCAGGCAGCCCAACCCTTTTTATATAACAAAAGCACTTGCCTAAGTATGTTTATGTTTTTTTTTCTGGTATTTTTTTTTTGTTTAATATTTAAATAATTTGCATATGTGGGGGTTAAAATTCAAATTCAAATTGTATATAAATTTTATAATTTCCACTTTTTTTTGTATTTAATATGATTAATTTAAGCGGAAGTTTTCATTTAATAGCACAACATAAAATGTAAGCGCGCGGCTTACTTCTTGTATTGTCATAATTTTTTCCTCTATTGTAACCTTACAACAATTGTTTGTTATGCTAATAAATGAAACCAAATTCCGATATGGTTTCATAAATTCATAATAAACAAATAAAAAAAAAATAACGAAATATCATTAAAATTATACACAGGAAGTTTAGAAGTCATGAACATTACATACATATATGAAAATAATTAGCGTAGGTCGCATGTAGGGCCTATGTTGCTTTGAAATTTCAAAGTTTGTTTGGTTTTTATGCCAAAAAAGGAAACTTAAATGTGAACAAATATTTTAAGAAAATTAATTAATTAATTTAAGTCTCAAAAAAGACTTCCTACACATATTTTATGGCAGCAGCAACAATACATACTAAAATTTTTTTAATGAAATTATTAAGCAAATTCGGTCAACAATACCGAATGACTTTCTATTTCATTAAAACAACAAAAGACGGAAAGAAAAACTTCCTTTTATGACAAAGAAAAGTATTTAAACAATTGTAATTAACAATTGTTAAAAACGTTTTTTTTTTGTTAAATTTAAAACAAATTATAAACAATTTTTTTTTTTAAATTTAAATTTTTTTTTAAATTTAAAAAAATTTTTTTTTTAATTTAAATTTTTTTAAAATTTAAATTTATTTTTAATTTAAAATTTAATTTTAATTATTTTTTTTAATCTAAAGCTTCTGCAGAATACACATATGAAACCTAGGCGGCGTTAATCCATTTCAGGAGTAATAATTCCTGTGTTTCTACGCAGAAAGTTATGCTAACAAACACAGAACAAGCTATGTTCTGAACTTTACGAAATCAACAGGAGGGAAACACTATGGAAAAAACCCTACACAGATTAAAGAGAACACAATAAACCCTTTGGCCCCAAATTCTAGAACCTATACACGAGAATAATAACAGTAATAGGGTTTTGTAAAATCGATGAAAAGTTTAATTGATACTTTTAATCAAAACAATGAACATATTGTTTAACCAGCAAATTTCATGGTTGCATTTTCTTTTTGAGGTTATGATAACCACACGAAGACTACTAACCAATCAATAAGTGCCGAGAAACTTAAAAAATTTTATACCAAACAAAGTTTTGTTTAATTTAAAGCTTTAGCAAGAGGAGAGGAGTGCCCAAGAAAAAATTTGGGCATTCATCTAGATTTATTTGAAGGTATACATAAGTGATTGCTTTTAATGTATGGGCAATTCACACGACTTTGTATCGTGTAGGTTGTATTGAATACATTTGTTTGTTTGTGAACGCTCAATGCTATGCTGTATTTTGTATGTCGTGGCATTCAAACAATTTGATAGCCCGAAACCATCACAACTTTTTAAAAACATATGAAAACATATACACATTTTTTTCATTCACACAATTTGATAGCCCGAAACCAATACAACGTTTAAAAACATATGGAAAAAATGTGTTTCAGGCGCCTATCAATTTGTTTCAAGATTTCAAGCATATCGGATATAAGACTTCAAGCTAGAAATTGATTGATTGGTTCTTTCTGTTACAAATAGGTCTGCAAGTAAAGGATGAATGCCTTCCCTTCATTTAATTTAACTTAAAGTTGTGATGGAAAAAAGATTCTGTTCTAAATTACAGTCTATTGGGCTGTCTTTATTTGCCATATCAAAATCAGCACTTCTGAATCATACAGGTCGTCAGATGGGCCTCAGCTGCATTTTTTTCACATTGAGAAAGAAAAGCAAAACAAGCCGCAAATGATGCCTCACATACATAATTGGTCATTACAACCCTTCAGTCCGGATTACGACCTAGTTTCTCACACCACTTATGTTGTGTGTGTGTTAATTTTATACATGAGTGGCGGGGCCTAAATTTTGAAGTCGACTCCGAACGACAGATTTTTGAGAAACTTTTGCATGGCAATTTTATTTTACTTTCAAGAGTTTTTGCCAGAAGTCTGCTGAGAGGAAGTCGCCGAAGATATACTTTTTGTAGTTTATTTTGATGTCTGGCCTAGGGCTCGAACCCTGGCTTTACATGTAATAAGCCAACACACTACCTACTAGACCACGGCGACTTCATTTAATTAATTAATCAATGAATATACTTGAGTGCTTTAATCAGTTTAATGAAACTTTTTCGTTTGCAATTTAAACAAAAAATTAATAGAAATAATTACAAATTTTAATTAAAAAATAATTGATTTTATGGAAAGTTTATTTAATTTTCTTGTTAATAAAATATATTTTTTTTTTGGGTTTTCTGGCATCTATTGATTTGGCTTTGTGTGGTTATTAGAATCTCGAATCTGGTTTAGTTGTGTATCGAATTATTAGTGCCAGTTAAACATTATGTTCATTGTCTTGATTAAAAGCATCAATTAAACTTTTCATCTATTTTTGTTTTATTAATTAAAACTAGTAGAAATAATTACAAAATTTAATTGAAAAAAAAAAATAATTGATTTTATGGAAAGTGTATTGAATTTTCTTGTCATATTGTCTTATTTTTTATTGTAAATTTTTTTTATATAAATTATCTAAAATTTATTATTAATTAATTTATCTAACTTTGTGACACGCTTTCTTCAATTCATTTCCTTTTAAATTGTTTATACTAAATACATATGCACGTACATATATATTGTTGGTTGGGAAATTTTCAAATTGTTTTCAATGAATTTCTTTTTTTTTTTAATTAAATAATTTGTTATTAATAGGGGGGCTCTTTCATTTCATTTCTTCAACAAATTGCTTCATTGTATTTTTCTTATCATTGACTATACAGACGTAAATGTAATTTTCTTTCTTTCTTTTTTTTTTTTTGTTGTCCATATATATATCTCACAAATGATAAGATATCAAGTAAATTGCGAATTATTCATATACCATATGGGTACCATAGGCATTTCTTTGTTTTTTTTGTACTTTGCAAAAAAAAATAAATTTAAACAAAAAAAAATTGTTTTGAAGGTAAAAATTTGCTGTGATAAGATAAAGCTAACAACAGAAATGTTAATTGTTACAAGAGAACACAACAAAATTATTTTTAAATTTACTTGTTTTTTTCTTTCTTATAAATTAACATTAAAAAGCAATCATAAAATGTTATATTGTTTATTGTTTTTATGAAAGATTTTTGAAAGCTTATGCGCCAGTTATAAATTTAAATTAAATTAAAACGTAAAAGAATTAAAAAAAAAAATTATTAAAATTGCAATTAAAACCTTTAATATTTTTTAAAAATTAAAAAAAAAAAATTCCAACAGAACAGGCATATTCTACACATGGTTTGTGTCTTTAATAACTCGAATTATGTGGCATTTTTGAGAGTAAATATTCTCTCATTGAGCGAAATAGTTTTTTGAAACAAGGGAACCCTGTTGTGGATAAGCACAAGGCGACAGTAGTATTTATGGACGATAGTTTTCAACTCGCGTAGAGAGAGCGTTCTTTATACTGATACTCATAGTGCGACTGAAAAAGGTATTCTCTCTGTAATGCAATATACGAGTGGAAAAAGTTCCTGTGATTTACTGTTCTGTTGTAGTAATAATAGAACATTGAAACACAAGCCACATTGGAACAAAATAGAGCCCTTATATTCTCCCGTCATTAATAGGCACCTTCCCCGCTCCCAAATGCTGGCGAGAAACCTAAAATGAGAATATTTTTTGCTTCGAATTTTGTGTCATAGAAGTCGCCGTGGTCTAGTAGGTGATGTGTTGGGTTATTAGATGAAAAGCCAGGGTTCGAGCCCCAGGCCAGACATCAAAATAAACTACAAAAAGTATTTCTTCGGCGACTTCCTCTCAGCAGATTTCTGGCAAAAATTCTGAGAGTAAATAAAATTTGTGATGAAAAGTTTCTCAAAAATCTGTCGTTTGGAGTCGACTTTAAACTGTAGATTCCGTCACTCATGTATAAAATTAACACACAGAACATAAGTGGTGTGAGAAACTAGGTCCTAATCCTGACAGAAGAGGTGTAATGATGTATGTAATTAATTAAATTAATTAATTTAAATTCTTAAAGAAATTAAATACAATTTTAAATATTAAATTCAATTAAAATTTTTAATTAAACTTAGTTAATTAAGGTAATAAAATTTAATTAAAAATGTTTGCTAACGAAAATGTTTATTTAAATTCTTTAAAATTAATTAATGAAATTATTTGAGTAATAGAAATTTTTTTAAACTAATTAAAATTAATAATTATAAATGTAATTAAAACTTTCAATTACAAATTTTAATTACTTTAATTAAAATTTATTTGAAATTTAAATAATTAAATTGTTATTAATATTTTTAATTAAAGTCTAAAAACGAACGCCTAGAGTTTACTGACATTTATTACATCTTTTCAGATTACATACATACATACATAATTGGTCATTACAACCCAAGTGGAACACACTACTTACGTTGTGTGTGCTAAATTTATACATGAGTGGCGGAACTTAAAGTTTAAAATCGACTCCGAAAGACAGATTTTTTGAGAAACTTGTCATGGGTACTTTATTTACTCTCAGAGTTTTTGCCAGAAATCTGCTGAGAGGAAGTCCCCGATGAAATATTTGCTCATAATTCGTTTTGTTGGAGATGTGTGACCTGGGGTCAGATGGGATGCAATTAAAAGGTTAAATTTAATTAAAATAATGGTTAGAATATGAAGTATATTCTTTAATATATAATTAATATAATGTATATTCGATATTAATATTCTATTAATAATTTCATTGAATTGATGAAATATTTAATTGACTTTTTTTATTAGTATTACAATTAAATGGAAGTATTTTTTATGAAATTAATAAGTTTTCAACGTTTCGTTAATTCTTTGATATTTTCAGAAAAATTAAAATTTTTTCAATGCCTTTTCCTCCCCCCCAGTTATCTTAAATTATGTATCAATTAGCAAAAGTGTATTTAAATACTATTTGCTTGGAGTTAATATACGTTTCATTAGCATTTCTTAGATGTTAATGATGTTAACAAAAAGCCTTTATTGTACTACAACTCACGATTTATTTATGGCGTCTTTTATTTAAAAAAGAAAAAAAAAAAGAAAAGATTGAATAAAAAGAAACACGTTTTAAACTTGTATTGTAGTATTGAGTTTATTTTTTCTTTTATAAATATTTTGCTTAATTTAACACTTGTTTTTAGTGTTGTTTTATTTACATTTTTTATTTTCTTGAAATCAACAAAGAGAATTTTTAATTAAATAAGAAAAAAGCAATTAAAATAAGGCGACACAGAAAATAAAAATTTTTTTAATTTTTTTTTTGTTAAAATGAGATCACATTTTAAAGAGGCTTAATTAAGGAAAAAAAAATTAATTAATTAATTAAAATATTTTAAAATTAAGTAATTTATGTTTATTTATTTATTGAAATAATAGAGATTAAGAAAACAATTTATTTGTTTTATTTAAAAGGCTGTTAAACGTAGGAGTCAAGCAATTTTTAAAGGAAGCTAGAATTTAAGGAATAAATCTTTAATAATTAATGAATACGACTTGATTTGATTTGATTTTGTTGGATAAATTCCTATGAGCGTGCAGTGGTAAAAGCTCAAAGATTAAATAAAGATGATGGATATTCGAAATTATAATTTAATTTATTAAATTATTAAAATTTATTCTTTATTGAATGAAAGTTAAAATTGGAATGAAAAAATACAAGAAAACGATTTTAAAGTCAAAAATTTTTCTTTTACAGAAAAACTACTTTGTTTACATTTGGATTGAACAAGTATTTTTCTAACAATCTCCCACATAAACCAAATGTATACAATTACAACAATTACAATTAATATTTAAAATTCAATCTTTAAGAGTCTACGTGGTTCTGCTTAGCCGACGTCTTTGTTAAAATATCAGCTGCATTGTTATCGGATGTAACATATAGTAAATCGATTTATTTTTCTTCATATTTATCTCGTACATAATGGTATCTAATATCAATATGCTTACTCTTCTTCTGTACTGTAGGATTCTTCACCGTAAATGCTGCAGATTGATTGTCTCATAATATAGAAGTAGGTTTGCTAACATATTGTAAAAATCCAAGCTCTTCCAATAACCCACGAATAAAAACTACTTCTTTAGCTCTCTGACATAAAGCTATATATTCAGCCTCCATAGTACTTAGTGCTACAACAGGTTGTTTACGAGACTCCCAAGCTACTGGACCACCCGCCATTAAAACCACATGACCAGAATAGGATTTTCTGTCGAAAGTATCGATGCCCCAGTCTGAATCTGTAAAACACAAAATATCTTCTACTTCTGAAGAGTATGAAATTTTACCAACAGGATTCTTCCTTAGGTATATCAACACATATTTTGCAGCTTGAAAATATTCTTTATGTGGATGAGTATTAAATTGAGATAACTTAGAGACAACATGTATTAAATCTGGTCTAGAAATAACTGTCAAATACATTAACGCTCCAATAAGGCTTTGATAGTTTTTTGTGTCTAAATTCTCACAATTTTCTGCGCATTTTTTGTGTATTGTTCCACTTGCCCAAGGTGTTGCCGCCGGCTTGTAATTCGTCATATTCCATTTTTCTAATATCTCTTCAGCGTACTTCTTCTGATGAATGGATATACTGCCCCGTGGACCATCACGACTAATTTCCATTCCAAGGTAAAATGATATCGGTCCTCTATCAATTACATCTACCGAATTATTTAAACTTGATATAACATTTTTCATTTCTAATTCACTTGAACATGCCAATAACATGTCATCGACATATAAAGCAATTGTACATAAATTATTTCCGCTTCTTCTTAAGTATACGCAGGTATCGTGTTTCCATCTCTGAAAATTCATTTCTATTAAGATTTCATTTACACGCTTGTTCCATTCACGTCCTGCTTGCTTTAAACCGTAGAGATACTTTTTTAATTTACAAACTTTATTGGGATATTCCTTGTTTTCAAACATTTTTGGCTGAGACATATAAATCTCCTCTTCTAAATTTCCATTTAAGTATGCTGCAACTACATCAACATGATTAATCAATAATTTATGCCTTGCTGCCAGCGCTAATATTAACCTTATAGTTGAGTGTGTTACTACCGGTGCAAAAGTTTCATAAAAATCAATACAATATTTTTGAGAGCACCCTTGAGCTACTAGACGCGCTTTATATTTTTCAATTGAACCATCTGCATTATGTTTTAAAGCAAATACCCACTTGCATCCGATAATGTTTTTCCCTTCGGGCTTATCTACTAAATCCCAAGTTTTATTTCTAACTAACGATTCGTATTCAGCTTTCATAGCCTCTAGCCATTTAACTTTGTTTACATTTGGATTGAACAAGTATTTTTCTAATAGATTTTATTTTTTAAACAATTTGATCTAAAAAGCCTTAAGTTTTTAAAGCCTATGAATGTACGATACAAACTTATTTGCAAATGAAAGAAAAAAATCGCAAACAATCCTTAAGGATTTAAAACTTTAATAATTAATGAATATCGCATGATTTTATTTGATTTGATTTTTATTTTTGTTGGAATAATAAATTTTCCAAATCATTGAGTTTTTCCTTATGGAAACTCATAAAGATTAATGATGTTGAAAAACGAGAAAACAATTCCTTTCTTTAAGACAGAAATAAATCAAAAAAACAAAAGAAAATCGGGTCATAATTTTTTTTAGCATATATTTCCTTTCTTTCTATCTTTAAACTAAAGGGTGTTTTTTTATAGAGGTATAGAACCTTAAGTTGCAATAAAACAACGATGGATTATTCGATTGGCATGAATTTTATTTATCCGAAAGATAATCTTGTGGCATTACATTTTAAATATGATTTCTGGCATATGACCGCCACGGCTGGCGCGGATGTAGTCCAATCTGGACGTCCAATTTTCGATGACTTTTTCCAACATTTGTGGCCGTATATCGGCAATAATACGGCGAATGTTGTCTTCCAAATGGTCAAGCGTTTGTGGCTTTACCGCATAGACCAATGACTTTACATAGCCCCACAGAAAGTAGTCTAGCGGTGTTAAATCACAAGATCTTGGAGGCCAATTCACAGGTCCAAAACGTAAAATTAGGCGGTCACCAAACGTGTCTTTCAATAAATCTATTGTGGCACGAGCTGTGTGACATGTTGCGCCGTCTTGTTGAAACCACATCTCCTGGACATCATGGTTATTCAATTCAGGAATGAAAAAGTTTGTAATCATGGCTCTATACCGATCACCATTGACTGTAACGTTCTGGCCACCATCGTTTTTGAAAATGTACGGACCAATGATTCCACCAGCCCATAAAGCGCACCAAACAGTCAGTTTTTCTGGATACAGCGCCTCTGGGGATGCGAGTTATCAATAAGAGTAAACGTGGTGCGAAAACGTTCCATGGTTAATCGAATTAACTGCTCTGATGGACGATTTTGTCGACGATAAAATGGACGTAGTGCGCGATACGTTTTCCGCACAGAACCATTATTTTCGAAATAAAATTGCACTATTTGCAAGCGTTGTTCAGGCGTGAGTCTATTCATGATGAATTGCCAAACCAAACTGAGAATAAATCACTTGACAGCTGTTAAATCGGTCGCCATCTTGAAAAGTAATGCCAACTTAAAGTTCTATACCTCTATAAAAAACACCCTTTATAAACAAATAAATTTAAAAAAAACTGAAAAGAAATGAAAATAAATAATGAAAATTATTTAAATTTTATTTTTAAAAGTATTTAACACCTGTTTTTCTTTTAAATACTCACTCACTCGTCCACACAGAGAGGCCAAACAAATTTCATGTCTGGCACGCTTTGACCATGAAAATTGTGTTATAAACGGTATAAATTTTTTTGTTATTGTTTTGTTATTATAAATTTATGTTAATTTTCTAAATTGTATTGTGTTCATACATACATCTACATTTTTAAATAATTTAAATGATTTTTTTTATTGTGGTGTGTTTGTGAAGATAATTTATAACACAATTATTGTGCGAGTGAGTAAGTAATTTTTTTAGGAAGTAAAAAAATCTAAAAAAAATAAAATAATTAGCCAAGCGTAACATTTTATAAATAGAAAATTATTTCAAATCATTTGAAATCATAATAACAACAAGAAAAAAATAAACATGTTTTCATACGTACGAGTACATACGTATATACGGTATTAATCGCCTATGACCTACTAAATTAGTAACAAAAACAAAAATTAAATTTTTAAAAAATTAAAGACCAAGATCGCGATTATAAAACAAACTTTGTCCCTTGACAATGTGGAAACTTTTACGCAAAGATCTTAACTTACATGCCATAAAATGTAGTTCGTTTGCTTAGCATTTTTGCAGACTGTGACTCATTTGAAACTGGCTGAAGAAGATTAAGACTTCTATCAAACAATTGTGTTAAGTGTTAACGCGGATATCTGGCTAAAGAGCTACGTCAGTACGTAAAATTGTCATATTTTGAGACCACAAGCGAAGAGCTCGCTTCTGTCAAACGAGATCGTTTATCTTGTCAATTCGTAGCATCTATTCTCGAGAGATGGATGGTGAACTGAAAGTACTTCCTAAAGCCGGATCTTTTATATCGTGTCGTAACAGTCTCTTTAACTCCTCTAGCGTGTTATTCAGCTGTTAAGTACAACTTCTTTCAACTAACGAGTCATTTATTTAGCGATAGACATGCAATTTATGTGTATGAATTGTTTTACAACCGAAGAATGTAAGGAAATAATTAAAATGTCTTACGAAAGTGGTTATACAATCGTTTCGAGCATTATACAATGATTACATACATACATACTATCTAATATTTTTATTAGAACCCTTTGGTCAGGATTACAACCTAGGTTCTCACATCACTTATGTTTTATCTGTGTGTTTTATACATGAGTGGCGAGACCTACAGTTTAAAGTCGATTCCGAAGGCCAGATTTTTTGAGAGACTTTTTCATGGCAATTTTCGATTCACATTCGGAGTTTTTGCCAGAAATCTGCTGAGAGGAAATAGCCGTAGAAATATTTTTTTTCATATTTTTGTTTTTTTTTTTTTAGATATGGCCGGTGGTTTGAACTGAGGCCTCATGTCTAATAAGTCAAGACGACATTATCTACTAGACAACGCGACTTCAAGGGTGAATAGTGTCGTCATAATCGATTTACTGGGAGAGTAAATTAAAGTTTGTAGGTATACATAGAGCCGGTAAAAAATAAAGTAGCCTTTGAGTATTTAAATCTCATCTTGCTACAATAAATGTTATATTAGCCAAGGGGTATTTCAATTCAAAAGAACAAATTTGGAAGCTCAATACTAAGATTTGTTTGAATTTTATTACGATTTGAAGCACATATAGATTTGCACGTGATAGATTAAAACTTCTACTTTCTGTGTGGTGTATCAGTTTACTAAAGGAAGTGAACTAAAACGGTTAAAATTCAATTTGAAAATTCAAAACAAATTAACACCGATTTTTTCCATTATCCTTGGCTAACAAATATATTCGACAGAAAGTAGACGTTCTAAGCTATCATATGGAAAAAATTTCATCAAAAAATTCCAAATAGTTCAAAAGTTATAAGCGTTGAAAATTTGCTTTGACAGAAACCACCCCTGCAACAGCGTTCCGTTGGTCTGGTATTTTTAAATGCTTATAACTTTTGAACGGCTGGGATTATTCGAATGAAACTTTTTGCACGTGATAGATTAGAACTTCTACTTTCTGTCGGATGTATTAGTTTTTTATAGATAATGGATCAAATAGGCGAAAATTTAATTTCAAAATTTAGAACTCATATATCACCGATTTATTTCACTATTAGTAAGAAATTAATATATTCAGCAGAAAGTAGACGTTCTAAACTATCACACGCAAAAAGTTTCATTCAAAAATTCCAAGCCGTTCAAAAGTTATAAGCGTTTAAAAAAATTAGTTTGACGAAAATACCCCTCCTTAGGACATCAAGGAATTTTTTTTACCCAGAAAAGTCTTCAAGAAGCAGTAAATGATGGAGGTTTTAGGCTTCTTAACCCTATTAACCAATCATTAACCCTAGGCCGGTACTTATGGGGTGATTCACTATAAATGTTTCTCTGAAAAGTGATCAAATCATAAGATATTCTTCTCTCCCGAACTCAGTTGAGCCATTTTGCAAGCCTTTATCAAACTGTGACTTAATTGTAAATACTTTGGACATTCAACGACCAACAAACAGCAAAAAATTTTCTTCATAAAATTTTTAATTCCTTAAAAGCTTTTGAATTTTTTTTTTGCTATTAAATTTTAAACTTAATCTTAACGCTTTAAGCTTTACTAAGTTTTTCTCAAAGCTAAGAACTCACGTATAAAATACTAAAAATTACATTGGAAGTCAGTTTAAGATTTTCCCAGACTTTAAACTTGGCATATAAGTATGCGATCAGAGCCTCTTAGCATTCAGTTTTTATAAAAAAAAAAGATTTCTTTCTACAACGGAAATCGTATTAAAAATAAGTTTTTTTTTAATATAAAACTACCCGCACTATCTTTCAAATAAAAATCATAGCTTGACCTCTGCAGAAAAAAAAAAAAGAAAGTCATTCCAAAATCACTGACTTTCGTTTACTTTCTTTAGAAAATGCGAAAAAAAATTTTCACTTTTTTCAGATTCTACTGTGGCGTGACATATTTGTAACAATTTTAAACGCCTAACTACCGTACCCAACACAGTAGCCATAAAATAATTCCCACATCAATATTCCAAGAATGAATTAAATATTCAAAGAGCAAAGCTCTCTCTCTCTCTCTCTCTCTATAATTTACGCACACTATGTACTATAAAATACCGTTTCTATTACAATAGAAAAACAAAAACAAAATAAAAAAGAATGTATGCTAGAGACGGACAACGTACAAAATAGAATCTAATTGTCTATTATACTCGTCGTCGTCGTATAGAATGAAGTAACATGTGCATTTGACAAATAGTTACGAACTGCATGCATGGCAGGCATTAAATTGTTATTTTTTTTTTATTGTTTTTGTTTTTAATTTAATGAAGACCAAAAGCGGAAAAAGAAGGAAAAAATATAAATATTGTCAGCGCACAGCTTGTGAATGACAAATGCTTGCTATGCATGCCATGCATAAGTTGAAGAGGTCAGTGTAAAGTTGAATTCTTTTCAACTTTACATTCATGTGTACATCTCAACTATATGAAGGGAAAATGATAAACGACTTGATGAGCTGTTATCTGACAAGTTAGCAAAACTTATAGAATACCTTCGAAAATTGGCTTGTATATTAATGTTTTATTGCTACTGCAATGGAGGATAGCTGGAGTTGTCTTGAGCCTTATAAATACAAAGACATTGCTTTTTCACCCTAGAAAAGATAAAGGCAGAAAGGAAAGTACCGATACAGTGAAAGTAAAACTGAAGCCACTAAAGCAATTAGTTACGCGGATGTAGGTACACAGAACTCAGCCAGCGTAGATCGTTAATATTCCTCAGCCTGCGATTAGTTTCATCAATGTAGATACAAAGAACTCAGCCATCGTAGATTGTTAATGTACCTCAGCCTAGATATCGATTCCAAATAGAAGTTTCAGACGTTCAATGAAACCCCATACCGGTTTATCAAACTTTTCATCATCATCATCATACTTTTATTTACTAAGAGCCAGACAGTTAGAGAGGTGATGATCTACTATTTCGTTTCACAAAGGTCTTAAGGTGCATGGCAACACATCACATTTAACTGATCAAATTTACATATGTACATATGTATGTGTTGCTAATATTTGTTTTACCAAAGAATATGGATATAAAGAATACGCATCATGTAGAAGTAAAATTTCTTATGGCGGATCGTAACATTACAACCCGCTCTCATCAAATTCATTTCTAGATGAGAGGGAGGAAGACAGAAGGAAAATGAACACAAACAAAGAGCGTAACAATATGTTGCTCTCATTGTACGTATGTAAATGTGTATGTATTCTTGTGTTTTTTGATTTAGTTGGCGATCAGACTGCGACAAGAACACATGTTTGGCGGATGCTTTATCATTTTATTTCAGAATAACACTCGAAGAATATTTTGTGTTAAAAATGTTATGTCATTAGGTGTCATTGATATTAGTGAATACTATGTGATATTTCTTTGGGCGTATAATTGAAGTCTGAAAAAAGCGACATAAACCTTCTTCTTTAAAAGCTGACAAGATTTTTACGCTCTTTTTAACGAACATTCTTGATGTTCGTGTCCTATGTGTGTAAAAAGCCGAAGATGTTCTTCCCCTGAGGGACATTGGTGCCGACGTCTGTTTTTAACACTAAAAAATAAATAGAAAGTGGTCAAACAACAAAAACGCACGATGAGAACAACGCATTGTTACGCTCTTGGTTTCTGTAACTTTCCCTTCTACCTTTCCCCCCGCGTCATGAAATATTTTTGAAAAATATTCCAAAAAATGTTAAAATGCACATTCTTTATACTTTATTTTCTTTGGTTTTACTTAGCAAACACATCAAAATGATACCTTCAAACTCAAACCTCATTGTATAGTTGTCGTGAAGAAGTAGAGCACATATGAGCTGGTTAGTAAATATCAAAAGTATTTTGATATTCTTCAAATGCACCTCGCAATATACAAAAAGATGAGTTTAATCCCTTATTTGATGTGTGGCCGGGCAATTTTATTCTTATCTACAGTTCAAATCTTCAAGTCTTGTTTCAATATTTGGATAATTAGGAACAGGAATCTCATCATCAAAGAAATAAGAACCCAATCCAACAAGGGAATATGCCAACGTGTTTGCAAAAAATGTGCATCTAATTCGATGTGGTTCAAAGGTCATTATAGATTTCCTACAGTCTGCAATAAAATGTGCCTAATGAAATAAGGCAACATGTTGCAACTCAAAAACTATACGAATGGACGTGACAGCATCCATGTACAGTGAATATTCAAACTCATAATCTAATCAAATCTTGTCATAGGCAGTTCCTGTTTATTGTTACTTTATTCAGCTTGTGATTAAGTTCTGTAGCTGATTTATGTTCTCGTTGCCATTACTTTTCCCTTACCCGCTACAGTCCGGACTGTAGTGTGTACGTGTCCCTACGTAATGGGGACGAGCCCTCCGCGGTCGGGTGATGGTGGGTTAGTGTGAGGTCGGGGACGTTCGAAAAAAAGAAAAAAAAAAACGTATGCGAATGTAAATACACGTCGAATACTTAAGTCTTGTTTGATGTTGAACAAAAATATAAACGACAGAACTGAAAAAGTGGGCGTGGTATCGTTCAATATCATGTAAGGAACTACAATGAATAGTTTTTTCGAAGCAAACGCAATCCTTCAGCATTTGCTATGAGTTATACGGCATAATTTAATTAAATAATAAATTTAAATTTGTATTAAAAGCTCTGAAACACACAAGTCTTTAAAAATGATAAACATTGTTTTTATTATTTTTAATTAAATTTTTCATTAATTTAAAATTTGATGTCTAAGGCTTATGTAAAAATTTCATATGTTTTTCTTTTCTTTTTACAGTGTAAGTCATCACCTCCTCTCTATTTGGTTATTTGAGCAAATTTTCAGAAAAAATTTCACTTTTTTCATCAAAATTAACGTCAGATAAGATGAATCTTTTTTTTTAAAATACTATGAACACGTAAATAAAATATAAATTTCAACAAAATACGTTTTTATGTTTAAAAAAAAAAAAAAAAGAAACAACAAAATAAAAAAATTTTTAAAAAAATATGATTTGAAAAAAATTATTTGCTACTGTTTGCCTACTGAAATGGTGTTTGTCTGCATAAAAAACAAAAACATTAAAAAAAACTTTTTGAAAATAATTAACACTATAATTACTACAAGATGAAATTGAATAATAATGATAAAAAAACAATAAAAAAAACAGAAAAAAAAATTACTTAATTTTTGCTGTGTTTTACTGGCCATTTTTTTTTATAAACAATTTGAAAACCAAACTTCAAATGCGTTGTTTTTTTGTTTTTTTGTTTAAAGCTGTGGCTTTTGAAATCTTATAATTGTTTTGAAACAAATATCGCCATAATTACACATACATACATACATATACAAACTACTCATACTAACATAAGCTGCTTATTAAGTTTAAAATTAACCTACAAAAGGCTATTAAAAGCATTTAAAATGCTGCTTATAAAAAGAGAAACAAAACCTTGAGTTATGGTTAAACGATTGCTCATACAAACGAATTCTAAAATTATTATTATTTTAAGAGGTTAAAGGTCAAAATAAGTTTCTATTTCTATACATATGTATTTGCAATGTTATACATGGGTTGTATGTGTATAAGTAACTCCTATTAGAAGGTGCAACAAAAATTTGGCATTCATGAAAACTTCAATGTCTATACGTACTGAAGCTAGCCTCTCTCAAGACTTAGCTAAAAACCTAGAAAGCACAAGCAGAGTTCAATGAAAATACTGCCTTTGTGATAAAAAAAAAGAGTCGAAACTGCTAAATGCTGTAAGATTAGCCACAAAAGTTCAAAAATTAATTTCCATTACATTGAGAACAAGAGCCGTACGCATTGGATTTCTATTGGAAGATAATGCAGCATTCAGATAGCCTGACTGATTTAGTTTATTGGACACTTGACCTATCAAATTTGCTAGGCTAGTTAACCGACTTTCATTGAACAGTAAGGTACCACCACAATTCATATTTAACAGGCAGAATTTTCGCCTCATCATGCCAAGAGCCGGGCCCTGATACATGAGGTATAACAGATCCATTCTCTAAGGCCCATAACATAACAAAATTGGTCATTACAACCCTTCAGTTAGGATTACGACCTAGTTTCCCACACCACTTATGTTGTGTGTGTTAATTGTATACATGAGCGGCGGGACCAACAGTTTAAAGTCGACTCCGAACGACATATTTTTGAAAAATTCATGGCAATTTTATTTTACTCGCAAAGTTCTTGCCAGAAATCTGCTGAGGGGAAATCGCTGAAGAAATACTTTTTGTATTTTGTTTTGATGTCTGGCCTGAAGCTCGAACCCTGGCTTTATGTCTAATAAGCCAACACACTACCTATTAGATTGTACAATGGGTCAATTCGATCTCCGGGCACTGAAGTTGTCTTAATTGACAAGTACACGCCCTCTAACCTAACCTACTAGACTACGTTTGCTAGGTTAGTTGGCCTAATTTACTAGGTTGGTTGCCGACCTTCCTTGAAGAGTAAGATTCCAACGCAATTAATATTCAAGAACCTCTGCATCATCATTGCAAGAGCTAGGAACAGACACATGAGGTAAAATAAATCTAATCTCCATCCAAAGGCCCATAACATAACATAACACAATTTGTTATTACAACCCTTCAGTCAGGATTACAACCTAGTTTCTCAAACCACTTATATTGTGCATGTTAATCGTATACATGAGCGGCGGGAACCGAACGACAGATTTGTTGGGAAGCTTTTCATGGCAATTTTTATTTTGCACGTAGAGTTTTTGCCAGAAATCTGCTGAGAGGAAGTCGCCGTAGAAATATTTTTTCCTGTCCCCTTAGGGTATGGCCCCTACTTATGCAGTGCATTGTGCAGGTTTAGGAAAATAGGTTATAGGAAGGTGGAAAGAGGGAGTAGTGTTTATGGACATTTGATTTGAACTTACCAATATCGTAACTGACGGGAAAACTTTCGCAGGAAGATCATTCCACAAGCGAGCAGTGCGGGTTTTGTTCGAGATGTCTGACCTGGGGCCACGTCTAATAAGCCAACACACTACGTACTAGACTATGGCGATTTTATTCTGATACTCAAGATGAGGAACCTCCGCCTAATCATGGTAAGAGTCGGGCTTTGATACATCATGTAAACTAAATCTATTCTCCATCTTCATACCCTTAGCTCCTGAACAAGTTATTTAAGGGGATGTGTAGCCAAGGGGAACAAATATATCCTAAATATGAGAAGTTAAGAACATCCGCCTCGTCATGGCAAGAGCTAGGCCCGGACACATCTGGTAAAAGAAATCTATTCTTCATTCTCACACCCATAGCTCCTGAAGAAGATATTTGAGAGCATGAGAAGTCAACGAACAAACATTTCCTAAAGAAAATTAAATTCAACGATGGCACCACCATATGGGAAGTTAAAAATCTTCGTATGGTTATGGAAAAAAAGCTGATACATGAGGTAAAAGAAATCTATTCTCTATTCTAAGGCCCTTAGCTATTGCAAAAGTCATATGAGTGAACACAAGGCTTTCCACAATAGGGACACTGGCCTGTGAGAACCGCATTAGTGCGGTAAATGGCCGCATAGCTTTCTGAAGCCAAAAAAGTTGAACTTTCCTATAAAAACTAACGGAGAATATCCATGTCTAGTATTCGGAGATCGCGATTTTTGTTCCGACAGTGGCCTGTGACAACGCCATTAGTGTGATGTAAACATACCGGAGAATACCCATGTGGAACATCGGTTGACTTTCAAAATGTATCAATACAAAGTTTGTATGCAGTTCTACTACTGTATATAAATTATGTAGATATGCAAAGTTACCAAACAATGCATCAACTATAAATCCGATGCCTGATTGCTTTTTGACTGCGTTAAAAATACACATTGACGACGTTTTGAAATAGAATACATTGTAAACATTTTGTATAGCGGCTTTATGAAACACTATACTTTGTTCAAACACAAAACAACTAACATTTTGGAAGTCAGCCATCTATTCTCTTTAACATATCGGAGATCGTGAACTCAGTACCTAGCCTGGCTAATTCATCAGCAAGAATAGGTTACAAAACTTGGCTTTAATTCTACGAAATTTACCAGAGAAATATTCTGTATTTATGGACGAGAATATACGTCAAGGTGATGTGTATTAGGGACTTGCTTGCTACATAGAGGTTAGGTTAGGTTGGAGTGGTAGCTTTGATAACAAAAGCTTACTTCAGCACGCATAGTGGTCTGTTGTGAAGCCACGGGTGAACGCAGTCTAGAGATTTACAAGGAAAATCCTAAAACTCAACAAGTACGACGCCGCTTTTAATATGGCCATCAGTAAGGATTTCAGTCATTTTTTTATGAAAAGAAATTCACTTTCGCAAGGCTTCCTCCTTTATTTCTTTATGTATTAAATTTAAAATTTATTTAAAAAAAAAAGTTGAAGTAAGACTAACAACACTTTATGAAACATTTATGAGGGTCATTAAAGATGATTTTACACTCTAAAAAAAATCACTAGAGTTTGCTGCTTCTTTCTGCACACTTGATTGAAATGAAAAAGAAAAATTAAGAGAAAAAAACCCATGGCTTTTCAAAAAGTGGTTGAATTTTCCGGCATTTATGAGCACAAATTTAATGCGGGCTTAAATTTTCCTCTTCGTAACAGTCTTATTGTAATGATGACATTACAAGTAAGAGCCTGCAATACTACAGTTATATGTAGGTTTAGTGCTTATAACTGCCACTAAAAGTTTACATTCACCCGTGAAAATGTGACTTCCGTAAAAGTGTGAAAAAATTTTTTTTTCTTTTATTTTTTTAGCGAATTAAAAAAGCAATTCAAATGAAAAACTGTGAACGTGAATTGTAGTTAAAAAAAAAACAGCGTGCCAAAGCAAAAAAAAAATAAATTTAAAAAATGTAAAAAAATTATATTATAAAGACATGTGAAAAATTAAGACAATATGTAATAAATTTAAATACTAAAGTTTGTAAGAAAAGCAATAAAAAATAAAAATAAAATTAAAAAAAAGATTTTAAATAAAAATAAATTTTTTTTTAAATAAAACAAAAAAAAAATAACGAATTAAAATAGGAAAAATAATTACATTATTTAATAGACCATTTACACTACAGCGAAATCTATTTGATTAGATTTCAAATCTTGCTCAAAATCTACATCGTTTACACTGGATTTATTTGATTTGACAGTAGCAAGATTTCATTTTAATAAAAAAAACAGCTGACTGAAATTTAAAAGAAAATAATAATATTTCTAAATTTAGTTTAATACCAAACAAAAATGAAAAATATAGGACATTTAGTATTGTTTTCATCAAGACCAAATAAGATTCAAACAGAAATAATGTTGTTGCGAAAAAAAAAAGCGTCAGCACTTGTTGAATATAAGATATAAAAAAATAATGCAAATGTATTACTACACACAGTTGTTAAATAGTAGAACGGAATAAATACATGTAAGTATATAAAGGGTGTTTTTATAGAGGTATAGAACTTTAAGTTGGCATTACTTTTCAAGATGGCGACCGATTTAACAGCTGTCAAGTGATTTATTCTCAGTTTGGTTTGGCAATTCATCATGAATAGACTCACGCCTGAACAACGCTTGCAAATAGTGCAATTTTATTTCGAAAATAATGGTTCTGTGCGGAAAACGTATCGCGCACTACGACCATTTTATCATCGACAAAATCGTCCATCAGAGCAGTTAATTCGATTAACCATGGAACATTTTCGCACCACGTTTACTCTTATTGATAACTCGCATCCCCAGAGACGCTGTACGGTGCGTACAGAAGAAGCTATTGCTGCTGTAGAGCGTAGCATTGAGGAAGACCCGAATGAGTCCATCCGCCATCGAGCACAGGAATTGGATCTGTGTCCACATCCACTTTATGGAAGATTTTGCGGAAGGATCTTGGTTTGCGTGCTTACACAAATCCAACTCGTGCAAGATTTGAAGCCAAACGATCATCAAGTAAGGCGTAGATTCGTCGAATGGGCCCAAAACGAGATTACCGTTGTTCCCGATTTTCATAAGCGAATTTTGTTTATCGATGAAGCGCACTTCTGGTTGAATGGCTTCGTCAACAAACAAAACTGCCGCATTTGGAGTGAAAGTAATCCTCAAGTGTATGTGGAAACACCGTTACATCCAGAAAAACAGACTGTTTGGTGCGCATTATGGGCTGGTGGAATCATTGGTCCGTACTTTTTCAAAAACGATGGTGGCCAGAACGTTACAGTCAATGGTGATCGGTATAGAGCCATGATTACAAACTTGTTCATTCCTGAATTGAATAACCATGATGTCCAGGAGATGTGGTTTCACCAAGACGGCGCAACATGTCATACAGTTCGTGCCACAATAGATTTATTGAAAGACACGTTTGATGACCGCCTAATTTCACGTTTTGGACCTGTGAATTGGCCTCCAAGATCTTGTGATTTAACACTGCTAGACTACTTTCTGTGGGGATATGTAAAGTCATTGGTCTATGCGGTAAAGCCACAAACGCTTGACCATTTGGAAGACAACATTCGCCGTATTACTGCCGATATACGGCCACAAATGTTGGAAAAAGTCATCGAAAATTGGACGTCCGCGCCAGCCGTGGCGGTCATATGCCAGAAGTCATATTTAAAATGTAATGCCACACGATTATCTTTCGGATAAATAAAATTCATGGCAATCGAATAATCCATCGTTGTTTTATTGCAACTTAAAGTTATATACCTCTATAAAAAACATCCTTTACAAGCCCTTCGGTAATAATTGTTTTAAGACATTTAATTGAAAATGTCATACATACATAAGATTACTGGAAATTTTCAAAAAATATTTCCACATTTATTTGTATTGTTTTTAAATTGAAATGTAATTTTTTTCCTGTGCAGCGTTGTATTTTTATATACTTTTTGGCGAAACACATAGTTGCATTTCTATTTTTGCTAGATTTTGTGTAGATTTTGCCGAAATCTACTAAGTAAGTAGATTTTGTTTTGTATGGGAAATCTAGTTAAAATCAACTAGATTTGGCTCGAAATCTCATAAGTACTAGATTTCGCTGTAGTGTAAATGGCCTATAACAAAAAAATTTTAATTAAATAAAACGAAACAAAAAATAAGGAATTTTGTTATAAATTTAAAGAAAAAAAAAACAGATTTTTATAAATAAATTTTAAAACAAAAAAATCCCTTTTTATTTATTATATACAATACACATATTAACCCATCCGTTAAATTCTTATCTTGTTATTACTTTTGTTTTTTTGCAAACATATTGTATTTAATCGTATAAAAAAATTAATTCCCCTTTTATTATTATTTTTAGCCTGTAAACTAATGCCTATAAACCGCCGGCCGACTTTCACTATCTGTCTGTTATAAAAACATTTGCAAATATTTATTCAATTCTACTCTATTCTTCTCATATTTTTTTATTATTATTAATGATACATTTATTAATTAAATTGATTAATTAAAAAACAATGCCTAGTTAACGCTGCCAAAGCCAGCCATAAGCTAGCCAGTCAGTCAGAGTCCACAAGTTTATTCAACTAAAAGTTAAGAGAAGAAAAAAAAGAGGCCGGGAAGAATTATTATTTTTTTATTATTAAACTTATTGAACTTTTAACATCACAGATGATGATAAGCTTTTTAAAAAAAATAGCAAAATATGCTAACAAATAGAGCAAATACAACAAGTATGGACTTATAACACAGTAAATAGATTTGCAGAATAAAAATAAAATAACAGGTCTTTCATTAAAAGCTTCCTAATTTAAAATGTAAATAAAACAAGGTTTGAAAGATCAGTTGAGGCCTTTATTTATGGAATATAATATCCATCAAATATTTACATGGGCTCATCACATCGGAATTTATCCAAAATGCTTAATTTTCCATTGCTCTGGCATATAAAGCGAACAGAATTCTATCGAACGCATGGGTTATATTGGTCTTGAAGGAAGCTATGGAATGTGGCTTATTCGCATATACTTGTGACTTATTAAGAAAACATTACAAGAAAAAGTCTAAAGGAGTAAAATCTCATGACCTCGGTGGCCTGTTCACATCACCTCCACGGGAGATGACTATGCCCTCAAATCGCTTATGACGACTAGCCAATGTAGCAAGAGTTGTGTGGCACGTAGCGCCGTCGTGTTGAGGCCACATGTCGTTGGGGTCCAAATCTTCCACTTCATACATAACATAATTGGTCATTACAACCCTTCAGTCAGGATTACGACCTAGTTTCTCAAACCACTTATGTTGTGTGTGTTAATTTTATACATGAGTGGCGGCAGCTACAGTTTAAAGTCGACTCCGATCGACAGATTTTTGAGAAACTTTTCATGGCAATTTTATTTTACTTTCAGAGTTTTTGCCAGATCTCTGCTGAGAGGAAGTCGCCGAAGAAATACTTTTTTGTATTTTGTTTTGATGTCTGGCCTAATAAGCCAACACACTACCTACTAGACTACGGCGGCTTCTTCCACTTCAGGTTAAAGAAAAAACATGACAATCATCGACCTGAAGTGCTCCTCGTTGACTATGATGACATGGCCAACATTATTCTCAAAAAACTGAAGACGCCGACAGTCTTAAATCCACATATTATCCGATGATCTTGGATCTCATGCGGATCGTCAAACATGCTTTCAAATTCGAAATGCTCATCATTTTCAATAAAACAAAACTAATGACAATAAACATTACAGGTCTACTGTGTAGAGGGAAAAATTAGGAAAAAGAATGGCAAAAAAGTGTACAAAGCCTTTCAGAATAGAGGTGTGCATGTACACTGCCTTATCCAGACATAGTAAAACACTAGCGTGTAACACATTGTTGCAAAACCTGGGACCTACATATCTAAGAAGGATATACATCGGACAGAAGCCTTTACAGACTGATATCTGCGGCATATGATCCCCTCAAACTTTATAACCTATTCCTCTAATGACACCTCAAAGCCTATAACCCTGAAAATCTTCAGGTTGGTACTCAGTGTCAATAATGACAATTCTCTGCCTAAAACTTGATATGGACTCAGATCTTGCTCTCTGCAATGTATTAATATCCCACAGGTTCCTAGAATGTATTACGATGATTCATTTTCTTCGTCACATAATCTACATGTTGAACTCGAGACAACCGCCATTCTGAATAAGTGTACCTATGAGCCTACAGTGTCCTATCAAAAGATCGGGTACTAACCTTAAATTATTCCTGGATTAAATCTTTTATTCTACAATTTTTATAAAGCTTATAAAGCTTCCTAAATATTTGTATTATTGTTTATGTTACTGCTTTTAAAGCATGCTATAAGCACATAAAGGGCAGCAAATGCTGCGCAGCAATCTATCAAAAGTAGAATACATACGAGTAAATGTTAATTATTACTCTAAAGGAGGCGGGTGATGTGACGTTTGCACACTTAGGTTAATTTCAATACCATGCAATAACATACATAACGGCCCTATCAGAAGACCGATTATTTCTGACAGCCTTAAGGCACACTTATTCAGAATGGAGGTTGTTTCGAGTTCAACATGTAGATTCTGTGGCGATGAAAATCATCCTCAGGTTATTCCTGGATAGGATGTTTTTTAAGGCTTCCTAAATATTTGTATTATAGTTTATGTCACAGCTCTTAAAGCATGCTATAAACACATAAGAGGCAGCAAATGCTGCGCAGCAACTTATCAAAAATAGGATACATGAGAGTACATGGATATTATTACTTTAAAGGCGGCGGGTAAGCAAGTATCAATGTGGTTCCTCCGCACTTAGATTAATTTCAATTTTTGCTCGCGGCTACGAAGGGTTTAGTGTTGCTAATGCAATAGTTTGTATGGAGTAAAAGTTTTTGAAAACTCTATACCACTGTTAGAAAAGCGTAGAAAAATTTTAGTGGCACCATTTAATGATTATTTCAGTTTTTATTTATTTTATATGTACTTAGGCGCTACTAAGGCATCAATTGCAAAATTATGACGCAGCATTTGGCGCCTGTCATGTGTTTATAGCAGAAGCTAACAAACAAGCTTTAAATATGATTCAAAGAATATTTTTTTAAAAGTAATGCGTGTGTGTGTCCGAACCAACACTATACCTCACCTGATTTCCTTTTTTCCCGATCGGGAACGACTAGAGATTTGGCACGTTTAACGCGTAACGAACGCCGGCGTATGCTGCGCAAAAAGGCTTCGGGCATGCGGCTAAAACGTTGTGGTGTATCGGGCGCTTTAGTGCGTTCCGGTAAAAAGAAATTTTTAACAGCCAACATTGTGATGCGTAGTTTTGTTTCAAGGAGAGAAGGAGTTTAACAATAAAATTTTCTTATTGAATATTTAAAACTTTTTAGATTTTCTTTTTTTTTTGTTTGACTTCTAAAACTTATTTAAAATTTTTTCATTTTTTAATTAAAAATTTTTAAAATTTTTTTTTATAAAATTTTTTTATAGATTTTATCTATTAAAACTTTGGTATTTTTGGTTGTAAAAATTTAATTCTTTGTTTTTGTTTTTATTTTATTTAATGTGATGTAGTATGTGTGTGTCATTTTGAATTTTTGCATTTTAAATTATTTATAAAATTTGTTGTTGTTTTGTTGAAAAAATTTTTGCTGTTTGAATTTCAAAATATTTTCTGTGGTTAAACAAAAAAAACTGATTCATTCATTTAGAAACTCATTTTTTTTGCAAAATAATTTTTGTTGTTTTAAAATAAATTTTTAATTTTTTTGTTTAAATAATTTGTTAAGACATGTTTGCCTAAAGCCTTTCAAAAGATGGATGATGATTAAATGGTGGTATGGTTAGTCACAGGTTTTTAAAACCTTTTTTGTTATTAAAAAATTAAAATATTTTTGTTGTTGGTTTTCTAACACAATTTTGTTTTTGGTGACATAATTTTTTGTAAATTTATTTTAATTTTTAATTTTTGCAACACAATTTAATTTTCTTTAAACATTTTTAAACACGAGATTTTACTCCATTTTTTATGCTTTTTTATGTTGTCACATTCACTTTATATCACGTTATTAAAAATAAACAAAAAAACAAAAAAAACATGGCTTTTTGTTGCTGTTAATTCCTGTTACTAATTATTTTTTTTAGTAGTTGTTGTTTTCTTTTGTATGTAATTATTTCACTTCTTTACGTAAAATTTCATTTTGTAACACATTTTACAAAACCCCGTAAGCGAGAGAAAAAGTAAGAAAATAAAGAAGAAACTGCCATCCGCAATTTCTCTAGCAACCAATTTAAAGCACAGACCAAACACAACTGAAGGGAAATTTTACTACAGCATGATTAATTAAATGAAATGACAGAACGTTAAATAACATTCGATAGAAACATGTTAAATAACAGCAAGCAAATCAACAAACTGGTGGTTGTTTTGCTAGAAAACCAAACAAAACATACATAAGGGAAATTTTAACATTTGTATATAACATAATACTGTTAAGTACATACTAAAATAATATTTTAACAGCTTACTTAAGCTGTGTTATTATCACTTAAATTTTAAAGGGAATTTTTTTTTATTTTGTGTGTTTTTTTTTTTTGTTGTTTACAGCACGTTTTCCTATGTTTTGTTTTGCTTAGCAATTTCCACAATATTCTTTTTTTGTTCACTGAACTTACAGTGTGTTTATTTTTGTTGATTCTCTTTTCTTTATTTCTTTTACATTTTATTTACCGCTGCATACGTATGTACATTTCTTTTTTTGTTGTATTTAAAAACAATAACAAAACAATGTTTTGGCACATTCATAAACGACGAAAACATTATAAAAACAAAAACAAATTTCAAGCAAAATAACGGAAGTGTGGGTTGTTTAGTCTGCTGTAGGACTCTTCTACTCCTCAAAACTCATGCTGCTTCTTTTATTATTGTGCTGCTACTTGTTATCTTTATTGTTAAATCCCAGCAAAAAACAAACTTGGTCAACAACAAATACTAAACAAATAGGCACCCGAATGCTTACACAATTTGTCTTGCAATTTTTTTTTTGTAAATAAAAAATAAAAACAAATATTTTTTTTCTTTATTTCTTAAACATACGGAAGCAAGGTTTTAATATTTGAACTTAACAAAAACAACAAAAATGCAAAACGAAAGAAAATAATCACAAAAAGACAAATTGTTTACCGCATTAAGTACACAGTACAGAGTATGAGAAAGCTGCAGAGAGAGAGAGAGAGAGCCAAATCACAATATCAAATCAAATCAATAGACAAAGTAAAACAATAACAAAAATATCTTATCCTGAGACAGAGTACAGAGGACAGGGAGAGTAAAATCAAAAATAATAACAAAATCAACAACAATAATAATGCAGCACATAGGTAGTACATATTGTAAATAAACACAAATTAGAAAAGAAAAGCAAAAAAAAAACAAAACAAAATATCCCAACAATAGAATGATTAAAGAGAGTAAAGTTGTCAGACCCAAGAAAAAAAGTAAACAGAATATGTAGAAGCAAATTTTCAAGAATATTTTAAAAGAATAAGAATGTGGTTTTAGAAAATTTAATAAATCTGCAACACAATTTATTGCTATTGAATGAATAGGACAGGATTAAATAAAGAAAATAAAATCCTTCAAAAAATCTTCAACAGTTTATTTACAGCTAGAATATGTATGTATATGACACCCCACACCTTTCGCAAATACAATATGATTTCAATACAAGAAAAAACTCTTGTTTCTGTCCATCCTAAGTTACGATTTCTTCCATCTTTTCAGCCTATTTATGGATCCCGTCACAAAAAAACCGTTCGGCTTTTGCGGTTAAGAATAATTTGAGCCAATTTTTTCGTACTCTTTTCTGTAGTGAAGCGTATTCCAGTGACACCATTCTGAATCGAGCGAAACTAATGGTAGTCAAAAAGGGCAAGGTCCAGGCTAAACTATACAGCGGATGACTTAAAATTTCTCCTTCACTGTTCATTCTAAATCGAAAAAGTGTGTTTTGAGTTATGAGCTCTCAAAGTTTTCACGCGACATACGACCATATGTGTATTCTAAGGAGATTTTGCAAAGAGCATTAGAAACGTTCTAAGTACACTTAGAACGTTGTAGAATGGAGGCGTCGATATGTACATTGCAATTTGTGGCCGAGCGCTGTCCAGATGGAAAATTACGACATCATTAAGCGAATTATTATCATGTTTTTGTAAGACGAACATCTGTGTGTATGGGAAAACATTCAGTTATTTTCATACAATTCGACGTTCGTCTGAAATCGTTCTGCTTACAGACACTAACTATAATTGTTGTCTGTACAGGTCTCCCGCGATAGTTAGACTCGGTTTCAGCAGCTCGTAATAAAATACATCCTTCTAATCCCACCAAATACAGCGTAATACCTTGGGCACAATGGATATTATGCTTGGATGTAGTTTCTGATCATTGTCCGCGTTTTACATATCGACGCCTCCATTCTATAACGTTCTAAGTGTACTTAGAACGTTTTTAATGTTATCGCATTTTTAAATTCTACGTTCTGTAACTTAAATACTGTCAAAATTTGGTTAAGATCCGCCGATCCGTTCCGAAGTTATAGGGAAAAATCAACTTAGAATACACATATAGTTGTATGTCGCGTGAAAACTTTGAGAGCTCATAACTCAAAACACACTTTTTCGACTTAGAATGTTATAGAACGGAGGTGTCGATATGATCTGTTGTGCTTGGGGTTGTCGAAATGAATCAATTTTTCGTTGCCTGTGATAATACAATGCAAAAATGATTTCAGGGGATGGCCCCTAATCATGCAATACATTGTGTTGGAACTAGGAAAATTGGTTATGGGAAGGAGGAAAAAGCGAGTACAGTTTGTGGATATATAGTTTGAATCTTATTATTTCATAAGTAAGACGAAAGAACTCTTCTGGATGTTTTCCATGTACCGATAGTTCGGCTAAAGAACGAATTCTGTGTGTAATGCGGTGGCCAATCGACCATAAACGAATGCGTTCTGCGAGAAAGACGATTGCTAAGTAGGAATATATGATTTTCGGAAACAAGTCACAAGTTGTCGTAGCGATAGAACAGTGAAACATTAGCCACATTGCAACGCGGCTCTAAAGCAATCAAAGAGAATTTCTGGCATGTAATATACTCTTTCAACGTCTGCCAACTTCATTTCATGTGGCACTACACTCTCTTGCTTTCGAATTAATCCTACTGCAATTGAATCTAACCAAAGAATATGGATATAAAGAATACGCATCATGTAGAAGTAAAATTTCTTATGGCGGGTCGTAATATTACGACCCGCTCTCACCAAAATCTTTTTAAAAATCATTTCTTGATGAGAGGGAGGAAGACAGAAGGAAAATAAACACAAACAAAGAGCGTAACAATGTGTTGCTCTCATCGTACGTATGCACATGTGTATGTATTCTTGTATTTTTTGATTTAGTTGTCGATCAGACTGCGACAAGAACACATGTTTTGCGGATGCTTTATCATTTTATTTCAGAATAACACTCGAAGAATTTTTTTGTGTTAAAAATGTTCTGTCATTAGCTGGGCGTATTTTCATTTTTTTCGTCTCATAGTATAATTTTTTTAAATGCTTTGGAATGCTCGTTTTTTTCTTTTAATAAAAAATGGTTTTTTTATTATTTTTATTTTTCTAAAAAACATGGCCTAATTTTTAAGCCAAAGATGGATAGCTTTATGTTCTTTTAATAATAAAATGGATTCTTTATTTTATTTTTATTTATCCAAAATTATTAAGCGAAAGATAGACAGCTTTACATATGTATGTTGATGAAATGAAAATAAAAATAGCGTATATTACTAACACTTTTATATGGCTGTAAATAAATAAATTCTCTCAACTTATTTTCTCTCTCTTACTCACAAATCCATAACCAAAGGCATGTGTTAACCTAGAGGAAAATTGTTAGTAATAATTTCAAGTCTACTTATTAACCCAATGATATGTATATATGATCGGAAAATATAGAAAAATTGTACTGCACTAAGACACCGTATTTAACTTGGCAAGTATTCTTCCAAAAAACGAAATCATTTCTCATTGATATTAGTGAATACTACTGTGATATTTCTTTGGGTGTATAATTGAAGTCTGAAAAAGTGACATGAACTTTCTTCTTTAAAAGCTGACAAGATTTTCACGCTCTTTTTAACGAACATTCTTGATGTTCGTGTCCTATGTGTGTAAAAAGCCGAAGATGTTCTTCCCCTGAGGGACATTGGTGCCGACGGCTGTTTTTAACACTAGAAAAATAAATAGAAAGTGGTCAAACAACAAAAACACACGATGAGAACAATGCATTGTTACGCTCTTGGTTTCTGTTACCTTCCCTTCTATCTTTCCCCCGCGTCATGAAATATTTTTGAAAAATATTCCAAAAAATGTTAAAATGCACATTCTTTATACTTTATTTTCTTTGATATAACCTAACTTAAATGTTTTGAAAGGACTGCTTCAGTCACCCCTAATGATTACGCAAGATCTTCTTGCCTCTGACATGAATATTTATCGAGTACAGCTTCCAATTTACGGTCTCCAAACTTTATTGTCTATTCCGGATGCTCTTTGCCTTTGATGTCAAAATCACATTTTTTTAAAACGGGCAAAATGCTCAATACAATGCCGTTTTTGATAGAGCATGAGCAACATTTAGTCAGAATTACAATCTACCTTCTCACATTACCCAGGTTGTGTGTGCAAATTTTATTCATGAATGGCGGAACCTAAAGCTTGAAGTCGCCGTAGTCTAGTAGGTAGTGTGTTGGCTTACTAGACGTAAAGCTAGGGTTCGAGCCCCAGGCCAGACATCAAGACAAAATACAAAAAGTATTTCTTCGGCGACTTCCTCTCAGCAGATTTCTGGCAAAAACTCTGAGAGTAAATCAAAAATTGCCATGAAAAAGTTTCTCAAAAATCTGTGGTTCGGAGTCGACTTTAAACTGTAGGTCCCACCACTCATGTATAAAATTAACACACTCGACATAAGTGGTGTGAGAAACTAGGACGTTATGTACAATGGGTCAAATCGACTTCCGGGTACTGTATTTGTCTTAATTGACAAGTACACGTCCTCTAACCTAACCTAACCTAAAGCTTAAATGTCGACTTCGAGCGATAGATTTTTTGGAGAAACTTTTCATTGCAATTTTATTTACTTTCAGAATTTCTGGCAGATTTCTCCGTATCTCGTTTTGTTCAAGTTATGTCAAATGGGTTTTGAACCACAGGCTCACGTCTGATACGGGGAAACTCTATCTACTAGACTACAGCGGCTTTAATACAGCGGCTTCAATAGTAAGCTTGTGTGAAAAATCTATAAAATATGCAAAAATATGCTCTTAAACATGCATAAAAAATTTCCAATACATGAAGGAAAGTTATAAGAGAACATATTTTTTTTGTGTTGACCTGGTAATTATTACAAGAATTATTTCCTCCATTAAGAATGCTTAATAGTTGTCGTAAGAGGAATTCCTTTGTAATTAACAACCTTAAATTCCTGCTGCTGTACTGTAGGTATGCTAAGCTAAAAAAAAAAAACTTGTTTAATAATTTACCCAAAATAAACAACAACAAAAAAATGCTCCTTAAATATTCATGCACAACAACAACAACTACATCAAGAGCACAACAAAAAATGAGCACAGCATCATTAAATTTTTGCCATAAAACCCAAAAACACAATGAGGAGAATGTTTTTAAGGAACTCAGGATAAAAATTTAATGCTGCTGCAGTCGTTTTAAGTACACGACATAAGAACTGTTAGAACAACAACAACAAAAATAATAACAAGAAGTTGTTGTTGTTGTTATTGTCATGTTGCCAGTTGACATGTACGAGTGTACATATGTGACAATTTGGTTTTAATGATGAAAAATATTTTTGTTGTCTGTGTGTGTGTGTGTGAAAATATTTGTTTAAATGTGTTGCATGCAACAACAACAGAATGAATGACAATTATTCCTAGAAATGGAAAAACAGCAATACGTTACTCAATATTCATTCATTCGTTCATTTCATACATTATGCAACATTTGATGTGCAGCATCTATGTACACTCCCGCCCACATTCCCTTCCCTTCCATGTTCTGTCTATTAAATGACACTGTCACTATGATTTTGCATATGAAACGAAGAGATACTAGACCAAGCAGCTTTTTTCAAAAATATGGGTCATAAGGATGTCGTAAAAAAACGGCAAAAAAACACGGCAGAAATAAAATTGAAAATGACACACTAAATACACACTGGCTGACAGGAAAAAATAAAGGAAATTGTGTCAGAATTTTAATTTTTTTTTTAATTTTCGAAAAGCAGGAAAAAAATTGTTTTTAAATTTCTTTTTACTGGCATTTTAATTTCCTTTTATTTGAAAAAATAAAATAAAAATTTATTTGTTTTTAATACAATTATAATTTATTAGGGCATGTTCCTCTATTAAATCATAAATAAATTGTTGTTGTTATTTTCAACACTTTTTTTTAGTGTGTTATCGTGTTATGCTCATATGGAAAGAAATTTCTGTAGTGAACGTACCTAGAAAAAAAAAACAATGTTCTCTTCTCTGTTGTACGCGGTTAAAGTCAATGCAATTAAAAAGCCATAAATTTGTTGGCCATAATTTCATAAAGTCCAGGCGTATACTAAAATACAACGAAATAAATGAGCGTCTACTACAAGCAGCAGTACACGAAGCACAAACATAAATTTTTAAATCGGAATTTACATCGATAACTCGTTAGATAGATTTGAGCTCCATGACCCGTCATTATTTTAGAGGCTCTTACAGTATACTTCTCAAAAATCTCATGATTTACTATTGAAATGTTAAAAATATGGTTTTAGTCGTGGTAAAATAAGCAAAATTATGCCTCTATAAATAGAATATGCTCAAATATGCTTTTAATCGTCGTAAAATAAGCAAAATTATGCCTATTAAAAAGAATATGCTCCAATATGCTTGTAGTCGTGGTAAAATAAGCAAAATTATGCTTCTAAATACAGAATATGTTTAAATTTGATCTTAGTCGTGGTAAAATAAGCAAAATTATGTCCTTAAGAACAGAATATGCTCAAATATGTTTTGAGCCGTGGTAGAATAAGCAAAATTATGCCTTTAAAAGCAGAATATACTCAAATATGCTTTTAGTCGTAGTAAAACAGTAAAATAAACAGAATATGCTCAAATATGAATGTAGTCGTGGTCAAATAAGCAAAATTATGTCTGTAAAAACAGAATATGCTCAAATATGAATGTAGTCGTGGTCAAATAAGCAAAATTATGCCTTTAAAAACAGAATATGCTCAAGTATGCTTGTAGTCGTGGCAAAATAAGCAAAATTATGCTTCTAAAAACAGAATATGCTTTTAGTCGTAGTAAAACAGTAAAATAGACAGAAGATGCTCAAATATGCTTTTAACTGTGGCAAAATAAGCAAAACTATACCTCTAAAAACCGAATATGCTCAAATACGCTTTTAATCGTCGTAAAATAAGCTAAATTATGCCTTTAAAAACAGAATAAGCTTAAATATGTTTTTAGTCGTGGCAAAATATGTAAAATTATGCTTCTAAAAACAGAATATACTCAAATACGTCGTAGTAAAACAGTAAAATAAACAGAATATGCTCAAATATGCTTGAAATCCTGGTAAAACAAGCAAAATTATGCTCAAATATCCTTTTAACCGTGGCAAAATAAGCAAAATTATGCCTATAAAAACAGAATATGCTCAAATATGCTTGTAGTCGTGGTAAAATAAGCAAAATTATGCCTTTAAAAATAGAATATACTCAAATATGCTCTTAGTCGTGGTAAAATAAGCCAAATTATGCCTCTAAAAACAGAATATGCTCAAATATGCTGTTAGTGTGGCAAAATAAGCAAAATTGTGCCTATAAAAACATAATATGCTCAAATATGCTTTTAGTCGTGGCAAAATAAGCAAAGTTATGCCTCTAAAAACAAAAATACGCTGTTAGTCGTGGAATAATAAGCAAAAATATGCCTCTAAAAACAAAATATGCTTTTAGTCCTAGCAAAATAATGCCTCTAAAAGCAGAATATGCAAAAATATGCTGTTAGTCGTGGCATAATAAGCAAAAATATGCTTCTAATCGTAGCAGATGGGAGTATCTCCAACGCTAATACGCTTAGAAACTTTCTGTGGAGTGAGAAGCGCTGTTTGAATGGGTATACACGGATGAAAGGGAAAATTGGTAGAGGCATAGAATATTCTAAAGTCACGTGAGTTTAAGACTTTGTTGGATCATTACAGGCTTTTTGACATGGTTTTGTGTACTCAAAGAACACGTGTTTAGGATAGGGATTGCCTTGTTCCCTACAAAATATGTAGATTCTACAATGAGGGAAATGAATCAACACAACATATACTTGGAACATTAGCGATATTAGAGCGTATGAAAACTAGACAAAGAGTGCTTTTTGCTGATACGAAATAACATCCTGAAATTTATGAGGGCAACAGGATTAGAAGAGGTATTATGGGGATACTCTATACTCTTTACGACAATAATAGGTCTCCCTATGAGGAACACGAATATGGGTGCGACATAACAATGCATGCAGAGCCTGCATATACTTGAGCTGCATATACTTGGAAAATAAAAATAACTGGATGAGGTATAAAACACTAGGCAAAGAGATATTTTTTCTGACGCCAAACAACATTCTGAAATTTGTCACGAGAACAGGATTAGTATGTTGACTTGTTAGACGTGAGGCCAATGTTCAAACCCTAGCTCAGACATCTTCGGCAAGCAACGAAATATGTAAAATTATTTCTTCGGCGACTTCCCCTCAACAGATTTCTGGCAAAAAATCAGTGAATAAAATAAAATTGCAATGAAAAGTTTCTCAAAAAAATCTGTCATTCGGAGTCGACTTTAAACTGTAGATCGCGCTATGTAACGGGTGATTTTTTTAGCTGTTATCTTTTTGGCAACACTGGTTTAAACAGCTCACGCACGTTTCGTGTTTTGTTTCACTGTCAAACATATTCAGTTTGGTCTATAATTTAACCATGAATCGTCTTACAAACGAACAACGCTTGCAAATCATTGAATTTTATTATCAAAATGCGTGCTCTGTTAAGAAAGTTCATTGCGCGCTTCTTCCATTTTATGGTCAAATCGACCCACTAAGGCGGCTATTCCGGCTATTGTGACTAAATTTCGCACCAAATTTACATTGTTGGACATTAAACCAGCACCACGCTTACGTAGAGTGCGAACTGAAGAAAATATCGCAGCTGTATCGGCCGGCCAGTGTTAATGATGACCATCCATTATCGATTCGTTGCCGTTCGCAACAATTGGGCCTCTGTTACTCAACAACGTGGAAAATTTTGCGGAAGGATTTAGGTGTGAAGCCTTTTAAAATACAGCTGGTGCAAGAATTGAAGCCCAACGACCTACCGCAACGCAGAATTTTTGGTGAATGGGCTCTTGGAAAGTTGGCCGAAGATCCACTTCTTTATCGAAAAATTGTGTTTAGCGACGAAGCTCATTTTTGGCTCAATGGATACGTAAATAAGCAGAACTGTCGATTTTAGAGTGAAGAAGATCAGCTAGAAGCATTGCAAAAGCTACCAATGCATCCAGAAAAAGTCTCAGTTTGGTGCGGTTTATGGGCTGGTGGCATCATGGGACCGTACTTCTTCAAAGATGCCTCGAATCGTAAAGTAACTGTGAATGGTGAGCGCTACCGTGAGATGATATCCAACTTTTTTTGCCCAAAATGCAAGAGCTTGACTTGCATGACATGTGTGGTTTCAACAAGACGGTGCCACATGCCACACAGCACGCGTAACAATGGACTTATTGAGAGGCGAGTTCGGTGAACATTTTATTTCACGTTCGGGACCGGTTAATTGGCCGCCTAGATCGTGCGATTTAACGCCTTTAGACTATTTTTTGTGGGGCTATGTTAAAGCTCATGTCTATACAGACAAGCCCGCTTCAATTGACACATTGGAAGACAACATTGAAACATTTATTCGTGAGATACCGGCCGAAATGGTGGAAAGAATATGCCAAAATTGGACTAAACGGACATGGACCATTTGAGGCGCATTCGCGGTCAACATTTGCATGAAATAATCTTCAAACATTAAATTATATGGACCGTACTATCGATTCAAATAAAGATTTTCATGCATTGCATTGCATGAATTTTATGTGTTTTTTTTTTGAAAAATTTTCATATAGCTCTTAAAAAATCACCCTTTATAAAAAATGAACACATATAACATAAGCGATGTGAAAAGCTAGGTCGCAATACGACAATAATAAGTTGCCTTACCTCGAATTACGACTGCATTTGAGCCGCATAACAATGAATGAAGAATCTGCTTAGTGGACATCGAAAAAGTGGCACACTCGCTAATCTCTAGGACGCATAAGATGAAAATATTGCGTGAAAGGAAATATATCAGAAATCTCATGCCGTTTAACGAGTCTCCAGTGTTCCATGTGGCATTTCCTCTTGTCCATTGAGTTGGTGGTATGTATTTTGGTACACACGCATTAACATTAAGTGTTAAAGAAGGCGAAAAATCATTCATAAATTTAAAAATATAAACCAATTAAAGTTTTTTCTCTCTTTTTCACCCTCCCCCCCCGTGCACATACAAACATACAATCTATAAAACAAATCAACGTATAAAAATAAAAACAGAAATAAAATTAAATATTTGCCAGTAAAAAAAACAGAAAAAACAACGAAAAATGCAGGCAACTAAGTGTGGCATGATAATTGCAAGTGCTAACGCAAGGCGGTGATGGTGGTGTTGTCGGTGCCATTGGAAATTGTTGTTGTTGCTGTTGTTGTTGGTGGGCCATATTTTATATGACGGTTTATTTATTTATTTTTTTTTCTTTAATTTCTTGTTATTTCGGAATATTTTGTGCACTTTTGGCATAATTACAATCGAATGTATGTATGAACACATGTACAGGCCGGCCACCCCTGAGGCCTGCTTTAAACACTTACTCTAGTATATCATCGAGAGCAACAGCAGCAGCAGCATTATTATCATCATCAACGACAGCATTATCACAGGGTGTTGTTAATAATAATTCGTTTAAGTGTCGAGTGTAAATTACACACAGAATTGTTTATTATTGTGGGCTAATTTTACACACACACACACACACACACGATTGTTTTTATTTGGTAAGTATGTGACCATACACGCAGGGTAGGGAGTATTTACACATACTCACTCCTCCATATGCATTGAAATTATTGAGACAATCATTGTTAATGGCTGGTATTTATAAAATATTTAAAAAAAAAACACACACATTTAATATGATTAAAAAATAAATTGCAAAAGATTATGTATGTATTGGTATACACATATTTGTTCGCGTCATATGTTTTTGCTTAATTTGTTTATCCTTCTCTCCTTTATTTTTTATAAACAACAGGAGACATAGCAGGCATGTAATTGCAGGCAATAAAATATTTTCGAAATTTAATTCAATTTATTTGTGAAAAATTATTGAATAGTCTGGCTGGCTGTAAAATATATTTTAATTTTAATCTGTTAGGCAATGTAATCATTCACTGAATTGAAAAAGAGTATAAAAAAAACAATTTCTAAGAGAATTTTCAATAAATATGGTGTTTTTTATAGAGGTACAGAACTTTAAGTTGGCATTACTTTTCAAGATAGCGACCGATTTAACAGCTGTCAAGTGATTTATTCTCAGTTTGGTTTGGCAATTCATCATGAATAGACTCACGCCTGAACAACGCTTGCAAATAGTGCAATTTTATTCCGAAAATAATGGTTCTGTGCGGAAAACGTATCGCGCACTACGTCCATTTTATCGTCGACAAACTCGTCCATCAGAGCAGATAATTCGATTAACCATGGAACGTTTTCGCACCACGTTTACTCTTATTGATAACTCGCATCCCCAGAGACGCTGTACGGTGCGTACAGAAGAAGCTATTGCTGCTGTAGAGCGTAGCATTGCATTGAGGAAGACCCGAATGAGTCCATCCGCCATCGAGCACAGGAATTGGATCTGTGTCCATCCACTTTATGGAAGATTTTGCGGAAGGATCTTGGTTTGCGTGCTTACAAAATCCAACTCGTGCAAAATTTGAAGCCAAACGATCATCAAGTAAGGCGTTGATTCGTCGAATGGGCCCAAAACGATATTACCGTTGTTCCCGATTTTCATAAGCGAATTTTGTTTAGCGATGAAGCGCACTTCTGGTTGAATGGCTACGTCACCAAACAAAACTGCCGCATTTGGAGTGAAGGTAATCCTCAAGTGTATGTGGAAACACCGTTACATCCAGAAAAACTGACTGTTTGGTGCGCTTTATGGGCTGGTGGAATCATTGGTCCGTACTTTTTCAAAAACGATGGTGGCCAGAACGTTACAGTCAATGGTGATCGGGGTATAGAGCCATGATTACTAACTTTTTAACATTCCTGAATTGAATAACCATGATGTCCAGGAGATGTGGTTTCAACAAGACGGCGCAACATGTCACACAGCTCGTGCCACAATAGATTTATTGAAAGACACGTTTGGTGACCGCCTAATTTCACGTTTTGGACCTGTGAATTGGCCTCCAAGATCTTGTGATTTAACACCGCTAGACTACTTTCTGTGGGGCTATGTAAAGTCATGGGTCTATGCGGTAAAGCCACAAACGCTTGACCATTTGGAAGACAACATTCGCCGTATTATTGCCGATATACGGCCACAAATGTTGGAAAAAGTCATCGAAAATTGGACGTCCAGATTGGACTACATCCGCGCCAGCCGTGGCGGTCATATGCCAGAAATCATATTTAAAATGTAATGCCACAAGATTATCTTTCGGATAAATAAAATTCATGTCAATCGAATAATCCATCGTTGTTTTATTGCAACTTAAAGTTCTATACCTCTATAAAAAACACCCTTTACAAATTTAATTGCTTTAAATGTAAGCTGCTCACTAAATAGATTGAATTTCAAAGCGTTTAGATTTCTAATGAATGTTGTGGATGTTGGAATTGCACTCAAATGATTTACTTTTGGTATGTAATGTAATTCTAGAGACTAAAGTCAATGCGCATACATAACAAAATTTGTCATTACAACCCTTTAGTCAGGATTACAGCCTAGCTTCTTACATCGCTTATGTTGTGTGTGTTAATTTTATACATGAGTGGCGGGACCTACAGTTTAAAGTCTACTCCGAACGACAGATTTTTTTGAGAAACTTTTCATGGCAAATTTATTTTACTCCCAGAATTTTTGCCAGAAATCTGTTGAGAATAAACCGCCGATGAAATATTTTTCATATTTCGTTCCGGATGTCTGACACATACATACATAATTCATCATTACAACCCTTCAGTCAGGATTACGGACCTAGTTTCTCACACCACTTATGTTGTGTGTGTTAATTTTGTACATGAGTGGCGGGACCTACAGTTTAAAGTCGACTCCGAACGACAGATTTTTGAAAAACTTTTCATGGCAATTTTTATTTACTCTCAGAGCTTTTGCCAAAAATCTGCTCAGAGGAAGTAGCCGAAGAAATACTTTTGTATTTTGTTTTGATGTCTGGAAAGGGGCTCGAACCCTGGCTTTACATCTCATAAGCCAACACACTATCTACTAGACTACGGCGACTAAAATCAACGCTATTGTTATAGAAAAAAAAATTTTTTTACAGCCACTTGGTTGTTCTTCCATTACTCATCCTTTCTTACATGCACCGGTGTGGCCTTCAGGACTTTTTTTCTTCGAGTATTATTAGTTTAGGTTAGGTGGCCCACTCTTCTTGAAGAAAAAGGGCTAATTTGCGTCAGAGTTTCGGGCCATTGCAATAACACAATTAACACCCAACCTGGGGATCAAACATACCCTACAGGACAGTTCTATCAATGTTGGAAGAAAATGCGAAGCTAAGAACCTCCGTCTCCTCATGCCAAGAGCCAATCCCTAAGAAATGAGGTGATGAGAAGTTAAGAATCTCCGTCTCTTCAGGACAAGAGCCTAAGAAAAGAGGTGATGAAAAGTTAAGAACCTCCGTCTCGTCATGCCAAGAGCCTATCACATAGAAAAGAGGTGATGAGAAGTTAAGAATCTCCATCTCTTCGTGGCAAGAGCCAACCACCGAGACTTGAGGTGATCTTCTTCGCATTTTCTTCCTCAGATCCACAGTTTCATTTGAGAAAAAGTCTATTGGCATGGCAGAATTGAAATTCTGCAATAGATGGTCTTGCAATTTAAAGACAAAAGACAATCAGTCCTCTTTTTTTTTCAATTTCTGAAACGCACGTAAAAGTTGCGTAGAGTGATTATAAATTACCCTGAGAAAACCGCAGCATTCATAGACCAGAACCAACATCGAGGTGACATTTGCATCCTGGCTGTAAGTAAATTAAGAGATTCGAATATGGCTGCCTTCCAAAATGTTAGTTGCTTTGTGTTTGAACAAAGTATCGTGTTTCATAATGCCGCTGTACAAAATATGTACAATGTATTCTACTTCTAAACGTCGTCAATGTGTATTTTTAACGCAGTCAAAAAGCAATCAGGCATCGGATTTATAGTTGATGCATTGTTTGGTTACTTTGCATCTCCACATAGTTTATATACATTAGTAAAACTGCATACAAACTTTGTATTGATACATTTTGGAAGGCAGCCTATCATTTGGCCTTAATAACGGATTTCATCCCTTCATCTCAGATGCTCACAAACGCCTAAATCAGCAGAAAAGTGGTGAAAGTGAGGGGGTTCGTCTCAGGTTCATGTAATCCATCCTGTCTAACCGAGTAAATTAAGAGATTTTAGTATCATTTGTCTACAATTTCGGAATTCATTCCTCTCTCTGAGATTCTTACAAATGCCTAAAGCAGCAGAAAAGTGATGTAAGCGTGGGGCTCCTTTCCAGGCTGATGTAATCCATCCTGGTTGTCCGAGTAATTTAAGAGATTCCAGTAATATTTGGCTACAATATCGGAATTCATTCCTCCCTCTCGGACGCTTAAAAACTCCCACATCAGCAAAAAAAAAAATGCTAAAAGTGAGAGGCTTCATCCCTGGTTGTTATAATCCACCCCTGACTCAACTCAGATCCGGTTAGCACTCAATTCCTATAGTGAGAGGAACCTAACCTCACTTATCAACAACGTCCACACATGGCGGAACATCTATTCTGCTGTCCTAATAAACGTACGGACCTGCTCCTTAAAGATTTGCGCCACTAGAAATTGCACGATCTTTATCAATACCGACACCAGCTACGAACTAATAATGAACATACGATTCAAAACATGGGTAAACACGACATTAGAAGACAACTCCCGACATCAACAGCAGAGCTATTACAACAACAATAGCTTAATTTCTGAATATGGAATGAAAACGTTTAAAATTTTATGAGAATTTTCAATGGCTTGTACAATGACACAAAATAATATTGAAATCCATATTAGAAGCTCATGCTATTAATGATCTACTAAAGGTTAGGTTAGGTTAGGTTAGCGTGGTAGCTTTAATTTACCAAAAAGCTCACTTGAGCACGCATAGCGGCCCGTTGTGATGCCTCTGCACTGACCAAGTTCCTCACATCCACAGGAGAGGGAAGTTGGTCAGCGCAAGGGCTGCACATTTTCCAAAAAGCACGACTACCCCATGCTGGAAAACCAGCCAGAATGTTTGATAGACGAGCCTATGTCCTTGATATCAATGGACGATAGCACCGTCAAGCTGACAAGGGTCGGAGAGCCTGATAGTTTATCCTTGAGCGGGCTTTAGAAGGGAACACTTTGAAATACCCTGGATTAGACTGTGTTGACCTAAATTGCTATTCACAGCCGCTCACTTTATTTTCTGTACACTTTCAAAACTTTTTAACCACTTTATGCTATGCCACGCCATGCTATGCCGGCCGCTCTAATTACCTTTTTGCACACTGACCGGCAGTCAACCCACCAATTAGGGGTCATATTACCCGTGGATGACATTTGTTATTTGAAATTCCAAACCAATTACCGAAATTAGCACTCAAAAATTGTACAAACAATGTGATAAAAGAGAAATACAACAACAACAACAACAACGATGATTGTATCAAATTTCAAAAAGAAATTTTCAAAAATTTCAATTCCCTTAACCGCATACGATAAATTTATCACACAACAAAAAACGAATTTGAAATGCGAAAAAAGGGGTGAGATTTCTAACACCCGCTCTGGAGTAAAGTAAGGCAATCACATCATGTGTGTGTTAGGGAGAGGTGAGGGTTGCCAATTTGTTAATGCTTGTGTTACTCAATATAATTACGTTCTTTGAAAACATAGCGAAAAATATTTAATGAGAACTGTCACAACTAAATGACAATTGAAATGTAATGAAAACAATTAAAATAAAACCACCACCACCGCCAACACCACTATCATTATCATCATCATCACGATAACCACCATCAAGCACCATAAAGTATGCTTTACAATATGAAGAGAAAGTGAACCCTTTTCATATGCAGCATATGCCCCCATACTCTTAACACTTGAAGTAACTTTTCATTTAATTTTGTTACTTTATGCGGGAGATTAAAATCTTATCTTTCTCTTTTGCCTGCCACATGAACATCACATCATCATCATTGTTTATTATGAACAGGCATACTTTAGGGCTGTCATATGAATGGTAATAAAGAAGCATATCTTTAAGGTGTTAGAAGTCAGTCACATTGAGTCACATTGGCATAATAGTTTCCTTGTTTTTTTTTTTTATTAAATTCTTTAAAAAACAATAAAAAAGAATACAAAAAAAAACTCTTTTGAAACCAAAAAAAGGGGTGCTTCAACCAAGAGGGTGTCATGTGAAGTTTTTTACAGTTTCACCCTCTTTGTGACTGAATTTCGGTAGACTAAGGTTGTGATTATTGTTTTGAGTTCGAGGTGTGTCATGACTTTGTAAGACCAAATATTGCCAACACACTTGCTTAAATATTTAAACGAGATTTATCCATCACTTGCCCTAAACAACTCCACCTAAAAAAACAGACAAAAAAAATTCCTTCCCTTCTTTTTTTGTTTGATTTCCTGGCTTGCCTTGGCTTCAAAATTCGTAATAATTGCAGTTGTTAGCCAAAAAAGAAACGTTATTTTAATGCTAATGAAAGCATTTTTGCTGTTGTTGCTATTCTATTGGCATATTGAAGACACCCCAAAATGCACTTGCCATCGTCATTCTATCAAAATTAAGTCCATTTAAACGAAATGCCAGTTTTAAATGGTTTTTATGTGGGTGGGTGTGTAGCCTAACAGACTCTATGAGTACAGTTGGCCTTGCTGCTGCTTGCTGGCTAGCTGGCTGGCAATTTAACTGACAACTTAAAAAGGGGGTGGCTTGGCTTAGCTGGTCAAAATTGTTTGGCTTGTGTTATCTTTAATTTCATGCCATTTCCGGATTTGTTTTTCCAACTTTTGCCCACAAAATAAAAATAAAAAAAAATAAACGGAGAGAAAAAGAAATTGTTTTTCTAGGCAAATGTTTCAATTCGATAATTAAATTTAATTGAATGGAAACACAAGTTTTAGTTGGAAACAAAATTTCCAAGAAACAATTAAAAACGGCAACTAAAGAAACTACAGAAAAGCGGAACCAAATTTTTTCAAAATTGTTGTAAATAGGCTGACAATATTTTCTTCAAATGCCTTCCCCTATAAAGCTTTCTCCACTTAGTTGTGTACATTTCAATTTCAAGAGTTTCTTTCCCATCACTACACTTTTCTACTTTATCCCAAAGACCTGTATCACACTACCAACGTTGTGAGTGTTTATTTCATCCATGAGTGGCAGGGCTTACAGTTTATTGCCGACTCTGAACAACAGATTTTTGAGAAACTTACTCATGGCAATTTTATATATTTACAGAGTTTTTGCCAGAATACTGCTGAGAGGACATACATATTTGGTCATTACAACCCTTCAGTTAGGATTACGACCTAGTTTCTCACGCCACTTATGTGGTGTGTGTTAATCTTATACATGAGTGGCGGGACCTACAGTTTAAAGTCGACTCCGAACGACAGATTTTTGAGAAACTTTTTCATGGCAATTTTATTTACTCTCAGAGTTTTTGCTGCTGAGAGGAAGTCGCCGAAGAAATATTTTTTAATTTTGTCTTGATGTCTGGCCTGGGGCTCGAACCATGGCTTTACGTCTAATAAACCAACACACTACCTACTAGACTAAGGCGACTTCTTTGAGAAACTTACTCACGGCAATTTTTGGCGGAAGCCTGCTGAGAGGAAGAAATATATTTTCGAGATATCTAAGCTGGGTTTTGAACCAAGGTCTCACCAAGTTAATTTTATCCATGAGGGGCGATGCGGGCTTACACTTTATTACCGACTCTGAATAACAGATTTTTAGAGAAACTTTTCTTTGCATTTTTCTGTCATAGCCGAGTTTTTGCCAGAAGACTACTGGGAGAAAGTCGCTGTAGAAATATATTTTCGAGATGTCTAAGCTTGGTTTTGAACCAAGGTCTCACCAAGTTAATTTTATCCATGCGTAACGGGGCAGGCTTACACTTTATTACCGACTCTGAACAACAGATTTTAGAGAAACTTTTCATGGCATTTTTCTTTCATATCAGAGTTTTTGCCAAAAGACTGCCGATAGGAAGTCACCGAAGAATTATATTTTCATGATGTCTAAGCTGGGTTTTGAACCAAGGTCTTACCAAGTTAACTTTATCCATAAGTGACAGGGCGGGCTTACACTTTATTACCGACTCTGAACAACAGATTTTAGAGAAAATTTTCATGGCATTTTTCTTTCAAATCCGAGACTGCCGAGAGGAATTCATCGAAGAAATTTGTTTTCGTTATTTCTAAGCTGGGGTGTGAACCAGAGACTTGCCAAGCCAATGCATTATCTACTAGACTACAGCGATTTCCTAGATTTCTCCTGAGTAACCTGAGTAACTGACTTACCAAGCCAATGCATTATCTACTAGACTACGGCGATTTCCTAGATTTCTCCAGAGTAATCTGAAGCAAAAACCAAGTATTTTTCAACTATAATTTCCGTTCTTTCCGCTGCACAAAAAGGTTTTTTCACAATCTTTGGTTTTAAACTACACTCTTGGCAAGCCCGTCTATCGATGATGATTTCTCAGGTCTCTCCTGAGCAATTTGAAGCAAAATTCAAATCCTTTTCAATAATAATTGTCGCTCTTTCCGTTCCACTGGAAGGTTTCTACACTATCTTCTGTATTAAACTTCAACCTTGGGAAGCTCATCTGTATGTTGATTGCCTCAAATTCCTGGGTTACAGGAAACAGCGATACTGACCAGCTCTTTCCCTTGAAATGGCCAGTATCAAGGAGATTAAGAAAATAAGATAATAACCTCTGAGTAGTTGAGCCATTTGAGTAGTTTAAACCATCGGTGAACCGAACCTGAAAGTTTGAAGATCCTGACAAAAGAATCCAGGCCCACTATATTTAAATTTTTTGACTATAAATGTCTGACAAATCTCCTCTTCAAAACCTCTTATACTCTTCCTTTTTGGCTGCAAACCTTTTATGATCTTTTGTAAACGTGTGTATTAAGAATGACTCCTTGGAGATTTATTTCAACAGAAAAAATTTAGAATTTTCAGACTAAACCGGGCTGACTTCCATCTACACACCAGAGGACAACCAGATCCAAAGACTTTTTCATTGATTTCGATAAGTTCTACAGTCTTCAGCATGTTTGTGCGTGGAGTCATCTTCATATCCATGGCATGCTACTTCCAGTGGGGAGCCAATGTTCAAAAACAAAGAGGCTTCATCTGATGAGGTTATAAATTAATGAATCGAACCTATTAGAGAATAATATTCGATTGTTTCTTTCACTCCTTTTATAAAGGGTCCGCCAAATAACTTTTTTTTTTGAAAATGCCTTAAAGAAAAACTACTGAATATTTTCTTAAATTTCTTTTTTTATTTGAAAGTACAATCCTTCCGGCTAATAATGGAAAATAATTTCATTCAAATGGTTGCCTCGGCTGGCCATGCAGTAGCCTACACGATCGGTTCAATTTTTAAGCACATTATCGATTGTGTGCAGCTGTATTATACCAATGGCTTCACGAATATTGTCCTTTAAAGCGTCAATTGTCTCTGGCTTGTCGGCGTAACACTTATCTTTGACGGCACCCCACAAATAATTGTCCAACGGTGTAAAATCGCAGCTCCGAGGTGGCCAAACGACATCAGCTCTGCGGCTGATAATGCGATCTTCAAAAACAGGGCGCAAAACATCGAGTGTAGCTTCGGCTGTGTGGCACGTAGCGCCGTCCTGTTAAAATCAAATGTTGCCAATATCCTCCTCTTCAATTTTTGTGAACAGAAATTCGTTCAACATGGCCCGATAACGATCGCCATTGACTGTAACGGCCACTCCTTGCTCATTTTCGAAGAAAAATGGCCCAATTATGCCTCTGGACTAAAATCCGCACCAAACAGTGACTCGTTTTGGGTGCGTCGACTTTTCAATGTATGCGTGCGGGTTTTCTGTGCCCCAAATGCTACAATTTTGCTTGTTTACATGCCCGCCAAGATCAAACTGAGCTTCATCTGAAAAGATGATTTTTTTTTTGCCAAAATCGGCATCTTCTGGTGTAGGCTACTGCATGGCTAGCCGAGGTAGCCATTTGAATGAAATTATTTTCCATTATTAACCGGAAGGATTGTACTTTCAAATAAAAAAGAAATTTGAGAAAATATTCAGTAGTTTTTTTTTTAAAGCATTTTCAAAAAAAAAAAAGTTATTTGGCGGACCCTTTATAAAAATATCAAAAATATTCGCATATTCTCTTATCACAATACAAGTAAGTCCTCCCCTAATCTGTTAAACTTCCCCTATAAACACAATATTTTTCAACATTTTGACACTTGCACCCTTCATTTCAACACACTGTGGCACCATATTGTGGTGCTGTGACACCCGAAAATATTACAAAAATAAAAAATAATAATCATCTCTTACACTTGACATTGGCGACAGGCGACAATTGTACATACAATGACTGAATGAATGAATGACTCATGCAAGCAATATTGTATCATGTATTGTAAGTACTTCCATCATATCCATCATTTAATAATATCTGTACATACATATGTACGGATACAAGATAAATAATCAGTTATTTTTAATTAAAAATTATAAAAAATTAAAAAAAAGAATTCAATTCTCTCTCTCGCTGTCGTACATGTAATTAAAAATATTCAGTGAATTGTAAAGAATTGTCAACGTACGTAACAAGGGGGTATACTGACACCCAGAGATCTGTAGCCAAATTCAGAAACCATAACCAGATTTAGAAAATATTGAAGAAAAGCTTTCAATCGAATGAGGGTGGTTTTCCTCATACGATTTGAGGATATTTTTTCAAAGGAATTGATTTCTATTAAAGCCTAAATTACGTAGGGAAGTATACCTCTTTACATACTACTGGCACTTATTACTAGTCACTTGACTAGTTAGCAGGTATATCCTTAGGGAGAAAGCTCTTACTTGTAAGATGAAAGAGTTCAATATTCTGGTTAAAAATTGATTTTCGGTAATAAATTATAGACTAACCACTTTACTGGTCTAAAGTTATCAATGAGGAGACACTTGTCTCCTCATTTAGTCCTTTTGTGAAGGACTAATGGCACAGTTGGAGATCAAGCGAAGGATCACTCTTGCCAACAGGTGCTACTATGGTCTCAATAGGCAATTGAGTAGCAGAGACCTCTCGTGCGACAAAACTAACAATCTACAAGACCCACATCCTACCCGTGTTTCTTTATGGCGCAGAGGCATGGACCCTATTAAGTACTGATGCAGCGGTCTTGAGAGTGTTCGAGAGAAAAGTACTACGCCAGATCTTCGGTCCAGTGCGAGTTGGCGATGATTTCCATATCCGATCCAACAGTGAGCTGTATGAGCTCGTCAACGACATAGACGTTGTGCAGCGTATTAATATCCAGCGGCTACGCTGGCTCGGCCATGTCGTTCGAATGGAGGAGAGACGGGTATTTGATGCGGGAATCTGCGGAAGTCGGCGAAGAGGACCACCTTGTATCCTTGTTGGAAGGACCAAATCGAGGAAGCCCTGTCATCAATTGGTGTGACCAACTGGCGTAGGCGTGCAAGAAGCAGAAGCGCCTGGAAGGATGTGTTGCGGCAGGCCGATATCCGTTAAACGTGTTGTTATGGCCAATTAAGTAAGTAAGTAATGGCACAGTAAAGACTTCTTCCAGTAAGACGCTTAATTCCAGGAATATTTTCTAGTTTTTTGTATACAAATTTTTGAAAAGACGTGTAGAAACGTTTGCTTTACAAAATCTGTGAAATATGGGAAGCAAGCTTACAGAAAAAGTTGAAAGTTTGAAGCTAAGAACCTATTAAAGCGATATCAAGTTCGTGTCAGTGTTTTTCATGACAAACCATAAATAATTTCCAAATTTTCCAGTCAAGAAGTAAGCTCGACATCTAGAAAAAGTCCTGGAACCTTTTCTTTTTTTCTTAAATGGCCATTATAATCCTTTAGTCAGGATCACAACCTATTTTCTCACAACATTTACATTGTATGTGTTATATTTTAACCGTGAGTGGTGAGAGGAGGACTTAATAGTGTATAAAACCAAAAAAAAAACTTTAAGAATTTGATAAATTAAGATTTTAAGTAATTTGTTTAAGGAAACTGTCCACTTTATTGGCGACAAGGGACCAATGAAGTGACTATTTATTAAAAGGTATCACAATTTCGCTTAAAAAACTTAAAACTTACAGCAAATTAAACATTATTACTGCCCTTGAATTTAATAAATATTTTAATTCGGTAATATTCTCATATATTTTACAATATAAAACTACACTGTGCAACAAAAATTATTTTTTTTTCCTTTTTTTTCTTTGAACGTCAAATAAAGGAAGTAAGTTGATAAAGAAAAACACGTAAAATAACTTTCGTAAACTCATTCATTTCTTTGTAACACAGTGTATATCTTTTAAAACAAATTAAGCTTCCTTTTGAAATTCTTTTTTTCATAATTTTCTTTTCTTTGTTGCTCTTCATTATTTACAAACATTCTTTTTCAAGTGTCAAATATGACAGTTAAAGCATGTCATTTGTAATAAAAAAAAACAAAAACAATTTATTAAAAAAAAAATTTTAAATAAAACAACAAAAACAAAAGGTTTGTAAGCCAGTGTTTTGTTTTTTCGAAAATAAAAAAAATTAAATAAAAAAAGTCGACGCTAAATTCAAACAAATTACAGGCCATTAATGGATTTTATTTTAGCTTTTGTTTACGGGCTTCATATTCTATTCAAATTCAATTATTCACCAGATGCTGTCATATTTAAAGGGGGGTGATTTAATATTAAAAAAAAAACACGAAATAAAAACAATTTATTTGATTAATGGTACACGATTTTATATAAAAAAAAATAATAAAAAAGGTAATGGTTCAGCAAGTACTATAGTACTATAGTGCTCAGGTATAATTATGATGGCAAAATATTGAATTTTTAGAAAATTAACGAAAGAAACTGAGCTCACTTCAGCTACTGCTACTGCTGCATTATCAATGAATGAATAATTAAAGAAAAAATAATTTTAATATCGTGTAATTAAAATTTAATTTAAAATTAAACAAATGATGTTATTAAATATAAAGGTGGTCCCAAAATGAATTGAATTGACGTCTAGAAGGGAAAAGTTAAAATTTATATCTCAAGTATCAAGAGCCAAACTTGGAGAGGATTGCTCATCGTCAAGTAATTCTATTTCTTTGATTCGAAAAACGTTCACGCTTTTATCCTGCTAGAGCCTGTACCTTCTTTTGGGACTATAAAATAGTTGATGGCAACTGTTTAAACGAGACAGTTGGCCTGACGAACTTCAGTAAGCACATCTCCTCGCCTAGTACTTGATTTCTAGTTGATACTAGTTTAGATGATCCCTTCTGAGATGTATTAACGCCGGATAGGATCGAAATACGTATTCTGATCATTAGTTTTCCTCATAACAGAATTTACATACAGTGAGCGCCATAAGTGATTCAACACCCACTATAATTTTAAATTTTCTATTATGTTCTTAAGTATAAAAAAGGTTCCCTTATCATGAATTGTTTTTGTGTTTTAACATTTTAAACGTTTTTATTTTTTGAAATTTATTCGACTATTTACTTTTATTTGCTGTATTTACTTTTCTCGCTATCCTAAGAAAATGAATTATTTCAGTGGTGTTTACTCACTTTTGACGCTCACTGTACATATTGGGCTTTAAGTGATCCCAAACCTAAACAAATAAATATACTTTGAGCCTTTAGTACTCGGTCAGAAGATTGGTTACTATCCTCCGTCTACCTCTGGATAGTCTGATGCATAACTGAAATATTTTCTTAGTGAAAATATCCAGTAAAAGATTATAATCTCGCCGTAGTCTAGTAAGTTTTGTGTCGTCTTATTAGACGTTCAAACAAAACGAAGTATAAAAAAAATATTTCTCCGACTGGCCATAAGGCCAATGACATCTGCAGGAACTGTAGAGACGAGATATGAGAAGGAAGCACCTGGGGTTCTTCTATGCAAATTAACTCGCTGATCTGCAAAGAATGGACAGAGGGAGGCTGAATGGCTTGATAAGATGGTCCGGAGGTTGTAGTGTTAGAGATGAAAATGGAAAATTGGTATATTACAATGGGGCCACACGTGCACTACGTGAATGTAGCCGCCTTAGTCTTATTAGGCCGCGGTTTAAACCATAGCTCAGACATCTCAAAAAAAAAAAAAAACGAAATATGAAAAAATATTTCTACGGCGACTTCCTCTCAGCAGATTTCTGGCAAAAACTCTGAGAATAAATAAAATTGCCATGAAAATTTTCTCAAAAATCTGTCGTTCGGAGTCGACTTTAAACTGGAGGTCCCGCCACTCATGTATAAAATTAACACACTCAACATAAGTGGTGTGAGAAGCAAGGTTGTAATCTTGACTGAAGACTTGTAATGACCAATTATGTATGCATGTATGTATGCTCGTAAAGTGTAGACAAAATATCTTGAAATGACACTTGACATTAAACTACTTTGGAAGGCTCAAGCGGGTCTTGCATGCCATAATGATATTATTCATTCGTAATCCCACTCAGGACATGAAAATTCTTCCATTTAGGAAGCTTTTTCTCTTTCAAATGATTCTATTGTGGGTTAGTTTGGGTTAGGTTTGAGGACGTATACTTGCTATTGGGACAAGTACAATACCCAGAGCTTAAAATGACCCATTGTAATACATTCTAAAGAATAGAGAGAGAGAGAGAGAGAGAGAGAGAGAATAAAAACAAAAATAGGGAAATTGGAAAAGGAGAAGAGGTGGGAAAGGGAGGGTAAAGAGACGATGTGTGTGTTTGTGGTCCACACAAGAGAGCGTGACTACAACCTTGAAGCCTTAGGACTTTTCAACCAGCCCAATCTATTTATGAATCTGTGAATAGACTTAATGTCGGGCCTCGACAAAGACTCCACACCTTGTGGGTTTGCTTAAATTTATTTTCAATCCCACTGATATGCAGCATCGATTTACAATACCGAGACTCCTTCAAATGATGCGTGTGTGAAAGTGTTTGAAATTTGTTGTTTTGGCATCAGACCTATGCAGCAGATATGCAGCACCGATTTACAAGCCCAAGACGCCTTCAAATTATGGCACAAAAAGGGTTTTTAAATTTGTTGTTTTGGCATCAGACCTACATATCGTTGGTCTCATGTAGAAAGGCCCTAACTCGCATATTTGAAACTATACAGGAGAAGGTAAAAACACATTTAAAACTGTAAAATGCATTGGAATCACAAAAAAAATCAATTTCGACAAAAGCGTGAGTTAGGGCCTTTCTTTCCTCTGCTTAGCATGGTAATCTTATCTTTTCTGATGTTTAAACCTTCATTTATTATCAGTCTGGCAACTTTTAGAAAATTGCTGTTGAATTGTTGTCTTTCTTTCTACGTATTTTTGTTGTTGTAATCCTTTGGCGTATTGTTATTGTTTGTATTTATTGTTCTATTTTTAGAATGGAGATTTAGTGTTTGGAACCAATATTTTTTACGTCAGGCAGTAGGCCTCTAATAAAAATTTAAAATTTTAAAAATTTTACCAGTCGATAATACTATATTCCGACACGCACTTCTATTGAGTCAATATTCGGTTTATCGATTACAATATTTCAAGTGTTTAGACATAACAATATTCAATATTCATTTGACAGCTGGTAAACAAAACAGCTGGTTGTTTCAAAAATTTTTTTTTTTTTTTTTTTTTTTTTTTTTTTTTTTTTTTTGTCGTTGTTGTTATTTCAGTTGTCAAATATCAATACTAGAAAGTGTTCGGAAAATTGTAATATGCTCACTGAACGTACTTATGACAGTGCTGTATTTCAAGTTTTAATCAATATTATGACAATTTATGAATTTATTGAGCAATAATTAATTGACATTTTATATGAAATATTGAGATCAATAATGCCGTTTAATGCGATTTACTCATAGTATAAAGCAGGTCTATTATTTTAAAAAAATTTCTATTATTAGAGGAATCTATGTTGACTACAACCGGAAATCGTTTAAAAAATTCTTAAATGGGGGGTCTATTGCTTGCTTTGAAAGTCAATACGCCTTTGCTTTTAATTTCACTTAAAAAAGTCCCCTGGATTTCCTAAATATTTGAAATATTTTTGAAGAAAAACAATTTCGTTTTCGAACAATTCCATGCAAAAAAATTCCCGGAAAAAATAAATTTGTTAAGAACGTAGCAATTTTCCAAGAATCGAAAGTGTTTTAATAAATTAAAGAATTTTCTTTTTTTTTAAATATTTTTTTGTTTTACTCAAATAAATAATTTTTTTAATTGTTTTTCCTAAAAAACATGATAACACTAGAATGACCCCCAGGCCGCATGGTGAAATAAGCCACATCGAACGAACACCCACTTAAAAATCTAGTGGCAAGGCATCGGAGGTTGGAGCAAAAAGTCACACAACAAAATAGAAGAAATTGGCGCACGCTTTTAATATGTAGAAGGAACAGAGGCACAGAAGATGAGCAGAAGAATTTTTAATTTTTAGGAGACTATTTTGCATGTTATGATGTCACAAAATCTGTCAAACATATTGTAAGTGAGCGAGTGAGTGCTCCTCTAAATGAAATAAAAAGTGAAAGAAAAAAAGAATTTCAAAAATTAAAAACGAGTAAAGCTTTTTAGCTTATGGCACAGCAGCCATTGCAAGTGAAATATTTAGAAGAAGAAAAGAAAAAAGCAGAAACGCCGGAAATCACTACGAAAAAGTAGTTGTTGTTCTGTCACAAAAGCATGCAAGTGTCGCTTTTTCCCCATCTGTGTGTGACAGAAAATGTCATCAATCTTTATGAGCCCAAACGCAAAATGTATGTTAGACAGGGAGCAGACATTATTTTTATTTCACAATATTTTTCAGATTTTTTTCTTTCGTTTGTTTTTCGTCACAAAAATATTTTTTTGCCAAAATAAAAAAAAAAAATTTTTCGTTTTTTTTTTTTAATATTTTTGTGAATCATAAAATATAATGAATGAACAAGAATTGTTATAATAATTATTATAATATTTCAATAAAGACTGTGACTAATTCATTTAAAATTTTAGAAAGAATGAATTCATTTGTTTATAACGAACATGATCTCATTATTTAAATAATTCTTGTGCAAAACAACTGGAAATCTTTTACACACAAAAAAAATCTCTTTCGTCTTTGATCACAATTGATTTAAAATTAAAATTAATTTTTTTTATTATTACTGTTGCAATACGTGCTAGCTGGGGATGGTTGGGCTTTGGTGTCGTGATTTAATAAATAATTGCACTGTGTACACAAGTTATGTATGTATGACCAAGCAGCCCAATGCATTTAACCTTTTTCAACTGTTCATTTACAATATAAACGCTTTAGTAGGGGTATTCACTTAGAAGTGAATACAAGTAAAAGCAAATTTTGAGAAATTAAATTTTTACTTTCCTACTCCCGTACTCCCGCAAGGAAAGAAACTAAGCGAACTACTTGTAGCTGAACTATTTGGAGGTTCTTACAAACTACCAGTCAATCAAATATACATACATTCAAAAAAGCTCACAGCTTTTACATACTTGAGCCCTAGGAATAACACCATTCTGATACGCACTTCTTAACCCTATTTGGGTGTAAGAAATATCGCCAAAATTGTTTTGTGTTTCTAATACTATGTTCAGACATGCACTTATATTGAGTAAAACGCAATAAACGGCATTATTAATCTCAATATTTCATATAAAATGTCAATTAGTTATTGCTCAATAAATCCATAAATTGTTAAAATATTGATTAAAACTTGAAATACAACACTGTCATAAATACGTTCAAGCAGCATATTACAATTTTCCGAACACTTTCTAGTATTGATATTTGACAGCTCAAATATCAACAACGACAAAAAAACAAAACAAAAAAACAACGAACAAAACAAAACCAATGTCATTGAAACAACCAACTATTTTGTTTACCAGCTGTCAAATGAATATTGAATAAGCATCTGAACTGGGTATATTGTTATGTCTAAACACTTAAAATATTGTTATCAATAAACCGAATATTGACTCAAAAAAGTGCATGTCTGAACATAGTATAACGAATAGAAACCAGTTCAGATAATTTATTTCCGTAGTCCTATATAACGCAAGTTGATGCAGGAAATGACAAACGATGGCCTACGGCATCTCTACTTTTATACAATTCTTTCAAAAGTCAATATAATTACTCTTCTAATTGTGGAAAGCACAAATATATAGGCTCGTGGCATATGTAAATTTAATCTAACAATGTTTACATACATACATAATTGAACATTACAATCCTGCAGTCAGGATTACGACCTAGCTTCTCGCACCACATATGTTGTGTGTATTAATTTTATACATGAATGGCTGGATCTACAGTTTAAAGTCGACTCTGAACGACAGATTTTTGAGAAACCTTTCAAGGCAATTTTATTAATTCTCAGATTTATTGCCAGAAATCTACTGAGAGGAAGTCGCCCAAGAAATATTTTTTTCATATTTCGTTTCGTTGGTGATGTCTGATATAGGGTTTGAACCGTGGCCTCACGTCTAATAAGCCAACACAGTACCTACTAGTCTACGGCGACTTTATGGGTTGTTATAACCCTGTTTACATGACTGCCAGAAGAATTGAGGGAATTCGACTACTTAACCCATTCACTGCAAGCCTAAATTATATGAAGTCATTCCCATTGCCATTTATATTTTGAGTGTTATTGTTTACCAAAACCCTGTTATTTCTTGGTAAGAGCACATATATTATCATACATTATCAATTACAAGCAGAAAACCAAAGACGGGTATACTCGTCGTTGGCAATAGGAAGGCAGAAGGACTCGATATCCTTCTTCGTATTTGATTTTGAAATCACGCAGATGCATAAAATAAAGAAAATGGAATAAAACGAGACACATTGAGAAAATTGGCAACACTTAGAAATTCACTATTGTCGATTACAGTGTCTCAGCAGGTAACTCAAAAGCCTGCATGTTATAATATATTAAAGTAGGACGAGTATACTCGTCTTTGACAGGGTATCCCGCACTACCAAGACGAGTATACTCGTCCTTGGCAGCGAATGGGTTAATTGGTCATTAGATCTGTTTAGTAAGAATTACAACACTTTAGTCAAGATTACAACCTAGCTTTTCACACCACCTATGTTGTGTGCAATAATTATTACATAAATTTATGCGAACGACGGATAACAGAAACTTTCCATGTTCATTTTACTCTCAGATTTTTCACCAGAAAACTTCTGGGAGGAAATCGCCATGAGAAATATTTCAATTCATATTTCATTTTCCTCGGCATGATTATACTCGTATAAGGCGAATTTGATCACTAGAAGAAGGACTTGGGCTTATAAGAAATAGAACTCAACGACATATTGTAGTTCTTGCAAAACAATCTAACCACCTAACATTATTAGGATTGCATTATTCATATGTTTTTCCTGGTCGTGAAGAACACATGTCAATAGCAGAGAGACCAAAAGACAATCTACTTTCCTTCTGTATATTTACAGTAAAGAGCGTTACTACACAGGCTCCAGATGTTAAACGGTAGTACAGATTACTCATCATGTTTCTATTAATATACGCTATAAACACTAATTATTTCTTTTAGAAGAAACATTACAGGAATTACAACAACAAACCAACAGTAAGATTCTAGAAGTTACCAGATCTAAAATAAACAAGGCATAAAGAGAGCGAAAGGTAACACTGGCAGTTTTTTGCAGTAAAAATCATGAAGTATATACACTGTGGAGTTCTAAAATTGTGTAGTATGATATTTTAGTAAAAGGATCGCTCATTCATAGAGCAATGCTATTAATTAAGCGTGTTCTTAGAACAGAAAATAATTATTTTAATAAAGTAATAACAAATAAACGTAAAGAAATCTTTCTATTTCCAATTACAATGCACGAATGTTTTTTATAGAGGTATAGAACTTTAAGTTGCAATAAAACAACGATGGATTATTCGATTGACATGAATTTTATTTATCCGAAAGATAATCTTGTGGCATTACATTTTAAATGATTTCTGGCATATGACCGCCACGGCTGGCGCGGATGTAGTCCAATCTGGACGTCCAATTTTCGATGACTTTTTCCAACATTTGTGGCTTTACCGCATAGACCAATGACTTTACATAGCCCCACAGAAAGTAGTCTAGCGGTGTTAAATCACAAGATCTTGGAGGCCAATTCACAGGTCCAAAACGTGAAATTAGGCGGTCACCAAACGTGTATTTCAATTTTTTTTACTTGATGATCGTTTGGCTTCAATTCTTGCACGAGTTGGATTTTGTAAGCATGCAAACCAAGATCCTTCCGCAAAATCTTCCATAAAGTGGATGGACACAGATCCAATTCCTGTGCTCGATGGCGGATGGACTCATTCGGGTCTTCCTCAATGCTACGCTCTACAGCAGCAATAGCTTCTTCTGTACGCACCGTACAGCGTCTCTGGGGATGCGAGTTATCAATAAGAGTAAACGTGGTGCGAAAACGTTCCATGGTTAATCGAATTAACTGCCCTGATGGACGATTTTGTCGACGATAAAATGGACGTAGTGCGCGATACGTTTTCCGCACAGAACCATTATTTTCGAAATAAAATTGCACTATTTGTAAGCGTTGTTCAGGCGTGAGTGTATTCATGATGAATTGCCAAACCAAACTGGGAATAAATCATTTGACAGCTGTTAAATCGGTCGCCATCTTGAAAAGTAATGCCAACTTAAAGTTCTATACCTCTATAAAAACACCCTTTATAAAAAATACTTTCATTTTCGTGGGTCTTTAATAACCAACCAAACAGATATATCAAAAAGGCTATGGGTAGCAGAGTTTTACAAAAATTCCTTAAGAACGTATTTCATTACTTCTATTAAAAATACGGTTCTGTTATTTTATTTGCCTTCTTTTTTCCCTTAGATGTACTATAATAATAATTGAGTTTCCTTTAACGTACATTTTTCAATTTACTGCCTACCTTTAGGCTTAAAAGCAAGTAAAAAAAAAATAATCGAATTACGAACTTATATTTGAAAATTAAAACTCATTACAATGCCATTAAAATAAGCCCAAATTGTTTGTTAAAAACATAACATTAAAAACAAATAAACAAACGAACAAATGTGTATGGCCTACTTATAGGCTGCTGAAAAATAATACAGAAAAATACGGCATACCTTTAAGGCATTTTTTGAAGTGGAAATGGAAAAGAGAAAAAGAAAAACAAATTTTGATTAAAAAGCAATTTAAAGGAAAATATAAAGTAATTGCAAATGAGACAGGTTATAAAGAGAGCTTTGGAAAAGGAAAACAATTTGTTGACAGCCTAAAAGAAGGCTATAAAGGCAAAATAGCGTATGTTGTTTGATTTTACACGCTAAAAGAAGGCTATAAAGGCAAAATAGCGTATGTAAATTAATTTTATAAAAATTTTACTGTTTATTAAATATGTTTAGCCTTTAACCTTTAAATAAAATGACAGACAATTCAACCCTCGTATATGTAGTTTTTTTAAAACACATTTTCCATTTAAGCTAAATTTAAATCAATAAAGTCAATTTAATAATTCAACAGACAAGAAAATAAATTTATTTTAATGCCATTTTGCTTATTCCTCTGCTTCTTCTTATTCTACTTCTTCAGAACATAGTCAGACGATGTACATACATATATAATGCAGTGTATTTATTTTATTTTTTCATTTTTAAAACGACTGTCTGTGTAGAGAGTTTGTTTAGCCGCCATCCTTTAGAGTCTGTGTTGTCTTTTTGGCTGCTGTCATTGGTTTTCGTATCTATATTTTCCCTCTTTAGGGCTGCTTAACAAGACATTGAGTGTTATGTAGTCCATTTCAATATGTCATAAAGCATTATACATATATTTTCCAATGATAAACATCATCATACAACATTACAATCAATGGCATACATGACTAACCTCAAATAAGTTGCTTGCAAAAGTCAGAAACAACTACCACATGAAATATCATGAATTATCATTGTAATATGAGGGATATTACAGCTTAAGTTTGTTTCCCCAAACTAAAGACAAAAGTTTTCCTTCATAATTTATAACATTTAACAGCAAATTATTGATGTATAGTTTAAGGCTGCTGGTAATAATCATCTTAACCTACTTAACGTAAATGAAAACTTGTTTTATTTCAAATAAATATTTGATAATCAAATTATCCACAGAAAACAGAATGAATGAAATAAAACAAGAAAACAACTCTCTTAAGAGCAGCATTGAAAGATAAGAAATAAAAACTTTAATTTTATTTAAGCTGCTTTCATCCTCTAAGTATGCTTTAGGAAAATCCAATAGAAAAACGGAAACTTTAAAATTCTTTCAACATTATAAAGGGTGTTTTTTATAGAACTTTAAGTTGGCATTACTTTTCAAGATGGCGACCGATTTAACAGCTGTCAAGTGATTTATTCTCAGTTTGGTTTGACAATTCATCGTGAATAGACTCACGCCTGAACAATGCTTGCAAATAGTGCAATTTTATTTCGAAAATAATGGTTCTGTGCGGAAAACGTATCGCGCACTACGTCCATTTTATCGTCGACAAAATCGTCCATCAGAGCAGTTAATTCGATTAACCATGGAACGTTTTCGCACCACTCTTACTTTACTCTTATTGATAACTCGCATCCCCAGAGACGCTGTACGGTGTGTACAGAAGAAGCTATTGCTGCTGTAGAGCGTAGCATTGAGGAAGACCCGAATGAGTCCATCCGTCATCGAGCACAGGAATTGGATCTGTGTCCATCCACTTTATGGAAGATTTTGCGGAAGGATCTTGGTTTGCGTGCATACAAAATCCAACTCGTGCAAGATTTGAAGCCAAACGATCATCAAGTAAGGCGTAGATTCGTCGAATGGGCCCAAAACGAGATTACCATTGTTCCCGATTTTCATAAGCGAATTTTGTTTAGCGATGAAGAGCACTTCTGGTTGAATGGCTACGTCAACAAACAAAACTGCCGCATTTGGAGTGAAGGTAATCCTCAAGTGTATGTGGAAACACCGTTACATCCAGAAAAACTGACTGTTTGGTGCGCTTTATGGGCTGGTGGAATCATTGGTCCGTACTTTTTCAAAAACGATGGTGGCCAGAACGTTACAGTCAATGGTGATCGGTATAGAGCCATGATTACAAACTTTTTCATTCCTGAATTGAATAGCCATGATGTCCAGGAGATGTGGTTTCAACAAGACGGCGCAACATGTCACACAGCTCGTGCCACAATAGATTTATTGAAAGACACGTTTGGTGACCGCCTAATTTCACGTTTTGGACCTGTGAATTGGCCTCCAAGATCTTGTGATTTAACACCGCTAGACTACTTTCTGTGGGGCTATGTAAAGTCATTGGTCTATGCGGTAAAGCCACAAACGCTTGACCATTTGGAAGACAACATTCGCCGTATTATTGCCGATATACGGCCACAAATGTTGGAAAAAGTCATCGAAAATTGGACGTCCAGATTGGACTATATCCGCGCCAGCCGTGGCGGTCATATGCCAGAAATCATATTTAAAATGTAATGCCACAAGATTATCTTTCGGATAAATAAAACTCATGTCAATCGAATAATCCATCGTTGTTTTATTGCAACTTAATGTTCTATACCTCTATAAAGAATACCCTTTAGTTGAGTTTTACTATCATTGTTGCTTATACAAGCATGCTTTAGTTTCTTGTAAATATTTGGCTTGCATAAGCATAGTTTTGCCTTAACTATTGCAGAAAATATGTATCCTAAAAGTATACTTAAGTATGCTTTTGCTTCTCCTTCTCTCTGTCTCCTAGTTTGCCTATCTCTTCAAATTTGTTATGACAATTTAGTCGTTATTGACGTTAAAATTTGAAATTAGTTTTATTTCTTTCTTTCCTTTATTTTTATATTTTTGTGGCATACTTTTGTGCAGTATAACAAGGAGATTATTTGAAAAAACTAAATTATAATGGGGAAGTTTTGAAGCATATTTGAAGGTAAAAAAATAAAAATCAATAAAAATACTGAAAAGCTGTTGTTATTTCATTGCACAAATGAGGATAAATTTTTTTGAAATCCAAGGAAAAAAATAAAACATAATAAATTAAACACAATGTGGCATAATTTCAGGAGTGTTTAAACATAATAAGAAATTTAAATTGGCAAAAAAATTCATAAATGAAAACTATTTTGCTTTAATTTAAATGAGTTAATTTTAATTATTTAAATTAAAGGAAAATCGGAACTTGTTAGAATTCTGTGCATACTTTTGGGAGTAAAAAACAAAAAAACGAGACCCAGAAGTAAAAATGTAAAATTTCAAAGAACTAAAAAAGAAAAACAATTGCATTCAGAAGCCATTGCCTACATTAGATTACTTGGGGCTTCAGATAACTTGCTCAAAGCCAACTGGCTAGGCTGTCGTTAATAATATGTAGAGATTAAAATAAAAGTCCCTAGATGGGACTTGACTTCAGAATATTTATGTAAGGAAAAAAGCTGGTTGTGGTACAAGCACTGAAGGAATATTACTGATCGTATATTGGCTTCAAAGAAGAATTGCCGTTGATGGCAAGAACTCTGTTAAATATTTCTAATGATCGATGAGTTAGAAAACTTACTCGTGCTCATCTGTCCTTCTGCAGATGGGTGGGGATGTCCTACGATCATATATCTACGAGGAACTTGGTGGCGCTAATAAGTCTCCACAGCCTACTTATGTTGCAAAAATCAATTCGAGGGCCTGACAGAAACCCGTTTTAATCTCAATCGCTGCATATGCCTATAGTTTGCAGCCGAAAGAGATCTGATTGCTGTGTCATTGGATCAGCAAGGACTATCAAAATCATAAGAGAAGCATTCGATATCCTAAGATAAAATCAGAGAGTTTACAGTCCACTTTTTTTTTCTTACATTTAGGTTCGACCTTGTCGAACTCCATGGAATTCTCGGAGCAGGCTATGTCAGAGGATAAGTTTTTCTATCTGGGAAATCTGGCAGAAAATTCTTTATCAAGCAAGCTAGTCAGGCGAGATGTAATCGATTTTACATAGAGCCTGAGAATCCTCAGTTAGGGGATAAAGAGCCAGTATAACCGGGTATTAAGCCACATTTTTGAAACGATGCGAAGAGGGTACCTCAATTTCTGCTCATTGCAAATATTTTGAAATTACCGCTAAAGTGAATGCCAATGACTTTAGATGCCTTGCGCGACTTTTTTCTTCCGTGTAAAACCTTCGCTTCTGAAACGGAGAAAGGATCTGCTGCACCGAACAGATTCAGGATAAGTATTGGTAAGGACTCTATGACTCTTAAAACGGGAGATGATCTGGTTATAGGGAAATTGTTCTCATATTCCCCTAAATTTATACTTTAGTTTTTATACTTAGATGTTTCGCTATTGAAATTCTAGGTATATGTATATGACATGTTGCCTAGTTTTAGGAGTAAAATTTATTTTTATATTTTTACTTCTCTAGTTTCCTTAAACAATATTTTCTTTATTATTATTTGGCAAGTTTAGCCAAAGATAAGGGGAAAAAAATCCCCATTAAATTAAACATTGATTTCCCTTGTATTCTATTATAAGAAAAAAAAAAATTAATTCATAACTGCCCTCCCTAAATAATGCTAAAAATATTCGAAATAAATAAAATATTATTTTAACGGGGAATAATAAAACATTTCTTGTCTACAAAATATTAGGTTTTACTGCAGAAAACACAGGAAATTTATTCATATGGAATGATATGTAAAATAAACCACAGGAAAATTATCTACTGAAGCCATATTTGATACGAATTTGATTTACTTTTAAAAAATATATTGAAGAATATAAAATTAAACAAAACATGCTTGAAAATTTATAGAGGATTACGCACAAAAAATTTGTGGTTATCATAAAAAAATGCCTAAAATTATGTGATAGAAAATAAATCATTATTAAGCCTTAATATAGGCTTTATAAAATATGGCATTGCATAATACTGATAAAGTGTTTTAAGTCTTAATTTTACAGGAGAGAACAGGATTTCTAATAAATTAAACATAAGTAGTGTTATTTATTTACCAGGGATTAAATTATAATTTCAGATTTAATTTATTTAACTTATTTTGTAGCCTACTGTAAGGCTTGTCAAAACGGAAAAAAATGTAGTAAAATACACACTAAAATATAGGTCACATGTCAATTTAAATATTTGATAGAAATCTTATAAATTTATGCTTGTGGCTAATGTTTAAGGGAATAAACTGGAGTGGCATTTCAATTCCATTTGAAATAAAAGTTTTATTTTTTGTGTTTTATTCGTAACATTGTGTATAAACAACGAAGTCATTTCATAGGCAACAAGAAAATACATTTTAAAATATATTTTAACACAGAAAAAAAAGCAAAAAAATTTAACAGCCTAAAAGTATGCAAAAGTTAAAATAAAAAAAACACACTTAACAGCCTGAAACTATGCAAAAGCTACAAAAAAATGCAAACAGAGAAGAGATAATAAAACTGACAAAGGAAAAGTATGTGAAAAAAACGATAAACAGTGGCTTATACAAGAGAGCAGAGAGAAAAAATTCCAATTCAATGGAAGTGCAAAGTTTTCCTTTTTTTTTTGGCAAAAAAAATAAGTTTTCCAAGCAAATACAAAAATAGGCCAAATAGTAATATTAAGAGCTTAAGTCCTCACAGAAAAAAATTTAAAAGAGATTTTAAAGTTCAATAAAACTATAAAAAAAAATTTAAATAAAAATTTTTTTTGGATTTCTCAAGTAAACATTTCATCTTTCAGCACAATTCCGATAATCTCTTGATCTTAAAATAGCTCAAAAGGAATTATTCTTATTTATACTTTTTTGCCATATTGGTGTTATTTATTATTGTTTGTGTAATAAATTATTTTTCCTTTTTGTATATATGTATGTACACCCAAGACTCTTAAACAAATTATTTCAATGCCGCATACATTTCAAAATAGGCATACTCGTACATACGTTTCAAGTTCAATATGAAATTGTAACAAAATAAAATATTACAACCAGAATACAAGAACAATAAATACGCAGAAGAAAACCTTGATATTCGCCACATGAATTATTTCTTTAGACAGAAATTCTTTTGTTATACAATTTAAAAAAACCCCAGCAGTGTGTGTTTATTATCCAAATCGTAAAAATTAAAATAACACTGCGATACACAAATAATAAAGGGTGTTTTTTTATAGAGGTATAGAACTTTAAGTTGCAATAAAACAACGATGGATTATTCGATTGACATGAATTTTATTTATCCGAAAGATAATCTTGTGGCATTACATTTTAAATATGATCTCTGGCATATGACCGCCACGGCTGGCGCGGATGTAGTCCAATCTGGACGTCCAATTTTCGATGACTTTTTCCAACATTTGTGGCCGTATGTCGGCAATAATACGGCGAATATTGTCTTCCAGATGGTCAAGGGTTTGTGGCTTTACCGCATAGACCAATGACTTTACATAGCACCCACAGAAAGTAGTCTAGCGGTGTTAAATCACAAGATCTTGGAGGCCAATTCACAGGTCCAAAACGTGAAATTAGGCGGTCACCAAACGTGTCTTTCAATAAATCAATTGTGGCACGAGCTGTGTGACATGTTGCGCCGTCTTGTTGAAACCACATCTCCTAGACATCATGGTTATTCAATTCAGGAATGAAAAAGTTAGTAATCATGGCTCTATACCGATCACCATTGACTGTAACGTTCTGGCCACTATCGTTTTTGAAAAAGTACGGACCAATGATTCCACCAGCCCATAATGCGCACCAAACAGTCAGTTTTTCTGGATGTAACGGTGTTTCCACATACACTTGAGGATTACCTTCACTCCAAATGCGTCAGTTTTGTTTGTTAACGTAGCCAGAACCAGAAGTGCGCTTCATCGCTAAACAAAATTCGCTTATGAAAATCGGGAACAACGGTAATCTCGTTTTGGGCCCATTCGACCAATCTACGCCTTACTTGATGATCGTTTGGCTTCAAATCTTGCACGAGCTGGATTTTGTAGGCACGCAAACCAAGATCCTTCCGCAAAATCTTCCATAAAGTGGATGGACACAGATCCAATTCCTGCGCTCGATGGCGGATGGACTCATTCGGGTCTTCCTCAATGCTACGCTCTACAGCAGCAATAACTTCTTCTGTACGCACCATACAGCGTCTCTGGGGATGCGAGTTATCAATAAGAGTAAACGTGGTGCGAAAACGTTCCATGGTTAATCGAATTAACTGCTCTGATGGACGATTTTGTCGACGATAAAATGGACGTAGTGCGCGATACGTTTTCCGCACAGAACCATTATTTTCGAAATAAAATTGCACTATTTGCAAGCGTTGTTCAGGCGTGAGTCTATTCATGATGAATTGCCAAACCAAACTGAGAATAAATCACTTGACAGCTGTTAAATCGGTCGCCATCTTGAAAAGTAATGCCAACTTAAAGTTCTATACCTCTATAAAAAAGACCCTTTATTAAAAAAAACATGGCAGAGGCTACTAAAAAATTTATAAAATTTTTTCTTTTCCATTGACTTTTGTAACAGAGTGTAATCGAAACAATTAGTAAAATAAACACAATCGGCCATGGGGATAAAGTCCATTTATATGAGTTGATTCATAATTTTTTTTTAACACAAGGTATACCATTTAGACCTAGAAGTCCTAGAGTGTGTACCAGAGATCAGCAGTGAGTATTCAAAAAGATGAGTGGAATCGAATCATACCCATAATATTTGAAACTTTCATACTTATTTTAATATCATGGAACCTCTACTCATATTCAAACTTTGAAGTACTCATCATACTCTTACTTAACAACACGTATGAAGTTGTTGACTTCGACTCTCCATAACTCAACATTTATACGAAGCACAAAATAAGCATGATTCGCGTACGAACACTAAAATACTCACTAGAAGGTTGTGTGTTTGCTCTGCTTGCTCTCAACAATAACTATGACTGTAAATTTTAATCAAAGATTCGAGTCACTCATATCATTTATGAGTACTGTATTGTAAGTATTTTTCTATGGTTATGAATCCAAATGACTCGGCTTATGAATCAAAGATATTTCGAATGGTATGAGTTTGATGTCAACGTTGTACTCATACTCATTGCAATCTGTACTTATAAATTAACGCTGTAGTGAGTATGAATGAATTCGAGTAGTTAAATTGGAATATTGTTGATTCACTTATATTCAAAATTTCATGAGTACTTATGAGTAGCGAAAATACGATACATTGGTGAATTCTGGTATGTATTTCAATAACGTCTTAATCAACTCTGTTGCCCCAACAACCTAAAAGTTATTGTCAGTATTTGATACGTACCCAGCATTTCTTAATGATTCATTCTTCGCAGCGCAAGTTCAATGACAGTAGAGTGTGCGTTTAAAAGGCTGGTAATTATCCTTAGAACCTCCCCTTGCTTTGCTTCTTTGGCCTTTTCGACAAGTGTGTCCTTCCAGGCATTAGTCTCTACTGTACAGAAAGGTTCTGGACCTATCAGAGACGTCAAAAGGCCGATGACTATATTCAGGGCCTCCTTTTATCTCCATTTCTCTCTCCTTTTCGTCAAGTATGACTTTCCAGGCACTTGTTTCTACTTCACAGAAAGGTTCTGACATTCCAGCCTACTTACTCATTGCCATGAATTTTCTCATGACCTGGGATTCAGTGTGTCCTCCCAGGCATTAGTCTTTACTCTATAGAAAGGTTCTGGACCTATCAGAGACGTCAAAAGGCCGGTAACTATCTTCAGGGCCTCCTCTTATCTCCCTTTTTCCCACCTTTTCGTCAAGTATGACTTTCCAGGCACTTGTTTCTACTTTACAGAAAGGTTCTGACATTATTGGAGACGTGGAAAGTTTCTTACGAATTGCCATGAATTTTCTCATGACCTGGGATCCAGCAAACGATGAGCCTATCTTCTCTACCAAGCCGATTCAGTTTGGCCAGATAGTCGCATATAATTCTCGACTTAAACACATATAAGCCGAGTGTTAGGTTGGTGGTCTAACTGACTTGCTATTTCCAATCCTTTGTACTTCATAGACAACTGGGCACTTCTTTCGATGGCGTAGTGTTCCACTTGGAGTTTTTCCATGGATTTCAAACATTTCACTCAGTGAGCTAACACTTGCGATCCTATCCCACTATCTTTTATCGATATATCCATATACCGAAGAGTGAAACCTCATGTAAACTAACTTAATTGGTCACATTAACACTTTAGTGGCGTTACACCGGGTCACTATGTGTGCTCAAGAGAGCTTTGGTAATCAAAGCTACCACTACAACCTATCTACCTACCTACCAAGCCCTTTAGTCTCGACCACAACCTAGCTTCTCTGTTGTTTAAGGCTTTCAAAAGTAAACATATTTCTGCACAGAAATAGCTTCGAGATCGAGAAAGTCATTAACAATTAATGGTGCACAATCTATGATGAGTAAAATGAAGGAAGACACATCTTTAATATCGAATAAATGAACTAAGCTGGCAATTATTAAAATTGTTAGCCATTGGACAGCAAAAATAGCACTTCGTAGAAACATTTTTGAGTGACTAAAACAAAGTTTCAAAGACGAGTTCGCGTTCTCATACCTACAATAGCAATGGGTTGGTTCTACAGGTTGTTTGTATTCTAAACATCTTCGTCAAGCCCATAGAGAGACTTCAAAAGGACTGATGGTTGCCTATGTGTACTTATGTTAAGGACGTTTTGTGATGCTTACAGACTAGCAGACTCGTGCGATGAAATCCAATATACAGAGAGAATTGCTTTGTCAACCCGATATTTAGGGCAGCTTCAGCATTGTCGGCTTAGCCCATCTTTAACTGAGTTACATACCAGAGATCAGCAAAGAATTGCTTTTTCGCTACTCATAAATACTCATGAAATTTTGGGTATGACTGAGACAACAGTATTGAAATCCAACTACTCTGATTCATTCGTACTCAGTACAACATTGATTTATAAGTACAAGTTGCAATAAGTATGAGTACAACGTTGACTTCAAACTCATAACATTCAAACTATGTTTGATTCATACGCCTACTCATTCAGATTCATAAATTTAGAAAAATACTTATGTGTACTCATAAATGATTCGAGTGTTTCGAATCATTCATCAAAATTTACAGTCCTAGTTGTTGTTGCATTTACAAAGAGAGAAGAAAGACACACAAACAAAAAAGACAAAGACAGCAAGCAGAGCAAACACACAACCCTCTTGTGAGCATTGTAGTGTTCGTACGCGAATCATACTTATTTTGCGATTCGTGTATACGATGAGTCATGGAGAGTCGAAATCAATAACATTATGCGTACTGTTAATCATGAGTACCATGAGTATTTCCAACTTTGAATATGAGTTGTATGAGTATGACATTAAAATAAGTATGAATGCGTATAAGTATCAGAAATTGTAAGTATGATTCGTATCTACTCATCGTTTTGAATACTCATTGCTCACCTCTGCTACATATATAATTGGTCATTACAACCCTTCAGTCAGGATTACGACCTAGCTTCTCACACCATTCATGTTGTGTGTGATAAATTTTATAAATGAGTGGCGGGACCTACAGTTTTAAACTCGACTCCAAGCGACAGATTTTTGAGAAGCTTTTCATTGCAATTTTATTTTCTCTTAGAATTTTTGCCAGAAATCTGCTGAGAAAGAAAGAATAAATATTTTTTCATATTTTCGTTCTGATGTCTGACCCGGGCCTTACGTCTAATAAATCAACACACTACCTAGTAGACTACGGCGACTTCTAACCTAACCTACGCGTTGTTAAGTATGAATATGATGAGTACTTCAAACTTTGAATATGAGTACGGGTTCTGTGATATAAAAAAAAAGTATGAATGCGTATAAGTATCAGAAAATATGAGTATGATTTAATTCTACTCATTGTTTTGAATACTGCTGATCTCTATTACAAACTAGAAGACTAATGCAGAGAAATCCAGTACATAGGATATCTATAGAGAGAATAGCTTTGTCAAGCAGATATGCAGGGCAGCTTTAGCATTGTCGGCTACACCATCTTAATTAAGATAGGCCCTGTTAATGGTTATAATTCCTGAGGTGCAGATTCATAAAAAGATTGTCTTACTTTGTTCCTCAATCAATTGACATTTTTTTTTATCAAATGCTTGTGCTTAATAGGCCTCTATTTTGAAAATAAAGGGTCCGCCAAATAACTTTTTTTTTGAAAATGCTTTTAAAAAAAACTACTGAATATTTTCGCAAATTTCTTTTTTTTATTTGAAAGTACAATCCTTCCGGTTGTTAATGGAAAATAATTTCATTCAAATGGCTGCCTCGGCTGGCCATGCAGTAGCCTATACGATTGGTCCAATTTTTAAGCAGATTATCGATTGTGTGCAGCTGTATTTTACCAATGGCTTCACGAATATTGTCCTTTAAAGCGTCAATTGTCTCTGGCTTGTCGGCGTAACACTTATCTTTGACGGCACCCCACAAATAATAGTCCAACGGTGTCAAATCGCAGCTCCGAGGTGGCCAAATGACATCAGCTCTGCGGCTGATAATGCGATCTTCAAAAACATGGCGCAAAACATCGAGTGTAGCTTCGGCTGTGTGGCACGTAGCGCCGTCCTGTTGAAACCAAACGATGCCAATATCCTCCTCTTCAATTTTTGTGAACAAAAATTCATTCAACATGGCCCGATAACGATCACCATTGACTGTAACGGCCACTCCTCCTCCTCATTTTCGAAGAAAAATTGCCCAATTATGCCTCTGGACCAAAATCCGCACCAAACAGTGATTCGCTTTGGGTGCGTCGGCTGTTCAATGTATGCGTGCGGGTTTTCTGTGCCCCAAATGCGACAATTTTGCTTGTTTACATCATACCCGCCAAGTTCAAAATGAGCTTCATCTGAAAGGATGATTTTTTTTGCCAAAATTGGCATCATCTGGTGAAATTATTTTCCATTATTAACCGGAAGGATTGTACTTTAAAATAAAAAAAGAAATTTGCGAAAATATTCAGTAGTTTTTTTTTAAAGCATTTTCAAAAAAAAAGTTATTTGGCGGACCCTTTATTATGAAGTTCTAAGAAATCTTTTGAATTTTAGTTTTTAAAGAATTACACAACTCAATATGTTCTCAATTGTTTTACACAACCCGATACGCTTGTTGCAAATTGCTGTGTTACAATTTCACAGTCTCATCATTATTATTACAACCGAGGAAAATGACGTGTGTCACCATTACATTACCTTAAACAAAATTATGTTACTTTATCAAGCAAGAAGAAATCCCTTCAGTGCAAAAAAAGGATTTCCTTGCCTGAAGTTGTTCTAACATCCTAAAACATGTGAAAACTAATAATTATGTCACACAGGCTGCTATTGTCTTAAGGAAGACAATGTTTCTTCCTTTTCTTTTCCTTTAACTGGGTCAATAATTTCATGCTAAAAAAAGAAATTTTTTTAAATTCTTTCACGCCGAATTAAATGGAAAAATATTGCGAAAAAAAATTTGCCTTTTGAACGGAGGCCTATGAATTGCCAGCTATTGGAGGAAGGCAGAAAAGCAAAATTATGACAAATTTATTTTGTAAAAAGGGTTGGCAACGAGCGAAAGTAGTGGGAATTTTTAAAGAAAATAATTTCAAACAAATCTTCCAAAAGCAAAGTTTTGTTTAGATTTTGAAAATTTGATTTTTATTGGAATTTTGTTTTTGAAATATTTTTAAAAATTATCTCAACAGCTGTGAATTTCTTTTCACATCTTTTTGCATGTGTTTGCTTTTCAAATTAACTTTAATTTTGTAACACTTTAAAATTTCATTTCTTCCTCTTATTTGAATGCTATTATCCTTTGAGAAAAGAAAAAGAAAATGTTTTGCATTTCATAATCCCTTGTCGTCGGCTTTAAGATTTTCCTTGTGGAAAACATAGAAATTTTTAATGTTTTTTTCTCTTCCTCTATTTGCCTGCGCTATCAGCTATTTTTGTAGTCATTATTTCCATTATTTTCTACGTCTCCGTTTTTGCAATATTTAAGCCGGTTTTAATCTTTTAAATCGTTACTTTATATCCTTGTATTTTTATTATGCTTTTTTGCAAAATATCCTTTTGCCTACAGCCCTTAGTGTAAATAGAGTCTGCTGTTGCAAGGCAAGCACTACTACGTGTGTGCTCCCTTTTTCTTTGGCATACTTTGCCAGACTATAGTATTATTGTCTTGTCTAAATACCTTATTTTGCCACAAATACCACACATTTCAATATTTGCTCTCTCATTCCTCTTCATTCCTCCTTTATTTACTTGCATATGAAGCCTTATGAAGGAATTTATTTGCCCGACAGCCACCCTTAATATCCCGAGCCAAGGCAATAATATTAAGGCAGATAGTCTGTCTGTGTGGTGGTGGTGGTGGTCAATAAGAAATATTTGCATATATGTTTGCATAATTGATGTGAAAAGAAAGACGAAAAAAAGGATATTTTTCAATAAGGAAAACCAATATAAACAGGAAACAAGAGAATACAAAACAAAGGAGAAAAAAAAATATTTGCAAATAAATCCCCCCCTGGAAGGGCCTCCTTTAGTTTGCTGCAAATGGATTAAAATTGTTGGGTATTTCGAAAACCAATTAAAAACTTATTAAAATTTTTTTAGAACTAAGCAATAGGCCTCTAAACGAGAAAAATTAAAAAGAAATTTTTCTTTGTAATCAAAAGAATTTCAAAATGAAAATTTTATCGAATATTTTTCAGTATTTCCTTGGCATTTAATTTTTATTTTAAGTTTTTTTAATATACAGTGAGCTTTAAAAGAAACTGTACACTATGGATAAAATTCTAACAATCACCAAATTAAACTTTTACCACTTAAGGAGAGTGCCCGAAAAAATTTGACAATATTTCGAAATTACAGTAGAAGTCCATTAGTCCGGCATCCAACAGTCCGGAATGCCCGATAGTCCGGCAACGCTTTGGAAAATTGTAAAAATTTTGTTTTTCTCCAAAAGTGTGTCTTTAAAGCAAATAAAAACGCTCGAGAGCTATTCGGAAGTTTCCAAGGTAGATCGGGATCATTCGGAAGCTCTCGGTATTGTTCGAAAACCATTAGCGGCCGGTTAGTATCACCTGTCACAAAAAATTTAGGTGCCGGGCAGCTCCGTTAATCAATCACGCGTTCTACAGACTGATGAGGAAGAAAACTATCAAGACGCTTTGGCCAAAGTTTTGGATGTCGTTAGAAGTGCTGACAATGCCTTGAAAAATGTGATGAGGTAGAGGAGTGCCTTCTAATCGACGAGAATGAGCCTGCTGAACAAGAACTAACCGATGAGTACATTATCAACATTGTAGTAAACCCTCAGCCTATTCAAAATCTTGAAGAAAGTGACTCAGATGCCGAAACGGAAGAAAAGGAAAAAACAGCTGGGCAGAAGCTGCAGAATCTCTAAATAAGTTCATCTCTTTTGCTGAGGCTATTATAAATAAATTGTATACTAAACTCCAAAAGTCAAGAAAACAAAAAGACATTCCTGACTTTTTTAAATCTAAGTGAAATATGTTTTACAGTACGTGTACATACTTACTTTATATGAAATGTAAAGTAAACTTTGTTGCATGTATTTGCACACCGTATTTGTAGTTTAATTATTAACCTAATTGTTCTTATAATTACCGCCCCATAGACAGGAATTTTCGGTAGTCCGGCACCAAGCCGGTCCCGAACGTACCGGATTATCAGACTTCTACTGTATTTGTAATTTTTTTTTGTTTCAATTTTAAAAACTGGCAATGAAACAATTTTAAAATAATTTTTAAAAAATAACGGTAATTTGTTAACACATACTTTTTTTCAATGTACAGTTTCTTTTGACGCTCACTGTACATGCCACAGAATCATGTCTGACTATTTGCGTACTTTCAAAGCGCCTGCAGATAGCATTTCAACAATTTTCTGCAATTAAACCCGATGCCAGATAAGGGATAAGTCTTGAGACTTCTCCCTCTCCATCTTTAATTAGACTACTCCCAGTAATAACCGAGAGAGATTAACTCTTCTAATAAAACTCCATAGGTGATGCCACCAAGACCGGAAAGTATTTCTACGAATCTGATTTCGCACGAACCAATTTGTTTACCTTTCATTTGCATAGCATTCCCGATGGCCTGGGTCCTACACTCTCGTACACATAATCTAAGAAAATAGACTTGACTGTCGCCGTATAGTCTGGAAAGTATGCTGCCTTCCAAAATGTATCAATACAAAGTTTGTATGCAGTTCTACCACTGTATATAAACTATGTAGTTTTAAAAAGTAACCAAACAATGACTCCAACTATAAATCCGATACCTGATTGATTTTTGACTGCGTTAGAAATACACATTGACGACGTTTTGAAATAGAATACATTGTACAAATTTTGTACAGCGGCATTATGAAACACGATTGATTTTTGACTGCGTTAAAAATACACATTGACGACGTTTTGAAATAGAATACATTGTACATATTTTGTACAGCGGCATTATGAAACACGATACTTTGTGCAAACACAAAGCAACTAACATTTTGGAAGTCAGCCGTAGTGTGTTGGTTTATCAGTAATGAGATTATGGTTCAAACCTCAGAGTAGACATCTCGAACTAAACGAAAAATATGAAAAAAAATATTTCTTCGGCGACATCCTCTCAGCAGATTTCTGGCAAAAAATCTGAAGGTAAAAAAAAACTTGTCATTCGGAATCGACTTTAAACTGAAGGTCCCGCCATTCATGTATCAAAGTAACACGCACAACACAAGTGGCGTGAGAAGCTAGGTTGTAATCCGGACTGAAGGATTGTAATGACCAGTTATGTATGTATGTGCAGTGGACAGTGAGTCGAGCAATACACTCAAGTGCTTCGACACGTGGAAAGTATTAAGTATGTACAGCCAATATCTTTGCCTTAAAAAACTTTCGCCATCGGCAAATAATGATTCAAGGTTAGCCTTGATGAGTAAACACATGAAGCAAAACCAAGTCTTCTTCGAATGAAGGACTTTTCATCTCGAGCCTATTAATCGATCCCCAGGATAGCTAAGAAGGGCAACCAAGTAGTCTTTCCTCGCTTTGAATGCGTTTCCTTGCTTTAGGATTACACAATAGTCCAGTACGTTGTTCAGAGAAGGACATAGGGTGCATACTTGTATTCGACTTAAATGAAGAGACGGTATTTGAATAAAAAATGGGGAAATATAGGTATGCAGCAGAGGTCAGCAATGAGTATTCAAAACGATGAGTAGATTCGAATCATACTTATAATTTCTAATACTTATACTCATTCATACCTATTTTAATGTCATACTCATACTACTCATATTCAAAGTTTGAAATACTCATAGTACTCATACTTAACAACACGAATGATGTTATTGATTTCGACTCTCCATGACCCATTGTATACAACTAAGAATGTAAATTTTGACGAATGATTCGAATCACTCGATTGATTTATGAGTACACATAAGTAATTTTCTTAATTTATGAATCTGAATGAGTAGGCGTATGAATCAAATATATTTCGAATGTTATGAGTTTGATGTCAACGTTGTACTCATACTCATTGCAACTTGTACTTATAAATCAATGTTGTACTGAGTACGAATGAATCAGATTTGTTGGATTTCAATACTGTTGACTCACTCATACTCAAAATGTCATGAATAGTTATGAGTAGCGAAAAAGCGATTCATTGCTGATCTCTGGTATGCACCGAATGCTTAAAAGCTTGTTGAGAATATTCAGTGTAAACACTCTTGTCGTTGTAATTTTCTACACCTACTTCTCCACATCAAAGAGCAATAGGAATCACGATAAAACATTCTGAAAGCTAGGCTCTGATTTTTTTTTCAAATTTGAAATCCATTCCGCATGTGATTGCGAATTTAGTGACTATTATGCAAATGACATGCCTTTACAGCATGTAACAATTGTAAACCTTAAATTGCTTGGTTTTCATCAAAACACCTCTGGGCTGTTATTCTTTCTAAAGAAGTTCGGTTATGAAGACTATGTATCCCAAAAAGGATTTGATGTTTTCCGCAACAATTTTGTATAGTTCAGGATCAATTACTTATGAAAACAGCACAGATTGTGTAGAAATGTTCTGACGGTTATTACAGTGACAAGAAAAAGTCACCCCCTTTTTAACTAGGCCTCTGCTACAGCACAATGAAGAGAAAGTATAACAATGTAATGCAGTCATGCATTCAATTTAAAGATTTTCGAATAATTTTTCAATGATTTTTTCGGATTTGCGTTTTTTTTTGTTTTCAAGACAAATGAGAGATAATTTGTTAAGACAGTAAAAAATAAATTGTCAGGATATTAATCTTAAGGATTAAGTATGATGATGCTAAGAAAAATTGAGTGTTTAAAATTCGATAATAAAAAAAATTATGTTTCTATGACTAGAGTGATAGGGTGTCGAGGAGATAGACCCCTTTTAATGTCACAAAAAAAGAAAGAAATTTAAAAAAACAAGGGCGTTAAATACTTACAAAGTAAAAGTAATTTTTTAAGATTAAAAACAGGATCAACAACGTACCTGAAAAGATATGAAAAGAGAAAAAGAAATATTGAATGACATTTTAAATACTGAATTAATAAGAAAGAAAGAAAAAAAAAAGCTGAAAATGATTACAAAGTTGATAAGGTTATCTGGCGACTTGAAAATGTCTGGCCACCTTAGATTGCTCAAGCTACCAATAAAGCCTAGTGGCCCAGAGAAAAGTTTACATTCTTATGCTTCTAAAACTCATCATATAAGGATATGACTTTAGGCCTGTCTCTAGTAGTTTTCCTGCCGTATCCAGCATATGAATTGGCCTGCCTATGCTGTTGAATACATACCAGAGGTCAGCAATGAATCGCTTTTTCGCTACTCAGAAGTACTCATGAAATTTTGGGTATGAGTGAGACAACAGTATTGAAATCCAACTACTCTGATTCATTCGTACCTGAGTACGAACAACATTGATTTATAAGTACAAGTTGCAATAAGTCTGAGTACAACGTTGACATCAAATTCATAACATTCGAACTATGTTTGATTCATACGCCTACTCATTCAGATTCATAAATTTAGAAAAATACTTATATATACTCATAAATCAATCGAGTGATTCGAATCATTCGTCAAAATTTACAGTCTTGTTGTTGTTGCATTAACAAAGAAAGAAGAAAGAGACATAAACAAAAAAGACAAAGACAGCAAGCAGAGCAAACACACAACCTTCTTCTGAGTATAGTAGTGTTCGTACGCGATTCATACTTATTTTGTGATTCGTGTATACGAGGAGTCGTGGAAAGTCGAAATCAAAAACATCATGCGTATTGTTAAGTATGAGTACCATGAGTATTTCAAACTTTGAATATGAGTAGTATGAGTATGACATTAAAATAAGTATGAATGCGTATAAGTATCAGAAATTATAAGTATGATTCGAATCTATTCATCGTTTTGAATACTCATTGCTGACCTCTGATGCGTACATAATTGGTCATTACAACCCTTCAGTTAGGATTACGTCCTAGCTTCTCACACCCCATATGTTGTGAGTAAATGGTATACATGAGTGACGGGACAGTTAAAGTCGCCTCCAACCGACAAATATATTGAGGAACTTTTCATGGCAATTTTGATTTTATTCACCCAGAGTTTTTGCCATAACTCTGTTGAGAGGAAGTCGCCGAAGAAATATTTCTTCTTATTTACGTTTTGTTGGAGATGTATGACCTGCAGTATTGAATCATGGCCTCACGTCTAATAAGCCACACACACACTAACTTACTTACTTACTTAATTGGCCATTAACAACCCGATTAACGGATTTCGGCCTGCCGCAACACATCTTTCCAGGCGTTTCTGCTTCTTGCGCCCCAACGCCAGTTGGTCATATCAATTGATGACAGAGCTTCCTCAATTTGGTTCTTCCAACACATACAAGGTCGTCCTCTTCGCCGACTTCCGCAGATCTCCGCGTTAAATACCCGACACGCCGGAGCGTCCTCCTCCATTCGAACGACATGGCCGAGCCAGCGCAGCCCCTGGATATTAATACGCTGCACAACGTCTATGTCGTTGGGAAGCTCATACAGCTCACTGTTGAATCGGATGCGGAAATCATCGCCAACTCGCACTGGACCGAAGATCTTACGTAGGACTTTTCTCTCGAATACTCTCAAGGCTGCTGCATCAGTGCTTAATACGGTGCATGCCGTAACCTCAACTTGTTAGAGAATAAATCTACAAGTGGAAGAAACCTTCAGCCAACACCCTAGCTACTAGAATACGGCGACTACAACGCCATATGGCCCGGCGAAAAGGTAACGTTCTTGGTGCTTCTAAAAGCCATGGATGTGATTCTATGTCTGCCTCTCTCTAGTATCGGGTTAAATGTGACTCCATGGCTGCCTCCATTGGTTTAAATATCAATCATCGGTTATTTCGAATCTGGTAATACTTACATACATACATTACAACCCTTCGGTCAGGATTACGGCCTAGCTTCTCACACCACTCATGTTGTGTGTGTTAATTTTCTACAAGAGTGGCAGGACCTACAGTTTAAAGTCTGGCAATACTTCTGTCATTCTATTCTGTCATAAAATTCAGTGGAGATAATATCCACTGAACGTAATGAATTGATTTACACTTGGGTGACGTTGGGATTTATTGGGCTAATGAGAAACTGCCCGATTATAACGATTTTGCAAAAAAAAAAAAACCTATTTTCTTCTTGGTGGGTATGTTAACAAGCAAAATGCCATATTTGGGGCTCAGAAAACCCACACATGGTCCTACAGGAGGCAATGCACCCATTACAAGAGGCTGTTTTGAGCGGTTTGTGGAACGGCGGCATATTTCTTTAAAAATGAGGACGGCGCAACCATTGCGTTCATTGAGGTCCATATCGCATCATGACACCCGATTTTTTGTACCCTCTCTTCGTGGTATTGATGTGAACGATGTTTGGTTTCAACAGGATAGTGCAGGTTAGGTTAGGTTAGGTTAGCGTGGTAGCTTTAATTTACCAAAAAGGTCACTTGAGCATGCATAGTGGCCCGTTGTGATGCCACAGGGGAACTCAACAACAGGATAGTGCAACTTGCCAAGCACCCCATGCCACAATTGATTTATTGTATCAAACGTTTGATGACCGTTTAATTAGCCGAAATGGTGATTCCAATTGGGCGCCAAGAACCTGGGATTTGCCAACGTTTTGCTATTTTCTGTGGACCGCTGTTTAAGAAAAGTGCTATGCCGACAAACCAGATATAATTGAGCATTTGAAAAGCAACATTCGTAATGCCATTGCCGAGATACGACCTTATACGCTCAAACAAGTGCACGCAAATTGTTGCGATCGAATGAGAGACTGTGAGACCAGCTACGGCAGCCACATGAATGAAATAACATTCCATTTCTAATCGGAACAATTGTACTTCACCACATACATACATACATAATTGGTCATTACAACCCTTCAGTCAGGATTACGACCTAGCTTCGCATAACACCCATGTTGTGTGTGATAATTTTATACATGAGTGGTGGGACCTACAGTTTAAAGTCGTCTCCGAACGACATCTTTTTTTGAGAAACTTTTTGATGGCAATTTTATTTACTCTCAGCGTTTTTGCCAGAAATCTGCTGAGAGGAAGTCGCCGAAAAAATGCTTTTTGTATTTTGTTTTGATGTCTGGCCTTGGGCTCGAACCCTGGCCTTACGTCTAATAAGCCAAAACACTACCTACAACACTAGGGCGACTTCAGTTGTACTTCACAACAATAGAATAAATTTGCCAACAATTTCAAACCATTTTTGTTTAATTACATTTTTAAATTTAAACTTTTAAATGGCCCACCCTTTAGTTTTCCTGCTAAATTCAGCTAAATTGGGATCTGTTTTTGAGCACTAAAAAATAGTTACTATTGCATATGCTTAATAAGCTTACATTTCCTCTTTAAACCACACAATTAAGCAAAAAAAAAATTGTGTACTTTTTGACATAAGGGCCTATTTAGTGAGTCTTTTACTTGACAACTACATTTGAAAATTGTTAGGGTTTTTTATTTTTTTTAATGAAAGCATTTAAAACGCAACTGAACAACTGCAATAATTAGTATCCTTAAAGGATAGCACAGTTTAAACTACAAATTAAAGTCAGCTTTCCCTAAACCGAACCTTACAATGAACAATGGAGTTATCATCAACGCTGTTATCGTTATTATCCTGACACAAATACAACTTTATCAGCCAAAGAGTAAGGCATGAATGCGTACAATTTGTATTCAAATGTTGAGCAGAAGTTTTTTGCATTAAAAAAAAAAAAAGTTAAAAGGACTCCAGCACACACTCTAAAATTTTTTCTCTGTTTTTTTTTTGTTTTTGTTTTTCCAACAGAGTTTATAAATTAAAAACAATTTTTGTGTTTTATAAAGCGAGAGAGAAAAAAAGAAAAATAAAAAATAAATGAAAAGCGAAAATCCTCTGTAGACTACTGACTCCATATGGTTAATGAAACGTAGGAAGGAAGGATGGATGGCAAGAATGTAACGCGTGCCTCACTCTTTCATAGTTACACACCAACACGACTTGTTTTAGTTTTAAACGTGTGGCATATAAAAGTGCAGCTTCGGCTTAATATATGCATGGTTAGTCGTTAAAAGGGCCATGCAACTGTTTTACATGGGTTTTCACTTTTTTCTTCTTCTTCTTGTACTCTCTTGCAATCATTTGTAAAACTGTCTGTCTGGCTGTATGACTGTCGTTGATGTCTGTGTTTAAATGTTTAATTATCTTGAATAGCATGAATAAGCGGCACGTTGGCAAAAGTAGGTGGCCATAAAGGGCGTATATTCTAGGCGTTCGTGATGCGTTCATTCTGTATAGAATTGTTGGGCTTTTGTTTTAGAAAAAAATTACACCTGTGCCTTGGCCTCACTTGGGTTTAGAATTAAAATAAAAACCTTGTTTTGTTTGTTCGCTTGTCTTGTCTTCTCTTGTCTTCTTGTCTTGTTTTAATTCACTTTTCAAATGCAAAATAAATTAAATTTTCGTCATGAAAAGAGAAACAAATTATTTGAAAAGCAAAAGTAAAAAATAATACAGAAATGAGGTAATTTTCCTCATGAAGAGAACAACAAAATTGAATGGAATGGAATCCATTCAACAATTTATAAAATAAAATACTTTAAAGATATATAAATTAACAATTTCTGGATTATTAGGGAGGGACTTAAGAGAAGAAAGAAAATAACAATAACAAATCAACAATAAGGTTTTAGAACTTGACAAACCGAAAATAAATCAAGTACAAAATAGGGAGAGATAGAGAGAGAGAGAACCAGAGATGAAAATAACATTGCCAGTGAGTTGTTGTAGAAGGCATAACGTTGTGTAATAAGTTATCAATTAAAGTGTACTTTAAACTTGAAATAAATTAAGAAAGTCATCGTAGTCTAGTAAAGGGTCCGCCAAAAAACTTTTTTTTGAAAATGCTTTGAAAAAAAAACTACTGAATATTTTCTCAAATTTCTTTTTTTATTTGAAAGTACACTCCTTCCGGTTAATAATGGAAAATAATTTCATTCAAATGGCTGCCATGCAGTAGCCTACACGATCGGTCCAATTTTTAAGCACATTATCGATTGTGTGCAGCTGTATTTCACCAATGGCTTCACGAATATTGTCCTTTAAAGCGTCAATTGTCTCTGGCTTGTTGGCGTAACACTTATCTTTGACGGCACCCCACATATAAATGTCCAACGGTGTCAAGTCGCAGCTCCGAGGTGGCCAAACGACATCAGCTCAGCGGCTGATAATGTGGTCTTCAAAAACAGGACGCAAAACATCGAGTGTAGCTTCGGCGGTGTGGCACGTAGCGCCGTTCTGTTGAAACCAAATGTTGCCAATATCCTCCTCTTCAATTTTTGTGAACAAAAATTCGTTCAACATGGCCCGATAACAATCGACATTGACTATAACGGCCACTTTTCGAAGAAAAATTGCCCAATTATGCCTCTGGACCAAAATCCGCACCAAACAGTGACTCGTTTTGGGTGCGTCGGCTTTTCAATGTATGCGTGCGACAAATGCGACAATTTTGCTTGTTTACATACCCGCCAAGCTCAAAATGATCTTCATCTGAAAAGATGATTTTTTTTTTTTGCCAAAATCGGCATCTTCTGGTGTAGGCTACTGCATGGCCAGCCGAGGCAGCCATTTGAATGAAATTATTTTCCATTATTAACCGGAAGTATTGTACTTTCAAATAAAAAAAGAAATTTGAGAAAATATTCAGTAGTTTTTGTTTTTTAAAGCATTTTCAAAAAAAAAAAGTTATTTGGCGGACCATTTACTAGACAACTAATTTCGCATTTAATTTTAAAATTTCCATAAAAAAAATAAACAATTTTCCTCGTTTTCTTTTGTAAATATCTTGTAAAACTTCTCAATTTTAGCTACATCGGTTTGTTTAGCACCCTGTAAACCAGTTTCAGAGAGAGAGAGAGGGAAAGGAAACAAAGAGAGAACCTGTAACCATAAATGCTTGACTCTATTGTTTATTATACCCGTTATAGAGACGGGATATATGACACGCGTCATATTTAAATGATGACAGACGTCAAATGACATTACAAACATACACACACACACGTCTACATGTACATACATTTAGATGTACAAACACAATAAATAGAAACATAAACGTCTGTCCAGTTGACTGACCGGCTTCCTTGTTTCCTTCGTTTTTTTTTTTTTGTTATTGGTTTTATGGTTATTGCCTACAAGTGGTGTTGCATTACAATGCAAGCAACGCAACTAAATTCCATTCAATTTGGAAAGAAAAAATCCCTTGTTTGTTGCCTTATAACACTTCGTGGATGTTTAAAGCATAATAATCATCATGTATAATAATAATGATGATGATTATGATGTTATTAAGGACTATGACAACCCCTTTTTAAAAACTTTTTTTTGCATTGCCTTTCCGCTTGTCTTTGATAAATTTGTTCCACTTATTACGGGGGTTCTGCTTCTGCTATTTGGATAGTTTGCTTGCTTGCGGTCACATTCAAACATGTGTGTGAAGATAGATTTTAAAATCTATCTCCCCAGACGCAAACCAAGTTAGTTAACAGAGCTCTGTTATGTTACTAACATAACTCTGTAAAACACTTAATTTAAGGACTTACAGTGGATTTTAAAATCTGAAATCTCGGAAAATTTCAAAATCTAGTCTGAAAACTCGCTCTGTTAAGGGTTCTGGCAATTGGGTTAGTTAAAGGGACGTACAATGCTTTAAAAACAATTTACTTTGTCCGCCCACTCAGTCCTGTTTTCCCACAATATGAATATGAACAATATGAAGTCGCCGTAGTCTAGTAGGTAGTGTGTTGGCTTATTTGACGTAAGGCTAGGGTTCGAGCCCCAGGCCAGCCATCAAGACAAAATACAACAAGTATTTCTTCGGCGACTTCCTCTCAGCAGATTTCTGGCAAGAAGTAAAGAGTAAATAAAATTGCCATGAAAAGTTTCTCAAAAATCTGTCGTTCGAAGTCGACTTTAAATTGTAGGTCCTGCCACTCATGTATAAAATTGTTGAGGTTACGGCATGGACCCTATTAAGCACTGGTGCAGCAGCCTTGAGAGTATTCGAGAGAAAAGTCCTACGTAAGATCTTCGGTCCAGTGCGAGTTGGCGTTGATTTCCGCATCCGATCCAACAGTGAGCTGTATAAGCTCCTCAACGACATAGACGTTGTGCAGCGTATTAATATCCAGCGGCATGTCGTTCGAATCGAGGAGGATGCTCCGGCGAGTCGGGCATTTGACGCGAGGATCTGCGGAAGTCTGCGAAGAGGACGAGCTTGTATGCGTTGGAAGGACCAAATCGAGGAAGCCCTGTCATCGATTGGTCTGCCCAACTGGCATAGGCGCGCAAGAAGCAGAGACGCCTGGAAGTAAGTAAATTAGTGAGTTGGCTTATTAGACGTCAGTCCATGGTTCAATGCCGCAGGTCATACACCTCCAATAAAATTTAAATGAGAAGAAATATTTCATCGGCGACTTCCTCTCAGCAGATTTCTGGCAAAAGCTCTGTGTGTAAAATAAAATTGCCATGAAAAGTTTCTCGAAAAATCTGTCGTTCGGAGTCGACTTTAAACTGTAGGTCCTGCCACTCATGTATAAAATTAACACGCACAACATAAGTGGTGTGAGAAACTAGGTCGTAATCCTGACTGAAGGGTTGTATTATTTTATCAATTTTTCCCTTTTTTCTAATTTTGCCCAGGAATTTAATTAATTTTTCCGGTTTTCCTTTCCCAGTCTGAAATTAAATGTTTTACAGAGTTATGTTAGTAACATAACAGAGCTCTGTTAACTGACTTGGTTTGCGTCTGGGGAGATAGATTTTATAATCTATCTTCACACACACCATTCAAACTACATGTAGATTGTTAAGACTACTACTGCTGTGTAAATAATTGTTATTGTTGTTGATGTTGTTGTTTAATTATTTTACTTTTTCTTTCCTTATTTTGTTCATGAAGTCCTGCTGAGTTGTAGACCAAGTGCTGAAAAATTGTTCATGACCAAAAAAAATCCAAAGGACGTGATGACACACTGATGATGATGATGATGTGTAAAGAGTAGCCAAGGAACAAGATTTTTTATGATTTTGAAAAAAAAAAACAAAAATGAGAACAAAAGTAGAACGTGTTAATGAAGTCATCACTAGGTTGGTTACAATCGAAAACAGATGTTACAAGAAAAAAAAATTTTTTTCTTTATGGAATGAATTGAAAGCCTCAATAGGCAGCTGATGTTGTTACTACCCCAAAACCTAAGGCAATTTTTTTTTGCAAAATTTAATACATTTTAGTTTAAAATCTAATAAAGTCCTTGCCATACTAAAATAGACTTTCTGAACTTCATCTTCGTTGCAAAAACAGGCAACGCATGTGGAATTGTTAATTCAACAACACTTGCAATCAAACGACCACGTTAACCAGTAAATCTAAGCACACTTATCAAAAATCTAACCAAACTGAACAAAAAAAACGTCCCTTATGATGACAAAAGCATTCAAATTAAAGGTCAAAGTGTAACTCTTTTTTGTTATTTGTTTGTAAAGCAAAGGGATTAACAAAGAGAAAGGATCCCTTCAATCCTTTCATTCCATACAATTTATTTTTATTCTCTTCACTAATGATGGACATTTGATGAAATGCGCTGTTTGGCTACAAATGTCTGGCAGGCAGGCTGTCTGTCTGTCTATCAATCTGTTAATCACATGCAAGGACATAGGCGTCCTTTTTTAATGCTGTTGTGTGTTCAAATATTTCAAATATTTTTGTAAGTCATTAAAAAAAACCAAAAAAATCATAGGCAAAGGGGTTAAAAAGTGTTGAATTTTTTTAAAATAAAAAGAAAAAAGCAAAAAACAAAATTTTACAAAAAAATAGGCCTTTAATCAATAAAATATGATTATTTGATTTAATCAAGACTGTGTAAGAATACTGATATTTGAAAAAATAGAATTGCAATGGTAAGCTAAGGTTCTTTCACATACATTTTTGATATGCTTGTGATGTAAATAGGCCTTCAATTCAAAAAAAAAAAAAAAATAAAAACCAAATGCTTTATCACATAAATTTGCGTATTTTTGGGATCTAAATAGGCCCTCAATACAAAAAAAAATCCACCAATATTTTTAAAATTAAAAACAAAAATTGTGTTTTCAAATACGTACTTAAATAGGCCCCTAGCCATAAAAATATGAATGAAAAATTTTTCTTTTTTCCACAAGCATGCTTCTTTCATTTTATGGGACTTCAGAACAAAAATTTCGGAAGAAAAATTTTTCAATATTTTTTAATGCAGAAAATAGGCCTGCAATATTAAAATCAAACAAAAAAATGATAAACACTGTTAAAAGTATATATTTGAACTGTATTGTCTTACAATGGTACTCTTGGGAAAATCATCGCCATTGTTACGGCACAGTACAGGAATGAAAATTGTCGTCTCTTATATGAGCTGTTTATTTTGAAAGTGGTTTATGTCCATTTTTTCTTATATTGATATATTTAAGGGTTTGCGTTTGAATTGTTTCAAAAGTATTGTTAAGCATGTTAGAATATATAACGCAATACGTTTTGTAAACTTTACTAGAAAAATAAGCTGTGTTTCAGAATCTCAAATGGACTTAAACCACTTTCAAAATGAAGAAAATGACTTTTTTGTTTGTGAAAACGAATAAGTCCACTTTGTGTTCTTTGTTTAATATTATTATAAGTTAATTTTTTCACTTAAAGTTATTCCACTAGTGATAGAGATTCCTCTAAATAGTTATCCCATATTTAGGATATACATATACTTAGTTATATATATATATACTTGTTGGCATGGGGCGTACATTTTTGTATAATGGTGTTAATTTTATTTTGCTGAAGTTCTTTGGTCTTCCCCGACAAGGTAATAAATCAAATATTTTAAACTCTGTATACACTTCCATCGATTCTTTATAAATCATTTTATAGTGTTCACTTTTTTATAAATCACATCCAACATATCCTTAGCCAATTTACAGGTTCGCCACAAGAGTTTTTTAATCTTTTATGAATTGCTTCTTCCAGAGGTTTTGTAGACAAAAATCTTCACGTTTCATAATATAATATTTGTTACTCTTTCGACATGTTTTTATGGTTTCATAGTAACCTTAGGGGACATACAATAAATTATTTTTCCTCAAAGCCATTTCTATCACTCCAAAATCACTATCATTTGGCAAAAATGAATGTCCTGATAGTAAAAACTTATGGCCAATAATATCTGCATTATTTTCTGCCGATTGCACAATTTTCAACCATGTTACTGCCAATTTTATGGATTTCAATGGACTTAAACCAGTTTCAAAATAAATTTTTATGCATTTCGTTAACTAACAAATTTTCAAGTGCCCCAAATCATAGCGATTTTAATGATACTAGACTTAAATTGTTTATACAAAAAAGTATATATGGTATTGTGATTATTGTTATCATTAACTAAATTTTTTTAAAAATGGACTTAAACCACTTTCAAAATAAACGCCTCATATGATGCCAGCGTCCATTTATTATAGATGATGTTCGACAAGATTATGTTCTCTCTCTCTCTCTACAGCTGTCAAATATCGTCCTCAACTGTGTTTTACAAGGGACTTCACTCACTCCAGGAGGAGTAGCCTTGGAAGTTAATATACCGAAGGTAACTGCCTGCTGGTACAAATTAGGGGACTCGTGGTCGAAATAAATTCGTATTTAAATTAACTTCGAGTCGTACCAGTTTTTCTAATGATGGAACTCGATACCTTGCGAATCGTACAAGGTTTTCTAATGACAGGGACTCGATATCTTGCGCGAATCGATTTTTTAAAAATAATTTTAAAAGATGAAAAAAGGACTTGTATTCTTACTCGATAATGAGTGACAAAATCTTAAAAGTAAAAAAAAATATCACAACTTTGAGTAAATCTAGCATGAGATCGCCACTGAGGATTAGCCACCCTTGTCACACACGCATTGGGACTTGTGGGGAAAATCTGCAAAGCTAAGATCAAATCACGCTTTCAAATCGGTGGTACACATATGAAGAACGTTACACCCTTTTGCTGTACTGGCAGTATTCTGACGATGTCCGGGGCATACTATGCTGGCATCCATAATCTTTTAACCCGATAGACTATTATCTGATAAGCTTCATAAATCATTAGAAGCATGAAGAAGTTTTTAAAATGTATACTTTTGTTGGGTTGCGAATCGTAAAACATAGCAGTTGGGAATGTCAATTCACTTACTGTATCTATCTGCTCGATAACATATCCCACCGAAGGGAATTATAATGGTATAAAGGATGGGGCAAACCTTGACAAGATCCAATATTAAGACTGGCCATTGGATAGACCCCATATGAAGCTCGAAAAATTGAAGGACCTATACATACTTATGCAGAAAAGGCAGAGAAGGAAGTTGATTTCCTTAGGAGGATATGAAGCTTTATTAAAACATTTGGTCAATTCACACAAGCCGTTGTATCGTTGTATTCATTGTATTGTTGGATGACTATACAACAGTGTATGCTTGTAGTTGATAATTTTCATGTAAAAATCCGATACACTTATACACATTTTTTTCAGTGTCCAATTCACACGACTTTGTATCGTGTATGTTGTATTGAATACACTTGGTTGTTTGTGAACGCTCAATGCTATGCTGCATTGTGTATGTCGTATTCTTCTTCATAATTTTTGGCATTCAAACAATTTGATAGCACGAAACCAATACAACTTTTAAAAACTCAGAGTTTTTGCCAGAAATCTGCTGAGAGTAAGTCGCCGAAGAAATACTTTTTGTATTTTGTCTTAATGCCTGACCTGGGGCTCGAACCCTGGCTTCACGTCTAATAAGCCAACACACTACCTACTAGACTACGGCGACTTCATGAGAGGAAATAAAAGTGCCATGAAAATATTTCTCAAAAAATCTGTCGTTTGGAGTTGAGTTTAAACTGTAGCTGCCGCCACTCATGTATAAAGTTAACACACAACATAAGTGATGTGAGAAGCTAGGTTTCAATCGTGACCGAAGAGTTGTTATGACCAACTATGTACGTATGTCTGTATGTTACAAAGTCAACAACAAATTTAAATATTTCAAGTGGACTTACTTCCCGTACATATAATACAAACAATTACACTGCAAAACAAAAGTCACTGATTTCCTATATAAGAACTCCAGCATCAATTTTGTGTAATACAGGCTCAAAAAAAAAATTATTAACGCTATGTCCAGCAGTTCATATAAAAACTAACGACCATTGCAAATGGGAATACAAATTGTTTTGTTTTTTTTTTTAATTTTTATTCCAGCAAAAGTGTGCCTCATACAAAGGCTTGCTTATATAAATTTTTAAAATCCACCACCATTGCCATCATATGCTTTCTATTACACTAGGGTTCCCCCTTGCTTTGCAAAGAATTGCAATGAAATCACGACCAGGATATTATTATTGTGAGTATTTCATCTAATAAATGTTAGATTTTATTGTTGTTGCTGTAGTTATTTTTTGTTTCTTATTTTATTTGCACCATTTTGTGTCAAATAAAAATGTTAAGTTTATGACTTTGTCTATGAAATGCGATGGCAATCCTGCCTTCAAATCAGTTGCCATAGAGAAGGGTAAATATTTTGATAGAATTTTTTGGGGATTATCTGTAAAGGCAGGCCATTCAGTTGGAAGCTGAACATTTAAGGGCGGGGAAAAATATTGATATAAAGATTTTTTGCAAATCGATTATTTAATTAATCGATAGTAATATATCGTAATATATCGATGAGTGTATAATTGTTTTGAAGATGTATTTATGTATTAATTACAATACAATTACAAATTATAAGCGATCAGAGTAACTTGACCATATGCTCGGTGTAGTTTCACAGACCAGGCTCTCTGGTGGGAATCGCACCCACGACCCTCACGTTATTAATCTAGCACACTACCCACTAGACTACCGGGGCACCCTATAGAGATTTAAAAGCCTTCGCAACGTCTGTAAAGCATTTTTACAAGTTTTTTTCGTAACGATGGTAAGCAAAAAAAATTGCGCTGATTTACTTTCAAATTTGTTGGCGAACGACTGCTGAGAGAAAGTAGCCGTAAGAAAATATTTTTCATTTTAATTTTGTTCGAGACGTCTGAGCTCTAGGCTCTCTTCTAATAAGCCAACACACTACCTACTTGACTGACTCCCCGGATCTATGCAGTGTTTTTCAAGTAGATGTCTTGACTATCTTCATGACGATTAGATGGCTGCTTAGCCTGCAGTCTTATTGCCTGCAAGTATACTGATAACTTCGCTGATTTGGGTGATTGAAGGCGCTTTATATAGTCAATATGTAGAGCCATATTGTCGATTTGATAACATTTCTTGAATATAAGTTTACACAAACTTTATTGTGCGCTCATTACAACCCATTAGCCAGGATCATAACCTAGTTTTTACACTAGCCATGTGATGTGTGTTAATTCTGTACCTAAGTGACGGAACCTTCAGTTTAAAGTCGACTCCGAAAGACAGATTTTTTGGAAACTTTAGATTGTAAATCGTATTTACTTACAGAGTTTTTGTTTTTTTGCCAGAAAAAGCTGTGCTTTATTTAACTTGAATAAAGGGTACAAAAGATGGAACGCAGGGACAGAAACACCGCTATTCGAGAGCTCAGCTCTTATGAGGTCATATCGAAAATAGCGTGGGATTGTATGAGTCAGCTATTTAGGGATAATAAGGTTACCTTCTGCTGGAATCCAGGTCATGACTGGCACATTTTGTTTGTTTGAAATGTCTTAGCTAAGATTTGAACCACGGGCTAGGGTCTAGAACGAAAAGCTATCAGCCATGTTGTGTGTGTTGGTTTTTGTGCCTGAGTGACAGGACGTTCAGTTTAAATTGGACTGTGAATGACAGGTTTTTAGAACACTTTTCATGGCAATTTGATTTACTTTCTTTTGCCAGAAGGCTGGCGTATTTCTTTTTGTTGGAAAGGTCTTAGCTAGCGTTTGAACCACGGGCTAGGGTCTAAAATGAAAAGCTATCAACCATGTTGTGTGTGTTGGTTTTTGTTCCTGAGTGACTGGACGTTCAGTTTAAATTCGACTCTGAATGACAGGTTTTTAGGACACCTTTCATGGCAATTTAATTTACTTTCAGATATTTTCTTTTGCGAGAAGACTGTCGGATTTCGTTTTGTGTCCTAGCTAAGGCTAGGGTCTAGAACGAAAAGATTTTTGAATGACAGATTTTTAGGAAACTTTCAAGGCCATTTGATTTACTTTCAGAGTTCTTCTTTTGCCAGAAGCCTGGCACATTTCGTTTTGTATCTTAGCTAAGGTTTGAACCACGGGCTATGGCCTAGAACGAAAAGTATCACCCATGTTGTATGTGTTGGTTTTTGTTCTTGATTGAGAGGGCGTTCAGTTTAAATTCGACTGTGAATGACAGATTTTTAGCGCACTTTTCATGGCAATTTGATTTACTTTCAGAACTTTTTGCCTTTTTTTTTCTTTTTGTTGGAAAGGTAATAGCTAGAATTTGAACCACGGGCTAATGTCTGAAACTATAAGCTAGTATTTTATAAAAGGCCTATTTACAGCATTATTAGCAATTAAATGAATATTTTAGCATTTAAGAGCATTTTCTCTTGGTTGGTCCCCAGTATCTAACACAGTAGAGAGTAGGTGGAGAAACCGAATTCCCAAACTCTTGCTGAGAACTATTTCTGCTTCACAAAACCTTATAAACTATCCATGTAGTGTTCTACTTAGTCGTGTTGCAGCACTTATCCTGTCTGATTTTTATGTTTTTGGATTGTATTGCAACAAATAGGGGTGGTTAATGGAGCGAGTCCTTATATTTAATAATTCTTTTCCTTTCTCATTTTTATTTGTTTTGTTGGCTTCATATTAAAACTCATAATGGGATTTTGTTTTGGATTATTATTACCATTGTATTGTATAATTTTTTTTCCTTTTTTTGTAGTTTTTATAGCGACAAGTTGTAGTTTTGTTTCATCTAATTTGGCTTAATGTTGGGTGAACATGTCATGGTTCAGATAGCAAATGGTATTAAAAACATTTACACTGTGATTTAGATTTTAATTCAATTCAGCAGCATCATTTACAACAAAATTTCAGAATTTGCAAGAAAGAGACGAAATTTTTAATATCATACGAGGGTTAGAATAATTAAAAGTCCTTTACATAAACACGTAAGTAGCCGTTACAAATTTTGAATTTCAAAAATATTCAAGTACTTGAAGCCTTTGCTTTCTGTGTCCTGCTGTTTGTAGTTTTTACATCATTTGTTATTAAAATGCCAACAAGAAACACAAGCTGCAACTTGATCAACTGACCGACCACCTCTATAGCACTGTAGTACACCATGGTCAGCCTGCAGTCCTTTTTCTATGAAATGCACAATCATGCCAAAAAGTCATGTACTTTTCATGTTTATATCGTAGTTTTTTTAAAGTCGCGTGCCTAAAATTTATTTTTTTTTGCATTTTTAATTGCTTTCATGCGCATGCAACTACTTAACGCTTTTCAATTAAAAAAAAAAATTAGGAAATCCATTAAAAGTTGACTTAATTTGAGAGGGTATCGCCTAAATAAAGTGTTCAGTTAGTGCAGTGCTCGTACAGCAGCTTAAAGTGTCCCATTAAAAAAAAATGAGCAAGGGTTGCCATAACGAAAGCCATGACAAGATGGTCAATTAAGACTTGGGAACATTTTAGAAACAAACAGAAAATTTTTTAATCCCTAGATTAAAAAATATGTTGAAAAAAAACGAATTAAATTCAAAATAATTTTCGTCTGGAAAAACAAGCCACGGTTTCTTATAAATGAACATCGCACAGGCTCCTATTGGTCATTACATCCCTTTAGTTAGGACTACAACCTAGTTTATCATACTACCTATGTTAAGTACGCTAATTTTACCATGAGTGATGGGACCTACAGTTTAATAACGACCCCAAACGATAGGTTACGACAAACCTAGTTGCTCACATCACTTATTTGGTGTGTGTTAATTTTATCTCTGAGTGGCGTGCCCTACAGTTTAAAGTCGACTCCGAACGACAGATTTTTGAGCAAATTTTCATGCCAATTTTATTTTGCTTTCAGAGTTTTAGCAAGAAGACTGCTGAGGGGAAGTCGCCTTAAGAATTTTTTTTTTCATATTTCGCTTTGTTCAAAACAACAGTTTTGGACAGAAGACTACTGAGGGGAAGTCGCCGTAAGAATTTTTTTCATATTTCGCATTGTTCAAAACTTCTGAGACAGGTATTCAACCACAAGGTCTCGTCTAATAGGTCAACTCACTACTTACGAGCCTACGAAGACCTCACAAACTTCTGGGTCACTACTGTACTTTTCACGTAGATGGCATGACTATCTTCATAAGGTTTAGATGACTGCTTAGTAGCAGAGTAATGCATACATACATATGTACATAATTGGTCATTACAATAATTGGACATTACATAGCTTCTCACTCCACTTATGTTGTGTGTGTTAACTCTTCTCCATGAGTGGCGTGACCTACAGTTTAAAGTCGACTCGAAACGACAGATTTTTGAGAAACTTTTTCATGCTAATTTTATTTTATTCTCAGAGTTTTTGCCAGAAATCTGCTGAGGGGAAGTCGCCATAAATTTTTTTTTCATATTTCAATTTTGTTCGAGATGTCTGAGCCAGGGGTTGAAACACGGGCTCTTGTCTAATACGCCAACATTACGGCTTCTTCACAGACTTCCGAGTCACTGCAAAGTTTCTCTGGTAGATTACATGACTATCTTCAAAACGTTTAGATGGCTGCTTATTAGCAGAGTAATGCATACATACATAATTGGTCATTACAACACTTTAGTCAGGATTGCGACCTAGCTTCTCACGCCACTTATGTTGTGTGTGTTAATTTTAACTCTGAGTGGCGAGATTTACTGTTTAATGTCGACTCCGAAACTGCAATAACTTTTCATGGCAGTTTTATTTTACTCTCAGAGTTTTTGACAGAAGACTGCTGAGGGAAAGTCGCCGTAAGAATTTTTTTCATATTTCGACTTTGTACAAGGCAGAGCCAGGGGTTCAACCACGGGCTCTTGTCTATTAAGCCAAAACACTACTTACGACACTACGGCGTCTTCACAGACTTCCGAGTTACTTCAAAGTTTTTCTGGTAGATGACATGACTATGATTACGACCTAGCTTCTCACTCCACTTATGTTGTGTGTGTTCCTTCTTATCCATGAGTGACGTGACCTTCAGTTTAAAGTCGACTCAGAACGACAGATTTTTGAGAAACTTTTTCATGGCAATTTTTTTTACTCTCAGAGTTTTTGCCAGAAATCTGCTGAGGGGAAGTCGCCGTAAGAATTTTTTTCATATTTCAATTCTGTTCGAGATGTCTGAGCCAGGGGTTTAATCACGGGCTCTCATCTAATAAGCCAACACACTACTTACGAGACAAGAGCGACTTCACAGGCTTTCGGAACACTGTAAAGTTTCTCAGATAGATGGCATGACTATCTTCATAACATAAAAAATATGGCAACTTCGAGTAAATTTCGCATGACGTCGACTCTGAGAATTAGCCCCCTTGTCACACAGGCATTGCGACTTGTGGGAAAACCTGCAGAACTAAGATCACATCAAGTTTTCAAATTGGTGGTACACATATGAAGGATGTTAAGCCCTATTGCAATATTGGTAGTATTCTTACGAAATAATCGTTTGACCGATAGATCTGGCAACCTTCATATATCTCTATAATGACGAAGATTAATACCTTTAACCCGTATTAAAAAAGTGAGATTGGGAATCGTAATACGCTGCAGTCGATAATGTCAAATCCCTTCAAATATCTATCTTGCCAGAAACATATCCAACCAAAGGAAACTGTGCCAACTAAATGGGTATGTATGGGGCCAACCTTGAGAACATTCCATGTTAAGTCTGACCTTCGAATAGAACCCATAACGTTTAGATGGCTGCTTAGTAGCACAGTAATGTCTGGGAATATACAGATCTTTTCAGACAACCAGGCTGAAATAAAATCGCGTTCCAACATCCTATCGACTTCCAAGTTTGTCTGTCGGATCTATTTCTCCAGATTACTCGAAGTTGTCCATTATTTGGGTCCTTCGACTAGTCATAGGCATTCATAAAAAATGTGTTGCAGACAAATTAGCCGGCCATCAAACCGTATTACTCTTGAGATCCTCATTATTTTTTAAAAAATGCTTTAAAAAAAATTGTGAAGAAACTAAACAAGTGAACTCATAATTTGAAGGACCTTTATTAACTTGCCATTGTCATCACCAGAAAGGACACTCCCCATGGATATGATTTATTCAACAATTTGCTGTCTTCGTAGGAAATTCACAAAAGTGCACATCTATAGCTGAAAATAAAATCTCGACAAAGTGTCATTGACATTTCAGATGCTCTTGTTCAACACCTTCTGTCAAAGACACAAGAAAAGTCCTTCAAAAATTCCCAACCGTAAGGATGTCAGCCAGAATAGCCAGCCATATGAGTCAGCACTTTACAAAAATTACCCTTTTTTTGCACAAACACTTTTAGTCTTTCTTGTACTTGTATGGCGAAGACAAGAAAAAAACAGGGTTTTGAAAAGCGTTTTAGTTTAACTGCAAGCGGTAAAAGGATTGCGGAATACAAGAGAAAAAAAAGACTAAAAGATGATGTCCTGTGAAGAGCACTTGAGAAAAAAACAAGATGAAGTTAAAACTGCAAGATATTCCTCTTAGGAGTTTAAGTTTTCATGTTTTTTTTTCTGTTGTATTTCTATTGCCAAAATAAAAAGAAGGGATAACCTTAAGAGCGTGTGGAGATGTCAAAGGATGTAAAAGGATTTTTTACTTCCTGTTTTCTTTCCTTCATTTTTTGTTTTTTGTTAAACAAAAATGTTGATTTGTATGTGACAATTGTTTTGTTAAATAGACGTTTACATTTAAAAATTTATTTCAGCAGGACCTTTTTTACATTTTATTATTTTTTTTTTATTAATTTAAAGGACCTTTAAGCCTTTAATGGTTGGCAATGTTTTCTTTGCATAAAAGAAAAAGAAAAAACATTCAATAAAAATGGGTTCAACAAAATTCTCAACCTTGTATATCCTTTGCGAACAGGATTTAATTTGTTTTTGTTATTTTCATTAGCAAGGATGGCAAGGCATTTTAAAATTTGTTTTGTAGTGCCTAAGGCATTGTCACAGTAACAAATATTTGCAACATTTTTAATTCGTTTTGTAGTGCCTAAGGCATTACCACACTAACAAATATTTGCAAAAAAAGGAACCGAAAGTGAATTAATTTACCTGCCGATGTGTCTTTTCAAGGCGGCTTTTCTTACGCAGGATTTCCAAATAAATTTTAAAAATATTTTACATCCTTTATGACTTAGGTTTCGTGAATTATTTTCTTTAATTTGAAACAATCTTTTAACATGTAAATGACAATAAATTGTTCTCCGAGTAATGAAGTTTTGCAGGAATTTTCAAATTAATATGGAGGCATAAACGATTTTTAATTTTCGCATGAAACGGATCACTAAAACCTGTTAAAGAAGAATTAATTTTCAAAAATCTTTCTTTAAATTGTTTCAAATTACAAAAACAAATTATATTGAAAGCATTTCTGGAATTCATAAATTTTTATGATTGAAGGCCTATTTCACAATGTCATGGGCTTTGACATTTTAGCTAGGTAGGTAGGTAGGTAGAGGTGGCTGCCCATCCAAGAAAAATTTTTGGAAAGACTCACTTAGGCCGCTTTGGGCTCATTGTGCTACCACAGTCATCCGTTATCGCCTAGTCTCGAAAGCACTCGGAGCTCCTGATGAAGCGATTCAGGCTGCCATCCATGTAGTAAGTACCCAAGTACTTCCTACTCCTTTGGCAAAGAGCCGGGCATGTACCCAGCAGATGAGGGACAGTCTCCTCTTCTTCCTCATCTCTGCAGCTTCTGCAGAAGTCGTTAGCAAGGTGTCCAAGACCAATGCACCTCGCATGCGTACCCATAATGCAATGCCCCGTAATGACACCGACAACTACACTGAGCGCGCCTCTTTGGAGTTTAAGTAGACTCATTGTGCGCCCCTCATCCAGCCTTGGCCAGATTTTACTAGCCGTTCTACCCGTGTCCGAGGCCGTCCACCTATCGTGGACGGAATAGACGATCGCATTATCGCATAACTCATCGGAGAGTTCGTTTGGTCGTGCCCCGCCTGGCAAGTTCATCAGCTCTGCAGTTACCCGGAATACCACTGTGCTTTGACATTCTACCTACACATAAATACATACATAATTGGTCACTACAACCCTTTAGGCAGGATTACAACCTAGTTTCTCATACCACTTATATTGTGTGCGTTAATTTTTATACACGTGCGGCGGCACCTACAGTTTAATGTGACTCCGAACGTCGGATTTTTTGAAAAACTTTTCATGGCAATTTTATTTTACTCGCAGAGTTTTTGCCAGAAATCAGCTGAGGGGAAGTCGCCGTAAGAAATTTTTTTTTCATATTTCGTTATGCTGAAAACGTCTGAGAAAGGTATTAGTGTAGTGTATTCAAACGAATAAAATCCGTACGATGGAAATTAAATCGCCCCTCATCACTATATGAGCGATTTATTAAAGGAGGTAAACAAAGATCAACTTCAATAGAAAGTAACAACGTAGGATGATAACTATCCTCAGGAATAGATATAGGATCAATGCGAAATAAAGAAGAAATACTAGGATCCTCTAAAAATACAAGATCCAAAATTCTATCCATTGAATTCAATACACCATTCACCTGGAAAAGACCCAGATCACGCATAGTGGACAGAATTTCATCATAGAATGGAACTGAAGAACATGGCACCAATGAGCCAGTCTCAGGTGAAAAATTCCAAGATGTATGGGGAAGATTAAAATCACCAAGGACTACTATAATCTACTCTACCATAATTTACTCTAGAAATTAAATCGAAGTGAGCCCTATAGATATGAGCAAGTAATGTATATAGACTTTCCACGATCATAGACCTTAACACAAATAAACTCAATATCCTCAGAAGAGCACAAGTCAATCAATTCAGTTGTGTATTTAGAGCAAATGGAAATAAGAACACCACCACCATTTTTAGACCTCCTATCCCGTCTATAAATACTAAAATTACCAGACATAATCTCAGAATCAAAAACTTTACAATTCAGCCAAGTTTCAGTAAAAGCAATTCCATGAAATTCAAAATCAAAGCTACTATTATAAAGTGAAGAATGTTTAGACCTAAGTCCGCGAACATTTTGATAAGCAATTTTGAAATTAAAAGACGATTTCGAAGTTAGTTTTTTTGAGAAATAGGACCAGGCAAATTAGCACCCTTCCTACGATTGCCCAGCCTGAATACGAATTCCCGTACCAATACACCCTGCGGCCAAAACGCAGGATTAACAATTTCACCAAATCTTTCATTCGCAGCATATAATTTAAACGAAGAAATACTGTTATTCAAAGATGGCCTCATCTTATAGCAACCAAACTCAAAAGGTTCCCTAATCTTCGATTTAACGAAACATCTTATATCATCGACCGAAGTATCACATGAAAAATACCACGGATTCTCGTCTAATAAGCCAACACACTACTTACGAGATAAGAGTGACTTCACAGGCTTTCGGATGACTGCAAAGTTTATGGAGTATTTTCGGTTAATAATTAAAAACAATTTTGAAAGAATTATTCGTACTCAACCCCTATTACCTTATTTGGTTTATTGCTAGCCAAGTAATTAATCATAGTTTCCGCTTATTACAGTTACACAAAAGAAGATTCTCTATTTAGAACAAAAAAAAAAAAAAAAAAAAAAACCTGACCACGAATAAAAGCCACAATGTTTGAGAAAATCCACCAAAAAACATACAACAAAAATCCCAGAAGAGCAAAATCCCATTTGTCATTATGGACAACTATTAGGAACACTAAATGGCTACAGAAGAGAGGTAAAGTTATGTAAGAACAAAAAAAAAAAAAAGAAAATAACTTTAACTGCCTAAACCCATTACAATTGTAACACAATGCAGTATACAGTCATTAATTTGATTGATGATGATGACAACGACAATGACGATCAAGCGAGATCACAATCATTCTTTTGATCATTCATTCATTCATTGCATTGCATTTGAACCATCAAGTGTAAGTAATTTGTTCTGGCGGCTTGTCCCTTTGGCTTGTACTCTACTCTACAACTACTAGACTTCTATTGTGTGCCAAGGAAATGCTGCTACTCGTAGTAAAAGATGAAATTGATCGTAATTTGATGACATTTAATTTCTTTTTTTCGTTCTTTCAATATCAATTCTTTTGTAAAGCCAATAACAGACAAAAAGTTTTCAATTTTATTTCTAAAGTACGTTCCTATTGTTGTGTGCTGTGTGTGTCTCTAAGAGGAGCCTGCGTGTCTTATCGAAATGAATGAAATGAACAGATTTTTATATCAAACGTCTGTCTGCCTATTGTAATATGATCAGTAACAACAGCAACTACTTTTTACTGATTTTTTTACGAGCAGAAGAAGCAGCAGAAAATTGTAATTGTTTGACTAATTGCCTGGGGTTTTTTTCTTTACGATTGTCAATCTTCAAAGTGCATCTTTTATTATAAAAGAAAAGGAGATTCATTACAAAAAAGAAGAAATAAAAAGAAGTTGCAGTTATTTCTCATTGTGAAGCCATCATTTTGGTCGGCAGATGACAGTGATTTTCTAAACAAATGTCAGAACTTAAACATCTAAAAATGTTTGAAACGAGTAACTCGTTTTTAAAACTTTATTATTAGACACTCAGAAATATTCGGCATAATTTGCTTAACCAATAAGTCTGACGAATAACGCTGAAAAAGAGCCAAAAAAGAGGAGATGGAGACCTGCTAACAATAAATTTAGATAATATAACACAATACAGGCCTGAAAAGAATGAATTCCAGAAAAAAAGTGTGAGCACACAGAAAATGCCCTAAATGAATGAATTCTAGAAAAAAGATTGTGAGAACCTATTAAATAAAGATTGAAATAATTCAACCATAACATTCCATTTTTTTATTATGCCCAAATTTTTTCATGCGCACTCCTTCTTGAAAATAATTTAAAAATATTTTAGCCAATACACAAACCCTTAACAAAAATTTGTAAAGAGGTTGTTTCCGAATATATCTGGCGAGTGATTAGACGAACCCTCAAAATAGGAGGAGAACAGAATGAACCGGTTTATAACCGGTCTGAGAAGACCGGCATGACTTGATTAAAAATCAAAAAAGGTTGAATTTTTTTCCAAAAATTTTTTTTGTAGAACTTAACGTTGAGCCTGTATTTCTGCATTCAAATTTATTCTTAGAAGCCACTTAAAATTGTGTGACCAATTGATTTCAGTTATCATTTAAAGTGGGTCAATTTATTGGAAGAATTATAAGGAAGAATTCAATTGAAATGAAATCCCATCTCTGGCATCATTAATTATTTATTATTGACTTCTATCTTATGCTCAAAAGCAAACGATAGCCTTCTTCTTTTCAGTTACGCTTTAATAATTTCCTTGACCATAGAAATTACAGCAACTGGGCTAATTTTACTGACGCTCAGCTATTCAGACAAGGCAACTACTGCCCTCATTTAACTATACAGCGGCGAACTATGTGGACACACATAAATCTTTCACTTTCAATATTTCCATTAAAAAATTTCGTTTTTTTCTTCTCCTTTTTTTCGTCCTTTTATATGCTGTCACCTACATTAGAAATGTCCTTTTTTTCCTTCTTTTTTTCTTTTTACGAAACTTCAAACAAAGTTGGCAGTTTTTTTGTTTTTAATTTTTAGAGTAAAAGTACAGAGAAAAAGGACTCTTTTTTCAGAGAAAAAGGACTCTTTTTTGTTTGTAAGCGGAGAGGAGAGTGAGCTTCAATGGAAACTAATTTTTGTTTGATTAAGATTTTCTTGTCTTTCATTCAGATTTTCTTATTTTAATTTCACTTTCACTTTGGCAAACTCAAAAGTATGGTTTTCTAAGGTATCCAGGGGGACAAAAAGGATGTCATGTAAAGAACTCAGGGCTATTTGCTAAGGAAACGTATGTACTTTTGGTTTTTATTTGAAAGAAATTGAAAACCAAGGATTTTATTTTGGTTTGTTTCTGCTCCCTAAAGGAATAACGCGTGAATACTTTTTTATGAATTTTTTTTACAACATTTTAAAGGAAAAATAAAAAATGTTTCCTCCAAAAAAAATTTTCGAAATTAAAATATCTTTAAGGGCCCCTTTAAAAAAAAATATTACACGAGTATTACCCTCTTCCCTTCTATTTGAATTACTCAACCATGACTGACATTCCATCAAAAATCGAAAATCCGTAACACCACCACCACCATCATGAAATAACACAAGAAACACAATAAATCCTGAAAATCATTCTTTCTCTCATAATCCTTGTTGTTTCAAAAATATCAACAAAAAAATAATTGCCTGCATCATGTAAAGCATAAAATTATGATGATGATGTTCATTCATGTCCTTGAAAGGAAACTACATGATCATTGCCGAACTTATGAGATTAAAAATGCAAATCAGTTTTGGTTGTGTAAGCAAAAAAACACAAACAAAGGAAAAGGAAAACAAATCCTTTGTAAAGAATGAAAACATGTCAGTTTTCTTCGTTCATCTTAATTTTAATTGTCAAGTTTTACGATCAACTTATATTTTAGCTGAGAGAAAGATGATCAGCTAAGCTGTTACACTTTTGGTGTTAAAATTTACACGACCAGCGGCAGCTGCTGTATTAAGAAACTGTTGGAAATAAAAAAAAATGTTTTAAGAAAATTTAAAATTTATATCGTGTTTTACACAATGATTTGACAGATTTTCTTGAAAAAAAAAATTAAAACTTAAAATTTTAATTTAAAACGGTTGTTCGATATTTTTTATTTTATTTAAAACAGTCCTTTTTTATTTCAAAAAGTACTTTTTTTATTTAAAAAAGTAAAAGTAAAAAGTATTTAAAGAGTATTAAAAAAGTACTTTTTTTTATTTAAAAAATCATTTAAAAATGTACTTTTTTGTTAAAGTATTTAAAAAGTACTCTTTTTATTTAAAAAAGTAAAAGTAAAAAGTACTTTTTTGTTAAAGTATTTAAAAAGGACTTTTATTTAAAAAAGTATTTAAAAAGTACTTCCTTTATTTAAAAAAGTGTTTCAAAAAGTACTCTTTTTATTTAAAAAAGTAAAAGTAAAAAAGTATTTAAAAAAGTATTAAAAAAAGTACTTTTTTTATTTAAAAAAATCTTTTAAAAAAGTACTTTTTTAAAGTATTCAGAAAGTACTTTTTTATTTAAAAAGTATTTAAAAAAGTACTCTTTTTATTTAAAAAAGTAAAAGTAAAAAAGTATTTAAAAAAGTATTAAAACAAGTACTTTTTATTTAAAAAAAATTATTTAAAAAAGTCCTTTTTTTATTTCAAAATAATTATTTAAAAAAGTACTTTCTTTATTTAAAAAGTGTTTAAAAAGCGCTTTCCTATTAAATAAGTATTTACAAAAGTACTTCTTTATTTAAAAAAGTGTTTAAAAAAGTATTAAAAAAGTACTCTTTTTATTTAAAAAAAATATATTTAAAAAAGTACTTTTTTATTTAAAAATGTATTATTTATGTATTTAAAAAAGTACTTTTTTATTAAAATGGTATTTGAAAAAGTATTAAAAAAAGTACTCTTTTTATTTTACAAAATTATTTAAAAAAAGTACTTTTTATTTAAATAAGAATTAACAAAAGTACTTTATTTAAAAAGTGTTTAAAAAAGTATTAAAAACTACTCTTTTTATTTAAAAAAAATATATTTAAAAAAGTACTTTTTTATTTAAAAATGTATTATTTATGTATTTAAAAATGTATTATTTATGTATTTAAAAAAGTACTTTTTTTTAAGTATTTAAAAAGTGCTTTCTTATTTAAATAAGTATTTGCAAATTTACTTTCTTTATTTAAAAGTGTCTAAACAAGTACTCTTTTTATTTAAAAAAGTAAAATTAAAAAAGTATTGAAAAAAGTATTAAAAAAAGTATTTTCTTTATTTAAAAAAATTATTTAAAAAGTACTTTTTTTTATTTAAAATACATTTTTGTATTTATTTTATTTAAAAAAGTTCTTTTTTCTTTAAAAAAAGTATTTAAAAAGTGCTTTCTTATTTAAATAAGTATTTACAAAAGTACTTTCTTTATTTAAAAAAGTGTTTAAAAAAGTAGTTTTCTTATTTAAAAAAGTGTATTTTTTATCAAAAAATGTATTTAAAAAAGTACTTTTTTTATTAAAACAAAAATAAATTTGTTTAAGCAAAGTTGTCCACAAAAAAAAGAACCCTGGAAAGAATATAACAACGATCAAGGCATTGGCCTCTCCACACATAACATCATTGCATCCATCCATGTCATACGTATCATTTTAGGCTTCATGCTTGGTCACTCTTAATCTGATCAGGTTTTTGCCCTCTTCTGATGCCATATTTGAGAAGAACTACAAACTTTAAATCGACATCCAGATCCCATTGCATACATACATAACATTATTGGTGATTACAACTCTTTAGTCAAGATTACGGCCTAGTTTGTCACACTACTTTTGGTGTGACACCAAAAGACCAAAAGTAGAGTAGTGGACCTACAGTTTAAAGTCGATTCCGAACGACAAATCTTTGAGATACTTTTCATTTCAAGTTTCTTAGAGTTTTTGCCTGAAATCTGCTGAGAGGAAGTCACCGAAGAAATACTTTTTGTATTTTGTCTTGATGTCTGGCCTGGGGTTTGAACCGTGGCCTCACGTCTAATAAACCAACACACTATCTACTAGACTATGGCGGCTTCAATGTCTGATTCATGTGTTCTGGAATATCACTCTGCCCTTGTAACCATATGATATGAATACTTCATTTAAAGATCATCATTTGAAGCCCTATCGCTGTTGCAGGTGCATAACTATCTAAAAGTCTTAACATTTCCGCCTAACAGTTACTGGAATAGTCCGATTGCCGGTTATATCGAGTGGTCTATACCTGCCGACATCTCGAGGACATTTCACCGTAGTCCCATTCACTTCTAAGCCGTCCATTTAAACTCATTGGCCAAATGCGCTCCTCCGTGTTCAGAATAGTTGTTCGAAAGTCTTTGAGAGGTCCGTAGTACAATTTAGCCATTGCTCCGTGCTCTGAACTTTCTTGATATTTTATTAGGCGGTGTCGTATAGTCAGAAAGTCACATCTCGTCCTATAGGACAATGTCACATTCCTCGAATGCAGGCCTAAGTAGCAATTGCTGTAGATATTGTGGGACAATGTCACATTCCTCGAATGCAGGCCTAAGTAGCAATTGCTGTAGATATTGTGGGACAATGTCACATTCCTCGAATGCAGGCCTAAGTAGCAATGGCTGTAGATATTGTGGGACAATGTCACATTCCTCGAATGCAGGCCTAAGTAGCAATTGCTGTAGATATTGTGGGACAATGTCACATTCCTCGAATGCAGGCCTAAGTAGCAATTGCTGTAGATATTGTGGGACAATGTCACATTCCTCGAATGCAGGCCTAAGTAGCAATTGCTGTAGATATTGTGGGACAATGTCACATTCCTCGAATGCAGGCCTAAGTAGCAATTGCTGTAGATATTGTGGGACAATGTCACATTCATCGAATGCAGGCCTAAGTAGCAATTGCTGTAGATATTGTGGGACAATGTCACATTCCTCGAATGCAGGCCTAAGTAGCAATTGCTGTAGATATTGTGGGACAATGTCACATTCATCGAATGCAGGCCTAAGTAGCAATTGCTGTAGATATTGTGGGACAATGTCACATTCCTCGAATGCAGGCCTAAGTACCAAATGCTGTAGATATTGTGGGACAATGTCACATTCCTCGAATGCAGGCCTAAGTAGCAATTGCTGTAGATATTGTGGGACAATGTCACATTCATCGAATGCAGGCCTAAGTAGCAATTGCTGTAGATATTGTGGGACAATGTCACATTCATCGAATGCAGGCCTAAGTAGCAATTGCTGTAGATATTGCGGGACAATGTCACATTCCTCGAATGCAGGCCTAAGTAGCAATTGCTGTAGATATTGTGGGACAATGTCACATTCCTCGAATGCAGGCTTAAGTAGCAATTGCTGTAGATATTGTGGGACAATGTCACATTCCTCGAATGCAGGCGTAAGTAGCAATTGCAGTAGATATTGTAGGACAATGTCACATTCCTCGAATGCAGGCTTGAGTAGCAATTGCTGTAGATATTGTAGGACAATGTCACATCCCTCGAATGCAGGCTTGAGTAGCAATTGCTGTAGATATTGTAGGACAATGTCACATTCCTCGAATGCAGGCTTAAGTAGCAACTGCTGTAGATATTGTCGATTGACAGTAGTGTACACATCAAAGTCGACCTGCACATACAGTAACTGTAAGTTTTCTTATTAGTTTATGTCATCCTTAAAATCTCTTCATAATAATAATAACAATAAAAATAAAAGTTCATTGCCTTACTCAACAATTGAGACCTGAGCACATTTTCTTTCATTCAATTTATGAAACATTAAAGAAGAAAGCAAACAAGTCCTTACGGGAACACAGGTGTTGCTTACGTTACTCTAAGAAATTTCCATAAAACCAGTAATGTACTGTTCTTGACTTCCTTTAGTGACTTTCCTCGCTCCATAACTGCTAGCAACGTATTTGCCAGTATAAGTAATGGAAACAGACTCTTAAAATCTTTTATTTTTCTATCACTATGTTATAAGAGAGGGAGAAGCGAGGGATGGGAGGGGGATGGTATCCTCATAAGTATCATTTGGAATCTATAGCACACACTAAACGTTTATTTTAACAAAAGCAATATTAATAAAAAAGAAGAAGCAGAAGCAGCAATAAGGAAAAAAAGTTTTTCTTACTCACGTTAGTTTTAAAGACAGTTTTAACACAGTGACATGATTTTCAACTCAAAGATAAGAATGAACACACTACACACTACATAACCTCACAATATTCACATGTTCATTCACCTTCTATTGGGAGTAAGATGTTCTTTTTTCCGGGAGAATCTCTTGTGTGGCAAACAACATTTTTGGAATATTGATACATCAGGGATAGCAGCAGAGGTACGAGGGGTTCTTGAGAAATTGTAAAATTTTGAGATGCTCTTGGGTACTCTATCGTAACCGTTTGTAAGCTAAATTAGCGAAATAATGCTGTTTGGAATCCGCATGGGAGATCAAATCACCATTTGAACAATTTTTCCAGGATTATGAAGGCAAAACAAAGGAGAAATGGTAAGAGTATAAGTTGGTAAGTAGTGGTGAGTTAAAGTCGCCGTAGTCTAGTAGGAAGTGTATTGGCTTATTAGATGTGAGGTCTCGGTTCAAACTCCAGGTCCGACGTCTCTAACAAAACGAAATATGAAACATATATAGTCGGCGACTGCTTCTTTTTTTGTAAAACCAGCACTCAGGGGATGGCCCCTACTCATGCAGTGCATTGTGCAGGTTTAGGAAAATAGGTTATAGGAAGGTGGAAAGAGGAAGTAGTGTTTGCGGACATTTGATTTAAACTCAAGATGCGAACGGCAAGGAAACGAGTTGCTGCTAAGTGCTTCTCAGCAGATTTCTGGCAAAAACCCGGAGTAAATAAAATTGTCATGAAAGAGTTTCTCAAAAATCTGTCGTTCGACGTCGACTTTAAATTGTACGTTCAGCCACTCATGTATAAAGTTAACACACAACATAGGTGGTGTGAGAGGCTAGGTCGTCAACCTGACTGAAGGACCAATTACGTACGTACATATGTCTGAGTTGGTAAATACGAGGTTAGATTGAGGTTTAGGTCGGAGTGGTAGCTCTGATATCAAAAAGCTCACTTGAGCATGCATAGCGGCCCGTTGTGACGCCACAGGTGAACGCAGTCTCTGTGCTGACCAAGTTCTAACAAAACCAGTTAAGAGAATCCTCTTCCTCAGCGGATCTGCACCCATGGCAAAAGTCGTTAAATGGGAGCCGCATCCTTTGCGCGTGTCTACCCATAACACAGTGACCTGTAAGCATGGCCACTGTGAGTGAGATGATGACACGACCAAGTCGAAGTAACTCGTTAATACGCCTTCTACCCGTCAAGGTCCAAGTGAAACTAGCGATGGAGCAGGACTCCTCATTGACTCAGGATAGGTTGAAGTCTCGAAAGAATTTCCGCGCATGGTAAGTATGAGAGTCTAACTCAAGTTGTTTATGTGTGTTGACATTGCTATTCCGATCTCATTCAGCGATCAGTACATGGCTGTACTGATATAAAATTTTTTATATCTCGGGTTCATCGATATCAGTCTTTGTATTGTCTACCTTGTGACTTGTCTTACAACTAAATCCAGGCAACTTATCCCCAATTAGTTTTCATTTTTGTTTGTTCTTAATCCAAAACCAAACACTATCCCAGGGGAAAGGGGAAAAAGGAAAATTTTACTACAAAATGTTTTCACCTTTGTTTGAAGGGATTAAAATATTTTCCGTGTTTTCCTTTCTCAAAATGTTTGAAAAGTTTTCCAAAATTTTTTATCACAAAAAAATTTACAAAAACAAAACTCAAGGCAAAGGCAATCTAGAGGCAACAACCCTTTCTTCTTTCTTGTCATTTGAAAAACCCTTCGTTTCACAGTGACCTCTGAAAGGCATTATGATGAGGGCATCTTATGGGGTTTTATGTTTCCAGTGTATTTAATTAGCTGCTGCTGGCACATGTGTTACTTTTTTGTTTTTGTTTTTATTATTGGTGTTGTTGTTGTTGTCTCTTGATTTGTTTATTTTTCTTGGTTTGCCTGTATTATGGTTTCAGTTACCCGTACTAAAAAATGTCTTTTTTTCCTTCTCTCTTTTCAAATTCAAATTCAAATTCAATTTTTTGTCTTTGATTTGTTTTGTTTAAACAAATAAAAGTCGCTGCACATTGATGTCACAACGATAACGAAAGGAAAGAAAACAGAGGGGAGGCGTGTTAGAATGTTATCGCTGTTGTGATAGGCAAATTGATTGTGTGGGATTATGAAAAATATTCGAAATTGTTGATAAAAAACTTCAAATGAATCTTTAACGATTTCGAACGTCAGATTTTTGGGTAACTTTTTCATTTTCTTTGTATTTACTCTCCGGGTTTTCGAAATCTGCTGAAAGGCAGTAGCCGAAGAAAATTATTTTCATATTTCGTTTTGTTTTGAGTCAACTTCATAGGCGCTAAGTACTCTGATGGCGACTTGACTGTCAGATAGTGTTGTAGTGTTCTGTCCTCTTTGCTTCATGTTCAAGTTAATTCTGTACATCTTTCGTTGGCATAGACTTCCACTTGGACAATAACTGTGAGTTTCCTCATGAGTATTTTATTCTATGCTCTAACCCTTCGCTTTATACTGTTAGGAAAATAAGAATCTAGATACTGGTGTATTGCTCTTGCATCACTTAACATTAAACTGGTAAACAAGTAAACAAAAATACAACAACAAACACTACAAGAATAAATGTAAACAAAATACACAAACAACAATAATGCAACAACGATGTTTACATTCATAGAGATTTCGAAAAGGCGAAGCCATGAACATTCGCCTTCAAGAACATTCATCAGACTGTTTATCCAGCCATATAAAAGGCAAGGCAAAGCAGGCGCGTGTGTTAGTGAAGTTCAGTCAGTCTTGGGTGAAGACGCGGTGTGTTTGGAGAGAGTAATAGTGATTTGAAGATCTGTCGAACAATTGTCTAGTAATTGTTATTGTTTATGCAAAGGGTGTAAACAGAGGAATAACAAACAAATCAATTGTTGTTGTTTGCATGAAGTTGTGTTATTTTAATTTTATTTACAATCTACGAGCTCATATTTTAAACGTTTTTAAAAGGTAAAAACGTAACAATACGTTTATTACGTAAATATATCTTCAAAGAATACTTCTCCTCCAATTTGCTTCATGCAGTTCCTATCTCTCAGTTTAGTTCTAAAGCATTTCAAGGAGGCAGCTATTAATTACTGAATCCATCATCAGGCTAGGATATCCTCTAAGGAATCTCGTATTCAAACCGGCTTCCAATATTCTAAACATAGTATCCATGGTTTTGGTTTACCAAAACGAACTTCTAACGCCGCTACCTGATCACTTACATGCGTAAAATCTTATGTAAAAGTCATCTGACAAAAATTGTTAGCTGCTTGTGTGCTATGAAATTATTGAAGGAAAATATTTTCTTTAGAAGCTGCTCTAATTGCATCTACTTTATCTTAAACAGCCCCTAATTTGTTAGAAACTAAAATACCCCACTAGTTTATGTACAGAAAACATGATTTTCCTTGTTCCCATTGCTGCACATAAAAGTGAGCAATTTACGCAATTTCCTAGATTTTCTACTTGACTGAGTAAATGCATTTTAATTTTGGAAAATACTACGTTGTTTGCCTTTCACTAAACAAAAACGGATCAGCACATGTAAGTTTCTGTTCCTTTTCTTTTTTTTTTCTCTTTGCAAAATGATTCAAGAAAGGGGAACAAACAACAGGCAAATTACGCATCAATTTAAAGCCTTTCTACGTTCTCATTTCGATTCGAGTGAGCTCTGTGCTCTGCTTATTAGAAGAAGAAAATATTTTTTGAAAACAATTTTTCTAAGGTAAGCAAAAAAAGTGACAGCAAATGTTGTTCTTTTCAATTTTCTTTGTTTTTTTCAATTTTCATTTGAGTAAATGCGTCAATTCGTTTTAAAGCAATAAGTTGCTTAAAGCCTTGACAGCTAAAGGAATATGAAATTGTATCAATTACTCTGTCTTTAACTAAATATTCACTCGCGGATTAATTCCAGTTGCATGATTTAAACGGAAATTTTAAAAAAGCAAAGTGAAGATAACGGAGGTCACTGGAAGCTGAGAAATTATTGACAGGTTAGGCTTGCCTATCAAAAAACTGATTTACAGCATTAGCACACACGATGGCTAAGAAATGCCATCGATATACGCCGCCATATTCTAGTAGGTAGTGTGTTGGCTTATTAGACGAAAGGCCACGGTTCAAGCCCTGGGGCTTAACCAAAAAAAAAAAAAACAAATTTGAAAAAATATTTCTTCGGAGAAGTCGCCGTAGTCTAGTAGGTAGTGCGTTGGCTTATTAGACCTAAGGCCACGGTTCAAGCCTCAGGTCAGACATAAAAAAACGAAATTTTAAAAAATATTTCTTCGGCGACCTCCTCCCAGCAGATGTCTGGCAAAAGCTGTGAGAGTAAATAAAATTGCCATGAAAAGTTTCTTAAACCGTAGGTCCCGCCACTCATGTATAAAATTAACGCACACAACATAAGTGGTGCGAGAAGCTAGGTCGTAATCTGGACTGAAAGGTTGTAATGAACAATTATGTATGTATATACAGTGGTGGCCTTATAATTAGAAACGACTTAGCAACATAAATGTTTAATTGGTTGTACAGTTTTCACTGTCTACCTGGGATCAAAAGCTTTGTTTGGAGGACGTCTTACATACGTTTTCCCATCAGATTGGGACAAATTAAACTTAGATTCGTTACTCCAGAGAACTCTGTTCTAGAAACATCGTTTTTAATTATAAGGCCACCACTGTATGTTGCAACAGAAACAGCGATATTACATCAGGACCTTTGTTAGGATTCGAATGAAGTATGCTTAAAATTTCTGCCAATTTAAATTAAGTTAACTTCGCCCTGTAGACGCCGTAGTCTAGTAGACAGTGCGTTGGCTTATTAGACGTAAGGTCACGCTTCAAACCCTAGGTTAGACATCCCCAACAAAAAGAAATATGAAAAAATATTTCTCCGACAACTTCCTCTCAGCAGATTTCTGAAAAAAACTCCGAGAGAGTGAATAAAATTGCCATGAAAAGTTTCTCAACAAATCTGTCGTTCGGTCCCGCCACTCATGTATAAAATTAACACCCACAACATAAGTGGCGTGAGAAACTAGGTCGGAATCCTGGCTGCAGGGCTGTAATGACCAATTATGTATGTATGTTGCAACAGAAACAGCGATATTACAACAAAACCTTTGTTAGGTTCCGAGTGAACTATGTCCATGTACTGTTTTATGTCGTTAAAAGTAGCTTACAGTGTCCACAAAGAGTCTTAAAAGTTTTTTTGATTCGAAAACACAGGACTCTGTATGTTTCTTTCCTATGACTAGGAATCTGTTCTCTTTCAACATCATCTTATATATAAAAATGAATGTGTGTTCATTTGTTTGTGGGTTTATTTGTTTGTTTGAAGTCTATAGACGGCTAAACGGCTGGACGGATTTTCTTGAAATTTTAACAGTACCTTCCTGTATGTCTGGAAGGAACTATAGGCTATTTATTTTAAAATTTCAAGTAGGCAAGGTGCCACGCCCACATACCCAATAAGTATTTAATGTCGCATATCTCATAAACTGTAACAGCTAGAGTCCTCAAATTTTTTATGGACGACTTTGACGTATATATGAACAAAATGTGTGGATTGGCTATAGAGGGCGTGTCACCTCCCATAGTCTACATATATAAAAATTAATGTTTGTTTGTATGTACCTTATAGAATCGTAAACTATGCATTTGATCATGTTATGATTTTTAGCAAAGTTGTTGCGCATGAGCCGGGGAAGGTTTCTAAGTTGGTATGACCAATTTCCGACAGGTGGCGCCATTGAAAATTACTTAAAATGAATTAAATCGTAAACTGTGCATTCTTTAACAAAGTTGTTGCGCATGAGTCGACGGAGGTTGGTGCGATTAATTTCCGATGGATGGCGTCACTGAAATGAATGACAAGAAATTGGTCGACATACACCTCAAGCACGGAAGAAAAAAGCATTACGAGCCTCAGAATCAAACAAGCATTGAGACTGGAAAATCTTCGAGTATATGCCGCTGAGACCCGTTCGCTTGAACCACTTGAACAACGAGAAGTGAGATTAGAAACTGATCGAATGCGTACTACTCAGGCCCGTTCATCTGAATCATTAGGACAACGGGAAACAAAATCAATAAAATGGTTCAAAATTAATTGGACATTTGTGTAATGTCTTTCCTTCAAATTTATTTTAGTTGATGGCGCAGCAACACGCGCATGGTACAGCTAGTTTCACTATAAAACAGAAACATTTTGAAAAGTTCCTTTGCTAATCGCTTATTCGATTATTTTCTTTATTTTCCTATCACTCTTATACTGTCTCTTTCTCTCTCTCTCGCACGAAGTCCTTGTTTTAATTACAAGTCTTCTATTGTTATCTTCACCTAATCCTTGGTGTTAACTTGTAATGTTTTTCTACTGGAAACCGCAAATAAAAAATTGCTATCTTACGTGCCATAAATTTTGATTTATCGTGTAATTTTTCATTAATTTTAGTGAATCGAATGGAAAAAGGGTTTATTTTAGACGCAACTTAAATGATGTTTCAAACTTTTATTGGCAAAATTTAAACCCAAAATATTTCACGCGAATTAAATTTGAAATAAAAAATTTATGACATCGCAAAAACTGACAAAATAAAACAGAAAATATGAAAAACATTAATTAGCTACGCTTTTAAGGATATTAATTGCCATGAAAATTTCATTTATTTTTTCTAATTTCTTTAAACCAATCAGACCATTCGATTACTATCTGCTTTCAAGCGTTGGATGGCTAGATTGTGTCATTGAGAGAAATAGTGGCTCGGTCTCCCGAATGAATTGAAATTGTATGTCTGAAGACTGTCAGATTTCCGAGTCAATCATGTTCCGATATCCAGCGATTATCGTTACTTAAACGCCTTAGGTGTTTGAAATCTGTTGTAATGAACAAAATTTTGTGTCAAGTTTGTATTTGAAAGAAATCAGCTGACAGAATTCTGTTGACAGTAGCAGTGTTCAGCACTTTCAGTTAATCAGGGAATAAACTTTTGTTCAGAACAGTAATTGCTTTAAGTCTACAATGCAGATTTTATGATAAGGAAACCGAATCCCCATCTGTACAGCGTTAATACATTTCAAAAGGAGACATCTGGGCGTTTACCAAGTCTTACGAATGGAGATTGTCATTAATTATGATAATGCGGTTCACTTAGACATTGAAGCGAATGTTTTTCCAGGTTGAGGATAGTACAGTAGATATAATAATATTAGGTTAGGTAAGGTTAGTGGACGTGTACCTGTCAGTCAAGACAGGTACAGTACCCGGAGGTCAGATTGACCCATTGTACAACGTCCTAAAGGAGGGAAGGATAGTATAGGGGGTAGGATGAAAGGAGGGTATATGGGAAAGGGGGGAGTGGGAAGCGGAGGAATCACACAGACCAGACACAACAAAAGGATGGGAGAGCGCGACTACTTCATCGGTGTAGCCTCTCAACCAGCCTAAGCCACTAATGAATCTGTGGAGAGCCTTGATGTCGGCTCTCGACACAGAATTCAAAATCTCAAAGAAGGGCCTACCAAGGGTCCTCAACCTCAATCTACCAAGGGCTGGGCAGTTACAGAGGAGGTGTTCGATAGTCTCCAACTCCTCCTCATCGCAACACGCCCTGCAATAGTCCGGCTGGGATCTGTTCCAGATCCCCGTCAGTGACCTAATCTCGCAGTGCCCCGTGATAAAACCGACAAACAACCTTAAGTTGGCCTTATTCAAGCCCAGCAGCCAACCTGTTCTCTTACTGTTTACAGCAGGCCATAGACACCTAGAAACAAAGCAACCCGATCCGTTCCCCCAACGCCTCTGCTCTTTCTCCATGAGCCATCCATTGATGAGGCCATAGAGGTGACAGATTGGGGGGTCAGGACCAACCATCGAATCGCCTACTGAAAGCGAACCTAGCCTAGCGAGGGCATCCGCCGTCTCATTGCCCGGTATTCCGCTATGTCCCGGAACCCAGCACAGACGGATACGGTCCGGTCCAAAAGTCCTCAACGACTCCTTGCACTCGCGAACAAGCCGTGATTTGCACCAGACTGACGCAATGACCCTAAAGGCAGCCTGACTGTCAACGAAGATCATGTAAGATTCGGAATCCGAAGCTGGGCCACCAGCTATGGCCCCAATAGCCTTCAAGATTGCGAAAATCTCCGCCTGAAAAACGCTGCAGTCATCAATCAACCTGAAGTGGAGTTCAAGACCGAGTTCCCTACAGAAAACCCCAGCACCTGTACGTCCACCTAACTTAGACCCATCTGTGAAGATGGGTATACCACTCTGCCCCTGGAGTACCCCACTATTCCATTGTGCCCTATCCGGTACAAGTATTCTCAAACCAAGCAGGAATATAATAATATTAATACTGCAATATATTCTAAGCGATACTGAAATAACGCATATTCACCGAGAAATGCTCCAACGCAGTGGAGTCCTCAAGAATCACGCTACCGATTGACATCAATCGCTTGAACCTCAAAATAGTTGTGGTGTATATTGTTGGACACATTATAGAGAGGACAGAAAAATAACGAGAATAAAACAATAACAAAACAACAACAAAAATTACAATAACAAAACTACATAGAAATAACACAAAAGATAGAAAATCACAATAACAAATCAACAGTAAAGTTCTCGAAGTTGCCAATAAATAATGCAAAATGCAACATTGCCGGTAAGTGGAACAAAAAATGTGACGAATATACATTATTGTACTAATCCTTGGTGTTATTAATTAAAGTCTGTTGTTAACTTTAAATAAATAAAGGATTTATTTAAATAAACAAATAAAAGTACAAAAATGTAAAGAATTTTTGTTTTTATGAATTGCAATCCTTGAACCTAGAGCAAATACTTTCTTTTAAAAACATGAAAAACGTAACAATAAAAAGACTTTCGTTAGCAACAACTTGTATTAGAATACGATCCTTCACAAAGTGCAGATTTCTTTAACATTTCGCGAAGTTTCTTTTATTTTAGAAAAGGAAATAAAAATTTCTTCAAAGCGATTTTTGTTTGCATGATTATCTCCTGATGATTGATGGTGTGATTGATGTGAAAGTGTTTCATATTTACATAATTTCCATATTAAATATTTAAAATCGAATTTAAAATCCTTACACACAGCAAAGAGATACCCTTAAGCCTTGGCAAAAACATTAGAAATTCACCACAAATCAGAATATTTAAAACTGTTACCTTTAAGCATCAGCAAAAAAAATAGAGATTATCAATCAATAGACTAAGAATTGTTTAAAATGGCAAAAACCATACATTAATAATGAATACATGGAGAGAAAACCAGAACATTATGCTGGTTGTCTGTCAATGGTGGTTTGTGTGGTTCATCCATAAAAACAAAATCGAACCACTCATGTAAATACAGAAAGACTTGCTCTTTTTGCGTCTTGCCAATACTATGATTGACAGGATGTCAAGGGTTAATCAATCATTATTAAGGATTTCATTCCCGAGTACACAAGCAGTTGCGAATATGATTTCAAGCAGAGGATATGAAAGGTGAGTGATACCAAAGGGTTGGAAATCCTTTAGTAAAGCAAGAGTTTTGTTACATGAAAAAAAAAAAAAATAATGGAAGTATTATGGATGGATTAAGAAGATAGGATTTTATGGAATTTGCAAACATTAAAGGAAATTAAATCAAAATTTATTTTTGAAGAGTTTTTATGATTTTAATTTTGAAAATAAAACCTTAAGCGATCGTCTGATATCGAAATACCCATCAATATTGTGAATAATAATGGGTGATTTTTTAAGAGCTATAGGAAAATTTTTCAAAAAAAACACATAAATTTCGATAGTACGGTCCATATAATTTAATGTTTGAAGATTATTTCATACAAATGTTGACCGCGACTGCGTCTCAAATGGACCATCCGCTTAGTCCAATTTTGGCATACTCTTTCCAACATTTCGGCCGGTATCTCACGAATAAATTCTTCAATGTTGTCTTCCAATGCGTCAATTGAAGCGGGCTTGTCTGTATAGACATGAGCTTTAACATAGCCCCACAAAAAATCGTCTAAAGGCGTTAAATCGCACGATCTCGGCGGCCAATTGACCGGTCCCGAACGTGAAATAAAATGTTCACCGAACTCGCCTCTCAATAAGTCCATTGTTACGCGTGCTGTGTGGCATGTGGCACCGTCTTGTTAAAACCAAATGTCATGCAAGTCAAGCTCTTGCATTTTGGGCAAAAAAAAGTTGGATATCATATCACGGTAGCGCTCACCATTCACAGTTACGTTACGATTCGCAGCATCTTTGAAGAAGTACGGTCCAATGATGCCATCAGCCCATAAACCGCACCTAACTGTGACTTTTTCTGGATGCATTGGTAGCTTTTGCTATGCTTCTGGCTGATCTTCACTCCAAAATCGACAATTCTGCTTATTTGCGTATCCATTAAGCCAAAAATGAGCTTCGTCGCTGAACACAATTTTTCGATAAAGAAGTGGATCTTCAACCAACTTTCCAAGAGCCCATTTACCAAAAATTCTGCGTTGCAGTAGGTCGTTCGGCTTCAATTCTTCCGCCAGCTGTATTTTGAAAGGCTTCACACCTAAATCCTTCCGCAAAATTTTCCACGTTGTTGAGTAACAGAGGCCCAATTGCTGCGAACGACGACGAATCGATTATTGGTGGTCATCATTAACACTGGCCGATACAGCTACAATATTTTCTCCAGTTCGCACCCTACGTAAGCGTGTTGGTGGTTTAATGTCCAACAATGTAAATTTGGTGCGAAATTTAGTCACAATAGCCCGAATAGCCGCTTCAGTGGGTCGATTAAACTGACCATAAAATGGAAGAAGCGCACGATGAACTTTCTTAACAGAGCACGCATTTTGATAATAAAATTCAATGATTTGCAAGCGTTGTTCGTTTGTAAGACGATTCATGGTTAAATTATAGACCAAACTGAAGATGTTTGACAGTGAAACAAAACACGAAACGTGCGTGAGCTGTTTAAACCAGTGTTGCCAAAAGGATAATAACTAAAAAATCGCACGTTATTTAATAATTAAGACTTTCTCTGTGAGAGTTAGGTTAGGTTAGGTTAGGTCGAAGTGATAGCTTTGATTATAAAAGCTTAGTGGTGACGCCACAGGTAAATGCAGTACCTATACTCATCGAATTCCACCATACTAGGGAAAAAGTTGGTCAGCACAAGGGCTGCACATTAAAAGCACGGCTACCCTAAGCTGGAAACGTAGCCTAAAAGATTAATAAACGAAGCTATAACCTTGACATTAATGGATGATAACTTCGTTAAGTTAACAAGGAATGCAGGGTCAAATATCTCGAAAGAGATGGATGTTGACATGTGTAAGAGTGCACTTTCAAAATTTTTTGAATGGCAGCAGCGAAGCACAACAGGCTTTAGCTACTTATACTACCTCATTTCGGTTTGACAGCCAATATCATTATGCCGAAATAACGTTTAAAATTAATTTCAAACATATTTTAAGGTCCTCACAAACATCTTAATAATGTGTTGCAACACTCAGCACACAATGATAATAACAAGGCAACTCATAAATTATGAAACAATAAAGACCTTAGGATCCCTCTCTCTCTCTCTCAATAATCGTTCAGCCAAATGGCCATTCAGACAAACTGACTAACTGACTGACAAGCTGATCTAGAGTCTTTAGTACATCCAGTTGTTTCATTTCATTTGTACGGTTTTGGAATTTTGCAGAGTCTGCTGCAATGTGAAGAAATGTTATGAATTATTAGACACACACTCGCAGGCGGCCTTTTGATAGAAAAAAGGATTCGTTTTGGCTCATTTCATTTGCAATTTATGTCTCATAATGTCGACGATAATAGAAAGGAAAAGATGAAGAAGAAAAGACAAACAACACCTTGTTTCAATTTTCATTTTCTTTTTTTCTTTTTTAAATATCCTGTGGCGTTTGCTATTTTCTGTGTGTGTTAAAAGGACAAGCATTTCGATTTCATATGAAAGAAAAAAATCAATAACACAGGCCGACTATTATATGTTTACCACGTGGGGAAATAGCAACAGCATCTGCATTTGCAACTTTTGCATGCATAAGCAGAGCATTTCTGACAAGATTCCTTAGGATTTTGCTCATACTCGGCAGGCATGGAGTTATTCCCCAGGTCAGTATCAAGTCCCTCTAACTAGAAGAAGTCTTATTAATCCGTAAAGGAGTGGAACTATACCAAGACAATCAATCAATCAAGACACACATCTCTTGCGTCAAACGCTTGATGGCCGTTTAATTAGCCGAAATGGTGATGTCAAGTGGCCGCCAAGAAGCTGTGATTTGACGCCGTTGGACTATTTTCTATAGGGCGTCGTTAAAAAAAGTGTTATGCCGACAAACCAGAGACAATTGAGTATTTGAAAACCAACATTCGTGATGCCATTGCCGAGATACGACCTTATACGCTCAAACAAGTGCACGCAAATTGTTGCGATCGAATGAGGTCCTGTGAGACCAGCCACGGAGGCCACATGAATGAAATAATATTCCATTTCTAACCGGAACAATTGTACTTCACAACAAAAAGAATAAATTTCTCAAAATATCGAACCATTTTTGTTTCATTGCATTTCTTAAATTTAAACTTTTAAATGGCCCAGCCTTTGTAAAGACGAGTAGTCCAGCTTCGAAATGAGGAGGAGGAGGAGAAAATTGTTTTTCATGGTTTTAGAATTTATAAAAATTCCTTTCAAATCATCAATTCAGGAACTAACCGAACCCCAGCACCGTTTCTTGTGATACAGTAGGGCTGTAATGAAACTGAAGCAAATAAGGCGATGTGATCATTAAAAAGCCAAAGGGACTAAAAAAAAGATATGCATTACAGAGGTAAGTAGTCGAGAAAGTCGCCGTAGTCTAGCAGGTAGTGTTTTGGCTTATTAGATGAGAGGCCGTGGTTCAAACCCAAGGGCGGACATCTCCAGTAAAACGAAATATGAAAAAATACTTCTTCGATGACTTCTTCTCAGCATTTTCTTTTTGGCAAAAACTCTGAGCGTAAATAATAAAAATTCTCAGGAAAAATTTCTCAAAAATCTGTCGCTTGGCTGCCGCCATTCATGTTTAAAATTAACACACACAACAAAAGTGGTGAAATAAGCTATGTGGTAAGCCTGACTGAAGGGTTGTAATGACCAATTATGTAATGGGTCCGCCATCTAACGTTTTTTTTTCAACTAGTGCTTATTTCGTGAATGGTAACACTTAGCTCATGTCTGACTTGACAGGTAATTAGTTTTATCCTTCCGCTGAACGAATATGGTTGTGTATACGCTGGAAAATATTGCGACATTACTTTGAAAATCATGGTAATGTTGCAGAATGTGTGCGAAAATTGCGTACGGATTTTGGAAGAAGAGAAGCTCCGTCAGCTCCATATGTTCGTTATCTTATGAAAAAAGTGAAAGAAACTGCCATCCTCATCGATAAACCAAAGCGTGAAAAGCCAAAAACAGTGCGTACATCCGCGGATATTGCTGCTGTGGCAGAAAGTGTGCGTGAAGCGCCATCAACATCAATTCACCGTCGTTCTCAACAATTGAACATTTCGCAGATATCATTGAGATGAATTTTGCATAAAGACCTTGGTATGACGCCATACAAAGTCCAATTGGTTCAGGAGTTGAAGACAATTGACCATCCAATGCGTTTTCGCTTCGCTAAGTGGGCCTGCGATCGACTTACAGAAGATGCCGATTTTGGCAAAAAAAATCAGCTTTTCAGATGAAGCTCATTTTGATCTTGGCGGGTATGTCAACAAGCAAAATTGTCGCATTTGGGGCACAGAAAACCCGCACGGAAAGCCGACGCACCCAAAACGAGTCACTGTTTGGTGCGGATTTTGGTCCAGAGGCATAATTGGGCCATTTTTCTTCGCAAATGAGCAAGTAGTGGCCGTTACAGTCAATGGCTATCGTTATCGGGCCATGTTGAACGAATTTTTGTTCACAAAAATTGAAGAGGAGGATATTGGCAACATTTGGTTTCAACAGGACGGCGCTATGTGCCACACAGCCGAAGCTACACTCGATGTTTTGCGCCCTGTTTTTAAAGATCGCATTATCAGCCGCAGAGCTGATGTCGTTTAGCAACCTGGGAGCTGCGATTTGACACCGTTGGACTATTATTTGTGGGGTGCCGTCAAAGGTAAGTGTTACGCCGACAAGCCAGAGACAATTGACGCTTTAAAGGACAATATTCGTGAAGCCATTGGTGAAATACAGCTGCACACAATCGATAATGTGCTTAATCGTGTAGGCTACTGCATGGCCAGCCGAGGCAGCCATTTGAATGAAATTATTTCCCATATTAACCGGAAGGATTGTAGTTTTAAATAAAAAAAGAAATTTGAGAAAATATTCAGTAGTTTTTTTTAAAGCATTTTCAAAAAAAAAAGTTATTTGGCGGACCCTTTATGTGTGTAGCAGAGGAAAATATTTTACGAAACCAGCCCCTTAGAAGTTCAACTGCTGCAGTTTCTCCAGATTTTTGTAGGTCTGCTCTCACTACTAAAAAGGTTTAAGTTTTTTGAAGTGCTTCTATCGGATTTCGAATTCACAGACAGCCAGTTCTCATGACTTTATCGCAGCACATATGGCATTTATTGGACATTTGTTGGGTAAACTACCCCTGTATTCGGCAGATTGGTTTGTGTTCCTTTCTTGGTGAGACTAGATAGGTTATGTAAACCAATTGAACAAGCCCAGCTAATAGTGCTGCTGATCTTAACGTATACGAAACAAATTGTCTCCGATTGTATGTTATAGCGTAGCGTACCATCAAGAAGGACCATTCTTTGCTTGCCAAATTTCTCTCTCTCGCGCTCTCTTTGCTTTTGTCTTTGAACTAAACCACACAATGGCCATCCGAGGACATGTTGTATGCATAAAGAGTCCTTTTGTATCGCAGTGTATAACGTACATATACAAGTACACGTTGGCAACATAAAATTGAATTGAATTGCATTTGAATTTGAATTTTTATGAGCCATTAGCGTCAATTTTCAAATTTTTCTTTGTATTCTTCAAAATACAATTGTAATCTTATACTCATGTTTGTTTTTATTTGAAAGAAAAGCGTGCCAACTGGTTACAGTTCATTAATTTTAAAGAGATTTTTGAATTTTTTTTTATTTCGAAAATATTTTTCAATATTTATCAGACAGAGACACTCAATACAGGTGGTGGCTGATATGTATTGCAACCAACTTCAGGTTGTTATCATTTGTAAACCGCTCCTCTGACAGCTGAGAGATTTATTCCAGTGACAGTTCATTTTATTATTTACAAGCTTACAAAAGCATTTTGATCTATTGATTCAGAAAAAAAGTTATTCGTGATGGAATTCAAGCGTGATGGTGTGATTGCTTTATATTTGGCTGGAAAACCACAGTTGGCTATCGTTAGAGCCCTCCAGCATTTAAATGTGAATAAAAATTTTGTTTCTCGTACCATTGCTCGTTACCGTGATACTGGCAGTGTTGCAACGCGTCCAAAAAGTGGATGAAAAAAACGGTAACAACACCAGAAATGATCCGAAAAGTGAAGGCCAGAGTTGATCGAAATACACGCCGCAGTGGTAAAAAATGAGAAATGAGCTTGGGCTAAAGCCATTGAAGTTCCAAAAAGTGCAAGAGCTCACTGATGGACAAAAAAAGTTCGACTGGAAAGAGCCAAGGAGTTACATCGCTTGGACGAAAGTGGCCAGTTACCGAATTTGGTTTTCTCCGATGAGAAGCCATTCCAAATTGAGCAGTTTGTGAACAAACAAAATGATCGGGTTTACTTGCCAAAGAGGTCAGCTGAAAATTTACACGTGCGATTGGCCACCAGAACTCAAGCGCCGCCGATGGTAATTGTGTGCGCCGCCGTAATTCCCCGCTCCCCGCTCGTATTCATCGACCGTGGGGTCAAAATAAATGCCGAATATTATCGGGAAAATGTCTTAAAGACAGTACTGAAGCCCTGGGCAGACAAACATTTCAGCCGCAAATCATGGACATTCCAACAGGACTCAGCACCACCGCACTCAGCACGCGTCAACCAAGAATGGCTTAAAAAGGAGGTTCCTCGCTTCATTTACAGCGCACAATCTCCGGATCTTAATCCGTTGAACTTTTGCGCCTGGGGCATTTTGGAGAGTAAGGTTCTCACTAAAAAAATACCAAAGTGTCGATCATCTCAAGACGGCGCTTAGCCGGGAATGGGCCAAAATACCGCAGAGCCACTTTCGTACAGCCTGTGATGGCTTTGTCGGCCGTTTGAAGGCCATAATTCGTACCAAAGGGAGCCAATTCGAACAAATCTAAACTGATTCCAAAATTTGATGTTATTTCCAACATTTTTTGCTTTTGAACAATAAAATTTAAAAAAAATTAAAAAAATATTGGGCTTTACTTTGTTGCATTATATATCAGCCACCCTGTAATCCTTAAAATTAAAATTTCATTGCAAAAGTCTCTAGCTTTTCAAGAATTTTTTTTACGTTTTCATATCACAAAATCGTCACATAAAAGTCAACATAAATTTTCTTCAAAGAAAACAAACCCCCCTCGTATTGAAGCTTTATTCAAACCAATATTTGTTTTAATATTCAAAAGAAAAGAAAAGAATGAACATCTTGACAAGAAATTTTCTTTTCTTTCCATTTTCTTACGAAAGAAAATCCATTTTTTTCCTGCTGAAAATATGTTCGCTGTGACCCGGTTTATTTAACCTCAATTTTTTGCATGTGTCTTAAATGAAGGAAAAAACTGTATTGCTCTGCTCATTTTATATGCAACGTAAGTTGTAAATATGTATGTATGTAAGTAGAGTGTTTATGCCACATAAATATTTAACGAGTGTAATTAGCTTCATGTGGTAATTCTAATCAATCGCACAAGCATTCGATGTTTGCTCAACATGACATGACAATATTTAAAGGAGTCAATTTTCTTATAAAAATACATGGAAAAAGTAAAGAGAAAATGGAAATAAAAGAATGAGGGGTGTCATTAGGACATTCAGTTGAAATTGCCATCGAAAGAAGATGAAACAAGATGAAAGAAGTGGGATTTTAGCAGGGCCTTAGAAGACAATCGGGGCTGGGAGTTTTCGCCAATAAAATTTTCAGTAGAAAAATAACAGGACTTCAAGAAGGTACGGCCGTCCACTTCCATCGATTGGAGCTCCTGCTTATGCCGATTTTTCCGCAGTATAGGACGCCTACTCATTCAGATTCATAAATTTAGAAAAATACTTACATGTACTCATAAATGATTCGAGTGATTCGAATCATTCATCAAAATTTACAGTCGTAGTTGTTCTTGCATTTACAAAGAAAGAAGAAAGAAAAAGACAAAGACAGCAAGCAGAGCAAACACACAACCTTCTTGTGAGTATGTAGTGTTCGTAAGCGAATTATACTTATTTTGTGATTCGTGTATGCGATGAGTCGTGGAGAGCCCAAATCAATAACATCATGTGCATTGTTAAGTATGAGTACCATGAGTATTTCAAACTTTGAATATAAGTAGTATGAGTATGACATTAAAATAAGTATGAATGCGTATAAGTAGCAGAAATTATAAGTATGATTCGAGTCTACTCATCGTTTTGAATACTCATTGCTGACCTCTGCTCCGTAGTCTACTAGGTAGTGTGTTGGCTTATTAGACGTGTGGCCTCCGATCAACACCCCGATCCGATCTTTCTCTCTGCAGATTTCTGTCAAAAACTCTGGAGAGTGTCATAAATATGACGGGGAAAATTTTTTACTAGAAGTCGCCGTAGTCTAGTAGGTACTGTGTTGGTTTATTAGATGTGAGGCCTCCGATCAAACCCCAGGTCAGATAACAAAACGAAAATACGAAATAAATTTTTCTTTGGCGAATTCCTCTCAGCAGATTTCTGGCAAAAACTCTGAGAATAAATAGAAAATTGTCGTGAAAAGTTTCTCAAAAAGATCTGTCGTTCGCAGTCGACTTTCAACTGTAGGTACCGCCACTCATGTATAAAATTAACACACGGAACTTAAGTGGTGTGGGAAGCTGTCTTGTAATCCTGACTGCAGAATTGTAACGATCACTCATGTATGTAGGTATGCTTGTGTTGTCTTTTTATAGCATCTTTTTTGCGTCCTGGGGTATTCCGCGATGTTTTATTGCTTAGTATTTCTTGTTTGTGCTGCTTTTTCTTGTCTCGATTTTGCTGTTGGCCACTAGTCCTGAGACATTTAGGACTCCACTGGTAGTAGTATTTATACTACGAAGTGTGAAAAAAAAGAAGAAAAAATATTTCTTCTGCGATTTCCTCCTCCTTCAGCAGATTTCTGGCAAAAACTCTGAGAGTAAATAAAACTGCCATGAAAAGTTTCTCAAAAATCTGTCGTTCGGAGTCAACGTTAAACTGTAGGTCCCGCCCGCACTCATGTATAAAATTAACACACGGAACATAAGTGGTGGGAAAAGCTGGGTTGCAATCCTGACTGCAGGTTTGTAATGATCATTCATATACGTATGTATGCTTGTGTTGTCTTGTCAGTGCGTGCTTTTGGCGTCTTTGGGAATTCCGTGAGGGGTGCACTTGTCACTGTTGTACGGCCTAGTTTTTCTTGCTTGTTCTGTATCGCATTGTTGCTTAATTTGGTAGTATTTTGGTGCGATTTTGCTACTGAGCACCAGTCCCGAGTCATTTGGAACTCAACTGGTAGTAGTATTTATACTACGAAGTCTGACCAGAGGTTTATTTCGGTAAATGTCTAGGCCCCTTGGAGGAGCTACATGGTGGTTTTATTTCCAAACCAAATCTAGGGAAGAGCATAAGCTTGAGGCAAAGTGTAAGCACTCTGGCCGGTTGCCGTGACCTAAAAAAATATAGGTGTTCAGATAGTCTTCAATCCCTATCCAAGAGGGAAGTTCATGACCAAATTCATGCCTTCGAATTGGTAATTACCAGAGATCAGCAATGAGTATTCAAAAGATGAGTAGATTCGAATCACACTCATACTTTCTGATATTTATACGCCTTCATGCTTATTTTAATATTATGGAACCTCTAATCAGATTCAAAGTTTGAAGTACTCATCATATTCTTACTCAACAACACATATGATGTTGTTGATTTCGACTCTCCTTTACTCAACATTTACGCGAAGCACAAAATAAGTATGATTCGCGTATGAACTCTCGAATCATTCGAATCATTTATGAGTATACATAAGTATTTTTCTAAATTTATGAATCTAAATGAGTAGGCGTATGAATCAAACATATTTCGAATGTTATGAGTTTGATGTCAGCGTTGTACTCATACTCATTGCAACCTGTACTTATAAATCAATGTTGTAGTGAGTACGAATGAATCAGAGTACATAGTTAAATTTCAATATTGTTGATTCACTTATATTCAAAATCTCATGAGTACTTATGAGTAGCGAAAAAGCGATTCATTGCTGATCTCTGGTACTCACCTATGATATTACATATACAAGGCATTCGGATAATGGAGGAACTGCTTTGAGAAATAAGTAAATGCGCTTTGGACCGGCGGGAGAAAAAAAATAACTGATGAGTCTTATTGTATTTTACAGGAGAGTGAGTTATATTCCTTTAATGAACTGGTAGTCTTTGTGGATTACTCATCTAACTGGACTAAAGCAACCCAATAGTTACACAGAACATTAACATACTCGACGCTGGTCGACGCTTTGTTTTCGCCAGAACTATTGAGCACAGTGTGGTGTATTTATTTGAAGTCGCCATGGTGTAGTAGGTAGTGTGTTGGCTTACTATTCGTAAAGCCCGGGTTCGTATCCCAGGTCAGACATCAAAAATGAAATATGAAAAAAAAAAATATTTCTTCGGCGACTTCCTCTCAGCAGATTTCTGGCAAAAACTCTGAGAGTAAAATAAACTGCCATGAAAAAGTTTCTCAAAATTCTGTCGTTCGGAGTCGACGTTAAACTGTAGGTCCCGCCACTCACGTATAAAATTAACGCACACAACATGAGTGGTGTGAGAAGCTAGGCCGTAATCCTGACTGAAGGGTTGTAATGGCCAATTATGTATGTATGTATGTGGTGTATTTCCGGACAGGCACTCGTGTTACATGCAGCTGGTGGATTGATTATACCTTTAAAGTAAAGTCTGCATACAAAAGCATTCGGACATTAGGCGGAACGACGAGTTAGCCATAAGGCTGCTTTGAATACGAGGATGGTCCACCCATTTTAGCATATTTAATGGCGGACGAAACGACTTTTGCTGTTATGCAAGTATCTCTGATGGGGTTTTCTCGAGCAAATCAAAAGTGTCACAGAATAGAACTGCACACCCACAATCCTAAAACTAAAGAAAAATGCCTGTACTTTACTCCAGGTTGCGTTAATAGTACGTATGCAAAACTTTCTCTTAAAAATTCCTAAAGTGTCTGCCTGGCCTGCAATAATTAAGAACAAAAACATTTTTGTTCAAATGCTGCAAGCAGCTGTTGCTTAAGGAATTATTTAAATCTCTGACCAAAGGGTTTTTGCAAAAGCATTTAAATAGTGTTGCATGCTGCATAACAATGCAACACCAGACACAAAACAAACATACACACAACAATTAACTGCATACTCTCATATCACACTGGAGATATTTTTGCCACTATTTTCAATGAGTTTTGTCGTTAAACCTCAGAGTGAGAGAGAGCGAGAGAGCAGTTATAAAAATCTGTTTCGGCTTAGTTAGGAGACCACCCGCTGAAAGGCCTGCTGTGCCAAAAAAAAAAAAGAAGAGAAAAAGGGCTCACGTTAGAGTTACAGCGACAAAAGAAAACACACAAACGAATTAGAACAACTCCTGGTTTTCCAAAAGAGTTGTCGTATAAAATATTGATTGAATGGAAATCATAGACTGGAGATATTTTTTTTTTCACAGATTTTCACAAAATGTAACAGCAGAGCAGAGTAGAGCGGGTATTTGTTTTTGGTTTGTTGAGTGTTAAAATTAAGATGTCCTGCTGACTGTCACATACCATACAACAGAGATGGTTTTAATCTTAAAACGATTACGAGAGTGTTGACTATAGCTGTGGCTGTGGCTGTTATTGTTGCCGATAGAGGTGATGCCAGTGATTTGTAGTGATGGTTTTCAATGACACACACAAACACTCGCTCTTTTATAGAAAATTAAGTAAAAAAAACTGTGGCAGCAGCCTCTTTTAAGCCGATTAAAACGTTTTAATTATGATTTATGGTTGCTTTGAGTTTTTGGAGATTTTTTGTTTAGAAATTTAGAAGGAAATAAATAATAAAAATCAGTCATAGCTTTTAAAAAGAGTAAAAATATTGTGATCGCTTACGTTTACATTGAAATTCACCATAAAAACCTTATGAAAACATACCTGTAACGAAAAGAAATAGAAAAAAATTTATTAAAAATTTGTTTAAATTGTAAATGAAAAAAAAAGAAAAAAATTCCCAAAATTATTTTTAAAATTCCCCGGAAAATTTTTTTATATTTTAATTCCGTTCTGGGAATAGAAATTCATATTTTCTGTTAAACGAAAATTTATGAAATAGAGAAATTAAAAAAACTTAAATTAATTCCCAATTTTTTTTTTTCAAAATTTCCTTTAATTAATTCCCAAAAATTTTGTTAAAATTTCCTTCAAAGAAAATCTTTTAAGAATTTAATGAAATATGTTTAAAGCACTTTGTTTTATATACACTGTATGCATATCCCTGACAATAAAAATGAAAATAAATAAAAAGAAAATAATCAATAAATAAATTCCCAATTTTTTTTTAAAATTCCCAAAATTTTTTATAAAAATTCCCAAAATTTTCATAAAATTCACAAAATTTTTTATAAAAATTCGCAAAATTTTCATAAAATTCCAAAATTTTTTTATAAAAATTCCCAAATTTTTTTTATAAAAATTCCCAAAATTTTCATAAAATTCACAAAATTTTTATAAAATTCCCAAAATTTTCATAAAATTCACAAAATTTTTATAAAGTTCCCAATTTTTTTTTAAATTCCCAAATTTTTTATAAAAATTCCTAAAATTATCATAAAATTCCCAATTTTTTTAATAAAAATTCCCAAATTTATTATAAAAATTCCCAAATTTTTTTTATAAAAATTCCCAAAATTTTTTATAAAAATTCCCAAAATTTTCATAAAATTCCCAAATTTTTGAATAAAAATTCCCAAATTTTATATAAAAATTCCCAAATTTTATATAAAAATTCCCAAATTTTATATAAAAATTCCCAAATTTTTTTATAAAAATTCCCAAAATTTTAATGAAATTCCCAATTTTTTTTATAAAAATTCCCAAAATTTTCATAAAATTCCCAAATTTTTATATAAATTCCCAAATTTTTTTTTAAAAATTCCGAAAATTTTTATACTAATTCCCAACTTTTGGTTCATATTTTTGGGATTAATATACTATTGCAAGCCTCTTATTTGGAAATACACAATTTTAATTCAAAAGTAAAGTTACATGAAACATAAAGCCATGATTTCGTTTATTTTATTATAAGGCCTGGTATAGGCCCTATGTACGAAGTACAATTTGACAAATATTGTATCAAATGACAGCGAATATAAGTTCACGAATGTTTCTTTTAAAATTCTGCAACATAAGGTCATTTCGACCTCCGGGTACTGTACTTGTCTTAATTGACAAGTAAACGTCCTCTAACCTAAGGAGATGATCCCCGTAAACACTGTCTCTGACTTAGCCCCACCAAAGAAGCGTCGAATTGCATGATTTTGGTGGCCCATTGAGTTCCTTAAACAAGACTTTTTTCTTTGTGAACATTTTTGACGTAATAAAGCTTAAATCGGTCATATTATGAAGCAAATGGCATTGTCTTGTTGGACCCACATACAGTGCAGTTGTTCATAACATTCAATTGCAGATCTAAAATGTTGATTATCTTCCGACCATAGCGTTCAGAATTTGCAGTAATATGGCCTAATGGCACCGCCTGATCATAATATGCACTAAAGGGACACTGACTTTTCCACAATCACCTTTGGCTTCTCCATTTGCCATTCTCCTTTTCTCTTTGGGTTCTCCATTGGCCTCAAATGTACTTATTGAAGTGACCACCAAGTGGGAAATGAGTTTCATTGCTGAAGAAAATTTTGTTCGAAACTTTAATATTGAAAGCCTGTTGTTCTAGCATCTAATCAGCATGTCTGCTACGCTATAAATGCCCTGTCGTTTTTAAAAGTCTTGAGTTGGATTTAATATGGATGGTGGTGGAAATCCAAATATGCCACAAAGAACTATAAAAGAGGACTAAAAAAAGAGTATGACCTTTGACCTTTAATCAAATGAAATTATTTTACATATGTTTGCACACTTTCGACAATTTTCTTTTATTTATTATAAGACCTCTTTGTCAATTTCTAGATTACTTTAAAAAATTTCCCTTAAAAATCACATTTTGGTCCTTCGGGCACAACATCATTAACAATACCCGTTATCAGGGCTAACAATTCCACCAGCGAAATATGCTTTAAAGCTTTATCTAACACAGGCACAGTATAACTTTCCACAACACGACTTACGGCCTCTTCTTCTACCAAAGTCAATGCAATAAACTCCTCTAGCCAAGCATTAAATAATTTGGTAGACCAACGATTATACATAATACCGGTAGTTTTCGAACGTGAAGATTCCAAACTGACTTGAACTTTAAAGTCCCTTACAGCCAAACCGTTTGTGATGATCAAAGGTTTCAATTTAAAACTGCCTTTGAAACGTAAATTGAAAAGCTGCAAACGGTATATGCCACTGCCATACAGCTTTAAGGGAGCATAAACATTTAATTTGTACAGGCTATTAAACTCTATGAAGGGAAACTTAAAATCGAAAGTAATTTTTGCCAAAATATTATTCCAATGCAATTCGACAACATCGAACTCGTTAAGGCCATTGATTTCGAATGAACTAAAATTGCCTTTGAGCCTAAAAGAAGAAGAACAGAACAATATTAAACCAGAGATAAAATTCATGTTATGCTAACTACCACTTACCACCAATGGTTCTTATGCCAATCAAATTCTTTAAATTCCATTTCAAATGGCTTCAACGGGGGCACGCCCCACGGGGGATAACCACAAATCATTTGTAATTTAAGAAACTCCACAATCTCACGCAAATCATCATCAAACTTTGTGCGTGTTTCGGGTAATAAGTTCGTTGTATTTGAGTCCAATTGTTGCAGGGCCGCTAAATTTGCCCATGATAGTATCAAAATTAATAAAAATTTTAGGTTTTTCATGTTGCTTGTCTAGTGACTAACCACAGGCAACTGTTGGCATTCTTAAAGCAAACTTTTGTTTATAAACCATAAATTGCTGTCAACAAATTTAGATTAGATTAATTTTTAAATCATTTTCATTGAGATTAGATAATATAGCCCCTAAAGTATGCTTTAGAAAATATATTAAAAGGCATAAAGGTATGCCAAAATTTATAAAAAAAATTAATTTTAAAATCATTTTCATTGAGATCAGATACTATAGCCCCTAAAGTATGCTTTAAAAAATATATTAAAAGGCCTAAAGGTATGCCAAAATTTCTAAAAAATTATGTTGAATACAAAAATAAGTCCATAGGTTTCAAAACTTAAAAGCAAATACAATTAGACCATGCAGTTCTTACTTCAAAGTCCTACAGATAGGTTTGAAGGGGGTTCTACAGCCTAAAAGTAGACTTTTAAATTTACAAACAAGTCTAAAATAGATTTTTAAGAATTAATTAAACCAACAGGTGCTTAACAATCTACGACATACATACATACATACATAATTGGTCTTTACAACCCATCAGCCAGGATTATGGACCGAGTTTCTCACACCACTTATGTTGTGTGTGTAAATTTTATACATGAGTGGCGGGATCGCCAGTTTAAAGTCGACTCCGAACGACAGATTTTTTGAGAAACTTTTCATGGCAATTTTATTTTGCACTCAGAGTTTTTGCCAGAAATCTGCTGAGAGGAAGTCGCCGAAAAAATACTTTTTGTATTTTGTTTTGATGTCTGGCCTGGGGCTCGAACCCTGGCTTTACGTCTAATACTACCTACTAGACTACGGCGACTTCAATTCCTGATTTACGCAACTTTTACGAGGAGACCAATTGATTCCTGTAGCCTGCGACTTTAAGTACTTATTCCCTCTTTCGTTTTAAGGGCCTAAATCCATTTAAATAGGCCCCTTTACCAATAAAACAATAATTTCATTATTTTTTGTTAATTCCTTACAAATTTATTGATCTCGTGAAAAATAACCCATTTTTTAAGCCCATGGATCAGTTGGTGGCACACATTTGGTAACAATGGGATCATCTTCATTTTCTCCCTCAGTTTTACTGAAGATAAGATCAAGTAAAGTCCAGAAATCATTACCCTTCAACATCTTATTAATTTTGGGTAACGAATTATTTTCAATTAAGTCAGATATCTGTTGGCTGTTCTGATTGAGACCGGATACGACACCGCTTTCAATTACACGGTTAATCATTTGATTAAGGCTACCATCACCCAAAATGCCGGTAATATCCGAAGTGCATTCTTCCAAAGAGAATTCAGTCTTCAACGAAGTGATTTTAATCGAACCCCACAAAACGGGAATCTTGTAACGTAGAGTACCGGTAATGCGTAATTTCTTCAGACCGATTTCCAAAGAGCCATCACCTTCATATTGCACAGAAAGACCCAATTGACGCATAAGATCCAAAATGGTATCGGTTTCGTATTTATCGGCAGAGATATTGATGTTCTCGAACAAAAAGTCAAAGGTAACCTTGGAGGTGATCACATTCAATTTGAATTTTTGAATTGTGAAGGCATCGAGACCCTCAACAAGGAAACGGACAACTTTGTCGATGGTTCTAGAAATTACGATGAAGAAAAAAAAGCAAAAGATTTTAGAAAAACCATACGAAAATATGAAATCAAGTGTAAAAGAAAGGAAAGCTTTGTAGGCCTTAACAAAGCCAAGCAAAACTTTGTGCGAAAGTTCCAAAAAATATTGGAAATAAATTTTGATTTTTTTTTAAAGCATTGCCAAACAAAAACTTTTTTTTTTTTGGAAAATTAAAGCTTTAAAGCAAGAAAAGCTTTTTAACAAACAAAAAACTTTTTTTTTTTGGAAAATTAAAGCTTTAAAGCAAGAAAAGCTTTTTAACAAACAAAAAACTTTTTTTTTTTTGGAAAATTAAAGCTTTAAAGCAAGAAAAGCTTTTTAACAAAAAAAAAAAAAAAAACTTTTTTCAAATTTCATTTTCAATACTCACTTCAATACACCCGAATCGTAAGAGAATTCACCCTCGCGTATCGCGTAAGGAGCCAATGCTGGTACACCGTATTGAGGCCAACCGCAAGGCATTTGTTTTTGTAATTGGCGTATGAAACGACGTACTTGCCATGAAACAATGAATTGAGGAGCAACTGGAAATCAAAATTAAAAATATTTTTAAAATTTTAAACCCAAAAATTCAAAGTTCTTAGACTCTTTAACTTACTCTCCACAGTGCCTTCTTCATGATCAACGGCCATTTCGATTTCACCATTGTTTTCCAGTAAATCCAAAACATAGGCATCAATTCTATTACGCATGGGCTGACCCATTCTTACGGTACCGGCCAAGGCCACAGTGGCAAAAGCCAAAACTAATAAAAAACGCATTCTAACAAAATTTCACTGAACTAACTGACTTGTCACCAGCAATGCTTTCAGAAAACTGTTTGCCTTTCTATAACGATTTAAGCTTTTTATAGGTTTTTAAAATTCAATTGAATATCGGAAATCGTTCGTAACATTTTATTTGATTTATATGGCCCCAGCTGAACCCTTATCAATTGCCAGCTACTACTGATTTCTTAAGGGGCCTAAGAGTGTTGTGTGGTGCTTAGCTGGCATGTTATCTCTACAGTTAAGCAGCCAAAAATAGCTGTTGAGTTTGACAACCGATTGGCCAATTAAGATTTAATAAACGTTAGTAGTAGTTTTTTTTTTTTTTTTTTTTGTTAAGATTTTTATGCAAAAACCATAACTTTGAAGAGGCGGCTCTTATCAGCTCTTATTATAGAAACGTGCAGATAGAAATCTTTTTTATTTCAAATTGGAAGTTCATTTTTCCGATTAGTTTTCTTAAGAGGGGAAATAAATTATGCGTAAATGACGTGGTCTTTTTGGGAAAAATATAATAACAAGTTAAGAATTATAAGTGACAGCTGAAGTGTATAAGAAATAATGTCTTTACTTGATAAGAAAAAGGTTTAGAACTGCGGAAACCTAATGACAGTGAGCCTAGCTACCTTTTAAATATTCAAAGTTATGGTCTGAGTATATTCTCTTATAAGAAACTAGCTGTACCCTGTGCGTGTTGCTGCGCCACCAACTAAAATAAATCTGAAGGAAAGTCATTACACAAATGTCCAATTAATTTTGAATCATTTTATTGATTTTGTTTCCCGTTGGCCTAAGTTGTACGCATTCGATCAGTTTCTAATCTCACTTCTCGTTGTTCAAGTGGTTCAAGCGAACGGGTCTCAGCGGCATATACCCGAAGATTTTCCAGTCTCAATGCTCGTCTGATTCTGAGGCTCGTGATGCTCTTTTCTTCCATGCTTGAGGTCGACCAATTGCTTGTCATTCATTTTGAATAGTTTACAGTGACGCCATCCATCGGAAATTAATTGGACCAACCTTCGTCGATTCATGCGCAACAACTTTGTTAAAGAATGCACAGTTTACGATTTAATTGATTTTAAGTAATTTTCAATGGCGCCACCTGTCGGATATTGGTCATACCAACTTAGAAACCTTCGTCGGCTCATGCGCAACAACTTTGCTAAGATCATAATAACATGATCAAATGCACAGTTTACGATTTAATTCATTTTAAGTAATTTTCAGTGGCGCCACCTATCGGATATTGGTCATACCAACTTAGAAACCTTCGTCGGCTCATGCGCAACAACTTTGCTAAAGATCATAACATGATCAAATGCACAGCTTACGATTTAATTCATTTTAAGTAATTTTCAGTGGCGCCACCTATCGGATATTGGTTATACCAACTTAGAAACCTTCGTCGGCTCATGCGCAACAACTTTGCTAAAGATCATAACATGATCAAATGCACAGTTTACGATTTAATTCATTTTAAGTAATTTTCAGTGGCGCCACCTATCGGATATTGGTCATACCAACTTAGAAACCTTCGTCGGCTCATGCGCAACAACTTTGCTAAAGATCATAACATGATCAAATGCATAGCTTACGATTTAATTGATTTTAAGTAATTTTCAGTGGCGCCACCTATCGGATATTGGTCATACCAACTTAGAAACCTTCGTCGGCTCATGCGCAACAACTTTGCTAAGATCATAATAACATGATCAAATGCATAGCTTACGATTTAATTGATTTTAAGTAATTTTCAGTGGCGCCACCTATCGGATATTGGTCATACCAACTTAGAAACCTTCGTCGGCTCATGCGCAACAACTTTGCTAAGATCATAATAACATGATCAAATGCACAGTTTACGATTTAATTCATTTTGAGTAATGCAGTGGCGCCACCTGTCGGAAATTGGTCATACCAACTTAGAAACCTTCGTCGGCTCATGCGTAACAACTTTGCTAAAAATCATAACATGATCAAATGCATAGTTTACGATTCTATAAGGTACATACAAACAAACATTCATGGGAGGTGACACGCCCACTATAGCCAATCCGCACATTTTGTTCATATATACGTCAAAGTCGCTCATAAAAAATTTTAGGACTCCAGCTGTTGCAGTTTATGAGTTATGCGGATATTGGGTATGTGGGCGTGGCACCTCGCCTACTTGAAATTTTAAAATAAAAAGTAGCCTTCCAGACATACAGGAAGGTAATGTTAAAATTTGAAGAAAATCGGTCCAACCAAACCCACAAACAAATAAACACAAGATAAAAAAATTCAGATAGTTCCGTCTTTCTTGAAAGAATGGAATGCCCAGTATACTAACCTGGGGCAGGGAGGGGCACATTAAGTGACATACGGGTTCCTCACTCTCTTTCGAATTGCAACGTTTACAAAAATTACCCAACGCGACTCTTAGATAACGAGAATTCCTGCCTATTAGGCAGACTACCATAATTAAAGAATATTTTGTCGTCTGAGAGAATGAGCTGCTTGGTTATTATTCGTCCTAGAACCAAGCAGCTTCCGCAGGATAGGGACAAACAATTACAGCTCAAATAGCCGTTAATGCGTAGCATAGTCACATCCCGCTCGAGATGGCTCTGTTTTCTACCAAACACTACGGATCTAGACTGGCGAGCCAATAAACACCTTCTCCTCAGTCAGGATTATTAAGGCCTCTCCCCGTTTTACTTTGGCACGATCATCTCTTTTTCTTTTTCTCCCGGAGCACTCTATCCTGACTTTGTTTGCCTTGAGCTGGTGGTTGCAGCTTTCTGGAACTAGTTGCTTATGGACGGTGGCACCGAGGTGAAACCTGCTGTGTGAACGGTTGCAGGCTAGGGCTACAACTGCCACCGACCCGTTAAAACTGTGGCAGGCTCTAAGCACGTTCCTTACCCGTCACCGTTGAGTTGGTGGTGTAGGTTCTGATTCGTACCCGACCTCGCCCTAAGCACCTGCCCCATAAGGGTTGGTGCCAACACTAGCGTGGCCAACCTGCTCGCATAGCTAACCACGGGATCATTAAAATCGGGTAAACCTTGTTTGGCACAAAAGGTCCTAGTCACAGGATCAGCTCCTAGTGCCACGGCTCGACCATCCCCCTATTTGCAACACCATTATCCCGATCCAAATCTGATGACAAGGAGAATATGCCTATGCACTCCTCGGCTGGCGTCAAGACATTGGCACACAAGTCGACCACACAAGTCCCCGATACCAAACCAACTTCGGGTGTCAACAACTTGAGTGGCAAATATGATGCGTAGATCTGCTTTGCGAATTATGGCCAAATTGGCCCAAAAGACCCCGCAGTCCAATCGGAGGAGGAGAAAGGACGCTTGGCTTGGGCTAAAACTCGTTCGTCTTCCGATTACTACAGGCCCCAAGCGGCAAAGATCCGCTGAGCTAAACGATGCCCCCGACCTTTCAAACGACCTAAAGTGGTCAACCCAAGGGTCTCCCATCAAAGCCATCTGGACCTCGCAAGTACGCGCACCCTAAGCGCCCCGCCCCGACCACACTAGACCCTTCAAGCCTTTTAGTGAGGTGAGTAAGAAGAGTTTTGCCTTGGAAATTATGGACGAAAGTCACCCGGAGGCCACCATTGCTCCTTCTAGATGGAAGTTGGTGGAGCGATCCCTTCAACGTATTTCTCGAGGTCATAGCCTCCAACCCCGGTCTTTCACCCAGTTGCCGTGATGCGGAGAGTCTTACTTGGAAAATTATAGACGAAAGTCATCCGGAGGGCACCATTGCTCCTTCTAGATGGAAGTTGGTGGAGCAATTCCTTCAACGTGTTTCTAGAGGTTATGATATCCAACCCCGGCCCTTCACACAGTTGCCGTGATGCGGAGAGTCTTACCTGGGAAATTGTAGGCGAAAGTCACCCGGAGGGCACTATTGCTTCTTCTAGATGGAAGTTGGTGGAGCGATCACTTCAACGTATATCTAGAGGTTATGACCTCCCAGCCCTTTATTCAGTTGCAGTGGCATTAAAAAGTGATAACCTGCTCAGATCTCCGATCTTTGGGGCTCTATATGGCGCCCATCAGCAAGATTGGTGAGATCTGGCCAGGAGTAGACTTAACTTTCTGCTCTGTTACCGTTATCCCCCTGAACTGACTCGTCAAGCTCTACTAGAATCTCAAATAGACTTAGTAACACATATTTTTAAATCATTATAAAAAATACCCGCCATTTTTGAATTACCCTTTCATTTCAAAACAAAATATATTTTTTTTTATTTACAATAATTTTTCCATGACCTTTATTTCATTTTTCTGTTCCTACATTATTCCCTTATGCCTGTTGATCATCAATCGCCAACCAGGGAGCAGGGGTGGGATAACACTTATGATTTGAGCCACCCAATTTGCCCAGCAAATACCAGATCTTTTTGCCCTGCAACTTGGCATTAACAAGTGGTACGAAATTCTCCTCAATTCTGGCGCTTATTTCAGCCTGATTACCATTAATAAAGGCAGGGATCATGTCTTCAATTTGATCATTAACAAAGGAATTCATCTTGCCATTGCCCAGAATGCCACCAATATTAGAGCGTACACCGCCCAAGGTGACGGTTGCTTGGAATTTATAAATCTTAATGGAACCGAATATTAAAGGCAACTTATATTTGAATTGACCCTCAATAGACAAATTTTCCAAAGCAAATTCCAAGGGACCGGAACCCTCATAACGCACCGACAAGCCCAACTGTTCTAGAACATCCAAAAACGTATCGGTATTGAGAACAGCAGCAGTGGCCTTCAGCTCCTTGAAAACGAAATGGAATTGGACTTTTTTATTGAACGTGTAAGAGACTTTTAGTTTTCGGATTTCCATTTGATCCAAACCATCGAAGCGGAAGCGTAAGAATTGCAGAAGGGATCTAGGACAGGGGATTACAAAGAAAATTATTTTGAAAAAAAAAAATTTTATAATACAGACGGTACTTACTCTACTACGGATTTGGCTAAATTGATCTCCAAATCGGGGTTGGTATAGGGAGCCAATGGTGGTATACCATATTCGGGCCAACCGCAGGGCAATTGTTTCATGATATTTTTAACTGCCTTCTTGGCTTGACCATTTAAAATTAAGCCCATCGTTTCGGGGTCAATGGCTAAAATGTTTGTTAGTAGAATAGATTTTTTTTATTAAGGCAGGTATAAGAGTGAAATCATTGCCATGCCTACACTTTAGGGGCGTAATAAAGCTAAGTAATTATAATTCAAATTGTTTTGAAATTAGTGGGCGTGGCAAACAAAATTCAAATTGAAAACCAAATTTATTAAAAAACATTTGTAACCCTTTTTGATGTCCTCATGATTATCTAAACAAGTTTAAGGCGAAATCTAGGCGATACCATGACTCTATTGAGTGCTTAGTTTGGTGAGCAATTAATTCCACTTTTCGGAAAAGTCCGTTGGCCACCAAGATAACACAATTTGAATTGAATTCTGTGGGGATAAATGAAGATTGTCATGAACAGAGATAAACTAGTCACAGTTCCAGTCACGGAAGACAACAACAGTCACGTGGGACTCCCGGATGGACGTGCGTAAAATAGTCTTTAAAAACCAAATGGCAGACCTTCATAATCGTCTCAAATATTTCAATCACTTCTAAATCCATTCTAAGTTTCTGTTTTGCAATACTCAACCAAAACTGTCAAAAAATCTTCGTTAGCTGAAGAAAAGTAGGCGTGGCATATAATTCTTTTAAAACTTACAAAGAAACTTTGTGGTATAACGGCAAGGGTTACTGGCTAGTAAATATTGAACAAATATTGAGAAAGTATTGAAAAGACAGATGCAATGATTTATGCAATCTGTACCGGGGAGATGGTCTTTGTAAAACATAAAGTCAGTCGTGGGACTCTATTACGAATTCAATAATGAGTCACTTCGTTCTGGAAAGTGGGTTTTAGAGGCATTATAAAGGGTGTTTTTTATAGAGGTATAGAACTTTAAGTTGGCATTACTTTTCAAGATGGCGACCGATTTAACAGCTGTCAAGTGATTTATTCTCAGTTTGGTTTGGCAATTCATCATGAATAGACTCACGCCTGAACAACGCTTGCCAATAGTGGAATTTTATTTCGAAAATAATGGTTCTGTACGGAAAACGTATCGCGCACTACGTCCATTTTATCGTCGACAAAATCGTCCATCAGAGCAGTTAATTCGATTAACCATGGAACGTTTTCGCACCACGTTTACTCTTATTGATAACTCGCATCCCCAGAGACGCTGTACGGTGCGTACAGAAGAAGCTATTGCTGCTGTAGAGCGTAGCATTGAGGATGACCCGAATGAGTCCATCCGCCATCGATCTGGATCTGTGTCCATCCACTTTATGGAAGATTTTACGGAAGGATCTTGGTTTGCGTGCTTACAAAATCCAACTCGTGCAAGATTTGAAGCCAAACGATCATCAAGTAAGGCGTAGATTCGTCGAATGGGCCCAAAACGAGATTACCGTTGTTCCCGATTTTCATAAGCGAATTTTGTTTAGCGATGAAGCGCACTTCTGGTTTGAATGGCTACGTCAACAAACAAAACTGCCGCATTTGGAGTGAAGGTAATCCTCAAGTGTATGTGGAAACACCGTTACATCCAGAAAAACTGACTGTTTGGTGCGCTTTATGGGCTGGTGGAATCATTGGTTCGTACTTTTTCAAAAACGATGGTGGCCAGAACGTTACAGTCAATGGTGATCGGTATAGAGCCATGATTACTAACTTTTTCATTCCTGAATTGAATAACCATGATGTCCAGGAGATGTGGTTTCAACAAGACGGCGCAACATGTCACACAGCTCGTGCCACAATAGATTTATTGAAAGACACGTTTGGTGACCGCCTAATTTCACGTTTTGGACCTGTGAATTGGCCTCCAAGATCTTGTGATTTAACACCGCTAGACTACTTTCTGTGGGGCTATGTAAAGTCATTGGTCTATGCGGTAAAGCCACAAACGCTTGACCATTTGGAAGACAACATTCGCCGTATTATTGCCGATATACGGCCACAAATGTTGGCAAAAGTCATCGAAAATTGGACGTCCAGGTTGGACTACATCCGCGCCAGCCGTGGCGGTCATATGCCAGAAATCATATTTAAAATGTAATGCCACAAGATTATCTTTCGGATAAATAAAATTCATGTCAATCGAATAATCCATCGTTGTTTTATTGCAACTTAAAGTTCTATACCTCTATAAAAAACACCCTTTATATGTAGGAGGGTTTGAAAAAGGCAACCATTTTACAAGTCTTATTACGTAATGTGATGGCGATAATTAATCATGGCAAAGGCCTTTGAATCTGGAACTGGTATAGCTAGAGGTACAAACTCGTACAGCCGAAAACGGGTCTTAGAGTCTTTGTAGTTTATGCAGCTTTTCATGAAGGGTCAAGCACTCGGTGAAAGTCATCGTAGTCTAGTAGGTATTGTTTTGGGTTATTAGACGTGAGGCCACGGTTCAAACCCCAAGCCAGACATCACCAACAAAACAAAATATGAAAAACAATATTTCTTAGGCGACTTCCTCTCAGCGGATTTCTAAGAGTATGTAGGTTAGAGGACGTGTACTTGTCAATTAAGACAAGTACAGTTCTCGGAGGTCGAATTGACCCATTGTACAAGAGAGTAAGTAAAATTGCCATGAAAAAGTTACTCAAAAATCTGTCGTTCGGAGTCGACTTTAAACTGTAGGTCCCGCCACTCAAGTATAAAATTAATACACACAACATAAGTGGCGTAAGAAGCTAGGTCGTAATCCTGACTGAAGGATTGGAACGCCCAACTATGTATGTATGTGTTATTACACGGTGCTACTATAGGCTGGTATACCAGTGACGGGAAGGAACATTATTCTCAAGAGGAACCTTCTTAATGGTGCGTAGTAGATTCGGCTACTGTTATAGGAGAGCAAACAGACAAAGAGTTCTTTGAGCTATGCCTTGTGCTTAATGGTAACTCAGACATGAGAGGCCATGATAATTTTAAATTAAAGGGGATTGCGCGTAGGCTTTGTAGAGCACTGAATGAAAATAGAATCCGTGCTGCAGAATACTAGAAGGTGCTTAGTAAGTTCATTATAACACGTTGCTCTTGTGCATGTTGTGTCCAACTCTTTAGGATTGGCAGAGTACTGAATGGAAATAAAATCCGTTTGTGGAATGCAACGATTAAAGGTTAAATGGACGAAATTTTATGGATTCAGATGGTGCCATTCGAGAAGAACTAGGATACGAATAGAAATTGCGTACCGCAGAAGAAATCTGCAAAGCCTTAATGGTGGTACATTACCATGTGCTAAAAGTAGAGTAATAGAGGCGCCTCCAGGGATTGTACAGTTGATAATTGGGACGTATTTTGTTGGTTGGAATTCGGTATGCCGAATAGCATTAACAACGAATGTTTGCTACTCCTAGAGATATTAGAGAGATAGGAAAACACTGAAAGACTTGATGAACATTTATTTGTTAAACCGTGCTGCTTGGCTTAGGCCTTGAAGCAATTCCAATATAATTTTGCCACGCCCCCTTTTTTAAATATTTTTAAAGGGCTTTTAAATCTCAACTTCGTAAATATAAATTTATTTCGTAAATAAAAATTTAAATTTCAATTATTTTTTAAACAACTTACTTTCATCCTCAAAAACTTGTTTCCATTGCTCTTCGGTTAATAACTCCACCTCGTAGGCAAGTGTACAGGCCACCAAAGCCACAAATATGACCAAAAATTTCATTTTTTTTCGACGCTTTTTTCTCTTCCTTGTTTGACTACAAATAAAATTTATTGTGGTTGACAGACGCTTTTATACTCCAACAAAGACTGCAATTTGGTGGCAATTAATGGCTTGCTTAGCGCACATAATTTATGGCCAAATTTATAATGAATTTTTATGGAAGCAATTATACAAAGGAAAAGTCGTACAGAAAAAATAGATAAAAACGATTAATTTTTAATCTAATCGATCAAAGAAAAAAACAAAAAGGGAATCATAAACTGAGGAAAATACAAGAAATAAAATACAAGAAAAAAAGGTTGTAAAATCAGTAGCCGCAATTAAGGATCATAAAGGAGGGAGGCTATAAAGTCAAGACGGGTCAGATAAATTGTAAAAATAAGAAATAAAAAAGAAAAAGCAACCGAAATTCTATGTTCTTTTTAAACAATTCAAGTGCAAAACACTTGTTCCATCGATTTGACAATAAAATGTTGTTTGCACTGTCAAATTAATTTTTAAACTTTTATGGCTCTACGAGTAGCTAAAAATAGTAAGTATTTGTTTAAGAAAAAAAACAAAAAAACACTTTAATTTACGGTTTAAAGTTCCCGATTGTTGTTCAATTAGAATTTATTTTTTCCTGCTTAAAAAAAACTGAATTTATGACTGAAATAAATCAAATCAAATTTAAAATATTTAAAATGCATTCTTTATGGGGGGTTTTGTGTAATCGTTATCAACATTTTCAATTTGAAAATAAACTTCAAGGGGGCCTTGATCATAAATTTCATTGTTTTAAATATTTTGTTGACGTTGAAAAGCAAAATTAATTTATAGGATTGAACTCGCAAAAATTTACAAGAAAGAAATAATTTTTATACAGTAGGACCTTGATTATCCGTGATGGTCGGGACCGGTAGCATTCCGGATAATCGATTTTCCCGGTTAATTGAGTACCAATTTTGGCTAATTTTTTAACAAGTATTTTTATTCATTAATAAATGAATATGTACATATTTATATAAAAACTAAATAATTCAAGGATTTTATATACATACATGTTTCAAAAATATAAAAAAAAACCGCACTTCTCAAATTTCTAAATTAATTTAAACAGGTTTACATGTATGCTTCTGACTCATCGTATACTAAAGAGGGAATTCCCCTTTTTCGCTTGTTTGCCCAAAATAATAGAAAATTTTTTTTGCTTATAATCCCGGATAATAGAGGTAATCACGGTTAAACGATGCAGAAAAATTTAAGTCGATCCAAAATAAAATTAAGTCGATGCAGAAATTTTCTTTTTCTATCCCGGATAATTGATGTTGCCGGATAATCGAATCACGGATAATCAAGGCCCTACTGTATAAAGAAAATATACAAAGCCACGCCTATTTTATGTGGGCTGCCTAGATTAAATCAATAAAGCCTTGAAGTAAAAAAAAAACTATACAAAGCCACGCCTATTTTAAATGGGCCGTCTATATTAAATCGATAGAGCCTTGAAGTAAAAAATACGCAAATCAAGCCTATTTTAAGTGGGCTGTCTAGATTAAATCAATAAAGTCTTGAAGTAAAAAAAATATATATAAAGCCCCGCCCACAAAGTGGGCTGTAGAGATAAAATCAATAAAGCCTTGAAGTAAAAAAAATATACAAAACCACGCCATTTTAAGTGGGCTGTATAGATTAAATCAATAAAGCCCTGAAGAAAAAAATATACAAAGCCACGCCTCTTTTAAGTGGGCTGTCTAGATTAAATCAATAGAACCTTGAAGTTAAAAATCAATACAAAGCCACGCCCACAAATTGGGCTGACTAGATTAAATTAATAAAGCCTTGAAGTAAACAAAAATATACAAAGCCACGCCTATTTTAAGTGGGCTGTCTAGATTAAATCAATAGAGCCTTAAAGTAAAAAAAATAGACAAAGCCACGCCTACTTTAGGTGGGCTGTCTAGATAAAATCAATAAAGCCTTGAAGTAAAAAAAAACTATATAAAGCCACGCCTATTTTAGGTGGGCTGTCTAGATAAAATCAATAAAGCCTTTAAGTAAAAAATATACAAAGCCACGCCTCTTTTAAGTGGGCTGTCTAGATTAAATCAATAAAGCCTTGAAGTAAAAAAAACTATATAAAGCCACGCCTTTTTTAAGTGGGCTGTATAGATTAAATCAATAAAGCCCTGAAGAAAAAAAATATACAAAGCCACGCCCATTTTATGTAGGCTGTCTAGATTAAATCCATAGAGCCTTGAAGTAAAAAAATATACGAAGCCACGCCTACTTTAAGTGGGCTGCCTAGATTAAATCAATAAAGCCTTAAAGTAAAAAAAACTATACAAAGCCACACCCACAAAGTGGGCTGTCTAGATTAAATCAATAGAGCTTTGAAGTAAAAAAAATATACAAAGCCACGCCTATTTTAAGTGGGCTGCCTAGATAAAACCAATAAAGCCTTGAAGTAAAAAAAAACTATACAAAGCCACGCCTTTTTTAAGTGGGCTGCCTAGATTAAATCAATAGAGCCTTGAAGTAAACAAAAATATCCAAAACCACACCATTTTAAGTGGGCTGTCTAGATTAAATCAATGAAGCCTTGAAGTAAAAAAAATATACAAAGCCACGCCTATTTTATGTGGGCTGTCTAGATTAAATCGATAGAGCCTTGAAGTAAAAAAATACGCAAAGCCACGCCTATTTTAAGTGGGCTGTCTAGATTAAATCAATAGAGCCTTGAAGCACTAACATTTCAATTAAAAATGAAACATTATACGTCAGCTGGATCAGCCAGTGTCCGGTAATAAATCCAAGAATCTACAATGAAGTATTAAACAAAAATCCTTAAGCATCCCGAAATTATAAGTAAGGTGACAGCAATGATATCAAAATCCTACGAAAATGAGGTTGATATGCTAGAAAGATATGGTAATTGAACTCAAGTATAAAAGTCATCTAAGATCTCTAGGAACAATAAGTCAAGTTGAGAAACGTATACGGTTGTTAGGTTTAGCAACAGAAGACCAAGAGATCATACTGTCTACAAGGAAATATAGGACCTTGACATTCAGTCATCCAAAACAGGGGAATTCAACTCAATTTAACCTGTACTTACAAATACCTTGGAATTATGCTTGATTTCTAACTCCTATGGAGTAAGCGCATCAGCAAAAAGGTTCGAAAAGGCTGTCCTTATCTGTAAACAGGCCAATAGTAAGCTGAACTTCTCCTCTATTCTCAAATACCTGAGGATTATCATCGATTCAAATTCTTATGGAGGAAGATTATTATCAAAATGACCCGAAAACTTTATGAGGTCCTCAAGAATGGCCTGGTATGGAATGATGAGACGAAATTCAAACTCTTCGTCCCTGCTCGGCTTTAAGGGGCAATAGTTAACTGGTAATGCCAAACAGATCGACCGTTTGGTGATCTACAATGTAACTACAAGCTTATGAACAGCGTGAAACGACAATTTGTCATCCTTACAACCAGTGCCCTAAGGAAGGCCCCAACCAGGGTACTTTAGGCAACGTTAAATTGTCTTCCTATCGATATTCTCCGGGAGAAGCAGGCAACTCTTGCGCTAATCAGGTTGAACATGGCAAAGTGCTGGCTTAAGCAGCTCCATGAACATCCAAAAATCAAAGGCCATTATTTTCAAGTACCGATTGTCTGAAGTCGCCGTGGTCTAGTAGGTAGTGTGTTGGCTTATTAGACGAAAAGCCAGGGGTCGAGCCCCAGGCCAGAGGTCAAAATAAAATACAAAAAGTATTTCTTCGGCGACTTTCTCTCAGCAGATTTCTGGCAAAAACTCTGAGATTAAATAAAATTTGCCATGAAAAGTTTCTCAAAAAATCTGTCGTTCGGAGTCGACTTTAAACTGTAGGTCCCCACACTCATGTATAAAAATTAACACACACACAACATAAGTGGTGTAAGAAGCTAGGTCGTAGTCCTGACTAAAGGGTTGCTATGACCAATTATGTATGTGTATGTATGATTGTCTGAACAGGAGCTTAGAAACCGTCTTAATAAATAGCAAATGCGAAGCCTGATCTCCTTTGAATTCTCTAAAAATATACATCGGCGTTTTGAAGTTAGATGGGAGCATAGGGTGCGCTGTATATATACAGAATTTGGACATCAAGAACAAGGACATATGTTTCCACATCGCAGCAGTATTTTTAAGGCGGAAGTCTTGGCCATTCTCATGGTGATTACATGCCTGCTCAGTTGTGGTTCAAACCCCGGCTCAGACATCTCGAACAATATCGAAATAAAAAAAATATTTCTTCGCCAACTTTCTATCAGCAATCGTTTGCCACAAGCTCTGAGATTAAAATAAAAATTGTCATCAAATGTTTGGCAAATCTGTCGTCTCACCACTCATGGATAAAATTGGAACAAACAGCACGAATGGTGGGAGAAGCTAGGTTGTAATCCTGACTAAAGGGTTGTAATGGCTAATTAAGGAAGTAAGCAAGACAGTAGCAGAGTTTTTCTTGAGAATGTACTTGATACAGTAATCCTTCGATTTATGTCGCCTCGATTAACGTTGTTTCGATTTACGTCGTCAAGTTTTTTCGTTCCCTCTAACTTCAATTTGCGTCGTCATTCGATTTAGGTCGCCTTTTTTTTGGAACCAACTGCAACGTAAATCGAGGGATTACTGTAACTTTTTTAAGTTCCCCGTTAAAACATACTACTTTGTAGTATGAGCAATATGAAATTCGATTTACGTCGTTTCGATTTACGTCGCCTTTTTTTTGGAACCAACTGCGACATAAATCGAGGGATTACTGTAACTTTTTTAAGTTCTTTGTTAAAAACATACTACTTTGTAGTATGAGCAATATGAAATTCGATTTACGTCGTTTCGATTTACGTCGCCTTTTTTTTTGGAACCAACTGCGACATAAATCGAGGGATTACTGTATACTCGGGCAGTTGGGCTGAAATAAGCTTCCCTTCGATCGTCATATTGACTTCCAAGAACGTGAATGTCTGCTATTTATCGGCAAAATGGCGGAATATTCTAAGATCTGTACTATTCGGGTAGCTGAACATATGCTGACAGTCGGGTATGAAGAAGAAGTACCAAAATGTATAAGTACAAAACAAGATTACCATGACGGTTCTAAACACGTGTCCAAAAATACTTTAGAAAAAATTTCAAAATTTGATTAAATATTTATAAGCTTTAATAACAGATAAACCAATTAAATAGGCATATTTTTTAACGACGTATTTCCCTAAATTACAAATAAAAACAAATTTTTTGAATATTTTACGTCTACTATTTGAATTAGTTTAACAGATTTACTAACAACATATCTGTATCGGTTCTATAACGATCTTGAGGGGCGACGTATAATCAAAAATCTGAAGATTCTAGCTACACGTGAATGGCTATTTTGTTGATGAGTTAGTTAATCAGTCAGTCAACTAGTCAGTAATACAGCCGGTTTAGATCATCAGATAATAGTTATAAATTATTATAGTTTGTTTGCTTCTGTTTTGTTTTTTAATATATTTTTGATTTGAAATAAATTTTTATAAACTTTATCGTACGTTATTACAGGTTAATAGGCTTTATAAATTTCCTGTGCACCTGCAAATATTTTTCTTTTCTTTTCGTAAAAGAAAGAAGAAAAATTATCTAAATTATCTATTGCAGCAGGTGTTCACATTTTATTGCCTACTGTGGTAGGAATATGACCTCATTGCTAAGGGCTTAGCTTAAAATCCCTAACCACTTCTAATAATCGCCAGATTTTTAAAGCAATCCAATGAACTTCTAAGATGGATACAGAAAAGCAAAGGATTACCACCGAAAATAAGAAATTTGATTAAAGCGCAATTAAAAGCACACGTCAGAGCAATACTATTACAGTAATCCCTCGATTTACGTTGCGATTGGTTCCAAAAAAAAGTCGGCGTAAATCGAAACGACGTAAACCGAATTTCATATTGCTCATATGTACTACAAAGTAGTATGTTTTTAACAAGGAACTTATAAAAAAGTTACAGTAATCTCTCGATTTACGTCGCAGTTGGTTCCAAAAAAAGGCGACGAATTTAGAGGGAGCAAAAAACTTGACGACGTAAATCGAAACAACGTTAATCGAGGCGACGTAATTCGAAGGATTACTGTAAGTCGTTTGATGCACTTACTGGACTTAAACAAGGCTTCGTATTATCGCCCCTATTATTTGTCAACTGGGGCAATACAAGAAAATCATTTTATTCACCTACTGGTCTTGAACAAGGCTTCGTATTATCGCTCCTATTATTCGTCACTACTCTACGCACAAAAATATGTGACAAACTTTCACATTCTTTCTGATGAAAAGTGCTCTGAGCCTGTTAGGTCAGTTACACTAGGAATTTAATAGCAATACAATCGGACAGTCAGGCCGCCAATCGAGCACTCGGCTCTTACGAAGTTAAATCGAAAATAGTATGGGACTATCTGGGGAAGTTGAATCAGCTAAGAAATGTGGGAATTCTCCGCAATGAGTTAGCAGACAAGCATCCAAGGGTGGGGCCCTTCACGCTGCTGGTGGGGCCATAACCCTTTGGTGGTATACTCATTGAAAGGGAAGATAAAGAGATGTAAAGATTGTACTCAGGACGTTGTACAATGGGTCAATTCGACCTCCGAGTACTGTACTCGTCTTAATTGACAAGTACACGTCCTCTAACCAAACCTAACCTTCTACTCAAACCAAGTGGGTTTGAGACAATCAGGAGATCTCAGTCATGCATAAATCTATTCAGGAATAACATAAGGTTGGCAACAGATCTTTTGACAGGGCACTTATTCGGAATGGGCGTGGCATTGGGCCCAAATATTTAAATACTGTGTTCATGAGAATACATCATCACTGCGACATTTTTAAAACCTGTCACGCAGGCTCACAAAACAAAACATCTGGGCACCTATCAGATGTTGGGCAGGGAATTATCGTTGTTGACATCGAACAGTATTCTGAAATTTGTCAGGGCAATAGACTTGAGGAAGCCCTATAAAGTTTGAGGGGAGTACAATAGATGCTAAGGTCGCAGTAGTAAGGCACCTTCTTCACGGCAATAATAATCAAAAGGTGAGCTGATAATTTTTTGTTGCCAAGACTTCATCTCCCACATTTCACCGAACATTAGTTGGCCATTGGAATAATCATTGCTACTGCTGGAACTTTGGGTTCAAAAAGCGGAATTTTAATTACAACGTTTCGCACCTCGTAAATGTTTTTACAGGCCATATTGACTTTGTCTTACAGCAGTAGCACTTAAGTCGCTGCTTAGCTGGAAATACTTGATTTATCGAATTGAAACAAAATAGAGGAACAAAATGGGGAAGGGGCAATGCCCTTTATTTCTTTAGGAAATTTAAATTTATTTTATCTAGAAAAAAAAATTTCTAAAGAATGAATCCTTATTTTACAATCGGCCGCTATGTGGTCTCAAGTGTGCTTTGGCAATCAAGGCTACCACTTCAAACTAACCTAACTTCTCATTTTAACCCAGTGAAAATGTAAAATTTTTTGAACCTCACTAGAACTAACACTAACCCTTTAGTCGGGATTACGACTTAGCTTCTCCCATACCACTTATGTTGTGTGTGTTAATTTTATACATGAGCGGCGGGTCCTACAGTTTAATGTCGATTTCGAACGACAGATTTTTGAGAAACTTTTGCACGGCAATTTTATTTACTTTCAGAGTTTTTGCCAGAAGACTGCTGAGGGGAAGTCGCCGTAAGAAATCTTTTTTTTTCATATTTCGCTTTGTTCAAAACGTCTGAGCCAGGTATTCAACTACGGGCTCTCGCCTAATAAGCCATGACACTACTTACGACACTTTGGCGTCTTCACAGACTTCCCAATCACTTCAAAGTTTTTCTGGTAAATGACATGACTATTTTCAAAACGTTTAAATGGCTGCTTAGTAGCAGAGTTTTGCTTACATAATTGGTCATTACAACCCTTTAGTCGGGATTACGACCTAGCTTCTTCCATACCACTTATGTTGCGTGTGTTAATTTTATACATGACTGGCGGAACCTACAGTTTAAAGGCGACTGCGAATGACAGATTTTTGAGAAACTTTTTCATGGTAATTTTATTTACTCTCAGAGTTTTTGCCGAGAGGAAGCCGCCGCCGAAGAAATAAGTTTTCATTTTCATTTTGTTGGAGATGTCTTGCCTGAACTGGGGTTTGAACCTTGGCCGCACGTCTAATAAGCCAACATATTATCTACTGGACTACGGCGACTAGCTACCGCTTCAACCTAACCTTACTTCTCATTTTAACCCATGGAAATTTTAAAATTGCTTGAACCTGACTGGAACAAACACTTACATTTATGTTTGCAGTTTATTTCTGTTGTAGACATGGGACCTATGAATTTATTTAAACTTGCGTAGGTCTAAGTGAGGTTCATCGGTCGATAAATTCATTTCTATGAGGTTAACGTTGGCATATCTCGATCAATTGGCATTTTATTGGATGATCTAAATTCGAGATCCATTTCGTACAAAGTGAGAATCAAAGGAAGGCATAAGAGCCTTAAAATTATTTCCGTTGAAACAAAAGCCGGATTAAAGAATGAAAAATTTTTTTCATGTTAGTAAAACTGAGAAGTATTGGCACTCGTAAGACCCCCCCATATTTAGTTATTTGAATCAGAAATTCACATTTCAAGTGTTTTAAAATTGTATATGATTTATGAAAATATTTTTTTTTCTTTCCTGTTGTGTTTAATAAGTATTCATAAATTTTGAAATTATATGGTTATCTCTACCATAATATGTTTGTAGCAATTTAATTTAAATTGCTAAATGAAAACATGCTATAATAGAAGATAAGCATTTATTAACAATGATGGATTAATTAAGGCTACTTTTGATATCAAAAAACAATGAAAAAAAATGAAATCGTGACAACAAAAATCAATTGAACGACTTCAATAGTTCGCTCGACCGATTCGTATTCGCTAAGAAAAAAAAATCAAATTCTTATCTTATATTGGTCAGTGGGCCGGTTATAAAAAGCCATAATATTATTGACAATTAAATAGTCTTTCAACTGTTGGTTAAACGAGCAGTTCTAATAAGATTTTCCACCAAAAAAAAAAAAGAAATTTAAATTTAAAATGAAGACAATTTTCATCGTATTGGCCACCGTGGCCTTTGCTTCGGCTGCACAAGAAAAACCCGATCCATTTGGTAAGTTTTGAAAAATATTTTTCTGATCACATTAATGGGGGAAAAAAGCTCACAACTTGCCTCCAAAAAATCATCTTCTTTGAAACACGAATCCACGTCCATCTGTGAATTTCATACTCGATTGCAACTGCTCTGCAGGAGCATTTGATCATTCGTAAAGCAATTTGACCAGGTCTTACGAAGAAATCAACAAAAAAATCCATTCTGATTAGAAGATGTGGTACATCTCCTAGTAGGCAAACTGGCACTCGCATAGTGAGGGAATTCTAATTGCCGGTAATTTATCGGCGGCAGGTATTATGCAAGGACCTTGATTGGCCTCCCTTTTCTTCGCACTTAAAACCCGGGCTAGATCGCGCTCTATATACTATGGGACATGTAGATGGGCCAAGCGATTTAGTTGTGCCTTAACAAGGCAGATCTGACCATGATTACAACCTACAACTTTCATCAGAATTCACAAGTGAAAGTAACGCATAGTGATTATTGATCTTCTTCCTCTTTGGTGAACACCAGAATTCACAAATTCAGGGCACTTCCTCTTTAGTGATTACTAGAAATGACTAAGTTTTCAACATCACGACGCATGCTGTAGATGAGAGCTCAGGCAGATTGGGCCACCCTAAGATCGCAACAGATAAGCCTTTAGTATCAGGATTCATAGAGGCAACTTAAGTCTGGTGGTTGGAGTGGATTACTGGTCACTGGCTTATCAGTGCCTATGTGTCATAGTCTTCCTCCTTCCTACTTTTGTAGGGACTGCAACGAGTTGGAGTATAATCAAATTATCACCCATTTTCTTGGTTAATATCCAGTAATGTCCTCGGTATTGTCAGCAGATAGAGAAAGTTTCTGATATAAGAACTTTTGTAAACTTCAGGCCGACTAGGGAACCAGCCAACCTCATGTCTGTCCGTATGCATGGCAGGGCTAATGTACAGAGTGTTCGTTTATTTACCTTGACATACATACATACATACATACATACATAATTGGCCATTACAACCCTTCAGTCAGGATTACGGCCTAGCTTCTCACACCACTTATGTTGTGTGCGTTAATTTTTATACATGAGTGGTGTCGATTCCGAACGACAGATTTTTGAGAAAGAGTTTTTGCCAGAAATCTGCTGAGAGGAAGTCGCCGAAGAAATATTTTTTCATATTTCGTTTTGATGTCTGACCTGGGATTTGAACCTCGGCCTTACGTCTAATAAGCCAATACACTACCTACGGGAGTACGGCGACTTCTTTTTTTTTTACCTTGAGCTTCAGTAAAAATGAGCTTTAAAAGTAGTTAGGTTATGATAACCCTTGACCTTCAGTTGATAAAAATTATGAAACTTAAATTTTTTCTTATGAATTTTCCGAATTTAAGAACTAACTTTCGCTATACACTTTCACCTTTGACCCTTCATTGCATCTCTTAGTCAATCAAAAAAAAAAAAAAAAAAAAAAATTCATTGGAATTCCTTCTCTTCTTTTCAGCTTCTCGTTCAATTTCCAGCTCTGTAACTGAGGTCATTGAAGGTATACAGGAACAAATGCCTTGCGGTTTCCCCGATCAGGGTATTCCTCCATTGGCTCCTCTTTATATCCCCCATCGTGCTGTCGATATTGACACCGAAGCTTTGCAATTAAGCGGCACCGTTGATAATTTCCATTTGAATGGCTTAAATGATTTCGATATTGCCGAAATGAAGATCAATGCCATCACCAGCAAAGTTATTTTCCGTTTCATTTTCAAAAACGTTAACGTAGATACTGAATACGATTTGAAGTTGCGCTTGAAAAAGGCTGGTTTCACCATTAATATGGTTGGTGCCGGTCGTGGTAAATTCGCCATTAAGGATATGGCCATCTGGGGTACCATAAAATACTCGTTGGGCATTATGTCCGGCAAAATGAAGTTGAAATCTTTGGATGTACGCACTCATATTGGTGAAGTCGAGTCGGAAATTGAAGGTATTTTGGGTGAAGGCGCTATTAATCATAAAATGAATGCAGTTTTGGAAGAGGCTGTTACTATGGCGGTCAACGAAAATGAGGACATGATTGCACAGACCATTGAAGAGATGGCCATGCCCCTGATTAACGGTGTCTTGGATGAATACAAATTAACCGATTTGATTGGCAGCATTGGTGGCGGTGATGGTGAAAAGGTCGAATGTATACCACCCAGCAAGTAAATGTTGTGATGGCAATTGTAAATTGAAGAAGATTCTTTTTTGAAATAAAATGTGAAAAATAAAAAAATAAATTTTGGAAATTCATTTTAATTTTGTTGAAAAACCTTCTTCGTAGGCTCTTTTACTACACATTTTATAAAAAAAAAAAGTTTTTTTTACCACTCGAAATCCGAGGCAGCACGTAACGCAAATGTCTTCTTTACGTTTCATAACGTAAAGATTTTCTAATTTGAATTCTACTCTCTTAAAATATTCTCTTTGTAAAAAACTCTCTTACTCTCTACTCTCTCTACTCATTCTCTTGAGTATTTTATTTTCTTTTAAAACTCTTGCTTATCACTGCGATTTTTTTTTTCAAATTTTTTATTGGCTATCCCAATAAATTTAGGCCGTCTTAAGTTTCCTTAAGAAAAATAAAACCAAGAGTTCTGTACACAAAAATAATTTCTCGAAATAAACTTCTAATGGCGAGAATAGCATCCTCAAATCAATATTAAAAATGTCTATCCCCACTTAACTTTAAAAAAATTCCATATTTTCCCTCTAAGAGCTGTTTATAAATAAAGTAGGCGTGGCATATAACCTCAAAGGCTTTCAGTCCTAATAGCGGCAATGCCCCACTTAAATTCAAAAATATTCCATATTTTCCCTCTAAGAGCTGTTTATAAGTAGGCGTGGCATATAACCTCAAAGATTTTCCGTCGCTTAATTTCTAAACCCATGCACAATTCTATATGGGCGAATGAGTAATGTAGGCCTGGCATAAAAAAACAATTTTTTATTCCCATATGCTATGGATACTGTAGCTTCAAAGCCTTAGGTTAGGTTAGGTTAGAGGACGTGTACTTGGCAATTAAGACAAGAACAGTACCCGGAGGTCGAATTGACCCATTGTACAACGTCCTAGTTTCTCACACCACTTCTGTTGTGTGTGTTAATTTTATACATGAGTGGTGGGACCTACAGTTTAAAGTCGACTCCGAACGACGGATTTTTGAGAAACTTTTTCATGGCAATTTTATTTACTCTCAGAGTTTTTGCCAGAAATCTGATGAGAGGAAGTCGCCGAAGAAATAATTTTTATATTTTGTCTTGATGTCTGGCCTGGGGCTCGAACCCTGGCTTTACGTCTAATAAGCCAACACACTACCTACTAGACTACGGCGACTTCAGCTTCAAAGCCTTACAATTGTTTATTTTTTAAACGGAAGAATAACTTCCATACTTAATAGGACATTACACCCCTTTAGTCAGGATTACAACCTATCTTCATACTCCGCTCATGTTGTATGTGTTGATTTTTATCCATGATTGGTGGTACCCACAGTTTAATGTCGACTCCGAACAGCAGATTTGAGAAACTTTTCATGGACATTTTATTTTGCTCTCAGTCTTTTACCAGTAGACTGCTAGGGGGAAGTCACCGCAAAAATATTTTTTCATGATTCATTTTGTACAAATTGTCTGAGCTAAGGCTTGAATTCCGTGCTCGCGTCTAATAAGTTAACACCCAACCTACTAGACTACATTGATTTAAGGGCTTTAAAATTGCTTAGTTTTGAAGGCCCAAGAATACTTACTTAATTGGTCATAGCAACCCTTTAGTCAGGACTACAACCTATCATCATACACCACTCAAGTTGTATGTGTTAATTTTTATCCGTGAGTGGCAGGATCTACAGTTTAATGTCGACTCTGAATAACAGATTTGTGAAACTTTTCATGGCAATTTTATTGCTCTCACTGTTTTTGCCAGAACACTAATGCGAGGAAGTCGCCGTAGAAATATTTTTTATGTTTCGTTTTGTTCGAATTGTCTGAGCTGAGGTTTGAACCAGGAGCCACTAGCAACCTGCTAGACTACAGTGATTTCAAGGCTTTACAATTGATTAGTTTTGAAAGCCCAAGAATACTTACTTAATTGGTCATAGCAATCCTTTAGTCAGGACTACAACCTAGCTTCTTACGCCACTTATTGTGGTGTGTTAATTTTATACAAGAGTGTCGGGATCTACAGTTTAAAGTCGATTCCGAACAATAGATTTGAGAAGCTTTTCATGGCAATTATTTACTCTCACAGCTTTTGCCAGAAGACTGCTGAGAGGAGGTTGGCGAAAAAAGTAAAAAAAAAGTAAAAATGGGAAATAGTGGGCGTAATAAAGTGGGCGTAGACAAAGAGCCAAATTAAGTATTTATTTTGAAATACCACAAGAACTAAATACTTAAATCCTGATTATGCATGGGCCTATATTTACAATGTATTTTTATTAAAAAAAATTAAAAAAGTGGGCAGTTCAACATTAAAGGCGTGGCAAAAAATTAATCGTTACATGTCTCCAAAATTAAGTTAATAATGATCTTGACTTTTTATCAGCTTTTATTGTACCCTGTATCACTTAATTTAGGTGAAAATCTAAAGGATTATAAAATTGTGGGCGTGGCAAAAATGTAATTGCATATATTTAAGAAACTAAGTAAGTTATAGGCATGAAATTTTGCAAGTTTTAATAACATTTTATACAAGTTATAGGCCTAACAGTTGCTATATGAAGTAACTACAGCCAAGTGATCTGCCTAGTCATACGTTCTAGGCATACTTTCACCAACATGTTGTTATACTCTATATTAGCTATGGAACGCAAAAAGAAAAATAAGGCAAAAACACAACAACAAAGAAATTATTTATAACCTTTAAAGTTATCAATGAATAGAGAGCGATTAAATTATAAATATTAACCTGATAATTATTTTCACATTTTATGGCATAAGATTATCGTGGCATTACGATTACGATTTGAATTTTTGCATAAAAGGCGAAAGATATTGGCAACAATAGTTTAGTGCCAAAGCTAAATTCTTCACGACAAGTCCAGTTAAGGTGCGTTAGAAGAAAGTTATACAATGAAATTCTTTTTGGTTCTGATAGCCTTAATGCCCTTGGCATTTGCAGCTGAATTCCAGGAAATAGCTGAAGGTAAGCCCATGAAAATATAGAATCCTAGTGAATTCCATTTATAATTCCGTTTGCATTGCAGCCAAACAACGTTCAATTTCCAGCAATATTGTGGATGCCATTGAAGATTTTAAGAAGCAAATGCCTTGTGGTATGCCCGATGCTGGTGTACCACCATTGGCTCCTTTGAAAACTCAACATCAGGAAATCAATATCGATACCGAGGCTTTGACCGCCTTTGGTGAGGCCAACAATGTGTTCGTCCATGGCTTGGATGTATTCGATATTGAGGAATTCAAAATGAATGTCATTTTAAGTCGCATCAATTTCAAATTCAATTGGAATAAAATCCTTGCCCAAGCCGACTATGAAGTATTCGGTGAAAGGGGCAACAAAGGCTTGAGACGTGAAGGTTTCGCTAAGGTAACTGTCGATAATGTTTCGGTCAGAGGCACTGCCAAATATAGTTTGGGTATGATTAACCGCAAAATAACATTAAAGGAATTGAAAGTTTATGTTTCGTTGGGTGAAGTGAATTCCGACATTGGTGGTCTTTCCAAGATCAATGTCCTCAATAAGAAATTGAATCGTTTAGTTGAGGAATGGATTACGTTAGCGATTAATGATAATACCGATAATATTGCCGAAATCACCAATAACAAGGTAGTGCCCTTGGTTAATGGATTTCTTAAGGATAAGACCATCTCTGATTTATTGGGTATGGTAGGTGGCAGTGGTGGTGATCCAGCAGAAAAGGTACCCTGTGTTCCACCAACCGATAACACTGACTATATGAAATATTTTATGTAAAAAACAATTGATCTTTTATATTAAAACATCAAATAAAATATGTAGTATGATTAAATAAAAAATATATTTTAAGTTTTTAAATTGAAAAACAAAACAAAAAATATCAGGTGTTTTTAATAGATTTCCTAACCTAATTCAGACTCATATCTTTAGAAGGCATTGAGTTGAATGAGGTAAAAAATAGCAGGGACACTAATATAAATACAGATCGAGGATCTCTAAAAACTCTTCTTTTAAATTAGTTTACATATCTAGGATCGATGGAGAATCGATACCTAAAACATAATGATCAACGATAAGAGACTCTAAACTCACAACAATTGGATCTTCGCTCAGGAACACTCTGGTCGTTCCTCAAGGAAAAAAATTGTCAAAAATTCAGTTACAGCTTCTGCCACAGAAGCTCTTGAAAGCTGCACAGTAGCTCGGTCTGGCGTTATATTTACTGAAAACCTCGAACTGTTTGGGGGTATACGTTTGAAACAATCTACGACCTGAAGACCTGAAGGAGGTTACAATACTGACTTACTTAATGGGTCTTTACAACTCTTTAGTCAAGACTACAACCTAGCTTCTTAATCACTCATGATCCGTGTGTTAATTTTACGTATAAGTGCCGGGACTTACAGTTAAATGTCGATTCCGAAAGACAACTTTTTGACAAAACTTTTCATGAAAAGTGCACCGCTGGTAGGCTTATTAAATTAAGGCTTGGGTTCAAACACCAGGTCAGACATCAATACGAAAATATTTTTTGGGCGCCTTCCTCTCAGAAGATTTCTGGCAAAAATTCTGAGCCTAAAATAAACTTGCCACGAAAAGAAATATCCGTGAAATATCCCTGCTATCCCATGTCAGACATCAAAACGAAAATATAAAAAATATTTCTGCGGCGACTTCCTCTCAGCAGATTTCTGGTAAAACCTCTGAGAGTAAGATACAAAATTGGCATGAAAAAGTTTCTCAAAAATCTATCGTTCGGAGTCGACTTTAAACTGTAGGTCCGCCACTCATGTATAAAAATAACACCCTCGACATAAGTGGTGTGAGAAGCTTGGTTGTAATCCTGTATGAAGGTTTGTAATGGCCAATTATGTTATGTATGTGTCGTGACCTACAGTTTAATGGCATTTCCGAAGGACAACTTTATGAAGAACTTTCCATGACAATTTTATTTTACTCTCTGAGTTTTTACCAGAATACTGCTGAGAGGAAGTCGCCCATAGAAATGTGTTTTCTATTTCGTTTTGGTCGAAATGTCTAAACCAGGAGTTAAACCATTGGCTCTCGTCTCGTAATCCAATACGCTACCAACTAGACTACATACATACATAATTGGTCATTATAACCTTTCAGTCAGTATTACGATCTAGTTTCTCACACCACTTATGTTGTGTGTGCTAATTTTATACATGAGTGGTGGGACCTACAGTTTAAAGCCGACTCCGAACAACAGATTTTTGAGAAACTTTTCATGATAATTTTATTTATTCTGAGAGTTTTTGCCAGAAATCTGCTGAGAGGAAGTTGCCGAAGAAATACTTTTTGTATTTTGTTTTGATGTCTGGCCTGGGGCTCGAACCCTGGCTTTACGTTTAATAAGCCAACACACTACCTACTAGACTACGGCGACTTACTGGACTACGGCAGGTTAAAATAAGCTTGATAAAGATATTCTTGGGGAATTTACTCTACATGACGTACGCGAATCGATCGGATGGCCCCTGTCATTCTCTAGCTTTTAATGAGATAAATACATGCTGCAGGAATAATAGTCTGAACGAAGAACTCATACTCTAATTATAATGATGAAACCATAACGAAAGCGTTTATAAGAACCACTGCTATGTGGATCACGTCATAATTTTCAATATTATGAATTCGTCCTTATATCATATTCAATGAGTAACATAAATGCTACACAAGACTATAAAGCCATGCAGAAGGCGGAAACAAGAAGTACTACCCAAAAAGGTATCGTATCACCAGTCTAGATCCTTAAATCAAGTCCTAAATGTAAAATTATTTAGAGTGGGTAGTAGACACACAGGTGGTAGTGCTGGCGAACATATTTATGAGTCGCTGTTACTGTCGGTATAGTATGAACGGGAAAGATATTTTCTCTACGGAAATACTTCTATTCTTCTAGTATTGTGGTCGAGCAGTAAAGTCTTCCTAAAGGAGTTGTAAAGAAAGCAAAGGTTGCTACCTCTAGAACACCAATTGAAACATAAAGGACACACCTCAGCTTTGTGCTTCTTTTATGTGGTACAGTTGTATGATGGCCACCTCAACCGCGGGCTGTAATTATCAGAATCTTGGAGCTTAGTGCTCACAGCCTAGGCTGTAATTAAGAATACTCCTACGAAAGCACTTCTGATCAATTAAGACTGTCTACCTGCTGTCTAAAATTCTCGGTTACACAGTATACAGACCAAAAGTCTGTACAGCCACATTTTTAACGCGTACCACCTGTGGCCCGCACTGGATTGTCTCATTGGGTGGCTATGTACCACCGGTGGTACGCAATTGATCATGCTATTAGTTGATATGTAATACCAAGTGTTTAGATATTTAACATTTCGACTGCCGAAAATAATACCTGTGAGTCATGTCACGATAGGGCGAAAAGCATTGAGTGCAGCTGCCAGCGGGCAAGCATGAATTAAAGTGCCGGCATGAAAGTGTTAAACCCGTAGTTAAGTGCCTTATCCGTTGCTCTCTTATCAAAAGATTCACAGTCCAAATTCACAATCATTTCTCGTGGTTGGACCCAACTGAAAATGATATGGATTTGATAGGGGTCCATGAGCCCAGAAGCATGAACGAAAGAAGATGCTTTATGCAAAGTACAGTTGTATGCCGTGCCCTTCCAGCCAGAGTTTATCTTCTTCCTTCCGTAAATATAGAATGCTCTTCCAAAAGTTCTTAAGCTATCATCTTTGCAATCCTTTTTTTTCGTGGGCGGGAGGGAAAATGCTTTACGTATTCATGGAGGTCGTCACCATACATGGTATGTAGGACTCTCCCACTGGGTATACCGACTAAAAACCCGCCTTGTCTCCTCGCCGGGGTATCATTCCACCTCCGAACCACGGATGTATTACTTCGAGGTAGACCCCTTTTTGCACTTGTGCCAGTTCCATCATTGTCAGCCTGCGTCCAGGCTCCGATCTTTTCTTATTCTACTGCGTCTAGGTCATATTTTTTCCTCCGCAGGACATAGTGCACAAATTGTTTTACTGCGTTCCAGTTTTCTCTGCTGTTTGTCATATTCAGCACGACGTTTGTAGCACTAATAATTCCGATTTCAGCCACGAGACCCTGACGTCTTTCGGCCCAGCGACTGCAGCCGAAGAAAGTGTGTTCGGCATCGTCTAAAATTTCCTCCTCCTCGTAGATGCAGAATGGCGAGTGACATTTCCCCATGCGATGCAGGTACTCTCTGAAATATCCATAAGCGGTTAACATCTGGGTTATATAGTAGTCTACTTTGCCGTTTTTTCTGTTTTTCCACACTTGCAATTCTGGAATCAGCTTATATGTCCACCTACCATGCCGTTCATTTTCCCAGCGATATTGCCATTTTAAGAAGACTTCGTGCTGTATCGTTTCTATGCTCTGCGACTGAGTCGTGCTCTGTCTAGCGTTGAAAATCATCTGGCGCTCAATTGGTTGAAGGTCTATGGGAACCATTCCAGCTATTATTAAGGCAGCTTGTGTTGATACCGTGCGATACGAGGATGTGACCCGTAAAGCTGCTATTCTCTGCGCAGATAGTAGTTTTTTAGCTCTGGTTCGAGTTTTCAAAGTAGAAGCCCAGATATCAGAGCCATAGCCAGAGCCAGAGTATACTATTTTCAGCCTCCATGAGTTTGCACTGCCTTAGTTCTTAATTATATTTTGCAAGTTGGATCTCATATACCGGCCGGCGCCTATTATGCTTTTTTCTGTACGGCAAGAAGGCAAGTTTCATCTCTTCTAGGGCCACTGGATACCGAGTACACTTTTTATTTTTTAATTTTTTTTTTTTTATTGACCATGTGTCTAACTCAACCTTACCTAACCTTTCTATTCCGGATGACGTCAGAAATCATAGTTAAAAATATATTTTTTATTTTTAAAACAGGCGACTCTTTATTGGTTTTTTTATTTAACTCAAGTGTTTTGATCATTTCTAGAGATTTATTGTCTTAGGTTTTCTGAACACATGTTCAATCGATTGACTGTTATCGGCCAAGTACTCAAAACAAAATAAAATCGTAAATTATAAACGTGTCGTACCACACGTGAATGAATGGTTTTTGTGTTGAATCAAATTCTTTTCATTTTTATCAGTACTTTACAACAGTACAATAAAACGAATGAAACTATTTAACTACTAAGGGGGCGACATCTATTGTAAAATTTTATAAACAAGGAAACACAACCACTGACATCTGTATATATACTATACTTTCAATAGCGCTTGCTAAGTAAAGTCACAAACCTTAATATAAACATTACTAAGGTATTCACTAACAGGGTAACACAAGTAACAATAATTTTGCAAACATGATTCATGCGAATATGGAATGGAAATTTGCTGAAATAGAAAAATATTACAGAAGTTTGTAAATGCGAGGGTTGTCCAGAAAGTGATGAAATTTTTAGAAACAATTTTATTATGAGACACATTGCAGGCGTGATGGTATAATCAACTTGCATTACTAGACCCCCCTTGCAATGGTAAAAAATGCTTTAAACTTCCAAAGCCACCTAACCAAGGTGGTCGTTCTGATTACTACAAATTACCCGAAAAGGGAATCAAGCAAGAAAATTGATTTTCAGTTCGCAATCTGCAATATCCGGGCCTAGAGAAAAGATTCTGCATAGAATTTTTCATGCTAGTTTTACCAAACTAGCTGCCATTGATGTTAGAAGGTTTTATGGGTTCGTGTACTTGCTTATATGTTAGGCTAGGTTAGGTTAGAGGCCGTGTACTTGTCAATTAAGACAAGTACAGTACCCGGAAGTCGAATTGACCCATTGTACACCGTCCTAGTTTCTCGCACCACTTATGTTGTGTGTGTCAATTTTATACATGAGTGGCGGGACCTACAGTTTAAAGTCGACTCCGAGCGACAGATTTTTGAGAAACTTTTTCAAGGCAATTTTTATTTACTCTCAGAGTTTTTGCCAGAAATCTGCTGAGAGGAAGTCGCCGAAGAAATACTTTTTGTATTTTATTTTGATGTCTGGCCTGGGGCTCGAACCCTGGCTTTTCGTCCGATAAGCCAACACACTACCTACTAGACTACGGCGACTTCTGCTTATATGTTACTCAGGTTCTTCTGTTGGATCTCTAGTGGCTGAGCAAGCGCTACTAAGTTTTTATAGACCAATTTAGCAAACCCAGATATTTGAGATTGAGCGCTAGAAATCTGATAAATGGCGGCTGCTTAATAGTGAGCAGGCAGATCAGTTTAAAAGATTGGTTGGCTGGTTCTAATAGCCTCTCCTCAGCAAGAGTGTTATGTAGTCTTGAGAAATATCACATTACACTTAAGCACATGTCATATCCAGTATAAAAAGTTATCCGGATCAATGCACGAGATATGTGTACGTGATGTCCAGCAAGACCTAGACATTGTAGATAATGTGGCAGCGGCCAAAAAGCGTCGGTTAGCTACACAGCAACCGCTTATGTGTTCCCTCCTCTACCACATCACTACAAATGCAAAAATTATCGAACTTCTGCATGCCCATGCGGAGGAGCATCTGGTCAAAACAGCCTCTACGATAGATGCGTCCTTTCTTTTGAGGCTTATGAGTGATCTAGTTTGTATGTTTTCTTATGTGGATAAAGTCTGACTACAGTGGTCAATTGGCCTCTCCATAAAAGTTGCATAAATGAAGAATGCCCCTTTTTATAGACCTCAACGGAGACTCAACAGCGACCTATTGGAGCCAGATAGTCTACGGACACTCAGGGAAAGAGAAAATTGAGATTCTGTGATGATTATGAACCTGTAAGGCATTAATGCCTCCCCGAAGGAATCATCTGAGTGTAATTCGTTCTTAAGTAGGGAATTTCCCGTGTTGGGACCGATCATTTGTTGAAGTTTGTTAGGGCAATTGTTTGCAGGAGATATTATAAGGACCTTGAAGTCGCCGTGGTCTAGTAGGTAGTGTGTTGGCTTATTAGACGTAAGGCCACGGTTCAAACCACAGGTCAGACATCAAAACGAAAATGAAATAATATTTCTTAGGCGACTTCCTCTCAGCAGATTTCTGGCAAAAACACTGAAACTAAATAAATAAAATTGACATGAAAAGCTTCTCCAAAAATTTGTCGTTCGGAGTCGACTTCAAACTGTAGGTCCCGCCACTCAAGTATAAAATTAATACACACACAACATGAGCGGTGTGAGAAGCTAGGCCTTAATTCTGACTGAAGGGTTGTAATGGCCAGATATGTATGTATGTGTGTATGAAAATCAAGAATCTCCCTTTTTATAGACCGCAACAGGGACTCAACAGCGACCTATTGGTGGCTGAGAACCTACGGATACTCGGCGAAAGAGAATTTAAGATTCTGTGATGATGATTATGAATCAGCAGAACACACACTAGGAACCTGTGAGGCATTAATGCATCCCGGAAGGAACCATCTGAGTGTAATTCCTGATCATTATGTTGAAGTTTGTCAGGGCAATTTTATGCAGGAGATATTATAAGGACCTTATATAGATTGGGGGCAGTACAAAAGATTTTATGGTTGCACCTCTACACGAAAACAATAATAATAGCAGTAGCAGAGAATTTTTAGGAGCACTTATATCTTTCTGTAAGGTTTGATGATGAACTGTACTGCAGCCTTTTAAACCACCAGAAGAGATGTTTGAAAGAAGTTTTAAAATAGGGCCAGTTGGTTCCAAATAAGCCACCCCAGTAAAGGACCTTCTGACAATTTGGTTTTAAATTTGCCTGAATTCGTTTACGACTTCAATTGTAATGAATTCTTTCCCCCCCAAAAATCGTTATTTAATTGACACCATAAAACACCGTCCTCCCCTTGTAATGAATCACCCAAGAAGATTAAACAGGCTCAACACTCTTCTTTTTTTCTTGCCATAAAATGTTGTCTCAATTAATTTCAAGCCAATTTCCGCTTAACTTTTAACGAGTTTCCTATTGCCTTTGCGCTTTTACTTCATTGCCTCTCACTAGACTTTCATTTTCACTTTCTTTTCTTTTTTTTCTGTTTTTGTTTTGAATATTTAATTTGCCAGATTGTGCTCTTTTTTGTCGATTTTCTTTTTCGATTGTTCCGTTTAAGAAAAAAAAAACTTTCGAGGCCAATTAATTTTAAATTGAAATTCTTCGCTTTTAAAATAAAGGGTGTCTTAAAAATGAATTACAATTTAATACGTAATGAAGTTCTTTCTTCAAATGAATTCATATTTTGGGAAGACCCTTTAGATTACTTAAGTTTATATTTCATTTCCTTTTACCGTTAATTTTTGTCTTCCTTTTTGTAGATTTCCTTTCCTTCTTGGAGACTTTTTTTTGTCATCATTAAATATTTCTGCCTGAATTAATGTCATCTTTTGGCAACAGCACCACTTGTTATTGTCTCCTGATGTACTATGGAAGGAGGAATAAGGGAATGAGTCAACTTCAAGGATGACCTCTTCTATATTTTTTGCTTACATTGGATATTTTAATGATAAGACAGGGTAAGCACTAAAGCGAATCACATTTTCGTTCTCTAAACATCCTTTTGGTATATGAAAATGAGCGTTGAATTGTACTCAACGTTTTTGTCTAGTCGGAATAGATACTTTGTTTTCCCGACCAAAGGCTTTCATTTCTATGAAAAAAATTCCGATTAAATCAAATCAAAAGTCTTGTTGTAACTAGACTTGCAAACTTGCTGCCTGATCCAGAGAATAGTCGCGATAACAACTGTGCTTGATAACAACTCAGCAAGCAGTCAAGAACTTCGCGTAACGTTTGAAACTATTTCTGAGCAGCATTCTGAAACCCATGAAAATCGTGTTACAAAAAAAAGGTCCTTCGAGCGATATAGCGAAAAAACGCGTTTTTCTCTCGTTGTAGGGACAGAGATATTGCGATATGTCCGAAAAAGAACTCCACAAAAAATTGACTTTTCCCGATGAAGACTAAGAAGTTGTTTCTCATTCGAGCGATATAGCGAAAAAATCGCTTATTCTGGCGAAATACTAAAGAAAAAATCGCCTTAAAGCGTGTCCAAAAGAGAATTCTTTTTCAAGACAGAAAAGGAAAAAATTGCCTTTTCCCGATTAAGACTAAGAATTTGGTTTATCAGACGGGAATGCGAAAAAACCGTTATTTATCATTCGAGCGATATAGCGAAAAATCGCTTATTCTTGCGAAATACGGAAAAAATCGCCTTAAAGCGTGAGGATGCCCAAAAAAGATTGTTTCTCGTGTTAAAGCGAATAAATCGGTAGTTTGTACAAGGTACAAAAGGTTACAACAAAAAAAAGGTCCTTCGAGCGATATAGCGAAAAAAATCGTTTTTCTCTCGGTGTAGGGACAGAAATATTGCGATATGTCCAAAAGAGAATTCTTTTTCAAGATAGAAAACGCAAAAATAACCTTTTCCCGATGAAGACGAAGAAATTGGTTTATCACACCAATATCGCTCATTCGAGCGATATAGCGATACAATCGCATATTCTCGCGAAATACTGAAAAAATTGCGTAAGAATGCACAAAAGAATGTTTCTCGCATTAAAGTGAATAAATCTCTGGTTTGTACAATGGAGCGAAACATCGCTTTTTCTCGAGGTATAGCGAATAAATCGCTAGTTCGCGATAAAAGCTATAAATCGCTTTTTTCTGCGAGAAAGCGAAAAGCTTGTTTGTTCTCGCCCCAACATTAAATTCTAACGATATCAAATCGCAGTCTTTATAGAGACTTTCCATGGAATAAAGCCAAAATCCGTCGTGCTATGTGGCTGGACACATCTGCCACTTAATAATCTGGAATTTCAGATCAAAATCGAAAAGATAGTTTTTCTTGCTCCAACAATAAAGTCTAACAACATCGTATCCCAGGAACTTGGTGCTAAAATGATGTGGAATCCCTCTTTATAGGGACTTTTCATGTCATCAAGCCAAAATCTATCGCAATATGTGGCTCAACACATACATACATGCACCCTTCAGTCAGGTTTACGACCTAGTTTCTCACACCACAGTGGCGGGACCTACAGTTTAAAGTCGACTCCGAACGACAGATTTTTGAGAAACTTTTTATTTACTCTCAGAGTTTTTGCCAGAAATCTGCTGAGAGAAAGTCGCCGAAGAAATACTTTTTTGTATTTTGTTTTGATGTCTGGCCTGGTGCTTGAACCCTGGCTTTAGGTTTAATAAGCCAACACACTACCTAGTAGACTACGGCGACTTCATGTGGCTCAACACACCTTCCACTTAATAATCTTCAATTTCAGATCAAAATTAGTGGGTTCTGATGCGAAAATGGTGCTCTGCATTGATGGTAATGCTTCTTTTACGATCAAATTTCCAAAAAAATACAGTCCAAAAACACCCCTACCTTCCTTTTTCTGGATACTATGGCTATGGCTGTCTATGAACTATCACGCCAGTGTTCTTCGAGCCCTCATATGCGACAATTTGACTTGTTGATCCTCGAAAGAGTAACGAATTTCATTACTGAAGAGAAATCAGCATTAAAAGTCTATTTCTCTAGTACAGTAAGACCCCGCTTAACGCTGCTCCGCTTAATGCTGTTTCAGTATTACGCGGTAGTACAACTGTATTTTCCGAAGAGTCAATCACAGTACGAGCGCATCTTTCCTACGTCACAGTTGATTTATTAGTTGCCTCGTTTAATGATATTTCGTTTAGCGCTGGAACTTATTGGAATGTATCCCCCGGGTTAAGCGGGGTCTTACTGTAAGCAGTTAGCATATCTAGAAGTTTTGCGTGGTTAGCTGGCCTTACTTAGAGTATGAGTTGAACTTTGTACGGATGAAGGTACAAATTCTGAAGTAAAATGCGCAATAATAGGTTTTAAGACCGGCGTAATTGCTGAGAACACTGCGAAATATATAAATTTAGATGCCAAACTTTCGCTAACAGAAGAGATATTTTGAATAGACCGGACAATAAAAAGTCTCTTGAAATGTCTTTAAAAGCAAAGGGCGTGGCAGTAAAAGGGTTCAAATAAATGCTTTTCAACAAAATTCCGTTATTTTTTTTTTTTGTATTTGATTAAACCCTCAAGGAAATATAATCCTCCCATGGCATTATAATGAAATCATTTGGTGAAATAGTCAGGCAGGGAGGTTACGTTCGTCTTGTGTTACTTAAGAAGACCTTTTCAAATAAATTTCTGAAGAAAAACAAGAAATTTTTTTTTGAAATTTTCTTTTTATTTTTCTTGTTTTTCTTTTCTTCCTACAATTCAAATATCATTTTATAACCATTCATCCGCTAATCTTTTCAAGGAGTATGAGAGGACCAATGCCAAAAAAAAATTTATTTTTCTAAGAATAAAATGTTTGAACATGAGGAGTCAGACAGATTTCCGGCGCTTAAAACTGTCTGCTTTAAGGATGTAATAAAAAAAAGAAAAAAAAAATTGGAAAAAGAGCGAAAAACAACGAAAATGAATGAAAAATTTCATATACTTAGAGAGGGATTTTCTTTTTATTTTCTTTGTTTTTTTTTTTTTTTGGTGTTTTTCGTGTAGAAATATAACTGTTTTAGGAAAATGTATATAAAATGAATATTTATTACCGGGTAAAAAATAAAAAAAAAATTCCAAAAAAGGAAAAAAAATTAGAAGGAGACGCTCAAAGATCACGTTGAGCTGTTTTAACGCCGCCAAACTTTTTGCAACAATTGCTGACTGATTTTAAATTGAAATTTATGGCATTAACACTGAACTTTAAGTTAAATGCGGTCGCAAAAAAAATCATTTTTCTTAGAAAAAAAAAGAAAAAATTTTCATTTCTTTTCAAAAGTTAGCAGACAGGTAGCTAATGAAAGGAAATAAAAGAGTTTCTGAAGTTGAAGGTCAATTTGAAGACATTGGAATAAGCTTATTTAGCCTAGAAGTCTAGAAACTTAAATTATAAAATTTTGTTCAAACCTTCCTCAATATTCCTCCACAAACGATCAATTTGTTCATTATCCTATCCAATGAGGAGGCCGTACAGCCTTATACAGAGCCGTGCTCTGAGTTTTAAAAGGTGACAGAAATGTTTTATGACAAAAAATAAGTCTTTACTTAGAGACTTACTGTCTATTATTATTCCTTACCAGTAAGAAAATAGACGGAAGATCTCTTAAAGATAAGAAATTTAAAAGAACACTGGGCTAGTGTTAGGTAATATTGAAAAAGCTCTTGAAGTAATAGCGAAGACTTTAATCCAACAGAACAAGTTATCGTCTTTTATTCTCTTTCACTTTTTGCTACCTTTTGATATGAATTCCAATCTTGCTGTACAACCCTTCAGTCAGGATTACAACCTAGCTGCTCATACCATTTATGTTGTGTGTGTTAATTTTAGACATGAGTGGCGGGACCTACAGCTTAAAGTCGACTCCGAACGACAGAGGCTCGTATATTTGAATCGCTTTTTCGCTACTCATAAATACTCATGAAATTTTGAGTATGAGTGAGTCAACAGTATTGAAATCCAACTACTCTGGTTCATTCGTACTCAGTACAACACTGATTTATAAGTGCAAGTTGCAATGAGTATGAGTACAACGTTGACATCAAGCTTATAACATTCGAAATATGTTTGATTCATAAGCCTACTCAATCAGATCCATAAACTTAGAAAAATACTTAATACTCATAAATGATTCGAGTGATTCGAATCATTCGTCAAAATTTACAGTCATAGTTGTTGTTGTATTTACAAAGAAAGAAGAAAGACACACAAACAAAAAAGTCAAAGACAGCAATCAGAGCAAACACACAACCTTCTTGTGAGTATTGTAGTGTTCGTATGCGAATGATACTTATTTTGTGATTCGTGTATACGATGAATCATGGAGAGTCGAAATCAATAACATCATTCCTATTGTTAAGTATGAGAACCATGAGTACTTTAAACTTTGAATATGAGTAGTATGAGTATGACATTAAAATAAGTATGAATGCGTATAAGTAGCAGAAATTATAAGTATGATTCGAATCTACTTATCGTTTTGAATACTCATTGCTGACCTCTGATGTGAACATTGTACATACTTCTGATAATTGATCATTACAACCCTTTAGTCAGGACTATAACCTAGCTTCTCATACCACCCATCTAATGTAGTCTAGTAGGTAGTGTGTTGGCTTACATGATTCAAACCCCAGGTCAGACATCTCTAATAAAATGAAATATAGAAAAATATTTCTTAAGAGACTTCCTCTCAGCAGATTTCTGGTAAAAACTCTGAGAGTAAATTAGATATTGCCATGAAAAGTTTCTCAAAAATCAGACGTTCGGAGTCGACTTAAAACTGTGGGTTCTACCACTTGTGGATAAAATTAACACACACAATATAATGTTGTGAGAAGCTAGGTTGTAATCCTGACTGAAGGGTTGTATTGTCCAGTTGTATATGTACAGTGGTGGCCTAATAATTAGAAATGATTTAGAAAAATGTATGTTAGTTAATTTGTTTTCACTGTGTAGCTGGGATCAAAGGCTTTGTTTGGAGGACGTCTTACATACGTTTTTCCATCCGATTGGGACAAATTAAACTTAGATTCGTCATTCCAGAGAACTCTATTCTAGAAACATCGTTTCTAATTAAAAGGCCAGCACTGTATGTAGAACAGCAAAGTTCTAAACCGAAAACATGTGAAAGAGTACTAAAATTAGCACGTTAGGCCTGCAGAGAAGATATATATTCTTCTATTATTCGTGATCTCACAAGCTATGGCAGTAAACAATGCACCGAGTAGCCTTTCTTTTGATGCAAATTCCAAACTTATTGACTGCGCGGGGCAGTGACTACTATGACTTGTTCCTTATATGTTGTCAATGACTTTCAGTGGAGTATAGGCCGTAAACCCCATTATTACAATGAACGATTCTACTGCGAGATATTTGGCAGTCGTTGTTATATCAGTGATCTGGCGTTCATGTATAAAATTAACACAGACACCATAGGCGATATGAGAAGATAGGTTGTAATCCTGACTAAAAGGTTAAGAGGTCCGCCAAATAACTTTTTTTTTTGAAAATGCTTTAAAGAAAAACTAATGAATATTTTCTCAAATTTCTTTTTTTATTTGAAAGTACAATCCTTTCGGTTAATAATGGAAAATAATTTCATTCAAATGGCTGCCTCGGCTGGCCATGCAGTAGCCTACACGATCGGTCCAATTCTTAAGCACATTATCGATTCTGTGCAGCTGTATTTCACCAATGGCTTCACGAATATTGTCCTTTAAAGCGTCAATTGTCTCTGGCTTGTCGGCGTAACACTTATCTTTGACGGCACCCCACAAATAATAGTCCAAATCGCAGCTCCGAGGTGGCCAAACGACATCAGCTCTGCGGCTTTTAATGCGATCTTCAAAAACAGGGCGCAAAACATCGAATGTAGCTTCGGCTGTGTGGCACGTAGCGCCGTCCTGTTGAAACCAGACGTTGCCACTATCCTCCTCTTCAGTTTTTGTGAACAAAAATTCGTTCAACATGGCCCGATAACGATCGCCATTGACTGTAACGGCCACTCCTTGCTCATTTTCGAAGAAAAATGGCCCAATTATGCCTCTGGACTAAAATCCACACCAAACAGTGACTCGTTTTGGGTGCGTCGGCTTTTCAATGTATGCGTGCGGGTTTTCTGTGACCCAAATGCGATAATTTTGCTTGTTTACATACCCGCCAAGATCAAAATGAGTTTCATCTGAAAAGATGATGTTTTTGCCAAAATCGGCATCTTCTGGTGTAGGCTATTGCATGGCCAGCCGAGGCAGCCATTTGAATGAAATTATTTTCCATTATTAACCGGAAGGATTGTGTTTTCAAATAAAAAAAGAAATTTGAGAAAATATTCAGTAGTTTTTTTTAAAGCATTTTCAAAAAAAAAGTTATTTGGCGGACCCTTTATAATGACCAATTATGTATTTATGTATACCAGTGCTCCCTTTCAACTTTCTATATAAATTGTTCACATTTACATGGAGTGTTTTAAAAATTTAAATTTAAACAAATGCTAGTAGAGTAGGAATTTAAAAAATGTTAAATAATTTTTGTCTTCTTCTTCTTCTTAATTTCTAAAGCTAATTTATTACTAGTTTTTGTAATTTTCTTTTCATTTCTATTACATTTGGCCAATATTTCTTATATTTTATGTCCTTTTTCGAGGACATATGAATGGCTTTTTGAACAAGTCTGCTTGCTAGTCAAGTATTTTCACATTTTTCTTCTACGATTTTTCTTCTTTTTTTTCTCACAATTTCCAATAAGTTTGCTGACTACTTTCGAAATGACACAAACACACACGGATGTGTGTGTGTGTGTATTTTATTTGCAACATTTTCATAATTTATGTTGGCCCGCTCAAACCAAAGGCACATACCACATACCATACACAACAGAAGGATGCCGAAGTTTAAAGGACACACTCTTTTAAGTTTAAGGATTTCTTTTCTTTTTTCTTTTTTATTTATTTGTTGAGAGAGAGGGAATGAGAGGAGTTTCACATGATTTAAGAGCTATGGACGTGTGTGAATGCTTAAGAAAAACTTAAAAGTTTAATAAATAAAATCGGAAAAGGAGAAAAAACTTTTCAAAAATCCAAAGGAAATACGGATAATTTTTAAACACACAAACTAACAAACACAAGAGGAAATGAAAAACTAAAAGAAATTATTAAAAAAGAAACGATATCCTGGAAATTTAAGAAATAAATCTTTTTTATAAGAAACACAATAAATTTTCCTGACAATACTTGAGTTTAAATATTTACGTGCCCTTTAAGCCTTAAGAATTGAGTTGGCATTCAGGCTTATGTCCCCCATATGATGTACATTAAATATTTCTTTGCTGATGTAGTTATTCTTTTACGATAGTAAAGTATGCTTTTTTTGTTAATAAACTGTACTCGTTTATTTTGTTAAAACAGAAAAAGAAAAAATAAATCCACCTTTAGGCATAAAAACTTATAAATACACAGCACCAACCAGTCTGCTTACTTCATTGCCTCGTTGCTGCATCTGCTCAATCAGGTGAATTGAAAAACTGAAGACTACGAACGAAAAAAAAGGAAGGGAAACACTCTGTACTAGGGATACGTACATATGTAGCAAGATAAATGCATACATAGTTCACCATAAAGACAAAACACACTAACAAGTACAGTAAAACCTTGAAAGAGAGGATCAAGCCACATTATGATAATGATATCAAGCTACAGTGCCCCATAGGCCCACATGTTTCTGTTATAAGAGTAGAAATTTTCATTTTAAGAGTATGAATCGAACTACTCTTACAATTTTTATGAATGACCAAGAGCAGGAAGGAGCTGCTCGTATAGAGCTATTGAAAGCTACATTTCCATTGAATTCACGATCTGACAAGAAGCAGACCACTTCGCATATAGCAAATATTGAGAGGGTGATTAATGGAAGATAAGACAAGGGGCTGACTATCAAGCATATGGACGATAAAGAGGGTTTTAGTTGGTCAAAGTCCAACAAGTCTAATATTATCAATCTAATCAATCTAATCAATCAAATCCAATCAATCAAAAAAAAAACCAGACCAATCTATAACGGTACTAATATGAACCAAAAAGTCCTGAAGGGGCCTAATCCCGCTTAAAAGCAAAGCCATAATATAGTGTAGTACAGTAACGGCTTCTTAGGCCTCTACATATCATTTTACAATCGTTTGAGCTCTGCATATACATATGCAGTATGTGCAGTATCATGATTGACAACAGCCTCAAAGTAGAAAAGTTTTTAATACGAGATTTCAAACCAGGTTTCATCACGGAGCAAACGACCTCAACATAGATGAGCGTAGCAACCAAGATGCTACCTTTAAAGGGTATAACTATCCCCGGAAATAAGACCACGGAGAATACAATGAAAAAAAAACTGAAAGAAATTGGTCCTGTAGCTCTTGAAATTATCGTGAACGAAATGCTACATGGTAAGGGAAATTAAATAAAAGTGGCCAAATGTGTACAAACTTTATGTCCTGAAAATAAAAGCTCATCTAGATAGGGAACATTAAAGCCATACCTAGACGCAAGGCACTGATGGTCGTAGATAGAATCTACCCGAAGTACTACTTGCGCGGTTCTGGATATAAAAATCGTCATGAGGGGGTAAAGTTTTGGGTCAATGAATACGATGACATCCAATTATTCAAAGGTAACCTCAACAAACTGGAAAATAAAGAACCAGAAGAACCGTTACCTTCAGTACCACAGAATACAGATCTGCCAAGATAGGTATTTCAGTAATTGAGGACAAAACGAGGACTATGTTGCCAACAAGTAGGGCTATGCGGCGTAGAGGAATTCAGTCTAAGGACGTCAATTATATATTAACTATGTCAAGTCGCCGTAGTCTAGTAGGTAGTATGTTGAATTATTAGACACGATACCATGGTTCAAGCCGTCAGGTTAGACAATTCCAACGAAAGAAGAAAAATTTCTTCGGAGATTCCTCTCAGCAGATTTATTGCAAAAACTCGGAAAATAAACAAAAAATTGTCATGAAAATGTTTCTCAAAAACCTGTCCTTCGGAGTCGACTGTAGGTCCCACCACACGTGAATAAAAATTAACACACACAACATAAGTGGTGTGAGAAGCTAGGTCGTAATCCTGACTGAAGGGTTGTAATGTTCAATTATGTATGTACATATGTATGCCGTCACCATTTGGAAAATAATGTTAGTCTGGAGATCAAGTGTAGAAAAACTCTTGTCAGACATTACAGACATTTCAGTTTCAATAGGAGTGAAACGAATGCTCTTTGTTCCCGTACTTTCATTCGTCGTAGTACCATGAGCGTCATAGTAACATGAGCATGAGTTGGTAATCGTGTTCCCAACCGAACCAATAATGTATGCGTTTCGCAGTGACATAGACGTTGCTGTCCAGCGTATTAACATCCAGGGACTATACAACGAAAACAAAATTGGTCATTACAACCATTTTGCCAGGGTTAGGAAATAGTTTCTCACACATCTTATGTTGTGAGTATTAATTTAATACATGAGTGGAGGGACCTACAATTTAAAGTCGATTCCGACAACAACAGATTTTGCGAAACTTTTCATGGAAATTTTATTAACAATCCGGGTTTTTGCCAGAAATCTGTTGAAAGATAGTCGCCGAAGAAATATTTTTTTTCATATTACATTTTGTTGGAAACGCCTGACCTGGGGTTTGAACCATAGCCTGATATCTAATTAGTCAGCACACTACCTACTAGACTACGGCGTTTTCCCACCCAAACCAATAATGAGCCGTATGAGTTTCTCAGTGACATAAACGATGTTGTCAGTGTATTAATATCCAAGGACGACGCTGGCTCAAATATGATATTCTAGCTCTAACACGATATTCTGACGAGACGGGTATTTGAAATGGGGATTGCAGGACATCGGCATAGATGCTGAACTTGTTTGTATTGAAAGGAGCAAGTCGCGGAACTCCTGACACCAATTGATAACCAGCAGGTCGAAAGCAGACACGGGCTGCTAAGGCAAACTAAGTAAGTAAGTATGTCTTGGGATGTCACACAAATAAATGCTCGTTGGCGTATGATTTATATGAAATAATTTTTTTACATTGCTGGGCGTATGATTAATATAAATTAATTTTTATTTTTTTAATTTTATTTTATTCTAAACCCTCCCTTTAATAAATTGAATTTGAATTTCAATGGCCATTATGAATATAAAATTGAAAAGTTTTTCATTTTATAATCAGATTTTAATGTTTTTAATTAATCCTCATTCTGATGATGTTAACAAGTCCACTTCAGTGCCACTAAATGTCATGTTTTGTACGATGTTATGTTTTTCTTTTTTGTAATAAATCAGCACAGAAAAAATGAGGATGTTTTTTAAAAACTAATTCGTTCTGATTGCTAAATAAAGACATGAATTGTTGTGTCATGTCAAAGACAAAAACAATTTAATTTTCCAACCCTTTGAATGCGCGCTCTGGTTCATAAAATTTTATTTTATTTAAATTCTAGCAGCGGCCTTTCTCCTGGTAGCTGGTAACAGCTGTAGGTAGAGGAAAAGTTAAGGCAAATATCCTGTATTTGACTTACAAACTTATAATCTCTCCCATCCTCCTCTTTTTTTTTTCTTTCGAACGCTTACACAAATACAATGTATAGGGTATGCCATAAAGGCAGCAGTAGCAGGAGAAGCAATTACAAGAATTTTCTACTGGAATTCCGTTATTTACTCGCTTTAGCTTTAAGTTATTAAAAGTCTTCCTTACTTAAGTGTTAAATATGAAGCGTTAAAAGCAATTCAATCTGGCAACTATTTGATTAAAAAATACAATTCTTTGTTGTTGTCTGTAGTAAAATTTTAATGATATTACACTTGATTAAACTTCTTATTTTTCTTTTCATTCTATTTTCCTTTAAATATCTTCTATTATAATATAAAGAAATAGGAGTTGGGAAAAAAAGAATCGGAAAATGGAAAAAAATCTTCAAATCATTTCTTATTTATTTTCTTTATCTCAGGGAAAAAATTGGAATTTCTTTCTTTCAAGTTTTGTATTACAAATATAAACAGTAAAGAATTCTCTACTGTTTCTTAGTGAAAATTGCACTGAAACGAAAAGAGAATGGAAATATAAATGCAAAGTTCTCAATTACTTCACAGAAAAAAAATAAAGAAAAATCCAAAGAAACTCTTCAAAAAAAAAAAAAAAAAAACGAAGAAAAAGAATTTAAAAGTAAATAAACTACAAAGTTACGAGGGTGGAATGAGAAAGTTAGAAACCTAAAATTAAAGAGTAAAAGTTTGTGTAGGTTCAGGATTTTTTTCAGGCTGTTTTCTTCCAGAGAGCGATCTCGAGATGGTGTGTAATCAGGTGTCATATCGGTATGTGTCAGATTGTTTTACAATAATTTGAATCACAATCAAACCATATTTCGGTTCAGATAAATAAATGAAAATTTCCAACGTCTAACATCATAGACCAGGAAGTCACCGAAGAAATATTTTTTCATATTTTCATTTTGATGTCTGATCTGTGGTTTAAACCCGGGCCTAACATCTAATAAGACAACACACTACCTACTAGACTACGACGACATCAGGTGTGTCACCAAACGCAATTACGTAAGATTCACACTTTTGGCACATTTGAGCTGATGCGCACCATTAGGAAGGATCACCACTTCGACTCCCTTATGTACGACATGATGTTCTACAATTCCATTCCCTACGTTTTCGTTATCTTTGCGATTTCACACAACTTAAAAGAATGCAAATTCAGTTTCTATATCTTCGATTTACCACTTCTCTACAAATTCTATAAGGCGATGCCTAGCTGATGAGTAAACCTTGTAGACAATAACTCTTAAGGAGCAAACGTGGTGAATGTACACACGAGAGAGAAAACAAAGCTGAGCTGTTTTCTTACGATTACGATTCGGGTAGACTAACTTAGCGTTCGAATAGGTCATCTCTTCTATCCACTATTGGTAGGAATTTGACTAACTTACTAGCATGGATCTGGGTAGTACAGTGTTGTAGACCAGCAAACCATCACGATGAAATATCTATGCTGGTCGATAGCAGCACTATTCGCAGAATAGCGAATGACCGACTCTAAGTTCCTTCTTTTCTCTGTTTGACTCTCTTCTTCAACAATGCTTAGAAGGTTGGTTATTGGTAAACTATGGGTGTAGTGTTCTCTAAATCAGAGTATCTGCTGTTTATCGGACTATAAACTTGAGAGGGTTATATTGACTTTACTGAACCTTTATTCGGATACAAAAGATAACAGGTTTGAACGTATTGGGAAGACCAGACATTTTACAAGATCAAAAACAATCGGACATCTCTGCTGGGCCGGCATATGAGCATTGAGAATATTTCAAAAATAGATAACTTGATCGATATCCATATTGGTACAATCAGGGTTTAGCATACGTAGAGAGTAACAACGGAGGCTGGGTGTTTAACTTAACCTGCATGTGCTATAGCACAGAAGGTCTAAAACATCTAAAGCACTGGCATCCACTCACCATGATTGAAGTGATTAGAAGGCACTGTCTAGAAGAAGTTTGTGAATAGAATTTTAATGAAGGCAGCAATCTAGCGTTTATTAACTTTTAATAATATTTGCAAAAACCTTTGTCCTATACTTATCTCACATACCTCCCATCTTAAACTTTGTATATATTGTGATTTGATTTTACCGAAAACAAAAAGAAAAACACAATCAAACTTTTTTTCCTATTTGACTTGAAGCAAAATATAAATATTTCTGTTTCTGTTTCTGATTTGACTGTCTTGTTGACCCCGTCATCATTTGACTTGTAAACTTTATGGCCTTAAGCAGATATAAACTCATTTAATTAAAAAGCTTTAGAAAGATTTAAAAACATTTTTGAACAAAAAATAATACAAACAAATTCAATTGAAATTGAATTTTTTACATACGAAGGCGTATGATTGATTTTAATTAAGAGTTAATCAGAGAAAATTCAGAATAACTTTTCATAGAATAAAGTTATTAAGAAAATTTAAAAAGCTTATAAAAGCTAACATATAAGGCTTTAATCTGTATTAAATATTTATAAGCTATTAAAAAACAGTTATATGCTTAAGCTAACAGGAAATTGAATTTCTTTTTTTTTTTTTTGTATTCAGACAACATATTGAAATTCATGAAGATGTTTCAAGGCTTAAGCAGAAAGTCATTAAATATGCAACAATATGGGCCAATAAAGAAAGAAAACTTTTTCAGCATTTCTTAGCATTTTTGCCACAACTCAAATACAGAGACTGACAGCAGCCTGTGTATAGAAAGGAGTGTGAGGAAAAACTTATTCAATCAATTTGATGGCAAAAAGGAAAAGGTAATGGAGTATTTATACAGGTTTTTTTCCTGAAAGGAGAATAGCCAAAACGTGCTAAATTGGCTAAAGAGCCTAAGTATGGTTAGAATAATAAATGGTGAGAGCTTGTGTTAATATTCATAATATTACTTGAAATTAAATTAAATGCTTAAAATACCTTAAAAACGGTTAAAGTAGGTAAAAAACACCCTTAGAGGAAGGCATACAATTTCAAGGAGATGGTCGTTTAGGTGACGCAATTTGAAGTTGTGTGAAAGCAAGAATATGGGAAAGGGAGTTTCCCATGTATTTTTCAAACCATAAAAATTAACTTCCAGTATAATTTTCTTTCTTTTATGATCAGAAATTATTACAAGGGTCCATATCACTCACTAAGTAACTTTCCACGGAAAAAGGGGTTTGATTAGCTTTTGGTGTTGAAAGAAATTTGCGAAGGAAATGTTCTACAATTGAAAATTCCTTCACATACATACATACAAACATACATACATACATTTGAGATGCGAGGTTTGTGAGATAAGCATAGGATAAAGATTTTTATGGCAGTTAATAAACGCTAAATTGGCTTGTTTCTTTGGATTCTACTCACAAACTTCTTTCTAGAACTGGACAACACAGAACGTTAGCAGGCTAGGCGAGCGACAATCTGTTTTGTTCCCCTACAATATTGCAATGTCTACAGAGATCTTTATTCTCTATTAGATAACTCCATGTAATCACTTCAACCATTGTGAGCTGAGAGGCTCCTTGCATTCATAGTCAATGCTGTATATGTTCCAGATCTTCAGTACCATAGTATATGCAAGTTTAATTAAAAAATCCATCGTCTCAACGTACGCTAAACCGCCCCTATATATAACATAACATAATTGGTCATTACAACCCTTCAGTCAGGATTACAACCCAGCTTCTCATACCACTTATGTTTATACACGAGTGGCGTGGCCTACAATTTAAAGTCAACTCCGAACTACGGATATTTGAGAAACTTTTTCATGGCAATTTTATTTACTCTCCGGATTTTTGCCAGAAATCTCCTGATACGCAGTCACCGAAGAAATATCTTTTCTTATTTTCGTTTTGCAGGATATGTGTGAGATGGGGTTTGAGTCATGGCCGTACGTCTAATAAGCCAACACACTACCTAGTAGACTACAGTGACTACATTGAAAATTCCTTCATTTGTTTACAACTTCCCGTTAAAGTTGAGTTTAGTTAAAGGTGACTTTAGCTTTAACTTTAACTTGTTTTTGTTATTGCGTACATACATAATTGGTCATTACAACCCGTCAGTCAGGATTACGACCTAGTTTCTCACACCACTTATGTTGTGTGCGTTAATTTTATACAAGAGTGGCGGGACCTACAGTTTAAAGTCGAATCCGAACTACGGATTTATGAGAAACTTTTTCATGGCAATTTTATTTACTCTCCGGGTTTTTGTCAGAAATCTGCTGAGAGGCAGTTGCTGAAGAAATATTTTTTCATATTTCGTTTTGTTGGAGATGTGTTAGCTGGGGATTGAACCATGGCCTCACGTCTAATAAGCCAACACAATACCTACTAGATTACGGTGACTGCATTCCTTCATTTGTTTAGGGCCATTTTTACAACTTCCCGCTAAAGTTGAGTTTAGTTAAAGGTAACTTTAGCTAAAGTAAACTAAAGTAAAGTCATGTTTAACTTCTTTTTGTTATTGCAACCTAATGATAAAATAAAGTAAACTTTTTAAAAAATATGGCAGTGCCGGAGCAATGTCGATAACACTGCTCAATCAAACAAGTTTTATTTAAACGCAGTGGCAACGTCGGGCATCTTTTTTGTGTTGTACAGGGTCCGCCAAATAACTTTTTTTTTTTTTTTTAAATACTTTAAGAAAAAAACTACGTAATATTTTCTCAAATTTCTTTTTTTATTTGAAAGTACAATCCTTCCGGTTAATAATGGAAAATAATTTCGTTCAAATGGCTGCCTAGGCTGGCCATGCAGTAGTATACACCAAAAGATGCCGATTTTGGCAAAAAAAAACATCTTTTCAGATGAAGCTCATTTTGATCTTGGCGGTTATGTAAACAAGCAAATTTGTCGCATTTGGGGCACAGAAAACCCACACGCGTACATTGAAAAGCCGACGCACCCAAAACGAGTCACTGTTTGGTGCGGATTTTGGTCCATTTTTCTTCCAAAATGAGCAAGGAGTGGCCGTTACAGTCAATGGCGATCGTTATTGGGCCATGTTGAACGAATTTTTGTTCACAAAAATTGAAGAGGAGGATATTGGCAACATTTGGTTTCAACAGGACGGCACTAAGTGCCACACAGCCGAAACTACACTTAATGTTTTGCGCCCTGTTTTTGAAGATCGCATTATCAGCCGCAGAACTGATGTCGTTTGGCCACCGCGGAGCTGTGATTTGACACCGTTATACTATTATTTGCGGGGTGCCGTCAAAGATAAGTGTTACGCCGACAAGCCAGAGACAATTGACGCTTTAAAGGACAATATTCGTGAAGCCATTGGTGAAATACAGCTGCACACAATCGATAATGTGCTTAAAAATTGGACCGATCGTGTAGGCTACTGCATGGCCAGCCGAGGCAGACATTTGAATGAAATTATTTTCCATTATTAACCGGAAGGATTGTACCTTCAAATAAAAAAAGAAATTTGAGAAAATATTCAGTAGTTTTTGAAAGCATTTTCAAAAAAAAAGTTATTTGGCGGACCCTTTACCATATTGTCCACTTATAATAATGAAAAACAATTTATCTGCCCGTTAAAATCCTAACTTTAGTGAACGGCAAGTTGTAATAATGGCCCCTAAAGCTTATAAAATTTAATTCCAATTAAAATATGTTTTCTAAGCAACTAAAATGCATGCATGGCCACCCAAAATTGCTTTTCTCTCTCTCTCTCTCTCCATATTAATAAACTTCATATGCCACCCGTTTAGCCGTTAGCCTGCTCACAGAACACATACTCAATCAACATATCGACATCAATACTTCTAATCTATAATCTCGACTTTCAATTTTCTCATTATTTATTGGGTCTATAATTAATTACATTTTAATTAATTTTTAACTCAAGTACTTCCATAACAACAGCAACTTTATAAAGTCCTTTTAACAAACACTTTACTCTTCTGCTGCTGCCAATAATAATTCTGCTCTTCATGAGCAGAAATATTTTCAATTAAAATCAAGGATAAAATCTCTTTACAGTTTAAACAAATCAATTAAATTGCAACAATCAATTGTTATTAATGATATTGTTGCTATTGTTGTTGTTGATATTATAATTTGATTATTTTAATTTTAGTATTTATTGGAAAATTAATAACCTGGATATAAAGAAGATTTAAATTGAAAACCACAAATAACCCCAGCATCATTATAAGAAACATGCAAGTGCTAGTAGTAGTCCTGAAAAGGATTAGAAAATATGTAAAAAGGAATACACTGAGTTAAGGAATGTTTTCCCTTAAGACATCATATTTAAATAAACAGAAATGAATTTTAATTCCATAACCAAAGAAGATTAAAATTCTTAAGCCTCAAATGTAATAATAATTTTAGAAACCAAATATTTAAGATTTTTATATAAAAAAAGAGTTAAATTTAATAATAAAATAAAAACACCAAAATTGTGTGTAAAAGGAGGCCTATGCAATCGCCTTACAGGCTAAGAGCTCTATTTAATGAAAACCTTGCCCAAACAAATCTAATGTTTCAGATGCGTTAATTGCAGCCTTGTATTCTACTTTATCATACATACGTACACAATCGGGCATTACAAACCTACAGTCAGTAGTTTCTCACACCACTTACGTTGTGTTCGATAATTTTATAAATGAGTGGCGTGGCCTATAGTTTAAAGTCGACTCCGAACGACAGATCTTTTTGAGACACTTTTCATGGCAAATTTTTATTTTACTCTCAGAGTTATTGCCAAAGATCTGCTAAGAGGAAGTCGCCGTTGTTTCATATTGCGTTTTGTTCAAGATGTTTTAGCTAAGTTTTGAACCATGGCCTCACATCTAATAAGCCAATACACTACCGACTAGAGTACCTACTAGAGTAGCCTATGCAATGGCTTTACAGGCTAAAAGCTATTGGATGATAATCTTGTCCCAATAAATCTATTGGTCTTTATGGGTTAATTCCAGCTTTCAGCAGCAATGAGGGAATCATATTATTTCATATTATTATCTCTACTCGATCTCTACCATATAATGTCAGTTTAGCTCCAGAGTGAATCATATTATATCTACTCTCTCTACTCTATTCCTGCCACATAAGACTAGTTTAGCCCCAGAGAGAATCCATGAGGAAGCATGCAGAAGTCAATCGAAAGATTTACTCAATTCAAGTTGGACAGAACAAGACATTTAGCAATACTATCTGATGGCTACACTGCCATTTAAGCACTTGGTTAACTCTAAGAGGTTAACTCAAGAATATAAGGCGACTATCTCGACAAGCTTAATTGCCAAAACAATAGAGATAGGGTGATTCTCTGCTGTATACCTCATCATGTGGAAATTCTTCGTAATTAGCACTCATGTCACGCTTGACAAAACGCTCACTTGTAACACACGCTCTGAGGACAAATTCATTCTTCGCCAGCCCATGAACATTTGGGTTTGAATCCCGAATAAGTGCAGGCACAGACTATGCAAACGACCACAGGAGATGTTTTGAGTAAACTGCATCGCAGCGTGTGTGTTGCTCTCGTGTTATTGGAGTATGTTCAAGAAGATGTTTCAGAGAGTTATGCTCCATAATTGGGGTTAGTCAGGCTGTTTTTAAAGCCCTTCAAATGAGCACAATTTAATTGCTCTCTAATTGGCCAGGAACCAAAGGATATAATGCCTCGATACTAGTGACAGAGTAAATTTGATGATTTCTGGAGAAATTATATCCCCACGCAGAGAAGTCTCGGATATGCTGGTTTTACTTAAGACTTGAAACTCTTAAGCGGCTGTCATCGCATCTTTACATACCACTTCAGCAAAATGTGTCTTTCTGAGAGTAACGTTTCAGAATTTTGCAAAGCCAACGCAAAGAGATCAGAGGACATTACAATGTTTCCAGACGAAGTTAGTATAAATCACTTGTTAAATTTATACGACAGGATCATGCAGCAGGAGGGATACATAACCTAACATTGGTTAAGTTATTGAAAAAGAGGGAGATCAACTGTTTTAGTGAGCCGAAGAGCAAATAATTGGAATACTCAAGTAAAAATCTCTTCAGGGGCTATTAGAAAACGGATGTGTTTATAAAAATTCAGTCTTCATCAAGCAACTCCTCTGTCTTGAAGATCTCAGGATGATGTATGTATGTCAAGGGCATGAAATCTCATTTCATTAACTTGAGAAGGCAGGTCTGACTAAGGAATGTTGGAGTTTATTTCAGGAAGAAAACAAGAAGGCTTTAAAAATGCCTACAAAAGCCTTCATTATAATCAAGGTATACCAAATTCCTTGCATTTCGATGTCTTGTTGTAGACAGGCAGAGGAATCCCTGATTGCGAATAGCAAATAACCTTTGTTGCGAATTAGTGGCATCTCAAAAAGTCCTAACGATGAACATCTATAATGTGAGTGGGCTCCTACCTATGACTGCGTATCATGACGTTTTTACCCCTATAATCGGAAGTATTTGTTTACCTAGTACATGATACTGCAAATGGACGTTTATAGCGACATTAAGATGCTCGATATACAAATTTGCCTGTCTAAAGGCTCAAAAGGCATTTCCATCATTAGATTGGATTGCAGTAGACAGATCACATGCTTATCCAAAAGCGAACGATTAACAAAGTGTCTTTGGGGCTAAAAACTGATGACCTTCTAATATGTCCGCCTTTTCGATTACTTCATCTGGTAAAATTCTCTATTATTTTACATGAAATAATTAAGAACTCCTTACCCCGAGTGGCTTTAGCAAACGTCAGTTGTTTGAAAAGAAAATCGAGTTAAAGTAAACTCTTAATTTTATTGTTATTAATTCACAATTAAAAACTAATTGCATATCTTAAGAGGGCATAAACAATTTCAATTTCAATTGCAAATCTTTGTCACTGTGGAAAAAAAGGGGGAGACCTAAAAATTATGGCATAAATTAAGCAGCGAAATATGTTTAGAGAATACGACAGATGTTGCCAAAGAGATAAATATGAACTCCACTCATTTGCTGTGACATAATATAATTAAAAAAGTAATTGCATATCCTAGGGAGGCACAGAGGATAGGCAATGAAAATGATTTCAATTTTAATTATAATGTTTGAATCTTTGCTTTATTAAAAGACAATGATTTTTTGTATTTTGTTTTGTCTTTGGGTAATAAGGATAACAAATAATATGAAGCAATTGCTTTAGACCAATTCTAATTATATCCCTTTTTTCCTAAGGACTTAAGGACTCCTTTTTGAGCGGGGAAGAACAATTAGAGAGAAAATGAAATTCAATTAGAGATTTTTCTCTTTGTTTTTCGTTAAAGTAACTTTCCTTAATAAATTTCATTTTCCTTTTTCTCTGTTCTCTGATTGTAACACAAGCAAAAATTAGGGGGGCCTATTTTGTAAATCAAATAAAGAAAACTGAACGAAATGCAAACCATTTACTGTAGAGAATTCATTAAAGTTTCTGAGCCCCTAAATTCAATAGAATTTTGCTGATTAGCATTAATGTTGTTTCACTGAAACAAACCCTCATGGGGTTGCAGTAATAAATGAAACAGGATATTACTTTGGTCAGGATATTAGGATATAAATCGGCAAAGAAAAAAATACGGCCAAAAAGGAAGGAAGGAAAATAAAAGTAAGTGAAAAAAACATTGCAGAGAAAAGCAAATAAATTCAAATGAGGTACTGTTTAGTAAACAAAATTTCCAAAAGCTTTTAATAGTATTTGGCATGTTTAAGGCTTTTATTGCTGACTCAAGGACATGCCTTAACAACTTAGTGAAAAAAATTTGCTTTAAACAGCAAAATTGTATAATTTTCTGATTTTAAGGCCATCTGAGCGTATGATTAACATTAATTGGTAGGAATTTTATTTAAAACTCTCGTAACTTTCTTGATATTTTATAGATTTTAGAAATTTAAAAGGCTTTTGAAAGCTTACTCTTTAAGGCTACAAGGTGGTTAATTTAACATCAATTCCCTAAAACCATTAGCAATAGGTTCTGCACTTTCCAAGGGTCTTGTGAATGTTTAGGGTCTAACAAACTGGGTAGTGATAGGTATTAGGGTTCAAATTAGGCTTGTCCTAATGGAGTCTTGTTGGCAATACTTTTAAAGAGGTGGAAATAGTCCTTCCGAGATTTGTTAAGCGCTGCGTTACTCTAGACATTTCCAAAGTGTTTGGCAGAGTCTGGCGTAGTACCCTTTTTCTGAAACTTATTGCTTTTGGTCTCGTAGTCACATGTCTTGGTTTATTTCTAGCTTTCTCAGTGATCTCAACACTATATGTGCTGTTATAGATAGGCTAACTGACTAAATTAAGGAATACTGGAAGATTCTGTTCTATCTTCAACTCTACTTGGGTTTTTTTCAATAATCTATGTGGTAATCTTTATTCCAGTTCTATCTTTGCAGATACAAGCAGCATTTGTCAAGACGAATGCATCTTAGATTAGTACTTAGAAGGACTGGGAAGATTTTCTTGCTTTTATTCAAAGTCACCCAAGCAGCATTAACGGAACCCATTGCTGTACTTTCCGTTCATAGCTTGACATTTCTCAATGGCGTTTCCAATGCAGACAACTCAACCGAAAATATGACGTTTATACCATATCTGGTCAATCAATTTGCTCTTCAGTTTCTCCGAATGCCAATATGTCCCGTGAGCAATGTGAACTGAAAATTGCAACGACCTGCCATCAAATTGAGCGCCTTGATGCAGCCATGGACTGTCATTGAGGTCGTTATGAGGCCTGGGTATAAGAGTGTATGGCAGTATCTTTCCCATGAATATTGTTATTATTAATAAAATCATCACCACAGCCCTTACGGCCGACATTTCACGTGGAAGACTTAGCAATGAACCGGTATCCTTATCGGATGAGCCACATCCACAAGTCTAATCACAGCTCTATCCGGTTTCAAGCTATTCGAGAAGATTTCGTAAAGAATAGTGTGGTATCAAGTATTCCATATTCCTGAAGGTCCCTTATCTTATCCTACCATATTCTAATCGATCCATTTGCCAGTTGCCCATAGACAGAGACTAGTATAGAGAGACTAGCGAGAAGGGACGCAGAATGTTTCTCTAGCACCAACTCAGATGTGGTACTCAATATTTCAGTAATAATAATGCCTTATCAAGTTGAGGTTAATTGCCCTGTAATGAGATCTTCACAGCATCAAAGAGACATATGTCAAGATAATTCTAACGGCTGCTGTATATATATCGATTGATTTTCCGGTGCGCTTTAAAGGATTGTACTTATTTCTGATTTTCACTACATTCCTTATATTCTTCTCATTGTGGAAAACAAATTTCACTTTTATATCTTCAAAAATGTAGGAGTTACAGACTTTGCAAGCTTTTTGTGTTACATGACGTATGAGTGATATTAATTTTTGGGTTGTTTGGGATAACTGTCGATAACTCGTTTAGTTTTGCAGATATTTTAAAAATTCAAATTGATAATAAAAGCCAACAGTTTAGGCTTTTAACGTTGCTAAGCTTTAATATATAATTTCTTTAAAGTTCGTATATATTTCAGTACAGAAAATATTTAATTTTTAAAATCATTTATTTTTTCCTTTACTGGAGTTATTTTAAAGCAGAGTTTATGACGTAAGAACAATGTTAATGGTTTCTAACGTTCATATTATTAATTTACAAGGTTTAGAACATAATAATATTGCTTTTCCGTATATTTTATATTATATTATATTAATAAAGTCTACATTTAGGCGCTTTATAACATGGTTTACTAAATATGTTGCTGTTATCATATAATGTAACTTTATTGTTTAAGCATCTTTATTATTTAATAACAAAATTACAAACTTTAGGAATTATTATTAACGCCTTGTTGCTACGCCTGTTAGCCCCTACCTAGCAAATGGGGCTCCCCTGTTGCTAAATCTTTAATAATGTAACGAAATTTCTTCAAAGAACAATATAAATTTGTTCATGAACTCTTAAGTATTTCCCTCTTTCCAAAACTGGAAAAGAAGAAGGGGAGGAGGGGGTAGTCCCCCCCTCTATTTTTGTTGTTGTTACTATCAACTTTCCCAAGACAATGGAGCAACAATTGCCATTACTTTGGCAAGTTCCTTTGCTTCAATGAAGATGAATCGTAAAAGATTTTCGTTCATTGATTACTTCAGTCAATGTGTGGCGTTAGTCATCTAGTATATGAGATGAGATATGAATGTTTAGAAAAGAATGAAAGGAATAATAATGGTGTGGAGGGATGGGGGAGTATTGGTTTTTTGAAAGCACGTAAATGTTATTGACTATTACAGGGTATTTACTCTTTGGGTAAAAAAACCTCCCAAGCGGCGTTACCAGCTAAACATATAGTAAATGCTAGTGGTTGAAGTACTATAATCTGTATTCAATATCATGTCGTGGGTTGTGTTCTTTTCTTTTTTTCCAGAATATTGATAGATTTTTGGAAAGAGGTTTATTTGTTCTTTTTCCATTTTTAGCATGTTTATCCATCTGACATGCTATAGTGCTTCGTTTAACATGGCATTCATGTTGTGAAATGAAAAGCTTGAATGTTTTGTAAATCATGAACAATATGACAGGAATGGGAAAATTTTTGATGGATGTTTTAAATAATAAATATTTATAAAGAAAAAAAAGGACGTGTAAAAAATATGGGTTTAAAAAATGAATTTGAATTGATTGAATTTGGAATTTAAAAAAGAGCAATTTTTATACTTGGATTTGGTGAAAGTTAAAGCATTTTTAAGGTATATTTTATTAGCAATACTTTAAAGGACTTTAAAGCCTTTAAACATCAGCTTGAAAAAGTCTTTTGAACTTTTAAAAAATGTTGAGAAATAAAAAAGTTTCAAAGATTTTAAATTAAAACCGAATTAATATTAATCATACGCTATGAGGGCTTTAAAATAAAAAATAAAAATCAATTTTTTTATTGAAGAATAAAGAACGCATTCTGTTTGGTAAAGCTTTATGGGTTCTACTGACCCACCCGAACACGAACGTGTTCAGTCTACATAATGGATTTGTACTATAGGGATGACACTTAACCAAAAGTTCACGGCATCTTAAGAAAACCCCACAAGAAAAGCGTAACTCTGGAGCCTTACATAACATAATTGGTCATTACAACCCTTCAGTCAGGATTACAACCTCGATTCTCATACCACTTATGTTGCGTGCGTTAATTTTATCCATAAGTGGCATGACCTACAGTTTAAAGTCGATTGCGAACGACAAATTTTTCAGGAACTTTCCATGGCAATTTTATTTACTCTCAGAGTTTTATTTCGGTTTTGATGTCTGACATGGGGTTTGAACCGTGGCCTCACGTCTAATAAGCCAACACACTGCGTCGCCAACTACGGCGACTTCGCATATGCATGTAACCTAAGAAAGTCCACCAAGAAATTGTCTAATGGAGTCGTACGTTTTCACTGGTTAGGCCACATCACCTCCACGTGCGATGACCATGGCCTCAAATCTTTCGTGTAGTATAGACACTGTGCCATAGGCTGTGTGGCACATAGCCTCTTAAAACCAGGTGGTTGATGTCTTGGATATTATGTGAATTGGAATCAGAGATCAGCAATGAATGGCTACTCAGAAGTACTCATAAAATTTTGAGTATGAGTGAGTCAACAGTATTAAAATCCAACTACTCTGATTCATTCGTACTCAGTACAACATTGATTTATAAGTACAAGTTCCAATGAGTATGAGTACAACGTTGACATCAAACTCATAACATTCGAAATATGTTTGATTCATAAGCCGAGTCATTTAGATTCATAAATTTTGAATAATACTTACAATACAATACTCATAAATGATTCGAGTGATTCGAATCATTCATTAAAATTTACAGTCTTAATTGTTGTTGCATTTACAAAGAAAGCAGAAAGAAAAAGACAAATACAGCAAGCAGAGTAAACACACAACCTTCATGTGAATATTGTAGTGTTCGTACGCGAACCATACTTATTTTGTTATTCGTGTATACGATGAGTCATGAAGAGTCGAAATCAATAACATCGTGTTAAGTACGAGTACCATGTGTATTTCAAACTTTGAGTATGAGTAGTATGAGTATGACATTAAAATAAGTATGAATGCATAAAAGTATAAGAAATTATAAGTATGATTCGAATCTACTCATCGTTTTGAATACTCATTGCTGACCTCTGATTGTAATCGTTTCAAATGGTACTCAATGTCGTCCTCCACGGTCGTTTAATTTTAGATCCTGGTTCTATTGAATTTTGTAAGGCTGCAGGCCCAAGTCAAGACACAAAATTTTGCCACTTCTGGCCTGCCAAAGTTCTTGGAAACGATGCGAATCAACGGCCTCATTCTCCAGGACAGCGACAATGTATTTGGCAGATATTGGGTTTCATTTTGTATGCGTGCAGGCTCAACTCACGACACAAAATTTGGTAAGTTGTTATCTGCGAATCAACCTAGGGTCTAACAAATTGACTAACGACTGGTAGTAGGGATCAATCACATCATACGTATTGTTAAGTATGAGAACCATGAGTATTTTAAACTTTGAGTATGAGTAGTATGAGTATGACATTAAAATAAGTATGAATGCGTATAAGTATCAGAAATTATAAGTATGATTCGAATCTACTCATCGTTTTGAATACTCATTGCTGACCTCTGATTGTAATCGTTTCAAATGGTACTCATTGGGAAATGGGACAAACGTCTCCCTCTATTGTCGTTTACTTTTAGGTGCTGGGTCTATTGAATTTTGTAAGGCTGCAGGCCCAAGACAAGACACAAAATTCGGCAACTTCTGGCCTGCAAAAGTTCTTGGAAACGATGCGAATCAACGGCCTCATTCTTAAGGACAGCGACAATGTTTTTGACAGATATTGGGTTTTATTATTTCAGATTGGTTTTCATCATTTTATATGGGTGCAGGCTCAAGTCACGACACAAAATTTGGTAAGTTCTGGTCTGCAAATCAACCTGCCTCGAATTCTTCTTCACATTCTCACAAACAAAACCAATGTGATCAACAGATCTTGTGTTTCATCGTCTTGCGAGTGTTGATTGATCACTTACTGAACAAGTGGACTAGAATTTATCCAAAATGTAGTCCCGTTTTCTAGTAGTTAGTGTGTAGGCTTATTAGACGTGAGGCCACGTTTTAAGCACCAGGTCAGACACCTCCAGCAAAACGAAGTATGAAAAAAAATATTACTTCGAAGGCTGTCTAGCAGCGGCAAAACTCTGAGAGTAAATAAAAACTGCCATGAAAAGTTTCTCAAAAACCTCTCGGAGTTAACTTTAAAATTGTAGGTCCCGCCACTCATGTATAAAAATTAACACACACAACATAAGTGGCGTGAGAAGCTAGGTCGTTATCCTGACTGAAGGGTTGTAATGACCGAATTATGTATGTATTATAAACAGTCCTCTCGGTAGGACGTTTAGGCGATCGTGCACGGTACATTGCCCGAACACAACACCGATTTTAAAAAACCATTTTTATTATTTACACGTGATGTTCAATGCCATATAAAGGGTCCGCCAAATAACTTTTTTTTGAAAATGCTTTAAAGAAAAACTACTGAATATTTTCTCAAATTTCTTTTTTATTTGAAAGTACAATCCTTCCGGTTAATAATGGAAAATAATTTCATTCAAATGGCTGCCTCGGCTGGCCATGCAGTAGCCTACACCAGAAGATGCCGACTTTGGCAAAAAAAAATCATCTTTTCAGATGAAGCACATTTTGATCTTGGCGGGTATGTAAACAAGCAAAATGATCGCATTTGGGGCACAGAAAACCCGCACGCATACATTGAAAAGCCGATGCACCCAAAACGAGTCACTGTTTGGTGCGGATTTTGGTCCAGAGGCATAATTGGGCTATTTTTCTTCGAAAATGAGCACGGAGTGGCCGTTACAGTCAATGACGAGCGTTATCGGGATATGTCGAACGAATTTTTGTTCACAAAAATTGAAGAGGAGGATATTGGCAACATTTGGTTTCAACAGGACGGCGCTACGTGTCACACAGCCGAAGCTACACTCGATGTTATGCGCCCTGTTTTTGAAGATCACATTATCAGCCGCAGAGCTGATGTCGTTTGGCCACCTCGGAGCTGCGTTTTGACACCGTTGGACTATTATTTGTGGGGTGCCGACAAAGATAAGTGTTACGCCGACAAGCCAGAGACAATTGACGCTTTAAAGGACAATATTATTCGTGAAGCCATTGGTGAAATACAGTCGATAATGTGCTTAAAAATTGGACCGATCGTGACCATTTGAATGAAATTATTTTCCATTATTAACCGGAAGGATTGTATTTTCAAATAAAAAAAGAAATTTGAGAAAATATTCAGTAGTTTTTTTTAAAGCATTTTCAAAAAAAAAGTTATTTGGCGGACCCTTTACATCCATATTGATTTGACAAAATAGACTAAATAAATGATAACAAAATTTGACAGATGTAGCTTCAACAAGATGGGCGTTATCAACTGCCAAAGACAACAGAAATCCTAGTTGGAAGACCCACATCTTTCGGATTATTTTTTTTTTGAAATTTTAATGGAATTTGGTTTCAAAAACAATAAGAAAATATAGTAGGCACCCATTTAATAGGCAGGAATTTTTATGTAGCACAGTGTAACTAAGAAATGAAATTTTTAAAGCAATGTTTTCTTTTAAATTAAATTTCAATTTCTATGAATTCTCCCATAAAACTTAACATCTCCACAAAATTGTAATTCGTTTTACTTACACTGACCACAAGTATACATATTTTTTTCAAATATTCTTGTCCAACATACCTGTAACGAGAAGAACAAGATTGGAAATAAAATTAAACTGTCAAAATAAGTTATTCTCACAAAATAAGTTTGAAACTTACAAACTTCTGCAAAAAAATTTATGGAAAAAGAAAAACTTAACATAAGTTATGGAAAGAAAAATAAAAAAAAGTTTCTCGATTGCAACAGTAAAAGAAAAAGCATTTGAAAGGTTTCCACAAAAGAGTTGTAAGATTTAAAATAAATTTTCCTTCTACTCTTTTTGCTTTTTTTTTGTGAAATCAAATCTTTCTACACACGATTTATTTTCATTTTCACTTGATGCCGTTTGCTTGGCTGCCTGCTGTTAGCGTTTGTCATAAAGTTTTGAGATCTTGACAAATGGAAGAAAAATATAAAGGAGCGTAGTCGCAACACGAGTTGACAAGTCAACACAAATGGTACAACATAATTGGATTAAATATGAAGTAAATACCAGCCATAATATGACAGCCTAGAAGAAGAGTTGAAAAGCTGGCAAGTAACTTAAGTAATAAGACATTTTCAAAGGAATATAGCTCACATACGATAGTTTATAGAAAACATAATCATTTCTTTACTATTTAGTTGCTTGATTTTCAGTTTTCTGATAACAAAATTTCATTAAAATCGCTTTAAAATTGCACAAGTTATTAAGAAAATAAAAATTTTAGCCACCTGGTGGTATGATTAATATTAATTATTGACTTGTTTTGGAAAAACAATCATAACTCAGTGAGATTTTAAGATATTCCTAAAATTTAAAGTAGATTATAAAGCTAACATTTCAGACTTTATTGCAAAAAAGAAATAATTTGAAGATCTTAGTTTAAGACCTTAAAAAATTACCATTACATCCGTAATATTTCAAAACTGCAAAATAATTGTTTAAAAAACTTGTTAAATTTTCGCCAGACGTTTGTAAGTCTTAGCTTAAAATGAGTCTCTACACGATCTACTCGATTTTATGCCTCCCCTGGGCATTATATTTCTTATTTTTTATCCAATATGCAGCATTAAATTGTTTAAACAAATGGAGGGTTTGCTTGATTCATCAGGGACAGTCTAACGTCATCCATAAAATGGATTCCAGTGTCAGCCTCCAACCATAAATATAGCACAATCACTAACCACGCTACATAGCTCTTGCCACATTGAATATTCAACACAAGAGATTTGAGAGTATGGTCAAGAGCTAGAGTCATTTCTGATGCGTTTCACCCAGTCCATCTGTATTCCACCAAAAATGAATAAAAATTTCAATGAATTACTGGCCACCAAGATCATGCGATTTGACCCCGTTACACTTTTTCTTAAAGGATTGCCCTGAGTCAAAACTATATGCAAATAAACCACTAGCCAAGGAGCACCTCAAAGCCAATATTACCCATGCCATCGGTCAAGGTTAGAGGACGTGTACTTGTCAATAAAGAAAAGAACAGTACGCGGAGGTCGAATTAACCCATTATACTCTACCTCTGTGCCATCGGTCAAACTCAGCTTGATTTGTGCGTCAGATTTATAGAAAGTTGGACAGTTCTGATGCGTTTTACCCTGCGGACCTTTGGACAAATATTGACATCCACAAGCTTTTTAAACGAATAAAAAATGCCGATGATATCTCGCACACACTTTGTTTCAGTTGAATTTAAAGATAAGAAGCGCTTAATGAAAGACCTGGTCTATATATATAGCAACTCTCGTAAGGCAATAAAAAACTTTACATTGCTAGGAATACTAAAAGAAAATTTCATTAAAATATCCCCTAAAATACCGCAGTTATTAGCATTTAAAACAAATAGGACACTGTGACGTATGAGTATTATTAATTCAGGACTTATTTTACAAAATTGCTTATAACTTTAAAAGTTCTGAAGATATTTTAAATATTTAAAAAGCATATGAAAGTGCGTCTACTTTCTAAGTCTAAGGCTTTAAAAGCAAAGAAAAATTATTTACAAGTTACTGTTATTTAAAAACAAATTTAGTAATTATTTAAAGTTTTTTGAACAGCAAAATTATGTTTTCTTTTTACTAAAAGTTTTCGAATGCTTTAAAATGCATGGCATTTAAGATGGAATGGAATTTCAAGATTATGGATTTTCATAAAATAGTAACCAGCCATAAAGCTTAATGTACTTCTGCACTATGTATGTATGTATGTATTCGAATTATTTCTAAAACAAAACCTTGAGAGAGAACAAAAAAGAAACCCATGTTATAGTAAAAAGAAACGTTTAAAGTTTTCCTATAAATCTTTAAGAAAGAATCTTAAGAAATCGTAAATAAAGAACAGTTTGCAGGCAGCTACAGAATGAATCCATCTTGTGATTTGTGATAAAAAAAAGCAAAGGATATCCTTCACGTAGGACATACAACAGCCATGGCTTTTGTGTAGCTTTTTATGAGCGAAGAATAGCGTAGAAAATTATTTTTATTGTCACTTATTTTCACTAACATTACCCGGCTTAAGGACTGGTTGAGGGCGTAAAAAGAAAGGATGGCCACAAAACAAAAGGATGCTTTCTAAGTAGAAGTATTACAAAAAGGAAAAGCGGATACAAGGCATGTCATGCTACAAATAGTCAGGAGAATACAGCAGCAGAGTAATAATAAAATGCTTGAAAGAAATAATGATGATGATGGCGATGACGATGACAATTGCAAAATTCTACCAGCAGAAAACTTTTGTTCATCTCTGGATAGAGGCAATAAAAAAAGGAGAAAAAAATAATACAGGAACTAAGATAATGACCCCAAGTTTAAAAGCGAGAACAAAAACGAAAAATAAACTTAAATTTCTATTACAAACGACACGATTTATTGAACGTATTTTCATTTTTATTTCACATTTCATTTCCAAAAGGGATGAGTAGTGGGTGTATTTGAAAAATGATGCACGACAACAACACCAAATTTATATTGAATCTTCGTTGTAGCAATTAAAATTCCAAAAAAAGAAAAATTTGAATTTCAAATTAAGGCAATGACATCATGGCATGTTACAATAAATTGCGTTTTTAAACTCTTACTGTTAGAAAATAATCTAAAAAAAATTCAAATAATTTCACAAAAAAAACGAACAGAAAAATATGAATCACTTTGTAATTATTATCAGAAATAGGCCGATACTTAGAAAATTTGCATAAAAAATTGCATTTCAATTGCTTTGAAGTTCTAGAAAATGTTCAACATTACACCACACCAGCCATAGCCCGATGTGCTTCGCTGCATCCACTATAATTTAATGCCTAGTCTTTCTACCTTCAAAATATTTCCGCTTACCTTGTGATTGAATAAGAAAATTATTCACAACTACAAAGTTTATGTGTCCTAACTGGTGGTACTTTTAGATACAATCTAAAATAGGTACTCAATGTAGGATGTGCCACGCCCATGATTCTAATAATGCTAGTTCCTGGTCCAATTAAGTGATTTTAATTCGGTGCAATTCGGTCCTATACAATAAAACTTAGTAAACAGGCTCTTAAAAGCTAGGTTAGCTAATATGGAGGACATTTCACGAAAGATAAAATCCGATCAAGACCCGTTTTGATACCATAAGTCTATATCTAACCCTAGGATCAAACAGTTCTAATAAGAAATTATCTCGATTCTACAATAAAAGCTGCTACTGCGACTGAATTTATTTTGGAGGCTTCAGTAAAAGAAGACAGGAAATTAGAAGACAAGAACCTAAGTCTCGTTATGACAAGAGCTGGGCGCATGAGCGAACGATTCACAACTCTTACATAAGATCTGCGATAAAATATTCAGTCTTTCTGCATTCCTTCTAATAGGGCAGTGGCTTTTAAAGCCAGCGACAGTGTGATGGATGATCATAGAGATCAAGGAAAGAAGACAATTTTCTTAACCTTTAAAGCAGCTCTGATCAGTCCAGTAGCCTGACAGTACCGCACGTGCCCTCATGCTACCAACGAAGTGTCCTTATACAACGAAAGGAAGATACATAGTACACGCTATGCCCGGTAGAATATCACAAACTGCAAGCTCTATACATTGCCATGAGAAATTTTCGACATTCATGTCACGTCACGTTGGCATTCATAAGGGACTTGACTTCAGTCTGACTGTGCAAACATATGGTAGGCATTTTCGAGGAAAATTCCGGCATTCGATGTGACTTTCTTCTGAAATTTCCTACAGTAATCGAACATTTTGGCGCCGATTGCATAGACTCCAAGGGTACTTCTGGTACTATCCAGCCGATAGTTATGTTATGTTGGCATTCGTAAAGGACTTGACTTCAGTCTGACTGTACAAACAAATGGGGAGATTTTCGAGGAAAATTGCGGCGCTCGATATAACTTCCTTCTGAAATTTCCAGCATTAATCGAACATTTAGGTGCCGACCTTACAGACTACAAGGGCATTGACTGTTATCACCGGATTGCCAGAATTTCGATGTCCTGGTTCTATCCAGCAGACAGTTATGTTGAACGGTCGATTCATTAAATCACGAACTCCTCTAATGAATCTTGTATATGACTTGTCTACCATTATTGTAATCCCATTATTGTGATCTCCAAAGCACTGGTTCACTATCATTTGCATCAGCGGACTTAAATCCAAAACAACTTCCAGCACCGCAGTTAAGGTCAGGTTTTCATTTTGTGTTGGTAGTGGAATGATAGTCTCTGTACTTGTCGAACTTCATTTCAGTTGTTTTTAGTTTTGCTTTATCTGCCCAGACAATGGCCCCAACGGTCTGACCATTATGGTATACAGTCAGGGTCAAAAGAAACTGTACACTGTGGATAAAATTCTAAGAATCACCAAAATCAACTTATACCACTTAAGGAGAGTGCCCGAAAAAATTTGAAAATAATTGGAATTTTTTATTTTTATTTTTTATTTCAATTTTAAAAACCAGCAATGAAACAATTTTAAAATAAAAATAACGGTAAATTTTTAATGTATATTTTTTTTAATATGCAGTTTCTTTTGATGCTCACTGTACATTTGGTGCATAGCAATGGTTTACAAATATTTATTTTAATTCTGCAAAACGCCTTAAAACTGTGTGTGACGTATGAGTGTTATTTTAATTATCGAAAGAATTTAGAAAATTTATCGTAAGTGTTGTCTGGTTAAAGTAATTAAAGAAATTCCACAGGGTGATTAAGGTGATTAAAATAGTAAAAGAATTTGCTTTAATTAAGTTTGTCATAAGGGTAACAGAATACGATTAAAAAGAATAATTTTTTTGCTTTAAATTTTATTATTCTTCACCAGTTAATGTTATTTTAATTACTTTTTTAAGTTTCTTTTGTTTTTCAGTCCAAAATTTTCTGTTGTTTGAATGGGCAGGCGGTTTAAAATTTTTTGGAATTATTTTATGGCACTGCAAGAGACTGTAATTTGCATTTGAAATCAAGCAAATTTTTTTTATGAACATTCATTTCATTCTAAAAAAAGTTCATGACCTTAATGACTAGTTTTGTATATGGCATGCAATTATAACAATTTCAAATACCTCCCTCCCTCTTACATCAGGTCTCTAGATTAAAATCATTCATATTCTTTTGAGAGAATATTTTCAAATCAAACAAAAAACCAATAACAGCCATTCTTATCAAATCAGTCATAGTCAGTCAGTCATTATCAAAAAAAAAACCTGTGTTCACGGCTATTCTAATCAGACCGTGTTATCATTTCGTAAAACAACTGAAATAGAAAATCAATTCATTGATAAAAAAACGAATCAAAAAAAATCATTTCATGGCGCGGTCATATATTAAAACAAAGCAAATTCGAATTCATATTGATTGGAAGCTTTAATACTGTAGCCGAGCACTAGAAATAGAATTCAAAATTCCATAAACGGGTTGTTGAATGAGGGGAGCGGCATAACAAACGTTTTGAAAACGATTTACAAAAGCGGCAACAAAGTCAAGTTCATTGACAAAGCGTTCAAAACATGCTGTGCTTGGCCCACAAAACAAAAACGATTTCAATACAAAGCACATGCTGGTTAGGCAACAATTTTGTTTTCTATTAAATTTTAAATTAATTCTTTTTTGTTGTTGTTGTTGTTGTTTTGAAATTTTATTCTTTAATTGATTATTAATTTTTTTTTATAAATGTTTTCTTATTTATTGTTTACTTGATGTCGTTTAATAATACGAATATAACTTAAAAATGCGGGGTTCACAACAGATGGCATGTTATTAACACCTGATGTAATGTTAATAACTAATATGGGATCTTAGAGGGTTAATATCTGTCACTACATTATTGAGCAATAGCCCCCTAAAAGACGAAAGTTGTTTCCTTTCTTTGAAATTTACAAAAGGCATCAGTTGAAGCAATTAAACTGCTTACATGCATGCACACATAATTGGTCATTACAACCATTTAGTCGGGATTCCAACCTAGTTTCTCACACCACTTATGTTGTGTGCATTAATTTTTATACACGAGTGGCGTGACCTACAATTTAAAGTCGACTCCGGACGACAGATTTTTCAGAAACTTTTCATGACAGTTTTAATTACACTCAGAGATTTTGCCAGAAATCTGCTGGTAGGTAGACGCCGAAGATATAGTTTTTCATATTTCGTCTTGCTGCAGATGTCTGACCTGAGGTGTGAACGGTGGCCTCACATCTAAAACACACTACCTACTAGACTAAGGCGACTACAAAGGCCGTATTTGTTATGCTTAATTTGCTTCCATCTAGCTTGGCACTCGTAGCAATACAAGTAAGAGCCCTATCACGCCGATATATTATTTCTATCCTATCTGAGGACTTTCAAACTCTAAATGAAATTGACTTTACCACGCGTGAATCCTGTCTGTTCAGGAAATTTCACATTAGCGTCCAGGTCTTTTGTACAAGTCTACAAGGACGGCTCTAAATTTGACAACAAGTTGGACCTCGGAATTGTCTTCGAAGACCCTAACCTTAGATGCTCTTCTTATCTGCCTAACAACCGTGTTTAAGTGTTTAAGGCCGATATAGTGGGCATAAATTACACAGCTAAACTCTGACAGCAATCAGAATTTTTCCTGGTGCACATTTAGGGTCTAATATGAACCGACTCCTTGATCGACTCCCGCAGCAATATCGGATCAATGTAATATGGGTTCCTTCTTAAAGATTGATGTGGCTGAAGAATTCTCTAAATCAGGCACAATTTTTAGCGCATATGAACGTATGTAATTATGTCTCTCACCTCTCTTAGACTTTCTATTGGATTAGGTTAGGTCAAGTCGCGGACCACCTCGAAGAAAGAGAGTATTAGGACCCATTAAATACATACATAACAAACATAATTGGTCATTACAACCCTTCAGTCAGGATTACTACCTAGCTTCTCACAGCACTTATGTCGTGTGTGTTAATTTTATACATGAGTGGTGGGACCTACAGTTTAAAGTCGACTCCAAACGTTAGATTTTTTTGAGAAACTTTTTCATGGCAATTTTATTTACACTCAGGTAGTAGCCGCAGAAATATTTTTTTTATATTTTTGTTTTGATGTTTGACCAGGGTTTTAAAACGTGGCCTCACGTCTAATAAGCCAACACACTATCTACTAGACTATGGCAACTTATCCAAGCTAATTCTCAGGTCTGATCGTTTTATTTCAAAATACGAAAGATACATAGCTTCCATGAGCTAGAGGCATTCCGATTGTTGACAAGCTCAAGAAGAACTTGCAAAATCAATGAGATTCCCACGAGGCATTAATTTTAGAAATATTTACAACCAGCAGGTTTTTTTTTATTTGTTTGAAAATTGAGCGAAGGAAATAAAAGATCTGTTAGGTCGCGCAGTATGTCGTTGGGTAACCTACTAAGAAATGATAATAAATTTTGAAATGAAGAGACTTTGAAAATTGATTTTATATTGTTAACGTTTTTACCTTTAAAAAAACGTTTAAAATATGTATTCAGTTTAATTAAAATTCTTTATTATTCGCACAATTCTGTGTGCCACTGTTCACAACTTTATGTAAACAACAACAATTGCTTTGTTTGTTATTCCTTTGTTTACTTTCTTTGCATAAACAATAACAATTACTGGGAAATTATTCTATTATAATTACTAGGCAGATCTTTGTAACGGAGATCTGCAGTATTATTAGTATCTTGATTTTTCATTTTCGCAACAATATGTATGTCCGAAATGCTGTTTGAACGCCGTAAAAAAATAATTTTTTGAATCATTATTTGGATAAAAACGTTCATTCATTACGACAAACACAATGGGAAGTATTGAAAGCCGGTCTGCATGAAAATCATCATAACAAAGATATGGTTTGTTGGACACTGGACTCATAAGGAGTAACATCCTCTTCATCAGGCAACACATACCGTTTGAAATTGAACAACGAAGAAATAATGTCCACATGCTAGTGAATTATAGGCAAATAAGTCTTGACTCGAAATTTACATATTGAAGCCAGCTTCAGTACGCTGTCCGAACTATGGTACAATTGAGCCGCTTAAAGGCGAACATAGGAGTACAGAGCACTAAATTCTGAGCAGAAAAACAATAGAAAAACGAAGTGGGAAAACACTGTATATCCACTACAGATAACAATAGAACTGCTTTCGTTATCAGAAATTTCGTTACAACAGCAAATTATTTCGTAACTCCCCTGTGCCATAGTAAATTCGAACAAGACTTAAAATTTTTCAGGAATAGCAAGCAAAATGAAATACCAATACGAAAGATGTGAGGGTACAGTGAGGCAAATATCAAATAGTATCGATAAAGAGATTAGCAGGAGCGTTGGGGACAACGAGGCTCATTTAAAATAGCATTGATAAAGAGATTGACAGGAATATAAACTATTATGTGACGCAGAGTCCTTCAGATCATACATAGATATTACACAAGCATCTGCAAAATTAGAATAATGCAGGGTATTCTGCCATACAGGCTAGGATTTTATTGAGGATGACGAACACAGTTCCCCTTGGTATCACTACCACCGAGAACTTGCTATCCTAGTTGGACAAGATCTTCCAAGTGAAAAAGTCTGATCGAATTATAGCAGATCAGGCAACATACAAAAGAGTGATCTAAAACGAATACTATTGTATGTTTAATATTTGATTGAAGATGATTCAATAAGTAATTAATGATGAAATATTTTTGTTTCAAATTATTTATTTCTAGATCAACAATTATTTTTTATTTATTTCTTTATTTTTTTTTATTTTGAATTTTTTTCATGTGATTTTGAAATTAAATTTTTGCGTTTCGTGACTTCGTAAAATCTATTTTTAATTATTTTATTTTTAATTTTGTTTTTTTTTATCGTATTTTTTATTTTCAAATTATCACAACAATGATGACATGTGGAACACGACGACTACAATTCACGTCACTTCAAATAGACGCCCCTTAAAACCAAAACAAAACAAAAAAAAAAAAAGCGAAAACCTTTAACAATAACCAGCGAGTAAGTGACTTTTAAAGTTAAGCAAACAAATCATTTATCAAAAGTGGCTTTGAGAGCATAACCACTTGCTTTATTTGGCCAGAAAGTGACAATATAATGAATATGTTGGGTTTTTGTCAACAACAAGACTATATGAAATCTATGTATGTATATGCACATAAAAACACGCGTATGTACATGAAAATCAAATGTAAACAACAGTTAAGCAAAAAAGTTTACGTACACTTCACATCACAATTTTTAATACAGAGTTTTGTCAGTCATTTGTTCCTTAATATAAAAGACGTTTTTCATTTCATTGTATACTGTAAACCTTTTTAAAACTGATTAATACTCTTTATTACACTGTACTACAAAAAATTACATACATTAATATCGGACTTGAATTATTTCGAATGTTGGTATACTTTTCTAAAAATAAAAGAGTTTTTTTTTATAATATTACACAAAAACTAAAAAAACAATAATAAGTGATTCCCATATTGGACAACTATCGGGTTCGCCATCTAACGTTTTTTTTTTCAACTACTGCTTATTTCGTGAATGGTAACACTTAGTTCATGTCTGATTTGACAGATAATTAGTTTTATGCTTCCGCTGAACGAATATGGTTGTGTATACGCTTGAACAACGCTGCGAAATATTGCGACATTACTTTGAAAATCATGGTAATGTTGCAGAATGTGTGCGAAAATTGCGTACGGATTTTGGAAGAAGAGAAGCACCGTCAGCTCCGTATGTTCGTTATCTTGTGAAAAAAGTGAAAGAAACTGGCATCCTCATCCATAAACCAAAGCGTGAAAAGCCAAAAACAGTGCGTACACCCGAGAATATTGCTGCTGTGGCAGAAAGTGTGCGTGAAGCGCCATCAACATCAATTCACTGTCGTTCTCAACAATTGAACATTTCGGAGATATCATTGAGACGAATTTTGCATAAAGACCTTGGTATGACGCCATACAAAGTCCAATTGGTTCAGGAGTTGAAGCCAATTGACCATCCAATGCGTTTTCGCTTCGCTAAGTGGGCCTGCGGTCGACTTACAGAAGATGCCGATTTTGGCAAAAAAAATCATCTTTTCAGATGAAGCTCATTTTGATCTTGGCGGGTATGTAAACAAGCAAAATTGTCGCATTTGAGGCACAGAAAACCCGCGCGCATACATGGAAAAGCTGACGCACCCAAAACGAATAACTGTTTGGTGCGGATTTTGGTCCAGAGGCATAATTGGGCCATTTTTCTTCGAAAATGAGCAAGGAGTGGCCGTTACAGTCAATGGCGATCGTTATCGAGCCATGTTGAACGAATTTTTGTTCACAAAAATTTAAGAGGAGGATATGGGCAACATTCGGTTTCAACAGGACGGCGCTACGTGCCACACAGCCGAAGCTACACTCAATGTTTTGCGCCCTGTTTTTGAAGATCGCATTATCAGCCGCAGAGCTGATGTCGTTTGGCCACCTCGGAGCTGCGATTTGACACCGTTGGACTATTATTTGTGGGGTGCCGTCAAAGATAAGTGTTACGCCGACAAGCCAGAGACGATTGACGCTTTAAAGAACAATATTCGTGAAGCCATTGGTGAAATACAGCTGCACACAATCGATAATGTGCTTAAAAATTGGACCGATAGTGTAGGCTACTGCATGGCCAGCCGAGGCAGCCATTTGAATGAAATTATTTTCCATTATTAACTAGAATGATTGTACTTTCAAGTAAAAAAAAGTTGGAGAAAATATTCAGTAGTTTTTTTTTTAAATCATTTAAAAAAAAATAGGTATTTGGCGGACCCTTTACTTTTATGGAAGTTGATAGTATACAACAAAGTTTTATACACCAATTTTATTTATCTATTATTGTTATTACTTTTTTAATGAGTAAACACTACAATTATTTTATTTTGGATTACCAAAGCATTTTAAACGTTAAGGAATGAAGAGGTGGTTGCAGACTTTTTTAGTTCACTGTATTTTTTTTTTTTGTATCAAACAAAATATTTATTTCAAAATTATCACATTTTATTAGGCGAAGCGTAAAAAATTAACAATTTTATGAAATAGTTAAACAACAAAAAAAAAAAGAAATATTAGTCTCTACAGTTGATTACTTATGCAAATTTTTATTACAAAAAAATTACTCAAATTCTCTGGATATTTCTTAAAAGATAAATAAACAATAATTGTGTGATCTTTTTGAAGTAGCAGCATCAAATACAACAACAAAAGCCATTTTAACAATCTTCTAAAACAAGAGTATCTTTAGAAATAAAAAAAGTCTTTTAGAACACAAAAAGTACACTTAGAATAATCCAAAGTATCTGTAGGACAACAGAAAGTACCTTAAGAGGAACCAAAAACCACAAACCTACATGAATAATCTTAAGAGCAATAAAAAGTGCCTTTAGGTTCTTAAAAACTACAGTCAAATATTTAAACAAACAACACAAAATTATATAAAGTACCAGGAAAGTACCCCCAACCACAAAGGACTTAAGAACTCAAATCTAACATGATATCACTCACTGTTTTCTTATTTACTGTATATAATTGATTTTTGAACACCCATAGAAACCTTTAGATGGACTTTTATATGGAAGAAGAATATGAGAACTCCAGAAAATAGTTCGAGGATGTACAACTCTTAGGTCCATTATTACAACTTGTCGTTAAACTCGGGGTTAGTTAAAGGTACCTTTCGCTAAAGGGAACTGTAAAGTTAACTTTAACTTATTTTCGTTATTACAACTTACAGATAAAATTTTTCAAAAATATGGCAGTGCCGGAGCAATGTCGATAAAACTGCTAACGCAGTGGCAAACGCGGGTTTTTTTTTTTTTTTTTAATTTGAAGTTGCCATATTGAAAATAATATATAATATGGCAAGTTCAAACATAAAGTGACCTTTAAATGTTAAAGGTAGGATGATCCTCCCTTTAGCTTAACGATCACTTCTAACTTATTGTGTACTCATAATAACGAAAAACAATTCATCTGCCCGTTAAAATCCTCCCTTTAGTTAACGACAAGTTGTAATAATGACCCTTAGTTCTTTAACAACCGGAACATCAATCAATCTCATCGTATTAACGCGGGTATAAAACATACTTGCCCTCTATCACCGCAATTGTTCGCCATGGCGCTAGATGACATCATGATCGAAATCTGTTCGGGGGTTTGGATGAAATTTTACCACTTTATTACAAGATATCCCAGAAAATTTCCAGGAACTGTAAAGAACAGAGAACATTATACCAAATGGCTAACCAGCCGCTACCCAAGCAGCATAAGGTAATGAATACCGGTGTAAAAAGAGTAGCAAATATCAGGTTCAGTTAAAGGAAAATGACATTCAGACGTTTTCATTAAATATGGAAAAGCCTAGAATATTTGTTTGTAAAAAGTACTGCGTTGACGGAAGTGAAAGGTTAGGTTAGGTTAGGGGACATGTACTTGTCAATTAAGACAAGTACAGTATCCGGAGTTCGAATTGACCCATTGTACAGCGTCCTAGTTTCTCACACCACTTATGTTGTGTGTGTTAATTTTATACACGAGTGGTGGGACCTACAGTTTAAAGTCGACTCCGAACGACAGATTTTTGAGAAACTTTTTCATGGCAATTTTATTTACTGTATTTTGTCTTGATGTCTGGCCTGGAGCTCGAATCCTGGCTTTACGTCTAATAAGTCAACACACTACCTAATAGAATACGGCGACTTCAAGCTACCCAAACAGCATAAGGTAATGAATGTTGGTGTAAAAAGAGTAGCAAATATCCGATTCAGTTAAGGGAAAATAACATTCAGACGTTTACATTAAAGAAGAGAAAGCTCAAAAAGATCCAGACCAACCAAGCTTAGAATATTCGTTTGTAAAAACTACTACGTCGAAATATGGTCTCAAAAACTACAAGTATTCAACAAGAAGTGCCTCAGATTCATATAAAATAACTACACAATCAGCAACCTAGATTTATGGTTTGTTACCAACAATGAATCCATACTGAAGCAGCAGATAAACTTTCCATACCATAATAGAGAATCCTGATTGTAACCCGAGCAAGACACTAGAGTGTCAAGGCTCAAAATACAAAAAAAAAAAACTTCTGATAATGTACGATACTCCTTTAAATAGAACAGTCGGATCTCATACGGAGAAGCAAACCGTGTAAGATGAAGGTGGATTGTGAACTTCAATATAGAATTCAATTTAATAGAATTCTTATTTCATTATTGTTTAACGAAGATAGCAAAGGAAAGCTGAATGATTTTTTATTTTAATTTTTTGAATATTGTCTGAAGTAACTCGTCGTACAGTGACATTCGTAAATAACTTTTTTTTTTTTTTTGTTTTTCATCTCTTTCCTTCAGTGACCTCTACATTCTTTTCTAATCATTTTCAAAAGTCATTTTAATTTTAAAAGCCTTGTTAATTTGTATTTTCATGAATATTAAAAGACATTCTTAAATATTTATTTAATGGATCAATGAATTTATTTTGAGATTATTATAATTTTAAAAAGGGGTTTCATTTTAATAACATGTTGTCATTTGCTTGTTGTTCATTGACTTAATTAAAAATGCAAAAATTACGCCTTAGCAGAATATTAATTACAATAAAATAAGCAGCAACAACAACAACAACAACATACATATTTTAATATTGTATGTCTGTATGTTAATATTACAAAATAAAAATATTAATTAATTAAAGCTGAATATTTAAAACAAAAGTCAATGACTTTCAACAAAAGCTACAAAGAAAAACAAAAAAAAAACAAAACAATATGATGAGTAAGTCATTTCAAACAAAGAAAGAAAATAATTCAAACGCTTAAAAATATTAAAGCGATAGCAGTATCAGCTATATCTGAAAAAACAATTTGATTAGATTAGGAAAAAATTCATTTAACAAAAAAAATTCTTGTCAGAAGTGGGATTCGAACCCACGCCCTCAGAGAGGACCAGAACGCTCATATTACACTCTGTTCGAACAGAGCAAGTTATAACACTTGAGTCTGGCGCCTTAGACCGCTCGGCCATCCTGACTTGTAATGTCATGCGAGTTGAAGTTGCTACAGCAAATGATTTCCTTTAATAAACGAGGGTCGATTTCAAACGACAACAGCATTATAATAACATATTCTACTATTTGACAATAATCTCTTTGGTATTTAATCCGTTCGTTTAATTCTCAGTTATACTGCGTCTTTCAGTAGCATACATATAGCATAAAAAGATTCAACATTTATTGCTTTTTTGTCATTACTCAGTATTTTATTACACAATTATTAAATTAAATGAAAAAAAATAAAAGTCGATTGAATTGAAAAACAAAACAAAAAGTTTCTTGTCAGAAGTGGGATTCGAACCCACGCCCTCAGAGAGGACCAGAACGCTCGTACTAAACTCTGTTGGAACAGAGCAAGTTGTTACACTTGAGTCTGGCGCCTTAGACCGCTCGGCCATCCTGACACATGGTGACTGACTACAGTACATTTCATTTGAAATGATGGCTTAAGCAATACGTTGAAAAAAGATTAAGAGAATTATAAATCATTTTAAATTGTAAAACGAGATGGGAAAATAATTAAATTAAAAAAATTGAATATATATGCAAAACAAAATATATAAATAAATATTAATTAAAAAATAAAATATAATCATAAAAATAATTAGAACTCTTTAAAAAATTCTTTATAAAAATAATTTAAAATGAAAAAACTTCATGGCAGAAGTGGGAAAAATTGAAAGGAAAAATATTATAAAAACAGTATTAAATATACATACATAAATTAAAAAAATTTATATAAAAAAAACTTATAGAAAATTTAAAAAAAATAAAAATAAAATAAAATCATAAAAATTTAATAACAAAAAAAAAATAAATTAAAAAAATATAAAAAAATTCTTGTCAGAAGTGGGATTCGAACCCACGCCCTCAGAGAGGACCAGAACGCTCGTACGAACTCCGTTGAAACAGAGCAAGTTGTTACACTTGAGTCTGGCGCCTTAGACCGCTCGGCCATCCTGACATGTAGACGTGGAATGCATAGTGACACACATGATAGGATAGCCTAAGCAAATATTATTGAAAATGATAAAAAGAATTATAAACAGTTTTGTTAAAATAATACCTTCAAAGAATATTAATATTATTTAAATAACAAATTTTTAAAAGAAATAATAATTAAATAAAAAAAAAGAAAAACACAAATATTAATAATAATAAAACAAAATAAATTAGAAAACAAATAATTAATTAATAAAATACATTAATGAAAAAAATAAATTTAAAAAAATAATAAACTAAATAAAAAAAATTCTTGTCAGAAGTGGGATTCGAACCCACGCCCTCAGAGAGGACCAGAACGCTCGTATACACTCTGTTAGAACAGAGCAAGTTTTAACACTTGAGTCTGGCGCCTTAGACCGCTCGGCCATCCTGACTTATAAATGAAGGGTGTCTAAATAATGGCACGATACACGCGAACAAAAATTAACAACAACAATACGATGATAAAAGAACAACAACGAAATCAAAACAATTTTTACCGAGTATATCATCGCTTTTTTTGATAAAAAGAAACAAACGACGTCTCTGTTCTAATGCGTTTGATTTTACATTGCATGAGTATGTGTATGGATATGCGTATGGAAATAAATATTTGTTTTGATTTCATTCACCACTTATGTAGTTGGGGACTCTGATAAATTCATTACACTTTTAGTTGTTGTTTTATTTAAATGTTATACTCTCTGTGGTGGGAGAGTAAAGAGATTTGAATTAAACCAACAACATTTTTAAGGCATTTGTTTAGTTATTTTAGTACTCGTTTATACTATAAGGTAGTAAAAAGAACAGATTTATTGACGAATATTTTTGAAATTTAATTATAAAAAACAGACTTGTCAACAAAAACAGACTTGTCAACATGCTTGGTACCCTGCAATTTATTCGCTGTAATTATACATTTCTTTTTTCCTTCATTAACAATATAATTAAAATAAAAATCCTCAACATAAATTACCTATTAATGAATAATCATTAGATTTTACTGAAACTAAACACCAACTAGCAAAACTATTTGAAAAAATTTTGTTTCTAAATGTATGGCATAATTTTCTTTAGGCTCTCAAAGACAATGTGAATTGCCTCATTAAGTTGCATAAAAAAAATATTTTTTTCTTTCTTATTTTCATTGTTTACAACTATTTCACTGTTTACACTAAGACTTAAAAACCGATTAAATTTATTACCTAATTTTTCTTTTTTAATTTATTGTTGTATTTCTTTTATTATTATTGTTTATAAAGTCACGCGATATTTAATGGTAATTAAAGAGAGAATTCATGCAATTTTAAGTAAAAGAAATAAGATTTTGTAATTGAAATGAATTTTTTAATATTTATGGAAGTAAAATAAAGCATTAAAGCATTAAATCACTTGATTTGTAGTACACGAAACGCGAATTAAATAAATAAACAATAATACATATAAAAAGAAATTAATAGAAATTATTATAAAGTTGCAGAAAAAATAATTGTGAAATTAAAAATAAATTTCGATCTTAGCAATGAGTCATCAACAAGTCAGGATGGCCGAGCGGTCTAAGGCGCCAGACTCAAGTGTTAAAACTTGCTCTGTTCTAACAGAGTGTGTACGAGCGTTCTGGTCCTCTCTGAGGGCGTGGGTTCGAATCCCACTTCTGACAAAGAACTTTTTGTTTTATAATTTAATAAAATATTACTTTTAACATTTAATGATTATATTTATAATAGTATTCTTAATTAACTTCAGTTAATAACTTCAATATATTACTTTTTTATTTAATTCTTATTATTTTAAGTAAAATTTTATATTATTATGAATGTTTTTTACTACTTAAAATATTTTATTATGGATAAATTACTACTATTAGTAACGGTATACTATTATTATTAATTGTTTATTTTATTATTTTATATTCCTGATATTTTACTACTATTAACACATCCTTTTACAATTATAAATAGTATATATTACTTGCTATTATTAATATTCTACTACTACCATTGTATTCTACTATTACTATAAACATGCTACTACCATTCATGCTACTAGCCATCTTTTAGCACTATTATTATGCTATTACTATTACTTTTTTTACATTTTGCTGTTGCTGTTGATATTGCTAATGATGATATTGTAACATTCTACTACTATTATTAATATTTTACTACTTGTACTAATATTTTATTACAATTTTTAATATTGTACTACTATTACTAATATTCTACTGCTATTACTCACAATTTACTACTATTAATTTAATATTATTTCACTAAAATTTTTGACTATTCTTTTACCACTATTATTATGCTATTACTATTACTAACATTTTGCTGTTACTATTGATATTGATGGTATTGTAACATTCTACTACTATTTCTAATATTTTACTACTTGTACTAATATTTTATTACAATTTTTAATATTCTACTGCTATTACTAATATTTTACTAGCATTAATTTAGTATTATTTCATTATAATTTTTGACTATTCTTATTTCATTATTAACTACTAATTTCTTGCTATTATTTTATCATTAATTATACAAATTATAACTAGTAATTCCTTTAATCGTTTTTCCTTTAATTTATTGAAGTCATAATATAATACACAAAATATAACTGACGAGCCAGTACAAGTCAGGATGGCCGAGCGGTCTAAGGCGCCAGACTCAAGTGTAATAACTTGCTTTGTTTCTACAGAGTTTGTACGAGCGTTCTGGTCCTCTCTGAGGGCGTGGGTTCGAATCCCACTTCTGACAAGAATTTTTTTAATGACTAAATGCTATTTTTTTAGTACTAAGCAACTACTGATAACAATTCTATCTTCCTTGATCAGTCACCTGCTTAGCTGAAAAACTTTCATTAACAAGAATGATGCGAGGTAAAGAACAAATAAAAGATGGTGTTTAATGCTTTGTGCCAGTCGTATATCCTTTAAAGGAAAAATGAGTTTGGCTGGTTACAATTTTATCATTGCTAAAAGAAACTTTATTAGTTTAATCTAGTCTTATACCTGCATTTCATCAATAAATGCGCGACCCTCGTATACGTTTAACTTGAGTTTTTGTATTTATAATTCGTTCATAGAAATGTGTAGTCATAAGTCAGGATGGCCGAGCGGTCTAAGGCGCCAGACTCAAGTGTTAAAACTTGCTCTGTTCCAACAGAGTGTGTACGAGCGTTCTGGTCCTCTCTGAGGGCGTGGGTTCGAATCCCACTTCTGACAAGAATTTTTTTATTCCTATTTTTTAATTTTTTTAATATTTTTTAAGTTTAATTCTTTACTATTAAATTTTATAAAAAGCTTTGAGTATAATTCCATAATTAGTTACCCAAAGTACGGCTCCTGGATATGACAAATAAGTAGCCTATAAAGTGATAAAGGATTTGAAACAAATTGAAATGATTAGGTTGATATCACCAGAATTATCCCAGACTGGAAGGACAAAGGGCTTCTCTACAGCTAGGTCACTTAAAGACCCTGAAGAGAACAAGACAAAACGGATTAAGCAGACAGAATACAATGAGAAAAGGACGACAGAAACGTTTAACTTAAGTTAACACTTTTTTATTTAATTTTAGGCAATAAAATCCTATTCTATGGAATTTTCCTCTCCAGGAATATAAACTTCGATTGATGGCCTATAAATTTATTGTGATTTTTTTTAACAAATTTCAAAGTCATTTAAAAGTCAATTACTCACATTTCACTATTTAGAGGATTGCCTAGGTTCTTTTTTTTGTATTTTTATTTAATTTATTTTTTCTAATGTCTTGTTAGCATGTAATCCCCGGCATAATAATTGTTAATGTCAATGGACGTTTATAATGAAATTAAAAACCGCAAAAGAGGAGACTTAAAGAATGAAAAGAAAACTATTTAAAGCCTATTATGAACGTTTTAAGTATCGCTATGACTTAAAATAATCACAAGGAAAAGTAAAAAAATAAAAAAATAAATACGTCGTGTACTTAAGCACACGTTCTTTTTTTGTAATAGAAGTCGTAATAAAAATTTTAACAGCAGGGGACATATTTTTTAATGTTCATAAAAACAGAATTAAGTTTTTGTAAATTAAATTTAGAAATTAAAGTTATTGCATCACATTTGCAGAGATGGGACAGTTAGAATGACTTACCAATTAATTTCGTCAATAATTTAAACTTAACTTAGCCGAATTGTTTATTTATTGCATGGATACGTACCTGAAAATAAAAGAAGAAAAACAAAAATTTAATTGACGAATAAAAAAAATATAATTCTAGAAGAATAAGAAATTTAGAAATCTGACACTGCATTATCATTTAAGCTTATCATTTGGCTTTCCTTTTTCTCATCTAGGCAAAATTTTTATGAAACCTTGAAAGGTCTAACAGAAAAGAACATTAGCAGTTTAGGCCACTTCATCAGAAGTTTCGAATAGCTACGAGACTGGGTGAAAATGGGTAACCCTGGTATTACAATGTTGCTTATATGGCCTTGAAGAATCTTGCACAACTTTTTTGAGAGATCGGGCATCTCTACCTACCTATCCACTTAATAGTTCTTTTATAGTTTTAAAAATTAAGATACATTCAGCCGTCTTGCAAAAGTGTTCTATCCAGAGTTCAGAGACTCGCCAGAGTATACCCATATCGCAGAAACTCCCTGACAGGCTAGGACTCAATAAGCTGAGTTTCTTAACACAACAGTTCAGTTCAACAACCCACAGTCTTTTCACAGCGACAGATGTTTCTGGGCATGCGGTAGACACAGGGCAACCCTGTAATTTTAGAACCTTTGAAAAAACTTGATAAATGCAGTTACTGGCGGGACAAGCTTTAAAGAGCATTTACACCCTCTTCTGTACGAGGCAGAGAGTGTTCAAACAGAGTTCATGGAATTGAGAGCGCATATGCTGGACAAAGGGCAACCCTGTTATTCTAGCACTTTAAAAAATACATGATAAATGCAGTTACTGGCTGGACAGCCTTTAAAAAGTATTTACCCACTTTTCTGTATGCAGTAGAGCGTGTTCAAATAGACTTCATGGAATTGAGAGCGCTTTTTCTGAAAATATGGTAGACAAAGGGCAACCCTGTTATTTTAGAAACTTTGAAAAAAAAACTTGATAAATGCAGTTACTGGATCGACAGCCTTTAAAAAGTATTTACCCACTTTTCTATACGAGGCAGAGAGTGCTCAAATAGACTTCATGGTATTGAGAGCGATTTTTCTGGAAATATGGTAGACAAAGGGCAACCCTGTTATTCTAGAACTTTGAAAAAAACTAGATAAATGCAGTTGCTGGCTCGACAGCTCTTAAGGAGCATTTAGAGAGTGTAAACCCGTACGTGACAGAGATAGAAAAATTTTGGTTGTACACCAAAAGGAAGATTTCACAAATCTGACTTATTTCAGGGCTGTATAACTTAGTCTAAATGAGAACTGTAGGTAATTTTTATAAATTAATGTGCCAGTCAAGCAGTGTCAGAAAGATTGGAAGTTTAAGGGCCCTATGGCTTTGCAATGAAAAGGACCACAGCTTCACATTTAAAATACCTCAATGGTTTCAACAAAAAATTCTTTTATAAGATCAAAAAAAAAGTTCATCAGTTAATATAGGTCACTGGTCTATTGTTACCCTGCAATAGCCCTCTAAACAAAGTTAATTTTAATCACGAATCCAGGTCATAAAGGCATACGAAAAAAAAAATTCGATTCTTTATTAAAAGTTCTCAAATCATTTTAAACGTTGCAGAGCTTTAAAAATTTATTGAATTTTTCTTTCCGTCCATGGTTTAGAACAATGAACCTTTGGCAGCCGAAACAAGGCAAACTAGAGGAACGAAAACAACAACAGCCTCATAATAGAGAAGAAAAACTTGCGAAAAAAAAACTTACCATGTAAATGAGATAAACAACGTCAAACTACAATATGCTCTAGTTTTTTAAACAAAAAAAATTTTAATAATAATTTTGTTGTTGTTGTTGTATTTGAACATTGGCTTTCAAACTTAAACATCATCATGTACATGAAATTATTCTTTGTTTTCTTCATCGCTTTTCTAGATTATGAGGGTCTTTTTTCGTAGATACTAGACAATTGCAAAATAAAGCAAAAAAAAAAAAACAAAAAACTATAGCGATTGCACAAAATTCATAAAAGACAGAGGCTTAAATGAATGCATTCAACAGAAAAAATTGGAAAAAATTCATGATTGAGCCTAGATTTGGTGCTTGACTATCAATGCATAGGTTTAAAGACTGATCTTCATTCGGTTTATTGTCCTTCATTCTATTATTTTTTATGTTGAACCTTGAGTCCATGAACAACCAAAGCTACAATCCAATCGTATGGTAATCAGATTTTCTATGAGAATCGAAGTAATTTTAGGAGATCTATTGGCAGCATAACTTAAAACCTGGTCATTTTTATTTGAAATTAAGGCTTTATTAATATAGTTTTTTGAAGAATATGTTATTCAAGGTATTGTCCATCGGAAGATCCGACTATTTCCCACTGTTTTTTTTTTTTTTTTTGTAATTTATGGATTTTTTTCCAAAAAAAAAAAAACTGTTCGCCCTTTCAGGCCAAAAATTAATCGAGCAACTATTTGACACCCTGCTCTGGTGTGTTAAGTATTCAGATGAGTTCCAATGGTAGTCAGAAAGTGCAAGGTCTTGGCTATACGGCGCATGAAGTAAAACTTCTTCTTCACTGTTTTTCAAACAGCTTTTGATGAGACCCTGCGTTGTCAAAGTAGAAAAATATGGCCTCGTATCTGGTTGCATAATACATACATAACATACATAATTGGTCATTACAACACTTCAGTCTTAGACCTAGTTTCTCACACCACTTATGCTGTCTGTGTTAATTTTATCACGAGTGGTGGGACCTACAGTTTAAAGTCGACTCCGAACGACAGATTTTTGACAAACTTTTCATGGCAATTTTATTTACTCTCAGAGTTTTTGCCAGAAATCTGCTGAGAGGAAGTCGCCGAAGAAATACTCGAACCTCGAACACTAACTACTAGACTGCGGCGAATACATCTGATTGCATAATGCGGAAGTTTTGCAGTTTCACCTCAAGTAAATGTATTGTTGTCTGCATAAATCTCACGCGATAGTCTGGCCCAATTTTCACAGCTCATAATGGATCACAACCTTCTGATCCCACAAAAAATTCTGCTGGGCTGTAGGTTTCGCACATTACCGCGCTTCACCTGTGATTATTTGCTCTTGGGGTTGCTGTAACAAATCTAGTTTCCGTCACTAGCGATAATTCGATGAAAACACGGTTTACTTTTAAAGGACTTCAGACATACAAATTGTCTTTCAACCTCACTCGGCATTGGTACAAGTGGCACCTAATTTCCTTGCATTTGAAGGAATCTTGCTGCTTTAAACAGCTTTAAAATGGCTTCTTGGGATATAACCAATGATTTTGAAAGGTCTTCTTGCTTCTGAAACGAATCTTTATCGAGTAATGTCTCCAGATTATGATCTTGAAATTGTTGTTTAACAGATCTTCACGGATGGTTCGAGTCTGAGCTGAAGGTGGGAGAATATTTTCGAAGTTTTAACCCTTTGCGACCGTATGTTTGCTCTCAGCCACCAAGGCTTTTTTTACCATTCCAGTCGTAAGTCTGCTCTCAGCCACCAAAGGTTTTTCACCATTCCAGTCCAAAGCTTTATTACCGATCTAGTCGTATGTCTGCACTCAGCCACCAAAGCTTTATTACCAATTAATTCCGACCAGCATGACACCCATATATAGAATTAATACGGTTGCAAAGGGAACGAAACGAAAATTAATTCCAACGAGTATGACACCCATATATAGAATTAATACGGGTGCAAAGGGTTAATATCGCCCACTCGATTATATTATCGGACAATTTCAACTTTTTCCAGTTGTAAGTGTAGGTATGGTCCGTAGTAACGATTATTAAGAATTACAATATTTCAGGGATATTGGCACTCTGTCTGACAGCCCGGCGTTAATTATTACACAGGGTTGTCGCCATAAATTTTGCTAATCAAATAGGGCTCACAATGTTTTCTTCTTCCAGCAAATGCGTGTTTTGCGTCTTCTGGCAATGTTAGTGTAAGTTACTCAAAATCAATTTAAAATTCCATCAAGAAAAAAGTCTGTAAAACTCATCATCATTGCTAAACTATTTACAGCCACACAAGTCTTACGTTTTTTTTGCCATAACAAAACCTCTATTCTATTGAAATATTAGCCCGCGGTTTATTGGTCGATATTTTTTATTCACAGTGAATGAAAGAAAAACATCAGAATGAAGACCAAATCACAATAGAATTCGCAAACATTAAATGAAATGCCATTCATGCGATACAATCTGCTATTAAAACAAACTATTATAACGTATTGTAGTATCATATCATATCATATCACATTATATCGTAACGTAACACATATCATGGCATCATATCGTAACGTAACGTATGGTATTGTATTGTATATCAGCATTCGTAAGTATTTAAAGATCTTTTGTATGCAGATTAAACACACAACAATCTCAGTGCAACTCATGTTATGTCATCTTTTCATTGTTTCTTTATCAGTTCTATTGTATGAGGGGAATAGATATGAGAAATATTCTAAAAACTGTAACAAAAATTTAGAAAAAAAAACGAAAAAAAATTGCACTTGTATTGTCATTCAAATCTGCTGTATCATATACTTTGACTAGGTACTCTATAAAGTGACGAAAAAATGACTTAGAAATTCAACAAATTTGTTCATCACAGGAATTTTTATGCAAACTTATGGTATACCCAACAATTTGATCAAATATATGCGTTGGATTCCATCTTAAACGATACAGGCATATGGGTTTTAAATAGACTAAACATTGGGTTCTGATCTTGGATAGTGTACAGTGGGGATATAGAAAAAGCAGGTTCACTAAAACAATTGGACAATTCACACGACTTTGTATCGTGTATGTTCTATTGAATACATTTGTTTGTTTGTGAACGCTCAATGCTATGCTGTATTGTGTATCTCGTGGCATTCAAACAATTTGATAGCCCGAAACCAACACAACTTCTTAAAAACATATGAAAACATACACTTTTCATTCACAAAATTTGATAGCACAAATCAATACAACTTTTAAAAACATATGGAAAACATGTGTAAAAGGCCCGTTTTCTCAATGTGTCGACAAACTGCCAATTACTAAATGTCGACATAAATTTATTAAACTGATAAACTGTCCGTTAACAATTTTGGTTTTCTCAATATATCGACAAAAACATTATTTTCATTTGGCAATACCTCTCAAAATTGTTGGGAACCCTGTCTTCAAGTGAAAACTTATTAACATAAATCAGCTGTTTTCCAATAGTGAAAAAAAGAACACAAAATAAAATTAAGAAAACAAATATTTTAAAAAATAAATATTAGGCCTGGCATGATAAACTCTTTCAACATTTACTTGGAACTCATGATCTTCGAGTTAATCCTCCATCAAATTAATGTTTATTCCTCTATTAAACATTTTTTTAAATCTATTTTATTTTTTCAAAAACTCAAGGTATTGCCACATAAAAAATATGAACAGCAGTCAGCTGATTGAATTCATCTGTACAACAAATAAATAACCGGCAGATGAGGGCTGGTTAGTTTTGCGACAAAATAGAAGCAAATGAGACATTGAGAAAACCAAATTTCTTTAATCTGCAGTTTTTCGTTGGGAAAAAAGATAATCGCCTATTGAGAAAACAGCCCTAAGTGTATCGGATTTTTATATGAAAAATATCAACAACAATCATACACTGTTATATGTTCTTCCAACAATACAATGAATACATCGATACAACGGCTTGTGTGAATTGCTCAAATGCTTTTCTGTCAGAGTGCTATCCTCAGCTATTTTCCAATTCTATTTTCTTTTTTTTTTCTATAAAAAATTGTTGGTTTTAGAGTCAAGTATGAACATAGGACCGATCATGTTTGAGAAGTAATTCCCGACTATTCGCATCATATACTCTGATACGTTGATTCTAGAAAAGCAAGTTAAAACCTTTTCTATGCCCAGAGTAATAAGGGCGCCGTAGTCTAATAGGTAGTGTGTTGGCTTATTAGACGTAAAGCCAGAGTTCGAGCCCCAGCCCAGACATCAAAACAAACTACAAAAAGTATTTCTCCGGCGACTTTCTCTCAGCAGATTTCTGCCACAAACTCTGAAAGTAAAATAAAATTGCCATGAAAAGTTTCTCAAAACTCTGTCGTTAGGAGTTGACTTTAAACTGTAGGTCCCACTACTCATGTATAAAATTAACACACAACATAAGTGGTGTGAGAAACTAGGTCGTAATCCTGACTGAAGGGTTGTAATGACCAATTATGTATGTAATAAGAGCGCCATATATCTTTCTCTTCTATCACCTTTCTGGCCATATTCGTAATATTCATAAAAGATGGCATCAACAGTAGAATTTTCCCTGCAAGGAAGGAATACGCATGGAGTGGTTTGAGCCTTTCAAAATTGCTGATTTCGACATCAATGGCAAAGAGCCTCCGACACACTCATGTAGACCATAAATTGGGTACTATTGCTTGATCAAGATTCATGTCTGACGCAGGAAGATCTTATACAATCTTTAGGCATGACTCAAGCTGTCATTAAAACTCGTTTAAAACTAGCAGAAGTCATTCAAAAGCAAGGAAATTGTTTGCCACGTGGTCTAAAACCGAAAGATATTGAAAAATGATTTTGCATGTCTGAAATGCTGTTTGATTGCTTTGAAAAGAAATCATTTTACATGGAATTATCTCAGGCAACGGAAACTGACAGCAAACACAGGAAATCATGTGTGAAACGCAGACAACAAGCAAAATCTGCAGTCCATAATCTAAACCTAGGTAATGCTTCGAATTTGTTGTTATTTGAAGGGTGTAAGTCATGATTGGTTGCTAAAATCGGGTCAGATTATAACGGGAGACAACAATTAATTTGTTTAAAGCGAGCATTTGTCAAAAAAAACCCCTGAATATGCAACGAAATACGAGGTTGTAATTTTTCATCATGACAATGCTGGGTCATATATTTCGGAGCCGGTCAAAAAATATTTGGAAAACAGAAGACAATGAATTGGCAATGAAAAATGGATCCGCAAGAAATCATATGTGAAACGGGGACAGCGAAAATAATCTACATCCCAAAAGAATAAGCCAAGGTAATGCTGTGTATATGGTGAAATCAGAAGGATGTGAGCCATGATGAGCTGCTAAGACTAGTCCAGACTATCACGGGAGATCTGCACAGACAACAATTAATTCGTTTGAAGCAAGCATCGGCTAGAAAATGCCCTGTATATTCAACCAAAAAACGAGGCCGAAATTATTCATCATGACAACGCACGGACACATATTTCAGAGCCGGTCTAAAAATTATTTGAAGCAAAGTGGATGGAAAGTGTTATGTTTCCCGCTCTATAGCTTAGACCCTAACCCTTTTAACTACCATTTGTTTCAATTGATGCAGAATGCTCTCACTGGCATATATTTCATTTCAGAGAAGGATATCAAAATTTAGATCACTCATTTTTCTATTCATAAGACGAGTGCTTTTCATATTGGAACAGAGCCGATAAATTGTCAAAGAGATGAGAAAAAAAGTTGTAGCTTTCTATGGCCACTACTTCGAATGACATGTACTTTCAAAAAATCAATTTTCGGGTCATTATTACAACTTGCCGTTAACTAGAGGGAGGATTTTAACGGACAGATAAATTGTTTTTTATTATAATAATGTGTGGACAATATGGTAGAAGTGAGCGTTAAACTAAAGGCCGGATCATCCTACCTTTAACTTTTAAAGTTAAGTTTATGTTTGAACTTGAAATATCATATATTATTTTCAATATGGCAACTTCAAATATAAACAAACAAAGCAAATACAACGAAAAAAAGAAGCCCGTCGTTGCCGCTGCGTTTAAAAAAAAACTTGTTTAATTGAGCAGTGTTATCGACATTGCTCCGGCACTGCCATATTTTTGAAAAAGTTAACTTTATTTTATCTGTAGGTTGTAAAAACGAAAAGAAGTTAAAGGTGACTTTAAAGTTCACTTTAGCTAAAGTTACCTTTAACTAAACCCAACTTTAACGGAAAGTTGTAATAATCGCCCTTAATAAATAAAGCATCTGCCCTTCCAATTAAAATGATCGATTTTGTAGTCATACAACCTCACAAAAACAGTTATAAATAACATTTAATTCCAAAACACCCTGTATTCTAATAGTTGGTGTGGTATAATAAAATAATAGCGGAAAAAAAATGTGAAGCAAATTATTTGATATTTTAATGTGCAATTGTTTGCCTGCCTGTACATGACATGTTTTTAGCAGAATTTTTTTCTCTCCACATTTTACATTAATTATGAGTATTTTTCTTTGGTTTTTTGTTTGTTCTTGTTGTTGTTGTTGTTTATTTCTATTAATATTTTTTTATAATATTTTAGTTTATTTATTGTATTTCCATGCTTTTTTCAATTTTGTTTTTGTTGTTTAATAAACAATGTATAAACATTTGTGGTTTTTAAATACTGTGATGGTATTTCACAAATCATTTGGACTACTGACTATTTTATAGCCAAGAAAAATATTTATAAACAAAAAAGAAGAGGGAAAAAAATTATAAAAACAAATAAAAAATTATAAAATATTTCATTTAAAATTAAAATATGAAAAGCAAAAAATTTTTAATAAAAATGTTACAGTGGATCTTCTAAAGAACGATACGGCTTCTAGTTGTTTAAATCAAATCAACTTTGACTATACATGTGTACAATTGTTCCGCTTAGAAATGGAATATTATTTCATTCATACGGCATATGCCACATAGTCATTTTGCCTGAAAACCTGACCAAAATTAATAGAAGTGTTTTATGAGTTAATGGCTGGAATTTTTTGATAGTGTTAGTGATAATTAGGCCCAAGGATGAACCCAACTGATTTTGGTTCAAATCGGTCCGTGATTTCGCCTAGCTCCCATACAAATTCCCCTCGAAATTGCACTTATTTACACATAACTATGGTAATTATGCAACAATCATGATAAAATTTAGCATCGATTAGTTTTGTGTACTAAAAAATCATGGTGAAAATCGGATCACATTTGACCCTAGTCCCCATATAAAGTCCCCTTTAGAAATTCACGTTTGCGCTTATAAATGGCTTAAAAACATCGGTATCATGATGAAATTCGGTATGAACGTGTATTTTGTAAATCTAAATCATATTACCAAATTTTGTTATGGTCGGTCCATAATTGCCCCTTGGTCGAAAATAGGGCCCCTTAAGAAAATATGTTTACAATTATAATTGGCTTAAAAAATTTATTACCTCGATGAAATTCGACATGAACATGTTTAATATGAATGTGAGTCATTTATGATCACATTTTATTATGATCGGATCATAAGTGCCCCTAGGTACCACATACAGTCCATTAAGAAAATCAAACATACATCTAATATTGTTATAATAGTCGATATACATATGCAATTAAGTTTTTAAAGTTCTATGATAATTAATATTTGTTCATAATATTTATTTTACATTATTTAATACTTAACTGAAAAATACTTAAAAAGTGGAACTAAATACAATCGTTAAAATCGTTATCATTTTCATCATCAATGTCAGGAAGGAGTAATTTAATAGTATCTGATGAAAATGCTTTTCTATTCCTTCGCGATTTTTGTGTACTGCAGCCTATAAAAGGGTCACTGCTTAAGAGTAACTTATTCAGAACATCTCGATTGGTATCGCTTCTACTGAATTTCCTCGCATAATTCGTACGCCATATGGCTTTATTGCCTATGGCTTAATTACACTGCGTCTAATTTTTTTAATTTTTCAAAAAAAAGTAAAATTTTCAAAAAATCGCCAAAAATAATTGAGTAAATTTGCGCAAACTTTTTTTTTTGTTCCGGAATATAGAGAATTCATATCTTCTTGTGGTATATACCATTAAACTACTAAAAACTACTTTCACCTTTAAAATCCTTATCTTTTTTTTGGGTAGAGTAAAAAAATGTGAAATTTTTATTATTTTTAAATTTTTAACGAATAATTTTAACATTGATATATGAGATATATATATAAAAAAAAAACTAAAAGTACCAGTTGCTCATACCTTTCAAATAAAAAAAATCAATATGAAACCTCTATTCGTTTAGCCACAAAAAAATATCATATAAACCTATTAAAATTTCAAAAAAACGCCAAAAACGCATTTAATTTTCTTCACTTTCCTGACTTTGACATCGTCTCAAGTCTACAAATCTCAACTTAAAGTCGTGAAAATTTTGTTGTCTATCGAACTGCATATTCAGTTTTTTAAATTTCTTTAAATTCATTTTTGCCTTTTTGGCCAGCTTTTCAGGGTAAATGCCACATAGTGCGGCTGCCGCAGCTGGTCTCACAGTCTCTCATTCGATCGGATCAATTTGCATGCACTTCTTTGAGTGTATAAGGTTGTATCTCGGCAATGTCATCACGAATGTTGGTTTTCAAATGCTCAATTGTCTCTGGTATGTCCGCATAGCACTTTTCTTAAACAGCACTCCACAGAAAATAGTCAAACGGTGTCAAATCGCAGCTTCTTCTCAGCCAATTGCCATCACCATTTCGACTAATTAAAAGGACATCAAACATCAATTTTGGCATGAGATGTGTGGCAACCAAACACCGTTCACATCAATACCATAAAGAGCGGGTACAAAAATATCGGTTATCAAAGTGCGATAGGTGTCTCCATTGATTGTAATAGTTACGGAGTCCTCATTTTTAAAGAAATATGGGCCAATGATGCGTTCGCTTCACACGTCGCATTCGTAATGGGTGCACTGGTTTGTGCAAGACCGCGTGACGTTTGACGCAAAAAATCAATTGTGGCATGAGATGTGTGACAAACAAACAGCGTTCACATCAATACCATGAAGAGCAGGTACAAAAAAATCAGTTGTCATGGTGCGATAGGTGTCTCCATTGCCTGTAATAGATGTGCAGTCCTCGTTTCCAAATAAATATGGGCCAATGATGCCTTTGCTTTGCAAGCCGCACCAAACAGTCACTCGTAATGGATGCACTGACTTCAATAAGACCACGTGTGGGTTTTCTGAGCCCCAAAGGTCAGCAATGAGTATGCAAAACGATGAGTAGATTCGAATCATACTTATAATTTCTGATACTTATACGCATTCATACTTATTTTAATATCATACTCATACTACTCATATTCAAAGTTTGAAATACTCATGGTACTCATACTTAACAATACTCATGATGTTACTGATTTCGACTCTCCATGACTCATCGTATACACGAATCACAAAATAAGTATGATTCGCGCACGAACACAATACAATACTCACAAGAAGGTTGTGTGTTTGCTCTACTTGCTGTCTTTGTCTTTTTTGTTTATGTCTCTTTCTTCTTTCTTTGTAAATGCAACAACTAAGACTGCAAAATTTTGATGAATGATTCGAATCACTCGAATCATTTATGAGTATTATGAGTATTTTTCTAAATTTATGAATCTAAATGAGTAGGCGTATGAATCAAACATATTTCGAATGTTATGAGTCTGATGTCAACGTTGTACTCATACTCATTGCAACCTGTACTTATAAATCAATGTGGTTGGGAGTACGAATTAATCAGAGTACATAGTTGAATTTCAATACTGATGACTCACTCATACTTGAAATTTCATGAGTGCTTATGAGTAGCTGATCTCTGGTACACATCATCGGCAAATGGCCCAATTATGCCTCTGGACCAAAATCCGCACCAAACAGTGACTCGTTTTGGGTGCGTCGGCTTTTCAATGTATGCGTGCGGGTTTTCTGTGCCCCAAATGCAACAATTTTGCTTGTTTACATACCCGCCAGGATCAAAATGAGCTTCATTTGGAAAGATGATTTTTTTTTGCCAAAATCGGCATCTTCTGGTGTAGGCTACTGCATGGTCAGCCGAGGCAGCCATTTGAATGAAATTATTCTCCATTATTAACCGGAAGGATTGTACTTTCAAATAAAAAAAGAAATTTGAGAAAATATTCAGTAGTTTTTTTTAAAGTATTTTCAAAAAAAAAAGTTATTTGGCGGACCCTTTACAAGCAGTTCATTACTTTCTCTTTCTTTTGCCAATACACTACGTAAACACTTCATCCTCTTCAAGCCAATTAAAACAAATTATTTATCACAGAACCCGTATACTTGTTCTGCACTTCAGAAAAGCGTGCTCCAATTGCTAGTGCTTCCACTGTCATAATTATTTTCATTGTTGGTTGCATATAATCTTTCGTCAACAATAATTATTATTTATTTTATGCAAAAAGCAAAGAAAAAAATGGTATTTAAAACCGTATTTAAATTGATTGAGTGGCTTTACAATCATGGGTAATTAATATTTAATTGAATCAGATTCAATAGAGACAAACAACACTTTACAAAATTTACATGCACAATACAAATCATAACCACATAAAGGGTGATTCATTTCGCGGCTTCAAAAAGAAAACTGAAACAACCAAATACACAAAAGGCTAGGATTTCGATTGTATTTTACTATGGGACTACCTACGTACGTATGAATGAATATGAATTAAATGCAGTAGTCGATCCTTTTGGGGTAGTTTTTGTCCACTCTATGTGGGAAGTAAACGCTTTGTCGCCCATCGAAATCTACGACCATTTTTTTTGTTATTTATAGATTCTGTCTCCAAAAAAAAGTCCCTCATCTTTTCAGGCCCAGAATGGATCGAACAAATATTTGATAGCCCGCTCAGAATCGAGTGAATCGTTTGCCAGTAAGTGCAGTCTCTGCATCGATCAAAACATATGCTAATTAGAAGGGTTAAGGTCTAGGCTATGCGGCGGGTGATGAAAAACTTTTCATCCACTGTATTCCAAAATATTTCTTCAACGACGTCGCAGTATGTGGCCGAGCATTGTAATGATGGCAAATTACGGCCTCATGTCTGGTTGCATATTCAGGACGTTTTCTAGCTAGCTTCAAACGAATTAATTGTTGTCTGTTCAGATCTCCCGTGATAGTCTGACCCGGTTTTAGCAGCTCTTCATAAGTAACACCTTCTGATCCCACCCAATACAGAACATTACCTTGGCTTAACACAGCCCTGCAAATTTGGACTTTTTGTGCAAATAAGATGGCTCCAGGCGTTTCCGAAGTCGCTGTACACGAAAATAAAAAAATTCAAAATGGCGGATCCGATATGGCGGTCAAGTAAATCTGATTAATTTTTATAAACCTCGAACGGCATATTGGATCCACAATTTTGAATTTTTTAAATATGAATGAAGATCTGTAATCAGCGACCCCAAAAACCCCTGAGTAACAATTTTCAAGTAAATCTGATTCATTTTTAAGGACCTCCGTAATGTGTTTCTTTTTCTCTTGCATCCCTTGACATAAACCCACCCCCTACTTTAAGGGTGCATGCAAACAACTTACAGGGCTGTGCAATCAGTGACTCGCTCGTGTAGAATTCACAAAAAGTGTTTGAGCCCTATTTGCCATGAATCCTAAGAATGGTATGTCAAGAGCACCGAGGCAAATCAAATGCCAATCGAGCGGCATTAGAAATTCCCAAATGGATTTGGCTTCACCATACTCTACGAACACCTCGAGACGAAAAAATGTGAATTCCAGTAGACTAGAATCTCTAGGGTAGCCGCTTAGAGAAAAGTTTACTAGTACCTAGAGGAGACAGATTAATTATGAAGCTGCCAAGACCGGGAAAAAGGCTGAAGTGAAATTAAGAATGTGGCAGTGGATGGCCTAAACTGAAGATGATTTAACCAGACTCTATGCTACACATAGGAATGAGAAGAACTGTAACTGCAAAAATAAAAAATCACGTAAAATGGAAATATAGGCGCCTAGTGTTGGTTTCACTTTTATTTTAATTTTTTAGACACCAACCAACAACACATAAGTATATGTTAGACTTGTAAGCACTTCAAATAGAATATTTTTTGTTTATTTTATTTTCTATTTCTAATATCAATTAAATAACAATTATTTCGTTCCAACAACGACAACAACAATTGATAAATTCCCATTGAAAGCTTCAAATTAAATATGGAAACCTGTTATCAAAGTCTATACAAGTGTCGCAACAAACACTAGACAATAATTAGAGTGTCATTAAAAATGGTTTTTTTTAATAAACTTTAGAAAAAAACAAATAAATTTTAATTGGTTAAACAAAGTAGTAGAGTACTTCAGTAAAAATATGATATTTCCTGTGCAAAACAAAACAATCAAAAAAGTACTTCCACTAGATTTGTTAGATAACCAACCCCCTGGAGATTTTTAACACTCAAAAAAAAAAAAACAAAATCTCTCTCAATAGGTTACTTCATCTTATGATGCCACATTATTCTTATTAATCGTATTAATATACCTATTGTAGAGAGATCAACAACATATTAAATTACATAACTGTTTATGTCCTGACGACAATAACAGTAAAAATTAAACAGAAAAAGAAAAAAATACGGCACTAAAATTGTTGCCTCATTCATAGCCGCCACAGTCATGAAACTTAATTTTGTTCACAGGATAATAAGGACATCCTGCTGCTGAAAGATGATGATGTCCTGCGCATAATACCACCACAAGAACAACATAACTGTAAACATACTAAAAAAAAAATTGATTGCCAAAAAGGAACAAAAACAACAAAATGTGTTTAAAATTAAAAGAAATTTTTAGTATGGAAAGTGCACAAAAGCATGCCGGTGGTAAGTAGTTGGTTGCCAGTGTTACCACATAAAATTCAAATAATGGGTAGGGATAGGGTAGTGCATGCTACATTTTTGGGGAATAAACAGCACATATGATACTCAGAAATAAAATGCGAGACGTATATACGTCCAAAATTAACGATTAAAGGGTGTGACTTTTGATCAAAAAAATTTTGATTATATATGTACTTTGGAACCCCCGGGACACATGAAGGAGGTCATCATCATATCACATCAGTTTGTAGTTTTTATAGCATCTTAGATTCCTTCGATGTCTTCTGGTAGGCTTTCCTTAATAAAAAATTCCAATGTAAAGCTCCTTTATAAAGTGCGAAGAACTCTTGCGATACAGATTACTTGTACACGGCGCATCAGCTCTACAATGGCCATATTGGTCATTACAACCCTTCAGTCAGGTTTACGATCTAGTTTGTCACACCACTTATATTGTGTGTGTTAATTTTTATACACAAATGGCAGGACCTACAGTTTAAAGTCGATTCCGAACGACAGATTTTTGAGAAACTTTTTCAAATTTGAAATTTTGCAGCCTTTCCCAACGTAGAGTGATTACCCAATCTACGTATAACAATACTTGAGTAACATATTTTGCTTCTTCTATGTTGTGTCCTAAATTTCATATGAAGTAGTTTTTATGCAATAGATAGGTACCCCCATGTATTTTGACATATTGTTGCTCAATTGCTGCTCTTCTAAAAAACCTCTTCCTTTCTTGCGTTTCACACAGGGTATTAAATTCTTCAGCTTAGAAAAATAACTTGTTGTTGCGGTATAAGAAATTCAATATTTATGCCACAACAAACTGCTTAAAAAAGAAGACAACGAAAAACAAACCGAAAAACAAAACAAAAAAAAAGAACAGGAGGATAATGAAACCAAAAGACATGCTGTTGCTCTAATATTTGACTTTACAGTTCTTATTTGCATACTACGACTATGTACATACATACATATGCACGTAAGTATGCCATCATAGCTAATCTATTGTGTTGGAAAAAAATGTATTTCAAGTGACTGAAAAAAAAACAACACAAAAAACAAAAGGGGGATAAACAGTTGCTTACATGGCAAATTTAACAAATTTGGAACATGCAAAATCTAAAAAGAACAACAACAAAAGCAATGAAAGAAAAAAAGAAACACTAAAAACGACCCTAATACGGGCCACAAATAACAGTAGTACCTACACACACATGCACACACATGCAAGCATATAATTGATGGAAATAAAAAACCAATACAGAAACAAAACCTTAAAGGAGGCCAAGGATTTTTGAAGAAGACTGTTGATGATGATAAAACAATACTATGCTTAGGAAAATGGTAATGCAGTGTGAGTGATAATAAAAAACAAAGTGAAAGAAGAAACGATAAAAATTGTAGTTCATTAGTTACAGTAGGTTTAGGTTTAGATCAGGTTAAGTTAGCTAACGACTGCAATTTCTTTGTACCAGAGTGGATCCTATCAGAACTTTAGATCTCCGGATTCCTATTATAAAGGGTGTTTTTTATAGAGGTATAGAACTTTAAGTTGGCATTACTTTTCAAGATGGCGACCGATTTAACAGCTGTCAAGTGATTTATTCTCAGTTTGGTTTGGCAATTCATCATGAATAGACTCACGCCTGAACAACGCTTGCAAATAGTGCAATTTTATTTCGAAAATAATGGTTCTGTGCGGAAAACGTATCGCGCACTACGTCCATGTTATCGTCGACAAAATCGTCCATCAGAGCAGTTAATTCGATTAACCATGGAACGTTTTCGCACCACGTTTACTCTTATTGATAACTCGCATCCCCAGAGACGCTGTACGGTGCGTACAGAAGAAGCTATTGCTGCTGTAGAGCGTAGCATTGAGGAAGACCCGAATGAGTCCATCCGCCATCGAGCACAGGAATTGGATCTGTGTCCATCCACTTTATGGAAGATTTTGCGGAAGGATCTTGGTTTCCGTGCTTACAAAATCCAACTCGTGCAAGATTTGAAGCCAAACGATCATCAAGTAAGGCGTAGATTCGTCGAATGGGCCCAAAACAAGATTACCGTTGTTCCCGATTTTCATAAGCGAATTTTGTTTAGCGATGAAGCGCACTTCTGGTTTGAATGGCTACGTCAACAAACAAAACTGCTGCATTTGAAGGTAATCCTCAAGTGTATGTGGAAACACCGTTACATCCAGAAAAACTGACTGTTTGGTGTTTGGTTCGTACTTTTTCAAAAACGATGGTGGCCAGAACGTTACAGTCAATGGTGATCGGTATAGAGCCATGATTACTAACTTTTTCATTCCTGAATTGAATAACCATGATGTCCAGGAGATGTGGTTTCAACAAGACGGCGCAACATGTCACACAGCTCGTGCCACAATAGATTTATTGAAAGACACGTTTGGTGACCGCCTAATTTCACGTTTTGGATATGTGACTTGGCCTCCAAGATCTTGTGATTTAACACCGCTAGACTACTTTCTGTGGGGCTATGTAAAGTCATTGGTCTATGCGGTAAAGCCACAAACGCTTGACCATTTGGAAGACAACATTCGCCGTATTATTGCCGATATACGGCCACAAATGTTGGAAAAAGTCATCGAAAATTGGACGTCCAGATTGCACTACATCCGCGCCAGCCGTGGCGGTTATATGCCAGAAATCATATTTAAAATGTAATGCCACAAGATTATCTTTCGGATAAATAAAATTCATGTCAATCGAATAATGATTTAATGATTTTAATTAATTGGAGTGAACGTCCTCAAACTTAGCCGCAGAAAGCTGTTCAGAATACAGATCACCTCGTGCCAAATATGTGGATTTTGTGATAAGGAGGATGAATCATTCGCACCTATACTGGTCAGCTGTGTGGCGTTAATGCATCACAGGGGAAAGGGGAACTAGAGAAAGAGTTGTCCTTAGTGACAGCGGGCAGTGTCCTAGGTTTTGTCAAGGTACCAAGATTAGCAGAGAGGGCAGGTTATGGGCAGTGGAATAAATGGTCGCAGTAAAATGATACTGAATAAATTTTCTTATTACTCAGCTGTACTTGACGCATTAGTTTGGACTTTGGATCTGTCCTCCTTAGATAAGCAGCTATAAAGGCAGTATTAAGTTTCTTCTTCTACATTCATAGAGATTCTTGAGCTTAAAGGATTGGTTTCGAGTTACTAACACAACCCTGTTGTATTACCCATGGCTTTTACCTCAATCCTCTGCCTATTGAACACATAATCATCGGGTTGTAGAACAATGGCGTTGCAAAGATTATGCCTTTCTCTCACCATTAGAAGCTCCAGAGGGCATAGCTCATGCTAGAGTCTCAAGTTGGGAAAATCTTCGGTGGAGAATGAAACCGTGTGTTGTAAATGTTTATATTCTTTAAAAACCTTAGTTTTCAGCTTTAATTCATGCCTCTAACGCTTTCACCTCGTATTGAGGAAATTCATGCTCCAGGTTACTTCAGCGCTTAGCCACATATTAAGTCACCACCTGAGGGACTTTTCTCATCACTTTGGATCAGTCTCAGACCGTACAGCACTAACAAATGTTAAAATCTGTTTTCTCTCTTTGCACTGTATTCACGCAGAGGTATCAGGTGTGCACATAATTACATATTCAATAAAGTCACCGCAATTTAGTAGGTAGGGTGTTGGCATATTAGACATGAGGTCTTGATTCAAAACCTCCGGTCCAACAATACGAAATACAAAAAATATCTTCGGCGACTTCTTTTCAGCAGATTTCTAGCAAAAACTCTGAGAGAAAATAAAAAAAAGTTTCTCAAAAATCTGTCGTTCTTAGACGACTTTAAACTGTAGGTCCCGCTACTCATGTATAAAATGAACACACAACATAAATGGTGTGAGAAGCTAGGTTATAATCTTAACTGAAGGGTTGTAATAACCAATTATGTTCAATGAAATCGCGGCTCGCCGGGCAGTGCTTTAGTTATCTTCAAAAATTCGGTGTAATGAACGAAGTTATGCTTTGATAGGTTCTGAATCACTCTAGGAATGCTGACAACGGAATTACTTAGGGATTGTATTGATTCAGAGGTTTATAGTGGGAATAAATGGGCCAAAGTCAAATTGAATGTGGATCGTTTGATCGTATAGTAGAAGGACACAGCGAGCTGCGAAAGATTAAGCGATTAGTGCGCTCCTTCTCTTTTGGAAGGGGCTTTATAATTATAAGTTGAAGAAGATGAACATTGGTAGCGCAATATTGGAGCCCTATTCCCTCAGGTATTACCACAATAAATTAAGTCTGTTAGATAATACAGAATATAACCTCTGTTTGGAGGAACAGAAACTGGGATTCGGACAAAGTCGGAACTATTCCTGTAAGAAATTTACTAGAATTTATTCGAGGAACAAAGAAGTTTCTGTGTGAACATGACTTTCGGTCTGCCCTTTCTATTTGAGGAACAATTGAGCGGAATTGTACCGCTGGACCGATTGTTTACAACTGGGTTTGCTACTCCCAAAACAAAGAATTTTTCAAATGTTTATAAACCTTAAAATGGTTCCTTTATAACTAAAATACTTAATTTTAGTGCTAATATTTCCCTTAATGAGCCGTAAATTTAAATGATTGGCAAATTTTGAAATCAACTTTTTCTGCATATTTTTGTTCCCCGCCCAGTGGAGTCAATTTCAGCAAAGTTTTTCGTTTTTTTTTTAACTACAAACCATGTAAAGTAAATATTTTAAAAACTACAAATTTAATTTGTTTCCACCTTTCTCTCTCTTTTCCTTCCTTAATCAAGTCTATCTGTCCAAAAAACAAAAAGAAAAAACTGAATGTTAATTTATTAAATAACAAGCATTTAAACAAAACCCTTTCCATTCCTTTTTTTTTATAAAATCCTTATCTTAACGTTTCCATCATTTAATATGACATTTTAATTTGTTTCAGACAACAACAACAACAACAAAGAAAAAATAGTCAACAAAAAAACTAAACGTCTGTCGTTAGGTTTTTGTTATTTTATCTTCGGTTTTACGACAGACAGACAGACAGACAGACAATCCCTTTTTTCTATCATCCAAATAACCCCACCATTAAGTCAACAAATAAAATTATTTGCTAAAGTGAATGTGAGCGTGAATGCGAATGCGAATGTACGTTACTTTCATAATAATTATGGCAGAGAGGGACAAATGAGAAACTAAAAGTTTTTAAAGATGGCTGTTGTTACAACGTAAGAGGGAAATATTAGTTTGTGAACGGACCATTTGTCAAAATTTTGTACAAAAACTCATAATTAAATATATAAGAGTGTAGATTAAATTTTCAATTTTATTTTTTAAATGCACATACTTTTTTTTCTTAAATACTTTTTCGATCGTGGTACTTTTTCAACTTCGGTACTTTTTTACTTAAGTACTTTTTCGATGGTGGTATTTTTTTGGTTTTTTGGTTATTTTGTACTTAAGTAGTTTTTCGATTGTGGCACTTTTTTGACTTTGGTACTTTTTAATGAAGTACTTTTTCAATCGTGGTACTTTATTGACTTTGGTACTTTTTAATTAAGTGCTTTATCAATCAATATCAATGAAGTCGCCGTGGTCTAGTAGGTAGTGTGTTGGCTTATTAGACGAAAAGCCAGGGTTCGAGCCCAGGCCAGACATCAAAATAAAATACAAAAATTATTTCTTCGGCGACTTCCTCTCAGCAGATTTCTTGCAAAAACTCTGAGAGTAAATAAAATTGCCATGAAAAGTTTCTCAAAAATCTGTCGTTCGGAGTCGACTTTAAACTGTAGGTCCCGCCACTCATGTATAAAATTAACACACACAACATAAGTGGTGTGAGAAACTAGGTCGTAATCCTGACTGAAGGGTTGTAATGACCAATTATGTATGTATGTATGTATGCTTTATCAATCCTGGTACCTTTTTAACTTTAGTACTTTTTTACTTAAGTACTTTTTCACTCGTGGTCCTTTTTGTCTTTGGTACTTTTCGACAATTTAACCCTGTTTTCCGTTGGTATTCTTTTAACAGTACTCTCGGTAATTTATTATCTAAAGTAAAGGGTCCGCCAAATAACTTTTTTTGAAAATGCTTTAAAAAAAACTACAGAATATTTTCTCAAATTTCTTTTTTTATTTGAAAGTACAATCCTTCCGGTTAATAATGGAACATAATTTCATTCAAATGGCTGCCTCGGCTGGCCATGCAGTAGCCTACACGATCGGTCCACTTTTTAAGCACATTATCGATTGTGTGCAGCTGTATTTCACCAATGGTTTCACGTCCTTTAAAGCGTCAATTGTCTCTGGCTTGTCGGCGTAACACTTATTTTTGACGGCACACCACAAATAATAGTCCAACGGTGTCAAATCGCAGCTCCGAGGTGGCCAAACGATATCAGCTCTGCGACTGATAAAGCGATCTTCAAAAACAGGGCGCAAAACATCGAGTGTATAACTTAACGTTTAGGTCTGGTTAAGTTATACAGAGAAGAGTATTAAAAGCAGTTTGAAGGCAGCTCCTCATTATCACGGTTATATCCTGTCCCACGGAACCACGCAGCCACACACAGCGTTCAATGAATACTAATAGAGTTGCGTGACTGGTAAACATATTTTAAACCAGTCTCCATTCGTTCCTCGTCATTTTTTTTTCTTGCTCAGATTACTTTCCAGCATAATGTAGAGATTATTGGCGTCAGAAGCAAGAGAAAGCTTAGCACCATTTAACATCGCCATTTGGAGAATATAAATCTTGTACTTATACGTATACCCATACTAAAAATTCCCAGCCCGTGTAGACAGAACAACGGATTATATAAGTCTTCCTGGCAGCCTACCTTACCAAGATAAGCCACCACTTCACAAATATTCTCATTCTCTGGGCTCTTTGAAAGAGTTTTACAACCAATATGCTAAGAAAACGAGGGGAAAATGCCTCCCCTGTGGAGTATCTTCGGTTGCACACTTACTGAAGCAAGAGCAGTCCATATCTCATCAGTTCAGTGGATTATTCAGCTTATGAACAACGAGCCGAAACAGAAAATCCAACGCATTCGTATTCCTCAGGTGGTAACACTATTACATGCCCCGTCTTTGACCAAGAAGATTGATAAAGTGTACTTTAGTGATGAGTAAAGCCTGCAACAGAGCGCGGACCACTTGCCACAGACTTACCCTTTACATAAGGATGCTGTGTCATACTCAATTAACACAACATGTTTGGTCTGTAGTGCAGGCCAAAATTGTTACGTATTACTGAGATGATCATTACAAGCCTTCAGTCAGGATTACGACCTAGTTTCTCACACCACTTATGTTGTGTGTGTTAATTTTATACATGGGTGGCAGGACCTACAGTTTAAAGTCGACTCCGAACTACAGATTTTTTGGGAAACTATTCATAGACATTTTATTTTACTCTCAGAATTTTTGCCAGAAATCTGCTGAGAGGAAGTCACCGAAGAAATATTTTTTCATATTTCGTGTTGTTGGAGATGTCTGTCCCGCGGTTTGAACCGTGGATCCACGTCTACGTGATGGTGAGATGATCTACGATGAAACTCCTTAATTCTTCTGATAAGTCCATAACGCTTCCGAATATTTTTCTTATTAAGAGTATGCCTCTACTTTTATCTCCCACTGTACTTTATAGTGCACCTAATGTTTGTGACATTAAAATTTATTTAATTTATGGTTCTCTTTAGCAAAAATAAAATAAAGAAACCCAAAAATGTCTAAAGCAAACCTATAAGCAGACGTACATACAGTGGTGGCCTTATAATTAGAAACGACTTAGCACAATGTATGTTTGTTAATTTTGTTTTACAGTTTTCACTGTGTACCTGGGATCAAAGGCTTTGTTTGGAGGACGTCTTACATACGTTTCTCCATCAGATTGAGACAAATTAAACTTAGATTCGTCACTCTAGAGAACTCTGTTCCAGAAACATTGTTTCTAATTACAAGATCACCACTGTACATACATATGTACATACATTTTGCAAATCCCCAGCTCTGCTTGACTAATAATAATGGCGCTGATGCTGATGATGATAATAAAAATAATGCTGATGGCACAGCCTTTATTTGTTTTCGAAATGGAAATGCAAACAAATTTTTGTCAGAATTTTTTTTCTTTTTTAATATCAGGTTGCACATGAAATTTGCCAAAAAAAAAAAACGAAACGAACAAATTTATTTATTTTGTCTACGATTTCAGTTCTAAATTTTTTCAATATTTTATTCGTCATACACAAAAATTGTAAGCTTTAGTCACATGTACCATAGCATATGATTATTTTATGCATTTCCTACAACTATAATTATGCACTCATTCAGTCATTCATTCAGTCATTCATTAGGCCATTAGAAGCACTGATACCCACTAAATAAATCATAAAAAAACATATGCTTCCTGCAAATGTAGGTGTATAGGAGGGAGTACATAAGAAATTAAATTAAAAACTTCCAACGGCCATATTATTACTTTTATATACTTCTCTTCCTACCCTCGCATGTGCATATAACGGGTGATTTTTTAGCGATTATCTTTTTGGCAACACTGCTGCTTTAAACAGTTCACGCACGTTTCGTGTTTTGTTTCACTGTCAAACATCCTCAGTTTGGTCTATAATTTAACCATGAATCGTCTTACAAACGAACAACGCTTGCAAATCATTGAATTTTATTATCAAAATGCGTGCTCTGTTATGGAAGTTCATCGCGCGCTTCTTCCATTTTATGATCAGTTTAATCGATCCACTGAAGCGGCTATTCGGGCTATTGTGACTAAATTTAGCACCAAATTTACATTGTTGGACATTAAACCACCAAGACGCTTACGTAGAGTGCGAACTGAAGAAAATATCGCAGCTGTATCGGCCGGCCAGTGTTAATGATGACCATCCATTATCGATTCGTTGCCGTTCGCAGCAATTGGGCCTCTGTTACTCAACAACATGGAAAATTTTGCGGAAGGATTTAGGTGTGAAGCCTTTCAAAATACAGCTGGTGCAAGAATTGAAGCCGTACGACCTACCGCAACGCAGAATTTTTGGGGAATGGGCTCTTGGAAAGTTGGCCGAAGATCGACTTCTTTATCGAAAAATTGTGTCCAGCGACGAAGCTCATTTTTGGCTCAATGGATGCGTAAATAAGCAAAATTGTCGATTTTGGAGTGAAGATCAGCCAGAAGCATTGCAAAAGCATTGCAATGTATACAGAAAAAGTCACAGTTTGGTGCGGTTTATGGGCTGGTGGCATCATTGGACCGTACTTGTTCAAAGATGCTGCGAATCGTAACGTAATTGTCAATGGTGAGCGCCACCGTGAGATGATATCCAACTATTTTTTGCCCAAAATGCAAGAGCTTGACTTGCATGACATGTGGTTTCATCAAGACGGTGCCACATGCCACACAGCACGCGTAACAATGGACTTATTGAGAGGCGAGTTCGGTGAACATTTTATTTCACGTTCGGGACCGGTCAATTGGCCGCCTAGATCGTACGATTTAACGCCTTTAGACTATTTTTTGTGGGGCTATGTTAAAGCTCATGTCTATACAGACAAGCCCAATTCAATTGACGCATTGGAAGACAGCATTGAAGCATTTATTCGTGAGATACCGGCCGAAATGTTGGAAAGAGTATGCCAAAATTGGACTAAGCGGACATGAACCATTTGAGGCGCAGTCGCGGTCAACATTTGCATGAAATTATCTTCAAACATTAAATTATATGGACCGTACTATCGATTCAAATCAAGATATCATGAATTTTTCTGAATTTTATGTGTTTTTTTTTGAAAATCTTTCCTTTAGCTCTTAAAAAATCACCCATTATATACATACACATAGATTTCGCTATGTATTCTTTTGTTTTTAATTGCAGCAATTTTCATAATTAAATGTGGGCTGGTGGTATTGGAATAAATTTCTTTTTCTAAACGTAAATCTTTTTTCTCATGTTGTTCTTGTTGTTCTAAGTTGTTTGTGTTTATAAATAATTCCATTTAAATGATAACAAAATTGTCTAAATACCAGCTACAACAACAACACTAACTACAAATAATTTATAATCATTTTAATTGTTTATGATTTTGTAGTAGAATTTCAAGTGTTTAATCTCTAAATGGAATTTAATTTCTTTAATTGTCAGTCTCTGACTTTATGGCGACATTAAAACTGCATACCACTCACTATTACTACTAATAATAATCCCTTCAGGTAGGCAATGAAATATATTCAAAGCATATATTTAGGCGTAAAGTTTAAAATAAAGTCTTAAAGTAGGGGGTTTAATTTATTTAATGGTGGACGGACCTTAAATTAAAGGAAAAGAACGAATATTTAATTATTTAATAGAAAACAGCAGAGATTTGTTTACCTGAGCAGAAATATCAAAATATATTTTTATACGAGGCCTATTTAGTAAATTCAAATCAAGGGTAACAAATTTATAATCGTGTGTGTAACAAAGGAATCTTCTAAATAAATTGAAATTCGTTAGTTTTTATGATCACAGGCCTATTTACTAAGCTAACGAGCCATAACTTAGGATAGGTTAAAAGGGTGCTCTCCTATACCTTAATAAAGGGTGTTTTTTATAGAGGTATAGAACTTTAAGTTGCAATAAAACAACGATGGATTATTCGATTGACATGAATTTTATTTATCCGAAAGATAATCTTGTGGCATTACATTTTAAATATGATTTCTGGCATATGACCGCTACGGCTGGCGCGGATGTAGTCCAATCTGGACGTCCAATTTTCGATGACTTTTTCCAACATTTATGGCCGTATATCGGCAATAATACGGCGAATGTTGTCTTCCAAATGGTCAAGCATTTGTGGCTTTACCGCATAGACCAATGACTTTACATAGCCCCACAGGAAGTAGTCTAGCGGTGTTAAATCACAAGATCTTGGAGGCCAATTCACAGGTCCAAAACGTGAAATTAGGCGGTCACCAAACGTGTCTTTCAATAAATCTATTGTGGCACGAGCTGTGAGACATGTTGCGCCGTCTTGTTGAAACCACATCTCCTGGACATCATGTTTATTCAATTCAGGAATGAAAAAGTTAATAATCATGGCTCTATACCGATCACCATTGACTGTAACGTTCTGGCCACCATCGTTTTTGAAAAAGTACGGACCACTGATTCCACCAGCCCATAAAGCGCACCAAACAGTCAGTTTTTCTGGATGTAACGGCGTTTCCACATACACTTGACTATTACCTTCACTCCAAATGCGGCAGTTTTGTTTGTTGACGTAGCCATTCAACCAGAAGTGCGCGTCATCGCTAAACAAAATTCGCTTATGAAAATCGGGAACAACGGTAATCTCGTTTTGGGCCCATTCGACGAATCTACGCCTTACTTGATGATCGTTTGGCTTCAAATCTTGCACGAGTTGGATTTTGTAAGCACGCAAACCAAGATCCTTCCGCAAAATCTTCCATGAAGTGGATGGACACAGATCCAATTCCTGTGCTCGATGGCGGATGGACTCATTCGGGTCTTCCTCAATGCTACGCTCTACAGCAGCAATAGCTTCTTCTGTACGCACCGTACAGCGTCTCTGGGGATGCGAGTTATCAATAAGAGTAAACGTGGTGCGAAAACGTTCCATGGTTAATCGAATTAACTGCTCTGATGGACGATTTTGTCAACGATAAAATGGACGTAGTGCGCGATACGTTTTCCGCACAGAACCATTATTTTCGAAATAAAATTGCACTATTTGCAAGCGTTGTTCAGGCGTGAGTCTATTCATGATGAATTGCCAAACCAAACTGAGAATAAATCACTTGACAGCTGTTAAATCGGTCGCCATCTTGAAAAGTAATGCCAACTTAAAGTTCTATACCTCTATAAAAAAACACCCTTTATTTAATAACTGCAATAATGTCATATATGAGAGGGACGGCATGCATGCAAACAAGGTAAAGTTTCTGACTGCGATCAACATCATGGCGACCACCAGGACGATCCTTGTCTTGCTGTATGTAAGTTGACACGCAGCTTCATCGTGGCGCTTCCTGGATGGCATTCTAGTCCAATCCCCTGGACGTTGAATTTGGGTTGTGCAAGCCCTATGCAAAAAATTGTACCCACAACAAATGTCATATATACCTTACCAAGATTGAGTACGATGTGAGGAGGATGAATAAACTCGCAATTCATCAAAGTGATGTTAGACATCAACATTGTCCAATTCAATGTAGTAGTCATAGGGTCGATTGATGAATGAATCGCTTACAACGACTAGGCACCCAAATCTTAAGCTACAATCATCTTCAGTGGCCAATATCCACAGACTTCAAAGGCATCAAATCACTGAATAATGTGAGAACAAGTTAAGCGGGCTATACTAGCGGCAAATTCACTTACACTTCTGGAGGGAACCATCTGCCGTCTATAGCGTACAGCCTACAAATGTCTACAGTTTCTATATACACCAATCTATGCAGTAAGACAAAATACAGAAACTTTTCTCTGCTTCGTAGCAACACTGTACAACATCATTATGCAAAAAATGCACATCATCGACCAAATAAGTGCAAGTTATCGCCCCAAAATTGCAAGTCAGCGACCAAACAAGTGCAAGTTATCGCCCCAAAATTGCAAGTCGGCGACCAAAAAATACAAGTCATTGTCCAAAAAATGCAAATCATTGACGAAAAAAGTGCAAGTCACCGGCACAAGAAATGGAAGCCATCCACAAAAGCAGCAAGTCATCGACTAGAAGACTGCAATGCGACAATATTGCCTGATTTATATAGAAAACTTTTTGAAGAAAACCACCGTAAGGAAACCTGTTTTGAACTTCTTGATACCATGGCTTTTCAGCCCACTAGATCCACCTCCCCCACATTTTATATCCGATTTTGCCCTATTTATAGACATAATTTTTTTTTTCGCTCATTTGAAGAAAGCAATTAGCTTTGTAGCCTATATCTCTGGTCCGAAGTAACGTCTGACCATAAGGATACGATATCTCTAAATTAACCAGTACGCAACTCTAAAATTTGTAAAGTTATCTTACATCCAAGTACTGTACGTACCTCCTATAAGAGACACTATATGGTAATTACAGTAATCGCAGCCTGTAAAGTATCACGACGGGAATTGAGTGTCCATCTTAGGTTAGGTTAGGTTAGGGTAGAGGACGTGTACTTATCAATTAAGACAAGTATAGTACCCGGATGTCGAATTGACCCAACGTCCTAGTTTCTCACACCACTTATGTTGTGTGTGTTAATTTTATACATGAGTGGTGGGACCTACAGTTTAAAGTCGACTCCGAACGACAGATTTCTGAGAAACTTTTTCGTGGCAATTTTATTTACTCTCAGATTTTTTGCCAGAAATCTGCTGAGAGGAAGTCGCCGAAGAAATACTTTTTGTATTTTGTCTTGATGTCTGGCCTGGGGCTCGAACCCTGGCTTTACGTCTAATAAGGCAACACACTAGCTACTACGACTACGGCGACTTCTTCTTTTATCCGCTTTAGCTCCACTTATACGGAGCTTTTTTATTTTTGCTCATTTGAAGAAAACAATTAACTTCATCGCCAATATTTCTGGTCCTGAGTAACGCCCGATCAAAAGGATACGTAAGGATACAAATATCTCTACATTAACCAGTATGCAACCCTTTGTAAAGTTGTCAGTACGTCGAAGTACTGTACGTACCTCGAATAAAAGACAATATCCGGTAATCACAATAATCGCAGCCTGTAAAGTATCATGTCGAAAATTTAGTTCGCAGTGCCTATCTTCATGCCTTCCAAGTCCGGTGCGAAACACATGAAATAATAGAATATAAATATTTAAGGGCAGTTTTTATCCCTAGGAGCTACGATGTGAAGGCTCCAAAAGCATAACTTACTTACTATCAACAAATTATTGAACAAAACAGTGCATACTTTAGGGAACAGTTTTTTTTTATAACTACCCCTAAATAAAGACTTCAATTATATAAAAAAATAATATGTTTCTTTTTACTACACCCTCTATTTATGTAACTTTTATCCTTTCATTCTATATGTTTGATGTTTTCAAAGATATTTTACGATTATTAACTGCCTCCTCCTTTAATATACTAATTTGTTTCCCATGTGCCTAAAAATATGCCATAAAATTTATATCAAACGAAGGATAAACATCCAAACCGAACATTACAAGCCTCATTAAATTTTTCATTCATTTCAGTGAAAATAAAAAAGCGAAACTTTAACTCGGTGTGTGTGGCTGTGTTTACTTTCTATTGGCCATACTAAGCACCTTTTCAGACCAGAAAAAATACCTGGAATTTTAAGGTTCTGTTTAACAACCCTGTAAAATATGAATATGAAGAAAGAAGGAAAGTTTTAGTCTTTTAATACAAATTAAAATAAAAAATAAAAAAGAATACCAGGCAGCAACATTGTGGAGTGACAATACCACAAACGGATACAAAAAAGTTGTCACTGCAAAAAGGGAAACATTACCGGTGGGATGGGAGTAGGGTGAAAAACTTTTTTTTGTTTATTTTGTTGTATTCACTTGCGGCAGGTATAAACGAGAAAATTACTGTTGAAACATAAACTTTTCTTTTCTCTGCTTTTTTTCATAATTTTATCTTGTTCTTCTTCCTCTTCTCCTTTTTCTTCTTCTCCCACTAAAAAGCTAAAGGAAGAGTTAATAAGTTTTGAAATGAAATTCTTTTCTTAAGAAGACTTCGTGTGTATCTTTTTTAAGCGTCTTTATTTGTTTAGTTTGCCTGGTGAAATGAGAGTTACTGTATGGATTCTGTGTTAAACGAAGTCTTAAATGTCTCAAGTAGTTAGCAAAGCTTTCTTTTTCTCTTTTCTTTCTAGTGATTATATCAGGTAAGAAGCCAACATAAAGTTATTAAAGTAGCAGATTAGATCCAAAGATTTGCGAATTCTTTGGGAATTATTTGCATTTTTTTTGGCGTTTGTTCAAACGAAAAGTTTTTCCATAAGTTTTTGGTAAATAAAAGTTATTTCTTTGACAAAAATTAAAACGAAGAGATTTTTTATTAAAAGTTCCGAAAAAATAATCATTAACAGTGTGGAATAAAATTATAGGTACACATAGAAAGCAAAAGTAATTTAATAGCCGTATAAGGTCGATTATTACAACTTCCCGTTAAAGTTGGGTTTAGTTAAAGGTAACTTTAGCTAAAGTGAACTTTAAAGTCGCCTTTAACTTATTTTCGTTATTACAACCTACAGATAAAATAAGGTAAACTTTTTCAAAAATATGGCAGTGCCGGAGCAATGTCGATAACACTGCTCAAATTAAACAAGTTTTTTTTGTTAAATGCAGTGGCAACGACGGGCTTCGTTTTTTTGTCGTATATGCACATTTTGTTTATATTTGAAGTTGCTATATTGAAAATAGTATATAATGGGTGATTTTTTAAGAGCTATAGGAAAATTAAAAAACAAATAAAATTCAGAAAAATGCATGAAATATTTATTTGAATCGATAGTACGGTCCATATAATTTAATGTTTGAAGATTATTTCATGCAAATTTTGACCGCGACTGTGCCTCAAATGGTCCATCCGCTTAGTCCAATTTTGGCATACTCTTTCCAACATTTCGGCCGGTATCTCACGAATAAATGCTTCAATGTTGTCTTCCAATGCGTCAATTGAAGCGGGCTTGTCTGTATTGACAAATAGTCTAAAGGCGTTAAATCGCACGATCTAGGCGGCCAATTGACAGGTCCCGAACATGAAATAAAATATTCACCGAACTCGCCTCTCAATAAGTCCATTATTACGCGTGCTGTGTTGCATGTGGCACCGTCTTGTTGAAACCACATGTCCTCAACCTCTTGCATTTTGGGCAAAAAAAGTTGGATATCATCGTATCACGGTAGCGCTCACCATTCACAGTTACGTTACGATTCGCACCATCTTTGAAGAAGTACGGTCCAATGATGCCACCAGCCCATAAACCGCACCAAACTGTGACTTTTTCTGGATGCATTGGTAGCTTTTGCAATGCTTCTGGCTGATCTTCACTCCAAAATCGACAATTCTGCTTATTTACGTATCCATTGAGCCAAAAATGAGCTTCGTCGCTGAACACAATTTTTCGATAAAGAAGTGGATCTTCGGCCAACTTTCCAAGAGCCCATTCACTAAAAAATCTGCGTTGCGGTAGGTCGTTCGGCTTCAATTCTTGCACCAGTCGTATTTTGAAAGGCTTCACACCTAAATCCTTCCGCAAAATTTTCCACTTTGTTGAGTAACAGAGGCCAAATTGCTGCGAACGGCGACGAAGCGATAATTGATGGTCATCATTAACACTGGCCGATAAAGCTGCGATATTTTCTTCAGTTCGCACTCTACGTAAGCGTGTTGGTGGTCTAATGTCCAACAATGTAAATTTGGTGCAAAATTTAGTCACAATAGCCCGAATAGCCGCTTCAGTGGGTCGATTAAACTGACCATAAAATAGAAGAATCGCGCGATGAACTTTCTTAACAGACCACGCATTTTGATGATAAAATTCAATGATTTGCAAGCGTTGTTCGTTTGTAAGACGATTCATGGTTAAATTATAGACCAAACTGAAGATGTTTGACAGTGAAACAAAACACGAAACGTGCGTGAACTGTTTAAAGCAGCAGTGTTGCCAAAAACATAATAGCTAAAAAATTACACGCGTTAGTGGTGGCATGTTCAAACCTAAACTTAACTTTAAAAGTTACCGGTAGGATGATCCTTCCTTTAGCTTAACGCTCACTTCTACCATATTGTCCACACATTATTATAATAAAAAACAATTTATCTACCAGTTAAAATCCTCCCTTTAGTTAACGGCAAGTTGTAATAATGGCCCTAAGAGTGTCTCTGTATGAGTGCACTTTAGTGTAACCTTTTTGTACAAGTGGCAACTCTAAAAATTTGACAGCTGTCACATTACTTTATAGCGATTAATTAAAATGGAACATTGTACGAAAGAATAACGAGTTGTTATGTGAAAAGTTATTACAAAAATGGGAAAAAATTTTGCTAAGACCTTCGGAAACCTCGAAAAATTGTGGCCATTTGAATGCTGGTAGAAAAAAAATTTGTAGAAAGCAAATCGTTATGTGGGCAGTAAGATGTCAATGTACAGGTCGATCTCTTGAAAATATTAAGCCCAAACGACATTAAGCCTGAAAACATCAATTCAGCATTGTTCTGAACATTTCAAATGTCGCGTAGCAGTACACAGAGAATTTTCACAAAAGACATCTACCGTCATGGGAACAAAATTCAGCTTACTCGGGAGCTCAAACCAGCAGACCATGGAAAGCACCGGCAATTCGTTCAATAAGTAATGAAGCACAGTGAAGCAAATGTCAATGACAACTTAATCCTCTCCGATGGAGTGCATTTCCCTGTGCATGGTGTAGAGAATACACAGAAATGTTGTCTTTGAAGCTCAGAAAACCTTCAAGCATTCCATGACAACAAATGCACCCACAAGGACCAACACTTTGGCGGTAATTTTGAACAGGTAGCCTCAGTTTTTTTAAGATGAGCACGAAACTGCAACTGATTATGAACAGTGTACAGGCTGATATATAATGCAACAAGGTAAAGCGCTATATTTTTTTAATTTTTGTTTTAATTTTATTGCTCAGGAGCAAAAAATGTTGGAAATAACATCAAATTTTAGAATCAGCTTAGATTTGTTCGAATTGGCCACCTTTGGTATGAATTATGGCCTTCAAACGGCCGACAAAGCCATCACAGGCTGCACGAAAGTAACTCTGCGGTATTTTGGCCCATTCCCGGCGAAGCGCCGTCTTGAGATGATCGACACTTTGGTATTTTTTAGTGAGAACCTTACTCTCCAAAATGCCCCAGGCGCAAAAGTCCAACGGATTGAGATCCGGAGATTTTAGTGGCCATTGTGCGGTAGAAATGAAGCGAGGAACCTCCTTTTTAAGCCATTCTTGGTTGACGCGTGCTGAGTGCGGTGGTGCTGAGTCCTGTTGGAATGTCCATGGTCTGCGGCCGAAATGTTTGTCTGCCCAGGGCCTCAATACTGTCTTTAAGACATTTTCCCGATAATATTCGGCATTTATTTTGACTCCACGGTCGATGAATACGAGCGGGGAGCGACCATCGGCAGTTACGGCGGCCCACACCATTACCATCGGCGGCGCTTGAGTTCTGGTGGCCAATCGCAGGTGTAAATTTTCAGCTGACCTCTTTGGCAAGTAAACCCGATCATTTTGTTTGTTCACAAACCTGCTAAATTTGGAATGGCTTCTCATCGGAGAAAACCAAATTCGCTAACTGGCCATTTTCGTGCAAGCGAAGTAACTCCTTGGCTCTTTCCAGTCTAACTTTTTTTGTCCATTGGTGAGCTCTTGCACTTTTTGGAACTCAATGGCTTTAGTCCAAGTTCATTTTTCAATATGTATTGCATCCGTTCTCGCGATATGTTCAGCTCACGAGCAATTTTTCTACCACTGCGGCGTGGATTTCGATCAAATCTGGCCTTCACTTTTCGGATCATTTCTGGTGTTGTTACCGTTTTTTTCGTCCACTTTTTGGACGCGATGCAACACTGCCAGTATCACGGTTACGACCAATGGTACGAGAAACAATTCAAATTTAAATGCTGGAGGGCTCTAACGATAGCCAACTGTGGTTTTCCAGCCAAATATAAAGCAATCACACTATCACGCTTGAATTCCATCACGAACTCTCACTGGAATAAATCTGTCAGCTGTCAGACGAGCGGTTTACAAATGATAACAACCTGAAGTTGGTTGCAATACATATCAGCCGCAATGTATGTTGCAGAACATGATGACGACGTTTTTGTGTTCTCAACTCGCATCAAGGATCTGGAATTCATGCGGATTCAACAAGACGGCGCCACTTGGCACACTGCGGGTCTTAAAATATATGTATTACAGCAACGATTTCTATAACGAATTATGTCAAGAAATTCTGATGTCAAACGCCCAGCAAGATCATGCAATTTAACGCCGTGCCATGCCTTTTTGGGTTTTTGCGAAATTTCGGTTTTTGCGCATTAACCAGAAGCAATTCTGCTTCGGTTTAACATGACAAAACCAAGGCGTATGCTGGCACATCTATCCTCTCAATTCTAGGCACTCATGTTCTCGTGTTGCCATTATTTTCCTCTCTCTCTCTCTCTGCTGTTTTCCTAGTTCCAATACAATGCACTGCATGAGCTCCAGGACAAAGCAATGTCGAAAATTGAGGTGCTGATGAACTAAGGCTAAGGCAACACAGATCTCGAATGGTTGCCGGGCATACGTATACTCAATGAGCGTTTGAAATATAAGAAAAAGGTGTTTCGAACTTTTTTCGAACACCATATTTTGTTACGCGTGTGAAGGTAAATTTCAATTTTATAACCCAAGACGCAAACCCAACATTTTTATAGAGGATATATCGGCGTTAAGAGAGCATAACTTGTCTAAAAATTTATTTGGCGACGTATTATGGAGCATTTGCTGCCATACCACATCTAAACTAGGTTATCTACTATGAAACCACATTAAATAAAGAAATCTTTCTTATTCCTAGCCCATAATATATCACTTCGTACGGCCTTACTTCAAGGTTTAATGAATTTTAGTTAAATAAAGCATATTTTAAGGCATTCTTTTACACAAAGTGAAATAAAAAATGTTCCACACCATCAAATATAAAAGGCTAATTAAAATTTTTGGGTTGTAATTTATTTTAATGACACTAATTAAAACACCAGTAATGTGGCATATTTATTAGCAATACAATAACCAACAAAGCATACTTTTAGGCAACACACAAAACACACTGCCATCACCACCACCACCAGCAATTCTAATAAATTAAAATTATTTTGATTTGTTGGTTTGTCGGTTTGTTAACTGCAAGCAATCAAACTTGTTTCGAATTCAAAAATTAAAAGCCATTAAAAACATACACATACACCCACCCCCCACCGTGGTAGTATAGCATAGAAATCAAAAGCAAAGTATATTTTAAGGGGCTGCAGAAAAACCTTCACTACAATTTTGAATATTGAATGGATGGATGGATGTGTGTTTTTTATTGTTGTGGAAATGTTTTGCATGATGACATATTGTATTGTAATCAAGATTTGCGGGCAGAAAAGAAAAGAAAACGAAAGAAAGAGAAAGAAGACGCAACAACAATTTTTAGCATGCTTTAAGGCTGTTTTCTACTTAAGGCCATACAGTCAATTATGTCATTTAATCGTTGAGTATGTTGTTATACTCAACCAGACAGACAGACAGACAGACAGACACTGCCAGAGGACAGACAACTTTTATTTTTTCTGTTTGATAAAGATAGAAGCCAGCCAAAAACAAAAGGATTTGGGTCTTAAAGGCTCCACCCCGAGCAGGGTAGAAAGGGTGGCCATTGAGTATGTTTATTTACTCCCCTTTTTTCTCTTTTTGTTCTCTTTTTCAGTTTGAAAAGTACTTGCGGTTAAGCCTACTGTGTGTGCATGTGGTTCTTTTGTGCGATTCCTTCTATTTTCAGCGCTTTTTTGCTATTATCTGCTCCCCATTTTCTGTTTTTGTTTGTAAAACTCATGAGTGTTATCAGATTGCTGCCTGTTAAAACACCATGACTATTTACTGAGTGTTTCAGATACAAAACAGAGAGAGAGAGAGAAAGAAAAAAATCAGAACCTGTTCCATTTTGCCCTATAATTTCGCACTCAATGGATGAAAACGTTAATTACTTACAATTCATACATACTGTAAATGACAGAAGAGGTCACATACTCCTGGGGTATGGGGTTAAACTAAAATGAGGCAACCAGGTAGCAGACAAAAAGGGTGTGTGGCAAGGGTTGGAGTATGAGAATTCTTTTCTTTTTTAATACCAGGGTATAGAAAGGGTGATGAGGTGAATTATTTATTGAAAAATGTTAACTAAAAGGTGTTTTTTATAGAGGTATAGAACTTTAAGTTGACATTACTTTTCAAGATGGCGACCGATTTAACAGCTGTCAAGTGATTTATTCTCAGTTTGGTTTGGCAATTCATCATGAATAGACTCACGCCTGAACAACGCTTGCAAATAGTGCAATTTTATTTCGAAAATAATGGTTCTGTGCGGAAAACGTATCGCGCACTACGTCCATTTTATCGTCGACAAAATCGTCCATCAGAGCAGTTAATTCGATTAACCATGGAACGTTTTCGCACCACGTTTACTCTTATTGATAACTCGCATCCCCAGAGACGCTGTACGGTGCGTACAGAAGAAGCTATTGCTGCTGTAGAGCGTAGCATTGAGGAAGAACCGAATGAGTCCATCCGCCATCGAGCACAGGAATTGGATCTGTGTCCATCCACTTTATGGACGATTTTGCGGAAGGATCTTGGTTTGCGTGCTTACAAAATCCAACTCGTGCAAGATTTGAAGCCAAACGATCATCAAGTAAGGCGTAGATTCGTCGAATGGGCCCAAAACGAGATTACCGTTGTTCCCGATTTTCATAAGCGAATTTTGTTTAGCGATGAAGCGCACTTTTGGTTGAATGGCTACGTCAACAAACAAAACTGCCGCATTTGGAGTGAAGGTAATCCTCAAGTGTATGTGGAAACGCCGTTACATCCAGAAAAACTGACTGTTTGGTGCGCTTTATGGGCTGGTGGAATCATTGGTCCGTACTTTTTCAAAAACGATGGTGGCCAGAACGTTACAGTCAATGGTGATCGGTATAGAGCCATGATTACTAACTTTTTCATTCCTGAATTGAATAACCATGATGTCCAGGCGATGTGGTTTCAACAAGACGACGCAACATGTCACACAGCTCGTGCCACAATACATTTATTGAAAGACACGTTTGGTGACCGCCTAATTTCACGTTTTGGACCTGTGAATTGGCCTCCAAGATCTTGTGATGTAACACTGCTAGACTACTTTCTGTGGGGCTATGTAAAGTCATTGGTCTATGCGGTAAAGCCACAAACGCTTGACCATTTGGAAGACAACATTCGCCGTATTATTGCCGATATACGGCCACAAATGTTGGAAAAAGTCGTCGAAAATTGGACGTCCAGATTGGACTACATCCGCGCCAGCCGTGGCGGTCATATGCCAGAAATCATATTTAAAATGTAATGCCACAAGATTATCTTTCGGATAAATAAAATTCATGTCAATCGAATAATCCATCGTTGTTTTATTGCAACTTAAAGTTCTATACCTCTATAAAAAACACCCTTTATTACGCTGTAAAATAGTTATCACGCTGTTCCTAAAGTAAAAATTATAAGACGATTTGTTACATTAGCTCTACGTCCATATCATCTATTGCAGTCTCCTCAAAATTCATAGGGTATCTATATAATGTCTCCTCCAAGCCTATTGCCTTGACAAATTCAAGAATGTTAGCAATGATAATAACCTGCCTAGCACTTGATATGCACCCTGGTGTTTCCTCCGCTCGGGCTCCAAGAATGTGCTCCAATGATTGATTCTCCTCGTCACAAAATGTACATGTCGGACTCGAGACAACTCCCAGTCTGAATAAATGTACCCGGAGTTTACAGCGCCCTGTCAAACGACCGGTTGCCAAACGTAGATTGTTCCAGGATAGTCTGATACATGACTTAGATCTCCTTTTATTGTAAATTCCCAAATAAAGTTTTGATTGCCTTAAACGCATTTGATTTTGGAAGTGTCTTTGCTTCTATTTACCGTCTCTTTCGTTTAGCATCAACCATTTTCACCACTTCAAACCAGAGAAGCCTTTTGGCCCTATAAACAGCAAGGAAGCTCCCCTCCACACAAACTCGTCTGCTTAAGTTTTGTAAAGAATTCTCACATGATTTGGAAACGAGCAGTGAGTAACTTTATTCTGCCTACCAAAATGATTCAGTATTTTCAGACAACCCCATACCAGCTCCGATTTAACCTCATAAAAGCCTGTTATTACTGACAGATAGCACTGCTGTGTTCTGTTTTTTCTACTGCCTATCCAAGTTGAATTGACTACATCTTTCAATGGCATCAACTTCCGCTTCAAAGATACCCTTGAGTTTCCCCATGGACTGGGAATATTTCATTCTGGGACCATAAACTACTGCTCGTAGTCCAAGATCTGTTCTTGACCCATCTGTATACCACCCTCTTTTAAGATAGTTTGGAGTGTGCAGATTACTCCATTCTTTTTTTTCTGGTTGCGAAGCATCTCCCAATATCTATTGGCTCTGTCTAGGGGCCAGCGAAATTCTCTAATGAATTTCATATTAGGCTTGTATTCCATCAACCTGAACACAGTCTCTACGGCTTTGGTCTTCACTACCATTTGCAGTGGATGTAAGTTGAACAGAGCGTCTAGTGCCAATGTAGGATAGATTCTCATTGCCCCTGTTATACCAACGCTAGTCACTGTATCTTGCTTAACTCCAATTGAGCCTTATTCCAATTCGTTCTCTCTGCCCACACCATATCACCTTACGTTACTATTGGACTGATCATGGTATACATCCAGTGCCTAATTACTGGATTACATTACCCGGATTTCACTGCAAGCTTTCCGCGAATCATTACGGCACGTCTCGCTTTTTCTGTGATGCTTTATGTATGAGCCCTCTTTCTTAACTTCCTATCTAGTGTTATTCCCTATAAATGTTATTTTAAGAGAATATTCCTCTTAATTTAATTTTCTTTTTAAAATATCTTGTAAATTAAAATTCAATTTTCAATATAACCCTTAAAGTATGCTAACGATTAGCCTATTTCCGTTTAAAACCGCCCTTTTTTCTTGAATCCTTTTACAAATATTTTTCCTCACTTAATTCCTCATTATCATGACGTATATTTTTATGGAATAAAACACCACTTTGAAAAAAGCGAAAGGAACTGCCAACACCTTGGGTTAAAATTTAGAGCATATCTTAAGGAGCCAATCAACAGAATTTTGCTATTGTATTTCGTGCATTGTTTTTCAGCGAAATACAAAACATACACGTGTTTCAACTCTTTATTTATTTCAACACATACGTAATAAAACAAAAATATTGAGAGAAAACGAAACACTTCACTTCATAGCATACATTATGGCGTTTTTTTATTTTATTGCACTCTACTTGATTTCTTTATTATTTCATACTCGTCGTGTACATACCAGTACGTTTTCATTTATTCAAAATCATCCTTTCCTTTCACTCTTTTAACATCCAATTTATTCATGTGTGCTATTCATTCTTTATATCATGCTTAATTTCTTTTCCTCTCTCCTTGTTTTCTTTTCTTCTTCCATCGGGGAAAGTAAAGAAAAGATTTTTAAATGAATTTCTTTTTTTTTATAAAATTTTTCTCAAGAGCACAATACAACATGTTGTTCATTTCTCTTTCTTGTATAACAATAACAACAACAATATGTCAAGAAATTGTACTTGAGTGTTCTTTTTTTTCTTTTCTTCCTTTGGTTTCATATAATACTGAGTAGATTTTTATGACACAGACAGTAAATATAGAAAGCAAGAGAGCATATTATAAGGCGCATAAATATCTTCATACATAAAATATGTGAAATTATGTTGACTCAAGGATGACAGTAGAATAAAGAAAGAAATGACATTTTAAAGTCTACTTATAGGGGTTATTTTTTTTTGTTTTTGAAGAGTAAAATTAAAGATTTACAAAAAGTGTCGACCACACGGGTAGCTTTCTGATAGCCAAACAGACAGTAGGTAAGGCTTTGAAATAAAGGGTGTTTTTTATAGAGGTATAGAACTTTAAGTTGCAATAAAACAACGATGGATTATTCGATTGACATGAATTTTATTTATCCGAAAGATAAACTTGTGGCATTACATTTTAAATATGATTTCTGGCATATGACAGCCACGGCTGGCGCGGATGTAGTCCAATCTGGACGTCCAATTTTCGATGACTTTTTCCAACATTTGTGGCCGTATATCGGCAATAATACGGCGAATGTTGTCTTCCAAATGGTCAAGCGTTTGTGGCTTTACCGCATAGACCAATGACTTTACATAGCCCCACAGAAAGTAGTCTAGCGGTGTTAAATCACAAGATCTTGGAGGCCAATTCACAGGTCCAAAACGTGAAATTAGGCGGTCACCAAACGTGTCTTTCAATAAATCTATTGTGGCACGAGCTGTGTGACATGTTGCGCCGTCTTGTTGAAACCACATCTCCTGGACATCATGGTTATTCAATTCAGGAATGAAAAAGTTTGTAATCACAGTAACGTTCTGGCCACCATCGTTTTTGAAAAAGTACGGACCAATGATTCCACCAGCCCATAAAGCGCACCAAACAGTCAGTTTTTCTGGATGTAATGGCGTTTCCACATACACTTGAGGATTACCTTCACTCCAAATGCGGCAGTTTTGTTTGGTGACGTAGCCATTCAACCAGAAGTGCGCTTCATCGCTAAACAAAATTCGCTTATGAAAATCGGGAACAACGGTAATCTCGTTTTTGGCCCATTCGACGAATCTACGCCTTACTTGATGATCGTTTGGCTTCAATTCTAGCACGAGTTGGATTTTGTAAGCGCGCAAACCAAGATCCTTCCGCAAATTTTCCATAAAGTGGATGGACACAGATCCAATACCTGTGCTCGATGGCGGATGGACTCATTCGGGTCTTCCTCAATGCTACGCTCTACAGCAGCAATAGCTTCTTCTGTACGCACTGTACAGCGTCTCTGCGAGTTATCAATAAGAGTAAACGTGGTGCGAAAACGTTCCATGGTTAATCGAATTAACTGCTCTGATGGACGATTTTGTCGACGATAAAATGGACGTAGTGCGCGATACGTTTTCCGCACAGAACCATTATTTTCGAAATAAAATTGCACTATTTGCAAGCGTTGTTCAGGCGTGAGTCTATTCATGATGAATTGCCAAACCAAACTGAGAATAAATCACTTAACAGCTGTTAAATCGGTCGCCATCTTGAAAAGTAATGCCAACTTAAAGTTCTATACTTCTACAAAAAACACCCTTTATGTAAGGTATTGAAATATAATAAGACGTTAAGAAAACCAAGAAACTTCTTCTTCCTTATAAAGTCTATCTTATACAATTTGAAAGGAAATTGAAAATTAAAACCACAAAATAAGAAGACAGTTTTCAAAAAATGTATAATTAAATTTGAAGTATAGTTTAAGGCTCCGAAGAAAGTACCCATTGTATGTATTATGTGGCATATACTAAGGGGTTAATGAAAATAATAAAAATAGAGTAATTTGTAAACAATGTATGGAGTTTTTAAATATAAATGTCGCCAAAAATTCTATTACATCCCCCTTAAACTAGACTATGATTTTAATTTCTTATTGAGATTTCGTACACATTTTATTTATTCATTTAAAGCTTATCAAAGACTATTTTTTGTCATTTAAATCCTTTATTTTTATGAAATCCTCTTTAAAATAAAAATTCCCTTACAAATGTTGAAAGCAAGGAAAAAATAAAGCCTACTTTAAGGTTGTTTTTTTATTATTCCCAAACTAGGCAAAAATGTTAAGTTCACCATAAATAATAAATAAAAATGCAAATATGCAAAGCATACTTTTAGGATCTATAAAATAAATAAAACGGAAATATTTTCCACTTTGTTGCAGATATACGCAGCAGCAGTAGTACAACGACAACAACAACACCAACAAATCCTATTAGGTAACAACAATGAATATTGAATGAGTATGACTGCATAACAAATGGAGAAAAAAACTCAATGATATCACCGCAAACAACAATGTTTTCGGGCTACAACGACAAAGAGACAACAACAACAACAACAACAAAAACTGCTGTAAAGAATTACAAATTTACAGTGAAATATACAAGCAATGGATTCTATTTTAATTCGCAGCCTACAAGTATGCTTTAATTTAAAATTAAATTTTAAAAGTAAACCCTAACATAGACTGCGTCTACTTTTTTTTTCTAAAGTACTTGGAATGCCGGCATACCTTTAAGCATATGCCTGGTCATGTCCACACTGTTTTGAAGTGTATACAGGCTATGGTCAACTGCGTAGAGCAGCATTAAGAGTGAGGCATAATTGCTAAACATACACATACTCCCTACCTCTGTCTCGATGTGTGTGTATCGTTGTCCTTATTTATATCACTTAAATTTAAAGCACATTTAATGCTGTCAATACAATGACAAAGTATGAGTGCTTTAGAATAAAACTGTCATTGAAAGTACAACAGACACTGCGGGGCATTCGAATAAAACATAAATCATAACATATTGTTAGGCAAAGAAAAGCAATTAAGCTTTATGCAATAAATTCTTTCCAGTGCGAAAAATTAAAAGTTAAGAATGTACCTGGAAACGTGCTGTTGGACCCTCGCTGTCCTTTCAAAGAAAGATTTCTAATGTAACATTATTATCCAAAAACTATGGGGTTCATAACCCTAAAAACAATCACTGCCGTATGATTAGTTATGATCAGCGGTGGGAAGCGAAAGGCCCATGATTGAGTTTTCTCTCTGAGCTGGCAATGGCAGGGTCGAATATAAATTCATTGCTAACGCAACTTTCATTCTCCAATGCCCTGACTCCGGTTTACGAATTTTTATCACGCAACAGGGCTCTTTCAATGTAGCCCAGAGAGAAGAAATAGAAGCTTAATTAAGACCGAAAACTGCAGATGTGGATGGGAATTTAAGGATTGGTAGCATATTCAGCAGGCAGAAATTATGGCAGTCCAAGCACTTAAGGAACTTAGAGGAGATGGACATCATCATGCCGGGAAATGTAATGGAATTTGAAAGAGATCCTCTTAGAAGAAGAACAAGGGTCCACCGATGATCGGTTTCTCGTACTCTGCCAATACGTCCTGAATACTCAGCCTTCGTTAATGCCCGTATATCGTTGGTGTTTTTTATATGAACAATGTATTGCCGAACAGTACCAGGAAACATCAGCTTCTAATTAAGTTAGTAGCCTGTGGTTGTCATGGTAATTTGATTAAAGTTCGTTGTACTTTCACCAGGAGAATGTAATGAAAATGTTTATATGAATGAGGAAAGTACAGTGTCCCATTAGCCTCAATGGCGCTTTTTTTCTGTTTATAAAAGGGGGAGAAGAATACTTACTGGTCCAAGAACCATGGGTGGAGCTTCTTTTCCGTCTCTAAAAGGGGAAAAAGAATACGTACTGGTCAAAGAACCATGGGTTTATCGTGACAAAATTTGTGGACTTAATTTACAAAACTGCAGGATAACCGCTCTTCTGAGTGCGAGTACGATAAGAGTTTGTATTCTACTCAAGAGCGATATTTATCAGAGTCTTCTTAAACATTTCAGCAATGCTGAGATAGCTCTGTGGGTCTTCTCATGCTATATGCCATATGAGGACCCATTTTCACCGGAAACAATCTAAGAGCTCTGAATGGTGGAGGCCAGGCTAAAACCAATGCATGTGATAATTGCTTCTCTTCATCAGAAGCTTTTGTTGGGGCAGCGTTTGAAATTTCTTATGAAATACGACTTGTCGAATTCGGAAGAAGAGCCCACAGCATCAATATGGTACGTAGTGAGGTCATCGATATTACATACATGCATAATTGCTTATTACAACCCTTCAGTCAGAATTACAACCTAGCTTCTCACACCACTTATGTTGTGTGTGTTAATTTTATATATGAGCGGCGGGACTTACAGTTTAAAATCGAATCCGAGCGACAGATTTTCGAGAAACTTTTCATGGCAATTTTATTTTACTCTCAGAGTTTTTGCCAGAAATCTGCTAAGGGGAAGTCGCCTAGAAAATATTTTTTCATATTTTCGATTAGATATCTGACCTGGGATTTGAACCGTAGTCTTACGTCTAGTATAGACGTAGATATTATCTAGATCTAGATATTATGATGTATCATTAATATTTAAGTATGCAATTAAATTGTTCATTTTTAACTTGACCCCTAAAAGTATGCAATGAAAACTGGCATCATTAAATTATACATACGGTATACCGTCGTACAATAAACACATAACGGTTTACGACATTAAAGGCAACACACAGGCAGGCAGTTGCTGCAGTAATTCTCTCTCTCTCTCTCTCTCTCTTTATAATACCATCATATGGAGAGGAGCCTTGGAACACATACATACCCTTTTGCATATGCTATGTAATGTAATATAATCACCATTCAAAATTGCATTGCATACTTATAGGAAAATATATTGAATTGTCCCGCTTTACCAAGTATGTGTGTACACTATCTGCTAGATTACGGTGACTCCATTGATATTACACTAGAAACTGCTGGAGGCTCGGAGAACTGCTCTTAGTTTGATCACACAGATAATTATATGTAGCCCCTAAAAACCATTTTTTTAAAAATGGTAATATATGGACAAGTCAACTGATTTTTGCGCCAAATTTTTTGTTTTCCATCACAGCCGAACAAATTATATTTGTTCTCATCACTAAATATTACATTCGCCCAAAAATCAGTTGACTTGTCCATATATTATTGGCCAAATTCCAATCGTGGCTTTTTTCTCGGCACTCGGCTGCGGAAACCGTTCTTTCTCAAAACATTTCGAACTGTTTCGGAATGCACAATAACATTGTGATCACTTTCCGAGGTATTTCGTATTTCTACGGCAGTAGTGCTAGGATTTTTATCCACAATACATTTTATATACCCCGGTACCCTTGGAGAAATTTTATACGAAATATACGTCGTACGTATAATTTTCTGTGGTCCCATATTGGTTTTAAGCAAACTGCAGTCACAAATTCATAGATTTTGGGAATCTTTTTTCTTTATTTAAGTAAATATGGCGTTACAGACGCTAATGTAAAGAAATTTTAGATTAGAAGTTCATTATTTAAAAAAAAAATGATTTTTAGGGGGCGGTACGTATAATTATCTATGTGACTGTATGTAACGTCTGGCCTTAAAGAGGTTCAAGGTTTGAACTTCAAAGTTTTATCGATAAACGCGTTCTACTCCAAACGAATATTTTTACATAGGATTCGTCGTACCTCAAATGCAATTTCGTTCATGGTCAACTGACCACTGTATCTCAGAAATTATTGCAGAAAAAATTCGTATTTAAAGCGCTTTTGAAAAATAAGAAAAACTATCAGACTCAATTCGACGCTGTTGTTTGAAAAGGAAGGAAAATTTTACCTCTCTACACTATTCACTGCTACGCTGAGTGTAAAACTGGCTTAACTGCGGTTAGAAACAAAGAGACAAAGTGTAAATTTACCATATAATAAGCATTATTTGTTTAAAATAGTATTGCCAGCACTTCCTCCAATCCCCCTCTTGGTATAGACTTTTAAAAGGACAAGGATAGGAAGATGTCTGTTACCCAAAGAGACCATAAAATATTGTGTAAAACATTGAAGTAAATGGCCAGGCTATTGACGACAACAACGATGATACTCATTATGTTGAGGATGATGATCATGATGGTCAAAGTCATAAACATAGCCAAGGACAGACATAACGCTAATGGTATATGGACACAACTAAATGAATGAATGGTTACTAAAGCCTAAAACAGGGAGAAAGAGATAAAGGGTGGCATGGGATACGGTTAAATAGTTGGTCACAACATAAAGCTTTGGACAAAAACAAAAACGAAAAATTTTTTTATTATAAAGCAAATAAGGAATATTGTATTGTATTGTATGGTATGGTAGGTAGCCTATGGTAATAACCACAGCCGGACATTTGAAATAGAGAATAAAAATTGTAAAGGAAGGAAGGATGACAGGAAATCAACTAGAGAGAGAGAGAGAGAGAGATAGTGAGTCCAGCCAGTATGAGTTACAATTTTAGTCGCTGTTCTGCTTGTTTTCAACATATACCATGTTCTTGTCCGTCTCGAAACAATTGATATTTATTGAAATGTAAACAGGATTGGGAACATTACAAATGTTCAGTCAGTTGTATACTGCGCGTCTGAGGGTAATTTGTAAAATGAATTTGAAAGGATTTCTGTTTTTATTTATTTTTTTCTTTTTTCTTATGGGGCCCTGTTTTACAAGTGGAAGTTATTAATAAAATAATAGTTTTGCGAAACTAATGACAACTCGCAATAGGGATTTGATATAGCAATTTTTTAAATGTGATTTTCATTAAAGCATTTAAACTTACATTTAATTAAAGCATATTTAAGGGCATCGTCTTACCTGGAAAGAGAAAATTATTATAAAAATTAGAAATTAAAATAGCAATAGGCAAAGGAATTCGATTTAAAAATGTAAAAAGAGAACATATTAATCCATAAAATCTAAAGATGTACTTTGCAATCTAAAAATATTCTGTCAACGCCTAGAGATAGACTATATTTTTTAATTAATAATAAAAGAGTTGTTTTAATATCATTAGCAAAAAAGTCCATAGTAATTACAAATTAAAGAAGAAATCACTCTTTTAAGAAATTTAAAATTTTTACAAAATTTCCCTAAAAGGGAAATTTTTATATTTTTCAATTTCTATATATTATATATTAAGAAATTACTTCTACAAAGAAATTTAAATTTTTTACAAAATTTCCCTAAAAGGGAAATTTTTATTTTTTAAGATTTTTGTCTATTCCAAATAAATATATTTGAAGAATTTCATTAAATTATTGCAAAAAAAAATGATATTTTTTACAATTTTTCAAATTTCTTTATTTTTAAAAATTTCCCTTTTAGGGAAATTTTAGGAAAATTTCTGTTTTTTAAATTTTTACGAAATTTCACTTGAAAAGCAAATAAGAACAGAATATACAACATGTAAAAACAAAGTTCTTTTAATTTTTTCCGAAATCATATCCTGAAAGAAATTTTGAATAATTTCCCTTTTTACAGGAATTTTCGTTTTCATACAATTTACATCAAAACTTATATTGAACAAAGCAAAAACTTTTAAATGCCAAAAAGAAAGAAAGGCTGCAAGTTTTTTATTTTTCAAAATTATCTTAAATTTTGAAAATTTCCCTTCTTAAGGAAATTATTTTTCAAAATTATAATAATGAACACAAATGAATAGGAATGAAAATAATGACTTAAGTTATAATAAATAATTACTTAGTTGGTTATTTAAAAAATTTCCCTAAATTTTCTAAATTTCCTTTTAATAGGAAATTTTTCTTTCCTTCAAATAATATATTATTACCAAAAACATTTAAAAAATATTATAAAAATTTTGATATTTTTAAAAAATTAAGAAAACTTCCCTTAAAGGGAAATTTTTGTTTCTTATATTTTTACAAAAAATTTTAATTTATTTCAACAAATTTTAATGGAAAAGAGACTAAAACAACAGAATTTTGTGTATTTAGTGTCGTATTGCAATTTTTTCCTTAGAAATTTCCCTGGTTATGAAACTTTTATTTTTGAAAGTCATGCGAAAAATTTAATTTTAGTAAGTAGCATACAGCAGAAACAGAAGTATGCAGAAAAATTTAAAATCCAATTATTTTATAAAACTTTCCCTTCTTGGGAAATTTGTGGAAGTCTTTTACTAATGCCAAGCAGGGCCCGCTCATAATTGCTTTAAGCCATCATATATAATTTATAATATAAAACAGGAATTAAAATCAATGAAATCCTGCATAATTGAATTTCCTTCTTTATTTTTTTCCTCATTAGACTGAAAACATATTCCTTTTAATAATAAATGAACCTATGTTGCTTGTATTTAAGTCTGTTTTTATAATTTATTAACAAAAAATCCCTTTTCCACTCATTAATTCCGTTTTCTTTTTATTGAGTTTTTTACTGCCTTGCCTTGCCTTGCTTTTGATGATCAGTATCAATAACATTTGAATTTCATTTGCCAACTCAAAAGAAACAGAAGAGAAAAAGAAAACCGATTCGTAAAATTGTATCATTAATATTTAAGTATGCAATTAAAGTGTTCATTTTAACTTGACCCCTAAAAGTATGCAATGCAAACTGACATCATTAAATTATACATACGGTATACCATCGTACAATAAACACATAACGGTTTACGACATTACAGGCAACACACAGGCAGGCAGTTGCTGCAGTAATTCTGTCTCTCTCATATGCAGGAGCCTTGAAACATATACAGACCCTTTTGCATATGCCATGTAATGTAATATAATCACCATTCAAAATTGCATTGCATACTTATAGGGGGCTATATTGAATTGTCTCTTTTTCGAAGTATATGTATATGTGTGTGTAAGTTAAAATGTATTGGTTGGTTGACGGCAATATAAACGGATTTTGTGATTATCACATGAAATCCTTCCTTGTGGCATTTTTTGTTTGTTTTTTTCTTTTTCTTTCTCTCGTACGTCCATGTAAGGTAAAACCGGCTAAATGCACGTTGTTGCCATTATGTTTAACGATACATTTTTACCAGCATGGTGTTGTTTAAACAAACCAAATGAAATTTTAATTTCCAGACAGACAAACTTTGTAGCGTGGGCTGTATGAGCCAGAAGTTTAAGTACATTTTTCAGGAATTATGTTCCCTTCTTAAAGCTCTTTTGCCAGCGTTACCATTACCATACGATTTTTAGCATGATTTCTTTATGGTTAAAGTGTCATTAAATAATGCCACAAATGACTAGCGGTTAGGTAAGTTGTTCATGTCGTTGTCTATGCCACCACCTTAACTTGCCTCGAACATTTAATGCGTATAGGGTATCAGGATGGTTACATGAATGCATGGCTGAATTTTCGCAAAGAACATGGGCTATTTGTGTGTGGAGCGGTGTGTAACAGAGTGGCATTAACAACATAATAATGTTTGGCTACAGATACCAGCCACATACGTTGTATAACATATGGCCATTTAAGCGTTTATAATAGCATTTAAAAAGTATACTTTTAGGCTAAGCTGAAAAACAATTTTTCCATTAAGTCGACAAGCAAGCCTCACACAGCCTATAAGGCATATAGGTTCTTTACATTTAAGCCATAATAAATGTTTTACAATTTTGTTTAAAAAAATAAACCTACACACAGGTTAAGTCGTTTTTATCGCCTAAAAGTATGCAACAAATAAAGTTGGTGTATTGGAGAAATGCAATCAAGAATATTAAATTAGTTATATGGTAACCCATCATGTAAAAACACTGTAAAGTATAAAAAATTCAAGTTTGAAAGTTTATTTTTCTCAAGCCATTAAAAAAGTATTGCATACATTAAGGTGTTAAACAAAATTAAAAATAAATATGTATGTGTACAAAAATTGGTAACTTAATTGGTTTCCCAGAAATTGCTCAAATTTAAAATTTTTTTTAATAAAAATGAACTCCGATAAAAATTTCCCTAACAAGGGAAATTTGCAAAACTAAAAATTTACTGTAGATCTTGCGATGAGATTCCGTTTTTTTATTATGCCCTTTGGTATAAGTTGTAATACCAAATTAAAATTTTCAAAGAGCCTTCAATAAGAAAATTTTCCCTAAAAGGGGAAATTTCATAAAATTAAGCAATTAAAAATTTTTTCAAAATAATTTTGTTTTTATGGCTTAGTCGTCAATAATTCGTTAAAAAAATATTAAAATTTAATTAAAATCTCTTTTAAAAAAATTTCCCTTACTAGAAATTTTTATTACTATATGGGATATTATAAAGACACGTTTCTCACAAAACCTTCACAAGGAAAATATCACTTAAAATCCTAGTAAAATATGTACAAAGAAAAATTTCCTTAAAATGGGAAATTTTCATTAAATCAATGAAATTAAAAACTGTTGCCGAAATTGGTTTAAAAACTTCGTTTTTTTATAATGTTTTAATAAAATTGAAATAAAAAACAAACCAAATGTAAAATTTTCTTAAGAAGACAAGTTTATAAAAATTTCCTTTCAAATATTTTTCAAGAAATTAATTTTTTTCTTCACTTAAAATGGTTTAAAATGAAGGAAACTTTAAAAGCAATCCTCATAGTTTATTACAGCCCTGCACACACTTTATGCTTAGCAAGTGTTTTAATTCCCATGGGGGGAAAATGGTTTTATAAAGTGTTTAAAAAAGGTGCAACATAATCATTTTTAAATGCTACAAAATATATAATATCTGATGGAAGAGACACGTTTTTGAAGGTTTAAATGAAAAAAATGTTTCAATAAAAAAGCAGCATCAGGCCATTTAATGGCCTATAATTATAAAAATAGAAACACCACAACGCAAATTATGCTGATGATGAGGAAAGAAGATTAAGTCTATGAATGATTTAGTAGAATAAAAGCAAAATATAAAATAATTATTTAATTATGATAGAAAAAATACAAAAAAAATAAAATAAAAAAAACAAAAATTATAGTCGAAACATCTTTATCAATTGAGTCAATTTTGTTTTATTTTATAAACTTAACTTTTACTAGAGGAACCCCAGCAATAAAATCATAATAAAATTGACCTTCAGGATGATAACGACGAAAGTAAGTGATACATTTTAAATCTATATTTTCCATTAAAAATTAAATATTTAAATGGTTCAAAACGAATATTTGGTACCCTTCTCTAGACAGACAAACGTCCCTAAGATAATTGTTATAATAATTTCTAGATGTTTAAACTAAGCAATTAGTACAGTGGGAAATATTGCTTTTGAAGAAAATTTTTATTATACGCAATTTTAAAACAAACTTTAAACAAATATTGGGATTATTATTAAATTTCACCATATTTTTGAAAATTTCCCTTTATAGAGAAATTTTTCACAATTTTTATTTTATTCGTTTATGAAAATTTGAATGAAAATAAACGGATTTATTAAAAAAAAATCCGGGTTTCTTTCAACATTTCCCTTTACAGGGAAATTTATATTTTTTATTTTTTTATTTATATTTCAAACGTTTAATAAAAACTTTAATAAAAAAATTTAAAAAAATTTAATTTCCCTGATTTTTTTAAGAAGTTTTATAACAATTTTAATAAAAATAAACAAATTTATTAAAAAGAAGTTAATATTCCCAGTATATTCCTCATAATTTCCCATCATAGGATATATTTTTTACACTTTTTATTTATATTTTAAATGTTTAATAAAAACTTTAATTATAAGGAAATTAAAAAATAATTAGAATTTCCCTGAGTTTTTAAAAACTTCCCTTTATAGGGAATTTTTTATTTACCAGAATTTTTATTGTATTTGAAAAGTTTTATGAGAATTTTAATAAAAATAAACAGATTTAGTGAAAAATTGGAATTTCCCGGTATTTTTCAAAATTTCCCCTTATAGAGTAATTTTTATTTTTCACAATTTTTATTTTATTACATACATTTTACAAAAATAAATAAATTAGAAAAAAATTAAATTTCCTAGATTTTCAAAATTTCCTAGTTTTCACAATTTGTATTTTATTACATACATTTTATACAAATTTTAATAAAAAATAATAAAACAAAATTTTAGGAAAAATATTAAATTTCCTAGCTTTTTTCAAAATTTCCCTTTATATGGAAATTAATATTTTCTACAATTTTTTTTAATCAAAAAGTCTTTTAAGAATTTTACTAAAAATAAACAGATTTAGTGAAAAAATTAAAAATTCCCTGTATTTTTCAAAATTTCCCTTCATAGGGAAATTTTTATTTTTAACAATTTGCATTTTATTACATACATGTTATACAAATTTTAATAAATATTTAAGAAGAAAAATTAAGTTTCCTAGTTTTTTTTCAAAATTTCCCTTTATAGGGAAATTAATATTTTCCACAATTTTTTTTATTCAAAAAGTCTTTCAAGAATTTTACTAAAAATAAACAGATTTAGTAAAAAAAATTAAAATTTCCCGGTATTTTTCAAAATTTCCCCTTATAGAGTAATTTTTATTTTTCACAATTTCTATTTTATTACATACATTTTATACAAATTTTAATAAAAATAAATAAATCAGGAAAAAAATTAAATTTCCTAGTTTTTTTAAAATTTCCCTTTATAAGGAAATTAATATTTTCTAAATTTTTTTTATACAAAAAGCTTTATAAGAATTTTACTAAAAATAAAGAGATTTAGTAAAAAAAAACGAAAATTTCCCGGTATTTTACAAAATTTCCCTTTACAGGAAAATTTTTATTTTTCATAAATTAAAAATAATAATAAAAAAAGTAATAATCAAATTTAAAAAAAATTTAAATTTACCAAAATTTTTTAAAATTTCCCTTTATAGGGAAATCTTCATTTTTCACAATTTTTATTTATTTATTTTTTCAAAAGTTTTATGAAAATTTGAATGAATATAAACGGATTTATTTAAAAAATTAAAATTTTCTAGAATTTTTCAAAATTTCCCTTCATAGGGAAATTTTTATTTTCCGCAATATTTATTTAATTTTAAACGTTTAATAAAAATTTTAATAATAATCAAATTTAAAAAAAAAAAATTGAACTTCCCAAATTTTCCGAAAAATTCCCTTAATACGGAAAATTTTATTATTCACAATTTTTATTTTATTTGAAAAGTTTTATAAAAATTTGATTAAAAATAAACAAATTTATTAAAAAAAATAAAATTTCCTAGTATTTTTCAAAATTTCCCCTTATAGAGTAATTTTTATTTTTCACAATTTTTATTTTATTCGAAAAGTTTTATAAAAATTTTAATTAAAATCAACAAATTAATTTAAAAAGTTATAATTTCCTAGTATTTTTCAAAATTTCCCCTTATAGGGCAATTTTAATTTTTTCATAATTTTTATTTATATTTTAAACGTTTCGTAAAAATATTATAATTTTATAAACAAAAATTGGAGTATCCATGATTTTTTAAAAATTTTCCCTTTTTAGGGAAATTTCTATTTTTCACAATTGTTATTCGTAGAGTATTTAAAAATTTGAAAAATAGACGAATTTGTGAAAAAATTCAAATTTCCCAGTATTTTTCAAAATTTCCCTTTATAGGGAAATTTTTTAATTTTTGCTGATTTTCCCATAATTTAATTTTATTTGAAAACTTTAATTTAAATTACAAAATTAAAATAATTTCCCCTTAATGAAACCAATGGCAGAGATCTGGTATTACTATGATAACTTATAGGTGCTAGTGTAGGGCACTAAATTCTAAACAAACAAAAATTAAAAATTACAAAAATAATAAAAGACAGACAGACAAAAAATAAATGGAAGAAAAAAATCTTTCAATGGGTTTTCATAATTCAAAAGCTTAGTCTATAAAAAGCGTTTAAACCGATAGGACGGACTTGCAACAATGTTGGCGCCTACAATTTTCAAACAATTAGTCATTCTAAGTGTATTACAAGTAAGTGAAGAAAAATATTTTTTTTATAAGAAAAAAAGTACCAAAAAATCTGTTCTTTCGTAAACAGTTTACCTTGGCCAATGTTATACGTACGACAACGTACTCACCCTTGTTGCCCGAGGAAACCCAAGAAGAATTTGAGCGGCGCATAAGTTTAGAAACGGAAGAATTTCTGAACAGCATTTTCAAAAATCAAATTGGTTTCTTTAATAAAGTAAAGCAAGACTTAAAACCTGAGACACAACGCTACAAGGATATCGAAGCCTTTGTGGAGGAATTAAAAGTGGCCAGACAGGAACAAGATTTGAGTCGGAAAGATGAGTTATATTGGAATTCATTTAAAAAGGTATTTTATCATGCAAAACAAATTTATTAAAAATGTTGTACTAAAGCTTGTCTTTTAATTTTAGTTCGATAAACCGGTTTTATTGCTTAATGATCCGGTTAAGACTGGCCTGAGCAATGATGAGTACCAAAAGATTTTGGAGGAAAATGGTTTGAAAGATTTAATGACAAATTTCTTGGCTGATGTGGCCTCATATTTCTGGAAAATGGCCAAGCACAGTGGTAAAGTGTTAGAGACTACAGTGGATCGTTTTGTGGAGAATATGCAAAAAGAGAAAGTGGTATTTTAGTGTGCTTATAGTGTTAATTAAAATAGTTTTAGTTAAAAATGGAGTCAAAAAACGTATAGAAAAAATAGTTTTATAGTTTTAGAATAAAAGAATAGAATTTAAAATAAAATTTTTTAAAAAGTACTTTTTTTAAGGGTACTTTTTTTCCAACTGCTATATGCAAAAGTACTTTAGCAAAGTACTTTTCCAATGAGACTCCGTTAAAACATTTTACAGGATTTGCCAAACTAAACTGTATTATCATACCATTTTTTAATTTGCTGAAGCAATTAAAATTATTTACTTAGGAGGCCATTTCCCCCAAACTGATGGCTTTAAGGGCCGAATATAGGAAAGATTTTCATACGATTGGGTCTTGTGTCCATTTTCATACCGTAAGTATGGAAACCTTTTTACGACATCTTACATTCCTGGGGGGTCACTTTCAAAAGCTTTTCTTTGTGGAGTATTTGGGCTCATGTCTTAGCCAACACAACCTTCGCTGTTTAATCGTTTTACTATATCAATGTCGGCGTACAGTTCAAAGAGGTCATAGTTCATGACCGAATACGATATTCTCCGCCGACGCAGATTGGTCCGAGAAGTTACGTACTCAAGTGATCATTGCTTCAGTGCGGTGATTTTGGGCTGGCGGCGTTGTAGGTACAGAATAAATTTGGCCAGGCCACCACTTTCAGTGGAGAGTAACTTGTGATGAAATACTTGTGATTTCAATACGACGGCACTACCTGCCTCATTACTTACCCCATATTGGACATTATGCAAGAGTACTTGAGGGTATGATCATTTCAGGTGGTGGTGATGATCATGTGGTTTGATATCGTAGAACTTTTTCTTATAGTGTTTCCTTAAGCCGCACGTGTATGCGAGTAAGCCACAAACCCCAGCGGGTCCTCAAATAAAAACACTGCCTTACCATTACTGAAATTCTCCAATAGCAAAATTTACTGTAATTGAATAGAAACCCTTTACCCTTTACTTTAATTTTATTCATTTGGCATTGGCCTTTATTTGCACTTTATTTCTGTTTATTATTAAAAAATGTGTTGCCTACTTTTAGGCTTAATAATAAAGCCTTTAGGCTGTTTTTAAATGATTTTCTGTTTGTAATCCCAAATATTAATTATCAATTGCAATAAACCGCAATAATTGTATCTGTTTTTTCGCCCGTTTTCGCTTTTTTACGCTAAATTAAATTTACAATTTTATTTGAGAAAGACTTTCACAAAATCAATTTTACAAAAATCCCATTTAAATTATGAAAGCAGAATTTTTTCTGCCTCTCTCTCTCTCTCACTGATGCTAGGCAACCAAATAACCTGTTCATTTAACAGTTCAATTCGATTTGGTAAATTTGTTTTCATAATTCTATTTGGAAATTGAAAAAATATGATATTTTCAATTTTATTAATTGACACTGGGGGGCCCCTAGCCTCCATTTTTAATAATGGCCTGTGGTTGTATCTGCTGCTGCTGTTGCCGTTACTGTAAGGCAGAGTTGTTATAAAGCTTTTAACCTCAAACCCAAGGTTTAACAATGATCAAATGAATGAATTTTAAAAACATAAAAATTTTGTTTTTTCTTTCTTTCTTTTTCATTTCCAACCGCCACTCATCATATACAATGTGGTTGGATATTTTTGTTTCCAACTACTGAATAGAGAGAGATTTCAGATTTATTTTCATTTTAGTTTCCTATATTTGTATTCATATTTCGAAATACAAAAAAAAGTTGAATTTTTTCTCTGAATAGTTTTACAACCATGTAAACTTGTTAAAAGGGCCATAAAATATACAGGCTATTAACATGGCTTAGATACACTTTTCAAATACTATACATACAACAACATCCAGCATAATAAAAGGCAAATAAAACAAAAATATTTCCTTCATTTTGCTTTGTCAAAACCATAGAAATAGTTTCAGTTTTATAGGAAAATTATATTTTTCATAAAACATAAAATTTTATTGCATATTTTAAGGCTTCGTGGATTATGGTTGTAAACATTTTCCCTTACCATATTTACCTTTCTATTTATACTGTAATTATATAACTCTGTTAGATTTACGAGCTTTTTTTTATTATTTAAACACGTTATTATCCACTGTATTATCACTATTTCTCGATTTATACTTCATTTATTTCCATTCTGGCAAGTTCTAGAACGTTTCTGTTGACTTGTTATTGTTATTATTTTCCTTTTTATCTGCCTTATGGCAACGTCTTGTTGAAACTACCTATCGACGAGTTTATAATCGTCTATTACAGGCCAGACAAAGTCTATTGGCACAAAGCCATTGGGTACAGGAGGGTTAACACGCTGAACGGTCAGTATTTTGCAAATACAATGACACTTTGACAACCTTTTTTGGATTGTTCCAGGGTCAATCACCCTGAGCAGTCAGTTTTTTCAAATGTACTGCCACTCAGACAACCTTTTTCGAGTTGTTTGAGAATTTCATGCGACAATTTCGTTGATTAACGTAAGCACCGGGCCGGAAATGAGGTACATTGTTAAAGAAAATTGTGTACGAAAAATTTGGATTTAAAGTCTACATCAACATACACATCTATGGTGAGGTAAATGGCCTTACTTAACTCACATAATTGGTCATTACAAAGCTTTAGTCAGGATGAGAACTCAGCTTCTCACACCAACCGTGTTGTGTGAGGTAATTTTATCCACGCGTGACGGCAACTACGATTTAATATCGACTCTAAACGACAGATTTGAAAAACTTTTCATGGCAATTTTATTTTTCTCCCCAGAGTTTTTGCCAGAAAACTGCTGAATGTCGCTGAAAGAAATATTTTTTCATATTTCGTTGTGTTCGAGATGTCTGAGCCATGGGTTGAACCAGGGACTCGCATCTAATAAGCATCATTGCACTGCCTACTAGGCGATTGCGACTTCAATGGTCGGCCGGCTCTAATTTTTGTATGCCACTTTATATGGATGAGGATCCAAATCCAGATGCATAATACGATACAATGGGTCGTAAGATAAGCATATCAACTTTCTACAAATTCCTTTACTACCTTGCGCGATACATGGATTATGAAGACCTTAATTAACCCGGAATGCTCGAACAGTATTCACGTTTGAATCTCTACCTTTAGTTATTAAACGATCCATACTCGTAGATACTAATCCCTTAACTAAATAAAATACCCTTCGAATGAAAGCTATCTAAGGAATTGACAGCCTTGCTAATCGGCGGTTGTCGAAATCGCTAAAAATATACCCCAATATCTACAGAACCATGACCATGACATTCAGGTCAAACACTGCATTACCATTACTAACAATTTTTTTAAAACAAATCGTTTTAAAGCCACAAACATTAACTTTAATCTTCCTCCCTAAAATGTGCTGCAAAATTTATTAATTTTTTAGAACCTCCCTAAAGTATGCAACATATTTATAATTCTATTTAATTTTATCGGACATCTTTTAAATATTTTTTATTGTTTTTTCCCCTTATTAATACAGCCATAAATAAATTTTTAAGACTTTTCTTCTATTATTTTCGAGAATGCAACATAAATTTTCATTTGAAACAAATTTTATTATGGCCAGGAATAGATTCGTTTGCCGCAAACAATTTATTCACATTCAATCACCAAGTGCATACGAGGAGTATTGGAGTAAGTGTATGAGCATTTGGATACAATGAATTGTAAAGATGCTGTGAATATTCCCCAGATGACAATAATTTAAGTGTGAGAGAAAAAAAGAAAGAGAGAAAGAGGAATTGAATGATTTTCAAATGAACTACAGCAACTGCTTTACAATGTCTAAACATGGCCAAAATAGAAAGTGCTGGTACGTGTTATGCAAATCCTTAAGGAGCTGCATACAACCGACTCCTATTGCACTTACAGAGGTAATGGTTTCTTGTTTTTTTTTCTCTGGCTAAGACAGTAGACAGTAAGTCATGTAAAATACATGTGAGTGAAATGCAAGTGGAAATGGAAATCCGTTGCTAAGGTAAGTAATAGCAATCTAGGCTGAGTGAAGAGACAAGTATAATAGAAATTTATTGTAAATTATTTAAACATTTTGCATTTAAGTTTGGTTTTTTCGGATACCAGGAAATATTTTGCATTTATTTCGCATCCACCTTTTTTAATCTTTAACAGAATTTATCGAAATAATATTTATTTCAACAACAAAAATAATAAAAAAAAACTACAATTTTTTCCAATCTACGCTGAAAAGGTGTGTATTTTTATGGTCAAATCCTGCGAGGTTACATTGTTGGCCATTATTTATGGCGCAAGTATAAATAAAGAAATAAAACACGCCAGGTATACTAAATAATCCACCATAAAAGCAATACAAAAAAGGAAGGGAGCTCGGCTATAAATGACAAAAAATTTATTTGCGAAATATATATTCATGGAAAGTACTAAACGTATTGAAATCTATAAAAAAAAATATAATAAAAATCTACAAGAAATTGCTTTTTAAAGCACCTAAAAGTATGCAATAAAATTGTGGAATGTTAATTTTTACACCTACCCTAAAAATAAGCAGTGTTTTATTAGAATAATAATAATAAGAAATGAAATGTATAAAAAATATAATAAAGGTCTACAAGAAATGGCTTTTTAAAGCACCTAAAAGTATGCAATAAAATTTTGAATTTTTCATTTTTACACCTACCCTGAAAATAGGCAGTGTTTTATGAGAATAACAATAATAATAAGAAGAATAGCTTCTCGTCAGCATCGTCCTCTCACTATTCAGGGTCGTCATCTCCGTCAGCGTAGAACGGGTTTTCTCTTGCAAAATTTTGTAAGAAAAATGCATTGAAGAGGGCAAATTCAGGTAATTCCAATCGGTGTATATGGCGTACGCAAAGATCCTATTACAGTACAATCTCCCCTTAAAAAGTTTTTATTTACGCATATAAGTATGCTATAATTCATCAAAGTAATGTGGCAAAGAGCACCTAAAAGTATATAAAAGCCTTAATAAAACGCCCTAAAATATGTTTTAATTTTTATAAAATTTAATTTTCCTTTTTTATGAAAATAAAACGAAAAAAATAATAATTTTTTGATAGACTTTATCAAACCATTGAAGAAAAAAACTTTTCCTTACAATTTTTTTCCTTGTCTTTTACATAATTTAACAAAAATTTCATTTACCATAGCATAACCTTAGGATTTGGAACATGCTATCGGGTTATCAATTTAGTGGATTCACAACTGCGAATTTGGCAAGAGCAAGGATTCGCTACTTACGTAGTGTATGGAAACAACGGAAAAATGCGTAAATCTATTTCAAATTTTCATACTCGAACTGAACTGGGCTACTTTTCTACAAACTTGAAGTGATTATGGTCGTTATAAACGGCCTACCATGCTAGGGATAGGAAGAAGATTATGAACTAGAGGGCATATGGTTACAAGACGTCTCACTACAACGATTTGAAGGTAGGAGATACCTTTCGAAGTACCTTCAAAGGATCGACTACTGCATCAATCCGCAGGCAGCCATTTAAAAAGCATGGTCCAAAGCATAATAATGGAGAGAAAGTTTCATCGAAATCACAGTTTTATAAGTGTTTCACTTCACTTTTGAAACCGAAAAATGGATAACCCTTTACTGTAGACTTTTAGGCGTAAAAGAATGAAAAAAACCATTTTAAGCCATTCACATATGGTAAGTATCTGAAGTGAATTGTTTCTTCTACTTTCCCTGGCATGATTTGCCATTGTGTAGCCTCTAAAGACATTAAAGATACAGTCAGTCATACAATCATCTAAAAGACGTATGTATGTATGTATGTGATGGAAAGGAATTACATATGTTGCCTTCAATATATTAAAAAAAAAGGAAAAAAATTAAATAAGCAAAGAATCTTGAAAAGATTTTGAATGAGAGAAGAAGAAAAAAAGAAAGAAAATCTTCATCATTTTATAATAAAACCATCATCATTTGCCTGAAGCGAGAAAAAGTCTTAAGAAGAGACTTTTCCGCATGATGGAAAATATTAAAGAAAGAAAGATTTTCTCGGTTTTTTTTTCTTTTTTAACAAATTGAAAGAAAAAATTTTCTTTGTTGCAGGCAAGGGGAGAGAGTGGGTGGAAGCAAATTACTTGTAATCTGAAAAGTGAATTAAATAATTTCAATAAAAGTTAAAGTATACTTTCAGGCTTGTTTATTATAACATATAATATAAAGCATACTTTCAAGAGTCTGTTTTAATTTTATTAAATTCAATGCCATTTGTTAATGAAATTTTAAAAAGCTTAAAATAATAATAAAAAAATAATAAATATTGAAAAGTATTTTTAAATAAAAAAGAAGAAAATGGCGAGAATGAAACATTGAGCAAGTTTTTAAAGCAGGTAAACAAGGTTCTAATCTTCTAATATCATCGAGCAGATATGTTGAAGTATTTATACTCTAAGGATGACGACGAGACATTCAACTGGCACCCAGATACGGGGGCAGCATATTCGATGAACTTAAGAAGCTGGTACTTTTCTTAATTCCAATGAAATTAGATGACATTCAGATGACATCGCACAAACTCTAGTCATTCCCAAAGAAAGATGAGAAAATGAGCTCACTTGCAAAGTTTCGAGACATACGGAGAGCACGATTTCCATTACGTCCAGCTAATACCTGTCTTAAGAACCTCACAACGTCATCTAAGCAGCTGACAATAATCTATAACGGTTTCTGCAGGACCTATAATGACGTCCCTTTTTCTATGTAACTTCATGACGCGTGCTCTCAACGGATCACGAGTATATCCCATAACTTCGAGAGTGAATGTTATAATGTCCAATTACCTATGCAAACCGGTATGAGTTTTGAATTAGAAATGCGGTGGATCTCCAGAAGAAGAAGTTTAAGTGTTGTATCCCTTCCCACGGATCAGGTTTGCCCCTTGGCGACAATCACAGTACAGATATTAGACAGATTTCGCATCGAAAGAGGACCTTCACACGAGTTTATTAACTCCGTCTCAGGGTTTCGGAGATCACTGAGCATCCTCTCTGTCAATGTCTGGCATTTGCGAACTGAGGTTATGGTATTGCGGGAGCCCACAATAATCCACAGAACTTGTCTAGCCGGAACTGGTTTCCATACCTTCATTAAATTATCAGGGTGGGGAAGTAGAAACAATGGTTTTACAACCGGGTTCGTTTTGGTACCAGTAAACCTTAGAAGAAGCTCATAGTTATGTGTAGTGTGTTGGTTTATTAGACGAAAAGCCAGGGTTCGAGCCCCAGGCAAGACATCAAAATAAACCACAAAAAGTATTTCTTCGGCGACTTCCTCTCAGCAGATTTCTGGCAAAAACTCTGAGAGTAAATAAAATTGCCTTGAAAAGTTTATCAAAAATCTGTCGTTCGGAGTCGACTTTAAACTGTAGGTCCCGCCACTCATGTATAAAATTAACGCACACAACATAAGTGGTGTGAGAAACTAGGTCCATAATCCTGACTGAAGGGCTGTAATGACCAATTATGTGATGTATGTATGTTTGATGCGAGGAAAAGTAATGAAAATTTTGAAATTTCTGTAAATTCCTCATAATTGTTGACTCATTTTGGACTCCGAATTGCTAAAAACCGTTAGGTGATAAGTATACAAAATGTTGCCTACTTTTAGGCGCTTCAACTATTAATATATGAATTAAATATTCAAATAATTAAAATCTCTTTTAAATTATAAACAGGTGTTGCCTACTTCCTTCTTCTGAATTACTAAATTCCGTTAAGTTTTACAATTACACAAAAATATAGCCTACCTTCAGGCGCTTTAGAATAAAATTTAATTTAATCAAATGTATACAATATTGTTGTCTTTTTTTAGAGTTTTAAAAATAATAAAATTCGTTTAAAATTTATAATTATCTAAAAATGTTGCCTAATTTAGGGCGCTTAAAAACATTATAAATATAATATTTCATTTTCTAATATTAAAACTTGCTTTAAGTATCGTTTTGCAAAAATATTCCCAAACATTTTACCGCTAATTTCATACTGTTTTATAGTGAAAACCCAAGAAAATAAGACGAAGATGATGAAAAACAATAAAACTTTATAAACGACTTTATCAACTTTTGGCTTCTTTAGCATGGCAACGACGAACTAAACGAGCGCGGTAAACGATAATCTGTTGTCTGTAAAAACTAAAAATTCAACCGCAAGATGCAAGGAACACTCTCTAAGGCTTCGGAGGGGGAAGGTATGAGGCAACTTTATTAAGAGCAGACGAATTGCATGGAATAGTAAAGGGTTTTACATTCAACGTATTTAAAAGTTTAAGAAGACGCATATTAAGCTATGATTTCTGTGAAACCTTTTTGTCATTATAATGCTTGGACCAGGTCATAATGTATGAAATAACATTTCATTGAATTGAGAACTTTTGTATTGGATCTGTTTGAGGTAGTTTCCAACCGGTTTTTCACATATTTCTGGTGTCTTAGCGATAAATTTGAGAATTGTTGGAAGGAAGGAATCGCGAAGGAAGCTTCATAAAAAATGCTACGTTAAGTGCATGATGATCTTAGTGAACTGTTCACGTTGCCAAAAACCTGAAATGACTTATTTTGGAAACTTCTCATGTAATGAATCCAATATCGGCCATGTGATGTGTCTCTTGGCACCATTTTGTTAAAGCTACACACACTCCAGTTCATAATCTTCAATTGTAGGCTAAAAAAAGTTGAATATTGAACGATCATAGCGCAGTGATTACGGTGACGGTTCTTCCAGGATCATTTCCGAAAGAATACGGCCCAATAACACCTCTAGACCGTACTGCAGTCCAAACAGTCAATTCTTCCAGATGCAGTAGTCTTTCCGCAATCAATTTTGGACTCGCCTTAGAATGGAAATAAAATTGAAAAAAAAATTCGCAAAATCGACTTTGAAATTCAGAGGTTCATGCACCCAATCAAGGTTCCCCTAGCCCTCATGTGCAACAGTTCTGTTTGCTGGTATAAGCTGTGAGAGAGGAAATGTATACACAATTGGTCATTACAACCCTTCAGTCAGGATTACGACCTAGCTTCCCTTACCACTTATGTTGTGTGTGTTAATTTTATAAATGAGTGGCGGAACCTACAGTTTAAAGTCGACTGCGAACGACAGATTTTTGAGAAACTCTTCATGGCAATTTGATTTTCTCTCAGAGTTCTTGCCAGAAATCTGCTGAGGGGAAGTCGCCGAAGAAATATTTTTTTCATATTTTCGTTTTGATGTCTGGCCTGGGGCTCGAACCCTGGCTTTTCGTCTAATAAGCCAACACACTACCGACTATACCACGGTGACTTCAGTAACGCTTTCAGTTTCTTTAAATTTTTTTATAATTTTGCTAATTGTTTACACAGTAGGCCGCTTCAGGCTTACGCTTACGCACCCTGAAATGCTGCAATGAAAAGTAGCAACGTTTTAAACACAATCTTCTGTTGTCAAACGCACGCAATTCGGGAATGGCAGGCTTTGACACTTTATATGAAAAATATTTAAGCAGTTGCCACCCTTACCACCCCTAAATGGATAACCCTTTAATATAACTACAGCTTCTACTTTTGAACAGAAACTTTATTTATTTTGGAAGCTGAAAGAGATACAAAGAAATGAAATGAAAATTTGACTGGAGACCATAATACCGCCATACTGAGCATGAGTATATACGAACGAGATTGGAGTGGGGCAAAGAAAAGAAAACTTCAATAGTTTATTCATTAAGTCAAGCATTTATTATTTCAATTCCCGGTTTTTTTTTGTATATTTGAGACGAAGCACAAGACACTATAAAAATAAATTCCTTTCTTTTTTTGTATTTCAACCACTAAAATAGTTACAAAAAAATCACCACGAGTTTCTCTTTAGAAGTTGGTAAAAAGGGGTTGACGGTTAGCTAAAGTGTGCTGTGTTTTGCAGTACATTGGACTTTAAAGCCATTAAGTTTGCATAAGAAAAAATAAAACGAAATATTTTTTAAGTGTTGTTGACATTAAGACAATAGTTCCTTGCCATTATTTGGTTTCTTTAATTTTTTTATTTGATTTAAGTTTTAAACTCTTTATTCTGAAGTTGTCTAGAAGTTAGAATTTTTCGTTAAGAAAAAAGGGGTTCTTTTTTGTTCTTCGTTATTTCTAAAATAAATATTGAGCTTAGGGTTAAAGGTCACTTTGAAACAAACAAACGAATAAAAAATTTGGGGTTGCAATCTTATTTGAGTAGGAATTTTGAAAAAAGAGTTCAGACATGCACTTATATTGAGTAAATCGCAATAAACGGCATTATTGATCTCAATATTTCATATAAAGTTTAAATTAATTATTGCGCAATAAATATGCAAATTGTTATAATATTGAGTAAAACTTCAAATACAGCACTGTCATAAGTACGTTCAGTAAGCATATTACAATTTTCCGAACACTTCCTATTGATATTTGACAACTCAAACAACGACAAACAAAAAAACTACGAACAAAACAAAAACAATGTTGTTGAAACAACCAGCTGTTTTTTGGTTACCAGCTGTCAAATGAATATTGAATAAGCAGCTGAACTGCGTATATTGTTATGTCTAAACACTTAAAATATTGTAATCAATAAACCGAATATTGACTCAATAAAAGTGTATGTCTGAACATAGTATTAGGTTAGTTTGCATGGATTGCTTGCATATTTTGCGTGTTCAAACAGAGGCCCTATGATCTGCTGTAATATTCTAACAATTCCACCTACGATCTTATGAATTTTCCATGTAGGCCCCTTCAGAAACAACTGGAAGTCCTACAAATCCCATGAGAATCACTTATATAAGGTGGTCTATGGATGAGCCAAGCATGGATCAAGGGAGAGGCAACAGAATGAAATAATCCAAGCCTTTGAGGAAACTCACGGACATCCTCCAAGCGGAAGTCTATGCCATCGAAAGATGTGATCAATTTATCAAAGATGCAAAGGACGGGGCGTGGCAATACTATCTGATATTCGAACGCTCAAAGAACTGGAACTGGAGGACAGTTTTGTACCGAACACTCAAATAATTGGGCGTGGCAATACTATTTAATAGTCAGGCCATCATTTGAAGGTTCAAACAACTAGAACTGTTTGAGGACAGTTTTGTACAGAACATTCAAATAATTGGGCGTGGCATTACTATCTGATAGTCAGGCTTCCTTCGAAGGCTCAAACAACTGGAACTGTTTGAGGACAGTTTTGTGCAGAACATTCAAATAATTCGGCGTGGCATTACTATCTGATAGTCAGGCTTGATTCGAAGACTCAAAGGACTGGAACTATTTACGGACTGTCTGGGGAAACTTAATCAGCTAGACATACACAATAGATCCTATCTATCTCTGATGGATTTCAAGTCATGTGGGAATTCACTGCAATGAGCAGATAAGATAAGCTTAAGAGTAGGAGAGCTAACACGTCGGGGAGCAGAGCTTTTCTGTAGAGTTGAGACAACACATGTTTGAAGAGTGTACCCAACAAAAGGGAAGATACAGGACCCTTTTCAAACCGAACAGGCTTGAGGCAATCATAACTTTTGTTGGCAAATCTCTATAGGAGCAGATTTGACTACGAGATTGCCCAAGCAAAACCCGGGGTTAGTAGCTGGTTTTTAGACAGGGCTCTGTAGACTCAAACAGCAATTGTTCCGAATGTTCGAATCCTACATGTGTATGATATACATGTAGGAAAGCTAACACTTCAGAGATCAGATTTTTCCTGTAAACACACATGTTGGGACACATGTATGAAAGGTGTACTCAACAAAAAGGGAAGATACAGACAATAACCCTTTTCAAACCGAATAGGTTTGAGGCAATCGTAACTTTTGTTGGCAAATCTCAATAGCAGCAGATTTGAGTTATGCACGAAATTGATCAAGAAAAACCTGGGACACTCGCTCCGTACATCTCAAAGATCCGTAGATCCAAGATCCGTCGATCCTATAATGATGTGAATGAATCATTAGAACGCATTTATGGAACCTAAAAAGATTCCCAGAAGGGTGTATATCAGGCGTTGGGCAAGGTATTGTTCTTGACACCAAGATGCATTCTGAAATTTTTCAGGGCAATAGGCATGAAGGCGACATTATAGGCATGCAGAGTATAGATTGAGGACAGTAAAATAGTACGTATGGTGGCACCTCTTCACAGCAGTAGTTATAATAATGATATGAAGTGTATAAGCCTAGTTTTCCAATCGTAATGTGAACAGCATATACGAATAGACTGCCCCGCTTGTAGCAGCTTATATTATTCCCTCATACCATAATTGGTCATTACAACACTTCAGTCGGGATTACGACCTAGGTTCTCACGCCACTTATGTTCTGAGCATTAATTTTTATGTGTCTTGAGTGGCGGACCCTGCAGTTTAAAGTCGCCTCCTAACAACAGATTTTTGAGAAACGTTTTCATGGCAATTTTCTATTTGTTCTCAGAGTTTTTGCCAGAAATCTGCTAAGAGGTAGTCACCGAAGAAAAAATTTTTCATTTTGATGTCTGACCTTGGATTTGAACCGTGGCCTTACGTCTAATAAGCCAACACAGTACCTACTAGACTACGGCAACTTCAAACCTGGGGTTAGTTACTCGATTTCTGACAGGACACTGTAGACTCAAAGAACAATTGTTCCGAATGGGTACCGTCTTGCAACAAACATGTACAGTAAGACCCCGTTTAACGAGGGAGATATGCTCCAATAAGTTCCAGCGCTAAACGAAACAGCGTTAAACGAGGCAACCAATAAATCTACTGTGATGCAGGAAAGATGCGTTCGTACTGTGTTTGCGACTTCGGAAAATACATTCGGAATCTTTATCCTGGACAGACTAACAAAAGAGCTTTAAAGAAGATACATAGTATACACCGTCGCTATATGGTACACCGCTTATGGTTGGTGCATGACGTTTCATTTGAACAAATATAGAACAAGTACCAACACAGTGTGCGATTTAGGGGAATGCCAATACTACCACGTAATACTGAAACAGCGTTAAACGGAGCAGCGTTAAGCGGGGTCTTACTGTATATCCAGTGATGATGATGAGAAAGGATTATGACCACACATTCTTGAAACATGTGAAGTTTTGCAGAAGGGTGTTGGACAATTTATTATACTTCTTGGTGTCAAAAGAGGCATCCTGAAGTCTGTCAGAGCAATAGGCTTGAAGCAGACTTTATAGGCACTCTGAATGCAATTAAGTAGCTCATATGATCGCTCTGCTATGGCATCTCTTCACGACAGCAAGAGTAACAAGCTACCTTCCAAAATGTTAGCTGCATTGTGTTTGAACAAAGCATTGTGTTTCATAATGCCGCTATACAAAATATGTACGATGTATTCTATTTCAAAACGTCGTCAATGTGTATTTTTAACGCAGTCAAAAAGCAATCAGGCATCGGATTTATAGTTGATGCATTGTTTGGTTACTTTGCATATCTACATAGTTTATATACAGTGGTAGAATTGCATACAAACTTTGTATTGATACATTTTGGAAGGCAGCCATAATCTGCATTGAAGTGCATAAGGCTAGTTTACCGTACAGCTCAGTTTTCACGCAGGCAGCTCCTACGATAATTGGAATGTGAATAGCAGCATATACGCCCAGCTTGAAACGGCTTATATTATAGCCTTAGTATGTCCAAGTTAAGCTACCATAAGGCGTGTTAGTACCTCCTCAATGTTATGCTAATAACTACTACGACCTTAATCCAAATCTACAGTGTACAGTAGTTAAGTCTGTTAAAAGTAGCATCGCGGCTTGTGTGCCTCGTTCTCCGGAAGGTGGGCGGATATTATAATAATATTTTAAATATTTTTGGATAATATTGCTTAAAAAAGAAACATGAAACAAACCAAAACAAATAGTATGGATTTTGTAAAGAATTTTTTCAAAAAAAAAAAAAAAAAAAAAAAAAAAAACATCCAAAATAGTGTTGAAACAAATTTTGCAATCTGTAAAATGTCACTGGCACATACATACATATGTAGTCTGCTAGCCGCATATTCAACAAAAAATCTACGCAGTCAACCAACCAACCAACCAACGATACGTTGCTTCTCATCTAACATTTTAAAGATTTCTTAATGCTATTTTCGTCTGGCGCTGTAGTTGTTTTGTTTATAATTTATGCTACATGAAGTGTAAAACATCTTAAATGTTTATTTGTCTTTCAGATTTCTAACCCACCACTGCCCCCCTCCCCTCTCTGTTCCATATTCATTGCGTTCTATCTTCCGTTCGTAAGAAAAATATTCATTCATGCCATCTGTCTGTCCATTTTTCTATTTTTACGCACTTTGCCAAGGCATTCAGCAACACACAGGTTTACATTGTTCAGTGAGTCCGCAATGGGCTTACGTCGAAAAAATTTTCAAAAAAAAAAAATTTTTTAAAATAGTGACTGTGCGTACATCGTAAAACGGCAAGAAAATCTATGTAATTTTTTTTAAGTGTTACGAGTGGAATTTTCAAAATTGTTTACGATTCTTCTTCTTCTTCAATTGACTGAAAGTTGTTTAAAAAATGAATTGGAAAAGAAAACTGGGAAAAATATTTTCAATTACCGGGTACTTGCAAGTAATTTTATTCGAATTTTAAAAAGAAGATGCAATTACAGTGCATGTCAAAAGTAAACGATTATAATACCAATCCTAACCTATGGCTCTTTTGATTGGTTACAAGGCCATGGATAACAGGTGGCAACTCACCATTCTGAAAAAGGTTTAAAATGAACCAGAATAACTAAAAACAACACTCAGCGTTCTAAAGGGTCCGCCAAAAAAATTTTTGTTATGAAAATGCTTTAAAAAAAAACTACTGAATATTTTCTCAAATTTCTTTTTTTATTTGAAAGTACAATCCTTCCGGTTAATAATGGAAAATAATTTCATTCAAATGGCTGCCTCGGCTGGCCATGCAGTAGCCTACACCAGAAGATGCCGATTTTGGCAAAAAAAAAAATTATCTTTTCAGATGAAGCTCATTTTGATTTTGGCGGGTATGTAAACAAGCAAAATTGTCGCATTAGGGGCACAGAAAACCCGCACGCATACATTGAAAAGCCGACGCACCCAAAACGAGTCACTGTTTGGTGCGGATTTTGGTCCAGAGGCATAATTAGGCCATTTTTCTTCGAAAATGAGCAAGGAGTGTCCGTTACAGTCAATGGCGATCGTTATCGGGCCATGTTGAACGAATTTTTGTTAACAAAAATTGAAGAGGAGGATATTGGCAACATTTGGTTTCAACAGGACGGCGCTACGTGCCACACAGCCGAAGTTACACTCGATGTTTTGCGCCCTGTTTTTCGCAGATCGCATTATCAGCCGCAGAGCTGATGTCGTTTAGCCACCTGGGAGCTGCGATTTGACACCGTTGGACTATTATGTGTGGGGTGCCGTCAAAGATAAGTGTTACGTCGACAAGCCAGAGACAATTGACGCTTTAAAGGACAATATTCGTGAAGCCATTGTGAAATACAGCTGCACACAATCGATAATGTGCTTAAAAATTGGACCGATCATGTAGGCTACTGCATGGCCAGCCGAGGCAGCCATTTAATTGAAATTATTTTCCCTTATTAACCGGAAGGATTGTACTTTCAAATAAAAAAAGAAATTTGAGAAAATATTCAGTATTTTTTTTTTAAATCATTTTCAAAAAAAAAGTTATTTGGCGGACCCTTTATCAGTGGATGTCTTTGTCAAATTTTGTCTCTATAAAGTCACCACGTGAACGAATGAGCGCGTTAGTTATGGTGGCATTGTCTGGAAGCTGGTTTGCTTAAAAAAAAAAGTCTACATACTTTTTGCTTGCACTATTACACATACTCCTCTTGTACATCATAAGGAGCGCCTTTAAAAAAATATTCAATTTTTCTAAAACAAAAAAAAACGGAAAACGTCCACTTACTTTTTGCCTACACTATTCCACATACTTCTCTCGTACATCATAAAACTCTCCTTTAAAAAAAATATTCAATTTTTCTAAAACAAAAAAAATCGAAAATTCCTTAAAAATTTCAAAATAATTGAGTCACGTGAATAATGGTGGCAGTTCAATAAACCTGCTCAACCAAACGAGCAGTTAAAATACTGTAAAGAAGGTGTCTTTAACAGTAAAACCGTTAGCTAAACTTCCCTAAAGGGCTATGCAAACTGTATGCGAACATGTTTTTATTTTTTTTGGCAAAGTCACGTAGACGAGAAAGTTGCCCAAAAAAAGAGAAAAAAATTTTTTTTATTTCCAACAATAATAAAAAAAAAGAAATATTAAAAAACAACAAACTTTAAATTGATTGTTTATAACCTCTGCATATGATAATGACAAGTAGTCAGCCATAAATAGTCTGTGTCTTAACCAAAAAAAAAATTCCAAAGGGGGACATACGGTTAAAATGACTGGCAGAGTCAGACAGGCGGACAGATATCATTTAAAGACAAAAATTTGCATATTTTTGGCGACAGTTTTTTTTTTAACTGCAAGAAATAATTTAAAACAATAGAGGTCTTCAGAGAAACAGAGAAAATAGAAGAGGATTTGAAGTTGAAGGTGAGTATGAAATAATCTGTTATGATTTCTTCGTTTATTTAATCTTTAAGAAATATTCTTTCTTCAAGCTTTTATTTTCATTATATTTAAAGGTTTCTCGATTTATTGCTCTCAAATCTATCGGTCTACCGAGGTCGTCAGCTGTCGAACATCTTTCATTGGAAGCGTCATTTTTTTCCTGAAATACTTCGCTTTTAAGGACACTTAAAAATGGTGAAACTGATTACAGAAGTGGTGATTCCAACGTGGCCACTTTAAGAGCTTTATGCAGCGCCCAGGGATGTTATAATCGAACTACAGTAAGACCCCGCTTAACGCTGTTTTAGTATGACGCATATATGTGTGCAAATGACACGGCCATGTACCAACCAAAAGCGGTGGTGTATACTATGTATCTTTTTCAACGCTCTTTTGTTAGTCTGTCCAGATTAAAAAGTCCATTTTCCGAAGTCCCAATCACAGTACGAACGCTGTTTCGTTTAGCGCTGGAACTTATTGGAACGTATCCCCCGCGCTAAGAGGGGTCGTACTGCCCTGTGCAAATAGGATTAATAGGAATTTGAAGAAACTGATTCCTATATATAATATTACAATATACGCACTGTCGAAGATATCGCTTCCGTTAGGAAAAGTGTGGCGGATAGTTCAATTACAAGGTGTCCTCAGCAATTAGGCTCATTTTACGGCGCATAACTTCATATTTTGCATTTGTATTTGCACTTTCATCCATATAAAGTCCAATTCACGCATTAAATTAATGTCCGCTGCCCACCAACAACGCCGTAGACATGCTAATTAGATGCTATAGCAGCAGGCTTCAAGGCAAATTTTTCTTCAATGCTTTTCGCATCAGGGTCACGGAAAATCCTAAAATGATTGTAGAAAAGCCATTCCAATCTTGAAATGTGACTGTGTATTGAGGATTATGGTCTGAAGACTTTATTGGAACGAATTTTTTTCGAAACAGGGACTGGGAAAACTGTTAGCATTAATTCAGAAACCTAAAGCCGTAAACAACCTGGAGGAAAAGTGGTTTTAAAGAGTGTGGCACGAATTTTGGTCACCAAGATCATGTAATTTGAGGCAGATACAGAGATCAGCAATGAGTATTCAAAACGTTGAGTAGATTCGAATCATACTTATAATTTCTGATACTTATACGCATTCATACTTATTTTAATGTTATACTCATACTACTCATACTCAAAGTTTGAAATACTCATGGTACTCATACTTAACAATACGCACGATGTTATTGATTTGGACTCTCCACGACTCATCGTATACACGAATCACAAAATATGTATGATTCGTGTACGAACACTACAATACTCACATGAAGGTTGTGTGTTTGACTGTAAATTTTGATGAATGATTCGAATCACTCGAATCATTTATAAGTATTATAATCATTTTTCTAAACTTATGGATCTAAATGAGTAGGCGTATGAATCAAACATATTTCGAATATTATGAGTTTGATGTCAACGTTGTACTCATACTCATTGCAACCTGTACTTATAAAGCAATGTGGTAGGGAGTACGAATGAATCAGAGTAGTTGGATTTCAATACTGTTGACTCACTCATACTCAAAATTTCATGAGTACTTATGAGTAGCGAAAAAGCGATTTATTGCTGCTCTCTGGGCAGATAGACTTTATTTTGTAGGGATACGTCAAGTTTTGTGTATATGCAGAAAAGTTCCTAATGTTGAAACATTTAAGAACCAACATTCATTAAAATGATATCTTCCGCAATACACGAAAGAGTGGTCGAAACCTAACTTCAAAGCATAACTGCAACTAATCTCCAGGCAGTCATTTAAATGTCGTTGTCTTTTGCACATAATGGAGAGCTTCATCGTAATCCTGGCTTTATGTGTGTTTATTAATCTTCATTTTTGCAACAGGGAAATGTATAAACCTTTATACAGTCACAAACAAAAGTCTACATATACCAATGTATGTTTTTGTTTTTTCCTAATAATTTCTAGATCATCTTTTTTATATTCGATTTTGTCTTCAAACATCCTTAATTGCAACTGCCTTCAAGAACGCTATGAAACCTTTAATTTGAAAAAAAAAAAATTGCCGAGTCTATATACACCGTTGTATGTAGACTCTTTTACTTGACTGTATTTATCAAACCATATACTTAAGTGATTTGTTGTTAGTGCTACAAAATTAATTCAAATTCCTTATAACTTTCCGTTTAAATCATCACAATAATTTTCTTAAAAGAAATTATCCTAGAATAGTTAAATTTCAAGTTTTCAATGCCAAATTTCCAGCTTTTGTTCGTGTTTATTTATAATATAAACTCTTACAAATCTGGCAACCCCCTCCTCCCTTTTTACTATTTTAATTGCACTTGTCTCACATGCAAGCATGCATAAGCAATAACGATTTATCACACTTCATACTTTAAAAGCCAATAATTTCCACACTAAATATCGTAATTCCCTAAATCTATGTATGTATGCATGTATGTGTTTGTATATAATTATACTCTTGCTCAAGCACTTGCTTGTCCTTTCTCCCTTGCCAATAACATCCAAAATTATGGAAAGAGAACGAAAGAAGGGCGGTCGAGTGAGTTGTCTTTCGTGCTTGCTGTAATGGTGTTGCTAATAAATTAAAGGCAGTCAAAACATGTCATAAAATCCACACAATAAAACAATGACACCAACAACAACAACTGCAGTGGTAAAAACAATAAAAAAAGAACACAAGAAATTATCAAAAAACAAAAAAGAATATAAAAATTTTTCTGTATTTCTTGTTTTAATTTTTTATATTTTTTTGTGCTGCAATAACTGTATACTTGACTGATTAACAAAAATAATAACAAAAGCAACATGTTAAGACAAGTACAACGTAATAAGAAAAATACAACAACAACAATATATGAATACATAGAGAGAATAATAAAAAGAGTTGAACTAGTTAAGAGAGGGTGTACAGTAATAAAAAGAAAAGAGTGGCAGTGGGTGTATAAATTACAGAAATCCAATAAACAAATAAACGTAAACAACCGGTGTGCTTTAGAAGTTGTTGTTTTAAATATTAAACCATATGGTTTGAAGCCTAAAAAATTGAAGTCAATCATGGTAATGATTAAACAAAATACTTGTAATTTAATCGTTGATTAAAACCAAGTATTTTTAATTCCTATATAGACTTCCATATTGTAACGGAAATCTTCATTGCTCTCTTTTTATTTTTTGGCACTTTTACATTTTCCTCTTGGTTTGACATCATGTTTCTGTTAAGAAACATAAAATACAACACAATACATGAATGCTGGTCACTCTACTTGTTGTTTAACACAAATCCACTGTAACAGTTAAATACACGAGCCGACATTTATTTGAACAGCCAAATACACGATAATGGATGGACACAGCCATTGTATGTGAAAAACACAAATCAGACATCAGAGTTACACCAGACTTGATTGTGGAAAAGTGTTGTAAAAAATAATAAAAGCAGACAGAGATAGAGAGAGAGAGTGTGTGTATGTAAAAGAGCCAGTGACACGTGATTTCTCTCAATGGGGAAAAAAAATAAATCAATGTTGGAGATGTTACATATGCAGTCATATACATATTTATTGAAATGCTGTTATAATAGAGATGTTGATGTATACGTGTGTGTGTAGAATACTACACTGTATTATACTATAATGGCCGTTCAAAATATTATGAGGACGTAAACAAGCTGTGCTGCAGTGTTGTGTTATAAGTTTCCTGTCGTTCTTTGGATAGGTTTGTTTCCTCTGCAACTTTCACATACTTGAACCGATTTTGGTTTAGTTTTTTATGTTTGAAAGGTAATAAAGCTGAGAGTATCCTTAGAAATAAACATAGAAAATATCTGTATGTATAAATAAGAAAAAATTATTTCTTCGGTGACTTTTCTCAGCAGATTTCTGGCAAAAACTCTGAGAGTAAATAAAAATTGCCATGCAAAGTTCTTCAAAAATATGTCGTTCGGAGTCGACTTTAAACTGTAGGTCCCACCACTCATGTATAAAATTAACACACACAACATAAGTGGTGTGTGAAGCTAGGTCGTAATCCTGACTGAGGGGTTGTAATGACCAATTATGTACGTATGTATGTATGTATGTATAGGAAGTGAACATGGTTTTCAGTTGTATTTTCTTTGATTTTGTTTCAGCCTTATTAATTAAGATTTTTCCAGCTAAGCAGGTGATTGGATCATAGGATTATAGTAAAGATATCTGTTGTTATCTCGAAATAATGCAACACTGTGTGTAAATATATTGTGTATAATGGTAAAGAACTTTGCTTAATGAACGTCCAAACTAAAGGGTGACTTTTAGCTATTATCTTTTTGGCAACACTGGTTTAAACAGCTCACGCACGTTTCGTGTTTTGTTTCACTGTCAAACATCTTCAGTTTGGTCTATAATTTAACCATGAATCGTCTTACAAACGAACAACGCTTGGAAATCATTGAATTTTATTATCAAAATGGGCTCTTTGAAAGTTGGCCGAAGATCCACTTCTTTATCAAAAAATTGTGTTCAGCGACGAAGCTCATTTTTGGCTCCATGGATACGTAAATAAGCAGAATTGTCGATTGTGGAGTGAAGATCAGCCAGAAGCATTGCAAAAGCTACCAATGCATCCAGAAAAAGTCACAGTTTGGTGCGGTTTATAGGCTGGTGGCATCATTAGACCGTACTTCTTCAAAGATGCTGCGAATCGTAACGTAACTGTGAGTGGTGAGCGCTACCGTGAGATGATATTCAACTTTTTTTTGCCCAAAATGCCAGAGCCTGACTTGCATGACATGTGGCTTCAACAAGACGGTGCCACATGCCACACAGCACGCGTATCAATGGACTTATTGACAGGAGAGTCCGGTGAACATTTTATTTTACGTTCAGGACCGGTCAATTGGCCGCCTAGATCGTGCGATTTAGCGCCTTTAGACTATTTTTTGTGTGGCTATATTAAAGCTCATATCTATACAGACAAGCCCGCTTCAATTGACGCATTGGAAGACAACATTGAAACATTTATTAGTGAGATACCGGCCGAAATGTTGGAAAGAGTATCCCAAAATTGAACTAAGCGTATGGACCATTTGAGGCGCAGTCGTGGTCAACATTTGCATGAGATAATCTTCAAACATTAAATTATATGGACCGTACTATCGATTCAAATGAAGATTTCATGCATTTTTCTGAATTGTATGTGTTTTTTTTTTAATTTTCCTATATCTCTTAAAAAATCACCCATTAAGACGCTTTTTACTCATTTTATCACTTATCTTCTGTACGGTCCTTATTTTGCATTGTTTCTTACTTGTACCCTTTTCTAGAATGAAAGGGTAACTGAAGTTGCCTAGAAATAACCTCTATTTGGTTGTTGTACTGCGAATAGTACTAAGGAACTTTACTCACTCTGTCCTACTCTTCCTTGAGAGGTAACTTTGCCTGACATTTCTATGATGTTCGTTGCTGCTGATATTCCGTTTGGGGAGTCAGCAGGTTTACTTTTTAGATTATTTAGAAAAGAATTGAAGCGTCTTAATTTCTAAATAATTTCTTAGTAAATGAAAAGAGAAAAACAAATATTGACCCTCCAAAATTGCATATAAATATTTATTCAAGACACAAACCTGATGTTATCCCGTTTAGGGATAACATTTTTGAATTCTATTTGAATTGTTTAGAAGGGGATTTAAGTCTCTTAATTACTAAATAATTTCTCATTAAAAGAGGATAAAAGGCAACTGTTCACCCTCCAACTTTGTATATAATTTATTCAAGACACAAACCTGATGTTATCCCATATAGGAAGTCATAATGCTTCTATTTGGATTCTTTAGAAGGGAATTTAAGTCTCTTAATTACTAAATAATTTTTTAGGAAAAGAGGATAAAAGGCAAATAAATGGAAAAAAACCTCCAACATTGCATATAATTTATTCAAGTCACAATCCATTTGTAGAAGATAATAAATACGTCTGTTGTGACTTCTATACTTTTATTTAAAGTCGAAATCCCGGTATTTTGAAATTTGAAAGCCTAAAACTACCTGTTTTTTGGGTTCCAGCTAATACTGTATATTATCTTCTCATAATTGTATGGATTTGATGACCCTACAGGCAATTAAAATTCAGGCAATTAAAATTCTTGCAGTGTCACCAACAAAATTAATCAAAAATGTAAAAAAATCAGGGATGATAAAGATTTCAAGCACTCTGCGTTAATTCTGTAAATGTTGGCACATTTATTGCCATTTATTTGACAGTACAATTTCGTTAAAAATAAATCCGTAACCTATACCAGTGCCCCTTTTAAAAAAAAAAAGCAAATATAACACCATAAGAGTTAAATACTTGACTAAGGGTAATCAGCCACTAACTGGCGGGTTTTTAAATGTGACTCAACCTTGGCTCAACAAGGAAACACGTACGATATAAAATATAAAACAATAGAGCAGAACTAAAAAATGTAAAATCCAGGATATAAAAATCTCATATAAAGGCCATAAAAACATTAAAAAAAAGCAAAAAAAAATTTTTTTTTCCTTTTAAAGTTAGGAACGGTGGAACTACCATGACATTGCTTCTATTTACATGTAAACTACCTTAAACAACTGGCCTAACGTTCATGTATGTGCATAAAGAAATGATTTTAAGGCTAACAAAGTCATGGTAGGAGAGTATAGACTCCCCTCTCTGGAAAGTCTGCATGTTACTTCAGGGTGGCTGCTTTGGTGGCTGGATGGCCGGCTGGCTGGTGTTGCCAAAAATCATATAAAAACAGCAACAACCATGAGACAGGAGCAGAAGCAGCAGCAGCATAAAATATAGACATTATTTTATTTGCAAACTCCCTCTTTTTTTATTATTTTTATGACTGTTATTCACTAACGACAACAACAACAAAAAATCCTTGAAAAAAATTGTGATTTTTTTTTTTGGGAAAAACTTTTGCATTTTCGGTTTCGGTTTCGGTTTCTCTTTTGTGTCTTGACTGGCTTTGGCTATCATTTGTTTGCAAATAAAAATTGTTTTTATTTTATTACACAACCAACGTTCTATAGAACCATCTGTGAATATTCCTCTTGCATTACTCTGCCCCTGTGCAGCCCCTTTGCTATTTTTTTTTTTTTTTGTTGAAACATTTTACAAGTTATTGTGCCAGGTTTTTCTCTTCATTTGCCATATTTCATTCACTTGTTGTTGTTGTCTTCTTTTTTAATATTTTTTTTAGTAATATTTTATAGCCATTTTTCTTGCCGTGTAAATTACCAGACTTTTCTTTCGTTTCTTTGTATTTTTAACAGTCCAGACAATGTTGATTTTTAATTTCATGATATGGCATCAGCACAAATAGTCAGTCGTTAGGTTCTTAAATTTTTGTTTAAATGCGTTAAGCAGCTACTTTGAGCAACGGGTGCACCTTTAAAGGGGGTGGAATTAAATATATGAACAAACTGGTGAAGGCCAATTCAAAATTAAAATCTTTTACCTGCACCATAAATATTTTGAGCTACTCAAATGGCCATTAGAAGCCAATAGTCTGAATTATAGTCTTGCTTCTCACATCACCCAAGAGGTGTGTGTTAATTGTATCTGTTGGTGGTGGGACCTACAGTCTTAATATTGATTGCGGCGCACAAACTTCAGAAGCATTTAGTTACTGCCAAAGCATTTACAAAAATAAACTGCTGACTTGCTTATCCCCTTGTAATGGGTGATTTTTTAAGAGCTATAGGAACATTTTAAAAAAAAAAAACGGATAAAATTCAGAAAAATGTATGAAATCTTTATTTGAATCGATAGTACGGTCCATATAATTTAATGTTTGAAGATTATTTCATGCAAATGTTGACCGCGACTGCGCCTCAAATGGTCCATCCGCTCCATCCAATTTTGGCATACTCTTTCCAACATTTCGGCCGGTATCTCACGAATAAATGCTTCAATGTTGTCTTCCAATGCGTCAATTGAAGCGGGCTTGCCCCACAAAAAATAGTCTAAAGGCGTTAAATCGTACGATCTAGGCGGCCAATTAACCGGTCCCGAACGAGAAATAAAATGTTCACCGAACTCTCCTCTCAATAAGTCCATTGTTACGCGTGCTGTGTGGCATGTGGCACCGTCTTGTTGAAATCACATGTCATGCAAGTCAAGCTCTTGCATTTTGGGCAAAAAAAAAAGTTTGATATCACCTCACGGTAGCGCTCACCATTCATAGTTACGTTACTATTCGCAGCATCTTTGAAGAAGTACGGTCCAACGATGCCACCAGCCTATAAGCCGCACCAAACTGTGACTTTTTCTGAATGCATTGGTAGCTTTTGCAATGCTGATCTTCACTCCAAAATCGACAATTCTGCTTATTTACGTATCCATTGAGCCAAAAATGAGCTTCGTCGCTGAACACAATTTTTCGCTAAAGAAGTGGATCTTCGGCCAACTTTCCAAGAGCCCATTCACCAAAAATTCTGCGTTGTGGTAGGTCGTTCGGCTTCAATTCTTGCACCAGCTGTATTTTGAAAGGTTTCACACCTAAATCCTTCCGCAAAATTTTCCACGTTGTTGAGTAACAGAGGACCAATTGCTGCGAGCGGCGTCGAATCGATAATCCATGGTCATCATTAACACTGGCCGATACGGCTGCGATATTTTCAGTTCTTCAGTTCGCACTCTACGTAAGCGTGTTGATGGTTTAATCTCCAACAATGTGAATTTAGTCACAATAGGCCGAATAGCCGCTTCAGTGGGTCGATTAAACTGACCATAAAATGGAAGAAGCGCGCGATGAACTTTCTTAACAGAGCACACATTTTGATAATAAAATTCAATGATTTGCAAGCGTTGTTCGTTTGCAAGACGATTCATGGTTAAATTGTAGACCAAACTGAAGATGTTTGACAGTGAAACAAAACACGAAACGTGCGTGAGCTGTTTAAACCAGTGTTGACAAAAAGATGATAGCTAAAAAATCACCCGTTATTTCTTTTCATTCAAGATGTCAGAGCTGTATTTTGAACTTGGTGCTCTTGGCTAGTAAGCCAACACACAATCTATTAGACTTCGGCCACATAATTGTTTATTTAATACGAACAACATTCAGCATCAAACACCTCCTCTGCAACTGCACAGCCCTTAGTAATAGGTTGAGGACCCTGGGCAGAGGCTTCTTCAAAGATTTAAACTGTTTGTCTAGAGCCGCCGTTAAGGCTCTCAAGTACAATGGGTCAATTCGACCTCCGGGTACTGTACTTGTCTTAATTGAGAAGTACACGTCCTCTAACCTAAGGCTCTCAATGGATTCATAAAGTGGTTGAGCTGGTTGAGGAGTGCTAGGGCTTCAATGTTGTAGTCGCGCTCTCTTGTGAGTTTGTGGTCTGTTTCTTTCTGCTTCTCCTTATCCTCACTTTCATAGCTCCTTTCCTTTTCTCTATCTCCTTTACTATACTCTTTATCTCTCTGTCCTTTAGGACGTATTGCAATGGCTCATTCTGACCTCTACGTGTTGTACTCCTTCCAATGACAAGTACACGTCCTCAAACGTAACCTAACCTAACATTTGTTATTATGTAGCCATACGCTCACGTACGTTATGCCGACATCCAAGCTTATCCAGTACGTCACATATTTTACCGGATCCTTGTTATTAGTGCCCTGAGAAGAAGGCACTTTACGCTTTGCTGAATTCATATTGAGCTTCTCCTGCAGTAGCAGAAATTTCTTGCGGCAGTAAGCTCAGCGAATTGCTGAGTTAAGCCATGTTAAGACATGCTAAAGTCATAGATTCGGTACCAAATGATTGTATTGTCGCCTGTAATAATCTGAACCAGTGTTTAGATACTGTTATACTGACTAAAACCTACTGGAATTCGAAGTCATATCCTTTTTCAATTCCCCTGGAAACATACACCCAATGACTCGAAGTTGAATAGCAAAACGTAGGGTTGTGGTGTATATATCGAGGACTTAAATATCAGGAAATTATACCGTCTTCAAGATTATTGCAATATTTTACATGAGAAAACCATGGCTATCCCGAGTAGAGAGCATTACCTGAAAATAGTCTAAAAAACTAGGGTAGCCAAGCTATAACGTTTGGGCATGAAAATAATTGAATGAGCACCACAACATCTAAAACAACATTTTACCAAAGCAACGTTGTTTCTACGAAAGATAGATGGCAACCCTAACATTCTAGAACAGAAAGAAAAAAACCCTGATTAAGAAAACAAAGGAATAAAAACGTGTGGGAGATACATTGTGACTGCCTATGTTCCTTGAAGAAACGAAAAGGCATAAAAAATTCGATCCCAGATCCAAATATTGTTATGGCTATTCGGTGCAATAATGGGTCGCTAACTGTAAATGCAACTCTTATATACTCAAGTCAACTATTAGATAAAGAGATACCAGCCTGGGTTCTCAAACGATTGAGGCGGGTACTGAGAACCTTTCAAAGCCTATTTGGGCTAATGCTACAGCCCAAAAAGAGAAGGAAATTTAGATGAAGCGCTCTTTGGCCGATAAAAGGTCAGCAATATGTCGTAAAAAATTGAGAACATTTCAACGCCTATGCTGGCTAATGCTACACCACAAAAAGAGAAGAAAATTTAGATAAACCGACCATTTGGCTGATAAACGGTCACCGATATGTCATAGTTGACTAATGCTACACCCAAAAACAGAAGGAAATTTAGATGAACCGAACCTTTGGTGGATAAAAGGTCACCGATATGTCATAGAAAATTGAAAACCTTTAAATGGCTAATGCTACAGCCCAAGAACAGAAGGAAATTTTGGATGAACCGTTCTTTGGCCGATAAAAGGTCACCGAAATGTCGTTGCAAACTGAAAATTTTGAAACGTTTGCACATGAACGAACATGTGAATGCGGGTCATAAAGTTAAAGTTAAGATAGGGGGTAGTATTTGCCGTTTTGTTAGTTACCAACGCTTAGGAAAATGTATCTAAAAAGAATACCATCGAATTTTAAAAAATCGTGGAATATTTCGTTAAAAAAAAAGGTTGAAACAAAATCAAAAAGAAATTTTTCATTTGTCATTTGAAATGCAATTGAAATTCTTTTTAAACGCTTCGGAAATAATTTTGCCAGTTTTAAATGCACTTAAGCGTGACCAGATTAAAATACTGACACGCAATGTACGCTAAATTACTAGAACGACACAGCGCAGAGAGGAGAGACGGGTGGAAGTAAAAGATGACAACAATGTTATTGGGCCACACATATTAAAACCAAAACTATTTCGTAATAAAAAGAAAAATGAGAACAAAATTAGAAAATTAGAAAAAAAAGAAAGAAAAACAAAGATAATGTCATCATCATCAGACATTAGTTCAGCTCTAATAAACTATAAAAAAAAGAAGAAAATAAAGAAAAAAATTCTTGAAATACTGGGTAATAAGTACCCCCCGTTTACTAATCTTCTAAAACCCATTAAAACCCACGCAAAAAACAAAACAAAAAATACTTAGGAAATGATAGCAAGTAAAGCCAGGGATGGCAACTTGCAACGGTTTTTTTTTTACGGCGGCATAAAACATGACACTAACGACGACGACAATGATGCCGATGCCAGCGATGATGATGATGTGGATGTGGATGTGACTGTAGCTGATGAGTATCGCATATAAATTAAACAAATTCTTTAACAAATTAACAACGAAAACAACAACAAAATTGCAAATGCAAAATTATTTCCAAGATACAAAATACACTGTATCTGGTTTAGAAGAAATAAAAAAATATTTTAAAAATTTTTTGTTGCAATACATTACATACACACACACATGTATGTATACACGCACACACTTGTTGTTTTATAAAATATTCTGAACATGTCGTTGCAATAATTGTCACTACAAAAGGGTTTCGTTAATAAATTTTCAATGAACAGACAAGCAAGCATCTGAAGCAAACCGACTGTACATACCTTACAGCACAGGAAATAAATGTCCACCTCCAGGCAATACATATAAAGGGGGGTTCGTACTGTTGCATACAAGATTTGTGTTAAAATGGATCGATGTTGGCTGATGCCTGGATAATATGTGATGATGTGCAGATGGGAAGAAATGTGGAATGTGGGTGGTGATTTACAGTTTAATTTATGGATGTGCCTTCAAATGTAAATAAATATGCTCTTCTGGTTTGTTTTGTTAAGAAAATATGGGGTTTTTTCGTTTTTTTTTTTTTTTTGAATATCTGAAGGTAAAGTATTCAAGGACAAGTGCTAAAATAAAATACGAGGTATGTGCGTAATGCAAGGGAATTTTTTATGAAAAATTTAAATTCATACGAAAAGTACTTTTTTCATTTCTCTTTATTAAAAAGTACATTAAAAATAACTTTTTCATTAAAAAGTACTTTTTTTCATTAAAAATAACTTTTTCATTAAAAAGTACTTTTATTCATTAAAAATAAATTTTTCATTAAAAAGTACTTTTTTCATTAAAAATACATTTTTCATTAAAAAGTACTTTTTTCATTAAAAAAATATTTTTTTACAAATTTTTTTTATTTTTTTTCTTCCTCTGAATACATTTTTACAGTCTAAAGACTCTAAAAATACTCGTAAAAAAGAAAGTACTAGGACACCTAAGACAAGGGAATTTTTTACGAAAACCACAAATTCAAACAAAAATTACTTTTTTCATTAAATACGAAAAAAGAGTACTTTTTTAAATTTCTTTTTTTTTATATTTTTTCCCCTTAAATACATTTTTACGGTCTATAGAAAGTACAAGGACAGTTGCTGAAATAAAATACGCGGCATGTGCCTAAGACAAGGGAATTTTTTTACAAAAACCACAAATTCATACAAAAAGCACTTTTTTCATTAAATACGAAAGAAGTACTTTTTAAATTTCTTTTTTTATATTTTTCTTCCTCTGAATACACTTTTACAGTCTAAAGGCTCTAAAAATACTCGTAAAAAAAGAAAGTACTAGGAGAGTTGCTGAAATAAAATATGCTGCATGTGCCTAAGACAAGGGAATTTTTTTACAAAAACCACAAATTCATACAAAAAGTACTTTTTTTATTAGATACGAAAAAGTACTTTTTTAATATTCTTTTTTATATTTTTTCTTTCTTTGAATACATTTTTATGGTCTATAGACTCTAAAAATACTCGTAAAAAAACAAAGTACAAGGACAGTTGCTGAAATAAAATAAGCGCCATGTGCCTAAGGCAAGGGAATTTTTTACGAAAACTACAAATTCATACAAAAAGTACTTTTTTCATTAAATTCGAAAAAAGTACTTTTTTAAATATTTTTTGTTATATTTTTTCTTCCTTTAAATACATTTTTACGATCTATAGACTCTAAAAATACTCGAAACGAAAACTAAAAATTCAAACAAAAAGTACTTTTTTTATTAAATACGAAAAAAGTACATTTTTCATTTAAAAAAAGTACTTTAATTCAATAAAAAAGTGCTGTTTTAATATTTTTTATATGTTTTCTTCTTTTAAATACATTTTTACATTTTTTAAATACTTGTAAAAAAAAGTACTTTTTGACAAAATGAAAAAAAAAGTGCTGTTTTAATATTTTTTATGTTTTCTTCTTTTAAATACTTGTAAAAAAGTACTTTTTAACAAATGGTACAAATACGTAAAAAAGTACTTCTTTAATGAAACAATTTCTTTTTCTTTTAAATTCTTTTTTATTTTTCTTCCTTTGAATAAATTCTTTAGTATGTAGGCTTTAAAAATACTTATACTTTATTAAAAAGAAAAAAGTACTTTTAAAGAAAAAAGTACTTTAAAGAAAAAAGTACTTTTTAACAAATGGTACCTTTTTGGAAAATTAAGTACAAATCAGTGTAAGTTCTTTACCTAACTTTGGAAATACGTAAAGAGTACTTTTTTAACGAAAAAATTTATTTATAAAAAATTCTTTTAAAAAAAGTACTTTTTTAATAAAAAATTTCTTTTTCTTTTAAATCATTTTTATTTGTGTTCCTTTGAATAAATTCTTGCAATCTATAGGACCTAAAAATATTCGTGCTTTGTTAGAGCAAGAAAGTACTTTTTAACAAATGGTACCTTTTTGGAAATTTAAGTACAAAACACTGTAATTTCCTTAACTAACTTTGGAGACTTCTTAAAATACTGCTTTAGTGGAACTTTAATTTAATTTTTGTCATTCTAAACAACAATACCTTACAGCTGGCATGTCATCAAACTTTTCATCACCATCACATTATGTCTTGTGGAGGAAGAAAAGAATTTCAAAATAGTTTGCTTGTGGGCTTTACTTTTCAACTTCCGTGCTCTTTAAATACATATGTATGCCTTAAAAATGTGAAAAACACCAAATCTTCTTAAGTATTGTTTTGGAAATGGAGAAAAAAAACGGAAAAACAATATTAAAAACATGTTACGACATGCTAAAACATGTTTAGTTATGTTAACAAATGAATACACGCACACTTGCACATTCACACGCACAGTACGCCATGCATATTTTAAAGAAAAATAAAGTTTCTAGGCAAAGTTTTGAAAAATTTCTCTTGCTCTCGCTCTCACTCTCTATCTCTTTTTCTATTCACAAAGTAGTGTGGGTAGGTGAAATTGTGTGTACTTGAAGTGGTTTTAATGTTGTTGCAATAAAACACAAGCAAAAAATAAAGAGAAGAGTAAAGAAGAGAAAAGCAAAAAAAAAGAAAAAATTTAAGAATAATATTGGTTTTCTCTCTCTCTCTCTCTCTCTCTCTCTCTCTCTCGATAGAAAAAATGTTCTTTAAAAAATAACCTTCAAATTCCAATTGAAGTACAAGTTTATTTAAGTAGTGAGCGTGAGGCGTAGAGGTGAAAACAACTGAGAGTAAAGTAAAGTAAAGTAAAGTAAAGTAAAGTTCGAGGTGAAAATAACTCCACAGTATTTGAACTGTAAATTTGTTTTGTAGCAGTGAGAGTAAGCAGATATGGGCATAGAACTGAAAGTGTAAAACAAAATTCTAATTTGTTTAATTACAGCAAGTGAGTAGAGATGGGAATAACTGTCTGTTAGACTCTCTGTCTTAGACCTCTCTCTCTTTCTCTCTATTGTTCTCTCCTTTACAACTCTCGATACTGATTCAAGAGTTTTCCTAAAGTGCTTGTAATTTGTAAATATTTTTCAACTTCTATGGCTACTCATTACATTACTGCCACTCTCTCTTTCTTTTATTCTTACTCAAGTTTGTTGATTTCTTCTTGACTGCACTTTACTTGGTGTGCTCCGACTACCTTTAATTGTCTTGTAAATTGTGTAAAACCCTTAAAGATCAAGTTAATTTGCGTCATCATGATTTTCATTGTAAATCTACGTTTCCTGTTGGAATTTTCTGCTTGTGTTTTAAGTAAGTTTCGTATGGATATTGTGTGTGAGAAATTTTAATTAAAAATTTCTCAAGTATTTAGCAACTGGCGGCGGTACATCGAAAGTTCTATGTTTAACAAGTTGTTGTTGGTAAATGAAAATCAATAGAATGAAATAAAATTCAATTATTTCATGGGGACTGACTAATAAAAGTTTTCTTTTGTTTCCTTTTCAAGGAAACAAACTGCCAAGCAAACTATACAATAAAAGTCTGTAAAGAACCCAAGGCTTGGCTGTAATAAGGGTGTTTTCTATAGAGGTATAGAACTTTAAGTTGCAATAAAACAACGATGGATTATTCGATTGACATGAATTTTATTTATCCGAAAGATAATCTTGTGGCATTGCATTTTAAATATGATTTCTGGCATATGACCGCCACGGCTGGCGCGGATGTAGTCCAATCTGGACGTACAATTTTCGATGACTTTTTCCAACATTTGTGGCCGTATATCGGCAATAATACGGCGAATGTTGTCTTCCAAATGGAAAATTCGCTTATGAAAATCGGGAACAACGGTAATCTCGTTTTGGGCCCATTCGAAGAATCTACGCCTTACTTGATGATCGTTTGGCTTCAAATATTGCACGAGTTGGATTTTGTAAGCACGCAAACCAAGAGCCTTCCGCAAAATCTTCCATAAAGTGGATGGACACAGATCCAATTCCTGTGCTCGATGGCGGATGGACTCATTCGGGTCTTCCTCAATGCTACGCTCTACAGCAGCAATAGCTTCTTCTGTACGCACCGTACAGCGTCTCTGGGAATGCGAGTTATCAATAAGAGTAAACGTGGTGCGAAAACGTTCCATGGTTAATCGAATTAACTGCTCTGATGGACGATTTTGTCGACGATAAAATGGACGTAGTGCGCGATACGTTTTCCGCACAGAACCATTATTTTCGAAATAAAATTGCACTATTTGCAAGCGTTGTTCAGGCGTGAGTCTATTCATGATGAATTGCCAAACCAAACTGAGAATAAATCACTTGACAGCTGTTAAATTGGTCGCCATCTTGAAAAGTAATGCCAAGTTAAAGTTCTATACCTCTATAAAAAACACCCTTTCCAAGCAAAGTAATCAGTGTATTTGGAAATTTTCCAGTTGATGACAAACTTTCTGCCAAACGATGGAACTGAAACAAAATCAATTCCACTGTGTTTTTATGAGAAAGAAAATTAAAAAATTTTCTGATTCTGTTGATAGCCATCTTGTCTTTCAGGACATATTTTATTGGTACGAAAGGAGTTCATTAAATCACTCAACTGCCTTCAGTTAGGTTAGGTTAGGTTGAAGCACACTTGAGTACGCTTTGCTGCACGTTTTGATGTCACAGGCAAGCGCAAGTCCCTGTATTCAGTACATTAGAAAACAAATTTCTTAAGAAATGATTGACAAAACAGGATGTTCGAGTTTAGAGAGCACAAACTGGATTTTGCATGCATTACGCCCTTAACAATGCATTCGATCGCTTAATAAACTATCCAATCCTTAGCTTAGTTTTAAACTGAGCACTTAGAGACTATATCGATCACATGCCAAGGATTATCTCGACAAATGTCCGTTTATTTGACATGAAACTAAGAGATGACGCTCAGCAAAGTGCACCAGAAGTCGCCGTAGTGTAGTAGGTAGTGTGTTGACTTATTAGACGAAAAGCCAGGGTTCGAACCCCAGGCCAGACATCAAAACAAGAATACACAAAATATTTCTTCGGCGACTTCCTCTCAGCAGATTTCTGGCAAAAACTCTGAGAGTAAATGAAGAATTGCCATGAAAAGTTTCTCAAAAATCTGTTGTTCGGAGTCGACTTTAAACTGTAGGTCCCGCCACTCATGTATAAAATTAACACACACAACATAAGTGGTGTGAGAAACTAAGTCGTAATCCTGGCTGAAGGGTTTTAATGACCAATTACGTACGACTTAGAGACTGCATGGATCACATGTCAAGGTTTATCTCGACAAATGTCCGTTTATATGACATGAAACCACAGATAACGCTCAGCAAGGTCCACCACAATGGGAACAAATTCAGAACTCTCTTCTTACATCGACCAATCAATCACGAACGAATGTGCTTTGCATGACAGCCGTGTACTACGTTATATATTTGCTGTCTCTCATCAGGTTATAAGACTCCATATATTTGAGAAACAGGGACCACAGGCGGAAGAAATTCGGAACCCTCTACTTACATCGACCACGAACGGATATGCTTTGTATGACAGCCGTGTACTACGTTATATATTTGCTGTCTCTGATTAGGTTATTAGACTCAAAATACTTCAGAAACTGACACATATTATGAGATAGCCTTGGAAAACCTCAAAAATATGGTAGTTTTCAGGGTTATTTACCTCGCCTTTTATAAGCAACCTCACAGTAATAAAAATACGATCACTTTGTGGAAAAAATACGGACTTTTTGTAAGGCCTTATTAAAAAGTTTGTCTAATCGACGAATGTGCGTTGAAGAATACTACTTCAGGACTAGCACTGGAATATCATAAGGCCCAGAACACTTACTTATCTTAAGAACCATAGGAAGTAATACCTTTTCGAGTTCTGACAGTAGTGGTCAACGGTTTTAGAAATGGTTTTAGTTAGAATTATCAGCGAATATTTCTGCTAAAATGTTAGCATTTTCCAACGGTCTAAGGAAATACGGTCATCCATAATAACAATAAGAATCGAACTGGCATGGCCAAAAGCTCTTACTTCCCCTTGGGAGAGACTTTATATGTTTTCCAAAAGTTCTAAGTAGCAGCCCTCGTACGGGAAAATAAGAAAAGTATTTGAAAAAAATTTCTTGTCAGAAGTGGGATTCGAACCCACGCCCTCAGAGAGGACCAGAACGCTCGTATACAACTCTGTTAGAACAGAGCAAGTTTTGACACTTGAGTCTGGCGCCTTAGACCGCTCGGCCATCCTGACATAATGTGATCAGGCCTGTTACGATTAACAAAAACGAGAGGAGTAAGCAAAAAAAAAAAATTTTGATAAAAATTTTAAAGAAAATTTCAAATTTCTATAAAAAGGCAGAATATTTCCAAAAAAAAATTGAAAAAAAATTATTTTTCTTTTCCTCGTTTTCTTTACTAATATAGCCTTAGAACCTCCTATAATTATTAAACAAGTTACACTTTCTCCAAAGGTTATGGCCAAAATGTCATAAGAATTGTAATAAAATTCTTTGAAAAATATTGTCTTCCTAGGAAAACAAAAATAAAAATAAAACAAAGAAAAAAACATACTTTTTTGACAACTTTATGCTTCTCTGTTTCAGGCAAAATTATGAACATTTGTCAACTTAATTATCATGTGTAAACATAACGATGTCATCATAGGCATTATCATCACCATGATAATGAATAAAATGAAGAAAAAAAATTTTGGGGGAGGGCCACTAGAAATTAATCACACATGATTTTTATAACAACCCTCAGAGATATATACATACACATAATGAATGATGACACCAGAATAATCTTGATGACGATGATACATCATGGAAAATAAATAAAACTGTCTATCTGTCTGTCTGTCCTGAGAGTTCATTTGCTTATTTGTTTGCTTGCTAGAGGATGGAGAATTTTTAATAGAAATCAAGAGAAAAAAATTCATACGATATAAATCTTTAAAAAATTATTAGTCTTGGAAAAATTTAAAACAATTTTTAGTGGGTATAGGCATTCTTTGATCTGGGTTTGAGATAATCTGTCAATGCCACAAAGCATTTTCAAGGTCGGCCTTTATTTCGCAATGCAACCGAACCCGTTTGAGTTTGAAATTATCTTAAGTGACCCACTTATTCTCAATACTCACAGTCCACTTACGATATCATAGGAGCTCTTAAAGATTATCTCCAATGATTCGCGTATAGAAATTTCGTTCATGATTTTTTTCTTACTAAACCGTTTAAGATCTATAAATCGAACGTCACTCGTCGCTATTAATCGGTTTACTGGGTTATTCGAATTAACAAAGTAATCATACAAGGCTTTAGATCACTCGCACCAACACCCGAGTAAAGCAAAGATGCCTTCTGTCACCTCTACAATTCAGATAGCCACGGTTGGTATCAAGGTTTCAAAAACAGTTTTTGTTATGGTCGGGCATTACCTGAAACCGGAGATATAGGCGGTGATGCTAATATAGGTGACGAAGCTAGTATCTTTTTTATCGACATAAAAATGCAAGTTATCGAAATAAAAATGGAAGTTATCAAGTAAAAAAATGCAAGTTATCGACTAACAAAAGTAGGACATCGACTAAAAAACCAGTCATTGGATAAAAAATCGCAAGTTATCGACTAACAAAAGCAAGACATCGACTAAAAAACAAGTTATTGGATAAAAAATCGCAAGTCAAGTAGCTCAAAAAAATGCAAGTCATAAACCTAAAAAATAAAATCATCAGACAAAAAATTAATAGTTATCGATGTAAAAAATGCAAGTTATCGAGGATTCCAAAACAGTTTTTGTTATGGTCGGGCATTATTTGGAACCAGAGATATAGGCGGTGATGCTATTGTAGGTGACGAAGCTAGTATCTTTTTATCGACATAAAAATGCAAGTTATCGAAATAAAAATGCAAGTTATCGATCAAAAAATGCAAGTTATCGACTAACAAAAGCAGGACATCGGCTAAAAAAACAAGTCATTGGATAAAAAATCGCAAGTTATCGACTAACAAAAGCAAGACATCGACTAAAAAACAAGTCATTGGATAAAAAATTTCCCAAAAAATGCAAGTCATCGACGTAAAAGAAAGAAAATCATCAGCCAAAAAATGCTAGTTATAGACTTAAAAAAATAAAAGTTATCGATCAAAAAATGCAAGTCATTGACTAACAAAAGCAAATCATGGACTAAAAAAGCAAGTCATCGGACAAAAAACTGCAAGTCATCGACCTAAAAAATGCAAGTCATCGATCTAAAAAAAATGAAAATCATTAACCAACTAGCAAATGATAGTCATCGACCTAAAAAATTTAAGTTATCGACCAATAGAATCGTCCTTATTTTCAGCTACTAATAGTTGTGCTAACATTTGCCAGTTAACGATTATTACCACCACCGTCGTAAACTTATAATTTTCCAAAATTTTTACAATTAAAAGATCGTTGGCAGTGGATTATCTTTAAATGAAAATCCAAACAAACATGAAAAGAAAAAGAAATTTTTTTTAACGCCAAGTAAATGGTAAAGTTTTGACACAAATTACGATAAGACAACACACAGCATATACCTGCTTAATCCAAATGAGCTTTTCTTTGACCATTTTTACCACACGTACCAACAGAGTCATTAAATTCTAGCAACATACAACTTACAACAACAATAACAACAACAATAGCAACAGCAACAACAATAAGATTAAGATAATGAAACAATAACCGCAAGTGCAAAAAGAAAAAACCAAAAAAAAAAAACAAGAAAAAATAAATGAAACGCCGTAAGTAATAAAACAAAAAAGTTATAGCCTGCCCTCGCATATCCATTCACTCCTCTGAAGTATTGTAACCCACCACCATCACTAACACTACCATAAGCCATCATATTTTTCCAAAAACCACAATAAAAGAATGGGAATGCAAGAGATGGTGATGGAGGGAGGGGAGGGTATAACACATGTTGTATTATCATATGACCTACAGGAAGACTAGAGCAACAACAACTACAAAAAAATATGTGGCATATATGACAGCTAAATTAACTGTTAAGCTGTCAAGAACAGTAAAACGCCAACAAAATTGTACATAAAATGGGGGAAAAAAAAGAGCAGAAGAAAGAGAAAGAACCGAAAAAGAAACACGCCAAGACTTGTAAGAAAAACCTCAAATGCAACCTCAAAGGGAAGTCGGTTAGTCTGTCAGTCAGTTAGTTTGTCTGTTAGTTGGTTGGTAGGTGGGTTAGTTGCTTGAATTTGACGATAATAAATGTAACTTAAATAAAAACTTAAACAACAACTACAGCTACAAATACAACAACAGTTACATGTATTTAAGGCAGGAGTTGGAGTCATATGACACCATTTCAGTGGTTTGCTACACCGACAGTAATTAATGATAAAAAAAAACAGTTCAAATGCCCACACACATATTACTTAAGATAGTTGGATGGAGGGGGATTGATGGATGGAGAAGGAAGAAGCGACAAAAGAACAAACAAATCGAAAACAAAATGTAGAGGTTTCCTGGAAACAGGAGCCCTACGCACTCTCAACTCCGTTTATAATCTGCCTATCCAGCTGCAACAAAAAGTGATGCAGCAACGTTGGGGGAATTTTAAGATTGCAGTTTTGTAGTCCTACGACCAGATTTACTCTGCTTGCCACAACTGCAATATACAAGGCTATGTTTCCTCATATGTCTGGTACTGCAAATTCAGCTTGTCCGTCGGATTCCTTGCAGTCCGCACACGTAGATTCAGGATGGCAGCCTGTGCGGTACTGCAAATGTCCGGTACTGCAAATCGAGTTTATCTATCGTAGTTACAGTAACGAGAAGTAAAATTTCTAAGCGTTTGTATACTGCAGTCTGCACACGTAGATTGAACATGGTAACCTATGCGGTACTGTAAACGTCTGGTACTGCAAATTTATCGTAGTTTCAGTACGCGTTTGTATACTGCAGTCTGCACAAGTAGATTCAGGATGATATCCTGTGTGCTACTGCAAATGGCTGGTACTGCAAATCGAATTTATCTATACTAGTTGCAGTAACGAGAAGGAGTAGAATGTTTACACGTTTGTATACTGCAGTCTGCACACGTAGATTCAAGATGATACCCTGTGCTGTATTGCAAATGCTTGGTACTGCAAATCTATCGTAGTTGCAGTAACGAGGAGTAGGATTTTTATGCGTTTGTATACTGCAGTCTGCACACATAGATTCAAGACGGTAACCTGTGTGGTACTGTAAATATCTGCAAATCTATCGTAGTTGCAGTACGCGTTTGTATACTACATTCTGCGAACATAGAATCAAGATGGTACCCTGTGCGGTACTGCATATATCTGGTACTGCAAATTCAGCTTGTCCGTTGTAGTTGCAGTAACGAGTTGGTGTAGGATTCCTACGCGTTTGCATACTGCAGTCTGCACACGTAGATTCAAGATGGTAGCCTGTGCGATACTGCAAATGTCTGGTACTGCAAATTGAGTTTATCTATCGCAGTTACAGTAACGAGAAGTAAGATTTCTCAGCGTTTGTATACTGCAGTCGGCACACATAGATTAAAGATGGTACCCTGTGTGGTACTGCAAATGTCTGGTACTACAAATCTATCGTAGTTGCAGTAAGTGTTTGTATACTGCAGTCTGCACGCATAGTTCCGGATGCTACCCCGTGCGATACTGCAAATGCTTGGTACTGCAAATCGAGTTTATCTATCCTAGTTGCAGTAACGAGAAGGAGTAGGATTTTTACGCGTTTTTATAGTGCAGTTTGCACACGTTGATTCAAGATGATACCCTGTCCGAAACTGCAAATGTTTGGTACTGCAAATATCTGTTACTGCAAATCTATCGTAGATGCAGTAACGAGAAGGAGTAGGATTTTTATGCGTTTGTACACTGCAGTCTGTAGTGCGAAGACTTCTGTTTTCTTTGAATCCCCAATCTTCATAGCATCCTTTAGACTATCGATGACCTCTAGCATGTTTCAGGTGCAAGTGTGACATTTTTTCGGGCTTGTTAACTGCTGAAGAATTTGATTTTTTGATGTTATGATTAGAATTTTCTCTGATTGACAAATAGACCAGTCAACGTCAGTTCTACGATGACGTCCAAATCCTACTTAATTAATTGGCCGCCATTACAACTCTGTAGTCAGGATTACAACCTAGCTTCTCACATCACCTATGTAGTGTGTATTAGCTTTATACATGAGTGGCGACAACTTGCAAATCTTTTCATAACAACTTTGTTTACTCTCGGAGTTTTTGCCAGAAATCTGCTGAGAAGAAGTCGCAGAAGATATATTCTTTCATTCGTTTTTTTTTTTTTTTTTTTTTTTTTTTGTAAAACCAGCACTCAGGGGATGGCCCCTTCTCATGCAGTGCATTGTGCAGGTTTACGAAAATAGGTTATAGGAAGGTGGAAAAAGGGAGTAGTGTTTGTGGACATTTGAATTAAACTCAAGATGCGAACGGCAAGGAAACGAGTTGCTGCTAGGTGAGATGTCTGATCTAGAGTTTGAATCGTGGCCTCACGTCTAATAAGCCAACACACTACCTACTATACTACGGTGACTTCGACTACTAACCATTAGTCATACGAAAGTATACGAGTTTTTGCAAAAAGAAGAATGCTGAAGGAAAATCGCTGATTTTTTCTTCCATTGTGCTGAACGAGGTCTGAAGTCACGACCCTCGTCTAGCAAGCCAAACCAACCACAATGGCTTTCAGTGTGTTAACTGTCTTGGACTTAGGAAAGCTTAGACTTTTACGGTTATTTTCTGAATGCTAAATGGCACCCAAACCCTTTTCTAAATCGCTATTGCCTTGAAAACTTAGTGTAGCTCCCAACACATTACAAGTATTTTTTATACTCATAAAAGGAAACACATTGTAACACTGAATGAGACTGCTGTTTATGGCTCTATATGGTGGTTACATTAAAGTTAAGATAACCAGGCTTAAGATATAAGCTTAAATAGGATCGGACATAACAAGAAACAACAACAACAACAACAAACCATATGTAAAATGCCGTTTTAATATGGACTGTCCAACAACCATTAAATCATTTTAACGGAAAACCTGCTTAGGGCAGGAAGACAGGCAGATAAAGGAAATTGGCCACAGTAGAGAAATGTCAATGAATTAACATCGACACCTACTTTGGTTGAAATCTTGTTGCCAAACCCCCTCACCCCCCTTAGTTTTAGAAAACTTCATTAAAATTACATCCCAAAGCCAGATTAAAAGCGCTGGAGATGGTCATAAATTTAAAGCCAGTTGTTGGTAGCGTTGTGGTTGTTGTTGTTGCATTACAATATTTCGTAATTTATTTGTAGTTTTTACTATCTTTGAGAGATTTTCTCTATGTTTTCCTACATGTTTTGCATTTCTTTTGTGGTTTTTCGGTTAACAACTCTGACTGTGTATGGCCAAGAGAGACCTACACATGAATGGGGATTTGTTGTTTGTGGTTTTAATGAAATATTTTGGTTTATTCCTGACAGACAAGACATTTACAGGTTTTACATGGGTTTTAATGAAACTTTCGCTAATTGGCGGTTGTAAAACATGGATTTGATTAGGAAAATTGAGAAAATTTGGTAGATTTTTTAAACGAAGAATTCCGTTTGATGTGATTTTAGTTGCAATAACACATGAACCATCTTCAAACGAAGTTCAAGTGTCCTTAGGGTAGCCAAGTTGATACAAATTTGTTAAAAAAATATATTCCCCATAAGGAAAATATGTTTATTGGATTCCATAGGTTATACTTATCTGTTATACAATTTTTTCCCTTTGGGGGGAGAGGACCAACATACCTGCAAAGAAATAAAACAAAAAAAATATCATGAGTTTTTATTGAAAAATATTTTTGAGGGGTTTGTGTCTGTGCTAAGTGTATTTTGCATGACAACTGCTATCAATCTCTATCAAGCACAAAGTAAATAGTGTTGGTTGTTCAAATGTTTGACAGAATAGACAGATGCCTAGTGACAGCTGGATTGTTATTCTTACAGTTAAAGAAATTCAAAAAGTTCTGATTTTCTTCAACTGCTATTACTGCGAGGCTTATAAAGGGTCCGCCAAATAACTTTTTTTTTGAAAATGCTTTAAAAAAAACTACTGAATATTTTCTCAAATTTCTTTTTTTTATTTGAAAGTACAATCCTTCCGGTTAATAATGGAAAATAATTTCATTCAAATGGCTGCCTCGGCTGGCCATGCAGTAGCCTACACCAGAAGATGCCGATTTTGGCAAAAAAATCATCTTTTCAGATGAAGCTCATTTTGATCTTGGCGGGTATGTAAACAAGCAAAATTGTCGCATTTGGGGCACAGAAAACCCCGACGCACCCAAAACGAGTCACTGTTTGGTGCGGATTTTGGTCCAGAGGCAGAATTGGGCCATTTTTCTTCGAAAATGAGCAATGAGTGGCCGTTACAGTCAATGGCGATCGTAATCGGGCCATGTTGAACGAATTTTTGTTCACAAAAATTGAAGAGGAGTTCATTGGCAACATTTGGTTTCAACAGGACGGCGCTACGTGCCACACAGCCGAAGCTATACTCGATGTTTTGCGCCCTGTTTTTGAAGATCGCATTATCAGCCGCAGAGCTGATGTCATTTGGCCACCTCGGAGCTGCGATTTGACACCGTTGGACTATTATTTGTGGGGTGCCGTCATAGATAAGTGTTACGCCGACATGCCAGAGACAATTGATGCTTTAAAGGACAATATTCGTGAAGCCATTAGTGAAATACAGCTGCACACAGTCGATAATGTGCTTAAAAATTGGACCGATCGTGTAGGCTACTGCATGGCCAGCTGAGGCAGCCATTTGAATGGAATTATTTTCCATTATTAACCGGAAGGATTGTACTTTCAAATAAAAAAGAAATTTTAAAAAATATTCAGTAGTTTTTTTAAAGCATTTTCAAATAAAAAAGTTATTTAGCGTACCCTTTAATTAAGTTCGAGATGGTTTGTGCGACTCAGAAGCGTTTTTTTTAACACGAAAACAAAAGATAACCCACGTTAGCTTAAAAAAAGTTCGAAAATGGCGTATTGTAAGTATTCCTCACTGAAGATTGAAAGCCATTCAAGCACTAACATGTAGAATAAAGACGCTTTATTCATACGACTTCACGCCGAAAAAGAGGGAAGAAATGTTGCTTAAAAGCTAGGAAAAAAATTACGCCATCGCATGGAGCAAATATAATCGTATGTAAAGGCTAGTCACACATTTAAATCCAAAGCCAAACCGAATACCATTAAGGTAATTAATACTCTGTATTCGGTGATATCAAACGAAACTCATCTACAATGAGTTACGGAAATCAGACCAGTAAACCACAGGAACCTATTCAGAATACAAATGTATTGTTTGATGTGGACTTCGACCGATAAAGTCCGGAAATAACATGACAACAGTAGATCTCATGTAGCAATAATTATGGAATTTTTGCCTCATCCATCTAATAGTCCAGACTTGATCCCTTCTAACGATAGATACAAAGGGATAATCCTCCACTAACTTACTTACTTAATTGGCTATTACAACCCTTTTAGTCACCATTAAAACCTAGCTGCTCACACAACCCATGTTGTGTGTGTCAATTACATTCATGAGTACCGGGACCTAGAGTATAAAGTCTATTCCAAACGGCACTTTTTTTGAAAAAATTTTAAAGAAAATTTCATTTTACTCTCAGAATTTTTACCAGAAGACTGCGGGAGAGGATGTCGCCTAAGATATATTTTTCTTCCCTTTCCTAGATCCTCTCCTTTTTAATTCCTCCATTATCCTTCCCTCTGTAAGGACGTTGTACAATGGGTCAATTCGACCTCCAGGTACTGTACTTGTCTTTATTGACAAGTACACGTCCTCTAACCTAACCTAACCTAACATTTATTTATATTTCGTTTTGCTCGAGAGTTGAGGTTTGAACCACGGGCTGCAGTCTAATACGCCAAAACATTACCTAATAGACTACGACGATTATACAAAAGTTATCCAAAATTGTCTAAAATTTCTCCGTAGTTGCAAACCCTTGATACGGAATCTATATGTTGCTTGATTGATAGGTAGAGATCTTGACTAAGTTTGACAGTCTGCCTGCTGACAGGTACACATGCATGTATATTGAAACCCCAGGCAAACTAAATTCAAAATAGGTAAAGCTGAGGCGATTTAAGCATGACCAAACGAAATGAATTGCCTGCAACCCATATGGCGAGATTCTCATACATCTCGAATATATTCAATGCCTCTGTGAAAGTCATGCTTGTATGTGAAAGTGATTTTAAACAATAATTTTTGTAGTCCATCTAACCACCTTTCCTTTCACCTGTGCCATCACAACGGGCCGCTATGCGTGCTCAAGTGAGCTTTTTGGTTAATTAACACTAGATTTACCAAGAAATTTTCATGCCCATTTATACCAACACCAGTTAAAATGACTGGTGTTCAAAAATAACGTTTTGAGTGTGTACATTTTGTATGTGCTATAATGTTTTATAGAATTAATAAACAGTATTGATAAAATAACAATAAAATGTTTTTGGAAGAGGAGTTGTTGTTGTTGGACAGTCAGCTTCACTTCCTATCTCTTGACCTGATGACTGATGATCAAAAGTGAGTTCTTCAGCCAAACGAAACAAAAAATCCTTTCTTGAAATATTCTTTACAGTTGTGTTTTTATACAAAATCCAGGAATTTATTCAGGCGAAATCGAAAATGTTAAAAAATATTTGAATAGATCCTGATTTCACACTATATGTCATTAGCCATATAGTGCCATTTGATCTATGACGTCGACACCAATTTGTTTTTATTATAAAAAGACACAGTTTCAATTAGTTTCTTGCTGTCGGTATTTGGTCAATTTTGACGCCTTTGTGTATAGCACGCAATAAAACAACTTTTTTGTTATGCTTACTCTTATAAACTATAAGTGTACATCCATTTGTTGCATACAGTAATGTTGAAAAACGAGCCATACTATCCCTCTTTTCCTTGCAAATTTTTGGAAGGTTACGTTTGTTCGAACGTACGGTACCAACCAACGTAGTGTTTTTGGCTAATAATTTAGAAGCTAAAGATATACTGTTAAAAAAGTTGTCGGTTATTACAGTCCTACCTTTCATGATATAAAGCTCCAGTAGTCTCATTACTACAAATTCACTAAGAAGTGTTGCCAAATTTCGTGTTTCATCTTTTCCTAGATAAGGAAAGCCATTTACAACGTACTTCGTTTCAACGTCAGAAGCCAGCTAGAATTTTATTCCAAACTTGTCTGATTTGTTTGGCATATACTGTGTAAACCTACATCAGGCTTTTCGTTGGAAACAATTGTTCATCTAATGTAATATTTGCTCCTGGTTTGAAATAGTTTTGGCCGTTGAAAATAAATTTGTTCCAAACAATTGACACTTACACAAATTTATCAGTTTGCAAGCGTTGACTCCTTTCATTTATTTTATCGAAACGAATGGAACGTAGAATTTCTGTAAAGTCATAGTATACTCATAGTTTTAGAAAAAATTCAGGTCCCCATTTTTTGTTCCATAAATACGACAGCTGCAACCCTTTGAATACTGTATGCACCACTGTATGTACCTCGTGCAAACAGTATTCCAATGAAAGCTTTAAATTTATCCTGTAAAAGTGTCAATTTCTTCCCTAAAACTCTAGAGGCTTCTAATTCGGTGCAAGTTTTGATATGCTCTAATATATGGTGGTCAATCAATAGTAAAAAGGCACTGCTTGGTTTCTCTTTTATAATATTTCTTCTAGCATATGCTGTAGGCCTAGATAAATCTTTGAATTTGCAATGAGTTGGTAACCTTCCAGCAACACCTCCTTCTTTTATTTTTTTCCACATAGTTCCACTTGCAGAAACTTTAAGTTGTGTATTTTCCCCGTTTTCATTATCCTCTTCATAACTAGAAGGAAATCGCATACACATTCATATTTGTATATTATGCAAAGGAACACTGTCTTCTGCCATAGAAAAACATACCAGTCAAAATGACTGGTACCGGTATAAGTACCAAAAACAAAAATTATTTTTTTTATTGTGGACACAAAATCAAAATAAGTTATCAAATTAATTGTATTTAGTTGTCGTTTTAAAAGTCATATAATAGTTTCGGAAAAAAATATTCATACAAAGTCAATATTTCAGGCTAATAAGGCAAAACCAGTCATTTTGACTGGCGTGGTAAATCTAGTGTTAAAGCTACCACGCTAACCTAACCTAATCTAACCTTTCCTGGCAAAGTTCAACTCAAACTCGTATTAAAACCGAAATACTCAGATAAAAATGAGGATCGGATGGGGTTAAACGGCTCTGCTTGAACGCCCACTGTTATTGGGGTAATTACGGGGCATTGTATTATAGGAATGCATCCGAGGCGTATTTGTCTTGGACTCGTTGCAAGTGATTTCTGCAGAAAAGCTGTGGAAATGAGTAGAAGGATGAGACTGTTTTTCACAAACGACCAGGAACTTGGTCGAAGGAAAATGAGGCAACTGGGTGCCTACTACATGGAGGATCTGGATGAACTGTCATGCATAGATATTCGCAGTCTGAGTCGTTTCATCAAAAAATCCGTGTGGTTTCTGGACTAGGGGAGAATGTGAAACTGTGGTTGCTTCATCGGAAACTCCGAGTATTTACTGGACTAGGGGAGAATGTGAAACTGTGGTATCACAATGGGGACCTGTGTGCGGCGAAAGTGTGTCCGCTCATGACTCCATCGAGAAGACAACCACTTCTACCTACCTACCTAGGCTTAAACTGTGAAAGAAGTTCTTTACAAAACAGTGGGATTTCTACTCCAATCAAGGGATTGCTTGCCTAGAAACCATTTCTGATTACACCCTCGTATGTATGTACGTAATTATTTGCGAAAAATTATATTTGCTTTGTACAATAATTTCGAATTTAACTGTTTAAACTGTTAAATTTACGTGTTTATTTATTTATTTAGTTGTGCAGCAGTCATTGGCACCCGCCAATTTCTTTTGTTGCCTTATTGACCCACAAAGAAAATGTTCACAATTTAGCCTCACAATGCTTTTGAACTGGTTTTTATATTTCCACTGATTGTCTGTCTCACTGCCTCAATGGCTAACAGCCTGCGTGCCTGCTCTCTGTGGCCAATACTTTAGTCATGGTTGGCTTTCTTCAGCCGCAATAAATAATAAAAATTTTCCTTTTTAGTTCAGCTTCTTATTTATTTTAAAGCTTATGGTGTTTAAAGAAAAGAAAGAAATCAAAGAAGAAGAGAGAGAAGGATGACAAGTAAAAGAAAATCTTTAAAACAACGTTTTCATGTCGGAAAATTACATGGAAAAATCAAACGTCCATTAGACATTGACCAGCCTTAATTTGCTTTCGTAGCAGCGGCAGCCGTTGCTAACTCTCTGCTTTTAGCGCCTCTACCCTGTCCATTGCTGGGCTTAGCAGGCAGTCTAATTTGTAATATTTTATATTCCATTCATATGTTTAGATGTATGTATGTACGTCTGCTGTGTTCGTCTGTCCGTCCATCTATCGATCTGTATGATGACGATTATAATAACCATCATTAGACTACCAACTTGATAATGTGCCACCACACTCTGTATGCACTCACCCACTGAGTGTGCGCCCCGTAAACCATTTGCATTGTGGTCTTCATCAGTCAGTCAGTCAGTCACCAACGCCACAAGACTTGGTGCTGGTGCTGGCTACACTGTTGGCGGTGCTTAGCTGTTTTCAATTCAAACAGAATTATTAGAGATTTTTTTTTTTTTTTTTTTTTTTTTTTTTTTTTTTTTAACCACATGGAAAAATTCTTTTATTTTCCATTTGTGTGTGGTTAATTTCTTTATAGATTTACAGAGATAAACAGCTAGATAGAGAGAGATATGTATGCAGACACAGATAAAGCATAATAAAATTATAATTAAAAATAAGAAATAATCCGCATTCTTTTCTTGCACATATGGTTTCTTGCCATTTCACTTCACCTAGTATCCAGCTCTGGACTGACTCTCTTATTTGCTAAGTTTAGTTAAAAACTTTGCAAATTGTGTTTGATGACATAAAAACTGGACCATATTTAAGAACAACGGAAAGAAAGAGAATACAGAGGCCCTATACCGTGCCCGGTTAAGGGCTGCAATCGTGCCCACTCATTTTCAGCCATCCTGAACGAATTGAAATAATTTTGGGCACTCTGCTATTTTTTTTATTTTTTTAGTAAAACCAGCACTCAGGGGATGGCCCCTACTCATGCAGTGCATTGTGCAGGTTTAGGAAAATAGGTTATAGGAAGGTGGAAAGAGGAAGGAAGTAGTGTTTGTGGACATTTGATTTAAACTCAAGATGCGAACGGCAATGAAACGAGTTGCTGCTAGGTGACTATATAATGGCCAGTGCTATACCTTCACCAGTAGACAGTCTATGAAGTGAAAGAACGTTTTACAACAATCAAATTAATTTTAGGCGGTAGGGTTCTGGACTATAATAAGGGAGTGATGAAATCACTCGATAACCATTTTCCAAATTTGAAGGTTTTAGTTGTCCTTTGAACTCGCCGTAGTCTAGTAGGTTGTGTGTTGGCTTATTAGACGTAAAGCCAGTGTTCCAGCTCCAGGCCAGACATCAAAGACAAAATACAAAAAGTATTTTTTCGGCGACTTCCTCTCAGCAGATTTCTGGCAAAAACTCTGAGAGTGAAATAAAATTGCCATGAAAAAAAGTTTCTCTAAAATCTGTTGTTCGGAGTCGACTTTAAACTGTAGGTCCCACCACTCATGTATAAAATTAACACACACACAACATAAGTGGTGTGAGAAACTAGGACGTTGTACAATGGGTCAATTCGACCTCCGGGTACTGTACTTGTCTTAATTGCCAAGTACACGTCCTCTAACCTAACCTAACCTAGTTGTCCTTTGCAGCAATGGTGGCCTCAAACTAATTAATTGTACAAGACACTGGTCCCACGTGACTGCCGGAGGCAACTTCATCAGTTTATAATGTAATGGATCGTTCTAAAGGGTCCGCCAAATAGATTTTTTTTTTGAAAATGCTTTAAAAAAAACTACTGAATATTTTCTCAAATTTCTTTTTTATTTGAAAGTACAATCCTTCCGGTTAAGAATGGAAAATAAATTCATTCAAATGGCTGCCTCGGCTGGCCATGCAGTAGCCTACACCAGAAGATGCCGATTTTGGTAAAAAAAACAATCATCTTTTCAGATGAAGCTCATTTTGATCTTGGCGGGTATGTAAACAAGCAAAATTATCGCATTTGGGACACAGAAAACCCGCACGCATATATTGAAAAGCCGACGCAAAAGCCAAACGAGTCACTGTTTGGTGCGGATTTTGGTCCAGAGGCATAATTGGGCCATTTTTCTTCGAAAATGAGCAAGGAGTGGCCGTTACAGTCAATGGCGATCGTTATCGGGCCATGTTGAACGAATTTTTGTTCACAAAAATTGAAGAGGAGGATATTGGCAACATTTGGTTTCAACAGGACGGCGCTACGTGCCACACAGCCGAAGCTACGCTCGATGTTTTGCGCCCTGTTTTTGAAGATCGCATTATCAGCCTTAGAGCTGATGTCGTTTGGCCACCTCGGAGCTGCGATTTGACACCGTTGGACTATTATTTGTGGGGTGCCGTCAAAGATAAGTATTACGCCGACAAGCCAGAGACAATTGACGCTTTAAAGGACAATATTCGTGAAGCCATTGGTGAAATACAGCTGCACACAATCGATAATGTGCTTAAAAATTGGACCGATCGTGTAGACTACTGCGAAATTATTTTCCATTATTAACCGGAAGGATTGTACTTTGAAATGAAAAGAAGGAAATTTGGGAAAATATTCAGTAGTTTTCTTTTAAAGCATTTCCAAAAAAAAAGTTGTTTGGCGGACCCTTTAGTTGCGCCACAGACAGAACATTATTTTGATATTCGAATACCTAATTTCAAGTTTGTAATGCTCTGGTCGCTTCCATCTAAATATCTGGCCAGACATCAAGGGACACTCATCGCAATAGAACTGAATTCTCTCTTTCTTATGGTCATTACAACGCTTTAGTCAGGATTGTAACCTAATGTCTCACGCCATCCACATGATGAGTGTTAACTTTATCTATGAGTGGTGAAACCTACAATGTCCAAACTGCAGATTTGGACACTTTTTCATGGCATAGTTGTTACCAGAAGACTGCTGAGAGGAAGTCGGCGAAAGAAATGTTTTCTTCTATCTCGTTTTGTTCGAGATATATGAGCTTGGGTTTGAACCACAGGCTTCGTTACCCAGGTACATATTATTCCCTCGAGCCACTCCTCTATCCTATCTAAGGGCCACCAGGGTCTAAACTAGGTCTATATCCCCTCTAAATCGAATCTAGATGGGAGAAGGTGAAACTACATTTAAATTTCGGGCATAAAAGGCCGATTGTCTGATATTCTAAGCTTAACACGTTGACTGCCTACTACGAGATAACTCGTAGATTACGTTCCCTTCTAGGGAGCCAACTACGTATCTCGTACTCACTAAACCTGCCATTTTTGTGTAGCTACGAATAAAATCGTATTATATCAGTGCTAGTATCGATAACTGGCTTCTGGGAAAAGAACAAAAAGTCAATGTTGGCTTGCGTGACCAGTTTTCTGAAAATTGACGCGGCAGTCAACGTGTTAAGGACAGGAAATGAAATTTTTTTTGAAAATTTTTCACACAAAATCGTCTTCTACAGTCGGTCGATTTTAAATCGTGTGGTAATCAATAAAATTATGCCGCAATTGCAAATGCTTTGCAATTGTCGCTTGAGTAGTTCCCCATAATTTGGGGGGAATTAAAAAAAAAAACTTTTGTCAGAAGTGGGATTCGAACCCACGCCCTCAGAGAGGACCAGAACGCTCATACAGAACTCTGTTAGAACAGAGCAAGTTTTAACACTTGAGTCTGGCGCCTTAGACCGCTCGGCCATCCTGACACATAACGGTACTTTAAATTTTGCTCCATAAGACTCGTATATTTTTTGTAAAGAACAAAATTCGACAGAAAATTAAATCACGTTATAGGTTACTTTACGAAATTTTACTCATAATTAATTACTAAGAAATTGTTTAAAAAAAATTCTTGTCAGAAGTGGGATTCGAACCCACGCCCTCAGAGAGGACCAGAATGCTCACGATCAACTTTGTTGGAACAAAGCAAGTTTTGACACTTGAGTCTGGCGCCTTAGACCGCTCGGCCATCCTGACATATAACGGTTTAAAAATAAAGAAGGGAATTAAATCGCATTAATATTTGGGTCCTTAAAACTAAGCGAATTACAAGAAAATCTATTTTTATCTCTAACTTCCCATAGATGTGCTTAGGATCACATCACTAGAATAGGTTTCCTCACTGAGTTCAAAGGTCAGATAGATAGATTCCTATCTAATGCTGATTTTTTAATCGATCCTTGAGGATAACTGAGTTCGAAACTGACATATTCCCATACAAATGCAGTTTCGGCAATGATCATATCAAAGACTTCAAGTATGCTTCCTATAAATTCTCAAGGCCGTATTATGAAAGCTCAGCTGCTGGCATTGTATATAATTTATGTTATAGAAAACCGTTATACGATAAAAAAATTCAAATTATAATTCAAATTAGTTTTTAAATTTATTTTTTTAAATAAATTCCTTAGTGCAACACCCAATGCTGTTTACTTTTTTAAAATTCATATGAAAACCTCATAATCATCCTTACTTTTTCCAATCGATGCCACTTGTCATTATGCATACATCGATTGTGATTTATTCAAGCATAAATTAAAAATATTGTAAAGCCAATCATACATACTCCCCTCTCTGGACTTACTCCAGCCCATTGCAAATTGTACAATTTATTTCTGTTGGTTTTTTTTTTCTGTTGTTGTCTTTTTTATTAGTAAATAAATACAAAAATAAAATATTTCTCTAAATAATGTATTCAAATCACATCCTTTATAATAAATCCATACCCCCCTTATAGCCCCACCTTAGCAGTAGAAAAGGCCAGCCTAATAGCACTCATTCATACATAGCACATACACATAAATGCATTGAATTTTGCAACAATTGTCCATAATTTTGCATAAATAAGCCTGTTAAACAATTGTAAAGTGGCATAAAAATTTATTATTAGAGACCTACCACCTAGCTCTAACCCTAAATAGGGCAAGATTAAAGGCCCTTTTTTATTAGATTTATTAAGGCCTTCTTAGTTGCATGAATTTATGAAGTCAGGATGGCCAAGCGGTCTAAGGCGCCAGACTCAAGTGTGAAAAACTTGCTCTGTTCTAGCAGAGTTGTATTCTTCGTTCTGGTCCTCTCTGAGGGCGTGGGTTCGAATCCCACTTATGACAAGACGTTTTTTCTTACATAAACAGGGTGTTTTTCGAGGGCTTGAGGCTAACATGATAAAAATATTGTCTGAGGCTTTAATTTTCTCTAGAGACGCTTCACGATCCTTGAAGCCCTTAAACTATAATAACTGAAGCTGTACTTTAGGTTAGAGACGCTTTACGACACTTGGAGCCCTTAAACTATTATAACTGAGGCTGTACTTTGGGCTAGAGACGCTTTACGACACTTGTAGCCCTTAGACTATTATATCTGAGGCTATAATTTGTTCTAGAGACGGTTAAAGACCCTGGGAGCACTTAGTCTATTATATCTGAGGCTGTAATTTGTTCTAGAGACGTTTAACGACCCTTAGATCCCTTAAACTATTATAACTGAGGCTGGAATTTGCTCTAGACACGCTTTACGACCCTTGGAGCCCTTAGGCTATTATATCTGAGGCTGGAATTTGCTCTTGAGACGCTTTGCGGCCCTTTGAGTACTTAGACTATTATATCTGAGGCCGAAATTTGCTGTTGAGGCGCTTTACGACCCTTGGACGCATTTAGACTATTATAACTGAGGCTGCAATTTGTTCTAGAGGCGCTTAACAACCCTTGGAGCACTTAGGCTATTATATCTGAGGCTGTAATTTGTTCCAGAGAATTTTACGACCCTTGGCGCCCTTGGACTATTATATCTGAGGCTGTAATTTGTTCCAGAGACGTTTTACGACCCTTGGAGCCCTTAGGCTATTATATCTGAGGCTGTAATTTGCTCTAGAGATGCTTTACAAGCCTTGGAGCCCTTAGACTATTATATCTGAAGCTGGAATTTGCTCTTGAGACGCTTTACGCCCCTTGGAGTCCTTAGACTATTATATCTGAGGCCGTAATTTGTTCCAGAGACGTTTTAAGACCCTTGGGAGCCCTTAGACTATTATATCTGAGGATGTAATTTGTTCTGGAGATGCTTTACATGCCTTGGACCCCTTGTTCTAGAGTATAACATGGAGAAAAACGTTCTTAGTTAAAGAACTTGAAACATGACAACTCATCGCTACTTTGATTTTGTCGAAAACAACGCCCTAATCATGCCTCTGTCAGCATCACCATTGGATTGGGGGCTCTGCTATTGTAATGTTATCACTTCCAAAGACCCAGAAAAACCCTGAATTTTACAACGATTGAAAACATGAACAGAGTAATCCTGAGAAAGCTCCAGACTTTATTGTAAAGTCACTTTTTTATCCGTCAAAAACAACATCGAATCACAGACATCAACTATCCTCGTAGTTTATAACGAATTTTTTATTAATTTTTAATGCTTCAATCGGCCTTTAATCATATTCAATACAAATTAAATTATTTATTATTCTCTTTAATTTTATATTTTATTACATAAAAAACTTTATTACCTTGGTAATGGTAATTGAAAATAAATAATAAAATTGACGATATTTTCAAATGAAAACTGGCAACTATGCCAGCCAGTAGGCAGCAGACCTTTCTACTCACAAGGAAATTTAATCACTTGAAATGCATGACTTTTTTGTGGTTAATTCATAGGGAAAAATAAAGAAAAAAAGGTTCTACAAAAGTACCGCTCTTGCTCATAAAACATTACAAAATACATTTTCATTTACTACGCTCTTCCATATAATGTAACTGAAAAAAGAAAAATACAGTGAAATCTTGATATCATAACTTTAGAGAAAAAAAATACAGTGAAACCTTCATAAGAACAACAAAAAGTGAAACAAAAATGAAAAAAATACAGTGAAATCTTGATATTGTAATATAAGAAAAAATACAGTGGAACCCTTATAAGAACAATAAAAACTGAAACAAAAATTGCTTTGCCTCCGTATTGAGTATTTAACCGATAAAACGACTTTCACAACTTCAACTTGATTGACAATATCGATAACTATGGTTTGACAGCTGAGAATAGAAACAATGTTGACATTTCTGTTCTGTAAGGGTTGGCACAAGTCATGGTTTGACGGCTGAGAATATGAAACGATGTTGACTTCTCAAGTCATCAAACATCAGCAGATTTCTGGCAAAAACCCTGAGAGTAAATAAAAAAATTGACATGAAAAGGTTTTTCAAAAATCTGTCGTTGGGAGTCGACTTTAAACTGTAGGTCCCACCACTCATGTATAAAAACACAGCATAAGTGGTGTGAGAAACTAGGACTTGGTACAATGGGTCAATTTGACCTTGTCTTAATTGACAAGTACACGTCCTCTAACCTAACCTAAGAATACTAATCAACATCATGGCGAACCACTCAAGCAACAATTGCAAAGCGTTTGCAATTGCGGCATAATTCGATTGAGTAGCTTTCGATTTAAAATCGTGAGGCTGTAAAAACTATTTTGCATGATCGAAGACGTATATATGGACCCTCTAATGCCCTGTTTCTATAAGACAAACGGTTTCTTTGTCTTGCAGAAACAGGCCCTTAATCTTGAAGCATTGGAAGTCAATATTATTGAAAGTACCAATACAGCTGAAATACTTCGATTGATTTCAGAAGCTGAAAATATTCCACCGAATTTAACGGGCAAGAACTGGTTTGTTTAGTGCAAAAATGGCGCTTTTGATATAAAAAATAAAGACCCTCCAGGTCAATTAGATCCAGGAATAAGAAGATGGCGGCCAAATTCAAGAAGAACTTGATAAATCGTTGGAAAAACCACTCAAGTAGGAATTTCAAATCGTTTGCAAGCAGCTGAAACCGTCGAAAAGCCTGTTAAATTAGGTAAGTTATAGCGAAGACACGTTGAAGGACGATTTCTGCACGACCGAATTACTGATTTTTTGACGTAAACAATAGTAGCTTAAGCAGGTCATCATACGCTATCAGTCCGTCAACATGTTGCCATGTTAGTTAAAAAATATTTCGAAAATAGTGTTTGGGCGGGAGAGGTAAGCCTTATAGCCCAGAACTTGCCACGTAACACTGTTATTTGCTGACATGGCTTTCAAGACTCTAATTTTTCATTTCTATTGATGTTCTTATTACCCTATTTAGAGGTCCCACTGTTTACCACACATATTTCACAAAAATTTTATTAGAATCTCTGTTTAACATCGTGTCAATTTAGTACTCTTTTCTTACCTTTCTCTACGTTTTTAATTTTTTAATTCACTTTGGATGATACTCTAAATCTACCATCTGTCTGTCTGGCAGTCCGTTTGTCTTTCAAAATATTATTAAAACAGTAAAACAGTAGCATCAACAGTGTTTGTCGGCTTTTAAGAAATTAAACTGAGAACTTCCTCTTCTTCTTCAATTCCTTTTTCATTATGTTTTGCAGTGTGGCAATTATACAAACGTTGAAAAAGAAGATGAAAAAAAAAACAAACAAACAAACAAAGAAAAAACAATCGTAAATTATAGTTAAAATGTACTTTAAAAAGTATTATTAACACGACATCTAAAGCAGATAAATACAAAGCTATTGTGGTTGTTGCTGTTAGAGAATGACAGTTAATAATGACAATAGCAACAGACAGTAGACAGCAAAGTCGGCAACAAATGGCAAATATGGTGTGTTACACAATTGTTAATAATTTTATAAAAACCTTTGTTAGATTTCGTTGTATAATGTTGAAAGTCATTAAAAATAAATTATCTGTCACACCGAGATACATATTCATATGAAGAGAGAAAATTATGAAATTATAGAGAAACACAACAAATGCCTGGTATAATTTCCTCTAAATAAAGACGGTTTACACGCTTAATTTTGAAAAAATATTGAAAATAATATTTAAAAAAAAATTTTTGATTAAAATTGGTCCTCAAATGGAAAACGATTATTCTACAGAAATAAACTGATAAGCGCTCTTCAATATCTTTCAAGAAATATCAGAAATTACAAGAAATTTTTGGCTTTAAATTTCATTTCAGGAGGTCTGTGTAAGCAGTGAATTCAGTGCTGTGAAACCTGTTATCTTAGCCATAGAAGTATACATATGTCCTCTATAACTCTTTGATCCATATTCTTACAGTCAAAGAAAAAAGTCTACATACAGTGGTGTACATACAGTGGTGTATGCAGACCTTTTTTCCCGATAATTTTTTCAAATTCGTTTTTTCTTCAAACATTCTTAATTGTAAATGCCTTTAACAACGCTATAAAATCGTTTTCAAAAAAAAAAAAAAAAAACCAGCGCTAAAAAGTCTGCATACAGTGGTGTTTGTAGACTTTTTTCTTTGACTGTATATGGCCACATCTCGAAAAGAATGTAACCCACAGCTTATTACTTATTACTTATTAGAGAAAGTGGCGTTTGGTCCTTCTATCATTGAAACGTTTGAAAGAGCTCTTGTAAACTCTCCTGGCTACAGATTTAAAAAATTCAAAATGGCGGATCCAATATAACGGTTAAGTAAATCTGATTCATTTTTATAAACCTCGACCGTCATATTGGATCCGCCATTTTGAATTTTTAAATCTGAAAGAAGATCTGTAATCAGCGACCCCAAAATTTGATTAATTTTTAAGGACCTCCGTAATGTGTTTTTTTCTCTTGCACCCCTTGACATAAACCCACCCCCTATTTTAAGGGTGCATGCAAACAATTTGGCTTTGGGCTCATTTTAAAGAGCAAAGATCAATTGTCAATTTCTGACAATAGCGATGGTTTTAGCACGTCAGTGTTTAGCTCTACAATTTTTCAAAAATAGCCAAAAACGCTATTTTTAGGGGTCTCAACCCCCTTTTCCTCGAAAACCTGTTCAGCGCGAAACACGTGGAGTCATCTTATTTGCACAAAAAAGTCAAAATTTGCAGGGCTGTGTTATCTTTAGACTGTGGGATAGCTGTAGTATCTGCTGTTGATTGCGCTCTGACTTGGTCTTGATAATTCCCAGTATTTTTCTCTGTTAGGCCTCAATGTCGTTTCTATATTTAGGTTGTTAATAGGTTTCCCTTGATTTCAATGACCACATTGGGTCAGTATCAACGTACATATATACAATTGAGATATTCCGGATTTTACACAACTTTGAAACCCTTAGTAGAGTCTACATGATGACACTCATTCTAAATGGCTCTAATCACACGAGAACAATTGTGCTGGCGTAAAATTATAGTTTATAGGCAAGAGAGGTGAAGAGAATGGTTATTTGGTGGCGTAAAGTTTCAACCAGCTACAAGCTGGCATTACGAGCACAAAACTAAAATATGCACATTTTTGAAAATCATCCAAACATCAAGTGAATGCCAAAACTCTAATACAAAGCTGTGTATACGTATACCTTTCATGCCAAACTAATACTTAACCCGTGTGATTTGAAAGGAACAAAAATTGTGCGATTAAAAATTGTTCTCGTGTGATTAGAGCCAATAAGATCAATGCATCGTTATGCGGATTATAAAGGAAACTCAGTTGTTGTTAAACTAGATAGAGCAGGTATTAATCTCCCTGATGTGAACATCGTTCCTCCCCTGAATTACTTGGAATTTATATACCGACTCACAAAATATTTAAATGCCGATTTCTTCAATACTATTTTAGTAAATCAGAAAGACACACTCAAAGCATGATTCTAAAAACTATTTGAGTTCAAAATTTGTCTTTTACACAACAGTCTTCTTTATCCCCCGATGGCGTGGAAAATGTCTCCAGGATTAGTGGCTTATTCAACAAAAAATTCATGAAAAAAATTCTTGTCAGAAGTGGGATTCGAACCCACGCCCTCAGAGAGGACCAGAACGCTCGTAGAGAAAACTCTGTTAGAACAGAGTAAGTTTGCACTTGAGTCTGGCGCCTTAGACCGCTCGGCCATCCTGACACGTTGAAAGTTATGGATTCATCAACTCACATACGCTACCTCAAAGATCCCCGAAAATTAATAAAAATCAGAAAAAAGATTTACAGAAGTTTTTTCGAGACCACAATTCTTTTTCTTGAAAATTTTGGCAGAATTCATCAATAGATGGATTTGCTATTTCAGAAAAGCCTAGAAAAGCCCTATTTTCATAAAAGCCTTTGGATAAGATCTCTTAGTATAGAACAAGCCTTTATATACCAATAACATTCGAGTACTTGGGACTTTCAAACCCTTAGTGTCCATGGAACTTAAATTTTTGACACTCAAAGAAATTAAATACTTTAGAAAGAATTACAATGAGTCCTTATCTATAAGGACTGTCCGTTCGAAAGGCAGGGGGCCCTCATTCTATTTTTAGCCTGAAAATTTAAACTAAGAAAATATTCTTTGTCAGAAGTGGGATTCGAACCCACGCCCTCAGAGAGGACCAGAACGCTCATTTAACACTCTGTTAGAACAGAGCAAGTTTGCACTTGAGTCTGGCGCCTTAGACCGCTCGGCCATCCTGACACATAACGGTATTGAACAAATTGTTGTTTAAAAACTAAGATTGTAATATAAGTTCATGTCATATATTTTGGAGAAAAAAGAACTCCTTTAGATGTAAAGTTCTTTAATTTTGATTCGTATTTAAAGATTCTGAGTAAAAACGTAATAATTGTAGTTTTAGCTTTAAAATTTTCAATAAAAAAAATTCTTGTCAGAAGTGGGATTCGAACCCACGCCCTCAGAGAGGACCAGAAGGCTCACGATTAACTTTGTTGGAACAAAGCAAGTTTACACTTGAGTCTGGCGCCTTAGACCGCTCGGCCATCCTGACTTATAGTAAGGTATGAATCAATAGAGCATATAAAGTGGTTGACTAAGAAAATAGATTCTAAAAACTATAAAAATTTAAATTCTTTTTTAATAACAAAATTCTGTAATTATGTTAATTTAGTGTTTAATAATTTGTTTTTGTAAAGAATAAATTAAATATTTTTTAAATAAAAAATAATGAATTAAATAATTGATAAAAAATTTAAGTTAATTAAAAGAAATGTTACGAAAGTAAAAAAAATTAAAAGACAAATAAAAAACATAACAAAAAATAAATAAAAATGTAAAAAGTATTTAAAACCAATTAAGAAAATTAAAGTGAAAAATTATAAATTATTGTAATTAAAAAAAAAATAAAAAAAAATTTAAAAAATTTCAAATTAACAAGAAAAATAATAAAAAAATGTTTGAAAATATATTACAAGAAAAAATTAAACATAAATTTAAAAAATATATATAAAATAAAAACTTATAAATAATGTAAAGGGAATAATAAAAAATAAAATCACAGAAACTTAATAAAAAAAATAATAATAAAAAAAATAAAATAACAAAAAAATAAAATAATAACAAAAAAAATAAAAAAATTCTTGTCAGAAGTGGGATTCGAACCCACGCCCTCAGAGAGGACCAGAACGCTCGTAAAGAACTCTGTTCGAACAGAGTAAGTTTTGACACTTGAGTCTGGCGCCTTAGACCGCTCGGCCATCCTGACATATTGCCGTTATACCACCATTTTGAAACACACACAAGTCAACAAACCCAAAGCTATTAATAGAACATTTGTAAATGAAAAAGCATAGGGTACCCCCTCCCCCCTTCGCTTTGAATTTATTTTAAATTTAATTATTTAAATAAATAAATGAAAAAAAGAAGATAAAAATAAAACGTGGGAAATATGTTTTACTGTTATGGCCACTATAAATCAAATTGAACGTGTAGATAAAAGATTATTTTCCTTTTGATGGCGTGATTAAAATGTCTTTAGTGTGGAAATTAATTTATGATGGGGGCCATTCGTCCATCCATCCATCCATCATATAAAGCATTAATTATAGTGTCATCAAAAAATAAAATTGTGTGGAAATATTGTGAAAAATAAGTAATTATGATGATCATAAAAGAAATTGTGTCATATTTTTAATAAGACAGTGAATTATAAGAAATATAAAAAAATAGTGGGAATTTTGGTACAAAAAGTAGGAGTGTTTAGGAATTAAAAACAAAATTAATTGAAAAATTTTAAAATCAAAAAATTTTAATTTTAATAAAAAAAAATTTGAACGGAATTTACAAAAATGAAAATGTAATACAATAACAGGTGTAGTAAAACGCATTACTTTAGTTTTTCCAACATATGGTCTATCATGTCCAACAGAAACTTTTGAACGCAAACATCCGTGCAGGATGGCCGATTTGAGGACTTGGGAGGTGATGTAAACTGGCCATTGAGATTTTGTGTGCAATTTGACCCCGTCAGACTTTTTTTTTTGTGGGATTTTATTAAATCGAAGGCGTATGCGAATAAACTACAAGATATAACAGTCCTCCATGCCAAACGAATCAAAAATTCCTACAATATTTCCCACATACAGGGTGGCTGATATGTATTGCAACCAACTTCAGGTTGTTATCATTTGTAAACCGCTCGTCTGACAGCTAACAGATTTATTCCAGTGACAGTTCATTTTATTATTTACAAGCTTACAAAAGCATTTTGATCTATGGCATTCAGAAAAAAAGTTATTCGTGATGGAATTCAAGCGGAATACCACAGGTGGCTATCGTGAGAGCCCTCCAACATTTAAATGTGATTAAATCTTTTGTTTCTCGTACCATTGCTCGTTATCGTGATACTGGCAGTGTTACATCGCGTCCAAAAAGTGGACGAAAAAAAAAACGGTAACAACACCAGAAATTATCCCAAAAGTGAAGGCCAGATTTGATCGAAATCCACGCCGCAGTGGTAGAAAAATTGCTCGTGAGCTGAACATATCGCGAGAACGGATGCAACACATATTGAGAAATGAGCTTAGACTAAAGCCATTGAAGTTCCAAAAAGTGCAAGAGCTCACCGATGGACAAAACAGGTTAGACTGGAAAGAGCCAAGGAGTTACTTCGCTTGCACGAAAATGGCCAGTTACCGAATTTGGTTTTCTCCGATGAGAAGCCATTCCAAATTGAGCAGTTTGTGAACAAACAAAATGATGGGGTTTACTTGCCAAAGAGGTCAGCTGAAAATTTACACCTGCGATTGGCCACCAGAACTCAAGCGCCGCTGATGGTAATGGTGTGGGCCGCCGTAACAGCCGATGGTCGCTCGCCGCTCGTATTCATCAACCGTTGAGTCAAAATAAATGCCGAATATTATCGGGAAAATGTCTTAAAGACAGTATTGAAGACCTGGACAGACAAACATTTCGGCCGCAGACCATGGACATTCCAACAGGAGTCAGCACCACCGCATTCAGCACGCGTCAACCAAGAATGGCTTAAAAAGGCGGTTCCTCGCTTCATTTCTAGCGCACAATTGCCACCAAAATCTCCGGATCTCAATCCGTTGGACTTTTGCGCCTGGGGCATTTTGGAGAGTAACGTTCTCACTAAAAAATACCAAAGTGTCGATCATCTCAAGACGGCGCTTCGCCGGGAATGGGCCAAAATACCGCAGAGCCACTTTCGTGCAGCCTGTGATGGCTTTGTCGGCCGTTTGAAGGCCATAATTCTTATCAAAGGTGGCCAATTCGAACAAATCTAAACTGATTCTAAAATTTGATGTTATTTCCAACATTTTATGCTTTTGAACAATAAAATTAAAAAAAAAATTTAAAAATATAGCGCTTTGGCAAAGAAACGTGCATGTACCCAGCAGATGAGGGACAGTCTCCTCTTATTCCTCACATCTGCAGCTTTTGCAGAAGTCGTTAGCAAGGTGTCCAAGACCAATGTGCCTCGCATGCCTACCCATAATGCAATGCCCCGTAATGACACCGACAACTACACTGAGCGCGTTTCTTTGGAGTTTAAGTAGACTCATTGTGTGCCCCTTATCCAGCCTTGGCCAGATTTTACGAGGCCGCCACCTGTCGTTGACGGAATCGACGATCGAATTATCAATTATAAGCTTGCAGGTTCTCATTGGTATGCCCAGATTCGAGAACTCATCGGAGAGTTCGATGGTCGTGCCCCGCCTGGCAAGTTCATCAGCTCTGCAGTTACCCGGAATACCACTGTGCCCTGGTACTCATACGATATGGATATCATACCGTTCCGCTATCTCATCGAGATATCTGCTACAACAGTACACCGTCTTGGAGTTCATCACATTAGAACTCAGATGCAGAAGGCTTTACATGATCATGATGCTGATATCCGTATCATCATTTATTGTCTCTCTATAGATTCCTGCGGTAATATTCTCTACAAATTGTCTTTTAAGACATTCTTCTTGACATTTTACCTTTAAAACACAGATCTTTATCAAGAGATCTTGATTATCAAATATTTCCCATCGTAAATCAACAGTTTTGTTGTGTCTTAATTTGCTGTCGGATTATTTGCTGAAATACTCGACTCTTTTAAATGGATTTTAAATTTCAAAAAAACCACAAAAAAAACATTTCAATAAAAATCAGAAGAAAAGAAGTTCTTTTCAAAGTTAACAAGAAGATCACACAGGCAGACAGACGGGCATTCTTTCAGACAATAGGGCCGCTTCAAAAAGAACTCAAATCTGAAAGACTTTGTTCGTTGATCAATGATAATGGAAAGTGTTACAGTTTTGCTTTGGCTACTGTATTGAAAGACCTTTTTCCTTTTGTATTGAAACGACAGGAAGGAATTCTTTTTTGTTGTTTTTGTTCTTTTCATAATAAATTCATTACCATGAATGACAAAATTTGCAAAAATTTAAATTTTAATTTTAAAGAATTCAGCACCTTTTTATCCAAAAAGTCTTCTCTCTCTCTCTCTCTATTGTAATAATTTTTTGGGTGACTGGAGTTTTTGAAAAAAGGGTCGGTCGTTCGGCCTTAACTCTTTCTTAGTTGTTTTGAAAAAAAAGGGAAATTAAACAAAGTGTTGGTATTTTATTGTTAAAGGGGGTTACAATAAAACATATGAAGCTTTTTTGTTGCATTCACAAAACGAGGGTCTTCTGGCTGGCTGTTGTCTGCCTCTACGTTTTATTTAAATTTCAAAAGTTTTCTGTTTTTTAGTTTGGCGGTTAAGTTTGCGTTCGAAAAATCATTTCTATGCAAAGTAATGGCAAAAGGGTGTACACATTGTAAAATGGACGTGGAAAAAATACGGATTGACAATCAGGCGAATCAAGCTCAAGCAATCGTAGCAAAAGCTTGGATTACTTGAAGTCAATTCTTAACAACCAAATATGATTAACAGCGCCAATGGAGGGCTATCATCAAGCCGCTAAAAACAGAAGGAAGTAAAAAAATCGCCATAAAAACTTTTAAACCCAGCAAAGCCCCAAGCAAATTAAACATTATGCCGTAAAGGTGCATCTATGTATGTGATGTAGAAGAGTCAGCAACACTGTCGTACCTATTTGTATAAAGAATATGGACAGAGAAGGCAACTTTGCAAACCTTGTACATGAATATGCTACACAACGATTGCTATACTCCAAAAGCAACAGTGTGGGTTTAAGACCATTCGGCCCTGCATTGATCTTGTGGTGATAGATCTTAGGCAAGTCTTCGACACAACGGTAAGCCGTCATTAAAGAAACTTTCCCTAGGAAAACAAAAAGCTTTAGCACGAAGACGTTGTTCAGATAAAAATTTTTTGGCACTTTCGCACTACGGGGCTTGAAATTCTCGCCAACTTGTTATCACACCAATTTCTCAATACTTTCGCTCTGAATTTAAATGTAAGTTCACATGAGCGATTAAACAAATATTTGTGAGAACCAAAATGCTCTTCGGGACTCTATAAAACTTCTCATTCCAAGCTTTTTCAAGCACTGTTATCATGGGCATCAACATTTTCGGTCATAATAATAAAGTTTCCAGTTAAAATTCCACAAAAAAAATCGTTGAGTTCTGACCAATTATGTTTATCGTACTCCATTTTTTCCGGAGTGGGGTAAAAGTAAAAAGCGTTATTGTGGTGATCTTTAAAACATAAGCTGGTTGAGCGCATGGGATTCTACACATTGTCAATCTGTCCCTAATGAGGTCTCTGAACATATTTAATTATCTGGATAGTACGATAACTAAAGTCCATTATGAACGTGTCTAATTGCCTCAGTTAAACTGAATATACTCTGGTCGTAGTATAAGGAGACACAAGTTCATTGATAGTATGAGGGCAGGATCTGCATACATGGTCATCCACGGTGCTATTAGATAGACTTGACATTCCTTATAATAACGTCTGCAGAAACTGTGAGTGTGAGGAGAATTGTTTACCTCTTTTAGAAATGCCTATTTCTTGCGAGGCGATGATTCTTGATCTCTCATATCCAGTCACCTTAGCTAACACAACCCTGCATGGGTTTTGCAAATAAGATGGCTAAAGGTGTTTCCGAAAGCATTTTGCGCGCTGAACACGAATCTGAGCTGAACTTTTCATCACGTCAGGTTTTCGAGAAAAAGGGGGTTGAAACCCCTAAAAATAGCGTTTTTGGCTATTTTTGAAAAATTGTAGAGCTAAACACTGACGTGCCAGAACCATCGCTATTGTCAGAAATTGACAATTGATCTTTGCTCTTTAAAATGAGCCCAAAGCCAAATTGTTTGCAAGCACCCTTAAAGTAGAGGGTGGGTTTATGTCAAGGGGTGCAAGAGAAAAAGAAACACATTACGGAGGTCCTTAAAAATTAATCAGATTTACTGATCTGATTACAGATCTTCATTCAAATTTAAAAAATTCAAAATGGTGGATCCAATATGGCGGTCGAGGTTTATAAAAATTAATCAGATTTACTTGAAAATTGTTACTCAGGGGTTTTCGGGGTCGCTGATTACCGATCTTTATTCAGATTTAAAAAATTCAAAATTGCGGATTCAATATGGCGGTCGAGGTTTATAAAAATTAATCAGATTTATTTAAATCTAGCACGTCAGTGTTTAGCTCTACAATTTTTCAAAAATGGCCAAAAACGCTTAGTTTAGGGGTTTCAATCCCCTTTTTCTCGACGTGATGGGAAGTTTTCGAACCCAGATTCGTGTTCAGCGCGCAAAATGCCTTCGGAAACAACTGAAGCCATCTTATTTGCACAAGAAAAGTCCAAATTTGCAGGGATGTGTAATCATCGCAATAGCGAAAATAATTTAGAGACTGTTTGATTCCCTTGTTAGATATTGATTTGTGGCATCGTATCATACCTAAGCTTTGGCCTATGTGGGACATTACTCTATAAAGAAGATCCGTCAACTAACTTCACACAACCAATGGTAACTACAAGTTTTAAGGTTAAAAGTCCAGATTATATGATGGATGCATCAAAATTAAGCAGCCTAGCTATCTCAGTTTACGACAGGTCATCCAAAAAGGATGTGGTCAAGGGTTGTCATGAATTGTTTTAATTGAATTGCTTGTTTCGGTCCCCTTAATTGTTAACAGTAGAGATCAGAATCAATCGTCAGTCCGGATTGTAGAAGATTCTAATAAACATTGAGTAAAGCATTACGTTACAATCATGTGCTACTGCTTTTATTTTTTTATTTTTAAACGAGGCCTATTTACGTAATAATAACCATAAAAAGGATTTTCCAACGAGCTATACACTACATATATAATGGGTGATTTTTTAAGAGCTATAGGAAAATTTTTCAAAAAAAAAAAAACATAAAATTTAGAAATATGCATGAAATCTTTATTTGAATCGATAGTACGGTCCATATAATTTAATGTTTGAAGATTATTTAATGCAAATGTTGACCGGGACTGCGTCCAATTTTGGCATACTCTTTGCAACATTTCGGCCGGTATCTCACGAATAAATGCTTCAATGTTGTCTTCCAATGCGTCAATTGAAGCGGGCTTGTCTGTATAGACATGAGCTTTAATATAGCCCCACAAAAAATTGTCTAAAGGCGCTAAATCGCACGATCTAGACAGCCAATTGACCGGTCCCGAAGGTGAAATAAAATGTTCACCGAACTCGCCTCTCAATAAGTCCATTGTTACGCGTGCTGTATGGCATGTGGCACCGTCTTGTTGAAACCACATGTCATGCAAGTCAAGCTCTTGCATTTTGGACAAAAAAAAGTTGGATATCATCTCACGGTAGCGCTCACCATTCACAATTACGTTGCGATTCGCAGCATCTTTGAAGAAGTACGGTCCAATGATGCCACCAGCCCATAAACCGCACCAAACTGTGCCTTTTTCTGGATGCATTGGTAGCTTTTGCAATGCTTCTGGCTGATCTTCACTCCAAAATCGACAATTCTGCTTATTTACGTATCCATTGAGCCAAAAATGAGCTTCGTCGCTGAACACAATTCTCCGATAAAGAAGTGGATCTTCGGCCAACTTTCCAAGAGCAAATTCACCAAAAATTCTGCGTTGCGGTAGGTCGTTCGGCTTCAATTCTTGCACCAGCTGTATTTTGAAAGGCTTCACACCCAAATCCTTCCGCAAAATTTTCCACGTTGTTGAGTAACAGAGGCCCAATTGCTGCGAACGGCGACGAATCGATAATTGATGGTCATCATTAACACTGGCCGGCCGATACAGCTACGATATTTTCTTCAGTTCGCACTCTACGTAAGCGTGTTGGTGGTTTAATGTCCAACAATGTAAATTTGATGCGAAATTTAGTCATAATAGCCCGAATAGCCGCTTCAGTGAGTCGATTAAACTGACCATAAAATGGAAGAAGCGCGCGATGAACTTTCTTAACAGCGCACGCATTTTGATAATAAAATTCAACGATTTGCAAGCGTTGTTCGTTTGTAAGACGATTCACAGTTAAATTATAGACCAAACTGAAGATGTTTGACATGAAACGTGCGTGAGCTGTTTAAACCAGTGTTGCCAAAAAGATAATAGCTAAAAAAAGCACCCGTTATATCGAAAAATACAAAACATTTCTTATCAAAAGAAAACTTAATTTTAGTTTACGGGCCTATTTATAATATTAAAGTAAAGCAAACATTCTATCTCCTATAAACTCCTTTAGTTTTTTTCTTTTATGTTCGTTTACTATTTTTTCTTCTTTATTTTTGATTTATTATTTTAATATTGTTGTTGTTTTTGTTGTTATTATTTACAAGTACAGCCTCCAGATGAAAAGCAAGTACCGAATAAAAAATAAAAAATAAATTTGGTTTTCATAAAAGAAAAGAAAAAGCAAAAGAGAGGAAGCGTCCGTATGTAAACAAAAATAAACTAAAAACCAGTTTTAAAATACTAATTTCCTTAAAAGAAAAAAAAAGCAGAGAGCCACAGTAAAAAAACACCAATTAAAGAGAGTGAGAGAGGGAGAGAGAGAGAGAGAAAGGGAGGCAGAGTCAGTGATGATAGTTTTGTATTTGGTTTGCCGTTGGCTTTCGTTTCATTTTTTTTTTATTTTTGCTTTCGATTTAATCAACAACAAACACAGTTTGAGTTTTACAAACACACACACGCATACACTATAATAATAAACAACTTAAATCAGCTCAAATTTCTTTGCTAAATTTTACTATAAAACAACAACACCAAACAGCAAAAATTATATTTTTATAAACAACAATAACAACAACAAATAGGTACAAGAGAATGTAAAAGTATAAGAAAAACATTGTATTTCGAACTGATGATGAGCTGAGCGCACAAAATTCATGGTTGTTTGTGTTTGTTTTTAGTTTAATTTTCGAAAACGAGTTTTTCACCATATGGAACGAACGTTGGTTGGTATTCTTTGTTTTTTTTTTGTTTCTCTCTTTTCGTTTTGAGTTTTTGATTTTTTTCGGTGTTTATTATTATTATTATGATACAAATTTGAAGTTTTACTGATTTTTGTTGTAATACATACAAACAGTGTGTGGCCAACAATATGTGTTCTTAATCAGTTTAAAAAAGTGTTTAGGCGATACGAATAATGTAAAGTATAAAGTATGTGTCCAATAATACACGGACATGATTATTTATTGTATTGTGAAGTACAGTGTGTGGCCTGCAATATATGGATATTATATTTTCCATCTGCTTTTTAATTCAAATATAAATTGTGTGGCAAAAAAATTATGGAATGTTTTGCCAACATAACAAGGGGATGATATTTTATTACATTGTATAATATAAAGTGGGTGGCTAACAATATATGGACATACATTTTTAGAATGATTTTATTGTTAAATATAAATTCTATGGCCGACAATTTATATTTATTTATATTATTTATATATTTATTATATTTATTTATATTATTCTCAACTTTTTTTTATTTTATTGTAAAATATAAAATGTGTAGCCGACCATATGTGGACACCTTTTATCTTTTATCTAATTTTGTTGTAAAACAGAAAGTGTGTGGTCGACAATCTATGAACACGATTTTTATTGGCCTACAATATATGGATATTCTTTTTATTTGCTTTTATTGTACAATATAAAGTGTGTGGCCAAAAATATAGGGCCATAACTTGTATTTTCTATAATGTATTGATCTATAAGCAGACTGAGAACTTTCTAGCTGATTTTGTCAATTTGAGTCGTTATTATAACATACTAAATAGACCTTTAAAGAAAAAATTAATTCAATTTTCAATGCATTGCGTAAATATTTCTAGGGACCAATAATAATAATTGCTAAGAAATTGAGATATGATAGGAATATCGATGTATTCTAATCGCCTAGAAGGAACGCTAATGCCCAAAGATGTAAACTTTCAATGGGGTAAAGACAAGGTAATACACCATTATCGTCCAATCTTGTATGACGTAAGTTGCCGCTTGTTAAGCCGTAGTGAATATGGTATCCAAATTGATTCAAACTCTGGGACAGATACCAACACCCATTCCCATATCCATAGTCCAGTCTTTCATGAAGCGTAAGACATTATAAATGGTTTATCAAAGATCTTGTTTGGTAAAATGGACACAATTTGTGAGGATTTCAAAATATAGTCCAATAAAGTCCATAAAAATGGTTCCCATTGCAAACAAAACAATCCCAGATTAAATCAGTATGAAATTCCAAAGGCATATTCCGCCGCTACTTTCTTGAAATGTGGAAAATTAAATACAATAGAGGTTCTTCAATGCCTTTGTTTTTACAAATTTTGGTACTTTTATATAAAAAGTACTTTTTATACTTTTAATAAAAAAGTACTTTTTTATAAAAAAGTACAAAAAAGTATAAAAATATATACTATTTCTATAATAATTTTTTAGATTTTTTTTTATAAGATGTACTTTTTATACTTTTTTATAAAAAGTAACTTTTATACTTTTTTATAAAAAGTATTTTTTATACTTTTTTTATAAAAAGTACTTTTTATACTTTTTTTTATAAAAAATACTTTTTATACTTTTTTATAAAAAAAAAGTACTTATAAAAAGTACTTATAAAAAGTATAAAAAGTACATTTTATAAAAAAAGTATAAAAAGTACATTTTATGAAAAAAAGTATAAAAAGTACTTTTAATAAAAAAAAGTATAAAAACTACATTTTATGAAAAAAAGTATAAAAATTACTTTTTATGAAAAAAGTATAAAACGTACTTTTATAAAAAATAGTATAAAAAGTACTTCTTATAAAAAGGTCTAAAAAGTACTTTTTATAAAAAAAGTATAAAAAGTACTTTTTACTAACCAAGTTCCTTTGTGAACAATTAATTTAAAAAAATGGAATGAGGAAAAATAAGAATTTCATGAATTTAAAATTTGGTACTTAGATTTTTATTAAAATAGTACTTTTTGGCTTTTGGTACCTTTTTTCAACCACTTGTTTTCAATCCAATTTTTTACTAGAATTTGTAATTATGCCCAGTTTTAAGCACTACGTACGTAGACTTTAGAACAACACGTATGACCTTTTTCCCCATACAATTGCCATCATTTATCCCCTTTTCTAGAATAATTTTCCGAAGAGGGAGAGAAAAGGAAAGGGAAAAAAATAGTAAATGTTTGTACGTAACAGTATGATGACGACGATGATGATTGCTTTTTATCAATTCGACAGCTTCTTTTTTAGTTTATTGGATTCAATGGCCATTTTTCTTTGTGTTGGCAATACTAACGTATGTATAGGAAATCAAGGCTATTTTATGTATTTTTTTGCCCAGTTTTTTTTATGGCTCTCGTTGGTAACATGTCTATGACCATTACTAGAATGATAATTTGAAAAAAAAATTTTAGATGTTGGCAGCAAAATAACAAAAAAAAAAAGGAAAAGTTTTCCTAACGACAAGGTTTCATTTAATCAAGTTTGCATCAGACATTCAACCATTTATGCCAACATCTATAGACAAGGTTAGAGACGGTTGGGCTAGGCTAGGCGGTGACTAGGCAAGGGTGGTTTATATGGGGTTGTGTGTGTTATTATTTAAACGAGCTTTGGTAGCAATTTTTGCGGTGGTAGTTTGTAAGAGAATAGTAGAGTAGGAAGGAGTAGATTTAAATCTATTGGAAAACATTTAAAACATACGCGTAAAAATTGCATTTTTTTACCATTCCACATGTCCTGACAACAAAGAAAAAGGGGAGACCCCAATATTGGGAAAATCCTTCACAATTTTTTTCAGTTTTTTATTCGTTTTTGGCAACAACATTGATTGGTTTGTTGCTTCAGTGATCAAATAGGGCTTTGAATTGTAATGACAACGTTAAACGAAACAAAAATGCTGGTGATGATGACGATTGCACATTTTTTTATTAAAGATAATCCCCAACTGATTCTTAATGGTTTTATGTTCAAATGGTTGCTATTTTTATTTTTTTTTTTGTTATGGATTGCCAAAAAGTGTTAAATGCCATTTGTTTTAGAATTCTTTCATTTTTTTCTGCTTCTTCTTAAAGTGCTTCTTCAAAGCTTTCAAAGCTTTAAGGGAATTTATTTTTTTAAATAAAATTTAAATTCTAATGCCTTTACACTCACCCTTACTATTAATCCGATAAGAGTTCCTTATTTGAATACCCCAGTAGTAATAATCCCAAAAAAAGAAAATCAATACTTACAAGGATTTTCTTTTGAAATGAAGCCTTAAAGCTTAAATGGGTGGTTAAATTTAAATTGCTAATGCTGTATCATTAGCCACCCTTAAACAAAAATTTCCTGGCCTTAAACGCTTTAACGAAATACGTTTTTGTTGCCAAGACTAGGAAGTAAAGTTTAAGTAATGAGCGAGGCAAAAACCAACTCCCATGAGACTTAATTTTGGCACAAAACGAAAAAAAAAATAAAACAGAGCAGAAAAAATACAAACAAATGTCCTAACGTTGTCTCCTAAGGTTTAAATAAATAATTGACAGCTGAGCGCCAAATTGGGGGAATTTTGAAGGATATTTCACCGAAAAGAAATGAAATTGGAGAGATTAAAATGATTAATGGGTGAAATTCAATCAGCTACTATTGTCTAATGCTATTCTTAATAAAACAGGTTTATATCACATGCTATTCTATATAAACCTGGTTTATATATCACATGCTATTCTATATAAACCTGGTTTATATATCAAATTCTATTCTATATAAACCTGGTTTATATATCACATGCTATTCTATATAAACCTGGTTTTATTATCACATGCTATTCTATATCAACCTGGTTTATATATCATATGCTATTCTATATCAACCTGGTTGATATATCATATGCTATTCTATATAAACCTGGTTTATATAGCACATGCTATTCTATATAAACCTGGTTTATATCATATGCTATTCTATATAAACCAGGTATATATCATATGTTATTCTGTATAAACCAGGTTTATATCAGATGCTATTCTATATAAGCATTGTTTATATCAGATGCTATTCTATATAAACATAATTTATATCAGATGCTATTCTATATAAACATAATTTATATCAAATACTATTCTATATAAAAATAGTTTATATCAAATGCTATTCTATATAAACATAGTTTATATCAAATGCTATTCTATATAAACATAGTTTATATCAAATGCTATTCTAAATAAACATAGTTTATATCTCATGCTATTCTAAATAAACATAGTTTATATCTCATGCTATTCTAAATAAACATAGTTTATATCTCATGCTATTCTAAATAAACATAGTTTATATCTCATGCTATTCTAAATAAACATAGTTTATATCTCATGCTATTCTAAATAAACATAGTTTATATCTCATGCTTTTCTATATAAACATAGTTTATACCTCATGCTATTCTATATAAACATAGTTTATACCTCACGCTATTCTATATAAACATAGTTTATATCTCATGCTATTCTATATGAACATAGTTATATAGGATATAAATATAGTTTATATCCCAAGCTATTCTATATAAACATAGTTTATATCCATGATATTCCATATAAACATAGTATATATCTCATGATATTCTATATGAACATAGTTTATATCTCATGCTATTTATTCTATATAAACCTAGTTTATATATTACATGTTATTCTATATAAACCTGGTTTATTTACCGCATGCTATTCTATATAAATCTGGTTTATATACCGCATGCTATTCTATATAAACCTGGTTTATATACCGCATGCTATTCTATATAAACCTGGTTTATATACCGCATGCTATTCTATATAAACCTGGTTTATATACCACTTGCTATTCTATATAAACCTGGTTTATATATCAAATGCTATTCTATATAAACCTAGTTTATATATCACATGCTATTCTATATAAACCTGGTTTATATATAACATGCTATTCTATATAAACCTGGTTTATATATAACATACTATTATATATAAACCTGGTTTATATATCACATGCTATTCTATATAAACCAGTATTATATATCATATGCTATTCTATATAAACCAGTATTATATATCATATGCTATTCTATATAAACCAGTATTATATATCATATGCTATTCTATATAAACCAGTATTATATATCATATGCTATTCTATATAAACCAGGTTTATATATCATATGCTATTCTATATAAACCAGGTTTATATATCATATGCTATTCTATATAAACCAGGTTTATATATCATATGCTATTCTATATAAACCAGGTTTATATATCATATGCTATTCTATATAAACCAGGTTTATATATCATATGCTATTCTATATAAACCAGGTTTATATATCATATGCTATTCTATATAAACCAGGTTTATATATCATATGCTATTCTATATAAACCAGGTTTATATATCATATGCTATTCTATATAAATCAGGTTTATATATAATATGATATTCTATATAAATCAGGTTTATATATCATATGATCGGGCCGATAGCCTCGGTTGCTAGTGTCTTTAGAATATAAGCTAGATATTTATAACTAGTATTATAAGGTAAAAATGAAAATAAAATAAATATATGATATTCTATATAAACCTAGTTTATATACCACGTGCTATTCTATATAAACCTAGTTTATATACCACGTGCTATTCTATATAAACCTGGTTTATATACCACGTGCTATTCTATATAAACCTGGTTTATATACCACATGCTATTCTATATAAACCTGGCTTATTCCTATTCTATATAAGCCAGGTTTATATCTTATGCTATTCTATATTACAATATCTATGGCTTTTCTTACATAAAAATGTATAAGCTGTACCATGAAAATAAACATTTTTAATTGCCTTGCTGCAGTAGCATACAATTGCATGTCTCATGTGAACTGGAGCAAGCCATTAGAGTTAAGAATAAAAACTTCTTATCCTTACTGAAGTTAACCGAGATTTTAAAAGTGTAAAAACATGTTCATTGTAAAGCATCGTTAACATCACTTGCAACATTAACACTTCATCTTCAGAACAAGAGAAAAATGGTAAGACATGAGAAAACTGTAGAGGCAAAGAAAAAAACCAGAGAAAAAATAATCCTTAACATATAAGGGTAGTATGAGAGACATGATTATCCTGTGTGCAGTGTTTCATCAATTTTTGTTTTTGGTTTTTTTTTGTTGCATTTTAACATGCAGTTAACTTTTTTTTTTTTTTTTTCTATTATCCTTAATGCTATGGCTGTACTACCTTGAATTTCGTAACTGTAGATGATTATTTTGTAACGTTGTGTTACGACGAGTGCAATTTCATTTTGTATTGGTTTTCATTTTTTTCTTCTTTTTTATTTTTGTAACACCATCAAATCAGTTAAAATTGCTTCTCCTGCTGCTGCTGTGTATTTCAATAAAGTATAGAGTGTCATGCCCATCACCATAACAACGCAGGAAAAGAACAAAAAACGAAAACAAAAAAAACATGAATTGAACCCAAAATAAAAGGAGTAGGTATTGTCGGTAACAACATATCGAAATACAACATTGTTGCAGATGATTGTCTCCCTAAAGTTTACAATGAAATTGTTGTGATTTTTCGTGGCTGGAAATACGTGTCTGAAAATATTTACCACACACACGCCAAACAAGCAGACTGAGTAGTAGCAGGAACAGTAACAATGCGACATTGAAATTAAACTCCACTGCTGAACTCTACTTAAGGCTCATCCTCATCCTCTGTTTTCTCTGTGTATGTGCGAATGTGTCAATCTACTGCAGTGGCAATGCAATTTATATTTGTCAGCAAATCTCTACTCTTCTCTCTATGCTTTCTTTTTTTGCTTCTTTTTTTTTTGTCAAATTGTATTCGTATTTATTCAAAGTTGCATGCACCAACAACAGTGAAAAAAAGCTGCAACACACCACCATCAGCAGCCTCATAGGCATCTCTAACCCCTCATTATGAACTCTTGCAATTTGTTAAGAGTAGTAATGGTCATTAGCTTTTTTGCCACATTCAGTGAGAGTTTGTGCATTAAAAAAAGAGGGTTGTTGGTGGTCGTCTTTCATTGAATTACAACATAAATAATGTGGTACACTAATAATAGTGTTTAATCAACAGACCGTCAGACATTGAAGCAGACATTCAAAAGGGCAAATATAAAAGCAAAAAAATAAACAATATTAGCCAATTAATAAACAAGCAATCGAGACTAATTTTTTAAATAAATATAGTACGAGTAATAGAAAAAGAAATTTGAAACCAAACATATGGGCGTTGTTGGCTGAGGGCTAGTAGGGAGACATGTGCGGGTAACTTATGCTATTCAATATAAACCTGGTTTATATCTCATGCTATTCAATATAAACCTGGTTTATATCTCATGCTATTCAATATAAACCTGGTTTATATCTCATGCTATTCAATATAAACCTGGTTTATATCTCATGCTATTCTATATAAACCCGGTTTATATCTCATGCTATTCTATATAAACCCGGTTTATATCTCATGCTATTCTATATAAACCCCGGTTTATATCTCATGCTATTCTATATAAACCCCGGTTTATATCTCATGCTATTCTATATAAACCCCGGTTTATATCTCATGCTATTCTATATAAACCCCGGTTTATATCTCATGCTATTCTATATAAACCCCGGTTTATATCTCATGCTATTCTATATAAACCCCGGTTTATATCTCATGCTATTCTATATAAACCCCGGTTTATATCTCATGCTATTCTATATAAACCCCGGTTTATATCTCATGCTATTCTATATAAACCCCGGTTTATATCTCATGCTATTCTATATAAACCCCGGTTTATATCTCATGCTATTCTATATAAACCCCGGTTTATATCTCATGCTATTCTATATAAACCCCGGTTTATATCTCATGCTATTCTATATAAACCCCGGTTTATATCTCATGCTATTCTATATAAACCCCGGTTTATATCTCATGCTATTCTATATAAACCCGGTTTATATCACATGCTATTCTATATAAACCCGGTTTATATCACATGCTATTCTATATAAACCCGGTTTATATCACATGCTATTCTATATAAACCCGGTTTATATCACATGCTATCCTATATAAACCCCGATTTATATCACATGCTATTCTATATAAACCCCGATTTATATCTCATGCTATTCTATATAAACCCTGTTTATATCTCATGCTATTCTATATAAACCCCGGTTTATATCACATGCTATTCTATATAAACCCCGGTTTATATCACATGCTATTCTATATAAACCCCGGTTTATATCACATGCTATTCTATATAAACATAGTTTATATCTCATGCTATTCTATATAAGCATAGTTTATATCTCATGCTATTCTATATAAACATAGTTTATATCTCATGCTATTCTAAATAAACATAGTTTATATCTCATGCTATTCTATATAAACATAGTTTATATCTCATGCTATTCTATATAAACATAGTTTATATCTCATGCTATATAAATTCTGATTAAAAATTGCATTTAAGTCTGTTTTGTTTGGGAAACAGTGTACAGCTTAACCGTCAATGGTTTATTTCAAACCATCTGAGTATATTTCATTTGGTGTCATTCATTATCAATGTCAGACGAATTTTTTTGTTGAAGTCTTTAATAAAAACCAGAGGCGTAAAAAGTCTACAACTTGCATGTTTGAGTACTTTAGCCATATTTAATAGAGCAAAATATAGAAGAACAAGAACAAGACAAAAAAAAGAGTTGAAAACAGATAAAAAAAACAACTTGCCAAAAACAGAACAACTGAATACAAAAAAAAAAATGAATCCATCTGTCATATAAAATGTTATAAAACATGATAAATTGTTTAAATATTTTTAAAGTTACACAAAACAAAACAAAAAAAATCGTCGAAAAACGAAACAAACAAAAAAAAATCCAGAAAAACATTTTTACCAGAAACTCGAAATAGAACCATAAACATGACATTGATCAATATTGTACAATTTGTTAATGTGTACGTATGTGTGTTTATATGAGTATGAATATGAGCATATATGGGTTGAAACTCATTGAGTAAAAACAATTTATTTATGGCGTATAGACAGACAGACAAACAGACAGACACACAACAACTACTGAATAATTCGACCAAAAGACCATTAAACGTTTTGTAAACATTTTGTTCAGAAGAAAAAAAAAACAAAAAAAAACAACAACAACAAATAATATAAGAAAATCATCATCAATTGTGTATGCTTGTGAAACAATAACAGATAAATAGTCTACTCCTCCCAGCTCTGCAAGTTACTAAAATAAACGCCTCTTCACTACAGCATACATACGAAAGACCAAAGTTATGCCCGGCATTTGTTCTATTGAGTGTGTGTGTGTGTGTGTGTGTGTAGAAATACTAGGAGAGAGAAGAAGTATTAGACATCGCTAAACAATTTTTCAATTTATTTTTAATTTTAGTTGTTAGTTTTGGAAACAACAACAACAACAACAACAATGGCAATAACAACTTAAGCATTTAATTTTTATTGAAAATCGCACATGTTGCTCATTGATGTGGAGTTCCTCTCTCTCTCGATTTATATGTTGTTCCACTACGGGGTGTTAAGGGTATGTAGTGTTTTAAGCTACTGTTTGTAATGCTAGTAATAGAGCCTCGAAAGTACATCCACATACCCTGTCGTCTCTTAGAATTGTAACTCATCTCTGGCACGTAATCAACAATTCAGGAAAAGGCTACAAAGTCTACTAGAAAACTGTACAAGCCCTGTAGAAATTAATTTCTATTTTCGGTAGAGCCCTCTATGACCATCAAAGTAATTCAGAGGACCTGTACTTACTCTCTTAATTTACTGGCCATTAACAACCCGATTAACGGATATCGGCCTGCCTTAACACATCCTACCAGGCGCCTCTGATTCTTGCGTGCCTACGCCAGTTGGTCACAGCAATAGATGACAGGGTTTCCTCGAATTGGTCCTTCCAACGCAAACAAGGTCGTCCTCTGCCCGACCATCTTTCTCCATTCGAACGACAAGGCCGAGCCTACTTCCGCAGATCCCCGCAACAAATACCCGTTTCGCCGGAGCATCCTCCTCGATTCGAACGACATAGCCGAGCTAGAGCAGCCGCTGTATGTTAATACGCTGCACAGCGTCAATGTCGTTGAGTAGTTCATAGAGCTTACTGTTGGATCGGATGCTGAAATCATCGCCAACTCGCACTGGACCGAAGATCTTACGTAGGACTTTTCTCTCGAAAACTCTCAGGGCTGGTGCATCAGTGCTTAATAGTGTCCATGCCTCTGCGCCATGAAGAAGCACAGGGAGGATGAGCGTTTTGTTAAGTACCAACCGATAACACAGGGCTTCATTGATGTCATCCTTCCAACGCAAACAAGGCCGACTTCCGCAAATCTCCGCATCAAATAGTCGCTGGAGCGGAACGACATGGACGAGCTAGAGCAACCGCTGGATGTTAATACGCTGCACAGCGTCAATGTCGTTGAGGAGCTCATATAGCTTACTGTTGGATCGTGTGCGAAAATCATCGGCAACTCGCACTAGACTGAACATCTTGCGTAGGATTTTTCTCTCGAAAACTCTCAGGGCTGGTGCATCAGTGTTTAATAATGTCCAGGGCAGGATAAGCGACTTGTAGAGTATTAGTTTTGTTCTACGAGAGAGGCCTTTGCTACTCAATTGCCCTTAATTAGTCTCAATACATAGTAGCACCTGTTGGCAAGAGTGATCCTGCGCTTGATCTCCAGGCTGACATTATTTTTGAAGGTAACGGCCGAGCCAAGATAAATGAATTCCTTTACTACATCGAAAGTATAGTTATCGGCCGTAATTTGAGATCGATAACATGTACTTCGTTTTGCCTTCTTTTATTGCCAGACCCATCTTAATAGACTCCTTTCCAATGCACTAAAGGCAGCAACCTGTAGAGACAGTTTCTTAAAATAAAGCCCTCCTACTCATAAAAGATCACGACTTCTCCTCCTAGTTAAACCGCATGATCATCCATCACACAATTGCGATTCTTACGGGTCACTGTCCTACTGGAAGGCAGGCCGCTAGATTTTACATTTCCTCAAATGATAGCTGCAGTGGAGCAGTGGATTTGAGGAAGAGACGTATAAATTATTTCGCAAATAAGCATTGCCGCTGTAGGGTGTTTTAAATTGTAGCCGTTTGACCCCTTTTAACTTTCTCGCTTATTTTTTTCCGGCTTTCAACAATCGCATGCCCTGCTTGTCAGTATGTGAGTGAAGCTGTTTGTATTCGCTGGGTCTCTTGGCTATTGCTAAAGTCGTTGCTGTTGTTGTTGCAATAGTTGATTATTTTTAAATTGTTAACTCTTTCTGCGGCCCCTTAATTGATTGATTGATTTTCTATGTTTCCTCCTCACTCACTCACTATCACAAAAACAAAACCAAAATAAAAAAGGGTGCGGTGCGTTGTACTACTGCAAACTGATCGAATTTTTAAGCGTATTTAATCGATAACTTTGCGTATGTAATTTAAAAAGTAATTTAAAACAATTCGAGTTCAATTGTTATTCTTTTCCTGATTTACACTTCATTGAAAAAAGTCAAAGTTAAGTCCGTTTGAAATTAAATTTCAATTGTCTTCGTAGACCAAAACTTGGAATAACAGCTACACTAGGCTTGAATAAAAGCTTGAACTCTACAGTCAATCGTTTTTTGAACACTAAGTCCGGAATATAATATCGACACTCAGGAGGCAGTCACTTATGAATAGAAATTTAGTACCTGAACATTCCCCTTTGCTCCATTAAGTTCAGAACTTTTCTTGGAATTTGAGAAACCGGACTAGAAACTTCCACCACATTAACATGGTCTAGGGAGGATGATCGATATTGTAGAAAAATTGTACTTGCTGCAGGTATCCCACTACATATGCATGGTATCAAGAACTTCAAAACAGGGTTCCTTATATTGGATAAAAAAAATGGACTTGTGGGGGCAATAGCCCTAGTGACCATGGTACCAAGAATTCCAAAACAGGCTCCCCTACGGTCGGGCGTTACTTGGGTGCAGAGATATAGGTGACGAAACTAATTGTTTTCTTCAAATGAGCGACAAAAAGTGCTCTGTATAAATGGGGATAGCGGAAATGGACCTAGCGGGCTGGATAGCCATGATATAAAGGATTCCAAAACAAATTTCCTTACGGTCGGGCTTTGCTTGGCGACGAAGCTAATATCTTTCTCATTGATACAAATCGAAAAAATGTAAGTCATCGACCTAAAAATGCGAGTCATCGCCTAAAAAATGCAAGTTATCGACCATAGAATTTAAGTCATCGACCTATAAAATGCAAGTCATCATCCAAAAAAATTCAAGTTATCGACCAAAAAATGCAAGTCATCGACCTATAAGATACAAGTCATCATCCAAAAAAATGGAAGTTATCGACCAAAAAAGACAAGGCATCGTCTAAAAAATGCAAGTCATCGTCCAAAAAATGCTAGTTATCATCCAAAAATGCAAATTATCGACAAAAAAAATGCAAGTTATCGACCAAAAAATGCAAGTTATCGTCCAAAAAGAAAAGGCAAGACATAGATATTCCATTCTCCGACATTGTGAATTTGGGTTATTTCTTCCATGAGCATTTTTCATATATACATCGAGAAAAATGCAAGTCATCGACCTAAAAAATGCTAGTCATCATCCAAAAAATGTAAGTTATCGACCAAAAAATGCAAGTCATCGACCTAAAAAATGCGAGTCATGGTCTAAAAATGTAAGTTATCGACTAAAAAATGCAAGTCATCATCCAAAAAATGCAAATTATCGACCAAAAAATGCACATTATCGACCAAAAAATGCAAGTTATCGACCAAAAAATGCAAGTTATCGTCCAAAAAGAAAATGCAAGGCATAGATAGATATTCCATTCTCCGATATCGTAAATTTGGGTAATTTCTTCCATGAGCATTTTTCGTATATTTTGTTAAGCACTGAACATTGCTCTGTTATCATTAACATTGGCTCTGTTAAAATGTTTGATTTTTGTCTCGACTTTATTTTCACACACATGACTAGTTGGTATATGAACGTAGCTTTGAGAGAGAACAGATGAATGGGAGGATACCAGTGGACGATTGTGGGCAATTGAGCACTATATGCTGTAGGTGTTCCACAGATAATTGCATAGAGGTGTTTATGGGATTCACTCATAGTCAGGACAGAGCGTAAGATATGCTTTCGGCCAAAGTAACTGACACTGGACTGACCCACTGAGTATGACCATGATAATAACACGCAGCATGTAATCTGCAATAAGAGATCAATTCTGATGGTATCTCCTTTGTCTTGTGGTTAAGCTTTTGGATAACCTTATCAGTTACAGGCAAGAAACCTAAACAGGAAACCAGCTGAACTTGCATTACGAAAAAGATGACACACAGTGGCCTTTACAAAACTTAAGCCAGGGTGTGAAAGATAATGAAAATTAAACTTCCGTTGATTTAATCCCGGCATCTCAATGCCACGAAATTGATAACAGAAGGCAAACAAAGACACAAAAGCCTGGTCATATGGAGTTTTGAAATCATTGATGATTTTGATCAGGAAAAAAAACCCAAGAAAATATTGAAAAACAGAAGCAAAAACAAATGTTCAAACAACACAGACAATCGTTGATAGAAGAGGGGGGGAAGAGGAGGGGACGCACAATAGTCATCATAAAGTTCTTGCCATTTTCTGTGTTTTCAATCATTCAGTCAGTCCGGCAGTGAGTACCAAGTATTCAAAGCCGTTGACTGCTTGCTGTACATGCATACTGGCCTGGCTAGGGTAGGCTAGGCTAGGCCAGTCGTCTTAATGTAACAGACATTTGTCATATGCTTATTGTTGTTGTTATTGTTGTATTTTTTTTATTAACAATTCATTTCATTTGTTTGTTTGTTTGTTTGTTGGTTGGTTGGTTTATACAGGCAACAACACCTGACGGATTGTTTAAACGTTTTTTCTTCTGTTCTACGTTTTATTTGTTTGTTGCTACTGCTGTTGCTGTTGCCGTTAACGTTGATTGTTAAGCTGTTGCTGTTGCCGGTCCCGTGGTGTAGTTTTGTTTTAAGAGCCACCAGAAAAGTGTTTTATTGTCACTATTTGTACGTTTTTTTCTGTTTTTTCTCTCGTTTTTTTTTTTGCTGAATTTCAGTTTTTTTTATGGATTTTTCCTTCTTCACTATCCCTCCATCCATGTATCTCCTTTGGTTTTTGGTTTTTTCCCTGTGTGCTGACTTTGCCATTCGTTAGCAGCCGTAGTAGATCCGTCTGTATGTGCCGTTCTGCTGCTGCTGTATGCGTATAATATTAGTTTCAATACCTTAGAGGCCTATTGCAATTTCATGCATTATTGATGTCAATGACTTGCCTGCCTGCCTCGTATGAAACACTGTACGTACATATGTACGAGTCTGTCTGTGCCTTTGTGCCACACTCAAAGCTTAAGACCTTTTCTGTCTGTCTGTCTGTCCCTCTATCTGTTGTATGTGCTCAAGTGCTGGTTTTTTTTTTTTTTTTGTTAATGTGGGTTGACATGGGCTACTTTTTTTTACGGGTTCTATGTTTTTGTTTATTTGTAGGCCGTTTGTCTAAATTGCTTTTTATTTCAGTTGAAGTCAGTTACATAGAATAGGAAAAGAAAAATTGCAATTGCCGTCTAAAAAAAAACACTTTCGTTTAGTGGTTTTTAGGCAAAAGAATAGAACACAAAATCATTTTTAAATGGAAAATAAATCTCTAAAACAGCATTGTTTTGAAAAAAAATGTCCACAATCTTTATGGAAAGTATTTTAAGCAACTGTGATGGAAGGTACCATAGTCTTTAGCAAAATAATGGTACTGTTTTAAGGACCAGAACCACATTCAATTGAAGCCTTACATGTACACTTTACTCATGGAAAATATCAATAAAATCGGTTACATAACATACATAATTAGTCAGCATTACAACCCTTCAGTCAGTATTACGACCTAGCTTCTCACACCACTTATGTTGTGTGTTAATTTTATATAAAGGGTCCGTTTCCCATTGTTCTGGATGACCTATTCGGTATACCTTGACAAAAAAAACACGTAAGAACTAGAGCGAGCTCGACGTCGTTCTCAAGTACCCACTATCTTCACCTATGCCTTTTCAAGGGTCCTCTAGAAGGGGCGAGTTCGACGTTGTAATCAAGTGCCGTCAATCTTCTCCTGTGCTATATATGGGTCCTCTGGCCTTTGTATAAGAGGGGAAAGACACTAAAGCGCCTGTCCCCCCTAATTTTTACTGCCTTTTCTGACATTTGCTATCCTAAAATTGCTGTTTGGGGAATAACGTGCAGATGGTGTCGAGGGAGGACACAGAACAAGTCCCTGATATATAATGCAACAAAGTAAAGCGCTATATTTTTTTAATTTTTTTTTTTTTTAATTTTATTGTTCAAAAGCAAAAAACGTTGGAAATAACATCAAATTTTAGAATCAGTTTAGATTTGTTCGAATTGGCCACCTTTGGTACGAATTATGGGCTTCAAACGGCCGACAAAGCCATCACACTCTGCACGAAAGTTGCTCTGCGGTATTTTGGCCCATTCCCGGCGAAGCGCCGTCTTGAGATGATCGACACGTAAGTATTTTTTAGTGAGAACCTTACTCTCCAAATTGCCCCAGGCGAAAAAGTCCAACGGATTGAGATCCGGAGATTTTGGTGGCTATTGTGCGGTAGAAATGAAGCGAGGAACCTCCTTTTTAAGCCATTCTTGGTTGACGCGTGCTGAGTGCGGTGGCGCTGAGTCCTCTTGGAATGTCCATGGTCTGCGAAAATGTTTGTTTGCCTTCAATACTGTCTTTAAGCCATTTCCCGATAATATTCGGCATTTATTTTGACTCCACGGTCGATGAATACGAGCAGGGAGCGGCCATCGGCCGTTACGGCGGCCCACACCATTACCATCGGCGGCGCTTGAATTCTGGTGGCCAATCGCGGGTGTAAATTTTCAGCTGACCTCTTTGGCAAGTAAACCCGATCATTTTGTTTGTTCACAAACTGCTCAACTTGGAATGGCTTCTCATCGGAGAAAACCAAATTCGGTAACTGGCCACTTTTGTGCAAGCGAAGTAACTCCTTGGCTCTTTCCAGTCTAACTTTTTTCGTCCATCGGTGAGCTCTTGCACTTTTTGGAACTTCAATGGCTTTAGTCCAATTTTTCAATATGTGTTACATTCGTTCTCGCGATATGTTCAGCTCACGAGCAAAATTTTTCTACCACTGCGGCGTGGATTTCGATCAAATCTGGCCTTCACTTTTCGGATCATATCTGGTGTTGTTACCGTTTTTTCGTCCACTTTTTGGACGCGTTGCAACACTGCCAGTATCACGGTAACGAGCAATGGTACGAGAAACAAAATTTTTATTCACATTTAAATGCTGGAGGGCTCTAACGATAGCCACCTGTGGTTTTCCAGCCAAATATAAAGCAATCACACTATCACGCTTGAATTCCATCACGAATAACTTTTTTTCTGAATGCAATAGATCAAAATGCTTTTGTAAGCTTGTAAATAATAAAATGAACTGCCATTGGAATAAATCTGTCAGCTGTCAGACGAGCGGTTTACAAATGATAACAACCTGAAGTTGATTGCAATACATATCAGCTACAGGGTGGCTGATTTTCAGAACCCTCTGGTCGTTATATGTCCGGGCAGGACACTGAAACTTCTTAAGATCCCCAACCACTTCACTCCCAAATTCTTTCCAGCATACAAGGGGCATTGATCAACTGGTACGCTCTACAGAAGCTCCCGAGCTAATTGCTATTAATCCCTTTACGGCACTATGCTGTTGGGTTTCCTGACATAACGGTACTTTGTTTGGCCACTCAGAGTACCCAAATTAATTTGTTTTTCCAGCATTTTTCAGAGAAATTCTTCAGAGCTTCTGACTGTCAGACAAAAAACTATTTTCAGTTGCATTTTATTGAAGTGTGATAAAAAAAAGCCGCCAATGTTTTCCAATGAAATTGTGATTTTTTTCTCTTGTCGCTCTCACTCCGTTTGTAATAAAAATATTTCCGATAAAGAAAAGCAATAAAAAAAACGAATACATTTTCCGGTCTTCAAAGAAATAAAAATTGAAGAAACGAAGGGAGAGAGAGAAGAGAAGAGAGACAGCGCGAATGCAAGGTCATTAATGGGAGGAGGAGCGCATAAAAATAAATTACAATGCACCACAAGATGTGACACACAGCTAGTGCTAAGGAAGGCAGGCAGAGGCTGGTATGCTAAATATAATAATAACACTGGGCAACAAAAAAAATACTTCAACAAACAAATTAAAAAAAAAATTAAAGTGAAGTGATAGAGAAATAGTTTTACTAGGAAATATACTCCAACAATGCTAAACAAAATAGTTAAGCTATGTAAGAAAGTGAGTATATTTTTGTGATACAGTGTAAAAAAAAATTTTTCTGTGATTTTTTTATTTTTATTTTTGAAACATTGTTTGTAAATACTTTCACTTGCCGTGGCCAAAGAGTAATAAAAATATTGTGATTATTTAAGAAAGGCAAAGGCAAAAGCAATCACGTCATATAAAGGGTCCGCCAAATAACTTTTTTTTTTTGAAAATGCTTTAAAAAAAACAACTGAATATTTTCTCAAATTTCTTTTTTTATTTGAAAGTACAATCCTTCCGCTTAATAATGGAAAATAATTTCATTCAAATGGCTGCCTCGGCTGGCCATGCAGTAGCCTACACCAGAAGATGCCGATTTTGGCAAAAATAATCATCTTTTCAGATGAAGCTCATTTTGATCTTGGCGGGCATGTAAACAAGCAAAATTGTCGCATTTGGGGCACAGAAAACCCGCATGCATACATTGAAAAGCCGACGCACCCATAACGAGTCACTGTTTGGTGCGGATTTTGGTCCAGAGGCATAATTGGGCCATTTTTCTTCGAAAATGAGCAAGGAGTGGCGATCGTTACCAGGCCATGTTGAACGAATTTTTGTTCACAAAAATTGAAGAGGAGGATATTGGCAACATTTGGTTTCAACATGACGGCGCTACGTGCCACACAGCCGAAGCTAGACTCGATGTTTTGCGCCCTGTTTTTGAAGATCGCATTATCAGCCGCAGAGCTGATGCCGTTTGGCCACCTCGGAGCTGCGATTTGACACCGTTGGACTATTATTTGTGGAGTGCCGTCAAAGATAAGTGTTACGCCGACAAGCCAGAGACACTTGATGCTTTAAAGGACAATATTCGTGAAGCCATTGGTGAAATAAAGCTGCAAAGAATCGATAATGTGCTTAAAAATTGGACCGATCGTGTAGGCTACTGCATGGCCAGACGAGGCAGCCATTTGAATGAAATTATTTTCCATTATTAACCGGAAAGGAAGGAGTGTACTTTCAAATAAAAAAAGAATTTTGAGAAAATATTTCAGTAGTTTTTTTTAAAGCATTTTCAAAAAAAAAAGTTATTTGGCGGACCCTTTAATATGTACATATTTTTGTAATTTGATAGGCCTAAAGAGAAGGAAGAGAAACGAGAGGGGACGGACAGGGAAAACCACAATCAAACCTAAAAATTCAAATGCACTTACAGAGCCTAAGATATAAATGGTGTTTGAATGAAAATGCAAAGAAAAGAAAACAAGAAATGGAGGTAGAAACAGAAATAAACTGACGATGGATGACTTACCTTCAATACAAACAACATGATCTCGTATTTGCTGAGCAATTTGAGCATCGGTTATGGGTAATAAATCGATTAAATCGTAGATGGCATATATCGATGGATGTACACTTTCGAAACGTTGAATTTCTTGACGTATGGCCAACGAATTACTGATTAGAGGTTGCGGTTGTTGTTGTTGCTGTTGCTGTTGCTGTGGATGCGGTAACTGTTGCTGTGTCAGTTGCTGTAGCTGATGTGAAGGTGTCACGATATTTGTTATTGCTGACGAGGCGGATGCGGCTGCAATTTGTGGTGTTGGTGGCGGTGGTAAGGGTGGCAATGATGGTGGTGCAGCAGCAATACCAACTACACCAGCACCACTAACAGCAGGTGTGGTAAAATGATGCTGCTGTTGCATACCACCACCACCACCACCACCAACACCAACACCATTACCACCACCTCCATGATGATGATGATTTTGTTGCACACTATGATGATGCTGCTGCTGCTGATGGTGGTGTAGGTGATGTGAAGGTGTCAATTGTATATTTGTAACTGGTGACACTGTTGTCATGGCGGCGGCTGCATTTGCCGCCAATACAGTTGAGAAATGTGAATGATGATTATGATGTGGCAATTGTTGCTGTTGCTGTTGCTGCTGCTGTTGTTGTTGTTGTTGCAAATGATGCTGTTGATGATTTCGCAACACCGGTGGTGGTGTCTGATTCTGATAATTATTCATTTTGTTTTTTTTAGATTTTAAATTAAATTTTTATTTTTATACACTTTTTTAATTATTTTTTTTAATTTTTTCTTTCGTTTTCTTTTTTAATCACTTCCCGTTAATATAAATCAAAAATTATTATTTTTTTTATTAATTTTTTTTTAAGTTTTTAAACACTTTTTACATGCTTTTTTATTCGAATTATTAAATTAAATTTTTAATTTCTTTTATTTTTTTTTTTTTTGCAACACTCGTCAGCAATTTTTTTTTGTACAATAAACACCCACAGCTTTCACAACAGATAAGGCTGTAAAAAAAGATGTAAAAAAATGCGTTAAAAAATTAAAAACAGAAAACAAAATTCAAAATTAAGAAACATAATAGGCTAGCAAATTTCAAAAAAATAGAGATATGCGAACCTCATTAAAATGCTTCAAATAAATCATATTACAGAATTTTTTAAAGTCAAATAACCATTCACAACTCCATAGCTGACTAGACGTTTGAGCAACAGGCTTTCAATGCTTTCAGCGATAGACACTGCTATATAATGTGAGAGATAGTCTCCTCTTCGGGATAGTCTATTGGCATTCCTTAAGGCCCTGATCGGTTTGTCAGCCAAACAACTTCCGACGATATCCGTCTATAAATCGAAATTTCCCTGAAAAAGTGAACGTAGTTGGATACCGAGGTTACGTTCGTAAGAAACGTAAGCTTGGAAGTCCGATTGTCATAAAAAAATTCTATCACTCAACAAGAATTGCGCAACTTTCAATATGTCCAATACTTTTGTTTGGAATACACCACAATGATCACGCACTTGGAGAAGATTAAATATAAATAACTCACATGAGATAATTCAAACAACTTCGTGGACTTAAGTTTCATTCCATCGAGATTACTTGTTAGATAAAATACTGGGTACTAAGCACAGTGCGATTTTGTGTCCTGTAATGCACTTTCTGAGCAAGTCTCTACTGAGTATCGCTAGACTCTGAGCAAAATTGATTACATCTCGTCTTAACACAATCGTGATAGGCGATTACACCCTGGAAGTCTACTTTAGAATGCACATCCGACTTGTTCAATTCTCGGCGATACTATGTAATCCTAGATTTGAGAATGAGGTGGGTTCCAAAGGACTTTATCTTAGAATATGTATCTCTCAGGCTCCCCGAGTATTGTGGTATGTTTCAAGCCTAGGTAACGATCATAAATCAAGCTGCAGAACTTTTTTATATTCATGTCTTCTTCGACTACATACCAGCATTTCTATATACTCTAACTACATACATAATTGGTCATTACAACCCTTCAGTCAGGATTACGACCTAGTTTCTCACACCACTTATGTTGTGTGTGTTTATTTTATACATGAGTGGCGGGGCCCACAGTTTAAAGTCGACTCCGAACGACAGATTTTTGAGAAACTTTTCATGGCAATTTTATTTACTTTCAGAGTTTTTGCCAGAAATCTGCTGAGAGGAAGTCGCCGAAGAAATACTTTTTGTATTTTACTTTGATGTCTGGCCTGGGGCTCGAACCATGGCTTTTCGTCTAATAAGCCAACACACTACCTACTAGACCACGGCGACTACTCTAACTACCAGGCGGTAAGTGGATCTCTTTCGGATGCAAACTTCTGATCTAAAATAGTTGGCATATACTGCCACTCCCTTAGTCGCGACTCGCGGCAGTTTTAAATCAATCCCACACGGCTTCGTGATCATAGGGATAACGCGGATAATTTTGTAGATGATGAACTCGCTATCCATGAGTATACCTTACGGAGGAATACTTTCCATCTCATTTGGGCCTTACAGGGGTATACTCCTGAGCTAAATAAGAATTTTCTTTCATTACCTAACTCGCCTTGCCCAAATAAGATAGGAAGCGTATCAATCAACTATTTTAAACAGAACTGTGGAGGCTACAGTACTCGTTCTCAATAATAATTACGTAATGGGTTGACATGAAGTGGAACTTCCCTTAAGAGAGGCTCCACTTAACCACAAATTAGTTCTGTAGAGGTTGTAAATCACTTAAAAAAGAAGAGAGGATTTGTACACTTTATTTACAGCTCGAAGTAGGCTCTTCCTCGATAACTTAAACTTTCAAGCTGATTTTCAGCTCCATTCCAATGGAGGGATTTTATTAATCATAAATTGTCCGTTAATTTCTGAGTCAACATTTCAAGTATTGTTATAACGAGCCGCCATGTGTGCTCAAGAGAACTTTGATTTGCGAAAATTGCTGCTTTCTCCTATCCCATATTATCCTATTTTACAACGACAATTCGCTGTTGAACCTCTACAAAATCCAAGTACTTCCGCAGCAACCGATGATTTGCAATAAAAATTAATTCACTTACGACAACGCCAAGCGAATACAGTCGTGTTTGAAATACAGTGCACCGGCGGAAATGATGGCAATGCTAGAATTAACGGTTAGGAAAGCTTTGCAGTGTGTAAAGAGGAATTAGCAGAGAATTATCTACCACGCGATGTTCTTCTACAACTCAATTCTTACATCAAACATGGCGGACGCACTGAAGTAAACTCCGAGATTCTAATGAATCCACCATACGATCCTAACCTATGCTCAAGTGAATACAACCTACTACTCAATATTGTAAATAATTTAGTTTCGGATACATTTGCCTGGAAAAACCTTGTAAATATGGATTATTCCAGTATTTTTTTTATATAATTGATAACTACAAAATGTTAACAAAAGCAATAACTTTTTGACCTGAATCTCCCGTTAACTTTATGCAAAAACAGAGGGTTTTCCTAATCACCTTAAACATTTGTTTACCTGTTTACGCACAGTCTTTATTTCCTAAAATTCTAAAATTCCCCTGACGTAGAATATGCAACTGAAGGCACCAATTCCTTTACGCCATTTAATTTTGTTTGTGTTTACACGTTAAACTGTGCGGCCCGGCAGCGTTAGCGGCACTTGTATGACTTTCTAATGGAATTTAATTGAATGTCAATAAAAAGTAACACAAAAACAACAACAAATTTGCATTGTTTTCATTAAATGGAAAAAACAGAGAAATATAACCACAACAACAGCCATATAAATAAACTAAACAAGCACTTGACCACATTGAATTGAAACTAATGGAACCAAATTTAATTTAAAAATTAAATTAAAATTAATTAATGTCGCTACTATAATTACATTTCCTTGTTTTGTATCGTTGTTGTTGTCGATTTTTATTCTGTTTTTACAAGCCTGCTGCCTCTTCTCTGTACAAAATTGAGTTGAATTGAATGAAAATTTCATTTCATGAGCATTTGCTTGAGTGTTTGTTATTTTATGTTGCTCTTGTTGTTGTTGGTTTAGTTGTTAGCATTGTAACAAGTTATTGTTTGTTTTTGTAATAACCATAGAGCAGTGACGTAAAAATATTTATTTTCTTACTTTCTGGGCAAAGAGATGAAAATCAAGAAGAAGACAGCAGCATGACAAACAACAACAACAAAAAATACTTGGAGTAAAAGGTAAACAAAAAATACACTAGAAACGAGTAGTAAAGGATTTTTTTTCTGTAATTTCTCTTTACTTACACACACTTGCACTTCCACTCTCTCTCTCGCCCTCTCTCTGTTCTATTTTCTTGTGAAGATGGTTGTTTTTTGTTTATTTCACTTAAAATTTTGTTGTTTTCGTTTAATATACTCCAGTAAACTTACATACGAACCGTAACGAATACGCAATTTACACACATTTATACACGTTATTAAAATAAACAACAACAAATTTTCTTTTTTTTTCACACAAACATATATATCTCATATATATGTATATTTTGTTGCTTTTTTATTAGATTTTTTTCTTCTTTTTTAGTAATTTTTTTTGTATCACTTCCCCAAACGAACGCCAATAAACTCCATAAAATATTGTTGTTTTCTTCTCGTATTACACTACTTTTCTGTTATTTTACAGCCAAGCAAAGAAAAAGGAAATTGTTGAATTTTTTCTTCAATATTTTATAATAAAGATTTGCAACACGGCAATTTACAATTTTCTTTTCACAAAAAACAATTTTTATTTTTAGAGAACGCTCTCAAACACCATTTTAAAATAATTACAAAAACAATCACTTGTGTTTTGCTCAACAAAACACGTACACATATACACTAAAACGCACACTTATTAAAATTATACGCGCATTTTTCTTTGCCAAAATTTTGTAGCGTACGAAGCTGTCGATTTACCGCACTTAAAAATTACGATTTAACATTCCACGACAAATGGTCAAAATGCACTAAACGGAATTTGCATCAAATTGGGTTTTGCCTGTCTTTTATTCTTTCATTCTCTTGTTATTTATTGTTTTCTTTATTATGTTTTACATATTCGTTGTTGTTTTTTAATTGCAATTTTGTTTTATGTTGACGTTCGTTTAAGAAACAAATAATTCTGACGTCGGTATTACTGTTCACAGGGTTGTATTTTCAATGCCGAAAAGTTAGCGATAATGAGTTTAAAATGTACGTTTTTATGTACAAAAATTTCGAGAGATAAACCAAATATAAAAATTAAATATAAATAAAAAGGCATTAAGAAATTCCACTATTACATATATTTTTACATAGCAAATCAGTTTTTAACTTAGTTTATGCATGCAATTTGGCGGATTGTGTAAATTTTTCAAATATTCATAATTTAAAATCGGAAGAGTTTTTATCTTAGAAAGTATATGGTTAGCAACATTGTTTTTAACAGCAGGTAGAATTTTTATTACTTTTTTCTGATGTTTAAATTTAGATCTCCTTAGAACCAAATGACAAAATATATAAATATTTCGACAAAGAATTTCTATGCAGAGATGCAGAATGTGAAAGAAATTTTTAAGTTTAAATCGAATTGTGAAACTTTTGTTTTCATCCCCTAGATTATTACATCCACAAACTATGTATTGAATAACTTTAAAAGAAAGAAAATTTTTCAAAAATGTAATAAAGAATAATTTAAATTTTAACTTTTTATGCATTGCATAAAACATAGCCTAATGGCAACACTACAAAATTAATTAATAGATTAATTATCCTTACTACAGACATAAACCATATATTTGGTAATACAGTAACAAAATACTAGCGCATAAATGTGGGTAATGCCAGCTCATTGTACTAACCACAAAATAATATTTTGTGGTACTAACTATATATTGGTGAATTGTTTTATTCACAAAATTCACCGCACCCGGAATGAATTGACCACACAAAAATATAATTTTTTCCTTCGTTGGAACAAGTAAAGTTCCCGTTTGTCCAATCAAGGACCGACTTGGGACTAACTAACTAGCGGGGCATCAGACCAGATCATCCAGATATTCATTCATTCTTTAAAGTTGGCTTTAAATAACAACAATGCTAGTCTATACACAAACATTCAACAGAAAAAAACGAAACCCGGCAACACTAAGAATGTCTCTTTTAAAAACAGGGTTGTTATAAATGAAAATAAAAACAAATATTTTAAGATTTGAGGAGCTGCTGATACAGAATTTTGAAAAATATTGTAAAAAATTTAAATTAAATGAATGAAAATTTAAATCAATTGTGTATTTTCAAATAAAAATTAAAGGTACGTACTTATGTGTGTATAATAATCATGATTTCAACGATTTATGAATAATTTGAGGAGTTTAATTTTGTTGCATAAAGTAGCCATAGAGCTTTAAGCGAAATAATATACCGGCAGAAACAGTACGACCTCGATAAGTTATGTTAAATTGGAGAGACTTTTTAAATCACTTTTGATGATCGTCTTTACAATAGAAATTTAAAAATTTGTATGGAAGTCTTAGAAATTACGAGCAGGGAAAACACACAGCCATTACAACTTATCTGAAAATACTCGACTCCTAGTCTGTCAACGAAGTGACAACTGCACAACATGGAAGTTTGTACCCAGGGAAAATCTATCAAGTGTAGATTCTCTGTTTCAACAACAACAACAAGAACCTAAAAGATTATGGCCTTTGGAAGCTTTTAATAGAGACAACAATCTTCTTGACTATATAACAACAGGCTGTAAATATCCAGAGCTCATGATGAAGCTAATTGACATAATGTCTAATAGTGAGTTTAACAGCATTGTAGCAGCCGAAGTCCTTCCTTCGTCTGCGAATGTGACATGTGTTTCCTCCCCTCGTCATTTTGTGCCTTTAAATTTAAGCAGACATTTCGTGAGCTCCTTGCCTACTTTTCGTACGTCTCTCAGCGGTCCTTTAAAGTAATCATCGGACAATACTTCTTTATGGAAGACACTGGAATGCCTTTACAAGTGAACCGTGCCAGTCAATCTCGAGCCTCGAGATCTTACAGAGTCCTCTACCCTACTCGAAATGATTGCCACGATTAGATCCAAAGGAAGAAAGGAAAGGAAGAAATAGCTGTCCATACAGATTGCTGATTATGATTACGGAATTCCAAATACCTAATAATTGTGGATTGCCGATTCCATTATCATTTTCAGACACAATCCTTAACAAAAGACACTTTATTTGTATGCATTAAGAGCCTATTCAGCAAGGAAAAGTAATTATTAACGTTTCGCGGTCTCATCTCGAGAGGAACTCTGTTTTTTATGGATAACCAAGGGAATAACTCTGTTGAATTTTATGCCACTGTTCCAGTTCTTGTAGTCTTTAGTCATCCATTGTAGTATATTGATTGTATTTTCGATTAGAGGCCTATTCAATGAGTCTTTAAATATTTCTATGGAAAATTATTGTGGAGATCTTTGTTGCAGGCCTCATATTTTAGAATAATCTCTTCACATAATAAATAATTAAGGTTTATTATCTCATTTATATTGTATTGTGATAACGATGAAAACATATTTAATTTCACACACATTGAATAAAACAATTAAAAGTGCACTAAGGCTAGCCAGCCAGCATCAATAAACACTCACAGTTTTTTTTCTTTTGCTGATAACAGACAAGACGTTTTAAATAAAATATTTTTCCTAAACAAACAAACTTAATTCAAACAACAGTCATCAATAGAGCGCCTTAAGAGTTGTGTATGCATCGCACGGGAGCCTGTGATAAATAAATGGCGCATAAATTTAAATTTTCTTTGGGGTTCATGACCCTTATCTGCTGCGAGGTAAGTTTATAAAAGACTATCTCTTTCTCTCTTTTATTTTCTTTAAAAATGTTTTAAAATTCCGTTCCATTTTAGCTTTTCACCAACGCTTTAGCTGCGGACACCTGTTCAGCGAATAATCCCGAGGCTCGACAATTTTTCGATCGTCAAAATGAATTGTTAAGACAACGCTATAGAATCGAATATCTCGCGGCTTGGGAATACAATACAAATGTTACTGAGGCAAATAGCTTAAATATGATTACCATATCGGCTGAGAATGCTAAGGAGAATTTGAAACTCTCTCAAGCCATACGTAATTTGCAGTACGATCACTTAGACGATCCCTGTATACAAAGGCAAGCAAAAATTCTAGCCAATCCCGGTGTTGATATCTTGAATGACAATGATTTTAAAGCTTTAAAGAATGCCATTGCTAACATGCAAACAAACTATGCCAGTACAAAAGTTTGTTCTTATAAAAATCCATCAGATTGTTCTCTTACTTTGGAACCGCATATACAAGAACGTCTATCGAATAGTCGGGATCCTAAGGAATTGGCTCACTATTGGCAGGAGTGGCACAATAAGGCTGGCACACCAATGAAGGAGAATTTTGCTAAATATGTCGAGTTGAGTGGAAAGGCCGCCAAATTGAATAGTAAGTGATAGGAAATAAGATGTTGTAAAGTAAGAAATGCTAATGGAACCCTTTCAATTCCCTTTCATAGATTTTACTTCGTATGCCGATTACTGGATACATTTCTATGAGGATCCTGACTTTGAAAAACATCTCGATGAGGTCTATAACGCCATATTGCCACTCTATCGTGAAATCCATGGTTATGTACGTTATCGTCTAGCGCAACACTATGGCAGCGATGTTGTACCACTTAAAGGCAACATACCCATGCATTTATTGGGCAATATGTGGGCACAAAACTGGGATGAAGTCATAGAGCTGCTAAAACCCTATCCAAATATCTCCTTTGTCGATGTAACCGGTGAAATGAAGAAACAAAACTATACCGTTAAGAAAATGTTCGAATTGGGCGATGAATTCTTTAAATCATTGGGTATGCGTGCCTTGCCTCAAAGCTTCTGGAAATTAAGTGTCCTAGAGAAACCGCAAGATCGTACAATAGTGTGTCTGCCTGGGATTTCTTTGAGAGTAGCGATGTGCGCATTAAAATGTGTACTGAAGTCGATACACACTATCTGTATGTGGTGCATCATGAATTGGGCCATATCCAGTATTATTTGCAATACGAAAACCAGCCTACTCCATTCAGAGGAGCACCAAATCCCGGTTTTCATGAGGCCGTTGGAGATGTTATAGCCTTGTCTGTGTCTTCCACCAAACATTTACATGCCATAGGCTTGTCGCAAAAGGCAGAGTTGGATAAGCCCAGTCGCATTAATGAATTATTTAAAACGGTTTGTGGCTTTTAAAAGATCTTTTTAAAGTTTTTTTTTATAATTTTTTTCCTATTTTTCTTCTTCTTGTCCTAGGCTTTAAAGAAAATTGTTTTCCTACCCTTTGCCTACACCATGGAAAAGTATCGTTATGCCGTCTTTAGAAAGGAAGTCGATAGCCCTGCATGGAATTGTGCCTTTTGGAAAATGAGATCTGAGTTTTCGGGCGTAGAGCCGCCAGTAGCTAGAACCAATAAAGATTTTGATCCTCCCGCAAAGTACCATATTGATGCTGATGTTGAGTACTTAAGATATTTTGCTGCCCACATCTTTCAATTCCAATTCCATAAGGCCATGTGTGTTAAGGCGGGCCAATATGTTAAAGGAGATCCTCACAAGACTTTGGATAATTGTGACATTTATAAGAGTAAAGCTGCTGGAGATGCTTTTGGGTAAGTGACAATTTGTTTAAGAGGGTGTAGTAAAAAGAAATCTATTATTTAGGCTTGAAATTTAAGGCTTTATTTAGTTCAGTTGAAAGAAGACTGGCCAGAATGCTCTTAATTCTGTTATACATCTTCCTTAGAAACCCTCGCTTCTCTTGGCCATAAATAGTATACATTTTTATCCACAAACTTCGTCGTCGACAGGCTCAAGTGGCAAGCGATATGAGAAGGTTCTGCATTATAAAGTGGTTGCATATGAATCTCATGGAACTTCAGGCCAGTCACTATCAATGCATGTGATATTTTCTACTAGCCAAAGCTAGTTATTTATAAAGGACTAGCAGTACCCTGCACGTGTTGATGCGCCACCAACTAAAATAAATTTGAAGGAAAGCCATTACACAAATGTCCAATTAATTTTGAATCATTTTATTGATTTTGTTTCCCGTTGTCCTGATGATTCAGATGAACGGGCCTGAGTAGTACGCATTCGATCAGTTTCTAATCTCACTTCTCGTTATTCAAGTGGTTCAAGCGAACGGGTCTCAGCGGCATATACCCGAAGATTTTCCAGTCTCAATGCTTGTCTGATTCTGAGGCTTGTGATGCTCTTTTCTTCCGTGCTTGAGGTGTAGGTCGACCAATTGCTTGTCATTTATTTTGAATAATTTTCAGTGACGCCATCCATCGGAAATTAATCGCACCAATCTCCGTCGACTCATGCGCAAACAACTTTGTTAAAGAATGCTCAGTTTACGATTTAATTCATTTTAAGTAATTTTCAGTGGCGCCACCTGCCGGAACTTAGAAGCCTTCCCCGGCTCATGCCTGCCTTCTGCTATTCAACAATGACCGTTTTCACTTAACGATCTTACTTTCCGTGAACATTTGTCGATTTTCCTAAGATCCAACAGTAAATCGCACTCGACTATCTGGCAATAAAACGGAGCAATTGAATTGAAATGATTCACCACGATTTGAAGATGGAAATTCAGAAATTCATCAAGTCCCAGCGATTCAACAACGACCACTTTTGCTTAATCTGTCTCTAAGAACCTCTCGAACACTAGTAACCATTCGCTTCAAAAAAAATTTTAATGTGATTTGCTGATGGATATCGGCTCCAAATACACTGTAAAGCTTTCATGACCATTACTCCTGGTATAGTAATACGTTGGTTTCTCAATCTCAATTTTGTAGCGATTCAGCCGGCATTAATTTGGAGATTGCCTTCCTTACTGTAAACTCTGCCTTTGCCATCGTCTGCCCCACAGTAACGTGGTTCGATCACAATCATTTTCGCTTAAGGATGATGTTGAAGTCGCCGTAGTCTAGTAGGTAGTGTGTCAGCTTATTACACGTAAAGCCAGGGTTCGAGGCCCAGGCCAGACATCAAAACAAAATACAAAAAGGATTTCTTCGGCGACTTCCTCTCAGCAGATCTCTGCGAGTAAATAAAATTTGCCATGAAAAGTTTCTCAAAAATCTGTCGTTCGAAGTCGACTTTAAACTGTAGGTCCCCACCACTCATATATAAAATTAACACATACAACGTAAGTGGTGTGAGAAACTAGGTCGTAATCGTGACTGAAGGGTTGTAATGACCAATTGTGTATATATGTGATGATCTCATACATCATCTTTTCATCATCAGTTACCATGCGATTCAGAAACTTGTTGATTTTGGAATGTTGTCGTCCATGACCTTTTAAATTATCATCCTGCAAATAGTGACCAATCTTTGCGCCGATTTAAATACTTTTGATCACCAATCTCCAGCTAAAATGTAATTAATTTGTTACGATTTGGCAGAGATACGCAGTTGGAAATTCGGCTCCTGTTAGTTTAACTCGTGTGAGACGCCCTGTATGATTTTCGTCTTCATCGTATTTGGTATTGGAAAAGGAATTTGAATTCCCTTCAACTTCTATTCATAGTTATAACTTCAATGTAGATTCGTGACTTCATTTATGTTTGGGTCTCCATTTTCTAAGAGTCCAGTTGGTGACTTTCCTGGTTAAATCGATGGCTTGCGTGAAGTATTCTTTATATAGGGTCCGCCAAATAACCTTTTTTTCAAATTTCTTTTTTCATTTGAAAGTACAATCCTTCCGGTTAATAATGGAAAATAATTTCATTCAAATGGCTGCCTCGGCTGGCCATGCAGTAGCCTACACGATCGGTCCAATTTTTAAGCACATTATCGATTGTGTGCAGCTGTATTTCACGAATATTGTCCTTTAAAGCGTCAATTGTCTCTGGCTTGTCGGCGTAACACTTATCTATGACGGCATCAAATAATAGTCCAACGGTGTCAAATCGCAGCTCCGAGGTGGCAAAACGACATCAGCTCTGTCTTCAAAAAACAGGGCGCAAATCATCGAGTGTAGCTTCGGCTGTGTGGCACGTAGCGCCGTCCTGTTGAAACCAAATGTTGCCAATATCCTCCTCTTCAATTTTTGTGAACAAAAATTCGTTCAACATGGCCCGATAACGATCGCCATTGACTGTAACGGCCACTCCTTGCTCATTTTCGAAGAAAAATTGCCCAATTATGCCTCTGGACCAAAATCCGCACCAAACAGTGACTCGTTTTGGGTGCGTCGGCTTTTCAATGTATGCGTGTGGGTTTTCTGTGCCCCAAATGCGACAATTTTGCTTGTTTACATACCCGCCAAGATCAAAATGAGCGTCATGTGAAAAGATGATTTTTTTTTGCCAAAATCGGCATCTTCTGTAAGTCGATCGCAGGCCCACTTAGCGAAGCGAAAACTCATTGGATGGTCAATTGGCTTCAACTCCTGAACCAATTGGACTTTGTATGGCGTCATACCAAGGTCTTTATGCAAAATTCGTCTCAATGATGTCTCCGAAATGTTCAATTGTTGAGAACGACAGTGAATTGATGTTGATGGCGCTTCACGCACACTTTCTGCCACAGCAGCAATATTCTCGGATGTACGCACTGTTTTTGGCTTTTCACGCTTTGGTTTATCGAATCATCGTTGTCTTCTTATGCTTAATATGCTGGTGTTCGGTATTTAATTCGGCCAGGAGTTAGGTTTTATTCTACGAAATACTTCGAAAATATTAGAAATTTCGGGTTTAATCCGCGTGCAACTGATGGCTCTTTTAAGTTTGAAACTTATATCTCTAAAGCCATCGAGATACAGAGAACTATACAACTATTAGAAAAATAATGGTTTTCTTTTTACTACTCTTTAATGCTACACAAAAATCAATTCGAATTGAAAACTTTGCATCTCTTCTTTAGACATTTCCTTTCGGCTGGCGGTAGTCGCCATTGGAAAGAAGTTTTACAAGAATTTACCGGCGAGAATGCAATGAATCCTGCTGCTTTATTGGAATATTTCGAACCTTTACAGAAGTGGCTTCAAGAGGAGAATCGCAAATTGAATGTGCCCCTAGGCTGGTCTGTTACAGATAGTAAGTGTATGAATATGATTAGCGTTTTGAGAAGATATTGACTTAAATTTTAAAATTTTTATTACAGAAGTGCCTCTCTCAACCAATACTCATTAAATTTTCTTGTTTTAAATCGTTTTTCAATTCATGTGTTTCTTTAATTTTGTAAATTTTTTGTTTTAAAAATAAAACTAAAACACCTGGAGATTTGTATTCATTTAAACGTGTTTTCAATTGAACTGTAATGCGAAACAATTTTTTTTATCAGTCAGTTTCGCTAATCAAGTATTTGTTACATGAACTTCGAAAACATATTTATTTTTTGCCACTCTTTTTTTCTTAATCTTCTTAAAGCAGAATTAAACAATAAAAACAAATAAAAACTTTCTCTTTTTCTATAAATTTATTTATTTGTTATACTTTATTTTGTTTGTATTTTTTGCATTCATCCACCCCCACCTTCCTTTCCTTGTTCTATATTTAACTTCGAAACCAAATCTCTACGTCTTTGTGTTGTCTTGAAACTCATTTACATTTGATTTGATGCAAATTCGTGTTTCAAATCTGTCTTTATCAGTTCATTTGTTTTTTGTTGTCTCGTCTGTCATGACACATACTGTCGTCCGTCGTCTGTCGTCTCGTAAGAAAGTAATTAATTTCACATTAATAACGTCGTCAGTATTTATAAGACTTAAAAGAAATTGTAAACAAATGTCGTCCATGCGCAAGCGTAAATAAAAGATTTGTGTCTGGGAAATATTATTTCTTTTTTCACTTTACAAATCCAGAATATTAAGGGTATTCATTGAAGGCTTTGAAGTATAGTCAGGGAAAATACTGATCCCAAGGGGACACACTTAATAACGTGAATAAATTCACTTGAAATACACTACTCAGTAGTGACCTCCTAGCCGAGGGGGAAATACCTCATACTACCCCCGTTGTGGGTGTTAATTTTATCCAAGAGTGTCGGATTCAGAGATTTTGTTAAAATACTGCCGAGAGGCAGTAGTCGAAGATATATTTTTTCAATATTTTTAAGTTGTTTGAACCAGGGACTTGCGCCTAATAGGCCCACACTACCTGCATGGACTAAGGCGACATCAGGACATTACAACCTGAGATATCATGACAATAGGTTAAATATCTAGGGTGAGACGAAGTTACGCCTTTGTCTCGAGGTCGCCGTGGTTTAGTAGGTAGTAAAGGGTGTTTTTTATAGAGGTATAGAACTTTAAGTTGGCATTACTTTTCAAGATGGCGACCGATTTAACAGATGTCAAGTGATTTATTCTCAGTTTGGTTTGGCAATTCATCATGAATAGACTCACGCCTGAACAATGCTTGCAAATAGTGCAATTTTATTTCGAAAATAATGGTTCTGTGCGGAAAACGTATCGAGCACTACGTCCATTTTATCGTCGACAAAATCGTCCATCAGATCAGTTAATTCGATTAACCATGGAACGTTTTCGCACCACGTTTACTCTTATTGATAACTCGCATCCCCAGAGACGCTGTACGGTGCGTACAGAAGAAGCTATTGCTGCTGTAGAGCGTAGCATTGAGGAAGACCCGAATGAGTCCATCCGCCATCGGGATGGAATTGGATCTGTATCCATCCACTTTATGGAAGATTTTGCGGAAGGATTTGAAGCCAAACGATCATCAAGTAAGGCGTATATTCGTCGAATGGGCCCAAAACGAGATTACCGTTGTTCCCGATTTTCATAAGCGAATTTTGTTTAGCGATGAAGCGCACTTCTGGTTTGAATGGCTACGTCAACAAACAAAACTGCCGCATTTGGAGTGAAGGTAATCCTCAAGTGTATGTGGAAACATCGTTACATCCAGAAAAACTGACTGTTTGGTGCGCTTTATGGGCTGGTGGAATCATTGGTCCGTACTTTTTCAAAAACGATGGTGGCCAGAACGTTACAGTCAATGGTGATCGGTATAGAGCCATGATTACTAACTTTTTCATTCCTGAATTGAATAACCATGATGTCCTGGAGATGTGGTTTCAACAAGACGGCGCAACATGTCACACAGCTCGTGCCACAATAGATTTATAGAAAGACACGTTTGGTGACCGCCTAATTTCACGTTTTGGACCTGTGAATTGGCCTCCAAGATCTTGTGATTTAGCACCGCTAAACTACTTTCTGTGGGGCTATGTAAAGTCATTGGTCTATGCGGTAAAGCCACAAACGCTTGACCATTTGGAAGACAAAAAAAAAAAGTCATCGAAAATTGGACGTCCAGATTGGACTACATCCGCGCCAGCCGTGGCGGTCATATGCCAGAAATCATATTTAAAATGTAATGCCACAAGATTATCTTTCGGATAAATAAAATTCATGTCAATCGAATAATCCGTCGTTGTTTTATTGCAACTTAAAGCTCTATACCTCTATAAAAAACACCCTTTACATACTTACATACATAATTGGTCATTACAACCCTTCAGCCAGGATTACGACCTAGTTTCTCACACCACTTATGTTGTGTGTGTTAATTTTATACATGAGTGGCGGGACCTACAGTTTAAAGTCGACTCCGAACGACAGATTTTTGAGAAACTTTTTCGTGACAATTTTATTTACTCTCAGAGTTTTTGCCAGAAATCTGCTGAGAGGAAGTCGCCGAAGAAATACTTTTTGTCTTGATGTCTGGCCTAGGGCTTGAACCCTGGTTTTACGTCTAATAAGCCAACACACTACCTACTAGACTACGGCGACTGGTAGCCTAAGTGAGTAAGTATATCCAACTTCTATGGAAAAATAAATTTAAAATTAATTTACGTTTTAAGCCGTGAATGCAAATGATAAGCGAATGCCCCTATTACTTGGGAAAAAGTACTCTCTTCCTGAGGATTAAACTGTCAACATATTTTTCCCGGTTAGAAATGACATGCATACACACTCTCTTTTCTTTTAATACGGGGGCACAATAAAAAAAATCCAAAATACTATCTATGGCTGCTATTCTATTTAAAATTTACGACAGAATAGAGTCCAGTAATCAATGGACACAATAAGAGAGTCAAATATAAATCAACGTACATACGCTCAGTGTTTAGTCACTGATAATGGCAGAGTAATGAGAGCCATAAATACACGATAGATTTTCAATTGATACAAGGGGCAATACAAGGGCTCATAAACTACAGCAATTGCTAGGGAGATTTGAAAAAAAAAAGAGAGTGACTAACTATTGGCTGCTACTGCTGCTATTTAATTACTAGCAAGAGAGATAACTGCTCTGTGATACAATTACAATGGGTATGGAAGTATGTGTATGTGTATGTGTGTGCATTAACTAGAGTAGCGAAGAGAGATAAATACTCACAGTGATATTTATGAATGTATGAATAAAAACAGGTTTGCCTGTGTGTGTGTTTATTATTTTGATTTTCAATGTATAAATAAAACCGCAAATGCTTAGTTAAACTCAGTTATTGTGCGTTTATCGTTGGGTGCGCACGACATACTCTGAAAACGTTTAAGTGTTCGTAAATTTTAAAACCTTTGAACGAGACTTTGTAAGTGTTAATTAATTTTTTTAAACAATCAATATATAATTAATAACAATAAAAGAAACTGTATTAAATTATTAAAGCCAACAAAATAAGGTGTAAAGCTGGTTTTTATATACAAAAATTTTGTAAAATATCCCTTAAAAAAAAAACGCATTGTTTCCATTTAATTAACTCAAAAATTTTCTCGTGCCATATATACATATGCTGCTCTTGATCTGATTACATTTTTAAATTCTTTAATTAGTGTGACACAAACGTTTACTATTCTTATAAACAAACGTTGATCATCATCATAAATAAATATTTTTTTTTAATATAGTTTTGATGAAAATCTCTCATAAATAAAGTGTATGACAACCGCAAATTGCAGCAATATTCTGTGAAATAATTTCATTATTAAAGATTATTGATAAAGAAGCTGTGGGAATAACCGCAACATTTTGTTGATATTGTTGTTGTTTGTTTAAAACATTTAAATCCAAGAAAATTAAAAAAAACAATTGCTGTTCTAGATCAGCGCGTATCAATTATTTTTTTTTGGGGTCATATAAAAAAAAGTATCTGCCAAGCGATATTTTTGTCAACTTCTGGAATAAAAATTTTCTTGATTGAACAACAATTTTACCCAACAACAGAAATTAAGAAAATTCAACGGATTTAGGAACAAAATTCTTCTTCATTTCTCAACAGAAGCCTCATAAACTTTTCCCAGTGCTATAACATACATACATAACATACATAATTGGTCATTACAACCCTTCAGTCAGGATTACGACCTAGTTTCTCACACCACTTATATTGTGTGCGTTAGTTTTACACATGAGTGGCGGGACCTACAGTTTAAAGTCGACTCCGAACGACAGATTTTTGAGAAACTTTTCATGGTAATTTTATTTACCCACAGAGTTTTTGCCAGAAATCTGCTGAGAGGAAGTCGCCGAAGAAATACTTTTTGTATTTTATTTTGATGTCTGGCCTGGGGCTCGAACCTTGGCTTTTCGTCAAATAAGCCAACACACTACCTACTAGACCACGGCGACTTCCCCAGTGCTATAAAAAGCTATAAAAAGTGCCAAAATCGTGTCAAAAATAAGGAGCGGAAAGCCACCAATAGTACTGAATACATTGTATCCTAAGTTTCCTATAAGGGACATGTAGGAACTCCCTCAGTTTGGTTTGGTGTGTTGCAATACATTTTATTTTACTCAAGCTTAAGTTCGTAACAAAAAGTCTACGATTTCGGCATGGACGTAGAATTTCATCTTTTCATCATTCAATGTTTCTTGCTCTTAATATGTGCGGTTCAGCACTCTTGTAACAGTTCGATGTAGAAATGTCTTGGATTTCGTCTTGGAAATAGCAATCCAGCCAGGAAAACTTGTCTTTCAATGTTTCTTGCCCCAAAACACGTGCAGTTCGGTAGTCTCATAGCAATTCGATGCAGAAATGTCTTCGATTTCGTCATGGAAATAGCAATCCAGGCGTGAAATTCCGTCTTTCGATGTTTCTTACTATTAATACGTGTAGTCCGGCACAAAAACGTCTTGGATTTCAGTATGTTAATAGCATTCGTCTTTCGAAGTTTCTTATTTTGAATTAGTGTGGCTTCCAATATTCTAACGCTTGACATAAGACTAGAGCGAGCAAAGCCCATAAACAATACACCCATTGACGTCTATTGCCTGCAGTTAATGCGATACTCCACTGTAGGCGAGCTATAAGTCGGGGAAGTGATAGAAACACAGAAAAAATAGGTGAGCTAAGAGAGAATAATGAAAGAAAATGGAGGCCAAAGAGGGAGAGAGAAATAGAGTCATTTCAAAAGCCAGCTAAACCCTCAGTGTCGAAAATCCTAACAGGGACGGAAATGTGTTAGGGAAGGTACACAGAATGTGGTCAACAGATTCTGTTTAACCCACTTTCCACAAATGCTGCAGAACGAAAGGCATCCGTATTCCACATACTAGATCTTCACCTCAAGGCACAAATTCCTGTCAAATAAAACCTCTCAAGATCTTTATAGATTCTCATTCCGTTTTAGAAGGGTCCTACCTGTTCTATAGAAGCGTAAAAGTACAGCGAAAGTATACAGAATGTGGTCAACAGATTCTGGCTGCCTCACTTACTAAAAATGCTGCAGAACGAAGGTCATTCCTGTTCCGCATATTAGATCTCCTCCTCAAAGCCCAAAGCCCTGTTGAAAAAAACTATCAAGACCCCAATAGATTCTCATTCCCTTTTAGAAGGGTCCTACCTGTTCTATAGAAGTGTAAAGATTCTTTAATCTTCGTTCATTCGATAAAATTCCTGCATAAAAATTAAAATTCTTTTTTCTTGTCACTTGTGATTCACTTGGACTTAAAGGATTACGACCTAGCTTCTCATGCTACTTATGTTGTGTGTGTTAATTTTATGTATGAATGGCGGTACCTGCAGTTTAAAGTCGACTTCAAACGACAGATTTCTAAAAAGCTTTTCATGGCAATTTTTTGTCTCAGAGTCTTTCCCAGAAATCTGCTGGGAGGATGCCGCCTACGAAATATTTGTTTTATGCTTCGTTTTGTTGGAGATGTCTGGCCTGGGGTTTTAATCGTGGCCTCACGTCTAATAAGCAAACACAATACCTAGTAGATTACGAGGACTTCTAGTAAGTATTCTAGTATTCTAGAGGCTTTTGCTTAAAAGTACACCCTGACTCAGACCTCGAACTATTTAACGAGATTTTATTTTCTCTTTCCTGTCTGTCGCTAGGCACTTTCATTTTCTCAATAATTGTATTTCATTTTATCTCAAAGGCTACGTAGTACAATCCCGTCAGTCTAAGTCCAAATATCAAAAACTGTGCATGGAAAAGTACCCACAATATTTCTTCATAAATCTTAATCAAGTACGCATATATGTACGTTATAAACTTTGCAATTAAAGAGTCAGAATCATAGGTAATAATTTTTCTTAAACGCAATTTAAAGATTTATAACAGGCTTCCCTCGCTTTTTTTAAAACAAAAATTTTATGATCGCTTATTTACTAAGGAGACCTGATAAGATTTTAAAAAAACTTAACGCGCGTTAGGCGAGTTTGCTTTCAATGGCATTAATGATCATAAATTCATTATAAATTGTTATAAACTATTTATTATTTATTATCTTTAAAATTAATAACAAGAATAAGACAAATTCATTAGGAAAACCAGTAGCAATCTTATCAGTTTTTGGAAAGAAATTTAAAAAAAACAAAAGAATTAAAATCTTCGATAGAAATCAATGGAATAGAATAGAAAGTGGAAAGAGTAATTAAAAATAAAAAATGCAATTTGATGATAAAATAAATTAAAAAAAATTAATAAAACGAAATCAATTAAATCTCTGAAAAGAAAGAAAATTAAATACTTCAACTAAAATGCTTTGAATGTGTATGAAAGGCAATAACTTTTAACTTCTAAATGCAGTTGATGACTTCACCTGCTCTTTAAAGTCACTTCGAAAAATTCTAGGAACTTACATAATACCACTACTTTAGCCGATTAAAACAACATTTTCATTTCAAAAATCTTTCTATAATTGCTATACGTAGTATACACAGACATCCACACATACATACACATAATTGGTCAAACCTTCAGTCAAGATTACGTCCTAGCTTCTCACGCCACTTATGTTGTGTGTTTTAATTTTATACACGGGTACCGAGACCTACAGTTTAAAGTCGAATTCAAATAACGGATTTTTGAGCAACTTTTTCATGGCAATTTCTTATTTACTCTCAGAGCTTTTGCCAGAAATCTGATGAGGGGTAGTCGCCTTAGAAATATTTCTTCATATTTAGTTTTTGATCCGTGGCCTCACGCCTAATAAGCCAACTACCTACTAGACTACGGCTTTCACTAAGGTTTATCTTGTTAAAGACATCATCAAACATATTGAAGAACATTGTATGACGCTGCACTTACCAGATATTGTGAAAAAATTATCCTACCAATTTTCTCAAATTTTCTCTCCGATAACTGATATGCATTAACGCTACAAAGGTTCCAAGCTTATGTGCTGCTCATTCACAGAGTCAACATATTGAACTTGACATACAGAAAACATAATTGGTCATTACAACCCTGTAGTCAGGATTACAACCTAGCTTCGCACACCACTTATGGTGTGTGTGTTAACTTTTTTCATGAGTAGCTAGACCTACAGTTTAAAGTCCATTCCGAAAGACACATTTTTGAGAAACTTTTTCATGGCAGAGTTTTTGCCAGAGATCTCCTGAGAGGTCTAGTAGGTAAACGAAATATGAAAAAATATGTCTTCGGCGACTTCCTCTCAACAGATTTCTGGCAAAAATGACATTTCGATGAAAAGTTTCTCAAAACTCTGTTGTTCGGAGTCGATTTAAAAACTGTAGGTACCGCCGCTCATGTATAAAAATTAACGCGCACAACATAAGTGGTTTGAGAAACCTGACTGAAGGGTTGTAATGACCAATTATGTACAGTGAGCGCCATAAGTGAGTCAACACTTTTGTTCTTAAGTATAAAACAGTTTTGTTCTTAAGTATAAAAAAATTCCTTTATCATGAATTGTTGTTTTTGTTTTAACATTTTATAAGTAATAAATAACGTTTTTATTTTTGGAAATTTATTCGACTATTCTCATTTACTTTTCTCGCTATCCTAAGAAAATTAATTATTTCAGTGGTGTTTACTCACTTTTGGCCCTCAGTGTATGTATGGCAGACTGCTTCGATACATGGCTACAGAATGATTTTGAAGAAAGAAACGATTCCTGTTGCTACATATCCCCCCCAATTATAAGCCTGATTTGAAATAAAAATCTGTTTCAATCGCTTGGTATATGAAATAAAATCTGGCAACCAAGTTAGCCGGTATTCAAGCATACATACTTGCCATGAATATAAAACACGGCGTTCAAACAAAAGTTTATTAACCAAGTTAAGAATCTTTGTATAGAATTTCAATGTCGCTGTCAGTTTAAACCTCATTTTTGTTTATTTATTTACAATACGATTTAGTTTTTATACTTTGTTTTTATTTCTGTATTATTTTTGCAGAACAAACAAAAAAAATACAAATTTTCAACTGCTGACTGCATTAAATTGTTGTTAAAATTAAAGGCACGTGAAAAATCGCCATAAAATTAAGCCAAAAACCAAAAAAACAAACAAAAAACAATTGAACAACAACGGTCAGGCTTGGTTTGAATACTAATAATGGCCAACAACAACAATAGCAACAATTCATTATTTTGTTGTTATTATTTTATTGTTGGGTTAACAAATTATATTCAATTAAATTAAATTAATCGAAAAGCAACCTATAAACGGATCAGTGATTATTTTGTTTAATTTTTTTTTACAAACCCTAGCCTCCCTTCCCCCTTTTAACTCTCACAATTCTAATGAAATCATTAATGAGATGACGCCAAATGAATTTAAAAATCACACTGTCCCACTGAAATGTAAACAGAACGGAATCAATTGAACTTCCGTACTCTGTGGACTTTGTAAAATGCTCAGGCAAGGACAGCACTTGTATACTTAAAGTCATTCGGGAGTTCATTGATGTGATGGAGGTGGGTGCTTGCTCTTTTCTTGCTATGGAGAACGCAAGATATGCTGTTCGGATAGATGAAATAGGCCCTATACGCACGATCTGTAGAAACAAAGGATGGACATGAAATGATAAGTGTTGAGACAACTAGTGGTTAGCCACCTAATCTTGGGGATGCAACCCGTGAATGAATAACGCTTTGAATATATAACATTAGAGTAGGCCCCACTGGTAGTCGCCGCAGTCTAGTAGGTAGTGTGTTGGCTTATTAGACGCAAGGCCTCGGTTCAAACTCCAGGTCAGGCATCAAAACGAAAAATATGAAAAAAATATTTCAGCGGCGACTTCCTCTCAGCAGATTTCCGGACTGAAGGGTTGTAATGACCAATTATGTATGTCAAGTTCAATATGTTGACTCTGTGATGAGCAGAATGAATCATCAGCACATATTCTTGGAACCTTTGTAGCTTTAATGCATATCAGTAATCGGATATCCCACCAATTTTCTCACAATATTTGGTAAGTGAAGCGTGATACAATGTTCTTCAATATGTATGATGATGTCTTCAACAAGATAAACCCTAGTGGAAGCCTATGTAGCCACCGTAGTCTAGTAGGTAGTTGGCTTATTAGACGTGAGGCCACGGATCAAAAACGAAGTATGAAAAAATATTTCTAAGGCGACTACCCCTCAGCAGATTTCTAGCAAAAACTCTGAGAGTAAAGAGAAAATTGCCATGAAAGTTTTTTAAACATCTCATCGTTCGGAATCGACTTTAAAGTGTAGGTCCCGCCACTCATGTATAAAATTAACACATACAACGTAAGTGGTGTGAGAAACTAGGTCGTAATCCTGACAGAAGGGTTGTAATGACCAATTATGTATGTATGTATGTAATTGATTAATCTGAGAAAGTGGTGGGATCTGTTGTTGTTGTTTTCTGCTACTGCTGGAGCTGTTGTTGCATTTGCTGATTCATGTGTATTTGCTCTTCATGAATCATTGGAATCACATTCTGTTTGGGAGGTGCCTAGAGATGTGATATAAGTGCCGAATTTTGTACGGGCATACCGTAAAATTATGTGCAGGACCACTGTAGATGTGGTACTCAGAGCGCTAATAGTAATAATGCAGACAAACGGTTCTTTGACTCCACTTTAATAAGTTGATGGTAGCTTCTGATCTGCCAAAGGATTCCTTTCACACTAGACATCGACAGCTTAAGACAGGTGGGAGCTTCAGAAGAAGAAAAGACTACTTAGGGTTGTGTTTTCTTTGTTCTTAGAGGAATCAGGTACTTTTGGTACTTTTATCTTAGTATCTTTTCAAAAACCCTTTTTGCAATTTTTTATATTTTATGGTTTTTTTCTTATTAGAAGGGACTAAAATAGGCTTTTTAAGAGCTCCTTTTCGTGCATTTAATTCTGGTAATTTGTTCAAGGAGCTCGCCAGAGCTGGTGCGCTCCTTCCGGAATCCTCTTCTGTTGAATTGGGTATGCCACTTGCCTCGGGCAAGTTGACCATTGCGCGGAGGTTCTTTCGGGACGCCAACCTATCCTGGGTCAATGAGGAGTCCTGCTCTACCGCTAGACTCACCTGGCCCAAGATGGATAGAAGGCGTACCAACCGATTACTTGGTCTTGGTCGTGATGTCATCTCGACTACAGTGGCCGTGCTCACAGGTCATTGCGTCATGGGTAGACACGCGGAAAGAATGAGCCCCCTTTCAACGACTTCTGCCGTGGATGCAGGTCCACTGAGGAAGAGGAGACTGTTGTTCACTTTCTTTGCCAGTGCCTGTCTCTTGCTAGGTGTAGATATATGTTATTTGGCTCCCCATTCCTTGTTAGCCTAACGGAGCTATCCTCTATTGACATCAAGGATATAGCTTCGTTCATCAAACTTTCTGGCTGGTTTTCCAGTGCGGGGTAGTCGTGCTTTTGTAGTGCAGCCCTTGCGCTAACCAACTTCTTCCATTTCCCTGATTTTGGTGGAACTTGGTTAGTACAGGGACTGCGTTCACCCGTGGCATCACAACGGGCCGCTATGCGTGCTCAAGTGAGCTTTGTGATAACAGAGCTACCACTCCGACCTAACCTAACCTAACTTTTTCAATTAAATTTTTAACATTAAATTAATGAACCTTTATTTTGGTACCTTTTTAGTAAAGTACCATTTTTACAACATTTTAAATTTTTTATTGTTTTTTCTTCTTCTTTTCATGCATTTAATTCTGGTACTTTTTTGTTCAATTATTTTCTTGACTTTAAATTAATGAACCTTTACTTTGGTACCTTTTTAGTAAAGTACCATTTTTTCTAACTAGAAGGGACTAAAATAGGCTTTTTAAGAGCTTCTTTTCATGCGTTTAAGTCTGGTCCTTTTTTGTTCAATTATTTTTTAACATTAAATTCATGTATCTTTATCTTGGTACCTTTTTTAGTAAAGTACCATTTTTCTTACTAGAAGGGACTAAAATGGCTAAAATGCGTTTAAGTCTGGTACATTTTTGTTCAATTATTTTCTTAGCATTTAGTTAATGAACCTTTATCAAAGGTACTTTATTAAAAAAGGTACCAATTTTCAGTAAAGTACCATTTTTACAACATTTTTAATTTTTTATTGTTTTTCTTTCTTCTTTTCATGCATTTAAGTTTGGTACTTTTTTGGTTAAAGTACATAATTCACATTGAATTCAGGTACCTTTAGCTTGGTACCTTTTTAGTAACGTATGCTTTAGCATTTGAATTCCAAATTTATGGTCACTTCAAAATAGAATTTGAAAATATTAAATTTCAGTTGGAAATGGTGTACTTTTGACTGATAAACGATAACAAAAAAATTCATTAAAAATAAACAGATAACATCTCCAATTACAATAAAATAAAACTTCCTCTCCAAATTATCATAATTTTAAGTGCCATTCAGTTATTAAATGAAAAAATTCGTTTTTTATCTCCAAATATTTCCAGAGTCTACGTGAATAAACATGAAATTATTATTAGTGACCTTAGTGGCCAGCTTTGCGGTAAGTTAACCCAGAGTTTTTATGGCCCAGACTTTCAATTAAAATTCCTTTGTTTTTTCCCCCCTTTTTAGCTTTGCCAAGGTGCTGCCGTCAAAGAGGAAATCTCGGCTGCTGAATATTTGAAAAATCTTAATGCCGACATAGCCAAACACACTAATTTGGAAACGGAAGCCTCTTGGGCCTATGGTTCCAATATTACCGATGAGAATGAACGTAAAAAGAATGAAATTTCTGCTGATGTGGCCAAGTACATGAAAGAAGTCGCCAAGGATTTGTTGAAATTCAATTGGCGTACCTATCAATCGGAGGATTTGAAACGCCAGTTCAAAATGTTATCCAAACTGGGTTATGCTGCTCTGCCCGAAGAAGACTATGCTGAACTTTTGGATACTTTGTCCTCCATGGAGTCCAATTTCGCCAAGGTACGTGTATGCGATTACAAGGATAAGGAGAAATGCGATTTGTCTTTGGATCCCGAAATTGAAGAGGTCATTACCAAAAGCCGTGACCCCGAGGAATTGAAATACTATTGGCGTGAGTTTTACGATAAGGCTGGTACACCAACACGTAAAGCTTTTGAAAGATACATTGAATTGAATACCAAGGCCGCCAAATTGAATGGTTTTGAATCGGGCGCCGAAATGTGGTTGGATGAATATGAGGATGAAACAATGGAACAACAATTGGAAGATATTTTCGATGCCATCCGGCCTTTGTATCTACAAATCCATGGTTATGTACGTTATCGTTTGCGTCAGCACTATGGCGATGATGTTGTCTCGGAAACTGGTCCCTTACCCATGCATTTGTTGGGCAACATGTGGGCCCAACAATGGTCCGATATTGCCGATATTGTTTCTCCCTTCCCCAATAAGCCTTTGATCGATGTTACCAATGAAATGGTGAAGCAAGGCTATACTCCCCTGAAAATGTTCCAAATGGGTGATGATTTCTTTACATCCATGGGCCTTAAGAAATTGCCACAGTAAGTTTGATTTACAAAAGCCAGTTTAAACCTGTATTTATATTTGCTGTGCCTTTTTACAGAAACTTCTGGGACAAGAGTATCTTGGAGAAACCCACCGATGGCCGTGATTTGGTATGCCATGCCTCTGCCTGGGACTTTTATTTGGTCGATGATGTTCGCATCAAGCAATGTACCCGTGTCACACAAGATCAATTCTTTACCGTGCACCATGAATTGGGTCACATTCAATATTTCTTGCAGTATCAACATCAGCCCTTCGTCTATCGTACTGGTGCCAATCCCGGTTTCCATGAAGCTGTCGGCGATGTTTTGTCTTTGTCTGTATCCACACCTAGACATTTGGAAAGTGTTGGCTTACTGAAGAACTATGAACGTGATGAAGAGGCCCGCATCAATCAATTGTTCTTGACTGTAAGTTATCATTATCGAGTTATCGTTATCGAAATAACAAAATTTTTGTTTGCTTTTCTTCCAGGCCTTGGATAAAATCACCTTCTTGCCATTCGCCTTTACCATGGACAAATACCGTTGGGCCTTGTTCCGCGGCCAAGTGAATAAGACCGAATATAACTGTGCCTTCTGGAAATTGCGTGAAGAATACTCTGGCATTGAACCACCAGTAGTACGTACTGAACAAGATTTTGATGCCCCTGCCAAGTATCATGTCTCTGCCGATGTTGAATATTTGAGATATTTGGTCTCCTTCATCATTCAATTCCAATTCTACAAGTCCGCTTGCATCAAGGCCGGTCAATATGATCCCACTAATCCTGAATTGCCTTTGGATAACTGCGACATCTATGGCAGTTTGGCTGCTGGTGAATCTTTCGAGTAGGTTTTCTTTTTATCACTCCATTGAAGAAAAAGGGGAAAATTTATTTCATTTGTCTCACTATTACAGAAAAATGTTATCCATGGGTGCCTCCAAGCCCTGGCCCGATGCATTGGAAGCCTTCAATGGTGAACGTACTATGACCGGCAGTGCTATTGCTGAATACTTTGAACCGTTGCGTGTCTGGTTGGAAGCCGAAAATATTAAAAATAATGTCCATATCGGCTGGACCAAATCGGATAGTAAGTTTTCTTTAATTGAATTGTATATAGAGAAAGGATTTTATCGATTTTTTCTTTCTTTTTCTTACAGAATGCGTTTCAGCATAAAATCCTTAATGAAGGTGGAGGAGGGATTACTTCACCGTGACTTTTTTCCAATTTTCTTAAGCACTTACACTATTTTTTTTATAATTTTGAAGAGTAAACAGTATTAAAATAACAAAAAAATAATCGTTTTTTATTCCTATAGTTATTAGTATTTCACGAGTTGTCGATAACATTGATCGATTTCAATTTTTTTAAGTTTTTTTTTTACTAAACTTAGGCTGTTTGTCAACAATAGATTAAAATGCTATACTATAACTATTTAGTTTAAAATGAGAGACCTATTTATTGTCTTTTCGTCAAGTTATCGATTTCAAAAAGGTACGATAACATGAATATTTTTTGTTTGGTTTTTTCATTCAAGGTCCTGTTAATTAAATTCTTAAGCTCGCGTATAAATATATTATCGAATTCGCTTTTTACAATAAGAGACTAACTAAGTTATCGCCAATTTATCGAGTTATCGAAGTGTGAAAGTAGTGATAACTTCAATGAGGTTAAATTGCTAGCCGCCTCAAGAAGCATAGCTTTTTTGGGTCCTAAAAGATTCCATTATAATGCCGATGGTACCCATTCCATCATGCAGCAATAACTTCTGGATTGTTATCTCCCAGCCATTTCGGTAGTTTTATGAAGCTATGGATTCTACTTAAATAATCTTTGGCTACACAAGTTCGTTTAATATTCTAAATGCCAAAAAACAACCTTTCGCCTCACATTCCCAAAATGCTATACAATGACTGAGAAAATGTTTTCTGGTCTCCTCATTTTCCGCTTCATTACAGGCTCATCAGAAGTCGTTGTCGGGTAATTGCATATTCTGCATAAGTTCATAAGAGGTTCAGATTTGTCTGGTTTCTATACAAGCAGGTTCATTATCATCCCATCCCTGCAAATAGGTAACGACCATGTGTGGGAGAACTTGTTTGTTCCTTTCCAGAGGTATTCTAAGCTCCTGTATAAATTCGTTCAAATTTTCTATTGCATTGGCCTTTCAAAGTGTGTCAGCTTTATTGTTACCTTCAATGCCTTAGGGTAACCGTCTGATGTCCTTCTATTTCTTCCAGAGACCCCCTATATTTTTGGTGAATCATATGTACACACTCTCAAGGAATCTATTGCTAGCTGTACTGTCAATAAAGAAGAGTATATGTACATTTCTCGACTTGATATCGGAATCTTACAGCAGTTGCCTTTGTAGTCAATACTTAAAACTAAATAGTACTACAGTAATCGGGTAAAGCGGCCCTATGCTCTCTAGAGGAGTAAGAGCAACATATATATAATCGGGTAAAGCAAGCTACAATATAGGATTCAACTCTTCTGAAACGATTCCTAATCTGACTTTGTGGCGTGGTTTGGATCCGTCAGTGAATAAATGAATAATGTTCGTCTGGTGTGTAAATTGTTATTATAATAGGATTTATCCGGTATTTCCGATATAAAACGGCGATCGAAAGCAGATTCAGATATCGTCTGGTCTGCACTTAAACTTAAAGAAGCAGGTGGAGCGTTGTTGTTCAAATAATGTGGTTCATTATGTTGTTAGGCTTGATGATGATGTCCGAATATCACTGTTCGGAGTATAATTGTCGTCCAGGAATGATTAGATTATGTTCCGTGGCGTGACAAGTCAAATTCTGTTTTAGACTCATGGCTGGAAGATAAGATATGAAAATGGTCACTGAAATCTTATCGAAGGATCAACGAAATCCTTTATCTATCACAAGGTCGAACTTTTGTGAAAAATCTAATCTTTACCAGAGATCTGCATTGAATCGCTTTTTCGCTACTCATAAGTACTCATGAAATTTTGAGTATGAGTGAGTCAACAGTATTGAAATCCAACTACTCTGCTTCATTAGTACTCACTACAACATTGATTTATAAGTACAAGTTGCAATGAGTATGAGTACAACGTTGACATCAAACTCATAACATTCGAAATATGTTTGATTCATACGCCTACTCATTCAGATTCATAAATTTAGAAAAATACTTATGTATACTCATAAATGATTCGAGTGATTCGAATCATTCGTCAAAATTTACAGTCTTAGTTGTTGTTGCATTCACAAAGAAAGAAGAGAGACACATAAACACAAAAGACAAAGGCAGCAAGCAGACCCTTTTGTGAGTATTGTAGTGTTCGTACGCGAATCATACTTATTTTGTGATTCGTGTATACGATGAGTCATGGAGAGTCGAAATCAATAACATCATGCGTATTGTAAAGTATGAGTATCATGAGTATTTCAAACTTTGAATATGAGTAGTATGCGTAAGACATTAAGATAAGTATGAATGCATATAAGTATCAGAAATTATAAGTATGATTCGAATCTACTCATCGTTTTGAATACTCATTGCTGACCTCTGTTATGTATATATGTATGTAATTCATTAATCCAAGAGACTTTGTCGCGTAATTTGGAGGTGCCAATGAATATTTGATTGGCTTTCCTCTGCCTGGTATAAATGATTATTTGAATAGGTATCCATTATATTAATATACTAGGGTTCAGTGGCTTTCTTTCGAACTGAGGTTGTGTGTGACACCTTTCTCATGACCTTTCTTTTCGATAAGACAAGCTTCAAGCTATAGCCTGAATTGTATATTTTTCGCTTACGTAAGTATGTAGTCGCCGTTGTCTAGTAGGTAGTGTGTTGGCTTATTAGACGTAAGGCCACGGTTCAAACCCCAGGTCAGACATCAAAACGAAATTACAAAAACTATTTCTTCGGCAGATTTCTGGCAAAAACTCTGAGGATAAATAAAATTGCTATGAAAAGTTTCTCAAAAATCTGTTGTTCGGAGTCGACTTTAAACTGTAGGTCCCACCACTCATGTATAACATTAACACACACAACATAAGTGGTGTGAGAAACTAGGACGTTGTACAATGGGTCAATTCGACCTCCGGGTCCTGTACTTGCCTTAATTGACAAGTACACGTCCGCTAACCTAACCTAACCTAACGTTCTGGCATGGAACTAATCACTTGCTTTAATAAGGGTTTTGAGAAGATTATTCCACAACATCTAAACGACAGTGTGGCTCTGAAGGAAGGTATATACAAATTCTTTCTAGATCTCTATTTGTATACTTAGGCCTCCTGTCTAAATAGGCCTCCTACCTCTGCATATAAACAAATTTTCATTGAATTTAAAAATCGAATCGAATGAATTTAAAAAAAAAGGAGTTGATCGTTCCTCAGAACAGGGTTCATTTGGCGGTCCAAGGCTATTTTTTTATACGTACGTACGTAATTAGTCATTACAACCCTTCAGTCAGGATTACGACCTAGTAGTTATATAAGCTTATAATATTGATATAGTAAATAGGCCACTATTTTAAAAATTGTTGAAATTTCAAATGTTATTAAGGAATGTTTTTATTACTTTTTTGGGATAAATAGGCCTTCATTGAGAAAAAAATGTGAAATTTAATAAAAAAACAAGATTAAAAAATCAAAAATAAGAAAATTTTAATTTTTTTTTTGTAAAACTGCAAATAGGCCTGCTAAGTGAGAAATAAGCAAAATTTTAAAAAAGAATTTACACAGGCCAATTGTGTTAATGACCGCAGTTTTATAAAAGAGCTTCAGAAGCTAATAACAATACTCTCTTAAAGTATGCTTTAAAAGAGCATGAATACACCAAGAATTTTTTAATTGTTTTTCTTTTTTTTCTAACAACAAAGCTAGGCTTTAAACACCTGTTAGACTTGTCAAGCAAAGAAGCCGGCTTTAAAGAAAAGAGAAACTCAACTTTAATGTTTTCAACATAAAGAGAAAGAGAGTGAGTGTTGTTATGAATATGAATGAATGAACGAATGGATGGTTGGTAGGTTGTTTGCTTGCTTGGATGCATCCAAGCAGTTAGCCAGCTGCGTTAACAATTAATGGTTTTATAAGCTTTTACTTGGCCAAGATATTTTAGTCGTGGTTTAGTAACGTTTACGAGAGGTAATTGAAAACATTTTAAACATAAAATAATAGAAACTTTTTTTAAAACAGAAAAAAATAGAAAAAAGAATTAAAAGTCGGTTAAAAGAAGCATAATTGCGAAGTATTTCTTAACAACTTCTAGTCACGTATAATTGTGTTGTTAATCTCAAGCAATTGGCCTAGAAAACTATGTACCCAGCTAATGGGGAAAGAAAACTAACAATAACAACAACAATAAGATTTACTATAATTGTTGTTGTTGTTGTTGTTAATAACAGCAGCTATTGAAGCTTGCTAATAACAGTGCTAATAATAATTATGCAGGTTTTCTTTGCTCATCAAATGAAAGTGAATGCACTTCGAATAATGAAGAAAAAAAAAAAAAAAAAATTTTTCATGGCATTTTTTTTGTAAAAAAAAAAAAATTAAAAAACCAACAACAACTACAACAACAAAAACAAAAAATAAAAGATTTATTTGCCAGTTATTTTTATTATTCGAAGACTGATTGTGTAAAATTGTTACGTTTATTGCGTTTCGTCTGTTATCATTTGCTTTCCATTCAAATGTAAATGAAGCACCCGGCTCATAAACTCTGTGAAGAAATGAATTTTAAACTGAAACCCAATGCCAAAAAAAAACAATTAAAAAAACGAAGAAGAAGCACAAACCCAAGATAAATTTAAAAAGTATTGCATTTTTTTACCATTAAAAAATACGACGAAGAAAAAAAATTAATTTTTTATGGCATAATTTGTTTTAAACATTATTTATGTGAATATGAACTGGTTTTTGGTGTTTTAAAGTTATTTTAAAAGAAAAAGAAAAAAACAATTAATGGCTCATGTAAAGCAAATTTCATTCACTGAAGCTAATAAAGGATTTCCGTTACATTAACTTGCATGTTCTGGTGTGAGAAAAATGAAAATTTTTTCCAAAATCTTTAGGCAATTAAGCCCGATGTGACAAGCTAGTTTCCGAAACCACGTTTAGTAACCTGTTATACAATGATAAACTACGTTTAGTACGTCTTAATGCGTGGAAGTGAAATAAATTGTTAAAAAAAAGTTTGTGTTCTAAGTCTTTTGTTTTGATATGCTTTAAAGCACCTGCTGGGTATTTAGAATCTACAGAATTTGTTTGCCTTGTTTGGTTGCAGTAATTTTTTCTTCATGCTGTATAGGATGTGTGTTAAACAGCCCACTTAAAAAGCACAGTTTACTTCGATTCTATAAGGTCCCATAGTGATACCGATAGTAGCTGTTCCGTTGTTCATCTATAGGTTAGGTTAGGTTAGGTTAGAGGACGTGTGCTTGTCAATTAAGACAAGTACATTACCCGGAGGCCGAATTGACCCATTGTACAACGTCCTAGTTTCTCACAACACTTATGTTGTGTGTGCTAATTTTATACATGAGTGGTGGGACCTACAGTTTAAAGTCGACTCCGAACGACAGATTTTTTTTTTGTTGAAAAACTTTTCATGCCAATTTTTATTTACTCTCAGAGTTTTTGCCAGAAATCTACTGAGAGGAAGTCGCCGAAAAAATACTTTTTGTATTTTGTCTTTGATGCCTGGCCTGGGGCTCGAACCCAGGCTTTGCGTCTAATAAGCCAACACACTACCTACTAGAATACGGCGACTACTGTTCGTCTATAACTCCAGGCTGGTATTTTGCAGCCATCCAGATAGTTTTAATGAAGGTGTAGGTTCAGAGATTAGCAATGAATCGGTTTTTCGCTACTCATAAGTACTCAAGAAATTTTGAGTATGGGTGAGTGAACAGTATTGAAATCCAACTACTTTGATTCATACGTACTCACTACATCATTGATTTATAAGTACATGTTGCAATGAGTATGAGTACAACGTTGACATCAAACTCATAACATTCGAAATGTGTTTGATTCATACGCCTACTCATTCAGATTCATAAATTTAGAAAAATTCTTATAATACTCATAAATAATTCGAGTGAATCGAAGAAAGGCACGTAAATAAAAAAGACAAAGACAGCAAGCAGAGCAAACACACAACCTTCATGTGAGTATTGTAGAGTTCGTGCGGGAATCATACTTATTTTTTATTTCTTGTAAATGTTGTGTCATGGAGAGTCGAAATCAACAACATCATGCGTATTGTTCAGTATGAGTACCATGAGTATTTCAAACTTTGAATATGAGTAGTATGAGTATGACATTAAAATAAGTATGAATGCGTATAAGTATCAGAAATTATAAGTATGATTCGAATCTACTCATTGTTTTGAATACTCATTGCTGATCTCTAATACAGGCACAGGGTGTAAAAAAAAAGGAAGAAAGAAAAAGAAAAAGACAGCAAGCAGAGCAAGCACACAACCTTCTTGAGAGTATTGTAGTGTTCGTACGCGAATCATACTTATTTTGTGATTCGTGTATACGATGAGTCATGGAGAGTCGAAATCAATAAGATCATGCGTATTGTTAAGTACGAGTACCATGAGTATTTCAAACTTGGAATATGAGAAGTATGAGTATGACATTAAAATAAGTATGAATGCGTATAAGTAGCAGAAATTGTATGTATGATTCGAATCTACTCATCGTTTTGAATACTCTTGCTGACCTCTGGTGTGGATGCTATTCAAATTACGCTTGGCTAGATCGATCATTTGATCAATTCTGGGTGCCTAAGAAACCCTTCTCCGAAGTTCTTAAGTGTTGGACAATAACAGATAAGATGTGCCGTGGTCTTATCTTCTTTTACGGCATTACAGCTTTTGTAGAAGTCATTGTGAGGTATTGCCAGTCTTTGGGCGTATGTACCCTGAAGCCAAGTTCTGTATTCGTTTCTATGGTAGATATTCTGTTGTTTTATCTTCTTTCATGGCACTGCAGGTTCTGCAGAAGTTGTAGTGTAGTAATCCCGTAATAACTTCTATTCGGAGTGATGTAATGAAAGATGAGATGTTCTGTGGTTTTATCTACTTTCACGGTATTACAGCTTCTGCAGAAGTCGTAGCTTTGTGTTCCCAATCTCTGGGCTTACGTACCCAAAGACCAGAGTCTCGTGTTAACTTCTATGAGGATTGATGTAAGGCATACAGGTTGTTATGCATGTATACATAGCGGACTAGATTTGGTTGACAAGTACTTTCGTCCATGCCATCTTTTCTTTGCAAATGACTAAAGTTTGTGTGACATCGTAAAGGTTAAGAATCCATTACGGACTTGAAATTTGACACATAGCCACTGACTGAAACTCGAACACTGTCAACAGCATTAAATATTTTTATTCCCAGCTAGGTAGCCTTCCAAAATGTTCGTTGCTTTGTGTTTGAACAAAGTATCGTATTTCATAATGCCGCTGTACAAAATATACGCAGTCAAAAAGCAATCAGGCATCGGATCTATAGTTGAGGCATTGTTTCGTTACTTTGCCTATCTACACAGTTTATATACAGTAGTAGAACTGCATACAAACTTTGTAGTGATACATTTTGGAAGGCAGCCCTATAATGTATGATTAGAATCGAGACGATTTAAGTAGAGATGTTGTGGTTTTCCACATGGACTTTGTACAATTTCTTTAAATATTTTTCGTTTTTCCTTTTCTAAGCCAAATAATACACCTGCTGTGAATCTAAAACTTCTTTTAAAATCTTTCTGCTTTAATTGTTCAATTGAAGAAATACGTTTTTAATCAATTCAAACTAATTAAATAAATATTTATTAAAATTATTTACGCACATTATGGTATGTTTACTAAAAAATTTTGATTAAAAAAAAAGTTACTCATATTTAATAACTACACTAAGCTACAAAGATATTTTATTAGTAAAATATTAACACGTTCACACCGGCTTGTACCACCGGTGGCACGCAATAGACTGCCTTATCGGGCGGCTTGTACCACCGGTGGTACGCAATTAATCATGCTATTGGGCAATACGGAGTACCAAATATTTTGAACTCTAACACTTCGACTGCCGAAGAAAATACCTGGGAGTGATGTCACGATAGAGCGAAAAGCATTAAGCGCCGGCGTGAAATTGTTAATAGGCACTTAGAAAAATCCAAAGTACAGTACTGTACTAAAAAAGTCTGAAGTACCTATATAGGAGGTCTATTTTATTAAAAATTAGGAAATACCCATAGTTTTCGTTTTACTACTAAAAGAAAAAAAGTAGGAGTTTCCATGCACTAGTATAAACGTCCATTAAGTATGGACATACCCATACGATATAGCAGTAGAGTACGGGGATTTCCAATGTATTGCATGTGGAGTATGAAAATAAACATACAATGAGAAAATACTTATGGAAATACCCATAATCCGTAAAAGTACACATATGGTGTAGGCATATAGTTAATGGATCCCAGGCCACGTCAAAATTCAGTGCAATAAGCATGCAGATGAGCAGGAAGAGGAGGTTCAAAGTTATACTTGGCTAAAGGGGAGATAGATAGTGGCGCAGACTCTTCTGGAAGCAAACGGATTTAAGAAAACTAAAACTAGCCGCGGTGGTCTAGTAGGTAATGTGTTGGCTTATTAGACGAAAAGCCAGGGTTCGAGCCACAGGCCAGACATCAAAATAAAAATACAAAAAGTATTTCTTCGGTGACTTCCTCTCAGCAGATTTCTTGCAAAAACTCTGAGAGTAAATAAAATTGTCGATTTTAAACTGTAGGTCCCGCCACTCATGTATAAAATTAACACACACAACATAAGTGGTGTGAAAAACTAGGTTGTAATCTGAAGGGTTGTAATGATCAATTATGTATGTATGTATGTAAAACTTTTGCTAGTTGAAAGCGTTGGACATTGCAGTCACAAAGAAACTTTGCTTAGCATAGGGATCGCTTTAATTCAAACATATATCGAGATGAGGAAAACGAAGAAAACGTTCTTGCACTTCAGAAATACTAGTTAAAGGTTTATATTTACTGAAACTAATCAGCTTCTGAACAGTATTGGGCGAGATCAGTGGTGTTGTCGGGCCGAAACCCTCCGGATCTTGCTTTTTGGACAGGAACGCGTTTCGGAACTAAAGATGATTTCGGATAACGAGAATTGGCTGACGTTTTGAAAAAAAATTAAAAAGAATTGCTGATTTTTTTTCTAATTTTTGACGAATGTTTATATGTATTTTTATAAAAATTGGGGGAAATCTCCCTCCCCCCGTCGTCAAATTTGGGACATGAGACCTACAAAAAAAAACGCCGCCGCCAGGATTATCATGCAAAATCACCCCCGTCGTTAAATTTGGTACATGAGACCGGACAGAGCGGCCGCCTACCCAGGATCGGCCCTGTCAATATAATTATATATACGCGTTCCGGTAAAAAAAATTAGCACAGCACCACTGGGCGAGATGTTATTAGAATCCTTAGACAATAATAATAATAATGGAAAAAAGCATTTAATATGGAAATACCGATACCGTGTGATACTTACAATGAAGTATGCAAATACCTAAAGAGTATGATAATAACCATTACGTATGGAAATACCCATATAGTATGAAAATACAACGAAGTATGGAAATACCCATAGTGTATAATAATAACTCTAACGTATGGAAATACCCATTGGGAGTGATAAACACGACGAAGTATGGAAATACCCATAGAGTATGATAAAAACCACGACGTATGGAAATGCCCATACAGTATGAATATATCTCGGAGTATGGAAATGCCCAGAGTGTATGACAATAACTACGACTTATGGAAATACCCATAGGATGTGATAATCACGGCGAAATATGGAAATACCCATAAAGCGTGATAATGATCACGAAGTGTGGCAATACCCATAGAGTATGAAAATACCTCGAAGTATGGAAATACCCTTAGAGTATGAAAATATCCCGTAGTATGGAAATACCCATAGTGTATGATAATAACTCCAACGTATGGAAATACCCATAGGGTGTGATAATCACCACGAAGTATGGAAATACCCAAAAGAGTATAATACTAACCACGACGTATGGAAATACCCATAGAGTATGAAAATATCTCGGAGTATGGAAATACCCATAGAGTATGAAACTACTCTGGAGTATATGATAATAAATACGACGCATGGAAATACCTATAGGGTGTGATAATCACCACCAAGTGTGAAAATACACATATTTTATGGTAATAACCAAGAAGTATGGAAATACCTATAGAGCGTGATAATCATCAAGAAGTATGGAAATACCCATAGAGTTTGATAATAACGCCTACGTATGGAAATACCCATATTTGATGATAGTAACCACCAAGGAGTATGGAAATACCCATATAGTTTGAAAATAATCATAAGATATGGAAAGTGCTACTTGAACATGGACATTCGCACAGAGTGTGGGAATTGCTTCCAGAGCATGGTAATATCATAAGAAAATACCCGTAAAAGAGAACATTTTTAAAGAGTACGGTAATACCCTAGAGTACGTGAAATGCCCCTCGAATATGAAAATACTGACCAAGAGTATCAGTCATTTCTTTTAAGATCTTGAGGCTTTTAAACGAATAATTATGGCGTATGGAAAGAGGTTGAAATACTCATAGAGCATGGAAACACCCATACCTTTTCTCTTTCACTGCCCGTAGTAATTTTTTGTGGGTCTTTCAAATAATTTTTTATTATTTTTCTCTAATTTTCCTATAATTCCAGAAATACTTTCATCATGGCTTTAAAAGCCTTTTTAATCTTTGCCTTCTTCCTCATAATCAACTACCATCCAACTACAGCTGATATTGCCAAAAATGAAGAAGAAGTTGCCAACTTCCTGGATGCTGTAAATCATCACTTAGCGGTACTCTATAATCGTGAGGTGTTAGCCAATTGGCAGAATGAAATCAAGGGTCCCAATGATCTGATTGCTCTGCTGCAATCGGAAATAGCCACTCAACAAATAATGCGTCTTATACACACCATCAACACAAAAGTAATGAAATTTAAACGCATTGCCTTAGAAAATAAGGACTTAAAGAGGCAATTGTCTCTCATACCCGAAGTGGGCTATGAGGTATTGCCAGTGGAGGATTTGGAACTACTGTATGCGGTAACCACCAATATGAGTGATATTTATAAGAACGTTAAGCTATGTTCCTATAGAGATCGTGAAAGTTGTGATTTACGTTTGATACCTGAAGTGCAACATATTTTACATTCTACCGATGATGTCAAGGAGATTGAATATTATTGGTTGGAGTGGCGACGAAAGACAGGCACAGCTGCCCGAGATGATTTTAAAATGTTTGTGGAATTGTATCGTAAAACGGCAAAAATGAATGGTGAGTCTTATCAAGTGGTAATTTCTGGAATGCTGGTTTGTGACTTGGCTATCATTTTCCTATTTTTCCAGGTTTTTCTTCACCCTCCGATTTCTGGCACAAAGATATTGGCGAGAGCAGTGCCATCATATCAAAGCATTTACAAAATTTCATGTCCGATTTAAAACCACTCTTCCGACAATTCCATGCCTATGTACGTGGCCAATTAAGGCTTAAATATGGTGCCGAATTGATACAACCAAATAAACCTTTTCCCCAACATTTGGCTGAAATCTTTATAGGCAATGCCTTTCACTTAGGCGAGCCCGACTGGTACATGGAAGTGCCTTTTAACAATGCTCCCATGCCTAATATCACGGCCAATCTTTTGAAAAGAGGAATCACAAATGCTCAGATAAATTTTTGGAATGCCCAGGAATTCTTCAGATCCTTGGGCATGCCTCAATTGGAAGAGTAAGTCTTTGGAAACGTATTGTGTACTCAAATTCATAATTTCGTGTTTCTTTTTCACAGTACTTTTTGGAGCGATAGCTGTCAACCTAAAGCCGATTTGGAGGATGACCATTGCTGGCATAAGGCTTGGAAATTTTATGGTCTACATCATGTTAATTTTTCCTATTGCCCCATAGTCAATGAGCCTACATTTTTCAATATGTTTGAGGCCGTTTCCGATATCTATTATTATCGAGCCTATGAGAATCTCACAACCTTGTATCAGGAAGAGCCCATACCCAATTTAAGTGATGCTTTGGGAAAATTTTTCTCTTTGGCGGCCTCATCGCCAAAATATTTGGAGAGTTTAAGGATAGTGGACCCATCTTATCAAAGTAAAGAGGCTCGTATTAACCGGCTTTATGTGCATGTAAGGCTTCTAAAGCTGTTCAAAACTTGAAACCAATTTTTTATAGTTTTAATCGGTTTTTAGGGCCTGCGCACTATATTTTTAATACCTGTTTTCTATATTTTGGAACGTTATCGTTTGGATGTTATCGATAAAAATATCAATCTGGACGATAACTGTGCCTATTGGCGTTTAACTGAGGACTATACGGGTGCCGAACCGCCTGTTACCAGAACCAATCAGGATTTTGATGCTCCCGCCAAACTTATAATGGAAGTCGATGACCAGTACACCACCCAAATCTATAGTATTGTCCTACAATATCAGTTGTTGGAGCATTTTTGCACTTTAACGGGGGAATATGTTAAGGATGATCCCGAGAAACCTTTGGATTTATGCGACTTAACGGGCCATCCTGTAGTGGGCCAACAGATTTAGTAAGAAAAAGCTTTAAGAACTAATGTGAATCCATATTGAATACTTATTATTTTTAATTCCAGCAAAGCAATGTCTTTGGGTTCCTCAGTCGGCTTCAAAGAGGTCCTTAAAGTATTAGTGGGTCAAGAGGAATTAAGCCTACAAGGTTTACTGGAGTATTATAGGCCTTTATATTACTGGCTAATGGAGCAGAATGCCAAGGAAAATAATGAAATTGGTTGGGAGAAATCGGATAGTAAGTAAACACAATCTTATGAAATAGGCCCGAATAATTTTTTTTACTCTTTTTTTAGAGTGCCAATCGTGATCGATTTCCTTTCACCACCACCACCCTTTAAACCATTATTCAACCATTTTATCATTTGTATATAAAAAAATTCTATAAAAACTATTGCATAAGTTTAGGCGTATTTAGATATTAAAAGATTATTGTATTCATACTTACAAGGTGATTCAAATAAAATAAAATTAAAAATGTTAGCTTTTAAATTGGACGCTATTTGGTTTAACAAGACCGTTGTATCACGAGCTGCACAATTTCATATTTTGGTGACGTTAATTGGCCTTCAGGATCATTTATACGCGGACAGTTTCATAACGCTTGATCATTTGAAAACCTGCGTTCGTCTTGTTACCGCCGAGATGTCCTCAATTCAGTCCAGTTTTAAGAGCGTTTTATTTAAACAAGTTAGAGTCCTTACGAATAATGTAATACCTTATGGCATTACCTTCCGATGGGGTGACTCCTATGGCTGTTCTTTCATTAGTTGGTCTTTATCATACGGGCTGAGTTACGGGCTTTATGGACTTTCTCTTTAATTCAAACATCTATCTTGTCTTCTGCAGCACATTTCAGTTCTTTACGGACATAAACATCAGCTCCATTCAAGTTCACTTGTGGAGAGAGTCTATTTACACGCTATTATTTCTAATTGTATTGTAGCGAATGAACAAAAAAATACGTCTTTAGTGATCCTACACTTGATCTCTAGACTGACATCATATTTGTGTGGCAACGGTGGAGCCAAGATAAACAAATTCACTGACAATATCGAAAGTAAAGGGTGTTTTTTACAGAGGTATAGAACTTTAAGTTGGCATTACTTTTCAAGATGGCGACCGATTTAACAGCTGTCAAGTGATTTATTCTCAGTTTGGTTTGGCAATTCATCATGAATAGACTCATGCCTGAATAACGCTTGCAAATAGTGCAATTTTATTTCGAAAATAATGGTTCTGTGCGGAAAACGTATCGCGCACTACGTCCATTTTATCGTCGACAAAATCGTCCATCAGAGCAGTTAATTCGATTAACCATGGAACGTTTTCGCACCACGTTTACTCTTATTGATAACTCGCATCCCCAGAGACGCTGTACGGTGCGTACAGAAGAAGCTATTGCTGCTGTAGAGCGTAGCATTGAGGAAGACCCGAATGAGTCCATCCGCCATCGAACACAGGAATTGGATCTGTGTCCATCCACTTTATGGAAGATTTTGCGGAAGGATCTTGGTTTGCGTGCTTACAAAATCCAACTCGTGCAAGATTTGAAGCCAAACGATCATCAAGTAAGGCGTAGATTCGTCGAATGGGCCCAAAACGAGATTACCAATACAATAGATTTATTGAAAGACACGTTTGGTGACCGCCTAATTTCACGTTTTGGACCTGTGAATTGGCCTCCAAGATCTTGTGATTTAACACCGCTAGACTACTTTCTGTGGGGCTATGTAAAGTCATTGGTCTATGCGGTAAACCCACAAACGCTTGACCATTTGGAAGACAACATTCGCCGTATTATTGCCGATATACGGCCACAAATGTTGGAAAAAGTCATCGAAAATTAGACGTCCAGATTGGACTACATCCGCGCCAGCCGTGGCGGTCATATGCCAGAAATCATATTTAAAATGTAATGCCACAAGATTCTCTTTCGGATAAATAAAATTCATGTCAATCGAATAATCCATCGTTGTTTTATTGCTACTTAAAGTTCTATACGTCTATAAAAACACCCTTTATAATCATCAGCTGTAATCTGGGATGCAAAATGCCGCATACATGTTCATAAATTCATGCTTGTCATATACTACTCTTTACTCTCATTTGCTGTCAAATCCATCTTAGTAGACTCCTTTTAAATAGCGCTAAAGGCAGCAGTAACATCATGCTTGGTAAGTCCATTGATATCAAAGTCGTCAACGTACGCAAGTGCCAATGTAATGACCTCCCGCCTTCCGCAGAACACTCTCCATTAAGAAGCTAAAGAGGTCGCATGATGAGGCATCGCCTTGTCTGAAAACGGTATCAAAGTCTACGACAATGGACTTGTCGGAGCTGTAGGAGTTGCTCAATGTCATTCTGCATAGCCTTATCAGCTATGCAGGTATATCGTGCTCAAACATTGCGGCAAAAACTCGATTCCTTATAGGATTATTGAAGGCTGCCTCAAAAAGATGGTTTATGTCGATTTGGTCTTCATGGGACTTCTCCAGGATTTAACGTAAGTGAAAATGTGGGCAATGGCGAACTCACGAGGACTAAAACCGCACTGTTAAGGTCCAATCAGTGCTTTGAAGAGCGGTTTCAATCGTTTATACAATGATTTTGTAAGAACTTTATGTGCGACAGAGTACGTTTATAACAATGTAGTTGGCACATATCAGGGGATTTCGTTTTTCAAATCAGGACAGAGGGCACTGTGGTTACAGTCGTTGGACATACTTTCTTCCGTAAATAAGCTGGTGCATGCAGCCTTACAACTCTCAAACAAATCAACGGGCACGTTATCAGGGCCTTCAGCTTTATTATTCTTAAGTTGCACAACTGCGACTTTGACCTCTTAATGGCTGGACAGCGGGAACTCCATGCCGTCATTATCAATTGGATTTGGTACATCCTCATTTCTAATGGTATGTGGTAATGGTATTGGTGTCGCTATCACCTCTTGGTAGAATAGAGAAGTGTAGTCTCTATAGCCTATGCATCTCTTCTGCATCTGTAACCAAGCTTTTGTTTTCATCCCTGCAAGAAGATTCAATTTTTTCCGTGCGCATATCTTCCCCCATTTTTTGTTTTAATGGAAGTTACATTTCACGAAGAGCTGTTAATCTGCATCGAAATTGATAGGTGAGAGTTGTTCCTGAAAACATAAATCCATCAGTCTTTTTAGCGAAACATACATACATATATACTTACATAATTGGTCATTAGTTTTTCAAAACAATTTTTATTGTGTGTTAATTTTATACATGAGTAACGGGACCTACAGTTTAAAATCGACTCTGAACGATAGATTTTTGAAAAATTTGTCATGGCAATTTTATTTTTGTCTTCGAGTGTTTGCCAGAAATCTGCTGAGAGGCAGTCGCCGAAGAAATATTTTCTCATATTTCGCTCTGTTGACCTAAGATTTGAACCGAGGCCTCATGTTTAATAAGCCAACACACTACCTACTAGATCTACTCCTTAACTCCTTAAATTCATTGTTCCCGAGCTGAAGAATAGCGACTTTGGTCTCTTAATGGTTGAACAGCGAACTCTACACGCCGTTATCATCGATTAGATTGGGCACATTATCGTTTCTAATGGCGATATTGGTGTCGATATCGAATCGTGGTAGAGTGGAGAAGTGTTGCCTCCATAGTCTCTGCATCTCTTGCTCATCTGTACCCAGGTTTAAGTTTTCATTCCTGCGCACATCTTCCCCATTTTTGGCAATAAATGAAAGCCGCTGATATGGACTCTTCGGTAGTTAAACCGTTTCGCGAAGTGCTGTTATTATGTATCGAAGTTGATAGTTGAGAGATAGTCCTGAACATATATATCTATCGAAGACATTTCGTATAAAACATTTATTGTAATTGATCTTGTCTTCTTTTTCCCCTTCCTCAATCTATTTTCCTAATATTAGCCTAATACGGTGTTCAGATATGCAGCTTTATTGCGTAAATCGCAATAAACGCCATTATTGAGCTCAATATTTCATATAAAGTTTCATTTAATAATTGCGCAATAAATACGCAAATTGTTATAATATTGAGTAAAACTTAAAATGCAGCACTGTCATGAGTATGTTTAGTGAGCATATTACAATTAACCGAACACTTTTTGTTGATGTTTGACAACTAAAATGTCAACAGCGACAAAAAAAAAACAAAACAAAATAAAAACAATGTTGTTGAAACAGCCAGCAGTTTACCAGCTGTCAACTGAATATTGAATAACCAGCTGAACTGCGTATATTATTATGCCTGAACACATAAAATATTGTACTCAATTAAGCGAATATTGACTCAATAAAAGTGTATAACTGAACATAGTATAAACCAGCTTCTGAAAATACCGAATATACAACTAAATTACGATCATTTGAAACAACTGCATCATTGAAAAAACTCAAGGCTATGCTCAAAAGTTCTTATCACTAGCATTACGAGAGTGTATTCAATGACTTCTGAGCAGCCAAATAATTGCCAAAAAAAAATTCACTTCAAAAAAAACTGTCACGTTTAATGATTTTCTATAAAGATTTCCATGGGTATTCCGCTTCCCTCAAATACTTTAAAGTACTTAATGTGTGTGTATGGTAGACCTTGTATGCAATTAATTCAGTCAAACTGTTGTGGCCAGCATATTATTTCCAGCAAGTATGTGTATAACACATATTCTATGTTTAATTTAGTACTTCTAATTAAATTGTTTTTTAAGTATTTTTTTTTTTGAAATTCCATTTAAACAGCCACTGCATTCTGTTTATTTTAAATGATTTTATGATTCATTTTTTAGTTTGTAGTTGTTTTCGTTTTTTTTTATTTTCTTACACCCGTAATTAGTTTTGGAGTCAATTTTGCAAAATGTGATTTATTTTAAATATTTTAATAATGTTCACCAGCATACAAGCATGCATGTATGCTTTAAATAATTTCGTTGTCTATTGTTATTGTTGTTTTGCAAAAAAAAAAAAAATAAATAAAAAAAAAACCAAAAACAAGACGTGATCTTTATGATTAAGCTGTACTTGGCAAAAAAAAAATAAGTATTTTGCGTTTTAAAATCTCTACGAAGCTTAATAAACGCATATTTTCCATTGCTTATGTTGCTACTTTTAGTTCAAGTTGTATGTCATGTAGACAGGATTTTCTTGTACTAATATAATGCTATGAGGATCAAGCCAAGCCTTCTGTATCTGAGAATCCTCCTCTTCTGATCCTGGTCTTGAAAGGTGATTTCACATTAGAATTCCAAGCAGGAAAGTCTGGTGTGGTCTTACAAGAAGTCGCCGTAGTCTAGTAGGTAGTGTGTTGGCTTATTAGACGCAAAAGCCTGGGTTCGAGCCCCAGGTCAGGCATCAAAGACAAAACACAAAAAGTATTTTTTCGGCGACTTCCTCTCAGTAGATTTCTGGCAAAAACTCTGAGAGTAAATAAAAAATTGCCATGAAAAGTTTCTCAAAAAATCTGTCGTTCGGAGTCGACTTTAAACTGTAGGTCCCACCACTCATGTATAAAATTAACACACACAACATTAGTGGTGTGAGAAACTAGGACGTTGTACAATAGGTCAATTCGACCTCCGGGTACTGTACTTGTCTTAATTGACAAGTACACGTCGTCTAACCTAACCTAACCTAACCTACAAGATCATCTCCGGAGATCCTGTAGAAGTCTACACGTTTAGTTTTAAACTTGAGATTTTCTCTGAAGGTCTCAATCTCAAAAGTCCCAGTATTCTAGTAGGTACTGTGTTGACTTATTAGACATGAGGCCACGGCTTAAACCGCAGGTCAGACATTCAAACAAAATATGAAAAAAGAAATGTTTCCTCGACGACTTCTTCTCAGCAGATTTCTGGCTGACTCTGAGACTAAAATAAAACTGGCATGAAAAGCTTCTTCAAAATCAGTTGTTCGGAGACGACTTTAAACTGTAGGTCCCGCTACTCATGTATAAAATTAACACACACAACATGGGTTGTTTGAGAAGCTAGGTTGTAATCCAGGCTGAAGGGTTTTAATGACTAATTATGTATGTGTGATAGGTGTCTTATACGTATATAATGATATGAGGTTTAAGCTTAATTGATATTTTTATACATGCTGTGCTTAAGAGCTTTCTTAAGATATATTTACCATACCAAAGTATCTGCCTGTGCACCAAATCAAACTGCTAAAGACTACAAATGGAATTTAGTCCTCAGGATGCTTTAAAATCTATAAACATCCTTGAACTTCGTACATCCTTTACTCCTATGTGCTTAACTCTTATGAAAAACTACGAGTCCTAGCACTTCGAGTGAATGGTACATAGTCACCTGCTTTAGTCACACCAGTCTATGTTTTCAAATAGTTTCTAAAGCGGCAGCCACTAAACAACTACCTAGTGATGCCACTGTAACTAATGTCAATAACAACTTTAGGGCATACTGATCCGCTAAAATTTGTATATGGGCCATCTGTAATAAATTACATATTACACAATATGCGGCATTTCATGTAATGCGACTGAATTTCTTGTTACTCTGGCTGATTACACTCCGTGGGGTCTTACTGTCAAAGGATTCCTATACTCTGAACGAAATATATTGTTTCGTTTTTACCTTTTAAAAACGTTTGAAATATGAGCTCGTAGATTGCAAATAAAAATAAAAATAAATTTGGTTTTCTATATTTTTCGTACAATTCTATATACCACTGTTCACAACTTGATGTAAACAACAACAATTGCTTTGTTTGTTATTCGTCTTTGCACTCTTTTGAATGACTTTGCCTTCTCGAAATCTCTATAAATGTAAACATGTTGTTTACATTATTGTTGTTTGTGTATTTTGTTTACATTTGTTCTTGCAGTGTTTGTTGTTGCATTTTTGTTTACTTGTTTATCGCTTTTCTTATGCTAATGTTTGTTGTTGTATTTTTTGTTTATTTATCATTTTATTTTATACTGTTGTTTTGTTGGTATATTTTTCTTTACTTGTTTATCATGTAATGTCTATTATTGGAGCTGCAGAAACAAATTCTGATAAAAGATCTCCAACTACTAGCACTACAATCGCTGCAGACAATCAGTCGATTCCCCTGATCAACTCTTGCGGATATTTTGTGTCACTCTAATATGGGTTCCTGGTCACAGGGACATTCAGAGTAATTGATTAACTGATGAACTGGCTAAAGGTACACTTCCGCTGAGTACCAATCACCGTGGAAGATTCTGGCTTTATTTCCAGACACATCTAGTTTAAATTGTGTAGGAACATTTGCTTAAATTAGATTCAAGAGACATCTCTGCCACTGTGTATATTACTTACGGGTCATACGATAATGTCTAGGTATTCAGAGGAACTTATCTTACTGCAAATGTAATTCAAATTTCAAATTCACACACGCTTTGGACGCGTTTAATATAGCGGTTGAGGTCATGCCCGTGCTAAAAGCGATGCATGAGTGATTTATTCGGACAGTAAGGTTACAATTAAGTCCTTTACAAACATCACCTCGATGTCCCTTCTAAATGCTTTATGCATTCATGATGGTCGTCACCAGACATGATATGTCGGACTCTCCCACTGGGTATACCGACTAAAAACCCGCCTTATCTCCTCACCGGGGAATCATTCCACCTCGGAACCACGGTTGCATTACTTCGAGGTGGACCCCTTTTCTGGCATATGTTCCAGTTCCATCTTCGTCAGCCTGCGTCCAGGCTCCGCTCTAATCTCATTCTGCTGCGTCTAGGTCAAATTTCTTCCTTCGCAGGACGTGCTCTACATAGTGTTTTACTGCGTTCCAGCTCTCTCTACTGTTTATCATTTTCAGCACGACGTTTGTAGGGCTAATGACGCCGATTTCAGCTTCGAGTATCTGATGGCTTTCGGCCCATCGACGACAGCTGACGAAAGTGTGTTCGGAATCATCTAACGTTTCTTTCTCTTCATAGATACAGAATGGCGAGCGGCATTTCCCCATGCGATGCAGGTACTCTCTGAAATATCCGCCCTTCTTTACCTTAAATGCTGGAGAAATTTTTGGATCATTCAAAAGTAACTTCTTTATATGGGATGCAGGACATAGGGTTACGATAGAAATTGAATTGCTAATGAGCTGCCTAGGGTTAGAAAAGAATTCAGAATCTTCGATGTATTATTGGCGTTTCGATTGCATTGGTGAACTGATTATCTCAGTTAAAATGGTTACTCTTTTGTAGACATGAACGGATATGGATAAGAAGAGAGCTTCTTCAAGGCCATGCATTGACTATTGCGGTTCTCACAAACCATTGCTGTGTTGGACAGCATACTTATGGACTCGGCATTTCTTCAAATGTCTATCTTAGGAACTGTGAATATGAAGAGGAGGAAGATATTGTCTTTCACCTCATATTTTTGCCATGAATGTCATCTTTGACTGAACTCTTCAATAAAAAGATTGAAACGGGTAATCTCTCGTATACATGAACTCTTATCGATAAGAAGAGAACTTCTTAAATACCACGGCTATTCATTGACTATTGCGGTCCACATACCAAAGCCCTGTTGGAAGCCATGCTTATGGACTCGGCATTCTGTCAAATGTCGTCCTCCGGAACTGTTATCTGAGGAGGAAGAAGAACTAGTCTTTTACCTCATATTCTTGTCATAAAGAGGCGGTGGTTTTTAAACTCCCACGTGATGTTGTCCGTGACTGAACTCTCCTATATAAAGAGTGCTGCAATAGGAAGATTTATTTTGAAATTGAATGGTTTTCAATGGGGAATGTTAGATCCCCGAAGCGGATATTGAATGGTGCTATCACAATGCGCCTGACCTCTGGACCTTAGGGTTCGCCACCTAACCTAACTTACTTTACCTGAAATAAAGGGTGTTTTTTATAGAGGTATAGAACTTTAAGTTGGCATTACTTTTCAAGATGGCGACCGATTTAACAGCTGTCAAGTGATTTATTCTCAGTTTGGTTTGGCAATTCATCATGAATAGACTCACGCCTGAACAACGCTTGCAAATAGTGCAATTTTATTTCGAAAATAATGGTTCTGTGCGGAAAACGTATCGCGCACTACGTCCATTTTATCGTCGACAATATCGTCCATCAGAGCAGTTAATTCGATTAACCATGGAACGTTTTCGCACCACGTTTACTCTTATTGATAACTCGCATCCCCAGAGACGCTGTACGGTGCGTACAGAAGAAGCTATTGCTGCTGTAGAGCGTAGCATTGAGGAAGACCCGAATGAGTCCATCCGCCATCGAGCACAGGAATTGGATCTGTGTCCATCCACTTTATGGAAGATTTTGCGGAAGGATCTTGGTTTGCGTGCTTACAAAATCCAACTCGTGCAAGATTTGAAGCCAAACGAACATCAAGTAAGGCGTAGATTCGTCGAATGGGCCCAAAACGAGTTTACCGTTGTTCCCGATTTTCATAAGCGAATTTTATTTAGCGATGAAGCGCACGAATGGCTACGTAAACAAACAAAACTGCCGCATTTGGAGTGAAGGTAATCCTCAAGTGTATGTGGAAACACCGTTACATCCAGAAAACTGACTGTTTGGTGCGCTTTATGGGCTGGTGGAATCATTGGTCCGTACTTTTTCAAAAACGATGGTGGCCAGAACGTTACAGTCAATGGTGATCGGTATAGAGCCATGGTTACTAACTTTTTCATTCCTGAATTGAATAACCATGATGTCCAGGAGATGTGGTTTCAACAAGACGGCGCAACATGTCACACAGCTCGTGCTACAATAGATTTATTGAAAGACACGTTTGGTGACCGCCTAATTTCACGTTTTAGACCTGTGAATTGGCCTCCAAGATCTTGTGATTTAACACCGCTAGACTACTTTCTGTGGGGCTATGTAAAGTCATTGGTCTATGCGGTAAAGCTACAAACTCTTGGCGATTTGGAAGACAACATTCGCCGTATTATTGCCGATATACGGCCACAAATGTTGGAAAAAGTCATCGAAAATTGGACGTCCAGATTGGACTATATCCGCGCCAGCCGTGGCGGTCATATACCAGAAATCATACTTAAAATGTAATGCCACAAGATTATCTTTCGGATGAATAAAATTCATGTCAATCGAATAATCCATCGTTGTTTTATTGCAACTTAAAGTTCTATACCTCTATAGAAAACACCCTTTATTTGGTTTTACTTCTAATAAGCCAACACACTACCTACTAGACTACGGCGACTTCTTGACCACTGAACAGGATATTAAATTGTGTTATTACAATGTGCCTAATCTCTGTTCCAAGTGGGACCTTATGGTTTGCCGCCTAACCTAACTTACATTAACCCGTTGTACCGCCTCTAACGTTCGTTAACTACCTATAAATCTGATTTTTTTTTGCAGTCAACCTCTAGTAACACTTCAATACAATTTTTTTAAATTTATTTTTGTAGATTTGTTTTTGCGAAAAATAATTCCGTCATTAATTGTATCTGTTGTGGTTGTTTTATTGTGTCTTTTTTTTTTGAAGTTTACAAACAAAAGTATAATTAAGTGACTGCATTGTTATTTAATCACAACACAACAACAACAACAAAAAAAATTTAAGTGAACTCAAGTGAAGTGAATTCGATTTAATGTGTCATACTTAAACCCTTACGAATGTGTGACTGACTATGAGATACACTTTTCTTAATGATCATCAGTATTAAAATGTTCATCTATTCATCTCTATTAATTATTCTATTCATTTTGTATGCTTAATTCATTACAGTATTTAATTAAGCATTGCTTTGCAATATTTTATACTCGTATCATTATTTGTAAAGTATGGGGTGGCAAATTTTTTTGTTTATAAAAATTCATTAGAAATCTTTAATCTTTATTACAGCTTTATTGTTGTTATTTTGTTATTAAAAAAAAAAACAAAATTGTTTTCCTAACAAATTATTTTAAAAAAAATTGCATTCGTTTTGCATTAATTTTGAAATGTGACACACCCCTGTTAAGGAATCGATTTTTAATATTCAAATTGTTTTTTAAGGTATGAATTGTTGTTGTATGCAGTGAATATTAAACGTTTTAAATGGAATTTTAAAGTAGCATTTAATCGAAACACCTGTAATGACAAGAGGATACTAACAAAAAGGTTCCCACGATCATTGTCCAATTGACAGGGAAGATGTGTGAACATATTTCATTAGCTTATCTCAGCAATTAATCCAAGTGTTTTACTTAAAAAACATTTTGAGTGAGTGACAGGAGATAGCATAAGTGGTGCAAGAAGCTGAAGGGTTGTAATGACCAATTCTGTTTGTATGACTGGAGATAATCTATCGATCACAGATATGGCCCTTAGCACTGACTGGCAGTGTTATATACCTCTTCTCCTTCCCCCTTTTTTGGTATATTTTAACCCAGCAGACACTGTATTTGTATCCGCTGCATCTTTATTTATTTGCTTAATTGCTCATTACAACTCTGTAGTCAGGATTACAACCTAACTTCTCACTGCACTCATTGTGCGTGTGTGTTAACTTTATCCATAAGGCATGTACAGTAAAATGTCGACTCTGAACGACATATTTGATTTATTTAGGTTAGGTTAGGTCTGAGTGGTTGCTCTGATTTCACAAAGTTCACTTGAGCACGCATAGCGGCCCGTTGTGATGCCACGGGTGAAGGTAGTCCTTGTGCTGACCAAGTTCCACCAAAATCAGGGAAGAGGAAGAAGTTGGTCAGCACAAGGGCTGCACATCAAAAGCACGACTACCTTATACTGGAAAACCAGCCAGAAAGTTTGATGAACGAAGCTATATCCTTGATGTCAATAGATGATAGCTCAGTCAAGCTGACAAGGAATGGAGAGCCGAATAACCTATATCTACACCTAGCAAGAGACAGGCACTGTCAAAGAAAGTGGATAACAGTCTCCTCTTCCTCAGCGCATCGGCATCCACGGCAGAAGTCGTTAAATGGAAGCCTCATTCTCTCCGCGTGTCTACCCATAACGCAATGACCTGTATGCACGGCCACTGTGGTTGAGATAACGTCACGACCAAGACCAAGTAATTGGTTGGTACGCCTTCTATCCATCAAGGGCCAGGTGAGTCTAGCGGTGGAGCAGGACTCCTCATTGACCCAGGATAGGTTGGCGTCCCGAGAAAATTTCCGCGTAATGTCCAACTTGACACCGAGGCAAGTGGCATACCCAGTTCAATTGATGAGGATTCCGGAAGGAACGCACCAGCTCTGGCGAGCTCGTCGGCCCTAGTTTCCTGGAATGTTACTGCGCCCGTGAAGCGCCCAGAAAGAAAGTCGAGACAGCGGCGACATTCCCTAACGATCCTAGAGTTATTCACGAAACACGATAGAGATCTTATCTCGGCCTGACTATCAGAAAAGACCGATTTATTATGATTTATTTACTCTCAAGAGTTTTTGCCAGACGGCTGCTAAGAAAAGGTCACTGAAAGAATTTTTTCGTATTTAGTTTTGTATGAGATGTTTTAGCTAGGATTTGAACCATCGGCTTTCCACACTTGGGTGAGATAATATGACGAAAATAGGAGGAATTGGTCATTACAAGCCTTCAATCAGGATAACAACCTAGTTTCTCACACTGCTTGTATTGCGTGTGTTAATTATATACACGAGTGGAGGGACCTACAGTTTTAAAATCGACTCCGAACGATAGATTTTTGAGAAACTTTTCATGGCAATTTTATTTTTTCTCACAGTTTTTGCCAGAAATCTGGTTAGAGGAAGTCGCCTAAGAAATATTTGTTTCATATTTCGTTTTGTTGGAAATGTTTAACCTGGAGTTTGAACCGTGGCTTTGCGTCTAATTATAAGCCAACACATTAACTACTCTGAACGGCAGGTTAGAATTATTTACTCTCAGATTTTTTGCCAAAAGACTGCAAAGAAAAGCTCGCTGAATTTTTTTTGTAGGAGATATGTGAGATGGGGTTTAAACCACGGAATATCTCCACTCTTGTGTGAGATATTATCACGAAAATGGCAGGCAGAGTATCAAAGATCATTGGACAGTAAACAATCGTGCCATAACTATGCACAGAAGGCCTGGTATGGCAAGAAAATCCCATGAATGTTGGATGTACGCTATGACGGGCTGACAGATTATGACCTATGGGGCCATTGGCTGACTCAATATACGAACATCTCGGATGGATCTGGAAAAGATACAAAACTGGCATGCATTGGTTAAAAAGAAGGCAATGAGAAAATTATCGTTCAGCGGTGTTTGAGACTCTGTTAGATTTTAGCCCATTGCACGTTGTAGCGTGGACCAGGGCTGTAGAAACTAATGCTAGAATAATAGGAGACAAGGTTCGCATGCAATTCATACGAGCCCATCGTACATAAAGCCTTTAAGGAACAAGTTGTGCTGGAATAAAAAGCTTTGTTTCTAGCGAACATTCTTGAAATAGATACTAAACAAGTCAAAGTAGCTTCTACAATACCAAAGAGATCCAAATGGTTCATATCGTGGCATGTAAAGATTCCACACTTAGAGTTTTCTTTGCGAGCAACGTAAAGTAATGACGCAATAGACAATCTGTTGTCTGCCACTATAATGCCGAGATTTTAGCTCAAGTGAGGAGTAGTCGGCTACCAGGGGGAATCATCCGTTTTCAAATCCTAGAGGAGAACACAAAATGTTCAGCTTGGTGTTTGGAGGTTTAATTTTAAATGGCTTCTATATTTCACCGATTTTTGAGAAAATGTTGAATTTTTTGTGGGGTCATCCGTTGCCCAAATAGCTCCATGATATATAAAAATAAATGAAATGTAACGATTACTCGAATAACATATGCAAGTAACCATTTGAATTCAAGCAAATTTTTTTATCGAATTTTTTTTTTAATTTTAGTTCCCACAATTAAACAAAAAAAATTTCAACGAATAATCACTTCAGTTACTTTGCTAACTTGAATGATGGTATTGGCTACCAAACAGCGATGACGTAGATATATTTTTTTTTTGTCATTGTAATCGCAACTGAATTAATTAATGAAATTTGCCATGTAAACTATACAAGGATTTGTACCCCCCACACACACAAACATGTACATATAAACCATGTGAATAGGCCTTATGAAGAGAAACAAAATAGAAAAAATATGTACTTAATTGGGTCATTATCTCCAGCATTTGATATAAACAGTTGTGCATGCCGCACGCATTTTAAGACAATTTTGTTGACACACTAATGCCATAGCATAACTGAAATAAAGTTGTTATAGGCCCGCATATTTTAAACCACACTAGAATGTAGAAATTAAGTTTTCTGGCAAATAAAGCATGCAGGGTCTTTAAGTTGTTGTTTTTATTTGTTTTTATTTTTATGTTTTGACTTTTGCGTTACGCTTACACACGCCTAGGTCAACTCTAAAGTTGTTAACAACGGCAGTTAAAAAAAAGTAAAAAACTTTTCATTTCAGTCTTAAACAGCGTTAAGACAAAAACAGAAAAATTATAAAAAACCAACAACAACAACAATAATTTAACCAAGTTAGCTGATAATTAAGAGTGCTGACAAGCTAGGGTTGGAAAACCCAAAAAGGTTAAAAACCTTTTGTACAATATATAGGCCTCCTGTTTTCAAATCGTATAATACAATAATTTGAAGAATAGGCCAGCGCTTAAGGAGTTTTTATTACATCAAAGGATTCAAAAATCTTTCCAATATTTTGTATTAGAGGCACCTTAACCTTTAACCTATGTTATTAACAAACATTTATTCGATTATTCGGTTAACTAATAAACAAATAACCGATTTCAGATAAAGAAAAAATGCATTGAATCCACTATTTTTACAATAATATTTGACTAACCGGTTATGTAACCGGTTATTTAAGGCACTCGATTATTCTTTTAAAAAAGAATTAAATAAATTAATTTATATAAAAATTATATAAAAATTTATGTTCTATGAAAAATTATGTTGATTTAACTAATTTATTTTTGACCGATTATTCGTTCATCGATTATTCGATTATTCGAGTATTCGATTTTTCGTTAGTGAAAAAGAGACTTTTAAAAACATACTAAGCAGAACTTCGTGTTAAAAGATTATTTTCTTAACGATTAATCGAGTAACCGATTCTCTAGTAAAAAGGAAATTTTGATAAGTTTGTTTATATGAACATTTTTGTTCTATAAACAATTTTTATTATCGTGCAGGCACATTATTTAAATCATTTACCGTTAATCGATTATTCGTTTATCGATTATTTGTGTACCCGATTATTCGAGTACCCGATTTTCCTTAGTGAAAACAGGATTCTAAAAACATACTAAGCATAACTTCGTGTTAATAGATTATTTTCTTAACGATTAACCGAGTAACCGATTATCTAATTAAAAAATCAACTTTATTAAGTTAGTTTATATAATCATTTTTGTTCCATAAAAAGTTTTGTTATCGTGCAGGCACATTATTTAAATCATTTACTGTTTATCGATTATCCGAATACACGTTGATTCGAGTACTCGATTTTTCGTTCATGAAAAAAGTCTTTTAAAAACATTCTAAGGAGAATGGCATTTTAATAGATTATTTCATTAACGATTAATCGAGTAACCGATTATTTAATAAAAAAAAGTAATTTTAATAAGTTACTTCATATAAACATATCTGTTCTATATTCTCGTGCAAGTAGTTTATTTAAATCATTTATGGTTAATCGATTATTCTTTTATCGATTATCCGAATACCCGATTATTCGAGTACCCGATTATTTGAATAATCGATTTTTCGGTAATGAAAACAGGATTCTAAAAACATACTAAGCAGAACTTCGTGTTAATAGATTATTTTCTTAACGATTAATCGAGTAATCGATTATCTAATAAAAAATAAATTTTATAAACTTTTCCGTTCCATAAAAAGTTTTATTACCGCGCAAGCAGTTTATTAAGTTTATTAAACTCATTTATGATGAATCGATTATTCTTTTATCGATTATTCGTGTACCTGATTATTCGAGTAATTAAATTTTCCTTAATGAAACATTTTTCCTTTAAAAACATTCTAAGCACAAAGTCATGTTAATAGGTTACATCCTTAACGATTAATCGAGTAACCGATTTTATAATAAAAAAGGAATTTTATAAACCTTTCCGTTCCATAAAAAAGCTTTATTCCGGTACAAGCAGATTGTTTAATTCACTTACGGTTGATCGATTAATCGTTCATAGATTATTGGAGTGCCCGATTATTCGAGTACCCGATTTTTCGTTACTGAAAAAGAGGCCTTTAAAACATTTCCATCTGCTACAATTTTTTTTATTTCTAGACAAACAATTTTATAAACAAATACAGTGCTAAACTATTATTTAAACGATTAATCGAATAATGTGTGAAACTATTCATTATTTTTTTCCAATTTGCAATGAGTAGCTATACTTTATGAAATACCTTCACTTTTTTCCCATTGTTCATGCTTGTATATATAATGTACTCATCTATTAGGGCTGCTTGATAGCACTGTTTTAACGACTGTGTTATTTGCTGGTGCTAATTTTGAGCAACTCATTTACTCAATACATACATGCATACTTATATACTTAGTTTACTAATGTGTGTCTTCTTAAAGTCTAAATTCATAAAAATACTCAAACTATTCGTTACTTATTGTTGAAAACCTTTTTTTTAATTTTTTTTTCTCTAAATAAACGTTACAAATTTGAATTTTTTTCTTTATTATCATGTTATTATTTTTGTGTGAACTTTTTTTTTGAAATTGTTTTTTTAATGTAGTTGTTGTTATTGTTGATAAAAAAGAAAAAAAACAACAGAAAATATTCTTATAGAAAAGTTTTGAAATTAACGTAAGTAATCAGTAGTGTTTTAGACGCGTTACATACAATACGGTTACGGTTTTGAAAAACTAAAAAAGAAAACGATTTTAAATTATAAAAAACGAAATATTAAATTATATGCAATAGCTTTAGAATATATTTTAGCAATAATTTAATAAAATCGTGAGAATATTGTGATAGAAATTGAAGAAATAAATTATTAAACTTGAACTTGAATTCATAGAAATATTATTAACAGTGTTATACGGTATACAATATGTATGAATGAAATGAATTAAAGGAATAAATAATAACAATTAAATAATGAATAAAAAAATAAAAATAATAATAATAAAAAATAAAAAAAAATTAAATTAATTTCATTTGCTTTAAAATGCTTCTAAATAGGCCTCTCAACTAAAAAATAAATACATTTTCATAATAAATTGTGTTCGTTTTGAAAACAATAGTACTTCGCTGAATAAGGAAATTTGTTTTCCTTTTTAGTGCAGAATTATTCGTTGGTTATAATACGTGAAATAGGCCTCTATTTACAAAAATAAGCCTCTCAACTAAAAAAAAAAATAATTTTTTTTAATAAATTGTGTTCGTTTTGAAACCGAAAGCACTTTTTGCCTAATAAGGGTATTTTTTCTCGATTAGAGTACAATTTAACACGTGAAATAGGCATCTATTTACAAAAATAAGTTAATTTGCAATTAATTTAGAATTTTTAAGGGAAATTTGTGGAAAAAACGTCCGCAAATGTGAATGCATTTTAACTAAATGCTTACAACCTAATAAATAGGCCCTCAGTCAAAAAAAGAACAAATTTTTCCTTAAAAATTAAGGACTGCGAAAATACAATTTCACGTATTTGGTGTCCTTTCCAGCAATAATTTAAATGCCTTTATATATAGAAATAGGCCTTCAAAACAAAAAAAAAAAAAAAAAAAACAAATATATAAAGAGGCAAAGACGAATATTACACAAGATCCGTTAATACAACCCAAACATCGATAATTTTTCTAATAAATAACCTGCGCTGTTAGAAACTAACCTCCTCAGGATGTTTTAGCAGCAATAAAGCCTTCCAAGGCTTTTAACTTGTCTGGCTTATTTCTGTACATAGGTGGAAGACTTCAAAAATCTCCTACAAAAAAAAAAAATAAATAGTCTAGTGAGGTCAAAGTGTATGATCGTTAGGAAACCACATGACAACCAAGACCAAATCTTCCATTCTGAGATAAAATCAATTGTCATCGCATGGTAGTGTGCTCTATTGATTATAACGTTGCGTTTTCTGAAATTCTTCAAAAAATGCAGCCCTTGCGCTGACCAACTTCTTCGATGAGTTGTATAGGGATTGAGCTGACCTGTGGCATCACAACGGGCTGCTATGCGTACTCAAGTGTGCTTTAATAATCAAAGTTACCAATTCAACCCAACATAACCCAACGGTCCCACACTGCTGCCTGTCCACAAATGGCACTAAGCAGTGCTTCTTTTATAGTGAATTAGTAGCGCTTGTACTGCCTTTGGTTGTGCTTCACATAAAATTCTGCAATTCTGTTTGTTGACGTCCACATGCGGCCTACTTTGGCTAATAGAAGACGTATTATAATCCAATGAAAGAGTACCAGCCAACGTTCTGTGATACACGCATGTCTAACGCTCCGGCTGAGTGATTAGGAGGTTGCTATGCGTGTTTTCCATTCACCATTCTAGCCAGGAACAACGTTCAGTAAGATTTTGTTGTATGCTCATGGAGATTGATACATAAATGCATACGCAGTTGGTCGTAATAACCCTTCTATCTGGTTTAAGACCTAGTTTTTCACACCACTTATGTTGTGTGCGTTAATTTTTATACATGAGTGGCGCGACCTACAATTTGAAGTCGCCTCCGAATGACAGATTTTTGAGAAACTTTTTCATGGGAATTTTATTTTTTCCTCAGAGTTTTAGTCAGAAATCTGCTGAGAGGAAATCGTTGAAGGAATATTTTTTTATATTTCGTTTAGTTGGAGATGTCTGACCTGGGGTTTGAATCATGGCCTCAAGTCTAATAAGCTAACACACTACCAACTAGACTACGGCGATCTGAGTTGAAGTACCACCACAATTTTAGAAGAGAAAATTGTGATGGTAATGAACATTGGTTAATTGCGATAACATCAAAAGAAAATTATGGTGAGGAGGTAATAAAGGAGGTATTAAAGGCAAGATATATTTCGAGGAAGATTTGGTTAAATTTGATGTTTGGTGATATCGGCTGGGAAAAATCTGTAGGGAGTTGTTCTCTGATTTCCAAAATAAAATTCTAACCTATTCGAATGAACATTTTGAAGCAAGCCATCGTTAACAAGCAATTGATTTCATAACAGAAAAGGAATTATGATCTATCAAGAGCAACCCAGGCCTTGTTCAAATAGAAATTCTTAAGCACTCACCATTCAGGCAACAAGAATTTACAATTGCTTATAAGTAGATAATCGCTGCAGTCTAGCAGGTAGTCTTTTGGTAGGCCTCGTTTCAAATCCCAGGTCAGACATCTCCAACTAAACGAAATAAGAAAAAATATTCCTTCAGCGACTTCCTCTCAGCAGATTTCTGGCAAAAACTCTAAGACTAAAATAAAATTGCCATGAAAAAGTGTCTCAAAAATCTATCGTTCGGAGTCGACTTTAAAACTGTAGGTTCCGCCACTCATGTATAAAATTAATACACACAACATAAGTGGTGTGAAAATTTATGTCATAATACTGACTAAAGAGTTGTAATGAATGTAATAAGTAGGCCTTTACCTCCTATAGTATACCCATTTCCAATCTAACAATAAAAAATACATTTGTAATCCATCAAAAACAAAGCCGTCTCGTAATGTTACTTTTAAAGAGATTCTGATTTAATAAATAGGCCTTCTTTCAATGATTTGAAAAATGATACTTTTTCCCTGCTAAGAAACGCTGCAACAGACCAGTGACACTTTCTTTCAATCACTTATAATACAGTAGGCCTACAGAAAACTTAAATTTTTGGAATTCTCTTTTAACAAAACCAATATTTTATTAAATAATTAACAAAAACAGAAAAGAAGTGCTTAGAAAAGAAAGTGAGTGTGTTATTTTAACTTCTCCCAAAAAAAACTGTGTCATCGAAAGTTGTATGAATTTAAAAAAACATAAACAAATCCTTTGTTTAAAATCAAAAATTTTTTCTTTCAAATTCTGTACATTTACAATAAAAAAATTAAAAAAAAGAAAAAGAAGAAAAAAATTAACCTGTGAAAATATTTTATAAAATTAGTGTGTGTTTGTTAAACTGTGAAGGTTACATACAACTGCATCGTTGTTTGAGAAAATTTTTTGGTTATGTTTTGTATACAAAAAATTCACAAAAAAAAACCGAAATGAAAATGAAAAATTTTTTCTAAAATCTAAAAATGTAAAGAAAAAAATAAAAATTTTTCAAATCGACGCTTTTTTGAAGGTCTAAGAAAATAGATTGGCGGTATTTTAATTAAAAAAAATCAATTCGGCACTTTTTTTGAAGAGCAACACTCAAGAGATGAATCCTACTCATGATGCAGGGCATTGTGTTGGAATAACAGAAAAACAGATATTGGAGAATGAAGAGGCGTAGTGTGCTACAAATGTTATTTATTTATTTATTACAATACAATTACAAATTATATGTTAATTATATACGAGCGGAGTAACTTGACCATATGCTCGGTGTAGTGTCACAGACCAGAGTCTCTGGTGGAAATCGAACCCACGACCCTCACACAAATAGTGTAGCACATTACTCACTAGACTTTTAGGGCACATTTTATTTTTCAATCATTGCTCATTATTTTTTTAATGACCAGTGAAAAACAACCTTAGGCACTTTTTTTCTTGAGGATTGCCTTGTAATAATTCCCACTTTCTTTTTCCATTGCGGTTAATCATATGTTATGTAGACAATCAGAGAATCACAAAACACAAAGGGTCTCTGGTGGGAACTGAACCCATGCCTAGGCACTTGAGGTTTAGCACAATAACAACTAGACTTAGACTATTGAGGTATGAATTAAATGTTTGAATTGTATGTTTAAAAATAGGCCTTTTGCTGCAAAAAACAAAAAATAAATTATTATTAAATACAAAAATCTTACAGACTTATTCTCTAATCCTGCAATGTTTTTTTCTTTGATTTTCTTTGGAAGTTAATTTCACAATAAAGTGCTCTCCAATAGCAAAAATTGAAAATTTTATATTTAATTAAGGCAGTAAGTAACAAAGTCTTTAAGGTTTGTGATTTCACCATGAATAGATTACCAAGCTGATAACGCTTACAAGTCATACAATTTTGATACAAAAAATCAGTTTGTGTGAGAACTTTGTTTTCTATAGAAAAATTATTTAAAAGATTTTGTAATCCCCTTTGAAATATGCACAGTGTTAGGTGGCTTGCAAATCTTACTTACGTTACAGTCGATGAAGTAAGCTACCGCGTAATGATTACTGATTTCTAATCTTTCAATCGTAGTTTTTTTTCAAAAGCCGCAAGGTTAAAAAATCACTCATTGCACATAATTTGTTGTCAGCTTCATCTTTGTCCGTGATCTTGTTTGCAAAATATTGTTTTATGCGACCCATAATCACTGGCTTCAATGGTTCGATTTCATTCAGTTCTACCCCTGAATCTCAAATGAAAACTAAGACGAAAGTTGTCACCTAATTTTTTCTGCAATAAATGGTCGTTCAATAATCCATTATTGGGCAGTCTTGTACGAGTAAAATGTCTTTGATAATTATGTTATAAATTTTTGGAAATGAAAATTCAGTTAGCATTGCTCAATACCGGTGGGCTTTCAAAGTAGTCGCAGCTAAAAAGCCAATTAATTAATTGATTTAATGGTCTTACATTAACAGCTTAAAGATTGCTTTCATACATACATAAATAATTATTCATTATAATCTTTCTGGCAGGATTACGACCTAGTTTCTCACACTACACCATGTCGTGTGTGATAATTTTATACATGAGTGGCGGGAGCTGCAGTTTAAAGTCGACTCCTAACGACAGATTTTTGAGAAACTCTTCATGGCAATTTTATTTTACATTTATTATTATTTATTTATTATTTATTTGTCAAAAGTCTGCTGAGATGAAATCGCCGAAGAAATATTCTTTTTGATTATGTTTTGCTGGCGGTGTCTGAACTGGGGTTTGAACAGCGGCCCACGTCAAATGTCCACCAAATGCTGAACTACGGCGACTTCTAAGGATTGCTTTAGTTTCTTGTTCCGTACCTACAGAAATCCTACTTCTGTAAAATAGTACGTAGACTTAGGAGTTAGAACCGAATCTCGTGCATAAAGCACTGAATTTACTGGTTTTCTGAGTGAATTTAAAAAAGCCGCAGTTTAGAAAAAGACCAGCATAATGCATTCAAATTGAAGAGAAATATTAAAACAGGAATTTGGTTGTTGGCTATCTAAGCTATGGAACTTTTAAAAGTAAAACAAAAGACTTAAGACACATGCACACAACGTGTCGTTAAGAAAGAAGCATAAGTGATGGCATAAGAATTTAATTTCTTTTGGGGCCATTATTACAGCTTCCCATTAAAGTTGGGTTTAGCTAAAGTGAACTTTAAAGTCACCTTTAACTTTAGCTAAAGTGAACTTTAAAGTCACCTTTAACTTTGGCTAAAGTGAATTTTAAAGTCACCTTTTAACTTCTTTTCGTTATTAAAAACTAATGATAAAGTAAAGTTAACTTTTTCAAAAATATGACAGTGCCGGAGCAATGTCGATAACACTGCTCAATTCAACAAGTATTTTTTTAATGCAGTGGCAACGACGGCCTTCGTTTTTTTGTTGTATATGCTCATTTATATTTGAAGTTGCCGTATTGAAAATAATATATATTATGGCAAGTTCAAACATAAACTTTACTTGAAAAGTTACCGGTAGGATGATCCTCCGTTCAGCTTAACGCTCACATCTACCATATTGTCCACTTATAATAATGAAAAACAATTTATTTGCCCGTTAAATTGTTGTAATAATGGCCCTTAGAGTAATAAAAAAATAAAATAAATTAATAAAAAATAAATGAAAAATTTATTCCTTTAATCATTCACTAAAAAATTTCACGTTAAATTCATAACTACAATTTGAATTTTTTTTGTTCCAGAAAAAAGCAAATGCATATGCCTTTAAGTTAAATACAGAAATAAAATTATTTTTAATATTTAAATCCTATAATTAAGAGAAAATAAAATGTCGAAAAGTTATATAAAAATCCATATCCACATACTATTGTGCCTTACTGTACCAGCGCTAACGAAAGCGAATGCCAAAGCTCAGCTAGATTTACCACCCATACCAATACCCTCACCGCAGCCACAAATCATTTATAATGGTTTTCCTGCAACAACACCAGCCCAAGCTTCAGCAGATCGTAATAGAGATCAAAGATTTGGGCCACCCTACACGGAAGATCTAAGTAATGATGATGGTTCCGATGATTTTCGGGTAAGTAAAAGAAAATTTTCAGATTAAATTTATAAAGAGTTTCACGAGTTTCCTTTTTAGAATGGCCAAACCTATGATGAACGCATGCGTTATGGTTTTCGTAACCAACCTTATCGGCAATTTAATTCCACTTTTGGTTCGGATTCACCTTTCAGTGATAAGAATCTTTATAATGGCCAAGTAAACTTTAATAACGATAATGTTTATGACAATCATAACCGGCAGCAATTGAATCAAAATACTTATAATGATCGCTATGGCAATAATTATAATCAACCACAACAACCACAACCACCCAGAATTAATAGTAATTTATATGATTATCCCAATAATGTATTAAATGAGGGGACTCCCACGCCACCACCAAATAATTTCTTTCCAACCACAACCTTTAATCCCAATAGTCAGGATCCTAATCGTTTTCAAAATCCCTACAATGGTAATCAGGATCGTTTCAATTTGAATCAACGTGATGGCGACAGGCAACGCGCTCAACAGGATCGCCGCTATCAAATCGAATTGGAAAAATTGCGCAATTTATTGGTGGAAACCGATCAAAAGGGTTCTTTGGAGTGTACCGCCAATGTGGCAGCCCAATGGAATTTTGAAACGAACGTCAATGAATTTACACAAACGGAAGCGGTGAGTAATTACGTGATAATCATGATTGGAATAATTATGACTGTAAATTATTGATGAATTAAAGATGATTTTCTCGTGTCAAATTACAATAAAAAGAGGGTGGGGTAGTGCCTCTAGCAGATTAGAATATTAAAACGTTTTTGTTTTCTACAAAATAAAGTGAAAGACGGGAAAAGTTTTTGAAATATTGTAACGAATGAATCATTTTCTTTAAATAAGACAGTTTCTTTTGATTGCCCCTCCTCTTCTTTACTTAGCTAAGGGGTATTGCATGTCTACAGATCAATTGAATTTATTTTTTGTCTTTGTTTTTCGTTTCATTTAGAAAAAAAAACGTTTTTCTCCCATTATTATTATAAGAAAAGTCACATGTATGAGTATGTTTGTTATTCTGTAATGATGGGTTCCCAAGTCTGAAGGTCAATATTAATACGAGGGTATGCATTGTAATTAAAGAAAACACATTCTGAGTACATTTTTTAAGAAAAAAGACACTTAAAAAGCCTTGACCCTGAGCAAACTTGAAACTATTTTACTAGATTCAATTTCTTAAATAAAAATATTTAGTTGTCGCTATCATATTACATAGTAATTTTTAATAACTAAAGAGTCTTTTAATGAAATCCATTAACAAGTTCTATTCCTTTCCCTAAGATTTGTGATTTATTTTGAGAAAGATTTTTTTTTGCCTTGAACCATTTTTTACAAAATATGTTTACCACAACCATAATAATTATTTACTGAAACTATTCTTTCAATATGACATTTTATGTTTCCTTAATTATAAAAGTTAAGCTTTTACATTCCAAATACAACAAATTTTTCTATAATTGATAATACCTAAATATGTTTACCATTATCATAAATAGCGTATATGTTTACCACAACCAAATTGATTGATTACAGCAACTACATTTTTAGTTTGATATCCATTGCTCCATAAATAAAATACTTAAGTTTTTAGATTTGAGGTCCAACATTTTTACAGCAATAATATTAAAAAATAATTTCTTGGTATACATACATATGTTCACCACAACTAAAACATTACACTACGAAAACTAAGCTTAAAACGTATGGTTTCTATAACTAAAAAATTATGTTTCTAAATTAAAACAAATACAATCATCTTCTATTTTATGTTTAATGATTTAAAAAAGAAAATATATATTTAATAACAACCAAATAAATTATTTGCTGCAACTATATTTCAATTTCAAAATTTATTTTTGTTTCAATATGTAAAAGACTGAAATTTTTAGATTACAAATACAACATTTTTATAATTGTTTCTAAATATGTTTCCCATAACCAAAATAATTCATTACCGGAATTATATTTTAAATTTTATTGTTGGCACATACACACAGTTACTAAAGTATACATACGGTTAACAAATTTCAGAAATTTTTTAACCAATTCGTTTTCGTTGAAAATCTTTATAGTTTCCTCGATTTTAAGACGGTCTTTTGCATTGGTTAAAAAATTTCTGAAATTGAACTGAATTGTGGCCTGCACAGGCCCACAAAAGTATACATCCGATTAACAAATTTCACAAACTTTTGAACCAATGTAAAAGACCGCCTTAAAATCGAAGAAAAATGTCAGACAATTATAAAGATTTTCAACGAAAACGGAGTGGTTAACAAATTTCAGAAATTTGTTAACCGAATGTATACTTTTGTGACTGAGTGTATTTCGAATGAACGAATGAATTTCTTCAAGTTCATAGTTCATAATAATTTATTAAATTTATAACAGTTATGGTTGTGACAACTATATTGTTTGTTTTTAGATGATTTTGAATTTATTGATAATTTTTTCATATGATTTTTAAAACCAATAAATTATGATTGCTGCAATCATATTATCATCACCATATTTAACGCCCAGTTAATAATACGTTAAGCTTTTAAATGATTTAGAATTTTCCATTTACTAAATAATATGATCCACATAAACTATAATATGGTTGTAGCAAATAAATTTCAATAAAAACTCGATTGAAACTTAATAATATAAAGGGATATATAGGATATATAATATAGTTTTTGTAATCAATTTAAAAAATCAATAATTTTTTGTATTAATTGTACTACTAATGATATGGTTCTACAATCAATAAATATGGTTGTTGCAATGAAATAAAGAAAATCGTTTAGTAGACCTTGCAGCTCCAAATCAACAGCTTTTCTATAATTTGGATTATTTTTATTTTTCTAATAATATAGTTGCCACAACTAAACAACTTTTCATGAATTATTTATGATTATAAATCTTTGTAGACCACTTAATATGTTTGTTGTAATTAAATTAAGAAGAAATCGTTTGGTTCCTTACAGCCAAAACTCAACAGCTTTTATATGATTTTTTACTTTAATTTTTTTCATAATATAGTTGCCACAACTAAATAACTTTTGTTAAATTATTTATTGTTATATATCGTTGTGAACCAATTAAAATGGTTGTTGTAATGAAATTAAAAAACCGTTTATTATGCCCTTAGAGCCACAACTCAATAGGTTTATATGATTTTACTTATTTTCATTTGACAAATAGTATGATTGCCACAACTAAAAAAATTTAAATTTTAATTTTATAATCAATTCTTGCAGCTCAATGCTCAACAGCGTTATGTGGAATTCCAACGTTTGGTGTCTCTACAATCAAGACAAATTAATAAAGAATTAATATTCGATCGCCGTTTGTATCGGCAACTTATGCTGCAATCTGAAGTGGGTCCCAATGCTTTACCTTTGGAATCTTTGGACAGGGTAAGTACATGACCATAATATTTCTTTGAAGGCAAACTTTCTCTAACAAGTCTTCTCATTTTAGTACAATCGTTTGATCAATGAAATGTTGTACATTTACAATGGGGCCAGCATATGTGCCTATCAACAGCCGTTCATATGCAATTTACGTTATATACCCGATCTGAAAGAGATTATGGCGAAATCTCGGGACTGGGATGAATTACAACATACCTGGGTGGAGTATCATCGCAAGGCCGGTAGGGAAATGAGAGATGGCTATGAGCAACTGGTGGATGTTATGAATGAAGTGGCCTATGCTAATAGTAAGTGATTTAAGACTTTCGAAATTTCTTTTAAAAAAATTTCGAATTTTTTAGATGTCACCAATGGCGGTGAATACTGGTATTTGGCCTATGAGTCAGGGAATTTTCGTCAAGATGCTGATATTGTATGGGAACAAATACGCCCTCTCTATGAAGCTCTACATGCCTATGTGCGCCGTCGCTTGAGGGAATATTATGGTCCCGAGAGAATTAATCGCATAGCACCTATACCCTCACACATATTGGGCAATATGTATGCCCAGTCATGGTCCAATATTTTGGACATTATTATACCGTATCCGGGTAAAAAACTAGTGGATGTTACACCACGAATGATAGAACAGGGTTACACACCTTTGCTTATGTTTCAATTGGCCGAAGAGTTCTTTACGTCTATTAATATGTCCGCAGTGGGTCCAGAATTCTATCAAAACTCTGTCATAGAACAGCCATTAAATCGTAGAGTCCTATGTGAGCCTTCCGCTTGGGATTTTTGCAATCGACATGACTTCCGTGTTAAACTGTGTACGGATATCAATCAGAAGAGCTTGATAAGTGTACACCATGAAATGGCTCATATCCAGTATTTCCTGCAGTATAGGCATTTGCCCAAAGTTTTTCGTAATGGCGCCAATCCAGGTGAGTTAAAACTAAATGAAGAAAATTTTGTTTAAGTTTGCTTATGAAAATTTTAATTCTTTTCAGCCTTCCATCAAGCCATTGGTGATGCTATTGGATTGTCTGTGTCAACACCAAAGCATTTTCAGACATTGGGCTTGTTACAACGCTCTGTGGATGAGAGCAGTTATGACATCAATTATCTGTTTACCATGGCCATTGACAAGGTGGCCTTTTTACCCTTTGCCTTGTCTTTAGATAATTGGCGTTATGACTTGTACAGTGGTGCCGCTAATAAGCGTCGGATGAACTGTCATTATTGGAATTTGAGGTGAGTGGAGCAGGGACCGTTTTAATTGAATTGCTTATTGCATATAGGGCCTTTGAATAGGAACTTTGACGACCATTTTGTTTGTCCTACATTTCTAAAATCTATTTTCATTTATTCAGTCCGCTTGGCCAAGTCTTCGTGGATGACTATAGGTAGAGACGTGTTTTCGCTGAATAGGATCTGGAGCATCGTAAAATCATTTTTAGTAATGAGGCCTATTTCTAGATGAAATTTTCAAATTTAAAGGCTATACCATATGAATTCCAGGATTGTCCAAGGTATTCCAAAGAAATCGATGTGAGGTACTCATCTGGTTTGGTTTTGGTCTTACGGCGTCATCGATCCAATCTTTGAGAATGACCTTGGATAGTCCATCACAATTAACAGCGATTACTATGAAGTCGATGTCTATGAACTTGTTTTTTACACGGCTGCGTTATGTACCTCGTAGATCATGCCAGATTGAATAGTTCGGCATAAGCGATTTGAGGGCAATATGGGATACCACATGGAGGTGATGTGAACTAGCCACTAAGGTCGTGTGATGCCATTACGTGTAGAATATACACATACATACATACACAATTGGTCGTTACAACCCTTCAGCTAGGATTAAGACCTAGCTTCTCACACCACTTACGTTGTGTGTGTTAATTTCGTACATGAGTGGTGGGACCTACAGTTTAAAGTAGACTCCGAACGACAGATTTTTGAGAAACTTTTTCATTTCAATTTTATTTACTCTAAGACTTCTGATCAGAAATCTGCTGAGAGGAAGTGGCCGTAGAAATTTTTTTGAATTTCGTTTTGTTGGAGATTTTTGATCTGGGGTTTGAACCGTGGCCTAAACACATTACGTACTAGACTACAGCGACTATGTGTGGAATATAACATCGGCCAAATGTCTACTACGACTGGTTTATTCGCATACACCTACGACTTAAGAAATTTCATTTTAAAAGATGTTAAATTCCACACATAATGGCATTAATATGTCTTTCAAACGTATCAAAAATTACGTTTTATTTGAATATAAAAATAGGAATCTCTTAAAAAAGACCCGGTATATAATGGCATTGTCCAAGCAATATAATGAAATTAAAGTTTCATCCAAATCATGGGTTTATTCTGTTTTATTTCAATCTAACTTTGAAACTAAACAATGGATAACCCTCTATTTCAGTTCAGAGCCCTCTACCGATAATTCAAATTAAAATATGAATCAAACCAAAGAGATTTTAAAATTAAATTTTTCTAAATGCTTTCCATGTGTATAAATTAAAGCATTTATAACATTAAGGGCCATTATTATAACTTCCCATTAAAGTTGGGTTTAGTAACTTTAGCTAAAGTGAACTTTAAAGTCACCTTTAACTTTAGCTAAAGTGAACTTTAAAGTCACCTTTAACTATAGCTAAAGTGAACTTTAAAGTCACCTTTAACTTTAGCTAAAGTGAACTTTAAAGTCACCTTTAACTTTAGCTAAAGTGAACTTTAAAGTCACCTTTAACTTAAGCTGAAGTGAACTTTAAAGTCATCTTTAATTTTAGCTAAAGTGAACTTTAAAGTCACCTTTAACTTCTTTTCGTTATTACAACCGAATGATAAAATAAAGTTAAAATATTGCAATTCCGGAGCAATGTCGATAACACTGTTCAATTAAACAAGCTTTTTTTCAACGCAGTGGCAACTGCGGGCTTCTTTTTTGTTGTATTTGCTCATTTCGTTTATATTTTATATTATATTGAAAATATATATATTGAAAATTGCCATGAAAAGTTTCTCAAAAATCTGTCGTTCGGAGTCGACGTTAAACTGTAGGTCCCGCCACTCACGTATAAAATTAACGCACACAACATGAGTGGTGTGAGAAGCTAGGCCGTAATCCTGACTGAAGGGTTGTAATGGCCAATTATGTATGTATGTATATATTGAAAATAATATATAATACTAGCTGTACCCTGCGCGTGTTGTTGCGCCACCAACTAAAATAAATTTGAAGTAAAGACTACACAATTGTCCAATTAATTTTGAGTCATTTTATTGATTTTGTTTCCCGTTGTCCTAATGATTCAGATGAACGGGCCTGAGTAGTACGCATTCGATCAGTTTCTAATCTCACTTCTCGTTGTTCAAGTGGTTAAAGCGAAAGGGTCTCAGCGGCATATACTCGAAGATTTTTCTTAAGCTCGTAATGCTCTTTTCTTCCATGCTTGAGGTGTATGTCAACCAATTGCTTGTCATTCATTTTGAATAATTTTCAGTGACGCCATCCATCGGAAATTAATCGCACCAACCTCCGTCGACTCATGCGCAACAACTTTGTTAAGGAATGCACAGTTTACGATTTAATTCATTTTGAGTAATTTTCAGTGGCACCACCTGTCGGAAATTGGTCATACCAACTTAGAAACCTTCGTCGGCTCATGCGCAACAACTTTGCTAAAGATCACATCATGATCATCATTTTAAGTAATGTTCAGTGGCACCAACTATCGGATATTGGTCATACTAACTTAGAATCCATCGTCGGCTCACGCGCAACAACTTTGCTAAGATCATAACATGATCAAATGCATAGTTTACGATTCTATAAGGTACATACAAACAAACATTCATGGGAGGTGACACGCCCACTATAGCCAATCCGCCCATTTTGTTCATATATACGTCAAAGTCGTCCATACAAAATATGAGGACTCCAGCTGTTGCAGTTTATGAGATATGCGGATATTGGGTATGTGGGCGTTTCACCTCGCTTACTTGAAATTTTAAAATAAAAAGTAGCCTATAGTTCCTTCCAGACATACAGGAAGGTACTGTTAAAATTTCGATAAAAACGATCCAGACGTTTAGCCGTCTATAGACTTCAAACAAACAAACAAACCCACAAACAAATAAACACACATTCATTTTTATATATAAGAAGAAGATGATAAGTTCTAACATAAACTTAACTTTAAAAGTTAAAGCTAGGATGATCCTGGCTTTAGCTTAACGCTTACTTCTAACTTATTGTTTACTTATAATAATGAAAAACAATTTATTTGCCCGTTAAAATCCTTCCTTTAGTTAACGGCAAGTTGTAATAATGGCCTTAAGAAGATTTACATAAAATGAAAAATAAAAATGAATGGAGGTAAAGCGGTAAATAGGTCTGATATTGCTGATGCCTTAGGAAATTATGTAAAACTAGGATACAAAAATTAAATATTAAAAACACTTTTGTTTTATTAAAGCTGTCATTTTTAATTTAATTTAATTAGTTTTTCTATTTAATTTAAACCTGTTTTATTGCTTTCTTTTATTATTTTTTTTGTTATTTTGCAGAGAGAAATATAGTGGCATTAAACCACCAGTTTTACGTTCCGAAAAAGACTTTGATCCTGGTGCCAAATATCATGTGCCAGCCAATATACCATATATCAAGTAAGTAATCATGTTTTTTTATTTGAATTTTATTACGAAAAACAAAAAAAAATAAATTGAAATTATTTTTTCTTAAAAATCAATACATTTCCTGGCAAAACATATAGATATGTACGTTGCTAAATATGTCGTTAATCATTAATAAAATTAATTACTATGATTATAACGTATAATATTGAGTTTAAAATTTGCTCCAGTATTTTTATTTAAAAATTTAAACGAATGAGAAAAAAAATATGTTTCAAAAACCAGTACCAGAAATCATATGGTACGTCATCATGTTTGATGCGGAACCATCGTGTATTAATACGACAGGCGGTTATTGGTTGTTGAAGTTTATTTGAGAGGATTTGCTTAACATTTGCACAAAGGCTGCAATTAAAATTGTTTAACTTGTAATTGTTTTTTCTTTTCAATTTAAAATTTTATTTTCCATTTCATTGCTATTTTAAGCGATGCTTTTAACAGCAGCTGTTAAATATGTTGGAATTGTTTAACAATTTCTATATAAGGCTGGAAGTTTAAATTGTTTGTTTATTTTTTTTCTTACTTCAAGCAATGATTTGTTGATTTATATGTATGACACTAGTAACCGATATTTTATAATTTTCTGTAATTGAAAAAAAAAACCCAGATAATAGTGTGTTAAAAAGTAGACAAACACTATTGTTACTATAGTGGTTTAATATGAAACATAATTATTGTTTAAACAAAAGGATGAGAAATGCGGACGTAGTCACAAAATTTCTCGACATACAGTAAGCGCCAAAAGAAACTGTACATTAAAAAAATGCATTAATAAAATTTAAAATTTTAATTTCATTGCCAGTTTTTAAAATTGAAACAAAAAAAATTTACAAAAAATTTCGAAATAATGTCAAATTTTTTCGTGCACTCTCCTTAAATGGTAAAAGTTGAGTTTGGTGATTGTTAGAATTTTTTTCATGGTGTACAATTTCTTTTGACGCTCACTGTACATACATAAACTGTATACTTAGGCATTCCAATCCTTCAGGAAGTCCTTCCACGAAGCCGCCGTAGTCTAGTAGGTAGTGTGTTGGCTTATTAGACGTAAAGCTAGGGTTCGAGCCCCAGACCCGACATCAAAACAAAATATAAGTATACATATACATAAGATACATAATTAGGCATTACAATCATTCAAACAGGATTACAACCTAGCTTCTCACACCACTTATATTGTGTGTTTTAATTTTTATACATGAGTGGCAGGACCTACAGTTTAAAGTCGACTCTGAACGACAGATTTTTGAGAAACTTTTCATGGAAATTTTATTTCCTCTCAGAGTTTTTGCCAGAAATCTGCCGCGAGGAAGTCGCCGAAGAAATATTCTTTTATATTTCGTTTAGTTGGAAATGCCGGATCTGGTTTTTGTACTGAGGCCTCTCGTCTAATAAGCCAACACACTACCTACTAGACCACGGCATTAATAAATTACCGTTATTTTTATTTTAAAATAATTTCATTGTCAGTTTTTAAATTTGAAAGAAATAAAAAAAGTCGCCGTAGTCTAGTAGTTAGTGTGTTGGCTTATTAGACGTAAGGCCACGGTTCAAAACCCAGCTAAAAAACCTGCTAAAAACTCTGAGAGTAAATAAGATTGCCATGAAGAGTTTTTCTAAAATCTGTCGTTCGGAGTCGACTTTAAACTGTAAGTCTCGCTACTCATGTATAAAATCAATGCACATAACATAAGTGGTATGAGAAGCTAGGTCGATTTCCTGACTGAAGGGTTATAATCAGACGTCGGCATAAAGAGAACATGATAAAAATGTGAGCGTATTTGTGAGAGGCATATGTTAACCCAGAGGAAAATTGTTAGTAATATTTTCAAGTCTACTTATTAACCCAATAATATGTATATGTGAGCGAAAAATATAGAAAAACTGTACTGCGCTGAATCCCTAAAGGCACCGTATTTAAGTTGGCAAGTATTCTTCCAAAAAATCGAAATCATTTCTCATTGATATTAGTGAATTCACTGTAATATTTCTTTGGGTGTATAATTGAAGTCTGAAAAAAAAAGCGACATGACCCTTCTTCTTTAGAAGCTGACAACCAACTGAAAGCATTTTTACGTTCTTTTTAACGAACATTGTTGATGTTCATGTCCTATGTGTGTAAAAAGCCGAAGATGTTCTTCCCCTGAGGGACATTGGTGCTGACGTCTGGTTATAATGACCAATTATGTATATATGTATTTTTATTTTAAAATTGTTGTTGTTGATGTGCCGATTTTTAAAATTGAAACAAAGAAAAAAATTACAAATAATTTCGAAATATTGTCAAATTTTTTCGGGCACTCTCCTTAAGTGTTAAAAGTTGAGTTTGGTGAATGTTAGAATTTTATTCATAGTGAACAGTTTCTTTTGACATTCACTGTACATACATAAGATACATAATTAGGCATTACAATCCTTCAATCAGGATTATAACCTAGCTTCTCACACCACTTATTTTGTGTGCGTTAATTTTATACATGAGCGGCGGGACCTACAGTTTAAAGTTGTTTCGGAACGAAAGATTTTTTTAAGAAACTTTTCATGGCAATTTTATTTTTCGCTCAGAGTATTTGTCAGAAATTTGCTGAGAGGAAGTCTACGAAGAAATATTTTTTTTTCAAAGTTCGTCTTAGTGGAGATGTCTGACTTGGGGTTTGAACCAGACATCAGCAATGAATTGCTTTTTCTCTACTCATAAGTACTCATGAAATTTTGAGTATTGAGTGAGTCAACAGTATGGAAATACAACTACTCTGATTCATTCGTACTCAGTACAACATCGATTCATGAGTACAAGTTGCAATGAGTATGAGTACAACATTGACATCAAACTCATAACATTCGAAATATGTTTGATTCATAAGCCTACTCATTCAGATTCACAAATTTAGAAAAATGCTTATAATACTCATAAATGATCTCGAATGATTCGAATCATTCATTAAAATTTTCAGTCTTAGTTTTTGTTGCATTTACAAAAAAAGAAGAAAAAAGACAAAGACAGAGACAGAGACAGCAAGCAAAACTAACACAAAACCTTCTTGTGAGTATTGTAGTGTTCGTACGCGAATCATACTTATTTTGTGATTCGTGTATACGATGAGTCATGGAGAGTCGAAATCAATAACATCATGCGTATTGTTAAGTATGAGTACCATGAGTATTTCAAACTTTGAATATGAGTAGTATGAGTATGACATTAAAATAAGTATGAATGCGTATAAGTAGCAGAAATTATAAGTATGATTCGAATCTACTCATCGTTTTGAATACTCATTGCTGACCTCTGGTCTTCAAAATTTTCATATGATTGACTTTTCTGATGCACTGTATGTGCTTTAAATTTTATTGTGGAAAATTTATTTTAAAGAAAATAAAATTTTTATGATAAATTACTGCAAAACGTAATGGGTATTGCAGGAAAATTGTTGTAAAAAATAATTGCTTATCACCAAATACATCAACAGAGTTGGAGGTGACTAAGTTTCTTTTTTTTTCTCTAAGTAGACAGTGTGTCTTATGAAATTCTTTGTTTCCCTCTCTTTTACAAATAATTCAAGTGTCATTCAATTATTTTAATAGACTTTCAATGATTGTTTTAAGCCCATAAATTATAGCATTTTTATGTAAATTTTGTCGCAGTCTTGCTTCACTGACCACAAACTGTCTTTTAATGGCAAATTGTCGGCTGATTTGATTGCCAGTCAATAGGGTTGGCTGTTGTTATTGTTTGTTAATTTGCATCTGTTTAACGATTAATTTTTTTATTTGGTTTGTTTGGTTTATTTTGGTTTATTTATTGGCATTGTTTGTTATTGGCTTTGCAAATGCAATTTTTCAAATTTTATTGCCCGCCTGCTTTTTTCATATTTTTTTTTTAATTTTTTTTCTGTTGGCTTTAGTCACTGACAGTTTATAGGCGTGTTATCATTTGTTTTTTACAACATTTGCTTGGAATTTTATTTTATTTTTTGTTTTTGTTTCCAATTGTTATAGATTTGCTTTGTTTAAGTTGTGTTTCAGGCTTGACACAGTGATGAAATATTGATGACACTATTGTTGTGTGCTAAATAGTCACACAAAAATACAATGTTTGCTCTTAATTGATTAAGCAAATGTAAGCCATAAATAAAAGTTAATGGTAGCTGATCTAAAAGATACAATTCATGTGGACACATAAGACATAATAAATTGGCCACGGAGGCTACTATTACTGCATTTATTAGCTCCTAAACATATATAATTAGTCATTACAACCTCTGAGTCAGGATTATGACCCAGTTTCTCACCCTACTCAATTTGTGTGCATTAATTTTTTACACATAAGTGGCGGAACCTTCAGTTTAAAATCGACTTCGAACGACAGATTTTTTAAGAAACTTCTTCAAGGCAATTTTATTTACCCTCAGCGTTTTTGCTAGAAATCTGCCCAGAGCAAGTCACCTAAGAATTTTTTTCATTTTTTTGTTTCTTTTTGTTGGAGATGTTTGGCCAGGAATTTGAACCATGGCCTCATGTCTAATAAACCAACACACTACTTACTAGATTACGGCCAACCAATTACGATTCTTTAATTATTCCTGAAATTAATCTGACGGCAGTCTGACTCAGTAGACGAAATTACGGCTTCTGTGTTCCATGTACGTAATTGCCATGTAAAGTTTAGATGATTCACTCATTTATACCGTAATATGTCTCATTTTCTTATAAAGGGTCCGCCAAATAACTTTTTTTTTGAAAATGCTTTAAAGAAAAAACTACTGAATATTTTCTCAAATTTCTTTTTTATTTGAATGTACAATCCTTCCGGTTAATAATGGAAAATAATTTCATTCAATTGGTTGCCTCGGCTGGTCATGCAGTAGCCTACACGATCGGTCAAATTTTTAAGCACATTATCGATTGTGTGCAGCTGTATTTCACCAATGGCTTCACGAATATTGTCCTTTAAAGCGTCATTTGTCTCTGGCTTGTCGGCGTAACATTTATCTTTGACGGCACCCCACAAATAATAGTCCAACGGTATGAAATCGCAGCTCTGAGGTGGCCAAACGACAACAGCTCTGCGGTTGATAATGCGCTCTTCAAAAACAGGGTGCAAAACATCGAGTGTAGCTACGGCTGTGTGGCATGTAGCGCCGTCCTGTTGAAACCAAATGTTGCCAATATCCTCCTCTTCAATTTTTGTGAACAAAAATTCGTTCAACATGGCCCGATAACGATCGCCATTGACTGTAACGGCCACACCTTGCTCATTTTCGAAGAAAAATGGCCCAATTATGCCTCTGGACCAAAACCCGCACCAAACAGTGACTCGTTTTTGGTGCGTCGGTTTTTAAATGTATGCGTGCGGGTTTTCTGTGCCCCAAATGCGACAATTTTGCTTGTTTACATACCCGCCAAGATCAAAATGAGCTTCATCTGAAAAGATGATTTTTTTTTTTGCCAAAATCGGCATCTTCTGTAAGTCGACCGCAGGCCCACTTAGCGAAGCGAAAACACATTGGATGGTCCATATTCGTTCAGCGGAAGGATAAAACTAATTATCTGTCAAATCAGACATGAGCTAAGTGTTACCATTCACGAAATAAGCACTAGTTGAAAAAAAAACGTTTGATGGCGGACCCATTACTTACTTACTTCATTAGTCATTTCATCTCCGTACTCAGGATTACAACCTAGCTTCTCACATCATCATTTCATATTCGAACCGAAAATGAATATAAATTCTGGAAAAGCTTTATAGCAGCATGATTGTCTGCAAGCATACAGAGAGCATCACCATACCCAGGAGAGTTTCTACTGCACTAGAGATATCTGATATTATGAACCAATTTCCATTTATTACTCAAGGTTAAGTGATGGCTGTAGCTATTTCCCTTACCATAAAGTGATTATAGGCTTGAAGAGGTTCTCTCTGTGGAAAGTAAAATAAATGAGTACAGGATGCTGTTTTTTGCACTGTAGTCATCATGTCAAAGGGACCATGGAGAGAATAAGGGCGTAAAACTCGGAATTTGTGTAAGACTTTGCAGGCTTAGGTAAACTTTTAAACTTGGCAGTACTTCCAATAAAAATATAAAATAAACTGCCCACTATTGTGAAAGCTAAACAGTGTTCAATGATCTTAAGTGAGCATCAATAAATTTTCCTGTCTTTTTTTGAAATAATCATGATAAATTCCTCCTCGATGGAAATTTTTTTTATATCTTTCTAACTACTTTCGACAAAGAAATGATTCGTAGAGTTCGTAATGCGGTTAGCAGAGGTAATTTCTTTTAGGCGACCATAATATGCTTCAATACTCAATATTTAGATTTTCAGTTCATTGATCAAAAAGATTCAATATGAGGGCACTAAGCGTGGTTTGGTAATAACGTCTTGCAATGATTCTCTCCCTTCTTAATGCATTGTTTTCCGTATTTTTTTGCTTCTTCTGATTAGTTTTGGTAAACGAATGGCAAATGAATTAGCTTGGTTCCCCTTTCAGCACAGATCTGCATATATTTGACTAAAAAGATTTCATCTGAGAGAACTAAATATCAGTAAACAGAGAAGACATGGGTGAAAAAAATGATATAATAACCCTCGTATTTACGTGGGGATATTTATCCTTTCATGGACTGGCAAAAATTGCTGACATTGAAAGGGAGTCGGAAAGTGTGCATTCATCCATGTTATCAAGACACGCTATCATGCAATTTATTTTAAAGTGCTTAAAATCTGTGAAGCAATATTTAAAAAACGTAAATTAGTAACTGAAATGGCGACGATTTTATTAGTTATACTGCTGATTAGCTGTGGACATGTTGGAAGATAATCACTCTTGCCACTCATGGATACAATTAACACATACCACATGGTTGTTGTAGGAAGCTATATTGTAATCATTTTGGGTTGTAAAGACCAATTAAATACGTAAGTGTAATCTTAAGCAGGAGTTTTACTTCAACGTGGAATTTGGAAGTCAAGCGTCTATTCAGAGGAAGGCAGTGTTGAGGTGCTACTTGATCATAAAGGTCAGATGAATACATTTTTATTCATTCACTTGTTTTTCCAATTAGAAATAAATATGCGGGTTATTCTGTTGGTGTCAAAACTGAGATGCTTTAGGAAGATTCTCTTACGTGCTAAGAAAAACAGAGCCCGTAAAAAATAGAAATGTTAGCATGTCCCCAGTATATATTAAACATGGATAGAGCCAGTTAACAATTTTTAAACTGTTTTAACATTGTTAGCAATAGGCTTGTAGTCCTGCATGATTCTGCTTTCGTAAAATTCTTGCTAAACTTTGGTATCATTTTAACGAGTGCAACCTTTCATCTTTCAGCGTATTTCCATGACATTTACAGGAGCTCTAAGAGCTTACCTTGTGTTGAATGTTACATTTTATATTCACAAATTCAAAGGGTTTATAGTCGATAACAGATGGAAATTCTAATTCAGTTTCCAGGCATATTATAGGTAGTATGTTGGCTTGTTAGGCATGAGGCTTCGGTTCAAATCCCAGGTCAGACATCTCCAACAAATCGAATTATGAAAAAATATCTCTTCGTCGACTTCCTCTCAGCAAATTTCTGCCAAAAACTCTAAGAGTAAATAAAAACTGCCATGAAAAGTTTCTCGAAAAACTTGTAGCTCGGAATCGACTTTTAAAATATAGGTATCGCCTCTCATGGATAGAACTAACACACACAACATGGATGGTGTGAGAAGCTAGGTTATAATCCTGATTAACGGGTTGTAACGACCAATTATGCATGTATGTATTCTCATATCATTTAGAGGAGCTCCAGTTGCTTACTTTGTGTTGAGTTTTACAAAAGTATTCTGAATTTTTTATTCACAAATTCAGAGGTTTTCCAATCGACAACGGTTGGAAATTCTAATGCAGTTTATAGCCACATCACTGAGTATTGGTATTTCTTCAACGGGTAAAAGCCTTGCATATATTTTTTGTTTGAATAAATGAAAACACCTTTAAGAGTTTGAGTTTTTTCTTTCGTTTTTTTTTATTTAAAACATCCTTCTTTAACGTTTTAATCTTAAAATAAGGTTTACAAATGCTAATTTCAAGACTTATTTGGTGTAGAAGATTTTGTACATTAGCTAGGGTACTGGAAACTCTCCGTAGTACCCTAGAAACATACAAAATTTATTATTTTTTTTGTTATCATTTAACATTACATTTTGGCTAAACTAAACTAAGGAACAAATAGGCCTTTACAAAGGCACAATTTGTTTAATCTCATTAAGTAAGGAAAATTAACTAAAAATTATTATTTGGCACTTAAAACTAAAAAAAAATTAAATTTTTTTTAAAATAAATTTAAGCTGGACATTACAGTGAAGACAAGCTACACAGTTATTAAGAAAGCAACAAACATTTCAGCATATCTTAAACGGAGGAGGAGGAGGAGGAGTATTAGCCGATGTTAAATGGCCAGTTTAAGTAGGAGAAATTCATTTGCAGTTCTATAATCACGGCAGCTTAAGTATTATAAATTAACTATTTACACTTGAATACTTAAAATTAACACTTAAAAACTGGAGAATAATTTTTTGCTTTTTTGCTTTTTTTTTGGTTAAAAATAAAGTGCTTACGAGGTGGTTAAATATGAGGGTTGAAGAGGAGTTATTTAAGTATATGGTATGTAATACTATTAGGATTGAATTGTTTCTAATATTTTTCTAGTGTTTGTTTTTGAAGGAAATTAAGTTTAAATATCACTTAGTTTTACTTGCTTTCCATCAGTCAGTACGGTTTGATTGCATTGGTCCTTTTAACGTTTGCTGTAGTCATGCTACCAATATTTTTATACGTAATTCTACAGGGGGGCGGGGGACGTTTAACAATTTATCTAATATCACTCTTTAACTCTCGTTTTAACACGCTCAACAACACGCTCTCTTTTTAATTCCCATTAAGCTCATCACAAAATCTTTCAAATCACACTCAGGCAGTTACTAGACATGCAAGGAGTTGTTCAATGTTTGGGATTTTAGTGATGCTAAACGAAGGAGAAAGAAAGAAAAAAAAAAGAAAAGAAAAATCAAAATTAGTTTTTCTCAAACTTAATAATGACCATGTTGATGATGATAATGATTAGGACTGAAAACAGTATAATCATGACCATGTTGCACCTCGGATTGTTCATGTTGTTGTTCTGCTTGATGTTGTTGTTCATGATGTTGATATTGATGATGGTGATGATAGTCTTCATGGACTTCTTGATGCTGGAATCCTTCATGTCCCTCGAATTTATAATCCTCTTGGGCTGCATGACCCTCATGCTCCTCCTGACCATGACCATGACCTTGATATTCCTCATGACCACCATGCTGCTCATGGCCACCATGCTCCTCCTCATGATGTTCCACCTGGATATGTTGCTCATGACCGCCATGCTGCTCATGACCGCCATGCTGTTCATAACCGCCATGCTGTTCATAACCCTGACCACCGTGTTCCTCATGGCCACCATGCTGTTCATGTCCATGACCACCGTGTTCCTCATGATCCTCATATGGATATTCCTCATGACCTTCTTCGGGATGTTCTACAATGGGTTTCTCATCATGATGATGCTCCTCCTTTTCAAGTTTCTTGTAATGGAATTCGGGTTCCTTATAAAAGAAATGTTTCTCATGGTATTCGGGCACATGTTTTTCCAAGTGTACGGGCACAGGCTTGTCGTAAGGCACCTTAACGGGATAGGGTACATGTTTCTCGATTTTAACCGGTACTTCCTTAACAACGGGATAAGGTGCGGGCACTTTTATTTTAACCTCATAGGGTACTGGTTTCTCAACATGCACGGGCACGGCTCTATCATAAGGCACATGTACGGGTACAGGTATCTTTTTGATCACCGGCACTGGTACGGGTTTCTCAACATGATAGGGCACTGGCTTGTCAACATTATAAGGCACTGGCTTATCATAGGGTACCTTAACTGGATAATGTTCAATCTTTTCCACGGGATATGGTTTATCAACATGTACATGAACTTTAACCGGATAATGTACTTTCTTTTCCACCGGATATGGTGCTGGCACATGTACTTTAACTGGGACATGGACTTTCTTTTCAACGGGATAAGGTTCTGGCACGTATACCTTAACGGGCACTGGACGATCATAGTGTACATGTACTGGATATGGGATTTTCTTTTCCACCGGATATGGTGCTGGCACTTCTTCCTTTACATGAACAATTTCTTTCACTTCATACGGCACATGTTTGATGACGGGATATGGTTTTGGCACTTTAACCTCTATGGGCACATGTATCTCTTTCTCCACGGGAAAGTGGACTATTTTCTCCACCGGGTATGGTGCTGGTACTTTCTTTATGATGGTAATGATTTTCTCTTTATGTATGGGATAATGATGTGTATGCGTATGATGATGGCCACCGAAATGATGGTGATAGCTGCCTATGCTATGGAGACCACGTTTCGGTTTGCCACTGTCATCTTCTTTGCCATCGGCTGACTTTTCAGCTTCTTTCTCTTCGGGTTCGACTTTTTTCTCTTCGCCAGCACCGGCTGACTTTTCTTTTTCTTCTTCGGCACGTATGCTTGGAGTGTGCATGAATAGGATTAAGGCCACTGCAAGCAGTGATGCGGTGCGCTGAAAGAGTAAGGGGGAGAAATGTCAGAAATTTTAGTTTGAGGTTTTGTCTAACAATAGGCTTAAGATGGGGGGCCCTTTAGACATATTTGTCTGATTAATTTTGAATTGAAATTCTGTTCCTAAGGGCCTATTTATATTTCTTAATAATTTGAATTAATTTAGAAACAAAAGACTTAAGAAACAAACTTTTTTATCTAGTTTTTTTCTATGCTGGCCATGCTTGTTTTCAATACAAAACAAAAGACTTAAGACACAAACTCTATTTCTTTTTTATATCGAAAATTTGGTCTTCAAATTTACATGGAAATTGTATACTTATGGGATTATTTTGTTGGAAATCTTAGTTTTTAACAAACAAAAGACTTAAGAAACAAACTTTATTTGTAATAATTATTGCCAGTGATGGCATCATCGATTATATGAAATATTTCTGGTTTTAATTCATATGGAAATATGGTGTTAAAAGCCTATATTTGAATTGAAAAATTCCATTTCAATATATGAAAAATAAATAAAGCAATATAGGCCACCTAATGTAAATGAAAACAATATTTCTTGTATTGAAGAAAGAGCCTCAAGGTCACTTACTATACAAATACATTCACTTTAGTAAGCTGCACATACGGAAGAGAATGAATTTGTAAATGTAAGACGATTACAATACTTATGTATAAGAAAACCAATGGAAATTCAAGAGAGCGTATAACAAGAGAAGAGAAGAGAAAAATTTGTACATTTTCTTATGGCATAGTAAAAACGAACAAGAGACTCAGGGAAAGAAACCTCTCAGTTTCTTTTTTTTTTTTTTTTTTTTTTGAAAACCTGTGCGAAAAACAAGGCCATTCAATGTTATTTTTATGTGTTGTAAGGTCTAGGATGAATCATATGTTGTTTTTTGGACTAAGTAGCGACTTAGTTTAGTGGAATTTCTTTTTCAAGTTCAACTACATGGTACACAGTAGATCACAGTAATTTCTTTTGAAAGCAGATGGTTTTCGGCTCAAACCAGTTTGAACATAAGCTGTCTAAAGATAATGGATTATGTTGTTCTCCAAAAACGTGGTTCAAATATTTAAGCCGCTCAATTAATTTTTCGTATACCTTTCCAAAGATTTCCTATGAGTTAAGCTAGAGGAAGTGTACTTGTCAATTTAGACAAGTACAGTACACGGAGGTCGATTTGACCCATTGTACTATGAGTTAACTCGTAAAGAATTTATTGTTGTGAAGCAGTCTTCTGGTAGTATTTTTTATCATACATACATAATTGGCCATTACAACCCATCAATCGGGATTACGGCCTAGCTTCTCACACCACTTATATCGTGTGTGTTAATTTTATACATGGGACCTACAGTTTAAAGTCGGCTCCGAACGACAGATTTTTGAGAAACTTTTTCATGGCAATTTTATTTACTCTCAGAGTTTTTGCCAGAAATCTGCTGAGGAAGTCCCCGAAAAATACTTTTTGTATTTTGTCTTTAATGCCTGGCCTGGGGCTCGAACCCTGGCTTTGCATCTAATAAGCCAATACACTACCTACTAGACGACGGCGACTTCAGACTATGAGTTAACTCGTAAAGAATTCATTGATTTGAAGAAGTCTTCTGGGAGTATTTTTATCATTCATACATAATTGGCCATTACAACCCTTCAGTCAGGATTTCAACCTAGCTTCTCACACCACTTATATTGTGTGTGTTAATTTTATACATGAGTGGTGGCACCTACAGTTTAAAGTCGAAACTTTTCATAGCAATTGTATTTCACACTCAGAGTTTTTGCCAGAAATCTGCTGAGAGGAAGTCGCCGAAGAAATATTTTTTTCATATTTCGTTTTGATGTCTGACCTGGTGTTGAACCGCGGCCTTGCGTCTAATAAGCAAATACACTATATACTAGACTACGGCGTCTTCAATTTTTATCATAGATGGCTACAATTAAACTCTTTTACCATTTGGTTAGATTAAGTAAGAATGGCAGTTTAGTATACCAGATTCAAAATACATGAGTCAGAAGTCTCGGTGTAGGAGCCAATCAATGCTTTTCAAACTTCAAAATACTCCTCAATCAGAGACGTGTTAGTAATATTGGAGGTGTTCTATTCTATTCATTTTCATCTCCAAAGCTGAGACAGTACAAATACTTTTTTGGGTCTATACGCCGTGCTTGTCATTGCTTGACTATCCAACAGTTACTGCAAGTCGCTCATATTACGTTTGTGCATCCTATAGTGTCCCCATTATTTTATCAAATTAATGCCTCAGAAACAGAAGAACTAGGACTATGATTAGACAGTTGATAAGGCCAATTTGATGGACCTAACGTAGTTTGACGTTTTCAAAAACTGGTCAATAGGCAGTCAATATGTAGAACTTGTTGTCCTATTAAAGTCCACTGCGTTACAAGGCCACTAAGCATGCGCTTTATAGCTCTTTCAAATGGGATTTCAAAGATTAAAGTGCTTTGAAGTTTCTTAAATGATTTTAAAAGTAGAGATCTATTGTTGATAGTGAACATAAAGTGGACTGTAACTGTAGACTGTAACTATAAGTAGAAGATTGTATAAGAAACAAACAGAAAACTATGCAAAAAACTCATTGGTTTGAAGCAGTCCAGACCTTGAGAAGATCGTGATTACTTTTTTCAATTGTGGTTGCTTTTTAAGATGTTGGAAAAGTTTTTGTATGTCAGGTTGATTGAAAATGGTGATGTTTTCTTACAGTCATTTTTATTTTTTACTCAAATAATATTGTGAAGTTTGAGTATGAGTTTGAAATGTAAATGATCGTTATATAGGCTCTTATAAAAACTCTTTGACAGGATTATAGTCTTGCTTTTCACACATTGCTTGTTGCAAGTATTAATTTTTATTCATGAGTGTCATAATCTCGATTTTAATGACGGTTCAGAACAATATATCTGAGAAGATTCTCAAGGCAATTAGCTACTCTCTCACATATTTTGTCAGTAGGCTGCTGAGCAGGTGCTGCCGAAAAAAATATTTTATTGTTTTAAGATCGCAGAGCAGATATTGGAGCTTGGAGTTGTTCTTCAGTAAGCCTCTATCCATCATGCTACTGCGATTTCTAATTTTATTTTAAAAAATATTTTTGAATCGGCATGAATTAAAAAGAGTTGGATTTATAGTTGGTACATGGGTTTCTTCTTTGTTTAAATTTTTTTTGAATTCGTTTTGAAATTTTTGATTTGGATGATAAACAATGAAAGATGGGAGTGAATAGGGTGAAGCGGAAATATATTTCCAAGATTAAAGCACTTGTCTTTTGATAAGTCTGGGTTGAGAGGTTGGTCAATAAGCCTATAAACCGTTTTCATTCATGGAATTGTATAGTACACAGGTTTAATACAGTTTTGGCAGGATAAAATGAAATTTTCTTGAAGGTATTTCAAAGGAGATTATATTTTGGATTAAAAAGCTTTCCTGTTTACTTTTGATTCAATGACATTTTAGAGGATTGTTTGAACTTCCAAACTGCTATTCTTTAATTGAATTGAATTTTGCAGCTTGATCATGACTTTTTATTCAAAAGTCATGGAGTTGTTGATCTGTCCTGTCAGGTATAGTACTTCGCTGTTAAGAGCCTAAGGTATTTAGTCAACTGACAAGGAACAGGAGCACTGTTTTTATTCAAAAGTCATGGAGTTATTGTCCTCTTAGGTATAGTACACCGCTGTTAAAAACCTAAGGCATTGTGTAATAGAAAGGAATTTAGTTGAAAGTTTTTCAAAAGAGATTGCATTTTGCATTAAAAAGTTATCCTGTTTGCTTTGGATTTAATGAAATTTCAGAGGACTTTCCCTACATTCACACTCTTAAGCATTAAATAAGTTTGGTCTATTCTGTTCAAATATTGAATTTAGTCAACTGACAAGGAGGAGGAGCACTTTTTTTTTATTCAAAAGTCATGGAGTTATTAGCCTGTCCCCTTAATTGTATTACTATGTTACTGAAGGCTTAAGGCACTGTGTGCTAGAATGGGATTTCCATGAAAGTATTTTAAATCTTATTGTGCTCTACGTTAGAAAGCTATCCTGTTTATCTTTGTTTCCATAAAATTTCCGAGGAACAGGAGCACTTTTTTTATTCAAAAGTCATGGAGTTTTTAGCCTGTCCCCTTAAGTATAGTACCCTGCTGTTAAAAGCATATGACACTGTGTGCTAGAATGGGATTTCCATGAAAGTATTTCAAATCTTATTGTGTTTTGCATTAAAAAGTTATCCGGTTTCTTTTAGATTCAATAATATTACCAAGGATTTTCTATGTCCTTCAGAAGAGGAGACTTAAGAACTGTTAAACATAAATTAAAGGCTGGGGCCTGTTTAAATTTTGATAGGAGTCAACTGACAAGCTATAGAAGCAGTTTTGGTTTTCAAAAAGTCTTGGAGTCAACTGACAAGTTGTAGGAGCAGTTTTGGTCTTCAAAAAGTCTTGGAGTTATTGACTTGACCTTGAAAGTAAAGGAAATATGCTGCTGATTTAAAAGAAAAAAAATCAATGTAAGGAATCAGGCCTTACTACTTTCATTTGGTTTTCTTGCTGTTGCAACGACTTTGAACTATTTGCAAACTATCCTTTCCATAATGTTTGTTTTCTGTTTTTTTAAATCCCTTAATAAGATTTTTTTTAAATATAATGCCTTCATCTTTACTTACCATTAACTGCATGGTGTAGAGCTTGCTTTTCGTTGCTTTTTAAATCCTTAAATCCTTGATCTCTAACAGCAAGAAGGGTGTAAAATTGTTAATCCACAATATCCTTGGTACTAAAGCTGCTGTTACAAACACATGCACATGGAAAAAAAATAAGATAAAGAAAACAAAAGACTTAGAAAACGAACTTGAATTTTTAAGATTATTTTTTGTTTTTTTGTTTTTTTAAGCACTGTTTTGTTTATTTTGATTATTTAATATTGTTTTCTGTTGTTTTTTTATATTGGTTTTCTTTTGGTTTTTTTTTCTGTGAATATTTTTTTTTTAATTACTTTTTACGTCCGAGCCGCACGCCAACACTAAGGAACGCACACGTTGCTTAGGGAACGAAACTGGGCTTTTGTTTCTTGTGTTTGTTTAATACGCTGTCTACAGCTGTATGTTTAGCAAATTAATGATACCAACTTTAAAGCGACCAGTTACTTTTATATCCAAAACTTCAATTCACAACAAAGCAAACACACATACGAACGTATACGAAACGAAAATATTATCATCATCAATACTTCAATACGAAGCGGCTGCTCGAAACCGTGAAATGTAAGACGAAAGTAAAAATAAGCGGCTCATGTTGCTTTCTGCAAATAACACACAGACATACTTCTTAGTTTAGTTTTCCTCAGCTTATTTTTTTTCTTTCTTGTTATTATTGTTGTTGTTATTATTTGGTTGGTTGTGTGTTTGTGTTTGTTTGAAGAAGTATTTTAAAGCACAAATAAATGCTGCATACATATGCACTTGGTTATCTCTTTTTGTGCGATTATGCACTCACTCTTATTCAATCGTAGTACTTAATAACTCCTCTCAAGCATATGCCTACTTTTTTTCTTCATATTTTCGTGTTGTTGTTTTTCGCGTTGTTGTTGTTGTTGAAAATCTAGTACATGTACATTCTCTTATTTGAATTTTTATACTTCCGTTGGTCGGTTGGTTTTCCACTGTGCTGTACTGCGCTGGTAATGTAATGTAATGACGTTATAGCTGTGATTATTATAAAACAGTCGGGTTTTTTTTGTTTTGTTTTGTTTAATTCATTAAACGCCATTGTTATTGTTGGTGTTGGTGGTATAGCTAGTGCAGCTAGTATAGCTGGCTGGTGTTATATTATGGCGCGGTATTAATTTTCCTTTTCCTTGGCTTACTTTAGTTACAATATTTGCCTTAGTTTTTCCAAACACACACACAGAGACTATTACAGTTGCTTAAAGCGTATAAAATTTCTGTAAGCAAATCCATACAGAATAACACCATGTTATGAAATAATAATGAAGGGTTGCAACAAGTTTGCGCCCTCATTATAAACAAACAGAAAAAAAAACCAACAAAATTTTAATAACAACCTCAGCATCTTGTCTTTGCCAAGATAAGAAGTCTTGTTGCATACAAAACAAAATTGCTCTTTCGTTAATGACTTTTACTTTGGTTTTTATCGTTGTCGTTGTGGTTTTTCTTCTTGTTGCCATTTCCTAGATGAGGCAATTTTGTTAATGAATTCCAAAACATAAATTCATGGAGAAATGATTGCGATCAAGTTTTTCTATAGAAATTTCTGAGATAACATTGTCGTCTTACAATGTTTAAACAAAAAAAGAGGAAGACTTTTTCAGTTTGTTTTCCAGAGAAACTTAAATAGGTAAAGCGCGGGACATAATACAAGGGGGAGGGGGTGCAAAATTTAATATTTCCTATGGAAAATTGTGTAATTTTTAAAAACAATAGAAACATGGAAAGTAATTTTGTAAATGAAGGCCTATTTATCAGATTACAAAAAGTGCAATAAAAATAAAATTAAATTCTTGATAGTGGTAGGTAGGTAGCAGAGATTAGCAGTGAACCGCTTTTTCGCTACTCATAAGTACTCATGAAATTTTGAGTATGAGTGAGTCAATAGTATTGAAATCCAATTACTCTGCTTCATTCGTACTCACTACAACATTGATTTATAAGTGCAGGTTGCAATGAGTATGAGTACAACATTGACATCAAACTCATAACATTCGAAATATGTTTGATTCATACGCCTACTCATTCAAATTTATAAATTTAGAAAAATACTTATAATACTCATAAATGATTCGAGTGATTCGAATCATTCATCAAAATTTACTGTCTTAGTTGTTGTTGCATTTACAAAAAAGGAAGAAAGAAAAAGACAAAGACAGCAAGGAGAGCAAACACACAACCTTCTAGTGAGTTGAGTATTGTAGTGTTCGTACGCGAATCATACTTATTTTGTGATTCGTGTATACGATGAGTCATGGAGAGTCGAAATCAACAACATCATGCGTATTGTTTAGTATGAGTACGATGAGTATTTCAAACTTTGAATCTGAGTAGTATGAGTATGACATTAAAATAAGTATGAATGCGTATAAGTATCAGAAATTTTAAGTGTGATTCGAATCTACTCATCGTTTTGAATACTCATTGCTGACCTCTGGTCGGTAGGCACTTAGGCCACATGTGCAGCCCTTGTGCTGACTAACTTTTCCTTATTCCTTGGTTTGGAGGAACTGGGTCAGTATAGAGACAGCGACTGTGGTATCACAACGGGCCGCTATGTATGGTCTTGGTATTATAGCTACCACTCCAACCTACCCTGCCCTACCAATAACACCCATTGTGATAACACAGTTCAACATTTCCTCTTAATCTCTGAATCATTCGGAGTTTCTTATAAGCGGCATAGACTATCATATGTCTGTCATAAATAGTTCGCTTAAATTGTTCGCATAGAAGTCATAGTTTCCTACTTTTCCCTCATATCTGCAACTCTTGCAGGTCATTTGTCATGCGTTCAAAACCGATAGATGCGATAGAATGCGTGCCATAACGCAATATCCAGTAATGACTCCAATAACCACACCGAGCGTGTTTAAAGAGGCTTTGCGTACGCTCTCTGTCTACCTTTGGCTATATTTTTTAAGTTGTTCAGCCCTTATCTGAAGCTTCCCTTCTAGCGTTAACGGAATCCATAACATACATACATAATTAGTCATTACAACCCTTTAGTCAGGATTACGACCTAGTTTCTCACATCACTTATGTTGTGTGTGTTAATTTTATACATGAGTGGTGGGACCTACAGTTTAAAGTCGACTTCGAATGACAGATTTTCCATTTTTTTTCATTTTTCATGGCAATTTTATTAAGTTTTTGCCAGAAATCTGCTGAGAGAAAGTCGCCGAAGAAATATTTTTTCATATTTCGTTTTGTGGGAGATGTCTGACCTGAAACCTGAACCGCAGCCTCTTGTTCAATAAGCTAACTCAACATCTGCTAGACTATATAACAACGAATATATTCCTTTGAAATTCGCTTTGGGAAAATAGTTATCGATATTTTAGTGTATTTTTTTGTTGGCCTGTTAGATGATGTATGTACTGGACACTATGGATGCTGCCACCAGATAACAACATGACCGATTTTAAGTTTATTACAACAGAAGTTACCAGAAAGAGTAATTTCAAGTTTTGGCCTTGTCAATGTGTCACCAAGGCCGTGCAATTCAAGGCCGTTAGAGTTTTTCTAGGCCAAAGAAATATTTTTTCATATTTCGCTTTGTTGGAGATATTTGTAGCGCGGTTTGAACAACACACTACCTACTAGACTACCCCAAACACATTTCAATATTGCCTCTTAATCTTTGAGTCATTCGGAGTTTCTCGGGAAGCCGCATATACTGCTAATGTCCATCGTAGATTGTTTGCTTAAATTGTCCACGTAGAAGTCACTAAGAAGCCATTTTCCACTCTGATATAGGCTGCAACAGTTCCATCCTTTTCCTCAAACCAGTAGCTTTTGAACAAATCAATTGCCATGCACAGGCTCTGCATGTGTGTTCAGTAGTGACTGCAATAATCACACCGAGCTTGCTACTTTGGAGTTTCAGCAGACTTTCCGTGCGATACTGTGTAGTTTTCGGCCAGATTTACCGCATTGTTCCGCTTATATCCGAAGCCAACCATCTATCGTTCGTGTCGTTCATAACTGTAATGTAAATTATAAAAGAACTTCTAAAATACAGAATTCAACGGGGATTTCGATGGTTATGCCACATCTGATCAGTCCATCCGCTCTGCAGTTGCCCGATTTATTGTCTTTCAGTTGAGATATTCTGCGGCGACTTCCTCTCTGCAGATTTGTGGTAAAAACTCTGAGAGTAAATAAACTTGTCATGAAAAACTTTTCAAAAATCTATCTTCCAGAGTCGGCTTTAAACTGTAACTCCCGCCAGTCATGTGAAAAATTAACACACGCAACATATATGGTGTGAGAAGCTAGACCGTAATCCTGATTGTAGTCTCGTAATGATCAATTATGTATGTAGGCAAGCTAGGGAAACTTATCATCACTGCATACGTTACGAACTGCATATTAATGGTGACATATGTGTGTTTCATTTCAAAACCAAACTTTCAATCTAGTGATAAATCAGGATATTTCAAACTGTAATCATTTGATGAGAGTCCAGTATTATTTCCTTACTTTGGCTGAATGCAATTGCATCACGTCATGTGTCGTAATAAACATAAAATTATGTGCTGAAAACACTGTTGCGACTGCTTTAATACTGCTTTTTAATGCTAATTTGTTTACTTAAGCAATTGGAAATTAACCGTTGCAAAGAGCTAATAATTTTATATATAAGGTCTTCCAACAGAGACTTTCACACTTTGACATTTGATAACAGCTATCTTGTTGAAGCTATATATGTCGAATTGGTTGTCCTTTATTCTTTGTGTAATGAAAGACTGTAGAAAATGATGTGTGTTGGCTAAATAAGCTCTAAAGTAGTTGGAAACTGTCCCTAATTTTCATGGGCCTTAGCGATGAGTCTAGTTTGGGTTAGCGTGTAGTTTCCCATTCACAGGCAAGTTCACTCGGTGGCCAATATGAAACATTGTGTTACCCAGTGTAAGGTAAGCCACCTTGTCATGATCCTTTGGTAATGGGTTTGAACCACTCCTAAATCCGATGGAAATCAGTCGGTTCCCTCAGTGGTGCGTTCGCCACCATGACCAGGTCTTCAATCCTTCTGTCGCCCAAAAACCAATGACGTTTGTCCTAAAGTGCAGGGCACTCGCTTAAAAGTTGTTGCACCGCTTCCGTTATCACCACATTATAGCAGCATTTGCAGTAATCCTGGAGGGTCAGGCCGAGCCTCTCAGCGAAACAGCCAATAGTGCAGTGTCCTTTTAGAATTCCTTTTAGAACACGAACAGTACTCTTGTCGATCTCAAGTAGTTCAATGGTTCTCTTGCTATCCTTTGCTGGACACAGCAGTTTGAAACTTCGGCAATCAGGTATGCTGGACCATCCATGGTTTGTTGAATTTCAGGCGGCTTTTTCCAATTTGGAAAAGTATTTCTGTAGAGGCGCATATATACCCCTTCTATCGTCTCCTCTTCAGACATCTCCAATCCCTTCCGAGCCAATTCATCTGCTCTTTCGTTTTCCTTTATACCACAGTGGTCCGGAACCCAGTAGAAATGGGTGTTGTGTTGATGTAGAAGGCAGTGTATGATGTGTCCATGCAACTCCTGACGGCCTTTGATTTGACGAGATGTGTTATCCCAGTACTTTGATTGGTGTTTGACTGTATACACATATGATAAAATTCGTAGGAGATAGGTCCTCGATTTTAACTTGTTCAATAGCAAAAATGCCTGAAATACGCTGGCTTGTTTAGGTAATCTGTATGAGCCGTTCAGTGCCAGTTTATCGAAATAGACCCCAGTTTCAGTTCCAAATTCCATTTTTAAGCCTTCGATGAATATCGTTATATCACCTTCAGCGATGATAGCTTTAGCATTCCACTCCTTCCGTATGAGAGTGTTAGTTTTGCATGTTCGTATGAAAATACCCTCTGGTGCAATGAAGTCACATTTACAACTCTGGGGTTTTGGTTCTTTTTTTTCAATATTGAAGCGTAGCCCAACATATCTTACAACTTAAGCCTCCGTACAGTTTAACAGCCCCGTTTTGGAGAAAGATGTTCAATGGTTGCAGAGGCAAGACAAGACCTCGAGGCCAGCCTGCGGCATGGACTTTTGAGCAACCGTGATGCTTAAGCATGCTAACCTCTGTTCCTTCTTTATCGTAGAGAGAGAGGCCTTCCGCCACACTAACCCGTTCTGTAGGAGAGTATAGGCCGTACAGTCGCTGTATACTTCGAATGTATGATACGAGGCTGTAGGCTCCATCTACTCCCAAACGTCCTTTTACAGACGCACAAGGCATTCATCGCCTTCATCATTCTTTCCTCCATGTTTCTCTTCCAGAAAAGTTTGGAGCCCATAGTTATACCCAAGTACTTTATGCAGAAGTCGGCGTAGTCTAGCAGGTAATGTGTTGGCTTATTAGACGGGAGGCCAGGGAGGTTCAAACCCCAGGTTAGACATTTTCAACAAAACGAATGAAAGAATATTTCTTCGGCTGAGAAAAAATAAAATTCCCAAGTAAAAGTTTCTCATGAATCTGTCGTTCGAAGTTGATCTTAAACTCTAGGTCCTGCTAGTACAATGTATAAAATTAACGCACACAACATAAGTGGTGTGAGAAGCTAGGTTGAAATCCTAGCTGAAGGATTGTAATGGCCAATTATGTATGTATGTATGTACTTTGTACGGTATATTCGCTTGGAAGTTGAAAATTACTTACAATGACTTCTACAAGAGCTGTAACCAAGAGAAACAAAGAGAAGAGAACAAAACATCTTCTCTGACTGGTGAAACTAAAAACAAGAATTCTTGAGGACATAGAATTTAATAACAATTCGCATCTGGTTCTGGTTACCAGTCGCCGTAGTCTAACAGGTAGTGTATTGGCTTATTAGACGTAAAAGCCAGGGTTCGAGCCCCCAGGCCAGACATAAAAATAAAATACAAAAAATATTTCTTCGGCGACTTCCTCTCAGCAGATTTCTGGCAAAAACTCTGTAGAGTAAATAAAATTTGCCATGAAAAGTTTCTCAAAAATCTGTTGTTCGGAGTTGACTTTAAACTGTAGGTTCCGCCTCTCATGTATAAAATTAACGAACACAACATAAGTGGTGTGAGAAGCTAGGTCGTAATCCTGACTGAAGGGTTGTAATGACCAATGTATGTATGTATGTATGTACGTGTCCGATTAGAATATAATTCTTTTTTTTATAAAATTATTGGAATGGTTAAGAGATGCCCATTAGATTAGATAACCTAAAATCAAAAGAGTTAGGAAACAAACTTTTTTTTTACATTTTTATTAAATTTTTAATTCCGTTTTATTTTGTAAGACAAAGTCATTAAAAGTAATCGTGACTATGGCAGAAAGACTTACATATATTATTGCATACTTAACCCCTTTCCCCTAAAAAAAGAAGAAAAACAAAACCTGAAGAAACAAATCGAAATGAAATAAAATATTATTTCATTACATATGTATGTATGTATATATGAAACTTTTATATTTAGAAAGTAAATCATTTACTCTCTTAACAAATCTTAAAAACATTATTTGAAATCATAAATTTTTATTTTATTTTTAAATTTTATTATTGATGTTGTAAGTGTTGTTATGGGATAAGGAAATACATATGAACTGTTTCCCTATGAGGTTTGTTTTTTTTCCTACATTTCAGCTTTAATTATTAACAAATATAATTAAGATTTGTTAACCCTTTAATTATTACTTACCTAAAATCTGAATTGAATTTCTATCTACAAAAACTAATCATCAAGTGGGTATATTTTTCACCTGCTGTTTGGATTACAGCAAAGCAATTCGGTCGTATGTTTGGTTGTTGGTTTGTTTAACTTTTATTTTTCCACGAAGGTTTTTGAAGGTTAAAGCTAATGTATGCCAAAAGCATAATTTATCTTTATCATGAACAGCAGGTCAGCCTTTTTAATTTTTAAATTTTTTTTATTAAAAAAAAGAAAAAAAATAATGAAAGAAGAAAAGAAAATTTATTCATAATGTTTTTATTTTATTTACAAATCTTTTCTTTTAAATATTTTAACAAATAGAAGCTTATTCATCTATCTGTATAGAAATAATACAATAAATAGTTGTTATCTTTCAGTTCAGCAATTTATTTAAATAGACACACACAATATGATCATAATGGTCTCTAATAAAAAGAGCCCAAACTAAAGGCTATTAACCATAAACAATAACAATAATGTGTGGCATCTTTTGTAAAGGTTACATATTGTTTTCGTCGCCTCCAAAAGGTTATTAACGATGTTGTAATTTGTCTTTAACAATAAAGCAAAAGAAAAAGGTCTTCTTCTTCTAGATTAAATTTAATTAAATTGAATTGAAAACAAATTTAAATACCTTCAATGCATCATAACATGCACAAACAATTTAATGAATGCATAATAATACGGCCTCCAAAACAAAAATAAAAGAAAGAAAATGTTATTGGAATTAAATACTATTTTTATTGGATTATTTTTATTCTTTATTGAATTTTAAATAATAATAATACATACAATATAATTTAAATTCAGTAGTCCGGCAATGACTTGGTAAATGTTTTATTTGTCAAATGCTCTTTGATGTAGGCCCAGAAAAAATCTAATGACCTCGAATCGCATGGTCGTGGTAATAAAATGATAACCTCTACATTACAACCCTTCAGTCAGGATTACCATCTTAGCTTCTCACACCACTTTTGTGTGTGTGTGTTAATTTTTTACACACACATTTTAAACTCGATTCCAAGCTGCCCTTTCTGTTCCACAAGAAATTCTGTTCATATCAGCGGCATGGAGTATTCCCACTCATATGCTCATTTGTCTGCTCATTCCCACATGTGACTTGGTATCCAGCAAAAGATGAACATATTTTCCCTGCTTGCCTGGACAATACGTACATATGGTACATAATTGGTCATTATAACCCTTCAGTCAGGATTACCACCCTAGCTTCTCACACCACCCAAGCTATGTGTGTTAATTTTTTCCATAAGTGGCGGGAGCTACAGATCAACGTCGATCCCTAACGGCAGATTTGAGAATCATCATCGGGTTATATATTTTTAAGAATGATAGTTGACAGGCTATCACGGTCAATGGAGAGCACTAGAGGTGAATGATTAGCAACTTATTTTGATCTAAATTGTATTATCTGTACATCAACTATATATGAATATTCTGCACGAGCGATTTGGGGCAATTTTTTACGTAGCGGTGATGTGAACTGCGCGTCGAGGTTGTGCGGTTTGACCCCTTTAGAAATTGTATTGTGGGGTTTCGTTAAATCATAGGTATATGCAAACAAGCCACATATCAGCCTGATTTATGTGACAGAGTCATGCGTTGGACGTGTCAGATGAGATCCAGAGAAGCCATGGTGAACATTTAGACAATGTTATATTCCACAAATAATGGCATTAATAGATCTTTCAAACAAATAATAATTGCGATTATATCTCAATGGATAGTCATATTTAAATATAAGGAAAAGAAGAAAATATTCAATTACTGAATTTACATGAAGTTCCAATCTATGGGGTACTGATTCAGTTTCAGAAAGGAAGTCCTCATTTGGTTCCAATTATGTTCTTTAATGGAATTTTTTCTTTCTTTATTGCACGTCTAACGATTTAGAATTTATTCGGATATTCTAAAAATTCTTCAAATTTTCTATGAGTTGTATGAGCACAATACACATGAGCTGTAATACAATACTCAGGATTAGTATTGGAGAAGAAATTAAAGTGGAGTGTTCATATACAGAGGAGTGTTTTAATTTCGAATTTGTGTGTTGTGTTCTAGCTTTTTTTTGAAATGGGGTTTAACCGTGGCTGACTAATTTTATTTTGAAAGAAGCGAACAATGGGACAGGTTTCTAAAACGTAGTTGGCTTAGTAATATCAAGGTTGTGGTATGAAATTTAGCTTGAAGTTATTTTGTTGGGGGCTCTTTTATTTTCTTAGTTAGAATTTATGACAATGGACGACTTATAAAAGAAAGTTTTTTAAGAAAGGTTGGTGTTTCATTAGGAACTAAAAAAAGACATTGCTCATCACTGATTAGCTAACTTGTGGGCTGATTGTTGTGCCCCTTTTTATTTTTATATTGGTTTCTGGCTGTTTTTACTTCTATAGTAACGAAGCCTTTTATTTATTTAGTAGTGAAAAGTAGATAGTATAAAAGTGAAGTCAAAGGGTAAAAATAGAACTGAGAAGCGGTAATTTGCTACTGAATTAATTTTTCCATGTAAGTTTAGTTGGTTTTTTTTGCAACAAAAGATTTAAGACAGCAATTTTCAAATAATCACATATTTCTTAAATGTTCTTCAGTCTTATTCCGTTCTTCCATTTATTCTTATATTTTATGTTGGGAATTACTTGATTATCTGATTATTAAGGATGAAATGGTAGGAAGTTATGAAGAGATGTGGCTTAAGAGGAGGCGAAGTGAAATAGAGAAGATCTTATAAAATAAAATTCGTATTGGTTGGAAAAATCTGCACTTGCACCTCTCATGTGTCCAGGAATCATTGAAATCAGTGGAGCAATTGGTTCAATTAAAAACAACCAATTCCCAGGCCTGAACAATATTTCCCCAGAACTCCTTACAACTAGCGCTCGCTTAATTGAACCTATCATAAAGGGATTCTAGAATGACGAATCCATTTCAGACGAAATTACCGCCGGCACAATTATAAATCTTCCCAAAAAAGGCGATTTAACTAACCGCCAGGAAGAATTGGAGAGGTGAAGTTATTGCGAATATAATAACCAAAAGACTGTCAAAAGCAATTCTTCCCTGAAGGGAACAAGTTGGCTTCCTTTCCTTGCGTCCACCAGGTCAATAGTCTCAGGATTATTATGGAACAGTCAGTTGAATGGAGATTTCCTCTTTGTCTCGTATTTGTTGACTTCGAAAAGGCTTTTGATATTCTAAATCACACGCCTATATGGAGCGTACTGGCATGCAAAGGTGTCCCTACTAAAAAAATAAACTTAATAAAGACACTGTACAACAATGCAACATGCCGCGTATTACATGAGAAACAACAGCAACAACAACAAGCAGCAAAATAAAAACCGGAGTCTGCCAAGACTGGTGCAGCCCTTGTGCTGACCAACTTCCCCCTCCTTGGATCGGAGGAACTTGGTCAGTACAGAAGCTGCGTTCATCTGTGGCATCACAACTGGCCGCTATGTGTGCTCAAGAGAGCTTTTTTTGGTAAATTAAAGCTACCACGCTAACCTAACCTAACCTAACCTGCCAAGACTGTGTGCTGTTAACCTCTCTAACTGTGTCCTCGATGTAGTGATGCAAAATTCAACATGTCATAGGAGAGTGATTACATGGGGTTTTGCAAGACAGATTGGAAGACCTGGACTATGCGGATGATATATGCTTGCTAAGTCATTCTTTCTCCGACATGCAGTCCAAGATAGATGTAGTTAGCGAAACCGCAAAGCTAGCTGGACTGAAGATGAATATCCACAAAACCAAAACACTTAGGAAAAATGTATCGGACGACCATCATGCACCATAACAACCCGTTTAACAGATTTCGGCATGCCGCAACAAATCCTTCCAGGCGTCACACCAATCGATGACAGGGCTTCCTCGATTTGGTCCTTCCAACGGATATAAGGTCGTCCTCTTCGTCGACTTCCGCAAATTCCCGCATTAAATACCCGTCTCGTCGGAGCATCCACCTCCATTCGAACGACATGGCCGAGATAGCGCAGCAGCTGGATATTAATACGCTGTACAACGTCAATGTCGTCGAGGGGCTCATACAGCTCACTGTTGGATCGGATACGGAAAACATCGCCAACTCGCACTGGACCGAAGATCTTACGTAGGACTTTTCTCTCGAACACTCTCAAGGCCGCTGCATCAGTTCTTAATAGGGTCCATGCCTCTCCGCCATAAAGAAGCACGGGTAGGATGAGTGTCTTGTAGAGTGTTAGTTTTGTCGTACGAGAGAGGTCTCTGCTACTCAATTGCCTATTGAGACCATAGTAGCACCTATTGGCAAGAGTGATCCTGCCCATGATCTCCAGACTGACATCATTTTTGGTGCTAACGGCGGAGCCAAGATAAATAAATTCCTTGACTGTTTCATAAGTATAGTTATCGGCCGTAATTTGAGAATCAATACGCCGCACGTCGCTACTTCTCGATAACATATACTTTGTTTTGCCATCACACACCGGGAAAAGCCAAATCACAACCGAACTATCCAAACTACGTCTACAGGGGAATGAAGTCAAACACCGCACTGATGATCGAGCTAATTGGTACCAATTGTTTGCTCCCTAGAGGAGTAAAAGAAACATATATTGGTTGGAAATAAGAGTAGCAGTTAGGCGACGAAATCATGTTTAACATACAGGTTTAGTTAAGACAAAAACCTTAATTTTTTTTTATTTTTTCAAATGTTCTTCTGTTCGTTTCTTACTTTTTTTTGGTCTTCATGTAAGGATTTACAGGATTTGATGATTATGTAGGCTACAATAATAATTATAAAGATAAGATGTTTAAAAAAGAAATCGCTCAAGAGGAGATAATTAAGGTAAGATAGAGGAGATATTATAAAGTATAAATCGAATTGGTTAAGTAGGTATAGTAGGACTTAGAGAACAGAGTTGTTGTGCTACTGAATTAATTGTTAATGCTTTTTTCTTAAACGAAAGACTTAAGACATAAACCTTAATTTTTTAATCCTGTTCTTCTGTTAGTTTTTTTTGTATTTTATGTTCGGTTTTGTTACAGGATTTCCAGATTATTTAAGACGAAATGGTAGCTAGAACAGTGGATTGTAAAAAGAAAGCACTTAAGAGGGGTAAGGGTGAGATAGAGGAGATGTTATAAAATGAAAATCGAATTGGTTGAGTAGGTATAGTAGGACATAGAGAACAGACTTGCTGTGCTGAACTAGTTTTTAATATGTAGGTTTTTTTGAAAAGAAAGACTTAAGACATAAACCTTAATTTTGTTTGTTAATTCTGTTCTTCTGTTAGTTTTTTTTTGGGTTTTGTTACAGGATTTCCAGATTATTAGTTATAAAAAGAAGTCAGTTAAGAAGGGTAAGGGTAATATAGAGGAAATATTATAAAATGAAAATCGAATTATTTGGGAGTAAACGTTGGTTTTAGAGAGCAATGTTCGTGAGCTATTGAATTACGCTTAACATATAGGTTTAGTTTTTTGTTGAAATGAACGAAAATCTTAATATCTTTATTAATTTTCTTGTTCTTTTTGTTTTTAATGCTGTGATTTACTAAATTTTCTAATGCTATGGGACAAAATGGTAGTTAAAATTAGGGGTTATAAAAGTAAGTTGTACAAGAGTAAAAAGATTGGAGGTTATAAATGAAAATTGAATTGGTTGATATTAAAGTAGGTGTTGGGAAGATGATGTGCTGAAGAATTCATTCGAAACTTGTTTGTTTAGTCATATATTGTAAAATTTCTTATTACCTTTTTATAAGTTTTTCGATGTTTTTATTTTCTTATTGTTTATATGTATAGTTTTTCGATGTTTTTATTTAAAAATAATAATTAAAACTCATTTTACATTTCGTTTGTGGTTGGTTTTTAATCTCAATCTCTTGAATTTTATTTATTTCATACGTCTTTCTTCTCATTATTCTCATTTTGTTTTCACAATTAGAAAAATATTTGGTAAAATAGATTTTCTTCATATTTTTTTTTAGTTTTTTTTTTTTATAAATTTTTCTTCTTTTTATAAGTATAAGTATTGTTTAAGTATAGTTTTCTTTTCTTTTTTTTATATGGTGTTTTTCAATTACAAATTATAATTAACTGTATGGTTATGATAAAAAAAACTATACATTAAACAATTTAAAATATAAAAAGAAAAAAACTTTGAAGGAGTATTTAAAAAGCTAATAAATAGCTAAATTACTTAACTTACAACAATAATAATATTTATTTATTTATAAAGAAAACAAATAATAATCGTAATAAAAAAAGAAAATAAAATCATAATAATAACAATAAAAAAATAAAGAAAACAAATTAATTATTTTTAATAATAAAAAAATTGAATTTCCCTGACATGCAAAGGAAAAACAATACGATACGATACGATAACATAATCTCTTTAAAATTATTTAATATTTATAAACAAGTTTTATAAAACAATGATTTATAAACAAAAAATTTATACACAAGATTACACTTATAATTATAAAATAAAAGAGTATTTTTTTCTTATTAAATTTAATTTTTTTTTAATTTCCTACGCATAAGATCACTGGACGTTAGCACTTTCGAAAAGATAAAACTACGCTTGATTTGAAACTCTTTTTTGTGTCTCTGTAACAACGGAGGAGGAGGAGTTTAGTTATTTTGTTAAAAAGGCAGATGTTAAGATGTTTAATTGCCTTTACAAAAAAAGAGGAGTCTTCGAGTCTTACTTTTACTTTTTGAAATAGCCATTCTAAGTTAAACTAATGCTTATGTAATGTTGACATTATTTTTACAATATTTACAATTTAAAACAAATATTGTAAAATAATCGTAAAATAAAAAAAATAAAGAAATTAAAAATCATTTGCTATACAAGAAAATTTATGGCTTAATAGCTAAAGACATATCGTAAAGGTTTTATACGTACATTTAATAATATTTTGTGAATAAGTATTAATTGTTATCTAGACAATAATGATATGATTATCTTTCTTTAAATCGTTTAGCATGTTGCCAAAATATCTGTTGTTATGGGGGGGTGGGGGTGTAGTGGAAGTTAGGTTCGTTAGTCTATGTTTCATTTAAAAGGTTTTTTTTTGCAAGTTTCAACGAAAAGGAGAGTTATAAGATCTATTAAGCCAATATATAACGGTAGTTAGGTTTATTAATATTTTTTTTTTTTTTTTTGTTAATTTTCATTTTCATTTCAATTTTTTTTTTACTAAGTTTTCCTTGTTTCTTTAATTGCATTTGAGGCCATTATCACGTGAGATTTCGTTTTCATTTTCATTTCTTGTTTTTTTTGTTTTTTTTGTATTTTTTTAGCTTCAATTAACTCGTAATCACATCGTTAAGCCGTTTAACGTAAGCCTTTATCTATTTAATCATTTAATATCCACTTCTTTCTCTCTCTCATTCTCTCTTTTCGCCACTTATACTCGCCTTACAATCTGTCTCTCTTTCTCTCTTACTCTCGCAGTACCATTTACAAAATCACATACGTTGCTCTCTGAAGTTCTCATTTTTTTTACATTTTTTTCAATTTTTTTTTCGTTCAAATGCGAGAAGTTAACAGAAGTTTCTTTAGTGATGCTGTAATGGGGGAAAGAAAAGAGAAAAAAACATATTTTAGTATGACAAATTCATAAACCTAATAATAATGGCCATGACCATAATGATCATGACCACCATAAGCCACCTCATGATGTTCTTCATATCCACCGCCACCACCGCCGCCGCCATGATGACTGTATTCCTCATGATGGGCTGGTTCATGATGTTCGATTTTCTTGTAATGGAATTCCGGTTCCTTGTAGCTGATGTGTTTCTCATGATATTCGGGCACATGTTTCTCAATGTGTACAGCAACGGGTTTCTCTACGGGCACCTTAACGGGATAGGGTACATGTTTCTCGATTTTAACTGGAATTTCCTTAATAACGGGATAAGGTGCTGCTACATGAACCTTGACTTCATAAGGCACTGGTTTTTCAACATGTACTGGTACGGGTCTATCATAAGGCACATGTACAGGCACGGGCACCTTCTTAATAACGGGTACCGGTACTGGTTTCTCAACATGATAGGGTACTGGCTTGTCAACATGATAAGGCACTGGCTTATCATAGGGTACCTTAACTGGATAATGTTCAATCTTTTCCACGGGATATGGTTTATCAACATGAACATGTACTTTAACCGGATAATGTACTTTCTTTTCCACCGGATATGGTGCTGGCACATGTACTTTAACAGGGACATGGACTTTCTTTTCAACGGGATATGGTGCTGGCACGTATACCTTAACGGGCACTGGACGATCATAGGGCACATGTACTGGATAGGGGATTTTCTTTTCCACTGGATAGGGAGCTGGCACTTCATGTGGTACTTTAACAATTTCCTTCACCTCATAAGGTACATGCTTAACCACTGGATATGGTTTGGGCACTTTCACCTTAACCGCCACGGGTATATGTTTCTCAACGGGCACATGTATGGCCTTTTCAACGGGATATGGTACGGGTACCTTTTTAATAATCGTTAAAGTTTTCTCCTCATGTATGGGATAGTGATGATGATGATGATAGTCTTCGTAATGATGTAGACCACGTTTGGTTTTTGTGGTCTCATCGGTGGCATCAGCAGATTTTTCAGCTTCTGCTGGTTTTGGTTCCACCTTTTTCTCTTCAGCTCCCGCGGCTTGTTTTTCTTCTTCGGCACGCGTGTACGTGGTGGCTACAAGTAGCAACACGGAGAGCAGATATGCTGTGCGCTATAGAGGGGAGGGAGAATATTTGTTTATATTAGTATTGGAAATTATTTTCTTGGAAATCCTATATTTTTTAAATAGGCCAGCAGGCAGGAAAATAATAAAAAATAAAATACAATGGATTGTAGAGGAATTAGGTCTGTATGTATAAGAAAATGTTAAGAAGTGTTGTCGTTTACAAATTGTCAGTAGACGTCTACAAAATACAATACCCTGGGGAGCATTGATTTTTTTCAGACAACATTACAGATTGTTTGAAAGGAGACATTTGAGGCTTCAATTTTCTGGGAGACTTTTTAACGACACGTTCTTCTGTAAGAAGTCTTCTAAGTTTTAAAATGATGTAATCTTTGGAACCTTAAGGTTATACTCTGTATTGTTCTTATATTTCTTATAGAAAAAGTGTTGCAGAATACTGAAAATATTTATGAAGCTTATGGAGACAATACTGTGGTCAATATAAAGAGCAGTGGAATGCAAGTTTTTGATTTGAAATTTTATGGTGTTTGGAGCAACTCCTGTTCTCCAAACAATTTACTGTTGTATTCGATTCCATTCCTATTTCAGTTTATTTTTTTATTGTAAGTCGATGACGACTGTGAATATATTTTCAGTCCTTCAGTTTTAACTGGGTTTTGTTGTGAATTGCTCTATGGAGCTGGGATCAAATTGATATACTTTCGCAAGAAGCTGTGTTCTTTGGAGGGTATTGAATTAAGCTTGCTTAGATAGAAGCCTAAAGACAGGCGCAAATTGATCTTTAGATGAACAAAGCTTCACATTTGAAAGATTATTACGTACGTTGTGTGGGATCAGTTATGGAAAGATTTTTCCAGTTAGAGTAGCATTTTACAACTGTTCTGAACTAAACTCGAAGACCAAAGGCGTGAACAAAATGATATTTGACTGCCTAAAGGCTGTATTTATTTTGGAAGATTTTCATAAGCAAATTTTGTGTGGGATCAGATATGAAAAGATTTTTCAAGTAGTGTAGCATTTTACATCTTTTCTGAACTAAACTCAAGGCATTTTAAAGGTTGCCAAGTAATTTGTAATGATTTGTGTAGATTACTACGGAATTTGAAGATTTTTGGTGAAGAATTATTGCGAATTTTTTTGTGAGTATTTTTCTTAAATTCATGTAAATTTTTTAATTCTTTATTGAATGTGTTCTTTCCTTTGTACAGTTGCCTAGAAAGTAGGCTGAACCAAGAATTTTGTAATGATTTGTGTAGATTACTAAGGACTTTGAAGATTTTTGGTGAAGAATTTTTGCGAATTTTTTTGTAAGTATTTTTCTTAATTTCAAGTAAATTTTTCAATTCCTTCGAGCACTGTTGAATGTATTCTTTTCAAGAATTTTGTAATGATTTGTGAAGATTTTTAATTGAAAATTTTTGCGAATTTTTTGTAAGTATTTTTTCTTAATTTCGTGTAAATTTTGTAATTCTCTCGAGCACTGTAGGCTAAACCAAGAAATTTTTAATGATTTGTGAAGATTTTTTGATGGAGAAATTTTTGGAATTTTTTTGTGAGTATTTTTCTTAATTTCGTGTAAATTTTTTAATTCTTTCGAGCATTGTTGAATGCATTTTTTCTAAGAATTTTGTAATAATTTGTGAAGTTTTTTTGATGGAGGATTTTTGCGAATTTTTTTGTGTTTATTTTTCTTAATTTCTCGTAAATTTTGTAATTCTTTCGAGCACTGTAGGCTGAACCAAGAATTTTGCAATGATTTGTGTACGGAATTTGAAGATTTTTGTTTAAGAATTTTTTTGCGAATTTGTTTGTTTTTGTTTTTCTTAATTTCCTGTAAATTTTTTAATTCTTTCGAACACTGTTAAATACATTCTTTCCCTTGTACAGTTGCCTAGAAAGTAGGCTGAACCAAGAAGAATTTTGTAATAATTTGTAAAGTTTGTTTAATTGAAAATTTTTGCGAGCTTTTTTTGGGAGTATTTTTCTTAATTTCGTGTAAAGTTTGTAATTCCATAAAGCATTGCAAAATACACACTTTCCCTTAAACAGTTGTATAGAAAGTAGTGTGAATTTCAGATACCTTTTATATAATGACTAAAGACCTGTAGTATTCAAACTATAACAAGAGAATTTTGGTTGAAATTTAATTAAAAAGTATGTCTACAAGAATGTGTTCCATTTGTTTATAAAAAATGGATATGAATAATCAACTTTGATTACAAAACTTGTAAGGATAATGACGATTATTATTATCGGCATAATTAAATAGTTGAGTGTAGGATAACCATCAGGAATAAAATAATTCCTTAAAATATTTAGGAATTTAATAAAAATTCAATGCTTTGATCTCTGTGCTTTATTTCACCATAAAAAATGATTATGATTAAACTTGTAAGGAGAATCAGATATAAAATAATTCCTCAAAATATTTAGGAATTTAATGCTTTGATCTTTATAAGGAAGTGCTCTATTTTATTATAAAAAATGATTATGATTAAAATTTGTTTAAAAAAATGGCAAGGAAAATTAGGATCATTGTTGTTGGCATGAGTAGAGGTCGAATAAAGCATTATTAGGACCATATGATTAAATGGTTTTAAAATAATTCCTCCTTCAAATATTTAGGAATTTAAAAAAAAATCAATGCTTTGGTCTCTATAAGGATGTGCTCCAATTGACCATAAAAAATGATTATGATTAAACTTTGTTTAAAAAAATGGTAAGGAGAATTAGTATCATTATTATCAGGATGAATAAAAGTCGTATGTAACACCATCAGGAATATGTGATCAAATATTTTTAAAATAATTCCTTAAAATATTTAGGAATCCAAAATTCAATTCAATGCTTTGGCTCCATTTGTCCAAAATGGGATTAAAAAAATTCATTTTACTGTGGTTAACGTTCACCTTGCCATCAGTTATACTTGCTTGAACGTTTTTAAAACATTTCTTTAAAGGTATTTGAAATTTAAAAACAAATTTTAATCATTTTTTTAGGAAATGAATATAAGTATCCTTGATTGACTTCATTTAAAATATTAGTGAATATTGTTCTTTACAGCAACGATTACACAAAATAAATTGAAATTCATTTCCACAAAATCGTTGGGAATTTTTGCATATTTAATAGGCACTTTATTCAAAAGAAAAAAATTCCGATAAATTTAATTTTTCTCGCCTTTAGTTCCTTTCTTATGTATTTTGCTTTATAGTTTGGTATGTATTTAATATTATTATTTTTTCCATTTATTGTATGGCTTGTAATGTAATGATATTGTCTTAATTTTGGAAATCTTCACACTTTAATTTATTCTTATTTTGGCATTTCATTGTTTCGTCGTTTAATGTTTTACGTTTACTTTAAATATTTCATTCAAATCTTTCATTTAAGAATTTTCAATCACTTGTTTTTTAATTGTTCTTATTTGTCCTTATTGTTGTTGCACGTATTTTTAATTCATTTTATTTTTAATTTTAATTTTTAATATTTTTTTTTCAATATTTTTTTAAATTTTTTTTACTCACCATCAACTGCATGGTGTTTATTTGTTTAAAACTGTTTTCTTTAATCCTTTTTGAACTAAAAACAAGCCTGTTTTAATTTATTTCTTATTTTTTTTTTGTTGTTGTTTGTTTGGTAAAAGATTTTTATCCACAATATCCTTTTTTAAATGGGGTACAGGCTGTGTAGCACATGAAAATATAGAAAGAAAACAAAAGACTTAGAAAACAAACTTTTTTTTTGAAAAAAAAATTATTTTTTTTAAATAAAAAAGAAACACTTTTTTTGAAATAGAAACAAATGAAAAAAAAATTACTTTTTATGTCCGAGCCGCACGTAAACGCAAGGAAACGCACACGTTTATTTAAAAACGAAAGAAAAGCTGTGCTTAAGTGGCTATGTAATGTAAAGCTGCACAGTTAACGGTTAAATGATAACAACTAAACGGCGAACAGTTACTTTTATACTAGCAAACCCTAAATGAAAATTAACCGTAACTCAATGGCGGGCTGTTAAACTGGCTAAGCAAAATCACAACACAAACAACAATAACAACAAAAACATGTAGCAGGCAGCAGGCAGGCAGGCAGCAGCAGCATTAGTTCATTGAAGAAAAACAATAAAAAAAACAACAACAACATAAAACGTCTACAATTGCAGTTTAAAAAAAACCAGCGTTATATACATTTAAACGCATATAAACCATCCAACACTATGCACACATTGCTTATGAACATGGGAAAAATCTCAAAAGCAATACAGACAACATAACAAAATCTGTGAATATGGAAAAAAAAATACGAACGAAAACTAAAACAAAATCAACAGCAACAACAGAAATTAAAGCAAAAATATTAAGAAATTTGAAAATGCAAGTGTATAGTGAGTAAGTGTGTGTATATAAGACCAGGCCAAGACAGGCCTTCTTCTTCTTCAATAGCTACCAAAAAATGTAACAGCCAGAGCCACAGTCACACTTACAATTACAGCAAAAAACCAAAAAAAACAAAAACAAAAATTATAACAGCTTTATAGCAGGTTTTAATAATTTTAATATCACAATTTCGGCATCAGGCCGTAAACCTCATCATCATCATTAACATCATTATGATCATAATCATAATGAAGTGTTACATTTAGGCACGTTGCAGGCATTTGGTTGGTAATTTAAAAACAAAAAAAAAAACGAAAAAAAATAATAAAAAATGAAAATATTGAAGCATAATCCATATATTTAAAGCACATGTATGAATATTGTTGCTCTCATTTTAAAAATTGTTTTCTACTTCTTCAACCTCTTCTTCTGCTTCTTCAACCTCTTCTTCTTCATCATTCAAGCCATATTGCATTGCATATGATTTATTTGTATTTTTGTATTAGCAGAAGTGCGAAATATAAAGTTTTACTAACACTTTTGTTTTTTTTGCTTCAATTTTTCTTTAATTTTTTTCCATTTTTTTTTTGGTTTTTGTTTTTTTTTTTTTTTTGATTTCGCTTCTTTCCTGACTACGTTTATACATGTACTCGTATATTAACAGCCGCCATAGGCATGTAATTGAATTAAGAATTGCTAGCTAGTCTAACGTAATCGTAATCACCTATAGAAACAACTAGACGTTATGCTTTGTGGCAACAATAGCTTATGATTACAGATGGTTTTTCTTCAGTTTTTTTCCGTCAGTTGGCCCCTTAAGACAATTTATTGAATTTGTGTTTATTATTACAATGATTATAATCATTATAATGATAATGATGATGACGCTTAGCACTGACGTTGTAGACAAAGGCAATGTTGAGCAGTTCGAAGGAGTTCATTAGAAGCTGATATTTAAAGATTTAACCCCCTGACGAACAGATTTTGAAAAATATTGGAAATAAATCGTAAACTTTTCAGAGACTTTTCCTGTGTTAATAAAACGCCCTCAGTCATTGCAATGGTGACAAAATGATGACGAACAACTAAAAATATGAAAAGAAACTCGTTAGAAGTGTATTAAACGTGCATCTCTGCAAAACCTAGTAATAATACACACAATAAATGTAGTCCTTCTGCTAAGTTTCTAGGAAAGCAAATGTCTGTGAATTTATAGGAAGCTATAGGGCACTGAAGTCGCCGTAATCTAGGAGGTAGTGTGTTGGCTTATTAGACGTAAAGCCAGGGTTCGAGCCCCAGGCCAGACATCAAAACAAAATACAAAAAGTATTCCTTCGGTGGATTCCTCTCAGCATATTTCTTGCAAACACTCTGTGAGTAAATAAAATTGCCATGAAAAGTTTCTCAAAAATCTGTCGTTCGGAGTCGACTTTAAACCTCTCATGTATAAAATTAATACACACAAAATAGGTGGTGTGAGAAACTAGGTCGTAATCTTGACTGACCAATTATGTATACCACTTTCTTTGTCAATGATCTCTTGCGAGGTGCTCCAATCCTTGTCAGCTTGACGGAGCTATCGTCCATTGTTGTCAAAGATATAGCTTCGTTTATTAAGCTTTCGGGCTGGTTTTTCAACATCGGGTAATCGTTTTTTAAATGTGCAGCCCTTGCGCAGTCTAACTTCTTCGTCAGTGGTTTGAAGGAACTTGTTCAGTACAGGTACTGCTTTTTCCTGTGGCGTCACAACGGCCCGCTATGCGTTCTCGAATGAGCTTTTGGTATCAAAGCTACCACTCTAACCTAACCTAACCTATTGGGCATGCGAAGTAGCCGTAATCTAGAGTAGGCAGTGTATTGGAAAAATATTTCTACGGGCATTATATTATGGACGCTCATGCGAGCCGCATTGGGCTAGGACACTGAGCAAGCTTAGCTTCAGTGATGAGAAAGAAGAGGAGAGTGTTGTTTAGCTATTGTATACATCCTGCCCAGCGTATATAGGTTATATTGTTTTACTGCAAATGATGGATGAATAACATCATGTTGGGTAAAGATAAGATAAAGCAAGTCATCGTAGTCTAAGAGGTAGTGTCGTGGCCACGGTTTAAACCGCAGGTCAGACATCTTTAACAAAAAGAAATTTAAAAAAATATTTCTTCGGCCACCTCCTCTCAGCAGATTTCTGAGAGTAAATAAAAGATTGCCATGAAAAATTTATCAATATAGGCATTATATACCCAAAAGAACAGACTCCTATTCTTTCTCATTTCTTCAGTTTCGTTTGCCAAGTGTCCTATACCAATGCGGCGTGCATAAGTGCCTATAATGAAATCCCCTGTAATGACTCCAACGGCCATACTAAGCGTGCTCGTTTAGTGTTTAAGCAAACCTTTCATATGCCGTCTACTCAACTTTGGCTAGATTTTCTTCGTCGTATTCGTTTTACTGATGTATTCGAAGTCTCTCAACCGCCATTTATCGAAACCATAGCTGCATTGTCAATTATAAGTCCTATACATGTCTTTCGAAATCGACTTTAAATTGTACGACATAAGTGGTGTGACCAGTGAGGTCGTAATCATAACTGAAGGATTGTATGTATAGGCCATGCTAGGAAGGTGAGGAAAAGTCATCCGTTGTTAAAGAGATAGACTCTATGAAAGATTTTCGTAGAGAATATTATTTCAATACAATGAAGGGGTTGCAATTTTTTCCAACTTAATCTGCGGGTGCCTATTATGGTGGGTATCCTGTGGTTACAAAGATCTGCCAACATTACTGTCAGCGATGCACTGTACACTACACTAACGCTAGCAGTGAATATAGTTTTCTACCTCTTTTCCTTTGGTCTTTATTGCAAGAGCTTAGTGGCTAAGTTTATTATGCGTTTCTAGGTGTCTGGACAGTGGCATTGTGATCAAATACTGGTCACGCGAAGATCCTTGTAGTTTTCAGGACTATTGGGAGTATCGACTACATGATATCGCAATATAACTTCATTACATCCAGCGTGGAGTACGAAGTCTGAGAGAAAGCATGAGAGAAATAAATACTGTAACCAAAGGCATACAAATTTTATGGATTTTAAATATACAATTGAAAAAATTATAAATCAAATGCATTAGACAGGGAGAGCATTAAAACATATCAAGACAAAAGACATAAACTTCTTTTAACAATTTATTTCACAATTTATTGTGACGAAGCCGCCGAAGAAAATTTTTTTCATATTTTCGGTTTGATTTCTGACCTGGTGTTTGAAACGTGGCTGTTACTAGACTACGCGACGACTTCATCAGGGCACCTAGATTTGATTGCTGCAAATTTTTTTGTAGATTGTATATGAAGATCATTATGTTTGTAGGATGCCAATTCATTTTAATTCATATAAAAAATTCTCATTTACTGTGTATCTGATTTCATGGTGACTTTAGACAACAAAAACATATTTCAAATTCCTTTAGAGGGTTAAAGTTAAGTTTATGCTGTTTTTTATGCGCCATTTATTATGGTGTATTTCCCAACACGTAGTCTAAATATTTGTTATAAATTTTGAACAAAATTTTTTAAAACAACAATGTTTATCGTTATCGTTGTCTTTTTTTATTTTTTGGTTTTTGCTCTGGTTTAAAGTGTTTTTAAGCGAGAATTAGGTTTTTAGGGTATAATCAAAACAATTTGAAAAATATTTTTTTAAGAAATTAGTCACGCTCAGTACAAAGCTAAACAAAAATAATTTTGTTGCAAGAGTAATGACCTCGTAATCACAGATCAATTTGAAGTTTTTTAAATTTTTTTTCGAATTTTTTGTAGAAATATTAGGAAAATGTTTAAAATGAAAATTATTTATTGGTAATACGATATTATTTTCAGTTTAAATTTTAAAAACCGTAATTAAAATTCCTTTAAATTGTATTGCCGAATAAAATATTATATTTTGATGAAAAAAAAGAAAACTTTAAAAAGTATTTAAGTTTGGCTGGTTATTAGTGTTTCAATTCGTGTCTAGGAGTTAACATCAAAGAGTTTTTCATGGCATCGGCTTTAATTGATTATTGTTTTGTTTTATTTCAAGTTTTTGTTTTTAAGGTTTCTTTTTTTTTTTGATATTAAATATCAAAGTTGAAGCGCTTTAAGAACAAAAAAATAAAAAATAAACAGAAAAGAATAAAGAATAGAATCCAAGTATAATTTAATTTGATTTTAAGTATTGGATTTCTAAAGAACGGCTTGTAAAATGAAAATTAAAACCGAAAAAAAATGTTTGTGCCTTAAGTCTTTTGTTTCAATAGAACAAGACCTTGAATGTATTTATTAATGCTTCCTATACAAAATCATTTAATACATAAAAAGAATTAAAAAACTAAAAACGAAAGTAAATTAAATAAAAATTATGAGTAAATAGACTCGAATTTTTGTTTCAATAATACTCTTGAGAGCCTTGGCCTTATGTTTGTGTCTTAAGTCTTTTGTTTTTAGCTTTCTCTAACTGTACTGATGACAATTTGCCAAATACCTTCATATATATCCCCATTTCCTTAAACCCAAACAGCAGAAAACAGGCCTTTATTGCTTTGTTTTTTTCTATGCAAATGTTTGTGTCTTAAGTCTTTCGGTTTTTTAAAATAATTTATCTTATAAAGGGTCCGCCAAATAACTTTTTTTTTGAAAATGCTTTAAAAAAACTACTGAATATTTTCTCAAATTTCTTTTTTTATTTGAAAGTACAATCCTTCCGGTTAATAATGAACAAATAATTTCATTCAAATGCATGCCTAGGCTGGCCATGCAGTAGCCTACACTAGAAGATGCCGATTTTGGCAAAAAAAATCATCTTTTCAGATGAAGCTCATTTTGATCTTGGCGGGTATGTAAACAAGCAAAATTGTGGCATTTGGGGCACAGATAACCCGTACGCATACATTGAAAAGCCGACGCACCCAAAACGAGTCAGTGTTTGGTGCGGATTTTGGTCCAGAGGCATAATTGGGCCATTTTTCTTCGAAAATGAGCAAGGAGTGGCCGTTACAGTCAATGTCGATTGTTATCGGGCCATGTTGAACGAATTTTTGTTCACAAAAATTGAAGAGGAGGATATTGGCAACATTTGATTTCAACAGGACGGCGCTACGTGCCACAAGCATTTCCAAAAGAAAAAGTTATTTCGCGCACCCTTTAGCTGTAGCTTTGGTGAAGGTTCATTGTTTATTATTGTTTTCAATTAAAAAATCTTTTCCTTATTTATTGTTTTAACACTTAAAACTGCCTTACATGCCAATTATCTTAAAAATTATTTCAGTTTTCTTGAGAAATTTTTCCTTTTTTTAAATGTGAAATGAAAGAAATGAAGTTATAAATCGCTTTCAGTGAGTGACCAATATTAAAATTTATGTTTTAAACAATATTTTATGATTTATTTATGACTTCATATTCATATTCAGCCATTTCATATTCATATATAACCTGTGCTTACTTACAGTGAAGAGTTATGTTCGTCTATTACTGTTTACAGTAGCATTTTAGCCAGGTTAGTAATGGTAATAAGAAAAATAAAAAAATGGTTTAAGAAACGCTATTTTAAATAGTAATTGCCATGAAATTTTGTAGCCGAGATGTTGTATTGAGTGGCGCTATTAATAGATAATAAATGCGCCACATAAAGCAATTAAGCAACTTGCAAATACTTATTAACGTTAGTGTTCATTATAATAACGCCACGTGACCTATTTAGTATGTAATATGATTTCCTTTTACTTGAGGAGCACTGCGGTTTGTAGCTCATTCGTGTACTCCTAACGTTTAACGGACTCGAATCGAAAGATTTTGGTGACCAGTTGACATCGCCTCCATTACCATGACTTCTTGAGCTTAAGCTGAGTATCCAATGTGCCATAAGCTGTGAGGCACATGGTGTCTTCATGTAGCAATCACATGTCATTGGTGTCCAGATCATTTAATTCAGGCCAAAAGAATTTAGTAATCATTAACCCAAAGTGGTCGGCGTTGACGGTAATGGCTTGGGCAACGTTGTTTTCAAAGAAGATTGGTTTAAGGGCCAATGCCAATTCATACCAAACGGTGACTTTTTTAGGTTCCATTGAACGCTCTTGGATTACATATGCATTGGTATCGTATCAAATTCAACAATTTCGTTTGTACGTACAACGCGGGGCATACATACATACATACATATATACATGAATACATACATACATACATACATAATTGGCCATTACAACCCTTCAGTCAGGATTACGGCCTAGCTTCTCACACCACTCATGTTGTGTGCGTTAATTTTATACGTGAGTGGCAGGACCTACAGTTAAACGTCGACTCCGAACGACAGATTTTTGAGAAACTTTTTCATGGCAGGTTTATTTACTCTCAGAGTTGTTACCAGAAATTTTACCAGTAAATACGTTCCAATAAGTTCCAGCGCTAAACAAAACAGCTTTCGTACAGTGATTGCGACTTTGGAAAATACAGTTGGAATCTTTATTCTAGACAAAGAGCATTGAAAAAGATACATATGTAGTATACACCGTCGCTATATAGTGCACCTCTTTTGGTTGGTGCATGGCCGTTTCATTTGCACACATAGGCTATCTTCCAAAATGTTAGTTGCTTTGTGTTTGAACAAAGTATCGTGTTTCATAATGCCGCTGTACAAAATATATACAATGTATTCTATTTCAAAATGTCGTTAACGCAGTCAAACAGCAATCAGGCATCGGATTTATAGTTGATGCATTGTTTGGTTACTTTGCATATCTACATAGTTTATATACAGTAGTAGAATTGCATACAAACTTTGTATTGATACATTTTGGAAGGCAGCCATATGCTATACAACAAGTACCAATACAATGTGCGATTTAGGGAAATCCCAATACTACCGCGTAATACTGAAACAGCGTTAGGCGGAGCAGCGTTAAGCGGGGTCTTACTATACTCATTCGCCCAGAAAACGGTCTCACCATTGCAAATGATTTTTTGTCCGTTGCCATGTGCTCCAGAAAACATTCAGCTAACACATGCCGGTGTCTATGATCTTTCATGGGCCAAACAGATTGCGCAGCTTTAAACATACTTATTGCCGTTATCAACTGTCAAAATTCGAAAATCGCTGTTGGAAGACTTGACAAACTGAATGTCTGTTAAAAAAAAATAAAAAAATAAAATTCAGGGAATTATTTGAAGACATACAACAGCGGAGACATCATTTATCATCATCCATTCTAATATCTAAGGACATCATCAAGTAAATTTCGGCAGCTTGTTCATGAAGTCAAAATTTTCATTAAGTCTACGTTGAAGTTCGAAAGTCGCTGTTGGAAGTCTCGACAATTTTGGTTGTTTCCTTAGAAAAATAAAAAATTTCCGGGGGATTTTTCGAAGACTCACAGCAGTCTGTAAGGAACTCATTCTGTAAACTTCGGCAGCTTGCTGCTGATGTTACAAATTTCATTAATTTATCGTAAATTGACTTTATTTTTAAAAGTCTTCTAAATACTGCTTTCAAAGTCGATGGCTCTGTAAGCAGAATACAAACATAAAATTTACTGTTGGCCTCGAAAAATAAGCCGTTCTTTTGCTGGCAGAAATAATGCATGAGAATTTTTGCCTCTACTGTTTTACAGTCCGGCGTTTAATTACTCAATTAATTGGTCATTGCAATCCTCCAGACTTACAGTTTAAAGTGTACTCCGAACGATAGATTTGCTGAAGATCTGTTCACAGCAATACTGCTGATAGGAAGTCACCGTAGAAGTACTTTCTCATATTTCGTTTCAATCGAGACGACTAATAAGCCAACAAACTACCTACTAAACTACACCGACTTCTCATTACTGAACAGTCCAACATTTTAATTCAGAATTAAAGTTTGGCTTATTAAAGATCTCGGCAATCAATGTTAATATACCAGATAAGGCTTGATAAGAAAATGTGAAAAATTGGAATTAAAGAAAACCAGTAACAGTTTCAAAATGAATTGAAATGACGTGATCAGTACTCTTTTAAGAAAATTACTAAATGGTAACCTTGTAAGACGCTTATTGGATTTTCTGTTAAGTTCGGTTACATATCGATGTAAAGTTAAGGGCATCAGGCAACACTAACTAACTGGTTTGAAAGGTAACATATCAGGCTACTCTTTATTAGAAGACATTATTTTAAACGCTTTATTCTTTGAAAAATCATTCATAAGTTATGAGTAAGATTTTGGAATCTTATCGTCACATTGTACTTGAAAGGAAATCGCCGAAGAAATATTTTTTTTCCATATTTCTGTTTGATGCCTGACATGGGATACGAACACGGACTTTTCGTCTAATAAGCCAACACATTACCTACTAGACTACGACGACTTCTACTGAACATTATAGCATTTTAATTCAGAATTAAAGCTTGGCTTCTCACACCAACCATGTGCTTCAGTTTTAGGAGTGGCAATTAGTTTCCTTCAAGAGTGGAAAGGGGTGGCCGAAATGAATATTTTTTTTTTCAAGAAGTAACAGTTAAAGTTGTAAAGTCCATGCATTTGTACAGAGCGGCAATACTCTACCCATTAGACTATGTCAGAGAACTAGGATATCTTTTGATGTCAAATCCTTGTTCTGCCGTAAAGATTGGCGAGAGTTTAGAGGAAATGATGACGAATATATACATAACATAATTGGCCATTACAACCCTTCAGTCAGGATTACGACCTAGTTTCTCACACCACTTATGTTGTGTGTGTTAATTTTATACATGAGTGGCGGGACCTACAGTTTAAAGTCGACTCCGAAAGACAGATTTTTGAGGAACTTTTCATGGCAATTTTATTTACCCTCAGAGTTTTTGCCAGAAATCTGCTGAGAGGAAGTCGACGAAGAAATACTTTTTGTATTTTATTTTGATGTCTGGCCTGGGGCTCGAACCCTGGCTTTTCGTCTAATAAGCCAACACATTACCTACTAGACCACGGCGACTTCATGATGATGAATACTTTGAATTAATATTTAAAACCAAACCCAAAATTTTCCAAAAGAAATCTATCTTTTCCTACATAAAGTTCTTTGCTTAAGTCTTTTGTTTATTCAATTGCATCTAGTAATTGTTTTATAACATTTTTTTTATAACATTTTAACGCCACAAATAAATCTTTAAAAGGAAGTAAAATTTTGGTTGGTTTTTCTCTCTCCGCCTCACATAATAATAATAAACCACATTTTAATTTATCACAGATAAACGTTGTGGTTAATTTTATGGCAAAACAATTACGGCGCGATTAATTCCAACAAGATATTAAGGCATACACAACTGACATACAATCACTAAAAGAAAGAAGAAGAAGAAAAAGAAAAAAAAAAACATTTAAGCCATGAAAACGTCATAATGTAAACAATACCTAGAGTCTTCATGGCAGACAGAGAAATAAGGGTAAAAGTAAAAATGAAAACGAAGAAAAAGAAATTGAAACCAAAATCAACAAAACATAATACATACAGAGCAATACGAGTAACACACAAAAATTTACTAGAGAGCCTGTTATAGTGGCTTATATATTTGTAATGACATAAGCTGCTGTTTTACAAGCAGCTAAACCAGTGGCCGGTATGTATTACAGCAAACCAAACATGCACTATAAACAAATACAATGTTGCTGTTGACGGCTTGAAAAACTGGCCTCAACAGAGAGCAAAAGTTGTCTAAAAGTGGTGGAGAAAAATGGTAGCAAAAGGCCTGACAAGACAAAATAAAAAAATCATGGAAATGAAACACAAAAAGAAAGAAAGAAAGAAAGATGAAAAGAAAGAAAGAAAAAAAACTCAAACAAAACCATCAAAACATTAAATTTCCTCATCCTTCTTGTGGCTTAGGCGCTGTAGATGTTGATGTCAGTGTGGTGTTAGTAAATGGAGAAGCTTTTCTTTTCTTTTCTTTTCTTTTTTTTTTCTTTCCGTTTTATGAACCAAGTCAAGTAACCAATTATCTGATTATCAGGTAATCAAAATGATGGTGATGATTATCGTGATGAGGATGAGGTCTGGTGGTGGCAAATGTTTATTACCCTGTACTGGCAATTACTATTGTATTGTAGACATGATAGTAAGGTTTTGTTTTTTGTTTTCTAATGCCAAAGACCTATTGACATAATAACGAGGAAGGCAACTAAAAGTTGTCATAATCTATCATTACCGGTCTCTAACTAGACGGGTACATTAAATCATTATGATATGTTATCAATTTGTATGTTTATATGTATGTATGTATGTACATATGTATGTGTGTGTAGGTGCAAAATTAGTTTTAAAAGAAAATAATTTACACGGTTTCATCTCTTTTATATGGTATAATTAGTGGCCGATTTAACACAATGGGCTGTCAAAGTATTATTAAAGCAAATGAATTGTCTTATTCCCCCTTTGTTTTTGTCACATGGAATTTTCTTAATTTTCTCGGTATTCCTCTAACTTCTTGTTATTTTTCAATTCCCTTCCATCCACAAAGGATTCCTCTGCAATATCTCTTTTCATTTCTCTTGCCGTGACGAACTTCAGGACTCTGGTCGGTGTTAGTAGCTCCCTGTTCACTTCTGAGTAGTCTGTTGCATGACTTAAATCGCTTTTTACGGTATTAAGCCAGATAAAGGTTAGACTGCTTCAAACTCAGTCGGCTTGAAAAGACTCAATACCTGTTTCGATCTTCATTTTCGTTTAATGAATGTATAATTATAAGCATTTCTCCTTCTATTCTACAAGAAATTCTGTTCGTATCAACGGCATGGAGTATTCCTATTCGGAAGCTCATTTGTCTGCTGATGCCCACATGACTTGGAATCAGTGGTGTTGTCGAGCCGGAACGCTCCAGAACGTCGTTGGGGTACTTCCTTTTTGGACAGGAACGCGTTCCGGAACTAAAGATGATTTCTGATAACAAGAATTGGCTGACGTTTTGAAAAAAAAATTAAAAAGAATTGCTGGTTTTTTTCTAATTTTTGACGAATTTTTATATGTATTTTTATAAACAAGAGTTTGAACCGAACCCGAACCGGAACGAACCGGTTTGTTTTTCCGAACCGTGACCAGGACTCCGGAACGCGTTCCGATAAAAAAATTAGCACAATACCACTGCTTGGAATCCAGCAAAAGGTGAACATATTTCCCCAGCTTGCCTGGACAGTAAGTAATTGGTCACTACAACCCTTCATTCAGGATTACAAACAAGCTTCGCATACCACTTATGTAGCGGCGTGAAGTATTCCTATCCGGCAGCTAATTTGTCTGTTCATTTCTACATTACTTGGAATTGAGCAAAACCTGAACATATTTTCTCAACTTGCCTATACACCACCAAGCATATCTCCTTCTATTCTACAAGAAATTCTGTTCCTATCAACGGCATGGAGTCTCCTATTCGGAAGCTCATTTGTCTGCTGATGCCCACATGACTTGGAATCCAGCAAAATGTGAACATATTTCTTCAGCTTGCCTGGACAATACTTACATACATACATACATAATTGGTTACTACAACCCTTCAGTCAGGATTACAACCCAGCTTCTCACATCACTTATGTTGTGTGTGTTAATTTTATACATGAATGGTCGGAACTACAGTTTAAAGTCGACTCCGAACGACAAATTTTTGAGAAGCTTTTGCTGGTAATTTTATTTTCCACTTAGAGTTTGAGGACTATCGTCGAGCACGGAAAACGGCAATTAAAGTCGCCGTATCGAGTAGATAATGTGTTGGCTTACTAGACGTGAGGCCCGGCTCCAAAAAGACATACGAGAAAATATTTCTTCGGCGACTTCCTCTCAGCAGATTTCTGGCAAAAACTCTGAAAGTAAATAAAATTGCCATGAAAAAGTTTCTCAAACAATCTGTCGTTCGGAGTCGACTTTAAACTGTAGGTCCCACCACTCATGTATAAAAAATGAACACACAACATAAGTGGTGTGAGAAACTAGGACGTGTCAATGCGACCTCCGGGTACTCTACTGGTTTACAATTAAGTCAATTACACGTCCTCTAACCTAACCTAACCTACCTACTAGACTGCGGTTGTATGAGTATAATCCTATACTATGCTCGAGTCAACCTCATTCGAAAAGAGTGCTTGAATCAAAGACGGCAAAGTTCCGCTTAGAAGATACCCGCGAGTTTTCTCATGTGTTTCGAATATTTCATTCTGAAACTGAACAGTTATTGTCCCTTGCCAGTATCTTTCTTCAATCTAATCGTACAACATAGATTTGTGTCTCTTTTAAGAAGTTTAATTACTCCATACACTGTAATTGCTAAGGCTCGTGTGAAATCTTTCCTAAAGGCACCAGTTAAGGAAGCCGTTGTCAGACTATGCACCTTGAAGAATCTTGTAACAGGCTTGTCTTTTATGATCCTTATCATTTAGCTATAGAGACCAGAGGTCAGCAATGAGTATTCAAAACGATGAGTTGATTCGAATCACACTTATTCATTCATACTTATTTTAATGTCATACTCATACTACTCATATTCAACGTTTGAAATACTCATGGTACTCGTACTTAACAACACGTATGATGTTATTGATTTTGACTCTCCATGACTCAACATTTACAAGAATCGCAAAATAAGTCTGAACACTACAATACTCACTAGAAGGTTGTGTGTTTGCTCTGCTTGCTGTCTTTGTCTTTTTTGTTTGTGTGTCTTTCTTCTCTCTTTGTAAATGCAACAACATCTAAGACTGTAAATTTTGACGAATGATTCGAATCACTCGAAAACATTTATGAGTATTATAAGTATTATTCTTAAGTTATGAATCTGAATGAGTAGGCATATGAATCAAACATATTTCGAATGTTATGAGTTTGATGTCAATGTTGTACTCATACTCATTGCAGTACGAATGAATCAGAGTAGTTGGATTTCAATACTGTTGACTCACTTATACTCAAAATTTCATGAGTACTCATGAGTAGCGAAAAGCGATTCATTGCTGATCTCTGATAGAGACTACAGCTCTGGTCCATTCTATCATGTACAGCAAGCTAAAATTTAACAGAGCCACCACACCTGCTGTAGGAGAGTTTGTTTTGTTGCCCCAGTTGCCAGTCTCTCTATCATATTTAACTTCTTCTGAAATGTTTTCAAATTCACAGTTGACATGCTTGTATATACAGATTCTCTTACAAACCTCTTATATATCTTTATGGTATGCTTGGCATTCCTTGAAATGCTCTCTCTATATGAGTCTTGCAAATTAGAATTCCAATCAGATTAAAAAACCTGAAACTAAAACTCAAAATTTCAGTGATGCCCACTGATTTATTCTTTAATATTACAGAGGTGAGGTGACTGAACTATTAGTCAGGGCTGGCTAAACCTTGGTGATCATGGAAAGGCCAAAAGGTTCTAATGAAGTAAGAATTTGTAAAATTTCGTATCCTATTAAAGGTAACAGGGTAACTAAAGCTTTTTCGCATATTAATAAATATGAAATGGCACTATTGGTTGTAGTCTGCACTAAAAGCATAGCTAACATTATTATCTTCACGAATAGCTTCTGTAGTAACTTTTTGGCTCAACAGAAAGAGTTCCGCTTAACGAGTAATCGATTAAATGTGAATTCTATGGAAGGTTTAATTTAATTTCTCAGGTTTCTAGATGTGGCGCCAGTGGAATTGAATTTTTTCCCTTAAAATCTAAACAAATTTTCTCATGCCTAAGTATCTCACTTTGAAGTTACTTTCGCTGATTGTTGACAAAGCCAATCATTTCATTTTGTTGATATACTTTTGTGCCAATTATAGGCCTCCTTTGGAAGGTTCAACCTTAACCCATTGTGCAATAACATAACAGGCATCTAAAATCTGGAAAGAAAAAAGTTGAAGAAAAAAAAACACAATCTTAACATGCCACTGATGTTTTGTTTGTTTGTCTTAGCCATGCCATAACACATTTTCCAAACAACTTGAATTGAAATGAAAAGTTTATAACACCAACAACAACTACAAATATGATGAAAAAAAAGAAAAAGAAAACAAAAAAGTGGCAATAGCAGTATTTACTATGGCAATATGAAGAAATTTCATATTTTTTTTCTTTTAAATTTTGTATTGAAGTTGCAAACGTCTTGTTATGGTTCATAGCAATACAAAGATATTTATGAACACACACACACATACATACATACATATAAAACGAATTAATTTTATTACATTAATGCTACACTTGTTTTTTTTTTGAGTCTATTGTACAATACACACATACCACACACACACACACATACATATGTGAGGTTTGTATTTAATAAAAAAAAAGCCAAAGAAAAAAGTAAGAAAATAAAAATAAAACAAAAAAATCATACGTAAGAGTAAACGTTCATTGCACTTTCTTAAGTTTAGCAATAGTAGCACAAAATAAAAACAACAACAACAACAACAACAATAACAACATTTTGTTTTTTGCCACCACATCGTCAGCATTTTAATAGTTCAACACCGTATATGAGTCATTTCGTTTTGAAGTCTTTAAAATAAGAATTTATTTAGAATGGTAAAGTGTCATAAGAAAACAAAAGACTTAAGAAAGAAGCATGATTTTTATTTAAGCCACCACTACTCTTAGAGAAGGGACATATAAAATTTCCTTTTGCCGAAATATTCCTTGAATCAGGGGAAAAAGTACGAGAATAACGAACTATGTGGAACCGTTTGCAAGTTTAATAAGAAACTATTTAATAGGGAATCTTCACATGAAAGTTTGTGGTTTTGAAGTCGCCGTAGGCTAGTAGCTAGTGTGTTGGCTTATTAGACGTAAAGCCAGGTTTTGAGCCCCAGGTCAGACATCAAGACAAAATACAAAAAGTATTTCTTCGGCGACTTCCTTTCAGCAGACTTCTTTCAAAAGCTCTGAGAGTAAATAAAATTGCCATGAAAAAGTATCTCAAAAAATCTGTCGTTCGGAGTCGACTTTTAAATTGTAGGTCCCACCACTCATGTATAAAAAATTAACACACACAACATAAGTGTTGTTAGAAACTAGGACGTTGTACAATGGGTCAATTCGACCTCCGGGTACTGTACTTATCTTAATTGCCAAATACACGTCCTCTAACCTAACCTAACCTTGTGGCTTCAACACCTACTGTAAGTATGATCCTATGGCATAGTGGCTACGAGAAACAGAAAGGGGATAACAGCGCGTTTGTCCTGTCTTGAATATACTGAATAATATCCATATGAGACTAAGCTAATCATAAGCAAAAAATGCTAAACGATAGGTGAGCAATGAAACTCAATCGTGACTAAAATAATTTGAAGGTTTTAGTAATCTATAGAGCCCTATACCAGAGGTCTAATGGATAATTCGTTACGTTAGTGAAAAAAGTAATTCCCTGACCCGGAGCTGATTTTCAAGCACAGATTTTCAACTACAGATCCATCTGTAAAGCACTCTATCTGTGAAATGTTATCAGCTGAGGATTATGTGCCTGGGTGACAGCTGTATTCTGAGGAAACAGAGAATCCAGGTTTGTAATCTAGAATTAGGGCCTGGTAGACCAAATTCTAGTAACATTCAGCGTTAAATACGGAGGCAACATAAATACAATGAATGACTTCGTAGGAGCAATATTAAGAATATCTTAGACAAGAAAAGCAAATGATATGGGCACTGTTCCTAGATTCTGACATTTACTGGGACAGGATCAACACGTAAGTTGAACGAATTACCATACCAAATCTGCATCGAGTACATATTATGTTAAAGTACTGTGTGTTGATTATCACACTTCTGAAAGCGAAACAAGCCTGGACTACATATCAACCATGATTCAATTTGTAGACTAAAAACTTAGCTGAGTTCGATTTGAAATTATGGGACTATTTGGGAGCCTTGAATAATTTATGCAAGGGAAATAGGGTCACTCTTTATTGGCTACCAAGTTATGTAAGAAGAAGAAGGAAAATTATCAAGGATATTAGCTTGCTAGAAAGGAGAAAGACAATTCACATTGCTGATGGAGCCAGAACCCAGTAGAGTGGGTAAATGAGTTTGAAAATTAATTCACATACATTCTGGCAAAAACTCTGAGGGTGAAATAAAATTGCCATGAAAAGTTTCTCAAAAATCTGTCGTTCGGAGTCGACTTTACACTGAAGGTCCCGCCACTCATGCATAAATTTAACACACACAACATAATTGGCAATAGCAGCTAGGTTGTAACACTGACTGAAGGATGTAAGCATCAATAATTAGGTACGTATGTATGTGTAGATCTTGCACAGTTTTAACTCAGCAATGAATTGTTTCTTCGCTACTCATAAGTACTCATGAAATTTTGAGTATGAGTGAGTTAACAGTATTGAAATTCAACTACTCTGATTCATTCATACTCACTACAACATTGATTTATAAGTACAGGTTGCAATGAGTATGAATACAACGTTGACATCAAACTCATTAAGATTCATAATCATTAAGAGTCATAAATTCAGAAAAATTCTTATAAAACCCATAAATGATTCGAGTGATTCGAATCATTCATCAAAATTTACAATCCTAGTTGAAAGAAAAAGACAAAGACAGCAAGCAAAGGAAACACCCAACCTTCTAGTGAGTATTGCAGTGTGCGTACGCGAATCATACTTATTTTGTGAGTCGTGTATATGTTGAGTAAAGGAGAGTCGAAATCAATAACATCATGCGTATTATTAAGTATGAGTACGAAAAGTACTTCAAATTTTGAATATGAGTAGTATGAGTATGTTATTAAAATAAGTATGAATGCGTATAAGCATCAGAAATTATGAGTATGTTTCGAATACTCATCGTTTTGAATACTCATTGCTGATCTGTGGTACACAACCATCTTGTGGCACATATTATAGCATAACAACATATTATATATAACATCCCTACGGGGAGTAGAGGGTACTAATTGACAATTGTCATTCTTCTGGTGTAGTAAAACCAGAAATTTACAGAAATAAAATTAAGTTCGTGTATTTCGTTATAAAACGACCCCTATGTATGTACATGTACCTCTAGCTTCTGAGGTTTACTTTTTTTTGCAGTTACACTACTAGTGCTGCTACTGTTACTGTGAAAGGTAATACCATACAAAAAACCATATTCACATCCACAATCACATCCATATCCACATCGACATCCATAATTATTATCAACTGTGATTATGTATGTATGTTAGTGTGTTATTTTAAACTGAGACGATGATGTTGATGATGATGATGATGATGATGATGAATAAGACATAAATAAACCATAAACAATATGTTTTGCACATTAATTTTAATGTTGGTCACTGGTATCGTTTTTTACTTCATTTTCCTTTTTCCTTTAAAACCCACAAGTACAAGTGACAATTTTTTTTTTTTTTTTTTTTTTTTTGAAAATAAAATTGAAAACCAGGTAACCCAGTATCCAAACGGATAAGGAAAACTCATTGTTATTGTTATTGGGGCATCATACTACATAAGGAAATTTAATATTGAATATAATAAATAAGGAACTGAAATTGTACCACTAAATGGAAGCGGTAATAAATTTGATCCTTCAAGTGTTAAAAGAAATGAAAAACAAAAGACTTAAGACACAAACATGTGGTTGAAATAAAGCCAAGCCATGCACCCACGGTTAAGAGTGGGTATTATTAGCATTGAAGGCGATTATGTCTGGTAAGGAAATGTAAATTTATATCAAGGAATTGTTAGTTTGGCATGTTGTCATCAGCATGAAATAGTTTTAAACCAAACATCTTAAGACGTAGGCAAGCAAAAAGCAACGAAATGATAGGAATAAGGAAATTAAATTCTTTTCGAATGTAATTTATGTTCAAACAGATGGGGTTGATAGCTGTTAAACTAAAGTATTGAAAGGGTTTTCCAATAGAGGCTCTGGCTCATGTACTCGTATTTAAATTGCAAGAATTTTTTTTTAATATTTTTTTACTGGCTTCGATTTTCTCAAAGTAAAGTAAATGTTGCAAGAGACTTAAGCCACTTACTTAAACACAATTTGTTTGTTTGTTTTTTTCTCTTGAAGGAAATTATATGATTTCCATAAAATAGGTTGAAATAAATTATTCAATATGATGAATAAGTCTGTGAGTATATGAAAATGTAACCTGTTTAAAGGGAAATCCGTTGAAAAGTGTTGAAGTGCTGTAATGATGCAAAAAACGTGTGAGGAAATTGCTTTCATTACGTCACAGATTTTTTTTATTGACTTTTGATATGAAATTAATCAAATGTATGATAGTTTTTTTATGATTGTTGTTTCGAAACTTTTTCAAGAAACTCTTTCAAACTATCAAAAAGGAAAACAGCATTTGCGGGAACTTTTGTTGAAACGCTTTCTTTGCAAAGTAAACTTTACGATGAGCACTCTTTATCAGAATTACGGTGTATCGAATGGTTTGCATGCTTCAAAAAGTTTAATTTTACATCAAAAACAAAGAGTGTTCGCTATAGCAAGCTGGGAAACATTACTTAAGCAAGATTTATGTCAAACGTTAGAAGAACTTGTATAATCACTAGGCTTGAAAGCAGTCATTTGAAAGCGTTTAAAACAGCAGGATTTATTCATAAGCTTCCTTGCCTTGGATGCCATATACACTGAAGCTGAGACACGTTGAAAGACAGGTTTTTTTTGCCTGAACTGCTCCCCATTTCTACATCGAATGTCTGCAAGTTGCCGAATTTCGAGACTGCTGTGTCCAGCAGTGGACAGCGGGAGAACCAAGGAATTACTAGGTTAGGTTAGGTTAGGTTAGAGAACGTGCACTTGTCAATTAAGATAAGTACAGTACAGTCGAATTGACCCATTGTACAATATCCTAGTTTCTCACACCACTTATGTTGTGTGTGTTAATTTTATACATGAGTGGTGGGACCTACAGTTTAAAGTCGACTCCGAACGACAGATTTTTGAGAAACTTTTTCATGGCAATTTTATTTACACTCAGAGTTTTTGCCAGAAATCTGCTGAGAGGATGTCGCCGACAAATACTTTTTGTATTTTGTCTTGATGTCTGGCCTGGGGCTCGAACCCTGGCTTTACGTCTAATAAGCCAACACACTACCTACTAGACTAGGGCGACTTCTAAGGAATAGAAGAATACGGTAAGAATACAGTGTCGCCGTCAAGCTCGTACTGCCCTATCAGGATTACTACAGAAGCTGCTATATGTGGAGGAAACAGAATCGCTGCAACATTTTTTATGCGAATACACTGCACTTCAGGACAGACATCATTGGTTTTTTGGGTGACAGAAAATTTGAAGATCTCGGCATTGTGATGAACGTGGCACTAATTGAACTGGCCGGTTTCATTCGCAGCTTTTGTAGAACAAAGCCATCATTACCTTACACTGGGTAACATAAAGTCGCCGTAGTCCAGTAGGTAGTGTGTTAGCTTATTAGACGTAAGACCACGAAAATATGAAAAAAGTATTTCTTCGACGACTTCCTCTCAGCAGATTTCTGGCAAAAATTCTGAGATTAAATAAAATTGCCATGAAAAGTTTCTCTAAAAATCTGCTGTTCGGATTCGACTTTAAACTGTAGGTCCCCGCACTCATATATAAAAATTAACACACACAACATAAGTGTTGTGAGAAACTAGGTCGTAATCCTTACTGAAGGGCTGTAATGACCAATTATGTATGTATGTATGGGTAATACAATGGTCCCTATGGCCACCGAGTGAACTTGCCTGTGAAGCTACCAACTAACCTAACCTACATCGAACTATCATCATTGGCAATAAAAACTAAATTGATTTCGATAACCCCAAGCTTAAGAAATTATATGGGAATAGTACGCAAGGATTGACTGAATCACTAGGCTATGGTACATTATAAGCGGCTAAAACCCGGCCAGGCTATCATGGGAGACCTGTATAGACAAAAATTAATTCGTTTGAAGCAAGTATTGGCTGAAAACCCCTCTGTATATGCAGTCGGAAACAAGACCATAATTTTCCATCGTGACAACCCTTGGCTACATAAAACTTTGCCAGTGCAAAGGTTATTTGGAACACATTGGATGTGAAGTTTGCACCCGCTACAGCTACAAAAGGGTAATCAAATGGGACAATGTCTAGGCTATAGATAGCTATAGCTGTAGATTCCCTTTTTTCATCGCACTGAATTTGGGTCCCTTAAAAGGAGTGTTGTGGAGGAGCTTATTAGACATGAGGCCACGTTTTAAATACCAGGTTAAACACGAAATATGAAAAAATATTTTTCAGCAGATTTCTGGCAAAAACTCTGAGAGTAAAATAAACATTGCCATGAAAAGTTTCTCAAAAATCTGTCGTTCGGAGTTGGGTTTAAAGTGTACGTCCCACCACTCATGTATAAAATTGCCACACATAACATAGGTGGTATAAGAAGCTAGGCAGTAAACCCGATTGAAGGGTTGTAATGATCAATCTTCTAATATAAAAATTAATGAGTGTTTATTTGTTTGTGGGTTTGTTTGTTTGTTTGAAGTCTATAGATGGCTAAACGGCTGGACCGATTTTCTTGAAATTTTAACAGTACCTTCCTGTATGTCTGGAAGGAACTATAGCCCAATAAGTATTTAATGCCGCATATGTCATAAACTGCAACAGCTAAAGTCCTCAAATTTTGTATAGACGACTTTGACGTATATATGAACAAAATGGGCGAATTGGCTATAGTGGGCGTGTCACCTCCTATAGTCCACATATATAAAAATAAATGTTTGTTTGTATGTACCTTATAGGATCGTAAACTATGCATCTGATCATGTTATGATCTTTAGCAAAGTTGTTGCGCATTAGCCGACGAAGGTTTCTAAGTCGGTATGATCACTTTCCGACAGGTGGCGCCACTGAAAATTACTGTGCATTCTTTAACAAAGTTGTTGCGCATGAGTCGACGGAGGTTGGTGCGATTAATTTCCGATGGATGGCGTCACTGAAAATTATTCAAAATGAATGACAAGCAATTGGTCGACATACACCTAAAGCATGGAAGAAAAGAGCATTACGAGCCTCAGAATCAGATGAGCATTGAGAGCGGAAAATCTTCGAGTATATGCCGCTGAGACCCGTTCGATTGAACCACTTGAACAACGGGAAGTGAGATTAGAAACTGATTGAATGAGTATTACTCCGGCCCGTTCATCTGAATCATCAGGACAACGGGAAACAAAATCAATAAAATGATTCAAAATTAATTGGACATTTGTGTAATGTCTTTCCTTCAAATTTATTTTAGTTGGTGGTTATGTATGTATGTATGTATTAGGAGTTGAGGGGTCTATTTTAAAGAACGTTTCTGGTTTTGAAAAATTTAAACATATTGTAACCTGTCTTGTGGCCATGAAAGATGGAAATTAATTGAAATCCAAAACGTCTATGACATGGTCATTTGAGTGCAGTTATTAAAAATAATTACAGAATAAATAATAGTTTTTTTATTACACATTTTACGTTAAAGAAATTATTTAAAAATTATTTTTTTTAACTACTTTTTAATGGTCATTGTAAAATATTTTTTATTAAAATAATAATTATTATTAAATATAATTGTTGATGTTGTTGCTGTTGTATATTAGCATTGTAATGTCATACTTTACTGACCAACTGTCATAAAGAAAAGAAAACAAAACAAACAAAAATCATTGAATATGACATCAAAAAATATTGCAACACAAAACATCATGTCACTTTACGTTTGGCATTTGTGATGATACATGTGTTCACATGACATCAGCTAGTCAGCTGGTTAGTTAGGTCTTCATTTCTTATTTCTTAGACTATGAGTGACATCTTATGGCCAGTATTGTATTGTGTTGCTTAACTTTAAGTTATCATATCATATTTAATTCACTGTAATGTATAGTGTAGTATTGTTTGATTTAGTTTGAGCCAATTTGTTGATTTACAAATATGATGTACATTTGCAATACATTTTTGTGTTTGTTGTTGTTGTGTTTTTTATGGCTATTTTAATGTGGTTTAAATATTTGGCTATGGTTGACAAGTTAATGGCCTTTATATTTTTTTTTTCTAAGACACATAGCTAGCAAGCAACGTCTATTTTTTTTCTGGGGTCTTATCAAGATGATGATGACAGCATATAGCCGTAGTGTTTGAGGCACTGAAGCACATCTGCCAAATTAAAGTCGTCGTTAAAAGAATGCCTGGCATTAATGAATGAATGAATGAAATCGCTATTAATTGATGACGAAAATACTATTACTCTAGTAGATATTGCCATGTCAATACTTTAACAGAGATTTTGTAATTTTCGCTTTTAATTTGAATAAATTTGAAATAAAGGGTGTTTTTTATAGAGGTATAGAACTTTAAGTTGGCATTAATTTTCAAGACGGTGACCGATTTAACAGCTGTCAAGTGATTTATTCTCAGTTTGGTTTGGCAATTCATCGTGAATAGACTCACGCCTGACAACGCTTGCAAATAGTGCAATTTTATTTCGAAAATAATGGTTCTGTGCGGAAAACGTATCGCGCACTACGTCCATTTTATCGTCGACAAAATCGTCCATCAGAGCAGTTAATTCGATTAACCATGGAACGTTTTCGCACCACGTTTACTCTTATTGATAACTCGCATCCCCAGAGATGCTGTACGGTGCGTACAGAAGAAGCTATTGCTGCTGTAGAGCGTAACATTGAGGAAGACCCGAATGAGTCCATCCGCCATCGAGCACAGGAATTGGATCTGTGTCCATCCAATTTATGGAAGATTTTGCGGAAGGATCTTGGTTTGCGTGCTCACAAAATCCAACTCGGCGTATATTCGTCGAATGGGCCCAAAACGAGATTACCGTTGTTCCCGATTTTCATAAGCGAATTTTGTTTAGCGATGAAGCGCACTTCTGGTTGAATGGCTACGCCAACAAACAAAACTGCCGCATTTGGAGTGAACGTAATCCTCCTGTGGAAACACCGTTACATCCAGAAAAACTGACTGTTTGGTGCGCTTTATGGGCTGGTGGAATCATTGGTCCGTACTTTTTCAAAAACGATGGTGGCCAGAACGTTACAGTCAATGGTGATCGGTATAGAGCCATGATTACTAACTTTTTCATTCCTGAATTGAATAACCATGACGTCCAGGAGATGTGGTTTCAACAAGACGGCGCAACATGTCACACAGCTCGTGCCATAACAGATTTATTGAAAGACACGTTTGGTGACCGCCTAATTTCACGTTTTGGACCTGTGAATTGGCCTCCAAGATCTTGTGATTTAACACCGCTAAACTACTTTCTGTGGGCCTATGTAAAGTAATTGGTCTATGCGGTAAAGCCACAAACGCTTGACCATTTGGAAGACAACATTCGCCGTATTATTGCCGATATACGGCCACAAATGTTCGAAAAGTCATCGAAAATTGGACGTCAAGATTGCACAACATCCGCGCCAGCCATGGCGGTCAAATGCCAGAAATCATATTTAAAATGTAATGCCACAAGATTATCTTTCGGATAAATAAAATTCATGTCAATCGAATAATCCATCGTTGTTTTATTGCAACTTAAAGTTCTATACCTCTATAAAAAACACCCTTTATTTACAACATTGTTGTATACAGCAGGGGTGAAAACCCACTTATGGTGTTTCAACAAGCCACCGCTCCGGTCATTTGCCATAGCCTGCATAATTATAACGATTTCTTATTGCTCGTTCGTTCGTTCATTAGTATACATCGTATTACAAAATTTTATTTTTTAAATTGAAATATTTTTCCAATTTAATTTATGATTTTATGCTTCTCATGAATTGAAAATTAAAAGCAAAATTTTACAAAAAAATCAGGCCAGTTTAGCAAGCACTTATATTTTATTAGCGTGCATTAAAAGCTTCTTAATGCTTGGAAAACATTACACAAACGGAAATTTGTTTTAGATAGTAAACCTCCAAGCCAATATGGTTAATAAAAACAAAATTTAAAATCGTATAATTCATAGAAAAATCAATTTGAAATTATTTGCTTAACCTATAAGTAAGAGATTTTAATTACAACAGATTTGATGCTGTATTAGAGCAGACGACCTAAGCATTTGGTTGGGTAATGTTCTTCTTTCTATTCATTCTTTTAATACAAAAGTTTTCATTATAAGTACGGCCATAATTGATCATTACAACCCTTCAGCTAGGATTACTACATAGCTTTCGCACTACATTTATTGTGTGTGTTAATTTTATACATGAGGGAAGTCGATTCCGAACGACAGACTTTTGAGAAACTTTTCATGGCAATTTTATTTACTCTCAGAGTCTCAGCCAGAGGAATGCTCTGTCTTTTGAATTCGACTTTAAACAGCAGCTACTCCACTCATGGATAAAATTAACACATAAGTGGTGTGTAAAGCTAGGTTGTAATCCTGACTATTGCCTAATAATTCAACCCTTGACTACAAATACACTCAGCCACAAAAGTAAACATACGGTTAACAAATTTCACAAATTTCTGAACCAGTCCGTTTTCGTTGAAAATCTTTGTAATTGTCTGACAACTTTCCTCGATTTTAAGACGGTCTTTTGCATTGGTTCAGAACTTTGTGAAATTTGTTAATCGTATATATGTATACTTTTGTGGTTCTGCACAGGCCTGCGCGGGCCCACAAAAGTTAAAAAATTTCTGAAATTTATTAACCGTATGTATACTTTTGTGGCCCTGTGTATTTTGATAATGGTGCTTAAAAATGGTGCTTAAAAATGCTTCGTCGCAGGTTTATCAAATACCGCCCAATGACAGGGAAGATGTTCTATATTCTTCAAATCCGTATCCTGTAACCTTAGGAGAAGTCTTAAGGGGTCCAGTCAAATTTTAGACGTGGCTGCTTAGGTGGTCTATGTATTGTTACTAGAATTATGAGCTGCAGTCTGAAAAGTCTCAAAGTTACCGAAGAAATATTTTTCATATTTCGATTTGATCGTAATGTCTGACCTTGAGATTGTGGTAGAGGTGATGAGGAGATAGGCTACACCCTAAGGAAGCTGAAGTGTGATATTGTACGTCATTGGACTTAAATTCGCATGAAACGAGAAAAAGTGGTCGGCTTTGTTAGACGAAACAAAGCCTGTTGGTGAAGATAACAGATGGAGGCAGGTTAATACTCAAATAATACAAATTTTTATACCTTAAAAAATTTGGAAGAACTTTATCTTTAATTCGCATACATTTTGATCTGAATTCTAATCCTCAACACAAAAAAAATTGAGAACATTTTTTTTTAATTTTTTATTCATAAATATTCATGACATAATTTTATAACAATTAAATACTTGCCTTATTTAATCGATTACATAATTAAAATAATTTTCATGTAATAAAAAATAAATAATAAAATCATGGCAATTTTGTTTTACTGTGCTTGGTTTATTTGGTTTATTTTATTCATGCAAAGTTTGTGTCGTAAGTCTTTTGTTTTAGAGCAGCGGCAACAAACTTTCAATTTGTTTGTGAGTATCGACATGTGAGGTGCCTATGTGCCTGTGTGCACATAAAAAAGGATTAATTGTAACAAAAATGTTGAAATAAATTTAAAAATCGATAAATTTTTCAATTTTATTTTTTTTGTATAAAAATTTTAAAAGATTTTTTTTTGTTTTTTTCTTCTTCTTTGTTTAAACTTTTACAAGTAAAATGGAGAGAGAGGAAAAATAAAATAAAATAAGGAAGTTTTCTTCTTTTTCTGTTTTTTTTTTCTGTAAAACTTGTTTATTTTTCTTATTTCTTTATATTATTATTATTTTTGTTGTTGTTGTTGTTGTTATTTATTAAATAAATTTTCTTTCTTTTTTTTCTGTTTTATTTTGGTTTGAAAGTCTTGTGTTATATTTTGCATTCGTTGTGAATTTCGTAGCCGTTAAGTTACAATTTTTTTCACCTCTCCTGCTATTTCTTTTATTTTTAGCTTTTGTTGTTGTTGTTGTTGTTGTTAATTTTTTTTTGCAGTCAGTTAGCAAATGTTGCATTACTTTTACTTACTTAATCTGTTGCATGTTATTACTGTTATTATATTGGCTTAAAAGCCTCAATAGTTGTTGCATTATTAAGAAATTTTTTTTCTTTGGTGTTTCTTTCTTTTCTTATGGTCTTGTTAGTAGCTTATGTATGTATGTATGCATGTATGTATGTAGTGTTACATTATTTACGTTTATGTGGTAATTAACAAATTAAACGCAAATATTTGTAAAACGTTAAGGCGTTCAAAATGCTTAATTAATGGTTTTCAATTTGAAACAAAAATTGTTCAAATCGTTTTGAAAAATATTTCAAACAATTGATAAAAAAAGGGTGTAGATTTCTTTTTACTTTCCATTTTTTTTTTGGCTTAAAATTATCTTTTTACTACAAACAAGGCGTTAAACATTCATTGGCTTAAATCTAATCTTAAAGAGAAATAATTCAAGATTCAGTTGCCTTAAGTAAATGTTTTTTTTGCACAAATTCTTCATTAAAAAACCTTTTCAGTTTGAAAAACTCAAATCACTTGAAGATATTCCAACTTTAATATGCTCAAAGTCTCTTCTATATTGATGTACTTAACAGAAAATGAAACGAAAAACTTGCCTATGACTCTCTAAATAACTATGGATTTTACTGCAAGTCGTCTTGATCTAGTAGGTAGTGTATTACCTTATTAGACATGAGGCCTCAGTTCACACCCCAGTTCAGACATCAAAATGAAAATATGAAAAAATTTTTGTTCAACAGATTTCTGGAAAAAACTCTGAAAGTGAATAAAAAATTGCCATGAAAAGTTTTTCAAAAAATCTGTCGTTCGGAGTCGACTTTAAACTGTAGGTCCCGCCACTCACATGTACACACACAATATTGGGGGTGGGAGAAGATAGGTTGTAATCCTGACTATAAGGGTATGTTTATTTCAGTCACATTTGGCTACAAATTTTGGCATTTATTTCTGCATTCTCAGGAAGCTTTCGGATTTGAAAAATTTCGAAATGCTGTACAACCACAGAGAAGATGTTGCTTACAACCTGCTAAATAGGTTATCAACTGTTAAGATAATCAAGTTTTCATTGCTTTAAAGTATTAAATTTAAAATATTAAAACACTTTGTTTGGGTCTTTACGTCTATCAACCTAGGATTGTCAGTCTATAGCTTGTCGGCAATATCGTCTGCTGAATTTCTCATTTATAGCCTCAGACTTTTTCGAAATACCAGTTACTGCTGCCCAGTGATTTTAAATGTGGTCTTGGACTAGTATGTTTGTTGAATTTTGCAATATCATTTGAAAATGTAGGACATACAGCTTGAGCATTAGATGTTGTTGTTAGATTTCGCACTGAAATGAAATCATGTGCCGTATGTCCTGGTCAAACAAAATTTCATACCCTGATATATAAAATATGGGCTCCTCTATAAAGCCACAGATAACCAGAAGAAAATTGAAATGGAGGCCAAGAATTATATCGGTTTCTGAGTTTCTACGAAGGTGTTATGAGAAATAAAGTAAATCTTATTTCGGTCACGCAAATGGATGTCGATCAGGTTATGGATTAGGAAGCATGCTATCCTAGTAGCTTTGGAGAAGAATACATCAACCAGACCTACAAATCATACTTCCCAAAGAGGCTTTAGAGAAGAAGGCATCAACCAGGACAACAAATCGTCTCATCAGTGTGTAGTTTTGAACACATAATCGCTTAACGTGCTATTAGCCGACAGGATGTCGACCAATTTCATCGTTCTGACACCAGAACGACAACGATCCTGGCATTTGCGATGATACATGTCTTCATGACATCAACTAAACGGGTTTTCATTTCTTATTTCTTAGACTAAACAAACAGTAAGACGACTAACACCCTATGGCCTTATGGTACAGATACAAGTGATGACGTCATATCGACTATTGTGTATTGATTGAACACAACAGAAAGAATTGAAACATAACTCATGTTACATACATACATACATAATTGGCCATTACAACGCTTCAGTCAAAATTACGACCTAGTTTCTCACACCACTCACATGAGTGAATTTTTGAGCAACTTTTCATGGCAATTTTATTTACTCTCAGAGTTTTTGCTAGAAATTTGTTGAGAGGAAGTCGCCGAAGAAATACTTTTTGTATTTTATTTTGATGTTTGACCTGGGGCTCGAACCCTGGCTTTTCGTCTAATAAGCCAACACACTACCTACAAGACCACGGCGACTACATGTTGTGTGATTTAATTTTATCCCGACTGATTTGTGAAACTTTTCATGGCAATTTTATTTTATTATACTCTCAGAGTTTTTGCCAGAAGATTGCTGAGAGTCAAAGAAATAACATTTTTAATTTATCGTTTTGTTTGCGATGTCGGAGCCATGGGTTGAACCCCATGGTCTAATAAGCCAACATACTACCTAATAGATTACGGCTTTAACATTGATTTTCAAATTTAAGATGCTCCATGTAGAAAACAAAACATGAAAGCCTAAGTTACATTAAAACACAGTTACGGTAATAGAAATATTTTGTTATGTATGAGTTCCTTAAATTAATCTCTATTACAAGAGCATACAGCGAAATTTATTGCTGGAGAACCAGGCCGTTATTGAGAAAAGATTCCATTCACTCTCTAATCGCGCATGTAGCTGTAGATCTGACTATATGAACGCAAGGTTCTTATGACTAAAACTTAATCTTAAACATGAGTACAAGGAAGTTGAGATGTATTATAAGATTCATGGCCCCTTCAACGACGTTTGTAGGAGTTGTACTGGCTCTAAACCCAATTTTACCTTATCAATTTGAATACATGATGTAGCTGTCTTAAGTATTTTGTTTTTTATTATTTTTTAATCATTTTTTTTTAAATACTAATTTCAATTATTTTAATTGAATGTAAACTAAATACATACGTATGCATGTATATTTCATTTACATTTTAATGCAAATTTAGGAAAATTTATACAAATATTTGTTTAAACAATTTTCTTTACAACAAAAAAAAAAAAAATACAACAACTCACCAAAGTTTCTGCATGAGTGAACGAATATTGTATACGATTTTATTTTATTTTTTTAATAATTTATTATTAATTTTGGTTTGATTACAAAATATTTGAAACAATTTTTTTTTTTTTGAAACAGAAAATTGTTTAAATTATTAAAAAATATTTTTTTATAAATTTATTATTGTTATTACATCGCACTACTGTACTATTATATTTTTTCTTCTTTACGCAATTCTTAAAGTAATTACGCGTATATTTTTTCTGTTACTTGGCTTTCATAGTTTTGTAATTACATGGAATTGTAATTATTTTTTATTTTAGCCAAAGGCGATAAAAATGAAAACAAAAACAAACGTTTTTTCTAGAAACAAAACGCCATAAAAAATCTAATTAACGGCCACATATGAAATAAAAGAAGACAAATTAAATACAACAGAGTGGAAACAGAGGAAAGAAAAAATTTTAAAATATTTTCTTACAATTAGTTGACAATAAAAATATTTTAAATAAATAGCATTAAATGCTTATAAATATTTAACAGCTGTTACATTAACAACAACAACAACAAAAAAGAGGAAAAACTTAAACAGAAATTATTTAAGTGTGGCAAGTAAATGTGATTGATTGCTGTTGTGTAAAACAAGTCATTTGATTCAAACAACAACAAAAAAAGTCTGAAAACATTTGTTTTACGAAACCTTTAAATTCCCAATTATCTTCCTGTTCAACAGCAAATTTTATAGCCACTGATCTTAGCACAACTGTATAGAATTTCTATAGAAATGTGCATACTTTAGCTCATGAAAAAAAACTGCTTTTGAACTAAACTTTACATTCTTGCTTATCAGTTAAGGCCGTGGCAACAAAAGTATGAAAATGTGTACTGTGGCGGTCAGTATTTTATTTAAAGCTCAATAGTTATGCCAGCATTAAAGCATATTCATATTCATGTCAATTATCTTCTAGTCCTGGAACCACTTAGTGCTTCCAATGAAGCGCCTCAAACTGCCGATGTCAATGTTCGACAGATGACATAGATCATCGATGTAGTAGACACCAAAATGCCTCTTTCTCCTTTGACATAGTGCCGGGCTTGTTCCCACATCCCTGCAGATTCTTCATCCCTGCAGATTCTACAGAAAAGAAGAAGACAAAGACGGCAAGCAAAGCAAACACACAACCTTCTAGTGAGTATTGTAGTGTTCGTACGCGAATCATAGTCATTTTTTGAGTTGTGTATATGTTGAGTCATGGGGAGACGAAATCAACAACACCATGCGTATTGTTAAGTATGAGTACGATGAGTACTTTGAATATGTGTAATATGAGTATAATAAAATAAATATGAATGCGTATAAGCATCAGAAATTATGAGTATGATTTGAATCTACTCATCTTTTTGAATATTCATTGCTGATCTCTGATACAGACACATGGTGTACAGGGTATAATTGCATCAGAAATTATGAGTATGATTCGAAGCTACTCATCGCTTTGAATACTCATTGCTGATCTCTGATTGGATTATACAGTCAGTTAAGCTTTTGCAAACATCGTTGAATGGATCATGTTCCTTAACTCCTTTGTACTCATGTTTAAGATCAGTTTCGTATCGTTAGTCATAAGGCTTTTGCGGTCCTATACTCAAATCTAATGTCCTGGTTCTCAAGCAATAAACTTTGCTGTTTGCTTGTGTAATAGCCTTTCATTTTAGCGACACATAAGCTTAGCTTAGCACTTAGCTTTCTTAAATTTGGAAAATGGAAAATCAATCATGATTTAATACCAGGTTGTTTAATATTTTTATTTTCATTTCATACAAACAACATCACAGAGATTGTGAGATTTTAATTCGTGCGATTTAATTAAAAATATTTTATTGCAAAAAATCCTTCAATTTGATAATATCCTGTAGTAAATCAGGAAATTTTTTATTTTTCTAATAAGCCACACAAGTTTTACTGACTTACATTATGCATTCGTTTTAGTTTTGCAGGCAGCCATAGAGTAACCAAAAAAAGAGGATGAAAGAAAAAAATTCAAGTTTTTCATTTTTTTGTTTTTACTTTCTTTAAGTCAATCGGTCAATAGTTTTAAACATTTTTATTTTGCAATACAGACTTAAAGTCTCTTTACATACATATGAAGACGGAATTAATGATAAAGTTGTACAAGTTGGAGCATACAAGAGAGATAAAGCGACTCAAAGAAATGCCATAAAAAATAATAAAAAAAAATGAAATGAAAATCAAAAGCCTGTTCAGGCAACAAACAAAACCATGTAAAACCAACCGCATTGAAGATTTCGGAAAATCATTTTTTTCTTTTTTTCTTTTGCAAAAACAGAAGAAAAAAAATCTTGAAATCCAACCAATAACAACTTCCTTATTGAACGTGATTTTGAAAGACATGAGTCGTGTTAAAGACGTGAAACAAAAAGTGAGCAAAAAAAAAACAAAAAAAAAATTAAAAGATTTATTGTTTTAAATGCCATAAACTGAAAATGACTTTTTTTCTTTCTGTCTTTACTTTAATCGTTAATAAAAGAAGGAGGGGGAATACAAGAAACACCATTTAATTATGATATAATTTTCTTTTTAAATATCCAAACGTTTTATTATGATTAAATAATTGTTTACTAAAGGCATAAACAGAAATAGACAGAGATAAACTTAAAAACTTTTAATTCGAAATTAAAAGGCGATTGTATGAAGCAACAACAAAAACAACAAAAATATTACAAAAAAAATTTTTAAATTTCAATCAAATCAGTAAAGAAGTAGCAGCTTCTGATTTTTTTTTATAACAGAGCACGAGTTCAACCTTAAAACTGCAACTTGAGTACACACTTACATTAGCGAAAAATATAAACTTCAGGTGATTTCGTGGCGCTTGTCTAATCGAAAAGAGAGGTCATGGGAAAGTTGTACACACAACCCCTGTTCGAACGAAAGCCACTGAATCCTAGTGTATTAATATAATGGATACCTATTCAAATAATCATTTATACCAGCCAGAAAAAGTCAATCATATATTCTCTGGCACCTCCAAATTACGCGACAAAGTCTCTTGGATTAATAAATTACATACATACATACATAATTGGTCATTACCACCCCTCAGTCGTGACCTAGCTTCTCATACCACTTTATGTTGTGTGGGTTAATTTTATACATGAGTGTCCGGACCTACAGTTTATACTCGGCTCCGAACGACAGTTTTTTTTTTTTTTTTGATAAACTTTTCATAGCAGTTTTATTTACCCTCAGAGTTTTTGCCAGAAATCTGCTGAGAGGAAATCGCCGAAGAAATACTTTTTGTAATTTCTTTTTGATGTCTGACCTGGGGTTTGAACCGTGGTCTTACGTCTAATAAGCCAACACACTACCTACTAGACAACGGCGACTACATACTTACGTAAGCGAAAAATATACAATTCAGGCTATAGCCAAGCTTCAAGTCTTATCGAAAAGAAAGGTCATGAGAAAGTTGCAACACACAACCTCAGTTCGAAAGAAAGCCACTGAACCCTAGTGTATTAAGATACTGGATACCTATTCAAATAATCATTTATACCAGCCAGAATAAAGTCAATCATATATTCACTGGCACCTCCAAACTACGCGACAAAGTCTCTTGAATTAATGAATTACATACATATATACATAACAGAGGTCAGTAATGAGTATTCAAACCGATGAGTAGATTCGAATCATACTCATAATTTCTGATACTTATGCGCATTCATACTTATTTTAATGTCATACTCATACTACTCATATTCAAAGTTTGAAGTAATCATGGTACTCATACTTAACAATACGCATGATGTTATTGATTTCGACTCTCCATGACTCATCGTATACACGAATCACAAAATAAGTATGATTCCCGCACGAACTCTACAATACTCACATGAAGGTTGTGTGTTTGCTCTCCTTGCTGTCTTTGTCTTTTTCTTTCTTTTTTCTTTGTAAATGCAACAACAACTAAGACTGTAAATTTTAATGAATGATTCGAATCACTCGAAATCATTTATGAGTATACATGAGTATTTTTCTAAATTTATGAATCTCAATGAGTATGCGTATGAATCAAACATATTTCGAATGTTATGAGTTTGATGTCAACGTTGTACTCATACTCATTGCAACCTGTACTTATAAATCAATGTTGCATGAGTACTTATGAGTAGCAAAAAGCGATTCATTGCTGATCTCTGATATATACATACATACATAATTGGTCATTACAAGCCTTCAGTCAAGCTTACGACCTAGCTTCTCATACCACTTATGTTGTGTGTGTTAATTTTACATATGAGCGGCAGGACCTACAGTTTAAAGCCGACTCCAAACAAATTTTAAAGGACTTTTGAGAAACTTTTAATGGCAAATTAGTTACAATTAGAGGGGATTACTGTTGTAGCACTATTTAGGTTGAAATAGTGGCTATAAAGATTGCCGCTGTTCAAATTCAGTATCAGAGTATATTGAGTAGAGATATCTACCTTCAATAAAACGGTCATTAAAGAAGTCGCCGTAGCCTAATGATTGATGGTTTATTAGACGTAAGGCCATGCTTAGCTTAAACCAAATGTCAGACATGTCGAACAAAACGAAATATGAAAAAATATTTTTTCGACAACTTCCTCTCAGCAGAGTTCTGGTAAAAACTCTGAGAGTAAATAAAATTGCCTTGAAAAAGTTTCTCAAAAAATCTGTCGTTCGAAGTTGACCTTAAACTGTAGGTCCCACCACACATGGATAAAATTAACGTACACAACAAGTGTGTGGTGAGAATCTAGTCGTAATCCTTACCGAAGGGTTGTCATGGCCAATTATGTACGTATATATGTATGTAATTATGCAAAACGATCATTAAGTTCCTAGAGAGTAGGGCCTGGTGTCTCTGGAGGAAATAAAAAGACATTCAACGGTTATCCTCATATGAGTTTATGGACAGGTGCTCTTTGAAGGTAACAACAAAACTGACACACTCGCAATCGTTAATACAGCGGATAAGTCAATTGAATTCATAAAAGAGGATAGCATTTCTATAAAACACCAATGACACTAGCGACTGGTAGACAGATAACGCAGACAGTCAGCCTCTCCTGATCATCTGTACGCTCTGTTCCGCCCTAACCATGTCATTACTTGCTATACTTAATTGGCTCCCTCTGACCTCCTATTAAAGCTGAGGGTTGAGGGTAGCAGTCAAATAACGGCGCAATCTGGACTATGGGTAAACTGCAATCCTAGGAAGACATAGAAACATGTGGGTCGATTGTATGATTGTTTATAAATTTTTCAATCGAAGATTCGATTTCAGAATTCCAGGAGGATCAGGAGATGGTTTAAAGATGCGTGGCTGTGGTGTATTTACTAAGAGTTCTAATATTAAACTTTCTTATACTCTGCCTGATCAGTGTAGTGTTTGATAACGCCATTATGCTTGTTGGGTGATGGGATTTTTAGATTCTAAAAACCTCTAGATTCCTTCGGGCAGCAAGGCTGCAATTAAGACTATCAGGAACACATTTCCAACATCTGTACGTAATTATTTAAGGGTACCTCTTATACAGGTTGTGGGTCCCATGGAATTAGTTGGCAATTGCATTGCTAATGAGCTATGCAGACCAGTACGGTGCTCGCAATCTCCGACATATTACTGGCTAAGTATTCCGATTGCAGAGATTAATTTCGATATTATTTAGTCTTTGTATGCTGAAACTAGGAGGATAAGTTCAATATTACTAGACCCTGCTGGGCCCTTATGGATAAGAAGAGTAGTAACACACTTCAGTCTTTAAATCGCATGACCATTCAGTGTTCAGGCCACTGTAATTTCGGTAGGCATGGCAGCAAATAACTACTGCTGGGTCTGAGCAGGAGGAAGAGACTGTCTTTCACCTCATATGTCAGTGCGCTGATTTCTTCATGTCTCACTTTCTAACATCCATGATTGAGTCCTATAACATAACAAGATTTCTTTGGACTCGGGTTATATTCCTCTAGAGAATGCTTGATCCTTTGGTTGAATATTGTTAGTGGTATCACAGTGTAGTCATCATATTCTAGTAGGTAGTATGTTGGCTAATTAGACGTAAGGCCACGGCTCAATCCCCAAGGTCAGACATATTCAATAGAACGAAACATGAAAAAATATATTTCTTCGGCGACTTATTAGATGATCATTTTCATTTTAAGCTGATCAACGATTGATGACATTATTCTTTAAAGTTCCTTTTAAGGATCAAAAAATATTTGAGGGATTTATTATGATTGCATGCCTTAATACAATACACGGCAACTTGACCTAATTTTTAGTAGAAAACAAAAAACTTAAGACATAAAAATTAAAAAAGTATACAAAAGTATTGTGTAATATTAATACAATGTGTAGCAAACACCTGCCAAAAAAAGTAAAATTTTAAAAGCTTGATCTAATTACAATTTGAATGTAATCTAATGAATGAATGAATGAATGAATGTGTTAATTTTAATACATATTTGCCTAATCGAAACAAAAGACTTGACGACGTTGCAAGCCTTAAACAAATTTTTATTTGCCATTAAAAAAAAACATATAAGTTGGTAACTTTAAGTCTTTTGTTTTGCTTTTTTTCATTCCACAACAAACAAACAATTGCTTAAAAATAATTTTTTTATTTTTTTTGGCAAATCATTCATCTATGAACGCAAAAAAACAAAACATCATTTTCAAACTGTGAAAAAAAAATTCCCACCATAATTCAGGCTATTAAAGTGACATTTTCCATACCAAGTATACGAAAAACCAAATACGGTAAACAGTTATTGACCAAATTTGAATTAAAAAACATACAAAAATTTCATAATTTCCATGTTAAATTGAAGAAAAAAAAACACAAAACAACTACAACTACATCTATGAGAATTTGTGTTTAACAACACAAAAACAGAAAACAAAACATAGCTTAAACAGTAGCTTCGTTATTTAAATAATGTCTCCTACAGCTGCACTTTAGATCTTCACTGGGATTTTTTTCTCTGGTGTTCGACTGACCACATTTTTATGCTTCATTTATCATCGCTGGCCATACTGTTGCTGTTTTAATGACATTTTATTTTCGGTTTTTTTTGTTTTTGTTTTTCGTGAAACCTAATTTAAATCGAAATAATAACAATTGCGGTGGACAATAGTACACAGCTATGCTTCATTGCATCTTTAACTAGGCTTAACACAAACGTTTCTTTGTTTTTCTACGAATTTTAAATTAAATTTTTATACGATATTATGGTTAAACCGTTAGTCTGCTATGCTAAGAGGAAATTTTTGTAATAGAATGGCTGCCATTTAAAGTTTGTCTCCTAAGTCTTTTGATATGGGAATGCAAAATGGTACCAAAAATTCTAAAAATTTTTTGAGGGTAGTGTGTTGGCTTATTAGACGGTTTCAATCCCAGGTCAGACAATCTCCAGCGAAACGAAATATGAAAAATATTTCGTTGGCGGCTTCCTCTTAGCAGATTTCAGGCAAAAACTCTGAGACTAAAATAAAATTGGCACAAAAAAGTTTCTCAAAAAACCTGTCGTTCGGAATCGACTTTAAACTGTAGGTCCCGCCACTCATGCATAAAAATAACACACACAACATAAAGTGGTGTAAGAAACTAGGTCATAATCCTTACTGAGGGGTTGTAATGGCCAATTATGTGTGTCTGTATATATTTGGAACAGACTACCATGACGTTTGAATAATGCATGATGATTTGGAGAAATCAAATAGGTCATGTATGTATTATTTTTCTGAACTTCGCTAGCACTAAGGGGACAGAAGACCTTAAAGAAAGTATTGAGCTGTTGAAACACTTTTTCAGAACGACGTGATTTCAATTTTTACAAAGGTTCGAAGGCAGAAAAACATACAAAATCAGGTACTTGAACTTAATCTTTCGGTCTCTCTAAGACTGTGTAAAAAAAGATCACTACAGTGGTTTACGCCATCCTGAAATTATTGCTGCGATATTGACGTACCCAGGATTACGGTTATTGGTGTTCTTGACTCCAACATGTGTGAATAAAGTGTCCGCTGCATTTGCCCGCGGGTTATGTTTAAGAACAACGCATAACTGCGTTTCATGTCATTTGTACATCCAAGAGCATAATATTACTTATGAGTGCCCTACCAACTTGTAGTCTCTTACGGGGAACTCTTAGGGAGCTTGAGAGATGGATTAGCATTATGAAAAATGAAACATAGGAGGATGTATGTATATTGTCGTATGTATTGTGCTCTATAGCACAAGTTGTTTCTGGCTTTCGGTCAGGTTTCTGTACGGTATGACGTAAATTATTACTACTGTAAGCGATGTTTTCTGGATGATGAGGAAGGATAATCGATACAGCATTTTCTTTGTGAATATATGATCTAAAGCACATATGTATGTAAATGCAGATAGTTTTTAGGAATTAACCTTATACGACATTCTAAGAGTCTTGATTGAAAAAATTAAAGGATCCTTATAGTCAACTTGCGAGATGAATTTGTAGGCATTCAAATCCAATCTCGTCTGATGTCAGCGGTAAACAGATTTTATGTAATTGCATCGAAACTGACACTTACAATGTTAATTCCAGATATACATTCGATTTATTAGCGTAATTCAATGTTTACTTATAGGAGAAATTTTGAAAAAAGGACTGTTTTTATTATAAAGGGTGTTTTTTATAGAGGTATAGAACTTTAAGTTAGCATTACTTCTCAAGATGGCGATCGATTTAACAGCTGTCAAGTGATTTATTCTCAGTTTGGTTTGGCAATTCATCATGAATAGACTCACGCCTGAATAACGCTTGCAAATAGTGCAATTTTATTTCGAAAATAATGGTTCTGTGCGGAAAACGTATCGCGCACTACGTCCATTTTATCGTCGACAAAATCGTCCATCAGAGCAGTTAATTCGATTAACCATGGAACGTTTTCGCACCACGTTTACTCTTATTGATAACTCGCATCCCCAGGGACGCTGTACGGTGCGTACAGAAGAAGCTATTGCTGCTGTAGAGCGTAGCATTGAGGAAGACCCGAAAGAGTCCATCCGCCATCGAGCACAGGAATTGGATCTGTGTCCATCCACTTTATGGAAGATTTTGCGGAAGGATCTTGGTTTGCGTGCTTACAAAATCCAACTCGTGCAAGATTTGAAGCCAAACGATCATCAAGTAAGGCGTAGATTCGTCGAATGGGCCCAAAACGAGATTACCGTTTTTCCCGATTTTCATAAGCGAATTTTGTTTAGCGATGAAGCGCACTTCTGGTTGAATGGCTACGTCAACAAACAAAACTGCCGCATTTGGAGTGAAGGTAATCCTCAAGTGTATGTGGAAACACCGTTGCATCCAGAAAAACTGACTGTTTGGTGCGCTTTATGGGCTGGTGGAATCATTGGTCCGTACTTTTTCAAAAACGATGGTGGCCAGAACGTTACAGTCAATGGTGATCGGTATAGAGCCATGATTACTAACTTTTTCATTCCTGAATTGAATAACCATGATGTCCAGGAGATGTGGTTTCAACAAGACTTCGCAACATGTCACACAGCTCGTGCCACAATAGATTTATTGAAAGACACGTTTGGTGACCGCCTAATTTCACGTTTTGGACCTTTGAATTGGCCTCCAAGATCTTGTGATTTAACACCGCTAGACTACTTTCTGTGGGGCTATGTAAAGTCATTGGTCTATGCGGTAAAGCCACAAACGCTTGACGATTTGGAAGACAACATTCGCCGTATTATTGCCGATATACGGCCACAAATGTTGGAAAAAGTCATCGAAAATTGGACGTCCAGATTGGACTACATCCGCGCCAGCCGTGGCGGTCATATGCCAGAAATCATATTTAAAATGTAATGCCACAAGATTATCTTTCGGATAAATAAAATTCATGTCAATCGAATAATCCATCGTTGTTTTATTGCAACTTAAAGTTCTATACCTCTATACAAAACACCCTTTACAATGTGAGTGTACTAAGAGCGTTATATTTTACAATACATGGTGAAGAAAAACCAATTAAATCAGGAGGAAAATATTGTCTATCGATGAATTATCAATTAAAAGATAAAATAAGCCAGCTTTTAGCCCAAAAAACTGTATGGACCATTTTATTGGCCTTTATTCCTATCGTTACCCTTTGTATTCATGTCTTTGAAAAAGCCTCTTAACCACTCTGCAATATGACATGGCTTGGAATATGAAGCTATTCATACATAACATGCGTTTTTGACCTACAGTTTAAAGTCGACTCCCAACGACAAATTTTTTGAGAAACTTATTTACTCTCAGAGTTTTTGCCAGAAATCTGCAGAGAGGAAGTCGCCGAAGAAATATTTTTTTGATATTTCGTTTTCTTAGAGATGTCGGACCTAGGATTTGAACTGTGGCCGCATGTTTAATAACCCACCACACTACCTACTAGAATACGGCGACTTCATTTCCATGCCATTAATTCAGCTGATTAGGACTGGTGCATCTTGTGTATTACATGGAAATCAACTAAACAGCAGTACTGCAGTCATAAAAAGAGTTCATGTCTACTGTTCAACTGTTTCAATGGCGTGGTTCTGTCCACACTTGTAATAGAGATGGGCGAACAAGAACGATAAGGGGTCTTGGACTACGCATATGATATTTGCCTGCTAAGGCATACATTCTCTGATAGGCAGACAAAGTTAAATGACAGACAGGAAGCTGTATGATCAGTTGGATTAGAAGAAAATATAAAAATAATATTGTGGGAATAATTGCAATATACGAAGGAAAGTATAGGCGGTCTTATAGACAGGTAGTCGCCATAGTCTAGTAGGTAGTGTGTTGGCTTATTAGATGTGAGACCTCAGTTCAAATACCGGGTCAGAAAATATGAAAAAGTATTTCTTCGACGACTTCCTCTCAGCAGATATTTTGACAAAATTGCCATGAAAAGTTTCTCAAAAATCTGTCGTTCGGAGTCGACTTTAAACTGTAGGTCCCTGCACTCATGTATAAAATTAACACATACAACATAAGTGGTGTGAAAAACTAGGTTGTAATCCTGTCTAAAGGATTATAATGACCAATTATGTATGTAAGTAAGTCTATTGTTTAACTGCTTCATTGATGTGATACTGTCCAGAGCTGTAATAAAGATGGGTGTACAAGATCGATAAGAGGACTTAGACTAAGCAAATGTTATATGCCTGATAGACAGGCAAAGTTAAATGAGAGACAGGAAGCTGCTTAATTAGTTGAATTAGAAGAAAATGTAAAAATAACATTGTGGGAGCAATTGCAACATACCACGGAAGATTATATTTTCAATCCACATTCTAGGCAGTCTTATCGATGTTGAGTGGATGTGTTATCGCTTGACATATACCATCAGATAATTAGAGTAAAAAAACACTTTCGCTTAATTTAAATGAATCATAACAAAACGTATGACTTAAGAGTGAACAAAGAATACTTAGGTTCACTTTAAAACCCAAAAGGGCTACAAAATAAGCTTTTACGTAGGCATAGAGAGAAGGCAGCTACTACCATAAAATGAATATTGCAGATATTGCAGTTATTCCAGTGATGTGGAAGACGATGAATTATTTCCTTTGTATTGCTAAGGAATTAGTGAACATTCAAGAGTAAAACATTTTTATGAAATTATCCAATCTGGCTTTAATCTACTGACCAATTTTTTTTCGTAATTGATATGCAACTGTGAAAGCAATTAAATTTAATTTTCAATATTGAAATTATAGTTTATGAGTTATTTTTTAAATTTATCAAAAATGGTGTTAAACAACGCCTTTCACATTTGAAAATTAAAACGCGTTTAATGATTTCGATTAACTAAAAAATATTGAAAGATTTTAATTGCGGTAATTACGGCTGAAGGTCAAGGTGTTTGCTTTTTGCTTTTCTTACAAACTTTATGGGTTTTTTTCTTTACCTCCTCTCAAAATTGCCCTAAGTGGAGTTAATTTTTGTCCATAAAAATTTAACACACAATCGCTTAAAAAACCCATTTAAACCTAGCAAAGGCTTGGCTGTGATTGTTTATGGTTTAACAACCAGTTGAAGTGCGTTTGTTTCTTTCTTTTTTTGTGCACTTGCTAATGAAGATTTTAAATCTTAACGATGCATTTAGTTTAGGTGTTTAATGTTTAAACTTTAAAGGTTTCATAAAATTTAATTAAAAATTCAATTCTTCTCCTTCCTAGCCATTGTTTTTTCTTTTATTATCGAGTGTGTGCCAAGACACAAACCATCAACCATCAATTGTCTTGGGTGATGGCGGTAACGTATTAAACTGTAATGAAGCTTATAAAGCTTAACCTGAAAGGAGCATTTAAATTCATTGTAAAACCATAAATATTTATAAAACGCATACATTGCATACATAATAGATCATAAATAAATATTGTTTGACTGAAGTATTAACAAAGCCAGCTTTAAAGTGAATTTTGCAAATGCAGAGATCGTCTTGGTTAGATAAATTAAAGGAGTTAAAATGAAATTAAAAAATTATTTTTATTACCATGTTTAAGTAAAGTTAGTAGCTGAAATAAATCATTAAATTGCCATAAAAATTATATTTGAATTAGCCCAGAGTGAGCAAATAAGAGGTATTTCTAGAAACCATTAATACAACTTCAATAATTTTGAAAAACTTTAAACTTGTAGGTCCCGCCACTCATGTATAAAATGAACACACATAACATAAGTGGTGTAAGAGGCTAGGTTGTAGTCCTGACTGAAGGTTTGTAATGGCCAATTATATATACATATATATCAGAGGTCAGCAATAAGCATTCAAAACGATGAGCAGATTCAAATCACACTTTAAATTTCTGATACTTATACGCTTTCATACTTATTTTAATGTCATACTCATACTACTCATATTCAAAGCTTGAAATACTCATGGTACTAATACTTAACAATACTCATGATGTTATTGGTTTCTACTCTCCATGACTCATCGTATACACGAATCACAAAATAAGTATGATTCGCATACGAACACTACAATACTCACAAGAAGGTTGTGTGATTGCTTTGCTTGCTATCTTTGTCTTTTTCTTTCTTCTTTCTTTGTAAATGCAACAACAACTAAGACTTTAAATTTTGATGAATGATTCGAATTACTTGAATCAGTTATGAGTATACATAAGTATTTTTCTAAATTTATGAATCTGAATAAGTAGGCGTATGAATCAAACATATTTCGAGTATTATGAGTTGAGATGTCAACGTTGTACTCATACTCATTGCAACCTGTACTTATAAATCAATGTTGTAGTGAGTACGAATGAATCAGAGTAGTTGGATTTCAATACTGTTGACTCACTCATACTCAAAATTTCATGAGTACTTATGAGTAGCGAAAAAGCGATTCAATGCTGATCTCTGGTATGTATTACCTTTGGGTACTCTTCATCTGAAATCTGCCAACTCCATCTGTTGACGTACCTATTGATTGAAAACCTTGCCAGCTGCACAGTAAGTCGATTATAACGACCATAATCTCTCTGAAATGCTCATGATGTGGTCACATTTGAATCACTATTTTTGTAGTCAGTTTTCGCATTCCTGGGTTGATAAATGACCCATATTTGTAAATGGCAGACTTTTCACTAAATAAAGGCGTTTAGCAGCTGCCAGCCTTATGGCAAATACATACATCCGCCCTAAATTTATTAGGAGATGACAAGAAATTATGCCAACAATCAAGCGCTGGCATCTATCAAAGCTGATCAGTGCAACTAATTCTTGTCATTATCATGGTATCAAATCTTTCGTTACGTAGCCATGCTTACAGATATTTTATTTAGAAATTCTCGGCCTATACGAGTACTGTTTCAAACATCCACAGGACGAATATTAAAATAAAGTGCAGCACCATTGCTTTAGAGCCATTCAGAAGGTTTCGTTTAGAATGAATGCCATTTGATAGTCTAGTCTTTATCTACAATCAAATTTAATGTTTTGATCTATGGCTTTAAGCTTTACATACATAATAGATCATTACAACCCTCCAGTCAGGATTACGGCTTCGTTTCCCCCATCACATATGTTGTGTGTATTAATTTTAACCATACGTAGCGGTACCTACAGTTAAACTTCGACTCCGAAGGATAGATTTTTTTGAGCAACTTTTCATGGCAAATTTTCCATTTACTCTCAGAGTTTTTGCAAGAAATCAGCTGAGAGAGGAAGTTGCCGCAGAAATTTTTTTCATATTTCGTTTTGTTGTAGATACCTGAGCTAGGGCTTGAACCGTGGCCCCATATCTAATAGCCCCAATGCGCTGTCTACCAGACTACGAGGCCTCTGTCTAAATATCTCACAGTACATGCATGTCCATGAAATCAAATAAGTGTCAAAGTAAACGCACTGTAGACTCAAAGAACACTTATTTCGAATGGAAGAACATGCAGGTTCTGTGACAATAAGAATGAATAATTGGCACATTCTTGCAACTTATAAGGCGTTAATTAATGCATCTCAAAAGAAAATGCCTGGCTACATATTAGATGAAGGGCAGAGAACTGACATTGCTGACAATGAACAGCATTCTGAAGTTTGTCAAAGCAATAGACTTACAGAAGACGTTATAGGGATGCTCTATAAAGTTGGCGGAGAGTCTAGTAGATCATATCGCTATAGTAATAAGGCACTTCTTCACCACAATAATAATCCAAAGCAAACCATTAATACGAACGAATTCAGATATGAGATGTGAACGTTGAGCAAATGATTTCACATATGTACATAACATACATACATGATTGGTCAGTCAGGATTAAAGCCTAGCTTCTTACACCTCTCACGGCCTGTGTGTTAATTTTATGCATGAATGGCGGCACCTACAATTAAAATCGATTGCAAAAAAGAGATTTTATTTCCTCTCAGATAATTTTTACCAGAAATCTGCTGAGAGAAAGTCGTCGAAGAAGTATTTTTTCATATTTTAGTTTTGATGTCTGTGCTAAGGTTTGAACCGAGGCCTCACTTCTAATAAGCCAACACACTACCTACTAGACTACGGCTAATAATCAAATGATCTCACACATATGGGAAATGTAATGTTCACATAAAGAGGGGCCAGATAAATGTAGTCCTATAAATGAATAAATTTTAAGATCCTAATAGGGTTGTAAAACGACTTTGTCCTGTGAGAGCACCAAACACCAAATGGTTAAGAGCTGGGGATGATTCTATCTGCCACGGAATTCGATACCAAATATGAACATCACAGGCCCACGGAAGTATTTTGTAATATCTTCAGATATTGTAAATATAAATGAAGTCGCCGCGGTCTAGTAGATAGCGTGTTGGGTTACTAGACATGAGGCCTTGGCTCAAACCCCAGGTCAGAGAACTACAACAAAAATTTAATATGAAAAAAATATTTCTTCGGCCACTTGCCGTCAGCAGTTTTTTCACAAAAACCTTGGGAGTAAATTAAATTGCCATGAAAAGTTTCAGTAAATATCTCTACTCGATATGAATTCGCACAGCAGCAGTCTTTATAGCCATTATTTCAGCCATTATTTCTCAAAAATTTGTCGCTCGAAATCGACTTTAAACTGTAGATTCCGCCATTCATGTATAAAATTAAAACACACACAGCATAAGTGCAATTATGCGTGTATACGTGTATTGTAAATGTACGTTAGGTTAGGTTAGAGGACGTGTACTTGTCAATTAAGACAAGTACAGTACCCGGAGGTCGAATTGACACATTGTACAACGTTCTTAAAGAGGAAAGGATAATAGAGGGATAAAAAGGAGAGGATGTAGGAAAGGGGAGAAATGTAACAAGAGGGTGGGCCAGACTAATCGACATCTTCTCTGTCATGGTTCTAAATCTGAAGCAAAAGATTCTTGGTTAAGCAGAAATTATTGACGGATAATGAAGTCGGAATGATTGAGAAAAGGGTCAGAAATTAAAAGAGTGAAAAAGACAATGGCATCACAATGCTACTACTATTACGATCATGGTGATCTTTGCCCCAGCGTCTAACAATATAATAAACAACCAAAATTAATCATAAATTCCTTAATAGTTGTTAAATTTTTTTTTTAATTTAATGAAAATGGAAAATCAATTAAAAAATTTGTGAAAGGAAACAACAATTAAGTTTTCAGTACCTTATCTGGAGTGTTAATTTGTGAATTGTTTGGTAGGCTATAAAAACCAAATTATAAACAATAGACTTAATTTAGCTGCCAGCATTATTATTGTAATGAGTTGTTATACAATTACATTTCAATGAAGGTTTGTGTCTTAAGTCTTTTGTTTAAATATGAGACAATTAAAACACGAAAATACAAAGAAGATCAATTAAAAAAATAAAATTGGTTTATAACTTAACACTTTTAATACGTTGCATTTTGTTTTATTTTTTTATTTAAGGATTTGGAGATGAAAAATTACTTTATTTTTAACGTGGTTACGATTGCAGCTCTTTAAGTGGATCTAATGGTTTTTAGTGCTTTTATAGTCGTATTTATTTTATAAATTTTGTTCAACTAATTAAAATATTAATTTTTTCAACATTATTTTTTTTTCTTACGAAACTACATATTGCAATGGAGTTTTTCTTTAAAATTTTCCTTGTATTTGTTTTTGGTTTTTGGTGTTTTTTTTTTGTGTAAAATTTTGTAAGTGTTTAATCATTATAAAATAAAATTTTTATGAGTTTAACAAATGCATATGCATGTGTATGTAAGTATGATTTAACAAAAAAAAAAAATTACAACAAAAACTAAAACAAACTCTTAAATTAGGCGAACACATACAATATGTGCAACCTATGCTATGCTATGCCATATGATATAAACGTTGAATATTAACAACAAGCCAAGCATGACTACAATCTAAGGCGAGGAAAATTAAAAAAAAAAAATAAAATAAAATTAATTTAAAATTTTATATTATCGGAGTATAACAGTGTATATCATAACATTATTGCCTAGCAAACCTAATCAATAATTTGTTGTCTTCTACAAGCCATTTGACCCAAACCGCATTTGAAAAAATATCTGCAAGACACAAAACATTTTAAAATCTTATTAAAGTATTCATTTCCTTGTGCCTCTAGCAGAGTAACCATGTGTCAATTAACGAAACAAATTAATGAAGACTAATTTAAATTAAAGTGGTTTTATCCAAAAATGTTTATTCACAATTAATGGCGATTTAAAATATTCCATATTCATTTCATTTATATCAACTGTTTTGTTGTATTGCTTAACAACCAACATAAGCGTTTTTCTTTTAATAATTTTGCAAAAAAAAATTTCGAATGAAAATGAAAATGATATGAACGAAAATTTACTGGGGATTTGTATGTTTATATTCACACATTCACTAATGATGTTGATGTTGATGTTGTTGATGATGATGATTATCATGGAAAAACGTGAAAAATTTTTTTAAAATTATGTTTAGGCAAAACAAGCTTGGGGTATGGTTACCTGAATTATATTGGCAAAAACGAATTTGTTTAATGCTTTATTAACGACTAATATTCAATATATTTTTAATATTTAATATTTAAAACAAATATTTATTTAATTATTTATTTATTTAATTTTTTTTATTCTTTTCAGGTAAGTGTATTCGTTAGTCATCCGTTTCTTAGTGGTAAGAAATCATTTTATTGTTAATTTTTGATATTAAAACTGATTTGTTTCATAAAAAATAACAAATAGAATTTGCCTTAAAATTATCCACCCCGTGGAAGTAAAGGGTCCGCCAAATAACTTATTTTTTTGAAAATGCTTTAAAAAAAACTATTGAATATTTTCTCAAATTTCTTTTTTTATTTGAAACTACAATCCTTCCGTTTAATAATGGAAAATAATTTCATTCAAATGGCTGCCTCGGCTGGCCATGCAGTAGCCTACATGATTTTTAGGCACAATTTTTAAGCACATTATCGATTGTGTGCAGCTGTATTTCACCAATGGCTTCACGAATATTGTCTTTTAAAACGTCAATTGTCTCTGGCTTGTCGGCGTAACACTTATCTTTGACGGCACCCCACAAATAATAGTCCAAAGGTGTCAAATCGCATCTCCGAGGTGGCCAAACGACATCAACTCTGCGGCTGATAATGCGATCTTCAAAAACAAGGCGCAAAACATCGAGTGTAGCGCCGTCGTGTAGAAACCAAATGTTGCCAATATCCTCCTCTTAAATTTTTGTGAACAAAAATTCGTTCAACATGGCCCGAAAACGATCGCCACTCCTTGCTCATTTTCGAAGAAAAATGGCCCAATTATACCTCTGGACCAAAATCCGCACCAAACAGTGACTCGTTTTGGGTGCGTCGGCTTTTCAATGTATGCGTGCGAGTTTTCTGTGCGACAATTTTTCTTGTTTACATACCCGCCAAGATCAAAACGAGCTGCATCTGAAAAGATGATTTTTTTTTGCCAAAAACGGCATCTTCTGGTGTAGGCTACTGCATGGCCAGCCGAGGCAGCCATTTGAATGAAATTATTTTCCATTATTAACCGGAAGGATTATAGTTTCAAATAAAAAAAGAAATTTGAGAATATATTCAGTAGTTTTATTTTTAAAGCATTTTCCAAAAAAAAGTTATTTGGCGGACCCTTTATTTATCTTAGCATAATTTCATTCAATGACGTTTAATTATGTAAAGGAACTCCACAAAGATCAAGCTTCTCAGTGTATAATACAAGTTTTTGTGTCTGGCAACTCCTAGAAATTACTGTTTGATTTGTTATTGTAATTCTTTTGTTTCCTCTGTCTCGAAGTTGTCCAGCATATATTTTATTATTGCTATTTGATCTTTGTTTTAAGTAATTAAGTAATGGAGGATGGATAAAGCTCCTGGATTGCATACCGGGGCTTATTTTTTGAAAATATTGCAACAACAGTTTCCTAAAACGTTCCTTGTGGGGGTTTAATGGTAGTGATTTTTAAAGCATAGAAGTAGTCAAAATTGTTTTTATCGGAAATTCTAGCTAAATTTCATAAAAAGAAGGTTTTCCTGTCGTCGAATCAGTACTGAAGCTGAATAAACGGATACAAATCACCCAAAACAATTGGAGATAATGAACTCACGATATTTCTCCGTGCTCAAGAAATATAGGGTGGGTGATTTCAAAGTTTACATTTATAAATGCAATTAAGCAGAAACGGTTTGATGTTTTGTCAAGTTCTTCTTTTGTTCCTGTTGGAAATGAAATATTATTACTTCATTCAATCGGACCGGATAACTCAGCAATGGCATCACAAATGTTGGCCTTGAAATGCTCAATTGGCTCTGGTTTGTCGGCATAGCACTTTTCTTTAACGGCGCTCCACAGAAAATAGTCCAACAATGTCAAATCGCAGCTTATTGACGAACAGTTGATATCACCTTTCGGCTAATTAAACGGCCATCAAAGGTTTGACGCAATAAGTCGCTTGTGTGGCAAGTTGTACCATCCTGTTGAAACCAAAATTCGTTCACATCAATACCATGGAGCAAGCAATAGAGATGGAAATAAGAAGACGCAAGTGGGGCTGGCTTGGGCACACTCTTCGCTAGCCATTAGATGACATCACAAGGAATGCCATAGATTGGAACCCCGAGGGGAGCAGGCGCATCAGGCGACCATCACACACCTGGAAACGCCAAATCACAATCGAATTATCCAAACTACGTCTACAGTGGAACGAAGTCAAACACCGCGCTGACGATCGAGCTCATTGGAACCAACTTCTTGCGGCCCTATGCTCCCTAGAGGAGTAAGAGGAACATATAATAATACCATGAAGAGCGGGTACAAAAAATTGGTTATCATGGTGCGATATCTTCATCTTCATTTTCAAAGCAACGTGGGCCAATGATACCTTCGCTCTACAAGCCGCACCAAAAAGTCACTCGTAATGGATGCATTGGCTTTTGTGAGATTGCATGTGGGTTCTCTTAGCCCCAAATAAGGCAATTTTCTTTATTTACATACCCACCAAGATGAAAATGAGCCTTATCTGAAAAGATGTTTTTTTTTTGGAAAAATCGACATCATCGTGCAAGTTTTCATTGGTCCATACAGCGAAGTAAACACGAAGCGTAAATCCGTTCATTACGATCAGTGGAGATAATACATATACTGAATTTTGTGACAGAATAGAATGACATAAAGTTAGCTACAAAAGTATACATACGGTTAACAAATTTCAGATATTTTTTAACCAATCCGTTTTCGTTGAACGTCTTTATAATTGTCTGACATCTTTCTTCGGTTTTAGGATGGTCTTTTGCATTGGTTCAGTAATTTGTGAAATTTGTTAATCGGATGTATACTTTTGTGGGCCTGTGCAGGGCCACAATTCAGTTCAATTTCAGAAATTTTTTACCCAATGCAAAAGCCCTTTTAAAATCGAGGAAACTAATAAGATTTTCAACGATAACGGATTGGTTAAAAAATTTCGGCAATTTGTTAATCGTATGTAAACCGAAGGATAGCCCACCCTATACTTCAAAAATTAAATAGCAACACTCAGAGTAGCAAGAATCGAACGAAACCAATTAAATTGCTTACCACTTGAGTTGCATGGACAAAATCATTCATTTTATGGGCGATGAAAATTGAATTCATTTTACGACAACAAGAAGCATAAGAAATTGTACAGGAAACCTGTCCTAACTTGTCCTAGCTTCAATACGCTTTAATTAGAAACAGAAACTCTATGCCACATGCATTTAGAAAATTTTAAAAAATTTCAAAATAGGCCTCCAAACAAGCATAAAAAATTAATCTGCCATGTGTAGGGGTATTTAAGACACCATAAAACACGCTAATCACCATTTTTATATAAATAATGTGTGAGAGCAGACAAATATGTATAATGTACATATGTAATTATATATATATGTACAATAAATACATGCATATGTATGTATGTGTACAATATGTATTTGTATTGGTTACTTGAGATAGTTGTTGTGTATGGGTTTATGTGAATGAACATTAATTCATACCCTCTAGTAATTTTTTTTTTATTATTATTTATTTATAAATCCATAATTATAATTTGTATGAACAGCACATACAAACATATTATTTTTGTTGTGGTTTTACTTGTTAGTGACGTAATATTTATGTTTTGATTTAAAAAAAAATTTTTTCTTTCTTTTTTTAAGTGGCAAAACACCCCACCATTCTTTTGAACAAAGAAAAAAAATTGTTTTTGTATTGTTTTTGTTGTTGCTTTTCTTAAATAGGATTATTGTTTAACGAAAAACATGATTTATTTTTAACTTGCAACAGGTGCGTTTGAAAATAAAAGGCTTAAATAAATGCTTGCTTAACTACAGATAGGCCTGCCTGCCTAGTTGGCCAGGCATATGTACGAGTATGCTGCTGCTGTTGGCAAAGTGATTGAATGAAGTGCGTGCAGATACGTTTTGAAAGGAAACAAAATATTTTTTTGTTGTTAAGTTTTTCGAGAGGGGTTTTCTTCATGCAATCCATTCTTCCATTCATCTGTTGTTTATAATACATTGGAAGGCATGGTTTTGTTTCTTTGGTTTTTTTTTGTTTACAATTTTCGATTACATGATCAGTGTTAGAGAGACAAGGCACAAGTTAAAAATACTTGTGGTACTAGTGTGGTTATTAAGAAACCAATTTATGCTCTTATAGTACAAGATCAGGGTTGGGTATTTAGTGTTGCAATCTTTGCTAGAAAACTATAAAAAAATTATTAAAAAAAAACACTTAAATTGTTAAACAGGAAGGTTAATAATAGAAACAAGTTTTTTTCTTATTATTGTTGCCACCACAAAAGCTGCAGGAGATTACGAACAAAAAAAATCTAGAATTACATAACAGTGCCGCAAAATGTTTTGCTGCACAACAACTTGTTATAAATGAAGGAGTTTTTCGTTTCTTGTTTTTATGGCACAATTCGATAATTTTTATTGCTTTAATACGTATATTGGAGGCAGATTTTTATTATTTAAGTCAAAGAAAAGAAAGGAATTTCGAAAATGTAACAAATAACAGCATGAGTCTAAATGGTACTTTAATTGTGTATTGTGTAGCCATTTAAAGGAACTATCGCTGAGCAATTGTTTAATTGCTTATAAGCTTTTTCTGTTAAGAGGCCTTTATGGCGTACACAGAGTTATAAAGATTTAAAAAAAATCATCAGTTAAACAGCAATAAACACTGTGTAGACAGCTGAAAGTGTTTATGAACTAGTCGTATGCAATAAAATATTGTTTGTTTTTGAGATCAAAAGGACCATTTGGTGTTGACAATAACGTCACTGCAACAGTTTTCACAATTTTTGGGCAACATATGGATTCTGTTCGGGGGGCTATTTGATAGTTGGTCCTGACCCCCCGGTCTGTCACCTCTATGGCCTCATCAATGGATGGGTCATGGAGAAAGAGCAGATGCGTTGGCGGGTTGTTTTGTTTCTAGGTGCCTATGGCCTGCTGTAGACAGTAAGAGAACAGGTTGGTTTCTGGGCTTGGATAAGGCCAGCTTAAGGTTGTTTGTCGGTTTTATCACGGGGCACTGCGAGATTAGGTCGCTGACGGGGATCTGCTATTGCAGCGCGTGTTGCGATGAGGAGGAGTTGGAGACTATCGAACACATGCTCTGTAACTGCCCAGCCCTTGGTGGATTGAGATTGAGGATCCTTGGTAGGGCCTTCTTTGTCGAGAGCCGACATCAAGGCTCTCCACAGATTCATTAGTGGCTTAGTGGCTGGTTGAGAGGTGCTAGGACTTCATCGGTGTAGTTGCGCTCTCCCACCCTTTTGTTGTGTTTGGTCCGTGTCATTCCTCCGCTTCCCACTCCCCCCTTTCCCATATACCCTCCTTTCATCCTATCCCCTATATTATCCTTCCATCCTTTAGGACGTTGTACAATGGGTCAATCCGAGCTCCGGGTACTGTACTTGTATTGATTGACACGTCCTAACCTATGGATTCTGTGCCAGTCCTACAACTAAATGTAGGTACCTGGTCTTACTTGTTGGGAGACGGGATTTGCCTTGAAAATCTCTTGATTTTCTTGGACAGCCAAACTGAGATTAAGTTCCTAACGAATGTATTTCCAACGTCCATTCTTGTCCACTTGTTTAACACGGAGGCTTAATCTTTTTGGCTGCAAGAGGGTACATGCAATATTGCTAGACTCTGCTGGACACGTAGGAAGAAAAAGAGGATCGACTTACTTCTATTCTTGAATCGCTTAGCCATTCATTGTACAATAACGATCGCTAACGAGCGTATTTTAAACCATGAATGTCGAGTTTTTCTCAGAGAAATTTCGGACGTGAAATAAAATTGTCACCGAACTCGCCTCTCAATAAGTCCATTGTTACGCGTGCTGTGTTTTACATGTTGCACCATCTTGTTGAAACCACATGTCATGCAAGTCAAGCTCTTCCATTTTGGGCAAAAAAAAGTTGGATATCATCTCACGGTAGCGCTCACCATTCACAGTTACGTTACGATTCGCAGCATCTTTGTAGAAGTACGGTCCAGTGATGCCACCAGCCCATAAACCGCAACAAACTGTAACTTTTTTTGAATGCATTGGTAGCTTTTGCAATGCTTCTGGCTGATCTTCACTCCAAAATCGACAATTTTGCTTATTTACGTATCCATTGAGCCAAAAATGAGCTTCGTCGCTGAACACAATTTTTCGATAAAGAAGAGGATCTTCGGATAACTTTCCAAGAGCCCATTCACCAAAAATTCTGCGTTGCGGTAGGTCGTTCGGCTTTAATTCTTGCACCAGCTGTATTTTGAAAGGCTTCACACCTAAATCCTTCCGCAAAATTTTTCATGTTGTTGAGTAACAGAGGCCCAATTGCTGCGAACGGCGACGAATCGATAATTGATGGTCATCATTAACACTGGCCGGCCGATACAGCTGCAATATTTTCTTCAGTTCGCACTCTACGTAAGCGTGTTGGTGGTTTAATGCCCAACAATGTAAATTTGGTGCGAAATTTGGTCACAATAGCCCGAATAGCCGCTTCAGTGGGTCGATTAAACTGACAATAAAATGGAAGAAGCGCTCGATGAACTTTCTTAACAGAGCACGCATTTTGATAATAAAATTCAATGATTTGCAAGCGTTGTTCGTTTGTAAGACGTTTCATGGTTAAATCATAGACCAAACTGAAGATGTTTGACAGTGAAACAAAACACGAAATGTGCGTGAGCTGTTTAAACCAGTGTTGCCAAAAAGATAATACCTAAAAAATCAACCGTTATTTCTTGTGGATTCGGATTAGTTTCCTCTAGGCAATTGTTAATCCTCTTGTTGAATATTAAGCCTAAATAGTGGCTTAAGTGGGGCCTTTTCTTCAAGGGCAGAACTTAACCTAACCTACATGGCTCTAAAAGGAAAACACATTCAAATGAGAGTATTTTTCTCGGGTTGAATATTGATTGTGGTAATCACAATGGACCTTAATAGTAGTCTAAGCAAGGCCTTTCCTTCAAGGAGGAAACTTAACCTAACCTACATGGCTCTAAAGGAAGCATATTCAAATGATTGCATCATCGAAACAAATTTTAATCACACAAGACAAGGTGAACTTTTAGTCAATTTCTATTTTTGAAACGACCTTGCAACAAATAAACGGGAGTTTCCATAAGCCTTTTTCTGATATTGCGATCTGGAAATGGCATCACGCCAGATGGGCAAGACGACCTAATAATCAAACTGCTATCAGGGTTCTGGTGTCGCCCAGCAACAACTCTTCCTTACTTCTCCAATCTAAAGAGAAGATAAAGCTCTGCTGTTCTGAATGAATTATTTCGTTAATCAATGGAAATCAAAGAGCCGAGGAGCGTGGTTGCAGAGCTTCGACATGTATATGTATAAAAAGGAAATCTGAGGCCGGAATAGAAAATCTGTTGCTTTTTGCACTGACATCTGCTCGCCTATGGCAGTTGTTAAGGGAGCAACCAATAAATTTTTCCATAGAATGAAACAAAGCCCCATTTCCTCTTGAGCTATTAGCAGGACAGGTGGATTTCCATACTTTTTCTGTGTATTTCAGGAACCCTGAAGACTGGGAATGTCTGGGACAGGATATTATAATTTCCGAAGATCGCCTATCTATGCATTTCTAAAGTCATTAAAGAGGAAATGAGTTTAAGCCTTTAATCATCCCCTTATAAGCTGAGGGACCCCTTCTAAGGGGGAATTAAATGAATAATTTTGTTTTTGTGAATGCCCATATCTCTCAAGAAGTCATACGATTAAGATTCTTTGGAATATCTTTCCATGGCTTTAAAGCCTATCCGATAAGCAACATGTGATGGCTGCAATCCGTATTCTTTCTTTTTTCTCCTGTGATTAGCTCTTAAAAATTTTACAATTTCTTCTGTAGTTTGACAAAAATTTCATGAGGTATCATCGAACATGGGTCGATTTTGTGTGACCCATTAAACCTAGAATAAGCTTCCTTAATTGGTAGGTGGTGCTCTCGTTTACGTGATTATAAGTCCTTTCTTGTTCATTTATTTCATTCATATTGACTATGAACACTTTTAGTCAATTGTAGAGTGATTGTACAGTAGTCATGCATGGCATACACCGTTGTTTTCCACTTATCATTCCATTTATATTTTATGGTTTCATTTCAAATTGCTTACAGCTCTTATATTATGTGGTGAAAATAGTTGATGAAAGAAATCCTCAAATATGTGGCAGTAGTGAGTGGGAAACAAAAAAATTGTCTTTTTCTTTGCAAACAATTGCCACCAGAATGATTGACGACGATACAATGGAAGAAAAAAATTGATTTGTGAGTTTTATGTGAACATATTTTCTGTTTTTGTTTTTCGAAATGAAATGCAAAAATTTTATGTTTTCCAGTGGTTATGTAATCAACAAAAGAAAAAAACGCGAATAAAAGAGAAAAAAGTTTGAAATTGAAAAGAAAAAATTTAAAAAAAAAATATTTTAATTGGCAGAACAGATAGATGACGACTGACTTTCAAGCTGGAAAAAATGGGAATTCTTCTTTATGCTATTCACAGATCTATAGGGTCTTCCAACAGGAATTTCTAAATTTTGATATTTTGACAGTAACGGCCATCTGGCAAATTAGTTGTCATTTATTCAGTCTGTTTTGCTATATCACTGTGGACGGCATTAATATTCAACAACAAGTGCAAATATAAAATTATTTTATCGAAATGGCGGTGCAGCCCTTGCGCTAACCAACTTCTTCCTCTTCCCTGATTTTGGTGGAGCTTGGTTAGTACAGGGACTGCGTTCACCCGTGGCATCACAACGAGCCGCTATGCGTGCTCAAGTGAGCTTTGTGATATCAGAGCTGCCACTCCGACATAACCTAACTTTATCGAAATGGCGTGGTCTGATCAGGCAACGTACCGTAAGAAAAATCACAGTCAGTGTTAAGTCCATTTCTGGATAAATGGATACGTGAACACACAATCCAATCCACATGAGATCCAAGTTCACATTTCTTTAAGAACGGCGTTGGCCAGGTCATCACTGCCAAGAATCTAAACACCAACACCATGTGATTTGAACAGTACGGCACTACGTGTCAGACAGCTCATGCCACATTGAATATTCTGCACGAAGGACTTAACGACATTGTCATCTCAACATGACTCCAGTTCAGTTTAAGTTTTGGGCCAGAGTCAGGGAAATTAAATAATTTGAATGCGCTTTAACCAGAAAATCCGTTGAGGTCATTTGAACGATGTTATACTCCACACATAATGGCATTAACAGGCCTTTCAAACGAATAAAAAATTTCAATGATATCGCACACACTTTGTTTATTTAAATTTAAAGATAAAAAGAAACGCTTAATGAAAGACCCTACTATTTGTTGGAAAACGTTTTATTTATGCCAGCCATATTAAAAACTATTTTAAGAAAATAAAAATAAAATTCCTACATAATAAAAAAATTAATAAACATTTCATAACAAAAAAAAATAACAAAAAAATTCTTGTCAGAAGTGGGATTCGAACCCACGCCCTCAGAGAGGACCAGAACGCTCGTTTACACACTCTGTTCGAACAGAGCAAGCTGTTACACTTGAGTCTGGCGCCTTAGACCGCTCGGCCATCCTGACTGTTATCCACATGGGATTAATTGCTGCATTTGTGTGCGTATAAAAACACATACACACATATTTTTTATTATCGCAAACCATTTTTATTTGTTTACCCAAATAAATGTTTTTCATTTTCATAAATTTGTTTTTTTAAACAATCATGATCAGTGTTGCCGCTTAGGAGATTATAACATTTTTTTATTCCTGGCAACTCTGGCGAAACTGATTTGCAAACATTCTTTTTTCGTGTCAGCCCATTGGTGTTTAAGAAGAATTTATGGCGTGTTTATTTATGTTGATTATGTGGTGGGGGGATTATCTTCTCTCTGAAAGTGTGTCTGTCTGGTGTGTGCGTTGTTGGTTGAGAATGATATCGGTTGTTTCCACAATTCCAATTTTCCAATTGGTTGTTTGTCATCGTTTTAGTGTGTTGTTTGTTGATTGGATTCGACGGACGGGGGGACCTCAAAATTATTTACTTTTTAGTGTGGTGTGTTTCTAACATGGTGAATTTATGGGAAGTGTGGTGAATTAATTTATTGTGGTGAATTTCCAAGATGGTGAGATTTTGCAAAGTGTGATGAATTTGTCCAGCGTGGTAAATAAAATTAAAATTCACCAAAGTGATGTTATTACCATATGTCACGGTGTTATCAGTGGTGAAATAGTCGGGGTGTGTGTGTCTAGAATTCGTAATTTTCACCACAATTAGCGGAGCCCTACATAAATTGGTATGCGAACAGGAATGGATGGAGGTAATAAACATTGAAAACAAGAAGTACACTCAGCGAACGTTGTGTCAATAAATTCTTTAAAATTAAAATTATAAAATATAAGAAATTGTGACATAAAAAATAAAATTAAAATTATTTTGCAATTAATTTTTCGAATAATTTAAACTCTTTCAAAGACAGAGGTTTGTGGATATAATTATATAACAGGGTATGGAAAACTGAAATTTTTGTTTTCGACTAGTTAAACTTAATATTTTGCTGCAATACTTGAAAAAAAAAATACAGATTGGATATTCTTTCTAGAAATATTTATAATTTTTTTGTTCGAAAGGTGTATGGATATCGGATCTAAATTTAACATCAGGAAAATTAGGAAAAAAATATGAGATCTAAACTAATAACCCCGCTATGGTGATCTTTTTATTTCAGAAGTTGGTTACAATCAAAGGTTTTTATTTCCTGGCAACATTGATCATGATTAATTATTTTTCATCACTGTCGTTGCTCAGATATGACTCGATTTGATATAAATTATTGAAATTATCAAACATATCTTAGGGGTTGTTAAAGAAATTCATTAGGATTGTTGGAATTTTAAATTACTACAGCATGCTTTATAGCTGTAAAGTTTAATGAAAAATGCAATGAAATTAATTTAAAATTTAATACGAAATCGATTGAAGTTTTGTTTTTGTTTAAACCATTTGTGGCCAATATTTCTAACATATTTACAGGGATTTATTCGTTTATGTTCAACCATTCTATTCAATTCAAACTATCTTATTATTATTTAACATTATTTCTTAAAATTTATTTTATAAATATTGTATGCGGTATTATATATTGCATACTACAATGAATACCCCGATGACATTGTTCTGCTGCTGTACTCGCGTCTGTAAAATCAACAAAAGTTCGACTTAAAAAAAGGACTTCTTCTGCATTTACTCTGCTGTGGAATACATGGAGTGCACATAACCAAAATCTTACCGTAGTTGAATACAGAAGTGTTACTGCATGCATGAATTCTGTGTTCCTCTATAGCTTAGAAATGAAGGTAATGAAAGCAAAACTTCTAGAAATATCTCCAAATTTAGTTTCCTGGAAAGTCCTTTCAGTTAAGGGTCTAGAAATATGGCTGGATTGAACACACTCTGTGAAACTCAAAGATAAGCCCTCCCTTTACTTCTATGATCCTAGAACTATGCGGCATGATGGAAGACCACAAACAACGAATCGCTTAACTTGTAGAAACCGGTCAATTGTTTGATGATAACTGAAGAGATAATCAGAAATCTTAACCTCCTAGCACATTTTAAACATTTCGTGTAAATAAAACGCTTAGATTGGTTATTATACCCACTAACAAAGCTCCCACAACAAATGAATACGCTAACATCCCTGATTCGGGAGGCAGGGAAACAGAAGTAGTTTAGACTAAATAGGAGAAGAGTCGATCATGATCGAGCTAATCCATAAAAAATATTTTCTCGAACAGCAAAGAAATTTCAATTATTCTCTCAGTTGTAAACAGTTGTAAGAGTCACATGCCGGCCAGATTTTTACTAAAAAATCCTGCTCAAAATGCGTTATTAGCGGGCAATTAATGGCTGCACTGGATCTTTCTCCCTCTTCACAATAAAGTGCAAACACCGCCTACAATTCCCTAGTCCTAAGTAGGAAGTTGTTTTGCATATCTACTATGATACTATGCTTAATTCAGGTCGGGTGATGTAGAGGAACTGTATTACAATCAGTAGCAAGGGTCTAGATCTTACACAAAACGTCAGTGGTGGTTTCAGAGCATTCTTGGTGCAGCTTGGACAGCTTTAAAAGATATCTTTGCTTTAAATGAGTTTACAACACAATCTAAAAACTCGCCGAATCTTTGAAGTGTTAATATCAATGACTGAAGAGTTTAACATTTAGATCATACGGATAAAATGGCACAGGAATATACTGGTAAAAATATAGTAGCGCATGTGCTTGCCATGGCTGACACGGTCCCATAATATTCAGATAACGTTAAAATGTCTATGCTTTGTAAATTCTGACTCCAAATACTGGTCAGGCAGATATAGGTTTATTGGTGAGGGTGAATAGAGGCGATGAAGTCTTACTTGTGCATGCATTTTGTTTTTGGATTATAAGCACAAAGTTTGGAGGCAGAATATTATGACAGTCAGACGTAGAGGAGAGTGTTAAATACTTTCTACGTCCCTACGCTGCTCTGGTTATTAGGCTACTGATTAGACAGCGATCGATCGGCTGTGTCAGTATGGAAACAGTTTGAGTTTAGCAAGGTTCTGCATTTAATACATCATACATACACACATACCTGGTCATTACAACCCTTAAGTCAGGATTACGAAATCCTTCAGCCAGAATTGCGAACTAGTTTCTCACATCACATATGTTGTGTGTGTTAATTTTATACATGAGTAGCAGGACAGACCTATAGTTTAAAGTCGACTCTGAAGGATAGAGTTTTGAGAAACTTATTCATGGCAATTTTATTTTAGTCTCTGAGTTTTCGCAGAAATCTGCTGACAGGAAGTCGCCGAGCAAATATTTGTTTCATATTTCGTTTTGTTGGAGATGTCTGCCTTGGGGTTTGAACCGTGGCGTCACATCTAATAAGCCAGAACTACTTACGGTGACTTCTACGTTCAATACTCTGTTTAATTTTTTTTTTTCGTGGTATCACAATAACTCTGGGGGTCTAAGTGTATTGAATTGATTCGGATGCCACTCTTACCTAATTCTGCCTTCCTTGGACGTATGCGAAACTCAATAAGGTCATAGTACTTACATTTGAAGTATTAATACCACGTGACTGCCGATAATAAAAAATTGTACACGGGTCCCAGATATCACTTTAACCAATATGCGCGAGTTTTGTCCATCAATTCTATTCAAATCAATGAAGATCTCTTGTGATCATATATACATATATACATAATTAGTCATTACAACCCTTCAGCTAGGATTACTACCTAGTTTCTCATAACACCCATGTTGTGTGTGTTCATTTTATACATGAATGGCGAGACCTACGCTTTAAAGTCGACTCGGATCGAAAGGTCTTGAGAAACTTTTCATGCCAATTTTATTTACTTTTTCAGTTTTTGCCAGAAATCTGCTGAGAGGAATTCCCGAAGAAATACTTTCTCGTATTTCGTTTGGGTTTGAATCATACTGCCTACTCGACTATGGCGACTTTTGATCACAGAGCATCAAAATAAGTTCCTGCTTGTGCTTTCCTTCCTTGCTCAAGATCTATTTCAATTTTAATGTGTAGACAAAACACACTAACACTGTGATTAGGATTTTTAATTCGTAGTTTAGTGCCTATCTTTGCTAGGCTCTTAGTTAGTGAATTTTGCTCATTGCTCAAGTGGCAACACCTATACAAGAAATCTGATGCAATGTCTTGCCATTTTTTAGTCAGTAAGGATGTTTTGTAAACACCATTCAAGGCGATTAAGGTAATAGAAGAAAAGACTTAAGAAAGAAACTTTTTAAAATTTTTTTCTTTTTATAAAATCAAAAGACTTAGAAACTAAACCTGAAATATTTGAAATAATTGAATTAAAACTCAATTTTAATATTTTTTTTATATTTTTCCATAATTGGTCGTCTTTATTATTTACATTAAATATATACAAAATAAGTGAAACAATCAAAATAATTATAATAATAAAACAAAAACATATTTGTTATAAACTTTAGTTTGTCTTCATTTTTTTCATACTTTTAACACATAAATATTTTTCTTCGTGGTTTGTTTTTTTGAAAATATTAAAAAAGAAAATTAAAACAAATGCTATTGACACCTTCATATTCCATACATACATATATACATACATAATTAGAGTATTTAAGGTACAACATATAAAAATCTTAAAAATTCAATAACAATACCCAGGAAAAGAAGGCAAGTTTTAACTGTAACTGGAGAATAATTATTTAAAAAAACAAAAAACAATAAATTGTTGGCAGTGTTGCATGCAGTTTACATACTGACTCTCAGTTAAACAATTAAAAGAAAAAAATATATTCCTGGTTATGCACGCCTGCCTTAAACTTAAAATGTCACGAGCAAATCTTTTTCGAATTTTCTTTTTCAATATTTTTTAAGCGATCTCTTCGTCTAATATGTTTTACATTTTTTTTTTAATATTTTTTATTGTCTTTTTTTTATAAATTTTTCGTAAATTTCATTTCGTTATCACACACTAAAACTAAAAAAAAAAAATATTTTACAAAAGAAATTAAATTTAAGTTTAAAGAGAAATTAGAATAAATTTTTGTTGGTTTTGTTTTGTTTTGTTTTTTTTTTTAATAAAAATCAGGCCGTTTTAGATTCTAAATACGCCGTTGTTTGCTTTCTTCCTTTTTGAAAAAGAGAGATTTTTTCTTCTTTGTATTAACGATTTACTGTTATTGGCTGTTGTTTTTATTTATTTTTAATTGGTTTTTCTTTTTTGGGTAATTGTCTATTTCTTTTTGTGCAAATAACCATGACCACCATGGCCGTAAGAGCCACCATGGCCATAACCACCGCCATAACCACCGCCATAGCCGCCGCCATAACCGCCGCCGACAACAGCTGCTGATCCTACATGACTTTCAACATGTACGGGTACAGCAACGGGAACCTTGTAGGGTACTTGTCTTTCAACAGCAACGGGTACATGTTGTTCAACGGGCACTGGTACGGGACGGTCAACGGCTACCTTGACGGGGTAGGGTACTTGACGTTCAACGGGATAAGGAATTTCCTTAACAACGGGGTAAGGTCTGGGTACGGCAACCTTAACGTGTACGGGATATGGGCGATCAACTGGATAGGGAACTGGATGATCGACTGGCACTTGTACGTGTACAAAGACCTTCTTTTCAACGTTGTAGGGTACTGGTTTCTCAACTGGCACTGGGTATGGCTTGACAACATGTACGGGATAGGGACGATCTACGGGCACTTTAACGGGCACTTGTACAACCTTTTCAACGGGGTAGGGTTGAGGAACATGTACTGGTACTTTGACAGGCACTTGAACAATCTTTTCAACGGGGTAGGGTTGTGGTACGGGCACTTTGACGGGCACTTGAACAATCTTTTCAACTGGGTAGGGAGCTGGAACGGGCACCTTGACGGGTACGGGGCGGTCAACATGTACGGGTACTTGTACGTGCACGGTCTTCTCTACGGGGTAGGGTTGTGGTACATGGACAGGCACTTGAACGATTTGTTTAACTGGTACTTGAACAATCTTTTCAACGGGGTAGGGTTGTGGTACGTTTACTCTAACGGGATAAGTGACGGTTCTTTCAACAGGGTAGGGTACACGACGTTCAACTTGATAGGGTACAGCAACATTGCGCACAACAGTGTTGACTTGCACGTTAGTGGGTATGCTTTCAGCAACACCAACAGCAATACCACCACCACCACCACCACCACCGGTAACACCAAAGCCGGCACCACCACCGAAGCCGGCACCGCCACCATAGCCGGCACCACCACCATAGCCGCCACCACTAACAATAAGACCACCACCACCATAGCCGCCACCATGACCACCGCCAATCAAAACGGCACCACCATGACCACCCAATACACCATGTCCGGAATGACCATAGCCAGCTGGAGCATAACCATGTCCTACACCATGAATAATGCCACGTTTCTCCTGTTTCTTTTCCACAGTGCTAACAGATTCTTTAGCGTCTGAGGCGGCGGGTTGGGATTCAATTGATTTAGCTTCGACCTCCTTCTTGGCATCCTCGGCTTGAGCAAGCACAAAAAGGGCCAAAAGCCCAAAAATAAGCTGTAAGCAAAAAAAAAAACAAGAAAAATTTTAAATTAATTCAACGTTTTCTTCATTTCAACACTCCGCCTTCGCAATTAAAATTGTTTAACATTTCATAAAGCCCATGTCATTGCCAAGTTTAGTTGATAAAACAATACCTCGTCTATCATAAGTAAATGTTACAAAAACAACAACAATAACAAAACAGAAAGTGAAATGTGCAGTCAGTCAAAAGCAAAAACAAAAATAAAAAGAGGAAAAATTATGTAAATTTACACAATTTTTGCTTTGAACTTGGCTTAAAGCCCATGGAGCATAGCATTCCATCACTGTTGCAGTCTGTAATACGTTGGTAAAAAGTAAACAAAGCGTGTAAGACGACTTGTTAACTTCCTATTGTCGCATGCAAATTTTTCAATGTCAGTTAAGGAAAGACTTAAGCTACGTACTTCTGTTTTTGCTTTGAGCAATATCCAAAGACTTAAGAAATAAACTTTTTACAACTTTTAGGGGCTAATTTATTCAATAATTGGCAAAATTAAAGGCCATGGTTAGAGACTTTTTTCAAATCCTGGCTTTAAACTAAACTGTACATGCATACGCATATAATTAGCCTTTACGGCCCAGCTTCTCACGCCACTTATGTTGTGTGCGTTAATTTCATACATGAGTGGCGAGGCCTATAGTCTAAAGTTGAATCCGAACGACAGATTTTTGGAAAGCTTTTCATGGCAATTTTATTTTACTCTCTGAGTTTTTGTCTGAAATCTGCTGAGAGGAAGTCGCCGAAGAAATATTTTTTCAAATTTCTTTTATGATGCAGATGACTGATCTGAGCGTCTAATAAGTCCACACACTAGCTACTATACTAAGGGCGATCTAGACTTTAGTCTGGGAAAATCTCATGAGGATCACATAAATGCTGTGAGCATTATCATCGAGTAGATTAGTGAATACAACAGAAAATTTTATCATTTATTCCTAGCTTATATTATCGAAACGGTATTCAGACGGATACACTGAGTCTTCCAGGGTTTTAAAAACTTACCATCAGAGATGTTAAACTTTTTTGTAAACTCTATGCAGATGATAAATCTAGATTACTACAGGCGAAAAATATTTTTGTGTTCTATTCCCTACTATTTCTGTTGTTGGACAGTTTAACTATAAAGAAAACGGTGCAACATTTTATGGCATTGATTGATTGTGCTCACCACACTTGCCTCGTTGTATACCAGTTTGGCGATACTTCACCGCTAAGACTGTGGGACTATAAAGTCGCAATAGTAAAATCTTCCTCATATTCATGTTTTACCACTGTAATAGAGGTGGTTCCTACTGTGTGTTGATGTTGTGAACAAAATGAAGAGAGTCCGTACTAAATTTATTTTCCTGAATAAGACTGGGCATCTGTATATTATCTCCTGCACTACATCAGTTCATCTACATCAGTTCAACTACATGCTTCAATATAGCAATACTACCGGGAGCTTTTAATTAGTTTTTCAGAAGGCGTCTTTTAAAATATTTCATTAAATACTTTCACCAAATTGCACTGCAAATTGTGTGCTCATGACAAACAGTTACAAACAAATTAAACATAAGATTCGATGATATAAATGAATAAGGAATTATTGTATGTCCCCTCGATGGTGTCATGAGCGGGCACACTTAGGTCGCACACAGGGCCCATTGTGATACCACAGTTTCACATTCTCCCCTATTCCAGGAACCACTCGGAACTTCCGATGAAGCGACTCAGAGTGGCAATATTCATGCATGACAGTTCATCTGGGTCCTCCATGTAGTAAGCACCCAGATGTCTCTTTTATCTCTATTATCGTACACTGATATGAATTTTTTAACTGAAACGCGCAGAATCATTTCAGAACGTCAAGGATCTGCAACCAAGCAAAGGTTTAGTAAAGTAATAAAAATCCTTACATCTTTATCCAATACAACATAAATTGTATGGCAGGCAAGTGAAGACAGTAAAAACCTAAAATTGTGCCATTTTTAATTACAAACTTTAGCCATCATTTTCAATCCTTTTGTCAGGATTATGATCTAGTTTCTGAGACCACATATGTTGTGCACTTAGCAACTGGTTACACTCAGATCTGTTGTTAGAATATTAAGAAAAGAAGTATTCTTTCAAAATAAATATTTTGTGTTTTTTTTTGTCATTCTTGGTTACAACAATATATCACCTCCCATGCATGCATGAATAGAACATTTTTAATTTAGTAGCTGAGGAATTAGCAATGAAAGACAAGAAGAGTTCTTCAGTTTGAGTTCCGAAAAAATGGATAAGAAAACAAGTTACGTAACAATGCTTTAGAAATCCTAAATTTAAGCAAAATATATTTTAGAAACTAAAAGGAAACCAAAAACCTTTAGTTCTCTGTTGAAAATGTAACACACACTCGAAACAAAAGACTTAAGAAACAAACTTTGTGTGAAGGCAAGAACAAAATTTTTAAATGAAAGTTCTTTGTGGATTTGTTTTTTTTTTTTAATTTCTTTGCGTTACTTAGTTAACGATAACCTCAAAATATCAGTTTTTTTTGTAAGGCCTTTAGTATAAAAAATATAAATAAAATATTAAAGAGTCACGTTTGCCGTTTAAGCCGTTAATTTTAATTTCAATTTTTTTTTGTTAATATTTCTTTACATATTTTTGTTTGCAGCCAAAAACAATTTAAACTCAATAAAGGTTATTGATTGATTGTTAAGCAAACCTTATATAATTATTATGTAATTATGTGTATGTACATATAAATAAATAAATAATAATTTAATTATTATATAATTTCTTTATTTAAAAAATAAATTTAAAAAAAACGGTTAGCAATACATTGTTGCTTATTGCAGCCATAAATGTTCGATTGTATTTAGACCATGGCTTTAAATATTTTGTTTTGATTTCCTTTTTTAGAATTATTATTTCAGTTTTCTTATACATACATTATTATATATACATTATGTGACATGTTTTTATGGCAAACGGAAGTGTTTTTGTTTTACTTGCCTGGTATTTACGGTTGTGTATTGGTTATGCCAAAGAAAAGTGTGAAGAAATAAAAATAATGTTAACTGTTTAAGGAAATTGGTCTAGTTTTTGTCATATTTAATCTTGGTTTTTATATAAAAACAATATTAACTGACAATGAGGTCTTGAATTTAGTAACTAAATAAGGCCAAGCGGCCTATTTATTGGTTTTAAATAAAATAAAGTGTAGACAGTTAATGTAAATAAAATGAAAGTGTGGTTATAAATCAGACCAACACGATCAATGGATAAGGGAGTACAGGAAGGGGAAATAAATAAAGATGTATGTTTTATTTAAGGAACCTCCGGGTACTATACTTGTCAAGTATACGTCCTCTAACCTAACCTTTATTTAAGGAATAGATTTGGATTTTAATCTTAAGATTACAGGATTTTTGAGATCTTCAGATCAAATGAAAAATTTCTGGTGCAAACATTTTTTTATTATTTTATTTCCTTTCATTTTTTTTATTTTATTTGATGAAAAAATATGAATTTTTATTTGGATTTTAAACCTGTTGAGGAAATGTTAAAAGAAATTTATGCCATAATTCCTATTTCAAACTGCATGGCATTTATTTGAATTTAACAAAAACATTCACTACAGTATAGAAAACCAGTCTTTATACATAAAAAGATATGCTTTAAACTGGCAATTCATTTTTTGTATTTCATTTTATTTTTATTTTTTTTTATGGCGGGACCAGAAATGTGTCTCAAAAAGGAAATGTTTTTCATTTTTAAAAATGTATCACATACTCAGTTCTATTAAATTTTTTATAGAAGAAGCTTTAAATATTTGATTTCCAAAATATTGGAGAAAACAGAATTTGAAGAGAAAATTTGTAATAAAAAGGGAAATTGAAGAAATTTTTTGATAAAAATTGGTAAAAATTCTTTGGATTTGACTTTAAGGGGAAGTCAAGTAAAGATTACAATGTCTGGCAAGACTTAATACATCCCACTATTTGAATTATGAAACATGGCATAAAACAAGAAATTCACTAAATTAGCTGCAGAGAGAGAATAAGATTTCAGAATTGACTTGTACTCAGAGTAACTAAACATAAGGGAGGGTTGCAGTAATATACGATGACGAGAGAAGTGGAATAGTAATCTGTAGGAGGGTAATTAAAGAACAAATTCATCTAAATTATGAGTCATTGACAATAGCAACTGATGAAATAGACTAGATTTATAGGTTCATTAGAATGCTAAACTTTCTTGACGCTATAAAACACTGTTTTATAATGGCAATTGTGATATTTGTTGCACATTCCTGCTTCCACAAGCAGATCTGCAACGAATGTGGATAAGCCTTGAAAAATGAGTTGCATTTGAAGATAATTCATGACAAAAATTTGAATTGTGGAGAAAGAATTATTATTACATTGAACTACAAGACAAAATTATTATGCATTATGAGTCACATTTTTCATAAGTACTCAAATAAAATATTTTAAAGCAAATAAAATAATTTTTTTTGAGGAACTACTTAGTAGCAATGGTTTATCTTACAACTTTTCATTCAGAATTACGACCTAGCTTCTCACACCACTTATATTGTGTGAGTTGATTTTGTACATTAGTGGCAAGACCAACAGTTTAAAGTCGACTCCGAAACACAGATTTTTAAGAAACTTTTCATGCCAATTTTATTTTAGTGCCAGAGTTTTTGCCCGAAATCTGCTGAGAGTAAGTTGCCGAAGAGATATATTTTCTTGTATGCCTATCTGTTGGAGATGACCTGGAATTTGAACAGAGGCTTCACATCTAATAAGCCACTACTACCTACTAGACTAGGACGGCTTCTCTTTCTTATATGTTTTATTTATTTTTTTTGCTTTACAATCGTTAATTATTGAACTACAGGCTTCTTTAGAATGATAGCAGAGGTAATTAATAACTACTGGCAAATTTGAACCTATGCAAGCCCTATATGTTGTAATGCAGTTGAGAAGGATACAAATATTGCTTATTTCGTATGATACTCTTCTCTCCTTGGTTAGCTAATTGAAATAGGGTTCACGCATATAATAAGTTCGGTATTTTCGATTCATAAGAAATTAAAATTCTACTTGGAGCAAATTAATTGTATCTACTCAGTTTAGTTGCTTATTAGAGAAATATTACGATTTTGAAAACCTGTATTTGATCTAGGATTTTAAATTTAGTTCGGTTTAACTAAGCTATATTGCATTATCGCCTAATAACCATTATGACTGTCTTGTATGGATATGAAAATAGTATTATTTCTTAAGCTTATTAAGAAAAGTAGTCTATTGCTTAAGACTCTAAAAAAAAGTGTTGTTCCAAACAACCATCCGAAAGACACACGCAGATATTTACTACATGCTGACGTAATACTAATGATTTCATCAATGAAGCTTTAAAGACAAAATAAAAGATTTAAGAAACGTACATTTTTGGAAGCAATGTTAAAAACGAAAGATTTTAGAATCTTAAACAATTTTTGTTGTATTTTATAAAGTTTTTAAATTTAAAATAATCAACAAAATAAACAATCGTAATCGAATATTTTTATGAATAAGATATTTAAAAATTAAGTTTTATAAAAAAAAGAAATAAGAAAGAGAGTTTTAGGTAAATACATAATAAAACAAAAGACTTAAGAAAGAAACTTATAATAAATGTGTGTAACAGTTATTGTACTGTGTGTAAGTTTTCAATTATTTGGAAGGGGCCTATTTTATACGAGATTGACAGCTTTCATGAGGAAAAAGTAAATATCGAAAGGGGAATTACTAAAGGAAGAATATTTTCTCAAGAAGTCTATTTCAAATTCATAATTTTCTTACTGTAACATACAGAAGCTTGGTGACAGAATTTTTTATTTTCATTACAAGTGCTTAGGGTTATAATGTTTACATTATCTATCTGATTTCTGTAATTCCACACTAGGTTAGCTTAGATTGCGGACTCCTCCAAGGAAGAGGTATCACTTTGGCCATTGTGATACTTCAAAACTAACCGAATATAGGTAAGAGGATGTGTACTTGACAATTAAGACAAGTACAGCACCCGGAGGTCGAATTGAGCCATTGTACAAAAACCAAATATAGACTTCTTTAGCAATTTAAGCTGCACTATTTGCATCAAACGCAATGCATTTTAAAATGAAGATCTTTCTTATGAATTCAATTACAATTAATTATTTAAAATATTTTACTTTCATTGAAACGGTATTAAAAATTACCTTTAAAAAATCTTTTTATTGATTAGTTTTAAAAAACAAAAAATGTGGAAAAAAATTTTAAAACAAAAAAATTAAGAAAAAAACAAAGAAATTAAGAAAAAACATTAAGAATTTTTCTAGAGCCTAAGTCTGTTACAATAAAAGGCTTATTCAGGCGATTTTCTTCTAATAAATTATTTCTAATCATTGCATCAGGTATTCGATATCCTAAGGCAAAACTTGAATCAAAACTTTACATTTTTCATCAAATTTTCATTTTATTTTTCAAGAAATAATAAAAGCTTGCAAGAAATTTTAATTGCTTGTAATATTTTTCACAATTAAATGAAATAAGTTCAACGGATTCAAATTTATTTTAAATTATGAAACAAACAATTTCAAACAATTTAGAAATTTTATTTAATTTGTTTTTTATTGCAATTTCTTTATAAAAAAATAGAAAAAAATTTAAAATCAAAAACTTTATAATGACAGATAATAGACAGACGGACGTTTATTCAAAATCCAATACTTTAATTGGTTTAAAAATTTTCCGCCATTTTTAATAATTTTTTTCTTTGCTTAAGCTTTAGTTTTTATTTCTTGAATATTCTTCATGTATAAGGATATTAGTCTTAGAACTGTTTTCAAAAATACACACACACACATATATTAGAAAAGCTTTTTTGTTTTCGTAATTATTTCATTATAATTATTGTGCATTTAGATCAAATAAGTTCTCACGCTTGCATGTTCTTTAGCTTTTTTTTAACATTAAAGGTTTCTTGCTTAAGTCTTTTGTTTATTATGCTTCTAAAACTTTGCTTTAAAACAGTTTTCTGTTTTTTTCTTTATTTTTTTAAGTTCATTAAGCACTTTATATTATATTTTTTTTTCTTTATAAAAATATTTCTTTGCATGCATAAAAGTTTTTTTAAAATGTTTTTATTTTTTTTATCTTCTTTGTTTTTATTGAAAACCTACCATAGATTTCATTTTTGTTACTATTTATTCAATATAATAATAATAATACCGCACACACACGCTCACACTCTAAATTAACACTTCGTCCTGGTGTAATTAGTAAGGTTTTTGAAAACAAAACGGAGAGGGTTGCTTTTGGACGAACCCACAAAAGTAAACTGAATAATTTTGACCAGCGTACACAAGCTTTATATACCAACGCTCTTAAAAAAAAATTGTGTTGACAGAAATCTAAAGCATCTCAGCGCTTTAGATTTAATTTGGATTTGCCATATGAAATGTTTTGTGTTTTTTGATTTGATTTTGCTTTTCAATTGTTATATTCCAGCGGGCATATGGGGGTTAAGGGGTAAAGAGTATTAAAGTTATTATAATTAAAACAGTTGAGGTTTATTTGTTGCTTTTGGTTTTAAGCGTATTAACACACTAAACCAAAGCAAATACAAAAAATTCAAAAGAAAAACACCAAAAACCAAAATCTTTGAGAGCTGAAAAGCAAAAACACAAATGCAAGCAACCGTTTACCAAAGTTTTTGCTACAGCAGCAGCCATAAAAGAGCATAAGACACCATGGCACGATTAAAAACAAAGAAAAAAAAAAGACACAAAAACCAAGTTGGCTTTAATAAAAGCTTTTTTTGTTTTGATATTAAAAGTGAGAGTCCATGGCGTATGTGGTTGTATCAAAAGCTTTCAATTTCGTATACGTACACGAGAGAGCATCACACGTATAGTATCCGTGTATACATGTGACTTGTATAAACAAATCGGTGTGTTTTGTGTTAGTATTTGGGGGTGTTTTTAAAGCCATAAATATTTCTTTCTTTAGATGGTTTTTAAAGGCATGATTATATAATTCAATTATTTTTGCATTCGATTTCAAAATTTAACGTAAAGAAACACGGTTTATATGGTTAACTGGAGTATGTTTATTTAAATGAAAACCAAAAAAGTAAATAAATTAAACAGGCAAATCAATTGAAGACTTTAATTTGAAAATGGCAGTGCAAACAAGAGTGGTTACTTGACTAAAGTTGCTTAATTACAAAAAGGATCAAAATATACCCTGATTTACAATAAATTTTTGGGAAAAATTGTATTTTTTTATGACTTTTGCCTGATCTCGAAAATATTCTAAAAGGATTGCTTATTGATCTTTGTAAGTCAGATACATACATACATAATTGTTCAATTACAAATGTTTAGTCAGGATTACAACCTAGCTTCTCACACCACTTACGTAGTGTGCGTTAATGTTTTACATGAGTGGCTGGACCTACAGTTTGATGTCGACTCTGAATGACAGATTTTTGAAAAACCTTTTTATGGCATTTTTATTTGCTGTCCAGAGTTTTTGCCAGAAATCTACTCAGAGGTAGACGCCGAAGAAATATTTTCATATTTTCCTTTTGATGTCTGACCTGGGGTTTGAACTGTGGCCTTACGTCTAATAAGCCAACACACTACCTACTAGACTACGGCGACTTGCATAGATCAGATACGTTTCTAAAAATTCAAGGAAATGGGAGATTAATTGTTATAAAAATAATTTTGTTATCACAAATAAAATTAAATCGGCCTTAATAAAGGGACCGCCAAATAACTTTTTTTTTGAAAATGCTTTAAAAAAAAAACTACTGAATATTTTCTCAAATTTCATTTTTTATTTGAAAGTGCAATCCTACCGGTTAATAATGGAAAATAATTTCATTCAAATGGCTGCCTCGGCTGGCCATGCAGTAGCCTATACGATCGGTCCAATTTTTAAGCACATCATCGATTGTGTGCAGCTGTATTTCACCAATGGCTTCACGAATATTGTCCTTTAAAGCGTCAATTGTCTCTGGCTTGTCGACGTAACACTTATCTTTGACGGCACCCCACAAATAATAGTCCAACGGTGTCAAATCGCAGCTCCGAGGTAGCCAAACGACATCAGGTCTGCGGCTGATAATGCGATCTTCAAAAACAGGGCGCAAAACATCGAGTGTAGCTTCGGCTGTGTGGCACGTAGCGCCTTACTGTTGAAACCAAATGTTGCCAATATCCTAACGTAATTAATTAACAAGTACAAGTTATTGTCTCTAAACATACATACATTTCACTTTCTGAGTGGGCGATTTGCTAGATGTTCCTGATCCCCCAATCTGGCAACTATACGACCTCATCACTGGTTGGGAGAGGGGAGAAGAGCAGCGACGTTGTGGGAATGGATCGGGATGTTATGTATTTGCTATATGCAGTGATAGAACAGGTTTATTGCTGGGCTTAGATAAGGCCAGTCTGAGGCTAGTTATTAGTTTCATTACAGGGCACTGCGAGATTAGATCGCTGATAAGGATCTGAAACAGATCCCAGCCGGTATGTAGGGTATGCTGCGACGAGTCGGAGCTCAACCTATTTGTGAATCTATAGAGAGCCAAACCATTGAAGAAGCCCCTGCCCAGAGTCTTCAGCCTACTAAGGGTTGCAGGGGAGGTGTTCGATAGTTTGGAATGTTTTTCGAGAGCCGATATTAAGGCTCTCTATAATTTCATAAATTAGTTGAGCTGATTGAGAAGTGCTAGGGCTTCGAGATCGTAGTCGCACTATCCTGTGTGTTTATGGTCTGCGATCCTCCGTCTCCTTATCCTCCCTTTCCTATCTGTTCTCCTTCTTCAATTTCGCTATTTCTTATACTATCCTTCCTATCCTCTTTCTCTTCTCTAAAAAAAACCTACATACATCTCGAACTGAAACGAAATATGAAAAAATATTTCTTCGGCACCTTCTTCTCAGCAGATTTCTGGCAAAATGTCTGAGAGTAAAATAAAATTGTAATGACAAATTTTTTTTTGTCGACTTTAAACTCATCACTACATAGTAATGTGAGAAGCTAGGTCCCAAATCTGACTGAAGTGTTGTAATGATCAATTAAGTAAGTGAGTTGGGACGTTCCCAATATGTTCTTCAGATTTCTAGGGTTCAAAGGATTTCAGGCAATTGTATTCAGACGGCAACAGTAAAAATGCGGAAAATATGTAATGTTGAAAAGAAGCCTGAGACGGTTAAACTCATATCTCGCCTCTAGGCAAAGGTTTCTATAACGATTTAAGGGGGTTGGTGGCAATCAGAAGATCAGGCAGTGAACCCGATTTATCTTGGACATAGTCTTCTTTATTCTCTGTTCGTTTTCTCAACAAAAAATGTTTTGGTCCCTGGAGTTTGGAAAATTTGCTACAGAGTATAAACCTAAGGCTTTGGTTTTTAATTGTATTATGGAACATTGGTTCAGAGTTTGTAAAAGCAAACATTGAGTAACTGCACGAATTGCTACCTCACAAAGCCAATTATTTTGACGATAAAATGGATGGAGTGCTTTACAAACTTGGCATGAGGTTTAATTTTTTATTTCGTAGTTAATTTTTTTTAATATGAAGCGTTATTCAAGCATCAAACGTCTCATAACGACTTAGGAAACTATAATGATTACTAGAGTTAACACAGTTTTATATTCAAAGCTGTAAAGCCAATTTGAATTGAAATTTATAACAGGAGAGCTCACTCAATTGGAAGTCGCCGTAGTATACGTTGTAGGTAGTGTGTTGGCTTATAAGACAAGAGGCCACGGTTCTAGCTCCATATCACATATCTCCAACAAAACGAAATGCGAAGAAATGTTTCTTCGACAACTTCCTCTCAGCAGATTTCTGACAAAAATTCTGAGACTAAATAAAAAATGTTCATGTAGAGTTTCTCAAAAATCTATCATTCGAAGTCGACTTTAAACTTTAGGTCCCGCCACTCATGTATAAATTTAAAATACACAGCGTAAGTGGCGTGGAAATCTAGGTCGTAATCCTGATTGAGGGGTTGCCATGACTAATTATGTATGTATGTATAGGTCTCTCATTGCTTGAACAACCTTTTGATATTGCAAAGTCAGCTAGCGATTGGAATGTGAAAGGCATTCAATACAGGGGACGAATACAACGCCATATGAGCTGTCACTAGTAAATCTACAATGGAACGAAATAAAAAGTCTTACAGCAGATAGGTGCTTAGAGTTTAGATTTCAAATTTGAATGAAAAAATCTTATGTTTCTGCAATATATTGTGCTTGAGTAGGGTATCGTATAATCGTATATCGATTACCACTTATTTTTACATAAAAAATGCATTGCAGCACGTGTTTTTCAAATCATCTTGAGTTTTATCGCCTTTTAAACAGACAATTAGCATGACCAAAGTGGTGTTATTTACGTGCTACTATAAAGCTTCTTCACAATTTTATTTATTTTTTCTGTTTTTGTTTTTTGTTTCTTCTGTTTCTGTTTATTTGTTTACCAGTTTCATCTGCCACTTTAAACATCTTCATACAGCAGCATCTTTAAAAAACTGAAAAAAAAATAAAAAACAACTTAAGCGCCAAGCAAATCATTCAATGTGTAGACAGACGGCTTTACATTACATTAACGCCGGCTATAAAAATTTAAGAAAAAAAGAAGCTGAAGAGGTGCTTACAGCTTACAGTTTAAGGCAGTTAAAATTCATAATTATGGACTGTAATAAATTAATTTTTTCTTTTTTTCTAACCGGCATATAATATTTAAAATGTGTTAAAGAAAATTAAAGATTTTTATGACATTTTAATTACCATCGGCGGTATTATTATTTCATTTCAAATATAAGTAGTCCAGGCCTTTCAAATAGGAAATTATTTCGGTGAATAATACATGTATGTATGTATGAACATAAGGGGATTCCATTAGTTTCCAAAGTGTTTGTTAACTTAAGTAACAAGATGATTTACTACTTTTCTTTTGAGAGGAGGCTGGACACAAAGGAAATATTGTAACAAAAATGCCTTAATCAAATGCTTATATACACTCAGGGACATTGGTTTGACGGCAATATTTGCTTAGATTGCTTAGATCCCTCTCGCTGTGTATTTTAGGTTTTTAGTGCTTTATACTGAATTTTTTTAAGATAATATCATTGAACCTGGAGATAAAATATCTGGTAGTGTGTCTGGGTAGTCAATTGTCATGAAAGGCTCATTTAGACAGCATTTCTGGAAAGGTCAGATTAGCAATATGCTTAGACGCCTCACTCTGTGTATTTTAGATTTTTAGTGGTTTAAGCTGAATTTTTTTCAGATAATATCATAGAAACTGTAAAGAAAATATGTGGGAATATCACTGGACAGTAAATAGACATGAAAGCGGCTCATTTAGAGAGCATTTCTGGACAGGCCAGGTAAGCTATAATGATAGACAACAGGCTTGAAGGGAAGTCCTAAAGAAACATTATATACTATATGCATACAATAGTATGCCACTATCTGGGCAAACAGAGCCGTAGTATAGTAGATAATGTGTTGTCTTGTCGGACACCGCGAACAAAACGAAATATGAAAAGATATTTCCTCGACGACTGCCTCTCAGCAGATTTCAGGCAAAAACTCAGAAAGTAATTAAAAAATTTCCAGGAAAAGTTTCTTAGAAATCTATTGTTCGGAGTCGACTTTAAAGTGTAGGTCGCGCCACTCATGTATAAAATTAACACACACAACATGGGTGTTATGCGAAGCTAGGTCGTAATCCTGACTGAAGCGTTGTAATGATCAATAATGTATGTTATGTACGAACCCATGCGAAAACTTGGGGGTAGGTGAAGTCGATGGCATCGAAAGATGTTTTCATTTCAACTTGGGCAGAATGTTAAAAGAATGGGGCATAGCAATGCTATCTGACAATGAAGCCACCATTCGAGCACCAAGGTTAAATTGAAGTTGGTAAGATACTGTCTTGGTAAACTGAATCGACTAGGTAGAGATAATGGGGATATCGTCTGCTATGTGCCAGGTAATGTGGGAATTCGCTGTAATAAGTAGGCAAATGAGTTCGCACAGAAAGGGGGCTATTATACCACTGATGGTGTCAGAATCTTTTGGAGGAGTACGCACAAATATTTGGAAAGAAATACCCAACGAAAGCAAAGATACAAAGAGGTAAAGACCCTTCTCAAGCCAAATAAGTTTATGGTAATCGAAACTTTGAAGTCGCCGTGGTCTATTAGGTAGTGTGTTGGCTTATTAGACGAAAATCCAGAGTTCGAGCCCCAGGCCAGACATCAAGACAAAATACAAAAAGTATTTTTTCGGCGTCTTCCTCTCAACAGATTTCTGGCAAAAACTCTCTGACAGTAAATAAAATTGTCATGAAAAGCTTCTCAAAAATCTGTCGTTCGGAGAGGACTTTAAACTGTAGGTCCCGCCACTCATATATAAAATTAACGCACATAACATAAGTGGTGTGTATGTATGTAATCGAAACTTTAGGTTGGAAATTACAAAAAGAGGAGGTCTGAGTCACGCATTAGACTATCCAGCAATAACCTTAGGTATGTAAGTTATCAAACTTTTGACAGGGCACTGTGGACCCAAGTGTATGCAAGTACATAAGTTCAAAATGGGATTCGTTTCGAATCCAACATGTACATTCTGTGGATGGTGATAATGAACCTGTGAGAATACATTCTTGCTATCTGTCATGCAGGCAGTAATGCATCCCAGAAGGACATACATTGGTGCATACCAGGTGTTGGGTAGAGAAATTTTCTTTCAAGTACCAAGCAACTTTGCACTGAAGTTTGTCAGGGAAAATAGTGTTTAGAGGAGGCATTATAGGAATTTCCTGCATATGGTAGATTCAGGCGACTACAAATAGGTCGAAAGGTCGCAGAACTATGACGAATTTCTTTCAGTAGTCGTGTAGCAAAAAGTCTTTTCTTGCCACAGAAGTTTCCCATAAATCTGTCGTTCGAAATCGACATTACATTGTTGATCCCGCCACTAATGTTTAAAATTAACACACACAATATTGGTGCTGTGAGAAACTAGGTTGTAATCCTTGCTAAAGGGTTGTAATGACCAATTCAGTATGCAAGATATAATTCCAATTGCAATTGTAACTGTTATACCAACACATTACAGAAACCAGGATACAAGATAAGTGCGATCAAACGATTGCCAATGACTGTATGTGATGTAGTGGAGATTTGGAAAAATTTTCTTTTCTTTGGTTTTTTGTTTTTATTGTTTTAAACATTTTATATAAGAGTAGAGTTAAATTGTGTGGCTTATTTTTGGCCAATATTTTGGCAGCTCTGGCACTACTAACATTATTTTCAATTTTGTTACGTTTTCTATTGTTTTTTCTACCAAAGAGTTACACTTTCAAATAGTTTTTCTTTTTTTGTATAATTTTTTATTGTTGTTGTTGTTAATTTTTCTAACAAATTGTATGCAATTTTTGTGTTACAATTTAAGAAAGGCTATATTTTACTATCTTTTAAAGTATTAAGCAACAATATAAAGTATTTGCCATTATTTTTATGTGTATGTCTAAGTCTTTTTTGTTTTTTGGTTTGTTTAATTTAGTTTTCGTTTTGCTTTTGTTTTTTTGTTTGGTGATCAGTAATATTCTCATATGGTTTGGCTAGCAAACAAAAAGTTTAAATTTTCTTGTAACTGCTTATAAGGAGTTCACCGCATTTGGGAGTGCCTTTTGCAGGCCCATGTTAAAATACGTACAAATTATGTAATGGCATCATGAACAACAAAAAAATGCCTAAAATTAAAGCCATCCTTTCACTTTAATTTATTTGTAATGAAATATTAACGAAAAAGTTAGCAAAGTATTGGAAAATTTCCATGAAATTATAAAAATAAACAAAAGACTTAGGAAGCATACTTGTTTTCTTTTTGCGAAAATTATGCTAACCAAGCTGTGAAGCTTGAAATGTCAAAAAACGTTTGGCGATGACATAAAGCCAGAGTATTCTAAAAAAAGAACCGAAAAAAACTTTGTCTTTAAAACCAGTTTCATTTTCTATTCCTTAATGGCTTATGTTTAATTCATAAATTTAAAGTCAATCGATAAAAAAAATACTCCCATTTTAATTATACCTGTTTAAACAAGATAAAAGACTATGCTTTTTTCTATGCTTTAAATAAAGCATCATCATCATCATCAAAAAAGGTGACGAAGTTATAACACCTTTCATCTATTCAAGGCACTCCATTAGCAAGAGGAAGCCATCATAACAAACCAAAGCAAAAATTTTTATTTCTTGCTTGTCTATTATAAATTAAAATTAAAATGAAAGTGCAAAATGCTTTAATGTTGCTCTGCATAAGGAAATAATATTTAAATTGCAGTTATTTATTAAAAAAAAACAAAAATAAGAAAAAAAAGAAACGAAAAAAATTTAAAATTAGAAAACCGTATTAAAAAATTTAAAAATTCAATAAACTTGCTTAGTTTTTGGCTTTGATTTTAATAAAATGCATTTTAATTTAGTTATTTAATTTATTTATTAAAATTTTTCTCTAAAACGACCTTTTTCTTGTGTATGATGTTTGCTTTTAAACCATAATTTACGTCTGTTTGTTACCGTTTTTGACCTTTTAAGGAGCGCTACTGTTCTGTTTATTTTAGCATCTAATTAAAGATAATAATTTTTGCATATTTGATTGAAAATTAATATTAAAAATAGAAATTAATTTCAAATATTAACACCCTTCAATTCAATATGAGCCCGTTTTACTATATCATTGTAATAAAAAAGAAGTCTCTGTAGTCTAGTAGGTAGTTTGTTTGGCTTATTAGACGTAAATCCGTGGTTTAAACTCCATACAAAACGAAATATAAAAAAATTTTCCATCTGCGTCTTTCTCTCAGCAGATTTCTGGCAAAAATTCTGACAGTAAATAAAATCGCTATGAAGAGTTTTACAAAAATCTGTCGTCCGGTGCCGACTTTAAACAGTAGTTCCCACTACTCGTGCGTAGAATTCAAACATGCGACATAAGTGGCGTGTAAAGTTAGGTCGTAATCGTGACTTAAATGTTGTATGTCGCTTTAAATCGTCATGAATTTATTTCTAATCTAATTCCAATTGAATTTACTTCAGGCAAACTTGGTTTTTAACAAAAGAATTTAAAAATATTTTAAAAATAACTCAGTTTGAAAGCTTTTATTTGTATGAAGACACTACAAGGAAATGAGAAAAGAACATGAAAATTCTCGATCTAATTTTTCTCTCACAACTGTGTTCATTCATTCAGAATTCATCTGTATGACTACTTCATCTTCGTAGAAATGCATAAAATTTTAATCACTTGGTGTAGTGGTGTTCCCTTCCTATTTACGCCAGCGTTTAGTTCTATTATAATACCAAATTTAATATCAAACCCCGAAATCATACATTCCCAATGGCAATCAACCTAGTTCAGAATGTTTCTTCGAAGCAATCTTTATAATGAAGTTTGCTCTCAAATATATTAGAATAAAAGAGGTCAAGAATGTTCTTCTCTTTATGGCACGGTCAAGTCTATGGTACATGATCCTCAGATCCACAACTTCAACAGAAATCATACAACGAAATACCAAATCTAGAGGCAATATTTCTCATAGAACTATGAACCACTGGAATCGCAATTGTGCGATGTATGGGCAAAAGTGAATGAGTCCTCTTCGTATCCATATAAGTACTCACTTAATTGGTCATTACAACCCTTTAGTCAGGATTGCAACTTAGCTTCTCACAATACTTGTGTTGTGTGTGTTTCAATTTTATCCATGAATAGCAGGCCGACTTCAACAACATTGTATTGTAGCGCTTTCAAAATAGCTATGAACTTCACCTGGAAAAACACTGCCGTGGTCAGGCAGCATACACAAAACTTTAGTATCAGATTCCTTAACAAGTCTATCACAGCCTTATGTGTCCAGTATTTTGCAGCAAATGGTATACATACGGTATAGATGTACAGCGCACATCTACAGCAGAGATCAGCAATGAATCGTTTTTTCGCTACTCATAAGTTCTCATGAAATTTTGAGTATGAGTGAGTCAACAGTATTGAAATCTAACTACTCTGATTCATTCATACTCAGTACAACATTGATTTATAAGTACAGGTTGCAATGAGTATGAGTACAACGTTGACATCAAACTCATAACATTCGAAATATGTTGGATTCATACGCCTACTCATTGAGATTCATAAATTTAGAAAAATACTTATAATACTCATAAATGATCTCGAGTGATTCGAATTATTCATCAACATTTACAGTCTTAGTTTACAAAAGAAAAGGAAGAAAGAAAAATTCAAAGACAAAGACAGCAAGCAAAGCAAGCACACAACCTTCTAGTGAGTATTGTAGTGTTCATACGCGAATCATGCTTATTTTGTGGTTCTTGTAAATGTTGAGTAAATGAGAATCGAAATCAATAACATCATGCGAATTGTTAAGTATGATTACGATGAGTATTTCAAACTTGAATATGAGTAGTATGAGTATGATATTAAAATAAGTATGAATGCGTATAAGTATCAGAAATTATGAGTATGATTAGAATCTACTCATCTTTTTGATTATTGCTTGATTGATTGCTGATCTCTGATCTACAGATCAGAAGTTCCTGGTTTGAATTCTCATATCATAAACTCACCAGCAGACACGAATTTAAGTATAATTCTGTCTGAATTTTTTCGATGCTGATACAACGCGATCTCTAAGAATAAACTTGGTTTGGTCATAAGGCCATAATATATTTCTAGCTTTGCTACACTAGTTTAGGCCTATTGCTCTCCTGCATCAATTAAGAACAGTTGATTATGGATTTTTGATATTCAAATTCCAGATTAATCTGTTGCCCACTTTAATCCCAAGATATTGGATAGCCTGAGAGCAAATTGAATTATTTTATATCCTCTTACGAATAGTATTAACTCTGTCTTGATCAGGGTAATTCGCAGTGAACATTGTACAATTATGATAGGAATCTCCGTACAGATTCCAGAATTTCTGTATCTGCATAAGCGGTAGTACTGCTTTATGTTCTCACCATGGCTCTTAGTGAAGTGTTTAGGCTGAGATGCCATAGCAAAAGTGAAAAACACTTAAGGCGTCCAAATTATACTCAAAACCTCTGTATACGTTCGTCAACACATCACTAACAGATTTTTGATACTGGAGGAGGAGTGGTCATTGTTTTGATCATTCTTTCCTCTCTGGCTTTGGGCTGATCTAGTTTCCTTTCATAATCCTAATCGTAGTGCTCTGTTTACGTATATTATGGTACATTACGAACTCAGTTATACATTCGCAGTCTTTATTAAAGGGTCCGCCAAATAACTTTTTTTTTTAAATGCTTTAAAGAAAAAACTACTGAATATTTTCTCAAATTTCTTTTTTTATTTGAAAGTACAATCCTTCCGGTTAATAATGGAAAATAGTTTCATTCAAATGGCTGCGTCGGCTGGCCATGCAGTACCGTACACCAGATGATGCCGATTTTGGCAAAAAAATCATCTTTTCAGATGAAGCTCATTTTGATCATGGCGGGTATGTAAACAAGCAAAATTGTCGCATTTGGGGCACAGAAAATCCGCACGCATACATTGAAAAGCCGACGCACCCAAAACGAGTCGCTGTTTGGTGCGGATTTTGGTCCAGAGGTATAATTGGGCCATTTATCTTCGAAAATGAGCAAGGAGTGGCCGTTACAGTCAATGGCGATCGTTATCGGGCCATGCTGAACGAATTTTTGTTCACAAAAATTGAAGAGGAGGATATTGGCAGCATTTGGTTTCAACAGGACGGCGCTACGTGCCACATAGCCGAAGCTACACTCGATATTTTGCGCCCTGTTTTTGGAGATCGCATTATCAGCCGCAGAGCTGATGTCGTTTGGCCAGCACGGAGCTGCGATTTGACACCATTGGACTATTATTTGTGGGTGCCGTCAAAGTGTTACGCCGACAAGCCAGAGACAATTGACGCTTTAAAGGACAATGTTCGTGAAGCCATTGGTGAAATACAGCTGCATACAATCGATAATGTGCCTAAAAATTGGATCGATCGTGTAGGCTACTGCATGGCCAGCCGAGGCAGCCATTTGAATGAAATTATTTTCCATTATTAACCGGAAGGATTGTACTTTCAAATAAAAAAATAAATTTGAGAAAATATTCAGTAGTTTTTTCTTTAAAGCATTTAAAAAAAAAAGTTATTTGGGAGACCCTTTAGAGGCCATCATGACCTCTACAACTGCGTCCCTACTTTTGCTTCTACATTTCATGCCGTATATGTATTTCCAACTGTGCCTGTGACATACGAATATTATTTGTTGCATATTTCCGTTCTGTTTTTTGTTCGTTCCTGAATCTGTCAATGCAAGTCCTGTCCAACAATATCGAGCCCAAAGGTCCAGGTGAGGTGTGTACATAAAAAACAAAATTCAAGAAATTTTGTTGCGCGAAGTTGTTGAAGCTTCAGGCCTAGCGCGTAAAGATCAAAGGAGACTATGCCTAGAAATAAATTGATTTTTAACTACCAACCTTGATAATATGGCAAAAAGGCCTCCAAATAAAGATAATACAGAATAATAAATATTGAAGATTGGTTTTTATATTCTTTTTCAAATGATGAAGCCACCCTTACTTAAGCGTTTGATGATCCATTTCAATTAGTTCAAATTTAATAGCCTAAGCTCATGAATATTCACTGAATAGAGATTTTAACGACATAATGTAGCCAACGATTCCTCCTCGGTAACATAATTTTTATTTGAAGCGCTTTTTTCCGCTCTGCAAATCGTACTGCCTTAATGGCCTTATTAATATTGAACAATAAAATGAAATTCGTGGCCAATTAATGTGACTTCCGTGAGACGTCATCAATCGATTAAATACAGCAAATAATATTACGGCTACTGCAGAGTGTTATTTTTATAATCATACATGCAACGCATCCGTCTTAAGTCTTTCGTTTCGTTTTGCTTATAAAATCTCAACAGAAATTATTTGCTGTTTTTATTACTCAACATATGAGAGTTAAAAAGACAAAACAAATATAAAAAAATATTAAAAATACAAACAAGACAAACAGAAAAATATGAAAAAACATTTTAAAACATATAAAAAAACTAATTCGCACGTTAATTTGTTGAATATGATTACAAAAAAAAAAAAACAAAACAAACACAATATGCAGCAGATGTGAGAAATAAAAATTTTATTTTTATTTCTATTTTTATTCAAACCACAATTCAGACAAACAAACACAAATTTACCAATGCAGAGGGTGTAAAATACCAAGAAAAGCCAACCAAAGGCAGACGTTTGGAAAAAACAAAAAGTAGAATTTGCACAATGTTATGATTTTTTATTACAAAATCTTACGGCAACACGACATGATTCCCAGGAGTCAACAACATTTAAGATAATGTTTTTCTTTTTTCTTTTGAGTTTTTCAAAAAAATATTTTTTTTAAATTTTTTTTTTTATGAATTTTCTTGTTTTTCTTTTGCAAATTGTGATGTTAATTTAATTGTTCAAATCATAAGAAATAAGTGAGAGAGCTACAGTCTAAACTAAGTTTGCATATGGGATACCCTACTGGATCACTTACTCAGTAATATGGCAGTCGCCTTAGTCTACTAGGTAGTGTGCCGGCTTATTAAACATGAGGCCTCGGTTCAAACTCCAGGTCAGACATCTCCAACAGAACGAAATATGAAAAAAAAGTTTCTCTGCCACTTCCTCTCAGCAGATTTATGGCAAAAACTCTGACAGTAAGTCTGGAAGTCGCCGTAGTCTAGTAGGTAGTGTGTTGGCCTATTAGATGTAAGGCCACGGTTCGAACCCCAGGTCAGCCATCAAAACGAAATATGAAAAAAATATTTCTTCGGCGACTTCCTCTCAGCAGATCTCTGAAAAAAAACTCTGGAAATAAAATTGCCATGAAAAGTTTCTCAAAAATTTGTTGTTCGGAATCGACTTTAAACTGTATGTCCCACCACTCATCTATGAAAATAACGCACACAACAAAAGTGGTGTTAGAAGCTAGGTTGTAATCCTGACTAAATGGTTGTAAGGACTAGAGAGCAGCAATGAATTGCTTTTTCGATACTCATAAGTACTCAATAAATTTTGAGTATGAGTGAGTCAACAGTATTGAAATTAAACTACTCTGATTCATTCGTACTCAGTACAACATTGATTTATAAGTACAGGTTGCAATGAGTATGAGTACAACGTTGACTACAAACTCATAACATTCGAACTATATTTGATTCATACGCCTACTCGTTCAGATTCATAAATTTAGAAAAATACTTATAATACTCATAAATGATTCGAGTGATTCGAATCACTCAACAGTCTTAGTTGTTGTTGCATTTACAAAGAAAGACACATAAACAAAAATAACAAAGACAGCAAACACACAACCCTCTTGTGAGTATTGTAGTGTTCGATGAGTCATGGAGAGTCGAAATCAACAAAATCATGCGTATTGTTTAGTATGAGTACCATGAGTATTTCAAACTTTGAATATGAGTAGTATGAGTATGACATTAAAATAAGTATGAATGCTTATAAGTAGCAGAAATTATAAGTATGATTCGAATCTATTCATCGTTTTGAATACTCATTGCTGACCTCTGGTAAGGACCAATTCTGTTCTGTCTGTATGGCAGTCCCATTAGAAATCGTTTAAATGTTTAAAGGTTAAGCGGTGTATAATGTATATTTAATAATGTATAATTTTCGAAATCATAGATATTGCTTGCCCAAAAATTTTTGCTTTCCAACTGGTTCGAAAATTTAATCTTTTCCTAGCAGTTTCTCTCCAATTTTTTATAGGAATTTACTCTTTAATCTGTAGTCATAGTTTGCCATAGCAGTCTTAGCTCCTGGATGAGTCTTGTCGTAACAGTGTGTTAAATTAACGGCCGGCTAAAATCGATCATTTTATAATTTCCCATTACGCTACCAATAACACCTATTCTGCTATTTTATAAATTCTCACTGGCATTTCTCAACAGTCCCTATAGTTTAATGCAGATGTGTGTTCAATACCTGTATTCAATACCTTAGGTTAGGTTAGGTTAGAGGACGTGTACTTGTCAATAAAGAGAAGTACAGTACTCGGAGGTCGAATTGACCCATTGTATAACGTCCTTACAGAGGGAAGGATAATAGAGGGATAAAAAGGAGAGGATGTTGGAAAGGGGAGAATGGGAGGTGGAGGAATTACACAGATAAGACATAACAAAAAAGGGAATGAATGATATGATGAATAATGAATCTGTGGAGAGCCTTGATATCGGCTTTCGACACAGAATTCAAACTCTCAAAGAAAGCCCTGCCAAGGATCCTCAACCTCAATCTACCAAGGGCTGGGAAGTTACAGAGGAGGTGTTCGATAGTCTCCAATTCAATACCTTAGAAACATTCTGTCCATAAATTGGGAGTGCTTAAGGATCCTTCGCCTAAAGCTCGGGTTAATAATAAGGAAGTTGCGCTGTAGTGTCTTTCCTCATCGTTACAGTTTCTGCAGAAGCCGTTGTGAGGTATTTTCAACATTCGCGGTGCCTAAGAATCATTCGCCTTAGGTTGCGGTCAATGATAAAGCAATTGCTCTGCAGTCTCCTTCTTCTGCAGAAGCCGTTGTGAGGTATTCTCAGTCTCCTGGCATGTGCTCTCAGTGGCTGCTGTCCCATTTTAACTGCTGCAAGGTTTCTTAGATGAGCTATTGTTGTCAAATTTGTTGTGAATGTATTCCTAGGGGCCAGCTTTATCTGATTTGTGAGTTGATTGGCCCAACATCTTTTTTTGGAGATAAGCTTGTGAGAGATCATTTGCTTGCTTGTCTGCTTAGGAATGTCAATTTCTGGTCTATCTTGCTAACATACTTACTTAATTGGTCTTTACAACCCTTTAGTCACTATTAACACCTAGTTTCTTAAACCACCCATGTTGTTTGTGTTAATTTTATACATGAGTGCCGTGACCTACAGTAATTAAGTTTACTCCGGACAACAGATTTTTTTGAAAAACTTTTCATGGCAATTTAATTTCACTTTCAGAACTTAAGAAATAATTTTTCGTATTTTGTTTTCTTCGAGATGCCTGAGTTGGGATTTGAACCTCGGGTTCGAGTCTAATATGCCAATACACTACCTACTGTACTGCGGAAAAGAAGAATTCCGCTTTCATTTGACGTCATCGGAATATGAAAATTTTCTTTGTCATAATTATTGTTCCCTTGGTCGTCGTTCTGGTACTGCAGGGATTTGCTGTAACAAGCTTTAATTCCTTACATGTATTTCCTCTATCTCCGGCCTAGGAAGGTTATCTACTTTCTTTTGTTCTAACAGACTTAAAGGCATAGGCTTCAGCAATAATTGGGCAGCCTCTTATAGGAGGCTGCACGTATTCCAAGAGTTTTTATTCCTTTACTACCGTATGTTATCGTAAAATTATGTGACGGTTAGGGTATCCTCGCTTTAAACGAACTTTTTGATTGGCTTAACCCAACCTTAAACCCAATATACCTCCCCCAACTAAGTAGCGCAAATTAAAATATAAAAAGAAAGAAAACAGAAGTGCCGTCAAGAAGCCGGTACCTAAAACCTCCTCTAGTGTTGGTAGCTTAATTCGTGTGTTGGTTTTAATTTTTTTTCTTCTTGCTTCCTTTTCTGTTTTTTTTTTTTTTTGTTTGCAAATATTAACAAGAATGATTTATTTGCCTATAAAACAAAACAAAAATTGTAATTTATTTTTAACATTTAAAAAGAATCATATTGTCACAGCTGTTGCTTAAATTTTGGGTTTGTCAACTAATCACAGTCGTTCTCTCTGGTTAGATCTCAGCAGCCAATTTAAAGTAATAAAATAGGCGTTTAGAGGTAGACGCCTTCAATTTGTTTTAATAAAAAATTTTTTCAGTACAGTTCCGTATTACAAATAACATGAATTTTATTTTTAATGATTTTTTCTTTTTATGAATTTCAAGGTATTTGAATTTAATGCCACATTTCATGTTAAATGTTGCAATGACTGAATGAATGTCAAATGAAATTAAATTCATATACAGAACGAGAAATGAAACAAAATATGCAAAGATTTAAGAAGGAAATGTTTAAAATGAAACGAAAAGTGTTGTAAAGAACTCATTATTTTGCCAATAAATGACTTCAACGTTTACTCCGGCTTTAGTTAACAGTTTTGTCTTTGAAAAACATGAATACATACGCAAAACATCTGGAGAAGAGAGAAATTCTAATTAACCAATTCATCAGGCCAATTAATGTTGACTTCAAGGCATTTTGAGATTCGTAAAATCAACATGGTTAGGGGATGCTTTATAGACTTACTCTCTATAGATTGAAAGCCAATAGATCGGTTGGTTGCAGTACATTGGAACATTCTACACAACAATATAACAGTCAGTAATAAGGATCTGTGGAATGTAGGTAACAAGGATTCTAAGCTGAAGCAAATTAAATGTGGAAAATGAAGCTGAATTATTTACCAGGATAGTGTTAATTTTTGTGCGGAGGTTCTTTCGGGACGCCAACCTATCCTGGGTCAATGAGGAGTCCTGCTCCACCGTTAGACTCACCTGGCCCGAGATGGATAGAAGGCGTACCAACCGATTACTTGGTCTTGGTCGTGATGTCATCTGGACTGCAATGGCCGTGCTTACAGGTCATTGCGTTATGGGTAGACACGCGAAAAGATTGAGGCTCCCTTTCAACGACATCTGCCGTGGATGCAGGTCCACTGAGGAAGAGGAGAATGTTGTTCACTTTCTTTGCCAGTGCCCGTCTCTTGCTAGGTGTAGATATAGGTTACTTGGATCCCCATTCCTTGTTAGCTTATTGACATCAAGGATATAGCTTCGTTCATTAAACTTTCTTGCAGGTTTTCCAGTGCGGGGTAGTCGTGCTTTTGTTGTGCAGCCCTTGCGCTGACCAACTTCTTCCTTTTCCCTGATTTTGGTGGAACTTGGTTAGTACAGGGACTGCGTTCACCCGTGGCATCACAACGAGCTGCTATGCGTGCTCAAGTGAGCTTTGTGATATCAGAGCTACCACTCCGACCTAACCTAACCTAACAACAAAGTCAGGTCACACATAATGATTGCGAAATTTCTGATATTTTGGAAGCTTTAATCTTTCAGGCATCAAGTAATAGTCAGTTGTTCCTCTCTATGGCGAATTGATTATTAAGTTGTATAGCCAAATATGTCAGCTTTGTAGTGACCCACATTAAGTTTGTCTTATGGATTCCACTTCAAGGCTAGTCTATGCAATATCCCTAGGATATCTGACTCATCCATGTCCACTGGCTATAAGGAAATTGGTTTTTTGGTTGGTAATTGATAGAGAGACGTAGTTTAGTTGGTAGTGTATTAATTTATTAGACCAGAGGTTCAAAACCTGGCTCGAATAAAACGAAATCTGTAAAAATATTAATTCCGGCAATTTCCTCTGAGCAATTTTCTTTGCAATAAAATCTGAGAGTAAATTAAATTGTAGCCTCAGGAGCCTAGTAGGTAGTTTAGTAGGTAGTGTGTTAACTTATTGGAGCAAAGGTTCAAAACCTAGCTCCATTAAAACCAAATCTGAAAATTTTTCTTTACGACGACTTCTCTGAGCAATCTTCTCGCAATAAAATCTGAGAGTAAATTAAATTGTAGCCACCAGAGCCTAGTAGGTAGTATGTTGGCTTATTAAACGTATGGCCAATTGGTGTCAAATCCTAGGTCAGACATCTTCAACAAAACGAAATATTAAACAAATATTTTTTCGGTGAATTTCTCTCAGCAGATTTCTGGCAAAACCCCTGAGATTAACAAAAAAATTGCTATGAAAAGTTTCTCGAAAAATCTGTCGTTCGGAGTCGACTTTAAACTGTAGGTTACGCTACTCGTATATTAATTTAACACACACAACATAAGCGGTGTGAGAAACTAGATTGTAATCCTAACGAAAGGGTTTTAATGACCAATTTTGTTTGTATGTGTGTGTGTGTGTAAATTAAATTGCCTCGAAAACGTATGTAGCCACATTGAATTCACCTCGAAATTCAGTCGAGGTCTACTAGCACTTTTAATCAGAAAACTGTTTCATGCTAAGGCATTAAAAAGTGTCAATGAATTATCTTTTAAGTTTTGAAAGTTTTTTAAAACGTAAACATTTTTAATACAAAAGATTTAAGACACAAACTTAATTTTAAGAAACAACACAATTCGAACAATGGCCAACATTGTAAAGAATAAGTCTCCATTGATTTGCAAATTTTTGCAAATTTGCAAAGATTGTATGCGGAAGTTTCCGCTAAAAAAAACGTTTGTTTGAAAGGGGATTTTTTGTATTAAACAGTGGCTTTTATCCAAACAGCCCTTGATCTTTTCTGTAGGTTTCTTTACTTTTAAGTTTGTCTCACTCCATCAAATGTTTCTATACCCACTATGCCGCCTTGGTGATAACCGAAAATCTTGATCCACTATTGTTATCATTTAAGAACACAAGAAATTTCTAGCAGGTATCTACAGAAGAAAGATTTGACTATTTGAAATCTCTCGTTACAAAGAGAGATTGAAGAACTTATTGACAAAAAATTCTAAAATTTTTTTGGGCAATGCATTATTTCTAAACCTATTGTTCTAGTTCCATATGATAGTTTAGTAGATATTATGTTAAGATGTGAATTGAATAAAAATACAAATCCTTTTAATTTTATGGTAATGAAATAAAAATAATTCTAATAAAATTAAAAGCTTTCAGATTTTGCTATCAAATCATCATCTTTTGTTAAATAAAAACGTATTTAAAAAGGAAAGAACAAAACATTTAACTAAGAGATCTACAACAAGGTTAAAATATAGTCACGATTTAAACTAAAGACAGAGATAGTTAATGTAGAACAATAAACAATGAAATTAAGTTATCGAAATAAATAAAGAAAAAACAAAACCAAAAACTAAATCACTTAAAAGAAGCTAAAAGCAAAAGTCTAATACATGATAAGAGTTTGAATGATAAAATTTTTTAAATCAATGTTCATAGTCAAATAAAATCATTTCCTCTATTTAGACTGTAATCACTCTCAATTAAATATACAAGTTCTTTTATTAAGCGCATTCTATCTTTAAATTTAAATAAAACAAAATGTTTGTGAGATACCATTGAAGTTTTTTATTCGTTTGAAAGATCCATCAATGCCATTATGTATGGAATATAATATCATTTACATGTACTCCACGTCTTGCCTGAGTAGAGCGTACATCAAATGACCAATTTTCCATTATGCTGATGCATAAATCACACTGAATTTGACCGATGGTATGGCTTATATTGCCTTTGCTGACTGTGGTGGTTTGTGGCTTATTCGTATACAACTGCCACCTAATGAAACCCCCCACAAAAAAGTCAAAGGGTCTAAAACGTATGATTTCGGTGTTCACATCACTGCCACCATGCCATGATATTGCTCATATAAAAACCAATGTGGCATGTAGCACCTCATATTTGACACTACATATCATTAGCGTCCAGATAACCTAATTCAGGCTAAAAGAAGTAGGTAATCATTGACTTATAGTGCTCATCGTTGAGAGTGATGGCCTGGCCAACGTCGTTCTCAAATAACTATGTACCGATAATGTATTTTCCGCATTGATGGTAGACGTAGGACAGTCGATGTCAGAGTAGGAAGAGAGATACAAATCCATCGTTGATCTATGATAGAGATTTTCCTAATCTTGATAGAAGTCTACGATTTTCTAAAGAGTAAATGCGGAGAAAATAACTTGTGAAAGCTGCAGTTTGAGAACATTGGCGTACTCAGTTTATGTATGGCTATATTTGCTATACATTTCACTAGACGCGGTTGATAACGTGGGTATAAAACGTTGATAGGCCAATGGATGTAACCTGTAAACTTTAAGAGATCTATTACTTACCCATTCTTAGATTTTCTTATTTTCTTGTATTTGCCCTGGAAATTCTTACTGCTATTTGGAGTGCTTCCTTAACAGTGCCTATTCTTCTCAGACCATAAAATATAAATACAATACATACAGTCAAATGCAATGAGGAATTCCATTCTTTCTGAGCAGTTTAATACTCATGGAAGCATTTCTTGTTTGCTGAAATATCCAAAACTATATTGTAAACTTCTACTATTACTGTGTCACTTTCTCAAATATTCGTCCGTCGTTTTAAGTTGCAGACAAATTTATTGGTCCACGCTTTTGGAAAGCTGCCCCGCTACTTGTAGTAAGTAGTGCGTTGGCTTATTAGACGTGAGGCCACGTTTTAAACCCCAGGTCAGACATCTCGAACAATTTAGCGACTTCCTCTCGGTATATTTATAGCAAAAACTCTGAGAGTAATGTAAAATTGCAATGAAAAGTTTCTTAAAAATCTGTCCTTTGTAGTCGACTTTAAACTATAGGTCCCACCACTCATGTGTAAAAAAATTAACGAATACAACATAAGTGATGTGAGAAACTAGGTCATAATCCTAACCGTAAGTAAGTATGGTTGACTCCTACTATTACCGTGTCAAATTAGAACAATGATTTGTTTAAAGTTATTCTCTGTTTAAAATATTCTTCCGTTCTGTTTAAGTTGCAGATTAATTTATGAACCAATAACCAAGTTATAAGGCATTTGGAAAGCTGTCCCACTTATTTGCAGTTTCCCTCTGTATGGATAGCTCGCTGTTGGAAGTTTATATTTTTTAATAAGATGGAGAAGTCTCTGAAATGCTTAAGACTCTCTGCTGCACATAAGTTATTTATACAGATTGATCAATTTAACAATTATTTACATACATATACAACATATTAGAATTAGTCATTACAACCCTTTAGTCTGGATTACGACCTAGCTTCTCACACCACCTATGTTGGGTGTGTTAATTTAACAAATGTTTGGCGGGGACCTACTGTTTAAAATCGACTTTGAACCACAGTTTTTTGGAGAAACTTTTCATTGTAATTTTTTTACTCTGAGAGTTGTTGTTAGAAATTTGCTGAGGGGAAGTCGCTGAAGAAATATTTCTTTTCAAATTTCGTTTTGATGTCGACCTGGGGTTTGAAACGAGGTCTCATGTCTAATAAGCCAACACACTACTTATAAGACTAGGGCGGCTTTCAGGACTCCTATAGTAGTTTTATTTTCATGAAGTCGCCGTAGTCTAGTAGGTAGAGTGTTGGCTTATCAGACGTAAAGCCAGGGGTCGAGCCCCAGGCCAGATATCAAGACAAAATACAAAACGTATTTCTGTCTTTCGGAGTCGACTTTAAACTGGAGGTCCCCCACTCAAGTATACGAAATTAACGCACAGAACAAAAGTGGTGTTAGAAGCTAGGTCGTAATCCTGACTGAAGGGTTGTAATGGCCAATCTTTATGTATGTTATGTACTCTGAGAGTAAAAAAATTGCCATGAAAAGTTTCTTAAAAATCTGTCGTTCGGAATCGACTTTAAACTGTAGGTCCCCACCAATAATGTATAAAAATCAACACACACAACATAAGTGGTGTGAGAAACTAGGACGTTGTACAATGGGTCAATTCTACCTCCGGGTACTGTACTTGTCTTAATTGGCAAGTACACGTCCTCTAACCTAACCTAACCTAACCTTTATTTTCATGGAAGCATTGTAAACTTTCTCCTAAGTTGCAACATTCAAAACTATAGGGTCTTTCAATAGAAACTTCCTTACTTTGATAGTTGATAACGTCTATCTTGTTGAAGCTACATCTGCTAAATTAAGAGGGATGACCATAGATGACTACGTGTGCTTACTGTATGAGCTCTGAAACAGTTGTCATTTGATCCTATATTTCTTCAAAAAATCTACCCTTTTTACGTTTATGTTCAAGCCATTTGATTTGACCTACTTTAGTGGATATTTTTATATGGACTTCTCTAGATCACGGTTATTGTCAGATTGTCAGATATTTATTTATGATCCACATATACTGTTATCTCTAACGGTTACTTTCTTGGTTGTATTTGTGTTCAACTTTTTTTGTTTAAATTTCAAATAAATCAGAAAAAATGTTACAAATTAAACAAAACAACACAGCGTTTTTCAAGTTCAAGTTCAGGCGCATCAACGAAAAATTAATTTAAAATTCAATTCAATTTGTTTTGTTTTGTTGATTTCTGTTATTGCTCACACCTTTGTTTTGACTTGGCACAAAAGGTTCGATTAATTAAGATTGACGTTTATTGAAGAGATAAAATAAAAAAAAAGAAAATTTATTGAGAGCATTAAGGAAAGGAATAAAAAATAAAACAAAATTAATAATTAAAAACACAATAGCATAATAATAGTAAAGGTAACTAATTATTTTGTTTGAAACAAAAGTTCAAAAGAAGTAAAAAATGCTTGTATTTATTATTAACAATAATCATAATAATTATTATTATTATAATACATTAATATGTTAATAATTTAAAACAATATTCGAGGCAAGCATTTATGTTTGCTTTGCTATATTATTTATGAATTTTTTTTAATTTTTTTTTATTTTTTGTAATCATTTTCACACTTTTGCTAATTATGCTAATTATGCCTATGGCACATATACCCCCTGCTAATCATTAACTGATCACCATGGCATAGCTAATGCAATAGGTCTGAGTTAACCTAACAGTTATTCAACGCCTTAAGCCACCTGCTGATGACTAAGCCAACGTTTTATGATTTTCAAAACAGCCACTTGGGGAAGGGGAAATACGTTTTAATAGCCGCGACTTTAGAGATTTATTTGTTTGCTTTTTTTCGTTTCTTTTATAAATTACTTAAAGTCAAAAATTAATAAAGAAAAGAAATAGCCAGACGTCTATTTATTTAAAATAACTTTTGTGGGGGCTTTTTTAAAATCAAAAGAAATAAATTTAATCGGAAATCTTGAAGGCTGCTAAAAATTGGCATTCGATTTAAATATTTAAGGAAGTTTATTTTTACTTTTAGTTTTAGTTTTTAAATTAATGAAATCATTAAATCAATAAATAAAATCAATGTATTCATAACGTCATTATCAATGAAGATGTTTTGCTAATGATTTTTTTTTCGGATTCAACAAAAAAGATTTCAATTTGTTTAACCCTAAGCGATATTTTTAATGAGGAGGTCTTTTACTTTGTATAAATGATGAACTGAAAATGCCTAGGGGAATTAATTGGAGACATAAATTAGTGAAGACATCAAATTGCATTGTATTTCTAAGCATGTGGAACATGGAATGCTTTTTAAAAGCATAATAAGCTGACCTATTATTTGTGAGACATAAATATATGAAGTCTACATACATACATACATAATTGGTTATTACAACACTTCAGTCAGGATTACGACCTAGTTTCTCACACCACTTATGTTGTGTGTATTAATTATATACATGAGTGGTGGGACCTACAGTGTAAAGTCGACTCCGAACGACAGATTTTTTGCGAAACTTTTCATAGCAATTTTATTAACTCTCAGAGTTTTTGCCAGAAATCTGCTGAGAGGAAGTTGCCGAAGAAATACTTTTAGTATTTTGTTTTGATGTCTGGCCTGGGGTTTGAACCCTGGCTTTTACGTCTAATAAGCCGACACACTACCTACTAGACTACGGCGACCTCGATGAAGTATACAACATCGAAAACTTCAACAACAATTGGGACTTCTAAACTTTAACACGTAATAACGGCCAGTTGAAGTCGCCGTAGTCTAGTAGATAGTGTGTTGACTTATTAGACATGAGGCCTAGGTGCAAACCCCAGGTCAGACATCTCCAATAAAACGAAAATGTGAAACAAATATTTCTTCTGCGACTTTCTCTCAGCAGATTTCTGGCAAAAACTCTGATACTAAATAAGAATTGCCATGAAAAAATTTCTCAAAAATCTTCCGTTCGGCATAGACTATAAACTATTGGTCCCGCCATTCATGTATAAAAATTAAAACACATAACATGGTTGATGTCAGAAGCTAGGTTGTAATCCTGACTAAAGGGTTGAAATAACCAATTATGTATGTCTCAGATGTCAGCAATGAGTATTCAAAACCATGAGTAGATTCGAATCATACTCATAATTTCTGATACTTATACGCATTCATACTTATTTTAATGTCATACTCATGCTACTCATATTCAAAGTTTGAAATACTCCTGGTACTGGTACTTAACAATATGCATGATGTTATTGATTTCGAATCTCCATGACTCATCGTATACACGAATCACAAATACGAACATACGAACATACGAACACTATAATACTCACATGAAGGTTGTGTGTTTGCTCTGCTTGCTGTCTTTGTCTTTTTTGTTTATGTGTCTTTCTTCTTTTTCTTTGTAAATGCAACAATAACTAAGACTGTAAATTTTAATGAATTATTCGAACCACTCGAGAACATTTATGAGTATACATAAGTATTTTTCTAAATTTATGAATCTGAATGAGTAGGCGTATGAATCAAACATATTTCAAATGTTATGAGTTTGATGTCAATGTTGTACTCATACTCATTGCAACTCGTACTTATAAATCAATGTTGTAGTGAGTACATATGAAGCAGAGTAGTTGGATTTCAATACTGTTGACTCACTCATACTCAAAATTTCATGAGTTCTTACGAGTAGCGATAAAGCGATTCATTGCTGATCTCTGATATGTATGTCATCTGTTGTTAATGATCAGCACAGTTGAGGCTCATAAATAGTTTAGGCTTACCATTCTAAACACAGTGGAGTAGTGTTCCTTTGCTGCCCAATAGGGTCTCTGCAGGCTCTGACGAATTTCAGCTTTATGCCAGAGGTCTGGATATTATGGTTAAGAAAATAGAAGGCAAGTCTGCCATGGAATTCATAAGAAAACAATTTAGTTTTACAAATTGAGTGGCTAATAGCTCCCTTTTTAACTGCTCTTTCAAGAGAATATGATATACAGTCACAGAAAATTGTCTACATAGGCCCCTGTATGCAGAATTTTTCCTGCTAATTTTTTTTGTAGTTTTCTAATAATTTCTAAGAGATACATACTAAAGTATACATACGGTTAACAAATTTCAGAAATTTTTTAATTTTCGTTGAAAATCTTTAGAGTTTCCTCGATTTCTGGAATTGAACTGAATTGTGGCCCTGCACAGGCCCACAACATTATACAGCCGATTAATAAATTTCACAAATTTCTGAACCAATGCAAAAGACCGTCTTAAAATCGAAGAAATATGTCAGACAATTATAATGATTTTCAACGAAAACGAATTGGTTAAAAAATTTCTGAAATTTGTTAACCGTATGTGTACTTTTGTGGCTGAGTGTATGTTTTTGATATTCGTTTTTTGTCTTCAACAACTCTATAACACCTTTTTCAATTTGATAAAAACCGATGGGAAAAACACCAGTGTATGTAGACTTTTTTCTTTGACTGTATAGATGAGTTGAGGATAAATAAGAGTAACTTGTGGATATCTTCTAAGTAGAAGTCTATGGCAACAACCACAGGGACTTCCAATTCATATCAATTGAGCCATCTTGTTGAAGCTACATCTGCCAAATTAGTTTGTCGTCTATTTAGTCTGTCTTGATATATCCATGGATGCTTGCCGAATAGGCTTTAGAGGAGTTGGCAACTGAGATTAACGAACAAAATTCTCATACATAGTACTTACCACTCCGCATAAAATGCAAGAGCGTCCAATGCATCGCGAAAAAGTCACAGTTTGATGTGAATTTTGAGCTGATATCGTCATCGGTCGATATTTCTTTCTTCGATCAGGCCATCATTGTCAATGGTGAGCACTATAGATCGACGATCACCAACTTATTTTAGCCTGCAATAGATAATCTGGGCACCAATGATATGTGGTTTCAATAGGACGGCTTTACGTGCCACACTACTTAAACCACATTGGATATTATGCACGAGCGATTTGAGGCCATGGTCATTTTACATGGAGGTGTTGTAAACTATCTACAGAGATCGTGCGATTTAATCTCATTAGACTTTTTCTTGTGCAGTTTTTTCAAGTCACAGATGGAAGCAAAGAAACCACAAACCAAAGTGGTCATTGACATCAACGCCTGGCACCGATCGAATTCAACTGATTGTAGCATTAGAGTCATGGAATATTGGACATTATAGATGCACTTCACTTAGAGAAATGGACACGGTTGTTTGACCGATTTTAAAACATACATACTACATACATACATACATACATACATAATTGGTCATTACAACCCTTCAGGCAGGATTACGACCTAGTTTCTCACACCGCTTATGTTGTGTGTGTTAATTTTGTACATGAGTGGCGGGACCTACAGTTTAAAGTCGACACCGAACGACAGATTTTTGTAGAACTTTTTATGGCAATTTTATTTGCTCTCAGAGTTTTTGGTAGAAATCTGCTGAGAGGAAGTTCGCCAAAGAAATATTTTTTCATATTTTCGTTTTGATGTGTGACCTGGGGTTTGAACCTAGGCCTTACGTCTAATAAGTCAACGCATATATTTGAAAAGCCGACGCACCCAAAACTAGTCACTTTTTGTGCGGTGCGGATTTTGGTCCAGAGGCATAATTGGGCCATTTTTCTTCGAAAATGAGCAAGGAGTGGCCGTTACAGTCAATGGCGATCGTTATCGGGCCATGTTGGACGAATTTTTGTTCACAAAAATTTAAGAGGAGGATATTGGCAACATTTGATTTCAACAGGACGGCGCTACGTGTCACACAGCCGAAGCTACACTCGATGTTTTGCGCCCAATTTTTGAAGATCGCATTATCAGCCTCAGAGCTGATGTTGTTTGGCCACCTCGGAGCTGCGATTTGACACCGTTGGACTATTATTTGTGGGGTGCCGTCAAAGATAAGTGTTACGCCGACAAGCCAGAGACAATTGACGCTTTAAAGGGCAATATTCGTGAAGCCATTGGTGAAATGCAGCTGCACACAATCGATAATATGCTTAAAAATTGGACCGATCGTGTAGGCTACTGCATGGCCAGCCGAATAAAATTATTTTCCATTATTAATCGCAAGGATTGTACTTTCAAATAAAAAAAAATATTTGAGAAAATATTCAGTAGTTTTTTTTTAAAGCATTTCCAAAAAAAAAGTTATTTGGCGGACCCTTTATATTCAAAGAACATTTGTTGTGAATATGAATTGCCTTAAGCTTCTTATGTAGATTCAATGATGTGAAGAATAAAACATATGAACTCATACTGGGAACCAGTGCGCTGCTGTTCATGCATCACAAGGTAATAAAGTGAACAAACCTTATTGACTTTGTCTAGGGGGTTCCGTTTTGACTTACCAGACAAGAGCTCTGAGGGAAATAAATTAGAAAAATATTACTTCCTATGACTGACTTTCAACAGTATTTTGAAAGAGCTCTGAGAGTAATTAATCTGTTGTTTGGTATTGATGTTAAACTGTACATCTCGTCAAATAAATGAAACTAAGACTCTATCTTTGACTCTGTAATGACCAATAAAGTGATGAAAACATTTGCTGTTGATTGCAGCAGAACAATAAATGTTTAATTAGTTGCATCAGTTACTAAATCAACATTAAAAAACTACTCATGCAACATTTCTTGTAAAATTTATTTTTATTTTCCTTTAATGTTTTCATTTAAAGACCGTGTTTTATGATCGTTTTTTAAAGTTTATTTTCATACATAATCATGTTAAATCGTATAACAATAATCGCATGGCAATAAAGAGTTTCATGATCTTCTTGTCATTTTTGTTGTATTCAAAACAGCTGTAACCTTGACTTACATATGAGAATAAAATATGCCAAATCATATATGAATTGGTTGAACAAAGATTTTTAAATTTAAATGCAGAAATATATATGCATTCGACCTTAACTTATCATAATTTCTGACACTTAAATTGTATGCCGCTTAAAAGCAGCAGAGACTTTTTATTTCTCTTCGCTTGATCTTAAATGTGGCATAAATTTGATGTGTTTGCCTTTACAACTTTTGGCACATTTCAGTTTAATGTCTCTCTCTATGCTTTAGACAGAGTGCATTATGGCTTTTATCATTTAAATTTGCTATCAATTAACATTGATTTTAGCACGGATAATTAAAAATCAAAAAAAAGAAGCACTCACATGATTTAAATTTAAAATGAAAACAAAGAAACGATGGGGTTGGTAATATTGTATCTTGCAATGATGTACGAGTGCAATATAATGTCAGATTAATTAAAAAAGAAAAAAAACTGCAGTTAACAAACAATGTGGGTCACTAAAGCCGTGATTGATAAGGACTTAACCTAAATAAAGGCAATTAAAAACTAAAAATTGCAAAAAACCATCAACTGTAGACTACAAATGTAATCAATTATGACTTGACTTTTGAAGTTGAGATTTTGAAAGCAAACTTTAAAGTTGAAATTAAAACTTTTCATTTCAATAAACATAAGATTTGTCACTTGAAATAAATCCAATGCAATATCGATACTAATATGCGGCATATTAGTCATAACAAAACAAAAGACTTAAGACACACAAAACTGGTTCTGTTGACAATTCATTCATAACGCCATCATGGTTTATGGTTTGTTTATGAAACAAAGTAATGAAAGTGTCTTAAACTATGCATGTAAACAATAGAAATTATAAACAATTTCTTAGAATTCTTAACTCACAATATCCGCATTCATTAATTTTCATTTTTTTTACAAAAGAAAAGAATACAATTCTTGTCTTATACGAGTATTTGATCCTTTTACAGTAATCCTTCGATTTACGTCGCCTCGATTTACGTCGTCAAATTTTCTGTTCCCTCTAACTTCAATTTGCGTCGTCATTCGATTTACGTTGCCTTTTTTTGGAACTAACTGTCACTTAAATCGAGGGATTACTGTAACTTTTTTAAGCTACTTGTTAAAAACATACTACTTTGTAGTATGAGCAATATGATTTAAAATTATGATTTACGTCGCAGCGGGTTCAAAAAAAAAAAGGCGCAAATCGAGGGCTTACTGTAATTTCTTTAAAAAATACAAAGCAAAAAAAAAAAAAACTTCCATAAATTTATTTAAAAATAGTTTCTTTAGCTTATTCTTCACTTCAATTGAATTCTTTTGGTACCAGCTTGTCCTAATACCTTTGCTAATAGCATGGTATAGAGTATATTGCCAGTTAATAACCCCATAATTATATTAAGGCTTTACAACTAATTTATGAAAATCAATAAATAAACCAATCAATCTAACATTACTTATACTGCTAGAGCAGACTAATCATATCCGTTATAATACAAATAATACCAGAGTTAATTACATTAAAGCCAAGCATGTTCTTACGTTCAAGCTTTTGTTTTATTTTTTTTAGAAGGTTGGTAGTTTAAGTTCACTACAACACTTTGATATCGAGAGGTGCTGCAGTTTTCATATCAAACTTTTGTGAACAGTATCCCGAAAGACCCAATTTCAGGTCAAGCAAATAAGAATTTCTTTGGACGACCTCCTGTCCAAAGACTTCTGGTAAATGCTTTACCATGTAAAGGTTTTCCTATTTGTTATTCGGATTCGCTGTTAAACTGCAGATCGTAACACGTGGGTGGTGTGATAAAATAGAAAATTATCATGACCAAAGGGTTGTAATTGTTTGAATCTTTGCATCCCAGAACGTGCTGGGCAGAGAATTGACATTGTTGACCCCGAGCACCATCTTATGTTTTATCAGGACAGTAGTTTTAAAGGAGTTTTTAAAGGGATGCCCCATAAAGTATGAGGTGAGTACAATGGATCATATGGTCGCAGTGCTAAGATACCTCTACAACATAATAAGAATAAAAAGGGTCGTAATAACTAGCCGCTGTAGTCTAGTAGGCAGTGTGTTGGCTTATTAGACATAAGGCCACGGTTCAAAACCCAGGTCAAACATCTCCGACAAGATGAAGTATGAAACAATATATCTTCGGTGACTGTATATCGGCAGCTTTCTGGCAAAAACTCTGAAAGTAATTAAAATTGCGAAGTCGCCGTAGTCTAGTAGGTAATGTGTTGGCGTAAGGCCACAGTGCAAACCCCAGGTCAGACATCGAAACAAAATACAAAAAGTATTTCTTCGACGACTTTCTCTCAACAGATTTCTGGCAAAAACTCTTAGAGTGAAATAAAATTGCCATGAAAAGTTTCTCAAAAATCTGGCGTTCGGAGTTGACTTCAAATTATAGGTCCCGCCACTCATGTATAAAATTAACACACACACAACATGAGTGGTGTGAGAAGCTGGGCCGTAATCCTGACTGAAGGGTTGTAATGGCCAATTATGTATGTATTTACATATGTATGTATGTATGTATGTATGTATGTATATGACAAATAAATATTTCTTTAGGCAACATCCTCTCAGAAAAATTCTGACAAAACTCTGGCAGTAAACCAAATGCCACCATAAGGCTTCTCATATTTAGGTTCTACTACATAGATGGTGTGAAAAGACTGGCAGTAATGCTAACTAAAGGGTTGTAATGGCTAATAACGTATGTGTGCACCAGAAATTAAAATCGATAAAAAGCCTAATAGTGTACATATTAATTATATACAGGGTCTTCCACTAAACGCTTTCGACTTTTAAATTTAAATAAAACAAGGAATATCATGGAAATTTTGTATTCGTTTGAGAGGCCTCTGGACGGCGCTATGCGTGAAATATAACATCGTTAAAATGTTCGCCACGGATTTTCTGGATAAAGCGCATTCATAATGGCTTATTTTCCATGCCTGTGGCGCATAAATCAGAAAAAATTTGTCCGCTCTCGTTAGTTATATTGGCGCTGCGAATTAAGACAAACCACAAGAAAAAGTCGTCATGGTCTAGTAGGTAGTGTATTGGCTCATTAGACGTGAGGCATCGGTTCAAACCCCAAGTCAGGCATATTCAACTAAACGAAATATGGAAGAAGATTTCTTCGGCGAATTTTTCTCAGCAGATTTTTGGCAAAATGTCTGAGAATAAAAAAAAATTGGCATGAAAAGTTTCTCAAAAAATCTGTCGTTCGGAGTCGACTTTAAAGTGTAGGTCCCGCCACTCATGTATAAAATTAACATATACAACATAAGTGGTGTGAGAAACTAGGCCGTAATCCTGACTGAAGGGTTATACTGACCAATTATTTATGCACAAGAAAAAGTCTAAAGGGATTAAATCACCCGATCTTGGTGACAGTTTCATGTCATTGCTTGTGCAGAGTATCCAATGTGGCATAAGCTGTGTGGCACGTAGCGCTACCCTATTGAAACCACATGTATATTTGGTAACAATCGAGTTATAGTAATCGTCCTTGACAGCGATGGCCTGGGCAACGGCGTTCTCAAAGAAGTATGAAGCCCAAAATCCACAACAGTAATTGTTTTCGGTATGCATTGTATGCTTTTGCTTATTATGTGGATTGATATCGTCTCAAATTTCACAAATTTATTTGTTCAAATATGATTTTTTGATGAAAATTTCCTAACTGTTGCTAGAGCCAATTCACAACACATGTCGTTGTCTATAATTGTTTAGCTGCAGCTCCTGAGTCTGTTGAATTTTTTACAAATGCAGGTCTCAGTTACAACGTAAACTTTACCCAGTTGTGCTCTGCCAATGACCGACATCTTGCAAGCGACGTGAAATCGACTGCATCGGATTCCCTTGCATACTTTCACTTACAGCGGCGATATTTTCTGTAGGTCTGGCGTTTCGTCACGGTATGGGCGTTAACCAGGCATTTACTCAGAACCATTGAACTCGATTTTATACACCGCATTGCAAATAGTAGCCTCGGTAGGACGTTTATGGCGATCTTAACCTAACAGACCATGTATCTTGATGAAACAATTTTATTACTGATTGCCATATCCATCCATGTTGATTTGGCAAAACGGGCTTAATTAATAGCAACTAATTTGACAGATGTAGCTGCAATATGATAACCGCTTTCAACTGTCAAAGTCTCTGTTGGAGAACCCGATATTTGACTGTTTCAAAATCAATTATTAAAACTTCCTAGCGTACTACAAATTCTACTTAACTAGCTCTGCCTTACAAGCCACTTACATTGTTCTAAATAGAATAGAATGATTACAATAACTGGCCCCCAACACAGTTAATAGTCGGTCAACTGGTTGCACTGCCAACCATTGAACAACCTTGAGAATATAATATATTTTGCTTTGCTTTGCTTTGATTTAATTTTATTTTATTTTATTTTATTCCATTTATTATTAATTTTTTTAATTCTATTTAACTTACAAGCACCATTGATTAAAAATTACTTTGGCATACGAGCTAATAAAACAATGAAAAAAAAATAATAATAAAGTAAACTGAAGTTAATTATTAAACAAGAATTTAAAACAAATAATTGCTAAACCAAATACAAAATCACGTTTAAATGAATGTTGTTGGCTTTTGTTCTTTCAAGTAAAATTTATGCAAACAAAAAAAAATCTTTTGCAAAAACTCTCTATGACTTTAGAAAAGAAAACAGAAAAAACCGGAACAATTTGAAATCCTAAAACCAGTATATGTACGAGTATGATAAACTATAAATGAAAGTTAAATAACCCATAAGTAATCGTGTCTAAAACAATAGCCAATAAAAGAATAAAAATAAATGCAACGGCCTTGGGCAATCGTAAAGAGAGTATTTATTAAAGAAATATAAACGGCAGAAAACAAAAGGAAAAAAAAGAATAAAAAATTATTAGAAATTTATTACAAAAGAGCCTGTTTTCTGTTTGTTTTTTTTTGCAAACCCAATGAATCAATTGCAATGAATGACGTTTATGACGTTAAACGAAATTAACATGGTCGTATACATTTTTATTATTTTTTGTTTGTTTGTTTATTTGTTAAATTCATTTGATTTTGTTTTATTATCTTAATTTTTGTTAATAAATTCTGTTTTATGATGTTTTAATTACTAAATGAAATATGAATTCTCTTGAATTTACAAAATAAGCCGGTTTTTTTGAATTTATAAACAAAAGACTTAGGCAAGAAACTTGATTTAGTCAAAGAAAAAATTCCCAATTTTTTGCATTCGGGAGAGATTTACAGTCTTTATATTTTAAATTAAATTTTCTAGTCCGCAAAGTCTTTTGAGGTATTTGGAAAGTATATTGAATACTGAGCTCCCTGAGGAATTGCTTTTTTTTGATAATTTTTTTTCGTTCTTTCAAAGGGGCTTAGGATTTCTATGAGGGATCATCGCTTAAGTAGATTTCAGTTTATTTTTGCCCTGCGTTAGTTTCACTTCTATTCGAACAAACAAGAGATTTATCTGCTGAAGAGGTCCACATGGTAGGATAACGCAGTTGCCATCTGTACTCTGTAATGTATTAGACGTAGTAAGGTAGGACCTTGCTTACTAAATCCTACTCTTAACTTCTTTCTCTTGTTTACAGGATCCTCTTTTGATATTATCTTCTCGCTTGATGTTATGTTTTTCGCTATCGTTGTGTTTGTTGCTGATGTTATTTGCTTTGGAGGCTTAGAAAGCTTCCAAGTGGATTATTTAGAAAGAGATTGAAAACCCTTTGTTAAATTGAAATGACTTCAAATAAAACATGAAGAAAATTAATTTTTATTTATATTCTGCATTCGGACATGAGATGTACATATGTACATACATAATTGGTCATTACAACCCTGCAGTCAGGATTACAACCTAGTTTCTCACACCACTTATGTTGTGTGCGTTCATTTTTATACATGAGTGGTGGGTCCTAAAGTTTAAAGTCGACTCCGAACGACAGATTTTTTGAGAAACTTTTCATAGCAATTATATTTACTCTCAGAATTTTTGCCAGAAATCTACTGAGAGGAAATCACCGCAGAAATATTTTTTCATATTTTCGTTTTGATGCCTGACTTGGGATTTGAACCGTGGCCTAGGTCGTAGAGTAGGGCCAGCAGTTAATGCATGGTGAAGTAAAACTGGCAAAGAAGAAAAAAATATGTTTAAAGGTAGAGCGAAGTATAATACTAAGGAGCTGAATAGATTTGAATGAACTAATCCCTGCTCCATTATTATTTTTTAAATGAAATACCGGATTTTACAACAGGGACTTTCGAATTTTGACAGTTGCTAACGGACATCTTAGTGAAGCTACTTGTGCCAAATTAGTTGTCATTTATTCAATGTATTTTGATAAATAATCATGGACGTATACACATGGCCCTTAGACATCGATATGCGAAATTGGAAATTTCTTTCTTAGAAAATGAGGTTGGCCAGGCTATCACTATCTAGATGATTGCCAATCTCTTGTGGTCTGAATTGGATGATTTGGACACCAACGATAGGTTTGCTTTAACAGCACGTAAGCTAGGTGCCGCTCATCCTCCTCGTGCTTCCTTATGGCGCAGAAGCATGGACAGTATTAAGCACTGGTCGTTCGAATGGAGGAGGATGCTCCGGCGAGACGAGTATTTGATGTGGGGATTTGCAGAAGTCGGTGAAGAAGACGACCTTGTTTACGTTGGAAGAATCAAATCGAGGTAGCCCTATCGTCGATTGGTATGCTCAACTGACGAAAGCGCGCAAAAAGCAGAGGCGCAGTCTGAAATCCGTTAATCTGGTTGTTAATGGCCAATTAATTAAGTAAGTAAGCTAGCTGCCACACAGTTCATGCCAAATTATATATTGTGCACAAGCATTGTCATCTCACGTTGAGGTAATGCCAACCTAGCCATCGACATTGGAATCCCATTAGACTTTTAGACTAAAGCGGTCCTCAAGGCCACCATACCCAAACCATTGGTCAAATGCAGCCTGATTTATGCGCCACTGTTATGCAAAATTCGACATTTGTGGGTCCCTTCTCCCAGAGACGTTGCGACGGACATTAGTTGAATTCCACATATAATGACATCGATAGGCCTTTCAAACGAATGAGAAAAGGTTCGTTGACGTCTCCTTCACACTTTGTTTTATTTCAATTAAAAGAAAGGAAGCGCTTAAAGAAATGGTATTTTACGTTCCTGTTAAAGAGTAGCCGTAGTCTAGTAGGTAGTGTGTTGGCTTATTAGACGTGAATCCATGGTTCAAACTCCAGCCAAGAATCTCCAATAAAACGAAATTTTGAAAAAATATTTCTTCGCGACTTCCTCTCAGCAGATTTATGGCAAAGACTCTGGGAGTGAAATAAAATTGTCATGAAAATGTTTCTCAAAAATCTGTCGTTCGGAGTTGACTTTAAACTGTAGGTCCCGCTACTCATGTATAAAATTAACACCCACAACATCAGTGGTTTGAGCAGCTAGGTCATAATCCTGACTAAAGAACAATTTGTATGTATGTATACATTAAAGAGGAGCAACTGTGTTTTGGCTTTGATAATGGAATAGTTCAGAGGTTATTTCCCAGACGTAAATTTTCATTAAGACCCAAGTAAGGTTATGTATCACTTTTGCTGCCCTTTTGCTGATGCAGAAACAAAATTGTTAATTGGACAACTTGATTACATACATACATACATAATTGGCAATTACAACACTTCAGTTAGGATTACGGGTAGCTTCTCACACAACTCATGTTCTTTGCGTTAATTTTATACGTGAGTGGCGGGACCTACAGTTTAAAGTCGACTCCGAACGACAGATTTTTTGAGAAACTTTTTCATGGAATTTTTATTTTAGTCTCAGAGTGTTTTCCAGAAATCTGCTGAGAGGAAGTCGCCGAAGAAATATCTTTTTTTATATTTCGTTTTTGTCTAATAAGCCAGCACACTGTCTAGTAGACTAAAGCTTTACAACCTGATTACTTTGGAAAATCAAAGAACATTTCTTTTGCCCATCTGTGCGAATTTTGAGAAGTTCGCCACATCATTTTTTAATGACTTTGTTCACCGTGCATATACTTTAACGGCTGTATCTCAGATCACAATCGACTAGAATACCACTGTTAAGCAGATTACAAGTCTCATTGTGTCATCGTATCGATTTAGCCCAGTTGTAATATGTTTTATGACTTTGTCTGCCATTTTTTTTGTCTTATTTGATTATGTATTCCTGAATTAAAGTTTTGTTTTCAATTTAAAATATCATTTCATCTAATTGTCTGTGTTGTTTCTAAATAACTCTACTACGAACGAATGCAGGTGATGAAATATTTGTTTGTGTTTCTCGTATTTTTTTTTCAGTTGCTGTTGTTTAATTACATTTTAATTTTTTTGTTTCTTGTTTCGTTGCTTGCTTGCTAACGTTTAAACATCTGTTGCTTTAGACTGGTAATCTAAGACTCTTTGTAGACAATAAAAGTTATGGAAGACAAGACAAAAAAAAAACCAGAGCAATGAAACTGCAACTTGCAAACACTGTTTAGACATGTCATTTCAAATAAAGCCATAAAAATCGATAGCAAACACGCATCTCTTGTCAGCTCTAATGTTTTTTTTTCTCTTTCAAGCTTTCAAGCTAACACCAGCCACCATCACCACAAACAATATTATGTGGTTGGTTGGTTGGTTTTGGGGGGATTTTTGTGCTTTTTTTGAAATTCAATTGTTGACTAACGAAATGCATGTTTGATGCTTTATGGTTTGCTAACGACAACGACAACGACAACAGCAACAAAGTCGTCAGCGTGGCATCTTTTTTAGCAGCCGAAAAATATTCAAAGAAAACCTATTTTTTGCAAGACAAGACCGAATGAATGAAATTTAAAACTAGAGCAACCAACATATTGTATGCAATTGCAACAAAATGTTTATTATTATGGATTGCTTTTTAACAACAAGTCCTATGTTTTATTTCTTATTTTTTTTTTTCAATACAAGCAAGATGAGGTAATAAATTATGGTTTTAAAGAAATAATTTGGTGCCAACTGGTTGTGATTAAATGAAGAATTTTTTTTCAATAAAAATTTTCGGAATTTTCAAATGATTTTGTATTTGAAAGAAATTTATTTGGTAAGGAGGATAAGCTGAAATATGTTTAAAGTTAAGTAATTTTCGTTTTTTAAGTAGTTAAACGTGACTAACCTATTTGAACTTGTTTCGTTTGATTTTGTTTTTTGTAAAGCAGACAACGTTGAAGACATTAAGACTTGCAGCAAGTGTTAAAGATTTAAGGTTTTTTTCCTTTTCTTTTTCTTTTATTTTTTATTGAGGGTTTTCGCTATTTAAACGCCTTCTTTGCAATGATTTTGTCGTGTTTTTTCGGTGTTTTTTGCTTTAACAAAACAATTACCTTTTAAAACAATGCAACATCAAATTAGTGTTTATAAAATCAATTTAAAAACAAAATAAATTTGCAAACAAAAAAAGGGAAAATACTTATAATATTACGTGTTTAAGTTGGAGAAAAAAACCTTAATTTAAACACTTCATAAATTTAATGGTTATGAGAGCTAATTTTATGGCTGACAAAATGTTTTGTTTATAAAACAAAAAATTCTTATTTTTTATGAATAAATTTGCTTTTTTGTTTAAACAAATCACTTTTGTTTTGTTTTGTTTGTTTATTAGACAACTATCACTTTTTTTGCAATTTTTTTTTATTCATATTTTATTAAATTTCCTTATTCATTCAAAATTTAAATAAAAAATCTTGTTTTCATTTCAAAATCTTTTTTAAAAAAATTAAAATTTAAAAAAATTTTTTTTAAATTAATTTTTTTAAAAAATTTAATTAATTTAAATATTTGTTTACTGGTTTGTTATAATTAAAATTATTCTTAAAAAAAAAATACTTTTTTATTTATATTTCCAAATGTCACCATACTTACCCCTTATAGTGCTGTTTTAGTGAAAGAAATCATATTTTAACAATAAAAATAACAATAACAATAAATTTTTAAAATACTTTTTTTAATATTTCAAATTAATGCAGCATACAAATGTCAATTAGATCTTTGAAGTGATTTAATTTCATATAAAAAATAAATTTTGCTGAATGATCTTGTTTAGCTCTTAGAACAAAAGACTTAAGACATAAACCTGTTATCTTTATATAAATCTTAAATATGAAAAGCCAGCCAGCACATCTAGTTAAATTGAAAATTTTTACTACTCATAACTAGGTATCGAAAAGAAGTTGAAACTTTCTCGAAAAAGAAAATTTTATTTTCCATGCTAATCTACATTTATTTCTTAAATTTCCATTACATCTTAGGGTCAGACATACTAAGTACGCTTTCAATCACAAAGATAAGTGAATGTTGCAGCTTGAAAGTCCAGTAAAAATTGCTCCTAAGTGGCTATATTACAAATCTATGATAAAAGGTCCGCTAAATAACTTTTTTTTCGATAATGCTTTAAGAGAAAAACTACTGAATATTTTCTCACATTTCTTTTTTTATTTGAAAGTACAATCCTTCCGGTTAATAATGGTAAATAATTTCATTCAAATGGCTACCTCGGCTGGCCATGCAGTAGCCTACACCAGAAGATGCCGATTTTGTCAAGAAAAATCATCGTTTCAGATGAAGCTCATTTTGATCTTGGCGGGTATATAAACAAGCAAAATTGCCACATTTGGGGCACAGAAAACCCGCACGCATACATTGAAAAGCCGACGCACTCCAAAAGAGTCACTGTTTGGTGCGGATTTTGGTCCAGAGGCATAATTGGGCAATTTTTCTTCGAAAATGAGCAAGGAGTGGCCGTTAGAGTCAATGGCGATCGTTATCGGGCCATGTTAAACGAAGTTTTGTTCACAAAAATGAAGAATAGGATATTGGCAACATTTGGTTTCAACAGGACGGCGCTACGTGCCACACAGCCGAAGCTACACTCGATGTTTTGCGCCCTGTTTTTTGAAGATCGCATTATCAGCCGCAGAGCTGATATCGTTTGGCCACCTCGGAGCTGCGATTTGACACCGTTGGACTGTTATTTGTGGGGTGCCGTCAAAGATAAGGTTACGCCGACAAGCCAGAGATAATTGGTGAAATACAGCTGCACACAATCGATAATGTGCTGAAAAATTGGACCGATCGTGTAGACTACTGCATGGCCAGCCAAAGCAGCCATTTGAATGAAATTATTTTCCATTATTAACCGGAAGGATTGTACTTTCAAATAAAAAAAGAAATTTGAGAAAATATTCAGTAGTTTTTTTTAAAGCATTTTCAATAAAAAAAATTATTTGGCTGACTCTTTAGCTGTGCTGCCAAAGACAAGTGAATATTTCTACTAAAATTAAAAAATAATACTAAACTAATAAAAAATTGCTCCTTAGTGCCTATAGTACAATCCTTTACGTTTAGAAAAATCGTGTTCAACCGAATTAGTTCCTTTATGTTATACAGACAGCGAAATATAACGGACAGGACTGCAATTGTGAACACATTTTTCAAGGCATAGTGTGAAAAATAGTAGTCAGCCAGATAGTAAATCAGTTAAATCAGCCTTAGGAATATAAGATAGAACGAGTTTTGTGCACCTTTGCACTCTACAGAAAGGCCGAAGCTTTAGAGAACATGTTGTTGTGCATACTTCTTAAGACGCAGTGAGAATAATAGTGAGATCAAATGGGTTTTGAGCACCATTTTGCCCGACAAAAAGATCAGAGCATTTAAGAGACTATGGTTATGGTGTTATGACAGGGACGTCTAACATAAACTTGATTAGGGGATTTGGTGAACTACTTAACTGTCCCCTGTAAAGAAAGACAAAGACTGTTCTAAAATCAAGTGGGTTTGAGACAATCAAAGTTTTTGCGGGGAAATTGCAACAAGAAGAGATCTCAGTTACGCATCAGACTATCCAGAAATATCTTGACACGGCATTGCTAACTCAAAGTATATTTAATCAGAAGGGAAGTTGTCTCAAGTCCAACTTGTAAATTCTGTGACAATAAGAATGAATCATCGGAATACATTTTTGAACATGTGGCGAATTAATGTATTCCACCACGAAATACATGGGTGCATAACAGTTGCTAGGCTGGAAGCTTGAAGCTTGTCAGAACTGGAGGAGACATTATAGGGAATAGTACAGTTTTTATAGTCGCAGTATTGCAACACAATAATGATAGTAAAAGGGTAGAAGAACAGAAATAACTTTAAAGAATATGTAACAAAGCATATGAAGTGTGAGCTCTATCATCGTTAATACGTACTATCTGTTAGTAAAGATACAAATTTGATACAATTTTCCTCTGACTTGACAAGCAAACATACAAAATTGGTCATTACAACCCTTCTGTCAGAATTACGACTTAGATTCTCACATCACTTATGTTGTGTGTGTTAATTTTATATATGAGTGGCAGGACCCACAGTTTAAAGTTGACTGCGAACGACAGATTTTTGAGAAAATCTTCTTAAAAATTTCATTTACTCTCAGAGTTTTTGTCAGAAATCTAATGAAAGCAAGTCGCGGAAGAAATATTTTCTCGTATTTCGTTTTGTCTGGGCCCTCACGTCTAATAAGTTAACACACTACCTACTAGACTACGATGACACAACTAGACTAGACAAGCTTTATTGATAATTTCCGTTTGCTGATTTTGTATTAGGTCCTCAAGGGCTATGGAATGTCGGAGAAGAAATATATTAGTTGCCTCATCTTACTCAACATTACAGGGTTTGTCGAGGTCGTTTTAAACTTTTGGATGTGTCTGCCTAAGAGTCGTAGATTTGTTATTAAGTTGTTATAAGTCTCGTAGAAGAATTCTAAGTAGCTTTAAAGTAGAAAATATCTTCTGGTTATCCATGTAATAACAAATGCTTCTCTGGTGCACATACAAGAGGGATCACTCTACCTCTTTATCTTCGCATATCAGTACAGTAAGACCCCGCTTAAAGCGGGGGGGATACGTTCCAATAAGTTCAGCAGTTAGCGAAACAGAGTTAAACGAAACAGCGTTCGTACTGTGATTGCGATTTCGTAAAATACATTTGAAATTTTAATTCTGGACAGACTACCTAAAGAGCATCGAAAAAGGTATATAGTATACATCGTCGCTATATAGTGCATCAGAGGTCAGCAATGAGTATTCAAAACTATGACTAGATTCGAATCATACTTATAATTTCTGATACTTATATGCATTCATACTTATTATGTCGTACTCATACTACTCATATTCAAAGTTTGAAGTACTCATGGTACTCGTATTTAACAATACGCATGATGTTATTGATTTCAACTCGCTGACCGTTTCATTTGCATACATATACAACAAGTACCAGTATAGTGTACGATTTAGGAGAATCCCAATACTACCGGGTAATACTGAAACAGCGTTGAGCGGAGCAGCGTTAAACGGGGTTTTACTGTATGTCCATCTCATCCAGAGAAATCCAGCATTCTTAGACGATATTCGATTTCATTTTTCAGACTCTTTTGGAATATAACAGAGGCTTTGTTGCTTGTAAATATGTACATATTATTTTTGACAGACATTGAAACAGAATTTGGTGACCTTTTAAAAAATTTTTTTTTATCAAATTTTAAAATCTGAACTGAACTTTTTTGTGTATCTAAATAAAACATCAATTATTTCTTTTTTTTCTTATTGTTCTTAATTAAAAAAAAATTCTATTGAAAAACATTTCAACAATTCAAATTCAACACTTTTGAAAAATGACCAAAAAATTTCGAAGCCAAATTCATTTCAAATTATGCAGAAACAAGACAAAAAAAAAATAAAAAAAGACGTGCATTTTTTAATTCAATTCATGAATTGTTACACTTCTTTAAAAATTCAATTATTTTCAGTTTTTTTTGTTTGGTTTTTTTTCTTATTTTTTTACGTAGAAGACCATAAAAATGCCAGCAGACTTCAAGCAAAGTGTTGCAATTGCTTTATTAAAGCGATATTCCTTTGGTGATTCTCAATTTTTTGTTTGTTTTTGTTTTTGTTTTCTTTTTCGGTAATCGTGTTGCATTTGGTCTGATTTTTTTGCATTTTCTATACTAATGACCTCCAAAAGAATGAATTTTCTAAAAAAAACAAAACCAACAACAACAACAGCAACATGAAAAAAACATCAATTTATTTAGCCAATAAGTATGATTCTTTTAGCCGTAAGGTGAATTTGCCTTCATTAGAGCAGTGCCTCAATGGAGACAACAAACAAAAAAAGCTTCAATTTTGTCTATAAGTATTGTTGTTGTTGTTGGTGCTGTTTTTTTCTTTAATGTTGTTATACATTTTTAGAGGATATTGCACAACATTGTGACTATTTTACTGTGACTTTGTAACATTTGGTCGTTTGGTCTTTTGCTTGTTTTTCTGTTTTTTTTCTGTTTTTTTTCTATTAAATCATGTTGTTTTTGTTATTTGTTTGTAATATATTTATATTGTTGTTGTGTTTAGTATTTGTTGTTGCTGTTATTTTTAAGCTACGTTTAAATGTTACAAAGCTTACAACAAGTGCCTCATCTGGCAGTAATTAATGTGCAGGCACATAGTAGAGCTGCTTGGCTTCTCAATATCTTAGAAGAAATAAAATCATACCGCAGAAAACGTAATAAGAATGCCAAAACAAATATGAACTGGCACCCTATAATGTATGAAAAAACAACATCAAACACATACGATTTGATAGGATGGCTGTATGTATATAGATGAAGATATTTTCTTACGAGGCTGAGGGTATACTTCTGTAGCTGAAGTGATAAAGTTAAGTACATACTACATACATAATTGGTCATTACAACCCTTCAGTCAGGATTACGACCTAGTTTCTCACACCACTTATGTTGTGTGTGTTAATTTTATACACGAGTGGCGGACCTACAGTTTCATGGCAATTTTTATTTACACACAGTGTTTTTGACAGAAATCTGCTGAGAGGAAGCCGCCGAAGAAATACTTTTTGTATTTTGTCTTGATGTCTGGCCTGGGGCTCGAATCCTGGCTTTTACGTCTAGTAAGCCAACACACTGCCTACTAGACTACGGCGACACTCACCGATAAAGTAAAGTAAATTCAGCAAATTTGGAGTTCAAATTTTCACTCAAACAAAAAAAGAAATCTTACATATGAAACTTATGAGGCCTTAGACAAGTTAGGTGACTTATTGGGTTTTCATGCCAATGTATTCGTTTCAAGTTTCCAAATCCAGGACACCGAAAGAGAAGATGGTTTGTTGCCTCCTCTCCTTCCCCATCGTTACAGCTTTCACAAAAGTGGTAGTGAGTTATTTCCAGTTATCAGGAATATGTACCCGGATCCCATTGTAACTGCAATGGGGTTCCCAAGGACTCTAGTTAAGTTTAAGACAAATAATCCTATTGGGGCAGATCGATCTGGTTCCTCTGCAGGTGTGTTCATTGTCCCATCTTTTCTTGGCAAATGAGCAAAATTCTTGGAGACTACTCTGTAGACGACCCTCTATAGAGGAACGCCAATCTATGGATGAAGTCAATTGAATTTTTTGCATCAGCCATTGGAAGTAAGTCAGCTTTATCTTTATCATTCCATATCCCCATGACAAGAAACCTATAGGAGGGCCACCAACTTATATCTTGTTAACTCTTTCACAAACGCACCCGGCAATCTTGGACAAACTTGAATGTGGTATATACACTCATTCTTCGAAGCTTCACTTCCATGATCGCTAAAGCGCATTGGAAATTGTTAGATTTTCTTCCTTTATAGGTGTCCCCGTAGTCTAATAGTAGAGTGTCGGCTTATTAGACATCAAGGCACGGATCAAACACCAGGTTCAGATATCAAATGGAATTTTTAAAAAAAATATTTCTTCGATGCCTTCCTCTCAGCAGATTTCTTGATTACTCTGGAGAGTAAATAATAAGAATTGTCATGAAATTCTTCTCAAAAATCTGTCGTCCAGAGTCGACTTTAAACTATAGGTCCCCCCGTCACACATATCTAAAATTAACGCACTCAACTTAAGTAGTGTGAGAAGCTAGGTCGTAATCCTGATTGAAGGATTGTAATGATCAATTATGTATGTACGTAAACTGGGGTATGTTATACACACTGTTTGGGAATCCAATCCTTCTTCTATAATTCACTACCATGATCTCCTAGGCACATTAGTGTCGTACGTAAAAAACTTTTCGTCGAAGATAATCATCAAATCAGTGAATGTAAAATAGAAATACGGTTCAATAAGTTTTGCAAACGTTCTTCAGCTGGCACCCAAACATAAAGTTTTTTTCTTCAAAGGGGTCATAACTTTTTGGTAATAAATGCCTAGTCCCATACCAACGTCACGTTCATCTTGGGCGTTCTTAATATTTATTATGTGTTCATAGCGTAATTGATTAACAAAGACGAGGTCCATCTTTATTAACAAGATTATCAGGTCGAAAAACGACGAGTTTTTTTGGCTCCGTATATTTCGCACATATTTTTTTCTGCCTTCGATGCTTAACTACCCCTAATATAACCCTGATTGCCTACCTTACCATGCCACTTACGTTTTGTGTGTGTCGACTCCAATCGATAGATTTTTGAAGAACTTTTTTATGGCCATTTATTTACTCTCCGAGTTTTCGTCATCAATCTGCCGAGTGGAAGTCGCGAAGAATAATTTTTTTATTTTCGGTTTGACGCCTGACCTGGGATTTGAGCCATTGCCTCTGGCCTAATAAGCCAACACACTACCTACTTGAGCACGGCGACTTCATTCGATTGGTAGGATGGCTACATATGGTTAATGAGATAATATTTATCGAGGAAGAGAAGCCTTTTTCGTGTCCATAAATTTCGCAAATTTTTTTTTATTGGCCTTTGATGCTTAAATACCTTAACATACCCCTCATATCTGGACTTTTTTGAATCGAAATTCGTATTACAGTGATGTTTAGACTAAATGACGAATTTTTAAGTGATATCTGTAGTTTAATACCGCATATTAATGCCAACGCCATAGTTCCCGACCATCAGTTTGGCTTTAGGCTTTAGAACAAGCAGTATTGCTCTGCGCTATTTATTGGTATATCTCAAGGCTTCGATAAGGTCTGGCACGAAGGACTTCTTTTAAGATCACGCAGTTTCTACCAACGAATGCCCATAAATTGCTAAAAAGTTAATTGTGGGATAGAAATTTCCAAATAAAATCAAAAGATGTCACGTCTTCCCGCAGAAAGATATCTGCCGGCGTACCACAAGGAAGTATTCTAGGGCCGTTCCTTTACTTATTGTTCACTGCAGATATGCCTACAAGTTTGGTGACTTACATGTCTACTTTTGCGGATGATACGACGTTTTTAAGTGTTCATAGAGATTCTACAGTTGCGTCACAACTACTTCAATCTCACGTTAGTGATTTGGAAAATTGGATGCTGAAATGGAAGATAAAAATCAATGTTTCTAAATGCATGCACATTACGTTTACACTGAGAAGGGGAAATTGTCCGCCCATCAAGATTAATGGTGTGGCAGTACCAGAACATAATAATGTAAAATATCTGGGCATCCATCTCGACCGTCGCCTTACCTGGGCTCACCGTATAGCTGCCAAAATTACCCAGATCAAACTCAGAACAGCACAGCTTTACTGGCATGTTGGACCCAAGTCAACCCTTGATTTAGAACTAAAACTGCTTTTGCATAAGTCAGTATTGAACCATATTTGGCTTTATGGTATCCAACTGTGGGGAACAGCCTCACCATCCAATGTAGAGAGGCTTCAAAGGAGGCAATCTAGACTTCTTAAAATAATAACAGGTGCTCCTTGGTATATGAGAAACAGTAACATCCACAAAGATCTGAAGGTGACCTTAGTTCGAGAGGAAATAAAAAAGAAAGTGTCAATTACATCTCTAGGATTACAGAACAGATTACAGTCTTGTAAGAGACTTACTTGTATTCGAGGGTCACAGAAATCTCAAAAGGGTTCAAACAAATAATCTGATCAGATAAATTTACTTTTGATGAGCAATTTTAGTTGTACGTTGCAGTGGCAATGACAACTTTTATTTTTGTATTATTTTAGGTTAAGATTTGAATATGAAAGAAAAAAATCTGTACATCACTATGTCACTTTCGGAGTTGAATTAAGCTGAGGCTGAATTGTCCGTAACAACTTTCTATTTGGCTTCCTTTATTTATTATTAGCTTCTGAAACAATCAACAGCATAGTTTTGCACCGCCAATGATTTTTCAATTTCTCCAGCCTTGATTGTTCCAAAATAGTTGTATTAAGCACCTATTGCTATTGTAGTGTGCCCGTTAGCAGACCTGATTTCATCTACAAAAGAAAACCACATTAAAAAAAAAGAATTTCAGTTGACTGATTCAAATAGACCTTCTGCCGCATAAGATGTTGCATAAAAACTAAAAATGTCTTTGAAATATAATAAATGGCGGCACTTTATACGAACAAAATAAAAAAACCAGAAAAAATATTAAAAAATAATATGAAATAATAATTATAGTTTAAAAGGTTGTTAAACAAGAATGTGATACACATTTTTTTTATTATTTTTTTCAATTAATTTCGTATTATTTTTCTGCTTTGGTTTCCATATTTAATTACCCAATTTAAAGAGAAGAAAAAAAAAAACAATTGAAAAAAATTGAAAGCTTTTAACTCCTCATTCTTCTCTCTTGTTAGTTGATTAAAATGCAATTTTTTCTTTAGTTTTCCATTGCATTTAATCAAGCTGGATTATTGCATAATTTTAGTTTTTTTTTAGTTTATAAATGCCTCATCATTGTCGGTTAAATTGCTCTTTGTTTAGCGTCGTAAAAATTATGTGTGAATTTTTATTTTTATGCCAGTCTTATTTTTCTTCTTATTTTCGTTTGGTTTGGTTTGCATTACAAAAACTCTTTAAACCGGTGGCAATTGTTTGTTTTGCCGCCAGCTGAAACTTTGTAAGTCAGTGTGTCACCAAGTTAATGGTAAAAGATTTTCTTTGATAACCTCAAAAGCGTTTAATATTAAAAAAGAAATAATTTTTTTCGTTTCGTCTCCGTACGTCTATTATGCCAGGCAAGATTGAAAGTAAAAGCATATAAAGTTTGTTTTCTAAGTCTTTTGTTTTTTTGTATTTTTTCTTAAACAGTCAATTAGTATGCCATAGTACAGTCCATTATTAATAGTTGTTTTAACTAAAGATTAACCTTTGCTATTAAATAATTTAGTTAAGCTTTTAATGGAATGAAAAAAAAATAATTCATTGAAGTCCTCATTTAAATAAAAAGTTTTCAAAACTGGAATTGTGGTTTTAAGTCCAGACGTTAATTTTCATTCCAGTTGATCAATTCTGTTCAAATTCAAACAAATAAGAGATATGTGGAATTAATTCTGATTTAAAATGCTTTTCTTTTGTTTCAATCATTTCAAAACGTTCATAAAATTTTTAAGAACATCACGGCAAAGGTTTCCATGATATTTTACGTAATCATAACGCTCTGTTATGATGCCATTTCAAGCGATCTTCTAGAGCTAACTGACAGCTCCTTATTAACTGGCAACATTTGGGCTTCAATTTAAGCCATGATGGCCTTTAGAATCATCTTGCAAATCAGTTTGAAAAATTTCAATGCAATGCTCGATCTAATATCTAGTAACCGTAGTTGTGTTAGACTACGAAAGAGGTCTGCTTTGAGTTGTAGCAGGATATTGGCAATTGGTCATGCACAACTGATCCCCACCGTCTGTAGTTAGCAGATAAGAGAAGTCGCTTCACGTGATTATCAATTACACAGTAACCCGGGAGAATAGATTCAGTGACAGTGATCCCTTTTAAAAGCAGTACAATATTGCTATTTGGTAGAAGAGAGCCGCCGTAGTCTAGTAGGTAGTGTGTTGGCTTATTAGACGTAAAGCCTCGGTTCAAACCTTAAATCAGACATCTCGAACAAAACGAAATCTGCAGAAAATATTTCTTCGGCGACAGCCTCTCAGCAGATTTCTGACAAGAACTCTCTGAGAGTAAAATAAAATTGCCATGAAAAAGTTTTTCAAAAATCTGTCGTTCGAAGTTGAGTTTAAACTGTAGGTCCTGCCACTCATGTGTAAAATTCCCGCAGCGAACATAACTGGTGTGGGAAGCTAGATCGTAATCCTGACGGAAGGGTTGTAATTGATCAATAATGTATGTATGTATGTATGTATGTATGTATGTATGTATGTATGTATGTATGTATGTATGTATGTATGTATGTATGTATGTATGTATGTATGTATGTATGTATGTATGTATGTATGTATGTATGTATGTATGTATGAGTGTCTGCTCAGAAAAATCACACAAATAACCACTGTGACCAGGGGCCTTTGTGATATTTGTACCTAATTGCCGTGAGAGACGCGTAGGGAATTCACAAGCCATTTCACGTAATGGCATAGGCACTTTGGTTATCTTTAGCAACGAGAACTTCTATCAGAATATTTTTGAATAGTTTTGCATCACTTATGGCAATGAAACCATGCAACAATCCCTTGTTCAGCATATTTTCAAATTGGAACAGGAGAAAAACAATCTCTAGAGTATGTAGATTTCATTCTCTTTAGACATGAATTCTACATTCAAATTTGATGCAGAATCTGTTCCTGCAGCTCTTACACCCCTAAACTAGTGGTTCTATCTTCTGGAGAGTAACTCAACATATCAACAGTATTGCGAAAAGTTGGTATTTTACCGAAAATCACTCGATGTTCAATTCGTACGTCAGCTATGTTGCTATCTCCTACGTTCAAATAGTAAAGAATCCACATGAGGCTAACCACTGAATGTATTTCTATGCCCCTTGAAAACAACTGGCATTCTTGGATAATCTTTGAAGTGATGTATCGCAACCTAGTCGATGTACGTCAGCTATGTTGCTACCTCCTGTGTACGTTCAAATGGTCAAATATCTACATTAGGGTAATAACACGATATGAGGCACTAAGAAATTTAGCATTGGACAAGCCAGCATCGAAAAAACTGCTTGATACCCAATGTTTATATATCAGCCGGCCCAGAAGTATTGTTTATGTTGAGACCTGTAAGAAAGCTCTTGATTTTGTGAAACCATAAGATAAGTTGCCAAGTATATACCAGAGGTCAGCAATAAGTATTCAAAACGATGAGTAGATTCGAATCATACTTATAATTTCTGATACTTATACGCATTCATACTTATTTTAATGTCATACCCATACTACTCATACTCGAACTTTGAAATACTCATGGGACTCATACTTAACAATACGCATGATGTTATTGATTTCGACTCTCCATGACTCATCGTATACACGACTCACAAAATAAGTATGATTCGCGCACGAACACTACAATACTCACATGAAGGTTGTGTGTTCGGTCTCCTTGCTCACTTTGTCTTTTTTGTTTATGTGTCTTTCTTCTTTCTTTGTAAATGCAACAACAACTAAGACTGTAAGTTTTGATGAATGATTCGAATCACTCGAGAACATTTATAAGTATACTTAAGTATTTTTCTAAATTTATGAATCTGAATGAGTAGGTGTATGAATCAAACATAGTTCGAATGTTATGAGTTGAGATGTCAACGTTGTACTCATACTTATTGCAACCTGTATTTATAAATCAATGTTGTACTGAGTACGAATGAATAAGGGTGGTTGGATTTCAATACTGTTGACTCACTCATACTCAAAATTTCATGAGTACTTATGAGTAGCGAAAAAGCGATTCATTGCTGATCTCTGGTATATACATACCTAATTGGTCTTTACAACCATTCAGTCAGGATTATGACCTAGTTTCTCACACCACTTATGTTGTTTGTGTTAATTTTTATACATGAGTAGCAGGACCTACAGTTTAAAGTCGACTCTGAACGACAGATTTTTGAGAAACTTTTCATGGCAATTCTTTATTTACCCTCACAGTTTTTGCTAGAAATCTGCTGAGAGGATGTTGCCGAAAAAATACTTTTTATTTTTTCGTTTTGATATCTGACCTGCGGTTTAAATCCTGGCTTTACGTCTAATAAGGCTACACACTACCTACTAGATTACGGTGACTAGTAGGTAGTATTGCCAAATACGTTATGCTTGACGTAGACAGTAAACAATTTGTTGTCTAGCGCTCTCTGAGAGAATGTAATTTTTCATTACAAAAAAAAAAAATATGTTTTCCTGACCTTATGCATTTAACCTCTTTGAGTTTGACATTAAATGTTGGATATTAACAATTCATTAAAGCGTACAATTTTTTTATGAATAATTTCTGTTTACAATTGTAATAAAAACTATGACCATAAAATCATAAAAATTGTAGAGATGTGTTGTAAATTAAAAAAAAAATCCCCAAAAAAAAAAATTATGTTTCAAATGAACTTGACCCCAAGTAATAAAACAAAACAAAAAAAAAAACAGAAAACCTAAAATATGTTAAGAAAAAAAAAAACAAAAACAAGACCATAACACAAGACTTGAAACGCCCCACCAATTTATTTTTTTTTCTTATTTTATTCGTATATTTTTGGAGGAGGCTAAACAAAAAAATCAAATTTTTTAATACGGTCAGTAGTTAAAGAGTTTAATGACCTTCAGAGAAAGATGATGATTGTGATGATGATGATAATTTAAAAAATTATAAGTTTAATTAAAAATTAGAAAAATGAAAGTATAAAATGATAAATAACGATTTAAGACAATTTAAATGATTTAAAATTGATTTGATTAACAAACATGGCAAGAATTTTTTATTTAAAATTTGTGTGGCATCCAAATAATTTAAATTCAAAAAGTGTTTGAAATGCTCGGCTCTATTTTAATGAATTTAATGCAGAGTTAAACAATAAATTTGATTTTATTTATTCAAAGCCTGGTGTCACTGGTGATTTCGAGCTTTAAATTACAATGTATGAGTAATTTTCTGCCAAATTAAAAGCGTCAATTTAGACGCCAATTATATCGCCCTCGAACTCTTCGTGGTGTTGTGGTGCGATAAAATTTTCTCATGCCATACAATTTACTGATAATTACTCAGATTAAAACTGACCTTTTGTACAAAGAAAAACAAACAAACAAGAACTAAAAATAATAATTTTTCTTTTCATTTTAAACAAATTAAATGTAATAAAAATTAAAATTTGTCTGCCATTAAAACTATAACTCATAACAGCACTTGAAGGTTTTTATTTGTCAATTTAATTTGTATTTTTTTTCTTGAACTGTTTTTCGTTTTTTCTTCATTCCAAGAATTTGCCAAATGAATGACAAATGTCTTTAAATCTTATTTAAAAAAATATACTTTAAGCACGAAAATCGTTATTTGTGCTCTTTTTTTCCTTTTTTTTTGTATTTCGGAAAACAAATCAAGAAAAAAAAATTTTAAATTTGTGGCTTAAATTTGGGTCAAATGTTTGTTCATAGCCTTAACAATAGCAATAAGCCATAATAAGTCTTGTTAACATTAAGTTTTAATCATCAAATTTATATTGTTTCTCTTCATGTACTTTTTGTAAAACATTTAAATGACCTTCAATAAATTGATACTTCATTGGTTATAAACTAATTAAAAAGGAAATTGTTATTACAATTTGAATGTAAAAAACAAATAGAAATTCTGTATAAAATCTTACATACATACACAATTGGTCATTACAACCCTTCAGTCAGGATTACGCCTTGACGGGTTTTGAACGAGGCCACACGTCTAACAAGCCAACACACTACCTACTAGACTACGGAGAGATCGTGTTATTAACTCTAAAAAATACCGTCCAACAATAATTTAATAAAAGCATGATTAACCATCAGTTGATGGATTATTGTCGTTTAAATCAAACGATGAGATCAGCGACAACGATACTATAATATATATAATATATATAATAATATATAATAATTTGACAACCGTATGCTTATAGGTCTAGATATTATTAAAGCTTTTGATACAGTGGGGCTCGGTACACTTCTATTGAAATTCATAGCTTTTGCTGTCGATAGTCACCTCATGATCATGATCAATGATCGTGTAATAAAGGTTGTGGTATGTTTTTTTATTTTATTTATTTATTTTTAGATTAAAAATGGTGCTCTGCGCACCACCCCCACAAAGGCCTTGTTCGCAATGCTTAACTGGCTTCCTACTGGGCTCCTCGCCAGGCAAGTGGCTAAGTTCACTGCGACAAGACTCAATGACTTGTCTCGTTGGCGCGTCGTTCCCTCTGGTCACTCCTCAATTCTGGAGATCGACCCGGCGGTCCCAACGGAAATCGATTATCTTCCTGTAGAATACTGTTTTGACAGGGGTTTCAACTTCTTGATCCCGAGCAGAAGTGGTTAGACCCCAGGCACGACCGTCCCCCCGGAACTCTTGGATGTATATATCGACGGCTCCAAACTTGATGGCGGGGTGGGTAGCGGAGTCTATTCCGGGAAATTGGATTTCAACATTTCACCCCGGCTGCCGGACTATTGTAGCGTGTTCCAGGCGGAAGTAATGGCCATCTACCGGGCCGCACAATGGATCCTAACATACGGTGTTCCTTTCACCCGCATCTCGATCTTTTCGGATAGCCAGGCTGCCATAAAGTCTCTGTCGAACATTGCGAATAATTCCAGGATCGTCAGGGAATGTCGCCGTTGCCTCAACCTTCCTTCTGGGCGCTTCAGTGTCACACTTGTCTGGTCCCCGGACACTGTGACATTCCGAGAAGCTGTAGAACTGACGAGCTGGCCAGAGCTGGCGCACTACTCCCGGAATCCTGTTCAGTCAACTTAGGAATGTCATTTGCCTCGATCAAACTGGTCATCGAACGGAAATTTTTCCGAGACGCCAACCTATCCTGGATAAACGAGGAGTCCTGGTCTACCGCTAGACTCACCTGGCCCCGGATGGATAGAAGGCATACCAACCAATTACTTCGACTTAGTCGAGGCATCATCTCAATCACAGTGGCCATGCTTACAGGTCACTGTGTTATGGGTAGACACGCGGAGAGAATGCGGCACCCATTTAATGACTTCTGCCGTTGGTGCGGATCCGCTGAGGAGGACGAGACTGTTATCCAGTTTCTTTGTCAATGCCCATCTCTTGCGAGGTGCAGATACAGATTGTTTGGCTCTCCGACCCTTGCCATTTTGACGGAGTTATCGTCCATTGATGTCAAGGACATAGCCTCGTTTATTAAACTTTCTGGCTGGCTTTCTAGCGCGGGGTAGTCGTGCTTTGGATATGCAGATCTTGCGCTGACCGACCTCCCCCTCCTGGGTTCGGAAAACTTGGTCAGTACAGGAACTGCGTTCACCTGTGGCATCACAACGGGCCGCTTTGCGTGCTCAAGTGAGCTTTTGGTATGAAGCTACACTAACCTAACCTAACCTAGATTAAAAATGAGTGTGTGTGAGATGTTATCGAATTTTGTTATTCGTTTCAATAACCTCTTACAGATCCTACATCCTTCAAACATTAGCTTTTATGGGTATCGGGCATCCAAAATCTCCCCATGATTCTAAAGCATATAACAGGCTGATTTTACCCAATGGCATGGGTTATGCTGTCAGAAACCTTACTTTATACTACGAGAATAAGCAATAATTACTTAACGAAATAAATTTCATCACAAACAACTAAGATAACGAACAACCAATAAATTCTCTCTTTTTAAGGGTAAATATTATGCCAAGGTTGAGGCAAGCCCCTAAAGTACTTGCTATTCCATTAATTTTCTCTAATTGATTACACTTCTCTCGTTGACCATTTAAGTCATCCATCCATCACCTTATATGTTAGCAAAGGAAAATGTGTTTCAATATAACGAAATCATACGTTATTATTGGAAACTTGTCTTTGACTATATAAAGACTTTCAAGTGTGTTTTAAGATGTTTATGACCAACTAAACTATATTTAATTACACAAATGAAATATTCCATTCCATTCCATACCATTTCTACTTCCCACTCAGCCAAATCGCATTTAACAAACAGCAGGTATAATACTTAATAAGGGTTATGTTTGGATACGTATGTATAAATCACTAACGCTTAACATTGGGAGTGGAAAAATTAATTAAAACAACACACAATGATGCTCTATATTGCTGGAGGTATTTTTTAATAAACTTTAATAAAAAAATTTACAGAAAATGGGGGAATAAGTGTTCCTGCTTCATTCAGTAATGTAACAAGCAAGTTCATGGCTTAAATACTTTAAAGAATGTGGGCTCTCTGTAAATAGAAATGCAAAGTTTGTGTAGAAGTATTTTAATGGAATAAAGTAGTACTCCAAGGCTTGTTATATATTTCATGGCATGATTTTTAAATGAAATTTATTAATTAGTTCAAGTTTGTGTCTTAAGTCTTTTGTTTTTAAGTAGGAATTATTTTAATGTGAAGTAATAAGATTCCCAATACATGTATTTATCAAATTTATGAACATATACATCCATATTAAGCATTTAACGTATGTGTCTTCAGTCTTTTGTTTAGTTTATTTAATTTTTTTTATTTTCTTTTTGAAGAAGTATTTTAATAAAATAAACAGGGTGCCAAATTTGTATGGAAAAGAAATATTTTGGTCTAATTAGTTCAAGTTTGTGTCTTAAGTCTTTTGTGATTAAGTAGGAATTATTTTAATGAAACGAAGTTAGATTCCCAGTACATGAAGAAATATTTCATTGTAAGTTTGTGTCTTCAGTCTTTTGTTTCGTTTTTTTTTTCTTAGAAAGAAGTTTTTCTATAAAATTAATAGGAAAGCAAATTAGTTTTGCAACGAAATATTTTGGCTAATTAGTTCAAGTTTGTACCTTAAATGTTGGATTTTTAAGTTGGAGTTGCTTTATAATGAAATAAGACAGGCTAATAAGCTACATGCATCGATATTCCACAAAGTATTTCTGCCTTGTTTCCGTTTTGTTAAACTATTTTTGTTGTTCCAGCTAAGCAGGTGATTGGTCTGTTGTAGCATGCATCGTCGTGTTAATGATAAGTTTCCTATAGAAGTGGCATGTAATGGCAGTTGGCAATGCATTTCATTATCGATTTTTTTAAATATTTTGGTTAATTAGTTGAAGTTTGGAAAAGGGAATTATTTCAATGAGATGTTGTCAGCACGTGTAATGTAAATTTGTGCCTCAAGTCTTTTGTTTATTTCACGTAAATAAAATGTTTCTAAAGCATATACGTCAATTTTCTTTTAAAAGCAACAAATTCATGACATATTTTATGATATATTCATACATAATGAGTAGAGGTTTGCATCTGTTGTCTTGTGCTTATCGAATTTTAATAATTTTCCTGAAATATTTACTTTTGCAAAAGTTTTAATTGGATTTTTAGGCATCAAAAAGTTTTAAAAATATTTAGTCCAAGTTTAAGTTCGTTTTCTTGTTAAGCTTTCTTAAACGTTGTAGAAAAATTAATTAAAAATTAAGTTATTTTGGCATTGAATAGTTTATAAGTAAAGCAAAAAATAATAAAAAAAGGTATTTTCTTCGGTTTTGATAAAATTCTTCCAAAATAGGACAGCAATTTCTTTTGGTCTTCAAGCAAATTCTTCTGAAAAACAAATTGTATCTCTTCCCTTTGATGCATGAGAAACATAGAAGACTTATTAACATAATACTGATGCAGTGACTGGAAGTTGCCGTAGTCTAGTAGGTAGTGTGTTGGCGTATTAGATGTGAGGCCACGTTTAAAACCCCAGGTCAGACATCTCCAACGAAATATGAAAAAATAATTCTTGAGCAACTACCTCTCACCAAATTTCTGGCAAAAACTCTTAGAGTAAAATAAAATTGCCATGCTAAGTTCCTCAAAAATCTGCAGTTTTTAAATGCTTTAAAAATGTTTCAATGTAAGATCCTAAAATTTTTTTTGGCTGCCCAGACGTTTTTAGGCTCACGCTCCACAGGTCAGATATCTCCAGCAAAACGAGCAGGTTTCTGGCAAAAATTCTGAGCGTAAATTAATAAAATTGCCATGAAAAGATTTTCAAAGATTTGTTGTTCGGAGTCGACTTTAAACTGCAGGTTTCGCCACTCATGTGTAAAATTAATACACACAGCCTAAGCGGTGTGAGAAGGTAGGTTGTAATCCTGACTGAGTTGTTGTAATGACCATATATTATTATCATCTCGCTAACCACTTGATACACGGTTTTTTTGATAGACCGTGCTTACCAAATAAGCAAATAAAAGACTCTCAAGTGCTCGAAAAATTTGGGTTTAATTATATTTAATGGATTTGATTTCTGTCCTGAATTCATTACTTATTTTTTTAATGAATAAAATCCTCCCAAGTTGTCGTCGTAGTCTTATGGATTAGGTTAAGTTAGGTGGCAGACACCCTCGCAAGAAGAGGTCTTACTTGGGGCGGCATTTAGGGCCATTGTGATAAGTCTACTGGGTACTGTGAGGGCTTTCTAGGTGAGTGATCATGAGTTCAGGCCTCAGGCCTGATATAAGAAAAAAATCGTTTTGACAGCCTTCAGTTAAAAGTTTTGAAAGTAAATAATTGCCGTGATAAAACTTATCATACCTTTTGTTCATAGCAGAGGTTAAGTCCCGTCAGTCACGCATAAATTAACACACGGAAATTGGGTGGTGAAAAACTAGTCTGCAATACTGATTAAGTCAATCTTTCTAGACGAGAGCTCATAAGTTCAAACCTCCGATCTGACATTTTCTTAAAAAAACATTTCTTTGGGACACCTCCTCTCATCAGCCTTCCGGTAAAAGCTTTTAAAGCAAATAATTTCCATGAAAAACTTCTCATACTTTGCGTTCGGAGAAGAGATTGAGTCCCGTCACTAGTGTATAAATTAACCCTCGTAATTTGGATGTGAGAAGCTAGACCGCAATATTGATTGAATAGGAACGTAAAATCGTGTCATACCATAAACCACATAAACCCGGTGCTAAGCTGCTACTAGAATTTTGTGGAACAACAATTAAATTGTTTTCTAAGCGGTGATATACGAGTATGTACGGTTTGCAGCTTATTTTCGAAAGCCCACAATCTCGGTGGGCAGATCCCATCACCTCAAATTGAAATAATTATGCCATAAATCATTCGTCTAGAATATTGAATTGTGTGTTATGTAGCGCTGTCCTGTTGAAATGTAATTTTGCTATACAGTTTTTTATTTCCAAACTAAGTATGTGTCTTAAGCCTTTTATATTCCCTATCAGAGATCAGCAATGAGTATTTAAAAAGATGAGTAGATTCAATTCATACTCATTATTTCTGATGCTTATACGCATTCATACTTATTTTAATATCATGGAACCTCTACTCATATTGAAAGTTGGAAGTACTCATCGTACTCATACTAAACAATACGCATGATGTTGTTGATTTCGACACTCCATAACTCAACATATACACGAAGCACAAAATAAGTATGATTCGCATACGAACACTACAATACCCACTAGAAGTTTGTGTGTTTGCTATGCTTGCTATCTTTGTCTTTTTCTTTCTTCTTTTTTTGTAAATGCAACAATAAATAAGACTGTAAATTTTGCCGAATGATTCGAATCATTTATGAATATGATAAGAACTTTTCTATATTTATGAATCTAAATGAGTAGGCTTATGAATCAAACGTAGTTCGAATGTTATGAGTTTGATGTCAACGTTGTACTCATACTCATTGCAACTCGTACTTATAAATCAATGTTATGCTGGGTACGAATGAATCAGAGTAGTTGGATTTCAATACTGTTGACTCACTCATACTGAAAGTTTCATGAGTACATATGAGTAGCGAAAAAGCGATTCATTGCTGATCTCTGGTGGAGATATATGGTTTGGGGTATATTCCCATACATGTGCGTCTTAAAAAATCTAAAGGGGTCATATCCCGCGATCTGGGTGGGCAGTTAATTACCTCCCAATGAAATAGCAATGCTCTGAAATTATTCACTTAGTTTTCGAATTGGACATGAGTTGAGTGGCACGTTCGTAATCATTGAGCGGTTGTGCTCACCATTGACGGTGATTGCTCAGATAAGTTTCCAAAGAAATATTGAATAACGACTCTTCAGTCTAAGATCCACAACAAAAAGTGATTTTTCTGGGACGTATTTAATTCCTTTCAATCTATTGAGATTGCTATTGTGCCAAATACATCTCAAATGTGTTCGTTTATGTAAGCATACAATTATTTTTCAATGAAAGTTAAGGTCAACTGCCGAACTAAAACGGTAGGAACATAATCTAATAACACCAACAGACCGCAACTTAAAACAAAATAGATCTGAGTAAATTATTGAGAGAAAATTAGATTGAATATCTTAAGTAGTGATCTGAGGGTATTGAAAACAATACAAAAGTATTTATTTCATATGCATATAGTCATGTAACCTATTAATCGCCATGAGCTCTGCTCTTGGAGATTAAAGTGGACAAATCTACAAGATTTGATTTCTGTTCAGCAAGGAATTTTCTTTTAAAGAAATATGCTACTCGTTAGCTTAACTAACAGTTTTGTAGTAAGTGAACGAGCATACATTTTATTAACATTTCAGTTTATATGGCCATAGTTAGATCATTAATTCCTACATTGAATTGATGGCTAATATGGATATACTTTTTATATCTTCAGATCCTATTTATATCTTCGATAATTATTTATTTGAATTCTATCAATTGCTCCTATTTTATATGGATTGTTTTTAAAATTAAAATTTAAAAGACTGTCTCTTTACATTACTTGCTACTTGTTGTATGAATTGAATTAAATTAAATAAAATTTTATTTTAATCAACATATCTTTGTACAATTGATAGAAATACTTTTACTACTTTGCTATTTTCTCCTAAACAGTTTATTTTGTATAATAGTAAATGTAAGTAGTAAATGTGTCTAATAGTAAATGTATTTGCTATTCAGTTTTTTTTATTTGCATTCTAAGTAGGTGACTTAAGTCTTTTATATTCATAGTCCTCCAAGTTAAATAAAAACTCTCTTGTTTTTTGCTACTTCTTGTATGAATTCAATTAAATTAAATAAAACTCTAATGCCTCTGAATTATTTTATTTTAATCAACATATCTTTGCACAATTGATAAAAATACTTTTACTGCTTTGCTATGTTCACCTAAACAGTTTATTTTGTATAATAGTAAATGTAAATAGTAAATGTGTCTAATAGTAAATGCCTTTGCACAATTGATAGAAATACTTTTACTACTTTGATATATTCTACTAAACAGTTTATTTTGTATAATAGTAAATGTAAATAGTAAATGTGTCTAATAGTAAATGTCTTAGCACAATTGATAGAAATACTTTTACTACTTTGCTATATTCTACTAAACAGTTCATTTTGTATAATAGTAAATGTAAATAGTAAATGTGTCTAATAGTAAATGCCTTTGCACAATTGATAGAAATACTTTTACTACTTTGCTATATTCTACTAAACAGTTTATTTTGTATGATAGTAAAAGTAAATAGCAAATGTGTTTAATAGTAAATGTATATGCTATTCAGTTTTTATTTGCATTTTAAGTATGTATCTCCAAGTTAAATAAAAAATCTTTTGTTTTTTATATTTTTTTATAAATTTTTTTAAATATATTTTATTTTTATACATTTTACATTTTTTTGTCATCATTTTTAAAAACATTGGTTCTCTTAATAAACTTATTTACAATTTTTATAATAAAAAAAAAATTAATATATTTTTTAATAATAACATAAGAAAAAAAAACATTAATTTATACACTCAAAAAAAAATATACAAAACAATTAAAGAATTTTCCACTGGAAATGTTCAAATGAAATGCAGCTGCCATAAGGTAAAGCTTATGAAAAATAAATAGGAAAACAAAATTCTTATAAAAATAAATAAAAAAATTAACTTTCCTTTTCTTTTTCGGGGGGGAAAAAAAAGAAGATTAAAAAGACAAATTATAACTGGAAAAAATCATGCTGACATTTAAACAAAATAAACAAATTTCAACGAGTCTTATCACAATGTTGTTTAATTGTTTAAAAGTCATGCAGTTTGGTTGTTTGTTGTTTTTCGTTGTTTGTCGTAGTTGTTGTAGGGAAACCAAAAATATTTTATAATAATTTCGTTATTATAAAAGCTTAGTTCCTCGGACGATGGTGGTCGAGTTATAATATGCTTAAGAGAGTCTTTGAATATAAAACAGTTCCTACTTGATATTAAGACAAGAAGTTAAGTTAAATTGCTTGGTATTCTTAAAATCTAAGTGGCAGTGGTGTTCACACAGTCGCGGGCAAACGCATCTGTGTCTACAGTTTCCTAAACAATTTTCAAATTCACTTTAGCTTACAGCTTCTGTTGCACGTTTAAACATTTCAGCAGAAAATGATCAGCATACCTAGTGGCAAAGTTTCTTTTCTTTTCATTACGAAATTTTTCACAATAGAATAACATGTGGCGCGTAGGTGGTAGAAAAGGGGGCGGGGGCCGCAGTAGAAATAGGGGCGGAGGGGGGTTAGAAGAATTATAACTAGTTTTTTTGTTTGTTTTTAATATGTTATAGTTGTTGTTGTATGTTAAACACATGCAACAACAAAAAAGAAATCATTTACAGTTTGTTTTTTGTTTTTTTTGGGATTTTGTTGTTGTTTTTGTTGTTGAAAGCAATCAACTCCTTAGGGGCTGAAAAACTTATTTCTTTTTGTGGTAACCATGGGCATCAGAGACAATGGTGGCATCGTGGCCACTAGAGAAACCATAACCACTGGATGAGAAACCATGACCGCCGCCGGATGAGAAACCATGACCGCCGCCGGATGAGAAACCATGACCACCGCCGTAGGAGAAACCACCGTGACCGCCACCGCCGCCGCCACCGCTAACGATAATGCCAGCGCCGCCACCGTGTTGTACAACAGAGTGACCAGCAACAACGGGTACACCGACGGGAACAGGTACTGGTCTGTCAACAGTAACGGGTACGGGTCTGGCAACTGGCACTGGTACGGGACGATCAACGGCTACCTTAACGGGATAGGGCACGGGACGATCGACAGTGTAGGGTACGCGTTTCTCAACAGTGTAGGGTTGAGGTACATCTACGGGTACCTTAACTTCATAGGGACGATCAACTGGCACAGGGTAGGGACGATCTACACGAACGGGTACTTGAACTTGAACTTTACGTTCAACAACAACGGGGTATGGCTTCTCAACGGGAACGGGATAAGGTTTGGGTACAGCAACAGGTACTGGACGATCGACGGGCACATGAACGGGCACTTGAACGTGTTTAATAACTTCGTAGGGTTGTGGTACGTTCACTTGTACTTTAACGGGTACTTGGACGTGCTTAATAACTTCGTAGGGCTGGGGTACGGGTACCTTAACGGGCACTTGAACGTGCTTAATAACTTCGTAGGGCTGGGGTACGGGTACCTTAACGGGATAGGGACGATCTACAGGTACTTGTACGGGTACTTGAACCTTCTTGATGACTTCGTAGGGTTGGGGTACGTGTACGGGTACTTTAACGTATTCCTTGACAGGTACATGTACCTGCTTGATGACTTCGTAGGGCTGTGGCACTGGTACCTTAACATGAACGGGCACATGTCTGATGTGTTCGACGGGATAGGGACGATCGACAACATGTGGCACGGGTATACCCTTGGTAATGGTAATAGTCTTATGGACATCGGCCATTTTGCTAATAAGGAATTCTTGTGGAGCAGCATGACCAGTAATATAGGCACCGCCGCCGCCGCCGCCGCCGCCATGACCACCGACAATGATACCGCCGCCATGACCTGCAAAACCAGAATGACCATAATAAGCTGCTGGTGCTGAATAACCTGCAATAGAATTACCAAAGCCGTAGCCGTGACCGTGCGATACGGAACCGTGTCCCAAATAACCGACATCCAAACCGGAGTGACCATAACCATAACCTAACTCGAGGAGGCCGCGTTTATCGAGTTTCTTTTCCAAGGGAACCTTTTCGGAGGCAGCTTTCTTGGCTGTTTCGCCGCAAGCGGAGGCCACCAACAATGTGGCGAGGCAGATCTATAAAAAGAGGGTAAGAGGAAAAGGTATTATTTTAATGAAATTTAAATGCAATGTTAGAAAATAAAACTTAGAAACTCATTAATCATGTATTAATATTGTAAGGTTTCTTGCTTAAGTCTTTTGTTTCTACTCTACTGAGTATTTGTTAACAGCTTCTGTTTGAAATCTTTTTTGTTTTTTGTTTTGAAATCATAAATCATAGGTTTTTAGTTGAAATTCTTTGAAACCGCTTTGTCATTAAGTCATTAAACAGAAAACCATAACCCACCACAATACTTAACCTTGTCAGAAGCAAAGAAAAAGCAAAGAAGGCAAAACGAAAATCCAAAAAATTATGCAAATTTCAGTGTGTGTGACTGCTATTAGAGAAGTCAACTTTTGATTTCATTTGTAAATCAGGTTAAAAAGAGCGGTAAACGTTGTAAAAAGCAAAGCAAAGCAAAGCAAAACAAAGTCTTGCATAAATTTGTAAAAAAAAAAATTAAATTTCCAGAAAGCTTAAGAAAAAGTAAACAAACCAGCTTCATATCGAAAATAAAAGTTTATTCACATGAGCAGCAAGCAAGAGAAATAAAAGAAAAATTATTCATGTGTGGCTTGTTGGAAGATACAATTGCCTCTTAAAGCGTCAATCGCTTTAGAAGGCATTCTTGAAATTATTTGGTTGTGACAAGTTTTTTATTCTTTGAGAATTTTTTTTGTCGTTTCAAAAGCAGTTATGCTTGAGCAAATTTGCAAATTGTTTTGACTTATTTGAATAAGAAGTTAAACTTGAAAAATCTTGGTTGTAAAATCATTTTGGATACTTAGGCATAATAAGAGATTTGTTTTTAAAATCTTGCTTTAAACAATAAATTTTTTCGCAGAATTGAAACCAAGTTTGTTGCTTAAGTCTTTTGTTTCCAAAGAATTAATTTTATTACACATGTTTTGGATGGCCTGCTAGTCTAATGGGCAGTAAGCTTACTGAAAGCAATGTCTCTTAGCATTAGTTGAGGCTCATTCATAAAGAATTTCAATCAAAAAAGTCTTGAGTTTGCAAGGCGATCGTGCATATCAGTGATAATAATTATAAATCGAGGGCTAGACCACAATACTACCATTGACACGAAAGAGGAATCTTTCTAAATGGACAAATATTTGTCTGTTAAATATCTAAGAATAAAAGTGGATAGTAAATTGACATGGAAGGCTGGTATAAAAAGCATTTCAGGAAACCCCAAACATGTCGTCATAATGATATGCAGAGGACATGTTGAGGATAAAATCCAAGGATTATGCACTGGGTGTACACCATGTTGTTCACACCAAATAACAGCCATTGTTTCGGAAAGTAGAATAAATCTAAAAACTATTCACATAGTATTAAGCAAGAGAGACTAGCTTGTTTTTGAATGACAGGGGAGGAGACCCTGCTGAATTTATTCATGTCGCTGATGGGACCATAACATTCTGTAGAGTGGGAATAGATGCTTGGAAGTATAGACAGAGGCTTCGGAAACTAAATGATTGTAAAGCAATCTAAGTTTTTGGTGGGTAATTATAATAGAAGGAGATTTGAAATGCGTATAAGACTATACAGGAGTAATCGAAGGTTAGTAAGAGGCCATTTGACAGGCCTTTGTAGGCAAAATGGACACTTGTTCGGCACAAGAATCGTAAAGTAATCAATATGTAGATTCTGTGATTATGAGAATAAAACATTAGAATATATTTTGGTTTGAGTTTGTGCTTGATGACAGCGTGTAGAATTTTAAAGTTTGTCAATGTAATAGACTTAGAGGAGACATTATTGCTGTACGCTATATGAAGTAAGGGTAGTACAATATATGACACCTCTATGATGACAATATATAAACTATATCAGAGATTGTAATAGTGAGAGACCGATTTTTGTGAAAAAAGTTTTACTGTTGAGGTCTTTATGATTTCGTTTTTGAACTGGCCAAACGTTTTTTTTGTTTTTGTTTCTAAAAATTGGAATTCTGAGACAAAGCCTCGTTTAAGTTGTGGAATATTCCATTTATAGTACGTACACTTTTCTGTTCTTAAAGCTTTACAAGATTTGTGTACAGAACTGCTTCATAAGCTGGGCAAAAGTTTGTTGCTTAAGTCTTTTGTAACCAAGGAAAAGTTGACTTTTTGGAGAAAAATTTTCCATGAACTGTGTGGCTTTAATCTCTCGATTTCGGGGAATTGTTTTTAGTTTAAATTACATACATACATACATACGTAATTGGCCATTACAACCCTTTAGTCAGGATTACGGCCTAGCTTTTCAAAACCACTTAGGTTGTGTGTGTTAATTGTATACAGGAGTGGCAGGACCTACCGTTTAAAGTCGACTCCGGACAGCAGATTTTTATGAAACTTTTCATGGCAATTTTGTTTCACTCTTAGAATTTTTGTCAGAAATCTGTTACGAGGAAGTCGCCGAAGAAATATTTTTTTATATTTCGTTCAGTTGGAGATGCCTGACCTGGGGTTTGAACCTAGGCCTCACGTCTAATAAGCCAACACACTATCTACTAGACCGATTATCGTGCAAAAATTGCAGGTGTTATGCAGAACGTATGTTTTCAGTTCGAAGAAAATATTTCTATGCATAAGTGATTACGTTTTTTCATGTTACCTGGCTGCTTAAATAACTACAGTCTGTATGCCTCTATTAAGATGTGCCAGATAAAACTTTGTTGCTTATATTCTTGGCCTTTTCTTGTTTTTCTTTTTTTAATTTTATTTTTTAATTATCATGTCTTCCTTTGCATTTCTTAGAAAAATGTTTGCTTTTTAAATCTTTTATTTTCTCTACGTTTTCTTTTTGCCTTAACGCCTGTCGCTTTCATTATGTTTGCTTAAGCTTATTTGGCTTACTCATATACCGGCTTTTTTTATATCAAATCCAAACAATATTTACTTGGGTTTGTTTTGATTTCAGTTTTCTTTTCTTTTCATATACATTTTTTGGGGTGTTACCATACAAGTTGATTGGTAGTAGCAATAGTTTGTTGACGGAAATATAAATTTCATGGTAATATAATATTACAAAAACAAACAAACAGACAGACAAACAGCAACAACTTTACAGAAGAAAAAATATGAATTTTTTTTTTGATTTTTTCTTTCTGCATGAGAGGTACTTGTGAGTGCCTGTTTAAGCATATTAATGAATGAAACTTGAATAATTATTTGATAAAATCAATGGTAATATAAACAATATGAAATTATTGATAAATTTAAATAAATTAAAAAAATTTACTACGGTTTAACAACAACAGGTGTATAGGGCATATAAGCTGGGTTTGGAAAGACTTTTTTGAAATTTTTTTTTATTGTTTATGAATTTAAAATTATTTTTTCTTTAATTGTTTTTGAATATTTAATTTATTTAAATCAATTTCGAATTTTTTTAAAAAATTTTTCTTTAAAATTTTTTATTTAAAAAAAAATTCATTCTCTTTTTTAAATGCCAGTCAGGTTTTCCTTAGTATGGCTTGTTGTTTTAATTTTTTTTTTAAACAAAATTTCACTTGGTTTTTGCTATTGGTGGCCATGTTGTTGTCTTTATATTTGGATTTGCGACACTTAAAAGCTCGTCTTCGCATTACTTTCGCCTCAAAATCGTTACTTAATATACGTATTCGATACGTACTGAAATTGTTTTTTATTTTTTTTTTGCTTGAAAGAAGGCAATAACGATTAGATAATTGATAATTGTGCCATTATGGCTGTAATAATTATTACAGGTGTCGTCCATTATATTAGGCAGCAGTTGTTGTCACATCAGTAGGAAGAATGCCAATATGAAATAGAGGCCATAGTCTAAATAGCAAGACAGGGGCTGGGTTTTAGTTTATGTCATCGAAATCAGAAGTCGTAGGCTTCTTTTTTCTTCATTACAAGTTTCCTGCTTAAGTCATTTGTTTTGTTTGTAATAGAGTCTTAGGATTGTTCTTATAATTGCTGAAGCATTTTATAAAAATTTTCTTTCTTTTCTAAAGAAAATAGGGCTGTTTAGATTCTCTTCAATTAAATTTGTAATTTCTTGTGAAGCATTGTTCTCAGAATTGGAATTTTTTAATTGATTAACTCAAGTGAAGCAAGGCTATGTGGTCTTTAAATACTGGATTTCCTTCTAATTGTTAACTTGGTACCCTGGTATTTCAAAGATAAGAATTTAATTGCTAAGTATTATTCACTTCTTTGCAAAAGTCTTTTGTTGTCTCCTGAATAATGAATAATAAATTTCTTGTCTTCGATTGTTGTCTCAAACATGTCCATTAGTTTCTAATATTGATGACATTAAGAAACAGTAACACACACTTTGTGAAACAATGTTAGTCTCATAAATTTATGCCCGTTGAATGCAATTTAATTGCATGTTGCTTCAAAAAGAGGTTTTCCTATACAATTTTATTCAAATGCAGCAGCCATTCATCAAAATGTGTCAAAAATGGCTGTGAATTTAATGACACATTGTATGTATCACTTGAATTAGAGAGTGATTTGTAAGCTAAGAATACAAATTAGTTGATTTAAATTCAAAGACATATTGTTAAGATGTATTGTCAATTTAAAATATGATTTTAAAATAAATAATTTTTTCAAAATTTAAATCGAAATCGTCTTTAATGCCACAAAACTCAATACTACACCTTGTTAAGAGAATTCTAAGAGTTTTTTAAATATTGTTTGAAGTTCAGTAAAGTCTTGCAAACTACTTTAAAAAGATTTTTAATATCTAAGAGCCTATTACTCGAGATAATAAAAATGAATTTTTTTCAAATACTGGTGTATATCGTGGATAATGTCAAGGGAGGCTCGTATAAAGCGTATTACAGGAAACTTGGGAATATCATGGGTTAGGTTAGAGGACGTGTACTTGTCAATTAAGATAAATACAGTACCCGGAGGTCGAATTGAGCCGTTGTACAATAGGTTAGCATACTGTCAAGGAAGGCTCATATAATGTGTATTACAGGAAACGCTAGATATGCCATAGGAATGTACAGAAGGCTTGCAGGGCTTTCCTGTTAATATAATCCAAGGACTATGCAGAGGATGTTGCCGATGGAGAATATTTTCAATATTGTAGGGGATCTTTAAGAATGCTAAGAAATATTGGGTTATCAGGCAAAGTCTGGTCATTGCAGAGTAGTTACAGACTCAGTATTTTATGGATTCATAGGAAAAGGCAAAAGAAAATTATAAGACCTTCGAATAAAGTCTCGAAATTGTTGTAAAGGTTTCAGGAGAGAACTAAAATCGTCAGCATTTTTTTGGCAAAACACTTGGCTTGAAAAGTTTCCCAAGAAATCTGTCATTTGGAATCAGCTTTAAACTGTAACTTCCACCACTCATGGACAAAATTAACACACACACAACATGGTGAAACTTTTTCCTGACTATAGAAAAGACCAATTAAATAAGTATAGAAATAGTAGCCGCAGTCTAGTAGGTAGAGTGTTGCCTTCAAACTCCAGGTCAGGCGTCTCCAACAAAATAAAATATTAAAAAATATTGCTTTGGCGACTGCTTCCCGGCAGATTTCTGCCAAAAACTCTGAGAGTAAATAAAATTGCCATGAAAAAGTTTGTCAAAAAACTGATCTATCGTTTGTAGTTGATCTTAAACTGTAAGTCTCCACATACAGTGGTGGCCTTGTAATTAGAAACGTTGTTTCTGGAACAAAGTTCTCTGGAGTGACGAATCTAAGTTTAATTTGTCCCAATCTGATGGAAAAACGTATGTAAGACGTCCTTCCACAGTGAAAACTGTAAAACAAATTACCAAACATACCTGTTGCTAAGTCGTTTCTAATTATAAGACCACCACTGTATGTATAAGATTAACACACACCATAAGTGGTGTGAGAAACTTAATACCGACTAAAGGGTTCTATTGACCAATTCAATAAGTATGGAACTGCTATTAAAATTTTGAATGAAGAATATGGAATATAATTGGCTTCAGACTATTGAAACTTTTGATGAAAACGACTTAAAAATATCTGTAGCATTGTGTATTTTTCATATAAATTTTCGTTTCAAAAAGAAGTTACCTTTAAATACAAAATCAATTGAGTTTGTTTTTTAAGTCTTTTAGTATAGAAATGTTATAAGAATTTTGAATAAGAAATAAGGAAGACAAGTTGCTTCAGACTATCAAAATTTCTTATGAAAACAACTTAAAACAATTTGAAGAATTGTGTAGTTTTCATCTAAAAGTTCGTTCCAAAAAAAGTAGCCTTTAAATACTAAATCAAATAAGTTTGTTTCTTAAGTCTTTTGTTTCGTATAAAAAACTTTTCGAAATGTGGACTTTGGAATTGGAATTCAATTGAAATTTAATTTTTTAATATCAAATAAAAGAAGTTTGTTTCTTAAGTCTTTCATTGTGAATGCCCAATAATAACGATTGTTACCACAATGTGTGTTTGATATGTAAGGTTTTCCAATTGAAATAAAGAAATTGGTTCTGAAAAATTAATCAGTTTTTTATGATTTTTATTAGGTATAATTTTTTAATATTAAACGTCATGTCCTTTTGCGGCAGTAACTTTTTATTTTAAATTAAAGGAAATCTGGTTTTTATTTCTTTTAAATGTCAGAACTTGACAATTATTAGCAAAAACTATGTTTCAAATTTGAAGTTATTACATTCTGTGCAAGATAAAGTTCATATTTTAAAAGAGAAGAAGTCTGCTTCCTTTATATTTCATTTCAAATGTCAAAAACTAACAATTGTTAGCAAAAACCTGTGCTTCAAACTTGAATTCATCAATTGCAAGACAAATAATGTTTTGGAAAAATTATTCGGTTTATAAAACTTCATTGAAAATTAAATAAAATTGTACGAAAATTTTTTTCGAATTTAAAGCAACAGACTTTGGGTTTTTAAGTCCTTTATTGGCAGAGTTAACAAACTTGAAAGTAAATAAGGGGGTATTGTAACAAAAATATCTATATTAAGAGCTGAAGTTAGAAGGAAACCAATCTAATATTCTAATAAAATGCATTATATTATGCTACAAAGTTGAATAAGTTTGTTGCTTAAGTCTTTTGTTGGCAAAGTTAACAAATGTGAGGGGAAATAAGAGCTCTATGCCAACTAAAGTTTTGAAATAAAGCAAGAAGTTTTGAAGAAAACCAATCTGATATTCTAATAAAATGCATTATTTTGTGTTACTAAGTTGAAAAAGTTTTTTGCTTAAGTCTTTTGTTTTTATTAAGGAAAAATTAAAAGAAATGTAAACGTATCTTGAAAGACTTGCGATTTGGTAATTAAGATAGAAAAGACAAGTTTTTTAATTTACATGAATACATGAAACTCAATTTAAGGGGGGTTTTCATTAAAATTAAGGCTTCTTTTGAAATCTAAAAATATCACAAAAAAAATTTGAACATTTTTTTCTGAGGTTCTGTTCTGAAAATTCAAAATCACAAAACAATTTGATAATTTATTTGAAGTTCTGTTTCTTTTTTTGAATTAAAGAAATAAAATTTTTGAAAATCTAATTACATAACACTGTAGCTAACTGAGGTTCTGTTCTGAATTGAATTTGTTGTTTTGAAAAATTCAAAATCACAAAACAATTTGAGAATTTATTTGAAGTTCTGTTTCTTTTTCTGAATTAAAGAAATAAAATTTTTGAAAATCTAATTTCATTGCACTGTAGCTAACTTTAATAGCAAACTCACTCAAACTTTTCAACATTATTTTTATTTTTTTTTTTTCGTTTTTATAGGCAAACACTTGTTAATTATTTATTTGTTTTCGTTTTCTTTCAATACAGTTTTTAAAATACTTACAAATAATTTCATGTTGTTTTGATTTATTTAGAATAAACACACCCACACAATATTTTTTACGTCAAATCAGCTCACTAGAAAAACATAATAAAAGTATAATTAATTCACTTATTTAATTGGAAAGTTCTTTTTATTTCTAGTTCTGATCAATTTTTTATTAAAAAAACACTTTGTTTTTAAATTTTTTTAAATTATTTTAAATTTTTTGTTTTAAATTAAAATTAAATTGAAAAATTAAAAAAAACTGCACCTTATTGTTTAAATAAAATATAAACAGTATTTATTATTTGGTGTTAAACACTAAAAATAAATTGTGAAGGATTGTAGAACCCGCTACGATTCCAAACCTTTAACTGGATGCTGTCTTTGGTCAGTTAGTGGCTTATATACTCCGCACATTTATTACGATTAAAACCAAGCAAATATATTTTGAGTTTGAATTTGTCTTTTAATGCGACAACGTATGCTACTAAAAAGAGAGCTAAAAATGTATTTAATTGTTATTGTTGCTTTTGTTTTTTGCGTTTTTTTTTCTTCAAAATATAAATTCGTATATGAATTGAAAACATTAAAAAATTGAATTAAATTTATAACACAATAAAAGCTTTGCATTTTGTTTTTAAATGCAAAAGTTTAAAGCCAAACATATTTGCTTTCAAAAGCAAAACTACCACTCTTTGCTTGGGTAGGAAAGTGAGAGTGTTTTTTGCAAAAGCAAAGCCATCAAAACCAACTCTTTGTCTTAAAAAACAAAAAAGCTTTTTTTGGTTTCTTTAAAAATTGAAAATGAGATTGAGTTAGCAAAGCTTTAACCAACACCACTACATTTGAAAAATTAAAGCAGTTTAAATTCCTTTACCCATACACTACCACCACAATATCTTTTGAACCACTAATACTCTCATAGCTGAGGTTTCAAAAGTGCTTAAGTATTAGTTCGTATCAAGCAACCACCAAACAAATTTTAGTTTATTTTACTTATACATTCTCACTTAAGTTAACCCATACTTAAACATATCCCAACCTGGCTTAATGTCTTGGTATTGGTTCTTCATTCATTCCTTTTTAAAAAATTTAAAAAAAAAATTTTTTTTTTTTGTTTTTCAAATTAATTTTCCATTTTTTTTAAGAAAATCAAATTCAATTCAAAACAATTTTTTCCATTTTTTTCTTCTTTTTTTCATTCTTGTATTCGCAAGAAAAAATGCCAGGCAATATTTTCTGTAGCAGTGGCTCTCCAAAGTCTTTCTTATGCAGTCAGCTATTGCTGCTACTACTTCATAAAGTAGGTTAAAATTGTGACGACATCCATGTGAACATATATAATTTAAAATGGCATCAGCTCTAACAACTAAAACAAATTAAGAAAAATAACAAAAATTTACAGAAAATTGACAAGAAAATCTAACAACAAAAAAAAAACATTGAAAGTAATTAAAGTGATAAAATTGCCTTTTTGTTAATAAATTGTTGTAATTTATGGTTAAAAGTTAAATTCCAATAAAAGTCTCTCCAAGGTGTTTTTGTTTCAAAAAATCTTGTAAAATATAACGCTTGATGGATAACGTTCGACTATGTAAAGGTGTTGTTTTAGTAGGCTTTGCTCCCAAAGGAATTTTGAAAAAAAAAACCACCCGAAAATTGGCAAAATAGCAATAAACTGCTCTAGATTATGGCAAACAAAACTATCTCAATGGCTATTAAAAATTTAATAAAAGGCGGAGAAGAAATGTGTCCCACAAACATTCAATTGCGTAATTTGCAAAAGGTTTAAGCGGACAGCTGTGTGCGACTTATTGCTAATTGAAATTGGTATGTCACAGTTGAGCATTTTGCAACTGATTTTTCCTTTCACATTTACTGCATGCAGGACAATAAATATTCACATTCACAGTGCGGCTCACAAGTAGCTTTTCGGCACCTGTAGGATGATATCTTCCTGGTAAAACCCCATGGCGTTAACCTCCAAAAAAGAAAAAAATGTATTCACATAACAACACCGTCAAAAAAACCTACTTCATCATACAATTACAATTCCTAGCAGGCTTTTTTCTTTGCATGAGGCAATGAATTTCATTCATTCATTCATTTATTCATACGCTAGTAGGTAGGTGGACGTAAAGCCACGGTTCAAACCAAAGATCAGAAACGAAATACAAAAAAATATTTTTCGGTGATTTCCTCTCAGCAAATTTTTTGCAAAAATCTTGAGAATAAATAAAATTGCCAAGAAAAACTTTCTGAAAAATCTGAAGTTTGGACTTGACTTTAAACAGTAGGTCCTGCCACTCATAATAAAATTTTTTACACATCATAAGTGGTGCTGAGAAGCTAGGTCGTACTCTTAACTAAAGGGTTGTAATTGACCAGTCATGTGTATGTATAAATTTCATTCAAATGACCTTCTCTAAACATATTCTTTGTGCCCATAAATACTTCCCTTTAGATTCCTTTTAATGCAAGATAATGACAGAAAAGATGTTTTGTGTTATTCCTCGTCATTACAGCAACTGCTGATGCAGTTGTGGGCTATGTCCAGACTGTCCTATGTTATGTACTCAAGGGCCAGTGACCCCTTCTAACTACCACAAGTTTCTTACATAAGTCCGGCGAGGTTCAATGCAAATTTTTATTCTGCATGTATCCGTTTCGGCATAGTCTTTGCAGTTTAGTAGGTATTGTGTTGACTTATTAGACGTGAGGCTTCGGTTCAAAACCCAGCTCAACAAAACGAAATATGAACAAATATTTTTTCGGCGACTTCCTGCAGATTTTTGGCAGATATTATGAGAGTAAATATTGCCATGAAAAGTTTCTCAGAAAAAGTATGTCCTTCGATGTCGACTTTAAACTGTAGGCCTGGCACTCATGTATAAAATTAACACTCACAACATAAGTGGTGTGAGAAACTAGGTCGTAATCTTAACTAAAGGGTTGTAATGACCAATTATATTATGTATGTGTACATCCATTTCTGGCCAGAACTATCAGGACTTCCTGAAAGTGGATTTATAATGTTAAGTTTTTTTGCAAATAAATGTAATTTGTGCAACAGCGTTTGTTTGTCTTATGAATTCAATTCATTATTCAATTGCAGCTGTCCTCAGCAGTGTATAGGCTTTATTGTTACCTTCAATGTCCACGTGTCCACGAACATACATATTTGAAGGTAACCATAGTCACTTAGCATTCCTAAGCAAATATGGTAATCAATGCCTTAGATGAAGTGGTTCTATAAGGATCTATTGTCGTGAATTTTGTGTTTACTTTTCTTCAAAGCCAATTGCCAAACGTGGTCTCTTACAATAGAAGTTACAGAGTCAGTTGATATCCAGGTTCAAATCATTTTCTTTCCTCTAATAATAAAAAGCAATTGCCTTCTTGTAATCATATTGCAGTTTGGTTGACTATCCAATATAATTAAAAGGTATTTGGCGTAATTGCATAGAGCGATAGCAAATTGAAGAGCTTTGTATCTCCTGAATGTGTAGTAGTGACTCTGTCCAGATTAGATTAACTTCCAGTTCACATCGGTTGCACCATTTTGTTACCAACTCAGACTTTAATATGTTCGAAAGAAATTTTGGATCATTACCTTTAGTTGCCACTGGTAAGTCAGCTGCCTAAGTGATAATATTCCGAAATCTTTCTTTCATGGATATTACAACAGAGTTAAGGTTGAGGTTCCATGGGAAAGGCGAGAATATACCGCATTCTGGATGAATCGCGAACTTCCGCTTCGAAAGTAGTTGAAGTGTTTAAGCGTTTATTAGAAGCATTCCCTATATGAGTGAAAACAGGAAAAATAACATGAGACATTAATAGGAGGTTACATTTTCTGGATGAGACAAAGCGTAGACTCTGAAGCCATGGGTCACATTTTGTGGAATTTTATTGACTTATTCTTATTAAACATTCCTTGAACCTAATTTGCGTAGCCCAGAAGTTGGTATTTGAACATAACTTCAGTGAGATGTTTGAAAAATAGTGGTTAACTGAGTATGTAGGAGTGTAATCATGTATTACATTATTTGAAGTTCGAACTAATTAAGGCTGTTTTGATGACTGAATTTTAATAGTTCTTCTAATCTACACCCACGCTCTAATCTATGGATCAGTCCTCAATTGTAAGAAAGTGCAGAAAAATTATTTTAATTACTAACCATTCTCCCGACTAAATTGTTCTACTGATTGAACAATATTTTAGTAAATAATTTTATAAATATTACTATTAAATACACACATTTTTTTTTTGATCTACAAAAACGAATAAGAAAATGTTCCTTAAAAATATTTAATTTTCCAAATCGTAGACACATTTTTGAACACTATTTTATCCTATTTTTTTGTGGTTGCCAAAAATGGCTGTAATTGTAGGTGTTTTTTAGAGATAATTGTCTTACAATTGCGAACATAAAAATATCTCACTTGTTTTTCGTTTTTTAACTTCGAATTCATTGCGAAAAATAAAAGAAGAAAATAAATGTGGTTGGTTAAGATTGACTACAAATTGCCACTACTACAGGAGTACTTTGTGTAAAGAGGTTTCGTTTGTATACCCCAATAAGTCTTGGTATTGAAGACACTAAAAATAAATTCTAAGGTAGAAGGTGGTGGTATTTTGCTCTTGGGTGTATGTTTTTGAATATTCTTGAGACTGTGTAGTGTTTAAGGATGAATTAAGCATTTCTACTTGTTTTGGAAGCTTATTCTGATCTTTGTATAAATGAAAGCAGCAAGAATAATGGGAGACATTAATAGGTTACATATTTTCATGTGTGAAGGAATGTGAAGCCATGGGTCATAATTGGTCATAATAAGCCTACGACACTCGTACGAAATCATTCAGAGCAATAAGCCTCACATATTCCATATTAAAAACACTTAAGCAAGTTGTGGATAAGCATATAAGATGTGGAATATTGAAAAGGCTACCACTGTATCCTGGGACACATGCTTGTTGGGCAGGCGGGTCAAGGGCGATAACTCTTATAGATTTAGTAGACACCACTCAAGACTCCTTATATGAATGAGACAATCATATGTGAATTTCTTGACGTAGTCATACATACTCTTTTGAAAGAGAAAACACTTCGCAGTATACAGATGGATGGGGGTCACAGAAGCGAGAGTTTTTAGTTCCAGAATAAACAGACTACATTTCATTTGCTATCCTGCAAGAAAGCCAAAAACAAGCCTTCAGTCAGGATTACGACCTAGCTTCTCACGGCCTAGCTTATGTTGTATGTGTTAATTTTATATTAGAGTAGCGGGAACTACAATTTAAAGTCGATTTCGAGTAACTGATTTTCGAAAAGCTTTTCATGGCAATTTCATTTGCATTCTCAAAGTTTTTGCCAGAAACCTGTTAAGAAGATGTCTCCGATTTTTTTTCGAAATGTCTGACCTGGGATTTTGAACCTTGGCCTTGCGCCTAAGGAGCCAACATACTACCTACTAGACGACGGCTACTTCAATTATTCTGTTCTTTTGAGTTTCTTCCTCCCAAAAGATACCTCTTAAGATTCTTAAGCATTTCTGTGATAACGAAACTTATGTATATGAAAGGCCTCCTGCTGTTCAGAAGTCTTTGGTATATGCCCCTTATGTTGTGTGTGTTAATTTTATACATGAGTGGCGGCACATACGGTTTAAAGTCGACTCCGAACGCCAGAATTTTTCTGAGAAACTTTTCATATCAATTTTTTTTTAGTCTCAGAGTTTTTGCCAGAAATCTGCTGAGAAGAAGTCGCCAATTTTATTCGAGATGTCTGACCATACGTCTAATAAGTCAACAGACTACCTACTAGAATACGGGATCTTCAATTATACTGTTCTTTTAAGTTTACTACTCCCTAAAAGACACCTCTTAAGAATCCTAAGGCAGTTTTGTAACAGCTGTCGTGGGCGCAGATCCAATGAGGAAGAGCAGACTGTTGTCCACTTTCTTTGTCGATGACCATCTCTTGCGAGGTGCAGATATAGGATATTTGGCTGCCCAAGCCTTGTCGGCTTCACAGAGCTAGCGTCCAATGATGTCAAGGATATAGCTTCGTTTATCAAATCTTCGGGCTGGTTTTCCAGCGAGGGGTAGTCCTGCTTTAGAATATGTAGCCCTTGAGCTGACCAATTTCTTCTCCCCTGATTTGCAGAATCTGGTCAGTACAGAGACTCCGTTCACTTATGGCGTTACAACGGACCGCTATGTCAAGCTCAAGTCAGCTTTTGGCATCAAGGCTACCACTCTAACCTAACCTAAGCTAAGCTTATATGAAAGAATTGATTAAGGTTTTCTACTTGGCTTCCAGTTGTTCTAATATCCTTGCTATGCATCCCCCATAAGGTACCTCTTTAGTGTCATAGGGTATTGACTAAATGTTTGAATTTGTTTGCCAGCAATTGTGTGTGTGTGTGAATTACAACCATATATTTCATTGAAAAACAATTCAAACAATTCTAAATGATTTTTCCCAAAAAAAACTTTGCCATCCAAATGCCCATAAAAAAGAGGAAAACAAAAAGAAAAAAAGAATAATTTTTGGCTGACATTTTTGGGGTTTTTCTTTATTAGTTTACCAAATTAGGTAGACGATACAGAAATGAAAAAAAATCTATTTTTTGTCCGAAAAAAGAAGAAAAAAAGAAAACATTTTTTTTTTATTTGTGGACGAAAAACTCTGCACAAAATCAGTTGATCATCCGCATATATAGACACACACACACTTACATAGATAGATTGGTTTTGGTTGTTACTAACCCAGCAAAACTAAGCAAAACGAGCTTACGGCTATGAGATGTGTTGTAAATAATATTAATTGTTACGATTCTGTCAACTACACAAGACTCTGGTAAATGTTGTTGGCATGTTACTTATTTTTTAGATGCATTGTTGTTGTTATATTTGTTGTAATCGTAATACAATATACAATATAAATATGTTTCTGTACGAGTGTGTTTGTGTTTGTGTGTATTTTTATTAGGGAATACATGTAGCAACATTATAACATAACATAATACATGTTGCTGTGGCTGGTTGATGTTATGTTGCAATAATAAAAATGCAATTGCAATAAAATATCTATAAAAAACAACAACAACAACAAGATAAAAAAACTTTAAAAAAAACAAATCTAAAAGACAATAGCATGTGTTTAGATATGCCACACGATATGTACAAATAAAATTGAAAAAAATGCAAAAAAATGGAAAAATAGAAAACCTAGTAAAAGAAAACTAAACCAACAACAAAGAAAATCTTTAACAATGGTAACCAAAAAAAAAAAAAAACAGAAGACACATTTACCACAGCAGACCAGACCAGACAAACGGTCGAATGGTCGTTAAATCTTACTTCGAGACAAATACAGAGCAGAAGTTATGCCACAGCATACGCTTGAAAAAAGATGAGAGGGAGAAAGAGAGAGAAAAAGAAGAAAACAATTCAACCGTTATAAATAAAATTAGCCAAAAAGATTTTTGGTAATAAAAGTGCAATAAACATATGTAGACAGCAGATGAATTATTTTTTATTAATGGAATTGATTTTTTGCAAATCTCATGGATTTTATACGGCATAAAGGATTTCTTGGTCTAATAACTCATTATTTGAAGAGTTCTTATGAATTTCTTTCAAGTAACTCCAGATTTTTTTTCATTTTTAAAGAAAATTTTGTCTTTATAATTAGAGGCGTATTTCTCTTGTTACATACATACATACATAATTGGTCATTACAATCCTTCAGTCAGGATTACGACCAAGCTTCTCACACCACTTATGTTGTGTATGTTAATTTTTATACATGAGTGGTGGGACCTACAGTTTAAAGTCGATTTCGAACAATCTATCTATCTTTAGAAACTTTTCATGGCAATTTTATTTACTCTCAAAGTTTTTGCCAGAAAACTGCTGAGAGGCAATCGCCGAAAAAATTTTTTTTTTCGTATTTTCGTTTTGATGTCTGATCTGAGGTTTGAAGCGTGGCTTCACGTCCAATAAGCCAACATACTACCTGATATACAAAGGAAACTACAGAGATACAGGCATTCAATTATCTCCAAAAAATTAAACTTTTTCAAAATTATTTCATGTAAGTTTTGCCCATGGATACGCCCGTGGTATTCCATTTATGAACTCCAATTTGTCAATTTCTTTCGGCTGGCATGTTAGCAATGTCAACTGTAATTTTGTCTCTTACGACTGAAATTGTGCCTGGCTTGTACTCGTAAACGATTGATTTCACTTAACCCCACAAAAAATAGTCCAATAGACTCAAATTGCATGATATTTTCTGCCAGTGGAAAGATTACTTGTTCAGTGAACCTCTCATCATATCGTGTGCCGCGTAGCACGTGGCACCATCTTATTGAAACCTCATGTCGGTCAAACCCATTTAGGAGAAAAAGTTAGTAATCGTTACTGATTCTCATTTTTCTCGAAGGCTTTCGATTCAATAATGCTAGCAGTGAAGCCAACAGTGAAGTCATCAGGCTATTGAGTGCTCACCCGACCAAAAATTCTAAAATCTGTTTCCTGACATCATCATCAAACATAATTGATCGATTGAGCATGTATTTTGATAATAAAACTCTATGATTTGCAACCTTTGTTGTTGTTGTTGTATTACCAAATGCCCAGAACCTTTTATTTTTACACTGAAAAACAAGTAACAAATTTTCTCGTTTGAAGACTGCAGCAAAATGTTACAGAACTTGAGAAATGTTGATAATAATAATTTTATTTTGTAAGTAAAACAAAGTTACTCCCTATTTCTGGACTAATCTGGTATCGCCTTGATATTCGTTGAAAGTCATATGAACTCTAAAAATAAGGGCCAGAGCAATGGGATTCTAATCCACCTCTACAAAAAAAAAGGTACGCAAATTTGATTTACGGAACAGCATCTGAGATAAACTCAAACTGTACACACGATAGGAAAAAATAGCAACGAATCCACTTCTTTTTGTTCAAAGTTTACGAAGCTTAATGCTTAATAAGATTACAGCTTTAAATTAAACATTTTAACACAATTTTTTGTTAAATTTTCGATCTTTGCTTTCCAATCAGCTAACAAATAACATACTTTGTTGCATATTCCCTGCCAAAAAAATTTTCATTTTCGATAAATTTTTTATCAAAAATAATTCAAATCCAATCGCCTAATACACAACCATTTAAGATTTTCGAATGTTTATGATGTCTGGTGACCAGGGGGCCTAAACAGAAACTTTTTATGCACATGTGATAACATAATAAAAACTAAGAAAATGGAAAACAAAAAGATTACAAACATAATCACACACAACCAACCAACCAGCTGGTATGATTAAATATTTAAACTCTCTTAAAGTGTCACAATTGTATGGTTTTTTGGGATCATAACACTTGTTGGTCTATGATTACGTGGCAGAAAACAATTGCTCACATACAGCGAAAAAAGCTGGCCATTCACTCCATTTATTAGGAATAGGCAACAGCACGGCTAGCGATGTTAATGTAGGCCATATTTATAATGGCATGAAATGAATGAGTGCATGAATGAATGCATGCATGAACAAATGAACAAATGAATGTATGAATGAATGAATGTCTCCTTGCATTAAAGGCTTACAGCTTACAGCATAGAAACAAAACTTTTAACAGCACGTTTAAATCAACGTATAGATTTTCTAGTTTTCCGGCAGCTCCCAGATACATATGAAATTATTGTTTTAATATGCGCATAAATTTTTGCTATCGAAAACCCAAAAACAAAAAGAATTACATCAAATGCCGTACAAAAGATTTGCGCAAAAAAAAGAAAAAGAAACGAAACCGATTTAAATCTAATTGTTAAACTCATAGTAAGACTGATATGGATGGGGGGTTGCAGATACCATTTTTGGTTTCTCTTCTGGATGGACCATAAACACAAAAAAAAGAAAAGAAGGGGAGAAATAGAAAACAAAAACACAAAAAAATCAATCGATAGTCTTTAATGACCATGTATGAAAAAGTAGCCAATTAAATAAATTAACGTTTGCAGCTTAAGTCTTTCGATTTGGTTACAGCTTTAATCAATGCTGTGGCGGTACGTGCATTAAATGTTAATTAATTTTCTTGGTTTCTGTATTATAAGTGGTGGGCATTGTTGGTGGGCATTGTTTGCGTTTTCAAAAGGGGTGGAGTGGCAGAAGAAGTTCTAATTAAAGGAGTTGTCTTAATGAGTTAAATTTGTAGAAAAAAAGACAAAAATTTGTATTTGATTTTCATACAAAAAAATTGCTAAAGAACACATGACAGTGAGACAACAGGTAAATGATCTTTGCAGCAGCACTGTAAGCCCCTTTGATTAGGATATTTACTGGAGTAAAATGTTGCTTACCCTTCAGCCAGGAATAATTAAAAATTGTTTAGATTAGAAATGGAAAAGAGGTTGATATACAGGCCGTTTTGGAAGTAAAAACATGCCCTTCTGTTAAGCAACTTTCTTTGAATAATTTCGAATGATTGTTAAGTACAATAAAGTATCGATTTTTCCTTCTCATCCTCATTTTCGTAACTGTGTGCATGTTACCAAGACCTATGTGTGTTTTCCTGTGAAAGAATGTCCGGTAATTAGACACATACGAAGGATCATACCATCCCTACTCATCCTCATCACACACCACCAATTATATACCATCATGTTAAAACCATAACTATCAGATTATACGATAGTCACACTCACACATCCAGTCACCCTTATGTTATTTGCAGCCAGAAATAATTCTCGTTGAAGTTTAGAGTTAGCATAACGGAACAGCTTTTGTTATCCGATGGATGCAGTAAACTCAAGTGTCTACAATATTCCTGCGTATGTTACCTGACACTCCAAATGATTCGAATGTTAAACATAATTGGTCAGGATTATGACCTAGCTTCACATACCACTTATGTTGTGTGTGTTAATTTAATGCATGAGTGGCGGAACCTACAGGGTAAAGGCGACTCCTAACGACTGATTTTTTTTTGTGAAATTTTTCATGGTAATTTTTTTTACTCTCAAAGTTTTTGCAAGAAATCTGATGAGAGGAAGTCGCTGAAGGAATATTTGTTCATATTCTTCGAAATTACTGCGAAAGCTGCGTTGTGACACCGTTGGACTATTATTTGTGGGGTGCCGTCAAAGAGAAGTGTTACGCCGACAAGCCAGTGATAATTGACGCTTTAAAGGACACTATTCGTGAAGCCATTGGTGAAATACAGCTGCACACAATCGATAATGTGCCTAAAAATTGGACCGATAGTGTGGGCTACTGCATGGCCAGGCGAAGCAGCCATTTGAATGAAATTATTTTCCATTATTAACCGGAAGGATTGTACTTTCAAATAAAAAAAAAACAAATTTGAGAAAATATTCGGATTTTTTTTAAAGCATTTTCAAAAAAAAAAAAGTTATTTGGCGGACGCTTTATAATCTGGATATCTACATGACATACTTAGTCCAAGTTTTCTCGAGAAAACTCCTCTGATGTTTTGGCCGTGTAAAAATTAATACAATTCCTTCTGTCTGAGATACTGTATAATAAGCTACCGTCGTCAGCAACCGCTGTTATTTACTTTACTCTCAGCTTGAGAATTGTACACCATGTAGTCACACAAGGGCAGAAAGTTTTTTCAATCCTTTAGGCGAATTGCAGAGTGTGTCATTATATCTTTACCTGCGGATATAGTCCCAAGGGGAAATGGAATATTAAATCAACGACGGTGGTCATTAGTCTACCGATGAACAAAATTTTAGGCTGTCAACAGTTTAAACCTTTGCTGTCTACTGAAACTGTTTGAGTAGAAGCAGGTGATCATTTACATCTACATTCCAAATCAGGATTACTACCTAGTTTCTCACAGCTGTAAAAGTGCACAACCTACAGTTTAAAGTGGCCTTCGAACAACAGATTTTCATCATGGCAATTGTTTGCTCTCAAAGCTTTTGCATGAAGGCTGTTGAGAGAAGGTTGCTGAAAGAAATATTTTTTTCCTTCTTTTTTTTCTGAGATGTCAGAGAAGAGTTGAGATGTGAATATATTTGCTCTCATCTAGTAAGCTGGGTTATATTACAATTGAAAATCACCGCACTGAATATTTCAACAATTTCTATTACATGGATAAGGACAGCAAAATGATGGCATAGTAGCTGTCGTAGTTGAGAAGTTGGTGTGTAGGCTCTGTTGGCGTGTGGCCACGGTTCAAGCCTCGGGTCAGACATCTAAAACAAAACGAAATACGAGGAAATATTTCTTTGGCGATTGCCTCTTAACAGATTTCTGGAAAAAACTCTGAGAGTAAATGAAATTGCCATGAAAAGTTTCTCAAAAAAAATCTGTCATTTGGAGTCAAATTTAAACTGTAGGTCCCAGTACTCATGTATAAAATTAACACATACGTTATAAGTGCTGTGAGAAGAAAGTCCATAATCCTGATGGGAGGGTTGTAATGACCAATTATGTTATGTAACGAAGGCATAGATGATGACGTATTCAGTTGACTCAGACTAAAGCAAGCCTTGATAGGCTACATAATAGCTGAAATAAAAATGCATATTTTGCCTTGATTAAGTGTTACAAATTTAAAACCACTTCGTAACATAATTTCAATTCCTTTTGTTTTAATTTTAAAGCTTGTTTTAAAATCTTTTTGAAACAATTTTTGAATAAATGCAAGTCTTGTTTGAAGACTGTTTGAAGCAAAACACGCGTATATTGCTTTAATATTTCAAAGTCTAATATTTTTTTAATTCTAATATTCATTTAAGTTAAGACCAGACTGAGAATAACTTGCAAATCCTGTTCAATAACATTGATAATGTCACGTAATTTAATGGCCATTAATTTAAAACATTTAAACATTTCAGCAAATGCTTAAGCAAAAACTGTTTTAACAGATATTTGACTTAGAATTGCCGCAGATTAATAATGAATAATATGATCAATAATTAAAAGCATAAATGACAGCAAATTGTTTAAAAATATTTTAATTTTTAAGGATGTAAGCTCACTAGACTAGAGTATAATGGCCTTTACTAAGAAGTGAAAGGAAGAAAATTTTAATTTGTTTATAATTAATATGCGCAAATTGATTGAAACAATTAAATAATGCGGCAAAGAACTTTGATTGGAGATCATAAAATGATATTTTTTTTTAACAAAAGAATAATTTACGGAAACATTTAGATTTCATTTGATGCGAAATTTATTTAAATTCAATACGAATTGTTATTCAATATTTTTATTTTATTATTAAAGAAAACAACAACTGCTCTATTTGCATTAAACAAAAACAAACTCTTTAAAATAAAAAAAAATTATGATCAAAAGACTTAAGCAACAAACTTGCTTTTTGAAGAACATCTTTCACCCAACTTCTGGGGAATTTTAATTTTTTTTTTTGAAGGAAACAAGTTTAATTAAACGAATTAAAATTCAATAAAGAAATTTATAATTGCAAAATCTACTTAAAAATGTGTTTGCATGTGAATTTTAAATTGTTTTTAAGAGAAATTTCCAAATATTTTTCTTTACAAAGAAAAAAAACTTGAAAAACCTGAACCTCCCCTACACTTTCTTAATAATGCCGTGTTTCTTAAGTCTTAATTGGCTATGTGAAAGGAGACATAATGTCTGCAAAGGTACAACATTCTTTTTTTGTTTTCTTGTGGTTTAAAAAATTATTTTGGAATATTTTTATTTTTTTGATTGTCTTTAAAGTTAAAGCAGAAAATTGTTTCAAACAAAAGCTTGCGTTTTTTGTTGTTGTACAGTTCCTTTTAATTATTTTCTTATTTTAATTATTTGCACTGTAATAGTTTTACAAAAAAAAAAATAATTAAGTTTTTGCCATGTTTTCTGTTTTCTGTTTTTTTTTTTTTAATTTATCTGAGCATGTTTTTTTAATTGCATTACAATGCATAGCCATTCAGTAATTCAATGTATTTTTGTGTGTCTTTGCTTTGATTTCATTTAAAGCTTATATTATTAACCTGACTTATTAACTAAACCAATAATTTCAGCTTAGATCCGCAATTGATTGTAAAGAATTTTTATAATTATAAATCATTTACAGAAAAAAATAAATTAAAAAAATTGAAAAGGCAGCCACACTGAAATATTTTTTAAACAGAGTTTGTAATCTAGTTTAGGATTATAAAACGAATTGAAACAAAAATTGCAAAAATCTTACATTGTATTATTTTAATTGTAAACCTTTCAAAATGAAACCTTTTGACCAACGAAAGAATGAAGAAACATTTTCAAACATTTTAATCTAAATGAACTAGTTTCGGAAAAATCTCTGCTTAGAAACCAATTTAAAAAATTTTTCTAAGTTTATTATACAATTCGATATGAATTTATTTAAGAAACGTTTTTTTTCTTTTTTTTGTTTATAAAACTTATTGATGCCATAATGTGTGAAATATAACATCGTCCAAATGACCGCCCCACCGCTTCTCGAAATGGAACGCAACCGAAATGTTGAATTTTCCATAACAAAGCACGATCTCGGTGGACAGTTTATATTACCTCAACTTGAGATGACTATGCCTGCCCTCAAATGGCTCGTACTTCTGCATCTGACAAAAGCTTTTTGCCTTGTAGCGCTGTCCTTTTTAAACTATATGTCGTTGATGAAATGGGCATCCAATTGAGAGCAAACAATTATGATGGCCTTGCCAACATCCTTCTCAAATAAATATGGAGCATACAAAGATTTTTTCGAGATGCATTGAACGCTATTAGATCTCATGTGGGTTGATAACGTTCCGAATGCAACAAATTTGTTTGTACACGTACCTATTCAGCCATGTGAAGTCAATTTTTCTATGGTGATTTGGCATGACAGGCAGATGTATAAAGTGCAACTAATTTGACAGCTTTAGCTTCAACAGGACATTTGAACGACCATTTAGCTATACACACAAGCTTTCCATTTAAAAATTCCATCGCTTTGGAATTGATATGATTTGATTTGATTTCCATAACAAAAGACTTAAGAACAAAACACATAGTGGGCGTCTTATTTACTTTTAATCAAGTTGTTGAAGAAAACCAAAACGATTGAGCAGCTATTATGAAATTATTGAATTAATAAAACATAAAAACTATTGTTTAAAACTTTTAATTTAAATAAATTAATTGTTATGCCATCTAAAAATAAAAATCTTTTATTTCCTGAACATTAATTTTTGCATGTTTTATGCAAACATTTTTTTTCTTATTTCGCTTACTCGTATACAGAAAGTACTTTGCATCTCATAAAAAAATGTTATTTTGTTTACTTTAAAAGGTTTTTGCTCGAATAATAACACTAAAAAAATAATGTTTAGCAATTAAATAAATTTCTGGGACTAACAAATTTCTTAGAGAAGAGCACGCGTTTCAAGTTATATGGGACTGCAAACTTTATGGGTAAACAAAAGACTTAAGACATAAACACTTTTGGGTGTAAAGTACCATGATTTTGTTCTTTATCTCAAAAACTGATGGATAGCATCAGAATTTTAAATAAAATGTGGTTATGAAGGAAAACAATGTTATTTATTCTTATATGTTATCCTTGATGTCAACAACATATCTGGCTATTTTCCAAGTAGAAGATTTTATTACTTTTGATAAAATTACAGGCAGAAAATCGATAGACTTTGTTCTTTTAGATTAAAGATTTGTTCTTTTTAGATTAAAGAAGTTTGACTCAATTTGAACTTTTTTCTGGGGCATTTGTTTATCATAATCGAATAGAAATTCACACAAAAATTGTTTAATCCTTTCTTAGCATTATGGTCGTTATAATTGACAACTTTACAACTAAATTTAAAGAGAAACAAGCCTTACAGATATGGTCAGTCATAAGCTTTTAAGCACTTCTAAAACTAAAATTCTAAAATTGCTTCAGAATTTATTTATCTCATTCTGTTCTTAGTAGTTGTGCCTACCTTATGGCCCGTGATGGCATATTATTCACTTGGGATTGCTTTTCATGCAGATAAAATCTAATTAAGATTACAATTTAAAGCAAATTACTATTCACAAAGCTGTAGATATGCTAACTAGCTGCTAGGCTTGCAGAAACTATTACTGATTGAGGACAAGCCATTGCATGCGGAAAAAGTAGTTCTTTGATGTGCATTATACTCTGGCGTTATTATACGGTCGTATTTTCTTCGACCCTGACCTGCGAAGCAGCATTATCGTCAATTCAAATCGTTATAAACAAAAATTAAAGAATACTAACTGGACGGATTTATCGAAACGTTACCAAAAGCCACACAACACGACCAATTGTGCCTTTCTTGCAAATATTATTCAAAAGATGTGATAAAATGAAGTCTATTTATTCTGTACATCAAAACTCTCGCTTCTGTAACCCCATCCATCTCTGTATACTACGAAGTGTTTCCTTTTTTATATAAATAAGTGTTGCGAAGCATTTGCTAAAACCATAGAATCTACGCCGTAGTCTAGTAGGTAGTGTGCAGGCTTATTAGACATGAGGCCACGGTTCAAACCGCAGGTCAGACATCTCCAACAAAACGACTTAAGAGAAAATATTTCTTCTGTGGCTTTCTCTCAGAAAATTTCTGGCAAAAAGTCTGAGAAAAATTGCCAAGAAAAGTTTCTCAAAAATGTGTGGGTCGGAGTCAACTTTAAACTATAGACCCCGCCACTTATTTATAAAATTAACATACACAACATAAGTGGTGTGAGAAACTAGACTGAAGGGTTGTAATGACCAATTATGTATGTATGCATATATAGAATGTACTAGTTCGGACCGGAGGACATTTAAGGAGAGGGCTGTCAAATCTCCAAATAAACTTTATGTCGGATTTGTCTTATGTTGGACTTGTGTTATCCTAACGTTGATCTTCAAAGTTATGGTCTTCATTACCATGAGCATCAGACCTAAAGCCAGCACTGCTGTAGGACAGATTTTAATTACTGTTGTTATACTGTTTATGACTACGTCAAGAAATATACATGTGGTCACCTCATTCACATTTAAGTATTCGTGAATAGTTCCTACTAAATCTACAACAGTTCTATCCACTGATCTGCCTGCCCAAAGAGCATGTTGCTTAGGATGTAGTGGTAGCCTTTTCCAATATCCCACATCTTATATAGTTTTCCACAACTTTCTCTAGTGTTTTCAACATGGAATATGTGAGACTAATTGATCTTTAAGTTACCGCAGCATTATTGGATGTAAGGCCTCGGTTGAAACCCCAGGTCAGACATCAAATTGAGAATATGAAAAAAATATTTCTTCGGCGACTTCCTCTGAGCAGATTTCTGTCAAAAACTCTGCGAGTGAAATGAAATTGCCATGTAATGTTTCTCAGAAATCTGTTGTGCGGAGTTGACTTTAAACTGAATAGCAAGCATGTGGCCTAGAGGGCAGGCTACCCTTTTCTAATACCCTATATCTTATATGCTTTGCCAATACTTTTAAGTATTTTCTGCAATGGAATATGTGAGACTAATTGACCTTGAAGTCGCCGTAGTCTGGTAGGTAGCGTATTGGCATATTAGAAGTAGGGCCACGGCTCTAACCACAGGTCAGACATCAAAACGAAATATGAAAAAATATTTCTTCGGCGACTTCCTCTGAGCAGATTTCTGACAAAAACTTTGAGAATAAAAAATCTGTCGTTCAGAGCCGATTTTAAACTGTAGGCCCTGCCACTAATATATATATGAATATAACACACACAACTAAGTAGTCTGAGAAACTAGGTCGTAATCCAGTCTGAAGTGTTGTAATGACCAATTATGTGTATGAACATATATGTGTATAATTCTCTTACAGCAAACAGTACATAGGTTTGTTTGGTAATGTAGAAGACTATGCATGATAAGTGTGTTGTATTCTATTAGTTTCGTCTTACAAGAGGCAAAACTAGTTTTAATCATTTGGGTTTTGAAAATTAAACAGAAGGCAATGAAAATTTGCAAAAGTGGAAGAAATATTGTTTTGTGTTATGAACCCCAAATTTGACAATTTCTTTGAAAAGAAATTTGACAATTTCTTTTGGCTGGTATGTTATCTAGGTCAACTGTAAGTCTGTCCTACTTTTTTCCGCATTTTAGTATGAACCTGATTCTAGCTCTTCGCCAAGATATATTGGTATATAGAGAAAGGAAAAATTGAAATACCATTGTCTTATCAATGATGTATAATAGCTGCAGACAGGTACCATAGCATACCGATATTCCTTGTTTTCTCAGTGGAAGGTCTTGTCTTACGACATATGCTTGCTGAAGCATTATTTATCCCCGGCTTTATTTGATTCTTTTTCTGGTGTCCCCAGTAAAGTACACATACAGCAATGTTGCCATATTTGGAAATTTTCTGTGCAAAAACCCTGTTAACTATAAAGTCGTTTAAATTTTCTATCAGCTGTGTTGTGCGATATTAATCGACCATAAATTACCTTTTGGGTTGAAGAAAAACAAACCGTTTTTTAAAGACTTTATTTTACCCACACGATTAATACCCAAAAAAGAGCGAAAGAAGAAAAAAAAATTGAATAGAAAAACGAGACCAACGACAAAACGACCAAAACTGGCAATTGAATAAGACATCACATCACCTCAAGGTGATTTATCACTTAATGTTTAGAGGATATTGCAGCAATCTAACACAAATTCCATCATTCACATGTGTGTGTGTATGTGTGTGATACACTTTTCGTATACAATTAAAGTGTTTTAGAAGACAAGCAATGAAACACAAAAAAAACAGAAAGAAATCCATAAAAGTAATGTAAAGAACCTTTAATAATACTCGTACAACAACAACCATATTGTAATACATTTTGAATGACCTTTAAATAGTTTAACAGAATAATTGCAAATAAAAATGGAAAAAATTATTGTCTTGGAGGACATTACATGTAATAACAATAACTGCATTGTTTATAAGTTTAAATTAATTCTTTTTTTATTTGTTTCTGTGTGTTCCTTTTTAATGTCTTGTTTAGGTTTTCGTTGTTGTTTACAAGTCCATAGATTTACTAGTAGCATGTCTTGTGATAATTTACACATGAGTTTAATTTCAATTAAATTATTGCAAATATTGCTTAATATTGTTTATATTACAATATAACAATTGTATGTATGTAGCATATATAGTAGCATATGACTGAGTATATTATATTGCATATTAAGCTTGGGAATATTTCTTTTTTTTTCATTTTCCAGTTGACTACAATAAAAATATTTTGTAGTTTTAAGGCAGTCATGTGGAACATTAAAAACTAAATTTTTTTTCTTCTTCTTTTGCTTCTTATATTTCTTTCATTTTTATTTTTATTTTGTTTTTTTAATGAAACAATTTGAAAGCACTCTACATCTGTATTTTCGGTTTCATTGAAATGATTTATCTTAAACTGTCAAATCTTGGTGAGCACCAAATGAGGTCAAAATGTATGAGAAGCGTTGCAATTTTTTTTTTAATTAAAACTGATATCTTTTGCCTTTTGATATGCTGTGTGGCATAAGATCAAACCAAATTTGGTAAAAATTTCATAGAGTTGAACACATTTTAATTGATTAATATCGCTGGATGAAAGAAAACCTCAAGATTGTATCGATGTTAAATCAATTACAACTGAAATAATCATTTTTTGTTGTCGAGAATCATGGAAAATTTTGTTTTAAGTTTGAAAACAACACTTAAAACTATGAATTCAATGCCTTGTCATAATTACACGAAATATAGAGTCACTTAAATAAACGTCTTTGGGTTAATTGCAACAGTCGATCCTTTTTGGAAAAGTTTTTGACAACATTTCAGTAAATTTCGAGTGAAATCTCGACAAGCACCAACAACAAATTTTGGCTTTCAAATACTCCAAAATTGGGAGATTATTGGCTGACATAACGATTTTAATATAGCCACACAAGAAACCATGGCGTGGGGTTGCTTTGCTGGCCAGTCGACGCTGTTATGGGCAAAAATATATAAAAAGTTACTGATTTTTTGGTTTCCAAAGTAAATCTAAAGAAAGCATACATAAAACCATGATTTCTATGAAAAATTTATTTCAATTTAATGCCTAGAGCTTGTCGGTATGTATGCCAGAGGTCAGCAATGAATCGCTTTTTCGCTACTCATAAGTACTCATGAAATTTTGAGTATGAGTGAGTCAACAGTATTGAAATCCAACTACTCTGATTCATTCGTACTCACTACAACATTGATTTATAAGTACTGGTTGCAATGAGTATGAGTACAACGTTGACACCAAACTCATAATATTCGAAATATGTTTGATTCATACGCCTACTCATTCAGATTCATAAATTTAGAACAATTCTTATAATACTCATAAATGATTTGAGTGAATCGAAGAAAGGCACATAAACAAAAAAGACAAAGACAGCAAGCAGAGCAAACACACAACCTTATTGTGAGTATTGTAGTGTTCGTAAGCAAAATCATACTTATTTTTTGATTCGTGTATACGATGAGTCGTGGAGAGTCGAAATCAATAACATCATGCGTATTGTTAAGTATGAGTACCATGAGTATATTAAACTTTGAATATGAGTAGTATGAGTATGACATTAAAATCAGTATGAATGCGAATAAGTATCAGAAATTATAAGTATGATTCAAATCTACTCATCGTTTTGAATACTCATTACTGACCTCTGATGCATGCCACACAATATCATTTAAATGATCGCCGCTGTTGCAACAATCCATCTTTTTGTGGTAGATTTGAAAAAATTTTTTTCTTTGAAATTTTTTTTTACTTTTCGTGCAGTATCTCAACTATAAAACCGTGAATATTTGTTTTCAAATAGTCCAACGCTAATTAATTACCTCTCTATAGTAGTGGTTTTCTCGTATCTCAACAAAAACTAATCGAAAGGCTTCAATTCATGTGATTATTGGAGGACAATGACGTCACCAAAGAAGAAAATTACTTTTTGACAAACCTATTACACAATATAGCCGAAATCATTCGTATTGGTTTCTGGTAGCTACATACATACATACATATATACATAATTCGTCATTACAACCCTTCAGTCAGTATTACGACCTAGTTTCTGGCACCACCTACAGTTTAAAGTCGACTCCGAACCATAGACTTTTGAGAAACTTTTCATGGCAATTTTATTTACTCTCAGAGTTTTTGCCAGAATTCTCCTGAGAGGACGTCGCTGAAGAAATACTTTTTGTATTTTGTTTTGATGTCTGGCCTGGGTTCGAGCCCTGGCTTTACGTCTAATAAGCCAACACACTACCTACTAGACTACGGCGACTTCATTGCAATTTTATTTTACTCTCAAAGCGTTTGCCAGAAATCTCCTGAAAATCTGCTGAGAGAAAGTCCCCTAACATATATTTTCACGTATTTCGTTTTGTTACAGATATTTGACCGGGAGTTTGAACGTAGGCCTCATGTGTAATAAGCCAACACACGACCTACTAGACTACGGAGCGTTTTGACAACATTTTCGAAAATTTCGGATGGTATCGTGGCTATAACTTAACAAATATTAGTTTTCATATACTGCAGCATTAAGAGATTATTGGCTGACATAAGGGCTTCAAGAAAACAGTCAATTCTTGCGTTGTGTGGTGGCTGGATGGTATCATGAACAAGAATATACGGAAAGTTTTCGAAATTTTGGTTTCAAAAGTAAAGCTAAAGAACGCGCACATAAAGCTATGATTTCGATGCAAATTTTATTTCATTTTAAAGTCTGGATCTTGCCAATATATACGCAAGATAATATCATTTAAATGAACGCCTCAGTACTGGTTAAAACAATTGCATTCTTTTGTGATAGTTTTTGAAGATTTTATGCACATTTCGTGTAGTATCTCAACCATAACTTGGCTAATGTTGATTTTCAAATAGTCGAACGCTATTTCATTATCTGTGTAGATGCGGTTTTTCATGCAGCTCCATATAAACAGTCCAATTACGTCAAATCATATGATTTTTTGGAGGACAAAGGACGTCACCCAAATATAAAATTATTATTATAAAGCCGAAATCGATCGTAGTGAGTGGTTCGTGGTATATTTTTGTTGAAACTGCATATAGTCCAGTTCAGAACCTTCGTTCATAACGTTTCGTTCAGAGAAATTCTCAAAAAATTGCGGTCTATTAACGTTTCCAGACTTTATTGCGCACTAAACAGACGTTTTTTCCGGATGCAATGCTCATAGTCTAGTAGGTAGTCTGTTGGTTTATCAGAAAAGAACCCGTAATTCAAACTAAGCTGTTAGTTGTAGTCGACGTTAAACGATAGGTTTCACTATTCATAGATAAGAATGAACACATACACAGCAGTTTGGTGAGAGAAGCTTAGTTGTAATCCTGACTAAAGGGTTGTAATGACCAATATGTAAAAAGTAATGCCTTTTTCAAAATTACATCGAAAAAGCCTCTTACCCAAGAAGCCAATCAGAATATCTACGCCATTGTGAATGGTCAGCCGGCTATAATTGTTGCATAGTTTGGAGTTTATATGGATGGAGATAGAAATGGAAACGCAAAATATCCCTTGGTGGGCAGTAAAATTGTTGAGAACGCCTTAAAATCAACAAATTTGAGTCTTACGTTACAATTTCTCTAACAGAAGCGATATTTTTCGAATTGACGTACATAGCGATGAAGAACACGTCTGACCATCCGATGTGTAACATTTTCATGCTCATCACATTTCTTTATTATATTTCCGACTTCTTTTCCAGTATCTCGATTGTGATGACCATTATCACCCTAATTTTGATAACAAAATTTAATGATTTGCAGAAGATGTTGATTTGCTAGTCTATGATGAACATTTTCAGCATGCCACGCATCCTTTTTTGAACTGAACGACAAGTCAAACAGCATAAAAATCCCCTGTTCAAGAACCACAACAAATTTCTATAAATTCCTGAATAGCATGTAATTTTTCAGAATTGTATGACAAATATATTAAAAGACTTAAGACACAAACTTTAAAACAGAAATATGATGTCTTGGATGTCTAATATTCTATAACTGAATGACAGCGAAATTATTCTCAAATTTATCATCAACTTATAAATTCTATTATGTAGGGTATTAAAAAATAATGAATGAATTCAAAATATGAAGACGTTATTAAGACGATTATCAACAGCTAGAATGTCTCAAAAAATTATAAAATAATGCAAACGCAACGGAAGACGCGGCTAATTTGGTAAAATCTTTAAAAGAATTTTTGTGAAATCTTTCAAAGTAACCTTGAATGTTAAGAATGAAAAAAAAAAATAAAAAAAAATTATAACTAAAATTATAATTAATTTGTGATAATTAAACAGAATTTTTATCAAGCAAAACACAAAAGTGATTTTCATTTTTTTTTTGAAATTCAGAAATCTTGAATGTAAATCCTATGCTGTTTAAAAAGGTTAAACAATTTATTTCTACAGAACAAAAAAAAAAGATTAAGACACCAGCCTTTAAACGTTCACGTAATAAAGATTAATCAAGATAACTTAAGAGAACTGTCTTAGACTCCTACAGCCAAGACAGATTACATTTCTATCATTCATTTAGAACTACTACTACTAGTCTAAGCGCTTAAGTTGCAGTAAATGTCAGTAACTTTAAGACACCTCACTCATTGTTCTCTCATTGTTCTTCATAGAGTCCATATTTAGGAATTGACGACAGTTCTATAAGACTTTAATCACTATTTAGAAATACATATTATTCAAAAAATACTTTCAGTCTTCTCAATGAAAGCTACAATATTGTACTTCTTTGCAGATGGCGTGTTAAAAAGCTAATAAATTTCCGATGTTGTTGTTTGCTTTAGACCAGTGCACTCGGAATTCTTCCTTTAAGCGGGTATTGTGTTGTTCACACAAGTCTACTGATCAAGATACTAATTGCTAGTCCTTTAGCAAACTTATTTATTTTCTCAACACTTTCGTTTCCAGGGATTCTAAAAAATTTAATCCTACTCCTCAAAGTCAGTGTGAGGACATATAACCTGACTTTCTACGATTCTAATTCATCTACCTGCAAACAGAAATTGCCAAATCTGTTGCTTTAAAAATTCATAAAAATTCTCGCATTTACTTTTCTATGCATTGAAACTTCGTAGACTACAGTAAACGATTGTGGTCGACTGTAAGTTGCTTAAGATTCCGCTTTTCCCGAACATGTATAAGAACATTGATGCCACAAGTCACTTTCATTAAAGTGTACATTAACGTCGAGAATGTTTTCTGCGATATTCATGAGAATCTTGTAGGCGGATTAGCTAGGCGCTTCAAACAGAAATTGCCAAACCTGCCAGAAATTCTTGCATTTACTTCACTATGCCTCGAGACTTTCGTATACTACAACCGACAACTGGGGTCGACCTTAAGTCACCCAGGATGCCATTTTTCACAATCGTGTATGAGAACATTGATGTTACAAGTCACTCCCATTAAAGAGAAGATCAAAGTTGAGTATATTTACTACGATATTCACGAGAGTTTTGTAGCCCGATTAGTTATGCTCTCCACATATTCAGAGCTCCTAAGCTACAGTGGACAACTGGGCTCGACTTAAAGTCACCCAAGATTAAGTTTTTCGCAATCGTGTATGAGAATATTGATGTCACAAGTCACTTCCATTAAGGAATACAACAAAGTCGAGTATGTTTTCTGCTATATTCAAAAAAAACTTGTAGTCCGATTAGTTACGCTCTTCTACTGCTAAAGCTACAGATTTTATGGTGCATAAATGCACTAGAAAACGAAAGACTTAAGACACAAACTTCTTGATTGCAGTACTGCTTAAACTATCCTGTTATGTAGGTATTGTTAGGTGGAGGTATTGTTATGTTTTCCTAGACGTAAACGGTAGCATTGTTGTTATAACGAGCCCCTAGATGCTGTTCACTGGATGGCATCCTAATATACTACAATACTCTACAAGACGCTCATCCTCCCCGTGCTTTTTATGGCGCAGAGGCATGGACACTATTAGGCACTGAAGCAGCAGCTTTGATAGTATTCGAGAGAAAAATCCTACGTAAGATGTTCGGTCCAGTTCGAGTTGGTGATGATTTCTGCATCCGATCCAACAGTAAGCTGTATGAGCTCCTCTGCGAAATAGACATTGTGCAGTGTATTAAAATCCAGCGGCTTTGCTGTTTCGGCAGAGGCGGCTGGAAGCATGTGTTAAGGCAGGCCGTAATTAAGAATGTCAGCCTAAGTGTTCTTGTGATTCATTCTTTTTGACAGAACATCAAACAATTCTTGTTCTGTACAAATCCTTTTAAGTAGGAAATGGCTGGTCAGAAAGCTGGTAACAATACATATGGAAGACTTAAATCTCTAACCACTATTACTACCAATCACATTTTTAGATTTTTTTGAATCCATCTGGCTTATGAACAGTCGCTACTTCTAGTCGCCACTTCGAATCGCCATAGTGAGTTGAACCAATTACTGTGGTTTCGATTTGGGCCTACATTTTTGAGAGACAACAATTAGTAACGCGTGTTTACATTGTTGCAAACAACTTTTCAAATTAATTAAGGAAACTCCTTAAAAAACATTACGCCATTGAAATCCTAATACAGCTTAATTGACGATCGACTAAAAACAAAAGAGCAAAACACGCACTCTAACCATATTTCATGAGTGAATTTTAATTACCGATTACTGGTTTACGCAAATCCAATACCAAATTGGTACGTAAAATTGCCATAATTTGAAACACTTAAATATTGCAAACAAAGAAAAAAACAAAAATATTAAATTTTAAGATGTTTAATAAACAATATATTGTGGATTTAGAGCATTCACTTGTTAAGACACACTCCCATGTGGTCTTAAATTTAAAGATTTTTGAAAAATATTGCAATGAAGCCTGTCTTTAAATTGATATTTTTAAGAAAAACAAAATATAAAATTTTTAATGAAAAACCAATAACAATAACAGCAACATTGCAATACAATAATAGTCATCCATTTTTTATTGCAATTCAGTTCAGTTCAATTTTTTTTCTGTGCCAAGAAACTAGAGCACCAAGGCACTTTTTTTTCTTCTAAAATGCTTATAATTGTCTAAGCGAACATGTTAACAATTTGAGTTTTTTGTTTTTATAAAATGCATCTGAAAATATAGAAAATACTTGTTGGCCCCTGTTGCAGCAAATGGTTTCTTAAATTCATTCATACAATTCATACAATTCATGGATTCTGTAGTATAAGTTTTGCTTCTATTAACGCATAGCTTGAACATAAGCACTGTCATCTATCAATGTTGCTTTATTAAATACATTGAACAGAATCGAAACAAAAAAAAAATCCTCAACAATTTGTTTTGCTGATACCACAACCAATAGTGCTTAAAAATGTGTTGTTTGTTCACTTGTCTTTTGAGATTGTGGCCTGGCCTGGTGCTATAAAAGCGTCATATGCAGCCCAATCAACCTCTTGGCATCCGTCTACAATTGTTATGGATTGTCTTGTGTTTGTTTCACGTCATTATATTGGCTTTTTGCTTTAATTTTTTTGAGTCTCCATAGTTTTGCTTTTCATATGTGCTGTTGACCATTCAACACATAAAAAATATCCGTTTCAAATTGCTTATAATATGTGTGTGTGTTGTAATAATTAAAATGAAAATTTATTATTTTTCCACTCGTTTTTCTTTTATTATTTTTATAGCAAAAATTCTTGTAAATAGATTTTGAAAGTTGGCGAACAAAATAAATCGAAATAAATTGCGTAATGAAGATATTGCGTAATGCAAACATGAAATATTTTCAATTCTAATATGAAAACAAAAGACTTAAGACACAAACTTTGATAGGAAAAGTTCTATATTAGAAGCTTTGTTATTTTTTCGAACGTCCCCGGCCTCACACTAACCCACCCTCACCCGACCGCGGAGGGCTCGTCCCCATTACGTAGGGACACGTACACACTACAGTCCGGACTATAGCGGGTAAGGGAAAAGTATGGCAACGAGAACATAAAACAGCTACAGAAATTAATCACAAGCTGAAATAAAGTTACAATAAACATGCACTACGTATAACAAGAACGATAATACATTTTTATATAATAATTTACAAATTTACGTCAGCATATAAGCTACGTTTTATATTACAAACACTACTATTAAAATCAATAAAATCATAATATATGTTAAAATCGTTACATAATCTACGAAAAGGAAAATTAAATCCATAGTTAGTTCTATAAAAATCTAAAGAAAGAGGACGATAGTGTCGTAAAAATCTTGCTGGAATACTGAAATTCAGGTTATAAAGCAAAAACTCAGAATCAATATCACCTTTAATTAGATTAAAAACAAAACAAATCCCTAAAACAGTCCTTCTACGTTCCAAAGTTGGAAGTTTTATCAAACCTAATCTAGCCTCATATGACGGAAACCCATTGGCATAATCCCATCCTAAGCCACGTAAACAGAATAATAAAAACTGCTTCTGCACAGACTCTATTGAATCACTATGACAACGATAGTATGGATTCCAAATAATAGACGCATACTCTAAAATAGGTCTAACAAGTGAAATGTATAGCAGTCTCGTTATATAAGGATCAATGAATTCCCTAGCCCATCTTTTCACAAAACCAAGAACAGCCCGAGCCTTCCCAATCATCATACTAATATGATCAATAAAAGACAATTTCATATCCAATAATACTCCCAAATCAAGAAATGTAGTCACAGTTTCCAAGGGGCAAGAATTAATCACATAAGTGGACGAAATTACGCCCCCGCGAGAGAATACCATGCATTTACATTTCTTCAAGTTAAGATCCATTAAATTAATTCTACACCAAGTTACAAACAAATCAATATTTCGCTGAAGAACAGCCTGACCATGATCATCATCAAAAGTATAAAATAATTTGACGTCGTCAGCATACATCAGAATATTACAATCAGGAATAGCACAAGGAAGATCATTAAGAAACAATAAGAACAGTAAAGGACCCAAATGGCTACCCTGCGGAACACCAGAAGTAACATATACTGTCTTAGACAATACATTCCTAAACATTACCCTCTGAGTCCTAAGGGAGAGGTAGGAGTCTAGCCAACGATGAATAATATCAGGAATACCAATTAATGAAAGTTTAAGAAGCAAAATTCTATGATCAACCCTATCAAAAGCCTTACTGAAATCAGTATAAATTACATCAGTCCGAGCCCTGGCAAGAAAACCCCTGAAAACATGCGTAGTAAATTCAAGAAGATTAGTGACAGTCGACCTACCTTTCAAAAAACCATGTTGGAAAGGGGATATTAAAGATCTCGTATTAAAAGAGAGATAATCCGTCACCAGTTTCTCCATTAACTTGGGAATAGCACTGAGTTTGGCAATACCCCTGTAATTGGAGACATTGGATTTATTACCTGACTTATGCAAAGGAATTATAAATGAACTCTTCCAAATGGATGGAAAATGACCAGCCCTCAGAAGCCCATTGAATATAAAGGTCAAAGGACCACTCAAAACAACAGCGCACTTTTTCAAAATACAGGCCGGAACACCGTCAGGGCCCGGCAAGTATGTAAGTTTCAGTCCAGACAAAGACTCAAGAACAGATTCCTCATCAAATGAATATATATTAGAAATGGAGACACTTCCCACTGAATAAGGATACGAAAAGCCGCTACTCAGATAAGGTCCCGAGTCCAACTGCCTATAAGTAGACTGAAAAAAGTCAGCAAACATATTAGAAATATCAAGGTAATTAGAGGAAGATACGTCCCCATAAAACATCTCAGAGGGAAACAAAGATGATTTACGTTTAGCTCGAACGAAGTCATAAAACGACTTAGGATCGCTAGCGAAGTTCGACCTGACCCTAATCATATATTCCTCATAACAGTAATGATTCATTCTACGATAATCCGCACGCGCCCTAGAGTAAAGAGCATAATCAATATCAGTACCTGATCTAACAAACTTCTTAAATAATCTTGATTTTCTGTTCCTCAACCTTGACAGTCTAGCCGAATTCCACGGAGGACCAGAACGCTCCAAACGACTATTTGCAAATGGAACACACTCCCTAAAACATTTAAATAATACCTCATAAAAGCCATCCAAGATCCTGTCAAGTGAAAGAGAGTCATATGGTGGTGAAATTAGCACAGACGACCAATCTACAGAGGCTAGTAGTGTATTCAAACGACTAAAATCCGTACGATGGAAATTAAGACGCCCCTCGTCACTAAATAAGCGATTTATTAAAGGAGGTAAACAAAGATCAACTTCAATAGAAAGTAACAACGTAGGATGATAACTATCCTCAGGAATAGATATAGGATCAATGCGAAATAACGAAGAAATACTTGGATCCTCTAAAAATACAAGATCCAGAATTCTACCCATTGAATTCAATACACCATTCACCTGGAGAAGACCCAGATCACACATAGCGGACAGAATTTCATCATAGAAAGGAACTGAAGAACATGGCACCAATGAGCCAGTCTCAGGTGAAAAATTCCAAGATGTATGCGGAAGATTAAAATCACCAAGGACTACTATAATCCCCTCATGCCCCATTGAATCAATTACTCTAGAAATTAAATCGAAGTGAGCCCTATAGATATGAATGTCAGAACAGGGAGGAATATACGAGCAAGTAATGTATATAGACTTCCCACGATCAGAGACCTTGACGCAAATAAACTCAATATCCTCAGAAGAGCACAAGTCAATCAATTCAGATGTGTATTTAGAGCAAATGGAAATAAGAACACCACCACCATTTTTAGACCTCCTATCGCGTCTATAAATACTAAAATTACCAGACATAATCTCAGAATCAAAAATATTACAATTCAGCCAAGTTTCAGTAAAAGCAATTCCATCAAATTCAAAATCAAAGCTACTATTATAAAGCGAAGAAAGTTTAGACCTAAGTCCGCGAACATTCTGATAAGCAATTTTGAAATTAAAAGACGATTTCGAAGTTAGTTTTTTTGAGAAATAGGACCAGGCAAATTAGCACCCTTCCTTCGTTGGCCCAGCCTGAATACGAATTCCCGTACCAATACACCCTGCGGCCAAAACGCAGGATTAACAATTTCACCAAATTTTTCATCGGGAACATACAATTTAAACGAAGAAATACTGCTATTCAAAGATGGCCTCATCTTATAGCAACCAAACTCAAAAGGTTCCCTAATCTTCGATTTAACGAAACATCTTATATCATCGACCGAAGTATTACATGAAAGACGAGACACAAAAATAGTCCTTTTAGGTTTGACTACAACCAATTCCCTTGGAGCAGAAGTATCTAAACTAGCGGACACTACAGATGAATACGAAACAGAAGACGGTTTAGAAGATGCATGAGAAGTGACATCACCTAGAGGTAAAGGAGATAGAGTAGACTTTGGATTCAGTTCAACTAAATTTGCAGACTTCAGTATAGAGCTGCCAGTTGGGTTATCGGCAATAGATGGACAAATGTCCACAATAGGAGTAACAGTGGACAATGTGTTGATTGTCGCAGTTTCCCTTGGTACAGAAACTTGCGCCACATGCCCAGAAGCCTCAGAAGAAAGAGGGCCTGGAACCCTTTCCGATTCAAGCAATTCGTTCAAAAGGCCATATTTTGAAAATAATTCATCAAACCGACGAAATCTAGCAGAAAGAGATGCAAATTCAGTGTGCATCTCAGTAAACTCACGACGAGTCCCCATAAAAAATTTATAAAATTGGATGTCCACCACCTTACACTTAGGACAACACCAACGTAGACCCAAGGAACTATCCACTAATTGGTCCGTGGTACGAGGAAGCAAACCAACACACTTAATGTGAAACAAATTATCACATAGCCAGCAAGAAATCTGGCGTTCACCCTCTTTCTTTACAATGCACTTTGCTGCCATACAATTATTCATTTTTATAAATTAAATATAATAATAATAATAATATAAATTAAATAAATAAATAAAACAAACAGTATAAATTATCTATATAAAAAGAAATAAAAGAATAAAAATATATATAAAAGTTTAAAAACAAAAATAAATAATAAATAAGTAAGAATTACAAGCAAAAAAATAATAATACACAAAGCAGCAAACAAAATAAAAAGAAAAAAACAAAAGAGGAACACTGATAGAAAGAAAAAAGAAATAAACAAATAAACCGTAACAAAAACAAAAAATAATTAAAACAAGCAATTTTTGTTTTTGTTTTGCTAGATGATACAACTAATATTACAAATTAACAAATTAAAACTTACAATTTTAAGATAATAATTCAAAAAACAAGAAAACAACAAAAACAGCTTCCAACACACTTATATAAAAAATTTAAAACTTAATTTAAACAATTAAAAATCACAAATATAAAACTTTTACAAAGAGCACTTCAAAAAACACACTCAATCTCAACAGAGTTGCCAGACTTTGAAATGAAATATGAAATATGTTTTCTTTCTATTTCAGAATGCCATTCGACAAAGTGGTTCAACATAGCCAAAGAAATCCTATTGCCCAAAGCCTATTAGAGTAATATCCCAACCACAGTCCTTTAAGAAATTCAAGCATTTTCCACGATTTTATGTTCCACAGTTCATGAGTAGCCATAACAATATCACCAAGGTGATGGACTCTTGTCAAGTCCGCAACAATCGTAAAGAGTGTGCTCTCAACTCTAGGTGTTACTTTAACAAAACCAACAGGCTTTGGGCTTTGCAGCAAAATAAAAAGTCTTAAGCACTTTATGTGAAATTAACACACCACCAGTAACACCAAGAACTATAGGAATTATTTGACCAGATGCTGGTAGGCAGAGTTACGCCATTAAGCAGCAAATTTCCTTTGCCTTCACTCATAATAGTATTTCATTTCTGTGATTCTTTTTGTAAGTACACAGAATGGTTCCTGATGTCCTGGAACCACGGCCAAGGTAGCTGTCATAGAGTTCCCTTACATTTTCATTAGGTCTAGGTTCTCATATACCTTTTTCGAGGTGTTTATGATCTGCTGAAGGTGTTTAAGAAATACTTGACTAGGCGAAGAAATATTCACACAGGGACCTTAGGTCAGACATCCCCAACTAAACGAAATATGAGAAAATATTTTTTCAGCGACTTCCTCCAGCAGATTTCTGGCAAAAACTCTGAGAGTAAATAAAAAATTGTAATGAAAGTTTTTCAAAAATCTGTCGTTCGGAGTTGACTTTAAACTGTAGGCTCATTGCCACTCATGTATAAAATTAACACACACAACGTGGTGTGAGAAACTAGGTCGTAATCCTGACTATGTATTTATAGTCGACTTAATGAAAGCAACTTATCTAAGGTTTTCTCTTTTACGCATTAGCAATTGTTTGGCAAGATGCCGTTTGGCAGTATTATGGCACTAAACAGAAAAATTTCTTTCATCTCTGTCCGTAAGTGCAGAATATTTCATGGATAATTATGAGCTTATTTGTTCATCGTTCCATCATCTTACCTTTCTCACTTCGAAGAATACAAAGCAAGGAGACGGTGTTATAGTTTCGTAAGTTGTTAAAAAGGCCTCGGTACTCACATAACCTTTTCAAAGTGATCATAGTCTGCTGAAGGTATTTAAGAATTACTTGACTGTGCTTAAACGCGTGAGAGATACTTATTCTCTTACGGAAATATTCCATTGCATTCTAATGTCTTGAAAAATTGTCTGACGTAGGAAAATTGTTTTTTAATCTAGATCCGTCGTTACACAACGACATAATACGTAAGAGCTCAACTCGAAGTTTATGGGCTTATTTCTACAATCTCCGCTCTAATCCTGCGAATAACACTTTGGCACTTAGTAAAGGTCTCCTCCTCTAAGTTTCTCATCTTGCATATGAACTCCTGTCTAGGGGAACTGTGCCCCGAAAGCGGTTCCCCTGTTCCACCACGCACTGGTTGCGGTGCATGCGATTGCGCACCCTCCTGCGCAGATTTTGGTGTCTCAATCCCAGTGCTCCTCGTAGATGTGCTCTGAGAGTTCGCCGTTGTCTGGGATTTTTTCACCGGTAATCGCCTGATTTTTGGACTGCTCATAAAGGCAACCTCACCCTGCATCATCTCTTCTACTTCCAATATTTTTTTATTCATTTTTTCTTTCGGGTTCCATCTTCAAGCCGCTATCTCATATCGACTATGCAGTTGTCCTTTAAAGACCCCGAGGTTGCCAATGGTGATCAGTGAGGTCCTCGCGAAGGTTTGACGCAAATCCTAATGGGAGTTTCACTAATTAGGAGTCATCTCAACTAAACCTGCATCACCAACTAAATGGCGACGATAATCGAACGTACTTGAAGCCCTGCCACGGATTTAACGGAACGGAGGAATCTGCAACATTAGCCTGAAAGCCATTTCGACCGGTTTTCATTCGGTGTACACAGGTAACAGAATGCAACAAACGTCAGCCCACTTGCGTCATCTTCAAAATCGATTTTCCATACATAGTCCAGGTCGTACCGAATCGCCAATCTTGCCTTCTCACATTAGCAAGTACTCAGGGGATGCGCTCCCCGATGTCAGGTAGGTAGTAGTCCTTGTTTTATAGTGGCAATAGAATATAACTAGACAGTTTATGAATATCCCTAAGACACATGGAAGACTGGTTTTGAGACAAAAAAAATACTCAAGTTTTCATGGGTAAATAATGCGTGCTTTATTGATGTATATCTGGATGTAGACTGATAGCTTCATTTCCCTGGTGATCGTGTCAAATGCAATGAACACGTAAAAATAGATGCATTTGAACATCATCATTATCATTTCTTCATCATTTGTTTTTGTTTTTAGTCTTAAAAAATTGCTTGAATATGACAATACTGAGTGATAGAATGTGTTTCGGAGTACAGGGAGTTGTTTCTTTTTTAATTGGATGTGTAAAAGAGTTATGAGTTCTTACATTACAATTTGTAAGTTTTATACACGTTTTAGATTACAAACACATTGACTTTTCTAAAGGTATTGCAATAGGCGTAACTTGAGAAATTCTAAAGACATGTGAATAACAAAGATTTACGTAGTGGCATAGCACTGAACCCAATTTATGCAGTTCCATGATCTTTAAGGTTGAAATAGTATAAACCGAACCGACTCTAATATCCGTAAACACTACGTGGTATTTCCTTCCTTCCATTACCTATTTTTCGTATTTCCATGCAATATATCCCACCATTCCCAATGGAGCCCGCTTAAGATTTTTAAAAAGGAAGTTTAGATGGAAAAAGTGGCATTGCAGTATAACCCAAAAGGCTATCACCATATTGGACCCCCTAAAACATTTTAGTGTACTGCAATATGAAATGGTTATTAAGCAGACTCTGACGGAAGTAACTACGTTGTTTTCTGTCAAGTTAAATAATAAAGAAATTTGAAGGTGGGCTATTTGTAAAGTTTCTTTTGACACTTAAAGTATATGATCATATCCGTGAACTTACTGTCATTTACGTGACCATTGTGTCATGTAAACAAACGAATTTCTACAAATTTCAAAAATTGTTCTGATTAACAGTAAATTTAAGACTTTAGTTCAAAACCGGATAAAATAAATTTCGTTTTAAATGTACTTTTCAGTAACAAAGACTTTCAAACAGAATTTTCCCATTACCTTGTCTTTTCTTTTTTTTTGTGTAAAACATCTCGAATGACTTAACATTTATTAGAATTGTTTTTCGTTCGCTGTTAAAGCTGTTTCTTTTAATAAATAAAGATTTATTATTGATTTAAACAATTCGGAGTTAGAAAAAAACTGAACCATTGTTGTAAAATTGTCACCACCATATAACTTCTCACATTTACGCCTGCGCCTTCTAAACAAAGCACAGAACAATAGCTGCTGTTGCATGTATTAGAAGAAAACTTAAGAAGAAAAAAAAATAGATTTTAAGACCCCCTAAGTTATGAGTAAGTAATAGAGATACTAAGAAAAGAAATAAATAAATCGAAATAGATGGGGTGTTTGGAGGGGTAATAAAGCGTAAACAAGACCTAAAAATAAATCGGGTTGTTGTTTTTGTGTATTTGAAATGTTTTGCAGTTTTGCATGTCTATAAATAGTTTACGATCTAAAGCCATGAATGGGTAGTAAATCACGATTCTTTTTTAGGTTTTTTTCTCATTCGTCTTACATTTTGTGTTTTGGACCAATTTAAATAAGACCTCTAGTAAGCAACACCAGACTAGTTATAGATTTAGTTTTAGTATTTTATTTTTGTTGTAGTTGTTGTTATTGTAACAGTTAAATCTATGAGGCTGTTATGTAAAAGGATTTAAAAGAATATGTATGCATAATAACGAAAATTGAAATGGTAATAACACTGCCTGTTGCCTTGCAACATTGCATACACATTTTCAATTGCTTATTGAGCAGCTACAACAACAACAACAACAACAACAGAAAAAAGGTTGTTTGCCTTTCGTTTATTTATTTACATTTTTTTTTCTCTTCTTCTAGTTTTTATTTACTGTCTTTCAAATGGCCACTTAAAGTCACTTGCAATGGTTAGATTGCATTGCATTGCATTGCTTCAAAGCAGGCCACTATGTTGGTAGGTTATACATGCATTTCGTGCCAGATTTATTTCTTTGATTGTCTCTGTAGTTTATTTCTACGTTTTTTTGCATATTCAAACCACTTTTTTGTCAAGTCTCCTTTACTGTATAAATACAGGCTTAAAATCTAACAAAAAAAAAAAAACCTCCTTTACTGGTTGCTTAGCATTTTTACTCTACGTCATTACATGTTTGGGGGCTTAACAAACTGCCTTACGTTGGCTTAAGATTACAAAGCATTTTTAAAACACTTAGTCACACTTATTTAATTTACATTGGTTCCCCCTTGTTTGTTCCCCCTCCATTTACTCAAGTATTTAGTTTGCCATGCCCTATTAAATTTAAAAAATTATGTTTAAAATTTCTTTATTAAATAATAAAACATTTTAATTTTATTATAAAAGCCTTCTTAATTATAATTATCGAGTGTTAAATTAATAATTAAAGAATGAAAAAAACAAGAAAATATTGTGACATGCTCCAAAGCACATTTAAATCAAAAGACTTAAGCAAGAAACTTTTTTTCTTTGTAGGTACCATGACGTTTTTTTAAAAACTAACAAATAAATCATGATTGTCAATAAATGCTTAGCACATAGTTAATAATCATACGTTAGTAAATCTAAATATTTACATCCTGTTTGTTATTAAAATTGTAATGGAGATTGTAATTTGCAAAAACGTAATTAAATACGGGGCAAAGGTAGTATGCCATACATACATATATAGGAAGATAAATGCAAATCGTTTATCTTTATTATTTCCGCTTTTAAAGTTCTTACAGCACATACCATTTAAGTAGAAAACAGAATAACATACCTTGCATAACTTAGGGGACTTTAATGAATTTACTAGTCCAGTACTGCCTTCAACCTGTATAGGGTAGCAGTATTATGCCTCCTCCAAGTATATTATAGCGAATCCAATTCCCTGGCTATTACAGGATATGTGCTCAAGTGTTTATTTCTGGAATGCATTAATGCTGCACTGGTTCCAAGTATATGTGTTCTGATGTTGCATTCCTATCATCACAGAATCTACAAATTGGATTCGAAACAAAAGTATTTTGAATACACAATGCAAAGGCCAGCTAACACCCTCAGGTTATTATTAGATAATCTGATGCATGACTCAAATCTCCTTCTATTGTAAATTCTCAATTAACGCCTCTTTCTCTCCCTATTTTCCTTTCGTTTCTCTTTCCACTCGTCAAGCACATCAGTGTGCTCAATATGAATTTATACATGATCTGCATCAGAGATCAGCAATGAATAGTTTTTTTCGCTAGTCATAAGTACTCATGAACTTTTGAGTATGAGTGAGTCAACAGTATTGAAATTCAACTACTCTGGTTCATTGTGCAGCCCTTGCGCTGACCAACTTCTTCCTCTTCCCTGATTTTGGTGGAGTTGGTCAGTACAGGGACTGCGTTCACACGTGGCATCACAACGGGCCTCTATGCATGCTCAAGTGAGCTTTGTGATATCAGTGATACCACTCCGACCTAAACTTAAACTCTGGCTCATTCGTATTCACTACACCATTGATTTGTAAGTACAGGTTGCAATGAGTGTGAGTACAACGTTGACATCAAACTCATAACATTCGAAATATGTTTGATTCATACGCCTACTCATTCAGATTTATAAATTTAGAAAAATACTTATGTGTACTCATAAATGATTCGAGTGATTCGAATCATTCATCAAAATTTACAGTCTTAGTTGTTGTTGCATTTACAATAAAAGGACAAAGAAAAAGACAAAGACAGCAAGCGAAGCCAACACACAACCTTCTAGTGAGTATTGTAGTGTTCGTATGCGAATCATACTTATTATGTGATTCTTATAAATGCTGAGTAAAGGAGAGTCGAAGTCAACAACATCATGCGTATTGTTAAGTATGAGTACGATGAGTACTTCAAACTTTGAATATGAGTAGTATGAGAATGACATTAAAATAAGTATGAGTGCATATAAGTATCAGAAATTATAAGTATGATTCGAATCTACTCATCGTTTTGAATTGCTTTGCATTGTTGATCTCTGATCCGGATGACAGTCTGAGTGTCAGATAATATTGCTATATTCCAGCCAACAGAAGATACACATTTTGTTCAAACTAAATTGAGCACATCTATGGATAGCATAGATTTTGGTGTGAATGATGCCGCCAGTTTCGTAATGAGGTCGGAATTTTGCATTCTAGCATCACAATCTCCCGGGGTTTACTTATTTATTAAGTTGATCTTAACAACCCGTTTATAGGATCAGGATTTCGTTCCTTCGAAACGCCTTAAGCAGCCGGTAAAACCAATCGATATCAGAACTATCTCAACTTCATTTGCCCAATACAGACTTGGTCATCTGGTACACCAACAGCCACTGATGCTCTTATCTAATACACATCTTGTAGGCTGCCTACTCTAAATGCATTTGGATTCTCGCACTTAGGCCACATGAGGCTCATTGTGATGCCACAATTTCCAATTTTTCCCTCTTCTGGGAACCATTTGGACGACTCAGACTGCCAATGGCCATGTTTGACAGTCCTTTGAGATTGTCCTTGTGGTAAACACCAAGATTACTTTTCCTTCTCCGACATAATGATGGGCATGTACACAATGAGTGTTTTCCTTTTCTTTGTCTCTGCATCTTCTGCAGAAATTGTTTACCAAGTGTTCAAGACCAATACGCCTTGCATGTGTAAACAAGACATTTATAGGATTTCGATTGTTCTGTGACTTCCTTTCAAACCATTCGGGGCTTCTTATGAAACGACTGGCACCGCGTAATGTCCATGCCTGCCAATTGCTTCAGATCATCCATGTGGTGAACAACAAGATTAATTTTCCTTCTTGCAGAACAGTGTTTTCCTTTTCTTCGTCTCTGCATCTTCTGCAGAAATCAAGACCAGTGCGCTTTGCATGAGTAACCATAATGCAATGCAGACTTTTCATGTGGCTTTCATCTCGTTTTGTCTGCATTCCTACAGTTGGTTCAAGACCAATGCGCATTTTATGAGTACCAATAATGCCAGGCTCAGTAATGACTCCAGTTTAAGCAGACTTGTCATACGTCTTTCATCCTGTTTTGGCCGTAATCCAACAGTTGGTTCAAGGCCAATGCACATTTTATAAGTACCCATAACGCAATGCTCAATAATGACTCCAGTTTAAGCAGACTTTTCATGTGCCTTTCATGTCTTTTTTTCGTAATCCAACAGCTGGTTCAAGACCAATGCCCCTTGGACGAGTACCCATAATGCCAGGCTCAGTAATGACTCCAAAAATCATCCAGAGCGTGCTCTTTTGGAGTTTAAGCAGAAACATTCGTAGGCGTTTCATTTCATTTTGGAAGTTGCCGTAGTCTAGTAGGCAGTATGTTGGCTTATTAAACGTAAAGCCAGGGTTCGAGCCCCAGGCCAGACATCAATACAAAATACAAAAAGTAGTCCTTCGGCGACTTCCTCTCAGCAGATTTCTGGCAAAAACTCTGAGGGAAAATAAAAAATTGCCATGAAAAGTTTCTCAAAAATCTGTCGTTGGGACTTTAAACTATAGGTCCCACCACTCATGCGTAAAAATTAACACACACAACATAAGTGGTGTGAGAAACTAGGACGTTGTACAATGGGTCAATTCGACCTCCGGCTACTGTACTTGTCTTAATTGACAAGTACACGTCCTCTAACCTAACCTGACCTAACTTTCATTTCATTTTGGCCAGATTTTGTGTGCCTTATCGTACTCTGGAGGTGGAAAGCAAAACCATACCTAGAGCATCTGTTATTATGCTTTGCATCCTGTAATTTTTTTTTTGTATACAAGCTTAGGCCTGATATTTTCTACCAATGAAAGAGAACAGTTGGAATCGTTTTTATTTTTTAAATTCTAATTTATTTACCTTTTTTTGTTATTATTTGCTAAACATCTTTTCGATTTAAGTTTGGTTAACATTTCCCACAATGTTTGTTGCCTTGTTTAGCCATTTTTGGGTCTGTTTCTTAAGTCTTTTGTTTTGTATACCAGTTTTACTTGGCAATTGCAATTTGATTGCTGTTTACTTATGTGTTTTATTCTAAACAAATTGAATCATTTAATTTAATTTAAACCAGTTTCTAATATTATTTACATACAGCCAATAATAGTAGTTTGATTAGTTTTTCTGTTTTTTTGTTGTATTTGTAGACTGTTTTTGTTAGAAATAAAGAAAGAAAACTAGATTTTTAGTTCAACTATATAATCACACGGGCAATTTTTGCACAACACAACTTCCTTTTTTATGCAGTTCAATAAATATATTGCAATAAAGCAGTTTTTAAATGATTTTTTTCTGCTTGAAAGTGCATTATGAACTTGTTTTTCTAGCACTTTTTTTTTGTTGCAATAAGTTTTTTTCAATATGTTATGAATTGTATCAAAATTTTTGTAAACATTAAAGCAAAACCGGCTGGAGAATATTTTTTTTCGTTTTAGACTTAATTTGAACATTAAAAAAACATTGTAGCTGGTATCATAATAGTTTTTTTTATTTAATATTTTGTAAACTAAAAATAAAAATAAAATTTTAATTATATGTGTGCTGATATAAGGTGTTTAGATTTCTAAATGATGCAGTTGTCTAAACATTTTATATGCAATTGAATAAATGTTTCTTTACAAAGCAAATGATTTCCATTTAAATTAACCTCGTTTTTGTAGGCCAAATTGTAAAATTCATCCTTCAAGAGTAGAAATAAAAAAAAACATATTTTTTCTTAAAGATCTTCCATCAATTAAAGCTTACCCCCTCTTTTATTTTATTACAAACAATCTTTATTTCAAAAATCTTTTAAATTGTATTAATTTGCCTAAAAAGTTGAAATTTAAATTGTATTTACAAATAAAATACAACACATGTTGCTCTATTTGCGGTGTGGGAGCTGCCAATCAAATAAAAATTTTTTCTACAAAACAATACCCATGAGATTTTTAAAAGTTTTCAAAATTTCAATTCAAACAATAGTAAAATCCATTTACATACATACATATACCTGCATACATATATATATATACCCCTATAGATTCAAACGTTTTCATATTACCATCAAGGCAAACAAAAGACTGAAGACACATACTTGTATCCACCAAAATAATGCATTCACAGTAAATAAATCAAAATTTAAATGAATTTATTTTATAAAAAAACAAATGAAAAAAAGCAAACAAATACATCTAGCCATTGATATGCATGACCTATACATGAGTGTAATAACGAAAGACTTAAGACACATACTTGCTTAAAACTAAACTTAAAAATTTAAATAAATTGCCAAAAACTACAAAGCAAACAAAAAATTATAAATACATAACGGTCTTGAGTTACGCTCTTAACAGGGAACACCGAAAAACAATTAAAATTCCTGACTAGCAATTCTCAGCCATTTTTGTAGTTTTATTAAGGTTAAGGTTACATTCTATAAATAACTTCCCAAGCATAGCCAAGCATACTTCCTCTCAAGTTCCCAAATAAGTACGTCATAATGACAGAGAATTATAATGGTCTCCTCTCCTTCATCGTCCTTACAGCTTTTGCAGAAGTCATTGTGATTGCTAGTATTTGTAGCTCTTGGGCTTGTGCGAACCAGAGGTCAGCAATGAATATACAAAACGATGAGTAGATTCGAATCACACTTATAATTTCTGATACTTATACGCATTCATACTTATTTTAATGCCATACTCATACTACTCATATTCAAAGTTTGAAATACTCTTCGTACTCATACTTAACAATACGCATGATGTTGTTGAATTCGACTCTCCTTTACTCACCATTTACAAGAATCACAAAATAAGTATGATTCGCATACGAACACTACAATACTCACTTGAAGGTTGTGTGTTTGCTCTGCTTGCTATCTTTATCTTTTTTGTTTATGTGCCTTTCTTCTTTCTTTGTAAATGCAACAACAACTATGACTGTAAATTTTGATGAATGATTCGAATTACTCGAGATCATTTATGAGCATTATAAGTATTTTTCTAATTTTTTTAACTGAATCTGAATGAGTAGGCGTTTGAATCAAACATATTTCGAATGTTATGAGTTTGATGTCAACGTTGTACTCATACTCATTGCAACTTGTGCTTATAAATCAATGTTGTAGTGAGTACGAATGAATCAGAGTAGTTGGATTTGAATACTGTTGACTCACTCATACTCAAAATTTCATGAGTACTTATGAGTACCGAAAAAGCGATTAATTGCTAATCTCTGCTGCGAACCAAAGACTATAGCTATAGGCAAGCACGTAGGTAGGTGGCTGTCTGCTCAAGGAGTATGAGTGCACATACTTGGGTCACAAATAGGGCTCATTATGGTACTACAGTTGTGACCTGTTCTAACTGCTATGAGATTCCTTAGATGAATTCTAGTCGGTTATAAAGCAAATTTCATTCATTCATCTGCCAAGTCTCTGTAAAAATGGTTTTATTACTCCATCTTTCCTTTGCGAATGAATAGGAATTTCAATATCACGTGTTAATTCAATTCCATTTTCGTTTCTACCTGTCTTTGCAAGTGCGTCGGTTTTATTGTTACTTTCAATGCCACTGTGCCAAGGAACCCATATGAAGTTAACCATCGATGTGCAGGATATGTTGCGATAAGGAAGAGTTGGAGACTGTCGAGTACCTCCTCTAGTTGATCGTTTGAATTCTGTGTCAAGAGCCGACATCAAGGCTCTCCACGGGATTCATTAGTAACTTGAGCTGGTTGAGAAGTGCTAGGGCTTCATCGATGTAGTCGCGTTCTCCCATTTTGTTTTATTCTGGGCTGTGTAATTCCTTCGCTTCCCATTCTCTCTTTCTACTTCCGCTCCTTTTTCCTATAACCTTTTTTATTCTTCCTTCTTAAGGACGTTATGTTTAATGGGTCAAATCGACCTCCGTGTACTGTACTTGTCTAAATTGACAAGTACACGTCCTCTAACCTAACCTAATCATCGAATGTCTCGCTATCTCCCCCAAAGATAGCCTGTATTGTGAGTATCTACTCTAGGCATGCCATGACTGCTTTAATATTAATTAAAGTGCTTACACTTAAACTCTACATGCTCTGTTATTGGATTCACTTAGCTGGAGCCTTTAGAGCCTTTATTGCAACTTGAATAGTACTATAGTACACGTGTAGTGCAAGGGTCAATTGTTCTGAAAAGATTCCATAGCCGACTAGTGGAGCAATCTGTTTTAGGGAATATTTGAAAGACTTTTTCTAGGAGGTTTAAAGGGTTAACACAATAGATTCTATTCTGTATTTTGTATTTAAAACTACGTGGGAAAATGGTTGTCCATATCAACTATGACCAAGATTTTGGCATGACGATAGCCTCTCATGAAAAAGATTTAAAAAAAACTATCATTCCGAGTCGACTGTATGCCTCACCACTCATGTATAAAATTAACACACACAACACAAGTGGTGTGGGACTGTAGGTCGTAATCCGGACTGAAGGGTTGTAATGACCGATCATATATGGATGTAATCATCATAATAATACACAACCAATCGGCTTTGATGGTTCCTTATCTCTAATGGCAACAATCAAATCACGGTCTATTTAAACGAGGTTCTTTTGATTACAAAATCATGGAATTGAGTATGACTCCAATTTTCGGAATTTGTTCACTTGCAGTAACAAAGTTATCGATTAAACAACTATGGAGAGACATTGAGCCAAGTTAAATCCACTTGGAAATACGGAAGAAGAAATGGCGGTGGAAGTTTAACTTATTACACAGATTACCCGGAGATTTTACATGCATTGCTGTTGATTACAGACATACATACATAACATAGCCCTGCAAATTTGGACTTTTTTGTACAAATAAGATGGCTTCAAGTGTTTTCGAAGGCATTTTGCGCGCTGAACACTAATCTGGTTTCATAAACTTTCCATCACGTCAGGTTTTCGAAAAAAGGGGAAATATCATTTTTGGCCATTTTTGAAACATTGTAGATCTAAACACTGACGTGCTGATTACAGCTCTTCATTCAGATTTAAAACATTCAAAATTAATCAGATTTACTTGACCGCCATATTGAATCCGCCATTTTGAATCTGTAATCAGCGACCCCAAAAATCCCTGAGTAACAATTTTCAAGTAAATCTGATTAATTTTTAAGGACCCCGTAATGCGTTTCTTTTTCTTTTGCACCCCTTGACATAAACCCACATCCTACTTTAAGGGTGTATGCAAGCAATTTGGCTTTGGGCTCATTTTAAAGAGCAAAGATCAATTGTCAATTTCTGACAATAGCGATGGTTCTAGCAAGTCCGTGTTTAGCTCTACAATATTTCAAAAATGTTTCTCGAAAACCTGATGTGATGGAAATTTTTTGAAACCAGATTCGTGTTCAGCGCACAAAACGCCTTCGGAAACACCTGGAGCAATCTTATTTGCAAAACCCATGCAGAGCTGAGTAATTGGTTATGACAACCCTTCAGTTAAGATTACGACGTAGTTTCTTACACCACTCATGTTGTGCATGATAATTTTATACATGAGTGGCGGAATCTACAGTTTAAAGTCGACTCCGAACGATAGACGTTTTGTTGAGAAACTTTTCCTGGCAATTCTATTCACTCTTATAGTATTTGCAAGAAATCTGGTGAAGGGAAGTCGCCGAAGCAATATTTTAATATCGTTTTGTTGGAAATGTTTGACCTGGGGCTTGAACCGTGGCCTCACGTCTAATAACACAACACACTAGGTACTGGACTACGGCGATTGCATGATGTTGATTAGAATAGGTAAACTAGAAGGATAAGAAATCTGGTAGAAAAAGGTTGACATGTAGTCTTTCCCGCCAGGCAAGAGCTGGAATGGCTACATACGGTTAACAAATTTTAGAAATTCTTTAACTAATCCGTTTTCGTTGAAAATCTTTATAGTTTCCTTGATGTTAGGACGGTCTTTTGCATTGTTTAAAAAATTTCTGAAATTGAACTGAATTGTGGCCCTGCACAGGCCCACAAAGGTATGCATCCGATTAACAAATTTCACAAATTTCTGAACCAATGCAAAAGACCGTCTTAAAATCGATGAAAGATGTCAGACAACTATAAATATTTTCAACGAAAACGGATTAGTTAAAAAATTCCCGAAATTTGTTATCCGTATGTATACTTTTGTGGCTGAGTGTATATCGTGGTTATACTATACTTCTATACTTATATGGTCAAACATAACAAATAATGATAAGAAGAGAAGAAATTGGTTGCAATTCTCTTAAAAAATTGTAAGTTTGACTCATTGAGTTAAAATTTTACCTGTAAATCGAGTCTAAAGTGTATATAAATTAGTCTTTACTTTATAACTTTTATGGTTATTGATTTCTCTAAGACTTTAGCAAGAAAACATAAAATAAAATCAACAATCAATACTAAGGCCTTTACAATCATTTCCATACATTGCTATCCTATGGTGTTATGGCAATAGGTCAGGGTTTTAAAAAATATTTTTTGGATTTTTTCAGAAGCCAATGAACTCTTGGATATTTTAAGATTTAAAAAAAAAAAATCAAAAAAAATTCAAAAATTAATGAAAAACTATTTAAATGTTAAGCCAAACATTTGTTTAAAATCATATTTAATGGCATGTAATTTTTCTTTTTCTTATTCCCCTAATTGCAGATATTTTGTATCCACTGTGTTACAATTTCAAATCTATCGTGGCATGTGTCGTGCAGCAGGGCAATATGAACCAAATGATCCGCGTAAACCATTGCATAAATGTGATGTCTATCGTCATCCTGAAGCGGGTAATTTATTAAAGTAAGTCAAGCAAGTTTAAAAATCATACAAAGGAGAGAAAAGGAACTGAAATATTTTGTTTTTTTTTTCAACCAAACTTAGGCAAATTATGTCGAAAGGCTCTTCACAGCCATGGCAAGAGGTACTGCAGGAGTCATTGGGTGAGGGCCGTTTAGATGGTTCAGCCTTACGTGAATACTTTGCACCCCTAGAGGAATGGCTGCGTTTGGAAAACCTACGTACTAATGAATATGTCGGCTGGAATTATGATGGCGATTACTGTAAACGCAGCATAGATACGGCAAATTTACAAGTGTTTGGCGGCTATTACAATCAGGCGCCGTCTCTTATTATACACAACAACAATCAATTGCTGTTGCTTACTGTAATAACTTATTTAATAATGTTTTATTTAAGTTTATAAATATAATACAATACGTTTAATAAGATTTATTTCTCTCTATTTTCTCTATTTTTTCTTATTGTTTTTGATAATATTTATGCCTCTACTACTACTACTACTTATCCAGTCAATTGCTTAAACAATTACTTTAATTAATAGAGTCATTATTGTAAAGCGTTATTTTTTCTATATTAAATTAAATAAATTACTTAAGAACAATAACAACAATAACAATAATATAAAATAATAAGAAAACAAACAAAATAAAAAAATTAAATTATTTGCTTAAATTTTTTTATTTATTTACTTGAGACTTTAATGCGACACAATATGTATGGCGGTATGCCTAATACTTCATGTGATAAATATACTTCCGTTTCAGATGCGGCATTAAGACAGTCAGAGACATTCGCTTGAAGGCAATATTAATGCATACACGCCGTAGTCTAATAGTAGTTCAAACCTCACGTCAGACATCTTCAGTGAAGGAATATTTCTTCGGCAACTTCCTCCCAGCAGATTTCTGGCAAAAACTCTATGAATAAAATGAAATTGCCACGAAAAGTTTCTTAAAAATCTGTCATTTGGAGTCGACTTTAAACTGCCCAGCCACTTTATGTTTAAGATTAACAAAAACTATATAAAGTGGTGCCAGAAACTACAGGGTGGCTGATATATAATGCAACAAAGTAAAGCGCTATATTTTTTAAATTTTTTTTTTAATTTTATTGTTCAAAAGCAAAAAATGTTGGAAATAACATCAAATTATAGAATCAGTTTAGATTTTTTCGAATTGGCCACCTTTGGTACGAATTATGGCCTTCAAACGGCCGACAAAGCCATCACACGCTGCTTCTCATCGGAGAAAACCAAATTCGGTAGCTGGCCACTTTCGTGCAAGCGAAGTAACTCCTTGGCTCTTTCCAGTCTAACTTTTTTTGTCCATCGGTAAGCTCTTGCACTTCAATGGCTTTAATCCAAGCTCATTTTTCAATATGTGTTGCATCCGTTCTCGCGATATGTTCAGCTCACGAGCAATTTTTCTACCACTGCGGCGTGGATTTCGATCAAATCTGGCCTTCACTTTTCGGATCATTTCTGGTGTTGTTACCGTTTTTCTTTCGTCCACTTTTTGGACGCGATGCAACACTGCCAGTATCACGGTAACGAGCAATGGTACGAGAAACAAAAGATTTATTCATATTTAAATGCTGGAGGGCTCTAACGATAGCCACCTGTGGTTTTCCAGCCAAATATAGAGCAATCACACTATCACGCTTGAATTCCATCACAAATAACTTTTTTTCTGAATGCAATAGATCAAAATGCTTTTGCAAGCTTGTAAATAATAAAATGAACTGTCACTGGAATAAATCTGTCGGCTGTCAGACTAGCGGTTTACAAATGATAACAACCTGAAGTTGGTTGCAATATATATCAGCCACCCAGTAGGTCGCAATCCTGACAGAAGGTTTGAAATGACCAATTATCAGTTGGATTTCAATACCCAACCAGAGTTTCCAGATTCATTTTTTTAGTTTACTTATGATCAAAGTCTGCTTAAATCTTAGCAGCAATTATTCTTCTTAAATATACGATGATATTAGATTCGGGACTGCATGCTTGCCATGGCAGTAGATCAACATTTTTTAAAAAACGCCCATGCCTTATTTTATGCCTTATATTCACAGCCACAATATCTTGTTGAAAATATAAAGTCGACCATCAGAAGTGCAAATGGGTAAGAGGGCTGAAGAAGTACAGACCCATCAAGGATCTCTGAGCTAATACACAAGCAGCCTTGTTGTGCTCTCACCAGGACATCCATATTTACATACATAATTGGTCATTACAACCCTTCAGTCAGGATTATGGACCTAGTTTCTCACACCTCTTATGTTGTGTGTATTAATTTTCATACATGAGTGGCGGGACCTACAGTTTATAGTCGACTCCGACCGACAGATTTTTGAGAAACTTTTCATGGCAATTTTATTTACTTTCAGAGTTTTTGCCAGAAAATCTGCTGAGAGGAAGTCGTCGAAGTATTTTATCATATTTCGTTGAGTTGGAGATATCTGACCTGGGGTTTGAACGAAGGCCTCACGTCTAATAAACCAACACACAACCTACTAGACCACGGCAACTGTGGTGTCTACCTCTTCAAATTACGACAAAAATTATCCACCAGTTCTTGAAGCACTCTTTCAGAACAACTAGCAATTTTTCTATTAGTGCGATCAAACGACTGTCTATGACTGTGGCTAAGGTGCTGTGATAAATGGTTGCGTAAAATAAAAAACTTATAAATAAAACCAAATGCAACGCCCAAAAACCTGTTGTGAAATTCAATTAACAGGCATTATTTATTGCAATTTTCTACAGTCGATTTATTTTTAAATTTTTCAAAAAAAAAATCATTTTTTTTTCAAAAAAATTGTTTTTGTTTGAAAAACTACTTGACAAATTGCCATAAATTTACGTTCTAAATGCAACAATCAATGTCAATGCTGCAGCTTTAAAAAATTACACAAAAAACGAGTTGCATAGGCTTTTTAGCACAAAAAAAAAATAAAAAATCTACAAACCCCACAATACCCTTAAAAACGAAAACTCTACACACCAAACCAACAGACAAATTCCAATTCCAACATGTGAATTTCAATTTGTATGTCACACAGGCCATTACATATGTACATATTACTGCTGCTGCTCTAACAAAACGAAATTTGCCTGCCTATTTGTCTAAACTTTGCTACGTCTGATATTTGTCTAGGCTTTGATACAGAAAAACTGAAAAAAAATATTCATGCGTTTATGCGTTACTAAGGTGCAGCAGCCTCATTTGTGCGTATGAAAAAGAGAAAAAAAAAACCGAAAACCTGCCATTTTTATTTTGGAATTTAATGTTGTTTTGCATACACACGTTTGCTTTGCTTTTCATACCCAAACATTTGAAAAATCAAAAAAAAAAAATGTTAATGCATCCGGCATTTGATTACATCGATTGAGAGCAAGGGCATGCAGCAAAGAAGTTAATGAATTTTTCCAAGGATTTTCTTTTTGGTTAAAAATGCTTTAAAATACAACGATTAATGATAACTTTTTATATAAATTGTAAGACCTGATAGAAGCTATAGATGTGCATGAAATTAAAGATGATTTTTTAAGCATTTTGGTTTTGAAAATTTCAACGAAACATAGAAAATTTTTGCACAAGAAACTTCAAATTCCCACAGAAATTAATACAGCGTAAAGAAGTCAAACCAACTTGGCTGTCAAACTCTTGGAAGCCTATACATAGCATCACATTCCGTGTGGCATACGGCACTGTCTTATAGAATCCAAACACCAATTAAATCCAATTCTTCCTTTCAAGCAAAGTAAAGTCAAGGATGATCAAGAGATAAAATTTCGAGATTCTTAGGCCTTATGTCAAGCCTTAAGGATTATGCCACACAGATTCCCATATAAGGAGATCTGATCTAGCTCTTCTTATTGTGTATAGTCATCTCAGGCCTATCCTGCATGCTTACATAACGGGTGATTTTTTAGCTATTATTTTTTTTGGCAACACTGGTTTAAACAGCTCACGCACGTTTCGTGTTTTGTTTCACTGTCAAACATCTTCAGTTTCGTCTATAATTTAACCATGAATCGTCTTATAAAGGAACAGCGCTTGCAAATCAATTGAATTTTATTATCAAAATGCGTGCTCTGTTAAGAAAGTTCATCGCGTGCTTCTTCCATTTTATGGTCAGTTTAATCGACCCACTGAAGCGGCCATTCGGGTTATTGTGACAAAATTTCGCACCAAATTTACATTGTTGGACATTAAACCACCAACACGCTTACTTAGAGTGCGAACTGAAGAAAATATTGCAGCTGTATCCGGCCAGTGTTAATGATGACCATCATCGCTTTTCGCAGCAATTGGGCCTCTGTTACTCAACAACGTGGAAAATTTTGCGGAAGGATTTAGGTGTGGAACCTTTCAAAATACAGCTGGTGCAAGAAGCAAGTTGAAGCCGAACGACCTACCGCAACGCAGATGGTGAATGGGCTCTTGAAAAGTTGGCCGAAGATCCACATCTTTATCGAAAAATTGTGTTCAGAGACGAAGCTCATTTTTGGCTCAATGGATACGTAAATAAGCAGAATTGTCGATTTTGCAGTGAAGATCAGTCAGAAGCATTGCAAAAGCTACCAATGCATCCAGAAAAAGTCACAGTTTGGTGGGGTTTATGGGCTGGTGGCATCATTGGACTGAACTTCTTCAAAGATGCTGCGAATCGTAACGTAACTCTGAATGGTGAGCGCTACCGTTGGATGATATACAACTTTTTTTTGCCCAAAATGCAAGAGCTTGACTTGCATGACTATTGAGGGGCGAGTTCGGTGAACATTTTATTTCACGTTCGGGTCCGGTCAATTGGCCGCCTAGATTGCCTTTAGACTATTTTTTGTGGGGCTATGTTAAACCTCATGTCTATACAGACAAGCCCGCTTCAATTGACGCATTGGAAGACGATATTGAAGCATTTATTCGTGAGATACCGGCCGAAATGTTGGAAAGAGTATGCCAAAAATGGACTAAGCGGATGGACCATTTGAGGCGCAGTCGCGGTCAACATTTGCATGAAATAATCTTCAAACATTAAATTATATTGACCGTACTATCGATTCAAATAAAGATTTCATGCATTTTTCTGAATTTTTATGTGTTTTTTTTTTTGAAAAATTTTCCTATAGCCTTTAAAAAAATCACCGATTACATACATAATTTGTTCTTACAATGCTTCAGTTAGGATTACGACCTATCTTCTCGCAACACTTATGCTGTGACTTTTAGTTTTCTACATGAATGGCGGGACCTACAATTTAAAATCGACTCCGAGCGACAGATTTTTGAGAAACTTTTCCATGGCAATTTTTTGCTAATCTCAGAGTTTTTGTCCGAAATCTGCTGAGAGGAAGTCGCCGAAGAAATATTTCGTTTCGTTGGAAATATCTGATCTTGGGTTTAAACCGTAGCCTTACGTCTACTAAGCCAACACATTACCTACTAGACTACGCGTCTATCCTGCAGTTAGTTCAAAGTCTTATTACTTAAGTTATATCCTGGATACACAAAAATGTAATTTTTTTACGATACGTTGGGTGATGGATATAAGCCCATGAAAAGACATTCGCTGGTCCAAGTGACATAAAGATGACAGCAACCAAGGCACTTTGTGCCATGTTGAATTGGCTTTTTCCTAAGCTACTCATAGAGCTGCTGGCAACTCTGGGGCCAATTAAGTTCAGTTCAGCAAACTGCTGCCCTAAGCAGCCCCACATTCTAACATGTAAGTATGTCGCGGACCTTATTTATCTCTATTCACCTTAGACTCCTCGAACATGCCGCTAACGGAACTAATCGATTTCATTTGAAGCTCGGATTGGTTCTAACCCACCACCAAAGGAACTTGTCTGTGAACGGTAAATTAACAATTAACCTAACCTAACCTAACCTAGACACCTTTATTCACAATAAAGACTACTGGATCTTCCTACATATTCTCTGGAAATATACAAAGATGTCTTAATGTTAGATGAGAAAATTATTTGTGGCATGTATAACAAGCACTTAATACCAAATATTTGATCGTCGTCATCATTAAAACGATATTCAAGAAGCAAAATATTTCAGACTTTCGAAAGTCTTGTGGACTTTGATATGAAATTGTCCGTGAAAGGGGAAATTGGGGATTATTTGAAGGCTTCAACTAGTTATGTCATTACGCGTAGGAACATACGTGAAAACTATACTGCAAGCGATTTGGCTAGAGGAGGCATCGGACTTGACATCCTTTATGTGAAGATATATTTTACTCTCTCTCTCCACAATCCATTATTTTCGTCTACAGACATAGGAACTTATTTTGGACATTTTCGCTAAAACAGATACCAAAGTGAAGAACCTCTTGTACGAGCCGCGAATAGGGAAGTCTACTGACCAGAGATCAGCAATGAATCGCTTTTTCGCTACTCATAAGTACCCATGAAATTTTGAGTATGAGTCAACAGTATTGAAATCCAACTACTCTGAATTATTCGTACTCACTACAACATTGATTTATAAGTACAGGTTGCAATGAGTATGAATACAACGTTGACATCAAACTCATTAAGATTCATACTCATTAAGATTCATAAATTTAGAAAAATACTTATAATACTCATAAATGATTCGAGTCATTCGAATCATTCATTAAAATTTACAGCCTTAGTTGTTGTTGCATTTACAATGAGAAAAGAAAGTAAAAGGCAAAGATAGCAGGCAAAGTAAACACACAACCTTCTTGTGAGTATTGTAGTGTTCGTACGCGAGTCATACTTATTTTGTGATTCGTGTATACGATGAGTCATGGAGAGTCGAAACAATAACATCATGCGTATTGTTCAGTATAAGTACCATGAGTATTTTAAACTTTGAATATGAGTAGTATGAGTATGATATTAAAATAAGTATGAATGCTTACGCATTATGCATCAGAAATTATAAGTATGATTCGAATCTACTCATCGTTTTGCTCTGCTACTGATCACGACAATACAGTACTTTCAGTCGTTACAGCCCACTATTTTCGTTCGCAGACATAGGAACATATTTTTGACGTATTGGCTTAAACATGTATCGAAGTCGACAACCTCTTTTACAAACTGCGTAAAGGGGAGTCTACTGGCCGCGATTATGTTGAAAACTAGAGATAAAGTTCACTACATGGCGAATGTTTGCTGAATAGAAAATGAGATGACCATACGTTAATCCAAGGACAATAAAATGATTGTACATTAGAGACGTGGTCTTAGCATTTATGGTCCACTGTATGTTAGAGGCGACTTCCTCTCAGCAGATTTGTGGCATAAAAATAATATTGCCATGAAAAAGGTGCTTAAAAATCTGTCGTTTGGAGTCGAGTTTAAACTGCAGATCCCGCCACTCATGTATAAAATTAACGCATACAACATGAGGGTTTTGAGAAACTACGTTGTAATCCTGGCTAAAGAGTTGTAATTAACAATTATGTATGTATGTATATGTGGATGTACGCGTATAAGGGCATTATTGCACGATTTCTGGAGAACTTGCTATGAGGTAGAGGAGAGTTTGAAGGAACAGATGTGCTAGTTTTAATTCAGCCTTAAAGGAAATGTTTACATTTCAAATTTCTTTGTTCCAACACTTGTTTAATATTTTTTCATTTTCCTTTTTTGGCAGCGTTGTATAACATTATCATGATCATGATCATCCTCTAAGCAATTGTTATTATTTTTCTAGTTCCGCAAAAATCGAAAAAAAAAACAACAAAACATCACCCACCTTAATTTAGTTTAGTTAGTGTAAACGATCGTTCAGCTGTATTAAATAAGAGTTTAAAACGAATGCTGAAACTAATCTTATGACTGGAAGAAATAGCGATTCACTTACACTTACTCTACTGAATACATGCTATTTGATGTGGGTGTATGTAATCATACACGAACAAATGAACGAATGAAAGATTGAAAGAAAACATTTACATTTACATTGTGTGGTTGGTTCATTAATCTGTAAAGTGATCTTGGGATAGTTGTGTTCTACTATCCAGTTTTACTTTTTAGAGATTTTTCGTAAGTTTTTCTCTTCTTTTTTCTTCTTTTCACTGCTGTTGTTTTATTGTTGTTGCGTTTTGTAGTAAATTTAATTCAATTAAGACTAGTTTAAGCTGTTTGTCTATTTGTTTTAAGTGAATCTAAAACAAAAACAAATTATTTAAAAAAGAAATGAAAGTGAAAAAAAGAAAGAAAAATATTCACTTTTATTACCCTTTTGTTGTATATTCATACACCCCCTTATCACTTAATGTGGAAATAAATACTCTGTGATATGGACAACAAAATAATTGTTGTTAATCATTAAATTTGTAAAGATTGACAACAACAACAACAACAACATCTTATTATTCCCTTTATTTAAGAATATACATATGTAAAGATTAGGAGTTGCTTATGAGTTAAGAACAGTAAAACTGTTCAATGGGACCAACTAGAAAACAGGAATTACTTTCTAAAAAAATATTTTAGAAATTGGATCAAATTAAACCCACAATTCTGAACATAAAACTGCCTATAAATGGATTTTTTCATTAGAATTTTATAAATTACAGTCTCAAATCGATTTATCATTAACCAAAGGCATCAACTAATCTTATCTAAAATATGTAGAAAATCAGACTTACAAGCAACAAAACAACATGAGCATGCAATCATAACTATCAATGAGATATTGGTTCATTTCGACAACCCCAATCACAAGAAATCATATGTGAGGCAAGGGCTACGAGGCAAATCTATGTCTAAACAGAATACCCATTGCGCCAAGGAAATTTTTTAAATCTAGTGGTACCAGAAGGTATAATAGTGGTATATATACAGTATATATTGTTACGTTTTTACCTTTTTAAAAACGTTTAAATATGAGTTCGTTAATTGCAAACCAAGTGAAAACAAATATGCGTTTAGTTTTTCTTAAACTCTCTTTATCCTTTACACTACTTTTGTGTGCCACCGTATACAACTTAACGATTCAACAATAATTGGCTTGTACACTATTCTATTTCACACTTCTGTCCGCGTTAACACTAACAACTGTTCGTTAGATCTTCTATGCTTCCAACCTTTTTGCAAGCAATGCCGCTTGTACGTTCCAACCGCAACGCGTCTTCACACAAGGCTGACTGAATTATCACTGCTTTGTCCAGCCCTTTTATAGTCCGACACAACCAGTCTAACGAACATTCTTGAAGTGGAAGGTTCGTGATCTCGCCTTCTCCAGAGCTCTATTGCTAATGCATTGTTCTTCGTGTGCTTTGCTTATGTTGTCTATCCCTTTTTGTCACATACATGCTGTTGTTGGTACCAGGCGCAACCATGTTCGTTGTACATATGTGTGTGTGCAGCTTTAGATAATCAACACGTTCATTGTATTCTTAATGTTAGTGTGTATTTGTATCGTGTGGCTTTTGTTTATCGTTTTTTGTTGTTAAACGATATTAGGTCGTTTCGTAGGTAGCTACTACACTATCATGTGAGACCTGTATACGACCTATAGATGGCAATTAATTCATATCGAGATATCATTGGCCTTGAATGTGCAATCAGACACGACGTTTTCCACCATGACAATGCTCGGCCACAAATGTTTGGGTGCAGCCTAAAAACTTTAGGGTCTTTTCCTAAGCGCTTTCAGTCTTTGAAATTGAATACAATAAACTGTGTGCGAGAGTAATCGCCATACCATAGTCTAGTAGGTATTACACGCCCATGGTTCAAGCCCCAGCTTAGACCTCTCGAACAAAGCGAAATATGAAAGCATATTTATTTTGGCGAATTCCTGCTCTTATGAGAAAAACTCTGAGAGTAAATAAAAATTGTCATGAAAAGTTTTACGAAAATCTGTCGTCGACCCCGCCACTCATGGATAAAATGACAACATGAGTGGTGTGAGAAAGTAGGTTGTAATCCTCACTAAAGAGTTGTAATGACGCAGTAAGTAAGTGTGTGAGATATCATCGAATTTGAGACAATATCGATCTTTATTTAGGATTCAATAACGTCCAATGTATTTCGAAAAGGTCACTGTTTGACGTAGATTTTGAATTGGCGTCGTCATTGTCGTCTTTCTTTTTTTTTAGAACACATTCCGGTCAGACCATCTCAACAGCCGTAGGTCGATGAATACCAATATTTTTTTGGCCAGAATTGCATGAACTGTCCACTAACGACAAGCTAATCCAACAGGACGGTGCATCAAACCACACAGTTCATGCCACATTGATATTCTATGCGAGGGATTTATGGGGAAAGGCCATCTCATTGTGGATGTGTTGTGAACTGACCACCGAGATGTTGCGATTTGGCTCCGTTAGACTTTTTCTTGCTAGGTTTTCTTAAGATGCATGTGTATGCTAGTAAGCCACAAACCACAGCGGTCCTCAAAGCTAACAAAACCCATGGCATTGGCCAAATTCTGCTTGATTTGTGCACCAGAGTCATGAAAAATTGGACGACTGGACACAGAGAAGTCTTGTCGGACATAGGGAAAAATTACAAAGGCAAACAAAAAATTTTTTTTTTGTAGTGATTGAAGACAAAACACACGTATATACACATGGCCATTACAACCCTTCAGTAAGGATTACGGCCTAATTTTAAGCATGAGTGGCGGGACATACAATTTAAAGTCGACTCCGAACGACAGATTTTTTAGAAATTTTTCATGGCAATTTAATTTCACTCTCAGAGTTGTTGCCAGAAAACTGCTGAGCGGAAGTCGCCGAAGAAATACTTATTTTTCATATTTCGCTTTGCTGTCTAACCTGGGGTTTGAACCGTGGCCTTACGTCTAATAACCCAACACACTACCTACGAGACTACGGCGACTTTGAACGACATAACACTCCTACGTTTATTGAAGTGGTAAGACGCATATCGTTTCAGAAGAAGATAACTTTCAATTCTTTGGATGAGAGTAATAAACGAAATAGGCCCTTCTATAGAAATCTAAACATTTTTTACCCAATTCTTGTAAGGCTCCATGGAGTTGGGTTAGAGGATGTGTACTTGTCAATTAAGACAAGTACAGTACCCGGAGGGTTAATTGACCCATTGTATTGAAGGCTCCATGGAGTTGGTTCTCTTTAAATCGGATGCACGCATGCTGTTCAAAAGATCATTCACAACGTCATCAGTAGTTGCAACAGATTTAAAACTGTTGATGATAATCATCATCAGTAACATCATTATTATTATAATGATAATGATGATGATAATAATGTGTTGTATACAATACTCAATTAAATGCAATCAAATGTGATTTCATTGTTGTTGATTATTTTTATTATGTCGCTGGCACTGATGATGTATCTACATATGTATGTACATATGTGTGTAAATTACACTGTGCACGTACAGCAGACAATATGACGCAGAGATTAAACGCATTTAACAAGCGTTTTGTTGTGTTCAACTTTTTATTTGTAAATTTTTTTTGTATTGTTTTCGTTGATTTCAATTTGGAGACATTTTAGAGAGTGAATAAAAATTTTATTTTTTTTTTTTAGAACTTTAACAATCAAACAACATGAGTAGATTTTTGTTGTTGTTGTTGAGTTTGTAAATCATTATTAAAAAAAATAAAAATAAAAAAAATTCAGTAAAAAAGTAAATTCAATTTCACATCGTAAAATTGTAAAAATACGGTTCTAAAGATCAGTTTGAAAAATTCAGCGATAAAGTTTAAACGTATCAGACGCATTCTAAATAGAAAACTAAACTAAAAAAAAGAAAGAAAGATAAATTTATAAATAAAACGGAAGAAAATTACACAATGACACAGCGTTGCTGTACAACAAGTGAAAGTATTTGAAAATGTAAAGCGGAACACAGAAAGAAAAAATTTGAAAAAAATTTAAACAAAATTTTTAAAAATTTTTCTTAATCGGTTTAAAAAAAAAAGAAAAATAATCTGAAAAAAAGAGAAAAATTTAAAATTTCAAAGAAAAATTACATAAAATGTGTGTTGGAAAGAAATATTTCAAAGTAATTTTGTGTCTAAATTTAATACTTTTAAGTCGTTCGAAAGCAAATGATGGCTTAAAGATTAATACCGATTTAATGGCTGGTATTATAAGTGATTCAGTGAATTTGGCCAGTGTTGTAAATACAAATAATAATCAAAATTTAGTTGATACAACAGCACAAAATAATACCAACACCAATGCTGGTATAAATACGCATATGGCTGCAGAGGATAATCACATTTGCACAAAAGAAGAGGAATACATGGAGGAAGCACGTAACCCAACTATGCAGCCTGTTAAGATACGCACAGCCACATGGTGTTTGGAATTTCCACCAAGATGTTCGAATTATAAAACTGAAATGAGAGAAGTGGTCAAAGTGCAGGTGGGTGTGAAGCAAATTTTTTTTTGTAGCTCGGGTATCTGAGTAGAGTATTTCATTCAGAGCAATATTTGCAACTTTAACAGTCTACTGGTGATATTATCGAAAACAGACTAAACTATGTAATAAAAATCTTCTAACCGGAATATATTATTAGAAAAGAAATTGTTAAGTTTTTTTTATTAAATATATATAAAAAATATATATAAACAAATTATATAAAAATTTTTTTTTTAATTATTAAAAAAAATTTTCGTGAATTTTTGAAAAAATATTAAAAATTTTTTTCAAAAAATAATTAAAAAAATTTTTTTAATTAATTCTATTAAGCTTTATTTCGTTAATTTTTTTTTATTTTGGAAAAAAATTTTATTTTAAAAATTCAAAAAAAAATTCATAAAAAATTTTTCAAAAAAAATTCTCAAAAAATTTTCAAAAAAATTAAGAAAAGAAATTTTTAAATAATTTTAAATCGTAAAAATTTTCTACAAAAATGATGATTCCAACGTTGTCACTTTTCAAATATTACTGTACAGTAATAATGTGGCAAAAAATTCGTTGTTTCCACATGAGTTTTAATAACTGGGCTCAACTTACAGCTTATAGTGGTATATATTGCATTTGATTTTGCCCTTTCATTGGTATAAAATAAATATAAGCTCATGTAACAATTCAAACTGACCAGTCACAACGTCATACGTAAGCTAATAGCTCGAGCAAGAACTTGTATTTCTTTAGTGCTGACACGACAAAATTTTTAGTCGTAGAACCCAGAAGTGATTAAAAAAAATCCATTGCATATGGAAAAAGTGACTGTTTGAAATGGCCTGGAGATGACATTAATATCGGCAATTCAGAGGTCTTCAGCAATATGATAACCGATTTTTTTAAATTTTTTTTGCCTGCAACTCATGATATTGATCATGAGCCAATTAAGGCAATTAATGCATGCTTTTCATGCCTGATTTCCAGTCTGATTTATGAACCAGAGTCATAGAAAATTAGACACTTAGAGAGATGTGATATCCTATAAAATAAAAAAAATAAATTAAACAAATTCGAAGCGAACGATGCAATGTTCTATTCCATGGCAGCAATAGGTCTTTCAAATTTACTCAGAATTGTGATGATATCTGACACACACACTTTCTTATACATACACACATAATTGATCAATACAACCCTTCAGTCAGGATTACGATCTAGTTTCTCACACCACTTATTTTGTGTGTGTTAATTTTATACATGAGCGGCGGGACCTACAGTTTAAAGGCGACTCCGAACGACAAATTTTTGCGAAACTTTTCTTGGCAATTTTTTATTTCAGAGTTTTTGACAGAAATCTGCCATTTTAATTTTGTCATATTTCGTTCTATTCGAGATGTCTAACCTGGGGTTTGAACCGTGGCCTCACATCTGATAAGAAGTTCTGATAAGGCGTTCATCAAAGTCAGCCAAATTCGTGGAATTTTGCACATCGTGAATGCACTCCACCTAGAGAAGTTGAAGCGAACATTCGAACGATGTAATATTCCATACATAATGACATCAACAGGTCGTTCAAAAGTATATAAAATTTTGATGATATCTCACGCACACACTTTCTTATTTTTAGATTAAAAATTGAAAGCGAAAATTGAAAGACTACATTCCTACGCAATGACAAAGTGTAAATATTAGAATGACTTGAAAATTTCTTAGATCTCGTGCCCTAAACAGAATTTTACGTACCTTTCTTTTGAAACCGGTAAATGGATAACAGTGTTATGAGAAAAAAATTTTTATTTTAAAAAGCTTTGATTTCGTTCAGGTAATACGAATATAAAAGATGCGAATTAAAATCGCCGTAGTGTAGAAGGTAGTGTGTTGGCTTATTGGACTTGAAGCCACGGGTGAAACCCCAGGTCAGTCATATCCAACAAAGCGAAATATGAAAAAATATTTCTAAGGCGTATTTCTCTCACCAGATTTCGGACAAAAACCCCGAGAGTAAATAAAATTGCTATGAAAGGTTTCTCAAAAATCTATCGTTCGGAGTCCATGTTAATTAGTAGGTCTCACCACTCATGTACAATCCCAGTATCGAGACCTTTTGATGGCTTCAGAAAAAAGTAATTTTTCATATTAATGTCGCTACCTAATAAGCAGACATGTAGCTAATGTTCGGTGAGCCATCCTATATTACTGCCATAAATGTTTTTCCTATAAATGCCTATAATATTTGCATTCAATAAATATTTTAAATTAAAATAGTTTTAATTAAAATTTAATAAAAATATTTCAAAAAAAAAAAAATAAGTTGACGTATATGCGAGTATTTCTGGGAACTTGTTAGTTCAAGGCCATCTTTAAAAGTTCATACTATTTTATGATTTTTTAAATATCATTTGTTTTTCTTTTTTTAAACATAACAATCTCATAAATTTCATTTAAAAAATCTGCATTTTTATATAAGAAATATCAACTTTTACGATAGCATTTGAAAAAATTTGAATTTCAATTCTTCAATAACTATTCTAAGCCTGTTTTCAATTGATATTTGAATAGAAGTTTTAATAACGATCTGTTAATTATTGTTATTTTTATTTAAATTGCTAAAAAGCATATCGAACTAAAATAAAAAAATTAATAAAAACAAATTTGTTTAAAATTAAGAACAAAACATAGACAAAAAATCACTTTAAATTGCATAAAATCATCACTAATTGATTGCTTTAGTTTTGTTTTATGTATCGAAACTTGTTTAGATGTGCGTCATTTCGACAGTTTTAGATCATCGCAAAAAAGAAGATATTTTCTAAAATGTTTTCCTTATAATTAAAACAATTTTAAAATTAAAACAATTTAAATGAATTTTTTTTTTAATTTATTTTAGCGCCGAACTTAAATCCCCATTAGCGATAGTTGTTTATCAACTACACTGTTTAAGTAAGACTTTCGCTATACGATATAAAATTCTTGAAATTTATAAAAAGATTTCGCAATTCTGTGTGAATATCAGACAAAAATTTTATGATTTCTCAACATCCTTCACTGTTGTTGACCTAAAATAGGCAACATAGTTGTTCTAAGTAGAAAAGTACGATTTAAATGCTCAGCAATTCGCTATTCTGTTACTATGTTTCACTTCAACTATATAGACTCCTCTTTGACCCTCTATTACAGCAAAGTAGTGAGCTGGTGGCATAAAGGTTTAATGCCTTTAAATTCTACCTCAAACTTAAGTATGGACCTGCTGCATTTCTGGGCAGACATAGGTATATCTGGGACGATTATATGGTGAAACCCTTGAATTTATACCGATGGCTGCAAAATAATTAACAGGGTTCTGAGATTAAACTTTCCTAAAAGACCTGTAATCACAATATTTTCTAAGCGAAATTTCTCGCCATTTTGAAAGCACTGCAATGTTTGTTGCGTTATGGGTGAAACTGACACCCTACTGCAATAAACAACCTAGAGAATGCCGGAAATTTTTCAGGGAAGTGCTGGATGATCAAAGTATAACTCTAAACGCCGCTCGTTTTATATAGTGATTTACTTATTGCTGACTTCATTGATAGCAGGAGGCTATGTGAACTTTAAATAGCGTCGCCATTCATCGCACAATTTTGATTATTACGAACTAATAATTTGGCATTCTTTTAAATGACTTCTGCAAAACTTGTGATCCTAAGGAATAAATTAGAAGATTTTCAATAATCCTGTCAGTCGTAGCCATAACTTATACACCGTATATGTTGGATGGTTTAATGTCAACCCATTATAAGCCCAAGGAAGTTGATAAGCATCAACCGTGTTCGCCGTTGACAGTGATGTCCTAGCTAACTTTGTTATCAATGAAACGCCAGCAATCAACACACCAAAGAGTAAGTTTTTCGAGATGCATATTGAATGAATATGTATCGTTTAATCGATTATTTGTTCACTTAGCCTGGACCTCAATGCTGAAGAAGATTTTTTGATGAAAATTTTCAACTGCTTCAGAGCCTATTCAGCGACTATACGTCGTTGTCTAGAGAGCATGTCCATTGATTCGTGGTGATTGGGAAATGCAGATTAAATAAAAAAACGAGATGACCGTTATCAACTGTTAAAGATTAGAAGTCCCTGTTGCCAGAATCGATGCATTGAGTATTCATTAAAATTGTAGGTTTCGACACTCATGTATAAAATTAACAAACACAACATGGGTGACATGAGAAACTGAGATCGTAATCCTGACTGTAATGCTTGTAATGACGAATTATGTATGTATTGAAGCCGTCGTAGTCTAGTAGGTAGTGTGTTGGCTTATTAGACGTAAGGCAACGGTTCAAACCCCAGGTCAGACATCAAAACGGAAATATGAAAAAAAAATATTTCTTCAACGACTTCCTCTCAGCAGATTTCTGGTACAAGCTCTGTACCATATAATAAAATTGCCATGAAAAGTTTCTTAAAAAATCTGTCATTCGGAATTGACTTTAAACTGTAAGTCCCGCCACTCATGTATAAAATTAACACACACAACATGGATGATGTGAGAAGCTAGGTCGTAATCCGGACTGATAGGGTTGTAAAGATTAATTATGTATGTATGTATCAGAGGTCAACAATGAGTATTCAAAACGATGAGTAGATTCGAATCATACATATAATTTCTGATACTTAAACGCATTCATACTTATTTTAATGTCATACTCATACTACTTATATTCAAAGTTTGAAATACTCATGGTACTCGTACTTAACAATACGCATGAAGTTATTGATTTCGACTCTCCATGACTCATCAACTCACTCACTCATGCTCAAAATTTCATGAGTACTCATGAGTAGCGAAAAAGCGATTCATTGCTGATCTCTGGTTCAAACCCCATGTCAGATTTTTCGAACATAAGGAAATATGACTTCATCAGACCTTTCATCAGATTTCTGGCAAAAACTCTGAGAGTAAATAAAATTGCTTTGAAAAGTTTCTCAAAAATCTGTCGTTCGGAGTCGACTCCCCACTAATGTATAAAAAATTAACGCACACAACATAAGTGGTGTGAGAAGCTAGGTCGTAATCCTGACCGAAGGGTTGTAATGACCAATTGTGTGTTTAACGGGCTATTGAAGCATTAAACTCATTGACGATATACTTCCGGGACCCAAAATACTTAGGATAGTTCTTAAACAATCTCAACTCATTTGGGCGGTGATGCATTAAACTCATTGACGATATACTTCCGGGACCCAAAATACTTAGGATAGTTCTTAAACAATCTCAACTCATTTGGGCGGTGATTAACTACAATTCGAGTGATGCCACCGTATCTTCAGATACCTTCCAATTTCTAAATAGGGCTAGTCCAACCTCGATTGAACATAAGCTTTGAAATCTATCACACAAGCTAGTTTGAAGGCAATGCTTCTTCTTGTCTGTTTTGTTTATGTGTCTTTCTTCTTTCTTTGTAAATGCAACAACAACTAAGACTGTAAATTTTGATGAATGATCCGAGTCACTCGAATCATTTATGAGTATCATGAGTATTTTTCTAAATTTATGAATTTTTATGAGTAGGCGTATAGTTCAAACATATTTCGAATATTATGAGTTTGATGTCAACGTTGTACTCATACTCATTGCAACCTGTACTTATAAATCAATGTTGTACTGAGTCGGAATGAATGAATGAATGTTGACGCACTCATACTCAAAATTTCATGAGTACTTATGAGTAGCCAAAAAAAAAAACGATTTATTGCTGATCTCTGGTATGTATGTATGATCAAACCGTATCTAATGTCTATGTACACTTTTGCCTTCTTTCTTGTTTGCACAAACTATTTTCCTAGCTCCAGTGTAATTCCTTGCATGAACACCAGTTTAGGGTGCCACGAGAAATCATAGCTTAAGGTGTCAACCAACTAATGCATTCAAATCTTGCCAAACACCACACCACACATCTTCATTTGTTTTATGAAAGATTTTGTAAGTTTTTCAAATCTGATGGGAAAAATATTACCACACTGGGAAGTCTAGCAATAACAATACCCACCCATATATTTTAGTTTTACATGCAACATGTGTAACATATTTGCCAATGTTGTTGCTGGTAGAGTAGTTGACTCATATTTGCAACATTTAGAGAGTAAGGCATAAAGTTTCACCTACAATTCCACAAAACAAAGACACAAAAAAACAGAAAAAATTAAAAGAAAAGTCAAGAAACGGGTCATTATACTTTTAGAGCAATTTTACAGGAGTTAATGGATAACAACAAAAACAACAACACGTTGATATTAAAGCAAAAATAGAAAAATAGTCCAACGTATGTATGTATGTACATATAAATAATTGAATTTGTTTTGGTATTTATTTTTGCAAAAAGTTGCTTTTCAATCCGTTTTTTTTTGGTTTGGTTTTGTTCAGTTTAAATATGTTAGACATCCTGCCTCGGTCTAATCATGTAAAACTGGATATGAAATAATTTTTTTTAAATTTTTTTTAAATTTTAAAATGTTGGGCTACTTTTACAAAATTAGCAAAAAAAAAATGAAACGAAAACATTTTTTATTTTTATTTTTTTTTTAATTTTTTTCGCGCAAATGTTATAACAAAGTATTGACGTTTAAATGTTTCAAAGTTTTTTGGCGGTAAACTTGTTTCGGGTTTGAAAAATTTGCACAAAAAAAAGTAAAGAAAAATTTAAAAAAATTAAAAGTGAAATAACCGCTTAAAATACCCGGAAATGCATAAAAGTCTAGGCGACCCGTTTTAAATTTGAAATTTTTTTGCTTCTAATTTGAACAGCAAACGAAAATACATTAAAAAATATCTGCTAGAGCAAGTAGAGCAAGTTTGTAATTGTTTTTTTTCAAATTCATTTAAAAAGTAACGCAAATCTTAAATTATCTTTCAATAAAAAACAATTTTTAATTACTTTGTGATTATTTTTTAATTTTCTACTACTTTATCTAATTAATGGCAGGCTATTTTTCCTTTTTTTAATACATGAGTTAATGAGTTACTCTTTTTGTGTTTTAGTTTTACATTTTATTTTGGCTCTTGGATTTTGGTTTACAATTTTTTCTGTTTTTTTATTTTTTCGTTATTTAATGGAATTCTTTTTTGCAAACACTTGTCAGTCTGCAGTTTAAAAGCCATTAAGAAATTTGTTAAAGCCAGGAGGGACTACAAAAAAGCGCTATGATTTTTTATTTACTTATTACACCCCTTTAGTCAAGTTTACAACCCAGTTTCGCACAGCACTTATGTTGTATGTGTCAATATTATCCTTGAATAGCGGGACCTACACATTAATGTCGACTCCTAACGACAAATTTGAGAAATTTTTCCTGGTAATTTTATTTTTCTCTCAGAATTGTTGCTAAAATACTGTCGACCGTAAGTCTATGGGATGTTTTAAGAAAGGAAAAAGAAATGTGTCGAAGTCGCCGTAGTTTAGTAGGTAGTGGGTTGCTTATTAGACGTAAGGTCACGGTTCAAACCCCAGGTCAGACATCAAAACGAAATATGAAAAAATATTTCTTCGGCGACTACCTCTCAGCAAATTTCTGCCAAAAAAGTGCCTCAAAAATCTGTCGTTCGGAGTCGACTTTAAACTGTAGGTCCCGCCACTCATACAACATCAGTGGTGTGAGAAGCTGATTTAAGGGCTGTAATGGCCAATTGTGGTCGCCGTGGTCTAGTAGGTAGTGTGTTGGCTTATTAGACGAAAAGCCAGGGTTCGAGCCCCAGGCCAGACATCAAAATAAAATACAAAAAAGTATTTCTTCGGCGACTTCCTATCAGCAGATTTCTGGCAAAAACTGTGAGAGTAAATAAAAAATTGCCATGAAAAGTTTCTCAAAAATCTGTCGTTCGGAGTCGACTTTAAACTGTAGGTCCCGCCACTCATACAACATCAGTGGTGTGAGAAGCTGATTTAAGGGCTGTAATGGCCAATTGTGGTCGCCGTGGTCTAGTAGGTAGTGTGTTGGCTTATTAGACGAAAAGCCAGGGTTCGAGCCCCAGGCCAGACATCAAAATAAAATACAAAAAAGTATTTCTTCGGCGACTTCCTATCAGCAGATTTCTGGCAAAAACTGTGAGAGTAAATAAAAAATTGCCATGAAAAGTTTCTCAAAAATCTGTCGTTCGGAGTCGACTTTAAACTGTAGGTCCCGCCACTCATGTATAAAATTAACACACACAACATAAGTGTTGTGAGAAACTAGGTCGTAATCCTGACTGAAGGGTTGTAATGACCAATTATGTATGTATGTATGAATGGCCAATTATGTATGTTATTTATGTAAAAGAAATATTGAGAAATTGACTCGTTTTGGGTATCCTTCAGTTTCCTCAAAGATTTCCGGTTTCTATCTCGTAATTTAACTTCAATTAAAATTTATTATTGTCATCGTGTACGATGTTTTTACGGTCTATTCTACTGCCTTCAATCTATTTCTATAATAAAAATATACATAATTGGTCATTAGAACCCTTTAGTCAGGATTACGGCCTAGCTTCTTACGACATAGCTTTACGACCTAGCGTATGTTGTGTGTGTTAATTTTATACATGAGTGGCGGAGTCTACTGTTTAAAATCGATTCCAAACAAAATTCCATGAGAAACTTTTCATGGCAATTTTATTTTACACTCAGGCTTTTTGCCAGAAATCTGCTGAGAGGAAGTCGCCGAAGATATTATTTTTCTTATTTCGTTTTGCTGGAGATGTCGGATCTGGGGTTTGAACCGTGGCTTCACGAATAATAAGCCAACACGATCTAGTATGATTACGATCTATTATGCTGCCCTCGACTTATTTGGTGGCTCTTCTGGTTGGCACTTCAGATAATACTTCTGGACCATTCTATGTTCATATGTAGCCTTCTGAGTTATATTATTGCCTCACAGATTACAAACATATGTTCTAATGATTAATTCTGCATATTGGGTTCACGATCATTCCCGTATTCTTTGAATCTACATTGCCCCGTTAAAAGACCGATTACTTAACTCATTTCATTCTGAATGTTATGATAGGCTGGTCTGTAGTAAAAGTTGTTGTCTGCCCAAAAAAAAAAAAAATATAGGTGCCCACATTTACGCCACAGGAGCCCCATTGTGATATCATAGTTTTCCATTGCCTATTTTATGGAATTATTCTGACCTTCTGATAAAGTAACTCAGACTGCCAATGTACAGTGTGCCTAGATCGTCTATGTGCTGGATACCAAGATGTTGTTTTCCTTCTCCGACATAGTGCCTAACATATTCCCAATAGGTGAAGAATAGTCTCCTCTCTATCATCTGAAAAAAAACCGGCAGGAATTGTTCGCCAAGTGTTGAATACCAATGCTGCTTATAATACAATGTCCAGTAATAATAATAATATCTAATAAACACACTAAATATGTTGGTTTTGGAGTTAAAGCAGACTTTTCGTACGTTTTCCAACCAGCTTCAACCAGATTTTCTTAACCGTTCTGCCCCTATCCATAAACGTCCATCTGGCGTTGGCAAAATCCATAACTACGTTGCCAATTATAAGCTCGCTAGGTCTTTAAAGGAGTTATCAAAATAGAGAGTTCGATGGTTGAGCTAGGTTGAGCTTATCCGAGATGTATAATTTTCCTTATTAATCACAGTGAATTTGAGCGATGACATGGGTTACTTTGACTTTAAGGACCGCTTTGGTTTGTGACTTATTCGCATATAATTGCGAGTTAAGAAAACTCCACAACAAATAATCTCATCCGGTCAAATTGTATCATCTTGGAGGCCAGTTCACTTCAATTTCATTTGTGAGAATTCCTCAAATCGCTCGTGCAGCAAATCCAATGTGGCATGAGTTGTATGGCACTTAGCCTCGTGATGTTGAAACCACATGTTGGCAGTGCACAGGTCATCTAATTCGGGCCAAAACAAGTTGGAAATCATCAAACTGTAGCGCTCACAATTAACAGCAATGGATAGGACAATGTTGTTTTCAAAGAAATATGGAGCGGTGGCTGTAGACTGTAGTTTAGAATTTCCCGACAATTTATGGCGACTTCTTTGCCCAGCCTTTATCTGCTTCATGTAGTGTGTATTCACATGCCAATAAATAATCTTTTTTTTATTATACTTTAAGGATGTATTTGGTGTTGAACCAGTTTATGTTTCTCTTGTTTTTTTTTCGTTTCTTCTGATTGGGACATTCGGTTTTCTTATGTTTATTTAAGGCAGGTGGTTTATTATATAATCATTGTTTTTCTTCTTCTGCTTCTGCTTCTTCTGTTTCTGTTTCTTCTTATTTTAAATTTGCGATATTTTTAAATCAGTTTATAGATTTTATTGTTGCTTTATTTTACATTACTTTAGTTTAGTTAAAATTTTTCATTCGATTTTGATTTTTAGTGGATATTTTTGAAAAAATTTTTTTTTTATTTCTGTTTCTGCCCAAAAGATTGTTTTTAGCGGTGGTGCTAAATGTTTTGTCTAAATGTGGTCAAGACAATTTTTAATTAAACGATATTTTTCAAGTGATAAGAAATTAAAAAGAATTTGAAATTCTCTAAAAAGGCAGGCTGCCATCACACGTACATACATACGTATATTGTTTATAAAATAAAAATTAATTAAATTTATTGGCAAAAAATTAATAAAAAATAACGAAAAGAACATAAAAAGATAATTTATTAGACAGCAAATTAAGTTAATGAGATCGAGAGATCAGACATGAAAGGTGACAAAGGCCTTCAAATACATACTTAATGCTGTTAAGCGTTAAACATTAAACGACATGCACATGTCAATTTGTTTTGCATCTAAAAAGAATAAAATTTATCGAATATAGGGTATTCTTATAAGAGCTTCAGAACTTAAGAAATATGTACTGTTAAAGAAAAGCGTTGCGGATTTAATTTCCGCCATATGATTGGTTTTTTATTGCTTTTTCCAACGAATCTAACCATAAGGCGAGTCATTGTGAAATGGATAGAGAGACTTCGCGGCTGTAGATCTATTGAGAAGGAAGCGAATGGCGCTGGATGCCGACTTACCCTTTCTAGATAATCTAAGGCAGCTAACGCTACTTGAACGTATTAATCTAAACTTCCTTGATCACAAAACTTTCACCCTGGATTTCAGTTGGATTCTAAGTATCAAGAATGTTAGGATATTGGCTTCTGTAGTAGCTGCTTTGTTTAAATAATGATTTAACACAGTGCCATAGAAAGTAATCCAGTGAATCGGAGGAGTTAAAAAAAAATATTTTTAGAATGAAAATACCAAGACCAAACCATTCACAGTCTAGGGCGCAGTGCCCAGTGTAGGATCGATTCGTACCAGAAACTTAAGGCTTTGATTCGATTTGACTTTTTTAAATTGTAATAAAAGAAATAAATGTTGACGAAGGTATAACACTGATCGTAAAGCAGGGAATTACACTCCCTTTTCACCTGAAACTTACTTTGTGGCTTCACAAAAAAAGCCCGTTAACCGTACTAGACAGACAATTTATACTGTAATCCAGTAGGTAGTATGTAGAATTATTGGACGAGAGCCCATAGTTCAACCCCCGTATAATACACCTCGAACAAAACAAAAATGTAAAAAATATTTCTATCGACTACTTCTTCTAAGCAGTCTCATGGAAAAACATCTGAGAATAAATTAAGCTGCCATGCCACCCATGGCATGAGTGGCAAGACCTTAAGCTAATGTCCACACTGAGCAACAAAATTTTCAGGGCAAATTTATTTACTACCAAAGTTTTTGTCAGAAAACTGTTGAGGGGAAGTCGTCGTAACCAATATATTTTCTTACATCGTTTCGTTCGAGATCTCTGAGCTAGTGTTTGAAACACGGACTCTCGCCAACACCCTCCCAACTAGACTACGGCAACTTCTTTTATATAAGCCGTACCAGATTAAAATGGGCAATAGATTTCAAAGTCTTAATTGTTCCAAAACGCTTGAAACTTAATTTACAATGTTACTTCCTTGTTCTGTTTACATAATTTCGGTTTCATAAGAGCTGTGGATGCACATACGCGATATGAAAATTTGATTCAGTTTTAATACGATAATATTTAAATAGACCGCCTGCATCTTCTTGCTTCAGCAGTATTATAATAAGTACTCGCTTTGTAGTCGTCTTAGACTACGGCGACGGTAGTAAGTGGCTTATAAGATGTGAGGCCACGGTTCAAACCCCAGATCAGACGTCTCCAACAAAACGAAATATGAACAAATATTTCTTCGTCATATGGCCCTCAGCTGATTTCTGGCAAAAACTCTGAGTCTAAAATAAAATTGCCATGAAAAGTTTTTCAAAAATGTATCATTCGGAATCGATTTCTAACTGTAGATGCCGCCACTCATGTATAAAATTAACACTCACAACATGATTAGTGTGGGAAGCTAGGTAGTAATCATGACTGAAGGGTTGTAATGTCCAATATTGTATGTATGAAGAGGGTCGCCATAGTCCACTAGGTAGTTCGTTGGCTTTTTAGACGTGAGGCCCCAGGTCAAACTCAAGGTCAGACATATCCAACAAAACGAAAAAATATTTCTTCGGCTGCTTTCTCTCAGCAGATTTCTGATAAAAACTTTAAAAATAAAATAAAATTGCCATGAAAAAGTTGCTCAAAAATCAGTAGTTTGGAGACGAATTTAAACTGTAGGTTTCGGCTCTCGTGTATTAAATTAACATACACAACATGGGTGATGTGAGCAGTTATGTTGTAATCCTAACTGGAGGGTTGTAATGACCGATTTTATATGTACTCGTTATGAGTGTTAATTTGCCATCATATTGCAGCAGCTCATTACTCTTGCAAAAGTTCTACCTGTACAGCGAGAAGGATTTTGCTTTCTACACTCACGTTCTCAGGAGCGAGTTCAATTGAATTCAACTTTTTTGGAAGAGCATGATGATCTGCCAAAATCTAAAAGATTCACTATGTTCCTAAGCAAACGGATTAGATTGTAAAGGGTCCGCCAAATAACTTTTTTTTTGAAAATGCTTTAAAAAAAAAACTACTGAATATTTTCTCAAATTCCTTTTTTTATTTGAAAGTACAATCCTTCCGGTTAATAATGGAAAATAATTTCATTCAGGTCTAGTAGGTAGTGTGTTGGCTTATTAGACGAAAAGCCAGGGTTCGAGCCCCAGGCCAGACATCAAAATAAAATACAAAAAGTATTCCTTCGGTGACTTCCTCTCAGCAGATTTCTGGCAAAAACTCTGAGAGTAAATAAAATTGCCATGAAAAGTTTCTCAAAAATCTGTCGTTCGGAGTCGACTTTAAACTGTATGTCCCGCCACTCATGTATAAAATTAACACACACAACATAAGTGGTGTGAGAAACTAGGTCGTAATCCTGACTGAAGGGTTGTAATGACCAATTATATATGTAATTTCATTCAAATGGCTGCCTCGGCTGGCCATGCACTAGCCTACACGATCGGTCAAAGTTTTAAGCACATTATCGATTGTGTGCAGCTGTGTTTCACCAATGGCTTCACGAATATTGTCGTTTAAAGCGTTAATTGTCTCTGGCTTGTAGGCGTAACACTTATCTTCTACGGCACCCCACAAATAACAGACCAATGGCGTTAAATCGCAGCTCCGAGGTGGCCAAACGACATCAGCTCCGCGGCTGATAATGCGATCTTCAAAAACAGGGCGTTGAAACCAAATGTTGCCAATATCCTCCTCTTCAATTTCTGTGAACAAAAATTCATTCAACATGGCCCGATAACGATCGCCATTGACTGTAACGGCCACTCCTTGCTCATTTTTGAAGAAAAATGGCCCAATTATGCCTCTGGACCAAAGTCCGCAGCAAACAGTGACTCCTTTTGGGTGCGTCGGCTTTTCAATGTATGCGTGCGGATTTTATGTGCCCCAAATGCGACAATTTTGCTTGTTTACATACCCGCCAAGATCAAAATGAGCTTCATCTGAAAATATGATTTTTCCATTATTAACCGGAGGGATTGTACTTTCAAATAAAAAAAGAAATTTGAGAAAATATTCAGTAGTTTTTTTTAAAGCATTTTCAAAAAAAAAAGTAATTTGGCGGACCCTTTAGTTGACATATCTGATCACTAGTTAGGTATTAAGAATTCCAAAGTGTTCCATGAAAACTTGATCGCTTCAATGTTCAATGCCACTAAAGGTGACATACTTCATAGCTTCCTGTAATATGAACTTCATTAAATACCTTATGTTAGATAAATAATTACCTTTACAAGATGGTACTAACACCCTACCGCCCTTCTCTATATGCCCCTAAGTGTGTATAAAACTTCATTTCATTTCATAACAGGCTGTCATCATAACATTGGTAATTTGACACTTTGTTGCGAAGGTCATGTATTTTGTTTAATAACAACAATTTTTTGAAATATTTTCTTTTATATTTTCTTTTATAATGAAAAACATAAAAACAACAAATAATTGTTGCTTCCTCTCAGCCTGCCAGCTAGTTTAACAACTTGACTGACAATATACTCGTACATATGTAGGTATGCGATATGCCAAGCCAACAATAGATAAAGAGTGTTCCAGTTCCAGTGTGAGGCTCTATAAACGTCATAATTGACACTGTAACTTGAAAATATTTTCTTTTCTTTTCTTTTCTTTTCTTTGCTTTCTTTGATTTTTCCTTAAAATTGTTGTTGTAATATTTTTAATTGTAGTTTTTGCTACACACTTTTGTTTATTGCAACATTTTTTTTTTTTTTGTTTCTCTGCAAAATATATGTTGCAATAACAAGCAACCTGTTGCTGTTATTTTCATTGCATATTCCTCTTAAATTCAAGTGTAATTAGAGTCTCTTTCTGTAATTTAATGCGAAAAAAATATGCAAGTAGAGTATAAAGTTTTCTAGTGCAACAAAATGGCAACGGAAGTAAAATCCACTTTTTTTTTGGTTGCGAAAAACGATGATTTTAAGGAAATTCAAAAAGAAATGAAGCAAAAGTACATCGGAAGGTGTGTTTAAAGTAAAACGTTTGAAATTAGAGATTTTGAGTCCATTTAACGAAAGATAATCGGAAAGAAACCATAGATGCAGTGCCGTATACTTTGTTGTATACATAGGGACACTTGTTCCCTTCTCCCTACAGTGATGCCATTGGTTCGTTATACATACGAATTTTTAATTGATTGAATCTTAAGTTTGCTGTAACGTGTGCTGTCAAGCGCGTATGTATTTAAAACCAATCTTGTAGTATCAACAGAATCAGCTACTTTGGGTTCGGTTCCTACATTAAGAAGAAGAGTATTCCAGCCAATTCATCATTCGTCGTAAGTTTCCAAATATCAAACGCAAAGCATATGTTCTCCGGTCTTCAGTTTTTTTTTTCGTTATAAAATCTCTTGGGATCTGGGATCCCACTCTCCCAATATGCTATCTCTATACGTTCATCGAGAGATTAGTAAGGCCTTAGAAACAGAGAAGCTTGAAGGCACGACCTTTATGTTGTGTATTCTTGACCGTTATGGGACCTTAAGAGAATGTGGAATGGATCCCAGGCGTACTTTTGAGGATTATGTAAAGATAAGGAGAAGTTGGAGAATAAAGACCACCTGTTCTGTAACTGTCCAGCTATGTAGAATGCCGACATTTAATGCTGCTCTTGCCACACTGCCTTTATGTGACATTCTCTGAGCGCCGATATAAGATTTACAATTTTAGGGATTAACTGTAGCCTCTTAAGATTTGAAATTCATTTGACGCCTTAGTGTTTGCAGAACACTTCTTATATATTGTCTTATTAAACTGGATCTCCTTAATTAGATTAAAATGTGTATGTTTAACTCACGCACACCTATCATTATACAAACTTGTTTGCCAAACCGTAAAACTCTGTAGGCAGCACTTATATAAATTCACAGTTTAAATAATAAACGCCAAATCTAATCGAATGCAATTTGAAGTGATTATTTCAGTTTCATTTTAACAAAAACAGTGGCAAACATGTTTTGACCAAAAAAAAGAAAAAAAAAAATAAATTAATGCAGATCACCTTTAAAGAAATAAAGATTGACACTCAACAGAACATTACAAATTAAAACGACGAATTGTTTGAGTGACTATCAATAGGCAGCACAAGATATACGATTTCAGGCTCTTTATAAAAGCATTGTAAATAGGATTTGAGTGTAGGGCTTTAGTGGTTATTTATTCAGAAAACGCTAACAATACTTCTGAATTAGTTATTGAGTTCCCCAGTGCCCTGAGATACATTTCCAATTTCTATTGAAAAGTTTCCCTCAAAAGAAGGATAATTTTTCTGACATTTGCCAAGGATTTGCAAAAATATCGGGTCTACCAACAGAGGCTGTATTGGTACGACAGTAATAGTAATAGTAATAGTAGTAATAGTAGTAGTAGTAATAGTAGTAGTATAGGTAGTAATAGTAGTGGTAGTAGCATACTAAACAGTCGAAAATGTTACTGTTCGAAGTGTATTTTGGGTGGATAGAGTCATGGCTCCACAGTTCTTCGGGAACGATGTTGGCGAGGCTGTCCCTGTCAAACGCGAGCATTATATGGCAATATTTTCAGGCCAAAATAGGATAAACTGAATGGACACCAAAGACATTTGGTTTCAACAAGATGGTATTACATATCATACAGCTAATGTCACATTAGATATTCTGCATGAGGGATGGCATGGTTACATGGAGGTGGTGTGAACTGGCAACACCGAGATCATTTGATTTAACCCCGATGGATTATTATGTAGAAGTTCTTTGAGTATCAGGTATATGTAAATAAACCACAAACCACAGCAATCCTCAAAGCCAACACACCCCCCACACTGTCGTTCGAACTTAGCATGATTGACGGTGCAGAGCCATGGAAAATTGAACTTTATGGATGCGTTGCACCCAGAAAAGGTGACGCATACAGTTTGCTCTACTCAAAATTTAAAAATAGAAAGCGCTTAATGAAAGACTTTTTATATACCACAGCCTTCTCTGTCTAGTCTTTAGTCTGTAGTCCTCAGGATCTTCAGGTCAGTAGTCTTTAGAAGAAATTCTCAAATCAAATATCCTATTCAAGAAGTTATATAAAAATCATGCCATCAACTTGGATGTGTTTTCTGTGGATTTTGGGCAAGCTGTGTCTCTATCTCTATCTCTTTCTTTTTCTCTTCCTCTTTCGAATCTTATGAGGATTGGTATCGTTTTAAAACATTCATCCAGATGTAGGCCTCATCGCTGATAATGATTTTTCAATGAAAAGCGCACGGCACGTGTCCGAAACAGACTGCCATTTTAGTATAAACAAATATGGTGGCGATTTAGTAGAACAGGTTCGATAAATGACAACCATTTTATGGGTTGTAGCTCTAACAAGATGGCCGTTTTCAATTGTCAAAGTTGGGAAGGCCACAGTGGATGAATCATTATACATATTAAAGGTTATAATCGTTAAGCCAGCCTGACCACTGTAGTGTTTTTCAATCGTTGTTTGTTGCCTTTTTGACGCGGAGCAATTATTGTTGGGTGGTGGGACCTTTCCTAGAAATCACTAACTTTACTCGAACTGCCAGGCTGTGTTCAAGCCCTTAATGAACATTATCTTGATGTATGAAATTTATGTGGGTTCCAGGATCATTACTGATCACTGTCACAGATCACGGCCGGTGCAATATATTACAGGATACGTGTTCCGATGAAGTCGCCATAGTTTAGTAGGGAGTGTGCTGGATTATTAGACATGAGGCCACGGTTCAAACCCAGGTCAGACATCTCCAATAGAATGAAATATGAAAAAATATTCCTACGGCAACTTCCTCCTCTCAGCAGATTTCTAGCAAAGGCCCGGAGGGTAAATAAAATTGTCATGAAAAAGGTTCTCAAAAATCTGTCGTTGAGACTTCATGTTAAACTGTAGGTCCTGCTACTACAGCAGAGATACGACTTCCTCCACTCAGCAGATTTCTAGCAAAAACTCTGACAGTAAATAAAAATTGACATGAAAAAGTTTCTCGTTCAAAATCCACTTTAAACTGTAGGTCCTCCGCCACTCATGTATAAAATGAACACACACAACGTGAGTGGTGTGAGAAGCTGGGTCGTAATTCTGACTGAAGATTTGTAATGACCAATTCTATATATTCAGTTATAATACGTATACTTTGCTCATTGTACAAGAAGGCTCATCTTCTTTGACAGTAGAAAGAGACATGAAACATCGCTAGATACTTCTGGACTTGTATGGGTAGAGGACTGATCATCATCTGTACTTAAATCACAAAGCCATTCGTCATACAATTTCGGCAATTTTCACAGTCCTATTGGCTAGCATTCCGATGAATTTGTTATTGCTTTAAATAACTTCTGCAAGATCTGTGGGCTTGAGGAGGATAAAGAGACTATTTTTCACTTCATGTGACAGTGTTTTGCTGTGAACAGAAAGAGTTTCTTAAACTTGATGTCATCCTTGACTAAACTCTTCAATATCAAAACTGCTGCAATGACAAGATTAATTATGGAATTGGATAGGTTTCCTATAGAAAATGTTTGATTTCGAAGTTGGATACTATTTGAAGTCGTCGTAGTCTAGTAGTTAGTGTATTGGCGTTATAGATGTGAGGCTTCGGTTCAACCTCTGATCAAACATCTCCAATGAAACGAGATATAAAAAATATTTCTTCGGTAACTTCGTTTCAGCGAGATTTTTGGTAAAAACTCAGAGAGTAAATAAAATTGCAATGAAAAATTTCTCAAAAAATCTGTCGTTTCGAGTCGACTTTAAACTGTACGCCCCGCTACTCATGTATAAAATTAACACACACAAAGTAAGTGGTGTAAAAAGCAAGGTTGTAATCCTGACTGAAGGGTTGTAATGACCAATTATGCCTAGCCTAAATGGGATCTTCCCTTCAAGGAAGCTCTGACACCTAACCTAACCTAAAATTTGAATTTAATTTTATTATTAAACAAGCTTGTTTTTTCCTTATTTTCAAAATATTTTTCATACAGTAAATAGGCCTTTAGCGTACATAATTAGTAGTTTGGATTACATTATCATGTTACAACAAAAATACGAAAACAATATTCTCAGAACTGTTGCGTGCTGCTGTTTGTTTTGCATCATCATCACTGTATTAGCCAATATTAAATTAGTAGATTTGGTTTTTAATTACTCCATTTACTTTCTATTTCTATAAGCAGTCACATACAACAAATAATAAATGAATGTATATGTCTACCCTATGCCTACCTATGTATACCTTAAAGACAATATGTTATCTAATCGTGGCGTTTTTTATTTTTTTTATTTTTTATTTTTAATAAACCTTAGATATGAGGAAACATCTTAAATTACAACCATATTTACAAAACTCCCTTTATAAACCATACGAGTTACGCATAGTAAACCATGCTAACATACCGCCAACCGCGAACCCATCACCAACTCACCCCATTGCGGTAGCCTTTTGGGTAATACGATACGATACATTTTTTAATGTGAATCTTATGTATGTACATTGCAAACTATAAATATGAGTCTCATATGATTGTAATAATAAAACCTATGTATCTACAGTGAGCGTCAAAAGAATGTGTACATTAAAAAATATGATTTTATAATTTACCGTTATTTTTATTTTAAAATTGTTTCATTGCCAATTGAGTTAAAATTGAAACAAAAAAAAAAAAATTACAAAAAATTCAAAATATTTTCAAATTTTTTCGGGCACTCTCCTTAAGTGGTAAAAGTTCAGTTCTGGTGATTGTTAGAATTTTATCCTTGGTGTTCGATTTCTTTTGACGCTCACTGTTTGTATGGTGGAAAGAGAGAGAGAGGAAGAGAGACATATGCATTCAGTTTTGTCTTCTTGCTACAATTACAAGACAAATGCAAAAATCTAATGTCTTGCCATCTATCCATCTGTCTGTCTGTGCGGCATGTCTGCAAAAACAAACAATTCAGTGAAGAGAAGCTAAACTACAATGTAATGTAATGTGTAATGAAACTGTTGTAAATATTAATTACACGTTCGTTATTACCCAATTCGATTGAAATACAATTATTGTTGGAAGTTAATTGTAACCAAAGCCTTAAGATTTGTTAATTGCATTGCAAACAATTCAAATTGGTTTTTTTTCAAATGCGAATCAAAAGCAAATTAAATTAAAGAATTCATTCGCAAAAAAGAGAAATTCAAGGAAAATATTTGGCAAAACAATTGGTTTAAATACCGATATGAAATTCATTAAAATTGTGAAATTGTTGCTCATTTAATTAACTCTTAATAAAAAAAGCAATTGTTTTCATCTCTTGATTGATCACCAAAGCAGGCAGATATTAAAGAAAACTTGTTTGGAAATTAAATTGTACTCTACCGACTACTTTAAGCCTATGGTTGTCTATAAAATATAGCCTAAGATCTGCCTTCTGTTATAAAGGGTCCGCCAAATAATTTTTTTTGAAAATGCTTTAAAAAAATAACTACTGAATATTTTTTCAAATTTCTTTTTTGATTTGAAAGTACAATCCTTCCGTTTAATCATGGAAAATAATTTCAATCAAATGGCTGCCTCGGCTGGTCATGCAGTAGCCTACGCGATCGGTCCAATTTTTAGGCACATTATCGATTGTGTGCACCTGTATTTCACCAATGGCTTCACGAATATTCTCCTTTAAAGCGCCAATTGTCTCTGGCTTGTCGGCGTAACACTTATCTTTGACGGCACCCCACAAATAATAGTCCAACGGTGTCAAATCGCAGCTCCGAGGTGGCCAAACGACATCAGCTCTGCGGCTGATAATGCGATCTTGAAATACAGGGCCCAGAACATCGAGTGTAGCTTCGGCTGTGTGGCACGTAGCGCCGTCCTGTTGAAACCAAATGTTGCCAATATCCTCCTCTTCAATTCTTGTGAACAAAAATTCGTTCAACATGGCCCGATAACGATCGCCATTGACTGTAACGGCCAGTCCTTTCTCATTTTCGAAGAAAAATGGCCCAATTATGCCTCTGGACCAAAATCCGCACCAAACAGTGACTCGTTTTGGGTGCGTCGGCTTTTCAATGCATGCGTGGGGGTTTTCTGTGCCAAGATCAAAACGAGCTTCATCTGAAAAGAAGATTTTTTTGCCAAAATCGATATCTTCTGTTTTAGGCTACTGCATGGCCAGCCGAGGCAGCCATTTGAATGAAATTATTTTCCATTATTAACCGGAAGGATTGCACTTTCAAATAAAAAAAGAAATTTGAGAAAATATTCAGCAGTTTTTTTTAAAGCATTTTCAAAAAATAAAAGTTAATTGGTGGACACTTTATATCAATTTAGAAACCCATATGCCAGAAAGAGAGCGAAAAACATTATCCATCCATTGACAATCTTCTTACCAGAGTCCATTAAAATGATAACAAAAATATTCACCGACTCTGCATAGCACTGTATAAGAAAGATTGTTCTTCTTTTAGTTTTTTTTTACAGTACCCCAGTATGGCTTCCATAAAGCATTTCTGCTTTGTTTCCATTTCTTTAATTTATTTTTTGATATTCTAGCTAAGAATGTATTTGGTCTGCTATAGCAAGTTTTAGGATAATGGGGCTGACACCTGTCATAGCCTAGAAACGACGCCCTCCGAGTGTTTAATGTAGTGGTAAGGAAGAAGCAAGAACTGCTTGATGATTCCTAACTCTTTTCCTACTAGGCAGCGGTACTGCCTAACCTTTGTTATCCTTTTTTCATTTCTTAAATGCATTATATTGTAGGGGGCTGAAGCCACTTAATTTGAATTTCAAAAACCATGATAAACGATTTTTTTAAACTCCGTTGAAATTTGAATATGTTTTTTTGCATTCATTGACCATTTACCTTTTAGTCTGGATTACAACCTAGTTTCTTATATTACCCATATTGTGAAAATTTTTGTTTTATCCATGAGTGGCAGGACCTACAGTTCAACGTTAATTTCGAATGCCAGATATTTAATGTTTTTCATGGCAATTTTAATTATTCTCAGAATTTTAGTCAGAAGATTGATGCTAGGAATATATTTTCATATTTAGCTGATGTTTGAACCAAGAGCTCTAGGCTGATACACTAAAGGGACTTCATAAATTCCCAAGAAAGATTGTAAATCTATTTAGAACAGAGGAATCAAATTTTGGTACGCTGTTTGCCAATTATTACCATAATCTATTAGGTTGCGTTTTTGCTTATCAGCCCCAGCTACGACGTCTCCAACAAACCAAAATGTGAAAAGAAATATTTCTTCGGCGACTTTATCTCAGCAGATTTTTGGCAATGTAAATGTAAATAAATCTGTAAATAAAAACTGCCATGAAAAAGTTTCTCAGAAATCTGTTGCTCGGACTCCATGTTAAACTGTAGGAGCCTGATATGTTGCTCAAAAAATCTGTTGTTCAGAATCGAATTTAAACTGTAGGCCCCCCGCCACTCATGTATAAAATTAACACACAACATAAGTGGTGTGAGAAGCTAGGTCGTTATCCTGCCTGAGGAATTATTGTAATGACCAATTATGTACGTATGTATGGTCAGGCCTATGCATCACTGCAATGCAAACATTGCCGAAAAGAAAGCTTCTGTTAGAGAAAATATGGTGGACCAAGTCAGATTGATAGATTTCATGCTGTTCTCAGCACTGTGGCTAATTTTACGGTTAGCTTGGCATATGGTCTTGCACTTCCATCCTTATAGTGTACAACTCAGGCTCTAGCTATTTACGACTTAAGAAAATCGTACAAGTAAAAGTCTAACGGGGTCTCACAATCTCAGTGGACAATTCAAATCTCTTCCATGTTTGATGACCATGGCCTCGAATCATTCAAACATAATATCGACGCCTCCATTCTATAACGTTCTAAGTGTACTTAAAACGTTTTTAATGTTCACGCATTTTTAAATTCTACGTTCTCTAACTTAAATACTTTCAAAATTTGGTTAAGATGCGCCGATCCGTTTCGAAGTTATAGGGAAAAATCTACTCAGAATACACATATAGTCGTATGTCGCGTGAAAACTTTGACTCAATAACTCAAAACACATTTTTTCGACTTAGAATGTTATAGAACGGAGGCGTCGATATGAATGTTGAATATCCATTCTGTTGCAACCACATGTCTGTCGTTGGTGTCTTGATCATTTTATTCAGGGCCAGAAGAAGTTGAGGCTTACAGAGCAAGTGTAAAAAAATATTACTTTACACAACTTCCCCTCAGTAGTCTTACGTCAAAAAAATCAGAGAGTAAATAAAATTGGCTATGAAAAGTTTCTCAAACCCATCGCTCGCAGGCGATGTTTAGCTGTATGTACCGCCAACCTAACACTAAATAAAGAGTTATAATTCGTCTCGACTACTTTCTATAAAATTCCTGAAATTCCAATTACAGATTTTAGTAATCATTTACCCCTGTATACAATGGTGATAAGGAACTAGACTTTATGCAAAAATCTATAAAAGTAACGTAGACAGATGTATAATCCATTATACTAAAACAAAGTATGGAGTGTAGGGTATCTTCCATTTCCAATTGTACGATTTTAATTACCTTACTAGTCTTAATTTGTTTACCATTTTATGCGTTTTTTGTTTTGTTTTGTATTGATTTGACGAGACAGAAGAAAATTCCAAAATTTCTTTACACAATCAAAATAATATTCAAGTGAACTACTAATCAGGGGAAGTATGACCAGCGGCGAAACTGCATACTTTGGTTATGGAATGCAATTTTTGTTTCAAACTCAACTTGCTTACTTAATTGGTCGTAACCAAGCGTCTCACATCATCCATGTTGTGTGTGTTACAGAGATCAGCAATGAATCGCTTTTTCGCTACTCATAAGTACTCATAAAATTTTGAGTATGAGTGAGCCAACAGTATTGAAGTTCAACTACGCTGATTCATTCGTACTCACTCCAACATTGATTTATAAGTACAAGTTGCAATGAGTATGAGTACAACATTGACTTTAAACTCATAACATTCGAAATATGTTTGATTCATACGCCTACTCATTCAGATTCATAAATTTAGAAAAATACTTATGCATAATATACTCATAAATGATCCGAGTGATACGAATCAATCGTCAAAATTTTCAGTCTTAGTTGTTGTTGCATTTACAAAGAAAGAATAAAGACAGCAAGCAGAGCAAACACACAACCTTGTTGTGAGTATGTAGTGTTCGTACGCGAATAATACTTATTTTGTGTTTCGTATATACGATGAGTTAAGTATGAGTATTGTTATGTATGAGTACCATGAGTATTTCAAACTCTGAATATGAGTAATATGAGTATGACATTAAACTAAGTATGAATGCGTATATGTATCAGAAATTATAAGTATGATTCGAATTTACTCATGGTTTTGAATACTCATTGCTGGTGCGTTAATTTTAGATGTGAGTGACGAGACCAACAATTTAAAGACGATTTTGAACGACAGATTTTTTTGAGAAACTTTAAATGACAATTTTTTTTTTGCCCTCAGAGTTTTTACCAGAAGTCTATTGGGAGGCAGTCGTTGAAGAAAAATTTTTAAATTTTCTTGTTCGATATGTCTGAACTAAGGTTTGAATCTCGGCCTAACATCCAATAAGCCAACACGCTACCTACTAGATCATGGTGATATTAAACAGTATTTCAATCCTTTTATAGAACATTCTTCCTGCATAAGTTTTTCCTTCTGCTTTACAGACTGTTTCAAAACTAATGCCCATAAACACTTGGGGAGACTTTCTCTCTGACAGCCTATTGAGAAGGGTAAAAAAGGGTTCAACGAAACGCTTTTGCATGACTATTGTGATCATTTTAAATGAATTATCATTTATTACTTAAATTATGTTAATTAGCTATACTTCCCTGCCCATCAGTTTTAATGAAAAATTGAACAACACTTTAGTAATGGGTGACAGACAGCATTACTGGAATATTTGTGCAAATGAATAACAAGAAAAAAAAACCAAATAGGATTCAACTGGTTCCTTAATTTAAAAAAATAAAATTTAAAAAAAATTAAGAAAAACAAAAACCGCTTAACAGCACTGCGTTAATTTAAATTTTGTTTTTCTAACCCAACCAGTGCGTAACATGCGTTTTAATAACGAGTTGCTGATTTAAGCTGCTCAATACAACAAAAAAAGCCTTTTTTATGTATTTGTTGCTGTTGTTGCTGTTGTTATAGAGAAAAACTAAAATAAATAAATTACAACAAAATTATGTCACGGTGTCAGTCATAGAGAAACAAAATATTCAACAATTGTAATCCATAAGGCTTCTGTGCGTACATACGTACATACGCTGTACGTCTATCCATCATATGAATGGAATGATTGAATCACCAAAAAACTATCACCTGGAATGCAACAGAGATAGTTTTTCTCAGCATTAGTTTTTTGCTTTTGCTTTTTGCTTTTAGTGTTTTTGTTTTCATTTCACTGCGTATGAAATATTTGAAAAGAAAAGTGAAGGCACATCACATCACTTAGACACACACAGTGGTGATGGTAAATTATTGGCAGAGTGTGCTGGTTGGTGGTGGTAGTATTTTGGGAAATTTAATGGCGATCATATAAAAATTTGTTGTTGGTTTTTAATGGTTTTTCTATGTTGGATTATAAGGCATAAACAGTGAATGCCAATGAAAATCGTACAGCAAGGGATACTCATAAAAAGAAAAAAAATTTAAAAATATTTTTTTCAATTGGAGTATATATATATTGGATCTTTCATTAAGCGCTTCCTATTTTTTAACTTCATTGAAATATCTGCCATGCCTTCTTTGTTCAATTTTTCATGACTCTGGATCATATTAGCTTTGAAAACAGCTATGGTTTGCCGCTTATTTGCATAAACCACAGCAAATAGTCCAAAAGGGTCAAATCACACGATCTCCACTACAACTTCGCATCAGCACCACGTCGCATGACCATGCTTTCATATCATTTGAGCACAATATCCAATGTGGCAAGAGTATTGTGGCACATAGGGAGGTGCTGTTGAGGCCACATGCTGTTGGTGTCCGTACCATCCTATTCAGGCGAAAATAAGTTGGTAATCAACGACCTAAAGTGCTCACCGTTGTCAGTGATAAACTGACCAATGTCGTTCTCAAAAGAATATGGAGTGCTGTAGTCATCAGCCCAAAATGTACATCAAATCGTGAAATTTTCGCCATGCATTAAACGCTTTTGGATCTCATGTGGATTGGTATCGTCCCAAATTCAACATTCATACATGCATTCATAATTGGTCATTACAAACCTTCAGTCAGGACTACTACCTTGTTCTTATATAACTTATGTTGGGTGTGTGTTAATTTTATATATGAGTGGCGGAACCTACAGTTTAAAGTCGATTCCGAACGATAGATTTTTGGAGAACGTTTCATGGCAATTTTGTTTCTTCTCAGAGTTTTTGCCAAAAATCTGCTGAGCGAAAGTCGCCGAAGGAATATTTTCCCGTATTTCGTTTTGTTGGAGATGTCTGACCTGAGGTTTGAACCGTGGCCTTACATCTAATAAGCCGCCACACAATCATCGACCTCTAGTGCTAACCGATGTCAGTGGTGAATTGCCCAATGTGGTTCTCAAAAAAATATGTGGACTGATGAAGCCGTAAGCCCAATACCTACTGAATGCAGTGATATTTTCGGAATGCATTGGACTCTCTTGAATATCATGTGGATTGGCATCGCCTCAAATGGGACATTTTTGTTCATTCACATACCCTTTCATCCAGACATAGGTCTCATTGCTGGAAATAATTTTTCAATGAAAATCGGTGTCAGTTGCCTATTGCTCCAGAGCCTATTTAGCGAATACACGTCACGTTATGCATCGTTGTTTACCTACAGTTGCTGGGGCAATTGAATTTTATACGGTTGCAGGTCCAAGTCACGACGCAAAATTTGTGGGCTGTGACTGCCTCAGATTCTCTTGCACACTCTTCTGATTACCGACGATATTTTCAGCAGATATTACGTTCTATCGTCGTAGGCTGAGTTCTTAAGAGCAACACGAAATCGACTGCCTCAGATTCTCTTGCACACTCTTGTGATTACCGACGATATTTTCAGCAGATGTTGCGTTCTCTCGACGTAGGCTGAGTCGTTAAGAGCAACACGAAATATATTGCTTCAGATTATCCCGAAAACTTGCGTTCTATCGACGTAGGCTGAGTCCTTAAGAGCAACACGAAATAGATTGCCTCAGATTATCCCGCACACTTTTATGAATACCGACTATGTTTTCAGCAGATCTTGCATGCCGTCGACGTACGGGTATTGATCGATCGTTTAATGAAACAACGGGCTCGACTTTGGTCATCACATTTCGAACAGTCCTCTTCGTAAGACGCGGCGCGCTGTCCAAAAACAATACCTGGTATGAACACCAATTAGTGTTTGAAATAACTCTACCAAGGTATGGAAGTGATGTAATACGCACAGTGAAAAAAGGGTATCCTGGCAAGTCACTGTCGACAAAATTCCGGACGAAAGAACAATGAAGCCCAGAACACACACACACACAAATGCAGAATTAAGTGGCTTCACAAAAATACTGGAAGGAAAAATAAGCCAAAACAACAAATCGGAAAACAAATCTTGAACAAGACTGATTAATTACTTCGCCAATGAAACAGTGGTCAGTAATGAGTATTCAAAACGATGAGTAGATTCGAATCATACTTATAATTTCTGATATTTATACGCATTCATACTTATTTTAATGTCATACTCATACTACTCAGATTCAAAGTTTGAAATACTCATGGTACTCATACTTAGCAATATGCATGATGTTATTGATTTCGACTCTCCATGACTCATCGTATACACGAATCACAAAATAAGTATGATTCGCATACGAACACTGCAATACTCACTTGAAGGTTATGTGTTTGCTCTCCTTGCTCACTTTGTCTTTTTTGTTTATGTGTCTTTCTTCTTTCTTTGTAAATGCGACAACAACTAAGACTGTAAATGTTGATGAATAATCCGAATCACTCGAATCATTTATGAGTATTATAAGAATTTTTCTAAATTTATGAGTGAATGAGTAGGCGTATGAATCAAACATATTTCGAATGTTATGAGTTTAATGTCAACGTTTTACTCATACTCATTCTAACCAGTACTTATAAATCAATGTTGAACTGAGTACGAATGAATCAGAGAAGTTGAATTTGAATACTGTTGACTCACTCATACTCAAAATTTCATGAGCACTTATGAGTAGCAAAAAAGCGATTCATTGCTGGTCTCTGGTAGGTAGGCAGGTTGGAGGGGTAGCTTTGACACCAAAACCTTTAGCACGCATAGCGGCCCGTTGTGACGCCACTGGTAAACCCAGTCTTTGTACTGATCGAGTTTAGCCAAACTGGGAAAGAGGTTGGTCAGCACAAGGACTGCATGACTTGAAACGTGGTGCAGGAATTTTTCTAAAGCCTGTAATAAATTGAATTGAATTTCTTCTTTCTAATTGAAATACTTTTGATTTACTCTCAGATTTTACAGACTTTGTTCTCATAATAACAATTAAAAATTGAAAGTCATCTACGCCTGAACGATTACCACTAGCATACACTGTATATATCCAATAGTATATGAAGCAGTTTTCCTTCTTTCGTTTTTTGTCTTCATTTTGTTACATTTTCATTTGTGTGATATGTTCGGCTCAGTTCAGTTCATTTCATTTCATTTCTGTAATACAATGCGATTTTGCGAAAAATTGTTTTTGTTTTTGCATATAAGCGAAAAGCACCTGGATGTCTAATATGTATAATATGCCTGCATAATAAGCCCCCCCTCGTATGCATACACATTCAGACATACAATTGTGTTTTCTAATGGCATTATGCAACGAATTTTTTTTTTTTTTTGGGATAAGACTGATTGAATGAAATTTGAGCGTTGTGTTGGTGTTATTCGGCATTCGTATGTATGTATGTATGTAATAAATTTAATATTATTTAAAATGCCATGGATATTGATGGTTTGGATGTTTAATAACTAATAAAAGTGAAAAATATATACAAACCAATGGAAAGGAGGAAAAAGATTTCAAACTAAAAATCTCAAGGAGGCTACAAATTTATATTTAAAAAAATTTTATATTTCAGCCCATAAACAATATAAGAAAGATTAAGTATTACGCAAGGGAATAAATTTAAAGGTTTCTGTCTGTACTTCATGAAAACAAATTTCTTTTTATGGCTGTAATGGAAAGGAAACGATATTCCAATGCGTGCTAATCAAATCGAGTTTATAAGATTATGATTTTTGGGGTACAGAAAACCCGCACGCATACACTGAAAAGACAACGCACCCAAAACGAGTCACTGTTTGGTGCGGATTTTGGTCCAGAGGTATAATTGGGCCATTTTTCTTCGAAAATGAGCAAGGAGTGGCCGTTACAGTCAATGGCGATCGTTATCGGGCCATGTTGAACGAATTTTTGTTCACAAAAATTGAAGAGGAGGATATTGGTAACATTTGGTTTCAACAGGACGGCGCTACGTGCCACACAGCCGAAGCACCGTTGGACTATTATTTGTGGGGTGCCGTCAAAGATAAGTGTTACGCCGACAAGCCAGAGACAATTGACGCTTTAAAGGACAATATTCGTGAAGCCATTGGTGAAATACAGCTGCACACAATCGATAATGTGCTTAAAAATTGGACCGATCGTGTAGGCTACTGCATGGCCAGCCGAGGCAGCCATTTGAATGAAATTATTTTCCATTATTAACCGGAAGGATTGTACTTTCAAATAAAAAAAGAAATTTGAGAAAATATTCAGTCATTTTTTTAAAGCATTTTCAAAAAAAAAGTTATTTGGCGGACCCTTTACAAGGTCTACCCTCAGGGATTGCCGAACGTTAGCAATTGCTAAGGCCAATTTTGTTGAAGCCATAACTGACGCAGTACTCTAGTAGGGAGTGGCCTTATTAGACGTGCGACCACGATTCAAACTTTAAGTCAAATATCTCCAACGAAGTCGCCGTAGTCTAGTAGGCAGTGTATTGGCTTATTAGACGTAAAGCCAGGTTTCGAGCCCCAAGCCAGACATCAAAACGAAATATGAGAAAATATTTCTTCAGCGACTTCCTCTCAGCAGATTTCTGGCAAATACTCCTAGAGTGAAATAATATTGCCATGGAAAAGTTTCTCACAAATCTGTTGTTCGGAGTCAACCAGCGCTCATGTCTAAAATTAACAAACACAAGATAGGTGCTATGAAAAACTGGGCTGTAATCCATACTAAAGGGTTGTAATCCTCAGTAAAGGGTTGCAATTCTTACGACATGGTTGTAATGACTAATTACTTCTCGGAATCTTTATATTAGATTTGAAACGATCCCTGTTCAGTACAAGTGTTCTACATACGTTTCTACAACATGAACTTAAAGGCTCGATTACATACTCAGGCTACTGCTAGAAAATCGGTTGTAATTTTTAAATCCCTTCTTCATCTACTGGGTACAGTTTTATGTTACAGAAGAAGGAATCACCAGGGCTACTACTACTATGAAGATGTAAAAATATGTTGTGCTGCTGTGTGTAGTACAGGAATATAATGACTATTTTGTTGCCCATCTTTTGTGTGCGGCTTTATTAAATAGGAAATGCAGAAGATGTAGTCGCCGTAGTCTAGTAGGTAGTATGTTGGCTTATTAGACGTGAGGCCACGGTTCAAACCCCAGGTCAGATAGCTCCAACTAAACGAAATATGAAACAATATTTCCTCGATGACTTGCTCTCAGCAGATTTGTTGCAAAAACTGTGTGACTAAAATAAAAATGCCATGGAAAAATTTCTCACAAAACTGTCGTTCGGAGTTGACTTTAAATTGTAGATCCCGCCACTCATGTTTAAAATTTACACACATAACTCTAGTGGTATAAGAAACTAGGTCGTAATCCTAACTGAAGGGTTGCAATGGCCCATTACGCGCAGCCAGTTGAATGCACTACCTATCGACCAATGAAAAAGTTCAAGACTTAATTGAACACCTCATGTCTAGGACGATTCTTGTTTGGATTTCTGAATATTGCAATGCTTTGGAAACGAACGGGTGAATGAATTGTTTCTTAGAAGGCCTGGGGTGTATAGATTAGAATTTAAACGAGACATTATTGACTTTTGTTTTAAAAAGCCAAATCCGAGGTGGAGAGCAATCTATTCCTGTAGAATCTCAAGATATAAATGATACGAATCTGATGCCAGATGTAAGCTATAGTCGTAGAGGGTATTCAAATTAGTAGCTGTTTGGACTAGTCACTGGTAGTTTGGTAACTATACCCGCTGAATGGGTAGCTGTGGTAGTGTGAAGGAGGAGGTCATTAAGAAAAATAGAAAATAAGAACCTTCCAGTACCCCTAAATTTTGCTTGAAAGCTTATATTAGGTTCCCATCCATACAGTGTTATCACTGAGAAACTTAACTTACCTACTTAGACATTACAACCCTTAATCCTCAGTTGTGTGAGTTAATTTTGTAAATGAGTGGCGAGATGTACAGTTTAAAGTCGACCATGAACGCCGGATTTGAGAAACTTTTCATGGCAAATTTATTTTCTCTCAGAGTTATTGTCAGATTGCTGTTGGGAGCAAATCACCGACAGAAATATTTTTTCAAATTTAGTTTTGTTTGAGATGTCTAACTGGGATTTGAACCAGGGCCTCTGGTCTAATAAACCAACAAATCACTTTTTTGACTACAAGGACTTCAAATAACTCAGAAAACTCGATAGAAATTGAGGGAAGTGATTATCGATTGTGGCAGCAATAAGCTTCTATAAAAGGGCACCGTGAGCCCAGCTTATAAGCTTATCGTCATCAAATTCTTGGATGAATTGGAATTTCGGAGATTAACTGAAATTTTGTGAAATATTTTTTCAGAGGTATTGTTTCATTCTGTACTAAGTATATGAGCGCCTACATTCAAAACCTTTTTGATTTGATTCTTCAATTATTTTGTAAATAAATTAGACAAGTGCCTTTGACCTCTTGGCTTATATATTACGTGAAGCAAGCAGCAATTATTTAAGCTGAGATTGGAATTCCAATTAAATTTTTTTTTATTGTTTTTCTTTGTTGAAAATTATTAAAATAAAAAAGAAAAAATCTGACAGAAAATAATGCACAAAAGAATTTTTACTGCATCAATAAGGCAGCAAAGAATTACAAAAAAAATGAGCCTCAAATGATGATGATGATGATGGCAACTTCATTGAAATTTCCTGCTTATTAATTTATGCCAACAATTACCCACAATAAAATAAAAAAATCAAAAAACTCAACACAGACCATCATTAATAATGACAATAATTCTGAATCTGAAAAAAATATTATTTTTTAAGCAAAAGATCAACAAAGAAGTGATGATGATTGCCATAGCAATGGAGGAGTAATGAACGGCTCTCTTTGCATTTGGAATGCAAAATATGAATAAAATGCTACTTGAACTTAAAATTCCCATGGTAGCTTAAATTCGTTTAAAACCAGGCTTATTCCTCTCTTACCTTTGCATTCTTTTAGGCTTTCTAGAAAAGTAATATATGTAATGATCTTGTTTACAGAATATAACCAAGACACGAACCATACGCTTCTGTTGCATTGGCTATGAGGGTAATATATCGATCAACGATACGGTTTGTAAACCGGTTTGCCGTGGTGGTTGTGGTCGTGGCTATTGCTTAAAGCCAGATCAGTGTAGCTGTGAACCCGGCTATATGGGTAAACATTGTACGCAACGTAAGTTTTTAAGGTCAAAACCTATTGAAGATCGTTTAGAGTGAATGATTTTTTTTTAATTTTACAAGGTTGTGACCACGATCACTGGGGTCTGGAGTGTAAAAATGTATGCCTATGCCATAATGGTGCTGCCTGTGATAATAAATCGGGCATATGCCATTGTACTATTGGCTGGACGGGTGAATTGTAAGTAAATTCGAGAAAGAAAAGTTATTTTAGAAACCTTTACCACGTTTTAATATTTATTCTTCCAGCTGTGAACAACCCTGTCCCATGGGCACCCATGGCGTTATGTGTCGCAAAGCCTGTGAGTGTGACAGTAAGCTGTGTCACCCCCAAACAGGTGCTTGCGACAATCCCTTGGGCATAGGTGCAGCGCCCAATGCTACACATGCCATGATAGCAACGCTTAACTCAACCATCGTTAACATTACCCACAATTTGGATCGCATTGCCAAAAATATTGTAACCATAGCCACCACAACCGAACCAACAAACTTTGCCTTGCCGCCACAAATACTAGGACTTACCACTGCCAAAACGATACCCGAGGTAATAGTAATCAAGCAAGATGAAACGCCCCACACACCCAAAATTATTGTACATCAGCCGGGTGAGGGTTTATTAGAAAACTTGCACACCGCAGCCAAAACTCCTGAGGTAATACATGTGATCACCAGTTGGCCTCATCCAAATGCTACATCAACGGAAGAAAAAATCAATTTGGCTGGCTTTGGTGTGCACAGTGCCAACAAGGAGGAATCAAGCAAATCTAATGAAAATCACAATTCAGATCATGAGAATAGCCTGTTGACTACGCTTTTGGTGATACTTTTAATAATAATGGTGGCCATAGGCATTGGTTTCTTATATGTTTACAGGCGTTATCATCTGCAAAAGGCCCAGGTGGAGGCGGCCTTGGCAGCCAGAAATGTTAGCCTGGTGCCAGGCTTAAGTGCCCCCATTGTGGTTACGCCACCACCCTTGCCGCCTCACACCAATGAACAGCATTTAAAGGATATGAGTGGCAGTGGCTTGATGAACATTGGCGGTGGTGGTGGTACTTTAAATAAAAGTTTTCTTAAACCCTTGCCCGACTTGCCGGCCTTTACGCAAATGGTACGCAATAAAATCGAGGGTATGTAAGTGTCTTATTTATCTCAAAGAAATCTTAAAGAAAACCTTTTAAACTTTACATTTTCATTTGGTTTTAAATATTCTAGGACCCGACTTGTATGATTCACCCAGTAATACCTCCTCGATAACCTCGCAAACACCCTCACCTGCACCATATGCATATGCACGCAAAGAATCTCTATACTCAGTGGTAACGCCAAAATCACGTAAGGGCAGCATGGACTCACATTTATACGATGAGATACGTTATCCCACAGCTTTACATCAACAAACGCATATGCAGAGTCATAATCTATATCCTCATCATCATCATCAGCATCATACACAACACCACCAGCAACAACACCATCAGCATCAACAACATCATTTACAGCAACATCATCAATCTATGAGCCACACTCAACATCAAGCGAATCCCTCTTTAGCAGCAGCCGCTCATCATGTTGCTCATTTGCTTATACCACCACAAAATTCCAAATATTTACAAGTGCCACAAATTTCTCACACAGCCCACAAGGTTGCTCACATTTAACAATTTTTAGGTTCTAAGAAATAAACGCGTATATTTTATACGACCGAATAATATTTACATATGTATTCTGAAGACAAAATGCAACGAATATTTTGCTTTTAATTCGATCGATTATTTTGATTTTAATTTTTATTTTTTAATTTTTAATTTTAATTTTTATTTGTATATTTTTCACGAAATGTTTTAATAAAAAAAAATTATTAAAAAAGTTTGTCTCCGAAAGATCAGAAAGAAAGACCAGCTCATCCAAGAATTTGATGTGAATTAGCTTATAAGCTTGACTCATGGTGTCCTGCTATCGAAACATATTGCTGCCGCAATCAGTAATCACTTCCCTCAATTTCTATCAAGTTTTCTCAGTTATTTAAGGTCGTTATAGCCAAAAAGGTGATTACACCACAGCCCCTGGTTCAAACCAAAGATCTCTCGAACAAAACGAAATTTGAAAAAAAATATTTCTGTCGGTGATTTACTCTGATAGAAAATAAATTTGCCATGAAAAGTTTCTCAAATCGAGGATCTCTCTCAAATCGAGGCGTTCGAAGTCGACTTGACTCTGTAAGTCCAGCCAATAATTTACAAAATTAACTCACACAACATGGGTGGTATGAGAAGCTAGGTTGTAATCTAGACTACGGGCTGTAATGTCGAAATAAGTAAGTTAAGTTTCTCCGTGATAACACTGTATAGATGGGAACCCAGTTGAAGCTAAATTTAGGGGTACTGGAAGGTTTTTATTTCCTATTTTTCCTAATGACCTTCTCTCTTTAGAATGGGTCCAACTGCATTCTCATTCGCATTACCACAGCTACCCATTCACCGGAAGTAGTTGCCAAACTGCCAGTGGCCAGTCCAAACAGCTACTATTCTGGATAACCTCTCCGGCTGCAGCTTACATCTGCCATCAGATTCGGATCATGTATGTCTTGAGATCCTACAGGAATAGGTTGCTATCCACCAAGGGTTTGACTTTTTAAAACATATGTCGATAATGCTTTATTTAGATTCTAAACTAAGGCCTTCTAAGAACCAATTCTTTCACTTGTTCGTTTCCAAAGCATTGCAATATCCAGAAATCCAAACAAGAATCGTCCCAGACATGAGGTGTTCAATTAAGTCTTACAATTTGTAATTGGTGGCCAGGTAGTGCAGTCACCTGATTGTGCATTTAAATCCAGATTCGTTCCTAGTGTGTAAAGGGCAGGCCTTCATAATAAACCGGTTTTCATAGTGGTGAGACAAATTACTCTCGACAGAGGAAATGTCAGAAACGAAACTACAGTCTATGTTGGATCAAACTGTATAAACTGTAATGTGGAACCCTTGGAAGAGGTCATACTACTTTCCTTCCGACCTAAAAAAATCGAATTTACTCTTAAAGTTGGGTTCGAGAGTGTGGTAGTTGTAATGAACATGCATTCATCCGAAGTACTGCCAGAATTCGAACATTACCACATGCTTTAGTTCTACGTACTCCTGTAAAAAACAGTCTTACTACTCTACAAGTCTGTACCACAAGCATTCAAATGACGGCTAAGAACAGATTATCGTAATGAGAGCGTTTAACAGGCGTGTACTGACACCAATACCAGCCGATCTGGGGCATCTTATCTATAGTCTATAGGTTGTGACTTCATTTGTCACTAGAATACCAATGCACAGAATATGATTGTTGATCTTATTCGCAAAGTACACAACGGAGTACGATTCTGTGTTAAAGATGTTTTGGGTCCAGCATTGTAAGCGATCGATGTTAGGGATGAAGCTTCCATGTTATTTTTAAATCCATTAAGATTCCATTGAAGTCGCCGTAGTCTAGTAGGTAGTGTGTTGGCCTATTAGACGCAAAAGCCTGGGTTCGAGCCCCAGTCAAGTCATCAAAGACAAAATACAAAAAGTATTTTTTCGGCGACTTCCTCTCAGTAGGTTTCTGGCAAAAACTCTGAGAGTAAATAAAATTGCCATGAAAAAGTTTCTCAAAAATTTGTCGTTCAGAATCGACTTTAAACTGTAGGTCCCACCACTCATGTATAAAAATTAACACACACAACATAAGTGGTGTGAGAAACTAGGACATTGTACAATGGGTCAATTCGACCTCCGGGTACTGTACTTGTCTTAATTGACAAGTACACGTCCTCTAACCTAACCTAACCTAAGATTCCATTATGCTAACGGTTTACATCACCACGAAGAGAATATCATACAAGTATTCACTGACAGAGTCATCGTAGTCTAGTAGGTAGTGTGTTGGTTTATTAGATATGAGGCCTCTAAAGTTTGAAACGAGGCCCTAAGACTACTCCCTTCTTAGCTCTTCCTTACCATATACAGTGTCATCTGGTATTTAGTAAAAGAATTGGAGTCGACTTCATGATGCCGTAGTCTAGTAGGCATTGTGTTGGCTTATTAGACGTGAAACCAGGGTTCAAAACCCAGCTTAGACATCTCCAATAAAACGAGATATGAAAAAAAATATTTCTGCACCAACTTCCTCCCAGTAGATATCTGACAAAATCTCTGAGTGTAAATAAAATTGCCATGAAAAGATTCTCAAAACATCTGTCGTCGGGGCTGTAGGTCCCACTACTCATAGGTAGCTGGTATGAGGAGCTTGGGCGTAATCCTGACTGAAGGGTTGTACTGAGAAATTATGTATGTGTTTATGTATTTACTGAGTGACAAAATTCGATGTGAAAACTTTCTTCTGCCTTGCACTACCCTATTCCCGCGATGCTATTCAGACAGAAGTATTACCGCTAACCGAACCCGGCATTAGAGTGTATCGCATGCGGATGGGTGTACGTATATTAACCGACAGTAAAAGGGCTATAAGATCCTAGAAGAATTCGTACACCACAGATTGTCCAAGAATGCGATTGTCCGAGAGTGTCTCTGGAGAAGATAACGAGCATTCGATTGTTGCTTTTGTATGTGTTCCTGGACTGGGAGGTATTGTGGGTAACAAGGAAGGATGGAAATGAATGTGTTTGAGTAACAGAGGCTTGAAGGCAGAATATATTCCCGTACTGCTTGTTTGTTTGGATTGAATCTGTAGAATAACCGTCAGCCGTATGCCGGATAATCGCTATTTCAGGCTCCATTAACACAAATCGACTATCCATTCCATTGAAATCAGGCTCGATTTGATTTAATTTACTTGAATTTATAAAAAACAATTGAAACAAACTTTATTCAGATTGCTTGTAAGTCTTTTTTTCCCTGCGGGGTTTTAATGGAATTTTTTTTTCGTTCTTTATGTTTGCATCAAACAAAACTTAGTTTTTTTGCTAGACGTGCTTAGCGACCTTGGCCTTGATAAACAATTTTTATACATTGTTTTCATAACAAAAAAAAAAAATGCGATAAAAGAAATTCTTAAAGTTTTTTTTTCTTGTGTTTTGTTTGTTTTTATTTTTTTACTTAAAACTTAAATAAGCGGCCTATCAAGGCATTGAATTCATAACTCAATTGTTTGTTATAAAACTCACGCTGCTCGTAACTATAAATATAAAGAGAACCTGGGTAAATACACTCATCAATGAAATGCGACATGCCTGGAGGACACTGGCAATGACCCAAAGCGGAGCAAAGGCCCCCCAAACAAATTTGCTGACCAGCACCACAGGCACATGTATCAGGTGCAATACACTTGCCATAACGACCGCAGCCTCTAAAAAATGTAAATGTTATATTGGAAGTGAAAAGGAAGGGAGAGTGGATCTATTTACCTTTCACATATTGGCTTACAGCTGTTATCCATTAAATAGTAACCCTCAAAACATTTACAAATGCCGGGTGTAATGCACACACCATGTTGGCACAAATTCTGACAATCTGGCAAACAGGAAGAAATGCTAGGCTCAAATACAAAACCCACATGACACTGACACTTATAGCGTGACTCACAGAAGCCATTGTCACAATTGCTAGAAAATTTAAAGCAAAAGATTCGTACACTTTACGGAAGTACTTTAATTCCTGGGGACTTACATGTAACACTCAGCTTCACAAATATTCCTGCCGGGTCTTTTAATAAATCCCACAAAACATTCACATTGATTGGGAGCCACACACTGGCCATGACCACAGTGTGGCAGACAAATGGGTTGGCATCCCAAACCCTCTACAAACTGGTAGCCTTTGGTACAAACACATTCTCCCGGGGCCGTGCATATTTGATTTAAGCCACATGGTATGTGAGAACAATCGGGTACACAAAATTTCCGGGTGTCTTGATCCAAAACAAAACCCGGCTTACATAGACACGAACCATCCAAGAAACAATGGCCATTTTGGCAAGCTATAGGACAAGTCTGAATGCATAGGCCATCTTGGTTTTTAACAAAGCCTTCAAAACATTCACAGTGATTAGGTGAACGACAGAATCCATTGCGGCAGTTATCAGGCGAAGTTTCTGAGCAATCCGGTATGCATTTCTGCCAATTTTGTTTGGAACGCCTAAAGCCTTTGCAGCATATCTCGTAACGATTATAGAACGAATTGCTACCATTGCCATGCACCATTAAATTATCTTTGGTTTGTGTGTAAAACGCCCTATTTGGAGGTAAAAAAGAATTTAATTTTTCAACACCTCTAAGACGGTCTTTACTTACGGTCTCTCCTCATAACATTTATTGTCCTTTAAAGGTTTAGTTTCATACACGGTTAAGTCCCAGCTACTGGGATAAAAAATATCGCCATAAATTTCTGTCTCCCCTAAAGCCTTCAGCACACAAATCTCTGTGGTTAGAGCAAGTAGAAGGCTTGATTTGAAAAACATTTCAATTTAATCTTAAAGAACTTATGATTTCTTTATTTTGTTTACTTTGTTTCAACTCAAGCTTATCTCTTGTAAATACAAGCTTTGTACGAATTCCATTCGATTTCTTATCAGTTTGAAGAAATTATTTGTGTTGAAACAATTTCATTCCTATGGTTTCTCCAGAATATATTTTTCACGCAAGCACTCTTAAAGATAATGCAGTTCAAAGCAGTTTAGTGAAGTTTTTAATCTTGCAGTTCTTTAAATAAAATTTTTTTGTGCTTTGGCAAGTTCTAGAACGCCTACAATAATTTCTGTCAGGAACCTTTTGTCGAAAACAGGTCAATAAGTCCTTTCATTCTGTTAAGACCCGAGGCCTAAAACTGTTGAAATACTTCTTTTGGAAAGCTATCTAAAATAGTACAGAGTAGAGGGTGGCGGATACATACCCCTGGAAATAAAGTAGATAGTAAAATCGCCCTTACTTCCATATGCAGTGCCATCCCGCATTTAGTGCGAGATTAGGAGTCTAAAAGTATTGTATGACTTCTGTAGGGGGAAGCGGATACATACCCCTCGAAATTAAGAAGAGAGTAAAATCGCCCTTCTTTACCATATATAGTGTCATCCCGCATTCAGGGAGAGATAAGGAGTCTAAAAGTATTGTATCACTCCTGTAGGGGGTGGCGGGTACATACCCCTAGAAATAAAGAAGAGAGTAAAATTGCCCTTCTTTACCATAATACAGTGCCATCCCGCATTCAGTGAGAGATTAGGAGTCTAACAGTATTGGATCACTTCTGTTGGGGGCGGCGGGTACATACCCCTCGAAATTAAGCAGGGAGGAAAATCGCCCTTATTTACCATATGCAAATATTGTATCACTCCTGTAGGGGGTGGCGGGTACATACCCCTAGAAATAAAGAAGAGAGTAAAATCGCCCTTCTTTACCACATACAGTGCCATCCCGCATTCAGTGAGAGATTAGGAGCCTAAAAGTATTGTATCACTTCTGTAGGGGGAGGCGGGTACATACCCCTAGAAATTAAGAAGGGAGTAAAATCACCCTTTCCGACCATAATACAGTGCCATCCCGCATTCAGTGAGAGATTAGGAGTCTAAAAGTATTGTATCACTTCTTTAGGAAAGATAACTAAAATAGAAAGGAATAGGGGCGGTTTCCTACCCCTAGAAATTAAAAACGGAGTAAAATCGGCCTTCTTGACCATATACAGTGAAATCTCACATTTAACGAGAGTCTCGGGGTCAACGTGACGACACCGTTGTCTTGTGGGTAGTGTGTTGGCCTATACTAGATGTGAGTTCACTGTTCAAAACCCAGCTTAGATATCTCCAACAAAGCGAAATATGAAGAAATATTTCTTGGCGACTTCATCTCAGCAGATTTCTGGCAAAAACCCTTAGAGGAAATAAAATGGTCATGAAAAGTTTCTCCAAAAATCTGTCGTTCGGAGTTGACTTTGAACTGTAGGCCCCATCACTTGTGGATAAAATTAACACACACAACATAAGTGATGTGAGAAGCTAGTTTGGAAGCCTGACTAAAGGGTTGTAAGTAAGTCGGAGACGGTATTAAACTGTAGGTTCTAAGAGTGGTGTAAGCAAGCTAAGGCTCTTGAATAAAATTCCCACGCAATCGAAGGGCATATGCCCAACAAGATGAATCGATATTTTGACGCCTTCTTCCAGATTTTGCTTTACAGCTGCAATATTCTCTTCAGTTCGCTTATTTTTTTGACTCGTTGACAGAGAGTAAAATAAGTGCGAAAACGATCAAAAACTACACGAATTGCTGGACCACTAGATCGGTTAGTTTGACAGTTAAGTGGATGAGTTGCTCTGTGAAGTTACGAACATATTTTCATGATCAATACTTAGAGAGAAAGGAAGTTCGTGAAAATGGTTCCTCCGACAGGGACGAACGAATCGGTTAAAAGGTGTTGCAACTGTGACGATGTGGAACATTTCAAGACAGTTGCTTATTTCTTTTGCAGTTGTCCCGCTTTTAAAAATGACTGGGGATATTCAGATATTGATCCAGTTCTGATCAGTGAATTTCCTTAGGTACCTCGATCTGACAAAATGAATTTGATGTGGTCAAAATAAATCGAAATTTTTGAATAGAATGTACGCCTTTGAGATCATCGGTAATTCTTTAACCAGGATACGGTTTTAAAAGTTACAAATACTTACTCTTTATAAACCACAATTCGTAGGTCAGGCGGAAGAAATTACTGTGAAACCGAATGGTATAAAAAAGGTGACAAGAATGCCGTAAGCCTTGCTTCTCCCTAAAAATAAAGCCTCGATATTTGAGTTGAGTGCTGCGGAACAATTTTGAGTACGGATTGTGAAAATAGGTCATCGGGATAGGTCATCACCCTGATATGTTGTTTATTCACTGTAGACTACATGTGAATTTTGGTATCTACTGTTAGGTTAGGTTAGGTCGGAGTGGTAGCTCCGTGGACCTGCATCCACGGCAGAAGTCGTTGAAAGGGAGCCTCATTCTTTCCGCGTGTCTACCCATGACGCAATGACCTGTAATCACGGCCACTGTAGTCGAGATGGCATCACGACCAAGACCAAGTAATCGGTTGGTACGCCTTCAATCCATCTTGGGCCAGGTGAGTCTAGCGGTGGAGCAGGACTCCTCATTGACCCAGGATAGGTTGGCGTCCCGAAAGAACCTCCGCGCAATGGTCAGCTTGACCGATGCAAGTGGCATACCCAATTCAACAGAAGAGGATTCCGGAAGGAGCGCACCAGCTCTGGTGAGCTCGTCGGCCCTACAGTTTCCCGGAATTTCACTGTACCCGGAGATCCACACCAGAGAGAAACAGGTGAAGTGCCTCGAGAGAAGGTCGAGACAGCAGCGACATTCCCTAACGATCCTAGAGTTAATCAAGAAACCCGATAGAGAGCTTATCGCGGCCTGACTATCAGAAAAGATTGAGACGCCAGTGAAGGGAGCATCGTTGACGAGGATCCGATGAGCGGCCCGGTAAATTGCCATCATCTCCGCCTGAAACACACTGCAGTTGTCCGGCAGACGGAGAGAAATATTTAGGTCCAGTTTCCCAGAGTAGACACCGCTTCCAACCCCATTATCGAGTTTAGAGCCATCGGTATATATATCCAGAACTTCCGGGGGGACGACCGTATTAAACTCATTAAATCTTTTTGAAGTTGAATAACTTTCAACTTCAAATCATTGAAACTACAAGGGAATGGTATCTACTGTACTTAGCTCTAAAATTGATTTCAGAAAGCCTGTTCAATAATTCAACTGCTATGGTTCACTGTAGCTTAAATGTTTTTTTTTTATTTTACCGTATTGCTTTCAGGGTTTTTAATGCACAATAAATAGGCCTTAAACCAAAAGATAAGATATTAAAAAGATTTCCTTTATTAAATAAATTTTGATTTCCAAAACGTTCTCATTACAAAACTTTAAAACTCAACTCCGTTTCAATTCAGATTGGGGTACACGACTGGCGTCCTTTAATGCCAGATTTTATGAAACCAGGCTTGCAAATACAGAAATTCGGTCCTGAGCAGTAGCCATTAGGACAGCCCAGAGGACAGTGGGGTTTACACAAATTCGGCTGTTCCTCACTGGCTATGTAGCCAGAATTACAAACGCATTGATTATTACCGCCACAGAAACCATTTATGCAAACTGAATCGCAGTGAGCTACACATTTGGTGCCAGTGTGATCTAATTCTAGACCTTGGCCGCAAGAACAGGTATCGGGTGCAATACAGGTACCCTTGTCACAGCCACTAGAATAAATCCATTATTTAAAAGGTTTTCAATTAAAAATTCTTTAAGAAGGTACCTACCTAGCACACACCGGTTCACATGTAATACCGACTCTAGTATAACCCTCATTACATCTACACAAACCCGGTCCGCCGCACTGACCATTTTCGCAATTCTCACAATGTGGTTCACATTGCCCGCTGCCCGTTAGGCGATAACCATCTTGACACTTACACATGTTGGGTGCTACACACGTGCCAAATTCACAACCGTTTTCACACTGAGGCATACAATATTTTTGCTCTTTCGGTTCCAGAACATAGCCGGGTTTACATTTACACTCGTTGTTATCGCCGCATACACCATTACCACAACCAATGGGGCAGGTGCTAATGCATTTATTCTCTTCGTTGCGCACGTGACCGGGTATACAGACACAGGTATTGGGTGCCGTGCAAATGCCATTCGGACAATCATCGGCACATATGGGATCACAGCGATGGAATACATGGGGATTGCGTTCATAACCGTCACAGCATACTTGAATTTTGCTCATTTCGGGTTTGGTGCCATTGCCGACGGGTACAATTCCTGAACCACGGACCAAAGAAGCAGTGCTACAATGAAAAGAAGAAAATTATTTGAAGTTGTTCAAAGTGATTATGGCAGGCCCTATTCTTAAATTCTATGAATCTTACAATTTGACACTCATCTTTACCCATCAATCGATATATATTTGAAGGCTTTTCTAAAGCATAGAGGAAATCTGTCTGCGTTTCCTTTTCATTATAAAAATGATCTCCCCCAGATCGGGTCTAACTCGAAATAAGCACTGGCCCATACCGATTGTTCTTGGGGTTTCCCAATAAATAGTTTCGTGATAATGCTGGATCTAAACAACAGTCAATACACACATACATACGTAAATATTTGGTCACTACAACATTTTAGTCAGGACTACAACCTAGCTTCTCACACCACTTATGTTGTGTGTGTTAATTTTATACATGAGAGGCGGGACCTAGAGTTTAAAATCGATTCAGAACGACAGATGTTTGAGAAAATTTTCATGACAATTTTATTTACTCTCGGAGTTTTTGCCAGAAATCTGCTGAGAGTAGGGTCTGACCTAGGGTTTGAACCGTGGCTTCACGTTTAATAAGCCAACACACTACCTACTAGATTACGGCTCTTATATCACCCAACTCGTATTCCACCGATTAAACCAATAACCTTTCTTACAAAGTCCTCCAATTCTGAGAAGATATGCTTGTTATAGAAGAAGAAGATATCATTGCTAGTAAACACTAAGCCCTTTTAGTTCTCTAGTTGTGTTGGGCCAAAGGATACTGGTCGTTATGGTGTTCTAACACTGGTCCTAAACCAGTGTTCCTCGACGCTCGCCCATCCATTACATAGATACATAGTTAGTCATTACAACCCATTAGTCAGGATTACGACCTATTTTCTCATTCCACTTATGTTGTGTGTGTTAATTTTATACAGTTTAAAGTCGACTTCGAACGACGGAATTTTTCTGAGAAACTTTTCATGGCAATTTTTATTTACTCTCAGAGTTTTTGCCTGAAATCTGCTGAGGGGAAGGCGCCGTAGAAATATTTTTTCATATTTCGTTCAGTTGGAGATGTCTGACTTGGGGTTTGAACCGTGGTCTCACATCTAATAAGCCAACACACTACCTACTAGACTACGGCGACTTCCGCTCGTATATTAGTTAATATTTTTAGCGCATAATATGGTGCCAGTATTTTCCTGGTTGAAAGTTTTTTATGTAACGCCAAAAAAAGTGAGGTCTATAGCCTTGAGAACTACCGCCCAATAGCCAATATGTTCCGTAAATTCCTGGAATGGAAAACATGAGAAATCATCATCTTGGGAAATACGCAGAGTCTTGATATTAGGTTAGGTCAGGTTAGAGGATGTGTACTTGTTAATTAAGACAAGTACTGTACCCGAGGATGAATTGACCCATTGTACAACGTCCTAGTTTCTTACACCACTTATGTTGTGTGTGTTAATTTTATACATGAGTGGCGGGACCTACAGTTTAAAGTCGACTCCGAACGACCGATTTTTGAGAAACTTTTTCATGGCAATTTTTATTTACTCTCAGAGTTCTTGCCAGAAATCTGCTGAGAGGAAGTCGCCTGGGGCTTTACGTCTAATAAGCCAACACACCTAGCCTACTAGACGACAGCGACTTCAAGTCTTGATGTTCTTGACATGAAAATTTAGTATGATGTTCGCTTGAACCAGCATATTTTTCAAGTGTCAAAGGAAGCATTCAAGCGCCTCGGTTTCGAAAGACGGTGCAAGAAATTCTTCCCTCTATGTGATCTTCTTACTATTTACGCCGCTTATATCCGACCAAGAATGTAATAAAACTCTCATGTATAGGTCGGTGTCCCGAAATCTACTTTGGAACTTCTCGACCATGTACAAGAGAGGGCGAAGATACTTGTTAATGATGACAGGGTATCCAGCTCTACTGAATAAAAATTCAGTAGAACCAGCATATTTTTCAAGTGTCAAAAGAAGCATTCAAGCGCCTCGGTTAAGACGATGCAAGAAATTCCTCTCTTCATGTGATCTTCTTGCTGCTTACACCGCTTATATCCGAACGAGATTGGAATATAACTCTCATGTATGGGCCAGTGTCTCGAAATCTATTTTGAGGCTTCTCTACATGGTCGAGAGAGAGGGCGAAGGTACCCATTAATGACGATAGGGCATTCAACTCTACTTCCTGTATTTCAGTTTTTTAACGATACTACAATGGATTTTAGGAAAAGAAAGTAAAAAAGTAGCCGTAGTTTAGTAGGTAGGCTTATTAGTAGTAGGCTTATTCGACGTGAAGCCACAGTTTTCTCAGCAGATTTCTGGCAAAAACTCCGAGAGTAAATAATTGTTGTCATAAAAATTTTCTCAAAAATCTGTCGTTCGGAATTGATTTTAAACTGTAGGTCCCTCTGAACATGTATAAAATTAACGCACACACAGCACAAGTAGTGTGAGAATTATGTATGTATGTAAACGTATGTAGAACGGATTTTCATCAAGCGAAATAAGGGGACTTGTTCCGTACAATGGTCTCTGGAGAATCAGCATTGATAAGTAAGAAAGTGAAGTCGACGTGGTCTAGTAGGTAGTGTGTTGGCTTATTAGACCAAAAGCCAGGGTTCGAGCCCCAGGCCAATCATCATAATAAATACAAAAAGTATTTCTTCGGCGACTTCCTCTCAGCAGATTTCTGGCAAAAACTCTGAGAGTATATAAAATTGCCATGAAAAGTTTCTCAAAAATCTGTCGTTCGGAGTTGACTTTGGACTGAAGGTCCCACCACTCATGTATATAATTAACACACACAACATAAGTGAAGAGTTGTAATGATCAATTATGTATGTAAGTAAGAAAAGCAGCCCACAGAACATCTTCTCTGTTAATGTATGGCACTTCAAGACCTGAGATGAAGAATTGCTAGACATTCAAAATTTGTTTACAGAACATGTCTTGTCAAAGCAGATTTTATTAGACTTTATACTGGATACTGGTGTCTGAGTGCATTCGCACGTAACACATCACATCCATACGCAGATCACATCAATTTCTTTTGAAAGTTTTTTAATTCAATTTTTAATCTTCAAAATTAAAATTCTTAGAATTTAAAATTCTCAGTATTATTGGAAGTCGGCAAAGCTAGAGAATATTTTTGTTTTTATTAAAAAATTGCTAACAAAACTTATCAACATTAACGAGGATGTGGAGGTTAGTTAGGTCATAGCAATGAGAGCAAATCAATAACAAATAGCCACCATATCACTGAAAAAACAAAATACTTTTAAGCTCTCTTTCATACTTACGGTACTTCTGTATAACAAATGCCTGAAGCCATGCCTGCACGGGTTTTATTAATAAATTCAGCTGTGGCATCTAGTATCACAGGTTCGGGTTTATATTCTGGCTTCACCTGCTCCACATTACCACCTTGATAGTATTCCGCAGGTTTAAAATTGCCACCATAAAGTTCGTAGGGACTTAATTGTGCATGAGGCTGAGGTTGATACTGTTGCTGTTGCTGCTGCTGAGCCTGTTGTTGGCTGTAGACATAATTGTAGGTTTCATTATGTGCCTCAGTGTTATTGCTTAAGATGAGATTACCCGAACTGGGCTGCTGTGGTGCTGGATAGCGTGTTTTAATACCGAGATTTTTATATTGACCTTGGCAGCTTGTCAAAGCCAATAAACAACACACCACGAATACAAATGTTTTCATTTTAAATGAAACTTTTAGGATTTTTTTCAAAATTATTTCCAAAAGCCTTTCGAAAGTCGTTGTTATTTCACTCACAGCCTCAAGAAAACTGAGATCAAATAAAAATTTTTGAATTTAAAAACAATTTAAATTGCAGTGGATTGCGGCTGTTTTTGAATGTGAGCCGAATACAATATTATCTTGAGCTGTGTTTCAATGATTCTCTCTTCTTATATAAAATAGAACGCTTCTTTGTTATTATGAAACAAACAAATTCTCTCCCTTTTTTTCAAATGAGTAATTGTTTTGATTGTTGTTTTCATTATTATTTTTAAATATTTTTTAATTTTTTATTTATTTTTTTTTAAGACAGCTGACAGCATTCGTCTGATATGCTTTTGTTTATAATTTTTTTTTAAATTTTTTTATTTAACATGGGCTTGCTTAAAAGGTGCCTCAGTTTCTGAGAAATCAAGATAACGTCACTTATGATGTCAGTTTTTTATTTATTTACAACAGGTTTAATTGTTAAAAATTAAAAGAAAAAAATTTTTTTTTTAATATTCTATCAACACAGAATGAAGCACCCAGTTTATAAGCAGTAAGTTTTCTTAAAGCAATTCTAAGCTTGAAAAATACAGAGAAGAAATTTCTCTTACAGTTCTCCTGGTTAGAAAAACTGTGCAGTACTCTCTTTCATAACGCTTTAAGAGAAGTGAGCATGCTACATACATAATTGCTCATTACAACCTTTCGGTTAGGATTACGACCTAGTTTCTCACACCACTTATGTCGTGTGTGTTAATTTTATACATGAGCGGCAGCAGCTACAGTTAAAGTTGATTCCGATTCAGTTTCATTTACTCTTAGAGTTTTTGCCAGAAATATTTTTTGTCATATTTTCGTTTCGATGTCTGACCTGGGGTTTGAACCCCGACCTTACGTCTAATAAGCCAATACCCTACCTACTAGACTACGACAACTTCAATAAGCATGCTATAGTCATTATATATCGTAACCTATTATTCGAATTTAGTTTCAATTCATAAATTTAACCGGTTTTTTTAATTTCAGAACAGAAGAATGGGGCTCGAAACCGAACCAACTACGCAATGATTCATGGAAAATGCTCCACGAAGTGGGAGCAGGGCTACATTACCCTGCTTACTTGGATCAATAACCTTCAGGAAGAATACCTTAATCTTCTATGAAATGTTAGAAACAAATAGGATTATAAGACATGTAGCAAAAGGAGACATATACAATTAAAAACAAAAATTTCCGGTCTCAAAACTGTTATTGGTTACATGTTTATGTCCAGAATATATTGTCATAATGCAATCAACAGCCTAACCTCTTAGGACAAAATTAATTTCATATTAGCATCAGAATGTGATTAGCGCGTGTTAAGTAGAAATGAGAACATCTTTTGGCTTTAACAGGAGCCTCCTGAAAGAAGAGATAAAGAAAGAATCGTCCCCACTAATGATACTATGGTCATGAAGGCTTGGCTTCATTGAGGCTGATGAACATGTAAGAAATGTAGTCGAAAGTATGAATCTAACTCTTAAAATCTAAATGTCTGGTTTGGGGTTTGAACCATAGGCTTTCGTTTAATAAGTCCTCACTCTATCTATTAGACTACGGCGACTTCATTCAACGGCATAGATATGTCTTTGTCAAGTCATATGAAATCTTAAGTTTTCATAGGCAATAAAAGACTATAAGAGTACACACAATACACAACATAAACTTCGGATTTCAGATGATAAATTCTTTCCTATTAAAGCCTCTAAATCTTAGCTACACTGCCATTTTAATATCGTCTGTTGAAATATAATTTAGAGCGCAATGAGTGCCTGTGTAAAAAATTTGGCTTTGGAAGTCAAAGTCGCTGGTGACTTGAAAAAAAAAGAAGAGACGCAATTAGGCAATATGGTGTAAAATTGCGTAGCAATGCCTTTGCCCCGATATACGTAAGTGTGGCCTTCTTAGTTGTAGCCGTGGTTGTGCGATTCTATTCGCTATCAAAGCCAACACAACTCTCAATGCAGTTATAATCATATGCATAACAGAAGATTTCCGATTATGAAACTTGTTTTCCCTGAGTCCGCCTTTAATAAGGCTTCAAGAAGACTTATTTCACATAAAAGTGAAACCGAAGAGGATTTACAAGTTCTAGATACAAAAACAAACCTCCGGTAATGTTTTTTCTAATTCTGTTGCCCCGAACAACTTCAAACTTTTGTGGAATGTTAGAAAGGATAAATCTTTGTCTAGTTTATGGTACGCAACCATATGTTCTTACATACATAAATAATTGGCCATTAGAACGCTTTAATGAGAATTACGACCTAGATTCTCACACCACATAGGTTGTGTATATTATATTTTATTCAAAAGTTTAAAATCGACTCCGAATGACAGATTTTTTGGGAAACTTTTCATGGCAATTTTATTTAACGCTGAAGATTTTGTTGGAGATTTTTTTATCTTGGGTTTGAACCGTGGCCTCACGATTAATAAGCCAACTACTTACTAGACTATGACGACTTCTGATGAAAATTAAAGCTAACCGGGTTCCATATATGATTTCTACAATTCATTCACCTCATTACACACCTAGCGGTTGTTCCAGGGCCATTCCCTATTCTGAACAAGTGCTCTTTGATAGTACGGTAAGGTATCCTAATGCTACTGCGAGATAATCTGTTCCATGACTTCCATGCCTTATTATTGGAATTCCCCAACAAAAGCTTTGATTGCATCAGAAATCACTTCGTTAGAGAAGAATCTCTGCATCTTCCTTTCCATCAAACATAATTTTCCAAATATCTATTCCTACACCACAAATGCACTGACCATTAAGTACAAGAGATTTGCATCGGAACTTGGCAACTTTTGTCACAAGAGCAGGACTGCACCGTGTTTTAAAGCAATCCACATTCAACATGAATTAGAAAAATGTATCACATAGAGTATGTACGGTCACCCTAAGCTTTTCTTCATGCTTTTTCTATCAGACAAGTCGTACTTAACTTTAAGTCACTCTTGCAAAATTTGTTAATAAAGCCTACTTTCAGGCTGTGATGTTAAATCGTAAAATTTCATTGTTTTTGTTTTCAAAGCCACACTAATTAATCTTGAATTTGTATACTCTACACCAGCGTAGAGACATAGGTTATATAGGATACATGCTAATGTTTGCGACCAGAGATCAGCAATGAATCATTTTTTCGCTACTCATAAGTTCTCAACAGTACTAAAACTACTCTGATTCATTCGTACTCACTACAACATTGATTTATAAGTACAAGTTGCAATGAGTATGAGTACAATGTTGACATCAAACTCATAACATTCGAAATATGTTTGATTCATACGCCTACTCTTTCAGTTTCATAAATTTAGAAAAATACTCGTAATACTCATAAATGATTCGAGTGATTCGAATCATTCATCAAAATTTACAGCCTTTGTTGTTGTTGTATTTACAAAAAAAGAAGAACGAAAAAGACAAAGACAGCAAGCAAAGCAAACACACAATCTTCTAGTGAGTATTGTAATGTTCGTATGCGAATCATACCTATTTTGTGAGTCGTGTAAATGTTGAGCAAAGGAGAGTCGAAATCAACGATGAGTACGTCAAACTTTGAATATGAGTAGTATGAGTATGATATTAAAATAAGTATGAATGCGTATAAGTATCACAAATTATGAGTATGATTCGAATCTAGTCATCTTTTTGAGTACTCATTGCTGATCTCTGTTTGGAATACCATAAAATAACAATAATTGAGCAAATGAAACTTTAACATTTTAAGTGAGAGATGAGACGCACATCTACAGCCACAGTCTTTTGATCCGTTCTGTACTGTTTTGTAAACTTTTTATTGCGTAGGGAATAGTTAAAGTCAGTTTTGATCAAATTTTTTAATTCATTTTTGAGATTTTTTAAATTATCGCACTTGAACTCGCAATTAATGGAATGCAAGTAATACAGTGTAGGACACTTGCATTAGCTTGGATAAATTAAAATTTTTTATTTTCCATACAAAACCATTTAAACAATACGTTTTAAAAAGCAATACAAAATGAACATTTGGATCACATAAGTAAGTGGAATTAAATCAAAATTAAACTCTTTTCTTAATTTATTTGGACATCATTTATTAAATATCGATTTCTATTGAAGTGTGCTTAATATATACTCTCACAACGTCCACCTTTGCGTTCATAGGCCGGAAAACATTCACAAACATCTGGAGCCGAACAGATGCCATTACTGCAGTCCTCCGTACATATGGGATCACATTTTACTGAATGGGGTGCAAGAGGATTACGCCTATAGCCGGGACAACAAAAAGATACTGTGCGTATGCGTAACTCGGGATCATTAACCTTGGCTCTGTGGCAAAATTAGAAAGAATTTTGAATTTTTTTTTTTTTAAATAATTTTTTTTTTATTTTATTAGAACAACACCTACTGCACTTGCTTATAACAGATGCCAGCTGACATTGTACTCTTCACATCCAATATGAACATGTCTCTCTCATTCAATGCAATTGTTTTCCAAAATTGTGGTTGCGTTTGCGTTTGACCAACAATGATAAGATTTATCACAAGCACCACAAAGCATTTCACACTTTTAAACATTTTTTTTCGAATAATTTTTAAAAAAATTACAAATAATTTACGTTTTTTTAATAGACCACACTTGTATGCCTGTAGATCTCGTTAACGACTGTGGCATTGCTCACAGTGAAAATTATGAGAATCTGAAATCTTGTGGATTTCAATGTACGAGATTTTTTTTCTTGTATTCAAGAAATTATTTATTTTTCTTATCAGTAATAAGTGAGTGTACGTTTGGATGGCTGGATGGCGTTTAAAGAAAGTAAATATTTCTTTAAAAATAATGTAACAACAACAATTTGATTTGATTGTTTTTGTTGTTGTTATTATTTTCTCATTTCTTTTGTTTTCAATTAAACTGTAGTGAGTGTCATTGATATGGCTTGACTTACTACAATTGTAATGGGTGACTTTTTAAGAGCTATAGAAAATTTTTTCAAAAAAAACACATAAAATTCTGAAAAATGCATGAAATCTTTATTTGAATCGACAGTACGGTCCATATAATTTAATGTTTGAAGATAATTTCATGCAAATATTGACCGCGACTGCGCCTCAAATGGTCCATCCGCTTAGTTCAATTTTGGCATACTCTTTCCAACATTTCGGCCGGTATCTCACGAATAAAAGCTTCAATGTTGTCTTTCAATGCGTCAATTGAAGCGGGCTTGTCTGTATAGACATGAGCTTTAACATAGCCCCACAAAAAATAGTCTAAAGGCGTTAAATCGCACGTGAAATAAAATGTTCGCCGAACTCGCCTCTCAATAAGTCCATTGTTACGCGTGCTGTGTGGCATGTGGCACCGTCTTGTTGAAACCGCATGTCATGCAAGTCAAGCTCTTGCATTTGGGGCAAAAAAAAAAGTTGGATATCATCTCACGGTAGCGCTCACCATTCACAGTTACGTTACGATTCGCAGCATCTTTGAAGAAGTACGGTCCAATGATGCCACCATCCCATAAACCGCACCAAACTGTGACTTTTTCTGGATGCATTGGTAGCTTTTGCAATGCTTCTGGCTGATCTTCACTCCAAAATCGACAATTCTGCTTATTTACGTATCAATTGAGCCAAAAATGAGCTTCGTCGCTGAACACAATTTTTCGTTAAAGAAGTGGATCTTCGGCCAATTTTCCAAGTGCCCATTCACCAAAACCTCTGCGTTGCGGTAGGTCGTTCGGCTTTAATTCTTGCGCCAGCTGTATTTTGAAAGGCTTCACACCTAAATCCTTTCGCAAAATTTTCCACGTTGTTGAGTGACAGAGGCCCAATTGCTGCGAACGGCGACGAATCGATAATTGATGGTCATCATTAACACTGGTCGATACAGCTGAGATATTTTATCCAGTTCTCACTCTACGTAAGCCTGTTAGTGGTTTAAAGCCCAACAATGTAAATTTGGTGCGAAATTTTGTCACAATAGCTCGAATAGCCGCTTCAGTGGGTCGATTAAACTGACCATAAAATGGAAGAAGCGCGCGATGAACTTTCTTAACAGAGCACGCATTTTGATAATAAAATTCAATGATTTGCAAGCGTTGTTTGTTTGTAAGACGATTCATGGTTAAATTAAAGTCCAAACTGAAGATGTTTGACAGTGAAACAAAACACGAAACGTGCACTGTTGCCAAAAAGATAATAGCTAAAAAATCACCCTATGTGAGAAACTGTTCTAATATCAGGGTATTCAAACTGAACCAAGTAATTCCCTACACTTTTAAAAAACTTTGGAAACAAGGAGATAAGCTTACGTTTCTCTCTCAATATTATTGCAGTTGTTGGTCTTCTGTCTGCTGTACGATTATACGTGCATTCTCATTCCGGAATGTATTCCTGTTTGGAAATGTCATCAGCTGTTTAAAATGCTTCCTTATTGTTGTATAAAGACTCAAAATGTTTCTCAAATAGCGATTGCGGTTGCAATCCTTATCAGCGTTTTTATCATGAATTAGATTTCCGTACTCCGTGTGTATCTTTCTTAGGAGTTTGTCGATATCTCGGTGAGCTGTTATAATTCCCTATATATATATATATATATAAGCTTTTTTTCGGTTGCCCGTTTCTTTAATATTTTGTGTGTGGAGAGTATTTAAACACAGACAGGGGTGTGCTATGAGGATTAACACGAGCCACATAATCATATCATCAGAATATAGTTGGGACACTGAACAGAATTGTTCAACAGCATGCCAAACATATTGTGTTACTCTAATATGATATCAACTTTCATGATCAAACAGAGTCATGTCACCGATGCCCATTGAAATCCCAGTATTTTATTTTTCTTGCATTTAATATCACTATCGCTGTAGTCTATTAGGTAGTGTGTTATTAGACGTAAAGCCCGGGTTCGTATCCCAGGTCAGACATCAAAACAAAATATGAAAATAAAAAAATATTTCATCGGCGACTTCCTCTCAGCAGATTTCTGGTAAAATCTCTGAGAGTAAATAAAGGTGCCATGAAAAAGTTTCTCAAAAATCTGTCGTTCGGAATTGACTTTAAACTGTAGGTCCCGCCACTAACGTATAAAATTAACGCACACAACATGAGTGGTCTGAGAAACTAGGCCGTAATCCTGACTGAAGGGTTGTAATGGCCAATTATGTATGTATGTATGTATCGGTAAAATGGTGGAAGAATTAAATGCTGCAGCAGAAAAAAAAAATATAAAAATTTCAATACAACTACAACCTGCCACCAACATAGTGTGTTCGAGACGATTCTCAATCTTCTTTGAGTCCTACGGTTACTAACTGCAACTACAGTAGGACCTTAATTATCCGTGATTCGATTATCCGGCAACATCAATTATCCGGGATGGAAAAAGAAAATTTTTAGCATCGACTTAATTTTATTTTGGATCGACTTAAATTTTTCTGCATCGTTTAACCGTGATTACTTCTATTATCCATGATTATAAGCGACAAATGTTTTCTATTATTTTTGACAAAAAAGGGGAATTCCCTGCTTAGTATACGATGAGTCAGAAGCATACATGTAAACCTGTTTAGTTTAATTTAGAAATTTGAGAAGTGCGATTTTTTTTATATGTTTGAAACATGTGGCTGCGTTCCAAAATGTATCAATACAAAGTTTGTATGCAGTTCTACTACTGTATATAAACTATATAGATATGCAAAGTAACCACAAAATGCATCGAATATAAATCCGATGCCTGATTGCTTTTTGACGGCGTTAAAAATACATTGACGACATTTTGAAATAGAATACATTGTATATATTTTGCACAGCGGCATTATGAAATACGATACTTTGTTCAAACGCAAAGCAACTAACATTTTGGAAGGTAGCCTGTATGTATATAAAATCGTTGAATTATTTAGTTTTTATATAAATATGTACATATTCATTTATTAATTAATAAAAATATCTAAAAAACTAGCCAAAATTGATACTCAATTAACCGGGAAAATCGATTATCCGGAATGCTTCCGGTCCCGACCATCACGGATGATCAAGGTCCTACTGTACTAAGTAAATGTTTAGACTGTTTCAAATCCATGGGTTGTGGGACCTACAGCCGATAAAAAATTTTTTTATACTTCATTTCGTTGGTGATATCTGAGCTGGGTTTGAACCAGTGGTGTTGTGCTAATTTTTTTTTCGGGACGCGTTCCGGACTCCGGTTCACGTTTCGGAAAAACAAGCCGGTTCGTTGCGGTTCGGGTTCGGTTCAAACCTTTGTTTATAAAAATACATATAAAAATTCGTCAAAAATTAGAAAAAAAATCAGCAATTCTTTTTAATTTTTTTTTATTTTCAAAACGTCAGCCAACTCTCGTTATCAGAAATCATCTTTAGTTCCGAAACGCGTTCCTGTCCAAAAAGGAAGTACCGGAATGACGTTCCGGAGCGTTCTGTCTCGACAACACCACTGGTTTGAACTGATAAACCAACACACTACTTACTAGACTACGTTCAAATAATACTCTACACTTTTAAAAAGCTTTAAGGACAAGTTGGTAACGTTGAATTTTCCCGTAAATTTTTGTGGGTGTTGAATTATGGCCAAGTCTAAACAGGAATGAAACAATTTGTATGCATCAGTTGAGTTTCTACATTCTCTAATGTTACAGACCCATGCTCATATTAGTTATGCTACAGTTTGAATATATTTTCTACTGCTTTTAATACTGCCTTAAAATTGTTCACAGATAGCATCATAGCTTGCAGTACGTTCTCGACTTTTATATTCTCCCTATCCTTGGACTCATATTTTTGTTGTCTTTCTTTCTTTTCTAAGAATACAGCTCCATTCTCACATGAGATGTACCCCAGTTTGAATATATTTTCCACTGCTTTTAGCAGTGAATTCAAGTTTTTCTAAGATAGCAACGAGATATTCTTATTGTTCCGGAATACATATCCGTTTATTATTTTTTGCATTTTATTTACGACCAACGCTCAGGAGATGGCCACTATCCATGGAGTGCATTATGCTACAACTAGGAGAATAGGTTATGGAAAGCCGGAAATTGGGAGCAGAGTTTGTGAATATTAGACTTGAATCTCTTTACATTAAGAGTAGCAGGAAAGTCTTCTGCAGAAAGTGAGTTCCATACTAGTGTAGTACGGCTCAAGAACGAATTCTATCGGCAGGGGAGTGCGCAATCCACTTGGCCACTCAACCACAAAAGGAAATTCTTTGCGGGAAAGAAAAGCGTTACCTAAGAATACATATACGATTTGCGGGAACAAGTCGCTTTATTTCTTACATACTTTAGTATTTAATTGGCACATACATACATACATACATACATAATTGGCCATTACAACCCTTCAATCAGGACTACGGCCTAGCTTCTCACACCGCTCATGTTGTGTGCCTTAATTTTATACGTGAGTGGCGGGACTCGACTCCGAACGACAGATTTTTTAAGAAACTTTTTCATGGCAATTCTATGTGCTCTCAGAGTTTTTGCCAGAAATCTGCTGAGAGGAAATTGTCAAACAAATCTTTTTTCATTGTTTCGTTTTGATGCCTGACCTGGGATACGAACCCGGGCTTTACGTCTAATAAGCCAACACACTGCCTATTATACTACGGCGACTTCAATTGGCCAATAATAAGGGCCAATTACAACCCGATTAACAGATTTCGGTCTGCCTAAGCACATCCTACCTGGCGCCTCTGCTTCTCCATATCAATCGATGACAGTGCTTTCTCGATTTGGTCCTTCCAACGCAAACAAGGTTTTCCTCTTCACCGAATTCCGCAAATCCCCGCATCAATACGTTCACGCCGGAGCATCTTTCTCCATTCGAACGACATGGCCGAGCCAGTGCAGCCGCTTTGTGTTAATACGCTGCACAATGTTCATGCCGTTGAGGAGCTCATACAGCTCACTGTTGGATCGGATGCAGAAAACATCGCCAACTCACACTGGGCTTTTCACTCGAATACTCTCAAGGCTGATGCATCAGTGCTTAAAAGTTTCCATACCTCTGCGCCATAGAAAGAAGCATGGGGAGGATGAGCGTCTTGTAGAGTATTAGTTTTGTCGTGCGAGAGAGATCTGTGATACTCAATTGCCTATTGAGATCATAACAGCACCTGTCGCCATATTTCGGTAGAGAAAAATACTTTGTATTGACGATAGAACAGTGAAACACAAACCACATTGCTACGATGCTCCAATAAATCAATGGAGGTGGATATCCTATAATCATTAATAAGCATCTTCGCTCTATTCTGTACCCGATCTAGAAGCTTCTTAATAGACTTCAAGGCGCTGGCCCATACATGAGAAAGGTATTCCATTTTCGGTTGCATATAAGCGGTGTAATTAGTAACGAATCCGATGAAGTGAAGCATATTCTATATACAATCTGCTGAGAGGAAGTCGTCTGAGAAATGTTTTGTTTATATTTCGTTTTCTTAGAGATGTCTGGCCTGGGGTTTGAACTGTGGCCTTACGTTTGCCAAAATTTTAAAGAAACTAATGAGAATAATTATTGCCAAATAAACCCCAATTACAATAATTTTTCTTTTAAGGAACCTTTATTCATTTATTAATAACGCCACCCATCGGGTAAAAGTTCACCAAACTTGAAATGGCGTCCAATCAACAAGTTAAACTCATCAATAAGGGCTTCATTCAGTTTGTTATGCTTCATCGAGGCATAGGTAGTGACTTTGTCCGGAGCAAAACATTGATTTATAAAACGTGTTGTGCCAATCTGACAACGGCATCTTCCCTTCGGAGTGCAATAGCCCAATTCGCATTTTTGATAGGACTTAAAGGGACCATCAATAACAGCACAGCCACATACATCGGGGGCAATACATTTGCCGTAGAAACCACAGCCGCTGAAAGTACAAAACAAGGCATTAAACACCATACGAAGAGATGATAAGGATTTTAACTTACTGTTCACATATTGCCTCACATTTTTCCCTATTGCGCTGGTAGCCATTGAAACACCTACAGTTGCCCGGAGCTATGCAAATGCCATTTTCGCAGGCATCACCACAATCAGGCAGGCAAGAGGTGGTATTTAAATCATATTTATAGCCATCCTGGCAAATGCAACCAGTGCGATTGGCACAGAAACCATTTTCACAGCGTCTAAGCAATGAATTTCAATTAAAATTTCTTTCATTCAGGATTAAAAACAAAGTGCGCAATAACTTACAAATAACAATTGCTTTCACACACCGAACTATTGGCCCTCTGCTGATAGCCAGGAAAACATTCACACCGATTGGGACCAACACAATGTCCAAAACCACAATCGGGTATACAAACTGGCTGGCAGCCAATTTGGCTACTATTAGGGTGCAGGGACTTGGCATAGCCCTTCTCACAGACACACGTATCGGGAGCATCACATATTTCATTGCGTCCACAACCAAGCGAACAGACGGGTATGCAATATTTCTTGGTTGCATCCAACTCATAACCCTTGTTACAGATACACGTGCCATTTATATAGCATTGGCCATCGGGACAACCCAGCGGACATGTGGGTACACAATCGTTGCGATGATTTAAAACAAAATCATCAAAACATTGACAAATGCCACCCTCTAGGCAAAAGCCATTGCGTTGACATTTCTCACCACAATCCGGTACACATTTGGTCCAATCGAAATCGTAGCGCTTGTAACCCTGGCAACAAACCTCAATCAAGTTGAAATGGGGATTCAGGGAACTATTGCCGATGACTTGAATATTTTTTTCGTATTGAAAGAATATGGCACTGAAAAGAGACAAAAAGAAAAATGGTACTTTAGTTGAAAAGGTACTTTATTACATTAAAAAATACGTTAAAAAGTGCTTTTAGGCAATTTAAAATTATTATCGATAAAACAGTTGATATCGATTACCGTAAACGTAGTCAAAAATTTTACTTGTGAACACAATATCCTCAATGGGTGACTGTCCATACATCCAAACTTGGGAACAAACTTGTTCTAGCGTCTATACAACTGATATCGGCCGTGTTAGCAACTTAAGAATGATCGCCGAACAGTCTTTAGAGTAAACTTCGTCAGTTCGCCTAATACTCACAAGCTTGCCATAAACTCTTGACCCCCTAAGCTACTGTTTCATGCAGACAGCACTGGAATGTAAACTCGTATCTCTCGTAGCCAAAAAAGACTCTTCAGGGGCCTATGTGCGAACGCTACCCAACGAATTCTTTGCGATCTACAGATATGGCAAGGCTATGTATTATATTCTCTTCTTTTTAGCAACAACCCTTATAGGAGAAATTACTTGGGGTCTTCAAGGTAGTCTGGAGGTCCTTTACTATGCTAATGCTCGTATTATTTGCAGAAGTTACGCAAGTGAAAAACAAGTCTATCGGTATGCTTTTAATAAGCCAGTGGCCGGTGAGAATCTCACAAGTAGATGTATGGCCATGCGATTTAAGGAGAGAAGAAAATCAGTACTCTTCTTACCCATACCAGTCCATGAGAAGCTAGCAATATTACTCGTGCAGCACTTGCGCTGCCTAACTTCTTCTTCTTCCCTAGTTTGGTAGAACTGTGGCGTCACAACGGGCCGCTATGCGTGCTCAATTGAGGTTTTGCTATCAAAGCTACCACTTCAATCTAACCTACCCTAACTCGTGCCATCCTGTTGCCAAGTATTTTGTAGTAAATTGAAGTTGCTAGGGTCGAGTAGGTAGTGTGTTGGGCTTATTAGAAGCGAAAACCGGCCCAAACACTTCGAACCAAATGAAAAACTGGCAACATCTCCGAGTGTTAAATAAAATTGTCATGAAAAGTTTCTTAAATGCGTGGTTCTGGGGCGACATTAAATTGTGAGTTCCGCCGCTCATAGAAAAAATTAACACACACAACTTGAGTGGTAGGCGAAACTAGGTTGTAATCCTGACTAAAAAGTTGTAACGAATAATGTAATTGTGCCAAGAATATCCAGTTTATGTGAGGTAATCGGATTATAAGCCATGGACAGTTTGTTTGCATTAAAATTCCAATTTTTCCTGAGAAATTCTTGGCACCTCACGAGGACTAATGTCAAGCTGTGGTTCATCAAAGACTCAATAGCAACTCAGCTCACGAAGTTAGTACAGAATTTTTGAGCGGAAATCCTCTCACCCAGCCAGTATTGCTCCGCTTTCAAGATGGGCATGAAGTCCGTCTGGAAAACTGCAAAGGGGTCTTGCAGCCTTTACATAATTGGTCATTACAACCCTTCAGTCAGGATTACGACGTAGTTTCTCACACCACTTATGTTGTGTGTGTTAATTTCATACATGCGGGGTGGGACCTACAGTTTAAAGTCGACTCCGAAAGACAGGTTTTTGAGAAACTTTTCATGGAAATTTGTATTATTTATGCTCAGATTTTTTGCCAGAAATCTGCTGAGAGGAAGTCGCCGAAGAAAGTACTTTTTGTATTTTGTTTTGATGTCTGGCCTGGCTTTACGTCTAATAAGCCAACACACTACCTACTAGACGACGGCTACTTCCGCTGCTCATAGAAAAAATTAACATACACAACTTGGGTGGTAGACGAAACTAGGTTGTAATCCTGACGAAAGGATTGTAACAAATAAAGTAATTCGGCCGAGAATATCCACTTTATCTTAGGTAATCGGATTATAAGCCATGGACAGTTTGTTTGCAATAAAATTTCACAAAATTTCCTGAGAAATCCTTGGCACCTCACGAGGGCTAACGTCAAGATGATGGTCATTACGTACTCGATGGCAACTCAGCTCATGAAGTTAGTTCAGAAATTTTGAGCGGAAATAGGGCCATGAAGTCCATCTGGAAAACAGCAAAGGGGGTTGCTGCCTTTACATAATTGGTCATTACAACCCTTCAGTCAGGATTACGACGTAGTTTCTCACACCACTTATGTTGTGTGCATTAATTTTATACGTGAGTGGCGAGACCTACAGTTTAAAGTCAATTCCGAAAGACAGATTTTTGAGAAACTTTTCATGGCAATTTTATTTTATTCTCAAAGTTTTTGACAGAAATCTGCTGAGAGGAAGTCGCCGAAGAAATACTTTTTGTATTTTGTTTTGATGTCTGGCCTGGCCCTTTACGTCTAATAAGCCAACACACTACCTACTAGACTACGGCGACTTCTGGTTGCAGCCTTTATAATAATTTAATGTGAGACTCGTTAATATCTGTACCACACCCTAGGCTAGGCAAAGTATTTTGCAGACGTCTGTAAATTCCTCAAAGACCGTATCAGCATCCTAAGGCCCAGGATGAAAATAATAAAGAAGAAAAAAAATAATTCTTTTCTCGAAAGATTTTCGTATTGGTTGCTGTAATCGGTAATTCAACAGTGTTGTGTTTTCGATAAAAATGCACTTAACAATCGATTTGTTGCATAATTTATTTGGTAGCAATTTGTCTACAGAAGTGGTCTCTTGATTGGCTTCCTTGTCCATGTGATTTAACGTCTCTGGATTAATTTTTATGAAGCGATCTTAAATGAATTTTTTTTTCACGCCGAGGAGGGGTAATTGCACCTAACCGCACCATAGAGGAAGTCGTCACATCCTCCGTGTGTGGGGCCCTCACCCACTAAATCCCCGCCTCGTCTCGTGGACTTGTTGTGCCCACTCCGGAACTACGGTGGTATTACTTCGGAGTGGAGACCCTTTGGCTTTTTGACCCCTGCGTGTTCATATCCGCTTCCGGATTGCGTGTCGAAACTTGAAGGGACATCTAAGTGTCTCCACTGTTCCTTTCTTCCAGGTCCCTGCTTCGAATTTGGCTTGACACGTGTGCCAGTTTCATCTATTCAGACGTGCCCACATGTTCCGCAGCCTCAAGATCCCTCTTCTTCAGAATTTAGAATGCTCTCCACGTAATTCGCCACTGAGGTCCAATTTTCTCTACTCGCGATCATAACCCCGACAATGTTACCGGCCGTGGTCGTCCCAACTAAATGAATAGCTTTAGCATACACAACGTGAACTTCTGAAACATTCGAAGCCAATAAACAAGCAATCATTGACGCCATATGGACAGATTTATTGAAAAAAGTGTTCAAAAATTACACTCAACGAATGAAGCGAAGTAACTCCTGACCTTAGCGGACATATGTCGGAAGTCGTATGTAAAAAAAATGTCATGAAATTATTTGTCAGATTGTAGTTGAAACATAACTTTCCAACCGTATTTCTGTCTGTTAAAAAACACTCTTTAATGTGTAGAACAAGAATTTTAATAAGACCCTGGGTTGTTTTCATCAAATCAAAATTTTCATTCTATTTACACTTTTCCATTCCTGTGACACATATACACACACACTTGTACACTTTGTTGTTTGTTTTGTTTCTTAATTTTCACAAATTTTTTCTCTCTCTCGCTCACTTACGGCACTTCCTTGGTACATTTCGGTGGATTTGTATGCCTTTGCGGCAATGATAGTCCCGGTGAACGTATTATTGGTTGTTTTGTTGTTGTCGTTGTTGTATATTTCGTTGTATGATATTCGGATTGTATGGTACGAAAGCAAAAGCATAAAAATATCAGCGATAAGACGATTTTCATTAGAAAATTGCGTAAATTTTTCATAATTTTTTGCTTTGGATTTTGAATAGTTTCCGTGATTTTTACAGCACAAAGTAGCTTTCAGATGTTAGTTGTGTAAGGTCCAACGAATTACTAATTAAACGTTTGTATTGGGATGGCACTAGAAGCTGACATTACAGAGAGAGAGAGAGAGATAGTGACAGATAAGAAAGCATGAATTATTGAAGAGAACTGTTAAGTATGGGGAGCGTTTTGTTTTGAGATGAAAATGGGAAAAATTTTTAATGAAAAATCATATGTTTTTTGATGATAATTTTGTAACCATAATTTTTTAAGCCGTTAAAAAAATAATCACTTTAAAAACGATTAAAAAATGAAAGGAAAAGAGAATCTACAAGAGCTGTGTAGACTAGATCAGGCATTATCATTGTACAATCTCTAGCAAGGCAAGGCAAAGCATTGAGCAGCCAATAGATTGCTCCATCAAATAACTCGAATCATCAGAACCTCACACGGGGATACAGAATTCATAGTTCTTTGCAATGGGAATGTTATTCAATCATTGCGCAGGAATTCTGGAGTTAAACTAGGGTAGGGAACCTCACACGGCGATACAGAATTCATAGTTCTTTGCAATGGGAATGCCATTCAATCATTTCGCAGGAATTCTGGAGGTAAACTAGGATAGGGAACCTCACACGGGGATACAGAATTCATAGTTCTTTGCAATGGGAATGTTATTCAATCATTTCACAAGAATTCTGGAGTGAAACTAGTATATCGCCTATCACCTCAGCTTATCACCACTGTGCTGAATGAATGAGCCAAATATGTTCAAAAGAAAAATAATTACAAGTGGAGGCTTAAAAGGCTAGTATTTGTCAACTCTCGCACAAGCCTTCCGGCATGTTTGCAAAACTAGAAGATCTGGAAAGTTTAGCACGCAATAGTGGACTTGAGCTGAGCATGAAGAAAGCCAAAATCCTGAGAATTTCTAATGTTTGCAACTCTAACATCTTGCTACAAGACTAGCCAGTTCAATGGTTATGCAGAAACAGGCATAAATATCAGCCTCTATGAAGTGGAAACAAAATTCAGAAGTCTTTAGACAGCGTGAAGAAACTCACAGATATCCAGACAAAGCAAGCTTAGAATGCTTCAATGCTTGTGTAAAGGGAACTTTGTTACTCAGAAGCGAAACCTTCTGAAAACTGTTTCACAAAAACTACTCGTACTTATTTATCCACAAGTGCCTCAAATTCTTATGCAGAATACTGTGGCCTAATAACATGGATTTCTGGAACTTTACCAACGAGGATATTAGCCATAATATCGGAAAGAATCCTAAAAGTATAACGAGAATGGTAACAAAGTAGAATCCTCAAGACAGAAGAAACCGTGGACAGCCCATAAGCCCCTTTTAGATGTTCCATATTCCATGAGGAAAGGAATTTCGGATGATAATGAGTTGCCTTGGTTCGTGATGACAACAAAATGCTATTGAAGTCAAGGCTTGACTTAATTGATTAACAATCTATTGGGTCTACAAGTCTCCAAGTACCGCACAATGGACAGAAATCATATTCATGGGTCAAGTCTACACATACCGCACAATGGCAGAAATCCTGTTCATGGGTCAAGTCTCCACGTACCGCACAATGACAGAAATCCAGTTAATGGGTCAAGTCTCCACATACCGCACAATGACAGAAATCATGTTTAGTGAATATCTCTTCCTTTCCAATGTTACAGGCTTTGCCGCAAAACCCAGTAGCTTTTTGAGCTCCAGTTCAATGCCCAAACCATCAACGGGAAAGAAAAAAGTGCTTGTGTCCTAATTTACTCTTTCTTTAGGCACCGCTACTGCGATCGAGCAATGCAACGGTCTGCAAAGCTCCCCCACTTCTCACGATTGCAAGGTTAAACCAGATACGAAGGCTATTTTTGCCAAAGACGTTACTCTGACTAATACTCTACAAAACACTCATCCTCTCCGTGCTTCTTTATGGCATAGAGGAATGGACACTATTAAGCACTGATGCAACATCCTTAAGAGTATTCGAGAGAAAATTCCTACGTAAAACCTTCAGTCCATTGCGAGTTGGCCATGATTTCCGCATGAGATCCCACAATGAGCTGTATGAGCTTCTCAACGACATGGACGTATTAACATCCAGCGGCGGCGCTGGCTCAGCCATGTTGTTCGAATGAAGGATGCTCCGGTGAGATGGATATTTGATGCGGAAAATTGCCGAAGTCGAAGAAGAGGACGACCTTGTTTGCATTGGAAGAACCAAATCGAGGAAGCCCTGTCATTGATTGGTGTGACCAACTAGTGTAGGCGCGCAAGAAGCAGATGTGCCTGGAAGGATATGTTATGGCAGGCCGAAATCCCTTAATCGGTGTTAATGGCCTATTAAGTAAATTACTCTGACGCCAGAGAAGAGCACACGGTATGGTCCAGTAATCTGAGAAATGATTTCTTAACCCTAGTCTGCTCCATTCAACCGGAATACCGTTTAGAAGATTGTAGAAAGAAATTGGAATGAGAGAATGGAATGATCTAAAGGACCAATTAATGGGTTTACTATTTTGTATGTAGAGTCCATTGCTCCTCTTTATGGTACCCTTTCCATAGGTTCGGCAAATGGAGGCAAAATAGTTAATAACAATACTAGGGCGTATGTTGGCATGAAGGGAAAATAAGATCAGCCTTTGCTTAGCATGAACGGGCAAATAAGGTTTCTTCTTTCCATGTGATCTCCTTACTATTTACGCCACATACTTATATCCGTTGGAAACAGGGATGTGGGTCAAATTTATGGGCTAACTTATTGGCCTGGTGTTTCGATTTTTTATTGTGAACTCAACGAAATGTATTCGAGAGAAATAAAGGGACTTGTAACCGAAAATAGAGTAGTCATTCCTCGAAGGCACTGACACTAGCCATGAATAAAGTAAAGGAAATACCGATAAGTTGCCGAAATTGGAAACCCAAGTCAAGTCTTACTATTTACAGGACCTTTATCCGACCTCGTATGGAGTACAACTCTCGTGTATGGGCCGGTGCTTCAAAGTCTATTTTGAAGCTTCTGGACCGCGTACAGGAGAGGGCGAAGGTGCTTATTAAAGACTGTAGGGCATCCAACTCTATTGATCCGTTGGAGCATCGTCGCAATGTGGCGTGTGTTTCATTGTTCTATCGGTACTATAATGGGAGGTGTTCTCGAGAGATAGGGGGCTTGGTTCCCGATAATCACATATTTTTACGTGGTACTCGCACAGCTCGCTTGTGGAATGATCTTCCTACTGAAGTTTTCCCGTCAGTTACGGTATTGGTAAGTTTAAATCAAATGTCCACAAACACTACTCCCTCTTTCCACCTTCCTATAACCTATTTTCCTAAACCTGCACAATGCACTGCATGAGTTGGGGCCATCCCCTGAGTGCTTATTTACCAAAAAAATCCAAATTAAGGTTTTTTTATTGAAATTTTCTACACTTTGTTTTATCAAACCCTGTACTTACGTATGTACATACGTACTCTCTGTCTGCTTTAAGGGTGAGAATTCTAATTCAAATATTTTTCCTTATCAGATCAGTTTAAGCTTTGCTTTTGTTGCTATTGGTGTTGTTGTTGTGGCCTGAAATAAGTCTGTCTAATCAAATGAATTGCGAATCCCAGCAATAGCACCATTATTGACACTCTAAAGGCCACGAATTTCAAATCAAATTAAAAAAAAAATTGTGAATTGAGTATAGAGCCACAGCCAGATAATGAGTCAGTCCGGCAGTCAGTTGAATTGCAGCATTTTAAGTGGAAAGTAAACAACCGGCATAGAACGAACGTCTGTAGAAATATGAGATTTAAAGGAGTTTTCTTTTTAATGTTGCTGTGTTTGAATCAACGATGTAATAAAGCCCAGATTGAGGCAGATGACTTTGATGATGGTGATGATGCTTCAGCAGAAAATTTTGTGCTACAACTGCCACCTTATAAAATGGAGCCGACCTATACGAATCCCTATAAACCAATTGGTGGCCATAAGCTACGCAAAAAACAAGAAAATTTTGTTAGTACCACCGAGTCGTTGTGTGTAAGGAATTTGAATAAGAAAAAAGCCGAAGAGGAATTGAAAAATCCTACCAAAAAATTAATACCGAGTGGTAATCGTTGGCACGGGCCTATACAATATGGTGAATATATGTGGCGCACTAAGAAATCAGCTGTAAGGCACAATAGAATACGTGATATAACGCCCGTGGAAAGGAAACAGCATAAGTGTTATAAATGGGTCAAGTAAGTAGAGGCTCAATTCCGTCCAGTGAAAGAAAGAAAAAATTATTAATGAATTGTGTTTATAGCTCCCAAGAACTGCTGCAATATAAATTGCCTGCCATTTTGCAAACCCTTCAGGATAAGGATTTGTTTCACATTGAAATCTGTTGCCCTCAGTATGCGCCCATACGTTATATGGGCAATATTTTATGTCGGCCCTTCTGTTCACATTGCCGTAATGGCATTTGTATTGCACCGGAAAAATGCCGCTGTTTTGATGGTTTTGTTCTCACCGACAACGAGGATTGTGTGTTTACCTGCCCCATATCCTGTTTGAATGGTCGCTGTAATCTGCTAACAAGCAGTTGTCTTTGCAATACCGGCTATAAGTTGGACGAAACGGGTCAGTTCTGTAGACCGATTTGTCATGCCGGCTGTGCCATAAATCCTTTGCATAATTGCACTGAGCCACAGGTGTGTGGCTGTGTTAAGGGTTACTCTTTAACCGACAATGATTGTCAGCCCATCGAACGTACTTAATATGAACGAGAGACAATTTTCTAAAATCTGTGATTGAAAGTAAAATTTAAATTGTGATTATCTGAAATACAAAAATAAAACATTTATTCCATAATCTATTGCAAGAAACTGGTTTAAATTTGTTTGAAAACTAGTTTAATTCAGCATTTGAAGTCATATTTAAAACCAACATAAACCAACAGAAACTGGCAGTGAACCAAAACCTAAGCCTCAAGCAATAAACGAATACAAATTCTCCTTAAAAGCCAATAATTATTGCAAATTAATTTAAATGTAATGGACAGGCAATCTAAGGATTCCCAGATTATTTAAGGACGAATAGAACGATAAGTCAATAGGATATGAGGGCAGCTGCCCTCAATTTAAACTCCGTGTTCACCTAAGCATACACTTAAGCCATCAAGCCGACTTGTTGTACTCTCATCAAGCATACTTTCAATAGGAATTCTGAATCTTGTACAAACTTCCTTAGATTCTTTCAATTTTGTGTGGCCTAGTATCGTATCTTCCCTAAAAAAATCCAGATTAATAGCTTACAAAACAGGGGAATGGCATAAAAAGTGTACTTGCAGTTCTTCTCTTTCCCTAAAAAAATTCAGATTTAAAGCTTACAAAACAGGGCAATGAAATGAAAAGTGTTCTTGCAGACTAAAATCTCTTCCCTCGGCAGTACTACTCACCGGTCTATTGTCGTGTGAATTTCCTTGCCATTTGCTAACCGCCAGAATCTAATCGTTCAATGCCAATCGATGTTCACCAAATTCTGGCACATTAAACACAAACTATTAGGCAGTTTGGGTTTAACAAACAGAGCAATAAGGACAAGGCAATATATTAGCTTATTAGACGACAGATTGTGGTTCAAGCTTTAGCTCAGACATCTCTATCAGAACGGCATCTTTCTTTTCTTCAGGAAAAAAAAACGCTGAGAATCAAAATCTGTCATTCGCAGTCAACATTAACCAATAGGTCCCGTCACTCATTGATACAATGAACACACACAACAGAGGTCTGCAATGAGTATTCAAAACGATGAGTAGGTTCGAATCGTACTCATAATTTCTGATGCTTATACGCATTCATACTTATTTTAATGTCATACTGATACTACTCATATTCAAAGTTTGAAATACTCATGGTACTCATACTTAACAATACGCATGATGTTATTGATTTCGCCTCTCCATGACTCATCGTATACACGAATCACAAAATAAGTATGATTCGCATACGAACACTACAATACTCACTAGAAGGTTGTGTGTTTGCTTTGCTTGCTGTCTTTGTCTTTCTTCTTTCTTTGTAAATGCAACAACAACTAAGACAGTAAATTTTGATGAATGATTCGAATCACTCGAGAACATTTATGAGTATTTTAAGTATTTTTCTAAATTTATGAATCCGAATGAGTAGGCGTATGAATCAAACATATTTCGAATGTTATGAGTTTAATGTCAACGTTGTACTCATACTTGTACTTATAAATCAATGTTGTAGTGAGTACGTATGAATCGGAATAGTTGGATTTCAATACTGTTGACTCACTTATACTCAAAATTTCATGAGTACTTATGAGTAGCAAAAAAGCGATTCATTGCTAATCTCTGACACACAACATGGTTAATATGAGAAGCTAGGTTGTAATCCTGACTAAGTTCTTGTAATGACCAATTAAGTACGACCAACTTCGGTTGGTTTTTCGGATGTGCTAAAGCCTTACAGATTTCAACTATGAATTCTAATAATTTCTTCTCATTGTGAGAATTTACATCTTGAGTTCAAGACGATCCTCGTTCTAAACAACTATGTTTTGAACCTACAGTGCCTTGGATAGTTTGATGCATGACACATTTCCCATCCAACCGTAATTTTCCAACAAAAGTTTAGATTGCTTCACAGCCATTAGGTTTAAGAAGAGAAGGGTTTTCCTTCCCTAATACCCTACCAAATAACTTTTTCCTTTTCACAAAAAGTTTCTTACACCATCAGCGGCGTGCTAGATCACCACCTCGTAAGAAAACCTATACCCTTCCAAATAACTTTTCACAGAAAGTTTCTTACACTATCAGCGGCGTGGTAGATCACCTCCTCACAAGAAAACTTGGCTACAAATTGCCGCGATTTGAACTGAATAGAACTGAGATCCAGCAGTGGATGACTCTATTTTCTCTGTTTAGTTGTTTCTAAAGTGTTTACCTTATAGCAGCCGAATAATGGGATGTTAGCTAGATTGTCAGATAGCATTGCTATGTTCGGTAATTTGTACTTGTTGTCTCAACCGAATTGGAAAAATTCTATGGCATAGATTTCTGCTCAAAAGATTACTGTAAGTTTCCTCATGGGATCGAAAGAATTCACTCTGGAGCCAAAATTTACTGTTCCTGGTATTAATATCTATTCTGGAGCCATCCATATGCCAAAACTTCTAAGTTACTCCATTTACTCTTGTTACTAGGCTTCGTTGCGAAGCTGTTTCTAATCAGGAGACGGTTAAGAAGGGATCTGTCAGCAAACCGATTCACGTAGTCATCTAATGAATTTTGGCTTCGACTTGTCTCCCAGTGTAGTGTTCTTAACCATGTGCAGCTATTGTAAATCTAACAGAGCCTTGAACCAATTCCATTTCAGCTGTTTTTAGATTTTTTCTATCAACCCAGACAATGGTACAGTATTGCCCATTGTGTCCGTACATTCAGTACGTAATCTTTGAGTTGCTTACTTACTTACTTATTTAATTGGCCATTAACAACCCGATTGACCTGCCTTAGCACATCCTTCCAGGCGTCTACGCCAGTTGGTTATACCAATCGATGACAAGGCTTCCTCTATTTGGTGCTTCCAAAACAAACAAGGTCATCCTCTCCGCCGACTTCAGCAAATCCCCGCATGAACTAATCGTTTCACCGGAGTACCCTCTTCCATTCGAACGACGTGGTGCCTACGCCAGTTGGTCACACCAATCGATGACAGAGCTTCGTCTATTTGGTGTTTCCAACGCAAACAAGGTCGTCCTCTTCGCCGACTTCAGCAAATACCCGCATTAAATAATCGTTTCGCCGGATTACCCTCTTCCATTCGAACGGCATGGCGCCTACGCCAGTTGGTCACACCAATAGATGACAGGGCTTCCCCTATTTGGTGCTTCCAACGCAAACAAGGTCAACCTCTTCGCAGGCTTCCTCAAATCCCCGCATCAAATAATCGTTTCGCCGGAGTACCCTCTTCCATTCGAACGACATCGACGAGTTCCGCAAATCCCCGCATCAAATAATCGTTTCGCCGGAGTACCCTCTTCCACTCGAACGACGTGGCCGAGCCAGCGCAGCCGCTGGATGTTATTCGCTCATACAGCTCACTGTCGGATGCGGAAATCATCCCCAACTCACACTAGACCGAAGATCTTACGTAGGAATTTTCTCTCGAATACTCTCAAGGCTGCTGCATCAGTGCTTAATAGTGCCCATGCCTCTGCGCCATAAAGTAGCACCTGTTGGCTAGAATAATCCTGCGCATGACTGACATAATTTTTAGTGGTAACGGCGGAGTCAAGATAAATAAATTTCTTGACTTTATCGAAAGTATAGTTACCGGCCGTTATGTAGTCGCCGTGGTCTAGTAGGTAGTGTGTTGGCTTATTAGACGAAAAGCCAGGGTTCGAGCGCCAGGCCAGGCATTAAAATAAAATACAAAAAGTATTTCTTCGGTGGCGTCCTCTCAGCAGATTTCTGGCAAAAACTATTGGAGTAAATAAAATTGCCATGAAAAGTTTCTCAAAAATCTGTCTTTCGGAGTCGACTTTAAACTGTAGGTCCCGCCACTCACTTATAAAATTAAGGCACACAACATAAGTGGTGTGAAAGACTAGGTCGTAATCCTGACTGAAGGGTTGTAATGACCAATTATGTGTGTATAGTTACCGGCCGTAATATGGGAATGAGATGGGATGCATGCAAACAAGGTAAAGTTTCTGACTGTGATCAACGTGTGGATCTCCAGGACGATCCTTTCCTTGCTGTATTCAAGTTGCAAGCAGCCTCCTGGATAGCATACTAGCACCCGCTATATGTTAACTAATGCGTGCAGCGAAATTCAATATCCTGGACTTTAAATTTGGGTTGTTGGTTGGGTTGTGCAAAATAGATATCCAATGAGAACTAAAACACAAGTCCCTATAATCCTTAAGTTGCATCATCTGACATATCTTGCAAGGCATGTCTGGCCTTTCCTAAAGTGCTCTCTAAGGGAACCTTCTATGTTATTCAATGATATTTGTAGGTATTTCAACACCAGGCAGGGAAAGTTTACTTCTAATAAATGATACTATTGCGGTATTGCCCGGGCCTATTCAAAGTTCCTATCAGAGAATGAATCGCTTTTTCGCTACTCATAAGTATTATGAAATTTTGAGTATGAGTGAGTCAACAGTATTGAAATCCAACTACTCTGATTCATTCGTACTCAGTACAACATTGATTTATAAGTACTGGCTGTAATGAGTATGAGTACAACGTTGACATCAGACTCATAACATTTGAAATATGTTTGATTCATACGCCTACTCATTCAGATTCATAAATTTAGTAAAATACTTATGTATACTCATAAATCATTCCAGTGATTCGAATCATTCATCAAAATGTACAGCATTAGTTGTTGTTGCATTTACAAAAAAAGACAAAAAAAACTCATATGCAAAAAACACAAAGGCAGCAATCAGAGCAAACATACAACCTTCTAGTGAGTATTTTAGTGTTCCTACGCGAATCATACTTATTTTGTGAGACGTGTATATGTTGAGTCATGGAGGGTCGAAATCAACAACATCATTCGTATTTTTAAGTATGACTACCATGAGTATTTCAAACTTTGAATATGAGTAGTATGAGTATGACATTAAAATAAGTATGAATGCGTTTAAGTATCAGAAATTATGAGTATGAATCTACTCATCTTTTTGATTACTCATTGCTGATCTTTGGTTCCTATCTTTTTAATTTTTTATTTTCCTTTTTGAATTCGAAATAAACGCTTCCTGTTACAAAAGCTTACTTGAAGCTTTTATTTTCAGAATCTTACAATTGTTGTCACCCTGTTTTTTTGTTTTTGTTTAATAAAATATTTTTTTAAAATAAATTTGTTCTTACGGTACAATAATGATGGGCCTGATAAGCCTATTAGTTTCGAAGTTTATTTCATTTTGTTTTTAGTACCATACAGACAGACGAAGTAAACCTTCCTGCTCTGTAGACAATTCAATGTTAAGCTCAAGCTCAATACGCGTCGTTCAACGAATACGTAAAACAGTTCCTACTCTTCAATAGCAAAAATTCTTGTGTATTGAAAGCAACAACAATGTTATCAGTCGGAGAGAAGTGAACTATTCTTAAGTAATTTTTGTAAGAAAAAAAAAAAAAAAATAAACCAAACGAAACGAAACAAAACAACAAATTCTGGTGCAAAATTGAAAAACTTTTTTACAAAAATTTTAGTTAACACAAGTGTTTACACATGATCCGACGTAATTTACTACGATGTATGGCATAAATTATGTAATTAAAGTAACCCATGGGATGGTAATAGTGTTTGTATTACTGCTACAATTACAATTTATAAGCCAAGTTATTGCGGGCAGACATTATGGCTCAACAACACATGCAGCACAGCAGCCAACCTATGGCGATATCACGTTGGAGGAGGATAATGAACAGTCATATGGAAATTCCTTTGATGAGCGTTATAGAGGAGGCCAGTATTATAATCAACGTTTGGCGGCTGGCAACAGTGCTGGTGGTTATACTAACAAATACCCGACAGACTATGCTACACCTACATCGATGGGACGCCGTCGTACGGAACGTGAGAAAGCCAATTACCAGAATATGAATGAGAATTATAGGAATAATAATAATAACAATAACAACAACAACATACCATCACGTAATAATCAGAATTGGTTGGCCACTTCGAATATGATTGAAGAACAACAACAACAACAACAACAAAATGCTAATTACACTAAAGATCTAGCAGAAGATGCTGAAGAGCATAAATGCAAGATATGGGTGCCGTAAGTTAGCCCGAAAATTTCATTTTTAATCGCCTTTAATTTCATTTTTAATTACAGCCTCGATGCCTTGGACAAATACCCCGATGCCGAAAGGAAACAGGATAACAAAATAGCCGGCTCTGTGTACATAGAAATCTGTTGCAAAGGCTATGCAGCCATGCGTTGGCGCGGCAAAACCTTATGCCGGCCACTGTGTGACAATTGCCAGAATGGACGTTGCATAGCACCCGGCGTTTGTGAGTGCTATGAAGAGTTTGTGGCCAATGATAATGGGGACTGTGTGTTTAGCTGTCCCTTGGGTTGCCTAAATGGTCGCTGCTTTCTAGATGGCAGCTGTCAGTGTGATCCGGGCTATAAATTGGATGAGTCGCGAAAATTTTGTCGACCCATATGCAGTAAAGGTTGTGGCAACAATCGTTTACACAACTGCACCGAACCGGAGGTATGCGGCTGCATTAAAGGCTATTTGCTAACCGACAATGATTGCCAGCCTGTATGCCAGCCGGATTGCGGCCTGGGTGGCATATGTCGGCGTCCCAATGTATGCGAATGTAATCCGGGCTATGATCTAAAGGATGGTGTTTGTCAGGCGAATTGTTATCAGTAAGTTATGAGACGCTGCAAACTTATTTCATTCAAGTGTTGTTTTTAATTTACGTTTCTCCTTTTTTGTGCAGAAAATGTGACAATGGCATGTGTTATAGTCCCAACCGTTGCATTTGTAATCCAGGCTTTACCTATCACGAGCGCTTCAGCCAATGCATACCAAAGTGAGGAGGAACTATCACTGATCTTGAGTTTAGGCATTCAATTGCGTGTGATATTTAATTAGAATTGTAAGTTAAAATGTACAAATCGTCACTTAATAATAAAAAAAATGGTACTAAATATGGAGATAAAAAGGACACATAGTTCATGAATACATTCATAAGTATATACATGGTCATTACCACCCTTCGGTTAGGATTACGACCTAGCTTCTTACAGCACTTATGCCGAATGTGTGTTAATTTTATACATGAGTGGAGGGGCCTAGGCCGTAATCCTGACTGAAAGGTTGTAATGGCCAATTATGTATATATGGACAGGCCTACAGTTTAAAGTCGATTCCGAACGATAGATTTTTTGAGAAACTTTTCATGACAATTCTTATTATTTCCGCTGAAAGTTTTTGCCACAAATCTGCTGAGGGGAAATCGCCGTAGAAATATTTTTTCATATTTCGTTTTGTCGGAGATGTGTGCTAACCTGGGGTTTCAACCTTGGCCTCATAAGCTAACGCACTACCAACTGTACTACTGCCTAACTTTATTATTTACTTAATTGCTAATAACAATCGTTTAGTCAGGATTCCAACCTAGCTCCACTCACTCGTGATTTAAGTCACGAATAAGACGCATTATATTCAACGATATGTTTCTACTACGACATGCTTCCAAGGGAATCCAGTCTGTACTGCGTATCGAAAGCATTTTTAAAGTCACTGATAATGTGAATTTATTTTGTATGCCAAACGTATGTTTTCTATTCAAGAGATGGTTCCGAAACCTTAGGCTATTACCCTCAATCATCCGTCTTCAGCGCTCAAAGTGCTAAAGCTTTCATTTCCCATATTAAATAATTAGAGATTATTTCCTTGTTGAAAATAAGCTACAAGAACTTGGCCATTAATGGGCATTGCTCCACTAAGTCTATATTAGAGGGCATGACAGAAACATGTACAAGCTAGTACCTCTGAACCAGAGGTCAGCAATGAGTATTCAAAACGATGAATAGATTCGAATCATACTTATAATATCTGATACTTATACGCATTCATACTTATTTTAATATCATACTCATACTACTCATATTCAAAGTTTGAAATACTCATTGTACTCATACTTAACAATACGCATGATGTTGTTGATTTCGTCTCTCCTTTACTCAACATTTACACGACTCACAAAATAAGTATAAATCGCGTACGAATACTGCAATACTCACTAGAAGGTTGTGTGTTTGCTTTGCTTGCTGTCTTTGGCTTTGTATTTTTCTTTCTTCTTTTTTTTTGTAAATGCAACAACAACGAATCATTTATGAGTATTATGAGTATTTTTCTAAATTTATGAATCTGAATGAGTAGGCGTATGAATCAAACATATTTCGAATGTTATGTGTTGAGATTTCAACGTTGTAGTCATACTCATTGTAACCTGTACTTAGTAATCAATGTTGTAATGAGTACGAATGAATCAGAGTAGTTGAATTTCATTACTGTTGACCCACTCATACTTAAAATTTCATGAGTACTTATGAGTAGCGAAAAAACGATTCATTGCTGATCTCTGATACACACCATGTTGTAGGCCTGACTGTAGAGTTGTAATGACCAGTTATATGCACGTATGTATGTAAGCAGCTTATACGGAGGTTAACGAATTTCCCATGCATGATTCAAAATTTAATGAGTACTTATGAGTAGCGAAAAAACGATTCATTGCTGATCTCTGATACACAACATGTTGTAGGCCTGACTGTAGAGTTGTAATGACCAGTTATATGCACGTATGTACGTACACAGCTTATACGGAGATTAACGAATTTCCCATGCATGACAGCAATATGTCTACAGTTCAACTAAAATAGTTTATTGGTACGCCATCAAACCAATTTAGATCAGAAGGGTTTGTCTATCTTCATCGATTATGCAGACTAACAAAAGTAAGCGGCGAGCATCTGTTTTAATAAGTATATTGGAATTCTATAGGAGTGTATTTGTTTTACAACGTGGCCGTATTTAAATTACCGCGTAAAACAACTAAGACGTACACAAGGCGAAGCTGCTTTCGTAAGCTTTAAATCATAAGACAAATAAATCCGAATTATTTTCACTTCAAAAACGTTCTACAGTTTCGCCTCATAATCATAAACACATACATACATACATAATTGATCTCCTTACAACCCTTCAGTTGGGATTACAACCTAGCTTCTCACGCCACTTATATTGTGTGCGTTAATTTTGTACATGAGTGGCGGTAGCTACAGTTTTAAATCGACTCCCGAACGACAGATTTTCTCTGAGAAACTTTTCATGGCAATTTTTCTTATTTCGTTTTGTTGAAGGTTCAGGATTTGAACCGTGTCCTCACATCTAATAAACAAACACACTACCTACTAGACGACTACAATTTTGTATGTACCCTTCTTAGAAACTGCTCGGGTTTCTTGGGCTTCCATTTCCTATTGCACACACCTTAGCTTTGTTGTAAAGAAGCTGCAATAATTTGGTAAGTAAAGGGCATTGTATCAAATTTAGGACATCGAAGTGCAAGATTTATACTCAGTTTAAACTGTTGTAATGGACCATATCGAGTAGGGCATATGAAAGAGTTTGTAAACACTTTTATTCCTAATACAATACAACTCTCTTGGCTTTATTAAACTAACTGCTAGGCTTAGAATTGCAAATTTGCAAGCTCAGGATTTTTGAAATTTAATGGCGGGGGAGTAAATGTTTTCCCAATTAAATTCCCTTAAGTGTGGATGGTTCATTACATTATTTTTTATTGTGTTTTTTAAATCAATTTTTACTTATTAAATCTCAAAATTATTAGGTATATTAAAGCATTTATTGCCAGTATGTGGTTCATTCTTAATTATACCTAAACCAACAGCAATATTTTATCAAGGCTTCGCTCCTCTACCTATACATGGATCGCAGTTCATATTCCATAATAGGTTCTGTAAGAAAGATGAGAACAAATTAGTAAATTTCCATGGCAATGAAAGCAAACACAATACTAACCTTCTCGTGTTTTACCACAGCAATATATTGCAACAGCCACTATGCCTGTTAAAGTCAAAACAGTTACAATTACTATTAAAATCCAAAAAATATAGGAATTATGTATGGTTTGTGCAAAGTAATGTGCGTTCACAGCCGTTGCCTGACATTTCTCTGGTTCAGCACAATCACTATACTCCGGGCAGGGTACAGAACAAACAGGTTGACATTCATTGTTTCCATTATCCAAATAGCCTTCATTGCAGCTACACCAGTTGGGAGCCATGCATTTAGAATTTGTTGGACAATTGGTTTCACATATTGGTAAACATGTTCCACTGCCATTATCTGTAAATCCCTCATAACAGACACATTTATTCGGTTCTATGCAGAATGCATTTCCATTGCATGATGGCTCACATACTGGTAAACATGTTCCACTGCCATTGTCTTTAAATCCCTTATTACAGGCACATTTATTTGGGGCTACGCAGGATGCATTTGCATTGCATGATGGCTCACATACTAGTAAACACGTTCCACTGCCATTATCTGTAAACCCCTCATAACAGACACATTTATTCGGTTCTATGCAGAATGCATTTCCATTGCATGATGGCTCACATACTGGTAAACATGTTCCACTGCCATTATATTTAAATCCCTTATTGCAACCACATTTATTTGGGGCTATGCAGGATGCATTTCCGTTGCATGATGGCTCACATATCGGTAAACATGTTCCATTGGCATAATCTTGAAATCCCTCATAACAGACACATTTATTTGGGGCCACGCAGGATGCATTTGCATTGCATGATGGCTCACATACTGGTAAACAAGTTCCACTGACATTATCTTTAAATCCCTTATTACAGGCACATTTATTTGGGGCTATGCAGAATGCATTTGCATTGCATGATGGCTCACATATTGGTAAACATGTTCCACTGCCATTATCTTTAAATCCTTTATTGCAGGCACATTTATTTGGGGCTATGCAGAATGCATTTCCATTGCATGATGGCTCACATACTGGTAAACATGTTCCACTGCCATTATCTTTAAATCCCTCATTACAGGCACATTTATTCGGTCCTATGCAGAATGAATTTTCATTGCATGATGGCTCACATACCGGTAAACATGTTCCACTGCCATTGTCTTTAAATCCCTCATTACAGGCACATTTATTTGGGGCTACGCAGGATGCATTTCCATTGCATGATGGCTCACATACTGGTAAACATGTTCCACTGCCATTATCTTTAAATCCCTCATTACAGGCACATTTATTCGGTCCTATGCAGAATGAATTTTCATTGCATGATGGCTCACATACCGGTAAACATGTTCCACTGCCATTGTCTTTAATTCCCTCATTACAGGCACATTTATTTGGGGCTACGCAGGATGCATTTGCATTGCATGGTGGCTCACATACTGGTAAACATAGACTGCTGCCGTTGTCTTTAAATCCCTCATTACAAGCACATTTATTTGGGGCTATGCAGGATGCATTTGCATTGCATGATGGCTCACATACCGGTAAACATGTTCCACTGCCATTGTCTTTAAATCCCTCATTACAGGCACATTTATTTGGGGCTACGCAGAATGCATTTGCATTGCATGATGGCTCACATACTGGTAAACATGTTCCACTGCCATTATCTTTAAATCCCTCATTACAGGCACATTTATTCGGTTCTATGCAGAATGAATTTTCATTGCATGATGGCTCACATACCGGTAAACATGTTCCACTGCCATTGTCTTTAATTCCCTCATTACAGGCACATTTATTTGGGGCTACGCAGGATGCATTTGCATTGCATGGTGGCTCACATACTGGTAAATATAGACTGCTGCCGTTGTCTTTAAATCCCTCATTACAAGCACATTTATTTGGGGCTATGCAGGATGCATTTGCATTGCATGATGGCTCACATACCGGTAAACATGTTCCACTGCCATTGTCTTTAAATCCCTCATTACAGGCACATTTATTTGGGGCTACGCAGAATGCATTTGCATTGCATGATGGCTCACATACTGGTAAACATGTTCCACTGCCATTATCTTTAAATCCCTCATTACAGGCACATTTATTCGGTTCTATGCAGAATGAATTTTCATTGCATGATGGCTCACATACCGGTAAACATGTTCCACTGCCATTGTCTTTAATTCCCTCATTACAGGCACATTTATTTGGGGCTACGCAGGATGCATTTGCATTGCATGATGGATCACATACTGGTAAACACGTACCACTGCCATCGTCTTTAAATCCCTCATTACAGGCACATGTATTCGGTTCTATGCAGAATGCATTTCCATTGCATGATGGCTCACATACTGGTAAACATGTTCCACTGCCATTGTCTTTAAATCCCTTATTACAGGCACATTTATTTGGGGCTACGCAGGATGCATTTGCATTGCATGATGGATCACATACTGGTAAACACGTACCACTGCCATTATCTTTAAATCCCTCATTACAGGCACATTTATTCGGTTCTATGCAGAATGAATTTTCATTGCATGATGGATCACATACTTGTAAACATGTTCCACTGCCATTATCTTTAAATCCCTTATTACAGGCACATTTATTTGGGGCTATGCAGGATGCATTTGCATTGCATGATGGCTCACATACTGGTAAACAAGTTCCACTGCCATTATCTTTAAATCCCTTATTACAGGCACATTTATTTGGGGCTATGCAGGATGCATTTGCATTGCATGATGGCTCACATACTGGTAAACATGTTCCACTGGCATTATCTTTCAATCCCTTATTGCAGGCACATTTATTTGGGGCTATGCAGGATGCATTTGCATTGCATGATGGCTCACATATTGGTAAACATGTTCCACTGCCACTATCTTTAAATCCCTTATTACAGGCACATTTATTTGGGGCTATGCAGGATGCATTTGCATTGCATGATGGCTCACATACTGGTAAACATGTTCCACTGCCATTGTCTTTAAATCCCTCATTACAGGCACATTTATTTGGGGCTATGCAGGATGCATTTGCATTGCATGATGGCTCACATATTGGTAAACATGTTCCACTGCCATTATCTTTAAATCCCTTATTGCAGGCACATTTATTTGGGGCTATGCAGGACGAATTTTTCTTACAAGATGGCTCACATACTGGCAAACATGTTCCACTGCCATTGTCTTTAAATCCCTCATTACAGGCACATTTATTTGGGGCTATGCAGGATGCATTTGCATTGCATGATGGCTCACATACTGGTAAACATGCTCCATTACCATTATCTTTAAATCCCTTATTACAGGCACATTTATTTGGGGCTATGCAGGATGCGTTTGCATTGCATGATGGCTCACATACTGGCAAACATGTTCCACTGCCATTGGCTTTAAATCCCTTATTACAGGCACATTTATTTGGGGCTATGCAGGATGCATTTGCATTGCATGATGGCTCACATACTGGTAAACATGTTCCACTGCCACTATCTTTAAAGCCCTTATTACAGGCACATTTATTTGCGGCTATGCAGGATGCATTTGCATTGCATGATGGCTCACATACTGGTAAACATGTTCCACTGCCATTATCTTTAAATCCCTCATTACAGGCACATTTATTTGGTGCTACACAGGATGAATGTTCCTTACAAGATGGCTCACATATTGGTAAACATGTTCCACTGCCATTATCTTTAAATCCCTTATTACAGGCACATTTATTTGGGGCTACGCAGGATGCATTTGCATTGCATGACGGCTCACATACTGGTAAACATGTTCCACTGCCATTATCTTTAAATCCCTTATTACAGGCACATTTATTTGGGGCCATGCAGGATGCATTTGCATTGCATGACGGCTCACATACTGGTAAACATGTTCCACTACCATTGTCTTTAAATCCCTCATTACAGGCACATTTATTTGGTGCTACACAGGATGAATGTTCCTTACAAGATGGCTCACATATTGGTAAACATGTTCCACTGCCATTATCTTTAAATCCCTTATTACAGGCACATTTATTTGGGGCTACGCAGGATGCATTTGCATTGCATGACGGCTCACATACTGGTAAACATGTTCCACTACCATTGTCTTTAAATCCCTCATTACAGGCACATTTATTTGGTGCTACACAGGATGAATGTTCCTTACAAGATGGCTCACATATTGGTAAACATGTTCCACTGCCATTATCTTTAAATCCCTTATTACAGGCACATTTATTTGGGGCTACGCAGGATGCATTTGCATTGCATGACGGCTCACATACTGGTAAACATGTTCCACTACCATTGTCTTTAAATCCCTTATTACAGGCACATTTATTTGGGGCTATGCAGAATGCATTTGCATTGCATGATGGCTCACATATTGGTAAACATGTTCCACTGCCATTATCTTTAAATCCTTTATTGCAGGCACATTTATTTGGGGCTATGCAGGATGCATTTGCATTGCATGATGGCTCACATACTGGTAAACATGTTCCACTGCCATTATCTTTAAATCCCTTATTACAGGCACATTTATTTGGGGCTATGCAGGATGCATTTGCATTGCATGATGGCTCACATACTGGTAAACATGTTCCACTACCATTGTCTTTAAATCCCTCATTACAGGCACATTTATTTGGGGCTATGCAGGATGCATTTGCATTGCATGATGGCTCACATATTGGAAAACATGTTCCACTGCCATTATCTTTAAATCCCTTATTGCAGGCACATTTATTTGGTGCTACGCAGGATGAATTCTTCTTACATGAAGGGTCACAGACTGGTGTACAAAGAATCTTGAAAGGATTGTCTATATAGCCGCGATAGCCGTCTTTACACATACACATGTTCGGACGAAGGCAATAACTGTTGCTGGGACATGAGGGCTTACATATTGGCTCACATTTTGTATCACTAATTTTTGTGTAACCTTCACAGCAGTCTTCCACACGTTCATAGTCAGGGTAGTACTGTAAGAGAAAGAAAAAAATTAAGTTTCAGAATTATAAGTAGAATTTCAAAAATTGTATGGAAACCTATATTGATATTTCACGATCCATTGGTTTGTGTCTTAAATAACTTGTATGACGCTTAAGACAATAAATGTGTGTCTGTATTTCTAGGGTTAGAGAAAATTCTCGTGTATACAAAATCATCTTTCACTCTCACTTATTCAGTTAATTCGGCATTGCAACCCTTCAGTCAGAATTGCAACCTAGTTACTCACATCACCCATCTTGTGTGTGTTAATTTTATACGTGAGTGATGCGCAACCTACAGTTTAATGTCATCTCCGAACAACAGATGACAGATGACTTTCATAGTTTTTCCAGAAATCTGCTGAGAAGAGTTCAACGAATAAATACTTTGCATATTTAGGTTTGACGGAGATGTCCGACCTTCGGTTTGAACCTTGGCCTCACGTCTAATAAGCCATTGCACTACCTACTGGACTATGGCGTCTACCATTATGGATTCATTCTTAATAAAACTCCAAATAAATAAGTTACTTTTATACGATATTCTCTCTACGATTTTCAATGATTGTGTTCATATATCGTCTATGTGTTCACGTCTCTTGTTTCACTGTGCACTTAAGTCCGTTGCCTTGTAATTACCTCGACATGTGTTACGACAACTTTCTGCGTTCTGTGCTTGATTTTGCCTAGAAAGTGTTTGTATGTGACCAACTGTGTTTTGGTATCGAAATTCAGACGTGTTTTTTGAACTTCTTTTAATTTTTCACACCATCCGGGACCATTCAACGACCAACCGAATTGGCAAATTTGCACAAATAAAAATATTTTTAAAAATCTCATCGTATTCACTAGCACTAGCCTTTAGAGAGAACGAACCAACCATAAGGGTTTTAAGACAAATGAATACTAACTAAGTCTACTGCGCTGCCTAGGCATATTAAACTATAATTATTGAAACATTAAAATAACTTTTGCGTAAAAACCATAAGATTTCCGACGTTGAATATGGTTTTGTAAGATAAAAATACTGTGATGACATCAATTTCGTAAGAATAAAATCGTAAAAGTTTCATAAAAGTGCCCGGTATCTGGACAATTGTTTGAGTCAGTATATATGCCAACAATTGTAATGCTTTCGTAAGCATTGGACTCGTCTTTAGAGAGGACTAATCATAATGGTTTTATGAGAAATGAATTCAAAATTAGCATCGAGTTATTAAAAGCTGTGCTAAACCATTATGTCTAGGCATCTTAAAATAAATAAAAATAAGGTGGTGATGATATAACTTTCATAATAATGCAGTCAGTAATAAAACTACCGCCACTAATAAATTGTGGTCGTTGACGACTTCGAAATCTTTGTAAATAGGCAGTGGAAACAAGAACAAAAAATTCAAGCTGACCAACAATTTCAGTGCCAGAGTATATGAACGCTTCAGTTAGGATTACGACCGAACTTAGCCGTAGTCTACTAGGTAGTGTGTTCGCTTATTAAACGTAAAGCCCGGGTTAAAACACCAGAACAGACATCAAAAGGAAATATGAAAAAATATTTCTTAGGCGATTTCCTTTCAACAGATTTCTGGCAAAAACTCTGAGAGTAAATATGTAAAACTGCCATTAAAAAGTTTCTTAAAAAATCTGTCGTTCGGAGTCGACTTTAAATTGTAGGGCCCGCCACTCACGTATAAAATTAAGGCACACAACATGAGTGGTGTGCGAAGCTGGGCCGTAATCCTGACTGAAGGGTTGTAATGGCCAATTATGTATGTATGTATGTTTCCACATCCCCTGCGTGTGTGTTAATTTTTTATACATGAGCGGCGGGACCTACAATTTAAAGCCGATTCGGACCGACAGATTTCTGAAAAACTTTTCATGACAATTTTATTCTCTTCTCAGAGTTTCTGCCCGAAAACAGCTGAGGAGCAGTCGCCAAAGAAATATTTGTTCATATTTCCTACATATCTCTATGGAGGGGGGTTAAACCAATGGCTCTGGTTTATTATGACAACATACTACCTCTAGACTACGGCGATAGATGAGATGTGAATGTAAAGCTTCTGATTGTAGTCAACATGGCGACCTCCAGAATGATCCTTGTCTTGCTGTATTCAAGTTATCACGCAGCTTCCATGAGACATCTCCTGAATGTCGTGCGTGCATCTTAGTCCAATCCGTTGGACTTTAAATTTGAGTTGTACGTAGAGTTTTGAATCGACCGCTTCAAAATCGTTATCCCTTGAAAACTAAAAGGCAAGCCTCCATAGAGATCTTCTCAAAAGTTGAAAACCACCAACTGGTCTCTGGGATCACTCGTGTGAACGAAAAAATGGCTACAGTCCGCTGCAAAGCAAAATTTCATAACGTTTTTGAACATAAGCGCTGGGAAGAAAAGGACGATGTGGATTTCGAGGACATACATAATAAGTTTTGATTACGGCCGAGAAACTATACAACTTTTAGAGAAAAGCTGTTTATCCTCCCTGTGCTTCTTTATGGCTCAGTAGCATGAATGGCATTAAGTACCGATGTGGCAACCCTAAGAGTATTCGAGAAATCTTTCTATAATCTTCGGTCTATTGGTAGTCGGTGATAATTTCCCTATACGATCCAACAATGAGCTGTATGAGCAGCTTATTAACATTCAGTTCGTGAAGTCGCCGTAGTCTAGTTGGTAGTATGTTGGCTTATTAGACGTAAGGCCATGGTTCGAGCCGCAGTCCAGACATCAAAACAAAATAAAAACGTATTTCTTCGGCGACTTCCTCTCAGAAGATTTCTGGCAAAAACTCTGAGAGCAAATAAAAAATTGCCATGAAAAGTTTCTTAAAAATCTGTCGTTCGGAGTTGACTTTAAACTGTAGGTCCCGCCGCTCATGAAAATGCTTAAAAAAAACTACTGAATAGTTTCTCAAATTTCTTTTTTTTTATTTGAAAGTACAATCCTTCCGGTTAATAATGGAAAATAATTTCATTCAAATGGCTGCCTCGGCCGGCCATGCAGTAGCCTACACGATCGGTCCAATTTTTAAGCACATTATCGATTGTGTGCAGCTGTATTTCACCAATGGCTTCACGAATATTGTCCTTTACGCTTGTCGGCGTAACACTTATCTTTGACGGCACCCCACAAATAATAGTCCAACGGTGTCAAATCGCAGCTCCGAGATGGCCAAATGACATCAGCTCTGCGGCTGATAATGCGATCTTCAAAAACAGGGCGCAAAACATCGAGTGTAGCTTCGGCTGTGTGGCACGTAGCGCCGTCCTGTTGAAACCAAATGTTGCCAATATCCTCCTCTTAAATTTTTGTGAACAAAAATTCGTACAACATGGCCCGATAACGATTGCCATTGACTACAACGGCCACTCCTTACTCATTTTCGAAGAAAAATGGCCCAATTATGCCTCTGGACCAAAATCCGCCCCAAACAGTGACTAGTTTTGGGTGCGTCGGCTTTTCAATGTATGCGTGCGGGTTTTCTGTGCCCCAAATGTGACAATTTTGCTTGTTTACATACCTGCCAGGATCAAAATGAGATGATTTTTTTTGTCAAAATCGGCATCTTCTGTAAGTCGATCGCAGGCCCACTTAGCGAAGCGAAAACGCATTGGATGGTCAATTGGCTTCAACTCCTGAACCAATTGGACTTTGTATGGCGTCATACCAAGGTCTTTATGTAAAATTCGTCTCAATGATGTCTCCGAAATGTTCAATTGTTGAGAACGACGGTGAATTGATATTGATGGCGCTTAACGCGCACTTTCTGCCACAGCAGCAATATTCTCGGGTGTACGCACTGTTTTTGGCTTTTCACTCTTTGGTTTATCGATGAGGATGCCAGTTTCTTTCAGTTTTTTCATAAGATAACGAACATACGGAGCTGACAGTGCTTCTCTTCTTATAAAATCCGTACGCAATTTTCGCACACACTCTGCAACATTACCATGATTTTCAAAGTAATGTCGCAATATTTCCCAGTGTTGTTCAAGCGTATACGCAACCATATTCGTTCAGCGGAAGAATAAAACTAATTATCTATCAAATCAGACATGAGCTAAGTATTACCATTCACGAAATAAGCACTAGTTGAAAAAAAAACGTTAGATGGCGGACCCGATAAAACCACACAACATAAATGGTTTGAGAAGCTAGATCGTAATCCTCACTGAAGGGTTGTTATGACCAATGTATGTATGCTTGCGTTGGCTCGGCCATGTCGTTCGGATGGAAGGGGAGGCTTCGGCGAGACATGTATTTGATGAGGGGATTACCAGAAATCAGAGTAAAGGACGATTTTATCTGTGATGGAAGTATCAAATCGAGGAAGCCCTGCCATCGACTGATGTGGCCAACTGAAGAAGACGCACAAAGGCCGAAATCAGGCCGCCAATCGGGTTGTAAATGGCCAGTTCAGTATGTAAGTAAGGTTCTGTATCATAGGACGCCTGCTCTTTAAGCCATTGTGATGGTTCACATCGAGAATTCTTTATGCGGTCTGTGAAAACTCATACTCTAAGGAGATTAGAAGTGTAGCGGCTATTAGCTGGCACCGTTTTGGACCAACTAATTGGTTTGGAAACCAACTGATTGGTTTAAAACGGCAAATTAACGAAACAAGTTACCAAAGCAGAGGAATTTTTGTAATGAAAAATAGTTTTTATTAACTAACGGTATAAATTAGTAAGCATATCATGCTATTTATAGCAAGTATGCGGTTAATTATTAATTACAACTAAACCCAACAACACAATATTTTATAATGACTTTAAATTCCTTTCCCTCCTCTCTCTATAAATGGATCACAGTTCATATTCCATAATTGGTTCTGTAAGAAAGATGAGAACAAATTAGTAAATTTCCATGGCCAATGCAAGTGAACACAATACTAACCTTCTCGTTTTCTAAACCTCACATATATAGCCACAGCTACTATGCTTGTCAATATCACGAACGTTACAATTGCTATTAGAGTCCAAGGAACATGAGCATGGACATGGGCTTGCTCTATGGTTTGTATGCTGCTTTTCTGGTCGCTACTTTTAATTGTGTGCGTGGACTTTAAGGTTGTTGTTGTTGTTGTTGTTGCCAGGGAACGTGGTATTTTGCATGAGTAAAATATGGGATCATCATCATCATCGGGTACGGACATACTATCTTCGATGCTGCGGCAGATTAATTGTGTTTTCCTTAAATCACATTGGCATTGTGACAAATCAAGACAGGGCTTATCATGCTTGTCGGCACATAAATGCATGCATTTCTGTGACACCAAAGGACCAAATTCATCAAACTCTTGCCAGCACAAGCACTGCTCATTACAAACTTGAGCTTCGTGTAATGCGACAACAGAAGAGACGGTTGTTTCCCTTAGTAGGGCTGGTTGCAAGCTGGACAATACTTCGGCTTTTATTGTTGTTATTGTAGTGGTTAATTCTGTTGAAGTGTTTTCTATTATTGGCTCTGCAGTGGTAGTTGTTGTCATCAGTTGACAATGATAGTCACCCGCGAATGAATTCGTTTTAATCGGCTCATGTTGATCCTGACAGATGCACATATTGGGGGCAACACAAATGCCATTTATACAGCTGGGCTCACAATGCGGCTCACATATGTTAATCGAGTTTTGTTTGAATTTATAACCCTCATGACACTGGCACATTTCCGGTTCAATGCATGAAGCATTTTGACAAGGCTCCGAACAAACCGGTTCACATTTATTTTGTGGACCCATTAAATAACCGGCATTACATATACAGATCTCGGGTTGAAAACACAAACCATTTTCACAACCTTTGCTGCATTTTGGCAAGCACATGTCCAACTCATCCATTTCATAGCCCTCCAGACATTCACATTTATTTGGCGCAATACATTGGCCAAATGTTGAGCAATTTGGTTGACAGATAGGCTCACAGAAAAGATTATAAATTGAAGATAATCTCAATTGATAACCGCCATCACATTGACACTTATTTGGCTCGTTACACACGGCATGATCAGGACAGGGCTTATCACATTTGGCTTGACACATTCCATTCGACATCATCTCATAGCCCTCTAGGCAGTTGCACTTATTGGGCTGAGCACACCAGCTATTAAGAGGGCATTCCTTTTCACATATGGCTTGGCATGTCTGATTCATCATCGTATAGAGTGTATTACAAACACATTTATTAGGTTCCATACATATGCTGTGTTCAGGACAGGCCGTAACACAAACAGCTTCACAAACACCTTCAGGCGTTTTTCTATAACCATCTAAACACTCGCACACATTGGGTGCCGTACAATAGGCATTTCTGGGGCAATCATCTTTACATTTCGGTAAACATTGGAATCCAGAAGCACTTTTAATTTCCATTTTTTCATAACCTTCATTACAACCACACTCATTCGGCTTCAGGCACAGAGCATTAGAGGGGCATTTTTGCTCACATATGGGCTGACATATGGCATTTTCCATTTGATAGCCTGAATTGCAACGACATAATTCTGGTTCAGCACATTCACTGTTCTCTGGACAGGCTGCAATACAAACAGGAAGACATTCATTGTTTCCATTATCCAAATAGCCTTCATTGCAGCTACACTGATTCGGAGCCGTACATTTAGAATTTTCCTTGCACGATGGCTCACATATTGGCAAACATAGGCCACTGCCACTGTCTTTAAAGCCCTCATTGCAGGCACATTTGTTTGGTGCTATGCAGGATGAATTCTCCTTACACGAAGGCTCACAAACTGGTGTACAACGTATGTTAAAAGGATTGCCTATATAGCCGCGATAGCCGTCTATACAATTACAGACGTTCGGACGAAGACAATAACTGTTGCTGGGGCATGAGGGCTGACATATTGGCTCACATTTTGTATCACTAACTTTTGTATAACCTTCACAGCAAACTTCTACACGTTCATAGTCGGTGTAGTACTGTAAGAGAAAGAAAAAAAATTAAGTTTCAGAATTAAAAGTAGGATTTCAGAAATAATATGGAAACCTGTATTGATATTTCACAATCCATTGGTTTGTGTCTTAAATAACTTGTATGATGCTTAAGACAATAAATGTGTGTCTGAATTTCTAGGGTTAGAGAAAAATCTCGTATATACAAAATTATCTTTCACTCTCACTTATTCAATTAATTCGTCATTACAAGGCTTCAGTCAAAATTACAACCTAGTTTCTCACATCACCCATGTTGTGTGTGTTAATTTTGTACATGAGTGGCGCGCAACCTACAGTTTAAAGTCATCTCGGAACGACAGATTTTTCATGACTTTCAGAGTTTTTGCCAGAAATCTGCTGAGATGAGTTCAACGACTAAATGCATTGCATATTTAGGCTTGATGGAGATGTCTGACCTGTAGTATGAACCGTGGCCTCATGACTAATAAGCCATTGCACTACCTACTAGACTATGGCGTCTACTATTATGGATTCTTTCTTAATAAAACTCTAAACAAATAAGTTACTTTTATACGATATTCTCTCTACGATTTTCAATGATTGTGTTCATATATCGTATATGTATTCATATCTCTTGTTTCACTGTGCACTTAAGTCCGTTGCCTTGTAATTACCTCGACATGAGTTACGACAACTTTCTGCGTTCTGTGTTTGATTTTGCGAAGAACTTTGTATGTAACCAAGTTTGTTTTGGTATCGAAATTCAGACGTGTTCTTTGAACTTCTTGTAATTTTTCACACCATCCGGGACCATTCAACGACCAGCCGTATTGGCAAATTTCCAAAATTAAAAATATTTTCAAAAATCTCATCGTATTCACTAGCACTAGCCTTTAGAGAGAACGAACGAACCATAAGGGTTTTATGATAAATGAATACTAACTAAGCATTCTACTGCTTTTACATGAGCATGTAAATTACAATTCTTGAGATATTATAACGCTTATGTGGTTGTGGTTTATTAAAGAGCATTTAATATCCTAAAATAGATACGTATGTATTTTAAAACAGATGTTCTAAACAGAAGCATTGAATAGTTTTTTTAAGATAAAAATAAAATAATGACAAGTATTGTAGAATAAAAGAAATTTACAGTAAAAGTACCGTACCGTGTGTATATTATTATACGCGGTTAAAGATGACAAATAAATATCAGTTCCTGCTCGAAAGAGCCGGCTGAATAAAGAAGAAAGAAAAACGTATTGCTGCACGATGTTGATGATGGTTTTCATGTCTAGTAGGTAGTGTGTAGTGGACTTACAAGCACGAGTACGTGGTTCAAACAAAATGTCAGGCAAATCTCGAATAAATTTGAAATTTAAAGACAATATTTCTTTCACAGACCTTTTCTCAGCAGTCAATCGGTAAAAACTCTGGGATTGAAATAAAATTGCCATGAAAAGTTACTCAAAAATCTATCATTCGGAATCGACTTTAAACTGCAGATTGTGCCACTCATATATAAAATTAACACACAACATATTGGATGTTGTGACAAGCTAGGTTGGAATCCTGACTAATTGGTTGTAATGAACATTGAAGTAAATAAGTAAGTTACAGCGTAAGGTCAGACATCGCAACGAAAATATTGTTACGAAAATGGAAACGGTGTATCATCGTTTAACATTAAAATGAGCAAAAGCTACACAAACAAATACAACGAACTTGTCGCAAGTAAACCAACAACATCAGCATGAAAGAAAGGGGGATAAACAAGTAAGCGAGAGCGCAACAACAAGCAATGTGAACAAAATACAGATACAACAATGAAGTCGCTACAGAGTTCTCTAAAAAGCGAAACCACGAATGTTCGACTTCAAGAACCTTAATAAACTGTTTCCGTAAGATATAGGGTCCGCCAAATAACTTTTTTTTTTGAAAATGCTTTAAAAAAAACTACAGAATATTTTCTCAAATTTCTTTTTTTTATTTGAAAGTACAATCCTTCCGGTTAATAATGGAAAATAATTTCATTCAAATGGCTGCCTCGGCTGGACATGGAGTAGCCTACACGATGGGTCCAATTTTTAAGCACATGGCTTCACGAATATTGTCAATTGTCTCTGGCTTGTCGGCGTAACACTTATCTTTGACGGCACCCCACAAATAATAGTCCAATGGTGTCAAATCGCAGCTCCGAGGTGGCCAAACGACATCAGCTCTGCGACTGACAATGCGATCTTCAAAAAACAGGGCGCAAAACATTAAGTGTAGCTTCGGCTGTGTGGCACGTAGCGCCGTCCTGTTGAAACCAAATGTTGCCAATATCCTCCTCTTCAATTTTTGTCAACAAAAATTCGTTCAATATGGCACGATAACGATCGCCATTGACTGTAACGGCCACTCCTTGCCCATTTTCGAAGAAAAAATGGCCCAATTATGCCTCTGGATCAAAATCCGCACCAAACAGTGACTCGTTTTGGGTGCGTCGGCTTTTCAATGTATGCGTGCGGGTTTTCTGTGCCCCAAATGCGACAACTTTGCTTGTTTATATACCCGCCAAGATCAAAATGAGCTTCATTTGAAAAGATGATTTTTTTTTGCCAAAATCGGCATCTTCTGTAAGTCGATCGCAGGCCCACTTAGCAAAGCGAAAACGCTTTGGATGGTCAATTGGCTTCAACTCCTGAACCAATTGGACTTTGTATGGCGTCATACCAAGGTCTTTATGCAAAATTCGTCTCAATGATGTCTCCGAAATGTTCAATTGTTGAGAACGACGGTGAATTGATGTTGATGGCGCTTCACGCACACTTTCTGTCACAGCAGCAATATTCTCGGGTGTACACACTGTTTTTGGTTTTTCACTCTTTGGTTGATCGATAAGGATGCCAGTTTCTTTCACTTTTTTCACAAGATAACGAACATACGGAGCTTCTTCCAAAATCCGTACGCAATTTTCGCACCCATTCTGCAACATTACCATGATTTTCAAAGTAATGTCGCAATATTTCCCAGCGTTGTTCAAGCGTATACACAACCATATTCGTTCAGCGGAAGGATAAAACTAATTATCTGTGAAATCAGACATGAGCGGACACGATATAAAAAGGCAAGGCAAAGCAGGCAACCAGGAGTAAGAATTCAGTCAGTGTTGTGTGAAGACGCGTTGCGTGTGAAGAAAACAGTCGTGGTTAGAAGTTCGCCGTTTTAAAGATCTACCGAACAGCTGTTAGTGCTTACCCGTACTGAAGTGTAAAGGAGAATAGTGGACTAAACAAATTGTTGTTGTATCATCACGTTGTACACAGTGACATACAAAAGTAGTGCGAACAATAAAGAATTTATTTAAAACTGAACACAAATTTATTAACGTTTTTTAAAAGGTAAAAACGTAACAATATCATCAAATATTTCTTCGTCGAGTTACTGTGCGTAGATTTCTGGCAAAAACTCTGAGAGTAAAAAAAATTGCCATGAGAAGTTTTTCAAAAATCTGTCTTTCGGAGTCGACTTTAAAATGTAGGTCCCCCGACACTCATGTATAAATGTAATACACACAACATAAATGGTGTGGTAAATTAGGTTGGAATCCTGACAGAAGGGTTGTAATGCTCACTTATGTAATGTTATTTTTTTGGGTATACAATCCCTAACATTCTTGTCTGCTAATGGAGCTGCAATGTGAACCCCCAGCTCTATGGGAGGAATTCTTTCGTCTTCTTCTTTAGACCCAAGTGCATTAGGTTGCCTTTCTCGCCATCTATATATGGATGACTTTATTATATTCATGACATTTGTTTGCATTCGAATTACCTTACTTGGAAGCACAGAAAGTCATTTAACGAACACAAATTCAAGCGGTGTGCTTCTGTATAATGAAATGAATTTATGCTGGATTGGACACAAGCTGTATAATCCTCCTGGGAGTAGAAAATATGGCACACCATGAAACAACATTTCATCGGCCAGACTAGGCTCTTTGAGGAACCATACTGATAGAGAAATCTTACATGTAAGAGATCTATGGCAGCTCGACTATACAGTGAGCGTCAAAAGGAACTGTATATCAAAAAGTATACATACGTAAGTAAATTACCGTTATTTTTATTTTAAAATTTGTTTCATTGCCAGTTTTTAAAATTGAAATAAAAAATTTTACAAAAAATTTCAAAATATTGTCAAATTTTTTCGGGCACTCTCCTTAAGTGGTAAAAGTTAAGTTTGGTGATTATTGGAATTTTACCCATAGTGTGTAGTTTCTTTTGATGCTCACTGTTGACAATGAAACTCTGATCAGATAGCTGGGCATATTCTTTGTGTGAGTAAAACAATTCAAGGTGGTTGCATCAGTTTGATGGTTACACTCACAATGTGTTGCCAGTGGTTTATGAAATCAAACCCACGACATCATGCCTTAGTTACCATATTCCTTGGATTTGGATTGTCGTAACACATTTCTCTCTTCAAAGCAAACGAAAAACATAAGAGTCGAATAAATTTTAATGCCTGATCAAACAAATACTGTGATCCTTGAAGGATACCAGTAGACGAAGATTATTTTAAAGGCACAAAATGCGATTAAAGTTGAACTGAATTTGTTTTTCCGAATCAGTTTGAAATTGCAATCAATTACCTGCATGGTTGTATATCTATACGGCTCGTATTTATAAGTTAAGCCGCCGAAAAAGTTTCTTTTTGTAATCAAACGTTGGCCGTAATTCATTTGGGCTCTTGTTTTATAAACCATACGTCTGTCGGTACACCACTGAGCCCAGCTGAATGGTGGGCAATGGAAAAGCAGTTGCAATAAAAATATTTTCAACAAAATATTCATGTTTTTTTTTTTTTATTAAGTTTTTCTTTTTCTCTATTTTTTTAGGACACTTTAACAACCTTTAAAGACTTGGTTTTAAATGCAACTGAAAGTATCCAGAATGCTAGAAATTTATCGAATTTTCTGCCATCGCTACCATGCTGCTCAATGTACAAAGTCTACGCACTGCGAATCGAAAACAACACATAAAAAAAATATAAGAGAAGGAAAGGAAAACGAAATTGAAATTCCATTCCATATTAATTTTAATCATAAAATATTAAAAATAAAACAACAATGATGTAATACATGGCAGGCAACTTATGTTTTAAGTTATACTCACCGCCATGACTAAAAATACTTCAACGATAATGCAAGAATGAATGTCTAATACAAGTGAAAGCAAGATAGAATGGAAAAACGTATTAAAGAACAGGAAATCCCCGGAATATAAGCAATTTAAGTAATGCCTCCAGTTACCCAAATCAACAAAGAAAATGTTTTGCTCTCAAAACATTCATGTTCTAATAAATGATGATCCCTTCTTAGCTTGAAGATCACAATGTTTTAAGAGTCTTCAGTTCCAATTTTTGTAACCCGAGGTTAAATTTTTTCATTACTTATGTTATGTTGTGTCACAACATGCTCAATAAAGTTATCAACGTGGAATTCAATTACTTTCACTTACTCAAAGGAAACAAAGGTCCAAGATAGGTCCACATCGAAAGCAACCACACTGAGGCTATCTTCACGGTTTCCACTCTGTATATTGAATTGAACAGAGACTGTTAGGGACAAAAAGGAATCAGTCTACAGCCCATAGTGTGAGAAAATATTGGAAGGAAAGCTACTATACTGGCTGGTCTGCACGTTACAGATCAGAATTTTCCCTCTTAATTTCTCCTGATTTACTCAGACAGCTAGGCTGCTAATTAGTCTTTTCAACACTTGTCCTTGTCCATGAACGTCCGGGGATACTCAGCGTTCCATAACATAGGACATGATCATTTTGAAAACAGCGCAACACGTGTTACTGGGTAGAATTTTCCTCCATAGTTTCTTGATTTACTCAGACAGTTAGGCTGCCATACAGTAATCCTTCGATTAACGTTGTTTCGATTTACGTCGTCAAATTTTTTTCCCTCCACTTCAATTTGCGTCGTCATTCGATTTACGTCGCTTTTTTTTGTAACCAACTGCGACGTAAATCGAGGGATTACTGTATAGTCTTTTCAACACTCATTTTAGTCCACGAATATCTGGGGATACTCAGCGTTCCAGAACATAGGACATGACCATTTTGAAAGCAGAGCAACACACGTTACAAGGTAGAATGTTCCCCTTTAGTTTCTTGATTTACTGAGACAGCTAGACTGTCATGACCATGAACGTCCGGGGATCCTCAGCGTTCCAGAACATAGGGATAAAATTGGAAAATGCGTTGCTAATCAATTTTCACAATTTTGAATTACACGTAGATATGATAACGATGTGAACTAGGCACCACGATGGTGGTGACCGGGACACCAAGACGGCGTTACGTGACGTACAGCTCATACCACATTGGATATTCCGCACAGCATTTGGGTTTATTGGCATCTCATGTGGGGTTTATATAAACTACCCACCGAGATCGTATGATTTGACCGCGTTAGACTCTTTACTCTGAGGACATCTTAAGTGTATGTGAATAAGCCACAAACCACAGCGGTCTTCAAAGCCAACATAACCCATGCAGTTGATCAAAATCACACTGATTTATGCGTCAGAATCATAAAAAATTCGATATTTCGAGTGAATTCTACTCAGAGATGTAGTGGCGGATAATTAACGATGTTGTATTCCAATCATAATGGCATTAACAAATCGTTAAAACGAATTAAAAATTTGAATAGTGTCTCACACACACTGTGTTTTATTTAAATTTAATATAGAAAGTGATTAGACCCGATGGAAACATAAGCAGTGCAGCAACAGGCTTGACGCTCCTATATAGATAGATATTTCAATTGCCTCAGTTAATTAGTCATACATAATTAGTCTTTACAACCCTTTAGTCAGGATTTCGACCTAGTTTCTCACACCACTTATGTTGTGTGCGGTAGTTTTTATACATAAGTGGTGGGACCTACAGTTTAAAGTCGGCTCCGAACGAAAGATATTTGAGAAAAATTTTTCATGGCAATTTTTATTATTTATGCTCAGAGTTTTTGCCAGAAATCTACTGAGAGGAAGTCGCCGAAGAAATATTTTTTCGTATTTCGTTTAGTTGGCGATCACTTACCTGGGATTTGAACCGAGGCCTCACGTCTAATAAGCCAACACAATACCTACTAGACCACGGCGAATCACCCTCAGTTTGAATAAGGTACAGCAAATATTGCTAGACTATAGTAGACTGATTTACTTCCATACTTAAATCGCATGGGCCTCAGTTGCACTCAAACTTGACATACCTTTGAACGACTCCTACAAAACCTGTGGGTACAAGGAGAAGGGCCAGGCTATCTTTCTCTACATGTGTTAGCATTTGTTTTTAATCTCTTCTTTTCTGTCACCATGGACTGATGCAAAGATTACAGCAGTACTTAGAATGCCGGATATCTCTGGAAGAGAAACGAGATACGCAATAATTAACATAACATGGGTCGCTGGACAAGGGGACATTAAAGAAAACAATAAAAAACGGTGGACTTGCTAAAGCTGTTACAATGGAAAATGAAATTGGGTTCTTACAAGATATTGGTGTTCCTCTACGGAAGGACCAGCAAATAGTCTTGCACAAACTTCACTTATTTGCAAAGCAAAGATGAGATAATGAACTCACTTGTAGAGAAATAAAATAGAACTGGTCCGTTATGGATATATGCGTTCAGAGTCCACCTTAGAAACTGCATAACAGTTATAATGAGACAGTGGCCTCTGGGGTTCAAAGGTTAGTAATGTCACACAATAACTCTAACAACGAGGAAGAAGTTGTAACAACGAGGGATCAGTGGAAACTACAGACCATTTTTTGGGCATCTAATTCCGTATGAATGCTCATAAAATTACTTGAGCCGCCTTTTTTATTTCCAACGTACTCATGCTTTTCCTGCCTGGTTGTAAACCAAATCCAAATTTTTAATTAAATGCATTGAGACCAGCAAAACAATCGAAGAACGACTTCTTCTTTTAATCACTAAAAAATGCATAATGCTGGAAGCATGTTTAGACATTTTTTCACGAGCACTCCTTAATTATTGTGCACTTGGTTCCGAGGGAATCGTTTTTCTGATTGCCGAGTACGTTAGATTTCTGTCTTCTGGAATTATGGAATGATGCCATGCATACATACATACATAATTGATCATTACAATCCTTCAGTCACCACTAATATTGTGTGCGTGTGCTAATTTTAAACATGGGTGACGGAATGGGATCTACCGTTTAAAGTCGACTTCGAAAAACAAATTTTTATTGAGAAACATCTCATAGCAATTTTTATTTTGTCTGAATTTTCGCTAGAATTCTGCTGAGAGGAAGTCCCCGAAGAAATTTTTTTTTTGTATATTTCGTTTTCGGTACGAGATGTCTAACCCGAGGTTTAAGCCGCGGCCCTACGTCTTACGAGCCAACACACTATCTATTACACTACGGCGACATCACATGATGAAGATGATGAAATGATGTCACGGTTTATTAAAAAGGACGCTTAAAATTTATAAACTTTTTAAAATAATTTTTTGTTAAATAAAAAGCAAAAACAATTTTTTTGTCACATTTACATCTGTACTTGAGTAAATATACGGCTCATAGGATTTTTTTCGAAAACCGAACATATTGTATTTGGTAACTAAATGTTGGCCATTGTGCCATTGCTGTATAGTTTTGGTCACACGCTGTATACTTATACACCATTGGCACAGGATGTTTGCAAAATTATTGAAAATTAGTTGCAACAAAAAAAATTTTATAAAAATTTTCATATTTTTTCACTCTCTGAGAACAACAACTAAATGCAACACGATTTGAAATAAAACTGAAGGAAATTTCTAAAAATTAAAAACAAATTTTTTCATGGAGAACGAAATTTTTAATAAAAAAATTATCGAATATGTTACATGAGCATATATGTTTTGTTTGTCGTCCCTTTTTTATCTTAAAGTTTAAAACGAATAATTTTTTTCTATTTGTTCTAATATTTAATAAACTGGTACTTTCCCGTCTACTTAAATTTAAGTCATTCTCTATTAACTAAGTACGAACGATAACTAAGTACATATAAATACAACAACAATTACAGCAAACAAATTCCTATTTATAACGCCAATCGGTGTAATAACTGTATCCGAGTTGTAGAGAAAACAGAATAAATATCACTGTTTTACAGTGTCAGACAAAACAAACTAACGTACCTAATTGGTCAAATGCAACTTTTTAGTCAGGATTACAACCTAGCTTCCCTTACCACCCATGTAGTGTGTGTTAATTTTATCCACAATGGGGCGGTATCTACAGTTTAAAGTCAATTCCGAATGACGTGAGAATTTTTATCATTTACTCTCAGGGATTGATGCCTGAAGACCGCTGGGAGGCAGTTGTCGGAAGAAAATATTTTGTTTCGAGATGTCTAAGCCTGTGTTTAAACCACGGGTTCTTGTCTAAGATGTCAATACACGACTTAGTAGACTACTTATGTTACAGTAAATCTCGTTGAACAGAGTTCAGTACGTTAAAAGAACTTGCTATTTAGGGTTAAGCTATGCTATTAGAGAGGATGGAGAATCAATATTTTTTATTCTATCGATGGAGATACAGATGCGATGTGAGATAAGACCCTTGTCTGCAGACTATGGGTGAATGAGACAATCGAGCTATAATCCTCAACATTAGGAACACGGGATCGACTTTCTTGTCCAAATGAAATTGTGGTTACTATAACACGTACATATAGGACGGCACTTGGCCTATTTATAAAAAATCAAGGAAACAAAATAATGCCTTCGACTACCATGCCTTTGGCATGTTTTTAAAATTGAAACAACAAATTTTGCAAAAAATTTCAAAACATTTTAAAATTTTTTCGGGCCCTCTCCTTAAGTGGTAAAAGTTGAGTTTGGTGATTGTTTCGAATTTTATCCATAGTGTGTAGTTTCTTCTGATGCTCACTGTAGATATTAAAAATATGTTGAGTTGGCTGGGCATATTCTTTGTGTGAGTAAAACAATTCGAGGTGGTTGCATCAGACTGATGGTTACACTCACGCAGTGTTGCCAGTGATTTATGAAATCAAACCCACGGCATCATGCCTTGGTTACCATATTTTTTGGATTTGCAGTGACGTAACACATTTCTATCTTTAAAAGTAATGAGAATCATAGGAGTCGAATAAGTTGTAATGCCTGATCAAATAAATACTGTGTTCCTTGAAGGATGCCAGTAGGCGAAGGCACAAAATACGATTAAAGTTGAACTGAATTTGTTTTTCCGAATCAGTTTTAAATTGCAATCAATTACCTGCATGGTTGTATACCTATACGGCTCGTATTTATAAGTTAAGCCGCCGAAAAAGTTTCTTTTTGTAATCAAACGTTGGCCGTAATTCATTTGGGCTCTTGTTTTATAAACCATACGTCTGTCGGTACACCACTGAGCCCTGGTAAATGATGGCCAAAGGAAAAGCAATTGCAATAAAAATATTTTCAACAAAATATTCATCATGTTTTTTTCTTTATTAAGTTTTTCTTTTTCTCTATTTTTTAGGACACTTTAACAACCATTAAAGGCTTCGTTCTAAATGCAACTGAAAGTAATGCCAGCAATTTATCCAGAATGCTAGAAATTTATCGAATTTTCTGCCATCGCTACCATGCTGCTCAATGAGCAAAGTCTACGCATTGCAAATTGAAAACAACAAATAAAACAAAAAATATAAGAAAAGGAAAGGAAAACGAAATTGAAATTCCATTCCATATTAATTTTAATCATAAAATATTAAAAATAAAACAACAATGATGTAATACATGGCAGGCAACTTATATTTTAAGTTGTACGCACCGCCATGACTAAAAATATTTCAACGATAATGCAAGAATGAATGAAGAATGGAAAACATGCCATTAGACTTGACATTCCTTGGAATGACCTATGGGTCTAAGGAGAAGGGACAGACTATCTTTCACTACATGTGCTAGCATTTGTTTTTAAACTCTTCTTTTCTGTCACCATGGACTGATGCAAAGATTACGGCAGTACTTAGAATGCCGGATATCTCCGGAAAAGAAACGAGATACGCAATAATTAACCTCACATGGGTCGCTGGACAAGGGGACATTAAAGGAAACAACAGTGGGGTACAATGGAAAATGAAATTGGGTTCTTACAAGATATTGGCGTTCCTCTGCGGAAGGACAAGCAAATGGTCTTGCACAAACTTCAGTTATTTGCAAAGCAAAGAGGAGATAATGAACTTACGTGTAGAGAAATAAAATAGAACTGGTCCGTTATGGATATATGCGTTCAGAGTCCATCTTAGAAACTGCATAGCAGGTATAACAAGACAGTTGCCTCTGGGTGGACGCGTTCGAAGATTGGTAATGTCACACAATAACTTCCACAGAAGTTATAACAACGAGGTAGCAGTATAAACATTCTTAGTTCCAACATACTCATGATTTTCCTTTGATTGTGATCGTTACACAATAGCTTTGCGATTTTTCTTTTGAGGCATTATTACCCAGTAATTCGAATGATGTGTACGACCAATGTATTCAAAGGGTATAATTAAATGCTTTGAGACCAGCAGCAAAGTACTCAACAGCTGATTAGCTACAGAAAAGCGTTTTTTTTTCTTTTAATCACTAAAAAATTTATAATTCTGGAAGTACGTTTAGAAATTTTTTCATGCGCATTCTTTAATTATTGTGCAGTTGGTTGGTTGGTTGAACATACATAATTGATCATTACAATCCTTCAGACAGGATTGCGATTGAACTTTTCTCACCACCACTTAAATGTGTGTGTGCGTTAATTTTAAACATTGACGGGACTGTAGGTCTCAGTTTAAAGGCGACTTCGAACGACAGATTTTTATTGAGAAACTTTTCATGGCAATTTTTAGAGTTTTTGTATTGTTATGTATTTCGCTTTCGGTACAATTTTTGGGTTTTACGAGTTTTGTACCGTGGCCCCACGTCTAATGAGTCAACACACTATCTACTACACTACGGCGACATCAAATGATGAAGATGATGATGAAATGATGTTACGATTTATTAAAAATTACATTTTTTTAATAAAAACAATTTTTTTTTTTTAAATAAAAAACAAAATTCTTTTTTTTTGTCACATTTACTTCTGTAGTTGTGTAGCTATACGGCACATGTGAATATCCTCCAAAAAAGTACATGTATTCGTTAACTAAATGTTGGCCATTGTGCCATTGTAGTCTAGTTTTGGTTACAGGCTGTCTACTTATACACCATTGGCACAGAATGTTTGCAAAATTATTGAAAATTATTTGCAATAAAAAAAATTTTATAAAAATTTTCTTTTTTCTTCGCTCTCTACGAAGAACTAGTAAATGGAACACGATTTGAAATAAAACTGAAAAAAATTTCGAAACAAATTTTTTCATGGAGAACGAAATTTCTATTAAAAAATACCAAAAAAAAAATTATCGAATATGCTACACGAGTATGTAACTTTTGTTTGTCGTTTCTTTTTTTATCTTAAAGTTTAAAACGAATAATTTTTTTCGATTTGTTCAGATATTTAATAAATTGGTACTTTCCCGCCTACTTAAATTTAAGTCATTCTCTATTAACTAAGTACGAAACTAAGTACGTATAAATACAACAACAATTACAGCAAAATATTTCTAATTATAACGCCAATCCTTGTAATAATTGTATCCAAGTTGTAGAGAAAACAGAATAAGCATTACTATTTTACAGTGTCAGGCAAAACAAACCAACTTACCTAATTGGTCAATACAATTTTTTAGTCAGGATTACAACCTAGCTTCTCTTACCACCCATGTTGTGTGTGTTAATTTTATCCGGGGCTGAATCTACAGTTTAAAGTCGATTCCGAATGACATGAGAATTTTTATCATTTACTCTTAGGAAGTGATAATCGCTGGGAGTCGCTTATCGGAAGAAAATATTTTGTTTCGAGATGTCTAAGCCAGGGTTTGAACCACGGGTTCTTGTCTAAGATGCCAATACACCACTTAGTGGACTACTTATGCTACAGCAAATATCGTTGAATCAGTAGGTTAAAAGAACTTGCTATTTAGGGTTAAACAATGCTATGAAGACAGCAATTACAAAGGATGGAGAAGCAATATTTTTTATTGTATCGGTGGAGATACGGATTCGATGTGAGATAAGACTCTTGGCATATTGTCTCCAGATTATGGGGGAATGGGGTAATCGAGCTATAATACTCAACATTAGTGTATAATGGGAACACGAAATCGACTTTCTTGGCCAAATGAAATTATGGTTGCTATACCACGTACATACAGGACGCCACTAGGCCTATTTGTAGATAATCTGGAAAGCTAAACCATATCCTCGGCTACTGTGCCTTGGACATATTGTGTGATAAGATTTTTCTCCGAAAGTCTTTTGATTTACTCAAACAGTTATGCTGCAATTAAGTTCCTAACGAACGTTCATGAATGCTAAAGATTTCGAAGGGACACGCCTTGTTATGGAGCTAACAAACAGAGACTTTTTACAGAACCAAGGTCATGGTATTCTCTGACTGTCTCAGTTAGACTACATATTCTCTGCCTATTTTTTAGGGAAGTTGGACATGGTTGTCAGCAGTAAGGTACGTGCAATATAACTAAACTTTGCTGGACTTGTGTGGATAACGAAGCGGACTCATTCATTTCTGTGTTTAATGAGCAGAATTTTTTTTTTGTGTAACAAGGTCGATTAATTCATTTTTGTCTTTAATGCGCAGAATTGCGATTTGCACGGAACGCCCATGGGCTTGGCATTCAATCGAATAACTTTTTGCAGTAGTTTTACGTGTTCTAATATTGCCATAAGGAGTCAGAGGTTCTCAATCTATTATTTTCTATCATTCTTGACTGTAACAGTAAAATTTATTCTGGAGGCAGGTTAGTATCGTTTAAGGAATCCTTGATATCTTGACTTTGATTTGAATCATCATGCCATTACAGTGTTCCTAAGTGCTGTGTAAGGTGGGACCTTGTTTTTCAAAGAGAGTACGGCTCCTAACTTAACTTAATATTTAGTTCCGCAGCTGTTTTTTGACCACTAATCTGCCTGGCATTTCGCTTATGCACACTACACCCTGGGAATTGCACTGGACCTGCCAATTCATAACCACTGTTCTGATGTTTTTTTTTCACGCCGAGGAGGGGTAATTGCACCTAACCGCACCATAGAGGAAGTCGTCACATCCTCCGTGTGTGGGGCCCTCACCCACTAAATCCCCCCTCGTCTCGTGGACTCGTGCCCACTCCGGAACTACGGTGGTATTACTTCGGATTGGAGTCCCTTTGGCCCCTGCGTGTCCATATCCGCGTCCGGATTCCGTGTCGAAAGTTGAAGAGACATCTAAGTGTCTCCACTATTCCTTTCGTCCAGGTCCCTGCTTCGAATTTCGCTTGACACTTGTGTCAGTTTCATCTATTCCGTCGTGCCCATATGTTCCTCAGCCTCAAGATCCTTCTTCTTCAGCCTTAGAATGCTCTCCACGTAATTCGCCACTGAGGTCCAATTTTCTCTACTTGCGATCATAACCCCGACAATGTTACCGGCCGTGATCGTCCCAACTATCGACGTCAGTGCACAGCGATGGCTCTGTCAGCGTACACACTCGAAAACGGTGTGCTCTGCGTCATCAATTATCTCCCCTTCCTCGTATAGACAGTAAGGGGAAGCGGTCTTGCCTATCCTGTGCAGATATTTTCTAAAATATCCGTGACCCGATAGCATCTGTGTAACGTAGTAATTTACCTCTCCAAATTTGCGACCAATCCATGGCCTTATGTCTGGAATAAGTCTCGCCGTCCATCTTCCTCACTGTTCTGATATGCAGTTATATGACGGGCTGATTGCTTTGAACTGGGCATATAAAGGGAATTTGTTCAAGTGGCCTTATGTAACCTTTGACCTTAACGAAAAGGTTGGCCTTACAACCAATTTGGCCATTTATTTGCCGCATCTCTTCGGACCATATTATTTTCTGCAGCAAGTAACTGCATATGTAACTGAAGATAGCCAGGATTACGACCTAGCTTCTTAACACCACTTATGTTGTGTGCGTTAATTCTATACATGAGTGTCGGGGGACCTACAGTTAAAAGTCGACGCCGAACGAAAGATTTTTGAGAAACTTTTCATGGCAATTTTATTTTTATTTCGCTCTCAGAGAGTTTTTATCAGAAATCTGCTGAGAGGCAATCGCCAGAGATATATTTTTTTATTTTGTTACGATGTCTAAGCTAGGGTTTGAACCTTGGCTTCTCATGTCTAATAAGCCAACACACTACCTACTAGACTACGGCGACTTAACTGATAAAGCTGAACATAATAAAGTTAATACGGCCGTTTAAAGCTTACGAAGTATCTTCTTACCTGCACTTTTTCTTTGTAATACGTTTCATACACTCTCTTAACGCCATTTGGAGTACTTTTGGTCACCAGACGCTTGCCAGGTATATGTTGTAGACGGGACTTTCTCACTTTCTTGTATTGAATACAGTTTTGGCTTAAATTTATTGACACTTCAATTAAAATAATTAAAATCGTAAATAAATTTTTTAAATTCATTTCGATTAACACTCATTCAACTGCCACCGGTTGCATAGAGAACTGAACTGGAATGTAATAATCCAGAGAAATTATTTTCATTTCATAATTATGATTGTGCATTTAGAAATAATTCAATTGAGAATTTAAATATAAATTTTGCTTAATCACATCCGGTTTTAAAAATATTTTTTTTTTGTAAAAACTAAAATAAAATCAGAGAAAAAAAGCAAAGAAATTGCAATCAAATAATAGAGAGGAGATAAAGTAATATTACGCATACGCCTGTGACATTATTTAAAATGACGCTACTAGATGCCTGAATAGATTTCTACAGCAGAGACTTCATTCCTTCGACAGATCAATCGCTTCTCTTTACTGCGATGCACATTTGCATGTTCAAAATAGCATCCCATGATGTATATCAGTGGGGGATTGAGGAAGAAACCTTTAAGACCGCAATATTAACACTTCCAAGGGGAAACAACATTTCTGAATAGAAAAATATTCAACTTCTGGCTGAGATAATATTGAACAGAGAGCACAGAAACTAATTGAAGGCAAAATATTTGAGAATAGCAATTGTTACTAACATTTATTCTGAACCATTTATTTTAACTAAATTAACATAATTTAACATAAAAATCAATTTAAAAAGAAAAGAACTTAAAATTTAAAAAAAAGTATTAAAAAAAAGAATATCACACTTATAATAAAACTAAGGGGAAACAAATATACAAAAATTAGAGAACATTAACTAAGTAAAGTGCTTGAAAATGGCAGTTTTGAATTGCTGATCATTTGTATTTGAAGGGGAAGTTGGTTTCAGAGAAGTCGCCGTGGTCTAGTAGGTAGTGTGTTGGCTTATTAGACGAAAAGCCAGGGTTCGAGCCCCAGGCCAGACATCAAAATAAAATACAAAAAGAATTTTTTCGGCGACTTCCACTCAGCAGATTTCTGGCAAAAACTCTGAGAGTAAATAAAATTGCCATGAAAAGTTTCTCAAAAAATCTGTCGTTCGGAGTCGACTTTAAACTGTAGGTCCCGCCACTCATGTATAAAATTAACACACACAACATAAGTGGTGTGAGAAACTAGGTCGTAATCCTGACTGAAGGGTTGTAATGACCAATTATGTAATGATGGTTTATATGGCCACAAAAGCTTACTTCCGTGAGACACCGGTAGTGATAACATCTGCTAGGGAATACTCTTCGATGGCAATGCTATTTTCACACATCAGTGCAAAATAAAGAAAAGGTACAGGAGCCAGCCGGGGGAATTAAGTGTTTTTCATGCGGAGATACTAGGGATTGTTAGTGCCACAGAACTACTCTGAAAAAATTTATCGATGAGCTTATGGGTAACAAATTTGTGTGCAAAATCAGGCAGCTTTGAAGGCTTTAAATGGACATTATTTGAGGTCCCAGCAGGTCTGGTTGTATAAAAACCTACAAAGCAACCTTATGTATTATGTACCTACAGTTTAAAGTCGACACCGAACGACAGATTTTTGAGAAACTTTTTCATGGCAATTTTATTTACTCTCAGAGAGTTCAGAGGAAGTCGCCGAAGAAATATTTTTTTTGATTTTGTTTTGGTGTCTGGCCTGAGGTTTGAACCCTGGCTTTAAGTCTAATAAGCCAACACACTACCTACTAGACTACGACGACTTCATAGTTAATGGGGATATTCTATTTTGCCATGCCTATCCGCAATAAAAATCCGCAGGCCAGGTAGAAATAACGCTTTGGGCCCTTTAGAATCGATGGTTCCATGTAGCAGTCTTCTCTCCTTGTAAGAAGAAGTTCAAAATGCCAGCGCCCTACTTTCAGCAACACAAGGATGGTTAGTTAGGTTAGGTTAGAGGAAGTGTACTTGTCAATAAAGACGAGTACAGTACACGGAGGTCGAATTGACCCATTGTACTAAATGGTTAGTTTATAAGGCCGTCTTCTAATTTAGTGCATAAGTGGCAACGATCAGAGAAAGATATTCTTTCTAGATCAAGGTGGTCCAGAGACAATCCGGTGGTCATATGGGGAATCTGCAAGGGAGTTGTCCCCCTCACTATAGCCGGGATGATCAAGAGTGTAGTCTTGTAGTAGTCTGTAGCCGTTGGTTTGTGTTATGGGTTTGAACTCTGGCTTTACGCCTAATAAACCAACACACTACCTATTAGACTACGGCGTCTTCAAATAAACCATCATTGCGGCAGTAAAATTAACATAAACCCGCCAGTTTATCGCTTTAAAAAGTGTCGTGTCTTCTAGTTCTCTCCTTCTTGAAGGGATAACCAGAGCCGCGTGACATATAACGGGTGATTTTTTAGCTATTATCTTTTTGGCAAGACTGGTTTTAACAGCTCACTCACGTTTCGTGTTTTGTTTCACTGTCAAACATCTTCAGTTTGATCTATAATTCAGCCATGAATCGTCTCACAAACGAACAACGCTTGCAAATCATTGAATTTTATTATCAAAATGCGTGCTCTGTTAAGAAAGTTCATGGTGAGCTTCTTCCATTTTATGGTCAGTTTAATCGACCCACTGAAGCGGCTATTCGGGCTATTGTGACTAAATTTCGCACCAAATTTACATTGTTGGACTTTAAACCACCAACACGCTTACGTAGAGTGCGAACTGAAGAAAATATCGTAGATGTATCGGCCAGTGTTATTGATGACCATCAATTATCGATTCGTCGCCGTTCGCAGCAATTGGGCCTCTGTTACTCAACAACGTGGAAAATGTTGAGGAAGGATTTAGGTGTGAAGCCTTTCAAAATAGAGCTGGTGCAAGAATTGAAGCCGAACGATCTACCACAACGCGGAATTTTTGTTGAATGGGCTCTTGGAAAGTTGGCCGAAGATCCATTTATTTATCGAAAAATTGTGTTCAGCGACGAAGCTCATTTTTGGCTCAATGGATACGTAAATAAGGAGAATTGTCGATTTTGGGAGTGAAGATCAGCCAGAAGCATTGCAAAAGCTACCAATGCATCCAGAAAAAGTCACAGTTTGGTTTCGGTTTATGGGCTGGTGGCATCTTCTACTTATTCAAAGATGCTGCGAATTGTGACGTAACTGTGAATGGTGAGCGCTACTGTGAGATGATATCCTACTTTTTTGCCCAAAGTGCAAGAGCTTGAATTGCATCACATGTGGTTTCAACAAGACGGTGCCACATGCCACACAGCATGCGTAACAATGGACTTATTGAGATGCGAATTCGGTGAACATTTTATTTCACGTTCGGGACCGGTCAATTGGTCGCCTAGATCGTGCGATTTAACACCTTTAGACTATTTTTTGTGGGGCTATATTAAAGCTCATGTCTATACAGATAAGCCCGCTTCAATTGACGCATTGGAAGACAACATTGAAGCATTTATTCGTGAGATACCGGCCGAAATGTTGGAAAGAGTATGCCAAAATTGGACTAAGCGGATGGACCATTTGAGGTGAAGTCGCGGTCAACATTTGCATGAAATTATCTCCAAACATTAAATTATATGGACCGTACTATCGATTCAAATAAAGATTTCATGCATTTTTCTGAATTTTATGTGTTTTTTTTTGAAAAATTTTCCTGTAGCTCTTAAAAAGTCACCCATTACATACTTCTACTGGCATCTGTGGCAAAATGTTTCTTTTGGTCATTGATTTTAATGCATTTCTCCATATTGTATATCCGGTCTAATGGTTGCAGAGAAGTAAACGAAACCTATTGTGATGAACTGTAGCTGACCTTGTTGATCCGTCAAGGACAAACAATGAACGACTTTTTAAAACCCGTTTTAATTAAATTTAATTCTTGAATTCTTTTCTTTTTCTAAAAATAATTAAGTGAACTTGAAATGTTTTCGATAAGTTTGCGTTGTTCATTTCTTGTGCCACAACTTTGATAACAATTTAACCGAAAAAAAAACTTAAAGAATTTTAAAATTTTTTATCATAATTTTAATTCGTTTTTCTTTTCTTTTTTGGTATGCTTTTCTTAAAGAATTTCGCAATTTTTTTAAAACTTTAGTTTTCGCTTAACTACCAGCACGGGAACATTACCGGTTAAAATCTCGAATAAATTTTCTTTAAAAAAAAAAAATTTTTTTAAGAAAACTTTGCTGGAAACTTGAATAAAAAAATGTTCAAAATTGTAACCGCATTGGCGATTTGTTGGCTTTCTGTAAGTCAAGCCTTTGACTGTGAAAGTCCTTGTCCAAAACATTCGAAATGTGTGGCACAGGATAAATGCAAGTGTGAATATGGTTACAAAGATGCACTTGGTGAATTTGATGGCCTGCCCTATTGTCAATGGCAGGGCACTACAACAACCAAGAAAACTCCCAATAGTAATGATAATACAGTTTTCCATGGAGACTATACTCATGAAGAAGACCAAAAACAGGATGTAGAGGATATCACATCAAAGCCAAAGCTACCAGTAATTATGGAAGAATCCAAAACCGTCGTAGAAGGCAAATACAATGAAAGCCTTAAAGAAATTACAACAAAAGTTGCTGCAGAAACCAATACAGAAACCACTATGGAAACCGATACAGAAACCAATACAGAAACCACAACAGATATCCCAACAACTAGTGAAATACCCGACTTAACGACAACAACACAAGTCACCAATGCTGTACTGCCTTCCAATATTGTTGACAGCGATCATTATCATGACGGAGCCGCAGATGATTTCAAAAAATTCCAGCTCAACAATGTAAACCAAAAAGAAAACTCTTCAAATATTAATTCCCTAGACACCACCGCTGAAGATCAGGAAGTTACAACGATTAGAGATTTTACATCGACTAGCAATCCAGTTGTGAAAATTATCAAACATGTGGAGCAAATAATTTATAAGAATACCGCAACCCAAACATTTTACACTTTCTTGGGTATACTGTGTCCCTCTTTGGCATTTATTTTTGCCGTAGCTGTGTTATTTGATTGTGTGAAATTGTAACAAAAACAAAAACAAAATAAAAAATTTTTTAATTAAAAATTAACACAAGAATTCAATTCAAATATGAAATAAAAAAAAATTTTAAAGAATTTTGATATGAAATCTAAGCCTCCTGAATATTTTTCTGAACATCCGGCGTTTATGTTTCAAACCAGGCAGGGCCCTGTTTTAAAACCAATAATGCTTTGGACTTGCTTCGATAATGGATCTCTCATCAAAGCAATCGTTGTCGATATTTGGTAAGTTCTTAAGTTTTTTCAGCCTATCGCTTAACGGGCTCTCAAGAGTAAATAGTGTGAGCAACTGCAGTTACTCTTAGGCAGTACCGGTACGGCGCTACCCAAAATCATGCAGTCGCCGTAGTCTAGTCGGTAGTGTGGTATCCCAGGTCAGACATCAAAACGAAATATGAAAAAAAATATTTCTTCGGCGACATCTTCTCCGCAGATTTCTGCCAAAAATTCTGAGATTAAAAAACCTGCCATGGAAAAGTTTCTCAAAAATCTGTCGTTTGGAGTCGACGTTAAACTGTAGGTTCACGCCACTCATATGTAAAAAATTTAACACACACAACAAAAGTGGTGTGAGAAGCTAGGCCGTAATCCTGACTGAAGAGTTGTAATGGCCAATTATGTATGTAAAATCATGCAATAGAGACGTGTAAACACACCATCTATCATAGTCCTCTAGAGCTCACACTTTTATCCCTAAATCCGGGCTCGATATTCCTGCGCAACTAGACAGAATGACATTGAATAAATACTCAGGCTTCGTAATGTTGGAAACCCTGTAGCCTATGAGTAACTGCGATTTGCTGTGTTGAAGAATCTCTCAGATCTCTTTTCGATCGTAGAGTATATCGTAAAACCTAGCAAACATATCCCATGTTCTGTGAAACAACGGGAAGGTGAATTGCCTTAAGATTCGCGCCAATCGAATATTGATCGTGTTATAGGAGATATTGTTGCCGTGTATAGGAGAGCTGGATACTCAGAAGCAAATGATATTAATTTGTATGAATATGTGGCCATAATACAAACCAACAGCTATGGACTACTGCAGAACTACACTCTTGATTACCCCGGCTACAGTGAGGGGGACAACCCCTTTGCAGATTCCCCATATGATCACCCGATTGTTTCTGGACCATCTCGATGTAGAAAGAATATCTTTCTCTGATCGTTGCCATTTAGGCACTTAATTAGAAGGCGGCTAGTCATTTAGTACAATGGGTCATCCCATTTAGTACAATGGGTCAATTCGACCTCCGAGTACTGTACTTGTCTTTATTGACAAGTACACTTCCTCTAACCTAAACTAACTAACCATCTTTGGGTTGCTGAAAGTAGGCTACTGGCATTTTGAACTTCTTCTTACAAGGAGAGAAGACTGATACAATGAACCATCGATTCTATAGGGCCCAAGGCGTTGTTTCTGCCTGGGCTGCAGATTTTTATTGCGGATAGGCAAGGCGAAATAGAATAGCCACATTAACTATGAAGTCGCCGTAATCTAGTAGGTAGTGTGTTGGCTTATTAGACGTAAGGCCGCGGTTCAAACCCCAGGTCAGACATCAAAACGAAATATGAAAAAATATTTCTTCGGCGACTTCCTCTCAACAGATTTCTGGCAAGAACTCTGAGAGTAAATAAAAATTGCCATGAAAAGTTTCACAAAAATCTATCGTTCGGAGTCGACTTTAAACTGTGGGTCCGCCTGCACTCATGTATAAAATTAACATACACAACGTGAGTGATGTGAGAAGCTAGGCCGTAGTCCTGACGGAAGGGTTGTAATAACCAATTATGTAATGGTGGTTTATATGGCCACAAAATCTTACTTCTGTGATACACCGGTTGTGATAACATCTGCTAGGGAATACTCTTCGCTGGCACTGCTATTTTCACAGTGTGGCTGTGGTGTGGTCTGCGATAGGAATATCGAACGGGGTTGAATGTTAATGTTTGTGTCTTTCAAACAGAGACTTTTACAATTTTTGAGGCCATAGTTGGACCAGTCTCTTCAAACTTCTGTGATAATCGTTGGCAGTTAAGCTGTCCTAAGGACGGTAGGAGGTTTTGGGTGTAAAACTCGACTAGTTTGCGATTCCATGCACTGTATAAAAGCTGTTGGGTCATAGCGGATCTGCGTCTACTGGATTTTAATACATAGTATAGTATAAATGGCGACGTGCGCATTCTGACAAATCTTCTATAGTTTGGGGATTTCTCGGAAAAAATATCAGAAGTCATCGTTCGTAGTGTGAGAGGCTATTTTGTAATCCTGACTAAAGACTTGTAATGCCTAATTAGGTTAGGTTAGGTTAGAGGACGTGTACTTGTCAATTAAGACAAGTACAGTACCCGGATGTCGAATTGACCCATTGTACATCGTCCTAGTTTCTCATATCACTTATGTTGGGTCTGTTGATTTTATACATGAGTAGTGGGACCAACAGTTTAAAGTCGACTCCGAACGACAGATTTTTGATTTCGCTTCACGATTTTGCGTGTCATTCTTGCGCTGGGCCTAATTGAGTAAATAAAGATCAGAGAGAAAGAGCAGAAAAGTTGGAAGGGTAGATCGGAATATTGTGTCTTTGAGTTTCTGTAGAGCTTCTGAGTTCGCATTAATCCAGTCTCATAAAACGATTTAGTATTCAAGCGGTTAGTATTTGTAAGGTTTTGCATCGAAGTGAATTAAAATTGCCAACTGCGTAGATGCTAACAAAATGGATTTTGTGGCATGAAAAATTGCATACACTTTGGATGTTTTATTACAATTTTTTTTGTTGAGAGGGACAAGTTAATGACCCAGCTTGAGGTAAACAAATTTATTTTTAAATTAAAATTTAATTTAAAAACCTTAAAAAAAATTTGAATTTATTTTTGAAAATTTTTCAAGATAAGAAAGAACCTGCTGTTTTTGTTTTACGCAGCAAAGCAATTTATGGGGGGTAATTACTAGACATTTTTGTCGGCATTCTAACACTATTTAACCGCAAATATGTTTTAAATTTAAATGCTTAGGAAACATCAAATGCAATATGTTTTGCAATGGCAAAGACTAAGTGGGGTACATGACAAAAGAGTTGAGATTCATTGACTCATTAATCAACACCGTTTTCCAACACTAGAAACTTGTCACTTCGTCTCGATAGATTTCCCTCATAATGTAAAAAGATCGATGCTGTTCATTTGGCTTTGTCAATTAAGAACTTTGCCTAAATAATTTCAAACGTTACAATTTTATTTTCAATTTCTTTCATTCTTTTTTTATTTAATATTTACAGTGTAGAGCATCTATGGTAACGGCTTGTATGTTATTTGTTATTAGAATAAAACAGTGTATGTAGCATAGCCAGGCATCACGCCAGTTTTTGAGCTGTTCAGTTACTTATCGGCGATAAAGTTTTTCGAACTTAATTCAACACACAAACACAAAACAATCTTAAACTCACACTAAGAGGGTCACTTATACTACATAGGCTTTGTTTAATAGCAACAACAACAACACATATACAATTTATTTAGTTCATTTTGAGTACATTAAATTAAACAAGACAACAAAACATTAAAAAAAATTTTTTTTTTTAAATTGTGATGGCTCAACATCACTGTAGTCTAGTAGGTAGTATATTGGCTTATAAGACATGAGGCCATGGTTCAAACTCCAAGAATGTTCGTCAAACAACTCCACCCAAACGAAATTTGAAAAATATTCTCTCGGGGACTTCCTCTCAGCATATTTCTGGCAAAAAGTCTGAGCGTAAATTATGAAAATTGCCATGAAGAGTTTCTCAAAAAGCCTGTCGTTCGGAATCGACTTTAAACTGTAGATGTATGAAATCAAAACACACACAACATAAAATGGTATGAGAACCTAGGCCATAATCCCATTTAAAGGGTTGTAATGATCAATTATGCATGTATATATGGATGTGTGATGGCTCAGCATATAGCCCATCAAGTGAAGAACATTGTAATGCAACAAGCTACGGGTACAGCTCAAAAATAGAAAGAGAAACTGAAAATAACAAATAGCCACCAAAGCTCTAGACAGCAATTCTCCTGCCAAACCATTAGTAGTTGCGTCCAACTTCTTTGTGCTGCCACAATACGTTGTAAAACCGAAATTGCGTAAACACAGAATCATACATCCTGGTTGGCATCTCTCAGCCATCCCCATAGTTTCAAATCACCTTTGTACAGTCAATGATTCTGGTTGCTCAAAAATTCTTCCTTTTATAGACTTTCAAGCTCTGAAGTCGCCGAAGTTTAGTAAGTACTGTGTTGGCTTTTCCTCCGCTTCCCACTACCCCCTTTCCCATATACTATACTTGTCTTGACTGACAGGTACACGTCCTCTAGTCTAACCTAACTGTGTTGGCTTGTCAGACAAGAGCCCGCTTCAGACATCTGGAACAAAAAGACGACATTCTCTCAGCAGTCTTCTGGCAAAAACTCTCAGAGTAAATTAAAATTGTCGTGATAAGTTTCTCAATCTGTCGTTTGGTTATGACATTAAATAGTATGGCCTGTCATCCACGAATTAAATTAACACTCACAACATAAGTGGTGTGAAAAGCAAAGTGATTTTAGTCTTGGCTAAAGGGTTGTAATGACTAATTGAGTACGTAATAGAGATCAGCAAAGAATCATTTCTTTTGCTACTCGTAAGTACTCATGAAATTTTGTGTATGAGTGAGTCATCAGTATTGAAATTCAATCACTCTGATTCATTCGTACTCACTACAACATTGATTTATAAGTACAGATTGCAATGAGTATGAGTATAACGCCTACTCATTTAGATTCATAAATTTATAAAAGTACTTATAATACTCATAAATGATTCGAGTGATTCGAATCATTCATTAAAATTTACAAAAAAAGAAGAAAGAAAAAGACAAAGACAGCAAGCAAAGCAAACACACAACCTTCTAGTGAGTATTGTAGTATTCATACGCGAATCATACTTATTTTGTGATTCGTGTATACGATGAGTCATGGAGAGACGAAATCAACAACATCATGCGTATTGCTAAGTATGAGTACGGCGAGTACTTCAAACTTTGAATATGAGTAGTATGAGTATGACATTAAAATAGGTATGAATGCGTGTAAGTATCAGAAATTATGAATATGATTCGAATCTATTCATCTTTTTGAATACTCATTGCTCATCTCTGGTACGTAAATAAGATTCCCAAATAACGCACAATTTCAAAGAAAATCAATTGTGTTCTACTTTTACTTCTCATCACTGCAGCCTCGGCAGAGGTTATAAGTTATTGTCAACCTCTAGGCGTGTGCAAACTGAGGCCAGCGTGCCACTATAACTGCAATGAGAACACTAAGATGGACTCTGTACAGGTATAAACCAATATTTTTTCCGTATACATCCGTATTTTTCAGATCTTTTTGTACTCTTTGCAACAGCAACTGAACGCAGCATGTGTGAGAGCCTCATCTCATGTATGAACTCATTGTACCAGCCTTTACAATTGCAGCGGCAATTGTCTCCAACTTCAGGAGCCTATATAAGCTGCCTCCTCTACAAACACCCTTCACTCTTGAGCAATCTTAGAAGCGGTGTATTGTTTGTCTTCCGGAGGTGATCATGTATTCATTTTATCCTGTAGTACAGTGTATATTTTGCATTCTGATGATCGTTTATCAGCTGCTGCTTAAATATAATGCGGCTATTGAGTGAGTGATAATAAAATTGTATAAAAAAACACCACAGTATTTTATTGTTTGTATTTCCATTTTTTTATAATAAATAAATTTTATATAAATATTATAAAAATATAAATATTTTATTATTTTGTTCCTTGTATTGTTGTTGTGGTTGTTGCCCAATAAATATGGAAAATAAAAATGTTTCAGCTGATGATATAAGAAGTGATACAATGATTTGTATGATGTTGGCACGCTATAATATGGAAAGTATTTTAAGAGCACACACACAGTATAGGAATTTTCAAAAGTACTATTCGAAAAAAGTAACAAATTAAAAAGTATTAATTTAGAAAAGTACTAAATCCAAAAGTTATTCTATGATATTTTAAGAGACACACGTGGTATATGAATTTTCAAAAGTACTTTATGCAAAAAGTATCTAATAAAAAGTACTATTTCATAAAAGTACTAAATTCAAAAGGTATTGTATGAAGAAATTTTGAAATCAAGAAATTTTCAAATAAAATGCAGTACTAAGTTGTAAAAGTACCAAATAAAATTACTAAATAAAAAAGTACTGAATCAATAAAAGTACTAAATTAATATATTAGGTAATCATAAAATTTACCAAATAAAAAAGTAGCAAATAAAAAATTATTAAATCGGAAAAGTACCAAAAAAAGTACTAAATCAAAATGTACTGAATCAATAAAAGTACTAAATCAATATATTAGGTAATCATAAAATGTTCCCAATAAAAAAATAGCAAAATAAAAAATTATTAAATCAGAAAAGTACGAAATAAAAAGTACTATATGAAAAGGTGCTGAAATAAAAATGTACTAACTCAAAATAATGCGAAGTAAAAAAATTTAAGAAATATAAGGTTATCAGAAAATGTATCAAATAAAAAAAGTAAAAAATTAAAGAAAGTATTAAATCGGAAAAGCACCAAATAAAAAGTACTAAATCAAAAGGTACTGTAATGAAGTCAAAAAAGTATTAAATAAAAATATTAGGAAATCATTATAAGTGCCAAATAAAAAAGTACCAATTAAAACGCAGTACAAAATCGCAAAAGTACCAAATAAGAGATATTAAATGAAAAGGCACTGAATTAAACACTAAAATAATACGGAATCATAAAAGTACTAATTCAAAATATTAAAAAAAATATTATAAAAAAATATTATAAAATCGCAAAAGTACCAAATGAAAAGTACTAAGCCAAAAGGTACAGAATCAAAAAAGTTTTAAATCAAAAATTCAAACAGTACTAAACCAATAAAGTACCATGTAAGAAATTGTATTCTTTTACATTTTCACAATTTATGACTTGAACAAATGGATTAATTATATAAAAAGTACCATATAAGTGCGGTAATATATGCTGTATTATAAGGGTTTAAATGTGGTACATTCAAATAGTACTAAATCAAAAAAGTACCTACTAACAAAACGTACAAATCTTGTTTCAAATATCTAACATTAATTAATGAACTGACAATATAAAAGCTATCATATGTTTCAAAAAAATTGCCTAATAAAAAGTACCAAGTGAAAAATAGTACCGTCTTCCAATTATAATATAAACCTTGTTGCTTAAGTTTGAGAAATCAAACGTTTAACATTAAGTCTTCAACAAAATTTTGCAAAACAATAAGAAAAGGGGAATTAGTAAGTATTTGTTTAAAAATCTACAAAAAGTACTTTATAATGCCCTTCAAACTATTTTATTATTTTTTTTTTGTTGGTAAATAGATTTTTAATTTCTATCTGAAAAACATTTACTTTTAATTTGACATGGTACTATATTTGGTAGTTTTAGATTTATATTTGGTACTTTTTAAATTACTTTTTATATTTGGTACTTTTTAGAATACCTTTTTTGTCGAGTTTCTTTTGGATGTACCCTCAAAAATAACATTGTGTTTACATATTTTCTGTTTGTAAATTGTTTCTAAAGAAATTTTAAAGTAAAAGTAATAATAATTTAAATTGGTACTATTTTTGGTACTTTTTTCTAGTTAGTTTTTAACTTCGTTTTAAAAAAATTAAACAATACTTTTTAGATTTGCTGTTTGATAATTCTAAAAGTATACTTCAAATGCATTGTACGTGCAAAAATGGTACTAAATTTGGTACTTTTTAAAGTATTTACATGAAAGAAATGGTATTTTTTTACATTTTCACAATTTATGACTTAAAATGATAGATTAATTATATAAAAAGTACCATATATGTACGTTAATGTGTCCTGTATTATAAAAGTACCAAATCAAAAAAGTAGTACATCCAAAAACTTACGGAAGAGAATATTGTTACTATCGCGCAAAGTCCTGAAGAAGGCGAAGAAATGTCGTTATTGTCGGCCGATATGAATGAATGGAAACTTTCTACGTAAGGCTCATGGCTTAGGGGCCAATAAGATATATTTCCTACAGAAAATGAGACGTTTCTTTTCAGTTGCTTAAGCTTATTTGCAGCTGTTCTATAGGTAAGACTGAAGTAGTTCGAACGAGAACATCCACAAGCCATGGACGAATCACCATTACCTCCACTTAAATTCCTAAGAGCAATATTTTGGCACTTTTTTGATCTTTTAGTACTTTTTTGTTCTTTAAGTACTTTTTTGTTCTTTTGGTACTTTTTTGTTTTTTTGGTACGTTTTTGTTCTTTTGCTACTTTTTTTGGTACATTTTTGTTCTTTTTGGTACTTTTTTAAATTTTAAAAATTTTATTTTATTGTGTTTATTTCTGTAGCATTATTGTTTAAACCACTTATGCCTGTCAGCAAAAAAAACTCATGACAACACACTCTCTCTGCTGTATAGCATTTATCAGCATTTGGGGGAAGCTGATGTTTTCGCTGTGCCCGTTTTGTGTAGTGTTAGCTCATATGGAAAATTCTTAAAATGCTGGCATTCATTCATTAAATTTAAACTCAATTAATAACATTTAAAAGAAAAAAAGTGAACGAAAATTTTTAAAAAATTTAAAAAGAAAAAAATATTTTTAAAAATAAAAAAAAAAATAAAAAAAATTTTTAAAAACAAATTAAAAACTAAAATAAAAATTAATTTCTTATTTAAATAAAAAAAATATGCACTTAATTATCGTTGTTTTGCTGATAATAAATATTTTACGCTGCAGTAACGCCTTAACCATAACCACAGGCCATTGTTATCGTAATGTGAGCGTTAAATATCAGGTGCCCATAACAAAGACCCGCTTAAAATTGGACACCCAACTGATTGAGTATTATGTAGAGTTTGAGGAACGTTTACGCATCGACTCTATACGTATGTGTTGTCCCGGTTATCGTACGATTATTTTTGGTCTCTGTGAGCCCATTTGCAGTGAATCATGTCCGGTGAATAGTTACTGTGGTGAGCCGGAAAAGTGTTTATGTGCCCGTGGCTATGAAGAGTCTCACAATCTTCATGTGCGCTCGTTAACCAGCAAACAGCCGAAACAATTGCGTTGCCGGCCCAAGTGCACGGGTGGCTGTCCGGTGCATAGTCAATGCGTAGGCCATAATCAATGTGCCTGCCGTCCCGGCTATAGAGATACCAGTGGCTGGTTTAATACCATACACTGCGAGCGTATCCAGTGTCCCGTTGATCAGGTGTATGATGTTCTACAGCATAAATGCATTAAGGTTGACATGAATCTGGAGGAATTGATGCAAAGGGTGGGTCAGAAGCTCACTAAAGGCTTTAATACTTTGGATTATGGTGACAATGACAGTGAGGAGGATAATGATACTTCACGCTTTTCCCGAGAAGACTGATATTTAAGTTTTATTATTCTTAATATTATTATTATTATTATTATTCTATATATTATAACGGTATTTTAAATAATTAGTTTTTTAATTTTATTTTTATTTTTTTATTTTTTCTTAACGAAATCTTAGTTTAAGTACTGTAGATTGTAACAAAATGGAGAGCTAAAAACAAACAAAGATTAAATAAATAAAATAATATAATAAAAAATATTTTTAATAAAAATATTACAACAAAAACAATTTCTTAATTTTTTTTAATAAAAAAATAAAAAATTAAAAAAAAAACTAAAAAAATAAAAAACAAACAAAAAAAATTAAATTCATAAATAAATTAACTAAAAGCTTTACAAACTATTGAATAAATAACTTAAAAACGCCGAAAGGCGTATTATGGTTCAAATCTTTAATAACTTACATGGCATTCTTGTGATTAAGTAGCTGCCGTTCATTCAAAATGAGTCATTTAACCACACATGCAACAGAGGAGGTGTGAGAAGCTACATCATAATCCTGACAAAAGCGTTGTAAGTAAGTGATGTCGCCGTAGTCTAGTGTGGTAGTGTATGTTAGGTTGCATAGTTAAGTATGCCAAGTTGGTTGTAGAATTCAATGCTGTGTAACGCGTGCATAAGATGAGTTTCTCATGGGGGCGCCCTTTGGAATACGTACGTAGCAGAGGTCAGCAATGAGTATTCAAAACGATGAGTAGATTCGAATCATACTTATAGTTTCTGATACTCATACTCATACTACTCATAATCAAAGTTTGAAATACTCATGATACTCATACTTAACAATACGCATGATGTTGTTGATTTCGACTCTCCTTTACTCAACATTTTCAAGAATCACAAAATAATTATGATTCGCATACGAACACTACAATACTCACTAGAAGGTTGTGTGTGTTTGCTTTGCTTGCTGTCTTTGCCTTTTTCTTTCATCTTTCTTTGTAAATGCAACAACAACTAAGACTGTAAATTTTGACGAATGATTCGAATCACTCGAATCATTTATGAGTATATATAAGTATTTTTTCTAAATTTGTGAATCTGAATGAGTAGGCGTATGAATAAAATATATTTCGAATGTTATGAGTTTGATGTCAACGTTGTACTCATACTCATTGCAACCTGTACTTAAAAATCAATGTTGTGGTGAGTACGAATGAATCAAAGTAGTTGGATTTCAATGCTGTTGACTCACTCATGCTCAAAATTTCATGAGTACTTATGAGTAGGGAAAAAGCGAATCATTGCTGATATCTGGTACGCATGTGTTGTAATTTGCCAAATGCCAGTCAAACACTTCTGTTCTCAAGCAGTTGTTTAACGCCAGTTTGCAGTCTTCTCTGGCAGATGGGTAGATAGGCCTATAGACTTACACTTCAGGCCTGCTGTCCACTAACCATTATGCACACCACGTTACTTCCTATAGGAACTCTGTATCATGTACAAACTCCCTTAACTTCTTTCAGTTTATACCTCTGAAACCTAATATATTGGTCTTTAATGCTATCGTACAGAATGTGGACTTTGATTTTATTGACAACGATTAGAAAAACTGATTAGAACTGTAGCGTTCAAATGGACTTGCATAAGATACAGACACTATCGAGTGTTAGCATAAGAATCTTAACGAAAACCTGTGTCAGACTGCATTGCTGGAAAGTCTGAATTTCCGTCCGTTGCGCATGGCAGTGAAGAAAAGCCCTATGGTTACGACAATGGAAGACAAGTCTAGTATGAGATTCATTAGACGGCAAACCCAGTAGACTATGACTTTGGGAAATGCTTCGTAACGAAACTTATCAGCAACAGTCTATGACATTAACTAACTGATGTATTCAGTGCCACTTGAATAGAAAATACAGAGGACACGGTACATAGCCATTTTACAGTATATAACAGTCGAGCACATGCTTCTTAAGAAATTAATAAGGGAATAAGATACGACTGTCTGGGGAAAAGCTGAATATGCTAGGCAATGGCAGTAGAGTTAAACTCTGCTAGCTCCCAGATCATTAAGAAATTCATGGCAGTGAGTAGGCCGAAGAGCTTAGAGAGAAGAGAGGCTGGAAGTTATCTGCAGATAGTAGTTGGTAGAGTTATTTGGTAAGATTGAAAGCTGCAGAGACACTTCCTAAACCAAATAGGTTTGAGGCAAACTAAACTTTTGTTGGGTAATTACAACGGAAGGAGATTTAAGCCGTGCATAAGATTATCCCGATATAATCCGAGATTTGTAACTGGCCAGAAGTCGCCTTTATCTAGTACGTAGAACGCTTATTAGACGCGAAACTATGGTTCAAAACCCAGCTCAAACATCTCATATAAAACTGAAATACAAAAAACATTATTCTTTGGAGGCTTTCAATCCGTAGTCTTGTCGCCAAAATCTAGTAAGTAAAACTCTTAGAGAGAGACCCCATGGTTCTAATGCCAACTCAGACTCCTCCAACAAAACGAAATTATGAAAAAATAGTTCTTTGGCGACTTTCTGTCCGTAGTCTTCTGGCAAAAACTCTGAGCGTAATTAAAAATTGTCATGAAAAGCTTCTCAAAAACCTGTCGTTCGGAGTCAACTGTAGCTGCCGCCTACTTGCCTACCTATTTATTGGTATCTTTCCAGATATTAAGGCAAATGCCTCTTCGCCTATTGTCTTGTATGGTTAGTAAGCTGCCTATGAATCTGCAGTCGAGGAAAAAAGTCTACATACAGCGGTGTATATAGACTTTATCTCGGGGATTTTTTTCTTTTTTTCAAATTGAAATTAAAAATGTTTGAAGACAAAATCGAATATAAAAATGTATCCCAGATACATACATACATAATTGGTCATTATAACCCTTCAGTCAGGATTACAACCTAGTTTCTCACACCACTTATGTTGTGTGCGTTAATTGTATACATGAGTGGTGGGATCTACATTTTAAAGTCGACTCTGAACGATAGATTTTTTAAGAGAAACTTTTCATGGAAATTTTTTATTGCACTCTCAGAGTTTTTGCCAGAAATCTGCTGAGAGGAAGTCGCCGAAGAAATAGTTTTTTGTATGTATTTTGATATTTGATGTCTGCCCTGGGGTTTGACCCCGACTTTACGTCTAATAAGCCAACACACTACCTACTAGACTACGGCGACTTTATATATACCATCACTGCGGCAGTAAAATTAACTTGAACCCGCTCGTTTAGTTCTTTAAAAAGTGTCGGGTGATGTGGCCTTCAAGACCCGAGAACTAAACCCAACTTATTCAGTCAAAAAAGGCTTCCTTATTTAAGGGAAACCCAGAGCCGCGTGACATATACATACTGCTACTGGCATCTGTGGCAGAATGTTTCTTTTGCTTATTGATATGAATGCATTTCTAGATATTGCACATCCGGTCTAATGGTTGAAAAAATATATCCAAGAAATGACTAGAAAAAAAAAAAAATTTGTGGGAAAAAATCCACAAACAACGGTGTATGTAGACTTTTTTCTGTGACTGTACATTATGTGCCGCATACATTGGCTCATTTGCTTATATTGGCGCTGCTAAGAGTACTGCGTAGTATCTACAACTATTGACAGAAACTGTTTTTTTTTCTTCTTAAATCCAAGGGCAACCAACCAGGGAGTGCACAATTTATTTTTCCAACCTCAATACGATCAATCCTAATGCAATGGACATAGTACTCCACAATATTAAACCAAGTACAGAGAACTGTGGAAATAACGAATTTGAATTTGATTTGTTATTTCGATTTAAGGATTCAAAGTGAATGTTCAGCTAAATAAAGGGTCCGCCAAATAACTTTTTTTTTAAAGAAAAAACTACAGAATATTTTCTCAAATTTCTTTTTTTATTTGAAAGTACAATCGTTCCGGTTAATAATGGAAAATAATTTCATTCAAATGCCTGCCTCGGCTGACCATGCAGCAGCCTACAATTTTTAAGCACATTATCGATTGTGTGCGGCTGTATTTCGCCAATGGCTTCACGAATATTGTCCTTTAATGCGTCAATTGTCTCTGGCTTGTCGGCGTAACAATTATCTTTGACGGAACCCCACAAATAATAGTCCAACGGTGTCAAATTGCAGCTTCGAGGTGGCCAAACGACATCAGCTCTGCGGCTGATAATGCGATCTTCAAAAACAGGGCGCAAAACATCGAGTGTAGCTTCGGCTGTGTGGCACGTAGCGCCGTCCTGTTGAAACAAAATGTTGCCAATATCATCCTCTTCAATTTTTGTGAACAAAAATTCGTTCAACATGGACCGATAACGATCGCCATTAACTCATCATTTTCGAACAAAAATGGCCCAATTATGTCTCTTGATCAAAATCTACACCAAACTGACTCGTTTTGGGTATGTATGCGTGCGGGTTTTCTGTGCCCCAAATGCGACAATTTGCTTGTTTAAATACCCGCCAAGATCAAAATGAGCTTCATCTGAAAAGATGAATATTTTTTTGCTAAAATCGGTGTAGGCTACTGCATGGCCAGCCGAGGCAGCCATTTGAATCAAATTATTTTCCATTATTAACCGGAAGGATTGTACTTTCAAATAAAAAAAAATTTGAGAAAATATTCAGTAGTTTTTTTTAACGCATTTAAAAAAAAAGTTATTTGGCGGACCCTTTACTTTCAAACGGTTTTTAACGTCTCCTATGGAATCATTTCTTTAAAGCATTTACTCCAAGCGTTTAAATATTTTTTGTGGTTTATAAACCACAATCAAGCACTTGACGATTAGCAACAACCCTTAAGAAACCAACACAAATTTGATAAGAAAATAAAAAAAAAATAAAAAAAAGAATTCGAATAATTTTACAATTCTAAGGGAAAATAATTTCCTTTTATTTTTTGTATTTATTTTTGCTTATTTCAATACATACTGTTGCGATTGTATACAAAAACAGATTATTTTAAATAAAGAAAAACCAACTGCGAATACCAGGCAGCCTATACCAATCGAATGATAACCAAAATGTGTTGTATCGGCATAGGGCTCCACATCATCATCCCATGTTGCAACAGGATTTTCTTCACACTGAGCCAATGTATTGCAAAACTGATGCGGCTGACAGCAAAGCTCTTGACAAGGTGCATGATCTGCTGGACATTGAGTTCTTTTTGTATTTGAATTTTCAAAATCATAAAGCTCCACTACATCATTCAAATCGTTGTTAAGTTTCTTCTTTGGAAAATCATATAAGCCTAGAAGACTTAACAAATTTTTATTGACACATTCATTTACATGGCAAGTTTCATCTCGGGAACAGCATTGTTTTCCATGGCATTTTTGTAATTCAGGGCATTCACATGCATTACTTTCCGTGCATATTTCATTTCTGGCACAGCATTTTCCATTGCACTGTTGCGTTAGGGGACAATTAGCATAAGCCGGTATATTAGGCTTACATTCTAAAGCTTCAGAGCATATTTCTTGATCGTTGCAACAAAATTCACCACACTTCAAACACTGTTGCTTAAGGCATTTAAAATCTTCCGAGCATACGTCATTTGAGTCGCAACATATTTCACCGCATTGCAGCTGTTTGGGGCACTCAGGCATATTTATGGTGTCATTAAGACTCACCTCATAACACTCACTTTCAAAGCATATTTCATTATCGGCACAGCATTTGCCATTGCATTGTTGTTTCAAAGGGCAATCTATGCACTCAAAGTCTTCATTGCATATTTCATTTGCATGGCAACATTTTTCCAAACATTTTCTCGAATCATCACAATTGGTTTTATTAGCACAACCTAAATTTTCCCAGCATAGTTCATCTTTATCACAGCATATTTTATTATTGCATCTTTTTTCTTTAGAGCATATGGCAAGCACCTTATTCAAACATTCCTTATCTTCTGTGCATATTTCTTCTTCGCTACAGCATTTCTCTAAACATTGCTTTGCTTCTGGGCATATGTTATGCTGATCGATGCATATCTTACTTTCCGAGCATATTTCATTTTGATTACAGCATGTGCCGTTACATTGCTTTTCTAAGGGACACATGTCTGCCCTTAAGAATTCCTTTTCTATACACTCCTTATCTTTACTGCATGATTCATTGGCTTTGCAGCATTTTTCTGCACACTGGCTTTCTACTGGACACGATACGTTAGCTTTAGTAACGCACTCCTTTGTAGCGGAGCATATTTCATTTTCAGCACAACATTTCTCATTACATTGCTTTTCCACTGAACACATCCCTTCCGCTTCCAATGATAAATTTTCCACACACTCCTTATCCTTGCTGCACGATTCATTTTCTTTGCAGCATGTTTCATTACACTGCCTGGCTATGGGGCAATTTTCATTCTCAACGTCCTTGGCCACGCATGCCTTACCTTCATGGCATATTTCATCTGCAGCACAGCATTTATCCTGGCATTTTTTCTCTCCATTAACGCATTCAACAGTCTCTGAATTCATTGGCATTTCAATCTCTTCCGTCAGATCTTTACATTGCAGCTCCTTATTGCACTGATGGTTAGGGCCACATTTTGTATCCTCTTTTTGGCAGCAGTAAACATTATTGTCACCAAAGGTGGTTGTAAAATCCTTCGGGCAAATGCATTTCATTTCTTTATTCTCCTCATCGAACGTGCATTCGGTATTATCATGGCATTCGTATTTGCCACATTTTGTCGCTGTTATCGTACTTACCGCCATGATTAGTATGAGAAATGCATGCCAATTTAAAAACATTTTGATTTTTTCTCTTCTTTTAAGCTGAACTTGGTTTAAGCTGAACTTAAGCGATTGACGTTCAAAGTAAAACTGAATTTCTTTCACTCCATTGGTTTTACCAGTCAGTCAGTGTAATCAATCAGTTTTTTTTTTTCTACATAAAACTTGTGGTATTTAATACCCTACCATTAAGCGAGTAGGCATACGGCGTTAACCGTTAAGCAATTCATACAAGATATTTACAACAAAAGTGCTAGGTTAAGTGCTAGACTAGTTAGTCTATTCTATTGAAGTCGCCGTAGTATAGTAGGTAGTGTGTTGGCTTATTAGACATAAAGCCAGGGTTCAAGCCCCAGGCCAGACATCAAGGCAAAATACAAAAAGTATTTCTTCGGCGACTTCCTCTCAGCAGATTTCTGGCAAAAACTCTGAGTAAAAAAAAATTGCCATGAAAAAGTTTCTCAAAAATCTGTCGTTCGGAGTCGACTTTAAACTGTAGGTCCCACCCCTCATGTATAAAATTAACACACACAACATAAGTGGCGTGAGAAACTAGGACGTTGTACAATGGATCAATTCGACCTCCGGGTACTGTACTTGTCTTAATTGACAAGTACACCTCCTCTAACCTAACCTAACCTAACCTAGTCTATCCTTTCAAATCAGTTAAGGTCTGATAGTTAATGTTCTAGCCAGTTACTACTTACTTACTTACAACCATACTACAAACATTTAGTCAGGATTACCACCTAGCTTCTCATACTACCCATATTGTATGTGTTAATGTTATCCACTAGTGGCGGGAGTTAGCTAATTTCACAAGATTCACCAAAGAATTATGTTTTTCTATTCGAAAATTTTGAGCTGGGTTTTGAACCATTGGTTTGCCTCTAATAAGTATTATACGTACTAGAATATGGCGACTTCTGGCCAGTTAGTAATCTCGGATTATATCGGAGTAATCTTATGCACAATCCAAACCTCCTTCCATTGCAATTACCCAACAAAAGTTTAATTTGCCTCAAACCTATTTGGTTTGCGAAGTGTCTCTGCACCTTTCAATCTCAACAAATAATTCTACCCACTACTATCTGCAGATAACTTCCAGCCCCTCTTCTCTCTAAGCTCTTCGGCGTACTTACTGCCGTGAATTCCTAGATAACCTGGGACCTAGCAGAGGTTAACTCTATTGCCACTGCCTAGCTGATTCAACTATCCCAGACAGTCCCATATTATTCCCGTGTTAACTTCATAAGTTGCGTGTGCCTGGTTGTCAAATAGTATGGCTAAGTACCGTGTCCTTTGTATTTTCTATCCAAGTGGAACTGAATACATACATACATACATACATAATTGATCATCACAATCCTTCAGTCTGGATTACGACCTAGTTTCTTACGTTGTTTGCGTTATTTTATACATGAGTGGCGGGACCTACAGTTTAAAGTCGACTTCGAACGACAGATTTTGAGAAACTTTTTCTGGACAATTTTATTGTTTTTTTTTGCCAGAAATCTGCTGAGAGGAAGTCGCCAAAGGAATACTTTTTGTATTTTTGTTTTGATGTCTGGCCTGTGGCTCGAACCCTGGCTTTACGTCTAATAAGTCAATACACTAACTACTAGACTACGGCGACTTCAAGTGGAACTAAATACATCAGTTAATGGCATAGACTGTTGCTGATAAGTCTAGTTACGAAGCATTTCCCAAAATCATAGTCTACTGGGTTTGCCATCTCATGACTCTCATGTTAGACTTGTCTTCCATTGTCGTAACCACAGGGCTGGTCTTCATTACCATGTGCAATGGACTTAAGTTCCACAGAGTTTCCAGCAATGCAGTCTGACAGGTTTTCATTACCATTCTTATACCAACACTCGCTAGTATCTCTATCTTATCCACGTCCATTTGAACGCTACAGTTCTAATTAGTTTTTCTAATCGTTGTAAATAAAATCAAAGTCCACATTCTGCACGGTAGCACTGAAGATCAATATATTGGGTCTCAGAGGAATAAACTGAAAGAAGTTAAGGGAGTTTGTTTACGATGCAGACTTCCTATAGGAAGTATGGTGGTATGCATAATGGTGAGTGGACAACAAGGCTTATGTGTACGTCTATAGGCCTACCTACTCAGCTACCAAAGAAGACTGCAAACTGGTGTCAAACAACTGCTTGAGAACAGCAGTGTTTGACTGCCTTCAAGCAAGCATCTGACAAATTACAACACATACATGTGTACGTATTCCAAAGGACGCCCCGTTGAGCTAACTTATCTTATACACGCGTTACATAGCATCGCGTTATACAACCAACTTGGCATACTGAACTATGCAAATAAGAATTAAAATTCATGCAGTTTTACCGTATGTTTGATGGAAACTCGAATCGTTCGACGAGTTTGTCGGTATGATGTTGTTCATTGGATATCAGTAACCCGCAGTCATTGAAGTCGCCGTAGTCTAGTAGGTAGTGTGTTGGCTTATTAGCCGTAAAACCAGGGTTCGAGCCCCAGGCCAGACATCAGATATCAAAATACATACCAAAAAGTATTTCTTCGGCGACTTCCTCTCAGCAGATTTCTGGCAAAAACTCTGAAAGTAAATAAAATTGCCATGAAAAATGTTCCCAAAAATCTGTCGTTCGGAGTATAAAAATGTATAAAAATTAACACACACAACATAAGTGGTGTGAGAAACAAAGACGTTGTACAATGGGTCAATTAGACATCCGGGTACTGTAATTGTCTTAATTAACAAGTACACGTCCTTTAACCTAACATAACCTAACCCGCATTCAAGTTCGAGAGTTTTATGGTAAAAAAATTCGGCCCAAAAGTAGCTTCTTAATATTTTCAGAGGGAAACGTGTTGTGACCGGATAAAGCTGATCTCATTTTACCCATACAACTTTCACAACAGAAGGTATCATATGTTAAGTAGACCGACTGTAGCTGTACAGTTCACACGTCTATACACATATGGTGGTGCAACGCCAGTTGAAATGTTTGGAATTTCCGGAATTTAAAACATAAGAGAACAATTTGCGGTTAATTTTAAACAAATTTACGTATCAAAACCTAATATTTGTTTTCAAATGCTGTTATAATGTTACACTTCCTTTAGCAAAATCAATCATTTTATTCAAAACCAGGCTACAAAGTATTTCTTTTAAAAGCTTTTATCTTAATCTGCCTTCGTATAATGCGACAACACGATCTATTGTAGTTCGCTCGTGCTATATGGGATATCCTTATAATGTCTTCACCCAAGCCTATAGCCCTGACAGTCTTTAGCAGCATGCAGCTGTTCCCTTTTGGGATGCGATAATGCCTTGATGGTTGCACTATTTAAAAAAAATCTACTTGTTGGGCTCCAGACAATGCCTATTTAAGTCTACAGTGCCCAGGTCCATCACCAGGATTTCCCTGTAAGCCTTCGTCATATCATTATGACATACAGTGGGGTGCACTAATGGGTATATGTTTGTACTCTGAGCAATTCTAATTGCATACAAATAAAAGTGATAAAGCAATTCAAAAATTTCTTTTAGTTTTTAATTTAGTATTTAGAACTAACAAAATAATATAAATTTTAAAATTAAAATTATCAAATTCTAAGAAAAAACAATCAAGAGGAAAAAAGCTCGGATGTACTCAATTTTGTACCATTCCAAAATTTTAGGGAATACCAGTATTTTTAATATATAGTCGAAAACCTTTGTTATGTAAAACCTCATTTATGCGACTTGGCATGGTCTCCACCAAATTCTCCATAATTTCTTTCGGAATATTTGTCCATTCCTGATGAATCCGTTGCTAAGGCTCATCGAAATTGGTTGGGGCTGATCAGTACTGTCCCAACCGTCTCTTCGCGATTAGCCACAAATCCTCAATCGGATTGAGGTCGGGACTTTGTGCTGGCCACTGTACTAATTAAAAATTTTGCTCACTATGCCATTCTTTAACGATTTTGGAGGTGTGTTTAGGGTCACCATCCAGCTGGAAAAGTACTCCTTGCGCAGTATAGGTGCTCTTGTCGAAAAAATCGGGAAGATGGGTCTGCAAAATTCTCAAATAATCTAATATTTTCGTAATGTTATTGATTCTTTGCAATGGACCGAGGTGCCACCATGTAAAGCAACCCCACACCATGACATTTCCTCCACCGTGTTTCCCATTTCATTAACATGGTGTCTTTCAGTTCTTTCCCCATGGCGGCGACAGCAATATTGCTTAGCATTGGACTGAAAGCGGTTGAATTTTGATTCATCTGACCAGATCATATGTTTCCAGTCACCCACTGTCCAATTTCTCTGGCAAATTTTAACCGTGCCTTTACATTTTTAGTCGAAAGTGCAGATTTTTTGTTATTGACTGCTGAGGTATAGCCAATATCTTTAAGAGCTCTACTTGCCGTCCAGCGACTAACGGTTTTCGCGATTGCCAAAAAGCTCCTTTGGGTGTTAAAAATTTATCCCTTTTCATTTTTATTAACATTAGACGAGCATCTGCATTAGTTAGTAGTTTTTTACGACTTCTGTCTTGAGGCTTGGGAACAACAGACCGTTTTTGGACTTTGATGACTACTGACTGACTAACTCCAAGTTGTTTACAAATTTTCCTGGTAGAATAGCCACTTCCAGTCAAAGCTACAATACTATCTTCAGTTGATTTCGAGAGTTTCTTCATTTTTTAATAGAAATTGATTTTTGTTCGATAAGTTGCAAAAAATAGTCGCTCAACGAGATTAAGTAATTAATATTAAACTAATATTATCTTAAAAACTCAAAGTAGTGCAAAAACATGTAAAAATAACGATAGTTTTTGATTTCGTTTTTGCAAACATATCATAAAATGGAGACGTGCAAAATTGAATACATTCGAGTTGATTTTGCTTTGTTTGTTTTTCTTAAGGCTTGATGATTTCTGTTTTAAATTTTATATTATTTTGTTACTCTACCCACCCTATCTACCCAGGTACACATACAGTGAGCGTCAAAAGAAACCGTATACTACAGATAAAATTCTAACAATCATCAAAGCTATCTTCAACCACTTAAGGAGAGTGCCCGAAAAAATTTCACAATATTTTGGAAATTTTTGTAATTTTTTTTGTTTCTGGCAATGAAACAATTTTAAAATAAAAATAACGGCTAATGTATAGTTTTTTGAATGTACAGTTTCTTTTGAAGCTCACTGTATTGACAAACCAAATCATAGAAATTGTAAGACATACCGTAAACGCTTGCTTAAAATCTTTGCTGCTTAGATTAGTAGTATAAAGTCCAAACCAGAGATCAGCAATGAGTATTTAATAAGATTAGTAGATTCGAATCATACTCATAATTTCTGCCATTTATACGCATTCATACTTATTTTAATGCCATACTCATACTACACATATTCAAAGTTTGAAATACTCATTGTACTAATACCTAACAATACGCATGATGTTGTTGATTTTCTCTTACTCAACATTTACAAGAATCACAAAATAAGCCTGAACACTACAATACTCACTAGAAGGTTTTATGTTTGCTTTGCTTTCTGTCTTTGTCTTTTTCTTTCTTCCTTTTTTTTTGTAAATGCAACAACAACTAAGACCGAATCACTCGAATCATTTATGAGTATTATAAGTATTTTTCTAAGTTTATGAATCTGAATGAGTAGGCGTATGAATCAAACATATTTCGAATGTTATGAGTTTGATGTCAACGACATACTTATGAAGTCGCCGTGGTCTAGTAGGTAGTGTGTTGGCTTATTAGACGAAAAGCCAGGGTTCGAGCCCCAGGCCAGACATCAAAATAAAGTACAAAAAGTATTTCTTCGGCGACTTCCTCTCAGCAGATTTCTGGCAAAAACTCTGAGAGTAAATAAAATTGCCATGAAAAGTTTCTCAAAAATCTGTCGTTCGGAGTCGACTTTAAAAATTGTAGGTCCCGCCACTTCATGAGAAACTAGGTCGTAATCCAGACTGAAGGGTTGTACTGATTATGAGTATGAGTATGAATATGTATGTTGTACTCATACTCATTACAACCTGTACTTATAAATCCTAGTTGTTGTAGTGAGTACGAATGAATTAGAGTCGTTGAATTTCAATGCTGTTGACTTACTCATACTCGAAATTTCATGAGTACTTATGAATAGCGCAAAAAACGATTCATTGCTGATCTCTGGTCCAAACAGCAAACGAGCTTTATATTCCGGTCTACGTTTGGCCAAATGCTGCTTATAAGCTCTTTCAACGAACATTGTAGAGACAAACTTTTGCTAGAGGACGAACATCAGAGAGCATAACGTGCCAGTTGCGTACTTACGTACTTAAACTGTCATCACAATCTGTTGTTAGGACTACAACATAGCTTTTCACACCACATATATTGGCTGGGTTTATTTTATCTATGAGTGGCGAGCCATACTGTTTTGTTTTCATTCAAAAATGCTTGTCATTCGAAGCTTTTCTGCTTAAATATTAAAACTTTACGCAGCTGGGATTTTACGTGAGCATTTGATTACATTCCAGTATGTTAAAAAGGTCCCCCAAAAATATTTTGGAACTGTTTTTTTCAATTATTTTGTTTTGTGGTTTCAATTCAATTTATTTTCGTCACTCTTAGAAACCGCAAAACTTTAGTTTGAATTGAAAACATATTTTTTTGTTTTGTTTCTAATTAAATACGAAACATTGTAAAGAATAAAAAAAATTATTTTATTTAAAAATATAATCTCCATAGGAAAGCAACAAAATGAATTGTTTATTTATTTTTTAATTAATTAATTACATAATTTTGAGGCGATTTTATAAGGCAAACGCGTACCTGATATAAAATAAATCCTAAAGCGGCTACTAAACAGCCTATGCCTACGACAAGGTAAGCCTTACCCTTGCATTCATTATTTTCTGCACAAATTTCATATGCCGCACAGCATTTATCAAGGCATTGTTGCTCACGTGGACACTTTAGTTGGAAGGGTATTTTAGTTGCACACTCCTTGCCGTCCGTGCATATTTCTTGCTCCACGCATACATTATTTTCATCGCATATTTCATTTGATTGACAGCATTTTTCCAAACATTTTTTCGAAACATCCTCACAAATGGTTTCATTCCTGCATTCTTGATTTTGCCAGCAAATTTGCGTGCTGTTACAGCATATTCCAGAACATAATTTCTCTTTGGGACATTCGCTAAGAAGTGACCTATTAACACACTCCTCATGTTCCAAGCATGTTCCATCTGTACTGCACTTCTTATTTGTCCAGCATATTTCATCGTCGTTACAACATTTTTCTTTGCATTTTTTCTCCGCAGCACAGTTTTCGGAAGCCACTGAGCTTAATGTCGTAGATTCCATTGCGTCACACTCACCGTTACTGCAAGTATCGTCTTCCCCACAGGGTTTTCCGTTACATTGTTTTTCCGTTGAACAGTTTGACGTCGTAGATTCCATTTCATCACACTCTCCGTTATTGCAAGTATCTTCTTTCCCACAGGGTTTTCCGTTACATTGCTTTTCCGTTGAGGAGTTGGTTGACTCTGCGTTTGATGTCGTAGATTCCATTTTGTCACACTTCCCGTTATTGCAAGTATCATCTTCCCCACAAGGTTTTCCGTTACATTGCTTTTCTGTTGAGGAGTTGGTAGACAATGGGTTTGATGTCGTAGATTCCATATCCCCACAGGGTTTTCCATTACATTGTTTTTCCGTTGAAGAGTTGGTAGACACTGGGTTTGATGTCGTAGATTCCATTTCATCACACTCTCCGTTGTTGCAAGTTTCATCTTCCCCACAGGGTTTTCCGTTACATTGCTTCTCCGTTGAGGAGTTGGTTGACTCTGCGTTTGATGTCGTAGTTTCCATTTCCCCACAGGGTCTTCCGTTACATGACGTTACCGTTGAAGAGTTGGTAGATTCTGAGTTTAATTTCGTCAATTCTATTGCAGCACACTGTCCTGTTATGGTGCAATTGTTTTCTTGTTTTATCTGCGGAATGCATTCCTTTCCATCATGACATATTTCATGTGCTAAACAGCACTTGTCCTGACACTTTTGTTCTCCACCTCGACATTCCAGAGTCTCTGAATTCATTTTCTCCTGTACATTTTTACACTTCAGTTCCATGTTGCATTTACGATTATCACCACACTTTTCATTCACTTCTTTGCAACAGAAGATATTATTGTCATCAAAGCTGATTTTGTAATCCTTTTTGCAAAAGCATTTCATTTCTTGCTTATCCGGATCGTATTTACATTCTTTATTATAAGCCTCGCTAGAGTTTATGGCTTTTATAGCAATTGTAACCATGATTAGTACCAGAAATTCTTGACAGTTTGGAAACATTTTCAGATTTTGTTTCTTCACAAAAAACACGAACTTGAAACGAACTTATTTGGATGGCAATCAAAGTGAAACTAAGTTATGTCACAATGGAATGAAGTGAATAAATTTTGGAAGTCAAAGCGAAATTCTTAAATTTATTTCCTTAAGATAAGATTTGCGGTTTTGGAATTGCCAAATATGTTGTATATGATGCTATAAATAAAAAAAGAATTTCTGATGTCATAAATTCAAATTTAAGGGAAAAAGTAATTTTATTTGAACCCATAAATGATCAATTCTTATTCCTCTTCTAGGATTTTCCTCGACTATATGCTCAAAAGATCTTATCGTTGGAACATCTTTAATCATACGTACGACACAGGAATCATGCAGTGGTGGTTGTACGAGCATAAAATTCTATGCGCTAATCGCACTGGATATCACAAATACTTTCCATACGGCCTACTGTTATACCATACGGACGTCGCTGAAAGGTTTCAATGCATCTGAGTAGTTATCTCCGTCACTATACACTGCAGGTTTTTAACTGCAGATCAACAATTGCAAACTGTTGTGTGCAAATCGAGTGGTAAGTGCTGTGGCGTACAGTGTCTGGCAAATGAATTTTGTTCAGACTCTGCAAAATCGAGAGAGAATACAAAGCACTTCTGAAGCTGGAGCTACAACCACAGTGGCAAATGGTTACAAGCACTTTGCGGGAAGATTATAAACGTACAGCGACAACAGAAGTCTAACGAGCAAACCTATGAGCACACGGTTTGCGGTCTTGACCGACTTCTGGTGGTTGTGGAAAGATTTCACCTTCAGCCACCAAGATGATTTTATCGCATGGAAGTTCTACACTAACTGAGATCTTTAATTGCTTTAAATCTCGTAAAAAAATGCTTAAGAACGTATAACGCTTAACGTTATGCATACGGAGCAAGCAGAGAGCAAGTTCTGAAACCATAATTAGACAGGCAAAGCCATCTAGCTATGTAGAATGCCGGGGTCAATAAGAGAGACGTCGTTTTTTAAGCGCTTCCCATGTTTAAATCTACCATATAAAAAACAATTTGGAAGATCTGTGGATGCCATATGGAATATATTATCGTTCAAATTTCCACCTCGGCTTCACTGGGTTGAACGTATTCCAAATGTTCATGAAAAATCGCACGATCTTGGTGCACATATCACCAGAACGTGAGATGACCATGCTCGCAAATTACTCACTTAATATGGCTTGATCCACATGTTATGTTGCGACCATATCGCGTTGATGTCCGAATCATTTAATTCAAAACCAAAAAAGTTGATAATCATCGACCCAAAGTGTTGCATTTGAAAGTGGGCTGGCAGCCTAAAATCCACATCAAATTGTGACTTTTTAGATACGCATTGGACTTTCTTTCGAATCGCCGTGGTCTAGTAGGTAGTGTGTTGGCTTATTAGACGAAAAGCCAGGGTTCGAGCCCCCAGGCCAGACATCAAAACAAAATACGAAAAGTATTTCTTCGGCGACTTCCTCTCAGCAGATTTCTGGAAAAAACTCTGAGAGTAAATAAAATTGCCATTTAAAGTTTCTCAAAAACCTGTCGTTCAAGTCGACTTTAAACTGTAGGTCCCACCACTCATGTATAAAATTAACACACACAACATAAGTGGTGTGAGAAACTAGGTCGTAATCCTGACTGAAGGGTTGTAATGACCAATTATGTATGTATGTATGCATTATCGTTCGAAGGTCCATCACGTCTTCACTGGGCGGAGCGTATTCCAAATCTTACGAAGTCAAATTTCACGATCTCGGTGGGTAGCACATAACACTTTCCCGTGAGATGAAACCACAGGCAATTCAGGCCAAACGAAGGTGGTAAAAGAAGTTGGTATGTTGTTCGGCCTATAGTGCTCGCCGATTGCACTTGATGGCCTGGCTAATGTCGTTTTCAAGCAAATATGAACCGATTAGGTTGCCAACCTAAAAGCCACACCAAACAGTGAGTTTTTCGGAAGGCAACGAACGTTTTCAGATGCAATTTTTTTATTTACGTATGTATTCATCTAGAAATGGGCCTTAACTTCGAAGTTGATTTTTCGATGAAAATTAAGGTCAGCTGCCAACTGATCTAGATCGTCAAGAGCGTATACATGCCGTTGTCTTTGGCCAACCGTGGTGATTTATCAAAAAAAAAAAAATAATTAAACAGATGTAACATCAACAAAATGGCGGTTATCAGCTGTCGAGTAGCATGCCTAGCATATGATAGGGAATCTTGTGATTTCTGTTAAAATGCATTAATGTATGCACGGGTTCCAAGTATGTGGAACATACTTGGTAGTGGTGGTAGTTCTTTCTTCACATTTTTATGGCCAACAACTGTTGCTTAAGTCTAAATCTGTATGATCCTCTGTATGATCTGATCTATAACTGAGTCCTAGGAAATACGGGGAATTGAAACGGTGAAAGCGGTACAAGATATTAGTCTTAGGTACACTGAAAAGCATTGAAGTCCTCTGGCTTTACGAAACGAATTAAAACAAAAGTACAGAGTCGCCATAGTCTAGTAGGTAGTGTGTTGGTTTATTAGACGTAAGAACTCGGCCATCTTAGGTTAGGTTAGGTTAGGTCAGAGTGGTAGCTCTGATATCACAAAGCTCACTTGGGCACGCATAGCGGCCCGTTGTGATGCCACGGGTGAACGCAGTCCCTATACTAACCAAGTCCCACCAAAATCAGGGAAAAGGAAGAAGTTGGTCAGCACAAGGGCTGCACAACAAAAGCACGACTACCCCGCACTGGAAAACGAGCCAGAAAGTTTGATGAACGAAGCTATATCCTTGATGTCAATAGATGATAGCTCCGTTAAGCTAACAACGAATGGGGAGCCAAATAACACTATATCTACACCTAGCAAGAGACGGGCACTGGCAAAGGAAGTGAACAACAGTCTCCTCTTCCTCAGTGGACCTGCATCCACGGCAGAAGTCGTTGAAAGGGAGCCTCATTCTTTCCGCGTGTCTACCCACGACGCAATGACCTGTAAGCACGGCCACTGTATGCGAGATGACATCACGACCAAGACCAAGTAATCGGTTGGTACGCCTTCTATATATCTTGGGCCAGGTGAGTCTAGCGGTGGAGCAGGACTCCTCACTGACCCAGGATAGGTTGGCATCCCGAAAGAAGAACCTCCGCGCAATGGTCAACTTGACCGAGGCAAGTGGCATACCCAATTCAACAGAAGAGCACTCCGGAAGGAGCGCACCAGCTCTGGCGAGCTGGTCGGCCCTACAGTTTTCCGGCATTTCACTGTGCCCGGGGACCCCCATCAGAGAGAGACACTGGTGAAGCGCCCCGAGAGAAGGTCGAGACAGCGGCGACATTCCCTAACGATCCTAGAGTTAATCACGAAACCCGATAGAGAACTTATCGCGGCCTGACTATCAGAAAAGATCGAGACGCGAGTGAAAGGAGCATCGTTGACGAGGATCTATAGAGAGGCCCGGTAAAATGCCATCACCTCCGGCTGAAACACACTGCACAATGTTTAGGTCCAGTTTCCCAGAGTAGACACCGTTTCCAACCCCATTATCGAGTTTAGAACCGTCGGTATATATATCCAGGACTTCCAGGGGCTACGACCGTATTAGGATTCCAGTCATCCCATCTTAGACATCAAAACGAAATAAAAATAAATATTTCTTAGGCGACTTCCTCTCAGCAGATTTCTAACGAAAACTCTGAGCATAAATAATAAGAATTGCCATGAAAACTTTCTCAAAAATCTATCGTTCGCAGACGACTTTAAACTGTAAAATTAACACACACAACATAGGTGGTGTGAGAAACTAGGTTGTAAACCTGACTGAAGGATTGTAAAAACCAATTATGTATGTATGTATGAATGTACCATAGAATTCAATTCATTTTTTAGCAACAGCAGAACCAACGTTATACGCACATAAATAACCGACTGTAGAGCTGTAGTTAATTTTATTCCTTTAAATGGTGAATAATTTAATTTCATACTTGAACCGCTTTTTAAAACGTATCCAAGCTTCAAACCATATATTAAATATAGTTTTAAAAGCATTGAATTCTTGAAAAGGAATTAAACTAATGAAGTAATTAAAATAATTTTTTTTCCATAAAACAGCATACTTTAGTGAAAATTATAAATCAATGGCGATTAACTACATGCAGATAGAGTTCAGTGTCCTTCCGGAATATTCCAGAAATTTCATTGAGTAACCTTTAGCTGATGTATACGTACATAACACGTACCATTATTTCATCACACAGTCTTTAAATGAAATCTGAAAATTTTTAATCTTTTTTAGTTTGTTACTGCTGGCCAGCATTTTTGTAACACATTCAATTAATTCAATATTAATGGTCTGTGTTTTATTGTAATTCTTCTTTTTTTTTGTTTTTTTTATTGTTTTTCTGCTGTAATCTTGGAAATTTTTCAGAAAATTAAATTCTTACACTAGAGACAGAATTAACGCCTGGGTTCTATACAAACTGAAGGCCAATGTAAGTGTTATCATTGAATATGCCAGAGAGAGATAGACAGATACCCTGAATGTAGTTGCCCATCTGCTTGAAGCTGCATCTGTTAAATTAGTTGTCATTCAGTTTGTCTCTCTGGCGAAATCACCTATGGTGGCATTTAATAACACGTACAAACAATAAAAATTGCAACAAATTACCTGCAGCGTTGAGGTCTACTTCTGAACAAACAAAATTCTCGAATTTGGTACGATTACAATCCACATGATCCACATGCAGTCGCCGTAGTCTAGTAGGTAGTGTGTTGGCTTATTAGACGTAAAGCCAAGGTTCGAGCACCAGGCCAGACATCAAAACAAAATACAAAAAGTATTTCTTCGGCGACTTCCTCTCAGCAGATTTCTGGCAAAAACTCTGAGAGCAAATAAAATTGCCATGAAAATTTTCTCAAAAATCTGTCGTTCTGAGTCGACTTTAAACTGTAGGTCCCGCCACTCATGTATAAAAGTTAACGCACACAACATAAGTGGTGTGAGAAACTAGTTCGTAATCCTGACTGAAGGGTTGTAGGGTCCAATTATGTATGTATGTACAATCCACATGAGATCCAAGAGTATTCAATGCATCCCACAAAAGTCATAACTTTGGTGTGGATTTTGATTTTAACCATGTAATCAGTCCAGATTTCATTGAGAAGGACTATGGCCAGGTCAACACTATCAAACAGACAACATTAACGAATACAAATCTATATGTGCACCAAGAAAGTCCAATTCATATAGAAAAAGTCACAATTTAATGTGGATTTTAGGCGTCGGCCAGCCCATCACTGTCAAATGCAATCACTTTAGGTCGTTGATTATCAACTTTTTTGGTTTTGAATTGAATGATTCGGACATCAACACGATATGATTACAACAGACCACAGAGATCATGCCACATTGAATATTCTGCATAAGCAATTTTCGAGCATGGTCATCTCATGTGCCGGTGATATGTATTAATCACCACAACAGTTCGATTTGACTTCGTTAGATTTTTCATGAACATTTGGAATACGTTCCACCCAGTGCAGCCCTAGCGTACATTGTACGAACGATAATATATTCCACATAAAATGACTTCAGCAGATCTTCCAAATTGTTTTGTTTATGGCAGATTTAAATATGGAAAGCGCTTAAAAAACGACCTCTCTCTCCTATTGACCCCGGCACGGTACATAGCTAGATGGCTTTGCCTGTCTAATTATGGTTTCAGAACTTGATCTCTGGTGCGGCTCCGTAAGCATAACGTTAAGCGTTTTACGTTCTTAAACATTTTTCCACAAGATCTAAAGCAGTTAAAGACCTCAGTTAGTGTAGAACTTCCATTCACTAAAATCATCCTGGTGGCTGAAGGTGAAATCTTTCCACAACGAGCAGAAGTCTGTCTAGACCGCTGTGATCACAGGTTATGCTCGTTAGGCTTCTGTTGACACTGTACGCTTATAATCTTCTAACAAAGTCCATGTAGCCAGTTGCCAATGTAGTTGTAGCTCCAGTTTCGGCAGTGCTTTGTATTCTCTTTCGATTTTGCAGAGTCGGAGCAAAATTCTTTTGGCAGACGCTGTGCAGCACAGCACTTGTCACTCGATTGGCAAACAACAGTTTGCAATTGTTGGTCTGCAAACCTGCGTTGAAACCTTTCAGCCAGGTCCGTATGGTATAACAGTAGGCCGTATGGAAAGTATTTTTGATATCCAGTGTGATTAAGGCACAGAATTGTATCCACCACTTCGTGATTCCTATGTCGAACGTATAAATAAAGATGTGCCAACGAAAAGATCTTTTGAGCATTTGAACGAGGAAAATCCTAGAAGAGGAATAAGAATTGATGTGACAAATTGAAGAAAAACTTCATACCTTTAATTCGAAATGAATCAAATAGCACGGGGCATTGACACAAGCACCAGTGGAGAAGCAATAGTTTCAGCGCAACAAGTTAATATCATTCGAGGGCACAAATTAAAGAATTAAACAAGAAAACTTTTAAACAATTTTTTAAATTTATATTTATGGTGTCAGAAGTTTTCTAAAATGTGATTTCGACAGGGGGTATTCTACGCAACATCATGCCACTTATGATATTTTGTACAAGCAATTTGAGGACATGATTATTTCAGAAGTCGCCGTAGTCTAATAGGTAGTGTGTTGGCTTATTAGACGTAAGGACACCATTCAAAGCCCAGGTTAGACAACAAAACGGTAACTTCCTCTCAGCTGATTTCTGGCAAAAACTCTGAGCGTAAAATAGAATTGCCATGAAAAGTTTCTCAAAACAAATCTGTCTGTAGGTCGCGTTTTTTTTTTCAAATAGTGCTTATTTCGTGAATGGTAACACTTAGCTCATGTCTGATTTGACAAATAATTAGTTTTATCCTTCCGCTGAAGGAATATGTTTGCGTATACGCGTTTTCGCTTGGCAAAGTGGGCCTGCGATCGACTTACAGAAGATGCCGATTATGGCAAAAAAAAAATCATCTTTTCAGATGAAGCTCATTTTGATCCTTGCGGGTATGTAAACAAGCAAAATTGTCGCATTTGGGGCACAGAAAACCCGCACGCATACATTGAAAAGCCGACGCACCCAAAACTAGTCACTGTTTAGTGCGGATTCTGGTCCAGAGGCATAATTGGGCCATTTTTCTTCGAAGATGAGCAAGGAGTGGCCGTTACAGTCAATGGCGATCGTTATCGGGCCATTTTGAACGAATTTTTGTTCACAAAAATTTAAGAGGAGGATATTGGCAACATTTGGTTTCAGCAGGACGGCGCTACGTACGACACAGCCGTCAAAGATAAATGTTACGCCGACAAGCCAGAGACAATTGGCGCTTTAAAGGACAATATTCGTGAAGCCATTGGTGAAATACAGCTGCACACAATCGATAATGTGCTAAAAAATTGAACCGATCGTATAGGCTACTGCATGGCCAGCCGAGGCAGCCATTTGAATGAAATTATTTTCCATTATTAACCGCGAGGATTGTACTTTAAAATAAAAAAAGAAATTTGAGAAAATATTCAGTAGTTTTTTGTAAAGCATTTTCAAGAAAAAAAAAGTTATTTGGCGGACTCTTTATATAATTATTACACATCATATAAGTGGTGTAAGAAACTAGGTCGTAATACTGACTGTAGGATGTATGACCAATTATGTATGTTTGTATGTATGTTGTGGGGATGATGTGATCAGACCTTGTGAAACTTTTTCTTGTGGTTTTTTTTTAAATCGAAGGAGCCTGATTTCTGCGCCATGGATAATTTGACATTTCAGATGCCGTCTTCCCAAAGAAACCACTGCCCTTTTGAACGATGATGTCTTTCGATTGATATCTTACACATCCTTTGTAGTATCTTCGTTAGCTTTAAATATAGGAAATGCTTAATGAAGGTCGCCGTAGTCTAGTAGGTATTGTATTGGATTATTAGACGTAAGGCCATGGTTTAAACCCCAGCTCAGACATCTCGAACAAACTGAATTATGAAAAAATATTTCTTCGGCCACTTCCTCTCAGTAGATTTCTGGCAAAAACTTTAAGAGTAAATAAAATTGCCATGAAAAGTTTCTTAAAAATCTGTCGTTCGGAGTCGACTTTAAACTGTGGGTCCCACCACTCATGTATAAAATTAACATACACAACATAAGTGGTGTGGAAAGCTAGGTTGTAATCCTGACTGAAGGGTTGTAATGACCAATTATGGATGTATGTAATGCTTAATGAAACACCCTCTAGCTGAAAATACTGTAACGAGCGGTAATTGTTACAATTTGTTTCCTTTGCTATGGAAAATCGTTAAACGCGCCTCAAGTGTTTGTCAATTCTTTGTTGTCCTAAGGAGATGAAAACAAACAAAAGTGATATTCTGTGTGTTTTTCTTTTTATTATTTTTAAATAAACTAAAAATTTTATAAATAAATTGTAGTGAATATAAACAACAACAACATGCTGCTGCTTAATACAGCTTGTCAGTCTTAAGTAGAAGAACAGAAAAGATAAGAAGGAAAAACAGAAAAAAAGAAAAGATTTTAAAACAATTTTTGCTGTAAGAAGTATGATAATTAAAGCCTCGTTCTTGAAGTCACATGTCTTAAGCGGAACACCATTTAAGCAGCAAAAGCAGCAGCAGCAGCAGCAGTGCAGCAGCAGAAGTAGCAGCAGTAGCAGCTGCATAAAATGCAATTAAAGTTTTCTACATTTAAAGATTACAAGTGGCAGATATTAAACGTTGTTTAAGCATTAAAAATAAATCAAAAAAAAATATTTTAAAAATTTAAATTTAATTGTTATTGTTTAAGAACCCAAAACTATGGCTAAATTGACCGAGATTTTGTTGCAAGCACACTCAAATGAGAATACCAGCAGCCTAGATGCTTATAGCTTAACTACCGACGGTACACCTTTCTTAAATCTCATGGATAATTTCGAGGAGGATGGAATTACCGAAATACCATCGGTTTGTAAACTAAACATACCCACCTGGTTGAATCTGTGGTGTGTCTTTATCAGTATTTGCATTTTAACGCTTCTAATCGTATTGGGCGTTCTCTTGCGCTTCATACAAGTGCAAAAACAACGCTCTATCAGATCGGAGATAGTTCACGGTAATTTCATTTTATAATTACATTTCATTTCGTATTATTTTTAATATTTTTTTATTTATTGAATAAAAATAATTTTCTTTTCTTTTTTTTTTAATTTCATTTAATACGCAACAGTATCGCCTGACTTCTATCGCGAGCATTTCCTAGATCGTAGCCAAATAATGGTGTATTAAGGAATTGAAATTTATTTTTAAATAAAAAAACAAAACAAATAAAAATTAAATTAAATTAAAAAGTGTTGAGTGTTTTATTTTTAAATAAATAAACAAGTTTTTTTTTTCAATACTTACACTGTGCTACAAAAAAAATTTTCAAATTGTATGATAATAAAGGGTCCGCCAAAAAAATTTTTTTTTGAAAATGCTTTAAAGAAAAAACTACTGAATATTTTCTCAAATTTCTTTTTTTTATTTGAAAGTACAATCCTTCAGGTTAATAATGGAAAATAATTTCATTCAAATTGCTACCTCGGCTGGCCATGCAGTAGCCTACACGATCGGTCCAATTTTTAAGCACATTATCGATTGTGTGCAGCTGTATTTCACCAATAGCTTCACGAATATTGTCCTTTAAAGCGTCAATTGTCTCTGGCTTGTCGGCGTAATAGTTATCTTTGATGGCACCTCACAAATAATAGTCCAACGGTGTCAAATCACAGCTCCGAGGTGGCCAAACGACATCAGCTCTGTGGCTGATAATGCGATCTTCAAAAACAGGGCACAAAACATCGAGTGTAGCTTCGGCTGTGTGGCACATAGCGCCGTCCTGTTGAAACCAAATGTTGCCAATATCTTCCTCTTCAATTTTTGTGAACACAAATTCGTTCAACATGGCCCGATAACGATCGCAATTGACTGTAACGGCCACCCCTTGCTCGAGGCCCAATTATGCCTCGGGACAAAAATCCGCAGCAAACAGTGACTCGTTTTGGGTGCGTCGGCTTTTCAATGTATGCGTGCGGGTTTTCTGTGCCCCAAATGCGACAATTTTGCTTGTTTACATACCCGCCAAGATCAAAATGAGCTTCATCTGAAAAGATAATTTTTTTTTGCCAAAATCGGCATCTTCTGGTGTAGGCTACTGCATGGTCAGCCGAGGCAGCCATTTGAATGAAATTATTTTCCATTATTAAATGGAAGGACTGTACTTTCAAATAAAAAAAAGAAATTTGTGAAAATATGCAGTAGTTTTTTTTTAAAGCATTTTCAAAAAACAAAAAAAAGTTATTTGGCGACCCTTTACATATAGGGTGGCCCATTAAAAAGTTTAAATTTAAAAATGCAATCAAACAAAAACGATTTGAAATTTTAACAAATTTATTGTTTTACTGTGAACTACAATTGTTCCGATTAGACATGGAATATTATTTCATTCATATGACTGCCGCAGCTAACCTCACAGTACCTCATTCGATCTCAACAATTTTCCATGCAGTTTTTCAAGTGTAGGGTGTCATATCTCGGCAATGGCATCACGAATGATGGCCTTCAAATGCTTTATTGTGTCTGGTTTATCGGCATAGCACTTTTCTTTAACGGCGTCCCATAGAAAATTGTCCAACGTTGTCAAATCGCAAAATTCTTGGCGGCCAATTGCCAATTACCACTTCGGCTAATTAAATGGCCATCAAACGATAAATCGAAAATCGAGTAAGACCGTTAGGGGAAGTTGCAACGTTTATATGATTATCCTCTGCTGGCATCCAATTCATGTGAAAATTCTGAACGGACGAGCTTGTGAGAAGCCCAACTTCCACGTCGCTTATTAAGCCCGAAACCTTTTGTGGAATTGGAGGCGAACGTTTGGAAAAGTACGCTTAACGAAGTCGTAGGTAAAAGGTTAGACGTGAAATATTTTTTTCATATGGCTGCCGTGACTGGCCTGTCTGTATCTCATTCGATTGAACTAAATTTCGTGCACTTTTTCGAGTGTATGGGGTAGTATCTAGGCAATGGCATCACATTTGTTGGCTTTCAAACGCTTAATTGTCTCTGGCATAATACTTTTCTGTCGGCATAATACTTTTCTTAACGGCGACCCACAGCAAATAGTTCAACGTTGTCAAATCGCAGCTCCTTGGAGGCCAATTGACATCAGCATTTCGGCTAATTAAACTGTCATCATATGTTTAACGAAATAAATCGATTGTGACATGAGATGTGAAGTCGCAGTAGTCTAGTAGGTAGTGTGTTGGCCTATTAGACGTAAAGCCAGAGTTCGAGCCCCAGGCCAGACATCAAAACAAAATATGAAAAAATATTTCTTTGGCGACTTCCTCTCAGCAAATTTCTGGCAAAAACTCTGAGAGTAAATAAAAATTGCCATGAAAATTTTCTCAAAAATCTGTGGTTTGGAGTAGACTTTAAACTGTAGGTCCCACCACTCATTTATAAAAATTAACACACACAACATAAGTTGTGTGAGAAACTAGGTCGTAATCCTGACTGAAGGGTTGTAATGACCCAGTATGTTAAGTTATGACATGAGATGTGTGGCAAGTTGAAACCAGACATCCTTCACATCAATACCCTAAAGAGCGGGTACAAAAAATTCGGTTATCATAGAGCGATAGGTGTCTCCATTGACCGTAATGGTTGCGCTGTCCTCATTTTCAAAGAAATATGGGCCAATGATGCCTTTGCGCCGCAAGCCGCACCAAACAGTCACTCGTAATGGGAGCATTGGCTTCTGTAAGAGCACGTAAGGGCGAAATACGGCAATTTTGCCTATTAAAGTACATACCAGAGTGAAAATGAGCTTCATCCGAAAAGATGATTCTTTTCCAATAAAACTAAACGCTGTTCAAGCGTCAATCGATTCATTACGTTCAGTGGAAATAATATACTGAATTGTATGACAGAATAGAATGACATACACTCAGCCACAAAAGTATACATACGGTTAACAAATTTCAGAAATTTTTTAACCAATCCGTTTTCGTTGAAAATCTTTATAATTGTCTGGCACCTTTCTTCGACTTTAAGACGGTCTTTTGCATTGGTTCAGAAATTTGTGAAATTTGTTAATAGGATATATACTTTTGTGGGCCTGTGCAGGGCCACAATTCAGTTCAATTTCAGAAATTTTTTAACCAATGCAAAAGACCATCTTAAAATCGAGGAAACTATAAAGATTTTCAATAAACTTTTTCATGACAATATTTTATTTACTCTCAGAGTTTTTGCCAGAAATCTGCTGAGAAGGAGTCGCAGAAGAAATATTTTTTCATATTTTTTTCATTTCATCAAGCTGGGGTTTGAACCACTGGCTCACGTGTATTAAACCAACACACTACCTACTAGACTACTGAGATTTAAAACTTTTTTACAACATTTATACTCTAATAATGGATTCGTACAGTGGCACTCTCTATAGGTATTAATTATGCCTTAAGAGTACCTGTGTAATTGGGTAGTGCAAGCGACAATCAAAAATTCAGCTGGCCTGTAAAGATTCCTCATCTGACTGCCTTAAGTGACCTATATCTGCCGATAAACACTTGAGTGGCTAGATAAACATACTGAACAGTATCTGTTATCATGCCTGCCATCAAATTCATGATACGCTCAAAACCAAAAGCGAACATCAACCAACCACCAAACCGCGGTTCCTTTAAGCAGAGTCGGTTGTGATGAGCAATAACAAACGCATTTTAAAATTATTTGCACTTCTTCTTATTTATTTAGGGCCCCGTGAGCATCAAAAGAAACTGTATACTATTTATACAACTCTAACAATCACCAAACTCAAGTTTTACCATTTAAGGAGAGTGCCCGAAAAAATTTCACAATATTTCGAAATTTTTTGTAACTTTTATTTTTCAGTTCCAATGTTAAAAACTGGCAATGAAACAAATTTTAAAATAAAAATAACGGTAATTTATTAATGTATATAATTTTTTCTAATGTACAGTTTCTTCTGGCGCTCACTGTATTTATCGTAAGTACAACGTTGGACACTAATCGTTCCAAATCTTGTAATTTTACTTACATGTTGAAGATGATGAAGTCTAGCCGTAGTCTAGTAGGTAGTGTTATCTCATTAGATGTGAGACCGCGGTTCAAACATCAGGTCAGACATTTCCTACACAACGAAATAAGAAAAAAATATTACGTAGGCGCCTTCCACCAGATTTCTGGCAAAAACTCTGAGAGTATAATAAAATTACCATGAAAAGTTTCTAAAAAATATCTGTTTTTTAGAGTCGACTTTAAACTGTATTTGGCGCCACTCATGTATAAAATTAATACACCTAATATAAGTGGTGTGAGAAGCTAGGTCGTAAGCCTAACTAAAGGTTTGAAATGTGTATGTTGAAGATGTTGTGCAAAATACCATCCGCATAAGGCAAATCCTTAAATTGGCATGAGAGAGAGGGTCCGCCAAATAACTTTTTTTTTTGAAAATGCTTTAAAAAAAAAACTGCTGAATATTTTCTCTAATTTTTTTTTTATTTGAAATTACAATCCTTCCGGTTAATAATGGAAAATAATTTCATTCAAATGGCTGCCTCGGCTGGCCATGCAGTAGCCTACACGATCGGTCCAATTTTTAAGCACATTATCGATTGTGTGCAGCTGTATTTCACCAATGGCTTCATGAATATTGTCCTTTAAAAAGTCAATTGGCGTAACACTTATCTTTGACGGCAGCCCACAAATAATAGTCCAACGGTTTCAAATCGCAGCTCCGAGGTGACCAAATGACATCAGCTCTGCAGCTGATAATGCGATCTTCAAAAACAGGGCGCATAACATCGAGTGTAGCTTCGGCTGTGTGGCACGTAGCGCTGTCCTGTTGAAACCAAATGTTGCCAATGTCCTCCTCTTCAATTTTTGTGAACAAATATTCGTTCAACATGGCCCTATAACGATCGTCATTGACTGTAACGGCCACTCCTTGCTCATTTTCGAAGTAAAATGGCCCAATTATGCCTCTGGACCAAAATCCGCACCAAACAGTGACTCGTTTTGGGTGCGTCGGCTTTTCATTGCATGCATGCGGGTTTTCTGTGCCCCAAATGCAACAATTGTGCTTGTTTACATACCCGCAAGGATCAAAATGAGCTTGATCTGAAAAGATGATTTTTTTTGCCAAAATCGGCATCTTCTGCTGTAGGCTACTGCATGGCCAGCCGAGGCAGCCATTTGAATGAAATTATTTTCCATTATTAACCGGAAGGATTGTACTTTCAAATAAAAAAAGAAATTTGAGAGTTTTTTTTAAAGCATTTTCAAAAAAAAAGTTATTTGGCGGACCCTTTATTATTCATTACGATGGGCAATAGCTAGGATGAAGGGGCAGCTCATATATAATAATTGTATGTAAAGAACTGAAACTTCCTGCATATTAATGATTCAAATTAATTTCTGGAGTACTCCTCTTCTTAATGCTTTAAATATGGTGGTGTGGTGCAGTTGTTAAACACAGGAGGTGGACAACGCAATTTTCATTATTTTTTTTTGATATTTTTTTAAATTTATATTTACAACAAACATTTTTTTTATTTAATAATACACTTATAAACTAAATACAATAAAATTAAAAAAAATAAAAATAATTTCTTAATCAATACAATGACACTTTTTTCCATGCCGCCCCTAAACATCTATATTGTTGGGTTGACGTATGATATCGGCTTTTTGTGAAAGTTTTATCAAACCATATTCATTTTCTGTAAAGGACAATGATTAGCAATCTAACTAACTTTTGTTTTAAAAGATTACCTATGTACTCACCTTTCTTATCCACATTGTACGATGTTTTCCGCGTCAAACAATACATCACCAGAAGGATTTTCAATGCCAACAAAGCTGAGATCAATGCGAATATGAAAAACCATTTTAAAAATTTACTCATCTTATTGCCATGCGTTGCACTTAACAGCAGCATATTTTCACACTGATAGCTGCTAGGCGAGAAGACATAGTCCTCTAGGCACTCACACGTAGCGCTTTCCGAACAAAATCCATTTAAGCACTCCTTATCGTAATGGCACATGGGTAAACAGATAAAACTATCACGGACTGCTTTAATTTGTTGATTTTCTGGACAGCGGCATTTACCCTGCCAGCAGGTGCCATTCAGGCAAAGATTTTCACAAGATTTTGTTTGCTTAAGTTGCTCTTTGTCTTTAGTATTGTAGGGTACATCCACAGGCTGGCATGTATTTTCCGTGCTTAGTTGAAAGCCCTGATTGCACAAGCATTGTTGGGGAGCAATACAACGGCCATTAGAGCATTCCGGTTGACATATTGGTTCACATACATTTTCTTTATTCTTGGCATAACCTTCTGGACATATGGCTTGGCATTCATGGGCTTGGTATGGTTCATAACCCTCTTTACACTGACACTTGTTCGGTGCTATACAATCAGCATTTATGCACTCCGGCTTGCATAGGGGCATACATGTTTGGTTTGTTAATTTTTTAAAGCCCTCATAACATTCACATGATCCAGGTGCCTGACAATAGCCATTCAGACATTCGTCCGGGCAAAAGGGTTCACATAAACCCTGTGGATTCTTTTTAAAGCCTTCCAGACATTCACAATTGTTGGGTGCTATGCATTCACCATTTATGCACTCGGTGTCACAAATAGGCGTGCAAGTGCCATTAAGAGTTTTATTAAAACCCTGATAACAGGTGCAGACATTTGGTGCTGAACACCAACCATTTTCACATGTTTCATGGCAAATGGGCTCACATTGTTGGCTTTGGTTTAAAGCATACCCCCTATTACACTCACATTGATCGGGTGCAATACAATGGCCATTTAGGCATGGTATAGTGCACAGAGCCTGGCAAATTGAAGCTGATGATGTCTTAACGTAACCTTCCAGGCATTCGCAAATATTGGGCCTAACGCATCGGCCATTAGTACAACCTTGTGGGCATATGGGCTTACAAACATTTCCCAGCTCTGGTTCACATATACCATCTAAGCAGTTATGAGTGCCTTTTTCCATTTGATAACCCTCCAAACATTCACACTCATTGGGCGCTATACAACGACCATGTGGACAGCCGTCTTCACAAATGGGTTCACATTTGTGGGGTGAAGTTTTATGAAAGCCCTCTTCGCACTCGCAAGTATTGGGTTCAATACATCGGCCATTAGTACAACCCTGTGCACATATGGGTTCACATGTACCTTCTTTTTCACATACACCCTCAAAACAGCTGCTATAATATTTCATTTGATACCCCTCCAAACATTCACATTTATTAGGGGCTATACAGCGACCGTGTAAGCAGCCATCATTACAAATGGGTTCACATTTGTGTGGTAAAGTTTTCCTAAAGCCCTCTTCACACTCACAATAATTGGGTGCCTTACAAAAGCCATTTTCACAATCCTCATTGCAAATCGGTTCACATTTATTAACCTGAGTCATGTTATAGCCTTCCAGGCATTCACAGGTATCGGGTGCTATACACAAACCATTCGAACAACCTTCAGTACAAACTGGTTCACAGTGAGTATTCGATATTGCCGTATAGCCCGGCCAACATTCGCAGATATTGGGAGCCATACACACGCCATTTAGGCATTCATATTCACCTACTGCCACACACTTAAGGCTACCCTCAACCGTTTCATAACCCTCATTACACTGGCATACATTGGGCCCTATGCATAGACCATTTTCACAAGCTGGCTGGCAAATAGGTTCACATATCTCTTGATCGCTTTGCTCGTAGCCCTCATTACATTCGCAAATATCGGGCCTAATGCACTGGCCATTCGAACAACCGCTTTGGCATATGGGTTCACAAATGCTATTATTTAAGGCTTTATAGCCTGACCAGCACTTACACATATCTGGAGCTATACATTGACCATTAAGACATCCCTCTAAGCATATGGGCTGACAAGTATTTGTATCATCAGACATTTCATAGCCTAAATTGCACTCACATGTATTGGGCAAAATGCAATGACCATTGACGCAGCCTGATAAACAAATCGGCTCACATGTATTGTTAGATAGCAATTCATAGCCTTCATTACATTGACACCTACCAGGCGAAATACATTTGCCATTGGTGCACTCGGCTTCGCAAATAGGTTCACAAATATTAGATGTAGCTTCGGCAAAACCTGGTAAACATTCACAGGTTTCAGGCGCAATGCACACACCGTTTTGACAGCCGTCTTTGCACATGGCCACGCATTTTCCATCATTTTTCATTTCATATCCCTCATTACACTCGCATGTATTCGGGGCTTTACAGAAACCATTTGGACATCCGTCTGGGCACACCGGTTCACAGGCGTTTTCTATGTTCATTTCATAGCCCTCATTGCACTCGCAGGTATTGGGAGCTTTACAGAAACCATTGGGACATCCGTCTGGGCACACAGGTTCACAGGCGTTTTCTATGTTCATTTCATAGCCCTCATTGCACTCGCATGTATTTGGAGCTTTACAGAAACCATTTGCACAGACTTGTTGACACACAGGCTCGCATGTATTTTCTGTGCTCATTTCATAGCCCTCATTGCACTCGCAAGTACTGGGAGCTTTGCAGAAACCATTTGGACATCCGTCTGGGCACACAGGTTCACAGGCGTTTTCTTTGTTCATTTCATAGCCCTCATTACACTCGCATGTATTTGGAGCTTTACAGAAACCATTTGGACATCCGTCTGGGCACACAGGTTCACAGGCGTTTTCTTTGTTCATTTCATATCCCTCATTACACTCGCAAGTACTGGGAGCTTTGCAGAACCCATTTGGACATCCGTCTGGGCACACCGGTTCGCATGTATTTTCCTTGCCCATTGCATAGCCTTCGTTACACTCGCATGTATTGGGAGCTTTGCAGAAACCATTTGGACATCCGTCTGGGCACACAGGTTCGCAAGCGTTTTCTTTGTTCATTTCATAGCCCTCATGGCACTCGCATGCATTGGGAGCTTTACAGAAACCATTTGGACATCCGTCTGGGCACACAGGTTCGCAGGCGTTTTCTTTGTTCATTTCATAGCCCTCATTGCACTCGCAAGTACTGGGAGCTTTACAGAAACCATTTAAGCAACCCTTTTCACATATAGGCTCACATTTATTGTCTGTGGCTAGGCTATAACCATCATAGCAGGTGCAAGTTTCGGGAGCCGTGCATATCCCATTTAAGCAGTCATTACTACAAACCGGTAAACATTTTCCCTCAGCTGACACGTTATAGCCCTTGTTACACTCACATACATCTGGTGACACACATTTGCCGTTCTCACAACCCGTAGAGCAAAATGGCTGACAGACTGAAGCTGTTAATTCTGTGTAACCCTTTAAGCATTCACACTTGTTCGGCTCTATGCACAGACCATTTAAACAGCCCTCTAAACAAACGGGTTCACATTTATTATCCGTTTTTAATTCAAACCCTGCATTGCATTCACATTTATTTGGAGCCACACATTGACCATTTAAGCAGTTTGGAGTGCACTTGGGCTGACATTTGTTTCCTTCAAACATCTCATAACCCTCCAAGCACTCACATTGCTCGGGAGCCATACATTTACCATTAGGACAGCCGTTGGAACATATTGGCTGGCACTGTTGCTGGGCATCCTGCTTATAGCCCTTATTGCACTCACAAGTATCGGGTGCTATGCACTTGCCATTGGCACAGCCTGTTTGACAAACAGGTTGACAGGAATTGGGAGTCAATAGGCTGTAGCCTTGAGAACATTTACAAAAGTCTAGTGACACACAGTGGCCATTAATGCAACCGCCATTACAAACGGGTTCGCATTCATTGAACTCATTTAGTTTGTAGCCACGATCACAGTCACATACACCAGGCGCTATACATTTACCGTTGAGACAATAAGGCACACAAATCGGTTCACATGATTTTACAGAGTTTTTGCGAAAACCTTTTCGACATTCACACAGACCCGGTGCCACACAGTCGCCATTTTTACAGCCCTGCTGGCAAACCGGTATGCAAACATTGTTTTCATTCATTTCATAGCCTTTGTCGCAGGCACATTCATTGGGAGCCACACATTTGCCATTACGACACTTGATATTGCATATGGGTTCACATTTTCCCTGTTCCGACTTTTCGTAGCCCAATTTGCAATTACATTGACCGGGCTTACTGCAGTAACCATTTTCGCAATTATCACATACAGGCCGGCAGGTATCATTGACCCGCTGGAAGCCTTTGTTGCAATTACATACACCGGGAGCACTACAGAAGCCATGCTCACATTTACCACAGTCGGGCACACACCTAGAGATGTTAAGAAACTCCATTACTCCAGTTATAATAGAATTAAGTTTGAGTTGAGTATTGCTACTTACTTATTTTTCGCATACTCGCTAAAAATCTTGTATCCCTTATTGCACTCGCACGTATCCGGTTTAATGCAGATTCCATTTTCACAGCCATTCACGCATATTGGATGGCATTTCCCTTTCATGTTTTTATAGCCTGTACAACATTCTTTCTTCCAGAATGTCTTAAATATGGTCTAAAGGAAGATAATAAAAGCATAATTAGTACTTTAATGCAGAAAAGTACTTTTCTATGGCAAAAAAAGTACCAAAAGCCTAAAATGTACCCATATTTCAACAATTTAAAGTTACAAAAAGTACTTTTTAACGGCCCGTGTCTTCACTTTAAACTGGATACCTTCACTAATATTATTATGGGCCTGGAATGAATGAGCATGTTTAGGATACATAGTTGCAGGAGTTATTACAGGGCTTGGCCTTATTACCAATGAATGCAGAGAGAGAGGAGAAAATCATTTTTCAACAATTTGATGTATGTATAATGTTTTGTCATCAAAGGATGATATAATGCTGTCATATTGGGGATTGACATTAGATATCCATTGGCATTGGCGGTAAGAAAAACTTCGAATAGATCTAGTTTCCCTACTTCCCTGTGCAAATAAATCATTTGCAAGCTTCTCAACATAGAAATGTGAAGCTGGAGTATGAACTCATTAAAAAATCTATCTTCAAACATACCGTTAGAACCCTAATGAGTACTAATTGTTGAATTTCATGCCATAGGCACTTGGCACACTTAGACAATTTTATATTTGAAATCTAATCCCCGGATTAGATTGCTGCGAAACCAGAATAAACATACATACATAATTAGTCATTACAACCCTTCAGTCAGGATTACGACCTAGTTCACTCACACCACTTATGTTGTGTGTGTTAATTTTATACATGAGTGGCGGGACCTACAGTCATAGCTGCCTCATAAATAAGGCACCAAATCGTCAAATATTTGCGAAAAAATCGTCAAAATCGTCAAATGCGTTTATTGAAATCGTCAAAAAATCTTCAGAAAAAATAACTTAATTCAAATTTTTTAAAAACCAAGATTATTTCTATTGTAGTAAAACATATAAAGTCAATGTAGTATGTACATACATATATGAGTTCAAAAATAAAACATTAAAAAATTTTTTAAAAATTAAAAGCTAGCGTCCCTCATCTTCATTTATTAATTTTTTTTCAAAAACGGAGAAATTTTATATCATTTTGAAAAAAAAAAACTGTTTAAGGATTAAACAATCGATCCCAGTGTTGTTTATTGACACATAAGCGGAGCAATAATATTGTACTATTTTAAACTATGGGTGGTGTAAATATTAAGGACTCAAAATCTTTTGACATTCTGAGCATAAAAATTCAGTGTAATGTTGGCTTCAACCAACACATTTTTCAGTTCCTTCTTAAGATCTTATCATCTGATCTTACTATTTACACCAACCGGGAATGGAATACAACTCTCATGTATGTATGTATGCCTCAGCGTCTATTTTGAGTTGTCTCGACCGTGTACAGAAGAGGCCGTAGTAGCTCGTTAATGACAGTAGTGTATCTAACTCTTGAATCATTGGAGCATCGTTGCAATGTGGTTTGTGTTTCACTGTTCAAAAGGATTTTGCTCGAAAAAAATAAGGAGACTTTTTTCCGAAAATCATAAATTCCTACGTAACGCTCGTCTTTCTCGGCCAACACATCCATATGTGGTCGAATGGCCACATGCAATGCACTGCATTGCAATAAAAATACTGTTTTTAGTCGGACTATTCGTATGTGGAACTCAATTCCTGCAGAGGTCTTTCCTGTTACTTATGGTATAAAAATATACAAGCCTAGTGCCCATAAACACTGTTCTCCCTTTCCTTCTTCCCATAACATATTTTCATAGTTCCGAACACAATGTCATCCATCTCCTGAGTGTTGGTTGTACTAAAAAAAATTACGGCGCTTGTCTTTGGTCTTCCGATGGTAATATTATAAGCTATAATCGAATTTTTAAAATTGTCTGCAACGACAAGTGATAAATTATTCCCAACTACAGGGTTATTTAGGAGTTGTAATTTTTTGGCTTTTAAGGGATTAATCATCACAAGTATTCGAACGTAATTTAAAAATATAATATGTACTTTACTCCTTGTTATTACTTAAATAAATTTCCAATAGTAACAATTGCAAAGTAAATACAAAGCTTATAGTGGCTTTTAATATACTAAAGTTAGGAATGTGATGTAAATTTTTAATTTCTAAAAATCGTCAAAATAAGGGCATAAATCGTCATATCGTCAAAATGATATTTTTGGAGCTCAAAATCGTTAAAATGACGATAAATCGTCAAATCTGGCAGCTATGCCTACAGTTTAAAGTCGACGCATAACGACAGATTTTTAAGTAACTTTTCATGGAAATTTTTTTTTTACTCTCAGAGTTTTTGCCAGAAATCTGCTGAGAGGAAGTCGCCGACGAAAACATACTTTTTGTATTTTGTTTTGATGTCTGGCCTGGGGCTCGAACCCTGGCTTTACGTCTAATAAGCCAGCACACTACCTACTAGACTACGGTGACTTAGACCAGAATAAAAGGAACAAGAAAAGCCAAAAAAAAATATTATGCAACGGCAAAGAAAGGTAAATTACAATAACAAAACAACATAGAAAATTCTAGAAGTTGACTGACTGAAAGCCGATGCTGAATGGCGTTCGTGTATTACTTAATATGTGAACCTTCAGTGCTCCAAATTCTGCTTACTCGCTTATCCATAGACTTGGAAGTGGGTTTAGTTGCTTAAGTTGCTTAGATTGGAGAGCCAAACCTATCAAACACAATCACTCATTACATATAGTAGGCCCACGGCAATTCTTGACTTGAGGTTTCATGGGTTTGGCCGATTGGCATGAATTGTAATTGTTGCCCTCGCCTTTATTCTGTCTATCTGCCTATACATATCTGACCAACAACTCTATAAGCAACAAAACTGGCATAATTTATAAAAAATCTTAAAAATAGCTATCAACGCTGCCTGTAAGATTTGCTCCAGCTTTTGTCTGCAACACAATCCTAAACAGCTGTTGCGGCGAACTTATGAGCGCCTTTGTAATTATTTTTAAATCAAACAATTAAAGTATACGACAATAAGTTTTCGGCAAAGAAATATTTTTTTTTGTGATAAAAATAATCAGCAATTGACAAACAAATTGTTTGACCACAAGCTGACCACACTGAGATTGTATTAAACTAAACAAAGTTTGGCAATGCGTTCTATTTCTGAATTTGTTTGCCACAATAAAACCGTCGTTTGAATGGTTTGTGCTACAAAATGTCAACACAACAAGCGACTCAGAATTGTTCGTATGTTTTTGCAAAATATTAGTCGTCGAATTTATATTCTATTCTACATACTAATTGGCCATTACAACCCTTCAGTCAGGATTACGGCATAGTTTCTCAAACCACTTATGTTGTATGTGCTAATTCGATACATGAGTGACGGGACCTACAGTTTAAAGTCGAAAATATGTATTAAAACTATTAAACCTTTAGTAAGTCTCTTGTAAGTTAAAAGAAAAGCTTTTTAATGTGAAAAAAAAAATCGTGACATGTGACAACGCCATAAATGTTTATTAAGATTTGACAGAAAGTGCTGAAAGGGGACGCCGATGAAATATTTTTTAATTTATTGTTTTTCTTGAAATGTCTGAGCCACAGCCTCATTCACGTCTAATAAGCCAACACACTACCTATTAGACTGCGCGACTTCAAAGCTACATTGTCTATTAAATGAAAAATATGTGAAGTCTAAGCCATGATTAACTAAGATATACAGTGAGAAACGTCATACATTTGACAAAATCCACATGCCATGAACGGATGAACAGAAAAAGCTATGTTTTCCGATGTAAAAATGAAATTTAGACGGTCCGAACAGCTACTTTTGTTATTGACATGATTTCGTTTCAAGTGAAAATTTCATGGAGAAAGCTTTATCGAATGGTAGGCATTATCTTACAACTTCAAGCCTTCTGTTTGCTTTCTTAACACCCGAATTTATTTAGCAATATGGTTGAAGTCGCCGTAGTCTAGTAGGTAGTGTGTTGGCATTATTAGACGTAAGGCCCCAAGTCAATATGAAAAATATTTCTTCGGCGACTTTCCTTCACCAGATTTCTGGCAAAAACTCTGAAAGTAAATAAAATTGTCATGAAAAACTTCTCAAATATCTATCATTAGGAGTCGACTTTAAACTGCCGGTCTCGTGAGAAGCTAGGTCGTAATCTTGAGTGAATGGTTGTAATGCCTAATTATGTATGTATGTGGTCATGTGGTCCCCCACCACTCGTGTATAAAATTAACCCACATAATAGAAGTTCTGTCAGAAGCTAGGTCGTAGACCCGACTGAATGGTTGTAACGATCAATTATGAGTGTATGTAGTTGGAACTTCTAGAAGATATTCTCAACAAAAAATTTTACGAAAATTCTCAACTCCACTATATTTTGGCAACAAGATAATGGGCCTGGTTGTACGTGTTACGTATAATAGTAAAAATGTGCATCCACTCTTATAACCGATAAGCTATACCTGCAGCTTAAGTTTACGCACAGGGTAGGCCGATGTCGGCCGTATATAAATGATTGAAAAGAGAAGAATAAAAATTCATTAACACCAGAACGAATTCAGCAACATAGTTGGATAGTATTCTTATCAAATAATTTTACGAAAATGCCAAAGTCCACTATATTCTACAACAAGGTAATGGGCCTGGTTGTACATGTTGCATTATAAACGTAAGGAATGATTTTCTTTCAAAAATGTTGGCCTACTCTTATGATCGAAAAGCTGTACCTGCAGCTTAAGTTAAGGAGAAAAATTCATTATCACCAGATAGTATTCTTATCAAACAATTTTGTGAAAGTTTTAAAGTCCACTATATCCACTATATATATATATATATAATGGACCTGACGGGACATGTTGCATATAAAAACGAAGAATAGTTGATAGACTTTCATAGCCGCAATGCTGCATTTGCTATACAGCGTAAGTAGGCAGATTTCGGCCGTATATGGTTTAAAAGAGAAAAATAGTGGAATTTTTATTGGATATAGAATGGTAGTAGAAGTCGCCGTAGTCTAGTAGGTAGTGTGTTGGTTTATTAGACGTAAAGCTAGGGTTCGAGCCGCAGGCCAGACATCAAAATAAAATACAAAAAGTATTTCTTCGGCGACTTCCTCTCAGCAGATTTCTGGCAAAAACTCTGAGTGTGAAATAAAATTGCCATGAAAAGTTTCTTTAAAAATCCGTGGTTCGGAGTTGACTTTAAACTGTAGGTCCCTCCACTCATGTATAAAATTAACACACATAAAATAAGCGGTGTGGGGAACTAAGTCGTAAGACTAATTAAATGGTTGTAATGACCAATTATGTTATGTATAATATCAGAGATCAGCAATGAATCGTTTTTTCGCTACTCATAAGTACTCATGAAATTTTGAGTATGTGTGAACCAATAGTATTGAAATTCAACTACTCTGATTCATTCGTACTCACTACAATAAGTACAGGTTGCAATGAGTATGAGTACAATGTTGACATCAAACTCAAGACATTCGAAATATTTTCGATTCATATGCCTACTCATTCAGGTTCATAAATTTAGAAAAATACTTATGTATACTCATAAATGATACGAGCGATTCGAATCATTCATCAAAATTTACAGTCTTAGTTGTTGTTGCATTTACAAAGAAAGAAGAAAGAAAAATACAAAGATAGCAAGCAAAACAAACACACAACATTGTAGTGAGTATTGTAGTGTTCGTACGCGAATCATATTTATTTTGTTATGATTCTTGTAAATGATGAGTAAAGTAGAGTCGAAGTCAACAACATCATGCGTGTTGTTAAGTATGAGTAGGTTGAGTACTTCAAACTGTGAATATGCGTATGATATTAAAACAAATTAGGAGTTTGATTCGAATCTACTCATCTTTTTGAATACTCATTGCTGATCTCTGGTACATATGTACTCTGCACTTACAGTATAGCTTAAATAGGAACATTTCGAACGTACATGATGTAGAAAAGAAAATTCAAGGCACATATTGAGTATATAATATATTGGGTATAGAAACTCAAACCCTTCAAAGCCTTCAAAACCTCTTAAATTCAATGACAAACATGCACACAATATAAGAACATTTTTTTTAATTCATATAAAACTCCGTTCAAACGAATTTCGTTTAATATTTTCTATTTTATATCATTGTGTTGATCAGCATAAAATATATTTTTAAATTTTATTTAAGATTTTTGTTTTAAAACATTTTTAATTAAAACAAATTTAAATTGAAACAAAAAAAACTAATGCGGTCAAATGAATGTTTGTTACTGTTTAAGTTCCCTTTTTGACTTTTGGAATCGTATATATTTTTTTTTTATCAGAATTGTTTTTTTTTAATAATTTTATTTGTCTTAGGCGTAGTTCTAATTTTGGTTTACACTCAGCCACAAAAGTATACATACGGATAACAAATTTCAGAAATTTTTTAACTAATCCGTTTTCGTTGAAAATCTTTCCTCAATTTTAAGACGGTTTTAGTTAAAAAATTTCTGAAATTTGTTAACTTTTGTGGGCCTGATGTACACTTTTGTGGTTCTGCACAAGTCCACAAAAGTTAACAAATTTCAGAAATTTTTTACCAAATCCGTTTTCGTTGAAAATCTTTATAATTGTCTAGCATCTTTCTTCGATTTTACGACGGTCTTTTGCTTGGGTTCAGAAATTTGTGAAATTTGTAAATCGGATGCAGGGCCACAATTCAGTTCAATTTCAGAAATTTTTTTACCGTCTTAAAATCAAGGTAACTATAAAGATTTTCAACGAAAACGGATTGATTAAAAAATTTCTGAAATTTTTTAACCGTATGTATACTTTTGTAACTGTGTGTACATTTAAAGTGTTTTTGTATTTTTATCAAGATTTCTTAGCATATTTCGAGAATTTTAAAATTTTTTTTGTGTTTTTTTTATTTTCATAACAATTTGTTTGAAAAACTTTCCACTTTGATAAAACCAAAGCCATTGCAATTGCAATTTCAAACGCTTAATTATGACACACTGACCCATTTGAGCAACAGGCTTAAATCCGTTATACTCACTTGCTTTATAATGGCGCCGTGCTTCAGAACCGTACGCGTTAGAGGTACACGCTTTTGAACCGTACAATAATTGTTAACACCGCACGCCAGTAAAGTGTTGAAGCATAAAATTATAAAAAGTTTCCAAAATAACATTTTTATTTAAGAAAAAATATTTTTTTTAATTCTTTTCAGTTTTTTTATTTAAATTAATGTATTGTGGTTGTAAGTAAATTTGCTCGGCAATAACAAATTTCGTTGATGTTGTCCACTTTAAAGTTTTGATACGACTAAACCAACGTATAATAATTTCAAATACAAACTTTGTTATGAAATAATTTTATAAAAACAATTTAAAAAAAAATCAGAAAAAAAAACATTAAATCAGTTCTTGCAAAAATAAATAAAAAATAAAAGGAGAAGAAAAGAAAAGAAAAAAACTATGAAAACAAATCATATTCTGCCGTCTTTAGTTGCAAGGAATTACTTAATATGGTACACAACTAAAGTACTATTTATGGTACCAAAGTAATAATCAAATGAATAATATTTAAAAAATAATAACAAAAACAAAAGGAAAATTAATACAAAAAGAAGAGAAAAAATAAAAATAAATTTTATTAGTTTACATCACATCCCGTTTTTGCATGATACGACGCGTATGAATGGTTTCTTTAAATTGTGTTATCGTAACTCACAATAATTAAAAATAAAAAAATAAATTTTTTTTGTTTAAATAATTCTCAAAGTCTCTCTTTTTTAAACACGACGGTTTATTTAAACGATACTCTTTTAAGTTTACGCAACAATTACCCCAAAGATCACTTAAGGTTGAACGCAGCTAAACAAAGCCATTTAAAGACAGATTTTACAAAATATAGGGTCTAGCAACAGTTGCTTTCATACATACAGTCAGGTTTACTACGCAGATTCGCACACCACTTATGTTGTGTGTGTTAATTTGTGTACATTAGTGCACAATGGGTGCCAATCATCGCTATAGCGTCGCTATAGGTAACCAAAATCGCGGTTCGTCAATTTAGCAATGACTGCGTACGTCAAAGTTTGACGTTCAGTTAGTGAGGACTGCTGCAACTGCTATGAATAAAAAAATATTTTTTCTCAATTTCTCATAGCAATTGTCAGTTAATATACCCCAAACCCATAGCAGTCAAATGGCTAAAGTCGATTCCGAACCAACAGATTTTTTTTTTTTTTTGAGAAAATTTTCGATTCCGAACCAATAGATTTGAGAAACTTTTCATGGCAATTATTTTTTTTTTACTCTGAGTTTTTGCCAGAAATATGCTGAGAGGAAGTCACCGCGATCTGGTGTTTCAGCCGAGGTCTAGCGTCTAATAGGCCAACACACTAATTGCTAGACTATGACGACTGTCTTAGGTTAGGCTAGGTTAGAGGACGTGTACTTGTCAATTAAGACAAGTACAGTATCCGGAGGTCGAATTGAAACATTGTACAACGTCCTAGTTTCTCACACCACTTATGTTGTGTGTGTTAATTTTATACATGAGTGGTGGCAGCTACAGTTTAAAGTCGACTAAGAACGACAGAATTTTGAGAAACTTTTTAATGGCAATTTTTTTTTTGCTCAGAGTTTTTGCCAGAAATCTGCTGAGAGAAAGTCATCGAAGAAATACTTTTTGAATTTTGTCTTGATGTCTGGCCTGGGGCTCGATCCCTGGCTTTACGTCTAATAAGCCAACACACCTACCTACTAGACTACGACGACTTCATGGCCACTGTCTTACTTACTTGATTTACTTAACTGGTCATTAGCACCCTTTTGTCAGGACTACAACCTAGTTTCTAATGCCACACATAATGTATTTGTAAATGTTATCCATGAGTAGCGGGGCCTACAGTTTAAACTCGACTCCGAATGACAGATTTTTGAGAAACTTTTCATGGCAATTTTGTTTTACTCTCAGAGCTTTTGCCAGAAATCTGCTGAGAGGAAGTCGCCGTAGAAATATTTTTTCATTTACGTTTTGTTGGAAATGTCTGACCTGGTGTTTGAAGCCAACATAATGCCTACTAGACTACAGCGACTTCACTTTTGTAAAATTGGTTGTCAATTTTTAAGTCTCTTTTGTCAAATATCCATGGATGACCATACACAGCTAATATGCTCGCTGAGTGGTTAGGTTAGGTTAGAGTTGTAGCCTTGATGCCAAAAGCTCACTTGAGCACACATAACGGCCCGTTGTGATGCCACAGGTGAACGCAGTCTCTGTATTGACCAAGCTCGTCCCTATCAGGGTCAGCGCAAGGGCTGCACATTTAAAGCACGACTAACCCACGAAAACCAGCCCGAAAATTTTATAAACGAAGCTATATTCTTGACATCAATGGACGATAGCTCCGTCAAGCTGACAAGGATTGGAGAGCCAAATAGCTTATATCTGCAACTAGCAAGATATGGGCATTGACAAAGAAAGCGGATAACAGTCTCCTCTTCCACATAGGATTTGCATCCACGGCAGAAGTCGTTAGATGGGAGCAGCATTCTCTCCGCGTGTCCTCCCATAACACAGTGGACTGTAAGCACAGCCGCAGGGATTGAGATGATGTCACGACCAACTGGTTGGTGTGCCTTCTATCCATCGAGGGCCAATTAAGCCTACCGGTGGTACAGAACTCCTCATTGACCCAGTATAGGTTGGCGTCTAGAAAGAATTTCCGCACGATGGCCAGCTTGACCGAGGTAAGTGGCATCCCCAAGTCGACTGCTTTGCAGTTTTCCGGGATATTAATGTTTCCGGGGACCCAGACATAATTTTCTGACATAATTTTCAGCGATAAGATTTCTATATGAATGCCTACGTAATCGAACACAATTGGGATTAATTTGGGACGATGCCAATCTAGCGATCCAATAGCTTCGAAAGCTTTCAAAAAAAGTCAATGTTTGGTGTGGATTTTAAACTGATGGAGTTATCGGTTCATAATACTTTGAAAAGGACTTTGGCTAGACCATCACTTCTTTTGACCTGAATTGTTGTTTAATTTGGACACCAAAGACATAAGGCCATAAAGCTTATGTCATAATGGATATTCTGAACAGGCGATTTGAGGGCATGGTCATGTCACGTAGAGATCATATGAACTGGCCTTTGAGATTTTGCGTTTTATTTCCATTAAAGTTTTTCTGGTAGAGTTTTCTTGAATCGTAGTAGTATGGGACTCAATTACAAACAACAGTGGTCCTCAAAAGCAACATAATCCACGCCATCCTATCAAATTCAGTCTTTATGTGCCACTGATATGGAAAAATTTATCATTTCGGATGTGCTGCACCCAGAGAAGTCCTGAAGGACATTTAAATGATTTTATATTCCACGGCTAAAGGCATCATCGACGAAGTGACGCCACTTTGTTTTCTTTTTTTTATTTCAAGATAGAAAGCTCTTAAAACAAGACCCTTTAACAGCAGCCATTAACAGCGACACTTATCAGCATTGGTAGCACTTTAAGGAATTTCATTCAGCTTTAGCTTCAGTTTCTTTCTCGTTTTTCTTTTTTGTTTCGTTTTGACTTTTCTGACACATTGGCTTGCAAAATCTGCCGCCACACAAAAGAACCAAAAACGTCATGGTTTTGAAAAAGGAGAAATGAAGATTAAAAAAAAAGAAACACGGTCTCAATCAGTTGTGACAGTGAGTAACAAAACTTTTCTTACTTGGACGAAGTCAAAACAGAAGGAGGCCTTGTTTTTAAAATATTCTTGAGAAAGTTTAATAAGAGAATGTCAGGGTACAGTGATCCTTGCTCTCAAGAAGACTGTAAACTCATCCGCAATGCAATTTCCGATAATGCATATTTCCATGCCTCAGAACCATGAGCAGAAAGTTCCCTTGAAAAATCCTCGGATTTTATGAACGAGAGCAGACAATGGTGATTTAGGACTTATTTGCAGTCTGGAATTTAAAATCAAGGGAGTTTCACGGAAAATCCTGAACAATAACTGCGCCACTTTGCTAATGACCAAGTTAGGCTAAATATCTAAACCGCCATATCCCACTCTCTTCATCATTTAAGAGTCACTGACATAAGCTTCAAGGGCACCATTTACTTAATTAATCATTACAACCCTTAAGTCAGGATTAAGACCTAGTTCCTCACACCACTTATATCGTGTGTGTGAATTTTATACATGAGTGGTGGGACCTAGAGTTTAAAGTCGCCTCCGAACGACAGATTTTTGAGAAACTTTTTGATGGTAATTTTATTTACTCTCAAGGGTAATTGCCAGAAATCTGCCGAGAGGAAGTCGCCGAAGAAATACTTTTTGTATTTTGTCTTGACGTCTGGCCTGGGGCTCGAACCCTGGCTTTACGTCTAATAAGCCAACACACTACCTAGTAGACTACGGCGATTTCATAGGGCACCACTGGGATCTTCAAATCAAATGTTTGAATCATAAAATCACATGTCCTATTCAAGACTTTGTAAGAAACCATTTAATTGACATGGATATGTCTATGTTTTATATTTTAGTAGCCCAGTTTGGGCCAGAATTTAACGGCATTGAGCCATCTTGCCACCAGCTTAGCCAACTTTGCTTCAATTGAATGTTAAAGGGGAGCCAATTAAGTATAGCAAATAATGCTGTCACTGTAATCTAATAGGTAGTGTGTTGGTTTATTACTTAGACTTGAACCCCGTGGTTCAAATCCAAGCTAAGACCCCTCGAACAAAATGGAATATGTAAAAATATTTCTGTGGCGACTTCCTTTAAACACTGAGAGTAACTTGGCATGAAAACTTACTCAAACCTGTTCTTCAGTGTCAATGTTAAAGTGTAGGCCCCTTCACTCATGGATAAAGTGAAGACACACAGCATGGGTGGTGTTAAACTTAGGTTGCAGTCCAGACTAAAGGATCATAATGACTAATTAAGTAAGTATTAGTGAGAGTGTTACAGAGCGGGTCAAATATATCTATCAAAACGAAATATGAAAAAATATCTCATAGGCGACTTTCTCTCAGCAGACTTATGTCAAAAACTCTGAGAGTGAAATAAAAAGCTGTCATGCAATGTTTCTCAAAAAATCAGTCGTTCGGAGTCAACTTTAAGCTGTATGTCCCACCACTCATGGATAAAATTAACACACACAACATAAGTGATGTGAGAAGTGAGGTTGTAATCCTGACTGAAGGATTGCAAAGACCAATTATGTTATGTATCAGAGATCAGCAATGAGTGTTCAAAAAGATTAGTAGATTCGAATCGTACTCATAATTTCTGATACTTATATGTATTCATACTTATTTTAATATTATACTCATACTACTCATATTCAAAGTTTAAAATACTCATGGTACTTATACTTAACAATACGCATGATGTTATTGATTTCGATTCTCATTTACTCAACATTTACAAGAAACACAAAATTAGTATTATTCGTGTACGAACGCTACAATACTCACTAGAAGGTTGTGTGTTTGCTCTCCTTGCTCACTTTGTCTTTTTGTTTATATGTCTTTCGTCTTTCTTTGTAAATGCAACAACAACTAAGACTGTAAATTTCGATGAATGATTCGAATCACTCGAGAACATTTATGAGTATACATAAGTATTTTTCTAAATTTATGAATCTGAATGAGTAGGCGTATAAATCAAACATGTTTCAAATGTTATGAGTTTGATGACAACGTTGTACTCATACTCATTGCAACCTGTACTTATAAATCAATGTTGTGGGGAGTACGAATGAATCAGAGTAGTTGAATTTCAATACTGTTTACTCACTCATACTCAAAATTTCATGAGTACTTATGAGTAGTGAAAAAGCGATTATCTGTTATGTATGTCTGTTACAGAACAGAACAGAGGGAGATTTGTAATGCGTACAGCTAAACGTATCCTGCCTCTGTGTTGTTTAAATATTGGATATTTTCTACTACACCTTATATTTTTAAAAAATTTTTGTTTATGAAATTCAGCGTTTATTTCTTATTTAACAGCCGTGAACAATTTTATTAAATTGTTAACCGTAATGATATGCATAATTAGGGGCCTAATTAATGATAAAATTTTAAATTCTGTTGACTGTTTTGGTAAATTTGAACCTGTTAAGCATTGTGGGAGACACGGAGAATTTTTGCAGGCAAGGCGACGGTTGGACCTTGGAGTCTATCAAGTTCGAATTCAGTTTTCAATCGTTTTTCATTTCTTTTAACATTTCCTTTCCCAATCAATTTATTTTTGCAATTTATTACATGAAAAATGTACAATTTTTAGCGGGGTTGCATCAAAGATAATATTTTTTTTAAATATGCCCCAAAACACTAAATCTTCTAAGAGCTCATTAGGCATGAAATTTTCTTGATGATTGATTTGATATTGTTTAATTATTATTTGTTTTTGGTGTTATTTTAATTTATTTTATTCATTAATTAATTAATTAATTCAGTTATCAAATTGTAATTATTTCTTCAATTGAAATTTTTTTATTATAAAAAACACACGGCAGTTGTTTTCGAACGAATAAAAATAGTCATGTAAGCGATACGGATGCCAGATCACTACTCCATAAAATCTTTTACTGTCTCGTTAATTTTCAGTGTAAGGCACAGCCATAACAAATTCCATTAAAAAAATAAATAAAATTTCTTTCAACCGCAAAATGCAATCGGTCCGGAAACACAAAAGAGATGGAGTTTTTGTGAGAACGTTTGTTTGCCTCATGTGGGAATTCGTTTGAATTTTCGGTGGTGCCAGGTTTAGTAAGTGTGTCCGCTCCAGGAACACAAGTTAGGGTAACTGTCGAACATCTTGCTATGTCCTCTCGAGACACCCGACACTCTTGGATAATTTTAGATTCCCTTAGGATCTGATGGCCGCTTTACTGTCGTACCATACCATGCACTCTGACACCGAATTCACATGACATCAGTTTTAAAAGCCATAATTTCAGCCTGAAAATAATACAATAATCTGGTAGGCATGATCTGACGTTGAATTGTTCAAACTGTCTTTCGCGTTTTGCTTGCATTAGTGAAACTTAAATGACATTTCCTGGAAGGAATCTGGTATCTGTGTTGCAGAACCAGCATCGAAAGCAGGTTTAGGCATTGTGCAATCTATTGGAATATTCTGTGCAACCAACAGCCATGTTTTTGATATGATCATAGCCTCTGTACTTCCATGCCCCTATGGCGCTCATAAGAACAAGATCTTTCCCCATCTGAATACCATTTGTTGCGACAGATGCAGAAGGCTCTGACTGGAGGACGCATTACGTCAGAGCAGAGTATCAAAAATTTTTTCCTTTTATACTTGGCCTCAAAAGACGAGCAGTTTTTCATTTTTTGTTTGGGGTTGGAATCCTTAAATTGCCAAAGAGATGGAAAAAAATTTTATCTTTCGATGGACAATACTTTGAAGGACACGTACTACCAATAATATTAAATAAGGAAGACTTTACTACACTTATGAGCGTCCTTGGGGAACTATCCGCCTTACTCATAAGGAGGATACAATACCAGCCATAACTTATCACAAAAGAAAGGACTGCAAGGATAGGATACAGATTTCCTATAAGAAATGCGGTTGCTATCCCCTATTGGTGAGCCTACAACAAGCCGACTTCATGACTTCGGTGTATACCAGAGATCAGCAATGAATCGCGTTTTCGCTACTCATAAGAACTCATTAAACTTTGAGTGTGAATGAGTCAACAGTATTGAAATTCAACTACTCTGATTCATTCGTACTCACTACAACATTGATTTATAAGTACAAGTTGCAATGAGCATGAGTACAACGTTGCCATCAAACTCATAACATTTGAAATATGTTTGATTCATACGCCTACTCATTCAGGTTCATAAATTTAGAAAAATACTTATAATACTCATAAATGATTCGAGTGTTTCGCATCATTCGTCAAAATTTACAGTCTTAGTTGTTGTTGCATTTACAAAGAGAGAAGAAAGGCACATAAACAAAAAACAAAGACAGCAAGGAGAGCGAACACACAATCTTCAAGTGAGTATTGCAGTGTTCGTATGCGAATCATACATATTTTGTGATTCGTGTATACGATGAGTCATGGAGAGTCGAAATCATTAACATCATGCGTAATGTTAAGTATGAGTACCATGAGTATTTCAAACTTTGAGTACGAGTAGTATGAGTATGACATTAAAATAAGTATGAATGCGTATAAGTATCAGAAATTATAAGTATGATTCGAATCTACTCATCGTTTTGAATACTCATTGCTGACCTATGGTGTATACCCTTCAACTTCCATACGTAAACAGGTCGTTACAACCCTTAAGCCAGGACTACGACCTAGTTTTTCACACCAATGTTATTACCTTTCAGAGTTTTTGCCAGAAATTTGCTGAGAGGAAGTCGCCGAAGAAAAACTTTTTATATTTCGTTTTGATGTCTGGCCTGGGGTTTGAACTCTGGCTTTTCGTCTAATAAGCCAACACACTACCTACTAGACTACGGAGGCTTCAAGATATGTATGTGGTTGGTATCCCTTAGTGGTGAGGCTACAACAAGCCGTCTTGATAGCTTCTGCGTTTACCCTTCAACTTATCCACTTACTTAGCTCGAGAACTTCTCAGTTAAGTCGTGTTAGCTAATAAGCAAATCCCTCTAACGAATTATGCTAACATTATGCCACCACTGTTAAGAATTTTGTACAAATTGGTACGCAAGTATGCTAAAGTTAGAAATAAATGAAGTGAAGTCACCTTTTAAATGCAAAGGAAATCAGAAAATAATTTAAAAAAAAACAAAAATAATTTTTTTTTAATTACAATTAATTGCTACATATCAAGCATTTCCTTTCACGATATATTGAAAATATCCCCAGACATTGTTTATTTGTTTTTATTTTTCGAATTTTATTGAATTTTTTTTATTATTTTTTTCTATTCGTATGACTAATGCTTGAATAGTGCAAATATTAAGCGCCTCTAAACAATTTCTATGACCATTACTAAGCTTTTAATGCTGATAAGAAAAATAAAAACAAAAAATATTTTTTTCTTCTTCTTCTGATTTCCATTTCATGCTTTAAAATGCTTTCTCTGGGGGTCAATAGATTATAAATAAAAATAGAAAATAATTACAAATTTATGGCCATAAGGTCGAATTGAATGTAAAAATAATTTTGATTTTTTCTTTCCTTTTTTATTAAAAAAAGGAAATCAATTTGTAGTGGATGTGATGCCAAATACAGGAGAAAGCTAGATACAGATCCAAAATATACCTCAATAAGACACAGCGTGTGTTTAGATACAGATTTCCCAGTTGAACGACAGCAACTAAGCATGCATTTCGGCGTTTAGCTACTTACCTAGAAAACTATGGTACCTCCCTTGATGCTGGCAAGCTTGAGCAGCTATTCTGCTGAGAATAACTCATCGGTGACTAAATATATCACAGAAGTGCCATGTGCATATTTGCGGGACACACGTACATGTGAACCAAATAAGCGTGGTAGTGAGGATATCGAAATGAAGGAATAGTTTTTATATCTCAACACAGGTTTCTTAAGCCGGAAGTCTCAATCACACAATTTCCAATCCATATGAAATCCAAATGACTCCTATATATGCCGAAAAACTAATTAATTTGTGTGGATTCTGGGATAGCGTCGTCATCGCTCCATATTTCTTTGAGAACGACGTTAACCACACCATCACCATCAAGAACGTGCAGTCCAGGTCGATGATTACCAACTTCGTTTGACAGGATTTGTACAGTATAGGAATGTGGTTTCAAAAGGACGGCACTACGTGCCGCACAGCCCATGCCAGATTGAATATTCTGCACGATTGATTTGAGGGCATGATAATCTCACTCTGAGATGAACTGATCACCGAGATCATATGATTTGATCAAGTCGAACTTCTTTTTGTAGATTTTTCTTCAGTCACAAGTACATGCGAATAAGCCAAAAAACCTTACAAGCAAGCTTACAGCCCAAAATCCTCAACTTAGAGTTGCATTGAATACTTTTGGATCTCATTTGGTTTGCTATCGCAAAATATTCAACAATTTTGTTTGTTCGCGTACCTATTTATCCCGAAATAGACCTCATTGCTGAAAATGATTTTTCAATAAAAAGCTGACACCATACAGCTAGAACACGTCATTGCCTATGAACGTTTACCTTAAATTTCTCGGCCGGATGAATTTTTCTACGGATACCTTACGAACTTATGTACATAACATAATACAATTGGTCATTACAACCCTTTAGTCAGGACTACGACCTAGTTTCTCACACCACTTATGTTGTGTGTGTTAATTTTATACATGAGTGGTGGGACCTACAGTTTAAAGTCGATTCCGAACGACAGATTTTTATTTGAGAAACTTTTCATGGCAATTTTTATTTACTCTCAGAGCTTTTGTCAGAAATCTGCTGAGAGGACGTCGCCGCAGAAATATTTTTTCATATTTTCGTTTTGATATCTGACCTGGTGTTTGAACCGAGGCCTTACGTTTAATAAGTCAACACACTACCTACTAGATTACGACAACTTACCATCCAAAATTTATTAATTTGTGGTCCGCGAAAGTGTGAGTTCTTGTGGACGACGTAAAATCGATTGCCTTGGATTCTGCTGCACACTCTTATGAATAACCGCGATGTTTTAAGGAGATCTTGCGTTTCGCCCATAGATGGGTATTGGTCGATTGTTTACTGAACCAGGAGTCTGCAGTTTATCAACCACATTGCGTATGGTCCTCTCGATAGGACGATTATGGCAAAAAAGCTTAAATCGCGTTGTAAACGTACAGAGCACATATTTTGATTGAACAATTTTATTATTTCCACAAGTTGTTGAATGCTGTAGACCTTCATGATGATTTGACAAAACAGTGTCAATAAATGACAACTAATTTGACAAGATGGCCGTTGTCTGCCATTAAAGTTCGAAAGTCCCTTTTGCAAGACTAAACAGAAAATTTTATTGAATTTAAATATCATTTTACTGTCCGCGTTTCTTTCCTAGGCTCTTGGTTATTAATTTAATAAGAATTCAAAAATTTAAATGACTTTCACTTCACACGTACATATATGTACATACATATACATATGTATGTACATAGGTTTACAACCTAGCTTCTGACATCACTTATGTTGTGTGTGTTAATTTTTGACATGAGTGGCGGGAACTACAGTTTAACGTGGACTCCGGACGACAGATTTTTTTGAGAAACTCTTTCTTGACAATTTTTATTTACTCTCCGAGTTTTTGCCAGAAGTCTGCTGAGAGAAAGTCTCCGAAGTAATATTTTTTCAAACTTCGTTTTGTTGGTGATGTCTGACCTGGGGATTTGAGACGTGGCTTTACGTGTAATAAGCCAACACAATACCCACTAGACTGACAATTTTTTAATTGGTCGCCTTACATATTTTTTAAATCAAGCCTCTTGGTTGTGCTAGTGTTAATGTTTATTTATATTTCATTGATGCAGGTTACTGTGGTACAAAATAAAACAAGAAAACCTAAAGAAATATGTGTGAAATATTAACTGTGCCTACAGATACTGGCATGAATTGCATATAAATTTACATGGATTTTAATATTTCCCGCCATCTTTAAGTTTATTGACCATTTTTTGCTTTTCATTTTTTTTTTGTTGTTTAAAAAAAAAACTGAATTTTTTTTTATTGTAATTTTTAATAGCAATCTGTGTACCATTCTGCCACCATAACACAATGGTACCTTAAAATAATAAAAAATAAATTGTTTTTTAATTATAAAATAAATATAGAAAGAGCAACAAATGCTTATCAATTAAAAAAAAGAAAACGAAGAAAATGAAGAAAAAGTTCATTGGTTGCTATTTAATAAATGTTATTACACTTCTTATATTGTTTTTTATTTTATTTTTAATTTTTTTTTAATATAAAAATTTATTAACAATAGGGTTTGAAATGCAAAGAAAATTTAACCCCAAATGTAAGTTTTAATAACTGATTTTGGCAAATTAAAATTTGAAACATTTCTACATACAAAATTTCAATACAATACATAAGGAATTTAAAAAAAAAAAATTTTAAAAATAAAAAAAAATTAATTTAAAAAAATTTTAATAAATCATATATAAAGAGTGCCATAAAATAGATAAGAAATGCATTCAAATTGAAATTGAAATGAAAAGCAAAAAAAAAAGAATTTTTGCAGTTTCTTCAATTCCAAGCTCCAACAAATTCAATTCAATTTCTTTAAGTCTGCACTGAAGAGCGGTTGCATATTTTTGTGTTAAATTTTTTAAAAATTAATTTCAATTGTTTTAATCAATTAAAAATTTACATTCGAATTAAATTGCCATCATGAAGAATATAATTTTAATAATTTGCCTAATAAGTGTCTTAAACATTGCAGGGGTTTTGACCTGTACCGAAAGAAAATCGTAAGATTTTGATTTAAAAAATAAAAAAAAAATTTTTTAAAAAATTAAAATTAAAAAAAAAATATTTCCATTAAATTAGCACCACTAAGTATCGTGTTTCCTTGGTAACCATGCGCAAATATCCTGATTCTGGTGCAGATTGTTCAAGTTTTGAGTGTCATAATCCTTTGGTACTAAGGCCCATACGTGAAACCTATACGGATATAGAAGAAGTTTGCTGTGAGGGCTATAAAAATCATTCCACCACGGGGTAAGTAATTCTGAGGCAATTATAAAGTGTTTACATTTTCCCCAAAAGAAAAAAAACGCTGCTTTAAAGTTTAATTAACTTTTCCCATAATGACGAGTATAATCGTGATCAGAAATTCCAAAAAAAAATTTTAAAACTCTGCTTTGCATAAAAATTAATTAAATTCTTGCATAGTGACGAATATAATCGTTATAACATTACATAACATAATTTTGTCATTACAACCCTTCGGACAGGATTACGCCCTAGCTTCTCACACCACTTATGTTGTGTGTAATAATTTTATACATGAGCGGAGGAACCTACACTTTAAAGTCGTTTCCGAAGGACAGATTTTTTGAAAACCTTTGATGATGATTTTATTTTATCTCAGAGTTCTTGCCAGATAATCGTTATAAGGATACAAACAAAAAAGGCATTCGTAATATTCTTCAACATTTTATATAGAATTTCGTATTATTTGAAGTGTAATCACCATCAAGATACAATAAATTTCAGCGATTTTATGGTTTACATATTATTTTCAAAATACTCCTTTGTGACGAGTATAATCGTCATAAAGAAATAGACTTTTTCGCAATATTTCAGGCATAAGTATCATAATGAAACAACAGATTACATCGGTTTTATGCTTTACATATTATATTCTAAACAGCAGATTACATCGGTTCTATGCTTTACATGTTATTTTCTAAATAACTCTCTATGACGAGTATGATCGTCATAAAGAAATGTAAATCTTTCGCGTTGTTTCAAGTATAATTATCATAAGGGATCAACAGATTACAACGAATTTATGTTTTGCAGGTTGTTTTTTAAGAATCCTTTATGACGAGTATAATCGTCATAAGGAAATAGAAAATTTTCGCATTATTTCAAGTATAATTATCATAGAGATACAATAAATTTCAGCGATTTTATGCTTTACATGTTTTTTTCTAAATAATCCTTCATGACGAGTAAAATCGTCATAGAGAAATAGGACATTTTTCCCATTTATTTCAACTATAATCATTATAGTTATACAGTAAATTACAGCGATTTTATATCTTACATGTTACTTTCTAAATATTTCCTGTATGACGAGTATAATCGTATTGCTTTCCGAAAGTGTTCTCATAAATATCAAATATAAATTCCATAAAGGCATAAAAATAAATAGTTGTACTATTAATAAGAAATATTCTAACAAATTTGTAAAAAAAGGCTTTTTAATTTAGACGAGTATACTCGTCCTTGATGAGAAAAAATTTGAAAATAAATTTTCTCAATAAAATTAAACTGTTTAAAGGATTAATACTTACAACTTCTGCTCATGTGTTTTTCTACAGACATGCTCTTTACTTACTCGGCCTCTAGAAAATGCATTCATGACTCCAGATTTCAATACCTCATGCCTGCAATTGCTCACAAGGCGCCATTACTCATGAAAAAAATAATTTCGATTTCAAAACAATTCTTTTCGGATTAAACTTAAACCCCCTTTTTCCTTCTCTCTTTCTTCCAGCGAATGTGTTCCATCGTGCGTGGACTGCAAGCATGGCAAGTGTATACGTCCTAATGTATGTCACTGTCCACATGGCTATCAAAATTATAAGAACAGAACCATTTGTGAACCTCTCTGCCTAAATACCTGTGTCAATGGCAAATGCTCTGCACCGGAAGAATGTACGTGTAATGAGGGTTACGCCTTTGTTAATGGCAGCAGAACGGTTTGTCAGGCCACCTGCAAGGATGTGGACTGTACAAATGGCCATTGTGATGAGAAGAACAAGTGCACCTGCAATTTCGGTTATGTGCTCGATGACAGTCTTAAACGTTGTGTGCCGTTCTGTGAGGAAGCCTGTGAGAATGGTGTGTGCAGTAAACCCAATGAGTGTACCTGCAATCCCGGCTATGCTTTACGTTTGGGTAGTATAAACATATGTGATCCGATTTGCTCGACAGGATGTTCGAATGGTAAATGCACGTTGCCGGAAATATGTGAATGTAAACCGGGTTATACGAATGTAGGCGGCCTGGCTTCAGAGGGTTGTGTGCCCGTGTGCAAGGAGAAGTGTGTCAATGCATTCTGCACAGCACCCGATCAATGTACGTGCTTTCCGAACCATGCCTATCGCAATGGTTCGCGTATATTTTGTGAGCCAACTTGCAAGAATGGCTGTGAAAATGGTTTCTGCAGTGAGCCGGGCAAATGTGAGTGTCATGAGGGCTATGAAAAAACCGAACCCCATCTTTGCTCGCCTATATGCAAAGAGCCTTGTGTAAATGGTTACTGTGCGGCACCGGATACATGTAAATGTAATGAGGGCTATGCCTATGCCGATACCAAGGAAAAGGTATGTGAACCTTTCTGTCCCAAAGGTTGCAAGAATGGCAATTGTACGGCTCCCGGTGTATGCACCTGTAATCCAGGCTATCAGTCTTTATTGTTCTATCATTGCATACCGATATGTACTAAGCCTTGCCTGCAAGGCACATGCACTGCACCCGATACCTGTCGCTGTTTCATGGGCTATAAGCCGAACAGTAAAAATCCCAATCAATGTGATCCTGTGTGCAATTTTGATTGTGGCCATGGCAAGTGTATTGCACCGGGCATATGCAGTTGTGATCCTGGCTATGAAAAGAAATGGCTGACGGGGAAATGTGAACCGTATTGTCCCCAAAGATGTATAAATAGTGTATGCTCGGCGGGAGGTGTATGCCGCTGTTATGAGGGCCATCGTTTGCGTGAAGGCTCTACAAGTATCTGTGATCCTGTGTGTCTGCCCAACTGTATTAACAGCAATTGTGTGGAACCCAATACCTGTGAATGCTGGGATGGTTATGAGGATACAAAACATTCGAATTTATGTGTGGCACGCTGTAGGCCTTCCTGTGAGAATGGCAAATGTGTGGCACCCAACAAGTGTCAGTGCAATGATGGTTATAGAGTCACTAACACTTCGATGCCACACAGCTGTCAAGCCATTTGCAAGGAAACATGCATCAATGCTGAGTGCCGCAAACCGAATACATGTGAGTGTCTAGATGGTTATCGTTTCCTAGCGAACAGCACTATAGAATGTGAGCCGGTGTGTGAACAGTCATGTGAACATGGCCGCTGTGTGGCTCCCAATTTGTGCAGCTGTGACTCGGGCTTTATATCGCGTATTAATCGTGACACTGGCCTTACGGAGTGTGTGGGCTATTGCAATGAATGGAACTGTCGGAATGGCACGTGTGCCACTTCTACTTTGTGTCAATGCAGTGACGGTTGGGTATATGACTCGCAACGAGGCCAATGTATGCTGGATGATGTGGCCAAGGAGAGAATCTACAAAAGGTTAGTAAAACTCGGAGAAAAAAAAATAAATTTTTATGAAAAACAAAATTTTTTTCACTTCCCAAAATCTATAGCGGTGTACCTGTATCCCGTTGGACTATTGCTGCCGTAGCCATTATTCTGTTTACCGTTTGCGTGTTGGCTTTAATAATGGTTTTCCGTGAAATTGCCCGCCGTAAAATCAATGACAAACAGCAGGTGCGCCTTATAGAGAATCCCTCATTTGGTGTACTGATGCCCAACGATCAGTGCTGTCGAGAGGATGAAGCGGAAACGGATACTACACAGGAATTAAGCAGTTAGATTGTGATTTTTAGTTTGTATAGCCACATACGTGGCTTAATTGTTTAATTTAAAATTCTTTGCCAGAATTAATACCACTGCCGGGCAAAGGTCGTATTCATAAGTGTCTAGAGTGTATAGAAGTTTTCTTTAAAATTTTTTTTATTTTTTTATTTTATTTTTGTTTTATTTACATATACAAGTTATATATAAATTTTTTTATAAATAATCTCATTATTATTAATTAATTAATTATACTTTAAGTACATGTTTTTCTTTACTTTTTTATTCCGTTTTTTCTAATAATTATTGTAACGTGTTTTCTTTTTTTCTTTAAATAATTTAATTTTAAAATTTATTTTATAAATCATAAATAAAATGCTTGGCATTAAAATTAAATTACAAATAATACTATTCATTTTTCTCAATTGTTGTTGTTGTTGTTATTTTTTTAATAATTTTTTTTACATCTAAATACAAATGTACAATAAAATTGACTATAATGGCAGTTGGGGAAAAAGGGATTGTTAGCTAATGGCTCTAGAACATGACTTTATAATTTAATTCCTATAAACTTTTCAATAATCCGCACTTTAAAAATATATAAATTTTGAGGTTAGATTTAAATTCTCAAAATCATTTTAAAAATCGCCACTCTAAATTAGAAAATTGTTTGTTATAATCACACGACTTTACATGAAATTTTTAAATGCATACAGAGTTCTGTTTAAAATGTTTAAAAAAATTAAAAAAATTTAATTCCCAAAAACTTTTTAAACATTCCCCCTTCTAAATTTAAACATTTTAAGATATAATTACATAATTTTACGAAAAATAATTAATTGCACACATAACTCTACATAAAATGTCTAAAAAATTAAAAGTTAAAAAAAATTAAATTCCCAAAAACTTTTTATAAATCCCCCAATTTAAATTTAAACACTCTAATATATAATCACATGACTGCGTAAAATTATTAATTACAGACAGAGTTCTAAAAACAAAAAAAAATAAATTAAGTTAGGTTAGGTTATAGGACGTGTACGTGTAATTAAGACAAGTACAGTATCCGGAAGTCGAATTGACCCATTGTACAACGTCCTAGTTCCTCACACCACTTATGTTGTGTGCGTTAATTTTATACATGAGTGGTGGGACCTACAGTTTAAAGTCGACTCTGAACGACAGATTTTTGAGAAACTTTTTCATGGCAATTTTATTTACTCTCAGAGTTTTTGGCAGAAATCTGCTGAGAGGAAGTCGCCGTACTTTTTGTATTTTGTCTTGATGTCTGGTCTGGGGCTTTACGTCTAATAAGCCAACACACTACCTACTAGACTACGGCGACTTCAAAAATAAAATTAAATTAAGAAAATTTTAAATTAGTGAAAATATTAAATTCCCAAAATCTTTTTGAAAATCCCCTCATGTGTAAATTAAAAAAAAACTGAAGGATTAAGATTAAATCACATGATTTTTGTGCGGCTAATAGCTGCACTTAGAATTTTAAACAAAATCGCTTGAAAATAAAGTAAATTTTAAAAAGCTTTAATTCTTAAAAACTATTTGAAAATACCCTCAATTAACATAAATTTTTTTTCCTAATTTTTGCTGCCTGACTTTTAAATACAGCTTCAAGTAGGGTTACAGAATGTAATGGACAATATGATGACTGCGAGTGTGAGGAATAGGATAAAATATTACTGAATAGAGTGCACAAATGTGTATCTCTAGACATTTTAGGTGTCTCTTGAAACTTTCCGTGGAATCATTGTTGGAGACTATCCTTAGCTTACTTCCAACTTATAAGAACAATGGAGGAGTTATGGGTAAATGGTTATTTTTCAAATCGTTTGTAGGGAGTCTTGCGAAGATAAGCGTAGTTGGAAGTCGCCAAGATTTTGAAGGACCTCGATTTGGGTATGCATTGGACTCTGCTACCGCGTTTTATAGTCAGGGTATGTGATTTCGAAAAGTTGCTCTTGGTGATATTTCGCAACAGCAAGCAAGATTGCGCTGTAGATTATTTGCTGAACGGACATGTATGCTTTACGGACGGTTTGAAAATGAAGTTTGGGGAGTCAATTTTGAGAAAAACTTTTAGGTTCCCTGATATCTTTAATAAGCAAACAAGCAGCCTTTAAAGCATTGTTTTGCCTAGTATGTCGGCTCGAGACTGGTTTTAGCCTGCTGGTAGTTCTCCCAGGGTTCTTAAACAGGTATTGAGTAATACTGTGCAGGAACATTTCGAGCTTTAAAATGAACCAGAAAGTGAGGGCGAGACAAAATAATACAACTCCCTTGATACACTTCTTCAGATCGTTCAAGAGCCAGAGAGCGGACACTCTACGGCGTAATGGGGAAGAGTGCTTAATCAGCAGGCTTTTAGTTGTCAGATATAATCGTTACAGGACGGAATACATGCGCACTAAAAAATCTAAGGATTTTGTAAAATTCGTAGAATTCTGAAAACTAATGAATTCCCAAAAACAATTTCAAAAATTCCCTCAAAAGACAAACTTCAGAAAAATACGTTTTCATTCCCAAAATTTTTTTAAAAAAATTCCTTGCCATGCAGCTAACAATCCCTTTTTACTTTTACAAGCTTTTCCGTTTTTTTCTATCCTTTAAAAAAATTGTTGTTGTTGTTCTTCCTTAAAGAAAAGTCTCTTTTTCTAGTTTAATTCTTTGAAAAAATATTGTCCTTTGTTGTTGTTGCATTACGTATCATGGCGGCTTATCCTGTGGCAGTGGCTTTGTTTCGGGCGGTTGTTGTGATGCTCGAGTTGATGTGGGCGGACTTGAGGCAGCGGCCGGTGATTTTTCGGCCTTAAGATGCGAACATATTGCTGAGGTATTTCGTGGACTGGTTTTGGCTAATTGTGTGGCAGTTTGTAAATTATTATAGAGACCCGTTATGCTAGGCATTAAACCGGAATCGCCATCTTCCATGATAACTGAACTATCGGCCGCCGATGGTATGGTGGGTAGGAAGCGAACACCCAAACGAGGTGGCGAAGTGTCTTCTTCCTCTTGCACGGCCTCTTGGCGCACGAGACGTGGTTTGGGTAAAGTAGAGGCAAACTGTTGATGGGGTATTTTGTTGCTGTGGGCTGAAAAGAAAAGAGGAGATCTTAATCGAATGTTTTTTATTTTATATTCTTTGACTCACTGATAATGGCCGGCAAAGGCGTGGTGCTACCCGCACTGGATCTGGACAGCCTGAATGTGGACGTACTGGCCGTTGTGGCTGAGGCAGAGGAATCATTGCGTGAGGATGACAGATTTGAGTCTTGTGAAGTTTTCCTCGTTATTAACCATGCCGAATGCCTTCTTCTATTCGGGTCCATCATTTTCATGGGTATGGCACAGGTATGGGCATGAGTGTGTGCAGGTATTTGTCCACTATTGGGATTACCATTGCGCCAGCTTGAAGAACGTGAAGAACAAAAATTTTCACTTGATATTGAGCCTGCACGGGTTTGTTTCTTTTGCTTGATTTCCGAGAACTGATACTGATACGGATCGTTTTTATTGCTGCGCGACAATCTAGCCCTTCTAGCATCCAGCCGTTGAGGTTGATTTCTATTACAACACGTTACACAGCAGCTACAGTGATGCCATATTCGCTGCCAAGTACGCGTTAGCAAAGAGCCCTCTTTCTCTTGGATTTTATGCCAATTCGGCATTTCACTAGGCATCATGCGCAAGCAACGGCAACCGGGTGGATGAACAGCTGGCAAGAGCGGAGGCAATTCCTTTGGCAGTCTCTCTGTGCCTACACCTCTTCGGGCCAAAGCTCCGGCACCTCTGGTAACCCTGGTCTCCTCAAAATGTTTACACAAATTCACACAGTCCTTCTTAAACTGTTTCGTCATAATGGCATACAGAAAAGGATTGCAGCAGGAGTTCAAGGGCAATATAAACACGGTGAATATCTTTGCCTGTTCCAAAGAAATCAATTGCAAGCCAAATATGGCTGTTATGGAGAAAAAGGCAATGGGAGACCAGCATAGAAAATCGGTAAACACTAGCAAGGCCATACGCTTGGCTATTCTAGAGTCATTCGTATTCCAGGCTTGTGAGCCCCTAATGGCCCAATACATTTTCAAATAACAGCCCATCAGGGTTAGAAAGGCACAACCGTTTATTGTCATTAAAGCTATAACATACGTTAGACTAGCTATGCCAGTGGTCGTTTCAAATGGCAAGCAAACGGCAAATTTCCTATAATCCGAAATGCCCAGCAAGGGCAACATGGCCATAATAATGGCAAACGACCAGCCCACTAACATTATATAGGCGGCCTGTTTCAAGGACAGCCGTTTATTCAAGTGTATGGCATGGGTAATGGCATAATTCCGTTCCAAGGTGATGACAGCCAAGGTATAAACCGATAACTCAGAGGATAATACGGCCAAAAAGCCAGCTATTTGACACATAACGGACATTTGCCAGGGTATGGCAAACATTCGGAATTCACCCAAAGTCGAGGCATCCACAATGGCCAAGATGCCCAGATAAATGCCCATAAAAAAGTCAGCTGCGGCCAAATTGCATACCAAAAAGCGGGGCACATCCATTTTGGAGCGGGAAAAGATTAAAACAAACACCACACAGCCATTGCCTAGTAAGGCCAGTAGAAACACAGCCCATACGCCACAGCGCAAAGTCCACCAATCGAAGAGATCAGCACAGGGCAGAAAAGGACCAGGCATGGGTAAGCATTGTATACTACCGGGGGTATGATCCGTGCCTATTGTGGCAAATAGGCCGCCACCTGCAAATGTACCAGCAAATGTGGGCGTTGAGCCTGTGGGCGTATTGCTTCCCAAACCTGTGCTTAAAGCATCCTCATCGAAATATTCCTCCATGTAGGTGGGTATATTGCCGGGATAGGTAAAATCCTGACCAAAATTATCCCAAATATCATGCATTTGTGAACCAAATTTCTTGCTGAGATTGTCTGCATAAGAAAAGGGAAAAAGGAAACGGAAATTAAATTGTGCTACAAAAAAATTATATTTTTACGTACGCAACTGCGGCCATATATCCATCATGCTATTGTTCCACAAGCTCATATCAAACTCTGCATCTGAGGGAAACAGCACTGCCTCTTGGACCAAGGGTGGCTTCTTGCTTGCGGACATGGCTACCAGCGGTATAAATGGGCAGCAATGATAGGCATACGATAAGATTAAGGTTTGTATGCGTGGAAATGTTTCCGGCAATGGAAAATCCTTCAACTTTGGATTGTTGAACGTCTTCAAATGCAGTAGACGCTGCAGCCCATTGGCCGGCAATTGTGGAAATATATTGTTGCCCAAATTTAAATCCTCCAATGAGGTGAATGGCAGGAAAGCATCTTTGTGTATGAAAGATATTTGATTACCTTCTAAATCTCTTGAGGAAAAAATCATAAAATTATTCGATAAATTCTTGAACCACAAGATAATAGGGTGGACTTACAATAATTGCAATTTGGCAATGCCATAAAAAGCATCCTGAGGTATTGTCTCTATACGATTATACGATAATAATAGATCGTGTAATTGTTTTAGGCCATGGAATGGACGTCCTTTTAAATCTTCGATTAGGTTGCTTGATAAGTCTCTAAAGGAAGAGGTTTTTTTAAAAAAATACAACAAAGGAAACATAGCATTTTTTATTAAAGAATTATAAAAGAATTTAGCAGCTAAAGAAATTGAAATTCCCAAAAACTTTTTAAAAATCGCCACTTTTTAATTTCGAAAATTTTTTACAACTTTTTAAAGACTGCCGCGGTAAGAATGAATTTGGTTTTTGACTCTTTTTTTAAAATTAAATTATAAAGAAGATATGTTCGCATTAGGGATGCCAAGTGGGATTGATTTTAAAAAATCCTGGGATTCTGGATTACGGGATTGGGAGTTTTCGGGAAAAATCGGGATTGAAAAGTATATGTATATAAATTAATTTATAATCCCAAAATTCCCGGAAAATTCATGGACAAGTTTTAAAAATCCCGGGATTCGGAATTTGAAAATTTTCAAAAATCCCGGGATTTCAGGGTTCGAGATTTCCCGAAGATCACCACGGTTTGGATGAATTTTCGGGATAATTCGGTATTGAAAAGAATATATAAATTAATTTATAATCCCAAAAATCCCGGAAAATCGATGGACAAGTTTTAGAAATCCCAGGATTCGGAATTTGCGAAATCCCCAAAATCCCGGGATTTCAGGATTCGAGATTTGGCGAAGATCACCACGGCTTGGTTGATGGAACATTACTTTTCTTTAAATTTTCCATGACTTTCTTACGGAAATGTGACTGTATTTCACTAATACTGGAACTGTTTCTCTTTTATTCGCATAAACCCGGGATAACCCAAAATCAAATAAAAAAATTCCACGGTATTAAATCGCATGCTCCTGGTGGCTAGTTGACGTCATAATTTCTTGACATAATTTGTTCCAGTAAGCGTTGTTGCAATAAATCGATTGTAGCAAGTGCAGTGTGGCAGGCAGTGCCATGTTACTGTAATCACATGGCGTCCATATCCAGGTCGTCCATTTAGGACCACAAGTTCTACGTTTTCATGTTTCACTGTCATTGCATTTTTAGCCCCATCTTACAAAAACTAAGGCGCCTTCACGCCACCTGACCAAAATCCACACCAGACAATTGCTCGTTGCATTTCTTCCTTATCGATTGAATGTGGATTTTCTGAGACTTAAAGTTGAACGTAGTCTTGTGGGTAGTGTGTTGGCTTATTAGACGTGAAGCCACGGTTCAAATCCAAGGTCAGACATCAAAACGAAATACAAAAAATATTTTTTCGACGAATTCCTCTCAGCAGATTTCAGGCAAAAACTCTAAGAATAAATAAAATTGTCATGAAAAGTTTCCCAAAAATCTGTCGTTCGAAGTCGACTTTAAACTGTAGGTCCCGCCACTCATGTATAAAATTTAACACGCACAACATAAATGGTGTGATAAGCTAGGTTCTAAGCCTGACTTAAGGGTTGTAATAACCAATTATGTATGCATCTTACAAATGATCGGGCCCAATCACACCATCTGATCAAAATCCACACCTGGCAGTTGCTCGTTGTGGGTGCATTTCTCTCTCTTCGATTGCATAAGGATTTGCGGAGCCTTAAATTCGAAAATTCTTTGTATTTTCTAAGCCATGCGGGTGGAAGTAGTCTTCATTGGACACAATAACTTTTTGGAATGATTGGTTTTGACTAGACTTTGTTTAATTATCCATTGAACGAATTGCCGGCACTATTCTGGTTTGAGTTCCTGTATAATAAGAATTTTTTTCATAAAAGTAGAGTATTTTTGTCCAAATTCGCTGTGCAGCGCTACGTGAATTTGAAATTAATGAAGATGCCACCGAAGGAATGTTTTCAGGATTCCGGCGAAACTCTCTTTTACAGTAGCATTGTTTTCAGGAGACCAACCGGAACTTTAAGGCGTACGAGGATTGCTGGTTCGAATGGTTTGATTACTCTTTGAATGGTTGACGCATTAGGTTAAGTGTCTGGACTAAAAATTGTTCGAATTTTGCAAGCAGCCTTAGCATAACTTTTCAAATTTCCGTAATTTCCAGTTTTGAATGATAACCACGCATTGATCTTTCCAAAAACTCTCCATTCTTAAGCACCGAAATCAATATGTGTGACAGCCGAGAGGGTAATTTAAAACTCTTTAGTCAGGACTACAACCCAGATTCACACATCACCCAAGTAGTGTGTGTTAATGAGCCACTAGGACCTACAATTTAACGTTGATTCCGATCAGAGATCAGCAATGAATCGCTTTTTCGCTACTCATAAGTACTCATGAAATTTTGAGTATGAGTAAGTCAACAGTATTGAAATCCAACTACGCTGATTCATTCGTACTCAGTACAACATTGATTTATAAGTACCGGTTGCAATGTTGACAATGTTGTACTCATGTTGACATCTCAACTCATAACATTCGAAATATGTTTGATTCATACGTCTACTAATTCAGATTCATAAATTTAGAAAAATACTTATAATACTCATAAATGATTCCAGTGATTCGAATCATTCGTCAAAATTTACAGCCGCAGTTGTTGTTGCATTTACAAAGAAAGAAGAAAGACACGTAAACAAAAAAGACAAAGACAGCAAGCAGCGCAAATACACAACCTTCTTGTGAGTATTGTAGTGTTCGTACGCGGATCATACTTATTTTGTGATTCGTGTATACGATGAGTCATGAAGAGTCGAAATCAATAACATCATAAGTATTGTTAAGTATGAGTACGATGAGTATTTCAAACGTTGAATAAGAATAGTATGAGTATGACAGTAAAATAAGTATGAATGCATATAAGTATCATAAATTATAACTATGATTCCAACCTACTCATCGTTTTGAATACTCATTGCTGACCTCTGATTCTGAGTAACAGATTTGAGAAACTTTTCAGAATTTTTGCCAGACAGTAAGTAGACGAAAGAAACCTCTTTTCATATTTCGAGTTGTCTGAGCTGAAGTTCGAATCATGGGTTCGTGTCTAATAAGCCAACACATTACCTCCTATTCTCTGCAGACTTCATGAATATTTTGCTTCAGATATTCCTGCAACCAACTGCTGTGAAAAACTGACTTCAAACATCAATATAAGCTTGTCATACCGGCATCCAAAATCGTTTCTCTACGTTACTTTGGCTCCATTTGTTTTGTTTTTTGAAGGAATTCGTGTGCCTGAAAAACTTTTGAAATTGCTGTCGTGTTGACTCCAAATAAGTTCTTAAATTATTCTTGTGTTTGGTAACCTTCTTCCATGTATAATGACTGAAATCCAAAATTTTTTTCGTAACCTGGTCGTTTTTTCTTTTCCGTCCGAAAACTATCTTTCGTTAGTTTGAATCAATGACTCATAAGCAGGATAAGCTTCAGTAAGCAAAAGTATTCTTTAAAACGATGCATTTTGGCAAAAAAAAATCAGCGGTTTGGAAGCAAAAAAAAGTAATTTCTTTTAATAACACCCAAGATATTGAAGTCACGAACCATATTTAAAGAAGACACTGTCTGTTGTAAGTCCTGCAATTTTAAATCATACACCCGTCAACTCCTCTTTATAAACTAGTGCCTTGGTGGCTCCAAATAAGTTTTTAAATTATTCTTGTGTTTGGTAATGAGGCACTCGAAATTTTTCAATGCCCTAGTAGTTCTTTCTCTTCCTTCTGGAAACTATCTCTCTATCTAAGCTTACGGGAGGAAAAATAACTTCAAACGATGCTTTTTTTTGCTAAAAATTTCGACAATTTCGAAGCGAAAAAAATTCACTTCATTACACCCAAGATATTAAAGACACGAACCATATAAATTAAGGGTCCGCCAAATAACTTTTTTTTTTGAAAATGCTTTAAAAAAAACTGCTGAATAGTTTCTGAAATTTCTTTTTTTATTTGAAAGTACAATCCTTCCGGATAATAATTGAAAATAATTTCATTCAAATTGCTACCTCGGCTGGCCATGCAGTAGCCTACACCAGAAGATGCCGATTTTGGCAAAAAAAATCATCTTTTCAGATGAAGCTCTTTTTGATCTTGGCGGGTATGTAAATAAGCAAAATTGTCGCATTTGGGGCACGGAAAACCCGCACGCATGCATTGAAAAGCCGACGCACTCAAAACAAGCCGCTGTTTGGTGCGGATTTTGGTCCAGAGGCATAATTGGGCCATTTTTCTCGAAAATGAGCAAGGAGTGGCCGTTACAGTCAATGGCGATCGTTATCGGGCCATGTTGAACGAATTTTTGTTCACAAAAATGGAAGAGGAGGATATTGGCAACATTTGGTTTCAATGGGACGGCGCTACGTGCCACACAGCCGAAGCTACACTCGATGCTTTGCGCCCTGTTTTTGAAAATCGCATTATCAGCCGCAGAGCTGATGTCGTTTGGCCACCTTGGAGCTGCGATTTGACACCGATGGACTATTATTTTTGGGGTGCCGTCAAAGATAAGTGTTACGCCGACAAGCCAGAGACAATTAACGCTTTAAAGGACAATATTCGTGAAGCCATTGGTGAAATACAACTGCACACAATCGATAATGTGCTTAAAAATTGGACCGATCGTGTAGGCTACTGCATGGCCAGCCGAGGCAGCCATTTGAATGAAATTATTTTCCATTATTAACCGAAAGGATTGTACTTTCAAATAAAAAAAGAAATTTGAGAAAATATTCAGTAATTTTTTTTAAAACAATTTCAAAAGAAAAAAGTTATTTGGCGGACCCTTTATTAGGATGCCAAATTGCCAACCAGATATTAAAGACACGAACCATATTTCCAGAAGTTACTTTTAAAGCAATTTCTCTTAATTAATTGGAATAAAAATAGTTTGTTGAACAAAAAAAAAAAAAAAAAAATTGGACTTACAACAGTCTTAATTCTCGGCAATTAGCTAACATAGGAATGTGCTTAATGGAATTGGTCTTCAGCTCTCTGTAATTAAATTTTGGAATGGAAACAATTAAAGTGTACATTGATTGGACGACAAACATAAACTTACAAACTTCTCAGTCTTGGTGTTTGACGGCATAAACTACTGGGCACTTCATTAATGCCCGCTCTATCCAATTTTAAAATCTCCAAAGCATAGCAGCCCTCCAAATCAGGGAATTTTTTCAAAAATCTTACATCCGATAAGATTCTGAAATAAAAAAGAAACTCAGATCTTTTCTTAAATGCCATCAGCTAAACTACTTACAATTTCCTTAATTTCGGCATGCTCCGTAGAGCACCTGGCACAATTTGGGCAATGGGATTGGCTCTCAAGTCCAAGGTTTGTAGATTCTTTGGTAGGTCAGTGTCGTTTAGCCAGCGTAAACGATTGCTGGTGGCAGATCTGCAAGGGAATATCAAACAAGAAATTAAAACAACAATTCAATGACTTCTTCATGAAAACCTTATCTTTAAAAAAAAAACACTGAAAAAGAATCTTGAACTTGCTCTCCATTTGTTTCATTTCATTGCTTTACATTGGAGTTCATTGTCTTACAAAAAAAAAGCAGAAAAAGGAAAAAAATGATCAAAAACGCTTTTTTAAACCAAAAACAGCTGGTTTTGAATGAAAAAAATTGCGGTTATTGCGGTGCATTGCATTTGACACACAATACTCGTGCATTGTCTGGAGCGTTTTGCGTGACTAATGCTACAAATAATTGATAAAACCGTAAAGAAAAAAATTAATCTTTTAAGTGGAACAAAGACCAAAAATTATCACTTAAAACCGCAAAGAAAAAATTTAAACTTTCCAAAAATTATTCCAAAACAATTTCAAAATGTTTGATAAAATTGGCAAAAAGTCCACTTCCTTAATGTGGAAATGATGCAATTAGCAACAACGTAATGTAATTCAGCAGTATTGTAAGCAATTCCAAATTTTCCATATTTAAACCCATGACATGCCCAGTAGATAGTAAACATTTCCTTCTGGCACAAATTAATGCCACACAGATTCAAACTGTACGATCTGATGATTCCTTTTGCTCATTACAGAACATATATACTGGATTCGAGATGCCTATTCTAAAAATAGGTGTACTTTTCGCCTATAGCCCCCTATCCAAAGGCCTGTTACTTACGTCTGGGTATTACTGGGTATTCACATACATAATTATTCATTAAAATACTTCAGTTAAGATTACAACCTAGTTTATCAAACCACTTATGTTGTGTGTGTTAATTTTATACATGAGTGGTGGGACCTACAGTTTAAAGTCGACTCCTAACGACAGATTTTTGAGAAACTTTTCATGGCAATTTGTTATTTAGTCTCAGAGTTTTTGCCAGAAATCGCCAAAGAAATAATTTTTGAAATTTTGTTAGGTTCGAGGTCTCTGGCGTGTGGTTTGAACGTCTAATAAGTACATAATACCTACTACACTACGGCGCTTCTCTGGTTTCGAGATGCCCATTCTAAACAAATGTACTTTACGTCTACAGTGCCCTGTTAAAAGGACTGTTACTTACGTCTGATATTACTATGTATTCTCTCATTGTAATTTATCAAACAAAAGTTTCAAATCTCTTCCTTTTGGTTGAGGATGCTTCTGCAAACATGTCTTCTTAATACACATAAAGATTCTGAGCCCATCAGTGCTGTGAAAGCATAGAGTAACCCTATTTCCCCTACCCGGCTGTTTAAGATTCTCCAAACAGTTGAGGTCGCCGTAGTCTAGTAGATAGTGTGTTGGCTTATTAGATGTGAGGCCACGGTTTCGAACCCCAGATCAGACATCTCCAACAAAACAAAGAAAAAAATATTCGTTCGGAATCAACTTTAAACTGTAGATCCCGCCACTTATGGATCAAAAAACAACACACAACATGGGTGACAAGATAATCTAGGTCGTAATGCTGATTGAAACGTTGTAATGATCATTTATGTTGGTGTACATATGTAGGTACAGAGTTTCATACTAACCGAATGCCAAAATAGCATCAGCAACTATTTGTCAGATAGAATTGCTATCTCCTATCCTTGCTCTTCAAATTAAATTGAACACACTTTCGCTTACAAGAAGCCCTCGAGTTTCCGCATGGACTCAAAATATTTCATTCTATGGCCAAAACCTCCAGCTGCTGTTCCAGGAATCGTACCAAATATAGTCCCTCTTTTGATTGAGTATGTAACTTCGAGAATTCTCCATCCTTTCTTGTTACCAAGCCTCGTTGCAAAGCACTTTCTTAAATATGGCATCCACTAGTTCTGTCCAGCTGACAGTAAAGGAGGAAACTGTCAGCCACTGTATTCATTCAGTCACGAAATCCGTAATTCATTTCATGTTTGACTTATCAGCCATCATTCCAACCATAGTCTCCAAAGTTTTGGTTTTTACTACTTTCTACTTATCAACAAAGCTTCCAGCTTTCTTTGCTACAGGTTCTCATTGCTTGTAGTATACCCATGTACGCTAGAATCTGTATGGTATACCAATCCAATTAGGCTGTTTTCAGATTTGTTCTATCTACCCAGATAATTACCCAATAGATCACATTGGTGTGACAATCATTGTATGCATCTATTGCCTAATTTATGGGTTGCATCCTCTGGATTTCCCTGCAAGTCTTTTCCATGGAATTATGGCATGTCTGCTCTTTCCTGAGAGGAAAATTACTAACCAGTGATATTTTCTGATAAATTATCCCAGTCAGGAGTCGAATATTTTTTAGTTTAACAAGTTTTCTTCTTCGCCTAATGGTACTACTGATGTTCATACTTAACCCCACTGTCGTGTAGTAGCCGTAGTCTAGTAAGTATTGTGTTGGCTTATTAGAGGTGAGGCCGATTTTCTAAGCCTTTCGCAGACATCGCTAACAAAATGAAATATGAAAGAATATTTCTTCGGCGATTTCCTCTCAGCAGATTTCTGGCAAAACCTCTGAGTGTGAAATACAATTGCCATGAAAAGTTTCTCAAAAATATGTTGTTCGGAATCGACTTACAACTGTAGGTCCTGCCGCTCATATACAAAATTAACACACTCCACACAAGTGGTGTGAGAATCCTGACTGAAGGGTTGTAATGACCAATCATGTATGCATGCGTCATACACTAACGACTTACAATCTTAATCATTGAATGACGTCACAAGTCACAAAAAGTCGCTTCTAATTCATCTTGAGCCATCAGAATTGTATTACCTGCTTACACTTGGCAGCCTATGTCCATCTCAGATAGTTTCACTGCTGGTGACAATTTATATTTGTGCCGACTTTTATTATTACCCGTGTGTGTGGGACATTTTTCATTTGTCTGGGTATCATAGGACCTTTACCCTTTGACTTACAGTGGCGGTCTTATAATTAGAAACGACTTAGCAACATGTATGTTTGTTAATTTGTTTTACAGTTTTCACTGTATACCTGAGATCAAAGGTTTTAATTTTAGGAAGTCTTACATACGTTTTTCCATCAGATTGGGACAAATTAAACTTAGATTCGTCACTCCAGAGAGCTCTGTTACAGAAACATCGTTTCTAATTATAAGGCTACCACTGTATTTATAACCTATTTTTGTAAGACCAACGATTTCAGGCGAACGTGTGTTCGTAAGGAAACACAAACAAAATTGAGTGCTTTTTTGTTTTTTTTTTTCATTTCATTTTATTGTTTCTTTTTTGATTTATTTTTTAAATTAATTTTTTTGAAATTAATAAAACATAATTCTTGCCATTTAGTACCACCCTAATATTGTTTGCATACAAAAACTTTTCTTTTGAATTGATAACACAAGCAAATCATTCAGTCTCACATTTATGCTTCCCCCCAAGCTGTGGTATTAAAGCGTGTGTAACAGTTTTAAAAAATTAAAAACACTCTTCGCCTTCTCACACAAAAACTACTCATAACAGCGTAAACACTTATGTACCGTATGGACGCTTACTCACACGTGTTTATTTGCCCTCTGTACGGTTTAATAAACCAGCACATAAACAAACTCACTCTCCCTCTCTCTCATTAAAATAAGCAATTGTTTTCAATTATACAATAACAACAAAAACAATTCAACACCAAAGAAAAAAAATAAAAACAAAAAACAAGAAGAAAAAAACAACGACAATTTCGAGACAAACAATAATAACAACAAAAACAATAACAAACCACAATTGATAATTATCAACACATTGAAAGTGTGCAAGTATAACAACAACAACAACGGCGAAAAAACAGATATCACCCCGAAAAAACAAAAGTTAGTCCCCCTTTTGAATAGGAAGGGGGTGTTGTTCCTTAAATTTATTTTATTTTCATAAGAATGCCAACAAAAGCATTGAAAGGAGAAAGTTCAGTTCAAACTTTTGTTAAGTAAAAGCTTTGTAAAAAGTATTATAACCCGTTAGTTTATAGCTGAAGAGTGTAACCCTATACATTGATGCTCCTGTTCCTTCTCTACACACTTTACTAGTCACAGGCTAAACACATGAAGACACTTCTGACGTAATTTGTCACTTAAGAAGGCAAAACAAACTCATAAGTAAGACTGTCAACTACAGTAAAGGAATTACAAGCCTTCAGTCAAGATTACAACCTTTTTTCGCTTTATTAAAGCCACCAGTAGTCATCTTAATACGCGGTTTCTAAATCTATCTCATGGGAAACTATCTCCTCTCCACTTGAAGGGGTATTAGTGTGATTGCATTTGCTTGCCAAAGCCACAATAATGTTGAAAAGAGTTTCATTGAAAAACACTTTCTTTGCGTTTAACCTCAATGTCGTTACTTGGAAAAGATTTTTTTTTTTTAAGTAAACTTTTGAGAGGAAAGTTGAAGTACTACAGTAAAGGAATCACTTGAGTTGAGTTGTTAGTTTCAATACTTTTTACTTTCTTTCGTACACACTTTTATCAATTAAATTTATATTTACGTACTTCGGACACACATCAATTAGGTGGTAAGGGTGTAATGGTTTTAGGCAAATACTAGTAAAGGACCTAAAACGGTATGAGGTCATTGCTAGAAGCAATGGACAGAAAGTGGTACGTTATTATAGTTTAGGTAGATGACGTGGTTGTAGCAACTACAGAAAAAGATTCAAAGTTACCCACAGGAATTCGAGAATCTGTGCTGAAATCACTGGCGACATGTTCGAATGCATGTGCACTGGCAGTTAACTCAACTGAGACAGAGTTTGTACTACTCACCAGAAGATACAAAGTCCTTAAATTTGCTGGCCCTAGTATGGAGTTGCTGTCTTTCTAACCAGGTTTTTAAAACCAACACTATTCTACAGAGCTGCGGTGTCTTACTTTGCTTTGTCGAAAAAGAATCATAAATTCCGGTTTGAACGTGTTATAAGGATGGTGACGATCATCTTAGAACAAAACTGTTTAACGCTTCGTTTACCACCCTTAACTATCTTCTCTACCAGTTAAGGGTGGACGAAAATAGTGACTGTAATCGCGACAATGTAACTGAACTTCACAACAGCATGGAAGTTTGGAAGCTATGATCATAATGTTTTACAACTACCATAGAACACCTTCGAAGTATTCATGGACGTATTCAGATCTTGCGACGCGGAATATTTTAGCTTTATCGACTGTAAACCAACCATCAGATCCCTAGAGAAACATGAAAAGTTGTCTAACAATGACAGATTTTTCAAGAGGAGTAGGACATTCGATGATTAGTCTTATATGGGTTCCTAGATAGGGACACTTTGAACTTAACACCGAAGCTTATATACTTGCAAAGGAAAATTCAATTTAAGTCATATGTAAGATTGGCATTCCTCTCAAATGGTTCCACACCAAGTTCACTTTTCTGCAAAAGAAAAAAAATTGCGATAATTAAGCCAGTTGTGTAGAGACCATACAGATCTGTCCTCATATGGATAGAGGCAGAATAAAATTTGTGTTATTGCTAACCATAGTTCATCTCAGCAGATTTAGAGCGGTTATACTGGAATATGGGCCTTCTGGTTCCATACCCAGAGTTTGTAAACACTACGTTGTTAGTTGATTTATACAAAACCTTTACATACATACATATATTACTGGTCATTACAACCCTTCAGTCAGGATTACGACCTAGTTTCTCACATCAGTTATGTTGTGTGTGTTACTTTTATACATGAGTGGCGGGACCTACAGTTTATGGTCGATTCCGAACGACAGGTTTTTGAGAAGCTTTTCATGGCAATTTTATTTCAGTCTCAGAGTTTTTGCCAGAAATTTGCTGAGAGGAAGTCGCCGAAGAAATACTTTTTGTATTTTGTTTTGATGGCTGGCCTGGGGCTCGAGAACCCTGACTTTACGTCTAATAAGCCAACACACTACCTACTAGACTAAGGCGACTAGGTTTGTGGCGATCATGATAAATGTGCCCTTAGAACGAAATTGTCTAAGGCATCATATACTATCTATAACTTGCTACTGCACAACAGCTTGCACAATATCATGGAAGTTTAGAAGCTATGCTCATACCAAAATCTTAGGTACATATGATCAGGCTGTACCAACAGACTATACGCTATAATTAAACTTTTCTTTTTACCCTGATTTTATAACGATGATATGGTATTGGTTTACAACCTTTAAAGGTTGTCATCTTAAATGATTCAATGGCGGGTTTAAATCACGCAATGAAATCGAATCTAGAGTCTGTTCCGAATAGTAAAATCTTAGATTGTCCGTTGCAGTACATAGTTAAAGACAGAAAAGAAGCCACTTAATACCTGGAAAGTGGATTCACCATATCTAGGATTTTCTAGGAATATCGTGTGTCTGCGGAGGAGATAGCCTACAGATTCCAAACAGTGGCACATTGAAAGTAAGAACGAAGCTGACGTACTAAAGGGTGCTTTTTACAGAGGTATAGAACTTTAAGTTGCAATAAAACAACGATGGATTATTCGATTGACATGAATTTTATTTATCCGAAAGATAATCTTGTGGCATTACATTTTAAATATGATTTCTGGCATTTGACCGCCACGGCTGGCGCGGATGTAGTCCAATCTGGACGTCCAATTTTCGATGACTTTTTCCAATGATTCCACCAGCCTATAAAGCGCACCAAACAGTCAGTTTTTCTGGTTGTAACGGTGTTTCCACATACACTTGAGGATTACCTTCACTCCAAATGCGGCAGTTTTGTTTGTTGACGTAGCCATTCAACCAGAAGTGCGTTTCATCGCTAAACAAAATTCGCTTAGGAAAATCGGGAACAACGGTAATCTCGTTTTGGGCCCATTCGACGAATCTACGCCTTACTTGATGATCGTTTGGCTTCAAATCTTGCTCGAGTTGGATTTTGTAAGCACGCAAACCAATTTCCTTCCGCAAAATCTTCCATAAAGTGGATGGACACAGATCCAATTCCTGTGCTCGATGGCGGATGGACTCATTCGGGTCTTCCTCAATGCTGCGCTCTACAGCAGCAATAGCTTCTTCTGTACGCACCGTACAGCGTCTCTGGGTATGCGAGTTATCAATAAGAGTAAACGTGGTGCGAAAACGTTCCATGGTTAATCGAATTAACTGCTCTGATGGACGATTTTGTCGACGATAAAATGGACGTAGTGCGCGATACGTTTTTCGCACAGAACCATTATTTTCGAAATAAAATTGAACTATTTGCAAGCGTTGTTCAGGTGTGAGTCTATTCATGATGAATTGCCATACCAAACTGAGAATAAACCACTTGACAGCTGTTAAATCGGTCGCCATATTGAAAAGTAATGCCAACTTAAAGTTCTATACCACTATAAAAAACACCGTTTATTTGCAAATGCTGCCATAAAGAAAATTTCAATTTACTTCATACGCCTTACCGAAATTTTACTCATTTTGAAGAAAAGGAAGGGATAGACAAAATTGAATTCGGAGGGATGAACACAATTGCATAGAGATCATACAGATGGGATTCGTTATGGATACAGGTAATATTTTCGTTATAGCTAACCAGACTCTGGAAGGTAGTGTGTTGGCTTATTAGACGTGACGCCGTGGTTCAAATCTCAGCTAAGACATCTCGATCAAAACGAAATACAAAGAAATATGTCTTTCGCTGACTTCCTCTCAGCAGTTTTCTGGCAAAATCAGTCATTCACAGTCCACTATCCGCTAATGGCTAAAATTAACAAGCACAACATGGGTAGCAGCTAGGTTGTAATCCATACCAGTGTTGTAAAATTGAAATTTTAAAATGGTACTGAGCTATAACTGAAAGAGTACTTTTTTGCATCAAATGGTACTTTAGTAAAAAAATACATACATGTACAAACATATATAATTGGTCATTACAACCCTCAATCAGTATTATGACCTAGCTTCTCACACCACTTATGTTGTGGGTGTTTATTTTATACATGAGTGGCGGGACCTACATTTTAAAGTCGACACTCCGAATGACAGATTTTTGAGAAACTTTTTCATGACAATTTTTATTTACTCTCAGAGAGTTTTTGACTGAATGAGGTCGCCGAAGGAATATTATACGTTACGTTTCGGCAAGCGTTCTCATGCTTTTCGTATCCTTAAAACGTACATACGTTCCGTGAACGTCTGGCCAATCGGGGCTAAAGGCTAATTTTACCTTTAGCATTACGTTTCTAATAAATTAATAGTTGAAAACCGCAAGACATACAAAATGTAATTATAAAAAAAGTACAGAAAGCGTGGCGGAGGTACTGCAGTATTTTTAATATGGAAAAGTACTGAAAAACGTACTAAAATATTGAATTTTTCAACACTGATCCGTACTAAAGGACTATTATGATCAGCGGCTCATCACAAAGACATCCGAAGAAGCTGTAATGACGAATAAAAATATGAGAGCATAGTATTGGCTGTCATTCTCTGGCCTTTTGGAAGCATTAAGTCGGGTGAGTTTTGAGTACCTAGAGTTTATTGACTGGACGTTGTTAGCCAGATGAGCCAGAGATGATTTGGAAAGAATTCACATCTTTATAACACTATCGGGATAGCGGCGAGATGCAAACCAGAAGTTTTAATTGTTCGAAAAACATTTTCGGTGTTACAAAAGGAAATACAACCCAAATAATCAATGGGTTTCGAGACTGCTGACTAAGTAACTTAACCTGCTTCCCTATTGACTACATAGTCATATACAAATATTATAGGCCTTAACTAAAGGGTCCGCCAAAAAACTTTTTTTTTTTAAATGCTTTAAAAAAAGCTTTAAAAAATGCTTTAAATGCTTTAAAAAAAAAAACTGCTGAATATTTTCTCAAATTTCTTTTTTTATTTGAAAGTACAATCCTTCCGGATAATAATTGAAAATAATTTCATTCAAATGGCTGCCTCGGCTGGTCATGCAGTAGCCTGCACCAGAAGATGCCAATTTTGGCAAAAAAAATCATCTTTTATGATGAAGCTCATTTTGATCTTGGTAAAGTTGTCGTATTTGGGGAACAGAAAACCCGCACGCATACATTGAAAGGCCGACGCACCCAAAACGAGTCACTGTTTGGTGCGAATTTGGTCCAGAGGCATAATTGGGCCATTTTTCTTCGAAAATGAGCAAGGACTGGCCGTTACAATCAATGGCGATCGTTATCGGGCCATGTTGAACGAATTTTTGTTCACAAAAATTTAAGAGGAGGATATTGGGAACATTTGGTTTCAACAGTACGGCGCTACGTGCCACATAGCTGAAGCTACAGTCGATGTTTTGCGCCCTGTTTTTGAAGATCGCATTATCAGCCGCAGAGCTGATGTCGTTTGGCCACCTCGGAGCTGCGATTTGACACCGTTGGACTATTATTTGCGGGGTGCCGTCAAATATAAGTGTTACGCCGACAAGCCAGAGACAATTGACGCTTTAAAGGACAATATTCGTAAAGCCATTTGGTGAAATACAGCTGCACACAATCGATAATGTGCTTAAAAATTGGACCGATCGTGTGGGCTACTGCATGGCCAGCCGAGGCAGTCATTTGAATGAAACTATTTTCCATTATTAACCGGAAGGATTGTAGTTTAAAATAAAAAGAGAAATTTGAGAAATTATTCAGTAGTTTTTTTAAAGCATTTTAAAAAAAAAAGTTATTTGGCGGACCCTTTATTAAGCACTTTCTTTTTAAAATTCCTATTTTAACACATTTTGCCAATAATTTTTGACATTTTTCTTAAATTGCGGTCACCAATCTTCTATAAATAAACAGCTCAAGTGTTAAAAAAGAACTCCGTTGCTTAAAAATATATCACTGGTTTGTAAAAAAGGAAAGAAAATAAAATTTAAAGAAATCCTGCTGACTGTTTAACTTTTCTTTAGATTTCTGTCACAAATTGGCTTTTGCCATAAATCCTTAGCCAAAATATCAAGTGGCTTTTATATTATATTTCGTTTCAAGAAAAATATATATTTTTGGCAAACACTACACAATATTTTAGTTTAACTCCAATCCACTGACCTCGTTATCAAAACGAATCAATGCGTGTTTATCTTTGCTTTGCAATTTCCTTTAATTATTTGCAACTTTGTATCGTTTTTCTCTTCTTTTTTTGTTACTTGTGCTCCAAATAATGCAACCCTGCACCCCACACAATTATTTGAGTTTCTCCCCAATATAAATGAAAGAAATAAATGTGAATACCCCCGATTGTAAACATCACTTAACATGTTCATAATTATCCTGTTTACATTGGAAAAATTGTGCTTCATTTTGTGAATTTCCGCTTTCACAAATAACAACATTCGGAGCTCATCCCTCTAGCATGCCATATTTAAACATGATAACCAGTACACATCTCTCTCTCGCTCTCTCTCTCGCTCTCAAATCATTATTCTTCTAACGACATGAGAATAAGTTTAAGTTTCTTTCTTTCAAGCAACGAGAATGCATTTCATATTGTTTTTGTTATTGCTGCTCTACAACTATTCATAATAAACTTGCAGCTGTGTTAGTTCGCAATTTGTTTTTGCTTAAAATGAATTCAAATAAAAATGTATGCATGTGTGTGTGTTTGTGTGTGCGTTGGTTTGTTTATATTTATGCTTGGCCAAGCGTAGTTTCAAATAAAATTTATTTTCTTGCATTTTATTCAGAGAACAACTTCTGTTCTCTCTCTCTCTCTCTTCTTTTTTTATGTGTTTGTTATGAATTTCGGTAGTTTTATACATCCTCGTCTCTAAAGTCTTGTTAGTGATGAAAGTGGACTATGGGGACCGAAAGCAGTGCTGTATTGAGAGATAAATTGTGTGATTTTAACAGTTATGCATCATTAAATTCGTATAATTTGTTTGTTTGTGTAAAGCAAGTCATTGTTAGAGAGAGAGACAATTTATGTTTTCTTCTTCTCTTGCTTTAATGTGTTATTTTAACAGTAAATAAAAAAAATGACTTCCTTGAAGACAATGCATATAAAATTATACTCCTATTAAAGAGAGTGATTTTTTTTCTAACATAAAATGAAGAGAAATTATTTAAAAGAGATGTGAAGCACTACTCAAGTATTATGGATTTTCCGACCTTCTCCCTTCCTAGCATATGCGGTACCAGACTCACGTTGAGTCCCGGGGTTAAATATCTGGGTCTGATCTCGATCCCAAGCTCAACTGCTAGGGCACGTAAGGCGGCACTGCTGTAGTAGAGCGGTCGGAACCAGATGGGGTTTTCGCCCAAGGATCATGCGTTGGATATATTCTACGGTCATCGAACCCAACCTCTTATACGGTGTTGCTTTCTGGTGGACTGCTCTGAACAGACAACACAACGTCAGACTTCTTGACAAGGTCAGAAGGTCTGCGGCCATTTATATAACTGGCGCTCTGCGCACCACCCCCACGAAAGCCTTGTTCGCAATGCTAAACTGGCTTCCTACTGTGCTTCTCGCTTAGCAGGCGGCTAAGTTTGCTGCGACTAGACTCATTGCCCTGTCTCGTTAGCACATTGTACCTTCTGGTCACTCCACTATTCTGGACATCGACTATCTCCCAACTGAATATTGTCTCGACAGGTTTTTCCAATTTCTGATTCCGAATAGGGACGACTAGAATCCTAGTGCGGTTGTCCCCCCGGAAGTCCTGGATATATATACCGACGGCTCTAAACTTGATAATGGGAAACTCTGTGAAACTGGGCCTGGGAAACTGGACCTGAACATTTCTCTCCGTCTGCCGGACTGCTGTAGCGTGTTTCAGGCGGAGGTGACGGCAATTTACCAGGCCGCTAAAGGGATCCTTTCACTCGCGTCTCGGTCTTTTCTGATAGTCAGGCCGCGATAAGATCTCTATCGGGTTTCGTGAATAACTCCAGGATCGTTAGGGAATGTCGCCGCTGCCTCGACCTTCTTTCTGGGCGCTTCGCCAGTGACTCACTGGTTTGTGTCCTTGGGCACAATATTACGGTACACTGTAGGGCCGACGAGCTCGCCAGAACTGGTGGGCTCCTTCCGTAATCCTCTTCAATTGAATTGGGTATGCCACTTGTCTCGGTCAAGTTGGATATTGCGCGGAAATTCTTTCCGGACGCCAACCTATCCTGGGTCAATAAGGAGTCCAGCTCCACCGCTAGACTCACCTGGCCCTTGACGGATAGAAGGCGTACCAACCAATTACTTGGTCTTGGTCGTGACGTCATCTCAACAACAGTGGTCATGCTTATAGGTTATTGCGTTATGGGTAGACACGCGGAAATAATGAGGCTCCCATTTAACGACTTCTGCCTTGGATGCAGATCCGCTGAGGAAGAGGAGACTGTTATCCTCTTTCTGTGTCAGATATAGGTTATTTCCATTTCTTGTCAGCTTTACGGGGCCATGATCTAATGATGTCAAGGATATAGCTTAGTTCATCAAACTTTCGGCCTGGTTTTCTAGCTTAGGGTAGTCGTGCTTTTGATGTGCAGCACTTGCGCTGACCATCTTCTTCTTTTTCCCTAGTTTGGTTGAACTTGTTCAGTACAGAGACTGCGTTCACTGGCGTCACAACAAGCCCCTATGCGTGCTCAAGTGAGCTTTTGATATCAAAGATAATACTCCGACCTAACCTAAACTAAGCACATCATTTGATGGATACCACGAATCAAAAATTCCTGCTCCTGCTCCAAGATCCGTCCGTTTTATTATTAAGTCTCGTTGCAAGGGATTTTCCAACATCGGAGGGTCTACTGGTTCTGTCCAGGAAACAGTCATGAAATCCATTAACGAATTTCATACTAGACTGGTCTCCCTTTATCTTAATCATAGACTCCAACCATAGACCATTGCGTAATAAAAAAATTTGTGATAGAAATGCAAAAATGTTAAAAGCTGTGATGCTGGGGTTGAATTTCCAACATTTTAAAAAAAAATTTTATTTTTCCTTTTTTTCTTTGAAAATTTCGAAACCTTTAATACATTTTTTATGTGATAGCTAATAGCATCACTTAAAATCATAAGTCCTTTACATCCCGTTGAATTTTTAATTTCAATTCATTTTCCCACATTTAACTCAAACACAATCCCCCCTATACGCCTGCAATTCAATTTAAAACTTTATTTTAAACTCAATAATGTGGCATATTTAACGCGCAAAGTGGTAGTGTTAGTATTAGTGGTTTTACTACCATCATGATGATGATTAAAGTGGTGTTTTGGTGATAAACAGACACACACAAAGATAAACACAGTAACTTACACGCAAGGAAAAAAATAGAACAAAATGTGAAAAACAATCATAACAATAATGTTTGACCTGTTTAGACAACACACAACACAACTTTTATGGAAGAACATAAACAGTAAAGTGAACGCATACACTGGCATACATGTATGGATATCAGTCGCCCTCTCACACAACTCTGGCAAGAGACTGCAGGCAGTTGCTTTTATGTGTATGCATCTACACATGCATGCATTATGACATGCAATACTACGTCTGCTTTGCTTGACTTACAAAAATGGGTAGCACAAGCATATATAAAAAAAATGAAGGAAGTGTGAGAGCAAGCACAAGAAGTTCTCAATGAGCTAAAGCCAAGCAAAGATATTACACGCTTACACTTATGTATGCACGCATACAAACACATAAAAATCTTTAAACTTGTGGTGACAACATGCTGTTAACTTTTGCTTATTTTTTCTTGTCTTTTTCGTTTCATGATTATTATTATTGTTGTTGTTTTTTTGCTACTAAATTCTTTAAATGTGGTAAAGTGTTGCAGAAGAAAGTCAGAGCAAGAGAGAGAGACATTTATATGTATGTATGTGTGCGTGCATGTCCATAAGCATTTTACTTTTTAGTTTTGTTTGTTTATTGAGAAGAAACACACAAGGACAAGCTATCAAAAAACGAAGAGAATGTCATACTTTAAAACAAATATTATTTGCAATAAATAAAATTCTTCTTTCTCTCTCACTCCCACTCTCTTTCTCTTTCTATCTTTGGAGTTAAGCTGAAATGAAATTATTTTCTTAAGCAATTTAAAATTGAAAACTGAAACCAAGAAATAAAATTTGTTTGTGCGAAAATACTTACAATTCTTGTAAATGTTGCAATTTATTAAGACCCTCTGGTAACGAACTAATCAAATTATCATCCAATTCACTGAAATTGAAAAAAAATAAGAAAAAAATCACTTTACAACACTGTTTAGGGGGAGGATAAAAATGAAAAATTGAAAAATTAAACAAATTTTTGTTGCACTTTCAAACAAGCGTAAATATTTTCATGAAAATATCAACAAAATAAGTGAACATCCTTAGAATGTTTATTTAAAAATTTTCTCCCTTTTTGATTTGATTTTTTTATTTTGCCTCTACAACTGCAATTGTTGCTTAGTTGTGCTAGTAACTCTGTTTTTGCTGCTAATATAGAGAGGGCCATTTAAAAGTTTACATTCAAAAAAGAAATAAAATAAACGGTAATAAATTTTGCCAAATTTTTGTTTTTGTTGTGAAGTAAAATTTTTCTGGTCGGAATTTTTGATATGGCTGCCGCAGCTATCCTCACAGTACCTTATTCGATCTGACCAATTTTCGTGCACTTTTTGAGTATATGGGGTCGTATTTCGGCAATAGCATCACGATTGTTGTCCTTCAAATGCTTAATTGCCTCTGGTTTATCGGCATAATATTTTTCTTTAACGTCGTCCTACAGAAAATACTCCAACGGTGTCAAATCGCAGCTTCTTACCGCAGCTACCCTCACAGTAACTCATTCGATTGAACCAACTTTTTACACTTTTTGGAGTGAATGGGGTCGTATCTCGGCAATAGCATCACGATTGTTGTCCTTAAAATGCTTAATTGTCTTTGGTTTATCGGCAGAACACTTTTCTTTAACGTCGCCCACAGTTGGACTATTTTCGGTGTTAAATCGCAAATTCTTGGCAGCCAATTGACATTACCATTTCAGCTAATTAAACGACCATCAAACGTTTGATGCAACAAATCAATTGTGGTATGCGATGTGTGACAAGTTGCACCATCCTGTTGAAATCAAACATCGTTTACATCAGGTAGGTAGGTCGAAGTGGCAGCTTTGATTACCAAAGCTCAGTTGAGCCCGCATAGCGGTCCGTTGTGACTCCACATGTAAACGCAGTTCCTGTACCGACCGAAACCCACCAAACTAGGAAAGAAGTTGGTCCACGCAAGGGCTGAACATCATTTACATCAAGAGAGGGTATAAAAAAATCGGTTATCATGCTACAATAGTTGCCCGCTTTGACCGTAATGGTTGCACCGTCCTCATTTTCAAAGAAATATGGGCCAATAATGCCTTCACTTCACAAGACGCACCAAACAGTCATTCATGATGGATGCATTGGCTTCTGTGAGACCACATGCGGGTTTTCTGAGCCCCAAATACGGCAATTTTGCTTCTTAACCTACCCACCAAAATGAAAATAAGCTTCATCCGAAAAAATGATTTTTTTCCGGCAAAATCAACATCATCGAGCAGTTTCTCGTTGGTCCAATAAATTCCAACGTTGCTCAAGTTTAAATCGATTCATTACGTTCAGTAGACAACTCACTGAATTTTGTGACCGAATGGAATGACATAAGTATTGCCAGATTCCTTATAACCAATGCTTCAAATTTAAACCGATAGATGATCCACTCGTTATATACTATCTGTCTGCTCTGGTTGTTATTTCTTGATGCTGTTGTTGTTCTCGTTGCTGTTGTTATTGTTGTAATTCTCAACTATTGCAAAATGCAATAAGTTTTGTGTGTCAGCTGTAAGCAATAGTTGTTAATATTCTCTCCAGTAATAGTTTTTCATTTTTATTGTTTTAAATGGAATCGTGTTCAGTTGTTGCCAGCCAAAAAGCAAAAAGCAAAGGCAAAGGAATGCTTAATCTAGACAGTAAATTTAAAGAAACACTTGTTTACCAAGTCAACCACACTAAAAAGGATTTAAAATGGGATTTAGGAAAAAATAATTTAAAACTTATTTTTGAAGAGATTATCAGGTTTTTTTTTATACAAAAATGCAGGTCTGACGTCTAAACAATTTAAAGAAATTAATTTTTATTTCGAAATTTTTTTGTATTTTGATCTCTAGGCTTACATAATGGTCGCTAAAACCCTTGAGTCAGGTTTACGATCTAGCTTCTCACACTACTCATGTTGAGAGCGTTAATTTTATATGTGAGTGGTGGGACTTACAGTTTAAAGGCTCCTCCGAACGGCAGATTTTTGAGAAACTTTTCATGGCAATGTTATTAACTTTCAGAGTTTTTACCAAAAATATGCTGAGAAAAAATAGCCAAAAAAAATAGGAGATGTTTGACCTGGGGTTTGAAATGTGGCGTCACGTCTAATAAGGCAACACACTACCTACTAGACTTCGGTGACTCTAGGATTTTCACTCAAAATCTCAAATCGTAAAAATAAAAAATAACTTTAGATAGAAGACAGGATTAATCTCAACTGCCGTGTTGATGGAATCGTCAACCATAAGCCACCAACTTTGGCCAATTCGAAGGCTGTGGCTCATCAATTGGGGAGTGCTTATGCATTAACCTTAATGCGGCTACTGCGAAGCTTAATACATACTTTTCCAGCGTTTGTTTTCTAAAATTAATCGTTTAAAAGTTATATCTGATACCATCATTTGTTTTGAAAGGCCTTTTGGTCCCATCATGGCATCATGTACCATATAACATCGTTCAAATATTTGCCACGGTTTCTCTGGGTAGAGCACATCTAAAATTTATAATTTTCCATGACACTGACGGATTGTTGGCTTTCAGCAGAGCTGTAGCTTATGTATGTCCCAGTTGCATACACCTGCGACTTAAGAAAACTCCACAAGAAAAAATCAAAACAAAACGATGAATTCGCATGATCACCGTGGGCAGCTCACTTTACCTTTACGTGAAATGCGGAACATCTAACTTGGGGTGAGCTCTGTGCTACATAGCGTCATCCTATTGAGATCACATATTTTAGTGTCTGGATCATCCAATTCAAGGGAAAAGAATTTGGTAATTAACATAAAATCGCCGTAGCCTAATATGTAGTGTGTTGGTTTGTTAGACGTGAGGCCACAGTTCAAAATCCCAGGTCAGACGTCTTCAAAAAAACAAAATACGAAACAAATTTTTCTTTGACGTCTTCTTCTCAACAGATTTCTGGAAAAAACTCTCAGAGTAAATAAAAAATTGACAATGAAAAGTTTCTAAAAAATCTGTGTGATGACTTTAAACTGTAGTTCACTTCAGCTATGTATAAAATTAACACACACCACTGAACTACTGCCAGTTCTTAACGTCAGTTTCGCTATGACGGCATAGCCGACGGTGCTTAAAGCACAGATGGAAACAGTGCGTCTACCAGCGGCCCCACGAGCAATGATGAAATCCATGATATGCATACGCATAAGAATACGTGAGTACAACATAAATGGTGTGAGAAGCAGAGGTTAGCAATGAGTATTCAAAACGATGAGTAGATTCGACTCATACTTATAATTCCTGATACTTATACGCATTCATACTTGTTTTAATGTCATACTCATACTACTCAAATTCAAAGTTTGAAGTACTCATGGTACTCATACTTAACGATACGCATGGTGTTGTTGATTTCGACTCTCCTTTACTCAACATTTACAAGACTCACAAGCTCTGCTTGCTGTCTTTTTCTTTTTTGTTTATGTGTTTTTCTTCTTTCTTTGTAAATGCAACAACAACTAAGGCTGTACATTTTTATGAACGATTCGAATTATTTATGAGTATTGTAAGTATTTTTCTAAATTTATAAATCTGAATGAGTAGGCGTATGAATCAAACATATTTCGAATGTTATGAGTTTGATGTCAACGTTGTACTCATACTCATTGCAATCTGTACTTATAAATCAATGTTGTACTGAGTACGAATGAATCAGAGTAGATGCATTTCAATACTGTTGACTCACTCATACTCAAAAATTCATGAGTACTTATGAGTAGCGAAAAAACGATTCACTGCTGATCTCTGGTGAGAAGCTACGTCGTAATCCTGTTTGAAGGGTTGTAATGGCCAATTATGTATGTATGTATGTTTGTAATCATCAATCTATAGTGCTCACCGTTGACGGTAATGGGCTGGCCAACGTGTTTGTCAAAAAGTTTTGGACCAAGAACGCTGCCAAACCAAAAACCACAGCAAACGTTTATACTTTCGAAATGTATTGGCTGTTCTTGGATCTTATGTAGACTGATACAGTAATCCCCCGATTTACGTCGCTGTTGGTTCCAAAAAAAAGCGACGTACATTGAATGACGACGCAAATTGAAGTTGGAGGGAACAAAAGATGTGACGACGTAAATCGAAACAACGTTAATCGAGGCGACGTAAATCGAAGGATTACTGTATCGTCCCAAATGCCACAATTTTGTTTGTTCACCTATGAATACATACAGAAATGTGCTTCATTGCTGTACATCAATTTTCTTGAGGTATGTTGGCCGAACACAGCATTATTTCCACGAGTTGTTGAATGCTATATCCGTCCTTGGTTGTTTGGCAAAACAGAGTGAATACATGACAACTAATTTGATAGATGTAGCTTACGCTAGATGATCGCTATCAGCTGCTAAATTTCAGAAGTACCATTTGACCCATGCTTGAACGATATCGATGGTCTTGTGGCCGTCTAAAAATTTTTTAATGTCTGAAAATAACTATTCAGTTGCAAGTATAGGAACATTTTGTGAATTTCATTGGTTTTCTTCCTGCTCTTTTAATTCATTCCATACTTCATCTGGCTGCGAATTCTTTCCCCAAGCAGTTAACCAGTGTATGTTGAGTGTTACTTCCCTTTAATAGAATAAAATTTTTAAATTCCAAACTTATTACTTTGACTAGGATATCCTGTTTTCACTGACCATTAGTTATTACAAGAAAAAAAAGAGAAAGGAAACCTTAACAATTTTCAGCAACTTGTCTAAGACTTCCTGTTTCTAAAATTTTGCCTCTCGTAAAACAGAAATAAGAAATTTAACAACAAGTGGCAAGGCGTTAAACTAAACTGACGTATAAAATACGTTCGGAAAAACCATCACTTAATATACAACCCACATTTGATAAATAGATTTAAAGCCATTAAACTTTAATATTTTTTTCTTCCTCTTTTACTAATATCAGGTGTTTTATCCAACCTTCGTCTGTTAAACATACAAATTTGAAGTTGCTTTAGCATATTTCGAGTTTTTTTCAGTTTTTAGTTGTGTTATCCCACCATAAATTTATTCTCCTGCATTCTTTCATTCATTCATTCATTTTTTTTTAACAACCTTTGGCTGACTTTAACGATTTATCTTTGTTCATGCAAGTTTTTGCATGAACTGATATGCAAATAGAAATTTCAATTCGCCACACCGCAATACTGGTTAAGAGTTTTTTGTTGTTGTTGTTGTAAAGAAATATTTAAAGAGTGGGCTGTGGGCCCATACACAATGTCTAAAAATTTTCAAATTTAAAAGCTTAGAAATAATGCTTGTGGTTATGCTGTGCAAGGTGCATCAATCATCGTGTATGAAATGGTTAAAATTCAAATCAAACGACGTATATAAATAGAGATAAGGAATGCTTACTTACGTAAAATAATCTCCTCCCCATATTTCGTTCATATTACCATGAACTACGCTGTGGAAATCATCCTAAATAGAGAAGCTCAAATGGTTAAAATATCTTTCGAACCCCACATTTAGGTCTCAGCTTGATTGCCTCATTCGTCAGTCTTGTGGCAACTAATTATGATTACTGGTCACAGGGCCTTCCCCAGAATTATGTAACTGAAGTACTTGCTAGACCAGTTACACTCCTACTGAATATCAGTGGAGACGTGAATGTAGGAATCCCTCTTAGCTGTGTGAGGATGTATATCGGGCTCAGGTATATATTGGCAGTTTTATATACTGACTAAGCTCTCATAACTAATCAGCCTTTTAATCTCTTTCTTAAAGATTATTCTGCCTCTGTATATATTACCCTGACTTCTCTTATATCTCTCACCCCTTCGAAGCCATTGCTGATGGGTATCAGATCGATCACTAATTTCACTCAATTTTTCGGTTCATTGACAGCTCGATAGGTTTGTCTCTCTGAAAGACCAGAACCCACGTAGACCAGCATTTACGACCATTACGATGTCACAATTAATATCCAATCAGGGAATCAAACATTCCCTATAGCAAATCGACCAGACTCTAGAATGAATCGTGCTATTGCAACAATCTTTATATGGGCTAGGTTAACCAAGAATAACACAAAAAGTGAGGTGAAGACCCCTCGTCGTTTTACAGCAAAAGAAGGGCTTTGAGACATGCGATGAAAGGTAGTTTATTTCTCCTTCTCAGATCCACAGCTCCTGCAGAAGTAATTCGATGGAATGCTAAGGCTATCGGTATGCCTTCAAACAGGGTATGCCTTCTCGTGGGAATCACTAATGTGCGATGTAAGGTCATGCGATTTAAGGATGTTAAACTCATCCACACCAGTCCATTAGACTTTAGCAATATTACACATATATGCTGGCTGCCAACGAGATTAAATGCACAATTTGTAATTTAACTGAGGCCCTTTGCACTGTTCATCAACAATCCTATTCTGGGCGATGACCTTATACCCTGAAACTCATGTAACAGTTACCTGTGAATGATTTGAAATCTCCCTGAGAAATGTTGAGCATTCATTGACGAGTACGGATTTTGAAGTGACGTTCAGTGTTGACTTAATCGCAGCCTGTCATAGTCCAAGCTAATTAAGAGACTCAACAAGCATTGCGATTTTTTTGAACTAAGTCCTCCAAATGAATGTAGCCCACCTTAAAGCTTAATGTTTGAATTTTTATTATAAACACTATACCACGGTTTCGCTAGCATCTTCGCTAGCATCTTCACGGTTTTCCCGAGGAATCTCCGCATCTGTAAGCCTGAAATCCTTAGTTGAATTTGGGGAACCGTATAAATCTTCAAATTGCAGTATGTGAATAGTGCAAGTTGGACCACGATTGAACTGCCTTGAGTCTTAAGCCCCGGTTAGCCAAACGTCCATTGAACTCACGTTCGTTTTTAGAATACGAGAAGCAATGCGAGCGAATATTGATCCGTAATGTAATTTCGACAAGCGTGTACATTTCACTTTATATACTAAAAATGAAAGTACGTTCCTTTACGTTCCATGGACGTTTGACTAACCAGGGCTTTACAGCCATCAGCTTAGCCCTTTGCTTAAATTTAATGTCAGAGAGAAGCCAATTGAACAGAAAGTACTGGTGATCACGACAGGGGACTACTTGTGTACTCTGTTTGATTCTAAGGGTGTCATGTTTTAAATACAAAGCTCTTACAGTGATAGTTTAGTAAAGCTAATCTGAATTTGTCAACTAGTTCTGAAGAATTCTTGGTATTACAGCAGGCCATTGCAAGTGCTCGAGTGACCTTTAATTTAACGAATCTGCAATTCCTTCCTATACTACATACATATATTCATACATAATTATTATTACATATGTTGTGTGTGTTAATTTTGTATATGAGTGGCGGGACTTACAGTTTGAAGTCTATTACGAACGACAGCTCTTTGAGAAACTTTTTTATGGCATTTTTTAGAGTTTTTGCGAGAAATCTGCTGAGAGGCAGTCGAGGAAGAAATATTTGCTTCATATTCCGTTTTGTAGGAGATGTCTGACCTGGGGTTGGAACCGATTCCTCAGGTCTTACAAGCCAACATGATACCTACTAGACTATGGCGACTTCAATATCTGATATATGTCAGGAAAATATTGGGATCTTTGGCTTACGAACCCTATGTAAGGACATAAAGAGTTTTCTTTTAACTACGTTTATATGGTTCAGATGTATGCCAGACTGTCCCATTAGGATGCCCTTGGCTCTTTTGCGGTATATTTAGCAACAGCTGAGTTATACTCAGCAGAATAGCTGCTCAAATTTGCCAACATCAAGGTAAGTCGCTGAATCCCTTCCTATACTATCCTTGATTATTGAAGACACAAACCATGTGTAAAGGATGATTTTTATATTACTATGTTGCTATTTTCGTAACCATATTATCGGAGTAATTTTTCAAATATCTGTAGCGGCCTTAATAATTTCAATTAAAATTCTCTTCACTTTTCATAAATTTTTTTGTAATAATTTCTTCCCAAGTTTTTCTTTATCTGTATACCCCTTTCATTTAAAAAAATATTTTTCCACCTTTTTTTATTTTCTCTTTTTTTTAAGTCTTTCAAAATGCCCCATAAAATATTGAATATATTGTGAGTGCAATTGAAATAAAAAAAAAAATAAAAAATGCAAGAAAAACTTACAGAATCTTTAAAGCTGTTAAATTTGTAAAGGCGCCAGACGAGATTTTCATGATTTGATTGCGTTTTAAGAGACTGCAAGAGAAAAAGAATAAAAATGTAAAGAAAGGAAAATATTATTTGAAAGCCATAAAAATTTATAAACTATAAAGAAAATAGAAAAAAAATGAAAATTATTATTGCATTCGAACAAAAAAACCAAAACCGAAACATTTACAACATTTTTTAAGTAAAAAATGTGAAAAATATTTTCAAAAAACTATTTTCGAAGGGTTTTTTGCAATTAAAAAAACCCATGAAGAAAAACAAATTATTTTAAATGGCATAAAAGGTTTTATTATATAAAAATTAAGTGGTTTTCTCAATTGCTTTTTCTTTTTTAAATAAATTCTTATATTTTTATACTTACAGCACCACCAAATTTGGCATTTTCGGAAAGTCCTCATCGTTTATTATTGTCAATAAATTGCTGCCAAGATTACTGCATAAATAATTTCACACACAGGAGAGAGAGAAGAAACATAAAAACAATAGAAAAATTTAATAACAATAAAAGCATTTGTTAATATCACACGATATTTATAAGGATGTTAATTTTTTTTTGTTTTTTTTTGTTTTTACTTTTTGTCAGTTATTGGTTCGATTAGTTGTATTAGTATCGAGTAATTAATTAAACACATATGTATGTATGTTATTCTAATAATATTTAATGCTTTTAGTTTAACATCGAATATAATAAATTAGTTTCTATTTAAATGAATTAAATTTAGTAGCATTATTATTAAACGGCTTAGACGCATCAGTGATATACAAACTTTAATGTGTCATTCCGATAAACTAAGAATTTTTTTGTCTAAATAAAAACAATCGCTATCGATAACTATGTTTTAACAGCTGATAACGTCAAACTATTCAGCTGTTCAGAAAGGTTCAACAGAATTGTGTGAAGTTTTCCAAAGAAAGAAAAATTGGTTTAAAATTCATAGAGCACTGCTATGCCATTTTTGCACTAATCAAAGTCATTCATCCATTCATATTCATTCATATTCATTCATATTCATTCATATTCATTCATATTCATTCATATTCATTCATATTCATTCATATTCATTCATATTCATTCATATTCATTCATATTCATTCATATTCATTCATATTCATTCATATTCATTCATATTCATTCATATTCATTCATATTCATTCATATTCATTCATATTCATTCATATTCATTCATATTCATTCATATTCATTCATATTCATTCATATTCATTCATATTCATTCATACTTATTCATATTTATTCATATTCAGCCATACTCATTCATACTTATTCATATTCATTCATATTCATTCATATTCATTCATATTCTTCATTCAGACAGACATTTAACTCCCAAATTTATTGGAAAAAGAAATCAAAAGTTGAACTGATCGAGTGGACTATCTAACTCACAGCTGCGACAGACATATGTCAGGAACCGTATTTAAAAAATAAGTACCATGAGTAACTTGATCTGCAGCAGACTTGGTGACCGTATTTCCCCGGCCCAGCTCTTTAAGCTTGCCTATACAGTGTCATGTTTTTCTTTGTAATTTCTACTTGAAATTGAATTAAGCACTTCCTTTGATAATTTAAATGCCTACCACAAGTTTTTCCATTGGTTGTGAATATTTATCTGTGTGGCTGAATATCTCTGCTACTGTATCACTTTTGACTTGATTCATCCGTATAGTATGTAGCTTTCAAATTGCTAGAGTTTATTTGCTTTGACCAGTGGCACTTAAGATGAAAACAAAATGTATCTTGTGTTGAACTTAATTTCCATTATCCTTACCATAGGTATGGTATTCATTAATAGTTCCGGTGGACTTAAATCCAACAGAGCCTATAACACCGCGGTAGGAGCGGTTTTCGGTACCATGATCCAACTCCATCTGAGCTGTTTTAAAATTTGTTGTGTCACCTCAAAAAAGGCCCCTTAAGTTGCAAGTTGTCTGACCATCGCGGTTTACATCAAATGCAACATTTACTTGCATCGCTTACAATATTTTCCTATAAGCCTACTGCATATTATCGTGGAGTGTCTTCTCTGCATCGTTTCAATATTCTTTGGACACACTAAGTGACAGTTACCCCAATTACCCAGAAACCGGCAAATATATGGGGACGATAGACTGAGAACAAGTCAACACCGATTGGTGTATAACGAATTTAACCCTTGATGGAAATTTCCATCATAACGTTTTTTCAAGAAAAAAAAGAATGGAAACAGTGTGGTAAAAATTGTTTGATGTCGGCAACATCTCACATTAGTAGTTCACACACTGAATTGTATTGTTAAGTAAAAAAAAGGAATTCCCCACAAATACGTTGGTTTTGTTTTATTCGACTGCTATTTGGTAAAGTGTGCAAAAACTTAAGTACTTTTGGTTTTTTTTAAAGAAGGTCGGACGAAATTTTTTAAAATAAAAATCGAAAATGAGTGGAAAAAAGGTTAGTTCTAAACGTTTTAGTAACATTTTTTAAAATTTTTTTAAAATACCTATTATTATTTCAAAAAACTATATGATGGAAATTTACATCATTATGCACTAGCTGCATTTATAATGTATTGCAAAAACTTATTTGTTATAAACTACAAAATACTGTTTTTTTTAGAAATATTTAAATGAAGAAGATATTGAAACGTTTTTGGCTCAGGTTGAAGACGGTTTGCTATCAGAAGATGGCCTTGATGTTAAAAATTCTGATGAAGAGGACCAAGCCGCTGTTGAAATTGCAAAAGTGTTGCAAGAGGAAAACATCCAGGATAATAAAGGACGAAGTCGAAGAAGACGATGCTATAGATGATCATTAATCCTTTCGAACAGCTGAAGCATTGCCTTTATCTCAATCTACTAGATTTGATAAAACCAAAAAAGAAAAAATTAGCATAACCTGTCCATTTGTTGTCCGAGAATACAATAAACACATGGGAGGCGTAGATCTTATGGACAGCTTTCTGGGAAGAAACCACATTACATTAAGGTCAAAAAAGTGGTACTTGCGAATTTTTTTCATTTATTTGATCTTGCAGTTATAAATTCTTGGATAATTTTTAAAAAAATGCTGGGGAAAAAATTTGCCTCAAAAGGATATACTAACTTTGAGTCAACTTAGAAATAAGTTGGCCTGTGTTTTATGCAATAAAGGGACGAATTCCAAGCGCGGGCATCCAAGCAGTTCAATTGAGCAAGAACTGTGTTCAAAGAGAAAAAATGTTCTACAACTCCTGCACCCCCAAAAAATCGATATCAATTGTTAAAATCCAATGGAGAGGATTTGTTGAGTGATTCGTCCAATTGGGTGGTATAGAATAACTTGAATTAATTTTATAGAGGATCTGTATTCTCAGTTGGTTAAGAAGAATCGGTGAAGCAGGATATTAGAATTATAAGCTTTTAAAATAGCTTCATTGTACTATTTTATACGTTCTTTAAATTTATATTATATATATATATTTATATATATATATATTTAATTTCAAAATTTTGATTTCAAGTACAGTGCTTTAGTTTGTACATCACTGACATTACCAGATTAATTACATTTAATTATTTAAAAGACATTCTTTTTTACAGCTATTGATTACGATTGATATTAAAATTTTTTTTATTCTTTTTATACATAAAAAATTTCTGTTTTTTTTGTAGCAATAAGCCAACAAACAATTACAATAAAAACAAATGCACTTAAAAATAAATATAAAAATTTATTACAAACAATACCAAAAAAATAAAAATTAAAAACGATTATTTATAAACAAAATATAAAAAAACATGAATTTTTCTTCTTGGTTTTAATAAACATATTTGGTTGGCCAATTTTTTTAGAGGGGAGTAGAAGGCATGCAAATTTTTTATTGTCACCAATTTTGAAGGGGGAGTTAAAAACACATGAAAGAAAATTGTTAAAAATTTATTGTAAATTGGTTAAAATATTCCAAAAAAAATTTTTCAAACGAATTTTTAGAGCGAAAGAAAAAAAATGAAAACGTGAACATAGAAAATAGTAGTAACATTTGGCTCACAGTGCTTCGAGTGTCTTTAATCCAGCCAAAGCATTGGTTGGTATCCGATAGAATAAATTGCCCTCCAGCCGTAGGGTGCGTAATTTTGGCAAATGTTGCAGGCTGTTGCTGTCCATGCTCGCCAAGGCATTGCCATTTAGTTGCCTGTGTGTTTTTGTTTTGTTTTTATTGGAAATAATTTTTAATTTTTTTTTTGTGATTTTATTGTTGTTGTTATTATTATTGGAGTAGATGGTGATAGATTGTGCATATTTTTTGCGGTTTTTTTTTGAGTTTTAATTGGCCATTTTACAATACCAAACAGTTGAGTTCGTTTTTAGGCCATACAATACAAAACAATATTGCAAATGCAGTGGATATATTTGTAAGATTTATATAAGTACACATACATATATAAACATGGTTCATTCATGATGCATGTTACAAGGTGGTGATGGTGGTGGTGGTGATAATGTGTTATGGGCATTGTACGTTATTGCAACAAAAGAAAAGCAACAAAAATAAAAAAATATTTTAAATAATTTCATTATTTATACAATAAACAAAGTGAAAAATAATTTTTTTCTTTAAAAAATTTAGCTGCATATTTTTAGGTGTGCAAAAAACTTTATGTACATAATATTTTTTAATTCAAAAAAGCAATTTTTTTTCAAATAGAATAGTAACCATTATATTTATATTTCAATATTTTAAAGGCAATTTTATTATTATTATGTTTACAAAAATATTTTAATACTTATAGTTTAAAAATATTGTTGCATATTTTTGGGCAAAAATACGGTTATATTGGAATTTACCAATTTACTTAAAACGTTATGTAAAGAGTACTCTATTTTATTTCAAAAGATATTCTTTAATTTTTTTAATGCTTTTTCTCATTTTTTAAAGCATACTTTTTGGTTATGAAGAGTTTATTAAATTCATTGAAATCTATTTCTACTGAAAATAAATATGACAGAAAAATAAAATTTCTTTGCCATTGTTATGAAGGCATTAATGCAATGTTTTTATCTTAAAAAGCAAAAACAATAATTTTTAAGTCTTTTGTCTTAAACTTTTTAAAGCATACTTACAGGCATACTTAATAAGGGGCTAGGTAGGTTATAAAATAAATTGTATTTACACATTTTGTACTGGGAACAGAATTTTTATTTCATACATATTTAAGTACTGGGTTTCAAATTTTTTAAAGCATACTTTTGGGTGTTTAAAATACAATATGTATGAAATATTTTCTGAAAAAACAATTTTTTCAGATTATTATTCTTTGGAACAAAGTCTTTTTAAGGATTTTTGAAAAATAAAATATTTAAAAAAAGTCTAAACATTTGCCTTTGACTGTCATTTTTGAAGTATACTTTTAGGTTGTAAAAAATGGTTGATGTACATAATTTGTTTTTTTTTTTTTTTGGATTAATGGAGCCAATATAGAATTTAAAAATAGTTTGTGATCCTATACATCTTTTTCATATAAATTGTAAATTTTTTTATAATTTTTAAATTTTTTAAAATAATTTTTAATACAGGAAACAAATAGCAGCAGCAATAACGTCTACAAATATAATTTTTTTTACAAAGCTATTGTTTTCCTGCATCATTCTTCTATTTTGCCAATTAATATGTATTTATTGTAAAATTTAGAACTTTTTGTTGCATACTTACATGGATACTAAACTGACTAAACCTTGAAATGCATATGCGGGCAATGTCTTAAGGCCACAATTTTGTAAATTTAAACGTTTTAATTTATTTAAACCATAAAATGCTAAAGGATCCAACATTTCTATACTATTATCAGCCAGAGTTCTGTAAAAAGAAAAAGAAAACAATTTAAAATTATTGACTATAGATGTGGAAAGTGATGCATGAAACTTTTGCTGGGATTCATAACACATTAACTTTTTTAATTATAGAATGTGGCGTGTGGTAAATGAAGTTGAGGAAAAAGCAATAAAAGTTTGCCGAATTAATTTTGAATTCTTTTTTAATACTTTTTGACATCTTTATACCAGAAATAATATGTAAAGATATGAATATTTCATGGAAAAAGTCAAAGCCAAAGTAAAATCAAAATTTCTTCTTAATACTTACAATTCTTCTAAATTAGTTGCCATAAAAAATGAATTCGCATCCAGTGTGGTAATGTTATTATTGCCCAAATCTCTGTAAAGATAAAAGGAAGAAACAATTTTATAACAGGAATAATTCTGTCCAAATACAAGTTTTAGGCCATAAAATAAATGAAGGACAGGAGACCAACAAAGTGTCTCATGCCAATTGGCATATACCTTAGCTATCATGTAGGATTGTTGTGCGCTCACTGTTAGGAATTCTACTTTATTTTCTATAAGAAGTCTGTATATCGTAGAAAAACTTAATTTCTTCCAGTTCATTTCTTTGGTATGAGTTATGTCTGGTATAGTGACATCCCCCTCCCTCTTTTCACTTACGAGAATAAATCAACAGGGAAAATATTTGTCTCAAAAAAAAAAATATGGCTCTCACTTGGAATCAGGTCTAGTTTTATAAAAGCTATTAAATTTATATCACAGAACTTCTAATCGAAAGTACAATTCCAGATGACTAAAATAGACCAAAAGTTCCATTTCCCTCAGAGCCAATTCTACCGTGAACACAACAAAATCTTTTTAACTTCAAACCGGACCTGGCTGGCGTTTGTAATCCCTTACTATATCGATCCTATCAGCTTCAGGAATGGAAATTTTTTTATTACTCATGACACCTTCCTGACTAAAGGTTTTTGGGCCGGTAGTCCGACGAGAAGAATAGTTGGTGGTTGTGGATTGATAAGAAAATAGTATAACGATGACGAAGCAATAAGGAATGATAATAAATTTATCATTTCAACACCAATTTCATGTTCACTACAACCTCTTTCACTTTTCCTATTTTAGCCTTCCAACACAAAGCACCACGTTGATAAAAGACATCCCACGAGTGTTGTTTTAGTTTAAAAAGCCTGGTATTTTTTTTTCGCTAACTTATGTGCGACTCATATATCGACGTTTTTCTCTATGTCTGTGTACAACAACTCAAACTGTCATCTCATCTCTTCTACGCTGTCCAGGCTTGTGACACATTGATTAAAGTCACCGTAAGTAGTGTGTTGGATTATTATAACCGAGCTCATGGTTTAAGCCAAAGCTTAGACATCTCAAACAAAACAAAATATTTCTTCAATGGCCTCCTTGTAGCAGATTTCTGTCAAAAACTCTGAGAGTAACATAAAATTGCCATGAAAAGTTGCTCAAAAATCTGTCGTTCAGTGACGTCTTTAAAACTACATGGCCCGTCACTCAAGAATAAAATCAACACCTTCAATATGGCTAGTGTGACAAGCTAAGGCACGGTTTTGTTACATCACAAATACATACGTTGCTAACCTGCACAGATTAGATAAGTTAGTGATTCACGAATTGAAATACATAGGACACTAAACCACCAACACGCTTACGTAGAGTGCGAAAATATCGCAGCTGTATCCGGCCAGTGTTAATGACGACCATCAATTATTGATTCGTAGCCGTTCGCAGCAATTGGGCCTCTGTTACTCAACAACGTGGAAAATTTTGCGGAAGGATTTAGGTGTGAAGCCTTTCAAAATACAGTTGGTGCAAGAAGCAAATTGAAGCCGAACGACCTACCGCAATGCAGAATTTTTGGTGAATGGGCTCTTGGAAAGTTGGCCGAAGATCCATTTCTTTATCGAAAAGTTGTGTTCAGCGATGAAGCTCATTTTTGGCTCAATGGACACGTAAATAAGCAGAATTGTCGATTTTGGAGTGAAGATCGGGCAGAAGCATTGCAAAAGCTACCAATGCATCCAGAAAAGTTCACAGTTTGGTGCGGTTTATGGGCTGGTGGCATCATTGGACCGTACTTCTTCAAAGATGCTGCGAATCGTAACGTAACTGTGAATGGTGAGCGCTACCGTGAGATGATAATCAACTTTTTTTGCCCAAAATGCAAAAGCTCGACTTGCATGACATGTGGTTTCAACAAGACGGTGCCACATGCCACACAGCACGCGTAACAATGGACTTATTGAGAGGCGAATTCGGTGAACATTTCATTTCACGTTCGGGACCGGTCAATTGGCCGCCTAGATCGTGCGATTTGACGCCTTCAGACTATTTTTTGTCGGCTATGTTAAAGCTCATGTCTAAAAATTTTCCTATACCTCTTAAAAAAATCACCCATTATAAATAGTAGTATGATCAAACAAAATAATTCAATGAGAGTATTTACATACATAACAGACGTAATTGATCATTACAACCCTTCAGTCAGGATTACGACCTAGCTTCTCACAACACTTATATTGTGTATGTTAATTGTATACATGAGTGGCAAGACCTACAGTTTAAAGTCGACTCCGTACTACAGATTTTTGAGAAACTTTTCAAGGCAATTTTTTATTCACCCTTAGAGTTTTTGCCAGAAATCAGCTGAGATGGAGTTGCCCAAGAAATATTTTTCATATTTCGTTTTGATGTCTGACCTGGGGTTTGAACCCTGGCTTTACGTCTAATAAGCCAACACACTACCTACTAGACTACGACGACTTCAACGACAGTATTTGCTTGAACATATTTGGAAAATTGGTGCTCCAGCAAGAATTGAATACCTCTGACCCACAACCTTCCATAGTGAAATGTCTTATAAATTTCCTAATAAAAAAAGGCTTTTTGACCTTTAATAAAAACTAAATTAGCAATTTCCTTTTAACCTTATGATTCTATTCTAAGCAAATTAGCTTCTCTTGATTAAATTATGAAACATCCTGAAGGTCTTTTTCTATTTTTATTTGCCACAAACAGTTGCTTTCCATAAAACATCTGTTGTGCTTGGCAATCAGTCATTAACATTCACTGAAATTTTCCTCGTTTTTTTACATTCTCTTTATGTTAAAAAAACGTCCTTAACATGCCACTAAAAGTTCACAAGACATCAAATTTTTGTTAAAAGAAACGAAAAAAACAAGTTAATGAAAGGAAATCGAAAAAGATAAAGAAACATCCAACAAAAAACGACTGACAGAATTAAATCTTTAATCAATAATCAATCAAATTCGTTAACATGTTCATTTTTATACAGTTTCAGTTTCAATTTCAAAGTCATTTTCCCTGCTTTTTTTCAACCAAAGATTCTGTAGAAAAAAGGGGGGAAAAGGAGAAGATAAAAAGGAGGTTGAATGCATGAAAGAAAAGTCATTCCATATGTTCTTCGATGGAAACGGCAAGTGTATAAACACATTAACTTGCCACACACACACAGCTCGTATGATATATGAACAGATTGAAAATGTTGTTTACATTTGGCTAAAAGCAAGCAACAGTAGCAACAACAGTGGTAGTAGTGGTGGCAACAGCAACAGACAGTAATAAAATAGTGGCAGAAGTTTAAGACACATGAAGAAAAACAATGAAAAACTATAAAAAGTCAAAAGGAAATAAATAGCAAATATAGATATACGATGGTCGATGCGATCATCATCATTTTTATTATAAAATAAACCGACTAAGTTCTTTGATAGTCAGCAGATTGATGTAATGGGTGTTTTTTATAGAGGTATAGAACTTTAAGTTGGCATTACTTTTCAGGATGGCGACCGATTTAACAGCTGTCAAGTGATTTATTCTCAGTTTGGTTTGGCAATTCATCATGAATAGACTCACGCCTGAACAACGCTTGCAAATAGTGCAATTTTATTTCGAAAATAATGGTTCTGTGCGGAAAACGTATCGCGCACTATGTCCATTTTATCGTCGACAAAATCGTCCATCAGAGCAGTTAATTCGATTAAACATGGAACGTTTTCGCACCACGTTTACTCTTATTGATAACTCGCATCCCCAGAGACGCTGTACGGTGCGTACAGAAGAAGCTATTGCTGCTGTAGAGCGTAGCATTGAGGAAGACCCGAATGAGTCCATCCGCCATCGAGCACAGGAATTGGATCTGTGTCCATCCACTTTATGGAAGATTTTGCGGAAGGATCTTGGTTTGCGTGCTTACAAAATCCAACTCGTGCAAGATTTGAAGCCAAACGATCATCAAGCAAGGCGTAGATTCGACGAATGGGCCCAAAACGAGATTACCGTTGTTCCCGATTTTCATAAGCGAATTTTGTTTAGCGATGTAGCGCACTTCTGGTTGAATGGCTACGTCAACAAACAAAACTGCCGCATTTGGAGTGAAGGTAATCCTCAAGGGTATGTGGAAACACCGTTACATCCAGAAAAACTGACTGTTTGGTGCGCTTTATGGGCTGGTGGAATCATTGGTCCGTACTTTTTCAAAACCAATGGTGGCCAGAACGTTACAGTCAATGGTGATCGGTATAGAGCCATGATTACTAACTTTTTCATTCCTGAATTGAATAACCATGATGTCCAGGAGATGTGGTTTCAACAAGACGGCGCAACATGTCACACAGCTCGTGCCACAATAGATTTATTGAAAGACACGTTTGGTGACCGCATAATTTCACGTTTTGGACCTGTGAATTGGCCTCCAAGATCTTGTGATTTAACACCGCTAGACTACTTTCTGTGGGGCTATGTAAACTGATTGGTCTATGCGGTAAAGCCACAAACGCTTGACCATTTGGAAGACAACATTCGCTGTATTATTGCCGATATACGGCCACAAATGTTTAAAAAAGTCATCGAAAATTGGACGTCCAGATTGGACTACAACCGCGCCAGCCGTGGCGGTCATATGCCAGAAATCATATTTAAAATGTAATGCCACAAGATTATCTTTCGGATAAATAAAATTCATGTCAATCGAATAATCCATCGTTGTTTTATTGCAACTTAAAGTTCTATACCTCTATAAAAAACACCCTTTATAATTTCCCCGCAGAGATAAATATATTCCGCTTTGTCCCATCAGGGATAATGATGAGAGAATGTGTCGCTATTCCTGGATGGCTGAAAGATGAATACGGTAGGGAATTTTATAAATAGCTGCATACCATTAAAAGGTGTAGGGCTTGATTTTACATTGGTCAGAGCCTTCACAAACAGGACATAACATACGTTTAATTAATCAAACAGCATAGTTGAGGACACTTCTACAAACATGTATTTCTAATTCACATAAAGATTCCGGCCCCATCGGTGGTGTGAAAGCAATCTTTCCTAGCAAATCTAGGACCTAGCAAAGGATAACCCAATTTCCTCTAACAAGGTGATTAAGATTCTGCACAAAGTTGAAGTCGCCGTTGGCTAGTATGTAGTGTGTTAGCTTATAAGACGTGACACCAGGGTTCTAATCCCAGGTCAGACATCTCCAACAAAACGAAATAATAAAAAATATTTTTCCGGCGACTTCCTCTCAGCCGTTCTCTGGCAATAACTCAGAGAGTAAAAGAAAATTGCCATGAAAGGTTTCTAAAAAATCTGTCGTTTGAAGTTGATTTTAAACTGTAGGTCTTGCCACTCATGAGAAGCTAGGTCGTAATCCTGACTAAAAGGTTGTAATTACCAATTATGTATGTATGCATAGTGGGTATAGAGAAAGCCCGAACCTCCTACTTAAGCTTATATGATAAAAAAATTCCACTCATCTACACTCCCTAATTCTCCTAAATTGCTCCTTTCAAAAAATCCTACTTTGTCATTTCAAAATTCTTGAAAAACTTCTTGTGCTCGTAGTAAAATAACAATTTTTAGGGACGACTCTCATTCTCTCGTTCGACTATGAAGAGATTCGACTATAAACACAAGATAAGAAATCTGTCGTAAGCTTTAAATCAATTGCCAAAGAGGGAGAACATAAAATCCGCAAGACAATCATAAAACAATTTAAAAAAGGGTGCCAAAGAAAAATATTAGAAATCCAAATGGTAAATATAAAATAATACGAACACATTATTGGAGAGGGGAAAAAATCCCACTTTAGGGAATATTTTGTTGAACCTGACATGGAAAATCACTTTCTTGTACCAATATTATTACAAGAGGCAAGTGGCCGAAATTTTTCTGCCCATAAATGTTATCGGAACAAAGCAACGAGCATGTCTGGTACTCTTTATACTTTATCAGACTCCTGCAATTTATTTAACTTAGTTTTGTTTTTATGGAAGAATACCCGGTATTAGACATAGGATAAGATATGCACCACAGGCCAGTCAGATGTAAAATGAACTCTGTTCTATAACTAAGCCCTGTATGATCCAGACTCTGACAGTCACCGATGCTTGATCGTTTTATCTTCACAGACTTAAACAGAACCAGACCATACATACATAATTAAACATTACAACCCTTCAGTCAAGATTACGACCTAGGTTCTCACACTACTTATGTTGTGTGTGTTAATTTTGTACATGAGTGGCGGGACCTACAGTTTAAAGTCCACTCGATTTTTGAGAAACTTCTGATGGCATTTTTTATTTACCTTCAGAGTTTTTGCCAGAAGTCTGCTGAGGACAAGTTGCCGAAGAAATATTTTTTTATTTTTAGTTTTGTTGAAGATGTCTTGACCTGACGAGTCCCAACACACTACCCATTAGACTACGGCGGCTTTCTCCTGCCATAGCTCTAGAAACATCGTTTAAAAAATTATTATCAGCCCCAGATCGTTGGAATACGGAATCCGCAATTTTTATGTTCTTTACGAACGATTCAAACGCTTTTATAGCAATTGACCCACAAGCATTCTGAAAAGGCGCTTTGAAGTTTGCAAGTAACAAATATCGGTATGTTCTTCAATGACCTGATGTTGTTCCAGAAAGCTAGTCCTTGTTTAATGTCTCTACTCAATATTATTATACACGTAAGTGTTCTGAAGCTTCAACCTCATCATCAGAGAATCTACATTTTGAGTTCTCGACGATTGCCACTCTAAACAAGTGTTTTTTTACGTCTGCAGTACCTCAGATTTTTTCTGAATAGTCTAACGTGGGACTCAAAACTCCCCATATTGTAATTTCCCAATAAAAAGTTATATTGTCTCCAACCCATTTGGTTTGAGGAAAAATCCCTGCCTCTTACTATCTTCGCTTTTCCTAAGCAAACCCTGCAAAACATCTCTTTCTATTCCACAGAAATTTTCTGACTCCATCAGCTGGTTTGATGTTCTCCTTCTCGCAAGCACATATACTAGCTCTTTAGCATAGACATGCTCTACGTTCCTAGTTGATTTAGCAATCACATACAGTTCCACATAATTTTCAAGTTCATCGTATAAAAGCCGAGTGCTAGAATGGCAGCATGAGTATCAGATTACTTTCCAATTGTTCCATCCTTCATGCCATAAATTGTGTCCAAGTTGAATTGAACTTCTTCTTGGAATATGTCTACGAGTTTCCTTATGTATAACGGCTTAACTGTCGAACAGTACCACTATGTTCTGCTCTCTGTACTTCTTGTTCAAGTTGCATTGCATACATATTTGATTTGGGTTTCCCTATGGCTTTTATCTACTTTGTTGTATACCCATGGCGGTCTCTCCATGAAGGTCTCTATTAGGCCGGCATTGTGATACCTCAATTGATATACCACACGAGTATCTAATACTATGTTCAGATATGCACTTTTATTGACTCAATATTCGGTTTATTGAGTACAATATTTTAAGTGTTCAGACATAATAATATACGCAGTTCAGCTGCTTATTCAATATTCATTTGACAGCTGGTTGTTTCAACAACATTGTTTTTATTTTGTTTTTTGTTTGTCGTTGTCGGCATTTCAGTTGTCAAATATCAACAGAAAGTGTTGGAAACTGAACATTCATATAACAGTGCTGCATTTTAAGTTTTACTCAATATTATAACAATTTGCGTATTTATTGCGCAATAATTAAACGAAATGAGCTCAAAAATGGAGTTTATTGCGATTTACGCAATAAAGGTGTATATCTGAACACCGTATAACATTCTCAATAGGAAACCAACTTGACTCCAGAATAAATATTGCTTTTGCAGCCAGCTTTATGTTTAAAACTCCAGTCAAAGATGACAGAAAATAAGAAAGTGAGAATCTCCACCTCTGTATGTCAAGGCCTGGGATCTAACATACGAGGTTCTTTCTCCTCAAAGACCAATAATTGCTGCAAAAGTCGCAATGCATTCCAATAGATCTTTGGATCATGAGAATTGCAATTTTACAAAGAACGGTCTTACGATTTAAGAAAAGAACACAATCAGTTTTCTTCTTACTCATATCAGTCGAGCTATGTATGCCTAGCAGATATGTTGCATATCTTAAAAGGTAAGTTTATAAGGAATTAAAAAGCTTTTAGGAAGCTTCTAGAATCCAAACCACTTGTTCTTTTAGGCAACACTGGTTTAAACAGCTCACGCACGTTTCGTGTTTTGTTTCACTGTCAAACGTCTTCAGTTTGGTCTATAATATAACCATGAATTGTCGTACAAACGAACAACGCTTGCAAATCATTGAATTTTATTATCAAAATGCGTGCTCTGTTAAGAAAGTTCATCGCGTGCTTCTTCCATTTTATGGTCAGTTTAATCGACCCACTGAAGCGGCTATTCGGGCTATTGTGACTAAATTTCGCACCAAATTTACATTGTTGGACATTAAACCACCAACACGCTTACGTAAAGTGCGAACTTAAGAAAATATCGCAGCTGTATCCGGCCAGTGTTAATGATGACCATCAAATATCGATTCGTCGCCGTTCGCAGCAATTGGGCCTCTGTTACTCAACAACGTGGAAAATTTTGCAGAAGGATTTAGGTGTGAAGCCTTTCAAAATACACCTGGTGCAAGAATTGAAGCCGAACGACCTACCGCAACGCAGAATTTTTGTTGAATGGGCTCTTGAAAAGTTGGCCGAAGATCCATTTCTTTATCGAAAAATTGTGTTCAGCGACGAAGCTCATTTTTGGCTCAATGGATACGTAAATAAGCAAAATTGTCGATTTTGGAGTGAAGAACAGCCAGAAGCATTGCAAAAGCTACCAATGCATCCAGAAAAAGACACAGGTTGGTGCGGTTTATGGGCTGGTGGCATCATTGGACCGTAATTCTTCAAAGATGCTGCGAATCGTAACGTAACTGTGAATGGTGAACGCTACCGTGAGATGATATTCAACCTTTTTTTTGCCCAAAATGCAAGAGCTTGACTTGCATGACATGTGGTTTTAACAAGACTGTGGCACAAGCCACACAGCACTAGTAACAATGGACTTATTGAGAGGCGAGTTCGGTGAACATTTTATTTCACGTTCGGGACTGGTCAATTGGCCGCCTAGATCGTGCGATTTAACGCTTTTAGACTATTTTTTGTGGGGCTATGTCTACATAGACAAGCCCGCTCCAATTGACGCATTGAAAGACAACATTGAAGCATTTATTCGTGAGATACCGGCCGAAATGTTGGAATGAGTATGCCAAAATTGGACTAAGCGTACATGGACCATTTGAGTTGCAGTCGCGGTCAACATTTGCATGAAATTATCTTCAAACATTAAATTATATGGATCGTACTATCGATTCTAATAAAGATTTCATGAATTTTTCTGAATTTTATGTGTTGTTTTTTTTGAAAAATTTTCCTATAGCTCTTAAAAAATCACCAATTACAACTACATGTCTTAGGGTTAAAAACGTATAAAAATAATTTTATTTTCGTTTTAATAACAGTCAATAGCATGAGGTTTCGCGCAGTACTTTTTAAAAAGTTCCTTTGAACATTTCTTTTGAAACACACTGTACCGCACACGGCCATGTAATAAACTCACCCGAACAAATTGTTCGCAAAAAAGGCAAACAAAATATGAAAGAAATATTTTTCAAGTCAAACACTTGAATAAGGAGGTGGTGACACGTTAAATGATCGGGGCGAAGAATATAAACACTTGAAAAGAAATAAAAATAAATTTAATAAATACAGTGGGGCAAAAGTGAATTGATGAGAGCATGACTAAACTGAAAGGCAATCTCCAAAAAAAATATTTTAAGAAACAAAGGCCTTCAGAAATATAGGGAAACATGCATATTTAATGTAGTGAATAGGCCCGTCACTTACAGATTAATGTACCATATTAAATGTGGCTTACTGTACCAGACCTATACCAGACCTGATAAGTTATGAAGTGACAAAATAATGTGTAAACAGTGTATGCATGTGTTGAGCACAGAATTATTGTGTGTTTTTGTGCATTAAATCAGCAAAGCATACTTTGTTCAATAAATGAACCACCCCACTGCAATTGCTGGGGAATGTCTGCCAACTCACATAAATAAAGCACACAAGCAAACAAACAACCAATACTGCCGCACATACACATGAGCATGAACAAAATAAAAATTATGGTGAACCATAATTTAATGTGGCTTTTACCCTCTGCACATACTTACAAAGTTTTTTCTACCATTCCCAGCAAATGCTTGGCTAAGGATATATGGATGTGACCCATAAAACAGATGATGGTGTTAATGATACAGTAGAGCCATGGCAATGAGTGTTTTGGGGGAAAGGAACAGTAAAATCCATATAATCATTGGCATATCATTGTTATTGCAAAAACTGTTGTTTGTTATTTAACAATCCGTACAACAACAACAATCTGCAACAAAATTTATAAGGTGCGTAAAGAAATATGCTTTAAAGTATCAAAAAGAAAAAAAATGAATCGAAACTCCCACAAGAAATGTGTGGCCCATAAAAGAGGTCAATATTTGAAAAATTTTATTTATGGAAACCCATTCAGTTTGTTTTATTGTGTGGCAAAAATACAAAGAAAAAATTCATTTCTTTCCATTATAAAAAGATTTATTTGTGTTTTGTTTATTCACAAATCGCTTATAATCAATACAAGAAATATTTCACATTCGTATTCTCGTGTTGTGTGTGATAAAAATTTATTTCTCGAGAATTTCAATTTTTAAACGCATTTATCATAAGACTTAATGACAGCTTACAGGCATTGTTGAAGGCTGAGCTGTAGTTACTCATTTTAATTTAAATTTTGTTCCTTTTTTTTTTGTTTTTGTTAATGTAAATAGACCTCGTTGTCATATCTTGTAATAATTTTCAGAACTTTTAGAAAATGCCTTTGCAATCAAATCGTATTTGTTGTAACATTGTGTTCAAACTTTTGCTTTAAAAGTAATCGAATAAAATAAAATTAAAAACCTCCCGTGCTTTTTTAAGGCACATAGCGAGTGCTCGAGAGATAAGTCCTGCATAAGATCTTCGGTTCAGTAAGAGTTGGCGATAATTTCCGCATCCGATCCAACAGTGAGCTGTATGAGCCCCTCAACACCATGGACGTTGTGCAAAGTATTAACATACATCGGCGGCACTGGCTCGGCCATGTCGTTCGAATGGAGGAGTATGCCCCAGTGAGACGGATAGTTGATGCGGGGATTTGCGGAAGTTGGCTAAGAGAACGACCTTGTTTGCGCTGGAAGCACCAAATCGAGAAAGCCCTGTCATTGATTGGTGTGGTCAACTGGCGTAGGCGCGCAAGAAGCAGAAGTGCCTATATGAATGTATTAAGGCAGGCCGAAATTCGTTAACCGCGTTGTTAATGGCCAGTTAAGTAAGTAAGTTGAAGTCGCCGTGGTATAGTAGGTAGTGTGCTGGCTTATTAGAAGAAAAGCCAGGGTTCGAGCAGATTTCTTGCAAAAACTCTGAGGAAATAAAATTGCCATGAAAAGTTTCTCAAAAATCTGTCGTTCACAGTCGACGTTAAAATTTAGGTCCCACCACTTACGTAACGCACACAACATAAGTGGTGTGAGCAACTAGGTCGTAATCCTGACTGAAGGGTTGTAATGACCAATTATGCTATGTATGTATGTATGTACATATGTATGTAAGTAAGTAAGTAAATAAGGTAATCTGTAGTTGCCTTACTTTAGTAGTGGGTAGGCTTATTACACCTGAGACCACGGTTCAAACTCTAGGTCAAACATTTCCAACAAAACGACATACGAGAAAATATTACTTCGGCCACTTCCTCTCAACAGATTTCTGGCAAAAACTCTCTGAGAGTAAATAAAAAATTGCCATGAAAGTTTCCCAAAAATCTGTTGTTCGGAGTCGACTTTAAACTGTAGATACCGCCAATCATGTAAAAATTAACACGCACCCAGCATAAGTGGTGTGAGAAGCTAAATTTTAATCCTACTGATGGGTTATAATGACCAATTATGTAATAGCACTTTCTAGAACTATGGTTGTGGAACGTACTAGAGAGCTTAATTAAGTTTGTTTATAAACTACAACATATCCTAAGGCTACGTAATAAAATACCAAAAAAATCTGTCGTTTGAAGTCGAACTTAAACTGCAGGTTCTTAAACTCATGGATAAAATTCAAACACACAACATGGGTGAGGTGTGAGAAGCTAAGTAGTAATCCTAAGTGAAGGTCCCCCCACTCATGTATAAAATTTAAACACGCAACATGGGTGTGGTGTGAGAAGCTAAGTCGTAATCCTAATTGAATGTCCCCACCACTCATGTATAAAATTCAAACTCACTACATGGGTTTGGTGTGAGAAGCTAGGTTGTAATCCTAACTAAATTGTTGTAGTCAACAATGATTTATGTTATGTTATGTAGGGCAATTTGTATGATGCCTACCCCCCCTTAAATTTGAGCAATAATGCCAGTGTTTTGCCAGCTTGAGTTGTTGAAATCGACAGCAAGAAGCTTATGGAGATACCCTGTTAAACTCTGAGCTTTTTTATCTTCAAACTAGCTTTGCAAATCGAATATTACCCTCAATAACTAAGGATTACCCTAGTTACAATGTTACCTCAGCTTGGCAAGGAACATACAAAATCCAAGTCTTATAGGACTGCAGTTTTATAACTAATAAGGCCGAAATTATACCAAAAGTTCGTGACTTCTATGTTAAAATAAGAGCACATTTATTATTAGCTGTCATTACTCTTTATTCGAATAATCGTTATTATTACAATACAATTATTGGAAACAAAATACGCACATGAAATAAAATTGTAGGCCTATAGGTTCGGTTGAATGAATAAATTACTGCCGCAAATTGAAGTGACTCATGTCGTCTTGTAGTTTGTATTTATTCCACTTCATTTATCCATAGAGTTGTGCACGTCTGTTACTCAAAACTGTTTGTTTTGTATGACTGTTGAGCATTTTAGAGACAATACGTAACGACTGTTTTATATCCTACAAAATAATATAAAAGGGGGACAAGCAGATGCTTATGATTTATATGGGTAAACGCTCGATGGTCAGATTGTGAGGCTATCGCCGCACTGGAGGTATTGCTACTGTCCGAGAAGGACTCGAACGTGGTGGAGTAGTTCACTAAAGTAGTAATCGTTGAAGAACTTCGAATTGTAAACAATCTCCACCAGGCCTTAACCTTTACTCGTACTTCTCGCAGAGCACATCCTTTTGTGGTTGATTGTCCAGTGAACCGCACAATGCATTACAGGGAAAATTAATTTTTTGCCCGCACTGCTCGCTTGCAGAATGATCTTCCTGCTGAAGTTTTTCCCGTCAGTTATGATATTGGTAAGTTTAAATCAAATGTCCACAAACACTACTCCCTCTTTCCACCTTCCTATAACCTATTTTCCTAAACCTGCACAATGCACTGCATGAGTAGGGGCCATCCCCTGAAACTATAACAGCCAGTATGAGAAAGGATGATTAACGCAAGAGTAATCAGGAATCGCTAGGGCTTGGTTCAAACTATAGGTCAGACATCTCCAAAAAAAACGAAATACGACAAACGAATATTTCTTCCGGGACTTTCTCTCAGCAGAAAAACTCTGAGAGTAAATAAAATTGCCATGAAAAGTTTCTCAAAAATCTGTCGTTCGGAATCGACTTAAAACTGTAGGTCTCGCCACTCATGAACACACACAACATTACGTATTGTGAGAAACTAGGTCGTAATCCGGACAAAAGGGTTATAAGAACTAAACATGTATGTAATCAGAAAGCTGGAGCAATTTTCGTTCATTGATCATTCTGGATAGAAGACTGCCAGAGAAACCTAATACACTCTACAGGGAAAGTAGGAAAATTCTCAGAGCAAGGATAACTCATTGCATCTGTGCAACAGTAGTCAGATCTACCTTAACCAGCAGATGCCTGGTGTGATGGGAATTCCTTGGCAGAGTAACTAACCTTACCTTACGTACTACAACTGCATCAGCGTTGGAGATAATTTTACACAGCTTTCCGCTGGTTCTTCACTGTTAGGGCTAAAACTATTCGATGTCTCTAGGCGACTGAACAGTGGCTTGGATCAAATCTTAGACGCTTGATCATGAGTAGTCCATATTAGTGACCTCTCAAGGAAGTCGAGTAAATCTAATTTGGAAAGATTTATCTATCTAAATCTAATTTATTTTGAAAAATGGTGTAGCGCATCTCGTTACATACATACTTAATTGGCCATTACAACCCTTCAGTCAGGATTACGGCCTAGTTTTTTACGCCACTCATGTTGTGTATGTTAATTTTATACATGAATGGCGGGACCTACAGTTTAAAGTCTACTCCGAACGACAGATTTTTGAGAAACTTTTCATGGGAATTTTATTTATTCTTAGAGTTTTTGCCACAAATCTGCTGAGATGAAGTCGCCAAAGAAATATTTTTTCATATTTGAAGTCTGGCCTGGGGTTTGAACCGTGGCCTTACGTCTAATAAGTCAACACACTACCTACTAGACTACGACTACTTCGGCGCATCTCGTTAACGACTCCCTAAACTGAATGTAAACAGCGGCGGCGGATTCTTTTTTTCGAAATCGGTAGGCTTGAGTCATTTTATAAGGTTACCGTGTGACTCTAGCGTCTCGCAGGTGATAAGATTTTTTTAGAGTCAAGATGTTTCTGAAAAGGTAACCTTCCTGCTTTCCGGAGACCTAACGTAACGAACTCAAGGATGAGATAGTGTAGAGGTATGACACTCATATCCTTTGAGTACCGGAACAAAGTGATATTCCAAGTAACTGTAGAGCAAATGATCTGACCAGGCGTCATACAATCATTGAAATTTCTGGTGAATCGTTTACATTGAGAAAACCTTTGATTTGAACAGAACGCCAGATTTAAGAACACTTTAGAATTGACAATTTAGTTAGGGATTCTATGTACCCCCTATTAACGGCTTCCTTTATGGCTAGAATAGTGCTACAAATCTAGCTAAAGCTGTATAGAGATCGCACGGAAAGTCTAAAAGACCTACGCAAGAGGTGCTCACTCTAAATATGTTTGCAGAAGGCATTACTAGACACTGTAAGACATGCCAGACAATTGAACACTTGACAAACGACATTTGCGGGAGTTGTAAAGGCGAGGAAAGAGGAGAAAACTTCCTCTTTTGGCTACATGCTCATCGCTACGTATGAGAAGAAGAAAGCACGTTTAGGTGTGGAATTGGGAGTCTAATTCCCTACATCTGAAGCTTCTAATAGTTCCCGGGCTGCGGGGATATGACTGTGGTATCACAAAGGCCCTTGTAGGGGAATTGGGAATGTAATTCACGTCATCTGAAACTTCTAATACTTCCAGGACCAAGGGAAAGGTATGACTGTGGTATCACAGAAGGTCTTATAAGGGCTAAGAGTGCCTGTAACAACTTCCACGGACTAGTGTCCGTTGATGGTGATGATGCTTTAGTCGGCAACAATTCAAACTTCTCAAAAATTTGAAAATAGAATGACTGGCAAAGACTATGACGTGAGTATATTAAGTTGGGCAGTAGCTTTTTACAGAAACGTACGTCAAATACGGAGTGTGTTGGCTTATTAGACGTAAGGCCACGGTTCAAACCCCAGGTTAGATATCAAAACGAAATTTAAAAAATATTTCTTGGGCGACTTCCTTTCAGCAGATTTCTGACAAAAACTCTGAGAGTAAATAAAATTGCCATGAAAAAGTTTCTCAAAAATTTGTCGTTCGGAATCGACTTTAAACTGTAGTTCCTGCCACTCATGTATGAAATTAACCCACACAACATAAGTGGTGTGAGAAGCTAGGTCGTAATCTTGACTGAAGAGTTGTAGTGACCAATTATGTATGTATGTATGTATGTTATTTACCAAATGTAGGGTGTATTAACTGCGTTCAATAGACGTTGTCTGACTTAAAGTAATTTGTGGGACTTTTTGTTTGTCGTTTTCTTCTCTTTTTTTGTCTATTTTCGTCAGTGTCTTTGACAATGTCTATGACTCTGTCTCTGCTGTTCACTCTTGTTAGTGAAACTAAAAATAAAACAACAAAAACAGTGGCAAATTTAATTAATAATTTATGGCAACGTGACACACGTTAATCAATGTTTCAAGGCAAATTATTTTTTTTCTTTTTTATAAATAAAAATTAAAACACGAACATATTTTTTTTCTTTTAATAAATTTTTTGTCGATTATTTTTAGTTTGGTTAGGTGCTACCAATTGCCTTATACTATTGCTGTTGTTGTTGTTGTTTGAGTGCCTCTAAAGACGTGATATGGCAACATGATAAGTGTTACGTTTTTATCTTTCATTCTTTGCGTTCGAAGTCAGTATTTGTTCGTTCATGTTCAGTTTTCGTTTCAATTAATAGTTTGTCATTATGAGCTAGAGAAGTGGCATTACTGTGTTACCAATTAGTTTTTTCATTTCGTTTTTCTTTTGAACATGTATTGCCTTCTATTAGTACTTCTAAATACATTTATAATTGCTTTCATTTATAAATATGGCATTAGAAATATAAAGACACTCGTACAAATATGTACGTACATACGTATTCGTGACTCATTAAGGAAAAACTTAAAGGCATTCGTTGTTCATATGGTGGGAAATGTTTTTTTCCCTGTCTCTCTCTCCCTGCCTGTGTCTGTCTGAATTTATTACAAAAACATTGTAAAAGATAACCAAAATAAAAGTTTTATTAGATTAACACTTCAAATAAAATGATTGGATTGTTATTAAAACGCTGGTGACAAGTGATTAAATTAATCGCTTTGTGGAATAAATTGATAATTTTATAGACATTTACACTTTAACAATTGGTTTTTAATTAAAGGCCTATTTCATATATATATACATATATACAAGTAATTCAAGAAATATTGATACGAACTGTATTTAATTACGTAGCCTTAGGATATGTTGTAGTTTGTAAACAAACAAAACTTAAAGAGGCTTTTTAGTACGTTCAACCACCGTAGTTCTAGAAAGTGTTAGTTCTAGTATTTAATCCTGTTATTCCAAACTACTGCGACCATGTAATCTATTAATTATATTGCCTTCAAGCTACCAAGCCGTTTGCCTTGACAAACCTAAGAATACTGTAAAATACTGTAATACTGTAAACAAAGACAGTGTTCTGCTGATGTGATATGAAACCAGATTCCAAGTATACTTAATTACTTACTTAATTAGCCATTAACAATCCGATTAACAGATTTAGGTTTGCGTTAACACATCCGTCCAGGAGCCTCTGCTTCTTGCACGCATTCGCCAGTTACATACATACATAATTGGTCATTACATCCCTTCAGTCAGGATTACGACCTAGTTTCTCACACCACTTATGTTGTGTGTATTAATTTTATACATGAGTGGTGGGACCTACAGTTTAAAGTCGACTCGAACGACAGATTTTTGAGAAATTTTTCATGACAATTTTTGTTTACTCTCAGAGTTTTTGCCAGAAATCTGCTGAGAGAAAGTCGCCGAAGAAATACATTTTGTATTTTTTTTTATGTTTGACCCTGGCTTTAAGTCTAATAAGCCAACACACTACCTACTAGACTACGGCGACTTCACTCATTGCCAGTTGGTCACACCAATTGATGACAGGGCTTCCTCGATTTGATCCTTAAAACGCCAACAAGTTCATCCTCTTCGCCGACTGAAATATCTGCGCCGTCAGAGCATTCTCCACCATTCTAACGATATGGCCGAGCCAGCGCAGCCGTTCTATATTAATACGCTGCTCAACGTCCGTGTCATTAAGGAGCTCATACAGCTCATTGTTGGATCGGATGCAGAAATCATCGCCAACTCGCACTGGACCGAAGAACTTACGTAAGACCTTTCTCTCGAATACTGTCAAGGCTGCTGCATTAGTACTGCATCAGTTCTTAATAGCGTCCATGCCTCTGAGCAATAAAGAAGCCCTTAGAATATGAGCATCTCTAATATTATTGTCGCACGAGAGAGGTCTCTGCTACTCAATTGCCTATTGAGACCATACTAGCACATGTTGGCAAGAGTGCTCCTGCGCTCGATCCCCAGACTGACATCATATTTGGTGGTAACAGCGGAGCCAAGACAAATAAATTCCTTGACTATATCGAAAGTATAGTTATCGGCCGTAATCTGGGATCCAATACGCCGCATGTCCCTAGTTGCCGACAACATATACATCGTTTTGCTCTCATTTACTGCCAGAGCCATCTTAATAGACTACCTGCCCCCGATTCCAAGTATGTGTTCTGATATTTCATCGCCACTTACTTACTTACTTGATTGATCATTACAACCTAGTCAGGATATCAACCTACTACCACTTATGTTTTATGTTTTAATTTTATTCATAAGTGGAGGTACCTACTGTTTAATTTCGACTTCGAAAAACAGATTTATTTGAGAACATTTTCATGGCAATTGTATCTTACTTTCAGAGTTTTTGTCAGAAGACTACAGAAGACGACTATATAGACTAAAGAAATATTTTTTTGATATTTAGTTTCATTCGAAATAGCTAAGCCACGGTTTAAACCTTGAGGTCTCGTCTAATAAGCCAATATACTACCTACTTAGACTTAATTATCACAGAAACTATTTATTGGGTTATAAATGATTCCCAAACTGATCAACTGTGTTTTCTACCGGTCTAATGTATCACATAAATCGCTACTTTTTATAATTTCTCAACAAAAATCTTGATTGTTTTAAATCTATTTGGTTTAAGAAGAGTCTTTGCCTCTCTATACCTTTCCAAACTTCGGTGTCCACATAAAGGTTTGTTTCTTGCAAGCTAATTTTCCCGCTCATTGTCGTAAATTCATATATGACGTCAGGGTAATCCTATTTCCCCTACATTGCTGAATTTGATTAAGCTTCCACAGACTGATCCATACTATCTTGGATTTATTTTAATTGGGGTCGAGTGTTCGGATATCGGCATGACTATCAAATAGTATTACTATCTGTTGCCTGACATAGGCATCAGCTTGAAAGTTAAACGAGAATTTACACAAGGGCTCGTAATATTTCATTAGTAGACTAAAAGCTTCCTTTTTTGTTCTATGACACATTATTGACCCAGCCGTATACCTCAAAATGAGTCCTGTTTTCGAAGACTTGGTAGTTTACAATTTTTCCATTCACTTTTGTTATTAAGTCTGGTCTCGAAGCATTTCTCAAAATCATAGAATCTACTGGTTCTGTCTAGGGGACAGTTAGGCAGAGAGCTGTTATCCACTTGATTTATGAAGTCACGAAGTTCCCTAATTAATTTTATATTACACTTGTTTCTCCATATCCTAGCAAAGTTTTGGTTCTCTCTAACTCATTCCACGGGCTAAAGTCCAACGGAATCTCCAGCATTGTTATAGGACTCACTTTCATTGTCCTGATTATACCGATACAAGACATTCTCTGTATCTTTTACAACTCCATCTGAGCTGACTTCACGTTTGTTCAAACACCGCCTCCATAGGTCACAATTAATCTGCCTATCATGGAATATAATATCCAGCGGCTATGTCGTTCGAATGGAAGAGGATGCTCCACCGAGACGGGTATTTAAAACGAGAATTTGCGGAAGTTGGCAAAGAGAACGATCATGTTTGTGTTGGAAGAGCCAAATCGAAGAAGCCTACTGGTGAAGTCGCGCAAGAAGCAGAGGCGCCTGCACGGATGTGTTGAGGTGAGCAGAAATCCATTAATCCTGTTGTTAATGGGCAGTTAAGTAAGTTAATAAGTAAGTCATAGAATATATCCAATCCTCCAAAATATTTCCATGAGAGACCTCCTGTATATGTTATTTGAAAGGGAATGAAACCTTTCCGTTTTGAAAAATTCAAACCATTTTCGAAAAACTATGACGGAACTGGAACTGTTCCAGTTTGTAGTCAAACTCTTATTGAGATGTACAGCATAACTTTAAAGCTTCTCTTTAGGGTTTTAGATACTTTAGTAGGTTCTAGAATGTAAGGGTTGCCAATATGAAGTAGTTGTATTAAGTATAGTAACGATATCTTTCGATATCTGTCTTACTCTCTGGCAAAACCGATGACTTTTGAACAGTTTGTGTGGATAGGGGGAAAGCAGGGCTCTTTTGGAAAGATTTAAAAGCAAACGAACCCGATATTCTTGGGTTTGCAATCAAATCCAGAGAAACAATGCCGTCTGTGAAAATGTATAGCGTTGTTGTATTGGGTGTAGTAAAAAGAAACTTGATCGTTGGGAACTACATATACTTTAACAAAAGGGGTTATAGGTTCGTAACCAAGCTTTTATTGAGAGCATAGCTCTACATTTTAATTTGATTATTTCTCATTTAGAGGCCTATGTAGTAATAAATGAGCAAAAAAACCTCTACGAGTACTTAACCCTTTGACGGACACTTACGTCTATATACGTCATAACAAGGGTTTCTGGGGGGACATGACGTGTATACACGTCATAAATTGTTTCCGAAGATACAACAAGAGATACAGCAATTGTCCCACGGGAATGCCTCCTAAAATTTTGGTGTCCGTCAAAGGGTTAAGGAGGAGGAAAAAGTTAATTTAATTCAAAATCATTTACTTACAGTATAACCGTATCCGCGGGTAAATCCACTGGCACTGCCAATATGCCAATATTGCGACAATTCAAGTTTAAACGACCCAAAGTACCCGTACAATGACAATGTTTTTGTGACCATTTATCACAGACGGCATGTAAAGAACGTTGTGGTGTGGCTGCATCCATATCAGTTTCCATATCTTCTGCAGCTTCGGATGCTGACCCAGATGAGGATGACGAAGAGGAAGAAGAAGAAGACTGTTGATTTTTAATATGATATTCCTTAAGAGTTTTTTCATAGAGTATCTGTGCCTCTCGTTCCGGGTCCTCTGAGGGTAGCATAACATTTTCGCGTATGCCAAACAGATTTGTAATACCACCGCCACCAGCTCGGGGTATTTTTCTTGTTGTTGACATTGTTGTTGTAGTTGTTGCTGTTGTTGTTGGAGGGGTAGTAATGCTGGAATTCTCTGTGGTGGCTTTATTTGTTAACACAGAGGATTTGCCATAAAGCTGTTGTTGCTGTGAACCTGCTTGCTTGTTTGTGTTGTTAGCCATGGCTTCTGTTTTATTATCAGGAGACGCAGCCACAGCCAAATCCAAATCTTTTCTTGTTTTTTTATTTGAATTCTCTTTTAAGGGATTTTTCTTAAATTGCGTTTGAAATATGATTTTCTCCTCTATTTTAATATTATTTACATCGACTAAATTAAATTCATCTTTGGTTATATTTTCTAGCACTTCATTAACACTACGTTGGTAATGATGCAGGATGTTTTCTTGGAAATCATTCTCATCCTCATTCACTTCTGCTGCTTGTTCTTCTTCTATTGTAACACTATTTGCAACATTCTGTTGCTGTTGCTGTTGCTTAAGATTATTCAACGGCCTGGTGATTATCTCACCATTTATCGTTATGACCGTGCATTGTAGGTAAATTTGTAGGACACACATGATGATGACAAATATCACGGAGTCCTTGAGTAGAAACCAAGTGCGTGTTCGGCAACCACGTTTACGATAACCGGCCATAATTTTTAAATTTAAATTGAAATTTTTTCTTAAATTTTTATATGAATTCTTATATAAATGATGCTGTTGTTCACATAATAGTTGCTGATTGATGCTGTCAAGCATTTGTCATTTGATGACAGTTATATGGGCAACACGTTTCGCGTTCATGATTTGGTTTTTTGTTTAGATTTTTACGTTTATTTTACTTAATTTGTTAAAACAATAATTATTTGTATAAACAAACGCAGGCAAAATAATCAAATAAAATTTACGAAACGCGTATAGTTTTTTTAATATTTGGAATTCCGTAATTAAGATTTGCCTTTTCGGCTGAATTGGGAGCACCGGCTGTAACGAAAATAGAAAAAAATTTAATTGAATTAGAAAAATGGTTTGAAAGGCATTTGAAAGATAAAAAAAATTTTATTGGAAAAATACTTGGTTTTTATTGAGTTTCAAATAAAAAACCAGATAATCATTGACATTGAAAATATAAATTGTGGCCTGACAAGTTCAAGTGGTTTTAAAACCACCAACATGACAATACTCTGAGCTGTTAACTTTCCAGCTGAATACCCTTCTCTGACGAGTCCTTTATTTAGTGTTATACTATGTTCAGATACGCACTTTTATTGAGTCAATATTCCGTTTATTGAGTACAATATTTTAAGTGTTCAGACATAATAATATACGCATTTCAGCTGCTTATTCAATATTCATTTGACAGCTGGTAAACAAAACAGCTGGTTGTTTCAACAACCATATTGTTTTAACCCTTTCATGCCCGATGTTGCCTATAGGCAACATTGTACATTTTTGTTCATAAATTCCGTAATTTTTAATATTTAAAAGAATTTTTTTTTGCAAACAAGCTTGGTTAAAAACGTGTAAAACCAGAATACGTAGGACTCTGAATTTAATATCACTTCATATTTAGGCCATGACTAACAAACACATGTCCTTAAAAAAATTTTAGCTCTGGCCCAAAAAATTCGGGCGTGAAAGGGTTTAAGGTTTTTTTTTGTTTGTCCTTGTTGACATTTGAGTTGCCAAATATCAGCAGAAAGTGTTCACATAATTGTAATATGCTCACTGAACATACTTACGGCAGTGCTGCATTCAAACTTTTACTCAATATTATAACAATTTGCCTAATTATTGCGCAATAATTAATTGAAATTTTATATGAAATATTGAGCTCAATAATGGCGTTTATTGTGGTTTACGCAATAAAGGTGCATATCTGAACACTGTATTAGGTTTGCAATCCATTAACATGAATGGTTTAACAACCCCAGAATACATACATACATAAATAATTGGCCATTACAACCCTTCAGTCAGGATTACGACCTAGTTTCTCACGCCACTTATATTGTAAGCGATAATTTTATACATGAATGGCGGCAACTACAGTTTAAAGTCGACTCCGAACGACAGATTTTTGAGAAACTTTTCATGGCAATTTTATTTACTCTCAGAGTTTTTGCCAGAAATCTGCTGAGAGGAAGTCGCCGAAGAAATATTTTTTTATGTTTCCGTTTTGATGTCTAACCTGGGGTTTGAACGCGGGTCTTACATCTAATAAACTAACACACTACCAACTAGACTACGACGACTTCTAGCCAGATAATCATTGATATTAAAAAAAACATTAATTAGAGCTTCTGACAAGTTTAAATTCTTTAACATCGGGCCATCCATTTAGTAGCATTAAAGCCGCCACCCTAACAATGCTCTCGGCCGTTAAATACCCTTCTCTGAAGTATCATTTATTTAACGAAAGGTTTGTCATCCATGGTTTATTTAACAACCTCAGAACACATAGTAATGTTCAAAACGTCTTACAAAACTAGAGATTTAAACGTGGCAACTATTCCGGCATTACGGGGTCTTCGCGGTGGCTATACTGTGCCAGATCATTAAAAAATTTAGGAGGCACTGAAAGCGTTACGGGCAAGGCAATCTACTCACTGCCGAAAATATCGCTTTTGTTATACGAAATGATCAAAAACTGGCCTGAAATGTAAGAAGGCATTTTAAAATTACTCCATGCTTGGTACTCTACACATTGTATGGGTACCTATTTACTCAGGGATGATCTAGCTAACAGAGCTTGTGTATTAAATAGTATAACCCAATACCCGTTAGTGCATTGAAAATCAATCTATAAAATTGGGCGGAAACGGCGCAACGTCTACTGACACAACAGTCAGACGCTCTGGCGGAAAACTGGTAGTATATTACGACTAATAAGAGCGTCTTGAAGCCGCCATTGTCTAGTAGGTAGTGTGTTAGCTTATTAGACGAAAAGGCAGGGTTCAAACCCCAGGCCAGACATCAAAACAAAATAAAAAAAGCATTTCTTCGGCGACTTCTTCTCAGCAGATTTCTGGCAAAAACTCTGAGAGTAAATAAAAATTGCCACTCATATATAAAATAACATACATGTGGTATGAGAGACTAGGTAGTAATCCTGACTGAAGGGCTGTAATGACCAATTATATATATATGTATGGGTAGATACAATTGTGAGAAGAGGAAAGAATCATATTTGGTCTCCTAACCTAACTTAACATAACAACACTTTAAGCTCATATCAGTTATAATGGGACACTGGCCACTGGATATTCATGCCAGGGGACTGTGATTACCTCATAACGATTGCTTCAGGAACTGCAAGAATTAAAAAGGAAAGAAGATCAAAGAACATATTCTCTGTCATGGTCTGGTGCTTAAGAACGTAAGAAGAAACATTCTTGAATACCCTGAATTTAATGACGAAACATGTCTGGTCAAAGGCTTTATGAAAGACTTCTCGGGATGATATGTATGCATTGTCATCAAAAGGTTGCAATGTGCCGCCTATCTTGTAGTAGTTTCAGCAAGATTCATATCTTTAATAAGGAGACAGAATGATGGTACAAGTAGAATCGTATCATGGGAACCCAGACGGTTGCCTATAGATCGAAACCTAGTATTACGATTCCTTATTAAAATTTTCTACGGTTTCCTTTATGTTTTGCAGCAGCCCAGTTGTAAGTGTAGCATTTTCCTAAATTTTAAGTATTTTAGAGCGCTTAAGTCCATGTTGCAGTCTAGAGTGTAAGAATTCTGTCGTCAGTTTAATTATTTCTACACTTTAAATTCCTTTTTCCCTGGCAACTGGTAGAGTTCAAGAAATTCTCAAAAAGTATTTTCAAACTGAAGACCGGAAAACCTTGTTCCGTTCTTGACAGGCTTTCCACCTCACTTTGAAAAGCACAATTGTTATCTGAAGAAGTAAATATGTCTCCATCATGGTCTGGAGATGGCATTGGGCGAACTTCTATGGCTGCAGGATAAACGCCTTTTTTGATTTTCAACTGAAGATAATGTAGACAGTTTGAGGCGTCAACAAAACGGTGCCATTTAGCACACAACACAACCGATTTTGGATTTATTTCATTAGAAGTTTCCAGCGAGAATAACTTTACATTTTGGCGACATCACCAAGGCATCAAGGCCACTCGGTTTGTCGTCGATTATCCGAAATTTTTGGTGAATCAATCCCCCAAGGTCAGAGCATTTTAAATTCAACATTTGGCAAGTTATTGGCAAGATATCAGCGCGAAACTTGTGAAAAATTAGACGAACATTGCCCCGGCTTGTCTTATTGTTACAGTTTCCCTTCACCTGAAAAGAAATATTTTTTTGGACAAACAAAAAAGTTATGACTGGAAGAAGTGTTTTTGCAGAAAAATAAGGAATTCCCCATAACCTCTCAAATCAATAAAAATATAAAAAAATAAAATTGAAAAGAAGACATTTTAACTGACAACAACGAAAATATCGCTGATTAAACAGAAATTTTCTAAGTTTTTCAAAAGAAAAGGTAACTATCAGGTAAGCCATCTATCGGTTTAAATTTGAACCATTCGGTTATTTCGAATCTGGCAATGCTTATGTCATTCTTTTCTATCACAAAACTCAGTATATTATCGCCACTGAACGTAGTGAAGCGATTAACGCTTGAGCAACGTTGGGATTTATTGGGCCAACGAGAAACTGCACGATGAAATCGATTTTTCAAAAAAAAAAAAAAAAATCATCTCTTCGAATGAAGCTTATTTTCATCTTGGTGGGCACGTTAAGCAAGCAAAATTGCCGTATTTGAGGCTGAAAAAACCTACACGTGGTCTTACAGAAGCCAATGCACCCATTACGAGTGACTGTTTGGTTCGGCTTGTGGAGCGGAGGCATCATTGGCCCATATTTCTTTGAAAATGAGGACGGCGCAACCTTTACGGTCAATGGAGACACATATCCTACCATGACAACCGATTTTTTCGTACCCACTCTTGATATGAACAATGTGCAGTCCTTGTGCTGACCAACTTCTTTCCTAGTTTGGTGGAATTCGGTCAGTACAGGGACTGCGTTTACCTGTGCCTCCACAACGAGCTGCTATGCGGGCTCAAGTGAGCTTTGGTAATCAACTTCGACCTATCTACCAGATGTAAACGATGTTTGGTTTCAACAGTATAGTGCAACTTGTCACACATCTCAAGCCACAATCGATATATTGCGTCAAACGTTTGATGGCAGTTTAATTAGCCGAAATGGTAATGTCAATTGGCCTCCAAGAAGCTGCGATTTGACACCGTTGGATTATTTTGTGTGGGGTGCCGTTAAAGAAAAGTGTTACGCCGACAAACCACAGACAATTGATAATTTGAAGACCAACATTCGTGATGCCATTGCCGAGAATTGCTTCGATCGAATAAGATACTGAGAGGCCAGCCACGGCAGCCATATAAATGAAATAATATGCCACGTCTAACCGGAACAATTGTACTTCCCAACAAAAGAATAAATTTGGCAAAATTTCAAACCGTAAACTTTTAAATGTTCCACCCTATACTTCAAGAACTTCATCTTTTTGTTTTGACATTAACCGTCTTCAATAAGAAACAAAAATTCTCCGAAATTTTTTCCATCAATTTTTTTGAAGTTCTCAACACACAAAGGCAGACTCAACGTCTCCCAAAAAGAATTTCAATTTTTTTCCACTTTTTTTTTTAATTTTTTTTGAGTTTTTTTTTTCAAGTAAAACAAACGATTTTAACCCAGTTTCCATCAATTTTTTATTTTTTATTTACTCTCAGTAAATATTGTTGTTGTTGTTGTTGGTGCAACAATATGATGTTTCAACATTTTTTTGATACAGGTTTTCAAGGTCATTTAACGAATGCAATTTTTTATTTTTTTCAATTTTTGTTGTTGTTGTTTTCGTAATTGTTTTTCAGGTTTTAAGAAAAATTTCAATAAAAAAAAAACAGAAAAAAAATCAAGAGAAAAATCAATTCAACACACATAAATTAACAGCATAAAACACAATTTATTAATACGACGCACAATAAGTTAAATATCTTATAATAACAACAACAATAACAACAAATGTTTGAAAATTATATTGCCAAACAGTATCCAGTACTCAGTCAAGCTTTAAACCTGGCCTAAAGTGTAAACAAACGTATCAAAACAATTTTTTTCTGTGTTTTGTTGTGGCTTGTTTTGGAGCGCAAAGAAAAGATTTTCTGATATGAGACTGGCGTTGCAAGACAAGTTTTATTGTTTTTTTGTGTGTGTAGCACAACAATGTAATTATTTGCACGCATATTACGTTAACAGCGTAATGAAACAGCCCGCAGTGACCACAATATTGTGGCGATAAGAAAAACATGACAAAATAAAAAGCAATTAAGGTGGCGAACGAGATTTAAAGCTACTTAAGGGATATGTTACAGGACCATATGAAAAGAGTCTCAGAGAAGGAAAATAGAGCTGCCCATGAAGGTAGAAAAATCTTAATATTTCTGCGCTCAAGCGCTTATCTTCGCAATCGTTTTCTTTTAGTGGGTATCCACTGTTAGGAGAAGAGGAAACAAACATATTTTGGATTTCCGGGCTAGTCATCTAGGTGTTCTATATTTGTTAAGGTGGTCCTAAACTCTTAACACTCCGACTGGGTAGGAAATGTTTGTAACAGCAGTGGACTTCATCTTAGAAATTTTCTCTTCATATGTCCCAATCCTGGTGTCCGGGGCACTGATGCGTCCCATTTTTTCGGGGAGACACAGTCACATATTGATATTATTTTGACAACACCGAATATGTACCAAGCGAGATGTTACTGCTGCCTTTAGTGCTATTGAACGGGAGTCTACTAAGATGGGTCTGGCATTAAATGAGGGCAAAACGTTTTATATGTTATCGACAAGTAAAGACGTGAGGCGTATTGAATATCAGATTACGGCCGATAACTATACTTTAATATAGTAAATCTTGGCTCCGCCGTTACCACCAACAATGATGTCAGTCTGGAGATTAAGCGCAGGATCACTCTTGCCAACAGGTGCCACTATGGCCTCAATAGACAATTGAATACCAGAGACCTCTGTCGTACGACAAAACTAATACTCTACAAGACGCTCATCTTCCTCGTGCATCTTTATGGCGCAGAGGCATGGAGCATATTAAGCACTGATGCAGCAGCCTTGAGAGTAGTTCTTTTAGTGGGTATTCATTGTTAGGAGAAGAGGAAACAAACATATTTCGTCTCCCCAAAAATGATTGTCGCCGTTGGCTTGAGGCCTCGGTTCAAACCGCACGTCAGACATCTCCAACAGAGCACAAATATGAAAAAATATTTCCTCAGCGACTTCCCCTCAGCAGTGTTCTGACAAGAACTCTGAAAGTAAATAAAATTGCCATGAAAAGTTTTTCAAAAAATCTGTCGTAAGCTGTAGTTCCCGCCACTCATGTATAAAATTAACGCACACAACACAAATGATGTGAAAGGCTAGGTCGTAATCCTGACTAAAGGGTTGCAATGGCCAATTATGTATGTATGTATGGGTAGCTACAGTTGCTAGAAGGGGGAAAAAGCATATTTTGTGTCCTGAAAGATGATTGTTTGCCTCGTTGCCTTTATAAGTTAGGGTTTCATCAGATCCGCATACACATGATATGTCACCATGTCATTCATCATGGCCTGGGGGTCGAACCCTGACTTTACGTCTAATAAGCCAACACACTACCTACTAGACTACGGCGAGTTCATTCAGACATTCCTCTAAGCAAATAAGGATCAGGATCGCCGTAGATATCATTCAACAAATGCACAGCAAAGCTCACGCGTTTAATATCGGGGCTAAATTACTTTTTTTTAAATAAATTCCCCTAAAGGAGTGAAGGAGGCTAGCTAGACATGCGTGTTGATGACATACACTTAAGCCATCAAGTTGGCTTGATGCGGGATCATCGTTAAGAGGTACCAACCACACTTTATATATCGTGAATGTATCTTCTGCAAACTATCTTAGCTTACTAACTCTCTCAGATGAGTTATGTCTGGTAGTCCAAAAGAAGTCGCCGTAGTCTAGTAGGTAGTGTGTTGGCTTATTAGACGTGAGGCCATGGTTCAAATCCTAGCTAAAACTTCTCTAACAAAATGAAATATGCAGATTTCTCAACAGGTTTCTGGCAGAAATTCTGTGAGTCGACTTTAAACTGTAGGTCCTGTCACTCAGGTATAAAATTAACACACACAACATGTCTGCCTTCCAAAATGTATCAATAAAAAGTTTGTATGCAGTTCTACAGTAGGTATACATATAATGTAGATATGCAAAGTAACCAAACAATGCATCAACTATAAATCCGATGCCTGATTGCTTTTTGACTGCGTTAAAAATACACTTTGACGACGTTTTGAAATAGAATACATTGTACATATTTTGTACCGCGGCATTATGAAACACGATACTTCGTTCAAACACAAAGCAACTAACATTTTGGAAGGCAGCCCATAAGTGATGTGAGAAACTGAGTTATAATCCTGACTGAAGGGTTATAATGACCGATTATGTATGTATGTATGCATTCTAAAATAGTGGGATCTCTAGCTTACGAAAGTCAGGCAAAGACATAAAAAGTGTTTCATACTTTCGCTGGCTTTACCACGTGGGTTGCATTCACCGAGGGTAAATCATAAGAGGATGTAACATTTAAAAAAAAAATGTCTTTGCTTTTGTAGGGCATTTCCCACACCCAGTTTGCCTGATTTAAATCCCTTCTTCTGTGCTGTTTATTTCACTGAATTCACCAAAGTCTTAAAAAGAAAAAAAATTTTTGATTTTTCGTTTCCAGTTAACATATTTTCTTAATACCCCCGCTAGCTATACCCACTTGCAAGAGGAGAAGACAGGAGATTAAATCCAGTAGTGAGTGGAATGGCTTTTTGATTAATTGTGTTAAAATTTTTATTGGCTTTTATGCTATGTCTTGTTTTATTTGCTTATTTATGAGTATTTTATTCGATTTATGGCTCCGTTTATGTTTCAATCATTGATTTTATTTTTAAACGGCTTCCTGGTGGTTTCAATATCGTAAGAAATTAAAGAAATTTTGATTGTAAAACTTTAATTGGTTTTTTATTTGTTAATGTTGTGTGAGAAATTAAACAAAAAAAAAAATAAAATAAAATAAAAAATAAATATTACCGCTGTGATGTTATCCTACATGGCAAATTCGATTTTGTTGAGGTGATCATGGCAATGTATGCCCCAGTGAAAGTAACATTTCTGTTAAAGAAAGTGTGGCAAATAATACGAATTTTTTTTGAGTATGCTTGGCACACTCAACAACTCATAAATGCATATTAAAGTCCAACTTATGCAAGACTTAAATCCGACTGACCCGACCTTTCCAAACGCCATAGATAGGCTGATAGAGTTGTTAGAGTAACTAGCATTCAAGGCTGATTTTTCCAACAAAATTTTCTACATCGTTGAGTCTCTTTTCTCACTTGTTGCGGACGTTAAAGAAGCAATTTATTGCACATGGGGCTCGGAGAATCCAAAAGTAATTGTGGAAAAGCAAAAAACTTAAAGCCAACCGACTAGACCTTTCAAAATGCTATAGACATTCTGCTAGAGTGCTATCGTAATTAGTATTCAATGCAGGTTTTTCTAAAATAAAATTTTCTTCAGCGTTGAGTCTCTTTTCTCACTTGTTGCGGACGTTAAAGAAGAAAATTAGCGCACATGGGGCTCAGGGAACTCAAAAGTGATTTTGGAAAACCATTTGCATCGGGAGAAAGTGATTGCATGATGCGGCATTATGCTCTATAAAGTTCATTGGGATATATTTTTGCCCTAAAATGACTCTGAAGTGTTACAGGCATGTGGCCTGTAGTAGAAAGTAATACACAGGAGTGCAAAGAGGTCTTAACAAAGCGGATCAACGTGCTATAGAACACAACCACAAAAACACAAGCCATTGTATATCGGAAAAGGGATTATATGGTGTGGCATTATGGTTTAGCAAGGACGTTGAGAGATATTTTTTCTCCCAAGTTTTTCTGGTGTGTGGTCTGTAATAAAAGATTATAAGCCTGACAGCAAGAGATCTTAGGCGGATCCACGTGCCGTATAATACAATCGTGATTGTGAAAAAGTCATATATGAGGCATATTTCTTCCAAAATGACCCTGCAGTGTTATAGACGTCTGGTCTGCAATAGAAGATTATAAACGGGATAGTGAAGAGGCCTTAACAAGGCAGATTCACATGCCATGTAACACAGACGTGATTGTGGAAAAGCCATTGCACCTGGAAAAAGTGATTGTATGGTACGGCATGGCATTATCTAGAAGGGTCTCTCAGACAATTTTTTCATTTTTACATACATACATACATAATTGGTCATTATAACCCTTCAGTCAGGGTTACGACATAGGTTCTCAGATCACCCATGTTGCGTGTGTTAATTTTATACATAAGTGGCGCGACCTACAGTTTAAAGACGATTCCGAACGACAAATTTTTGAGAAACTTTTCATAGCAATTTTATTTTACTCTCAGTTTTTTGCCAGAAACCTGCTGAGAGGAAGTCGCCGAACAAATATTTTTTTATATTTCATTTTGTTCCAAATGGCTGACCTGGGGTTTGAACCGTGGCCTTACGGTCTAATACCAACACACTATCTACTAGAATACGGCGACTTCAAGTCTACTAAGTAGTGCGTTAGCTTATTAGGCGTGAGGCCTCAGTTCAAAGCCTCGGTCAGACATTTCAAACAAAACGGAATACCTAAAACGAATACTTCTTCTCTACTCTCAGATTTCTCGCAAAACCTTAGAGAGTAAATAAAAATTTGCCATGTAAAGTGTCTCAAAAATTCTGTCGTTCCTGTAGGTCTCGAAATTCATGTATAAAATTAACGCGCATAACGTAAGTAGTGTATGAAGCTAGGTCGTAATCCAAACTGTAATAACCAGTTATGTATCGTAAGAGGTCTTAGCACAACCGTTTTTGGCTTTATTGCATGAGAAATTTTCAGGAATTGTAATTCCACGTTTTGGCGATGTAAATTGACCTTCGATTTGATGTCGTTACACATTTTTTAGGGGAATTATGTCTACGCGAATAATTTCGATGGACGTTGCGACATTTGCAAATCAACGTTCCTCAAATTATTGCCGGGATATCGCCTCCAAAGTGCGAAAACGTAAACGAAAGCCGGCTTTAAGAGCGATTGCTGTAATCAATCAAGAGGCGGCCATTCAAATGCCATTGAATTTCCTACGAAATAACAAAGTCCATGCGTTATAAAGAAAGAAAAGTTTCATCGCAGACATGGTTTTATGTGTGTTTTATTTAAGTTTGCATTTGTAACCAAAAGTTGCCATGGTCTAGTAGGTAATGTGTTGGCTTTTTAGACGTGAGGCAATGGTTCAAGCCACAGGTCAGATATCTCCAGCAAAACGAAATTTGAAACAAATATTTCATCTGGAATTTTCTCTCAGTAAATTTCGAGCAATAACTTTGAGAGGAAAATAAAAAATTACCATGAAAAAGGTTCTCAAAAAAATATCTGTCTTTTAGAGTCGACTTTAAACGGTAAGTCCCGCCTCTCATGTATAAAAATAAACCACACAACATAAGTGATATGAGAAGCTTGGTTGTAAAACTACTGATGGGTTGTAATGACCAATTATGTATGTAGCACTTTCTAGAACTATGGTTGTTGAACGTACTAAAAAGCTAAATTAAATTTGTTTACAAACTACAAATTATCCTAAGGCTACGTAATAAAATACCCAAAAAAATCTGTCGTTCAAAGTCGAATTTAAACTGCAGGGTCTGCCGCTCATATATAAAATTAACACACACACCATAAGTAGTGTACAGAGGTCAGAAATGAATATTCAAAACGATGAGTAGAATCGAATCATACTCATAATTTATGATGCATACGCATTCATACTTATTTTAATGTCATACTCATACTACTCATACTCAAAGTTTGAAATACTCATGGTACTCGTACTTAACAAGACGCATGATGTTATTGATTTCGACTCTCCACGACTCATCGTATACACGAATCACAAACTAAGAATGATTCGCGTACGAACACTGCAATACTCACATGAAGGTTGTGTGTTTGCACTGCTTGCTGTCTTTGTCTTTTTCTTTCTTCTTTCTTTGTAAATGCAACAACAGCTAAGACTGTAAATTTTGATGAATGATTCGAATCACTCGAATCATTTATGAATATTATGAGTATTTTTCAAAATTTATGAATCTGAATGAGTAGACATATGAACCAAACGTATTTCGAATGTTATGAGTTTGATGTCAATGTTGTACTCATACTCATTGCAACCTGTACATATAAATCATTGTTGTACTGAGTACGAATGAATCAGAGTAGTTGGATTTCAATACTAATGACTCACTCATACACAAAATTTCATGAGTACTTAAGAGTAGCGAAAAAGCGATTCATTGCTGATCTCTGGTTGTATGTAGCACTTTCTAGAACTATGGTTGTTGAACGTACTAAAAAGCTTAATTAAGTTTGTTTATAAACTACACATTAGACTAAGCCTACGTAATAAATACCAAAAAATTTTTCGTTCGAAGTCGAATGTAAACTACAGGGCCCGCTACTCATGTATAAAATTAACACATACAATGAAGTGATGAGAGAAGCTAGGTTGTAATCCTGACTAAAGAAATGCAATAACCAATTATGTATGTTTGTAAACATAAAGTGGGCTTAATATTGTGTGATTAATTAAACAAACAAAAAATATATTACCGCTGTGATGTTTTCTTATATCGCAGTTTAATTTTATTGAGGTGGTGGTTACGATACAGATGTGATCATAGCAATGTATGCCCTGGTAAAAGTAACATTTCTGTTAAAGAAAGTTTGGCAAATAATATGAATTTTTTTGAGTATGCTTAGCATACTCAGCAGCTCGTAAGGGCATATTAAAGTCCAACTTATGCAAGACTTAAAGCCGACTGACCCGACCTTGCAAAACGCCATAGGCAGGCTGATAGAGTGGTTAGAGTAACTAGTCAATTAACGTCACTCTTAATTTTTATTTGTTTCTTTGTAGATTTCTTGTTAGCATGACTAAGCCTAATACTTTTATTATCTGATTGTAATGCCAAGTTGATACCCGTAATATTAATTAAACAATTAATAACAAAAAAAGAAAACAAACCAGGCTTTAAGGCAAATGGCTGTAATTAAAAATCAATCTTCTATGACTTGAAAGCTTCAAAGATCGCAAACACAAATCTGACAATCAAGATTTAAACACTTATCTACGAGAGCATATCTTTTTTAAGTAATTTAAAGCCTTTCAAATCACTTCAAAATATCTCAAAATCTTTAAATTGATACGAGATGAGATGATTTTGACTGAAATTTACATTAAGAAGCAGTTTTTTCCACAACATTTGGCGGCTACAATAATAGTGAATGGAGTATGGAGAGCAGACAACAGAGAACAACAGCAGTTCAATTCATTTATTTTAATATTAAAACGTGATATCAATACGAGAAAAACAGCAATAAAAACAACATAAAATAAGCGAAACAACAACAACAACAAAAAAGAAACGCTTTTAATATAAACTCTTGGAACTGATGGAAAAAATCTCATGCTGAGCATGAGATGATAATGATGATTTGATTTTGGAAGCCTGAAGTAAATGTTCTTCAAAAAATAAACGAATAATGCTTGACCTGACTAGCTAAATGACTGACGGCATGATAGTGTTAAATATTTTGGTTTTTTTTTGCTTTCCTTCTCATTTTAATTGTTTTGTCTAGTCGTGGTCAATGACTGAGTGTTTGTTTTCTCAAAATCGTATTCTTAATCTCAATAAAAGCATTGTGTGCTGTGCTCCATTTGAGAAAAACGTGAATCAATATCATGCCAAAAACCTCTCAAGCCTCCTCCACCCCCATCAGTTTTAAATGCCTGACTGCCTGAGTGCCTGAGGTGGTTAATTATAAAACCATTTATGGGTTTGGAAAATAAATATGAATTCTTTTGCAAAATAAAGTTTGCAACAAAAGCAAAAGCAACACTTTTAAAAAAATAGAATTTCTAACTCCCTTAATATTATAGTTTTTGTTGCCTTTAAATTGATTTTATTTCTGCCATGATACCCCCACATTATGTCTGAGACTTTGTTTTTAGTTTGGCTTGAACTTTACTCTGCCAATATTTCAAAAAAAATCCATTTTGCACGTCTGCAACCCATTTATAAACTTTCCTTATTTCATTTTTCTCTTCTTATTTTTTGTATTTTTTTTTTCAGTTTTAAAAGACTTTATTGTAGTTGTACATGATGTTTGCATTGTATTGTTATGGAGGAGAAAATATTTGTTTAAATTTTTTGAAAAAAATTTCAAATTTAACTCGAAAACTCATCTCTAGCGAGGCCCGTCTAAGAATGACTACGTATGTGAACAAACAAAATTGTCAAATCTGCAGCCAATAGCGATACATATGAGATCCAAGAGCGTGCAATGCATACCGAGAAAAATTATTGTTTGGTAGGCCGGCTGCTTCAGCGGTTCTTGACTCTAAGAGAACGCTCACTGCCGACAGCGAGCAATATAAGTCGTTGATAATCAACTTCTTATAGTCTGAATTGAATGATTTGGAGGCTAACAACGTCTGGTTCCAACAGGACGGCGAGCATTAGAGGTCGATGATAATCAACTTCTTTTAGTCTGAACTGAAAGCTCTGAACACTAACGACATCTGGTTTCAACAGGACGGCGCTACGAGGCACACATATTGGATGCCATGCCATATTGGATATTCTGCACGAGAGATTAGAGGACATAGTCATCTCACTTGGAAGTAATATGAACTGACCACCGTGATCGCGTGATTTGACCGCACTAAACTTTTTTTGTAAGTTGTACTTATCGTAGGTTAGGTTAGGTTAGGTTCGAGGACGTGTACTTGTCAATTAAGACAAGTACAGTACCCGAAGTTCGAATTGACCCATAGTACAGGGTGGCTGATATGTATTGCAACCAACTTCAGGTTGTTATCATTTGTAAACCGCTCGTCTGACAGCTGACAGATTTATTCCAGTGACAGTTCATTTTATTATTTACAAGCTTACAAAAGCATTTTGATCTATTGCATTCAGAAAAAAAGTTATTCGTGATGGAATTCAAGCGTGATAGTGTGATTGCTTTATATTTGACTTGAAAACCACAGGTGGCTATCGTTAGAGCCCTCCAGCATTTAAATGTGAATAAATCTTTCGTTTATCGTACCATTGCTCGTTACCGTGATTCTGGCTGTGTTGCATCGCGTCCAAAAAGTGGACGAAAAAAACGGTAACAACACCAGAAATGATCCGAAAAGTGAAGGCCAGATTTGATCGAAATCGATGCCGCAGTGGTAGAAAAATTACCCATAAGCTGAACATATCGCGAGAACGGATGTAACACATATTGAAAGATGAGCTTAGACTAAAGCTATTGAAGTTCCAAAAAGTGCAAGAGCTCACCGATGGACAAAAAAGTTAGACTGGAAAGAGCCAAGGAGTTACTTCGCTTGCACGAAAGTGGCCAGTTACCGAATTTGGTTTTCTCCGATGAACAGATATTCCAAATTAAGCAGTTTGTGAACAAACAAAACGATCGGCCAAAGATGTCAGCTGAAAATTTACACCTGCGATTGGCCACCAGAATTCAAGCGCCGCCGATGGTAATGGTGTGGGCCGCCGTAATGCCCGATGGTCGTTTCCCGCTCGTATTCATCGACCGTGGGGTCAAAATAAATGCAGAATATTATCGGGAAAATGTGTTAAAGACAGTATTGAAGCCCTGGGCAGACAAACATTTCGGCCGCAGACCATGGGCATTCCAACAGGACTCAGCACCACCGCACTCAGCACGCGTCAACCAAGAATGGCGTAAAAAGCAAGTTTCTCGCTTCACTCCTACCGCACAATGGCCACCAAAATCTCCGGAACTCAATCCGTTGGACTTTTGTGCCTGGGGCGTTTTGGAGAGTAAGGTTCTCAGTAAAAAATACCAAAGTGTCGATCATCTCAAGACGGCGCTTCGCCGGGAATGGGCCAAAATACCGTAGACCCACTTTCGTGCAGTCTGTGATGGCTTTGTCGGCCGTTTGAAGGCCATATTCATACCAAAGGTGGCCAATTCGAACAAATCTAAACTGATGCTAAAATTTGATGTTATTTCCAACATTGTTTGCTTTTGAACAATAAACTACACCAGAAGATACCGATTTTAGCAAAAAAAATCATCTTTTCAGATGAAGCTCATTTTGATCTTGGTGGGTATGTCAACAAGCAAAATTGACGCATTTGGGGCACAGAAAACCCGCACGCATACATTGAAAAGCCGACGCACACAAAACGAGTCACTGTTTGGTGCGTTTGGTCCAGAAGCATAATTGGGCCATTTTTCTTCGAAGATGAGCAAAGAGTGGCCGTTACAGTCAATGGCGATCGTTATCGGGCCATGTTGAACGAATTTTTGTTCACAAAAATGGAAGAGGAGGATATTGGCAACATTTGGTTTCAACAGGACGGCGCTACGTGCCACACAACCGAAGCTACACTCGATGTTTTGCGCCCAGTTTTTGAAGATCGCATTATCAGCCGCAGAGCTGATGTCGTTTGGCCACCTCGGAGCTGCGATTTGACACCGTTGGACTATTATTTGTGGGGTGCCATCAAAGATAAGTGTTACGCCGACAAGCCAAAGACAATTGACGCTTTAAAGGACAATATTCGTGAAGCCATTGGTGAAATACAGCTGCACACAATCGATAATGTGCTTAAAAATTTGACCGATAGTGTAGGCTACTGCATGGCCAGCCGAGGCAGCCATTTGAATGAAATTGTTTTCCATTATTAACCGGTAGGATTGTATTTTCAAATAAAAAAAGAAATTTCAGAAAATATTCAGTAGTTTTTTTTAAAGCATTTTCAAAAAAAAAAAAAAGAAGTAATTTGGCGGACCCTTTATTTCAACAAGCTTTTAAAATAAACTAAGACAGAATTTAAACAACAATTTTCCAGTATAATATTGCCTTAGCATTTTGACGCCGACTAATAAAGGATTGATTAAGCTATTTTCTATTTTCTATGCTTAGACACCTCTAACCACAAGTCAAACCACATCAAGCCACGTCAAGCAACACTTTGGATCACCCAAAACTTCAAACAAACACTTTCGCGTCAGTTTAAAAAGGCACAACTGATAAAACATGTAATGATATGCTGTCCCAAGCACTAAGCAGATAAAATAAACAAAAAAATTAAAAATCCATAGAGTTACGCAAATATCTCGGTTAGTAGTTATAACGAAATTAAATGAATATAAAACTGTGGTTAAAAATTAATTTGTGGAATGCCAACATTCTAAAGAAACATCAGAGGAAGCTTAAATTGAACATATTTATGCCTTAGTGCCGCAAAATACTCCACAAAAAATTCTTCAAAAAAGTTTTGAAACTATGAACTTCACCACACACCCCATCCTCAAACTACAGCTAGAGATGAGAGTGTTATATCGTGTATGAGTTTTTTAAAAAGTTATTGGATCGAAAATGCTTTGATGTTATGACATGTGTCAGGACATAAAAGATGTGTATCCAAATTGCCATAGTGGCCACTTATTAGTGAAATTCTAAAGAGCCCGCCGTAGTCTAGTAGGTAGTGTGTTGGCTTATTAAACGAAAAAGCCAGGGTTCAAACCCCAGGCCAGATATCATTCGGCGACTTCTTCTCAGCAGATTTCTGGCAAAAACTCTGAGAGTGAAATGAAATTGCCATGAAAAGTTTCTCAAAAATCTGTCGTTCGGAGTCGACTTTAAACTGTAGATCCCGCCACTCATGTATAAAATTAACACACACAACATAAGTGGAGTGAGAAACTAGGTCGTAATCCTGACTGAAGGGTTGTATGTATGTTATGTATGCCTTCTCAATGTAAACCGTTTTGTAGTAATTTTTGTGAATTTCCAACAGTTTCCGTTGTAGCAGACAAGGGCTTCTTTTTCTGGTGATTGTTTCAGATAAAGTCTAGCTTTTGGTCGTCGAAATACTAACTGTTCTACTAACTAATTAAACTCAACTCTTGGTCTGTTCAACAACTAATTTACGACTATCAAGGCACATTTCTCCGTACCGTTATCTCTTATCGTTTCTGTAGCATGTAAATGATTTCACAAGAAGTAGCCGTAGTCTAACAGGTAGTATGTTGGCTTATAAAACGGGAGTCCGTGGTTCAAACCACAGCTCAAGAGATATAAAACGAAACGAATCAGCAGATTTCTGGCAAAAGCTATGAGAGTGAAATAAAATTGTGAAAAGTTTCTCAAATATAACGTTCGGAATCCATGTTAAATTAAAGGTCCTGCCACCACTTATGGATTAAATTATGGCATAATATATGTGTAGAGTGAGAAACTAAGTTGTAATCCTAACTAAAGGGTTCTAATGATCAATTACTTAAGTAAGTTCGATTCATCCACCAATCGTGCATGAAGATGTAGATCGGATTTGAGGGCTTTATAAGACTTATAGCGAAGGATCCTACGGGTACGAAACTAGTTCTAAGCAGGTGTGGGAGAAAGTTGAAAGATTTTGCATAACTTGTAGTGAACACAGAATAAACAGATAATACGAACGTGCATCTCTTTGAGGCTAACGAAGAAATAGATGATCGTTTCTTTTAAAAGGACTTGTTGATCTGAGGGACGACTGTAAGCTCCCGAATCGAAATACAAACATAATTGGCCATTACAACCCTTTAGTCAGGATTACAATCAAGCTTCTCTAACCAATGATGTTGTGTGTGTAAATTTTATACACGAGTGGCGGGACCACAGATGCAGCAGCCTTGAGAGTATTCGAGAGAAAAGTACTACGTAAGATCTTCGGTCCAGTTCGAGTTGGCGATGATTTCCGCAACCGATCCAACAGTGGGCTGTATGAGCTTTTCAACGACATCGACGTTGTGCAGCGTATGGCTCGGCCATGTCGTTCGAATAGAGGAGGATGCTCCGGCGAGATGGGTATTTGATGCTGGGATCTGCGAAAGTCGGCGAAGAGGACGACCTTGTTTGCGTTGGTTGGAAGGACCAAATAGACCTGTCATCGATTGGTGTGACCATCTGGCGTAGGCGCGCAAGAGGCAGAAGCGCCTGGAAAGATGTGTTACGGCAGGCCGAAATCCGTTAATCGGGTTGTTAATGGCCAGTTAAGCAAGTAAGTAAGTAAGTGGCGGGACCTACAGTTTTGTCTACGAATTTTTGAGAAACTTTTCCTGACAATTTTATTTACTCGCAGAGTTTTTGTCAGAAATCTGCTGAGAGGAAGTCGCCGAAGAAATATTTTTTCAATATTTTGCGTTTTGATGTCTATCCTGGGGTATGAACCGCGCTGTCACGTCTAATAAGCCAACACACCGCTTACGAGACCACGGCTACCATTACCTACATTGGTTATCTACTGGAGTCTGTAAAGATGATTAACTTATCAGAAGGAGTGAATAAGTCCTTAGTGATTTCCAATTGCGAGTCTATGAGGTTTTGTCGATAAGATGGAAAAGTTTTTTAGCGAGTTCCGGGACACAGTAACTGTCTAGGAAATGACAAGTTTTATGAGATCCTAATCCTAATACTACTACTACTACTACTACTACTGCTCCTATGGACTCCGCGGAAGAGTCTAGTTAGGCTCAGTGTGGAGTTGCATTCTCAACCGGGTGCCGTGACCCAAAGATCGGAAGGAGTTTTAGAAAGGCTCCACTCCTAACCAAGGGGGAAGTCATGTCCAAATACATGGCTTCGAATTGGTACTCAGGTGTAGCAGTCTGTTACATCTGGGGGCGTTGGTAGACGCATTGTATTTCACCCTGTGCGAAGAGCACCATGGGATTAGGTCCACGCGGTACCCATGTAAAACCTATCGTCGTTGCTCCTATGGACTCATCGGCGAGTGTCCATAGGGTCATGATATTTATCTGGGGGACCTTATGTTATTTTGAGTATTGGGACACAGTAACTCTCTAGAGAATGACAAGTCTTATGAGATCCTAATCATTGCATCTACTGCTTCTATGGACTCATCGGCGAGTGTCCATAGGGGCATGATATTTATCTGGGGCACCTTATGTTATTTTGAGCATTCTTCTCTTTATTTTCCTTTTTTCTTCTTCTCTTTCGTTTTTATTTTTCTTGTCTGACTTTTCTTTTCATGTCTTTACAAACAAAGCGAAAATATTTTTTCGACGTTTTCCTTAAATTCTCAATCTTCTGACAAAAACCATGAGAGTAAATGAAAATTGCCATGAAATCTTGCCTTCCTATGACAATATCTGATTTGATTTTCTGTGGTATTATGTTAGCTTTTATTTTGTCTGAAGGGTTTGGGTATATCACTGCTAATACAGTGTTACGTCACATCTCCTAACCTATGCTCGATTTTAAAGCGTGTAAACAGTTGAACAGATTCAAAAAACCACGGACAAAGAAATTGTTCTTTAATATTTTATTTCTTCTTCTTCTTCTACTACGCTTATGGTATATGTTATCATGCAATCTAGTTTGACCGTGTATAGCCATTCATTCTCTTTTTGTTTTCAATTATATTTCCGTTCTTTCCTTTCCGTCTCATAAGAAAATTGATGATTTCTATCTGGAGCCCAAAAATAAATTTTTTTTGCTTATTGAGCTTGAGCTAATGAAGTGAAATATTTAAAGAAGAAATGAGAATTTCTGATAGAAACGTAATGTTTTGTAAAGAAAAAAAGTACAAGAAATTTTTGTATGCTTTCCTCCGGTAATATCTTTGCCGATTTTATTGATTTTTAAACGCATAATGCTGCTCTCCTAAGACCGCAAATTGAATTATTTTCGGTTTTTCTATTTCGCAAATTCTCAAATAATTATTAAACAAATATTTTAAGCCTCAAGACTTTTCAAGGAAAACGACAAGCTTTAGAAACAACAAAATTAACAGCAGCCTATAACAGCAGCAAATGAAAATTTTAACAAAAAATTTTTTTTTTTTTTTTTTTGAAAATGAGTTCTAAAAAATGTACTCATGTAGACACAAATTACAAAACAATCTGTAAAATGAGAATAAAAAATAAAAAAAATAATAAAAAATAAAAAAAATTGAAAATAAAGACAGTAAGCCAGCAAGCAAGCGACAACTTAAAAAAATTGAGTCAAAAAAAGCAACAAAAAAATTTAAAAAAAAATAAAAAAATTTAAACGTTCACACACTTTAAAGGCAGATATCTGTACAGCAACTATTTATTATTTTTCCCCCAAAAGAGTAAAAAAAAACAACAACAAAAATAAAAAAATATCAACTGACAACATGCAATCAATACCGCTTGGGGGTAGAGGATGTGGAACAACAAAATAAAATTGCAATTTACAGAGTCAAAAACAAAACAAAAAAATTAAAATTAAAAAACTTTCAATAAAAAAAAATAATAAAAAAACTGCCTATAAAATTCAACAACACATTAATTGTCGCTAACGAATTTGTTTGAAAATTAATGTTAAATTGACGGGGGTTTTCAGCTCAAATGAGTTTGTAAAGCGGCTTTAAAATTAATGACGTCAAACAGACACCGAAATAAATTTGAAATGTTTCGTTTAAAAAAACAGAAAAAAAATTTTTTTTTAAAAAATCTTAAAAAAATGAAGTAAGAAACGCCAGAGATGCCTCGGTGGCTCCAACAGAGGGAAGCTAAAAAAATTTTAAATTTAATTGCTTGTATTACAAAATTGCTTAAAAAGTTGTTTAATTCCCCCCATTCAAGTGGGAGTTCTGCCCACTCAAAATACCGTGCGTCCACACATGATCGCCAATATTGCCCCACCGTGCGAATTATTCGCAAAAAGGTGAATAAATTTTAATCCACTACATCAATAAATATTCGACCAACACCCATACGATAACCTAACGCAAGATCTCCTGCAAACATCTTCGCTGTCCGTGAAAGCGTGCGAGAGTGTGTTCGTACAACGCACTCTGTCCGTGAGGGTATGCAAGAGAATCCAAGTTAGTCTATTTAGTTATTATTTAACGGCGAGCACTTTAGGTCGATGATTACCAACTTCTTTTGGACTGAATTCTTTTGATCTGGACACCAAATATATACATATGTCATGTTCATGCCACATTGGATATTGGGTACAAGCAATTTGAGGGCATGGTAAGTTCGATTGATGTGAATTGTCAACCGAGATCGTACGATTTGACTTCGTAACGCTTTCTCTTGTGCGGCTTTCTTGATTTCTAGTTGTATTTGAATATCTCACAAGCCGCATCAGTGCTCAAATCATTGAAAATTTGACATTTTTGATGCGTTTCATGGCGAGCACTTATATGATGATATATTCCATACATAATAGCGCCAATAGGTTTTTTAAGTGAATATAAAATATCGGTGATATATCACACACACATGATTTAAATCCTTTAACAAATTCTCTGTACTTTTCGGTCAAATTTAGTTTGGAAGTGTAAGAGGTTGCTAAGAGTTCTTATGTCGGTCTATCGTATTTGAAGATGAATGAACTAGTGAGATCAGAATTACCATTGGCAGAATAGATGATAGGAGAAAGAACAGTGACAACACCAAAAGGATTCATTTTTAGAATTAGTGAAGAGCCGTTAGTGCATTCAGAATGCTAATCGTAGATTGTATTTTTGCCAACATGTATGGAACTTATCTTAGGCATGAGTAGAATGTGCGGTATAATGGTCTAGAAAGGTCGTTGTGATATATTTTTTTCCAAAATTAGTCTGAAGCTTTAAGGGCGTATTTTAACTAATTTTTTTTCTTTGGGCCTTAATTCAATATGTAGTCGGTTAAGTGTAATATGTAGTGTGGTGGTTTATTAAACGTGACTACGGTTCAGCGACTTCCTCTCAACAGATTTCTGGCAAAAGCTCTGATACTAAAATAAAATTGCCATGAAAAGTTTCTCAAAACTATTGTTCGGAGTCAACTATAAACAGTAGGTCCCGCCATTCACGTATCAAACTAACATACACAACATAAGTCGTGTGAAAAGCTAGGTTGTAATCCTGACTGAAGAGTTGTAATGACGAATTATGTATGTACGTATAAAGAACCAATCGTGTATGAAATCCTAATTGGACTGTAGGTTGCATTATTGCTAAAATTCAATCCAAAATATACGTTACTTATCTTAAGTATGAGTAGGAGGACGTTAAAAGCTATTAAGATAGTCTTAGTGGAATATGGCGCCACACAATACCATTTGATGTTGCTGCGATGTCTGCGATTTCTGTAGGTTATGAGGAAAGTTAAAAAAAAAACTGTGGTTAGTATATTATGTTACTGTCCTTTCTATGGGTATGTAGGAAATATGACTAGGTAATCGGATGTTTGAGGAACTAGTGAATCTGAAGAGCACTGATGCAGCAGCCTTGAGAGTATTCGAGAAAAGTCTTACGTAAGATCCAGTGTGAGTTGGCGATGATTTCCGCATCCGATCCAACAGTGAGCTTTATGAGCTCCTCAAGGACATGGACGTTGTGCAGCGTATTAACATCCAGCGGCTGCGCTGGCTCGGCCATGGCGTTCAAATGGAGGAGGATGCTCCGGCGAGACCGGAATTTCATGCGGGGATCTGCAGAAGTCGGTGATGAGGACGACCTTGTTTGTGTTGGAAGCAGCAAATGGAGGAAGCCCCGTCATCGATTGGTGTGAACAACTGGCGTAGGCGCGCAAGAAGCAGGACGCCTGGAAGAATGCGTTAATGGCCAATTAAGAAAGAAACAGAGATCAGCAATGAGTATTCAAAACAATGAGTAGATACGAATCATACTCATAATTTCTGATACTTATACGCATTCATACTTATTTTAATATCATACTCATACTACATACTCATACTCAAAATTTGAAGTACTCATCGTACTCATACTTAATAATATGCATGATGTTGTTGATTTCGATTCTCGTTTACTCAACATTTACAAGAATTACAAAATAAGTATGATTCGCTTACGAACACTAGAATACTCATTAGAAGGTTGTGTGTTTGCTTTGCTTGCTCTCTTTGTCATTTTCTTTCTTCTTTTTTTTGAAATGCAACAACAACTAAGACTGTAAATTTTAATGAATGATACGAATCATTTATGAGTATCATGAGTATTTTTCTAAATTTATGAATCTGAATGAGTAGGCGTATAAATCAAACATATTTGTTACGAGTTTGATCTCAACGTTGTACTCATACTCATTGCAATCTGTACTTATAAATCAATGATGTAGTGAGTATGAATGAATCAAAGTAGTTGAATTTCAATACTGTTGACTTACTCATACTCGAAATTTCATGAGTACTTATGAGTACCGAAAAAACAATTCATTGCTGATCTCGGGTAAGTAAGTAAGTCATCATGTAACCACACGCATAATGTATGGCAGACATCTCTATTCACTTTTCTTTCTTTCTTTATTTTCCTTATTTGTTATCTTTTTCTTTCTTTACTTTTCGTTTTTACCTCTGTTGGCATATGACATTTGTTTGTTATCCTTACGTGCGGCCTTATGAGTTGACTTAAGCTTCGCAATGAAAAAAAAAAACTTTAAAAGAGCCATCCTTTAAACACAAATTAATGATTTAAACTCATTCTGCTAAATCGTGTAATTAATTTAAAAAGAGAAAAACAAATATTTACACAAAAAAAAAATTAATTTTTTATAGGTACTCCTAACGAGTACTCCTGCTGCCCCATGTACGGTTCAATTAATTGTTTGTTTTTATTTTCGCTTTTGTTTCTACAAATTAAGCAGTTTTTCCGTTTTTTTTTTTGTTTTTGCTTACGCTCCATGAGTTTGAATGAGTTTGGTGTTGCCAAGAGGGCCTACCTACCTACACTTATCGACCAATAACTCACACAGTTAGCCAGCCATGATGGAGCAATTGGTGGTGGTTGGGAAAATAAAATCAAGAAAAAAAAACGGAAAAAAAGTTTTCCCACAAAATAAAATTGTTTACGGGTGCCCATATATTGATGTTTATATACACTGTACTTGGCTGTGAGTGAGTGAGAGTTTGTGTGTTTGTTTGTTTGCGTGAAAATCTATTTGATGTCATTAATTTAATGATTTTATTTGATTTTATTTTCGCTTTTTCTTTTGTATTTAATTTTTGCAATACATTTTATTTTATTTTGGTTTACTTTTTCTGTTTTTTTTTTAAATTTTTTTTATTTGTTTAGTTTTGGCTTAAGTTTGATGTGTATATACATATTCAGTGTTATTGGTTGAGACCCAGAAATATAAATCATCCGATAATAATTTTCTTTTGATATTTGAATTTTATTTGATCGTAAATATTAAATCATAAGCTTAATCAAACAAATCACACCGAAATAATTTTTTTTTTTTGATGAGAAAAAAGCAGAATTTTAAACAAAATTATTGGAAATTATTTCCTTCATTTGCTAATAATTTTTTCTCAAGACGAAATACGTTATAAACAGAAAAAAAATTTTAGTGCACTTTTGAAGGCAATTTGCTAAGGGGACAATAAGAAAACTGCGGAAAATTGCCCCTACTGTGGAACCTTGATTTGAATGGTACGAGGGTTGCCTTTTGTATTTCGGGATTAGAAAACAAAAACAAATATTAATCATCGAAAATCGCTTTATTGTTTTTCAAAATATTCCCCATTAATATTATAATACACTTTTGCATGCGTTTGAACCAATTGTCGAAGCACTTTTGCCACTCTGATTGAGGTATCTCCAAAACATGCATTCTGAACGCATCAACCGCTCCTCGAAAAACGTTGACCTCTCATTTTATTTTTTACGTACGGGAATAAAAAGAAGTCATTCGGTGCCAAGTCAGGACTATACGGCGGATGACTCATCAAATCGAAGTTTTGAGTGCTCAAAAATGCAGTTGTTTGAGCCGATGTGTGAGTGCTCGCATTGTCGTGGTAAAGAGTAGTCCGTCTTCGGCGGTTTGTTTTCCTGATTTCTTGGAAGACAACTGGCAAAGAAATGGTTGTGTACCACTCAGAATTGCCTGTTCTGCATTGTTTTAGTGGTACGATTGCGACATGTCCAGTTTTTCCGAAAAAAACAGGCGATCATTTGCTTGGAAGTGCTTCGTGCGCGAGCAACTTTTGTTGGATTTTGCTCACCTTGAAAAACCCATACAGTCCACTGCTGTTTATTTTCGGGCTCATACTCGTAAATCCACGATTCATCACCTATTAATATGTCAGAGACGTGTTTCGAAGCACACGAGCCTTTTTTTGAACGATTGACAAATTGTGTGGGATCCAACGCGAACAATTTTTTTTGACAGTCAAATGTTCATGTAATATTGAATGTATGCTGGTCCCACTAGGTCACATGACGATCTTGCAATATCAGTTGGCGCACAGCATCAATGGTTTTCGGAACAACAACTGAATTTGGACGACCTTCACGAAATTCGTCTTGAAGTGAACTACGACCTCGGTTGAATTCACCATACCATCGATAAACACTGGTCCTTGATGGAGCTTCATCGCCAAAAATTTAATTAAGTTCATCGATGCACTGCTGTTGAGTTAATCCACGTCGAAAGTTGTAAAAAATAATCGCATGAAAATGTTCACGATTTAATTCCATTTTTTTTTTGGGCGAGATGAATCTTTTAAGTTACTGTAAACAACACAAATAGCGCTCGTATGTCAAAACGTAACTGAGTACGTATAATCTCAAAAATGTCAAGCTTTACGATAGAGCTGTCAGTTGGCAGATTGCAACGCTAGGGTTGCCAAGTCCCGAAATATAAAAGACAACCCTCGTATGATTTGCTTTGAAGAGTATTAAAGAGGTGACATGCAATTCAAAGTGATGATTCTTGTGTTATTTAACCTTTTTCCCAAATGATATCATGGTCAATAACCAGACGTCGGCACCAATGTCCCTCAGGGGAAGAACATCTTCGGCTTTTTACACACATAGGACACGAACATTAACAATGTTCGTTAAAAAGAACGTAAAAATGCATTCAGTTGCTTGTCAGAAGGTTCATGTTGCTTTTTTTCAGACTTCAATTATACACCCAAAGAAATATTACAGTAGGATTCACTAATATCAATGAGAAATGATTTCGCTTTTAGGAAAAATACTTGCCAAGTTAAATAAAATTTTTTCTATATTTCCCGCTCACATATATGTACATACATATTATTGGGTTAATAAGTAGACTTGAAAATATTACTAACAATTTTCCTCTGGGTTAATACATGCTTCTCACAAATACACTCACATTTTTATCATGTTCTCTTTGTGCCGACGTCTGCCAATAACTCTTCACAAACTAGCTACTGAGATGCACTTTCTAGAAAGTGCTGAGCTAGAAAGGAAGACATACAGTAAGCATCAAAAGAAACTGTACATTAAAAAAATATAATAAAAAAAATTTTTTTTATAAACATTTCGAAATATTGCCACATTTTTCGGGTACACTCCTTAAGTGATAAAAGTTGAGTTTGGTGATTGTTAGAATTTTATTCTTAGTGTAGAGTTTCTTTTGACGGTCACTGTATATCTGCAACAAGGCAGAGAATATATTTTTATTTTATCGTAAACGAATTGAATTTTTTCTGTCCCACTGTAAAGGGGAATTGAGAAACTATTTTTTTTTCCATGACCCTTTATAAAAGCATATATTTTTCATATGATGCTACTATAGTCTCAATAGGCAATTGAATAGCAGAGACCTCTCTCGTACGACAAAACTAATACTCTACAAAATGCTCATCAACCCCGTGCTTCTTTATGGAGCAGAAGCATGGACACTATTAAGCACTGATGCAGCAGTCTTGAGAGTGTTTGGGAGAAAAGTCCTACGAAAGATTTTCGATCCAGTGCGAGTTGACGATGATTTCCGCTTCCGATCCAACAGTGAGCTCTTTGAGCTTGTCAACGACATGGACATTATGCAGTGTATTAACATTCAGCAGCTGCACTGGCACGGCCGTGTCGTTCGAATGGAGTAGGATGCTTCGGCGAGACAGAGGTATTTGATGCGGATATTTGCGGAAGTTGGGGAAGAGGACGATCTTGTTTGCGTTGGAAAGACCAAATCGAGGAAGCCCTTGCATCGATTGGTGTGACCAAAAGGCGCAGGCGCGCAAGACTTAGAAGCGCCTGGTAGAAAGTGTTAAGGCAGGCCGGCATCCATTAATCGGGTTGTTAATGGCGAGACGGAGGAATTTGATGCGGATATTTGTGGAAGTCGGCGAAGAGGTTGGCCTTGTTGGCGTGTTTGGAAGGACCAGATCGAGGAAGTTCTGTCATCGATTGGTGTGACCAACTGGCGTAGGCGCGCAAGACTCGAAAGCACCTGGTAGGAAGTGTTAAGACAGGCCGACATCGGGTTGATAATGGCCAATTAAGTAAGTAAGTATGCTTTCCAGAAAGCATTTCCAATGGTTTATTCCAATAAATAATAAAATATAAATAAATAAATATAAAATAATAAAATTCTATAAAATATTTTTTTTTTTATTTTTGGTTTTCGGACTCCGTGAGCTGGATAGCTGTTGGATCAAAAAATTCAAAAATTTGTTTCGTTACTGTCGGTTAACACTTGGAATCGAAGATATAGCCGACGTAGCAAACTTTTTTGTACGAGAATAAAAGTGGCTTCCAGAAATCGGGTAAAATTCGATAAAATTTAAAAAGGCGCTGTTATCAGACCTAGTGGGCTGGATAGCTATTGCATCACTGATTCCACAACAGTTTTTGTAACGGTCGAATAAACTTTGGGACGGGAGATCTAGTCGTCGAAGCTGACTGTTTTATTTAAACGAGCAAAAAAAGTGTTCATATATAAATCGGGCTAAATCGGATAAAAAACGAACTTGTGGGTGAAATGGAACTAGTGAGCAGGGTAGTAATGGTATCATACATACAAAGATATTTGCCTAGCTTCTCACAGAACTTATTTTATACATGAGTGGCGCGACCTACAGTTTAAAGTTGACTCCGAACGACAGATTTTTTTTGAGCAACTTTTCATGGCAATTTTATTTACTCTCAGAGTTGTTGCCAGAAGCGGAAATCGCCGAAGGAATATTTTTTCATATTTCGTTTTGATGTCATGGTATCAGGGATTCCAAAACAGGTTTGCCTATGCTCGTGCATTACTTGAGACTGGAGATCTAGACGACGAAACTATTCTTCGAATGTACAAAAAAGAGATTGTAGAACATCTATCAAGTTAAGGTTCAGATGGTGTATGATTAATTACCTTTAGAGTCTTCAGTTAGGTTTGCCCAGAGGAAATAATATTCTAGCATGACATGACATCAAACGTAATTGCCACAACAGTATTTTGTATGGCCAATTTAATCTTGAATATTTGATAGAAATTTAACAAAATTTTCATAAACCATTAACCTGATTAAAATATTTTTTTTGTTATTTTGTTTAAAGTTTTCATTCATTTTCTTTTTATCGAAAAACGACAAGAAAAGAAAAATATTTTCATTGAATTTTTATGTTAATTTTGTCATGTCATTAGAAGCAGACTTTGACAACGTTTTGCTACAAAAGCGGGGGTTTTTCTTTTTAGAAATTCTATGCAAATCTTTATTAGCATAATAGGGAGAGAGGAACTGACAAAACTCCAATTCAGTGACAAAAAATGAAAATGAACTACGAGTAGAAAAATGCGTGTCATTCATACGTAATTGAGTCAACAAAGTGACACACACAGTCATTGGCTCAATCAGTCATTTACTAGTTGATACATTCATTATGCCATTCAATCAGTTACTGATTCATTGGCTTATTTTCATTTCCCACATTTTGCATTTATTGGCGGTGAACGTCCATGGCTTCTTCCATAATTCAAAAAAAAAGCTTCAATGCTTCATACATGCACGGCATTTGTGGGGATTTCTTACAGCCGGTGTTTGTGCTGCGTTACCATTCATTTTGACGCTGCTAATTTGTAATCAATCAACATTCAACAGAATGAAAATCAAAGCGAACAAAATAAAAAAACTGAAAAGAATTTAAAAAAGAATCAAAAGTTGAAAGAAAAAAATTGCAGCAAAAAGTACAGAAGCATTGAATGAATCATCACGATTTACCAGAAAGTATGTGAAGTGTCGATCGAAATTCATAATTTTCTCTTGACGTTATTAATGAATGAAATGCTTGTGAATATTATGTATGTTGTCATGGCTAAAGTTTCTGTTTAAAATTATAAAAGTTTTGTTATGCATAAACAATAACTCTTGGCATTAAGCGGTTTAAAGTTGAAAGACCTTTTTGTGTTGGGAATACAACAAGAAAAAAAGCACAAAATTTCTAGAAAGCACTGACAAGGTCTCCCCTTTTTTTCTTGTCATGCATGTGAGTGTTACAATGAATTCAAATTTAACATGGCAATGCTTTCATGTCCAGACTGGATAATCAAAACTTGTCAGTTTGGCTTTGGGTCATCGTTTCAAGCGTTATTACAATGGCCTGTTATAAGTGTTCAGTTGAACTTTAATTTTCAAAATCTTTTACTTCCTCTCTGTCGTATCGTATCAGTTTCCATATCCACAGCCTTCAAACTGTCTATACAAAGTGATATTTGTATAATAAAAGAGCGATACGTAGAACAGATTATTCTTTTCGAATAAAACTTTGAAATTAATGAAACCAGTATTCCAGTCTTCACTTAAAACACTACAATCCATGATGGTCTTTGACACATCAAATGATGACCAATATTCCCGGAACTTTTCAAACACACATGCACACATAATTAGCCATTACAACCCTTCAGTCAGGATTACGACCTAGTTTCTCACAGCACTGATGTTGTGTGCGTTAATTTCATACATGAGTGGTGGGACCTACAGTTTAATGTCGACTCCTAACGACAGATTTTTAAGAAACTTTTCATGGTAATTTTATTTACTCTCAGAGTTTTTGCCAGAAATCTGCTGAGAGGAAATCGCCGAAGAAATACTTTTTGTATTTTGTTTTGATGTCTGGCCTGGGGCTCGAACCCAGGCTTTACGTCTAATAAGCCAACACACTACATACTAGACTACAGCGACTTCTTTTCGACGACTTTTCAAACACACACTTCTCTTTGGTATCATATCCAAATGATCTTCAAATCTCGTGTGAATAGAAGTGATTTCTTACTTACTTACTAAATTGGCCATTAAAACCCCGATTAACGGATTTTGGCTGCCTTAACACATCCTTCCAGGCGCCCGTGCTTATTGCGTGCCTTCGCCAGTTGGTCACACTAATCGATTTGATCCTTTTATCACAAACAAGGTCATCCTCTTCCCGATTTCCACAGATCTCCGCATCAAAGGAGCATCCTCCTCCATTCGAACGACATAGCCAAGCCAGCGCAGCCGCTGGACGTTACTACGCCACATAACGTCTATGTCGTTGAGAAGCCCATACAGCGAACTGTTGGTTCGAATGCGGAAATCATCACTAACTCGCATTGGATCGAAGATCTTACGTAGGACCTTTCTCTCAAATACTCTCAAGGCTGCGGCATCAGTGCTTAGTAGAATCCATGCCTCTGAGCCATAAAGAAGTACGGAGAGGATGATAGTGTTAGTTTTGTCATACGAGAGAGGTCTTTGTTACTCAATTGCCTATTGATTGAGACCATAGTAGCACCTGTTGTCAAGAGTGATTCTGCGCTTGATATCCAGGCTGACTTCATTTTTAGCGCTAACGGCGGAACCAAGAAGTGATTTCATTGGTATTCTATTTAACACGTTCATCGCCACGATAATATCAGAAAAATTTTCACATGGGCCACGGTAACTTTATTAGATAATTTAGTTAAAAATGTATCAAGGAAACTTAATGTATCACAGAATATTTTTTTTGCCAAAATTCCCGGAAAACACAATTTTTTATGTCAGGGATATATGACTGACATGGCCCTATATTTAAACTTTTTTTTTCTACAAGCCGTGTCAGTCTTATATGTCTGACGCATCCAAATAAGATACAACAAGTATTAACCTGATGTTTTGAACACAGCGTCGTTTGCGTCGGACATTTGTGATTTATCAAATCGCGTACGTCAGACACATATGACTGGCATGGTGCATGTAGAATTTTTTAGCGTCAGACACATATGACTGACATGGCGATGAACGTGTTAAGAAACTCTCTATCATGTATTAAAGCTTACTGTAAACAAGAGAGTTTCACTTACTGCAGTCGGTTCAACTTAGAAAAGTTTCTGAAGTTAACCACATAATGGAAACATCAGCATGTCTCATATCCAATTTATGGGCAGAGCATGGTATCATAAAAACATTGCATACTTTAAGGCTTTTTGTATAAAACGAATTATTAACAATGTTCACTTCTAATCCCCATAATCATGACCACCACAATATTCAAATCCTCATCATTCTAGAACATTTAAATTTACAAATATTTACAAACAATTAAATTAAATCAACAAAAGATAAATGCTACATACATATATTTTTACTGTAAACAAAAGCCTAACTTTAGGCTGAAATAAAAAAATTATAAATAAAAATAAAAGCCTTTGTATAGAATCATAACATACTTTTAGGTTTAACAACAATATGCTTTACAATAAGGCTTTGGCAGAATAAATATAAAAAGCAGCACCAATGAAAAGGCAAAACTGAAACAATACATAAGTAAGTCTAGCATACCTTAGGGAGTTTCCTTAATACACAATTTCATAGGCAAACATTTGTATTGTCGTAATACTGGCAAAGCTTATAGCGACTTGAAAGGAAACAGAATCTAAAAGCTGAAAGGCGTTTGAAGTTTAAATTTATTTTGTTCTACTGACTGACGTTGGCTTAAAGCCAGTAAAATTATTGGAAAAAAAAAAATGTTGGAAATTATTAAACATTTCAATTGCAAATAATATTGAATTGAAATTTATTTCTTTTTTCTTTCTCTATTTAAAATTGCTATAAACGACTTTTGTGGCAACTTTAACATGTATTTTGTTAGAATTTCTTTTATTCTTTTGTTCAAATAGTATAAGTTTTTTATATGATTTTTTTCTTTTTTCTCTCCGTCTTCTTTTAGGACTCTCGTGCAAACTAAACTCAATTATTCAACTCCTACAAAACTTTGTTGCTATTGTTGTTGTTCTTTTTTCTAACATTTTCTGTCTGCTTTTATTTTCCTTTGCTGTAGTTTTCTTTGTTTATGGGGGTTACATTACAATGGCCATTATTGTCAAGTGCCGGTTGGCAAATAAGAAAAGAAGAGAAAACTTTGTAATTCTGTTTTTAAATTAAAGGGAAGGTATCCTACTAGTTTAGGCTGTTGCAAATTTTTAACTTTTAAACTATATTCCACAAGAACAATCATCATTTAAAATATAAAGAATTTTAAAATTAAAGTAAAGCATACTTTAGGGCACATTTAAGGAAAAATTTTGTGCATATTTCAAGGAGTTTATTTCGTTAGAACAGTTTTGAATAGCATAATGTTGCAAATTCTGCAATTTTATTAAAATATCTTAAACTTAATTAATCAGTTTAAAGCTATAAGGCTCCATTTCCAGTGGAAGTATAAATGTAAAATTGATTTGAGGCCATCTAATGGTAGCATACTGTTTCCTTATTTGGGGTGCATAATAGGCATCAACCTCCAACCTATGATTTTGATGTCCTGTGGATCAGTTTGCTCGTAGCTCTGAAATCGTTCGGCATCTATACTCAGAGCAAGAAGTCTGCCTCTGAGGCTGTTTGTACAAACCTTTCTACTGCATCAAATACAACAGACAAAAAGGAATCACGCTCTAATTATCCGAAAAAAGGGTCCTTAATGTTCGGATTCGATCGAAACTGCTTGTTGCCTCCACTCATTTATTAAAGATAGGTGCATCAAATGTTCTCAAATCCCACTCTTTGGGCCTTGCGAAGAATGTATGAATAAGTCAACCACTAAACCGGCGTCCCTTGTGTCAACAGTTAAGCAGAGACATCAATCGAAAATCTGCTCCGATCACCAGGGCCACTAACATTGTTATCTTACGACATAGAAACCCTTCCGCAACAGATCTTTGGCTTCAAAAATAATAAATAATAAGCTTATGGTTAGGTTAGGTTAGGTTAGCGTGGTAGCTTTAATTTACCAAAAAGCTCACTTGAGCACGCATAGCGGCCCGTTGTGATGCCACAGGTGAACGCAGCCTCTGTACTGACCAAGTTCCTCCGATCCAAGGAGGGAGAAGTTGCTCAACGCAAGGGCTGCACATTTTCAAAAAGCACGACTATCCCACGCTGGAAAACCAGCCAGAAAGTTTGATAAACGACGCAATGTCCTTGATATCAATGGACGTTAGCTCCGTCAAGCTGACAAGGGTCGGAGAGCCAAATAACCTATATCTGCACCCCGCAGGGGGCATTGGCAGAAGAAGTGGATGACAGTCTCCTCCTCCTCTGCGGATCTGCATCCACGGCAGAAGTCGTTAAGTGGGATTCACATTCTTTCCGCGTGTCTACCCATAACACAGTGGCCTGTAAGCATGGCCACTGTGATGGAGATGATATTACGGCCAAGTCCAAGTAGCTGGTTGGTACGCCTCCTATCCATTGTGGGCCAAGTGAGCCTAGCGATTGAGCAGGACTCCTCATTGATCCAGGACCGGTTGGCATCCCGGGCGAATTTCCGCGCAATAGCCAGTTTGAACGAGGTAAGTGGCATTCCCAAGTTGATTGAGGAAGATTCCGGAAGTAGTGCGCCAGCACTGGCCAGCTCGACGGCCCTGCAGTTTCCCGGAATATCGCAGTGTCTGGGAACCCAGACAAGTGTGACGCCGTGGCGCCGAGAAAGGAGATTGAGGCAGCGGCGATATTCTCTGACGATCCTGGAATTATCCGCAACGTTCGACAGAGACCTTATCGCAGCCTGACTATCGGAGTAGATCGAGATACGAGTGAAAGGACGGGAACACCATAGGCGAGGATAGTGGATCCTGGCAGATGGCCATTACCTCCGCCATAGTAGTCCGCTGCAGTAGTCCGGCAGCCGGAGTGAGATGTTCAGGTCCAATTTCCCAGAGTATACTACACTGCCCACCCCGTTATCGAGTCTGGAGCCGTCGGTGTAGACATCCAGGAGTTCAGGTGGAACGGTCGTGTCAGGGGTCCTGTCACAGGGCATTGAGTCTTGTCGCCGTTAACTCAGCCACCTGCTTAGCGAGGAGCTCAGAAGGGAGCCAGTTGAGCAAATAAGCTTATGGAGCTTGAGAAAATTTTTCTATCACGGTTTAAATGCTACTGGTTTTGCGTTAGAGAGTACACAAAGAAAAGATATTCCAGACAAAATCGTGCAAATAGGTGGCAAAAGACCATATCATTTAAGGGTTTAAAAAGGTTACGATAAGGGAAAGCTTCAAACTTTGAAGCTCTATGACTCACATAGTTTCGATGGGGAGTTTACTCTGTCATTACGCAACCAAGACGCCATGACAAGATGCCTTCTCCACCTGATTGTCTTTAAGGACTTTATATGGGTGCAAAAAATTTTGTTTCATAAGTCAACATTTGCGCACTAAATTACAACGGCCATTGTATGCACGCCTACCAGTTAATACAAGATCTTGTATTCTGGTCATTGATACTATTTTTCTTAGGATTAATTTTTGTGATTTATTTTATGTCTACCTTCCTTCTGGTAGTGGCTTACCATCCCTTATTTTAGCTTTAAATTTTGGCCATCCAATTACCAATTTTATAGACTTCAACACAAAAATCCTCTGCTACTAACGATTATTGACCAAAGAACTTGTTTAAATGCCATGTGCATTTATCATCAAATTTCCTGATTGTCTTTGGCAAATTTTTTGGGCATTTTAGCATGCCATGCATGCATTTGACAAATGCATTAAAGCATGCCTAAAACTAGGCTACCAAATTTAAGGCATTAAAGTACGTTAACGTAACGAACTTTTGTTAAAAGTTCAATTACATTTTCATTTCATTTTCGTTTACGTTTACGTTTTAGACACTTTGAATTACAATGAATGACATCGTTACAGGAAAATTATTTGTCCCGCATGAGATTCTTTCCAGTAATTAAAAGCTTTTAAAGGTTCTTCTGTTGCTGTTGTTGTCGTTGCAAATGCATTACAAACAATACTATGTGCACGTTTTTAAACGATAAAGAAATGCTTTAAATTGTTGCTGTTTTCATTGTCTTTAGTTTAGTTGTCTCCAGTACAATTGTGTCTTGTGTCTTGTATTGTGTATTGTGTGGACTCATTTTAATTTCATGACAATTATTTCTATTGCTGCCATGGAGGACAATTTGTGGCATGTAGTTAGAGACAAGAAAAGAACAACAAAAAAAAGAAGAAATATTACAGGTCACGAACTTGTATAACCTTTACTTAAGACAATAGAAAGGAAAAATAAGAAGTTTAGCCTACTTTAAGGCATTTCTTAAAAACAAAAATATAGCATATTATTTAATTAAAAATTAAAAGAAAGCATTTGAAACTTTTCACACTCAGCTTAATTTTAAAATCTGTTTAGGAGCTGCTATAAATCATTTGTTTTCATACAAACTTATGACTCTAGAAGTTGACGTCCATTAATCACGGCGTTATTTTCGCAGCTTAAAAATTAAAATGTACGAAATTTATGTGTTTCAAGATATGCTACAAAAATAACATTTATGTGGTGAAAATCAAAACAAACCAACGCGTAAAAAATGATTAATTTCTTTAGAATGAGTCATTCGGTTGCCAGACACAGTTGTATGGGAAACTGGAAAATATTTTCTGGAACTGAGCTTTACAGCATGAATGACTCAAAGTACTTAATTGTGGGACTTAAAGTCTTTACCTCTTTAAAGAGGATGATATTCTGTACATTCCAGGACATTCTTTTAATGGATACCTATTTGTCGAGGTATAAAATTGAATGAAATATTGAAGGCAGTGCTCTCTTCTTGTGTGTCAAAGTAATGCAATGCTCCTCGTCCACATACATATATACAATTTTCTCTTTAGAGACCCTATTTGACTATAGCCTCTAATGACTATAACAATCCCATGTAACTAGTTCCTTTGATTTCTGGCCAATACTGGCATTATTTTAAAATAGCAAAGAATCAACTCGGACGCTTTAAAGGCAGTTGAAATGTAAATTTAATTGTTAATGCTTTTAAAATAATTTTTCTTAACATACTTCATTGTCAAATTACAATAACATTGAATAAAATATGAAAGCATACTTCAAGGCCTAAACACATCTTATAATCATAGCATACTTTTAGGATTTTATCACAGTTCACTAAATAAATTTAATACACAAGAGTGCTAAAAAGTCAAATCAAGTAATAAAATAAGTAAAATTAAAAGCAAATACTTTAAGCATTAAACTCAATTCACTTTTGACTTTTTATTAAATATAAAACAGAAATTAAAGCATACTTTTAGTCTAATAAAAATCACTCAAATGGAAAATATTGAATAGATAAAAAAAGTAAACAAAACTGCTTAAACAATGTATGTGATAAAAAGCAATGTAAATTTACATTACAGGTGAAACATAAAATTTAGAAGTATACTTTTAGGTTTGGAAAAAAAAGTATGTTTTTGATAGATTATTTAAATTGAAGTGAATAAAAAAGAGACTCTTAACTAAATAACATAAAATGATATGAACACAGGCATACTTTTAGATATGTTTTATATCTTTTTCTGTTTTAATTTTTTTTATTTGAAGCAACATATTTTAATTAAGTGCATATATTTGGGCATAAAAAATGTTTAAAAATAACTGCATAAACTAAGGCAAACAAATGCAGTGTACAAAATAAGAACAAATGGCATGAAATAAATTTAAAATAAACTGGAATATATTTCATGATAAAAATATAAAAATAGCATATTTTTAGGCAAACAAAGTAAATTGTTATATTGAAAGACTTATAACAAAAAAAAAAAAAATTAAATGTTTGAATTTTAAAAGCTTTATAACTTCAATTGGAATAAAATTGTTTACACTCTGCGAGGAAATATAATTTCATTATCATCGTAATCATAAAATATAATTTCAAGCGTATGTCCGTTGCAGTTACATGAGCCTTCAGAAAAGTCGAATATTCGACTACTTCTTCGGGCCTTAGATGCTTCAACAATTTTTGAATTGCTAGCAGGAACCAATAACTTAACATAGTCCCGTAAAAAGCCTTCCATAGACGTTAAGTCGCATAAAAAATGAGGTCAGTGAATAAAAACCGATACCGGGAAGAAGACACTCTATAGCAAGTTACGCCGTGTGGTTGGAATCAAAAGTCGTTGGTGTTAAACTAAATCAATAGTCTAGGCTTGATAATGCGAGCCGCTTAGCTTGTAATTATTTTTATTTGCGTGAAGATATACGATCTATTGTACTAAAGGGTCTGCGAAATAACTTTTTTTTGAAAATGCTTTCAAGAAAAAACTACTGAATATTTTCTCAAATTTCTTTTTTTATTTGAAAGTACAATCCTTCCGGTTAATAATGGAAAATAATTTCATTCAAATGGCTGCCTCGGCTGGCCATGCAGTAGCCTACACCAGAAGATGCCGATTTTGGCAAAAAAAAAATCATTTTTTCAGATGAAGTACATTTTGATCTTGGCGGGTATGTAGACAAGCAAAATTGTCGCATTTGGGGCACAGAAAACCCGCACACATACATTGAAAAGCCGACGCACCCAAAACGAGTCACTGTTCGGTGCGGATTTTGGTCCAGAGGCATAATTGGGCCATTTATCTTCGAAAATTAGCAAGGAGTGGCCGTTACATTCAATGGCGATCGTTATCGGGCCATGTTGAAAGAATTTTTGTTCACAAAAATTGAAGAGGAGGATATTGGCAACATTTAGTTTCAACAGGACGGCGCTACGTGCCACACAGCCGAAGCTGCACTCGATGTTTTGCGCCCTGTTTTCGAAGATCGCATTATCAGCCGCAGAGCTGATGTCGTTTGGCCACCTCGGAGCACCGTTGGACTATTATTTGTGGGTTGTCGTCAAAGATAAGTGTTAAGCCGACAAGCCAGAGACAATTGACGCTTTAAAGGACAATATTCGTGAAGCCATTGGTGAAATACAGCTGCACACAATCGATAATGTGCTTAAAAATTGGACCGATCGTGTAGGCTACTGCATGGCCAGCCGAGGCAGCCATTTGAATGAAATTATTTTCCATTATTAACCGGAAGGATTGTACTTTCAAATAAAATAAGAAATTTGAGAAAATATTTCAGTAGTTTTTTTTTTAAAGAATTTTCAAAAAAAAAGTTATTTGGCAGACCCTTTACCTTCAAATTTTATAAGGTATGCCTATACTGCCTCCTCCAAGACTTTTACGCTGACAACTTTCGGGATACTGCTCAGCGTCAACAATGGCTATTGATCTTCTGATGTTTACCCAGATGTTTCTTCCGCGAATCCATAATGCCCCACAGATTATAAGAATGTATTCTGATAATTCATTATCAACGTTGCAGAAGAATATATAAGTTGAGCTCGAGACGACCGCCATTCTACCCAGTCAAAAGACCGGTTACCACCTTTAGGCTATTCCTATATAGTATAAACCATCACTCTGATCTCTTCTCATTTTAGTCCCCCAACACTTTGGATTTGAAAAGAGTCTTTGCTTGTCTTTATCATTCCTTTTGTTGAGCCTAACTTTCTAAACATTCGCTCTCACACCACAGAAAGCTTCTGCTCCTGTCATTGGCATAGACGCTAATTTACTTGTTCATTGCCGAGGATTGCCAAATAATCTGGAACACAGCAGAGGCTAACCTTATTTTAACTACCCTCCTGATTGAGCTTCCCCAGACCGTCAAATACTATTTTCCATTTAACAACATAAGAGCTGAGTGCTCGAACAGCAGTCTCACTGTCAGATAGTATTGCTATGTTCTGTTTCTGTACCTTCTAACCAAGCTGAATTGGGTACATCTGTCGATGTCATAGATTTCCAGATACCTGCGAATTTCCCCATGGGAGCCAAAATATCCTACTACTGTTCCAATAACCGTTCTCGAATTATCAGCATACAAAAAAGTCTCTTTTCTAAAAGAGTGTGTAAGTTCCACATTACCTTCATATATTCTGTTGAGAAATCGCCTTCCCAACCACTACCCAAAATCAAAACTATTTCCTTCACTATCATGTGCAGCAAACTTTAACCCAATAGAGCTTCCAGAACCGATGTAGGATAGGTTCTTATTAATAAAATGATAACGCCTTCTAACTCTGAGGTGAGGTTACAGATATTCAGCTACAGTTTCGATTTCAGGACTTAAAATAGCACACCTTATTCGCCTGCTACCAAAAAGGCTTTTTTATACAAGTATTTTATATTTCATAATGTATTCTTGCTAAAGCGCTCATGTGCCTAATACTCTATATTATGTACCATGTTATAAGATAAAAATATTAATTCTGAGAAATTGTTCTATAAACAGCCTACTTTTAGGGGTAATCGAACAGAAAAGCCGATTCTATTGAATTGTAAATAAGTTTACAATCAAATAAACAGATTTAAATTATGTATTATGCATACATTTGATAGAAAAGAACACAAAGACAAACATTTAATAATATGCTTATAAACAAAAAATGTAGTATACTTTAAGGATAAAAAATAGGGAAAAGAAAGATGCCAAAATAACCAAAGAACATTGAATATAATAAATTATTTGAGAAGCCTTTTTTCTCCTTGGTTTTCTAAGTAAATCTCCGAAAAGTATTAAAGCAAACCATACTAAAGCATACTTTAAGGGTAATAAATATAAGCAAGAAACGTTTTAAATTTTGTAGAGAACTTAATTAATCTTTAAAAATTTGTATAAATAAACAACATTTCAGGGATTACTTAAATAATTTAAAAGGTCATTAAATATATTTAAAAATAAAATACCCGTTTTATCGCATATTTAAGCAAACCGCAGCCTATGTTAAGGCTTAAACTTGGTTAAAAATTATTTATAAAGAAGGCATAGTAAAGAAACCTTAAGTAATATAAAATTTCTTAATAATTTCTTAACCATTTTGGTTGAAAATAACCACATAGCATTGGTTTTGTATACCCAAAAATTAATAGCATACTTTTAGGAATTGAATTTATATTTAAATTTACATTTAAATTCAATTTATTTGTTTTTAAGTTTTCAATAAGTAACAATCTAACCTTTCTTAACAACAAAGCATAAATATTTTATTGCATAGTTTAAGGCTGTATAATATTCTAAGGAAATAAGCATAAACCTATTAACCTCTTAAAGAATTTTATAAAAAAAATTCTTAAACAGAATAAAAAGAGAAATAAATTCTGGCAACATATGGGCAAACATACATTGATTTCTTTTAAACATGACTGTACATAATCTAAGTTTATTTACATACAATCTTATTATTCCAAGAAAATTCCAAAGTATACTTTTAGGAGTAAGAAAAATAATAAAATGAATGTTATACTGTGTTATAACTTAAATAGGAAATGTTGGCAATACTTTTGACGTTTTACAGAATTTGTTTGTGTATTTTTTCTTAATATTACTTTAGTTTTTAGTAGGAATGGCTAATTGGTAAAGAGACAGGACGTTAAAGCTGATACTTAATGTGTTACATCTCAAAATACAATATAACCGCCTTAAAACATATTTCATTTTATTGTGAATTAAAAGTAAGCATACTAAGCTCATTGAAAATGCAATTTTCTTTATAAAAAATATTCAAACTTTTCGTGGAAAAAACAAAGATCTTCTAGGGATGATAAATTGATTTATCGCTTGTAACAACATCTTCTTAGATTTATTTTATTGCGAAATTCGTATAAAACGTTTCATGTATGCATGTATAGATTTAGGCATAAAAATACCTTAAAACCATAGCATATTTTCAGCAGGCTATCACAAAATTTAATGCTAAAAATAAAAAGGTAAGTATTTTAATAAAATGTAAATGGAAAATTAGTATCCAGCGTAATTTATAACAGAATAAAACCAAGTTTGAAGCATACTTTTAGTGCAACGAAATGTTGTGAGACTTCCTAACTGACATTAAAGATCATTTGTAAGACTCAATCAACTCTGATGATGGCCGGAGAAGTGAAAGAACTAGAACCTCTTTTTAATTATCACTTTACCCCTCAATGTATCTGTTGGGGACTTTGTAGGAAGTATTACAAAGTTCGAATGCCCATCTGGGCTTTAAAATTCATGTCGACTAAGTTCCACGTGTCTTGTACATATGCCGAGTCTTTTTTTATTTCTTTTCATTCCACATTGGTTTTCTGTGCTCCAGTTTCTTTGATTAAGCTTTTCCACTTAAGACGGGATTATTCAACTGTAGCAGATTCGGTTATGATAAGGTCGATGTCAGTTTTGTCTAGAAATAGCAGATTGATTGATTTCGTATGTTTTTGGAATGAGTCCCTCTGTATTTTTCTTGGATTTCAAGAATTAAATTTTGAGTTCAAACACACAGCGCTTCTGTATCATCCGTACGTCACAGAATGATCCATCTTTCGAGAGAACATGTGCTCTCTAAATTACCCCATTTGCTTTTATTACATGGTCGCTGTAGTTGCCGCTGTTGCCATTGTAGCCGACGCTGTAATTCCCACTGCAATATCCGCTGAATTTCCCCTAGTAATTCCGACTGTATTTCCGCTGTAGTTGCCGTAGAGTGTGCCTCTTCTATCCAGGGGAGGCTTTACATACGCATTAAAAAATGTCTAACAATTCTGGCTGATCACTATATCCTGTTCAATTCTGATGTCTGTTGCCCATTAGCTTAACCTTTGATTATATGCCTCTGGCCCGCGCTTTGCAATGGACTTAAACCCAACAGACCCTCTAACGCCACTGTAGGAGAAATGCTAATTCACCTGATTATACAAGCGTTTGCCGCCAGTGTTTCTCAAACAAATGCCTCCTTAGTTACAATGCGCCATAGGTCCTGGTATACATCCAACATTGTTAGGATTACATTCTAAAAATTTCCCACAAACCCATCTGAATAACGTTACGAGTCCTACGCATCAATTTACTGTAGAGTACAATCCTCATTTCTGTACATCAAGAGTTCCTAAAGTAAAGAGTTTCTACCTTCCAACCTTTCCAAGCCCATCTGAAGAACGTTATGAGTACTACACGTCAGTTTACTGTTCAATACTATCCTAAGTTGTATCTATCGAGAGTTCCTTGGGTAAAGAGTTTTTACCTTCCAAACCTTATTATTTCGTCTCCTGCGTTCGTATTTCAGACAATCACCAACCTTACTATACCATGTATTCCCGAATGACTTACGCAGCATCTACAAGAGCTGTGTCCATAGATCCTTCTAACCTTAAGAAAAAAATAATGGAACTGCTAAGTAAGACTCTAAAATAACAGAAGAGCGGCAGTTATTCGCTGCGTAAATGATTCTGATTCCTTATGATTCCGATACGCATAATAACACCAGAATCTTAAGGAAAGTTTGCACAAGCGAGAACCTGGATAGCTATTGGTTTAAGGGCTGTTTAACTTTAGCGACCAAAGATATAGCCGACGAAGCTAAGTATTTTCTTCAAATGAAGATATAAATCGGGCCGGGCGTTACTTGCGACCCGAGATATAGGCGACGAAACTAATTGAGTTCCTCAAATGAGCCAAAAAAGAGTGCTCTTTATAAATCGGACTAAATGGGAGCAAAATTGGACTTGTGAGGGAAATAGAATTAGTGGTCTAGATAACCATGATATCAAGAATTTCAAAACAGCTTTCCTTACGGCCGGGCGCTACTTGCGACCCGAGATATAGGCGACGAAACTAATTGATTTCCTCAAATGAGCCAAACAAAGTGCTGTTTATAAATCGGACTAAATCGAATAAAAAATGGACTTGCGGGCTGAATAGCCAATGGTATCAAGAATTTAAAAACAGATTTCCTCAAGGTCGGGCATTACTTTTTATTTCAAATGTTTAGCCGCGTCTTCCTTTAAATTTTTTTCCCATTTTGTCTCTATTTTCGTGATTATTTAAGATTTTCTTTCTTCACTTTTCCGAATTTTTCAACTATGTTAAATTAACAGTTTCTGTTAACTTAACATTAATTAACAGTTTCTGTTAACTTAACATTTTCTGTTAACCTAACAGTTTCTGTTAACTTAACAGTTTCTGTTAACCTAACAGTTTCTGTTAACTTAACAGTTTCTGTTAACCTGACAGTTTCTGTTAACTTAACAGTTTCTGTTAACTTAACAGTTTCTGTTAACCTAACAGTTTCTGTTAACTTAACAGTTTCTGTTAACTTAACAGTTTCTGTTAACTTAAAAGTTTCTGTTAACTTAACAGTTTCAGTTAACTTAAAAGTTTCTGTTAACTTAATATTAACTTAGCCGTTTCTGTTAACTTAACATTAACTTAACAGTTTCTGTTAACTTAACATTAACTTAACAGTTTCTGTTAACTTAACATTAACTTAACAGTTTCTGTTAACTTAACATTTATCGTGAAAAAAGAATATAACTTTCGCAGCTAACTTCACTTAACATAACTTAACATTAACTTAACGGTTTCTGTTCTGTTAACTTAACAGTTTCTGTTAACTTAACATTCATCGTGAAAAAAGAATATAACTTTCGCAGCTAACTTCACTTAACTTGACTTAACATTAACTTAACAGTTTCTGTTCTGTTAACTTAACATTAACTTAACAGTTTCTGTTCTGTTAACTTAACATTAACTTAACAGTTTCTGTTCTGTTAACTTAACATTAACTTAACAGTTTCTGTTCTGTTAACTTAACATTAACTTAACAGTTTCTGTTCTGTTAACTTAACATTAACTTAACAGTTTCTGTTCTGTTAACTTAACATTAACTTAACAGTTTCTGTTAACTTAACACTAACTTTACAGTTACTGTTAAGAATATAACTTTCGCAGCTAACTTCACTTATATTGAAGGCATATATGCTGTATTGAAATAATCCTTTAAAACCATTCTAGAAATTTAATTTCCAATAGTTTTTAAACAAATATTTTCTGTTTTTTATACCCGCAATAGCCGCAAACCACAACCACAATTCAATTAAATTTTTTTGAAGACATTTTCTGCTGTTTTGGCTATAAAAGCAAAAGTTCTGTAAAACTTTAAATGCTCCACTCAAGTGTTTTTATATTTCAAAAGGTAATAATTTTACTGCTTGCAAGAGAACTAAAAAAACAACGTAAAAAAACTTTTATTGCTCTTTACACAGACATCAGGACACCACTAATTGCTTGCCACGAAAACCTAGCAAAGAAAAAAAATAAGAAAAACCTAATTAAACTTCAAGTAATTGTGGAGAAAAGAAATTTAAAAAACTTTTGAAAGCAAAAAAAAAAATATGAATGCAAAACAGATTCTCATTTTTAAACGCGATAATATAATCAAAAGTAAAGTAGCAAAGAACCTAAGACATAAGGATTTGAGGACATATACTACATGGAAACGAAATGACAATTGAGTTGGAGCAGAAGCCACAAATGTTATCACATGGAAAATCTCAAATGTTGAACAAAAAAAAATTTAAAGCCAGAAATTAGGTTGTTAAACTTTATTATTCCTGGTACAATTTAACGATTTCTTAAGTTGTTTTTGCCTCATATTACAATTACTTAAAATACACCTACTCGCTGTATAAGACTGCTCGTACATAACTACTTAATTAGCTGCTTGGTGGCGGTGGGGTTTTTAAGAAGAATATTACCATGGCATGCTTACCTAAAACTAGGCACTAAATTTTACGATTATTTATTAACCGTACCGTATAAATGCGTTAATGTTGTAACAACAAGTATAAGGAAATTAATGGCCTAATTTCGACATTCTTAAGCAAAAGCGAAACCTAAGGAGGTTGCTCGTACCAATACACAGTAGTTTTGTATGTCAAGTGTTAAATTACAAGTAATTTGAAATTGCTCTTCAATGAAGAAATTCAAACAATTGGAAGAAGAATTCTGTAATAAAAATACGGTGACAGGAAATTTAAAGAAAAATATTCTAGGATTACAAAAAACAAAAGTATTGCCACAGAATATTTACTACACACCTTAATCTCTAGGTTAGAGGACGTGTACTTGTCAATAAAGACAAGTACAGTACCCGGAGGTCGAATTGACCCATTGTACCAATCTCTACGAAAAGCAGAATAAATCCACTGATTCCACTAATATTCTCGTAAGTTAAACTGCTCGTTTCCCTGTATTTTTCTAAGAAATTATACAAGAATTATTCGAGTTCGTAAAAACCCTAACCCTGGTTATTAAAAAATTGTCAAATTTAGTTAAAATTTGTTAACTCTTTTAAGATCTCACTAATCCTATAAAATATCTCACGAGTTTTATTTAACACGTGTGTTTTATAAAGAACCTCAAGAGTTCTTTTCTAGAAAGTCCTACTCAAGACTTATAAAATCTTCAATAAACTTCCCGAGAGTTATTTGAAACACTACGAATATTATGTAAAACTTCTAACATATTTCTTAAAACGTGCTGAGTTTTATTTAACTCATCACAGGTTTCACAGGGTACCAAGAACTTTAATTCACTTCTACTGAGTCTTGTATAAAGTCCCATGAAAATTTTAAATGAACTCTCAAGTGTTTCTTAAGAAATGTTGAGGTTAAATTAAGAACTCACCCTCAAGAGTTTTATTTAGCAGTTTATTTAACACCTCGCGAGTTTTATTTTAGCTCCACGATATATGAATAGAACGCTATGAGTTCTAATTTCAGAATTTTTTTTTCAGTTTTTCTTAAGAACTTGAACTGAACTTGTTTATGAAACGATGTGTTAAATTTTGTACCACAATTTTTATTCAAGACCTCAAGAGCTTTATTTAAAATCCCAAATCAAATTGAATAAGACTTTTCGAGTTCTAATTTCATAACTTTTAAGTATACTTAAAGACGTAGTGTATCTAGACGTGAGCTGACGAATACTATTTGCTACCAAGATTTTTACTTAAGATGTCACGAGTTTTATTTAAAAACTCATGAGTGTTATGATGAATATATTCGGATGAACAATTAATTATATATAAATTTGGATTCCATAATTTTTCCCTTAAGACATGCTGAGTTTTATTTAAGAACTCACAATAGAATTCAACTGCACACCAAGAATTTATTTTAGGCGCTCGCGAGTTTTATTGAAAACACACGAGTATTGTGCAAGAACTCTTAAGAGCTTATTTAAATATGCTGAGTTTAACCCCTTATACTTTAGCCAGCATTACAATTCAGTATCTCGCGCCATCCATGTTATGTGTCTGATAATTTTATCCAAGAGTGATGGGAACGACAGAGGTTTGAAAACCATTTTCGTGGCAAATTCAAATTACTCTCAGCGTTTTTGCCAGAAAGCTGCGGAGTGGAAAGAGTTTTGTTTATAATTTGTATTGCTCGGGGAGCCGGAGCAAGGGTTTGAACCTAAGACTCGCGTCTAAGGCGCAAACTCACTATCTATTAGACTTCACATGCTTATTGGGTTCTGACTTTGGAAAGAAATTTTCTTGTTAAGTCTGCAAGCAAAATTGTCGCAAATGAAGCTCAAATAACTCCGAAGAGATTTTGGAAAACCCGTTAAACATACATACATAACATAACTGGTCATTACAACCCTTTAGTCAGGATTACGAGCTAGCTTCTCTCACACCACTTATGTAGTGTGAGTTAATTTTGTACAGGAGTGGCGGGAGTTACAGTTTAAAGTCGACTCTGATTTTTAAGAAACTTTTCATGGCAAATCCAAATTACTCTTACAGTTTTGCCAAAATTGTGCTGAGAGGAAGTCACCGAAGAAAATTCTTTTCATATTTCGTTTTGTTGGAAACGTTTGACCTGGGGTTTGAACCGAAACCTCTCGTCTAATAAGCCAACACACTACCTACTAGATTATGACGACTTCATTGGAAAAACTGTTTCAACAGAAAAAGATTTTATTGGGTTGCATTTTGTTACAAAAGGGTCTAAAGCACTACGATATTTTTTTTTAATTTTTTAAGATTCTTTTAAAGATTGTGAACTTGGCGGTATAGTGTATCAAAAAGTTAATGCCACGTGTCGTGCAACACGACTGATTACCTCTTCATTGCATGGGAAGTTGCCAGAAATATTAACTTCATCTTGTAGAGACTTCAACTAGCCACTAAGTTCAGGCGATTTGACGCTGTTAGACATTCCTTTGTGTGGGACTACGTGCTTTATTCCTTAACCGTCTTCAAGTTAGAGCCGAGTTATCACTCGAAAATTTCCAAAGAAGTGGTAAAAAACCTCATAAGGATCGGATGTTGCAATGAATACTGAGGCTGCCGTTTGAATGATATTGCGTGCCGATGCATGGTCCTCGCATTATAATAAAATAAAGGCATTATCGCAATCAGTTTTGTGGGGAGCTGTACTTAACATTACTTTTGGTATCGTAAACTGGATTACACATTGTTTATTAGCTATTGTCTGTACAAATATGAGAATAAATTTGAAAAATTTTGTTTTTTTTTATACCCAAATTATTTTTTTTTTTCAATAAAAGAAGGCTAGTTAATGTTAAATAATGTCAATAAAATAAAAATAAAAACTCACCTTTTTTGTATGAATTGAAAACAATTTCCGTTTCCTTTAAACTATTATAAAATTAATTGGTATTCATCTTAATATTTTTCTCAAGAATTTTTTATTTTTTTTTTTGTTTTTGTTAAATTTTTTTTAAATTTTCACTTTCAATAGCCTTTGTCACAAAAAAAAAAGAAATAAAATTCTTAAAATATTTTCTTTGAACTTTTCAACACCGACAACGATGACTTTAACACTGAAATTGGCATGAAAACGCATTAAAATATTTGTAAGAAAATAAAATTTCCCAAATGTCGCCAAAACGATATGTAAGATATGTAGCATAAAGCAATACAAATTCCATGCAATATAAATTTATAGGCCATTTAAGATATTTAATTAATGAAAACAGATTTTATTTTTTTTTTGTGAATTTCAAATAAAAAATGAAAACATATTGAAAATCATCATTTATACGCCTACAGGTTGAGGTCAACTGCATTTAAATCTGAACATATTACAGAATAAAATAAAATATTTATTTAAGAAATAATTTTTTGTTTCTTTCATATTTTTTATTCGTTTTTTTTTTGATTTTTTGTTGTTTTTAATAAATTTTTATTAAAAATAATTTTTTATTTTTTTAATATTTTATTTAAACACCTGATAAACAAATTTGCTGCTTTTTTCGTTTATTTTTTCAGAATAAATTCAATTAATTTCAATTGAATTTCATTAATTTTTCATTTAACACATGCAAGTGAATGTGATTTAAAATTTTTTTTTTTTTTGTTCAAAAATTCAAATTCAAATTCACTTTTAATTTCAAAAAATTCTACGCGCCACTAGAAAACGTCATTGTTAACACATGGGCATGTATGGATGTGTATAGTATACCGTGTATTCTAAACTCATTCTACTACTCTCTCATGTGTCTAAACAATTCAAATTATTACTCAATAACTGTTTGAAAACAATAACAAACACTCTTAATTGAAACAACACCACATAATACAACACTTGCTTGTATAATAAATATTTGTAATGTAAACATTAAAACGTAATCATTGTTGTTGTTGTTGTTGTTTTAATTTATTTGATTTTATTTGCAAGTGTTACTTAATATATGTACATTCGTATGTGTATGTGCGCATATGTCTCCATTTATTGTTGTTTAGTTAAAGGCTTTAAACATGAACATGTTTGTTTTGTTTTGTTTAATGTGTCACCAAAGCAAAACATTTACATTCTCCCTCTCTCTCTCTCTCTCTCCTACTTTGGCCTCTTTCTCGTCATAAACATATACAGTTGCACGTACAACTTCTATCTCTCGGCCATTCATTCACTTTTCACATTCATTCAGTCGGCATAAGGAATCGTTTGTTATGTTTTGGACAATGAAAAATCGAAATAGAAAACAACAACAACAAAAACAACAAGAGAAAAAAAAAACAACCAAGAGAAACATATGAAATTTGTTTGAGAGAATTTAAGGCAATTGATTTTAAAATACACCGTTTCCAACAAGAAATAAAAAGCAAAAAATAGAACAAATTTTTTTTTTTTTTAATTTGAAATTAAAAAATGTATGTCACAGGGCATAGGTCTTTTGATTGTCCAAGCTAAAGTATATATTATTTACCGGTTTCACAGCGATTATCAATCTCGTTGGCAGCAAGACAATTGCTAAACTCTGCTGGAAACGTATGGCCATACTGTCGCACCATAGCGATACTCACGGGCCAGACTGTCCTTTTCGTAGGCATGTCGAAAGACTTGGTATTGCAGCATATGACTTCTGCAAAATATGTGGGCCCGAGGGGAAGGAGTAAACTCTTTTCCACCTCATGCCTCAGTGTTATAAAAATACGGAATTTTCTGAACTCTCACTTTTTGATATCCTTGAACAAGCTCTCCAATATCAAAATGGCTGCAATAACAAGATATATTATGTTCTCGGGTTAATTATGGTATCGCTATGGGCCCAAATATTGGTCTAAGTGGATCATTTTCCTTGAAGAAGGGTTCGCCAGCTTACCTAATCTAACCTAACATTGCTTGGCTGTGTTTAAGAGGCCCCATATGTTTTTGCGAATAGTTTTAAAAGAAAGCTTATATACTCAGTTTATATCATCAGGGAGGAAAGGTGTATTGTTCTTGACAACTCATTCCTTTCTTACAGTCGAATAGTTCAAGTTCAAGTTTTATTACACGATTGATGGGCAAGTCTAATAATTTATCCATCCATACATCTGCAAACACAAGTATACAAAGCGTGCGTTGAGTCCATATTGCTATATGACTACAAAAGCAGGAGTCTAGGCAAAAACCGATATATATGGGACGTACAATCTGCTGTTTTTGCCCAAACAACTTAAACATTATTCAATTGTTTCGTACTAGGAACTGACAGCCAATGTAATGTGATTTCTTTTTTTAATTTTTTTTTTTTTTCGATTAAGAAAAATTATTTTTAAATTTTGGAAACAGTGTAAAATTTTATATTTAAAAACTAAGAAAATAAATATTTTCTGTTATTTATTTTTATTTTTAGTTGTTTTTTTTCATTCTTGGTTATCCAAAAGTCCAATTATAATTATTTTTTTTGAAAACAGTGTGAAAATTTTTCGTTTAAAAATTTTCTTATAAATTTATAAAATTTACAATACTTTAAGTTATTTATAAATTTATGTTTTTATATAAATTTATTTATAAAATTTCTTTTTTATACATATTTATATGTATTGAAGCATATAGAAAATAATAATTTTGGAAATGGTGAAAAAATTTTTGTTTTTTTATTATTTTTGTTTATTTCTTCCTTTTTTTTACTTTGTTTTTATTGATTTATTTTTCGTTTTACTATTTTTTTTCGTTAATTTTGGAAATGGTGTAACTTATATTTTTTTATTAAAAAAAAATATTTTATTTTATATTAAATATTTTCATATCCATTCGAAGCCTGTCTTTTAAGATTTATTCATTTATTATTTTTAATTTTCCTTATATTAGAAAAAAATTCTTTTGGAAACGGTGTAAATGTTTGACTTTTTTTTAAAAATTTAATGTCGAATAAAAAGTGCCGAAAAGTAAACGACCTTTACTACCATATAAAACATATTTTGTTTATGAATTTGTTGTTGTTATTGTTGTACACAAAACAAAACAAAAAACTTGTCATAAAAAAACTAAAAAATAGACACACATAACGTTAAAGTTTTTATTATTGTTTGTTATAACTGCCACATGCAACAATTTTCGTTTTCTGATACGCTCTCTTTCACATATGAGACAAAATGAACAAAAAATTAAAAACAATTCACCGGTTTAAGACACAAAAAAAAGATTGTTTTGTTTATTGTTGTTTTACCACACACTTTAATATGTATTTTCCGTTTTCCGTTCACTTTGCTAATTTCATCCGTTTTTAGCAACCGTTCACGTTGAACGCACAATTTAAACTGAATGTAACGCATTGTTGAAATACTTTTCCGTTAATAAAAATGCTCTCCTATATGTTTGTGATGATTTGTTGTTGTTCTGTTGCTGTTGTTTAAGTTGCTAACAAAATGTAGGCAATAGACATTGTGTGTTAATGTTTCCAAAAACAACATGTTGCCAGCAACATGCGTAACTACATATGTATATGATGAGTATTATTGATAAAAGGCTTGTTGGTGGGTGGGAGCGTAGTAGAGAATAGTTTTTAAAGCCTAAAACACATTAATTTTGTTGATTTTGAGTAAAAACATCAGACATCAGTGCCATTTCATGTGTCAAATTTAATGATGAAAGTGAAAAATTTTTTTTTAAGAAAAATGATTTTGAAAAACAGAGAATCTATTGGGAACATTAAAAATGAACACGATATAAAACATTTGGGGAAACATTATTAACATGTCAGCATAAAAAATGTATTCGTTTAATGGGGGGCTAATTAGTAGGGGATTAGAAAAAAAAAGAAATGTTTTCCTTTGGACACACAACACTCAATTGGCGGATTACGCCCAAGGTTCTCACAGCACTTACAGACACTTACTTAATTAGTCATTACAACCCTTAAGTCAGGATTACGCCCTAGGTTCTCACAGCACTTATATTGTGTGTGCGTCAATTTTATATATGGGTGGCGGGATTTAAACTTTAAAATCGACTCCGAACGGCAGATTTTTTAGAAATATTTTCATGGTCATTTTATTTTTGTCGCAAACTTTTTGCCAGAATTCTGCTGAGATGCAGCCGCCAAAAAAACTGGGGTTTGAACCGAGGTCTCATGTCTAATAAGCCAATACACTGTCTACTACACTAAGGCGACTACTTTCTTTTCATAAGAAAGTTAAAACTGATTCCATCATTAACACGTTGTCTACCATGTGCATCACCGGTGGACCAATTATTTTCAATATGAAGCCATGTGTACCTCCCGTTATACTTTGCTTGTTGATCATGTTTCCAGTGAACGTGTTTAACCAACTTTGCTCAGTATCCTCTGTTCTATTTGTCCAAGGATCCTTCAATTTATAATTCGCTCTGAGGACTGCTCTAAGTTACTTCAAATCCACAGACTACACTACGTGCGAATATTTTCTTAATAGAAGACCAAGTAGTGCTGACTAGTACTCAGACATGTTCAGCACCGGATATTGTGTAGAAACCTAAACGGATGGATTTAATGTAAGAGATATTCAACGTTTCCAACACCTATCATCTGTGATAGCCAAGTTGCGAACGGATTTCCTTCGGATGCAACTTAAACATCTAAAGTGGCTGACTTTTGCTGCAACTGTCGCAATCGACTCTCGTGGCAGTTTATGGCTACTCTCGTGTGGGCTCCTGATCACAAGGGTAATTGTATTGTGTAGCTTGTGAACGTACTTGTAAGTCGCCATAGTCTAGTAGATAGTGTGTGTTGGCTTATAAGACGTGAGGCAACGCTTCAAACCCTAGGTCAGATATCTACACTTACTTTACTTAATTTGTCCATTAACAAGCCGATTGGCGGATTTTGACCTGCCGTAACACATCCTTCCAGGCGCCTCTGCTTCTTGCGCGCCTGCGTCATTTGGTCACACCAATCAATGACAGAGCTGCCTCAATTTGGTCCTTCCAACGCTAAAAAGGTAGTCTTCTTCGCCGACTTCCGCAGATCCCCTCATCCCGTTTTGCTGGAGCATCCTTCTCCTTTCGAACGACATGGACGAGCCAGCTCAGCCGCTGGATGTTAATGCATTGCACAACGTCCATGTCGTTGAGGGGCTCATACAGCTACTCACTGTTGGATCGATTGTGGAAATCATCGCCAACTCGCACTGGACCGAAGATCTTACGTAGGGCATTTTTCTCAAGGCTGCTGCATCAGTGCTTAATAGGGTCCATGCCTCTGCTCCATAAAGAAGCACAGAGAGGTTGAGCATCTTGTAGAGTATTAGTTTTGTCGTACGAGATAGGTCTCTGCTACTCACTTGCCTATTGAGACCACAGTACTACCTGTTGGCAAGAGTGATCTTGCGCTTGAGCTCCAGACTAGCTAAGATATCTACAATAAAACGAAATACGAAAAACGAATATCTTTGCGGCGACTTCCGCTCAGCGGATTTCGGGCAAAAACTCTGGGAGTAAATAAAAAATTGCCATGAAAATGTTTCTCAAAAATCAGTCGTTCGGAGTCGATTGTATGTATCCCCACCAATGTACACAAATTAACACACACAATTGGGCAATTCACACGACTTTGTATCGTGTATGTTGTATTGAATAAATTTGTTCGTTTGTGAACGCACAATGCTATGCTGTATTGTGTATCTCGTGGCATTCAAACAATTTGATAGCACGAAACCAATACAACTTTTAAAAACATATGGAAAAAATGTGTATAAGTGTATCGGATTTTTATATGAAAAATATCAACAACAATCATACACTGTTGTATGTTCTTTCAACAATACAATGAATACAACGATACAACGGCTTGTGTGAATTGATAGTATATAAGTGGTGTGAGAAGCTAAGTTGTAAACCTAATCGAAGGGTTGTAACGGCCAATTATGCGTGTACGTATGTGTTTTGAACTTGCTAGAGAACGACCAAACTGACATATTTACTTAAACAATGAATATCAAGTGCCAGTTCTTTAAGAAAAATCCACAGTTTTGAGTGCTGTTTGGCCTCTGGAGAATTGTGGTGGATTCATGTTGCGTTTAGGGTATACAAACGATGCAACTGCTCCTCCAGTTCTGTAGTACAATTGTGTTCGTGTTCAATTATAAAAAAAACATGTCACCCACTTTGTTGGAAGCTTTCTTATACCCCTAAGGACTATTCAAATGTTTAACCACTGTGCCATATTTATTACCATTTGATAACAAATATCTCTTTTGATCAATTTGTTTTTATTTCTTTATTTTAATTTTTATCTTTTCTGGCTCTTTTTGATTCTTTTACGCGATATAAACATCAACAATTTTATTCTCCAATCGTTTAATTTCGTTCATTTTTGTTTAAACGATTTATGACTTTAAAATAATTTCATGACAATTTCATGACAGTTTTTCAAGATATTATTTGTTTTTTATTACGTTCACTTTACAGTTACATTTACTTTTACATACACAATCACATTTTACAACATCCATAATCACATTTACGTTCATATTTTCATGCTCATTTTCATTGAATAAGTAAGTGAGTGAGTGAGTGAGTGAGTGAGCGAGTGAATAAATGAATGAGTGCATAACAAGAGCGTGTAATTGTATCGGTAATTTTAAATGAGAAAAATACAAGGGATAGTCACAGTTTATAAAACCGGTAAGGAAGGTATACAGGGATTTCTTTTTATGATTTGATATTTTTAGGTGGTGAAGTTCAGTCAAACTTGTGTGAAGACGCGCTATGTTTGAAGAGAGTAATTGTGGTTTGAAGATCTCCGTTACAGAGATCTGTCGAATAATTGTCTAGTAATTGTTATTGTTTATACAAAGGGTATAAACAGAGGTATATCAGAGAAAAGCAATTGTTGTTGTTAACATCAAGTTGTGAACAGTGGCCCACAGAATTGTGCGAATAATAAAGAATTTTAATTAAAACTAAACACAAATTTATTTTTATTTTATTTGCAATCTATGAGCATAAATTTTAAATGTTTTTAAAGGGAAAAAACGTAACAATTTTATTTATTTAGTGCCCAATGACCCGTCAATTTACGTATGTCACTAGAGGACTCTGTGCCCTCTGTATTTTCCTGTTACGATACGACTCTAACATATTCCTTGAAAGATTCAATGTACATTGAAATTCAAATCTATTCCTAGTATAAAGGGTCTTTCATTAAGCGCTTGCTATATTTAAATTGAAATAAAATGAATTGGGGGTATGCAACACTATGTGGTGTATTTACATACATAATTGGTCATTACAACCATTCAGTCAGGATTACGACCTAGTTTCTCACACCACTTATGTTGTGCGTGTTAATTTTATGCATGAGTGGCAGGACCTACAGTTTAATGTCGACTCCGAGCGACAGATTTTTGAAAAACTTTTCATGGCAATTTTTTATTTGCTTTCAGAGTTTTTGCCAGAAATCTGCTGAGAGGAAGTCGCCGAAGAAATACTTTTTGTATATTGTTTTGATGTCTGGCCTGGGGCTCGAGCCCATAAATACGGCTACTAGTGTATTTAACATCGTTTAAATGTCCACGGCTAAGTGAAACACATCCGAAATGTTTAGTTTTCCATGCCTCAGGCGCTTAAATCTTGCTGAATTTGATTGACGTCATTAGTTGCATTGGCTCTGAGATACGCTATGGTTTGTAGCATATTCGCATACAGCTGCAACTTAAGAAAACCCCACAAGAACAACTCTAACTGGGTCAAATCACACGATCTCTGTAGCCAGGTCACATCACCTCTACGTGATATGGCCATGCTCTTATATCCCCCTGTGCAGAATATCCAATGTGACAGGAGATGTGGTGCACAGAGGATGATTCTGTCGTTGATATCCAAATTATCCAATTTATTGCCGTGTAGTGGCATGGCTGTTATGGCCTGGCCAATGGTGTTTACAATGATATATGCATGGCAGACGCCGCTACCACAAAATTTACGCCAAAATATGGACGCTTATGGTCTTTACGTGGATCGGATCGTTCCTGAATTCCACAATTTCGTTTGTTCACGTACTTTTTCATTTAGAAACTGATGTAATCATTAGTTTCAGGGCCTTTTTCGTCTAATGCTCCTCATATCAAACGAATTAATGGCTATCTCTACAGATCTCTAATAAGAGTCTGCCCTGTTTTTAACAACACGCCTTTCGAATCCCGTCAAACACAGAGCATTACTTAGGCTCAATATATATACTGCTTGGTTGTTGATTTCGCTCATTGCTCGCGCTTTACATAAGATTTCTTGCGCTTAGGGCTGTCGTAATCAATCCGCTTTTGGTCGCAGTGACATTGCAAAAATGATTTCTTCTTAAAAGCAATCAAACTTAATTTCATACAGAATTTCATGCATCTGTGAAGGCTTCTCAGCTTCCGTTCATGTGGTTTACAATTCCCTTGCTTTGGAATGAATTTTGCACTTTAACTAATAATTGTACAAATTTTTCTTACGTCTGACATGACTCTCGATGTCCTAATGTTTGCAAGTTACTTTTTACTATCCCGGAGACTGAATTTGAGGAATTTTGAAACGCACAAAACCGCTCGATACACTCTACTATTGATGGAGCGTGCTTACCATCGTTGTCGCCGTAGTCTGGTAGATAGTGTACTGGCTCATTGGACGTGAGGCTCCGGTTCAAACCCCAGGTCAGATATCTCCAACGAAACGAAATATGAAAAAATATTTCTTTGGCGACTTCCTCTCAGCAGATTGCTGGCAATAACCCTAGAAGTATATAAAAAATTTCCATGAAAAGTTTCTCAAAAATCTGTCGTTCGGAATCGGCTTTAAATTGTAGGAACCGCCGCCCATGTATAAGATTAACACACACAATATACTAAGTGGTGTGAGAAACTACGTTTGATTGCTGACTAAAGGGTTGTATTCAGGAATAAGCTGAAGTTAGTAGCAAGTCTTTTAACAGGGCACTCAGATTTCAAGAATAACAATTAAGAATGGTGTTTGCCACGTACCGATCAGAGATCAGCAATGAATCGCGTTTTCGCTATGAGTGAGTATGAGTAGGAGTGAGTCAACAATATTGAAATTTAACTATGTACTCTGATTCATTCATACTCACTACAACATTGATTTAATGAGTATGACTACAACGTTGACATCAAACTCATAACATTCGAAATAAGTTTGATTCATACGCCTGCTCATTCAGATTCATAAATTTAGAAAAATACTTATGTTTACTCATAAATGATTCGAGTGATTCGAATCATTCCTTAAAATTTACAGCCATAGTTGTTGTTACATTTACAAAGAAAGAAGAAAGACACATAAACAAAAAAGACAAAGACAGCAAGGAGAGCAAACACAGAACCTTTTTGTGAGTATTGTAGTGTTCGAACGCGAATCATACTTATTTTGTGATTCGTGTATACGATGAATCATGGAGAATCGAAATCAATAGCATCATGCGTAGTGTTAAGTATGAGTACCATGAGTATATCAAACTGTGAATATGAGTAGTATGAGTATGATATTTAAATAAGTATGAATGCGTATAAGTATCAGATATTATGAGTATGATTCGAATCTACTCATCGTTTTGAATACTCATTGCTGACCTCTGGTACCGATGTAGACCTGTATGGCATTAAAGCATTCACTTAAGTGGTGTGGGAAGCTAGGTTGTAAACCTGGGTTGTACTGAACAATTATGTATGTTATGTAAGCACTTTTACAAAAAAGTGACTCCACAAAACCTTCCACAAATACTGTATTTATGAGAGTTGAACAGATTTTCTATCATAAAAAAAAGTTGATGATGTGTTTGATCAAACCAAACAATGTTGACTGACGTTAATACCAAATGACTTAGACATCATTGACATAAAGCCAATAAGTGGTGCACAGTTGTATCTGTAGTAATATAAAGCGTGCGGTATCAGTCTGTGAGTATCCCTAATTTTTTTTATGAGTGTACGAAAAAAGCTATTTGGTTTACAGCTTTATAGCTTCATTCATTTACTTTAAAATAAATTCACTGGATTTTATGGTGGACTTATAAGTTCTTTTTTTGCTCTTTTTCAACGTCAGTAAAAATTATTTCAATGGCTAATAAACGATCTTAAAAAATTTAAATTTTCCGAGAAATTTTTTTCTAAAAATCCAACTTTAGCGCTTCCCACAGTCGTTGCGAACGTGGATTACTTTCCGTTTGACCATTTATGTTTGAATTTTTCGTATTCCATTGTCTTGTTTGGTGCAGTTTCTTTGCACAATTTAAGCTGTGGGAAATTTATAGAGGACCCATATGCATGCATATGCAATTATATGCCTTTATATGCAAATATATTTAAGCATTTTCATGGCTTGGTTTTTTTTCTTTTTTTTTTTTTGTTCACAATAATTTCATAATAATTCATAATTTTTATGAGCAATTGTTTGTCTGTAAATACAATAAAAAAAAAGAAGAAACCCGGCCACTTATTACACGGCTAATAAACGGGCAGAAATAAAAGCAAACGAAATAAAAATTAAAAGAACGAGAATTAAAAAAAAAAAATTGAAATTTTTTATGGAAATATTTTTTAAACGAAAATTATAATTTATGCATGTATGGCTGTGTGTGTGTATGTGTGTATGTGCAGGGAATACTTTATTAATAATTAAAACAATTTTTTTATTATTATGGGTTTTTGTTTGTTTATTAAACCATTAAAGCTGACTCTCTTCTGTTTTTGTTGTTGTTGTTTTATTAATAGTGTTAATGATAATGAACATGTCAGGCATAATAAAACTATAAAATATTTATAAATACACGGAAAATTTAATTGAATAAAAAACAGAAATTATAAACAGCACCCACCACCACCCCATACCCTCGGTAATAACATGTGCAATGAACTCTCATGACACTTCAATTGCTTAAATAAGTTTGGTGAGCTTTAAATAGAAAAAAAAAGTGAATGGAAAGTGAATGAACTACAATATAATTAAATTAAAATGTGGGTTAAATTTACCAGGTCAGGCATCTCCAACTAAACGAAATAGAAAAAATATTTCTTCGGCGAATTCCTCTCAGCAGACTTCTGGTAAAAACTCTCTGAGAGTAAATAAAATTGCCTTGAAAAGTTTCTTAAAAATCTGTTGACTTTAAACTGTAGGTCCCACCACTCATGCATAAAAATTAACACACAACATAAGTGATTTGAGAAACTATCTCAACCTTCTAGTGTTCCCATGCGAATCATACCTATTATGTGATTCTTGTAAATGTTGAGTAAAGGAGAGACGAAATCAACAACATCATGCGTATTGTTAAGTACGAGTACCATGAGTATTTCAAACTTTGAGTATGAGTAGTACGAGTTTGATATTACTATAAGTATGATTCGAATCTACTCATCGTTTTGAATACTCATTGCTGATGTCTGGTATGTATGTATGTTAAATTTCAGTTTGTATCATCATTGATGTTCTTATTAACCCTTGTAACACTTGATTCATATTAAACTATCAATAACTGACACTGGAAAGTGTTTCTCAAACGTTGTTTTAAATATTCTATACAGTCTACCAAATTGTATGCTCTTTACAAACATTTATAAAATAATATATAGTATCAGGTCTTTTATTAAGAGCCTCATATCTTGAAATTCAAATAAAATAATATTTAATGGGTCCGCCATCTAACGTTTTTTCTTTCAACTAGTGCTTATTTCGTGAATGGTAACACTTAGCTCATGTCTGATTTGACAGATAATTAGTTTTATCCTTCCGCTGAACGAATATGGTTGTGTACACGCTTCAACAACGCTGGAAAATATTGCGACATTACTTTGAAAATCATGGTAACGTTGCAGAATGTGTGCGAAAATTGCGTACGGATTTTGGAAGAAGAGAAGCACCGTCAGCTCCGTATGTTCGTTATTTTGTGCAAAAAGTGAAAGGAACTCGAATCCTCATCGATAAACCAAAGCGCGAAAAGCGAGAATATTGCTGCTGCGGCAGAAAGTGTGCGTTAAGCGCCATCAACATCAATTCACCGTCGTTCTCAACAATTGAACATTTCGGAGACATCACTGAGACGAATTTTGCTTAGAGACCTTGGTATGACGCCATACAAAGTCCAATGGGTTCAGGATTTGAAGCCAATTGACTATCCAATGCGTTTTCGCTTCGCTAAGTGGGCCTACGATAGACTTACAGAAGATGTCGATTTTGGCAAAAAAAACATCTTTTCAGATGAAGCTCATTTTGATCTTGGCGGGTATGTAAACAAGCAAAATTGTCGCATTTGGGGCACAGAAAACCCGCACGCATACAATGAAAAGCCGACGCACCCAAAACGAGGGACTGTTTGGTGCGGTTTTTGGTCCAGAGGCATAATTGGGACATTTTTCTTCGAAAATGAGCAAGCAGTGGCCGTTACAGTCAATGGCGATCGTTATCGAGCCAAGTTGAACGAATTTTTGTTCACAAAAATTGAAGAGGAGGATATTGGCAACATTTGGTTTCAACAGGACGGCGCTACGTGCCGCACAGCCGAAGCTACACTCGATGTTTTGCGCCATGTTTTTGAAGATCGCATTATCAGCCGCAGAGCTGATGTCGTTTGGCCACCTCTCAGCTGCGATTTGACACCATTGGACTATTATTTGTGGGGTGCCGTCAAAGATAAGTGTTACGCCGACAAGCCAGAGACAATTGACGCTTTAAAGGACAATATTCGTGAAGCCATTGGTGAAATACAGCTGCACACAATCGATAATGTGCTTAAAAATTGGACCGATCGTGTAGGCTACTGCATGGCCAGCCGAGGCAGACATTTGAATGAAATTATTTTCCATTATTAACCGGAAGGATTGTACTATCAAATAAAAAAAGAAATTTGAGAAAATATTCGGTAGTTTTTTTTAAAGCATTTTCAAAAGAAAAAAGTTATTTGGCGGACCCTTTATAATACTTTTTCCAGATGCTAAGGCTCTTCCATAATCGCTTCTGGATTCGTTGAACCTCGTGTACAATAGATTTGCTTGTTGCGGACGTAACCATTAAGAGGGACTTCAAATTGTAATAATCCTGCGGTTATGGAGATATGCATATTAGGCCAGACAAAGGATTTTTCAGTCGCTAAATGGATAACCCTATAATTTTGTTGCTGAAAATTATCTCAACTTTAAAAAAAATAAAAATTCTGAAACAAATTTTTCTCTTTCATATCAAAGCCCCACCAGATCAATGCCGTGTATGTTGGTTTACCAAACATTCTTCAAATAGATTTTCCTTTTCCTTATTGCACTTCTCGTAATCAACTGATAAAAATAAATAAATCCGACATTAATTAAAGAAAAATTGGGTGAACAAAAAAATCTTTTTGTTTTCGAATTCCATTTTTATTGTTGAATAATGAAGAATTTCTCTATTATCCTGCTGCAATCCTTTTGCTCTATTTACTGATAATATAGTTTTTTTGCTTTGTTTTTGTTTTTGTTCTGTTGCTGTTGTTAAACAACAACTATCCGGTAATAATTTTCCAGTTTATAAATTACCATCTCTTATCCTTACTCTCTCTCTCTCGCTCTCTCTCCCATACACTCTATCACTCTTACTCTCTTTCTCTCTCCCATAAACTCTATCACTTGTGCTCCCTTTCTCTCTCTTTCTCTCTCTACAATAATATTAAAGTGTTTATGTTGAACATCCTGTTGAGCATACAGGAAAAACAATAGCAACAAGGATAATAGGACAGAAAGTGCCTCTCCAAATGGAATCAGAGTGTGAGTAGCTGTGGCGTTAGTTGAAGAAAATTGTAGGGTACTTTGGCTTCCCTCAGTTGAAACTGAAAATGTAATTGAAGAGCCACTTCATTGAGTAAATTTTTTAAACACACGCTCTACGTATTTTCATGTTTTATGCTGTACAAATATTTCAATAAGACTTCAAGACCAAGTGAAGCGGTTATAAAGCCAGAGATGGGTAAGCTAATAAAGTACTTTTTCAAAAGCCAATAATATAGTATCTCGGCATCGTTGATGCACTGATATTGCAAATCATAAGTGAAGTGCCAGTTTAAGAAAGTTCTTTTCCTAAAACTATGGATCCACAAAAGCTATGGTCACGCCGGAATCTGGATACCATTCGTTACAGGATTCCTAAACCATTTTTGTATTTTTTTGTTCAATAACAAAATACCAGGATATACTATGGCTTACGTTTTCCAGAGAACATCATTCAATTATTTACTGATTGCCAAAACTGAAGCGTATCTCAGTAGAAGAGAGCAATTCAATCGATGGTTATACTCCTCGGTAGATGCTTACACACAACAAAGCTAACATACTTGCAAATGCTACTACGACTGATGATCAAAACTGAAGTGTATCTCTGTAGGAGATAGCAAAACATTGGAAGGTAATACTCCCGGGTTGCTGCTCAAACACAGCAAAGCTAACATACTTGCAAAAAGCTAGTACAACTGAAAATTCGAATGAAATCGTTCTTTGAAACAATCAATCCTTTGCTTGTCAAAACGATAACGTTACACAGATTTTATCCAGGTGTATAGAGACCAGATTCCATATTAAAAATATGAAAGAGACACTGATGCCTGGGCACAAATGTCTGGAGGTTTGAGATTCCTCAAAACGTTTTCAACAGAAGTTGAAATGATGTTGAAGAACGGAAGATCATAAAATATCTTCTCAACTATTGTCTGAATGCAAGAATTCTTAAGCTTTCAGAATTTACTTACAGAATGTGTCTAGCTGAAGTCGATTTGAGTAACATAAGATTTTTAGAAATACATACAGATGACGTCATTTGTCCCAAGTAAGAAAGGCTTTCTTTGCTTATAAGGAATATTTGAATTATCTCTACCTATGGGATTGGGTGTCACGCCCTCTTAAAGAAAGAGATCCAAGTTAAGACTCCACAATCAACCTTCAACTAGGGGATCAATCACTCCCTTAAGGGAACCAACTGAAGTTTAAAATAAATCTGGCAAATGCAGCAATCTAGTACGTAGTGTCTTGGTTTACCGGACATGAGGCCTAGGTACAAACACCAGTTCAGACATCTCCAATCAAGCGAAATATGACGGCAACTTCCTTTCAGTAAATATCTGGCAATAACTCTGAGAGTAAAATAAAATTGCCATGAAAAGTTTCTCAAAAAATCTGTCGTTCGGAGTCGACTTTAAACTGCAGGTCAACGCCACTCATGTATAAAATTAACACACACAAGATAAACGGCGTGAGAAGCTTGGTCGTAATCCTGACTGAAGGATTGTAATGATGAATTAAATATGTATGTATGTATGTAAGTGCAACGCAGCAAACATAGCCATCTTTCAAAAATAGAATACACGAATGTATTTATGTATGTGTGCAATGCAGCAACCATTGTATTTAAGAGTTCGTTCAAGGATATCATAAAGTGAGATGTTAAGAACCTGCGTCTTTTCATGACCAGAGCACTGACATATGAGGTAACAAACTGTCTCTTCTTCCTTCTCAGACCCATAGCTTCTATCTCTACGTAGTCTGAACAAAATCGCAAAATCCAATTCCATTTTGGAAGAGTTTTCTTAGCTTCAACTTATTCAACTATGCTGCGCCATATAATGCTGCAGCTATTTTTATTTATCCAAACCGGAATATTCTGTTGGAAGCAGATCTTAGCAACACCATTTTGTTTTACACCATCAGGTTCTGAAAGCCAGTCACCATTAAAAAAAATACAGGCATTGACTGATGTTTCACTGAATACCATCCGGTACTCTGGAATTGTGTGTACATTTCGGAATCAGAATCTAATGTGCTAGGCATACATACATAATTGGTCATTACAACCCTTCAGTCAGAATTACGACCTAGTTTCTCACACCACTTATGTTGTGTGTGTTAATTTTATACATGAGTGGCGGGACCTACAGTTTAAAGTCGACTCTGAACGACAGATTTTTGAGAAACTTTTAATGGCAATTTTATTTGCACTGAGAGTTTTTGCCAGAAATCTGCTGAGAGAAAGTTGCCGAAGAAATATTTTTTCATATTTCGTTTTGATGTCTGGCCTGGAGCTCGAACCCTGGCTGTACGTCTAATAAGCCAAAACACTACCTACTAGACTGCGGCGACTTCATGCTAGGCATTTCGGAGGTATTAATACAAGCCCTCGTCTTACATGTCTTCATGGTCGATGTAGAAACTCCTGCAGTGAATTGATATTTTCAGTGTCTTGATTGAGATTTAGTCGTCGAGGTCTAGTGGGTGGTGTGTTGGCTTATTAGACATGAGGCCACGGTTCAAACTCCGGCTCAGAGATCTTCAGCGCAACGAAATATGGAAAAAAATTCTTTGGCAAATGCCTGTCAGAAGATTTCTGGCAAAAACAATAAAAAATTGCCATGAAAAAGTTTCTCAAAAAATTCGTCGTTCGTAGTCGACTTTAAACTGTAGGTCCATGCCACTCATGTATAAAATTAATACACGCAACAAAAGTGGTGCGAGAAACTAGGTCGTAACCCTGACTCATGATAAGGTTCTTGATTCCTTCCTGTTATTTTAAAATCCAGGGTATTGTACAGAATCCTCTGCAGTGAATTAGTATTTGCAGCGCCTTGATTGAGGTGCCAATGACAAGGTTCTTAATTCCTTTCTATCGCTTCTAAATCCAGAGCATTGCCCCTGCAGTGAATTAATATTTTCAGCGTCTGAATTGAGATGCTCATCACAATGTTTTTGTGCCCTTTCTATCACTTCAAAATCCAAGGCCTTGTATAGCAACTCCTGCAGTAAACTAATATGTTGAGTGCCTTGCTTGTGATGTCAACGATACGATTCTTGATTCCTTTCTTTTATTTAAAAATCAAGGGCCATATATACTGCCTACCAGTAATAACAGGTCGTTTATATCATTTAGACTGTGTTAAATTCCATTATTCCCATTAGCAAAATTGTAGAGTAAATCAATGTTTGTAGAAAAAGATGTGTGTTTGTTCAGATATGTACATATATATGTATATGTATGTATGTATGCATGTGTAAATAAATACACAGCAATAAGCCCATACATAAAGTTTTAAAAATCATTTCATTTTCATAGACTACAGATTACAGAAAGAGAGAGTATATTGTAAAGCCAACTTCTTTAACGCATTGATATTTAATTCTTATCACATTTATAGTATAGTACAGTAGAGAATGATGGTTTTGTAATCCTTTTTTGCTGTCTATAATTGAAAGGCAATGTAGTTTGCTTATCTTCATTTAAAGAGAACAGATTTTAAGCACAATGCTTAAATACAGCATTACCTTGAATGTATGTAGCGTGTATGCATGCATATTAGTATGAAAATGTTATTTATTCATGCCTTTATTTCATTAATTACGATGCTTTTAGCTTAGCTTCTCCTTGTTATGGAATATCATTTAAATTCCTATTAAACGTACAATACCATGCAATACATTGAAATGCAATATTATGTCTGAAGTACTCATTATTATTTGACAAAATATTTCATTTCATTTAATTTGATTTTAAATTGAATTAATTTTACATATGAATTGTTTGCAAAAATCTTCTTTCTTTTCTTTTCTTATGATGAATGAATGTTCACATTGCAAAAAAGTATGAGAATTCCTAGTTAAGCAACCACTTCTGCAACAATGTTTATTACTTTACTTATCGTAAATGTTGATAAACATTAAGCTGCGTCAACATTTCTGTGTGTGAAGAGCAATATGTTGCCAGCTGATGGTATGGAGAACCACCTGTTGCACTCGCAACATTTTATTTCACATTTTTAAGCAAGAATCTGAAGGCAAAACAAATTTGAAATTTTTTCTTTTGAAGTACGTCTGTAGCAGAGAACAATTTGTTCGTTTAAATTAAAAAAATAAATAAAAAAAATTTAAATAAATTTAAAGAAAATTGCGTAACGTATAATTAATCCTGTATGATGAAATAAAATATAAAATATCACTCATACGCCACCAAATAAAAAAAATTCGTATGCAAGAATTTTAAAAACTCCATTAGGCCACGTATAGAGACACTAGAAGCTTCCACGCGTAGGAGAACTAAAAATGCTTTGGCTTCCATCACAATAAATTAAATTAAAAGAAAAATTTAAATTTAAAGAAAATATCGTGACGTATAATTAATCTTGTTTAATGTAATAAAATATCGCTCATACGCCACCAAATAGAAAACTTTCTTACGCAAGAATTTTGAAACTCCATTAGGCCACGTATAGAAAAACTAGAAGTTTCCACGCGTAGGAGAACTAAAAGTGATTGGGCTTTTATTACAATATTAAGGAAGAAATTTGTTTCAATTCCTTGCCTTATAAAGAATGATGCTAGCCCAGTTCATAAGAAAAAGCAATTGCAACTGCTCGGACTCTGGCACGATGTGTCTTTGTAAAGGGTTATCCATTTCGTGGTTTCAAAAGTAAACGTAAATAAAGCACATATAAAATATTTTTATTCATAATATTTCTTTTTTTATTGTAAAGTTTGAACGTTGACATTATGTGTGAAACACTACATCACTTAAATGAACTCCACGCGAAGTGTTGCCAGCACTGATTCTTTTGAGGAAACTATCTACCACTTTTTGACACATATTGGACGGTATCTCAACCATATCTTGACGAATGTTGGTTTTTAAGTGCTCAAGAGTTGAAGGTTTATCTGCATAAACACGGTCTTTCGCGTAGCCCCACAAAAAAGTCTAATGGTGCCAAATCGCATGATCTTGGTGGCCAGTTGATATCGCCACGACGAGAAATTACGCGGCTAGGAAATGTCCAAAGCCATATTCGCTCAAGTTGTGTGGCCTGTGGCACAATCTTGTTGAAACCGCATACTCTCCAAGTCGTATTCTTCAAATTAAGTGCTCAAGAGTTGAGTCTTTCGGTCTTTCGCGTAGCCCCACAGAGAAAGTCTAATGGTGTCAAATCGCATAATCTTGGTGGCCAGTTGATATCGCCACGACGAGAAATTACGCGGCCAGGAAATGTCTCTTGCAATAAAGCCATATTCGCTCGAGTTGTGTGGCATGCGGCAGCGTCTTGTTGAAACCACATATTCTCCAAGTCGTATTCTTCAATAGCAGGCAAAAAAAGTAGGTTATCATAAGACCATAATGCTCCGAATTGACGGTGACAGTCGTTTCATCGTGGTTTTCGAAGAACTAAGGTCCAAGCACACCTTCGGAACAAAGAGCGCACCAAACAGTGACTTTTTCTGGATGTAATGGCCTCTCTTCAATTACTTGAGGTTTCTCAGAACCTTCCAAATACGGAAATTTTGTTTATTAACATACCCACCGAGTGTGAAATGTGCTTCATTGCTGAAGAACATTTTGTTCGAAAAAATTGCCGTCCACCGCCTGTTGTTCAAGCACCCATTCCGCGTATCTACGACGTTCTGAATGGTCAGCTGGCTTCAGTTGTTGCGTGAGCTGGACTTTATATGGATGTAGGTGTAGATCTAAATGCAATATACGCCATAATGTGCCGTAAGACAGTCTTAATTCCTAAGAGCGACGAGGTATCGACACATTCCGGTCTTCGACAACACTTTCACTTACAATAGCAATATTTTCAGCGGAACGAGCGAAACGATGACGCACAGGCCTTTCAATATTTGTAACCACTCCAGTCTCTTCAAATTTCTTTACAATTTTGCCAATTGCTTGCGTAGTTGGACGAACCATAATCTCCTCTTAAAGCACGATACGTCGCTGTGGCAGAATCACAATTTTTGTAGTAGGTTTTGATAATTTTTATGCCTTGTGTGATAGTTAAGCGATCCATTTTCGTCAATGTCAGACTTTCAACGGAAAAGAAAAAAATTGGTTTCACAACTTAGTTTGACAGATGTCGAATTCCACGAATTTTGAAACCACGAAATGGATAGCCCTTTATTAGGCTTATATTTCTGAGGAATGGCTTTAGATTGCAATAGGAAAGGATCTCCCTCTACAGTCATACATAACGTACATGAATAATTGGTCATTACAACCCTTTTGTCATCATTACGACCTAGCTTCTCTCATCCCTTATGCTGTGTGTGTTAATTTTTATATATGAGTGGTGGGGGCCAACAGTTTAAAGTCGACTTTGAACGACAGATTTTGGAGAAACTTTTCATGGCAATTTTATTTTAGTTCCAGAGTTTTTGCCAGAAATCTGCTGAGAGGAAGTCGCCGGAGAAATGTTTTGGCTTTCATATTTCGTGGGACATGACTGACCTGGAGTTCGAACCTCACGTCTAATAAGCCAACAGATTACCTACTAGCCTACGGCGACTACATCCACTGGCCATATATGAAACTATACGAACTACAAAATTAATCTTTTAATTTTCGAAGACAACAGGCGAAGAACCACAACCAATTTGCCATGTGAGATAAAAGGTAGTGTCCTCCTCTGATTGCCAGTTCCTGAAGTTGTTCTGCGAGGCAATTCTAAGTCTATCGGTAAGCCGGATAAAGCCATGACATTTAAGAACGACAATAGTGTGATATGAAGTCGCCGTAGTCTAATAGGTAGTGTGTTGGCTTATTAGACGTAAAGCCAGGGTTCGAGCCCCAGGCCAGACATAAAAACAAAAAAGTATTTCTTCGGCGACTTTCTCTCAGCAGATTTCTGGCAAAAAGTCTGAGAGTAAATAAAATTGCCATGTAAAGTTTCTCAGAAAAATTCTGTCGTTCACACAACATAAGTGGTGTGAGAAACTAGGTCGTAATCCTGACTGAAGGGTTGTAATGACTAATTATGTATGTATGCAATAGTGTGCTAAATGGCATATGTTCAAGGCAAGAGCAAGGCATTAACACATGAGATGAACTAAAATCTTAAAATATCTTCTCAACTATTGCTTGAGTGAAAAAATTCTTAAGCACCCAGAATTTATTGACAGAACGTGTCTAGCTAAAGTCGATTTGAGTAACATAAAATTTTTAGAACTACAGATGACGTCATATGCCCCAAGTAAGCAGGGCTTTCTTTGCTTATAAGGAATATTTGAATTATTTCTGCATATGGTTTTGGGTACTTTGTCACGTCTCCTTAAAGAAACGAAAGATGAATGAAGAATTTCAAAGGCGACTTCCACTTAGGAGATTTCTGGCTAAGACTCTGAGAGTAAATAAAATTGCCATGAAAAAGTTTCCAAAAAATCTGTCGTTCGGAATCGACTTCAGAAACTGTGTAAAATTAACACCCACAACATTAGAGGTGTGAGAAGCTAGGTTGTAGTCCTGAGAGAAGGGTTATGTATACATATGTATGTATGTATATGTATATATATATTATGTATACATATATATATGTATGTAAATATACTGATATATGACTGAACGAGCAATTATGTATGTAGCTTTTCAAGTAAATCAATACACCCATCAAGTATTTGTGCAGCCTACATTACAGTTCAGTTTTCAGACATCATAAGCGAAAGTATGAAATCACAGCCACAGCCTACCTTATCTAACATTTTGATGTCATTGACAATAAAAAATGCAAATTATGATAGAAAATGCAATTTATCGAAAAATTTATTATAAAAGGTCCGCCAAATAACTTTTTTTGTGAAAATGCTTTAAAAAGAAAACTACTGAATATTTTCTCAAATTTCTTTTTTTATTTGAAAGCACAATCCTTCCGGTTAATAATGGAAAATAATTTCATTCAAATGCCTGCCTCGGCTGACCATGCAGTAGCCTACACGATCGGTCCAATTTTTAAGCACATTATCGATTGTGTGCAGCTGTATCTCATCAATGGCTTCACGAATATTGTCCTTTAAAGCGTCAAATGTCTTTGGCTTGTCGGCGTAAAACTTATCTTTGACGGCACCCCGCAAATATTAGTCCAATGGTGTCAAATCGCAGCTCCGAGGTAGCCAAACGACATCAGCTCTGCGGCTGATAATGCGATTTTCAAGAACAGGCCGCAAAACATTCAGTGTAGCTTCGGCTGTGTGGCACGTAGCGCCGTCCTGTTGTAACCAAATCTTGCCAATATCCTCCTCTTCCATTTTTGTGAACAAAAATTCGTTCAACATGGCCCGATAACGATCGCCATTGACTGTAACGGTCACTCCTTGCTCATTTTCGAAGAAAAATGGCAATATTTTGCCTCTGGACCAAAATCCGCACCAAACAGTCCCTTGTTTTGGGTGCGTCGGTTTTTCATTGTATGCGTGCGGTTTTTCTGTGCTCCAAATGCGACAATTTTGCTTGTTTACATGCCCGCCAAGATCAAAATGAGCTTCAAAAGAAGATTTTTTTGCCAAAATCGGCATCCTCTGGTATAGGCTACTGCATGGCCACCCGAGGCAGCCATTTGAATGAAATTATTTTCTATTATTAACCGGAAGGATTGTACTTTCAAATAAAAAAAGAAATTTAAGAAAATATTCAGTAGTTTTTTTTTAAAGCATTTTCCAAAAAAAAAGTTATTTGGTGGACCCTTTAGAAAATGCAAATTATCGATAATATTTGCAATAATTTAATTGACTTGCTGTTGCTAGAATTAATCATTAAATCATAAGATAGTAGCTGGTCTATGCTCCAGATTGCAGCAGCCTTTTTAGCCTTTCTGTTACCAGTTTAACCCTTTGCTTCAATGGAAGATCAGAGTGTTAATTAAGTATACGAAAAAATACCTCACTTGGTATGCAACAGAGAGCACTGGAGCCTAGAATAGCTGACTATCTATAAACTTATATTGAACCAGATCCTTCATCCACCAACTTGATATCCTGAGGATTCATAGATCCTTGGCTCAGTTTTTAAGACATCTATACAACCAAATAATTTAATTTTAGATTAAATAAAATTTCAAACACTTTCTGCTTTTTGTTCCACTTTTTTCTCGTTTATTTTTGTGTGTAATTAAATATCGCTCTCATACGTCACTGAAAACAAAAAATTTCATTTGTGAAATCGTTATTCTACGATGACCTTGTTAAACAGTGTTTATTTTCATTTTTGACAAATAATTTTAAAGTGCTGTTGTCGTTACTGCTTTATTATTTCATTAAAATTGTTATAAACAAGGGAAAAAAACAAGGAAAACTTACAGTCGGTTAATTCTGAATATGTGGTACCCTATAATACTACATACTTCTTCTCATTGCAATTGGCAAGTGATGTACGCCAATAAGTAAACTCAAGAATTTTTAAGCGATAATTATTAGACTGGAATCTATACATAGCTGTGTAGGAAGGGTAACTGTTTACATACCTACATACATAATTGGTCATTAAAACCCTTTAGTCAGGATTACAACCCAGCTTCTCACACCACTGATATTGTGTGTTTTAATTTTATACATGAGCGGCGGGACCTACAATTTAAAGTCGTCTGCGAACGACAAATTTTTAACAAACTTTTCTATTTTAATTTACTCTCATAGTTTTTGAAAGAAATCTGCTGAGGAAGTCCCCGAAGAAATATTGTTCGTATTTCGTGTTGTTGTTGATCTCTGACCTGGTGCTTGGACCGTGGCCTCCCGTTTAATAAGCCAACACACTACCTACTATACTACGGCAAGTTCTAACTGTTGAAACGCAGATAAATCTAAATAAAAGCCACAGCTAACAATGACCGACCTTCACTGTATTGAGTTTCGTAACACATGGCCTTTATTTTACTACGAACCAACATCGAAAGCACGCTCTTACCCTTAATGCAAGAGACAAATGAATGGGGGTACATTATCCACTAGGAAGAGGAACTTCAATCTGATGGACTCTAAAATTTTGCAATAAAGTCAACACAATAGCATGCAGAGTATTCTTCACATTCTTAAAGTTCTTTGGTACAATATTAAGTTTTAGTCCCACAATCACTCTGTGCATTTGTGCACGATTCTAAAACCCCTGATCACATATACATCTTTGGTGTTGTACCGCAAGACTGTACCAATGAACATTAAACTGAAGCTAAACTGCATCTAATCCCCTATAATGGCATCAATTGGAATAATAAAATCATGCCCGATCCATACACACTACAGGCATCTTTAGATGTCCAAATCCATTTCGATCATAGCCAAAAGGGAAGTAACTTCTAGTCTCTTAGATTTCAGTATATTTCAGAACTTAAAAATGGATATAGAAGGGGTCATTTCACAGTCTTAAGGGGCTTAAGTAGCATCCGATTATTTAAAAAACCTTAATCAACTCCTTCACCTTCGGTGGAAAAATGGTAAAATAGGGGATGGCATCAATGGGATCAGATAAAAAAATCAATTTCAGTGAAGATATATGCACCAAAGATCAGCAATTAATCGCTTTTTCGCTACTCATGAGTACTCATGCAATTTTGAGTATAAGTGAGTCAACAGTATTGAAATTCAACTACTCTGATTCATTCGTACTCAGTACAACATTGATTTATAAGTACAGGTTGCAATGAGTATGAGTACAACGTTGCCATCAAACTCATAACATTCGAAATAGGTTTGATTCATACGCCTGCTCATTCAGATTCATAAATTTAGAAAAATATTCATAATATGTACTCATAAATAATTCGAGTGATTCGATCATTCAAAAAAATTTACAGTTTTAGTTGTTGTTGCATTTACAAAGAAGGAAGAAAGACTCATAAACAAAAAAGACAAAGACAGCAAGCAGAGCAAACACACAACCTTCTAGTGAGTATTGTAGTGTTCGTACGCAAATCATACTTATTTTGTGATTCGCGTATACGATGAGTCGTGGAGAGTCGAAATCAATAACATCATGCGTATTGTTAAGTATGAGTACCATGAGTATTTCAAAATTTGAATATGAGTAGTATGAGTATGACATTAAAATAAGTATGAATGCATATAAGTATCTGAAATTATGAGTATGATTCGAATCTACTCATCGTTTTGAATATTCATTGCTTACCTTTGATATGCACTACAATTTTCCAACCCGTAATTCGTGACAGTGGAAGTTACCAGCAACTCTCTGATTTGCAGATATTTGTAAAAGTATCAGTCGCCAGAAAGCGTCTGCGTCAGATAGAAATCAACTTTCCGGATTCTTCTGAGAACATTTTCTGGAATATATTTTTCGAAGCCACAAATCCAAGATAAAATGGTGATGATTTGGATTGGTCCAACCCATATACTCCTTTGAAGTGCATCAAATATGTGAACATTATATCGAGTCTTGAAGTCGCCGTGGTCTAGTAGGTAGTGCGTGAGGCCTCGTTTCAAGTCCCTGGTCAGACATCAAAACGAAAACATGGTAAAATATTCCTTCGGCGACGTCCTCTCAGCAGATTTCTGACAAAAACTCGGAGAGTATATAAAAATTGCCATGAAAAGCTTTTTCAAAAAACCGGGCGTTCGGAGTCGACATTAAAACTGTAGGTCCCACCATTCATATATAAATTTAACACACACAACATATGTAACTGGTATGAGAAGCTAGGTTGTAATCCTGAATAAAGGGTTATAATGAGCAATTATGTTATACATACCGTGTCTTTCGTTAAATGCTGTCTATACACATTTAAATTTAAATGAAACAAATTGTGCGTGAGATATCATCACCGCTTTCTTAGTCCTTTAAAAAATCTATTGATGCTATTAAGTCCGCTACGACTTCTCTGGGTAGAGTGCTGCCGAAATTTTAAATGATCAATAATTCTGGCTTATAAATCAGGCTGAATATGACCGATGGCCTAGGTTATGTTGGTTTACAGTGGCGCTATGGCTAGTAGCTTATGAGCATTCACCAGCGACCTAAAGAAACCCAATTTTAATGGGGTGAAATCGCACGATCTCGGTGACTAGACCACATCTCTTCTATGCGCTTAAATCGCTTGTGCATCATATCCAATATGGCTTGAGTTGTTTGACACCTAGCACCGTCCTGTTGAAACCGCATGTCGTTGGTATGCCTACCATTCAATTTAGGCTACTGGTAGTTTTTAATGGCCCTTGACTCTGATGGCCTGGCCACCGTCGTTCTCAAAGAAATATGGCCCGTGATGTCTACAGCCCAAAATACTCCAAAACATTGACTTTATCGCGTGGAACTCGTCACAAATTCGACAATTTTGTTTGTTTATGTATCCATTCATGCAGAAATGGGCCTGAATTACAAGGCCCATAACGAACAATTGCTCAAAAAGATGGCTTAAATCCTATTTCTCAGAATGATGCCCGATATAAGAGATCTCAGAGAGTAAATGCCATACAAGTGAGTTAAATTTATGAATTCTAAAAAGAGTTTGTTTTAAGGTGTTAAGATGTTGCAAACAGAGGCTTAAAAACAAGATTTTTCCAACACTTTTTACGTGGGGTTTCAAAACCACTCATATATTTCGGTGACTGAACTGAACTTTCAGTTCCACACACACAACCCACGAAAACAAGAAGAAAAAATTTTAAATAAAAAAAAAAGAATGGAAATAAAAAAGTCAAGCAGCGTAAACAGTAGTCACAAAAAGTCACATTAACAAATAAATTTGTATGTAATTTACACATGACAAACACATGCAATAAATAAATACGCCGGGATAAACAAATACGGGGGTTATAAAAAAAAACATACATTCAAACAACAACAACGCCAGAAATCAATACCATTACCACAATGACAACTGCTTAAGAGCACAGCGAAACGAGCATAACGAAAAGGATTGTGGATATGTATGCAGTGGATTAGACATAAGCAGTGTTGCATGCAAGTATTTGACGCAGTCATACATATATGAGGTGGGACATTTTACTTTATAAGGACAAAAGGACAACTTTCTGGAAAATAGGAAAAATTGTCCGTTTTGAGTTGAAATACCCCTTATGTTTCAAGCGTATTTATAAAGTTAAGGTCTTATCATTGGCTTGTATGTGTAAGTATAACCGTATAACAGGATTCCAGCACATGTTGTTTGTATTAACAACCGCCATATCTCTGCACACAAACGACCAACAACGTACATACATACACAAACGACAATATTGTGGTAAGCATGACATTTTCGTATTGCACAGCATGTAACTGTTTAGGGGTGATGATTATCTCTCTTTCAGAGATGATGTTGCAAGTAATGATGATACATGTGTGATGTAGTGTATGACGACGGTATGATGATGATGATGATAATGATGACCACGAAAATTATATCACACTTGTGTGTAAAGGGGGGATGTTATGCATTATAAATGCATATATGCAATCTTAAGAGCATTTTACTAATTTACTAAGACAGGGAAATTATAAACAAACATTAAAACCGACAGACTTCGTCATCATCATCGCCATCATCAGTAGTAAACATTAATGAAATGTATTTCCATCAGCAAATACACTCACCATCACAGCCGCTAATAACAGGCAGCAACAAAATAAGCAGAAAATAACATTAATTGTGGAATTTTGGTTTTAATAATGTAAGGCAAACTATGGAGATATGTGCTAGGAAAGGACCTGGTGGGAAAATTAGAAAAAAACATCGTACGATTCTTTCCAGATATCATAGCAACTGACTCTTCGAACAATGTATACTCAAAAGGCTCTATAAAGTAGTGAACACAGCGCTGCGTAGACAATTCAACATTAAACGCTCGAGCGTACGATCGCCTATGAAGTAGTGAGCATAGTGCAGCGTAGACAAAAACCTTTGACAGAAAGGTCGTGTAACGTTCAGCATTAAACGCTCGAGCGTACGATCGTTTATTAATTAGAAAAATTACGAGGATATGTGCTAGGAATGGACCTGTTGGGAAAATTAGAAAAAAAACATCGTACCATTCTTTCCAGATATCATAGCATTTGACTTTTCGGCTAATGTATACTTAAAAGGCTCTATAAAGTAGTGAGCCCAGCGCGGCATAGACAAAAACCTTTGGCAGAAAGGTCGTGCAACATTCAGCATTAAACGCTCAAGCGTTCAGTCTATATGCTTTAAGCTTTAAGGCCAACTGTTGGCAAGTGATGCTTAAAACTTAGTTTCGTATCAACGCTTAAGTAGTGCCACAGTTTTAGTTTCGACTTTGGTCTGTCCGCTACCATTTTCCGCGAATTCCAGTCCAGCATTATCTTTCATATCATTATAGCATCGTTAGATATTGGTTGCGAATGGACGTGTTGATATCTCCACTATGCTGACTACGCCCTGGTTAGATTAGGTTAGGTTAGGTTAGGTTAACAGGTAGCTTGCCGTTCACACGCAACTTCACTCGGTGACCATATGGCCTATTGTGTTACCCGCTTGTCATGATTCGTTGGTCGTCGTTTGACCCACCATGAGGTCGGGATAAAACCGGCCAGTTCCTTTAGTGGCATGTACGTCACCAAGCCCATATTTTTAAACATTCGGTCACCCAAAAACCTATGGCATCTGAACTGATGTGTAGGGCACTCGCTTAAAACGTGTTGCAGCAAATGCGTTTCCTCCACATCATGGCAGCTTCTGCAGTAATTCTGGTGGCACAGATCGAGCTTCATGGTGCCTTCTGCACCGAACTTGTCAGTGGAACTGCCAATAGAACAGTGTCCCGTTAGAATTTCAGTTGGAATGCAAACAGTTTTCTTGTCGAACTCAAGTATTTACTTGGTTCTCCCGCTGTCCACTGCTGGACACAGCAGTTTTGAAATTTGGAAATCAATTATGTCGAACCGTTGTCGTCGCCGTAGTCTAGTAACCAGGGCGTAGACTTATTAGACGTTCAATCTAATTCGTTCAAACCCCAGGCCATGCACCAAAATTAAAATATAAAAGAATATTTCTTCGGCGACTTCTTCTCAGAAGATTTTTGTCAAAAACTCTTAGAATAAATAAAATTCCCACTAAAAACGGCACTCATGTAGAAAATTAACATACGCAACGTCAGTGATGTGAGAAGCTAGGTCGTAATGCTGAGTATGCTTGTATGTATGTAGGCAAGTCGAACCACTTACGACTTATTAAATTCCATGCGGTTTTTTTCCAATTTGGAAAAGTATTCCTGTAGAGGTCTTATCGTTTATATCTTCTCCTGCTTAGACATCTCCAATCCCTTGCGTGCCAGTTCGTGCACCTTTTAGTTTCCCTCCACAGTTTCCACAGTGGCCCGAAACTCAGCACACAAACGTACTTAATTGGTCATCACAACCATTTAGTTAGGATTACGACCGAGCTTCTCACACCACTTATGTTGTGTGCGTTAGTTTCATACATGAGTGGCGGAACCTTCAGTTTAAAGTCGATTCCGAACGACAAATTCTTGAGAATCTTTTCATGGCAATTTTCTTTTTTTTGCTCTCAGAGTTTTTGCCAGAAATCTGCTGAGTGGACGTCGTCGCAGAAATATTTTTTTCATATTTCGTTTTGGGTTTGAACCGTGACCTTACGTCTAATAAGCCATCACACTACCTAATAGACTACGGCGGCCGGAACTCAGTAGAGGCATCTTCAATTTTTTTTAGAAAATATTTCTTCAAACCAATCTCATTTTCCTACGTACCATTTTATTTGGATTTGCCTGCCAAAAAAAAGTTATCAACAGAAATCGTCCCCCGGTAGTCACTATTTTTGTTGTTTATTTGTTGTTGTTTTTTGTTTAGTTTTGTTGCATTTTTACTATTTAATGTTGCTGACATTAACATTTATTGCAATGAAAATTGTCATTTGTTTCATGTTGCTACTGCTAGTTGATGTCACTAGTATTGTTGTTGTTGCCGTTGTAGTTGCTCATTTTGTTGTACACATAACATCACTGACATTATCATTCATTGGTAAAATAAGAAAATGAACAAGGAAGGCATTTAATTAAAGTGGGTCAGGAGAAGAAGACAACGACGATAGCGACAACCAACTGCATCAATACGTGCATTTACAGCCGTCAGCAGCTATGATTACATACGAAATGAGTACCTTTTTACAAGCTTTTACTCGGTTTTACTTGCTGTTACTGTGTGTGTTCTTACTCTGAACTGGTAGACAGTTTTTTAATTGTGAATTTCTGTTTTCTGCGCCATTTATTTAGCATCCAAGTGCGGCGTGAGAAGCGAAGCAATTTCTGTTTTTAGTTATTCAAGTCATGTGTTGGGTGTCTTTAAAGTGTGTGGCAAAAGTTGGGAGATGATAAAAATAAAAATAAATTAAATTTTAACTACTCTTCGCAAGGGGGGAGGGGGTGTCTATGGTTGTAAAGATGGCATAAAACAAGGAGTTAAGTTTTGAAAAAGAAAAGTTTATAAAGTCATATAAAAGGGTAAGCAGTTGGAGTTAAGAATATTAGAACAGAAGTCTTTAATTTTAATATTAAAATTGTTACGTTTGGAAGTGTCACAGGAGCTGAGGTAAACTTCTGGATTTCTAAAAGATTGGATACATACATACATACATACATACATACATATTTGGTTATTGCGGCCTAGCTTCTCACACCACTCATGTTGTGTGCGTTAATTTTATATGTACATGAGTATAAATTGAGTCGATCCTGAACGACAGATTTTTAAGAAACTTTTCATGGGAATTCTTTTGTTACTCTCGGCGTTTTTGTCAGAAATCTGCTGAGAGGAAGTCGACGAAGAAATATTTTTCATATTTCGTTTCGATGTCTGACGTGGAAATTACATAAATTATTGGCCAAGTTTCCCTCGAGTGTTATGATTTAATCTAGGCTCGGTAGGGAGTATAGTCGCCAATCGATGACAGGGCTTCAGCGATTTGGTCCTTCCAACGCAAATAAGGCCGTACTCTTCGCCGACTTCCACAGATCTCCGCATCAAATACCTGCCTCGCCGGAGCATATTCCTTTCTTTCGGGACGCCAACCTATCCTGGGTCAATGTGGTATCTTGTTCCACTGCCGGAATCATTTTGCCCACGATGAATAAAAGGCGCCTCAAAAAACTACTTGGACTTGATCGTAATGTCATCTCGATCACAGCAGCTATGCATACAGGTCATTGCGTTATGGGAAGACAAGCATAAAGACTCCCATCTAACGACTTCTGCCCTGGATGTAGATCTGCTGAAGAAGAGGAAACTGTTATTCACTTTCTTTGTCAATGACCATCTCTTGCGAGCTGCAGATATTGTAAGCTAAAGGGAGCTTTCATCCATTGATGTCAAGAATATAACTTCGTTTATTAAATTTTCAGGCTGGTTTTCCTGCCTAGGGTAGTCGTGCTTTAAATGTGCAGCTATTGCGCTGACCAATTTCTTCCCTAGTTTGGTGTAATTTGGTCAGTTCAGGGACTGCACTTACCTGTAGCGTCACAATGGGCCGCTCAAGTGAGCTTTGGTAATCAATGCTGCCACTACTATCTAATCTAACCTTGCCTCAGTATTATCGTTAACACTCCTGATATTGGCTTCTAAACGAATCATCTTTGAGCATTAGTTAAACAAATATTCCAATAGGGGCCCTTCACGAAATGATGAAAAACGTCCCTCTTCAGCCGATTTTTAACGTAGCTTTCCAAGTGAATCTTTCTACGGAGTGCTAAATTTTATGTTAATTTTCTCTTCAGAACAAATAGAAAACAATTGATGGAAATGACTGTAGTCTGTAGGACTCCGACAGCGTTGTCTGTTTTGCCCTTTGCGTCCAGAGAACAAATACAAGAGTTGCCTTATACTATGTTCAGACAAGCACGTATATTGAGAAAATCGCAATAAACGACATTATTGATCGCAATATTTCATATAAAATGTCAATTAATTATTGCGCAATAAATACATAAATTATTATAATATTGAATAAAACTTCAAATACAGCACTGTCATAAGTACGTTCAGTGAGCATATTACTATTTTCCGAACACTTCCTATTGATATTTGACAACTCAAATGTCAACAACAAACAAAAACAAAACCACGACAAACAAAAGTGGAAGGTCAGCAGAAAGGGATGAGAAAACATTTCCAACTGATGTCATATAAAAAGGAATTTTAATAACATCACAGACTTGATGTCGTATATAATTTTTTCCCCTTTCGATCCCAATGTTGTTTGATGATAATTTCCAATTTATTTCGAAAAGTTATTTATAATACCCTGAACTGAGATATTACGGGGAATCCAGTTCCTTCTCTGAAGAAAGCAGCATCTGTTTATACCTGTCTTCTCCAAGTATGGCTGACCTTCTAGGTCTTAACTGATAATCTTTAACAGTTCTCGCAATTCCATTCCCGGGTTTATGCAGAATTTGGTAACTGACCGGTATATTTTGAAAATACGACGTATTCAGCAGTTAACAAATGAAGACCTTTGAGTTTCATTTGCATCTAACAGTGCCATAAGCAAAAGCTTTCTTTTCTGCCAGCTATGCAGTATTATCAAATTTTTCTTTCTCACCCCTCTGAGAGAAGCCACTTTGGAGTCAAAAATATTCCCTACTAACTGCAACAGCTCGGCGTTTCCGTTAATCATTAATAAGACCTTTTCCAATGTTAAATTGTTTTCCATTTTTCTCAAATTTTTTTTGGCACTAATTTGCGCGATTAAATTAAAAGCAATGTTGTTGACCAGCTGTCAAATAAATTTTGTGTCTGAACACTAAAAATATTGTTATCAATAAACCGAATATCAATTCAATAAAAGTACATGTCTGAACATAGTATTAACTAACTTTACCAGCATTTGTTTTTTTAAGAATTGATTCCTTTAATACTCTGCTACATTTAAACTAAACACGTGTGATAATAAAAGTCAAATAAATATCGCATATAATTGTGTTATAAATCAATCTTGCTCTGTCTGTCTCTGACTCTCTCTCTCTCTCGCTAGCAAAAGATATTTATCAAAGTAGTCAAAAATCTAATTAAATTAATGCGTAGGCCAATTTAACAAAAGGCAGTAAGAAACAGACAATAAAGGAAACAAATATAAACACCCTACAAGTGGCAGTAAGAATTATGAATTCTTAAAAGAGTACAGCGAAGGAAGTTCAAATATATAAATCGACTTGGAATGTGACATCACCTAACTGAGTATTCATAAATTTAAGGTCTTATTAATATCTCTGAAGTGCAATAAATTTCTTTGTTTTCACAAAACATTTCCTGAGTTGAAGAAAGCTGTCGTATGTTTTTTGATGAACGTTTGTATCCACTGGTATCGGATTTTGAGGCTAGAGGGTCCATAGCCTACTATGGGAATGAATAGTCATTCTGGTTTGAAAGAAATGCAAACCATACTACCGCATTGATGATTCTGTGCCTGCAGCTCTACTCCAGCGTCTGAAACTGTTTTCCGTTGTCGTATAGAAATCTGTTGTCGTTCTCTCAATCCATATTCTAAGGACCATTATTACAACATTATTCCATCTATAGAAGCATGGACACAGAGAAATTTTGGGGAAATTAACTACCTCCTGACCCAGTTTCTTTCGGGTCATGGTTATTTCCGACAATATCTACACCGCATGGGCAAGGTGAATGATCCTGGCTGCATTTATTGCGAGGAAATGAGTGACGACGCTGAATACACATTCTTCCATTGCATCAAATGTCAAGACGAGAAGAATGTGTTGATGGAACAGATTGGCGAATTCACACCCGACAACATTGTTGACGCAATGCTCGAAAGCGAGACGAAGTGGAACGCTGTGAGGAGATACGTAGAATGTGTACTCCGCAGGAAGAAGATCGACCTTGATACAGTACGACAGATTGATACATGAGAAGACGAGCCAATAGCATGAAGGTGGCTTCGAATATGGCGTAACCAGAGGTGGAAGAGTAGACAACGGTCCTTAACAGAACGTCGTTTTGGACCCTTCCCGAAGTAATGCAGATGGCTGTCCCGGGAAGGGAGTATCTCCAGAAGGGAAGGAGAGATTGTTTTAGTGGAAGCCCCACTCTACGCAGCTGACGACGGTCACTGTAAGTACGAAGGCAATTTAAACCCTACCTCACACGCCAAAAAAAAAATTATTACAACATGCCGTTAAACTTGGATTTAGATAATTGTAACTTTAGATAAAGTGAACTTTAAAGTCACCTTTAACTTATTTTCGTTATTACAACTTAATGATAAAATAATGTTAACTTTTTCAAAAATGTGGTAGTGCCGGAGCAATGTCGATAACACTGCTCAATTAAATAAGTTTTTTTTAACGTAGTAGCAATGATGGGCTCCTTTTTGTCGTATTGAAAATAATATAATATGGCAAGTTCAATCGTAAACTTAACTTTAAAAGTTACCAGTAGGATGACTGACGCTCACTTCTACCTTATTGTCCACTTATAATAAAGAAAAACAATTTATCTGCCTGTTAAAATCCTTCCTTTAGTTAATGGCAATTCCATTCCTAGCATCTTTTATGCAACTTGAAGTTTTCTTCTCGGATGCATTAATGCCACACATAGGTTCCAAATTGTGTTCTGATAAATCTTTCTCATCTTCACAAAACCTACATGAAGAGTTCGAGGAGATTATTCTTGAAATCTAAGTGCCATGTTCAAAGGCTTGTTAATAATCTCATCTTATTCCTATATAGTTTGATTACTTAACTGATTACTTGAATTACTTTAGTTAGGAACCCAACCTAGCTTATCACACTACTATGATGAGTATTTTAATTTTATCTCCTGAGTGGTGGGATAACCTAATGTTATCTCGGAACTACAATTGCCTGAGTAGCCTGAAGTATACTTGAAAACTGCTTCAATACATACATACCAGAGATCAGCAATGAGTATTCAAAAAGATGAGTAGATTCGAATCATACTCATAATTTCTGATACTTATACGCATTCATATTTATTCTAATGTCGTACTCATACTACTCATATTCAAAGTTTGAAATACTCATGGTACTCAAACTTAATGATGTTATTGATTTCGACTCTCCTTTACTCAACATTTTCAAGAATCACAAAATAAGTATGATTCGCATACGAACACTACAATACTCACTAGAAGGTTGGGTGTTTGCTTTGCTTGCTGTCTTTGTCTTTTTCTTTCATCTTTTTTGTAAATGCAAAAACAACTAAGACTGTAAATTTTAATGAATGATACAAATCCCTGGAATCATTTTTGAGTATTATAAGTATTTTTCTAAATTTATGATTCTGAATGAGTAGGCGTATGAATCAAACATATTTCGAATGTTGTGAGTCTGATGTCAACGCTGTACTCATACTCATTGCAACCTGTACTTATAAATCAATGTTGTAGTGAGTACGAATGAATCAAAGTAGTTGAATTTCAATGCTGTTGACTTACTCATACTCAAAATTTCATGAGTACTTATGAGTAGCGAAAAAACGATTCATTGCTGATCTCTGAACCTAACGTTAACTTGGAACTACAATTGCCTGAGTAGACTGAAGTAAGAATGAAATCTCACACATAATTGGTCATTACAACCTCTCAGCTAGGATTACAACCTAGCTTCTCACACCACTTGTGTTGTGTGCGTTAAATTTATACATGAGTGGCGAGAACTACAGTTTAAAGTCGACTCCGAACGACAGATTTTGGAAGAACTTTTCATAGCAATTTTACTTACTCTCAGAGTTATTGACAGAAATCTGCTGAGAGGAAGTCGCCGAAGAAATACTTTTTTGGCTACACGCCTAATAAGCCAATACACACTACCTACTAGAATACGGCGAATTATTAACCCAAGCTTATTTCTGAGTAGCCTGATCATTACGACCCTTTAGTCAGGAATACAACCTGGCTTGACTCACCACCCATATTGTGTGTGTTAATTATCAGTGGCGGAACGAACAGCTTAATGTCGACTACGAACGTCTGATATTTGAGAAACTTTTTCATGGCAATTTTATTTCACTCTCAGAGTTTTTGCCAGAAGATTGCTGGAGGGAAGTCGGTGAAGGAATATTTTTTCATATTTAGCTACCACTCTACGACAACTTCTGTTAATCAGGCTCATGGTTTTATTTGCCGTATACTCGTTGGTATTTTGAGAACCGTTTTCATTTTAATTTTATTTTATTTCAATTGTAATTACCCAACAAAAGTTCAAATTGCCTCAAATTCATTTAGTTTGCAATGTGTCTTTGCCTTTCTCCACCTTGGCTTTACTGAATATACCTACTCAAACATCTATTACCATTTCATATACAGATTATGGCTCTATCAGCAGCATGGAAGCTCACCTTCTCACCAGCTTATCCTACTGCCCAATGATCTGGGATCCAGCAAAGGATATTCATATTACCCAAACATGAATTATTGAGCGTCCCCAGACACTTCAATACTATTTCGCATTAAGCCATAAAAGCAGGGTACTGGGTTTGCGGCCCTCCTATAACCTATTTACATTGTGCATTTTATCCAAGTTGAAATGAACATATCTTTGTAGGGTATAAGCATCCGCTTCGAACTTAGCAGCAAATTATCCTATGAGCTCGGAAAAGACTCTCTTTTGATAAAGTATATCTAGTGGTTGTTGTCTTTGCTTATTAAACAAGAGCCTCTGGTTGATGCTTTCAAAAGGCCTTCGGAAATATAATCATCCTCTAAAATAGTGTATACATACGCCATTATTGCCGCGCTTTTAAAATACCACCCCCCCCCCCCCCTAAAAATCAAAACGTAAAACAATTTATAAAAATCGTATACAGTTTAGAATAATTTGCATGAGCAAATAGGCAGACACATGCAAATATCATTAGAAATTGGGTGTATTTCCGATGTGATATCCGATATACAAATTTTCTGTTTTGATAAATCATTTCTTGTACCATAGGAAAGAAAAAATAGGACAAGATTTATGATGATTTCTTTTGTTTTTCTTTTCTTTTTTTTGCGGATTGTATTTGTCAGTTTGTAACACATTTTCCATGTTCATATGACAGCCTATGTGGTTAACAGTGATAAAAATCTGTGTTTAAGTGTATAAAAGAAGACAAAAAACAAAAAAATAATTAAGTTTGTTAAGTGTAGGCCGTAAAAAAAATAAAAATAAAGTGTTTACAATAACAAAACAAAACGACACAGCATTTTTACATATCTACGAAGGTTAAATGACGTCATAAAACCACCACTTCATACACAGGCAGGCACGGATTTAGAATGAAGATGTCAAAAGGCTGTTACAAGCTTTAACTCAGGGGTGTCTGGTTTGACAGTCATGTAGTGTTTTTTATTGATGTGTGTGGGCCTATTAAAATTAAACACTTTTATGCAAAGATTTTTTTACATGCAAACTGTCATTTTGTGACAATAAACGGCACGAAAAAAATTTCATTTTCAGCAAAAATTGGTGGCAAATTTTCTATTAAAATTGTCAGTCACGTTAAAGCAATTTTTTTGAGTATAAAAAATACGACTTTTTTTTAAAGAAAACGAGTCATAAAAAGCTATTAAGCCTTGCGTATGATATCATCAAACACTTTTATTTCTTTATTAAATTTTTTTTATTAAATCCACTGTAATCCTGTTTAAAATAACACCCCTTTGATTTAGAAATATTTATCCTTTAATCCTTGTACACATCCTTTGCAATACATTTCAAAATGTAAACTTCATTTGCATATCCAGTATTAAATACTGAATGAAGGTGGGGTGGTAAGAAGGTCAATAAAAAATTACTGACACATTTATTAAGCTGTGCAGAAACACAAACAACATATCAAAGTATTTGTGTCGCATACATACACACCTTTATTCTATAAATAAATTATTTTATTAAAGACTAATTGTTTAAATGATTTTCTAGTTGTTGTACAAGCAAAAGTATAAAAAGGGGAAAATAAAAAAAAATGTATCGTGTGACAAAATAGAATAAAAGTTTAATGGGAATCAAATACAATCCTTTTAAAATAAAAAAGGAATAGAAATTAAGTTGAACATACTAACAGAGTTTTAAACAGATTGTAGAGGGTGACACAAACAGTGGTTTTTTATATCAGCATTATTATCTGAAGTTGCCGTAGTCTAGTAGGTAGTGTGTTGGCTTATCAGACGCAAGGCCACGGTTCAAACCCCAGGTTAGACATCAAAACGAAATATAAAAAATATTTCTTCGACGACTTCTGGCAAAAACTCTGAGAGAGTAAAATTAAAAATTGCCATGAAAAGTTTCCCAAAAATTTGTCATTATGAGTCGACTTCAATCTGTAGGTCCCACCACTGATGTATAAAATTAACACACAACATGAGTGGTGTGAGAAGCTAGGCTGTAATCCTGAGTGAAGGATTGCAATGTCCAATTATGTATGTATGTATGATACAAACAGTGGTTTTTTATATAATCTTTATTATCTGTTTTGCTATTTTTTATGCCCAGGAGAAGTCCTATTTAGTGGGTGTTTAAACGGTGTTAAAAAATTCCAACTAATTTGTTGATTGCAACCTTTTAGCCTGGATTTCAACTTAGCTTTTTGCACCACCCATGTTGGGTGTTAATTTTATACATGCGTGGTGGGACCTACATTTTAAAGTGAATTGGGAACCACAGATTTTTGAGAAGCTTTTCGTTGCAATATTTATTTACTCACAGGTGTTTTGCTAGAAAGCTGTTTAGAAGAAGCCGACGGAGAAGTATTTGTTCAAATTTCGTTTTATTTTTGGTTAACCTATCTATGCGCTGGTAATGTTTATTGTTGCTCAGCACAGAAAACCCACTTTATTGATCGCATGGTTCGATTCGACAATTATTTTCTGCATATTCGTGTAACAAAATGAAATTAAATAGAGTTTGACACTTTGTACATATATTTAGGGGTTTGATCTTAAAATTTCCCATTGTAATCATAATTGTATTACCTATGCCATTATAAAATTACAACTTCTGGTCAAGTTCTGTCACAAAATTCTGTGTGCCCAAAAATTCTTCTTAGGTCCCGAAGAAGAAGATGTTGTATGTTCTTCCTTCTCTTCCTCGGCGTGGCAGCTTCAGTGGAAGTCCTTATGAGGTATTCCCAGTCTCCGGGCCCAGGAGCCGTGGTGTAGTTATAAATGCTATGAAGTCCTTCAGATGGAATCTTGATAAGATTAATGCAAGCTTTATTCTACATGGGGTAGCCGTAGTCTAGTAGGTAGTATGTTGTCTTATTAGATGTAAGGCCTCGGTTCAATCCGGGTCAGACATTTCTAAATAAACGATATCTGAAAAAATATTGCTTCAGCGAATTCCTCTCAGCAGACTTCAGACTAAAACTCTGAGGACAAATAAAATTGCCATGAAAAGCTTTTCAAAAATCAGTCATTCGGAATCTTCTTAAAACTGTAAGTCCCACCACTCATGTATAAAATTAACACACACAACATATGTAAGTGGTGTAAGAAACTAGGTTGTAATCCTGACTAAAGGGTTGTAATGACCAATTATGTATGTATGTATGTAGGTTTCCAAGCGCCAGACAAAAACAGAGAAGATCTTCTGTGGCCGTGCCAGCTTCTGCAGAAGTCCTTATGGGGTATTAACAGTCTCCGGGCATATCCATCCAGGAGTCAGTGTCCTGTTCTAAATGCTATGAGGTTTCGCAGGTAGATAATGCAAATTCTTCTGTACAAAAAAATCATGTCGGTCCAGATCTGTTTGGTGCCTTTACAAGTGGGTTCATTATCTCACATTACCTTTCCCAATGAATGGCGATTTTGTGAGACCATTTGCTGGCCCCTCTCTAAATGAAAGCCAATCTAAAATAGGAACTCAAATAAGTGCCAGCTAGCTCAAGAAAGTCAGCTTTATGGTTACCTTCCACACGGTGTCCAAGGTCTCATATGAGGGTAAACGTCGAATGTATCGCTATCATCTCCAGAAACAACTGTCATTATTGGACAGTCTTAGATGTGGTGTAAACACTCTCTGGGATCTAATACCCGCTTCGCTGTTCCAGAGACAACTGGCATTATTGGGCAGTCTCAGATGTGGTGTAAACACTCTCTGTGGTCTAGGGACCCCTTTTCTTTTGGTAAATATGCTTATATCACACTATGATGTACTCTGATACCGAATGCGTACGTCTACAATTTTTATAGTCTTTATTTCAGCCTAGAAAACACTACAATAATCTGGTAATGCAAAGAACGAACTAATATTCAGTTGTTCTGAAAATATTCTACAACCGACTTTGTTGCAAAATCGGGATTCGTTAGCGAAAAACTTCAATAAAGTTTGCTGAGAGATGTATATCATTATCATAACAGGATATTTTCGGTATTTGCATTACAAAACCAGGATCGAAGAAAGGTTCAGTTATCATGTAGCCGATGGGTATTGTGTAGTCGGTAGGTATTCAATCAGGTATCATGTAATCGATGGATATATTCGGAGCAATTATGAGCAAGAGTTTGGCATAACCATAGCTTCTGTGCACAATAAACACTTAAAATCTGTATTTCTCTGCTAAAATCCGTAAAAAAATTAATAAAAAATCTGACAAAAAAAAATAAAACTTTATTACCACCTCTTACAATGGAATTTCCCTTGGCACTTTAAATAAAAATAAAAGCCCTTCCAGCAGCAGGCATGTCCCAAAAAAAAGAATCCCACACACACTTTATCAAAACTCTATGGATTTGGTATGCTTTCGGAATCAGACTTAATTTCTTCAATTTCTACATACCACACCAAATATGCCCACATACTCGTATACAGCTCTCTTATCCCAACACCTACATATTCTCTCACAGAAAAATAAGAGCAACAAACGCGTACTAAAAATACATTCTCTCGCCCACTCTTTAAAAGGCAAAACTGTATGGACATGTTAACATGTATGAGTATGAGAATGAGATCGTATTAGCACTGGTACAAGTACAATGACAATAACAACAGCAGCAACAAATATATGAGTAAACGAGTATTTTTACAATTTTACACGCTGTTATGCAAATTCCTATGCATTCTCTGAGTTTATAACTTAGCTGTGTGAGCGTGGGAGTGTGTGTGTTTGATATTATTGGAGAGTGAAATGAGTGAGAGTTTGTGTATAAAAGTTTAGATTGTATTTTGATATGCCACCATCAGTTTTTAAAGTGACTGTAAAATGTATTCGTCTATGCTCGTATGTATAAGCAAATCTTTTGTGTTCATCTGCATGTATGGGTGTGTGTATGTGTAAGAGTACATTTGATGATCCCCGTTGCCGTTGTTCAGCCATGTTTTTTTCATTTATGCGTTGCAACATTTGTGCTCCACATTTGTTTTTTTCTCTTAGCAAGCATTTCATTTCGTTTTCTGTGCATTTTTTTCAGTTGTTGTTGGTTTTCCTATTTAGTGTGTATGTATTGATATTACTAGTATGGGTTTTTTTTCTTCTTCTGCCTGACATTAATGCTTTTTCTATCACCACTGTTTAGCGGAGATATGCTATGCATTTAGTTTTCTTTCCTTTTGCTCCTTTTTTCACTTTCTCTGTATATTTACATGTTGTATACAAGTGTACTTCTGTATGTATGTATGTGTGCGTGTATATTAATAAGTTTTGCGTTTTGCCAGCCAACAAACATACCGTAAAGATCTAAAACAAACCAATCACTGGCTTCATTGTCATTGATATTCCCTGTGTGTGACTCTCTATAGATTTTTTTCTTCCTTCTCTTTACTCCTCTTCCATGGCTTTACATTCAATTTTTATTTGATGGCAAGCAAACAGAAAAAATGAAAAAAAAATAGAAAAGAGAAACCAAGTATTGGTATTTGGTTATTGCTGTTGTAGCCGTCGTTGTTGCTGTTGCTGTTGATTTCCAATATCACGTTATTATTTGATTTGTCGTGTTTTCGTTGTTGTTGTAATTTTAATTTAATTTGTAAAATGCAGCAACGGACAGGCCTTGACTTACTATTCCATTTAAAGGAATTCAAAACGATTATCGAGGTTAATTTGATTTTAATCAGGGTGAAAGGAATTTAGAAAATTTAATATGCCACGAGGGTGTACAGTAGTACAGAGTTTAGGTGGAGTTAAATAGAAGAGGGCTAGGCAAATCTAGGAGAGCTAAGAGTTAAAGAAAGGCTGATGCATAAATTGAAGAGAAGTAGAGGTTATCTTGACGATGAATTTCTACAAGATCTTCGCGGAAGAAACGAAAGCCATTTCATCGGGATATTCATAGTCCAAGGTTTCCCAAGTCAAAAACTATTGGAATAAGACCAAAATGCGAATAATGAAAGGAATTCGCAAGACCTTAATAATGAAATAATAAAGAATAAAGGATGAGTAACAGAACAATAGTTTTCTCATATAAGCTCAATACCCACCACTCCGGTGTAGAGTGTTGTATGAAGAGGAAATTCAATCTTAGGCAATTGCAACTGTCTTCTTCAACCAAAATATGTATGAATAGTCGATGCAAATGTGAAATCTGTATTCCCTAATCAATGCTAAATTTTTCTTCAGGTTAAAGGATGTTTGTAACGTATTCTAGGCAAAGATATTTTCTATCTTAAGGCTATTGAGGCCGTAGCTTGAGACTTCGTTGACAGTCAGGCTATACTAAGGGCCATTTCGTCGGTCTGGTGTAAAACTAGAGTTGATTGTGAGTACAAAGAGCCTTTAAAGACCTTTGGATCAGATAGAATCCGTCTTTGCTGGGTTTCAGGACAACGTGGTAAACTCGGTAATGGGATGGCGGATGCTTTCACTTGATCCCCCAATCTGACACTTCTACGGCCTCATAACTGGATGTGTCAGGGAGGAAGAGCAGAGGCGTTAGGGGGATGTATTGAAGCGTTGTACATCTAGCAGTTTATAGCCCGCTATAGGCAGTAATAGAACAGGTTTGCTGCTGGGCTTAGAAAAGGCCAGCCTGAGGATCGTTATTGGTTCGATTACAGGGCACTGCGAGAATAGGTTGCTGACAAGGGTCTGAAAGCCGGACTACAAACATACATACATAATTGGTCATTACAATCCTTCACTCAGGATTACGACCTAGTTTCTCACGCCACTTATGTTGTGTGTGTTAATTTTATACATGAGTGGCGGGACCTAAAATTTAAAGTCGACTCTGAACGACAGATTTTTGAAAAACTTTTCATGGCAATTTTATTTACTCTCAGAGTTTTTGCCAGAAATCTCCTGGGAGGAAGTCGTCGAAGAACTACTTTTTGTATTTTGTTCTGATATCTGGCGGGTTCTGATATCTGGGGTTCGAACCCTGGCTTTACGTCTAATAAGCCAGCTGGACTATTGCAGGGTATGTGGCGATGAGGAGGAGTTGAAAACTATCGAACATCTTCTCTGCAACTGTCCAGCCTTTAGTAGGTTGAGGACTCTGGGCAGGGGCGTCTTCGAAGGTTTGGACTCTCTGTCAAAAGCCGACATAAGGGTGATTCATAAATAGGATTAGCTGGTTGGGCAACAAGGTTATAATTGCGCTTTCTTGTGCGTTTGTGATCTCCCTCTTTTCCTCCGTCACTTATGTATATCCTCCATTTCCTACCTCTTCAGCTTTTTCAACTACAATATCTCCTTTACTATCCTCTCCCTCTCTCTCTCTCTCTCTTCTAGGACGCATTTACAATACCTTTGGGTATTGTACTTGTGCCAATGGCAAGTGCACGTCATTGATTACCCAAGATTAAGTTAGGTAGTAGCGGTAGCTTTGATACCAAAGCTCACTTATGCACGCATAGCTGCCCGTTGTGATGCCACCGAATTCCACCGAATTCATCGAAGAAGTTGATTAGCAAGGGACTGCACAAGATTATCAAAAAAAAATCTTTTTATTTCATTTCCTTACATAAGTCGTCGAAATACTTTCGCTTCGGTGCTTCATGAGATCTGAACCAGATAAAGTTTCCACTTAACATTGCAGCAAAAAGTTGCAAAAGTGTTTACAATTTTAAAATAAATTTCCTTTTAATTTCATGTTTTCCACTGCAAATCATAAAAACCAATGAGTTCAGTTTGCACAGCTTTTTGATTTAAATTACTTTCCTCTTCCTTAAGAGCAATAGCTTTCATGCACCACTGAAAAGCAAAAAACATTCATACAAAACTAAAGTGTCCGCCAAATAACTTTTTGTTCTTTTTAAATGCTTTAAAAAAAAACTACTGTGAATATTTTATCAAATTTCTTTTTTTATTTGAAAGTACAATCCATCCGGTTAATAATGGAAAATAATTTCATTCAAATGGCTGCCTCGGCTGGCCATGCAGTAGCCTACACGATCGGTCCAATTTTTAAGCACATTATCGATTGTGTGCAGCTGTATTTCACCAATGGCTTCACGAATATTGTCCTTTAAAGCGTCAGTTATCTCTGGCTTGTCGGCGTAACACTTATCTTTGACGGCACCCCAAAAATAATAGTCCAACGGTGTCCAATCGCAGCTCTGAGGTGGCCAAACGACATCAGCTCTGCGGCTGATAATGCGATCTTCAAAAAACAGGGCGCAAAACATAGAGTGTAGCTTCGGCTATGTGGCACGTAGCGCCGTCCTGTTGAAATCAAATGTTGCCAATGTCCTCCTCTTCAATTTTTGTGAACAAAAATTCGTTCAAAATGGCCCGATAACGATCGCCATTGACTGTAACGGCCACTCCTTGCACATTTTCGAAAAACATGGCCCAATTATGCCTCTGGACCAAAATCCGCACCAAACAGTGACTCGTTTTGGGTGCGTCGTCTTTTCAATGTATGCGTGCGGGTTTTCTGTGCCCCAAATGCGACAATTTTGCTTGTATACCTGCCAAGATCAAAATGAGCTTCATCTGAAAAGATGATTTTTTTTTGCCAAAATCGGCATCTTCTGTAAGTCGACCGCAGGCCCACTTAGCGAAGCGAGAACGCATTGGATGGTCAATTGACGTCAACTCTTGAACCAATTGGACTTTGTATGGCTTCATACCAATGACGGTGAATTGATGTTGATGGCGCTTCACGCACACTTTCTGCCACAGCAGCAATATTCTCGGGTGTACGTACTGTTTTTGGCTTTTCACGCTTTGGTTTATCGATGAGGATGCCAGTTTCTTTCACTTTTTTCACAAGATAACGAACATACGGAGCTGACGGTGCTCCTCTTCTTCCAAAATCCGTACTCAATTTTCGCACACATTCTGCAACATTACCATGATTTTCAAAGTAATGTCGCAATATTTGCCAGCGTTGTTCAAGCGTATACACAACCATATTCATTCAGCGGAGGGATAAAACTAATTATCTGTCAAATCAGACATGAGCTAAGTGTTACCATGGACGAAATAAGCACTAGTTGAAAGAAAAAACGTTAGATGGCGGACCCGTACTTCCCAATTGATAATATCTGCATCTCTTTCAAATACTTTTTTAATTTTGAAACTTAGAATCGCCAAAAAACATTCTTTTAATGATGCTGTAACATTTTCATGTGAATAAAAAACTTCAATAAATTTGTGTCTGTTATTGGAAACATACCAGTAAAGTTTTATTATGACGTTTAAGGAGCAACTGCTCAAATTCGTTTTCTTATTAGAAAGTCGTCTGTTTGCAATGATACGTAAAGACATGTCATTCAAATTATTGTATTTGGCTTGTAATAAAATGACAATTTTCAAGATAATTTATTGCGGAATGCTAAATGTTGTAAAAAGTTTCAAAAATATCAACGAACATGAAGATTTTAAGACGACAATTTGAAATACTTATACACATATACACACATATGTATACTTATACAGTCGTTGTAAATGCAATATCACCAGTTTTATTGGTTATAAATACGATTCGCATGAGTTGGATATGGAAAACAAAAAACTTCTTCTCAGGCGTTGTTGGCTGAGAGCTGAAGGCAAAGGTTACACAAGTTCTTCGGTGAATTAAAATCACCATGATTGTCATGAATAGATGCAGTTTTCCGTACCATCAATCTGTAGTACTCAAACAAAATTCCCGGAGTCAGTCACAATCCTATATTAAAACCCTGGCTGAGTGCTTCTAAGACACCTCTTGTTATCTCCTTCTTTTTTTTCTGTCTTTATTTGCAATATTTGTGAACATTTTCTGGCTAAACCATGGGGTCAATAAATGCAAAAATTTCTATCATTGTCTTCTTTTTTTGTTTTCCAATTTTTATGCCTTTTTTCTGAATTTGATTTGGTAGTCGTATGGCATTATGACACAAAGTTGCAGTTTCGTTGACAATTGTAATGAAATTTTATTTGATTTTTTTTTTTCATTATTTTTTTATTCGAATATCTTTGTTACGCAGATAAGAAAAATATGAATATTTCTCAGCAGTTGTCATCGTAAAAAGGAAAAAACTGAAATCAGATTTAAATCGTCATGTTATTAATGGCAACAATTCTCTCCTTGCTTGGTTTGCCAAAAAGTATGCTTCATATTATTTATTTAGTTTCTTGCTTTCTCGCTTTCTCTCTCTTTCTCTCTCCCTTTCTCTCCTCTCCCTATTTGAAAAGTTAAATAACTAAACGTGTGTCATTTAAATGTTTCGTATTTTTTTTTGTTGTCCATTTTATCGTGTGCTTTGGTGTCCATAATGCTGTTTAAACAAGTATTTGCCTAGGGCGCTACTAAAAGAAAAAAAATGTCGCAGAGATTTATTTGCTTCAAATTTGTCTTGCGGTTGTGCTTGTTGTCAACAGTCTTGTTATCAGGTCTTCATTATCAAAATTTGTGATAACCACTGCAGTGTTTATAAAATGTTTAGGTTTTGAAATTGCTTTGGGGCGTATGAGGGTTATTAATTGCGAAATTTGTATAAATCATACGCCACATGGGGGTCATACTGTATTATTTACAGCACAATTGTTATGAAACAAAAAAGAAAGCTTCATGAATCTCAGTTTGAATCTGGTCATTGGATCTGTCGAGGGATGGAGGCCAACTATGTTCGTTTTTCTCTCAAAAAAAGCTGACAGCATAATTGTTGTAAAGCAAGTAAAGATTATCGCGGTCCTTGGGATCTCAGTTGAAAACTAATAATTGGTTGAAGATTTAGAGAGATGCGGTAGGAAACATCAGTTTAGTTGTGTTCGCTTTTTCTATACAAAAAAGCCTTCAACCAGAAAAAAACACTAGGTAGTCTCCACAACGACCAAACCCTCCCTTGAGGAACTAAAGCAAACGAAGCGATGCACTGCCAAAGACGGTCATCTTCCTCAAACCGACAACTCCTACAATACTATTACTCATATATACATCTAATATTGACCCGAAGAGAACAGTGTGCGGTAACTGAGTCCCTTAAAAGCCTGATGGATTCTCTCTCAAGGGATAAGAGAATTCTCGTCCTTTCTTTTTGCAAAAAAGAACCCAGTATTGGTACATAGCCTGTTAGGGGAAAAATACATACATACATACATAATTGGTCATTACAAGCCTTTAGTCAGGATTTCGACCTAGCTTCTCACACCACTGATCTTGTGTGTGTTAATTTTATACATTAGTCGCGGGCCCTACAGTTTAAAGTCGATTCCGAACGACAGATTTTTGAGAAACTTTTTCATGGCAATTTTATTTTCTCTATTTTCTCTTATTTTATTTTCACAGTTTTTGCCAGAAATCTGCTGAGAGCGAGTCATCGAAGAAATATTTTTCATGTTTTCATATTTTCATGTATATCCACATGCATAAGAGTTTCTCCAAGAGACGACCCCTTCAGCATACACATTACCCTTCGATATTGCTAAGTTAGCGAGATCCCATTACGTTCGAATTGGAAAAGAAAATCCTTGCACTGCTATCACTAAATATCTAAAGCCAATGTTTTAAGAATCAAATTTCGAACACTTCTTGCAAACACTATTAATGGATTTACTTTTCGCCTAGTAAGCAGTGCACTTATCGGGTAAAAGTTGAAGTCCATCAAAAAAAAAAAAAAATACCAGATCCTGTACCCATTTCTCTTGTTGTGCCATAGGCAACGATTAAGATCGCCATGAAGGATAAATTTCGCAGCCCAAACTTCTTCTAAAGCTTCTACCGAAGTTCAAAATATTTCATAATCCATTCGATTCTCCAATTTAAACTGACAGTAATCTAATGTATGTGAACACCACTCCCTCTTTTCTTTATCTCACAACCTACGTCTTTATATCCCAAAAAAGGTACTGAGTTCTCATTCGCTAGGCATTGATTGTATAAAATCTTGTAAGGCTGTAAACAAATTAAAATATTTACGAGCATACGTCAAAGAAGGCCATGAGCCTGAATAACAGGGGTCGTCGTAGTCTGTTAGGTGGTGTGTTGACTTATTAGACGAGAGTCTGAGATTCCAGTCCCTAAAAAAATATTTCTTTCGGCGACTTCCTATCGGTCTTCTGTCTATCATGAGCCTGAATAACAGGCTCGTCGTAGTCTGGTAGGTGGTGTGTTGACTTATTAGACGAGAGTCTGAGATTCCAATCCCTAAAAAATATTTCTTTCGGCGACTTCCTATCGGTCTTCTGTCTATCTATATATATCTATCAGTCTTCTGTGAAAAACCTGTGAGAGTAATTAAAATTTTTTGCCGTGAAATATTTCTTAAAATCTGTTGTGCGTTGTCGACATTAAACTATGGCTTCTGCCACTCGTGAATAAAATTTACACGCATAACATTGGTGGTGTAAAGAGCTAGGTAATCCTGACTTAAGGATTGTAATGATTAATTAAAAATGTAAGGACATCAGTGATCTTTTTTATGTTTATTAACTGCTGTGAATGCAAAAAAGTTTGCTTACAATTCAATAGAGTTTGAGTTCACCCTTACACTAAGGTCGACAGAGGTTCTTGATGACGTTTATATCTCTTCAGTGAACATTATGTACAGGGTGGTTAAGTAACTGTCTACATACAAATTTTTACAAGACAAAACTTAAACAACATAATTAAAGTAGGCGAAATATGACACTGCCTGTGGCATTTTTGGTAATAACTTTTGAAATTCTATAGCCTTTAAAAATTAAAATTAACAAAAAAAAAAATTAAAAAAAATAAAATTAAAATAACAATTGTTTTTATGCTAACAACTCCCATTTTATAGTACACTTTCTATTTATCTAAATAAACCCTTTAACATAAAAACAAAAATTATACAGATTTTAAGTCGTTTGTTTAAAAATTTTTCGTCATCCTTAAATTTTCTTCCTTTTTTATATGGAGGAAATTCAGTTGGCTATTTAAGTTTTTCATTGCTTTAAAACATTTTCTTATTATTGTTTTTATTGTTGTTTTTATATTTTTATTATTTTGTTTGTATGCCAAAAGAAAATTGCATAAAAAGTTTCATTTCATAAATAGCCACCACCAGAGTTGGACATTATGCTTTTGCGGTTTGTAATAAAAGCTTCCATTTGGCTTTCATATCCCACTTTCTAAAGCTGGATGGTCTGCCATGGATTCTAAATTGCAGGAATACATATTAAATAGATCCATTTTCCATTACCAAGCACATTCTATTAATTTGTGTCTGTTAGTCAGAAACAAGTCAGTTTTAGCACAGGCAGCATATGAATAACATTTAGCTCTTTGAGGCCGCAATTATAGGTATAATTAGGGCATCCTATAGTCGTACTTATTTGACTGTAAATTTATTTGTTTGTTTGCTTTAAACAAACGTTTTTCACTTTAAAAGCATCATTAGAAATCGATAATGAGTTGCACTTAAAAATGTATACAAAAAAAAAATACTTAACGTCCGTTCTTATGTGAGTTTCTAAGTACAATGAGAGATTTTCAATGGCAATTAAAGGAAAGATAGATTAAATGAAGGCACAAACGTTTTTTAGAAATATAAGGTCATTCATCAAGCGCTTGTTTTCTTTAAATGGAAATAAAATGTGTGTGTGTGAGATCCTCAAAACCTTTTATTAGTTTGAAAGACCTCCTGATGCCATTATGTGCTTCTACATAATATCGTTCAATCCCCTTTTGTCTGCATTTCTTTTCCTCCACGAGGGGTTACAATACGCCAATGGGACTCTGGGTGAAAATGTGAAATGTAGTAATGGGCTGCCCATCCAAGCTTGCCTAACCTAACATCGCTCAAGTGCTCACCATTACTTCTCTGGTTAAGCGCATCCGTAAAGTACAATTTTCCACGACTCCGATGCATATAAATCGGGCTAAATATGACCGATAAAATAGGTTATGTTGGCTTTTAGGACTACTGTTATTTGTGATTTATTAGCATACACCCTACGACTAAAGAAAACCCTACAAGGAAACGTCTAATGGGGTCAAATCGCACGATCCCGATGGTCAGTTATAATCACCTCCAGGTAAGACGACCATAACCTCTATTGACAATACGTTTGTTCGTTGAACCAGTTGGTATTTGACCTTGAATTTCATTGAAAAATCATCTGCAGTAATGAGGCCCATTTCTGTAAGAATGAGTAGGTAAACGGACAAATTTCTCGTATTTGGCGAAGTCCATATGGGATCCAAGAGCTTCCAAAACATACTAAAAAAAACCGCTATTTGGTGGAGATTTTAAGCTGGTGGCGTCGGTGGTGGATATTTCTTTTGAAAACGACATTCACAAGGTCAACGAGGAGCACTATATGTCGATAATTATCTATTCGTTTTGGTCTGAATTGATTAGCTGATCAACGACATGTGGTTTCAGGATGGCGCTATGTGCCTCACTGCTCATACATACTGAATTAGTCATTACAACCCTTCAGTCAGGATTACAACCTAGCTTTTCACAACATTTATACTGTGTGTGTTAATTGCTGCTACGAATTCAACTATGATTTTACGATTACAACTGACATCTTAAATGCTTGTATTACGCGAATATCAAATAGTTTCCTTGGAAACTTATATAAAAGTCTGATTTGGTGACCTGTAGATCGAGTACTGCACCACCCTTACTCTATCTATCTTGGATATCCAGATGTCGATGGCGTCCTCTAAATCAATTGTCCTGATTTCATACATACACACTCGGTCATTACAAACCTTCAACCAGAATTACTACTTAGCTTCTCTTTTCTGTTCTGTACGCTAATTTTTTGCATGAGTGACGGGACCTACAGTTTAAAGTCGAATCCGAACGACAGATTTTTGAGAAACTTTTTCATTAAAAATTTATTTTACTCTCACAGTTCACTCTGGTGAGAGGCAGTAGCCTAAGAAATATGTTTTCATATTTCGTTTAATTGGAGATGTCTGACCTGAGGTTTGAAGCATTGCCTCACATCTAATAAGCCAGCACACTACCTACGGCTGCAGCGTTAATATTAAACTGGCGTTGCCAGTTGAAATTGACGTTGATCAGTCCAGCTGTCGATGATTACCAACTCCTTTTGGCCTGAATAGATTGATCTGCGCAGCAATGACATGATTTCAACAGGACGTCGCTACTTAAAGCACAGCTTGGGTCAAAGTGAATTTGAGGCCTTTCTCCTTTCTTCTTGGCTTCTATTGTTGATTAAATGCACATCCTTCAAAGCTTCTTTTATATGTATGTCTGCGTATAAAATTTTTCTAATTTGAAAAGCTTTCACATAAAAATGTTTGTGTTAAGCTAAGTTATCAATTACCAGCACGTTTCTATCGTTTTTAAAGCTTGTCTGTTACATTGGCATTTTCATTTTCAGCCAATTTTTTTGGTTAATTTTGATGACATTTTGTGTGGGAACACACACAAATTTTATGCACCACAGCCAATTATTTTTGTGTCTCATATTTCGTCTTAGCTTTTGTGTCCTTTTCCTTTCCTTTCCTTTGATATCCTTTGTTGCCGTACAACTATTATTAGAGTTTTAATTAAAAGTTTAGTGAACTTTAAGTCTTAATCCTTAAAATAAATGAATGAATAAATGATAAAGAGGATGATGATGATGATGATGATGCAGATGACGATTATGGTGACACTGATGAACAAGATTAATAGGGGGTTACTATCAAGTTACTTTATGGATTTCATTTTGCGAAAATTGAAATAAAGAAATGGAAATGGAATTTAAAGTATTTAAAAAGATTACAATTTTCTTTGTATATTTTTTTAAATTTTTTAACACAAAATGGTTTTCATTTTAAAAAAATTTTCTTTAAGAATTTCCTTTCAATTTATTAGAATACCTTGACATGCCTTAAGAAACACTCATTTACCTGCTAGAAATTTGTGTCTCAACTTTTAACATTTACTGTGTGTGATAATCTTTATTAAAACTCTTAATAATCCTTGAACATGAAAAGAAAAACGAAGTCCTTGCTCTAATGCAAAAGAGAAGAAAACTGTATTCAAAAAAGGGTTTGCAACGATAAACTTGAAATTTTAATTTCAAATAAATGAAGACATTCAACGCTAAGACTTTGCAACTTATGCTGGCTTAAATAGAAGAGTGCAGGAAAGAGGCAAGATTTAAAGGATATCGTAGAAATCCATAAGAATATTGAAAATGAAAATCTAGAGAATACACTGGAATGCTTTGCACAAATTTTTAATAGATTTCGATGGCTTTACAATTCGTCTTAAATACCCAGAATTATCAGGAAAATAACAAAAAGAATTCCCAGAATTTCCAGAATAAATATGTATGAACTTTCCTGTAAAGCTCTAGTGTTCCAATGAATGATGGAGGGAACCCTAAAGTTCTATCAAAAATTAGAATTTGTAACTTCTACCATCACATGTTTAGAAGAATATCAGAAGACCAATGGATGCAAAGAAGACGGCTATTGCCTCTCTAATATTTGATATGCCTCTCCTGGTTAGATTTATATTGTTACGTTCTTACCTTTTAAAAACGTTTAAAATATGAGCTCGTAGATTGCAAATAAAATAAAAATAAACTTGTGTCCAGTTTTAATTAAAATTCTTTATTTTTTGCACAATTCTGTGTGCCACTGTTTACAACTTCATGTAAAAAACAACAATTGCTTTGATTGTTATTCCACTGTTTATATCTTTTGCATAAACAATAACAATTACTAGGCAATTATTCGACAGATCTTTGTAACGGAGATCTTCAAACCACGATTATTCTCTTCAAACACATCGCGTCTTCACACAAGACTAAGTGAACTTCACTAACTCACTCGTCGGCTTTGCCTTGCCTTTTATATGGCAGGGTAAACAGTCTAATGAATGTTCTTGAAGGCGAACGTTAATGACTTCGCCTTCTCGAAATCTATATAATTGATGTTTATTATTGCAGTGTTATTGGTATATTTTTGTTTATTTGTTAACCATTTTTTATGCTGGTGTTTGTTGGTATATTATGCGGTGGGATAATTTGTAAACAAGCTCATTGTTTTCTTTTTGTAGTTTTTTTTATAATTTTAATGTTAAACGATGTAAAAGCAAAACACCAGTATCCAGATTTTTTCATTTTCGCAATAATATGTATTTGGCCTTAAGGCTTAGGAGGCATTTCAAATTGTATATATTACTGGAGACTGTTGTCATGGGAGCTTGAAAAGATTTTTATAAAGGCACTCCGAAATAAAAAAGAAGGTTGAATTGTAGAAGACTGAAATCGCTTCCTACTGTAGTAGCTTCCTGCTACCTACTCTGTGAGTGACAGTGGATATTGGAGAGAGCGAACGTGATAGATTTTTGTAAAGACTGATGAAAATTATTAGTTGAAGTAAGGTAATCTATACATATCAGGTTCTAAATTTAAAGTGGATGCATAAGATCCTGGCTAGAAAATGTATGAAGATGTTGCAACATCCAAACAGCTAAATCTCCTGTTACTACTTCTGCAAATAAGCTTGTTAAAACCAAGACAGACCCAATTTATAATGAAATCATTGCATAACAAAGTAACCCCTAGGCCTACTAATATCCACGACATCAGATAATCCAATCGGATTGCAATCAAATTATTCACACTCGGCTCATATCCACTTGTATATTAGCGAATTCCAATCAAATTTTAGGGCCCGCCATCATCGTTAGCAACAGAATGGGTCATATTAACAAATGGAATGAAGCAGCTAAGCGTTACTGTTAAAACTCTTTTAAGGTTCTAAGAGCCTACCGATATTCACAGATGACAGGCTTATCAAGCTAAAGAGGTAGAACCTGCCTCTGTTTGTTTACAATGCTGCAGTGAAAAAGAGTGGCAGTCATAGCATTTCACATGCCATTACAGCTCCGACAAAAGTCGAAATACGGCGGAACCAGTATTCTTACATGAGTGTCAATGAGGCTCTCATCACTATAAATACTTCCATCCGTTAATTCCGATCAAAACGGATAAACTATTGTGGTCATATCTCATCAGGCAAATTTGTCATGTTTTAGCATTGGTTGGTGTCTTGGCTCATTTTGTCTGCGCTATAATATATACCCGAGATCAGTAATGAGTTTACCAAAAGGTGAGTAGATTCGAATCATTCTCATAATTCCTGATATACGCATTCATACTTATTTTAATACCATACTCATACCACTCATTTTCAAAGTTTGAAGTACTCATCGTACTCATACTTAACAATACACATGATGTTGTTGATTTCGTCTCTCCTTTACTCAACATTTACAAGAATCACAAAATAAATATGATTCGCGTACGAACACTACAATACTCACTAGAAGGTTTTGTATTTGCTTTCCTTGCTGCCTTTGTCTTTTTTTTTTGTAAATGCAACAACAACTAAAACTGTAAATTTTGACGAATGATTCGAATCACTTGTATCATTTATGAGTATTATAAGTATTTTTCTAAATTTATGAATTTAATTGAGTAGGCGTATGAATCAAACATATTTCGAATGTTATGAGTTTGATGTCAACGTTGTAGTCATACTCATTGCAACCTGTACTTATAAACCAATGTTGTAGTGAGTACGTATGAATCAGAGTAGTTGAATTTCAATACTGTTGACACACTCATACTCAAAATTTCATGAGTGCTTATGAGTAGCGAAAAAATGATTCATTGCTGATCTCTGATATGTACATACATAACATTATTGGCCATTACTACCATTCAGTCAGGATTCCGACCTAGCTCCTCAGGACCTAGCTTATGTTGTGTCTGTTGATTTTATGCATGGTTTGCGTGGCCTACAGCCACGATACCGAACAATAGACTTTTAAGAAAGAATTTTATTTACTCTCGAGAGTTTTTGCAAGAAATCTGCTGAGACGAAGTTGCTGGAGAAATATGTTTTCATATTTTGTTTTGTTAGAGGTGTCTGACCTTAAGTTTGAACAGAGGCCTCATGTCTAATAAGCCAACACACTACAACTAGACTACGGTGACAGTGTTAATATTATACTGGTTCTATTTATTTATAATGCTGGAAAATAACACAGTGAATGTGGGTGGCAGTCTCCCACACGTCATTATAGGTTCTACAAAAGTCGAAATGCGGAAGATCCAGTGTTTTTATAAGACTGTCAACACCACAAACACTATGCGAAAGTTCCACCTGGGAACTCCGATCAAAACGAATAAACTATATCTGTCTTGTCATAGCATAGGTTGGCTATCATTTTTAACTTACGTGCTGCCTCATATTTAAAGTGAGATGTAAAGGCACCAATCGTGTCCGTAAATGTCCAACTACTAGGGTCTTTAGTTAGACTATCTGCGACGGTATTTCTCTCATTGCCCGCGGGTTCCCATGGCAAAGGCAATCAGCATGCATGTTTAACCTTTTAAATCTTTTCAGGGTTTAAATATTCGTGGAGGAAAGATAACACAGATCTAGGAAAGGAAATAGCAAGATATATGGGTACTTCCTTCTGACTTCAAAGAGTCCTTTGGCTTCTTACTTTTAAAAGGTTGACAACAAATGAAAGGGGTAAGAAGTACATTTAATTTAAAGACCCTAAGAAAAAACTACATTTTAATTAAAGAAATAGTTTTCAAATCTTGTTTCTCCTTGAGTAAAACCCTTACAGAAATTTATTAAATTGTATCCTTTCAAATTGCCACTTGTAGCAGATCATCATCCTTTAAATTGTGTTCTGTCTGCAGGACATTTTGGCCAATTCACTTTATCTGCTTATCTGTTTTGAAGTATTTTGTTTATTAAATGAGGTTGTAAATATAATTTCAGAATTCAAACACTTGGGCTACTTTAAGAAATGTTGCAAGTTATTGATATGAAGTTGGTTAAGGGGCGTTGGTGGTTGGGTGTTAAAAAAAATGTAAAAGAGGAAAGATGAACCATAAAAATAAGAAAATTGAAATTATTTTGCAAAGCAGATTTGTATGAAACGTTAAAGGTTGTGAACTTAAAAATGAGAAGTGAAACCGACACTATTTTTGCGACACCCTTCTGCTATTTTGCTCATAACGAAATAATTTTCTGTCCTGCTGTATGACCTCCCAGACACCTCTTACTTTCTTATGATAATCTTCACTCCCCAGTTCTATTTGTCGGAATGTTTTCTTGCCAATTTATATTTTATTTTTATTCCATCCACTGTATTGCATGCCATTGAATATATTTGTTTGTATCGTCTCATTTCTATTCTATTTTTAATATTTTTCTCTTGTATTTCTATTATTAAAATTGCTACAAAACGAATTTGTGTTAAATTATAACCACCACCATCAAATTAAAGCGAAAGGGAATGAAATTATTACTGTCAACATAAACTCAATGGTGTATGACACTGTAAGACATTCAAAGCCATCAAATGTAGACGAATAAACGAAGGAAGACTCTTAAGCAGATATGGATAGTGATGGCCATTTACGTTGATGTGTAAATAAGACTCTGTAATGTTAAGCGCACAAAAAAAATGCTTGAACTCATTTTGTAGTAGACAAGAAAAAAATTCTTTTATTTTTATAAGCCATCATAGAAAATTGCTGGCAAACAGTGGTCCAGTTTGTAATAGGGACCCCGAGAAAGAAAGATCAGAAAATTAGTCTCCAAGACACTCAAATACATGTCGATAAATCTCATGTATTTGAAATTGTTCATTCTGTAAGCATACTTAGGCACAATAAGGCATCCGAAATCGACAATACTCTCTCAGAGCTGCCAAAAGCATATTCATTAGAAATGCTCTACTCCTACTACAGATCATAGTAATCTTAAGAAGGCTTTAAGCATCCTTCGATTGAGTATAATCATAACCATTAAAGAGATGACCTCAATTATCAGCACGACAATAGTTCTCTTTCACATCCTCAATCACTTGCTCTGTGGCTCTCAACTTACTTAGCTCATCAGTATAATCTTTTACTCAGGTTGACTACCTATTTGATCTTACACCACCCATACGGTTGTGTGCTAACCAGAGATCTGCAATGAATCGCTTTTTCGCTACTCATGAGTACTCATGAAATTTTGAATATGAGTGAGTCAACAGTATTGAACGTTGACATCAAAATCATAATATTCGAAATATGTTTGATTCATACGCCTACTCATTCAGATTCATAAATTTAGAAAAATACTTATGTATACTCATAAATGATTCCAGTGATTCGAATCATTCATCCAAATGTACAGTCTTAGTTGTTGTTGCATTTACAAAAAAGGAAGAAAGAAAAAGACAAAGACAAAGACAGCAAGCAAAGCAAACACACAACCTTCTTGTGAGTATTGTAGTGTTCGCAAGCGAATCATACTTATTTTGTGATTCGTATATACGATGAGTCATGGAGAGTCGAAATCAACAACATCATGCGTATTGTTAAGTATGACTACCATGAGTATTTCAAACTTTCAATATGAGTAGTATGAGTATGATATTAAAATAAGTATGAATGCGTATAAGTATCAGAAATTATAAGTATGATGCGAATCTACTCATCGTTTTGAATACTCGTTGCTGACCTCTGGTGCTAACTCTCTTCATAAGTGGTGGTTTACAGTTTAATATTGACTACGAATGACAGATTAGAAAGATAGGAAACGTTTCAAGTCAACTTTATTTTATTTACCCTCAGAGTTCTTGTCAGTAGAATATTGAGAGGCTGTCGCCGAAGAAATATATTTTTGTATTTCTTATTACTCGAGAGGGCTGAGCCAGGTTTTGTACCTCGGTATGATATCAAATAAGCCAACTCATTAGCTAATAAACTATGCTGACACTAAAGTATTTCTCCGAAACTCAGCTTTGAAAATGGAAATCAGCTCGGGAGTTTAACTTAAAGAGCTAATTCGACCGAGTGTATCTTACATTAACTGTTTCAAATATTTTAAATCGTCTGGTACTAATACCACAACTATAGAAAAAATCTGAAGTGGTTAAGCTTACCATTTTCCTCTTAAGTGCAGAGGAACAAGGGTTACTTTCATCTTTAAGGCTGGAAACCTTCGATGTCCAGCACGAAGTCTCGTACTCAGACTTTTCAGTCTGAGTGTGAGACGAGTCTCAGACTTATAAGTCTCACTCTCAGATAGATACTCTCAGACTCGGACTTATAAATTTCGGAATCATTACAAGTCTCAGTCGGAGACTTATATGACTTAGTCTGAGAATTATACGTATGAGTCCAAGACTTATAAGTCCGAGTCTGAGAGTATCTATCTGAGAGTGAGACTTATAAGTCTGACTCTGAGAATCTGAGACTTATAAGTCTGACTCTGATACTGCAATAGCATTGACTCTGATACTCACAAGTCTGAGTTTGAGACTTATAAGTCTGAGTTTGAGGCTTATAAGTCTGAGTTTGAGACTTATATAGTTATAGTTCTGAGTCCTAGACTTGTACGTCTGATACTTATATGACTTGTAAGTTTGAGATTTATATACATACATATATGAGTCCGAGACTTATAAGTCCGAGTCTGAGCCTGAGTGTTAGACATATAAGTCTGAGTCGGAGACTTATAAGTCTCACTCTGAGACTTATAAGTTTGAGTCCTCTCTAGTGGACAACCGCAGTCGAAAAGCTGCAACAATAACGTTTGAAGGGCTCTGCTTACATGGTTGACCTGACCAAGCTTATAACAAAATGGTGCTCGTGGTGTGAATTAAATATCAATTCTCTCCAAATGGGCTTGATGCCTTTTATCAGACAACACAAGATACATACCTTCCTTTCATTTGCCTCCGTTGAGGTTCAACAGTTCTTATGATAAATATTTCATATCATTTCTGCATCGATTAGCTGGAGGTTTAAATTCTTACATGACTTTAAACCCTCGCGTAGAGTAGGTAATGGATTAAGGGCGTAGGTTATTGAATAGACTGTCTGTTGTCTTCTGGATGAATATTATGGCCATGAAAGCCAGAGATTTTATGTCATTAAAATATGACTCTTCTATAAACTCCAGATACTCCACAAAGGCTGATATAGAGCTAGCAATCTCTCACATTTTATATAGAATAGGTGCTCTGATTACATTCATACATAATTGATAATCACAACCCTTCAGTCAAGATTCTAACCTAGCTTCTCATCCCACTTATGTGGTGTGTGTTAATCTTATATACGAGTGGCGTGGACCTACAGTTTAAAATCGACTCCGAACGGCAGATGTTTTTTGAGAAATTTTTCATGGCAATTTTATTTTACTCTCAGTGATTTTGCCTGAAATATGCTGAGAGGAAGTCGCCGCAGAAATATTTTTTCATATTTCATTATGTTGGAGATGTCTGACCTGGTGTTTGATAAGGTAACACACTACGTACTAGGTTACGGCAATATTAAAGTACTCTGATTGTCTTAATTAAACAAGGCAAGGGAACCCAACTCCGTTGGTAGCAATAAGGTGCTCATAATTGACTTTCAAGTGAACCTACCCGTAGAAGTATACCCATCTTATTTGACTTAACATTATGTATGTCCATAAGAGCTAGTATTTACTGTAAATATAAAAAGCTTTCTAACAACAACAAAAGAAACTTTATTGAATTAGACCTCACGGGGAACTGCTTTGTTTGAAAGAGATCTCATACCACTAAAAATGATGTCAACCTGGAGATCAAGCGCAGGATTACTCTTGTCAACAGGTGCTATTATGGTCTCAATAGGCAATTGAGTAGCAGAGACCTCTCGTACGACAAAACTAAACTCTTCAAGACACTTATCCTCCCCGTGCTTCTTTATGGCGCAGAGGCATGGACCCTATTAAGCACTGATGCAGCAGCCTTCAGAGTATTCGTGAGAAACATCCTACGTAAGATCTTCAGCACAGTGCAAGTAAGCGATGATTTCCGCATCCGATCCAATAGTGAGCTGTAAGAGCTCCTCAACGACATGGACGTTGTCTAGCGTGTTAACGTCCAGCGGTGCGCTGGCTTGGCCATGTCGTTCAAATGGAGGAGGATGCTCCGACGGGACGGGTATTTGAAGATCTGCGGAAATCGGCGAAGACTTCCGCATGCGTTGGAAGGACCAAATCGAGGAAATCCTGTCGTCGATTGTTGTGACCAACTGGCGTAGGCACGCAAGAAGCAGAGGCGTCTGGAAAGATGTGTTAAAGCAGGCTGAAATCCGTTAATCGGGTTGTTAATGGCCAATTAAGTATGTAAGTAAGAAGATCTCTTTGTGGTACATTTTCATACTTTAGCTTTTGCTCTTACACAGATCGAATTGAACCACTGTTCCATTACCAAGTGGTAGACATGTATAGACGAAATCCATAATATTTTATTAACGCCATAGATTGCAGTAACTCATGTTTACACTTTACATAGCCAACAAGATTCACTTTCTTTTGTTTACCCTGAGCAAATGACAGAAAATTTCAAAGGGAAAGCAAAACAACCAAATTACATGGATACATGGCTTTAGTTAAACAGCCATCCACCCTAGTAGCACCTACCAAAATATTCTAAGCAACAGCATGTAACAGAAGAGAAAACTTTATTTGCATATCAGCTGCAGAAAAAAATGTTTAAAGTTTTTCCTTCTTTACTCATTTAAAGTGTTTTTCTCCACTTTTTTTCGCTTCTCTTGGAAAAACTATATTTTCTTTTGTTTAACGTCAACAATTTTCCATAATTTTACTACGAATTTTTTCTTTTTTTTTTTTCTTTTTGTTTCTTTGGCAACAACAGTAATAAAGCAGGAGGATTGCTGTTCCATGTCAAACTACTCGCTCACATGTTGCTGCCAATGTTTTTGGCTTGTCTTGACTGAAAGTTTTGTTTGTATTTTATGGCACGTGAAACGTGACAAATATGCTCAGCTCCTGCAAGGGGGACGATAGGAGGGACGTGTGTGTTATAATTTGCATATGTTTTACATTAATTTTCGGATTTTTCTTCTTCTTCAGCCATAAAACAAAATAAGCTGCAGGAAGGAAGGTAGGTTGGGGTGCCTGATATAAATCCATTTGTGCCATCCATCCATTCAATGCAATAATAATTCAATTTGCATAAATAGTTGGCAACTCTTAAATAAATTTATGAATACTTGTTATAAATGATTTACAAAATATGTAAAGACAAAAAAGAAGCAAAAAATGGAAAAAAAGGATTTTAAATGAAATTTATTTACAAATAATGGATGATAAAGGGTCCGCCAAATAACTTTTGTCTTTTGAAAATGCTTTAAAAAAAACTACTGAATATTTTCTCAAATTTCTTTTTTTATTTAAAAGTAAAGGGTGTTTTTTATAGAGGTATAGAACTTTAAGTTGCAATAAAACAACCATGGATTATTCGATTGACATGAATTTTATTTATCCGAAAGATAATCTTGTGGCATAACATTTTCAATATGATCTCTGGCATATGACCGCCACGGCTGGCGCGGATGTAGTCCAATCTGGACGTCCAATTGTCGATGACTTTTTCCAACATTTATGGCCGTATATCGGCAATAATACGGCGAATGTTGTCTTCCAAATGGTCAAGCGTTTGTGGCTTTACCGCATAGACCAATGACTTTACATAGCCCCACAGAAAGTAGTCTAGCGGTGTTAAATCACACGATCTTGGAGGCTAATTCACAGGTCCAAAACGTGAAATTAGGCGGTCACCAAACGTGTCTTTCAATAAATCTATTGTGGCACGAGCTGTGTGACATGTTACGCCGTCTTGTTGAAACCACATCTCCTAGACATCATGGTTATTCAATTCAGGAATGAAAAAGTTAGTAATCATGGCTCTATACCGATCACCATTGACTGTAACGTTCTGGCCACCATCGTTTTTGAGAAAGTACGGACCAATGATTCCACCAGCCCATAAAGCGCACCAAACAGTCAGTTTTTCTGGATGTAACGGTGTTTCCACATACACTTTAGGATTACCTTCACTCCAAATGCGGCAGTTTTGTTTGTTCACGTAGCCATTCAACCAGAAGTGCGCTTCATCGCTAAACAAAATTCGCTTATGAAAATCGTGAACAACGGTAATCTCGTTTTGGACCCATTCGACGAATCTACGCCTTACTTGATGATCGTTTGGCTTCAAATCTTGCACGAGTTGGATTTTGTAAGCACGAAAACCAAGATCCTTCCGCAAAATCTTCCATAAAGTGGATGGACACAGATCCAATTCCTGTGCTCGATGGCGGATGAACTCATTCGGGTCTTCCTCAATGCTACGCTCTACAGCAGCAATAGCTTCTTCTGTACGTACCGTACAGCGTCTCTGGGGATGCGAGTTATCAATAAGAGTAAACGTGGTGCGAAAACGTACCATGGTTAATCGAATTAACTGCTCTGATGGACGATTTTGTCGACGATAAAATGGACGTAGTTCGCGATACGTTTTCCGCACAGAACCATTATTTTCGAAATAAAATTGCACTATTTGCAAGCGTTGTTCAGGCGTGAGTCTATTCATGATGAATTGCCAAACCAAACTGAGAATAAATCACTTGACAGCTGTTAAATCGGTCGCCATCTTGAAAAGTAATGCCAACTTAAAGTTATATACCTCTATAAAAAACACCCTTTACAATCCTTCCGGTTAATAATGGAAAATAATTTCATTCAAATGGCTGTCTCGGCTGGCCATGCAGTAGCCTACACGATCGGTCCAATTTTTAAACACATTATCGATTGTGTGCAGCTATATTTCATCAATGGCTTCACGAATATTGTCCTTTAAAGCGTCAATTGTCTCTGGCTTATCAGAGTAACACTTATCTTTGACGGCACCCCACAAATAATAGTCCAACGGTGGCAAATCGCAGCTCCGAGGTGGCCAAACGACATCAGCTCTGCGGCTGATAATGTGATCTTCAAAAACAGGGCGCAAAACAGCGAGTGTAACTTCGGCTGTGTGGCACTTAGTTCAAGCTGTTCAGCAACTTGTATTCAAGTTATTTGTTGCAAGGATGTAAAGTAACACTGAAATATAATTGAAAACAATTTAAGTGTAATTAAATTCATACAAATCCACATAGTCTAGTAGGTAGTGTATTGGCTTATTGGACGTGGAGCCTGAGTTCAAACCTCAGGTCAAGTATCTCCAACAAAACAAAATATTTAAAAATATTTCTTCAGCGACTTCCTCTCAGCAGATTTCTTGTAAAAACTCTGAGAAAAAAGTTTCTCTAAAAATTTATCGTTCGAAGTCGACTTTAAACTGTAGATTGCCTGTCACTTCGTAATTAAAGCCCCCTGTATAGCTTATGTAGGTGTGGGAACACTCCTCCTATGGTTTCAAATACAGAGCATTCTTTATAACAATCGAACAATGGTAATAATGGCATACGTTCCCTACATCATAAGCTATCGAGAGTTCTGTTGTAAGACCACTAAAGCGGAAGCTTGATTTTGAAAGTTTCCAGATTGTAAAAATGGTTCGGAGTTCTTTATTTTCAATTTTCTGCAATTGTTTGGTTTTAAGCCCCACTAACAATTAGTCGACTACCAATTGGAGTGTTCATCACATTACATAGTCATCGATTTATTCAGTTTTATTTAGAGTGGTCAACTATACCCAAATTGGGAACGGGGTGGTACATTAATTAAATTTTTTTGAGGCACTACATACGTACTTACATAAATAATTCGATATTACAACCTTTTAGTCAGGTTTACAACCTACATAGCTCCTCACACCACTTACGTAGTTTTATACATGAGTGGCGAGACCTACAGTTTATCGTCGACTCCAAACGACAAATTTTTGAGAAACTTTTTCATGGCAAGCTCAGAGTTTCCGCCAGAAATCTGCTGAGGGGAAGTCGCCGACGAAATATTTTTTTATATTTCGTTTAGTTGAAGATGTCTGACCTGGGGTTTGAACCGACGCCTCAGTTCTTATAAGTCAACACACTACCTACTAAACTACAACGACTTTACTTTACTTTACACATCTTCAGGCATTTCTTACTACTTCAACAGATCGTTTTACTGCCCAATGACCTGGGATCCAGCAAAAGATATTGAAAAACATGAATTGCCCAGCATTCCCAGACAGGCCAATACTATTTCGAATTAACCCAACACACTACTTATTAGACTACGGCAACTTACTTTTTGAGGCACTAAGTTCCCTGAATTCTTTTACTCCACAGACAGAAATGGTCATCAATATTAAAGTATACAGGGTGACACTATTGATCCTGCTCAATATGGTTCAGGATGCTCAGATAGGCCCATCTGCGTGGATGACAGCCTTACTGTTATATAGAATTTCTATGTACTGTACTTTGTACTTTCAATTCATGGTGAATTGAATACATCTTTCGATGACGTAGTTTTTCACTACGATATAGTCCACCGTTGCCACCACAAATGATGTCAGTGTGGAGATCAAGCGCAGAATCAGCTTTGCCAACAAGTGCTACTATAGTCCCAATAGACAATTGAGTAGCAGAGATCTCTCTCGTACGATAAAACTAATATTCTACAAGACGCTCATCCTCCCTGTGCTTCTTTATGGCGCAGAGGCATGGACGCTATTAAGCACTGATGCAGCAGCCTTGAGAATATTCGAGAGAAAAGTCCTACGTATGATCTACGGTTCAGTGCAAGTTGGCGATGATTTCCGCATTCGATCCAACAGTGAGCTGTATGAGCTGCTCAACGATATGTACATTAGGCAGCGTGTTAAAATCCAGCGGCTGCGCTGGCTTGGCCTTGTCGTTCGAATGAGACGGATATTTGATGAGTAGACGACCTTATTTGCGTTAGAAAGACTAAAACGAAGAAGATCTGCCATCGATTGCTGTGACCTGCTGGCGAAGACGCGCAAGAAGCCGACGCGCCTGGAAGGATGTGTTAAGGCAAGCTGAAAGCCGTTAATCGGGTTGTTAATGGCCAATTAAGTAAGTAATTATTAAGTAAGGTTTTCACTTGAAATTTTTGAATTTCCCCTTGAGTTCTGAACATTTTAAGCCGCTACGGAGTACCTTCGCTGTAGCCGAACTATCTCTCTCCTTGAAATATTCGTGTGCCTCAGAATGGTCACTTCTTTTACTCTTATCACTCAGGTACGTCTCTACGCATATTATAAAATTGGAGAGTTTTCTGGTTCTATCCAGAGGACAAGCTAAGGGCTAATCAATTTATGAGGTCAAGATTAATCTTCTGTCTGTCAATATTCCATTAACAGTCCCCATAATTCGGATTCGTAGTAACATGTACAATCGGCTTATAACCGGCATAGTTTCCAACACTACTGTGTTACATGGAGATGCAGTGTCTCTTGCAACTCCATCTCTACTGCTTTACAATTCGAACTGTCTGTGCAAAAATAGTCCCTGACCACTATGTTCCTTCATTTCAGAAAAATGTGGGTCAAGTAGTATTAAAAAATGGTACCCTTTATGGTGAGCAATAAATCAAGATTTGTTTTATTTTTTAATTTTAGTTTTCCTGCTGATTTTATTCTGTTGTTTTGTTAATATATTCCTCAAAAGGGTTAAAAAGTTTAGCGAGCATCTAAAGGAAGTAACGCATCATTTATCAAACCACAATTCATTGTCAATTCCGTGATATTTTTTTCTCTAAACTCGTTGGTATAAAGTAAACTTTAACCATTCATTTAGTGTCAATTACAGTATGTTTAAGTAAAATAAAGAGAACAAATAGGGCAGACGGAGAGAAGAATTAGTGATAGAATTTAGGGTACGCACAGATTGTCTTCAATATTAAAAGTTTTCTGTATACCTACCTCAATACGGAACCTTTGCCATTTTCCGCAGAGAAGCTGAAAGCAGCTGCTGTCGGATTGAAACCCGATGCCATGCCGCCTGAGGTAATACGGGAGATTGCCAATTCTACTGGGAATGCACAACGTGCCGAGAGAGTGTATTTTCCCCGAAATATGGAAGAGACAACGGCTAGTCTTGATAAATAAGGGAAAGGGCGATCCAGAGGACCCATCCGCGTACAGGCCACTGTGAATGCTGGATACGGCGGGAAAGCTGCTCGAGAAGGCTTTTGAAGCCTCGGCTTGCTGCCGCGATTGAGAATAGTGGTGGACTGTCTGCTAGACAATATGGTTTTCGACCCGGTCTGTCTACAATTGGTGCCTTGAGAGAGGTGACTGAAGCGGCCAGGGTAACACAACGTGGGAGCAAATCTTCGAGGCATGTGGTACTGCTTGCGACTTTGGACGTTAAAAATGCGTTCAACAGTCTTAGATGGAACGAAGTATTAAATGCTTTGGAGTACAATTTCTCGGTGCCACACTACATCTTGGCCATGATAAGTAGTTATCTGAGTAGCAGACAGCTGGTGTATAACACAAGCTCGGGCCCAAGGGTGAAACATATAACATCAGGAGCGGCATCGGCATAACATCGAGTGTGCACACTGACAGAGCTATCGCTCTGCACTAACGTCGATAGTTGGGACGATCACGCCCGGTAACATTGTCGGGGTTATGATCGCGAGTAGGGAAAATTGGACCTCAGCGGCGAATTACGTGGAGAGTATTCTAAAACGGAAGAAGAGGGATCTTGAAGCTGCGGAGCATGTGGGCACGCCGGAATAAATGAAACTGGCACACGTGTTAAGCGAAATTCGAAACAGGGATCTGGACGAAAGGAATAGTGGAGACACTTAGATGTCTCTTCAACTTTCGACACGCAATCTGGACGCGGATATGAACACGCAGGGGCCAAAGGGCCAAGGGACTCCACTCCGAAGTAATACCACCGTAGTTCCGTAGTGGGCACAACAAGTCCACGAGACGAGGGGGGATTTAGTGGGTGAGGGCCCCACACACGGAGGATGTGACGACTTCCTCTATGGTGCGGTTAGGTACATTTACCCTCCTCGGCGTGAAAAAAAAAATTATATTTTGTCCGTATTCAACTGCCTTCGATTAGCTTTATTTCGATTTTGCATTCTTATTTATGGTCCTTCGCTCCAGTTAAAGGCACTGAAGCTTACAAAGCTTTGTCTACATTCTGCGCCTCACATTTTAAGCAGAACTGATTACCGGTAACATTCTGATTGTATTCAACTGCTGCCGCTTTACTTTATTTTGATTTCGCATTCTTATTTATGGTCCTTCGCTCCAGTTAAAGCTACTGAAGCTTACGTATATTTGTCTACATTCTGGGACTCACATTCTAAGCAGAATGTCGCTTAGCTTTATTTTGGTTTCCCGTACTTATTTGTGGTCCTTCTGGGACTTAAATTCTAAGCAGAACAGGACACTTGTAACATTCTGATAGTATTCAACTGCCTTCGACTAACTTTATTATGGTTTCACGATCTTATTTATGGTCCTTTGCACCAGTTAAAGGTGCTGAAGTTTACAAAGCTTTGCCTAGATTCGCTGGTTACTGATGTACTGGTTCTAAAGCAATACTACCAGCTATCTCAACTTGAATGCTCTGAAGCGTGCCACATTTCGCTTTACTACTTTGCTTTATGATCCTTCGAACCAGTTGAAGGTGGTCAAGCTTACAAAGCTTTGTCTAGATTTCTATGTTCGGGATCCTAGAACTCAGATGCTAAACAGTACTGGTTATCGGTAACATTCTGATCGTATTCAACGGCAGTCCCTTAGTTTTATTTTGGTTTCATATTCTTATTTATGGTCATTCGTACCAGTTAAAGGTGCTTACTAATCTTTGTCTACATTCTGGGACTCATATTTTAAGCAGAACTGTTTATCGGTAACATTCTGATCGTATTTAACTGCCTTCGATTAGCTTTATTTTGATTTCGCAATCTTATTAATGGTCCTTCGCAGCAGTTGCAGGCTTTATTGAAGTATAAACCAACTCTGGTTCTAAAGCGTACTTTCGGATATTGCTCCCAGCTACTTCGACCTGAAATTTTGCCGCATTTTGCTTTACTACTTTGCTTTATGGTCCTTCGCACCAAATGGCTTACAAAGCTTACAAAGCTTTGTCTAGATTAGCTGGTTGCTGATGTTTATTGAAGTATAAACCAACTCTGGTTCTAAAGCGTACCTTCGGATACTGCTACCAGCCAGCTCAACCTGAAATGATTCGCCTACAAGTCTGGTTATATTCAAAAAGAACAAAGAAGAAGAAACAACAAGAAACCACCAGCATACACGCAAACTGTGACTATCCCTCATATTCTTTACCAATTTTGTCTCCGTTTTCCTTCTTTTTTTAGTTGATTTAGCAAACAAAACTGAAACCATATTGTTGTCGTTGTTGTAGTTGTTATAAATTCAACATAATTTGAAATTCATAAGTGTGTACATTTTTATACATCACATTCATCCATTCATCTGTTCCCCAACAACATTCACAAAAGCATACAAAGCAAAGAAAACATGATTGATGATGTCGCTACTTATGAACGTTATTTACAGAAATAGTTTTGCATTCCCACTCGAACTACTTACACCACGTTCTGTCGGAAATAAATTATGAAACTTAGAAAAAATACTAGGAGAAGAAAGCACAAGAGGTGTTACCAAAACATCTGGCTTATTATGGCAGTATTTTTATTTCAGGCCACCAACCAACAACGCTTAGTAATGTATTGTGTTTGAATGAAATGAAATTTGTTTTGAAAGCTTACAAAAGATGCATTTCAATGGAAATTTAAGATAAATTTTGAGGAGTATTTTAGTTTCTAATGGCATAAATATGGAGACAGTTTCATAAAGGAAACACGTTGAAAGGTAATTGGCAAGATATACTTACCTTTGGTAGGACTTTTAAAATTTTTTTCTTGTATGAAAGGAAAGTTCTTGACAAAATGAATGCACAACGAATGATGAGTTTGTGTTCGAACTTTCCTTTCCAATTCCAACTCTGTTTTCATGCAGGACTACTTTTCAATTACAGGGTAAAACCATTTTTTTGTTTCAATGTACTCATCACAGAATCTACGTATTTCAGTCGAGAAAATTCCCATTCTGAACAAGTGCCCTTTGTTCAGCCAAAAGGATTATTACTACTCATGGAGCATATAAAACAAGACTCAAACCTTTTTTCTTTGTAACTAATCTACAAAAGTTTAGTGTGACTCAAGGCCATTTGAATTTAAAAGAAGACACGTATCCTTTCATTTTCCTTTTCATAGAATAAATTGTTCTTAATGCCACTGCCCACTCCACAAAAAGATTTTGGCCAAATCGAAGGCTCCTCTACTTGCTTAATGCCGTGAACCTCTACAGCACGTGGGATCCACCAGAGCCTATTCCTGCCTAGCTTATTCAATTGGTACAAATAGTCACGTATAACTTGCAATTAACTCTGAGTGCTCTGATGCCTGCTTGTATTTTCCTTTGTACTTCCTCTCTAATTTAAATAGCACTTCTTCGGAACCCGTGGACTTCCACTAAGCAAATATATTAGTGAGTTCTATTAGTTTCCTCATGGTTTCAAAATATTTCACTCTAGAAATAGTTTCTCTCGCACTATCAGTCCTCGACGCATGGGTACACCAGAGCAGTGTCCCTGTCTTAAAAGAGTATGTAACTTTCAAATCTTTTTGCGAAGTCTCTCCTGAGGTTTACTGGTTTTGTCCAGGGAATAGTTAAACAGGTAGCTGTCACGATATTTAATATTCTGATGAATATCATGTCAGACTGTCTCTCATTATGGTTCTTATAGTCTACATAGTTCCAATCCTTAATACAATGGGGGCTTTAATCCAGAAGACCAGGGCCCCTGAATGATAGTGTCTCATTGCCTGGGTTATACACTCTCCTATCCTCGTAGCACAAGCAGAGTTTCTCACTGACTATTAGTGGCAATTAATTGATCAGCAGCCTAGTGACCTCCATTGCCGGTGCTTCCTATTGTGTTCTAAAGTCGTCGCAGAAGAATCATTTCTTATACGCAACAGGGCACTTTAATTATTAAAGTATTTAAAACTATATTAAATAGGTAGCTAGAGATGGCTGGTTACCCAAAGAAAAAGTAATAGACATACGTAGGTATGCATTGTGGACAGATTATTTAAACCGCTTACATAACAGATCGTAGTCGCCATAGACTACTACGTAGTATGTGGGCTTATTAGTCGCGTGGTCACGGTTCAAACCCCAGGTCAGACATCTCCAACAAAACGAAATACAAAGAAATACGAGAAATGCCACTCAGCAGATTTCTGGCAAAAACTCTGAAAGTAAATATAAATCGCCATGAAAAAGTTTCTCAAAAATACTGTCGTTCGGAGTCGACTTTAAAACTGTAGGTCGCACCACTCATGTATAAATTTAACACAAACAACATCAGTGGTGTGAGAAACTAGGTCCATAATCCCTACTGAAGGGTTATAATGATCAATTGTGTTACGTACTCGTATGTTATGGCCTGTGGAAAACATAAGACTTTGCAAATATGATATCTTCTTTAACTGTGCTATTCATGCTTGCAATAGAATGAAAGTTATGTGCTCTTCTCCACTTTCCTTATCCCTCTCTTATAGTTCCAGCATTATGATGCCATTTATTTAAGAAGAAAAAAATGCTTTAAAACGTTTATCTCGTAGAGCATAAATCTTTTTTCATTCATTCTTATGAAAAATTTTATGAAATTTTTTTCCTTGTCATAAAGAGCTTTAAAGTCACAACCTAAAATAGTTTTTCTTTAATGTGTTGCCCCATAAATTCGTGCATGCGTTCTCCATGCTGGTATAATTTTATGAAAATTTAATAAAATTGTAATAATGAGACTAACAAACCCATGTCAAATGACTGTTCAAATAAAATTACCTTTTCAGGCACTCAAACACACATACCCAAGCTATTTTAAATGTTTTGTTAAATATTTACTAAAGGACATTAAGGACAAAGGAAAAAGCCAGAGAATAGATATGTTGTTTGGCTACGAAAAGAGTATTAAAATAATGATAATGTCACAGGAAATTATGATTAAGGTTTTCTGATACAGAAATTAACACAGAGTGGAGGCAAATAGTGTCAATGATTTCAAGGACAAAGTTTATTGAGGGGCATAGAAGAAGGACACAGTGGTTGTACATAAAATAAATACTTTTAAAGTGGCTTAACATGCATGCATAATTGGTCATTACAACCCTTCAGTCAATATTACGAACCAGCTTCTCACACCATTTATGTTGCGTGTGTTAATTGCTGCTACGATCACATCTAACATCTTAAGTGCAAGTATTACGCGAACCTCGTATAGTTACCTTGGAAACTTAAAGAAAAGTTTGGTTTGGTGACCTTTAGATCAAGTACTGCAGCTAAACGATCTATTGCACTACCCTCAATCTATCTATCCCTCGTATCCAGATGTCTATGGCGTCCTCTAAACCAATTGTCCTGACTTCATACATACACACTCGGTCATTACAAATCTTCATTCAGAATTACTACCTAGTTTTGCTCTTCTATTGTGTGTGTTAATTTTATGCATGTGTGGTGGGACCTAAAGTTTAAAGTCGACCCAAAACGACAGATTTTTGAGAAACCTTTCATGGAAAATTTATTTACTCTTAGAGTTTTCGCCAGAAATCTGCTGAGAGGACGTCGCCATGGAAATATTTTTTCAAAGATGGAGATGGAGATGTCTGAGCTGGGGTTAGAACCGAGGTCTCTCGTTTACTAAGCCAACATACTACGTACTGGTACTACGGGCCATTTTTACACTTACTTACTTAATTGGCCATAACAACCCGTTTATCAGATTTCGGCCTGCCGCAACACTACCTTCCAGGCGCCTCTGATTCGTGCGCGCCTACGCCAGTTGGTCACACCAATCGATGACAGGGCTTCCTCGATTTGGTCCTTCCAACGGATGCAAGGTCGTCCTCTTCGCCGACTTCCGCAGATTCCCGCATCAAATACCCGTTTCGCCGGAGCATCCTCCTCCATTCGAACGACATGGCCGAGCCAGCGCAGCCGCTGGATATTAATACGCTGTACAACGTATATGTCGTTGAGGAGCTCATACAGCTCACTGTTGGATCGGATATGGAAATCATCGCCAACTCGCACTGGACCGAAGATCTTGCGCAGTACTTTTCTCTCGAACACTCTCAAGGCCGCTGCATCTGTACTTAATAGGGTCCATGCCTCTGCGCCATAAAGAATCACGGGTAGGATAAGTCTCTTGTAGAATGTTAATTTTTTCGCGCGAGAGAGGTCTCTGCTACTCAATTGCCTATTGAGACCATAGTAGCACCTGTTGGCAAGAGTGATCCTGCGCTTGATCTCCAGACTGACATCATTTCTGGTGGTAACAGCGGAGCCAATATAAATAAATTCCTTGACCATATCAAAAGTATAGTTAGCGGCCGTAATCTGAGAATCAATACGCCGCGCATCTCTACTTGTCGATAAGATATACTTTGTTTTGCCCTCATTTACTGCCATACCCATCTTAGTAGCCTCCCGTTCAATAGCACTAAAGGCAGCAGTAACATGTCGCTTGGTACGCCCTATGATGTCAATGTCGTCAAGGTACGCAAGCAACTGGACACTTTTTTGAAAAATAATGCCATTGCGATGCACTCCCGCCTTTCGCAGAACACTCTCCATGACGAAGTTGAAGAGGTCGCATGATAAGGGGTCGCCTTGTCTGAAACCTCGCACGGTACCAAAAGGTTCGGAGAGGTCCTTACCTACCTTGACCGAGCTGCAGGAATTGCTCAACGTCAACTAAACGTTAACTAAAGGGAGGATTTTAACCGTCAGATAAATTGTTTTTCATTATTATAAGTGGACAATAAGGTAGAAGTGAGCATTAATCTACAGGGAGGATCATCCTACCGGCTTTTTTTAAAGTTAAGTTTATGTTTGAACTTGCCATATTATATATTACTTTCAATATGGCAAATTCAAATATAATCAAAATGGGGAAACAAAACAACAAAAAAAGAGGCCCTTTGATATCACTGCGTTTAGAAAAACTAGTTTAATTGAGCAGTTTTATCGACATTGCTCCGGCCTTAACAGTTGAAACAGCAACTTGAAAAAATTTTTTCATTTTTATGTCTTTGGTGCCACTGTCAATAATTTTATACGGGAATATTCTGAACTCAATAAATATTTTATTTCCACAATCAGATACTTAATGGAATTGCTTTGTATGGTCTACAATTACACCGTAAAAAGGGAAGTGAATACAACAATTTCTAATTGTCATTCCCAATTGAAACAATCATTCATAATTTATTTCGGCATACAAAATGACTGTCATTAAATAAAAAGAATCCTTATAGGCCTGCCTTCTAATGACAATGATAAAAACAATGATGGCGTGTTGGAATTATTGTTTAAAAATAAACAATACAACCTCATAAAACAATGAAAAAAAGAAAAGACGAGAATATGCATGCGTCAGTCCAATGACATGGTCAAAGTTCAATGCCCTTGATTTTGTTAAAGGACAACATGACATTAACACTTTAAGTCATGATAACTGAAATCGATTTTTCTTTCCCTAATTTCTAGCACGTGACCAACAACTAAACACGAATTCTTGTATTTTATTTGCCATACAATGACCATAATAAACTCTAATAATGTTAAAGTGCCATGTCATTAAAATATTCCCGAAAAGATTTTTATGATTTTCATTTTGCGTGAATGAAAAATAATTTCCGGCAATGAAACATGCAAAAGTAATTCTAATTGCGTTCAGAGAACTTAAAAAAATTATAAATAATTACAGATTATTTAAACAGTGTTCCTACAGCAACTTTTTATAAAAACAAATAATCCTGCAAATAGGCCTCCAATTTAAAAAATAAACAATTCCTAAAAGATGAGTAATGTCTCCAAAAACAAATTTCCTTGCAAGCTGTAAAGTTTAGGTTAGCTTTAACGCTTATAAATCCGCAAATACAGTGAGCGTCAAACGAAACTACATTAAAAAATATACATTAATAAATTGCCGTCATTTTTATTTTAAATTTGTTTCGTTGTCAGTATTTCAAATTGAAACAAAAAAAATTACAAAAGATTTCAAAAAAAGTTAAATTTGGTGATTGTTGAAATTTTAACCTCAGTGTACAATTTCTTTTGACGGTCACTGTAGGTGTCCAGCTATAAAAAAATATTGGGTCTTTCATCAAGCTCTTTCTATCTTCAAATTTAAATAAAACATCGTGTATGTGAGATATCTTCGAAATTTTTTATTCGTTTGAAAGACATATTGATGCCATTATGTGTGGAATAAAACATCGTTCATATATCCATCACGGTTTTTCTGGGTAGAGCACATCCGAAATGCACTCACGCGTAAAAATTAAACTGAACTTGACCCATAGAATGGGTTATGTTGGCTTTGAGGGGTACAATGATTTTAAGCTTATACACATACACCTGCGACTTAAGAAAACTCCAGAAGAAGAAGTCTAATGGCCATAAATATCGCAAGATCTTGGTAGCCAATACACTTAATTTCCACGTGAGATGACCAAACCCTCAAAAAAGAATATTCAAAGTGCCATGAGCTGTTTGGAACATAGTGCCCTGCTGTCGAAATTACATATCGTCGCTTGTCTAGTAGATAGTGTTTTGGCTTATTAGATGTGAGGCCTCCAACTCCAGGTCAGACATCAAAACGAAAGTATGAAAAAATATTTCCTTGATGACTTCCTCTCATGGACAAATGCCATGAAAAGTTTCGCACAAATCTATCGTTTAGAATCGGTTTTAAACTGTAGGTCCCGCCACTCATATATAAAATTAACACCCACAACATTAGTGTGAGAAGCTAGGTCGTAATATAGACTAAAGCGTTGTAATGGCCAATTATGTATGTATGCGGTCAGTAGAAATGAATAATCATCGGCCTATACTGCTTGTCGTTGACACCGGTCAAGGGCGTCCTCAAAGAAATATGAACTGATGACGTCGCCAGTTCAAAATCCACACCAACAATTACATCGGAATGCATTGAACATTCTCGGGTCTCATGTGGATTGGTGTCGTGTCAGGTTCGACAATTGTTTGTTCCCCTACCCATTCTTTCAGAAATGCACCTCTCAAAGCTGAAGAGATATTTCAAGGAAAATTACTTTCAGCTGCTAACTGCTGCACAGCCTATTCAGCCTAAACACTTTGTTGTCTAAGGCTGTATACCTTCAGTTTATGTAGCAGTTAAATTTTATATGTATGCAGGCCCAAGTTACGTCTCAAAATCCGCCAAGTTATAGGCTACGAGAAGCCGAATTTTTGTGAGCGATGTGACTAACTAGTAAAAGCGCGGAAGAAGCAGAGTCGCCTGGAAGGATGTGTTAAGACAGGCTGAAATACGTTAATCGGGTTGTTAAGAACCAATTAAGTAAGTAAGTTAGTACGGTGCTAGGTCATTAACTGAGTCAATCGGATCGAATTTATTCACTATATTGAAAATAGTTCTCTTCGTAGAACGATTACGGCGAATTGTGTGGTATATTGCCTGTACAGAACATCCTTTTTAATAAAAAAAACAATTTCATTATTTGTACGTGTTATTGAATGCTATATTCGTCCAAGTTGATTTTAAAAACCGTACTTAAAAACGACAACTAATTTGACAGCTGTAGCTTTAACAAGATGGCTGTTATCAACTGTCAAAGCTCGGTTGGAAAGTTAGCGTTGGAAGACCAAATTTGCACATATTTTCAGTCTCCCAACATTTTATCATAAATTTTTTTTCAATATCTTTTGCATTTAATCAAAATCCATACATACAGTGAGCGTCAAAAGAAATTTATAAATATATAATTATTATATAAAATTCTAGCAATCAACAAACTCAACGTTTACCACTTAAGGATAGTGCCCGAAAAAATTTGACAATATTTCGAAAATGTTTTCTTTTTTGTTTCAATTTTAAAAACTGAAAAAATGAAAAAATGTTAAAATAAAAATAACGTTAATTTATTAATTATATATTTTTTTAATGTACAATTTCTTTTGATGCTCACTGTACCTAAACAATGCGTGTGTATTTAATTTAATGCATTTCAAAAATATGTAGAAATATTTCATGAAACTATTCTAATTATTTTTTCTTTTATTTTATTTCTAAATTTAAATTTTTATTAGAATTTCAATGCATTTTTCGTTTTTCCTTGGTCAATAAGAGATTTTTATTCTTTCATTTTAAAAAATATTTCATTTCATTTGCCTTTTTTACTTTCCTATTTTTCCAATTATATTATCTCTTATTTATTTACATTTTCTTTAATATAAATAAAATATTTTTCATAATAATTCTATTAAAGTACTCCGTCTCTCATTTTTTTCAAACTTTATTTACCTGCAACCATGCAGCAAAATTCCCTTTTATTATGCAAAAAACTATCAGTTAAAATCAAAAAAAATTCAAACAATTTTTATTATCATACAGAAAAAAGAAAAAATTACAACAAAATACATTAGTTTGTTGACCTGGCTTATAAATAAATCTGTAGTAAAAAATATAGGCACGCAAACAAAGCAAATTAAAATTTAAAAAATTATGCAAAAAATTTGTACAGAAATTTAAAAAATTATGCAAAAAATTTATTTTTAAATTTGCAAATTCAATATTGAATATATTTCTTCAAAGCCCTTTAAGGGTTAAAATATGCCCAAGAAATTTATGAACGGTTCTATGGTGTAATGGTTAGCACTCTGGACTTTGAATCCAGCGATCCGAGTTCAAATCTCGGTAGAACCTGCAATAAGAAATGCATATTTTATTATGATTTACTTGGAGTAATCGAATGAGAAAATAATTTATAAAGGGATTGACCTTAAAATCTCTTAATTCTACGGAAATTTGTTGCAGATTTTCACCAAATCAAAATTTAAGCAAGTCCCCCCCATAAAAATTATATTTTTGTATTCAATATGCAGTTTTAGGAAAATTCCGTCGCTTATTACGTTTTGGTGCGGAACTCCGCTATTTCAGTTTTTTAAACTATTTGTTGAAGCAAATAGGTCACTTGAACAAAAAGTGACCAGACTTCTGTCACACGGTTCTATGGTGTAATGGTTAGCACTCTGGACTTTGAATCCAGCGATCCGAGTTCAAATCTCGGTAGAACCTTCTCAGAAGACTTTTTTGATTAAGACTAAGTAGAACTAAGTAGAATTTTTAATTAATGTGGATGTTGGAAATGAAGGAGAGGGAAATAAAAAATTCTTATGATGATAACTCGAACAAGTTTTACATTAATAGACACAGTTTTCCCTCAAAGTTTCCATATAGAAGCTTAAGGATTAAATATAGTAACACGATATGTAGGGCCGACTATATAGAGGACAGTAACAAAAATCATTCCAGTTAATTTGTGTCTCAGTCTGAGCTTTTTTCATCTGCCTCATGTCCAGAATTTCTTTACGATTTTTGTATCCAAAAGGCGCCTTCACTTAGTCGCCAGTTTTACACTTCTGTGACCCGTTAACTTGTGCCTCGGCCTGAGTTTTTCATCCGCTCCATGTCAGCATTCCTCTATGACTTTTGTATCCAAAAGGCACATTCACTCAGTCGCCAGTTTTACTCTTCTGCGACCCGTTAATTTTTGTCTCAGGCTGAGCTTTTCCATCCGCCTTATGTCCAGAATTTCTCTACGATTTTTGTATCCAAAAGGCACATTCACTTAGTAGGATTCCAATCGAGAGCTAAAAGTCCAAGTATATCTTGTGCCTTTGCAAGGCTATTTTAATATCGAATTTCCCCAGATTATAAGATCTCTCTCTGAATTTGTTTATAGACCACAACCTATTAATGCTTAAACAATTTTTCCTACCTCTCTTCTTCCCATATTTCACAGACGTACACGACAACTGATTAGATCTTCGCATTAAAGAGTCTTCAACTGACTCGATGCTAAGGTTTAACAAAACTTTTTTATATCTCGAGAGCTTCACTATAAAAAATTTCAAGAAAAAAACCTGTGAAGTTAAAAGTAATTTTAGTAAACGACTAGAGTAACCGGTTCTATGGTGTAATGGTTAGCACTCTGGACTTTGAATCCAGCGATCCGAGTTCAAATCTCGGTAGAACCTGTATAATTTTTGGTTTCCTTTATAACTAGCTACATAGTTATAATCATAAAAAATAACCGGTTATTATATGTATACATTTGAATACATTTAATTTCATGAAGTGAACTTAAAAGTGTAACCAGTTTTCGAAAACATGAAATTGGGCAAACAACCTTCGGCTTACCTAGACTTACGAACACATTTATTTCCTTTATAAAAACCAGTCTTAGTAAAATTTGTAGAGTTTTAAGATATGACATAGATAACCGGTTCTATGGTGTAATGGTTAGCACTCTGGACTCTGAATCCAGCGATCCGAGTTCAAATCTCGGTAGAACCTGCAAAATAGCAATACTTTTTACTATATGTTCTTAATAACACAGAACCATAAAAAACCATTCGTCTGTCTGCTGTGGACCCTATAAAAAGTATCCATACAACACGATTAAAAGGTCTATTGATTGGTTGTAGATATTCGGAATGTAAGCATGTGCAACTTTATTTAAATTTTTTAGAGTTTCTATTGGATGCTTAGTAGCATCTTATTGCTGATTTTTAATTGGTTATCTGAAATTGCTGCACATCTCTAAGTCTTATCTAAAGTAACCGGTTCTATGGTGTAATGGTTAGCACTCTGGACTTTGAATCCAGCGATCCGAGTTCAAATCTCGGTAGAACCTGCAATACATTACTTTTTGGAATATTTTAAACTCTTCAAGCCAAACAAAACATAATACACTCAGACATATAGTAACCTACCTAGACTACCAAGTAACAGCTCAACTCAGTTCCAATTATTTTTTTCATTTAAAAATATTTTTAAATTACTATGGCGTCTAAAATTTAATTCCTGTGAACTAAATGTGAATTATCTTGCTTGCTTAACGAATAAAAAATTGGAAATCATAACGGTTCTATGGTGTAATGGTTAGCACTCTGGACTTTGAATCCAGCGATCCGAGTTCAAATCTCGGTAGAACCTGATGATATTTCATTTTTTTTGACATTCCAAATGCGTTCAGATATTAAAATAGCTGAAAGGTATCAACTGTGTGATGTAGAAAAAAAGATTCTATACTTCAGCAGCCCACTTTCCGGGGTTAATTATAATAGTCAAGGGAGCAATTGCTTCTCACCCCAGACGATATATTTTAAAAATAACTGCGGCGTCTATCACATATGTTTTCCTATTTAACAAACTGAGAATTATTTCTTTGGGTTGGAGAATGCAAATATTTTTCGAAAACCTAACGGTTCTATGGTGTAATGGTTAGCACTCTGGACTTTGAATCCAGCGATCCGAGTTCAAATCTCGGTAGAACCTTTCTGAATAAGTATTTTGATTTAATCTTAAGGATGACTTAAGGCATGAGAATCAGATGAAAATTGCATCTTCCAAAAGGCCAAACCAAAAATGTTTGGTTATCGCTAAAAATCTTTAATCAGCAGTAAATCTGTAGTTTAGAAGATTTTTCAAAAAGCGGTCCAGAAGACCATATTCTTAAATCCCAAAGTCCCAATATTTTAATTTAAATTTCTTACGAAATGCGTTGATAACTCCAAAACTTCAGTTTTCCTTTTTCAATATGTTCTCTCTTATATAGAATTTTTATCAACAAATAAAGTAACCGGTTCTATGGTGTAATGGTTAGCACTCTGGACTTTGAATCCAGCGATCCGAGTTCAAATCTCGGTAGAACCTTTATCTGCCAAAGGGTTGTTTTTAATCGTTCAATAAATTTCATTTGAAATGTTTACTTCATCTCTGGAAATAGAAAATGAGAATTTCTTATACAATCTTTTGTTGGAAAAATTTATTTTTATAACACTTAACTTAGCTAAAAGATATAATCGCTATAAATTTGCTGCGAAAATAACCGGTTCTATGGTGTAATGGTTAGCACTCTGGACTCTGAATCCAGCGATCCGAGTTCAAATCTCGGTAGAACCTGCTCTATGCCTCAGATTTTATTTTTTATTTGCTTGTTTTTTTTACTTTTTATTTGGAACTTTAGAACAAAGAATCCACATTTTAGTTTAAATATTAACGTTGTATTCAATAAATCCAAGCACATTAAAAAAATTATCGTTAGTTTTACATGACAGACGAAAACGTGAAAAATTATAATTAAAATAATTTTAAAAAATTACAAAATTTAATGCATATTCAGCAAAAATTTATCAAAAAATTATAAGAAGTATTTGAAATTAATTGTTAAACTATTAGCTATGTATGTGCATATAATAACTTTATATTCGCTTATTTTGTCGCGACGCTATCATACGGTTCTATGGTGTAATGGTTAGCACTCTGGACTTTGAATCCAGCGATCCGAGTTCAAATCTCGGTAGAACCTTTATTTTTTATTTATTTGTGATGCTCCCAGTGGCTTGAAATGTCAGTGGTTAGAAATGTTTATCAGATATGAACACTGTCTGATCTCAATACAGCACCTTAGGAACTATAGCTACCAGTTAGGTTAACCATAACTTATACTTTAGACGGCATACCATAGGAATTAGTATTTATGCATGTATTAAACGTTGAGCTGTAAGAAATTATATTTTTGGGAGCAAGGAAACTCCCTAAATGGAAGCCTATTCGTCTACTTAAATGAAAGATTATTTATTTGATGTTGTGGGCTCATATAGACAGTATTTCAAGCAGGGAAAAACATGACATATTGGTATGCAGAAGACTTGCAGGAAAATGATGGTGGCTTAATCCAAAAACGGTGCTTCGAATGGGTCCTTCGTGCCATAATCTTGAAAATTCAACCAACGAATGAATGGAAAGTAAACCAGGGGGATTAGTCCAATCGTACCATATAAAGCTATTGTTTAGACAACGAGATCGAATTTAGAATCCACTCGGTTGGATAGGAACAGAAAGTAACTTGCATTTCTATAGCCGGTACAAGGAATACGAGTCCTATGGCAGCATCAGAGGATCTTATGGATTTAATTCCATTGCGTTTTATAAACAACAGTTTCATGGAGGCTATGGGATATAGCTTTGACACGAAATTCAGTAGAAAGCATAGTGATTTATATATCAAGAGCCTTCCTTCTTAACAGTTCATGTAATCTTTAAAATTTTGTGATATCCTTTACTAACGAACTTAGTAACATAAGTGAGGACAGCAATCTGGAACTACACACTCTTTTTAGAGAGGAAACATTTTGTGATATAAAGATGGATCAAAGACATCTTGTAGAACCAGAGTGGGGGTGTTCAGTCTTAGATGAGGAAAACGAATCTTGAAACCTGTGGCGGTTTAAGGAATTTCCAAAGGGAAAACACGGGGGGTTATCAATTACTAGGCAACGAGTTATCGCTACTCACTTCGAACGTCAAAGCAAATGTGCGTAAAGATAATACATAAGAAAACGCTATATATTCATGTTACTGCCTCTAGACATCACTAAAAATAAGGTGTAGTAAAAAAAATCGGTAATAAACTAAGCGCTGAGCGTATATAAGATGGATTGTGAAGTGCTAGTGATGCTATTAAGTCAAGATTTTATACTTGAGACCTTGTGACACTGTTTACTGACTGTTAACTGGCTGTTTAAGTTTGCTTCGAAAATGGATATCAGTAAAGATAATAAAAGCATTTACCTCCACTATGCTAAACTCTAAATTCAGATCTATGTTATCAATCAAGCGGCCTTCTTTGTCCTATAGGAGGGAAGATGTATTCCAGCAGAACAACATCAATCATCATCACTTCGATTTGATTGTGATATCAAATAAATACGACATGTTCCAAATCCTTTCTTTTGTTTATAATTTGAATCAATAAGGGGATGGTAATAAAGTAAACACCAAAAGACACAGGCATACATGTTTAGAAATGATTGCTGCTACACAGGAAATAAATAAATTTCATTCAAATATTTCTATTTCGTCTCTAGCGCTGCATTAAATTAAGTTAACTTAAGTAGTTACACCTTAATGACGGGGAAAATTTATTAAACAACAAATTTTAATACAGGGTAAGAAATTTCGCCCCCCTCGAAAAACCGCTATTTTGCCGCAGCCCATTATAACGGTTCTATGGTGTAATGGTTAGCACTCTGGACTTTGAATCCAGCGATCCGAGTTCAAATCTCGGTAGAACCTTTATTAAAAATTTTTTTTTTAATTTTTTTAAAATCTTTTTCTTTCAAAAAGAATTTTTTTTTTAATTTTTAAATCATTTATGCATTTATAATATGCATCACTGCAATATTATTAATTATATTATCACTTGTACTTCATTAAATTATTTGTTTTTTCTTTCTACAGGCATTGATATTAATTGGTTGTATTGTTTTACACTCTTCATAATTAATTTGATATCAACAGCAGTTGTGTGCAGTATGAACTTCATTATATTGCAGTTCATTCATAACAGCACAGTGTCACATGCTGCATGCAGCTAGCTATGTACATACGTGATATTATAAGGGCAACATTAAATTATATTTGTTAGGGAAAGCATGATGATGTATGGAATTTTTAATTAAGACTTAATATTGAATTACTATTCATAGAGATTTTTTTCTTTCTACCATGCAGGCAAGAGGAGGCACATGTGCTTATTAGTAAAGTATGTTGAAATAAAAAAGTCATGGTTTAAATTAACGCATGGATGGTGTGACTAAAGGGTTACAATGGCCAGTAATGTATGCAGTTTTATGGGGCAATATCACAACAGCAAATTTGGTTAAAAGAAAAATCGAACATTATAAGAGAAAATTATGCATGATACATAAGACATAAGCTTGATATATATGAATGATACATATGCATGATACATATGCATGACACATATGCATGATACATATGCATGATACATATACATGATACATATGCATGATATATATGCAAGATACGTATGAATGATACATATTCATGATACATATGCATGATATATATGCATGATATATATGCATGATACATATGAATGATACATATGCATTTTTCATATACATGATACATATGCATGATACATATGCATGATACATATGCATGATATATATGCTTGATACATATGCATGATACATATGCATGATATATATGCAAGATACGTATGAATGATACATATTCATGATACATATGCATGATATATATGCATGATATATATGCATGATACATATGAATGATACATATGCATTTTTCATATACATGATACATATGCATGATACATATGCATGATACGTATGCATGATACATATGCATGATATATATACATGATACATATGCGTGATACATATGCATGCTACATATGAATGATACATATGCATGATACATATGCATGATATATATGCTTGATACATATGCATGATACATATGCATAATACATATGCATGCTACATATGCATGACACATAAGCAGAATACATATGCATGATACATATGCATGATACATATGCTTGACATATTCACATCCTGATATAAATTTCTCTGCTCCTAAAGCCTATTACTTCAATATCAAGCATTACATGAATAGTAATTACTCCACAAGTTTTAGAGGTTCATTCACATCATGAAATTACTTTTAAGTCACCCGATTGTAAATTCATTTCGTATAACAGACAAGAAATCCATATTTTTGTTTTATATTGAACAATACAACACACTTGAACTTCATTAAACGTCTGTTATTGTATTGAATTTAATTATTGACACTTTGAATGCGAAATGCCGCCGCATACAATCTGTGTTATTGATATGACATGATATGCTTTGAGGCGAAATTACTTTCAACGAAAATGCGTACAATAAACCCGACAGAATTAGAACAAACATTTAAATTGAAAACTTATGAATGAGGTATGATTGAAATTTCTTAAGCCAGAGATATGAATACACTCAGTGAAATAATTAAAAACCTACATCAATAAGTTGACGTTTTTGATTGGATGCTTAGAGCCACAGGCTTTCAATATTGATTTTTCAATCAAAATTGTTTACGACGTTAAAGTGTTCAGTTATATCATCAAGCATGATTGTCATCCATAAGGTTTGGAGAACATAGAAATCGTTGTGAAATAGCCACTGCATCCGGAAAAACTGACTGATTGCTGTGCATTATGGTGTGGATATATCATTGGATTGTACTTTTTCGAAAATGTCCCTGTAAAATCCATTAAAATTAATACAAAGTGCTAAGGCCGTATGATAAGCTACTACTTTTTGGCTTGTAATTGAAAGTTATGAACAGGACAGTATGTGGTTTCAATAAAACTGTGCCAGGGGTCACAAAACATCAGGGATTTTGGCTTTGTTGACACTGTTAAAGGGCCACTAGGATCATAAAATTCTAAGCCCCTTTTTATGGGGTTACGTCAAGCACTGTAACTGTATTAGAACACCAACATTCGTCCGGAAATAGAAATCTACAAAAAGTCTAAATTTACTTCAAAAAGTTTAACTGCTGCAGCAAAGCCAGGTTATTTTATTGCACATCGTTTCTAAGGCTAGGATCCAAGCAGTGTAATGGAAAAAAGCCTCATCATTTCAAACAGAAAAATTTACAACCTTGTGCTAGTATTTCTATCTTTTCTGATAGTTTTCGGGTGTCTTTTGAACGCATCCTTCAGTTCTAAATTGATTGACATTCTCCGCAACCATCTATATCGTTTGTAGCATCAGTGTTGTTTTAATCCCATATGTATTCCAGGGAGATGCCAGGTAATTGCGTAGCTGAAGTTCGTGCCAATCCATTTGTGAAACGACTGTCCTCGTTTGACTGTCTATTGGGGAAAGGCAATGATTAGACGCTGATAAATCTTGTAATGAGCACGAATCTTGTTTCATTACTGAACTCTTCCGGATTAATGTTAATGCTGATAAATTCTGATGACGAATTTTGCTTCATTACCAGACTTTTCAAGCTTTAATTATATACCAAGCATACTGCACCTATTTAAAATGGATTTTAGATGTACATATGTCTGCCATTGTTTATATGGTATACTAAGAGGTTCTTGCATGATAGTTAGGCATGCAGCGAGGCTTCGGCTTAGCTAGTAATGACTTCAGCGGTGGTTGTAGATCGGTTGAATAGCAAGACAGTAAGGTTCACCACATTTGCCAGTCGTTAGCTCTGCCTCAATGCAGGATTTTTGTGATTGAATCCGCCTTTTCTCAATGATCTACCAGAGCTCTACTTTCTTAATATTGAAGCGTTCATTTGATTTATAAAATTGTTAGGCCCAATTTCTGAATGATTCTTGGAAGGTAATGGACTTAAATGCGGAGCTCTGATGAGATTTATTAATCAAGACTTGTCTTAGATTGATTGACTTAGGGCGTCGCATACTTCGGAACAGAGGTCAGCAATAAGTATTCAAAAAGATGAGTTGATTCGAATCATACTTATAATTTCTGCTACTTATACGCATTCATACTTATTTTAATGTCATAATCATACTACTCATATTCAAAGTTTAAAATACTCATGGTACTCGTACTTAACAATACGCATGTTGTTATTGATTTCGACTCTACACGACTCATCGTATACGCGAATCACAAAATAAGTATGATTCGCGTACGAACACTACATACTCATAAGAAGGTTGTGTGTTTGCTCTCCTTGCTCACTTTGTCTTTTTTGTTTATGTGTCTTTCTTCTTTCTTTGTAAATGCAACAACAACTAAGACTGTAAATTTTGTTGAATGATTCGAATCACTCGAGATCATTTATGAATATTATAAGGATTTTTCTAAATTTATGATTCTGAATGAGTAGGCGTATGAATCAAACATATTTCGTATGTTATGAGTTTGATATCAACGTTGTACTCATACTCATTGCAACTTGTACTTATAAATCAATGCTGTCCTGAGTACGTATGAAGAAGAGTAGTTGGATTTCAATACTGTTGACTCACTCATGCTCAAAATTTCACGAGTACTTATGAGTAGCGAAAAAGCGATTCATTGCTTATCTCTGCTTCGGAGTCAAAATGGAGCAGTTGGTATGAACAAAGCTGTCAATCTGTGCTGTAGTATTTTGGTTCTAAAAAATGACGAACCAAAACCCTTCTACTATTTTTTGCATTAAAAAACTTCTGCTGTGGGGATTTACAGTGAGCGTAAAAAGAAAGTGTACTCTATGGATAAAATTATAACAATTACCAAACTCAACTTTTACCACTTAAGGAGAGTGCCCGAAAAATTTGTTAAAATTTTCAAATTTTTTGCAATTTTTTTTGTTTCAATTTTAAAAACTGGCTATGAAATAATTTTAAAATTAAAATAACGGTAACTGATTAATGTATAAAGGGTCCGCCAAATAACTTTTTTCTGAAAATCTTTTTTATTTGAAAGTACAATCCTTCCGGTTAATAATGGAAAATAATTTCATTCAAATGGCTGCCTCGGCTGGCCATGCAGTAGCCTACACCAGAAGATGCCGATTTTGGCAAAAAAAATCATCTTTTCAGATGAAGCTCATTTTGATCTTGGCGGATATGTAAACAAGCAACATTGTCGCATTAGGGGCACAGAAAACCCGCACGCATACATTGAAAAGCCGACGCACCGAAAACGAGTCACTGTTTGGTGCGGATTTTGGTCCAGAGGCATAATTTGGCCATTTTTTTCGAAAATGAGCAAGCAGTGGCCGTTACAGTCAATGGCGATCGTTATCGAGCCATGTTGAACGAATTTTTTTCACAAAAATTGAAGAGAAGGATATTGGCAACATTTGGTTTCAACAGGACGGCGCTACGTGCCACACAGCCGAAGCTACAGTCGATGTTTTGCGCCCTGTTTTTGAAGATCGCATTATCAGCCGCAAAGCTGTTGTCGTTTGGCCACCTCGGAGCTGCGATTTGACACCGTTGGACTATTATTTGTGGGGTGCCGTCAAAGATAAGTGTTACACCGACAAGCCAGAGACATTTGACGTTTTAAAGGACAATATTCGTGAAGCCATTGGTGAAATACAGCTGCACACAATCGATAATGTGCTTAAAAATTGGACCGTTCGTGTAGGCTACTGCATGGCCAGCCGAGGCAGACATTTGAATGAAATTATTTTCCATTATTAAACGGAAAGATTGTACTTTCAAATAAAAAAAGAAATTTGAGAAAAGTTTCAGTAGTTTTTTTTCAAAGCATTTTCGAAAAAAAAGTTATTTGGCGCACCCTTTTTTAATGTACTTTTTTACTTTTTTAATGTACAATTGCTTTTGACGCTCACTGTTTATCACATTTTATACAAAGAAAAAGGAAATTCATATAAAATTTCTTTAAATTAAACAAAAAATTAAAGAAATTACAAAAAAAAAATAATTCTTTACTCTTAGAGAAAAGAGCAGGTTCTACCGAGATTTGAACTCGGATCGCTGGATTCAAAGTCCAGAGTGCTAACCATTACACCATAGAACCGTGTGACAGCTGTTTGTCAAATGTATAATTTGTTGACTGCCACCACTAAATAGGCCACTTGGGTACCAAAAATAATTTTTTTTTTTTTGGTAATGCGAGTATAAATAGTTTTTTTTGATGGCCCAGCAGTTTTATTTTAGTTTTAGCGTCAGCATATGGTGATCACTGCTGATAATGTTGAACGTATAGTATATAAACGATAGACGTGTGTTTGTTTGCTTTTCGTAAACCTTTATGTGGTTGTTGTTAAAACTTTTAATAAGTTAAAGAAGATCAAGATTACAAAACAAAGTATAATAACATGTATATATGTATGTAAGTAAGAAGGGGTTATTTGATGATGACGCTAATTTTTATACACCAGGCCTTTGGTATACAATAGTCTATGCAAACGTAGATAACAAAGCCACTTTCAAAGTTCAATGAAACCTGTTTCGTTTTCATACTACTTTGCACACTACTTTCCTAGTGTTGAATTTTTATTTAACGTTTTGAGAATACTTAAGATAATCGTGAACGAAAAACTCATTCAACCATAAACCGTTTAATCACTGTTTTTAACTTCAATCCTAAACGTTCATTTACCTTTTGTCCCCCATTCGATAAGAGTGAAAAGCTGTTGAGAAAAGAAGGAGAAGAAAATGAGCGTCAACGTCATTTTCCTTAATCTTCATAATTTTACATGCAGTCCTGGCACAACTTTGTAAACGTCGGTCGTTTAATTATAGTCCTTTAGAAAAGTAATTCCTTGCTATTGCTTGTTCTTGTTTCAATTCTAAATACTTAAGAGTTGTTAGAACACTTTAAGACCATGGCTAGAATAGCGCAACAGCAACAACAATTATTACAATTGTCGTCATCATCACAGAAACAGCAGTAACAACAATTAGCCAAAACAATAACTTTTATTTTCTGTTGAAGAAAAATGAAAAGTAAAAAAGTATATGACGACAGGTATTAAAGCAAAAAAACTTTAACAAGTTGAGCAAATACAGAATGCTTAAGTTAGTTATGGTTGGCATACACTGTGTGATACCCTACTCCATTTATAATGTGTAGAATATAACATCACGGCTTCTTTGTTTAGAGTATGCATTCGAAATGTTCCATTTTCAATGACTATGGCGTATAGGTAGGCAGGTTGGAGTGATTGCTTTGTTACTAAAGCTCACTTCAGCACATATAGCGGTCCGTTGTGATGCCACGGGTAAGCGGAGACCCCGCACTAACCAAATTTCACAGAACTCACAGAAGAAATTGGTCAGCGCTGGGGCTGCACACTCTGGCATATAAATCATCCTGAATTTGATCGATGCCATGGCGTTATGTTGGCTTTAGGGATCACTGTGGTTTGTGGCTCATTCGTCCACACCTGCGATTTAATCTGACACCATAAGAAAAAGTCAAAACGCGGGATTTCAATGGGCAGTTCTCATCAACTCTACGTGAGATGAGTCTTTCCTCAAGTCGGATGTGCAAAATAGCCAGAATGAAGTGAGCTGTGTGGCACTTAACGCTATCCTGTTGAGACAACAAGATCATTAAATTCCAGCCTGAAGAATGAAACTATAGTGAAGGCCGTTCTCAAAGAAATATGGAGGGATGAAGCTGCCAGCCCAGAAACTATACCAAACAGAAATATTTTTGGAATGCATTGATGGTCTTGGTTCTCCTAAGGATTGGTATCGTCCCTGAGATGTTTTTAATACAAATTAAAGTCATTTGCCAACTGCTCTACAGTGAACACAAGTCCATGGCGACTTGGTAAAACAGACTGAAGACATTACAACTAATTTGACCGATGTAGCTTCAACAAGATGTTCGTTTTCAACTGTCAAAGTTCGAAAGTTGGAATACAACTGTATTGAGAGAGAGAGAGAGAGAGAGAGAGAGAGAGAGAGAAAGAGAGCGAGTGTTAAGGTTTTTCCTCTCCAGAGTGGAAGAGAATGCTTAAGCCCTTATTTATCTGTAATGTTCATATATACATACATACATACAAAATTTGTCATTACAACCAATCAGTTAGAATTACACAGTAGGTTCCACACCACCCACGTTGTGCGCGGTTATTTTATCCATGTATTCTCAGAGTTTATTCTCAGAGTTTTTACCAGAAATCTGTTGAGGGGAAGTAGCCGACGAACGATATCTGACATGATAAGCAAAAACTATAAGAAGAGTCTCGGTAGCCAGTTCACATTACCTCTACGTTCACATCACCTCTGTCCTCAAATCTCTTGTGCAAACTTCTCAATATGACATGAGTTGTGTGCCACGTAGCTCTATTGTGTCGAAACCACATGTTATTGGTGTGCAGATCATTCAATTCATGCCAAAAGAATCCAAGTATAAGCGCTGAGCATTAACAATGATGCCCTCTACAACGCCGTTCTCTAAGAAATATGGCCGCCAACCCAAAACCCACACTTAACAGATACTTTTTCGGAATGTATTGATAGTCTTGGAGATCATGTGGATTGGTATCGTCTTGACGGTTTTGGTAGCGTCTTAACGGCATCGTCTTGACGGTCCTGGAAGGTAGAGACAACTGCTCTACACACAAGAATTTAATGAAACAAACTTAATAAATGTAAAATTATTTGACAGATGTAGCTGCAACAAGATGGTGGTTTTGAACTGTCAAAGTTCGGAAGTCTCTGTTGGAAGATCTTACTTATAGAACTATATTGAGGGAGAGGAAGTCAAGGTATTTCTCTCTCCAGAGAACGCTTAAACGCTTATTTATCTATAAAGTTTCGTAGAGCAACTAAACCGATATGATTGTTCCCTCTGTGAAAGAACCATACAAAGGGATGACTACTAAGTAGCGTACTGATCCACAATATCGTGGCTATAAATGGCCGAATGATTTGGGATGATTTTGCCTAAGGTGGGCCAGCGTATAAATACAACAGAGAAGACACTTCGACTTCAATACGTTGAAGTGTGCTGGAGTTGTGTGGATGCCAGATGGTACAATTTTCATGTGTTGATATTACAAAGCAGAGCAGGGGAGTGAGAATATCATGCCCTGATTCGGAAGTATTCTGGTAGGAACATTTATTTATAAGGCTATACTTTAAGAGCAAATGATCATTTAGGAATGAACAGAATTAACCGCAACTTTAAGCTTAAAGGGACTGATGCCACTCATATATTTAATATATTTAAGGCTGATTAGACTTTAAAAATTGTAAACAAAAGTTTGGGCTCAGCTTTGTTAAGGATAGAACTAGGAACGAGTGTAGTTTATCCCTTAAAGAAAGCTATACTGATTAGATCAGTGGTTTCTACGTCTATTTCTATCTGGTATTGAATACAACACCGTAAACATAATACTACTACAGTGCATACCATCTTGTTACAAGTCCTTTGACCCACCGTTTATGCCTTTAAACAAGCTCCTTGAGCCCCTTGAAAAAATTGTATTGTTTTATGGAAAAAAATTATTATTTTTTAAACAATATAAACACGCGCCGAAGGGGTGGAGAAAATCGTGTAAATAACCTTTTGTGTTCCACCGTGTTAAGTTTAATGTGTGCAACATTGCGTTAACAGCATTAAGCCAACACCACGAACAACAACAACAATACCTGTAATAATAATTGTGGAATAAGGCTAACAATAGTGTTGGTAAATGTTAAACAAATTGACAAATAAAATTTACAATAATAAACATGTAAGGCAATATCATTACACAAGGATACATGCGAAGGATCTACAAAAAAAATAAAAAATTGAGTCAAGTCCTTATACAGGAAAGAATTATGAGCAATTTATTGTTGCTATTGTAAGGAAAGTTATAATTATTAAGAAATTTGTTGTTGCAAGATGTACAACGAGGGACTTAATTGCGTCATTAGAAGTTATTAATGACAAGCAGCTGTTTTAGCCTTCATGCTTTACTTAATATTTTATTTTGCGTAAGAATTAAATGACGGTATTAGAGTAATTAGTAGGGACTAGAACCTAATTAATTAGTATTTAGTCGGCAACCAGCTCTCATCCGATTTCTGGCAAAACTGTGAAGGTAAATACAATTGCCATGACAAGTTTCTCACAAATCTGTCGTTCGCAGTCGACTTTAAACTGTTGGGCCCTCCACTCATGTGTAAAAAAGCCGTGGTGTGAGAAGCTAGGTTGTAGCCCTCACTGTAGGGTTATAATGACCAATTATGTACGTATGTACGTAAAATAATATAGAGGCGGTAATAATATGGCCTAATTAGACAGTGGTAGTGAGTTCAAAAACCTTAGGGAAGAAAGATCATTTCATAAAACGTTAAACAAACTGAAGTTGTAGTGTGTTCACAAACCTCGTAATGGTATGATCAGTTCGCAAACTGTTAAAAATGGAAATAATCATCAAAATTGTAAAGATCTGTAGATCCTCTGGAATTGATTTTGCAGAGTCGTAAATATGTTTATACCTAGTTCGGACTCAGAACCCATTTGAGAAATTTTAAAGAACGATAATCAAATTGTCGATAATGTTAAAACCAGAAGCGATAGTGTGTTCATAAACCATGTAATGGCATGATCAGTTCACAAAGTGATAAAAATGGAAATGATCTTGAAGACTGTAGAAATCTGTAGACCATCTGGTTTAATTGATTTTGGTGTGTCGTATATATTTTATGCGTAGTCGAGTTCGCAACCCATTTTGAGAATTTTTTAAATAAGATAATTCATTTCAATGTTATAGATAATGTCATCTCATAAAATGTTAAAAAAAACAGAAGTGATAGTGTCATAAGTCAGAAGTCATCTCATAAAACGTTAAAAAACGAAGTTATAGTGCGTACACAAACCATATACTGGTATGACTAATTCGCAAACTGTTAAAGATGGAAGTGATCGTGAAGATTGTAGAAATCTGGCGACCTTGTCATGTTGACATTGGTCTGTTGTTTATATTTGCTTTTTAGTTGAGTTTAGAACCAATTTAAAATATTTTAAAGAACGATAATTAATTTGAAAGTTATTGATAATATTAAAAACAATAGCGATAGTATATTCACAAACCATGTAGTTGTATGATCATTTCGCAAACTGTTAACAACGGAACTGATCGTAAAGATTAAAGAAATTATGAAACCCCCTGATGTTGATATTGTAGTGCCGTAAATGTCTTTATATCTTGTCGAGTTCAGAACCCCTTTTGAGAAATTTTAAAGAACGATAATTAAATAATCGTAAAATGTTTAAAAAACAGAAGTGATAGTGTGTTCATAAACCATATACTGGTATGATCAGTTCGCACACTGTTAAAAATGAAAGTGATCATGAAGATTGTAGATATCTGTACTGTGGCGGCTTATCAAGGTGCATTCACGGCTCATGAAATACTCCTAACTGTTTCTAATACTGAATTAAGCAATTCTCTATGCTGATCTACCCATTTAACCGAAAAGGATGGCAATAAAGCAGTTGAGTACAGTCAGGCTTTCGAAGTCAATTTTGGATTTCTCGACTATATACAGAAGTAATCTATTCATTAATTCTTAATAGCACCGTCACACTACTTCTACTAATGTCTCTGAGATGTGGATTTTGGTATGTCATATAAATTGTAATACCTAGCCAAATTCAGAACCAATTTAAAATGTTTTAAAGAACACAAATTAATTTGAAAATTATCGATAATATTTCAAAGTTATTTTAAAAAATTTGATTATAACGCATTTATTTCTTAGTGTAGATTATAGAATATCATATTAACTTATGTTAATAGCGCTGCCACAAACCCCTGACCTCATTAAATATCCTTTTTGACAGTGAATATCCTTAATTTCATTCAATTCCTTAAGATTATTTACTGTGACTCCATGGCATACATACATATTCAATACAAAAATATATCCCTGAAACCTTATTATCTAGATTAAATGCAACAACAACAACAACAACAACTACAACAACAGGAATAAAGAAAAAAATGCATATTAAATCCATGCATATAAGCAAGAAAAAGAAAAAAATCTTAATAAAATGCAAATATTTTAAATGTTTTCTTGGATTCATTTCAGTTTTTTTCTCTTGCTTTTCCTTCTCCATAACTGCTACTACAGCTACAGCTACAGCTTGACATTCCTTTTCTTTATTGTGGTGCATCATCATGTCTACAGCAGTTGATATTTGATCCTTTAAGGAGGAGAAAACCCAAGTGAAAAAAGTTTAACTGCATTAGCCAAGCCAACCAGCAACAACACCAGCAACATTATGACAAAATGTGAAATGAAAATGAAATGAAAATGAAAATAAAACTGAAATCAAATCAATTCAAAGAATATGAGTAAATGAATCCGTATGAAGGAGGAAAAGGCAGAGAAGGCAGAAGGCAGCGTATGTGTAAGAGTTGTAAACAAAGTGTCATATGACAAGCATAAATGTCTGTGTAAATATCCCTTTTTATATTCATTCTTTACACATATGTATGTATGAGTCCTTTTTATGCGTCTTTCTTTGCAGTTTATTACACAAATATTTATGGGTACACCACCACCGTGGCATGCATTATGAAGATCTATAAAATTGGCTAAGATTTGTAAGAAAAAATTCCAGAAAATCTTTTAGTCCATTAAGGATATTTTCAATTTTGGTTTAAGGTCTTAAAAAATCAATTTGTAAGACAATATCAGAGTAATTTCAAAGGATTAAAGGACTCTTATATACGTATTCAATGGCATTTGCAAGAAGTAGATACGAATAGAAAAAAGAAAAGAATATTTCCACAGGAGAATCAAAAAGTTATTTGGGTTCAAAAATGAATGTCAGTCATTTACTTTATAGGGGTTATTTCCCATAAAAGACGTCCGGAAAGGACCAGCTGTGAACTCCAATCTTGACATACTTATTCTAGGATTTTACACAGTATTTCAGCAATGTTAGCTGCAATGAAACTAGGTTCTAATCCTTACTGAAGGGTTGTAATGACCAATTATGTCTTACGGGGCTGGAATTGTGCATGACTTGTCTCTCGTGTCCCCGCAATAAATACTTCAGTTAAGTCAAATCGCATGATCTGCACCAAAACACAAGGATAATTACTCGGGAAATTCGTTTCTTAGTATGTTCGTAGTATCGCATAGGAGGTGAGATATGGCGCCTTGTTGTCGAAACCACATGGCAATGAAGTCCAGGTTTTCACATTTCGAGCAAAAAATCAGTACAGTTGCTTGCCAATCACCAATCCCTCTAAATTGATGTATTGGTGGATTTTCAAAGTGCATTGGGGTCTCATGAACTGCATCTGGCTGCCCTTAACACCAATTTTCGTAATTCCCTTTGCTAACATATCCATTTAACCCAAAGGCAAGGCGATCAAAGGTAGATGCCGTAGTCTAGTAGGTAGTGTGTTGGCTTTTTAGACGAAAAGCCAGGGTTCAAGCCCCAGGCCAGAAATCAAAGACAAAGTACAAAAAGTATTTCTTCGGCGCCTTCCTCTCAGCAGGTTTCTGGCAAAAACTCTGAGAGTAAATAAAATTGTCATGAAAAGTTTCTCAAAAATCTGTCGTTCGGAGTCTACTTTAAACTGCCGGTCCCACCACTCATGTATAAAATTAACACACACGACATAAGTGGTGTGAGAAACTAGGGCGTAATCCTGACTGAATGGTTGTAATGACCAATTATGTATGTATGTATGTGTTGGTAAAGCCGTGATTTCAACCCCAGTTCAGACATCTTACTTACTTACTTACTTAATTGGCCAATCAATATTTTGACTAGTGGCTTCAGTCATTCACACAATATGCCCGTAAGAACCTTACATTCCATAGGGAGAAGGCTTATAACCCTGTAGTAGGTGTATATTGTAATGTCTCCCTTCTTCAGGACAGGACAGAGGACACTCAGGTTAAAATCGTTGGGTATACTCATCAAAAGAACTTTACATTCGATAGGGAGGAGGCTTGTAACCCTATAGTAGGCGCATATCGAAAAAAAGGACAGTACAGGTTCCAATCGTTGGGCATACTCATCAAAACGAATTACAGAAAAAATATTCCTTTAACGTCTACCTCTCTGCAGCGTTCTGACAAAAACTCGGAGAGTAAAATAAAATGTGTCATGAAATGTTTCCCAAAAATCTGTCGTTCGGAGTCGAAGTTAAACAGTAGGTTCCACCACTCATTGATAAAATGTATACACACTACATAAGTGGTGTGAGAATCTAGGTTGCAATCCTGACTAAAGGCTTGTATTGACCAATTAAGAAAGTAAATAAGTAAGGCAGGCAATCAAAGAAATGAGTAAAGCATTCAAGCAGTAGAGTACAAACAGTGTCCAGAAGTCTGTTGTGGTATCTCGACATCATACAGATACACCGTCGCACTACTTCTACTACCCTCTCTCTTTACTTTCTTCTGTAATCTATTTTATCGTATTTTTTTCATTTTTATAAATAGAGGCCTATTTATTACTTGTGCCTTTACAGAAGACTGGATTAGTTGTTTAAGGTGGTAGTATAGAGCTGATATCGGGTCCGCCATCTAACTTTTTTTTTCAACTAGTGCTCATTTCGTGAATGGTAACACCTAGCTCATGTCTGATTTGACAGATTAGTTTTATCCTTCCGCTGAACGAATATGGACCATTCGTTTTCGCATCGCTAAGTGGGCCTGCGATCGACTTACAGAAGATGCTGATTTTGGCCAAAAAAAATCATCCTTTCAGATGAAGCTCATTTTGATCCTGGTGGGTATGTAAACAAGCAAAATTGTTGCACTTGGGACACAGAAAACCCGCACACATACATTGAAAAGCCGACGCACCCAAAACGGACCATTGTTTGTTGCGGATTTTGGTCCAGAGGAATAATTGGGCCATTTTTCTTCGAAAATGAGCAAGGAGTGGCCGTTACAGTCAATGGCGATCGTTATCGGGCCATGTTGAACGAATTTTTGTTGACAGAAATTGAAGAGGAGGATATTGGCAACATTTGGTTTCGACAAAGTGCCACACAGCCGAAGCTAACCTCGATGTTTTGCGCCCTGTTTTTGAAGATCGCATTATCAGCCGCAGAGCTGATGTCGTTTGGCCACCTCGGAGCTGCGATTTGACACCGTTAGACTATTATTTGTGGGGTGCCGTTAAAGATAAGTGTTACGCCGACAAGCCAGAGACAATTGACGCTTTAAGGGACAATATTCGTGAAGCCATTGGTGAAATACAGCTGCACACAATCGATAATGTGCTTAAAAATTGGACCGATCGTGCAGGCTACTGCATGGCCAGCCGAGGCAGCCATTTGAATGAAATTATTTTCCATTATTAACCGGAAGGATTGTACTTTCAAATAAAAAAAGAAATTTCAGAAAATATTCAGTAGTTTTTTTTAAAGCATTTTCAAAAAAAAAGTTATTTAGAATCTCTAAGTTAGCTCTAGATTGCTAGGAAACTTTAAACCGTTGACCAAAAGCCTTAAAGGTAGCTCTAGGTTGCTAGGAAACCATATCAGAAGCCTCTGTTATTAATCAGAAAATGAGTCATTTTAATTTGGAACTTGTCTTGCGAAGAGATCATAGGTACTCAAAAGTGTAACGTTTAGGTTTCGTATGAATGATTCCTGTAGGAAGTGCAATGACAAGACAGTGGAGGATATTTCATGTAATTTTTGTATGATAGTGTGATCAGCAGACTCTTAGAGGAACTCGTTTAGCAAGTCTCTAATAATGTTGCTTGGAATAAGGACATAGGGAGTCTAAAGGGTTAATTTAAAAAGATAAATTGCTTCTGACCCTGACTGTGGAGGTTGCTATGATGTCCCATTAGAGGTGCAAGTTACGAAAGACGGAAAATATATTTTTAATATCATGAGAGACTTATGGCAGCTTTGTCTTAAGGGTAGATTACATTATAAATGGTCCGCCAAATAACTTTTTTTTTGAAAATGCTTTAAAAAAAGCTACTGGATATTTTCTCAAATTTGTTTTTTTATTTGAAAGTACATCAGCTCTGCGGCTGATAATGCGATCTTCAAAAACAGGGCGCAAAACATCAAGTGTAGCTTCGGCTGGGTGGCACGTAGCGCCATCCTGTTGAAACCAAATGTTGCCAATATCCTCCTCTTCAATTTTTGTGAACAAAAATTCGTTCAACATGACCTAATAACGATCGCCATTGACTGCAACGGCCACTCCTTGCTCATTTTCGAAGAAAAACGGCCCAATTATTCCTCTGGACCAAAATCCGCACCAAACAGTGACTCGTTTTGGGTGCGTCGGCTTTTCAATGTATGCGTGCGTTTTTTCTGTGAATGGAATTATTTTCCATTATCAACCGGAAGGATTGTGATTTCAAATAAAAAAAGAAATTTGAGAAAATATTCAGTAGTTTTTTTTAAAGCGTTTTCAAAAAAAAAAGTTATTTGGCGGACCCTTTATTATGCTTACCTGGTCCTGTAAAGGCATTTCGATGTTATTAATCATAAAGGCTTAAAGAAAGCTCATAAACTTGATTTTCTCTGGAACTAAAGAAATTTTTGCAGAAATGCTGTTGAAGCTATAATACCACCTAACCCTATCAGTCTGTGGGAGCACACTAGCGTCCAATTACTTGCAACGTAATTTTCTATGCCCCACTACCCGTTCAGTAACTTTGTGTTCGGAAAAACAATTCCATGATTCTGGATTCATTCTTATCTTACAATTTATTTTAATTTCAATATAGGTTTACATCCTGCTTTTATATTTCTTGCATTTCAACTTCTTTTTAATTTTCTATACCCTTACTTATACCTCCCACTGTAAAACACTGTGTATGTTATATAATACAGTGCTTTGGTATTGGTATCACATTGTTTTCATAGTTGTTTTCTTTTTCTTGTTGGCCATTTGCAAAAATTTATATTTTGTTATCAATCTGTTTGACATTAAAATGAAATCGACCGAAGTAATACATTAAGACAGACAGACAGACAGACAGACAGACAGAAAAAACAACAACAACAATAACCAGCATCGAGAATATTAAATAAAATGAAGGGAACAACAGCAAAAAAGTATACGAATCGAAATGAAAAACTCTGAAAAATAATGGGAATTTTATAATGAATAAAAATCGAATAAAAAAATGAAAGCAAGAAAAAGAAAAAACGGTTTTGAAAACCACTGAAAAACAAAGGACATGGAAAACTATTTGAAAAATAATAGAAAATGAAAAATGCTTTTGTAAAACAGAAATTGTAAAAACAATTTGAAGGGACCGTAAGAACAAATAAAATACAAATTTCAATAGAACCTGAAAGCATGCAAAAGTTCTTTCCGAATTATTACAATCAATGTTATGCTACAAAAAATGTGATCAAATTTGATTCAACAAATATCCAAAAATGTTCAAATAAATTATGTGAACCAAGTATCCTAGCATTTACGTACAAACATAATTGATCTCTACAACCCTTTAGTCAGGATTACAATCTAGCTTGTCAGCTTCGATGATGATGATCCTTCAACATATCTACTTACCAAAGATCAGCAATGTATCGTTTTTTCGCTACTCATAAGTACTCATGAAATTTTGAGTATGAGTGAGCCAATAGTATTGAAATCAAACTACTCTGATTCATTCGTACTCACTACAACATTGATTTATAAGTACATGTTGCAATGAGTATGAGCACAACGTTGACATCAAACTCATAACATTCGAAATATGTTTGATTCATACGCCTACTCATTTAGATTCATAAATTTAGAAAAATACTTATGTATACTCATAAATGATCTCGAGTGATTCGAATCATTCATAAAAATTTACAGTCTTAGTTGTTGTTGCATTTACAAAGAAGGAAGAAAGAAAAAGACAAAGACAGCAAGCAAAGCAAATACACAACCTTCTAGTGAGTATTGTAGTGTTCGTACGTGAATCATACTTATTTTGTGATTCGTGTATACGATGAGTCGTGGAGAGTCGAAATCCACAACATCATTCGTATTGTTAAGCACGAGTACCATGAGTATTTCAAACTTTGAGTATGAGTAGTATGAGTATAACATTAAAATAAGTATGAATGCGTATAAGTATCAGAAATTATGAGTATCATAGGAATCTACTCATCTTTTTGAATACTCATTGCTGATCTCTGCTACCTACCTAATCAATTGAGTTAATTCGTCTACTGAGGAAAAGGAAATTACAATTATGAGATTCTTAGTAGGTTTCTCTAATAGTCTAGAGTTCTTGAAATCGAAGGATTGTTAATGGCTGCTTATTTTTTATTCTCTATAGAACGGGCAGCCAATATCGGAGTTTTTTGTAATCTGAATGACAACACTGGCACCGGAATGGCAATATGGCGACAAGAACAAAAAATTGAAATAAAATGCAAGTTCTAGAAATTAAATTTTAGTACGTTCCAAGCACATCATGTGGTTCAGGATAGGGGTAACTGTTGCATGCGATGAATCTCCAGATTTTCAAAAAGACATTATAGCTTTGGACGCTACCTACAGCAATCACTAGCTGTGGCTTAGCTGACAACAATCAGAAAACTGAATTTGAATCTTTTTCCAAAAGGGTAACGTATCTGAGTACTATTCTAGATCCCAACCTTACTTGGAATGATAACACAATTGAGAGGCTCTTATGCTACAAAGATACATAGTTCGCCCTCTAATCGAAACTGTATTACAAACTAACTGGAAAAAGTTGAAAAAAGTTTAAGAATGGCTTTGGACTTCTAATCACAGTTTTAAAAGCTCTTCAAAATGTTATTTCCTTGGAGTTACGCCACAATTGCTGGAATTTTAAAAAGTGTTAGAACAAGTTTTTTTATACGACAACGAAATAACTCATACAATGAGCAGTGATACTTTAACCCATTCGCTGCCAAGGATGAGTATACTCGTCTTGGCGGTGTGGGATACCCACGCAGATGGATAAAGTAAAGAAAATGGAATAAAACGAGATATTATAATATATTTAAAGTAGGACGAGTAAACTCGTCTTGGCGGTGCGGGATACCCTGACAAAGACGAGTATACTCGTCCTACTTTAATTATATTATAATATCTCGTTTTATCCATTTTCTTTATTTTATCCATCTGCGTGATTTCTTATTTGTTTTTCTACTAAAACGTACGCAAATACGAAAAAGGATATCGGGTCCTTCCGCCTTCCTATTGCTAACGACGAGTATACTCGTCTTTGGTTTTCTGCTTGTAAATGATTATGTATGATAATATATGTGCTCTTACCAAGAGATAACAGGGTTTTGGTAAACAATAACACTCAAAATATAAATGGCAATGGGAATGACTTCATATAATTTAGACTTGGCAGCGAATGGGTTAAAGTTAGTATGGACTGCCTTCTTGGTAGTCGCGTAGGTAATGTGTTGGCTTATTAGACGTGAGAACACGGCTCAAATCCTAGGTCAGACATCTCGAACAAAACGAAATATGAAAAAATATTTCGGAGGCGCATTCCACTCAGCAGATTCTTGGCAAAAACTCTGGGACTAAAATAAAATTGCAATTAAAAGTTTCTCAATAAAGTCTGTTGCTCGGAATCGACTTTAAACTGTAGCTACCGCCACTCATGTATAAAATTAATACACACAACATAAGTAGTGTGAGAAACTAGGTCGTAATCCTGACTGAAGAAAACTAATGAGCAGATATGTACGTGCGTCTATTAATCATGCATTGAGGTGTGATACTTTAAAGTCAGCTTCTACCGTCTTCCATTATCTCCTTGTCATTGACCTGAATATTCGAATAGCTAAGCAATTAACCGAAATAAATTTTTACAATAAATTTTCAATTTGAAATGAAAAACTCCCAGCAGTTATTAATTCAAAATGAATTTTAATGTGTATTCTAGTTGTGCTTATAGTCCTTTAATGTCCTTTTTTTCCTGGTGTTGTTATTAGTATTGCAGTGTCTTTACTCAGCATATATATGTTTCTTTATGATTTCAATTTATTATGGTTATGGAATAAATCATGTCCTTTTTAATGCGGTTGAATGGTATGCTAACACTGGGTATATGGATCTGGTAAGGATGATTGCATTGCACTGTATACTGTCGCATAAAATAGCTGTAAGGACTTGTTAATGTTTATTGTGGACAAGAGTGTAAATCTAAAAGACAAATTGTTATAGAAGTTGCATGTGGTTTTATGGTGTTTTGTTTTTGTAATACAAACCTCTCTCTGGGGGTCATAACTTGCAATGTTAATAAAAAAAAAAGTTTTGAATTGAAAAACATTTTTTTTTTTAAAACAAGAGTGTAAAAACTAATCGTAAAAATGATACAGAAAGTAGTGTGGCATGGTAAGATATAAAATATTGTGGTAATTGATGGATAATAAACTATTTAAGGGCAATAAATAGAAATTGGGTGGAAAAAACTCCAACTATTGCTACAAAAATGTGAAATATTGATCATGAAATATGGTAATAACTTCCATACGTGGATGGTGGACACGGTGGAAATTCACCCCTCCGCAATTAGATTGAGTTACATAAGCAAGGGTATTCCAACACAATTCACAGCATAAATAGGAGTCATCCCCTGAGTGTTGGTCTCAAAAAACAGGTATATCATAGCGACATCTCTTGCCAAGTAATCCAGAACGCAGTTATCATCAAGACAAGATAGTCTTTTAGGAAGAAGACGCGGCAGTCTAGTAGGTAGAGTGTTAGATTATTAGACAAGAGATCAATTTGTAGTTTGGGGTCAAAACAGAATGAAATGACCACACATATCATGGTTGGTGTGAAAATTTAGGTTGCAACCCTGACTAAAATTTTGTAATGAAGTTTCTCAAGATGCTGGCCAACATTGAAGACAATCACGAAGAGTTCAGGTTAACCAACTCCCCTCTATATTAAGCGAGGCTAAGAGAACACCAGGCAACTGATCTGTATCTGATCTTACGATCCAAGCAATGCTTTTAAACTTTTTGTGAGACCCGTAGCCATATTCTAGTAGGTAATGTGTTGGCTTATTAGCCGTGTGGCCATGGTTCAAATCCTAGGTCAGACATCAAAACGAAAATATGAAAAAATATTTTTTTGGCGACTTTCTCTCAGCAGATTTCTGGCGAAAACTCTGACAGTAAATTTAATTGTCATGGAAAACTTTCTCAAAAATCTGTCGAATTTAAACTGTATGTCCCACCACTCATGTATAAAATTAACACCTACAACATCAGTGGTGTGAGAAGGCTATACCGTAATCCTGACTAAAAGGTTGTAATTATGTATGTGCGACCCCAACTAACTAACTCGTCATAATACGACAAGCCAGTCCCATATGTTACCCCACTGATTTAGATTGCCGTAAATAAGAAATAGCCTTAAAATCGGGTCACTGATTCCAACTGAAGAATATCCTTCTATTCCATCCATAGTTGTTTGGCAGAGCCTCACCTAGTATAATGTCGTTATAACCTCAATTCATTATCCATCACGACCAGAATTCCTAGTTTTTTTTACTCCAGAACTCTAGTCTAAATTGAAAACATGTTACAGTTCGAACCTTTTAGCTCTGTTTATGGACAAGTCTTTAGAATACGCAAAACTAACATTTTCGTTAATAGAGTATAGTACACAGCGGCAAGATAGCTGCGCCAGAAATTGTGCTTTAGTTTATAGGTACATTTTTCTTTAGCTTCAGGTTCCAGAGTTATAGAAATCTATTGAATGATTTGATCGGTTTTAGAATATTTCTTCGTCAACCCTCTTGCAAACAAAGTTTCAGGGGGAACTCTAAAAACTTTCATATTTAATAATCAAAATTGGTAACCTGAAAGTATGCTGTTGTTTTTTTTATTAGCTCCAGTTTGGCTACTTTGTTTAAAAAAAATGTGGTGTGAAGCAATTTAACTTATACAGTTACATCAATTATATTACAGCGTTCCAAGCTCCAAACAAAAAAAAGGTTCATCTATTTTAAAATGACATGATAAATGCTTAACATGTGGCATAATTTTGGGTGTTTCTACAAAAATGTACAAATATTTTAAGGCTGAATTTGGCATTATTTCCAATGAAGTTTATTGTTTGCAAAAAAAAAGTTTTAAAAAACATATTCTTACTCATCAAAATTTTTGTTTAATGATTTTGGCAATTAATTTTCGCAATCTATTCCCATTTCTCTGGCTTCCATTAAACGGAAAATAAATTTGGCGGAAATAAATCAGTTACAGAAACGTAAGAAACAGTAAAAAATTAACCATCAATCATTTTAAAATTAAAAAGAAAAATTATGTTTCACTTTTTTAAATAAAGCCCACGCAATTGTCATTAAAATCTGAAGTAGTGATAGGCCATGTATACAAAACATAGAGCTTTCAAGTGCTGTTAACATCGTGCAATATTAAGCATTTTGAAACAAATCTGTTATTTGAAGTTTACTTGGTTTATGTCTTTACTATACAGGTTTCAGACTTTACTATAAACAACAAGAATTTTCAGAAAGCTCTCAATAGTTAATCTTTGTAAAAGTTTACTTAACAGTGAGTTAGAAAAATATTCTTACATTTGCTGGGAAGATAATTTATTATTGTAAGTTCGCTTATGAAATATTTTATTTAACCACAAAAATGTTTGGGAAGTAACGGCTCCTTTTAGATATTTTTTAAAAAATTTTAAGCAATTTTACAAAAACTTTCTTTTATACATACATAATCGACCTAGCTTTTCATACCACTTATGTTGTGTGTGTTAATTTTTATACGTTATGACGTCTATAGACATCAGTGTCCGTCAAAGGGTTAAGCCTATGGTCTAGTAGGTAGTGTGTTGGCTTATTAGACGTGGGGCCTCGATTCAAAGCCCAGGTCAGGCATCTCCAACTAAACGAAAAATGACAAAATATTTATTTCGCGACTTCTTCCTCCCAGCAGATTAGTGGCATAAATTTTGAGAATAAATAAAATTGCCATGAAAAAGTTTCTCAAAAAAACTGACGTTCGGAGTCGACTTTAAACTGCAGGTCCCGCCGCTCATGTATAAAAATTAACACACACAACATAAGTGGTATGAAAAGCTAGGTCGTAATCCTGAATGACTGAATATATCTTATTAAGGGCCATTATTAAAACTTGCCGTTAACTAAAGGGAGGATTTTAACAGGCAAATAAATTGTTTTTTATTATTATAAGTGGACGATAAGATAGAAGTGAGCGTTAATCTAAAGGGGGATCATCCTACCGGTAACTTTTAAAGTTAAGTTTATGCTTGAAGATGCCATATTCTACATTATTTTCAATATGGCAGCTTCAAATATAATGAAAATGAGCATATACAACAAAAAAAAAAAAAAACGAAGCCCGTCATTGCCACTGTATTTAAAAAAACTTGTTTAATTTAAGCAGTTTTATCGACATTGCTCCGGCATTGCCATATTTTTGAAAAAGTTAACTTTATTTTATTTGTAGGTTGTAATAACGAAAATAAGTTAAAGGTGACTTTAAAGTTCACTTTAGCTAAAGTAGCCTTTAACTAAACCCAACTTTAACGGAAAGTTGTAATAATGGCCCTAAGAGATAAAAAAATCTGCATTTACTGACTGAAGTCCTACCGATTATTTTATTCTTGTATCACAGCGTAACTTAGAATTCCTTTTGTCTTAATGTTGCGACAATAGTTTTCATAATTTTTATTTTTAAAATCACAAAATAATCTCCTGTTGTGACTCAAAGTCCATTTCAAAACTGAATTCAGTATTTTATTTTTATTTTTGTATTTCCACAGGTCATTTTAATCAATCAACACTAAGTTTCAATATATGGATGAATGGATGGTATGTGAATGCGTTTGTATTGTATAAATTCAAGTGCCTGAAACCATTTTTTTTTGATTTTCTATTTGATTTTCTATTTGATATTCTACAATAATTTCTAGTGATTTATTATTATGTGAGTCTTTGAAACCCTTTCTATACGGCTTCATAATCTTAATCAGATTAGGAAATACAAATGAAATCGCAAAAAATTATTGGACGTTTTCTATGGATTATTTATTATTATTTATAGACTAACTATTAAACTAACAGTACTATTGCCAATACAAACATATGTACATACATATATATTGTTCATTATCAATAATAGCAACAATACATACATACATATTTTTTTCGATTTTTAATTAATAATTATTATTAGGAATATGCGTACTTAAATCAATCGCTGATTTTGTTTTTAATTCTAAAGTACTTTAAAGTTCAATATAGCAACAGGTATCCAATTTAAATCCGTCATTCCTCTAAAGACAAAAGCCTGTTTCTTTAAAGACGGCATTTTTAAGGATAACCGATAAAGAAGCAACTACTGCTACTACGTCAGCATCAGACTGTAGTCAGTTGCATTTGACTGAATCCATTGAGTGATATAACTCCTCTTCCGGCGTGCCATTATATAGGCCTAGTACTTGGCCTCCAGATGGTTCATACATACATACATACATAATTGGTCATTACAACCCTTCAGTCAGGATTACGACCTAGTTTCTCCAGATGGTTCAGTTAGGATTAAATCCCATCAAATGTCATTCTGCGGAGGCTGTCTCCGAGTTCAACGATCATGCTGAGGGATCGGTCGACTGATGATTTGACGATCCTCGAAGTATCTCTCCCCATCATCACAGCCTCGAATATTATATCCTAACTACACAAAACTATCAAAAGATAGTTCCTTACCAGAGATCAGCAATGAGTATTCAAAAAGATAAGAAGAATCGAATCATACTCATAATTTCTGATACTTATACGCATTCATACTTATTTTAATGTCATACTCATACTACTCATATTCAAAGTTTGAAATACTCATGGTACTCATGCTTAACAATACGAATGATGTTATTGATTACGACTCTCCATGACTCATCGTATACATGAATCACAAAATAAATATGATTCGCTAGCGAACACTACATTACTCACTAGAAGGTTTGTGTTTGCTTTGCTTGCTGTCTTTGTCTTTTTTTGTAAATGCAACAACAACTATCAAAGCAAATTTTGATGAATGATTCGAATCACTCGAATCATTTATGAGTATTATAAGTACTTTTCTAAATTTATGAGTCTGAATGAGTAGGCGTATGAATCAAACTTTTTGCGAATGTTATGAGTTTGATGTTAACATTGTACTCACACTCATTGCAACCTGTGGTTATAAATCAATGTTGTAGTGAGTACGAATGAATCAGAGTAGTTGGATTTATATATTGTTGACTCAGTCATAATGGAATATCAGTCACCGTAGTCTAGTAGGTAGTGTGTTGACTTATTAGATGCAAGGCCAGGGTTCAAACCCCATGTCAGATTTTTCTAACATAAGAAAATATGACTTCCTTTCATCAGATTTCTGGCAAAAACACTGTGGGTAAAAAATTTCCTTGAAAAGTTTCACAAAAATCTGTCATTTGGAGTTGATTTTAAACTGTAGGTTCACGCGACTCATGTATAAAATTAACACTGCTACATGTGTGGTGTGAGAAGCTAGGTCGTAATCCTGACTGAAGGGTTGTAATGACTAATTGTGTGTGTAATGGACTAGAACTACTACTGAAGCATCAAATTCAGTGAGTATATCCTCCCGAGAATGAAATGCTCAAAATAGTTCTCAAACAATCCGACACAAAGAGGTGACAAGGAATCACCTCATTTATGCGTTGATTAACCACAATCCGAGCGATACCACCATATCTTCAGATACATTCCAACTTCTAAATAGGGGTAGTCTATCTTGTTGGAATCTATCACACAAGCTAGTTTGAAGACAATTGATTCTTTAGGCGCCTCTGTATGTTTACCTTAGACAGACTTCAATCAAGTCATAGTAAAGGGTTTCCCTGTCGAACTGCGACATTGAATCATTTATCACATAACCTTGATACAATGTGCAACACGGAAAGGCCTGTAGCAACGATCTTTTTTGTTTGTACTTAAAATTTATTTGTAGGTTGTAGGAATTATAATGTGATTACGTTTAATAACTTTAAGGTGATACAATATTGTGAAAATATTTCGAAAAGTTTTTAACAGTAATCTTCGAGTCTTATCGGACCAACCAGTTTGAACCTGTTATCGTACGTTCCATATATATGGTCCGTGGGGCAAATGTTTAGTACATTAAAAAATATAAACACTTATCGCTGGTAATTTAAATATAAAAACATAAAAATACTCTGTCGTACTATGTATAATTGTTACTGTGTGCCACAAAAATAAAAAATAAACGCATTTAATCAAGACTCTTAAAGGTTGACTAAATGACTTGAAGATAAGCTTGAGAGTAATTCGGCTAATCTTGCTAAAGAAAACAAAATCGATTTCTTTGTTAATATTCTTCACGATAACCTTGTGAATGCATTTCGGGCAATATTTTCTTAATTAAAATCAAATTTCTTACCGGGTCTCTGTTCCCGGTGTGGTCTTATAATGAATGATTTGAATCAAAAGATCATTGACGTCTTTGCTATGCATTGATAGGCCGAACAATTTAATTTCATTTTATTATTCCGTATTTCAAGTAATTGTATTACGTTTTTCCTTTACACCTGCCGTATTATCTCAAGGATTTTCCCACAGATTAAATTAAAAATCTTTTGTTATTTATAATTCCTATTTAAAAAGTATTATAAATTTAAAATTGAAAAAAATCCACCGGTAGTGACTTCATAATCCAGAATATTATGCCATAGATTAGTTAAGATAACACGATTATTTTATTAAAAAAATCGAACTTTTAAAATAAGATTTGGCAAAAACTGGTGAATTTAATCAACAATTTGAAAGCAAATAGAAAAAATTGCATTTTATTCCAGTAGAAAATGTTAAACAATTTATAGCCATTAGGTAACAATTTTACAGTCCAGCAAAAAAGTATTCTTATTGGTTTTTTTTTTTGAATGACCAATCCGATTTGGACTGCCAATTACCGGCTGCAGTCGTTGTATACAATTACTTGCCAGTTCAATAAAATATTCACTGATATCCACATATTTCTCAAGTGCCGAAAGCAGCAGGCATTTACAAAATAAACAACCCAAAATGTAACAAAATTTTTATATTTCGGTCGGTACTTTTTACAATTGAGGACTAAAGTGTTTACTCCATTAAGCATCGGTTTAATAAGGGCTGGCGTTATCATCGCTAGTACAACTGTATGCCCTCATCATCATGAAAAGGAAATTTACGTAGAGTCCCGTCGCAGATTAGTGATAAAAAAAAGGTACACGGAGTCTTTGGATTGCAAAACCACTACTTGGTAGGATCTGGTGTCCGAGACCTAATATAACCTCCTGAATATATTGTCAAATGGTCAATGGGCTACAATACTAAATGTTCTCTCATTAAGCAATTCCTAATCTTTTAATTGAAATAAAATAAAGTGTGTACCAGAAGTCACCGTAGTCTAGTGGATAGCGTGTTGGCTTATTAGACTAGAGCCCGTGGTTCAACCCTAGGCTCTGATTTCTCGAACAAAACGAAATATGAAATAATATTTCTTTTGGTGACTTCTTCGAAGCAGCGTTCTGACAAAAACTCTGAGAGTAAATAAAAAATTGCCATGAAAAGTTTATGAAACCTGTCGTTCGAAGTGGACATTAAACTAAAGTTCCCACCACTCATGGATAAAATTAAAGCACACAACGTGGGGGATATGAGAAGCCGACTAGTAGTTAACTAAGTAAGTAAGAGCGTAAGATACTCTCGAAGTTTCTTATCCATTATTGCAATATCATTCAAATGACCGCCATGACTTCTCCAATTTTACACGACTCAGGTTAAATTCGGTTGTAAGGGTTTTGAGGTCGACTATTGTCTGTAGCTTATTCGCATACACCTGCAACTTAAGAATACCAAACAAGATAAAGTCTGAAGGCGTCAAATCACACAATCTCGGTGATCAATTTATATCACCTCCATGCGAGATGACAAAACGTATTGCACGTAGAACCATGTTATTGAAAGCATATGTCGTTGGTGTTTAGAACATCCAATGAAGTCAAAAGATGTTGGTCATCTAGCTATAGAGCTAGCTATTGATAGTGAAGGCCTGGTCAATATTTTTGAATCGATGACTCCTCCAGCACAAAATCTACATCAAACTGGGACATTTTCTGGTTGTATTGAATGCTCTTGAAGCTCATGTGGTTTGATATCGTCTCCTTTTCGACAATTTTGCGAATTCGACAATGGGCGTCGAATCTGAATATAATTTTTCGTTGACAATTAACGTCAGTTTGCCAACTGCTACAGAGCAAGTTTTCTTTCAGCTGCAATTGTACTCCAATAATATGATTCAAATAAAAAATGCATACGTTTTAAAATCTTAACCCAAAAAAACTCACTCTCTGGCATATAAAAGGCAAGGCAAAGCAGGCGATTGAGTGAGTGACGTTCAGTCAGTATTGTGTGAAGACGCGCTGTGTTTGAAGAGAGTAATCGTGGTTGGAAGATCTCCGTTACAAAGATCTGTCGAATACTTGTCTAGTAATTGTTATTGTTTATGCAAAGGGTATAAACAAAAAAGGCAATTGTTGTTGTTTACATACAGTTGTGAACAGTGGCACACAGAATTGTGCGAATAATAAAGAATTTAAATTAATTTTAATTAAAACTAAACACAGACTCATTTTTATTTTATTTGCAATGTACGTGCTCATATTTAAAACGTTTTTGAAAAGATAAAAACGTAACAATAATTTAAATAGGGAATGCTTATGTTTTAAAATCTTAACCCAGCCATAATAATTTAATTAAAATTTAATTTCATTTGGAATAAATTTAATTAAAAAACATTTTTCCATAAAAATTAATTAAAAACGAATGAAAAAAATTGATAAAAATTTTAAGCAACCGGTTCAAAGTCCGATTATCTTAAAACGTTGACCTTAAAAAAAGTTTTTTTAAGTAAAAAGTTCACCCTTAAAAGACCCAAGTAACTGCACTTTTTGTGATCAAAGTTAAAAATGCCGATTATTATCGGCCCATCGATATACAAGTAGTAGTTTGAATTGAATTTCTTTCATTTCTTTATATCGATTGGTGTGTTTCTTTAATAATAATAATGACCATTCAATAAATTTATTAAAAAAATGAATAAATAGCTCCCCAGGTCTTATCAGTGGCATTTTCTTATTATCAGAACAGAACAAAATTCTATCGAATATAATTGAATAATCAAATATTGGACTTTTACCATTAGATAATAAATTTTTATTTTGTTTTTATTATATTATACAGTGTTATGGAAAGATATTTTGGAAGGCAAATATTTTTAAAGTAAAATTGATAATTCAATAAAGGATATATAAAAAAAATAATGTTTCGATATTTAATTTAGGGACCTGTTCAAAAATCCAATCCTTCCAAATATTTCTATCTGACAATAACCAGTCGATAATCTGAAAATAGTATTCTATCAACTCCAAGTTGCTGTATAATTTGGTTGTCTTTGTCGACATGACAATTTCTGCATACATTATTGGCTTTCGGGCTTCTTTCCATTCTGCACCATTCTTTTCAGATCCTCTTTTGATCATGAAAATTTATAAGTCCTGCTTATAATTATGGATCTTGAAGTATCTACAAACTCTACCACATTATAAAGAAAGTTCCCCGATAGCCTAGTTGGTAGTGCCTTACACTTCAAGTACCGAGGGCGTGGATTCGATTCCCAGCAGAGACTATGGATGTTTGTGACTGTTTGACATTACATGTGATGATTACACACAATAAAAAAAGAAAGTGAGAATTATTACTCAAAAGCAATTCTCGAAAGCATATACATTGGTCATAAGATAAAAAAATGTCGCACACTACTCCCTCTTTCCTTTCTCCTATAGACTACGTTTCGCACAATGTACTGCATGAATAAAGGCCACCTCCTGAGTGCTCTTTAAAAAATAAAAAGGATTTAAGTATTGGGAAGACTAGAAGCTTAGTTTTAACATTTTTCAGAGGAAAGTGACGATAACTACGTTGATACTTGGAGCTATGCAATATTTTGAAGTGATACTGGTAGGTTTATTGATATAATTTTACAAAGTTTAGTTTGATGGATGATTTTGACGGAAAACACATTTAGATTGGACTGTTTGGACCAACAGGAGCGCTTTATACAACACAAAAAGCAAATCTTAAGTGCTTTTGAGAATTGATCCCTCTTGAGACCTTCTAAAATAATATTCCAATACATATTGGAATCTGGGTACAGGTGTCATCTGCACCATCTGAAATATAATATCGACTGTGACAATATAAGTCGTAGGTAGTCTAGTAGCTAGTGTGTTAGATTATTAGATGTAAGGCCACTGTTCAAACCCCAGGTCAGATATCCACAACTAAACGAAATATGAAAAAATATTTCTTAAGGCGACTTCCCCTCAGCAGATTTCTGGCAAAAGTTCTGGGATTAAAAAAATACGATGAAAAATCTTTCCTTCGGAATCGACTTTAAACTGAAGGTCCTGCCACTGAAGTACCTGAAACTAGGTCGTAATTCTGACCAAAGTGTTGTAAAGACCAATTATGTATGTATGTCTGACAATTTCTACACTTTTTTTCATACTTGCTTCATCGGATTGTAGTCGATGACAATTCTGGTAATATTATTCCATTGCCTTAATAGAATATGGTCACTGGCGATGCACATATGCTTTTTTAAATGTCCTGCAGTCTATAAGCACATGTTAGGCATGAGATTTGGCGTCAAGTTACGTTTCATTCTCCAGCAGCCACTGGTTTGCAAACATTTGCGAATTTTAGATATCACTATTGCTACGTTGTGTTGATACGTGAATGAATGTATCATGAATGATACGATATATCCAAACTCCGTCAATTTGATAGAGTTATACCAGTAATGCATAGCTGAATGAATAGAATTTTGATTTAAATCATCCACGAGAGCAAGAGTCTGCCTTGGTTGAGACTCGCAGTTCGAATACATTTCAAAATTGGATTTCATAAATGATTCTCATTTAATGAATCGTTATTCTCTTGGCCCACTATTAATTAATCCACATAATTGTGCAGTAAATGATTTTAAGGGTCATTACTACAACTTCCCGTTAAAGTTGGGTTTGGTTAAAGGTAACTTTAGCTAAAGTGAACTTTAAAGTTACCTCTAACTCCTTTTCGTTATTACAACCTACAGATAAAATAAAGTTAACTTTTTAAAAATATGACAGTGCCGAAGCAATGTCGTTAACATTGCTCAATTAAACTAGTTTTCTTTATAAATGCAGTGGCAACAGCGGGCTTGTTTTTTATTGTACTTACTCATTTTGTTTATAGTTGAAGTTGCCATATTGAAAAGTTCAAACTTAAACTTAACTTTAAAAGTTACCGGTAGAATGATCCTCACTTTAGCTTAACGATCACTTCTATCTTATTGGGTACTTATAATGGGTCCGCCATCTAATGTTTTTTTTCAACTAGTGCTTATTTCGTGAATGGCAACACTTAGCTCATGCCTGATTTGACAGATAATTAGTTTTATCCTTCCGCTGAACGAATATGGACCATCCAGTGCGTTTTCGCTTAGCTAAGTGGGCCTGCGATGGACTTACAGAATATGCCAATTTTGGCAAAAAAAAATCATCTTTTCAGATGAAGCTCATTTTGATCTTGGCGGGTATGTAAACAAAAAAAATTTTCGCATTTGGGGCACAGAAAACCCGCACGTATACATTGAAAAGCCGACGCACCCAAAACGAGTCACTGTTTTGTGCGGATTTTGGTCCATTAGCATAATTGGGCCGTTACAGTCAATGGCGATCGTTATCGGGCCATGCTGAACGAATTTTTGAAGAGGAGGATATTGGCAACATTTCGTTTCAACAGGAGGGCGCTACGTGCCACACAGCCGAAGCTACACTAGATGTTTTGAAGATCGCATTATCGGCCGCAGAGTTGATATCTTTTGGCCACCTCGGACCAGCGATTTGACTCCGTTGGACTATTATTTGTGGGGTGCCGTCAAAGATAAGTGTTACGCCGACAAGCCAGAGACAGTTGACGCTTTAAAGGACAATATTCGTGAAGCCATTGGTGTAATACAGCTGCACACAATCGATAATGTGCTTAAAAATTGGACCGATCGTGTAGGCTACTGCATGGCCAGACCAGGCAGCCATTTGAATGAAATTATTTGCCATTATTAACCGGAAGGGTTGTACTTTCAAATAAAAAAAGAAATTTTAGAAAATATTCAGTAGTTTTTTTTTAAAGAATTTTCAAAAAAAAAGTTATTTGGCGGACTCTTTAATAATGAAAAACAATTTATCTGCCTGTTAAAATCCTCCCTTTAGTTAACGGCAAGTTGTAATAATGGCCCCAAGTGATTTGAGTGATTAAAAGAAAATTTTTGTTTAAAAAATTTTTAGTTCTGTATACACCACTTTTGATACGGGGTAAAGAAATTGAGCCAAGCGTTCATAGCAGATTATTTTAATTGCTAAAAAACACTGAAATTCTTTCAGTTTTAATTCAAATCTTTAATTCTCAAAATAAAATCAGAATGAACCTCAAGTCATAATTCAAACGCCGTTATCACTTGAGTGCAAGTGAACCACTACCAGCACCTATTTTTTTGTTTTTTTTTTAGAGATTTTGAAAACACCAGCAGATTTTTTTTTTATAAATACGATGGATGGGTACATGCAATTCAGCATAGTTTGAGTGTTTAGAGAGATAATTGACACAGCAATGCTTATCATACGATGTTTGTTTTTTTATTTTCTAAACAAAATTATCACAAAAACCAATAACAAAATAATGAATTCAAAAATTTTTATTAAAAAAAAACATAGAAAACGTTGGAAATATTAAAAAACAGAAAAAAACAAAAACAAAAAACGTTAGAATGTTTGATAAGATTTAAAGAAAAAAAGAAAAAAAAGCGAAACTAAATAAAACATGAATAAAATATTTACTTAAACAAGAGAAAGAGAGAGAGAGACAGAGAGAGCGAGAGGCAATTGTAACAAGAGAAAAACTCTATATCTTAACAATTTACCCGTAGTTTTTCTCTTTTTTTTTCGATTCTCTTTTTAGAATGTAGAAAAATTATCTTTATTTTGTTGTTATTGCTTTCTAATGCTTTTCTAGCTGTAAATCAGGGTTCGTCAAAAAATTTTTGGTTATGTGTTAGTAAGAGAGAGAAAATAAGTTGAGAGAATTTATTTATTTACAGCCATAGGAAAGTGTTAGTAATATACGCTATTTTTATTTTCATTTCATCAGCATACATAAGTAAAGCTATATAACTTTGGCTTAATAATTTTAGATAAATAAAAATAAAATAAAAAAATCCATTTTTTATTAAAAGAACATAAAGCTATCCATCTTTGGCTTAAAAATTAGGCCATGTTTTTTAGATAAATAAAAATAAAAAGAATAAAAAACCCATTTTTTATTAAAAGAAAAAAGCGAACATTCCAAAGCATTAAAAAAAATTATACTATGCGACAAAATAAAAAAAAACTGAAATAACAGAACATTTTTAACATAAAATATTTTTGATGATGATAAAGCATCCGCCGCACATGTGTTCTTGTCGCAGTCTGATCGACAACTAAATGAAAAAACACAAGAATGCGTGTGAGTTCTCTTTGCACAACTGTGCTATGAAATGGTAAACTATGCTGTAAATACATATTTTAAACACGCTACTTTTTTGTTTTATTTGTAGTTGTTGCCTGTTTATACTACCAATGCTGTTGTTGTCGCAAATAAAATATTTTATCAACAGAAAACGTACCGATCCTCACATCGCATTCGAAGTAGTTTTGTTCTGCCACTGACCTGTTTTAAGTGTCAGTCTTTTCATTGGCTTCGAGGCGTATTGAACGTGTGATTTTTTTTATTTTCATTCTGAACGGCGTATAATTATTGTCAGAACGTATGTGACTTTCTTTAATTAAAACAACAACACGCGCGTTTCGTTTATTTATTTCGAAAATCGTCTAAAAGAACGGTTTTTTCTTTCTTTCTTCTGCCTTTTTTTTAATTTGTGTTACTCGCCAATCCTTTTACTTTTTTTTTCTGATTTTCTTTAAAAAAAAAGGTAAAAAAAATTAAATAAAAAAGAAATTGTTTTTAAATAGTAAAAATATTATACAGACCATGTAATTATTATTAAAAATGTTTAAAGTCTCTCTGTGTGTAAATTAATTTAAAAAATTTTAATCCCAATCGTATGATGTGATGAACTTTGCTTAGTGGTTTATGGACAGTTAAAAGTGTTTTGTGTGTTACAATAAGCAAAGATCAGTTAAACTTCTGTTGAAAGTTGTCAAAATTGACCTACTGTCCGCATTATTAATACTTAAGTTCTTACAATATAAATTCTATTATTATGTGAGGTAATATCAGTTTACTGACAGGGTTGCATTGGACTATTATGACATCTGTTACACTTACCTACCAGCTATGTAATGTACTTTTACTTTCATTAAATTTGCATTCACTTAACTAGACCTTCGCCCAACACTTTATTGATTTGAAGCAACGAATTTGTTAATCAAGTGCCAAGATCGTAGTGTGAATGTACACAGGGCCACAATAGTATACATACGATTAACAAATATCACATATTTCTGAACCAATGCAAAAGACCGTCTTAAAATCGAAGAAAGTTGTCAGGTTATTATAAAGATTTTTTAACGAAAACTGGTTCTTTAAAAAATTGTTGAAATCTGTTAACCGTATGTATACTTTCGTGGCTGAGTGTAAAATAAAATGTATCCTGTTTACAATTAACACCGCTTTTGTGGAAAAGAATTTTTATATATAGACTGACCGGTCAAAGTCCACTGTAGAATGTTTTAATGGCATTAATGCTGCAACCTTTAGGTTGCCTAACAGCCAAAGAAAAATATCATTTGAATTGCATTTTAGTCAGGCATGATGAAGTCGCTTATATAGCGTGAGGCCATGGTTCAGACCACAAGTGAGACATCTCCCACGAAATAGAAAAAAATATTTATTCTTAACTTCTTCTTAGCAGTCTTCAGCAAAAACTCTGTAAAAGTAAATAAAAATGCCATGAAATGTTTCTCAATAAATCTGTAGTTCGTAGTCGACTTCAAACTGTAAGTCCCGCCATTCAAGTAAAAAATCAATGCATCCAACATAAGTGGTGTGAGAAGCTAGGTTGTGATCCTTCATCATACATACATGATGAACCCCCTGATCATCCCTACAATATTATCAGTGCAGCCATTTACGCCAGTGATATCTGAATAATCACAACTGTCTAAACAAAAGTGCCTAAAATAAATTGTACACTCCCCGAAAAAAAATTAAATAAAACCCCGATAGGAACATATTGATACCAATACAATTTCACAATTAAAACTCCATGGTGTCGCCGTCTTCCAAGCGTGCAAGCTATTCAGATGATATCTGAGATAGTCCTGCCTTGGTCATAGGCCTATGTCTTTCGATAGTCACCTAACGTCTTTCCAATATGCGTCTATGCATTCGTGTCCTCAGTGGTCTGCCTTTGATCTGATTTTTACTCAGTTAATATCCCAAAAAGGTTCCAATAAAATCTCTTGTGGATCTAGTAGGTAATGTAGTCTACTAGATAGGTGTTAGCTTATTAGACATTTGGCCTCGCTTCATACACCAGGTCAGACATATCGATCAAAACGAAATATGAAAAAAATATTTCTTAGGCGACTTCCTCCCAGTAGGCTAGGTCAGAGGACGTGTACTTGTCAATTAAGACAAGTACAGTACCCGGAGTTCGAAGTGACCCATTGTACAACGTCCTAGTTTCTCACACCATTTATGTTGTGTGTGTTAATTTTATACATGAGTGGTGGGACCTACAGTTTAAAGTCGACTCTGAACGACAGATTTTTATTTATTGAGAAACTTTTCAGGGCAATTTCTATTTACTCTCTGAGTTTTTGCCAGAAATCTACTGAGAGGAAGTCGCCGAAGAAATACTTTTTGTATTTTGTTTTGATGCCTGGCCTGGGGCTCGAACCCATGCTTTTGCGCCTCATAAGCCAACACACTACCTACTAGACTACGGCGACTGTCAAAAGTCCTCCCAGTAGATTTCTTGAAAAAAACTCTGAGTCCCTCCATAAACATGAGTGGTGCGAGAAGCGAGATTGTAATGCTGGCGGAAGGGTTCTAATAACGAATTATTTATATGGACCCTTTTCTCTCCATTCCTGCAGTGTTTTTATTACATTTAAGCTGTAAAACGATATTGCTTGCATGAAAATCAATTAGGCTAGCGTATCGTACAAATAATTACCAAAAAAATCTATTTTTGGAACAATCTGTTTCAGGCTGACTTCCATGGTTGTGGTCTGTAATATTTTTTTTTAATTGTGCATACAGCTGCGACTTGAGAAAAACTTAGAAGAAAAATTCTAAATGGGTCAAATCGCACGATCTCGGTTAACACATCACATCACCTCCACGTGAGATAACCATGCCCTCAAATCGCTCGTGCAGTCTAGACAATATTGCATGAGCTGTGTGGCACGTAATGCCTTCCTGTTGAAACCATCTGTCGTTGGTGTCCATATAATCCAATTCAAACCAAAAGAAATTGATAATCAGCGGTTTATGGTGCTCGCCATTGACAGTGATGGCCTGATCAATTTCGTTCTCAAAGAAATATGAACCTATGTCCACGCCTACTGAAATCCACATCAAACAATAACTTTCTTAGGATGCATTGGACTATTTATGGATCTCATGTATATTGGTATCGTCACAAAAACGACAATTTGTTCAGTCACATATCCATTTATATAGAAAAGGTTCTCTTAGCTAAAGATATTCGGGCGTCCTTTTTCAACTACAATACAAGGCCCTATGAAGTCGTCGTAGTCTAGTTGGTAGTGTGTTGGCTTATTAGACGTAAGGTCAGACATCAAAACAAGAATGTGAACAAATTTTTCTTCGGCGACTTCCTCTCAGAAGAGTTCTGGCAAAAACTCTCGAGAGTAAATAAAATTGCCATGAAAACTTTCTCAAAAATCTGTCGTTCGGAATCGACTTTAAACTGTAGGTGCCGCCGCTCATGTATAAAAATTAACACACACAACATTGTAAGTGGTGTGAGAAGATAGGTCCTGACTGAAGGGTTGAAATGACCAATTATGTTATAAAAGCTCCTACACTAAACGTATACCTAGAGAATGTGTATCTTTTTGAACATTTTTCTTCCTTATTGCATATGAACTTTTTATCTTTACTTGTTTAAATTTCTTTACGAAAACAAGATGCATCACCTCATTTTTAATTAAGTTTTAAACGAGATCATAGGTTAACTGCAAACATCGGTTCTCACTTTTTTTATAACTTTTCGGAATTAGCGTTTTACTGTTCATATTTTTTTTAAATTCAATTTTGCAAAGCGTTCATTGTAATCAACTTATCTGTGTCAGATTATCGCTACTAAAACTCACGATAGTTGTTAACAATCTTTATTGGCTAGGGGAATGACTTGAAAATATTGTTCTTTGATAAGACGATAAGAGATAAAAACGAAGGTGAAACTTGGCTAAATAATACTCTACATATGTACATATGTATGTATATTGATAAACCTGTATCAAACTTTGGCGCTATGTTTTATGTGCTGACGCTTTTAGACGATCTTGTCGAAGATCGCCTTAAAAAATTAATCAAAAATTTGTTTTTCATTCAAATAATACCTGAAGATCGCATAAAATTTAAAATAATTTGAATATCGTTTTGTCATTACTACTGAACATAGGGAATCATTCCCATGTTCTTCAATATATGACACACATTCGCTTTACTTAGGTTTTTTTTCTTTTTTTACTTGCTAAACAGAAATTGTAACCAAATTTTTGTATGAATTTTGATACAAAAAATCATACTCTCTTCATATCTCTCTTGCTCTTCGCTCCATCTTTTACTGTCATTTTAAAAATATCCACGTTTTTATAGCCGGCATACATATTACCCAGCCAAAGTATTTTTTTTTTGTGTTTCTCTATCCACAAACTAGTTTACGAGCAACCATGTGCATGGTCCGTATGGTTTATTATTGTATTTTTTGTTTTTATCAACTCATTCGTAAATCAAAATAAAGAGTGTTTGGAAGACAATGCCAAAGAGAGACCATTAAGAGAAGCAAAAACATATGCTGACAATGTGCAGGTTTTTTAATAGAATAGAGCGTCTAGTCTAACTTTACTGCCTACATGTGATTTATTTTTAGATCTCCCAAGTTATACAGTGAAAGGTGCTTGAGATTTAGTTGAAAAGATATGGATAAAGAACTAGAGAAACCCTAAAAAGTTTACATATATATATAGAGGGCCAGCAGTACGAATCTAGATAGACAAGTGCATTGACAGCATATGCTGAGTCAAAAAGTATAATTTTTGCCTAAATTGCACCAGGATTTGTTGCAAATATTACTCGATGTGGTCATTACAACCCTTTGTTTGGATTACGACCTAGCCTCTCACACCATTTATATTGTGCGTGTGTTATTTTAATCCCTAAAAAGTATACTCCGAACCACAGATTTTTTTGAGTAACTATTCATGTCAATTTTTTATTTTAGTCTCGGAGATTTTGCCAGAAATCTGCTGAGAGGAAGTCGCCGAAGAAATATTTTCGTTCTTATCGAGAGGTCTGGCTTGGGGTCTAAATATATATGTATGCACGTAGTCCGATAATAGTTTAGAAATTGTGGCAAATTGCATTACGATCACCGTGTAGCCCGTTTTGATTCACAACGCGGAAGTATAGCATTTTCATAAAATTTCTCCAAAAGATTATATGCATGAGGGTTGGGCAGTGAGAAGGCTTGTGAGTTTATTCCAATAAATCTCGAGTGTTATTTGAGGCCTCTGTGTATGCGAAATTTCTTTCTTTTACGGATTGCCTGTGGATTCCATACCCTGCTTAGCTCTTAATATACAACATTTCTCTCTAAAGGTGAATTAATGCTTCACAGGTTCCGCATATGTTTTCAAAAGATTCATTTTCATCATCACAGCAGCTACATATTGGGTTCGAGGCGATTCCCATTGTGAACAAGTATTCCTTGTAAGTAATTTTATAAATGAGTGGCGGGACTTACGGTTTAAAGTCGACCCCGAACGACAGAGTTTTGAGAAAGTTTTCATGACAATTTCACTGTCAGAGTTTTTGCCAGAAATGTGCTGAGAGGAAGTCGCCGAAGAAATAAGAAGCCAACACACTATCTACTAGACTACGGCGACTCCAACGGTTATACATCAGCAATATTTTGTCGGTGCGTATGCTTCTCAAGCCGGTTGATGCATTAAAGCCCAGTAAAACTAAATTTGATGGCAGCAGCTTGAATAGCCAGTTCGATGAGTCGATTATTACGACTATAAAATGACTTCTAATACAACAGGAGTGTCCTATCTAGAGAAATTATTATATATAATACTCATAGTCTAAAGTCGTCATAGTCTAGTAGGTAGTATATTGGCTTATTAGACTTAAGGCCACGATGAAAATCTCAGGTCAGACATCTCCAATAAAAACATATTTCTGCGGCGACTTCCGCTCAGCAGATTTCTGGCAAAAATTCTGATGGTAAATAAAATTGCCATGAAAAAGTTTCTCAAAAAACTATCTTTTGGAGTCGACTTTAAACTGTGGGTCCCACCCCTCATGCATAATAAAATTAACGCACACAACATAAGTGTTGTGTGAAGTTAGGTTGTAAACCTATCGTTTGAAACTACTATTTTAAAAAGCCAGTGGGTTCTTAAAGTTTACCTTTACAGTGTTTCTTAGTAATTTCCCTTTTATTTTAAACAAATAAAAATCTTTTATTATTCATTAACTGACCACTCACTCACGTGATTCAATAATTCGTTTCTAGAATACTGAATAGTCATGACGCCTTTGCAAAAAAATTCCCAAATCTCTGTGGCAATGGTTCTTAAAATAGAATTAAAAAAAAATCCACAGAGTTGTACCTGACATTAAAACCGCTGCCCTTTTTAATCTAATAGTGTGATTAGAGTCAAAAAATAAAAATTTAATTAAAAATAAAAAGAAAAATTTAAATTCCTGTTAAGTTATCGCTTTTAAATAAAAAATAATTGATAAGTAGTATCGTTGTGATATAAAAAAAATTTAAATTTCCAAGTAGAAATATTTATGATTGAATCAATTAAATTGTTTATTGTTATATATGATGATCGGCTTCTTTGGTTTCCCCCAGTTGCTAAATGGCTATGAGGGAAAATTAATTTCTTATCATTAGAATTTTATTTTTTTCTTTAAATATTTTAAGTACTTTCAAGTATTTTTATTTATTTTTTAATATTTTTTTATTCTTCCAAAGTGGATTAACAATTTGTTTAAATAGTTTTCTTAAGTTTTAACGTTTAAAATCAATGCAGCATTGTTTTTAGAGTGGCAAACAATTAAAAATTTTTATTTTTTTCCCATTTTTTTTTTATTATTTTTTATTTAATTTTTTTTTTTAAGGTGGTATTACACTTGAGTTTAAATAATAGTTTTTTCTTGTTGTTGTTGTTGTTGTTGTTTTCTATTGAAAAGTAAAGTTTTGATTTTGTTTGCTTTTCTTTAATGGCAAAAGGGCAGGTGTTTAGTTATAGTCTACTGGCGTTCTCTATACTTTTGTAAAGAAAGTTCAATAACCCCGGGCAAATAAATGATTGAGAGAAATTGCTGGAAAATATTTTATTACGTACCCTATAGCCATACGATAAATGTATGGTTTTAGAGAAACATATGAGACCCTAGGAGTATATTGCGCATTACAATCCTAGCTTTTTACGCCAACCTAGTTGAGTGCGTTAGTTTTATGGCGGTACCTAGAGCTTAACGTTTCAGAAGCTTTTCATTACAATAATATTACTCTTACGGTCATTATTACAACTTCCCGTTAAAGTTGGCTTTAGTTAAAGGTACCTTTAGCTAAAGTGAACTTTAAAGTTAACTTTAACTTCTTTTCGTTATTACAACCTACAAATAAAATAAAGTTAACTTTTTCAAAAATATCGCAGTGCCGAAGCAATGTCGATAACAATGTTCAATTAAACAAGTTATTTTTAAATGCAGTGGCAACGACGGGCTTCTTTTTTATTGCATTTACTCATTTTGTTTGCATTTGAAGTCGCCATATTGAAAATAATATATAATATGACAAGTTCAGACATAAACTTAACTTTAAAAGTTAAAAGTTTTAAAGGATGATCCTCCCTTTAGCTTAATGCTCACTTCTACCTTATTGTCCACTTATAATAATGAAAAACAATTTATTTGCCCGTTAAAATCATTCCTTTAGCTAACGGCAAATTGTAATAATGGCCCTTAGAATTTTTTGCTACAAGTCTACTGAGAGGAAGTCCCCGAAAAAATTTGTTTTCGTATTTTGAGTTTAATCTCATGCCCTCTTCTAGTAAAAAAAATACATGATTCAGCCATAAGCAACCATTTCGCTTAGTTTTTCGAGTACTTTCTCTGATTCTCATCAGCGATTCAGAGTCCTAATTGTGATACGATTCTCCCTATATACATATGAGAAATTTCAAAATACAGTGCACTCGCGATAATATAAACTAATTAAAACAATACCTGTTCATATTTTCGAAATTATTCATACTTACAAATGGCTTAAATTGTTGAAGAAAATTTTGTTTTCTTGCGAGGTAAACACTTTTCCTGTTTAAATAAAAGCTCTTTTTTTCATTAAATAAATGGTGTTGATTTTTCTTGTAACGTCACGTAAGTTTTTTGTGGCAAAATCTTCCAAAAAAACCCAATTCACCGGCGTTGTAAAGTTCATGATTAGTTAATTCAAGCTCTTCAATCTTTGCTTTTAGAGCCATTTTAAATGGATCAACCAATTGAGGTTGTGAAGAAAGCTTCTCACCTGAAATTTTGAGCAATCGTACTTCGAACCGCTTTTTAAAATTTTGAAGCCACCCATCACTGGCGTTGAAATCTGAGCTACAATTTTCTTTAATTTTATAATGAAGTTCTTTGGCTTTTTCTTTTAAAATCTACTCGGAATCTAATTGGAATCTTTTTTATCTCTCATACGCAAAAACCATCGATGCAAAGATTTTTCCATTCTTGGGTACTCCGACGGTCGCATTGTTTTTTCTTAATTAACAAAAAAATAGACCTTGACGGTGCGTATAAATATTTATGTATGTATGTGTGGTTTTTTTAAGATTTGGTATTAAAATAAGCATAAATAACTCAGTATTTCCCCAATTTCGAATGCTTTGTAACTGAAATTTGTATGCTTTAAAAATAAAAAAATGTTCAAATTTTAAAGCTTTTGTACAAAGTTCATATTTTGGAGTAGTCAACCAAAAAACTGTTCCAAAGCTTAATATTAATTGTTTAGCAAAATCGCTTCTCAATAGGTTGATTGTATCCTATGTCATATGGCAACTGACACAATCTTGTTTAGACCACATGTTCAAATCAAGTCTAACATTTTGCACAAAAAAGTGTCGGTAATTGCACAAAATACCTTATCTCAGTGACAATAAGGAAGTGTAACCTAATGTTGCAAGCGGCCAACATACCGAATAAAACCTCTCCTCTTTTCGGATGCATTGACATGTTTTGACCTAAGACAGTAAATTCTGCAGATGGTACTCTATTTTAGTAACGTTAGAATTACGAAACTGGTTATATTAGCTCATATTTAGAATTCATAACTGTTCACCAGGCCCAAGTTTAAAAGCTCAAAGAAGCAATTTTGAAGTTACTGTTATGCTAGATGGTTTGACATAAGTTGTGCGAAGTGCACTGTTGATCAGGAAGGTATATGAATTCAGAATTTTGTTCAATGTACTGCTCTATACAAGGCCCTATAAACAGGTATGTGATATAAGCTATATGATGAGGTGAAGGTGGTAAAGTGAATAAAGTGCCTGATTAATGTGGATTCAAAAATTTAGAAGATATAACGACCAGCATGAAAAGGAGTATTTTGTACTTTATTGACAGATTTTGTCTAGCCAAAGGTAATTTGTATTCGCATCTTCCTTCAGAGAACTATTAGAATGGCTGAGAGATGTCTACCCGGAATTACAGTATTACAGAATTCAGTACTTAATACCGGGGTTACTATAGGACCTTATAGGACCCAAGTTAGCTGTGCTTTATTTAACATAACTATATGTACACTAATAATATAATGGCAGCTTTACAATCAATAAATTTGGACACATATCTGTTTAATATACCTTGATAATGAATTTATCGCATCCGACTATATCTTTAATACGTCTTTGACTGATATTCTCTAGCAGGTGCAGAATTCTTTTTTTCTAACAGAACTGTTCTGGTATTTTTTGTTAGAAAACCCGTGGGACTACTGGGAAAATGGGGTTTGGTATCATAGAGCCATAGAGTCCAAGTTTTTGAGAACTGCATTTCCATGTTTTTGTGGAGTCTAGTTTTATTGTGTTTTCGCAGCTGATAGTTTCCATAGCATGACTTAAGGGTAGGATAGATGGAGTAGTTCTAAGAACACATGTTATCCTAAAATGCTCGCTTGTTTTGGTGATTTTTCTTATGAAAAGCTAATCACTGAACCGCGGCCTCTTAGAATAAAAATGATTTGTCGTACGGCCATCACATATAATGACCTGGTTTCGGTCGACTGCTTTCTTACAGAAATATGGAAAAAATTTTTTGTTTTTAAAATTATTTTGAATTCCAATCGGACATAAAAAAATTTGGACATTGACCTGAAGCCGTCCACACACTATCATGCAACGTGATCACTTAACAACAAGTGATTAAAAAATTTCATGTTTTTTTTTTTGTTTTTTTGTTGCTCAAATGGATTAAAAAACTTTTCCTTAACAAATCTTATCAATTCGAAAACAAATAGAATCTCCCCAAATAGTAACAAAAATCAATGATAAGCTGAGTCATTTAAAAAGGGGGGGAAAGAGGTTTTAACATCTGGTGTTAAACTAGAAAAATAGTTTATAAGGGCCTTAGTTTGTACAAGAAATTTGTTTTTAATTTTTTTATTTTTATTTTTCTTTTTAGTTTCCTTATTAGTTTCGTACAATGTCTGAAGCTCTTTACAATCGTCCTGGTCCTAATCGCCTAAAGAAAAGTGATGTTTACCGCAACACTGATGTTACACAGGCGGTTAAGATACGCATGTCTAAGGATGGCCTGGGTGCTGAGGAGCCTTTGTCTGTACCCGGCCTATTGAAACGTACGGTTAACAATTATCCTGACTATCCTGCCTTAAGAACAAAGAAAAATAAGACAGAATATACCACCATAACCTACAAGTGAGTTAATCACAATACTCTCTCTTTCTCTCTCATTCTCTCTCGGCGGTAATTGAATGAAAATTTAAAAAAAAAATCTTTTTTCTTGATTCTCTTCACACACAGACAATACGAAGAGAAAGTCCATCAGACTGCCAAGGCTTTCATTAAGTTGGGCATGTCAGCACGCAGTTCAGTAGGTGTTTTGGCGTTCAATTGTGCCGAATGGTACTATTCGGCCATGGGTGCCATACATGCTGGAGGCGTTATTGCCGGCATTTATACAACAAATTCAGCCGAAGCTGTTTTGCATGTTTTGGAGAGTTCTCATGCCGAAATTGTGGTTGTAGACGATAGCAAGCAAATGGATAAAATCCATGCCATTAAAGATAAATTGCCAAATCTGAAGGCAGCCATACAAATCCAGGAACCCTATGCTCCCTATATGAAAAAGGAAGACGGCTATTATAGAGTAAGTTACACATACACGTACATGTATTCGGCAATAATAAATTTCTGGTTTTGTTTGATTTTCAGTGGTCGGAAATTGAAAATATGAACGTAACAGATGTGGAGGATGAATACATACAGCGTTTGGAAAATATTGCCATCAACGAATGCTGTTGTTTGGTTTACACTGTAAGTAAGAAGAAAAAAGCAATTGTTTTCACTTGTCTCTGCCAAAACAGACATGACATTACATCATCTCGCATTGCATCACATCAATTCAATTCATTTCCATTCATTTATTCATACTTCTCCTCTACTCATCTGTTTTTCCAGTCCGGCACTGTGGGCATGCCAAAGGGTGTTATGCTCAGTCATGATAACATCACATTCAATGTTCGTGCCATTTTAAAAGCACTTGAACGTGTTGTTGCCGGCTCCGAGGTTTTGGTCACCTACTTGCCATTGTCTCATGTTGCTGCCCAAACCGTTGATATCTATACGATGGCATCGATAGCTGGTTGCGTTTATTTTGCCGATAAGGATGCCTTAAAGGGTACATTGGTAAAGTCGTTGCAAGATGCTCGTCCCACAAGATTTATGGGCGTACCACGTGTCTATGAGAAATTCCAAGAACGTATGGTGGCTGTTGCCTCCACAAGTGGCAGTTTTAAGCAAATGATAGCCGGCTGGGCTAAGGGTGTTACGCTGAAACATTATTTGGAGAGTGAAGGGTAAGTAGAATTTTGCTGATGCTGATGCTGCTTCTCTAGTAGCAATAATAAAAATCAATTTTTTCTTCTTCCCCTCTCCCTCCCCTCAAAAAATATTAATTAAGTTGGGTGAGTGGAGGCAGAGAATATTTTCAATTATTAGGGAATTTTAATGTTTGGAAAATTGAATTTGAAGTTGAAAGGAATAATTTTGGAATTTAACGAATTTACGAGGACAAACGTTTCATTTCATGGGTCAAGAAAAACTCCGCAGACATGTTTCAAAGAAGGTATCATCAGCTAACCTTTCTAATATAAAATTTTATTAATGAACTTTATATGACCATATGCTCTACTCCATTTAAGTTTTATCCCTAACGTGCATACCTCACGATTATTCTTCTCAATAATCTTTTTTGTTAAGTTTTTTCTACCCTAGACTGGTGCATTACAACCAAGTGCCCAACCTCTTTCTCGCCTTGTTTAGCAAAACATTCCGAAACGTTCCTAGTCAGTATACATTTATCCAGAAGAGCACAAGAGAGCTCCTCTCATGTCTTAATTATGCTGTCTTCTAAACAGTATCTGTGATCAATTCTTCAAGCTTTAATAGGCAAGGATTCAAGGTTAACAGGTCATACAACACATCATCACAAAACAACATGTCTCTACTGACTCTGAAAAGATTCCCTCCCGATACTTCCAGGGCTATAATTCGATAAACCTCTCATGCCAGTGTCATGAAATCACCGTAGTCTAGTAGGTAGTGTGTTGGCTTATTAGACGTGAGGCCACGGTTCAAACTCCAGGTCAGATGTCAAAACGAAATATGAAAAAAAATTTCTTCGGAGACTTCCTCTCAGCAGATTTCTGGCAAAAACTCTGAGAGTGAAATATAATTGCCATGAAAAAGTTTCTTAAAAATCTGTCGTTCGGAGTCGACTTTAAACTGAAGGTCCCGCCACTCATGTATAAAATTAACACACACAACATAAGTGGTTAGAGAAACTAGGTCGTAATCCTGACTGAAGGGTTGTAATGGCCAATTATGTATGTATGTAGGTTTACTACTGAACTGTATGTGTCCTATTCTCTACTCCATTCAAGTTAAGCTTTTTGATTATTCTGCTCACCAATCTTTTCGATTAACCTCTCATGCCTATGTAATGAAATATTGGAGTCTGCTATTTCTTCGTTTTCTATCCTATCTTCAGTGGCATTTATTTACGCTAACACATCGATTTTGACATGGCTTGGTGTAGTGATTGGAGATCGTAAACACTACCACAAGACTATCCTTACACTGGGTAACACAATGGGCCATATGGAACACCGAGTGAACTTACCTGTGAACTGTATGCTACCCACTGTGGAGCCTCCTTAAAGGGCAATATCTTACCCTCAAACTTTTCCTATAGTAATTCAACCCCTGTAGGAACAGTTACAGGAAAAATTGGACATGTTCAGTCAAACATCTCAAAAATTGAACAGTTAAGAACCGCCGTTAGAAAGGCCTCTTTCACCTCATCCAACCAAAGCTAGTGTATTTAAGAAACTGTTAAGTCTAGTATAGCTGGCTAGATGACTGGTATAGCTAGTATAGCTGGCTAGTTTATCTGGCTAGCTGGCATGCCTTTCAGTAAAACTGTGTTCTGCTAGATTATCAATTGTGAGATAGATGCCCAGCGATTTAAAATGAGAATACAATCAAACCTCTTCTTCATCGCACAAGTCCAGCAGAGCCTTGCTATGTTGCATGTATCTTGCTACTGTCAACGAAGTTAATCCTGCCTGTAAAACAAGTGAAGATTTCCTAGTTTAAATACATACATACATACATACACTCAACCACAAAAGTATACATACGGTTAAAAAATTTCAGATATTTTTAAACTAATCCGTTTTCGTTGAAAATATTTATAATTGTCTGACATCTTTCTTCGATTTTAAGACGGTGTTTCGCATTAGTTCAGAAATTTGTGAAATTTGTAAATCGGATGTATACCTTTGTGGACCTGTGCAGGGCCACAATTCAGTTCAATTTCAGAAATTTTTTAACCAATTAGTTAAACAATTAACCGTATGTATAATTTCGTAATTGTGTGTACATAATTGGTCATTACAACCCTTCAGTCAGGCTTACGACCTAGATTCTCATATCACTTATATTGTGTGTGTTAATTTTATCCATAAGAGGCGGGAGCTACAGTTTAAAGTAGACTCCGAAAGACAGATTTTTGAGAAAGTTTTCATGGGCGTTTTATTTACTATCAGATTGTTTGCCAGAAATCTGCTGAAAAGAAGTCGCCGAAGAAATATTTTTTCATACTTCGTTTTGGTAAGGCTGTTTGGCCTGGGGATTTAACCGTGTCCTCACGTCTAATGAGCCCACAACTTACTAGACTATGGCTACTTCATTTCCTAGTTTGATTGAGGCAATAAAAAAACCTACGTCCTGCCAATGTCCTGCTCTGTGAGAGTAGACTACGGCGACTTAATTTCCTCATTTTATTGAGGCAATAGGATGAGCTCCATATCGGCTCTGCCAGACTGTATATTTATTTGTAATCAAATTAAGAATAAAAATATTCCCAGACAGCAGAATATCATCAGCAAACATCGTAAAATGGTAGGGCAGTGCTACCTTTAGGGAAAAAGCAGGAGTTAATGACATATAATGCCAGGAATTGCAGATAGTGGCCGTGAGTAACTACTGTATAGGCAGGCATTAATGGCTTCATCTTGGCAGTAGACGCAGAACTTTTTATATGACTTGGAATATGATATGATACAACCTATCTTGTTTCTGAGACTAACAGACACTGGCTCCTAGAGAAAGATACACAGCGTTTGGATGTTGTATTTACAAGTACTGCTGCAGCTATGTAAATGAGAATGAAGGGGAATGTAAAACACATTTAAAGTCACTGTCCAGCTGTGACTGGGAAATGCCTAGTGAGAACGGTTTATTCTTCTTTCGAGCGTCTATCGGGAGAATGTTTTAAGAGCACAGATTGGATTCACGATTAGGGATTTTTTCTGTACCTAAAGAAAATGGTTTATTATTCTTTTTAGGATCTCTTTGGAGAATATTTTAAGAGCACAGATTGATTCTACAATAAGGAATTTGTTCGATAGAATTTGGGGTTGGATAGGTTGGCACTGATAATTTTAAACACTGTTTTGAATTCCAGATTTACTCCTAAGGCTATTCAAGACTGAAGGCTTGTGTAAAGACTGAATCCGTTATTATTCTTTTCACCACATTTCCTGGTTCCCTAAAGCATTTCACTTCAGAATATCGATAGGAAGCGAGTTGGCTTCATTTAAATTTGCTTTTACCTGCAATAGTATTCATTAATTTAAGTTTGAAGTTCAGAAAAATGAAAAAGAACGGTGGGAGTTGATGATCTCCCCTTATAATGAATATTCCTGAAAACTTTCTTACGCAAATACATAGAAAAATTCCATTTGAAAAATGTTTTCAATGTTTCCTACGAAATCTTTTACATGATTTTGGAACATGCTGTAAACAATTTCTAACATTCCTAAAGCAACATACTTTTCTCCTCTACCTGGATTATCTTTTTTGAGTGCAACATAAACCTTCTACGCAAACATTTACTCATGATAAGGACGGTAAATATTTTTCCTGGCTGGCCACATATTGCGGGTAGGGGAAGTGACGTAATTTTATGCACAAAAATAAGTATTTTTCCAACTTCTAAAATGAAAAGCAGAAGAAGAAGAAAAACACAAAAAAACGAAAAAAGATGGATGGTTTTCTAAAAACATTTGCACCTGAGAGTTAAGTTGGTGGTCAGGCCATGCAGCAACAGCAACAGCAGCAGCAAAACGGTGTGCATGTGACATGATAACCCCTGTAGAACTCTACAACTCTAGAACGAGTTGTAACTCTGTATGGTTTTCTTGGTTTGTCAGGCAACAAATCTTGGAAAGAACACAAAAAAGTAAACAAAAGTTGTTGTTGTTGCTGTAGTTGTTTTGGTGGTGTTTTGGCAAATCTTGTCTCGTTTTGATGCAGTTTTTCTCCCCTCAGCCATTATTAGCACATGGCGCATGATGATGTTCATGTTGTGGCTACAAGTCGGTCGTAGTGGCACTGGCAGCTATGTGGTAATGTTAGTGGAAAATGGAATTTTTATATTTTTTTCTATTTTTTAAATTGAAAAGTAAGATAAACAACGTAAACCAAACAATTTTGTCGTTTGGTATGCTAAATAAAGATTTTTAAATATTTTATAAGGGAGAGAGAGTCGTAGGAGTTATTGCAGCCAAGTGCTTAAAACCAATATTTTTTTTTAATTTTTTTTGAACATAAACTACAGCTTTATTGATTTAAATTCTTGTTTCTTCTATTTTCTTCCAGCAAAAATGGCGGTTTCCGTTACAAGATTGCCAAATCATTTGTCATGTCTAAGGTCAAACAGGCCTTGGGCTTGGACCGTGTTATCACTTTAGTGAGTGCTGCTGCACCCATGTCTCCTGAAACCAAGAAATATTTCTTAAGCTTGGATTTGAAGATTTTGGATGCTTTCGGCATGTCTGAGACAGCTGGTTGCCATTCGGTGTGCTTGCCCGATACCACACAATTGAATTCGATTGGCAAAACTTTGAGTGGCTGTGAATCCAAAATCATCAATAAAGATGAAAATGGTCATGGTGAGGTAAGTGTTTTATCATTAAGTTTAGAAAAATTTTAAACTTTAGAAGGCAACAGGAGCTAATTCAACATAAAACTTCTCGGCTTTATAAATACTCAGACTCTGGAAGAAAACAAATCCAGAAATTTCTAGAACTTTCTTACATTCTTGGGAATCTCTTCTCTTCTCAAAAAAAAATAAAAAATAGAATGTATTGTTCTGATCTACCCAGACGATCGTAAGGCAGGATCAGAGATGGAAAAATCTGATTAACAAATCAATTAGGGATTCCAATGTATTGTTCTGAGCTACACAAACGACCCTAAGACCTGTTTAGTCAAGGGAAAATTTGAATTGAAGAGCAAATCAATTAGGGATTACGACTTATGTTTGGCGATCTTGGCAGATATGATCTGGGAAGGCAAACCCATCATCAACCTAGACCTTAAATTTAGTTTGTGCCGAGATAGTGGGTATCAGAGGTTAGCAATGAGTATTCAAAAAGATGAGTAGATTCGAATCGTACTTATAATTTCTGATACTTATACGCATTCATACTTATTTTAATGTCATACTCATACTACTCATACGAAAAGTTTGAAATACTCATGGTATTCATACCTTACAATACGCATGATGTTGTGAATTTCGACTCTCCATGACTCATCGTATACACGAATCACAAAATAAGTATGATTTGCGTACGAACACTACAATACTCACTAGAAGGTTGTGTGTTTGCTTTGCTGGCTGTCTTTGTCCTTTTTCTATCTTCCATTTTTTGTAAATGCAACAACAACTAACACAGCAAATTTTGATAAATGATTCGAATCACTCGAATCAATTATGAGTATTACGAGTATTTTTCTAAATTTATGAATCTAAATGAGTAGGCGTAAGAATCAAACATATTTCGAATATTATAAGTTTGATGTCAATGTTGTACTTATACTCATTGCAACTCGTACTTATAAATCAATGTTGTAGTGAGTACGAATGAATCAGAGTAGTTGGATTCCAATACTGTTGACTCACTCAGACCCAAAATTTCATGTGTACTTATGAGTAGCGAAAAAGCGATTCATTGCTGATCTCTGGTATTACAATTTATGTTTGTGCCTACCAGAGATGCTACAGTACTGCGACCATATGATCCTCAATATGCATTGAATATCTCTCAAAAATCCTGTTCCCCTGCCGTATTGTTCTGGCTCAGGAAGGATAACTCATACGTTGCTACTTCATACGTATCTAGTTCTTCACTTCTTAAATGATTTAATGCCGCACAAATTAAACGTAGATATTCCCCTTATTAATGACATGGATGCTGGCTTCCTTGCAAGCCCTTCTACTTATTGCCATTAATTCTCATATGACTTCGGCTGCAACAGAAAGTGACCCTATTTCTTCTGCAGCTTTAAATAATAGACCCATACTGTTATCGAGTTCACATATTACATATCCTGGGATGCAGCAGAATGTCGACCTATTTCCCCTGCAGCTTCCCATAACAGTTCCATACTTATTATCGATTTAATGTCATAAAAGCCGATTGTGCTCGAATGGTTTAACTGCCAAACAGTGTTGCTATGTGCCCTGTTTTTTATACCTCCTACCCAAGTTGAATTGAGCACATCTTTCGCTGGCATAAACTTTTGCTGGGTAGATGCTCACAAGTTTACCCATCGATTCAGAATATTTCGCTCGCGGAACAAAAATTTCCGTTCCCATACCAAAATCTGCTCTGAACCCTTCAATATACCCTGGCATGGTCCTTCTTTTAAAAGAGTTTATAGCCTCCAGATTGCTCCAAGTTTGTTAAAAAGTTTCGTTGTGAATTCTGTGCTTACATCCCCAGTATTTTCATGCAGGCCTTTGGCATATCGTTATACAGTGAGCGTTAAAAGAGACTGTACACTGAGGATAAAATTCTAACAATCTCTAAACTCAAATGCTACCACTTAAGGGAAGTGCCCGAAAAAATTTGACAATATTTTGAAATTTTTTTTTGTTTCAGTTTTAAAACTTTTTTGTTTCAGTTTTAAAATTCGGCAATCAAACAAATTAAAAATAAAAATAACGGTAATTTATTAATGTATATATTTTTCCAATGTACAATTTTGATGCTCACTGTATTATCTGTAAACTTTTCTGTGCACAGTTCTTTTGATGCTCACTGTATCATCTGTAAACTTTTCTGTGTACAGTTTCTTTTGATGCTTACTGTATCTGTGAACTTTTCTGAAATGCTCCCATATGAACCGGTCATGTTAATTTACTATCCAGTAATATTAACAGATATTTTACCTTCAGTTTCCGTGATATTTTCACGACCAAGAGTCGAATATTTCCGGTGATATTACCAGATATTTTGCTCCCAGTTTCCATGATATTATCTCGTCCAAGAGTCAAATATTTCTGGTGATATTACCAGATATTTTACCTCTAGTTTCTGCGATTTTTTTGTTGTGTCTTATCTGTGTAATTCTTCCACTTCCCATTCTCCCCATTCCTACATCTTCTCCTTTTTTATCCCTCCTTCCCTCTGTAAGGACGTTGTACAATGGGTCAATTCGACCTCCGGGTACTGTACTTGTCTTAATTGACAAGTACACGTCCTCTACCCTAACCTAACCATCTGCGATATTATATCGCCCAAGGGTCGAATATTTCCATATTTTGGAAGTTTTTTAATTCTCATAAATGCTACAATTGTTGTTGTTGCTGCATTAATTCTGCTTTCGTCTCTGGAAGTATCTCCCTTGAGAAAAAATTCCGGTTGATATAGCTTTCGCTGGGTTGACAATCCTTGGCCGATGATGAATCGGGTCGATCCGGAATGAAGATCCGATTGTCGTGGGAACGTGATACAATTCTTGTCATGCCTAGATGTATTCGTAACCTCACAGATATGTCTCATTAACTTACAACCTCAAGATCTCTTTGAATGATGTTGCAAAAGTTCTCTCCAAATTTTCTTCTATTCAACGGAACTATATCATCTGCATACCCTTGGCCGTGAATACCTGTCACAGATAGTTTCATTAAGAGTTCATGCACAACCTAGCAGCATATTAATGGTGAAAGGATCCTGGCTTGTGGGCATTCTCTGGTTCGCCGTTTTTTATGATCTTGAAACCGGCCATGCATCTGCATATTTTAGGATCTGCATCCCTTCTTCCTTTGAAGTCGCCGTGGTCTAGTAGGTAGTTTGTTGGCTTATTAGACGAAAAGCCAGGGTTCGGGCCCAGACCAGACATCAAAATAAAAAATACAAAAAGTATTTCTTCGGCGACTTCCTCTCAGCAGATTTCTGGCAAAACTCTGAGAGTGAAATAAAATTGCCATGAAAAGTTGCTCAAAAATCTGTCGTTCGGAGTCGACTTTAAACTGTAGGTCCCGCCACTAATATATAAACACAACATAGGTGGTGTGATGAAAAGCTAGGTTGTAATCCTGACTAAGGGGTTGTAATGACCAATTACGTACGTACGTATCCCTTCTTTCTATGACATCGTGAGGAATTTTTTTTAAATGCGAGAAGAAAAGCACACCTCCTTTTCGTTCAAAGGGGAACCGCATGGTTTCCGCAAAGAGCCGTATCGGTAGATTTGCCTGGCCTATATACATATATATGTGTGTTGCCTAGTATTTAATGTTATAACTTTGTTCTCTTACAGCTTTGTATACGCGGTCGCCATGTCTTTATGGGTTACATTGACAACAAAGAGAAAACCGAAGAGGCTTTGGATGATGAATGCTGGTTACACTCTGGCGATGTAGGCTACATAGATGACAAAGGCTATGTTTATATTACGGGCAGATCTAAGGAAATTATTATTACCGCCGGTGGTGAAAATATACCACCAGTCCATATAGAAAATTTAATTAAAAAGGAATGCGATGGCATCTCTTATGCCTTCCTTATTGGAGAGCAACGGAAATATTTAACCGTGTTGGTGACCATAAAGGTGAGTTTTTTTTTCTTTTTTTTTCTGGATAATTTTTTGTAATAAAATATTCGTTAAATATTACAGACCGAATTGGATAAGGAGACTGGTGCTCCTTTGGATGAACTCAGCCATGAGTCGTTGATGTGGATGAAATCGTTGGGTGTTGATCATAAAACCGTAACAGACATTTTAAATGCTGGTCCCTGTCCCAAGGTTTACAAGTCCATTGAAGATGCTATTAAACGTGCCAACAAACATTCCATTTCTAATGCCCAGAAAGTACAAAAATTCACCATTTTGCCCCGTGACTTTTCTATACCTACTGGTGAATTGGGTCCCACATTAAAGGTGAAACGTAATGTGGTTAATAAACAGTATGCCGATGTTGTAGAGAAAATGTATGCTTAAGGAAGCTTATCTAAAAAAAAAACCGGTGGAAAAATCCAAGGAAAATATTTAATTTTTTGAAATATTTTCTCATGATTTTTAATTTTTTTTAATATTTATTAGAATTATTTTTTCTTTATTTTAATTTGGACTGTAAATTAATTTCTTTTTTAACAAATTCTTGTTAATTTTTTATTGAATTTCTTTCTTAAAACCATTTGATGAATTTGTTTTCAAGTATCTGTAGAGTGTTGAAATGGATGAACAGCCTCTCGAGTTACTTGAGACGTGTTAATTAATATTAATTTTTTTTTTTAATTTTTAAAAATGATTCCTTAGCCATGAAGACCTTAACTTTTGTAAATAGTTTAAGTAGCATTTTTTTAACATTTGCTTGTTTTTAATTCATTTTTTAGTTGTAAGTTATAGAAAGAAAACCAACAAAAACAATTTCTTGTTATTTGTTTAATAATAATAATAAGTATGAAACAATTTGTAGTTGAAATTTTAAATATAATTTTAGAAAATAAAATTAAAAACAAAACAAATAATGAAAACATTAATGTATTATCGGGGACTTGACCACTAGGACTACTTTATAACAACAGAACTGACATTCGAACTTGGATACTTCATAATGTCCGTGTTGTTAAGGCTACATCTGTCAAATTGCATACATACCAGAGATCAGCAATGAATCGCTTTTTTGCTACTCATAAATACTCATTAAATTTCTAGTATGAGTGAGTCAACAGTATTGAAATCCAACTACTCTGATTCATTCGTACTCACTACAACATTGATTTATAAGTACTGGTTGCAATGAGTATGAGTACAACGTTGACATCAAACTCATAACATTCGAAATATGTTTGATTCATACGCCTACTAATTCAAATTCATAAATTGAGAAAAATACTTGTAGTACTCATAAATGATTCCAGTGATTCGAATCATTCGTCAAAATTTCCAGTCTTAGTTGTTGTTGCATTTACAAAGAAAGAAGAAAGACAAACACGGCAAGCAGAGCAAACACACAAACTTCTTGTGAGTATTGTAGTGTTCGTACGCTAATCATACTTATTTTGTGATTCGTGTATACGATGAGTCATGGAGAGTCGAAATCAATAACATCATGCGTATTGTTAAGTATGAGTACCATGAGTATTTCAAACGTTGAATATGAGTAGTATGAGTATGACATTAAAATAAGTATGAATGTGTATAAGTATCAGAAATTATAAGTACGATTCGAATCTACTCATCGTTTTGAAAACTCATTGCTGACTTTGATACATACCTCACAGGATTTAATTACTGCAACTGCGGCCTAATATTACAATAAGCCATTACTCTTCTGTAGATCCCGTTGAAATTCAATTGAGTACAGTTTTCGATGGCGTAAATTTCATTAGAAATATATATGCACGGATCTGTTTATGAATATAGGTGATGTTCCCTAATGTTAAACCCATTATCCTTTTTTAGTTTCCATGACTCTGGCCTTTAATACCCATACGGGCCTAAATCTGCCAGAACTTGTGGTACCGCTGTGGTATAGGTTTAAAGCAGTACCGGTTGACTATCGCATCTCGAGTTTGTTCATAGATTAACAATGTAGGTATTGCTCCTTGATATTAGACCCTTTATTCTATCATATACTCTATGATTCTGGCCTTCAGCTCAGCATACTACGGGCTTAGATCTGCCTAAGCTTTAGCGCTGCCGTAGTATAGGTTTCCCACGATACTGGTTGTATTGGATCATATCAATCTCAGTATCTTATCAAATTCGAACCTGAGCTGTTTGTTTCATTCGTACTCCCTACAACATTGATTTATAAGTACAAGTTGCAATCAGTATGAGTACAACGTTGACATCAAACTCATAACATTCGAACTATGTTTGTTCCATAAATTTAGAAAAATGCTCATAATACTTATAAATGATTCGAGTGATTGGAATCATACTTATTTTGTGATTCATGTATACGATGAGTCATGGAGAGTCCAAATCAATAACATCGTGCGTATTGTTAAGTATGAGTACCATGAGTATTTCAAATTTCGAATATGAGTAGTATGAGTATGACGTTAAAATAAGTATGAATGCGTATAAGTATCAGAAATTATAAGTATGATTCGAATCTAATCATCGTTTTGAATACTCATTGCTGATCTCTGGCCCATACATAAGATGTGGGTTCCCTGTCCAAAGTTAGAAGATTTGGTCGACGCACTTTGGTGCATAGCTGTGAGGTTAGTCACATCCATTAGAGAACACATTTTATTGTCACCGAATAAGACCGACTGTCTTGTAAAATTATTTGGTTAATAATGCTGTTTCTCTGGCTATATTTAGTTGCGAATACCATTTAAAATATATTCATGGCTTAATATGAATGTAAGCACATATGTGTACATATGTATGTATGTACAAAAGAAAAAATCTTTCTTTGTTTGCAACAATCTATATACGTTGTATAGGAGATACACAACCAGGCAAACAGAAATTCAAGCAAATAAATGCAAAAGAAATAAAAAGAAAAACGAGAATAAAAAATTGTTACAAAAAACTATTAAAAAAAGGCAGCTACAAGGGAATAATAACAAATAATATGTACATACATGTGTGTACGTATATACATAAATGCAGGCATACATTCTTACATTCATATGTTAGTTTACATGTATAACATAACCATACATGCCTCTAAACATATGTACATATAAATAAAGCTGTATGACATACATACTCCAAATGGATGTATACTTGTAAATACATATCCATAGACCAACATCTGTATGTAAGTACATGTGTACATATGTATATTAAATGGTAGACTTTGAATTATTATTAGAAAAACAGCAGAAGCTTGAACGCTGCCTTTCATATCATCAGGCAATGAGTAAATGAAGCTTCTTTGTATACTCTGAAAAGGGGGAAATATTTTAAAGAAATCAAAGATTTTTTCCTTATCCGACATACATACATATTTACTTACAAAAAAAGATAATTTAATTAAAATAAATTGATTAGTTTTTTTAATTTTTTTTAATTTTTAGAGCACGAAATATCTAATCTCCGTGCTTTGTTTTTAATGAATTTATTCCACAAGAAATTGGAAATTATTGAGTGTTTGCCTAAAGCTAATGGGAAAACATACATATCTGCGGTTAAACAATTATTATGAGGCGGAATAATTTAAATTTATTTTATTTAAAACGGTACTTAAGAGGACCAACTATGCCTGTACCATAAATATGCCATAACTAATGCAGTGCCATAACTGTAAAACGTTAAGAATCCACAGAACCAGGTTTAAATGTCTGTCTGGGTTTAATTCTAGAGATTTAAGTTGAACTGATTTATTTTCCGCAGTTGTCCCATTAAAAATTGCAATCATGAACTCCTTGATAAAGTGAGAAAATGAATAGAGATAGAGACAATGCACTACGCCATCCAGAAAATCGCTTTTTCGCTACTTATAAGTACTCATGAAATTTTTAATATGAGTGAGTCAACAGTATTGGAATCCAACTACTCTCATTCATTCGTACTCAGTACAACATTGATTTATAAGTACAAGTTGCAATGAGTATGAGTACAACGTTTTCTTTGGATATTGGCGGCTAGGATCTTTAGACGGAGGATCCTTATGTGGAACAGAACTATTTGCAGAGGTTCTGTTTCTTATACTATAAAACAGATTTAAATCTAATTGCCACAAACACTACTTCCTTCTATCTTACTTCCCATAACCTATTTTCGTATATCCAACACAATACGCTGAATGGGTAGGGTCCCTACCAGAGATCAGCAATGAATCTCTTTTTCGCTACTCATAAGTACTCATGAAATTTTGAATATGAGTGAGTCAACAGTATTGGAATCCAACTACTCTGATTCATTCGTACTCAGTACAACATTGATTTATAAGTACAGGTTGCAATGAGTATGAGTACAACGTTGACATCAAACTCATGCCATTCGAAATATGTTTGATTCATACGCCTACTCGTTCAGATTCATAAATTTAGAAAAATACTTATGTATACTCATAAATGATTCGAGTGATTCGAATCGTTCATCAAAATTTACAGCCGTAGTTGTTGTTGCATTTACAAAGAAAGAAGAAAGACACATAAACAAAAAAGACAAAGACAGCAAGCAGAGCAAACACACAACCTTTTAATGAGTATTGTAGTGTTCGTACGCGAATCATACTTATTTTGTGATTCGTGTAATTGGTGAGTAAAGGAGAGTCGAAATCAATAACATCATACGTATTGTTAAGTATGAGTACCATAAGTATTTCAAACTTTGAATATGAGTAGTATGAGTATGACATTAAAATAAGTATGAATGCGTATAAGTATCAGATTTTATAAGTATGATTCGAATTTTTGGTTCAAACCCCAGGTCAGACATTTCCAACAAAACGAAATCTGAAAAAATATTCTTCGGCGATTTCCTCTCAACAGATTTCTCGCAAAAGTTCTGAGAGTAAATAAAAAATTCCCATGCAAAGTTTCTCAAAAATCTGTCGTTCGGAGTCTGCTTTAAACTGCAGGTCCCGCCACTCATGTATAAAGTTAACACACACAACATAAGTGGTATGAGAAGCTAGGTTGTAAATCTAGACTGAAAGGTTGTAATGGCCAATTATGCATGTATGTATGGACTATGATCTCATTACACTCCGTTTTTTTGGGGTATATTATTGGTTTCTATGTGGATTACTCGCCAGCAACATGAGGTACTTATGAGTTGGTACATTATTTTTTTTGAGCACTTCTCTATTTTACATGACTATCCTCAGGTGGTGTGAGAAACTAAGACGTTGTACAATAGGTCAATTCGACCTCCGGGTACTGTACTTGTCTTAATTGACAAGTACACGTCCTCTAACCTAACCTAACCTAACCTAAGAGAAATAAGCTATTCCTCGTCTGATCTTAACAACTTTACGTGGCAATTTTATTTACTCTCAGAGTTTTTGCCAGAAATCTGCTGAGAAGAAGTCGGCGAAAAAATACTTTTTATATTTTGTCTTGAAGTCTGGTCTGGGGCGCGAACCCTGGCCTTACGTCTAATAAGCCAACACACTACCTACTAGACTACGGCGATACTACTTACTGATATCGACTCGAAATCCGATGTTTGTTAAAAGAACGGATTTGGAACGGACACTATAGGTTAACTGCGTATAGGTTGAAGGCAGTACAACAGATCGTTAACAATACAATACAAAATTCATTCCACATTTGACAAAACACTTAAAGCATTAGAGGACGTTAAAGATGTCCTTGGAAATGCTAAATCTGGATGTATAGCTGAACGATTTTCCAATTCTATAGCCATTATTGCAACCATTTGTCCAACTTAATAGCTTTTCTTGATAAAGTTCCAACATGTTCTCTTCGCCGAATTAGTTGGTCACATTAATCCTACGATTAGCGAGTGCATTTCATGGTAGCCTGTCTCTATAAACATGTCATTTGATTTGAAATATTAAAGCCTGGCAAAATATTTAATGTTGCATTAATAAATAAACAAATGGAATAACGGAATAAAGCGCCCTCTACCCGAAGCATTTGCAGGATACTCGTATATCCTGATTAAATTAAATAAAATCCTAGAAAATGTTTGTTTTAGAACATGCGTATGAATGAAATAAATCTTCTCCTGTTATTTCAATCACATGTGAGTCAATTTTTTTCATATTTTTTTTTGTAAAACAGAAACGGAAACAGATACACGCAATCCGATACACCTACTACATGATGTAGTCCTCGCACTTCATTTCCTTGTTATTTAAACCAACTATGTATTGTTGTTGGCAACCTTTGAGTGGGTTTTTGTTTTTTTAAAAACAAAAAAAAAATACTTTAAAAAAATACATACTTTTTGTGGCATGTATATTTATTTATTTATGTATGCTTTGCTGTACTACACAACACATCCCAACATATCATACATAACCACAAATATTTTCTATTTGCCGGATTTCATTGAATATTTCATGTTGCTATTGAGTCCTTCAAGCCTGTTGCGTTTCTTATAGAATTTTTAATAAAAATTTATTTTAAATAAAATATTTTAAATAAAATAATTTATTTTAAACTTTTCACTACACACACACACACACACACTGTAGGCATTTAAATATCATAGTTTTCTGTAAAAATTTATTTTTCTGTTTTTCAGTTTATTTTGGGAAAAACTGCCGCTTCCAAACGATTAAAATTTTAAACAATTTTTCTTGTTTTTCGCTCAAAAATCCTAAATGCCGTTTGTATAGCAATAATGGAAAAACTTTTATGATGGAAAAGTTTTATTCAACAGAAAATAAAGAGAATTAAATGTAAACACAGTGGATACTCTGTAGAATTGCTGGCTGCTAGACGAATGCCTAAAATAATATGATATGACTTCCGATGTAATCATAACTAGTGGTGTGTATTTGAATACAAACTATAAAGCCAATGAGCAATAACATAAAGTAGACAAATACCCGAACATTATAGAATTGATCTAGTAAGAGTACCCTGTCGTCAAGTACGCCATGTCATGCCCGTAATACTTTGAACGGAACGACGTAACTGTTGAAAGCCTTTGTAACAGTTAAACTATCCGAGAGCATTTTCATATTCTATTCTATGTGTCCCCACAGGATCAGATTGCATTTCCTTGCAGTTATTGATATGCGAACTTAGGGACCCTCTATACATGCAGGCACTTTTTGTCCTCTAACTTCTCGCCTGTTTGAAAAGATCAGTCTGTTGTATATTCCTTTGAAGTCGCCGTAGTCTAGTAGATAGTATGTTGGCTTATTAGACGTGAGGCCAGGGTTCGAGCCCCAGGCTAGACATCAAGACAAAATATAAAAAAAAATATTTCTTCGGCGACTTCCTCTCAGTAGATTTCTGGCAAAAACTCTGAGAGTAAAATAAAATTGCCATGAAAAGTTTCTCAGAAATCAGTCGTTCGGAGGCGACTTTAAACTGTAGGTCCCACCACTCATGTATAAAAAATTAACACACACAACATAAATGGTGTGAGAAACTGGGACGTTGTACAATGGGTCAATTCGACCTCCGGGTCCTGTACTTGTCTTAATTGACAAGTACACGTCCTCTAACCTAATCTAACCTAACCTATACTTTGAATGGAAAGAAAGAACCGCTGAAATCCTTTGTAACAGTTTTTACTATCCGAGAGTATTTTTATTCTCTATTCCATGTGTCCCCATACGATTAGAATTCCCAGCAATTAGCATCGAATTCCATTTCATTGGAGTTATTGATCTGTGAACTGAGGGAGCCTCTATATATGCAGGCACTTTTTCTCTACCTACCTCTCTCGCCTGGTTAAAAAGATTTGCTTGTTCCATCTTTCAATGGAAATGAGTACAGGAGTTGTGTCTTTTTTGTCCACTAACCTTTCTCTCGTCTGTTCGAAAGGATCAGCCTGTTTCATCTTCCAATGGAAATGAGCACAGGTACAGTACATGAGATCGCCTACATGATATATGTGGACGATATATCACGACTTCTCCTAAAAAGTTTCCTTTCTTAAATTTCTTCTCTTTATGATTGTAGTCTTTTATCGCAATTACATACATACATAATTGGACATTACAACTCTTCAGTTAGGATTACGACCTAGTTTCTCACACCACATATATTGTGTGCGTTAGTTTTTTACAGTTTAAAGTCGACTCCGAACGACAGATTTTTGGGAAACTTTTCGTGGCAATTTTATTTACTCTCAGAGTTTTTGCGAGAAATCTGCTGAGAGGAAGTCACCGAAGAAATACTTTTTTTTGTATTTTGTTTTGATGTCTGGCCTGGGATTTGAACCCAGGCTTTACTTCTAATATGCCAACACACTACCTACTATACTACGGCGACTTTTATCGCAATTAGTTTAAAAAATCCGCCATACCCAGGCAAAAAAGTCTCCGTACTGTACGATAGGCACTGTCGGTTCTCTGCCATACAACAGGGTCTTTCAACTGCGGCTTCCGAACTTTAACAGTTGATAGCAACCAGTTTGTTGAAGTTGTTGTGTATTCAAGTCATCATGGACGTATATAGCTTTCAACAACACAAAGACATGTGTTCGCTAAATTTGCTCTGAAATAGGTGTCCACTGACCCTAGTTTTCTACCGAAAAATCAACTTTGTGTGGCGACAAATTTCTGGATGAATGGCTAGGTGAACAAATAAAATTCTTCAATTTGGGATGATACTAATCCACATGAGCTCCAGGAGCGTAGAATACATTCCGAAGAAGTCTCCTTTTTAATGTGGATTTTGGCTTGGCGGGGTTTTGAGTCCATATTTTTTTGAGAACGTCTTTCACCAGGCTCTATGGGCTGATAATTACAAACTGATTTTGGTTTCGATTGGATAATCTGGACGACCCAACGATACATAGTTTCGACAGAATGGCACTAAGTGCCACAAAGGTTATCCCACATTCTGACATTCTGCACAAGCGGTTTGAGGGCTCACATATGGAGGTGATGTGTAGTGGCTATTGAAATCGTGTGATTTGACTTCACAATTTCTTGTGGGGTTGTCTTAGTCAAAAATATATGCGAATAAGCCACAAACCACAACTGCCCTCATAGTCAACATAAACAGGCCATCGCTCAAATTCGGTCATCGAAATTTGTACATTTCGGTTGCGCTTGACTCAAAGAAGCTGTGACGGACAGTTTAACGATGTTATATTCTGCTTGAAATGGCATCAAAAGGTCTTTCAAACGAACAAACATCCATAATTGGTGATTACAACCCTTCAGTCAGGATTACAAACTAGCTCCACTTTCGTTGTGTCTGTTAATTTTATACATGAGTGGCGGCACTTTTTAGGTCGATTTCGAACAACAGATTTTTGAAAAACTTCTCATGGCAATTTTTTATTTGCTTTCAGAGTTTTTGCCAGAAATCTGCTGAGAGGAAGTCGTCGAAGAAATATTTTTCAAATTTCGTTACGTCTGCCTTGGGGCTTGAAGCGTGAACACACTACATACTAGACTACAAATAAAAAATTTCGATGAAATATGACACACACATACAATCATAATTGGTCATTATTACAATCCTGCAGTAAGGATAAAGACATAGTTTCTAACATCACTTATGCTGTATACGTTAATTTTTTATACATGAACGGCGGGACCTACAGTTCAAAGTTGACTCTGATTGACAGTTTTTTGACGAATTTTTCATGGCAAATTTATTTCTTTTTTTGACAGACATTTGACAGACATTTGCTAAGAGAAAGTCACCGAAGAAGTATTTTTCAGATTTCATTTTGTTCGAGATGTCTGAGCCAGGGGTTAAACCACGGACTCTAGTCTAATAAGCCAACACACTACTTACTGGAATACGTTGACTTTTATTTTATTTGCCGCCTTGTCGAAGAAATACGAGTATTCTCTCATATTTCGTTTTGAAGTTTGAACCTTAGTCTTACGTCTAATAAGCCAACACACTACCTACTATACCATGGCGACTAGTATGACACGCACTTTGATTTATTTAAATTTTAAAAGTAGGAAACGCTTGATGAAATAGCCTGCAGTATGGAACCATTGATTATTTGGGTATATAACGTGTATAGTAGGTTATATAAGGTCACATACAAGTCATTGCAGTCTAGCAAGTAATGTGTAGGCTTACTAGACGTGAGGCCCCGCTTCAAACAATCGGTCTGACATCTTGAACAAAACGAAATATGAAACAATTTTTATTCGGTGTCTTCCTCTCAGCAGATTTCTGGCCGAAACTTTGAGAGTGGAAAGGAAAAGTTTCTCAAAAATCTGTCTTTCAGAGCCGACTTTAAACTGTATGTCCTGCCACTCATGGATGAAATTAACACACACACCGTAAGTGGTGTGAGAAACTTGGTCTATAATCTTGACTTGAATAATGACCAATTAAGTGTGTATTAGGTTTTAGGCACAAGCGCCTTCCAAGGAGTTGTTCTGCCGCTGAAGAATATTTTGTAGCCTTTCCTATGACTCCTTGCATAAGTTTTCTCGTCAAGATGATGCCTAAGTCTTAATAATTTTTTTTTTTATTAAATTTTGTCGAAATTTCAGGGTTTAGATGCAAATATTTGAGTTGCTGAAATAACTTCAAATTTAATGAAAATTTTCATTCTCTTGTTTTAAGGCATATTCTGACTATGATGCACCTGCAAGGGCAAATATGTATGTGTTGATTTTATATAAAATTTTTCGTGCTCATGTCAATAGAGAAGTTTTCATGAATAAAATTTTATACAAATTTATTATTTTAAACTTCAACAAAGCAGGACTATTTCGATGCATGATAACGATGATGATGAGTTTATTTTTATAAAACTTGGTGTGTAACAATAAATTAAAATAAATTGTTTTTATTAAATACGATTTTATTTTATTTAAAATGCAACATATTTATTATAAATAAATATATTTTATTTAATAAATTCATGAAAATTTTTTAAACAATAAAATATTTTAAACAATTACTAACAGCAGCACAGAATTTAAAGGCAAATACAAATGTGCTACAAAAATATGTTTTGTGGGAGCGTACTTACATACATATGGACTACAATGAATCAATAGAAACTATATATATACAGGCTTCTATAAAAATAAATTATTTTAAATAAATTTTAAATAAATTCATTAAATACAAAACAAAAACATTTACATGGGAAAGTTTGGGAAGCAGTAGCAGGAATCGGTAGAATAATTTCATCAACAACAGGATTTTCAATAACACCAAAATTTATTGTTATTATAGGCCTCAATAAATAATCGTACAATTAAAAATTAAAATACAATTGCCAGCCAATTATTATATAAAAATTATAAGCAAATCAAAACCCCATAAATAGGCCTCCTTAAGCATTTTGGGGCATAACAAATCAAAACCTTTTAAAAACAATTTTAATCATCAAGTGCTTCAATTACAATGAAAGAGAGTGTATGAATGCATAGTAGTAATTGTTAGTGGTCAAACACAAAGAAACTTTCCTAAAAACAATTGCTGCTACAGTGACAGAGGCTAGGAACAAAAAACACATCTCTATATACATATAGATTTTGCAATAATAACAGGCCAACAGCAATTCTAACAGCCATTCTTCAAATTCAAATTCAAAACATTTACGTCTGTTAGACATACCCACGTGTATATCTACATACATATGTATATTCTACTATAAACATACAATAAAAACCAACAACAACAACAATATCATAAAAAAATATAATATATACCTATACATACATACATATTGTTTTAACATTTTATTATATTTCTACGCATTACCAACAGAACAGAAGCATATTCAGTTTATCATCGGGTTTGCAAGAAAAAAAGTATTTAAAAGAACGTAAGCTGCCGGTAGTAACATCTTCGATTTACTGGCATATTTGTGTTGAAGTTTTTTGACCAACACTCAGGGGATGGCCCCTACTCATGCCGTACCTTGTGCTGGAATAGGAAAATAGGTTATGGAAAATCTCTGCAGCCAACCAATACCCAAAGAATACTTAGAAAAATGACAGACCTGTTTCAATACGAACCAGAGGTCAGCAATGAGTATTCAAAACGATGCGGAGATTCGAATCATACTTATAATTTCTGATACTTATACGCATTCATACTTATTTTAATGTCATACTCATACTACTCATATTCGAAGTTTGAAATACTCATGGTACTCATACTTAACAATACGCATGATGTTATTGATTTCGACTCTCCATGACTCATCGTATGCACGAATCACAAAATAAGTATGATTCGCATACGATGATATGATTCTACATACTCACAAGAAGGTTGTGTGTTTGCTCTCCTTACTCACTTTGTCTTTTTTGTTTATGTGTCTTTCTTCTTTCTTTGTAAATGCAACAACAACTAAGACTGAATGATGATGATTGATGAATGATTTGAATCACTCGAATCTTTTATGAGTATACATAAGTATTTTTCAAAATTTATGAATCTGAATGAGTAGGCAGGCATATAAACCAAACATATTTCGAATATTATGAGTTTGATGCCAACGTTGTACTCATACTCATTGCTACCTGTACTTATAAATCAATGTTGTACTGAGTACGAATGAATCAGAGTAGTTGAATTTCAATACTGTTGACTCACTCATATTCAAAATTTCATGAGTACTTATGAGTAGCGAAAAACGATTCATTGCTGATCTCTGATAGGAACCCTAATCATTCAGCGCCTTGTGTTGGATATAGGAAAATATGTTATGGGAAGTAAGACAGAAGGAAGTAGTGTTTGTGGCCATTAGATTTAAATCGGTTTTATAGTATAAGAAACAGAACTTCTGCAAGTAGTTCTGTTTCACATAAGGACCAATATCCAAAGAAAACTTAAAAAACTGACTCGTCTGCTGCATAATCTCTTTCAGCATGGTACCATGAACATGAAGAACTTCGGAATGATAACATATTAAAGCCCACTTAAACAATGGGTCATTGCAATGGGCCATTAGTCAGTATTACAATCTAGTTTCTCACACAACCCATGTTGTGTGTGTGTTTCTTTTATTTCTGAGCGGCGGTATCTGTTCGAATGATAGATTTTTGAGAAGCTTTTAATGGCAATTTTTATTTGACTCTTAGAATTGTCGCCAAAAGGCTGAGAGGAAGTCGCCGCAAAAGTATTTTTGATATTTCATTCGATATGTCTGGGCTGGAGTTTTAATCACGGCATCACTTCTAATAAGGCAACACACTAGCAATAAACTACGATAACTACTGTTCAAGTTATTGTCAAGACTATAAATAAATATTCGGAAAGTATTCAGAGTTGAAAATATCGCTTCTGTTAGAGATGGTGTGGCGTTGTTTTCAGATCAATCTTGCTTTTCATTATAGCATATTTTTCATTTGGATTTTCAATTTCATCCATGTAACGTGCAACTCATGCGTTAACTAGAGTTGGATAACTAGGCTGCCTTCCAAACTGTATCAATACAAAGTTTGTATGCAGTTCTACTACGGTATATAAACTATGTAGATATGCAAAGCAACCAAACAATACATCAACTATTAATCCGATGCCTGATTGCTTTTTCACTGCGTTAAAAATACACATTGACGACGTTTTGAAACAGAATACATTGTATATATTTTGTACAGCGGCATTATGAAACACGATACTTTTTTCAAACACAAAGCAACTAACATTTTGGAAGGCAGCCCTACTTACAAGTCCTTTGTTATGCTGATTGAGTAACCTGGCTCAGTCCGTACAGATTATGGCAGTAATGATGCCTAAGCATCCTACAGGAAGGCGTCGGATGCTTACGTTGTTATATTCCTAATCTGAACAAATATTCCTACTTTTCAGAATACGTAAAGCAAGTCATAAAGCCTTTCAAATGTAGAGAATCACATTTCAAATAAGATTTCATTCCAAATTTAATTTAAATTAATTCTAGACCCTTCTGTACTGGCTATAAAGCCAGTAAACACTGTGTAAGATGTAAGAAAATGAAGAAGAACTAGAAATGTTTCGCAAACTTTGTGAAAGTCAATCAAGAAAGGCGAAGCTATAAGAAAATCAGGCATATCTGCGAGCAGTAAAAGGGCTTCAAGTTAAAGTGGAAACCATCAAAGTATACAATAGGTCTTAAGGTAATCAAATTTCTGATAGAAGCGAGGGTGATTTTAGCCGATATTAGCGAAGTTATGTAGTATGACATATCTTGATTGGAATGGTATTTACGGAATGTAAAATGATTTCTCTATCTAGATAAGTGTGGTCATTTTCTTAATTTAATCATTAAGGTTAGGTTAGGTTAGGGGACGTGTACTTGTCAATTAAGACAAGTATAGTACCCGGAGGTCGAATTGACCCATTGTACAACGTCCTAGTTTCTCACACCACTTATGTTGTGTGTGTTAATTTTATACATGAGTGGTGGGACCTACAGTTTAAAGTCGAGTCCGAACGACAGATTTTTTGAGAAACTTTTTTCATGGAAATTTTTTATTTACTCTCAGAGAGTTTTTGCCAGAAATCTGCTGAGAGGAAGTCGCCGAAGAAATACTTTTTGTATTTTGTCTTGATGCCTGGCCTGGGGCTCGAACCCTGGCTTTTAGTCTAATAAGCCAACACACTACCTACTAGACTACGGCGACTTCATTTAATCATTAAAGCCCTGCAACTAATCAGAATAGTAACCTCTATTTGCCGCGTCAACTAACCTCGATTCTCCCAATCCAGTTCGACTATTTACATTACGTAGATATCTAAACGCCCTACTGAAATATCTTCGGGGTACTATTTTTTCTTATTAAGAAATGTAAAGTACTTTACAAATGTCTGTAGCGTCAATTATATAAAGTACTTTTAGAAGATGAATTTTCATTGTGGTTTTCGCCATAGTCTAATAGGTAGACGTAAGGCCGCGGTTCAAACATCAAAACGAAATATGAGAAACTATTTTTTCGGCGACTTCCTCTCAGCAGATTTCTGGCAAAAACTCTGAGAGAAAAAAAATATTGCCATGAAAAGTTTCTGAAAAAAATCTGTCGTACGGAATCAACTTAAACTGTAGGTCCCGCCACTCATATATAAAAATTAACGCACACAACATGAGTGGTGTGAGAAACTAGGACATTGTACAATGGGTCAATTCGACCTCCGGGTGCTATACTTGTCTTAATTGACAAGTACACGTCCGCTAACTTAACCTAACCAAACCTAAACTACATAACATACATAGTAAAATAGAATAGTAAACTCCTTTTGCCAAACCAACTGTTCTTTTTGGGTACGATTCTCCCAATCCAGTCCATTGCTTCAACTATGTTCATAACATATGCTAGACCTGTATATTATACGTCTCCAAAAGTTGTACTGAAATATCTTCTGCTAAGCACTTTCAGATAATGAACATCCATTGTGGTTTTCTGACGGCCAAGCTGCTATACAAACGTCTGATATCGATTGAATTCAGCTTTTTAGCTGAAATATATCTCAGGGTCTATATTGTATTTTTTACTTTAATTGCTAGTATGTACGGTGGTGTTTAATCTTGTAGGGTAGGTGAGTTAATTTCAGAGTGTACCTTATATACGTATTAGAGTATAGGGTACTTTGCAGTTAGTTTTGTACTCCTGTAACTTGTTCATAATATTGTTAGTGCTTCCGTATGCTTTGTTGTTGTTTACATTTTTAAAATAAATCTTTTTTTTTTCTTCAATTACTTTTATAAACATAAAAGTTTGTTTATATTATATGTACAGTAGAGTTTCACTATAACGATTATTTCTTTTCATTCATTCATTTGTGATATATTCCCTAAATTCTTCAAAGTATTGTTACAATATTTCTTTTAACATAATAAGCTTATAAAAATATTCAAATTAAATAATCATTATAGCCGTACTCCATAGTATACATTGAAAGATTACCATTTACATATTAACATACATACATAAACAGTATAACTTATATTAGCTTTAAACATTTATTTACTGATTGTATGTATGTATACATGTATGTATGTAAGTTTGTAGGTACACATATTTGTATATAAATATGTAATGTTATGTTATAACATTTCAAAAGCATATTATCGTATCGTAACGTTTTCGTATCAAAGTTTAATGAGTTTCAAATGCTTCAAATTACTCAAACAGAACTTGTATTGTGTATACAAACATTACTATTTCCATTTCTCGTAAACGTTCTTGCCTTATTCTGTCAGTCATTCAGTCATTCATTCATTCATTTATTCATTCATACATACACTCAATTGCTTGGTTGATTCATACTTTCAGTCGTTTAACTAATAGACTCTGGATGGAAGCAATTTAACAGTGCTGCTTAAAAGTGGGTTAGTAAATAGAAATAAATTTTAAAATTTTGTATTTGAGTAGAGGATGGAAGTAATAAAGAAGTCGCCATAGTCTTGTAGGTAGTATGTTGGCTTATTAGACATAACCAACAGGTGCTAGTATGGTCTCAATAGGCAATTGAGTAGCAGAGACCTCTCTCGTAAGACAAAACTAACACTCTACAAGATGTTCGTACTGGTCAATATTAAGCGTATTAAGAGTATTCGAGAGAAAAGCCATACGTAAGTTCTTCGGTCCGGTGCGCGTTGGACACTATTAAGTACTGATGCAGCAGCCGTGAGAGCATTCGAGGAAAAAGTCCTACGTGAGATGTACGGTCTCGTGCGAGTAGGCGATGATTTCCGCATCCGATTCAACAGTGAGCGGTATGAGCTCCTCAACGACATGGACGTTGTGCAGCGTATTAACATCCAGCGTCTGTGCTGGCTCGAACATGTCGTTCGAATGGAGGAGGATGCTCCGGCAAAAAGGGTATTTGATGCGTGGATATGCGAAAGTCGGCAAAGAAAACGACCTTGTTTGCGTGGGAAGGACTAAATTGAGAAGGCCCTGTCATCGATTGCTGTGACCAACTGGCAAAGGCGCCTGAAGTGCTGTGTTAAGACAGACCGAAATCTATTAATCGCGTTGTTAATGGCCAATTAAATTAGTAATTCGGATCAAATGTAATTGAAAGCCTAAAAGACCTACTAACGTTACTTTTGATCACTACGGCCGTATTTGAACCGATTTTTCTTGGCTTGTGAAGATTACCAACTGAACGGTATGTGGTTTCAACAAAACAAAGCCTTGAGCCACACACATGATTAGAGCGGGTTAGTCCAAGCAGAGGTGCTTGGAAGGATGTGTTAAGGTAGGCTGAATTCCCATAATCGGGTTGCTAATGGCCAATTAAATAAGTAAGTAAGTAAGGCTTCCTCTCAGCAGATTTCTGGCAAAAAAACCTGAGAGTAAATAAAAATTGCCATGAAAAGTTTCTCAAAAAAAATCTGTCATGCGGAGTCGACTTTAAACTGTAGCTCCCGCTTCTTATGGATGAAATTAACACATAAAACATAACTAGTGTGAGAAGCTAGGTTGTAATCCTGACTGAAGGTTTGTAATGACTATTTATGTTATGTACATATGTATATATGTATGTATGTATGCATGTATGTATGTATGTATGTTTTTTTTTTGTCTTGAGCCGTAGGTGGGAATCTTCGAAAGACACTTTTGTTCCAACAAAAGAGTGCACGATTCACCATCACTGGCGCCTACGTACTAAACCCACCCCCTACACACTTCAACCACTCTCCCCCCGCGGGACTGCCGTAAGGTATTACTTCGCGGAGAGCTGGTTAGCTCGAAAGCTTTATCACATTAATTTAAATTTCGCCTCCGTTCCTCCAGCCTTCGGAGTTCTATCATAACTTCAGCCATTCTCTGACTGTATAGGCTCCATAGAATCCTAGAATTCAACACCTCCTCCACAAGCTGAGTTGGTCCGAAACTCGTTTCCCCGGGTCATCTAAATTTGGGGCAGCATTTAGAATATGATCCGCATCCTCCTCCTCATCTACACAGTTTGGGCATATAGGGGAAGTATCATGTCCAAATCTGTGCAGGTACTTCCTGAAGCACCCATGACCAGTTAGGAGCTGGGTCACGTGGTAGTTCAACTCGCAATGTTCGTTCTTCATCCAAAGGGTTACATTAGGGACAAGACGATATGTCCATCTTCCCTTTAGACTGCTCTCCCATCGTGACTGCCATTTGTGCATGGAAGTCCTTCGTTCCTCCGCTTTTATAGCCGCTATTTGTCCCGGGTACTCGAGACGGTGTAGGTATATCCTTCTCATCTCATCCGGCAATATATCTATTGGTATTGTCTTTGCCAATACCAAAACTGCTTCATCAGACACTGTCCTGAAGCCACTTATCCGTCTAATCGCGCTTACACGATACACCGAGGTATCCGAGTATCCTCCTCGTCGTCCCCACTGAGAGTGATTCCGACCATATTGGGCAAGCATACAGCATTATCGACGTTACTACCGCCGAAATTATCCTCCTTTTAAATGGACCTGGTCCTCCAATATGTGGCATCATCCTCGCCAGTGCTCCCTGTGTTACAGATGCTTTTTCACCGAAGTATTTCACGTGCTCCTTGAAGTTCAACCTGTCGTCGATAATCACTCCCAGGTATTTTATCGCCCTCTTCGATTCGATCCTTGTGCCTCCAACGGTCACTTCCATCTTCTCCACTATTTTCCGACCGCTTATCAAGACGGCCTCCGTTTTATTTGCAGCAAGTGTCAAACCTGCCTCATCCAGCCATGCTCCAACATTTCGAATCGCTGTTTTCCCTTTTTCCTCTATTTCTCCTACCGTTTTAGCTACCCAGACTATGGCAATGTCATCTGCAAAGCCCACAATTGTAGTCCCGCTTGGCAATCGCAGTCGAAGTGCACCATCGTACATAATGTTCCATAGTAGTGGCCCAAGTACAGAGCCCTACGGGACACCCGCCGTCACTACGTATTCCTGCTCTCCTTCATCCGTTAGGTATATTACCTTCCTGTCCTGAAAGTAATTGTTCAGTATCTCCATTAAGTATGGCGGCGTAGCCATGTTAAACAGGGCTCTCATAACGCGTTTCTAACGTCAAGTGTGACAACCGCGCAGTACTCCTTGGTGCCAAATCTCCATCTTTCGCCCTCTATTGCATCTCTTGCAATGTCGACCACCCTCCTTATCGTGTCAACAGTGGACCGTCCTTTCCTAAATCCGTATTGCAGGTCCAAGAGAGATCCTCCTGCCTCGGCACACGTTAGTAGTCGATTATATATTATCCTCTCCAGTATTTTTCCCATCGTGTCAAGTAGGCAGATGGGCCGATACGACGATGGTTCCCCTGGCGGTTTACCAGGTTTTGGGATGAGAACCAATTTCTGCTTCTTCCACCTACGTGGAAAAACACACTCGACGAAGCACCTGTGGAACACCTTGGCGAACGTATCCGGTCTGAGCCGGATAGCCGCCTTAAGTGCCCTATTCGGGATTCCATCCGGTCCCGGTGTTTTCCTATCTCCTATTCCAGTGCATGCTGCGAGTACTCTTCTCTCCTCCTCTCCTGTATGTATGTATGTATTTATGTATGTGTGTATGTATGTATGTATGTATGTATGTATGTATGTATGTATGTATGTATGTATGTATGTATGTATGTATGTATGTATGTACGTATATATGTATCATACAACAGTACAACTTGTTCTGTTCCTCACTGTTAAGCTCAGTGCCTTTATTTGTTTTACAAACTTTTGTTGCAAACTTACATGAGCTATTATGTGCCATAAAAGCAAATAAAAAAACAAGAGAAAAACAAGAAAAAAACCCAGAAACACTTGTTATTTGTTGGCCATGGTTTAGGTTCAAATTTCATGTGGCCTATACAACTCATAACAATTTATCGATAAACATTTTTGTTTAACAACAACAACAACACCATACCATACTGAATATTTGTAACATATTTGTATATACATGTACATATGTACATACATATGTACATATATCTGTGTATGTACATGGATGTGAGTAAGTATTCATAAATATTTTTCATTCATGTTTTGTTTGAGTCTGTTTTACTTGAGTCTGATTGCTGGGTGTAACAAAATATGTTGCATGCAACCGCAAACAACAAAATAGCAGAAGAAATCAAATTTTTTTTATTAACATACTAAACGAGTGCTATAAATGTGAATTGTAATGTAACGGGATTATTATCATCAGCTGCTTATTTTTATTATTGTTGTCGGTGATATGTCCCTCTTGTTGCATGCAACACCATCAATATAATCATCATTGTCATCATTGTCATTTGTTGTCATTGTTCAAACATCTGTACATACATAATAATTGTCATCATAACCTATCACAACATGGTAGGTATTCTTTTTTGTTTTTTTGTTTTTCATTTTTATTGAGTGTGTGGGGTTGGTTGGTTATCAAGTGGGGCACTTTATTTTCATTTACCCGGTCTTCTATTGTTATCGGAGGAATTGTTTAAATAATTTATAACATATTTTTGCCGTATTCGTTTATTACTAATGCTATTGGTGTTGTTGTTATTGTTATCATTTTATTAAAATAAAATAATAAAAAAAAATATTACGCATGTCACTCCCAAGCTTATGATTATGATTGCGTTAGAAGTGTATAGTATTTGTTTAAAAATTATTTTTGACGCATAATTTCGAAAAATTTTTAAATAAATTCTGAAGAGAAACAAATGAATTAAAAATTATTTTTAAATTTATATAAATTCAATGGAAATGCGTTACATTGAGAAAAACAGAAAAATTCAAAAATAATTTTCTCGTTTAGAGGCCTATTTACGCAGGTTACTACGTTTATCTCTTCTTGAAATGTTTGTTGTAAATTATAACGAATACGCAAATTGTGCTCTTAATCTATGACGTCAGGAACGTTATAGGCTTAGTGAATAACTCTTTAGATAACCTATGTATCTCTATGAAATATAGGCAGGGTTTTCTGAAAATATTTTACAATTTTTATATTTTCTCCAGAATTACTCGAAATAACGTAGAAAACACAACTAATTTTATGATTTTTTTGTTTTCAAATAATCTCCTCTTCGTTGTTACTTGTTTAACAAGAATTTAATAGCTTTCAGACCTTTCAAGCTTTTTAAAATGGCCACAGAACCACTAAAATTAAATGGAGTAACCGGTAGATGACATACATAACATAATTGGTCATTACAACCATTCAGTCAGGACCACTTATGTTGTGTGTGTTAATTTTATACATGAGTGGTGGGACCTACAGTTTAAAGTCGACTCCGAACTACAGAAACCGATAGATGACACAGTCTTTTAAGCGGGGAACCATTTTGCGGCATACATGTATAATTGTTGATTACAAAACTTGAGTCCGGATTACGACCTAGCTTCTCACACCATCTATGCTGTGTGTATTAATTTCAAACGTGAGTGGCGGGACCTATAGTTTAAACTCGACTCTGAACGACAAATTTCTGAGAAACTTTACATGGCATGTTTACTTTCAGAGTTTTTGCCAGAAATCTGTTGAAAGGAAGTCGCCGAAGAAATGTTCTTTTTTATATTTCGTTGTGTGGGAGATGTTTGATCTTAGGTTTGAACCGTGGCCATCACAATACCTCACTCACTTAAAGAGAATAAAGTAAACGGGAGGTGACTATTTTATGTCATTCCGAACCCTTAGAGAAACTTGCGAAAATTTTTCTAGTGGAAGTCTTCGTGAAAGATGTGCTCAAATTAGCTTGGATAAAACGTACGTAGCAATACTATCAGAACAGACAGGCCGTCATCTAACCACTAAGCTCTTATGATGTTATTACGAATATAGCATGGGACTGCCAGTAGAAGCTGAATCAGATGAGTGAGGAAAAGTAAAGTTAACCTCAGCTGGGCCCCAGGCAATATGGGAGTTTGCGACAATTAGCATGCATATCATTTTGCATGAAGGGGGACACCCATGGAATTTGCAGCAGTAAGCAGACAGATGAGCTTGCAAGAATGGAAACTCTCACGCCACTGATGAATGACCAAACCTCTGTGTAGGGTGGCATAGATATTTGGAAAGGTATACGCTCTTCAGATCCCAACGGGTTTGAGGTGATCAAAACTTTTGTTGGGAAATTACAATAAAAGAAGATCTGATCTAGTAATTTTCCTTTTCTCAGGGCATTGTATATTTAAAGTATTCTTGTCCAGAATGGGGATCGCATTGGACCCAATATGTAGGTTCTGTGATGATCACAATAAATTATCAGAACACATCAATGGAACCTTGAGAAAACACCTGGGAGCATATCAAGAAGTAAGCAAGGAATTATTGTTGCTGACACCGAGCAGCAACCTGAGGTTTGTCAATAGACAATAGACTTGGAAAAGACATTATAGGCATATCTTATAAAGTTTAAGGGGAGTACAATAGATCATATGGCCGCAGTTCACCTACACCCATATGATAATAATTATAAGCAAAATTGCCGCATTTCAAGTTCCAAAGAGATCACCACTACTTACTTCATTTAGTCATTACAAATCCTTAGTCAAGATTATGGCCAAGTTTCTTACACTACTCCTATTGTGTGTGGTGATTTAGTCCATGAGTGGCGGGACCTACAGTTTGGAGTCAACTCCAAATGACAAAATTTGGTATATTTTGAAGGCAATTTTATTTATTCTCAGAATTTTTTGCCAGAAGAATGCGGAGAGGAAGTTGCAGACAAAAATATTTTTTCTTATTTCGTTTTTGTTTGAGATGTCTAAGGGTGGGTTTGAACCTCGGCCTCTGGTCTAATAGGCTAACACACTGCGTAGGAGACTACGGCGAGTATCACCATTACATCTGTTAACATTGATTGCTTGGTATGATTTACATGCAGGCATCAGTAATTTATTCGAAATAAGCAAAAAACTGACTCTAAGACGAATATGGTGGGTACTAACGAGCCAAGCCGATTGAAATTTTGATTCCAAAAATTAATCATTTAAACGTCAAAGATATTTGGTTTGAAGAAGACTTCATAACTTTCCATAGAACTCACTTAACAAGCGATTTATTGAAAAATCAATTGAGTGAGAACTTTCTTTCCAGAAGTTGCCTTATCCATTAAACTATTCGTTCGTAGGCTTTAACGGCTTTTGATTACTTTTTCTGAGACAGTGTTATATATATATGTTCCTCTTACTCCTCTAGGGAGCATAGGGCCGCATGAAACAGTATTAAGTCATTAGAACTGTTGAAGTATTGAAATTTAATATTCAAGCCATATTTATTGGAAAAGTGCGATTAATCGAAAACATATTGAAATTTAGTTTCGATAACTTCAAGTCCTTTAATTATTTTATTGTTCAATTTATTATTGTTGTTAAATTAATTTATTGTTTAACTTAAATGACTACAATTTTACTTAAAAATAAATAAGAAATCAGTTTTATTTAAAATTGAGTTCGTTTCTTTAGAAAGTTTTTTTTTTGTGCAAGTTATCGATTTTTATATTTTTTATTATTAAATTTCATATAAAGATGAATATCCTTATTATCATCCTTAATTTACCCACTTTCGGTGCGATTACTTTCATAAGAGCCGGTTAATTTCTCTGTTTCTGACATTTTGAGTTTGTTCTGCAAAAAAATTTTAAAATGTTGCATCAATTTATAAGACTTTATCACGTATCATGTCCCCTTAACCTACCTTTTCCCTTAACTCTCTCCGTTTCTTCTCCCTTTCCTTTTGATCTACTAACTTGCGACCAATTCTCAGAGCTGAGAAAGCTATGGCAATTGCAATCAACATCCAAATAACCACAGAGCGTGAATCGAAACGATCGAGTTTTATGCGCGGCCAAAATGTTTTTGGTGCTAAGGGCTGTACATCAAGAGATGAATTTTGCTAAGAAATCGATAAACAAGTTTTAAATGGAGAACGTAGAAAACTGTTAAATACTTACCGAGCACTTAGCTTCTGCAAACTTTTGTTCATACACTTTGCTTGTGTCCAATATGATAATATTTCTCCTTGAATCCTCATCATAACAATTAATGCCCTTCGTTTCCAGCATGGTTAAACTCCAATCGGTATGAACAGCATATGAACGACCAAAATTAATCGATTTCGGCATTTTAAGCATTTCCCTGATCAACCACTTGCAACTCCACCAATTGCCTGCAAGTTCCACTTGCTCAAAACTCATAAGCGAGGAAATATTTACGATACGATAGTGATTATCACTCAGATTCAAATGCAATTCATGACACTGATGTTCTGCTGCAAGATTTTCAATGAATTCATCATTCGATAACTGATTTTGCGATAAATCCAAGTACTTCAGATATGATAATGAAGTAAAGAGTGTTGGGTCCAGATTGGTTAGTTTATTGCGGGATAGGTTTATGCGCTGTAATTGGCTGGTGACATTGAAAATTTCGGCTGGCAAATGTTGCAACAAGTTGTGGCTTAAGACGAGGGACTCTAAACTTGGCAATTCATCGAAAGCTGTTTCAGTAATCTGACGTAAGGCATTGTGACTGATGTTGAGGTTCTGTAAGATGAGAAAATTTTTTATATTTTTATTTAAAAATTTTGAGGATTAACTTCAAAAGAGTCTCTATAACTATATGCTTGGAACACACGACCTCCTTGAAAGGCATATGCTTACAGCCAGTGAAGGAAGATATCTCAAAGAATCTTAATCGTAAGACTGGGACATTGACACAGAAAGTGTTCCTACATATTCTGCAGTGAAGGGCAAAATAGTATACATTGCTTGCGAATGGATAGCCCACTGAAACCTGCGCATCACTACGAATTTGGAAATAGAGTTAACAGGAGCTTCAGATGTCTCAATATCCTGTCCACTCAAACAGAGTCGAAAAAGCTCTTACACTTACTACGTGGACTTCCATAGAAAATTGTGCAGATTTCCACTTCAGAAACTCGATTAATTTGCTAAAGATATTCTATACACTTCCTAAAGAAAATCGATTAATTTTTAAAGGGAAATCGATAAATTTAAAAAAAATCGATTTGTTTTTGCAATAAAGTGCAACATTTTCAAAATAAAATCGATAAAATTTTCAAACAAAAAATCGATATATTTTTGAAAGAAAAGCGATTAAATTTTCAAAGAAAATCGATAAATTTTCTAAAAGAAATCAGTTAATTTTCTTAATAAAATCTATACTTTTTCTAAAAGTAATCGACAAATATTTAAATAAGATCGATAAATTTTCGAAGGAAATTGATACATTTTCTAGGGATAATCCATAAATTTCTAAACATTTTTAAATACATTTTTGAAGGAAAATCGATAAATGTTCTAAAGATTATCAATACATTTTCTCAAAGTTATCGATAAATTTTTAAATAAGATTGATATATATATAATCGATAAAATTTTTTAAGGAAAATTGATAAATTTTTAAACAAAAATCGATATGTTTTTGTAATAAAGCGCTACATTTTCAAAACAAAATCGATAAAATTTTCAAACAAAAAATCGATATATTTCAGAAAGAAAATCGATAAATTTTCTAAGAGAAATCAGTAAATTTTCTAAAGAAAATCTATACTTTTTCTAAAAATAAATATTTAAATAAGATTGGTAAATCGATATATTTTCTAAAGATAATCGATAAATTTTTAAATAAAATTTTTAAATACATTTTTTAAGGTAAATCGATAAATTTTCTTAAGGAATTCGATAACTTTTCTAAAGGAAATCGATAACTTTTCTAAGGACAATCTATATATTTTCTAAGGAAAATCGATAGATTTTTCTCAAGATAATCGATAAATTTTTAAATACCATTTTTAAATACATTTTTGAAGGTAAATCGATAAATTTTCTTAAGAAAATCGATACATTGTCTAAAGAAAATCGACATATTTTCTACAGAAAATCGACACATTTTCTAAAGAAAATCGATAAATTTTCTAAAGATAATCGATAAATTTTCGAAGAGAAATCGATAAATTTTAGAAAAAAAAATCGATAAATTTTAATAAGATAATCGATATATTTTCTATTTTAATTTTCTTAAAATGTTTCTTAGAAAATCGATAAAATTAAAATAGAAAATATATCGATTATCTTATTAAAATTTATCGATTTTTTTTCGAAAATTTATCGATTTTCCATTCAATTTTCTTAAAAAAAGATAAATTTTCGTAAGGGAATCAACAGCTTTGAAAAAAATGGGAAAATACGAAATACGATAATCGCTCTCTTTCTTAAGAAAATCGATAGCAATGATTAATTTGTGTAAGGAAACGCTATAAATCGAGAAATTTGTTTAAAATAATTGATGAATTAAAATAAGTGGGTAAAGTTTCTAAAGAAATTTGAAAATTCGTAAGTAACTCGTTTAAATCGATAATTTTTTGAAACATGAGAAATCCTCAAAAAAATCGATAAATAAATTATGTTTTGGTTTTTTTTTTACATTTTGTAAGAAGATGGTTTGTTTTTAATTTCAAAAACTTTTAGAGATTCTATTTGGTTTCTAAAATTTTCTATCTTTCTGATAGATGGGCATAAATCAAAATTAATTGAATAATCGATTAATTGAAAAATCGATTAATTTTGTTTTGTACCATATATCACTCCAACATAAAAAAAAATATCAATAACTTGATTTTTTTAGAACATACTTACCACCAACGATTCCAAACCCAAAAATACATCCTCTTTTATTTCCTGCAAATGATTGTGAGACAAATCCAGATCGACAATTTCAAAATCTTTTGAAAATGTCATGCCATCCAGGGTTTCCAAAGCATTGTACGACAGATTCAAATGTTGCAAACGCGTTAAACTCTTCACCTTTAAGAAATCCAAGTCCATTAATTTATTTCCCTCCAAACGTAGCGTACGCAGGTGAGAATTTGTGCCAAACGATTCACTTTCAATGTCTTCGATGGCATTAAAATGCAACGCCAAATATGACAGACGATGCATGCCATGAAAATTACGATTCTCTAAGGCGATTAAACGATTGCGACCCAAATTTAAATATTTTAAGTGAGGCATCCAACGAAAGATGCCATCGTCGATGTCTTCCAGCAGATTGCCCAGCAAATTCAAACGCTGCAAATTGGGATAACGAGAGAAACTCTTAAGGGTTAGGGCGCGTATGGCATTGCGTTTCAAATCCAGACTGATTAACGAGGTCATCTGTTCATTTGACCATGACTTCACCTGGGTTAAATTATTATGTGCCAACGATAATGAACGCAAATGTTTTAAGCCATGAAAAGCATAATCTTCTAATTGTGACAGTTGGCTGTCGCTGATTTCCAAATTAGTGAGGGCAGTGAAGCGTATGAAAAATGCATTTTCCAAGGTGGGCACATAACAATGGTGGATATTTAAGTCGGTGATGGCATTCAAGTCCGGAAATTGAAAGACTTCATCTTTGTTGCAATTGTGCAGCGCATAAGATTGCCCATTGCCCACACGCAAGGTACTGCTGGTCGCTGGTAATGTGTTGTGTTGCAAGATGACAATGAAGATAATTAAAAAACTGGATTTGGAGAACATTTTGTTGGAAGGGTGACAGGAGCAATTCTACGTTGGTTAAGTTTTTCTTTTTAAGTTGGGTTTTTGTATTCTTTATATTGTTTTCTTCTTCTTCAAAATTGTATACTTTATGGGGAGTTTTATTCGTTTTGTTTTAAAACATTTTGGAAATTCAACTGCACGTACTGCAAAGAAAATTTTTGGTTTTTGCTTTAACATTGTCCACAGCATTTTATTAATTGTTCAGATGCGTACACCCTACACCACAGATGGTATAATTTTATTAAAAAAAAAATTAAAAAATTTATTTAAAATACCGAGACTCGCAAAATTTTCTTTCTTTATGGAAAAATTTAAGAGAATCGGAATTAAAGTGGAATTATCGAAAATAATTTTAAAGTCTTTCGTTTTCATAATTTATTCTTAGATTTTCTAGGTAGATAGGCAAGTACATTGAAGGAAAATGGACCTATCATAGGGGTTCAAGACCTAATACCTGTCGGCATATATCAGAGCCATCTAGGCGGCTTATTGTGTGCTCATCATTGCTCACCAACCAAATTTTCTGTAGAAAGTCCGTGGCTTGTGCACTCCTCTAAGCTGAGCAGAGTCTGGTATAGTGCCTGACGTACATATATACATAATTGGTCATTACAACCTTTCAGTCGGAATTACGACCTAGCTTCTCACACTACTTATGTTGTGTTCGTTTATTTTATACATGAGTGGCGGGACTTACAGTTTAAAGTCGACTCCCAACGACAGATTTTTGTGAAACTTTTTCATCGCAATTTGACTTACTCTGAGAGTTTTTGCCAGAAATCTGCTGAGAGGTAGTCGCCCAAGAAATATTTTTTCATATTTCGTTTAGTTGGAGATATCTGACCTGGGGTTTGAACCGTGGCCTCACGTCTAATAAGCCAACACACTACCTACTAAATTACGGCTGCTACCTACTGACTGACTATAGTCCTTGCCGTTTCATATTTATGATGTCCAGATGTCGTGCATTCATTGTTATGTACTTCAAATAGACAAATCAGATGTATTTTTAAGCCTAAAAGCCGTGCTAACGTCACTTTTGATCACTGTGACCGATCAGATAACAGCCGATAACTATACTTTTGATACGGTCAAGGAACTTATTTATCTTGGCTCCTCCATTGCCACCAAAAATGATGTCAGTCTGTAGATCAAGCGCAGGATCACTCTTGCCAACAGCTGCTAGTATATTCTCAATAGGCAATTGAGTAGCAGAGACCTCTTTTGTACGACAAAACTAATACTCTACAAGACGCTCATCCACACCGTGCTTCTTTATGGGCATGGACACTATTAAGCACTGATGCAGCAGCCTTGAGAGTGTTCGAGAGAAAAGTCCCACGTAAGTTCTTCGGTCCGGTGCGCGTTGGACACTATTCAGTACTGATGCAGCAGTCTTGAGAGCATTCGAGAGACAAGTCCCGCCTAAGGGACGCCTAAGTTGGTGATGATTTCCGCATCCGATCCGGATGAACAGCGAGTTGTATGAGCTCTACAACGACATTGATGTTGTGCAACGTATTAATATCCAGCGGCTGCGCTGGCTCGGCCATGTCGTTCGAATGGAAGGGGACGCTCCGACGAGATGGGTATTTGATGGGGGATCAGCGGAAGTCGTAGAAGAGGACGCTTTGTTTGCGTTGGAAGTACCAAATTGAGGATGCCCTATTCATCGATTGGTGTGACCAACTGGCGTAAGTGCGCAAGAAGCAGAGGCGACTGGAAAGGTGCGTTGAGGCAGGTCGAAATCCATTAATCGTGTAACTTAATGGTCAATTAAGTTAGTAGTTCGGATCAAATGTCCTTGTAAGAATAAAATAGGGCTGCTAACTTCACTTTTGATCACTATGGCCGTGCTTAAAACGATTTGTTTGGCTTGCAATTGAAGTTTATCAACTGAACGGTATGTGGTTTCAACAAAACAAAGCCTTGAGCTACACAACCTGCTTAGAGCGGGTAAGTCCATGCTTCGACGAAGCCAATTGAATAGACGGTTGAAATAGACGGCTTGAAGACGACTTTTTCGTAAAGCCGCCTGACAAAAGTCCATCTTCAACGATATTGACTTCAGAGTTGGGGTATTTCGTAAAAATCTCGTCCAGAAGCTACAATTCAAATTGGGTTATGATTGAGGTGTCTTTTATACTCAGATTTTTTGCTATTTGGAATGCTCCCAAGGCCGTAGCTGGCCTAGCTTATTCAAATGTGAACTTTTAAGAGATTTTAATTAAGAGCTAGACTGCCCTGTTGTCGATTGGGTCGTTGTGATGTAAATGACGACTAAACAGTCGTGACAATCAGGACTGTAACTCATAAGACTCTTAGGCTAGATCGGATTTGTCTTTGTTGGGTTCCTATGTGCAGTAGTATATTTAGGAATGATATGGTGCTTGCTTTTGCAAGGTTATGTTTCAATTTTGTGTTTGAACCTTATACTCCAATCTTCTACGTCTGTAGACTTATTGGGGGAATACCAGGGAGACGTAGTAGATGTGCTAGGAGGACAAATCGGTATATTGAGTGACTTGGGGCCTTTGCTCTTTTATCGATGACTGTGGACATATTGGGGGAATGTCAGGGAGACGGAGTAGATGTGCTAGGACGGCAGATCGGTATATTGAGTGACTTGGGGCCTTTGCAATTTTATCAATGACTGTGGACTTATTGGGGGAATATCAGGGAAAATTAATAGATGTGCTAGGAGAACAGACCGGTATATTGAGTGACTTGGGGCCTTTGTTCTTTTATCGATGACTGTGGACATATTGGGGGAATGTCAGGCAGAAGTAGCAGATGTGCTAGGAGAACAGATCGGTATATTGGGTAACCTGGGGCAGCAGCTTACTGCTGGGTCTGGATAAATTCGGCGTTAAAATAATGATATGGTTTCTAACGGGGCATTCTGAATTTAAGGCATTAAAAGGATATGGAATGGTTCGCAGCCAGACTATTACAAGGTATATAGCGATGGAAAGCAGTTGTAGATTATAAAACACTTCCTATGTAACTAACCAGACCGTGATAGGAGAATATTAACAACCTGCGTTAAAGAATTTCTTCAAGAGCTTAAAGTCTCTATCTCTATATGGCTGATATTCGAGCTCTCCTCAGTTTATTAATCAGATTTAACTGACCCAGCAGTGAACGTTAAGCGACACGTGTCTCTTTTCCTATTCTTTTCTTCCATTTTCTGCTGCTCTCACAACGTGTGCAATAACTTCCCAGGGTAACTATACTTCTTATATGGCGGTACACGTCATCAATCTAATCAATCCGAGAAGAACCACATCTACATGGATAATCCTCTTCTAACCAAGAAATTTTAATGTTTAATGCTTCAATATGGCACAAATATCCTTGTGTAGGGTATATCCCATGTTTTTTTTTATTTAAAACTGTCCAGCTTCTCCTGTCTTTCTTGATTCTCGTGTCTCCTTTTTTGTTTTCCATTTTTTATCTGTAATTGTTTGTATCTGCCATTCGTTATCTTACAAATTAGTTTAACTCTGTAATCGTTTTTATTGTAATTGTTGTTGTTGCTGTTGCTGTTGTTGCTGCTGTTGTTAGTATTACTGTTACTGTCTTATATATTTCAAGTTAAACGAATGAGTATGTGACTGACTGACTGACTAACTGACTGAGTAACTACTTGACTGGATCTGTGCTGTTGAGAGACGTAGACGTAAACGTGTTCGTGCTCTCGTTGCCTGTCAAGAAGATATGGGCTTCACTGTGTGTGTGTTGTTGTTGGTTTTTAAAATTGAATAAAATTTATATGGGGATGCTGACGTTTATCTGTGTTCTATTATACTGTGATGGCTGTACTACAGATCCAGATTCATCTCTGGTTTGGTGTATGTGTACAGTGTACAGTGTACACTGTACACTGTACATATTTATTCATATTTATACGTGCCAGTTGAAACGCTGTGGTTACTGTGTGTACACATGGCTTATGGCTGTTCTTTTAATTATCTCGACTGTTTTGTCTTGCCTTGCCTTGTCTTGTCTTGTCTTGTATTTGTTATCGAAGTTTTTTTTTTATTGTTTCTCTTCTTATGTTGGTTTTTAGTGATGATTTTCGTTAAAAAAATATAAAATTTGTCAAGCGTTTAGCAAACTACTGTATTACTCCAATGGATTTCTAGCATTAGGAGTCATGGACAACCAGGAAGGATTTGGAAAACGAAATGTGTGGTCAAATGGTTTTGAAAATAAAACGAAATGCATGATTGTGAGTTAGGGTAACAAATGAAATTCATTTGGTAGTTGATGTAAATGGACAAATCTAAAGTCCTTAACATCCAAGATTAGCTTAAAGTCTTGTAAAAACAGTCGTGTTAAATTCAGTTTCTTAAAACAGTTATGAAATCGCAATCAAATCATGCATGGTAGTAACAATAAATTCGGTGTAGAATAATGACAGCGTTTCTTAAGAGGCATTGTGAAGTTAGGTCGCTGACAAGGATATGGAATGAATCCCAGCCAGACTATTGTACGCTATGTAGCGAAGGAAAGGAGTTGTAGACTATAGAACACTTCGTACGTAATTATCCAGACCTTATGTTAGGTTAGGTTAGAGGACGTGTACTTGTCAATTAAGACAAGTATAGTTCCCGGAGGTCGAATTGACCCATTGTACAACGTCCTAGTTTCTCACACCACTTATGTTGTGTGTGTTAATTTTATACATGAGTGGTCGGGTTCGAACCCTGGCTTTTCGTCTAATAAGCCAACACACTACCTACTAGACCACGGCGACTTCGAAAGATCGTGTTTATGCAGATAAACCTTCAACTCTTGAGCACTTAAAAACCAACATTCGTCAAGTTATGGCTGAGATACCACCCAATATGTGTCAAAAAGTGGTCGAAAATTACTTCAAAAGAATCAATGCTTGCAACACTTCGCGTGGAGGTCATTTAAATGATTTAGTGTTTCACACATAGTGTCAACGTTCAAACTTTACAATGAAAAAGAAATATCATGGAAAAATATATTTTATATATGTTTTATTTACGTTTACTTTTGAAACCACGAAATGGATAACCCTATATATATTTCTTTGGCGTCTTCTTCTTAACAGCCCTCTGGTAAGAACTCTGAATTGTAAACAAGATTTTAAACTGTAGGTCCACGCCACTCTTGTATAAAATTAATGCGTACAACATAAGTTTTGTAAGAAACAACGTCGTAATCCTGTATGCAGTACTGTTGAAGTCCTTTCTCAAATTTAATATCTCTCCCTTGAATATATTTTTGCCACACAATTTTTGTAATTTTATATTGAATTTCTCTATGGATTTTGATTATAAAATTTTTCAATAAAAATTTTTAAAATTTTTTTGATACAAAGTTTAACTTTAAATTGATTAGAAACCATCTGTGATTCAGGTTATTATATTTGAATTGTTTTTACACTTTAAGGAATAATTTGTTTTACGTTTTATTATAAAAAAAGAAATTATTTTAATTTTTAATTTTAATTTTTTAAAACCAATTAAAGAAGGTTTTTAACACCGCGACCGTTTATTTGAAACTGACGAACTGAGAAGTTGCAAAAAATGCGGTGTTGATCGCTTAAAAATGTGAAAGAAAATTTAGATTTTTTTTGTTTCGCTCATTAGAGAGATTAAAATCTTTATTTAAAAAGTATTCATAACAATTAACACTCGTTGTAAATTATGCGAAATACAAAAAAAATAAATAAAAAATAAAAAAAAATAATTTTAAATACTGAAGTAAACGCTTTTAAAAATAACAAGACGTTGCTGCTGCTGCAGCTGTTTGTTGCCGTTAATAACTTCTGTAAATATAAACAAAAATATGATGAATTTAATCGAGAAAAATTAGATACGAAATCAGAAAAGATAATTATTTTTATAACCTATCTACCACTGCGATACATACAGGGTGATTAAACCATTACACTTTATTAAACATACTTTCAGTTTTCATTTTCCTTCCATTAATTCTGACTTTTTTAATACCAAATTAAATAAATAAATTTCCTTTCAATTCATAATTGAATGAATGCATGCAGATATCCTTAAAGCCTACCTAAAACCCTAAACAGAATAAAAACTTCAATATTTCATTTGAAATGTTAAATTAATTTTGATTTCATTGAAATTAAATTAAATTGTTTCAAAACAATCAAACAACAACAATTATTCTAAATAGTCATAATAGTTACAATAACAATAATGATAATAAGTATAGTATTACTTGTATTTATATTAGTTATTGTTGTTGTTGTTGTTATAATATATAATATATAACAACAATATTGAATATTTTAACTATTTTCGAATGGTAAAGATAAGAAAAGACATACAATGTCAACTTATGTTATAAGGCGGTATATGAATTTTAATAACTATTGGTTAGGGGAAAAAGTAGTGTTCTTTGAATGCATACATAATTGATCATAACAATTCTTCAGTCAGTATTACGACATAGCTTCTCACACCACTTATGCTGTGTGTGTTAATTTTATACATGAGTGCGCGGGACCTACAGTTTAAAGTTCCGAACGACAGATTTTTGAGAAACTTTTTCATGGCAGGTTTATTTCACTCTCAGAGTTTTTGCCAAAAGTCTGCTGAGAGGAAGTCGCCGAAAAAATATTTTTTTTTCATATTTTCCTTTTGATATCTGACCTGGGATACGAAACCGGGTTTTACGTCTAATAAGCCAATACTGTACCTACTAGACTACGGCGACTTCATCGAATGTCATTAACTGTCACTAATATTGCGAATGTAAGACTACAACACTTGAAAGCACTTAGAAAGCAGTTACATGCCTTTGCCATGGCATTGCTGTGGCAGTTTTCTATAATCAACGCAAGTGTTGCGAATTCAGCATTGTAGCATAAGCTCACAAGGATGGCTTCTATGCCGTACAACTACGTGAACTGCGGCAAACCCAAGACTACCGCCATGTGACGAGCTAGTTGAACTTGGCGCTCAATCACGGCTTTAGTCGCATTGCCACCCTTTGCTTTCTTCCATACATTAACATCAAATTCATTTTCATATTTCTTGGAAAATCTTCTCCTTTTCTACTGCACACTAACGTCGTACAAAGGCACTTAAGTTCTGCAACCGTACTTCAACCTATTGAACTACCCTGTTGTCTTAAGAAAATCCGGGGTCGTATGTGGTGGCGAAAAAGAACATTCATTTCTAAGATGCATTGATGCTCCACAATTTCAAATACATTATCGGGAGATTTATTCTCTTCATCACTGATATCATCAAGATATTGGGCTCGTAACGAATCCTGTTCTTTGGGTTATCAATGTAGGAAGAAGGTTGTTTTCTATGCCAAGACGATAGTCTGATACCTACATACATATGTATATGCATAACATAATACAATACAACCGTTTATTCAGGACAGCAATCTCACTTATCACATCACCCATGTTACGTTTGTTTATTTTATACATGGGCGGCTGGACCTGGCAATTTTATTTACCCTTAAGAGTTTTTGCCAGAAGGCTGCTGAAAGTCTTTTTAAATCAAAGCCTTTTGCCTTTTATTCAATATGTCTGAACTGGAGTCAAGGGTTCAAGTCATGGCTAATAAACCAACATCCGAATAGTTAGATACATAAGCACTTATGTTGTGTGCGCTAATTTTATACATGAGTGCTCGGGACCTACAGTTTAAAGTCGATTCTGAATGACAGATTTTTGGGAATCCTTTTCATGCCAATTTTCATTTATTCTCAGAGTTTTTGACAGAAATCTGCTGAGAGGAAGTCGCCGAAGAAATATTTCTTCGTATTTCATTTTGTTGGAGATGTCTGACCTCACTTCTAATAAACCAGCATACTCACTGCTAGACTAATTCTATTAGAGTACGACAACTTCAATAGTAGAATAAAACAGAGAAAAGCTTCCAATGACATCCAGCTTTCTACGATTTGTCGCATTGCAAGTATTCATCCATACTTATGGCATATGAGGAGAGTTTATTTAGAAGTCATCATACAATCTGGATTCTGTGGTGATTCAAATTGAATTTTAAACAATAAACCCCCTATTAAATGAGCAGTCATCTATTCGTAATGCGAGAATGATTAGCTTTGGACTTACGGTAGCGTTGCAGTTACTACTAGTAGAGTCAACCATGTCAGAGGAGTCTAGACTAAGCATAAAACTAATAAATTTGCTCTCTTGTCTATTAGTGTTGCTTTTCTTAGTTGCGGACATTAATAAACTTCAAACTCTGACTCAAATGAAGTCTGTCCGTCTAGCCCTAAAGTCATCCATAACCTGCTTCTATCGTCTATAGAAGGGCAGTTTCAGAAGCCTGGATGTATAAAGAAAATACACGCCCTCAGTATATGGAAACCCAACTATTTTCATTATTTCATTTGGGCTTTACAACCCTTTAGACAGGATTGCAACCTAGTTTCCCACACCACACGAGTTTGTTAATTTTATCCATGAGTGACGGTATCTACTGTTTGACCGCGTACGACAGATTTATAAGAAACTTTTCATGGCAATTTTATTTTACTTTCAGAGTTTTTTCCAGTAGACTACTGAGAGGAACTCGCCCAAAGAAGTATTTTTTCATATTTCGTCTTATTCGATATTCCTTAGCCAGGTTTTGAACCACATGCTCCCATCTAATTAGTTAACACACTACCTACTAGACTACGGCGACGAAAATCAATATTAGTCTGTAGTCAGTTGCGAGACTAAAGCCTTGGTTAATGGACTGCCTTTATTAGACATGTTAAATAAATAAATAAAAATTGCCATGAAAAGTTTCTCAAAAAATCTGTCGTTCGGAGTCGACTTTAAACTGTAGGTCCCACCACTCATGTACAAAAATAACACACACATAATAAGTGGTGTGAGAAACTAGGTCGTAAACCTGACTGAAGGGTTGTAATGACCAATTATGTATGTGACTTACTTTCTTACTTACTTAATTGGCCATTAACAATCCGATTATCTTTCCAGGCGACTATGCTTCTTGCGCGCCTATGCCAGTTGGTCACACCAATCGATAACAGGACATCCTCGATTCGGTCCTTACAACGCAAAAAAGGTCGTGCTCTTTGCCGACTTCCGCAGATACCCGCATCAAATATCCGTCTCGCCGGAGCATCCTCCTCCATTCGAACGACATGGCCCAGCCAGCCCAGCCGCAGCATGCAGTTGAGGAACTCATACAGCTCACTGTGGGATCGGATGCGAAAATCATCGCCAGCTCGCACCAGATCGTAGATCTTTCTTCTCTCGAATACTTTCAAGGCTGCTGCATCAGTGCTTAATAGGGTCCATGCCTCTGCGCCATAAAGAAGCACAGGGAGGTTGAGCGTCTTGTAGAGTATTAGTTATGTCGTACGAGAGAGGTCTCTGCTACTCAGCCATAATTCGCTTGAAAAACACTACGATTGTCGTTCAGTCCAAGTTCATCATAAAAGGCAGCAGCAACAGCGTATATGAGTGTAGCATTCCAATACAAGAAGAGCCTGTTACTTCAAAATGAGACGTACAAATTTGTGTTAAATAAGTAAGTACAGAGAAAAGTTGTATTTTCCTTTTGCCCATACCCAATACCAATGTTACATATACACATACACACCCAGTCTAAATGGAAATCTATGACTGCCTGTTACTGACTGCATGCAGACAGTGTATCATTTTTTTTTATTGTCTTGTCTTGTCTTGCCTTGTCCTATTCCTTATTGCTCTTGCATGCTATTGCATCAGGGATGGATGTTATGTATTTCCTTTTGCATTTGCAAATCTATTCAATCTATGCCTATACAAGATGAAGGTGTGTACTTATCATTTGTGTGGTAACCACCTAAAACTAATACAATGGCAATGGCATTAGCAATGGCAAGCGTAACAATAACAAATATTAGTTGCAACAGCAACAGCAGCAAAAGTAACAGTAACAATATGAATATGGATGGTATGCATGCAACAATAATAACAGTTATACAAACAATTATGCTGTTATAACTGTGTATAGTAGCATTGAGAAGATTTTAGATTTAACAAGGAGTTGAATGGGAATATATGAGCATTGAAGACATTGCCAAACAATTATGTCTCGCTCTCTCTCTCTCTCTCTCTCTGGCATTTAGCCAAACTAATAATAATAAAATTAATAAATAAATATGTATGTATGGCAAGTATACATATGTAGTAGATGGGCGATAGACGATCTATGGACAGACAATATACAAAATGTGATGTGATATACACCCATCAGATAGAAGATTATAACATTTTAGATTTAGACAAGACGTAGATGGAGAGAGAAATAAAAAAAAACAAAATTGGAAATGATTTATTTCGTATGAAAAGTAATAGAATTTGGAAATAAATTTTTTAAGACATTAGGCCATGTAAGGCGAAAAAGAAATAAAAATGTAAAGACAATTGTTTGGATTAAAGACGTTTTGAAATAAAGGGTGTTTTTTATAGAGGTATAGAACTTTAAGTTGGCATTACTTTTCAAGATGGCGACCGATTTAACAGCTGTCAAGTGATTTATTCTCAGTTTGGTTTGGCAATTCAACATAAATAGACTCACGCCTGAACACCGCTTGCAAATAGTGCAATTTTATTTCGAAAATAATGGTTCTGTGCGGAAAACGTATCGCGCACTACGTCCATATCGTCGACAAAATCGTCCATCAGAGCAGTTAATTCGATTAACCATGGAACGTTTTCGCACCACGTTTACACTTATTGATAACTCGCATCCCCAGAGACGCTGTACGGTGCGTACAGAAGAAGCTATTGCTGCTGTAGAGCGTAGCATTGAGAATGATCCGAATGAGTCCATCCGCCATCGAGCACAGGAATTGGATCTGTGTCCATCTACTTTATGGAAGATTTTGCGGAAGGATCTTGGTTTGCGTGCTTACAAAATCCAACTCGTGCAAGATTTGAAGCCAAACGATCATCAAGTAAGGCGTAGATTCGTCGAATGGGCCCAAAACGAGATTACCGTTGTTCCCGATTTTCATAAGCGAATTTTGTTTAGCGATGAAGTGCACTTCTGGTTGAATGGCTACGTCAACAAACAAAACTGCCGCATTTGGAGTGAAGGTAATCCTCAAGTGTATGTGGAAACACCGTTACATCCAGAAAAACTGACTGTTTGGTGCGCTTTATGGGCTGGTGGAATCATTGGGCCGTACTTTTTCAAAAACGATGGAGGCCAGAACGTTACAGTCAATGGTGATCGGTATAGAGCCATGATTACTAACTTTTTCATTCCTGAATTGAATAACCATGATGTCCAGGAGATGTGGTTTCAACAAGACGGCGCAACATGTCACACAGCTCGTGCCACAATAGATTTATTGAAAGACACGTTTAGTGACCGCCTAATTTCACGTTTTGGACCTGTGAATTGGCCTCCAAGATCTTGTAATTTAACACCACTAGACTACTTTCTGTGGGGCTATGTAAAGTCATTGGTCTATGCGGTAAAGCCACAAACGCTTGACCATTTGGAAGACAACATTCGCCGTATTATTGACGATATACGGCCACAAATGTTGGAAAAAAGTCATCGAAAGTTGGACGTCCAGATTGGACTACATCCGCGCCTGCCGTGGCGGTCATATGCCAGAAATCATATTTAAAATGTAATGCCACAAGATTATCTTTCGGATAAATAAAATTCATGGCAATCGAATAATCCATCCTTGTTTTATTGCAACTTAAAGTTCTATACCTCTATAAAAAAACACCCTTTACTTCCTTGAATTTATTTTTAAAAAGGCGTTTAAAATTAAAAATTTTATATTTTAATAGAGATCCTTTTATGTGCCCTGTAACACAGTTAAGAAGTCTTGTTTTGGACATAGATTTCAAAGAGTAGATTCAAAGAGAGTTCGTTGTTGGCTGGTTTCAGAGTAGAGTATATCATGTACATGGATACTTCTGGTCTGCCAACTGAAGCTTTCTAACATTGATAGTAGATTACGCCATCTTGTTGAAGTTACATCTGTCAAATTAATTGTCATTTATTCAGTCTGTCAAATCTGTTCAAATCATCAAATGAACGATTATAGCATTCAATAACAAGTGTAAGTAATAAGACTGTTTTATCGCAGGGGATGTTCTGCTTCGGCAACTTGGTTCTGAGGAACGATCAACCAACTACTGTACATTGCCGAAACTCAAGATCTGCCGGAAAAATCATTGTTGTTTGTGAAAGTGTGGAGCCGAATCCAATGTAGTAGATTTCGAGTCGTACCACAAGAACTTAGAGTTTCGTAAACCATACATCCATACATACATAATTGGTCATTACAACCCTTCAGTCAGGATTACGTCCTAGATTCTCACACCACTTATGTTGTGTGTGTTGATTTTATACATGAGTGGCGGGACCTACAGTTTAAAGTCAACTCCGAACGACTGATTTTTGAGAAACTTTTCATGACAATTTTATTTACTCTCAGAGTTTTTGCCAGAAATCTGCTGAGAGGAGGTCGCCGAAAAAATACCTTTTGTATTTTATTTTGATGTCTGGCCTGGGGCTCGAACCCTGGCTTTTCGTTTAATAAGCCAACACACTACCTACTAGACCACGGCGACTTCGTAAACCATAACTTGTCTAATTTGGCATCGTGACATGGGGCTGCATACCGATAAAATTCAACTGACCCGGGAACCAAAGACTAGAACTGTTGGTAACTGAGCCTAATTTTCATAAAAACTCATCTTCAACGATGAGGTCCATTTTAGGATGAATGGCTACGTGAACAAACGAAATTATCTCTTCAAGAGATTCAAGAGCGTCTAATGCATTCACAAAACAGCACTGTGTGGTCTGGGTCTTGAGATGGGTTTTGAGATGGGACCAGCCCATATTTCTTTGAGGTGGACACTGGTCAGGTAATCCCTTCAAATACGAGTGATTTAGGCCGATGATTGCCAACTGCGTTCGGTCGGAATTGAATCGTTTCGTAGGGACACCGGCAGCGTCATCAGTTCATGTTTCTTTGAGAACGACAACCATGCCACGCCATTACTATCAACGGCGAAGACTATAGGTTGATGCCCATCCACCTTTTCTGGCCTGAAATGGATGATCTGAACTGCAACCATAAGTGGTTTCATTAGGACGGCCATCCATCGATGATTACCAACTGTGTTTGATCTGAATTGAATCACCTGGACAGCATCGATATGTGGTTTCAACAGAACGTAGCTTTGTGCCACACAGCTCGTGACACATTGGATATTCTTTACGAGCGATTTTAAGGCGTTGCACATTTCACATTAAGGTGATCTGAGCTGGCTATCGTGCCCGATTGTGCAATTTGTCCCAGTTAAACTTTTTCTTGTGGGGGCTTTCTAAATTGCAAGTGAACACGAATACGCTACAAACCACAGCGGTCCGCAAATCCAATAAAACTTATGCCATCGGATAAATTCAGTCTGATTTATGGCTTAAAAAGTCTCACAACCTTAATTATGGAAACTGTGTGTCAATAGACATGTTTTCCTTGAGCCACAGTACACTGCATTTGATTAAGCCATTTGGGCTATTATAAGATTTATAGCACCTTTCGATTGGCTTCTGTTTTTAATAAGCTTGAGCTCCTGAATCGAAGCTCTTAAGGTATGTGTAATCAAAATATGTAATAGTGTTCTCTTTTGGAACGTAGTCATTCTAGGCCCCCTGGGAAAATTCAGGTTGCATTTGTGTACGCATCAAAGGTCAGCAATGAGTATTCAAAACGATGATTAGATTTGAATCATACTTATAATTTCTGATACTTATACGCATTCATACTTATTTTAATGTTATACTCATACTACTCATATTCAAAGTTTGAAATACTCATGGTACTCATACTTAACAAGACGCATGATGTTATTGATTTCGACTCTCCACGACTCATCGTATACACGAATCACAAAATAAGTATGATTCGCATACGAATACTACAATACTTACAAGAATATTGTGTGTTTGCTCTGCTCGCTGTCTTTGTCTTTTTTGTTTATGTGTCTTTCTTCTTTTTTTGTGAATGCAACAACAACTAAGACTATAAATTTTGACGAATGATTCGAATCACTCGAATCATTTATGAGTATACATAAGTATTTTTCTAAATTTATGAATCTGAATGAGTAGGAGTTTGATTATTGTTAGAATTTTATCCTTAGTTTTCAAATATTTTGACGATATTACGTGATGATCATATGCAACACAGAATGATTTCCATGTCAAATTCTGAACTTGTTGCTCAATTTAGCTCATTGTGGAATACATACCAGCAAGGAATTGCTGGCCTGGTAACAAGAAAAACGTTGAACCATTTCAACAAAACTAAGCCACACTCTAACAACGTATACGTACGGAGGAACGAATCAGAGGTCGGCAATTAGTATTCAAAACGATGAGTCGATTATAGAATCATACTTATAATTTCTGATACCTATACGCATTCATACTTATTTTAATGGCATACTCATACTACTCACACTCAAAGTTTGAAATACTCATGGTACTCATACTTAACAATACGTATGGTGTTATTGATTTATTTGATTTGATCGTATACACGAATCACAAAATAAGTATGATTCGCATACGAATGCTACAATACTTACAAAAATATTGTGTATTTGCTCTGCTTGCTGTCTTTGTCTTTTTTGTTTATGTTTCTTTCTTCTTTTTTTGTAAATGCAACAACAACTACGGCTATAAATTTTGACGAATGATTCGAATCACTCGCGATCATTTATGAGTATACATAAGAATTTTTCAAAATTAAGAATCTGAATGAGTAGACGTATGAATCAAACATATTTCGAATGTTATGAGTTTGAAGTCAACATTGTACTCATACCACCTGTACTCATTGCAATCTGTACTTATAAATCAATGTTGTACTGAGTACGAATAAATCAGAGTAGTTGGATTTCAATACTGTTGATCCACTCATACTCAAAATTTCATGAGTACTTATGAGTAGCGAAAACGCCAAACATTGCTGATCTCTAATACGCACGTTGGTTTACTTTTGAATTCCTTAAGTTGTCTTGGCGTAGACTGTGTTGTTTGTTCATATTAACGGAGTTATTCTCAAACTTTCCACTAAGGCAGTCAAAATTTTTTTCTTTTGTGTTTAAGTCTGTGATATCACACGGGGTTGTAATACCTTATTGTCAATGCAACTTGAACAGCTCTAAGAGGAAAGTGTTCTCTTCTCTCTTAAAAAAAATCATTTTAACTGGCTTTCAGTTCCTTAACCTTTTACTGTCATACAAAAATTTTCTTTTAAAATTTTTGGTTTTCAAATTAAAGTTTAAACATTTAAATTCCTTGTCTTCATTTAAAATTTTTGTTCATGCTTTTTCGAATGTTCCTCTCACAGTCTCTGTGTTTGGAAATATTGTTTCACAGCAATTGCATTGGTTTCCTGGTTAAATTATAATACGATTACTGGGCTGCGTTCTGTATTTGATATGTGAAATGGAAACCAACCTAGTACCCAGCAATACATACATACATAATACATACATACTATATGTGTGTGTTACTTCATAAAAAAAAATTTTTTTCATTTTTTATGTTGTTTGGCGTTGTTGGTTGGTTTCAGTTTTATTTGTTGCAAAACAAAAAACAAAAAAAAGAGAAAAAAATTTTAAAAAGAGGACACAATTTAGGTCAATTCTCTATCTAACACTTCTCTCTCTCTATGTATATATGTATGTACATATGTATGTATGTCTGTATGTAAATCAAACAAAAATTTTTCATGTTGATGAAAGCCGCAATTCAACACAATTTTTCTACATTTTTTTCTGAATCAAACGGAAAAACATATGTAGACATGAAATACGGCTACACTCAGCGAAAAAAATTTTTTAAAATGGACACACAGAAAACATCGTTCAAATGTGCGCTAACGCTCCTCCGATCCAAGGAGGGAGAAGTTGGTCAGCGCAAGGGCTGCACATTTTCAAAAAGCACGACTACCCATCGCTGGAAAACCAGCCAGAAAGTTTGATAAACGAGGCTATGTCCTTGATATCAATGGACGATAGCTCCGTCAAGCTGACAAGGGTCGGAGAGCCAAATAACCTATATCTGCATCCCGCAAGGGATGGGCATTGGCAGAGGAAGTGGATGACAGTCTCCTCCTCCTCGCCGAATCTGCATCCACGGCAGAAGTCGTTAAATGGGAGCCACATTCTTTCCACGTGTCTACCCATAACACAGTGGCCTGTAAGCATGACCACTGTGATCGAGATGATATTACGGCCAAGTCCCAGTAGCTGGTTGGTACGCCTCCTATCCATTGTGGGCCAAGTGAGTGTAGCGATGGAGAAGGACTCTTCATTGATCCAGGACCGGTTTGCATTCCGGGAGAATTACCGCGCAATGGCCAGTTTGAACGAGGTAAGTGGCATTCCCAAGTTGATTGAGGAAGATTCCGGAAGTAGTGCGCCAGCTCTGGCCAGCTCATCGGCCCTGCAGTTTCCCGGAATATCGCAGTGTCCGGGAACCCAGACAAGTGTGACGCCGAAGCGCCCAGAAAGGAGATTGAGACAGTGGCGACATTCTCTGACAATCCTGGAATTATCCGCAACGTTCGACAGAGACTTTATCGCAGCCTGGCTATAGGAGTAGATCGAGATACGGGTGAAAGGGATAGGAACCAGAGGTCAGCAATGAGTATTCAAAACGATGAGTAGATTCGAATCATACTTATAATTTCTGATACTTATACGCATTCATACTTATTTTAATGTCATACTCATACTACTCATACACAAAGTTTGAAATACTCATGGTACTCATACTTAACAATACGCATGATGTTATTGATTTCGACTCTCCATGACTCATCGTATGCACGAATCACAAAATAAGTACGATTCGCGTACGAACACTACAATACTCACTAGAAGGTTGTGTGTTTGCTCTCCTTGCTGTTTTTGTCTTTTTCCTTCTTCTCTTTTTGTAAATGCAACAACAACTAAGACTGTAAATTTTGACGAATGATTCGAATCACTGGAATCATTTATGAGTATTATAAGTATTTTTCTAAATTTATGAATCTAAATGAGTAGGCGTATGAATCAAACATATTTCGAATGTTATGAGTTTGATATCAACGTTGTACTCATACTCATTGCAACTTGTACTTATAAATCAATGTTGTAGTGAGTACGAATGAATCAGAGTAGTTGTATTTCTATACTGTTGACTCACTCATACTCAAAATTACATGAGTACTTATGAGTAGCGAAAAAGCGATTCATTGCTGATCTCTGGTATGAATCGCCCCACGAATAATTTCCTATCGAGCCACTTCACTTTCTGTGAAGAACAGATTGCCAGTTTCTTTTCCAGTGTATTTTCTAATACTCGGCGGTATATTTTTTTTTGACAGGATTTTATTTTTTGCGTGTGTGTGTGTGTTGTTTTTTTTTTGTTTTCGGTTTCTGGTCTATTATACAACTTCATTACAAACCATATCATTGTGGATGTGTAAATATATTGTCACATCTGGCAGCCTGTAGGGACATCATTTCAATGCGCGAAATGTCATTTATATTCGTTTTTTGTTACAAATATGGCTTAACATTATTGCTACACTAATACACAGACATACACACTACATACAGAGGCATACGCACAAGCACATACATACATACATACACATGTATGTATACATGCTATACACTTGGCAATAAATGTAAATGTATGGTGTGTCAAAGAAGTGTTTGCTATGTATTTAAATACATACATACATATGTATGTATGTTTGTAGGTACATAAGTGTAGCAAAACAAAAAGAAAAAAAAACCAATGTCTGGGTATGTGTTTAGCCATGTTTGCCAATTTAGTGGCCCCACTGCAGTACCAGAGAATTCCTTTTTTTCTCCAAACAAACTGTCATTTGAAGAGGAGTTGAGACATTTTTGCATAATGCTGCTCATTGATGGAGTGATGGAGTAATAAATCGAATCACAAGACTTTGTTTCAAACATGTTAGGGTAAGTGTATCTGTATATGTGTGTGTGTTAGTGTAATTGAACTCTTTAACTAGAAATATTTTTTGGTTTTTTCTTCTTGTTCTCTCCATTAAAAATCTTTAGAGTTTAAATACAACAACCGGAAACGGATTTACTTCAATTGATATTGGCAATCAGTTTTCCGTTGTTTTTTTTTGTTGCAATCCTACGTCCACATATTTTTCAAATTGCCAATATCCTGTTCTTTTAGTTTCATTTGAAATGTTAAACGGAGAGAGAAAAAAACTTTCTTTAATTTTATTGCCTCCCCTATTGGCCAAGCATTTGCACTCTGTTATGTGACCTCTTTAAGACTTTGAATAATACGAACTCGTTTTGCAATTGGTCAGTGTTGTATGTACCACTTTTAAGTACGTGATGTTGTTGAAAAATTATGAAAAATGATATTTTGTTTGCCACTCTAAATGATGGTTTTTCGTAAATAATTTTATTAGCAAAACCAAACTTAAATGAATTTGGGCAAGCATAGAACGATCGAAAGATTCAATTGCAAGCTGGAGTTCTCTATGGCAGTAGAAAAGCCTAGAGTTATCATCGTTTAAGGCATTGAAATAATAGTACGATCCATACTTTTATGTGGCATGATTTTGTGAAGAGCTCTCCTTGAGAAAACTGTTGAAACGCAGGATCTGCAAGCAAATTTAGGGATCCATCCTAATCCATGATGTATGGGACAACTACAACAGACAACTGGCTTTTGGTGATTTTTAAATTGGCAACTCATTGATTGAAGTCGCCGTAGTCTAGTAGGTAGTGTGTAGGCTTATTAGGCGTGAGGCCACCGTTCAAAACCCGAGTTAAACATCTCCAACAAAACGAAAATGAAAAAATATTTCTACGGCGACTTCCTCTCAACAGGTTTCAGGCAAAAACTCCAAGAATAAATAAAATTCCCATGAACAGTTTCTCAAAAATCTGTCGTTCGGAATCGACTTTGAACTGTAGGTCCCGCCTCCCATGTATAAACATTAACACACACAACATAAGTGGTGTGAAAAACTAGGTTGTAATGCTAGCTGTAGGATTGTAATGACCAATTATGTATGCAACTCATTGATTTGATGGCGGAAAATTTTGCAAAAAATCTATACTCATAGCTTTACAGTTGAATACTTCATTAATTTAATCTGCAGATCGTATAACCACACATGTAATGGTACGTATGTATATACCGGCTGAAGGAGATGCTATTCTCAAAGATGTAGACTATTGCCAGCCATTGGTTCCCAAAGTCTAGTGAGTAGTGTTTTGACTTACTAGAGGAGAGTTCGATAATAAAACCTTTGAATTCTCTGGGCAGGTTTTATTCACTGTTATTTTGCGGATCTCTGTGGGTTCTTGGCTGAACTATCTTTGATTTGTTTTGGTTTTAAATATTCCGTGGACGAGAGTCGCCGTAGTCTATTAGGTCGTGTGTTGGTTTATTAGACGTGAGGGCACGATTTAAACCCCAGTTGATATATCTTCAACAAAACGATGTATAAAAAATATTTCTTGTTCTGGCAATAAATCTCAGGGTAAATAAAATTGACATGAAAAGTTTCTCAAAAATCTGTCGTTCGGAGTCGACTTTAGACTGTTAGTTCAAGAGTTAGTTCAAGAACCCAGAGAATTCCACAAAAATAACTACTAGGATGAAGTGAGCAGAGAGTTTAAAGGTTTTTTATAAGCTATCCACTAGTAATTCAAAATACTACAATTTAGACTACGAGAACCAATGTCTTGCAATAGTGAGTGACGGCACTAACAGTCTAAAGTCGACTCCGAACGACAGATTTTTGAGAACATTTTCATGGCAATTTTTATTTACTCTCAAAGTTTTTGCCAGAAATCTGCTGAGAGGAAGTAGCCGCAGCAATATTTTTTGTATTTTATTTTGATGTCAGGCCTGGGGCTCGAACCCTGGCTTTACGTCGAATAAGCCAACACACTACCTAATAGACTACAGCGACTTCAATTCTTCGATTATTAAAATCTTGGAATTCCCTGCTCACCTCTTAGTCGCAATTCTTTATGGGGATCTATCTGGCTTCTTGACTGAACTATACTTCTCCTAGTGACTTTGATTTCTGTTGACGAGATGTGGCTTTGTTTTCTTTATCGACCCGGCGTTCTTCAATCCACTTTTAAGCTTCAACTCGAGTTAGTACCTCAGCTAGCATCTGTAGACTATTCCGCTGAATCCTTTGGGGAATTATCAACTAATTTGGGTTGACTGGGTCGCCGTAGTCTAGTTGGTAGTGTGTTGGCTTATTATACGTAAAGCCAGGGTTCCAGACATCAAAACAAAGTACAAAAAGTATTTCTTCGGCGACTTCATCTCAGCAGATTTCTGGCAAAAACTCTGAAAGGAAATAAAAAATTGCCATGAAAAGTTGCTCAAAAATCCGTCGTTAGGAGTCAACTTTAAGCTATAGGTCCCGCTACTCATGTATAAAATTAACACACACAATATAAGTGGTGTGAGAAACTAGGTCGTAATCCTGACTGAAGGGTTGTAATGATCAATTATGTATGTTGGGTTGACTGGGAGGTGATAACGTTGGTACCTGATGGGTACTAGGTTATCTTGCCATTTATCTAATTGCATTTCAGACGACGACTGTTTTCATACCCAATGCTGCGAAATTGTATATAAATAATCCGTCAACCTCCTCTACTTTTTGGTTTTACGTTTACAATTCCGGAGCCAACATTTAAATTATTTTTTCAGGTGATTTTCTTGTCAGTGTTGGTTCTCCAGCTTTTTTTCTTCGGCTTTATCGCTTTGTTGCTTGTGTTATTAGAAGCTGTAACGTTTTTTTTTACATTTTATTGTCGTCCTATTCATGATACTTTTCTATGTTGGGGACTAGTAGGTCGAACACTGCAAAGCCCGTATGCTATGCCAAAACTAATTTGCTGTTAAAAGGGGCGTGGTTTTTATGAGGTTCTGTTATCAACTGGAATATTAGAAAACCTCCAGTCTGACTGACTGTCCATATGGGACACAAAATCAAGCCCATGGTTTAACTCATACTTACTAAGAATTAGCTGTCGTTGTGATAAAGGAGACTCTGCCATTAAATGAATCCTGAACGGAATTACTTTCCGTCAGATAGCCAGTCGAGTGCGTGCAGTATAAGTATTGACATTGAAACTTGTTGATTATCCCTTTGTGAAGGACTAGAGCCTTAACATGTACAGCGATGATATGGTCCTTTTTGGTTGTATTATTCTTTGCATTTACCGGCAATCCATAGGAGCACTTACACACAGTTACTAAATTATAGGTACGGTTAACAAATTTCAGAAATTTTTTAACCACTCCGTTTTCGTTGAAAATCTTTATAGTTTCCTTGATGTTAAGACGGTCTTTTGCATTGGTTAAAAAATTTCTGAAATTGAACTGCCCTGCACAGGCCCACAAAGGTATGCATTCGATTTACAAATTTCACAAATTTCTGAACCAAAGCAAAAGACCGTCTTAAAATCGAAGAAAGTTGTCAGACAATTATAAATATTTTCAACAAAAACGGCCCTAGGCTCCGGCGACTTTGAAGGTTCGTTATTTCACTAGAAATATACCTTTTAATTTTTGGCCTTACTAACTATAAGATGTAGTAAAAAGATATCCATTATTTTTATATACGCTTAAGTAATCTATGTCACGTATTGTTAAACTAACATTGGTTCACATTAGAAGGCAATATAAGATGCTCACTAAAGTGATATTTAGAAGTCGCCGTAGTCTAGTAGGTAGGGTGTTGGCTTATTAGACGTAAAGCCAGGGTTCGAGCCCCAGGCCAGACATCAAAATAAAATTCAAAAAGTATTTCTTTGGCGACTTCCTCTCAGCAGAATTCTGGCAAAAACTCTGAGAATAAATGAAAAATTGCCATGAAAAGTTTCTCAAAAATCTGTCGTTCGGAGTCGACTTTAAACTGTAGGTCCCGCCACTCATGTATAAAATTAACACGTACAACATAAGTGGTGTGAGAAATTAGGTCGTAATCCTGACTGAAAGGTTGTAATGAGCAATTACGTACGTAAAGTGATGTTTCTTTCTTTTCTTTTTTGATTTATAGGTGCCCGGATGTTGGGGAGGATAGAAAGTATTGCTCACTTAATATTTCAATATCCCTGTATAGCCTATATGACCCTATGTAAGGCTGAAGCCACTCTTATTAAATACAGTGCCATTAGAATCTTATTTCAAGTCTAAAGGATTTCAAATCATGGTTCTGACTGGAAGTACTCCACAGTGAAGGCTAAGATTGTTATTAAGGGCGGCACTCAATAACAAACATCTGAATTCATTCAAGAACTCAATGCTATGTAAAGGCAAAATATAGTTCTCGGCACTATCTGTAGAATCTCTGTCTAGTAACCTGCTTTCTAAGAAGCACTGTATTTCGCCACCTGAAGCCAGAAAAAAATTCTCAGAGTACCACAAATTAGGGCTCCTATAGCTGTCTAGTATATTTTCACGATTTTCATCTTTAAACGCCTTTTTATCCTTTATAAGCATACATACATACGTATATAGGGTACCACTTTCGAAAGACATAAGAAGTCAAGTCAATATAAACAAAAATATAATAACGTGACTTTCATATTTGCAACATGCTTGTTGCCCCGGATGTGTGTTGGTTGAGGTTATTCTTCATACAGTTGTTGTTGTTGTTGTTGCTGTTGTTGTTTCCGTTGTTGTTGTTGGTTAAATTTGTGTTGATAGCCGAAAAAATTGCAGCAATTTCTGCAATTTCGTTGCTCTTTTTCCGACCAGCTCCGGATAAGTGCTCAGCGGTTAGAGTTGACTCCATATATTGATTACTCTTGTACTCTCCCTCTCTGCTCTTAAGAATGCTTTCTGTGAGTGTATATACGTACATGCATACATACATATACATATACAAGTGCACATACATATGTACGTGTGTGTGTGTTCATATCATTCACTTATTGAAGACAAATACACCAAAGTATGAACACGAATATGGACATTAGGGTTGTTTTATCTTATATGGTAAAAAAAATATCAGAATTTTTTTGGTGGCACCCCACTAAAATGTTTCTTTCTGTCAGATTTTAGGATTGCCAAAGTTTGAGCACAATTGGAATATGTTAACCCGTGCCACTGGGGCCTTAAAGTTTTGAAAATTTCCATTTTTTTTGTAGTTTTGCGACTTCGACGATCCATATCTCTGGAACGGCTACCGAAGTAGCAAAACTGCCAAAAAATCGAGATTTTCAAAACTTTGAGGTCCCAGTGGCACGAGTTAACATATTCCAATTGTGCTCAAACTTTGGCAATCCTAAAATCTGACAGAAAGAAACATTTTAGGGGCGTGCCCCCAAAAAAATCCGACATTTGTTTTTTAAAACCACCCTAATGGACATGAATATTTTGGTTTTCCTCTTTATACCCTACCTACCCTATCATACAAAAGAAAAGGACGGTATTTTGAGTCTTCGAAGACCTTTGGATCACTTAAAAGAAGAATTAGAATTGGGAGAAGTAAATTCTCTGGCTTTTGCTTTGGAAACTCATATCAAAAGTGACATAATAGGTATCAAGACATTCATCATAGTTTTTTTCAAACAATACATGCATCCATTACAACCCTTCAGTCAGGATTACGACCTAGTTTCTCACACCATTTATGCCGTGTGTGTTAATTTTATACATGCGTGGCTGGACCGACAGTTTAAAGTCAACTCCAACCGACACATTTTTAAGAAACTTTTCCTGACGATTTCTCATTTACAGAGTTCTTGCGAGAAATCTGCTGAGAGCGAGTCGCCGAAAAAAATATTTTTTCGGATTTCGTTTTGTTGGAGATGTCTGATCTGGGGTTTGAATAGTGGCCTCACATCTAATTAGCCCACACGTTACCTACTAGACTATGGCGACTTCAAACAACACAACGTAACTTTAATATGCCGAGCCTCAACAGCAACTCTCTAACAGGACTGTGGACAATATTTGTGGTCGGAGACCTATAAGCACCGTAGGTTCGTGTTGGATTGCTCTACAGTTTTTGCGTTTGCAATTTTCAATGCTGCTTGATAAGCCGGGTACACAGCTAACCAGCTGTAGTGAATTCCAACTGCATGCTGCTGCACTCTATGACCTTATTTCATACACTTAATTAACTCCCCTTCAAACTGGTATGGTGGCTGGCTTTAGTACGACTAAATACAGTTAAATTTTACATCAAGCATCAAGCATTGATTCTGACATCCTGCCTAGGAACTACTGTTCTCACAACTCGATGATTCTCTGCAGTGCCTTTGAAGTTCGTACCGTTGGCCATTTCGACATTCGCATAGGCTTCAGTGTATTTGAGGCGGCAGTCATGTTGAAAACTGCGCAATACTTGAGAGGTGATGGAATATCCCTTTAAAATCTTTTGATTGATATGGACTGTCATGCTTCGATGATTCTCTGCAGTGCCTTTGAAGTCCGTACCGGCGGCTTTTGAACACAGTAGGCTGCAGTTCAGCTATTTGACATTCGCATAGGCTGCAGTGTATTTGAGGTGGCAGTCGTGTTCCTATTGAAAACTGCGCAATACTTGAGGGGTGATGGAATATCCCTTGTAAACCTCTTGATTGATGTGGACTGTCATGCTGCGATGATTCTCTGCAGTGCTTTTGAACACAGTATGCTGCAGTTCTGCCATTAGACAATCGCATAGGCTATCTGAAACCTGCAGTGTATTTGAGGCGAGAGGCCTATTCCTCTTGAAAACTGCGCAATACTTGAGAGGTGATGGAATATCCCTTGAAAACCTCTTGATTGATGTGGACTATCAACCTGCAATCACATTGACGCCCGTCGTCGTTCATGAATGCCAGCGCTTTCTCATGGAAATTTAGAACTATTGAAAGAGTAGTTCTTGTATGAGGCCCATTAAATAGCGCTATTGTCGGTAATTGCGTTGTTAATGAACTGGCCAAAAAGGGCTCAAAACTTCTGAACTGTTATTGAATATAGAAGTTCCGATTGGATCTGCTAAATTTCTGTAGACAAGGTAGGCTAATAGGTAGTGTGATGGCTTATTAGACGTGAGGCCTCGATTCAAATCCCAGGTCAGTTATCTTCAACTAAATGACTTATAAAAACATTTTTCTTCGGAGACTTCCTCTCAGCAGATTTCTGGCAAAAAAAAAACTCTCTGAGAGTTTCTCAAAAATCTGTGGATCTTTAAATTGTAGCCTTCGCCTCTCATGTATACAAAATTAACACACACAGCATAAGTGGTATTAAAAACTAGGTTGTAATGAATGTATGTATGTAAATTTGTTTTCCTCCGATAGATGTATAAGACGTATCAATTTTGTTGGCAGTATGAGTGCAAGTTAAGCTTTGAAACGGAACTTTATTACAGAGATCAGCAATGAATCGCTTTTCCGCTGCTCATAAGTACTCATGAAATTTTGAGTATGAGTGACACAACAGTATTGAAATCCAACTACTCTGATTCATTCGTACTCAGTACAATATTGATTTATAAGTACAGGTTGCAATGAGAACATGAGTACAACGTTGACATCAAACTCATTACATTCGACATATGTTTGATTCATACGCCTACTCATTCAGATTCATAAATTGAGAAAAATACTTATGTATACTCATAAATGATTCGAGTGATTCAAATCATTCATCATAATTTACAGTCTTAGTTGTTGTTGCATTTACAAAGAAAGAAGAAAGACACATAAACAAAAAAGACAAAGACAGCCAGCAGAGCAAACACACAACCTTCATGCGAGTATTGTAGTGTTCGTACACGACTCATACTTATTTTGTGATCCGTGTATACAATGAGTCATGGAGAGTCGAAATCAATAACATCATGCGTATTATTAAGTATGAGAACGATGAGTATTTCAAACTTTGAGTATGAGTAGTATGAGTATGACATTAAAATAAGTATGAATGCGTATAAGTATCAGAAATTATGAGTACGATTCGAATCTACTCATCGTTTTGAATACTCATTGCTGACCTCTGCTTTATTAAAGTATAGGGCACCATACATTCAAGCATGGCCGAAAATAACTTTCTCTCTCGTTTTCCTCGTTTTTTTTTATGCCGATGCATTATGATACATTGTCGCAGTTTGGTTTTATGGTTTGTTGAATTTCTCTCTGTATACATACATACATATATAGACACACGATATTTATTTTCCTCCCAATTTTGTTGTTGTTGCAACAAAACCCAATGACCACATAAGAGTAGTCAAAAATTTCATTTTCCACACACATACTTACATAGACAATTTAAACCATACATACATTATAGATGTCAACAAATTTATGGAACCACTCCAGCTATCCATCCATATAAACAAATGAAGAAAAAAAATTTTTCCGAAAACAAAAAAAAAAATTCCAAATAATATGCAAGAAAAATAAAAAAACAGAAAATCAGGCATATGGAGCATATAATGTCTATAAGCCTTTGGGTAAAATTATGCTTCAAAAAAAAGTCAAAAAAAAAAAACAAAAAAATGAGGAAAAAAACGAAGAGAAAACATTTTGAAATTGAATTCATAATAATGTTTCCCGGGTCATTTATGCATTTGCCTTTGAAAACTCATGATTTCACTTGATTGTACTCGAATGTGCTCCGCATGATGGTGGTGACCCTTATAAGATATTCTCATTATGAACGTCATATTACGAAGGAGATTTTTTTACGAATGTTTTCCTCTTTTTTTCAACATCGTTTTTTTGGGGAAAATTAAATTGCACTTAATTGATGAACACAATCATTCATTCGTTCATTCATTGATTCATTCATTCATTGCCAACATGAAAATATCATCGATGTATGAGTGAGTATGTGTTGTCATAAAAAATGACCTGCTTGGCCATTGATTGATTTGTGACCTGGTCATGTGTTGCAAGTATGTTGTATCGCTCACATGCAATTAAAGTTAAAGGAAAATGGCAGAATAAAATATTTGTTTGGCTTTTGCTGGCTTAATTGAATTGTGATTAAACGATTGAAAAGTAAGTACGAAAGGCAGATCTCTAGGTTGAATGGAAATAATTAACAAAGTCTTGCCTGAATGAAGGGATATTTTGAGCAAAGCTAGCAAAGAGGGATTAAATAATCTCCTTACTGGTGAACAGATATTCAATTCCTTTATGGTATTGGCAGTAGAAGGATTCGAAAGATGCCAATTTGCATTTTCCTAAGCCATCAGAAGATGTTTTCAATTCAATAGGAAGGATAGAGAGAACAGTTCATAGTATTAAGATCTGATAGCCAAGCTACCATCCGAGCTCTCGCGGGTTAAATCAAAGTTTAAATCGAAAGTTGTACGGAAGAGTGTAGATAAGTAGAATCGAAGTACTTACTTACTTACTTCATTGGCCATAACAACCCGATTAACGGATTTCGGCCTGCTGCAACACATCCTTCCAGGCGCCTCTGCTTCTTGCGCGCCTACACCAGTTGGTCACACCAATCGATAACAGGGCTTCATCGATTTGCTCCTTACAACACAAACAAGGTCGTCCTCTTCTCCGATCCCCCTTCCGTAGATCCCCCAATCAAATACCCGTCTCGCCGTAGCATCCTCCTCCATTCGAACGACATGGCCAAGCCAGCACAGCCGCTGGGTGTTAATATATTGCACAACGTCCATGTCGTTGAGGAGCTCATACAGCTCACTTTTGTATCGGATAGAGAAATCATAGCCAAATCGTACTGGACCGAAGATCTTACGCAGTACTTTTCTGTCGAATACTCTCAAATCTGCTGCATCAGTGCATAATAGGGTGTATGCCTCTGCGCCATAAAGAAGCACGGGTAGGATGAGGGTCTTGTAGAGTGTTAGTTTTGTCGTACGAGATAGGTCTCTGCTACTCAATTGCCTATTGAGACCATAGTAGCACCTGTTGGCAAGAGTAAGCCTGCGCTTGATCTCCAGACTGACATCATTTTTGATGGTAACAGCGGAGCCAAGATAAATAAATTCCTTGACTGTATCAAAAGTATAGTTATCGGCCGTAATCTGAGGATCAATACACGACTGTACTTGTCGATAACATATACTTTGTTTTGCCTTCATTTACTGCCAGACCCATCTTGGTAGACTCCCGTTCAATAGCACTAAAGGCAGTAGTAACATCTCGCTTGGTACGCCCTATGATGTCAATGTCGTCAGCGTACGCAAACAACTGGACACTTTTTTGAAAAATAGTGCCATTGCGATGCACTCCCGCCTTTCGCAGAACACTCTCCATGACGAAGTTGAAGAGGTAGCATGATAAGGGATCGCCTTGTCTGAAACCTCGCACGGTATCATAAGGTTCGGAGAGGTCCATTCCTACTTTGACGGAGCTGCAGGAATTGCTCAACGTCATTCTGCATAGCCTTATCAGCTTCGCAGGTATATCGAGCTCAGACATTGTGGCAAAAACACGATCCCTTATGGGGCTATCGAAGGCAGCCTTATAGTCGAGAAAAATATGGTGTGTATCGACTTGTTTTTCAATCAAAGTAGGCAGGATAAATAGAAATCCACTGCTGGATACCATATCATGCGGGAATTTGCAGCAATGTGAAGATAAAAAAGTTGGCGAGGACAAGATCTTCCATGCTCTACTTTCCTGTAGAGTTGGAAAAGATGTTTAAAAAGGTGTAATCGGCGAAAGGGCAGATAAAGTGTGACTAAGGTCCTACTCAAGCCAAAATAGTTAATTATAATGCGAAGAGATTTAAGTCGCGCATCTGACTATTGTAGTAGCCGTAGTCTAGTAGGGAGTGTGTTGGCTTATCAGAAGACCACGGTTCAAAACCCAGGTCAGATATCAAAACGATATATGAAAAAATATTTTTCCGGCATCTAAGAAAACAAAAATTGTACTTTTACGTCCAAAGCTTTTAAACAACTGGCCGAATAAGACCAGTAATTCCAGTAATTGCCAGGCCTCTTATACACAACAATTTATATGATAAAGCCTGAAATCATGTTTACTGGGTTTAAAAATTTAAAGAAAATTGGAAATTTCTTATCATGGCTAGTTTTCTTTAATTTTGTGTGCCTCTTCTAATGTTCAAGGAAATCTGTTTTCAAAAAAGATTTTCGATCACAATCTTACGAAGGTGTAGTAAAAAGTGATACACATTATTTTTGCAATCCAATAGCAAATTTAGTGAGCATCTTATATTGCCTTCGAATGTGACCCAATGTTAGTTTAACAATACGTGACGTAGATTACTAAAGCATATGTATATAAACATAATGGATATCTTTTTACTACATCTTATAATTAGTAAGGCCAAAAATTAAAAGGTAAATTCCTAGTGAAGTAACGTACCTTCAAAGTCACTGTAGTCTAATAGGTTAGGTTAGGTTAGGTTAGCGTGGTAGCTTTAATTTACCAAAATACTCACTTGAGCACGCATAGCGGTCCGTTGTGATTCCAAAGGTGAACGCAGCCTCTGCACTGACCAAGTTCCTCCGATCCAAAGAGGGGGAAGTTGGTCAGCGCAAGGGCTGCACAATTTCCAAAAAGCACGACTACCCCACGCTGGAAAATCAGCCAGAAAGTTTGATAAACGAGGCTATGTCCTTGATATCAATGGACGATAGCTCTGTCAAGCTGACAATGGTCGGAGAGCCAAATAACCTATATCTACATCCCGCAAGGGATGGTCATTGGCAGAGGAAGTGGATGACAGTCTCCTCCTCCTCGGCGGATCTGCATCCACGGCAGAAGTCGTCAAATAGGAGTCGCATTCTTTCCGCGTGTCCAAGTAGGTGGTTGGTGCGCCTCCTATCCATTGTGGGCCAAGTGACCCTAGCGATGGAGCAGGACTCCTCATTGATCCAGGACCGGTCGGCATCCCGGGAGAATTTCCTCGCAATAGCCAGTTTGAACGAGGTAAGTGGCATTCCCACGTTGATTGAGAAAGATTCCGGAAGTAGAGCGCCAGCCCTGGCCAGCTCGTCGGCCCTGCAGTTTTCCGGAATATCGCAGTGTTCGGGAACCCAGACAAGTGTGACGCCGAGGCGCTCAGAAAGGAGATTGAGGCAGCGGCGACATTCTCTGACGATCCTGGAATTATCCGCAACGTTCGACAGAGACTTTATCGCAGCCTGGCTATCGGAGTAGATCGAGATACGGGTGAAAGGGACAGGAACACCATAGGCGAGAATCCACTGTGGGGCCCGGAGTCTAATAGGTAGTGTGTTGGCTTATTAGACGTAAAACCCGGGTTCGTATCCCAAGTCAGACATCAAAACGAAAATATGAAAAAAAATATTTCTTCGGCGACTTCCTCTCAGCAGACTTTTGGCAAAAACTCTCTGAGAGTGAAATAAACCTGCCATGAAAAATTTCTCAAAAAATCTGTCGTTCGGAATCTATATTAAACTGTAGGTCCCGCCACACACGTATAAAATTAACGCCTACAACATGAGTGTTGTGAGAAGCTAGGCCGTAATCCTAACTGAAGGGTTGTAATGTCCAATTATGTATGTACGAGTATGTATGTAATGACATTCGATATTAAGTTTCGGTTTTTCTTTATTCTCTACAATAACTTCGATAGAAATGCTTTCTGTAAGTGAAATAAACTCATAACAAATTTAAATATTTCACCATTTTTAGTAACTTTTCTCTTCTTAACACTTCCCTACCTCTGTATTGCATTGCCAATTATACTGTCTTGTAGCAACAACAGCTCAACAATGGGCCCATTAAGCATATTAAATTCTAAGTGCAACACTTCACTTGCAACAAAGCTGCAGACATTTAATTCCTGTGTCATTCAAAGGATAAGGAGATTCAAAATAGAAAAGACAACGAGAGCCAAATATTAAGATTAACATCCAGTGAACCGGCAGAAGACGAAAACTATTGTCTTTAGAACAACAACAAAAATAACAACAGAAAAACAATGACTTCCTTGACTTGAACAGGACACAAGGATACTTCATAAACAATAGAAGAAGAAAGAGAACAAAAAACGAAGTAAAATTAATAGAGAAACTATTAAAGTGCACACGTGCACATAGAGGATGGTGTTGAAAGGAAAAAGAAGAGAATAAAAATGACACCCACGTTATGAATTGCACACAATGGCAACGAATTTCCGAAAAAATATTTAAGTTTTTAAAGACAATTTTTGGATTCTTTTTTGTTCAGATTTTCCAAAGACAGTGAACAAAATTTTTTCGGTTTTTCAAGCCATAGGGAAAGTTTGAAACGTTTTAAAGCTTCACTTTAGAGCAGGTTAAACGTTGGCCGGAATGCTCTTAATTTAAATGAAGTGTTCCCTCATCGGTATTTGCTCACAAGCTCAGCTTTAGGGGACATCATGTCGTACTGGTTGATATCCAAATCATTCACTTGAAGTATATTTCAGACAAGCACGCTATTAAGTGCCATACGCCTACTCATTCAGAATTATAAATTTAGAAAAATACTGATTTACAAAAAAGAAGAAAGAAAAAGACAGCAAGGAGAGCAAACACACAACCTTTCTGTAAGTATTATAGTGTTCGTATGTAAATCAGACTTATTTTGAGATTCGTGTATACGATGAGTCATGGAGAGTCGAAATCAATAACATCATGCGTATTGTTAAGTATGAGTACTATGAGTATTTCACACTTTGAATATGAGTAGTAAGAGTATGACATTAAAATAAGTATGAATGCATATAAGTAGCAGAAATTACGTTTATGATTCGAATCTACTCATCGTTTTGAATACTCTTTGCTGACCTCTGATGTGAACTGCATTCATATCGTTTAACTTTAAATACTTAATTATGCCTTGATGTCCTTATTGACCAGGCGAGTTTGTCAATATTTTAATTTTCTTTTTAAAATTTCAAATGATTTCCAAAAATCGTCTCTCGTTTGTATGATAAAATGCAACACAATTATCACAACCACGTTGTTACGTTTTTGTGTGAAAAAAATTGGAATCGAACATGCTTTCCTAAATAGGAAATCGAAAACATATTCCTTTTGTTGTTGTTGTTATTATTTTTGCATAAACAGAACTTCAATGGCATTACAGCAGAACTCGAAAACTCCAACATGCATAACAAAGATAAGAGCAGCATAGTTGGCAACATTTAAACAAACGTTGGCAATAAATTAAAACAAATTGAATTGAATATGCATTAAAGGACACTGCCAGCTAACCAAGCAGCCAAGCAGCCAGCCAGCCTATATGGCAGTCTGTCTGATATCCTGCATAGAGGCCATTAAACAAAAAAGAAAATTTGCACATTGCCATGGAAAAAGTTACAAAATATTGCAACACAAACAAAATTTTTGCATGGAAATGAAAATACAGAAACAAATACAATCGCATTCATTAGCAGACAAGCAACACTTAATAAAACCAGGAATTGACTGGAAAACACACAGGTCCTGTGGAGTAACATTTTCAAAAATGGCAAAATAAAAAGGAGTTTAATTAGACAGGCACAGGCAGGTGTACATGGACACAGCAACACAGCAATACAGTAACAATAGTAGGTTTGAACAAATAGAGAACGCTTTGCTATGACTGCATGTTAATGATAACAAGCGGCAGGAGTAGTACGAACCAGTGTTATATACATATTTGGCTATTGAAAGTTTTTAAAAATTCAATTGTTCGTAAGCGACTTTAACCTGTAGGTCCTGCCACTCATGGATAAAATGAACACACACAATATAGGTGGTGTCAGAAGCTAGGTTGTAGTCGTGGCTAAATGAGAGGCAGTAGTTGTATGGACTGGTGTTGTACACTTATTTGTCTATGGAAAGTCTCACATAAGTCTGTCGTTCGGAAGCGACTTTAACCTGCAGATCCTGATTTTCGTGGATAAAATTAACACACACAACATGTGTGCAGTGAGAAGATGGGTTGTTATCCTGACTAAACGAAACGCAGTGGTAGTACGGACCGGTATTCCATATTCGTCTATGGAATGTTTTTCAAAAATTTGTCGTCCTGAAGCGACTTTAACCTGTAGGTCCCGCTACTCATGGATAAAATTAACACACACAACATATTTGCAGTGAGAAGATGGGTTGTAATCCTGACTAAACTAGATGCAGTGGTTGTATGGACCGGTGTTGTACATATATTTGTCTATGAAAAGTTTCTCATAAATCTGTCGTTCTGAAAAGACTTTAAACTGTAAATCCCGCCCTTCACGGATAAAATTAACACACACAACATGTATGCAGTGAGAAGATGGGTTGTAATCCTGACTAAACGAGAGGCAGTAGTTGTATGGACCGGTGTTGTATACATATTTGTCTATAAAAAGTTTCTCATAAATCTGTCTTGCGGAAGCGACTTTAAACGGTAGGTGCCGCCACTCATGAATATGAAATTAACACACCAGACGTCATTAATGAGTATTCAAAACGATGAGTAGATTCGAATCATACTCTTAAATTTTCTGATACTTATACGCATTCATACTTATTTTAATGTCATACTCATACTACTCATATTCAAAGTTTGAAATACCCATGGTACTCATACTTAACAATACGCATGTTGTTATTGATTTCGACTCTCCATGACTCATCGTATACACGAATCACAAAATAAGTATGATTTGCGTTCGAATACCACAATACTCACAAGAAGGTTGTGTGGTTGCGCTGCTTGCTGTCTTTTTCATTTTTGTTTGTGTGTGAATGATTCGAATCAGTCGAATCATTTATGAGTATTATAAGTATTTTTCTAAATTTATGAACCTGAATGAGTAGGCGTATGAATCAAACATATTTTGAATGTTATGAGTTTGATGTCAACGATGTACTCATACTCATTGCAACTTGTACTGATAAATCAATGTTGTACTGAGTACGAATGAATCAGAGTAGTTGGATTTGAATACTGTTGACTCACTCACACTCAAAATTTCATGAGTACTTATGAGTAGCGAAAAAGCGATTCATTGCTGATCTCTGTAACACACACAACATGTGTGCAGCGAGAAGATGGGTTGTAATCCTGACTAAACGAAAAGCAGTGGTAGTACGGACCGATGTTGTACATTTATCACAGGAAATGCTTTAGTCTCTGAAAAATTGTTTAAAAATCTTTCGTTCGGCAGCGTCCTTAGACTGTATGTACCCATGTATACAATTAAAACACACAACATGGGTGATGTAAGAAGCTAGGTCGTAATCCTGAGGGTTGTAATGACCAATTAAGCAATTGTCTAAAAAGGAGACATGTTCGTCTTATTTATAATAACTTTAACGAGTTCAAAAATGGAATAACACTCTCACATATAGCCGGTGAAGTTGCCGTAGTCTTTTGGGTAGTAAGTTGGCTTAATTGACGACTGGTCATGAGTTCAAACCTCTGTTCTAATATAGGTTAAGTTAGGTTAGGTTAGCGTGGTAGCTTTAATTTACCAAAAAGCTCACTTGAGCACGCATAGCGGCCCGTTGTGATGCCACAGGTGAAGAAAACCGAAAAAATATTTCTTTCTGCAACTTCTTCTCAGATTTCCCTGTTATATAGGGTATCATATACCTCTTCTAATTCACTTACACTAGCTTACAACTTTTTGTTTAAAAAACAACAACAACAAGTTTCTCGGAAAAGTATTTACGCTTTTTATTAAGAAATCAATTTTTTTTTGGTTGACATAAGTGGCATGACACGAACTCAATTGACTTTTTAGTTCATTTTAAAAGATTCTCTTTTTTTCTCCATTCTTTACAACAACCTTAACCCCATCTTCCATGCAGTGGGAAAGGCAAAGACTGAAAGAAAAAAAATCACCCGCCAAGAACTGCCAGCCACTAAAAGAGACATCATCAGGCATGTCATCGTGACAGCGTATGAGAAATTAACTACCAATCGTTGAAAGCACACAGATGTGACACACACACACATACAGTTTCGATTCCAACACTTTGAGAATAGAGTACAGAGTACATGTATCCTTACAGTTCCAAGCAGACACATACACACACACACTTTCTTATTCACAAATACACAAAACTTTACTCTGTTTCTCTATGTGACTCATGACACGCATACTTGCATGCCTAAAATGCACAAAAGAACTGATTTTAGTGGAGCAGTAAAGAATGTTTTTTTTCTCTCCTCTTTTTCTCTTTATTCTTTGGGTTCAACAATACACCAATGATAGTGGTAGTGTTAGTGTTAGTGATGGTGAGTGTTGACTGGTGCAAGTGTAAGAGTAAGTGGTCGTATTAAAAGTAGTGTTTGTGGTAAGAAGTCTATAAAAAAAAAAACAAATGATGTCTGTGAGTAGAATAAAGTGTGCAAGAAATCGTGTGAACTATATTAAAAACGTTAGTAAAAGGTTTTAAAAAGCCAAAGAATTCTTAAGAAAATCACAAAAAAATTTTTAGGTGATTGTGTTACAGATTGTGTCACAAATATGTTGACGAAGATCTGCCGAAAATATCGCCGCAGACCATAACTTTTGTGTAGCGAATTAAGCCTGCATCGATAGAAAATTCAATTAATGCAGGAATTAAAAGTAATCGACTCCAAGCAACGTGTGTCTGATAACTATGGGTTCCGAGAGGGCTATTCGCAAGGTGGTGTAGTCCACTGGTTCGGTAAACGAACAACCATCATATGTAGCTTGACAAAATTTAAGAAAAAAAACTTAAATGGCCCTGGAACTCTACGGAAGAAGCTAAACACCCTTAGGTAACGACGAATATTCACTAAATAGACCCTGTAGCAGCTGGCAATTGGCCCTAATTTCCAGTGAAGAATCATTTTGATCGATGGGTGGACCATTTCTGGATGAATGGTTTCGTACACTTGCAAAATTGTCGAATTTGCTATGCAACCAATCCATTTGATATCCAACAACGTACAATGCATCCCAAGAAACATAGTGTTTGGTGTGGATTTTTGCCTGGCAGCCTCATTGGTCCATTTTCCTTTCAGTATAATGTCAACAGCTAGCACTATAGGCCGATGGATGATCTAGATACCAACGTGAAGTGGTTTCAATAAGAGGCCGCTACGTGCCTTATAGTTCACCCGACATTGAAACTTCTATACGAATGGTTTGAAGACATGGTCATCTCACGTGGTGGTGATGTGAACTGGCTAACGAAATTGTGCGATTAGTCTCTGTCTGTGATTAAATCATGTGGAATTTTTTTGACTCAACACCAACATAGCCTAAGTTATCGATTAATTTCAACTTGATTCATTAGTCAGAGTCAGGAAATATTGGATATTTTGGATTCACTCAACCCATAGAAGCTCTGGCGGACTTTAGGATGAAATTATATTCAATACATCATTAAAAGAATTAAACATTTCGATGATATTTATTAAAGATAGAAAACACTAAATGAAAGACCCGATATACACACATATATGATTGGACGTTACAACCCTTCAGTCAGAATTATGACCTAGCTTCTCAGACCACTTATGCTGTGTGTATTAATTTCAAACCTGAGTTGCGGGACCTATAATTTAATGTCGACTCCAGACGATAGAATTTTGAGAAACTTTTCGCGGTAATTTTCTTTTACTCTCCGAGTTTTTGCCAGAAATCTGCTGAGCGGAAGTCGCCGAAAAAATATTTTTCATGTTTCGTGTTATTGGAGATGTCTTACCAGGGATATAAGCCGTGACTTCACGTCTAATAAGCCAATGCACTAGCTACTAAACTACGGCGGCATGGTCTGCTTACGTGGACAAAAAGTGAACTGGCTATCGACATTGTGCGTTTAGTCCCCACGAGATTATTTCTTGTGGAGATTTTTTAAGTCATACGTGTATACAAATAGGATTCAAGCCATATAACGTATGTCATTGGCAAATTGGGCTTGAGTCATGGCAAATTGCATATTTAGGATGGGCTCAGCATAGAGAAGTCGTGACGACTATTTGAACGACGTTATATTCAATTCATAATGGCATCAATAGATTCTTGAAAAGAATAAAATATTTCGATGATATCTCGCACACACACACTTTGTTTTATTTCAAATGAAAGATAGCAGATCCGATATAGTAAAATCATAATGGAATTATTTTCATCAATCAGCTACAATTTATCGAATAAAACCTTTTGCATAAGACCTGAATGTTATTATTCCCAACCTTACATTCATAATTGATCATTACAAACCTTTAGTTAGGATTAGAACCTAGTTTCTGAAACCACCCATGTTACATGGTAATTTAATCCATGAGCAAGGATGTCTACAGTTTATTGTCGACTTCGAACGACAGATTTACGGAATTTTTCATGACAGTTTATTTACTTTCAGAGGTTTTTCCAGAAAATTACTGAAAGTAAGTCGTCGTAGTATAGTAAGTAAGTTGACTTATTAGGCAAAAGCCGTGGTTCTCAGCAGATTTCTGGCAAAAACTCTGAGAGTGAAATAAAAATTGCCATGAAAAGTTTCTCAAAAATCTGTCGTCCCGTCACTCATGTATAAAATTAAAGCACACAACATAAATGATGTGAGAAGCTAAGTCGTAATCCTAACTGAAGGGTATGTATCTCCACTGAACGTAATGAATCCATATACGCGTGAGCAACGTTGCGATTTATTGGAAATTTACTTATAAGACAAATCCAATTGATCTAAAATTATACGAAAATGTCGTAGAAAATTTGGACGCAGAGAGGAACTAACAGACCTGGTATCATTGTTGATGCGCCAAGACGTAAGCGTGCTAATAGAGTGCGTATATCTGATGGAAATATGGAAGCTGTGGCTGAGAGAGTGCGTAAGAATCCATCAACATCAACTCGTCGGTGCAATGGTTCAATGGGTTTCGTTTTCATTTCCCTAGATGGGCCAACGAGAACCTGCACAATGATGTGGACTTTTACAAAAGAAATAATATTTTCGGATAAAGCTCATTTTCATCTCAGTGGGTATGTTAATAAGCAAAATTACTCTATTTGGGGCCTAGAAACCCCACACGTGGTCTTACAGAAGCCATTGCAACCATTACGAATGATATCTTAGAGCGGCTTGTGACCCATATTTCTTTGAAAATGGGGACGGTGCAACCATTAGCTCAGACATTGCGAGCAAAATGAAATATGAAAAAAAATATTTCTTTCGAGGACTACTTCTCCGGAGTCGTCACTCTTAATCACAATATTTTAAATGAATTTCCCAATTTCATGCAAAAATAATGGAATTTTCTTACTTCTCCTTTAAAATGCCTTAAAGTGTGTGCAAAATACGGTCTCCTCTATAAATTTATCATGTTTTTCATTTTTCATATTCTTCAGTTTATTGTTACTCAATATGAAAATCTTTTAAAAACTTTTCCTTTGTGAAAAACCTATAATTTTAATAAAAACGTATGTGTGTGTGTGCGTATGCACACTTAAATCAAATGCATAAATACCCAGCATATAGTATAATACAGCGTAGCCTGATACTAATATTTTCAATAAATATTAAGTTTTCCTGCCTTTCTTGCTCTCTAACCTCTGCTATCCTTTAAGATGCAGGTTTGGTTAAACCATATATTTCAGCACAAGTCTCTGGCAATTCATGTGCAAGAAATTTCATTTCATTTGTTACACAGCATAACTGCTTCCATTCCCTCCCTCATTGAATCTTTCAAAGTGTACCGGGTTTACATATATTTGTATGACTCTTTACAATACTGTGATCATTTTTTCGTTCATTTTTATTTGTGTGCCTGTGTTTATAACACATACCGTTATAACGGCTTATACGTGTGTGTGTGTATTAGTGTATGATTCTCTCTCTATTACTTTTGTTATGTGTATTTGAACTGTAGTTTAAAGCAAATAACACGTTTGGTTTGGCAAATTAAAACTACAATTGCAACAACAACAACAGCAATAACATTTACAGGCAAGAGCAACAACAACAACAAAATATCCAACAAGAAAACTTCAAAAAATGCAAAATAGAAGAAGAAGAAAAACTAAATGGAACTGAAAATGACACTCGTTCTATTTATAAAACCTAATAAAATAGGGTTGCCATTGTAAATAATAAAAACTGAAAAAAAACGGGGACATTTAAATAAAGAAACCCGCTTAGATCTCATTCATACATACATAATTGGTCATTACAATCTCTTAAGCTATGATTACAGCCTAGCTTCACAAACCACCCGTGTTAGATAGTAATTTTATGCATAAGCCACGGGACCATGTCCATGTCATATACTTGCACCGCATTGGCATGACGTAAAATGCTGAATACAGGAGATGTGGTAAAAACGTTATTGCCCACCATTCATGACCACGAGATCACAATCTTTTTTAGAGATGATATATACACCAGAGGTCAGCAATGAGTATTCAAAACGATGAGTAGATTCGAATCATACTTTTAATTTCTGATACTTATACGCATTCATACTTATTTTAATGTCATACTCATACTACTCACACTCAAAGGTTGAAATAATCATGGTACTCATACTTAACAATACGCATGATGTTATTGATTTCGACTCTCCATGACTCATCGTATACACGAATCACAAAATAAGTATGATTCGCGTACAATACTCACATGAAGGTTGTGTGTTTGCTCTCCTTGCTGTCTTTGTCTTTTTTGTTTATGTGTCTTTCTTCCTGCTTTGTAAATGCAACAACAACTAAGACTGTAAATTTTAATGAATGATTGGATTCACTCGAATCATTTATGAGTATACATAAGTATTTTTCTCAATTTATGAATCTGAATGAGTAGGCGTATGAATCAAACATATTTCGAATGTTATGAGTTTGATGTCAACGTGTACTCATACTGATTGCAACCTGTACTTATAAATCAATGTTGCAGGGAGTACGAATGAATCAGAGTAGTTGGATTTCAATACTGTTGACTCACTCATACTCAAAATTTCATGAGTACTTATGAGTAGCGAAAAAGCGATTCGTTGCTGATGTCTGCACGGGACCTATACTTTACTATTGACTTCGAATGACAGACTGGAGGAACTTTTTAGGGCAATTGATTTACTTTTACGGTTTTTGCCAGAAACCTAATGAAAGGAAATCGTCATAGTATAATAGATAGTATGTTGGCTTATTAGACAAAAACTTGTGGTTCAAACCTCAGCTCAGACATTTTATATCCATGAGTGGCGGGACCTACAGTTTTAAGTCGACTCCGAACGAACATTTTTTTTAAACTTTTTCATGGCAATTTTTATTTACTCTCAGAGTTTTTGCCAGAAATCTGCTGAGAGGAAGTCGCCGCTTCTTTGTATTTTTCTGGCCTGGGGCCCGAACCCTGGCTTTACGTCTAATAAGCCAACACACTACCTACTAGACTACGGCCACTTCCTTTAGATTTATTAGTTTCTCTAAATATTGGCGCCAATACAGTCAGCGAATGGCTGAGGTTATGCTGAAATGCTCCGAAGATTGGAGGTATGAAGGCGAAATTTTATTTGATACTAGCTGTACCCTGCGCGTGTTGCTGCGCCACCAACTAAAATAAATTTGAAGGAAAGACATTACACAAATGTCCAATTAATTTTGAATCATTTTATTGATTTTGTTTCCCGTTGTCCAGATGATTCGGACGAACAGGCCTAAGTAGTACGCATTCGATCAGCTTCCAATCTCACTTCTCGTTGTTCAAGTAATTCATGCCGGCATGTACTCGAAGATTTTCCAGTCTCAATGCTAGTTGCCCGTCTGATTCTGAGACTCGAGATGGTCTTTTCTTCCGTGCTTGAGTTGTAGGTCTACCAATTGCCTGCCGCTTTGGAGGCATGATTGTACGGGAACGACATGAAAAATGTGTTCAATTTATTAGAATCTCACAATGTACTCAATCCAATTGAACCCAACAGCATTTTTAAAAATTTTCCAAAATTTAAATGTTTCAAATTTTACGGGAATGAATACTAAACGTTATTAAAATCATAAATGATAAATGCTAAAGTGTCTGGTATTTGCCCGATCAATACATGATCAAACTCATAGTTTACGTTTCAATTCATTTTGAATAATCTTAGTGGCACCATTTATCGGAAATTAATCGCACCAACTTAGAAACCTCCGCCGACTTAGGCGCAACAACTTTACTAAAGATCATATCATGATCAAATGCACAGTTTACGATTTAAATTATTTTTAGTAATTTTCAGTGGCGCCCCCTATCGGAAATTGGTCATACCAACTTAGAAACCTTCCCCGGCTTATGCTCAACAAGTTTGCTGAAGATCGTAGCATGATCAAATGTATAGTTTACGATTCTATTAATTACAGACAAACAAACATTCATTTTTATATATATAGATAGATAGAAGAGAAAGCTTTAAGCTCACCCGCCCTCCGCAAAGTAATACCTTATGGTAGTTCCGCGGGGGGAGAGTGGTTGCAGGAAATAGGGCGTGGGTTTGATGGTGAGTCGTGCACACTTTTGTTGGAACAAAAGTGTCTTTTGAAGATTCCCACCTCCGTCTCAAGACAAAAAAGAAAAAATAGAAATAAAATATGATCCCCTCCGTCTTCAAATAACCTACAGAACTCGGAGATATAACTCTGAGAATAAATATGCTATGAAAAGCTTCTCAAAAATCTGTCGTTCTAAATCGACTTTAAAATGTATTTCCTGCCACAACATGAGTGGTGTGAGAAGCTAGGTTGTAATCCGGACTACAGAGTTGTAATGCCCAATGAAATAAGTAATAATGGATACCTGGCAACTCTGTCTCTTTGCTTTTCCAATTTCTTTCTTTTTTTAAACTGTGTTTGTTAACTCTATATAAAGTACAAAATTTTTGCTCTCCATTTCCGACTTTCTCTTTCTCTCTGTCTCCCTCTCTCTTTCGCTCATTCTTTGCCTTTACATTTATAGTCATTGCCCAAAAGTATGCAATGCTCTATGCTGCTGCATACCAGTAAAACTGCAAGAGGGAAGAAAGCAAAAAAAGGACGGATTTTCCATTTCAAATTCAAACGTTATTGACACACAAAATTTGTGCAAAAAATAAATGTAAGTGAGCCAGAGTGAAAGCCAAGGCAAAAAAAAATGAAAAATTAAATAATTTTCTTTCAAAAGAAAACAACAACAAGAAAAAAAATTAAAACAAATTATAAAGAAAGAAAAAAATAGATGGGAGTGTGCATTTTACCTTTTTCGGTAAAAATTTATTTTTTCCTTCCATCCTTCATTCTTAGTGTTCTTTGGCTAAATTTATAACGACTGTTCGTTCTAGTTTTTTGTTTGGGAGGGCAAAATAAAGTTTAGACCTTAAAATTCACTTTTCTTATGTTGTCGTCGTCTGTTGTATGGGCTCTTTATGTATTGAAGTCTGCGTATGTGTGTGTATGTGTATGTATGTGTTAAAATGCCAACTCAACACTTTGTCTCTTGAAGTCTTTCTTTCTTTTTTGTTTTTTTTTTTCAAATTTTCTACAGGATTTTTCATATTGTTTTCCAGTCTGTCTTATCACTGTAGTTGGGAAATGAACTCTTTTTCGTTATCTTTATCCATGAGTAGACAATAAGGAAAATAAATCTTTTTTTTTAGTTTTTCTTTTTCTTTTTTAAATTGTTTTTATTTTGATGGAATAGACAATCGATGACAGATGACAGATTTAAGAATGAAAACAAGTGTAAGTAAAAGTAATTCGAGTACATCAGACAGAATTTTCGTTATGAATTGTTATTCAAACACATTTATAGGGAGATGAAATGATTTTCGAAAGTGTTATTACCAAAAGACAAGAGGGATTTATACGACAGGTACAAACTATCATTATTTTTTATTTTATTTTTTTTTCTTACGCCGAGGAGGTGTAAATGTACCTAACAAACAAAATCCCCCTCCGGAACTACGGTGGAATTACTTCGGAGTGGAGTCCCTTTGGCCCCTGCGTGTTCATATCCGCGTCCGGATTGCGTATCGAAAGTTGAAGAGACATCTAAGTGTCTCCACTATTCCTTTCGTCCAGATCCCTCTTTTTCAGTCTTAGAATGCTCTCCACGTAATTCGCCACTGAGGTCCAATTTTCTCTACTCGCGATCATAACCCCGACTATGTTACCGGCCGTGATCGTCCCAACTATCAACTTCAGTGCAGAGCGATAGCTCTGCCAGCGTGCACACTCGAAAGCAGTGTGTTCTGCGTCATCAATTATCTCCACTTCCTTGTAAAGACAGTAAGGGGAGGCGGTCTTGCCCATTCTGTGCAGATATTTTCTACAATGTCCGTGACCCGATAGCATCTGTGTGACGTAGTAATTCACGTAGTAATTTCCGACCAATCCATACCCTTAAGTCCAGAATAAGTCTCGCCGTCCATCTTCCTCTATCTTCATCGTTCCATCGTCGTTGCAACGTTGAAATGATGTTTTCCCTGAAGTGACCGGTTATGTGATTTCCAGCCGATTTCGCCCTATAAATCTCCAACCGCTCTGCCGCCATCAGATCCACAGGGATTATACCGGCTATCACAATGGGTCGCAATGCAGCCATTCTCTGTACCAGTACAAGTGAGTTCGCCCGCTTTTTAACATCTAGCGCTGCGGCCTAAATTTCGCTTCTATAGAGCATAATGCTGTTTCCAACCTCCATCAGGAGTCTCCGTTTCGCCGGTAGTGGGCCCCCAATATTCGCCATTAATCTGCTGGGCTGTCCAACGACCTTCTGGGCTTTGTTAGCCGAATACTGAATCTGATACGAAAAAGTCAGTCTGGGATCCAGCCTTATTCCCAGGTATTTCACCGAGCTCTTAAATATCCGTAGAATCTTAAACAACGGATCTGAAAGTTTTTAAATGCAAGTACAAATCTCAGCAACTGAACGCATGAATCAAAATATCGTTCGCATCCGAAATGTCAAATTTTTCGTGCGCCTGGCACTTAAATTAAGCTGAATTTGATCGATAGCGTATGTTATATAGGCTTTGAGAATCGCTGTGGTTTATCGCTTATTCGCATACCCTTGAGACTTAAGGAAATCGCTGAAGAAAAAGTCTGTCACGGTCAAATCGCATATTCTCCTTCGCCCATAGGCATCACCTCCAATTGAGATGATTTTGCCTTCATATGGTTCGTGTAGAACAACAGTGCTCGCTAATCACAAATTCTCGTTAGCCGTGAGAGAGATAATATTGACCTTAAATCGTTCGTGCAGAAAATCCAGTGTGACAAGAGCTGGGCGACACGTGCCGTTGACCTGTTGAATTCTCGTTGGTATCCGGAATATCCTATTCAGGCTAAAAGAAGTTAACCATCATCGACTTACATATAAAGCTCGCTGTTGATAGGTGATGAATGGCATGGCCCTTCATAAAGGGTCGATAAAGCAGCAAACTCAAGATTCAGACCAAACATTGACTTTTTCAGAATGCATTGAACATACAGGAGCGTCCACCAGCATCGTTTCAAATTCAACAATTTCCTTGTTTACGTACTCATGGATTCAGAAATCATGTGTATCCGTATGGTCAAAAATTCAACAATTTTGTTTGTACACGTACATCCACATTAACTCAGAGATGGGCCTCATGGATGAAGATGACTTGTCAAAGCTTCAGAGTACATGCCAGAGTCCAAGCCGCGATCATACATTGTTATCCAAGGTCGTTAACCTTTAGTTTCTGAATCAGTTGAATTTGCTACAAGTGCATGCCCAAGCCATGAAGTCGCCGCTTATTAGACGTGTGGCCTCGGTTCAATCCCTAGTTCAGACATCAAAACGAAATATGAAAAAATATTTCTTCGGCGACTTCCTCTCAGCAGATTTCTGGCAAAAACTCTCTGAGGGTAAAATAAAAAATTGCCATGAGTTGGGTGAGAAGCTACGCCTTAATCCTAACTGAAAGGTTGTAATGACCAGTTATGTATGTATGGATGTTCTTATATATCATGTACATACTTATCGTCCCAAATTCGACAATTTTGTTTGTACTCGTACATCTCCACTTATCCCGAAATGAGCCTCATAGCTGAAGATGATTTTTCAATGCTCTATAGACGTCGTTGTCTATGGTCTTTTACCTGCAGTTCCTGGATCAGTTGAATTTGGTACAAGTGCATGTCCAAGCCATGAAGTCGCCCTAGTCTAGTAGGTATTGTATTGGCTTATTAGACATGTGGCCTCGGTTCAAACCACAGGTCAGGCATCTTCAACAAAGTAAAATACAAAAAATATATCTTTGACGTCTGCCCCTAAGCAGATTTCTGGCAAACACTCTTAAAGCACATAAAATTGCCATGAAAAGTTTCTCGAAATCGACTTCAGACTGTAGGTCTCGCCGCTCATGTATAAAATTAACACACACAAGATAATTGATGCGAGTAGTTAGGTCACAATCCCGACTAAAGGGGTGTAATGACTAATTATGTGTGTATGTATGCATGCCCAAGTCACGACTCGAAATTCGCCAAGTTGTGGTTTTCGAAATGCCGAGTGTAAGTGTCTCATATTCTACTGCACATTTCCGCGGACAACGTCGAAGTTTTCGGCAAATCTTGCATTTCGGCGACATACAGGTGATATTGGTAGATCGTTTACCACATCGCTGGTCTCAAAAAATAGGCGCAGCGCCCTGTACATTACGAGAACAGAGCACCCATTTTGAATATCAGAATGTGTTGTTATTTACACGTGGTGATTTGACAAAACAGACTGAATGCGGCTCAAGACTGAAGATGTTAAAAGACCTGAGACGTTGGTCTCAAAGAAATGTGTATTGGTTACGCCTACGCCGCCCGTTCAAAATCCAAACTAAACAGAGAATATATGGAGAGGCATTGGACGCTAATGGACGTCATGTTTATTGGTATCGTACCAAATTCTTCAATTGTGTTTATTTACATACCAATCATTCAGAAATAATTTTTGAAAATGATATTTCGATGAAAATTAGGGTCAGTTGTCAACAGCTCCAGAGCCTATTTAGCATATCGTTGGTCTCATGTAGAAAGACCCTAACTCACACTTTTTTCGAAATTGACTCTTTTGTGATTCCAATGTATTTAACACAAATACACTTTGGAATCACAAAAAAAATCAGTTTCGAAAAAAATGTGAGTTAGGGCCTTTCTAAATAAGACCAACGATATGTCGTCGTATATGCTCATCCATAGTGGTTTGACAACACAAGCTGAAGACATTACAACTAATTTGACAGATGTAGCTCCAACAACATGACCAATATCAACCGTCAAGGGTCGAAAGTCTTGTTTGAAGTCCTGATATATTACAAGATCAGTAGGAGCTGTTAAGGCTTAGTCATAGAAGCTTGACGTCAAATCCTTTTAATTCATTGCAGAAAATACTTTGAATTAGACTGTGATTCCCTCTTTACAGAAACAGAGTTTTATCCCCTCTATTACGTGTTCAATTAAAACTATTGAGTGAGAAGGAAGCATTTCCTTTCCCACTTAATTACAAAATACCGCCTCTTCAATACGAAGCATTTAACTTTTTTAAATGATTCCTATTGTGTGAAAATAAATTTGATTTCGTTTTTATTTTTCTTAAATGTCCTTATAAAACAATTTAATTGTACTTTTGATTTTATTATCTCCCCTCAATTAAATTTCATTTTACATTTCAAAAGAGTTGGCTAAGAAAGAAGGAAAAAAAGTTCAATTCAACGCTTTTTCTTCCGAAAAAAAACTGCCGCATTTGATGTCGCAATTGCTTTCAAATTAAACTTTCACCACCATCACCACCACCACCACCACACTTAAAATAAAAATTCAATGGCAACAATTTTTTCATGCTGAACATTGCTACTGCCTGCTGCCTGCTGATGCTACTGTTGCTGGCGCTTCTTTATTTTTATTTGATTGTATTCAGCCCCGATTTCGTACATTTCGTTACAGTTACCGTATTAATGTTGCATTCTTTATGCAATTCCTTTAATTTAACACACACAAACACACATACAGATCCAAATATAGTTGCAGTTACAGATAGAATTGCCGTTGTATTGGATTATTTTACGATTTTATTTGAAGATTTTCTCCATCCAGCCATCGTTTATGTTGCAAACTGTCAATAGTTTAAGCATGTCTTGTGTGGTAGTTTTTTTTTTGGATCCGTACTTTTTCTAGGTTGCCATTCCGTTTAAGATTCCGTGTATATTGACCCAGATTTGTTTAAAGATTTTTGTTTATATTGGTTTAGTATGTTTGTCTTCGAAAATGGTACGTACTATTGCGACGTATTTTTTTAAAATTTTTTCTATTTTTAGAAGAAATAAATAAAGGCTGAGCAGGGAATAGTTTTTGCTTAAGACATGCTGGAAATAGTCGCAAAGTTTTTTGGACAATGAACACATGGTTATTCATTGATCCATACCAGAGGTCAGCAATGAGTATTCAAAACGATGAGTAGATTCGAATCATACTTATAATTTCTGATACTTATACGCATTCATACTTATTTTAGTGTCATACTCATACTACTCATATTCAAAGTTTGAAATACTCATGGTACTCATACTTAACAGAACGCATGATGTTATTGATTTCGACTCTCCATGACTCATCGCATACACGAATCACAAAATAAGTATGATTCGGTCTAAAGGTTGTGTGTTTGCTCTGCTTGTTGCCTTTGTCTTTTGCTTTATTTGTCTTTCTTCTTTCTTTGTAAATGCAACAACAACTACGGCTGTAAATTTTGATCAATGATTCGAATCACTCGAATCATTTATGAGTATTACAAGTATTTTTCTAAATTTATGAATCTGAATGAGTAGGCGTATGAATCAAACATATTTCGAATGTTATGAGTTTGATGTAAACGTTGTACTCATACTCATTGCAATCTGTACTTTTAAATTAATGCAGCACTGAGTACGAATGAATCAGAGTAGTTGGATTTAAATACTATTGACTCACTCATACTCAAAATTTCATGAGTACTTATGAGTAGCGAAAAAGCGATTCATTGCTGATCTCTGATCCATATGTATACACACCTAGGCCTAGCCATTTCCCTGTATTGGAATTTTCGACGACATTGTTACTTCCTGGATACCATATAATCCCAGTATTCACGGCTGAGGACGTATATCAAATTGAAGTTCATTAGGGACCTTATTTTCCCCTTCCTACTTGCTCTCCTTTTTCTCTATCCCCTCCATTATCCTCTCTCCTTAAGGACGTTTGTACAAAGGGTCAACTTGACCTCCAGGTACTATACTTGTCTCAATTGACACGTCCTTTAGCCTAAACCTAAACCTAGAGACCTTATTGAACTCTGCTTGCCCGACTAAATTAAGAGATCCTACCAACCACCATCATTGGGCTTTGAAGACACTGCCGTGGCCAGGTAGCCTATTCAAACTCTTAATATCTGAATCATTAACGTGCTTGTATACATACAGTGGTGGCCTTATAATTAGAAACGATGTTTCTGGAACAGAGTCCTCTGGAGTGACGAATTTAAGTTTAATTTGTTCCAATCCGATGGAAAAACGTATGTAAGAAGCCCTCCAAACAAAGCCTTTGATCCCAGGTTCACAGTGAAAACTGTAAAACAAATTAACAAACATACATGTTGCTAAGTCGTTTCTAATTATAAGGCCAACACTGTATGTGTTTTTAGAATTACAGAGTACGTCCAGAGTTTAGATTGTGGCAGAATAGCAGTGAGCTTTACGGCCTTTAGAATGGGCTTTGTAGCATTCGAGGACCGCTGTTGTTTGAAGCTTGTTTGCATACAATCTGCAACTTAGGAAAAACCCACAAGGAAAAGGTCTAACGCAGTCAAATTGCGCGATCGATGGCCAGTTGACATCACCTCGATGTGAGATGACTATGCCCTCAAATCGCTCGTTTAGTATATCCAATATGGCATGAGATATGTGGTACATGTCGCTGTACTGCTGAAACTAGATGTCGTTAGAGTCCAGATCATCCCATTCACTTCAAAAGAAGTTGATAGTCAAAGACCTGAAGTCAACGTTGGTCTCAAAGAATTATGGATCGGTAAAGCAGCCAGCGGAAGATGCATACCAAATAGTAACTTTTTCGGAATGCATTTAAGTCCATATATATCAAGGGCATCCATATCGTACCAAAATCGATAATTTTGTTTGTACACTTACATCCCTTTTTCCAGAAAAGAGGCCCATGGCTGAAGATGGTAAGAGACCTGTAGTCAATTTTGGTCTCAAAGACATATGGATCGGTAATGTCGCCCGTTCAAAATCCAAACTAAACAGAGATTATTTGGAGAGGCATTGGACGCTCTTGGATATCATGTGTATTGGTATCGTATCAAATTTAAGAATTTTGTTTGCTTACGTACCTATTCATCCAGAAATAGGCCTTGAAGCTGATATCGATGAAAACTAGGGTCAGTTGTCAACAGCTCCAGAGCCCATATAGCGAACATACGTCTTTGTAAAGGGTCCGCCAAATAACTTTTTTTTGAAAATGCTTTAAAAAAAACTACTTTTCTCAAATTTCTTTTTCATTTGAAAGTACAATCCTTCCGGTTAATAATGGAAAATAATTTCATTCAAATGGCTGCCTCGGCTGGCCATGCAGTAGCCTACACCAGAACATGCCGATTTTGGCAAAAAAAACATCATCTTTTCAGATGAAGCTCATTTTGATCTTGGCGGGTATGTATACAAACAAAATTGTCGCATTTGGGGCGCAGAAAAGTTAGGATTTTGGTCCAGAGGCATAATTGGGCCATTTTTTCTTCGAAAATGAGCAAGGAGTGGCCGTTACAGTCAATGGCGATCGTTATCGGGCCATGTTGAACGAATTTTTTTCACAAAAATTGAAGAGGAGGATATTGGCAACATTTGGTTTCAACAGGACGGCGCTACGTGCCACACAGCCGAAGCTACACTCGATTTTTGCGCCCTGTTTTTTGAAGATCGCATTATCAGCCGCAGAGCGATGTAATTTGGCCACCTCGGAGCTGCGATTTGACACCGTTGGACTGTAGTTTGTGGGGTGCCGTCAAAGATAAGTGTTACGCCGACAAGCCAGAGACAATTGACGCTTTAAAGGACAATATTCGTGAAGCCATTGGTGAAATACAGCTGCCCACAATCGATAATGTGCTTAAAAATTGGACCGATCGTGTAGGCTACTGCATGGCCAGCCGAGGCAGCCATTTGAATGAAATTATTTTCCATTATTAACCGGAAGGATTGTACTTTCAAATAAAAAAAGAAATTTGAAAAAATATTCAAAAAAAAGTTATTTAGCGGACCCTTTATATGGTCATCCATGGTGATTTGGGAAATAGACTGAATAAATGACAACTAATTTGACAGATGCAGCTTTAACAAGATGGCCGTTTTCAACTGTCAATATTCGAAATTCAGTGTTTGAGAACCTGTTATACTGCAGTACTTGATAACACACAAATAAAAAGTGAAAGTGAAATTCATATAAAATTTCATAAGAACTTCTCCGTAATCCATCTTTACTTGTTAAAACTGTCACAAAAAAAAAATAACTGTTGGCCTTGTTTATAGTTTAGAGAGTAAAATTGCACAAATATTTTAAAATATTTGATTTGGCTCTTATTTATCCGTTTTATCCTTTACTCTGTATTTATTTTCAGTGTTTCGTTTCGTTTCTTTTTTTTTAATTTTTTTCTTTATCGCCCATAAACATGAAATTCTATTGGTTTCGTGGCAAGTTGAACATTTTCAAACGGCCTGGTAAAAAAAATGAAATTTTCAAAGAATTCTTTTCATTTCTACTTAAAAATTAATCGGGTCTGACAAATTATTTTAATAGCAGAGGGGGGGGGGGTGTTTAGAAATAAAATAAAAGTGGGTCTTTTGTTTTTAGATGTTTAATCTTTGAATCTTAAAATAAAAACCCAAATTATGGTGTTTATTTAAGGAAAGTAAAGAAATAAACGAAAGTATTTTTAGAACGGAAATGAAAAAATAAAAAAAAAATTTTTGGTACAAAAAAGGCAGGGAACTCATTGAAGTGAAGAAAATTTTAAAATTTAAATCCACAATTTCTAATCAGGTAAGCCTATACTATTAAGAGTGAAAGAGTACTTTGAAGAAGTATAATCAACATCTTGTTACTATAAGGTCTTCTAACAGGACTTTTTGAACTTTGACAGTTGATAACGGCCATTTTGTTTAAGGTACCCTACCCTCACATTGGTAGGCACTTATTCAGTTTGTTGTATGAAGTCGCCGTAGTCTAGTAGGTAGTGTGTTGGCTTATTAGACGTAAGGCCACGGTTCAAACCCCAGGTCAGTCATCAAAGCAAAATACAAAAATTATTTCTTCGGCGACTTCCTCTCAATAGATTTCTGGCTAAAACTCTGAGAGTAAATAAAATTGCCATGAAAAGTTTTTTAAAAATTTGTAGTTCGAAGACTAGGTTGTAATCCTGACTGAAGGGTTGCAATGACCAATTATGTATGTACGTATGTATTCAATTTGTTTTGCTAAATAGCCATGGACGACCATAGACAACATCGGCGTGTTCGCTGAATGGAGCAATTAGGAGCAGCGATACGACCCATTTCTGAATCAATGAGTATGTAAACACGGAAATTGTCGAATTTGGAACAAAAGCAATCCACATGATATACACGAGATTCCTAGGCATACCGAAAAAATCTTTGTCTTGGAAGATTTAAGGCAGGCGTCATCATCGGTCCATTTTTCTTTAAAAAGTTGTTGGTCATGCTTCCTTTACTTCCCATTCTCCCCTTTCCTACATCCTCTCCTTTTTATCCCTCTACTATCCTTCCCTCTGTAAGCACGTTGTACAATGGGTCAATTCGACCTCCGGGTACTGTACTTGTCTTAATTGACAAGTACACGTCCTCTAACCTAACCTGTTGGTCATGCTATTACTTTCAACAGTTGAGTACTTCAGGTACTTCAGATTATTAACTCCTTTTGTCCTGAATTGGATGATTTGAATACCATCGACATATGATATAAACAGGATGGATTTACGTGCCACACAAATCACGCTACATTGAATATTCTGCACGACCGACCTATTTGGGTGTGTGGCTCATCTTACGTGGAGGTGATTACAAACAGGCCACCAAGATCGTACTAATTGAGTCTATTTAGCTTTTTCTTCCAGGATTTTCTTAACAGGCAGATGTATACGAAAATGTGATTTCAACAGGACGGCTTTACGTGCCATACAACTCCTGCTACATTGAATATTCTGCACGAATGATTTGAGGGCATGATTATCTCACACGGAGGTGATTATAAACTGGACAACGAGATCATTCTACTTGACCCATTTAGCTGTTTCTTCTGGGCTTCTTCTTTAAGTGGCAGTCGTATACGAATAAGTTGTAAACCACAGCGGTCCCCTAATACAACATAACCTATGTCATTGGTAAAATTCAGTCTGAATTGTGCGCCAGAATTATGGAAAACATTGGACATTTCGGATGCGTTCTAACCAGAGAAGCCATAGCGTAAATTGGAACGATGTTATGTTCCTAGATCAGCAATGAATCGCTTTTTCGCTACTCATAAGCACTCATGAAATTTTGAGTATGAGTAAGTCAACAGTATTTAAATCCAACAACTCTGATTTATTCGTACTCACTACAGCATTGCTTTATAAGTACAAGTTGCAATGAGTATGAGTACAACGTTGACATCAAACTCATAATATTCGCAATATGTTTGATTCATACGCCTAATCATTCCGATTCATAAATTTAGAAAAATACTTATAATACTCATAAATGATTCGAGTGATTCGAATCATTTATCTAAATTTACAGTCTTAGTTGATAATCACAATTGGTCTTGTGTGCGGCCTAAGTGTGTCCGCTCATGGCTACATCGAGGGGACAGCCACTTCTACCTACGTAGCTACCTACTCTCAGAGTTTTTGCCAGAAATCTGCTGAGAAGAAGTCGCCGAGGAAATATTTTTTCATGTTTCGTTTTGTTGGAGATGCCTGACCTGGGGTTTGAACCGTGGCCTAACGTCTAATGCACTACCTTCTAGACAGCGGGGACTTCAACACACACTTTTTTATTTCCATTTAAAAGTACACAGCGCTTAAAATAGACCCTGCTTACATTCCAATCTACCAAAAGAGGCATTTGTGTCTCGGTTACTCTTGGCATAGATTACAGCGTTCTTTTTAAGTCGAAGTAGAATAATTTTCTTATTAAATTACGATGAATGGGCTCATATTGAAAGAAACATTTTTTTCTTTACTATTCTGATGTGGTCATAACCCCATAAATAGGCCTCCCCTAATCGCTTATGAAAAACGTGTTTCTTTAATTACTCGCAACAAAAAAAAAGAAAAAAGAAAACCTTTTAAAAATGCTTAAAATGCCAAATAATTTATGCTCCGATTAAAATTTTTGATTTAATTATGGTCTGATATTACAAATGAGTTTTTAATTGCCAATTCTCATTGCTCGCTCTCCCTCTTTCTCTGTCTCTCTCTCCATCACGAACTTGTTTCTCTTTCTTACACTTTCAACTTTTTATTGCTGACTCTCTTGCGTTTTCTGCTGCAATATTTACAAATTAAACTTAATTTTTTAACAATTTGCCAAGAAAACGAAAAAAACAACAGCAAAAAAGGAAAGTAAAACGAAAGAAAGAAAATCGTTGTGAAAGTATGAAGTAGAAATTCTCCAAACCAAGTTGTAAAGTTTTTTTTATAATGCATTACTACAACAACAACAGCAAAAGAAATAAAGACGAAAAAGTGGAATTGCTTGAGTAACAGTGGGGCAATTTCAAGACTACATATGCATTATAGCTGCATATGCATGCCGCCAAGGAACCAAATAAATGAACTTGCAGCAGATTTTCTACAACAGAATCCACAGCCATATGTACATACTCGGAGGTCTAATGAATTACATAAGTGCCAAATGTTGGACCTTCTAAGCACATCAACCCTGGTCTTGAAGACAAAATCCCTACAGTACAGCTGCTTTGATTACAGATTGCAGGGAATAAACTGCTTCAGAGTAGAAAGAGGAGTTTATTTGTTAATGACCTAGCAAAGACAGCCACCACATGATTAATGTCTTGTTCATATCTACTTAAGTCAATGGTTGAATAGACGTTTAAACTAACAACCGAGTTTATTCTTAATTTTATATATTAATTTTACTGTTACTACATGACCTACAGGGCCGCTACGTAATTACTTATTTGGTAAATTACAACCCTTTAGTCAAGATTACAACCCAGCTTCTCACACCACTTATGTTGTTTGTGTTAATTAAATTCATAAGTGGCGGGAGCTATAGTTTAAAGTCGATTCCAGACGTCAGCAATGAGTATTCAAAACGATGAGTAGATTCGAATCATACTTATAATATCTGATATTTATACGCATTCATACTTATTTTAATGTCATACTCATACTACTCATATTCAAAGTTTGAAATACTCATGGTACTCATACTTAACAATACGCATGATGTTATTGATTTCGACTCTCCATGACTCATCGTATACGCGAATCATAAAATAAGTATGATTCGCGTACGAACACTACAATGCTCACAAGAAGGTTGTGTGTTTGCTCTGCTTGCTGTCTTTGGCTTTTTCTTCATTCTTTTGTTGTAAATGCAACAACAACTAAGACTGTAAATTATGATGAAAGATTCGAATCACTCGAATCATTTATGAGTATATGTATATAAGTATTTTTCTAAATTTATGAATCTGAAAGAGTAGGCGTCTGCATCAAACATAGTTCGAATGTTATGAGTTTGATGTTAACGTACTCATACTCATTGCAACTTGTACTTATAAATCAATGTTGTACTGAATACGAATGAATCAGAGGATTTCAAACAGGATTTCAATACTGTTGACTCACTCATACTCAAAATTTCATGAGTACTTATGAGTAGCGAAAAAAGGATTCATTGCTGATCTCTGGTCGATTCCGAACGACAGATTTTTGAAAAACTTTTCATGGCAATTTTATTTTACTCTCAGAGCTTTTGCCAAAGGGCTGTTGAGAAGAAGACTGCTAACAAGTATATTTTTTCGTTTTGTTGATATCTGATCCTGGATTTAAACCATAACCTTGTGTCTAATAAGCCAACACACTACCTCTTAGACTAGGACGGCTTTAGAAAGACTAATGCCTATACCAATCCGATTATCCTGACAAATTCGTCAGGTCAACCTCCTGCCCAGAAGCTGGTACTTAAACAAGTGTTCTCTACTGAGATGCATTATTGCGTGGCAGGTTCCATGTAAATGTTCTAGCATCACAACAGAATCTATACATTGGACTAAAGGCGTTCCAAATACGTATTCTAAAGATTCATTCTCATCATAACAGAATCTACATATTCTACTCAAGGCGATCTCCATTCTAAACAATTGCTCTTTCAATCAACAATGTCCTAGTCGCCGTAGTGTAGTAGGTAATGTGTTGGCTTATTAGACGTAAAGCCAGGGTTCAAACCCCAGGCCAGACATCAAAAACAAAATACAAAAATTATTTCTTCAGCCATTTCCTCTCAACAGATATCTGGCAAAAACTCTGAGAGTAAATAAAATTGCCATGAAAAGTTTCTCAAAAATTTGTCGTTCAGAGTCGACTTTAAACTGTAGGTCCCTCCACGCATGTATAATATTGACACACACAACATGAGTGATGTGACAAGCTAGGTCGTAATCCTGACTGAAGGGTTGTAATGACCAATCATGTATTATGTATGTCCTATCAAAACACCAATTCCCTACCTCCTGGATAGTCTGATTTCTGATCACATCTTTCCCTAGAAAGTTTTTGACTCGAGTGGCAAAGAAGCTTCCTTTCTCGCAAAACTTATTTGCCTGCTTATTGCTACGAATTCCCATAAGATTTAGACATAGCAAAGAGTAACCGCAGGTGACTTGCTAAGTCCATAGTGGGACTAGTAACAGGGCTTTCTAATAGCTATTGTGAGGTTAGCTTTTTTTGACAAGGATCTTGTAGCGGATCAGAATCGCACTGTTGTAGGTTATATTAGGATGAGTAGCAATTGGAAATTATTGAACATCTCCTCTATAACTGTTCTGTACTTGATAGGAGCAAATTGAATTCCCTGAGTAGGAGTATCTTCGAAGGTTTAAAGACTCTGATGGGAGCCGACATTCAAGCTATCCTATAATGGGATTGAGGTGTCTAAAGCATGCATGATCAATTTGCCGAAGCTGGTCCATTCGGTTTAAGCCTTTTAATTTATTTGTAAGACATATTTTGTCTATCTTCAGTTCTCTTTTTCTTTTCATTTACTTTCCTTCCCCTTTTTCTGTTTCACTACGATCACAATCCGTCCAATGGCCTCCGAGTATAACTGCACATACTAACATTGCGATACACGACCGCAAACAAACCATTTTCTATTTTTTCTTTAAATATTGTTAAGAAAATGAAGAAGAACTGGTGTTTTGCTTTTATATCGCTTAACATTGCAGTAAACAAACCTGTTTACAAATTATCCTACTGCCTAATATAACAACAAACAGGAGCATAAAAAGAATGGTAAACAATTTAATAAAAATTCACAAACAACACTGCAACAATAAATATAAACAAAATACACAAGCAACACCATAATAATAAATGTAAACAACGATGTATATATTTATAAAGATTTTGTGAAGGCGAAGTCACGAACATACGCCTTCAAGAATACTCATCAGACTTTTTACCTTGCGATATAAAAGGCAAGGCAAAGCAGGCGAGTAAGTTAGCGAAGTTCAGTCAGTCTTGTGTGAAGATGCGGTGCATTTGAAGAGAGTAATTGTGGTTTAAAGATCTCCATTACAAAGATCTGTCGAATAATTGCCTAGTAATTGTTATTGTTTATGCAAAGGTTATAAATAGAGAAATAACAAAGAAAAGCAATTGTTGTGTCGCCCAGTGTAAGGAAAGCCTCCTTGTCATGATCCGTTAGTGTTGAGTTTGAACTACCCCTAGCTTCAGATGAAATCAGGATGCCAAGATCTTCAAATGTTTTGTTTGTTTTTTGTTTGTCACCCAACAAATCTCTGACTTGAAGGGCACTCACATAAAAGGCTGATTCTATTTGTTCCATATCCTGGCAGCTTCTGCAGGACCGATCTTGAACTATCCTTAGTTCAGTGTCCCATTAGAATTTCTGTTAAAGTGCAAAGCGTTATCTTGTTGAACTCAAGTAGTTCCTTGCTCCTCCTATGACTTCTATTTTGAAGTGCTGAGCCGTCACATAAAACGCCGATTCTATTTCTTCCAGCTCTTTTCAGGTCCTGCAGTAATGCTGGTTAGGGCATGACCGAGCTTGTCAGCGAAACTGTCAATAGTCCAATGTCAAACCGTTCTCTTGTCGAACTCAAGTAGTTCCCTGGTTTCCACTTCTAAACACAGCAATTTTGAAATTCTGCAATCAGGTATGTTGGACCACCAACGGTTTGTTGAATTCCATACTGCTTTTCCTCTTCTTTATCTCTTCCTCAGACATTTTTGATGCCTTTCGTGCCTGTCTGTCCTCCTTTTTCATTTCCTTCTATGCCACAGTAGCACGGAAACTCAGTAGAGACGAGTGTTATGTTGATGTATTTATATGCAGCTTCTTTCATTTCTTTCTATGCCACAGTGGCCCAGAACCCAGTAGAGACTGGCTTCAAGTCAACGTATGCGGTATAGGGAGTTTATGCAGCTCGTTTCGTTGCCTTCTATGCCGCAGTGGCTCGAACCTCAGTAGAGAAGAGTGCTGTGTCGACGTATACGGTACACAGAGTCAATGCAACTCCCGACACCCTTTGAAATTGGGTAAGTAAATGTGATTTTCAAATTCTTTTTGCCTGAGTTGACTGATGTGGATACCAACGATATGTGATTAGTTCAGTCATTCTTGTGTGAAGACGTGGTGCATTTGAAGAGAGTAATTGTGGTTTGAAGATCTCCGTTACAAAGATCTGTCGAAAAACTGTTTAGCGATTGTTATTGTTTATGCAAAGGGTATAAACAGAGGAATAACTAATAAAAGCAATTGTTGTTGTTTACATCAAGCTGTGAACAGTGGCACACAAAATTGTGCGAATAATAAAGAATTTTAATTAAAATTAAACACAAAATTTATTTTTATCTTATTCGCAATTTAGGAGCATTTACTCCCACTGTTTTTTAAAGAAGGCCTAAAGAAAAATGGCTTAAAAGATCCCAGCAAGAATAAACAATTTTCCAAAAAATAAAAAAATTTTAGAAAAATTTCCTGTGGAGTTGAGAGAAGAATTTTGTTTAATTTTTTTTTTTTTTAAAGAAAATCTTTCAACAGCTTTATTTACTCAAGTACTATGAAGTCATACATGCCAGTGTGAAGGTGTATTACTGAGGCGATTAGGGGCGTTTGGAGTCATAGGACTATGGCAATAGCAACAACCACCTAAACAAATACGAGACCCATTGTTAAAGAAGCAAAAATAATTCGAAAATATTAAAAATAAAGGAAAGGAAAATAATGTTAAGGAAACAAACAAGAGGCTTTTTTTGGGGAACCTGCAGCAACAATTGTTGCAGCATTCAGTTAAAAATTTTTGGGCAGATTGCCAATTGCAGGCCTACATCCATGCAGTTGAACGTAAAGAATGCAACATTTGGTTGGCTATGAATGAATGAATGAATGAATTAAGGCAAGCATGAGTATGAGTATGAATGAATGAGTGAGTGAGTGTGTATTACTTACTGATGTGCGTGTGGGTGGATGTTTTCAAGCAGATCTCAAGAATATGTTTAACAAATTGCTTTAGAGATGAAATATAATGAAACGAAATGTAATGCTGCGATAAAAAAAATTGTAGGAAAATAAAGAAAATAAACTCGACAAGTTAAATTTAATTTTTCATTTCTTTTTTTCTTTTCAAAATCAACAACAAATTAAAAATTAAATTGAAATTGAAATTCAAGTATAATAAAGAACGAGCAACAGAAAAAAACTCATTCTTTAGTTTAGTTAAGCATTTCAGAAATGCAACTGCAACTGCAACTGTTGTTATGATTTTGGATTCATATGTGATTGTGGTTGATATGAACTTAATGAAGTTGCTGATTGTGGTTTAAGCTCCATAATGAAAAAATTAATTTTAAATACATATGATTGGATTGGCATTGGAAAGTAAAAAAATTTTTTAATCTTAAAAATTGAAATTGAAAGTTTTGTTTACTTAAACGTAAACGTCACGACTTCTTTGGGTGGAGTGCATTCAAAATATCCATGATTCGGGCGTACAAGTAAGGTTTTATTTTGCCGGTATACATACATAATTAATCATTACAACCCTTCAGTTAGGATTACAACCTAGCTTGTCACATCACTTATGTTGTGTGTGTTAATTTTATACATGAGTGGCGGGACCTACAGTTTAAAGTCGACACCGAATGATAGATTTTTTAAGAAACTTTATCATGTAAGTAAGTAATGCTCTGTGTTTGATAGGATTCGAAAGGCGTTTTCCACTATGTGTTGTTAAAACCAGGGCAGACTATTATCAGAGATCTGTAGAGATAGCCATTAATTCGTTTGATACGAGGAGCATTAGAGGAAAAAGGCCCGGAAACTAATAATTACATCATTACATTACATTTCTGAGTGAAAGAGTACGTGAACAAACGAAATTGTGGAATTCAGGAACGATCCGATTTACATAAAGACGATAAGCGTATATATCGTTAAGAACACCATTGGCCAGACCATAGCAGTCAGCGACATGGCACTACACGGCAATAAATTGGATAATTTGTACATCAACGACAGAATCATCCTATGTGCACCACATCTCCTGTCACGTTGGATATTCTGCACAGGGGGATATGAGAGCATGGCCATATCAAGCGGAGGCGATGTGAACTGGCTACCGAGATCGTGCGATTTGACCCAGTTAGAGTTGTTCTTTTGGGGTTTTCTTAAGCTGCAGCTGTATGCGAATAAGCCACAAACCATAGCGGATCTCAGAGCCAATGTAACCCATGCCGTCGATCAAATTCAGCATGATTGAAGTGATACAGGCATGGAAAACTAAATATTTCGGATGTGCTTCACTCAGCCGTGGACATTTAAACGATGTTAAATACACCACATAGTGTTACATGCCCCCACTTCATTTTATTTCAATTTAAAAATAGAAAACTCTTAATGAAAGACCCTTTACAGTAGGAATAGAGTTGAATTTCAAAGTGTTCATTGAAGCTTTCAACGAATCTGTTAAAATCGAATCGTAACAGGAAAATACTGAGGTTACAGAGTCCTCTAGTGACATAAATTGTTTGATAATGGGGCACTAAATAAATAGAATTGTTACGTTTTTACATTTTTAAAACGTTTAAAACATAAGCTCGTAGATTGCAAATAAAATAAAAATAAATTTGTGTTTAGTTTTAATTAAAATTCTTTATTATTTGTACAATTTTGTGTGTCACTGTTCACAACTTGATGTAAACAACAACAATTGCTTTGTTTGTTATGCCTTTGTTTATACCCTTCACATAAACAATAACAATTATTAGGCAATTATTCGACAGATGTTTGTAATGGAGATCTTCAAACCACAATTACTCTCTTCAAACACAACGCGTCTTCACACAAGACTGACTGAACTTCCCTAATCACATATCGTTGATATCCAGATCAGCTGAATCAGGCAGAAAGAAGTTGGAAGTATGATTTTTTACTGCCCTAATTTCAAAGGTAGTCAGGGGTTGCATTGACTCCATGTACCGTATACGTCGACACCACACCTGCCTCTATTGAGTTCCGATCCACTGTGGCATGGAAGGCAACGAAAGGAGTTGCATAAACTCCCTATACCGTATACGTTGACTTAAAATCAGTCTCTGCTGGGTTCTGGGCCACTGTGGCATAGAAGGAAACGTAGGGAATTGCATGGACTCCCTACACCGTATACGTCGACTTAAAACCAGTCTCTGCTGGGTTCTGGGCCACGTCAACGTAACATAACCCTCGCCTCTAATGAGTTTCCGTGTTAGTGTGGCATAGAAGGAAACGAAAAGAGAGGAGAAACTGACGCGAAATGGATCGAAAATGTCTGAGGAAGAGAAAAAGGAGAGAGAAAGCAGCATGGAATTCAACAAACCGTAGATGTCCATCATAAGTATCTGGTTGCCGAATTCTAAAACTGCTGTGTTCAACAATGGACAACAGAAAAACCAGGGAACTACTTGAGTTCGACAACAGAACGGTTTGACACTGAATTATTGGAAGTTTTGATGACAAGCTCAAACTTCCCCACTAAGATTACTACAGAAGCTGCCAGGAATTGGAAGAAATAGAATCCGCTTTTTATGTGAGTGTGTTGTACTTCAAGAGAGATGTCATAGGAGGATCAGGCAACTACTGGAGTTCAACAAGAGAACGGGATTGCACTCTAATAAGAGTTCTAATGGGACACTGAAGTATTGGCAGTTTGGCTGACATGCTCGGTCTGACCTAACCAGGATTACTGCAGAAGCTTGCAGGATATGAGAGAAATAGAATGGGTACAACACTTTTTATGTGAGTTCCTCGCACTTCAAGAGAGACGTCATAGATTTGTTGGGTGACAGAACGTTTGAAGATCTGACCTTGGTGGCAGAATTTCAAAACTGCTGTGTTCAGCAGTGCAAAACAGAAAGACCAGGGAACTACTTGAGTTCAACAACATATCGGTTCGTAAATTAACAAGAATTCTAACTGGACACTGAACTATTTGCAGTTTCGCTGACAAGCTCGACCTGCCCTAACCAGGGTACAACACCTTTTATGTGAGTGCCCACTACTTCAATGCGTCATTGCTTTGTTGGGCGACAAAACATTTGAAAATCTGGGCTTGGTAGTGAAGGTGCTACTAAACGAACTGGCTTGTTTCATTCGAAGCTCAAGGTAGTTCAAACGCAGCACTAACGGATCAAAACGAGCGGGTTTTTCTTACCTTGGGTAACACAATGGACCTTATGGACCACTTAGTGAACTTGCCTGTAAATGGTAAGCTACCCGTTAACATCCATACGGCCTTGTATAGTTTTTGAAAAAAACCTTCCATGCCGTACTGTAAAGGAATGAAAGGTTTCAAAATCGATTTCCTAGGCATAGACGTCTATATTGTGTGAGTCTAGTAGTCTAGTAGATAGTGTATTGGCTTATTAGACGAGAGGTCACGGTTCAAATCCCAGGTCAGACATCTGCAATAATACGAAATATGAAAAATATTTCTTCGGCGTCTTCCTCTCAACACATTTCTGGCAAAAACTCTGAAAGTAAAATGTAGGTCCCGCCACTAATGTATAAAATTAGCACACACAACGTAAGTGAAGTGAGAAGCTATGTAGGTTGTGATCCTGACTAAAGGGTTGTTATGAGCAATTATGTATGTATGTATGTATGTATGTATGTATGTATGTGTAGATGTCTGAGATGAGAGGTGTTTGACAATCGGTAGGCGAAGGAGGACTGTTTGTAGTGACTCTGTCCATGTTTAAATCACTTTTTTCCGCTAGAGATCATCGTATTGCTTTTTAAAAGCAAAAATATCAAGTGATTCTGGCTCTTTAGTATTTATTGGCACCCATAGCTAGTGATGGCACATCTTTAATACCATGCTAATGAGTCCAGGACGCATTAAATTCAATCTCTTTGTAATATTTCGTAGATATTTTGTGGGTCCCCACTTGAGTGAGTCATATACTTGAAATCTTTTCATCTAAACCTCGTAAATAGTTTGACACAATACAGTCGTCATACTTGTAGTTAAGATTAGAAGTTAAAGGGAGTATGTCTTTGAGAAAGCTTAGAAGTGGAACCGAGTATAGAAGCTACGAACCTACAAGAAAAGTTTTCTAATAACTGTTGGTACACATTGTTGTTACATTGTTTTGAATACAAATATTTGAATTTATTTCTCATAAAGTTTCTCAATAATTTTAGCATATTTCTTATGGACTACGTTCCTTTTAACCTTTAAAGTGGGTCCTGAAATGAAAAGAAAAATGACTCATCAGCAATGCCTTACAACTCAGTATCACGGCTATAACTGCTTACCCAATTCATTAGTCGGAATAGAGAAATCATGTGGCAATATTGCAAAATATTGAACCTTTTGAGCATTTGAAATGGCCTGCTTATTATAACGTTTAATGCCCTCCTCTATAGCCTTTAAAACCTTGGCATCACAATTAATATCCACCGTATTGGGATCGAAATTTTGCAAGTTTTCTGGCAGTTTAATGTTAAGCAAATCCGACAACTGAGTATAGTGAACGCCCAGATCATCCAGCCATTGTATAGCATCGGGCCTAAAGGTATCCAAAGGATAACCGGAGTCGCCATCAATATCGGTCTGAAAAGATGTCACAAGTTCAATGTAAATAAAGAGAAGCAAGAAGCCTTTTGAAGCCTTACTTTAAAGGTAAGCAAAACCGTTAAGTATTTTCTATGATCCCCGATAACCACAGCATTACTGAGACAAGGCAATTCATGTTTAATCAAGGCTTCTATATGAGCCGGTGGTATGTTTTCTCCGCCAGCGGTTATAATTAACTCCTTAAGGCGGCCACTGATGTATAAATTATTATCGGCATCCATATAACCCATGTCACCACTTCGAATCCAACCATCTTCAGTTAAAGTTTCCAAGGTTTTAGTCTCATCCTTCAAATAGCCCATCAAATTGCAACGGCCCCTGATAAGAATCTGATTTCAAAGAAATAAAAAATTATTGTCTTGTATTGATTCTTTCCTCCAGCCACTTACCTCCCCTTCACCTGCCTCATTGGCATTATCAATCTTAATTTCCACACCATCTATCGGCTTGCCAACCGTCTTCAGATTGGGCCTATCAAAGTTATACGTTACCGCACCACTTGTCTCTGACATGCCAAAGACATCTGTTAGCGGCAAATCTAAACTTAGGAAAAACTTTTTCAACTCCTCGGTTACTGGGGCGCCGCCTATAAAACTCTCCTTAATCTGATCCAAGCCCATGGCTACTTTGATGCGATAAATCACCTTCGAAGCCAGCCAATATTTGAAGTTCGATGTTGGCTTGTTCTCCATTCTATCCAAATGATAGCTTTCCATCATACTGCGCGCCGTATTTATGAACAGGCGACTAATTGCCGAGGAATTGGCATCAACTTGTATAAGTTTTTCTTGCATTTTCTCAAAAATGCGTGGCACTCCCAGTAACATGCTGGCCCGGGATTTGGTAAACGTTTTACCCAATGAACCTTTGAGAGCATTGCGATCGGCAAAATAAATGAGGCCACCATTCTCTACGGCCATAAAGACATCGAAGAGTTGAGCGGCAATATGATTTTGTGGCAAATAGCTTACAGCTGATTCCTGTTGCTGTTGTAGAGAGGGCAACAATTTGGTAATGGCATGCGAGCAGTACAGAATACCATCATGGGAGATCATAACACCTTTAGGCATGCCAACAGTGCCGGACTGAAAGGAGAGAAAAGATGTAAAAAGATTATATTGCTACCGGATCTGAAAGACTTGTCAACTCATAAAATAAATAAATTTTCTATCCTGTGGTCAACTAAGCCTATAACTGCTGGGTTACTCTTTTTAGAAGAAGAAAGTTGTGATATGTTCCATTCCAATGACTTCCGTAGGGTGAAACACAATTCACAAGGAGGGTTTAAGCTTAGTTCAGTCAGTTGAGAGATAAACCGAAGATTGTATCGAAGACCACATTTGAAAATTTCGCCTGGTCTGATGTATCACGGTATAGCTATGCATCTGAAGAGATACCTCATGGAACTCGTCATCAGTCCTTAACCGCATGTTTCGCATTATCATCATACAAAGACTTGAAGATAATGACTTGATGATAACGGTGGTTGACTAGTTCGCTTATCATTCCATCAGGGTACATACATATATACATAGTTGGTTATTACAACCCTTCAGTCCGGATCAGTGTTGAAAAATTCAGTACTTTAGTATTTTTTCCTACACTTTCAGTACTTTTTTTTTATTACATATTTTATATTTTGCAACACTGGTCAGGATTACAACCTAGCTTCTTTCATCCACAGACTTTTTGAGAAACTTTGTCACGGCAATTTTATTTCACTGTCTGAGTTTTTGCCAGAAACCTACTGAGCGGAAGTCGCAGAAGAAATATTTTTTATATTTCGTTTAGTTGGAGATGTCTGACTTGGGGATTGAAACTAGGCCTCATGCCTAATAAAACAACACACACTACCTAATAGACTCGGGCGACTTCACTTCATCCTGGTTTCAAGCATCAATTAAATTAGAAATTTCGCTCAGTGAGCTGATTCTCAGAGCTGATCCTCTCCCAGTACAAGGAGGCCATTACAATTCATCATTACAATTCAAACTCCCCTGATATACAGAACTTTGCATTAATTATTGATTGCCTTAGAAAACCCACAAGTCTTTTACAGACATCAGCCTTAATTTCCCACTATATTTACAAGCTATACATGAAAACAAAACTTGAGGGAAAATAATTACTGAAGCCTAGATTATGCTACGTACCTGGTCGTCGGTACAGTACTGGAGTTACAAATGACTCCATTTGAAACTAACGAAATGTTCGGTTTGCTCACCAATGACCATGTGGGTCGATAGGGTGGGCCACCTATCGGTTATTTCAAATCTAGCAATACTTATGTCATTCTATTCTGTCACAAAATTCAGTAAATTATCTCCACTGAAGCGCAATGACTCGCTTAAGCAACGTTGGGATTTATTTGGCCAACGTCATCCTGGTAGGTACGTTAGTAAGCAAAATTCCTGTATTTGAAGCTTAGAAACAGACACGTGGTTTTACAGAAGCCAATGTACCCATTACGAGTGACTGTTTGGTGCGGCTTGTGGAGTGAAGGCATGATAGGCCCATATTCCTTTGAAAATAAGGACAGCGCAACCACAACGGTCAATAGAGATACCTATCGCACCCTGATAACCGCTTTTTATACCCGGTCTTCATGGTGTTGATGTAAATGATGTTTGGTTTCAGCAGATGGTGCAACTTGCCATACAGCTCATTCAGCAATCGATTTATTGCGTCAAACGGTTACTGGCCGTTTAATTAGACAAAATGGTGATGTCGATTTGACACCGTTGGACTATTTTGTATGGGGCACAGAGACAATTGTGCATTTGTAGGCTAGTATTCGTGATGCCATTGCTGAGATATGACCCTATATACTCGAAAAATATGCACGAAAATTGGTCCGATCGAATGGGGTACTGTGAGGGCAGCCACGTCAGCCATATGAAGGAAATAATATTCCATGTCTAAACGGAACAATAGTACTTTACAGTGAACCAATAAATTTGGCAAAATTTCAAACAGTGTTTGTTTTATTGCGTTTTTAAATTTAAACTTTTAAATGGCCCACCCTATAGATCGGACTGTATGGTTGTGTAAAGGCTTAATCCTATTATAGTAGTCCTAATGAGGCATGGCCTGTTTAAATACAGGCAAAATAGAGAACAGTGATATCTCTACATAGTGCTTGTCTGTTGATATATGGGAAGAAATGGCTAAGTAATCGATTTGTTGAGAAACTGCTAGATTTGAGGGACTGCAAGCATGTGAATCTAATAGGGTTTGTGAACGATATTGAGTTGCTAATAGAATATCTATAGAATGGGGTTTGCCAGTGGGGCATTGTATCATTATGGGTATGAGTTGCCGCAGTCTAGAAGGTAGTGTGTGGGCTCATTAGGCGTGAGGCCGCGGTTCAAACCCCAGGTTAGGCATCTCCAATAAAACAAAAAAAAGTTTTCTTCGGCGACTTCATCTCAGCAGATTTTTGGCAAAAACTCTGGGAGAAAATAAAATTGCCATGAAAAGTTTCTTGGAAAATCTGTCTTTCAGCGTCGACTTTAAACAGTAGATCCCGCCACTAATGTATGAAATTAACATACACAACAGAAGCTATGTCGTAATCCTGACAGGTTGTAATGACCAATTATGTATGTACAGTGAGCGTCAAATTCCTTTACCGCTTAAGGAGAGTGCCCGAAAAAATTTTACAAAATTTCGAAATTTTTTTAAATTTTTTTTGTTTCAATTTTAAAAATTGGCAATGAAATAATTTTAAAATAAAAGTAACGGTAATTTATTAATGCATATTTTTTAATGTACAATTTTTTGGACGCTCACTGTATGTATGTATGTATGGGACATCATTTTTTTTTCTTTTCATTTCCTTTTTTATTATATTTTCTTTCATCACTTTTCTTTTGTAATTCCTTTCTTCATTTTCAACTCTCACTCTCTCTTCCTATAACGGACTTTTGTTACTTTCCTTTTGCTGAAGAAAGTTGTTCTACTGGCACTTCATCTAACCAACCTCACCTAATCCAACTTAACCTAGCTTTACCTAACATATGTATGAAGCTTTCATGTTAGAAGCTTTCATTGAATCCCGCACTTTCCTTGCTTTAAATATTTCAACAATCGTCTTAAATATTTCCTCTCAAATAATTTGCCAAATGGCTTACAAAAATTCCATGTTTTTTTTTAAGACAACATTTTCTATTGCAACACAGCACTTTAGTTGATCCAGTCTAACGCGATAAGCTATAAATTATGTCATCATATTTGATATGCTGCTTGTAAAGGGTCATTGACGTCAACTACAGAGCCAAATTAGTTTTTGTAACAACTAAATGAACTTAAAACGCACACACACACAGCTACACAATTCAAAATTTCAACTTGATTTATGGCGTTAAAAGAGGAGAACACCCGCCAAAAAGGGCCAAGCAAGCAAGCAAACTAACCTATGAAGCTTAACAAATCATAATTCTATTAACTTGGCCTGGCTACTATTGCTTGTTTTTTTTTTTTTTGTTAAAAAAAACATTCGCCAACTTACCGTGAATATCAAGAGAGCACACTCATTGGCCGCCACATCACGTTCACGCATTAGCAACTCTTCTTTGAGTTGTGGGCCAAATTGCATTTGAAATACATCCGACCAGCGATGGTAGCCCTCCTCCTTGCCAATGTAGTCGTCATAGGGCCCATTTAATTGTACAACAGCACGCAATTGATTTAAACGTGATTTAATTGCACGCACTTTTGACATTTGCTGGCTATCATCTACCAGGCATAGCGTGGCATCAGAGGCTTCCAACACATGATGAACAGCTTCCGCTGAATTGCTAGTATAAATGCCCGCAACCACAGCGCCAATGCGCATGGCGGCCAACTCAACATAAAACCATTCGGGACAGTTGAAAGCCAATATGGCCACAGAAGTACGTGGCCTAACGCCTAAGTGCAGCAACACTAAGGCAGCCTGTTCGACATTTTTCTCATACTCTTCATAGGTTACAAAACGCCATTTACCAGTGTCTTCAGGTGATTCATAAGCCAAGGCCGGCCTATTTTTATACTTTTGACAGCTCTCATGGAATACTTGGGGTACGGTTTGGATTTTACACTTTTCCAGGTTTTCCTTTGTTGTACGCAGTTTAACGGGTTTGTCCAGGCTACAGGAATAAAAACTATCGGCTGACTTTAAAGGCAGCACAGCATTCGGATCCATTTCGATATTTTCTAACATTTTTTTTGTATTTTTTTTTTGTTTTTTTTTAGATTCAAATTGTTTTTCGTATTTAAAAAATTATTTGTTTTTTTTTTGTTTGTAACACACAACAACCTTTCTAATTTAAGTCTCTTGTAAAACTGTGGCTTTCAATTTGTCATCCTTAATATTTCAGTGGCTTCAAGCTGCAGGCTTCAAGCAAGCCATTGAACGGCCATGGAAATGCACTGGGTTATCTGCGAAACAAAAACAAAAATACAACAAAGAAAAGAAAGAGAAAATAAAAAGAAAAGAAAAATTCTTACATTTTATTTGTTTTTTGTTTTTTTTTTTGAACCCTGTGGTCTTGTTTTTTCGGCTTTCGTATTGAAATCTTTTCACCAGCTTATCTGTAAGACCCTCTTGTGCAATGGCAAAATGGAACCCTGTTTTGTTTACTTCGGCTGGCTAGCTGGTGTTCTTTAAATAAACATGATGATGATTAAATTGAAATTGAAATTGAAATTGAACATGATTAAAGCAAACATATATTCATATACTTGACACACTCTCTCCTCGCTTCAGTGTAACATAAAACGATTGGCGTCCCTCTTATCTTTTATTTGCTCAGAAGCTTAGCTTAGCTCCTCTACTCTCCTCTCCTCTTATCTGGTAATTAAGTCTGTCATTATAATCAAAATGTTTTCTTTTTTTATGTATGTTTGTATGTTTGAAGTAATTAAAAATAATATTTACGTTTGTAAATAAAATTTAAAAAAAATTTTTTTTAACACTTAAAACCAGGCCAATGCACTCGATAATAATAAATCATGTACAGTGCGCTTAGCAGAAAGCGTGTATTCTTAAGCAATTCAATAAAAAAATTTGATTTTATTATCTACATAAGGGGCTCTAAAATTAGTCGAAAACAAAACAAATTTGGGAAAATGTTCCTGTAGTTATCAGCATAATTTTCTTCCAGTATGGCATACTATTCAGGCATATCCAATATAAGTATAGTCGCAACAGTCTAGTTATTTAAATAGCTATCAGCGACGGACCACATATCTTTTTTCCAACTGCCAACTGAAATGACAAAATACCCCAATAAATCTCAAGCTGGCAATGCATGAGATATCTCAAAAAACCTGTCGTTCAGAGTCGACTTTAAACTGTAGGTCCCACCACTCAAGTATAAAAATTAACACACACAACATAAGTGGTGTGAGAAACTAGGACGTTGTACAATGGGTCAATTCGACCTCCGGGTACTGTACTTGTCTTAATTGACAAGTACACGTCCTCTAACCTAACCTAACCTAATGCATGATATAGAAATCTTTCCAGATTAAAAACACAAAAGAGCACCAGAAGTTCATTTGGATATCAGGTTTTAGTTGATTGTTTAGCGATGTTAGTAGACACTCTTTCCTCCTTCCTTTGACAATACATCCATAATCATATTATAAAAGATCACAGAGCAAGATGCTGTACAGTAGCAATGAAAGAATTAAAATTACAACATGCCCATGGTTTTCCGTTAAACTGCATCATTTCTCTCCTGTATTATTGTATTATTAACGCCACAACAGAGGCGTAACGCATCCTCCTTAATTATTTTTGTAGTAAAGTATCGCCTTAGCATTGCGACAATGCAAACTGTTGTCCCTTTAGTCAGGACTACGACCCAGTTTTTCACATCACTTATGTTGTGCCCGTTGATTTTTATACATGAGTGTACAAACCGACGAAGAAATATTTTTTCATATTTCGTTTAGTTGGAGACCTTGCCTGACTTGGGATTTGATAATAAGCTAACGTACTACCTACTAGACTACAGCGACTTCAATCCAGTCATACTTTCACTATTACTATCATGTTTCCTTTAAGCCTACTGGCATGACAAACTTCAGATAGCTGCACCCTATAGTCGCCCGTGGTCGCGTAGGTAGTGTGTTGTCTTATTAGACATGAGCACATAGTTCAAACCCAAGGTCAGACATCTCGAACTAAACGAAATATGAGAATAAATAATATTTCTTTAGGCAACTTCCTCTCAGCATTCTTCTGACCAAAACTCTAAGAATAAAATAAAATCGCCACGAAAATTTTTTCAAAAGAAATCTGTTGTTCAGAGTCGAATTTAAGCTGTAGGTTCCGCTCCTCCTCATAGATTAAAATTAACACACTCAATATGATTAGTATGGGCAGCTAGGTTGTAATCCCGACCAATATATAACTGCTCCTTGTCAACAATGAAATTATTTGCCTTGCACTTTGTATTCTTCGTGGGATGAATTAACGTCTTAGGAATGTGTCCCGATGATTCATTTTCATCATCACAGAATTCACATGTTGTGCTCAATATACCACTTATTTGGAACAAGTATCCCTTGAGGCTTCAGTGCCCTATCAAAAGTCTGGTGGCCAACCTCAGGTTATTTCTGGATAGTCTGATGTATGATGGAGATCTCTTCTTATTATAGTTTCCCAACAAAAGTTTCGATTGCCTCACATGCACTTGGCTTGAGAAGAGTCTTTGCACCACTTTATCTTCGTTTTCGTTGGACATACCTTTTCAAACATTCTCTACCATTCTACAAAAGTATTCTCGTTATATCAGCGGCGTGGATGCTGTGATACTCGCAAGATTGTCTGCTTGTTCATTGGCGCGAATTCTCACATGACGTGGGACTATGGTGAGGGGAATCTTATTTCCCTAACTACTCAATACAATTTCTTCAGATAGTCCCACACTACATTTGAGTTCATGTCTAAAGAACCAATTGCTTGAATAACGGCTTGAACGTCTTCTTTTGTAATTATCCTACAAAAGTTTAAATTGCTTTAAACCCATATAATTTGAGAAGAATTTTTGCCTCTCTTTATCTAACTTTTCGCAGTGTACACAGGTCTTCTCACTGTTCCCATCAGCGTCGTAGAAAATATCCTTCTCGCGAGTTTATCTGAATGTTCATTATCGTAAATTCCCACCCGACTTGGAAACCGAGTAGTTCATATATCCCTAGATTGGCAAATTCAGCTTCTCCAGGCAGTCTCATAGTATTTTCGAATTAAACTCATAAGTGTCGAGTGCCCGGATAACGTCCTGATTGTCAGATAGTATTGCCATCTTTATACTTTCTGCGCATCTTTCGATGGCTTGTAAACACCCAGTACAAAGACACTTATGACTTTTCATATGGGCGTGGGACCTGTCCCAAGAACTCTTCTCACTTCTGACCATCGTATACCGACGACAGCCTTTTTTGAGAAGAGTTTTTTCCGGAAATCTGCTGAGGGGAAGTCACCGAAGAAATGTGTTTTCATATTTTATTTTGTTGGAGTTATCTGACCTGGTGTTTTAAATGTGGCCTTACGCCTAATAAGGCAACACACTACTTACTAGACTACAGCGAATCGATCTTAGGCCTCGTAATCCCCTAATGAATTTCATGTTAGACTTGTCTCCCATCAAACTAACAATAGACTCCATAGCTTTGGTCTTGACCTACCAAGTACAAAGTACTTTCATTCAACAGTGCCTCCAAAGTCGCTATGGGACAGTTTCCCATCGCTCGTGCGAGTTCTCTAATCACTATACCTTGACCAACCTTATTTGAGTGTTTTCAAATTTGTTTTATTTTTCCAGGAGGTTCAAAAAAACCATATTATTTTTTCCATTTTCAACTGAAGACCTATTTCCCTAATTATGGTCATACGCTTATGCTGTTTCTTAAAAATGCGGTTTTTAATTTAAAAGTACAGTTTTGCGTTCTGTTTAGTTATCAGGTTTGTCTATCGAAATTTGCATATTTGATTGGCATGAAGTATAGTATATTGTCGCCTTCCTTTATTTATTCTGCTTTCTCTTGTTTTCCTTTATCATACAGAAAATACAAACAAATAAAAATCTGCTCCTTTATTAAACACGATATTTCAAGCAGTTTTTTGTCTTAAATTTTCCTGCATATTTTCAAGAACCAACTTTGTTTCTTTTCCATGCTTCTTACAGTCGTACAGAAATGTTCATGAATTTTTTTTTTATAAATTTTCGAAATTTTTTTTTCATTTTCATTTCTTTTTTTCTTTTATTCAGGTTTTTTGCTGGTCTATGCTTTTGACTTGTAATTTATCTTTTACTTCGTTTGTTGCGTGATTTCTAAGCTTTTTTCTTCTTCTTCTTCTGATCTCTTCTCTTATTAAAGGAGTTTTAAGGTTTGTTGTCGTTAGCAATACAAACAATACCAAGAAGATTTCCTAAAAAGCATATGTTGGTTTTGTTGTTGTTGTTATCATACTATCACATTAGTTTATGTATGTATGTATGTATGTGGAACTATATATCCTACTCCATATAAACAACAAAATACTTATACAAGCTCAAAACACAAAACACTTTAACAAACACGCTCTTCGTTTACATATGCTCTTTTAAATTTTCATCTTATAATCATAAGTAGACATACATACATACATCTACTCATTCATATACAAAGGCACATACGTATATTATGTTGCATGTAGTATAGTTTTCTTCTTAATGTCCTACACTATACCAGATTGTTGTGGGTATGTTCTGTTTGCTTGGCAGCTTGTCACAGTCAGTCAAAAAAAGTAACGAATAGAGAGCCTCTGGTTTTTAGAACGATGTGGGCAAAATCCAATTTGGGTAGCAAATAAGATGAACTTGTAGTCCCCGTAGTCTAGAAGGCAGTGTGCTGGCTTATTAGACATGAAGCCACGTTTCAAACCCCAGGTCAGCCATCAAAAGCTAAACGAAATGAAAAATATTTTTTCGATGACTTCCTATCAGGAGATTTTTGACAAAAACTCTGAGAGTAAAATAAAATTGCCATGAAAAAGATTCTCAAAAAATCTGTCATTCGGAATCGACTACAAACTGTAGCTTCCGCCACTCATGTATAAAATTAACACACACAACATAAGCTAGGTGATGAGAAACTAGGTCGTAAGCCTGACTGAAATGTTCTAACAACCAATTGTGTGCATGTGTTATGTATGTATGTAGTGACTCTGCTGGTGGAGTGCTAACGGTAGTGGAATAAATCAGAGGCAAACTATCACTTCCGGTGTAGTTTCCCGCAGGTGATTGCAGTAAGGCTCTATTTCTTCCGCTTCAGTTGCTACTGCAGTAGTTTAGGCGTAGTGGTACATAATGTGGAGAGTAATATATAGTCGAGTAAAGTCGTTCCGATTCTAAATGTCACATTGCACAACGTGAAACAGTTGGTTTATGGCAGCGGCTTCATACACTTGTCAACTCTGTTTCTGCCGCTACTGCAATAGTTTAGACGCAAACCGGTGTGGTTCGTATTAAACGAGATGGAGAAAAATGTATCGTCGAAGTGGGTGTAGCAATTTTAAGGGTCAGGTTGCACGACGTAAAACTGTTGGCAGATGATAGAGGCGTCATACGCTTCTCACCTCTTTTTTTCTCCTGTTCCTGTGGCTACTGCTAAAGTTTACAAGTAATCCGGTGTGGTTAGTATTAAATAAGGAGGAGAATAATACATCGTCGAACATGTCGTACCACTTCTGAAGGTTGCACGACGAAACTGTTGGGTGATGGCAGATGCTTTTCACCCCCTGTTTATGCTGCTGCTGCCATAGTTTAAGGGTAGAATGGTGTGGTTCGTATTAAACGAGATGGAGAAAAATTTATCGTCGAAAAGGTCGTACCACTTCTAAGGGTCAGGTTGAACGACGTGGAACTGTTGGCTGATGGCAGAGGCCTCATACGCTTTTCACCTCTGTTTATACTGTTTCTGCTCCGGCTTCTATAGTTTAGACGTGGTGTGGTTAGCATTAAACGAGGTGGAAAATAATACATCGCTGAACAGATCGAACCAACTCTACGGGTCGGACTGCACGTCGTGAAATTATTGGGTGATGGCAGAGGCGTCATACACTTTTTACCTCTGTTTCTGCTGCCATAGTTTAAAGGTAGAATGGTGTGGTTCTATTAAACGAGGTGCAGAAAAATGTGTCGTCGAACAGGTCGTACCAATTCTAAGGGTCAGGTTGAACGACGTGAATCTGTGAATCTGGTGAAGGCAGAGGCGTCATATGTTTTTACCTCTTTTTCTCCTGTTTCTGCTGGTACTGCTAAAGTTTAAACGTAGACTAGTGTGGTTCGTATTAAACGAGGTGTCAATCGCTCTCATATCTAATACAAAACTGATCCTTGTTCCTAAGTCTAGTGCTAGCCAAAGATAAGAGAATTCTGGTAAAAGTAAACAATTAATTATTTTATACTTTTGATGATGATCATGGTCAGGTTTTTCTTCAGCGAAATATTGATTTGTTTGTAACTTGGTGCAGAATTAATTTAATGGATCTTAACTCTTAAGAGAAAGTGTAAATGCATGGTTTTCTCTCGCGGGGGCGTAATTTCGTCCACTTATGTGATTAATTCTTGCCTTTTGGAAACTGTGACTACATTTCTTGATTTGGGAGCATTATTGGATATGAAACTGTCTTTTATTGATCATATTAGTATGATGATTGGCTTGGCTCGGGCTGTTCTTGGTTTTGTGAAAAGATGGGCTAGGGGATCCATTGATCCTTATATAACAAGACTGCTATACATTTCACTTGTTAGACCTATTTTGGAGTTTGCGTCTATTATTTGGAAACCATACTATCGTTGTCATAGTGATTCAATAGAGTCTGTGCAGAAGCAGATTTTATTATTCTGTTTACGTGGCTTAGGATGGGATTGTGCCAATGGGCTTCCGTCATATGAGACTATATTAGGTTTGATAAAACTTTCAACTTTAGAACGTAGAACCGCTGTTTTAGGGGTTTGTCTTGTTTTTAATCTGGTTAAAGGTGATATCGATTCTGAGTTTTTGCTTTGTAACCTGAATTTTAGTATTCCAGCAAGATTTTCACGGCACTATTGTCCTCTTTCTTTAGATTTTTATAGAACGAACTATGGATGTAATTTTCCTTTTCGTAGTTTATGTAACGATTTTAACTTATATTATGATTTTATTGATTTTAATTGTGGTGTTTGTAATATAAAGCGTAGCTTATATGCTGGCATTAATTTGTAAATTATTATATAAAAATGTATTATCGTTCTTGTTATAGGTAGTTCCTGTTTATTGTAACTTTATTCAGCTTGTGATTTAGTTGTGTAGCTGATTTATGTTCTCGTTGCCATTACTTTTCCCTTACCCGCTACAGTCCGGACTGTAGTGTGTACGTAACCCTACGTAATGGGGACGAGCCCCCCGCAGTCGGGTGAGGGTGGGTTAGTGTGAGGCCGGGGACGTTCGAAATAAGAGTACTAAGTCGGCGTAGTCTAGTAGCCCCGGATACAAGCCCCAGCTCAGACATCAAAACGAAATACAAAAAAATGTTTCTACGTCGACTTCCTCTCAGTAGACTTCTGGCAAAAACCCGGAGAACGAAATAAAATTGGCATGAAAAGTTTTTCGAAAATCTTTAATTCGGAATCGACTCTAAACTTTAGGGCCCTTAGCTCATGTATAAAATTACCAAATGGTGTGAGAAGCCAGATCGTAACCCTGTTTGAAGGGTTGTAATAACCAATTATGTATTTTATGTGTGTATGAGAGTGTGAGTCTGCAATTTTTCTGCATACAAGATCGGCATTTGGTAACAGGTAAAGAACTGTGACAGCTGAAAACTGTAGGACATAACATAGTTTACCACGACTTGGGTTTTTTCGTTTCCTTTGCAGCAGCTTTTCATGTCTGTGTCTTGCTATGATAACAATAAGAAAACGTGCTGCTTGCTATTGTAATTTGTTGTTGTTGTTATTTTTTTCTGTTTGTTTGTTTTATTTTACTCCACTCTTTGTTATGTTCTCTCTCATCCTCCTGCTCATACTCGTGCTCTTAAATACCACTTTATTTAGCTTAACTTGTTGTTATTTTGGTTTTTTTTTGTTTTATTTCCCTTTCTGCTTCATATGTGTATGTGTGAGGGTGTGTGAGGGTGTGGGTGGGTGTATATCATTTAATGTTTATAAATATTAGAATTTTTCTAAATTTTCTTTGTGTGCAGGAGAATGTATGCTGCAAGTGTGCGTGAGTGAAAGAGAATTTCAAATGTTCATTTCTTAGCCGTCGTTGTATAAATAATTCTTCTTCTTTTGCGTATATTTATTTATGTTTTCTTTCTTTCTTACATTTTTTTACTATTTTGGTTTTTTTTCTACTCTTGTTGTTGCTGTGTTGTTGTTTTTATTTAAATGTTTTTGGTTTTTCGTCTTTAAATGTTTATCACAACTATACAGTCAAAACTCTTTTTGTATTTTAGCAGACGGGTTTTATAAGGGAGTCGGAATTTGTATGAAATAAAGAATAGTAAGCCTTGGAGGAGGAAAAGACCATTTAATCAATCGAGATTTGCCTGTGACCATATTTTATAATCATTAGTTGACTTGTATTTTGATTTGCTTTTATGTTTGACTAAATTTTTATGCTACACAGCCAAATATGGTTGAGTTGTTTCGGATTTATGCTGGTGTTTGCTGCATTTAGAATTAAAGACGACTATTTTTATACAGATGTGCTGATGTAAGTTATTCGTTTCGAAGAAATTTTGAGCTAAAAATATGGGTCCTCGACTAATTACAATAGTTAGCATACAGGCATAATTACAGACATTGTCCATACCCTGACCCACGTAAAAAATTTAACCATGAGGGTAATAATTGTTACGTTTTTATCTTTTGAAAACGTTTAAAATAAAGGGTCCGCCAAATAACTTTTTTTTTTTGAAAATGCTTTAAAAACAAAACTACTGAATATTTCCTCAAATTTCTTTTTTTATTTGAAAGTACAATCCTTCCGAATAATAATTGAAAATAATTTCATTCAAATGGATGACCATGCAGTAGCCTACACGATCGGTGCAATTTTTAAGCACATTATCGATTGTGTGCAGCTGTATTTCACCAATGGCTTCACGAATATTGTCCTTTAAAGCGTCAATTGTCTCTGGCTTGTCAGCGTAACACTTATCTTTGACGGCACCCCACAAATAATAGTCCAACGGTGTCAAATCGCAGCTCCGAGGTGACCAAACGACATCAGCTCTGCGGCTGATAATTCGATCTTCAAAAACAGGGCGCAAAACATCGAGTGTAGCTTCGGCTGTGTGGCACGTAGCGCCATCCTGTTGAAACCAAATGTTGCCAATATCCTCCTCTTCAATTTTTGTGAACAAAAATTCGTTCAACATGGGCCGATAACCATCGCCATTGACTGTAACGGCCCCTCCTTGCTCATTTTCGCCCAATTATGCCTCTGAACCAAAATCCGCACCAAACAGTGTCTTGTTTTGGGTTCGTCGGCTTTTCAATGTATGCGTGCGGGTTTTCTGTGCCCCAAATGGGAGAATTTTGCTTGTTTACATACCCGCCAAGATCAAAATGAGCTTCATCTGAAAAGAAGATTTTTTTTGCCCAAATCGGCACCGAAAACGCATTGGATGGTCAATTGGCTTCAACTCCTGAACCAACTGGACTTTGTATGGCGCCATACCACGGTCTTTATGCAAAATTCGTTTCAATGATATCTCCGAAAAAATGATGGCGCTTCACGTACACTTTCTGCCACAGCAGCAATATTCTCGGGTGTACGCACTGTTTTTGGCTTTTCACGCTTTGTTTTTATCGATGAGGATGTCAGTTTCTTTCACTTTTTTCACATGATAACGAACGTACGGAGCTGACGGTGCTTCTCTTCTTCCAAAATCCGTAAGCAATTTTCGCACACATTCTGCAATATTACCATGATTTTTAAAGTAATGTCGCATTACTTCCTAGCATTGTTCAAGCGTATACACAACCATATTCGTTCAGCGGAAGGATAAAACTAATTATCTGTCAAATCAGACATGAGCTAAGTATTACCATTCACGAAATAAGCACTAGTTTAAAAAAAAACGTTAAATGGCGGACCCGATACATGAGTGGCTATACCTACAGTTTAAAGTCGAATGCCAGACTTTTTTGAGAAAGTTTTCATGGCAATTTTATGCCAAAATTTTATGCCAAATTTTATGCCAATAATCTGTTGAGAGAAACTCGCCGAAGAAATATTTTTTCATATTTTCGTTTTGATGTCTGACCTGGGGTTTGAACCGAGGCCTCACATCCATCTAATAAGCCAACACACTACCCACTAGACTATGGCGACTTTAACTGACAAGCACTACCGTTTAACAATCTCAAGACCTCCTTGAATGATGTCTCAAAGAGTCTCTTTAAATTTTCTTTTAGTCATCAAAACTATCATATTTGCATACCTTTGCCACTCAAGGCCTTCTCTGCCATATTGAGAGCAAAATTATTTAAAACTATCAGTACGGTTGAGAACTATCAGCCATGAGTATGGTACCATCGGTATTACAATGGGGATCTTATAGGACGCAAGGCTTTTTAAGGCTCCTGCCATTTTTATTTAACTTGATTCCAGTCGAACTCTATGACTCATTGACTCATTTTGTAGGACATCAACAAGTCGAGCTTGATTGTCCATGATTTTTTTTAAATTTTTTTCTTCCATTTTTAGTGTACTTTTAGCTCTAAAATGTCTTAACATCGTTTTAAACATTTTTTCTCATTTTTGTTTATTTTCTTATTTTGCTTTTCATTTATCATATTTTATTGTAGTTGTTGTTACAGTTGTCGTAGTCGTTTTTGATTTTTTTTTATAATTTAATTTGCATTTTGATTGCATTTCTATGTATTGCACGAATGTATGTATGTATGTATCTGTGTGTATTAAAATTTTATTTATTTTTTAGAAATTCATCTGACTGTGCTTGATGGCTCAATTTGTTGCATGAAAAACAAAAAACAAAAAAACATCATAATTCTTAACGTTATAAACAAAAGAGAAAAAGAGAAAATAAAAAAAAAATAAAATAATGCAACACTGGCTGCATAATTTAGAAGATTTAAAGCATTTGAATGGCAGCAGAAATGTTTGATTTTGAGTTTCATAAGCACCGACAAAAAGAAGAGTTATTAACGTCAGATTCTTTACATTTGCTTAGAGCAGTCGGATTAAATTTGATTATGTCCTCTCCTCTTCTTCATAATTCGAGCATTCGTTCCTTTTTACTTCAGCAAAGGTACTCACGATCTGCATCGACCTTTGAGTCAATTTCTTTGAAGCATACTTTTCGCTCAAGAATCTTAAAGCACTACAGTAATCCCTCGATTTACGTCGCAGCTGATTCCAAAAAAAGGCGACGTAAATCGAAACGACGTAAATCGAATTTCATATTACTCATGCTACAAAGTAGTATGTTTTTAAAAAGGGACTTGAAAAAGTTACAGTAATACCTCGATTTACGTCGCAGTTGGTTCCAAAAAAAAAGGCGACGTAAATTCAATGACGACGCAAAGTGAAGTATAGGGAGCAAAAAATTTGACGACGTAAATCGAAACAACCTTAAACGAGTTGACGTAATTCGAAGGATGACTGTATTGCCTAAGTGATGTCTTAAACCATACCCCACATGCAATAGCACGGCTAATAATTTGCTTTGTCTCTGCTGATTATGGAATTAAACTGACCTAGAGTTATTAGGGTATCGAAGCCATGGAAATGTTTGGGGTTATCCGATTGGTCGCCTTCAAAATTAAAGTATTATAAAACACGCTGAGCAGTCAATCATTTTGGGGCCGACTTCGACCACTGGCGTCTTCAAAATCACTTCTGATTTCTCCAATCCCTTATGCGATAATTGTTGCTCACATAAGCACGGCATAAGAAAAGAGCTCTGTTGCCTAAAGAAAATTTTCTTCGAACCACCAGGATTGAAAACCAGGCTGCCTTCCAAAATGTATCAATACAAAGTTTGTATGCAGTTCTACTACGGTATATAAACTATGTAGATATGCAAAGTAACCAAACAATGCATCAACTATAAATCCGATGCCTGATTGCTTTTTGACTGCGTTAAAAATACACATTGACGACATTTTGAAATAGAATACATTGTATACTTACATATATTTTGTACAGCGGCTTTATGAAACACTATACTTTGTTCAAACACATAGCAACTAAAATTTTGGAAGGCATCCCCAGTTAATGTAACATCAAATCAGTATACCTATCACGTTGTAAAGGATTAGTCGGCTTTAATTGTTGTATTAGCTGAATACCATAATAAGTCATAAGATAGGTCCATACTTTCTCTAATAGAAGCATTAAGATGAGACTATTATGACACCTCGTTTTCACGTTTGATTCACCACTTTTGTATGAAGTTTTAAACATTTCAAAGGGTTTAAGAGTCCTTAAACGATCCACTTCTGTTGAAGCGAATCTGTCACTAAGTAAATAACACTTCACCGAACCAATGGTTTTGAACCAGCAACCTTACTGAGAATCAGTTCAGCTGCGTGATTTTATGGGCATAAAGCAGAAGCCAGTAGAACCATTGGTGTAGACATCCACAGAATCTTCAAAGCTGACCGTAACGTTAGGAAATCAGTCCACCCTGATGGAAATTTTACTGTGGAATCTACTGTCAAGTCAAAGTTCAGACGTTAGTTAATCACTCAACGTAATTGGTCATTACAACCCCTTAGTCAGGATTACATCCTAGCTTTTATGCTACCTATGTATAGTAGTGTGTATTGATTTCATACATGAGTGGCAGGACCAGGTCGATTTCGAGCGACAGATTTATGAGAAACTTTTCATGGCAATTTGATTTACTCTCGGAATTTTTGTCTAGAAGACTGCTGAAAGAGAACGTCGTCGAATAAAGTTCATTATTGAAATTTTATTCTATTCGAGTATTCTGAGCTGTGATTTAAACCACTGGCACTTGCCTAATAAGCCAGCACACTACTTGTTACACTACGGCGACTTTATGATGGTGTACTGCAACTACATTCAACAGACAAGACTACCTTTCTGGCCTTTACAAACGACAAAGTTATAGTCTCAGTGACTAAAGCCCCGATTAGCCAAACGTCCATGGAACGTAATGAAACGTACCTTCGTCTTTAGAATATGAAGAGCAAATGTAAATGCTTACCGAAATTACATTACGGTTCGGTAATCGCTTTCATTGCTTTTCGTATTCTAAAAACGCACGTACGTTCCTTTTACGTTTGGCTAAAAGGGGCTTAAGACAGTAAATAATATGAAGGGAGATGTGAAGGAAGCAGTTTGAATAGTTGGAGCACATTTTGGTACGGTGGATTGTCTTACTCAGTAGCCGGAAAATAGTGAAAAAGATAGATGAAACTAACTGCTGGAGTACTACGTAAGATCTTCGGTCCAGTGCGAGTTGGCGATGATTTCCGTATTCGATACAACAGTGAGCAGTAGGAGCTCCTCAACGACATAGACGTTGTACAGCGTATTAATATCTAGCGGCTGCGCTGACTCGGCCATGTCGTTCGAATGGAGGAGGATGCTCCGGCGAGACGGGTATTTGATGCGGGAATCTGCAGAAGTCGGCGAAGAGGACGACCTTGCATCCGTTGGAAGGACCAAATCGAGGAAGGCACGTCATCGATTGGTGTGACCAACTGGCGTAGGCGCGCACGAAGCAGAGACGCCTGGAAGGATGTGTTGCGGCAGGCCGAAATCCATTAAACGGGTTGTTATGGCCAATTAAGTAAGTAAGTAAGTAACTGCTGGAGACACCAGGATAAAAGTGAGGAGGTCCATAAAATATTTGCGGGTGATGATCGATCATATGTTAGCTGTAAGACATACCTAATTGGTTATTACAACCCTTCAGTCAGGATTACGACCTAGTTTCCCACATCACTCATGTTGTGTACATTAATTTTATACATGAGTGGCGGGATATACAGTTTATAGTCGACTCCGAATGACAGATTTTTTTGAGAAACTCTTCATGGCAATTTTTATTTACTCTCAAAGTCTTTGGCAGAAATCTGCTGAGAGGAAGTCGCCTAAGAAATATTTTTTTCATATTTTCATTTCGATGTCTGACCTGTGGAACCGTGGCCGCACGTGTAATAAACCAACGCACTACCTACTAGACTACGGCAACTTAACTGTAAGAAACACATGAAATTCATCAGCAAAAGGCATTTGTGATTCATGGAAATTACCGTCCATGTTAGCTTCTCGGTGAAATGTTGAATTTCTTCAGCATATGGTTGAAGTCATGATGGAATGGAACTGGCGTAGGCGAAATTCGAAGTAATAAATAACGTCAGCCCAGTGGAGGTAGAATGGTGGACGTAAATGCTAGCGTTTGATTAAGTAAGTAGGCGATAGCAGTTTCTGATTACCCCGCCAACATGAAAGACGTATGTAGGTTGTATTTTACTATTTAGATCCACACATGATATTTGATTTCCCACCTACCTTAGTTATGTGTACAGCAACTCCACACAAATTGTATAAAAAAAAATTATTTTCTTTTAATTTGTTTTCATTTGTATATTTTTTTTCAGCAAATCCCTATCGAATGTTAAAGGATTTTATAAAAATTAATTTTAATTTACGCCTTAAAACCGTATCTCTATAAATTCACATTTTTAAGCACCTTAGCATATGCTATAACATTTCATTACATTATTGTGTATATGTGTGTTTGGATGAGTATGTGTATGAGTAGGCTTTAGCTTAGCTAAGTGTTGCTGAGTAAAACCTTTAATTACTTAATTTGAGCCAGTTTAAATTAATTTCCTTCAACTGATTTAATATTTAATACCGCCACCACCACCAGCAGCCGTTAACAATCATTATAAATAAACGCCCGCCACTCTTATACTTATCAGTCACTCACCTACATATGTACATAAATATACACACAGGCATGGCATATGTAAATACACAGACATACACACACATACACACTGTTTTGTTTTATATTTTTTGTGTTGTTTTAACATTTACCCCTTAAAGCATGCTTCAATTCATTGTTATTTGAAGTGTAGGCTTAAACATTGAAAAAAACAAAAGAAATCTTTAACGGTGTGCTGTTCTGTTCATTTTTTTGTTTGTTTTGTGTTCGTTTAGCACTGTGTTTTACAGCAACAACAACAGAGAAATTTTTTTAATTCATAAAACCATGTAAGGAATCTGTGCACGATTTCAACAAATTCAACATCACCACAAGTGAGGTAAAAATACAGTGATACACAGAGAGAGAGAGTATGAGAGCCACAACGTAAGTACACCTTTTAACAAATTAAACTTGCATGATGAAGTAGCAAGAAAAGCACAAAAAAATAAATTTTTTAATTCCGTTTTACAAAGGAATTCGTTCGTTGCGTTAAGAAAAACTAGGAAAACTGGGATAAAACTGGAACATTTTCATATGAAATGAGTTCAAAAGAGAGCATTTTATAAAGGCTTTCCTCTCTCTCTCTCTCTCGTTAACTCTCTTTATGTTTGTTATGAAGCCTTTGCCAATGTTTACGTTTACCCTGGAATATTAGAGTAAAAGCTTTAAAAATTTCAAATGCTAGTGGCAGTAGTAGTGGCGTTTCTTTTGCTATTGTTGTAGGATTTGTTTATTTTTTTTGGTGTTGGCAATGCCATAAATTAGGGTTGAAAGCACTTACAAGTGGATACGTTTAAAGGTTTCCTTCCCTTTCCTTTTTTTGTTTTCTTTGCTTTGCTGTTGAGTTTTATTCAGGAGTTACTGCAAAAATTTTGCAAATATGGGTCTGTATGTTAAAAAGTCTGTACTGTTGTTATTATTGTTGTACTCTATACAGAATATTTGCTGTTTTCTTTTACTTATTTTCGGGAAAATTAAAGAAAAATATGGCAAAAAGGCAAGCATAAATACATGTACAGAAAAACCAGCAAATAAATACAGGGTTTTTGTTTTTTTGGTTAGGGTCTGAGAAGCAGTCATATTTCATTCATGCGAAATGTTTTGCAATTCCCTTTTTGCAATACATGTACATATTTTTTATTACTGTTATTATGGCTGCTGCTGCTGCTGCTGCTACTGCTGCTGCTGATGCCACTGCTGCTATACAGCTTTAGCTGTTGCTGTTGAGTTTGGCTATACACTGTTATTTTTGGTAAAAATTAATTTTGTAGGACAATAAATCATTCGCCTACAGTTATGAATGTTTGTGCACATATGTATGTATGTATGCGTGTACATGAGTCGGCCATCATCATCATCATCTCCTGCTTGCCTGCATGTTGTCGTTATTGTTGTTGTTAAAGAAGAAATTGAGAGCTGTAAACATCATGATAAACTATAAATGAATATTGTTTGTTTGCTTTTTTGTTTTATTGTTTTCGCTTTAGGGAATTGGTGAGTTTCACAACACTCTCTGTGTGTGTATGTGTATGGTTGGTAGAGCAAAAGTTCGTATTTGTTTTTTTTTGTTGTTTTTGTACTATTTGTTATTATTGTTTTTTAATTTAATAACCCAACTCCACGTAAAAAAAACTAGTAGGGATATTATGGTCTGCTTACATCGAATGGGTAATACCCTTTAATTTAATTTAAATTATTGTTGGGTTTTTAACTTTAAATGTTTATATGTTATATTGAGAAGCTAGGTTGTAATCCTGAATAAAGGCTTGTATTGACCAATTATGTATGTATGTATGTATACAGGGTCCGCCAAATAACTTCTTTTTTTGAAAATGCTTTAAAAAAAACTGAATATTTTCTCAAATTTCTTTTTTATTTGAAAGTACAATCCTTCCGGTTAATAATGGAAAATAATTTCATTCAAATGGCTGCCTCGGCTGGCCATGCAGTAGCCTACACGATCGGTCCAATTTTTAAGCACATTATCGATTGTGTGCAGCTTTATTTCACCAAATGGCTTCACGAATATTGTCCTTTAAAGCGTCAATTGTCTCTGGCTTGTCGGCGTAACACTTCTCTTTGACGGCACCCCACAAATAATAGTCCAACGGTGTCAAATCGCAGCTCCGAGGTGGTCAAACGACATCAGCTCTGCGATCTTCAAAAATAGGGCGCAAAACATCGAGTGTAACTTCGGCTGTGCCACACAGCGTAGCGCCGTCCTGTTGAATCAAAATGTTGCAAATATAATCCTCTTCAATTTTTGTGAACAAAAATTCGTTCAACATGGCCCGATAACCATCGCCATTGACTGTAACGGCCCCTCCTTGCTCATTTTCGCCCAATTATGCCTCTGTACCAAAATCCGCACCAGACAGTGACTCGTTTTGGGTGCGTCGGCTTTTCAATGTATGCGTGCGGGTTCTCAGTGCCCCAAATCTGACAATTTTGCTTGTTTACATACCCGTCAAGATCTTTTTCATCTGAAAAGATGATTGTTTTTTTTGCCAAAATTGGCATCTTCTGTAAGTCGATCGCAGTCCCACTTAGCGAAGCGAAAACGCATTGGATGGTCAATTGGCTTTAACTTCTGAACCAATTGGACTTTGTATGGCGTCATACCAAGGTCTTTATGCAAAATTCATCGCAATGATGTCTCCGAAATGTTCAATTGTTGAGAACGAAGGTGAATTGATGTTGATGGCGCTTCATGCACGCTTTCTGCCACAGCAGCAATATTGTTCGGCTTTTCACGCTTTGGTGTATTGATGAGGATGCCAGTTTCTATCACTTTTTTCACAAGATAACGAACATACGGAGCTGACGGTGCTTCTCTTCTTCCAAAATCCATACGCAATTTTCGCACACATTCTGCAACATTACCATGATTTTAAAAGTAATGTTGCAATATTTTCCAGCGTTGTTCAAGCGTATATACAACAATATTCGTTCAGCGGAAGGATAAAACGAATTATCTGTCAAATCAGACATGAGCTAAGTGTTACCATTCACAAAAATAAGCACTAGTTGAAAAAGAAAACGTTAGATGGCGGACCCGATATATGTTATATATCCTTATTTAAATTCTTAGTTTATTTCAGTTTAAAAATACCCTTTAATTAGTGTCATCTCATTATTAATTTTACTACACGATCCTTCTGTCAAAGAAAAAAAAACTTCAAATATCAAACCTCAGAGTGTAGTTTACAACAGTGTTCAGTGCACGTTTCTCCTTTTTAGAACAACTGATTGGCAGCATTATATTTTGCTTTATTTATGAGTACATTATTAGTTTTGGAATTGTCAACTTCTAGAACTGACTTACTTACTCATTATTCTGGTTTTCTAAAACAAACACTAAAGTGTTCATAACAATGTTTTTACACATACAGTGAGCGTCAAAAGAAACTGTGCATTAAATAAAAATTTGGAGTTATAAATTACCGTTATTTTTATTTTAAAATTTTTCATATCCAATTTTCAAAATTGAAAAAAAAATTCGAAATATTTTCAAATTTTTTCGGGCATTCTCGTTAAGTGGTAAAAGTTGATTTTGGCGATTGTTAGAATTTTATCCATAGTGTACACTTTCTTTTGACGTTCACTGCACATTTGTCCATACATAATTCGTCAGCGCAAACCGTCAGCCAAGATTACGACCTAGCCTCTCACACCACTTATGTTGTGTGTGTCGGGGACCTACGGTTTAAATTCGACTCCGATCAACAAATTTTTTTGAGAACCTTTTTATGCCAATTTTTATGTATTATCAGAGTATTTGCCAGAAATCTGCTGAAAGGCAGTCAAAGAACAAATATTTTTTTCAGATTTTATTTTGTTCTAGATGTCCGACCTGGGGTTTGAACCGTAGCCTCACGTATAGTAAGGCCGTATACTGCTTACTAGATTACGGCGACTACCAGCAGCTAAATACTTTTATTCGTTGTATGACTAGTTTAGATAAAGAATAGCAATAAAAAATAAAATTTCCCCTTTTGAATTCAAAGACAAGATTCATACATACATATTTACTTTTTTTAGTTACTTCTTCATTCTCGGAATTCCGGATTTTCGTTCAACCATGATTTGTTGGTTTCTAGCCATTGTCAGTTTAAGGCGTTATTTCTATTATACTGTGTGACCAAATTTTCTCTCAGACAATTACCTCCAGCTACTATTCGTATGCTTCAAATCTGTGCCATTGAAAGCTATCCTTACTTTCACCCTACCTCGGGCATATCCATGCCGGTCGGGTAATTATTAGCTCAGTTGTATCCTTTTTTGTAGAGTCTCTGTAATACATTTTAGAGCTGTTCTAAGAATAGAAATTGAATGCTCATCATCTCCTTTCTTTCCACCATTCTTCCCAATGACCTTGCTTATCCTTGTGTTCAGAATAATTACCCAAATTATTACGCCATCTTTCGCACAGTTTCCTTGGCTTTTCATTCAATATATTTATTGGTATCGTTCCCCTTCTAAGGAGTGCCCAGGTGATTCATGTGGAAGAAGTTGTAACTCATTCCCGATTCTAGATTAAGTCAGTATACAATTGCAATGAACTCTCTATGCAACGAAGCCTAGACATCCGAGGCAAGAGGATTATTAAAATTTGACAGATGTTAGGTCACATAAACTGAAAGTATGTGTAGATGGAATTCTTAACCAAGTGGAGGCGAACAATGAGACTCCTTGAAGATAGCACTCGATATGTAAATTATTTTTTAAAGCAACCGATGTTCGGACACGCTTATATGTGTGTATATCTGTATTAAATGGGCAAATCGGTACAATTAAATACGAGTGTACGACTATTTCTTTAATGTGCCACCAATAATAATGCAAACACAATATAATACTCTCTCTCTCTCTCTCTCTTTCTCTCTCTCTCTCTCTCTCTCTCACTCTCTCTCTCTCTGTATACTGTGTCATATGTATTGTTTTCATATAATAAAGTATTATTGTGGCATACTTTTTGGGGATTAATGATGGCAAAATTACAGATTAATTGAAAATGATAGAGGAACAATGCAACCAGGGGTCAGGTTATATTGAAATAAAAACAAAATATTTAAAAGAAAAACAATTTTTGCAAAAAATTATTACCGTATGGGAGAAGGGAGAATATTTTTTCTCAACTTTAATGGAATTTAAAAGATCATAAAGCAGTTGCCCAAAGCAGAAGAACAAAAACCAGTAGATGGTAGTATTCAGAAACATACACACGAAATAGGCTGAAGCCTCAGCTGATTAAAAATAAGGACAAGATGCTCAGCTCTGATTTTGAAATTGAAAATGTATAAGGCGTCTAATTATTTAAGGAAGGATGTCATGTGTATAGTGCTACACTTAAGCTTTGTTTGTTCAGTTTCAAAGGAAAGTCCTCTCTTAATATCGTAATTGAAATGCTTTTTAGAATGATCGAGAAGAAAGAGGTCGTTCCTATATTTCTTCATGGTGTATTCCTTAACTCCATTTAGCACCCATTTAAGTTCATAGTTTTTCAGAGTTGCCACCAGATTTGGACACTATATTGCGGTATTTTGAAAATCGTATCTAACCTAGACTGTTACTTCAAGTGAAGCTTCGTAAAGCGCTGCCTACATGATCTATGGCACCAGAATTCGGTATGGTAAACCAGAAATGATTTAGTTAAAGTGGTTCATGTCATAACTAGCTGATACAGACATATACGAGGAGCTTTCCCTGCAAACAAACTATCATGCAAAGTTTCCACCTATGCATGGCACTTGGGGGATGATACGCAAGATCATGGCATGGATTAGTAGGAACACAAGTGCAGTACAGTAAGGATTTCGCTTAATAACCTCTGTGGCATTCATAATTATGTACAGAAGAAAAAGACTTTGTCTGATTTATCTGCCACTATCCAGTGTTGCTTAAGGCTACTGATCCGGTAGCAAAAACTCAAGTGAGGAGGAGGTTGGAATTGCCACATAATGGTTTCCGTGGAAGCATTTACGATGTAGACGAGTAGACAATACTTTTCCGCGTTTCATGTACCGATTTTATGGGCTAATACATACATAACATATATACATAATTGGTCATCACAACCCTTCAGTCAGTGGTGGCGGGACCTACAGTTTAAAGTCGACTCCGAACGACATTTTTTTTAATAGCTTTTCATGTCAATAAATTTGCTCTCAGAGTTTATGCCAGATATCTGCTGAGAGGAAGTCGCCGAAGAAATATTTTTTTTATTTCGTTCTGTTGGAGATGCTTAACCTGGGGTTTGAACCGAATCCTCAAGTCTAATAAGCCAACACACAAACTACTAGACCAAGGCGACTTCACTTATGGGTTAATAACTTGTGAATTTCCAATAGGGAAGCATCCAACACGGATGAAGTTGTCGGTTGTAGTCTTCGGTAGTAGTTCTAAGGAAGAGCTAGGATGTTAAAGTATTGCCCACTATGTTGTTCAGAGTTGTCCTGGGCTAATTGTATGGCTACTGATCATTAATCAATTTCATTTGAATCCTAGGTCAACGGGATCTCTGAAAATAAGCAAGCGAACGGTTTGCCACGTGCTGGATATGACTCGTAAGAATGCAAGAAAGCGAAACTGCAGGTGGAAGACTACTGGATACCATACGGGTTTGGTATTTATCTGCACCAAATATGTTATCACGCGCTGAAAAGTCGCCGTAGTCTAGTAGGTATTGTGTTGGCTTTTTAAACGTGAGGGCAAGTTTCAAAGCCCAGGTCAGAAATCTTCAACAAAACAAAATTTGCGAAAATATTTCCTCGGCAACTTTCTCTCAGTAGATTTCTTGCAAAAACTCTGAGAAAGTAAATACAATTGCCATGAAAAGTTTCTCAAAAATCTGTCGTTCGCAGTCGACTTTAAACTGTGGGTCCCACCACTCATGCATAAAATTAACACAAACAATATAAGTGGTGTGAGAAGCTAGGTTGTATTCCTGACTAAAGGGTTGCAATGGCGAATTGTGTTATGTATGGGAGAACATATACAGTCTGCTGGCTATACTTACCGGATTGGAGTACATAGTAATGACAAGCTATGAAGACTTGGAGGAAGAGAAGACTCTTATTCAGTTACTTTGCATCTAAGATAAAACCTTTCGTGAGTGGTCGACTGATGCAGGACAACTTCCCGGATTTGAATTACATACAAATTTTTGCGGTGCGAGTGATGTGTTAAATTATTAGAATGATGACTCACGATACTCCATTACGTTTTAGTAGCACTTTTCATTTGTACTTTGCTGCATACTCTCACGAACTAAGTGAAGTTCTGCATTTTAGTTTTTCTTTTTAAAATATTTTTTTTGTTTTTTGTCTTTTTTTTCAATTCTACAAATAAAATCCAAATAAAAGTTTCAAAATACTTTTTTATTGCAACAACAAACTTTCTTTAAGTGACTACTTTAAATAGTACTAAACTCATTGGTTTTAGTACCCAAGTTATGTGCCATTTAATATGGCAACATGTGTGCTGTCGCAGTGCCTGAGCTGCAAGAGGCAGAGTCAAAAAGTCTGCAAAAAGCATTTATCAAAACTCTAATGACACACTCAATCAACTATGGGGGCCAATGGGGAATTCATTATTCATTCATACGTTCCAAACATACAATTCACATATTGTCACTGACAACAACAACGACAACAAAATGACTTTGTTTTTCGTTTTTTTTTTTCTTTGAAAAACTAAAAATAAAAAGTTTTTCTGTTTTTATAAATAATTTGCAACAACAAAAAATATATCGTGGCTTACGAAGGAAATCATTTGTATATCCTTTAACCGTTACTACATTTTCAATTACAAACTTGAACTTAAAGTTGATAAGTGGTGAAGAGAGAATGAATTTTAAAAAGGATGGCAAAGAAAACAAAAAAAAACTGAAAAAAATTATAAAAATTGGCTTTAGAGTCAGGAATATAAAAAACTAGGTTACCATAGCTGCTGCTGCAGATGCTGCTGCTACTCTTAATAATTACACATCAATTGTCACATATTTTTTGTCGAGAGTATGCCAAAGACTTATTTTTTAAAAACACGAATGGAAACAAATCCTGTAACCAGAATCTGTATAAACAAAGTGTGTATATGACACAAATATTGTGGCAACTAAAATATGGGATAAAAGCTTCATTACCTAGCTTGCTCTCTCTCTCTCTTTCTCTCTCTCCCTCTCTTTTTCAATTCCTTGCTCTTTTTGAGAGAGCTTTAAAAGACTATGAAGAAAAACTCTTAATTTCAGCGCCTCTCTTAAATTTCAACTGCATTTGTGCATTTAGTTTAGTGTGTCTGTGTGTGTGTAGTGGTTATTACAGCTTCCCTTTTAAATTTCATATTCCAGCATCTCTTATTGTTGTCGCTGTTGTTGTTATTGTATTTCCAGTTGTATTTATTCCAAGAATTCAAGTTGAGCCTGTGTATACGTTTGTGGCAGCTCCTTTTTGAGGATATAAATTAACTTTCAGTTGGTGTTCCGGTTTCGGGTTGTGCTGTTTGTTGCCTTTTCCTCCTTCAAAAAATTAAAAGAAACGTGGACGGTTTGTTTTAAAACAGACACATACAAACAAAAATAACAAAAAAAAACAAAAAAAAAATACAAAAATTTATAAATACACACACATTTCTAACAAATACTACTACTAACACAGAAATAAGAAAAAAAAACAAAAAACAAGGAAAACCAAATTAAAATTAAAAAAGAGTGAAAACTTTTTGCCATTTAAAGAAATTAAAAAAAATAAAAATTTCCGAAATAAAAAATTAATTCAAAAAATAAAAATTAATTAAAAAAATAAAATAATAAAGTTTTTAAATTAATAATAAAAGAGAAAAATTTGTAATACAATATAAATAAAATTTAGAATTTTTTAAAATTTATAAAAAAAAAGAAAATTAAATCCAAAGAGAAATTTTATAAAAAAAGGTAAAAATTTTTTAAAACAAAATTATATTTAATAATATTTTATTTACAAAGAACAAAATTTAAGAAAAAAAACTGATTAAATTTTTCCATTTTTTTTTTCAATTATAAGCGCCTTTGAATTTTAATGAGTGTCGTCGTTGAGGTCATAAACTTTTTCAACTTCTTCAACAGTTGTGGAATACATACAAATAAAAAAGGCATAAATTAGCCTAAAAGCAGGCAACTTTTTTGTGTTTGTTTTTTCTTTTTTCTTTTTTCTTTTTAATTTAATAAAAATAAAAAAATTAAAAAAAATTTAAAAAATATTGAAAAAATATTAAAATAAAATAATGAAAAATAATTTTAATATTTTTATTTTTAAAAACAAATAAGCCTAAGAACAGGCTTGTTAAAATACTGATTAAAACTTAATTAAATGAAAAAAATTAAATTTGTTTTTATTAAAAAAACGCCTAAGAACACGCTCATTAAATTTCTTCTATTAATTTTTTTTCTAATATTTTTATATTTAAATTTTTATTTTTAAAAGCTTTTTAAAAACAAAAACGAAAAAAAACCATTTTCTTGAAAAAAAAAATTTTTTTAAGAATTTTTTAAAAATTAAAAAATTTATTTTTGTTTGTTTTGTTAAATAAAAATTAAAACAAATTTTAATTAAAAAAAACTATTTAAAGGATAGAATCACTGACGAAAAAGAATTCGTAATTCCCATGTCCAATAGCTTACTACTGGGAATGAAACCCACAACTCTCATACATACAGGCTAGCAGAGATGTTCAAAAGATAACGAATTTCATAATAAATATGCTTTTATATTTTTCGTTTAATAGAAATATATAATTTCAGTAAAAACTAACCTAAACGTCACTTTTTTTAAATAAGAAAAATTAACGATCACTTGATTCCTAAAACAAATTTTAACGAAAATTAACTAAAAATTCGTTTTGTAAAGATATTTTTAAACCCTCATAACGCTGTTACATTACAATTAGAAATATACATTAATTTTTAAACACTTATTACAATCAGTGGTAATAGTTTAGGGAAACAAATTAAACAAAAAAAACCTAAAAAATTAAAAACTGTTTTTAACAGCTTAAAATCAAATGGAAGCACTTTTCACAAACTATATACTCTCTATTCTGATTTAAAATTTATTTGGAAAAATAAGAAAATAATCTCAATTAATAGTTTCCTATTATTGAGCTTAAAAATTAACAATAAAAGTATAATAAATTTTAACTTAAATTGCAGAACCGAAAGTTTGTTTTAAGAAATCCATACTTCATCGCCAGTGATAATTCGAGTGATCAAACAGCATTTCTAAGATATAAAATCGGCTTCGATTCTATAGCACCCAATTCCCTTGTTTTTGCATAAATCACGCTGCTTTTAAACGCCTTGAAATGGCTGCCTCAGTCACACCTAATTGTTCTGAAAATTCTATTTCTATCTGACACGAGTCTTGATCGAATAGTGCTTTCAATTTATGGGCCCCAAATTTTTTTTTCCGTACACAAGCCTCTTTGTCTTTGATCTCCAAATCACCAAACGCGCAAACCATTCGATAGATTTTGGTGTTTATAGATTATTCTTACTGTATAATATAATAAGGAAACAAGGATTTATATGCTCAATTTGCTCCTACAAAAGTCTATTTCTTCTGCAGTGTGAAAGGTTTTCCATTGCGATAAATAATTTCAATGTGCATAGTCAAACAAAACAATGTTTACTGATTTTGACTGCTCAAGGAGTGCTCTTTCAATACATAAAACAACGCATAATTAAATGGTGTTATCTAATGCATTTCAATATTTTTTAATTGTCTAGAACTCGGATTTTATTTAAACAGAATGATAAAGTGATGTTGAAAGTTTCTAGGTATACAATCAGGATAGAAGTATAATACAATAATAATTGATAATTTAATCATAATTTATTGACAGTGGTCTGCTTCTCAACATCTAGAAATTACTGTTGATTTGCTATCGTTATTGTTTTACTTCTATCTTTTGTAGTTCTCGGTATGTGGTGTTGTTATTGCAAAGCGATCTTTGTTATTTCACTACTTTTTGTTATCGTAACTTCTTCAGTTTATTATTGTTTATCCTTTTTGCTATCTGCTCTAACTTTTTAACAATAGTGAAAGATTTTTAAAACTATAAAACTATAAAGTAAATCTGAACTCCCTGGTATTTAATATTTTACACTGGCTCTACTTCTGTGCCTTTAATACTTAATTACCTTGCCACCATTACCTAAATATCTTTTTGGGATTTATCTCCAGACCAAATTGTTCGTACACATACATAATTGGTCATTGCAACTCTTTAGTCAGGATTACAACCTAGCTTCTCACACCTCTTATGTTGTGTTAAATTTATATATCGTTGGTCTCATGTAGAAAGGCCCTAACTCACATTTTTTTCGAAACTAATTTTTTGTGATTCCAATGTGTATTTGTGTTAAATGCATTGGAATCACAAAAAAATCAATTTCGAAAAAAGTGTTTGTTAGGGCCTTTCTACATGAGACCAACGATATGAGTGGTGCAACCTACAATTTAAAGTCGACTCCGAATCACAGATTTTTGAATAACTAATCATCGCAATTTTTTATTTACTCTTACAGTTTTTGCCAGAAATCTCCTGAGAGGAAATCGCCGAAATAAATTTCGTTTTGTTTGCGATGTCTGACCTGGGTTTTGAACCGTGACCTCACGACTAATAAGTTAACGCACTGCCTACTAGACTACGACGACTACAAAAGAAATTTCTCATGCTTTGATTAAATCCTTAAAATATTAAAGAAATGGCTCCATTAGACTGATTGAAGAACACAATCATTAAGGAATCTTTAAAGAGAAACATTGTATCAAACTCATCAAATCTTTTGCTGCACATAATTTGAGTTATTAGGCAGCCGTATTCTTTTGAATATTTTAAAGACTATCAATGTCTCACTTGATGATACGTTTAAGGTTGTAATGCAACCTGTGTGACTGGCGTTCTCTATTCGATTTTATCGTGCCCAAGAACCGTTGGACGATTTGGTTTAAATTAAATTATCGTATCTTTCAACTCTGTTCGATTCGTTGTTGGTATTTCCTCTTCTAGAGTGCCTAAATAAAGAAATTTCCTGAATGTTTTATTTGAAGGACATTTGCACTCAAGCACTTTAAATACAATTTAACACCATACGTGACTGAAAATGGAATAAAATTTCCACACATGGCTAGGAAGGTTTCTAGTTTGGGTGTAAGACAGGACCAAAGCTTTCATTAATAACAGTGGTCACAGTCATATCATAAAGCAAATTTCATCGATGACCTGTTCATTCTACACAATAGAAAGTGCTCTAGTGAAGTATAAGATTATGTTGCTAAATACGCATAATTCTCATCTGACTCTTAAATCGAGCAATGCCGATAAAGCATTTCAAATCAAATTTCATACAGACTTCTTTAATTTTTCTCCATACCTACCTATGTACCTCTCTACCTGTTTTTCTGGTTCCAAAAATAAAGACCTCTGCCGGAGCTTTATATATAAAACAAAAATTAATTTGTAGAAGAATTCCTTCATTTTTACTTCCGAAAATTCAAATCTTCAAAAACCGTTAAAAGCCGTTTTTATTTCATTTCAAATATTTCCAACAGAAAGAAGAAGACACACACACACAAATACTCATGAAAGTTATCCCTTAAATTCCTGTCTTTCAACTCTATTTGCCATTCAGTTAAATTTTCTATTTTATATACATACCATGTATGTGTATGTCTTACATACACATACACATGCTCTCAACAGTGCTATTAAAAGCGCTCTTTTTCTCTCTTACACAATTGGTGTAGTGGTGCTCAATTTCGTTTAATATTCCAAATCAAGCACACTTTTCATTTTGTTCTTAGTGCTGCTGTAGTGTTGCTGTTGTTGTTGTTGTTTTATTGTGATTATTGTTATTATTGTTGCAAAATGATACTAAAAAACATAAACAAGCAAGCAAGCAAGCAAGCAAAAAAAGAAGTGAATATTTGCTCTCTTTTTGTGTTTGTATTTGCCATTCTGTGTGTGTGCTGAACACGTTTAACAACGAGCATGTAAAGCAAGAGTGGCTGCTCAAAGTTACAGTTACACAGTTACAGTAAACAACATACAATGTTTGTATACATACGTAATTTTTGTATTTTCCACTGTCTTTTGTTGTTTTTTTTTCTCTTTTTTTGAGCCAGTGTTACAACAGGCTTTGCCAAAGTGTTGAGAGTAAGTGTAGGTGTAAGCATGTGTTTGTGTGTGTATGTGATATGTGTGGTGAAATAGATTCTATTTGTGTTGCTTTATGTTGTCTTTTTTTGTGTTTCTATTCCTTGCAACGTCAACTTTCCATTGATATTTCTTTTTTTTTTGAGAGGCTAAAGAGAGTGTTTGTGTGTGTGAAAGGTGGTGAGTAAAGTTGTTGCTAAAAGTGCGTCTGAGTGCTGATGCTGTATGAAATTCAAATATTTCTATACAACAAGAAGACAACTTCCACTCATACGAAGTTAAAGCATATTTTTTTGTAGTCATAATTTAAACAAAAACTAAAGTGTAAAATTTTCTTAAAATTCAATAATAAAATTTTTTGTTTAAATTCTAAAAAATATTTTAAAAAAAATTAAAATAAAAATTTTAACAAAAAGTGCTTATGTTAACTGTATTCATTGTCTTTTGAACCTGCTGTTGCTTGTCTTTTTCTTTTTCTTGCTCATTTACTTTGTGTGTGTATGTGTGTGCCTTTATATTTGTGTGTTATCCTTTGTGCTTTTGTTCGTAAAACGTATCAAGGACAAATGTGCTTTTTTTCTGAATGGTCATGTATAACAGGTGCCCGTATTTAACTCATGGGCTCTTCTCGTTTTTTTTTTTCAATTTTTTTTGTGTGTCTGTTTTTTTTTTAATTTTTATCATACAATAGAGTGTGTTTTTGTGAAAAAAAATAAAAAGAATTGTTTAAAATTATCTTTTTATTTAAAAAAAAGAATCCATTGCGTAGACATGCTATGTTCTTTGGAATCCAAATGTATTCTCCTCTTGTTCCAATGCTTTTTAAAAATGTATATAAAAAATATTTTTAAAGCAATCAAAGAAAATGTTACAAAAGTGAAACGAAAAATTTAAAAATTCTTCACAAAAATAATTCAAAAAATGATTAAAAAAAATTAAAAAAAAATACTCAAAGTAACTAAGTTCTCAAAAAAATTTTAAGAAAGACTCTCTGTCTTCTTTATGTGGTCTAACATTTTTATATATTTAGTCTTCTGTAATTGTAATCCTAACATTGGATTCTTGAAAAGTTTCCTTTAATAGTTCTTATATTTTCAAAGAGCTTTTGTGACTTTTTGATTCAAACTGCTATAGAATTTCTAGGTGACTTCCTCTAAGCAGATTTCTGGCAAGAACTCTGAGAATAAATATAAAATTGCCATGAAAAGTTTCTCAAAAAAAATTGTGGGGTTCAGAATCGACATTAAGCTGTAAATCCCACCACTCATATATAAAATTAAAGCACACAACGTAGGTGGTGTGAGAACCTAATTCATAACCTGACTGAAGGATTATAATTACCATTTATGTTTGTTGTGTGTCCTGCTTCGCACGTCGAGTCCCTGTAAAGTTCAAAAATAATAATTGGGCTTGGAAAAAGTCAGTAGCAAACTTAGTAAGTATGCCTAGTGAAAAGTCGTTAACCCATCGGATATGCTAAGGACCGGTGAGATGGGATAACGAAATGACTTGTAGAGACACCAGATATGTAGATCTGGCCCCCGACATTTATATATGCAGGACAGAATTTGCATTGAACCTATCAACATTCCATCGGAATAACCTTAAGGCATTGATAACAGGACACTGGCCTCTGGTTGTTCACTCCATGAGACTGGGAATATTTCTCATACCTTATAACGACTTCTGCAGAAGCTTCAATGACTTCAATGAAAAGGAAACCACTGACCATTTTCTATGTCATTGTTCGGCTTTTGGGATCCTGTGGTGTAGAATAATTGGACAATCAGAATTTAGTGACAGAACATGTCCAGACAAAGGCGATTTGAGAAAAATTCACACTTTTTAAAGACTCTTGAACTGGTTGAGATATGCAATGCAGGAGTTATAATTATACGACGGAAAATCGGTAATAAGGGTGTTAGAAAGAGACCTTATAGGACCCAAGAAAGCTGTGTTCATTGGGCATTTGCCAGTTTGATCCAACCTAATCGATTGCACATACGTTTGGAACTGAAGAGTTATTGTAGCCTCCCAATACATACATATTTGGTCAGAATTATAATCTAGCTTCTCATACCACTTCTGCTGTGTATGTTAATTTTATCTGTAAGCTGCGTGACCTACAGTTTAAAGTCGACAGATTTTTTGAGAAACTTTTTGTGGCAATTCTTTAATTACTCTCAGGGGTTTTGCCGGAAATCTGCTGAGAGTCGCCGGAGATATATTTTTTAACTTTTCGTTTAGCTGGCGACGTCTGACCTACGGTTTGAACCGTGGTCTTACGTCTAATAAACCAACACACTATTGACTAGACTGCAGCGACTTGTTGCCTGTACTACGTTTGAAATATTTTTTAAATTTCTATCTATCAAAATATTAAACTTACACTCAGCCACAAAAGTATACACACGGTTAACAAATTTCAGAAATTTTTTAACAAAGACCGTCTTAAAATCGAGGAAACTATAAAGATTTTCAACGAAAACGGATTGGTCCAAAAATTTCTGAAATTTGTTAATCGTATGTATACTTTAGTAACTGTGTGTAACTTAACTCTATTAAATCTTAAACTTGATTTGCTAATTCATTTAATTGTCTTTTTAAAATTTTTCTCTTTGCAGACTTTCTTGTTTTTTTGGAGAAATGGCAACTAATGGCAACTAGAAATGATTTGAAATCAAAAAAGTGATTTTTGAGTGAAGCAGTTTATTGAAGAAAAACTGTATGTGAACAATGGAAAAGTGTATGAAAGTGAATTGAAATATTAAGAGTGCATATACATATGTTGGCTGATAAATTAAAATATAGAAAAAAAAAACACAAAAATTAAAACGAATTGGTGTATAAAACGACATTAATATTTAATATTCATAAAACTAAATATTAGAACAAAAACAAAAAAAAAACGAACAAAACGAAATTTTCGAAAACAATAGAAAACAAATGACTTCGTATTCCGTATAAATAATAAGAAAATAATTTTTTTTTGTATGTAAAATTAGATAAAAAAATTTAAAAAAAAATTTTTTTTTTTTGGGTAAGAATCATTTTATAAAGTTTAATACAGAATTTAAGTTCATTAAGAAATTAAATAAAACCATGGGTTTGTTTCTTGAGATTTATTCTGTCATACCCGTAATAACGACATACTATCAGGCCAAAGGAATGATTGTAGCTCTTCAACTAAGATGTGGAGAGTAGATTCTGTTTTTGTGGAAATGGGTATGGTGATATTTCAGTTGCATTTTTCTTATATCAAAGTCAACAGTCAGGGAATAGCCCCCACTTATGCAGTGCATTGTGGTGAATGTAGGAAAGTAGGTACAGGGACATAGAAAAGAGGGGGTAGTTTTTATGGATGCTAGATTTGAATCTGTCGATATTGTAAGTGACAGCAAAAACTTCTGCGTGTAGAGCGTTCCACATACAAATAGTGCGACTGAAGAACGAATGTTCCTTGTATAGCAAATGCCATCCACCGGCCAATCCAATTACTGCGTATAAGTATACGATTTTCGGGAACAATTCGCTTTATTTCTTTACAGCAGAATCTATTGTTGCACCCATAGAATAGTAAAACACAAGCCACATTACGATGGTGCTTAAATGAATTCTAATGAGAACTTTCGTCTTTTCCTGTACCCGTTCGAAAAGCCTCAAATTAGACTTTGGGCACCGGCCCATACATGAGAGTTGTACTCCAGTCTTGGTGGGATATAGGTGATGTAAATATTAAGAAGTCCTAAGAATTCGAAGTACTAGAATGTTTCTTTGAAAAGCATGGAATTTTTATGCCCAGAATATCAAGAGCTTCTGGCTCCCTAATATTTACACCATCCATAGCTACAGATGTCATAATATTACTGTCGCGTTAGGGTATCAACACGAATCGTTAATTAATAAAATAATAATCGTTAATAAAAAAAAAGAATTGGAGATAGAACAAAACCTTGAAGTACACCTAAATTTAATTTGAATTTATCTGATAGAATCTATAACAACCCGTGTAGAGCGATCTCTTGAGAAAGCACGATATAAATCGAGAGATGCAACTACCGAAACGAAAGACAATAAGTTGCGTTACAAGTGCGTTGTGCCACACTCTGTTAAAGAGTTTAGAAAGATCTTGAAGGAGTGCATTGCACCATTTATTTAGTATAGTTCTGTATACCGTACGATGTGTGCAAATTGTTGTTGTCTGCTTGTCTTGTTTACTTATTTTCATTCAATTTATTTTTAATTCTCTCAATATTATACTCATGGCTTTCCTCTCACCAGAATAGTCACAGACTATCTTTCCCATGACAAGCTTCATAGTGTGGTGTTTCACTTTACTTTTGCAGCCAAGTTTAAGTTTTAAGTTTACTACTGGAAAGTACGTACTGTCCAATTCCTGCAAATTGATAAATGACTTCTCGCATCAAGCAGATTCTTAATTGCGTATTTTTGAATTTTGTAGACTTAATTTCTATTTGGTAACCAGTGAAATTATTAAAATCCCTATAAGTCAAGTAACTGGAAAAATTCTGACAATAAATATAATCGACATGAAATGTTTTTCAAAGAATTTGTCGTTTGAAATCGCCTTTAAACTGCTGGTCCCCCATTTCATATCTAAAATTAACACACACAATACGGGTGATGTTAAACGCTAGGTTGCAATCCTTACTTAAGCATTGCAGTCGTTTCATCATTTCTGTTCACTCCATGTTAACCACAATAACCATATAATGTGCACTTTAATTGCACATAAATCCGCTTCGAAAATCCCTTAGAAGCTAAAGTTAAAATTTTTCTGTATAGAGGCGTAGTTATGTCTTATCTTCATCCTTAGCAATAAGACCTACGGACACCTGAGCTTTTATTATGTTTAACCTAAAAATCAATTCGGTATCAGAGTAATGCAATTAGTTACGATTGAAATGTTAGGCAACTTTGGTGTTATGTGAATATCGATTCAGTACTGATGACCCTGCGCAATAATTCAAACTGTTAAACCAAATTTAAGCCGCCGTAGTGTAGTAGGTAGTGTGTTGGCTTATTAGACGTAAGGCCACGGTTCAAACCCCAGGTCAGACGTCAAAACGAAATATGAAAAAATATTTCTTCGGCGATTTCCTTTCTGGTAAGAACTCTGAGAGTGAAATAAATTTGCCATCAAAAGTTTCTCAAAAATCTGTCCTTCGGAGTCGACTTTTAACTGTATGTATACAGCCACTTATATATAAAATTAACGCACACAACATAAGTGGTGTGAGAAGCTAGGCCGTAATCTTTACTGAAGGGTTGTAATGACCAATTATGTATGTATGTATTAGCAAAGTGATAACAGTAAGTGCAGTCAAGTGCTCTAAGTTAAGAAACTTTAGAAAAGATGTAAACAAGGATCTCAAAACGTATTAAAGTCTGGACACTTTTTATGCATTTGAACCTTAAAAATATCTTCTTTAATTGAAAAAAAAGCCTGAAATAATTTCATTATTACCATTTGAGTATTTATAAAGCAAATAGTTATACCAAATTTTCTCGTGCGCACTCCTAAATTTGGTTCTCAGAGTTGGTAGGGTATTCAACTGTTGTGGCGGGTTGTTGAATTTTTTTTTATAGTTTTTAAATTGGTTTGTTTTTATTAAATTACACTCAGCCACAAAAGTATACATACGGTTAACAATTTTCAGACATTGTTTAACCAATCCGTTTTCGTTGAAAATCTTTATAATTGTCTGACATTTTTCCTCGATTTTAACACGGTCTTTTGCGTTGGTTTAGAAATTTGTGAAATTTGTTAATCGTATGTATACTTTTGTGGCTGAGTGTGTTTTTTAAGAATTATTAATAATTTTTTTTTCATTATTTATCGTTTTAGATTACAAAAAATTAACGAAACGAAATTATAGGTATTTTTATTAAATTGGAAAATAAAAAAATTAAAATAAAATAAAAACAAATAATGATAATAATATAGGCATTGTAAATAAATACATATAAAAAAACAGAAACTGAAATACAATAAAAACTTGGAAAACTGCAACGCACAACAACAAACTATTTAATAATAGTGAAAGGAAAAACCAATAATTTAAAAAAAAATAAAATTTATCCATTGAACATACATGCATACATATGCAAGTGGAAGTATTATTAACAATATTAAATGAGAAAATAAACAAATAAAATAAAAAACAAATTTACATAAATTCTTAATTAATTGGTAATAAAAAAAGTTATAATAACAACAACAACAATAACAAAGTAGATAATTATTAAACAAATATAAAAGTAAATAATGAATGTAATACTCATACAACCAGCCATTAAATAATAAATTGGCAGAATAAATAAAAAAAATTAAATTTGTTAAAGTGCAATAAAATAAAATTTTTTCTTTCTCTCTTTTTGTGTTGAAACGATAAATAAAAAAATTAAAAATAAAAAATAAAAAAAATAAATTAAAAAAAAACCAAGCATTTTTGTAAATTAATTCCCCTCATAAGCATAACCATTTGAAAATTTGTTGTTAAACAAATACTTGGTCATCAAATAATTAAAACAACAAAAAAAACAACAACAAATTCTAAAACATTATTACAACAAAGATTACTAACAACATAATCATAATACTTGCGATATAATAATTAAAAAAACAAAAACAAAAACCTGAAAAATTCATTAATTTTTTCTTGCCCCACAACAACTAATTACCCATTAGAGTGCATTTACAAAAAATATTTAAAACTACTCAACGCATTTAAAATAAGAAGAAAAAAAATTCAACTCTTTACACCCCTGAATACATTAAAAATCATCATCATTGTTCAAGGAAACCTAAGAACAGACAAAACCATCAACAAGTGGTTGGCTGCTGTCTATGGCCACCTCTCTCTTGTACTCATCATCATAATGAAATAAAAAACCCAAAACCGTGATTTGTAACTCATACTCTCACCAAAACAAAAAAAAAACTCCTCAAAAAAAGAGAAAAAACCAAAAAAGGATATCCAATGCTTGTGTCCTTTTAAAAAGTGAAAATTTTTGTGAAAATCATTTAAGCATAGTTAACCCAGAAACATTTACCACCCCCCAGTACATAGCATAGTCTCAAACCATTTTTTTCCTTGTAAAAACATTGGTTTTTCTCTATAAAATGAATTCAATGTAGATGTCATATAGTGAGAGATCGTATTAATTGGATGATTATCACAGTAATCTTATAATAGTAATAAATAATCTTAAAATAATTAAAGGTAAGTCACAATATTTTCCTTCCTTTTTTCATTTTTATTCATAAGATTTCAAAATTATTTGACCTGAAAGTAATTGATTCCAAAAGAAAACATTTTTACATGACTTGGCCTTAAGTTTCCAACTAAGGAAGTTATTGTTATACTCAATTGGCTTCCCCATTGATCTGCTTTTAAAGCAAACTCCAATCCTGAGCCAACCTTGGCTGCAATACTTTGAAGCCATTGACACATTCATCTCCACAACAGGGTTCCCTATACTAATTTTTTGATAGAAGATTTGTTTTATGAATTCCAACTAGAAACTTCTGGTTTGATGAGACGTAGGTTCACGTTAGGCTGCTTGATGTATATCACAATGGCTCCAAAATTTTGCACAGGGTAGACAGTGAAGTACATATTAACACATTAATCGCCATGTCAGTCATATGTGTTTGACGCTAAAAAGTTCTACATGAGCCATTTCAGACATACACTAGGCGATAATTGAAAGTATGAATTTGTAACCAACAGCGTCATGTGGCTCTATATAAAAAAGTACTCGAAATATCTTCAAAATTTTTATTGAGAAGCAAAATAGAAATGTATTAAAAATATAAGAACTAGTTTAAAAATTTTAAATATGGAATAAATTCGAATTTTATTGTATTAATGAAAATTGAAAGTATGTCATATACGCCAATTGAAAGTACAAAATTTTGAATATTAATATTTAATTGACTGCACCATAAAATTTAAATGTATGATGAATAATCCGTGTTTCCGCCCTTATTTTTAATAACAGCACGGAGTCGGTGTGACATGCTCTTAACCAAATTTGTTCGTGTTTCAGATGGTATTTTTGTCCATTGTTCCTGTATTTCTGCCCAAAAAGTCGTAGCGTTAATTCTTCTGTTTACAGTAAATTTTGTGTTCAGAATTGCAATACGCGAAGTGTGTTTAGGATCGTTGTTCTGTTGAAAGACAAACGATCCTAAACCCATTGTCTCTACAGATTCTGTTAAATTTTGCTGCAGAATATCCACGTAAACACTTGCTGTCATTTTTCCATCGATTTTTACTAAATTTCCGACACCATTCTTGGAGAAACAGCCCCAAACCAACCAAACAACCCCCACCATGTTTCACCGTATTCTGAACGAATTTTGGTTTGAGCCGCTCTGATTGTGTGCACCAAACACGTTTTTGCTTTTTAGGGTTTTTAATTCAAATTTTGATTTGTTGGACCAAATTATTTGCTCCCAAAACGAAATTGGCTTGGTGACGTGTTCCTTGGCAAATGTAAGACGTTTTCTTCTATTAACCTTTGAAACCATAGGTCTTTTTTTGCAGCTAAACTTTTTAAGCCCATTGATCGCAGTTTCCTTTGAATCGTTCTTTCTGAGACGTTCAAATTCAGCTCTTCTTTTAGCTCTCGGGCAGAGCTTTCTGGTTTAATAGCAATTTATCGCTTCATCAATCGAGCTTCATGTGCTGAAATTTTTTGCTTTCGTCCTCCTCCGTACAATGTTTTACATGTTTTAGTTACTTTATATTTTTCAAATATTTTTCGGGCTCCGCTGATAGATATTTTGTACTTTTTTTGCAATAGCAGAATAGGTGTCACCATTTTTTCTATCTGCGACAATCAAACATATAATTTCTTCACTTTTTCACATTTTTGATAAGTAATATTAACACCTAATTAAAATAAAATAAATTCTAAACGCACTGATTTAAGGCACAAAAATTTTTTTAACGTATTTTGAATTTAATAAAACGTAATTTAATTATTAACAACAATTTTACTTTCATTTGTCGCACTGGGATACCAGCTATCAACTAAATTTATTTTAAATTTAAATGCAATCACGTGTTTTTTAAGAAACATAACGGTAATCGTTTATTCTTTGGTTTAATTTTTTAATTTAGACTCATTGCACAGTAGCAAGGTGTTATTCTGTAAATGCTACACGTACCACTGATTCCTACACAATGCATTCAACGCTGTGTTCAAAACAACAGGATGCTTCAGACTTATAAGACTGACACCGCTTGTCGAGAATAAAAATTTTAATATAGGGCCATGGCAGTCATATATGTGTGACATAAAAAATAGTGTCTTTCTGGGAATTTTGGCAAAAAAAATTTTTTTCTGTGATACATTAAGTTTCCTTTATACATTTTTAACTAAATTTTCTAATAAATTTAACACGGGCCATGTGAAAATTTTTCTGATATTATCGTGGCGATTACGGTTTAAAAGTCTTCTAATTAGTTTTTTGTCTAGGCTGCCTCAATATTATAGAATTTCCCCGGAGGATCATTTTGAAACTGATGCAACCCTTCTTTCTCTCAAAATCGCTTTAGTTATCTCCACTAGTTTCACGTCAATATTCGCTTATTAAAGGTAACTCTAATGAACTGACCAACGGATAAACTGTAGGATAAAAACGAGCTAGTCGACGTAGTCTAGTAGGTATTAGACATAAGGTCACTATTCCATAAAATGAAAAATATTTTGACGGTGACTTCCTCTCAGCAGATTACCTGCAAAAACTCTGAGAGTGAATTAAATTGCCATGAAAAGTTTCTCAACAATCTGTCGTCTGTAGTCGACGTTACTCATGTAAAAAAATTAACAAGTAATCCGGACTAAAGAGTTGCAATGTCCAATGATGTACGAGTATGTATATGTAAATACAATGTTATTGCCGTATTCTAGTAAGTAGTGTGTTGGCATATTAGACATAACGCCAGGGCTCAAAACTCAGATCAGACATCTGCTATTTGTTAAGGAACTTCCTCTCACCAGATTTCTGGCAAAAAATCTGAGAATAAATAAAATTGACATGAAAAGTTTCTCAAAAACCTGGAAAAAAAAACTCTGAGAGTAAATAAAAAATTGCCATGTAAAAGGTTCTCAAAAATCTCTCGTTCGGAATCGACTTTAAAGCGTAGGTGCACGCCCTTCATGTATAAAATTAACACACACAACATAAGTGGTGTAAGAAACTAGGTTGTAATCCTGACTAAATGATTGTAATGACCAACTATGTATGTATGTATGTAAAGGTTTTGACTTTCGACTCATCATTTTGGCGCACCATTTTGAAAGAAAAGCAATGTTGCGCTGACCAACTTCCCCCTCCTTGGTTCGGAGGAACTTGGTCAGTACAGGTACTGCGTTCACCTGTGGCGTCACAACGGGCTGTTATGCGTGCTCAAGTGAGCTTTTGATATGAAAGCTACCACACTAACCTAACCTAATGCTTGTTAGGTGATGGAATTTACACTGAAAATCTCTTTAGCTAACCTTACAAGCGTCATGTACAGTACCTTCTTAGGTAGAACAACAACAATAGATTAGCGAAACGGAAACAAGGCAGAAATTCCAAATTCCAACAACTGGAACTTATGGCAACAATAGCAACCAACCGAATAAGATGGAAAATGCTTTGTGGAGGCCATATGCTCCCAAGAGAGGTAATGGAAAAAAGGAGAAAAAACACAACTACATTGATTCTCGCCTTAAATTCCAAGGATTTCTTTGGAAAATTTCAGATCTTCCAAACGATTTCAGAACATAAGGACATCAAATGAATTGTATGCTGAGGAACTGCTTGGGGTTGGTATAGAACTCGCAATGTGCGACCAGTTACAGTGCATAAGTGTTATGATGGCCTCAATTAAACTGGCTATTAGACAACTATCTTATAGAGAAGTTCAGCTTCTTCTGAACTGATACGTATAAGAACACAACGTATTTCGTCTTCTTTTCCTTAAATCGCATTATAACGTTTTCTTTATTAACAATACTTACAAAGTTATCTGCAACAATAGAAAAAGAAGTAGAGAGAGAGTCCCAAAAATTCCAGGTATTTGCGGCCACCATCCACTTAGGATTTGTCAACCAATTGCGTATACAAAATAAGCAACGGCAACCATCGCTGCCACGAAGCTTATAGTGCACTTGCAATTGGTTGTGCGACCATCTTCACTAACCTGCAACAATAAAAAAGACTGAGTCCGTTGATTGCACTGCTTTTATACGCCTTTCAATATGGGCTTTTCCTCATATAGATCAAAGCAAGCGCTGCTAATTTAAATCAAGTTTCAAACTCAACGAAATAGAACTTCTCCATATCAGTGTTGTATTCAACTATTTACAGGGTTGCATATTAAGAAAGTCACACATGCTAGTGACGTACAATTTATATTACTAAATAATCGGTATACTACATAATAAATATAAAATTCTAATTATCTAAAATATGCTACAGCTACAGCATGGATATCCATTGCACTATCGTGGTTCCAACAGGCCACTGTCCTATTGGGAGCCATCTCAATAGACTCGATAATTCCTCAAATGATGTCCGCAAAAGTTGTCATTCTAAAGAAAATAAAGAGGCTCTTGCTCTTCCTGTCTTCTCATTTTCTGTTATCTATGACTGAACCTTCTAAAATATCGGCTAGGATTTCCTATAGGTAAAGTTTATAACCGAATTGTTTATGGACTGTATTGTATAACAATAGGTCTCTGATGTAAGTGGTAGCTTAACCCTCAAAGAGTCACGAGTAATTATAAAATAATTATAAAATTTTATTTTTATAACTGAGAGAGGGTCTCAGAATGCCAATTATTTCAATCATCAAATCAAATCTGGAGCTAACTAGCTTTGCTATATTTTTGGTTAAATCTTCCCTCTGTGTAAAGTTGTATTTTTCACCTACTTGGAAAATTTTAAGAGCTGAAGTCGCCGTGGTCTAGTATGTAGTGTATTGGCTTATTAGACGAAAAGCCCGGGTTCGTATCCCAGGTCAGGCATCGAAATAAAATACGAAAAGTATTTCTTCGGCGATTTCTTCTCAGCAGATTTCTGGCAAAAACTCTGAGAGTAAATAAACCTGTAATGAGAAAGTTTCTCAAAAATCTGTCGTTCGGAGTCGACGTTAAACTGTAGGTCCAGCCACTCACGTATAAAATTAACGCACACAAGATGAGTGGTGTGAGAAGCTAGGCCGTAATCCTGACTGAAGGGTTGTAATGGCTAATTTTGTATGTATGTATGTATGTAAAACCTGTTACACTGTGCTGTATATCGGTTTCGAAAGTAAAGTTAAGAGATGGGTTATTTAAGTCACTTGTTACTCGAATGCCTTGAATACAATCCGGCTCTTATAAATGTTTCCCGACATATGGTTCTTTTAAATGGTTTAACTGAACTGATATAAGCAGCCATTAGCCTTGTGAAGACTTTTACTCAGTACCTCTACATCACAACAACCTTAGCAGGCTGTTATCCTCCCGCTTTGAGCATAGTTCGGCCATAACTTTACTTAATTCATCACACACAGCTACAGATACCGAACATCAATAAAACACAAGAAATTTTAATATGCTGGAGTATTTCAATATTTCATAATCGAAATGAATCGATGCAAGTATGTATGCCATAGTCATAGTCATAGTCATGCCTTTATAAAGTCATAAAAATTTTAAAAAATATTTTCTCAACTGTTTGGAAAATTTTAATTTATAGTTTCAGTCATTAATTTTGCTCATCTCATATAGGAGGTGTGGCGGGGTAGGCCTCCTCCTTTGTAATACAAGGAAGGCAAAAGGAATTTTTAAATTATTTCCTATCAACTATTGCTCTCTCTCCCTCTCTCTCTCTCCTATACATAACCAAAGTCCAGAGAGTAACTTGAATTATTATGGACTGTGAAAACAATTTTTCAAATATTTCTCTGCTATGCTACCGTTTTTATTTGAGTTTTTTTTTTTTTAATTTAAAAAACTTTCATTTTGGTTCGTCAGAGAGTAAATGAGTTTGTATGAGTGTGAGTGTATGTATATGGGTATGTATGTGTATCTATGTTTTGAAGCCAAAAACTAATTATGGCTCGGTACGTACTAATAACTCATTGTTGACCTAATTTTTAATTATTGTTTGTTTGTTTGTATTGTATTGTTGTTGTTGTTGTTATTGTTGTTGTGTTGTTGTTGTTTATTATTGTTGCCACTGTTGTTGATGCAGTGTAGTTGTGCTCATATTGTTTCATGCTTGCTTGGCCTGCCAGCCAGTGTTTATTATGAAATATTTTATTACGGATATTATGGCCTACAGTTGGGTCTTGATTAAAAGAAAATTTTGCAAATAAATTTTTTTCTTTTTTAAAAACTATTTTCCAAATCAAACAATATGTGGCAAAATAATCTGAAAACTGACTTTATTTGTATGAAAATTGAATATTTTTTAATTTTGTCATGATATTCTTCTGTTAACAACCACTTTTCCTAACACACTGGCTATCATGTGACGTACCGAAGGTACATATATTTTTTTAAATATGAAGCCAGGTCCACCTCATGTATGTAAACAAGTATGCCTTGCTTCTTGATCGTATGTCGGGTCTTCCAGCAGGAACTTCTGAACCTTGGCAGATGATAATGGCTATCCTGTTAAACCTAAATCTGTCAAATTAGTTGTCATTTATTAAGTCCATTTGGACAAATCACTAAGGACGGATATATTATTCAACAACACTTGCAAAAAATGAAATTATTTTATCAAAATGGGTGTTCTGTTCATGCGACGTACCGCACGAAAATACATATTCTTCATACCAAACCGCATAAAATCCAAGAGCGATCCGAAAAAGTTACTGTTTGGTGTTGAATGCGAGCTGTCACCGGCACGCACTAAAGGTCGATTGGATGATCAGCACAACAATGCTGTCTGATTATTGTACCATATTGGATACGTGCCATGATTTAAGGTTATGTGTCATCTCACGAGATGGCGATATAAACTATCCGCCAAGATCGTGCGATTTGACTATTTTAGACTTATTCTTGTGTTTTTTTAAGTTGCATGTGTATGCGAATAAGTCATAAATAACTGTGATCCTCAAAGCTAACATATCCCATGTCAACGATTAAATTCTCCCCCCTTTATACGCCAGAGTATAAATTTCGAGAGTATGAATATTTCGAATGAACTCCATCCAAAGAATTCGTAGAGGACATTTGAAAGATGCTATATTTCACAAACACCGGCGAGACTTAAAGAAAGGGTTATAAAATACTCCTGGATGACCGCAGAGTAAGGTTGATCGAGATAGCTCAGGCTCCAAAGATATCAAAGATATCAAATGCTACGTGATTATTTGGATACGCAAAGCCCTGTTCAAAGTGAGTGCCGTATTTGCTCCGAATCGATTGAAAATAACAACGAATTGATGATTACAAACAGTGTTTAAAGCTGTTGGTCATTACAACTTTTATTCAGGATTACGATATAATTTCTCACACCACTTATGTTGTGTGTGTTAATTTTATACATGACTGGAGGACCTTACAGTTTAAAGTCGATTCTGAACGACAGATTTCTCTTTTGAGAAACTTTTTCATGACAATTTTTTTTTTGCTCCAAGAGTTTCTGCCAGAAATCTGCTGAGGGGAAGTCACCGAGAAGAAAGTTGTATTCATATTTCGTTTTATTAGCGATGTCTGACCCGGGGTTTGAACCGTAGCCTCACGTCTATTAATTCTACTAGACAATGGCGACTGCTGCGCATAAAACCCAGAATTTACAAGCCAATACGTGCTAAATATGAAGCATGGCTTCATTTTTCTCATGGTAGATTCAAAACAGTAGTCATCTGAGTATACTGCACGTGGAGAACCGACTTCAAAGCGTGCCAAGACGCAACTGTCAGCTGACAAGGTATTCTAGACTTCCTTTACAGGGAATTCGAATGTTGGATCACATGTTAGCCTCTGAACTTTATATAGCCCAGCTGTTAATAAAGAAGTGTTAAGAAACTTATGGTGATTTTCTGGATTATAAAATATTGTGCAGAAACTCACTGTATGTCTGCCTTCCAAAACGTTAGTTGCTTTGTATTTGAACAAAGTATCGTGTTTCATAATGCCGCTGTACAAAATATATACAATGTATTCTATTTTAAAACGTCGTCAATGTGTGTTTTTAACGCAGTCAAAAAGCAATCGGACATCGGATTTATAGTTGATGCATTGTTTGGTTACTTGGCATATCTACATATTTTATATACCGTAGGAAAACCGCATACAAACTTTGTATTGACACATTTTGGAAGGCAGCCTATTTGTTAGAAAACCTGGCCAAATTTGTTTTAACAATTAAACTTTTTGTATGACAATTTTGCTTAAATTTTCCGTTTATGAGAGGTTAGGATGGAAAGAGGTTAACTGGCTGCTATATTATCGAAAAAAAACTTTTTAATTCATAGCCCTATACAAAGGGACCCTACTGTAGGATTGTTGGCAATTGAAAACCGTGCTTGATATGCCATACATTTAGGCGTTTAGCAAATAAACAAAAAAAACAAGCAAACATGAAAACATTATTTCAATTTGAAAATATCCATCCATTGAAATATCATCATGTTGCCAACTTGTTCGGTAATTTGTTTAACCATAAAATGTACACATGTATTCTGACTTAAATTTGAAACTGACAAAAAAAACAAGGAAAAGAAAAACGAACGAAATAAAATTCTAAATAAACTTGTTACAGTTTTTCATTGTAATGGTGGCAATGCTATGTGTGTGGTCTTGCTTATGTTGCGTTATGAGAAAAAAATTTTGAAAAATGAAACAAAGTTATGATTCCGCCTTAAAAACATTTTTTTTTATTTCACACCAAGCAGCCTTGTTTCCTTGTTATAGAAAATAAGCCTGGTTTTTATGTGGCAACATTTACTCTTTTGCCTTTTCCGTTTTGTGTTCTTGTATGTGTGTGTGTGTGAGAGAGAGATTTTTTCCTACATTTCAACTCCTTTGAGCTGTCAGCATCCTGTTATACTTCCTTTAGTCATATTTCGTTTAGTTTGTGGCTGTCAGTGTTTGTTTTTGGTAAAAAGGAAAATTATTAAAAATAAAAACGCCATCAAATTATGACTCAAAAATTAATAAAAAAAAACAGAGAAATAAAAGGGAGAGAGAGAGAGAGAGAGAAGGACAAATATAATTACGGTTATAAAACTGTTTAATTCGAAATGTTGTTTAAATTTTTATATTTTAAATGTCCTTGATGTCCTTCAAATTTAAACGGTTGATGCTATACGAATCAGCAATTAAACGAAGACCAATTGGACAAAATTCGGAAGTCTAGACAATCTTTTTTACTGAATCTTTAGCAACGTCTTTCAAAGAAAGTTGGCCAATCAAGAAAAAGAAATCTTCCCCGGCCAACAGTGGAAATCCAAAAGACTAGGACTGCGAGAAACTAGGACGTTGTACAATGGGTCAATTCGACCTCCGGGTACTGTACTTATATTAATTGACAAGTATACGTCCTGTAACCTAACCTATCCTAAGGACTAGGCAAAATACAAAGACTTTTTAATGGGAAGGAATGTAAAAGCCATCATGTCTCTTTAATGCCTATCATTTGAAGCGCAGTCAGTTAAATAAAATGATACAGAGAGCGAAATGAAAGTTATTTTGCTTTATCAGTGGGCACAGTAACCAAATAATGCTCTTGGCCGATCTTCATGAGAGAAAAGCTTTGAGTATAGTAAACCTAAATCTTAGGTATACGCACATCTAAACCGTACAAGCCTAGTATATTATGATGGATGCATGGTATGTATGTAGTGAAGACATCGAAACGATGAAATTCCTTCCTTGTCATTGTCCAGCCTTTGAAAACACTATGCCAGACATAACTTATCTCAGTGCAGTGGACTGGAAGAATCTACAAAATTTGGTGCAAGGTACAGATTTCCTGTAGTGAGTATTGTGAATGCACAACAATCTGGCTTGATGTCTTAGGTGTATATCAATAGGCTTCTTCCTTTAGTCATATTTCGTTTAGTTTGTGGCTGTCAGTGTTTGTTTTTGGTAAAAAGGAAAATTATTAAAAATAAAAACGCCATCAAATTATGACTCAAAAATTAATAAAAAAAAACAGAGAAATAAAAGGGAGAGAGAGAGAGAGAGAGAAGGACAAATATAATTACGGTTATAAAACTGTTTAATTCGAAATGTTGTTTAAATTTTTATATTTTAAATGTCCTTGATGTCCTTCAAATTTAAACGGTTGATGCTATACGAATCAGCAATTAAACGAAGACCAATTGGACAAAATTCGGAAGTCTAGACAATCTTTTTTACTGAATCTTTAGCAACGTCTTTCAAAGAAAGTTGGCCAATCAAGAAAAAGAAATCTTCCCCGGCCAACAGTGGAAATCCAAAAGACTAGGACTGCGAGAAACTAGGACGTTGTACAATGGGTCAATTCGACCTCCGGGTACTGTACTTATATTAATTGACAAGTATACGTCCTGTAACCTAACCTATCCTAAGGACTAGGCAAAATACAAAGACTTTTTAATGGGAAGGAATGTAAAAGCCATCATGTCTCTTTAATGCCTATCATTTGAAGCGCAGTCAGTTAAATAAAATGATACAGAGAGCGAAATGAAAGTTATTTTGCTTTATCAGTGGGCACAGTAACCAAATAATGCTCTTGGCCGATCTTCATGAGAGAAAAGCTTTGAGTATAGTAAACCTAAATCTTAGGTATACGCACATCTAAACCGTACAAGCCTAGTATATTATGATGGATGCATGGTATGTATGTAGTGAAGACATCGAAACGATGAAATTCCTTCCTTGTCATTGTCCAGCCTTTGAAAACACTATGCCAGACATAACTTATCTCAGTGCAGTGGACTGGAAGAATCTACAAAATTTGGTGCAAGGTACAGATTTCCTGTAGTGAGTATTGTGAATGCACAACAATCTGGCTTGATGTCTTAGGTGTATATCAATAGGCTTGTTACCCTCGCTTGTACTTCTTCTCTAGTCAATCGAATTACCTATCAACAGACTTTTAAGAATTTTCAATTAGAAAGGCACTACAGAACAGTGATTTACAAATGATTGATGACGATAACCTGCACAGAAATTTATTATGAAACTATGTTTAATTAGTAAAATATGATTGATGTCAATCAAAAACAAGCAAGTAAAAGAAAGACTTTCAAGAACTCTTAATCCGAAAATCCCTACAGAATAGAGATCATAAACGATTGATGTCTTTAACCCGCAGAGAAATTTATTAATAATGTGAAGCTATGTTTAATTAGTAAAATATGATTGATGTCAATCAAAATCAAGCAAGTAAAAGAGTTATGAAATAAACTGCAAAAAATCAAGGATTCCTATAGAACTTTTGTTTGAATGTTAATTTGTAACAAAATTTTTGATTGATTGACATCAAGAATTGAAATAAAATAAAAAAAATCCAAACGACAACGAAATACTTTACGAATTAAAACAATCAATTGAGAAAATATCAGTTGGTAAAAATTAATAAATGATCTTTACTGCTAGCCTTTGTTTATATAAATATTGAAGTATATATTGATTGAATGATTGATGTCAATCATGCACAAAATATTATTGCTAATGTGCCATAAAAACATACTATTTTATAGGAATGTTTGAAGATTGAGCGCACTAAAGGCCAGGAAGTTAATAGACAATTTGTGATTGATGTCAGTCATAAAGCTAAAGTAATGACTGATGTCAAACACGTTCAATTGTTCAAATTAGAGGAGTAATTGAAAAATATATTACTGTACAGTGATGTTTAACAATTGAATTACAAGAAGCAATAAATGAAGTCGCCGTAGTCTAGTAGGTAGTGTGTTGGCCTATTAGACGTAAGGCCACGGTTCAAACCCCAAGTTAGACACCAAAACGAAAACATGACAAAATAATTCTTCGGCGACTTCTCAAAAATCTGTCGTTCGGAATCGACTTTAAACTTCAGGTCCGTCCCGCCACTCATGTATAAATTTAACACACACAACATAAGTGGTGTGAAAAGCTAGGTCGTAGTCCTGACTGAAGGATTGTAAAGACCAATTATATATGTAGTATGTGCATGATTGATGTCATTCATGATTGATGTCAATCACTAAATTGAAAACTAAAGCTTTTAAACCATAATAAGCCCTACTATAGGAAAGAATTAAAGGAATTATTTTAAAAATAATACAAATTTATTTTACAACTTAAAGCTAAAAATTAAAAATAAATTGAAAATGTAGAAAACAGTTCTTCAAATAACAGATTTTTCCGATTCAACACAGGCGCGACTATCATAAGAACACGATAGATTTTTGCCTAAAAAGAAAAACAAACGATTAAAATGCTTAAACCTGAGTTTTATTTTCCACACGAACTTACCCTCCACATCCAGGTGGCCTGTTTGAGTGCGTAACAGCTTAAAGCCCAAAAACACTAAGGCTGCAACCATGACCAAAACGCCTAGAACTATAAAAAATATGGTGGTCCAACTAGAGCCAGACTCATTGGTGTCTTTGGTATCAGCTTGTTGATGCTGCAAGCGGTTGGAGTACTCCTCTGTGGTTAAACACATGGCCTTAATGGTGTGATTTAATGTATCATGATCTACCACATGCGTCTTGAACCAAACATAACCCTCCTTACAGGCACAGGTGCCATTTTCCAAACAGATTGCATGTGGATCCTCACAGGGATTAAATCTGCAGTCAATATCATTGGCGGCAAATTTTAATGGATGACATTGGCCTTTGTGGTAAACATAGTCATCAGGGCATTTGTGATTTTTGTTACCCGGCGTATAAGTGGTAGAAGAGCCATCAAAGGGATCATAAGTAGTGCTCGGTATAATTTCATCAAACACTTCATTGGGATCAATGTCATCTCGATCGGTGTCTATATCAGTTTCAATAGTTATGCTTCCATCACCTGAAGCATCATCCTGGACTACTGTGCTTTCGGGATAATAAGTAGAGGTTTCCCAACCGTTTTCATTATTGTTTGATACGCATTTAAGCAGTTGCCAATTATAAGTAAAGCCATCATTGCATATGCACACGTGCTCATTTAAACAGTTACCATTTTCACAGTGATCGCAAATATGCACACAGGTACCCTGATGGGCCTTATAACCCGTTGAACATGCACATTCATTAGGCGCCACACATTCACCGCCATGTGGACAACCCAAGTCACAATGAGGTTTACATTGTCTGTCCTCCGTTACTCTATAGCCGTGCTTACAGGCACATTGATTTGGACCAACACATTCACTATGCTCGGGGCAGTCCCTGTCGCATATAGGCTCACATATGTATTTGCCATCTTTTTCTGAACGTAGCGACACATAACCCGGACGACATTCACACACTTCCGGCTCGACGCAACGTGAGTTAGCCGGGCAACCATTTTCAACACATTGCGGTTCACACACATGATACGCATTCAGTTTATAACCTTCACAGCAACCCAGTTCTACTTTGATTTTATGGACGGGCTCATAGTCCTCATAGACCTCAACTTGGGTTTCTTTCTTTTGGGCGATTTTGTTAAAGAAACCCTTTTTCACAACGGTTTTTAAGCGGGTTTTTGTAACAATTTTATGGCTGGTTACAGTTACGTTGTTATTACAGTAGGGTTCGCTCGATAAAGAGCTGACGGTGTGGGTAAGACAGCCTATAATTAGGAATACAAGGCATATCACTGGTAGGCACTGCATTTTCAAGCTATTCCCGGTGTCTAGAAAGAAAGTTTGAAAGAAAAAATTTTTAAGTTTAGAGACGTACTTCAGGTGTATTTTTAGTTGAAAGAGAATTAGAGATATCGATAACTAAAGTCGATAATAGCCGAGAATGTCAAATTACGTTGACATTTCTGCTTAGTTAGGATTGGCAACTCATCGTGAATTTATTTTGAAAAAAAATTTAAGTTTCGTGAAGTTCACACAGCTCTTTGCCCATTTAGCAATCAACTTAATCAAGCTAGGTTAGGTTAGGTCGGAGTGGTAGCTCTGATATCACAAAGATTACTTGAGCACGCATAGCGGCCCGTTGTGATGTCACGGGTGAACGCAGTCCCTGTACTAACCAAGTCCCACCAAAATCAGGGAAAAGGAAGAAGTTGGTCAGCGCAAGGGCTGCACACTTACTTAATCAGTTAATCAAGCTAGTGATCAAGCAATTTGTGCAGTTATTGATCGATTCAAAAATCATCGACAATACAAAGAAACCTTCTTCCTGCAGATAATATTGCTGCTATGACCGGGAGTCATAAAAAAATAGTCGCCTAACAAACTAAACAATTATTTTCCTGCAGCATCAATTTGGATATGCTCACTGGCCCCTAGTTTGAGCGAATACTCTATACTACTTTTTATTGGCCTATGAAACCAAGGACATTCTGCTGGCATAGTAGCAAAACCCGGAACAAACCTTGAAGCCAATCTTTAAGCCAGCATGGCGACTATACAACCGGAATTATTGGAAACAAACGTGAAAAATTATACAGGTTAAATTGATCATAAAACTCATAGCTGCCGAAAAGACAGACGCCGGAAATCATATTCAAAAAATAAATGCCATGCACCATTTGCTAATAAATAGCATTTCATTTTTACAATATGCTCTGGTAATAGTAAGGGCTCCAGCTTCTCACATTATATACCGAGAAGGGTTTTGCCTACCTCACCAGTAAAATATTTACGTCGTTCATATGGCTACTCATAGGAGACGAATGGGTCTTGATTCATGAATTCTGAAGATGTTGCAGAGACGATTCTTTAACTGCTTAGCGTTATATCTCACTTAACCTAGTACAATGTAGTTGCACTGCAAAGTATAGAAAATAGCAAACTCGAGAGCTTTATTTTAATCACCGAATGATATCAGGATTAGGGGGACCAACCACACTGCAGATACTTTAACCTAATTAGGTGAGGTTAAAGGGCCAGAGTTAAGGTCCTTTGTTATACTACAATTCAATATCCAACCCGGGGATCATTTCCATAGGATACAAAACTTTCTCCAGAAATCGTATTATTGTAGCAAATTAAGGTTTGAAGAGCCCGATGAAATTTGAAAGATAATGAGAAGTAAATAACCGCCCTCTATGTATTAATGGCAAGAGCTAAGCACTGACATCAGTATGAGATATAAGATAACCTGTTTCTCTTCTTTAGATCCACAGCTACTGAAAAAGTTATTTGAGTAAGTCCATTCGAATGACTTTCGATATGCCAGAGATCCTGTAATAACAGCAAGAGTGGCAATGCAAGCCTGAGAAATTTGAGGACAGAAGATAACCTAAGCCTAGCAATAATGCACGTATGCTATTGCTTCCAATGAAGTCAAGTGTTCGAAGAAATACCAGTTTAACTGAAGCTATCGGCGCACCTACATATGTACATAACATACATAATTGGTCATTACAATCCTTCAGTCAGGATTACGACCTAGCGTCTCACACCACTTATGTTGTGTGGGTTAGTTTTATACATGAGTGGCGGGACTACAGTTTAAAGTCGATTCTGAACGACAGATTTTTGAGAAACTTTTCATGGCAATTTGATTTTACTCTCAGAATTTTTGCCAGAAATCTGCTGAGAGGCAGGCGCCGACAGATTTTTGAGAAACTTTTCATGGCAATTTGATTTTTCTCTCAGAGTTTTTGCCAGAAATCTGCTGAGAGGCAGTCGGCGAAGAAATAATTTTTTTTATATTTTCGTTTTGATATCTGACCTGCGATTTCAACCGTGGCCTAACGTCTAATAAGCCGACACACTACCTATTAGACTATGGCGCACCTAGGTTTTATAAGATGTTGGGGATTTTAATCTCTGGCCATTGCAAGCAATACAATCTCCCACAAAAGCCGAAGGTCCTGGGACCGTAAGAAGATTTACCTTTGAATGATCCGAAATTGACTAAGAAATGTCTAGCATTTATGGACGAGAACGATCGCCTAAGTGATGTTCTTTAAGGACTTGTATGCATCCTGGCAGTCCGGGTATGTTAAAAGATTTTCAAAAGCCTTGTGCCGCTTTAAAAATGGTAATGCTATGATGCCCAACACTAGAGGGGTCGGGTACACATATTTCCCAATCAAGAGTTTAGCATTTCGAATCCACAGTAAGTCCCACCAGAGAACCTTCATATCACAAATCCATTTGGCTGAGTATTCCTATACCTTGATGGCCATATGGAGCACGTATTAACGCATTTGGTTAGGCAAAGTTTGACACTGTTGGATTCAATTTAATTTTAAGTATCTTAGGGAGATGATTCGTAAGGCATGAAGACGATCTTGAATGAGTTTTAAGACATTGTGTCTTAAAGCAGAATACATTCCTTTGCTATGGACACCCACAAAACTTATGTGTTTCCGGGATAATTGCCTTAAGCCGGACATGCATAACTAAGATGAGGCATAAGTTTGTCTATTCATTGCGGTAAATAATTAAGTGTGTTATTAGCACAAGAAACTTAACATTCCATAGGTTATTTTAAAAATTTAGATTTGGATTTGACAGACACTGTGGCTTTCTTCAAATTTTTGTGTAAACATTTGGAAAATTTTAATTTTTTTTCTTTAGCACTCTTAAATTTTTTAAAGTTATTAACAATTAATCACCTTTTTTTTTATTAAAAAAAACAATAATTTTTAATAAGTTTTATTTAAATTTCCTTGTATTTTCCAATAATTTTTCTTAATTTCTTTATGTTCTACTCGCGCGTAGTATTTGAGTAAAACTAAATGCAAGAACCTCAAACGAACCAACGAACTGGTCATAAAATCATGAAATAATTATGAAAAGATAAACGAAACAATAAACAAAAACAAAAACAAAAATTATTTAAATATGAGGGTATTTGCAATACAATGACCAATCATTTCATTGGATATATGACTGGATATGGTGAGCGTAGTTTCAAGATTCTTTTGTAGTTTTGGCTTGAGTTTCCGTTGACAATTTATCTGAAGAAATAGAAAAATGCCTCGTAGCAATAAAATACATGGAATTGTTATCGTAAAATGTTTTTGAAATTAAAACACAGTTTAAGCAACACAGACTGTAGATCGTAGTAATAAAAAAATGAGCAAAATTTTATTGACAGGAATTATTAGAATTGTTTGTGATACTCAACAAATATTGAGGGAAACAGTGTTGTGTTAGCATTGTGTGGCAGTTCTTTTATACGATTTATTATGAACTAGAAATGAATCACCACTGAGAGTGTGAAATAGTCTTTTAACGGTACTAGACACAATTTAATAACTTCTAGGACCTGTTGAGCTATACGTAATTAAAATATTATTTTGAATCTTCTTAAGTTAATCAAGCTCTTTCTTTCCTTTTGTTTCGACTGATGACTTTCTCAGTGTAGTGACACAAGGCCAGAGCAAAGCCAATTGAGGTATCCCTTTTCTATAGGACTTTGCAGTTAAAAAACTTCCGATTCAACTTGAGTCCTTAGTTGAAAAAGTTATTACATATGCCGGCAACATAGGCAATTCAACGCCTCATATACTTCCATAACGGCACGATGTCTGGATGATGCCTGGTTCATGCCATTGTGTACGTAAAAATGTAATTCAAATTACCTCCTCCGTATTGGCTGCAACTTTTGATCCTTCTGAGGTGTATCTCAATTACTTTTATAAAATTTTGGTCGGCATATTGGCAGTCATATGCTGAATAAAGGTATTTAAAAACTCCAAAATCAGGGCATAATACATATCGGCACGGTCTTTGACGTAGAACCACAAAACAGTTTAACGACATCAAATCCCATGATCTTCTTGATCGCCAATTGAGGTTGCCAGAATTCTTTTCTGAAACTTTTTGTGCAATAAAGCTAAGCGTCAGGTATAAGTCAGAAGCCGCCATAGTCTAGTAGGTAGTGTGTTGTCTTATTAGACGCAAAGCCAGGGTTCAAACCCCAGGCCAGACATCAAAAAAAAAATACAAAAAAATATTTCTTCTTCGGTGACTTCCTCTCAGCAGAAGTCTGGCAAAAATACTGAGAGTAAATCAAATTGCCATGTAGAGTTTCTCAAAAATCTGTCGTTCGGAGTCGATGTTAAATTCTAGGTCCCGCCACTCATGTATAAAATTAACGCACACAACATAAGTGGTGTAAGAAGCTAGGTCGAAAGCCTGGCTGAAGGGTTGTAATGACCAATTATGTATGTATGTCTGGTATAAGTCCATAGTCACTAATCGCCGAATTTATTTTTGAATCCTAGCTGTCTATACAGCCTATTCTGAATTCTATATGTATCCTATTATGTTAATTCCATTTACAAAATACCATCACCTCTGCTCCCAAGAGCATTAAAAATAAATACCACTGAAGAGCAGCACCTCCTCTTGGGAAGAAACGGGAATAAATCCTTAAAGTGTGGCATGTCTATATGACTATCAGGTACTCATACAGACTTCCAGCGAACTCCAATGTATTCCAGGCGGTTGTCATGGTTTTTCTCATGAGATTAATTATTTGTTTGGTAGTGTAAGGTTTCCTAAGAATATATTGAAATACCAGGACATTCAAGCTGCCATGAATTCTTTTTAGGACATCATATCGATATGAAGCTTTTCCAAAAATATCGCCTATTTTTCCAAAAAATAACGAATTATTCAAAAGTCTCCCTTATTTAGTCCTCTGAGCCAGAGAATATACTTTTAAACTGTTTTAGGCAGTTTCGTTGTGTGTTTTGGGCACTTAGGGTACCATACTGTATAACACCATATGTGATCCATGCAAAATGGTTTCCTTTCTTTTGGATTAGGCTAGAAATTGGGTAAAAATTCAATTTCCTGGTTAAAGATACCTGAGTAAACCAGACTTATTCTACTGCTAGCTTAAGCAAGCAAATCTTCAGCCAGAGAGGACAAAACAAAATATTTTTCTCTACCGAATTGAAGTTGCCGTAGTCTAGTAGATAGTGTGTTGGCTTATTAGATTTAAAGCCAGGGTTCAAACCCTAGGTCAGACATCAGAACGAAATACGAAGAAATATTTCTTCGGCGACTTCCTCTCAACAGATTTCTGGCAAAAAACTGTGAAAATGAATAAGAATTGCCAAGAAAAGTTACTCAAAAATCTGTCGCCCGGCGACGACTTTAAACTGTAGGAATCGACACCGTTCATAAAATTAACACACACAGAAGTAGTGTGAGAAGCTAGGTCGTAATCCTGACTAACGGTTTGAAATGACCAATTAAGTGTGTATGAAGCGATATTTTTATATAGGCTTTTTCTGAGGGTACATAATCTAATAGAGACGTATGTATATCAACAAAGAGCTCTTTGGCGTGTTTTCCGCAAAAATTCACCTCAGAGGAGGAGAAAAGACCGCCCGTTACTTAAAGGGTAGCTACCCAGCACTCAAGCGAACGTGCGCGGGTATACTGGGAGTCCTATTCTGTCGCATCGCATCATAAGATAGAGGATGGTGCTCGATTGTATTGTGTCTTCTAGAACAGACTTTCCAAATTTAAAAGTTGATAACTCCCATCTTGTTGAGGCTACATCTACATACATACATACATACAACCCTTCAGTCAGTTACGGCCTAGCTTCTACATCTATCAAATAAAATGGCATTTATTCAGTCTCTCTGCATGGTCATGCATGGCTGACAGCGTCATCGGTTCATATTTCTTTGAGAACGATGTTGATCAGGCCGTAACCGTCAACGGCGAACACTATAGATCGATGATTACCAATGTCTTGTGGACTGTTTCTTCAAGGTCACATTATGTAAAATTTACGATTCAAAACACTTTCAAATTATTTGCTCTACAAAACAACTGTTTGAAACAACTTTTCTAAGTGACATGGAAAATCCAAATAGTTTTTATCTTTTATAATGACCTTAGCATTGTTACTGTTGCATTATCGAAAAGAAAAAATTCAATAACAAACAACAACAACAAATATTTAAAAATAAATACAAATTAGAAATACAATCACCCGCATATGGATGAAACAAATCAAATTGTTTGAAGAAAACTCTACTATTTCTGTCGTTAATTACTTTCCAACCCTGACACACATACTCACTCTTCCTTTCGTTTCGTTAATAGTTACCATTCACTTAATAACATACTGATAAACACCCACACACACTGAGGAATGTGCATTAATATTGTTAGTAAAACAAATACAAAAGAAAATCACGAAAGGGAAAGTAATGGCCACACATAAACACAAAAAAAAACAACAACAGACTCAGGCTGATTGCATTCATTTGAAAGAGAGTGTCCCTTAAAAGTTATCTCAAGGTTAAGCAGAAACAAATAATGAGCACTCGTTTCCCTAATGTTTACATTGATAATGAGAGATAAAAGGAGTAGAAAAATGCAAATATGGGAAGAGAGTTTATGAAAGGGCAGTGTTTACTTGTTGTCCCATACCCGCCGCATTTATTTAAATGGAGACCATTAGGGTGTCATGTTATAAAACCTATGATTTATGAGCCTAATTAAAATACCCCGATGGGAATTATTAGAAGTTAAGATATTTTTTTTACACTCATTTTAATTTGTTTACTTTTTTATAGTTTTAGTAAAGGGTTATCCATTTTGTGGTTTTAAAACTGAAATTAAATAAAACACTCGTAAAGCCTTGGTTTCAGTGAATGTTTTATTTCATTAAAATGCCTGGATCTTGCCATTATGAATGTAAAAAGGAATTCCAATTACCTCTCCTATATTGGCTGCAGCTCTTGATCCCTCTGAGGTAGCTTTCAAACACTTTCTCGTAAATTTTGGTCGACATATTGGCTGTAATTTGAGGGAGTTTCAAAGACTTCTACGTCAGGTAATTTATACGCATAGAAACCGCCTTTGACGTAGAACTACAAAACCGTTTAACGACATCAAAACGTATGGTCTTCTTGGTGGCCAACATACATACATAATTGGTCATTACAACTCTTCAGTCAGGATTACCACCTAGCTGCTCACACCACTTAGGTTTAGGTTTACGTCAGAGGACGTGTACTTGCCAACTGAGATAAGTACAGTACCCGGAGGTCCAGTTGACCCATTGTACGTCGTCCTAAAGGGGGACAGGATTATAGGGGAGATAATGAAAAAGGACACTTATGTTGTGTATGGTAATTCTATACATGAGTGGTGGTAGCTAAAGATTAAAGTCGACTCTGAACGACAGATTTTGGAGCAACTTTTGTTGACAATTTTTTACTTACACTGAGTGTATTGAGAGGTAGCCACCGAACAAATATTTTTTCATTTTTCGTTTTATTGGAGATGTAGGACATGGGGCTTAAATCGAGGCTTTACGACTAATAAGACAACACATTATCTACTAGACTATGGCCACTTCTTTTCATTATAAACGTAAAAATGTAATTCACATTACATCTTCTGTATTGGCCACAACACTTGCTCCTTCTGAGGTAGCTTTCAAACACTTTTTCGAAAATTTTGGTCGGCCTATTCAAGAACTCCAAAATCAGGGAATTTTACGCGTCGGCACGGTCTTTGACGTAGAACCGCAAAACAGTTTAACGACATCAAATCGCATGATCTTCTTTAAGGCCAATTCAGATCGCCAAAATTCTTATTGAAAACTCATTCATGCATACACACATAATTGCTCATACCACTCATGCTGTGTGTGTTGATTTTACACATTAGCGGCGGATCTCCGAACGACAGATTTTTGAGAAACTTTTCATGGCAATTTTTCATTTAATTTTTGCCAGAAATCTGCTTCCTCGCCGAAGAAATATTTTTTTTATATTTCGTTTTGTTTCAGATGTCTGACCCTGGGTTTGAACCGTGGCTTCACGCCTAATAAGAAAACACACTACCTAGTAGACTACGGCAACTTCATGTAATAAAGCCAAATACGTTTGTGTTGCATTGCTCTTTGCATCGTCTTGTGGAAACCATAAACCCTTCATTTTATAATTCTCAATTGCTGGCTATAATGCTGAATTCACGACATTACTTGTTTCAGGCCTAATATAAAAATATAATTACGGGCCCAATAACAACTCCAGGGCTTTTTGCTTTTTCGACTGACTTGACTTTTTTTTGATCACTCTAAGCGGAGATACAATTCATAATACAAAATACACCACAAACTTAAAATAGGCTCAAAGAATGCTGCACATTGTACAATTCAAAACTTTGCCTGCCGATGTTTGACACGAATCTAGGGCAGGGTCTCACCAAATGCTATCAACAATACTCAACTGTGGGCATGGTTTGGGCAGACGCAAATTGAAATCAAAATTTATAAACGAAAGTGTACACGTTTTTTGTTACTACCGGAAATGCTATTGCCTCAGTTACTAGGGTAGTCATCAAAGAGGACGCTTAAGCTATACCTACAGCCGCCATCTTAAAATACTGGCAGTGAAGATAAATAGATCGCTGAAGCCATTTGCAACGAATAAAAGTAAATCGGGCTGTAGAAACCGTTCGATTGATAACCTCATATTATTTATAAATTTGTCTTGTTGTTTGTTGTTGTTTATTGTTGTTTAATCAATTTGCTTTTAAAACTAATTTTTTATTTTGTTTTATTTTTGTTTTTAATTGTATTGTCATGTGCTGTAAACAATTAAATCAAAAAACAATGACTCATTATGCGGCATCATTACGCATTCATTCAATGTTATTTGTTTATAAATAATATTTTTTTAATCCAGAGATATGAACGAATTTATTTTTATTTTGCAATAAACTTTTGTTGCTTTTTCCATGAACAATTTTTATAAATAACAAACAGAAGCGATTAAAAACAATCATCAGGAACTTAATGCTGTAATAATAATACTTCCCGTCTTTATGAATAATAGCTTAAAAACATTTATTTGATTAGCAGTGGCAAGCATACAAGGTAAAGAGAAGGCTTTATAAAATTTATTAAAAAAACTTATTTTGAAATTCTAAAACAGTTTGATTAAAAGCAGATGTAGAGCAGGACAATTAGTGTACTTCTCATGAAAAATTCATCTCTTTTAAGTACACTTTATTGCCGATTTGGTTTAGTACCCATATCTCAAGCACATTTTATAGGTATGTCCGGATTACACATTTCTAATACAGAAGATAATTCTGCACAAATGTTTGAGCCCAGATTTGGAATCTACAGCCCTCGTACATATTAACCAACATCAGCCCTTGCCTGTGGGTGTTGTTACAGTTTGATTGTTAAATATCTTAACTTGAATTTAAACGGGGCATTTCGTTAGCTTAGAGGTCGCTTTAGTCTAGTAGGTTGTGCTTTGACTTAGTAGACGGGAGGGAGTTCACGGTTCAAATCGCAGATCAGATATCACGAACAAAATCCTCTCAGATTTCTGGCAAAAACTCTTAGGGCCATTATTACAACTTGTCGTTAACTAAAGGGAGGATTTTAACGAGCAGATAAATTGTTTTTCATTATTATAAGTGGACAATAAGGTAGAAGTGAGCGTTAAGCTAAAGGGAGGATCATCATACCTCTAACTTTTAAAGTTAAGTTTATGTTTGAACTTTTCAATATGGCAACTTTAAACTGCGTTTATAAAAAACTTGTTTAATTGTTTTATCGACATTGCACCGACACTGCCATATTTTTGTAAAAGTTAACTTTAGTTTATCATTGGGTTGTAATAACAAAAAGAAGTTAAAGGTGACTTTAAAGTTCACTTTAGCTAAAGTTACCTTTAACTAAACCAAAGTTTACGGGCAAGTTGTAATAACGGCCCTAAGAGTAAATAAAAATTGCCATGATAAGCTTCTCAAAAAAATGTGTCGTTTGGATTCGACTTTATGCCACACATGCATAAAATTAGCGGACACACCATAAGTGATGTGAAAACTTAGATTGCAACCCTGACTGAAGGATTGTAATGACCGAATATGTATGTATTTAGTTACTTACTTACTTATTCATTATGCCATTATTCAAAGGGCAATAGTTGTGTACCCGCATTTAAAGCGTGTGTGTAATAACGTCGCCGTGGTCTAGTAGGTAGTGTGTTGGCTTATTAGACGAAAAAGCCAGGGTTCGAGCCCCAGGCCAGACATCAAAATAAAATACAAAAAGTATTTCTTCGGCGACTTCCTCTCAGCAGATTTCTGGCAAAAACTCTGAGAGTAAATAAAATTGCCATGAAAAGTTTCTCAAAAAAATCTGTCATTCGGAGTCGACTTTAAACTGTAGGTCCCGCCACTCATGTATAAAATTAACACACACAACATAAGTGGTGTGAGAAACTAGGTCGTAATCCTGACTGAAGGGTTGTAATGACCAATTATGTATGTATGTATGAGTAATAAAGAACGTTGCTGATACGGTTAGGTGGCGTCGTCCCACATAGAAACAAAAATGTAATTATTAAGTCCATTGTGCTGCCATATTCCATTGAAATTCCATACGAGCGACAATTTACGCCTTTAAGAAGACTGCAGCCTAAACCAACAAGCCTCACTTATATCGGGTCTTTCAAACAAAGTCTGTGTGTGAGGGATACCAATGAAATTTTTTTATTTTTTGAAAGACCTATTGATGGCATTATGTGTGGGATATAATATCGTTCAAATATCTGACACAGCTTCTCTGAGTGGAGGACACTCCAAATGTTAAACTTTACATGGCTCTGGTGCATAAATCAGGCTTAGTTTGATGGATGACATGAGTTATGTTGGTTCTCTACGGAGTCTTTGGTTTACGACTAATTCGCATACACTATGGTCTTAAGAAAATCCCACAAAAAACAACCGCGGTCAAATCATACGATCTCGGTGGCCATTTCACATTGCCTTCACGTGATATAACAATAAACTCAAGATCGTTCGTGCAAAATATGCACTGTGGCTTGAGTTGTATGGCAATAGTGCTTTTCTGTTGAAACCACATGTCGTTGGAGACCAGATTATCCTGTTCAGGTTAAAAGAAGTTGATAATAATCGCTCACAAAGAGCTTGGCTAAAGTCGTCTTCAAAGAAATCCTATGCCAGCCAGAATTTCACATCAAACTGTGATCTTTGGTCTCCATTGAACCATTCTGTTTGGGTCTTATGCAAATTAGTGTCTAGTCAAATACAACAATTTTGTTTTAGCACGCACCCAATAATCCAGAAATGGGCCTTATCATACGCACATGCATAATTGGTTATTACAGCCTAGTTTCTCACGTTGTATGTGTCAATTTTATCCATGAGTGGCAGGACCTACAGTTTAATGTCGATTTGAAACAGATTTTTTAGAAACCTTTCATCGCAATTTTATTTTAATTTGAGGGTTTTTGCCAGAAATCTACTGAGAAGAAGTCGTCGAAGTAAAATTTTTTCAGATTTTCGTTTTGTTGGAGATGTCTGACTCACGTCTAATAAGCCAACACACTACCTACTAGACTATGGGGACTTCAGTTGGCTTTTTCACTGAACATAACTTTTCGATGAAATTTTGGATGAACAGAACAGCCATTTGGAAAAAAACAAAATTTTTTAATTGCACGTGATGTTGAGTGCTATATGTTTGGCTTGACAGATGTACCTTCAACAAAATGGCCGTTATCAGCTGTCAAATATAGAAAAATTCTGTTGAAGGTTCGAAAGCATAAGAAAACTTAAAATTTTTTTAAGTACTGACAAGGATTTTTCTATAAATTATGGCATAAGAAAACGGTTGCTTATCATTTTTATTTTTGCGTTAATTTAACTTAATGTTTTCCCCTTTGGGGACCTGCAAACTTATAATTGACAATGCAACCGTAGATCTCATCAACAGAATGTGGGCAACTTCGGATAAGGGCAGAGCGGCGCAAAAGATAAGATAAACTCCAAAGAATGCGCAGTGCATTATAGGGACACATGCGAGACGTATTGGTATTGGACACCTTGCAAATGATTGCTGCAGAAGCTGTGGAGATAAAGAGGAAGATGAGACTATTCTTCACCTATTGTGCACATGTCCGGCACTTGGTAGGAGGAGAAAGAGGTACCTGGATGGCTACTACATGGACGATATGGATGAACTGTGATGTATGGATATTGGGTCACTTCATCGGAAGCTCCGAATGGTTCCTAGAATAGGGTGAAATGAGGAACTGTGGTATCACATTGGGCCCTGTATGCGGCATAATTGTGTCCGCTCATGATTCCATCGAGGGGACAACCACTTCTACCTACCTATGTACCTAACTTAATTTTGTAAATAGGCCTCTACAAAGAAACTGTTTTGATTGTGCAACTACATACATATTTTTAATTGTTATAATTAACAAACCTAATAACATCCAGTAAAGCAAAAAATTTAGATGATAGACTAGCAAAAACGAAAATAAAAAATTATTTTTGTGGTTAAGAATTTTAATAAATTTTAATTCTCCAAAAAAAATAAATATTTTTATTCCCTCTTTTGCCTCTCTGATTAACCATAAATTCCCCCCAATTTTTTTTCTCATTTCTGTAGCAAATTAAATATTTTCACAGTGTGCAAGCGTGTGTGTGTGTGTGTGCATGGCTTTCCTTAATAAATAAATGCTGGTTTTTGGCACGTAAAAGCAAAAAAACCTGTCGACTATACTCAAAGAGATACAAAAAAAAGAAGAAAACAACAACAACAATGTATGAAATAAATTATATTGTATTATACAACATAGAAAAAGTATTATATGTTGTTGTTGTGGCTGTTGTTGTTGTAATTGTGTATATAAAAAATATTTATGTTTTAATGGTTCATTGAACAATTCATAAAACATACCTTTTTAAGGTTAAATAACAACAAAATAACCCTTAACACTAACAAATCACATCAGCAAACAGGCAGACATTCCCCTTACATTCTACACTCAAAAGCAATTTATTTTCACTCACTTGCACTCACTCTTACTCACTCGCACTCACTCTTACTCACTACCTCTTTGGATGAGATATACTCGTACACCATGAATACAACCGTAGCTACAGACTGTAGCAATTTAAAAAAATTTTTTTTTGTTTATTTCCCATTTTCCATTCGGTTTTTTTTTTGCTACCCAGTGTAGTCACTCATCATTGGTTTTAGTCTTCAGTTAACAAACCATAAATACATGTTTAAAGCTACGAAAAAAAGAAGAAAAAAGAAACTTTAAAGAGTAGCAAATAAAATTGAAAATAAAAAAATTGATGAATTTTTTTAAATCCTTTAACAAATAATAGGATTTTATTCAACATTCACTTTTCGCTCTCACTGTATCTATTTAAGCTATCTCGTTTTCTCCTATACATACGTAGACACATTGATACATGAAAAGCAATCAAAAATAATTGAATTGTTACCGAATGGCAACTGATGCTGATTTTGTAAATTCTCTTAAAGACATGGTTTTCAACATAGAGAGAGCACAGTGGGACACAAATTGATGACACATTTTGAACAAAATATTGTTTTTAAATCCAAAGCTCTAGATGGCCAAATTATTTGCCGAGTTTCATTGGCGATAAGTTTATTTTTTTATGGTTTGCTAATCTTAACCCCACTATCTGGTTGGATTCAAATGCCTCAGAATGAGTGACACTCAATTTAAATCCGTCTGTATAGAGCCCTATGCATTATAAATTGAACATAGCTTTCATTAAGCACTCAGGTGATGCGTTTTAATATTCTCTAACGCTGCATAGTTTCCAGGTACGTGTTCTGCCGGTGCCTTCCATGATATCTCACACACATACAAGATACAAGAGAGCCATAATGAAATTATTTTCAAATGTTCAACAAGTTATCGAATAAAATTCATTTTATTTGACCTTAATTCGTCCTTACAACCATTAAGTCAGGAATACAACCTATCTTCTAACACCACCCACGTTGTGTGTGTATGTTAATTTTATACATGAGTAGCGTTTGATGTTGACTCTGAACGACAGACAGATTTTTGAAAAACATTTGCAAGACATCTTCATTTACTCCCGGAGTTTTTGCCAGAAATCTGTTGAGGGGAAGTCGCCGAAGAAATATTTTTTGTATTTTGTTTTGAAAGCGATGTCTGGCCTGGGGTTTGAGTCAAGGACTTCCATCTAATAAGTCAAGACACTACCAACTAGATTACGGTCATTTCATTACAAAATCTTCATATTAGGCTTGAAGAGATTACTGTTTGTGTGTGCAGAGACCTGTCAGAAGCATTTATTCCATATTTCGGTACTTTTTGAAATGTCTACGCTGGGGTTTGAACCACTGGCCATCGTCTAGTAAACCACCACACTACCTACTAGATTGCGGCCATTTCATTACAAAATCTTCATAGTTATCTTGAAGAGATCACTGTTTGTGTGTGCAGTGCCCTCTAAGAATGCATTTTTTTCATATTTCGGTTCTGTTTGAAAAGTCTAACCTGGGTTTTAAACTACGGACTCTCGTCTAGTAAGCCAACACCCTATTTACTAGACTGCCGTGATCTCATTTCTTCGTCTACATATTGGGCTTGAAGCCATCACTGTTTGTGTCTGCAGTTTCTTGTCAGAAGGCAAATTTTCCAAATTTCTGTATTTTTTGAAATGTCTAAGCTGAGATTTGAACTACGGACTCTCATGTAGTGAGCCAACACACTATCTACTAGACTATGACGACTTCAGTACATAATTTACATACTGGACTTGAAGCGTCTACTGCCTGTGTCTGTAGTGCCCTGTCAGAAAGCCGGCTAGACCGTCAATGGCCTGATACATAACTCAAATCTCTTTGCATTATAATTACCCAGTAAAAGTTTAAATTGTCTCAAATACATTTGTCAGGAGAAGATTCTTACCTCCTTCTTTCCTTTTGCCAAGTACACCCCAAAAAAAACTTATTTTCGGAAGGCACAGCAAGTTTTCGGTCGTGGAAATTCCTTTCATTGAAAGATCATTTGAATGCTTATTGCTATGAATTCCCACATGACTTGCGGTATACTGAGGAATATCGCTTTTTCCATTGTCATACTATGCTCGAGGTAACCTCAAATGGGCCGACTGCCCAGATTGCGGTTTGACTGTCAGATGGTATTAATGTCTCCTGTCTTTTGTATTTCCTACCCAAGTTAAATTGAGAAAATATTTTAGTTTTGTAGGCTTTAAGATATTCGTGAGTTTTCTCTCAGTTTGCGAATATTTTTCTCGCAGAGTCCGTACACTTTCGCTCTCGTCGTACTATCTGTCCTTGACGCACTATCTGTTCTTGATACCAAATTTTGCAGGCATGTTGCGAAGCATTTTCCAACATTATAATTTTTACTAGTTCTGTTATGGCACAGTTAAGAAGGGAACTGACTACCACTCAATTCCATCGGATTAATGTCGTGTTGGAATTGACTACCATCAGAGGCATAGGATTTAAGACACCCGCTAGTATCCTCTTTCCCTACACTCTCTGAAGTTGTACACTTTCGCTTGTGTTCCACTATCTGTTCTTGACTCCAAATCGCTCAGGCTTTGTTGCTAAGCATTTTCCAGCACTATAAAGTTTACTGGTTCTGTCATAGAACAGTTAAGAAGGGAACTGTCTACCACTCAATTCCATCAGGTTAATGTCTTGTTAGAATCGTAGGCCTTAAGACACCCGCTACTTTCCTCTTAGATTCCGAATGAAATTGTACACTTTCGCTTGTGTTCCACTATCTGTTCTTAACTCCAAATTGCACAGGCTTTGTTGCGAAGCATTTTCCAGCACTATAAAGTTTACTTGGTTCTGTTCTGGCACAGTTAAGAATGAAACTGGCTACCACCAGATTAATGTATTGACTCCCCTTAGAAGCCCACTGTATCCTAAGTAGTATCTGTATTTATTTATTTATCATGTAAATGTACGTGTACATATACACATGTGTGTGTATGTATGTGGCATGCCATTCCATTAGTTGTTTTAATGTTAAAAGATGTTAAAAATCACCCTCAATAATCAACAAAATTGGGGGAGGGAGAAGCAAAATTTCCATTTCACTTGATAACAAGTGTTTCAAATTTCCCAAACGTTCCTTGGGTTTCTTTTTCTTTCTTTTTCATCTGTATGTGCTTTTGCTTATTAAAGCTGCTGTAGCTGTTGTTGTTATTGCAGGTTGTTTACAAGAAAAATCCAAGAAAATATTGTCTTTCTTTTTTTATTTGCTTTTGGTGTGGAAAAGCCTGCAAATAAAATAAATCTTGGAATACTTAATCCAAAAGTGAAAGGGAAATTGTGAAATTTCTTGTTTTTTTTGTCTATTTTTCTTGCTTTTCTTTTCGTTTTCATTTTCATACGTTTTCTTGTTTCGTTTTCTTTCATTATTATTTAAAGCCCGTGCCATCATTATCATGTTCTTTAGCGCTGTTAAGAATATTGTGATGACAACATTGTCTTACTGGTTTTATTACAACAAAAACAACAAGAAAAAAAAGAGAGAATTTATAAGAATGTATGTATGTGTACGTACATATTGTAGCTGTGTATGTGTATTTTGTTTGAGCTGATTGTGTGTGTGGGTATTAAGAGAGCATTTAATGCCTTTGGGGGTTTTCTTTCAGATGCTGCTGGACTTAAATGGTTAGTGAGAAAGCCTATGCCACAGTGTGTGTGTCTGTGTATGTGTGGGTTTCTTATATTGTTGCTGCTTTTGACCTTTTCATTTGCACTTCTTATTCATCTTTCTTCTTCTGTTGCTGTTGTTGACTACCCACCATTATCAATTATTGTTGAAGGAAAAGCTTTTCAAGCAGGCACTAGGCAGCAGGCAAGTGCGTTCGTTCCTTTACGCATGTACCAAAAGTGTCAAAATATTCTATCGCATACACACACACACACCAACCACTCTCGGTTAACACTTACAGTGTCAGTGTTTGTCTTGATATTTAAGTTATAATTTTTATTACTTTCCTGAGAGCATATTGTTTATTTTCCTTCATTTTTGTTGTTGTGGGCATTTACATATATGTGTGTGGGCTTTAGTGTGTATAAGAAAATTTTTGTGAATTAAAATTACAAATTCTGTGTATAAATTTTTATGAACGAAAAATTAATTTTATTTAACACACACACACACACATACACTCTTAACTAGGCTCTAACACATACATACCTATACAAATTCCCATCACAAACCAGACACATATACATACACTCACAGTCAATATTGTATTAGAAATGAGATTCTCTACTTTTATTTTTGTTTTTTTTAATGTTCGTGTTGTTTCAATGACTTTGAAGGAGACTTGAAGGAAAACATAATTTTTTTAAAAACATTTTTTTGATATGTTTAGGTGGTTTTATTAAATTTTTTAAATACATACACATTTGGTCATTACAGCCCTTCAGTCAGGATTACAACCGAGCTTCTCACACCACTTATGTTGTGTGCGTTAATTTTTATTCATGAGTAGCGTGCACCTACAGTTTAAAGTCGACTCTGAACGACAGATTTTTTTATTTACTCACAGAGTTTTTGCCAGAAATCTTCTGAGAGGAAGCCGCCGAAGAAATATTTTGTTATATTTCGTTTCTGATTCTGACCTGAGGTTTGAACCGTGGCCTTACGTCTAATAAGCCAACACACTACCTCCTAGACTACGGCAACTTTTTTTAAAAGTAAAGACTAAATAATTATATAATATATATAATATATAATATATATATATAATATATATATATATATATATAATAATAACTTCTTTTTTTTTTTTAAAGTCTTTAAAAAAACTACTGAATATTTTCTCAAATTTCTTTTTTTATTTGAAAGTACAATCCTTCCGGTTAATAATGGAAAATAATTTCATTCAAATGGCTGCCTCGGCTGGCCATGCAGTAGCCTACACGATCGGTCCAATTTTTAAGCACATTATCGATTGTGTGCAGCTGTATTTCATCAATGGCTTCACGAATATTGTCCTTTAAAGCGTCAATTGTCTCTGGCTTGTCAGCGTAACACTTATCTTTAACGGTACCCCACAAATAATAGTCCAACAGTGTCAAACGACATCAGCTCTGCGGCTGATAATGTGATCTTCAAAAACAGGGCGCAAAACATCGAGTGTAGTTTCGGCTGTGTGGCACGTAGAGCCGTCCTGTTGAAACCAAATGTTGCCAATATCCTCCTCTTGAATTTTTGTGAACAGAAATTCGTTCAACATGGCCCGATAACGATCGCCATTGACTGTAACGGCCACTACTTGCTCATTTTCTAAGAAAAATCGCCCAATTATGCCTCTGGACCAAAATCCGCACCAAAGAGTGACTCGTTTTGGGTGCGTCGGCTTTTCAATTTATGCGTGCGGCTTTTCTGTGCCCCAAATGCGACAATTTTGCTTGTTTATATAACCGCCAAGATCAAAATGAGCTTCGTCTGCAAAGATGGTGTTTTGCCAAAATCGGCAATCTTCTGTAAGTCGATCGCAGGTCCACTTAGCGAAGCGAAAACGCATTGGATGGTCAATTGGCTTCAACTCCTGAATCAATTGGACTTTGTATGGCGTCATACCAAGGTCTTTATGCAAAATTCGTCGCAATGATGTCTCCGAAATGTTCAATTGTTGAGAACGACGGTGAATTGATGTTGATGGTGCTTCACGCACCCTTTCTGCCACAGCAGCAATATTCTCGGGTGTACGCACTGTTTTTGGCTTTTCACGCTTTGGCTTATTGATGAGGATGCCAGTTTCTTTCACTTTTTTCACAAGATAACGAACATACGGAGCTGATGGTGCTTCTCTTCTTCCAAAATCCGTACGCAGTTTTCGCACACATTCTGCAACATTACCATGATTTTCAAAGTACTGTCGCAGTATTTCCCAGCGTTGTTCAAACGTATACACAACCATATTCGTTCAGCGGAAGGATAAAACTAATTATCTGTCAAATCAGACATGAGCTAAGTTTTACCATTCACGAAATAAGCACTAGTTGAAAGAAAAAACGTTAGATGGCGGACCCATTATAAATGTTTTAAAAATATTTTGTATCTTTAACAAACTATTGAAACCAACATTAGCACACCAAATATGTGCCGTGTTGTTTGGAAATATTTCGGATTTGTTGGAGTGAAGTCACTACTTTATCGGTATTGAGTTTTTGGGTTTTCGGAGCAAAAATGTATGCAATTGTGTTGTATAAGCCTCTATGGAATTCAAAGGAGTTCTACAGAGATCGCTAACTCATAAACTGAGGTTGCAAGCTCCTAGCTATATAGGTTATATAGAGGATGAGTCGAAACTTTTCAGCCAAGCTCTTACAGTTTCTGTCGTGTTATCAAAGCTATATGTGGCCTGGCAATGATTAAACACAACATCCTATCTGTTGATATATTTTGGTGATCTTAAATTGGATTCAAATCCCAGGTCAGACATCAAAACGAAAATATGAAAAAATATTTCTATAACTCTGAGTGCAAATAAAATTGCCGTGTAAAGGTTCTCAAAAATCTTTCGTTCGTAGTCTTTGTTAAGCTGTAGGATCCGCTACTCATAAAAACAAGTTAACACACACAACATAAGTGGTGTGAGAAGCTATGTCGTAATTCTAACTGAAGGGTTTTAATGACCAATTATGTATGTAAGTATGTATGTATGTATGTACATATGTATGTATGTATGTATGTATGTATGTATATATGTATGTATGTATGTATGTATGTATGTATGTATGTATGTATGTATGTATGTATATATGTATGTATGTATATATGTATGTATGTATGTATGTATGTATGTATGTATGTATGTATGTATGTATGTATGTATGTATGTATGTATGTATGTATGTATGTATGTATGTATGTATGTATGTATTTAAGTAGAATTGTTTGCTTCAATTTCTTTAATTCTTCTCAGTAAAGATGACAATCAAACGATTAATCAGCTACAGTCGTCTTTAAAAAAGATCATCGCACCCCGTGTGGGCTATGCATCCCCCTGATAGACGCTAACATTACCCAATAACCTTATCGAATGAGATAAGCCTGTCGATTTCAAAAATATGCCGCTTTTCACAGTTGCGTTCGATATTGGACCATCCGTAGAGATATTTATGAAGTGATTTACTAGTAGCCATTTTTCCATTCGTGTAGCCATCGTAGTCTAGTTGATAGTGTCTCAAGTTATTAGACGAAAGCATGTGGTTCAATCTCGAATAACACGAAATATTTCTTCGGCAACTTCCTCTCAGCAGATTTCTGGCAAAAACTCTGAGAGTGAAATAAAATTGCAATGAAAAGTTTCTCAAAATTTTATCATTCGATGTCGATTTAAAATTGTAGTTCCCGCCTTTTGCGGATACAGTCAACATACACGACATTGGTGTCTACATCATCAAATTTAAACCAACAAATTTTGATTATGATTGACCTGTAATGCAGACTATTGAAAGTGATAATCTGACAAACTTCCTTCCCCAAAAAAAAAAAAAAAAAAATGCGTGGATTGCTGATACCGCCAGTCCAAATCCCACATTAAATAAAGATTTTTCAGAATGTATTGGAGATTGGTATCGTCCCAAATTCAACAATTTTGATTATTTACGTATCCATTCATCCAGACCATAGATCGTTATCCCGAATAAAGGATTGTAACGACCAATTTGGTATATTTTTTTCCTTCCTTTATATTTGGAGTGAACATCTTCTTCATCTCAATTTTTAACAGTTCACACCCACACATTCCATTAGGATACTCGAGTAGCCAATATATGATTCTAGTCATCCACAGACGTTGTTTAATATTAACTGCTGAGCTGTTTCCGCCGAAAAATGCATAAACTTGTCGCCAATGCTCCCTATATATTGATGCAAGCGATATATGTATATCCGCCGTATCAAGTTGACAGTAGTCGTCTTGCCAGGGCTTCCTCTAAGGGCTTCCAGTAGTTTGTAAAAACTCTCTATTTGATGTGGATTTTGGGCTGACGACTTCAGCGGTTTATATTTCATTGGGAACAACGCTGGCCAGCCCTTCACTGTTAACGTCAAATACTATAAATCAACGTATATCGACTTTTTCTGACCTTAATAAAATGAAGTGCACACCAACGACATGTGGTTTCAACGGGATGGCGCAACTTGCCATACAGCTCATGCCATATTGAATACTCTGCTCAAGCGATTTGACGGCATAGTCATGTCACTCCTCCTTAGGTCAGGTTAGGTTAGAGGACGTATACTTGTCAATTAAGACAAGTACAGTACCCAGCGATCGAATTGACCCATTGTACAACGTCGTTGTTTCTCATACCACTTATATTGTGTGTGTTAATTTTTATACATGACTGGTGGGAGCTACAGTTTAAAGTCGACCCCGAACGACAGATTTTTGAGAAACTTTTTCATGGCAATTTTATTTACTCTTAGAGTTTTTGCCAGAAATCTGCTGAGAGGAAGTCGCCGAAGAAATACTGTTTGTATTTTGTTTTGATGCCTGGCCTGGGGCTCGAACACTGGCTTTACGTCTAATAAGCCAACACACTACCTACTAGACTACGGCGACTCACTCCTCCTTACTTCCTTCATTTTTTATTTCTTAGAAACATGGACGCTATTATGCTACAATGCAGCAGCCTTGAAAGTATTCAAGTAATAACTCCTGAAAGACGTTGTCCACGTTCGAAGGACCAAGTCGAGGAAGTTCTGTGATCGACTCGTGTGACCAACTGGTTAAGGCGCTTAAAAAGCAGAGGCGGCTTGAAAGATGTGTTATGGCAGGCCAAAATTCGTTAATCGGGTTGTTAATGGCCAATTAAGTAAGTAGTTTTGCATTCTATAGAGGCATCTCTGCACAAATGTTGTGGAGCCCTGGGCTCATCCTGTGTCTGAATTTTTGGTCAACAATTTTATTGGTGAGTTGTCCAAAAATTTCAGCGGATGTGGCAGCGGGATTAGTTAAGATATCGAAAGTACATGCTGTTCATCTGAAGTTGAAACAAGAGTAGGAGTCTAAACTTTATTCATACTTTGTAGAAGGTTTTCACAACATCAGTCTGCGCAGCAGTTTAGTTTCGTTCGCGTAGATGTCAAGCCAGTCCATAGTAGCTTGTGTCTCCTTTACAGAGTTTTTGATAATTTATGGCGGGTTTATTCGCATTTAATTCAATTTAGTTCCTTAATTAATGACAATTTGGCTCATATCCTTATGGAAAAAATCTTTCAAAAGGCGACGCAATTTATAGTTTGGAAGCCTATTTACGAGTATTAATAAAAAAAATTCGCAAAGTCCTTCGGTTATTCTTTATTAAATTCTCTTTTTAGTGGCCCTTACTCATTGCAAAGTTAATTTTTTATATTTTCCCCAGAAATACTTTGTTTCCGAAATTTGTATTTCTGTACATAACCACACAAATATGTAACCTTTGACATTTCACTTACATTTTAATACTTTTCAGTTTATTTTTCTATTTTTAAACTGAGAGAATTGAGTGGGTAGTTGCCTACGGCCATCACTGTTAAACACCCACACTTTGTGTTCGTTCTCCTTTGGAAATGCTTTCAATTTTTTTTTTATAAATTTTTCTTTTCTTCTAAACTGTCACGGTGTTAAGTAAAGCAAATAAAATTTAAGAAATACTTGCTAAACAAAAAAAAAATAGTTTTTCAATAAGTTGTTGGGCTGTATAACAATTTGAAGAAGAAAAAAAACCGGAAAAATTGTAAGAAAAAGAAAAAGTTTCAAATAAAAATTGTTTTTGGACGAAATTTGTGGTTTACGATGATAAAAATTGTATAGGATTTTACACAACAAAATAGTAGCAAAATATTTTATCCTAAAAGTGTGCAGCATAAAATTTTTCATCTACAATAACAAAGTTTATAGTCCTAGAGACAAATGCAAGAGTTTCCTTCGTGTTTTTTTAGTTCTAAAAGTATGTAATAAAATGAAATATTTAAATTTTCCTAAAAGTATGCCATAATATTTAAATTTAAAAATTTTATTGATAAAATTAGAACTTTTTGAGAAATTGTATGGAATTATTTATTTGATATGAATATATTTTGCAAATAATTTGTAAAATTCAATAGAATTTGAAAAACAATTTTTTAAAACCGCTTAAAAGTATGCACGATTTTTTAAACACTGCTGCTACTAGTAATTATGCAGTAAAGTGTTGTGATTATTAATTTATTAAATCACTTAGGGGTGTCACAAACATCTTCCCGTTTTATTAACCACACGTAGCTCCGTTTCACTTAAATTAATCAAATTTGTCTACATAAGCAAGAAATTTGTCGACTGTAGTTTGCTATATGATGATTAGGCTTTTGCCTATAGTTGTCTAGAAATATTACCTCCCAGAGGAATGCGTAGGGCCACTGTGTCGTACGTAACATGTTCTCAAATTTACTGTAGAAAATGTCAGTAATCCACAGGTATTGTTAGTTTAGGTCTAGTGTGGGTGGCATTATTTGACCTTAATTTTAGGTCCTTCTCCTCCTCTCATACACAGTCAGAATCTCAATTTTGCGATAGATTGTTGCACTTTCTTGCTACCATCGAAGTTGACCCTAAAGTTTTCAACATCAGCAGTAAAACTTTTACGTACATACCTGTATAAGAGAAGTCAGACAGTGCACTATGGCGATGCAAAATCATTTTGCAGCCTGGTCCGGAGAGGAGTACCACAGGGTTCAATTCTCGGACCACTGCTTTACATAATGTATTCTAATGACCTACCTTCTCGTATAACTCACTGTGGAATTCAAATGTATGCCGATGATGTCCAATTCTACGTTAGCTGTTTTAGAACAGACATCGACAATTGTATATTGAGACTGAACCAGGACCTTGACAGTATATATAAATGGGCCACTGCGAATGGTCTTTGCTTAAACGCTAATAAGTCTAAAGCTATCATAATTGGGAAAATTGGCGTTTTGCCGAACTTACTGCCACCATTAGTCGTTGGGGACTCGCCCATAGAATTTGTACAATATGCCAAAAACTTGGGTATTATTTTTAATAGCCAACTTTCCTGAACTGACCATATTAATATGATTTGTGGAAAGACATATGGTATGCTCAGGAATCTTTGCAGGACTCAGTCCTTTACGCCTGTTAATATACGTATGCTCTTGGCGAAGACATACCTGATTCCAACCCTCTTATATGGATGCGAGCTTTTTGCGGGTTTGGACTCTGTCAGCAGGAATAAACTTAACGTGACGTACAATAACATTGCAAGATATATTTTTGGACGCACTAGATATAGTAGTATATCGTTTTTTGCCTATAAAATCTACGACATGACACTGGAAAACCTCTTAAAATATCGCATGCTAATTTTTCTACACAAAATTGTTTATTCAGGGGAACCGAATTATCTATTTACTAGACTAAAATTTTCCGGAACTAACAGGGGCTATAGGACAAACGCCGTAAGGTTCCAGAAACAGGTGTCTGAAAGGCACTTTTATGTTAATGCAATTCGTTCATGGAACCAACTTCCGCCAGAAATTCAATTGAAAAGCAATGTAATGCAATTTAAAACTGCAATTTTAACACACTTTTCTTGTCTTTAAGAATCAATCCTTAAGGCTAACTTAAATTTAATTAATATAATTTTGTTTTTTTTTTTTTTGTGAAATTTACATACATATATATAACTATTACTTTAATTATAACAATATATAAACAGTACTATTAAATAAGATTAAATGCTTGTTGTACTGAAGTTGATCAATAAATAAAATAAATAAAGACTTAGCTCAGCTGAGTCAATCGGAACACTTATGGTCTGTAAGATGGTGGAAAATGGAAGACGTATACTTACATACTGAATTGGTCAGTACAAGCCTTTATTAGTCTGGATTACAAGCAATGTTGTCACATCGCTTATGTTGTGTGTGTTAATTTTATATATGAGAGTTGGAAGCTACTGTTTAATGTCGACGACAGAATAGAGAAACTTTTCTTGGTTATTTTATTTTGTCGCAGAGTTTTTGCCAGAAGATTGCTGATAGAATGCCGCCGAAGAAATATTTTTTTTGAAATTTCATTTGAGCTGGAGTTTGAATAATGGGCTCTTGTTTATCTAATAAGCTAACACAGTAACAACTAAAATATATAGCGGCTTGTAAAACGAGCAGAGAATACATATTTGAAGTGAAGCAATAGGAACGCCTGTGCTCTGTGACTTGTAGGAGATTAGTGGCCCCATACCAGCTTTAGCCATTTCAGCAGAAATTAAATTTCTGACAATATTTCTCCATCCTGTAACCCACAGCGTCAAATGATCAGAAAATGTCCTGAGAAATATTTGGAATTTATGGACGAGGACGGTCGTCTAAATGATATTCCTTAGGGACTGAATCGTCACTGGCTGTCTGAGTAAACTGAGAAATTTTTAAGGAGAATATCATCACCCAACAAGCATTGCGTTGCTTTTAGGCAAACTATGACGAATAGTCGCCGTAGTCTAGTAGGTAGTGAGTTGGCTTATTAGACATAAGGCCACGATTCAAACCCCAGGTAAAAACGAAATATGAAAAATTATTTTTTTCTGCGAATTTCTCTCAACAGATTTCTGGCAAAATCTCTGAGAGTAAATAAATAAAATTGCCATGAAAAGTTTCTCAAAAATCTGTCGTTCGGAATCGGCTGTAGATCCCGCCACTCAGGTATAAAATTAACACACACAACGTAAGTGGTTTGAGAAACTAGGTCATAATCCTGACTGAATGATTGTAATGACCGTACGTACGTAATAGAAACATATGTACCCTGTAACATGTTGGAGATTATGAGCCCCATACCAGCTTTAGCCATTTCATCAGATATTCAATTTCAGACGATATTTCTACGTTCTGGAATCCACCGTCGAATTATCCGAAATTGTCCATAGAAATGCTCGACATTAAAAGACCTAGACGGACGTCGAAATGACATTCCTTAGGGACTTAATCGTTGCTGGCTGTTTGAGTAAATTAAGAAATTTTCGGGACCATAACACCAACTAACAAACCTTGTGTCGCTTTTAGGCAGACTAAGGTACACTGACGTTTAATACCAGAACCCTTAATGTATATTTTTTTTCTTCCAAAGTGATGATTTACTCTCATGCTTTTTAATTAATACAACCTAGTAAATGATGAAGTTCACTTGCTAAACTTTCTCCTTAAAGGTCTTACTTTTTAGGTTTAATAAGCCTATTTAAGTAGGCCTTTTGAAAAATTAGTTTAGGGTTATGAATAATTTAATCCGCTTCTTTATTTTACTTTTTTTCTAAAAGAAAAAATTTTATTTTCCCCCTAAAGCATGCTTTATATATGTGGCTGCTTTTGGCCCCTTAAAGATATGCTAAAGTTTTTTCGTTTTTTTTCTTTCATTAAAGAAATCATTTGTCTTCTTATGCACCATTTCGAAAAGGAATCCTTAAAAATTAGGCTTTTTTATAGTTTACGCTGTTGTTGTTCTTGCTGTTGCCACATTGACTTCAATTGCTGCAGAGATCTTGCTCTTCCCCTCCTCTCACTCTCTCTCTCGCTTCTCATTTACGATTTCTGCTTAGATAATTTATTTCGCTTGGTTTGTCTAAGTGTTTCAAATTCTCTTTCTTTTTTCGCTGGGGTATGTATAAGTATAAATATGTATGCATGAGTATGTGTATGTGTGTGCTATGTCAAGCACTTTTAGGTTTTTAGTTTTTCACTTTTTGCAACATGTCTGAGTCTTATTTGGTTGTTTGCTGCCACAACAGAATATCGTCGTAATAATGTTTTCTGTTTTCTGTTTTTCTTCTTCTTACATTTGTTGCATTTTAATCCAGTGTTCGCTGTGTGACTGACTAACTGCCAGTCGGGCTGCCTAACTCTCTTGGTTTAGGCCATTAATACAGATGCAATTGCTGTTGCTGTTGCTGTTGCTAATGCTGATGCTGGTGCTGCTGACGATGTTGCACTTAAGCTAAATTGTTTATTTGTATGTATGCAACTCAATGCATGTATGTGTATGTCTATGTGTATGTGTGTATGTGTATGTCGATGTGTGTGTGTGTTGAGCGTAAATATAAACACCACTTAAACTATAAACGAGGAGAGTGTAATTTGTAAAATTGTATTTATTGGAGCAAAAATTCATTGAGAAAAATGTTGGTCAATTGTTGTTGTACATGGGAGGTTTTCCCCTCATTTCTTTCTTATTCTTCTTCTATTTTTGCTGTTATTTTGTTGTTGTTGGTGTTGTTATTATTATGGTAGCGCAACTAAATGTTTGGAGAGCTATAAAGTAAATTAAAATGGGAATCTTTTTTATTTCTTTTCGTTTTCCCAGTTACAAATTGTTTAGTGTTGCATAGTTTTGAAAAATGAAACGAAAAACGAAAGAGAAGGAAAATAAATTAAAATCGCTCTCTCTCTCTCTCTGTGTTGGTTTGTGTAGTAAATATGTTTGTGTAGTAAATATCGTCGCAACTAGCAATGGATTTTTTTATTGACTTTAAAACCAATTACAGCTCAGATTATCGACAATGCCACAAACGTGACATTAAAAATGAGTTGTTTATGCTCCGAGCTAAGCTAACAACACAAACAAAAAAAAAGAGGAGAAAGCAACTGACACACATAGCGTTTTGCAAAGTAACAAATTGAAACTGATTGCACTTAAATCCCTTAATTCTCGGAGCAATATGTGCAATTTTAGAAATAACAGGCAAATGAAACAAATTCCATAAGAATTCTTACTTACTTACTTAATTGGCCATTAACAACCCGATTCACCCTGCCGTAATACATCCTTCTAGGCGACTCTGCTTCTTGCAAGCCGTCGTCAGTTGGTCACACCAATCGATGACAGGGCTTCCTTGATTCCTCTTCGCCGACTTCCGCAGATCCCCCATCAAATACCCGTCTCACCGGAGCATCCTCCTCCATTCGAATGACATGGTCGAGCCAGCTCTGCCGCTGGATGTTAATACGCTGCATAACGTGTATGTCGTTGAGGAGCTCATACAGCTCACTGTTGGATTGGATGCAGAAATCATCGCCAACTCGCAACGGACCGAATATCTTACGTTGGACTTTCCTCTCGATTACTCTCAACGCTGCTGCATCAGTTCTTAACTCCGTAGGAATTCATTCACAGTAAAAGGCAACATAAGTGTAAGAATTGCTGCACGTAGAATTTTCTCAAAAACCCAATTCATTACTAAGCAAAACATAGATACAGTGAGTGTCAAAAGAAGCTGTACACTATGGAGAAAATTCCTGCAGTCACCAAACTCAAACCAAACAATTTTAAAATAAAAATAACGGCAATTTATTAATGTCGCTTTTTTTTTAATGTACAGTGTCTTTTGGCGCTCACTGTACATAATTGATCATTACAATCCTTCAGTCAGGATTGCAACCTAGCTTTTTACACCACTTATGTTGTGTGTAATAATTTCATACATGGGTGGCGAAACCTACAGTTTAAAGTCCATTCTGAACGACAGATTATTTTGAGAAACTTTTCATAGCAATTTTATTTTTTTCTCAGAGTTTTTGCCAGAAATCTGTTGGGAGAAAGTCGCCGAAGAAATATTTGTTCGTATTTCGTTTTGTTAAAGATGTTTGACCTGGCGTTTGAATCGTGGCCTCACTTCTGATAAGTCAACACACTACCTACTAGACTACCGCGACTTATTTTATATTCAAAAAGAATACTGCTGCCAAATATCAGTTCGTCAACGTTCTAAACTTGTAGGCTGTTGTTCTTCGACTACGGCGGCTTTACTTCACTTCTAAACGCCTCCAAAAAATTTTGAAAATTATTAGTTTCATGTCCAACACATGGCTATGGAAACATTCCATTCAACAACCTAGAGCCATTGAAATGAAAAGTCATAAATTGTGTTAAATTGTTTATACCCTTAGGAGTAAAAATTGGGACGTAAAATTTTTTAAGAACTAAACGAAGAAGATGGTGTCCAAATACCCCAGTGAAAAAGTCAATTGATGCTGAAATTGCTGCCCTGATACCAATGGCATAGTATCGCGTCGTTTTCAGATTATTTGTTGATGCCTTAAACAACTTATAGAATAAAAGAAAAATAAATAATTCAACACCAATTTGTTGCCAACAATTATCTCCTTCCCTCCACCTAAATACAGAAATTTCTAAAATAAAGTTATCGTTTTAGTATCGTTTATCGTTTTAATAGGTAACATACTGTTACGTTTTTACCCTTTTAAAAACGTTTAAATATGAGTTCGTTAATTGCAACCAAAGTAAAAACAAATGTGTGTTTATTTTCTCTTGAACTCTCTTTATTCTTTACACTACTTTTGTGTGCCACCGTATACAACTTAACGATACAACAATAGTTTGCTTGTACACTATTCTATTTCACACTTCTGTCCGCGTTAACACTAACAACTGTTGGTTAGATCTTCTCTGCTTACAACTTTTTTGCAAGCAATACCACTTGTACGTTCAAACCGCAACGCATCTTCACACAATTCTGACTGAATTATAATTGACTGACTGCTTGCCTTGTCTTGCCCTTTTATATACGCACGTAATCAATATGATGAACGTTCTCAACGTGGAAGGTTCTTGTTCTCGCCTTCTCGAGAATTCTATTGCTAGTACATTTTAGTGTGTGTGTACCTTGATTAAGTTGTCCATCCCTTTTTTGTCACATACATGTTGTTGTTGGTACCAGGCGCAACCAGGTTCGTCGAACATATGTGTGTGTGCAGCTTTAGGCAATCAGTACGTTCATTGTATTCTTAGTGTTAGTGTGTATTTGTATCGTCTGGCTTTTCTTTATCGTTTTTGTTGTTAAACGATATTAGGTCCTTTCGATTTGCGTAACAATACAATATTCATCCGAGTTTATAGCTGGTAAGCTTTACCTTTGCGACATCCGTGAGATACGAGAAGCTCTCGATTGTTTGTCTGGCTCAATAGAGCGCTTAGTCACATCGGTGGTGGTATCTTGACCTTCAGCTGGTGGAGGAGCAGAAGGATGCCCAGAAGCACGAGCAGAGGCACGAATAGCAGGCGATAATAATCGATCAGCTGTTGTATAACCTGCCGTCGGTGGTACTGTCTCAAACTCTGTCTCCGGTTCTTCTTCCACTTGTACAATTTCAAGTTCTTCATGGGAGCAGTACACCACCAACGTAGGGCTCAATTTCACATCTACCATTAAACCTGCCTCACTGGCATATAACATGAATAAGGCATAGCTTCGAAGTGTTATTCTCAGCTAAAAGCATCAATTCAGAAACCGTTTTGAATAAAATTCCTTAAAGCTCCCTTCTAATCTACAAGACAGTTCCTCGATACATTAACTTATCTTTCACTAAACTGACCACACTGCTGATCAAAGTGTGGTCAGTTCCACTCCATTCAAGGCATTATTTGTTATACTCAGTTGGCTTCCCACTGACCTCCTACTAATCTAGACGGCTGAGTTGCTGGCAGTTAGTTCCAATGCAATTAAATTCTGGCTCGGGGAAAGCCTTAGGTTGTTTATATGATTCCTTCTAACCTTCTGGATAGTATATTTGGGGTTCGAACTACGAACCTCTGGTTTAAAGCTCTGTCTGTACTGATGGCTAAAAGATGTTTGACGGTGTGAGCTGTGGTATTATTATGAATGGATTCTGATATTCAATTTAATTATAGGCTATCTGGCCACTGTGGTCATGGCCATTTTGAAAGTGTTTCATTGCTTGTTGGGTGACATGGTTTTTCCTGAAAATCTCTTGATTAAACAGGAAAGCCAAGCTGCAATAAAGTCCCTATCGGACATAATTTCAACGTCTCTGCTTGTACATGAATGCCGAGAATTTAACAGGAAAATTTCGAATCATTTTAAGGTAACTCGTATATGAATTTTGGAACATAGGGATGACGTTGAAATTTGCATTGCTGATGAGCTGGTTAGGCCTGGTAGGGAGCTCGTAAATTTCAATATGTTACAGGGCATGGATATTTTGATTGGCTCAGTTAATTTAGTTATTATCCATTCGTTCTACAAGGAAGTTCAACATGTTTGGCCGTAAAAGGATACGTGTAATATTGCTAGACGCTGCTGAACATGTATGGATAAGAAGTGGACTGATTCACTTTGGTTTTATTGTTCAAATGTTTTTAGTCTTATTGTTTAGAAACCAGTACTCTTCAGAATATTTCATAGTTTTGTTAAAAACTAAATTTTTTTTCCACCAAAAAATATGCTAGAAATTCTTAAATTCATTTCATTCTTTAAGTCTAAAACTATAAAAATAGAAAAAATTCTTTCGTTTCTTGTTTTAATTTAAAAATGCTGTGAAATAAAAATTTTCTCACACGCATAGCCAGGTTTTTATTATTTTTTAATTAAAAGTTGAAATTTTCTTCTTCGTTAAAAACAATAAAACAAATACGAAAACAAACAGAAAAAACCATATACAGCGCCTAAGCATAGGCTATGCAATAATTCTGAACATGCATTTTAGTCACGCACACTTACACACACACACATAAACACGCATATACAAATGCATGCATTTATTCATATACAAACACAACATACAAGTGCAAAACGTAGAGTACCACACCCATTTACACGGCAATAAAACTGAAATAAATACAACTTACGCACACACACATATACACATACTTGAGCTTATACTTGCAATCATAAGCATAAGTATACAACACTGTGTGAGAGACAGGGAGAGAAAAAATGAGTAAATGGCAGCAACAATAAAATAATTTCAGTTTCAGCAATAAAATAATTGTGTCAGTACTAGTAGCAGTAGTAGTCGTAGTCGTAGTGATATCAGTAATGCACACAGCATTGCAAAGTTTTATGCAATGCAAGCAAGTGTAAATGTATGAGTGGATAAGGCAACAACGACAACACCATCAAAACAAAACGATTAAAGAAGTTATAATGGGTTAAATGCGTCTCTAGGATACCTTACAACACAACATTTCTTTCAAACTTCATTGGAATGACAACGAATTCATTAAAGAGTTTAACAGCTACCGGCAGTCAAGTTTATAACGTTGTCTTGTGATAAAGAACTGAGCGAACTTAACCGAATTTAATAGGATTTGGAGATCGGAAATTTTTGTTTCATGGGAGAGTTCAATACCTCTCGGATTTATTACAAGACTTTGCTTAGTTGGAACTATTGCCAGAGCGAGTTTGAGCCAAATGATATGGCGAAAGGTGCGACAACAATTTGTCTAAAAAGCAGGAAAACCTTAATGATTTTTCTTAAAGAGTAACTAGGGCAGGATGAGAATTTGATTGTCAATCTCCAAGTCCTAGAGCTAGCTGGTTACAAATTAAACTATTGAGGCAAGCCAAGATTTTCTCCTCAGAAATGGGAACAATTGCTTACGCAAGAGATTCTTACGCAAAAAATTCTTACGCAAGAGATTCTTACGCAAAAAATTCTTACGCAAGAGATTCTTACGCAAGAGATTCTTGCGCAAGAGATTCTAACGCAAGAGATTCTTACGCAAGAGATTCTTACGCAAGAGATTCTTACGCAAGAGATTCTTACGCAAGAGATTCTTATGCGACATAGCATCTCACACCTCTTATATTGTGTGTGTTAATTTGTTTTAATATCAGTAGGTAGATTGCAGTGATAGCTTTGACACCAAAAGCGCACTTGAACACGCATAGCATGTTGCAACACCACGGATATTCGCAGTCCCTGTACTGACCGCATTCCACCAAGCTGGGGGAGAATTTTGTCAGCGGAAGGGCTGCACAACTAAGCACGACTACCTTACGCTGAAAAACCAGCCTGAAACTTTAATAAACGAAGCTATGTCCTTGTTAACGATGGATGAAAGCTCCATCAAGTTAACAAGGATTGGAGAGCCAAATAACCTACGTCGGCACCTCGCAAGAGATGGGCATTAACAAAGAAAGTGGGTAACTCAGCAGATCCGCATACACGGCAGAAGTCTTTAGATAGGTGCTCCATTCTTTCCGCGTTTCTTTCTGTAAGGCCACTGTGATCGAGATGACATAGCAATTGGTAGCGGCGCCTTCTATCCATCGAGGGCCAAGTGAGTCTAGCAGTGGAGCAGAATTGCTCATTGGCCCAGGATAGGTTAGAGTTCCGAAAGAATTTCCGCACAATGGCCAATTTAACCGAGGTAAGAGGCATACCCAAGCCGATTGACGAGGATTTCGGAAGGAGTGGAAGACTTATTGTTTAAAATAGACTCCGAAACACAGATTGTTTTGAGAAACCTTTCATGGGAATTCTTTATTTACTCTCAGAGTTTTTACCAGAAATCTGCTGAGAGGCAGTCGTCGAAGAAATAGTTTTTGTGTTTTGTTTTGATGTTTGGCCTGGGGCTCGAACCCTTTACGTCTAATAAGCCAAAACACTACCTACTAGACTACAGCGACTCGTTCGTCACGCAGTACACGATCCCCAAAAAAAAAATAGTCTGAAACGCATCAAGTCTCTTCAATTCCATAATCTTGCCAATTCCATAAAACTTAGGTCGGTTTTGATGAACATAATCATCACTTCATAATGCTCGAAAAGTGGTGAAATTCGAAATGCCGCATTGGAAGGAACCTTTAACTCGTTCTAAGCATTCTTTGATTGTAAGCGTTCAATATTCGTAAATTGCAAGTCTTTCACTGAGAAAGTGCAGCCCTGGCGCTGACCAATTTCTTCTCCCCTGATTTGGAGAACTAGGTCAGTACAGAGTCTGCGTGCACCTGGCTATCACTCTAAGTCTTTCACTGAATGCATGATACTTCCGATGAAAGATTTTTAAGATATGCCATCCTTGCATGACTGGTGGTCTTGAAATCTACATACATACATAATTGGTCATTACAACCCTTCAGTCAGGATTACGACCTAGTTTCTCACACTACTTATGTTGTGTGTGTTAATTTTATACATGAGTGGCGGGACCTACAGTTTAAAGTCGATTCCGAAATTATTTTACGTCTGGCCTGGGGCTCGAACCCTGGCTTTTCGTCTAATATGCCAACACACTACCTACTAGACTACGGCGACTTTGAAATCTACCTCCAGATGTTATTTGTTAATTTTTTTGGCGTTGTTCTTCTTATTAAAATGCTTTGTCTTGCCTTTAAACTTTCAATATGGGAAGAGTTCCTTTCCATGTTGATTATCATTTGCTGGTCTCTTGATTATTATGCTGGTGTAGGGTAAAATAAACACTCCTCTTATGAAAGTGAAAGAAAAAAAAAATGAAAACTGAAATTAAAGTTTCAAATCATTTATACTCACTTATACTCACTCTCACTTACTTATACACATGCATACACACACACTTATTCACATCAGAACAAATAAACCAGCATAATCAGTTGGCAGCAGCTGATACGCGTAAGCTGGGCTGCAGGAAAATAAAATCCAAAAAAAAAAACGTTATGCTGTAGCATTGAGCCATACACTAACAAATACACATACACATACACACACATTTAATAAATATAAACAGAGACACTGTTGCATTCAAAAGGATTTTTTTGTGCTGTTGTTGTTGTTGTTTTTTTTTTCTCTATCCCCTGCATTAACAACAGGAGGAGTACGAGTTTGGCTAAAATGCCAGGATGAAAACAAACAACGACAATAACTTCAGAATTTGAAGAGAGAGATAGAGAGAGAGAGTGAGAGAACAATGTAGTTGATGGTGCATACATTTGACCTATTTTCATGGTTGTTACTGTTGTTAATATTATTGTTGTTGTTGTTGTTGTTGCTGTTATTATTATTATTATATTTCTCCCAGTATTTTATTTCATTTAAGTTTTAGGTTTCTCCATTTTTTCTCCATTTTTTTTTACTTTCTAGCACAATAAAAACAAATACTTGTACAGTGCTCCAGTATTGTTTTGTGTACACGCATATTTATACCCCCCCACTCATGTATATACATACACAAGCACACACAAGCGCATAAATAACTTACAACTTCTAGAAGTAAAAAAAGCTCTCATAGAATAAGTGAAAATGAAAATTTTCATAATAGACGATGGAGTAGTGAACTATGCAACAGGGAAATCTGCATCAGTGTAATGGTAAAGTCCCCCTTTACCTATATACATAAGTGTGTAAGAGCAGGAGTAAGTGTAAGTGTAAATGTGTGTGTGTGTTACGTGTAAATTAAAGTTTTTATTGTTTTTTTATATGATCATATATTGCAATGCATTACCAAGCGATTTACTTGTCTCTTCTTCTACTGGCATTCTCTCTTTCTATCTCTCTCTCTCTCTCTTTCTCTCTATGTAGGTGTCTCTTTTTTTTGCATTGTTTTTCCTGTCTATAATTTTTAATTTAGTTGTAGTTGTTGCTTCCTTTTCCACTTTTTTATGTTTATTTTGTGCAATTTTTTTATGTTCATTTTTTTATTATTTTTTTTTTCTAGGTACGACTTTTTTCTCTCTGTTTTTCCGTTTCCTTTCCGAGTTTAGCTATTTTTGCTAGCATTTGTTGTACAGTTGTCGGTCTATACAAGAGCTAGAAAGGAAGCAAAATAATAATAAATTTTATTAAAAAGAATTTTTCTTTAATAAAAAACAAAAAACAAAAGAAAATAAGAAAAAATGTTTCAAATAAGTTAGGTAAGCTTGGAAAATGTAAAAAAATTATGTTTAAAGGACTTGAAATTAAATTTAAAGAATTACTGGGTAATAAATTATAAATATACGGATTTTAAATACACTTTTAAATAGGCTTTAAAGCTTAAAAATATTTGAAAAAAATCGGTAATTAGACCTACGTACACATTAATTAAAGGAATAAACTTTGGACATAAGCAAGGGTACCTATCGTGAACCCAAATATGAAGATCTGCTTGTTAACATGAAGATCAATGCATTCAATCCAAAACTAAGTTCAAATACCTGTAGGAAAGGGCTATGAATAGCACATGTATGTTGGACAACGTGTATAATGGCAGCACATTCAAATCCACTGATTCTGCAGTCGTTAAGTTAGAGGTTTGGTAACTTACTATCCATGGAGACTGGTTGCTATACGAACAGCTCCAGATGATGACTCCAGGCACTTGCATCTGGTTTATAGACCTAGAAACCTAACTATGTTTCCGTCTAGGTTAGGTTATGTTAGATTAGAGGACGTGTACTTGTCAATTAAGACAAGTAGAGTACCCGGAGGTCGAATTGACCCATTGTACAACGTCGGAGTTTCTCACACCACTTATATTGTGTGTGTTAATTTTATACATGAGTGGTGGGACCTACAGTTTAAAGTCGACTCCGAACGACAGATTTTTATTTATTGAGAAACCTTTCATGGCAATTTTTATTTACTCTCAGAGTTTTTGCCAGAAATCTACTGAGAGGAAGTCGCCGAAAAAATACTTTTTGAATTTTGTCTTTGATGCCTGGCCTGGGGCTCGAACCCAGGCTTTTGCGTCTAATAAGCCAACACACTACCTACTAGACTACGGCGACTTCATGCTTCCATCTAACTAATCTTAAATTTCGCGGTCCTAATCAATTTAACAAGTTGTATCAAAAATTTGTCGTTCGGAATCGACTTTAAACTGTAGGCCCCGCCACCCATGTATAAAATTAACACACACAACGTAAGTGCGGTGAGTAGTCCTAACTGAAGGGTTGTAATGACCAACTATGTAAGTATGTTATGAACGTCAAATCATGGTTAAATTCCTAGCTCCGCCTTAATAAAAAGTTTAGTTAAGCGACCATTATCTAAATGGAGTGTTGACTGTATAAGGAATTTTCTCAATTTCCTTAAAGCTATTTCTCTCTCGGCGAGTAAAACCTGATGAAATATCATCCACATGGTGTCCAAATGCCTGGAAAGTGTTTCTTATTTTGGCTAAAATCTAAAATCTCAGATTTATGCAACCCAAATACAGCTGCTAAGCCTGTACAAGGACACTTATCATCCTGCTTGTATTTACTTATTCAGACTTAACATAAGTCTCGATCGCCCCATAAAAATGTAATCATTTTGTCTTCTCTATCGTTGTATTCTTTACAACATTGCAGTGCCTCAAAACGCTTTTGAGTTCCTTAGTTTTCTTCGTGTGTTTCCATATTTACTCACTCTCTGGTGACTAGGTAACCAAATAACAATTGCAAGACATATCATACCTTCTTCGCCTCCTTACAAATTAAAACAGCCTTTAAATCAATCTCACGAATTTGCCTTTGGCCCAACTCACAAAGTCTTATATCATATGTAGCATCGACGAAACATAAAGGGTCCGACAACTTTCCTGTAGAGACCCAACGACTTTGTGCCTTTCTGTATAACGTCCGGAGAACGCACAGTTTAACTGAAGGAATCGGAATAAATTGTAGTTGCCGTTTAGTATGTGGGGTTTAGTCTTCCTGGGCGTGAGTCTTCGGTTCAAATCTCAGTTCAAACATCTCAAACTAAACGAAATATGAGAAAAAAATTTCAGGTGACTTCCCCTCAGCAGATTTCTGGCAAGAACTCTGAGAGAAAATAAAATTGCAATGAAAAGTTTCTCAAAAAATCATCGTACGGAATCGAATTAAACTGTAGGTCCCAATTATGTATGTATGTATGTAATCGGAATATCTACACCTTGTGACATAGCAGACGTTTTGAAACCTTATAACAACTTGCTTTGAATGATCCAAAATTACTCTGAGAAATTTCCGGCATTCATGCACGATGGTAGACAATGTGGTAGCGCTCAAGAGGAACTTGAAATAATTCTATTTACGCGAGTAAATCATGAGATTTTGAAGAAAAGTCCCAACATCTGTGATGTTGTCGATATCGTCATAACATCTCCCCAGAAAACAATGCAGAGATCAGATATTCTGTAGGCTGTCTAGCGACAAAACACTTAATTTATATACGGCAGCATAGTCTGTTCAGCAAGGCCGTCAAACTAGAAGTTTTTAGGGTTATAAACAATGTAAATAATGAAAATATTATTTGTTATGAATGGAAGAAATAAATTTCTTCTTTAAATTTCTATTAAATGTAAAGATTTTGAATTGTTTACATGATGTACAATTTAAAAGTAAAAAATTAAAATATAAGTTTCCATAATGTAAACATTTGTATTAAATGGAAGAAATTAATTTCTTTTTTAATTTTCTATTAAACGTAAAGATTTTGAATTGTTTACATGATGTACAATTTAAAAGTAAAAAATTAAAATATAAGTTTCCATAATGTAAACATTTGTATTAAATGTAAGAAATCAAATTCTTCTTTAAATTTCTGTTAAATGTAAAGATTTTGAATTGTTTACATGATGTACAATTTAAAAGTAAAAAATTAAAATATTAGTTTCCATAATGGAAACATTTGTATTAAATGGAAGAAATCAGCTTCTTTAAATTTCTATTAAATGTAAAGATTTAAAGATTGTTTACATGATGTAAAATTTAAAAGTAAAAACTTAAAATATAAGTTTCCATAATGTAAACATTTGTTTTAAATGTAAGAAATGAATTTCTTCTTTAAATTTCTATTAAATGTAAAGATTTTGAATTGTTTACATGATGTAAAATTTAAAAGTAAAAACTTATAAAATAAATTTCCATAATGTAAACATTTGTATTAAATGGAAGAAATCAATTTGTTCTTTAAATTTCTATTAAATGTAATGTTTACATTATGATTTTGAATTGGTTACATCATGTAAAATTTAAAAGTAAAAAATTAAAATATAAGTTTCCATAATGTAAACATTTGTATTACGTGGAAGAAATCAATTTCTTCTTTAAATTTCTATTAAATGTAAAGATTTCGAATTGTTTACATGATGTAAAATTTAAAAGTGAAAAATTAAAATATAAGTTTCCATAATAATTAAATAAAATTGTATTAAATAACGATATATAAAGAAATTAGTTCCTTTTGGCATTCAATGTTTAATAAACACAAAGTTTTTGAATTGTTGACATAATGTAAAATATGTAAATAATTGAATTTGGTAGCTTTCCATGTCGCGAAATTTGAAATAGCTGTTTTACTTTATAGGTTCTATTGTATAATGAAAATATGTAATTGTTTACATAGTGTAATATATGTATGTAAAATATGTAAACAATAATATAAGTGTAAAATCAAAATGAAATATTTTAATTAATTAATTAAAATTTAATTAATAATAATTAATTACTATATACAAACCTTGGATATTAAAATTCTGAATTGTTTACATAATGTAAAAAGTGTAAACATTTGGATTTACAATCATTCCCTGTTACTAAATTTAGAATTCTTGATTTACATTTTAAAATTTCATTAACTGCCAAAGATATGTAGTTGTTTACATAAAGTAAAATATGTAAATATATGATTTTAAACATTTTGGCTAGAAAAATAAAATTTTTTTGTATAAAACATAAAAATTTTCAATTGTTTACATGAAGTAAACTATGTAAAAAATTATATTTGTTTTGTAATACAACTAAATTGAATATTTTACATACAATTTTACACACATTTTTTTCAAAGTAAATTTAAGATTACTGGGAAGTAATGTAGTTCACATCGTAAAATACCTTTCAAAATAAAGTTTACAGAAACGTAGAATTCTTTTCTTTACTACTCTCCTCAAACTTTAGTTTTCTTATGCTGGTTTTAAAAAGTGAAAAGAAAAAAACGCTTTTACAAGGACACACCCACTCATACTTTACATTTTTTTTTCTAATTCTCCTGTAATGGCAAGCAAAAGAAAAAATATTTCATCCTGTTGCTTTTCCCTCCCAAAAAATATTTTTGCAGCAGCAAACAATGCAATTATATGCAGCAAGTTCTTATTTTCTTTTGCAAAATGCACACACACTCGTTCACATTTTCAAGTGCCTTAATATAGGGAAAGTAAAAAATGCAGCCCAGAAGTATGCAATAGTAAACTATGTTTGTCTAAGGTAGTGAGTAGCAGAAAGAGAGAGAGAGAGAGAGAGAAAGTAAAAGAAAGTAAAGAATTGATGTTGAAAACTCATCAAAAAGTAAGTCACTACCAGCGCTCACAGAGTTAGTTAAGAAGAGAGAGAGCAAGAGAGAAAGAAAGAGAGAGAGATGGAGAGGTAGTATGTCGATGCATTAATACGAAATACTTGAGAAGTGTGCTAATAAGCAAAAATATGCACGAATACGTTTTCGAGTATGTTGTAGTGCATAAACTAGGGGCGACTTTTAAAGTTTTTTCTAAATTAAAGTAAGTTTTCTAATAAAAAACAAACAACTGAAAATAATAAAGAAAAATAGCAAACGAACCTGTTTGCATCCTGCATCTGTTTGTTTATTTTTTCCAATGGAAATTGAGGTTAAACGCAATATTTTTTTTATATTTGTCTTGTTATTTATTAAGGTTCTTGTATTTATTTACGTGTGGTAATTTTCTTCAATAAAAATTGAGGAAAACATTCTACTTCAGTTGGCTATAAATAACATACACGTTCAACAACTCAAGTCTAAATATAGATATTCATTTTAGACAATAATTATTTTAATATGTATATAAATATAAAGCATAGTTTAGGGGTTATGGCTTAATTTTGTAAAATTTCATATGTTAAGGTGTTTGAAAAAAATACTTCCATGTATATTACAGGAAATTTGGAAATCTTAGCCTCTAAATTTTGTTACCAATGTTGGTAAAGAGTAAAAGAGGAACTTTGCCTTCACCTGCAATTATAATGTTGCAATTTTCGTAATCGTACTCTCTCATGTCATATGTATATGGTTACCCATTGCCTACCTTTAGGAGATCTGATTAATGCAAAAAAAAAATTGCATATATTTAGGATTGCCAGGCTTTAAATCTTATTACCGAAGCCAGGTTATTACCGGCAATGCAACGGAGACGAATTGGTGTGGCATTGATATCGGTAAAGTATATGCGTCCTGCTTGAAATCAAGAATACTTGATCAATATCTGACACTTACCATTAAGCTTGATGATAGCAAGTTTGCTGGGTTTCCTCTTGTTAGATAAGGATGCTCTTGATAGATAAATGGATGTCAACGGGTAGTGGTATTTTTGGTTTACATTGCGATATCTAACTAGAGACTTACGTAAGGTAACACGAGGGTGTAGGGTCCTTCAAGTATTGTTTCTGTCCGACTATGACGAGGATGCTTTGGGAGCTACACAGTAGTTGCGTTTTATGTCCAAACAGTAGAAAGATAATCAACTTATTTGAACTCTCAATTAGGTGCCATGGCATACAATGAGGGTCACTCGAAGTTCAGGTATTCCTGGACTCCTTATTAAATAGCAAATCACATCCTCATACAGAGTCTTCCAACAAGGGCGGGTAGTGGTATTTTTGGTTTACATTGCGATGTCTAACTAGAGACCTACTTATGATAACACGATTACTGCCCGACTATGGCGAGGTTCCTTTGGAAGCTACTCGGTGGTTGTGCTTTATGTTCCAATAGTGGAAAGGAAATGAACTTATCTACACCCTCAACCAAGGTTCATGGCATTCAATTAAGGTTAGTTGAAGATTTTGATTGAAGATTTTGATATGAGGTTTTGATTGAAGATTTTGATTGAATCATCTGATTGATGACTTTGATTGAATATTTTGATTGAAGATTTTGATGAAGATTTCGATTTAAGATTTTGATTGAAGAATTTGATTGAAGACTATGATTGAATATTTTTATTGAAGATTTTGGTTGAAGATTTTGATTGATGATTTTGATTGAAGAATTTCATTGAAGATTTTGGTTGAAGATTTTGATTGAAGATTTTGATTGAAGATTTTGATTAAAGATTTTGATTTAAGATTTTGATTGAATATTTTGATTGGACATATTGATCGAAGATTTTGATTGAAGATTTTGATTTGAGATTTCGATTGAAGATTTTGATTGAAGATTTTGATTAAGATTTTGATTTAAAATTTTAATTGAAGAATTTGATTGAAGACTATGATTGAATATTTTGATTGAAGATTTTGATTGAGATTTGATTGAAGATTTTGATTGGAGATTTGTTTGATTTGATTGAGATTGAAAGCATTCTCCGATTCCTAAATTAATAGAAACTCATGTCCACTTAGGGAGTCTTCCTACAAGAACTTCAAACCCAGCAGTTGAAAACGGCCAGCTTGTTGAAGCTAATTCCGTCAGATTAGTTTTTTTAATCTGCCTGTTTTATTAGATCACTTTGGACGATCATAGACAATGATTTGTAATCGAAAATTTGTTAGATTTGGGTCTAATGCATCCCGAAAACGTCACTGACCGCCATCAGGAATGATAAAGTTTTGTTTTTAACATCTTCAGCAGCTTCTTTTTGCAATTTTCAGTTCCTTTAAGACATTTTCCCCTAACCAATATACATACATATGTGCTTGCTATGTGAATAAAAAACTTTCATTTTTAATATGAAATTTTTTCACTGTAAACGCTTAAGCACAAATAAATGAAATATTTCTGAGGATTTCATGAGGTTTTATAAAAAATTATTATTCGTGGCGTCAGTCACTATTCAACAGCGAACACAATAAAAAAAACCATCTTTTGTTTAAGTTTTTCGTTTTTTTTTTAATTTTACTTCACGTAATTGTTCGTAAATGTTTATGTCGTCTCGCGTCCTGTGTATGTGTAAAAGATTTTATTTATTATTTTTTGAAAACAAAAGGATTGTTTTTTGTGTATAGTTTTGAAAACAAAGACATACACTATAAAAAAAATAAAACAATAAAATTTAATATGAAAATATATAGGCCCACACATACTTATGTATTCTGTCACAGAAAATAATTTTTTATTGTTCTATGGTGTATCCTATTGTACATGACCGCTTAACAGACTGTCTCCTTTTCGGTTTTAATTTCATGGCATTTTTGTTGTTGTTGTTTTATTTTCCTTTTTTAAACTATTCACAGGACCTTAAACTTTTTTTTGCTGTAAAAAGAATATTATTGTTGCATATGTGGCGGCGTTATGCCATATTCAATGCAAAATTTGGTTTCTTTTTTAAATGAAAAGGATTTAAATGAAAGGATTTTTGTTTGGTTTTTAAAAGTTCAAAGAATTTTTAAGATTCTATTTGCCTAAACGTAAATGAGCATTCAAATACTCACGAGGAAAATGCTTAAATCGCTTTTTATTTTTTATCGCTGGAGAGCTCAAGTTGGGGTTGGTGTTGTAAACAGACTTTCCTGTTGATCGAACGGCATCACGAACGTTGATCTTTGAATGCTCAATTGTCGCTGGTTTGTCGGTATAACACTTTTTAACAGCGCCCCATAGAAAATAGTCCAACGGTGTCAAATTGCAGCTTCTTGGCGGCCACCTACGGCCATTAAACGTTTTATTGTGTAAATCGATTGCGGCATGAGATGTGTGGCAAGTTGCACCATCCTGTTGAAACCCAAGATCATTCACATCAATACCATGAAGAACGGGTACAAAAAAATGGTTATCCTGGGGCGATAGGAACCTCCATTGACTGTAATGGTTCACCGTCCTCTTTTTCAAAGAAATAATAACGCCTCCGCTTAACGAGCCGCACCAAACAGTTACTCGTAATAGGTGCATTGGCTTCTGTAAGACCACGTATGGCACTTTTACTTTTTAACGTACCCACCAAGATAAAAACGAGTTTCATCCGAAAAGATGATTTTTTGACATCGTGCAGTTTCCCGTCCATCCATTCAGCGAAGCGAAAATAAAGCGGATGATCATGCGGTTTCAACTCTTGAACTGTTTTAAGATGTCGTACCGAGATATTTTCTCAAAATTCAACGTAAACTGATGCGTAAACTGTTCAATTCTTGAGAACAGTTGATATTGATGGATTCTCTCACACTCTGACCCACAGCTTCGATATTTTCGGGTGTACGCACTGTATGCTCACCTCTTGGCGCATCAACAATGAAACCATTTCCACGCTTAAATATTTTCGGGTGAACTGTACTGTACACCGAACGTGTATGCTCATAATGAAACCAATTTCACGTGCTTAAGCAATAAACCTGCGTATACCGGTTACTGTAGGTCCTTCTCTGCGATCAAAATCTGTACGACATTTTCGTGCAATTTCCTATCAATTGTCTTTATTTTGGAAATAAATTTCCAATAAATCCCAATGTTATTCAAGCGTAAATCGATTCATTACGTTCATTGGAGATAATAATGTGACAGAATAAAATAAGTCACCGCGGTCTAGTAGGTAGTGTGTTGACTTATTAGACGTGAGGCCTCGGTTCAAGCCTCAGGTCAGACACCAAAACGTATTTATCAAAAAAAAATATTTCTTCGGCGATTTCCTCTCAGCAGATTTCTGGCAAAAACTCTGAGAGTAAATAAAAAATTGCCGTGAAAAGCTTTTCAAAAATCTGTCGTTCGAAGTCGACTTTCACCTGTAGGTCCCGAAACTCATGCATATAAATTAACGCACACAACATAAATCGCCGAAGAAATAATTTTTGTATTTTGTCTTTGATGTCTGGCCTGGGGCTCGAACCCTGGCTTTGCGTCTAATAAGCCAATACACTACCTACTAGACTACGGCGACTTCTATAAAATAACATAAGTATTGCCAGATTCGAAATAACCGATGTTCATATTTAAAACGATAGGTGGCCCACCCGATACAGTAGGTCATTCGAATTCTTTAATGTCCGACGAATGAGTGTCCTAAGTAAAGTAACACTTGATACCTACAGGGAGCACTTACATATATACATATCAGAAAACAGCAATATATCGTATTTTCGCTACTCATAAGTACTCATGAAATTTCGAATATGAGTGAGTCAACAGTATTGAAATCCAACTACTCTGTTTCATTCGTACTCACTACAACATTGATTTATAAGTCCGAGTTGCAATGAGTATGAGTACAACGTTGACATCAAACTCATAATATTCGAAATATGTTTGATTCATACGCCTACTCATTCAGATTCATAAATTTAGAAAAATACTTATATATACTCATAAATGATTCGAGTGATTCGAATCATTCATCAAAATTTACATTCATAGTTATTGTTGCATTTACAAAAAAAGAAGAAAAAAAAGACAATGACAGAAAGCAAAGTAAACACACAACCTTCTAGTGAGTATTGTAGTGTTCGTACGTGAATCATACTTATTTTGTGATTCTTGTAAATGTTGAGTAAAGTAGAGACGAAATCAACAACATCATGCGTATTGTTAAATATGAGTACCATGAGTATTTCAAACTTTGAATATGCGTAGTATGAGTATGACATTAAAATAAGTATGAATGCTTATAGGATTCAGAAATTATAAGTATGATTCGAATCTACTCATTGTTTTGAATACTCATTGCTGACCTCTGATACATATATAAATAAAATATTATAAACTAATTTTGTATTTAAAATAATTTCAATTTCCTTTTCTACACTTCATTTGGAAAATAAATGCCTTTCCAATTTATTTCTTTCGGTTGTAGTGAGACAACTTTAAGCGGAACTGCAGATGTTATAAATTATTATGTTTTTGACCAAATTTTCAATACTTGGTTTGTGCACAAAAATAAACTCAAAACGAAATCGATGTTTCTATTTTAAAAAGTGCGTTTATATTTGCTTTACTTTACCCTTACCAAACGGCCACCTATGAGTAAATAAAGGAAAAGGAAAATTCTACTTATGGCTGGCTGGCTATAATCAAAATAAAACACATGGCGTTGAAAAGCATGTTTTCAAAACCATATTGAAAAAAATGGGGGAAATTTTGTAACAAAAACATAGAAATGGCAAACATGTTAAAAAACAAAATTTAAAGCATATTTACAAGCAAAAGCAAGGCTTACATAGATGTGAACATTCATACATACGAGTACACAAGGAATACAGAGAATCAATGCAAAAGCATGTGTGCTTAGGAAAGTGTAACTAATAGGGAGTGCATGTACGTACATAAGTGTAGAAGTAAAAGTGTGAGAGAAAGTGTGTTTGTATGTATATTTCTGCTAAAAAATTTATACATATATATATGTAAAGTTCAACGCGACACTTTAAAATAAATTGGCAATCTGCCCTCAAAAATAGAAAAAAAATACGAAACAGAAAGAGAAATTCGTTCCTAACATTCACTCGTGTTTTTTTCTTTTGGGGTTTTTGAAATCCTTTTATCCTTATTCAGTGGAGCTTACCAAAAAAAATCTACTACTTGTGGTACATATTAAAGGACTCTACAGATTTGTCGAGTTCAACTAAACAAGTTGTATGCGGCAACATATTTCATGCAGTCACTTACGTATGCAAGACTGTGTGTGTGTGTGTTTCTGCATCAATATGGTCGCCCCTTAATAATGTGGTATTAGGAGTATGTAAACCATTTGTAAGGGTCTCTAGACTCATTTAGAGATTATACGGCAAAAACACAAAAAGTTCAGTCGAGTTTTAATACAAGTTTTTAAGCCTAACTTAAGGAAAAGCCATTAAAACGATAATCCGTATTTAAAACCTTTGGCCCCCTTTCCATGTACGCCTTTGGTTTTTTTAACTAAAAATTCCTGTGTAAAAAATATTTTGTAACAAATGTTTTTACCGCCCTTTTCAACATTCAACACTCGTTAATTACACTATATTTGCAGGAAATAAAGTATCGCTTGCAAATATTTATGGCTTTATGTCTGCGCATATATTACAAGCGATTAATAAACTTTATAGCGCCCTCGTCGTCTGCTCCTCCCCCCACTCGCCCCCCCCCAAACTTGTAGCAAAACTCATTTAAAAAAGGAATAAATTTTTAGAATTTTGCATTAGGAAGCGGTAAAAAAATATAAAATTTGAAATGGGGAACTTCGCAGGTTTTTACACTCATAAAAACTCGTTAGTAAACTTTTCACTCCTCTTAATCCAAGAGCTAATGACAATACTGGCTTCTAAATGCAGGCCAGGGGTTGTTTACTTAACACTACTCCTGTGTAAGTAGATCAATTAACCATCCAGCCATATGGCTACATTGCAACTTTTATAATTGCTCAGAGGAAAAAGGATGCCATATCGGCCCGAATAAACAAGTCTTCGGACCTTTCATTACATAGTACAATGAGTATATATGATAATCACAAAATATTACCGTATTGTCCTACCACCCAATACTTCTTCCGCGCGATTTCGCCTTGGCAGCTCTTAATGAAAGACCACCTATAAAGGTTACGTCTTTCCTGTGCTCTACGCTGTGCTCTACGCTGTTTTCTAGAGCTTTCAGTTCTCAATTTTAATGTGTTGTGTCTACTAAAGGGTGTTTTTTATAGAGGTATAGAACTTTAAGTTGGCATTACTTTTCAAGATGGTGACCGATTTAACAGCTGCCGAGTGATTTATTCTCAGTTTGGTTTGGCAATTCATCATGAATAGACTCACGCCTGAACAACGCTTGCAAATAGTGCAATTTTATTTCGAAAATAATGGTTCTGTGCGGAAAACGTATCGCGCACTACGTCCATTTTATCGTCGACAAAATCGTCCATCAGAGCAGTTAATTCGATTAACTATGGAACGTTTTCGCACCACGTTTACTCTTATTGATAACTCGCATCCCCAGAGACGCTGTACGGTGCGTACAGAAGAAGCTATTGCTGCTGTAGAGCGTAGCATTGAGGAAGACCCGAATGAGTCCATCCGCCATCGAGCACAGGAATTGGATCTGTGTCCATCCACTTTATGGAAGATTTTTCGGAAGGATCTTGGTTTGCGTGCTTACAAAATCCAACTCGTGAAAGATTTGAAGCCAAACAATCATCAAGTAAGGCGTAGATTCGTCGAATAGGCCCAAAACGAGATTACCGTTGTTCCCGATTTTCATAAGCGAATTTTGTTTAGCGATGAAGCGCACTTCTGGTTGAATGGCTACGTTAACAAACAAAACTGCCGCATTTGGAGTGAAGGTAATCCTCAAGTGTATGTGGAAAAACCGTTACATCCAGAAAAGCTGACTGTTTGGTGCGCTTTATGGGCTGGTGGAATCATTGGTCCGTACTTTTTCAAAAACGATGGTGGTCAGAACGTTACAGTCAATGGTGATCGGTATAGAGCCATGATTACTAACTTTTTCATTCCTGAATTGAATAACCATGATGTCCAGGAGATGTGGTTTCAACAAAACGGCGCAACATGTCACATAGCTCGTGCCACAATAGATTTATTGAAAGACACGTTTGGTGACCCCCTAATTTCACGTTTTGGACCCGTGAATTTGCCATGATCTTGTGATTTAACACCGCTAGACTACTTTCTGTGGGGCTATGTAAAGACATTGGTCTATGCGGTAAAGCCACAAACGCTTGACCATTTGGAAGACAACATTCGTCGTGTTATTGCCGATATACGGCCACAAATGTTGGAAAAAGTCATCGAAAATTGGACGACCAGATTGGACTACATCCGCGCCAGCCGTGGCGGTCATATGCCAGAAATCATATTTAAAATGTAATGTCACAAGATTATCTGTCGAATAAACAAAATTCATGTTAATCGAATAATCCATCGTTGTTTTATTGCAACTTAAAGTTCTATACCTCTGTAAAAAACACCCTTTATTTGTATATACGACTACGAAGACTCGAAAATTATAATTCACGAGTGTCACACTTAGGTCAAAAATAAACTGCAGCTTATTCTTGGCCCTAAACGACTTATGTGTTGATATTATGGGCGAGAAGAAATTTTTGCCATTCCTTACATTTGGCAAGAAAACTCTCAGCATTATTGATTTCAACGCATTGTTATTTGCTTTCTACAATGGTATCACCTTCCCAATATATGGAGTAAGGTGTCGCTAAGGTAGTGAGTACTGTATTGGCATGTTAGGCAATGGCACGGGAGTCCTTAGCCTCGATATCATGAAGAAAAATGAAAAACGAAAACAAAAATCCTGCGACAAGCCACTGCCAGCTTTGAAAGAGCTGTTCAAATCTGTAGTTTGGCTTCTATGTTAAACTGTAAGTTCCGCTATTCATGTTTTAGCAGAGGCTTATCCTCACTAAAGTGTTGTAGTGGCTCATAAAGCGTTGTCACCAAACACGCAGTTGCCTTACTGCATATTACTCTTCATCGTTTCGAACTTTTCCGTCAAATATTTGATCAAATTCAAATTTATTGCCAATAAAAGTCTAATCAATGTTCTACAAGGCTTATAAGTGTAACTGAGTTACGTAATGCCAATTTCCAAATGAAATTTCTTTCCAAACAAAGCTGCCATTATAGTTCAGCTGCCATTTAAATTTTAAATGGCAAATAAATGACAATTATGGGTCAAATGTCTCGTTTCACATTTTGCACAATTCACTCTCTTTTGGCCTATTATAAAACAATAACTGTCAACTAATAAAATACAGACACATACACATACACATACACAAATGCAAGAACACACACATACACAATCAACTGTCAAAGTCATAGTTTCATTTTATAACTTTAAATTATTGTTGTTGCTGTTGTAGTTGGTATATCAAACTAAGTTGATTTCCTTCCTTCCTCTTTGCCTCATTTCGTAACTCTGCATAGCTTTGCTTCTCTAACCCCAATAGCAGCAACTCCACATCGAAATGCCAATGCAATGCAATGCATATTCATGCGATAATAACTTTGACAGTAAATTTTATACACACACACTTTTACTTCAAATACTCGTTTATTACTGTTTTTCTCTCTCTCTCTCTCTCTTTCACTCTCTCTTTCATACTCTCTTTCCCTCTTGCTAGTGTTTTCAGTCAAAGCAGGGCATATTTGAAGGCAGTTTGAAAGTTGTATGTAATATTAGTGCAGAGTTAGGGGCGAAAAGCGGCGAAAGTGGAAAAATTATAACTCACAACTACTCAATAACAACCCAGAAACCTACTTTGAAAGTAAAAAAGTTAAAGGCAGTGGAAAATATTGTAATTGTTGCTATTGTTGTTCTTGTTGTTGCATTAGTAACTCTTGTTTTACTGGAAACTAGAAGTTCCCTGTAAAGGATTTCATTTGCATATGCTATGTGCCGTAGATAGGGTAGTGATTGACATGGCTTTTAAACTTATAATGGCGGCAATGGAGAGAAAAAATGGCGTATGTGTTATACTGCAATGAATATGGCAACACTATAATAGAAGTTCTATAAAGACAGCGACATTAATTTGTAGGTCCTGCCACTCATGGATAAAATTAACGCGTACAGCATAAGTGGTGTGAGAAGCTAGGTTGTTGTCCTGACTAAAGGGTTGTAGTAATCAATTTTGTATGTACATATGTATGTATGAATTCTTTAAACTTCCTACAGAAGCTAGACAGTTCTAAGTCCAAAGTTTTCATTCTAAAATTATTTCCCTAAATCCATCTCAATGCGTCGAATGCTGCTCCGATGTGAATACCTTGGAGGGCATTTTAAATACAAAATTCAAGCTTTATTATTTACGTATTGAATTTGTGAAATACTTATTAAGTCACTCAGTGAGTCGAACCAATTTAATTAAGAACTTAAACTTATTAATTTTTATTATTTTATTTTTTTGCAGGTAAAAATTCTAAATTTCATACATGGGACTGTAAGTATAACAGAAACTTGAAAAAAATTATTACAAATTAACGTAGAATTCAAACACTTCAGGGCTTTCATATTTACGTTTTAGAGCCAAGAACAGTGTTTGCATCCTTTCCATGATTATTCTTTTCATTGCTTAAGCTCCTGTTGGATAGAGTTAGTACAGGAATCTGCTTTCATTGGGCCCCGTAGCCGATGCTTTTCAACAGCAGCTGGTTAAAGTACCAGAATTGCTCTAAGATACCTGTGTCGGCCAATTTGAGACAGTCGAACGTCTGTTTTGTTTCTGTATTCACTTGGTCTATTTAGCCGTTCATGAGACTATTTGTAGTATCGCACATATATTTGTAAGCATTGTTACGTTTTTACCTTTTTAAAAGCCTTTAAAACATGAGCTCGTAGATTGCAAATAAAATAAAAAATAAATTTCTGTTTAGTTTTAATTAAAATTCTTAATTATTCGCAAAATTCTGTGTGCCACTGTTCACAACTTGTAGCAAACAACAACAATTGCTTTTCTTTGTTATTCCTCTTTGTATTCTTTTGCATAAACAATAACAACTATTAGTCAATTGTTGGTGAAATCTTTGTAACGGAGATTTTCGAGCCTCTATTACTCTCTTTAAACACACAGTGACTTCACACATAACTGACTGAACTTTTACTGACTCGTTGATTACTTTGTCTTGCCTTTTATATGGCAGGGTAAACAGTCTGATGAAGAGATCACGAGATCTCTATAAATGTAAACATCGCTGTTTCATTATTGTTGTTTGTGTATTTTGTTTACATTTATTCTTGTGGTGTTTGTTGTTGTATTTTGTTTACTTGTTTATCACATTTTATGCTAGGGTTTGTTGCTACATAACGCAGTGCGATAATTTGTAAACAAGTTCATTTTTGTGTTTGTTTTTGTAGCTTTCGTGCATAATTTTAATGAAGTCGCCGTAGTCTAGAAGGTAGTGTGTTGAGTTATTAGACGTAAAGCCAGGGTTCGAGCCCCAGGCCAGACATCAAAACCAAACACAAAAAGTATTTCTTCGGCGACTTCCTCTCCGCAGATTTCTGGCAAAAACTCTGTGAGTAAATAAAATTGCCATGAAAAGTTTCTCAAAAATTTGTCGTTCGGAGTTGACTTTATACTGTAGCTGCTGCAACTCATGTATAAAATTAACATATACAACATAAGTGATGTGAGAAACTAGGTCGTAATCCTGACTGAAGGGTTGTAATGACCAATTATGTATATATGTAATCAATCTATCACTTGTACTATTTTCAAAGACACCCAAAACCCTGCTTTCCCTTTGTGATACAAGATTTTGAATTGCATTCGTCAACACATCAAATTAATTAATCAAATATGGACATGTGGGATCTTCTGTATGTAACATTGTGTTAAACAATCCTTTCAAAAAAATAATTTCTTTAAAGCTTTCAACGCCAAGCAAATTAATTGCAAATTGCATATGTAAACCTTGTCTACGTATCCTTCCATCTACAGACGTTGACAAACATTTCATATTCTCTGAGGAGAACAAAAATTTCTCGTAATTGAAACAACACTTTTTAAATATTTTTCCCCAAAAAGCTTTGCTTCACACTTGAAAACACACTTTTCTAAGAATTTTACAAGACTTTTAAGAAAAAAATAAATTTTTAAAGAAAATTATTTCGAGTCAAAGAAACAAAAAAAAAAATGCTTCAAAACAAAATAGTGTTCAATGTGTGTTTGCCATTTAGTTCAGGAATCTTTTGACGTGCAAAGAAAAAAAAAAATACAGCCAACTGTGTATATCACATCAGAATCAAAAAAAAAGACGAAAAACTGCTACTGAATTCATTTGCATGATAAAAATTCAAATGCCATGGAAAAATTATGGGGGATTTTATTAAGAAAAGAAAACCAAAAAATGAAATCCTTATCCACCTAATTACAGCTGCTAAGAAAAACGCCAATCATGCCTATGAGCCTTTAGGATAACTTTGTCATCCTAAAGGTTTCAAATCAGATTTCTAGTTCCACAGTGCGTGCTGGCTTACACTATCATGTGGAGAGTGCCATCAATCAAGCAAGAGTCAAGCAAGTGCCTCTCTTAGCTAGCTTTTGAGAGGCTATAGGCTCAAAGGCTCATAGGCTGCACGATCGTAAATTTTTGTGGAGGACGGCTGTGAGAGTCAAACACGTACCTCGGTTAACCAAATTTTTGTGCGATCATTTTCCTCTCAAAGGCTACATGATCCTATACCCAGTTAAGACTGACAGATGAAAGACATGCCTTCTCATTTGAATATATGAAACCAAACTCAATTTTCCATAAGAGACGTGGGATTTTTTTTTAGTCATCCTCATTACCTCACAATTCACACAAGCAATGTTAAGAGATAAATGATACCACATCACCTTTAAAAATATCTGACGTTTTCTAACCAGCATGGAAGTCATGTTGTCCTTAAATAAGTCCATCAAAGCTGCGAGATTACACAAAAGAATCCAAATATCATACATACATACATTCATAACTGGTCATTGCAACGCTTCAGTCAGCATTACAACCTTGTTTCTCACACTACAAACTAGCAGTCCTTGCATCTACAGTGCCCGGTAGAAGGTCAAATTACTATACCCAGGATACTTTTGGATAATCTGAATTTTGTATGTAGGTAACGAGTAGCTGTCTGCTGCTTTCGATATACCCATCCACCATATTTTGTCTTCATGCGCGTTAATTTCATACATGAGTGGCAGGACCTACAGTTTAAAGTCGATTCCAAAAGACGGATATATGAGAAACTTTTTCATGACAATTTTATTTTAGTCGCTGACTGTTTGCCAGAAATTTGCTGAAGAACAGTCGTCGAAGAAATGTTCTTTCATATTTATTATATCTGAACTGGGGTTTGAACTTCTGACCTTATGTCTGATAAGCCAACATACTACCTACTAGACTATGGCAACTTAATTAGATGACAGCCGCTTAAATGTTAAGGACTGTGATATAAAGCACATACATACATAATTGGCCATAGATATTCATTTTAGACAATAACTGCTTTCATGTTTACTTAAATATAAAGCATAGTTTAAGGGTTACGGCTTAATTTTGTGAAAATTGCATATGTTAAGGTGTTTGCAAAAATACTTCCATGTGTGTTGCAGGAAATTTGGAAATCTTAGCCTCTAAAGTTTGTTTTGTAATGAGTATACATTTCTACAACAAAATTGGTAAAGAGTGCATACATACATAATTGATCATTACAACCCTTCAGTCAGGATTACGACCTAGTTTCTCACACCACTTATGTTGTGTGTGTTAATTTTTATACACGAGTGAATTTTGAGAAACTTTTCATGGCAATGTTTTATTTACCCTCAGAGTTTTTGCCAGCTGAGAGGAAGTCGCCCAAGAAATACTTTTTTGTATTTCGTTTTGATGTCTTAACTGGGGTTCGAACCCTGGTTTTACGTCTAATAAGCCAACACAATACGTACTAGACTACGGCGACTTCATGATGATATAAAGCACAGACTTTACAATTATGATACAGTCTATAGGACGGCTTTTTGTTGATTCCTTTAATAAAGAATTCAATTCCATGTCCTGTGATATTTTCTAATCGGGGAATATATCATGCAGGCGCCGTCTCTTATAAATTGAAAATATTGTGGCTATTCTTGAGGTCAGAACTAATTCTGTTGTCCATTCCTGCAATAATGAATTCACCTTCGACTGTGCTTAACCCTCAGGCCGCCGACTGTGTTTAAGCCTCAGTTCTTCCATATTTTTTTTCAGGGAGAACATCATACAGACGCTGTCTCCTATAAATGGAAGACACTCTGTCTATTCTCCTGGCCAAAAATGATTTTTTGTCCATTCCTCCAATAAAGAATTCATCTTCGACTGCTCTTAACCCTCAGGCTTTCGTCTGTGCTTAACTCTAAATCCTACGATATTTTCTAATCTGGGAGAAAGTCACGCAGGCGCTGTCTCTTATAAATTGAAATTACTGTGGCTATTCTCCAGGAAAAATTGTATTCTGTCGTCCACTCGTTCAATAAAGAATTCACCTTCGACTCTGCTTAACCCTCAGGCCTTCGAATGTGCTTAGGGTTAAGTTCTCCAATATTTTCTAATCCAGGAGAATGTCATGCAGGTTCCGTCACTTATAAATGGAGGTTACTGCGGGAAATTCTGTCGTCCATTCCTCCAATAAAAAATTCGCCTCCGATTTTGCTTAACCCTCAGGCCATAGACTGTGCTTAACCCTAAGTCCTCCGATATTTTCTAATCCGAGAGAATGTTATGCAGGCATTGTCTCTTATAAGTGGAAAATACTGTGGCTATTCCAAAACTAATTCTGTCGTTCATTCCTCCATTAAAGAATTCAATCTCCACTGTGCTTTAACCCTCAGGCCACATTAATAAGTGAATGACATGCCATTTCATTTCAAAACCCACGTTATTTTGTCATCAGAATGCTTGTCTAGAAGACTCTATTCAAGGCCTTGGAAGCTGTTAATATTTCTATCGCCTTAAAAATGGCAAATACTTTGTCTTGTTGGATATTATAAATCTCTTGTGATCATCTATATTTTTTAAAAGTCCAATAAAGAGGAAATGTGGAAAATTTTAAAGAAAAACAAATATTTTCAAAGAAAACTGTAGTAAAACAGAAGCCTCCTGCCTACATTGCCCTGAATATTGCTTACCATTGCGGTTTATCTTACAAAAAGTCTTCGTTGAAAATAATTTTTCTTCACAAACTGAAATAACTCACATATGTATGCGTATGTATGTATGTGGTACGTGTTCATGACAATGTTAATGTGTATGTATGTAAGTTTAAGAGCGAGAGATACTCCAAGGAATATAAAACAATATTCGTTTGTGTTATACGGTTCGTTTCGTTTCGTTTTTTTTTTTACTTTTCTTGTTTGCTTGTTATACTTGGTTTTGAGCTCTTGTTCTCATAGTCGTTCATGTTGTCTTGTTTAAGGTTTTTTACATAAAATACATCCACCGTTGCTTATATTTCCATAAACAAATACCAACATGCTTACACAAACACACACACACATACGCACGCATATAAATAAAAGCAATAAAATAAAACTCAACACACTGCTGGCAATACAACACAACAACCTAGAGTAACGAGTTTTTTATTTTTTTTTTGAAAATGTATGAGAAAAATCCTTTTGAAATATACACACACAGAGAAGCTCTCTCTCTCTTTCTCTCTCTGTTTTATTTCCACCTAACTTCACAGCAGCAACAACAACAACAACAACATCCATATAAATATTCCAGCAGGAAAACAAAAATACACACAAATACCGTGTTATTGTATAAAAATATCTTCCAACATCCAGGGATAACCAAGAAAATCAAAATGAAAACAGAAAATGAAGAAGAAAAAAAATATAGAAATACGCATACACACACACACACCCTTACAACGTTACATTTCTTTACCTATACACTGTTACAAAAGCGTTTACATAGAAGACTTAAATAAAATGTGAAACAGAAAACAATGAAAATGAGAGAAAATAACAGTAAAAGAAGAATATTTTGCAAAAAAGCTTTTCTTTCTTTCTTTCTTTCTTTGCTTTCCTTTTTAACTCGACTCATTATTATCAACACAATTTTCCGTCTCCCAAACACACCAACAACAGGAAATCAAAGAGAGCGCGTTAGAAATAAAAACGAAGAGCAAAGTTACTGTGTGTTTGGCTATGCTAGAAAGAAAGCAAGAGAAACAAAAAAGAAAATATGACAGTCTGTGTATATTTGTGTGAGTGCGATAGCGTGTGGGAATAAATATTGAAAGATTATACAGCACACGAGTATACTTTAAATTTAATTTTATTTAAAAGCCTTAAAGTATGCTTCATTTTTTAATACAGTTTGCTTATATTTAAAAGCCGCGATAACTTTCAATGAATGTTATAAATTCGAATTATTTTGGTTGTTTGTTTTCTATTTTTAAAGAAAAACTTGCCATATGTTAGACAATATTTCTGAAACTACAATAGATTTTCACAGTTTGCTAAAAGGACCGCCAAATAACTTTTTTTTTTGAAAATGCTTTAAAAAAAAACTACTACTGAATATTTTCTCAAATTTCTTTTTTTATTTGAAAGTACAATCCTTCCGGTTAATAATGGAAAATAATTTCATTCAAATGGCTGCCTCGGCTGGCCATGCAGTAGCCTACACGATCGGTGCAATTTTTAAGCACATTATCGATTGTGTGCAGCTGTATTTCATGAATGGCTTCACGAATATTGTCCTTTAAAGCGTCAATTGTCTCTGGCTTGTCGGCGTAACACTTATCTTTGACGGCAACCCACAAATAATAGTCCAACGGTGTCACATCGCTCCGAGGTGGCCAAACGACATCAGCTCTGCGGCTGATAATGCGATCTTCAAAAACAGGGCGCAAAACATCGAGTGTAGCTTCGGCTGTGTGGCACGTAGCGCCGTCCTCTTGAAACCAAATGTTGCCAATATCCTCCTCTTCAATTTTTGTGAACAAAAATTCGTTCAACATGGCCCGTTAACGATAGCCATTGACTGTAACGGCCACTCCTTGCTCATTTTCGAAGAATAGTGGCCCAATTATGCCTCTGGACCAAAATCCGCACCAAACAGTGACTCGTTTTGGGGGCGTCGGCTTTTCAATGTATGCGTGCGGGTTTTCTTTGCCCCAAATGCGACAATTTTGCTTGTTTACATACCCGCCAAGATCAAAATGAGCTTCATCTGAAAAGATGATTTTTTTTTTTGCCAAAATCGGCATCTTCTGTAAGTCGATCGCAGGCCCACTTAGCGAAGCGAAAACGCATTGGATGGTCAATATTCGTTCAGCGGAAGGATAAAACTAATTATCTGTCAAATCAGACATGAGCTAAGTGTTACCATTCACGAAGTAAGCACTAGTTGAAAAGAAAACGTTAGATGACGGACCCGATACTTAGAGGGCGTATTACTGAGCCATCATACTCTATGTCATGACAATTATCGGTTAAGATTGTAGTCCAAATCTCCCCAAACACGATTTATCCTTCTAACTCTAGTGGTGATTCCATTTTCTTTGCTATTCTTACACAGGTTTCCCAGATTCACCCGGAAGAATACTTCGCCCTAGGGCATTAGGATTAGAAGTACTTCTGCGGCACAGTTCCTGCTGCCATAGATGTTCTCCGCTTGCCGAATACAGTGCTAAAAATAGATCTGATTTTCCTTATGTTCGATTGAAGCTAAGCTTCTTATTGATTGCATTAGCAGGCATTGAAATGCAATCCTCTTCCAGACGTTTCAGACTAAACGAAGAGATATGACTGTCTTCTATCGGTTCTTTAATTAAGCGCTTCATCTCTTCAAATTTAAAATAAGACATAGTGTTTGTGAGATACCATACCAATTGAGAAATCTATTGATACCAATAGTCGCCGTATGAAGAAGTAAGTATACTTCACCTTAGGATATTAGGATTAGAAGTACTCCTGCGGCTAGTGTTAAGAGCATAGTTCCTGCTGCAATAGATGTTCTCCGCTTGCCGAATACAGTGCTAAAAACAGATCTTTAGATCTTTTTTCTTTAGATTCGATTGAAGATAAGCCTCTCATTGATTACATTAGTAGGCCTTAAAATGCAATCTTCCTCCAGACTTTTCAGACTAACCGAAAGGATAAGTATATCTTTTATTGGTTCTTTCATTAAGCGCTCCCTCCCTTCAAATTTAAAATAAAACATAGTGAGTGTTAGATGCCATAAACATTTCTTAATCAATTGAGAGATCTATTGATACCAATAGTCGTCGTAGTCTAGTAGGTACAGTGTTTACTTATTAGATATGAGGGCTCGGTTTAAAGCCCCGGTCAGACATCTCGAACAAAACGAAATATGAAAAGTCACCGAAAACTTACTATCAGCAGATGTTTAGAGAAAACTCTGAGCATAAATCAAATTGGCGTGAAAAACTTTCCCAAAAATCTGTCGTTCGGAGTCAACTTTAAACTGGTAGGTCATGTAGGTGAGAGAAGCTGAGAAACAGCATGCATGTGGTATCCAGATTCTCCAATTCAGACTAAAATAAGTCAGTAATCATCGACCTATTTATGGAGAGGCCAAAGAGCCAAAAGGACTCCACTCCGAAGTAATACCACTGTAGTTCCGGAGTGGGCACAAACAAGTCCACAAGAGAAGAGGGGGGATTTAGTGGTTGAGGGCCGCTCGCACGGAGGATGTGATGACTTCCTCTATGGACGGTTAGGTAAATTTACCCCGCCTCCCTTTGTTTGTTGACATACCCATTAATCCAGAAATGGGCTTCATTGCTGAAGATGATTTAGGCATGGATTCAGCATAATTTTTAAAGATCTTACCCCCCATACCGCCATCCGCTAATATAGGATATAATTAAGGAAATGCGTTTAAATTTCTGTGTGTGATAAAATTAGACATTTAAAGGAAATTGGAGCAGAAATAAGAGAGAGAGAGAAGGGCGGAAAACATTTTACACAAATTATAAATAACGAAGAAAAGTTGGAAATTTTTTCTTATATTTACTCCAGAGTATACGTACGTGTATGTATGTACAGTGTCGTACAAAACTAAGTGAATAAAGCTTTGTCAATTTACATCCAAGTTAGTCACAGATATGTAACAGGTTTCAACTGCTTTTGCTGCGCATGTAATAGTATTTCTGCCATAATACTTTCGTTTTAAGCATTGGTTTTAAGACCTCTGGATGTATATAACAAACTAGGATGGAAATCCCACTAGCAAGTACATGAGTTTCATTTAGTTTACAGTGCCCCAAAAACATGTACAGGATTTCTTAACCGCTTAGCACCAGACAAATCAACATCTCATTGCATAACAAGACCAGCTCTGAAAGAGATTTTAAGCACAGCTTGGTTGTCAGTACATGACATACTTGGTCATTTCAATCCTTTAGTCAGGAATACAACCGTGTGTGCTAATTTCAAACATAAGAGCCGGGACCTACAGTTTAAAGTCGACTCCGAACGATAGATTTTTGAGAAGCTTCTCATGGCAATTTTATTTCACTCTCAGAGTTTTTGACGAGAGTAAGTAGAGATATTTTTTCATACTTCGTTTTGTTGGAGATGCCTGACCAGGAGTTTAAACCGAGACCTCACATCTAATAAGCCAACATACTACCTGCTAGGCTACGGCGTCTTGGTAGTCATTGAAGAATATTATTTGCTAAACGCATACTGCAAACGTTTAATTGGTTGCTGAGAATATTCTTGAATTGCTAGACTCTCTCATCCTAAATCAAAAAACATACCAATCAACCACTGAAACTGGATCGTAGAGACAACACTGTCCCTCTGTATTTATTTTCAGGGCTCATTGCTTAATGGTTAGGCATACGGAGAGACCAGTGACTGCTAGTGACTACAGCAGATGACAGAGGAGACACCTCACCAACTGACTAGAGGCTAACATCAACTAGTAGATTAAATTTGAAGTAGAAACTTCAAAATTTCATCTCGCAATGTCTATTGGTTCACTCTTTATCGATAGATTAAGAGATCTGACATTATGTGATAGCATATTGATCACTGTATTCATTTAACTTTCAGTCTGGTTTTCAACTTTATTAGAACGAAATCATGTTTTAATACTAAGTCGTGGTACTGTTGCTTAGTTAATCTTGTTACCACGAACACCAAAGCCGCCGTAGTCTAGTAGGTAGTGTGTTGACTTAGACGTGAGGCCACGGTTCTAACCCCAGGTTAGATATCTTCAACAAACTGAAATATTAAAAAACATTTCTTTGGCGACAACCTCTGGCAAAAATTCTGAGATTGAATAAATTTGCCATGAAAGTCTCTCAAAAAATCTGTTGTTTACAGTCGACTTTAAACTTTACATATGTATGTGTACATAAGTGATGTGAAATCCTGACTGAAGGATTGTAATGAATAATGTAATGTATGTATAAACTTTTTTAATCAAAAAAATACCATCATACCCCAGAGAATTTTTTAGATTACCTAGTGGACACTAAACCAAACCGAATTTATCCTCATTTCAAAAATTCTACACCATCCTCGCAGAAAATTCTTGATGCTTTTCGTTGTCCCTTGCCGGTTCTGTGACCATTGCAGCCTCATGTCAATTTTTTTTTTACTTTTCACCAAGATGTACTCCCGTAAGTTAGCAGTGTTGGCCCAGAGGTTGGGTTTCAATCTCAATTCGTATATTTTATTTCATAGAAATACATCTGCTATCATCAAACTAAGTGTTCTTGCCGCATTATAATGGGTAGAGCATATTCTCACCAGACGATATCAAAGAGTTCAGAACACAAATCTGACAAAAAAAATTGAGAAAAAATATTTCTTTCGGAGACAACCTCTCAGATCTCACAGAAACCAATCGGCTTTCAATGTCGATGTCGGTCCCAACACACGTGAGTAAAATTAACACATGGGTGATATAAGAAAACTCAGCTTGTAATGACCAATAACGTACATTCACGTACATATAAATCCTGAAATTGTGAATATGCTATGTATTGAGTTTTGACCAACACTGTATGCCTATTAACACATATTCAGTACTACACAAAGTATATAAAATTAAATAAATATAAACACAGCAACAACTTACACTGTTAAACACACAAACACTTACACACTTTTAGTTACTAAAGAAAGCTTAAGAAAACACTGAAAGAAATTTCGAAATCGTATTAAAATTAAATTTTTGGTTTTAAATTTTAGAATTCCAAAATCAATTTTAAAAATTCTTTAAATTAAAAATAAAAAACAAATCAATAATCACAATAAAATAGGAATTTAAAGCTTTAATATTTAATTTTTCTAAGTGTATTGCTAAGCTCTTATTGCTGTTGTTGCTGGTGTTGTGTCCATGTGTGTATATTTAGTTGTTAACAGCCATAAATAAAAACAAAAATAATGAGGCAAAGAAAAAAACAGGATAATAAACATACAAATACTACAACATTATTACTGTGTGTTATATGTTTACGTGATTATCGCACACACACACCACTGTACTTTCTGTATAACTCCATATCTCGTACTTGTTTGGTGCTGTTAAAAAATTATGAGAGTGATGAAAAAGAGAAGAAAAAATTATGCAAGAAAAAAATTCTGTTGATTTTTGCACAAGGATTTGCCCTGTTTTAATAGAAGAATTGAAACAAGAGTAGAAGAAACTTCGTTTGCTTTAAAAATTAAAAGAGTGACGGTGCTAGCGATGCTGTGTGTATGTGTGTGTGTGTGTGGATAATGAGGATGATGAGTTATGAAGTTGACAATGACGCTGATGATGGACTGTTTAGTTGTTCCTTTTTTTTGTTTCTGCGCTCCTTTTGTATATCAAAGCTCCTTGTTTTTGCGTCAGTACAGTACAGTAAAGAAAAGGAAAAATTAAAAATAGAATACAAAACAAAAACTTGACCCATATTTACACTCTCATTAGAAGAGAAACATGGACGTGTTGTTGCTATTACTACTGCTGCTAGTACAGGATTGGAGAAAAATGAGAAGCACAAATAGAATAAATATTTTTTTGACAATTTTTCTTGGAAATTTTTACAAATTCCTTTCAGAAAATTTTTTATGAGCATTTATTTTTTGACATTTTTTTTTACAAAATTATTCTGACAAATTTTTCTGAGAATTTCTTTCTGCCAAATTTTATGCTCATTTTCTTAAAAATTTTTCCTAAAGTTTTTTGAAAATTTTTTTCTGAATTTTTTTCTAAAATATTTTCTTACATTGTTTTGGAAAAATTTTTATTAAATTTTTTTTTAACAATTTTTCCAGAAATTTTTTCTTACAATTTTTTTCTGGTAATGTTTTTCTGACATCTTTTCTTGATAATATTTTTCTAACAATTTTTTTCTGACAAATTCTTTTTGATAAAATCGTTTTAACAAATTTTTCTGACGATTCTTCTGACATTTTATCTGAGTTTTTTTGACAAATTTTTCTTAAAAATTTTTTTCTATAAAATTTTTCTGGCATATTTTCTTCTGACAATATTTCCTGGAAATTTTCGTAATTTTATTTGGATAATTTTTTTCTGAAAATTTTTCTTCAATTATTTCTGGCAATTTTTCTTAGGTCGTAATGCTGACTGAAGGGTTGTAATGACCAATTATGTACATTTGTATGTATTTTGTCCGAAAATTTTTTTCCGACGATTGTTTCTGACAGTTTCTTTATGACAATAGTATTCAGATAATTTGTATCTGACAATTTTTTCTGAAAATTTTTTCAGACAAAATCTTTCCGAAATTTTTTTCATCTGATTTTTTTCTAGCAATTTTTTCTGACGTTTTTGTTTTTTTAATTTTTGTCTTACAATTTTTTTATTGAGAATTTTTTCTGAAATTTTTTCCGAAAAATTTATTTCATAATTTTTTCTGATAATTTCTTGTGACAGTTTTTTTTTGACAATATTTTTCTGGCAATTTATTCTTACAATTATTTCCGAAAATTTTATTCTGACAAATTTTTTCTGACCAATTTTTTCTGTTTTTGGATTTTCGGATTTTTCGGATTATTTATCTGAGAATTTTCTTTCTGACAATTTTTTCTGAAATTATTTGATCGAAGTTTTTTCTGAGAATTTTTTCTAAGAATTTTTTTACAACTATTTCGGACAGTTTTTTTTGACAATTTTTCGTAATATTTATCTGAAAACTTTTCGGACAATTTTTTTCTGAAAATTTTGTCTGACAAATTTTTCTGACCACAGAGAGGCTCAACCAAGACGACGCTACGTGCTACGTGGTTCATCCCACATTGGATATTATGCACGATCAAATCGAGGGCATGGTTATCACATGCGTATTATGTGTAACGATTGGCAATTTTTTTCTGCTTGAATGGTACTCTTTCTCAAAAGGTGTAGCTGCCTGACCGGCCTATGATGTTCGCTGTTGAATTTGTTTTCTGTGTGCGAAATCCTGTATAAATAATTTGGCTAAGAGATTGAAACCTCTTAAATTTGCTTTCGAAAGACATGAAAACTTTTTGGAATTGTCTTTGATGACTTCAGTTTGTAGTCATGCGGTTTAAATACTATCTACGCGTATAGACTAATTTGCAGTACCAAACCAGCGCATATCGGATAGTAAGTATCCCTAGAAGGTGCTTTCAGTTGAGAAATGAATTTCATAAGAAGAAGGGGTTCTAAGTGAAACAACCTGAAAATATTTCTTGTGCTTATCGAACTGAGAAAAAAAAGGTCAACTTGAATTTGCACAAATCTATGGCCAATAAAAACCTTTTTAGAAATGATAATCAGACATTAGATGCCCTTACTACCTTACTTCCACCGCTGCTAAGAAAATTAAACCACAAAAGCCTTTTGTTGCATGTGTGGGCCATATTAAATGGCATTAAAATTCTGCTTTTATTACATGCAAGCAAACATTATGAAGGGTTAAATAGGAAGCCAATGAAAAAAAAACAAACAACGACAAGTAAAATAAGATAACTTAGTAAACCAAATTGCCTAAATAAACACAAATACAATGAAACGAGAAAGGAAAAAAAACGAAAAGAAAATCGAAAAGAAAATATCTAAAGAATCTTAAATTTCTTAACAAACATACATGCAATCATATAAACACACTGAGCAGAACCAAAAAAAATTGCCAAAGTACGCAAAATTATAGTTTCAACTCAATTAACTTCATGCGATAAGAAAGGCGAAGCATTGAAGAAAAAATGAAAATCTAGACACGTAGCTTGCCTTCAAAGGAATTTAAATAGAAGCCTTCGAATACTACACCTCCTTTAAAGGAGACAAACAAAAAAATATGGAAATCGAAGACTCAGCTAAAGATAAACGTGTATAGCAACAGCAACAAGGACTGTGCTAAGGCATAAAATTATGCTAGTATAAGACACCAGAGATGTATGGTAAGGTGAGTGTGGTGTTAGTGGTGAAGGTAGTGGTTAATCAATACCAAAAAAAAAACTGGCTTTGATTTCTAGTCAAAATGCCGGAAAACTTGTTACAACTGACCAGGGCTGGAACTGTCTAAAGAACAGCCAAATGAAAAAGAAAATCAAATAAAAAAGCGAAACAAGGGGAATGCAATATAAAGAGAAATACTTTATCAAAGGAAATGTATCCGCTTTCGGAAAATATATGACAATTTTCTTTAACACTTTTTCCTTTCTTTTCCTCTTTCCTTTGACATTTTTTTTAATTTTTCTTGTTAACAGCAGCCCGTAAAAAGGTATTTTATTTTTAAAGGGGGTAGGGGGGATAAGGCCTATATATGGTAACAATTGTTGTTATGCTTGTTATTGTTGTTGTTATTATTATTATTTTGATTCAGCAAAATGGTCCTAAAAATCAGTTCATTTAATATTTGAAAAGAAAAAACACAAAAAAAAACATCTCTTATGTCAACTGAGAATTGTTAAGAAACCTAAAATCTTTAAAGGCAAGGAAGGCAGTATTTTCCTATCATTTGGTTTCCTATGAAAACATTATAAAAAAGAACAAAATTCCAATTCCTATACTCAAAAATTCCTTTTTGACAAAGTTGAACTCAAGTACTTTTTGCTCGCCGAAAAAGAATTCAAAATTAAAACGGATTCAGTCAGTAACACCCAATGCTTACGTGTGGCGTTAGTATCAAAGCTTTTAGTATCAAAGCTACCACTCCAACCTAACCTAACCTAACCTAACCAGTCAGTAACAATGTCTGTGGATTTAAAGTGCTTCATAGAGATGATCCTTCAGTGTCAGCCAACTGATACTGAATGAGTACCTCTCAACGTGATTGTCCTAGGCTCACTGTTAGTGGGTTAAATGACCAAACGACAGCATAAGAGTTTAAGCCCCAGCCAACGAATGGAATACAAAAAAAACAAACGATTTCTTTCGGCAATCCACACTAGAGATCAGCAATGAATCGCTTTTTCGGTACTCATAAGTACTCATGAAATTTTGAGTATGAGTGAGTCAACAGTACTGAAAGTTAACTACTCTGATTCATTCGTACTCACTACAACATTGATTTATAAGTACAGGTTGCAATGAGTATGAGTACAACGTTAACATCAAACTCATAACATACGAAATATGATTCATTCAGATTCATAAATTTAGAAAAATACTTATGTATACTCATAAATGCTCTCGATTGATTCGAATCATTCATCAAAATTTATAGTCTTAGTTGGTGTTGCATTTACAAACAAAGAAGAAAGAAAAAGGCAAAGACAGCATGCAAAGCAAACACACAACCTTCTTGTGAGTATTGTAGTGTTCGTACGCGAATCATACTTATTTTGTGATTCGTGTATACGATGAGTCATGGAGAGTCGAAATCAATAACATCATGCGTATTGTTAAGTATGAGTACCATGAGTATTTCAAACTTTGAATATGAGTAGTATGAGTATGACATTAAAATAAGTATGAATGCGTATAAGTATCAGAAATTATGAGTATGATTCGAATCTACTCATATTTTTGAATACTCATTGCTGATCTTTGGTGCATACTCAGCAGTCTTTTGGCAAAAATTATGAGTGTAACTAAATACCATGAAAAAGCTTCTGAAATCTGCCATTCGGATCCAATAGATCTCTCTAACATGGGCGGTTTAAGAAGGTAGGTCGTATTCCTGTAATGTCATTGCCAATAATGTTATGCAGTGCCTTTCGGTATTTACTCATCTGCATGCCTGAGACTTTAACATAAAATCTGGTGTACGGCAGTTGCTGTTTTTGGAGTCGTATCAAACGGAAGACTTTGATAACAATGGTGAATAGGGGTTCAATTGTAATTGTAGCTTGACTATGCAGATAATCAGCTGTATCATACACAATTGGTCATAACAACCCTTTAGTCAGGATTACAACCTGGGTTCTTACAACACTTATGTTGCGAGTGTTAATTTTATACAGTTATACCTACAGCTTAACGTCGACTCTGTAGGACAGATTCTTGAGAAACTTTTTCATGTGAATTTTTTATTTACTCTCAGAGGTTTTGCCAGAAATCTGCTAAGAGGAAGTCGCCAAAAAAATATTTCGTTTAGTTGGAGATGTCTGACCTGGGGTTTGAAGCGTGGGCTGACGTCTTATAAGCCAACACACTACCTACTAGACTACGGCGACTATTATAAAGGAATATTAATAATATTTGTGCCACCAAGCAGAAAGAACCTTTCAAAGAGGTCACGTTACAAGTTAAGGAAAAAAGGTTCTTCTTTTTAGACTGACATTTGCATCCATTGATCGAAAGTCTGTACTGAAGCATCCGCTATGTACTTGAATATTGAACACAAATGTCAACTCAATTTCACACTCTTAGTTGTATAACTATAGTTGTCGATAGTGGTAGTTCTTATTTGCAGGTAAAATAAAACCCAATAAATCATTTTTAAAGTAAATTTCTTCAATTTTATTGACAAAACAATTTTTGAATATAAAAATTAACCTCAAGCCTCAAAATACAAGCCATAATTTGCAAATGCAACAAATTCCAACCAGTATTTTTAAACAATACCTGAGTCTGTAAATGTTTAAATGACTCGAAATGTTAAAAAAAATACATCACAACACATGCTGAAAAAAACTCCTCTGTGGTCAAACGTTGTCGTTTAAAACCAACACAAAAAAAAAAAACTGAACTCAATGTGTGTCTAAAAATAAATTACAAAATAACACAACACATACTAATACAATTAACACCCACATATTTACACCGGTCCATTAAAATAAACGAACACTAACACAGAAAAAGAGAAAACTCTCTCACACAAGTTCTCTCTCTCAGCCATTAACAATAGTTTGAAGGCAACATAAGGCATTACATTGAAAGCAAATAAACTAAAAATTTGCTGTTGTTTGTTGTTGGTGTTAGTGCTTTCATACAGGAATATTTTTTCTCTCTTTTTTTTCGAGGAAACGGAAACACATGAAGATGTAGGAGAGCTAGAGACATGGAGACAATAATTATCAAAGGAAAAACGAATGTGTGATGATATTTAAATCGAATTTTTTTTTCGAAGGAAATATTTTAAATTTATTTTTAGAAATTCAAATTTAGAGAGGGACACGGAAGTGGGCTATTTTTTAAATTAAAATAGATAAGGAGGACTTATGTAAAAAACTACGAAAGCAAATTTAATGAATCATATACGTTTTGTTTAAAGTGAAGCTTATGGTGATACAAAAGGCATAATTTCTACAATTAATGTGGTTGATAAAGTCGAATGTAGTCTAGTAGTTAGTGTATTGGCTTATTAGACGTTAGACTGTGGGTCATCCATCCACTTTCTCAGACACCACGAAACAAAACGGAATATGAAAACATTTTTCCTTTGCGACTTCCTCTCAGCAGACTTCTGGTAAAAGCTCTGTCGTTCGGAGTCAACTTTAAACTGTCGGTCCCGCCACTCATGTATAAAATTAACACACACGAAGACAATATATGGTGATATATGATAACTCCGCGTTATCTACATACGAAGGTCAGATTATCCAAAAGTATCCTGGATATCATGAAGTCGCTGTAGTCTAGTAGGTAGTGTTTTGGATAATTGGACGTGAGGTTACGCTTCGAACACCAGGTCCAGCAAAACAAAATGGAAAAAATATTTAGAATTTCTCACAACAGATTGTTAGCAATAACTCTGGGAGTTAATAAAACTATCGTGAAAAGCTTCTCAAAAAATCTGTCATTCGGAGTTGACTTTAAACTGTAGGTCTCACCACTCATTTATAAAATTAACACACACAACATAAGTGGTGTGAGAAGCTAGGTTGTAATCCTAACTGAAGTGTTGTAATGGCCAATTATGTATATATGTATGTATTCCCTTATAATATGCTAATATAATCGGACTACTAAGTTGCTATGAAGCCAATATAGAGCGTCTAATTGACTTGAAAACTTCTCCATGAATGACGTTTAATTCACGGGGAAGTGGTAGCTTATTTGAAGGTTAAGACCCTTAGCTTAGAGACTTATTCAGAAACTAGAACGGTGAGTGTACTAGACAACCTATTATGGTATCCATGCATGTGGGTCACATGGGCTACCATTCACACTCCATAACTTAGACTGCCTGCATATTCTCGACCGTTAGGTAATGAAACAAGCCTATGCCCTGTGACATATCGGAAATATAAAAACCGAATAAAAATTTCCTTTAAATGATCCAAAATTAACCTGAGAAGTGACCGACATAGACAACGTCTGGTAAATCACGAGACTTTAAAGGGAAATCCATATTATTTTTCAACTGACTGGACATTTACAATGTGGTCTCTTTTCCTACGAGATACTGCCTGTGATTTCTGTAAAAGTTGTGCCTACTACTCTGAGCTCTATGCTTGACATTTTTGGCAAAACTGTCCGATGTAATGTTCAACAATATTGTCCCTTATATACTATACAAACTACTCTTTCTAATGGTGTGCATCAGTACCTATCTCTTTTCATAAAATGTTGCCTTTGAAAGGTTCGTGAGCTCCATTCCTGACATACATGACAAAACAGTTTAAATTTAGATTCATTTAAAATGTCCTAGAGCTAAACGTGATAGCACAATGGGCTTAATAAATAAAACTCAGAGGGCTTCAAATACGATTGGTTGTGGCCCATGTGATGTCATCGTGTTCGATCACATAAAAACTGTTTGATAATTGGGCATTACAATAGAAATTAATAAGGGTCTGTTAGACTAGATTCTAACCTAGATTCTTAACCAAACGGCGTTGTGAATTCCACCAATCCTTGATTATCATTAGCTTCCACATACCATAATTCACTTAGGTATTGGGTATCAACAACAAGGCTTTACAGCACATAATATCTTTTTTATTTGTTTGAAATTTTTTAAAGTGTTTCATTATCTCTATATCTGCCGTTCGAAAAGCAAAATTTACTTGCGAAACATAGAAGCTATTTGACAGCTGCACTTAAATTTTTGACTTAAAAAACTTATTTCAGATATACTCATTAAAAGTAAAAAAAGTCGAAAAAAATAAAAACAAAATTCTTTGCTAAAATGTGAATGAAAAGTAAAAAAAAAACTTTTATATTTTCTTTCATCAAAATGTTGCCAGATTAAAACATAATTACTTTTGAAAAGTAGTGTATGCACATGTATACATACATACATATGTAAGAAAACATACCACAACAAAATTTGTGAATAATGATCAGTGAAAATGTCTTTATGAGTCTATTAAATGCAATTTCTTGTTCGCATAATGGGCTCTGAAGCGGTTGGCAACTGATCGTACTTTTTCATTAAAAAATCAATTTCAATGACGGGGCTTTTCTCTGTATCAGAGATCTGCAATGAATCGCTTTTTCGCTACTCATAAATACTCATGAAATTTTGAGTATGACTGAATCAACAGTATTGAAATCCAACTCCTCTGATTCATTCGTACTCAGTACAACATTGATTTATAATTACAGTTTGCAATGAGTATGAGTACAACGTTGACATCAAACTCATAATATTCGATATATGTTTGATTCATGCGCCTACTCATTCAAACTAATAAATCTAGAAAATACTTGTAATACTCATAAATGATTCGAGTGATTCGAATCATTCATCAAAATTTACATTCATAGTTCTTGTTGCATTTACAAAAAAAAAGAAAGAAAAAGACAATGACAGCAAGCAAAGCAAATACACAACCTTCCAGTGAGTATTGTAGTGTTCGTACGTGAATCATACTTATTTTGTGATTCGTAACATCATGCGTATTGTTAAGTATGAGTACCATGAGTATTTCAAACTTTGAGTATGAGTAGTATGAGTATGACATTAAAATAAGTATGAATGCGTATAAGTATCAGAAATTATAAGTATGATTCGAATCTACTCATCGTTTTGAATATTCATTGCTGACCTCTGGTTTGTATGTAAAACAAAATTTTAGAATTCGGAACAAACACCAGCCCACAAGAGATACAATGCCCCGCGAAAAAGTTGCTGGTTAGCATGGATTTTTAGGCTGGCATCGATTCACATTTCTTTCAGAACGCCATTGGCCAGAACATTACTGTTGGTAGGGCGAGTTAAAGGTCCCTGATTATCAAGTTCTTCTGACTTGAATTTGTTGCAAAACAACGGCGCTATGTACCACAGAACTCATGTCATATGGATATCCTACACGGGCAATTTGAGGACATATTCATCTCACGTAGGTAGGATGTGAATTGGTCACCGAGATCATGGGATTTCATTACCTTAGACTTTTTCTAGTGAGGCTTTCTTAAGTCACACGGGTATGCGAATAGGCCATTAACAACAGTAGCCTTCAAAGCTAACATGAGCAAGTTCTTCTAGCTCCAATTCGTTTCAACACAATAGCGCTACGTACCACATAACGCATATCAAATTTGAAATTCCTCACGAGCGATTTGAGGGCACATTCATCTCATGTAGAGATAGTGCAAATCGTGTGATTTGACCCCGTTTGATTTTTATAGTGAGGCTTTCTTAAGTCGCATGTGAATGCGAATTGGCCATAAACAACAGCGGCCGTCAAAGCTAACATAACAATGTTTTATTCCACAACATATTGGCATCAATAGGTCTTTTAAATGTGTAAAAAAAATTGTAATCATATCTCACACATATACAGTGGTGGCCTTATAATTAGAAACGACTTAGCAACATGTATGTTTGTTAACTTGTTTTACAGTTTTCACTGTGTACCTGGGATCAAAGGCTTTGTTTGCAGGACGTCTTACATACGTTTTTCCATCAGATTGGAACAAATTAAACTTAGATTCGTCACTCCAGAGAACTTTGTTCCACAAACATCGTTTCTAATTATAAGGCCACCACTGTATATACACACATAATTGGTCATTACAACCCGTCAGTCATGATTACAACCTAGCTTCTCACACCACGTATGTTGTGTGTGGTAATTTTATATATGAGCGGCAGGGCCAACAGCTTAAAGTCCGAACGACAGATATGTCACACACACTTTGATTTATAAAGACTCCACGTATGGATGAAGTTGTTGCTGCAACTCTATTGCATATGGTTGCTTACCAAGGCCTTTACATAAAACCTTCCAAGTGCTCGGAGACTGAAAAACAGCAGGTTGCCAACGTCGACGACGAATAAACATAACACGATCGTTATTCACACGGGCCTATTTATTAGTCGTAAGTAGTGTGTTGGATTATTAGATGAGAAGCCATGCTTCAAACCCCAGATCAGGCATCTCCAACTAAACGAAACACGAACAAATATTTCTTCGGCGAATTCCTTTCAGCAGATTTCTGGCAAAAACTCTGAGAGTAAAATAAAATTACCACGAAAGCGTTTCTTAAAAAGCTATCGTTCGGAGTCGACTTTAAACTGTAGGTCTCGCCACTCATGTATAAAAATTAATGCACACAACATAAGAAGATATGAGAAACTAGGTTGTAATCCCGGCTAAAGGGTTGTAATGACCAAAATGTATGTATGGTTGCCTTCCAAAATGTATCAATACAAAGTTTGTATGCAGTTTTACTACTGTACATAAACTATGTAGATATGCAAAGTAACCAAACAATGCATCAACTATAAATCCGATTCCTGATTGCTTTTTGACTGTGTTAAAAATACACATTGACGACGTTTTGGAATAGAATACATTGTATATATTCTGTACAGCGGCATTATGAAACACGATACTTTGTTCAAACACAAAGCAACTAACATTTTGGAAGGCAGTCTATGTATGCATGTAAATTTGTCACATCAGCGTGAATATGCTGAGCAGTTGGTTGATTATGACAATCATAACAGGGACGTAATTTACTTCCTATACGACAGGAATTTTGACCACGAGATTCAATGATTACTGAGCGTTGTTCGTTTCTACGTCTATTCCGGCTGATTTTGTGCATTTTTTGGCACTGTCATGTATTATGATTTGTGTTTCACGTTGAAAATATTTGCATTGCAAGCCCGAATAGCAAAAAATACCTGTAACAAGAGAGATATCCTCTTTCTGTATACCATTGCAATAATGACTTCGGGTGGCATTATTCGTGTTCACATTGGTCATGGTTCCGTACCAGACGCGGATTTCGAACATACATACATACATACATACATAATTGGTCATTACAACCCTTCAGTCAGGATTACGACCTAGTTCCTCACACCACTTATGTTGTGTGTGTTAATTTTATACATGAGTGCTGGGACCTACAGTTTAAAGTCGGCTCTGAACGACAGATTTTTGAGAAACTTTTCATGGCAATGTTTTATTTACCCTCAGAGTTTTTCCCAGAAATCTGCTGAGAGGAAGTCGCCGAAGAAATACTTTTTGTATTTTGTTCTGATGTCTGGAATGGGGCTCAAACCCAGGCTTTACGTCTAATAAGCCAATACACTACCTACTAGACTACGGCGACTTCACTGCACTGCAAGCTCGAAGCAAAAAATCGCTCCGTTGCAAGGAATATCTCATTTTTCAATGTATCAAACGCATTGTAATAATGACTTCAAGTGGTATTATTCATGTTAACAAGATTTCGAACATTCGAGTAAAAATTAATCTTTCTAAGTCTACCCCCCATAACCTGCTAAGCCTTACCACATAACCTAATGCAACTTGGCTGCTACAACAGCTCCTAATACTTAGGCGGCCACATGATTATGAGAATTTATCATTCAGTTTGAACATGTTTTCTAAACTAAATACCCACCCATCATTATCTATTTTAATGACTACATTTGCTGGGTTATTTACTCTTTGCTAACAATTTATGAAAATGAGTTTTTAAGAGAAGAATAAAAAAACGAAAAACCTGACATATTTGTTCACATGTTGTCAACAAAAATTTTGTGCAGAGTTTTAATTTTAAAAAGTGTTGACTTTATGACAGTGCGGGCAAAAATTCTCACCCCTCTCTCTGTCTCTCTCCTTTTCTCATGTGTTATTGTTCTATAAAAACTTAATTTTTGCAACATCCAAATTCTTATGGTGTTTTATTGTTAAAAAGGAGTGTCAAAAGAAACAAAGAAACGAATTGTTAACGATGTTGACATTGACTTAAATTTTCGCATGCCAGTTTTAACAGCCATTTTTTAGTCTTTTTTTATCTCTCTTTTGCTAGACACACAAATATACTGACGGAGAGAGAATATTTCAAAGGAATTAATGTTAAAAAAAGTCATAAAAAAATGTTTGACAAACAGTTGAGTGCAAAATAAAAAGTACAGCCTTAAACCAACTAAAAAAGGAGAGTAAATACCAACGTAATTATATTGAGTACAGACCGTATAACTGTGTGTGTGTGTTTGTAAGTGTGAGTTTTACATGGCATTTCCTTTTTTATTTTGTTACCATTGTTTGTTGCATTTACTGCCAGTGTTTTTTTTATGATACATGGGCCAATATTTTTTCTTTCTATTCTTTGCCTGTTTTTGTTTTTGGTCTTTTGTTTCAGCCTGTCACTAAAGAAGAAAAAAAAAACAGAAATTGTGACTGTCATTTACTCACACTCATACTCATACTCTCTAACTTACACATACTTGCACATTGAAATTGAAATTGAGGTTGCCACAGAGTAACTGTGGCATAAAGTGGGAACAAAAACTAGCAAAAAAAAAACAAACAGAAAAGAGAGTAAAAAAAACTGAAACATGGTTGGCATAAATGTCAAATGTTATTTTATGGTTGACTGCCATTCTAATGACTTCATTTTATTGTCGTTGTTGTTGTTTCACTGTCTCTATTTGTTTGAGTTTTTGTGTCTGCAGCATATTTCTCCAGTTCTCCAGTATCCTGTCATTTTTAGTTGCAACATTTGCTTTAAATGTCGCACAAATAACGTATAAATTATGAGTTTAAATGTTGCCAGTGTTGCCTCGCTGCCTGTGCTGCCGATAAAAATGTCTGTTTGTGTTATAATGACAGAAAACACTACTAATCTGTGACAGGTAACATGACAATGACAAACATTTTGAAGCCAAAAAAAAATGAAGCCACAAAAAAATTAAATAAAATATCGTGTTGGAATAATTTATGGTAGCAGAGCAATGATTTATTGCTGCATTTCATATTTAAAGCCAGGCATGAAGGCAGTAATTTGAAATTAAAAATTCATTAAGATTTGCTATTTGGGGTATACACATCAGAGGTCATTAATGAGTATTCAAAACGATGAGTAGATTCGAATCATACTCTTATAATTTCTGATAGTTATACGCGTTCGTACTTATTTTAATGTCATACTCATGCTACTCACATTCAAAATTTGAAATACTCATGGTACTCATAACTAATAATACGCATGATGTTATTGATTTCGACTCTCCATGACTCATCGTATACACGAATCACAAAATAAGTATGATTCGCTTACGAACACTGCAATACTCACAAGATGGTTGTGTGTTTGCTCTGCTTGCTGTCCTTGTCGTTTTTGTCTTTTTATTTCTTCTTTCTTTGTAAATGCAACAACAACTAAGACTGTAAATTTTGACGAAAGATTCGAATCACTCGAATCATTTATGAGTATACATAAGTATTTTTTTAAATTTATAAATCTGAATGAGTAGGCGTATGAATCAAACATATTTCGAATGTTATGAGTTTGATGTCAACGTTGTAATCATACTCAATGCAACTTGTATTTATAAATCAATGTTGTACTGAGTACGAATGAATCAGAGTAGTTGGATTATGTATGTATGCACCTATTTCGTCCAAAACTATTATAAGCAATCATAGTCAATCTATCAATCAAATCCTAGCATTTTGGCCAAGGCATTTGTGTTTATTCGCTGACAATCTCTGAACTTTTCAAAACCTGTTTTCAATTCTGGTTCTAGTCTCTACAAGCTTCATTTCTTATTTGGGCTGCAGTAGCTACTTTACGGTTATATTGACTTCCTCCATTTAAACGTATCAATCAATAACTGCTGTTGCTCTTTTAATCACAAGAGCATGCAACTTCTGAGCCACAGAATACGTGAAGATAAAGATTTATGTCCAGTAGCGTCTTTTTAATATCATGAGAAAGCTGCGGTGAAGTCGCCGTAGCTTAGTAGTTAGTGTGTTCGCTTATTAGACGTAAGGCTCAACAGATGTCTGGCAAAAAAAATCTGAAAGTAATAAAAGTGTCATGAAAAAGTTTTTTAAAAAATCTGTCATTCGAAGCCGACTTTAAACTTTAGGTCACGCCACTCATGCAATAAATTAATACACACAACATAAGTAGTGTGAGAAGGTACATTATAATGCTGACTGAAGAGTTGTAATGTCCAGTTATGTATGAGGAAGCTGATGACATTTTAGATAAACTGTATCAAATCATCTGCAATGGCATCACGGGGGCACTGAGAACTAGTACGATTGATGGTCCGATTGATGGTCTGATTGATGGCTCGATTGATGCATTAGGTGTGCGATTGGGTATAACATATGATTTCTCTATTTTACTCATTATATTGCTTTGGAATTAAAGGGATTTGGGGATTGTCGAAAGAGCATTTTATATTTTGCTATACGACCACAAATCCTAAGTCACATCTCCCTGCCATCCCCATAATTTTTTGATGGTATAAGCTTCAAAGAAATCTCAACCAAAAACGAAATATAAAAAATATTTCTTCCTGTCAGCAGTCTTCAGGCAAAAACTCTGTAAATAAAATTGCCATGATAAGTTTCTCAAAAATTTGTCGTTCCAAATAGATATCAGCACTCTTGATTTCGGTGACTTCCTGTCAGCAGTCTTCTGTCAAAAGCTCTGACAGTGAATAAATTTGCAATGAAAAGCTTCTCACAAATTTGTCGTTCGGAATATAACACACACAACATGGGTTGTGTAAGAAGCTAGATTGTCATTTTGATTAAACGGTTGTAATGATTCTTCAAAGCCACCTTTGGTTACGTTCTGTCATAAATTCTGGGTGCTTAGGATCCATTTGTCTCAGGTTTTTATGTTCTGAAATCTTTTCTATTTTCTTGTGCTTACAGTTTCTGCAGGAGTCAATGTGAGGTGTTCTCATTCTCCAGCAGTATGTCCTGAGCGCCATGTTGGAACTGCAACGATTTTCCTGAATTGGACTCTGGTTGGATTTATCGCTTATTTCATACAAGACTTTACAAGTGTGCTAGATTTGTTGTTACCTTCAATGTCATTATGTAGTTGGTCTCTGGATCTTCTGAAAGTCAAGCTAAGAGCCAAGTAGTGCCACATTCCATGCTATTTTCCTGCACACGTCGGACTCAACTTCAAAGCATTGCGGATATTATTGTGTCTTCACATAAGTTGTGAAACGGTACATACATACATAAATAATTGATCATTACAAACCTTTAGTCAGGATTACGACATAGTTTCTGTGTGTGTTAGTTTAATATATGAGGGGCGGGACCTACGGTTTAAAATCGACTTCGAATGACAGATTTTTCAGAAACTTTTTCATGGCAATTTTTATTTATTCTCCGAATTTTATGCCAGATATCTGCTGAATTGATCATTACAACCCTTCTGTGAGGATTACGCCCTAGCTTCTGTGTGTGTTAAATCAATACATCAGGGCGGTACCTACAGTTTAAAATCGACTTCAAACGACAGATTTTTGCGAAAGAATTTTCATGGCAATTTTTATATATTCTCAGAGCTTTATGCCAGAAATCTGGTGAGAGGAAGTCGCCGAAGAAATATTTTTGCATATTTCACTTTGTTGGAGATGTCTGACCTGGGTTTTGAACCGTAGCCTTACGTATAATAAGCCAATACACCACTTACTAGGCTATGGCAACTAAAACCCCAGATATTGATTCAATTCCTACACGATGTTATATTGATTGCCTAATAAAATAGACTTTACACAGTAACGGTGCGCATAATTAAAGAAAGGTCACCGGCTTTCACACATGGGGGGACTTCACTTGTGAAAAGATTTGTTTATCTCAAATCTTCCTCTTCTACATCTCCTTTACGTCGATTAAAACTTTATTAAAAAAAATAATGAAGCAATTGCTTTTAATTACTTCCCTGTTCTATTTAAAAAAAATTTATAGCATACTTCCAGGCAGCAGTTAGAAAAACCTGCAGTTATGCATGCTTAAAGAATTTAATTGATTCACAAATTAATTTTCAAATCCCTTAACGTTTATTTTGATAACACAACTAATTATGCCATGTACCTCAGCTCACATGTTTAGCGTCCTCATAGCAGTTGGCTTACTCCCTTTCTCTTGCTCACTGTTACACACCTTAAAGTATACATTAAAAAAATATGAAATAATGTTACAATAAAACACTTAAGCAACCCTCAACTCTAATAATGAAGTCTTATTTCTCATGCTGAACTGAAACCCCCTTTGGAAGAAGAAATAAAAATTAAATTTTATATTTCCGTTTTCACTGCTTCTTTATATTGCTCCGTTCTGTTCTGTTCTGCTCTGCTCTAAACTATTTCCGCTGTGGAATTCAATTCATTTTTTTGGGGATTTTTTTTTGTGAGAATATCTTGTTGCATCAACGTAATCATCTTTTCAAAAATTTGAACCCCCTCTGGTGCTTAAATTTTGCTATTTTTGTTGCATTATTTCATAGCATTTTTTTTGTAACTCACTCTCTCTCCCTCTCCTTCTTTTTTTCGTATGTATTTGAAGTTCATATTTATTCCATAGCTGTTGTTGTTATTCTATGAGGAATAATTGCTGCATGTTTGTGCAAGTTAATTATCCTGAACATATTTTTTGTGTTCATTTTCATTTTCGTTTTTCTCTTTCTCTTTCTATTTCCATTTCCATATCTGAATCCTTTTTGGGAATCCTCTTTTTGTGCATTTCTTTTGCTAAATAATTGGCAAATGTTTGCTTTTGTGGTTTCTCCTTTTTTTCTTTATTTCGTTTGGTTTTGTTGGATTAAAATTTTAAGTGAATTTTTACCATTTGAGTGAATCTGACACACAGAGTGTGTGTTGTATGTATGTATGTATTTGCTTTTATCGTATAAATAATTAATTTAAATTTTTGTAATATTCTAAAAACAAACAAAACTATCACACAGTCAGATAATTGTCTAAGATTTGTGGTTTTTGTTGAAAAACCAATGATTTGGAAACAACTTCTTTTTTTATTGTTTGTTATCAGATTAGTTTAAAAAGTTATTTGTTTTATTCGTTTATTTGCTGCATATGTTAAGGGGATTTAAAATAATTGTAAATTAAAATTATGAAAATTTAAAATCATAATCCGGAAAAGTTAGTTCGATTAATTAAATAATAAATAATTGATTGAAAATTTTTCATTTGAAATTTAAGATACCACCCAGTACTGCCAATTTTCATAATCAATCCCCCTAAAATATTTGCTCATGAAGCCAGTAGAACCTTTAAGAAAGGATAACATAAACATAAAATATCATATACGTACATATATATAGACAGCATAGATTTGCCCTTGGGAAAGCGTATAACTTAGTGAGCAATATTTCTCGGAATTGTTTGGTGCTTGGTTTGGTGTAAAGCAGAGATCAGCAATGAATCGCTTTATCGCTACTCATAAGTACTCATGAAATTTTGAGTATGAGTGAGTCAACAGTACTAAAATCCAACTACTCTGATTCATTCGTACTCACTACAACATTGATTTATTAGTACAGGTTGCAATGAGTATGAGTACAACGTTGATATCAAACTCACAACATTCGAAATATGTTTGATTCATACGCCTACTCATTCAGATTCACAAATTTAGAAAAATACTTATGTATACTCATAAATGATTCGAGTGATTCGAATCATTCATCAAAATTTACAGCCGTAGTTGTTGTTGCATTTACAAACAAAGAAGAAAGAAAAAGACAAAGACAGCAAGCAGAGCAAACACAGAACCTTTTAGTGAGTATTGTAGTGTTCGTACGCGAATCATACTTTTTTTGTGTTTCTTGTAAATGTTGAGTTATGGAGAGTCGAAATCAATAACATCATGCGTATTGTTAAGTATGAGTACCATGAGTATTTTAAACTTTGAATATGAGTAGTATGAGTATGACATTAAAATAAGTATGAATGCGTATAAGTAGCAAAAATTATAAGTATGATTCGAATCTACTCATCGTTGCTGACCTCTGGTATAGAGGTGCTAAAGCATAGCCATCATATCATCTATTGTACTGTATTTGTAGCGTATGCCCCTAAAGTGGATTCGAATGTTTCAAACCATAGGATTTTTTTCATTTTAAATACGGAAAAGTCCCCACCTAGAAGTCACCATTGTCTAGTAGGTAGTGTATTGGCTTCTTAGACGTAAGAACTCTGTTCAAACACCAGGTCAGATATCAAAACATAAATATAAAAATAAATATTTCTTTGACGTCTGCTTCGCATCAGCTTTCTGGCAAAAATTCTGTGAGTAAAATAAAATTGAAGTCGCCGTGGTCTAGTAGGTAGTGTGTTGGCTTATTAGACGAAAAGCTAGGGTTCGAGTGCCAGGCCAGACATCAAGGCAAACTACAAAAAGTATTTCTTCGGCGACTTCCGCTCAGCAGATTTCTGGCAAAAAACTCTGAGATTAAATAAAATTGTCATGAAAAAGTTTCTCAAAAATCTGTCGTTCGGAGTTGACTTTAAACTGTAGGCCCCACCTCTCATATATAAAATTAACGCACACAACATAAGTGGTGTGAGAAACTAGGTCCAAATCCTGACTGAATAGTTGTAATAACTAATTATGTACATATGTATGTATTAAATCGTCTTCAATTCTGTTGCACTTGCAGTGGTGGCCTTATAATTAGAAACGATATTTCTGAAACAGAGTTCTCTGGAGTGACGAATCTAAGTTTAATTTGTCCCAATCTGATGGAAAAACGTATGTAAGACGTCCTCCAAACAAAGCCTTTGAGCCCAGGTACACAGTGAAAACTGTAAAACAAATTAACAAACATACATGTTGCTAAGGCGTTTCTAATTATAATGCCACCACTGTATAAGCCTCAGAATTATCAATAAGGACAGCCTTCCACCTAATACTTAATACGCTACTAAAAGCTTGCTTTTGAAATGCATTTACTCTGTTCATCTGCCTGTTCATTGCCTCGAATTCCAGGATAAACTGACATCCAGTTAAATATAATTCAATTTCCTCTACCAAACGGATTGTGCTTGCCCAGTTATTTGCATAATTTTATCAAGTTAATCACATATAAGCCAACTGATAGGCTTATATGACCGGTGGATAGGATTGCTGCATATCTTATCATCCAATTTAATTTGAATACATCCATCTCCTGTTTTTGATGTAGTAGTCTAGTAGGTAGTGTGTTGGCTTATTAGACGTAAAGCCAGGGTTCGAGCCCCAGGCCAGACATCAAGAAAAAATACAAAAAGTATTTCTTCCGCGACTTCATCTCAGCAGATTTTTGGCAAATACTCTGACAGTAAATAAAATTGCCATGAAAAAGTTTCTCAAAAATCTGTCGTTCTGAGTAGGTCCCACCACTCATGTGTAAAATTAACACACACAACATAAGTTGTGTGAGAAACTAGGACGTTGTACAATGGGTCAATTCGACCTCCGGGCACTGTACTTGTCTTAATTGACAAGTACACGTCCTCCAACTAACCTAATCTCCTTAGAAGATACTCGTGCGTTTTCCCACGAATTTCAAATCTCTTACTCTGCGCTCGACCATCCCCGCTTTAATTTCATTATTTCTTGCGGACGCATTCCTATAGAAAGAAAAGATTTCTCTTAAAAGGCAACGAAGATTCTAAATTGCTTCAATCATTTTTATAACTCAGATTAATTTTAAAACATTCCTCAAAAACCTACAGTTGACTGGTTAAGGATAGAGCTGACAGCCACTACATTTGTCACTTTACCAAGCTTCTTGATTAGTCTGCTGACAAACTAGTCTCCTATTGAGTTAATAATCATAAAATCCATAACTATTTACCTCATTGCCTTACGCAGCTTAAATTCAACTGATATGGCAGTGCCACTGTAGGATCGATTGCACCATGGAATTTGAGCAGTTTTCTAATGATCCAAATTGGCAATTGCAATTGTCCTGTTCGTCCACCATAAGATTCTTGTATTGCACTCCAAGATTTCCAAGTTTTCTGTATATCTTTACGATATGCTTTCCTTGAAGTGCTTACAGATTGAAAGCTCGACTAGAAATATACAAAAAAAAAATGTACAACAACAAATCAACAATGAGGTTCTAGAAGTTGCCAGACTGAAAATGAATGAAGTGTAATAGAGCGATGGGTAAAATTTTCAGCCAGAAGTACAATAAAAGAACGGAGCATATACACTGTTGAGTACTTACTTACTTAATTGGCCATAACAACCCGTTTAACGGATTTCGGCATGCCACAACACATCCTTCCAGGCGCCTCTGCTTCTTGCACGCCTACGCCAGTTAATCACACCAATTGATGACAGGGCTTCCTCGATTTGGTCCTTCCAATGGATACAAGGTCGTCCTCTTCTCCGACTTCCGCAGATCACCGCATCAAATACCCGTCTCGTCGGAGCATCCTCCTCCATTCGAACGACATGGCCGAGCCAGCGCAGCCACTGGATATTAATACGCTGTACAACGTTAATGTCGTTGAGGAGCTCATACAGCTCACTGTTGGGTCGGATACGGAATTCATCGCCAACTCGCACTGGACCGTAGATCTTACGTAGGACTCGAACATTCTCAAGGCCGCTGCATCAGTTCTTAATAGGGTCCATGCCTCTGCGTCATAAAGAAGCACGGGTAGGATGAGTGTCTTGTAGAGTGTTAGTTTTGTCGTACTCAATTGCCTATTGAGACCATAGTAGCACCTGTTGGCAAGAGTGATCCTGCGCTTGATCTCCAGACTGACATCATTTTTCGTGGTAACGGCGGAGCCAAGATAAATAAATTCCTTGACTTTTTCAAAAGTATAGTTATCGGCCGTAATCTGAGAATCAATACACCGCACGTCTGTACTTGTCGGTAACATATACTTGGGTTTGCTCTCATTTACTGCCATACCCATCTTGGTAGACTCCCGTTCAATAGCACTAAAGGCAGTAGTAACATTTCGCTTGGTACGCCCTATGATGTCAATGTCGTCAGCGTACGGAAGCAGCTGGACACTTTTTTGAAAAATATTGCAATTGCGAACAGAACACTCTCCATGACGAAGTTGAAGAGGTCGCATGATAAGGGGTCGCCTTGTGTGAAACCTCGCACGGTATCAAAAGGTTCGGATAGGTCCATTGCTTCCTTGACGGAGCTGCAGGAATTGCTCAACGTCATTCTGTATAGCCTTATCAGCTTCTGTTGAATACACTGGAAGGTTTTAAAATGTGAAAAAAATATCGTGCAATAAAATTTGTAATGCGTTGTTGTTAAATTTGAATAAATAAACGTTCTATTTGAAAAGGGATTTCATAATGGGAGGAAGCAGGTAATACTCATTTTTAAAAGTTAACAATGTAGCAATAGGTTTCGAGAGAGCTACGAGTTCAAGCATAAGATGTCAATTTAATGGACAAAGTTTGTCTTCTTATTCCCCCCAAATTTAATTATTATATCGTGTGATTTCGCCAACAATTTAATTGAATTTTAATACTTAAGTTTGTTCTCTGGCTTCTTCTCTCTCTCTCTCTGTCTTTGTCTCTCAAACATCATTGTACTGCTAAACAAATAAAAAACAAAACATTTTTCAAAATTCTATTTGAGAAACTAAAACTGCTTTTAAAAAACTAAACAAAATTGATATGATTTTACACATACACACACTCACTCACACGAATACATTCAGGATAACAAATCAACACAAATAAAGTAATAAAATCTCATTCATTTCACACATACATGTACATAAACACAGTCAAGCATCTAGAAAAATGATTTTATTTTTGGAAACGAAAAAAAAGAGAAGAATAAAACAGAAGAGAATAAAGAGAAGAGAAGAGAAGAGAAGAAAGAACAAATAAATAGAAGAGTATTGCTATTGTGTAAAGGGTTTTATACACGACTCGAATTGTACTCGTACATGAATTTTCATTAAATTCTGTGTCTCTCTCTCTGTTTCTCTCCCTCCTTCTGTGTATGGTAGAAAAACAATTTATGAAGAACAATTTTATTGAAAAAATAACAACAACACACACACTCACAACAATTGTTGGCGTATATGTATGTGTATATGCGAGTGTTTGGTTTTAAATGAAAGTACTGGGTGCCATGATTGGTACGCTTTGTTGTTAAAAAGGAAGAACTTATTGTCTGTAACATGTTTACACAGCCATCGATGGTGTGTAAGATAGTTTAACAGTGGCTAACAAAATGAGATGTACATTTCTACAAAGAAATAAAATGAAGAAATTAATTTGCGATAAAACAGAAGAAGAAAAACAGGAATCTGGTTTCAAAAACTTTCCATCATGTCAGGTTTTCGAGAAAAAGGGGTTTGAAACCCCTTAAAATAGCGTTTTTGGCCATTTTTGAAACATTGTAGAGCTAAACACTGACGTGGTAGAACCATCGCCATTGTCAGAAATTGGCAACTGATCTTTGCTCTTTAAAATGAGCCCAAAGCCAAACTGTTTCCATGCAGCCTTAAAGTAGGGGGTGGGTTCATGTCAAGGGGTGCAAGAGAAAAAGAAACACATTACGGAGGTCCTTAAAAATTAATCAAATTTACTTGAAAATTGTTACTCAGGGGTTTTTAGAGTAGCTGATTACAGATCTTCATTCTCATTTAAAAAATTCAAAATGGCGGATCCAATATGGCGGTCAAGTAAATCTGATTAGTTTTTATAAACCTCGACAGCACCCTTTTTCTCGAAAACCTGACGTGATGGAAAGTTTTTGAAACTAGATTCGTGTTCAGCGCGCAAAATGCCTTCGGAAACACCTGAAGCCATCTTATTTGCAAAACCCATGCAGGGCTGTGTAATGATAACAGAAGAGAATCTTTCAAGTCCACAGTTCCCTCAAACATTATCCTTGAGCTTCTCATTCGATCGTTGCATAATCCATTTCAATCACTCATTGTATGCATAGACCAGTGAACTTCTTATCACTCAAATAAGCGATAACACAGTTTAATATCGATAATGCAGTTATCAAATGTAAACAGGAAAGAATCTTTCAAGTCTAGAGTAGTTCTCTCAAATATTATTCTTGAGCTTCTGAATCGATGGTTGCATAATCCATTTCAATCTGTCACTGTATGAGTAAATCAGGATTCCATATACGATATTTCTCTATTTATTTAAAAATGTCGTTTATTTATAAACAAAACAAAAAAGAACACGAAATCAACAACACCACCATCATTGTCATGGGTGTACTCGTATATGAATCTTGATTCTGGCACCCAGAAATACAATCAGCATCACAGTATCACCACCATTATCAGCAACATCATCAACCATCATCAGCCACAACATCATTTCATATATAAAACTACACAGTTTTTTTCAATGGAGAAAAACGAAAAAGAAAAATCAAATGAAAATGAAAAATCAAATGAAAATGAAATAAAGAAATGAGAAGACAAACAAATAAACAAATGAACATGAAAACGACATGACATACATGTTAATACAATAACAACAACAACAATAATAATAACTATTATTATTTATTTATTTTTATTTTTAAATAATAGATGCAAAGCTTTTTATATCAGCATGAATTTAATAATAATATGTAGTTATTAATAGGGTGCAGCCAACTTATAATGGACGACAAATAACAAGAAGTTTACTGGAAATTATGACGTTGAACTTTTTATCTTCTGTTAAAGATTTTTAGGTTTTTTATTGGTAATTAAATTGTAAGTGGTGCTTGTCAGATGATGCTGAAAACATAGTTCATTTTAGTGAGTACGTAACGTAATGTTGAGACTCATGAGAGTGGCATTAATGGCATATTACCAATGGTTAACATTGTATTGGGGAACAAACTACACTGACCTCACACATTTTATAAGTGCCTCAAACATCTCGTTTTATTAAATAAACAATTGGAGGTACTAGAAGAAATTTTGCAACTGGTGGCTAAAGACCATCAAACAAGTTGCGGCACATATGTAGGGCGAAGACAGGATAAAATGTGTATTGAGCACTTTTTTACCATATAATATCCTGAGAACAGATGAAATCTTTCCTTGCGTATTAAAAAGGCACAAAGAGGAACTATTGCCGTTCCCACCTAATATATGCTATTGTAGCCTAGCTCTTGGGCATATACCAACAGCCTGGAGAAGGACGAGCGTTGTGTTCATTTTAAAAGTGGAAGAAGGCGACTCTACACTATTTTCAAGTGGCAAAAAATTGTGAACATCTATATAAGATGCGTAGTCTCCTAGGTAGTGTTTTGGCTTATTAGAAGTAAAGCCATGGTTCAAGCTCCAGGCCAGACATCAAAACACAATACAAAAAGTATTTCTTCGGCGATTTCCACTCAGCAGATTTCTGGTAAACACCCTGAGAGTAAATAAAATTGCCATAAAAAGTTTCTCAAAAATCTGTCGTTCGGAGTCGACTTTAAACTGTAGGTTTCACCACTCATGTGTAAAATTAACGCACACAAAATAAGTGGTGTGAGAAACTAGGTCGTAATCCTGACTAAAGGGTTGTAATGACCAATTATGTATGTATGTATATAAGATGCGGGAGATTAGAAAGGTTAATACTAGTCAACACACTTAGATAGCAGACAGACCGACTGAAGCAATTCTCGTAGTTTTAGTGGAAAATGAAAAGGAGGAAACCATATGTGTATTTCCTGACATAAAGGCACAATAAAGAGGTCATGATTAGGTCACTAGATAGAAGAAGTATAAAGTCTACGAAGCGAGTGGATGGTAAACTCTACCCACTCTGTCGATGGGTCTTAGGGCATGTGCAAATCCTCGACAATGAGCAAACATGTAAGCTTGCAAAAGGGGAAAGCTTCCACTCCGCTAATGAGGCCAGAACCCTGCTGTTGAGTGGGAGAAAATAATTGGAAAAGTATACACAATAGTATACTTTTGCAGGGCACTGTAGTCTCAGAATACACTTACTCAGAATGGAGATGTCTCGAATTCAACAAATAGATTCTGTGACTATGGCAGCAGCAATACATCACATGCAGAAACAGGGCAGGAAATTGTCATTGTTGACACCGAGCGGCATCTTAAAATTTGTCAGGGAAAAAGGATTGGAGAAAACATTGTTGGAATGCAGTATAAATAATAGATTCGATATCTTTCATACAACTTCCTTACCCCTGCAGTTAATATGTGTCTTCGGATTAACTATGTATGTCGATACCATTTGGATCTCCAGTATATAAGTGGTGTAAGAAGCTAGGTCGTAATCCTGACTGAAGGGTTGTAATGACCAATTACTTATGTATGTAAACGTTTGTTCAGTAAACATTATTTGCCTTTCAAAAACGAATTCAAGATTCAATACATACCTCTTAAGAGTATTGATCGGGCTCTCAATACCTTTGTCAACGCTGGTATCCCCTCGGATCAGCATAACTTTCTGTTTTTACCATTTCTCAGGCCCTCTGCCAGATAATTAGTTACCACATCTTATCCTGTCTGTGTTGCAGCCTTTGGGAGATTATTGGGAATGCTATCTTGTGCCACTTGTAGACAGTGGAGCTAGAACTGTCTTTAGTACGAAAGAAGGAACTTATGATTTCTTATTAAGTCACGTCTATATGCTACGGGTGCATATAGTCTCGAATATATGATACCCCATGAAGAAAAGAAGTGTGGTTTAAGTTCTTGAAACCAAATCATTTCAGTTTCGGTTGTGATGTTAACCAGAGCTTAGCAATGAATATTCAGAACGATGAGTAGATTCGAATCATACTTATAATTTTTGATACTTATGCGCATTCGTACTTATTTTAATGTCATACTCATACTACTCATACTCAAAGTTTGAAATACTCATGACACTCGTACTTAACAATACGAATGATGTTATTGATTTCGACTCCGCATGACTCATCGTATGCACGAATCACAAAATAAGTATGATTCGCGTACGAACACTACAATACTCACAAGAAGGTTGTGTGTTTGCTCTCCTTGCTGTCTTTGTCTTTTTCTTTCTTCCTTCTTTGTAAATGCAACAGCAAATAAGACTGTAAATTTCGATGAATGATTCGAATAACTCGAATCATTTATGAGTACACATAAGTATTTTTCTAAATTTATGAATCTGAATGAGTAGGCGTATGAATCAAACATATTTCGAATGTTATGAGTTTGATGTCAACGTTGTACTCATACTCATTGCAACTTGGACTTATAAATCAATGTTGTAGTGAGTACGAATGAATTAGAATAGTCGAATTTCAATACTGTTGACTCACTCATACTCAAAATATCATGAGTACTTATGAATAGCGAAAAAGCGATTCATTGCTGATCTCTGATGTTAACCTATCTAAAACTCTTTTCCTATTTTTTGTGTGCTAGGCGGATTAACAAAGCAGTCTTAGATGCATGTATAAAATTAGGATATTCAAAATTCTGTTTACATACATATGATACTGCATACTTTTAGGCGCTTTAATAATTCTTGGTAAAAAAAAAATTAAAATTAAAGCAAATTATGCTCCATATTTCTAGCCAAGTTAAACTAATAATTTTAAATTATCTTAAAAAACTTTTTTGTTTCCTTTTTGATGGCAAAAATTCTTAAAATATTCACATAATTTTTCTTTTTTTTTTGTTGTACAATTACTATTTATAATGGCTACACTACTACTGCTGCCTTTACTACGACTGCTACCGCCAGAAAACAATTGCCTGTGAATATAAAGTTATAACCATGTTCTTACGTAGCAATAACACTTCCTTAAGGATAAACATAATGGAATAATAAAAAAAAAAGTTTTCTTAACGAAAAACAAAATAAAAAAAGGGAACATAAACCATACGGCCAAAAGAAAATACTGCACAACAGCTAGTGGAAGATGAAAGAAAAAAAGAACGAAAATTTTTTCCGAACAAATATTGCTTTTCAGGGGTCTTTATAGTTTATATGAACAAATCGTATCATTTTGTATCATTTTTCGTAATGCTTTACTATGGAGCCATATTTTTGTTTAATTTTTCTTTGTTGTTGTTGTTGCTGTAAACATGACCAGATCCCTGAAACTCCTTGGGGATGGTAGCAAAAGTACAACGAAGAAGGCCTTTGTAATGAGAACAAAACTGTAGGACTTCATTTGGCGTAAAAAAGAAAAAACGCTCTGGTCTTTGGTCTTGCGGTAATAAAGTAAATGGCAAAGAGAAAGAAGCCAAAATACTGTTGTGCTGACCATTTCATTGTGTTAATAAGCTGGAGTTCACTAGCCAGCCATGGTTATGGAAATTAATTTCCTTTCTCACTGAAAAAAAGAAGAAAAAATCATGAAAAATCGTTAAAAAATTTTTTAAAAATAAAAATTAATTTCGTTTCTTCTATTTTCTTTATAACACAATAACAATTCGCGTCTGCATTGCGGCTAAACGTGGCCATAATAAAAAAATTGTTTTTTCTTACTTATTTAAAGCATACATTTAAGAGCTCTAGGAACATTTGCATATCTCAAGTACATACATTTCGCATAAAAACACTTGCGTGTCTTGGAAAACGTTATTCTGTAAACGTGAACGTGTTTCTTGTGGCCATTGACTTTTGCCAATTCGTATTTCTTTCCCTTTTGCTTATCCTTAAAAGGATTTTCTTGTATTTCTTTTTTCTTCGTCTTTACTATTATGTGCCTTTCACAAGCATAAATGAAATTATGACCGCCATAAAGTGCAAATCAATTAAGTTTTATGGCTGTTGCATTAAAAATTTATGAAAATTATTTGTTATGGTTTACAGTGCCAGCTTTAAGGGGCGCTAGCTATTTTAATGAACTTGATTTATGGGAATTTATTAATGACAGATAATCATAGATTTCCCATTTTGATAGTTTTACACTTAATTGGTTTTTATTTGCTTTGCATGCATTATAATGCAGTTAAAATCAAGAGTTTTAAAATTATTGCGCCTTAATGTATGCTATAGTATTTTAAACTTTTAGTAGTTTTAAATTTGAAATTAGTAATTATACTGATATGTAGGTCGGATAGAAGATGTATGGATAGAAGAAGTATAGAGCCTATGATATCTAGACGGAAAGAAGAGGTCATATACTCACCATTTGCGGTAACATATGCATGCAATGAGATCATGTGAGTCTACACAACTCAGGGCTGATCACAGGGTGGAAAATCCTTGAGACTCTGCCTCAAAATAATGCAATGAATACATTCTCTAATGGTCAGACCAATGGTATCCTATGGGGCAAATGCCTCAGCAGCTCAATTGGAGTTAGATAAGCCAGACATAGACTAACATGTGTCGGTATAACAGTGAGAAGTACAAACTGTTCTCCAGCAGCGCCGGCAGCTCTGTTGGATTGAAGTCTGATGCATATGGTTGTGAAGTCCAAAGATTTAGAGACTGTGGTTAGTTTAATGGGTGACATGCCTTATATGCAATTCATAAGAGAATTTTGTGACATACAGTCAAAGAAAAAAGTCCACATACACCGCTGTATATACGCTTCCTTCCCGATGATGTTTATCAAATTAAAGAAGGTGTTATAACGTTGTTTAAGGCAGTTGCTATTAAAAAATAAAACGTATGTGTATGTAGACTTTTTTCTGTGACTGTAGTGACTCGAAAAGCTGATATCTTCTTTCCTAACTGTCCCCTGGATAAAATTGGTAGCCTCTATCATTTGCAATGGCATTTAGTAACCAATACGAGTGGAGTAATGTGGAGTCTGCATACTCACCAGAGATCAGCAATGAATCGCTACTCGTAAGTACTCATGACATTTTGAGTATGAGTGAGTCAACAATATTGAAATCCAACTACTCTGATTCATTCGTGCTCAGTACTACATTGATTTATAAGTACAGGTTGCAATGAGTATGAGTACAACGTTGACATCAAACTCATAACATTCGAAATATGTTTGATTCATACGCCTACTCATTCAGATTCATAAATTTAGAAAAATACTTATAATACTCATAAATGATTCGATTGATTCGTATCATTCGTCAAAATTTACAGTCTTAGTTGTTGTTGCATTCACAAAGAAAGAAGAAAGACACATAAAGAAAAATAAAAAAGACAGCAAGCAGAACAAACACACAACCTTCTTGTTTGTATCGTATATACGGTGAGTCATGGAGAGTCGAAATCAACAACATCATGCTTATTGTTAAGTATGAGAGTACCATGAGTATTTCAAGCTTTGAATATGAGTAGTATGAGTATGACATTAAAATAAGTATGAATGCGTATAAGTATCATAAATTATGAGTATGATTCGAATTTACTCATCGTCTTGAATACTCATTGCTGACCGCTGATACTCACGTTAAAAAGACACTAATTTCCGGCATAGAGATGGATAAAGAACGGAGGCATTTTTATTCGCGAATAAGCATACGATTTATTGCAATCCCTATCATAATTTTAGTTCATACCTTTTTATATCTCTTCCAATTCTCTTGCCTTGAACAAATTTTGGTTTCTATTCATTGTAAATAAGATCAACCTGCAATTATTGGGCATACAGGTATTTCCGTCTGCTTAAAATATGTCTTTTGATGATTCGATCTCTTTATCACAGAATGTACATGCTTTAGGGGCTTTGAGTCTACAATCTCTGCTCAAAAGATCGGTTACTAACTTTTCCCCTGTGGTTCGTCTTGAATAGTCTGCTGCATGACTAAGATCTCCGTCTATTGCAACAACCCAAACCTCTATCCACAGGAAGAAATTGTCGGCGTGAGAGCTTCCCTTCTCACGATTGTATCAGTTTGCTCATTGACATGAATTCCCATATGACGTAGCCTTCCGTTTAGAAGATATCCGTAAATTTTTCCAAAGGCTCAGAGACCAAAAACCCCTTGACTCAGTTTCAAAATCTGTCTACAAGCCAAACATACATACATACATACATACATAATTGGTCATTACAACCCTTCAGTCAGGATTACGGCCTAGTTTCTCACACCACTTATGTTGTGTGTGTTAATTTTTATACATGAGTGGTGGGACCTACAGTTTAAAGTCGACTCCGAATGACAGATTTTTGAGAAACTTTTCATGACAATTTTATTTGCTCTCAGGGTTTTTGCCAGAAATCTGCTGAGAGGAAGACGCCGAAGAAATACTTTTTGTATTTTGTTTTGATGTCTGGCCTGGGGCTCGAACCCTGGCTTTACGTCTAATAAGCCAACACACTACCTACTAGACCACGGCAACTTCGCAAGCCATACATATACCATATAAATCTTCATCTCTTAAAAGAGTATATGGCCTCTAGCTTGCCCGATTCACTCTTTTTACAAATCGATAAAGATATCTCTGCTTTGACAGCTAAGTATGACAAACCCTGTTGACCTTCCTTGCTTCATACATAGATTAAAATATAATTTAATTGCCTTTATTTATCGCTTCCCAAAATAGTTTTTAATACCAAAAATACTGTCTAATTAGTGGCCTTATTAGACAAATTAATGGCTGACCTAGTTTTTTTTTTGCATGATGGCATCAAAAAACTGCTCAAATATTCAATTCAGTATTTAACAGGCAAATGATTTGTGAAATTAAATTTAAATAAACAAATTCAATGAGGATTACTTACAACTACAATTAAATATTCACGACAAATTTGATTTAGAAAACAAACTTAATTAAAAAGCAAAAATAAAAAATGCATTGCCTACTTTTAGCATAATTAATAAACAAATTTATTAGCCTAGTTTTAGGCTGATAATTTTAGATTGAATTGAATATTTTTATATTGGAATTGATTTGTATAAAAGTTGTAGGCAATAAAATTAACTTTTTTTTCAAAAAAAGAACTGGAACCTTACATTAGCTTCGATATTCCCCATATAAAGCCAAAGCCTTCAAGGTTGATTTTAATAATTAAAATTCTTCTCTCACATTTTGTACTTCAATGCCAATCTTGTAAAGTAAATCTCTTGTGTCTATATAAGTGCATTAAAGTTTAAGGGAGTTGAAGCAGTCACAAAATGTAAAATGTGAAAAATAAGTAGCAGAGTAGCACAGTCTGTTAGTTAAAATCATTAAAATGAGTGTTAATAATCTGAAACTCATACACAAGATTTTATTCCCTTAAAACCTATACAACCATACAAAATAGAGGACAGCATTACAGGCATATTTCAAACGAAAGTCAGCATCTTTTGTACAACCATTCTAATAACCTTAATTCATAAGTTATGCATTAAAAATTCATCATCAAAGTGAACTTTCACACAACAATAAATGCAGTAACAGAAAAACGTTGAAATATAAAATCTTGTAACATATGCCAAGGGTTGTTAGCATTGGAGAATCTTAAACAAGTTGCAGTATATTAGCCTAAAATCTTAGACTTTACCATTTAATGCGTTGGAAAACAATTGCCATTAAAAATAACTTCAGTTTTAAGTTCTCATCGTTAGATTTCTTTTTTTTTGCTCTCTTACTTTGATTGTTGGCTGGCAATATTGTTTTCTCAAATAAAAATAAATTTTTATGTGAAACAATTTTAGATAATAACAGCAAAAAAAAAAAAACAAATTACAGTAAAAAGCAAATTGCACAAAAAGAATTTTTAGTAACTTCATAGCATATGCTAAGGGGCGGGGTGGTGCCCTCAAAAACACATTAAAAATGAAAGGAAATGATTTTTATGATGAAATCAAATAATTTCTAGTCATAATAATAAAAAGTAAATAAGAAAGAAACAAATAAAAACTTTAAGTTTATAAAAAATACGTATTAAATAATTTAAATTGTTATTTAATGTGCAAAGAAATTAAAGCATACTTTTGAGAGCCTATATATAATATGAAATCAATTATTTTTTGAAATAGCTATAAATCAACAATAACAATATTTCAAGCATATTCTAGGGATGTAATAATCTAAAGGTTGCACTAGGAAAGTTTCGATGAGGCTTGGGTTCATAGAATGATTGCTGCTTGGGTTCTTCAGTATTAAAGTTCCAAGGGCCTCTATAAAGCTATTGATGCTGATCGATCCAATTAAACATTTTGGTGTAAATCTGTACTCAAAGACTAAATAAAGCGTAAACATAAAAGAGCAATGATCAGGTTACCCCTGAAGATATGCAAGAGTTTCTTTATGACATCATTCATAAAGCGTATCCATGGCACTTAAAATATATCCGGGCAAGACTAGTAAATAAGAAATGTTTTTAAATAGGTGGCGGACGTATTATCACAGACTCTGCTAGTAAAACATCTGGGAATATCATTGAACAGTAAACTGACCAGGTATGCCATACGGATAAACACAGGGCTTGGTACACTTATGTACATCATAATATTGTTACGGAAATCGAAACGACCTAATATCGTTTAACAACAAAAACGATACACAAAAGCCACACGATACAAATACACACTAACACTAAGAATACAATGAACGTGCTGATTATTTAAACCTGCACACACACATATATACAACGAACCTGGTTGCGCCTGATACCAACAATAACATGTATGTGACAAAAAGGGATAGACAACATAAGCAAAGTCCACAAACAACAATGTATTAGCAATAGAGCTCTCGAGAAGAGAATGTTCGTTAGACTGGTTTTGTCGGACTATAAAAGGGCTGGACAAAGCAACAGTGAGTGATAATTCAGTCAGTCTTGTGTGAAGACGCGTTGCGGTTGGAATGTACAAGCGGAATTGCTTGCAAAAAAGGTTGTAAGCAGAGAAGATCCAACGAACAGTTGTTAGTGTTAACGCGGACAGAAGTGTAAAATAGAATAGTTCACAAGCAAATTGTTGTTGTATCGTTAAGTTGTAAACAGTGGCACAAACGTAGTGTGAATAATAAAGAGAGAAATTAACACACACAAATCGAATGTGAGGCAGCTAGGCCGTAATCCTGACTGAAGGGTTGTAATGGCCAATTATGTACATATGTTATGCATGTCAATATTTGTGCTGGTAGGACAAATTTAAAAACAGCTTCAATCGTATTGTACAAGGTACAAAGGCTAGCGTGTGTTGGTATAACCGATGGAATGAGAATCTGTCTTAAAGCGACTCTGGTAACTGTACGAAATTGATCAGGCATGTCGTGATCTGAAAAAACCCAGTGGTAGGTAGCACTCTTCTTAATTGTCTCCTGAACAGAACCAGTAGCCTTTGTGGTTTTGGGAAATGCTGCAAGTACTGAAATAATTTCAGTTCAAGTGTTGTTTCAGACTAGACCAGCAGATCTCATGCTTAAGATCTAACATTATTTAGCTTTTTTTTGTAAATTTTCTCTTTTTTTTTAAATTTCAGTTCCTATCTCCATTAAAATTACTGTTTATAAATAAATAATATCGAATCCAGAAAATATGCTTCATTATTTCCTTTGTTGCCGAAGCACAAGTTTATGCTTTTAAATCCTTAACGATGACAACAAACAATCAAACAAAAATTCATTAGAGTGGCATACTTTAGGGCTTTTGAACATAAGCCAAACTGGCATTTAATCTCTTTTGATGCACATACAGACACACAGCGAGAGACAGACACATTGTAACAAATTGCAATAAAATCATAAAACCGGAAAATCCAAATGCATTAAAACGAGAGATTTGAAAGATTTTCTCTCCCTTGCTTTTCATCATTTCAAAATGGATAATTTCTATAATATTACTTACTCATCTTGATAAAAACATTTTAACTGACAAACAAACACAAATGAAAAAAGAAAAAGAATTAAAAAGGACGCCATTACAAAAGCAAACTAAAAACGATTAGGAAATGTTAACATTACGGTCAACATCTTTAAGCCTGATGTCATGCTAGAATTTCAAAGACATTAAAGCAAGAACAAGCCAAAGTTCAGTGAAGTAAGGCAATATGTTCCTTTTTCTTTCTTTTTTCTTCACTTATAAGCTTGTTGCATTAGTCATTCTTATTTCCCGTTACATTTGATATTAAATTTCAACCGTAATAAACATTTTGCACCTTTTCCTTTGACATACAAAGTGTGGCAGCAAAACGATAATTTAAACACACACATACACATACTCATACGTACACAGATCTACTCATTCATACTTACCTACAGCCATAGTCAGTCAGGCATTTGAACCCCCCCACCAACAAATAATAATAATTGTTAAATGCTTAAGCGTGTATAACACTGTGTGTTTGTGTTTCTGTGCAAGTGTATAAATATTGTCTAGAGCAGTTGTAGTTGTATTTGTAGTTGTACGGGTATTGTGCAATTGTTAATGTCTGCTGCTTTACCGCCATTACCACAAGCAATTGTGTTGCATACAACGTTATGGTTGACTGCTGCCAGTGGTTGCAATAGTCGTGCCTTATTGTTATGTTACCGCAGCAGCAGCAACAACACGCAGTGTTGTTCCTTCCTTCCTTCCCTTATTTCTTTACTTGTGTTCTTCATTTTTTTCCAATTTTTTTTCCTTTCTTTCTTTTATTTCTTTTCCCTGTATTTTATAAAAATTTTTTGGCCATGTGCCAATCATACCAAACCATATACACACTACCATACACACTAGCCCCCGTGTAGACAAAAGCCAGTGAGGAAAAAAAAAATTGCAAAAAAACAGAAAAATTAAAGCATAAGTTAGGGGGCGTTGATTGCGGAGCAAGAGCGGGTGAGGATGTAGCAGCAGGTTGTTTAACAATATGGCATTTTATTTGTGCTGAACAATAAATGCAGTTTATTTTGTTGCCAATTGTTTTGCCACTGGCAAAGTAAAAGAGGATATTTCAACAGTCGTGTTTGTTGTTGTGCTTTTTCACAGAATTTATTTCTTTCTTCTTCATCTCGTTCTTGTTTTATTATTCTGCTTTATACTGTTGTTGTTTTGTTTCTCTTTTTCTTTTATTCTTATTGTTAAAAGAGAAACGTTTGTTAAAAAAAGGAAATTGTTTAATGAAAAATATATGCTGCATACTTTTAAGGTGTTGCATAAATTAATGTGTATTCCTTTGCAATATAAACAAAGCATATCTTATAGGGGCAGTGCTAAATAAGACAAAGGTTGGGGTAAAGTAGAAAAAGAAATTTTAAGAAATTTATTTAAAACGAACTCGAATTTAAAGAAACAATTTTAATCACCTTTTATCTTTGAATTCTTTGGATTTAATATAAAAAATTGGTGTTATTTTTTTAAAGTATATCTTCCAGGGGCTTTCAATAAGCCAAACAATTAAAAAAAATTTTCAACAATTTTAAAATCCTATGACAAAAAGATGTATCAAACAACTTCTCAGATCTATTTCAGCAGAAAAGCCGCAGGGCCCACCAAAAACAGTCAAGTCAGGTTAGACTAAATTGCCAGCCGCCCCCATGAGCATAGCTTACTGAGGTGCTATAAGGTTCTACCGTTTATTTACAGGTTAACATCTCTCAGCTATTCTGATAGCTTTATGAAGGTAATGATTATATCCAAATCATATTTGATTAGACATGTTCTATCAATAATTTCTGGGTGTCCAAGAACTGTTCTTATTAGGTACACTGTCTGTAGTCTCCTCTGCTTCCTTGTCGTTGCAGCTTCCGTAGAAGTTGTTGTGAATTATTCTCAGCATTTGAAAGTATACACCAGAGATCAGCAATGAGTATTCAAAAATATGAGTAGATTCAAATCATACTCATAATTTCTGATACTTATACGCGTTCATACTTATTTTAATATTATACTCATAATACTCATATTCAAAGTTTGAAGTACCAATCGTACTCATACTAAACAATACGTATGGTGTTGTTGATTTCGACTCTCCATGGCTCATCGTATACACAAATCACAAAATAAGTATGATTCTCGTACGAACACTACAATACTCATTAGAAGGTTGCGTTTTTGCTTTGCTTGCTGTTTTTGTCTTTCTTCTTTCTTTTTTTTGTTGTAAATGTAACAACAACTACGGCTGTAAATTTTGATGAATGATTCGAATCACTCGAATCATTTATGAGTATTATAAGTATTTTTCTAAATTTATGAATCTGAATGAGTAGGCGTATGAATCAAACATATTTCGAATGTTATGAGTTTGATGTCAACGTTGTAGTCATATTCATTGCAACTTGTACTTATAAATCAATGTTGTACTGAGCACGAATGAGTCAGAGTAGTTGAATTTCAATACTGTTGACTCACTCATACTCAAAATTTTATGAGTACTTATGAGTAGCGAAAAAGCGATTCATTGCTAATCTCTGGTATGCACCCAGAGACCTGTGTTTTTTTATCTGCTTTGAGATTTCTAAAATAAAAAATTTTATATCCTCATCGGAACAGATTTGTCTGCTCTATCTACGAGTGAAGTCGCCGTAGTCTAGTAGGCAGTGTGTTGGCATGAGGACTCGGTTCAAACTCCAGGTCAGACATCTCCAAAACGAAATACGAAATACGAAAATTATTTCTTCGGCGACTTCCCCTCATAAAATTTCTGGCAAAAATACTGAGAGTAAATAAAAATTGCCATGAAAAGTTTCTCGAAAAAATCTGTCGTTTGGAATCGACTTTAAACTCATTTACAAAATTAACACACAAAACTTAAGTGGTGTGAGAAGCTAGGTCGCAATCCTGACTGAAGGGTTGTAATGACCAATTATGTATGTATGTATCTGCGTCTGAGTTCATTATCAGTTCTGTGTGAGATGATTAGTTAGTCGCATTGCAGATGAATACCAATTTCATGTATGAATTTAATTGAAATTTCTGTTGGAATTGTACCGGAATTGTATTTTCCTTGTCCAGAAACTGATATGAAGGTGGAAGCCTCGTTATCGCCTCCATTGAAACCCAGAGTTCCTGAATAACTATAAATATATTGTACACAATCTCTAGGGATCCAATTGCGCACTGCTGTTAGTAAAAATGCGCGTATCTCCACTCGATATACTTCGTTAACGCATTGGTAGTCTATAATTCAATTTTAGATTGGCTGGTGGGGTTGAACTCTGTACTAGCCAGTGGTAGTCTAATAGGTAGTGCGTTGACTCGTTAGACATAAGGCCTCGGTTCAAATCCTATGTCAGACATCTCCACTAAAACGAAATATGAAAAAGTCTTTCTGCGGCAACTTTCTCTCAGCAGATCTCTAGCAAAAACTCTGAGAGAAAATAAAATTGCCATAAAAAGTTTCTCTGAAATCTATTGTTCAGAGTCGATTCCGAACTGAAGGACCAATTATTTATACGTACGTTCTTCAAAAATTCTGGATTATAATCACAAAGCCTATAATTATAGGCTGTGTTACCAATTTAAACTGTAAACATTTAAACTCCATTGCAATTCTATTTTATTTGAAAGTTTTTTTCCTTCTTTATTTAATTCCCCATTGTGCATTAAAAAAAACTTTTTCTTTTATACTGCATGGCTCTACTTCATTGCCAAAAAAAAAACTAAACAAAACAGGCAAAGAATAAAATGAAAACAAGAGAATATGTAAATTTTAAAGCCTGCTTTTAGGTTGATTGTTGCCTTTAAATATAAAAAGCCTACTTTAAGGCTTTGCAGGCATACATATATGACACAAAAAATATTAAAAGCGGCATACTTTTAGTAAAATGATTAAAAATAAATATGTGACCTACTTATGCTCTCAGCTTGCTTGCCCCTAAACCCTTTGCCCTATTCTGTTATACGTTAAGGCTGTTGTTTTAATATTTTTGGTTTTTATTTTGGTTTTCTTTGCCATTTTTTGGAGTGTTTTAAAAATTTAAAAATGTTCTTTACTCGTTAACTTAAACATTGAATGTGGCATAAACAAATTTCCAACGTATATTTCACTGCCTACTTTGGGGGATTGTAAACCACTTTTTTCTGTTTTTTCTGATTTTTTTTGGTATTTCTGATGGCATTGTAAGTGTTGCTTCTAATAACCTTCATCTTGTTTAATACTTCTGTATGCATATTGTATTGCCCACACGGCTCGATGTTGCAACTTGTGCAACTTGTGGCATTAAAATATTTACATGCATGACATTTTTATAGTTTTAGTATCTCTGGTGGAAAATTTTCTATGAATTATTCTGAATTTTTTTTTTTGCTATTGTTGTTGTTCTTTCTTTAAGCTTAAGCTGCAACACTAACGTTGCTTTTAACTTAAACAACCGCAATAGCAAGTAGAAATGACGGCTTTTGCTACTGCTGCTGCTTCTTAGGAAAATGTCAGCATATGTGATAGTAACTTGGTAGCACATTACCGAGTATGTGTACGTGGCTTGTGTTAGTTTGCTGTGGCACTTATTGAAATATTAAATTTAATAGCATTTGCATTCGTTTTCCTTCATATATTTTTTTTTCACTACAAATGCAAGCAAACCCACATGACAAACATTATCAATGTCAGTTTAATGCAAAATTTATGTTAAAATGACAGTTAAAAAGGAAAAAAGCCAAGAATATATACAACGAAAACTACCGCAAGAAAAAGTGGTTAAACTGTGGCAAAGTCACAAAAAAAAATATGCAAATTTGATAGACAGGCAGTTCGAATAGACACTCTTTGGCACTCTTTTATTGACTTCTCTTTCTCTCTTTCCTTTCTTTCTTTTAATGGTATAGAGTGGTGCAAGGTTTTCTAAAGAAATTGATAATCATTAACGTATTAAGGAATTGGAACAAGTGGCAACAGAATTTCCATTGTAATAAGGGGGTTAAGCACGTCATTGAACTGATTTTAGAAGCGAACAAAAAATTAAAATTAAATTTTCTGATATTAATTCGGAAACCAAAGTTCAATAAAATACACCCGAAATCAAGAAATATGTATACTTTTAGTAAATGATTATGAATACCTTGTAGATCTTATAGAAATCATTCAGGATTGCTTGAACGTGAAGGAGGGGACTGTATGAACAGTTCATGATATACAAGACGCATTTGATAACATGCTTTACGAGGTCAGATAGGGGATTTCAAAAATAAATTAAATGACCGAGGTCCTACTCGCTCAATTTGTAGAAGCATACGCAGAGCATAAAATAATAAGAGTCCGCACATCCAGAGAATGCCCGCAGAGCGATGTGCTTTCATTGCTAATAATGAATCTAAAGGGTCGCCAAATAACTTTTTTTTTTGAAAGTGCTTAAAAAAAACTACTGAATATTTTCTCAGATTTCTTTTTTTATTTGAAAGTACAATCCTTCCGGTTAATAATGGAAAATAATTTCATTCAAATGGCTGCCTCGGCTGGCCATGCAGTAGCCTACACGATCGGTCCAATTTTTAAGCACATTATCGATTGTGTGCAGCTGTCTTTCAGCAATGGCTTCACGAATATTGTCCTTTAAAGCGTCAATTGTCTTTGGCTTGTCGGCGTAACACTTATCTTTGACGGCACCACACAAATAATAGTCCAACGGTGTCAAATCGCAACTCCGAGGTGGCCAAACGACATCAGCTCTGCGTCTGATAATGCGATCTTCAAAAACAGGGCGCAAAACATCGAGTGTAGCTTCGGTTGTGTGGCACGTAGCGCCGTCCTGTTGAAACCAAATGTAGCCAATATTCTCCTCTTCAATTTTTGTGAACAAAAATTCGTTCAACATGGCCCGATAACGATCGCCGTTGACTGTAACGGCCACTCCTTGCTCATTTTTGAAGAAAAATGGCCCAATTATGCCTCTGGACCAAAATCCGCACCAAACAGTGACTCGCTTTGGGTGCGTCGGCTTTTCAATGTATGCGTGCGGGTTTTCTGTGCCCCAAATGCGACGATTTTGCTTGTTTACATACCCGTCAAGAGCAAAATGAGCTTCATCTGAAAAGATGATTTTTTTTTGCCAAAATCGGCATCTTCTGGTGTAGGCTACTGCATGGCCAGCCAAAGCAGCCATTTGAATGAAATTATTTTCCATTATTAACCGGAAGGATTGTACTTTCAAATAAAAGAAAGAATTTGAGAAAATATTCAGTAGTTTTTTTAAAGAAATTCAAAAAAAAAAGTTATTTGGTGGACCCTTTATATCATGAACTGCTCATATAGTCCTCTACTTCACGTTCAAGCACTCCTGAATGATTTCCTTGAATGTGCAGATGTTGTTAACCCTCTTATCTTCTGTCATTCTTGACTGAATTTTCCTTTATAAAGATGGCTGCAATGGCAGAATTTATTTACGAAAGTGGTTGGTTTTCTTTAGGGAATGTTTCTTTGTCGGGTTGCGCTTTAGTTATGGTCTCACAATGGGCTTAAACGCTGTAATAAGTTAGGTTGGTTTCTTCTTCGGATTGGACACTAATTGTGGTATTATACTGGCCATAAACGCTTCAATATGTGGGCCTGGTTTTTCAAGGACGGTCCACCACATAACATAATTTATTGCTACTCCTTCTTTCCTTCCTCACATAACATATTTTCCTAGTGCAAACAGAATATTCTGCTTTAGTAGAGGTAATCTCCTAATTAAGACTCTTTTATTTGTACTATTCCTTTCGAGTGTTTATTAAAAAAGAATTTTAAATCCGTAAGTGAGTCAATATTCGAAAAAGAAAAACTTGAACTCTCTCTCGCTCTCTACGTCTATCTAGCTGCCATTGGCAACAATTACCACAATAGCCCTTCAAGCTTAATTTTGTATATTGAAACCATAAATTCCAATGGACACAAAAATGAAATTGTAAATACCAGCAAATGGTGGCTTGAAAGGATACAGTTTTTCTTACTCCACAAACATACATACATATGCTCATACATGTGTGTTATATACATATACTATAAGGCAGGTATACTGTAAGTATTTAAACTCGCATGCGGATATGAAACTCTGAAATTATACACCATGATAAAATAAATCATTATGTGTGTTTAATAATCATGAGTGGGAATCATAAAACAAACACACACACACACACACACATTTCTCCAATACATTTATAGTCATGCATACATTTAAACTCCTAAAATTATACCCGAATATTTTGCAAATATTCTGACATAAAATTTACTCACATAACCATACATTGGTACTTGAGCACACACACACACAGGGAAATAATCAAATATAGGCACTCAACATACACACATAATTACGTATGTATGTATTTGAGAGGTGCCAGAGATAAAGAGATGTTTTTCTTCTTAATGCAGTGTTCACTAATACCAGAAAGAACCATGTGTGTGTAAATACTAATACACTGACGTATACATCAAATAAAGGCTTAACACATAAAAGCTGTTACATTTGTATGATTATCATCAACAACATACATACAGACATACGGTTACAATTGGGTAGGGGTAAAAGACACTAAGTATTGTATTAAAGATCATGGCAAATGGTAGAAGAAAGCCCTGAGCTAAGAAGCTTATGGTTAGGCAGACAGATTTGGCACGAGATTAATGAGCGAGCATTGCGAACTGCATGTATGGCAGATATTTCCAATGACATTTCCAAGAGCTGCATTGGTAAAACACTTACATACAAAATTGGTCATTAAAACCCTCCAATTAAGATTACGACCTAGCTTCTCACACCAATTATGTTGTGTGCGTTAATTATATACATGGCCGCAGCTGCAGTATAAAGTCGATTCTGAATTACAGATTTATGAGAAACTTTTCATGGCAATTTTATTTATTCTCAGAGTTTTTGCCAGAAATCTACTGAGAGGAAGTCGCCGAAGAAATATTTTCATATTTTCGTTTTGATGTCTGACATGGGGTTTGAACCGTGGCCTCATGTCTAATAAGCCAACACACTGCCTACTACACTACGACGACTTCAAACTTAAGAAAGTTATTTAGTCTCCAATGTGCGAAATATGTCGCCCAGAGAAATTTTGGAGTGTAATTAGCGTCCCTATTATTCTCAAAGTATTTCCTGTATTTAAATTAAATGCGGAATGGTTAGAAAACTTTAATAAATTATTATGAAATAATTTTTTCCCTCACCCAATACAAGAACAGGAACATTCCCATATGGTTGCCAGTGTATTTAAATACTATTTTGGCAATCGCCAAACGGTGTATTAATGCCGTTGTTTTTCGTGTATGATATGAGTCTGCAGGAGATTCTGTTTGTTAGCTGGTTATGGGGTATCATTATTATGACCATCACCAGCATTATTATCATTATTATCAACACATGTACATGTATACATACGTACGTATTGTGAGCATAATAAAATATACATAAAAACAGGGTGTTGCAATGTTTTCATATTGACATGGAGAAATTTAATACAAAGGAATGCAAAAAAAACATATGCTTTCATGGCAAACAGTGTGGGTTTGTACCAATATTTTGGGTTCCTTTTTAAATGGAAGACATTTTTAGTGAATTTCATTGGGATTCGACTTCTCTGAAAGGAGCAGATTCGAAATGTCTAATTACTCATAATTCTGGTGTATAAATAGGTTTAAATTTGATCCATGGTGTGGGATATGTTGGCTTTGAGGGTTGATATGGTTTGCAACTTATTGACATACGTCCGCTACTTCAGAAGACCTTGCAAGAAAAAGTCTAACGTATGAACTCGGTGGCCAGCTTACATAACCTTTACGTGAGATGACCACATACATACGTCAGGATTACAACCTAGCTTTTCACACCACTTTTGTTGTGTGTGTTAATTTTATACATGAGAGGCTCAAGTTTCGTATTCTGGACAAAACGTACAAATTGTTATGAATTTAAACTATTTAACCGTAGATCGAGCCTTAAAAAAACTTCATAATTCTAGCTTATGTATCACTTTTGACACATACTTGTCGCACATGGAATTGTCACGATTATTGATAGATTTTGCTAAAAAAAAATTTAATATTGTAATTAATTTTAATAAAACCATTTGTTTACGATTATTACATGTTATTATCACTTTTATGAAATTTGCGCCAAAATTTTTGACTTGATGTACATCACTGGCATGGTTTTTGACATAAAAATCAAGCACTTCATGTTAGCTTGGTTTTATTTCTTTCTAAAAGGTAATAATTTGACGTCTAGCACTACGCTTTGTGCCGATTTATAAGTTTCTAATAGCTTAGATAGGACAGCTTATTGTCACACGCATCAGTAACACTCTCAGTTGAGGGCTGGCTGAAAATTGATTGTACAAACCATTCTTGTGATTCGTTAGAAATATTTGTTGTCAACGTCATGTGAGTTAAAAAAGTTTCCCGTTGCAATAGAACATCGATTACGTCAATAGCAATAATCTCTCATTGATTCCTCTCTGGTTTCCCGCATACGGGTTACCCCAAATAGTGCTGTAAGTAGTTGCTACGCACGTAGCATGTACTTGAATCTAAAACTGCCAATTCGACTTCGGTGGACCACCAAATTTACAACGACCATCAAATTCAATTAGTTATTAATCTACAGCGACAAAATTAAATATGAGTTGAAAAGATAATAAAACAAAACAAAAGGAAAGAAAACATAAATCAATACCAAGCATTACTCCGTAAATCTCTTTATGAGGCTTAATTTATATAAATATCCTTAAATTAATTTCCCTAACAATCACTTTAGGTATTCCATCATTAAGTATCAAATTTCACTGGAGCTAATTTTCATTTTCCACAATAAAACTAAAAAGTTCTTGAATTCCGTTGCTAAAAAACTTTGATTTGATATGAAAATATAGCAAAAAGGAATATAAAAATATGGACATCATTATTTAAATATATTTTCTTTAATTTTCTTACCTTTTAGGCGAACAAAAAATTTAATTTTTAAAAATCTTAAAAAAAGGATATATGGGCTGCTTTGAAAGTATGATAGCTAGTCCCAAACTATTTCTACAGTATTATTTCTTACATAAAACTACAAGTTGTGTGATAAAGGTTTTATGAAAATGGTTAAAATTTTCTAACAAAAAATTAAGATAAATATATTTTTTTAGAAAAAAATCCATTTCATTCGAATTTCAAAAAAAAAGCTTTAAGCATGATTATTAAAGGCTGCAAGACTTTCAGCTCATTTTTCGAAAAGGCGTAGTAGGTGTAAATATATCATTATCAAAGAGAATGATCCTGTTATCTCATACGTACATACGTAGTTGACCGAAATATTATGATCTGTAATAAAACATGGGACGAAGCACATTTTTCAAATGTGTCACGTGAGATAAATATGAGAAGAGCAGTAAGAAAGACTCTACAGCAGTGATGCTCAAAATCCAAATTTCCTATCACATGTGATAGGCAAAGAAAATTCTGCCGACGCTGCGTTGACACACCTACACTATAAGCTTACTTGTGTGGTTTCTTATAATGATCGTGTATTTGTTGCTTTGTTTGTTGTTTTGTGAGAACAAAATCAATTCAGTTGATGTTTAGCACTTGATGAAGCAAGACTTCGCTACGCAACTTTTTTGAATGATTTTTTGTTTTTTGCAAATACACACAGCAAAATGTTTGATGAAAATTGGGAATATGGTTTCTTTTTATAGAAAATATAGATGTTAATGCACAATGTATTGTGTTTTATCGCACTTTATGTCGTAATTCTTTTTTTTTATAAAAAGACATTACGAGGCAAGCCATGCATACATACATACATACATCAATATATTCATCAATACATACATACATACACACATACCTCAATATATTCATCAATACATACATACATACGTCAATATATTCATCAATACATACAGACACACATACATCAAAATATTCATCAATGCATACATACATATGTACATACATACATCAATATATTCATCAATACATATGTACATACATACATCAATATATTCATCAATACATACATGCATACACACATCAATATATTCATCAATACATACATACATACATCAATATATTCATCAATACATATATACATACATACATAAGTTCATTATGTAATAACATACACGCAACACAATAAACCTATTTTTTAATTTTTTTTATTTTCCCAGTGTATGATTATCAAAAATTAAGTTGAATTTTGTTCTCCGCTGCTTTACCAACACCACCAAAACTATGAGAGTGTGTGTTTGAGCATCACTGCTCTACAGCTACTATCAATCTGCGTGAAAATTGGTAATATTTTTTCATCCCAAACTACTAAAGGCAGTTTGTTCTGCTCCAAGTAGTACCATCTTTGGCGGTAAACATCCTGTTGTCATGTTTGTTTCTGTCAATACTTTCTTCAGTTGCTAAGACGAGCTTCTATTTTCTTCTTCTCCAAAATCTTTAGCAACAAGAATATTACATATATAATTAATATATAGTCGGTAATTACAACCTTTCGTTATAAATTGGAAATGTCTGACCTGAGGTTTGAACCTTGGTCTGACGTCTAATAAGGTAACACGCTATATACTAGACTACGACTACTTCAATCAAAAAAATCAAGAACATATCAAGAAAAGAAAATTCAACCTTTTCACTTTCGTCCCACACTTAACTTTCAATTCTTTATCAAAAACCATAAATAATATACTATTTCCGATAAAATTAAAAAAATCTTCAAAAACGACTCCAAAAAATCTCTAGGAAAGTTGTATGTATCAAAAATGATACATAAGTCATCAGAATTAAGAAGTTTTTCAATTCTGTAATCCCTGTTTGAAATTTTTACTTTTTTATTTGGTTTAAAATAATGGCGATAACAATATTAATGAATTATAAAAGTATAATTTCTGAATTAAAATTATATCATCTCAAAAATTGAAATGTATCATTTTTGATACCAAAGCTCGAACTACGGTTAAATACCTTAAGTTTTAATATCATAAATAAATAATCATTCCAACCATCCAGATGTATGTAATTGTTATTCCTTGTTTTGTTTCTATCGAAACAACAAATCAAAAAAAGAAGCATAAGGAAATAAAGAATACACACAATATATTATCCTTAAACTTATACTCATCACTTTCTATACTTTGTTTCCTTTTTAAACATTTTTTTTTAACACAGACAATGAAACTCTCTACTCCACCGCCACCATTTGCTAGCATGAGTTTGAAAATCAACCAAAAATTATGCAAATTTTATGGAATGATCATCTATTTTCTACTCTCGTACTCTCGTACTCGTACTCCCGTAAATGAAAAATGTTGCACGGAAAAGTTTTGCTTTTAAACAGTAGCGTGTTTTTTTGTAGATGAAAAAATCGTATGCAAAAATGATTTTTTTTCCTACTTTTCCCATTTTTTTGTTGTTTTTTAGCTGACATTATATGATAGAATATGATTTATCATTACGAGTATTTTTTAGAGGAATAAGAGAAGGGAAAAAAACGAACGAACTACAAAAAAGGAAAAGTATTATGCAGAGGGTTTTACAAGAGAAATAATGTTAAAGCAAAGGTTATAAATTATAAAGCAAAGGAAATAAGGTGGAAATGATGCTACAGGACTCATACAAAATATGTTAAAAAAAATGAAACAGACATGTATTAAACTGTCAACAGCGCATGCTATAGGGAGGGGATTATCAACTTCTTTTGGCCTGGTGTGGATGATATAGACACCAACAGAACGCCGCTATGTGCCGCACAGCTCATGTCAGATTGGCTACTCTGCACGAGAGAGTTGAGCCGATAGTCATCTCACATAGAGAAGTAGCTATAGTCTAGTAAGTAGTGTGTTGGGTTATTGGTCGTAAGGCCACGGTTCAAACTCCCTCGTCAGACAGCTCCAACAAAACGAAATTTTAAAAAATATTTTTTTGGTAACTTTCTCTCAACAGATTTCTGGCAACAACTCTGTAAATAAAATAAAAATTGCCATGAAAAATTTCTTCAAAATCTGTTGTTCGGAGTCGACTTTAAACTGTAGGTCCCAACACTCATGTACAAAATTAACACACACAACATAAGTGGTTTAAGAAACTAGGTCGTAATCCTGACTGAAGGGTTGCAATGACCAATTATGTATGTATGTATGTATCTGACATGAAGAAATTACCAAACGTTAGACAATGTCATAAGATGCCTATGGCACAATTTTTATTTACATACCTAGCTCCCAGGTATCAGTTTCCATTACGAAGCATTAAAAATTGGTTCAGTAGCAGAGGCTCTTTTACGATAAAGTGGTAAATAAGTCTAGTAAGAAGTAGTAGCCGTAGTCTAGTAGGTAGTGTGTTAGCTTATTAGAAGTTAGACTCCAGGTCAGACATTTTCAACAAAACGAAGTATGGAACAATATTTGTGCGGCGACTTCCTCTCAACTGGCTTTTCTCGTTCAGAGTCGAGTTTATACTGTAGGTCGCACCACCCATATATAAAACTAGCTGTACCATGCGCGTGTTGCTGCACCACCAACAAAAATAAATTTGAAGGAAAGACATTACACAAATGTCCAATTAATTTTGAATCATTTTATTGATTTTGTTTCCCGTTGTCCTGATGATTCAGATGAATGGGCCTGAGTAGTACGCATTCGATCAATTTCTAATCTCACTTCTTGTTGTTCAAGTGTCTCAGCGGCATGTACTCGAAAATTTTCCAGTCTCAATGCTCGTCTGTTTCTGAGGCTCGTAATGCTCTTTTCATCCATGCTTGAGGTGTAGGTCGACCAATTGCTTGTCATTTATTTTGAATAATTTTCAGTCACGCCATCCATCGGAAATTAATCGTACCAACCTCCATCGACTCATGCGCAACAACTTTGCTAAACAATGCACAGTTTGCGATTTAATTCATTTTGAGTCATTTTCAGTGGCGCCACCTATCGGATATTGGTCACACCACCTTAGACACCTTCGTCGGCTCATGCGCAACAACTTTGCTAAAGATCATAACATGATCAAATGCATAGTTTACGATTCTATAAGGTACATACAAACAAACATTCATTTTTATATAGGTATGTGAGCGTGGCACCATAAAAAGTAGCCTTAGTTCCTTCCAGACATACAGTTTAGCCGTCTATAGACTTCAAACAAACCCACAAACAAACACACATTAATTTTTATATATAAGAAGATTAATACGCACAAGGTAAGTGGTGTGAAAAGCTATATCGTAATCTTGACTAAAGGGTTGTAATGACCAATTATGAATATGTATGTCTGTAAACAGGTAAAGTCTGCTATTGATGGCTATTGTAAGAAGCGCGACAGTTTTTCTAAGCAAAGCATATATCGTATCTCTTGTGTTTCCCTGTGAAGAAGTGCTAAAAGAAAATTTTATTCAGAGGAGCTGTCTTTGTTAGGTTGCGTTAATTTTTTACTGCATCAGAAGCAGGAGTTCTATTCTAGCTTTAAGTTAATAAGTCTAACATAACTTTTTTTATTAATAATTCTGGATGTTTTTTCTTTCACTTTTTTTATATTTCTTTGCAGTTTATCGTCATTAAAAAATTGTTATCACAGTATACGTCACTGCCATAAACATAAGAGTATAAAAAAAATTATAAAAGAAAACAAAACCGAAAATAAAAAATTACGAGTACATACATATAAAAAAAAAATATAGTTTTTAAGGAGTTTCAGTTTTAAGGCACCTCTTAAACTACCAGCAGCAGCATTTACAAACAATAAAACAAAAGGATTTTTAAAGGACACCTGCAAGTAATTTAAAAACAAAAACAATTTCAAAAACCAAAGCACAACAACAACAACAAACATTTGAAAAATAAAACACAAAAATAATAGGAAATAATTATTAAATAATAAAAAGCTCTTGGGTTGTTAAAGCACTGATAATAATACTTAAAAAATAAAATAAAATATAACAACAACAACAACAACTTTTAACAATAAAAACAAATACTCGCCATATTGAAAAATAAATTTAACGATTAAACAAAACGGAGAAACAATTTTCCAAGAAAATTTTGCATTTCTTTACAAATAAAAACAAAGTAAACCTTAAAGCAGAGTCAAGCTTTTAAAAAGCTGTTTTACTTAACAACTAAGCATTTGAGATACATTTGAGATACAACTCTGCTAAGAGGCTTAAATGTTTGAATAGTTGAAGTGAAATAAGAATAAGAATTCAATACCAAAATATAATAAACCACCTATAATGCTGCTACACAACGATTTTTTAAATAAAAAGCTTTACATCAATCACAAGACGAGGCGAAAAAGCTTACTAAACTTGAAAGCTCAACATAAAATCAAATTAAATTTAAACAACTTCACGCACAAAACGTACATAAGATATGATAAAAGCTTAACGGGGAAATCTAAGAGAAGCTTTAAGCTTAAAACCTCCTCACACAAAGCAAGCAATACATCACTTAACAATCATCATGAATATGATCATCAAGAGCGGCAGCAGCAGCAACAGCGGCAGGAGCAGCAGCTGCAGCAGCTTAAAGAAAAAAGGTTGTCTTCTCATAAAACTGACTTGAAAAGCTGTAGTAGGCTTTCTAGCTTTCCAGCCGGCAATATTTTAAATAATGTTGGCTCTCTCAGCACATGTAGACTAAGCGCGAGCAATTTGACGAGAAATGCTCAAACCATACAAAATGTATTGAAACAAAGACTGGCTTTACGTAGACGCTATTTGAGGCGTAAAAGAAAAAGAAAATTCTTTCAATTGCTTTACTATCACTATCGCAACAGCATTTACCAGCAGCATCGGCAGCAACAGCAACAGCAACATTTCGAATCATACAACATACATAAACAGTATCATTATTGTCTGCAATCAACAACAAGTATATTTAATAGACTTTCATTAGCAACAACAACATCACTATCTATACAAAATTTTCTCCAGCAACAACAACAAAGACTTAGCAACAGTATTATTGTATTACAATTCATCATACCAACAATATTACATTTAAGTTACAACACGGCAACAACACTGTATCACAGTACAGCCAATAAATTGTCAAACATTGTACAACATATGGCAACGGCTGTTAATGCTGCTACCACACTGCCAATTATACAACATCAACTACAAAAGCAGCAATTCAAACAAAAACAACAACAACAACAGCAACAGCAGCAGCAACAATGTTTATTAATATTGCCGTATAATAAGCCGAGAACATATTCACAATTTCATAGCAATTATGAAAATCAAATAGAAAAACACAAACAACAACAACAGCAACAAAAACAACAACAACAACAACATTGTAGTAAAGCTTTATTTCATAATAGTCCTTATGATGAGCTGCCACAACAACAACTACAGCAACAGGAACAACAAGAACAACAACATCAACAGCAATATCAACGACATCAACAACATTTTCGTCGTGAAAGATTACTGAGGTTAACAACAGAAGGCCTCAATAAATACACCTGGATATTGTTAATAATTAATTTGTATTTATCTGCTAAAGGTAAGTACATATAAACAATCACACACACACATATATACACTGAGCGCCAAAAGTGAGTAAACACCACTCAAATAATTAATTTTCTTAGGATAGCGAGAAAAATAAATGAAAATAGTAGAATAAATTTCCAAAAATAAAAAAGTTTATTTATTACTTATAAAATGTTAAAACAAAAACAACAATTCATGATAAAGAAACTTTTTTTATACTTAAGAACAAAACTGTTTTATACTTACGAACAAAAGTGTTGACTCACTTATGGCGCTCAGTGTATATATTGTTACGTTTTTACCTTTTAAAAATAATTTTATGTTTAGTTTTAATTAAAATTCTTTATTATTCTTACAATTCTGTGTGCCACTGTTCACAACTTGATGTAAACAACAACAATTTCTTTGTTTGTTATTCCTCTGTTTACACCCGTTGCATAAACAATAACAATCGCTAAACAATTGTTCGACAGATCTTTATAACGGAGATCTTCAAACCACGATTAATCTCTGCAAATGCACCGCATCTTCACACAAGACTGACTGAACTTTTACTAACTCAGTTGCATACTTTGCCTTGCCTTTTATATTGCAACGTAATCAGTCTGATGAATGTTTTGAAGGCGAATGATCGTTGCTTCGCCTTCTCGAGATCTTTATAAATGTAAACATCGTTGTTTCATTATTGTTGTTTGTATATATTGTTTACATTTATTCATTTCATTATTTGTTTCATTTTAAAGAAAAAAAAATTAAAAAAAAATTAAAAAAAAATTTATATATGAGATCTTAAGGAGAACACGCATGTTTACTCCTATCAATGAATTCGAGTACCATTGGAGCTTCTGTTTAATATCATTGGCCATCTCTGCAACCAGCCTACTGACACATTGAATCTCTACGTATTTTAGAATTTTTGACATATCGCAATGCCGCTATAATAACAGAAAACATATTGTTTTGCCACGGCTGCCTTCCTTCTACATAAGAATATGCAACCATTCCCTATAACTGAGTACGTATTCTAAAGGGTCCGCCTTTTTTTTTGAAAATGCTTTAAAAAAAACTACTGAATATTTTCTCAAATTTCTTTTTTTATTTGAAAGTACACTCCTTCCGGTTAATAATAGAAAATAATTTCATTCAAATGGCTGCCTCGGCTGGCCATGCAGTAGCCTGCACGATCGGTCCAATTTTTAAGCACATTATCGATTGTGTGCAGCTGTATTTCACGAATGGCTTCACGAATATTGTCCTTTAAAGCGTCAATTGTCTCTGGCTTGTCGGCATAACACTTATATTTGACGGCACCCCACAAATAATAGTCCAACGGAGTCAAATCGCAGCTCCGACGTGGCCAAACGACATCAGCTCTGCGGCTGATAATGCGATCTTCATAATCAGGGCGTAGTTTCGGCTGTGTGGCACGTAGCACCGTCCCGTTGAAACCAAATGTTGTCAATATCTTCCTCTTAAATTTTTGTGAACGAAAATTCGTTCAAAATGGCCCGATAACGATCGAGATTGACTGTAACGGCCACTCCTTGCTCATTTTCGAAGAAAAATGGCCCAGTTATGCCTCTGAACCAAAATCCGCACCAAACAGTGACTCGTTGTGGGTGCGTCTGCTTTTCAATGTATGCGTGCGGGTTTTCTGTGCCCCAAATGAGCTTCATCTCAAAAGATTCAATGATTTTCAAAGTAATGTCGCAATATTTCCCAGCGTTGTTCAAGCGTATACACAACCATATTCGTTCAGCGGAAGGATAAAACTAGTTATCTGTCAAATCAGACATGAGGTAAGTGTTACCATTCACGAAATAAGCACTAGTTGAAAAAAAAACGTTAGATGGCGGACCCGATAGAACAGTCTTCTACTCTTGAGGGTAATAATCGAGTCGTAAATTTTCGTTGAAAACAAGAATCCTTATGAATATAAAGGGCTTTTCTATCGTGTCCTAAAACTAAGACTTCAGTTTGTTTTTGACAAATCAAAATATCTCACGTGGAACTTGTGAACTTGGCTCCCAGATCATTCGATTTGATCCCATTAGACACTTTCTTGTGGGGCTTTTTTTTAGAACATCATCTTCCATCAGAAAGTCAGGGTCGAGCCAACGTAGATACACTGCACAACGTCCATATCGTTCAGGAGCTCAGAAAGCTCATGTTTGGTTTGGTTGAGACCAACTCGCACTGAATATTACACTGTCTTCTTCGCACGAGTCAGATCTCTCACAATCAATTGCCTATTGAGACCATCATGCTACGCTTGATCTCTCTGGTAACAGCAGAGTCAAGTATAAAAATTTATTGTTAACCTTGGGAGGATGCGATTGTTGGCTCTCATATACTGCCAAACCCACCTTGGCAAACTATTCTTCTTGATATACCCACTGATGTCGATATGTTTGGCTTATGGAAGCAACTGAAAATCTTTGTAGAAAACAGTTCCAATATAGTGTCCTCTCCCCATCCTTAAAACACTTTCCATCACAAACTTTTAGAGGTCCCAAGATAATGTGATTTTTGTCTGAATTCTCACAAGGAATTAAAAACTTCGGACAGGTCGCTTCCGGCCTTGTGGGAGTTGCGGGAATTGTTCCAAGAACAAACCTGGAATGCGATCCATTGTCAACAAATACTGTCTTATAGAAGGCAAACAAGTGGCATGTGTTGGTTTGGTATTTATTTGTCTTCTTCGGTATTTGGCCAATGAGGATATCTAGCTAATGGTGGACTTAACATGTCTGAAACCGTACTAATAACATGCATTCAGAGCCTTGACGAGTGGCTGAATTTGTTTACAATATTCGCTTGTAATATCCTGAAGTCGCTGCATTCTAGTTGCCTTATTAGAAGAGAGGCCACGGTGGAAACTCCAGGTCTGACGTCTCGGCCAAAACGAAATTTGAAAAAAATATTTCTTCGGCGACTTCCTCTCAGCTGATTTCTGGCAAAAACTCTGAGACTAAATACATTGTCATGAAAAAGTTTCTCAAAAAAAAAACTGTTGTTCGGAATAGACTTTAAACTGTAGGGCCTGCCACACAGTGATGTGATAAACTTGGTCGTAATCCTGACTAAAGGGCCCAATTATGTATGAATGTAAGATCCTTATATCTCTGTAGTTGCAGAAAATTATGGTATCTCTCTCACTTTTTCTGAACAAGACTGAACAATACTGAGGCCATAAACATAACAAAAGCAACGCAGCAAACGCAGCATGGATGTATATGGAAATGATTATTTTAAACGCAGCGTACCCAGCGCTAATTGTGTTTATAGCATGAGAGCGAAAGACTGTTAGTTATTTATAGAAATAATTGATAAATAATTGAAATACTAACCTTAAGAGTCTTTCAGTTTTTTTTTCAAAAATCTTTGCATTATAACTTTGCATTCTTTTATGGTTTTGAATTTTTATCAAGAAATCAGAGGTCAGGTTAGGTTAGATCTGAGTGGTAGCTCTGATTTCACAAAGCTCACTTGAGCACGCATAGCGGCCCGTTGTGATGCCACGGGTGAACGCAGTCCCTGTACTGAGCAAGTGCCAACAAAATCAGGGAAGAGGAAGAAGTTGGTCAGCGCAAGGGCTGCACATCAAAAGCACGACTACCCCATACTGGAAAACCAGCCAGAAAGTTTGATGAACGAAGCTATATTCTTGATATCAATAGATGATAGCTCCGTCAAGCTGACAAGAAATGGAGAGCCGAATAGCCTATATCTACACCTAGCGAGAGACGGGCACTGACAAAGAAAGTGGATAACAGTCTCCTCTTCCTCAGCAGATCTGCGGCATCCACGGCAGAAATCGTTTAAAATCAGAGGTTAGCAATTAGTATTCAAAACGATGAATAGATTCGAATCATATCTATAATTTCTGCTGCTCATACGCATTCGTACTTATTTTAATGTCATACACATACTAGTCGTATTCAAAGTTTGAAATACTCATGGTACTCGTACTTAACAATACGCATGATATTATTGATTTCGACTCTCATGACTCATCGTATACACGAATCACAAAATAAGTACGATTCGCGTACGAACACCACAATACTCACAAGAAGGTTGTGTGTTTGCTTTGCTTGCTTTTTTTCATTTTTGTTTATGTGTGAATGATTCGAATCACTCGAATCATTTATGAGTCTTATAAGTATTTTTCTAAATTTATGAATCTGAATGAGTAGGCTTATGATTCAAACATATTTCGAATGTTATGAGTTTGATGTCAACGTGGTACTCATACTCATTGCAACCTGTACTTATAAATTAACTTTGTTGTGAGTACGAATAAATCAGAGGAATTGAATTATAATACTGTTCACTCACTCATACTCAAAATTTCATGAGTACTTATGAGTAGTGAAAAAGCGATTCGTTGCTGATCTCTGCAAGAAATGCTTTTAAAAAAATTAGTCTTCCCATATATTACGTCCTTTAATAAGTGTGAGTTAGAGTACATGTTCCTAATATTTTACTAAAAACCAGATCCTTATGTCCTTTGCTAATTAAACAATCCTTTGGCTTTAACGAATTCATTCCATACTCAATTGACTTGTGAAAATCCGCTTTATTTTCTCATCTCTTTGATTTGAAGCGAAAGAAAGAAAAAAAAGTGTTTAATTTATCAATTGCGTCGTGGCTGATTTTTCCGGAGTTTTTCACTTCAATTCAGTTGCTATATGGAATGGCCAGCAGCAACCAAAACTGTATGACTTTGTCAGCTCATTTTAAATGAAGATTTCAAATATTTCAACTCATCAATTCCATAACAAAAAAAGGGAGTTTTTTTGTTCTACTTCTTACGATGGATACGAACACAACCATCACAAATCATCAACAGTTTAGCTGTCTTTAGCTGTCTCTCTCTCTCTCTTTCTCTCTTTGATTCCGTATGAAATATTAAATAATTTTCTTTGGTTTTTGTTTTGTTTTACTCCGGAAAATAGTAAAGAATTGTCGTAAAAACAGAACATATATAAATTTCGAGTGTGTTTTTATGTTTCAAATAATATTTTAAAAAACTCTTTCTTTCTCTCTCTCACACACATACACATGCCAGCATACTCCCTCTACTATTGTGCTGAGAATATAAGAAGAAACAAAAAAAATAAAAAGAAGGATATTCTCTGGATTTCATTGGATGCTGTTAAATGAAGCGAACTGACAAATGTGTTCACTTAACCACGTTATCTGCGATTCTAAAAGGATATGGAAACATTTATAAATTTTACTTTGGATAACACAACAGTAGCATGGGAGGGGGGGGGGGGGACGAGTCAGGGTAGTTAACGGTATTTGAGAACATATAGTTTTTTTCTTCTTATTTTGCGTTTTTTGGCAAAATATGAAGTTCAGCTGTTGAGCATGTCTTGTTAAAAGTAGCAAAAGTAGTAGACGCTGTACAGTGTAAAGCATAATTTAAGGGAGACTGAGAATTATATTTTATGGAAGGAAGGGCTGCCTTCCAAAATGTGAAACACGATACTTTGTTCAAACACAAAGCAACAATCTCAGATGATCGAAAATTTATGTCCAAAAAATTGTTTAAATATTTGAAACATGAGGTTGAGCTTAATAAAAACAAGATTGGTTAAAAAATCTTTTTTAAATTCCCGCCTTAGATATGAAAGGTGGTGGGTTGGCTTATTAGACAGGTCGGACATCAAATCGAAATACAAAAAAATATTTCTTCGGCAACTTCCTCTCAGCAGATTTCTGGCAAAAGCTCTGAGAGTAAATAAAAAATTACCATGAAAAATGTCTTAAAAACATCTGTCGTTCTGAGTCGACTTTAAACTGTAGATCTCATCACTCATGTATAAAATTAACACAAACAACATGAAATGAAGTGAGAAACTGGGTAGTAATCCTGACTGAAGGTTTGTAATGACCAATTATATAATGTGTAGTATGAAAGGGCAATCCCAGTCTTGTCAACAAACACTTGTCTTGTCCTAACATACACACCACTAGCTTGTAGTTGACAGGCCTGGATAGCAGAGAACGGAACCAAATATTTCTCTTAGCAAGTAGGTATACAGTTCAAAGAATAGAAAGGATCAGGAGCAATTCGTAGCGTGAACAGTACCCACACTCGTATAAGACTTAGCGTAATGCATAAACCCCTAATAAAATTAAAAAAATTGTTTTAAAATGATCACAAATAACCATAAATGACTGGCAGATTACCAACAAGAGTTGAATGCGAAGCCAGAGCCCCGAGTGAGTCTAAATTCTCGCTGAACCCGTAATCAATTCAGTCACACTGTTAACGACTATGATGCAAAGCATTAATCAGACCACATTCTCGTGAATTGTTGGGATCCAAGCAATTTTTATTTGGAGTCGCCGTAGTCTAGTATGTAGTGTGTCGGCTTATTAGACGTGAGGCCACGGTTCAAACCTCAGATCAGACCTCTCCAGCAACACGAAATATGAAAAATATTTCTCAGCAGATTTCTGCCAAAAAGCTCTGAGATTAAATAAAAAATTTCCATGAAAAGAGTCTAAAAAATCTGACGGCATAGTTATTAACCAGAAATTTGCTGAAAGCAACTCGCCGAAGGAATATTTTTATCACATACCGGTTTCATTAAGATGTTGATTTTGGCTTGAACCACAGCCTCGAGTGTAATAAGCCAGCATACTGTCTAGTAGACTACGGTAAATTCAGGACTCTTATATTCTTTTATTATACCCATTGCTTGTAAGATGCATGTATTGCAGTGTCTATGAAAATCTGTTTGGGTTCTCTGAACAAATTGTCCAGTTAGTACGCAGACAGCTCTTGTAGATCCTAAACAAATAACTAAGATAGTGTAAACATGTCTCTCTTTGATGCCCTAATCATTTACTTCAGGCCAAAAGAAATTGGTAATCTCCGACCGATAGTCGGAGGACGATAGGACGTTGACGGCCTGGCCAATGTCTCTCTGAAAGAAATATTGACCAAATAATGAGTTTTTCGTTATGTATTGCAAGCTCTTATGTGGTTTATTATCCTTTTTAATACACATTTTTGTTTGTTCATGTACCTATTCGTCCAAAAATGGGCCAGAGAATGGAAAATGATTTTTTGAATGAAAATTAGGGTCAGACAGTGCAGCCATTGTGTGTAATAATCTTATAATTTAAACAAGTTGTTGAATGCTATACCCATCCCTGATGACTTTTCAAAACAAACAGAATAAATCAGATTTAATTTGACAAATGTAGCAAGATGAGCGATGTCCTGTTGGAATATCCGATACAAGTGAGCTTGTGATTGGTTTATGTCCTAACTAGAAATGCAAGGAGTTGTTGTATTGGCTAAAGTGATGAGAAATTCTGCTTATTAAGTGATGCTCCTTCTCAAGGGGCTAATCCGACGGGTCTTCCCATAATGTTGGTTGTTTATATTTATCTTTTTGGATAAAATGGTGGGGAACTTTGCTGACTGAGCTGAAATCTTTCGTGAGATGTAAAGGAGTGCATTCGATTTGCGAAATATCTTTTTTTTTTGGTTTTTTCGTGTTCAATCCAATAGCACTTTGCATTCAAGTGGATAAATATTGACAAACTTTGGTCATCGAAAATTCATTCAACACGTTGATAGTTATCGAACAAGCATACTATGGTGCCATTATTCCATCCGCGAGGTGACAAAAGATTATTATTATCTGTAGTTATAGTTGTGATGAAAAGCTTGACAAAACTCCATCGTTTGGAGTTGACTTTAAACTGTAGGTCCTGCAACTTGTGGATAAAATTAATACACGCTATATAAGCTAGGTCGTGAGAAGCTAGGTCGTTATCCTGACTGAAAGATTGTACTGACCAATTATGTATGTAAGTATGTGGGTTATAATTCCAGAGGTTAGATTAGAACATTAAAAAGGAGTACATGAACATGGCAAATACTCTGCTAAATATTTTAACACTACTTAAGTAGCATTATTATTAACATGTCTTTACAAAGTTGAAGCAGGATTTCCAAAAATTTGATCCTCCATTCTTTCATGAACTTATTGAATTACCCCGCACTGTTTGCAATCCAACAACTTCATGCATAAACTATAATTTCATAGCCTCGAAGCAAGTAAATGCAATAAATTGTATGTTTTCATAGCACAACAGCATGTAGCAAATACAGTGCGAGCAACACAATGAAACGTTGCATGTTGCACGAACAAAAACTCCAAAAAAAAAGAAAAACGGAATACATTCAGAGACTAAAAACCTGTAACTGCTTCAGCTGCTTAAGCTGTCGTTGCAACAATCCCTAGAAAGAAGAGAGGGAGAGTAACAGAAAATGAACGTAAAAAATAATAAAATATCGCTGAAAATATATTTTCAAGATAAAAGCGAAACAACAAAAAAAAAAAACACAAAGTTTAACATCAGCAACAACAACATCAACAACAACAAAAAAGTACCAGTAATATACAAAATGTTATATTAAGTGCAAAAATATATTTTAAAAATACCAACCAACAAAAAAAAATGTACTTTTTTTCTGCTTAAAATGCCAGAAAGGAGTTGAAAGTGTAGAGGAGTGAGCCAGTGAATGGGTGAGCGAGTGAATGAGTAAGTGAGTGAATGAGTGAGGTTATGTTATAATTTATAATGCCATAAAATAAAAAAGATAAGAATATTATTATGAATGTCTCATATACATAGCCACACATATACTTTGAAAACCTAAGAGTTTATTTTTAAATCAAATACACGAAGAGACACATCCCTCTGTGCTTCGCTATCCCCCATTTAGTTATGTAAGGTTAAGTGGATTTCTTGAAAGGCAAGGCGCCACTGAAGCCAACTTTTAGGTGCATTGTGATGTCACAATTAATACCTAAGTCGAGGATCAAACATTTCCTATACCAACCCGCCTCTTTTCATTTTAAAGGATATCTGAAAATGTGAGGGTGAAAACTTCTGCCTCTTCATGGCAAGTGTAGGATTCTGCCACATGATGTGTTAGATGGTCTCTCACTCATCCTCAGACCTACTTCTTCTTCAGATGAGGCAATGCCAACTTATGCTTCTTCATGGCAAGTGTAGGATTCTGCCACATGATGTGTTAGATGGTCTCTCACTCATCCTCAGACCTACTTCTTCTTCAGATGAGGCAATGCCAACTTATGCTTCTTCATGGCAAGGATAGGATACTGACACATGAAGTGTTAGATAGTCTCTTACTTCTCCTCAGACCTACTTCTTCTACAGAAATCATTTGGGACAATACCAATTACAACTGCTTGCTTTTCAAAAGTATAATGGCCCGTGAGAATCTGATTTGTGCGTTGGACGACCATGCAATTTAGAAACTTAAACTTAAAGTTCGGCAGAGTCTTGTATTATTGGACGTACTTTTCTGCTGCTAACGCAGTTAAACGCTCCTGCAAGGAGAGCGGAGAATAACTAGTTTAAGTGAGGAAATCAGAACACCATGCCAAACGTCTTGGATTGTGTGCTTCATGCCAATAGCAGTGCAATAGCAATATCATTTCGAAAGATATCTCTACGTCCTGGAGTAAATATACGAGTTATCTTTTAAGGATCGTAAATTTTCCCGAAGAAATCGCCGGCATTCAAAGACGAAAACGAACGTTGTAGTAACGGGGTATGCTATGTATGGGTATTGCGTGGAATTAATAATACCGGCTTCGTAATTAATAATATCAGCTCAGTTGCCAGCATGATATTCCGCGGAACTATCTATAAGTTATTCTCCTTCACATGATCGTAGCATTATTGTAAAGGCCTGCGGAATTCCTATGCTGCTTGTGAAGCTTCTAAACTACTTCTGCTTGTGCTGCTGTTCTTCTCGACTAATAGAAACATCTCCACATCTTTGTCTACCGTCAAATTCTAACCGATATCGAATTCCACTTTCATTTGATACTCATAAAATCCAGGCACACAGAATGTTCTAGAGTTTCGTCTTCATTTGGGCATTATAACGTCTTGAGGAGATATTGTGTTCGAAGCTGCACGAAATCTACTCAAATGTAAAGCAATTGAAAGTCACCACTTCCAAAATCTATTCAGAATTATGTTAGAAGAACATGAGGAAGTCGCCGACACACCATACGGAGCAATATGCCTAAACGATATGTTCATTCCAGTTGAATGTCTCTGTGCGATTAGAGACCTCCTGTAACGCCTACTACACAATGTCATTTTGTCTTCAGTTGCAGCAGCGCTCTGCATTCTTGCACAATTACACTGAACCTGTACAAGGCTCAGCTCATAAATAAATGTTCAGACCTTCACTTCTTTGTCTATTCCCCGATATATGCCCGTAATTAAATTGTTTTTCAGCAACCAAAAACCCTCTGTAATACACGAACGTTTTTAGTGAGTTTGTTGCAATTGAAAGCTACGTGTTTCACAATTATAGCGGACTGGCCAAGCTTAAATCGCTGCACTCATAGCTGGACAGAATGTGTGTAACGTAGGAGTCCCTTTCACCGCGCTGTCAACATTTTGACACAAGACATAGCACTGCCCTCCTGTGTAAGAGACTTTTACCGCTTTTATGTGCTACTCAGTCGAGTACGTTGTAATCCACAACCATCGACAGAAATCGCCAAACTCAACAGCTGCCAGTAGAATGTCGCAGACAGTTGGTAAACGCATTCTATTTTGTCCTCTAATGTAACCTACAGGACTTTGTTAGCAATGTCATCCAATATTGAGATTTAGTTGCCGCCAATATGAGAGCAGATAATGATGATTCATGTGCAGTCGATATAAAGCCAAGTAAATACGAAACGAATCTATCAGAGCTAAAAATGTGGTGGAAAACAGCGAAACAAGGGACTACTTTTTATGTCTTTGACCGATATTCACAAGCTCTAGATCCCTATTTTTTAGGGAAGATCTTACACCAGATGTACTGCGACTCTGATTGCATCACACATGGACTACGATAAGTTAACATAGTTTGTGTAAGACACAGACTTTCTATAAAAATATGATTCATGCCTCATGATAGTGAGCGTACAACGAATCGTCTTAGTGGCATAGGTGCGTACAGAGAGGAATGGGACCTTAAATCCAATGTTTGGTCTCCTCCCTTCAACCTATCTCCTAATACAATCTGCTTTTCACGAATTACTGTACTGGTATTCATAAACAACTAGATACTCGCTTGTACGTACATACATAACTGTAGTACCTACATATATATGGATTAAGATATTTATGTGTGTGTGTATGTATGTGTGATATTTTATTTAAGTATTTGTTTATTAGTACTTGTCTTCTCTTGCATAAAAACCAACTTATGAAATATTATGATTTCCACTAAAGCTTTATAAAAAAACGTGGAGTATTTTATGTAAAAAAACTTTCATTTGTATGCGCCTGAAGATAGACTATGAATTTTATTATAAGCACTGCTGTCAAAGGTAGGCTTTAGTTTTTGTTTTTGTTTTTTCTTCATTTACTTCACTGCACAACTTTAATATGAATTATTAACGAAATTGCTGCACAACATTGTAGCACAGAATTTCAGTGTTTAAAATGTAACAAAAAAAAAAAAGAAAGAACATTTTTTTAAGCCAAAGATTAATGTCCTTTAATAACAATTTGTTTGTGACCTGCTCAGCAATTTCATGGCCCAAAAAATTAATTTAAAATTTTACTCGAAACACCTTAAAAGCAATAAAAACCTGCCTTAAAACCGTACGTATACAGAAAGCCTAAGCATTTGAAGGCAGTCAACAATTAAAATGAAATTAAAAGACGGTTTCGTGTTGCATGCTTCTTTGGCTATGGCTTGAAACACTTTGTAAAACTGGCAGCTGTTGTTGCACTCAAAAAAAAAATGGCGAAAAATAAGAAGAAAGAAAGAAATTCTTGGTTTTATTGTTTTACTTTTGACAGCCAAAATAAACAATTAAAACAATAGCTGGCAACAACAAAAACGTACAAAACAATATTGCAACGACAGTTAAAATAAGAACGTGGAACAACATCAACAACAACAACAAACAAGCAATTCTAATGAAATTTAAAAGAAAAGCAACAATGGCAGCCAAAAGAAAAAACTTAGAAGCCACATTCAATCACATGCGGGCATATGAAAATACAGGCTAAGAAGTTAAAGTCGATTCACAATGACTCTCTGATGTCCTCTACACCTGAACCGAAAGGGAGAATATTTTCACAGAGTCAAGTTGATCTGTTTTCGTTTGCTACAAGGCAATGTGGAAAAGGAATAGATTTTGAAACTCTTTTGCTGTGGTTTTTAGGAGGCTTATGGGACAGTGTCATCAGATGTTCGGTGAATATTGGCTCAAATTTTTGAAAATATTGCGCCGTTTTGATCGACAAAGACGAGCGAGAAAATTGATGATTGATACACCCTTAAGAGAGTTCGGCTAAGATCACAACAAATTCTAATCCAAAGATACGATTCGGTCTCCGAGTATGCATTAAAACTGTTTTATCAAGTCGCCGTAGGTAGTGTGTGACTTATTAGACGTAAGGCCTTGGTTCAAACCCAGGTGAGACATCTCCAACAACACGAAATACGAACAAATATTTCTTCGGTAACTTCCTCAAGTCACCGTAGTCTAGTGGGTAGTGTGTTGGCTTATTAGACGTAAAGCCAGGGTTCGAGCCTCAGGCCAGACAAAAGTATTTCTTCGGCGACTTCCTCTCAGCAAATTTCTGGCAAAAACTCTGAGAGTAAATAAAATTGTCATTAAAAATATCTTAAAAATCTGTCGTTCGGAGTCGACTTTAAACTGCAGGTCCCGTCATTCATGCACAAAATTAACACACACACAGAGAAGTGGTCGTAATCCTGACTGAAGGGTTGTAATGACCAATTATGTATGTATCAAACTCTCTCAAACTCTTCTGTCGTATCAGCAAGATAACCACTTGCATAGTCATACTGAAACATAAATCTCTGTCTGTTGAATTTTTCCTTGTCTGTTGAACAATTCAGGTAGTTTTACTTGAATTTTTTGCTTCAATCATTTGAACAGAATGTTGAAGCTGAATTCCCCTCCTACCAATCTAGATCAATCCTGACTTCACCGTCATCTACAAAGCTGTACCTTGCTTCCCCCATGACCTTTGTCTCTTAATATTATCGTATGCGATCCTCATTTCATTGATCGTAATCGCTCGCTTCCCCTCAACAGTCTTGGTTTCCGCAATAGTCTTATCGTACTCTACAGTTTACTCGGCCCAGAGAAGTCTTTCGTTGGTGCATTGACAAGTTGAACAGATTGCCAACCAAGGTACATCTGTTTCTGGAACCTTCTCTCTTCTCTGCTAAATCCAACGTCATGTAGGAATTGACGGCCGTGTGCAGGTCGATGAGGGGAGCTTTTAATATGTTGAAAGGGCACAACGTTTCTAAGAATTTGGAAAGGAAGTTTAGAAGCATATTCCCCACCGAAGTGGATATTCTTTTCAAGTCAAATGGGTTTGAGACAATGTAGACTTTTTTATGGTAAACGACTACAAGTCGCCGTAGTCTAGTAGGTAGTGTGTAGGTTTGTTAGACGCAAGGCCAAGGTTCAAACCCCAGGTCAGACTTCTCGACGATAATGAAATATGAAAAAATATTTCTATGCTGACTTCCGCTCAGCAGATTTCTGGTAAAGACTCTCAGAGTAAATAAAATTGCCATGAAAAGTCGTCTTTAAACTGCAGGCCCCGCAACTCATATATAAAAATTAACGCGCACAACATGAGAAACTATGTCGTAATCCTGAGTGAAGAATTGTAATGACCAATTATTTATGTATGTATGTATCAGAGATCAGCAATGAATCGCTTTTTTGCTACTCACAAGTACTCATGAAATTTTGAGTGTGAGTGGGTCAACAGTATTGCAATTCAACTACTCTGATTCATTCGTACTCAGTACAACATTGATTGATAAGTACAAGTTGGAATGAGTATGAGTACAACGTTGACATCAAACTCATAACATTCGCAATATGTTTGATTCATACGCCTACTCATTAAGACTCATAAATTTAGAAAAATATTTATAATATGTACTCATAAATGATTAGAGTGATTCCAATCATTCGTCAAAATTTACAGCCTTAGTTGTTGTTGCATTTAGAAAGAAAGAAGAAAGACACATAAACAAAAAGACAAAGACAGCAAGCAGAACAAACACACAACCTTCCAATGAGTATTGTAGTGTTCGTACGCGAATCATACTTATTTTGTGATTCGTGTATACGATGAGTCATGTAGAGTCGAAATCAATAACATCATGCGTATTGTTAAGTATGAGTACCATGAGTATTTCAAACTTTGAATATGAGTAGAATGAGTATGACCAAAGAAAATAAAGTGTAAAGTACTCATCGTTTTGAATATTCATTGCTGACCTCTGGTATGTATTTCAGGCAGATGAGAGGAGCTTTTAAACCACTGATAGGTCAGAATGTTATTGAGAAGTAGAAATAGAACTTTGAAAAGATATTCCCGACCGTGAGGCAGAAGAAGAGATGCTCAGATTCTTTTCAAGCCAACTGGGTTTGAGACAATTCGAACTTTTGTTGGGTAATTACAATGCAAAAAGTTATGCAGTCATGGAATACGCCATCTTTATCTGCTGTTCGGCTCTGGTTCTGCTAATGCTAAAGACAATAGAGATCAGGTTCAATTGTATGATCAATTTATAGCATCTCACCTTTCTTTGATATTTTCTGATGGTTTTATGAATACAAACGGCATCAGAAACCCAATGTATGAACAACAACAGTGTAGCAGATGCAAAAGAAACAAAAAAAGTAGAAAAAACTGCTAAAAACTTAAAACAATCTTTGTATAGAAGTTTACAATATGTTGCCACAATTTTTCTTTGCTGCTACACCACACACACATACATATGAAGAAAAATAAAGAAAGAAAACTTTGAATGTGTCTGTACATGTTTTGTAAAACTGTATACATGTAAACCCACATATGTATATGTATACACAAACGAATTGCGTGCCATTTGAACATGACTTTATACCACATGTGTATGGTATACATACCTACATATACACAACATACAAGCCTTTGCCTTAACATATGCAATGCATTTAAGTAATGCAAGTAAGCACTTAACGCGAGAGATAAAGAGAGCGAGGTAGAGAGAAACGAAAAATGAAATGAAAAACTTAAAAATTTGTTAATCAAGTTTAAACTTGACTCTTGTCATTTTTCATGCCACCAATTTCTTTCTTGGTGAGCAAAAAAAAAAACAAACAAAAATGGAAAAAAAGATTTCCTCAAGACAGAAAAAAAGCTTTCTTTCTTCTATAAATTTTAGTTTCTTTTTATTTTGTTGTTTTTTTTATTTTTTAAAAACAATATATTGGATGTACACGTTGTTTTTAGCAACAATTTGTTTCGAAAAAAGATTTTTTTTTTCTTTAAAAAAAAAAAATTTGCTATGAAAACTTATGGAAAATGTGGCATGGAGCAGAGAATGGCTTTCATAAGTTTTTGTTTTTTGAAATACAGAAATAAATAACACGTATTAATAGCTTAAAAGAAAAACTAGAGAAAACAAGAGGAGAAAAAAGCAAACTTTAACAGAAGGCCAGCTGCTAAAACTCTGAAATGCTTCCCTAATTCATGCATTTGATGACTATGACAGTTTGAGTTGATTGAATTTGAACAATGGCATGTGTTTCTGCACTTAAGACAAACCAAAATTATTGATTGCTTAACGTTTTTTTTTTCTATAAAGTAGCTATGCATTGAAAAAATTTGTAAAGTCTATGAAAACGTTGCTGTTACTAGAAAAACCGGAGCAAAATAGTTTGATTGTCTTCAATCTGATAATTTTGATGACAAGAAAAAGTCTATGAAAAATGAATGACTTGCGATAATAGCATGCCACAGATTGTGTAAAAACAGATTTGCAGCTGAATTTGAATGATGATAGCGAGAGGTAGGATACTGCATTTTTTACCGGCCACTACGATGTTAAATCTCTAACAAGAATCTGGAATAGATTCCAGACGAACTGTTGCAGGGTACATATGTTGGGACACCTTCTCTGGAATTGTCCAGCCCTTTGAAGTAAGTGTTCTCTTCAGAAATTGTTCGATTTTCTACATTTCAGAAGTCAATTCTCCTCAATAGTCTTGGTTTCCCTAAAGGTCTTACCTTCTTTACAATTTGCAAGTCCTAGAAAATCGTCACCTACAAAGTTTTACTTAGCTTCCGTCATGATCTTTGTCTCTTATTATTCGTAATCGTCCCGTTAAGAAATGGTTTGATTTTTGTGTGTTTAGCAATCAATTATCCTCAGTGGCCTTGGTTTCCTCAATAGTCTTATCGTACTCTACAGTTTACTCGGCCCAGAGAAGTCTTTCGCTGGTTTATTGACAAGTTGAACACATGATCAAACGAACTACATCTGTTTCTGAAATTTCAGTTTATGTTTCCCTTTATTTTCTCCTGGAAGCCTAGAGAAGTATTTCGTTTATGTACTGACAAGTTGAACAGATTGCCAACCAAGGTACATCTGTTTCTGAAACATCAGTTTATGTTTTTCTCTCTTTTCTCCCGGAAGCCTGCAGAAGTTTTCTCGAACGATGTACGTCTGCTTCTGAAACTTTCTTCTCTGCTACATCCGACGTCATGTGGAAATTATCGGCAGTGAGCAAGCAGATGAGGAGAGCTTTTAGACCGCCGATAGGGCAGAATGTTCCTGAGAAGTTGGTAAGGACGTCTGAAAGTATTTTCCCCACCGAAGTGGATACTCTTTTCAAGCCAAATGGGTTTGAGACAATGTAGACTTTTTCAGGGTAAACGATTACAAGTCGACGTAGTCTAGTAGGTAGTACGTTGGATTTTTAGACGTATGGCCAGGTTCCAAACTGCAGGTCAGACATAAAATCTCTCTTCGGCTACTTCCTCTCAGCAGATTTCTAGCAAAAAAGATATTTTTTACTATCCCACCACTTATGTATAAAATTAACACACACAACATATGTAAGTGGAGTGAGAAACTAGGAAGTAATCCTGACTAAAGGGCTGTAATGACCAATTATGTATTATGTTAGTACTATGAGGTTGAGGACCTTGGACAAGCACTTCTTCAAGGATTCTGATTCTCTGTGCTTAGCTGACCTTACGGCTCTTCAGAGAGTTTGAGCTGGTTGAGAGGTGCTTGGTCATGTAAACAATAGATATGCTTTATTGAGTGTTTGTGTTATTCTTTTTAGCGTTCTTCCTCCGATATCTGTCTCTTCTCTCTCCTAATTCTGTTCTCTTTTTTTTTTGGTATCCTATCTCCTTTACTATTATCCTCTCTTTTTAGGACGAATTACACTGGATCAGAGTTGAACTGTGAGTACCGTTTTAATGACAAATAAACGTCCTCAAATTTATGATTATAATCGAAGTCCAGTGAGGCTTAACATACAGTGTATATTCAGGATATGCGCCAACAAATTTAAAACTTTTTGTCTGCTGGTAATTGAAGAAAATTCTTCAATATGAGCTTGTACAATATAGACAAACGATTGATTCTGATCTAATCTGTTAAAAATTGCTACTCCTGGTATTACCAGTCGTAATATTTCCTCTGAATGGAATGGTTCAATAAGTCCTGTCTACCTTAGTCTCCTACCGTGCTAACATATGCCTCTCTAATCTCTTTTTGCTTCAGCTTCTCAGGTACTACCCACAGTAGTTCCTCTGAATGGTTCAGTAACTCCTCTCTACTTGAATCTCCTGCCATGGTAACGTAAGCCTCACTACTCTCTTTACTTCAGCTTCTCAGGTACTACTCGCAGCATTTTTAGTCACAGTAGTTCCTCTGAATGGTTGAGTAACTCATGTCTACTTGAATCTCCTGCCATGATAACATATGCTCCACTTATCTCTTCGCATCAGCTGCTGATTTGATTTTGAAGGGAAACAAAAGCACGTTTTTCCTGGTGTTACCTTCTCCCCAGCTCACCATTCTGTATAGCTTTACAGTGTGAACTCACCAATTGTCCAATTTGTCGTTGGGTAACCACTCTGATTGCATGAGATTCCCCTGATCTGTTCAACGGAAGTTGGTAGTCTGGTACGCCTTGCTCTATCAGAAGAAAGGCCTGTTGTACTGAGGAAATTAATACGCTTGTAGGTTCGCAGTTCATCAGTAAGAAACAGTATAAGCATCCGTCTATCTTAGACCTTTGTTTTGGTGTGAATTAACTTTTAGTTTGAGAACTTAGTTACTACCAAAGATAAATCGATGCATTTGCCAACGTAGACCTCTACTGTGATCTACGATTACAGATCCTAGAAAAATATTTCAGAGAAGTCGTAATATATATTTAAGGCACTTGGCAACCCTATCATTCTAGAACTAGTTTCAGTATCCGAGTTACTTGTTCCAGCTTATCAACTCAATTTGATTAGTGAAGCCACAACAAGAAAATAGAAATTAAGCCGTCTGCGTCCATATATCCGATTGCTGTAGTGGGTTTAATGTTGAGAAAGTTTCCTTATTAAGTCCTGCTCATCTTTTCAAGGGGTTCTTTTGACCTCTGGTTATTTTATTTGTCCCAGTGACAAGTACATGTTCTCAAACCTAACCTAAGTCCTATTCTATCTTAAGATATGACTGTGGTTTTTGATGTCACACCTTCTCTGCAAAGCCAAGGGACTTCCTTCTTGCTTACTAACTCAACTGGCCATTACAGTCTTTTTAGTAAGGATTACAACCCATCTTCTTACACCATTCATGTTGTGTGTGGTAATTTTATATATGAGCGACGTGATCTATGCATTAACGTTTGATTTGAGAAGTCTTTCATGGCAATTTTATTTACTCTGAAGTTTTTTTATGAACCACAAGCTTTCACATGATAAGCGAACACACTACCTACAAAACTACAACGATTTCGAGTGATTAAGGCCTCTTAATTTCTAAAATTCAAAACCTAAGATAAACATTTTGTTATCTTCACCACGATTCTAAGCTGAAATAAAGGGTCCGCTCTGGCTTGTTGGCGTAACGCTTATCTTTGACGGCACCCCACAAATAATAGTCCAACGGTGTCAAATCGCAGCTCCGAGGTGGCCAAACGACATCAACTCTGCGGCTGATAATGCGATCTTCAAAAACAGGGCGCAAAACATCGAGTGTAGCTTCGGCTGTGTGGTACGTAGCGCCGTCCTGTTGAAAGCAAATGTTGCCAATATCCTCCTCTTCAATTTTTGTGAACAAAAATTCGTTCAACATGGCCCGATAACGATCGCCATTGACTGTAACGGCCACTCCTTGCTCATTTTCGAAGAAAAATGGCCCAATTATGCCTCTGGACCAAAATCCGCACCAAACAATGGCTCGTTTTGGGAGCGTCGGCTTTTCAATGTATGCGTGCAGGTTTTCTGTGCCCCAAATGCGACAATTTTGCTTGTTTACATACCCGCCAAGATCAAAATGAGCTTCATCTGAAAAGATGATTTTTTTTTTGCCAAAGTCGGCATCTTCTGGTGTAGGCTACTGCATGACCAGCCGAGGCAGCCATTTGAATGAAATTATTTTCCATTATTAACCGGAAGGGTTGTACTTTCAAATAAAAAAAGAAATTTGAGAAAATATTCAGTAGTTTTTTTTAAAGCATTTACAAAAAAAAAGTTATTTGGCGGACCCTTTATTTGCGTTAATGCTAAGTTAAGACACAAACCATGTGTGGAGTGATATTTGGAATTTCTTTAGAATAAACCATTAAATAAACATCCTATGCTTTACCAGGGTTAAGTGTAAAACAATTTTAAGCAATTTATTGTACATTATTAAACCATATGGAGGAAGAGATTTCTTTTCCCTTTATGTGATAATGACATTCCATCCATAAACTAAAACTGTCACTGCAACAAAATTTTCTTCAATTTATTTATAAATGTTCTGTTGTGTGCTACAAAATATCCAAAAAAAAAACAAAAACGAACTAAACAGCACGTTACGGGAATAACAAATACGGTTGGAGACGAATGTAAAGAATATTTTTTGAAGTTGAAACAGCAGTAGCAGCAGCAACTGACAATATCTATAACGAGTTAAACAATAGCGAATGGAATATTTAACCACGTAACCGCAACAACAAAAAAAATAATATAAGACCGAAAAACAAAATTGCAAAAAAAAGAAGAAGGAATTGTAACAGCTGACACTGCCATCAGCATCAACAGCAGTTGAATAAAATTTTTTTTCGTTTTTCCCATTTTTCCCTCTTTTTTGTATCATTTCGTGCCACACAATATTTTATGGAGAAAAATGCAAATGACTGCCAGTAATGGTGGTCAGTGGAGCAATAAAATTAGAAAAAAAAATGAAAAAAAACATCGAAAATGAAAAATAAAAAAGAGAAATGAAACGAAACAAGACAATAAATAAAACTAAACAGAAAGAAGAATTGCCATAAATTTTAAATTATTTAATTAAATTCGGAAAATTTATCGCCTTAAAATAAAATTAAAAAATTAAAAAAAAATAAAAAAATTTATTGTCGTTGAAATTCATTTTAATTTTTAAAATTAAAAATAATTGCAAACAACAGAAGAAAAAACTCATTAAGAAGAGTGCATGAGGGATCAGAGGCATCAGTACACTTACAAAAAAAAAAAAAAAAAACAAAACCAAGCGAAGTGTGAAAAATCTAGAGTGGCTCAGAGAAGTCTCATCACATGGAGGACATGTTTTAATTTTAAAATTTTTCTGAAGGACTTAAAATTCCATGAGACATTCTTATTCGTTACTTACTTACTTAATTGGCTATTAACAACACGATTAACGGGTTTCGGTCTGCCGCAACACATCCTTCCAGGCGCCTCTGCATATTGCGCGTCTACGCTAGTTGGTCACACCAATCGATGACAGGGCTTCCTCGATTTGGTCCTTTTAACGCATACAAGGTCGTCGTCTTCGCCGACTTCCTCGTCCATTCGACCGACATTGCCGAGCCAGCGCAGCCGCTGGATGTAAATAGGCAGCACAACGTCTATCTCATTGAGGAGCTCATACAGCTCACTGTTGGATCGAATGTAGAAATCATCGCCAACTCGCTCGGGACCGAAGATCTTACGTAGGACTTTTCTCTCGAATACTCTCAAGGCTGCTGCATCAGTGCTTAATACCCGTCTCGCCGTAGCATCCTCCTCCATTCGAACGACATGGTCAGGCCAGCGCAGCCTCTGGGTGTTAATACATTGCACAACGTCTATGTCGTTAAGGAGCTCATACAGCTCAGTGTTGGATCGGATAAGGAAATCATCGCCAACTCGCACTGGACCGAATCTCCTACGTAGGCCTTTTCTGTCGAATACTCTCAAGGCTGCTGCATCAGTACTTAGTAGGGTCCATGCCTCTGTGCCATAAAGAAGCACGGGTAGGATGAGTGTCTTGTAGAGTATTACATTTGTCGTACGAGAGAGGTCGCTGCTACTTAATTGCCTATCGAGACCATAGTAGCTACTGTTGGCAAGAGTGATTCTGCGCTTGATCTCCAGACTGACATCATTCTTGGTGGTAACGTTATAGTAACGTCATGTTAAGCATAAATCGAGTATAAACTGAAATTATGCAAAACGTTTTACCGCTCGGAATTACTGGCTATATTCCAAGGCTTTGAAGCACTCTGTATTACCCTTAAGCTAACAATCTCAAGCCTGAACTATCCAGTCACGCTATCTTTACGAGAGCCAACAGATATCCAACACGAATCTGACCATATTTGTCTGCCATAGATTTCTTGGTGAATTCAGGTCCAGCTCTTGCAGCGCGAGAATAAATAACACAAAAGTGATACGTACTACCATACAGTGTCCAAATCATCGTAGTCTAGTACATAGTATTAGACATGAGGCCTCGGTTGAAATACCAGGACAGACATTTCCAGCAAAACGAAATACAAAAAAAATATATTTCTTGGGTGACTTTCTCGCAGCAGATTTCTGACAAAAACACTGGGAAAGAAATAAAATTGCCGTGAAAAGTTTCCCAAGAATCTATTGTTCGATTTTAAACTATAGACCCCGCCACTGATGTTTAAAATTAACACACACAGCATATGTGGTGTGAGAAGCTAGGTCGTAATCCTGATTGAAGGGTTCTAAGGGCCAATTATGTATGTTATGTAGACAGTGCCCAACAATTATGACAATTGAAGGTATAATCGATTCCCTTTTAAAGGGTAAGAGTGTTTTACTGCTTCCCCTTAATAGAAAAGACCAGAAGATTTATAAATTTTTTTGGTCAATCATCTATCGTGCTTGACAACCCCACATGAGTATTTTACTCTAAGCAAGAGCTATACCAAGGAATGATCTCTAAGTATCCCGATTGTCAGCAATATCAATATCAGTCCGATTAACTTGTTATCAATTCTGCATGGTATCACTCAAACTGGGTTTATTCCTCCTCACGGTATGCTTCGATATTTCCACGTTGGACTCAATAGCATTGACTGACAAAATATTGGAGATGGCAGTGTAATAAGACTCAAAAATTTATTCTCGAATGCAGCTCTTGATGCATAAGCCACCATTTGAAATCGGAGATCGAGAAATCTAAAAAAGTTAAGAGAGAGTTAAGTTTTTCAGATCGTCTACCCGTTTCCATCTTGAAAACATAAGTAAAGGCCAATGTTGCATCATTTCCAAGAAGACATGCCGCAGATAATATTCCATGGAAAGTAATTTAATCCTACAGGCTCTACCGATGTTAAGAGTAAGTACCATATAATCCTTTAGAACTCTCTAGATCAGCTCTCCACCTTCTGGCTTGATACCGTCGAAACGTATGCTTGTCTATTCTCCTAATTCACCTACCGACTCTGCAGAGATGCATTTGACATCAAGAATAGCTAGGTAGCAAGGACTGGCGAAGATACACATCCACGTAACTTCCCAAAGTCATTGAAGAAATCATGGCAAAGTGTAAATGCCACGGCTTACTTACTTACTTAATTTGTTATTAGAGAACCCTTTAGTCAGGATTACAACCTAGCAGCTCAGCCAATTGGCGGGCTCTCTACATTAACGAATGATTTGAGATGCTTTTCATGGCATTTATATTTCACTCTAAAGTTTTTGCCGAAAAATGACTCAGAGGAAGTAATTCTAAAGAATTACTTTCCATATTTCGTTTTTGTTCGAGATATCTGAGCCTAGATTTGAACCACAGGCTCTTGTCTAATAAACCAACACATTGCCTACTAGACTACGTTGATTTTATGAAATCTGATTGATTATCCACATAAATAGCTCCAACATCAACAGACGTGATCAGCGGAGGTCACAAACATTTCGGATTTTAAGACGCTTCATTTAATCAGGAACCTAAAACGCAACTAAGAGGCCTGTGAGCCTACATTTGGGAAGCTTGGCTTAAATTCACCATCATAATGCTTCCATGTATCACTTATTTCCACTCAGAAAATATTTTTCAGAGCGCCTAATAATACTACTCATAACTATCTTTTTAAACTACGGATATAATATAGTGTATACCCCTAAAACTATGCTTTATTAAAACTTATAAAATCTAATGAAAGTTCAATGAACTTTAATGCTTTGAAAATTGCATTCATATTTATTTTATTTTTTTATTGTTTTTCTGTTTCTTTTATGTTACTGATGCGGAAAAAATTATAATATTTGTTGCTTTAAGCAGCGCCATTTATATGCGTAGACATCATTAAACAATTTCAGTTAATTTGCAAATTATGCAGAGAACAATGGCCGCCACTATATTGAGGGGAAAAGAAAAAAAATGGCTTTACAGAAAAAGTAGAAGAAAAGATGATTATAAATTAGCTTAAGCGATAAAAATTAACAAGAATTATTTAAATTATAATAGTTTACGGCTTTAATTTGCAAAGAATCTTAGTAAATTAAATATGAGCCTGAATGTATGCTTTATGGTGGGATTGATCTTTGTTCTCCGAAATTGGAGGCGTATAAAGTTTTGTACAATTTGTTAAGAAATAGAGGAGAAATAAAATTGTTTTTAAAATTCTTTTAAGATATTAAAAAAGTATTTAAAAGGCCTTAAAGTATGCTTTAAATAGACTCTTATTTCTACATCATAAGTTTATGCTATTAAAACCAATAATAAAAAACTTGTCACATACCTTTAGGCAGACAGATTACAAAGATTACATGTTATTAGATCTACGAAAAGCTTTGATAAGAGGGAGAAAACCTAACCAGACTAGCAAAACTTCCGTTCGCTCTTACTTCCCGGCTATAGGGCATTTAAACGCACAAGCCTGCCTAACCTAACCATGGCGCATATCCAAACACAGAAAACTTCTCAAGGGAATTTGCATATTTAATGCGATTTAAATATTCTCATGATTTCCGTATGCAAAATAAAAAGCACTGAACGCGGGCTGTTGGAAAAAAAGGAGGAAAAAACGTGGAAAAAGAATTTCAATTCCATTATAAGAGTTTGTATTGTATTGTGTTGTAATGTGTTTTGTTTGAGTTCTCTGTAACAGTTACTGCTTGAACTGGTTGCAGTGATGCTCTTAATGCAATGGGGAATAAAACAAGGATTCCACATATTTTTTTTGTATTCTTCCTGTGCATTTTTTTCTTTGTTTTTCTTCTTTTAAAGCCTTATGATTGTGGCGTAAATATCATGGCTATAAATCTCAGGAGTTTAAATAGCTTTACAAGACACAAAAAATATGAATTGAATTATACGAAGCGGAAAACTAGGACCACTAAAAACTTTGACAAGCCTTACCAGCCAGTCATAGTTGCTAAAAAGGGCGTAAGAACCTGTAGCCTTAAATTTAAAAACGAAGCAAAAAAAATTAAAACTTTTACTCTTCAGAGAGAACACAATGAACAGCTGCAAACAGAGAAAAAAACCGGAGAAAAATGTCAACAAGTTTTTGGGCACAATCAGTAACCTGGTAAATAGAAGGTGTAGTAAAAAGAAGAAATATTTTTAAATCAATATGCTGATCAATTAAGAAAATATTCACCACTTTGTTTCACAACTTGTTGCCCGTTAAGAGACATTTTCATTATTTCCCTTATATTGCTGCCCTAGCCTCTACTAAAGGGTCCGCCAAATAACTCTTTTTTTTGAAAATGCTTTAAAAAAAAACTGCTGAATATTTTCTCAAATTTTCTATTTTTATTTGAAAGTACAATCCTTCCGGTTAATAATGGAAAATAATTTCATTCGAATGGCTGCCTCGGCTGGCCTACAGTAGCCTACACCAGAAGATGCCGATTTTGGCAAAAAAAAATAATCATCTTTTCAGATGAAACTCATTTTGATCTTGGCGGGTACGTAAACAAGCAAAATTGTCGCATTTGGGGCACAGAAAACCCGCACGCATACATTGAAAAGCCGACGCACATAAACGAGTCACTGTTTGGTGTGGATTTTGGTCCAGAGGCATAATTGGACCATTTTTTTCGAAAATGAGCAAGGAGTGGCCGTTACAGTCAATGGCGATCGTTATAGGACCATGTTGAACGAATTTTTTTTTCACAAAAATTGAAGAGGATGATATTGGCAACATTTGGTTTCAACAGGACGGCGCAATGTGCCACACAGCCACAGCTACACTCGATGTTTTGCGTCCTGTTTTTGAAGATCGCATTATCAGCCGCAGAGCTGATGTCGTTTGGCCACCTCGCAGCTGCGATTTGACACCGTTGGACTATTATTTGTGGGGTGCCGTCAAAGATAAGTGTTACGCCGACAAGCCAGAGACAATTGACGTTTTAAACGACAATATTCGTGAAGCCCCATTGGTGAAATACAGCTGCACATAATCGATAATGTGCTAAAGAATTGGACCGATCGTGTAGGCTACTGCATGGCCAGCCGAGGCAGCCATTTGAATGAAATTATTTTCCATTATTAACCGGAAGGATTGTACTTTCAAATAAAAAAAGAAATTTGAGAAAATATTCAGTAGTTTTCTGTTAAAGCATTTTCACAAATAAAAAGTAATTTGGCGGACCCTTTACAAAAAACTGCCGCAATTTATATTGGCAAGCATCTTCGAAGGCGAATTTATGGGCAACAGATTTATACGCCATAGACAGTACCAGGGGATAAACTCTTAGTATGTGGTCTGAAGTACAATTGTTAGGAATAAGAAGCTATGATCCATTGGTGTTATGTACCATCTAACCGTATGCCCTCCATTTACCCTTACTAAGGTTTACAGCGCTATCTTGCCAGTATCTCTATGTAGGACCATACATACATCCATTGCTAATTATAAGCTAGTAGGTCTTCAAACAGGTTCCCAATGTAGAAAAGCCATATCGACATATCGATGATTGCGCCGTGTCTGCATAGCTCCTTCACTCTGCAGTTCTTTGGAAGACCACTATGGCGGTACCCTTATAGTATGAATGTCGCACTAAACCGCAATTTTACCAACAGATTCGCGAGAGCCATAAATCCTCATAGAGTTCGCCATGTTAGAATCCAGTGCTCTTACATTCGCCTGGATATCAGGAAGCACACGTAATGGGTGATTTTTTAAGAGTTATAGGAAAATTTTTCATAACAAAAAAATATATAAAATTCAGAAAAATGCAAATGAATGAAATCTTTATTTGAATCAATAGTACGGTTCATATAATTTAATGTTTGAAGATTATTTCATACAAACGTTGACCGCGACTGCGCCTCAAATGGTCCATCCGCTTAGTCCAATTTTGAGACACTCTTTCCAACATTTCGGCCGGTATCTCACGAATAAATGCTTCAATGTTGTCTTCCAATGCGTCAATTGAAGCGGGCTTCTCTGTATAGACATGAGCTTTAACATAGCCCCACCAAAAATAGTCTAAAGGCGTTAAATCGCACGATTTTGGCGGCCAATTGACCGGTCACCGAACTCGCCTCTCAATAAGTCCATTGGTACGCGTGCTGTGTGGTATGTGGCACCGTCTTGTTGAAACCACATATCATGCAAGTCAAGCTCTTGCATTTTGGGTAAAAAAAAGTTGGATATCATCTCATTGTAGCGCTCAGCATTCACAGTCACGTTACGATTGGCAGCTTCTTTGAAGAAGTACGGTCCAATGATGCCACCAACCCATAAACCGTACCAAACTGTGACTTTTTCTGGATGCATTGGTAGCTTTTGCAACGCTTCTGACTGATCTTCACTCCAAAATCGACAATTCTGCTTATTTACGTATCCATTGAGCCAAAAATGAGCTTCGTCGCTGAACACAATTTTTCGATAAAGAAGTGGATCTTCGGCCAACTTTCCAAGAGCCCATTCACCAAAAATTCTGCGTTGCTGTAGGTCGTTCGGCTTCAATTCTTGCACCAGCTGTATTTTGAAATCCTTCCGCAAAATTTTCCACGTTGTTGGGTAACAGAGACCCAACTGCTGCGAACAGCGACGAGTCGATAATTGATGGTCATCATTAACACTGGCCGATACAGCTGCGATATTTTCTTCAGTTCGCACTCTACGTAAGTGTGTTGGTGGTTTAATGTCCAACAATGTAAATTTGGTGCGAAAATTTAGTCACAATAGCCCGAATAGCTGCTTCAGTGGGTCGATTAAACTGTCCATAAAATAGAAGAAACGCGCGATGAACTTTCTTAACAGAGCACGCATTTTGATAATAAAATTCAATGATTTGCAAGCGTTGTTCGTTTGTAAGACGATTCATGGTTAAATTATAGACCAAACTGAAGATGTTTGACAGTGAAACAGAACACGAAACGTGCATGAGCTGTTTAAACCAGTGTTGCCAAAAAGATAATAGTTAAAAAATCACCCTTTATATGCTCTCTGCAGACGATTTCATCTTTGTACCTTCGCTTAGACAATGCGTCTGCTTGCATTATCGAGCTAAGCTAAGCCTGCCTACTTCGTAAAATTTCCTCTGCCCACAGTTCCATTAAGTTTAGAATCACCCGTGAAATCTGAACGGATGCCTTACGGCAATTTCCCAAATCTCTCCATCCTCATAGATGTTATAAACTTCCATGAGAAAACTGGCTGTCTTATCATATAGTCACTGCTCCTGATAGTTCCAATTTCCACTGGGATATTGGCAAGTTAAGTAGCCTTAACATAATGCCAAATCTTTCATACAATTCATGTTACCCACCACTTAATCCTGGATTGCTTATTACTCTCCCTTATATCATAAAAAATTTAAAAGAAATGCAAATACACAAAATAAGTTAAACTCCCAATAGCTTTAAAGTATGCATACAATTTTTCTTTTACTTTGTTTAGCAATTCCTTAAGTTTCCGAGATTTCTACTTCACTCTCTGTCTCTCTCTCTCTCTCTCTCTTATCTTTCACTTTCCTTTTGTTGTTATATCTTAATTATGCTGCAGAGAGAAGAAAGGAACTTGTTGTAGTTGCATGTACATGTCATGTCTAAATTATGATTTAAAATAAGAAAGCAAAAAGACAGAAAAGCTTGGCATACTTTAAGGAGTAAAGTTACAGTATTTTTCTTTTGTCCATAGCTTTGGTTTCCTTTTTCTTTCCTTTCTTTTTTTTTTTTGATATTTTCTTCATAGACTGACATATATTTTCATTTTGTCTTGTGCATTACATGTCTCTAAAGTCAATGTTTTGGCCTAGAGCTAAAGCCTGCTTTTAGGCTCAAAAGCATACGATTTTGTATTTTCAAAATTTTATGTTTTTTGTTTTTGTTTTTATTTCGTATGATTTTAATTGTTTAAATTGTTTATAATATATGCAAACAACAGAATCAGTGAAGTTATTTTAGTAACAAAATTATAACAACTGGCTGGGGGCTACAAGAAAACTAGTTTAGCTGCCATGTTTTAGGTTTCTTTTCAAAACATGAGTTTTTAAGAATCTTAAAGATTTTGCCAAGAATTTGTAGGAAAATTAATTCATAAATAAAATTATGGTTTTATTATACAGAAATAAAACAGAAAACTAAAGCATACATGCCAAGGATATGAAATATATTGAATGAAGCGTACTGTGCTTAGGCAGCAAGTGATTTAATTTTTAATTTTAAAGATTTTCTCCAAGAATTTTAGGAAGCTTTAATATTAAATTATTACAGTTTTAATGTAGAAATTAAAAAAAAATAAAGCATACCTACCAGGCAGTATATGAAGATTTACTGAAGCCTAGCTAAGGGCGCAATTTATCCATTTTTTGAATTGAGACAAGAATTATAAACAAATTCGCCAAATGTTCTGATAAATGATTCTTCATGTAGTCTTCCTTATTACTGCACTATGATACGTCTCTCAAATAAGTTGGATGTATAGAATGATGCCTAACTAATTGATCTTTAGAGGGAGCCACATTTATTTTCAAAATGGATATGTAGATCACACTATTCCTGGTAGCTGTAACAGTTTTCTTGCCAAATAATTAGAAACTGTTGCATAACTTAGGGCTTTCAATAATTGCAACATATTTAATAGCAATTTTTTAGTAAGGAAGGAAATCAATGAACTTTTATTTGTAATAAGTTTATGATTTGGGATATATTTGTATTCTTCTCAATTTACGAATATTTATAACGTTCCTGCATGTGTTTTTACAACATACTTTCAGGATCAAATGCCCAAAAACATCCCCTTATATTTTTGTTAAAAAATATCTGTAATAAAAAATAATAAAGCATACTTTAAGGATATATCATACCAGTTGTTTTTCCATTTTTCTTTTGTTTATTTTTTATCAAACAAATGTTGCCACTCATATTGCTACCAAAGACCACTGCCTTACCTACATGCCTTTATATCCATGCCTTGCTTGCTTTTCTCATCAATACTGCCACTTAATTACAGATCATTAAACGCTAAATAAGTATCAATGCTGGCTGTCGTATCTTAAAGTTAAATCCGGAGCTTTGTCATACTCTAACATCTCCATCATGTACGTTGGTTACCCTCTAAGGTTGTCTGGAGAGCAGCATACTTTTTAGAGCAAAATTTATTGCTTAACGTTGTATTTGAGATTCTTTATTTTTTATTTAATGGCTTTGTAAACACGTCTAATATAAATTGGCATCACATTATGGCTGGCAGATGAAACAGACAGAGCCATAAAAATAAATTTAATGAAACAAGAGAACACAGGAGTCACGTGCCTTAAGTGTTAAGTCAAGGAAATTAATAAAGGATTCTATGTGCTACATGAATAGCACACACAACATCTGAGCAGGAGCTTTACTTACAAACAGCATATAGTGTGGCTACTTTAGTTAGGAATGAAATATGGGAAGTGAAATGAAGATTCAATAAAGCATTGGATTGAAAATGATTGAAATTTAAAAGAAACGAAAGATGACCAGCCAGTTTATAATCAATGTCTGGTGTTCAGCATATGTATTATTTCTTTATATGTCCTAAAGGCTTCTAGAACCTGCAGGAACATTTGATTCTAGGATTCTAGAATCATTGCCTTCTACGGAATAACGATTTGAAGCTAAACAGCAGTTACAATGGCCATATTCTTCACAAAAAGGGATGTGAAACTTATTTCATTGGTCATTACAGCCTTTTAGTCAGGATTACAACTTAAAGGGTCCGCTAAATAACTTTTTTTTTGTAAATGCTTTAAAAAAAAACTACTGAATATTTTCTCAAATTTCTTTTTTTATTTGAAAGTACTATCCTTCAGGTTAATAATGGAAAATAATTTCATTCAAATGGCTGCCTCGGCTGGCCATGCAGCAGCCTACACGATCGGTCCAATTTTTAAGCACATTATCGATTGTGTGCAGTTGTATTTCACCAATGGCTCCACGAATATTGTCCTTTAAAGCGTCAATTGTCTCTGGCTTGTCGGCGTAACACTTATCTTTGACGGCACCACACAAATAATAGTCCAACGGTGTCAAATCGCAGCACCGAGGTGGCCAGACGACATCAGCTATGCGGCTGATAATGTGATCTTCAAAAACAGGCCGCAAAACATCGAGTGTAGGGTCGGCTGTGTGGCACGTAGCACCGCCCTGTTGAAACCAAATGTTGCCAATATCCTCCTCTTTAACTTATGTGAACAAAAATTTGTTCAATATGGCTCGATAACGATCGCCATTGACTGTAACGGCCACTCCTTGCTCAGTTTTGAAAGAAAAATGGCCCAATTATGCCTCTGGACTAAAATCCGCACCAAACATTGACTCGTTTTGGGTGCGTCGGCTTTTCAATGTATGCGTGCGGGTTTTCTGTGCCCCAAATGCGACAATTTTGTTTGTTTACATACCCGCCAAGATCAAAATGAGCTTCATATGAAAAGATGATTTTTTTTTGCCAAAATCGGCATATTCTGTAAGTCGATCGCATGCCCACTTAGCGAAGCGAAAATTCGTATACACAACCATATTCGTTCAGCGGAAGGATAAAACTAATTATCTGTCAAATAAGACATGTGTTACCATTCACGAAATAAGCACTAGTTGAAAAAAAAACGTTAGATGGCGGACCCGATATCTCCTCACAACACTCATGTTGTGTGTGATAAATTTATCCATGACTGCCGAAACCTATTGTTTAATTTCGTCACTGAACCACAGAAGTATGGCAAGAGATCTGTTAAAATAAAGTCGCCGAAAAAAATTTGTTTCTAATTTGTTTTGATCGATATGTCTGAGCTTTGTTTTGAACCATGGAATCCCATCTAATAAGTGAAACACACTCCTATGACTTCTTTACACTCTAAACTAATAGGCAAACATATTTTTTTCTTTACAAATTTCTCTATTTGTTATATAAACACATACAACTCCCTTAAGTATGCAACAACTTTTATTTATTTTAACTACACCTAAATGTATGCAAATAAAATTATAAGTTGTTTTTTTTTTAAATAATAAAACTTTAAATTATAAAATAAACACCATAAACCGAAAAGAGAGATAATGCTGTACTTTATTTGTTGTTGTTGTTGTTTTATTTAACTTAAAAATTACCGGCAGAAAAAGATAAATAAGTGAAATCGCACTCTCTCTCCACCCTTTATTTATTTTAATAACATACTTAAAGGGGGAATGAAATAAATAACGAAGAGAAATAAAGATGGAATGCCTAACAACCTTAGACGCTTTCAAGTGTGTGTGCTGCATTTATACATACATTTACACTCATGGCTATAAGCATACTTACACTGCTTAAATGAGTTCCTTTTTAAAGCCCCAAAACAATGACAACAATGTGGGCTGCTAGGCTAAGTGCATATGCAAGTGTGTGTAAGTGATTATAAGATTTATAAACGTGTTGTCGTTGACGCTGTCGTAAATGTCAGCTTTTGCCACACACTGTTGCAAGTGTAGTATGTCAAAATGACAATACACTTAAAGCATGCAACTTTGTGCTTTGTTTTCTTTATGTTTCTATCTCTCTATTACGATATTTTTAATGTTTTTTTTTTGTTTTTTTATAAGACTTTGACTTTGTTTGTGTATTGCAGCGTATTTCTCTTACTTTGTTGCTGCTGCTATCGTGTATTTGTTTAAAGGATGTCTTTTTCTTTCCTTTCTGCACTTCTTAAAACCTGAGTAGTTGTTGCATTCAATGATGTGATGCGTGTGTAGATGATAAAAATGACAATAAGTGGTTAAAAGAGGCTTTAACACTCTACACATTTAAAATACAGGGTGTTGAGGCATATTACGCTTGGTACTTAGTAAGTGATGTCAGCTTATTTCATATTTTTTTCTCAAAAATTATGTCAATAAGTGTAGGGTAACCTACCATTCTGGAATTCAGTTCGTAACTCTTTATCAAGGCTCTTTCTCCTTTACATCCCTTCACTATTATAGATACCCACGCCCTTTGGATGCATTTAGTAAAGTATCAAACCTAAATGCTTTCACACTGTCTCTGTAGCTTTTCCTTTTTCTAATTTTCCTGTATTTTACATAAGACAGCCTTTTCTTCATAGCCTTTGAGTGGAGAGATAAATTTCAAGTGCAAAATATGTTAATTGGACTGTACGAGTGTTTTTTAATTAAAATTAATAACGAGTGTATGAGTGTACGTATTACTGAATGAGGGTAAATAAACCTTTTGAAGTGCATAAGCACACGTAAAGTGCTTAGATTTATTGAAAGTCAAATGGAAATTATTATTCTAATTGGCATAATAATTGCAATTGAATATCAATTAAACACATGGCAAAAAAATGTTTAATTTTAAATCAAAGTTATTCTATATTAAGACATGCACTTTTATTGAGTCAATATTCGGTTTATTGATTACAATATTTTAAGTGTTTAGACATAAGAATATACGCAGTTCAGCTGCTTGTTCAATATTAATTTGACAGGTGGTAAACGAAACAGGTGGTAAACAAAACAGGTGATTGTTTCAACAATATTGTTTTTGTTTTGTTTTTTGTTTTATTATTTTTTTTTACTTGTCTTTGTTGATATTTGAATTGTCAAATATCAATAGAAAGTGTTCGGAAAATTGTAATATGCTCACTGAACGTACTTATCACAGTGCTGTATTTCAAATTTTAATCAATATTATAACAATTTATGAATTTATTGCGTTTTACTTTATTGCGATTTACTCAATATAAGTGTATGTCTGAACATAGTATTAATATGCAAGAGAAATATAATCATTTTATATGGAAAAATATGTGTGGAAATCTGTAGAAAATGCAGTGTCTTAATGTGCCTTATTGGATGATTACAATCATTTCTAAACGGTAACAAGTCCCTCAACCTTTATTTCAAGTAAGGCTATGCAGATAGAAGAAGCTAACAAAAGAGAAACCTAATCACATGTCTTTGGACATAGCGTTGGGACAAAACCTGCCGCATCTTCCTCCTCATCTACACAGTTTGGGCATATAGGGGCGGTATCATGTCCAAATCTGCGCAGGTATTTCCTGAAGCATCCATTACCAGTTAGGAACGCTCGCCTATCGCTCGCTGTCCATCTTCCCTTTAAGCTGTTCTCCTATCGCGAGTGCCATTTGTGCATGGAAGTCCTCCGTTTCTCCGCTTTTATAGCTGCTATTTGTCCTGTATTTTCGAGACGGCGAAGGCATATCCGCCACATCTCATTAGCCAATATGTCTATCGGTATTGTCGGCACCGTTTCATCAGATATTGTCCTGAAATAGCGCTAAGGCGATACACCGAGGACAGTTTCCTTCTTCCGCTTCCGACAGTATTGGTCAAGCATATAACATTTCGACGTTATGACCCTCGATATTACATACATACATACATATTTGATCATCACAACCCTTTTGTCAGGATTACGACCTAGTTTCTCACACCACTTATGTTAAGTGCGTTAATTTTTATACAAGAGTGGCGGGACCTACAGTTTAAAATCGACTCCGAACGCCTGAATTGTTTTCGAGAAACTTTTCATGGCAATTTTTGATTTACTCTCAGAGTTTTTGGCAGAAATCTGCTGAGAGGCAGACACCGAGAGAAATATTTTTCATATTTCGTTTAGTTAGAGAGATGCCTGACCTGGGATTAGAACCGAGGCCGCACGTCTAATAAGCCAACACACTACCTACTATTTTTGAAGTCGTCGTAGTCTAGTAGGTGGTGTGTTGGCTTATTAGAAGTAAAGCCAGGGTTCGAGCCCCAGGCCAGGCATCAAGACAAAATACAAAAAGTATTTCTTCGGCGACTTCCTCTCAGCAGATTTCTGGTAAAAACTGTGAGAGTAAATAAAATGGCCATGAAAAGTTTCTCAAAAATCTGTCGTTCGGAGTAGACTTTAAACTGTAGGTCCCACCACTCATGTATAAAATTAACACACACAACATAAGTGGTGTGAGAGACTAGGACGTCGTATAATGGATCAATTCTACCTCCGTGTACTGTCCTTGTCTTAATTGACAAGTACACGTTCTCTAACCTAACCTAACCTAACCTACTAGACCATGGCGGCTTCCTTGATATTATGCTCCTTTTAATTGGACTGGGTGCTACAATATTTTGCATCATTCTCGTCAGTGCTCCCTGTGTTAGAGATGCCTTTTCGGCGATGAATTTTACATGCTCTTTGAAGGACAACCTGTCATCGATAATCACTGTGTGTCATATAGCCTATGTTACATTGTATATATTGCACAAGTGATTTGAGGGCATGGTCGCTTCACGTGGAGGATATGATTACTGCCTATTTCACCGTTTTAGAATTTTTCTTATGGGGTTTTCTTAAGCCACAAGCTACAGTGGTACTCTAAGGCTTGCTACATCCATCTACAGATGGATTTTCTGTTTATATTTGATGCTTGCAACCACTTTATTTATAATGTTGCATAATAAATTTTGTTTAAATCATAAATTTGATTGCTTTTAACCGTTAAAAGCGTCTTCCGACATGCCTGATCAATTTCCTTCAAATGTGTGGAGTATTTGTTGCAAGACTTTAATAATAATTATTTTCGAAAGGATAATTTGTAGCTATTGTTGTTGTTGTTGTTGCATACATACGAATATCTCCATCAGTATCTGTGCCACTATTGTTTACGTAACAAATTTTAATTTATGGCACGTTAAGTAAAGGCTTCGGCTTATAAATTATTCATTATCAAATGATTACAATTGAAATATTATTATTGCCTCTTGCACTATTACTACTACTACAACAACAACAAATACTATTGTTATTGCTATTATTGTTGTTGTTGTTGCTATTATGATTATTATTATGAATATTTACATATCCCAGCTCTGTGTTATTTTTCAACTTCAATTTACAAAAGAGGCAGCCATTCACATCAAAATTTTTGCAAAACACCATCACACTAGCATTACCAAGCCGAAGAAATAAAAGATGAATGCGTGTATATTCCCATTTTCATTTATTTTTTCCCTTTTAAATCAATAAAATTTAATCAGCCGTTTACAATATGTAATCATTAAAAACTACACACATACACATACACACCTATACCCATATACATACAACATACATTAGCAAATAAACATACACTTGCTCTGCCATAAACTTGTATAATAAACATCGGCTTTCTCTCTCAACTCTCTCAACTACAACTACACAACATATGCAATGTTCACATAGAGATTTTTCAAAAAATAAATTTTAAATGGACACGATGATAATGTTTGCAACAATAAATATTAACATACATACTCGTATACACACAACACTATACAATTACACATATGTATGTATGTACGCCTAGACAACATTTTGATAAAGCAAATGCTGTTTCAAAACATTTGTTTTGATTTGTTTATATAGAGCCTCTCATATCAGTATTCCTTTGGCCATAACAGCCATATGCCTGGCAATTGTTATAAACACTGGCGTCAGTTTTATTATTGCAATAAAAAAAAACAATACCAACACGATGAACAACAACAATAAAATAGAAAATAAATTAAAAACTTAAACAAGCAACAACAAAAATATTTCAACATAAACCAGAGCAACAAATTTAGATGCTAGCACTCGCACTTTAGTAACGATTTTAAATAAACAATGACTGCCAAAGTAAAACCGTATTTTAAAGGCACCGGACTTCGTAAATAGGCCCGTAAGGTAAACCATTAGTCGCTGGAAATATTGCATCCAAGAAACATGATTCTTTCGTTGTTAAATATGCAAATGGTTCCCCAAATAATACTCATCTAACCAGCCTTATACTCATGTTAAGGAATATCGAAATTTAGTGCATTATCCTCTGATTCCTCTGTGATGTCATAAGTTCTCCACAAGCAAATGAATCATCAAGCTACTCGTATCAACTAGGCAAGATGAGGTTATCTTAAAATTCCTGGCTATATAATTAAGCTCAACAGCTATGTGAGGTAAACAATAAAGAGATTGGGAGCTGTCTATGTACTTTGAAGGAATGAAAAGCAAAATCATCTCTCCCCTCTAGTCCCGTTGTGAAGTAATATGTTGCCCTAGATTTTGATGGCCCGGAGAAACGAATTTCGGCCAAACCAACTTATAGAAGACATGTTGAATTCTGGAATTCTATGGAGCCAATACAGTCAGCCAATGTCTGACGTTAGGCTGGAACTCCTGAGATTGGAGGTACAAGGGCGAAATTTAATTTGATATGAAAAAGCGCCAAAGCGGGAGTGTGACTGAAGAAATAATGTCTGGGATGAGTACATAGGATCCAGTGATGGTGTTTCCCCTCTGGCGCAACACAAAACCTGCTTGAAACCACATGTCTTTGCTATTAACTTTCTAAGAAATCTTTACTCTGCAACATTTTCTCTCTAAATTTTATTGTGCAAACAAAATTTAAATTTTTAAAGAAAAAGCTTTTAAAGTGTCGTCCGTTCATGGCTTTGTATTGTTATTAAATTTTGTTCAGAATATTGATTTTATTTAAAGAAACATTTCAATCTGTCTGACTGCCATTTTCTATTGCAAAGCAATGTGTTTAAATACGTATGTATGTCTGCACATCTCAAGTAATTTTGATTGTGTGTCTCTAAATAGTACTTGAAATAAAAGATTTCATTTAAAAATGTTTGACAGATTTTCCATATTGTTGAATGGCTTAGAAGAAGAAGAAATAAGAAACATAAACAAACAAACAAACCACTGTCAGAGCTGTCATTTAATATGAATACAATGGGGAAAATGGGAAATGTTTGTGAACATTTGTGTTCTCAAATATTTTATTGTTCCGTTTGGTTTTTTTTTTGTAGTACTTGGATAGCAAGCATATGATTGAAGTCTAAGGAAAGTCTAGCCCCGTAGCAAAAGAAAGGAAATTTTTTTCCATAATAGTAGAGAGGTAAATAAACTCGTATCTGTATTACTCATAGATAGCACAGGGAATCAGTAATACTTACTTATGATAACACTTGCTTTCGGTTCAGTCTCACTAACTCATCAATCCAGATATTTAAACTAAACTTAGCGTGCTGTAGCATACTGTAAAATGTTCGCTCTCTAGGAACAACGCTTTCTACTTTTTCTCATGAGATGCTTTAGTCTGTCGTGATACAAAGCTTGAATGCTTGATACACAGTCAAGGAAAAAACTCTACATGAGTGGTGTATGTAGACTACACCGCTGTATGTACACTTTTTTCCCGGCGATTTTTTCAAATTAAAAATGGAATTGAGTGTTTGAAGACCAAATAGAATATAAAAAATATAATCTAGAAATTATTAGAAAAACAAAAAAAAATTAAATACGTACACCGTTGTATGTAGACTTTTTTCTGTGGCTGTAGACCAGTGACGCTCAAAGTCGAAATTTCCTATTACATGTGATAGGCCAAGAAAAAGAAAAATATGCTGAAGCTGCGTTGATACACCTACACTATAAGCCTACTTGTGCGGTTTCTTATAATGATCGTGTGTTTGTTGCTTTGGTTGTTGTTTTGTGTTGAACTCAGAGAACAAAATCAATTCAGTTGATGTTTAGCACTTCATGAAGCCAGATCTCGCTACGCAACTTTTTTGAATGATATTTTGTTTTTTGCAAATACACGCAGCAAAATGTTTGATGAAAATTGGGAATATGATTTCTTTTTTATAGAGAATATGGATGGTAATGCACAATGTATTGTGTGTTATCGCACTTTATGTCGTAATTCTTTTTTTTTATAAAAAGACATGCCATGGATTTTTCGACAACATTAAAGGGAATGATAGGACTTTAAAATTATTGCATCGTCATCAATACATACATACACCAATATATTCATCAATGCATACATACATACATACATACACACATACACACATACATCAATATATTCATCAATACATACATACATCAATATATTCACCAATACCTACATACATACACACACATCAACATATGCATCAATACAGACATCAATATAGTCATCAATACATACATACATACACACATACATCAATATATTCATCAATACATACATACATACATAAGTTCATTATGTAATAACATACACGCAACAAAATAAATCAATTTTTTATTTTTTTATTTTCCCAGTGTATGATTCTCAAAAATTAAGTTGAATTTTGTTCTCCGCTGCTTTACCAACACAACCAAAACTATAATAGTATGTGTTTGAGCACCACTGCTGTAGACCTATTAAATAGTGACAAAATAAAAGGCTTGCACCTAAAGGCATTAACGATCGCCATGAATAGCATACATCAGTCTGATGATTCTGAAATGAAGTCGCCGTAGTCTAGTAGGTAGAGTGTTGGCTTATTAGACGTAAGGCTACGGTTCAAGCCCCAGGTCAGACATCTCTAATAAAATGAAATACGAAAAAATTATTCTTCAGTGTGTACCCTTCAGCAAATTTCTGGCAAAAACTGCGAGAGTGAAATAAGGTTGCCATGAAAAGTTTCTCAAAAATTTATTGTTCAGAGTCGACTTGCGACTGTAGGTCCCTCCTCTCGTGTGTAAAAATTAACATACACAACATAAGTGTTGAGAGAAACTAGGTCGTAATCCTGACAGCAGCGTTGTGTGTATGTATTAATGTGAAACTGTCTGAGTAAGCTAAATTTGGTAGACAGGGGAAGTATGACTATCCTTCGCTGCATCGCCAAACATGTGGATAATCGGAGTTGAATTTTTTAAGACCCCAGAAACCTTTTACGGAAAAACAATTTTGAGTGTCTTATCAAGCCAGTGGACAGTCTATACAGTATGTGTGGTAATTATAGTGAGAAAAGACCATCCAGGAACAGCCTTCTAACTGGGTATTGTAGTCTAAAATCAACTTTACATACTAAGAATCGCTCGAAGCCTAGTGTGTAGATTCTGTGCTGAGGGAAACTAATATCCGGAATAGTAACTTGAAGCTTGTATGGCAATAATACCTTTTAGAAGGAAGCATTTGACTGGCTGTCAAGTACAAGACAATCAGCGAAAAAAATCTGTGTTTCGTAAGGGCAGTAGTAATTACTGAGCCAAAGGCATCTCGTGCTCCAAGTTTCTTAAATGCAGGAGCTCGTATGCGAACAGAAATATAGTGGTCTCGTGATTGATATTTCGCTTTGTAATCTAAATTAGTTTTTTACAACATTTTTTAGAATCATGTTTTTAAATTCTTCTTATGTGGTCAGTATAATAATTCTTGTGTGGTAATACTGTTCGTTTCTTTTAACAACTTATCTGTTAACAACGGAATTGCTTGCTTAAACAGAGACTTTTATAACCCAAGCTGTATAAGCTTAAAGCCTGTAAAGCTCTTCAAATCCTTTAAAAATTGTATTTTAACTTTGCACTGCATTATCATAAATAATAAATTTTTAATAAATTTTTGTCTACTTTTTCTATTTACAGTTTGTATAGCGGGCTACAATGAGAAGAGACTGTTACATGATCTATTAGACACATACAATACACTAGAGCGTCCGGTTTTAAATGAATCGGATCCATTACAATTAAGTTTCGGTTTAACTTTAATGCAAATTATTGATGTGGTAAGTATTTGCTTTCAAACCCTTACACATACTGTAATCCCTTTGAAAAATATTACACGTGTTTTTAACAACTTGATGTGTGATAAATCACATGACAACAAATTAAATATCATGCGAGTAAATATGAAAAAAAAAACGAATTGAATTAAAACACCAAAAAGATAATCCCCATTACGTACTATACTACACTGCACTACCCAACATTGTTATATATTAACAGGAAATTAATTAAAAATGTTTTGTTGTATGACAATCTATATTATTTGCTTATATTTTTTTTCAGTTTTATTTTAATTTAATTTTTAAACAAAAAACAACAAAAAAATATTCAATAAAACAACTCTCATGTAGAGTACAATGAAAAAAAACAAGAAATTGTTTGTCCTTTAGCATATGAGCGAGCATAACTGGCATTTGCATTTGCTGTGCTGGTTATATGGTTAAACAATAAACAGCTTAAAAGTATGCTTTTATTAAAAAAAAAATATACGAACAACAATAAATAGTTGTAAAATGCCTGTATTATATGCAAAAGTTTTTAACATATGCTATTTGCCTATAAGTAGGCAATAATTTTTTAAAAGCATATTTAAGTGGATCTACAATCCATGGCTGAAAAAAAAAATTGTCACTTAAGCTGTGCATAATAAATAAGAGATTTTATGGCATTATTTTCAATTTACAAATAAATTATAGAATCAAAATTAATCGTATAATAACTCTCTGACATGTTTATACAGCTTTAATCACATGATTCATTAAAAATTTGTTGAAATATTTTATCCTGGTAATGGCTAGATTACATGAAGTCGCCGTAGTCTAGCAGGTAGTGTGTTGGTTTATTAGACGTAAAGCCAGGTTTCGAGACCCAGGCCAGCCATCAAAACAAAATACAAAAAGTATTTCTTCGGCGACTTCCTCTCAGCAGATTTCTGGCAAAAACTCTGAGAGTAAATAAAATTGCCATGAAAAGTTTCTCAATAATCTGTCGTTCGGAATCGACTTTAAACTATAGGTCCCACCACTCATGTATAAAAAATTAACACACACAATATAAGTGGTGTGAGAAACTAGCCCGTAATCCTGACTGAAGGGTTGTAATGACCAATTATGTATGTATGTATGTATTTATGTATGTATGGCTAGATTACATAGACGAAATTAGTAACAATTTCTTATGAAATTTATGACCAAGTGCTAGCCCTAAGGGTAAGTGGTGTAGAGATTTCAAAATCTATACAATCAATCGAAGTAATCTGACTTTAAGCTCCAGAGAAAGCAACACAGTTTGTATCGTGCGTGCGTTCACAAATTTAGCCCTTTTCAGGTAAATTATACCGGAAGTCTTCTGAAAGAAGGCCCTGAAAGACAGTATAACTTCGACAATAGCGCCACCTTTTGAGTAAAAAAAAAGGTTACTCACCGCTACGCCATATACATTTGGCAACAGATGGACCTACAATCTAGAATCTGTTACAGAAAGTTTAGCTTGACTAATTTAATCAGCAATAGAGTGGGAATAACTTCGGTAATTATAGGTCCTTGAGCACAATTATATCCAAGCTGGGCGTGGACCGCACATCTGCAATTATTTTATATGACAACTTCTACAGTCCGTTGCATTCACTGGCAGAAGGAAGGGTATAAGTTTTTACTTCACCAGGTGAAGTATTCTTAAGGATACTTGGTCTGAGTACGTAGGGGAGTCTTTCGGATCATTGCAAAATTTATCAGCTTAAAATCAATGCCATTGCAGAGACTGAATTTTTGCTAACACAGGCTATATTACCAATGCTTTTGGCTAGTATCTCTACGTATAGCCAAAGATGAGAACTACATTCGACTGACCTTCGCTACCTGATGTCATGGCTGAACAGTTTAAAGCTCTGCTTAGCCTATGGCTTGGAAGGCGTGGATGTGCCTATAAGCTCCAGCAATCTTACATTTCAAAGGATTTATTGCCAGACAACTAGGCAGTTGTGGCTTCTTAAATGAGGATGAAGCCATTTAAACACGTGATTTGAAAGACGTGGTTGCATGTACACTCTACAGTAAACTCAAATATCGATAGACTGACTGGTAAATAATCATGCAGTTATGACATCTGAAACGATTAGGAGCGTGATATCTAACCATAGAGAAACTTATGTACATAGCTTTCGGTTGTAGGGTATTACGACAGCTGCCGAGATAAGCATGACAGATTGAAGAGCATTACAGTTTGCACATCACGTCTGAGTTATTGACTGCTTTTGCTAACGTACATACATGGATACATAATTGGTCATTATAATCCTTCAGTCAGGATTACGACCTTGCTTCTTACACCACCTATATTGTGTTTGATAACTTTATATAGGAGTGACTGGATGAACAGTTTAAAGTCAACTCCGAACGACAGATTTTTGAGAAACATTTTCATGGCAATTTTATTTCACGCTCAGAGTTTTTGCCACAAATCTGCTGAAAGGAAGTCGCCGAAGAATTATTTTTTTCATATTTTGGTTTTGATATCTGACCTGGTTTGAACTATAGCCTTACATCTAATAAGTCGACACACTACCTACTAGACTACGGAGACTACAATGTATCTAACCATAGATAAACTAACATAGCTGTCGGACGTAGGCTATTACGACAGTTCCAGAGATAAGCATGAAAGATTGAAGAGGAATCTCAGTTATTGACAGCTTTTGCTAACATACATACATACTTACATAATTGGTCATTACAATCCTTCAGTCAGGATTACGACCTCGCTTCTTATACCACCTATGTTGTGTGTGATAAGTTTATACAGCAGTGACCTGACCTGACTTGATCTGACTACGAACGACAGATTTTTGAGAAACATTTTCATGGCAATTTTATTTCACGCTCAGAGTTTTTGGCACAAATCTGCTGAGAGGAAGTCGTCGAAGTTGTTTGACTGGAGAAGTCTGACCTAGAGTTACTAGTCTACGACAACTGTTAGTTTTTGTTAACACTTCTGTTAAAGATATGTCTGACGCCTTAGATTCGAACTTTGCAAGCAGCATAGGTTGATTTTGTAGTTGGCACTCTGTTAAGTTCGGTTCTCACAGAACAACTATGAACCAGGATGTCTAAGTGTGTAGAATCGGTTGAAATTCTTTTCTAATTGAACTTACAATATTAGGTAGCCGGTCAACATTGAAACCGATTATACAGCACCTTTCTCAAATATTTCTGAAATAGAAATTAAAAAAACAAAAGAAAAATTAAATAAATATACACGAGAAATATTATAGTCTCCCATTGATTTCGTTTTTCTCCTTCCTTTGACTGTACTTTTCCCTATATTTGTTTACATTAAAGTCATTGCATACTTTAAGGCAGCACGCTTTATGAATTGCATTTTCCATGAGCATTATGAGCAGCATTTACGTTGCTGCTGCACTGTTAATCAGTTTGTTTGCAATTTTTGTTTAACATACTTTCAGTGAAGCTTTCTTTTTACATATCTTCAAAATCCTGTGTAATTTAATCCTTGATTGAAACGCTCTTTAAAAACATTCCGTTTTCTTTCACCACTCTACGCAAAGTTCTGTTGAATTTAATTTAAATTTTCATAAAAACGAAAAACCAAATTTTTCCATTTCATATGGAATGACATTTTTTCATTAAGCTTAACTGTGGCCATACAAAACTGTTAAGAAAATGGCACAAAAGCTAAAACAAATACATGCACATTCTCACATACTTTTATACTGTCAGTGTTTTTAAACAGGACACACAACACGCAGCTCATGAAACAAAAATAGGGAGCGTGAGTGAAAGAAAGAAAGAAAAGAAAATCAAAAAATAAACAAACAGTCATGGAATTACACATATACATACGCATACACATATACATACGCATACACATATACATACCTAAGCATCCCTACATGTTGTACGTATGTATATAGCATACTTTTAGGCTTTTAACAACACCATTTCACACACAATATGTGTTTATTTGTGTGCAACGTACACACACACACATATACACATACATTTGTAATTTAAACATTTATTGCATCCCATAGAATTGTTTGTTGATTTAACCCATATTTAGATAAAGAGAATAGAAGAGCATAATATCAGTTAGACGAACTGGTCTTTCTTGCACTCTCACATGCTCACCTATACAGAGAAATATGTGTTCTGCAAGTGGAGGCACCTTTAGTCCATTTAGCCTTAGAAATAAAAGAATTGAAATGAAAAGTGTTTCCAGTTTGAAATGAAAATAAATTGAAATGCGAATCATTTCATATATCCAGCAGTGACGAATATTAATCACTGGATTGTCAAAAAAAGAGGGAAAATGTATGAAGCCGAGGTGAAAATTTAAAGCTTATGCGGAGAAGAAAACTGATTTTTCTTTTTAATTTTCTTATTTTGCTAGGATTTTTTGAAAGTTTCCGACATTGGGGTGCTGTAATAAGGGCTGCTAGTAGTCGTAGTCTAGTAGGTAGTGTGTTGCCTTATTAGACGTAAGGCCTTGGTTCAAAACACAGGTCAGACCTCTCAAACAAAACGAAAAAAAATATTTCTTCGGCGACTTCCTCTAAAAATCGACTTTAAATGGTAGGTCCCCTGCTACCCATTTATTAAATTAACACACACAAAATAAGAGGTGTGAGAAGCTTGGTTGTAGTCATGACTAAAGAATTGTAATGACCGAGTATGTATGTATGTAGTCAGGACAATTGGTTTAGAGGAGGCAATAGACATCTGGCTACCCAAAATAGATAGATTGAGGGTAGTGCAATAGATCGTATGGCTGCAGTAATCGATCTACAGGTTAATCAAACAGACTTTTTCATTAGTTTCCAAGGAAACTATTTTATATTCACGTAATACATGCACTTAAGATGTCTGTTGTGGTCGTAGCATCACAGTTGTGGTCGTAGCATCACAGTTGTCGTCGTAGCATCACAGTTTGTGGTCGTAGCATGAAAGTTGTGATCGTATCATGACCGTTGTGGTCGTAGCATCACAGTTTGTGGTCGTAGCTTCACAGTTGTGGTCGTAGCATTTCAGTTGTGGTCGTAGAATGACCGTTTTTTTTCGTAACATCACACGTGTGGTCGTAGCATGACCGTTGTGGTCGTAGCATCACATTTGTGGTCGTAACATCACAGTTGTTTTCGTAGCATCACAGTTGTGGTCATAGATTCACAGGTGTGGTCGTAGCATCGCAGTTTTAGTCGTAGCATGATAGTTGTGGTCGTAGCATCACAGATCTAGTCGTTGAACCACAGTTGTAGTCGTAGCATGACATTTATGGTCATAGCATTACAGTTGTGCTCCTAGCATGACAGTTGTGATCGTAGCATCACACTTGTGGTCGTAGCATCACCGTTGTGGTCGTAGTATCACCTTTGTGGTCGTAGCATCATAGTTGTGGTCGTAGTATCACCTTTGTGATCGTAGCATCACAGTTGTGGTCGTAGCATCACATTTGTGTTCGTAGCATCGCAGTTGTAGTCGTTGCATAACAGTTGTGATCGTAGCATTACACTTGTGGTCGTAACATCATATAAGGAGTGGCCTTGAATTTTTGTTCATAAATTTTTGGTCCTAATAAAATGTCCTGGTCTTGGGAGGTAAGAAATTCTTGAGCATATAAGCGCTCTTCACAAGATTTTAGGCATTTCGAAAGCCACATTTATGGCAGCTGTAGAGTATTTAAAAAAATTGGAATAAATATGTCCGAGTGTATATGAAAAAGGGAGTATTTTCCCAACCCAGTACAATTCGTTTCTTTTGCGTTTTCTTCCAGGTTTCACTCACTATCCCTCTCTCTCTCTCTATTTCCCTTATATTTTCTCACTCTCTTGGCGATTCTTTTTTAGGTTGTATAATTTATTATGAATTGAGGTTGTTATGGAATTCACAAACCCTCCCAAATGACACATGCACATACATATACACATACATACAACGTATAAAAGATGTTAAACTTGTATGCTGCTGTATAAATAAAAAGGACCATATCATCTCGCATCCTGTTTAAATAAACGAAGTTAAACAAAAAGACTGAAGAAAAAACCGGAGATTTTTTTAAATTCACATACAAAATTTTGAAAAAAAAGAAGAGAAGACTGTAAAGAAAGGAACAAAAAAAGAAATACAGGACCTGGATGTTAACAAGTTTTTCCAGCATATTTATGTGTCACAGAGTCAGGCTATAGAAATGAGAAGAAAAAAAAACGGAACGAATACAGAGTATTTATATGTTGATGTATGGATCTGGAGCATGTTGACACTATAATGCTGTATATCATGCATAAAATGTATTCTTTTTAGCCATTCTTGTCTCCGTTTCTTTCTCTTCTTTCTTTCGATTTTTATTTATTTTTCTCTTGCCACATTTAATGTCTCAAAAAAAGAAAAAAAAGAGAAAAACAAGAAAGAGTTTGACTTGAAAGGTTTTCAGTTACTATTCCTTAGAAAATCTCCTGCGTTGTTTTATCTTTTACACGGGACTTTTATTTTCTTTTCTTATGTTTTTCTACTCCTTATTCAAGCTGTAATGAGAATAGAAAGTGAAAGCGTCTCATAATGAAGATGCGCTGGCAAATGAAGAAACGTGTTCAACCGTAATTTCATTTAAACACGTAGAAAAGAAAGAAAAATTTCACTTTCATTTCATTGACAATAACACAGTTTCCTCGGTGGCAGCTTAAAAATGTCTTGCAACGAAAAAAAAGTAACTCTCGTCTCGTAAATATGCAGGCGAAAGTGTTGCATTAAATTAAAGCTGAGGACTTAAATTCTGAAGGAAAATAGTCGGGAAGAAAAAGAAAAATTTAATTTAATGTGTCTTCCCCTCATTATCAATGAGGGGTTCTAAAGGGTCCGCCAAATCACTTTTTTTGAAAATGCTTTAAAAAAAACTACTGAATATTTTCTCAAATTTATTTTTTTATTTGAAAGTACAATCATTCCGGTTAATAATGGAAAATAATTTCATTCAAATGGCTGCCTCGGCTGGCCATGCAGTAGCCTACACGATCGGTCCTATTTTTAAGCACATTATCGATTGTGTGCAGCTGTATTTCACCAATGGCTTCACGAATATTGTCCTTTAAAGCGTCAATTGTCTCTGGCTTGTCGGCGTAACACTTATCTTTGACGGCACCCCACAAATAATAGTCCAACGGTGTCAAATCGCATCTCCGAGGTGGCCAAATGACATCAGCTCTGCGGCTGATAATGCGATCTTCAAAAACAGGGCGCAAAACATCGAGTGCAGCTTCGGCTGTGTGGCACGTAGCACCGCCCTGTTGAAGCCAAATGTTGCCAATATCCTCCTCTTCAATTTATGTGAACAAAAATCCGTTCAACATGGCCCGATAACGATCGCCATTGACTCTAACGGCCACTCCTTGCTCATTTTCGAAGAAAAATGGCGCAATGCCTCTGGACCAAAATCCGCACCAAACAGTGACTCGTTTTGGGTGTGTCAGCTTTTCAATGTATGCTGATTTTTTTTTTTGACAAAATCGGCATCTTCTGGTGTAGGCTACTGCATAGCCAGCCGAGGCAGCTATTTAAATGAAATTATTTTCCATTATTAACCGGAAGGATTGTACTTTCAATAAAAACAGAAATTTCAGAAAATATTCAGTAGTTTTTTTTAAGCATTTTCAAAAAAAAAAGTTATTTAACGGAGCCTTTAGATGCAAATATCTTTGGAGCCGTCAAAAATTATGGGAAACAAATTTTTGTATTGTAAACCTCTGCTCTGATATCTCATAAAAAAGAAGAAATTTAATAAGTATTTCCTTTGATGTAGGACCTTCTGTCAGCAGTTTCCGACAAAGTCTTTGAAAATAAAGCCAAGTAAGCCATAATTTTACCTACTAAGCTACGTGAAATAAATATGCCCAGAATAAATTATCTCATGCGTTTTTTTTTTGGGGGGTTTTGTGAAATCTCGAATGAAACGAAAATTGGCCTGTCGTCAGAACTGTGGCGGCCGCTTGATGGATGTTTTATTCAAGACTTTATCGGATAAGATAAAGATAAAGTAGCCGTAGTCTAGTAGGTAGTGTACTGGCGTAATCTAAAACTAAACGAAATATGTGGCGACTTCCACTCAGTAGATTGCCACTTATGTATAAAATTAATACACACAGCATAAGTGGTGTGAGAAACTAGGTCGTAATCGTAACTGAAGAGTTGTAATGACCAATTATGTATGTATGTATGTATGTATGTACTATAGCTTAGATACAGTCATACAGATAATTATACGTACCCCCCTAAAAATATTTTTTTTAAAGTAATGAACTTATAATCTAAAATTTCTTTACATTATCGTCTGTAACGACACATTTACCTAAATAAAGAAAAAATATTCCCAAAATCTATGAATTTGTGACTGCAGTTTGCTTAAAACCAATATGGCACCACAGAAAATTATACGTACGACCTTTATTTCGTATAAAATTTCTCCAAGGGTAGCCCGGTATATAAAAGGTATTGTGAATAAAAATCCTAGGACTACAGCCGAAGAAATGCGAAATACCTCGGAAAGTGATCACAATGTTATTGTGCATTCCGAAACAGTTCGAAGTGTTTTGAGAAAGAACGGTTTCCGCAGCCGAGTGCCGAGAAAAAAGCCACGATTGGAATTTGCCCAATAATATATGGACAAGTCAACTGATTTTTGGGCGAATGTAATATTTAGTGATGAGAACTAATATAATTTGTTCGGCTGTGACGGCAAACAACAAATTTGGCGCAAAAATCAGTTGACTTGTCTATATATTATCATTTTTAAAAAAATGTTTTTCAGGGGGGGTACGTATAATTATCTGTGCGACTGTAAATTGTTCAATAAGTTCTTTCCAATTTCACCAGGAATTATTATTTCGTAAAGGGTACGTATGATTAATATTCGTTTCGTAAATCAACTCATACGATGTAAAAAGAGTTTTCAAAAAATAATTTAAGCTTTTTATTACCAAAACAGAGTCTGTTATTAAATTTTCAAATCACTGAAAATGCAAAAGGACACTCAGCCACAAAAGTATACATGCGGTTAAAAAATTTCAAACATTTTTTAACTAATCCGTTTTCGTTGATAATCTTTGTAATTGTCTGACATATTTCTTCGATTTTAAGACGGTCTTTTGCTTTGGTTCAGAAATTTGTGAAATTTGTTAATCGGATGTGTGTGATGGCCTGTGCAGGGCCACAATTCAGTTCAATTTCAGAAATTTTTTAACCAATACAAAAGACCGTCTTAACATCAAAGATACTATAAAAATTTTCAACGAAAACGGATTAGTTAAAAAATTACAGAAAAAAAATTTCTGTAACTGTATGTATAATTTAGTGACTGTGTGTATTTGATTAGAGACACAGCAGCAGTTAGAAAAACGAATTTATCTTTGAAAAAAAAAATCGAAACAGAAACAATTGCTTCAACTAATTGCTTTTCAAATGACTGGTCATTTGTGTGAAACAAACTAACGAATAAAAAAAAGAAAAAAACGGTTTTAATTTGGATTGCGGGCGGCACAGTTGAATTTAATGAAACCAAAAAAACTACTACTTCTCGCATACTATTACACTCTCTATGGACATTTCTGTTAAAAGTTTTCGTAGAAATATTTTTGCTCTTTAAGCTGTACGTCAAATATTTCAAATTATTTGTGCATTAAGAAAATCATTGACACTAAAAATCACTTAAAAAGTCCAATCAGAAAATTTTGAAAACTTTTCCAACAAATCCGCGAGTCAGCATTTTGTTGCTATCGCCGTAATAATCAAGTGCCATTATGATTTGAGCAGCATCATCCGCCTGGCATATCACCACCCATGAGTTAACTCTTCTTGTCATCATCATGATCAACGTTTTCATACTTGGCGCTCTAACTTGCCGTACGCTGTGTGAAACTTTAAAAACTTCTTCTTATCCTTACAATTACCTTTCAATGTATGTAAAACCGGTCTTAAAACTTGTTTTACTTGTTGCTGTTGTTGTCCCGTTACAAAACGGAAGTGTCTGTCATTCTCAGTCAATTAATTTCAATTTAAAATTTTCTCATTTTGAACATTTAATCGATGAGATGTTGTAAGTAAAAAATGGCGAGACACTTAAAATAGTTGCATGTAAATACAATTCTATGTAGGTATGTAGGTATTGATGTATAGGTATATTTTCAGCTGTATATGTGTGAGTTAGTGTTACTTTATATAAAATTAAATTTGGCTTAATCAATTGACTTTTAGTGCCATTTTAGTCGCAAAGTTGAATTATAAAGTTTGATTGGAATTCGCCGTTTTAATCTAATACAACAGTGATTGAGCGGTTTGAGGGATTACAAAGGATAACAATTGCTATGTTAAATTAAAGGATTTAAAAAGTGAAATAAATTGTAGAAAAATGGAATTCATTAAATGACTCAAAGTTATACATACGTTAGAGGAACATTAGAAACTTATAACCTGCAGGAAAGTTCTGGCCGGCATAGTTTGAAGCCTTTATCATCTGATAACAGAAGTCTGGTCTTTCCATATCCTTAACACACTTGCTGTATCTGACACTAGGCTACCATTTTTATATTTAAAGGAAGAAATAACCTTTCGGACTTCATTTCGGCTTTTATGACCCAAGCAAGAGAAGCATTAGAAGCATACATAATTGGTCATTCCAACCCTTCTGTCAGGATTATGATCTAGCTTCTTGCCTACAGTTTAAAGTCGACTCCGAATGACAGATTTTATTGAAAGACATATCATGGCAATCTTTTATTTACACTCAGAGTTTTTGCCAGATATCTGCTGAGAGCCAGTCGCCGAAGAGGTATTTTTTCATACTTTGGTATGTTGGAGATGTCTGACCTTGGGATTGAAACGTGACCTCACGTTTTATGAGCCACTACACTACCTACTAGACTACGGCGACTCCAATAGTTCAATTTGTTAATATTTGATGAATAAGTTGTTCTCGTGGGACCATAAGGAAACATTGTAACCCCTGATTCACTAGTTCAGTTAACTTCATTGAACCTTATGGTCTTCTACTTCAGTGGATATTCGTATAAGAGTCAAAATATCTCCTTAGTTGCACTGGAACAGAGTGCATTGGTCCTTTGGTGATCAAAAAATATACAAAAATACCCTAAAAACCTTTGCTTTATGCTGCTTATGTTTGCTGGATAGTAAATATGATTTAAATTTTATACTCCAGCATAAAAAACTCTTTTAAATTGAGCAAAAAACGAATTTTTTTAAATTATTTTAAAAAATTTTTCATCTTTTTTAAAGAATTCTTTCGTACTTCTTTGCATTTTTCATAATTAAATCATTTCTCTTCATTGATTGAATTTATTGGCTTCATTTTCTTTTCTTCTTATTCTTCATTTATTTCCTTCAATGCCTTTCCTGCTCTGCTCACATAAGGACCTGCCGATTCAAGTTTCCGTTTCTGCATAATTGCCAATTTTAATGCATCTATAAAGGAATCAACCGCACTTTCTTTCCTTAAAAGATTTTTTACTCCTTTTCGACGCCAGTAATTATGCCTTATTATTCTTATTATCGATTGTCCACAGCCATTGTTAATTAATTCTCTCTTTAAAATTGCCTTTAATTGGCAATTAAATGGTGAATGGTTTACGAATTACTGCAAAAGAAAAATAATTTCATAAGAAAACCTTTATAAAGAACGTAAAAATTTGCAATCAAAGCCTTAAAGCAGGCAACTTTTTAAGTTTTTGTTTATGTCTAAAAGTATGCAAAAAAATTTTTACAATAAAAACTTTTAAAATTTGTTAGTATTTAAAGCACTCTACACCAGACGTATGGCATGGAAAATATAATTTTTTATTTCCATTTATTGACCACACATCTATTATTATAACAATAACAACATTGTCATATTGTTTCATATGCCTGAAGGTATGCAACAATTGTTATGAACAAGAGTAAAAAAATGTATGAATAAAAAATTAATATTTGAATATAATACGGCTATGGAAGCAATAAAAAAATATCTCAACGTTCAATAAATATTGACTATCAATGAGAAAACAACAAAAAAATTAAATAAAAATTCCGTGTTAAATGCTTAACGCGTTAAACTATTGTTTTCATTCAAAGGTGTGCTTTTTATTTCAAAATATTTCCAAGAGCTAAATTGAATACGTAATTGAGTCTATTGACAGGTGTCAAGTTCATTTTGACAAAAATTGTTTGTGTTGAAATTTCTATTCTTTTGTTTAAGGAGAGAGCAAGAAAGAATTTTGGGCTCAAAACCCAATGTAAAATCATTCAATATGTATTTAAATTAAAAGAAATATTGTTTAGTGAGACACATAATTAATGGTAATAAATTTGTTCCAAAATTAATAAAGTTTATAAGCTTATAAGTGTTGCCAAATTATTTAGTGCCCATTCCTCATTGGCATATAAAAACATCTAATTTTTTTTAATAAAATAAAAAGAAAATGTGAATCAATTCGCCACATATAATATAATAAAATTTATATCAAATGCAAATAAAAAATTGCATACTTTTACGCCTGGTGGTATGCAATAAATTGTGAAGAATTGCCAGTGAAAGCATATTGTAAGGCTGATGACATTTTTTTATCTTTCGATTTTAGCAAAACTTAGTCCAACTTATTTAAAGTGCTTGGGCATATTTGTACAAAATTGTTTTATTTATTCATATACCCGGAATATATATTCATCCGGAAATGGATTTCATGGCTGGAAATGATGTTTCAATAAAATTTGGGTCAATTGTCAAATGCTCTAGAGCCTATTCAGTGAACACAAGTCACTGTCTATGATAGTTTACCTTCAGTTCTTGAGTCAATCGAATCTCTCACAGGGAGAGGCCCAAGCCACAATGTAAAATTGCCCAAGATTTTGTGTGCAAAAGGCTGAGTTCTTGTGATCAACACTTATTCAAATTCCTCGGATTCTCTCTCTCACTTTTGCACGACTGCAGCCATATTTTCGACAGATCTTGTGTCATTGTACGGATTTTGGGCGATCATTTACTGAACCAATGGACTCGAATCTATCGAGCACATTGAGAATAGTTCTCTTGATAGAACACTTATGGGCCGTTTTAATAAAATAATTTTCTTATTTGCACATGTTATGAATGCCTTACACGTCCATGGTGATTTGGTAAAATAGACTGATTAGTCGCCGTAATCTAGTAGGTAGTGTGTTGGCTTTTTAGACGGTTCAAACCCCAGGTCTGATATCACAACAGAACGAAATATGAAAAAATATTTCTTCGGCGACTTCCTCTTAGCAAATTGCCATGAAAGGTTTATCAAGAATTTGTCGTTCCGAGTCGACTTTAAACTGTAGGTCCCGCTACTCTTGTATAAATATTGTTACATAAATCGAAACGACCTAATATCGTTTAACAACACAATACACACGACACAAATACACACTAACACTAACAATACAATGAACGTGTTGATTATCTAAAGATGCACACACACATATGTACGACGAACCTGCTTGCGCCTAGTACCAACGGCAACATAAGCAAGGTACACAAACAACAATGTATTAGCAATAGAGCTCTGGAGAAGGCGATATCACGAACCTTCCACTTCAAGAATATTCGTTAGACTAGTTGTGTCGGACTATAAAAGGGCTGGACAAAGCAGGAAGCAGTCAGAGTTATAATTCAGTCAGCCTTGTGTGAAGATGCGCTGCGGTTTGAACGTACAAGTGGTATTGCTGGCAAAAAGGTTGTAAGCAGAGAAGATCTAACGAACAGTTGTTAGTGTTAACACGGACAGAAGTGTGAAATAGAATAGTGTACAAGCAAATTGTTGTTGTATCGTTAAGTTCTATACGGTGGCACACAGAAGTAGTGTAAAGAATAAAGAGAGTTTAAGAGAAATTAGACCCGTATTTGTTTTTACTTTGGTTGCAATTAACGAACTCATATTTAAACGTTTTTAAAAAGGTAAAAACGTAACAATATTTATACACACAACTTAAGTGGGGTGAGAAGCTAGGCTGTAGTCCTGACTGAAGGATCGTATTGACCAATTGTGTATGTATGTACACGGCCGTTATTGTTTGTCGAAGATCGAAAGGTCCTTGTTGGACGACGCCTTACATTTCAGTCAACCTGTGTCCTGTCAACAAAGAGATCAAAAAATTAAATTCCTGAAAACCCTGCCCTAACTTGTTCTGCTCTTTCAAAATATTTGCACAAAATGGTCCACAAGAGTAAACGTTACTTACGTTTGATTTGAATTCCCATACAGAGAAGAAGAACACTTAATTCCTGCAGCTCCTCGGAATTCATATACAAAGCGATGTGATATGATTATATTAACTTGGAAGCCTTTAAAGACCCCTAATGGTTGCAGTTTTTGCTATAACTTTTTAAAACCTTTTCTCCATACCAAATTACAGAACAGGGCATATTATTTCAGGCTGCATTTAAATAATTTGTAACAACAATAACAAGCAACTTATTTTACTGTCAATTACAATGACAAATATCCGTTTGCTGTGTTATCAGATTTTAAAACAAAATATTGTCGCTTCAAAAATTTATTTTATTCTTCCCTTTACCTGCCACTTTTGCCATGGACAGAAAACTGCTGTGAAGAAGGGAGAAAGAGAGAGAGAGAGAGAGAGCGAGAGAGGTGTGTGTAATTAATTCATACATGCCACAGTAATAAATTATTGCATTGCATTTGAAAATGTATTTGTAAATAACAGTTGCAACATTTCCTGTTTCACCTTCTGTGTTTTAAGGCCCACAAAATTAAAAAGGTTTCTGCCTCTCTTGTTTTTTGCATTGTATGGCTTTACCCATGATTTTTGTGGCAAGCAGAATTACATGCATTTGCATGTACTATGCTAGATGTCATGTTGCATGTTGCAATGTTTACTGTGAGGACATGTATAATAAATGTTAAAACAGCCATAAACATAAATTGTTGCCAGTAACTAAACAGTAATATTTTTTGGAATATATAATGAGTCCCCCACTTATTCTTTCTCTCTCTCTCTCTCTCTCTCTCTGCTCTCAGCTCCTATCAACACTCTTTAATAACTTAAACCCCATAACGCCTAAATGTAGGCAACAAAAAAAGAAGAAAACAAATCGCAAAAATCTATGCAAAACCAGGCATACATTAGATTAAAATCTACGGAACAAAAACAAAAAAAGGAAAATGGAAACAAAAACGTTATGGAAAAATGTCACCTGCATAGAGGTGGTAAATAGAAAAAGAATTTAAAACGTATGCTTTTAGTATGCTGTGGCATGTTGCTGCATGTTACGTTTTAAATTGTGTTTTTTTGGTTTCTGGTCAGTTGTGAAAAATGATGTGGCATGTAAAACTGCTCATGTAATTTATTAAAAAAAGCAAAAATTCCATACAAAAAGGGGCGATTATTTGTAAGAGAGAAAAAATCAAAGTTAATGGTTGTGTTGAAATAAACTCGAAATAATTATTTGTACTTCCCGATATACAAGGGGATTTAATGTAGTTGGAGAATACATAAGAATAATTTTAAAGCAGACTGTATTAATCCAAATCGCCTGACTAAAAAAAAATACTGTGTACAGATACTCAAATCATAATTGAACCTTAAGTTCGTTTCATTAAAGAAGAAATAAAAAACCTCAGTTTTCTGTGGTCAATTCCTAGTCAATTCACAGTATTTGCTGAAGTATTTTAATAATAGAAGACCGGAGGAAAGAATCTTCCAAAGGGCTTTGAGTAATTCATAAGATTTCTGATAAATTTCTTTACTTTTTTATATACTCCTTAAAGTATGCTTATCTTCACTGAATGGCATTTGAAGGGTCTCTGATGTGGTCTAAACCTTTTTCACTTTTTATGACTAAAGACTGGAAGAAAGAGTCCTCCAGAGGGCTTTGAATAATTCTTAAGATTCCTTATAAATTATTTTACTTTTTTAAATTCTCCTAAAAGTATGCTTATCTCTATTGAATGGGATTTAAATGGTCTTAGACGTGATATAAAGCTTTGATAGAAGACCAAAAGACATTAAGATATCCTTCAAAGTGCTTTTTATATTTCTTAAGTTTTTCAACCACTTCTAAAAGTATGCCACAATATTTTTCGTTTATGTGTTGGGTTATCCAGCTCATTAGTATTTCATAGACAATTTGGAAGTATTTATTGTGCTTATTTGTGTTTGTACAAGTAAATGATAACATAATAACTTATTAACGTCTTGAGAAAGTAGTTCACTTGCTAAAGCGAAGCTCCGAGTTCAATTATCTACTCTGACTACCTCTTAATAGTCTACAGACAAATCATTTCAATTCACATTAAACTGTATGTTCTGCCACCCTTGAATAAAATTAATTTCGAATATAAGTGGTGTAAGAAAGTGTCGGGTCCTCCAATAGAGACTTGAGAAATTTGATAGTTGAGTTCAATTCTTAGCTCTTATATCTTCAAGAAGAAATATTTTAGTTGCTTACTACCTCTCAGTAATCTTCAGTCAAATTTATTTCAATTCGCGTTAACTTTTAGGGCCAATTCGACCTCCGGGTACTGTACTTGTCTTAATTGACAAGTACACGTCCTCTAACCTAACCTCACTTTTAGGTCCTGCCACTCATGAATAGAATTAATTCCGAACATAAGTGGTATGAGAGACTACTAGGTCTTGCAACAGAGACTTTCGAATTTTGATAGCACCCTTACATAATTGATCATTACAATTCTTCATTCAGGATACAACATAGGTTCTTCCAACACCCATGATGTGCTTATTGTTTTAATCTTTGAGTAGCAGGCCTCGACTCCCTAGGACATATTGTTGTGAAACTTTTCATGACAATTTTATTTACTCTCAGAGTATCTGCTGAGAGGAAGCCTTGAATGAAATATTTTTCATATTTCGTTTTGACCGATACAACTGGCAGTTTGAACCATGGCCCCACGTCTAATAAGCTAACACACTGTCTGCTAGAATACGATGTCGATAAAAGACATCGTGTTAAGGCTACATGTATCAAATTATTTGTCATTTATTCAGTCTATTTAAACAAATCAACATGGACGTATAAAGCATTTAAGAACATAAGCGTTCTGTTCGTGCTACGTACCGAGCGCTTCTGTATTATCACTATTGCCATAATCGACCTACCAAGAGGAGTATTCGCATTCTGGTCGATAAATTCAAGTCTACTAGTTCAGTCAACGATCGGCCAACACTCGCATATCGACGTAATCCAAAATCTATCCAAAGAACATCGCCTCTCTACGTGAAGGTGTGTAGGAGAATCAAAGGGAGTCCATTTCCTGGCCTGTCATACACTACAATTTATCGAATTTTGTATTGTAACTTATACCTACACCCGTACAAAATTCAATTGACTCAGGAACTGAAGGTAAACGACCACAAACAGCGACTTGTGTTCGTTCAATGGGTTCTGGATCGTAATCTTCAACGAAATTCATTTTCAGCAAAGAGGCCTATTTCTGGGGGCGATACCAATCCATATGAGATCCAAAAGCGTTATATTCATCCGAAAAAAATTTCTGCTTGATGTAGATTTTGAGATGGCGGCGTTATCTTTGCGTATATCTTTGAGAACGAGGTTTGCCAGGCCATTGTAATCAACGGCTAGCACTATGGGTCTACGCTTACCAACTTCTTTTGGTATGCTTTGGATAATCTAAAGTTTAGAACATGATGAGTATGATGATGATGTATGAGTATGATGATGATGTATAAGTATGATGATAATGTATGAGTATGATGATGATGTATGAGTACGATGATGATGTATGAGTATGATGATGATGTATGAGTATGATGATGATGTATGATCTTTGCGTATATCTTTGAGAACGAGGTTTGCCAGGCCATTACTATCAACGGCTAGCACCATAGGTCTACGCTCACCAACTTCTTTTGGTATGATTTGGATGATCCAGAGTCTAGAACATGATGAGTATGATGATGATGTATGAGTATGATGATGATGTATGAGTATGATGATAATGTATGAGTATGATGATGATGTATGATCTTTGCGTATATCTTTGAGAACGAGGTTTGCCAGGCCATTGTAATCAACGGCTAGCAATATGGTTCTACGCTTACCAACTTCTTTTGATATGATTTGGATGAGTCTAGAACATGATGAGTATGATGATGTATGATTATGATGACGATGTATTTGTATGATGATGATGTATGAGTATGATGATGATGATATAAGTATGAGTGGTTCGTGCCACACAGATTATGCCATAATGGAATATCTGCACGAGTGATTTGAAGAAACGATGTGAACTAGCCACTGAGAAATGCAGATCTTGCGCTGACCGACTTCCCCCTCCTGCGTTCACCTGTGGCGTCACAACGGACCGCTATGCGTGCTCAAGTGAGCTTTTGGTATGAAGCTACCACACTAACCTAGTCACTGAGAGCGTGCAACTTGACCTCGTTATGCTCTTTGTATTGAGTTTCCTTAAGTCGCAAGTGTATGCGAATAAGTCACACGTAGTAGCAGCCCACGAAGTCTACATACCCGCTGCTATCGGTAAAATTCAGTCTGAATTATGCGTCAGAGTTATGAAACTGTAACCAGAGAAGCGATGGCAGGTATCTGCATGATGTTACGGGTCAAAAATCCATTTTTTTTTGGAATGTTGGGAGGGAACTGAAGCTTTTTAATTTAAAAATTGATAGCCATAATAACGTGTGTTTTTTTTTTGTTTTTTCTGTATATGTAAACAATCAGTTGACCAAGCTTATGCTGTCTATAATTGAGCTTCCATGCACTTGAGTCAATTAAAAAGGAATTCTGATGCATTGGCATAATGGCAGTCCACAAAGCCTAAAGTTTTTAAGAATTTTTTGTTTGTCATCTGCCCTACAACACTCATCAATTGCTTTGGCCAAATTGTAGAAACCATCGTTTAAAAATCTCTTTTTCAAAATTAATTTGTTTACTTCCTATTATTATTAGTCATGGAACCTTAAAATTACAGTTAAAAAGCCATATCCTGTTAAACAGTTTTTACTGTTGGTTACGATTTTTTTTCTTTTTTTTTTTTTGGGAAACTTGATTCCCTGATTACAACATCAATAAAATAATACTGAAATCGTTTTTCTGCTTTGTTGTAGTAACCCAACTGTTACGGTGGCATTGCCACATGCAATTGCTAGTAATAACAATGTGTTATTTTATGATGCTACACTAGCCAATACCGGGAAGAAAAAACAGAAACAAAAAACGCTCTTCAAAACTGTGGCAAACATAGGAAAAAACCCAAAAAAGTATGCTACAGTTTTTTCGGTTTTTTAACCACAAAAGTATACACAAAAAAATATAGAAAATATGTGTATACATGTGGCTGTGTATGTATGGAGGAAAAAAGTCGTTGTATTGGTGTATGTGGTGTATTTGTAACATGTCATTCGATGGTATTACTGTGACATTCTTTGCTACAACATACATAGAAACAAAAGCACCAGGCATTAAATATCTGATAAAAGGAACAACGAAGAAAAACCCTCTCCTGTATTGGAGTACCATGACGGAAATAATGCAATTTTCTCGTCATTTTCTGTGTTTTTTCTTTGCTTTTTGTTTTTGTTTTTCCTTCCAATATTGTAATAGTTTTCCTTTTTCCCAAACGAATTTTTTTCTGTTTTGAGGTAAAGAAAGTTTGATCAAATAAATGAAATGAGTATTGCCGGAGAAAAGAAATGAAAAAAACGTACAATAAGGAAACTCTAGCATAAGAAAAGAGGAAAATATAAGTGATTTCCGTTGTGTATAAATAAAACCGCAAAATTTGATTGTTTTTCATGCAATTTTCTTCATCAAACTTAAGTTGCATGAGGAAAAAAAACTAAAAGATTGAAAAATAAACAAATAAAAGAAATTGAATTGAGTGTTTCTGAAATGTGGTTTGTGTAATGCACAACCACCCCCGAAAAAAAAAGAAAAAAGTCTGAAATCCGAAGAAGAAAAAGTTTTGTTTCATTTGCCACAATGATATGAAAACAATGGTTAATAAATTGTTTTTGTTGTTTTTGTTGTTTTTTTGTGGAAGAAAATTGTGACTGACACTAAAAGAGTTGTCAGCAACACACTCTGAGTTCAGTTAAATGGAAAATCTTCATCATCAACAACGTTTTTCTTTGTCAACATTATCACTAGCACTGGCTGAAGATGCATGTCATCAATTTGAATTTCAAAAAATAAACAAAAAAAATAAGATTTGAGAAAAAAAAAGAAGAAGAAGTCCATAAAAATTTCTGCCATATAGGCCCTTATATAGGTCTGCTTTCTTAAGAGGTTATAACACCACCTGTTGGCATTTAAAATAAAAAGAAAAGTCTTCTTCTATTTTTTACATCAAATCTGCATACTTTACCTTTAGTTTAGTAATGTCATAGGGTTCTGAACTTGGGTAGCGGATTTATTATGATTTCAAGATGTTTTTTGACAGCGCATTGTGTCTTTAGACCAAGGTTTATCAAATGTGACAGTAGCACCTCTTCTTCTATAGAACTTGTAGTAATGTGAGGCAGGCGGTTACTGTTGAACACGTTTTGTTCTCCATCCAAAATACTTGGGAATTTTTTACGATCTTATGAGGTTTTTTGACAGCGCTTAGTGTCTTTAGAGCAAGGATTAGCAAATGTGACAGAAGCACCTCTTCTTCTGTGTAACTTGTAGTAATGTGAGGAAGCCGGTGATTGTTGAATACTTTTTCTTCTCCGTCCGTAGAGGAAAGTTCAAGATTCTTAAGAATTTTCTACAATCTTATGAGGTGCAGTGTGTCATGAGAGCAAGGAGCAAGGCATGTGGAATAGTTGCGTCTCTTTTTTTCCAGGATTTGTAGCAGAGGGAGATAACTGCGGTCTGTTGAACACTTTTTGTATCTTCATCTGTAGAGGCGAGGACTCACAGTGACTTTGGAAGGTTGCTCTACACTGGCATTCTAGACATTGCTTTGACAATAGTGGATTCTCTTTATTTTCTTCAAGCTCTCTATTTCCCTCGGGCTTATAATTTTCCTCGCCTCTCTTTTATTCTGATCTGCATTTCTGAAGGTAAACACAATGGACTGCGTTTGGTGTCAATGTAGAAGTGTTTAGATTAGAACTTGTAGAGTAAGTGACGACAATTTCTTCTGATCTTCAATAGAAGCAGAAGGCTGGCCTGGCTGCAGTTAGGATTACTGCAGTTAAAGTCTGGTCCTAGCTGGACTATTGACAAGCAGCTATTCTGGTAATATGTTTTCTTATAAGAGGACATTTAAACTTCAAATGGGAACTTCCGGTCTGAAGACGCGAAGTTTCCCAATGACAGACATGAGGTTTGCACTGATGGCTCCAAAATGCTAGACAGATTAAGCTGTGAAATATGTATAAAGGGTTCGCCAAATAACTTTTTTTTTTGAAAATGCTTTAAAAAAAACTACTGAATATTTTCTCAAATTTCTTTTTTATTTGAAATAATAATGGAAAAATGGTTAATAATGGAAAATAATTTCATTCAAATGGCTGCCTCGGCTGGCCATGCAGTAGCCTACACGATCGGTCCAATTTTTAAGCATATTATCGATTGTGTGCAGCTGTATTTCACCAATGGCTCCACGAATATTGTCCTTTAAAGCGTCAATTGTCTCTGGCTTGTCGGCGTAACACTTATCTTCGACGGCTCCCCACGAATAATAGTCCAACGGTGTCAAATCGTAGCTCCGAGGTGGCCAAACGACATCAGCTCTGCGGCTGGTAATGGGATCTTCAAAAACAGGGCGCAAAACATCGAGTGTAGCTTCGGCTGTGTGGCACGTAGCGCCTTCCTGTTGATACCAAATGTTGCCAATATCCTCCTCTTCAATTTTTGTGAACAAAAATTCGTTCAACATGGCCCGATAACGATCGCCATTGACTGTAACGGCCACTCCTTGCTCATTTTCGACGAAAAACGGCCCAATTATGCCTCTGGACCAAAATCCGCACCAAACAGTGACTCGTTTTGGGTGCGTCGGCTTTTCAATGTATGCGTGCGGGTTCTCAGTGCCCCAAATGCGACAATTTTGCTTGTTTACATACCCGCCAAGATCAAAATGAGCTTCATCTGAAAAGATGATTTTTTTTGCCAAAACCGGTATCTTCTGGTGTAGACTACTGCATGGCCTGCCGAGGCAGCCATTTGAATGAAATTATTTTCCATTATTAACCGGACGGATTGTACTTTCAAATAAAAACAGAAATTTGAGAAAATATTCGGTAGTTTTTTTTTAAGTTATTTGGCGAACCCTTTATAAGGGTTCTAGTATTAAACTCTCGTGTAGGACGACTGGCTACTGGAATGTTTTAAAGTAATTCATGACCAGCTTGAAAGCGACAAAGAGTTTATAGAGTGCTGGGGTGTGCTTTCAAAAGCTTTTAATTTATACCGACCACCTCAGAGTGCGATTAAGCGTTTAACGAATGTTATTTCGATATATATTCCTGTCCATGAATGTTAAGTATTTCAGTGGGGAATATTGGATCAATCAAAGGCACCCAGAACAAAAGGATATCGTCGGATTGTACTGGCTAGGGCTGCTATGGAGCTCGTCTTATGGCCCTCATCAGTTACTTCGGTTTATTTTACTTCTTATCCGATTTTTAAACCACCAAAGCATAACAGATGTTTTTAAACAATATTTGGTAACACAGTACTCCTCTATTTTTTTATTTCTCTGTTGACAGATTTTCACATTCAAATCATTATAAACAATAATGAAATCAAATGAACTTTTAATAAAATCTGTCTGCTGCTAAAACTACAAATACATACACACACACACGCACACATAAATAAAATAATTTTATTATCTCTTCTGTCATTTCTACTCATCCATACTCAAACGTACTTAATAATCCCGCTTCACACAATTGTTAGAACATGCCAAAATGGAAGTGCGTAATCCATGTCTAACGTGCTCGTAAAGAGAAAACACGACTATAAAGTGAAATACAAAGAGATTTGCATATCAATTGCATTTAATATTCGCCATACACACACACATATATTCACAAGTAAATTCTTATATATGTATACATAGTTGTCATGCATACATCTACACTAGTAGAGATTAATATGCGAACATCTTTCTGTTTAGTTTGCCGGCGTGTCAGTTGATATGAATTTATGGCAGAGCAAATCAAAAATGAGATGCAAGAGCATTAGAGTGAGAAGGGGAGGGTGGGGAGAGACAAATTGAAATATTTTATGGAATTCATATGCAAATCATTTCCTTAAATAACTGTACATTAAAATATTTATATGCGTACATACATACATACATATATAATCTTAGAGATAAATGCTCCACTGTCTATGAATAGGTCGTTTTATGGGTGAGGAGTAAAAGCAATTGTGCTTAGATAGACAGTTTCATACAAAAAATGTTCAATAAACAGTGGGAGGCACAGCAATGGGACGATTTAAAATGTGCTTCAGAAGTCACAGAACCTCTCCCTTTATTATTTATTTTGTTTATTATGTCTGCAGTTTCGTAGTCGTGGCATGTAGAAACGCTGTCTATAATTAGTTGCATTGACTTCCATAGTTTGGTTAAGGAAGATGGAGAACCTCCTTAAAGGAAAAGATTCCACTTAGGTCAGCATTTGCCCCACTGTGGTGCTACAATCAATTTTACTCGGGGGTCAAATATTCCTTGGAGAAAACTTCTAGAGGAGCTTCTTGAACGGAAACGTCCCACATAGAACAGCATTTGGTCCATTGTGATTCCACAAATAATTCTCCCAAGAAAACCATCCCAAGTTCAAAATAAATTTTTATATTAGAGAGCTCGGTCAGAGATATTAAAAAGATGAGAAATGAGAAACCTTCGTCGCTTTATGACCAGAGCAAGGCACTGAACTCTGAGGTAAAAGGCAGTCTTTTCCAACTGCTTAGATCTACAGCTCATGCAGATATCATTAGCCGGACTGCCAAGTCTTTCGGCATGTCTACCAAAAGGACAGGGGCGCTTAAGTATCCCTATTGCGCAATGGATAGACATGAGACAGAAGTCCGTACTTTTCTTGTCCATACGTGTTTAGCAGATATAAACATAACATAACCCAATTGGTCATTACAGCCTTTGAGCCACACCACTTATGTTGTGCGCGTTAATTTTTTATACATCAGTGGCGGGACCTATAGTTTAAAGTCGACTCCGAACGACAGATTTTTGAGCAGCTTTTCATGAAAATTTTATTTTCTCTCAGAGTTTTTGTTAGAAATCTGCCGAAGAAATATTTTTACATGTTTTCGTTTTGATGTCTGACCTGGTGTTTGAACCAAGTCCTCACGTCCAATAAGCCAACACACTACCTACTATACTACGGCGACTTCGAACAATCAATTTTACTTTATTTTATTTTACAAACATTCCCTAAAGAAAACTTCTAGGCGAGCTTCTTGAACGAAGACGTCGCTCATCATAATACCACAATCATTTCTACTCGGGGGTCTAACAGTCCCTAGAGCCAACCATTCCGAGTTCAAAATAAATTTTTATATATGAGAGATGGAAGGGAGAGATCTCAGAAAATGAGAGCTTAGAAACCTTCGTCTCTTTAAAACAAGAGCAGGGTACTGACACTTGAGGTGAAAGACAGTCTCTTGATCCTTCTCCGACCCACAGCTTGTGCAGAAGTTATTAGTCGGAATGCCAAGTCTTTCGGCATGCCTGCCACGAGGACAGTGGCTCGCAAAAATCGCTATTGTGTGCTATGGATGGCCATGAAAATTGAGAACATAATGTAAGTTTCCATACATATCCAACAGAGTCTAGCAATATTGCACGTATCCTTCTGCTGCCAACGAGATTGAACTTGACCCCCATAGCTGATAAATTTTTCCTGGACTATAGCCATTAAAGTCGGCTTTCTATGTCTCTTTCTGAATTTCAATATTTCAAGGTCATAAACAGTTCTGCTAGTTTCCATCTTAAAATCCAATATTAGTTTCGTTTGCCATTTTTTTGCCTACCACTGTACTTAATCATTCATAACTATTGCAGACATTTTACCTTTGGCTGTTGGCTCTTATAAAAGCCAGGTTTTTCCTTTTTTTCTGTTTTAATAAATGTTTTACAGTTTAAACTTAAAAAGCACTCCATCACTCTCCAGTTAAGCACTCAACCTCTAACACTAAATATGGCATCGACGCCATTATCATCGTTCAATCATGGCGTTTATATCATATACATACTAAATATATATATTTATATTGCATATACTATATATAGATATATGCAAAGTATTTAAGAAAATATTTTAAAATGCATCACAAAGAAAAAAAGAAATTCTAAGAAAGTTTTGCAAATACTAGCACAGAGCAAATAATCGCACGGTTAATATCATTGGGGAAGCAGAAGACCTTTAAATATTTTCAATTTCAAACAGGGCAACTAAATGCAGAAATACTGGCGAATATGAAGTTTAGGTATGTAGCATTAGTACGAAGATATTCTATATTTAAATGCATAAAGTTATGCCGAAGAAATTTTAGTGCATACTTTTAGGTGTTTTTCTGCACATATTCCACATATTTTTAGGAATGTGGTGTGTAATTAAAATTTATTGAGAAAACAAGCGCTATTCTCATCCTTCTTACCAATTTTTTTTTAAATTAGTTTCAATGATAATGCAGTAGATAGTAATATAAATATTTTGTCTGAAGTTATGCTGCAATAAAAAACTTTTAAATTTGTTTACTTCACTTTAAAAATAACTTAATAAAGCGTCCAAACAGGACGACTAAATGCAGAAATACTGGCGAATATGACGTTTAGGTATGTAATATTAGTACGAAGATATTCTATATTTAAATGCATAAAGTTATGCTGGAGAAATTTTAGTGCATACTTTTAGGAATATTTTTTACGGCACATACTTCACATATTTTTAGGAAACTGGTGTGTAATTAAAACGTATTGGAAGAATCAAGCGCTATTCTTATTCTTCTTACCAAAAAAAATTTTAAAAATTAGTTTCAATGATAATGCAGTGTAAGTAGTAATATAAATATTTTTCCTGAAGTTATGCTGCAATAAGAAGAAACGTTTACATTTGTTTACTTCACTTTAATAACTTAATAAAGCTATATTGTATGGCCTAATATATGTATATTAAGATATATTAGGCAGTAGATGAAGTTAGTCTAGTGTCCTTAGCAGATGCGAGACTCTTTCAGAAAAGGCCAGACATCCCACAAGGATATGCAGGAGACTTGCCGGGTAATCCGTGAGATGTAATCCAAGGATTATGTTCTGGATGTTTAAGACAGAATAAATTGAAAAACCTTCAAATGAAGTTAGAGAGGTTGCAGAGAAAATCGTGTATATTTACAACCGCGGCAATGAAAACCTATCCTAAAGCAGCGGTGGATGTTGAATTTAAAACCTTTTCACATGATAGTGAAGACCAAAGCTTGGAAGGTTATGGTTAGGACAACGGCAGAGAAAACTAACTAAGAGATAAAGCATAGAACTTCTTAAACAAATAAATCGATTGGCTAAGGTCTCCATTATTAACAGTGCCTTAAACAAAACCAATAGACGCTATGCTTTACAGTACAAAAGCTTCTCAACAAGGCTTAGTAATAAAAGTCAACTGAATACTCTGCAGTCAACTGAAGATACTCTTTTTAAGGAGGGAACATTCGATGATCTTCGTATGTTTTATGAATTTTAAAACAGCAGCGTGAGGTTTCGGTACCAGGATGTAAGATTCCGAATCCATGGTTAAAATCTCGCAGACATCTTTGAAGCGAATGTCCATACCAAACCTGTTTAGAAAATACAAAGTACGACGTATAACAATACTATCTGACAGTCAGGCCGTCGTACGGGCACTCAGCTCTTATGAAGTTAGCTCGAAATTATTACAGAACTATCGGGGGAAGCTCTATCGGCAAGGTATAGAATGGAGGTTATTTGCTGGTTCCCAACTCATTGGGAGAGAACATTGTTCAAGTGGTACAAGCGAACGGGTCTCAGCGGCATATACTCGAAGATTTTCCAGTCTCAATGCTCGTCTGATTCTGAGGCTCATAATGTTCTTTTCTCCCGTGCTTGAGGTGTAGGTCGACCAAATGCTTGTCATTAATTTTGAATAATTTTCAGTGACGCCATCCATCGGAAATTAATCGCACCAACCTCCGTTAACTCATGCGCAACAACTTTGTTAAAAAATGCACAGTTTAATTTAATTTTAATTCATTTTAAGTAAATTTCAGTGGCGCCACCTATTGGATATTAGTCATACTGACTTAGAAACCTTCCCCGGCTCAGGCGCAACAACTTTGCTAAAGATCATAACATGATCAAATGCATAGTTTACGATTCTATAAGGTACATACAAGCAAACATTCATTTATATATATATATACTATGGGAGGTGACACGCCCACTATAGCCAATCCGCCCATTTTGCTCATATAAACGCCAAAGTCGTCCATACAAAACTTGAGGACTCTAGCTGTTGCAGTTTATGAGATATGCGACATTGAATACTTATTGGGTATGTAGGCGTGGCACCTCGCCTACTTGAAATTTTAAAATAAAAAGTTGCCTATAGTTCCTTCCAGACATACAGGACATACATTTCAAGAAAATCGGTCCAGCCGTTTAGCCGTCTATAGACTTCAAACAAGCAAACAGACCCACAAACAAATAAACACACACTCATTTTTATATATAAGATTGGAGGGACATCTGCTGAGAGGAAGTCGCCAAAGTAATATCTTCTCATGTTTCGTTTTGTTCGAGTGGTTGGACCGGGAGTTTGAGCAAAGGATTCACGTCTAATAAGCCAACATATTACCTACTAGACTACGACGACTCCGGGCATTAGACTATCCAAAACCAGCCTGAAATGCTTTTTCTGAACAGGGATAGTGTCGAACCCAATATGTACACTCTGTGATGATGATAATGACTCTAAAGCATAGGATTGATAGTTAAAATAGATTCATTTCCAAAAACAGTACAAACGCCATAAAAGTAAAGCTTTCCACTTCTCTATCCCCTTTCGATTACTTTATTTTCTTCATAAAAATAAAAAAAGATGAAATCAAATAAAACTTTTCAAATTTATTTCTTACGATTTCAATTTCATGATAAAAAACTTTAAATATTTTCATGGGAAAACAAAATTATAATGCCATTAAGATTTACAGATAAAACGCCTGAATATATGCCACAATTTTCGTAAACGATTTATACATTTATAAAAAAAAGAAGAAACAATCAAGCAAAAGTAGTAAAATTTTATGTAAATATTGTGACAAATTGCTTCAAAAACATATAAAAAATTGTAAGAGAATCAATTCAGCAAAAATTGATTTCTAAGGAAATAATTTGATTATCTTACCCCCTAAAATATGCAATACTATTTGAATTTTAGAAAACTTTAAATTTTTTAATGAATTTTATTTTAATTTCAAGCAAAAGAAATTTAAAAAAAATATTTTATGTTACTAAGTACATTTGATAAAAAAAAACGAATAAAGAAGGAAAAACTATTTCCTTCAAACTTAAAAGGCATAGAAACCAGCATCTTTAAATATCTTTCCAGTGCTAAGCATTTATAAATAACAATTTATCATGCAAACAGTAAAGAGCATAAAACTAGCACTGAATAATGAGCACAGAGGACAAACAAATTCTTAGAATTTTTTAATTTACCACCTAAAAGTATGCTACATTATTTATACTCTGTATAATATGTTACATAACTAGCTTAACCCATATCTTAGTATGGAAGTGTATAGCAGAACGTGTTTAATGCATAAGAACACCTGTCTTTTGAGCATAAGTTATTTATCTTTCTGGCCAAGTATTTACATAAATTGGACAACACATGTAATATTATACATCCCCTACTTTTACTCGTAAATATTTACTCTCTTCTACACACACACATTTACTTTGCATTCATCCTGTTCTTTATTATTCTGGTAAATCAGAAAATCTGGGCATTTTGAAAATGAAAAATTAGGTCATAAGTTTTCCATTTGAATGCATAAGGATTTCATGTCCATGAAGCAAACATTTTTTTTTTGATAAAATATGACAAATAAAATTGAAAATTTCTGTTACAAAAATCAATTCTGTTTTGAAGGCAGGAAAGCAGCACATCATTTCGATTGTCAATAAAAAATTTTTAAATAGAAAATAAATTTTGAAAAATAAGCACAAAATAATACAAAAACAAAAAAGAAAAAGAAAAAAATTAAGAATTTATTGTGTGTAATTGGATAATGTGTAATGACTGATTAAATTATATTTTGTTTTTATTTTTATCTTTACAGGATGAAAAAAATCAATTGCTGGTTACAAATGTTTGGCTGAAGTTGGTAAGTTTTCTTACAAAACATGAGAGAAAAAAATTAAAAAATTTAAGAATTTAAGAAAATTTGTATTCGAAAAAGTTCAAATAAAAGTAAACAAAAATAAAATACGATAGGATAACCGGAGGATGATGTTCCCTAGCAACGTTCAGGCTGCTTATGTACCAATCTTTCTAATTTCTTTTCAAGATTTCATTGAACGTTTTAGTGATCAAAATTATCAAACTGAAAACAAGCTCATTTTCTAGTTACAGCATCGTCAGCAGCGTCCTATGCATTCCTTTCTTTCTTATTATATAGGATCGTGCATTCTGCGCTTACTATCTTTACCACGTTAACAGCAATGTCAGTCATATGTGTCTGACGCTAAGGAGTTCTATATGAGCCATGTCAGACAGGAATTAGCAAATAACCTCAATTCTATACCTGTCTTCCCCCAATAGTTCCGTAATAATTTCGAGTTAACTTCATAAGAGTCGAGTGGCCGAATGGCAGCCTTATCAGAGATCAGCAATGAATCTCTTTTTCGCTACTCATAAGAACTCATGAAATTTTGAGTATGAGTGAGTCAACAGTATTCAAATACAACTACTCTAATTCATTCGTACTCAGTACAACATTGATTTATAAGTACAGGTTGCAATGAGTATGAGTACAACGTTGACATCAAACTCATAACATTCGAAATATGTTTGATTCATACGCCTACTCATTCAGACTCATAAATTTAGAAGAATACTTATAATACTCATAAATGATTCGAGTGATTCGAATCATTCATTAAAATTTACAGTCTTAGTTGTTGTTGCATTTACAAAGAAAGAAGAAAGACACATAAACAAAAAAGACAAAGACAGCAAGCAGAGCAAACATATAACCTTCTTGTAAGCATTGTAGTGTTCGTATGCGAATCATACTTATTTTGTGATTCGTGCATACGATGAGTCATGGAGAGTCGAAATCAATAACATCATGCGTAGTGTTAAGTATGAGTACCATGAGTATTTCAAACTTTGAGTATGAGTAGTATAAGTATGTTATTAATATAAGTATGAATGCGCATAAGTATCAGAATTTATAAGAGTATGATTCGAATCTACTCATCGTTTTGAATACTCATTGCTGACCTCTGATACATATGTCTGACGCTAAGAAGTTCTACATGAGCCAATGTCAGTCTTATATGTGTGACATAAAAAATAGTGTTTTTCGGGAATTTTGGCAAAAAAAAAATACATTCTTAAGTAAATTATCTAATAAAGTTACCATGGCCCATGTGAAAATTTTTCTAATATTATCGTGGCAATTAACGTGTTAAACTTAAATTAAATAAAGTGTGTGTTTGATTTCTAGCAAAAACTCTGCGAGCAAATGAAAATTGCCATGAAATAGTTTCTCAAAACAATCTGTCGTTTGCAATCGACTTTAAATTGTAGGTTCCATCACATAAAATTAACACACACAACATAAGTAGCGTGGGAAGCTAGGCTGTAATCCTGACTAAATGGTTGTAATGATCAAAAGGGTTGTAATCATTAAAAAATTGTATTCGCCTCAACTACCTCTTGAAGCCATAATATGTGGAACATAACATCGTTTAAATATCCGCCCTGGGTTCTCTGGAGGTAATGCATCTGAAATATTAAATTTTCCACGATTCCAACAAATAAATCAGGCTAAACTTTACTGACAACATGTGTTATGTTGCCTTCGAGGATCCTTGTCGTTGGTGACTCATTCGCATAAAAGTGCGATAGAAAGCCCCTCAAGAAATAATCTAACGGCGTCTAATCGCACGACCCTATCGCCTCTACATGAGATGATTAAATCGCTGGTAAAGAATATCCAATTTGGTATGCGCTGTATAAAACCACATGCAGTTTGTATTCAGATCATCTAATTCAAGTTGGTAGACGCCGAGAAAATATGTAGGGATGACACCGCCAGCTCAAAATCCCCACTTTATAGTGACTTGGTCTGGATGCATTGTTTGTTCATCGATCACATGTGGAGTGATATCGTCCGAAATTTAAGAATTTTGTGTGTTGACGTACTCATTCAATCAGAAACGGGCCTCTTCGCTGAAATTGATTTTTCAGTGAAAATGAGTGTCAATAGCCAATTGCTTCAGAGGCCATTCAGTGAACACACATTGTTTTCTATGGTCGTTTATGATGATTTTGTATAAAAGACTGAATAAATGACAGCTAATATGTTAGATGTGAAGCCGCCTTAGTCTAGTAGGTAGTATGTTGGCTTTTTAGATGTGAGGCCACGGTTCAAAACCGACAAAACCGACTCTGACAGAAAATAAAAATTGCCATGAAAAGTTTCTCAAAAATCTGTCGTTCGGAGTCGACTTTAAACTGTAGGTTCCGCCACTCATGTAAAAAATTAACACACACAACATAAGTGGTGAGAGAAACTAAGTCCATAATCCTGACTGAAGGTTTGTAATGACCAATTAGGTTATGTATGTATGTAGTTTCTTAATACCATGACGATGAATTTAGCTTTGAAAGACCTTAAACCAGCATATAATTTTTCTCAAACAACACATACACACTGTATCAGTAAATTTATAACCAAGTGTTGTAGAGGAGCCAGTCTCTTACAGTACGTGTATGCTTTAAAGTCTTTATAAATAAAAATGTAACGGTAACGTGTATGTGTGTGTATGTATGTGGTGCCAGTCTCATTGTTTATTTTTCTTTCTCTTCCTTTCTTCTCTTTTATTTGATTATTGATAAGAGTATTACATTAACACATTCACACTTATGCTCACACTCTTTAACAACACATATATACATACGTATACTCACCTATGCTTTGACAACAAAAAAAAAAGTAGAATTTAAATTAAAGAGAAAGACAAGAAAAAAACAATAAACCAACCAACAGTTCTGACTTATTTGAGTTTAAACCGCCTCAAATTGTGTGTGAGAATGAATATTTCAACCTGCAGGTTTGATGGTTCTTTAAACACTGGAAAAGAGAGAAGAAGAGACAGAGGGAGAGGGAGAGAGAGAAATTGATGCAATAAATACAGTGGAAATTATAAAATGGAAATTGTCTCGTACGCATTTATAAATATTTGTTTTATTTAATTTGTGTGTGTGTGTGTGTTCTCTCTCTCTTTCTCTCTATGTGTGTAATGATGTCACACACATACACACGTACATATTTATAGCCTTAAAAAAGCACACATAAATAAATGAATGTAAACATATTTGCATGCTTCACACAAATTACTGTAAACGAAAAAGAAAAAGAAGAAAAACAAAATTAATGGAATTTAAAAAAATAAAAAAATAAAGAAAACCAAGAAGAAGAGAAATACAAACAAACAGGAAATCATTTAATACGCTTGTATAGGTGTATTGTTATGGGGTATTGTATGTGTGCCGGTGTGCAGCAGGTTGTCATAGCAAAATAAAATGAAATTTAATCAATAATTTTTGCAAAAGAAGAGTGTGAAAAACGAGGGGAAAAATTTGCCAATTTAAAATAAAGTTTCAATTTTATTTACACGATAAAGTTTTTATCACATAAACACCATTAAACTTCAAGATTTATTTGTTAGACTGTAAATAGAAAACAATAATTATCGGATAAATCGTTGCTAATGCTGTGGCAAATATTTTGCATTGAATGGAAAGTGTCTTGAATTACAAAACATCAAAAATAGTCAAAAAATTAAAAATATGAACACATTTGTGAACTTTTTCTCCATACAGTTCCTAGTCACTGTTGCTATCATTTTCTTAATGTCTTAAGGTTTAAAATAATAAATAAAGACAAATATGTTAATAAAAGGATTTGTTTTTGTAACATACATCCATACATAATTGGCCATTACAAACCTTCAGTCTGTGTTACATCCTAGCTTCTCCCACCACTTATGTTGTGTGTGTTAATTTTATAGATGACTAGCTGTACCCTGCGCGTGTTGCTGCGCCACCGACTAAAATAAATTTGAAGGAAAGACATTACAAAAATGTCCAATTAATTTTGAATCATTTTATTGATTTTGTTTCCCGTTGTCCTGATGATTTAGATGAACGGGCCTGAGTAGTACGCATTCGTTCAGTTTCTAATCTCACTTCTCGTTGTTCAAGTGGTTCAAGCGAACGGGTCTCAGCGGCATATACTCGAAGATTTTTCAGTCTCAATGCTCGTCTGATTCTGAGGCTCGAAATGCTCTTTTCTTCCGTGCTCGAGGTGTAGGTCGACCAATTGCTTGTCACTCATTTTGAATAATTTTCAGCGACGCCATCCATCGGAAATTAATCGCACCAAACCTCCGTCGACTGATGCGCAACAACTTTGTTAAAGAATGCACAGTTTAAGATTTAACTCATTTTGAGTAATTTTCGGTGGCACCTCCTGTCGGAAAGTGGTCATACTAACTTAAAAACCTTCGTCGGCTCATGCACAACAACTTTGCTGCAGATAATAACATGATCAAATGCACAGTTTACGATTTAATTGATTTTAAGTAATTTTCAGTGGCGCCACCTGCCTGAAATTAGGCACATCACCTTAGAAACCTCAGCCGGCTCTTGAACAACAACTATGCTAAAGATCATAACATGATCAAATGCATAGTTTACAATTCTATAAGGTACATACAAACAAACATTCATTTTTATATATATAGACCATGAGAGGTAACACGCCCACTGTAGCCAATCCGCCCATTTTGTTCATATATACGTCAAAGTCGTCCATACAAAATTTGAAGACTCTAGTTGTTGCAGTTTATGAGATATGCGACATTAAATACTTATTAGGTATGTGGGCGTGGCACCTCACCTACTTGAGATTTTAAAATAAAAAGTTGCCTATAGTTCCTTCCAGACATACAGAACATACATTTCAAGAAAATCGATTCAGCCGTTTAGCCGTCTATAGACTTCAAACAAACCCACAAACAAATAAACACACATTCATTTTCATATATAAGAGATGATGAGTGGTGGGACCTACAGTTTAAAGTCGACTCCGAACGACAGATTTTTTAGAAACTTTTCATGGTAATTCTTTATTTACTCTCCGAGTTTTTGCCAGAAATCTGTTGAGAGGAAGTCGCCGGGAATGAATGTCCTGGGAATTAAACCGTGACGTCACGTCTAATAAGGCGACTTCAATGTAACATAACCTTTATGTAACATAACCTAGTATATATTTTCTTTTTAATTTATATATGATATCCGCCACGACAACAATTTGTTGTCCGTTCGATTAGTGCCATTTTATATTTCGTTTTCCCGTAAATATGGCCGTATGGCAGCAATTATGGCTTGACTTATGGCTTACAATGCTTCAAGACTTTTTGGTTTCCCAAAAAAAAAAAATCAATAACTTGACATAGCCCCATAAACAAATTAGAATGCTTAAAATTGCATGAACAAGGGGGACAGTGAACAGGTCCATTTCTGGAAAAAAAATTTTAACGAAATTTATTCTGCAATAAGTTGATGATTAAGTACAATGCATAGAAATTATCACAGTTGTATTTGATCCAAATGTAGTTGCTGTTTAGTTAATAAATACTTATATGGATTCAAAAATTAAATCGTTAACACTCGCCATTTATCGTCTGACCAGCTTTTTCTTATGAAAATAGTAAACGTCAGCAACCTCAGTCAAGCTCACCAAACAATTAGGATGTAATGGTAAAACATTAGTCGCCATAGTCTAATAACCCAAGTGTTGGCTCACAAGCTCTGACATCTCAAAAAATATACATATAAATAAAAATATTTCTTTTAACGTCCTGCTTCCAGCAATTTCCTTGTAAAACCTCTCACATAATATGGGTGGTGTTCGAAGCTAGGTGGCAATCTTGACTAACTTACTAAGCATTACTTACTTACTAAGCATTACTTACTTACTAAGCATTACTTACTTACTAAGCATTACTTACTTACTAAGCATTACTTACTTACTAAGCATTACTTACTTACATAATTAACCACAACAACCCGTTTAACGGATTTCGGCCTGCCGCAACACATCCTTCCAGGCGCCTCTGCTTCTTGCGCGCCTACGCCAGTTGGTCACACTAATCGACGACAGGGTTTCCTCGATTTGGTCCTTCTAATAAATAAAAGGTCGTCCTCTTCGCCAACTTCCGCAGATCCCCCATCAAATACCCGTCTCGCCGGAGCATCCTCCTCCATTCCAACGACATAGCCGAGCCAGCGCATTCGCTGTCTATTAATACGCTGTACAACGTCTACGCTATGTTGAGTAGCTCATACAGCTCACTGTTGGATCGGATACGGAAATTGTCGCCAACTCGCACTGGACCGAAGATCTTACGCAGTACTTTTCTCTCGAACACTCTCAAGGCCGCTGCATCAGTAATTAATAGGGCCCATGCCTCTGCGCCATAAAGAAGTACGGGTAGGATGAGGGTCTTGTAGAGTGTTGGTTTTGTCGCACTCAATTGCCTATTGAGACCATAGTAGCACCTGTTAGCAAGAGTGATCCTGCGCTTGATCTCCAGACTGACATCGTTTTTGGTGGTAATGGCGAGGCCAAATTAAATAAATTCCTTGCCTGTTTCAAAAGTATATATACTTGTCGATAATATATACTTTGTTTTGCCCTCATTTACTGCTATTCCCATCTTAATAGACTCCCGTTCAATAGCACTAAAGGCAGTAGTAATATCTAGCGTGGTACGCCCTATGATGTCAATGTAGTCCGCGTACGCAAGCAACTGGACACTTTTTTAAAAAATGCACTCCCGCCTTTTGCAGCACACTCTACATGACGAAGTTGAAGAGGTCACATGATAAGGGGTCGCCTTGTCTGAAACCCCGCACGGTTTCAAAAGGTTCGGAGAGGTCCATACCTACCTTTACGCGGCTGCAGGAATTGCTCAACGTCATTCTGTATAGACTTACCAGCTTCGCAGGTATACCGAGCTCAGATATTGCAGCAAAAACACGATCCCTTATGGGGCTATCGAAGGCTGGCTTATAGTCGACAAAAAGATGGTGTGTGTCGACTTGTTGTTCGTGGGTCTTTTCCATAATTTGGCGTAGTGTGAACATCTGGTCGATGGTGGACATGCCAGGTCTGAAGCCGCACTGATAAGGTCCAATCAGTGTTTTGACGAGTGGTTTCAGTCGTTCACACAATACGCCTGTAAGAACCTTATATGCGATAGGGAGAAGAGTTATTCCCCTGTAGTTGGCGAATATCGTAGGGTCTCCCTTTTTCAGCACAGGACAGAGGACACTGAGGCATTAAATGCTGGTACGCCAAACATTACTAATACTGGTTGATATTTCCAGTTATCACATCAAAGTTATCGATGTCGATAATTCGAGGTAAGTGGATAGGCAGTTGGAAGGCAGTCAAATGACTCATATCTACCTAAGTCATCAAGCAGGCTTCTTGTAGGCTCGCCACAAGTCAATCATACATTCGAAATGAAATCTGAATTTTTTATAAACTTCTTTCAATCCACATGAGAGGAGTCTGTCTTCCAAATAACAACTCAATTCTCTTTCATTTCTTAAATACAATTCTCCACCCTTTATTCTCCAGCCTTTATAGAACACATGACTCCCCGGTTAATTATTGATTTTTAAATGTTTAATTTACATTCTGAAACATTTTTTTTTATGATGTAACAATATTGTTGTATACTCTTCTCTTACAAATAGGAATGGAACGATATGAACTTGCGTTGGAATACATCAGACTATGGTGGCATAAAAGATTTACGCATACCGCCACATCGGATATGGAAACCGGATGTGTTGATGTACAATAGTGCTGATGAGGGTTTCGATGGTACATATCAAACGAATGTGGTAGTGCGCAATAATGGCTCCTGTCTCTATGTGCCACCGGGCATATTTAAGTCAACATGTAAAATTGACATCACATGGTTTCCGTTTGATGATCAACGTTGCGAAATGAAATTTGGCAGCTGGACATATGATGGATTTCAGGTTTGGCTAAATACACTTAAAGCACTTGAGCAAAAGAATAAAAAAATATGAATAAAATCAAGTGCTTAAGAAATGAACGAATGTAGGGAAGAAGAAAAAAATGAGAAAAAGGAAATAAATTTTCTTTTAAATTTTTAAAATTTTTTTTTTAATTTTTTTAAAGAAAAAAATTTTTTTTTTAATATTTCTAAAGAAATAGAATTTTTTAATTTTTTTTTAAGAGAAAGAAAGGAAAAAATTAAAAAAAAAATTACAATTTGTTAAAAAAAATTTTTTGCTGTACATATATTTTCTTTACGTTTACGTTTTTATGTTTCCAATTATTTTAAAACAAAATCAAAAAAAAAAAATTAAATTTAAAAAAAAAACCAACTTTTTTTTACGAACTCATCATCATCAATGTTTCGACAGCTGGATTTACAATTACAAGATGAAACTGGCGGTGATATCAGCAGTTACGTGCTCAACGGCGAGTGGGAACTACTGGGTGAGTAGTTGACCAAAAACATTACCAAAAAAAAAGAAAAAAAAAACATTCAAAAACTATAAAAAAAATAAACAACAAAACCAAGCAAAAACTTCAGACCAATACACTGCAATACCATAATGAATCATAATATTCTGTGTGGCACGCACCCACACTGTGATTGGTTAAGACCACTTTCAGTAACTCCACCGTAGTTTTAATTGTCTTTTTGTTGTAAATGTCTGAACAAAAACAAACAAAACGTATATACAAGTTGTTGTTGTACAACAATATAAATATTTTATAAATGATTGTTATTGTAATTATTGTTGTAATCGTATATGTTGTAAATGTTGATGTTACTGCTGTTGTTTTAAATGTTGATGTTGCTTTTCAAGACTACAATTATTAATGTTTTCCAAAAAAACAAAAATAAAAACAAAAATAAAAACAAATGCAAATTAAACAAATAAAAACTAAAAGAAAATATATAAAAATAAAATAAAAATTAAAAAAATAACAGAAAACTCCATTAAACTCTAACGAAACTCTATAATTCCAGAAACTCAAAAAATATTTGGCATATTCGATACGTAACCATGCCCTACACAATATGTTCTAAGCAAACTAATTAACCATGGATTCACGCTTTATTCACTTCATTCTTTATATCGGTTTTGAGCCATGTAATCCGTACTAGTAAGAATGCAAATATAGCTACCATATTAAGCTCAAATTTTATAATTGAACCTTACTAACGAGTGATCCGTTATCGTCTGCAGGTCTGTGACTTTCTGAATGAAAAACATATTTTTGGATAGGTGCATGGGCATAGCCTAGGTTGATAGTGCAGTAATTTCTGTCTCTCATACATAAATCATTCGGAGTTTCTAATAAAAGCCGCTTAGTATCCCTATATTTATCCCGAACAAGTCTAAGAGATCAGCTGCCTGTTGAAAGCCCAGATTTTTCCTTCCTCTGCGATATATCTAGGGGCACGTACGAAATATGTGAAGAAATTTCTCGTGTCTGCTACATCGTAGAAAGATATTGACCATGTGGCCAAATCCAATGTCGTTTGCATGAGTGTACAGTAAGCAATATCCTAAAATGGCTCTTTTTTGAGTTGGAATCGATATAATCTCTTTATCTAACATGGGTTAGATTTGTTAAGCTATCTTGCATATATCCGAAGCTGCCTATGCTGTTCTAACAGCATATATTATGATTTTGTCTATCCCAAGTTTGCAGATTTCTAATGCAGCAAATTCGCTATAAAGTGCTGTATCCAAGAATAATTATGTGAATATTAAATCGCTCTATAATATTTTGAAAAGGCTCGCTATAATCAAAAATCTTCCTCGAGACCCTTAGTGTATCGACTGCCGCCTGGTAATCGGAAAGTAAGCTACTAACTCATCAAGCATAATTACAGTAGCCTCTATAGCCGACAATTCCGCCTACAAAAGGCAAAACTGACTCTGCGGCTATAATTTCCAACTTCAAAATATTGCCTCCATCCACACGTGGTTCATTCATTCTTGAGCCACTCGTTGTATACTACATGAAGTCGTAATTTGTGTACAGAGGTCAGCAATGAGTATTCGAAACTATGAGGAGATTCGAATCATACTTATAATTTCTGATACTTATACGCATTCATACTTATTTTAATGTCATACTCATACTACTCATATTCAAAGTTTTAAATACTCATGGTACTCATACTTAACAATACGCATGATGTTATTGATTTCGACTCTCCATGACTCATCGTATACACGAATTACAAAATAAGTATGATTCGCGTACGAACACTACAATACTCACAAGAAGGTTGTGTGTTTGCTTTGCGTGCTGTCTTTGTCTTTTTCTTGCTTCCTTTTTTTGTAAATGCAACAACAACTAAGGCTGTAAATTTTGATGAATTATTCGAATCACTCGAATCATTTATGAGTATACATAAATATTTTTTCTAAATTTATGAATCTGAATGAGTAGGCGTATGAATCAAACATATTTCGAATGTTATGAGTTTGATGTCAACGTTGTACTCATACTCATTGCAACTTGTACTTGTAAATCAATGTTGTACTGAGTACGAATGCATCAGAGTAGTTGGATTTCAATACTGTTGACTCACTTATACTCAAAATTTCATGAGTACTTATGAGCAGCGAAAAAGATATTCATTGCTGATCTCTGTTGTCCAGCACTTTCAGTTATAATGTGCTCTGGAAAGTGCCCAATATAGTCCCGAATCTCAAGTGGCCACTCCTCGGTTTCTGTCACTGTCCTGCTGAGCAATTATATTGTCGAGTCCTACCAAGAAAGATCGAGCGGATGAGACATAAAAGTTTCTTCAGCGGTCCTTGGTATCCGCCTTATCAAATTATGGTATTTGCCACCAAACCAGGAATTCGTAAGATAAGTCTCTTCAATTCTGTGTGGGTCCAGTTCGACATCTTTCTTTTTCAATATTTTATTTCAAATGTAAAGAGCAGTGTTAAACTTTTTCTTGCACGACAATTTTGTATCCAAAATAAGCCTAAGAAAACGCTTCTCATCACTGTATTCAAGATCCCGTTCCCACATCATGAATAGGCGAGACGGAATTTCCCCTCAATCATCGAATTTATTCTCACTCTCTTCAGAGCGAATCACATCCAGTCCGTTTGATCAGACGATTTGGATCGACCAATTACATCCCAGAAAAGATTGACATGAGTTTTTAAACTCATGAACTCATCTTTTTTGTTGTTGTTTCTCTCCTGAGAAAACATTTGCTTTGTCTGTGGTGAGTAGTAGTGTATCCATGTTTCATTCACGTTAACAAAATGGCGCAAAAACTCTTCAAAAAATGCTTGAACAATGCCAAGCACTCGAGTGCACTCCTACGAAGTTGTAACACCAGAGAGTATGATTGAGTTGTTGATTGGCTTCCACTATCCCTCGTACTTTCAAACTTCGATCTACCAAAACCTCACCGTCTGTTGAGAATGTCCTACAGTTCTGGGAAATCTGTCTTCTTTCTTAATTGGTCATTACAACCCTTTAGTCAGGATTACGGCCTAGCTTCTCATACCACCGAAATCGTGTGTGTTAATTTTATTCATGAGTGGCGGGACCTGCAGTTTAATGTCGACTTCGAACCACAAGTTTTAAGAAACTTTTCATGGCAATTTGATTTGGAAAAAAACTAATTTTTTGCCAGAAATGTTATCAGAGGAAGTAGGCGAAGAAATATTTTTTTATATTTTCATTTTGACATCTGACCTAGAATTTAAACCTACGCCTCACGTTTAATAAGCGAACATACTAGCTACTAGACTACGGCAACTTCAGATGAATTGATGTGCCCAATTCCAAGTCTGTAAGTCCTCCTCTTGTTCTGCGGCAATGTCACATTGACTGTGATCTTCCCTTTTCGTGATGAAAAACTTTTCTCACTGTCATCTCGAATATTTTACTTGGGTAGTGTTCCTTACGTACATACAAGCGTTTTTCAATTTACTGCCACGTGGTCGATTTAAGTTTCTGTCTAGTAATCACGGGAACTAATCATGTACCTATGAATGTCTCTGTAGAAGAAAGTAAAGCCACCAATAATGAGGTCAATACTAAGAGATATCAGGCCATGATATCGTGTTTGCATGAAAGAGGCAATTTTTCTGTTTTAAAATCGCTAGATGAGAGAAGAGTGCTATTACTAGGCGTGTTTTTCCAGGCCTTGCTAGAAAGATTGTTGTTTTGACTTTGAATGGAGGGATTTTCGTGGAAGCCAGAGGCTTTGTCATGAGTTGAAATTATGTCCGAGTTCAAGATGACTTCTTTTTTAGATTGTCTTTCGTTTTTTCTCTACTACTACTCTTCCATGACATATTTCTACCAGCAACGAATGTCGAATCATATTTCTTATTATTATTTATGAGAGCCTTGTATATATATTTTCCTATATATTGCATGTCTGATAGGTAGTCCACTGTTTGCTTATCAACTTTGTGTAGGGTATAGGCATAAATGTAAGCAAAAAAAGCACTACAAAAAAAAATATTTTTTGAACAAAAGTTTCGAAAAAAAACTCAAAAAAAAAATCGAAAAATATGCACCAAAAATCTCAACAAAGGAATGATAAAATCTGAAACAATTTGAGCCAGTTTAGAAGGGATTTAAAAAAATAAAATAAAATCGTATAGAAATCGTAAAAATATATTGCATATAATATCAAATGGGATTTATTTAAATCTCATGCAACAATATTTGTAATTCTGATGAATTGTGTAGAAAAACATATAAATTCTCCTCCAAATATAACGCAATAATAAAGTGTATATAGTGTTGGGGACTAAGGTTTACATTTGATTTGATTTAAGGTTCATAATTCCAAAGGGAATAATTTTTTAAAATTTTTTATGAAAAAAAAAGTTTTTAAATTTCCATTTGACCCTTTTTTCTTCAACAATTTAAACACAAGATTCTTTTCTTTTTGTGTTAATTAAAATTAAAATGTTAGAAAATGAAGAACAAGAGCATAAAAAAGAAAAAAAATGCAATTTAAACTTTTCTTTACCTGTGCAATCGGGCAGAACACGCACTAAATGTTCTGTGCAGCAAAGTTGTCTCATAAAACTGCATACAAAAAAATGGCATAAAAAATTAAAAAATAAAAACTTTTATTATTTCATAAAAGATTTCAAAGTTTATTTCATTTTCCTTAAACCATTAGGAATTTTATATTTTTGCTTTACACATGACTAAATAAAGGCCAGGCATTACATTGCAAAAATTCAAAACAAAAAAAATGAAGAGATTAAAAGAAAACATGCAACACAGTATTTAAGCTTTAAAAAAATGAAATTAAAACAATTATTTAAACAAAAAAAAGAAAGCCTTCATAACAAGAAATAATATTTTCTTTAATTTAAAAATAAAAAAATTAAGAAAAATTTAATTTCCAAAAGAAGCTTAAAGCGTTAAGAAGTACAAAAGAACCCTAGTAAAACTATGGCAATAATCGTAATTTATGAAATCGTCATCTCTACCTGGCTTACTGTGTCAGATAATAGATATTTGAAAAAAGATAGCATGCGACAAATAAGTATAGATTTGAGATCATTATTCCATTTTGAAAATAAACAATTTGTATAGCAAGCGACATCTTAAGTAGTAGACAAATTTATAATGTGATATTTTCTTTTCGAAATAAATTTTTTCTTCAATAGTATCTGCAACATTTCTTAAATAATATAGCATGCGATATTTTTAAAGGATAAAGTTCTTTTAAGATATTTTCTTAACAATATTATAATTTATTAGGTGTCCGTATATTCTCCCCTTCAATCCTGTTGCCCTGGCAAACTTCAACATGAAAGAGAATCTACATGTTCTAAATAAGTTTACTCTGAATCTACAGTCCCCTATCAAGAGACCGATTACCAGCAGCCTCAGATTATTGCTTGATAATCTGATGCAGGACTCAGATCTCCTCATACAAAAGTTTACATTCATACACAATTGGTCATTACAAGCCTTCAGTCAGGATAACGACCTAGTTTCTCATTTTATGCATGAGTGGTGAGACCTACAGTTTAAAGTCGACTCCGAAAGACAGATTTTTGACAAACCTTTCATGGCAATTTTATTTACTCTCAGAGCTTTTTTTTGCCAGAAATCTGCTGAGAGGAAGTCGCGGAACAAATACTTTTTGTATTTCGCTTTGATGTCTGGCCTGGGGCTCGAACCCTGGTTTTTGGTCTAATAAGCCAACACACTACCTACTAGACTACGGCGACAAAAGTTTGGATTTCCTTAAACCCTTCTTCCAAGCATGTGCTTCAACTCCGCACACAGTTTCTGGACGTATCAGTCATTCAGAGGCTTTCCTATTCCAACATGGCTTGATACCCAGCAAAGGGTAATCTTATTTTCCTTTTCCTAGCTTATACAGATTCATCAGATAGTTCCATATTATCTTCAATAGCATCTCATAATAGCCTAGTGCTAAAATTGACGCCTGACTGCTATGTCGTGCATTTTGTAGCTCCTAACCTAGCATAAACTTCCGCTTAGAAGATACCTTCAAGTTTCCCCATTGCTTTGGAATATTTTCTTCTGGTGGCAAAAACTCCTCGTCCTATCTGACGATCCGTTCTTGACCACAAAATAGTCTCACTTTTCAAAGAGTATGCAGCTTCCAGATTCTCCCATTCATTTTATTACTAAGTCTTGTTGCAAAGCTTATCCCAAGTTCAATGATTCTACTGGTTCTGTTTATTCCTTAGGCGACTTTCATTTTAGAATTGTCGGCCATCATCCTAATCACATTCTCCAAAAGTTGTTGTCTTCACTACCACGTGCAGTGGACTTAAACGCATCACAGCTTCCAGTGTAGCTGTGGCACAGGTTCTGATTGGTCTTGTCGTACTAACACCTGATATTGTCGGTATCTTGTCCAGCTCCATTTAATATATTTTCAGATTCGTTCTATCTGCCCAGACATTTGGCCCCACCGGCCATTATTGTATAACATTATGGTATACATTCAGTCTATAATTCTTCCACAGTTAAAGAAATACGATCTCCGCCCCACGGAAAATCTTTAAATTTATATACAGAATTCTAAAATCAAATTTCCTCTCTAGGAAGATGTAAGGAACCATCTAATAAACTAGGACGTGTCTAGTCTTCCCAGAATTGGAGCATATTCAGGACAGAATTTAACTGGGCTATAAATTCCCACACATCAAGAATACTGATAATAGAGTTCAATGGTTTGCAAGAGTTGTTTGTCTAGTCTTGGTGTGATGACCAGTCTTCAGAGCAATTAGATGCAAAATATTGCTAATATAATATATCATGCTATATTTTTATTATTAGAAAAATCTCTCACGCACGATGTGTTCATTTGGTTTTATATTCTTGGTGAGATAGCCAATCGTACAGTGCAGTTAGTTGCAAGAAAAAGTGGAAATATTTCTGCAATAAAAAATATATCATGATATAGTTTTATTGTTAGAAAAATCTGTCATGCGAAAGTTGTTTACTTGTTTGTCTGTTTTTGTTGGAGTGGCCCATCTTACGTAGGAAAAGTCGAAATATTGCCAAAATAAAAAATATCTCGTGATATATTTTTATCATTAGAACAATCTCTCATGCTAGAAACTTTAAAATTTCTTTAAAATTTATAGTTTAAAACATGTCTTTAAGAATATATCAATACAAGACCGATTATTATTTGCTTTTTATCAATATTTCATGCTATATTTTTATTGTTAGAAAAATCTCTCATGCTAGAAAATTTATAATTTCTTTAAAAATTACATTTTAAAACATATTTTTAAGAATATATCTTTACAAGTTTGATTATTATTTGCCGCTTATCAGTTGTGTGTGTGTTCGTTTAAACCAAATATTCCTTTAGATTTATACAGTCTACCTCATATCCATATTTACTACCTCAACATACAACTGAAACTCCAAGGTTTTATTTAATGTTTGAATGAAAACTTTTAGCCACATTTATCTTTATCATTTGTGGCAGGGCCAATAAATTTTTTCCTTTTTTTTTTGCTATGAATTCTTTACAAAATTGAAGTTGTGGCCAACGGGTGAAATAAAATTTCACACTATTTGTAGAGGTTATGTTGTAAAAAACGATTCTTTTTTTTTTGTTGGGTAGTTTAAGGATGATATTTTATTTGCGGCATATTTAACTGTGATGCTGTAAGTGTAAGGAAAGGTTAACCACAAAACGATTTATGGTGGCCAATATTCAATTGAGTTAAAATTTTTTTGGGGTTCTTTTTAATACTTGGAAAATTATAAGGGGAGCGTAGAATTTATATTTTCTAAGCGATTTGTAAGGCAAGTAGTGTTTTTTATGGCTAAATTGTTTCAGATTTTATTGTCCACATCAACATTTCTTTCATTTTCATTAAACTTTCTGTCTCTTCTATCGCATAACTACCATTAAATGAAACGTATGAATACGAAATATTCGATATATTAATAAAATTTGGAAAATTTCATATCAATTTCAAATCACTCTCTTCAAAAAGACTTTATTCACGCCATTCACTATTTTTCTTCAATCAGATTCTGAAAAAATTACATTTTTATTAAAATCTCTTTCAATTGGGAAGCCAAGAAATTTATTCTTAAAATATTTCCATAAAACTAATTACACCCATGATATAAACAATAAAATCCCATGTATAATTAAATTAAATAAAAAAAAACGAAAATCTACACAAACTTTGCTTATCCAGTGTTCTCACCCTCCTACACCCAGTATTTAAATACCAAATAAAATATTTAAAAAAAATATAAAAGAAAACACTCTACAAAATGTACGCAATACATAAAATGCAAAAAAAAAACTCACTGCATACCATTGGGCGCTTTAACTTTACAAGACCGAAATATCCGCCTTAAATGTTTCACTATGTAAAATAACAATGAAAAACACAAGAAAAAAAAACGAAACGATTTGCGAACAACAAAATAAACCAGTTGGAGAGAAATTCTATTTTTTCCCATTTCAAAAGAAAAAAAAAAGAAAAAATTTAATTTCTCTCTGTAGAACAAAAAAATTATTTTAAAAAAAAATTGAAACAAAAGGTAAGATTTTCTTTAAAATAGAATTCCTTTTTAACAACAATCAATTGGAAAACATTTAACAAAAAATAAAAAAAGACGAAAAAGCAATAAAACACAACAACAAATTCAATGAAAAAAAAACAATATACACTGAAAATAAAAACTCGATAATTTTATTAATAAAGTATGTCTGCTTATAACTGTAGTTTTAAGTTGAAAGGTCAGTTTCAATACAAACAAAATATCCTGAAAGTTTCCTGTGAAAAAAATTCTCAATTTGATAATGGAAATGGTGTCAACAAATTATTGCACACTGAGGTAGTAATTCAAGAAGTTTTAACAGTCTGTTACCACTCGATAAAGTTCAATGTCGTCTTATTTATATAAGTCCCGTAGGGTCTAGCAATATTGCACGTATTTTAAATCCATCAACGAAATTGACTTCCTCTATAAAATTATTTGGGAGCAACTGGAACATCTATGCCCTGTAACACAGTCGGAGTTTCGTAACAGCCGCGGCCAATTGATAAGAAGTGCTATATCCGACAACATCCCTGTGTCCTTGAACCCTCATAAGAATTGCCTACGAATGATAAGAAGTTTCTCGAATTTTTTCCGTGGACAGAATCAGTGATGATACTTCTGGGCTTAACGTGAGTATCGCCTTAATACTCACAGACCCCACTGTGGTCTAATCACGGGTCCGAACAATGTGTCTACCAACGCCCATACGTACAATGATGCAGCCTCATACTCCATAGACTCCTCAGACTACCATAGATCATACTTGAGTACCAATTCGAAACCATGCATTTGGATATGACTTCCCCGTCGGTTAGGGGTCTGAGACTATCTGAACTCCTTTTTGACAATGTTTCAGAGTGTATCGCCAGGTCGTAAAGTGATGTTCGTAAGGGACATAATCGCAGCCTGGCTGTGCTAGTGAATTTAAAGCCTTTCAGAGATTAATCCACTATCCAATAAGCATTGCGCCAACTACAAAATGCCCTCCACCTATAAACACTGGCTATATATCACAAGGCCTACTATCTCCAGTAGCTTAAACGGCACTCGCGTATTCTCAGAAGTCTTCAAATATTTCACTCCGGGATCGATCACACCTCCAGTTATTCTTAAACCATAAAATGGTCACTTTCATAAAAACGTACGCAAACTTGAGTCCATTGCTTCATTCAATCTTATAACTTAGACTCGCTCCAAATCGTTGCCCATCTGTTTGGTCAGAAATTTCCTTATCTTATGTTTGTTATGTTATGACTTATCTCCCACTAACTTCACTATGGTCGACATAGCTACGGGCCTCTGTATTACGGTCAAGAAGGATAAATTCAACAGAGACTCCAGTATCTCTTTACAGGGATAGGTTTCCATTGCCTCTCTTTTATAGGGTATTTTCTTAAGAGCTTTCTGGCTTTAAGTTTAAATAAAACTAAGAGTGTACGTGTGCTGGATAGAACACATTCAAAATGCGCAATTTCATAGATGGCATGGATTGCTTTGGGAACGACTGTCAGTCACCTGCACATAAGAAGAAAGTGCTCTAAAGCCATAATCTGTTTCGCACATTACGGTGTCCCGTTGAAACCACATGTCGTTGGTGTCTATATCAACTACTTCAGGCAAAAAGAAGTAGTTAGCCCAAGAACTATAGTGCTTGCCGTTGCCAGTGATGACTTGGTTTTCGTCCTTCTTATAAAATCATAACCCAATGACGCCTCTAGAAAAACTAGACCAAGCAGTGACTTTTTCGGTATTCATTTGGGACGCTTTTGGGTGTCATGGGGACTGGCATTGCCCTAAATCCCACAATATTCTTCGTTCCTGTAACATCTAGAAAGTGGCACCATCGCTGACGATGATTTTTCAATGAAAATTAGGGTTAGTTATCAACTGCTCTAGAGCCCATTCAGTGAGCACATATTATTGACTATGGTCGTCCTTCGACGTAGCTTCAACCAGATGGTCATTATCAACTACTAAAATTCAAAAGACTCTCTTGGAAGAGACTCTATCACTTACGCACTTAACTGGCCACTACAATATTTTAGTGAAGATTACAATCTAACTTCTTACACCATTTATGTTCTGTGTGCTACACTGGAACCTACACTTTAAAGTCGTCCGCGAACGACAGATTTTTTGAGAATCATTTCCTGGTAGTTTTATTTACTCTGAGAATTTTTGCCAACAAAAAATCTGCTGAGAGGAAGTCGCGCGGAAAATTTGTCTAATCTGGAGTTTGAACAGTGGCCTAACATCTAAGAAGCCAACATATTACCTACCAGACTATAGGGACTACAGCTCATTATTGGGTTGTTTGAGAGAAACATCACCAACTTGCATCACAATTTTCATCGTGTCTCCTAATCAATTGCCTATTGAAACCATTATACTATACTTGATCACTCTGATAACAGCAGAGTCAAGAAGAAAAAATTTCTTGTCAACCTTGAGAGGATGCGATTGTTGCCCTCATATACCGCCAAACACATCTTGGCAGACTACTGTTCTACCGCACTAGAAACAATAGTAACATTTCGCTTGGTATACCAACTGATGACGATCTCGTAGTCAAATGCAAGCAACTGAAAACTTTTATAGTTCCAATGCAGATGAACTCTCGCCATCGGCAAAAAGCTGTCCATCACAAAGTTTTATAAGACGCATGAAAAGGTGGTGTCTTCAAGATAAGTTGACGAATTCACCTCTATGTCCAGGAAGAAATGAGAGAAATGGAGAAAATTATTAAAAAAAAGTGCACAATTGCCCCTAAAAAGTGCAATATTGCCCTTAAAATTCTAAGAGATTTTCTATCAAATTGAGAAAATTTTACAAGAAATATCCTGGATTATATCTAGAAAGTTATGATAATTTTTTTAAAAATATAGTGGCTCCCTCATTACTATATTTTTAAGAAAATTGTAAAAAATGTTTCTGAAACAACTGGCCTGTTTTAAATACATTGTGGTGCATGTGAAGATAAATACTGGCATTCCTATACAGCAAATTATTCTGTATGGACTCCAACAACTGCATTTATATTTGTGTGTTATTTTTGCATGATTTTTCTTTATTTTTTATTTTATTTTTTGCACTTTTTTTAAGCAACCGTAGTATAGTTTTTTAAAGAAAATATTTTTATTGAAAACTTTAAGTAATGAGTAGTTTTTAAAAATTTAAAAAAAAATTTTTTTTTCAAAACCTATTTTTGTATTCCCAAAATACTGACATAAAATTTTTAATTTAAATAAAAAGAATGAAATGCTATTAAAATAACTTATAAATTAATTCAATTTAATATAATCTAGAAGAAGAAGAAAAGGAAAAAACCAACAAATTGTGCAACCAAATTAAAGCCAAAGCAGTCGCTTCAGCTGCCTGGTAAAAACTCAAAACGACCGACAAAAAAAAAGCATGGAAGGAAAGGGAAAACTTTTCATTTGCAAACATGTTTCGTAGTCAATTAACAAATTAAAGTTAAAAAAATACATTAAAAAGCAACGAAGAAATAGCAACAAAAACAGAAATGCATTAAAAATATACAAAAAAAAATATCAAAAAAAAGCAAAGAAACTAAAAACGAGGGGGGGCATAACAAATAAACAAATTTTTGGCAGGAAAGTGGCAAAAAAAAACGGCTTCAGCATATACTCTGCTAAACAAAACTAAACAAATGTTGCACGAAACGGAAGAAAAACTGCAGCATAAAGACAATACGGCAAATAAAATTGAATTTTAAACAACAACAAAAAAAATGTTAAAAAAACTTTTAAATAAAGGGAATATAAGCCATACCACGCTTTACTCTCCAAAAACGTAAAAACCTACTGTCTGTAAAGGGTTATCCATTTCTCGGTGTCATAAGTATGTACACATAAGCTCATGATTTCCATGAAATGCTTAGAAATACTATATCCGGCCAACAACTGCATCTGGACAGATTCTAGCAGTCACCCCCCTCTTTTCAGATGAATTTCAATCACTTTTTGCACACACTTCGGGAGGTAACACTCGGCGATCACTTACGTACGTACGTAACAACCCTTCAGTCAGGATTACAACCTAGTTTCTCACGCAACTTATATTGTGTGTGTTGTTTTTATACATGAGTGGTGGGACGTACAGTTTAAAGTCGACTCCGAAACAGTTTTTTGAGAAACTTTTCATGGCAATTTTATTTACTCTGAGAGTTTTTGCCAGAAATATGCTGAGGAAATCGCCGAAGAAATACTTTTTGTATTTTATTTTGATCTCTGGCCTGGGGTCGAACCCTGGGTTTTCGCCTAATAAGCCGACAAACTACCTACTAGACCACGGCGACCACTTAACGAATGTTAAAATGCTGAGAAATACAATACCAGGTCAATGGCTGCCTCTAGAGAGATTATAGCAGTCTCTGCCTCCCCCCTTTTTGGAAGGAATTTCAATCACATTTTCACACACTTCGGGAGGTAAGACTCGGCGACCACTTAACGAATGTTAAAATGCTGAGAAATACAATACGAGCTCAATCGCTACCTCTAGAGTGATTACAGCAATCTCACCGCCTCCCCTTTTGGTAGGAATGTCAATCACTGTTTCACACACATTTCGGAAAGTAACTCGGCGACCATTTGACGAATGTTGAAATGCTGCGAAGTACAATGCCTCAAGAGAGATTATTAAAGTTTCGCCCCATTTTGTGATGATTTTCAATCACTTGTTCACACAATTCAGGCGGTAACTCGACGACCATGGATGTAGGTTATCAAGGGTGCAACGTTTGGGTATTAGCCCCAAATTTCATGATCTCGGTAAGGAATAAGATCTTATGGTCTCATAAGATCAAAATCGATCGTGTTGTGTGGTTCATGGATTCATATCATTGAGAGCACTTACAGTCCACCAACAAAAGTCTGTTATCAGACGACCACAATGCTCGGCCTTTTCGAAAAATTATAATCCAATGACGCCTCTAGACCGTAGTGCTCATCAAACGACCACTTTTTGTAAAAGCAAAATATGTGCCACAATCAATTCCGGGTAAAAATTTTGCTTGTTGACATAAGAAAGCCATTCAAAAATTTGCATTAAAGCCCTATCGCCTCTAGCACCCGATGAAGCATATCTACGTCATTAATGGTCGCACGGCTTAATTGTTGGGTGTGTTGGACCTTGAATGGACGGCGATGCAAATTCAAATGCAGAAAGGAGAACGACATTTACATTTAAACGTTAAATTCGGATTATCCGCCACATTTTCTGCAACAGAAATGCCATTTCTTTTTTAAGGTGATTTGAAGGAGGTCTGCATAGGATAGGAGATTTTGCATATGAAAGAAGTTCTCGTTTGTCGAATTGGGTTTATGAACCCTGAGTTCAGGTTTTACGAAAAATATGGTAAGGCTTTGCATCTTCAACAAGTTGCCTACATCTTGACATCTTCAGCAGTCTAGAGTTACTGATTTCCAGACTGAGGTGTGTAGGCAGCGAGGTTGGCCTTAGAATGATTTCAAACTGTGAAAACTGTGGTTATTTATGCTGATAGTCAAACTGGCTAAAAGGCACTGACTCAAGATGGGTTTCATTCTGCAGACAGATCTTCAGTGTTTCTGAGGCAGGAAAAAGAAGGAGAGGCAAATAACGTAGACAAGATGGGTCGACATTTGTATTGTAAGAGTGAATTGGCCAGATCCGGTACAAAGCTTACAATATTGAAAATGTTAGGGGTTATGTGTAGGTTTTGTGATTGCTATAGATAAACTAGGTACCATCCACATGCCTTACAAGATGGTAGCATTCTTATGGAAGCAGAAAGACGTAATGTAGTACTAAAATATGTTGGAGTTGTATGCTGTTAACAGAAAGAGAGACAACGAGCGTAGGCTTGGTGGCTTGTCTTTTATTTGGCGAATTGCCCAGATTCGGGGCGGAGCCTACAATTTCCAATATTCTTTACAGGGGCGACTGAATTTCTATGGCAGCAGAAAGGTACGTGAGGTTGTACTAGAGTATGCTGCAGTTTTCTGATTGCTCCAGTTGAACTAGATATCAACCATAGGCTTTACAGGGTGTCTAAATTTCTATGGAAGCAGAAAGATACGTGATGTAATACTAGAGTATGCTGGGAAAAGAAAGAGCCAAAGAGTGTGGTCTTTTATGGTACGGGGCTGGAATCTATTGGGATCTTGATAGGTTTTTCATACAGCTCTCCGCTTTGAAGGCAAGGACTAGAGAGTATTGTTTCTGCGTGATTTGTGGTAACGTAGCGGAGACGTAGTCTATTTAGTTTTCCTGCTTATCAAGAGTAGATGCAATGAATCGTTTTTACGCTACTCATAAGTACTCATGAAATTTTGAGTATGAGTCAGTATGAGTATTGAAATTCAACAACTCTGATTCATTCGTACTCCCTACAACATTAACATACAACGCCTACTCATTCAGATTCATAAATTTAGAAAAATACTTATAATACCAGACGAAATCCACAATATCATCCGTATTGTTAAGTATATGTACGATGAGTACTTCAAACTTTAAATACATATGAGTAGCATGAGTATGACATTAAAATAAGTATGAATGCGCATAAGTATCAGAAATTATGAGTATGATTCGAATCTACTCATCGTTTTGAATACTCATTGCTGATCTCTGGTGCAGCGGCATAGATTCAAGATTGTTGAACAGGGTTCCTTCAACGGCCATAGTCAGTTAGCCTCTGCTTGGATTTCTGACATTAAGAAATTCGCTTCTGGATTAACTGAGCAGTGAGATGGTTCAGTTTCTATTTTTAGGCGTTCTTTGCCTTGTATTCTTAAATGGCAAACCATGACAGTCTTTTCGTTTGTTTTCAAACCCATATATGGATAACCCACTATATGTAATCAAAGTCATCGCAAAAAGCCCTTTGTATGTGCAAAAACTATGCAACACAGTTATTTTTGGGGCTGTTTTTATTATTCTTATTGGGTGCCTATGTGTGAGTGTATGTGTATTTAGCCCTTAAGTGTGCTTTGCTTTATTTTATTTACTGACTGCCAACAACCAGAAAAACACTCACGCTTTATTAGCAGTCAAAGTAAATACGAACTACACACTCGTATATGGCAGGGGTATCAGCTTAAATGAATAAAATTTCAATTTTATTCGGTGTTTCTTTTTCTACAATTTTTTATTAAAACAATTTTATTTATACACAAAACATTCCATTTTCTTCTACTATTTACTATGCCAGTTTAATTGTTTCTTTCTTTGTTACAAAATAAAAATATTTTTTCGACTTTCTTTTTATTATTCGATGTTTTTGTAATTTTTTTTCTTTCTTTAATAAATTAACAGATAAATTGCCAATTTTCGAATGAAAAAAAGTGAATAAAATTTCCACCAAAAAAACAAAAAAAAAATTAATTTAAATTAAGAAAAATAAAACACAACCATAGGGCGCTATGCTAATATATTGAAATTAGCCTGTATTTACTCAATGAGTACGAATTCCTAACTATTAAGCTCAATACAACAACTTAATACGTTATTTCAGAGATTAATATTATTAAGCAACTAGAACTGGCAACTCTACCATTCTAGAACATGCTACAGTAGTAGGCTTGTTAGTCTAGTGTGCTGCTTAACAAAATAACTGCTTCGAGTTCAAAATACTATTCGAATATTTTGAAAAAAAAGCATAAGACAGCAGTCGTGTAATAAAAATACTGGCTCTTCTGAGAACAACTACAACCCATTAAGTTAGAGGACGTGTACTTGCCAATTAAGACAAGTACAGTATCCGGAGGTCGAACTGAACACTTGTACCAGAACCCATTAAAATGCTGCTGAAATCTATTCATATGCGTTAAAATTTTCATCATATTAAAATCATTATAGCAAAGTAAAGAGTCTTTTTAAAGTGATTTCTATCTTTTTAAATGAAATAAATTGTATGTGAAAAAACATCGAAATTACTTGTGAAATATAATAAATGTCTCTTGTTAAAGCGCATTCGAAAGGCAACATTGTCAACCACTCTGGGTTATCTCATAGGTTATGTTGACTTTGCGAACCCCCTGTACTTTGTGCATTATTTACTTACATCTGCGACTGAAGAAAACCCCACAAGAAGAACTCTAAAGGGGTCAAATCGTACTATCTCGGTGGCCAGCTATATTACATCCGCATCGAATGTCTGTGCCCTCAAATTGATCATGCAGAATGTCCCATGTTGCATTTGCTGTATGGCACATGCGGCTAGAGTTCAGTTTATTTAATTCAGGCCAAAAGAAATTGCTAAACATCCAGCAATAGAGATCGCCGTTAATAGTGTTGGCGTGGCCAATATATTTCTTCAAAAAATATGGCCCGACAAAGCCGCCAGTCCAAAATCCACACCAAACAGTAACTATTGAGAGATGCATTGGACTCTCTTAGATCCCATTTGGATTGATAATGTCCCAAATTCCGAGCACATTGTTAATTGAGCAAATTTTTGATATCCTTCTCTGAAGGGAAGCGTATTCCAGTGAAGCGGTCTCCATCTATCGAAATAATGGTAGTCAAAAGTTCAAAGTGTGGGCTATCCAAATAGCTTTTGACCGGTGTCTCATCATGTTGCTGAGCATTGAAAGGATTGAATATTATGCGTGACTGGTTGAACATTCAGGGCCTTTTCAGCTAATTCTCGCCTGAAACGAACTACAGCCAGCGATAACTCGATACATACATACATAATTGGTCATTACAACCCTTCAGACAGGAATACGACCTACAGTTTAAAGTCAACTCCGAACGACAGATTTTTGGGGAAACTTTTTCATGGTATTTTTATTTGCTTTCAGGGTTTTTGTCAGAAATCTGCTGAAAGTCAGTCGCCGCAGAAATATTTTTATATTTCGTTTTGTTGGAAGTCTGACCTGGGTTTAAGTGACTCACGTCTAGTAAGACTACGGCGACTAGAGCCATAATTCGATACAAAAATGATTTTTCAAACAGCTCATTTGGGACGCAATTCTTTGTTTTTTTAATAAATCCTGCATTTTTATTCACTTTGCTATTACTGCTTGAGCCACACATAATGATTGTAGAATCTCTTCTGAAATCTTAAAGTCCTCAAACCATTTTTGAAACTCCCAAACCACTGGAAGCATTGTGTTTTGATAGAGCACGCTTGCTGTATAATTCCACAAGCAAGCGATGACTCACACTAGCAGTTTTCAACAAAACTTTCGGCATATGTATACTGCTCATTTCGGTTGGTAAAGAGATTTTCAATCGTGGAAAAAATTTTGATGTGCCTAATCGAACCAAACAAGTTTGACAGATTTTGACAGTTCAAGTTTGTTTGTTATTCTTTCAAATGACGTGTAATCAGTTTTTAACTAATACTTCCTATAATACAGTAATTTATTCAACCAATGAAATATAAACTTCCCTCCAAAAAAAAGAGAAATCTATCAGTACTTTTATTTGCATTTCGAATTTTGAAAGCTTTTCTGAAAAAACATAAAAAAATTATTCCTAAATTCACATTTAATTACAATTAACTTATATGCAGTTATTTGAGTATAAAATTTGCCTAAAAATATGCAACAATTTCAATTTTTCTCTTACGCCTTCGAATATTTCACAAAATATTTACGAGTATTTGCGTTTGGCTTTTAAAAAACCGGACAACGTACAATTCAACCGGAAGGCAAATATAAATAAAAATAAACGAATATATATTTTAATTTATTTAATTGAAGTAAATAAAGAAATTTTTTTAATTAAAAATAAATAAAAAGACGCATTTTTTATACCAAAAAACAAAAAAAAATAAAAACAAAAAAAAGAAAAAAATTGTGGTATACCATAAGGCATGAATGTTGAAGGAAAAGTATTGCCTATACACAAGGTTGATTATAGAAGTAATTCATAGTGCATGTTTACATATTTAAATATTTTGAAGGCATGTTCACATACATACAATTTTCTAACGTATATCATGTTTATAAAATATTTATAAATAATTACAGACAATAATAATAACAACAGTAATAATAATAATAAATAATTAATAAACAACAATTGAATATTTTTTTTTTTTCATTTCAAACCTATAACTGTAGTTTACAAAATTTCTAATTATTTTTGTGTTTTTCTTTCTATGAATTTTTTTATTTTTTTATTGGTTTTCTTTTTTGTATTTCCTTACTTTAGGTGTTCCTGGTAAACGTAATGAAATCTATTATAACTGCTGTCCTGAACCGTATATCGATATAACATTTGCGATTATAATACGTAGAAGGACTCTTTATTATTTTTTTAATTTAATTATACCCTGTGTACTGATTGCATCAATGGCTTTATTAGGTTTTACACTGCCACCAGATTCCGGTGAAAAATTATCATTGGGTAAGTAAAAACGGTTTAAGTCTTTTACTAGGTGTGCGAGTGTGCGTGTGCCAACATTTTCAAAATTTTTCTTCATTTTTATTTTGATTTTTTTTATTCGTTTTTCGAAAAATTAGAAATTTTTGGTTAGAAAAGGAAAGGTTTTGTTGTCTTTTTTATGTTTCCTAAGATGCTTTTTGGTTTTTTTTTTCTTGATTTTTGAGCTGAAATTTTGCTTACGTCTGCGGTATATATCGATCAGGTCCAGCGACAACTGTTAAATAGAGGGCATTAAGGTTTCAATAACCTTTATAGTGTAGCATTCAGATTATATCGAATGCTTGTGAAGCGGGTATGAAAAATTTGAAGTTTCTTAATAATTATGGAATTTGGACAGAGTAGGCTGTTGAATATTCATTAAAGGAGGTTCATTTTACTGCAACTCGGCCACTGCAGTGTTTTCCAGCTGGGGTCATAGTCATTTTAAGCGCGACATAATCCTCCTTCGCTATATTCAAACAGACCAGCTGCAACACAGTCCTCAAACGAACGTGACTGACCCTGACAGTCAAGATGCAACAAAGCATCCAAATGAACGTGTTTTTGACTCTGAGAGTTAGGCTGCAATTAAGTTGCAAACGAACATCTTTGGCAAGCTTTTTGGGAAAATTTCGAATTATTCAGAAGTATCTCTTAAACGAGTTCCGGGACATAGGGATAGCATTGTTGATTAATTGATCTTTCGACATCCATCCTCATCTAAAGAACGGGATCATTCTGAGGGAACCAATAAATAAATTCTAGGACATAAGGATTGCATTGTTGATTAATTGGTCAGGTTCGATACGAAGCTCACAATGTCTGATATGCTACAGGTTTCAGGTCCATGGATTACCCCAGGTTAAATAAGTAAAGGTACGTGAGGGTCAATTTTAATGGAAGCAGAAAGGCTCGTGAAGTAGTACTCGACAATACTGGAGTTGTAGGGATAAGAACAGGGATTGCTCGTTTCTGTCCTTAAATCTCTGAATTCCGATAATCACAGGCCACTGTCTTATTGGAAGGCGAAGCTGATAGACTCAGTATTCCGTCAAATGACTTCTGCAGAACTAATGAGTCTAGGGAGGAGAAAGAGGTTATATTTCACTGGTATGCTCTTGCCGTTAGGAGGCAAAGGTTCTTAAATTCTTATTTGCTATTATTAGTTTGTAGGCAGGTTGATTTGCTTTAGGGTTTGATTGATTCCCGGATTGGATAGCAATAGTGGTATCCATAATGGGCCCAAAAGTTCTTGTCTTTCTAGAAGGGTCCGCAACTTTCTTTCCATTACGTCTCTTAGGATCATATGGCTTCCACAAAGTATTTTCATATTATCCGGTGGACTGCTGTTATTTTTGCGTCTTCCCATATAAGATTGCACTGAGGATTCCACACAAGTGACATTCTTGTTATATTAATAGTATTCTTTCTGAGCCCTTCCGCGTCAATTTCTTACGTTTTATTTGCATTATTAAGGGTGCCTCGTAGATAGGGTTCAAGATGCTGATGTTATTAGGCCAGAATATTTTGCATGTAATTTAGAAGCACTTGTCGAAGAACAATTGTAGTTTTAGCGTGACGGTGTTAGATACTAAGTTTCACTTCAGTACAACATGTCGATTTTACAAATGCATTGAATATTCTGAGCATAGATGATCTGGATGTTTGTGAGCTTCCCCATATTGGCTATAGTTGTCCGAATGCCGCTCTCGTTTTAGGGAGCCTGTTGATTATGTCTGTTTAGCAGAAGCTATCTTCGTATTCGACTAGTTGGCCTTGTGGCATGATGTTGTCGGTGATTACGTTGTAAATTCTCATGGGTTTCGTTTTCTTGGCCTTTAATTCTGTCACCTAACCTAATTCTTATAAGATAAAGCTTCTTATCCACCATTCTTTTCATCACCTTTGGCATTAACGTCCGAATGCCTCGAGCGAAAAAGAGGATGCGTTGTGTAGTGTCTAAAATACTTGACTACAAACCCTACATTTAGAAACATTTTTCTTTCTCAAGAAGGGTTTGAATTTTAAAAATTAAGAGGCATTCGCCGACTGATCACACAGAGAGGACAACAAAAAAAAATATCGCACGGGCAGGTCAAGGCGTACCAACTTTTGTGAGAGAATACGAGAATCCAATGCATTGCTTCAGTCGAGACATTTTCAAACCAGGGCGGTATTTAGTAGTAGTAGTAGGTAGTTACATAATTCACAAAACCATCAAAGCATTTACATTCAAGCCACTTTCTCATATATTGCACTTCAACAGACCACTAATAGCGGATTTATAATTCATTTACGGATAATAACAGCTTTCACCGTTATGGTTCCAATTAAATAAGAGCACAACGTTTCAAGATACCACAATTGGCGTCATAGGTTACGATTAAAATTATTAAGCAACGTGAGTAAAATAGGAAATTCTCAAATTCCTTAAAGAATTTGACCAAAATCCGTACACAATTTGTATTCAAACAACGATAACGGCAAGGTATTTAATTCTTTAGCCGACAAGACCCAAAAATTCCCAGCAATTCATAGAAAAGTTTTAATCACAAATCAGCAGAGAGTTGCCCAACGTTTTATTTAATTTTTTTTTTAATACAAAATTTGCCCCAGATAAACTTTTCACAAATTATGGAATTTGTTGCAAGGTAACTAATATTTCACCATTGATGCTATAAAAATGTTTACTCAATAATTTACTTCACAACAGTACAGTAAATTCTTGGGTTGGCAAACCGTTTTGAGAGACGGAACTTGAAAATGAAGTTATGCCAAGAAAACATTTTTGTAATCTCAGTTAGGGAAATTAATCTCAGTTCGGAAACTATCCAATAAATGCTGAACATATTTTAGGGCGAATTGAATTGGTAACTATATATATACTACACTGCATTATCATCAATTATTGTTTTATATTTTATATATTTCACACATATGTATGTAAGTAGTAGTAATTGGTAAACACCAACACAAAGTGCAAACACAATATGTATTTATACACAACACTGCATTATCATTGTACATACTTTATATTTAGATGGACATACATATATAGATTTATTTTAATTTGTTTTGTTTAAAACAGATCTATGAATTGTAAAATTATTTTATTATTTATAACACTGCATTATCATTATACATACTTTATAATTCGATAGACATACATCAATTGATTTAATTTCATTTTTTTAATTAAAACTTATCTATCTTATCTATCCTGAAACTATATTATTATTTATTACACCGCATTATCATCACAATATACATATGTAATTAGATAAATAAAAACACTAATTTATTTAAAATATTCGCAACACAAATTGAGCAAACCTTGAAATCAAATTATTAGTTATTACACTGCATTATCTTCTTTTATACAAGTACTACATTACCTTATTACATATCAGTTTTCACACTTATTCAAACTAATTTTCACACATACGTATGTATGTAAATATTGGTTCCTTTTATTACCCAAAATCATACTCTCAGACAATTATTCCCCTTAATTACTTTACTCCAATTTATATTTATAAATAAGTAACACTGCATTATCATTGATTTAAATCTCATTACTGTAACCATAAAATTTTTATTTCAAGGGTTTTTTCAGAGCTCTGATGATCAAATCAATTATTACAATCTGCTATAACATACATAGTGTTATCATTAACTATGCTGGCTTTCGAAACGAGGAATATAAAAAATAAATAATTTTCTTTTGGCGAGCCACTGTCAGTAGTCTTGGATTAAAAGCTCGTGCAGTAACTTACTTGTCATTAAAAGCTTCTCAAATCTGTCGCTTGGATTGGACGTTAAACTGTAGGTCCCATTGATCTGACTAATTTCTATAAATCTGGCCGTATGGGGTCCAAAGGCTTTAAGAGGCGCTGATTCTTGACCATGCCTTAAAATCGCTCGTGTAGAATATGCTGTGTGGTATGTACCACGTTCCATATTAAAACCACATGCCGTTGGTGTTTAGATCATCCAATTTATGACAAACGAAGTTGGAAACCATCAACATATAGTGCCTAGCATTGACAGTGATGGCCTGTCTTATATCCTTCTCAAAGATAACACCACCAGCCTAAAATCCACTTCAAAACAATGACTTTTTAGACATGCATGTTGCATCTCATGTGGATTAATGACTTCTCAAACAATTCATGCAGAAATGAGACTCATTGCTCATTGCTGATTTTTCCATGAAAAGCAGTGTCAGTTGCCAACTGATCCAGAACCCATTGCGGGAACACATTTCGTTGGCCATGGTCATCCAAAGTGACTTCGCAAAACTCATTTCACAGATTTAGGTTTAACAAGATGGTCGCCATCAATTTGGCAAAGTTCGGAATGGAATGTCCTTCATTAGAAGACAATTTCAGCAATTCAATTCAATTTCAGCACTGCATTATCATATATTTCATTTTTTAAAAATTTAATTTTGTTTTAATAACAGTGTTTGGGGGCTCTCTTTAAGAGCAGTTTTCTCAAGGAAATTTTTAAATTGAACTGTATTATCATTTTTTAAAATGCTTAAATTTATTTATTTTTCTTTTTGAGTGACAGTAATTTGCTTTTAAAAAAATTATTTTCTTTCAACTTCCCTGACAAGTTTTTTGATAAATATCTCATTACAATTTGTGCCCCTTAGCTAATTCGCAATGCAATATGTCAAGGTTTCTTTTGTTGCAAGCACAAGAAAGAAAAAACTTTTTTTTCTTTCTTTTTAGGTTCCTAGTTAAATTAGCTCAACATTGATAAATATTTGATAAAAGAAATGAAACTTTGTTTAGTTTCCTTACCTTAAGTAATACAAAAAAAAAAGAAAAGAAAAGTAAATGGAAACCGCAAAACGAAAAGAAAAATATCTGCTGGCAATAACAGTCATGGCTAACAAAGTAAATACCGTGTAAGAAGCAAGCCCAGCACCAGAGTGACCTGCATATAATTTAAACACAAAAACAATAAGAAAAAACAGAATAAGAAAATGTTTTAAAAAGACAAACAAGATTTGAAATTCAGAAACAAAAAAAAAGGAATTCAACTCAATGCAACAGAATTTTCTCAAGTAGAAGTTTCAAACCAAAATTTGTCTTCAACAAACACTAAGAAAACCAAAGCAAAACTGCTGCTGGCTGTTTAAGTTCGTTCACAAGAAATTCTTGCATTTCCATTTCAGTGTTAAATAAAAATAATTTTAAATACGAACGAACGAACACTTTAAATTTCTAACATTTCAACTGTGTTATCATATTTGCCATGCCACCACCCTTATAGGTTGTTTGATTGTAGAAAATTGATCGACATGTGTTCGATTGTGTTGATTTCCGTAGCAATTGTTTGAACATGGATTTTAATTAAACACAACATTTAATTGAATATTGTTTTGGTAATTGCGTAAATATACCCTAGTTTACCACCTATCTACCTCCCCCCAACTAGTTTCCTCTTTCATTTTTAGAGTCTCCGTTGTGGTCAATTTGTTTGGTGTTTCAGAGCCCTAGTGGAGGTGGTGTTGGTTTTGATGTAGTCTGGTTAATTTTGTTGGAATTTTCAATGTAATTTGCCATAGATTCGCAAGTTATTTACGTTTGGTGAGCATATGTTTTTCAAAAAGCATACAACGACACTCACACGCTCACATACATACAGGGTAGCAATAAGCTGCTGCAAAACCAAATGAATTTGGTTAACATGAATAGCCACAAGGGGATTTTCACCTCTTCTGTTTGCCAATGGTTTATAGTGTAGATCCTTATGCTTAAGGATAAGAAAACAATGAAATGGATGGCTTTAAATTATTGGAGAGTTGGAGCATTAACTTAAAAAAATAAGCGTAAAAGCCTCTGTCTCAATAGCTTTAATACTAAAGAAGGTTAGGCTCTCCCTAGAAATTGATAACATATGTATTCCCCGCTACAAGAACACCAACACTTTAGTATCGTATTCTTCAATTGGCATCATTCTTTCAGAGCAAAAGAGCCACTCTTTCGAGAGAAATCGATGCCAGTGTTTGGCAGATACATACCTGTCGCAGCTAACCTATCTGGCAGGCGCAACTGGCGAATGACATGGTGTCCCATTCAGTTGATACACAATCCAAAACAACCCTAGTATCCTTACCGTATAGTCCCTATTAATTGAAGATACATAGACTTTGTTGAACATACTCCTATTCTGGGCAGACATAGCCACGCACATCTGGGGAGCTTATGTACAGGGTCCGCCAAATTACTTTTTTTTGAAAATGCTTTAAAAAAAACTACAGAATATTTTCTCAAATTTCTTTTTTTATTTGAAAGTACAGTCCTTCCGGTTAATAATGGAAAATAATTTCATTCAAGTGGCCATGCAGTAACCTACACCAGAAAATGCCGATTTTGGCAAAAAAAATCATCTTTTCAGATGAAGCTCATTTTGATCTTGGCGGGTATGTAAACAAGCAAAATTGTCGCATTTGGGGCACAGAAAACCCGCACGCATACATTGAAAAGCCGATTTCAATGAATTTTGTTCCAGAGGCATAATTGGGCAATTTTTCTTCGAAAATGAGCAAGGAGTGGCCGTTACAGTCAATGGCGATCGTTATCGGCCATGTTGAACGAATTTTTGTTAACAAAAATTGAAGAGGAGGATATTGGCAACATTTGGTTTCAACAGGACGACGCTACGTGCCACACAGCCGAAGTTACAATCGATGTTTTGCGCCCTGTTTTTGAAGATCGCATTATCAGCCGCAGAGCTGATGTCGTTTGGCCACTTCGGAGCTGCGATTTGACACCGTTGGACTATTATTTGTGGGGTGCCGTCAAAGATAAATGTTACGGCGACAAGCTAGAGACAATTGACGCTTTAAAGGACATACAGCTGCACACAATCGATCATGTGCTTAAAAATTGGACCGATCGTGTAGGCTACTGCATGCCGAGCCGAGGCAGCCATTTGAATGAAATTATTTTCCATTATTAACCGGAAGGATTATACTTTCAAATTAAAAAAGAAATTTGAGAAAATATTCAGTAGTTTTTTTAAAGCATTTTCAAAAAAAAAGTTATTTGGCGGACCCTTTTGTTCGCCAAAATTTTCAGGATACGACATTTGATCTTAAAATTCCATCTCTGATCTTACAATCCGAAGGTTCCCAATGGGACCTTTAAGATTTATACAGGTTCAGATACTAAACTTTCTTATTGGCTGCCTTATGGTAAGGCAGTGCTTTTCGGGTATATTGAAAACGGCGCTTGTTGAATAACAGGATTTTCTCTAATTTATACGGACAGCCACGCTGAAATTAAGAGTTCTTTAACATCCGTCCTCATTCTCAAGTCCCTAGGATTTTTGAGGGGAAATTTTTTATTTTTCAAAGGCGCCTTATATGTAGGTTCGGAGACAGAAATCTTGTAGCGCATTGCATCGCAAATGAATTGGCCAGAACCCTTACCTTCGTTTTACAGGGATACTATATACTGCTTCTCACCGATCATCTGCCTGCTTGGATAGTATGCCAATTGACTTGGCATTCTGACGAATTACTTCTGCAACAGTTGTAGTCCTCAAGAGGAGGAAGATACCATCTTCTATTTAATGTCATTGCCTCTGCTCTTGCCAAGAAGAGACAAAAACTCACGACCTCTTACTTTTTCGATTTCCTTAATTCAGTTGATGCACATAAAGTGTGCTTCTATTGCAAGACTCTTATACGTTGATTTTGTTTTGAGAATATTTAATCCTCAGGATGGAAATTAATTGGGGAATCTCAATGGGTCTAGTCCAGCAAGGAGGGGCTCCGTCTGATCTAATCAAGTAAAGCCAGTAAGTTTTCGAACTTGCTTACCTACTTTATTAGACAGTACAACCTTTCAGTCAGGATAACAACCTGGCTTCTCACACCTGACACCACCCATGTTCTGTGTGTTATTTTATCAATGAGTGGCGGAACCTATAGTTTAAACTGGACTCCGAATGACAGATTTTCCTTAGAAATTATTCATTACAATTTTATTTGCTCTTAGAACTTTTAAAAGAAGACTGCTGAGAGTAAGGATTTGAACCACGCGTTCTTGTCTAATAAGAGGCTTTAAAATTTTAAAACTAAATTCATGGTAATGCAGTGCATAATCTTTTTTGCAAAAGTTTTTTGTTGATAATCATACTCTATTTATTGCGTATTTATTTTGGTTTACAGAAGTGCCTTTAATAATGGTAATGTGATATGTGACAGTTGTTTCTAAACTTGAATTCTGTTGAAGTACATACTAGACCGCCTTAGATCACAAATATAGAAAACAAAGACAACTTTTAAGTTCCCGTATTTGATAAGGCCTCTGATCTACGAGTTCTTTATAATCATCACAGTTGAAATCGCATTCCCTTGCCATTTTTCATTGATCAAATTTCTGAACGTAAATTTGCACTTCCGATTAAAGAAAAATTTGATGCTTAATTGCATGGTAGTCAAAGTTACATATTTATCTTACTCTCAATCACTTTTGTTATTCTTACACAAAAACAAAAAACGAAAAAAATCTATTGCATACATTAAGTATATTTTCTTTTTCAACTTCAATAGCATACTTTAAGGATGCTTGCAAAAAATTCAAAAAAATTCCCCACAATTCAAATTTTAAAAGCATCCATCTTAAGCTAACGCTATGGTATAGCCATTATACCAGTATATTGATTACATAAATCAATCTATTGACTCGTTTGCCTGCCTGCCTGCATACGTTTCACTATAATTTTATTTTAGCTTCACCAACTGAAAACTAAAAACTAAAGTATATTTTAGGGATGCTTTTTTTGCGTCAATTTACATTGTATACTTTACGTTTAGAACTCGCTCTCTCTGCTCCGCTCTCCATTTGACTGCATAAAATAACATGTAGAAAAACTTTAAAATAATCCAGCTGTAATAATGGCATAATAAAATTGCATTTCTAAGCATTTTAGCATGTAAAGCGACGAGAGAAAGAGCAAAAAACAAAACGCAACGAACACCCCAAAAACAACATCCAGGCAAACGTAGTATGCCGTAGTAATGAAACGCACTCTCTATTTTTAAGCTCTAAATTTCTATGCAATGAGCAAACAAGCAACTTAACAAAGGAGGAGAGCGATAGAAAAAAAAACTGCAAATTTAAATCCACTTAAAAATACAACGTAAATACTACGGATCTAGTTTTTTTCTTCTTTCTGTTTTCGTAGTTATTATGTTTCCATCTGTTTTAGGTTTTCTAAGCTTTTAAGTAACAAGGCAAATAGGAAGAGAAAATCCGAATGCAAAAACAAAAAAAGACGGAAGATGTATGGAAATGTGTGTAGGAAAAAAGGCCAACACAGATGATCCACTCAACACTTTTAGATTTCAACATGAATTGAAATAAGGCGAGATGGGAAAATATACATACGGTTTTATCATTAATTCTCTGCAGTTCAACAAACAAATCACAGTAAAGGTTTTAGTAAAGAAACAATAAATGGTAACACACTGCATTATCATTAAATTTTTAAATCTACTTAGCCCAGATTCTTGCTGCGGTGTAGCAGACTAGGGACTTTGATCAAAAAGCCTTTTTAAAGAAGAAAGTATACTTCCTTGTAGAATTTCTAACGATTCTTTAACCAAATGGTTCTTATCCTGAAATTTAAATAAAACCAAGCATTTTTTATTTTCGCTTGAAAGACCTTTTGAAGACATTATGTGCAGCATAAAACACCGTTCAAATAGCTTCAAACAAACAGCTTCCCTGACTGCAGCGCAAACGAAAAAATAAATTTTCCCTCATCATGGCGCGTAAATCAGGTTGAATTTCACCAATCGCTTGGGTTATATTTTTTTTGGGGACCGCTAAGAGGTGTAACTTATTCGTATACTTTGGTAGATAGGTTGCGATGGCTGTTTTCCCCAAAAAGTTAGGGCACGTATGGCCGATTGTGTTACCACAGTTCGTAACTTAAGAATGCCGTTCAAAACGCTCGTATAGGATACTCAATCTGGCAGAAGCTGTGTGGCACGTAGCGCTTTCCTATTGAAACCACACTTCGTTAGTATTCAGAGCATCAGATGACTGTTTTGGGATCCACTGGACTTTCAAAGTTCTGAAGCCTGTTTTCGAAGACACGAAAGTGCAACACTGCATTATCTTTCTACGTGATCTGTTTGAATACTGTTATTCCTTATCACTTTATTGCCGAATAGCACTGCAATGTAAAGTTCTTTGAGTAATTCTCGTGGATTTTATTTTCTTCATGTTCATGTCAATATCGTTTGATATAGCATTGCTGACGAGCTGGCCAGGACCGGTACTTAGCTTTCAATTTCGATCAACTAATTCGGATATTGTCTGTCCGCTCAAGTTATGAGGAAGCGCAATCTCATTGGCGGCAGGAAGATACGTGCAATATTGCTAGACTCTGTTGGACACGCATGGACAGGAAGACAATCGACTTACTTCTGTTCTTAAATCACATATCCATCCATTGCACGTGGCGTTCCAACGAATGACTTCTGCAGGAGCTGTGGTGTGAGGGATAAGAAGAGTCTGTCTGTCACCTCATATGTCAGTGCCCTGTTCTTGCCATAAATAGACGGAGGTTTTCTAAACTCTTAATTTCTGATATCCTTGATCGAGCTCCCTAATATAAACATTGCTGCAATAAGAAGATTTATTTTAAACTAGCGATGGTTTCCATTAGGGAATGTTTGATCTCCAGGTAGAATAGATTTCGGTGTCAATATGCGCGTAAATGCAGGCCTAAGTGGGACATCTTCTTCGACCGGCACTTAACTTAATGAAGCAAACAAATTTAAATATCCTATATTACACTGCATTATTATTACTAAACTGATAACAAATTCTACTAAAACATATATGGAAAGAATAATTAAGTATTTAATAATTAGAAAACATAAAATCATACATCATTATAAATATAACACTGCATTATCATTATTACACATCCTTACTGTGTATATATTAGCAATACAACATTTTCAAACTTATTTTTATGTAAGAAAAAATTTCGCGTTATACATACATATGTCGTATTTATTTTCGTTCTTCTTACACAACTGCATTATCATTATTACACGCTCTTACTAATTTGAACGCACATTAAAACATTTAAAAAAATTTTAATCTAAAAACAAAATTTGTTTTTCGACAAATATATTTGCGTTCTTATTACAAAACTGCATTATCATTATCACACATTCATACCAATATAAACACACATTAAAATTTTTCAATTTTTGTTTATCTAAAAACAAAATTTGTTTTTCGACAAATATATTTCCGTTCTTATTACAAAACTGCATTATCATCATAACACATCAATGCTAATATAAACACACATTAAAACATCTTCAAACCTTTTTCTCTAAAAACAAAATTTATATTTCGACATATTTATTTTAGGTTTTTATATCAAAACTGCATTATCATTATTACACATCCTTACACACACATTAGCAATTTCTTAAATTTTAAAAATTCTTTTCTCTAAAAACAAACTCCATATTTCGAATATTTTATGGCATCTCTCGATATTTATTTGGGTTTTTATAACAATACTGCATTATCACTATTACCCATATGAGAGTAATACATATAAATATACGTAAAAATTTATTTAAAAATAAAATAAAAATTTTCAACTTTTCTTTTAGACTCTAGAACTGTAATTAACTGCGCTGGCAAATAATTAACGATTATTTTACGAGCACCTCAGTATTATCTTTTATTAGGGTTTATATTCTTAAATCTGATTTTAGTTGATGATTATTATTTGTTTGTTATATTTTATATTTAGATAAGATTAAATTTAAAAATATTTTTAATTCTTTATGATATGTATTCTTTTCTAGGCGTTACTATTTTATTGTCTTTAACGGTCTTCCTTAATATGGTTGCCGAAACAATGCCAGCAACATCGGATGCTGTACCCTTGTTAGGTAAGTTCGTATGGTTTACAGTTTATTTTCGCTTATCTGTACTGTACTCTGTCTATCAACATTTAAGCGGTGTGCGTTCTTTGATTTGTGTGCGTGTGTGTGTATTTTATTGTACTTTTAGCTTAGTTGTAATTATTATTATTATAACTGTGTGTGTGTTATTGTTATATAAACTATAAATTTAAAGAAAAAAAATTGTGTTTCCTTTCAAAACTAAATTTTTTTTATTTTTCTTTGAAATTTTTTTTTTTGTTTTTTTTTCCAATTTTATGTTGAATTTTTATTTGAAATTATTTTATTTATTTTATTTCATTTTAGTTTTTAACAAGCAAAATGAAAACACATTTTTTTTAAATCATCATCATACTGTAGCTTTTTCAAACTCATTTCAACAAAATAATTAAAACCATAAAGAAAAACATGGCCGGCATTAACTCATTTTCATTAAACAAAATCCTCCATTTATAAATAAAAAAATCATTAAAAAAAATTTACATTAAAAACGAATTAAAAACGAAAATAAGAGAGAAAAAAATAAATACGAAAAACATGATGATTTTATGATATTAAAACTTTGACACTCAATAAACGATGTGAACGAAACGAAAATTCCGTCAGTTATTTAAATAGTTTGTTTAACTAATGAGCAGCTGAACAAAAAAAAAAAAATACGAAGAATCAGCATAACTTTAACAAATTTTCATTGGCTTGACTTGTTCCTTTAAGGCAAAGTTTTAGCCGGAAATTTGTTTTAGTTCCACCACCACCCAAAAAATAACTGACAGCCATCAAAACTAAAAGAAAATTAAAAGAAAAAATGCAATTAAAACTCGAACTCAATTCCTTAGATTGTTATAGAAGCACTCATAAAAATTAAAAAAAAATAAAATAAAAACAAAAATAAAATTATATTCACAAACATTCCTTATTCAAATTAAATTTCCTTTTAAATTGGGCTTAAAGAAAATCTCTTTCAAAACAAATTCTTTTCTATATTAATACACGTAAAAAATTAAACTAATTTATTTTTATAGTTTTTTTAGTCTTCTATCGTTATTAACTAAAAAAAAAGAATTTAATTTTTATAAAATTTTTTCTTTCTTAAACTTTAAATTTATTTTCTATTTCCTAATATTATGGCAGTTATACTAAGTACCCTGCACCAGTTGTTTTTAAAAAACATTTTTTATTCGTATATTTAAACTACCCGTTCCTGTTGACATTTTAATCATTACACCATCCATTTGTTTTGGATAAAACCTTGAATATGTTTTTTTTCATTGTGCACGCATTTAAAAAAAATAAAATAAAATTCCCTTCAAAAATATCGAATTTATTTACAATTTTAATATTTATTTATAATAAAATAAGTAAAACAAAAACCGTAAAAAATACTAAATATGTCATAAATATTAATTAATAAAAACACAAATTAAATTAATATTCAAAATTAAAAGAAAATACTGGTTAAAATACAAAAAAGGAACAAATTCCATACGTATGAAAGAAAAAATAGCTGACAAGATAGTCAGCGTTCTTTTCCATCTTCTAAAGCAGTACGTTCTTCAAATATCGCAAGCAGTAATGAAGTTTCTTCTTAGATATACATACCTCACTCTCTATAGGGAGTCTGCATATTTTACAAATTTCCTTAACTTCTTTCAGTTCATTCCCCTGAGATGAGCTGTATCTGGTATAGTAATCATCGCCAAAATGTTTGAATCTTGATCTTACGAAAGCTAGGTAACAATACAAAATGTACTCCATCATTCTGATATCTTTACCACATGCCCTGCATTCGTCTTTTTCCATCACGCCAATACGGTTTAGAGGTAAACAAACTGTCCTGTAAATACGCTCGTTATTTAGTTTTAAAATACCCATGGTTCTCCCTTCATTAAACTCGCCCCACAGAGAATTTTTGTAATTCTTCCTACTGTGTTACTATTCCATAAGAAATGTAGTAAAGTTTCCGCCTACTTTTGCAGTTTTGTCTTTAATGCACTGAAGGGCATTGGATTATCCAAGCTTATGGCATATAATACCCTGCCTCAATTAGCCAGTATATTCGCTTTCTCATTTCCAGTCACTATACGATGACTACCATATAATGCTTATGGTATATAATACTTTGGCAGTATTAGCCAATATATACGCTTTTTCATTGCCAATTACTCCATGATTACTACGCATGATGAATAGTCATATAATGCGTATCGTTGCATGCCTGGAGTAATTGTTAATCGACTTTTTATACTCCAAGACGGTCTCTTACCCCATATTCTTAGACATTATTACCCTAATGACCATTTGGCTATCCGTAAAGATATTTAAATCCCCAGACAATAAACATACCAAATGATCAAACTGATCGGGCGCCCCCCTCCCTTTGAAAACATAATTTCGCTCTCTGACTCTTCTCTATAGAGCCCCAGATCCCGTCCTATATCCATGTTTAGTACCATCCCTGTAGCAAATTGTCCCACTGTAACTGTGTTATAAATTCATTTGACCAAGAAACTCGACCTGATATTAGAGTGACAGAAGAGGTTAATAATGAACTGCTGAACATCCTGTCGAATAACTGCATGTCAAGTAAGAGGCCGTCCAGTGCCCTAGCTATACTCAAATGATACGATTTGTGACTGTGGTTGGGGGATGAATCGAATCCTGAAGAAAAAATCGAATAGATCACACTAAACTTGGGGTTATAACTCGCATACACCTGCAACTTAAGAAAACCCCCACAAGAAAAAGTATAACAGATAAAAATAACACAGTTTCTGCCGAAAGTTCACATCACGTGCACGTGAAATGATCATGCCCTCAAATCTCTCGTGCAGAATATCAAATTTGGCATAGACTCGTCCTATTGAAACTGCATATCGTTGGCGTCCAGATCATTCAATTCGATATATAGTACTCGTTATTAACAGTGATGGCCTAGTAAACTTCGTTTCAAAGAAATATCGTCACAACCAGTAACTACTACAAGAGCCATTGGACGCTCTTGAATCAAATGTGACTTGGTATTGTCCCAAATTCGAAAATTTTGTTTGTTCACGTATCCATTCATCCAGAAATGAATCGCATCGCTGAAGAAAATTTGTCAATGAAATCCTCCAGAGGCCATTCTGCTAGCATACGGAGTTATCTATTGTAGTATGTAATGATTTGACAGATGCGTAACGTAATTGGTTATTACAACCCTTCGGTCAGGATTACGATCTAGTTTCTCACACCACTTATGTTGTGTGTGTTAATTTTACACATGAGTGGCGGGACCTACAGTTTAAAGTTTACTCTGAACGACAGCTTTTTGAGAAACATTTCATGACTATTTTTATATACTCTGCGAGTTTTTGCCAGAAATCTGCTGAGAGGAAGTCGCCGAAGAAATACTTTTTGTATTTTATTTTTGATGTCTGTCTTGGGGCTCGAACCCTGGCTTTTCGTCTAATAAGCCAACACACTGCATACTAGACCACGGCGACTTCATTTGACAGATGTATCTGCAACAATATAGTCGTTATTAACTGTCGAATTTCTAAATTTTCTATTGAGAGACTACCATTCAGTCTGTATTACGACCTAGTAACTCACACCACTCATATTGTGTGCGTTAATTTTATACATAAGTGGCGGTACCTACTATTTAAAGTCGACATCGAACGACAGATTATTCTGAGAAATATTTCATGACTATTTTGTTTTTCCACTCACAGAGCTTTTGCCAGAAATCAGCTGAAGTCGGCGAGAGAAATATTTTTTCATATTTCAGTGTGTTGGATGTATCTGAAATTTGGCCTCTCGTCTAATAAGCCGATACAATACTTTTCATTATTGTTCCAGATAAGGAACGACAAACTATATCAGATGCATAAAATATTCAAGAATATTAATTTGAAGAGTTTTTTAATTGGCTTACAAAATGCCTTTTAGGATCATTAGGCTTCAGTTATAAAATGTTGTTTTCATGTATATTTTTTTATTTTTTAAAAATTTTTTGTATTTTAATCGTTAAACAATCAGTAATAAAACCATTCCCCTTAATAACCCAATTAAAATATGATCCTTAAACAAAAATTAAACGAAACTAAAAATTAAAAATATAAAATTTTTTTTAATTGTTTGTCTATATAAATAATAATTATAAAGTTTCTTATGAAATATTTGGAAAATATTAATTGTAATAATATAAATATAATAAATATGTTAAATTTTATTGTGGTATTTTGAATAACTTTGAAAATGTTTTTCTTACTTACTTACTTACCTACTAACTTACCTACTATCACTCTATAACTACATACATATGTATTGCTATTTACAATTAAGAATTATTAACAATAAATAATAATTATTTTCAATTAAAATTTATTGACATATTGAAAAAATTAAGAAAGAAAATGAAATATTTTTTATTCAATGAAACTGTATATAATTTTCCCAATTGTTTTTTATAAAATTTCTTTTCTTTGTTTTTTTCTCTGTACTTTTTTAATAACACCATCAATCACTACTCTACTCTACCAAACCAATATTACAATGAACAATAATTAATAAAATTAAAAACCGCCATATACAACAACCTTTAAACACCCTTCTAATGCAACTCTACTGTACACTCTACAACACACGCTACTCTGTAAACTCCTTTCTTTACTAACCCGTTTGAAATCGTTTCCCTCAACCATACTTATAAACTTCTCTTGTGCTACACTTAAAACCTGCTAAATTTTTATAAAATTTTCAATTTGTTTAAATTAATTCGTTTTAATTGTTTTGAATTTAAATTTAAAAATTAAAAAAAAATTATTTTTTAAAATTTTTTTATTAAAAATTTCCAATTTGTGTGTTTCAAAAAAAACAATAAAAAAAATCCCCAACAATTGTTTTTAACAAAATTTTGAAATTTTTTTTATGGCAAAAAATCAATCGAAAAAACTTCAAAATTCCTTACAAAACAATACCTTATAATTATATATATAAACCCATACTTGATCATAAAATACTATATAAAAAAAATAAAAAAAAAAATTGAAAAAAAATAAAAATATTATGACACGCCCAACCAACCAACAGGTACATATTTCAATTGCATAATGTTTATGGTAGCCTCATCCGTTGTGTCAACGATTTTAATATTAAATTATCATCATCGAAATGCCGATACACACGAAATGTCCGAATGGGTAAGTTTAGTTTATGTGTTACGTTACGTTATCATACTACGTTACGATACGTTAGACATGACACTCTTCTCTTATAAAAAAACTCAAAACTCAACTCTCCCACAAAAAACCGCATATATTTACTATCAATTCATCAAATCCACCATTATTCCATATGCTAGAAAAATCAGATCAGAAAAATAAAAAAACGCTTTTCTAACCCAAAGAATATATTCTCTAAGCCAAGCTATAAACGACAGATAACTGGGGAAATGGAAGTTTAAGAGTTTAAAAATTTTGAAAAAAATATAAGAATATCATCCTTAATCAATTTGTAACACAAGCTATTTAAAACTGATTTGATTTAAACTAAACGACGTAGGTAAGGCAGTTTAAATTCACTGAAAAGGAAATGATAGATAGTCTGATGCATGTCTCAGATTTCCTTTTTTATAGCTATTACCCAATTAAAGTTTCGATTGCCTCAAGCTCACTTGGTTTGTCAAACATTTTTGGAAACGAAATTGAAGCTTACCTCCTCACAAGCTTGTCTGCTTGCACATTGTCGTTAATTCACACATGATGTGGGACTCAACAGAAACAAAGGCCCGGAAAATTCCGCACTATCTTCGTTTTAGCCTCATAATTGCTCAGTGTTCGAATGGAAGACAGGCTATTAGATAGTATGGATATGTTCTTTCTTGTGCATCTCCTATCCTAGTTGAGCACATTTATCTATGGCATAGATCTCCACTTTGAAGATAACCGAGAATTTCTCCATTGACCGGGAATATTTCATTCTGGGATCAAAAACTCCTGCTCTTATCTCAAAGTCAAAATAATCCTTTTTTTATGAGGGCATATATCTTCTCTCGTCGCAAAGCAATAGCTTCTATTGGTTAAGCAACAGTTAAGGAGAGAGCTGTTCAGACAATCGATTAATTAGGACATGAAATCCTCCAACCATAGTCTCCAATGTTCCACATTTTCTGACAACTGCCCGGTCATGCTATACATTCAACATATAATTCTTTGATTACGTCCCAAGGATTTTCCTAGCCACCATGCTGCACTTCCAATATATAATGTCTAGGTTGCATTCCAATGGTTTTCCAACAAGTGTTCTACATACCATTGTGGCATACCTGGCCACTCATGACGTCCTCTTTATACTTTACCTTCATTTTCTGTAATATCGCATCCAGGAGCCGAATATTCAGCTATTTAGGCAGTTTTCTCTTTCTTGTAAATTGTAGTATTGTGGTCTTGTTAGGATTTATCCTCAGGCTCACTATCATGCACCAACGAGTAAAAATCTTAAAGCCCCTTTGAACGATGTCTCAATAAGTCATTTCCTTGGAAGTTGTCGTCCGTTTAGACAGAATACCCTAGTTGTGAGTACCTTCGGTATGTTTCCAAGGATCGTGTGCATACAAGTGCCATCAAATTGGTATTCATAGCTTTCTTTAAATCTTCCATCCCAAGACCTATTGATGACTTCGTGAGAAGTCTCGTCAAATGCAACCTCTATGCCAGTAAATGCACGTACGGTTGCCTCCTTCATATTCAAGAAGTTGTGAATTGTTGCCTCTAAAATTACAAGAGCTGCCTCAGTAGAACTGCCTGCCCTGTCAACGGATTGTCTAGGCTGTTGTGGTACATACATACATAATTTGTCATTACAGCCCTTCAGTCAGGTTTACGACCTAGCTTCTCACACCACTTATGTTGTGAGTGTGTTATTTCAATACATGAGTGGCGGGCCTGTCGACTCCGAACGACAGATTTTTGAGAAACTTTTCATGGCAATTTTATTTACTCTCAGAGCTTTTGCCGGAAATCTGCTGAGAGGAAGTCCCCGAAGAAATATATTTTCAGATTTTTGTTGGAGATTTCTGAACTGGGGTTTGAACCAAGGCCTCACGTGTAATAAGCCAACACACTACCTACTAAACTACGGCGACTACTGCATTTAAATATTTGTCCACAAGTGTTTTATACATGAAAGACGAGAGAAGAATTGATTTGAAGGATCATGGGTATGTAGTGCCATTTTTGTACATTTTTTCGTTGAACACCATCCTCATCCTTTTACGGGCTGTTAGTACATACCCAAGAGCTAGACTACTACTGTATTTATTGGAAATAGTAACAGCTTCCCTATGTTGTTTTGTAATTGGGCAGAAAAGATTCCTTACGATCCCGAAGCATTGATTATATTACACATAAATAATTGGCCATTACAACTCTTCAGTCAGGATTACGGCCTGGTTTCTCACACCACTCATGTTGTGTGTGTTAATTTTTATATATGACTACAGTTTAAAGTCGACTCCGAACGACAGATTTTTGAGAAACTTTTCACGGCAATTTTATTTACTCTCAGAGCTTTTGCCAGAAATCTGCTTAGAGGATGTCGCCGAAGAAATATTAGGGAAATGATTAAAGCGAACGAATTAAATTTTTAGTTTTTGCTGTTTCTAGCTGCTATTCCTCTGTGTAAGTTATTGTGTTTAAAAAATGTCTCATATAAGAATAAAATTCCTGGAAAAACTTCTTTAAGAAGAAAGAAGAATGTAACTTCAGTAACTGCGCTTAAACTTCCATACCTCAGTGTATGTATATGCTTGGCAAAAAAAAAATTATCGAAAAAAATGTTCCAAAAAATTCAGTCAAAACAAACAAATTTTTATAAACACAAAACAAACTTATTGTTGTTGTTTTGTTAACAATGTGTGTATGTATGTGTGTCTAACTATTGCAAAAAAAAATAAAAGTAAAAAAAAGGATATCAAATAAAAAAACTACACCCAACTGTTTAACTGTATAGATGTAATAGTTTTGTATGTTTGTTAATTCCAAAAAAAAAGAAAAAAAATACAAAAAAATTTTTAAATGTTTTCCAAAATGTTTTCAGTTGAATTTTTGTTGTTTTGGTTTTTTTGTGTTATCGTTTGCTTTGATTTGTTATATTTTCAGTTGTAGTTTTTCTATACATATATAATAACAAGCAAAAATAATCAACAAAAAAAATATTTTATATATACTCCACTATATAAATATTACAACAAAAAAAAGAAAAATATGATAAAGAGATACAACATCATAATCATACGGAAGGAATAAAAATAAAAAAAATACATAAAAAAAATTCATAAAGTTGTAAGCAGGATATTTACAAAAAAAGGATTACAAACATAATATGTAGACTATTTTTAGGCTTTGGCAAAATAAAAAAGCTAGCTTTAACGTTTAACTTTTTCGGTTTGTTATTTTTTATTTTTTTATTTAAAAATTCTGTTTTGTTTGCCATTTTTTTCCAGTTGATGCGCAATATTTTATCACGATTTTTATTTTATTTTTTTATATTTGTTTTTAAAGTGAAAAATATTTTTTTTTTAAATTTTATTTTCTATTAAACTGAGCTTAAATGTTGTCAACGTCTACCATTTTAAATATGTAATGAAAAATATCGTAATGTTGATGTTGGGCCATCCATAGTGTGTTAAAAAAACGAGATTAAAAAAATAATAAAAAAAACAGAAACAACAAATGAAAATAATAAACTGCCGCTTTAAAAATAAAAAATGGACTTCTCTAGCCTCTCAAACTGTGTATGTGTGTTGAGGAAAAAAACAAAAAAATAAAAATAAAATATTCTCTATGCTTAATATTTAAATTAATGTATAAAAAAATAACAAAAATCATGTTTATTTAAAATTCTCTTTTTTTTTCATGAATAAAATATAAACAAAGGCGTTTGGATTTTCAATGGTAACAATATTATTATTATTAAAAATGGCACCTTGTTTTAATCCAAAAAAAAATGCTTTAAAAATATTTAAAAAAATTTATAAGAATTTATAAAAATTTTAATAAAATAAAAAAAAATTTTAAAAAGTATAAAAATTTCAATAAAATTTAAATAAAGAGAAAATACCGACTAGTTTTATATAAAGCTTGTTTTCTAAATCAAGCTAATAAATCTACTCAAAATTATACTCATATTATAAACCATACTTTATTTATTGCATCCTCAATAAATGAAAGAACCAAAACATACTAAATTTAAAATATATTTTCTATACGTCTTAGTGCCATTATTACAACTTGCCGTTAAAGTTGGGTTTAGTTAAAGGTAACTTTAGCTAAAGTGAACTTTAAAGTCACTTTTAACTTCTTTTCGTTATTACAGCCTACAGATAAAATAAAATTAACTTTGTCAAAAATATGGCAATGCCGAAGCAATATCGATAACACTGCTCAAATCAAATAAGTTTTATTTAAAAGCAGTGGCAACGACGGGCTTCTTTTTTTTAAGTTGCCGTTTTGAAAATAATATATAATATGGCGCGTACAAACATAGACTTAACTTTAAAATTTACCGGCAGGATGATCTTCCCTTCAGCTTAACGCTTACTTCTACCTTATAGTCCACTTATAATAATGAAAAACAATTTATCTGCCCGTTAAAATCCTCCCTTTAGTTAACGGCAATAATGGCCCTAAATTTAACAAACAGTCACCGTTATACAATTCTAGCTAGTCTCAGAACTAACAAATTTTTATTCACAATATGAATTATTTTTTATTCGACTTATTGCTTTAAGGACAAGCCTGCAGTAGCCTCTCTTTTCCAAACGAAAGGACTCACGATAATTTACGGTATTCGGTCTGATACATTTTAATATGAATTTGAATTTCAAGATGTTTAAGGTATTTGGTGAAGTTATTTTTATTAAAGTATACTTCTAAATCTTTACGAAAGGCAAAGCCCTTAGTAACTTGTATAACAAAAGTTTGACATATCAATTCATTGGTCAATCTTTATCTCTATCAATTAAACAATGTAAAGGGTCCGCTAAATAACTTTTTTTTGAAAATGCTTTAAAAAAAAAACTACTGAATATTTTATCAAATTTCTTTTTTTATTTGAAAGTACAATCCTTCTGGTTAATAATGGAAAATAATTTCATTCAAATGCCTGCCTCGGCTGTGCATGCAGTAGCATACACGATCGGTCCAATTCTTAAGCACATTATCGACTGTGTGCAGCTGTATTGCACCAATGGCTTCACGAATATTGTCCTTTAAAGCGTCAATTGTCTCTGGCTTGTCGGCGTAACACTTATCTTTGACGGCACCCCACAAATAATAGTCCAACGGTGTCAAATCGCGGCTCCAAGGTGGCCAAACGACATCAGCTCTACGGCTGATAATGCGATTTTCGAAAACAGGGCGCAAAACATCGAGTGTTGCTTCTGCTGTGTGGCGCGTAGCGCTGTCCTGTTGAAACCAAATGTTGCCAATATCCTCCTCTTCAATTTTTGGGAACAAAAATTCGTTCAACATGGCCCGATAACGATCGCCATTGACTGTAACGGCCACTCCTTGCTCATTTTCAAAGAAAAATGACCCAATTATGCCTTTTTGGGTGCGTCGGCTTTTCAATGTATGCGTGCGGCTTTCCTGTGCCCCAAATGCAACAATTTTGCTTGTTTACATACCCGCCAAGATCAAAATGAGCTTCATCTGAAAAGATGATTTTTTTTGCCAAAATCGGCATCTTCTGTAAGTCGATCGCAGGCCCACTTAGCGAAGCGAAAACGCATTAGATGGTCAATTGGCTTCAACTCCTGAACCAATTGGACTTTGTATGGCGTCGTACCAAGGTCTTTATTCAGTCTCAATGATGTCTCCGAAATGTTCAATTGTTGGGAACGACGGTGAATTGATGTTGATGGCGCTTCACGCACACTTTCTGCCACAGCGGCAATATTCTCGGGTGTACGCACTGTTTTTGGCTTTTCACGCTTTGGTTTATCGACTTCTTCACAAGATAACGAACATACGGAGCTGACGGTGCTTCTCTTTTTCCAAAATCTGGCCTGGGGTTTGAACCTCACGTCTAATAAGCCAACACACTACCTAATAGACTATGGAAACTTCACAGCATGAACGTTATATTAATGTATATCTATGTATATGGTCTTCTTATAAACGTTTCCGATCTTTAAATTTAAATAAAACACTGAATGTTTTATCATCTTTTTAAAATGTCCACACAGCTTCACTAATTTTTTATGAGTTTGTCGTATAAATCAGGTTGAATTTGAGCATTTGGCATGGCTTATGGTTACTTTAAAGACCACTATGACTTATTCGTATAAACTTGGCGTTAATGGCGATCGTGCAAACCGCGTATTATTGCTATACCGATCCATAGGGATTTGACAAAACAGACTGAAGGACTGAGAACTCATTTGACACATGTATGTTGAAAAAGATAACCGTTATCAACTGTCAAAGTTCTGGAATCCCAGTTCGCAAGTTGCACACGAGTTGTCGCAAAGCATATGCCCTCATCTACTAATTATTTCTTCCTTATGTTTCAGTATTGTTCATCTAGTTTTTTGTGGCCAAGATGTTGATAAGTTACGACAGGTCGTCTTAATATAGCAGGCTTATCTGTTGCTACCAGCAAACAATGCACTCTGTGGACATATATCGGGTGTAGGGATAAGGAAATTTTTTGTCGATTGAATATTGTTCTTCTCATATTCGTTGATAATTAAATACGCTATTGGAGTTGGGAATCCCAAATGAGTAATTTAGAGGAGATTTGAGAGCTGCCAATATAATACATTCGAGGTGAAGTGTGCTAACAGAGACCGCTTCGTTCGTTCGGTATGGTTTTGGTGGCCCTTGTCTTACATTCATTGTTAAATATAATGTCCAGTGATGAGTAGAACCAAGCCAAACAAATATTCAGTACAAGCAGTCAAACAGTCCATATAGGAAACCAACTAAGATTCCTGCAATATTATTTGTGGTAGTCCCATCAATAATAACAGAAATTGAATTTCGGCCTGTTCATGACAACATTATACTATGTTCAGACATGCACTTATATTGAGTAAATCACAATAAACGGCATTATTGATCTCAATATTTCATATAAAATGTCAATTACTTATTGTTCAATAAATTCATAAATTGTTATAATATTGATTAAAACTTGAAATACAGCACTGTCATAAGTACGTTCAGTGAGCATATTACAATTTTCCGAACACTTTGTATTAATATTTGGCAACTTAAATATCAACAACGACAAACAAAAAAACAACGAACAAAACAAAAACAATGTTGTTGAAACAACCAGCTGTTTTGTTTACCAGCTGTCAAATGAATATTGAATAATCAGCTGAACTTGTTATGTCTAAACACTTAAAATATTGTAATCAATAAACCGAATATTGACTCAATAAAAGTGCATGTCTGAACATAGTTTTAGTCACTGACAGATGATGGGAAAGATAGTTTCTTCCTCATCAAAAAAGCAACACAGCTCAATTAGGAATCGTTAAAGAGAGAACACCAAGGTTCTCCTTGTCTTCCAAGGGGACAATGGCCTTTGGCAATCGTAATAAAGCGTTGAACTGAAGACATTTGTCTCGTCCTTATCAGTCCAGCAAAGTCGAGCAGTAGCAAATAAAATGTTGTCTTCCAGTAAAACGACCAGAGAAGCCTTAGTGAACCTAGTGTAATTGAAACACCTATGCCTACCAGGGTCACAGCCATAGCTGCCAGATAAATGAGGCACCAAATCGTCAAATATTTGAGAAAAATTCGCCAGAAAAAATAAATACATAAATTAAAAGTTTTTAAAAACCTAAATTATTTCTATTGTAGTAAAACATATCTGAGTTCAAAAATAAAACATTTAAAAAAAATTTGTTAGAAATTTAAAGCTAGCGTGCCTCTCATCTTCATTTACTAAATTTTTTTCCAAAAGAAAAATTTTTTAAGGTTTAAACAATCTATCCCAGTGTTGTTTATTGGCACATAAGCGCAGCAATAATATTGTATCATCTTAATCTATGGGTGGTGGTGTAAATATTAAGGAGTCAGAAGCTCTTGACGTTCTGAGCATGAAGATTCAGTGTAATGTTGGCTGCAACCGACACATTTTTCACTTCCTTCAGTTCCTTCTTAAGATCTTATCATTTGATCTTACTATTTATACTATTTATTTACACTATTTATGAGGTCGTTGCATCAACGTCTATTTTGAGGTTTCTCGATCATGTACAGGAGAGGCCGTAGTAGCTCGTTAATGGCGGTCGTATATCCAACTCCATTGAGTCATTGGTGCATCGTTGCAATGTGGTTTGTGTTTCACTGTTCTATCACTTCGACAAAAAGATTTTGCTCGAACGAAATAAGGGAACTTGATTACGAAAATCATATATCCTACGTAACGCTCGTCTTTCTGGGCCAGGACATCCGTTTGTGGTCGATTGGCCAGTGGATCGCACACTGCATTACAAAAAAAAGTGCGTTTTTTAGTCGGACTATTCTTATGTGGAATTCAATTCCTGCAGAGGTCTTTCCTGTTACATATGGTATAAAAATATTCAAGTCTAGTGTCCATAAACGCTGTTCCCTCTTTCCTTCTTCTCATAACATATTTTCATAGTTCCAAAGACAATGCCATCCATCCCCTGAGTGTTGGTCGTACGAAACAAAATAACGGCGCTTGTCTTTGCTCTTCCGATGGTAATATTAGAAGCTGTACTCGAATTTTTAAAATTGTCTGCAACGACATGTGATGAATTATTCTCAACTACGAGGTTATTTAGAAGTTGCAATTTTTTTGGCTTTTAAGGGATTAAAAAGGAATAAAATACAGAAAAATCATCACAGTACTCGAAAGTAATTTAAAAATACAATACTTTACTCCTTGTAATTACTAACAATAGTAACAATTGCAAAGTAAATGCAACGCTTAAAGTGGCTTTTAATGTACTAAAGTAAAGAATATGATGTAAATTTTTAATTTTTAAAAATCGCCAAAATAAGGGAATAAATCGTCAAATCGTCAATATGATATTTTTGGAGCTCAAAATCGTCAAAATGACGATAAAACGTCAAATCTGGCAGCTATGGTCACAGCGCATAGCTGAGATGAAACCCCTATAAGAATTACTTTCAAATGAATGCAATTTCGAAGGTTAGTACAACAAAAAATTCAAATGAATTCATATTCGAGATTGATTTCCTCTGTAGATGGTCTGGGTAACTAACCCTCCTGTACGCAGACCACGCTGCTTCCTAACGAAATAAAATAAAATGAGATATTAAAAGCCTCCTCCCCTTCGAAGTATCTTAGTTACGCAGACCAAATTAATTCCTTAATTAAAATTTCAATTCCTTAATTAACAAGCATGTTGATAAGCTTTTAAAAAAGAAAAAACCCATTTCAATTCTAATTTAAGGAAACTACAAAAAAAGTCTTTCTGGTTTTTTCTTCTTGTTCTTTACAATTTTACCCAATGATCTCTATAAAATGCAATTTCATAGCGATTGTTATCATTAGAAGCACCATCACCATAAAGCAATAATGATAACAAAACAATGTTTGGAGTTCTTATTTTTTCTTGTGCTCCACAAACGATTGCTTTCAATGGAAAATAATGGAAGAAAAAATAGAAGAAAAATAGAAGAGAAGAAGAAGAAGAAACTTTATAAAAAGCTTAAGATTTTAAGTACTTGGAAAACTTGTGAATTGAACAAGTTTTTCTCTGTGTTTTCTTACATATTCTTGGACTCCCTCTAAATAAACATTTTTTTCTTTTTTTTTTTTTGCTTTATTGTTGTGCATGCGAACAGCAAATGTAAATGGAAAATCGTTTTTCTTTTTGAAAGTAGAGACAGACAGAGAGAGAGAGAGAAAGATTTATTACTAATAAGATTTTCTATTGTATTGGCAGACCAATAACAATCGCCTCTTTACTTCACTCCACTCCACTCCGTTTAGCATGTCTGTGAATCATGTGAATGCAATAATGTTTGTGCAGCTGAGTATGGAAAGAAAAAGAAAATATTTTTTCGTTTCAATTTCTAAGTAATAAACGCGATAAGGATTTTGATTTCAAATACTTGTTAGAATGAAAACATTTTGTTAGAAAACTCTCTCGTCTTATTACTATGGTTACAATAACAAAATCGTAACAAACGATTTGAATATTACAACAATTGCAATAATACCACGGCTATAAAACATATATTCTGCTTAACTCCCGTAAACTCTTTTATGCTGGTATCAAGTTTTCAACATGATAGGGGATATGGGTTGGTGTTATAAGGATAAAGCAGTGCTTATTGCTTACAAACCATAAAAAGTTTTTCTAAAAAAGTTTTTTTTTTCTAAAAAAAAGTTTGCAAAACATTTGCATAAATTTTTCCAAGAAAAGCAAGAATCAAAAATTTGCTATTAAACTGCATTTAACAATGGTTGGAGTTTTTCAATTTTTCAATCGAAAAGTGCTCAATTATTGTTCAATTGAAAAGATATTTTAAAAGCACAAATTTAGAAGAAAAAATAAAATAAAAATCTCTTCAAGTTATGTTAAACTTTTGTTAATTTTTTTAAATTATTACAAAGAAAATTTTTTAGTCAAAAATCCATACGAGTAATAGCTTAGGTACCCCTATACGTATGATGAATATTTCTCAAGGCGAATTAATATTACGTATACGTTCAATAACCAAAGGAAATCTTTATCTTTATCTATCTATAGACGACTAAATGGCTGGACCAATTTTCTTGAAATTTTAACAGTACCTTCCTGTATGTCTGGAAGGAACTATAGGCTATAGGCGGATGGGCTATAGTGGGCGTGTCACCTCCCATAGTCCACATATATAAAAATGAATGTTTGTTTGTATGTACCTTATAGAATCGTAAACTATGCATTTGATCATGTTATGATCTTTAGCAAAGTTGTTGCTCATGAGCCGGGGAAGGTTCCTAAGTTGGTATGACTAATTTCTGGCAGGTGGCGCTACTGAAAATTACTTAAAATCAATTAAATCGTAAACTGTGCATTTGATAATGATATGATCTTTAGCAAAGTTGTTGCGCATGAGTCGACTGAGGTTGGTGCGATTAATTTCCGATGGATGGCGTCACTGAAAATTATTCAAAATGAATGACAAGCAATTGGTCAACCTACACCTCAAGCACGGAAAAAAAGAGAATTACGAGCCTCAGAATCAGAGGGGCATTGAGACTGGAAAATCTTCGAGTTTATGCCACTGAGACCCGTTCGCTTGAACCACTTGAACAACGATAAGTGAGATTAGAAACTGATCGAATGCTCGAATGATCGTACTACTCAGGCCCGTTCATCTGAATCATCAGGACTACAGCAAACAAAATCAATAAAATGATTCAAAATTAATTAGACATTTGTGTAATGTCAAATTTATTTTAGTTGGTGGCGCAGCAACACGCGCAGGGTACAGCAAGTTTATTTATAAATTACAATACAATTCTAAATTATATTCAATTATTTACGACCTGAGTAAATTCGACTATTTCCTCGTTGTATTGTAACAGACCAGGGTCTCTGGTGGAAATCGAACCCACAAGCCTCACAAGCACACTACCCACTAGAGTACCAGGCCACCTAAATAAGGCACATAATTTCTGACATTTATATGCGAGTTCAACCAAAATTTTCATTGGCTCGGATTGGTTTCCACATCATAATAGTAAATCCAAGCCGGTTCATCCGTTATTAACCTTTTAAGCAAACCAAGATCATTATCGACCGATATTTACAAGATCTTCCGTGAATGTTAAGGCCACACTCTGGCCAAAGCTTAGTATCATGATGATATCACAATCAATATGCAATCCTAGTCCTTACAGAAAACCAACAAACCCAGATTGCTGCAATATTAAGATTTATTTATGGGGGTTCCGTTACAGATTACAGAAATTTATACCTAAGAATGTCAATCTCTTCTAGGCAACTACAGTCACTGACACATGATACATAAGATATCCTCTTTCTCCTCCTCAAAAACTCAGCTCCAACAGAAGTTATTTGAGTGAACGCCAAGCCTATCATCTACCAAGGGGACAGTGGTATTTGGCAACCTTAGTATAGCGATTGAAGTCGCCGTAGTCTAGTAGTTAGTGTGTTGGCTTATTAGACGTAAAGCCGGGGTTCGAGCCCCAGGCCAGACATCAAAACAAAATACAGAAAGTATTTCTTCCGCGACTTCCTCTCAGCAGATTTCTGGCAAAAAAAACTCTGAGAGTAAATAGAATTGCCATGAAAAGTTTCTCAAAAATCTGTCGTTCGGAGTCGACTTTAAACTGTAGGTCCCACCACTCATAATAAAATTAACACCCACAACATAAGTGGTGTGAGAAACTATGTAGGTCGGAATCCTGACTGAAGGGTTGTAATGACCAATTATGTATGTAGTAGAGCGATAGACAAAACATTGTACATTCGTCGCATACCTATCACTCCAGCAGAATCTAGTAATAACGAATAACCTAGATAACGTAATGTAAGCTGAACACCTTTGCCTGCCAGCTCTTCAGCAATGTATTTTCCGACATTATCTCTATGTCCTAAAGCCCCTATAGAAGTTACTTTCAACTGAATGCGTTTGGAGAGGCTGGTACAACGAAAAATTCAAATGAACTCATATGTGAGAATGGCATTCCTCTGTAGACGATGTCATCAAAAAAAAAATTGGTATAATGAATCGCCTTGCAGACAGTCCAGGCTGATATGCACAGATATTTAAGGAATCTTATACCACAACTGCTGTTGTAACTAATGACACTCTGCCCTCTGAGTGCACACGGTGTGAAGTTTAGAAATACCTCACAAAGAAACAGAACGTCAATTCTGTCAACAACTTTTGGACTTCAAATGAGCTCATGTCTTATCATTATTTCCTGTGGCTGATCTTTACTTTTTAGAAGGTATTGAATCATCCATGAAGTCGCCGTAGTCTAGTAGGTAGTGTGTTGGCTCATTAGACGTAAGGCCACGGTTCAAAACCCAGGTCAGGCATCAAAACAAAATACAAAAAGTATTTCTACGTCAAATTACTTTCAGCGGATTTCTGACATTCTGTAATCTCATGCCAAAACTTCTATTGTAACTAATGACACTCTGCCCTCTGAGTGCACATGGGGTGGAGTTTAGAAATACAAAGAAACAGAAAGTCTTTAGCAATTTTTAAACAGCAAATAAAATCATGTCTCATCATTATTTCCTTCAGTTGATTTTTTCTTTATGGAAGGTATTGAATCATCCAGCACAATAGAAAATTGGAGGATAGCTACAGATACTAACCAACACTACTGAAGCATTTTCAAATACAATACAAAGTCCAATTTGGAGAATTATTTGGACTTGTAATCTTGGCTTTATCTCGTACAGAAAGAGAACTACAACTGATAATAGACCTGTAGAGTATGTATTACATACATACACACATAATTGGCCATTACAACCTTCAGTCGGGATTACATCACTTATGTTGTGTGCGTTTATTTTTTATACATGAATGGTGGGACCTACAGTTTAAAGTCACTCCGAATGATAGCTTTTTTAAAAAACTTTTCATGGCAATTTATTTTACTCCCAGAGTTTTGCCAAAAATCTGCTGAGAGGAAGCCGTCAAAGAAAAATTTTTTTTTCATATTTTGTTGGAGATATCTAACCTGGGGCTTGAACCGTGGCCTGACGTCTCATAAGGAATCACACTACCTACTAGACTACGGCGAACAATGTCCTCAGACCTAGTTTAAAGTGTCTTTGTTGTTTTGTATTTCTCGTGCAATACTTTAATTTAAAAGGTCGCAATACCACTGTCGAACTAGTCAAAGAGCTTAAAGTTATTTTGAAAAATTTAAAAATTACTCCACCTGCAAATATCTTTAGTATTGTGGTTGATTTGTGATTTTTATTTCGATTTTTCTTCAAAATTGTTATCCATTGTATGACTAAAAACGAAGTTTTGACCAATGAACTCCCCAAAGTACGTGTGTAAAAGTAAAAATTTTAAAATTCTAATTAAAACGGAAAGAAAAGCAAGGCAAAACTGAAACATACAGGAGAAAATATTCCATAAATAAAGAACGAAAAAGTCAAATCGAAAATAGGAAAGGAAAGGAAATATGAAGACAGGAAACGAAAAACAACTCAAAAAGTGCATAATAATTCGTATGAAATATTTAAACATGCGGCCATGGAAATAAGAAAGATGACCAAATACTAGTCCTGTATAGGGGGCAATCCAAAAAAAAGTTGTCAATTTACAAAAGGCTTCTTTAGTGGGTGGTATTGTCAAAAACAAAAAACAAAACCTTTTAAATTTTATTTTTCTTGTTCAGAAAAAATATGTTTCTAACTCTTATGAATTTTTAGGGCCATTATTATAACTTGCCGTTAAAATTGGGTTTAGTTAAAGGTAACTTTAGCTAAAGTGAACATTAAAGTAACCTTTAACTTATTTTCGTTATTACAACTTACAACAGATACAACAGATGGCCAGCCAAGGCAGCCATTTGAATGAAATTATTTTCCATTATTAACCGGAAGTATTGTACTTTCAAATAAAAAAGAAATTTTAGAAAATATTCAGCAGTTTCTTTTTAAAGAATTTAAAAAAAAAGTTATTTGGCGGACCCTTTACTATGTTCAAACATGCACTTTTATTGAAGCAATATTCGGTTTATTGATTACAATATTTTAAGTGTTTAGACATAACAATATACGCAGTTCAGCTGCTTATTCAATATTCATTTGACAGCTGGTAACCAAAAAACAGCTGGTTGTTTCAACAACATTGTTTTTGTTTTGTTCGTTGTTTTGAGTTGTCAAATATCAATAGAAAGTGTTGGGAAAATTGTAATATGCTCACTGAACGTACTTATGACAGTGCTGTATTTCAAGTTTTAATAAATATTATAACAATTTATGAATTATTATTGAGTAATAATTAATTGACATTTTATATGAAATATTGAGATCAATAATGCCATTTATCGCGATTTACTCAATATAAGTGCATGTCTGAACATAGTATTATGCTTTCCTGCCGCTGTCGTCATTACAATTAATACGCATGCCGCTTACTTTAGGCAGCAACTGCAAAATTGTTGTGCTTGCTGCGTTGCGTTTATTGTGTTTATAGCATGAGTCGGCAATGGCTTGTTTTAAATTTGACAGTTTTTTTATAGCTTTGCCCAGGCATCGAACATATATTATTGGTTCATAGCCATGACTACTCAATAAATAAATTGAGAAAAAATTCTTGAAATGAAATTAATTTTTTAATCGTTAACACTTTGACAGCAGAACCGTGGTTCATTAGTTATTTAATGGAAAATTTTATTCAAACATGGTGATTTAAATTATTTTATGCCTCTGCCATCCACTACCTTTATATTTCGCGTATATTTGGAATGCAGTTCTTTAATTTATAAGCTTCTGCTACTGCACTTCTGATGAAAAATTCAATTTATTTTTAATAATTTTTCCTTTCCTTTCATGTTTTATAACCATGAATTTTCTTTTTTTTCGTCAGCCATAATTTGCTGTCAGATAATTTATAATGCCATTAAAAAATATACTTTTAAGTACTCACAGTCATACTCACATCCTCTTTATTTTCATAATTACACACGGTAACTACAGTGTACATATGAACTTATTTAATAAAAAAAAACAAAAATTCAATTCAATTAAATTAATTTATAAAGTTTAAAACCAACACAAGAGTGAATGGCACTTCTTTCATAAGCGACTGTAGCCTGATGGAAAGTGTCAAATTAAAAAAAAATTGTATGGACATGGCATATAAAATTTTTTAAATTATATTTTAATACGTTTATTACGTTACTTAAAAACGTTCAGTATTTTCCTTCAGTCATTTTGCATAATAAAAACAACAGAGTTTTTATTCATAAAAGCAGTTTTATGTGCAAATTATTACAAGGAAAAAGGTTAATACAAGAGTGATATAAGCCATGAGCCATTAATTTGCATATAAATGGGCAGGAGCATTTGTATTTAAATTAAATTCTTTCCTTAGGTTAGGTTACGTTAGAGGACGTGTACTTGTCCATTAAGACAAGTACAGTACCCGGAGGTCGAATTGACCCATTGTACAACGTCCTAGTTTCTCACACCGCTTATGTCGTGTGTGTTAATTTTAGACAGTTTAAAGTCGACTCCGTACGACAGATTTTTGAGAAACTTTTCCATGGCAATTTTATTTACCCTCAGAGTTTTTTGCCAGAAATCTGCTGAGAGGAAGTCGCCGAAGAAATACTTTTTGTATTTTGTCTTTGATGTCTTTCCTGGGGCTCGAACCCTGGCTTTGCGTCTAATAAGCCAACACACTACCTAGTAGACTACGGCGACTTCATTCTTTTCTTACTTTCCTTAGAAAATTGGAAATTTGTAGTGCTAGGTTAGGTTAGCTTAGCAGATGGCTTGACCTTCACCAGCAAGTTCATTTTTTGGCCATATGGCCCACTGTGTTACCCACTGTTAGTTAAGCGCCCTTGTCAAAATCCGTTTGTGCTGGGTTTGAACCACCCCAAGATTAGTATGATACCCGCCAGATCTCTTAGTGGCAAGTTCATCACAATGTCCAGATATTCAACCGTTCTGTCACCCAAAAACCAGTGACGTCTGCTTTGAAAGGCCCTCGCATAAATGGTGTTGCACCGATTCCGTTTTCTCTACATCATGGCAGTTTTTACAGTAATCCGGGTGGTGCAGACCAGAGGTCAGCAATGAGTATTCAAAACGATGAGTAGATTCGAATCATACTTATAATTTCTGATACTTATTTTAATGTCATACTCATACTACTCATATTCAAAGTTTGAAATACTCATGGTACTCGTACGTAACAATACCCATAATGTTATTGATTTCAACTCTCCACGACTCATCGTATACACGAATCACAAAATAAGTATGATTCGCGTACGAACACTACAATACTCACAAGACGGTTGTGTGTTTGATTTGCTTGCTGTCTTTGTATTTTTCTTTCTTCTTTTTTGTTTTTGTAAATGCAACAACAACTAAGACTGTAAATTTGGATGAATGATTCGAATCACTCGAATCATTTATGAGTATTATAAGTATTTTTCTAAATTTATGAATCTGAATGAGTAGGCCTATGAATCAAACATATTGCGAATATTATGATGTCAACGTTGTACTCATACTCATTGCAACCTGTGCTTGTAAATCAATGTTGTACTGAGTACGAATGAATCAAAGTAGTTGGATTTCAATACTGTTGACTCACTCATACTCAAAATTTCATGAGTAGTTATGAGTAGCGAAAAAACGATTCATTGCTGATCTCTGGTGCAGACCGATCTTATCAGCGGAATTACCAATAGCAAAGTGTCCCGTTAAAATTCCTGTTATAATGCAAACTGTTCTTTTGCCGAACTCAAGCTGTCCACTGCTGGAAACAAAAGCTTTGAAATTCCGCAACCCGGTATGTTGGATCACCCACGGTTTGTTAAATTCCATGCTGCTTTTACCAATCCGGAAAAGTATTCCCGTAGACACACATATATCTCCTCACTAGTGCTAGGTAGGTAAGTTTAGGTTAGAGGACGTGTACTTGTCAATTAAGATAAGTACATTACCCGGAGGTCGAATTGACCCATTGTACAACGTCCTTAAAGATGGAAGGATATTAGAGGGAATAGGATAAAAAAGGACAAGATGAAGAAGTGGAGGAATTACACAGACACAACAAAAAGGGGAGGGCGTGGCTACACTAATGAAGCCCTTGCGCCTCTCAACCAAAACGATGTAACGCCATTACCATTTCAGTAACAATATTGTCGTGTAGAAAGAATATAAGTCTACTTAAGTTAAATAAAATGATGCTGTACGGTTTATTAGAGAAAAAAATCCAAACGCCTTTTGCTAAATTAAACGTATTATTTGTGATTAATTTTCTTGTATGTGTATATAATTGTTCTAAAAGACTGTATTTGCATGCCTTAAATATAAAAAAAATAAAAAAAAAATAATCTAACGTACTTGCTTATCAAACAAATTTTGAAACAAACCAACATCTGAATCCAAGAAAAGGACTCTCTCTCTGTCTCTATTTAAGCTATCCTACGACATTTAAGAACTGAGTATAAGGCGTTTCGCTTATTAAAAAAATAAAAAAATATTCACCTACAAAATCATCAACTTTTTTTTTCAAGAAACAAAACTCATTTTGAATTACAAAAAAAATTTCTTTTGATTTTCTTCCTTTTAAACTTTACTAATCCATTTCTATGTTTACTATTCTAATTGAATTTGAAAAAAACAATACGAAAAACAAAAACAAACCAAAAAAATATCTTAAAAAACCAATAATAAACCAACACCCCCACACATGGCATAGATTCGAGTGGTATTTCTATGCTGGTTGCCATGGATTTTACGCATGAATCGTCCAGGCCGGCCCATTATATTGGATTTCACCTCAACACCATGTTCGGATACATCATCAGAACGGAAACATCAAATACTATCTGATGTGGAATTAAAAGAGCGGTAACAAGCATTGTTTTCCTTCTCCTTTTTCTTCTGTTCATTCTAAAAAATTCTAAAAAAAAATTTCCACTCTTTTTTACGTGTAGATCCTCCAAATCTTTGCTGGCTAATGTTTTGGATATTGATGATGATTTTCGTAATGTACGACCCATGACACCAGGCGGTACATTGCCTCATAATCCAGCTTTTTATCGTACAGTTTATGGGTATAAAAACAAAAACAAAAAACGAATTTTGTTTTTCTTGAATTATTCTTGTTTTAAGTAAAGTTTGGTTATTAAATTTCTTTTATTTTTTCTTTATAAAAATTTTATAGACAAGGTGATGATGGTAGCATAGGTCCCATAGGTAGTACCCGTATGCCAGATGCTGTTACGCATCATACCTGTATAAAAACACAAACGGAATATGAATTAAGTTTAATATTAAAGGAAATACGCTTCATTACTGATCAGGTAAGTTTGTTTATTTCTTCTTTTAAATTATTTTATAAGAAAACTTTTTAAAATTCAATTTAAAAAAAGCAAGGGTTCAGTTTTACAGTAGAAGGTTAAACCAGAAAAAAACCACTTGTATGTATTTCGATAATGTCTGTGGTGTCTATGCAAGTGTATTCATTATCTTACCTTGCTTTTACACACAATTGAAGTCTGTATGATGCCATTTGTCTGTCCCTCTGCAAAGGAATGCCAACCCCGCGTATGAATCGATTAAAATGTTATGTAGTACCCCAACCTTTACCTGTAGCATCACAATGGGCCCCTAAGCATGCTCAAAGCTACCACTTCGACCTAACCTAACCCCAACCTTTGCAAGTCTGTTATAAAGTTCCATATTCCTTATTCAAGAAACCCATATGAAAGTTATTCCTGAAACGTTTCATGATACAGGTAGCATGCTCAGACAACCTCATACAAAAGTAGCGCAAACACTCTGTAGGTATCTAATGGACGGTTTACAATCAGTAAAGTCAGTATATGCGGTATAATCTTGCACTGATTTCGTACAGCGGTTGTCTATTTAGCCATTATTTCAGTCTGAATATGTCTGCAGCTAAAAGGTAGAGTTGTGAGATTCAATCACTCTGAAAAGGTTCCATATTCGACCTTATCTCATGATTTGATCCCGTCAGTGATTCATATATTCAACATTCGCAGAGTATTGTAAACCATTATCATAAAAGGATCTATCCGGTATCCTCGTTGTAAAAGCATTGAAAATCATCACAGTCTAGTATGCAGTGTGTTAAATTATTCGACGTGAGGCCACAATTCAAATCCAACATCAGACATCTCCAAAAACTCTCATCAGATTTCTGGCAAAAAAAACCCTGAGAGTAAATAAAATTGCCATGAAAAGTTTCTCAAGAATCTGTCCTACTTAGTCGACTTTAAAGTATAAGTCCAGATACTTATGTATAAAATTAACACCCACAACATAAGTGGAGTAAGGACCTAGGTCGTAATCCTAACTGGTATCGTGTAGTAAATAAATGCATCGAGATCAACTGTACGCAAGAATTTTGGCATGACCATGGCTTCTATTTCGGGAATAACTAAGAATAAGATAGGATAACTTTTTCTCAAATACTCGATTTGTAAGGCGCTATTCATGTAAACACAGTCTTCGACTTAGTCAAACAAAAAACTTCTGAAGCAGTCAATATCTTGGTAGCCAATGGACGTCACCAAAACTTTTTCATGCAATAAATTGAAATTTAACCGCTTGGCAAGGTCATTTTCGATCGGTCGGATAAGGCAGTTAATGATACGTCTATAGCCCAATTATTGTTACACATACACTTTGGGGTTTCTCGAGTCCCATATGCGACAATTTTGCTTGTTAAGGTAACCACTGACCGGGGTGGTGTGAGAAGCTCGGTTGTAATTCCGACAAAAGGGTTGTAATGTAAAGTAAATGACACCTAACTTGTCAGATCTTGCTTCTACAAGGTGCAACAACTTATTAGACTATAGCCACTGATTCAAAGCCCAGCTTAGACATCTCGAACTAAATAAAATATGAAAAGATATGTTTTTGTCGACTTCTAATTAACTCTGAGAGTAAATAAAACGGCCATGAAAAGTTTCTCAAAAATCCGTCGTTCGGAATCGAAATTAAACTGTAGGTACCGCCACTAACGTATAAAAATTAACACACATAACACAAGTGGTAGAAGTCGCCGTAGTCTAGTAGATAGTGTGTTGTTTATTAGACGTAAAGCCAAGATTCGAGCCCCAGGCCAGACATCAAAACAAAATACAAAAAGTATTTCTTCGGCGATTCCTCTCAGCAGATTTCTGGCAAAAACTCTGAGAGTAAATAAAAATTGCTATGAAAAGTTTCTCAAAAATCTGTCGTTTGAAGTCGACTTTAAATTGTACGTACCGCCACTCATGTATAAAAATTAACACACATAATAAAAATGGTATGAGAAACTTGGTCGTAATCCTGACTGAAGCGTTGTAGTGACCAATTATGTATCTGGTATCGTGTAGTAATAATCGAAATAAACTGTACGCAAGATTTTGGCATAACCACAGTTGCTATTTCGGAAACAATATTAAGATAGGATAACTTTTTTTGCAAAATGCTGCAATGTTAAGGTACTATTCACGTTGACACGGTCTTTGACTTAGTCCCAGAAAAAAGGTCTGACGTCGTCGAATGTCTTGATAACCAATTTCAAGGGTAGAAATTTGTATTTTTCGAATTGTTATACAATTTCCTTCCTGTGTTAAACACATCTGCTCAACATTTAAAAAAGGTTGTATTAAATTGATAAAATTTAAACTGTCACAATATTATTAAACTTAACCATGGCACTGTAAAACTGAACCTTAAACTTCGAATATAGTTTCTTTATTTAAAAAAAAACTGTAAATCTAACACCAATTTCTCCGTTTTATGCTCTCAAAACAATTTTTAATTCTTTTTTTTAATTTCCATAATTTTTTTTTTGTTCCTTTTTATGACCTTTGACCTCTCACTAACTAACACACATTTAAAATACACTCTTAAAAAATAAAATTCGCACTTTCAATACACCTTTAAAACACCATTTTTCACTCATGAAAAACCCTTTCGAAAAAAAACAAATTCCCCATAAATTTGACATTGTAATATACATAGCTTCGGAAAGGAGATGAAGAAAATGATATAGCCAATGATTGGAAATTTGCCGCTATGGTCGTTGACAGACTGTGCCTTATCATATTCACAATGTTCACAATATTAGCTACAATAGCTGTACTACTATCAGCACCACATATTATTGTCTCGTAGCTATATGAGAGAGGTGGTTATTGTTATTGGTTTTATCATAAAATCAATTTGTTAATTATTAAATTAATAACGAAAATTTTTAAATAAAAAAACAAAACACAAATAAAAATGATTTAAAAAACAACTAAAAAAACTAAAAAAACCCAAAAAAAATCTTTAAAAAAACACGCTTAAAAACAATAATTAAAAAAAATTAAACAAAAAAAATCGTAAAACTTAAATAAAAAACAACTAAAAAATTTAAAAAAAAATCATAAAAACCTTTTTAAAAAAATAGTAAAAAATTAAATTAAAAAAAAATAAAAATATTTTTTTTTCTTTCACAAATTATCTTAAAAAATAAATTAAAAATAAACTAAAAACTAAACTTAAAAATAAAAATCCACTAAACCAAAATCTTTAAATAAAACCTTTAAAATCATAACCTTTTAAATCTTAAAACTAAAAATATTTATTTTTTATTACAACAATAAAAACAAAATAATTTTATTTTTTCCTTTAAAAAAAAAATGCCATCATCCTAATGAAAACCTATACCATACCCCATACCCATTAATTGAAACAAAACCAAATGAAAAAAAAGAAAATGAGAAAGAAAATTGGGAAAATCACATTCTTCCATTTGTTTTTAATTAAAAAGGCACCCGTAGATAAACATTTTTAAAATTAAATTTAATTAAAAAAAAACATTAAAAAAGAAATGTTTTGTAAATATTAGAAAATTTTTTTTAAATTTAATTCCCAGAATAATTATTTAATGTTTGAAAAGAGTTTTATTTTTTAAAAATATTTTTTATTATACTTTTAAGTTCACACTTCAATCCCTTTCATTTTACTTTATTTAATTAAAGTTTGTCAACTTCGAGAATCTTATTGTTGATTTGTTATTGTTATTTAGTTTTTTCTTTTCTATCTTTTACATTCTTTCTAAATAGTTTTGCTGTAATATGTTCCTTATTTACTTCTACTCTTTCATTATTATTTTATAATTGCAACTCTTTTTTACCGTAATTTCTTTATTTTTTTTTTGTTATTGTGTGTTTTTATTGTATTATTGTATTGTATTTGAAATATTGTACTCTGATAAGAAAGTCTGAAAATAAGAACAGAGTTCCACTTTCTGTTTAATAAAGTTAAAACTCTACCTGGCGTTTAAATCCGAGCATCACTTGAAACTCTACTTCAAGGCTCTGCATCCAATGAGGTGCAAAATAAGTATGGCTGCCTTCCAAAATGTTAGTTGTTTTGTGTTTGAACAAAGTATCGAGTTTCATAATGCCGCTGTACAAAATATATACAATGTATTCTATTTCAAAACATTGTCAATGTGTATTTTTAACGCAGTCAAAATGTAATCAGGCTTCGGAATTATAGTTGATGCATTGTTTCGTTACTTTGCATATCTAAACAGTTTATAAACAATAGTAGAACTGCATACAAACTTTGTATTGGTACATTTTGGAAGGCAGCCTATGTATATCGAAAGAGCAGAAGTTTAACTATACAGGTTAACGTCCCATACCTTTTGCCATACGTATTAATAATCATATCGCCTTGTTGTGGGTCTCATATTTAAAAACTTTGTCAATCACATATTCCTATAGGCAGCTTGTAGCCTGTAAGAACTTCCTCAATTTCTTCCAGTCCACTACTCTGGAATGAGGCATATTTCGTATTACATCCCCCATAATATAAAATTTCCTACCTCGGCCTTATGAAAACTGGGCAATGTATTCATTATTATCAACCACTCTTTGAGCTACAAATGTAAAGTGAAGTATAGAATTATCCATTTCGTGGTTTCAAAAGTAAACGTAAATAAAACGCATATAAAATATTTTTTTCATGATATTTATTTTTTATTATAAAATTTGAACGTTGACATTATGTGTGAAACACTACATCATTTAAATTACCTCCACGCGAAGTATTGCAAGCATTGATTCTTTTGAGGTAATTTTCGACCACTTTTTGACACATATTGGGCGGTATCTCAGCCCTAACTTGACGAATGTTGGTTTTTAAGTTCTTAAGAGTTGATGGTTTATCTGCATAAACACGGTCTTTCGCGTAGCCCCACAAAAAAAGTCTAATGGTGTTAAATCGCATGATCTTGGTGGCCAGTTGATATCGCCACGACGAGAAATTACGCGGCCAGGAAATGTCTCTTGCAATAAAGCCATATTCGCTCGAGTTGTGTGGCATGTGGCACCGTCTTGTTGAAACCACATATTCTCCAAGTCGTATTCTTCAATAGCAGGCAAAAAAAAGTCGGTTATCTTATGACCATAACGCTCCGAATTGACGGTGACAGTCGTTCCATCGTCGTTTTCGAAGAAATAAGGTCCAATCACACCTTCGGACCAAAGAGCGCACCAAACAGTGACTTTTTTTTGGATGTAATGGCCTCTCTTCAATTACTTGAGGATTCTCAGAACCCCAAATATGACAATTTTGTTTATTAACATACCCACCGAGTGTGAAATGTGCTTCATCGCTGAAGAAAATTTTGTTGGAAAAATCACCCATTCAATCACCCATTCCACGTATCTACGACGTTGTGAATGGTCAGCTGGCTTCAGTTGTTGCATTAGCTGGACTTTATATGGATGTAGGTGTAGATCTAAATGCAAAATACGCCATAATGTGCCGTAAGACAGTCCTGAGAATCACTTACAATAGCGATATTTTCAGTCTCTTCAAATTTCTTCGCAATTTTGCCAATTGCTTGCGTAGTTGGACGATTATGTAAACCATAATCTCCTCTTAAAGCACGATACGTGGCTGTGGCAGAATCACTATTTTTGTAGTAGGTTTTGATAATTTTTATACATTGTGTGATAGTTAAGCGATCAATTTTCTTTAATGTCAGACTTTCAACTGAAAAGAAAAAAATTGGTATCACAACTTAGTTTGACAGATGTCGAATTCCAGTCCCATTCTTTTGAAACCACGAAATGGATAGCCCTTATTTCATGGATTTCTTTTCATCAGTATCGCCTCAGAGTATCTTTGCAATTTTCCCTGTTGGGTCAGTTTTCCTTAACAGTCTATGTCTACTCTTTACCTCTGTTGGATCTAACTCTCTAACTCTGCTATATGGATTATTCTTCCTTATTTCCGACCATTTCTTCTTTTGTTCTAGAAGAGTCCATAATCACTTCTCCCCCGGCCCGGCCTTAATTTCATTTTACTATCTTGATTGAAGTCGCCGTGGTCTATTGGTAGTGTGTTGGCTTATTAGACGGAAAGCCAGGGTTCGAGCCCCAGGCCAAACATCAAAATAAAATACAAAAAGTATTTCTTCGGCGACTTCCTCGCAGCAGATTTCTGGCAAAAACTCTGAGAATGAACTCTGGCCATGAAAAGTTTCTCAAAAATTTGTCGTTCGAAATCGACTTTAAACTGCAGGTCCCGCCACTCATGTATAAAATTAACACACACAATATAAGTGGTGTGAGAAACTAGGTCGTAATCCTGACTGAAGGGTTGTAACGACCTATTTTTAGGTACGTACGTACTCATCAAATTGCCTTTATTTAGTTTTAATATGGTTTTCTTCTCATGGTTTTCTTCTCATAAGGATCGCTTCAGAGTGTCATTCCAATTTTCCCTGTTGTGTCATTTTTCCTTAATAGTCCATAAGGCATTGACTAATCCAAGTTTATCTGATGCAATGCTCTCTAACTCTATTGAAGAGATTATTATTCCTCATCTCCGATTATTTCTTCTTATATTCCAACAAAATCCGTGATCCCATCTCCCTCGGGATGTTGTTACCCTAATTGCATTTTACTATTCTTGATTCCGCATGAAATTGGGATGCTTTTGTCCTAAATGTTATTGGACTAACAGTCAACCACTCCTTCTTATATTGCAGGATAATTATTGATGTCGTATCCCAGGTTGCTATTGCCCTAACTGTCATTTAACCACCAGTAAAGAACTTTATATACCTTCCTTTATCTTAAGTTTATTAAATAATTATTGGCCCAGATCATATATTATATGATGGCACATTTCTCCGCTTGCAAAAGATGGTCCGTTAGCTGAAGACATAGCTTGTTTACTGGTTCGCCTCAGTTCCATCGTATCTTCATGTTTAGAGTCATCCATTTGACAACAAGTCATCACAGGCTTTTGTGCCACAGACTAAAAACGGTATTATGGTCCGGTAGCCGCAGACATAGCTTTGTTACTGGCTTACCTCCGTTCCATCCTATCTTCATGCTCAGAGCCATCTGTTTAGCAACAAGTCACAATAGACTTTTGTACCATAAACCAGAAAGTCTATCTAGTATCAGTGTGATGCAATTGGATAATAGGTGGTCTGGCGGATAGTTTAGCGTTAAGCGAGTGTTTCATTATTTTCCTATAGTCTAGAGATGATACACCTTAAGTGATGCCATACATTAATCGCTTCATTTGTTGCTTAACAACACATGCTGTGAACCTTCAGAATTATTCCCCTGGAACACCACACTATAAGTTTATATCGAACTACGCTTCTATACAGCCCGAACATCTGTATCAGGACCCACTTAGGACCTATGGCTTGCTCTCCTACATATGGATCAGCATCTGTTGGCTTTTCCATACAGAATAACATTCAAATGTGTCACCGGTAGGACATCCTAATAAGCCAACTTCATACTTCTTGTAATAAAGCATGTATTAGTCTTAACTGGATTGACATTTAGACCTCTCCGTACTGTATAATTGACAGACTTTAGAGTTCTCAGAATACTGTGCAATGGCTTGACTATAGAATCTATTTCTAAACGAATTATTTGCTATCGTCATTTGGTTTTAAATATCCCTAAAAAAAGTACTTTAAAAGGTACTTTTTCAAATTATTTTTCTTATTTTTTTATTCTTTTTTTAATATCATCTTTGCTTATAATTTTAATCTCAATCACGGTTTCCTTAGAAAACATTAAATAAATATTAAAAAAAATTAAACAAAAAATAGTAATAATTTTTAATTAAAAATAAAAAATAATAAATAAATAAATAAATAAATAAGTAAATAAAGACAAATTAAATACTGCCATAAAATATCAATAAGTTTAATTAAAAAAAATTAAAAAAAATAATAAAAATAAAAAAAATTTTAATTAAAAACAAAACAGCCCATAACCAAAGAAAATCCTCATTTAAACCCTTAAGTCCTTAATATTAAACCAAAATCCCATTTACTCTGATGGTTATTAAATATCAAATGCATAAATATCTTGGATGAAGACAGGAAAACCTTGAAAAATTATTTATTCTATTAAAATAAATTTAAAAAATTTTCATTTACAAAAATCTGCTTGAATATGAAAAAGTTTATTGTAGAAACTATCTTCACATTTTTGGATACAATCGGCTCTAATTCAAAAAGAGCATCATTAAACTGAGAACCTCTGTTATTCCAGTTTCAAATCTTTAGTTCGCTTGAATATGGCTTTCTATATATAATTTTGAAAAGTAACCTTACCCTACTAGTAACTTAAGATCCCAGTGAAGCCAGACCTAAACCATTTACTATACGATAATTAACATCTAAACGATGCATAAAATATTCCCCACAGGAAAAATTGTGTTGGAAGAAGACAGAAAGTGAGAAGTTAAGAGTCGAAGTCGGACGCTAACACATCAAATAAAAGAGAGGGTATTCCACTTCCTAGAAACTAGGTCGTAATCCTGGCTGAAGGGTTGTAATGACCAATTATGTATGTATTCGCCGTAGCCTAGCAGATAGTATGTTGGCTTATTAGACGTGGTTCCGCGGTTCAAAAAATCTGAGAGTAAATGAAAATTGCCATGAAAAATATCTCAAGAATCTGTCATTAGAAAGCGATTTTAAACTGTAGGTCCAGCCACTTACGAGTAAAATTATCACACACAACATAAGTAGCGTCAGAAGCTAGGTTGTAACGAAAGGACCACAGTTTTCAGATCAAAGTTACTTGAAGGAATGTAAAGTCTATCATCATCCATTACAAGTGCACAGAGATCTGTGATAATGGCAATAATTAAACAATTTGTCCTCTTCTAATTTGTGTAGTCCAGCGCATAGTTTTTTGGATACAATGCAATTAAGACACCCTGTAAATTGGCTGAGAATATTCAATATTATTGAATTACTCAAGATATCTTTGCTCTGCAACATGTCAGTGATAGTAAGTTCCGTACCGGTTCTATTCAGTTCCTCGGAAATATAAGTTCCGGCAACATATCCAAACAAATTATGAGGATCCTTATCATTACACCGTATTCCCATAGACCCGGTCAGGTCAAAATTTAGCATCAGTGGTGATCAAGACAACTGCCTGTCTGTGTGCTCTATCCATTAGTATGCAGATTTATTGGCGTTACCTCAAACATGAGCACTGCAAAGTACATAAGAATGGCTCCACCATGAAACCAGTATGTGCTGGTGGGTTAAGCTCAAAATTTTCCTGCGCCCCTCTTAAAGTTGAAAAGTTCTGTGGCAGTCCTTTTAATCTCCTTTTTGAGGGTTTCTGAATTAAAAAGCTAAGTTTCTGTGCAGATATATACGGCAGAACGACACAAAACCACTGGATTCACTTTCTAATACTTAATGACAGCAGAATTCACATTCTCTTCTGCTTCAGTATCGAGTTCAGACTTTATGGCCTTCTTCATCACGGTGAAATTGTTTAAATCATATTCTGTAGAAATAGTAGAAAGTTATACCAACCATAGATGGCTGCACCATTATCCTAGGACCCGCTATAGCAGACTAAACAACCGCTTAGCTGGACTAAGGCAGAATAACAATCAACTGGAACTTATGGCTACAACAGCACCGAACCTGATAATATAGAAAATGCTTTGTGGAAGCCTTATGATGTCAAGAGGGGCAATAGAATAAAAAAAACACCATGTGGTCATACAAACAAATAAAACTTGAAGTTTCTGGTCTTAGGAACTTTTCAATCAAATTCAATCAAATTTTAATTACTTAAAGAATATTAAGTGTTATGTATTGAAGTAGCAAAGTAGGTCCAGTGGTTATAAGCTCCTATCCATCTGCCTATTAAGGAGGCATTTGACCCCGCGTGTTTTCTGCAGAAGTTAAAATTCCGAGGAGTTCGAAGATTTTTTCTGTCACATATTGGCTGCCTTCCAAAATGTTAGTTGCTTTGTGTTTGAACAAAGTATCGTGTCTCATAATGCCGCTGTACAAAATATATACAATTTCAAAATGTCGTCAATGTGTATTTTTAACGCAGTCAAAAAGCAATCAGGCATCGGATTTATAGTTGATGCATTGTTTGGTTACTTTGCATATCTACATAGTTTATATACAGTAGTAGAACTGCATACAAACTTTGTATTGATACATTTTGGAAGGCAGCCATTGTTTCACTGATCAGTACTCCTGAAAAATTTTTTTGAATTTATGGTAGAGAATGTTAAACTTTCCATGACTTTGGCTTATAAATTGAATTTGACATATGAGACGTTAGGGACCACTTTAATTTCTAGCTTATACGTATAAACCTGCGAGTTAAGAAATCGTTAAACCGTCAGCAAAAGGCTAACGGATTCAAAACTCACAATCTCGTGCGATAAGCATGCCCTCAAATCTCTCACGCAAAATATCCAATACCAGCCAATTGAAACCACATGTCGATAGTGTTCAGAACATTCAATTCAGGGCACAAGACCTACAGTGCTCGGCTTCGACAATGATAGTCTGGCCAACATCCTGCTCTAAGAAGAATGCAACGATGACAATGCCAGCTCAAAATCAAAACCAAAGAGTGACTTTTTCAAGATGCATTGGAAACTCCTATATTTCATGTAGGGATTGGTGTCGAATCAAAGCTTTTTTTATTGGTAACCAAAGTCATTAGTAAAAATTTTCTTCTAAATTGGTTTTTAAGGTTTTCCTGTTCTCCGTCTACTTTAATATCCTTTAAACAAATGCAACTAAATATTCCCTCTTTATTATTTACAAAACCAATAGAATAACCCGTAGAAAAATTTTCCAAAACAAAAGCAAAAAAAAGAGAAAAATTTTAAGGCTGATTTTGAAAAAGCCTTTAAAGGAATTGGTTTCAAAAATTATGAACAAAAAAAAATTCGCAAAAAAATGAAACAACAACAACAAATAAAAACTACAAACCAAATGCCATAAATAAACTTAAAAACAAAATCAATTGATTTACACCTCAAACTCATGACACAAAGCGAATGGTTTATAAACATAGAAAAAGGAATTTTCCAAAATAAAGAAAATATTAAGAATTTTTAAAGATTTTCATTGGAAAAGTCTTTAATAAAACATGATTAAAAGGTTTTTGGAAAATAAAGAAATGTTTATAAAACAATTTGTTTTTTTAAGCGGCAGTTAAAACTGCATTACCATGAAATAAGAAAATTAAAAAAAAAATATATGAAAACATGACACAACAAAAATACCAAAATTTAAACAAAAAATCGATATAAAAAAATTAAAATTAATTAAAAATATGAAACATAATTAAATAAAAATAAATGAAATGCAATGCATATGTAATGAATATGAAAAAATTAAAGTGGCTGCGAGCAATAATATCTGCGTGTTGATGAAAATGCATAATTTTTGGTGTTATGCGCTATGAATTTAATGAAAAAAATCCAAAAAACAATCGAACAGTTTATTGTACTCAAGATTTTCTTTTTTTAATTTAAACAAAAAAAATTAAAAAAAAAATTAAAACAAGGAAAAAACAAAAAACTGTTACTTTTGTTTCTACATATTTTTTTTACAACAACATTATAAAATATCTTAACAACAACAACAACAACAACAAAAATTCCAAGCACTTCACGACACTATGGCAGTAAAACAAGCTTTTTCTTTGAAGTTATTGGCCTAACAAGCTTAGTTTTACTGTCAAATTTACAAAAACAAAAAACAACAACAAGCTTTGAAATTTAAAATTTATTTCAAAAAAAATCATAAAGAAACTCACCACCACCACCATACACTACAACTGATAGTATTACGTCTGTCACAATAACTCTTCCCCAAAGTAAATAAATTTTTAATTTTAAAGTTACGGCTATTCAGCTTCTTCATTGTAAATATTGTGTAATATAAACCACCCACTGTTCCTGGTTACACTAATGATGTAAAAGGAAACATAGAAAATCAGAATTTTTTCTCAATCATTCCCCCCAGTTTTCCATTTTCCTTAAAAACTTTTTTTTTTTTTGTTTAAACTCAAATTAAAAATTTAAAATTTATGAAACTACTCTTAAACAATAAGCATAAGAAATAAAAAAACAAAACAAAAAAACTTGAAAGAGAGGAATAGTAAATACATAGGTAAACATAATGAAATACAATGATGATGAGTAAATAATATTTTTTTTTTCTTCTAAATCAAGGCACATTAGGTTGTTATAAATAATAAATCGATAAGTATTGTACATATAAATCCATTTAAAAATATTATAAAAAAATAATTAAAATTAAAATAAATATCCATAATAAATATAAGATTTTGTATTATAAATAAACTACAACTAATTTTACAGTACTGAACATAAGTTTACAGACAGTAGAAAAAAATCCGTGCTCTTAAAAGCAATTCACAAAGTTTCTCACAAATCTGTCATATTGAGTGGACTTTAAACTGCAAATCCCTCCACTCATACATAAAATTAACACACACAACATAAGTTGTGTGAGAAGTTAAGTCGTAATCCTGATTGCAGGGTTGTAATGAAAAGAGGGACCCTTTTTTGTGGCACACATATAGGTCAAGAACTGTTCTTGGGGTTCTTACGTACAATGTATTTAGGAACAATTCACAGAATATCCACAGAATTTATTCCTATTTAAAGATTTACTCAACTTCATTCTTAGAACGGAAAAGTTGTCGTATTAACATGACTTTAGTCATCTTACTTAGGTTAGGTTGGGTTAGATTAACGCCTAAACAGAAATCAAACATTCACTTAAGAAAACCAACAGCAGCAAAATTTATTTTGGAAAGTTCAATTAAGGATAACAGATAATGGGAGGTTAATAACTGCTGCTCCTTCATGGCAAGAGCAGCGCACCAACTGTTTTTATTATTTTCATGAAAGGATGCCCTAGTTCTACGACCATACCATCTACAGTACTCCCCTCAGACTTTGTATGATTTCCCTATAATGTCTTCTCTGACAAATTTCACAATGCTGCTCGAAGTCAACGATGATAATTCCCTGAACAGCATCTGATATGCATCCTCATGTATGTATCAATCTCCCAAAGGTTACAGAAATGCGTTTCGGTAAGTTTGCAAGAATGTGTTCCGATAACTTAAAAAGTCGCCGTGGTCTAGTAGGTAGTGTGTTGGCTTATTAGACGTAAAGCCAGGGTTGCAGCCCCAGGCCAGACATCAAAACAAGAAAACAAAAAGTATTTCTTCGGCGACTTCCTCTCAGCAGATTTCTGGCAAAAATTCTGAGACTAAATAAGAATTGCCATGAAAAGTTTCTCAAAAAATCTGTCGTTCGGAGTCAACTTTAAACTGTAGATCCCACCACTCATGTCTAAAATTAACACACACAACATAAGTGGTATGAGAAACTAGGTCGTAATCCTGACTGAAGGGTTGTAATGACCAATTATGTATATGTATGTATGTATGCCTTAGTTCTGCAACTATACCATCTACTGCACTCCCCTCAAGCTTTGTACGAATTCCCTATAATGTCTTCTCCAAGCATATTCCGCTGACAATTTTCACAATGCTGCTCGAAGTCAACAATGTAAATTCCCTGCCCAGCAGTTGATATGCATCCACATGTTACAGAAATGCGTTTCGATAAGTTTGCAAGAATGTGTTCCGATAACTCATTCTCAACGTCACAGGAATTACATTTTGGGCACGTAATAACCTCCGTTCGAAATAAATATACTGTGAGTCTAAAATAACCTATCAAAACGCACGTTACCTACTTCATTTTGTTACCGTATACTCTGATGTAATTTCCCAACAAAGTCGCCGTTATATAGTAGGTAGTGTGTTGGCTTATTAGGTCACGGTTTGATATCAGACATCAAAGCGAAAATATGAATATTTCTTTCGGCGACTTCCTCTCGATATATTTCTAGCAAAAACTCTGAGAGTAAATGAAAATTGCCATGAAAAGTTTCTCAAAAATTTACTGTTCGGAATGGACTTTAAATTGTAGATCTTGCTACTGATGTATACAAAATTAACGCACACAACATAAGTGGTGCGGTAATCCTGACTTAAGGGGTGTAATGACCAATTATGATTGCCTCAAATCCACTTGATTCAATAAGAAATATTGCCTCTCTTTTTCTTCCCTTTCGTTGAGGCTACGTTTTCAAACCTCCGTTCCCTATCCATATAACGGTCCAGGTCCAATCCTTTCAAGCTCATCTGCATGATCATTGCAGAGAACTCTCATATAACCTGGGAACCACTGGAGGGTAACCTTATTTTGCCTAACGAACCGAGCCAGTTTCCCTAGTCAGTCTTATACTGTCTTGGATTTAACCTTATAAGTGCCGAGTGTTGGACTATCAGGCTGACTTTCGCATAGTATTGTGATGTCATGTGATGAGCACATATTTCGATGGCATAGATTTTGATTTGGAAGATACTCGCGGGTTTTCCCATGGACTCGAAATATTACATTCTGTACACCAAAAGTCCTGCTCCTATTTCAAGATCCGCTCTTGGTAGAGGAGATCAAAAAAATTCTGTTACTGCTTATAAGAACCCATGGCATTTTTTATGTCTTCGGTTGCAGTTTGCAGTTTTATAACGAATGGCCAACCCATGTAAGTACAGAAGACAGCCACTTCTCTAATGGTCACTGCAAGGCCAGCAGAATCTAGTATTACATGTATCTACCCGCTGCCAAAAAAGTTGAGCCTCCTAGTAAAACAATTTGAGAATAACTAGTTTAAAACGGGTCAATCGGAGCAGCTGAATTCTTTAAAATAGCGGAGATACGAGTATGGTCTGTTAATAATAAAACAATATCCCTATAACCTGGATCCTATCTTAAAGTTAGCTTTGAATAAAGTTAAAATACCCTGGGTAATCGACAGGATGGATAAGGACTGATATCAACCTGATGTTTGCTTTCAAAATGTTGCAGGAATACTTTTGTTGGAGATTACATTTGGTAGTAATAAATTTGGTATGTGTGGATATGTTCTCTACTCAGAGATCATTTTTTAGCCAACGTTTACGCAATTGCTCAACAATTTCTATTCCCGCAGTGTGTTTAAAAAACCTTCGTTTAAAAATTTCAAATTTTTGATCGTCTTAATTAAACGTTCAGTGCTGTAAACATATTTTTTGATTTATATTTTTTAAATTTAATTTAAATAATTTATAATAAAAAACCATTTGAATAGATTTAAGATATTGAATTTAAGCAATAAAAAGTTTATGAAATTTGCAAAAGTCGTAAATAAACTCGAATGCCATCAAAGGCAGATAAAAGTGCTTCAGCTCCATATTTAGTGGTAGACAGATATTTATGTATATTGCCTTCGATAATGTAGTAGACAGATATGTTGGTAGACAAATATGTTGGTTAAACAAACGTCGATAAGGTAGTTTTAAGATTTCCAGTTATTTTGACTAACATCGGCCTCGTAATAGGCCTAAGCCGGGTTAAATAAATTTTTTGCTACAAAGCGCTTGCTGATGCTTTAGATGGTCACAAGCCGAACAACACATCGGTTTTTTTTAAAGCGTGTAGTATCGTGTAACCTCAATATGTAGTGATTAGGTATGCTTTCATTATGCATTGTTTTGGTAGTTCACTTATCATGTAAATGCAAAAAAATGTGTCGTAAAATTTTTATTCATTTTTTAAATACGAATGGAATTCTGCACTATTTTCTCTGGAACTCTACGTATGTAAATCCTTATCGTGCAAATTGGCCTCTTAGTTTGCTGTCCAAAACGATGGCGATATTTTATCTTCTTGTGATTACAGATAACTTTGTCTCCCTTGTGTGAATTTCCCGTCCACATTGGTTGAACTACTTCGATATTTTCCCTCTTACTTAATGTACGTAAATCCTTATCGTGTAAATTGGCCTTTAGTGGTTCCAGTTTACGTATTAACATTCCACTTTAATTTGCTGTTCAATACGATGGCGTGAATATAGCCAACTTTGTCTCCGTAGCGTTAACTTCCGGACCACATTATTTGCACTTACATACGTAAATCATTGTCGTGTAATTTGGCCTTCAGTGGTTCCAGATTACATGTTCCACTTTAGTTTGCTGTCCAATACGTAATCCTTGTGTTTACAAATAACTCTGTCTCCCTTGTGTAAATTTCCCGACCATATTTTTATTCGATTGTAATCTCAAAGCACATTCCAGAACTTGACAAATCAATTTTAAATCCTTGTCTGCAGGCATTCTTTACTACCATGACATCTGCGTAGGCGATAGTTATATAGCTTATTCTTTCCATGATTTTCAGTAATGTTTTAAGTTTGTGGTGCCAAGGCAAACTCGAGAGTATACCTCCATGTTGTGTTCCCACTAACCGCCATTTTGCCTATGCCTGAGGCGCCCAAAGTAGTTTAAATACAAACGTATTTTAGCAGTCTTTTAATCAGAATCAATTGGTAATTTAAAACCAAATTTTATGATAACTTTTGGCATTTGATTCAATAAAACTTTCTAGTGTTGCCTAGTCTCGAAATTTGATTTTTGAAAGCAATTTTTTTACCATTTTTTGCATCTGTTGGCTACATTGGAAATTCAATTTGTGAAATGATATTCTAAGAACTTTTCTGTATTTAAAATGAAAAAAATTTTGAATATTTAAAATTCAAAAATCTTTTGCAAATTTCTTAAACAAAAAAAATTTCATTAAAAAAAAACGTATATATTTTTATGGATTTCATAACGCACAAAATAATGCAAATACTGTACATATGTATTGGTAAACATATTATAATTAATTTATAATTATTTTTAATTTGGTTTTTTAAGAAAGAAAAGAAATTTTTTGTTTGGCATTTTCAAAAAAGCAATTGTTGTCGGGAAAAATTCAAATTTTTCTTTAAAGTTTTCCTTGGATAAGGGAGGGGAAAAATATGAATTTTTCTTATAAAAAAAATTTATTTCAATAGACAACAAGGCTTTAATAAACGTAAATAATATTCTAAATTATAAAATAAGTGAACAAAATGGAAAAAAGAAGAAAATTCAAGAAAGGAAGACCAAAGTTAAGTTAAAAAAAAATATAATGAAGGGGAGTAAAATCTTTAGAAGGGAAGGATATAGCAACTGGTGTACATATAGAAAAAAATTAAATTAAATTAATTTACAAATATTATTATTAATAAAAAGAAAAACAATATAAAAATACTAGAGATTTAAATGTAATTATAGAATGGAAAATAAAAAACTTAGAAAATTTATTGTAAAAGTTTACAAGCAATTTTAATTGTAAATTAATGGAAGAATTGACTTTAATTAATTAAAAACTGAAATAAAACATAAATTACAGAGACATAAAAATTAAAAGGTTTTTATTATTATTATTATAATATAAAGCAATAATAAATTAAAACCCATTAAGTATTAAAAATAAAAAACAAAACAAAAAAATTAAACTTTAAATCTGTGTAAGAAAAAGTGACACTGAAACTTATTAGTATTCAACTGAAAATTAAATAAAATTAAAAAATAAACGTAAAATAGTAAAAAATTAATAGGAAATCCAGAAAACATATAAAAAGAAATTCATTACTTCAAAACTACATTAAAAAATAAATAAATTCAATACGAGTATTAATAAATAAATATTAAAAATAAAACACACAAAAACACGTAATCAATCATTGAAAAAAAACAGAATTCTCTTTATAAATTTAACTTTTTTCCTCATTAAACAAATAAAAAAACAAAAAATAAGAATAAAAATATTAAAAAAATTGGAAATATTTAAAATTATTACAAATTTTTTAAATAAAAGAATTATAAATTAAAAAATTTATAAACAAAAAACTGACACAAACATTTATTAATAAAATTGTAAATCCTTTATTTATTATTTTAATAACTATGAAATTTGTTATACAAATTTGAATATTAAAAATATACATGTATGTTAGGTTGTAGGGTATCATTTAGGTCTACCATCCCTGTACTCATAGTTTATAGTTTTATAGTTAAAAAACCAATTCTTTATCAACAAGTCACTTAAAAATTTTTGAGCAACTCTAGGTTGACTATACTTGTGAAGATAGATGAAATGGATGTATCTTTAGTATTAAGGTACAGCATTGTATTTTATTCCAGTAATTTTTATTTCACTCCAATTCTAGTTCACAAGCCAATCTAGTTGTTGTCTATTACAATGGGTGATTTTTTAAGAGCTATAGGAAAATTTTTCAAAAAAAAAACACATAAAATTCAGAAAAATGCATGAAGTCTTTATTTGAATCGATAGTACGGTCCATATAATTTAATGTTTGAAGATTATTTCATGCAAATGTTGACCGCGACTGCGCCTCAAATGGTCCATCCGCTTAGTCCAATTTTGGCATACTCTTTCCAACATTTCGGCTGGTATCTCACGAATAAATGCTTCAATGTTGTCTTCCAATCCGTCAATTGAAGCAGGCTTGTCTGTATAGACATGAGCTTTAACATAGCCCCACAAAAAATAGTCTAAAGGCGTTAAATCGCACGATCTAGGCGGCTAATTGACCGGTCCCGAACGTGAAATAAAATGTTCACCGAACTCGCCTCTCAATAAGTGGATCTTCGGCCAACTTTCCACGAGCCCATTCACCAAAAATTCTGCATTGCGGTAGGTCGTTCGGCTTTAAGTCTTGCACCAGTTGTATTTTGAAAGGCTTCATACCTAAACCATTCCGCAAAATTTTCCACGTTGTGGAGTAACAGAGGCCCAATTGCTGCGAACGGCGACGAATCGATAATTGATGGTCATCATTAACACTGGCCGGTATAGCTGCGATATTTTCTTCAGTTCGCACTCTACGTAAGCGTGTTGGTGGTTCAATGTCCAACAATGTAAATTTGGTGCGAAATTTAGTCACAATAGCCCAAATAGCCGCTTCAGTGGGTCGATTAAGCCGACCATAAAATGGAAGAAGCGCACGATGAACTTTCTTAACAGAGCACGCATTTTGATAATAAAATTCAATGATTTTCAAGCGTTGATCGTTTGTAAGACGATTCATGGTTAAATTATAGACGAAACTGAAGATGTTTGACAGTGAAACAAAACATGAAACGTGCGTGAGCTGTTTAAACCAGTGTTGACAAAAAATAATGGCTAAAAAATCAGCCGTTATACGCTTCTTTTTTATGGTGGCTGGTACTTAATAAATCCAGCGTGAGCCTATTGAAGTCGCCGTAGTCTCGTAGGTAATGTGAGACATGAGGCCACGGTTCAAACCTTAGGTCAGACATCTCCAACAAAATGAAATATGAAAAATTATTTCCTCGGCGACTTCCTCTCAGCAGATTTCAGTTAGAAACACTGAAAATAAATAAAAATTTGTCATGAAAAGCTTTTCAAAAATCTGTGGTTAGGAGTCGACTTTAAACTGTGTTCACTTATGAATAAAATTTACACACATCACACAAATGGTGTAGGAAGCTAGGTTGTAGTCCTGACTTGAAAGGTTGTAATGACAAATTAAGTATGTAAGTAAGTGTAAGGCTATTGGCAGGGTTCCTTGGGGTTAGATTGCTGACAAGAATCCCAATTGGGTTATTGTTGGGAACGAAGACAGTTGATAGGTTTCCTTGTGCTTAGGTTGCTAACAAGGATGTACAGTAGACAACATGTGGACTGTGTTGCTCTCTCTGTGAAGAAGGTGAGGGATTGAGGACAATGCATCATTTCCTAAGTAACTTAGATTAGATGGCGCTCCTCCTTGCAGGTGTAGGTCCCACTAGATCAGAGGTTAATTCCATTGTGACTCCACAATTAATGTTTATCCTAAAGATCAAATATACCTAAAAGAAAGTCAACATAAGACAAGAATAAGTCTTGCAATCTGTATGTGAGACAACTCAGTTAATACTATGTTCAGACATGCACCTTTATTGAGTCAATATTCGGTTTATTGATTACAATATTTTAAGTGTTTAGACATAACAATATACGCAGTTCAGCTTCTAATTCAATATTCATTTGACAGCTGATAAACAAAACAGCTGGTTGCTTCAACAACATTGTTTTTTTGTCATTGTTGATATTTGAGTTGTCAAATATCAATAGAAAGTGCTCGAGGAATTGTAATATGCTCACTGAACGTATTTATGACAGTGTTGTATTTCAAATTTTAATCAATATTATAACAATTTATGAATTTATTGAATAATAGTTAATTGAAATTTTATATGAAATATTGAGATCAATAATGCCGTTAATTGCGATTTTCTCAATATACGTGTATGTCTGAACATAGTATAAGGATGATAGAAAATGAGAGGTCAAAAGCATCGGTCTATTTTTGGCAAAAACAGAGAGCTAACATTTTTGCATTTCTTTAAGTCCACAAATTATGCTGAAGTAATTTGACGGAATGCCAAATCTATCAGCATACTTTTCAAGAAGACGGATGACCCATTGTCAATGAAATGAATGTAAAATGAGCGTATCGCTCCTGGCCAATTCATTGGCGATGGAATTGCCTACAATATTTCTGTCTTCGAATATTTATAGGAATCCTGTTCATTCGTGAACGAGGACGGACGTTGAGGAGATATACATTAGGGACTTAATTGCAGCCTGGAGATTTAGGAGATTTTCAGAGAAATTCACTCAATCAATAAGCATTGCGCCGCTTTCAAAGCACTTGGCAAATATCCTATGTGATATGGTAAGATATTTAAATATCCCATGGGGAATCTTGGGAACGTAAGACCCAAATGTCAAATGTCTTATTCTGAAAATGTTGAAGAGACATATATTCGACCATATATTCTTCCCAAAATAGCATCATGTACATGGTGAAAGTTGAACCAGAATTTTATTGCGCTGAGTCTTACTGCCCCTAGCTTCAGTACAAAGTCTGAAAGGAGCCAACGGTGTATTTCGTGTAATGCCTTAAGTAAACACATTCTCATTCCATTACGTTCTTATAATGAAAAAAAGCTTATACTTTAAAGAGGGATAGGAAAGAGTGAATTGATCTAAGAGTAATATTGATATGATTGTAAAAAAATTAAATGAAAAAAAATTTATTTTCTTGATCAAACTTAGTTTTATCCTCATGTGTTGTAGGAACAATTTTATTAATAAATATTTATGTTCTATTATTATAAAAACTACACTGTACTTTAGACTTTTTCCATATATAAATACGAAAAAATCATTAAATATAATGAGACATTATAGTTATAAAAATTAAAATATATTAAAAAAACAAGAAACTTTAAATTTAAATTTTTACTTCATAAGTATGGTAATATATTAGCATTTAAAAAAAATAAGAAAAATTAAATTAAAAATAAAGAAACAAAAACAAAAGAGAAAAGCTGATTTTTTTATGTCGTTATAGTTTTAATTAAGATTAATGAATTAATTAATAATAAAATTAAATAATTATATAGAATTAAAGAAATAAATTAAAAATAAATTAAAAATAATTAAAAATTTAATTAAATTTAAATTAAAATATAATGAAAGAACAAATAAAAGAACAACAAGAATAAAAGACTAAAAGCCAGTCTTAGAAGTTTAGTAAATAAATTGAATAAAAAATAAAATAAAATAAATTAAAAATATTTAAAGAAAATAAAAAATTAAATTTAATTTAAATTTTTTTTATGATTTTAAAAAATATTTTTTTTTACAAATAATAGCTTTTTTTAAATGAAAGAAACCAAAAAAAAACAATTTCTATTTAATAAAACCAAACATAAATAAAACAAGAAAAAAGGAAAGAAGAAAAATAAAGAAAAATTTAAATAAGAAAAGATTAAAACTTTTAACTAAAAAATATGAAAAAACAAAACAATAAAGACTTGGATTTAAAATAAAATTTCACACACAAACACAAAAGTTAAAATAAAACAAAAAAAAAATATTAAAAAAAAAATAAATAAAAAACAAAGAAAGTCTTAAAAAAAACCACATAGAAAATGTCACAGCAAATCACAATTGAATCATTAAAATAAAAAATAAATAAAAAACAAAAATAAATAAAAACAAAAAATAACTTGCAATAACACAAATTTTCGAAATATTTTTAAACGTCAAATCGTCAGTATAAGTAATAATACAAAAAATAAGACAAAAACAAAAAAAAAATAAGGAACATAAAGAAAATCCTAAAGGTGTTTTACTGTAGTTTAAAGAAAAATAAACAAATTTTTGTTAAAAAAAAATGAAAACAAACAAACAAACAATTTTTTTATATATTATGTTTATATTATTAGTTTTAAATAAATAAAGAAAAATAATTAAAACAATGAAACAAGAGAGAAAAAAAATATTAAAAAAAACTCAAAAATAAAATAAATGAATATAAAAACAAAAAGATAAATTTTTTTTAAAGTTACCCCACACACACAATATTTTTTAAATAAAAACCTCAAGTCAATACAAAAAAGCGGTTCAAAATTAATCAACCTAATCAAACCAAAAAACTTTGATTAATTTTTATTAAGTCATGAACATAAGCTCATTTACCAGTGATATTCCATCGATAACAAATTCCAACTCTTCATTCTTACGCCTCCAATATATTTGGGTAATTCACACGACTTTGTATCGTGTATGTTGTATTGAATATGCTATGCTGTATTGTGTATCTCGTGGCATTCAAGCAATTTGATAGCCCGAAACCAACAACTTTTTAAAAACATATGAAAACATATACACATTTTTTTCATTCACACAATTTGATAGCACGAAACCAATACAACTTTTAAAAACATATGGAAAAAATGTGTATAACTGTATCGGATTTTTATATGAAAAATATCAACAACAATCATACACTGTTTTATGAACTGTTGTTCCAACAATACAATGAATACAACGATACAACGGCTTGTGTGAATCGACCAATTATTTTAAGATTGGAAAGAAAGCTCAATCTGTTTACCAGATTACATAATTTAGCACTTCGAACTTAAATACACTGATTTTGGCCATCACCTTAGAGGTAGCAATCGTATACAGCAGAAGGCAAAAAATATTTTTTGGTACCTTTTTCCCCTTTTAAATATTTTGGGGCTCTATTCTCGCTGCATATCATATAACGAATGCAAGAGCACCCAGGCATCCTAGAGGGATTTACAGACATTGTGAGTATGTCAAGCAGCAATATACAAATACGCCCAATATACAAATCCTATACAATAACACAATTTCTGTTTCAATTGAAACATCTGAAGTATCCAGAGTCTCCAGGTATTCGTTGGTAGAGCATCATTTCTAAACCGTTCCTATTCTGCGCTACCAATGTAATATTAACGGGTTATATTCTGCTACTATTAACGGTCCACCTTCATTTTCTACCAAGAATTTAGTAAAGCTTGTTCCTGAGGTCCTTATTGCTCCCGTTGTTGAGCCTGAATATTATTCACACAATTCTGCAGCAGTTGTTGGTAGAGGCTACAAAAATAATTTTAAAACCCACATAAAACTACTAAGACTTCATTTCATTATAATGTTTGGATTATAATGTATGAAATACAGTGTCATTTGAAGGACCACGGCTCAGTTTAATTGATCTTTTTGAGATAGTTTTCGCAACCTCAACTGTTGGTGAAAACTGATTTTCAAATTCCTCAATGCTTGGGGACTATCGATGTAGACACACTCTTCAATATAAATACGCCAAAAAAAAACCAGTGACATGATTTTGATGACCAATTCACATTGTCCAATCATGTTATTACTTCCACTATAAAATTTTTTTCGGAATAAAGCAAAAACCGGTTCGGTTAAACCACTTGTAATCTATAATTACAGGCCAACCATAACGTGTACCAAACAATTACTTTTTTTCATAAGTCAAGCTTAATTTGCCAGAATGCATGGGTTACGCTGGCTTTGAGGACTGGTTTGGCGTGTGATTTATTCGCATATACCTGCGGTTTAGGAAACACGTTGAAAAATACAACACAATCCCCTTGGCCTCTTCACATTTCCTATACGTGAGATAACCATGCCCTAAAATAGCTCATGCAGAATATCTAATGTAAAACTGTGTTGCATCTAGCGCTGTCTTATTGAAACCACATGCTGGCCTCCATGTTGTTGGTGTCCAGATCATCCAATTTCAGCTGCAGACAGTGCTGACGTGGCTAAAGTTGTTATATAAAAAAATAGACGGAAGACATCGCCAGACCAGAATTCACACAAAAGAACGATTTATTCGGTATGTTGTAGTGTGTTGGTCACACTTTGGTGGTCATTACAATGTATTGAACGCAGTTGCAATTCATGTGTATTCGTATTGTTCCAAATACGATCATATTATTTGCTCACTTCCCCACCCATTCAGAAATGGGCCTAAAAGATGGTGAAGTAAAAAGATCGCATTATGCTGCCCAAAACAGCACAAACAGCACGAACGTGTTATTGAATGAATGGATACATGGTGATTTGTCAAAAGTGGCTAAAGAAATGACAAATAATTTGACAGATGTACATATCTTCAACAAAATGGCCATTAGCAAATGTCATAGTTCGCAAGTTCTTGTTGAAAGACCCTATATAAGGTAAAAGTGTTGATCTTATGTTTACAAATTCGCTAGGATCGTTTCTTCTTGTTGGCATAATGACGCTGTTTACATTAAAACAAAATTTTTTACCAGGTAGTTTTTTTTTTTTTGTCGCCAACTATACATCAAATCGGCTAATTTTGGAATCACGCTCATAATAAAAAAAAAGAAAAAAATTCATTAAAAGTAGTTCCTCTAAACCAGCTACATATCCCGAATATCCTAAATTTTCCCCATTTATTCCCTCTACAAATCTCTTAAAAAGAATTGCACACCGAAATGAATTTCAATTCAGCTACAAAAAAAAAGTTGTTAGAAATCAAATCAATCAGTCAATCAGTCACTCAGTCCTTTAACAACTTTTCTTTTCCTGCACTGAATTAAAAGCAATTCTTTACTTAGGAGATTTTACATAAAAATTCTGTTTTTTTTAATATAAAAAGCACGGCCTTGTCATCGACGTTGGTATGAAAAAATGTAAAAAAAAGAAAAAATTTGTATGAAAAAATCTTCAATTATTAGATATCACGACTTCGGACTGAGACTTTAATTTTTTTTCTTTTTATTTTTAATATTTTTAAAGTTTCTGTTTTAGTTTAAATTTTTTAAAAAAATTTTATAAAAAAAAAGCGAAAAAATTCTAGCATACTTGTTTGGATGAACACAATCATTTTAACTTAACACAATACAATTAAGGTAATGCAGTGTTGTTCTATTTATTTAAACCTTTTAAATTAATTATTAATTAAATAATATTTTAAACATTTTAAGAAATTCTAGATTACAAAATGATGATGCAGAAAACGATGTAAGTACCATCAGTTATAAAAGACTTTAAATAAACCATTCACCCAAATTCATCCTGATGCACTCAAGAAGTTAACATACTCATCGAATATTATGAGAAATTCAACTAGAATTTATAAAGATAATGTACAATGGATTCCCCGGGTACTGTACTTGTCTTAATTGACAAGTACACGTCCTCTAACCTATAAAGACAAGATGCTATTCCACTACACACAATATTGTTACGTTTTTACCATACCTTTTTTAAAAACGTTTAGAATATGAGTTCGTTGATTGCAAACAAAATAAAAATAAATTGATGTTTAGTTTCAATTAAATTCTTTATTGTTCGCACTACTTTTGTGTGCCACGGTTTACAACTTGACGCATACAACAACAATTTTTACACTTCTGTTCGCAAGCACTATCAACTGTTCGGAAGATCTTTTAAACGCCAATCATCAAACCACGTCTGTTTTCTTCACACGCAACGTGTCTTCACACAAGACTGACTGAATTCTTACTACTCGTTGCCTGTTTTGCGTTGCCTTTTTATATGCCCACGTAACCATTCTGATGAGGGTTCTTGAAGTCGAACGTTCAGGGTTTCGCCTTCTAAAGAACTCTATCGCGACTTCATTGTTGTTGGTGTATTTTGTTCACATTGCTTGTTGTTGCGTTCTTGCTGACTTGTCTACTCCGTTTTCTTTCATACTGATGTTGTTGGTTTACTTGTAACAAGTTCGTTGTATTTGTGTAGCCTTTGCTCATTTTAATGTTAAACGATGTACACCGTTTCCATATTCGTAACAACATAAGAAACCCAACTGGGCGTGGTTTCGAGAGACAACAGGACTTTAATCCATTCCAACTTACCGCTCGCTACTCCCTTGTTGCCTACTGCTGTAACTCATTTTTCCTAATGGATCCTGACGGATCTAATCCCAGTAATATGCTGCCTTCTTGGTCTTCCGTTGTAGATTTCACTGTAATGTGACTTTAGGGGTGTAGCCGTCGAGTCCTCTCCATAAATGTGATCAATTGATGTCCATTTTCGTCCAGTGATATCAGATTATATTGGTCTGTTATAGTATGCTTGCATCAAAAGCTCTTCCGTTGTTTTCAAATGCTTGCGATTTATTGGTATTGGCACTCGCTGTGCCCCATATTTTAGATCTATACAGTGACATTGATTTGATGAAATCAATTGGGTTTGGTTTGACACTCAGTACTATTCAACTTCTATACGTTCTCTTACCGTGGAATCCTAAAACCATTGCAATGCTAAAACCATTGGAACCATCATCTTGAAATATTCTGCTCTCAAGACAATAGAAAGAATTCTCGTGGATAATATTTTTCTATTGTGTTGAACGTAGTATTTACGAACCAATTTTTGCCTGTATGTTGCAGAACTAAGAAGACAAAAATGCTAAACTGCTAACGCGGCCCATAACACACTGCCGCAATAGTAGTCAGTAAGGCGGACAGATATTCCAAGGTTAAGCACATTTATATTAACATGTTGCATTTGGTCTTTGGCTGCCAGTGAAGAAAAATTTCCGGACAGATTTCCTAAGGTTAAGCACTTTGTCTCTTCGGTGAAAATTTCACAACCTAGATTAGAACCTAAACGGTGTCGACCGTGTCAGAAGGCTAGGCTGCCGCCTGCATGCTGCAGAACTGAGTGACGCTTAACCGCCAGAGAAGATAAAAATGCTAAACTATTAACGTGGACTGAAATACAATGCAGTAGCCATGGAGTCGGATAGATACGCTAAGCTTAAGCACATTTTGTAGAACTGATTGACGCTTTGCCGCCAGAGAAGACTAGAATGCTAAACTGCCAACGCGGTCTGTAATACACCGCAGTAAACAGACAGCCGGACAGACAACCTAAGGTTAAGCATTTCGGTGAATATTGCACAGCCTAATGTATCTTGAAAAATTCTGCTCCCAAGGCAATCGGAAGAATACACACTGAGTTGACGCTTAGCCGCGTGAGAAGTTAAAAATGCGAAACTGCTAACTCTACCTGACATAGGCTACAGTAGTAAGGGAGGCGGACAGATACCCTAAGGTTAAGCACATTTATACTTTCCTGTTGCAGAACTGATTGACACTTAATCGCTAGAGAAGACAAACTTGCTGATAACGCGGACTGAAACACACTGCAGTAGTCTCGGGAGGCGGACAAGTATCCTCAGATTAAGCCATTCGGCGAAAAATACCCACTCTAGCTTGTTCTAAAGTTGAGAACCTAAACAGGAGGTTCTGTCACAGAAAATCTGGTGTACACCGTACTAGATGACAAGTCTTTCGATTGTAAAATCCCTTATCATCATCAGATTCAAGCAAAGTTTATGCAATTTCAGTCACAGCCTATGGATGCGTAATATGATGATAGAGGAGTGCCTAGAAGGATAATATTTTTGATAAAAATTTCACAGCTTAGCGTATTCTAAAGTTTAGAACCTAAACAGGAGGCTCTATTGCAGAAAATCTGGTGTAGACAGTGCTAACGGACAAGGCTTTCTAGTGTGAAATCTCTTAACATCATCATCATCATTCAGACAAAGTTTATGCGATTTCACTTACAGCCCGCAGATACATATATGACAGAGGAGTGCCCAGAGAGCTAATGTTTCAGCATGACAATACATTAAACCTTATTGGCACAATTTTTCACGTTGTCTGGTCAATAAAAGCACAACAAAAACGACCTTTGTAGGAACTGTTCGCAACGCACCCGTAATTGATCTTGCAACAGATCTTGATCACTTTATCATGGAGTTTCTTAATCTCATAAGAAAACCTTTTTTTAAATTTTTTGAACTTTTTCGAACACCCAATATTATATTTCATCATAGCGACGCCTCCGTTCTATAACATTCTAAGTCGAAAAAGTGTGTTTTGTACTATGAAATCTCAAAATTTTTTACCCGACATACGACTATATGCGTATTCTAAGTAGATTTTTCCCTATAACTTCGGAACGGATCGGGGCATCTTAATCAAATTTTCACAGTATTTAGGTTAGAGAACGTAGAATTTAAAAATGCTAGAACATTAAAAACGTTCTAAGTGTACTTAGAACGTTATATAATGGAGGCGTCAATATTGCCAAATCAGTTACATAATACTCTGCTACTCAATTGAAGTACAGTAAGACACCGCTTAACGCTGCCCCGCTTAAAGCTGTTTCAGTATTACGGGCGAGTATTGAGATTCCCCAAAATCTTACATTGTATTGAGACTTGTTGTATATGTGCGCAAATGAAACGGCCGTTCACCAAGCAAAAACGGCGCACTATATAGCGACGGTCCACTGTATATACTATGAGTCTTATTCAACACTATTTTGTTAGCCTTGTCCAGAATAAAGATTCCAACTGTATTTTCCAAAGTCACAATCGCAGTACGAACGTATCTTTCCTGCGTCACAATTGATTTATTAGTTGCCTCTCTTAACGCTGTTTCGTTTACCACTAGAACTTATTGGAGTGTATCCCCCGCGTTCAGTGGGTTCTTACGGTATCCAGAGCAGAGGTCAGCAATGAGTATTCAAAACGATGAGTAGATTCGAATCATACTTATAATTTCTGATACTTATCCGCATTCATACTTATTTTAATGTTATACTCATACTACTCATATTCAAAGTTTGAAATACTCATGCTACTCATACTTAACAATACGCAAGATGTTATTTATTTCGACTCTCCACGACTCATTGTATACACGAATCACAAAATAAGTATGATTCGCGTACGAACACTACAATACTCACTAGTAGGTTGTGTATTTGCTTTGCTTGCTGTCTTTGTCTTTTTCTTTCCTCTTTTTTTCTAAATGCAACAACAACTACGACTGTAAATTTGGATGAATGATTCGAATCACTTGAATCATTTATGAGTATTATAAGTATTTTTCTAAATTTATGAATCTGAATGAGTAGGCGTATGAATCAAACATATTTCGAATGTTGTGAGTTTGATGTCAATGTTGTACTCATACTCATTGCAAACTGTACTTATAAATCAATGTTGTAGTGAGTACGAATGAATCACAGTAGTTGGATTTCAATACTGTTGACTCACTCATACTCAAAATTTCATGAGTACTTATGAGTAGCGAAAAAGCGATTCATTGCTGATCTCTCATCCAGAGTCTCTAGGTATTCGTTGATCACTTTATCAGGGTCACAATGTCATAAGAAAATATTTTTTAAAAATTGTTTGCAATTTATTCGAACACTTAGTTTTTTTTCGTTATCATCTCTCGTATAATAAGCAAACTGTAGCGTTCATTTGTTATTGTGGTCACACTTTAATGTTGTCTCTTCTAATTATCACAACAAAACAAAAATAACTGGAGATTAAATATGATTTTCTATTAACCATTCCGTTTTTATTTTCTAATGCGAATAATAAGCCTTCATCCAAAAAAATAAAATCGAAATAATTGCTAATGTTTGTTTTTTCTATTTAACAGGCCATAAAAAGTTTACGCCATACGCCAGAGCAGCCAGCAGAGGCTTGTGCCATTAAGTCAACAGTCAGCAATCAACATCATTAACAAGTCTAAACTAGGCAGACCAAGCAAGGTTAATAAAATCATATCAACACACAGTTTTCTGTTTTTCTGTGTTTTTTATGGCGATTTTCTATATTTTTCGCCACAACAGCAAATAATTACAAACGAAACTATTTTTCTGTTTTTTTTTTTGTATTTGCGGCATTTATTTTTAACTAGGGGGGGAGAGAGAAACCCAAACCCAAACCAAAACCAAACTCAACCTCAGCAGCAACTTAAAACGCTGTAAATCAAGTGAAAGCAGTTAAAACCGAAATAAACACAACAATTTATAGAACAAAAAACGAAAAAAAGCAACAAAAAAGGGGCCTTAAAACAGGCGACAACAGAGACAATAGCGAGAAAGGAAAAAATAATACATCGTGGCATGAAAGCCGTAAAAATCAGACAAAAATTGCATGCAGACAGTGGCAAAAACTATTTATAATTTAAGGGTCATTAAATGCGGAAAAACAAATAAATAAAGCACTGGGCTGCTATGAAAAACAAAAACAAAAAAATTAAGAAATTATTTGAACAAAAAATCAACTACAATTACTGCAACAAATATAAACAAAAATTAAAAAAAACTGTACAAACAAATTGTGTGTATTTAAAATTTGATTTTAAATTATTTTTAATTTTAAGGCCTTAGTTTCTGTTAAATGTCTAGTATGTAAGGATTATAATTTCATACATTTTTTAAATTAATTTTTAAGTTAAAAAACCCTAACAAAAAGTTAAATAAATTTGCCTAGGCTTTCCCTTACTTAAATAGTTTCTAAACCACCTAATTTGCCTAGGCATTCACTTACTTAAATAGTTCTTAAAACACCTAATTTGCCTAGTCTTCCTTCCTTCCTTAAATAGTTTTTAACCACCCACTGTGCAGATGAAAAATTTCCAGAACTTTACTTTAATTTTTCTTATCTTCATACCATTATTACTCTGAGCAGCATACAACGTACATAATTGATCATTACAACCCTTCAGTCAGGGTTATGACGTAGTTTCTCACACCATTTATGTTGAGTGTGTTAATTATACACATAAGTGGCGCCACCTACAATTTAAAGTCGGCTTCGAACGACAGATATTTTGAGAAACATTTCAAAGCAATTTTAGTTAGTTAATCTCAGAGTTTTTTTTTTGCCAGAAATCAGCTGAGAAATATAGAAGGAATACAAACACCTTACAAGCAGAATGAACTTATTACACCAGCAATGTAGGCTATTGTTCTTCTGCTGTATTGGTCAGATAGTGATGTTTCAGTACAGATCTGTAACATTTCATTACCAACAGGTTTAGTGCAATCCCTTGAGGATCAGAATATAAACAAGTCTTCTGGATTAGATGGTATGTAAGTACTGGTCCATAATACATACATATGTACATCGTTACAACACATCAGTCAGGACTACAACCCACCTTCTTACACTACTTATAACGCATGTGTTAATTTTATAGATGAGTAGCGGGTTCTAAAGTTTAAAATGGATTCCAAAAGACAGATTTTTTTTGAAAAACTTTTCATGGGAATTTCATTTCACTCTCAGAGGTTTTTGCCAAAAATCTGCTGAGAAGCAGTCTTCGAAGAAATATTTTTTTATATTTTGTTTTGTTGGAGATGACTATGGCCTTACGACCAACAAGTCAAAACACTACCTGTTGGACTACAGCGACTTTATTGTTCTGGGTCTGAAAATTCAATGCAATATTTTCTGTATCCAACATATTTAAAAGAGTGGAAGAAAAGTGTCTTAAGACGGTACATATAATATATTATTCACATCATGAATACAAAAATTGAATACAGCTCTCATGTAAAGTTAGATATCTCTATGTCTACTTTAAGTCTTCTTGATCGGACACAAGAAAAGGTGAAGGTTCACTTTACTGATAGTGGGATTCACATGAACGCCATCTCAATGCGAATTTCAGTCTGAAGATCACACATTTTTATCGTTCTTCCGTTCGTGGCTGATTAGCTAAAGAAATTCACAACGAATTACAGTGAAAATTCATCCTTCAGCAGCACTATCCTCTGTTTTTCTACAGAGGTCCTTCCCTTCACTTATAATATCCTCCAGAACTTATTTTCGAAGTTCCTACACAATACCCAACATTAGTAGGTGCCAGACCTATATGGAAGATACTCTAAAGTGAAGCGTATTCCAGTGTGAGCAATCAGAACAAATCAGAAAAACAAGCTCTGGGCTATATAGCGGGTGAGGTATCCACTGTTTTCCAAACAGTTTCTATCCGAAGCCGTTACATTTAGTCGAGTGTAGGCATAATCAGGGCGTTTCTTTCCTAATTCTGACTTCAAAGCAATTAATTAATGTCTGTATAGGTCTTCTGTGATAGTATGGCCCGATTTTTCACATGCTTCTAACCTCACAAAATACAAAGCATTAGCTTGGCGAATTGGTTATTCAATTTGGCCGAAGATTTTTGTCGTTGCCTGCACTTCAAATCAGATTTCTTGCTCTTGGGGATATCATAATGAATTTGTTTTCTATCGTCAATGATAATTCGATCAGGACAGCATTTCAGACATTCATTTAGTTACTGATTTTCTTGCTTTTGAACAAATCCTGCTGCTTTTAAATGCTTTCAAATGGCTACTTGTGTGCCATTGTCTGATTTTGAAAGCTCAAGACCTGTTCTTTCAAACGATTTTTACACCACTGATATAAAACAATGCACAAGCAAGTGGTGCCATCTAACGTAGCGGTGTTTTTAAGGTAAGAAATCGAGTTTTAATTTATGTTGCCAATAGTACTCACCCTTGTTAAGGTATTAGGTTTTCACTGAAAAATAATTTCCAAGATTTCCAATAGAATGACAGCCATGACAGCCATTACAGCCATGCACTGTAGGAATAGTATTTTCAATCTGGGACCACTTCTTGGACATTTCCTTTGTTTTAGTGTCTCGTCATGGTTATGAATCAGTTTTAAGGCAGCTGACTGTCGCCTTAGTATCTTTGTCTTAATGTCTCGTCATTGTTATGAATCAGTTTTATGGCGGTTAGCCGTCAAACATTGTACTGAGATAGCTCCACTACTCAGCTAATGGCCTATTAGGAACCAATGCGAACTTCTTCTGGAATTTTTAACCTTTTTTTCATGAGTGCCTTGTCGACGTTGTCTAGTTGACTTATTAAGGCCACGGTTCAAATCCCACGTTATTCATCAAAACGATGATTACCAGCAGATTTCTGACTAAAACCTCGAGAGTGAAATAAAATTGCCATGAAAAGGTTTCACAAAAATCTATCTTTCCAAAGGGACTTTAAACTGTAGGTCCCTCCATTCATGTATAAAATAAACGCACACAACATAAGTGGTGTGAGAAGCTAGGTTGTAATTCTAACTGAAGGCTCGTAATGACCAATTATGCACGTTTATTCCGTCAATATTTGGTGGATACTACGTATTAATTATTTATTGTATTTACCCTGATTGTCATGTTTCAATTGCTGTTTGTTTTTATTTGGAAAATCCCTTATGAAAATTATTGGTTGGCAATTAAATTTGATAATCAATGTACGTTTAAATAATCCCATATACGCCTAAGGCGTATACTTAATGGCGAATACGTAATGACAGACACCTAAACGTATGATTAATACGGAATTTCTAAACACAAAAACAATTCAGTTACGACGCTGTTGCGATGAATTTTTTGATTTGGTTTTTGTTTTTATTTTTATTTTTTATTTTACTTTGAAACACAAACAAAAACAAAAACTAAAAGTATTTGCTTAGAACCTTTAAAAATCATTATTATAGGCACGTGTTACGTATGCTTTTTTTGTTTTCAATTATCCAACCATGTTTGAACAATAAACCAGAAAAACACACACAGAAACCAACAGACCCCCTAAAAATAAAAGTCAGTTGATTTCAATTGAAGCTACACTACCATGCATGCATTAGGCCTACAAGTAAAGGCAAGCATTTGTTTATATGTCGGGCGCATATCAATGACAATGAAAATGGGGGAAAAACACAATCAAAGGTTTTCTAAAATAATCGAAATTGGTTTTGCTTTTGCAGTAAAGAAAAGAAAATTGCAGAAGAACAACATCAAAAACAAAGTGTAAGGAAATGTAGGCACCACACTCATAGGAAAAAGGAAAAAATAGTTACGGCTGGTTTAAGGGAAAAAGAGGTTAAAAGACATTTCTAAGAAACGTAAATATGAAGTCAAATATGTATTCTGGAGCCTGCACAATAGATTTATGTTGTAAGCCAAGATCGTCAAAATTAATGTGACCTATGGGGCCCCTGTATGTGATAGCAAGAGAAATTTTAAAGAATAATTGCAGCAATGATAACCTTTTCTACAGAGGCATTGGAGGCTCTATTGGATTTAAATCCCCTTTAATATGGTAGTGACACACAGAGCTACAGAGACTATGATTTCAATGAGAAAGAAATCTGGCACGAGATTCATCAGGAGATTTCGCGAATTAATACATCGAGTGGATGCCAGATCTCTTTCTCCCATGGATAGAACCAATAAACTCTATGATTTTGGGGAAATCCTTCACCACTAGACTGATTTATAAGAGTTAATGGATGCTGAGAAGTCGCCGTAGTCTAGTAGATAGTGTGTTGTCTTATTAGACGTAAAAGCCAGGGTTCGAGCCCCAGGCCAGACATTAAGACAAAATACAAAAAGTATTTCTTTGTCGACTTCCTCTCAGCAGATTTCTGGCAAAAACTCTGAGAGCGAAATAAAATTGCCATGAAAAAGTTTCTCAAAAATCTGTCGTTCAAAATCGACTTTAAACTGTAGGTCCCACCACTCATGTAAGTGAGAAACTATGACGGTGTACAATGGGTCAATTAGACCTCCGAGTACCGTACTTGTCTTCATTGACAAGTACACGTCCTCTAACCTAACATAACCTAATGTATGCTGAATACCTGGAACAGGACAGGTCAGGCATTTCGATCAAAACGAAATATGAAAAAATATTTTTTCTGCGACTTCCTCTCAACAGAATTCTGGCAAAAACTCTGAGAGTGAAAAACAAACTAGCCATGAAAAGTTTCTCAAAAATCTGCAGTTCTAAGTTGACTTTAAACTGTAGGTTCCGCCACTCATGGATAAAATTAATACACACAACATAAGTGGTATAACAAGCTGGGTAGTAATTCTGACTGAAGGGCCCTTTCAAGCAGATGTCTACACATTAGAAATGTATGCATGCAGGGGCTCTACTTTGATCAGGCCAGAGGTCAGCAATGAGTATTCAAAACGATGAGTAGACTCGAATCATACTTATAATTTCTGATACTTATACGCATTCATACTTATTTTAATGTCATACTAATACTACTCATATTCAAAGTTGGAAATACTCATGGTACTCATACTTAACAATACTCATAATGTTATTGATTTCGACTCTTGTGAGTTTGATGTCAACGTTGTACTCATACTCATTGCAACTTGTACTTATAAATCAATGTTGTACTGAGTACGAATGAATCAGAGTAGTTGAATTTCAATACTGTTGACTCACTCATACTCAAAATTTCATGAGTACTTATGAGTAGCGAAAAAGCGATTCATTGCTGATCTCTGGATCACACTTCCTAGATCTACGAATGCAATCAAGATATGCATTGTGTATGGATTATACGCCATGTCTCAGAATGACTTTAAACTCCTTTTAAGCTGCCTAACTCTCGAGTAGTTTTCAACGTTTCTCCCTGTCTCATGGCTTACCTAGTTATTATGCCACAGGTTCTATTAGTTGTCACATGCTCAGATTCAAACCTAAACTCTGCTTTCTTAAAAGAAATATTTCTCTTGATTACCTCCTTCTAGTAGGTTTCCGGCAAAAACCATGAGAGTAATATGGTCGCCTGGGTTCAAACCCCAGCTCAGATATCTCCAACTAAACGAAATCTGAAGAAAAATTTCTTCGGAGACTTTCTCTCAGCAGCTTTCTAGCAAATACGTTGAGAGTAAAATAAAATTGCCATGAAAAGTTTCTCAAAAAATTCTGACGTTCGAAGTCGGCTTTAAATTGTAGGTCCCTCCATCCATCCAATTACGGATAAAATTAACGCACGCAACATAAGCGGAGTAACAATCTAGGTAGTAATCCTGACTGAAGGGTTGTAATGACCAATTATGTATGTATGTATGTAACGAGACTGGAGCGAGAATGATCGTTTTCGTGTTTATCTTTCAAGCAGAAGTCTATACCTTAGAAAAGTGTGTGACGTATGCAGGGACTCTGCCCATACTTCCCAGGTATACGCGTACAATCAACATATGTAGAGCTTGGGAACAACCATGTCACAAAATGACTCTAAAAGCCCTTTAATGCTGTCTAGACTCCCGAGTAATTTTTAACGTTTCACCCTGTCTCCTGGTTTATCTAGTTATTACGCCAAAGGTTCAATTAGTTGCTGTATGATATGAAAATATCCTCCCTCCTTTCAGCAGATTTCTGGCAAAAACTCTGGAGTAAATGAAAAAATTGCCATGAAAAGTTTCTCAAAAAGTCTGGCGTTCGGAGTCGACTTTAAAATGTAGGTCCCGCGATTCATGTATGAAATTAACACACACAACTTATGTGAGAAGCTTGGTTGTGGTCCTGATTAAAGGATTGTAATGACCATTTATGTGTGCGTGTATTATGGTCCAAATTCTTAAAAAAATATTTTCTTTGATCACCTTCTTCTAGTAAGTTTCCGGCAAAAACTTTTAGAGTAATTAGGTTAGGTTGGAGTGATGCCTAGCGTCTCAATGCGACGCCACAGTTAAGCACAATTCCTGTAGGGACCGAATTCCACCAACCTTATCGGTGAAGTTGGTCAGCGCAGGGGCGACGCACCTAGAAAAATGACTAAAAAGCTTTTTAATATTCTACGTTCGGAGTCAACTTTAACTGTCCATCATTTTCGGCTAAAATATTCATGTCTTCATTAACAAATCTCTGCCCTTATGGAGAACTATTTTTAGCTGGCTCTTATATCGTAAGGTACTCAGATGAAACTCTTAGTTACGATATTAGCCTCTATGGCTTCTGCCGTACCTACGTGATCATATTCCATACCTCGCATAGAAGAGAATTTTGTTAAACGCCGCCAATATCAATTTCAATCCTTTCAAAATAGGTTCACCTATATTCGAAATCAATAAATTAGCTTTCTGCATATCTGTACTGTCTCGGACTGGATTATACGATTATAACTTTATACTCTGTAAGGGAAGAACCCTAATCATTGGTTTAAAAACTTTCCTGATCCCTCGTCTTCTACTTTTCAGATGGTCATACTTTATTGCAAATAAAAAGTGAAATATTTTTGAAATTACTTCCCAAAATTCAAAAATGGCATTTAGTATCATTTTTCATGAAAACAAAGCCATAAATTACCTTCAATAAGCCTAGGCATAGTTTTTTTTTTTGTTTTGTTTTGTTTTTCACTATCGAGTGTTTAACTTTACACTGACTGTTCCATGTCAAACATTACACACTGCTTGTCTAGATTAAATGGAAGGATATACGGGGTGACTACTACTTCATTACATGTAATTTAACATTGTTTCTTAACTTTTTTTTATTTGTTTTTAGTTTTTGTTTTTGTTCTTTTTGGGTTTTTTATTTGTTTTCTTTATAAAAACACAAAAACAAACTGGATAACAACAAAATAAACAGAGTTTAGTTTACAAATAGACGCGGTGATTGAAGGAACTAAGTTGCTAGAAAGTGTAGAAAAAAAGAGAAAAAAATTTAAAAAAAAATTAAGAAAAAAATTAACAGAAAATATTTAAAATAAATTTAATAATTAAAATATTATACATAGAAATTATAAATTATTAATTGTACCGTGTATTTAATTTAAAAAAGAAAAAAATAATAATAAAAAAAATAAATTTATTGTTTAATCAAACCCATGGGATTATTTCATCAAATCCGAGGTAAAGGTAAGTAAATTTTAATTTAATTTTTTAATTAATAAACCTCGACATTAAACTTTAAAAGAATTAAATGAGATGCAATTGTACAACTCCAAAGTAGTGGATCCAAGTCTGTAGAAACGGCTACGTAACATGTATTTAAAAAAAGATTTTTTTGTGATTGATGCACCACCTAAACGTATACGTAATATTTAAATTTACCATTCCATTTACAGGGTGCTTCGAAAGAAATATTCTGTTTAAGAGAGTACACACTTTGGGAATTTACTTTTTTTTTAATACAGCTTCTACGCATACACCCTCACGTAAACGGGTAGTAAAATTTGTCACGATTGATATTGTAATGCAATTTGAAAGAAAGAAGTTAGTGATAGTCATCCACCCGGTATCCCATAGTTAAGTTGTCTCTGTACGTTTATCATCTTCCCTTCATTCACTGTCATTGGGTAAGCACTTATCGGTAACTAGACTTTTAACAGTTGGTTTGCAAACCAAAAACACTTTCTAAATCACTTTCTAGGTTAGGTTAGGTGACGGACCTCTTCGAAAGAAGTAGCGCCACTTAGGCCAGCATTTAGGCCCATTATAATAGGTATACTTTGATGCATCTGAAGCAATCGAAAACTCTTTGTTCTGCTGTTTCAAGTTCAACTGGGAAATTTGTACTCATAACACTATCTGCCAGCTAAGTAAAGTAATAACCCAGTTCGCCATTTTTACATGTGTAGGTGCCCCACCTTTTCTTCCATTCTATAATAAACTGTAAGCGCTCTTCTGATTTCCATTACTGGGACATTGCTGAACCATACACATTACATTGGCTAAGCTATCTTGCTGTGTTATCTTCTGCATACAGTGGCATTTCTCGCAGGCTTATACATATCGGTGCTGAGCTGTCTATATTGGGTGTGGTGAGTTACTACCTCACAGCAGTTAGTTTATACAGGGTACCCCTTTAATATCTCTCCGAAATCTGTTGCCGTGACAATCTTTAAGATGCCGTTCCTCGTCATTGAGTATAACTCCCTGCCTAGTACTTAAAAAGCATTCAAGTACACTCAGCCACAAAAGTGTACATACGGATAACAAATTTCAGAAATTTTTTAACCAATCCGTTTTCGTTGAAAATATAATTGTCTGACATATTTCTTCGATTTTAAGACGGTCTTTTGCATTGGTTCAGAAATTTGTGAAATTTGTAAATCGGATGCACACCTTTGTGGGCCTGTGTAGGGCCACAATTCAGTTGAATTTCAGAAATTTTTTAACCAATGCAAAAGACCGGCTTAACATCAAGGAAATGTTTTTTTAGTCTCATTCAGGATAGTCTTATGCATGACTCAAATAGTTTCCCCCTGTGATCACCTAACAAAGGTTCAAATTGTCTTAAACCCGAATTGTTAAAGGAAACCTTCACCATGTTTTCCAACTTCTTCCTCCTACTACCTAAAAAGATTGGCGCATCAGCGGCGCGGAAGCTTCCCCTTCCCTGTAAATTCACTTGGCATCGCATTGCAATGAATTCCGAGAGATAATACAGCGGACGTACCTATTTCTCCTGAGTCAACTTTCTTAAACAATCCCACTTTTTTGAAGTCGCCGTAGTCTAATAAATAGTCTGTTGGCTTATTAGACGTAAAGCCAGGTTTCGAGCCCCAGGCCAGACATCAAGACAAAATACAAAAAATATTTCTTCGGCGATTTCCTCTCAGCAGATTTCTGGCAAAAACTCTGCGAGTAAATAAAAATTGCCATGAAAAGTTTCTCAAAAATCTGACGTTCGAAATCGACTTTAAACTGTAGGTCCCACCACTCCTGTATAAAATTAACACACACAACATAAGTGGTGTGAAAAACTAGGACGTTGTACAATGGGTCAATTCGACCTCCGGATCCTGTACTTGTCTTAATTGACAAGTACACGTCCTCAACCTAACCTAACCTAATCTGGAATCCACCTCATAGTATCTGAATGCTCTGATGACGGGATGGCAGATAATATTGCTATGCCCCGTCCCCTGTATTTGCTGTCCCAGTTGAATTGATTTTCAAATTGCATAAAATCTCGTTTTAATGGTAAGAGCTAGACTCTCCAAGAGTTCTAAACATTTTATTCTGAGATTCAAGAGTCTCAACAATCCTATACAACTGTCTGATCACCACAATATATTGGAGGCCTTCAGTCAGGATTATGACGTAGCTTCTCACACCATTTATGTTGTGTGTGTTAATTTAATACATGAGTGACTCCGAATAACGGATTTGTGAGAAAGCTTTTCATGTCTATTTTATTTATTCTCAGAGTTTCTGGCAGAAATCTGCTGAGAGGAAGTCCTTGAAGAATTTTTTCATCTTTCGCTATGTTGGAGATATCTGAATCGCGGTTTGAACCGTGACCTCACGTCTAATAAGCTAACACGATACCTACTAGAGCACGACTAATTCTTTTCCTCTTGCATATTGACGTCAATTCCCACATGATCTAGGACTTAGCAGAGCCAAATACCCATACAGTCCTTCACTATCTTCGTTTTAGCCTTCTAAGAGCCGAATGTTCAAATGGAGGGCAGACGATTAGTAGAACCGTGAACCTCACGTCTCATAAGCAATATCTGAGGGGCCACAATTTCTTAACGGTTAATCAGTCGGGCTTCATGAAAGGTAGGAGTTGTACTACCGCTCTGGTAAATGTAGTTGAGGAACTTAGGTCGGAACTTGATGGTAATAGTGTGGCGTTCTTGGTTCTGCTTGATTACTCTAAGGCTTTTGATACAGTCGATCATGCGGTTCTATTGAAAAAGCTCCGAAAACTGTTTTATTTCTCCGAAACTGCCTGTAATCTAATTTATTCTTATTTGACGAACAGATTTCAGAAGGTTCATTTCAATGGCAAAGTTTCGGATCCACTTACTATTAGTAGAGGTGTTCCACAGGGGTCTATACTTGGACCTTTGCTGTTTTGCATGTATATAAATGATCTACCTGATGTTTTGGTTAACTGTAATGTTCACATGTATGCTGACGATGTGCAGCTTTACACATATACTCCAAGGGAGAATATTTATTCTTGTTTGGACTACGTTAATCGTGACTTAGCAAGGATTGACGGATGGGCCTCGGCCAATGGACTATGTATCAATCCTTCTAAGTCTAAATGTATTACACTTTCGAGAACAAACGGATCATTTGTCATACCTGAATTGAGTATCAGGGGAAATAAAATTGAATTTGTCAGGTCGGCTGCTAATCTGGGTATTGTTTTTAATGACAAATTATCGTGGTCAACCCATATAAGTGTCATTGTTGGCAGAATTTATGGCATGCTTCGAAATTTGTGGGCTGTCATAGATTCAACTCCTTTTGTCATTCGCATGCGACTTGCTAAAACGTACTTGATTCCGGTACTTTTATATGGATGTGAGATATACGCAAATTGCAGTTATGATGACAACCGGAAACTTAACCTGGCGTACAATAACATAGCCAGGTATGTTTTCCTTAAGGGGCGTCGGGATCACATTTCTCATTTAGCTTACCTGATTCTTGGTATCAAATTTGATAATCTCCTGAAAACTAGATGCCTCCTTCTACTTCATAAAATAATTTACACGAAACAGCCGAAGTATTTATATTGTAAAATTAAGTTTGCCAGATCCCACCGGGGTGTGGGGATTATACAGCAACGATTCAGGACTCTTCTGTCTCAGCGACAGTTCTTTATACACACCATTAGTCTTTGGAATTCCTTACCAAATAACATCCAAAATCTGGGCAATGCAAACGCGTTCAAAAAGGAGTTATTTAAATTATTTTCATAATTAAAATTTTTATCTCATATTTGTAAATTTTGTGATTTTATTTTTTAGGTCATCATTATTATTGTTATTATTATTATTATTATTATTATTATTATTATTATTATTATTATTATTATTATTATTATTATTTTTATACTTTACCTTATCAATTTAATTTAATATTTATATACATAATTTAACTTTCTCTAATTTTTTATATTTAATTAATGTTAATTTTTTATACCTTATTGATTGTAAACATAGCACTGTCACTTATAAGATTTAGTATCTTGTTGTGCTATGTAGATCATTATAAATCAAATAAAATAAATAAATAAGCTAATACACTACCTACTAGACTACGAAGGCTTCAAGGAAAGCATGACAATTCCGGTATTTTATTTTCAAATTAATTTTGAATAATTTATAGTCCGGTATTCTATTCTTTTACGAGAGCTGTAAGGTGAGAATTGGCATTATCTGATCACAACATGAAAAAGATTAAGAATGACTTTGAATTCCCAAACTATTGACATAATCTGTACACTTTTGAATTTGTTTGCTTTAACACAGTCAACCTAAACTAAAATTAAATTACTTTTTAAACACCCTGTACTTCGCATAGAAGAACACTCCGGCGTATACGTAATATTGTGTTTAATTATACCTAAGTAGTCATACAAAATTGATCAGCCACTTGGGCGTATAAGTGTTGTGGAACACAATTGCTTTTTAATATGTCAATCATAAATTAAATTAAAATGGAGTGCCCTGGTAATCTAGTGGGTAGTGTGCTAGTCTATTAGCGTGAGGGTCGTGGGTTCGATTCCATCCAGCGATTCTGGTCTGTGATACTACACCGAGCATACGGTCAAAGTTACTCAGCTCATATATAATTAAAATATAATTTGTAATTGTATTGTAATTAATAAATAAATAAATTAAAATGCCACAAAACAACAATAATAACAATATACATACATATTTATAAAATATAAATCCAATCATGACCCTACATGTTAAGCTTTAAAAAAGGATATGTAAATGCCTCCTATGCAGACGTTTGTCTTGGAATTCGAAAGAGAACAAAAACCGAATAGTAATTTGAATCTGTACACACTGTGAGAGACAGTAAACCCATTCAGCAAAAAGAATGTGCCACAAAGGAACAGTACTGTAAAAGAATTGCTTCTTTCAAAGTGACTCACCACAGTACTGTGTTACCAAAGTATAAATCAAATCGTGGCACAAGGGTCACTCGGTGACCAGGCTCTAATGATATAATAACTGACTTATTTTTGTCATGATCTTCTGACATTATTGCACAGAGGAAGACGTTTACTGCTTGGGCGTATGGTTTTACAATTTCTATTGCAGTTGAAGAGATAAGAATGACAGTGATGGACGTTGTGAAACTTTTCCTATTTTACTATACAGCTGGCGGTAGGGGACGACCATCCAAAAAATGATTTCTTCAATCGCTAAGATTGCAAACAGGAGAGTATTTTAGGCTTTGAGTCCAATTTCCTAGAAAATTGGTAAACTTTACCAATTTCAGCAGACCTACATTCTACATACATATATAATTAGTCATTACTACACTCAGGATTACGACCTATCTTCGCACACCACTTATGTTGCGTATGTTAATTTTATACATGAGTGGCGGGACCTAAAGTTTAAAGTCGTCTCCTCACAACAAACTTTTGAGAATCTTTTTCATGCCAATTTTATTTGCTTGCAGAGTTTTAGCCAAAAATCTGCTGAGACTTGGGGATTGAACAGAGACCTCAAGTCTAATAAGCCATCACATTACCTACTACACTACGGCTGTATATTCGCATCGCTAATAATTAATGTTACGATGCCAAGTTTCAACACGTAACGAAAATATAGTTACGTTGTGCAACGATGAGCAGATTACGTAATGGATTCGATTCAAAAGAATTTTTTACGTTGAATTCCCTCAGAATACTTTTTTAACTTGCAGAACTGATGGAATATCTGTGGGTATTAGCAATTAAAGACTTTTCACAAAAAGAAAACATTATTCGCGAATGACTTGGCAGTGGTTTCGCTTCTATTGGAGTCAATATTCATCAATAAAACTCGGTAATTGTTTATTGTCAGGTTGGATTATAAAAAGCGATCTAAGTGCCTCCCAAATATACTTCTGCAACTTCAGGGAAGTCACTGACACTGTGAATTTAGCGTTGGGTAAAGAAATTCTATGAAATCGAAAGCTAAGTTAATTTGATATGAAAGCAGGCTTATTTGGCGCCTCCCTAATGTTATTATAGCACATACGAGGTGCAGTAAAGATTACTAAGTATGAAAATATTTCTGAAAATGGTATTAAAATAGTTTATAATACCTATGCAGTGTGAAAGTACTGTGGTCTAATGTAACGACCTCTAAGAAGGTTTCTACATACATACGCAATTGGTCATTACAACCCTTCAATCAGAATTACGACCTAGTTTCTCACACCACTTATGTTGTGTGTGTTAAATTTTAAACATGAGTGGCGGGACCTACAGTTTAAAGTCGACTCCGAACGACAGATTTTTGAGAAACTTGTCATGGCAATTTTTATATACTCTCAGAGTTTTTGCCAGAAATCTGCTGAGAGGAAGTCGGTGAAAAAATACTTTTTGTATTTTGTCTTTGATGTCTGGCCTGGGGCTCGAATGCTGGCTTTTGCATCTAATAAGCCAACACACTACTTACTAGACTACGGCGACTTCCACGGCAACTAAATGCCACAGTTTAGTTAAATATGGGGCCCTGTGGTATCACAACATGACGCTTTGCTTTGGTGATCAAGGCTACCACTTTAACCTAAGCTAACCTATGCTGCCTTGAAGTTTGGTTTTCTATTACTGTTGATTTCTTTTATTGTTGTTGTTGTTATTGTTGTTGTTTTTCTAACTACTAACCTGACCTCTAATCTAAAAATAAATACACACTCAATTTGTATAAATATCTGCCATTCCATACCAAGGAGAAACGAAACGAAGATCCTTTTACATTTAAGCTGTCCAAAGGAATTTCATCATTAGACATGCAAAAGGGATTTATTTCTTAACGACCACCAACCAGTATACTCAGTACACTTTAAATATTTAAGGATTTCCAAGTAATAGAACAAGACATTTGGAAGGCCAACAAAGTTCAAGTGTAACGACGAAGTTCATTACAAAACTCTTGAAAAAAAAATCAAAAAAAAAACAGTTTATTGAACGAAATATTTGTTTTTTTTTCTTTTTTTTTGTAATGAAAGGTCAGTTAAATTTAGAAACAGTGACTAGCCAACGGACGAACGGTTGTGAGTGATGGTCTAATGTGTTGAAACAGCTGCTTTGATTGTTAGGCCATCAAATCCAAAAAGGCTCATAAACAATTACCATGTAAAACAAAATCTGACCAAAACAGCTATTAGAGCATAACGGAAAAACCTAACGGAATATAGAATAGAAATTAAGGAGGAATAAAAATAATGAATAAAAATCTTATAAAGAAACAGTAGAACGTAAGTAAATGTTCTATACTAAGGAATACAAAGGAATAGAAATTACGTTTAGCCAAATCAAAACTAAAGGAGACATTAAGTCTTCTCTTTTGTTTTACTTTTTTTCTTTAAATTTTCAAAAGAAAAATCAATTATTTAAATTACATCCTGGCTGACTAAATGACAATTTTTTAAAAAAAAAAAATTTCAATGTTAGAAAAAAATTTTTTTTTATTTTTCTTTGGAAAAACCATGAACTATCATTTTCATATTATTCAAAATTATTTCATATTGCTTATTGATTTCAAACATTTTTGATTTAATTTTATAAAGTCATAAAAAAGAAACAAAAAAACTTAACAAATCTCTTATTACTAAACACTTAAAAAAAAAAGAACACAATTTTTCAAACATTGGCTGCGACACCTAATTAGAAACGATACCGATTAGAATGAAATTGTGATATTATGTTTATATTCTTACTTATTGTCAATATTTTGTTGCAAGCCCTTTTTGCTTTACCGCAGCTTTACATCGCCTGCGCATTGATGTTATATGATTACGACATCGCTCCACTGGTTTTGCCTCCCATGCCTTCTTAACTTCCTCGAAAAGAGTTTCTAACATATTTGAGGCTCACCGCTTTTTTCACATCGCCCCATAGGTATTCGATGGGGTTTAGGTTCGGACTTGATGATGGCTACTCCAAAACATTGATGGAATTATCTTCAAGGAACTGTTTTGTTATCATGGCCGTGTGCTTTAGATCGATGTCCTGTTGAAATTTTCAGATAACTGGTAAATTCTCCTTAGCCCACGGTAACATCACATTATTAATTATATCAACATACTTTTCCTTATCTAAAATTCCATCAATTTTGTGGATTGGACCAACACCATGCCATGAACATGACCACACCATAATCGATCATCCACCATGCTTCACTACACGTGAAACATAGCGAGGATTAAATTCTTGGTTGATGGGCCTTCTAACAAATTTTCGGCCGTCTGGACCAAGGCGATTTATCTTAGGTTCGTCGCTCCAAAGCACATATTTCCATTAATTGGCTGGGACATTTTCTCTGAATTTTGCTCAGAAGTGGTCTCTTGCGTACTGTTCTGCTATTGAGCCCGACTTCAACCAAACGACGTGAAATGGTGCTCTTGGATATGGAAATATTAATTCTGTCGCAAATTTCACGCTGGATATCCGCAGACGATATTTTTTGGATCGTCTTTGGAGAATTGCCCAATAATGCGGTCTGTATAGTATGATGTTTTCCTGGGCCTTTTCTGTCGTGGAACGTTCGATGTAGCGTCATATTTTTGAATGTGAAAACCATTTTTGAATGTTTAAAAACCATTTTTTTGAACACTGAAGCTGCTGAAGCTATTTCTCTATATGTCTTTCCATCTTTACGCAGTTCAAAAATAGCGCTCTTTACTTCAGGAGTGCAGCTCTTACATTTTCCCATTAAAAAACTTAAAAATATTAGGCTAATATATTTAAACATACTGAATTAAAAAAAGTATTTAACTACCTTTTTCTAAATATTGCTTTCACAGGAAATTTTAAACAATAAATGATCGTCTCTAATTATGTGTCGCACTTTTTTTAAACTATACTAAAAACGTGTTTACAAGTTTGCAAAAAAATAACGGTAGTTAAAATGTTTAATAAAGAAAGTAAAAGCATTTAAAGATAAAACAGTAATAAACAAAATACAAGTATTTGGAAGGCAACTTAACGGTAATTTTCCCAAAAATTATTTATATTACTGACTTTGCACTAAAGTAAATAAAGCGTTTCCAATTAGTTGTCAATAGCGTATGTACATACATCATTCATTTCTTCAGTTAGGATTACAACCTAGCTTCCCAAACCACTCACGTTGTGCATGGTAATTGTATGTATGAGCGCCGGCATCTACAGTTTAAAGTCGACTGCGAACGACAGATTTTTGATAAACTCTTCATGGCAACTGTTATGTCTATAAACGATTTGGATATCGGGAACATATGCAAAACTTCCAGGTCACTACGATGTCAGTAGCAGGTGAAAGTCATGCATACCCTCATGACCATTATTTAAAGCTGCTCAGTAGCCCAATACACCCCGATTATATACTGATGTACTCAAAAAAGCAAGGCTGTCAAATTACCTTTCGAACGTTACATCAATATTTAAGCTTGTTCATTAACGCCGCCTATTGCATCAAAAAATGGCGGATTATTCTAAGGAATCACTAATTTGTTTCCGTAAGCATACCCGAAAACTGTGTTGCTGAGGTTTTGGTCAGAGCGTAGGCATATCACACTAAAAACCTACTATGTGATCTACAGACAGAAGTATTCTTGACAAGGATTAAACTGGAAATTGCCAAACGTTACATACATACGTACATACATACATACATAATTTGTCTGTACAACCTTTCAGTCAGGATTACAACCTAGCATCTCACGTCACTTATTTTGTGTGAGTTCATTTTATATATGGCCGTTTAATGTCGTTTACGAACAATAGATTTTTGAGCACCTGTTTCATGGCAATTTGTATTTCGCTCCCATAGTTTTTGTCAGAAATCTGCTGAGAGAAAGTCGCCTAGGAAATTTTTTTTTTGTTTTATTGGAAATATCTGACCTGTGGTTTGAAGTATTACCTCACGTCTAATACGTAAATACACTGTCTCGTAGACTGTAGACTATGGCGACATATTTGATTTGTTGTTGAAAACCATGCACTTGCCTAACGTTACGAGGAATAAAAAGAGGACCTGTTCGACTATAAGGTTCAGTTGGCCTAATCTTACTGCAGGGAGGGCAAAACAACAAATTTTTTCGTGCAGGTTTTCACATGCATAGCTGTAGAGCTTCTGTGAAAAACTTTGGTTTTCCCAATAGCTAACTAGGTCTATCACATTCAATATACAGTAGTGGCCTTATAAAAACGATGTTTCTGGAACAGAGTTCTCTGGAGTGACGAATCTAAGTTTAATTTGTCCCAATCTGATGGAAAAACGTATGTAAGACGTCCTCCAAACAAAGCCTTTGATCCCAGGTACACAGTGAAAACATAAATGTTGCTAAGTTCGTTTCTAATTATAAGGCCACCACTGTATATCCAAGAATTCCTAGCCACATAACAATATGTGGTAAGAAAATTTCTACTTCTAGGTCAGACTTTTCAAATTTGTTAAACTTTTTGTTTCAGTGTACTGTTGCTGTAGTATTGTTGAGCGCACAACCAGCCTACTTTATGACAAAAGTGTATGCGAATTAACATGAGGACCCTCGGATTGCCTCTGCTCACAAAATTAAATTTTTTTTATTAAAATTTTTTTTCAAAAAGTTTTTAATGCTAAATAAACATTCTATTGTGGCATTTCAACTTTCAAGCAAATCTTAACAGCTGCTGTTAACATTTACCATACGAACGGTTTCACTCTGTTATTTGAACAGATCTATGGATCTAACAGTGTCAAATAAAAATTCTGTTACAAATTTTTAAGATGAATACGGTAAAAGCTTTCAATTAAACACTGTGCTGTTAATTAACAGTACTATGTTACGTTATTCACTGTTAAACAATTTAACAGTTTGTTTATGCTTTTAACATTTAAATGAAAATTTTGAAAAAAATCAAAAGCTTTCTGGTCTCCACTTTTAACACCTGTTAGCTAAACAATTGTGATAAAAAACCAAATCAGTTGTTGGCCGCTAGTGTATGTGTCTAGATGTCATAGGAATTGAGTTCGTTAAACGGGAAAGAAAATTCTTAACGACACATAAAACGAAGTTAGCAACAATAATTGAATGGAAAAACTCTCTAATAAAACAGTGGCAAAACAAAATAGAAAATAAAAAAATAATTTCATTCAATGAAAATCGAGAGCGGGAGAGCACTAAAGTGAGAAATAAAAGAAAAAAATACGATGGCAATGCCATTAAAATGCTGACAACGGAAGTGAAAAATTCAAATGAAATTTAAATATTTTAACCGTTAGAAGAATATTAAAAACGAAACAATGCAAACGGCTCAAGGATAATGAAGTTATAAAACGAAACAATGGCAAAAAGTAACGAAACGAACGAAAGGAAACTAAGATTTATGGTGTCAAAAGTGTGTTTATAAGTGTATCGATGAGTGTGTTTGCAAATGTTTGCAAATCCTTTTGCACAATTAGAAAATTAGAGAATGTGTGTGTTTGTGTACCCTTAGTGGAGAATATGTGGTGCAATAATAGCGTTAAAGGAGTTTAAATATGTGCAGAATTTAAGGAATTCAATTAGTTCTTAATGAACAGTGTCAAGTAAAAGATTTAAAAAGAAAAAGGCAAAGAAAATTAAGAAAAAAAAATATAAAATAAATTTAAGAAAAATTTTAAGAAAAAAAAATTTTTAAATAAAAGCTAAGAAAAATAAATAAAAATTACTACAAATATTTAATCACACGTAAAATAAATAAAAAAAATTTTGAAAAGAAATAAAAAAAAAAATAAGAAAAAAATAAGAAAAAAATAAAGAAAAAATAAACAAAAATTAGTACGAATTTATAACACACATAAAACAAATTAAAAAAATAAATAAAACTAAAAAGTATTGTGCATAGTAAGTGACAAAGTATTTAAAACATATTTTTTAACACACCAAAAATTCTAAATATTTTTTTTAAATTAAAATAATAATACCAATGTCCATTTATCAGGAGAAATACTTTAATAAAAAATAAAAAATAAAAAAAATAAAAAAAATTAAAAAAATAATTGTTGTGACCGATCAATATCAGAAATCCTAGACTCTGCTACAGTATATAATTACTGAGTGCTTACCAATGTCCATTTATCAGGAGAAATTCTTTAATAAAAAAAAAATAAAAAAAAAATTAACAAAAAATAAATGTTGTGGTCAATCAATAAGAGAAATCCTAGGCCCTGCTACAGTAGAAAAAAATTTATAAAGTAAACTGAAACAAAGTAAAAACAAAGTAAATCCAAAAAACGGGAGATGAGGGCATCCCTCTGAATAATTTTAGAAGTCGCCGTAGTCTAGGGGGTAGTGTGTTGGCTTATTAGACGTAAAGCCAGGGTTCGAGCCCCAGGCCAGACATCAAGACAAAATACAAAAAGTATTTTTTCGGCGACTTCCTCTCAGCAGATTTCTGGCAAAAACTCTGAGAGTAAATTATGTTGCCATGAAAAAAGTTTCTCAAAAATCTGTCGTTCGGAGTCGACTTTAAAGTGTAGGTCCCGCCACTCATGTATAAAATTAACACACACAACATAAGTGGTGTGAGAAACTAGGGCGTTGTACAATGGGTCAATTCGACCTCTGGGTATTGTACTTGTCTTCAGTGACAAGTACACGTCCTCTAACTTAATCTAACCTGTTTCCAACCCTGTTTTCTAGTTCGGCACATATCCTAGGACCTATTACTTTAGACCTGGCATTGTAGAATGAAACTGAAACCAAGTAAAGAGAAAAAGTTGGGAGATATTTAAAATAAGAAACTTCCTTAAATAAATGCAGTATTCGTAGTTGTTTTCTATTTTGGAACATATTCCAGACACTAGTACTGTAGACCTTGGAATGTCTCAGAATTATCGTAGAATGAAACTGAAAGCAAGTAAAGAGTACAAAAAAATGTTAGGAGATCCTTAGAATAAGGAATATAAGAACATCCTTATATAAATTCACCTTTCGTAGTTGTCTCCTAGTTAGGACCCAGAACAGTTGACCAATCATCTGCTTAGCAGGGAAAAACTTGATTAATGGGTACTGTAACCAAGTAAAGAAAATAAAAAAATTTGGGAAATTTAAAAACGTACGTGCATCAGGATTACGTCATAGCTCCTCAAACCACTTATATTGTGTGTGTTAATTTTTATATATTAGTGTGGGAAGACACGACGATGCCGAACGACAGATTTTTGACAAACTTTTCATTCAATTTTCACTCAGAGTTTTTGCCAAAAAATTGCTGAGGGCCAGTTGCAGAAAAAATATTTTTTCATATTTCGTTGGTGATCCGAGGCCTCATGTTTAATAATACACTACCTACTAGACTACGGAATTTGAAAACGTCCTTAAATAAATTCCGCTTTCGTAGCTGTTTTCCATTTCGAAATATTTCTCTATCTAGAGATGACAGCTGCTTAATTCCCCTTTCTTAAACTAACGTAACCAAAGTAGTCCAAAATGTTACGTGTCAGTTTTTTCAAGTATTTCCCAGAATTAAATTCTAATCTCTGTTTAGAAAAAATGAAAGAAAAATTATAAAATAAGGAGGTTTTCTGCATCCTGGAGCCTGGTTTAGAATATCGCTTATACAACACTGTGTCCAACAATACGAAACTAACTAACGAAACTTATCTTTCTAATCCCAACTAACACTATGCAACTGGTTTTGTATAACGTCTTATAGAAAAATTATGAAAAACATCGCAACAGCTTATATAGTCACGAACTTTGGTTCTTCTCTTAAGGGGAACTCTAGTGCTTACGCCCTCAAAATCTAATTGATTTTCAAATACACTGTCAATCTTGCTACCCCTTAATGAATTTGATAACCTATTCAATGTATATTAACCCTTCAGACGCGGCTCATTTGTGAGCCCTCTCATCAGATATGAGGATAACTGACTTAGTTTTTGTGCATTTGTCTGAAATCCTGTGGTGTTCTGAAAAAGTCTCACTACTCGACTGATTTTTTGCCTTTCATAGTGAAATCTATGTCATGTGAAGAACAGAAAATATGTGTTACGAACTCCTTTTAAACGAATTCGGTACAAAAGGGGGGAAGTAGCATGCGCGAAGAATACTAAACACAGGCAAAATTTAATTCCTTTTTAATACGACAACATCATTTAACAGATTTCTAGGTGTTGATGAAATATGAAAAAATATTTCTACGGGGACTGCCTTTCAGCAGATTTCTGGCAAAAACTCTGAGTGAAAATAAAAATTTCCATAAAAACTTTCCCAAAAGTATGTCTTTCGGAATCAAATTTAAAATGTAGGTACTGCCACTCATGTATTAAAATAACAAACACAACGTAAGGCGTGTGAGAAACTAGGTGGTAATCCTGACCAACCATGTAATGACCAACTATGTACGTATGTACCAGTATGCATCAGAGATCAGCAATGAATCGTTTTTCGCTACTCATAAGTACTCATAAGTACTAATTTCGAGTATCAATAAGTCAACAGTATTGAAATCCAACTACTCTGATTCATTCGTACTCATTACAAAATTGATGTATAAGTACAGATTGCAATGAGTATGAGTACAACGTTGACATCAAACTCATAACATTCGAAATATGTTTGATTCATACGCCTAGTCATTCAGATTCATAAATTTAGAAAAATACTTATAATATGTACTCATAAATGATTGGAGTAATTCGAATCATTCATCAGAATTTATAGTCTTAGTTGTTGTTGCAAACCAAACACACAACCTTCTTGTGAGTATTGTAGTGTTCGTACGCGAATCATACTTATTTTGTGATTCGTGTATACGATGAGTCGTGTAGAGTCGAAATCAATAACATCATGCGTATTGTTAAGTATGAGTACCATGAGTATTTCAAACTCTGAATATGAGTAGTATGAGTATGATATTAAAATAAGTATGAATGCGTATAAGTATCAGAAATTATGTGTATGATTCGAATCTACTCATCTTTTTCAATATTCATTGTTGTCTGGTATGTATGTAAGGAACCACTTTTGTTAGTGGAATATTGGGAATTAAAAATTCCCCGATATTATCAACCAGTTTTAAATCTACCCAAAATGTTTAAGAGGAAAAAAACTTTTATTTTTTCTTTTTACACCACGTACCCTCCTTTATTGATTGATTTATATGGATATCGATTCGATTTTAATTCGAATTAATTTATCGCCAATACATTAATTGAATTTTTTTATGAGTAACATTAAACGGCAATAAATTCTGAGAAATTTCTTTTTAGATGGCTTCGAATAGGCATTTAAATTTATAAGAAAAACTGTTTTCTATGAATTTATGTTCGTTTCTTCTTTTTTTCTGTTTTTTGTCTTCTGCAAATCTTATAATCAGTGGCACGTGTTGGGAATCTGTCAGAAATCATTTTTTGACAGAAGATGATTTGCTCAAATTTCGAAAATATGTTTTTTTAATTTTAACCTCATTATACAATTTTGCAGAAAAGAAAATTTAATTAAAAAAATATTCAGAAGTACACACAGTTACTAAAGTATACATACAGTTAATAAATTTCAGAAATGTTTTAACCAATCCGTTTTCGTTGAAAATCGTTATAGTTTCCTCGTTATAGGCCCTGCACAGGCCCACAAAAGTATACATCCGATTAACAAATTTCACAAATTTCTGAACCAATGCAAAAGACCGTCTTAAAATCGAGGAAAAATGTCAGACAATTATAAAGATTTTTAACGAAAACGGATTGGTTAAAAAATTTCTGAAATTTGTTATCCGTATGTATACTTTTGTGGCTGAGTGTAAATACAAAAATGGAAAGCTATTTTGTGTTATAAATTTTGAGTTTTAAATTTCAAAATATTTGCTTATGAAACTGAAGTACAAAAGTAATTTCCAAGGGGTACTCATATTGAAAAGGTACTCATATTGAAATTTTAATTTTAAAGGAGAGATCAGAACTTGTAGAGGACACTTCTGATTCAAAATTTATTTATATTGAATTTATGGAGTCGTAAACTTTTGTATCCCACTGTAATATAGACCGTTTTTTCTGTTTAGTATTATTTAAATAAAACTGTTCATGTTTTTTATAAAAACTAATAAGTATGGAATACAAAATACTTAAAAAATTATAACAAATGACAAGCAATTTATCAAAAAAAACATAAAAAGTGTTGTAGAGAAATAAAAAAAGAAATTTTTTTGCTCTTGTTGTTTTACGCCCTACTGTTGAGCGTAGTGTATTTTAAATAAGACTGGGTGTGGCAGTAGAAATCTCCTAATAAAAATGTGCCTTAATTTTTACAAATTCCATTAAATTATTGGTATTACAGGCAGCCCAACAACAATTGCTACATATCGTTGCCCAGAATTTGTAAGCTTGAGATCCGAACGTTTTAGTGCAGACACTCTACTAGACATAACACATCTCAAACCGGAGGAAGCTAAGAAAATTTGTACAAGATACAATATTTCTATAGAAAGTATCGTTGCTGCTAACTAATAGTGAACACACAACCCAACCCTGTTGGCTTAAGCGTATGTTTGCTTTAATCACCTTCAACCTACCTGGTGATTCTATCACAGTTTAAAATTTCAAATAAACCAGTTGATACATACATACATAATTTATAATTATAAACATTCAGTCTGGATTACAGTAATCATTCGATTTACGTCGCCTCAATTAACGTTTTTTCGATTTACGTCGTCAAATTTTTTGTTCCCTCATTGTGCGTCGTCATTCGACTTACGTCGCCTTTTTTTGAAACCAACTGCGACGTAAATCGGGGGATTACTGTAACTCTTTTAAATTCCTTGTTAAAAACATACTACTTTGTAATATGAGCAATATGAAATTCGATTTACGTCGTTTCGATTTACGTCGCCTTTTTCTGGAACCAACTGCGACGTAAGTCGAGGGATTACTGTACAACCTAACTTCTCACACCACCTATGTTTTATGTGCTAATTTTATACATGATTGAAGGGACTTACAGTTTTAAAGTCGACTCCGAACGAAATTTTTATTTATTCTCAGGATTTCCCAGAAATTTGCTCAGGGGAAGTCGTCTAAAAAATCCTTTTTCATTTTATTGGAAATGTCTGACCTGGGGTTTGAACCGTGGCTTAACACCTAAGAAGCTAACAAATTATCTGCTAGACTGCGACGACTTTGATGTCTATCTAGGCTTACAGGATTAACGGATTTATAGATTCAGAATAAAGCCATCATGCTCTTTACCGAACCAAAGATTTTTATTTTTTTCATTACACCTCTTGAGAGTGATATTCCATCAAGCGTTTGCATTGCACTGTCTTAGTTCTTGAAGAAACGTACATCTTCAAGTGTTTTTTTAGTTTTCTATAGCCTGCTGAACCCTTCCTGATGACACTCTATCAGCATCCGTCCTTACGTTCATATTTAAGTGCCCATTCACTTCCATTTCCTGAGTTTTAATTTGGTTTATTAGCGACAAAACTGTCGTAGTCTTTAACAAACCAAAAATTTATTTTTTCCATTACACCTTTGAAGAGCATTTCGCTTCCAATAAGCCTTTGCATGGCTCTAATGTAGTTCTTAAAAAATCGCACATCTTCAAGTGTTTTTTGGATTCGTGAACCCTCCCTGCTTTCACTTTAGCAGCAGCCGGCCTTTTAATATTAACTAAGGGCCTATTTACTTGTTTTTCCCAAGTTTGGTGTGAGTTATTAGGGCTTCTTCGCTATTAATTTTGCAGAAGGAAGTTGATGCTAAATTCCTGTTGAATACCTATAGCTTTTATGTGATGACTTTCAAAACTAATCAGGTTTTCATTTCGTTCAAAAGAGTTAACAGAGTTACACATGCTCTGGATATTCCAAACTTTGAATTTCTCCATACTAAGTTGAATCCATTGCAGTAGTCCGAATGCTATAGTCGATGCATTGTACCTGGTATTTACATTTGGTTCTCTGCTGCCTTTCTTTGACACTGTACTGCTTATATAAACAAACTACATACTCTACTGGTTGGCCTTGTGGCCTAATGTTGTTGGTGCTAATATTTTTAATGCTCATGACTTTTGTTTTCTTGCTATTAATCTCCAGTCCAATATTATTTGCTATTCTTTCCAAATCGTCTAGAATTGCTTGAATTCGCCGTAGTCTAGTAGGTAGTGTGTTGGCTTATTAGACGCAAAAGCCAGGGTTCGAGGTCCAGGCCAGACATCAAAGACAAAACACAAAAAGTAGTTTTTCGGTGACTTCCTGTCAGCAGATTTCTGGCAAAAACTCTGAGAGTAAATAAAATTGCCATGAAAAAGTTTCTCAAAAATCTATCGTTCGGAGTCGACTTTAAAGTGTACTCATGTATAAAATTAACACACGCAACATAAGTGGTGTGAGAAACTAGGACGTTGTACAATGGGTCAATTCGACGATGTGTTATTATGGAGCAAATGTTCGTAAATTTATTTGAGCTTTAATCGATATATTGACCTGTATATCGATTATAATTTAACACACATGCATGGTAGGGCAACTTTCAAAAAAAAATGAAAAATTTTTTACAACTATTTTGCTATTTTTTCAATTTTATGTCGGATTTTTTAAAGACCATTCATCGCATAGTAAAGCATTTAAAATATTTCCTTCCGCCTCTGTTTTAATTACAAATGATTTAAATTTTTAATTTTTAATTTTTTCCATTTTTATGCCTTTTTAAATGATAATAAAAGCCGCTTCAGGTCTTTACTTTTTTTGTTTTTTTTATAATTTCAGCTTAATTAATTGTATTATTATTGTTGTTGCATTGTTATTGTTATTAATCTTTTTGTTGTAATTCTATTAAATAATTTAAAACAATTTATACGTTCGTTTATAAGCTGGCCGGTCTGTCTGCTACTGTTGACAGAAACAAAAATTATTAAAAAAAAAATTTTTTCTGCTGGTGTTTGTATTTTAATTTTTTTTTTTTGTTTTGTTTTTTGTTTTTATTTGTTTATTAAAAAATAACAATAAAATATTAATTGATTGCAATTTTAAATATATTTAATGCCAAAAACAACAAAACGAAAAAGGCTTATAATGACAATTAGTACGAGTATTATTAGCAATTATTGAGAGATTTAAAGTAAATAATTTATTAAACAAACCTATCAATAGCAATATAAACAATAAATACATATACTACACATATGTATATATGTACATGTATAGCAAAGTGGATAAAAATGTAAAGAGTAGGGGAGACAAAATTTCTAAAAAAATTTAACTTTTTCAATTTCAATATTTTCGATTAAAAATTCTGTAAATTCTCTAGTAATTTTTGTCTACTTTACAATAAAAATTATTTTTGACAAAATCCTTTTAATGTATTCAGCCTATAGTTGTTATTCTCGCATGTAATTGGTTTGAGTTATGCTTTCTTGAAGTTATAGTCGTAGATCCCTACATAATATCGACGCCTCCACTCTATAACGTTCTAAGTACACTTAGTGTTCTTGAATTTTTAAATTCTACGTTCTCTAACTTCAATACTGTAAAAATTTCCGTTCCGAAGTTATAGGGAAAAATCTACTTAGAATACACATATAGTCGTATATCCTGTGAAAACTTTGAGAGCTCATAACTCAAAACACACTTTTTCGACTTAGAATGTTATAGAACGGAGGCGTCGATATCTTGTAGATTCGATTTTTATAAAAAAAAGAAAAATGATACGCAAGTGGTAGAATATAGTTGGAACCAGAGATTAGCAATGAATCGTTTTTTCGCTACTCATAAGTACTCATGAAAGTTTGAGTATGAGTGCGACAACAGTATTGAAATTCAACTACTCTGATTCAAACGTACTCACTACAACATTGGTTTATAAGTACAGGTTGCAATGAGTATGAGTACAACGTTGACATCAAGCTCATAACATTCGAACTATGTTTGATTCATACGCCTACTCATTCAGATTCATAAATTTAGAAAAATACTTGTAATACTCATAAATGATTCGAGTGATTCGAATCATTCGTCAAAATTTACAGTCTTAATTGTTGTTGCATTTACAAAGAAAGAAGAAAGACGACACATAAACAAAACAGACAAAGACAGCAAGCAGAGCAAACACACAACCTTCTTGTGAGTATTGTAGTGTTCGTATGCGAATCATACTTATTTTGTGATTCGTGTATACGATGAGTTATGGAGAGTCGAAATCAATAACATCATGCGTATTGTTAAGTATGAGTACCACGAGTATTTCAAACATTGAATATGAGTAGTATGAGTATGACATTAAAATAAGTATGAATGCGTATAAGTATCAGAAATTATGAGTATGATTCGATATGATTAGCGCGGACACCTTATTTGGTTGACATCTGTGCTATTGTCTTTGAAGATGGAATAGAATCTTTTCCTATGTGTAGCCCAATATTTTACAGTCGTGCACAAGAAATTAGACTAATTAGACGAGACCTTTCAAATGAAAATATTAAATTGCGAGTACTTAACGTAGTCCAATTTCCATTTAATTTCAATTTTAAAACTTTAAACAGGTATTTAGTAAGACAGCCTATATTTTTTAATATCAAGTCCTCAATTATATGCCAGATCGGTTTATTTTAGGGTCAGTGTCTGGTATGCTTGTTGCCCTACTTAATTTCTATAATACGGGATTGCTTATATTTTTTTAATCTGAATTTTTAAGGAGTGTTATTAGGTTATGAATCCAAAAAAAAAACAATCTGTGATAGGCCTTATTTAATAATTTACAAAAATTTTCCGTGGGTGTAGTTTTGGTTTGTAATACAATATTTCGAAGATGAATTTTTAATGCATTACACGTTTTAATACAATAAATGAATAAAAAATGATTTTTTCTTTTTTATTTTTTTTTTGCAAAATTTTTTACACAGGCATACAAATTAATTTTATCACGTTACAGCAGAAAGAAAGAAAACCTACTGGTCACGTCGTTAGTTTTAATTTTTATAACTTTATTATCATTAAAGCTATTAATTAAGCTTTACTAACTGTAAAGTAAAGTTTAATAATTTTTTTTTGCTCTTCAAAATAACTTCATTTGTTTCATTTGTTTTAAACAATTAAAGGTTAAAATTTAATAATTCATGTTAACATTTTTAACGTGCCTAACATTTTTAAACATTTCATCTTTTCTTTTCTTACTGCCTAAGCCTTCTTTATTTTTCAATTAAATTAAGTGGTACGCGGATAATAAAAAATAAATAAATTTTTGGGGTTTTTATTGTTAATAATTATGATTCAATTAGCAATTATTTATTTGGGTTTTTATTTGACGGCACCCAACCAACCAACGCAATGGGTTTTTAAATTTCGATTTGCATTTTTGTGTATAACCTTCTAGGGCCGCTTGCCATTTTTTATGGGTTATTAAAACAATAACAATAACAACAACAAGTAAAAAATAACAAATATTGTAATCAATACTAATTTTTTTCGCCTTTTTGTTTTTGGTTTTTTGCAATATGTGGGGGAGGCATGTTCAATATTTATTTACACAATTTAATCTTGTTCAAGTTATGCCCTACACTCTAATAGGCAGGCGTATTTACTATGCATACTACAAACATTACAATATTTTAATTGTTTAAACATTAAAAAATAAATTCAAGTATTTTTTAAAATCAATAAAATTTAATTATTTTTTTGCTAAGAGGCCTATTTACATAGCCTTCATCAAAGCGAATACTAATTAAATATTTTCTTAAAAAACGAATTATTTGAATTGAAGGCCTATTTTCAGAGGCTGTCTCTAGTGCCACTCAAGAATAAAGTTCTCATACACAACATGATTGATGCACGAAGTCAATACGTAATCCTGACTAAAGGTTTATAATGGACTCCAACGTGTATAGCCTATAGTAGCCGGAGAGAACAAGTTCTAGACTGATGGTAAAAAATTTCCCTCCAACTATTACCGAAATAGCTTTTAACTAGTTTTTGTAATGCACTATCGAGCGTTGTTATGATGGAACATGAAGCCTCATTCATTATTTTTTGTAAAAGTCCAGGAATTTTGCCAACCATTCTCTCATCAAATGAATTAATTTTATTTGGAACATCTTCCAATCTTCCCTCTGTTCATCTGACCTTTGTTTACATTCTCATTATCATCAAATACACAGCCCTGTATGGGTTTTGCAAATAAGATGGCTCAGGTTTTCGAGAATAAGGGGATTGAAACCCTAAAAATAGCGTTTTTGGTCTTTTTTGAAACATTGTAGAGCTAAAAACTGACGTGCTAGAACCATCGCTATTGTCAGAAATTGACAATAGGTCTTTGCTCTTTAAAATGAGCCCAAAGCCAAATTGTTTGCATGCACCCTTAAAGTAGGTGGTGGGTTTATGTCAAGGGATGCAAGAGAAAAAGAAACACATTACGGAGGTCCTTAAAAATTAATCAGATTTACTTGAAAATTGTTACTCAGGGGTTTTTGGAGTCGCTGATTACAGATCTTCATTCAGATTTAAAAAAATTCAAAATGGCGGATCCAATATGGCGGTCGAGGTTTATAAAAATTAATCAAATTTACTTGACCGTCATATTGGATTCGCCATTTTGAATTTTTTCTAGAAAACCTGACGCGATGGAATGTTTTTGAAACCAGATTCGTGTTCAGCGCGCAAAATGCTTTCGGAAACGCCTGGAGCCATCTTATTTTCTCAAAAAAGTCCAAATTTGCAGGGCTGTGATATTAACCACCCCATCTTGCCAAGGATATTACAGAAATCACAATTTCCAACATGTTACTGCAGCTGCTGCCTAGATTTGCTTTTATATTCTCTGGTTGTTGTACAGAAAAACTTTTTTGGTTGGCCGCTTGAAGGCAGGTTCAGTAATCCTAGGGTCTAGTGGACTTATCATCTTCATACCTTCAATTGCATGGTCATCCACCACAATATTTCGATTTTCACAGACTACTGCGTTCTTGAAAATTATACGGAAACACTTGGCATTCTCTGGAATGACTTCTGTAGGGACTGGGGATCTGAGGAATAGAAGGAGACTAATTTTCTATCGTCTTCGACAGAACCCTTTAAAAAAGAAAGAATTGAGAAGTCGCCGTTGTCTAGTAGGTATTGTGTTGGCTTATTAGATGTGAGGTCCCGTTTCAAACCCCAGGTCATCGTACATCTAAAACAAAATTAAATACAAAAAAATATTTCTACGGCGACTTTCTCTCAGCCGATTTCTGGCAAAAACTCTGAGAGTAAATAAAATTGCCATGAGAAGTTTCTCATAAGTGTGCCGTTCGGAGTCGACTTTAAACGGTAGGTCCCGCCACTCATTTATCAAATTCAGAAACACAATATTAGTGGTGTGAGAAACTAGGTCGTAATCCGGGCGGAAGGTTTCTAATGATCAATTATATTACGTATGCTGAAATCCGACCGATTGCCTGTAGGAATTGTTTGATCCTCGGGTTTTATTTTGATTTGTAGTATCACAACACGTTTAATCTCTAATTCTAGTGATATCTAATCTTGCACAGAGGCTTTGACACTTAACCTAATCGCTCATACTATCTTTTTCACGTTTAATTTTATATACAAACCTTTTGAAACGAACTGGGTGGCGTTTAACTTTCACGTCAAAATCCTCACTTCTAGGCTTTACAAACAAAATCTGGCAATTAAACGTGCTTCAACTGCATTTTTGTACAAGAAAATTTAAATTAATCAAGCAAATCTCTTGGATGATGCTTTATTTCACTGACAAAGTGAGAATTAGCGATCTTAACGCTTTTAAATGCCGCGTAAATTATTGAAGACATAAACCAGGTATAAAATATACTCTAGTTGTTGTGAATTTTACATTTTAAAGTTAAACTTTAAATGAGCATTTCCTAAGAATACGAGAATAGCAATTTGTACTTAAAATACAAGGTTTAGTTAAACTTAACAACATGTTTTTACTGATGTCACTGCCCTATCAGTTCTACTACCACATCATTTAACTACAAGGATTACATATTCACAATTTTAAAACTCTGCAGTACAGCATATTATCGATATGTTGTGCTTTTCAGTACAACTCACTGTCAACTTTACCTTTCAGCCTGTTTATACTTCATTTATTTTGAATTTGGCAACTTCTAGAACTAAGTGTTGATTTGTTATTGTTATTCGTTTCCTATCTATGGTATCTTTGGTGATCACTATTATTATTATGTCGCACTTGTTAGTACAACTTACTGGGAACTTTACCTTTCGTCCTGTTTATAATTCATTTCTATTCGATCTGGCAACTTCTAGAACTATGTGTTGATGTGTTATTGTTATTCTTTTCCTGTCTATGACGTCTTTGGTGATCATTATTATTATTATGTCGCTTTTTTAATACAACTCACTGGCAACATTACTTTTAGTATGTTTATACTTAATATATTTTCGATCTGGCAACTTCTAGAACTTAATGTTGATTAGTTATTGTTAGTCTTTTCCTGTCGGTGGTATTTTTGGCGTTGAACTTTTATTTTGTTATGTTGTTAAGCCAATTTTTTTTAATACTGAATCCGTTTTAATTTATTTATTCAACCCATTCGGCTTTTATCAGTTCCAAATATTTCTTTTTTTTTATTTGCTTGTATTTATCTTAGCGATTACAGAGGCCATTTTGTTGTTATTATTGTTGTGCATTTATTTTTTTATATTTATTTTCTTATACCAACAACAACAAAAACTATGTGGAAAAAAAGCTACAATATTTAATATATTTTTTTTGGGGTAGATAGATTTTGTTTAATAACGATGGTATTATTTATTTAGACTTTGTTTTTCGATATGCCTGTAAAAAAGTAATGAAGCCCTCTCTCGAAAAATAAAAAAACAAAGTTAAACCTGCGGTATTTTAAACGTTCAATAATAAACACACAGAAAAAAAAACGTTTCGAGGTGAAAGGGCTTAAAGGCTATTATCAAAAAAAAAGAGGCGGGTGTGTATCATATATGTATTTTAGCACATGTTCTTTTCTGTACAGATACTGAGTGCAACATTGCCTGGGAAAAAAAAGGTAGAGAGAGATAAGCATTGTAATAAAAAAAAAAAGTGCATCAATGTTTATTAAATATGAAATTGAGACCATATTTCACTAACAATATAAACAAAACAAAGGGCTAAAAATGATTTATAACAACAAATTTCTGTCTATGAATTGATAATTGTTTTCGAGGTTGGCTACTCTCTAGTGTTAGGAAAGGTTTTCAACAAACAAAATATTGACTTTGAAACCAACTAAGACGTTTGTCGCTAAAAATAGTTTTGCAAAAAAAAGAAAGAAACAATTCTAATGAGTTGTTAAATAAATTTAAAATTTAAATTTAAAAAATTTTATTATTATTGTCAATTTGTTTTTGCCATTTTTTTCTTTCTTTCTTTCATTCAACATATTTAAACAAGTGTTAATCAACCGTAGTAGGCAAAAATTCGTTTAGAATTTTTCCATTGGTCATAAGCGAATTATAAATGTTTTCTTTTCTTTCCTATTAAAATTTTGTGTATTAAAGTCTAACAAAAGTTTATTGAAAAATTGCTAAATTTGAGAATAGAATCGTTTTAAGCACGTGTGATAACCATTTACTTCAAAGGTTTTTACACCGGATTGACATTAAGAGTAACACTGTCAAACAAAACTGCGAAAACCTTATTGTCATGACAAAAAGTATTCACTAAGTGATCGAGAATAAAAATTTGAAATTTGAGCACTCTAGACATAAAGGGTCCGCCAAAAAACTTTTTTTTTTTAAATGCCTTAAAAAAAACTACTGAATATTTTCTCAAATTTCTTTTTTTATTTGAAAATACAATCCCTCCGGTTGATAATGGAAAATAATTTCATTCAAATGGCTGCCTCGGCTGGCCATGCAGTAGCCTACACGATCGGTCCAATTTTTAAGCACATTATCGATTGTGTGCATCTGTATTTCACTAATGGCTTCACGAATATTGTTCTTTAAAGCGCCAATTGTCTCTGGCTTGTCGGCGTAATACTTATCTTTGACGGCAACCCACAAATATTAGTCCAACGGTGTCAAATCGCAGCTCTGAGGTGGCCAAACGACATCAGCTCTGCGGCTGATAATTCGATCTTCAAAAACAGGGCGCAAAACATCGAGTGTAGCTTCGGCTGTGGGGCACGTAGCGCAGTCCTGTTGAAACCAAATGGTGCCAATATCCTCTTCTTAAATTTTTGTGAACAAAAATTCGTTCAACATGGCCCGATAACGACTGCCATTGACTGTAAATGGCCCAATTATGCCTCTGGACCAAAATCCGCACCAAACAGTGACTCGTTTTGTGTGCGTCGGCTTTTCAATGTATGCTTGCGGGTTTTCTTACTTATTTAATTGCTCATTACAACCCTTTAGTCAGGATGACAACCTAGCTTGTCAAACCAACCACACAATTATGTTAATTTCATACATTAGTGACGGGGCCTACAGTTTAAAGTTGACTCTGAACGACAGATTTTCGAAAAACTTTTCATGACAATTTTATTTCATTCTCCGAGTTTTTGTCAGAAATCTACTAAGTTTTTTGCATTTCATTTTGTTGGAAATATCTGATCTGAGGGTTGAACCACAGTCCTGCATCTAATATATACTAAACTACGGTGACTTCCTCAGACTATTCTGAAAGTAAGTAACCGGTGTTTTAGCTGGGTACTGTAGACTCACAGTACACTTATTCAAGGCGGGTATTGTTCCAAAATCTGTAATCTGTGGTGCATTAATCCATCCCCGGAAAGAGCTCTTGGCTGCAGGTCAAATGCTCAGCAGCAAATTCGAATTATTGACTCAGAGAAGCATCCTGAAATTTGTCAGGCCAGTAGAGACATCATAGGCATTATAGCTATACATTAAAAAGTTTGAGAGGAGTGCAATAGGTTGTATGGTTGCAGTACTGCTACATCTTTTCACGACAATAAAAATAGTCTTAGAAATCTACGGCTGCTTCATTCTGAAAGGTTTACAAAGCAATTAAAGGCCTTTAATAATTTCGAATTAAATTTTTTATGGTGGCCTCATAAATTTTCAACTTTTCTGAAATTTAAAAGCGAAATTCTATAAATTTTTGGTGTGTTAAAAATAATAAATAAAAAATATTTTGAATAAATAAAAAATATTAATAAAAATTTCAATTTTAGAAAAAATTAAATTTAACAAATTACCCTGACATACAAATAAATGTTTCAAAAATTCTTTAACAAAGGAATATGAAAATAAAATCCAATAAAAATATATGAAGTGCTTGAATATGCTTTAAACCAAGAATCTTCAAAAACTTTGCCTTTGAAAAACGAAAAAAATCTTCTCAACACCAAAGAAACAATCACACTTAACTGTTAATCACCGTGGTCATGCATGATTTGAGCATAACAATTGTAGAGGAGCATACGAAACGTTTAAGTCGCAACTTGGCCTTGACGCAAACAAGGCGACGTATCATTACCTTTCAGGAACCCCAAGAAATCGAAATTGAGAGTCCCGACTCGAAGACAACCATCATTAAGAATTCCAAACAAAAATCCATAACATCAACCACAACAACTGAAAGAGCCTTGAGGCCGGCCAAAGATCCAGTAACGTCTACCGTTACCACTACTACAGTGGCAGTGCCTTATAAAAATTTTAAAATCTGGACAGACTATGATCGCGAACAAAATTTCTTGTTGCACATAAAAGAGCAAAAGGATACGCGCAAGTGTGAGCAGCAACAAATGAAAACCATATGATATACGGATGTTAAAGAGCCCAAAAGACGTGAAAAGGGTTCTAAATTGATAATCGATTTGAATTGAAATTAAAAACAAAACAAAATTACTTTCAACCGATTTTTAGTATAAGATTATGTAAGTATTTCATTGCAAATAATAAATTATAAATAAATTCTTATTTTTTTCAGTATTATTATATTAAGGAAACAAGGTCAACTACTTTATACATATTGTTCTTTGTATTGTTGTTGTATTTTGTTCCCTTTCCAGCCTTTAATGTCAAATGAATATTGAAAATATTCCCATTTCAGTTATTTTCTTGGTCACATATTATGGCCCCCCATAAAAAATTGTCCTTCTTTTTTTGAAGCGTCATTTCGTTTTTGTTTCTATTCTGGGTCAAATAAGCAACAATGACATAAGATTTATAGGAACAACATGAATACATTAGGGTGGTTCATATTGATGCTTTGGGACAAACTAAAAAAGATTCTTTTCATTACAAAAATTATTACATTTTTACCTTTTAAAAACGTTTAGAATATGAGTTCGTAGATTGCAAACAAAATAAAAATAAATTTGTATTTAATTTAATTAAATTCTTTAAAATTCTTTACAACTTGATGTAAACAACAACAATTGCTTTTTTTGTTATTCTTCTTTACACTCTTTTGCGTAAATAATAACAATTGTTCGACAGATTTTTATAACGGAGATCTTCAAACACCGCGCATCCTCAGCCAAGACTAACAGAATTTTAAATAGTCTGAGGTATAAAGAAACCTTCTCAAACTAAATGGATTTGCGTCAATCTAAACTTTGTTGGATAATTACAACAGAAGGGGATTTGAATTATTTATCCGACTATCCGGGAATAAAACCCTTTTTGTAGGGCATTATAGAACACTCACTCAGAAATGAGATATTTACGATCCCCATACGTAAAGGGCTTTCCAGCAAAAACTGTTGAACTTTGACTGCTGATAGCGACTATCTTTAGGAAGCTACATGTTTCAGATTAGTTGTCCTTCATTCAGTCTGTTTTGCCAAATTTCTATCGACCATTATAGATAAAGACGTGTGTTCGCTCAATAGCCTTTGGAATGGTTGGTAACTGTGATTAATTTTCATTGCAAAATTATCTTCAAGATTAGGCGCATTTCTGAATGAATGAATACGTGAACAAAGAAAATTGTTCGATTTAGAAGAATACCAATCCATATAAAATCGAAAAGCATTCACGACAAAAAAAGTCATAATTTGGCGTGATCTATACATATTTTGTTGGGACCAAAACGTAATCACTGTCAATGTCAAAAATTATAAGTCGATGATTACCAACTTCTTTGGGCTTGAATTATATAATCTCTGTGTCTACACCAACAACATGTGGTTTCGCCGAAACAGCGTTACGTGTCAAACAGCTCATGCCACGAGTATTGTATAAGTATGAACGATTTGATGGCAAGATCATTTTATGTCGGAATGATGTAAAGTAGCCGCCTACACTGTGCGATTTGACAACGCTAGACTTTTTCGTATGTTGTTTTCTTAAGTATGAACGACTTGAGGGCATGGTCATCTCTTGCCAAGGTGACGTGAATTGGCTACCGCGATCATTTGATTCCCAAAAGAAATCGTAATCCACTCCATCAGTCAAATTCAACCCAATGGAGTCATGGATATTTTACATGAGCTCCACCTACGAGTACATTCGAACGATGTTATATGTCATCCACAGTGGAACTAAAAAGTTTTTCAAATGAATAAACAACTTTAGTAGATACCGCACACTCAAGATGTTTTATTTTAATTTAAAAATAGGAAGCAGTTGATGAAAGACCGTTGTCTTAGTCTAATAGATGGTGTGTTGGCTTCTTAGACGTAAGGCCACGATTCAAGTCCCAGATTCAGACATCAAAACGAAAATAAGAAAAAATATTTCTTCGACGACTTTCTTTCAGCAGGCTTCTGGCAAAAATTCTGAGAGTAAATAAGATTGGCATGAAAGGTTTTTGAAAAATCTGTCGTTTGGAGTCGACTTTAAACTGTAGGTCCTGCCACTTATGAATAAAATTAACAGACACAACACAACATAAGTGGTGTGAGAAACTACGTCATAATCCTGACTGAAGGGTTGTTAAGACCAATTATGTTATGTATGTATGTGGGTTTTCTGAGCCCCAAATACGGCAATTTTGCTTATTGACGTATCCACCAAGATGAAAATGAACTTCATTCGAAAAGACAATTTTTTTTTGGCAAAATCGACATCATCGTGCACATTCTTGTTGGCCCAATAAATCCCAATGTTGCTCAAGCGCATATCGATTCCTTTCGTTCAGTGGAATAACACACTGAATTGTGTTACAGAATAGAATGACATAAGTATTGCCAGATTCGAAATAACTAATGCTGCAAATTTAAACCGATAGATGGCCCACCAGCTACAAACTTAAAAAACTTTTTTTGAATACAAAACATAGACTGACTGGGTATTAGTTCGACAAAAAAATAAGAATTACAATCTGATTTCAATATTAAAATTTCAAACATTAACTCGATTTTATAATGGCTTTCACACGTACTAAATAAATGCAGTTCGACTTGATGTCAACTATTTTAAAGAGTGACATTTAAAATTAACCTTTTGTGGAATACGTTTAACTTTTCAACAAATAATTTCATATTTTTGGCTAGAAGCCAATCAATTTTTAATTAAATACCAAAAGGGTACTAAAAACATAACCTTTAATTAGGTCATAGGTCAATTAACTGCAACTGAAACTATTGAAAATAACAAACTTTAAAGAAACTTAATTTAAAAAGCGTTTTGTTAAGACCATAATAAATAATAAATGTTAATATTTTTAGATGGATATACATATAAGAAAAAGGTCAAACGTTAAATTCAAATAAAACTTATTATATTTATATTCAGGAATTTGTATTAAACTTTACGTAAATACCTCGGGGAAAAGTTTAATTTTGTTTTGAAACTATGATTTGTAACTTAATAATATGCGCCACCCTATTATTTCATACAAATATAACCTTTTCCTAATACTATATACAATGTATGCTTTTTTTCTTTTCTGTTACCCTTATGCAAATGAAGTGGCGATTGTTAATGGCCACGTTATAACATAAATTAGAGCAGGCTGTTAAACCAAATCCCAGCAAGGCATTTAAATCCTTTAGTAAGTTTATGAATTAAAAATAAAAACAAAGAAAGTGTCACAAAATATGCAAAATTCGTAAAGGCCACTTTTAAAACATTGAAAAAAACACGCTACATATTTATAATGTGAAATGGCTCATACTCATACAACCCTCCTTTTTAGATGTTAAATAATGTCTGGTAAAAAAACAAAACTTTACTGAATATTTTTTAACAGCTTTTTAACAGTGCCTTATAGACACACGTGATATTGTATTCATAATGAAAAATATAAACAAATAATTAAAATAAATAATTAAAATAAATAAACAGACAATTTATATGTATGTATGTATGTATGTATGTAAATAAATTAACAAAACTATGCTATTTTATTAAAGGGTAGGATGAATAAAATTTTCGGTCAATGAAAAAATCATGGCAACAGGCAATTTTTAATTTTGATTTGAAATGTAAATCCCAATTATGTATGTATGGATGTGTAATGTAAAGAATTTATGAAAAAATATTACTTATGGAGTGTGCACGAAAAAATTTGTAGGTCTACTTGTCTTAATAAAAACTAAATTTAAATGCAGAATTATTTCAATCTTCATTTAAATTAAAGAACTTCTAAGTCTAATGCCTAAAATAAGCACTAAAGCAACATTATCCGCAAAATACCAATCAATCGTGCCTCTTATATCTAGGCATATGGCAGGATCTGGCCATATGAAGGAGATTACGTTATGGTTATACAAAATATAAGTTCTAATCTGGCGCATAAATTACAGTGCAGTCAAATGGCACGATCTAGATAAAAATTGACATCGCCTCTTCTTGTACTATATGATACACACTGTGCAGCTAAAAAAATTTATTTTATGTCAAAATTGAACACATCAACGTATCCCCGTTTTTTCCAGTTTTTTACATCAAATTTAGAAAGATAAATTTTTCAAAATGATTTCAGTGGCTTAAGTATTCATTCCTCTAATGGGATTTCTCTCAATTATGGTGTGACTGTTAGAATTTCTCGCCTCTTAACTCAAAAGCAACACAGCTTTTGACAACAGATGTTTTCTACGTAGTAAGTGCCCACCTAAATTAGAACAAACTTCGTCTTATAGTTTGGGTTTGAGAGCCATTGATAGCAGATTAATTGAGAAAAAATGCATAAAATCGATCTTAATGTTAAATTTCCAAAAAAAACTCACGAATTCATATCCTAGAATTCGGAACACGATCTCCCCCTGCTATAAGATAAGATCTGAGTAATACATCAAACTAACTAGCCAAGTCCTCAAATCGTTTTAACCCGTGTTTCAGCGTTCTACATAATTGTTCATTACAACCCATTTGTCAAGATTACGACCTACTCTTTTCACCACTGATGTTGAGTGTGTTAATTTTATTAATAAGTGGCGGGAACTACAGTTTAAAGTCGGCTCCGAAAGACTCTGTTTTTTGAGAAACCAATCGTTACTATAGCGTACTTAGTTCTAGCAAAGTAAAGCGAATTTTTACCGAAAATTATGTATTTATACGTAGTACTGCTCTTTCCCTCTGAGCTACTACTAGACTACCACCAGATGACTTCTAGACTACCACTAGACTACTACTAGACTACTACTAGATTACTACTAGACTACCACCAGATGACTTCTAGACTACCACTAGACTACTACTAGACTACTACTAGATTACTACTAGACTACTACTAGATTACTACTAGACTACTACTAGATTACTAATCGACTACTACTAGACTACTACTAGATTACTACTAGACTACTACTAGACTACTACTAGACTACTACTAGATTACTACTAGACTACTACTAGACTACTACTGGACTACTAATAGACTACTACTAGACTACTACTAGACTACTACTAGACTACTACTAGACTACTACTAGACTACTACTAGACTACTACTAGACTACTACTAGACTACTACTAGACTACTACTAGACTACTACTAGACTACTACTAGACTACTACTAGACTACTACTAGACTACTACTAGACTACTACTAGACTACTACTAGACTACTACTAGACTACTACTAGACTACTACTAGACTACTACTAGACTACTACTAGACTACTACTAGACTACTACTAGACTACTACTAGACTACTACTAGACTACTACTAGACTACTACTAGACTACTACTAGACTACTACTAGACTACTACTAGACTACTACTAGACTACTACTAGACTACTACTAGACTACTACTAGACTACTACTAGACTACTACTAGACTACTACTAGACTACTACTAGACTACTACTAAACTACTACTAGATGATTACTAGACTACTACTAGATGATTACTAGATGATTACTGGACTACTACTAGACTACTAGACTACTACTAGACTACTACTAGATGATTACTAGATGATTACTGGACTACTACTAGACTACTAGACTACTACTAGACTACTACTAGACTACTACTAGACTACTACTAGACTACTACTAGACTACTACTAGACTACTACTAGACTACTACTAGACTACTACTAGACTACTACTAGACTACTACTAGACTACTACTAGACTACTACTAGACTACTACTAGACTACTACTAGACTACTACTAGACTACTACTAGACTACTACTGGACTACTACTAGACTACTACTAGACTACTACTAGAATACTACTAGACTACTACTAGACTACTACTAGACTACTACTAGACTACTACTAGACTACTGCTAGACTACTACTAGACTACTACTAGGCTACTACTAGGCTAGTATTAGACTACTACTAGACTACTACTAGGCTACTACTAGACTACTACTAGGCTGCTACTAGACTACTACTCGACTACTACTAGACTACTACTAGACTACTACTAGGCTTCCACTAGACTACTACTAGACTACTACTAGACTACTACTAGACTACTACTAGACTACTACTAGACTACTACTAGACTACTACTAGACTACTACTAGACTACTACTAGACTACTACTAGACTACTACTAGACTACTACTAGACTACTACTAGACTACTACTAGACTACTACTAGACTACTACTAGACTACTACTAGACTACTACTAGACTACTACTAGACTACTACTAGACTACTACTAGACTACTACTAGACTACTACTAGACTACTACTAGACTACTACTAGACTACTACTAGACTACTACTAGACTACTACTAGACTACTACTAGACTACTACTAGACTACTACTAGACTACTACTAGACTACTACTAGACTACTACTAGACTACTACTAGACTACTACTAGACTACTACTAGACTACTACTAGACTACTACTAGACTACTACTAGACTACTACTAGACTACTACTAAACTAGATGACTACTAGACTACTACTAGATTATTACTACACTACTACTAGACTACGATTAGCTAGCGGATTGGCCTGTGCATTACAAAGAAAATTGCAGTTTCTGCCAAACTATTCGTATATACAACGCTCTGTCTCTTACTATACAAAGAGATTTAAATCTAACGTCCATAAACAGTACCCCATCTATCCTGCATATTGCAACCTATTTTCCTAGATCCTATTTAATGCACTTCTTGAGCATTTGCTATCAAAAATTCACACCAAACAGTGACATTCTTGGATCTCATATGGATTGGTACCATAACATTTTTGTTTGCTTACCTAGCCATTCATTCAGAGATGGGACTCATCTACTTCAGAGCCATCCTTTTTTATCATTTTAAGTTCTCAAACTGTATATGTATGCTATAATGAAGCGAGGTGAAGTAAATTACTCTGACGTCTGTTGAAAATCACACGATTTACGTACGTATTGTCACACGATTCAACTCTTCTAATATCTTCATATGAAAAGTTTTAAAACATAATTTATTTTAACGCTCCTAGTGTAAATATTGGTATTAGAAATTAAAAGAAAAAATTAAAATTAAAATTTTTGTTTTTTTAAATTTTTGATCCACCTAAACAATATTTTGCTACCACCTACAGGCTAAAAAGTTTTTTACCTGCTTTATTAAAACAATTTAGAAAAAAAATTTTAATGTTTTTCAAAACGATGATGATGTATTTGAAATTAAATTCACATACACGTGCTAAATGGCTAAATAAATAGAGTTCTGTTGGCCAACAAAAAAATGGACAAAAAAATACGCTAAAAACCAAGTTAATGGCATGAAAATGTGAGATTTTTTGGTTGTTTTTTTTTTGTTGTATTTTTCTATTTTCATTGCGCTCTGATTTATTTGTAGACACGCTTTTTATCGGTCAATAATTGATTGAAAAAAGTTGTTAAAAAAATTCAAGAAAAAAAGTGAATTTTTTTTTGTATTTTTTTGGATTAATTAAGCCAGTAAATATAACAAATAATAGGGGTTCGGAAATTATTTTTTATTATTAACAACAGATGTTTGAATGTGGGTCGCTTTTGATGATGTTTGTAAAATCATTAATATCAAGAGAAAAAAGAAAAATTTAATAAAAGATTTTAAAGTTAATCAAAAGTTTTTTGCAAATCTTTAAACGTGGGCTAATCGATAAGCCATTTGCTTTACATCACTGCCAATAAATACGATAAAAGTTTTCTTTCTTTTTTTTGGTGTTTTTATTGTCATCATTTTATTGTTTGGGTACAGTGCCTATTTTTTTAGAAGTAAACGTGTGTTATTGTTTATAAAACAAATGATTTTCTCAGGAAAAAAAACACTTTTTTTAAATATTCTATAAACGTTTAATTTCTCTTTTGATTAAAACGATTAAAAAACGAAATTAATTTTAATTTATAAATTATTTTTGGTTTTATTACGTCGGTTAATGGTTTTTATTTCCTTCTAAAATTGCTTTAATAGTTTAACATTTTTTTTAAATTGCCTACACTGTGCCACAAGCGTAAATATACAGAAGTACCTTACAAAGCAAATATGCTTCCGAGAGCCTCTAGTTAAAGTTTAGATTGCTACATGCACGATGATTAAGTATGAACGATTTGAGGGCAAGGTCATCTCAGTAGCCACCGCCACTGTGCGAAATGACATCGCTAGACTTTATCGGGTGTTTGTTTTCTTAAGTATGAACGATTTGAGGGCATGGTCATCTCTTGCCAAGGTGACATGAAATGGCTACCGCGATCGTGTGATATGACACCGCTAAACTTTTTCTAGTGCGGTTTTCTTAAGTCTTAGACGTATACGAATAAGCCACTAAAAGATATCATATTTCAGACTGATTTATGACCAAAGGCTGTATATTTCAGATGAGCTCCACCTAGAAGTATGTTAAAACGATATTATATGCCATCCACAGTGAAACTAAAAGGCCTTTGAAGTGAATAAAAAACCTCACAGGATGTTCTATTTCAATTTAAAAATAGAAAGCACTTGACGTAAGACCCGATATATTTCGTTAGTGATTCTAGTGTCTCAGGTTGGAATATGATGGGAGATAAACCATTTATAATCATGACTTTATTTTGATTTTAAAATTTAATTTAATTATCAGCCCCAACTACAGAAGTCGCCGTAGTCTAGTAGGTGGTGTGTTGATAAATTTTATATTCAAGAAAATTGTATCAAAACATGTAAAAAAATTGTAATTTAAATGCCTTGAGGTCGCCATAGTCTAATAGGTAGTGTGTTTGGCTTATTAGATGAGAGGACTAGGTTTAAACCCTAGGTCAGACATTACCAATAAGACGAAATACAAAAAAATATTTCTCTCGGCATCTCAGCAGATTTCTGGCAAAAGCACTGAGAGAAACTAAAATTGACATGAAGAGTCTCTCTGTAGGTCCCATAGGCCGTCCAGCAAGCTACCTACATATAGCTATTTAACTCAGTTTCAGGAACCCTTAAATTAACATGCTTTAAGGTTTAGACATATCTGAGTATTCAGAAATATTCAAACCTCTTCAAATATGTAGCTTTCTGCTGCCATTCCCAAATCTCTATGAGGACTAACTACGAAAGATGTCAAAGTCATAAATCCACATCATTAGTCTCGTTTGAATGCTTCATCTTCAGTAAAGCACTACGAACAGAATAGTAGATCAAGAGTTCCTTCTTAAACTTTACTGATGTATTCTCCACAACAGTCTCCTACCAAGAGGCAGCATGACACTTAGGTCATTTAGCCAGTCTTATCTCTATGCCATAAAGTCTAGGCATTACGAAATTCTCTAATTTATATCTCTTCAAAGTCACTACTTCTTAGCAGATTTCTGGCAAAAGCTCTGAGGCTGAATAAAATTGCCATGAAAACTTTCTGAAAAATCTGCCATTCGGAGGCGACTTTAAATTATAGGTCCCGCCATGCATGTATAAAAATTAACACACACAACATAAGTGGTGTGAGAGACTAGGTCGTAAACCTAACTGAAGGGTTGTAATGACCAATTATGTCAGTAATTCCTCGATTTACGTCGTACTTCGTGCCAAAAAAAGGCGACTAAATCGAAACGACGTATATCGAATTTCATATTGCTCATACTACAAAGTAGTATGTTTTTAACAAGGAACTTAAAAAAGTTACAGTAATCCCTCGATTTACGTCGCAGTTGGTTCCAAAAAAGGCGACTTAAATCGAATGACGACGCAAATTGAAGTTAGAGGGAACAAAAAGTTTGACGACGTAAATCGAAACAACGTTAATCGAGGCGACGTAAATCGATGGATTACTGTATATGTATGTAATGTAATAAAGGAAAGATGAGACTACAATATAGCGATTCAGGTCTGACCAATTCGATTCCGTAATTCTTGTACACATTTTAATATGAAGTTTCAATCAGAATACTGTTATGGAATTTATTATAATGACAGGCAAGCCTAAAGTTTTTTGTAAATAGAATAGAGATCTAATGCATGTGCATTACAAATAAGTAGGCCCTTGATTCATTTGCATTGCGATGTTATATTTGCCTCACCCAGTTGCTATCAGCAGCTTAAACTGTTGAATATTTAACACATCAACTGATATGATCTACTAAGCATTAATTGGAGCAAGTTTATGGAGACTAAAACCACGAAAATTTTATACAAAAAATATCTGCTGATTCATTAAAATTAAAAACATTTTTTTTTCATTTTTTATTTCTGTAAGCTAAACTATGACTTCAATTTGTTTACAGAAAAATTAAAATTTTTTTTATTGTACTTTATGCACTAAAAAAAACAGAGCCACTATGACGTTTACAAATAAGTCAACATGCAAATACTGTTTACCGTTGAATAAAAATTGAATGAAAAATAAAAAAAATAATTTTTTTATTTAAATTTTTTAATCAAAACAGAATAAAAAAAAACATACACAATAACAATAAACAACTGTATGTACAAGAATATTGGCATTAAAAAATTAAAAAAAAATTAAAAAAGAAAATTAATGACGTTATTAAGGTAAAGATCGCTATTATTGGGTGTCCCACAAAAATATAATTTTAAATAAAAAAAATTAAACAACAATTTTTAGAAAGAAAGAAATTTTACACAATTATTTTTGCAAAAAAAAAAATAATATAAAATATTTATAACATTTCTAAATTTAGGGGACACCCTAAAGCCCTACTTTACCAGCAAAAACTTCATAGTACTACAGCTACCTCATTAATTTGTAAAAATTGCAGCACATGTAAACATGCTTAACAATTAACAGGCGATTTAATAAGCGATTCGCATAAAATTTTTATTAATTTTTCTTTAAATTATACAAATTAAAATGAATAATTGGTAATTAAAATCAAATAGGCGGCTGTATTTCTCATAAACTAATAATTATTAATTGTGTACCTAAATGATGTGTGAAATAGAGCATTTAATTATGGATTTCTAGTTACAAAAGGTAGTAAAAGATTTTGCATTGAACTGAACATATGTATTTTACATCTAAACAGGGCCCCTTTACTTTACGGATAAACTAGTCATAATAGAAAATACGATGACAGACATATAATCCTTTTATATTCGTTACTGAAAAGTCTAGAAAAAGATTAACACTCAATTAGCAAAGCTTCTTAACACCCTACACCCAATGAGAATTGTTTCTAGACGACTACAGATAGCGTCTCTCATTCATAGTAGGACCATACGTACACACATACATAATTGGTTATTACAAACCTTCAGTCAGAATTCGAACACCACTTATGTTGTGTGTGTAAATTTTATTTCTAAATGGCGGGGCCCACAATTTAAAGTCTACTCCGAACGAGAGATTTTTGAAAAACTTTTCATGGCAATTGTGTTTTCCCTCAGAGTTTTTACCAGAAATCTGCTGAGAGGAAGTCGCCGAAGAAATATTTATTCATACTTCATTTTGATCGAAACGTCTGACCTGGGCTTTGAACCGTGGCCTCACGTCTAATAAACCAATACACTACCAATACAATGAAGAGATATAAATTCGAGAATTTCGTAATGCCTAGACTTTATTGCATTGAGATAAATCTGACCAAGTGATTTAAGTATAATGCTGCCTTTGGGTATGAGACTGATATTGAAAATACATTAGAAAAGTTTAAGAATGGGCTTAAGGCCTACTATGCTGTTCATAGTGCTTTACTATGCGTAGAAGATGGGACATTCAACCGAGACTGGTGAAGTGAATTCATGACTTTGTCGACTTCGTAGTTACTTTTCATAGGTTTTACTAAAAGTAATGGCTGCAGAAAGATCTTTTAGGCTGGCAAAACATTCCCAGATATTCAGATATGCCTGGACGATAAAGAATACGGATTTAAGTGTCTCTGACTCCAAGTTTAACTTGCTATATGGTCAAGTGTAGGTAGTTTGCTCGGTGATCATAAGATTTTCACCAACGGCTTGAAAATAAAGAAATAGACTGGCACAGGAATATTATTTTAGGAATTGTACGAAACTGTCCAACAATTTTCCTGACGTGTGTCTTCCAGTGTCTTGCAGACTGAATTGCATGCGATCACTAACATACTGGAACCGTTGTAGCACCGACTGAGTATCATTTCAACCAAAGCCTAGTTTCTGTATGTAGAAAATGCCTCACAATATTCTTGACTAGATAGGGTAGTATTTGAAGGCACCGTACCGTAGTGTGTTGGCTTAAGACTGCTGTTCAAAACCCACGTCAAACGTCTCGAATAAAACGTAATATAAAAAATATTTTTTCGCGACTTCTTCTCAGCAGAAACTTTTGGCAAAATCTCTGAGAGTAAATACATTTGTCATAAAAAGTTTCTGAAAAATTTGGCGTTCAAAATCGACTTTAAACTGTAGGTCCCGGCACTCAAGGATACAATTAACACACACAACATAATTGGTGTCAGGTGCTAACTTGTAATCCAGACTGAAGTGTATTAATGACCAATTATGTACGTATAAGGATATAGTAGAACAATATGTTGTTTTCCAAAGTTTTAAGTGCTGAGTTATAAGAAATAGCAGACGAACTAACATAACAGGTTAGGGCAAAATGAGTGAATCGGAGGAAGTTTGTTAGATGTTTCTTGGTGTACATTTTGGTCTAATCAATCACAGGATCAAAACAATTGTGAATATTTTATGACGAAATAGGAGAAATTATAAAATCTCTATGCTATTTTGGACCAGGTTCCACCATTTAGAGTACTGAACTTGACTTGCGAAATTGTTAGGATTTTGATAGGTTGCCAAACTATTGATTAGACTCTGAGTGCATTATTTTAAGCAAATCTATAAACATTTTTAATACGCCTGCTAATTGTGAAACCTTGTGTAACTACCCTCGTATACATGATCAACTAATTATATGTTTTGCGAAATATTTATTTTTTTTTTCTAGTTTTTTACTAAAAAAAATTTATCGCATTTCTGTGCAATAAATTAGCAATTGGGTGCAAAAAATAGTAGTCAAGCTGGACTTAAAGTCAATAAATAGTGGCGATTAAATAAAAATGAATAGAACTTATAATTCAAAAAATACAATTAAATAAGTAAGAGAAGAAGAAAAAATATTCTTAAACAGAAAATTATTTAAGCAATCATAAGAAGTGAAGTCGCCGTGGTCTAGTAGGTAGTGTGTTGGCTTATTAGATGTGAGGCCTCGGTTCAAACCTCAGGTCAGATATCTCCAACAAAGCGAAATATGACAAAATAATTTTTCGGCGACTTCCTCTAAGCAGATTTTTGGTAAAAACTCTGAAAGTAAATAAAATTGCCAGGAAAATATTCTCAAAAATCTGTCGTTCGGAGTCGACTTTAAACTCTAAATAATGTAATCTTATATATAAAATTAACACACACAACAGAAGTGGTGTGAGAAACTAGGTTGTAATCCCGACTGCAGGATTGTAATGACCAGTTATGTATGTATACATGCCTCATACAGTCGTAGTAATGTATAGTATAGTATAGTATAGTATAGTATAGTATAGTATAGTATAGTATAACATAGTATAGTATAGTATAGTATAGTATAGTATAGTATAGTATAGTATAGTATAGTATAGTATAGTATAGTATAGTATAGTATAGTATAGTATAGTATAGTATACACGTTTGCGATAAATAATGGTGTTGAAGACACTCTCTAAATCGATGAAGCATAGGTATAGCATATAAAATAATTCATTGAAGATTAGGTATGGCCTAGGGATGCCGTTTCATTTCGAAACTAACATGAAAAAAATTTTGTGAGTTCTACTGTAAACGATATTGCAATGCAGATATTGCAATGCGGACAGCACCTCGCTTACCATTGTAAGTTCTTAAATTTCACCATTCCATTTTGAATGGTGATTTTGGGTTGTAATGACCAATTATGTATGTATGTAATTATTATGATTATGAAGGATAAAACAAAATCTAATGGCCACTGCTTTAATGCTATCTTACTTTCCCGTGAATGTAACTTATTTTGGATTTCAATTCAATTCCTTAAAGTACAAGGTTAACTATTTAGTTGTTTTAGGATCAGCTGCTAAAAAATTCTTCAGCTGAAGTATCAATTTAGTTTCCTTTCGTCTTTTTCTTTTGTTTAAAAGAAAAAGCAAAATCACGTTTAAGGGTTAATTGCCCTTTTTAAACTTGTTATGATTTCTGTCAAAAAAAAAGAAAGAAAAAATTTAAATGTTTTCCACTACAAGATTTCCTATTTGTGCTGTTTTGTTAGCGGAAAACTTTTTCCTGTTTTGTAATTTTCCTGACCTTGTATGTTGAACCAGTTTAGTTACGAATTATTTTATTTTCTTTTTTTATTTTTTAAATCACAATAAAAAGCGGATATCAAATGTCAATATAAGTTACAAACCTGATTAAATTTTTTTCTTATTTAACAAACTTAACTTAGAGTTTTCTGTACAATTACTTGAAAACATCGTGGCATGTGTTTGTAACAATAAGATTTTAAAAAAAGTAATATTTTTGGTAATAAAATTTAATTTTTTTTGACATTTAAAATATGATTCAAGACACGCGCTATTCGAAAAGGCAAATAATGTATGAAATAAAATAAAATAAATCCCAGACACATATCGCATATGAGTAACTAAACAATTAAAAATTGTGTAGTATTTATTAAAAAAAAATATTGAAATAAAATGAATTTTATTGCTTTAGAAACAGCAGAATTTCTTTGTGGTTTAAAAATAAAATGCAATTAAAAAATATTTTTTTATCAACGCTAGCCTACAAATATTTATTAAAGGTTTATCAAAAAGATACAAAGAAGCGGCTCCTTTATATGATAAATTAATTAAAATAATTTTAGAAAAAGAAAATGGTATTCTATTACTATTTATTTTCTATTAAAGAATAGCAAATTATTCTCCCATGTTCTATAGATTGGCGTTAAAATTTTGTGGCATTTGTTTTGAAAGTGATTTTGTAAAGAAACTTGTAAGAATGATCACTAATAACATGGGATTAGAAGTCCCGTAATCTTGGATAACAACCCGTGGTTTAATAATCGGCTCAGACATCGTGAACAGAGATCAGCAATGAATCGTTTTTTCGCTACTCATAAGTACTCATGAAATTTTAGCTTTGTGAAAATTGATAGACAATCCGACCAGTCCTGCAAATTTCTAAACATTATTTACAATTTTAGTTACGTTCAAATGCTTTTGAGCAAGCAGACTAATATTGTCAGCATTAGCTGGATTGCTTGGCCTGCAAGTGGTGCGAGAAGCTAGGTTATAATCTTGACTGAAGGATTGTAAGGGCCAGTTATGTAATGTCCCACACAGTCGTAGTAATGTATAGTATAGTATAGTATAGTATGTATAGTATAGTATAGCATAGTATAGTATAGTATAGTATAGTATAGTGTAGTATAGAATAGTATAGCATAGTATAGTATAGTATAGTATAGTATAGTATAGTATAGTATAGCATAGTATAGCATAGTATAGTATAGTATAGTATAGTATAGCATAGTATAGTACAGTATAAGAGAGTATAGTATAGTATAGCATAGTATACTATATAGTAGCATATACATGTTTGTGGTATTTAATGGTGTCGAAGACGGTCTCTAAGTCGATGAAGCATAGGTATAGTCAAGCACAAGACTTGAAAATAATTCATTGAAGATTAGGTATGGCTTATTAGGAAGACGAGGGAAGCCATTTCGTTTCGAAACTATTATGAAAAAAATTTTGTGCGTTCTACTGTAAACGATATTGCAATGCGGATATTGCAATGCGGACAGCACCTCGCTTATCATTGTAAGTTTTTAAATTTCACCATTCCATTTTGAATTAACGAGAATTGAATTTTTGTTCTTCTTTTCTTTTTTAAATTTAAATTAAGCATCTTGTGAAATTTTTTCTTCACTCTAAAAACAGAAGTAAACGTTGCTTTTCTGCGTTGGATTTACTTTTTTTATATTATCTGCTTATTTATGTTTTTATTTTCTATTTATTTGTTTTTTACTATGTTAACTTCCAGTTTTATTTGTTTTATAACCATAGATAAGGGCGATGTCTTCTACTGTTTATGTTCAGTCTTATATTTGGCCATAACCCAGCCATAAGCGTGATAATTTACGACTCCTACCCAAAATTTATTTTTTTATAAACAAGTATTCTCTTGCTATTCATTTTAACAAAATGAATAATTTTAAGTCAATAAATATACAGTCGTGATCGTGGCGTCGAATATTATTAGAATTTGCCAGTTATTGGCGGAGTTATTCTTCAACAAATTTTATCTCCTGATAGAGTTTTTCGGGTGACTTTTTATAACAAAAAAAAAATTCGTAGTACACTTAATAAAACAGTTTTAAACATTTTTTAATATAATCTAAAAATATTTTATTTAAACTGTTTTTTAATTATTAATAGAAATGTTTAATAATATTCTTCATTTTGTCTGTTTAAAACCATTTTTAGAGTTTCTGCAATAAATATCAATAATGGTTCCCCGAATTTAATAACAATTATTCGAAATTCATTCTTATCATATATTGAAGCCAATCAAATGTCTATTATCTGTCAGTTATTTATAAATAAAATTAAATTTTATTTAAAATAATAATAACTTCCTAAAGTAAAATTATCAAAATAATCGATTTAATTACATTTATTCATATTTAAATACAGTGTTGAATAAAAGTACACTCACTGTAGTCTAGTAGTTAGGCCCACGGTTCAAATCTGGGGCCAGGTTAGTATGGTTAAGTCGTAGTGGTAGCTTTGTGACGCCACAGTTAAAAAAGCAGCCCCTGTACTGACCGAATTTCCAAAAACTAAGGAAGAAGTTGATCAGTGCAAGGGCACGACTACCCTAAGCTGGAGAACCAGCCTGAAAGTTTAATAATCGAGGCTATAGCATTGACATCAATTAACGATAACTGCGTTAAGCTTAATGGCGAGCCAATTAACCTCTATCTGCACCTAGTAAGCGATAGGCATTGACAAAGAATGTGGATAACAGTTTCCTCTTCTTCAGCAGATCTACATTCACGGCAGAATTCGCTAGATGGGAGCCATATTCTTTTTACGTATCTTTCCATAATACAGGGACCTGTAAGCATGGCCACTGTGATCGAGATGATATCGCGACCAAGTCCAAATAACTGGTTGGTGCGTCTTCTATCCATTGAGGGCCAAGTGAGCCTAGCGGTGGAGTAGTACTCCTCATTGCCCCAGGACAGGTTGGTGTCTCGAAAGAATTTCCGCACAATGGCCAGCTTGAAAGCGGCAAGTGGGATTCCTAAGTCGATTGAAGAGGATTCCGGAAGTAGTGCACCAGCCCTGGCGAGCTCGTCGTCTCTACAGTTCCCCGGAATGTCACAGTGCCCAGTTTCCCGGAATGTCACAGGGACCCAGATAAGTGTGACACTAAAGCGCCTCGAAAGAAGGTTGAGACAGCAGCGACATTCCTTGATGATCCTGGAGTTATACACAACGTTCGACTGAGATCTTATGGCAGTCTGACTGTCAGAAAAGATCGAGATGTGGGTGAAAGGAACACCATAGGTTAGGTTAGGTTAGAGGTTAGAGGAACACCATAGGCGAGGATCCATTGAGCGGCCAGGTAGATGGCCATTACTTCCTGAATGGCGTGAAATACGCTGCAATAATCCGGTAGCCGGAGTGAATTGTTCAGGTCCAGTTTCCCAGATTAGACTCGGCTGCCTACCCCGCCATGGAGTTTGGTATACACATCCAGTAGTTCCGGGGCGACGATCGTGTCAGGGGCCCAATTGCTTCTGCTCGGAATCAGGAAGTTGAAATCACTGTCAAAACAATATTCCACAGGGAGATAATCCATATCAGAGATCAGCAATGAATCGCTTTTTCGCACACTCATAAGTACTCATGAAATTTTGAATATGAGTGAGTCAACAGTGTGTATGAGTATGAGTAGTATGAGTATGACATTAAAATAAGTATGAATGCGTATAAGTATCAAAAATTATAAGTACGATTCGAATCTACTCATCGTTTTGAATACTCATTGCTGACCTCTGATCCATATCCAGTGGGGCCACAGGATCAATATCTGAAATAGAAGAGTGACCAGAGGGGACGACGCGCCTTGTCGCAGTGAACTTAGCCGCCTGCTTAGCGAGGAGTTCAGTAGGAAGCCAGTTAGGCATTGCGAACAAGGCCTTTGTGGGGCTGGTGCGTAGTGCACCAGTGATACGAATAGCTGCGGATCTTCTGACTCTGTCAAGGAGTCTGACATTGTGCAGCTTGTCCAGAGCAGTCCACCAGAAGGCAACACCATATAGGGGGTTGACTTCAGAATAGATCCAGTGCATGACCCAAGCGTCATGGCAGGGTCTACTGTCGCAGTAAGAAGCACAGGTCGCTTTGTTATGTATTTTACGATGACACTAAATATCTCTGAACATAAGGTAACTTATAGAACTGTTTCTATAAAGGTTTCAAAAACCGTCCAATTTTTTTTAAGATAATATTTTGATGCAATTTATTGTAAAAAATGGAGATTTCAATCATTTATTCAATAAGAATACCAGTAAAAACAGAATCTTATCTTAGTTCTATTTAAATGGGGAGAGAGAAAGAAAAAACGCAGTCAAATATTATTTAGAATGCCTATCTATTGTACAGTGGAACATGTGGAGGAATGTTTATCATTTTTATGAATTAAAAAAACAATGAAAGAAAGACGCTGCTGAAGTGAAGGTCTTAAAAAGTGATAAAAAAAATATTAAAATACAGACGGGAAAATATTATTCCAGCAAAAAGAGGAACAAACTAAGGAAAATAACAAATTTAGATAAAAAAAAAAATACGTATGTACATACTAGAGACAGATGATAGCAAAAACACAATTATTGTTAAGAATGGAAAAATATTTTTGTTTTTGAAAATAAAAATAAAAAAATAGAAATGAAATTATAATGAAAGCGTGTAACTGCAGGCGACGTAGCAGATTATTTCATAATTTTTCTAAAGAAATTTTTAACCTTCAACTTTTTGTGGCCCTGCATTGTATACCCTGTAAAGGCATAATTAAACAACAAAAAAAATGAAAAAATAATTAAAAATCTTTTTAAAATCGCTTTCAATTGGCAAACAAATTAAAACTTGTTACAATTACAATGAATTGTTAAAAAGCTATTAATTTAAATAAATACAGATGAGTAAACAAAACAACACAAAACAAACAAAAAATTTGTTTTAAATTTTTCAATAATTTCACCATGAATTGTACTTCATACCCTTATTAACTGTATTTAAGATAAGAACGCTATTTAAAGCTGTTTAAAGCTGAGCTATTTTTAGATGAATTTTAATGAATTTTTTTAAATAAAACTTTTATTGCAGCAAATATTGGCTTTAGAACACTTAATAAGATATTGTACAGATGTAGACGGATTTGTACTCGTATTTAAACAATATCATTGAATTCGGCTTTCTTTTTTATTGTTTTTTTTTTAAATAAAATGTTAAAATATTATTAATAACTCTACGTTAAATATCAACTAATATTCTAATTAATCAAAAAGAAAACAAAAAACTCCCGCAGACATCATCCAATTTGAAAAGTTATTCTAATTAATTCTAATATAACCCCCACAAAATCAAAATGTCAAAATTTAATAAAAAAAATTCTTTTGATGATCACATTTACTTCAATACAGTCATAAAACTATATAAAGGGTCCGCCAAATAACTGTTTTTTTTTTTTGAAAATGCTTTAAAAAAAACTACTGATAATTTTCTCAAATTTCTTCTTTTATATGAAAGTACAATCCCTCCGGTTAATAATGGAAAATAATTTCATTCAAATGACTGCCTCGGCTGGCCATGCAGTAGCCTACACCAGAAGATGCCGATTTTGGCATCTTTTCAGATGAAGATCATTTTGATCTTGGCGGGTATGTAAACAAGCAAAATTGCCGCATTTGGGGCACAGAAAACCCGCACACATACATTGAAAAGCCGACACACCCAAAACGAGTCACTGTTTGGTGCGGATTTTGGTCCAGAGGCATAATTGGCCCAGCCGAGGCAGCCATTTGAATGAAATTATTTTCCATTATTAACCGGAAGGATTTTACTTTCAAATAAAAAAAAGAAATTTTAGAAAATAATCAGTCGTTTTTTTTTAAAGCATTTTCAAAAAAAAAAGTTATTTGGCGGAGCCTTTATTTGACACGATTTTTATACGAGTATGCAGAAATGTGCCCTACATCATGGTCGATATTGTTCACAAAAGTTATTAAAGTTAGCTCTTCGAATGAAAATCTGACGTTGTTCTACTTACTATGATATTTGACAAACGAAAAGTTTAAACGTCTGGCTGCCTTCCAAAATGTTAGTTGCTTTGTGTTTGAACAAAGTATCGTGTTTCATAATGCCGCTGTACAAAATATATACAATGTATTCTATTTCAAAACGTCGTCAATGTGTATTTTTAACGCAGTCAAAAAGCAATCAGGCATAGGATTTTTAGTTGATGCATTGTTTGGTTACTTTGCATATCTACATAGTTTATATACAGCAGTAGAACTGCATACAAACTATGTATTGATACATTTTGAAAGGCAGCCTCTATCTTCAACAACCGATTATTTAATTGCAAAGACTCCTGTTTAGATTAAGTTGAGTAAGCGCTGTACTACACTGGGAGGCTTAGGTTAGGTTAAATTGACAGTAGCCTAGAAGAACACAGCTTACTTATTTTCTATAAGCTTCCATTACAATATCAAAAGTACCTATTCTGTCAAGCATTTATAAACCCATACGTACATAATTGGTCATTACAACCCTTCAGTCAGGATTCCAACATTGTTTCTCCCACTACTTATATTGTGTGTGTTAATTTTATACAAGAGTGGCGGGACCTTCAGTTTAAAGTCGACTCCAAAAGACAGATTTTTTAAGAAACTATTCATGGCAATTTTATTTACTCTCAGAGTTTTTGCCAGAAATCTGCTGAGAGGAAGAGGCCGCTGAAATATATTTCCGTATTTCGTTTACGGCCTCACGTCTAATAAGCCAACACACTACCTACTAGGCTACGACGACTTCTCTATATTGTATAACCGATTATTTAGTTTCAAATCTAGTGAATATTTTGCAAAGACCTTTGGTTAGATTAAGTTGAGTAAGCGCTGTACTTCATTTGGGAGCTTAGGTTTGGAGGAGGCTTTGATCCATAAGCTTCTGTTATGACATCAATAGGTACTTAAGCATTCTATCAGACAATAATAACTCCGGGCTAGCATCCCTTACCCATCCCGCTAGTTTTATTAAATCTTTCCTATAGCCCTCAACCTATTTTCATAGATCGAACACAATGCACTGCATAAATAGGGGCCATCCCCTGAGTGCTGGTTTCTGATAAAAAAAAATCACATTTAGCTAGGCACGTTCTGTCAATAAATTCTGGGTGCTCAAGAAGCCTTCGTCTAAGATTTCCAACTGTTTGAGAATGATAGAAAAGATTTTGTCTGATGTTCTCCCTTTCATCGTCTTTACAACTTCGGCTGAAATTGTTGAAAATAATTTCTAACTTGCGAACGTGTTGTCTCAGAGATCAGTGCCCCTTTTTAACTACCATTAGGTACTTAAGAGAGCTCTGATTAGTGTAAAAAATAATATTTTCCTCCTTTTCAGAGTCCCAATGGTGGAATCCGACAATGCCAAGTTGCCAACGAGAATGCCTTCCCTGTAGTTAGGCACTGTGAGAACAGGGACTACGTAGTCTATGTCCCATCGAGAGGGAAAATTGAGCTGTTTCGGTCCCTCTGGTATTCGGCCATCTTACCCTAACAAATGATAAAGTCCTTTCTACTAACCATGAAACATTTGCTGTGGAATTCCAGCCATTTCCCAATATGCTAGAGGTGATAACAATAAGAGATCTTTGAAAAAATTGTTGGAATTTGTTTCCCGAAGAAGTAGGAGACCAGCATGGCATGCTTGCAAATCGACATAACTTACGAAAGAAACATTGTGGCCATCTAACTGTCCGAGTAGATCAATGTCAATAAAAGCCATGTAGTAGCCCTGACCTTCGCCTGAAACTTCCACTGCAGTGATCTACCAGACTGTGTACTTGTCTTATATCCAAGACCACAACCCGTTTTTCTTATATTATTTCTATACTTCGGTATACGTTTCTCGAGTGGGGGATATAGCTTCTCTTTTCAGTCGTCTTTACTTAGCATGATGGCATCTAAGCATTTGTTCAGACAATTACAGAAGACCATATTAGCTCTTCATAAATCCGCACGGTCGGAGGTTAATAGGCACATAAGAATTGCGAAAACGTTGTATTATGGTAGAAGGTTTTACAACGCGATGGACAATAAAACTAATTGGAATGTGATTCGTGAAATAGGAATTGGTGGAAAATGTCCTAAAACTGATTTTGATGTAGATGTGAATAAATTTAATGACCAGTTTGTACATTCAAGTGTTCCGACGGCAATCGGTATATGTATGATGACCTTTGTTGTGTCCTTTCACAATACTCCTTTAGTTTTCGTTGCGTGGATCAGTTTGAAGTTTTGGGATGTATTTCAGCGGTGAAATCGAACGCAATTGCTTCCGATGATGTAGATCCTTTGTTTTTGGAAGTTTTAACATCTAGACTTTTGCCATATTATACCCACTTATTCAATACTGTGCTGACTAAATCTACTTTTCCTGGTGAATAGTAACTAGCTAAGATCCTTCCCATTCCCAAATCAAACAATGAGCTTAGGCCAATTGCTATTCTTCCTTTTTTGTCGAAGATAATGGAATACATTATAGCCAGGCAGATCAATGGTTATCTGGAAGATCACAATTATTTAACAGTCAGTCAGTCGGGTTTCATGAAAGGTAGGAGTTGTACTACCGCTCTATTAAATGTAGTTGAGGATCTTAGGTTGGAGCTAGATGTAAATAGTGTTTCGATACAGTCAATCATAAAATTTTATTGAATAAGCTCCGGAAGATGTTTAATTTTTCTAACTCTGCCGCTAGTCTAATTTTTTCTTATTTGTTGGACAGATGTCAGAGGGTTCATTTAAATGGAAATATTTCTGATTCGCTTAATATTTGTAGAGGTGTTTCCGCATTGAATGTATACCTAAGTCTGGATTAAAAAATCGCCATAGTCTTCAGGCAAAAGCTCAGAGAATAAATTAGACATTAAACATTCAAGAATGAAATAAACACACACAACATGGTTGGAGTCTGAAGCTTGGTTGTAAACCTTACTAAAGGTTTGTAAGTAGGGATTAAAGAGTTTGAATACAAAAATGACTTCATTTATAAGAAAAATCCAAAAGTATTTTATTGCTTTTAAAACGATTGAATATTTAACCTACAAAATAAGTTTAAAAATTGTAACCAAGAATTTATGGAGAAGTTAAAAGTGAGAAACATGTTTTTCCTAAAATATTGAGTGACTTTCTTATGATTATACGACTCATATGAGATTAAAACAACTTCCAGAAGTCCAGTGATGCCAGACAATTGAAAATTTATTAAAGAAATGTTTAGTTTTTGTTGTTAATTTTCTATTGCCTGAAATCGTGTGCAATACAATATTAAACTGCCTGTAAAAACTATTGCTGGTTAACCACCGTTCATCACCATTAAACGATGATGAGAGGAAGAGGGTATACAAAATGAAATTTAATATCAAAAAAAAAAATAAAGAAAAAACGTTGATTCTTTTTGACTGTTGTATGTTAATTAAATTTATTATTTACGCCGTATCTAAGTGTCATTTATTTATTTATATTTATGCCTTGATTTCTTTACTCGTATTTTTGTTTTTTTTTTTTTCATTTTGATTTCATTGTCTCTAATTCAGGTAGTTTTTGGTTAAATTATACGAGAATATCATTCATATCACACACGCTCTCTCTCTCTGCCTCTGAGTATTTGTATTTGTGGTTTGATTAAATCAATTCTAAAAATATAAAAAAATTTACTATTTTTGTATTCTCTTACTCGATACGTTCTATACGTATGTATATACATAGGTATTGTATGGCATTTTATTGGTATTTCATCGATTGCGTATTGTAACTAAATTTAGTTACAATGCCCTACCATATGTCATCATCATTAAAGGCAATCAATCTTATTATTGGGGGCTTGCAGAGCATTTGCACTAAATATGAATATTAAATGATAAAATTTTTCGTCTTCTTCTTTTTTTCATTAAATTGTCAGAAAAGGTGAAAAAAAAATGAAATGATGAAATTGTATCGTGTTAATAATGATGACAAATGTGTCATACAGGCCATCATATGGTTGTTAACCATTGAAGGCAGTTGTTTAAACATTATTAAACAATATTAAGTAAGTTTGTTATACAAAAAGTATAAAAAAATAATAATAAAAACAACCAATTGCATATATATACCATACACTACAGTTTGTCTAAGTATAAGGTGTAGTAAAAAGGAAGTTTATTAACTTTCCAATAGTAAATTCTCCTATGACGGATAGGTAGACAGATAGGTGGACAGATTTATCAAAATTATAAGGTCTACTGGTTCTAAGCATCTGGAACTTTATAGTTCAGGTCACAATGCCTTCCAATAAATCTAATCTTCAACTCATCATGCATTTTTAACCGTAGTTTCCATGAATGTGGTCTTTACTACCAGATACAGATCTCTAATTTAAACAGTGAGCTTTGAGCACCAAAGTGAAGTCGCCGCAGTGTAGTAGCTGGTGTGTTGGCTATGTTTCAAACCTCAGCTCAGACATTTCAAACAAAACGAAATATCAAGAAATAGTTTTTCGTCAATTCCTCTCAGCAGACTTCTGGAAAAAAATCCCTGTCAAACTCTGAAGAAAATTGCATTGAAAAGTATCTCAAAAAGCGACTCGACTTAAAAACTGCAAGTCCTGCCCCTCATGGCTATGGTTGCTATTCGAAGCTGGGTTGTAATCCTGACTAAAGGGTCCAATAAAGGATAGAATAGGACACATCCTCTTTGCCTGATTGTCAGGTCACGGTTCAAGCCCCAGGTCAGACATCTCGATCAAATCGAAACATAAAAATAAATTTCAACGTCAACTTCCTCTCAGTAGATTTCTGGCAAAAATTCTGCGAATAAAATAAAAATCGATAAGAAAAGTTCCTCAAAAACTGTCATTTGGATTCGACTTAAAACTGCAGATCACGCCATTCATTGATAAATATTAACACACACAACATGGTTGGTGTTCGAAGCTGGGTTGTAATCCTGACTAAAGGGTTGTAATGTTCAATATAGTATAGAATAGGAATCATCCTCTTTGCGTGATTGCGTTCCATGCTCAAATTAAATGCAAAATGCATGGTTCTCTATTGCAGCTTATTAGACGTCAGGTCACGGTTCAAACCCCAGGTTAGACATCTCGATTAAATCGAAATATTAAAAAATATTTCTACATCAACTTCCTCTCAACAGATTTCTGGTAAATATTCTGAGAGCAAAGAAAATTGCCATGAAAGGTTTCTCGAAAAACTTTCATTTGTAGTCGACTTAAACTGCAGGTCCCGCTACTCCTTGATAAAAAATTAAAACACACAACATGATTGGTGTTCGAAGCTGAGTTGCAATCCTGACTAAAGAGTTGTAATTGTTCAATTACGTACTTTACAGACATCGGACATAGTTTTGTGTCTCCTATACTAGACATCTCCATCAGAATACAATGCTCGGTCAGAAACCCTATAACTGGTAACCTGGGTGTTCTACAATCCCTTCTCTCAGCAGGTCTCTGGCAAAAATTCTGAGAGTAAATAAAAATAAAATTGCCATGAAAATGTGACGTTCGGAGTCGAATTTAAACTGTAGGCCACTCATCTATAAAATTAACACACACAACATGAGTGGTGTGAGCAGCTAGGCCGTAATCCAGGCTGAATGTTGTAATAGCCAATTATTTATGTATATATGCAGGCCGAAATATGTATGTATGGACCAGAGTCAACAATGAGTATTGAAAAAGATGAGTAGATTCGAATCATACTTATAATTTCTGATACTTATACGCATTCATACTTATTTTAATGTCATACTCATACTACTCATATTCAAAGTTTGAAATACTCATGGTACTCATACAATACGCCTGGTGTTACTAATTTCGGCTCTCCTTTACTCAACATATACAAGAATCACAAAATAAGTATGACTCGCGTACGAAGACTACTATACTCACTAGAAGGATGTTTGTTTGCTCGGCTTACTATCTTTGTCTTTTTTTGTTTATGTGTCTTTCTTCTTATTCTGTAAATGCAACAACAACTACGGCTGTAAATTTTTATGAATGATTCGAATCATTTATGAGTATTATAAGTATTTTTCTAAATTTATGAATCTGTATGAGTAGGCGTATGAATCAAACATTTTTCGAATGTTATGAGTTTAATGTCAACGTTGTGCAATGAGTATGAGCATTGCAACCTGTGCTTATAAATCAACGTTGTACTGAGTACGAATGAATCAGAGTATTGGATTTCAATACTGTTGATTAACTCATACTCAAAATTTCAAGAGTACTTATGTATGAGTAGCGAAAAAGCGATTCATTGCTGATCTCTGGTATGGACCTTCGGATCATAATTTAATGCGATTTCTGTTAAACTTCCCTAATTCTGTAAATTGAAATGCCGTAGAAGTCCGCAGAAGGAAAATGGGATCAGTTTTTCGCTTAGAAAACTTCGATATTCAGCCTTGACTGAATGATAGTTTTTCATCAAAAATTTCAAAATGTTATCGATTAAAATGGCGTATATTTGGCACATTGCGAAGTTTTTTGTTTGTTTGTTTTTAGCGGCACTTTTGCGAACACCCAATATTTAAATTTGGTGAACATAGCTTCACTTCACTTAACTTGAATAAATTATAACAGAGTATGAGACACCAAACAATTTTTGTTCAAAATCATAATTTTCCAGCTTAATATTCGTAGATTTATGTCCAGGTATTTTAAGGCTTTTGTTAAAATATATTTTCTTTTATTTATTTTTCTATTTATTTAAATCTTTTTATTTAAACTTTTATTTGTTTTTTAAATTTTTTTTTTATTTTTTTGTGTTCTCTAATGCCTTCATTAGTTTAATTACCCTGTGTGATGTTTTTTGTTGATACTTAAAGTCAAGTGACTTTTTGAAATACGTTTACTTTTTAAGCATTTTTTTTGTTTTTGTTTTTGTTGCTGCATCTATTTATATTTGTTCTCTTGAATCATTTTCTATCGAAAATAAAACAAAAAAGGAAAAGGAAAAGTTATTTAATTTTCAAAAAAATAAAATAAAAATAAAAAATGAGTCCCAAAATATCACAAAAACGAAAAAAATCTTACAATTTAACCAAGAAATGCATGTGATCGGTAAAAAAAAACCAAATAAACAATAAAAAACAGTGGGCCTTAGCAATACAAAATGTAGTCAAAATTTTTTTGTAAATTATTCAATAATTAAACAAAGCAAAGACCGCTCCAAAGCAACCTGCAAATGACTTTTACAGAGATTGTAAATCAGTTGCCAGTATCTGTCTGATTGATCTTAGAGTTAGGTCAGTTTCTTCACCACTTCACAAATAGTCTAACAGAGCTAATGTTATTTTATATCAGATTGATCAAAAACTTTATTATGCCTGAAGCTGAAGACAAGCCTAGCTTGATAGTAATAAGAAGCTCTGTTATTTATTGTCGATACCATTTAGTCATTAATTAACTCTGGGGCCTAGTTTCATGTTGTAACATATCGCGGCGCTATGCGTGCTTAATACTATGTTCAGACATGCACTTATATTGAGTACATCGCAATAAACAGCATTATTGATCTCAATATTTCATATAAAATCTCAACTAATTATTACTCAATAAATTCATAAATTGTTATAATATTAATTAAAATTTGAAATACAACACTGTCATAAGTACGTTCAGTGAGCATATTAAAATTTTCCGAACACTTTCTATTGATATTTGACAACGCAAATATCAACAACGACAAACAAAACAGAAAACAACGAACAAAACAAAAACAATGTTGTTGAAACAACCAGCTGTTTTGTTTACCAGCTGTCAAATGAATATTGAATAAGCAGCTGAACTGCGTATATTGTTATGTCTAAATACTTAAAACATTGTAATCAATAAACCGAATATTTACTCAATAAAAGTGCATGTCTGAACATAGTATAAGTTAACTTCTACTTCTATGATGCTTTTCCATGACAATCGGATATTATAGGATAAAAAGAAGTTCTATCCGATAATATCTATTTGTCATGAAAACGCTTCCTAAGTCTGTCATTCGTGCTATGGTGCGAGCAGCTAGGTTTTAATCGACACTAAAAAATTTTTACAATGTATGCATGTATGTCAATCACAGTATTTAATATCTGTAGATGGTATATTCACCGTAATCTAGTTGGAAGTGTACCTTAGTAGAACCCGTGCTTCAAACCCCAGCTTAGACATCTGGAACAAAACGAAATAATATTTCATGAGACGACTCTCTCTTAACAGTGTTTTGGCAAAAACTCTGAGAGTAAAATAAAATTTTCATGAAAAGTTTCTCGAATCTGTCGCTCAGAGTTGGCATCAAACCGTAGCTCCGCCACTCATGGACAAAATTAACACACCAACATGGATCTTGTGAGAAATTAGGTTGTAATCGTGACTAAAGCAGTGGTAATGATCAATTAAGGAAGTAAGTTGCTCTGGAACCGATTTTGCTAATCGCATGAGCCGAAAGTTAACTGTGGGTGCAAATTTCAATGTTTGAATTTATAAGTGCACTGGGGATATTTTCCTATAAGTATTGCCGCCAAAAAACTTTGTTGTACTACTTACTGGTATCATGTAAAGCCCTTCCAAGTTTCTTTTTCTTTCCTCTGCACAACTTGGCCGCCTTCCAAAATGTATCAATACAAAGTTTGTATGCAGTTCTACTGTATATAAACTATGTAGATATGCAAAGTAAGGAAACAATGCATCAACTATAAATCCGATGCCTGATTGCTTTTTGACTGCGTTAAAAATACACATTGACGACGTTTTGAAATAGAATACATTGCACATATTTTGTACAGCGGCATTATGAAATACGATACTTTGTTCAAACACAAAGCAACTAACATTTTGGAAGGCAGTCCTTGCTTAAAAACAGAATCCTTACCAAAAAAATCAAAATTGTAGTTCATCTGAACTACGCTCTTTAACTTTGTCTTCGTTTTATAGAATCTAAGAGGTTTTTCTGCATAATTGAACTGCACTGCCTTATCTGATTCAAAACTATTTTAAATTCCATTTTGGGCATTTAAATTAGGAACATTTGGTACTATTCGTACAACACAAAAGTACTTTCAAGTAAAGAATAGTACCTGTTAAATTTTTCATACTCATAGAGATTTCGATTTGTCATACTTCACCTTTAGAAGTCGCCGTAGTCTAGTAGGTAGTATGTTGGCTTATTAAACGTAAAGCCAGGGTTCGAGCCCAGGCCAGACATCAAGACAAAATACAAAAAGTATTTCTTCGGCGACTTTCTCTCAGCAGATTTCTGGCAAAAACTCTGAGGGTAAATAAAAATTGCCATGAAAAGTTTCTCAAAAATATATGGTTCGGAGTCGACTTTAAACTGTATGTCCCGCAACTCATATATAAAATTAACACACACAACATAAGTGGTGTCAGAAACTAGATGGTAATCCTGACTGAAGGGTTGTAATGGCCAATTACGTATATATGTATACTTCACTTACAATTTTTGATCTTGATCTCACTGAAACCCCTTTATTACGGCACTTTGGTACTTTTTATTCCCTTTTTGGGTCAAATGGGAACGTATACTCTATTGTAGAATGTGGAAAAAGTTATTAAAATTTTGAAAAACACTCTTCAACTGATAACACTGCGCTATAAATTTTAATCACGATCCTTTATAATGAATATCAAATTTTTTCTGTGTTCAATACCACTGTGCTTAACGGGCAATTTTTAATACAACTCTCGGTTATTAATCACACTCTACTTTAGTTATTTGTGTCTGGTAACTTGACTATTTGGCTGTGAAATTGTGGGATTTTATATTCCTTGTTTTGTTCCCTTTTAATAAATTCCAATGTATTTGCTTGTTTAATTCCATTTACCGTTAGATGTGTGTATTTTGTTGTTGTCTGTTTGTCTTGACAGCTTATTTTCGTTCAGTTTGTTTACGTTGTTGTTTGTAACGTAACCTTTTCAAGCACTTTTATTTTGGGTTTTTTAGAAAGCAAAAGAAAATTTTTAAACTGCAAAAAAGTACATGTTTGGTACGGTTTTTTATAATTGAAGCAATTAACAAGTAGAAAATATTAGTTTTTATTATACTTTTCTAACTATATTTTACAGGCACACGATTGTTTAATTAGAAACGCAAATTAAAAGGTAATAATTAGGAAAAATAATTAAAATTTTAAAAATCTTGTACTTTTAACCAACCGCCTATAAATAGTACCGAAATTAAAAGATTTTTAAATATTTCTTCTTAAAACATTGCTAAAGTGAATATCGTTATTAAGAGCCTAAAATAGACGTGAAAATAATGAAATATTTTGGAATTTTAGCAATCATATACATTTTCATAATAAATAATCCTAAAGCAGTGCATCTGGAAGAAATGGCCGGCGAAGAAGCGATTACCGAAACACCACCAGAAGATGAAGAGACGACTACCCATTTTGAAATTGACTACACTGAACGAATTAAACAAGTGCTTGCAGAAAATCCTGAAAAGAAGGATATTAACCTAAAAATAGGAAAAGATTTCAATGAAAAACGTAAAGAACTCGAACGCCAGCTTGAATTAATTGCAAGCAACCCCGAACTTAATCAAACAAATGCCGCAAAAGCTTTAATAAATTTTAGACGTTTAGTGCGTATGTACGGGGATATCTATACAAAATTAGCTGAGGCTTTATATGATTTAGACCGTATATATAACAAGGCTTCCATATCATCATATAACTTGTATGATGCCCAAAGGCTAATCAACGCCATACTAGAGTGTGATACGATTGGTTATGCCAAGAAGATTTTAGAGGAATACAAAGTTTTTAAACAAAGGATCCAGAAAAGACACTAACAACTGGAATTTACAATCTGAATCGAAATAAAACGAAAATGAACAGGTTTTTCAATAAAAATATTCCAAAAAATATTCTTTTTATTTTCAAATGCAAGCAATAAAGTGCAGAAAATTAAAAAAAAATTAATTTTGGTGTGAAAATTTTTGTGTGAAATTTAAAAAAAAGCCATGTATTTTAGATATGACTTGTCATATTTGGTTTTGTAAAATGTGTATAATTCGTGTAACACGGAAAACAAAACATTTCATATGTAAGCAATACTAAAATTTTTCAAAAATGTAAGAAATACGGACATGTACATTATATCTGGCTTAAAGTTAAAAATTCTGACATGTATTTTACATATGACCTGACAAATTTTGCTTTGTACCTATGACAAGAACGACATGTATTTTACATCTGACTTTTACAAAGTAAAATTTGTCCACATCGTGTAGAATAATACTATGCTTCATCTGCAGAAAATGGGTAAAATACAGACATGTACTTTACATTTGACTTTTCAAATTTTGTTCTGTAAAAATCTGTAAAAAATTGATAAAAATATAGGCATGTACTATACATCTGACTTGTACAGACATATACTTTACATTTGACTTGTAAAATTTTGCAGTGTAAAATATATACATTTCATCAACAACATTAAGGCATGTATTTTACATCTGACTTATCAAGTTTAAAACCGCAAAATATATACCTTTCGTGAAGAACAAATAAAAATGTAAACATTGAAAAATTAAAAAAGGGATGGAATACACACATGTATTTTACATGTGACTTAAAGGGCCAAAAAAAAAAAGAAAAAAATTAAAAAGGCGGGACAATTTTAAATCTAAATCAAATCGTAGGTACATCTCTGCCACTGTATTTATTCTAATGGGGCATTGCGAAATGGTTAGGCATGCAATGAGACTTTGTTTATCTGAAAACCATGGAATAACTTTTGCAGAAGTAGTAGATCGATTGGAAAAGAAGAGCGTCCATCTTATTTGCCAATGACTGTCTATGGCTCAGAGCAGCTTTTTATCAGGTGGTTCCCACTTTCTGTACTAAGGCTAAAGGAAGCTCTCGTAAGTAGATATCAAATCGTTCTTTTAATTCTATCTCGAAGTCGCCGTAGTCTAGTAAGTAGTGTGTTGGCTTATCAGACGTAAAGCAAGGGTTCGAGCCCCAGGCCAGACATCAAGACAAAATACAAAAAGTATTTCTTCGGCGACTTCCTCTCAGCAGATTTCTGGCAAAAAAACTATGACAGTAAATAAAATTGCCACGAAAAATTTCTCAAAAATTTGTTGTTCGGAGTCAACTTTAAACTGTAGGTCCCAGCACTCATGTATAAAATTAACACACACAACTTAAGGGTGTGAGAAACTAGAACGTTGTACAATGGGTCAATTCGACCTCCGGGTACCGTACTTATCTTAATTGAAAAGTACACTTCCTCTAACCTAACCTAACCTAATTCTGTCTAAGCTATCCGGTTGGTTTTCTTTAGCTGTATGAGAATTATCGATAACGATAACTTTGGTTTGACAGAAGAGAATATCAAATTGTGTACAAGCTTTGGCTAAAATGTGAAGATAAACTTTGAGAAAAAATAAATCTTTTCGCGGAGTTCTCTCACACAATATTAAAGATATAAACCATAATGGAAAAGAATATCACATTTTTTATTTAATCACCCAATATTTATTTATTTTTATTATTTTTCTACGTTTGAATTTCTTTTTATTTGATAAGTTTACTACACTTTTGAAAATTTCTAGCATTTTAGGAAAAACGACTGATTAATTGAATTTGTTAGAGTGACAGACACGTACGTACATGAGATCTCCGAAGGCTCTGAATGTGATGCTGCAGCTGCTAAACGCCCCATTCATTAATGGTTTGCTTAGTGAATAAAAAGCAAAAATTATAGTTTTCTTCACATCTTTACCCTGACATTTACTTCATTGTTGTGATTACTTTTGCATTGTTATGATTAATAGAAGAATACACCGCCTACAATATGGTGTAGTAGGGCTACACTGAGAAAAAAATTTGAAGGGAATTTTTTGAGAAAATGTAATTCTTTTTTTAATTTTAAGGTAGAGAGGGAGGGATTTTAAGCCCTTCAATGGATTTAAAAAAGTTTTTCTTTTGTTTACCCCTAAAATTTCTTTCAGTGTATTCGAGTCTACATATGTTTTAGTTGTTTAAACTAAACACTGTTGTGGAAATTCTTTTTAGTTTTTTAGTTCATTCAAGTGATTTATTTTTAAGGAAATTTATTTGATTTATTTCGTATTGTATTCACTCACTACAGTCGTTGTGTCGTTTTGAGATGACCAAGTTGTATGAGCGTATAGATCATGCCTATGTGAATATGTTGAAATCTTTAGAGATTATTTCCTCTTTTTTTTTCGTATTTAGTTTTGCGTTAATTTTAATTTAAAAAAATTATTTTTAAATTGAATTTATTTGCTTCTATTGCTTTTGTTTCTCTTGTTTTTTTTCTTGCGTAGAATTTATTCACTTCTATTTCATCTTTAGCAATACGTCAGGGTATGTATGTTCCCTGGTTCATTGAAATTGTTTAAAAAATTTGTTTTTTTTTATTTAGAAAAACACAAAGGAAATCATAAAAAAATGCCAAAAAATAATAAATATTTTCGGTGTATTTACTTAAGAAACTTTTTTTATAGATTTTGACAAAGATTTCTTATGTTTTTTTTAGTTGGATTTTATTTAAGAACAACAATATTAGCCATTATATACATACGTACATATGTATGTATAGAGATGTACTTTGTATTGCATTTCTAATGTCTTAATGTATTAGAATATAATTAATTTCCTTCTCACACCAATGACGCGGTAAAAAACGACAAATATTTTCTATTTTGTCTGCAATGAACGTCAATTGGAAATGTTATTATTGTTAGGGACGTACAGTGGGCTAAGTAAGAGAAAAAGGGGGTCTATCGACCACCCTAATATTTACAAACTTGTGTCACTTTTCGAGTTTCCAATAATCAGGGATTAGGGCACTATGGAATGGTAGGGTACTCCAGAGACAGAGAGGTGTACCCATCATGGGTCGAAGTTAATGCCTGGAGTCACACGTCCTGGTGTTTTCTCTAAAGATCTGGATCTTGAACTTCACTTTAGATTAGAGGATGACTGTAGTATGGTTCAGGCAGAGATTTTTGCTATCTTAAAGGCTGTTTATGTAGGCCGTAGTATAAGTCGCCCTAGTCTATTAGGTAGTGTGTTGGCTTATTAGACGTAAAGCCAGGGTTCAAGCCCCAGGCCAGGCATCAATACAAAATACAAAAAGAATTTCTCCGGCGTCGTCCTCTCAGCAGATTTCTGGTAAAATCTCTGAGAATGAAATAAAAATTGCCATGAAAAAGTTTCTCAAAAATCTGTCGTTCGGAATCGACTTTAAACTGTAGGTCCCACCACTCATGTATAAAATTAACACACACAACATAAGTTGTGTAAGGAACTAGGACGTTGTACAATGGGTCAATTCGACCTCCGGGTACTGTACTTGTCTTAATTGACAAACCTGACTTAACCTAGTGCCTGGAGTCACACGTCCTGGGATTTTCTGCAAATATTTCGGTCTTGAACTTCACTTTAGATTAGAGGATGACTGTAGCGTTGTTCAGGCAGACATTTTTGCAATATTAAAGGCTTTTGGGACCGCTGCTAGTAAGCCCACTTCAGATTCGGAATCTTATATGATCTTCATTGACTGTCAGGCTGCCCTAAGGGCCATTGCGTCGGTCTGGTATTAATCACGGCTTTTTCGTCATTGCAAAAAGTCTATAAAGACCATTGGATCAGATCGAATCCCACAATGCTATGTTCCGGAACATATCGGTATACTCGATAATGGAACGCCGGTTGCTCTCGCTAGATTACGTTCACTTTCTGAGAACGATTTGATAGTTTGTCCTGCTTCACCAATCTGCCGCTTCTACTTGTTCATCTTCATTTACATCTTCATCTTCATCGCTGGATGTGTCAGGGGGAAACGCAGAGGGGTTGGGAAGTGGATAGAAATTTTATGCGTCTATATATCTATGGCCCGCTATAGACAGCGATAGAGCCGATTAGCTGTTGGGCTTAGATAAGGCCAGTCTGTGGTTAGTTATTGGTTTCATTACAGGGCACTGCGAGATTATATCGCTGACAAGGATTTGGAACTGATCGCAGCCGAACTATGTTGCAGGGTATGTTGCGACCAAGAGGAGTCCTCTTCAACTGTCCAGCCCTTAGAAGGTTGAGGTTGAGGAACCTAGACAAGGGCTTCTTCGAAGGTTTGAAGTCTTTGTCGAGAGCCGGCATTAGGGCTCTCTATAGATTCATTAATAGGTTGAGTTGGTTGAGAAGTGCTAGGGCATCGAGGTTGTAGTCGTGCTCTCTTGTGTGTTTGTGGTCCATCCTCCCTTTCCTACATACATACATAATTGGTCATTACAACCCTTTAGTCAGGATTGCGACCTAGTTTCTCACAAAATTTATGTTGTGTGCGTTTATTATTATACATGAGTGGTGGGACCTACAGTTTAAAGTCGACTCCGAACGACAGATTTTTGAGAAACATTTTCATGGCAAATTTTTATTTATTCTCAGAGTTTGTGCCAGAAATCTGCTGAGAGGAATTCGCTAAAGAAATATTTTGTCATTGTATTTCGTTTAGTTGGAGATGCCTGACCTGGGGTTTGAACCGAGGCCTCACGTCCTATAAGCCAACACACTACCTAGTAGGTAGCTTCGCTTTCCGACACCTTCTCCTTTTCCAATTTCTTTATCTCCTCACTATCCTATCTCTCTCTCCTCTAGGACGTATTTACAATGGCTCATTATGACGGTTGGGTATTGTACTTGTCCTCAAACCTAACCTAACCTTATTGTCAAGGATAGGCAATAATCACATGCTAAGTTTTTCGGACAGCTTTAAGACATTATATAGTTGTATTCAGACTCCGCATGTCCACCATACAAACTGCCTATGTATTATTGTGGCACAACATGCAGAGTATAGAAGAAGAGCTCTGAAACTCATATTTCTCATATTAACAGATAAAAAAGGAGATTGTCTTTTAGTGGGCAGTTAAGGACTAGTGAAGTAACTAGTAATAAAAGGCATATGTAGGGAAAGAGGAATCATTGTCCATGCAGAATCTGGAGGATATATTAAAAAAATATTAAATTATTATAGTCGTAGATATAGATCCCCCGGTAGGGGTACATTCCCTTGGAAGCAATTGGACTATTAATAAAAACAATAAGAATTTATAGAACAATTCAAATTAAAACAGCTGGTCATATCGTGTGTTTCACTTTCAAAGGTAAATAATTTTCTTTTATTTTTTTTCTGACGTGAATGACAAGTGCCTATAGACACTTGGCCAATATTGCTTTTATTATCATGGCTAAAACTATAGCATTTTATGCATTCTTCTTGTCCATATTGATTTAACCCCGTGTGCCAAAAAAAAGTTGAAAAGTGAAAGCTTAACAAAATTTATTACAATGCCTTGTCACGCAAACCTTAATTCCATCATAAAATATTGAAGGCCCAGGTCAATATTTGTATTCAGGTGTCAGCTGAATAGTCAGTCGCCTGTTACTTGAATGATGGATGAGATGGTTGCTCGCTGTTTATGGAAAACTGTTTAACAAATATTTGTACAAGAAACTTAAAAGAAAAATTCACACGATTTTGTTAATTTATTTTTAGTTGGATAAGCGCATTAATTTTGCAAAATTACTGACGATTTTATTTTGGATTTTTTTTTTGCAGAAGAAAATATGAAAAATTCAAGGCCACATGGTATAATTAGCTGTTGTGACATAAACAAAGCAAATGTTTTATATTTTTTGCAAATTAATTAAATTTTTTAAAACTTTTTAGAAGTTTCCTTGAAACCAAAAAAAAAAAATTATTTTGCCATGCATTTCGTCATTTGAAATTATTTTTTAATTTTCAATAAAAATCGTAAATTTTATACAGAAAATCGTTAATATTTAAATTATTTGTCTTATAATACATTCAAAACATCCTTAATTATCCATTAAAATAACAATTTCAAATCAGAATATTGGATTACAGGATTCAAACGGAAACGATAGAATCCAAAAAACAGAAAATTAATCCTAATTTGATTTTTTCATTCTATTCTACCACTAAAAAGGAAAGAAATCCTAATTGATTTTCCAATTAAAATTTCCAAAAATTAATTGAATTTTTATCAGACTGCCTTGCTTAAATTGCATTTTCCACACATCTGTAGATAAAATGGCTCAAATGGCACTTTGTTTTAACATTATCACTCAAACACAATCGTTGTTGCACAGTAAAAACCTTATTATAATATTAAAAACAATCAATTAAACACTCAGGCAAAATAAAGCATACTTTAGGGTGCAAAAGTTAATTGCATGGTAATAAAAATGATTATAAAGGCTTGCCACGGCAAAGTTGTTATGTGCGAATATTAAAATTCTTTCAACATTATAAAAAGAAATGATTACCACGGTACTTGAACCTTAAAGTCAGTCATCGTAAAGTGTAAACCTGTTATGAGTTTTATTCAAATTCAGTTCTTAAATAAAATAGACGTTTTGAAATCATACAAGTTGTTTGACTTCGGATAAGTGTCCAGAGTTGTAATTTTCTGAAGATTACGCCAGCAGAATGGGAAATGGCAAATATTAGCTTATATACACACATAATTGGTCATTACAACCCTTCCGCCAGAATTACGACAACTTACTACTTGACTACAGCGACGAGAAGTTAGCTTAGGTTAGAATAATATAGCAGCCGTCAAAAAGTTCAGAGCTTATTCTCGTGTTAGGTTAGAGAACGTGTACTTATCAAATGAAACGAGTACAGTACCCGGAGATTAAGTTGACCCTTTGTACAAATATCGGGTATTAAATCCAACCAATCCTACCTAATTAGTGTCATCAAGTTTGTTTTCCCCGACAGTCTAAAAACAAACCAAGACTTGATGTCTTGATGATGTTTGAAGTTGGAAATATTCTCATTGCAGTACTCCTCTGAGAAAAGCTACCAAGTGCTGCCATCTTTAGTTCCCTGCAAGTAATTATTCATGTACTTATCAAGCATTAAAATTTTTTGGTTTACGGGCTTACCGGGTAACATAAGTAGTGGAACACAAAACTACGAATAGTACTTGGTTGCTTTCAAAGCCTAAGTTTAAGAGTGCAATAAATCTGCTTTGGTCCCATTGGTTTCAATCACACTCTCAATTAAACTGCCTGGGCACTTTTCTCTTGTCTGGCCTTTGTTTTCTCTATGATGTCATAGAAGGTGCTTTGAGTATGTTTACCCGTATGTTAGTATGTTTAGCGTTCCTTTACGCAGACTCTTAGATAATTATGGTTTTTAGTACTCAAATGAATGACCAATATGTTATACGTACATACATACATAATTGATCATTACAACCCTTCAGTCAGGATTACAACCTAGCTTCTCACATCACTTATGTTGTGTGTATTAATTTCATACATGAGTGGCATACAGTTTAAAATCGATTCCGAACGATAAATTTGTCAGTTTTTCTTGGCAATTGTATTTACTCTCTGAGTTTTTGCCAGAAATCTGCTGAGAGGAAGTCGCCGTAGAAATATTTTTCATATTTCGTTTTGATGTCTGGCCTGGGACAATCCCTCGAATCATTTATGAGTACATATTATAAGTATTTTTCTTTTATTTATGAATCTGAATGAGTAGGCGTAGGAATCAAACATTTTTCGAATGTTATGAGTTTGATGTCAATGTTGTACTCATACTCATTGCAACCTGTACTTATAAATCAATGCTGTAGTGAGTACGAATGAATCAGAGTAGTTGAATTTCAATACTGTTCGTACTCACTCATACTCAAAATTTAATGAGTACTTATGAGTAGCAAAAAAGCGATTGATAGTTCATCTCTGCTACCTACTAGACTGCGGCGACTTTCATACATATGTGCATGCAACCTAGCCTCTCTCACCCATGTTGTGTTAATTTTATCTATGACTGGCTGAACCTATAGTTTAAATTTCTGATTCTGTAGGAAAAATTTTTGAGAAATTTCTGCTGAAAGCTGCTGAGAGTATTTAGGTTTCGGTCGGAGTGATAGCTCTGATATCACAAAGCTACCCTGAGCATACATAGCGGCCCGTTGTGATGCCACAGGTGAACGCAGTCCCTGTACTGACCAAGTTACAACATTAAGAAGAAATATTTTCTCATTTTTCGTTTTGTTTGAATGCCTCAGCTGAGTTCGAAATACGGCCAACAGGGTGCTTAAGGCTTAAGTGCGTTGCAACTGGTTGTGAAGACCAGATATGTTTGAGCTGTTTGACCTAAGATTTGCACCATGGACTCACTCCTAATAAACCTCCATTACTGCCTCCTAGACTACGGCAAAAATTTTATTCTGGAATTTGCAATCCAATGCCTACAAAAGAGTCACATGCCAGGCAAAATAATGCCCTTTTCTTATACCAGAGACCTTATTTTGATCTCTTTATATGCCAAGGGTATAATTTATTAATGATGTTAAGTTTCTTCATAATTCTGTGTGTTTAATTGTTAAGCAGAATCACTAATCCCTAATATTCGTTGACCGATTATAAGTTAATTTAAAAAATATTTCAAAATCATAAATTAATGTTCATTCTGTATTTCTGAACCCATATTTCTTTCATCAAAAAAAAAAGAATTGAAAAACCTAATAATAATAAATAATAAAGTCAGACTTAAACGGGCATAGAAAATAAATAAAAGTTTTAAACAAATTTAAAGCAGAAAAAAATCCATAAAAAAAAGTGATAGAAATTGAAAGAAAAAAAATTCGCATTTATAACACACGTATGTTAATTAATTGACAAAATATTAAAAAAAATTTTTAAATAAAAACAAAAACAACAAAAAATTAAATCAAATAATATAAACAAAATAAAACACACATACACCTACAAAGCACACACACTATTATTTAAAAACTTAGGCATTCGTCTTAGAAAACATATACGAGTATACGAACTCAAAATGTCTCACCAGAATTTTTCTCTTCTGTTTCCTTTTCTAAGTTGAAGAAACGACCCCCACATTTAGAGACGAGAACAAAAAAAAAACGACACAACACAGCCGCACAGAGGAATCTCAAACTCATTTAAAATGCGAATTTTAAATTGAATCAATTTTTTAAAATACATGTAGAATTTTATATAAAAAAAAACGAACGACAAAAATACCAAAAACAAAACAAAAATAAAATTTAAATTAATTTTGAATCTAAAAATAGAAAATGAAATTGGTTACTTAAATCTTTTTTTATTTGATTTCGTCATTTAGGGGTACGTATTAGAGAAACTTAAATACCATGACTGGTTTGTGGTTTACGACTACTAAATTTGTCAAACAGGCTGGGTTTTATAATTAAGTGAAGAAGAATTCTTTCAAAATCTAAACACAAGCTTTAATAATCCACCTAAGTCTTCTGAAAGCTTTCTACAATGAGCTTTAGTTAGATGCTCCAATTTAGATCAGCATTTATGCGCTTTGTGATACTCCACAATTACTAATCAACCCGAAAACCAAATATTTGGATGGGAAGTCTACTCAACTACAGCATAAATAAAGGAGATTTTACTGTAGACGCGCGTGGAAGTCAACGTGCTAATGTAGTCTAATAGGTAGTGTGTTGGCTTATTAGACGTAAAGCCAGGCTTCGAGTCCCAGGCCAGACAGCAAAACAAAATACAAAAAGTATTTCTTCGGCGACTTCCTCTCAGCAGATTTCTGGCAAAAACTCTGAGAGTAAATAAAAATTGCCATGAAAAGTTTCTCAAAAATCTGTCGTCCGGAGTCGACTTTAAACTGTAGGTCCCACCACTCATGTATAAAATTAGCACACACAACATAAGTGGTGTGAGAAACTAGGTCGTAATCCTGACTGAAGGGTTGTAATGACCAATTATGTATGTATGTATGTATTACAGCCCTATTCATTTTGAAGAGTTGAATTAATGTTACCGAGTCCGTGTTACAACCTAGCTAGTTATACCATTCATGTGTGTTCATTTTATCCATGGGTGTCGGGACCTGCTGTTTAACACGTTGACTGCCACGTCACCCAGTAAAATTTCTGATCGAGCCGCATCACCCGTATTGGGGTGAAGCTTATTTGAAGCGGTACGCGTGGCCTAAAGGAGATTTTAGTGTAGACGCGCGTGGCAGTCAACGTGCTAATGTGACTCTAAACTGCGGATTTTTCAGAAACTTTTTAGTGGCAATTTTATTTCACTCTCAGAGTTTTTGGCAGAAATCTGCTGAGAGGAAGTCGCCGAAGAAATATTTGTTTAGATATCGTTTTGTTGGAGATGTCTGACCTGTGCTTTGAACCGAGGCCTCATGTCTAATAAGCCAACACACTAACTACTGGACTACGGCGACTTTTAGTTCAATTTAGTCTCACAGAAAATGAGAGCTTAATAATGTACATCTCTACACATGTTGGTAAGGGCCAAACCTATGAAGACTATGGTTAGGTTGATTAAAAACAGGTCAAGCATGATCCCCAGAGGAATAGTGTAACCTAATACCATGTTCAGATATGCACTTTTATTGAGTCAATATTCGGTGTATTGAGTACAATATTTTAAGTGTTCAGACATAATAATATACGCAGTTCAGCTGCTTATCCAATATTCATTTGACAGCTGGTAAACAAAACAGCTGGTGGTTTCAACAACATTGTTTTTTGTTTGTCGTTGTTGACATTTGAGTTGTCAAATATCAACAGAAAGTGTTCGGATAATTGAAATATGCGCACTGAACCTACATATGACAGTGCTGCATTTTAAATTTTACCCAATACTATAACAATTTGCGTATTTATTGTGCAATAATTAATTGAAGCTCTATATGAAATATTGAGCTCAATAATGGCGTTTATTAAGACTTACGCAATAAAGGTACATATCTGAACACCGTATAAGTAATCGATTGACGGCCAGCTTCCTCAGAAAATTCAATGTTTCAGAAAATTAGAATCAAAAGACTCTACGATTTTAGGAAGTACTTGGCAACGAAGTCGCCATAGTCTTGTAGGCAGTGTGTTAGCTTATTAGACGTGAGGCGACGGTTCAAAACCCTGGTCAAACATTTCCAACAAAACGATACTTTAATATTTCTTTGGCAACTTCCTCTCAGCAGATTTCTGACACTCTGAGAGTGAAAAACAAAATTGCCATGAAAAGTTTCTCAAAAATCTGTCGTTCGGAGTCGGCTTTAAACTGTAAATCCCGCCACTCATGTATAAAAAATTAACATACACATGGGCAGTGTGAGAAGCCAGGTCGTAGTCCTAACTGAAAGGTAGAATGTACGTATATACTGTGCTACGAGACTAAAAAGAATGAATTGAGTAATCTAGAGGCTGCATACTCTTTGAAAAGAGGAAATATTTTGTGGCACACATATAGGTCAAGAACTGTTCTTGGTGTTCTTTGGTTTTAGAATGAAATATTTTAAGCCCATGAGAAAACACGTGGCAGTCTTCCAAGCGGTAATCTATGTAAACGAAAGGTATGTCCAATTCATCTTGGATAGGAGGTGCAAAAAACCGGACATAGCCAAACTATCTAATAATCAAACTGCCATTTAAGCATTCGTCTCATATAAGAGTAAATCAAAAATAGTATGGGACTGCCTGAGGAAGCTGAATCAGTTAGGTACGGAAAATATAAGAGTCCTCGAAAATGGGCAAGCAGAGGAGCTTGTGAGGAGGGGACCAGAACCCTTCTATGGAGTGAAAGCAAACGTTTGGAAGGAAATACTCATTAAAATCAATAAAGAGGGGCACAAACTCTTCTCAAACCAAGTGGGTTTAAGGCAAGTAAGCGAATGAGTTATGCATTGGACTACTCAGGAATAACTTCAGGTTGGTAACATGGTTTCTAATAGGGTACTGCAGAGATCCAGGTTACTCCATTTTAGAATGGAGGTTAACCTACGTAGGCTTTATGACGGTGAGAATGAATCATCGGAACATATTCTTAAAACCTGTGGGTCATTAATACATCCCAGAAAGAAACACCTGAGCGTATATCACGTGCTAGGCAAGGAATTGTGTTTGTTGCCGTTGACCAACATTCTGAGGCTTGTCAGGGTAATAGGATTGGAGGAGACATTATAGAGATACTTTGCACGAATTGAGTGGAGTACAATAGATCGTAAGGTCGCAGAACTGAGGCACTTAAACCCCTCTTCATGGCAAGATAAGTCGTTTGAGGGAACACCAAGTCTAAGCCGTGTTTTGCTTGCTATTATCATTTATACCTCCATAGAAATAATTTTTTTAATAAAATACATGATGATTTAATCAATTTAAACTTTAATTCATATTCCCTGTGTCTCTCCTTTTTTAATTTCAGATGTTGCCTAACGCTTCTTAGCTCCTTTAGTTTTTCTCTCCAGCAATGGCTATGAAATCAGCAGTTACTGCCACTGAAACACTCATATCAACAGTTACCGGCCTAATGGAAGATTCGCGTCAATTTAAAGAGGTCATCGAGAGCCAAAAACAGACCAAAGATTATGGCTCTGAAACTAAACCGAAACTGCCACTAACAACCAGCAGAAGCAGTAATCAATTGCAAGTGCCCAAAATGATGAAATTAGCGAATGAAACGCATCAACAAGCCGGTCAACAACAAACAATAAAACTGGGCATATCCAAATCACAAGATGATGAGGATATAAAAGAGCAACAGTATGGCAGTGTATCGCCCATATCGTTTCACAAGTTGAATAGTAATCATCCCAGACCAAATATAAGCACCCTGGGAGCCTCGAGAGCCATAAATTTTCGCATGAAATTCCGTAAAAGTCATACATGCGGCAGTTTATTTGCGAAATGCAATTGTGGCACCACAAACGATGCTGCAAATTCACCAGAAATAATCGATTCAAGTCAGTTAAATAGCTCACGTGCTGGCTCAATTGATAACAGTACGCCTTACACTAATTTAATGGCAAAGCCAACAACATTGTCAATGGCAACAACCACAACAACACAAGTCATGATACATAATCAAAATCTACAGCAACAACAACAGCAGCAGCAGCAACAAAGTTTTCATTTATCCATATCGCCCTCTTCCAATACTGAACTCTCTTTGGCCTCTTCGATATCAGACGGAGCAACAAAACTCACAGCCAGTTCGGGTTTTCATTCACTCTCTACACAAACATCATCGGCCACCTCGGCTTATCTCTCTAGAGAAGAGAGTCTAACCGCAAGCTTTGATACTCAATTACTCTCACCCACTGAAACACCACCACCACTACCACCACCATACACAGCCACAGAAACAACAAAACTTTTGGCACACTCAGTCGCTTCAACAGCTACTAACGAGTCATCAGTTAAAACAACGGCTAGTCAAGAAACGGAACTTGCGCCACTAACAGCACGTACAAAAGCTCAACAAATACCGCGTATCACTTCACCTACACCGTTGGAAACCTACTCGGCAAAGTCCTTAAGCCGAACATCACCTTTACCGGTAGCACGTCGCTCGGAAGTATTACAAAAACCGGTGGCAAAAAAACTCTTTCAATCGTATTCCCATCCCGATACCGACTTTATTTTCACCGATGAAAATAAACATCCCTCGCGTGAATCTCTGTCTTTACTGCACACACTACAGTTACACAATCAGGAAACGATTATAACATCGCGTGGCGGTAGAGTGGAAATTAAACAACCCAAGAGATCCTCTTCGCCTAATATAGGACACTATCAGGTATTGGATGTAGCTGTACACCCTGATATTGTAGTGAAAATTTCACCTAAGCATTCACCACTCAGTGAAAATCGCCGTCAACCCACACCAATATCCACACGTTCCACTGCGCAACGTAGACGTCTGTTGCAAAGATCTCATGAAATTGACTCGGGCGGTTCAACATCGGGTTCTGAAAAATCGTTGGATGTAAAATCACCCGTGGAGGCTGGACAACAACAGCATACGGTTAAACCTTTAAATACAAGTCCTTTGCTGGCAACAAAATTGCTGCCGGGTCAATCTACAAGCAGCTTGAATAATGATGCCAATTTTGATGCTGCACAAAAATATTTCGCTGAAAGTGGTATTCTAGGACCAGTGCATACGTCCAGTAATTTGATAAGAAAGACATCGAAGGCTCTACAGGATGCAAATGTCATAGAACAGGTGAGTTTGAGAAAAATAATTTTTTTTTTTAATTGATCTGCTATTTAGTAATGGAAAAAACGTATTTTTACAGTAAAACCTTTATAACTTTAACTTTCCAAAGACGAATTTTTTTAAACGCTAAGGCCCCAGATTAATTTTTTATTTGTTTAAAAAGATATTCAAAATTATTCCGAATGATATGCATATGATTCATGTTATGGAGGCTAGACTGTATTTAGGAACAATAAAACAAAAATTTAAAAAATTTCTTATCAATGTTTACAAAAATTTGGAGGAGGTTTTTGATAAGAATTTCATAAAATTTATGAATTCAGAGGCAATAAATAGTGTGGGTCAGTTTTTGTTACGCTTAGCCATCTACGCATATAAACAAATAATATTATAAGGCTTTCAAGGTCCAAAATTTTGTTAAATTAAACCTAAGATTTTAAATCATATGAGCGCTTAGTAGTTCAAAGTCAGAAACCGATTGCCATAGCCATGGAGTCTCGTGCAAAGTTGTTTTCCAAATTTGCCCAATATTTCTAAAACTAATGACTCCGTTTGGGTTAGAAAATAGTTGGCAGTCCATAAACCAACAGCATAGTGAAATCACATATGGCTGCCAACCTTTGCAAATCAATTTTAGGTTTAAAACCATACTTATATAGTGTAAGGGATTTGTGTGAAGTTTGCTGCCACCATCAAATAAATTGAAATCTTTATTGATTGGTCAGGATTAAAACAGAAAAACCAGCATTCTTCTCTTTATCTTCAACTATTTCGAGTCCCAGCCAAATAGTATAAAAAAAGCTCTTGATATATATGGGTTTCTGTCTCTGCTAAAACGGTGCTATCCTCAAAAGATTATTTTTAAAAGTCAATAGATCGTCAAATGGGTCGTTCTTCTCTTTAACATTGGTGTCTAACAACAATTGCCGCGGAAAATTCTACTGATTTGTTTGAAAGTCAGTTGTAACAAGTTTGATAACAAGTTTGACCGTTTGACTTCAAATTATTATATTTGATTTACATTGGTTTCTGTCCTTGCTTGTATATGCTTGGTAGAGTTCTCACACGTAGCAATGAATGCTTGAAAGAATGAATGTCTTTATACCCAATCAGCTTTATACAAACCTTAAGAAGGGCTCCACAAAGCTTTATATTTTAGGAAATTATTCGGATTAATGAATTCAGATATTTTTCTTATTCAAACGATTTTAGTCAGATGTAGGGTATCTTAAATCTATCACTCTAAATAGCCACTTGTTAATAAGCTAACACACAAAACATAGGTGTTGTAGGCAGCTAGGTCGTAGTCATATCTAAATGGTTGTGATCCTGACTAAAATTGTGTCATAACTATTTACTTGTAAAACAATTTTTTTTAACATTTCCTAACATTTACTTCAAATTTTTTTTTTACATTTCATTAGATCCGTAAAACTTCCATGATATTTCGAGCCAATAATACAAATAATCCGAATGCAACGGTTATGAGTAAAAATTCTGTAACAAGCTCTAGCACACCAGCTTTATCATCGCCCACCCGGAGTGGCTTAAAACTTCAAACGAATTTGACTACGACAAGCACAACATCAGCAACAAATATGCAACAAACAACTCAGCCGGCTTTAATATATTCACCACCATCACCACAATCACCACATACCATGGCCACCAAGTGTGGCTTCAGTCCGAATATGACAACACAGAGTTGTCTGGCGGTCGACGATAAGGATGCTCAAATTAAGGCTTTACAAGGGGAAATTGTATCCCTGAAAGATGTCATCAAGTCGAGAGATGCTGAAATAACGAAATTACGTAGAGAAATACACAAATTGAAGGTGAGAGATTTTTAAGATTTTTAAGATTTTAAAATTTTGTTTCTTTAGTTCAACAAATTTTCTCAATTTTTTTTAATTCATGAGATTTTTTTTTTGTTGCATGAGTTTTTTTTTCAAAAATTTAAAAGAACAGAGATTTTTTTTTGATTTAAGAGATTTTTTTATAAATAAAAGACGGATCGATAGATAGACCTGTGCTAATATATTCTCTGCTAGTGAGGCGGCCATATTAATTTTTTTAGTTCATGAGATTTTTTTTTTTTTGTTGCATGAGATTTTTTTTTTCAAAAACTTAAAAGAACAGAGATTTTTTTTTGATTTAAGAGAATTTTTTATAAATAAAAGATGGATGGATAGATAGACCTGTGCTAATATATTCTCTGATAGTGAGGCGGCCATGGATAGGTTCGGAAACTGTATATTAGAAGAATTTATATTGTTCGAAGGAAATGTTGTTTAGGAATAAGTGACGTTATGAGAACATCACCTACCAGGGCATTGAAAACAATTGTCCTTATATCGATATGAGACGGCTGTTGGGGGAATAAAAGTCGCCGTAGTTTAGTAAATAGTGTGTTAGCTTATTAGTCAAGAGGCCTCGGTTCAAACTCTAGATCACATATCTCCAGCAAAACTAAATATGAAAAAGTATTTCCACAGCGACTTCCTCTTCTTCTGACAAAAACTCTGAGGGTAAATAAAACATTCCCATGAGAAAAGGTTTCTCAAAAAACTGTCATTCGGAGTCGACTTTAAATTGTAGGTTTCCGCCATTCATGTATGAAATTAATACACACGACATAAGTGCTGTGAGAAACTACGTCATAATCGTGACTGAAGTATGGTAATGGCCAATTATGTATGTTATCAGGGAAATGGATCAACCTGTGCCACTAATACCATGTTAAAGTAATAACACAATAGAAAAAATTACAAACATACTCTGGAGCTATACCGCCGAGAAGCCATACGTGAATCTATTAAGACTATATTAGGTTAGAGGACGTGTTAGAGGACGTGTACTTGTCAATTAAGACAAGTACAGTACCCGGAGTTCGAATTGAGCCATTGTACAAAAGACTATATTAGTGCATTCGCTTTTTTTGACGAGAAGTAATGCAGTTGAAAGTCTCATTTAGTGCGGGACTCACCAAAATCCCTCTGGTATTTGACAATGCGGTGTATCAAAAATTACGTCAGGTGGCCTTCCAGAGACGTCTTGTTCGCTAGAGTCCATTGTCTCTCTAGTTTTTTATCGTTTTGTTAATTCCAGGTCAAACGGGCTCTGTAGATCCAATCGTTGCAGTGTCCTTAAATTTTCTCTCGATTATATCGAGTGTGCACAATAGCCGTCTAGTAAACAGTTGATCAGCATTCTACGTGGCACTTAAATAGATTTTCAACCATTGTTGGGAAATCCAACGTACAAGGTTCTTCTAGGAATCTGTTCCAATGGAAAGTTATGTTAACATGGGCAGTTCGATTACATAACATACATACACACCAGAGATCAGCAATGAATCGCTTTTTCGCTACTCATAAGTACTCATGAAATTTTGAGTATGAGTGAGTCGACAGTATTGAAATTCAACTACTCTGATTCATTCGTACTCACTACAACATTGATTTATAAGTACAGGTTGCAATGAGTATGAGTACAACGTTGACATCAAACTCATAACATTCGTAATATGTTCGATACATACGCCTACTAATTCAGATTCATAAATTTAGAAAAATACTTCTAATACTCATAAATGATTCGAGTGATTCAAACACCACAACCTTCTTGTGGGTATGTAGTGTTCGTACGCGAATTATACTTATTTTGTGATTAGTGTATACGATGAGTTATGGAGAGTCGAAATCATGAGTATTTCAAACTTTGAATATGAGTAGTATGAGTATGACATTAAAATAAGTATGAATGCGTATAAGTATCAGAAATTATAAGTATGATTCGAATCTACTCATCGTTGTGAATACTCATTGCTGACCTCTGTCTCACACATAATTAATCATTACAATCCTTCAGTCAGGATTAATACTTAGCTTCTCACATCATAACTCATCTCACATTTTATCCATAAGTGGACTCCGAACGACAGATTTTAAGAATCTTTTCATGGCAATTTGATTTACTCTCAGAGTTTTTTGCCAGAAATCTTCTGAGAGGCAGACGCCGAGGGTATTTTCTTCGTATTTCTTTTCGCTGGAGTTATTTGTTCTGAGGCTTTAACCGTGGCCTCATGTCAAATAAGCCAACACACTACCTACAAGATTACGGCGATTACATTGATCACATAAGACTATCTGGCTGCCTTCCAAAATTTATCAATACAAAGTTTGTATGCAGTTCTACTACGGTATATAAACTATGTAGATATGCAAAGTAACCAAACAATGCATCAACTATAATTCGGATGCCTGATTGCTTTTTGACTGCGTTAAAAATACACATTGACGACATTTTGAAATAGAATACATTGTATATATTTTGTACAGCGGCATTATGAAACACGATACTTTGTTCAAATACAAAGCAACTGACATTTTGGATGGCAGACTCTTTGTTGCCTAGCTTTAGTATGTAGATTTCAATATTTGTGGAAGTATACTATAAGTCATAACTCATAACTCATTTTAAAGGATCGGACTGGTAGAAGTTAAATAAATTTGTGCCGAATACAGACTTCTTATCGAAATTATGGTTGGTGGCAGTCAATAGTGAGCGTACGTACAAGCTGACTTGTTAGCTTAGGCGAATGAAATCTTAAGTGGTTGGTGTCACTGAATAGCAAGCAGACTTGATAGCTTAGCTCCTTTTCTTAACCTAGCTGTCAAACCACCTATAGATAAATAGAATGTTAAGAGAGAGTTTTTTCCTTCTTGATTATTTAAGAGTAAATTTTTATAATTGAAGACAATTTTTATCAAGAATATGATTTTATTTTTTCTAGGTTTTTTGCTAGAAATTTCATGTCTGAACGAGAATACAATTTAAATATTTAATTATTCTTTTAGCACTTTTTGTCACTTTTGCTATTTTTCTTTTTTTTGCTATTTTTTTCAACACTCGTCTAACATTGTTTGTCTATTTACTTGAGTTGTGATTTTTCCTTTTTTTTATTTTGTTAAAAATATACTCCATTTAAAAGTACTAATTTGTTGATAAAAAAAATAAACAAAAAAAACGTAGCAAAATAGCAAAACATTTCTAATGTTATACGTTTTGTAGATTTATTAAAATTTTTTTTTTCATTTCATTTTGTAACACTTTATTATCAAAAGCAATAAAAGACAATCAACAGCAATAACCAAGTCTTTATAACAACCATTCTTTACATTAGCAAGGTTAAACTGTAATTATCTATTAAGGGCGTAATTTTAATGAAAAATTTTGCAAAATGAAATTACTTTCCAAAAAACAAAAACGAAACAACGGCCTATTTCAACAACCTTAAGTAAATAAATAATTAAACTTATCACAAAAATTTTAAAATATTAAATTCTGAATCTGGGTCACTAAATGTGTAAACTATTAGTCAGTAGTCCAAAAAAAAATAAATGTTGGTCAACTTAAACAAACAGTTTTAATTTAGAGAAACCAGAATTAATTGAAACTTTTTTTTTGAAAAATAAAAATTTATGACAAATTCTTGTGTCATATTTTCTTTAAACAAAGGAGCTGTTTATTTAATTATTCACTTAAAAGTATATTGTTTTTCTTGTATTTTTAATTTTAAACTTTTTCATTGAAAAGTCCAATTAAATAAAAAAAATAATAGGTGGCCGAAAAGTAAGGTTATGTTGGTCATACATTTGTAAACATTCATAAAAGAAAGGTTAGGTAAGTGCGTAGCCGTATGGGCAGTTGTGTTTAGATTAGCGGGTAGCCATATAGCGACTTGTGTTACCCTGTTGTGAGGTTAGCCCCCTTGTCATGGTCCATTAGTGTTGGGTTTCAACCACTCCGATGGATAGTTTTCGATGAACAATTTTCGTTCTGTTGTTTGAAAAGCATTTTTGAGTGCCTCATGCAAATTAGGTACGATAACAAATTGCAAATTTTGTGGTAACCTTGTATTGATTCATCGATCGCTGGTTAAGCGGTTGTCGTCAATGAATTTTGGTTTTAACTGTCGTTAGACAACAACAGTCTTTTGTTCGAATAAATTTCTTTGAAAGACTTCTGGCTCTTACTTTATAAAATGAAAACCGTTCACGAGTGCTGTATTCTACATGAAAATAAGGTGTAAGAGTCATTTCTCCGAATCATTAATTCACAGAAACACACAACAGATTATATAGGTTCTCCCCTAGGCAGATATTCCCTAGAGCTGACGCTTCAAGGTAGTGTCATAATTCAGCCATAAAGCCGATTCAGTAACTAATATTTCATGAATCAACCAATCTGCTACAGTGTTCAATAACTTCAGTGTTCTGTCGTTATCTTGTTTACCCCTTAAGTATATGCTGTTCGTTAATCAGTTCGGTTTCCATTCTCTTGCGAATATATACAGACATACATAATTGGTCATTACACCCTTTCAGTCAGGATTACGATCTAGCTTCTCACACCACTTATACTGTATTCCTTAATTTTATACATGAGTGGCGGGACCTACAGTTATAATGTCGACTCCGAACGACAAATTTTTTGGCAACTTTTCATGGAAATTTACTCTCAGAGTTTTTGTTAAAATTCTGCTGAGAGGAAATCGTCGCAGAAATATTCTATTCATTTTGTTCGTCTAATATACCACTTCACTGCCTACTAAACTAGTCTCTCGAAAAGGTTCTCCTAGCAATTTATCTATTTCCATAAATATACAAGTTTACACAACTGAATTGCTCATTATACCGCCTATGTTGAGTGTGTCAATTATGTTCATGCGTAGCAAGACCTACAGTTGAATGTCGATTCGAACGACAGATTTGAGTAACTTTTCATTGAACAGTTTCAATTGCTTCCCTCACCGCCTACTTTAAGTGTGTTAATTTTGTCCCTGACTGGCGGGACCTACAGTTTAATGTCGACTCCAACCGGCAGATTGGAGAAACTTTGCATAAGAAATTGTATTTACTCTAACCGTAGGCAGCGTCTTTTGGAAAACACATATAGTTTTGGACACAATCTTCAGTTGAAAGTCAAAAAAGGCAGTCTAATGACATCTTCAGAGCATAAGGAGCATTAAACCGTTAGTTACTCTATTGCTCTGTTACCCAAACCGCATATCTTGGCAATTTTGAATCATCAATCGGATTTCAGGCCTCGAGGGTTTTACTTTATATGACTGAATGAGCAGATACAAATACAAAATACGCCATAATGGGGATGAGAATGTCTTGTAATCGAAAAATTTGCTTTATTCTCCATACTTTCTCTAACAGAAGTGAACATTATGTGCGTACATTTTGATAATGCCTGGACATATCCGTGATACTTTGAAACTTTCCTAGTTTCTGCGCAATTTTGTAATTTTCACATACATTAATTGGCCATTACAACCCTTTAGTCAGGATTACGACCTCGTTTCTTACACCACTTATGTTGTGTGCGTTAATTTTTATACATGAGTGGCGGGACCTACAGTTTAAAGTCGACTTCGAACGCTAGATTTTCGAGAAACTTTTCATGGCAATTTTATTTACTCTGAGAGTAGTTGCCAGATATCTGCTGAGAGGACGACGCCGAAGAAATATTTTTTCATATTTCGTTCAGTTGGAGATGCCTGACCTGGGGTTTGAACCGAGGTCTAATAAGCCAACACACTACCTACTAGACTATGGCGACTCCTTATAATTTTCTTGTACAGTAAATCGTTTGTGTAGCCCCATAATCACCATCGAAAAGTGGCTTCGATAGAATTATACTATGTTCAGACACGCACTTTTATTGAGTAAATCCCAATAAACGGCATTATTGATCTCAATATTTTATATAAAATGTCAATTAATTATTGCTCAATAAATTCATAAATTGTTATAATATTGATTAAAACTTGAAATACAGCACTGTCAGAAGTACGTTCAGTGAGCATATTACAATTTTCCCAACACTTTCTATTGATATTTGACAACTCAAATATCAACAACGACAACCAGCTGTCAAATGAATATTGAATAAGCAGATGTACTGCGTATATTGTTATGTCTAAACACTTAAAATATTGTCATCAATAAACCGAATATTTACTCAATAAAAATGCATGTCTGAACATAGTATTACCGCTTTTGCAATATATGGCTAAAATTTTTGGACTAAACTTAGCAAAGTTTCCAGAAGATATTTAACAACTAAAGGGCATGCCAAACAGTCCCAACAAATTCACCTTGACCCTGCCAAAACAGTCAAATGGTGGTTTTAATGTTTAATTTGTCCGTCCTTCAACTATTCAGAAAAAGTAATTAATTTCGAGGCGACTCTTTGTCTTTTAATTTTATAACGTGTTTTTATTATTGTATTGCCAATGGTTATTATTTATTGTTTTTGTAATTGAGCAAAGTCCTTAAGGAAGTATTGAACTTGAATTTCAATAAAAATTTCTTAACACGTTATTAGCATTTGAAAAATTACGTTTTATTTGATGAAGGAGTTGAAAATTTATTTACCAATGGATACAGGAGCGCATGCTCTATTATTGCGTTTTAAATTGAGTCAATTAAGACAGCCAATAATATTCAATTTGTTTAGTATTCCTGTTAACTTCATACGCATTAGAGTTACAATATTAGCGGCGGAAATATTGAATTTATTTTGCATGAAAAAAAAAAAATTTGAAAATTATTTTTAAAAGAATTCCTATACGATTTTAATGTTTACAATCGCAATACATATCAAAACAACAAGTAATTGGATCTGTTCAAAGTGTTATTGGGTATGTTAAAAAGTAATCCTTGCATCTTATCCCAAAAACTGTAAGAAACGTCTTAATAATCTGCCGGCATCTGCAGCCAATGCTTTTAGGTCTGTAGGCCTTAGTAAAATTTTTTTCAAAAACGAATGGACTGTTGGATCATTTACATTCATGCCAAGTTGTCTTAAAATTCTTAAAATCTCTTCAAGATATTGTCGATATTCATCAGATATTGGAGGTAGTATGGGAGTAGTTACCGTTGTTGGTGTTGATGTCATTGGTGTCACCGGTGTCCCTGTTGTCCCTTCAGGGCTAGTCGTTAAGTTTTGCTTGAAATTGTTAATATTTTGTAAAGCTCTTTGAGCATCCGCTATGGAATTGCTATCTCGGATTTCATTTAATAACTCCAGCGCCTGATACCTGACGATTATGGGTTGATCGGGATTTGTTTCAATGCGATTCAAATCATTTACGGCTGCTTGCAATTGACTCCTGATATTATTGTACTCAACAGTAAATCTACTGAAACTTCGTAAGGCTTGTTCGGCTTTGACATCATCACCTGCTTGCACGATTTGGCCTATGCGAGCATCTAAGAGACGTGTACGTTCGGCATTGAAAACCGTAAATAATAATTCGGTGGCATCCTTTTCCGGATTTGCTGCAAGCGCTGCATCAATTCTTCCGTTTATATATGCCACTACTTCTTCTGGTATTGGAGGTGGTGGTGTTGATATTGGTGGAAGGGGTGATGGTGATGGTGCTTCTTGCAGATATACTCCTTTAGGTGTATGTATTACCAGTACACACAGAATTGCTATAAGCGAGTTTAAATACTTCATTTTTCGGCTTTACTTTGCTTTGCCTTACAGCTTGGAAAGGTTTTAGAAAAACTGTATGAAAATCATTCGGATTTCTTTGCTATTTATTTGAAATTTTTTTACGGAAGTTTTAATTTTTTTCTAATTACCTTAGAGTCATGAAATATATGTTGTTGCTGTTTAAAATAATTGTTTTTATTTCTTATCTTTATTCGTGGTTGAAAAACATATTAAAATACGACACGGAAAAATGATTTGTAAAGCAAAATAAAAAAGTCTGTTCATGATGCTGTTCAGAGCCTTAAAAGTCAGCAAGAGGCCCTACCAACTTTGCTGCAGTATTTGAAGTCGCTTAAGTTGTCAATTTCAAGGTAAATCTTCCCTTCTTGAATCACTTCTCAGAGGATCATTGATACACAAAGATTATATTGTGTTGAGAAAAAAATTGTGGTTTCCCATCATCTTTTCTTCTCGGAACAAAGATGGAGACGATATTCTGTGTTCTTCTCTTCGTCCTGGCACTGATGTATTCCCTATCTCTGGGTACAACTATGTTGTAACCATTAATGACCGTATTTTGAGGAGCTCATAAGTATAAGTTTCTGTAGTCCAGTAGGTAGAGTGTTAGCTTATTAGATGTGAGGCTTCGGTTCAAACCCCAAGTCAGATATCTCCAACAACATAACATATCATAGAAATATTTCTTAGGCGACTTCCTCTCAGCAGATTTCTGGCGAAAACTCTGAGAGTAAATAAAATTGTCATGAAAAGTTTCTCAAAAATCTGTTGTTCGAGTTCGACAGGCCCCACCACTCATGTATAAAATTAACAAACACATTGTAAGTGGTGTGAGAAGCTAGGTCGTAATCCTGTTTGAAGGGTTGTAATGACAAATTATGTACATATGTATGTATACGAGTGCAACCGTTTCGCTATCTCCTACAGAGACACCCGGAACTCTTAAGCTTTCTTAGCCGTGTTAAACGCACTCTCTATGCTACTTTACTGTCCGTAAATATACAACTATTTTCATTCGAGGTTGCGAGAAGCGGAACTTCCACTTCCCTAATTGAGTCAAAACCATTCTGTGGCAGTGAACGTTTTAAATGGTTTGCTCAACAAATGGAAAGATAAAGCAAAACTAACCCTAGGAAATTACCATAAGAAGGGATCTGAGTCATGCATTAGATTATCCGGAAATAATCTGAGATTGGTCCTTCGACATGACGTTGTAGAATAAGCTTAAGCTTAAATAGAATGTATCACCTGGTTGAATATCAGTTGCTAGTTTAGCATCCTGAAATTTGTGTGGGAACTAGGCTCGAAAGAGATATTATAGGGTTCAACTAGGGGAGTGCAATAGATCGTATGGTACCAGTACCAAGGCACCTCCGCACAACGATACAAATAATCTCCATTCGATATAAAAGTATGTGGATTCGCCTAGTGGTCGCATTTATAGCCATTATACGGGCAGTCTAACAAAGATTCCACATTCAACTTTATCTGGTATGTGAACCGTCAATGAATTTTTGTATGATGTTCTCTAGGAGTAGCAACCCCTTATTATTAAAGGGTGTATCCCGTATCTTCTTTGTAAAACAAGGGACTAAAGTTCTGTCTTGTTCTTGCTGGGTTAACGTTCAACCAGAACAATTTATTAGTCGAGCAGATATCTTGTTCTACACAGAAACAATCGACCATAAAGTGGATAACAGCAAAATGTCCTTCTTGCACCGATAGAACCTCAATAGGAAACCACTTCTTCACAGCGTAAAGTATTTTAGTGGACGCCAAGGGCACTAGTAATAAAGATGACATGATGTGTAGAATTCTCGTAGCTGCTTCCCATCAGAGAGCTACACTGTCAAACACAACCGGTTTAAGTATCGTTTGTACAGCCGGCATGTGACAAAGCGTTTGAGTCGCCTGTAGGCTTAGTCACAAGGGTGCACGTAGTCCTCAGCAACGGAAATTTTTGGTAGTAAGGGGAATCACACGAAATGTACACAAGAGAGAATTAAATGATTCGAATACCGAAAAGAGATTTTCGTCATAAGTAATTGAAAATTTAAGGAGAAAAAACTTTAAAGTGAAGGCTAAAATTTTCAAAAAATATGAAAGATACTTTTCCTTAAAACATTAAATCCCAATTGCGGCTAACCCAACTATTTCTAATAATTCAATTCAGGCCTATTGTTCTCTTACAGCAATAGAGCATTTGCCATATTAAGAGATTCCAACCACAGTGCAGTAGACTTGGTTTGAATACAAAGTCATACCGCAGTGAAGCTCTATTCCTCTCTTACAATAAAAAAGAGTAGTTGCCTGTATGGACGCCGTAGTTTAGTAGTTAGTGTGTTGGCTTATTAGACGTGAGGCCTGGGTTCAAACCCCAGGACAGACACCTCCAACCAAACGAAATATGAAAAAGTATTTCTTCCACGACTTCCTCTGAGCAGATTTCTGGCAAAAATTCTGTGCGTAAATTAAAAATTTGTCATGAAAATTTTCTCAAAAATCTGTGGTTCGTAGTCGACTTTAAACTGTGGGTCCCACGGCACTCATGTATAAAATTAACACACACCATATACATAAGTGATGAGAGAAGATAGGTTGTAATCTTGACTGAAGGGTTGTAGTGATCAATTATGTATGAACATATAAGTTATGAATGAAGAAAGTTTTGTTAAAAACATTCAATACCCATAACAGCTAATTCAAGTTCGTTAACACGTTGACTGCCGACTACGAGATAACTCGTATATTACGTTCCCTTCTAGGGAGCCAACTACGAGTTATCTCGTTCTCACTAAACCTGCCATTTTTGTGTAGCTACGAATAAAATCGTATTATATCAGTGCTAGTATCGATAAATGTCTTCTGGGAATAGAACAAAAAGTCAATGTTGGCTTGCGTGGCCAGTTTTCTGAAAATTGCCGCGGCAGTCAACGTGTTAATTAGTTAAGCTATTCCTTACAATCGAATTCAGGCCTTTGGTTCTCTTTTATCAGTAAAGAACAGTTATCGTTTTATTGATTCAGGATTGTGTATTGATGTTGCGTTCTATTTCGCTGTCCAAATATGATTCCAAGATATTTGACATAATGAAATAGAGTAAAAGCTACTCCACTGAGTAACAAAGTGAGGGACTTTATCTTGGTAGGGTTCATTCCCAGTCAACAATTGTTCCTTGCATTATTTCGTTATTAATTTACGAAAGTAATTTTGCATACTTTGCCTGTAATTGCTACTGCCATGTCATCTGCATAAGTAAACATTTAAAAACGTAATAAAATTTCTTTTTTTTTTTGTATAATTTCTCCAGATATATATGCTAAGTACACTGCGGGGCATACAAAAATCTAAATTACATGCTAATTGAGAATTGAGTCTAGAAATTAGCATCGATCGATATTAGCAATGGAAAACAGATACAACAAAGCAAAATATTCTGAAAAATTTTTTTTTATTATTTTTAACAAAATACTGATCGTTATCGTTATTTTTTTTTATTCAAATTCAAATTATTAAAGGGTCGACGAAAAAAAAAAATATTTTGCTTTTGACAGCCAAAAACATCAGAAATCTTATTGTTTTTTATGTGTGTAAATAAAAAATATTTTTTTTTTATAAATAAATTTAAATTCAAATTAAGTTTTGTTTATATTCGTGTAAATATTTGCTTCTTTTTATTTTTCTTTGTTTTTTTTTTGTTTTTTTTTTGTTTATTTGACATCTGATGACATCGTGTAGAACTACAACACAATGAATACGTATGAATACGTCGTATTTAACAAGATGGCAAGAAAAACAAAAACAAACAAAATCTACTCACACTCATGGAATAGCAAAAATAAAAAGAACAACAACAACAATAAAATAACAATAATAAGATATAATGATAGGCAGATAGATGTTGTTGATGAATATCAATTCATTTGTTATCATGTTTCTTTTTTTAGTTTTTTTTGTAATTGTTGTTGTTGTTGTTATTGTTATCGCTCTTGTTCTTATGACTAGCGGCGACAATTACTTAATTTAGTAGATTTGCATAGCCAAGTATTGCATTGTGTGTGTTGTTTTGATATTACAGGGTTGCCAACTAACAATGATTAAAAAATTATTTGGGATTTTAATGCCAGATCTCAGAAGTTATGTCCCTATTCAGAATAAAATGCTTCAAATACAGACTCTTTTTTAATTAAATTTAAACTTTTTATTGAGTATTTCAAGTCGATTATTAGAAATTATAGTAGGCAACCAGAAAATACTTGGAATAGTATCATGAGGGCAGTCCTAGAATTAACAGACTGCAAAGAAATCAATAACCCTGGAAAAAATTTATTTTTCTTCACTTCATATCCAATTTACACACTTTTTCTAGCAACATTCAAGAGGTTTCACGCCATATTTATGTCCATCAGGGTCTTCCGAACTTTGATCGTTCAAAACAGACGTTATGAAGCTACATCTATCAAATTTATTATCATTTATTTAGTCTGTTATGCCACACATTCCATGGACGGAAATTCAGTAAAGCGTCAAAGAATAAAATGAAACGCAAGATCTCCCGAAAACATCGCCACTCTCCGTACACGCACGGAGTCGTTGTAGTCTTGTAGGTAGTGTGTTGCTTTATGAGACGCAAGGCCACGGTTCAAATCCCAGGTCAGACATCAAATCGAAAATATGAAAAAATATTTCTTCGGCGACTTCCTCTCAGGACTCTGAGAGTAAATAGAAAATTACCATGAAAATTTTCTCAAAAATCTGACTTTCGGCGTCAACTTTAAACTGTAGGTCCCACCACTCATGTATAAAAAATTAACACACACAACATAAGTGGTGTGAGAAACTAGGACGTTGTACAATGGGTCAATTCGACCTACGGATACTGTACTTGTCTTAATTGACAAGTACACGTACTCTAACCTGACCTAGACGTTATAAAGCTATATCTGTCAAATTTGTTATCATTTATTTAATCTGTTTTGCCACACATTCTGTGAACAGAAATTCAGTAACGCGTCAAATAATAAAATTCTTTTATCACCAGTAAGTCGATGAATGCAAGATCTCCCGAAAACAACGCCAATCTACGTACACGCACGGAGTCGCTGTACTCTTGTAGGTAGTGTGTTGGCTTATTAGACGCAAGGCCACGATTCAAACCCCAGGTCAGACATCAAAACGAAATTTTAAAAAATATTTCTTCGCCGACTTCCTCTCAGCAGATTTCTGGAAAAAACTCTGAGAGTAAATAAAAATAAAATTGCCATGAAAAGTTTCTCAAAAATCTGTCTTTCGGAGTCGACTTTAAACTGTAAGTCCCGCCACTAATGTATAAAATTAATACACACAACATGAGTGGTGTGAGAAGCTAGGCCGTAATCCTGATTGAAGGGTTGTAATGGCCATTATGTATATGTTCGTACACGCACACTCGATCTTCCTCAAACCACAACGAATTTTGGCCCCAACTGTAATTGACTCAGAAACTGAAGGAAAACAACCATAGACAGCGATGTGGCGGCCTTCCAAAATGTATCAATACAAAGTTTGTATGCAGTTCAACTGCTGTATATAAACTATGTAGATATGCAAAGTAACGAAACAATGCATCAACTATAAATCTGATGCCGGATTGCTTTTTGACTGCGTTAAAAACACAAATTGACGACGTTTTGAAATAGAATACATTGTATATATTTTGTACAGCGGCATTATGAAACACGATAGTTTGTTCAAACACAAAGCAACAAACATTTTGAAGGCAGCCTGTGTGTTGGGTAAATGGAATCCTAAATTCCTAAAATCTTTTTCTGAGAGCCTTTTCTAGATGAGTGAGGATGTGGACAAACAAAATTGTCGGTCTGTAGATGATACCATTTTACATGAGATGTAAGAGCGTCCAATGTATTCCAAAAAGTCACTATTTTGCGTGAATTTTGTGCTGAAGTCATCATCATTTCAAATTTCTTTTATGTTTACCAGACCATAACTACATATACTATAGATCGGCAAGCAGGATAGGTCGATGATTACCAACTTCTTTTAGATTGATTTGTATGATGTGGGCACTACAGAGATAAAATTTTTTACTTAAGTCGCATGTACATATATGCGAATAAACCACAAACGCGGGGGGTCTTCAGAGCCAACAGAATTCATGCCATCGATCAAATTTAGCTTTATTTATGCGCTAGAATTATAGAAAATTGGTCATTTCGTAGACCGTTCTACCCGGAGAAACCCTGACGGGTATTTTAACGATTATATTCCACTATTATAGGCCTCTCAAACGGATAAAAAATGTTAACTTACAAAATTGGTCACTCTTTAGTCAGGATTACGACCCAGCTTCTCACAACACCTATGTTGTGTGTGTTAATTTTATTCATGAGTGAAGGCACCTGCAGTTTAAAGTCGTTTCGGAACGACAGAGTATTTGAGGAACTTTTTCATGACAATTTTATTTCTCTCAGAATTCTTGTCAGAAGACTGCTGGGAAGAAAGCGCCAAAAACATTTTTTCTTTGTATTTTGTTTCTGTTGATGTCTGACTTGGGTTTTGAACCAAGGCTTTACGTCAAATAAGCCAACATACTAACTACAAGACTACGGTGACTTCAATATCTCACAAACATGTATACACACATGTATTTGGTCATTACAACCCCTCAATCAGTATTACGACCTAGCTTCTGACACCACTTATGCCAATTGAGTGTGTTAATTTTATTCACGAGTGACGGGGCCTACAGTTTAAAGTCGACTCCGAACGACAGATTTTTGAGAAGCTTTTCATGGCAATTTTATTTACTCTCAGAGTTTTTGCCAGAAATCTGCTGAGAGGAAATCGCCAAAGAAATATTTTTTCGTATTCGGTTTTTTGGATCTGTCTGTTCTGAGGTTTGAACCGCGAACTCACGTCTAATAAGCCAACACACTACCTACTAGACTACGGCGGCTTCTATATCTCACACATACAGTTGATTTTTTTGATAGTAAAAATAGTAGGCACTTATTGGAAAACCCAATACTGTTTTTTAGGTTACATGTATTATATTTTGAGCCGACCTCAAACAAAATGGAGTCAAGCAACTAGGAAACTATCAATACAGTATTTTCTGCATTACCTTAGCATATAGCCAATTATGGATTTTTTTGTACTACACCTTATATGTCTATATAGATTGAATGCATTTCTTTTATTTGTTTATAATCTATTTTTATTTGTTTTTTTCATTTTTTATTTGTTTATAATTTTTAAATTTTTATATGACAGTTGTGCACGTGACTTTTTGTTTAATTTACTCGTATACTCGTGTATTCATATGAAATGAAACGTTTTTTCATAATTATCACCGTATTTATCTTCTTGTTTTTTTTTTTGCCTCTAATTTACTGCTAATTTGTAGCCATTGTTGCTGTTGTTGTTGTTGTTGCCATTGTTTTATTATTTTTTTATAAACAATATTTATATACTCATTTACAGTATTTATTTATTTATTAATATTGTTGCTTATATTTATAAATAAATTAAAAGTCTGACGGTTTCTTTCTAAATTTCTCTCTTTTCTACTCGTATTTTTTAAAATTTTTTTCGTAACGAATTTTAATGTGTTTTTAATTGCAAAATAATAATAAAAAAAGGAACATTTCGAATTAAAAGATTTTAAAGGAGAAATTGAGGTAATAAATCATATAAAATTTTTTAATAAAAACAGAATAATTTAAAAATAAATAAACAAACCGCAATTATTATCAAATTAAAACAAGTTATTGAAAAATACCAACACATGACAACAGTTTAGCTAAGAGAACAACCCAAAATGACCACCGAAATTAAACCGAAAATAAAAAGGTAAAGGAAGGAATGCTTTAAAAAAATACTGAATATTTTCTCAAATTTTTAAAGTCCAATCCCTCTGGTTAATAATGGAAAATAGTTTCATTCAAATGGCTGCCTCGGCTGGCCATGCAGTAGCCTACGCGATCGGTCCTATTTTTAAGCACATTATCGATTGTGTGCAGATGTATTTCACCAATGGCTTCACGAATATTGTTCTTTAAAGCCAATTGTCAATTGTCTCTGGCTTGCCGGCGTAACACTTATCTTTGACGGCACCCCACAAATAATAATCCAACAGTGTCAAATCGCAGCTCCGAGGTGACCAAACGACATCAGCTCTGCGTCAGGGCGCAAAACATCGAGTGTAGCTTCGGCTGTATGGCGCGTAGCGCCGTCCTTTTGAAACCAAATGTTGCCAATATCCTCCTCTTCAATTTTTGTGAACAAAAATTCGTTTAACATGGCCCGATAACGATCGCCATTGACTGTAACGGCCACTCCTTGCTCATTTTCGAAGGAAAATGGCCCAATTATGCCTCTGGACCAAAATCCGCACCAAACAGTGACTCGTTTTGGGTGCGTCGGCTTTTCAATGTATGCGTGCGGGTTTTCTGTGCCCCAAATGCGACAATTTTGCTTGTTTGCATACCCGCCAAGATCAAAATGAGCTTCATCTGAAAAGATGATTTTTTTGCCAAAATCGGCATTTTCTGGTGTGGGCTACTGCATGGCCAGACGAGGCAGCCATTTGAATGAAATTATTTTCCATTATCAACCGGAAGGATTGTGCTTTCAAATAAAAAAAGCAATTTGAGAAAATATTCAGTAGTTTTCTTTTAAAGCATATTCAAAAAAAAAGTTATTTGGCGGACTCTTTATTTCTAAGACACTACATGGTGCTCTAAGAAAAGTTTCCAGTATTAAGTTTCTGTAAGACGTATGGATTTTAGACGAACGTCTATTTGTATGGAAAACACAAATGTCTTACAGAAACAGGCCCTACGTTCCCCTAAATAAAGACTAAAATTTTAACGATTTAAAATCGAAAATATTATTCGAAAGACAGCCGTAAACCTTAGAATATGTTGTCATGTGATTCGCCATTTATTTGCCGTCTTTATCGTACATTCCGGGATGAAAAGTATATCTATATGCTGTTGGAGGCCTGTATGGATGGTGAGACTTGGAGCATGCTAAGGGATCCTGGTTCATTTGATGACAATGTTGCCCAATTCATAGTAAGCTGTGTGTGCAAGCCTTTGAGTATTTCCATGCCAGGGGCATAATCAATAGGGATTTACAGAGGGAGAATTAAATGTTGGATGAGAGAGGCTATGTTAAGTTCGTTCCAGCATTAAAGGCATACTTTGTACTCTTGTGTAAAGGTACCGAAAAAAAGTTCTTCGAATTGTGCCAGCAATAGAAATAGGAATTATTCTTGGACCTCAGCAGTAAAAATTCTACAAAATATTCAAAAAATAATTGACCAATTCGACGTAAATCAATATTTTAAAATCACCAACATAATCAAAGGTTAGCGCAGTCCTGGTTCCTGAAGCTACTGCCAACATAACAACAAACATATTGGAACCACCACCTATCGTACCATTATTTGTACTAATTACAATAGTACTTATAAAAATACTTCTTTGGACCACTAAATGTTTTGTTATTCACAGAAATAATGAAAAAAAGTATTAAAATTAGCACATAAAAAAGTACTTTTTTTCTCCTTACTTTTTTTTGAAACCTTTTGGTACTTTTTTATGCTTCCATTGGACGAAAAATATTGTTGATTGTATTTCTTACTAAAATACTTAACGAAACCAAAACATTTGTTAGTTTTGTAGAGAAATGCCAAAAAAAAGTATTAAAAAAATTTAAAAAAAAGTACTTTTCTAATACTTATTATTAAAAAGTACTTTTCTAACAATTTTGGGTACTTTCTTAAAGTCCAATTGACACCAAAAATATGGGGTCTTTTAATACACATCTTCCTATCTTAGACGTTTGAAACGAAAACCTTATTGAAGCTACAGCCCAACGATCATAGATATGAGTTCGCTGAATGGGCGCAGGAGCAGTTGGCAATTGTCCCCAATTTTCATAAAAAATCCCGCTGTACACGTTTGCATACATAGACAAATTTCTGGGTAATAGATACGTAAATAAATAATAATAATAATAAATAAAATTGTTGAAGCTGTTAAAGGGCCAATCAGCATAAGATCCAAGAGCGGCCAATGCAATCCGAAAAAGTCACTGTTTGATGTGGATTTTGGGCTGGCAACCTCATTGGTTCATATTTCCTTGAGAACAACATTGCACAGGCCATGACTGTCAACGGCGATCACTATAGGCCCATGTTTATTAACTTATTTTGACCTGAATTGGATAATCTGTTTCCTAACGATATGTGATAGGACGGCGCTATGTGCCACACAGCTCATACCACATTGAATATTCTGCTCAAGCGATTGAGGGCATGGTTATGATGTAAACTGGCCACCAATAGGGCACGATTTGAATTTTCTTTTTTTAGGTACTTTAAAAATTAAGTACTTAAAAAAGGACCAAGACAAAGTACTTGATCTCTAATAAAAATTTATTACTTTTCCTTACTAATTTTTATTATTTTTCTCTCCCTACAGAGTGTTCTACAGCAGACTACCAATCATATACCGCTGGCCCATGATGAACTATTACAGCCTCCTTCGCCTACTGTCAACACGGCTAACAATCGCTTCCTAATGCCTCTACAGTGTACGGATGTTACCAGTTCCCAGGAGAAACTTTGTGAAAAATGCAAAAAACTCTTAGAGCATCGCATTTCCCCCATACCAGAACAAAGAAGCAGCAGTGAATCAAGAGTCACACCCGACAGCAATGGCAGTTCCATAGATTCCACCATATCCGAACAATATCAATCGTGTAATTCACGTTCAGCTTCCACTGGTAATACCTCTGAAACCTGGGCACCGGGTGAAAAAGATGGTGATAATAAAGAATCGGCTAAAGCCGATACCACAACGGATACAAATGTTGCGGCAAGACCAAAGGCCATAAATCCAAATCACCCAGTGCTCAAGAAACAGGGCGTGTCCGGTGAAAGTTGTGAGATTTCAATGCAACAATCGATTAACATTCCCATACCCAAGTATGAGAAGGACTACGGCAGTAAGCAATTGATTAAGGAGGCCATTATGGATAATGATTTCCTCAAGAATATCGATGCCTCGCAGGTAAAGGAACTGGTGGACTCTATGTATTCCCTAAGCATAGAGAAGGGAAAATTTGTGATTCGAGAAGGAGAAGTGGGTGCTCATTTATATGTCTCGGCCGAGGGTGAATTTGAAGTCGAGAAGAATGGCAAAGTTTTGGGTATTATGGGCCCTGGCAAGGCTTTTGGTGAATTGGCCATTTTGTATAATTGCACGCGTACCGCTTCCATAAGGGTTTTGTCCGATGCCAGGGTATGGGTATTGGATAGAAGAATTTTCCAACAGATCATGATGCGGACAGGCATGCAACGCATAGAAAATAGCGTTAATTTCCTAAAATCCGTGCCCTTATTAAAGAATCTCAGCGTGGAGGTTTTGGCCAAAATTGCGGACGTTTTGGAAGTGGTAAGTGGAAGAAATCGTTCAAGTCCTTAAAGCTGTAGAACAATTTAAATTTTTTTCTTCGTTTTTTAGGAATTTTATCCAGCCGGTACTTATATTATACGCCAGGGTGCTAGTGGCGATACATTCTTTTTAATATCCCAGGGTTCGGTTAAGGTCACACAGAAGTTAACACCCTCCTCGGAGGAAAAGGAAATACGTACTTTGCAAATGGGAGACTATTTCGGTGAGCAGGCCTTAATAAATGAAGACAAACGTACTGCCAATATTATAGCCATGGCTCCTGGTGTGGAATGTCTAACCCTGGATCGTGAGTCTTTTACCCATCTGATAGGCGATCTGTGCGAGTTGAAGGAGAAAAATTATGGCGATGAAAATCGTGTTTTGGCCATGAAATACTCGGAAAAAACTAATGAGATATTTGGAGCCAATGTTAAGCAAGGTAAGTACATTTGTTGGCACCAAAAAAAGTACCAAAGAAAAAGTACCAAAAAAGTACCAAAATTTTTTTTTTCCAGAATTCCCTGACATGCATTTGACCGATTTGGAAGTTGTTGCCACCTTGGGCATTGGAGGTTTTGGCCGCGTGGAACTGGTCAAAGCCTATCAAAAGAATCGTGTGGACATATTTGCTTTGAAGTGTTTAAAGAAACGCCACATTGTGGATACCAAACAGGAAGAACATGTCTTTAGCGAGAGAACCATTATGTTGTCCTGTGATTCGCCATTTATTTGCCGTCTTTATCGTACATTCCGTGATGAGAAGTATGTCTATATGCTGTTGGAGGCCTGTATGGGTGGTGAGATTTGGACCATGCTAAGAGATCGTGGTTCATTTGCTGACAATGCTGCCCAATTCATAATCGGTTGTGTGCTGCAAGCCTTTGAGTATTTACATGCCAGGGGCATAATCTATAGGGATTTGAAGCCGGAGAATTTAATGTTGGATGAGAGAGGCTATGTTAAGTTGGTAAGTAAAGGGAAAGGGAAATTTATTTCTTAAGGGTCCAGTAGTACAAGATGTTTTTTTTTTCTTGTTTAAAGGTGGACTTTGGTTTTGCCAAGTATATTGGCAATAGCAGCAAGACATGGACATTTTGTGGCACTCCGGAGTATGTGGCTCCAGAGATTATTTTGAATAAAGGCCACGATCGTGCTGTCGACTATTGGTCTTTGGGTATTTTAATACATGAACTGCTTAATGGCACGTAAGTTGTTTGTAATTTTTTTGAATTCCTTAACAACATGCTTTAAAATTCCTTCTTTTTTTTGATTGTATGAAATAGGCCTCCCTTTACCGCCAATGATCCTATGAAAACCTACAATATTATATTAAAAGGCATTGATATGATTGACTTTCCCAAACATATCTCAAGATCGGCTGTACAATTGATTAAGAAATTGTGCCGCGATGTGCCGGCAGAACGTTTGGGCTATCAAAAGGGTGGCATACAAGATATTAAAAAACACAAGTATGTGGCGCGGGTTGGCTTTACAACATGGCTTGAAGAATATTTTTTTTTAAATTAAATTTTTTTTTTTATTTGCAGATGGTTCCTAGGCTTTGATTGGGATGGCTTGCAGAGTCAACTGCTAATACCGCCCTTTGTAAGGCCTATTGCTCATAACACAGATACCTGTTATTTTGATCGATTTCCCTGTGATCCCAATGAACCACCCGATGAGTTATCAGGCTGGGATGCGGATTTTTAAAATTTCTTTCTTTTTCGTTTCCTTTTTGTTTGTATAACAAAACCTAAAGTGCCTGGGCTTTGTTCCCTACTCTACTAACATTAACATGAATATGAAAATATCCTTAAAAAATATCCTTAAAAACTTATCCAAAAAACAAACAAAAATTATTATATTAATATTAAGCATTTTTTTCCTTTTCTCCTATCGCTTTAGTTGTTAGATTTTGTAAGTCATAGGGAATTATGAAGCCCTTCTTAGCTTAAATTTGCTCATGAAAAAAAATTTAAAAATTTAAACTTAAGTGCCTTAAAGAAAACTGAAATTACACTGAGAGTGTGCTGCTCAAATTTCGTTTTTTTATAAAATCTGTAGTTAAACTAGTTTTTTAAGCGTTTTTGTTTTTGTTTTTTGTAATCATAAAATGCAATATGCATTCATTAATAGCTTTTGGCATACGTATGTAAGTGAATCTATTTTCCTTTTAATATTAGTATTGTTGTTTCTGTTCTTTTTTTTTAAATATATTTGTAGTTCAAATCAAATTTAGTGAATATTTTTTTGAAAATAATAAAAGCCTTGAAAACAAATCAATTTCCGTGTTCAATTCAAATTTCATCACAGTCTTACGAAATTTGGCAGTTGATAGTGGGCATTTTGTTGATGTTACATCTGTCAAATTAGTTGTCATTTATTCAGTGTGTTTTGCAAAATCATACAACGTTCAATCACATAAGCAAATAATAACACAGTTTTATAAAACTGGGTGTTCGGGATAACCCAAACTTGGGTCCATATGTGGATGACGGGTTACGTGAACAAACAAAGTTATTGAATGAAGGACGATACCAAAAATGTTCAATGCATGCCAAAAATCTCACTGTTTGATGAAAATTTTGAGCTGGCAGCATTATCAAACCAAATTTTTTTGAGAACACCATCAACGACGCACACTATAGATCGATAATGATCAACTTTGTTCGTCCTGAATTGGATAATAATATGATTTCAAAAGGACGGCGTTACAGACAACACAGTTTATGGCACATTGGATATTCTGAACAAGAAATTTGAAGGCAGAATCATCTCTCAGTTTGAATTTTTGTTGTGGGGTTTTCTTAAGTTGCAGGTGTATGCAACTAAGCCACAAACTCCAGCGGTCTTCAAAGACCATAATTTCGATGATATCTCACACACACGCATACATAATTGATCATTACAACTCTTCAGTCAGGATTACGACCTACTTTCTCACATCACTTATGTTGTGTACGTTAATTTTATATATGAGTGATGGGACCTACAGTTTAAAGTCGATTGCAAACGATAGATTTTTAAGATACTTTTTCATGGCAATTTTATTTACTCCCTTATGAGACGAAGTCGACCAAGAAATATTTTTTCATATTTCATTTTGATGTCTGATCTGACACTAAATATCACGGGAAAAATTTTCTTTATCGATGATGGCGGCGTCAACGGCCCATATTTGAACGTGGTTTCGATTTGAGGGCAAAGTCATCTCACGTGAATATAATGTAAACTGACCACTGAGACCGTACTATTTGACCCTGTTAGAGTCTGAAATATTTCTTAGACGACTTCCTCTCAGCAGATTTTTGGTAAAAACTCTGAGAGAATATAAAATTGCCATGTAAAGTTTCTGAAAAAAATTTCTCGTTCGGAGTCGTCTTGAAACTGTATGTCCCGCCACTCATGTATAAAATTAACACACACAACATAAGCGTGCGAGCAGCTAGGTCGTAATTCTGACTGAACTGTTGTAACTACCAAGCATGTATGCAGATTGTAGATTGCATGATCGCAAACAATCTTCTTCCTAAGGCAAACGGACATTGCTAGTTGCGATATGCGGCCTCGAATTTTAAATCCTCTCTATCGGTGTTAACTGCTTAGCCGCTATTTGGATGGTTCTCTTCTCTGATACAAGGAGGATTGTGACAAGTGACGTCAACGTATACCGCAATGCCTAACTTAGTGCGTTAAAGACACACTCCCAAATGAGGAATGTCCTTCCTAGTCGGAGAAGGAAAAATAAACAATTAAATGATTTAAATTCTTGAAATACTTTTTTTATTTAAAATTTAATTTTTTTCTAAATTCTTTTTCTTTAAAATTCTAACAATTTCGGAGTTCGAGTGGCATTTTATTTCCATTTAACAATGAAGGTGCGTATTTGCATTGGTAACATGGAAATGGTGAACTTATTAATGCCATCACTCTTCTTGGCAGCTAAGGGGGTATGTCTAGGAGTAAAGAATTCTACCTTTTTGGGTACAGTGCCATCAGGTTGGAATTTAAATCTCTTCAGATCCGACAATTTCATGCTGCCATCTAATGTGGTTTCACGTATTTCCTCACCTCCTAGCGAATCGAAAAGCAAGCGAATATTGAAGCTGACCGCAGAAGTTTCATTCTTATCCAAAAAGCTTTCCAAACGTAAGAGACGTTCATTGATGGAGTAGGGTTCCAAAGTAAGAATTTCAATACCGGCTGGCAAGTACGAGAACATAGGCATTTTGGGAACCTTCTTGTTGGTGGCCTTAGAGGCTGAACTAAAGAATTTCCACAAAGGCAACAGCATCTCTTGGGCATCATAACGTTCAGCAATAGTGGGCTTATTGGCAAGCTTACTAAGACTAAGATGGACTTTGCCTCTGGCTATTAAACCTTTGCCATAGGAGGTCTCATTAAGGGCTTCACCCACACCAAAGGCATCATCGTGTAATAAACGGCGATGCAACATTAATTCCACGGAACCATCCTGTAAGCTAGAGCCACCTTGGGCACGATCATTTAACACAGCTACACGTACCTTGGAACTTTCATCTTCTATGGCAATGCGTGAGGTTATGGGATAATAATTGCTGGATTGTTTTTCGGTTAAGTCGGGCTTGAAATATTCACGCGAATTGCGTTGACGCTTAAGCATTTCACGGCCATTGGCATCGGTATAGAAAACACCTTTAGTCTTGAGATTGGTGATGAAACGTGTAATATATTCCTTGCCTATGTTGTCCTGAATGGGTATGGGTCCAATAAGCCATTCGCATTCTACATAACTCTTGCCCTCATACAAACGTATGACTTGGGAGACAACATCACTGAAGCGTTGATGCACTTCTTTAACCAAAGGACCGGTGATCACTTTAATTGTGGCCGAAGGGCTAACCAAGATTTCAGTGCCATTGGGGCGGAAGATATAGGCACCGGAGGATCTATTCTGGGGCTTGCCATTATTGCCCAAGGCTCCTTTATAGTAATAGAATTGCTGTTGAATATTCTCGGAAACACCATTCATCTGGACATTGTACAAAAGGCCCTTGTTGTTGAAAGTCAATTTGACAAGCTGCAGGAAAAAGTTAAGAAGGTTAATATAGTGCTAGATACGTGAATAGAAATTCCTGGACTTACCGAATTCTCTACTATAGTATCGCCTGCAGCCTGGGTTTGTACCTCTTGACTCTGAGCTAAGTTGGAAGAACTAGCTCTCAAATTCTGGTATCTTGACATTCTATTATTGACCACATCATATTCGTAATACTTGGGCGAAGGCTTGATCTTGATATAGTAGCTCTCCAGTTTCTCTACATAGGCCTCGAATACCAATTCATGCTGGGTGGTATTATTTCGCAAATTGGTCAAAGCCAAGACCTCTGCGGGCACGGGGACAATTTGATGTTTCACTTCCTTTCCTTTAACATCGGTGACCACGTAATTATAATTCAACACGGGCACTCTAACATATTGCCTTACAGGTCTTGCCAAAGGATTAAACACGGTCACCACAACATTATTGGCCGATTTCTGGGTAAACTCACATACACTTATGTTCAGTTGCAGGCAGGAAACAAATTCACCACTTGTGAGATTGGTAAGCTTCTGTAAAGCCAAACGGGTGTTCTCCTGGGCAGTAATAATCGCATCTGTTAACATTCTATCGTAATCGGCAGCAACATGTTGTTTCTCGGTACCGGTAATGGCATCATGATGTTGCATTACACCCATGGCTTGCCTTAACTTATCCAGATTCTGAGTGGCAGCTGTTGTGGTTAGATTGGCCAGAGTGGTCAGTTGTTTGACAACCTGCAAGAAGTGATTGCCTTCACGTTCAAATCTCTTCTGGGTAGGCCGAGAACTGAAATAGCCCGACCAGTAGGTATGATTATCGGTACTGTAGGGGAAGAAATCTTGGGTCTTTTTGGGCCAAGTCAATTTCGTGTTTTCGTGTAAGGCATTCAAATAGCAATCGGGTGTGGAGTAAAACACATTGATTTTAGAGCCTTGCAATTGGCGTTGGTTGACGTATCTGCAAGAGGTTGAGTAAATAAAAAATGTCCAAGAAAACTAGCTACAGCACTTACTTGATCAATTTGTCCATATTTTTAAAGTTCATATTGGCATTTTCATAATTGAAATCATCACCCATGGGCACCATTAAATGTGTGGCACGATAATATTTGGCCATGCGATTGATATATGCAATGAACTCATCAACCTTAAATAACGAATACAAGATATTATGAAATCCATGTGCAGAGAAATCGATAACTTACCCTCTCCTTGACATTATTGTCATAACTGGCACCATCAATAATCGGTTTATCACTGCACAAGCTATCAAAACAGAAGCCAGGCGGTGCTGAATAATGATTGAACAGCACGCCTGTAAATAACTCACTATCGGGCAAACTATCGGAACTTTGCCAATTAAATTCAGCGGTTAAGTTCAACAAACGTTCATTTTTCTCTCTCCAATCCATGCGTGCAAAGAACTGGCCATCATAGCCCATTTGAGCAAAAATGGAAGCCATTTCACGGGAATGGCCAAAAGGATCAATTTGCCAGCCCACACGGGGACGAGCACAAGCGCCAAAAGTATCGCTTAGGAATCTTTAGAAATAAAGCAAGAATTTCATAAAAAAATTTGTAATCCCCAAGCTTCCTAGCTTTACTTACTTAAGACCCACAGTAAACTGATCGATAATGCCTTGATAATGTGCAGCCGCTTCATCGTTCATACTCCAGGCGCCACCAACAATTACCAAACGTCCTTCCTCTATTAATTTCTTGACATTTGTCTTCACTGCAGCGGTCTGTTCGTCGTACCATCTTTTGAAGAAGGCTGTTTCCACTTGAACAAATCGTCTCGATTTGTCTTTTAAAAGTTCCACAACAATATTGTCGAGAATATATTGTACACCGGCATGTTGGATGTTATTGCGACTGCCATAATAATACTGATCCACGGTTTTCAACCAACCAACATCATCATGGGAGTGGGGCACCAAATGAATATTTATCATATTGGACTTGGTGGCAGGGCAGGCCTAAAATTTAACACAAAGATAAGAGGTGTTTACACGTTACGATAACAATCGTTTTGAAAGCAAAAAAAAACATTGTTTATCAGTCTCAACAATCAATTTTTCTAAGAACCACTTTGAAAATAATTATCAGCTGTTTTCACATTTAGAGGGTACAGATAGCATAACATAATGATATACGATTCAATAAAACAAGTTAGTGATTGATTTATTAGGGCAGTTGAAATAAAAATTATCATAAAATTTTATTTTTGAGTTACCTAGCATGCACGCCTATTTTCAATTTCAACATAAAAGTCTCAGACAACTCGAACAGCACAAAATATGAAAGAAATTTTTCTTTCGGCGACTTTTCCCCAGCAGTCTTCTGGCAAAGACTCTGAGTGTCAAATAAAAATTGACAAGAAAAGTTCCTCAAAATTATATCATTCGGAGCTAACTTTAAGCAGTAATGCTCACCACTCATGTATAACATTAACACAGACAGATAGGTTGTTGTCCTGACTACAGGGTTGTAATGACCTAATAATTGAGTAAGTAACTCAATAAGTTACACAATATTGATCAGAAGGAATGAGAAATTAGTGTCAAACGAAAACATATGCTGTGTGGCATGACGCACTTTTATCGGAACTCATTTCATTTGGTGTTGATAGTCACTTCTCTCGATTTATTTTAAACTTTCTCAGGGAACGGAATATACGAATTATTTTAGTTGGGAATAAATTCAGGGATACCGCAAGGTTGTGTTCTACTTTCAATTCTTTTTTAATTTTCTTAACGATCATCTGTCTTTGTAGTCGCCATGGTCTAGTAGGTAGTGCGTTAGCTTATTAGACGTAAAGCCAGGCTTCAAGCCCCAGGCCAGACATCAAAATAAAATACAAAAAGTTTTCTTCGGCGACTTCCTCTCAGCAGATTTCTGGCAAAAACTCCGAGAGTAAATAAAAATTGCCATGAAAAGTTTCTCAAAAATCGGTCGTTCGGAGTCGACTTTAAACTGTAGGTCCCACTCATGTATAAAAATTAACACACACAACATAACTGGTGCGAGAAACTAGGACGTTGTACAATAGGTCAATTCGGCCTCCGTGTACTGTACTTGTCTTAATTGAAAAGTACACGTCCTCTAACCTAACCTAACATAACTAAGCCACTAATATGTTAGGGGATGTATTAAGGAGAACCAAAACAAGTGTACGTAAATAAGATGAAGTAGCCGTAGTCTAGTAGATAGTGTGCTGGTTTATTAGGCATGAGGCCTTGGTTCAAAATCCAGGTCAGACATCTCAAACAAAACGGAAAACGAAAAAATATTTCTTCCGCGCCTTCCTCTCAGCAGATTTCTGGCAAAAACTCTGAGAGTAAATAAAATTTGCCATGAAATTGACTTTAAACTGTAGGTACCGTCACTGATGAATAAAATTGGTCCACACAATATAAGCGGTGTGAGAAACTAGGTTGTAATCCTGGCAGAAGGGTTGTAATGACTAATTATGTACGAGTATGTGTGTAGTCGGTACAGTAATCCCTCGACTTACGTCGCAGTTGGTTCCAAAAAAGGTGACGTAAATCGAAACGACGTAAATCGAATTTCATATTGCTCATGCTACAAAGTAGTATGTTTTTAACAAGAAACTTAAAAAAGTTACAGTCTCCCTCGATTTACGTCGGAGTTGGTTCCAAAAAAAGGTGACGTAAATCGAATGACGGCGCAAATTGAAGTTAGAGGGAACAAAAAATTTTACGACGTAAATCGAAACAACGTTAATCGAGGCGACGTAAATCGAAGGATTACTGTAGTCCAGACCAATACTTCCAACGTACATGTATTCTTAAGATCTATTAATCCATGGGATCAACTTAACAAATTGGCTAGTGTTCCTGTGTATTCTCGATTTTACAATTTTAAGAACCTTCATTTCTTAATTGCCACAGCTGGTATGATGATGTGATTGATTGATGAGGTGATTGATAGTTCCTGCCTTCCTTCTCAAGCCTACAGTTCCTGCAGAAAATTTGTTCTCCCTTGAAACACTTGTTTGGTTGAATGGGTGCGTAAATAAGCTGAATTCTCGAATTTGGAGTTACGATAATCCACAGGCTTTTACCGAAGCCCCATTTACATCCGCCGGGAATTACTGTTTGTTTATGGACCGAAGGTATCATTGGTTTATGTCTTCGAAAACTTAGATGGTAAGAATGTATTGGGGCTAAACTAAAAATATTTCGTATCTCAATTAGTTAGTATTAATCTATCCAATATATGGTTCCAACAGAACGGAGGTACATGCTTTTGAATACAGAGTTACTTCACGTGATGAGCCAATTTATTGGTCACATTAATGTCAGAAAATTTTCTATCGAATTAAGCCCGTTTCATCGACAGTAAAACAAAACAGACCCTCCGATACATAAATATTTAAGCGAGGACTTTATAAAATATGGAAACTACAGTTTATGGATTGGACTACCGCGGCACCATTGTTGGTGCCGATTATCAAGAATTCACTGACTTTTTTCGAATTTTAAAATTTTTAATTCAAATTACTTTCATGTCCTTTCATTTGTTCACTTTTCCACAACTTCCAACTTCAAAATTTACCTTATAACCACAGGCCGCTTCATTGGAATCCACGCATGCCAATAGCACGACTAAGGCCGCTATAAACACTACGCACTTCATTTCACTTTTGTCTGCAGCAAAAGAGCTGTTCGTTGTTTTCTAAAATTTCGATTTTTTTTTTCTTTCGACTATTCCGACTAAGTAGCACTTTGACTCGTTTCCAATTTCGACTGATTGAAATTCAATTAATTGCCAAGGCTTTATAGTTTTTTTTTACTGTTAGATTCGTAAACAAAATTTTGATAAGAGAATATCACGGTATAGAGTGGAACTCAAGTTCTGTGGAATAGAAAAAATAGGGAAGAAAATACTGTTATTATTAGTGTTGTTGTTGTTTTTTGACAAATGATAAGCGTGTGAAAAATGCCGCGCCTTGTATTCTAACTTTTGAAATTGAAAATTTAATATTTCGCGGGTATGCTGATAAAACGCATTGAATTTATGATCTGTAGTTATCGGTGGCTGGTTGGTTGCGAATTTTTAAGGTTTCTGGTTTCTTTATGGAATTCTGTTTAAAATCTTATCACAACATTTATATTTTTTTAGTTTGTTTTGTCTAAAAAAAAATTGAAGAGCATATAAAAAATTTAATTAAATTAAGGAGTAAGTGAGTAATCGGAGTTATTAAAGTGCAATAAATTTATTAAAATTAGATTAGAATGGGTTTTTTAGGGGGATCCACAAGTCAAGTGGTTTTGGAGAAAGTGAAATTGGGTTGTCACATTTTATCTTTCTGGAAGTAAACAATAACAACAACAAAATACTACAATATCTAGAGTGTAGATTAGGCAAGCAGTTGTTAAGCGTAGAGGGTAATAAAAGTCTGCTTATAAGCTACTGACTAATACTACTACTCATTGACTAAACAATTGATTGATTATTTTTCAGCCTAACCAGATGGAACTAGAATTTCGATTGAAATACTGAGAAGTTCAATGAGAGGAATATAAGCCACATCGTTATTAGAACAAGTCTTCCATTTGCAAATGGATTATTTACATCCAGTGGATGTTAAAGATTGATGATTGATTGATGATAGATTGATGATACTTCAAATTATTTCTGAAAGTAAACAATAACAACAAAATACTACAATATGTAGAGTGTAGATTAGACAAGCAGTTGTTAAGTGTAGAGGCTCATAAAAGTCTGCTTATAAGCTACTGTTTACAACAATTCTACTATTGACTTGTTATACTGCTGCTTGACTAAACAATTGATTGATTATTTTTCAGCCTAACCAGATGGAAATAGAATTTCAATTAAAATACCGAGCAGTTCAATGAGAGGAGAATATAAGCCACATCGTTATTAGAACAAGTCTTCTATTTGCATTTCTATTTGCAAAGTGGATGTTAAAGATTGATGATTGATTGAAGAAAGATTGATTGATGATACTTCAAATTATTTAGAAGAGTGCAGCAAATCATGAATCCTTCCATTAATTGGATGTTAAAGATTGATGAATGACTGATTGAAGAAAGATTGATTGATGATTGATGATACTTCAAATCAGTTGGAAGAGTAAAGCAAATCATCAATCTTTCCATTAAGTGGATGTTAAAGATTGATGATTGATTGAAGAAAGATTGATTGATGATTGATGATACTTCAAATCAGTTGGAAGAGAACAGCAAATCATAAATTTTACCCACCATAGAAGTGTTAATACTATCCGATCTGAGCAGCTTGACGGCACAATAATGAGAATTTAGGATGATATTTCATTGAAGAGCAGGAATTAACAGTTAAATATGATGAACAATGACTAAGAGTCGTGGCTGTAGGCTAGTAGGTAGTGTGTTACCTTATTTGACATGAGGCCTTGGTGTAAAGCACAGCTCCAACATAACGAAATATAAAAAAAAATTTCTTGGGCGACGTTCTCTCAGCAGATTTTTGGCAAAAACTCTGAGAGTGTAATAAAACTGTCATGAAAAATTTTCTCCAAAAAATCTGACGTTCGGAGTCGACTTTAAACTGTAGGTCCCGCCACTCATGTATAAAATTAGTACACACAACATAAGTGGTGTAAAAAGCTAGGTTCAATCCTGGCTGAAGGATTGAAATGCTTAATTATGTATGTATGTATGCGCATAATGGAGAAAGGAATGAAATTAGGCATGCATCGAAATAGAAATTATAGTGAAGAGGTGCCTTACTACTGCGATTATAAGATATTAGGCGGGAAAACCCTTTTCTACGCTGCAAATTGTCCTGTTTTTTAGAGGAGCTAAAGATTGTCGAATATAATCTTCGTCTCTGCCATTGAATTCATGTGCTAAATTGTCGCATTTCGAACTACAATAATCAAGCTTTTATTGAAACACCATTTTCATCCGCAGCGAATTACTGTTTGATTGTGGCACGACGGTATCATTGACCCATATGCCTTCGAAATGGTTGATGATAAGCTTGCAACTGTGAATGGCGATCGGTATGGGGACATCTCAAATAATTGGAGTCTTTCTAACATGTGGTTCCGACAGGTTTTCATACGCTTTTTTTAGAATATAATAAAAATCGAAGTAAATCTGGACATTCTCACTCAGAATAAAACAGAAGGGTAGTAGTTTTAGTGTCCTGTTAAGAAAGTTTTGTTTGAAAGTTTTGGATGGTACTCCATCTGTTCTTCTTCAAGGGAATACCTGCTAATTTTCTGCACGGCGGCAGTCATAGGGTTACAAATCGGGTCTTACGAACTAGCTGACTAACTTTTTGGTGTGGAGACCACATTACGCAAATGATATTATGATAACTGAGCAGCTTTACTTCATTACATCGAAGAACTAAAGACATTGTTAGGCAATTCCAAAGCCCTGAAAACGGCTGCACACTCAAAAACACCGAATACCGGATTCCTGAGAATTTTAGACGCCTACAAAATCAGAAACCTTGATGCTTAACAGTTGCTACAGGTGTTTGGTAATGAAAAAAATTATTTGAGCATTTCAGCGGAAAGTAATGGAAAGGAAAATACATCATACATACATGTACACAAGCAAAATTTCATGAATTTTCATCTCCTCTACAGCCTTCAATAGAATTCATTTGTGTAGGCCAGCAGTCCTATTCCGTGATGAGTGGATCAATAAAAAAAAAGATAAGAAAAATGTTTGTCCTTATAAGGTGTTCTCGTTTATGTTAACCTCGGTATGTCTATAGTACTCATCAAGTCCAACATTTGATTAACACTTTCACGAAACTACAGATGTTGTCCATTAACAAAGTAGCGAAATTCGATTTCAAAGTCCAAATTTTGTTTACCACATTGGTAGAGTAGTTATACTTTTCCTTTTAGATAACTTTACATGCATTTAGTTTCTATTCAAGAAAAGAAAATATTTTCAACATCGCTATCTCTCAATATAAATCATAGCACACTCGTTTATAATGAAATTATTATCACGTATTCATTGTAAATAAATTTCTTAATCGAGATTCTATATAAAACTGTTATAAATTATAATTAAAAAAACTACCGCAAAAAACTTTCTTTCAACGAAAGCACTCTTTTAAGGTTCTTTCTTGATTTAAGGAAAAATAAATAAACTTTTCCTTTTTTTTCAAGAACTTGTCCTTACACTTGAAGTCAGTAAACTAAAGCTGGTTTCATGATTTTCTACTCATATTTGAAATAAATTCACTCACAGAGAGATTCCTCTATGGTTCGTATAAGGTATGCCTTCTGTATGCCTATAAACAATTGCTTAATACTTTCGCGAAACTACAGATGTTGTCCATTAATAGACTCCATTTGGAATTGCAAGCCTATTGTTATCAAGATAGTGAAATACGATTTCAAAGTCCATATTTTGTTTACCACATTGGTCGAGTAGTTCTACCTTTTCTTTTAGATAACTTTACATGCACTTGGTTTCTATTCAAAAAAAGAAAAAAGAAAATATTTTCACCATCGCTATCTCTCAATATAAATAATAGCACACTCGTTTATAATGAAATTATTATCACGTATTCATTGTAAATAAATTTCTTAATCGAGATTCTATATAAAACTGTTATAAATTATAATTAAAAAAAACTACCGCAAAAAACTTTCTTTCAACGAAAGCACTCTTTTAAGGTTCTTTCTTGATTTAAGGAAAAATAAATAAACTTTTCCTTTTTTTCAAGAACTTGTCCTTACACTTGAAGTCAGTAAAATAAAGCCGGTTTCATGATTTTCTACTCATATTTAAAATAAATTCACTCACAGAGAGATTCCTCTATGGGTATGCCTATAGTGGTCGTCAAGTTAAGAATTTACTTAATACTTTCGCGAAACCACAGATGTTGTCTATTAATAGAATCCATTTGGAATTGCAAGCCTATTGTTATCAAGATAACGAAATACGATTTCAAAGTCCATATTTTGTTTACCATATGGGTCGAGTAGTTCTACCTTTCCTTCTAGATAACTTTACATGCATTTGGTTTCTATTTAAAAAAAACGAAAATATTTTCACCTTCACTATCTCTCAATATAAATCATAGCACACTCGTTTATAATGAAATTATTTGTTTACCAATAACGCTGTTCTTATCACGTATTCATTGTAAATAAACTTCTTAATCGAGATTCCATACAAAACTGTTATAAATTATAGTTCAATACCGCACAAAACCTTGTTTCAACGAAAGCACTCTTTTAAGGTTCTTTCTTGATTTAGGGAAAAATAAATAAACTTTTTTCAAGAACTTGTCCTTACACTTGAAGTCAGTAAACTAAAGCCAGTTTCATAATTTTCTACTCATATTTGAAATAGTTTCACTCACAACAAGTTTTCTCTGTTTACGTATGAGTGACTAATGGGTTCGTAGAACGATGACTATTTTATAAGAAAAACGAAGAGATTCACGTATAAGAACCAGCCGCAAACAAAAAAAAAATGGATTGAAAATAACTAACAAGAGAACTAAATATAGTAGCTGAGTGTAATACAGCAAAAAAAAAATAGACGAAAAGTATCGTACAGTACAGAGCAGAATTATAGTAATAAAGGTACTTAAATATGTTTTAAAACTGGTATTAATTATGGAGGCCGGGATTTAAACTACAATTTAAATCCTTTATTGTAGTTTAACCCCCAGAAATTTTTATAATGAAAATAAAAGTTAAGAAAACTATCTAATCAGACTTATGGTACAATATCGTTTGAATGGAAAAAATGCAATTTTTTTAATTCTAATTAGACATGAGGCCACGGTTCAACCCCCAGTTCAGACCATACATACATATATAATCGGTCATTACTACCCTTCAGTCAGGATTACGACCTAGTTTCTCACAACACTTATATCGTGTGCGTTAATTTTATACATGAGTGGCGGGTCCTCATTAAATTCGACTCCGAACGACAGATTTTTGAGAAACTTTTCATGGCAATTTTATTTGCTCTCAGAGTTTTTGCCAGAAGTCGCCGATGAAATATTTTTTGTATTTTATTTTGACGTCTGTCCTGGGGTCGAACCCTGGCTTTTCGTCTAATAAGCTAACACACTACCTACTAGACCACGGCGACTACCCCCAGTTCAGACATCTCCAACGAAATGCAAAACATTTCCGCGGTGCCTTTCTCTCAGCAGATTTCTGGCAAAAACTCTGAAAGCAAATAAAAAGTTTTTCAAAAAATCTTTCTGTCTTTAAGCTGTAGGTCCCGCCACTCGTGTATAAAATTAACAAACACAACATAAGTGGTGTGAGAAGCTAGGTCATAATCCTGACTGAAGGCTTGTACTGACTAATTATGTACGAGTATGTGTATAGTCGGTAGTCCAAACCAATTTTCCCAACGTATATGTATTCTTAAGCTCTATTAATCCATGGGATCAACTTAACAAATCGGCTAGTGTTCCTGTGTATTCTCGATTTTACAATTTTAAGAACCTTCGTTTCTTAATTGCTACAGCCGAGATGATGATCTGATTGATTGATGAGGTGATTGATGGTTGCTGCCTTCCTTCTTCTCAAGCCCACAGTTCCTGCATATATTATTTGAGGGAATACCAAACCTATTGGCTTACTTACAGTGGCCAGTGGGAACCACAATGGCCAATCAACTTATGGAAAGAGGTCAATCACCATTATCCACATCAAGCCAGCACAGTCTAGCAACATTACCCGTATCCTGATGCTAATCAATCAACCACCTGATTGAACCATAGATTACAGAATTTGAACAGTCGATAGTTACCCCCTTTAGATATCGATTGTGATCAGAACTAAACAAGCCAAATATTGTAATCAGGCTTATTGAGAGGCATAATGAAGGTTTGAACGTTTCGGATAAGTCCCAATTCTTGCTGTATCCCAGCAGACTTGTCAATCGACTGTTGTTAAAGGTTCATAGCCATTCAGATCCAGGCAGACTTTATATCGTGTGGAGTTGTACTAACAGAACTAGAGGAAGTTCTATTACTCAACACTAGTCTCCACACAGATTGAGGAACTTTTGCTAATAATAACCTTAGGCTTTGATTAGGTCCTCTTATGTTAATCATATCGAGAGGTAAGGCAGTATCCACTAGAGCGGGTTATCATAAGCCTTAAGCTTTGAAATTTAACTTAAAGCATATCATTAGCTCAAAGTATTTAAACAATGGCTAAGTGTAATGTGTTATATTTCAATATTTGAAGGCTAGCTGCTGTTCTTAGCTAGTTCTAAATATAATTGTAGCTGTTGTTATCATCATAGTCGACTATTTGAACTCTTCTTGATATGTAAAGTAAAGTAAAGTAAAGTAAAGTAAAGTAAAGTAAAGTAAAGTATAGTATAGTATAGTATAGTATAGTATAGTATAGTATAGTATAGTATAGTATAGTATAGTATAGTATAGTATAGTATAGTATAGTATAGTATAGTATAGTATAGTATAGTATAGTATAGTATAGTATAGTATAGTATAGTATAGTATAGTATAGTATAGTATAGTATAGTATAGTATAGTATAGTATAGTATAGTATAGTATAGTATAGTATAGTATAGTATAGTATAGTATAGTATAGTATAGTATAGTATAGTATAGTATAGTATAGTATAGTATAGTATAGTATAGTATAGTATAGTATAGTATAGTATAGTATAGTATAGTATAGTATAGTATAGTATAGTATAGTATAGTATAGTATAGTATAGTATAGTATAGTATAGTATAGTATAGTATAGTATAGTATAGTATAGTATAGTATAGTATAGTATAGTATAGTATAGTATAGTATAGTATAGTATAGTATAGTATAGTATAGTATAGTATAGTATAGTATAGTATAGTATAGTATAGTATAGTATAGTATAGTATTATAGTATAGTATAGTATAGTATAGTATAGTATAGTATAGTATAGTATAGTATAGTATAGTATAGTATAGTATAGTATAGTATAGTATAGTATAGTATAGTATAGTATAGTATAGTATAGTATAGTATAGTATAGTATAGTATAGTATAGTATAGTATAGTATAGTATAGTGTAGTATAGTATAGTATAGTATAGTGTAGTATAGTATAGTATAGTATAGTATAGTATAGTATAGTATAGTATAGTATTGTATAGTATAGTATAGTATAGTATAGTATAGTATAGTATAGTATAGTATAGTATAGTATAGTTTCCAAGGTAATATTGGCCATCTATTGAGCCCTTTCTGCTCGAATTTTATGACCTTTGACTTTTCCTGCAAGATCACATCTCCCTAAATGGATTGCAAACAGATCCTCGCTAGCCTTAACAGGACCTTTTAGACGGTGAGTAATGTAGTGAATTGGAAAAGAATAGTACGGGGTTGTTGAATTGGGTGCGCCGGTGAGAAAATTCGATTACTGAGTCAAAATCATTCCTAAGAGGAGGTGCTTTCCTTCGGTGTTTGTTCATGGGGCGTCATCCTTTGCACGGATTGGAGACTTTTTCATTTTTAAAACTTTTTTCATTATCCCTAATCGTCCCAATTTCGATAATTTTGTTTCTTAGCGCACTCTCTCATCCAGAAATGTGCCCCATAGCTGATTTCTTTTTTTTTTTTTTACACAATAAATCACTCTTCCCTAATGGATTTCAATCATTTTTTCCCATAAATTAAGACAAGACCAGATAAAAATAAATGTTTTAACCTGCGAATTTTTGTGGCTCTCTTCTAATTAAATGAAATAACTTCCAGAAAACAAAATTTCAAATAAATAGCAGCGATATTCAGAAGATTTTCAAACAGTTTTTCTGAAGTTTGTTGAGATCGTAAAGCAGAAAATGAAGTACTTAAGCTCTCTTATGGCAATTCTATGTATTTTTGCAATACATCATCCTAAAGGAGTGTATCTGAAATCAGTACCACCGGTACCCGAAGTGGTGGCATATATCAACGATAGAATTAATCTGGAGCTTACAGCAAATCCGGAAAGAGATGCCAGATTTTTAAAACTCAATGCGGCATTCAATGATCAACGTAAACGTCTCGCTGATGCCACTATAAATGAACCCGCTCAATCAGGTGATGATGTCAGAGCAGAGCAAGCCCTGCTACGTTTTCATTTTTTTACGATTCAATTCAATGAAGTAAGCCGTCGATTGGAAGAAGCCATACAATGTGTACGAAATGTTGAAGCTGATCCCAAGCAGCCCATAAGTGTGCGTTACAATGCCTTGATGTTGTTGAATGAGCTGAGAGATAGCAGCACCATGGTTGAGGCTCAAAGAACTTTACAACGTTATGAATATTTCTACCGAAACTTGAATTCAGGCCAAGCACGTAGTGATGGAGATGAAATTCTGGAAATTTCTGAAATTTCACAACCTCAATATGATGAAAAATACGAACAGCTTTTGGGTATTTTGAATCAAAACGGTACGGATATAAATGATCCTCACGTTATGCATGTTATAGATTTTATAGAATCAAATTAAAATTCTATTAAGTTTTGAACTTAACAAATAATACAGAGCATTGCAAAAAAAAACTCAAAATTTTCATTTAAAATATACTCTAGCATGAGTTATAGAATTAGTATTCCAGGTTAAGGTGTTTGCAATCACTAAGGAAGCTGGGTACGGTACGGGTAGCTCGAGATTAACTCCAGTCTGCAGGATCCCTACGATGCTTCTAAACAAGAACAAGCAGGTACTATTTTGTTTTACTGGGCATTATAATATGGCAGATAATGAGGGCACAGTGACCAGCAAAGGGCACAATACTGATTGATCGACAGTTTAGACCTACCTCTCTACACTTCTTCGCTGTGTCGAGCTGGTGATCAGACGGTGAGTGAATTCTTCTTAGTGTTATAGGGGAGATTGTAAATTCATTAGATATGCTGGATCTTCCTTCTGCAGTATTTCGTAGTCAAGTGGGGAAACGTTAGGTTGTTGAGCATACCCTGCATCTTTTCTTTGCTATGCAGATGCCTAAAATTTTGATTCCTTTGCCGCTTTGCCTTAAACTGTCTTAGCGATATAGCCTCTGCTTGTAAATTGTGTTATTGACACTCTTTTTTCTGGCATAAGCTGGCTCGTAAGATATGTCTGTAAGCCTCTTAGTCTTTCTATCTTTTTCTTTTCTTTCTTTTATACGTTTAGATAACTTTTCTTTATTTCTTTCTCCTCTTCCTTTTCCTATCAATGTAGGTTTTTTGTCTTTAATCAGCGATTATTTGATCTTACTCCGAGAGAGAATGACTCACCTACGAACTAAACTTAGAACATACAACACTTGTAAAGGGTCCGCCAAATACCTTTTTTTTTTGAAAATGCTTTAAAAAAAACCACTGAATATTTTCTCAAATTTCTTTTTTTTTTTATTTGAAAGCACAATCCTTCCGGTTGATAATGGAAAATAATTTCATTCAAATGGCTGCCTCGGCTGGCCATGCAGTAGCCTACACGATCGGTCAAATTTTTATGCACATTATCGATTGTGTGCAGCTGTATTTCACCAATGGCTTCACGAGTATTGTCCTTTAAAGCGTCAATTGTCTCTGGCTTGTCGGCGTAACACTTATCTTTGACGGCACCTCACAAATAATAGTCCAACGGTGTCAAATCGCAGCTCCGAGGTGGCCAAACGACATCAGCTCTGCGGCTGATAATGCGATCTTCAAAAACAGGGCGCAAAACATCAGTGTAGCTTCGGCTGTGTGGCACGTAGCGCCGTCCTGTTGAAACCAAATGTTGCCAATATCCTCCTCTTTAATTTTTATGAACAAAAATTCGTTCAACATGGCCCGATAACGATCGCCATTGACTGTAACGGCCACTCTTTGCTCATTTTCGAAGAAAAATGGCCCAATTATGCCTCTGGACCAAAATCCGCACCAAACAGTGACTCGTTTTGGGTGCGTTGGCTTTTCAATGTACGCGTGCGTGTTTTCTGTGCCCCAAATGCGACAATTTTGCTTATTTACATACCCGCCAAGATCAAAATGAGCTTCACCTGAAAAGATGATTTTTTTTTTTGCCAAAATCGGCATCTTCTGGTGTAGGCTACGGCATGGCCGGCCCGAGGCAGCCATTTGAATGAAATTATTTTCCATTATTAACCAGAAGGATCGTACTTTGTATTATATTCCATGTTCCAACTTAGGGCGGCAAACAACGTGTTTCTTATTACAGATAACTAGTAGTCGACGTAGTCTAGTAGGTAGCATGTTGGCGTATTAGACGTGAGGCCACGGTTCAACCCCAGTACATACAGAAATATGCAGATTTTTGGCAAAAACTCTGAGAGTAAAAAAAAATTGCAATGAAAAGTTTCTCAAAACAATCTGTCGTTCAAAGCCGACTTTAAGCTGTAGATTACGTCACTTATGGATAAAATTAACACAACACAACACAAGTGGTGTGAGAAACCAGGTCTTAACTCTGAGTAAAGGGTTGTAATGAATTATGTACGTATTCTTTTCATTTATTATTATTACTCTTTTTAGAGATAAAGTAAAGTAAAGCGTCCCCCTTGAACATATTTTCCTGATACTATTACAACACAAAGCTTGCGAAGCACTTATCCTCTGAGGGGTGGTTCATGTAGAAAATAATTTATTTTGGAATTTGATTATCTCAAGTCTATTTAAGCTAACTTTTAAGAAACTGAAGCTCATAACAAACCATTTTTCCGCATTAGATTTGAATATGTTTTCCTTCATTAATGAAGATAAGAATTAAAAACAATTATTTTCTTCGCATATTTTATGACTCTGTGGTAATTAAAAAAAATAATAACTTCCGTAAGAATCTCATATAAATAGCAATGAAATTCAAAAGACTGTCAATAGTTTTCTCTAAAGCCTTTCGAGACAGCCAAGTAAACTAAGGAAAAGCAGAAAATGAAGTACTTAACCTCACTTATTGAAATTCTATGTATTTTTGTAATCTACAATCCGAAGGGGGTACACCTGCAAGTAACACCAGCACCACCCGAAATAGTACAATATATAAACGATCGAATTAATCTGGAACTTGCAAGAAATCCCCCACTAGATATCAGTTCACTACCAGGATTAAGTGCGCATTTCAATGATGAACGTGGACGTCTCTTAAATGCTGTTCTAGGGAATACCACCCAAGCGGGTGACGATGTCAGAGCAGAGGAAGCCTTAAGACGTTTTAGAACATTTACGCAGCAGTTTAATAATATAAGAGGTCGTCTCGAAGCAGCTATAAATGATTTGAATCGCATACAATCGAATCCAAATCAACCTCAAAGTGTCATGTATAATGCCCTTATGTTGTTAAATGAACTCAGATATAGCAGTTCCATAGCTGAGGCTCAAAGAGCTCTACAAAATTATAACAATTTTATTCAAAATCTAACGCCTAACCCTGTAGTGACACCCGAGGATCCAATAGGTTCTCCACTAACTGAAGAGCAACGTCAAGCCTTCGAAGAGATTTTAAGAATTTTACGACAAAACAACATGAACATGAATGCTCCTGTTATGAAATCATTTTTGCAAAATATTTTACAAAGGCCTACACGTTTACGCCCAATGGCCGCAAATGGTTCGGAGCTATTGAATGCATTGTTTAATTTTGCCGGTTACCTCCCTTATTTGGGTTAAGATGCAACCGACAATGAGTTGCAAACCGAATAAGATTTTTAATTTAAAAGAAAATAATTTTTTCGTTTATTGTTGTATGCTAATCTGCAATAAATAATAAAAAGCATTCATTAAAAACAAAAAAACACAAAATTCGCTTCAATGTTAGCTGACTGATCGGTGTATTAGACACGAATACATGGTTCATGTCCTTGGTAAACAAAGTATGAAAAAAATATATTTTTCCCAGCAGTCTTCTGTCAAAAACTCTGAGAGACAAATAAAAATTGCCGTGGAAAGTTTCTCAAAAATCTGTCGTTCGAAGTCGATTTTAAACTATAGGTCCCGCCAAATGAAATTAACACACACAACACAGCATTAGTGGTGTGAGAAGCTAGGTTGTAATCCTGACTGAGGATTTGTAATAACCAAATATGTACGTAACTCTGCTGCTCCTACTATAATTAAAGCACTGTCTGTAGTCTAAATTAAACTCTAGGTCCCGCCACTCATGGATAAAATTAACGCCCACTGCATGGCTAGTGTGAAATGTTAGGTTGTAATCCTGACTAAAGGGTTGTAATTGCCAACTAGGTAAGTAACTCCACATCACACTGTATACATGAAATCCTTCCAAATATATTGTAAGGGAAGACGTTGCTTTTAGAATTCGGGAGTCGTGTGAGACATTTTGCGCATTTTCTAAGCCAGATCTTTTTTTTTTTTTTTTTTTTGATGGAGTCTGTCCTAGTAAGTAAGTCAACCTATCTACACCTATAGCAACAATTCTAAAAAACTGCCTCTAAAAATAAGTTTTAAGAGCAATTAAGATCTCCCTCCGTCAATAGAGTCTGACACCATTTCAGATCACCATCAATGTTCTTCCTATTTCTGATCGCCATTCTATTTACGTCACCATTTTCCTACCGAGAATGGACTACAACTCTCACGTATGGGCTGGTGCATAGAAGTCTATTTCGAGGAGTTTGGATCGCATACAGAAGAGGGAGAACGTGCTTGTAGGGAATCCAACTCTATTGATTCATTTGAGCATCATCGCAATGTGGCTTGTATTTCACTGTTCTGTCGCTACTACTACGGATTCTGCTCTTGTGAAATAAAAGAACTGCAGGTTACATCCGTTTATGGTCGATTGAGCAGTCCATTATAGACAGAACTTGTTCTTTAGCCGTACTGTTCGTATGTGGAACAGTTTCGGGTCACCTATAATATAAAGAGATTCAAATGGAATGTTTACAAAAACTGCTCCCTCTTTTCTCCTTCACATAATCTATTTTCCTAATTCAAACCTAATGCACTGCATGCGTAGAGGGCATCCCCTGAGTGTTGGTCGTATAAAAAGCACAGAACTGTACATATATGCATTTGGATTCTATATATCATGAGCATTTGAATCAAACACAAATCCAGTATATTCTGAAATTCTAACCTGTCTCTGTACATATGTATATCTCTTGAAGCTAAAATTTATGGAGCTACGAATGGCAGTTGCAGATAATGCGTCTAATCAGTGGTTATTGTATTGTGTTGTATTCTTATTATTGTATTGAGTTGGGTATCGCTGAAGTTAGGTTTCGGTTGACGGTAGTTGTGGTCCTAGCGCTCGTTGTAATAGGCAATTATTTGATCTGTGCTATAATTCTACTCTTTACTGTGCATTTCTCTAATTGTTATTTTTCTTATCATTTGTAAGAGCACACCTGACTAACTATGTAGTTTCGTTAAGAGTAAATATGGTACTCATAGAGGAGAATTACTTCTCCAAATTACTCTACCTCTATCCCTCTCCCTCTATTTCTTGCTCTCTTGCTCACTGTCGCTCACGCACTTTAAACAAACACATTGGAAACGTTGTAAACAAATTAACAATGAAAGTTTCTCTCTTCTCTGTGACTGTATTTCACTTTTATTTTTATTCTTCTCTATTTCCCGATCTATGCGGGATTTCGAGTGAATTCTTAAATCTCAAACTGATCATCAATTAATGACGCTGAGTGTAATCTGAGAGCATCAGAACACATAAAAGGAGTGTGCATAGAATGAAATCCTTTAAGTCGGTTTAGTGACGGCAAACGAACGTCAAGTTGAAGTTGCGCTTTAAATACGAGGAGAAGAAAAAGTGAAAAAAACCCGAAAGAAAAGAAAGAATTTTAAATAAAAAAGAATTCTGCTTGGAAGTGAATTATGGCAACCGGTTTAGTGGCCAAAGTAATTGCAACGCTTTGCATTATTTTGTGCTTTTTGAAAAATGCTGAATTGCATCCAGAAGAGTCAATGCCCAATGTGGGCACAAACTGCGGTTATGCGGTAGGTCAACTAAAGTTAAACAAACAAACAAACAAAAAAAGAACTGAAGACTTGAATAATAATTTAATTCCTTTCCGTTTCCTTTTCTTTTCTTCTTATTTTTTAATAGAGCTGCCCTAAAACTAAACCTCTTATGTTAAATGTCCACTTAATACCCCATACCCATGATGATGTGGGCTGGCTAAAGACTGTCGATCAGTACTATTATGGCAGTGAAACACTCATACAAAAGGCGGGTGTTCAATATATTTTGGATTCTGTTGTCCAAGAGTTACTTAAAGATCCCAAGAAACGTTTTATTTATGCGGAGTCGGCATTCTTCTTCAAATGGTGGCGTGATCAGACACCCGAGCTACAGGATCAAGTGAAAATGCTGGTTAATGAAGGTCGTTTGGAATTTGTTGGCGGTGCGTGGAGCATGAACGATGAAGCCACAACACACTATCAAAGTATTATTGATCAATTTTCCTTGGGTTTAAGGTGAGTGTAAAGATTTCTTGGATTTAATTTTAATTTCTTGTTGTTTGCATTTGTTTTGTCGTGAAATATGAGGGGAAATTACAAAGTGTAATGATTTTTTGACAAATATAAATAAATTTATAAACATTGTTTTAAATGACTAGCCGTGTAAAAAGGATTTGCTATTCTATCTAGCTATGGACCATATGATGGAAATGATATATTTTTAATGGATTTTGACAAAGAGACAGATTAGTGGGTGTTGGGGGAGGAGTTCAAATAATAAAACTGTTCTAGATTTGCCTTCAATAATGTCAATACCCTTCGCTGTAAGACAACAGTTTTTTTTGTAGATTTCTTCCAACTTTCTAACCCCTAGTACATATACAGAAACGAATCGAAGTCATAGCAAATTGAAACTTGCTTTATTGATCCTGCAAGACAATTATCCATAACGGCATCAAGCTCTATTACATTGAAGTTAATAACGTTTATTACGTTCACTGCAGTTCATCAGATACCAGCTCGAAAGGAAAAAAGAGAAAGAACAGAAGGATCAGCTAAGGGAGAACGTACAAACACATTCCTTAGCCGGCGTAATATCACAATTAAATTCTGGAGATTCAGAAAATTGGCTTCCGATAAAGAATTGAAGCTTTCAAATTATTCTGTTCCATAAGGAACCCAGTAACAGCTTCACATTGCGATTGCTGAATGACACCAGCGAGTCTGTCTGTCTGCCAATAGGAACATTCGAACTTTGACAGTTAATAACGGCCATTTTGTTGAACCAACATCTGTCAAATTAATTGTCATTTCTTAAATTTATTTTATCTAATCACAGTGGCCAACCGTAGACAAAAACTTGTATTCGCTGAATGGTCAGCTGTCGTAAATTTTTATCGAAAAATAATCCTTAAACGATGAGTATCATTTCTGTATAAATGGGTGTGTGACCAAACAAAATTGTCGAATTTTAAGACAACGAGATCCAAGAGCGTGCAATGCATCGCCAAGAAGTCACTGTTTGGCATGGAATTTGGGTTGAGGGCGTCATGAGTCCATTTTTCTGTGTGTCAAAGCCCAGCACTATAGGTCGATTATTAAAACTTCTTGTGGCGTGAATTGAATGATCTGAACATCAATGACATGTGGATATACAGGATAGTATTACGTACCACAATGGCAATAATTTGCTCTGGGTTTCGAAGGCATGATCGGCTCACATGAAGTTATGTGAACTGGCCACCGACACGGTGCAATTTGATCCCGTTAGACTTTTTCTTGTGAGGGTTTCTTAAGTCGGTTAAGGTGTAAGGCGAATAAGTTACAAAGCACAGCGGTTCTCAAAGTCAATTTAACCCATGCCATTGCTGAAATTTTGGCTGATTTATGCGCCAGACATTTCGTATACGTTCCGTTAGTGACATTTAAAAGATGTTACATTCCACTTATACTGGCGTCATAGGTTTTTCAAAATAATAGAAAATGCCTCGTGACCCAATGGGAACTGAAGTGATACGGTCTAAAGATCTTTGTAAAGACCTAATAGTGGAGAAGTCATTTCTTTGGAATGAACATAAATACGGGAACCTCTAGCACCTCGTCATTGTTTGGGTGAATGTATTGAACCCGTTATTAACAGAATAAAATACATGGGCACATCAGCAGAGTTCCGGACTCCAATTTTCCAAAATCCATTATTTTATTTTGAAATCATAGGCAATTAAGTGGAACATAAGGAGCGTTTTAGATTACATTCCTCTAGCAACTATGACAATAACCACCACCCTTCATTAAACAGTTCAGTAAACGTCATTTTTCTTGCGTAGGGACCCATAGCGAAGCGTAATTCTATTAAATTTTTTTGATTCGAACACTGCAGTTACAGATGTAATTAAAAAACTTATTTTTAAACAAAAAAACAAGCGGAATACATATTTAATTTATTTTAAAACCTGAACGTAATTAAAAATTTGAACTTTCTTTACCTTCCAGGCGCCTTAACGATACCTTTGGCGAATGCGGCCGTCCACGCATTGGTTGGCAAATTTATCCATTTGGTGGCCATTCACGTGAAATGGCTTCAATGTTTGCTCAAATGGGTTATGATGGTCTCTTCTTTGGCCGTCTCGACTATCAGGACAAAGATGAACGTCTCTTGAACAAAAAGGCCGAAATGATTTGGAGAGTGTCAGCGAATTTAGGTGACAAAGCTCATTTGTTTACAGGTGCCCTATACAATCAGTATCAACTGCCGCCAATAATCGATGGTGAACATTCACCAGATAATAATGTTGACCGAAGGGTAAGTGTTGTAATGATTGATTGATTGATTATCTGTCATCATCATCATTATCCATTGCCTAGTCTAATGCTTATCTAATGCTTGAGAATGTAAAATTTTTAATTAAAAAAATATTTTTTTTTTAAATGTAGGTCGGTGAGTTCTTTGAATTTGTTAAGACACAATCAAAATATTATCGTACTAACCACATTATTGTAACCATGGGTGGTGATTTTACCTATCAGCATGCTAATGTCTATTATAAGAATTTGGATAAACTAATACGGTAATAATAACAACAAGAACAAAAAAAATTATTTTAATTCTTTGGATTGCTTGGATTGGATTTTAAAGTAAAATTTTGGTTAAAATCATGTACAGAATATGGTAAAAATGCTTTAAGGCATCAGAATTATGTAACCCACTAAACTGTTTAGAATTCTATTAACCCTGTATTGGTACTAAATCTTCCCTAAATAATCCCCCCCAAAATTTCTAACAAAACAGGTCTTATTTCAAGAATGGATTCTTACAGGAATATTTGCAAGTCGTAAACTTTTTTGAAGAAAACCATGAGAAATTTTGTACTCTTGTTGAAAGTAAAAGTAAAATCTTTTGAAATTGGTCCAGGTCAAAGGTCAATTTTAATCTATTCTACTATACAGAACACTTATTCATAAAGTCATCAAGCTATACGGCATTCAAGATGATATCGTTTCAATCCACAATTTTTTTCGCACATAATATCGATGATTTCTAACCACATACTAATTCCAAATATAGATACATAAGTACATACAGAATTGGTCATTACAATCCTTCAGTCAGGATTAAGGCTTAGCTTCTCACACCACCTGTTATGTGCGTTAATGTTATACATGAGTGGTGGGAGATCTGCAGTTTACAGTCAACTCCAAACGACAGATTTTTGAGAAACTTATCTCAGCATTTTTTTGCCTGAAATCTGTGAGAGAAAGTTGCCGAAGGAATAGTTTTTTTTCAGACTTCGTATTGTTGCACATGTCTGACCTCGGGTTTGAATCTTAGCCTCACGTCTAATAAGCCATCACACTACCAGCTAAACTACGGCGACTTCCATGCTAGTAATAGCAACTCAAAATCTACTTTATTGATCCCGCAAGACAATTATCCATAAAGACGTCAAGCTGTACTACATTCGAGATAAGATCGTGGATTAGTTTTAATCCCGTATAATGGATATCCTCTCGGAAAGTTGTACAATAGTTACACAGTCTAATAGCTTTTAAGCTATTCGTTAAGACTTTGTTTCCCTAAACTCAGATAATTTTGTTCTCTACCCCTTCAAATATCCGCTGATTAAATACTCGTCACGCTGGAATATCCTCTTCCATTCCAACGTTATACAGTTTAACTGCAGGATGTTAATGGGCTCTACAATGGTCTGATTTTGTTAGACTTTTCTGTTTTAGTTTTCAAAGTAGAAAAGATTTTAGGAGTAGGTTCCAAGTCCAAATTTGAACTCCAGGAAATTGAACGACAGTATACACATTAGTTAACAATCTAGCGGGTGCTGGTCTGTCGTGGCGGATGGTTTAAGTGTCAACTCGAATACAGCAATATGAGGATCATTCGGGAGACTGTAGTGTTCACCACTATAAGAAATATTGACTTGTTTGGTTACATACCACTTCTTATCAGAAAATCAAAAATTGTTTAAGAAATTACATTTGAAAGCTCAAGGGTTAAAGGTTAAGGTTAAAGGACAATTTAAGTTTAATAAATTTAAAATTTTGTTGCCATTATTATTAAGCTTTAATTCATAACCTAACCAAACTTATTATCACTTTAAGGACCATTATTACAACATGCCGTTATCTAAGGGGAGGATTTTAAAGGGCAGATAAATTGTTTTTCATTATTATGAGTACCAAATAAGATAGAAGTTATCGACATTGTTGCGGCACTGCCATATTTTTGAAAAATTTTATCTGTAAGTTGTAATAACGAAAATAAGTTAAAGGTAACTTTACAGTTCCCTTTAGATAAAGGTACCTTTAACTAAACCCAACTTTAACGGCAAGTTGTAATAATGGCGCTAAGCTCCTGACCTTTTGACCTTTAAATTACTTGGGGCAAATAGAAAATATTCAGAGCTTCCTTCCCTTAAATTTAGTTCTTGAGTTCCAGAACTAATCAAGACCCTTTATATTATTGAAACCATTTTCTAGATCGACGAATTCATTGCTATTGCACGCAAAATGTCTCAGGGTTATCGCACCAATCATATATTAGTGACCATGGGTGAGGATTATAAGAATTTGGATAAGCTAATTAAGTGAGTTTTTAATCGAAATTAAATCTTTAGAAACCCAATCAATCCAACGACAAACAATATCACTTTAAATCTTTCCAATTCCAGATACGCCAATGCTCGCCAGGTCAATGGTTCCGATGTCAATCTTTTATATTCTACACCTTCATGTTACTTGAAATCTTTACATGATGCTGGTATTACATGGCCCACTAAAGATGATGATTTCTTCCCTTATGCCTCCGATCCTCATGCCTATTGGACGGGTTACTTTACCTCACGACCCACTCTTAAGCGTTACGAACGTGTGGGTAATCAATTCTTACAGGTTTGCAAACAATTAACCTCCTTGGCTCCATATATATGTCCCGATTTATTATCAAACTTGGATTTTATGCGTGAGACCATGGGTATTATGCAGCATCATGATGCTGTTACTGGTACGGAAAAGCAAAAAGTGGCCTTTGATTATGCCAGACGTTTAAGCGTAGGTATGCGTACGTGCAGCGCTAACACTCGTGCCGTATTAAATCGTTTGACGCAAGGAGATAAGCCACGTCCCGCGTCGATTGTTTCGCCACGTCCCATGCAATTTGAATTTAAGACTTGTGCTCTTCTGAACATCAGCAGTTGTGAAATATCGGAGAAAAGCGATCATTTCGTATTGACGCTGTACAATCCCTTGTCGCATTCGACCTTCGATTATGTCAGACTACCCGTACCAGATGTTAGTTATGTCGTTACGGATCATAAAGGTAAGCTTCGAAAAAAGTACCATTTCATACAAAAGTACTTTCAAGAAGAGACATTCCTGTGGGCTGATTTTTGAAAAATACTTTCTTCTACTCTTTCTAAACATGTTTATTGAAAAAGTACCTTTTCGAAATGTACTTTTTACTACGATCTTTTTGAAAATGTCTTTGTTCTTGGAAAAGTAATTTTTTGTTTTTAAATAGTATCTTTTATTTTTTATTATTTTTTTTTAAAGTACTTTTTGAAGAAATACTTTTTCAAAATGAGCCTTTTTTAATTTTTTAAAAAGTACTTTTTAAAGCAAGTTCTGGAAAAGTTTTTTTAAAAAAAACTCTAAAAAAATACTTCTTTGGAACGTAGTTTTAAAACATACTTTTCAGAAAGGACTTTTGGAAAAGTACTTTTTGAAAGAGTTTTTTTTTCGCCAGAAAAATTGTGAAAAAAGTTTTTTGTTTTCGTCAAGTTATTTTGGAAAAAGTACTTTTCCAACAAATTTTTGTTGAGGACGTTTTTGAGCGAGTCCTTTTTTCAGTAGCAAAAAGCCTTTCCTAATAAGTACTTTTTTTAAGTACTTTATTTAAATGGCTCAATTACTTTCCCTTCTTATTCTAATTTCCATATCTTTTCAGGCGTCGTTATGGATATTCAATACGTACCAGTAGCCGAACCTGTACAAAATCTCACATTCCGCGAATCACAAGCCAAATACGAACTGATATTTTTGGCCAGTGATTTGCCAGCTTTTGGTTATAAGTCCTACTACGTAAATAAAACGAATGACCATCATATGAAACCAGTACCAGAACCGGATAATATGTCCAGTTTAGTGGACATTGGCAATGAGGTAAAGCCTTATAGCCGCTCTTAGAATCTTAAATTTTTCATATTTTTTCTCTCCTTTAGAACATACGTCTGACCTTTGATACGAATGGTTTCTTGTCAGCTGTTGAAGCAGATGGCATGACGCGCATGGTTAGCCAAGAATTCTTGTATTACGAGGCAGCCATCGGCAATAATCGAGAATTCCGTAACCGTTCCTCGGGCGCTTATATCTTCCGGCCCAAGACTGATAATGTGCGTACCGTAACCGTAGCACCCGAAATCACTGTTTATCGCGGGGATTTAGTAGAGGAAGTACATCAGAAATTCAACAGCTGGATTAGCCAGGTGATCAGGGTGTATAAGAAGAAACCCTATGCCGAATTTGAATGGCTAGTAGGACCCATACCCATTGAGGATGGTGTGGGTAAAGAAATTATAACACGCTTTAATTCTGATATCAAATCGGAGGGTATTTTCTATACCGATTCGAATGGCCGTGAAATGATTAAACGTCTCAGGGATCATCGTGATACTTCGCGTGTAAATCTATTGGAAAAGGCTGCTGGTAATTATTACCCCATCACTACGAAGATTGCTTTAGAAGATAAAAATGCCCGCATGGCTATATTGACGGATCGGGCTCAAGGAGGCTCTTCTTTGGAGGATGGTTCATTGGAACTCATGATTCACAGACGTTTACTTCATGATGATGCCTTTGGTGTTGATGAGTCTCTGAATGAAACCGCTTATGGCCAGGGTTTGGTTGCTAGGGGCATACATTATTTAATTATGGGTTCCTCGCAATTGAATCATAGCCCTACCACACAATCTGTGGAACGTTTCACACAACTGGAACGAAATTTGGCGCCTTGGAGGTTCTTTAACGAAATCCAGTTCACTTATGACCAGTGGATGCAACATTTTACCAAAATTGTAAGTAAAGCTAGTACACTGCTTAATAACAGTATTTGATTTTCCCTTTTCTTTCAGTTCACTGCTATCGTACTCGAGCTACCCAAAAATATCCATCTCATGACCTTTGAACCATGGCGTGAAAATGAAATCCTGGTACGTTTCGAACATATACTGGAAAAAGACGAAGATCCCAAATATTCGAAATTTGTGCAATTCAATCTTATTAATGTATTACCTGCGTTTAGGATTGCAAATATACGTGAAACAACCTTGGATGGCAATGCCTGGTTAGATGAAAATCGTCGCATGGAATTTGTACCGGATCCGGAAGAAGCTGTCTATGCCAAATCTGCTGATCATGTACAATTGCTGAAAGCTGATAAGCCTTTGGTTGCTACTGAATACCATGAGGAATTACTGCCAATTGGAAATCTGGGTGCCGAAAGTAGTCGTTTGAAACGTTCTCCATATGCGGAACACCAGGAACTGAGCAAGTTGGACAATGAAATATTGAAATATTGGAAATTAGCAATATTTAAAACGCCATTGCAACGTGATGGTATATTCATGGTTGAATTGGGTCCCATGGAAATAAGGACATTTGTGTTGTATTTGTAAGAAGATGTCAACTTCTACGAAGTAAAATCCAATATTTTTAATATTTCAATGCAATAATCATTTGAAATTAAATAATATTTCATTGAAATCCAATAAATATCAAATATTAATAAGATTTAATTTCAATAAACTAATTCAGCTGCTTGTTTCTTTATTCAGCAGGTCTTATTAGGCCATAAATGTAAGTTTTTGAAGCAAAAACAGGTTAAAATTTCATATAAATTCTATTCAGCTGGCAAAAATTTAATAAAATTCTAATTCAGCTAACCAAAAACCTTATTCAGCTAATAAATTTTTTTTGTAAATGTAACATTTTAAAGCAACGATAGGTAAGCATTTGATATAAGTTATATTCAGCTGGAAAAATTTAATAAAATTCTAATTCAGCTAACCAAAAACCTTATTCAGCTAGTAAATTTTTTTGTAAATGTAACATTTTAAAGCAACAATAGGTAAGCATTTGATATAAGTTATATTCAGCTGGAAAAATTTAGTAAAATTCTAATTCAGCTAACCAAAAACCTTATTCAACTAATCAATTTTTCTGTAAATGTAACATTTTAAAGCAACAATATGTAAGCATTTGATATAAGTTATATTCAGCTGCAAAAATTTAGTAAAATTCTAATTCAGCTAACCAAAAACCTTATTCAGCTAATAAATTTTTTGTGAATATAACATTTTAAAGCAACAATAGGTAAGCATTTGATATAAGTTATATTCAGCTGGAAAAAATTAATAAAATTTTAATTCAGCTAACCAAAAAGCATATTCAGCTAATAAATTTTTATTATATAAATTAATTTTTACTGTAATTTATATATAATTTATATATGCTACAGAAATTAACGAAAATTTATTTAAAACAAATTCAGCTAACAGAAGTTATAAGCATAACTTAATTTTATCATATAAAATATAATCGGGAAAACTTTAATATTTAAAAAATGACAAAAAAATATATAATTTTTACTGTTTTATTGTAATTCAGCTAGGTTGTGATACATCCTTCAGTTAATTCAGCTAAAATTAATTACATTATATTAGTTAAGTTTTAATTCAGCAGGATGCAAATAATAATTGTAAAAATTTTTATAGTTTTCTGTGTTTTAATCTAATTCAGCTGCATAAAAATGAAATTCAGCTATGTTTTACTATATTCAGCGAGGTGATATTATTGCTTTATTAGGTATTAAAAGGTAAAAATTAATTCAGCATGGAGAAAACTATAATAAGCAAAGCGTTAAAGGCTTAAAAATAATAAACGCCATGGCTTACACATTTTTAACTTAATTCAGCTACAATTGATATATTCAGCAAAGGGGTTACCAAAAAATTCTTGTTTCTGTATTAGTGAGTAAGAGAGGTAAAATAAATTGAGAGCTTACAGTCATAGAAAAATGTTAGTTAAATACCTTATTTTGATTTTCATTTCATCAACATACATACATAAATTTATATGTACATCCTCTACTCAACGTTTTTTTAGATATTTGATAAACATAAATACCCAACATTTTGATAATTTCCAAAATATTGCTTTATGTCCATAAAAAGTTATTCTCTTTCCCTGTCATTTCTATTATTTACGTACTTTACTGTTATAAAATATTTTTTGAGTGTAAACCAAAGAAAAAAAATATGGCATACGCTGACATGTGTGCTTGTCGCAGTCTGATCGACAACTAAATAAAAGAGCATAAGCAATATGTGTGAATTCCTAAGCAGCCCATAAGTGTGCGTTACAATGCCTTGATATTCTTGAATGAGCTAAGAGATAGCAGCACCATAGTTGAGGCTCAAAGAACTTTACAACTTTATGAATATTTTTACCGAAACTTGAACTCAGGCCAAGCACGTAATGATGGAGGTGAAATTCTGGAAATTTCTGAAATTTCACAACCTCAATATGATGAAAAATACGAACAGCTTTTGTGTATTTTGAATCAAAACGGCACGGATATAAATGATCCTCACGTTATGCATGTTATAGAATTTATAGAATCAAATGCAGAGCATTGCAAAAAACTCAAAATTTTCATTTAAAATATACCCTACAGTAGCATGAGTTATAGAATTAGTATTCCAGGTTAAGATGTTTGCAATCACTAAGGCAGCTGGGTACGGTACGGGTAGCTCGAGAATAACTGCAGTCTGCAGGATCCCTACGATGCTTCTAAACAAGAACAAGCAGGTACTATTTTGTTTTACTGGGCATTATAATATGGCAGATAATGAGGGCACAATAACCAGCAACGGACGCAATACTGATTGATCGACAGTTTAGACCTACCTCGCTACACTTCTTCGCTGTGTCGAGCAGGTGATCAGACGGTGAGTGAATTCTTCTTAGCGTTATAGGCGAGATTGTAAATTCATTAGATATGCTGGATCTTCCTTCTGCAGTATTTCGTAGTCAAGTGGGAAAATGTTAGGTTGTTGAGCATACCCTGCATCTTTTCTTTGGTATGCAGATGCCTAAAATTATGATTCCTTTGCCGCTTTGCCTTAAACTGTCTTAGCGATATAGCCTCTGCTTGTAAATTGTGTTATTGACACTCTTTTTTCTGGCATAAGCTGTCTCGTAAGATATTTTTCTTTTCTTTCTTTTATACGTTTAGATAACTTTTCTTTATTTCTTTCCCCTCTTCCTTTTCCTATCAATGTTGGTTTTTTGTTTTTAATCAACGATTATTCTCTTTCTCCGAGAGAGAATGACTCACCTACCTTTCGATCCTTACCTAGCCCAGAAGGCAAGGTATATAGCTTCCGACCCGTACCTAGCCCAGAAAGCAAGGTATATAGCTTCCGACCCGTACCTAGCCCAGAAGGCAAGGTATACGTATATATGGCTTCTGCTCTAGTGGTGCATTGCGTTGAACCCAAAAAATAGGCCTTAGAGGTTGGTTGGATGAGATGAAAGATTCTTTTGACATCTTATCTAGAAAGAGGTGAATGCAATGCAAACAAGAAATTGTAGACTTATGCTACAATAGACCGAAAATTAAATACAACGATTTAAGATCATTGTCAGGTTAAGCTGGCTGTCAAGCTGTATCTGAGATTTCCATTCTTTGCCTATACCAAATAGAGACCCATGGAGTATACTTTTTGAATAGCTGCACATACCATATAGTGCTATAACGTGGCTCTGTTATTTACCCACGTGTAATGGTTGGGATCATTACTTGGAAAGAGGGCTGCCTTCCAAAATGTTAGTTGCTTGGTGTTTGAACAAAGTATCGTGTTTCATAATGCCGCTGTACAAAATATATACAATGTATTCTATTTCAAAACGTCGTCAATGTGTACTTTTAACGCAGTCAAAAAGCAATCCGGCATCGGAATTATAGTTGATGCATTGTTTGGTTACTTTGTATATCTAATTAGTTTATACACAGTAGTAGAACTGCATACAAACTTTGTTTTGATCCATTTTGGAAGGCAGCCAGCCTGTAGGACATTCTCTTACCCTTTTTACTCTATATGAAGGGGCATTTAAATTGTTACGTTCCCAGCACATACTTGTATCTGCATGCGATATAATCGATGTTATTAATCAGGGAAATAATCGAGGTTGTTATTGGGTTTTATGTCTGCACATACAACATATATTGGACTTTATTTGAATTCTAAAAAATCTATGCTATAATTTTGCTCTTTCCTGTACTTATTAATAAACATTGTTATTTTTCTTATCATTTTTAATGGCACGACGGGCTAATTATTAAGGCACTCATATAATAATTACTTTTCCAAACTACTCCATCGCTCTCTCTCTCTCTCTCTTTCTCACGCATTCTCACACTGAAACACATTGAAACTCTTGTAAAATCGTTTGAGAGAAAGAGAAAACTTTGAATTCAAAAGATTTTATGTCACTTTCGCTCTTTCTTGGTTTCTTGTTCTCAATTAACTTCATTTCTTTTGAAATTCGTCTTGACTGCTGCAAATTAGTGGACAACACTTGCTGTGGTTAGTTGTGTCGTCTCTACGTAGTTATTTTGAATCAGGCATCTGCATGGATCAATTTTATGTTCGGCTGATTATTGTATGACTAATCTGAGACGCTGTTCTGTAATCAATTTTGTGGTTCAATAAGAAATTTACTGGGGATGCACGTTTTTGAAATACACTTTCATTTTACCAGCGCATCCACACCCATTAAATTCTCTGGGCTACGGCTGTCAAAACTAATTTAAGCTTTCAAATCACTCTTTAGCACCCAGACATCTCTTCTGAATTAAAACAATATTTCATGATTTTAAACGCTGTAGACTATAGCCATTGTTTTATCAAGACTTAGCAGCAGCAATAATAGGTCGTAGTTGCTAAATTACTTGCATGGCTCTAAAAGATTTCCTATATAATGTAATGGCAGAGCTGGTATGAATAAGTTAAGTCTACTTTCAGTCAAACATTCAATAGAACAGAGCCCACCAAACGTATTGTAGACAAGAGGTGAGATTATCTATTCAAAAGGCCTTCCATGAGACCCATGATTTTGTGATCATCGTTCATCAACTGAGTCGAACCGTTTGTAACAAATCTTTGAATAGTTCATAAAGCTTTCTAAGAGTCCACCTTTAGAATGGCGTACTTCCCAGTAATTACAGTTCATAGTTTTCAAGAATACCTTCGAAGCGTTTAGAAGAATGCAGAACTCTTGGTTTGCCTCAAGAAGGATGCTCTCTACCATATCAGCTATTTACTATAATGCCGGGTGACATCATGAGCCAAGTCTGTTCAGCGAAAAGGCTAACTCTAGGCTTTGGACTATGCGCATTATATTTGTCTACTCTGCCATCAAAATTAGAAGACTTAGGATATTGAATAGTATGTTGGATTGACAACAAATACCAAGAAAACCAAAAAACATGAGAAATAATGACTTTAGCACCGATAACATGCCAACCATCGAAGTACGTAGATAGCTGCACTTATTAAGGGAAGTGAAAGTGAAAATGAATCGCGACGCACAAATGGACGTAAATATGTATGTACATATATATACCATTCAGTCAGGATTACGATCAAGCTTCACAGACCACTGATGCTACGTGTGTTAATTTTATACATGAGTGGCGGGGGACTTACAGTTTAAAGTCGACTCCGAACGACAGATTTTTGAGAATTTTTTTTCACTCAGAACTATTGCTAGAAATCTGCTGAGAGGATGTCGCCGAAGAAATATTTTTCCCATTCGTTTTGTTGGAGATGTCTGACCGGGGGTTTAATTCGTGGCCTAACGTCTAGTAAGCTAACACACTATCTACTAAACTACGACGACTTCTGTAGGCAGTACAGTAAACAAGAATCGCGACACACACAAAGACATAAATATCAGACTTAGTAATAGCAGGGGAGCATAGACACGATTTCAATCAGACAAACAAGCTTAGAACATACAACGCTTATATAAAACCAACTCTGTTGTTCGGAAGTTAAATCTGATTCGCTGGAAATCAGGCAAAAACTAATGGTATTCATCAACATAAGTTCTCGGAATTATGTTCAAGAAATTCTGAACCAATAATACCATGGAATACTGGAACTTTACCAGCGAGGAACCCACAAAAATAAAAAAGTGGGTTGTCCGAACTGCTTATGGGATTTAACGAGGATGAATTCTCAGGGCTTAAGTAGCGGTGGTCTACCAAACAATATCTGGGGAAGTATGATGCTTCAACAGCTAGAACAGTGCCATCTGACCTGAGACGACATGAAAATAACAACTGCCAACCATGTAAGATGGGAGGTACTTTGAGATAGTCATGTGCTCCTATGAGGGGTTATGAAATTCGTTTCAATTTACAAGTTAGGACAGCAAACCCCTTGTTTCTAATACAGATAAGATTCATTCCTTTCGCGCATTACTCTTCTAGGGAATAAAGTAATGAAAATCATTCCTCAACATATGCTTCTTACGCTATTACAACACAAGGCTTGTGAATCAGTTATCCTCTGAGAGGTGGTTCATGTAGAAAATAATTTATTTTGGAATTTGATTATCTCAAGTCTATTTAAGGTAACTTTTAATAAACTGAAGCTCATAACAAACCATTTTTACGCATTAGATTTGAATATGTTTTCCTTCATAAATGAAGATAAGAATTAAAAACAATTATTTTCTTCACATATTTTATGACTCTGTGGTAATTAAAAAAAAATAATAACTTCCGTAAGAATCTCAAATAAATAGCAATGAAATTCAAAAGACTGTCAACAGTTCTCACTAAAACCTTTCGAGACAACCAAGTAAAGTCAAAAACAAACAGAATATGAAGTACTTAACCTCACTTATGGGAATTCTATGTATTTTTGTAATGCATACACCTAAAGGGGTACACCTGCAAATAACACCAGCACCACCCGAAATAGTACAATATATAAACGATCGAATTAATCTGGAGCTTGCAAGGAATCCCCCACTAGATATCAGTTCACTACCAGGATTAAGTGCGGTTTTCAATGATGAACGTGGACGTCTCTTAAATGCCATTCTAGGGAATACCACCCAAACGGGTGACGATGTCAGAGCCGAGCAAGCCTTAAGACGTTTTAGAACATTTACGCAGCAATTTAATAATATAAGAGGTCGTCTCGAAGCAGCTATAAATGATTTGAATCGCATACAATCGAATCCGAATCAACCCCTAAGTGTCATGTATAATGCCCTTATGTTGTTAAATGAACTCAGAGATAGCAGTTCCATAGCTGAGGCTCAAAGAGCTTTACAAAATTATAACGATTTTATTCAAAATCTAACACCTAACCCTGTAGTGACACCCGAAGATCCAATAAGTCCTCCACTATCTGAAGAGCAGCGTCAAGCCTTCGAAGAGATTTTAAGAATTTTACGACAAAATAACATGAACATGAGTGCTCCTGTTATGAAATCATTTTTGCAAAATATTTTACAAAGGCCTGCACGCTTACGCTCATTGGCCGCAAATGGTTCGGAGTTATTGAATGCGTTGTTTAATTTTGCCGGTTACCTCCCTTATTTGGGATAAGATGCAACCGACAATGAGTTGCAAACCGAGTAAGATTTTTAATTTAAAAGAAAATAATTTTTTCGTTTAATGTTGTATCCTTAATCTGTAATAAATAATAAAAAGCATTCATTAAAAACAAAAAAAAAACACAAAATTCGATTCAATGTTAGCTGACTGATCGGTGTATTAAACACGAATATATGGTTGAAGGCCTTGCTAAACGAAGTATGTCTTCTGTCAAAAACTTTGAAATGTCATGAAAAGTATCTCAAATCACTTGTTCAGAATCAACATTAAACTGTAGGTCCCGCCACTTATGAACAATAAAATTAACACACACAACACAACATAAGTGGTGTGAGAAGCTAGGTTGTAATCCTGACTGAGGTAATCCTGTACATAGGTCTGTTGGTCAACATTGAACTGTAGGTCCAGCTACTTATGGAGAAAATTAACACACACTGCTTGGCTAGTGCGAAATTCTTGGTTGTAATCCTTACTAAAGGGTTGTAATAGCCAACTAAATAAGTAACTGCACGTCACATTGTATACATGAAATCCTTCCAAATATATTGTAGGGGAAGGCATTCCATTTAGAATTCTGAAGGCCTTGGAGACCTTTTATGAATCTCTTAAGCTTGATTCCACTTTGATAGGATCTGTGCTACTAACTTTATCGTTGAGCTCATTTGTTTTTCAGACACCAACTTATCAGCGACTGCAGTGACAATTCTAAAAAAAATTCTCAACTGCCTCTAAAAACAAGTTGTTAGAGGAATTCACATCTCTCTCCATCAGAGACTCTAACACCGTTTGAGATCTCTATCAATGTTCTTCCCTTTTCTGATCTCCTTAATATTCACATACTTACTTACCTAATTGGTTATTACAACAGTTAAGTCTGGATTACGACCTAGCTTCTCACACCACATACGTTGTATGTTTTAATTTTATACATGAGTGGAGGGACGTACAATTTGAAGTCGGTCCCGGCTTCGGTTTTTTAATGACAGTAGGGTTCATTGATCTACTACAACGGATTTTGCAACACCGAATGAAAGGGACCACATATTCTGCGTCTTACTCGCAGAGTGTATTCGTTTGTGAGCAATTGGCCAGTTTATCGCACTTTGGTCATAATGTACAGACAGAACATATTCTTTAGTCGGAGTATCAGTATGTGGAATTCCCTTCCTGCAGAGATCTTTCCTGGTACTTATAATAAAAAGAGACTCAAATCGAATGTCCGCAAACACTGCTGCCTGCCTCTTTCCTCTTTCTCATAACCTATTTCTTTAATTCAAACCTAAAGCACTGCATGCGTAGGGCCAACCAGGGGTCATCCCCTGAGTGTTGCTCGTAAATGAAAATCGCAATAATTTTTGCTTATAGATTCTACATATCATGAGCATTTAAATCAAAGACAAATACCAGTCTATTATGAAATTCTAACCAGTCTCTGTATATATTTCTGGTCATACTAAATTTAATGGAGTTACTCTGGATCCGAATGACAGTAACAGATATGATATCTATTCAGTGGGTTTCATATTGTGTTGTATTCTAGGTATTGTATTAAGTTGCGCTATAATTCTACTCTTTACTGTGCATTTCTTTAATTGTTATTTTTCTTATCATTTGTATTGTCACGCCTGACTAACTATGTAGTCTCGCTAAGAGTAATTATGGTACTCATGCTCTTAGAATAAAATTACTTCTCCAAATTACTCTTCCTTTATTTCTCTCTCTTTCTTGCTCTCTTGCTTTCTGTGGCTCACGCACTTTAAACGAACACATAGAAAACGTTGTAAAAGACTTTACAACGAAAGTTTCTCTCTCTCTCTCTCTCTCTGTCACTATTTCACTTTTATTTTTATTCTTCCCTATTTAATGCAACGATCTATGCGGGATTTCGAGTGAATTCTTAAATCTCAAACTCATCGTCAATTAATGACGCTGAGTGTAATCTGAGAGCAGCAGAACACATAAAACGATTGTGCATAGAATGAAATTCTTTAACTCGGTTTAGTGAAGGCGAGTATTTTAGAACGTCAAGTTGAAGTAGCGCTTTAGAAACGAGAAGAAAAAAGTGAAAAAAACCGGAAAGAAAAAAGAAAAAATTAAAATAAAAAAAAAGTATTCTGCTTGTAATTGAATTGAATATTGTAACAGACATTATGATAACCGGCTTAGTGGCCAAAGTAATTGCAACGCTTTGCATTATTTTGTGCCTTTTGAAAAATGCTGAATTGCGTCCACAAAAGTCGATGCCCAATGTGGGCACAAATTGCGGTTATGCGGTAGGTCAACCAAAAGTTATCGCCTATAAAATGTAAAAATAAATTCAATTTCCATTTCAATTGAAACACAAACAAACAAAAAAAAAAGAAGAAAAACTAAAGACTTGAATAATAATTTAATTTATTTAAATCGTTTCATTTTCTTCTATTCTCTTCTCATTTTGTTTTTAATAGAGCTGCCCTAAAACTAAACCTCTTATGTTAAATGTCCACTTAATACCCCATACCCATGATGATGTGGGCTGGCTAAAGACTGTCGATCAGTACTATTATGGCAGTGAAACACTCATACAAAAGGCGGGTGTTCAATATATTTTGGATTCTGTTGTCCAAGAGTTACTTAAAGATCCCAAGAAACGTTTTATTTATGTGGAGTCGGCATTCTTCTTTAAATGGTGGCGTGATCAGACACCCGAGCTACAGAATCAAGTGAAAATGCTGGTTAATGAAGGTCGTTTGGAATTTATTGGCGGTGCCTGGAGCATGAACGATGAAGCCACAACACACTATCAAAGTATTATTGATCAATTTGCCTGGGGTTTAAGGTGAGTGTAAGATTTCTTGGATTTAATTTTAATTTCTAGTTGTTTGAATTTGTTTTGTTGTGAAATATGAGGCGAAATTACAAAGTCTAATGACTAATGAAAGAGATTGGCTATTTTTAGCAGGAAATGAACAGAAAGAATACAAATAAAAATGACTACAAAGATTATCTGTGTATAAAAGATTTCCTATTCTATCTGCCTATGGAACAATCTGAATGAGGCAGACTAGTGGGTGGTGGAGGAGGACTTCGAATAGGAAAACTGTTCGCCTTTTGTCCATATCTTCCGCATAAGCATACAAGACCACAAGTCTTTCGTAGATAATATCAGTGATATCTTCCCATATGCTAACTTCTAATACAGACAGACAAACGAATCGAATTCATAGCAACTTGAAATCCACTTTACTGATCCTGCAGGACAATTATCCATAACGGCATCAAGCTCTACTACATTCAAGTTAATAACGTTTATTACGTTCACTTCTGTTCATCAGATAACAGCTTGTAAAACTGTGTAATGGCAAAACAGTTTGATGATTTACAGACATGATTTCATCAGTCATTGCTGAAGCTTTAGTTTCCCAGTGTAGTTTCTAGTACAGCGTACTGGACAGATTTTCATAGCGTAGTTGTCGTCAAAGTCAATGGCCATAATGGCCAATACAAGACTCTGAGACATAGAAAGGCCATATTGCAATTTAATGGAACATAGACAATGTCTACGATTACATTCCTATAAAAACTAGGACATTAACAACCACCCTTCAATATACAGATCAGTAAACGTAATTTTTCTAGTGTAGAGACCCATAGTGAAGCGTAATTTTGTTAAAATTTCTTGACTCAACACTGCAATCACAGATGCAATTAAAAAACTTATTGTGAACAAAAACAGACGGAATACATACATACTTAATTTGTTCTAAAAATCTGAACGTAATTAAAAAATTTTTAATTTTCTTATGTGGCCTTTGCCTTTTAGGCGCCTTAACGACACCTTTGGCGAATGTGGCCGTCCACGCATTGGTTGGCAAATCGACCCGTTTGGCCATTCACGTGAAATGGCTTCAATGTTTGCTCAAATGGGTTTTGATGGTCTCTTCTTTGGCCGTCTCGACTATCAGGACAAAGATGAACGTCTCTTGAACAAAAAGGCCGAAATGATTTGGAGGGCGTCAGCGAATTTAGGTGACAAAGCTCATTTGTTTACAGGTGCCCTATACAATCAGTATCAACCGCCGCCCGGCTTCTGTTTCGATATCTTGTGTGCCGATGAGCCAATAATCGATGGCAAACATTCACCAGATAATAATGTTAACCGAAGGGTAAGTGTTTCAATGATTGATTGATTGATTGATTATCTATTATCATCATCATCCATCTTGAGAATGTAAAATTTTTAATTAAAAAAAATATTTTTTTTTTTTTTTGTTGAAATGTAGGTCGATGAGTTCTTTGAATTTATTAAGACACAATCAAAATATTATCGTACTAACCACATTATTGTAACCATGGGTGGTGATTTTACCTATCAGGATGCTAATGTCTATTATAAGAATTTGGATAAACTAATACGGTAACAATAACAACAACAACAAAAAAAATTATTTTAATTCTTTGGATTGCTTGGATTGTATTTTAAAGAAAATTTTGGTTAAACAGAAAATTGTAAAAAGGCTTTGAGACATCAAAATTATGTTACCCACTAAACTGTTTAGAACTATATTAACCCTGCATTGGTACTAAAATCTGCCCTAAATAATTCCCCCAAAAATTCTAACAAAACAGGTCTTATTTAAAAAATGGATACTCACAGGAATATTTGAAATTCGTAAACTTTTTTGAAGAAAACTATGAGAAATTTTTACTCTTGTTGAAGGGAAAAGTAGAAGCTTTTGAAATTGATCCAGGTCAAAGGTCAATTTTAATCTATTCTACTATACAGAACAATTATTCATAAAGACATCAAGCTATACTGCATTCAAGATGATATCGTTTCAATCCACAATTTTTTTCGCACATAATATCGATGATTACTAACCACATACTAATTCCAAATATAGATACATAAGTACATACATAATTGAGCATTACAACCCTTCAGTCAGGATTAAGACCTAGCTTCTCACACCACCTGGTGTGTGCGTTAATGTTATACATGAGTGGTGGGGGGACCTGCAGTTTACAGTCAACTCCGAACGACAGATTTTTGAGAAACTTATCTTAGCAATTTTTTGCCTGAAATCTGTGAGAGAAAGTTGCCGAAGAAATAGTTTTATTTCAGACTTCGTTTTGTTGCACATGTCTGACCTCGGGTTTGAATCTTAGCCTCACGTCTAATAAGCCATCACACTACCAGTTAGAATACGGCAACTCCCATGCTAGTAATAGCAACTCAAAATCTACTTTATTGATCCCGCAAGACAATTATCCATAAAGACGTCAAGCTGTACTACATTCGAGATAAAATCGTGGATTAGTTTTAATCCCGTATACCGGATATCCTCTCGGAAAGTTGTAGATTAGGTAGACAGTCTAATGGTCCCAATAGTCAACAGGTTTTCAGACACCTTTCCAGGTTTTAAACTATTCGTTAAGACTTTGTTTTCCTAGAACCAAAGCCGTTATCCTAGAGAAGCGAAATTAAAAAAAAAATTAAATTTAATGGCTGGCAAGCCTATATTGTCTTCTTGACTACGATTCGAGTAATCTGAAAATCGCTCTGTTTTAGCACACTTTGGTACGTCGTGTGTGGTCAAACACAGCCATTCAATAGCAGTCCACTGGCGGACGGTCTTTGACAGAATCAGTATTTCTCTTTCATTTAGGAGTACAGGACCAAGGATTCCTATTTAATGCATGTTTTTTGAATTCACTCATTCATCGTGGCGGATTGTTTGAACTGTCAACTTGAATACAGCAATATAATGATCGTGCTGAAGGCTGTCGTGTTCACCAGTATCATTAGCTTATTTAGACACATGCCACTCATTATCAAAATTCAAAAATTTCTTTTTAAGCAATTGCATTCAAAGGCCAAAGGTTAAAGGTTAAGGTTAAAGGACAATTTAAGTTTAATAAATTTAAAATTTTTTTGCCGTTATTGCAAGCTTTAATGCTTAATCTAAACTAACTTATTATCACTTTAAGTCATATAGAAGCTCGCTGACCTGTTGACCTTTAAACTACTTGGTGCAAGTAGAAAATATTCAGGGCTTCCTTCCCTTAAATTTAGTTCTTGAGTTCCAGAACTAATCAAGACCCATTATATTATTGAAACCATTTTCTAGATCGACGAATTCATTGCTATTGCACGCAAAATGTCTCAGGGTTATCGTACCAATCATATATTAGTGACCATGGGTGAGGATTTTCATTATCAGAATGCCAATATGTGGTATAAGAATTTGGATAAGCTAATTAAGTGAGTTTTTAACCGAAATTAAATCTTTAGAAACCCAATCAATCCAACGACAAACAATATCACTTTAAATCTTTCCAATTCCAGATACGCCAATGCTCGCCAGGTCAATGGTTCCGATGTCAATCTTTTATATTCTACACCTTCATGTTACTTGAAATCTTTACATGATGCTGGTATTACATGGCCCACTAAAGATGATGATTTCTTCCCATATGCCTCCGATCCTCATGCCTATTGGACGGGTTACTTTACCTCACGACCCACTCTTAAGCGTTACGAGCGTGTGGGCAATCAATTCTTGCAGGTTTGCAAACAATTAACGTCCTTGGCTCCGACTTTATATCCCGAATTGATTCCCCATTTGGGCTTTATGCGTGAGACCATGGGTATTATGCAGCATCATGATGCTGTCACTGGTACGGAAAAGCAAAAAGTGGCCTTTGATTATGGCAGACGTTTAAGCGTAGGCATGCGTACGTGCAGCGCTAATGCTCGTGCCGTACTAAATCGTTTGACACAAGGTGATCCTCCACGTCCCAAGAGACATGGCAAGCCACGTCCCGTGCAATTTGAATTTAAGACTTGTGCTCTTCTGAACATCAGCAGTTGTGAAGTATCGGAGAAAAGCGATCAATTCGTTTTGACGTTGTACAATCCCTTGTCGCATTCGACCTTCGATTATGTCAGACTACCGGTACCAGATGTTAATTATGTCGTCACGGATTATAAAGGTAAGCTTCGAAAAAAAAGTACCATTTCATACAAAAGTACTTTCAAGAAGAGACATTCCTGTAGGCTTAATTTTTAAAAATAATTTCTTCTACTTTTTCAAAACATGTTTATTGAAAAAGTACTTTTTCGAAATGTACTTTTTACTAAGTTCTTTTGGAAAAAGTCTTTGTGCTTGGAAAAGTAATTTTTTGGTTTTAAAAATATCTTAATTTTTGGAAAAAGTACTTTTTCAAAATGAGCCTTTTTCCCATTTCTTGAAAAATTACTTTTTGAAAAAAAGTACTGGAATTATTTTTAAAAGAAACTCTTGAAAAATACTTCTTTTAAGAGCAGTTTTTAGAAAATACTTTTTCAGGAGATACTTTTTAAAAAGTACTTTTTTCGACCGAAAATTTGTGAAAAAAGTTTTTTAATTTCGTCTAGCAATTTTAGAAAAAGTATCCTTTTCAACAGAAATTTGTTGGAAAAGTACTTTTCTTTCAAGGTCGGCTTTGAGCGAGTACTTTTTACAGTGGCAGAAAAGCTTTCTTAAAAAGTACTTTTTAAGTACTTTATTTAAATGACGCAACTTCTTTCCTTCCTTATTATAATTTGCATATCTTTTCAGACGTCGTTATGGATATACAATATGTACCAGTAGCCGAGCCTGTGCAAAATCTCACATTCCGCGAATCACAAGCCAAATACGAACTGATATTTTTGGCCAGTGATTTGCCAGCTTTTGGCTATAAATCCTATTACATTAAGAAAACGAATGACCATCATATGAAACCAGTACCTGAACCGGATAATATGTCAAGTTTAGTGGACATAGGCAATGAGGTAAAGCCTTATAGCCGCTCTCAGAATCTTAAATTTTTCATATTTTTTCTCTCCTTTAGAACATACGCCTGACCTTTGATACGAATGGTTTCTTGTCGGCTGTTGAAGCAGATGGCATGACGCGCATGGTTAGTCAAGAATTCTTATATTATGAGGCAGCCATCGGAAATAATCGAGAATTCCGTAATCGTTCCTCGGGTGCTTATATCTTCCGGCCCAAAACTGATAATGTGCGTACCGTAACCGTAGCACCCGAAATCACTGTTTATCGCGGTGATTTAGTAGAGGAAGTACATCAGAAATTCAACAGCTGGATTAGCCAGGTGATCAGGGTGTATAAGAAGAAACCCTATGCCGAATTTGAATGGCTAGTGGGACCCATACCCATTGAGGATGGTGTGGGTAAAGAAATTATAACACGTTTCAATTCTGATATCAAATCGGAGGGTATTTTCTATACCGATTCGAATGGCCGTGAAATGATTAAACGTCTCAGGGATCATCGTGATACTTGGCGTGTTAGGCTGTTGGAGAAGGCTGCTGGTAATTATTACCCCATCACTACGAAGATTGCTTTAGAAGATGAAAATGCCCGCATGGCTGTATTAACGGATCGGGCTCAAGGAGGCTCCTCCTTAGGTGATGGTTCATTGGAACTCATGATTCACAGACGTTTGCTACACGATGATGCCTTTGGTGTGGAGGAGTCTTTAAATGAAACCGCTTATGGCCAGGGTTTGGTTGCTAGGGGCATACATTACTTGATAATGGGTTCCTCGCAATTGGATCATAGTCCTACCACACAATCTTTGGAACGTTTCACACAGCTGGAACGAACTTTGGCGCCTTGGAGATTCTTTAGCGAAACCCAGTTCTCTTATGAACAGTGGAGGCAACAATTTACCAACATTGTAAGTAAAATTAGTACATTGTTTAATAAAAGTATTTGATTTTTCCCTTCCCTTTCAGTTCACTGGTATTTCAGTTGCCTTACCCAAAAATATCCACCTCATGACCTTTGAACCCTGGCATGAAAATGAAATCTTGGTACGTTTCGAACATATACTGGAGAAAGACGAAGATCCCGAATATTCCAAATCTGTGCAATTCAATCTTATGGATGTATTACATGGGTTTAGGATTGCAAATGTACGTGAAACTACTTTGGATGGCAATGCCTGGTTAGATGAAAATCGTCGCATGGAATTTGTACCGGATCCCGAGGAAGCCTGGTATGAAAACTATGCTGTCTATGCCAAATCTGCTGATCATGTACAATTGCTGAAAGCTGATAAGCCTTTGGTTTCTACTGAATACCATGAGCAATTACTGCCAATTGGCAATCTGGGTGCCGAAAGCAATCGTTTGAAACGTTCTCTGTATGCGGAACACCAGGAACTGAATCGCTTGCGTATGGAAAAATTGAAATTGTTGCAATTATCAGTAGCTGAATTGCCGTTGCAATACGAGGATGATCGTAAATTTATGGTTGAATTGAGTCCCATGGAAATAAGAACATTTGTGTTGTATTTGTAAGAACTTGACAGGGGAGAGATGTATGAAGTAAAATCCAATATTTTTAATATTTCAACGCAATAATCATTTAAAATTCAAGAATATTTCACTGAAATCCAATAAAAATTAATTATAAATAAGTTCCGATTTCAATAAGCTAATTCAACTGCTTGTTTATTTATTCAGCACGGCTTAATAAGTCATAAATGTGACTTTTATAAGCCGGCAAACATTTAATATAAGTTATATTCAACCGTGAAATGCTAGGTTGTAATCCTTATTAAAGGGTTGTAATAGCCAACTAAGTAAGTAACTCCACGTCACATTGTATACACGAAATCCTTCCAAATATATTGTAGGGGAAGGCATTCCTTTTATACTTTCGGAGTCGTTTGAGACATTTATGCATCTCTTAAGCCTGATTTTTTTTTGAGCAAATCTATGCTAGTAAATAAGCCAACCTATCTACGCCTATAGCAAGAGTCCGAAAAACCCCAACTGCCTCTAAATATAAGTTGTTAAAATGATTGAGACCTCCCTCCATCAAAGAGCCTGACATCGTTTGAGATCACCATCAAGGTTCTTCCCATTTCTGATCGCCGTACTATTTACATCGCCAGTATCCGACCGAGAATGGAATACAACTCTCATGTATGGACTGGTGCATCGAAGTCTATCTTGAGGAGTTTCGATCGCATACAGGAGAGGGAGAAGGTGCTTGTTAACGAAGATAGGGAATCCAACTCTATTGATTTATTCGGGCATCATCGCAATGTGGCTTGTGTTGCACTGTTCTTTCGCTACTACTACGGATTCTGCTCAAGCGAAATAAAGGAACTTGTTCCCGAAAATCATGTACTCTTACGAAGCACCCGCCTTTCTTGCAGGACATATCCGTTCGTGGTCGATTGAGCACTGCATCGTATACTCCATTATAGACAGAACTTGTTCTTTAGTCGTACTATTCGTATCTGTGAACACTCTTCTTGCAGAGATCTTTCGGGTAACCTATAATATGAAGAGATTCAAATCGAATGTCTACAAACACTGCTCCCTCCTTTTGCCTTCACATAACCTATATTCCTAATTCAAACCTAATGCACTGTATGAGTAGGGGCCATCCAGGGGTCATCCTCCGAGTGTTGGTCGTATAAAAAGGACAGAAACGTATATACATATGGATTCTACATATCATGAGCATTTAAATCAAAGACAAATACCAGCCTATTCTGAAATTCTAACCAGTCTCTGTATATACTTCTGGTCATACTAAAGTTCATGGAGTTACTCTGGATCCGAATGACAGTAACAGATATGATATCTATTCAGTGGGTTTCATATTGTGTTGTATTCTAGGTATTGTATTAAGATGTGCTATAATTCTATTATTTACTGTGCATTTCTTTAATTGTTAGTTTTCTTATCATTTGTAATAGCACGCCTGACTAACTATGTAGGCGCGCTAAGAGTAATTATGGTACTCATGCTCTTAGAATAAAATTACTTCTCCAAATTACTCTTCCTCTATTTCTTTCTCTTTCTTGCTCTCTTGCTTTCTGTGGCTCACGCACTTTAAACGAACACATAGAAAACGTTGTAAAAGAATTTACAACGAAAGTTTCTCTCTCTCTCTCTGTGTCTCTATTTTACTTTTATTTTTATTCTTCTCTATTTCCCGATCTATGCGGGATTTCGAGTGAATTCTTAAATCTCAAACTGATCATCAATTAATGACGCTGAGTGTTATCTGAGAGCATCAGAACATATAAAACGAGTGTGCATAGAATGAAATCCTTTAAGTCGGTTTAGTGAAGGCGAGTAGTTTAGAACGTCAAGTTGAAGTAGCGCTTTAAAAACGAGAAGAAAAAAGTGAAAAAACCCGAAAGAAAAGAAAGAATTTTAAATAAAAAAAAATCTGCTTGTAGCAGACATTATGATAACCGGCTTAGTGGCCAAAGTAATTGCAACGCTTTGCATTATTTTGTGCCTTTTGAAAAATGCTGAACTGCGTCCACAAAAGTCGATGCCCAATGTGGGCACAAACTGCGTTTATGCGGTAGGTCAACTAAAGTTAAAAAAACAAACAAACAAAAAAAACTTAAGACTTGAATAACAATTTAATTCCTTTCCGTTTCCTTTTCTTTAATTCTTATTTTTTAATAGAGCTGCCCTAAAACTACACCTCTTATGTTAAATGTCCACTTAATACCCCATACCCATGATGATGTGGGCTGGCTAAAGACTGTCGATCAGTACTATAATGGTAGTGAAACACTCATACAAAAGGCGGGTGTTCAATATATTTTGGATTCTGTTGTCCAGGAATTACTAAAAGATCCCAAGAAACGTTTTATTTATGCGGAATCGGCATTCTTCTTTACATGGTGGAATGATCAGACACCCGAGCTACAGGATCAAGTGAAAATGTTGGTTAATGAAGGTCGTTTGGAATTTGTTGGCGGTGCCTGGAGCATGAACGATGAAGCCACAACACACTATCAAAGTATTATTGAACAATTTTCCTTGGGTTTAAGGTGAGTATAAAGATTTCTTGGTTTTAATTTTAATTTCTTGTTGTTTGCATTTGTTTTGTTGTGAAATTTGATCAGAAATTACAAAGTCTAATGATTTATGACAGAGATCGGCTGTTTTTAGGCGGGAAATGATCAGAAAGAATACAAATAAAAATGACTACAACGATTATTTGTGTATAAAAGGATTTCCTATTCTATCTACCTATGGACCATATGGTGGAAATGATATTTTTTTATAGTTTTCGACAAAGAGACAGATTAGTGGGTGATGGGGGAGGAGTTCAAATAGTAAAACTGTTCTAGATTTGCCTTCAATAAAGTCAATATCCTTCGCTGCAAGACCACAGTTTTTTTTGTAGATATCTTCCCACGCCCTAAGTTCTAGTACAGATAGAGAAACGAATCGAAGTCATAGCAAATAGAAGCTTGCTTTATTGATCCTCCAAGACAATTATCCATAACGGCATCAAGTTCTATTACATTGAAGTTAATAACGTTTATTAAGTTCACTGCAGTTCATCAGATAGCAGCTCGCCAAACTGTATAATAGCAAGACAAGTTTGATGGTTTACTTTAATCACTGAAACTTTAGTTGCCCAGTGTTGTTTCTAGCACAACGTAGAGTACAGTTTTTCATAGAGTAGTCGTCGTCAAAGACAACGGCCATAATAGTCAATACAAGACTCTGAGACATAGAGGGAGGGGCCTATTGCGTTTCTTCTAAATGGAAAGCCAAAAAAAAAATTTTAAATAAGAAGTAAAGAATTGATAGAGAGAAAGAGGAAAAAAATGAGAAAAAACAGAAGGATCAGCTAAGGGAGAACGTACAACAGTGATGTCCAAAGCTAAAACTGTAGTTGGATTGGTGAGAGAAAGAGAACTGCACTGAAAGAAAAATTGTGTATATTTAAAAAAAAAATTCACGGACAAAATGATAAATTAAAATTTATTTTATTTCTCATTAATGAAATATTCTACATTAATGCTATTATGATAGTTTCGTAGCAAAAGAATATTTTTTAAGTGTGGGGAATTTAATTTATTACGTTGTTTAGAGCCAATGAATTTTAAGTCTGAAAAAATCTGTTCACATAGATAAGTTGAGGGAAAAAATGATAAACATTTTTGATAATTCTTTCCTAATTCTGGATATAATAAATCATCGAAATTTTGCCAAAATTCGGTGATATTAATTTTATTAATGGTGAATTCACTACGCAGTATTATCAACTCCGCTTGGATTACGCACTATGGTGACGCACTATGTGGCATTTTGCCTGAAAACCTGGCCAAAATTAATAGAAGTGTTTTATGATTTAATGGCTGGAATTTTTTGATAGTGTTAGTGATAATTAGGCCCAAGGATGAACCCAACTTATTTTGGTTCAAATCGGGTCGTGATTTCGCCTAGCCCCCATACAAATTCCCCTCAAAATTGCACTTATTTACGCATAATTATGGTAATTATGGAACAATTATGATAAAATTTAGCCTGGATCAGTTCTGTGTACTAAGAAATCATGGTGTAAAGGTTGGTGAAAATCGAATCACATTTGACCCTGGTCCCCATATAAAGTCCGCTTTAGAAATTCACATTTGCGCTTATAAATGGCTTAAAACCATCGGTATCGTGATAAAATTCGGTACGAACGTGTATTTTGTAAACCTAAATCATATTACCAAATTTTGTTATGGTCGGTCCATAATTAGCAATTGGTCCAAAATAGGGCCCCTTAAGAAAATATGTTTAGCAATTATAATTGGCTTAAAATTTTTATTACCTCTATAAAATTCGACATGAACATGTTTAATATGAATGTAAATCATTTATGATCACATTTTATTATGATAGGTTAAGAAAATCTAGCATACATCTCATATTGTTATAATAGTCGATATACGTACATATGTAATTAAGTCTTTAAACTTCTATGATAATTAATATTTATTCATAATGTTTATTTTACAATATTTAATACTTAACTTAAAAAAATACTTAAAAAGTGAAACTAACTACAATCGTTAAAATCGTTATCATTTTCATCATCAATGTCAGGAAGGACTAACTTCATAGTATCTGATGAAAATGATTTTCTATTCCTTTTCCAGCTTATAAAAGGGTCACTGCTTAAAAGTAACCTATGCAGGACATATCGATTTGTATCGCTTCTATCAAAGAAAATAAAGTATAAAGAATGTGCATTTTAACATATTTTGGAATATTTTTCAAAAATAATTCATGACGCGAGGGGAAAGATAGAAGGGAAGGATACAGAAACCAAGAGCGTAACAATGAGTTGTTCTCATCGTGCGTTTTTTGTTGTTTGACAACTTTTTATTTATTTTTCTGGTGTTAAAAACAGACGTCGGCACCAATGTCCCTCAGGGGAAGAACATCTTCGGCTTTTTGCACACATAGGACACTAACATCAAGTATGTTCGTTAAAAAGAGCGTCAAAATCTTTTCAGTTTTTAAAGGAGAAGGTTCATGTCGCTTTTTTAAGACTTCAATTATACACCCAAAGAAATATCACAGTAGTATTCACTAATATCAATGAGAAATGATTAAATACGGTGTCTTAGTGCAGTACAATTTTTCTATATTTTCCGATCACATATACATATCATTGGGTTAATAAATAGACTTGACATTATTACTAACAATTTTCCTCTAGGTTAACACATGCCTATGGTTATGGATTAGTGAGTGAGAGAGAGAAAATAAGTTGAGAGAATTTATTTATTTACAGCCATATAAAAATGTTAGTAATATACTCTATTTTTATTTTCATTTCATCAACATACATATGTAAAGCTGTCTATCTTTGGCTTAATAATTTTAGATAAATAAAAATAAAATAAAACATCGATTTTATTATTAAAAGAACATAAAGCTATCCATCTTTGGCTTGAAAATTAGGCCACGGTTTTTAGATAAATAAAAATAAAAAGAATAAAAAACCATTTTTTATTAAAAGAAAAAAACGAGCATTCCAAAGCATTTAAAAAAACATACTATGGGACAAAATAAAATACGCCCAGCTAATGACATAGAACATTTTTAACAGAAAATATTCTTCGAGTGTTATTCTGAAATAAAATGATAAAGCATCGCAGTCTGATCGACAACTAAATCAAAAAACACAAGAATACATACACATGTACATACGTACGATGAGAGCAACACTTTGTTACGCTCTTTGTTTGTGTTCATTTTCCTTCTGTCTTCCTCGCTCTCTACAAGAAATGATTTTTAAAAATATTTTGGTGAGAGCGGGTTGTAATGTTACGACCCGCCATAATAAATGTTACTTCTACATGATGCGTATTCTTTATATCCATATTCTTTGCTTCTACTGAATTTCCTCGCATAATTCGCACGCCATATGGCTTTATTACACTGCGTCTAATTTTTTTGATTTTTCAAAAAAAGAAAAATTTTCAAAAAATCGCCAAAAATAATTGCGCAAATTTGCGCAAACTTTTTTTTCCTGAATGTAGAGAGTTCATATTTTCTTGTGGTATATAACACTAAACTACTGCAATGAAAGGTGTGGACGGAGATTCCATGTTTTTTTCAACTGTCCTATGAAATCTTCATACTTACCAGTCATTACATTAGCACCATCCGAGCAAACCCCAGCTAATTTTTTAATATTTACTAAGGAAAAAAGTGTGTGTGTTTTAGTCAGCACAACTGTGCTATGAAATGAACATCATTGACGTACAAACACATTCCTTAGCCGGCGTAATATTACAATTAAACTCTGGAGATTCTCTATCGCTTTCATTCCGCCTAATGAGAACCTAGATCTCCCCCCAGAAACATCCACAAGGAACCCAGTAACAGCTTCACATTGCGATTGCTGAATGACAGCAGCGAGTATAGGACTTCCTCTCTACCAATAGGAACTTTCGAACTTTGACAGTTAATAACGGCCATTTTCTTGAACCAACATCTGTCAAATAAATTGTCATTTCTTAAATTTATTTTATCTAATCACACTGGCCAACCGTAAACAAAAACTTGTATTCGCTGAATGGGCAACTGTCGTAAATTTTTATCGAAAAATAATCCTTAAACGTTGAGTACCATTTCTGTATGAATGGGTGTGAGACCAAACAAAATTGTCGAATTTTAAGACAACGAGATCCAAGAGCGTGCAATGCATCGCCAAGAAGTCACTACCTCGCATGGAGTTTGGGTTGAGGGCGTCATCAGTCCATATTTTTGTGTGTAAAAGCCCAGCACTATAGGTCGATGATTAAAACTTCTTGTGGCCTGAATTGAATGATCTGGATATCAATGAGATGTGGTTTCAACAGAATAGCATTACGTGCCACAATGGCAATAATTTGCTCTGGGTTTTGAAGGCACTATCGGCGCACATGAAGTTTTGTGAGCTGGCCACCGACATGGTGCAATTTGATCCCGTTAGACTTTTTCTTGTGAGGGTTTCTTAAGTCGGTTAAGGTGTAAGGCGAATAAGTTACAAAGCACAGCGGTGCTCAAAGTCAATATAACCCATGCCATTGCTCAAATTTTGGCTGATTTATGTACCAGACATTTCGTATACGTTCCGTTACTGACATTTAAAAGATGTTACATTCCACTTATACTGGCGTCATAGATTCTTCAAAATAATAAAAAAAATGCCTCGGAACCCAATGGGAACTGAAGTGATACGGTCTAAAGATCTTTATAAAGACCTAATAGTGGAGATGTCATTACTTTGGAATGAACATAAATACGGGAACCTCTAGCACCTCGTCATTGTTTGGGTGAATGTATTGAACCCGTTATTAACAGAATAAAATACATGGGCACATCAGCATAGTTCCGGACTTCAATTTGCCAATATCCGTTATTTTATTTTGAAATCATAGGCAATTTAATAGATCATAAGGAACGTTTTAGATTACATTCCTCTAGCAACTAAGACAATAACCACCACCCTTCATTATAAAGTTCAGTAAACGTCATTTTTCTTGCTTAGGGACCCATAGCGAAGCGTAATTCTCTTAAATTTTTATTTTTTTTATTCGAACACTGCAGTTACAGACGTAATTAGGAAACTTATTTTAAACAAAAAACAAGCGGAATACATATTTAATTTATTTTAAACCCAGAACGTAATTATAAATTTTAACTTTCTTTACCTTCCAGGCGCCTTAACGATACCTTTGGCGAATGTGGCCGTCCACGCGTTGGTTGGCAAATCGATCCATTTGGTGGCCATTCACGTGAAATGGCTTCAATGTTTGCTCAAATGGGTTATGATGGTCTCTTCTTTGGCCGTCTCGACTATCAGGACAAAGATGAACGTCTCTTGAACAAAAAGGCCGAAATGATTTGGAGAGCGTCAGCGAATTTAGGTGACAAAGCTCATTTGTTTACAGGTGCCCTATACAATCAGTATCAACTGCCGCCAATAATCGATGGTGAACATTCACCAGATAATAATGTAAACCGCAGGGTAAGTGTTGTAATGATTGATTGATAGATTGATTGATTATCTATCATCATCATCATCATTGATTGCTATTCTAATGCTATTCTAATGCTTGAGAATGTAAATTTTTTTTGTTGAAATGTAGGTCGATGAGTTCTTTGAATTTATTAAGAAACAATCAAAATATTATCGTACTAACCATATTATTGTAACCATGGGTGGTGATTTTACCTATCAGGATGCTAATGTCTATTATAAGAATTTGGATAAACTAATACGGTAACAATAACAACAACAACAAACAAAAACTAATTATAATTCTTTGGATTGCTTGGATAGGATTTTAAAGGAAAAATTTGGTTAAAATCGTGTACAGAAAATTGTAAAAAGCCTTTAAGGCATCAGAATTATGTAACCCACTAAGCTGTTTAGAATTCTAGTATCTAGCGGGTGCTGGTCTGTCGTGGCGGGTGGTTTAAGTGTCAACTCGAATACAGCAATATTCGGATCATTCGGGAGACTGTAGTGTTCACCACTATAAGAAACATTGACTTGTTTGGTTACATACCACTTCTTATCAGAAAATCAAAAATTTTTTAAGGAATTGCATTAAAAGGTCAAAGGTTAAAGGTTAAGGTTAAAGGACAATTTAAGTTTAATAAATTTAAAATTTTGTTGCCATTATTGTTAAGCTTTAATACTTAATCTAATCAAACTTATTACCATTTTAAGGACCATTATTACATATTACCATATTTTCGTTAACTAAAGGGATGATTTTAACCGGCAGATAAATTGTTTTTCATTATTATGAGTACCAAATAAGATAGAAGTGATCGTTAAGCTAAAGGGAGGATCATCCTACCTTTAACATTTAAAGGTCACTTTATGTTTGAACTTGCCATATTATTATATTATTTTCATTATGGCAACTTCAAATTGAAACAAAATGAGCAAATACAACAAAAAAAGAAGCCCGCCATTGCCACTGCATTAAAAAAAGCTTGTTTAATTGAGCAGTTTTATCTATATTGTTGCGGCACTGCCATATTTTTGAAAATTTTTATTGTAATAACGAAAATAAGTTAAAGGTAACTTTACAGTTCCCTTTAGCTAAAGGTACCTTTAACTAAAAACAACTTTAACGACAACTTGTAATAATGGCGCTAAGTCATATAGAAGCTCTTAACCTTTTGATCTTTAACGTACTTGGTGCATGTAGAAAATATTCAAAGCTTCCTTCCCTTAAATTTAGTTCTTGATAACAGTTTTTCTTACCAAGACCCATTATATCGTTGAAACCATTTTCTAGATCGACGAATTCATTGCTATTTCACGCAAAATGTCTCAGGCTTATCGTACCAATCATATATTAGTGACCATGGGTGAGGATTATAAGAATATGGATAAGGTAATTAAGTGAGTTTTTAATCGAAATTAAATCTTTAGAAAGATCATCAATCCAACGACAAACAATATCACTTTAAATCTTTCCAATTCCAGATACGCCAATGCTCGCCAGTTCAATGGTTCCGATGTCAATCTTTTATATTCTACACCTTCATGTTACTTGAAATCTCTACATGATGCTGGTATTACATGGCCCACTAAAGATGATGATTTCTTCCCTTATGCCTCCGATCCTCACGCCTATTGGACGGGTTACTTTACCTCACGACCCACTCTTAAGCGTTACGAACGTGTGGGCAATCAATTCTTACAGGTTTGCAAACAATTGACCTCCTTGGCTCCGTTTTTATATCCCGATTTAATATCAAACTTGGATTTTATGCGTGAGACCATGGGTATTATGCAGCATCATGATGCTATCACTGGTACGGAAAAGCAAAAAGTGGCCTTTGATTATGCCAGACGTTTAAGTGTTGCCATGCGTACGTGCAGCGCTAACACTCGTGCCGTACTAAATCGTTTGACGCAAGGAGGTAGGGTAAGTCCCAAGTGGCCTACTAAGCCACGCCCCCTTCGATATGAATTTAAGACTTGCGCTCTTCTGAACATCAGCAGCTGTGAAGTATCGGAGAAAAGCGATCAATTCGTATTGACGTTGTACAATCCCTTGTCGCATTCGACCTTCGATTATGTCAGACTACCGGTACCAGATGTTAATTATGTCGTCACGGATTATAAAGGTAAGCTTCGAAAAAAGTACCATTTCATACAAAAGTACTTTCAAGAAGAGACATTCCATTTTTGAAAAATACTTTCTTCTTCTCCTTCTAAACATGTTTATTGAAAAAGTTCTTTTTCAAAATGTACTTTTTTACTACGTTCTTTTTTAAAAAGTCGTTGTTCTTGGAAAAGTAATTTTTTTATGTCCTTTTTTCAGTAGCAGAAAGGCTTTCTTAAAAAGTACTTTTTTTAGGTACTTTATTTAAATGGCTCAATTACTTTCCCTTCTTATTCTAATTTACATATCTTTTCAGGCGTCGTTATGGATATACAATACGTACCAGTAGCCGAACCTGTACAAAATCTCACATTCCGCGAATCACAAGCCAAATACGAACTGATATTTTTGGCCAGTGATTTGCCAGCTTTTGGTTATAAGTCCTACTACGTTAATAAAACGAATGACCATCATATGAAACCAGTACCAGAACCGGATAATATGTCCAGTTTAGTGGACATTGGCAATGAGGTAAAGCCTTATAGCCGCTCTTACAATTTTAAATTTTTCATATTTTTTCTCTCCTTTAGAACATACGCCTGACCTTTGATACGAATGGTTTCTTGTCGGCTGTTGAAGCAGATGGCATGACGCGCATGGTTAGCCAAGAATTCTTATATTATGAGGCAGCCATTGGTAATAATCGAGAAGCCCGTAATCGTTCCTCGGGCGCTTATATCTTCCGGCCCAAGACTGATAATGTGCGTACCGTAACCGTAGCACCCGAAATCACTGTTTATCGCGGCGATTTAGTAGAGGAAGTACATCAGAAATTCAACAGCTGGATTAGCCAGGTGATCAGGGTGTATAAGAAGAAACCCTATGCCGAATTTGAATGGCTAGTGGGACCCATACCCATTGAGGATGGTGTGGGTAAAGAAATTATAACACGTTTCAATTCTGATATAAAATCGGAGGGTATTTTCTATACCGATTCGAATGGCCGTGAAATGATTAAACGTCTCAAGGATCATCGTGATACTTGGCGTGTTAGGCTACTGGAGAAGGCTGCTGGTAATTATTACCCCATCACTACGAAGATTGCTTTAGAAGATGAAAATGCCCGCATGGCTATATTGACGGATCGGGCTCAAGGAGGCTCTTCTTTGGAGGATGGTTCATTGGAACTCATGATTCACAGACGTTTGCTACACGATGATGCCTTTGGTGTTGATGAGTCTCTGAATGAAACCGCTTATGGCCAGGGTTTGGTTGCTAGGGGCATACATTATTTAATTATGGGTTCCTCGCAATTGGATCATAGCCCTACCACACAATCTGTGGAACGTTTCACACAACTGGAACGAACTTTGGCGCCTTGGAGATTTTTTAACGAAACCCAGTTCTCTAACAAACAGTGGAGGCAACATTTTGTCAACATTGTAAGTAAAGCTAGTACACTGCTTAACAACAGTATTTGATTTGTTCTTTCAGTTCACTGCTATTTTAGTTGCCTTGCCCAAAAATATCCATCTCATGACCTTTGAACCATGGCGTCAACATGAAATCCTGGTACGTTTCGAACATATACTGGAGAAAGACGAAGATCCCGAATATTCCAAATTTGTGCAATTCAATCTTATGGGTGTATCACCTGGCTTTAAGATTGCAAATATACGTGAAACAACATTGGATGGCAATGCCTGGTTAGATGAAAATTGTCGCAGGGAATTTGTACCGGATCCGGAAGAAGCTGTCTATGCTAAATCTGCTGATCATGTACAATTGCTGAAAGCTGATAAGCCTTTGGTTTCTACTGAATACCATGAGGAATTACTGCCAATTGGCAATCTGGGTGCCGAAAGTAGTCGTTTGAAACGTTCTCCGTATCCGGAACACCAGGAACTGAACAGCTTGCGCAAAGAAAGATTGAAATATTGGAAATTAACAATACCTGAAACGCCATTGCAACGTGATGGTATATTCATGGTTGAATTGGGTCCCATGGAAATAAGGACATTTGTGTTGTATTTGTAAGAAGATGTCAACTTCTTCGAAGTAAAATCCAATATTTTTAATATTTCAATGCAATAATCATTTAAAAGTAAATAATATTTCATTGAAATCCAATAAAAATCAAATATTAATAAGATTCAATTTCAATAAAATAATTCAGCTGCTTGTTTTTGTATTCAGCAGGTCTTAATATGCCATAAATGTAAGTTTTTAAAGCAAAAACAGGTTAAAATTTCATATAAATTCTATTCAGCTGGCAAAAATTTAATAAAATTCTAATTCAGCTAACCAAAAACCTTATTCAGCTAATAATTTTTTTTGTAAATGTAACATTTTAAAGCAACGATAGGTAAGCATTTGATATAAGTTATATTCAGCTGGTAAAATTTAATAAAATTCTAATTCAGCTAACCAAAAACCTTATTCAGCTAGTGAATTTTTTGTATATGTAACATTTTAAAACAACGACAGGTAAGCATTTAATATAAGTTATATTCAGCTGGAAAAATTTAGTTAAATTCTAATTCAGCTAACCAAAAACCATATTCAGCTAGTAAATTTATATGTATATTTATATTTTATATGTAAACATTTAATATAAGTTATATTCAGATGGAAAAATTAAAAAAAATTTTATTCAGCTAACCAAAAAGCTATTCAGCGCATGAATTTTTATTATAAAAATTAACTTTTACTTTAAAATATATATTCGTGCAACATAAATCAACAACAATTGCTTTAAAACAAATTCAGCTAACATAAGATCTAAGTTTAACTTATTTTTATCATGTAAACCTTAATCTACTAAAATTTAAGATAAAAAAGGGAAAAATCTATGTTTTACTGTTTTAATGTAATTCAGCTGCATTGAAGCTTCATTCAGCGGGATTGTGATACGTCCTTCAGTTAATTCAGCTAAAATTAATTACATTATCTTAGTAAAATTCTAATTCAGCAAGGTGGAAATAATAACTGATAAAGGGTTAAAGCTTAAAAACGTTAAAAACTATAGTTTTCAGTGTTTTAATCTAATTCAGCAACATAAAAGTGAAATTCAGCTGGGTTTTACTATATTCAGCGAAATAAAATCATTACTTTATTATGTATTTAGAAGTAAAAATTAATTCAGCGGGGAGAAAACTTTAATAAGCAAAGCTTTAAAGGCTTAAAAATAATAAGAGCCATGGCTTATACATTTTTAACTTAATTCAGCTACAATTAAGCCATTCAGCAAGGGGTTAAACATTTAAACATTGTATTGATACTAAGACAATTTGCTTGCGGCATCTATATGTCACATTTAGAACTAAAACTAATGTTTGTTTGACTGCACTTAGCAATGCCTTAAACCTTTTAAATATTTCGAGTAACATAGTATAGCTTTTAACCAGTTTAAACACTACAAATTATAAGTACTGTTTTACCAAAAACAAGCAAATTTGTAAGGATGGGCCATGCATAGTTTAATGGCCCTGCTCTAAATCCTACATGGCTGCCAAAGCCTGCTGTGAACGAATGCCGCGCTGCTCGGTAATTTTGAATTGCAATAGCACCACCAAATAAGTGGCCATAAAGGAAACGTTCTAAGGAAGAAAAGGAGAAGAAATGTTTTTTAGTTAAACAACTGCAGTTTATTTTCAAGTCAAAGCTAACTTACCGAGGTAATCAGCTCCCGATTAATGTTAGCATAACCATCTAAATTCATAATGGGAGGATTTTTGGCAATGGCCACCAAAAACATTTCCACTTCCTTCTGGGTGGCGGTATCCACTGCTGTCAAATTGACATTCAAAAGTTGCGTTTGAAAATCGAGGCCCACTTTCTGGGAGGCATAATGGGCCTCATTGCATATGATATACAACAGGCTCATGCAATAGAAAACAATAACAAAAAGACCCACTTCCTTATAGGTGGCGCCATGATCAATAATTTCACTAAACGAGCCATAGGTGGCTATGATGGTAGTGAAGAACACCACTAAACAGTACATACCATACATATTGGAATAGGCGCGGCCTGTTTGGAATAAAAATCAAATTTTTTTTGGGGATTTGGAAAGTGTAAAGCTGGTTAAAGACTTACCCAACTGCTGCATCATATGGCTTAAGTCCACCCATAAGTGGCGATATTCGGTTAGCTTTTGGGCAGGCTTATCTCCCTTTAAAGTGGTTTGCAAAGAAACCAATAGAGCCTTACTGGCTGTGCCAAAAGCATTACAGTTTATATACCTAAAGTAATCCAAGCTTTTCTCAAAACATTTCCTTTAAAAAATATTTTTCTCCACTTACCATAAACTACAGAAGCAATTAAGCATGGCTATAATGGGATAATAGGCAAAGGTATACCACAGTTCAAAATCCGGTTGCAAGAAATACTGCGACAGATTGATTAAAATGCTCAAACCCCAGGAACAAATACACAAAGCCCAGGTTAAGTAATACAAATTCGGAAATACTATCGCCGTGCCGGTTACCTTTAAAAACTTCAGTTGATAATTGGTCCACATATTCTTAAATATGGCCACTTGGTGACCATGACGCCAACTGGCCACCGGTAAAAGAAAATTCGTAAACAAAAGACTGATGAAAATCACATTGTAAATGGCCTCATCGAAACGTTTATCGGAATTGACCACAAACTTATTGACTCTTTCCCTTAACACCAATACTACCAACGTGGTCTGTATGCAATAAATGAAACAGGCCCATAGCACTTGTTTTGAGGTCCAGGAGAAGCCAGTTCTGGGTAAGTGTTTCTTCGGCGGATTACGATGTATCGGCATGACACCCATTATTTGAAACAGCACCAGAAGGCTTTTGGTTGTGTGATAGAATGAATCGTGTTTCTCCAATAACTCCGGGTCATCGATAGTCTCAAGCTTTCGCACATAATAATCCGTCAAATTACCTGCACTGCTGCGTGCCAAAATATCCAATTTTTCGCGAAATCTCAACTCATCCTGAAGGAATTGCTTTTGATTTGGATTTAATACAGGAGCAATCTTCAAAGGTGGTGATTTACTGCCAATAGAAGCCCAAAAGGCCATTTTGTTTTATAGAATAATTTACCGTTACTTTTGCCGTTTGAAGTCTTAAACAAGTTGTTATGAAATGTTTTCAGCAGTAGCTCGTAGAAGCCTTTAAATAGTTGGGCATTTAGAATTCATTGATTACCAGTGTTGCTGACAACTCAATAACAATGAGGCAGGTCTTGTTAAATAATTAATGTAAAGGGAGGCATATTTTAAATAAGTTTACATAGACAACTTAGCTATGGAAGTGAATGCAATAGGACAACGTAAACTATTAAGATAACTACAGTAGTGTTAAATAGGCCTTTAGTTATAAAAGTGAATTATGGTTCTCTAATGTCAAGTGTTAGCTACAATACTTACTTTACTTGCATGGTTATTAAAGCCCTTTAGTCAGGATTATATCCATGCTTCTCACACCACACTTAGCATACATCTGCCGCACTAAACCGGGCAGCTTGGTGCCATTTGACCTGATCACTGCAGGGTTTTCCATAAGAAGGTCATCGCCATTTTAACCAATTAGTACCCAGTGGCAACTTAAGTTGCCAGCAGAGGTTGCCTTAGTTTTTATGCTCGGAGAGGAAATTGAGTGTAAAAAACAAAACGGTAACCGTTAGAAAAAAAGTTATTCGGGCATTAATGGGTTTAAAGCGGGGAATGCTCTTTATGTGGCGAGATATTCCCTGAAAATCTCTTAAATTACTCGGACAGCCAGGCTCCGCTTAAGTGCCTAAAGAACGCCTTTCCGACTTTCATCCCCAGGAAAATTTCAGATCCTTAAAAGGTAACTCTTCTATGAGTTCTGGGACATTAGAAAATCGTCGGCAATTGCATTGCTGATCTGGTCAGGGCCGGACTTCTTACAGGACGTAAGAAAATTGTCGGCAATTGCATTGCTGATCTGGCAAGGGCCGGACTTCTTACAGGATGTAAGAAAATCGTCGGCAATTACATTGCTGATCTGGCCAGAGCCGGACTTCTTACAGGACGTAAGAAAATTATCGGCAATTGCATTGCTGATCTGGCAAGGGCCGGACTTCTTACAGGACGTAAGAAAATTGTCGGCAATTGCATTGCTGATCTGGCAAGGGCCGGACTTCTTACAGGATGTAAGAAAATCGTCGGCAATTACATTGCTGATCTGGCCAGAGCCGGACTTCTTACAGGACGTAAGAAAATCGTCGGCAATTGCATTGCTGATCTGGTCAGGGCCTCACTTCTTACAGAGCATAGGTATTCCGTTTCCCTCAGTTAAACTAGGTATTCTTTACTCCTTTTACAGCACGAAGATACGTACAATATTGGTAGGCTTTACATGAACTCGTATGAATAAGAAGAGGGCACTTCTATCCTTAAATTGCATGGCCAACCATTAAACATTAGAATTCTCACGAAACATTGTTCTTTTGGAAGGCGAGCCATCCATTAGACAATAGGGATTCCCGCGAAACACTGTCCCTTTGGAAGCCCCGATAGACTTGCCACTCCGTTGTATCACTGCTGTAGGAGGTCTAAAGAGCCTATATTTTACTTCAAGTGTCTGTACTCTATTCTTGCCATAAAGTGGCAAATAATCTTGATTTCTTATTTTCCTAACATAGCTAACGAGCAAACCTCTCCATAGAGAGGTTCCCCATCAAATACGTGAAGGAGACTCTCTGCAAAAGTTGAAGTGCCTTTTCATTGCCGCAATTAACCTGAGACACAGTAGAGCGTAATCTTATCAGCTTCCCCGGCGGTCTCATACTAGTTTACCTCATGAGAACGGAGTGCTAAAATGTATTTAGAACTGCGTTGTCCAGTCCCTTGTCCATGTTGAGTTCAGCACATTTTTCGATTTCTCGGAAGTTAGACAGGCAAGTTGAAGTGTTAGCTTTGATTACCAACACTCACTTGAGCACACATAGCGGTCCGTTGTGATGCCACAATTAAGCGCAGTCCCTGTACTAACCGAATTCCCCCAAACTAATCGAAGAAGTTCTTCAGCGTGGGGGCTGCACATTGCTTTGAAGACATTCAAGGGTTTTCTTATGGGTCTAGAATATTTCACTCTGAGACCAACTAGATTACTGCATTCAGTTTTATTATTAACTCCAGTGCATTGTCTAAAATCATAGGGTACAGAAGTTATATCCATGGAACTAAGGAGAGCTGTAAGTCACTCGATTTAGGTTGCGATATCCCCTGATATAGTTATCTTCTACTATCATAACGTAAAACTCTGGTCTACACTATATATATGGATCGGACATAATTCCAATAGAGTTTCCAAGGCCGCTAGAGGTGTTCACTAGCTTCATTAGTTCATTATTGGTCTGACAATTTTGGCGTACATTCAGTGTATATGATAGGATTTCCCTCTTCTTAGTTAATTTTCTCTTCAGTGGTATCCGTTCCATATTTTCCTTATGGTAAATGATACGATCATTGTAGTCCTTTGGAAATTTTCGGCCAAGATAGCTTACGAACCTTCAGGCTACGATTATCGAATCAACAGTATGAAGTCGTGAGGCGTGAGTATGATGTCGTGGTGTCCCTCGATTTTTACTAAAACAGGTAGGAGTTGAAGTTTTCAAATGCAAAATGGGCATCAGGGTACAGACTAGCTTTAAGGGTTTGTAAAGGAATTTTTTTTTTAATTTATAAAGCGAGCGAAACGACCAACTATTTAATTAAACTTTTAACCAAATGTCCCACCTTTTCAAAAATCTACGTGCCAAATTGCGTGCAAACCTTTAACGAGACTTTTTTGTTTTACAAGCAAATTTAATGCATTTCAAGTGTACAAATCATGTCGTTATTCAACCACTAGAACAATAATTGGTTGGTTCAGTTCACTTCATACCTTTGGACGTTAAGGATTGAAATTAAAAAAAAACGAGAATGTTTGTACAAGTGAAACCTTTACAACAACAACAACATTTAAATGGCTATTATGGGAAAAATTTGCCTGCAAAGAAGAATTTAAAAGAAGGAAAAAAATCGAAATCTTGTCTACACAAAGTGAAAGACTCTATCTTAACTGGCCTCTACTATTTCAAACTGTATTTGGAATCGTGTTGTGCCCATGGTTATGTATATCTTGTACGTAATGGTCTTACATTGCTGGAGAGACTATTCTGGTTGATTTTACTTGCCATATCGCATTACGTATGCTTTTACATTGCCTGGCAATCGATAATGCGTTTCACGGAAAAGAATAGTTACGTTGGCTTGGAACGTAACTATTTCGATTGGAATACCACATTGCCCAGTGTAACCATATGTCCTATGGAGAGATTAAACCAACAGAAATTTGATGATTATTGTGAGTAAGTACCGCAAGCAGACGAAATAAATTTTCTAGAAGAAGCAGAAAAAAATAATCGATTTTTTTCCTAGAGCCCACTCCATAGCTAATGAACGTAAGACGGAATTTTTTGATTTCCTAGAACATTTGGCCAACTCCACGTATTTCAATTTTCAGGATATACCGTTGCACGCTTCTATTGAACGTACTTTAGCCGAATTGAACATTAAACCCCAAAACTATATGGAATTGATATACAATTTAACAGCCGATGAAACCATGAATGCCAATGAGAAACAACGTGTACGCACGGTGGACAATGGTGCCAATATCCATACCAGACAGATTTTAACGGAATATGGTTTGTGCTACATGACAAATAATATATTGCCGGAGGAGTATACCTCACGTTATTTTATTTTTGGCGAATATCCCGAAAGAAATATTTACGAAGAACAGTCCCAAGTACGTCAAGTGCAACAGGGTTCATTTCCCGATAAATATATCGATTTTAATTTCATCGGTTTTCAATCGGCCATGGATGTATGTGCAATAAGGTTCAGTAAGTAAAGAAGAATTCAAGAGTTTGGTTGTTTTTTTTTTTAGTTTTATGGCCACAGTCCTTTTGATGTCATGAAGGTGGACAATAATTTCGGTTACACTGTTGAAAATCTATACTACGAACCGATAGCAACGGAAATAACTACAACACCAAATTTGGAGAGGTAATAAGAAAAGAATTTTAAACATTTTTATACAGTGAGCATCAAAAGAAACTGTACACTAAAGATAAAATTCTAACAATCACCAAAGGCAACTTTTACAACTTAAGGAGAGTGCCCGAAAAAATTCGACAATATTTCGAAATTGAAACAATTTTAAAATAAAAATAACGGTAATTTACTAACGTATATTTTTTATTTATGTACAGTTTCTTTTGACGCTCACTGTATGTGATGTGATGTTAAATGATAATGCCATGAGACACAAGGGTATCCACTTTTATTGGAATTTTTCTTTTCCAGCGAATCGAATGTGCGCCAGCGTAATTGTCGCTTCAATCATGAGTCCAATTTAACTCATTTCCCGATTTATACGAAAAATCTTTGTGTACAGGAATGTCGCATCAATTTGGTGTATAAAATTTGCAAGTGCATACCGCATTTTTATCCAAATCGCTGTAAGTCTACAATTTGAATTCATACCTATCACTGACTATGCTAGGTTTTGGAAGCACTTTGTTTTATTTATTCCCGTGGTTCTGTCGTTTTGTCAATCACCTGGATTAACTCAAATTTTTTAGTTCCAAAGTTTTCAAACTACTTTCAAAGTAAGTTCCAAGACATCATGGAGTTGCTGGTCCTTAGATAAAATTTGTTCCAGTTTTTTCGCCTAAAGTTTTACTATTGCTCGCACCTCTCACCAGAAATTCATCTGTTGAAGTCTTGCATACATATTTACATACATAATTGGTCATTACAACCCTTCAATCAGGACTACGACCTAGCTTCCCACACACTTAAGTTGTGTGTGTTCATTTTATCCATAAATGGCGGGACCTACAGTTAAAGTCGACTCGGAACGACAGATTTTTGAGAAATTTTTTCACGGCAATTATATTTTACTCTCCGAGTTTTTGCCACAAATCTGCTGAGAGGAAGTCGCCGAAGAAATATTTTTTTCATATTTCGTTTTTGATCGAGATATCTGAAATGGGGTTACCGTCTTACTGTTTACATTTCTGCACGAATAAAGCCAAAATCCAGACTTTATTGTCCTCCCCAAATCACTTCCAGCATTTCTTTACGTTTTTTAAATTCAATTACAAAACATTTCAAACATGGGAAGTCTCATTTCAAGCAGTAGAAAGCATTACAAGCTGGTCCACGCTCCGATAATGCTTTGAAGCAGGCTTGCAGGAAAATCTTGGGGTTATCCACGACGAATTAAGCATCTAATGCCACTGATTGTTCCAGCAAGACGAAGTTAAAAAGAGCATAGTGGAGTTATAGAAGATACAGACAGCGCTTCTAAAGGCACTGTTGTATTCAAAATCAATAGAAGACATGCCTAACACAAGATTCATCAGAGTTCAGTGCCAGTAAAGTCTCAAATGTTAGGAAATGCTTAGCAACGAGACTGAATTACTCAATCAGAGTAACTGGAGCAATTTGTAGTGCCATATTCTTCTAGTCAAGGGTCCTTTCTATGATGTCCCAATTGTCTAGTTGGTAGTGTGCAGAACTTCAATTGTCGAGGCCACGGGTTAGATTCCCACCAGAAACTCTGGTTGTTTGTGATTATCTGATTGTTTGTATGACATTATAAATGATTAACTGCAATAGAAAAAAGAATTTGAAAATTATTACAAAGTTATTCTAGAAAAAAACTCGTGAAATATTGTAGCACATTACCCTCCTTTCCGTTCTCCTAAAAACTATATTTCTTGTACCCCAACACAGTGCATAGCTTGAATAGGAGTCATCTCCCGAGCGTTGTTCTCAAAAAAAAATGGATAGGATAGGTGTGCTTGGTTCCCAGAGTAAAATATTTAGAACCCAAGAGGAAATTCATGTTTGCATACTAGGTGGCAATCGAAAGATGTGTTGTACTGACCTTAGGCAGGAAATACGGATGACCGCATTCACACGGAATATTGTAGACTCCAAGAACACTTACTCACTTCACATCGCTTGCAAGATGAGAAAAACCTATCACAACATCATACATTTACTTGGAAACTGTGTGGCAATTATACATTATGGAAGGAGAGTGCTTATCAAATACTACCGAGGAATTTGGAACCCATGTTGAAACTCATGTTTCTTTTTCGAGTGGAAGTCTACACAATCGAAAGATGTGCTGTATTGAACTAAGACCGGAAGTACAGATGGCGGCCTTCTGACTGAATATAGCAGACTCCAAGCACACCTGCTCACTTCATCGCATCCCAGATGAGGAAAACCTATCGCTACAACATACATGTACTTGAAATCAGTTTTGCGCTTACGTATATCAGAAGGAGACACCTGAGTGCTAAGCAAATACTACCTAGGAATTTATAACACATGGGGCAACTCGTGTTTGTTTTCCGAGCTGAAGAGAGTGGATGATATGCTGAACTAAACTTAAACAGGAAATACAGATGACAGCCTTCTGGCGGAATATTATAGGCTCCAAGTACACTTGCTCACTTCATCGCTTGCCAGATGAGGAAGAGCAAACCTATCACAAAACATACATATGTACTTAGAATCTGTGTGGTGTTATACAGCCCAGAAGAAGACGCCTGAATGCTTTGGAAATACTACCGGGGGAATTATACTTACAGACAACGAACAGCGTTGTACAGTTTGTTATGGCAACATGACAGAGAGAGGTATTATAAAGGGTCCGCCAAATAACTTTTGTTTTTGAAAATGCTTTAAAAAAACTACTGAATATTTTCTCACATTTCTTTTTTTATTTGAAAGTACAATCCTTCCGGTTAATAATGGAAAATAATTTCATTCAAATGGCTACCTCGGCTGGCCATGCAGTAGCCTACACGATCGGTCCAATTTTCAAGCACATTATCGATTGTGTGCAGCTGTATTTCACCAATGGCTTCACGAATATTGTCCTTTAAAGCGTCAATTGTCTCTGGCTTTTCGGCGTAACACTTATCTTTGACAGCACCCCACAAATAATAGTCCAACGGTGTCAAATAGCAGCTCCGAGGTGGCCAAACGACATCAGCTCTGCGGCTGATAATGCGATCTTCAAAAACAGGGTGCAAAACATCGAGTGCAGCTTCGGCTGTGTGGCACGTAGCGCCGTCCTGTTGAAACCAAATGTTGCCAATATCCTCCTCTTCAGTTTTTGTGAACAAAAATTCGTTCAACAGGGCCCGATAACTATCGCCATTGACTGTAACGGCCACTCCTTGCTCATTTTCGAAGAAAAATATCCCAATTATACCTCTGGACCAAAATCCGCACCAAACAGTCACTCGTTTTGGGTGCGTCGGCTTTTCAATGTATGCGTGTGGGTTTTCTGTGCCCCAAATGCGACAATTTTGCTTGTTTACTTACCCGCCAAGATCAAAATGAGCTTCATCTGAAAAGATTAATTTTTTCGATCGCAGGCCCACTTAGCGAAGCGAAAACGCATTGGATGGTAAATTGGCTTCAACTACTGAACCAATTTGACTTTGTATGGCGTCATACCAAGGTCTTTATGCAAAATTCGTCTCAATGATGTCTCCGAAATGTTCAGTTGTTGAGAACGACGGTGAATTGATGTTGATGGCGCTTCACGCACACTTTCTGCCACAGCAGCAATATTCTCGGGTTTACGCACTGTTTTTGGCTTTTCACGCTTTGGTTTATCGATGAGGATGCCAGTTTCTTTCACTTTTTTCACAAGATAACGAACATACGGAGCTGACGGTGCTTCTCTTCTTGCAAAATCCGTACGCAATTTTCGCACACATTCTGTAACATTACAATGATTCTCAAAGTAATGTCGCAATACTTCCCAGCGTTGTTCAAGCGTATACACAACCATATTCGTTCAGCGGAAGTATAAAACTAATTATCTGTCAAATCAGACATGAGCTAAGTGTTACCATTCACGAAATAAGCACGTATAAGTTCAAAAAAAAACGTTAGATGGCGGACCCAATTGTAGTAGACCTCTACATAACGGTAACATATATTTCTATTTCAGCCAGAATATAAGCATTTCTTTTGCTACATATGTATGTATACAACTTTACGCGATGCTACGCCCATTGCTAATTCTCTGCTAACTGCTATTTTCCTTGATATTTCTGTAATGATTATGAGATTAAGTTCATGACTCCTGTTGCACATTCCTTGATACTTTTTATTGCTTAAAATTCTTTATTTTCTTACGATTATACACCAAGCTTGTTAAGTTTAATTCTCGAGTTCGCTTAACCTTTCCATACTTTTTCAGTCGGTCATAAGAAGCCCGTTTGTGATTACAGGATCCTTAAGCAATGCTTTCCCCCAAATGCTGGTAAGTTATCAGTCATGTAATCAAAGGTAACAAATAATTAAACATACATTTTTTGTATAAAATTCTCAGCTTATTTCCTTAAGTTGTATAGCACCGAGGGCCATAATAAAATCAAAGATATGGCACCCTGTTATTGTGAACAGAATTGCATGGAATCGGTTATAAGTTTAAGAATATCGGTAGGTTCCGGAAATATGTATTGAGGTTCTTAAATGATTTTAAATTTCTTTGTTTAGTTCTTAACCAAAACTAAAGAGTTCTTTGGTGGCAAAGGTTGCATTCTATCCATGAAGGAATGGCCGACAATACGTTTTCAAAGACAGATACTGTTTACCTACACCGATTTGTTGGGTAAGTAAATGGCTATGTAAGGTTCTTAAATGGGTTTCAAATTTTTAATTTTAAAATAACTTTCAGTTTATATTGGCGGTACGGCTGGTCTATTTTTGGGTTTCAGTGTCTTGGGTGTTATCGAAATGGTGTACTTCTTTACGATGCGCTTGTTATTACATATACTGGGTTATAAAATGTAAATCGGATCTCATACATTTTAGAAAAGAAAAAAATTGCTTAGGATTTGAACTCTGGTTCCACAAAAAAAATTTTTTTATTTCTTTTTTTTAATTTGTTTTATTAGTAGTGCCTCTTTTCTTTTCTCTCTAGATTGTCTTAATTTATTAATTTAGTTTGATTTTTAATACAAAATTCATATTTTTTGCTTTTGTAGGTTTTCGCTTTAAATTATTAAAAAAAAAAGAAAAACTTCATAAAAAAATAAAACTTAAAACGTAAAATTAAATGAAAATAAAAATAAAAATTAAAATAATTAAATTACTCCACTATATTACTGCTCTCGAATACTCTGCTTAGGCTGCCTGCTCTTCTTGTTATCACACGGCTCTTTATCCACCTACTCTCGCTCTCTCTCTCTCTCTCTCTCTTGCCTAAAACTCATCCTGCTATACTGCAGGAATAACAGCATTTATGTTGGTAATACTCATAACTACAAAGCTTGGCTTTAATCGCCCACTGGCAATTGGCAATTTCATCAGAGCATGTGGGCATGGCTCCATCATTTTGTAAACGTTCATAGCGGGCGGACTCTTGGTACAAAAAAAAAATAAAGAATTTCAAACTCTCTCCCTCTCTCTTCTAGAGTATGACTTACCTTCACATTTATGTGTATTACAGCTGCGATAAATAGGCTCTCTTATCGAATAACGGCATTTATTGGACTCCTTTAAGGCATTCTCATGATCATTATACTCCAAACACTTTACCGTGCGTCTTTGTGTGCCTGTATTACATGTCTTCGTGCACTGTTAAACAAAAAATACTTTCAATAACATCCAATTATACCTTAAATTCCAACCAAATTTCTTACCTCTGACCATTCTGAATAATGCCATCTGGGTCCACAATATTCCACTTCTTCATGTGAGCATTTCTCCATGTTAGTTGGCCTTAATTCAGGCTTACAATCCTCATCCTCTACAATTAATTGGTTTTGTATACACAAAACCTGTCTTGTCCTGGTCAAATTGAAACAATTGCCATTACATGGGGTCCAGGGTCCAGAGAACCATTCTCCTGTGTCGCAAGCATCTGAACGTTCACAGGTCCTGGTAATTTCCGGTGTACTACGGAAATCACATCTTTCTGTATTTGGTTTCGAACGATCACAATATATCGTACGATACTCCACACCACTGCCACAATCTGCCGAGCAATATTGATTCCAATCGGACATAAGCCAAGTGCCGGCTCTTTCATTTTTACGTATGTTAGCGTGGCTGGTATTAGGACTCAAGCCATGCAAACGATAACGTTGATTTGAACGCCTGCGATTTTTAGGGCAATCGCAGGGTTTCTTCACCACCGGTTTCTCTTCCATGCAGGCTGAATTGTCAACGTGTATCACAATGCCCGAAGCCAACTCTTGCACACAGCTAAGCTCACGCTCTTTGAAGCCTTCGCCATGTTGACAGCGACACTCAGTCCAGTCATCTAAACGCCAATAGGCCGGACAAGGTTGGGTATTACATCTCAACAGATTCTCATTTATAACCGGTTTCTCTGCATGTGCACATCTACGCTGTGAATAATAGCGCAAGGGATTCTCACGCACACATCTTATAATAGGGGTTTGTGTGCCTCCCCCACACGATTTGGAGCAGGTACTAAAACCCACCACTTTCCAGTTGTAACGTCTACGCCTGGTGGGTTGACTAGAACCTACCGAAGTTTCCTCAATGCCCGATTTCAAAAAGCCATCACTTTCCAACGAAACCTCATTCTCTTCGGAATCTGAGGTTATGGGCAATAAATATTCATACTTAATGCCCGGATTCAAGGCCTTACTGTAGATCTAGAATAAAATCTTCAAAGTTAAAAGCAAATCCTAGTCAATTAATTTCATTTTCTACCCACCATCAATTCTACATTATCTCTTATAGGTCCTGTGCATGTAACCCACTCGGTAACACCCTCAGCATGGGCTTGTAAGCCATCTAAACGATGATAATCGAATATGGCACCAGCTGCCTCATAAGCTCCACTCTCCGATACCGAGTTATCACCATTGATTATATAACTGTCATCATCCATACTTAGCACTAGGGTTGGTTGAATGTTAGGTTAGTTTGTAGTCCCAAAAATATTCCAAAATAGTCTCTTGTACTCACCCAATAAATTCATGCTGTTCTTCAATTCGGTTATGGATATATTTGAAGCCCCTGCTGGTATGGTAGCCACATGTATGTAGGCATCATCGGGTAAAGGATCTCTTGTGAATAAACCGGTAATGGGTCGACATAGCAAACCACCACAACTAACTGCACCACTGTTAGCTGAGAGGCCTGTTATAATGCCACTCGCATGTATGGCCTAAAAAGATAAAAAATGGAAAAACTTATAAAGGGGGTTCATGGAATTTTTTTGAAGTTAAAAAATAGGGTCTTAAGCCACTCGGGCATATAAAATTCTTGTTTTATTCTATTAAAAGTCAAATGGATCTTAAGTCCCTGGTATATTCTCACAAACGGTGGCCAATATTTGGGGAAATGGGGCAAATAAAAAACTAATATTTGTACTCTTACAGCAGACTGATAGAAAGCAGATGAACCTTCGAGTTTGTAGGTGTCTAGTTACATGATTTTCTGGCTGGACTTCAGACGTGTGAAAACTGCACTAAACACTCGATTTTATTGGACGCAATAGCGAATGACAGTTGGAGTTATATTGACCATCTAAACAGTATAGTACTTTGCCCACTGTGGCATAGAGGGGAACCAAAAGGCAAACGAACTGGCACGGAAGTGATAGGAGATGTCTGAGGAGTAGACAATTGATGGGATATACGTGCCTCTACAGGAATACTTTTCCAAATCGAAAAAAGCATCATCATCATGTCATCAAATACAACAAACCGTAGGTGGTCCAACGTACCTGGTTGCCGAATTTCAAAACTACTGCGTTCAGCAGTGGACAGCAGGAAAACCAAAGAAGTTCGACAAGAGAACGGTTCGCACTCTAACAGGAATTCTAACGGGTCACTGTGCTATTGGCAATTTTGCTATGAAGCTCGGTCTGTCGCTCCAGGATTACTGCAGAAGCTGAGTATGAGAGAGTCATGCGTTTCAAAACTGGCGTATAGGTTTTCGGTTGGCGAACGTGCTACAAAGGGAACTGGCCGGTTCCATCTACCACGAACAGATCATGACAAGAGGGCTTACCGCACACTGGGTAACACAATTGGCCACATGGCTACCGAGTGAATTTGCGTGTGAACGACAAGCTACCCGCTAACCTGACCTAACCTAACATAATGGTGACGCGTTAACAGTTTGAGAATTCTATTCGTTCCAAATACAGCAAATTTGCTTATTGAAGCGGTCATTTTACCTGAAATACGCTTCATTACTACACACAATTCTCATTTTCGTCCATTTGCAAAAATGCGACGAAAGCAGTGGCCGTTTGTTGACATTTAAAGCAAGATTTTATTCAAAAAGGCGAAGGACAGAGGACACGAGTTAAGACAAATTGACATATCGGCCTCTGCTGCAAGACCACTCTACAGTAGCAATATTCATTTCGGTTGATAGTTTTGAATCCACGGAAGTAAAATTGCTTAATAGAATGCTTATGTTAAACGCAAAATGAGCAAAGCGCTCTAAGAACTTCGCAACAATTTTTTTTAAATAAATTTTCTAAATTTAGAGGGGTTATTCCGGCGTTAAACAATTCATATAACGCAAAGGTGTCCTTTTGGTCCCAGAACAGACATCTCCAGCAAAACGATATATGAAAAAATATTTCTACTGCGACTTCCTCTCAACAGACTTTTGACAGAAGATCTGAGAGTAAATAAAATTGCCATGAAAAGTTTCTCACAAATCTATCTCACGGGATTCTCACCCACATGTCGTCGTTCGGAGTCAACTTTAAACAGTAGGTCCCGCCACTCATGCATAAAATTAACACACACAACATAAGGAGTGTGAGAAGCTAGGTCGTAATCCTAACTAAAGTGTTGTGGTAACCAATTATGCATGATATGTATGTATGTATTCTTAATTATGATGAAAATATACTTCGCTTTCTTAGGGACATGATACAGTGCTATAGCATAGTGACTATATGTGGATGCGTCTTATTTGTCAGATTTTGCTTCATTGAATTATTATCTCTTTCGATAGTTCCGGAAATGGTTCAGTGTCCAAATGTTTGCTAACAATAAAAAGGTTAACAATAAAGAGAGTATATGCTACGGTTTGAGGCTACTTTCAGAATGCAAACAGAATTCAGAAATCTTACTAACGGGTGATTTTTTAGCTATTATCTTTCTGGCAACACTGGTTTAAACAGCTCACGCACGTTTAATGTTTTGTTTCACTGTCAAACATCTTCAGTTTCGTCAATAATTTAACAATGAATCGTCTTACAAACTAACAACGCTTGCAAATCATTGAATTTTATTATCAAAATGCGTGCTCTGTTAAGAAAGTTCATCGCGCGCTTCTTCCATTTTATGGTCAGTTTAATCGACCCACTGAAGCGGCTATTCGGGCTATTGTGACAAAATTTCGCAACAAATTTACATTGTTGGACATTAAACCACCAACACGCTTACGATGACCATCAATTATCGATTCGTCGCCGTTCGCAGTAATTGGGCCTCTGTTACTCAACAACGTGGAAAATTGTGCGGAATGATTTGGGTGTGAAGCCTTTCAAAATACAGCTGGTGCAAGAATTGAAACCAAACGACCTACAGCAACGCAGAATTTTTGGTGAATGGGCTCTTGGAAAGTTGGCCGAAGATCCATTTCTTTATCGAAAAATTGTGTTCAGCGACGAAGTTCATTTTTGGCTCAATGGACACGTAAATAAGCAGAATTGTCGATTTTGGAGTGAAGATCAGCCAGAAGCATTGCAAAAGCTACCAATGCATCCAAAAAAAGTCACAGTTTGGTGTAGTTTATGGGCTGGTGGCATCATTGGACCGTACTTCTTCAAAGATGATGCGAATCATAACATAAGTGTGAATGGGGAGCGCTACCGTGAGATGATATCCAACTTTTTTTTTGCCCAAAATGCAAGAGCTTGACTTGCATGACCTGGGGTTTCAACAAGACTGTGCCACATGCCACACAGCACGCGTAACAATGGACTTATTGAGAGGCGATTTCGGTGAACATTTTATTTCACGTTCGGGACCGGTCAATTGGCCGATCGTACGATTTAACGCCTTTAGACTATTTTTTGTGGGGCTATGTTAAAGGTCATGTCTATACAGACAAGCCCGCTTCAAATGACGCATTGGAAGACAACATTGAAGCATTTATTCGTCAGATACCGGCCGAACTGTTGGAAAGAGTATGCCAAAAATGGACTAAGCGGATGGACCATTTGAGGCGCGCAGTCGCGGTCAATATTTGCATGAAATAATCTTCAAACATTAAATTATATGGACCGTACTATCGATTCAAATAAAGATTTCATGGATTTTTCTGAATTTTATGTGTTTTTTTTTTTGAAAAATTTTCTTATAGCTCTTAAAAAATCATCCATTATTAACATGGTATTGAAATTGTGGAATAACTCTAGGAAATTTTAGCATTATCGAGTTAAAAGTAAAGAATGTTTTTGTAAAGAGCTTAAGAACTTAATCGGATCCGTCCATTGACAGTCAAGATCATGCAATTTTATTCCACAAGACTTTTTTCCAAAATAAATTTTCATAACTTGAAAACGATTAATCACTACTTTACAAACCTTATTAGACAGAAATGTCAACACAGTTTAAGAACTCTCAGCTGTCATACCATAGTTATCGATAGCGTTAGTTCTCTAGTAACTAAATAAACATTCCATATGATAAAGAAGATGAAAAAAATTTCTTTCTTTGGTCAGCCTACGCTTATCTGGCTTTAAAAGTTTGGTCTTTGTGTTGATGAAATATTTAGGTATTCAATCATATTTAAATTTAATAAATAATAAATAAATAAACTGGTTGATTACAATAATAATAAAAGAAATAAAATAAAAAATAAACATTTCAAAAACTGTTAAAAAAAATTTAATTTGAAGCCAATAAAATTGCTAAAGTTTTCTTATGTTTAAATAAAGGGTCCGCCAAATAACTTCTTTTTTTTTTAATGCTTTAAAAAAAACTGCTAAATATTTTCTCAAATTTCTTTTCTTATTTGAAAGTATAATCCTTCCGGTTAATAATGGAAAATAATTTCATTCAATTGGCTGCCTCGGCTGGCCATACAGTAGCCTACACGATCGGTCCAATTTTTAAGCACATTATCGATTGTGTGCAGCTGTATTTCACCAATGGCTTCACGTGTATTGTCCTTTAAAGCGTCAATTGTATCTGGCTTGTCGGCGTAACACTTATCTTTGACGGCACCCCACAAATAATAGCCCAACGGTGTCGAATCGCAGCTCCGAGGTGGCCAAATGACATCAGCTCTGCGTCTGATAATGCGATCTTCGAAAACAGGGTGCAAAACATCGAGTGTAGCTTCGGCTGTATGGCACGTAGTGCAGTCGTGTTGAAACCAAATATTGCCAATATCCTCCTCTTCAATTTTTGTGAACAAAAATTCGTTCAACATGGCCCGATAACGATCGCCATTGCTCTCCTGCGCTCCTTGCTCAATTTCGAAGAAAAATGGCCCAATTATGCCTCTGGACCAAAATCCGCACCAAACAGTGACTCGTTTTGGATGCGTCGGTTTTTCAATGTATGCGTGCGGGTTTTCTGTGCCCCAAATGCAACAATTTTGCTTGTTTACATACCCGCCAAGATCAAAATGAGCTTCATCTGAAAAGATGATTTTTTTGCCAAAATCGGCATCTTCTGTAAGTCGATCGCAGGCCCACTTAGCGAAGCGAAGACGCATTGGATGGTCAATTGGCTTTAACTCCTGAACCAATTTGACCTTGTATGGCGTCGTACCAAGGTCTTTATGCAAAATTCGTCTCAATGATGTCTCCGAAATGTTCAATTGTTGGGAACGACGGTGAATTGATGTTGATGGCGCTTCACAAACACTTTCTGCCACAGCAGCAATATTCTCGGATGTACGCACTGTTTTTGGCTTTTCACGCTTTGGTTTATCGATGAGGATGCCAGTTTCTTTCTTTTCACAAGATAACGAACATACGGAGCTGACGGTGCTTCTCTTCTTCCAAAATCTGTACGCAATTTTCGCATACATTCTGCAACATTACCATGATTTTCAAAGTAATTCGCAATATTTCCCAGCGTTGTTCAAGCGTGTACACAACCATATCGTTCAGCGGAAGGATAAAACTAATTATCTGTCAAATCAGACATGAGCTATGTGTTACCATTCACGAAATAAGCAAAAAAAAAACGTTAGATGGCAGACCCTTATAGTTTTAAGTAAGTAGCTAAGGGTTAAATAATTGTAAATAATTTTAATTAATTAATTGATTTTCTTAATTTATTTCATATACAAAAATTACTTACCAGTATAATGATTAAAAATTTATTAAACATTTTGGCTTCTGGCTTTATGGTTTGGTTGTTGGTAAATAATTTTACTTCTTTTTTTTCTTTTAAACATTAATTTAATAACCACAATTTAAAAATCATAAAATTTCATTATAATTTAACAATAAAATTTAAAAAATAATTATCATTACAATTTTAAAACTAAAAAGAAAAAAATTATTTTTTTATTTTTATTGCTGCTGCCTCAATTATAATTTATGGTTGCCTCAACGTTATCATCAGATCATTCCATATTTTGTTAACAATTTAAGGCCTTTTTTTGTTACTCTCTAGCTAATCTTCTTAATTAATTATTGTTATCTTGTGTTTAATCTTGTAAAATCTTCATAAAATTATGAATTTTTAATTAATTACCACAAACTGTTTGAAGACATTTAAATCCGTATGTTATGAATAATTTAAGCCTATTAGAGAACGGGCGGGACCACCCTAACTTATTTTGATTTATTGCCTAAAGTGTTAAATCATTTAAATTTTTTTTCTTAAAATGTTACCGACTTATTTGACATGATTAAGTAATTAATTATGCTGTTTTAAATTATTAACGATAATCCAGTAAAAATTAAAAAAAAAATAAAAATATTTTGAAAGAAATGAATTTACAAGTTTAACTTGTAATAGTCGCATCCAATTAACAGAACAGAAGTGGGCGTTAACAGGGAATTAGAAACGAGATTTCATTCACAACCAACTTGATGATAATTTAAATGGGGATTTACATACATACGTTCAATAATATTTTTGATAACACGGAAATGAGACTGATTTTAATGGAAAACTGGAAATAACAAGTATTTCATGAAGAGTATTCAGTAAGTTATAAGAAAAGTAGTCAGGAATAACAAATCAAGATTACGCAACAAAGGCGTATGTAAAAATTTAAAAAGATGAGTATATCGAACCTGCTTAGTTGAATAGCTATTGGATCAAGGATTCCAAGACAGGTCTCCTTACAGTCGAGCGTTACTTAAAACCCGAGATATGGGCGCCGAAGCAAAGCAAATGAGCAAAAAAAGTGCTCTAAATAAACCGTGAAAAATAGAATAAAAAATGGACCTAGAGTGGGGCATGGACCTAGTGAGCTGGATGGCCATAGTTTCAAAGATTCCAAAACAGGTTTCCTGTTTCCTGCCGGACGATACTTGGGACCGGAGATATAGGCTTCGAAGCTAATTATTTTCTTCAAATGAGCCTAAGAAAATTCTCTATATAAACCGGGCAGAATTCTCGGTGTTCTGCTTTTTTTGGCGAAAACTTGCACTTTCATTTGCTTGGGCTATAACTTGTATTTTTTGGTTGATGGCATGCTTTGTTTTTGGTAAATGGCTTGAATTTTTTGTCAATGCCTTGCATTCTTGTGGACGATGACTTATATGTTTTGGTCGACTAAAGTATGAATTTTTTTGGACGATGACTTGCATTATTTTGATCGAATACTTGCATGATTTTGATCGATGACTTGCATTTTTTGTCGATGACTTGAATTTTTTGGGTCAATGACTTGTATTTTTCTAGGCGATAACTTGCATTATTTTGGTCGATGACTTGCATTATTTTGGTCTATTACTTGCATGATTTTGGTCGATGACTTGCATTTTTTAGTCAATGACTCGAATTTTTTGGGGTCAATGACTTGTATTTTTCTGGTCGATAACTCGCATTTTTTTTGGTTGATAACTAGCATTTTTTGATCGCTGATTTGCATTTGTTTGCTCGATGACTCGCATTTTTTTGGTCAATGTTTGTCGATGACTTGCATTATTTGGCCTCTGACTTGCATTTTTTAGTCGATAACTTGTATTTTTTGGTCGATGACTTATATTTTTTGGTCAACGATTGGTATTGTTTGGTCAAGGATGGTATTTCCTGCTCGTTTTGCAGGCAGACTGAAATTCGTTTGGCTTCCTGCTGCAAAATATGTTTGCAAAATATTGTCAGACTCTGTTGTAATAATTGTTTTCTGTGCTTAAAAAGCATTGCCATTCATTGACCAAATGCAATTCTCACGCGTCACTGCCCTATTGGAAGCTGGCCGATAGACTTTGCGTTCAATAAAATAATCTTCTCATATCTTCATTTTTTCCCCTTAGGATGTCTAAAGAAATAAATAAAAAAATAATTCACAGACATTTTTTAAGTGTAATCAACAGTTTCCTTTTTCAATTAAAAATTGATGCCACACTTTAACGTCAACGTCACAGTGCATCAACATCATAATCATGCCCATCATCATTAGCATAGGCGTCAACGTTCGCAGTTGCAGGAAAATGATGCTACAAATTGCATGCAAATATTTGCATTTTCTTTTCAAAAGGAATTTACTGGAGAATCATGAAATCGATACGAAAAATAATCCAAACGAATAAACCTGTTCACATTATTATTATTAAACAATAACAACAACAACTTAATGTAAAGAAAGGGGAAAAATGTTATAAAAATGAAGCAATTCCCAGACCTTAACACCCGCACCACCAGCCTGCCCTTTGGCATCGGTTATGACAGGCAAAATAATAGTGAAGCACAAATATTTGCCACATGGTAAATACGGCTATAAATGGGCATTTGGGGCATAGAATACAAACGAAATGTTAGCGCATAGTTATGAGGAGGCCAGGTGTTAAAAACCTTGATAAAAATTCATGGACAGTAGGGAACATTTTAAAACAGTTTAAGCCTCCATTTTAGAAACTTTCAAAATAATTACAGGGAATTAAAGAAGGCCGATTAAGAGTGAGTCACGACATTTACTTGGTAAAGGCTACCGAATTTCTATTGAATGCACGGCCTGTTATACACATCCATACTTACATAATTGATCCTTACAACCCTTAAGTCAGTATTACGACCTAGCTTCCCACACGACTTATGTTGTGTGCGTTAATTTTATACACGAGCTACGGAACGTACAGCCAAGCGACAGATTTTTCGAGAAACTTTTCATGGCAATTTTAGTCAGAAATCTGCTGAGAGGAAGTCGCCGTAGAAATAATTTTCATATTTTCGTTTCGCTAGAGATGTCTGACCTAGGGTTTGAACCGTGGCCTCACCTCTAATAAGCCAACGCACCGGTTTGACGTTGCTTAACTTATTCAAGATATCCTAAAACATGTTGTTTCTAAAACTATAGTTATTGACAACATATATGAGAATTCAAACCATATATGCAGCTGGCCACTCTATTTGCATGCGGCGCTTATGCCAACACGCTTCGTTTGCTCACTCATCGATGCTTTTAACAACCTCTTTGATAAAGTTTTTTTACATGGTTACTTGGGAAAATTAAAAAAACTACAACAAAAACGATAAAAAATGTACAAACAAACTTGCGAACAAAAAAGCAACACCAACAACTCGACATAACACAAAGAATACTTTTATACACTCCAAGTTTAGGGTAATAAAAGGCGATACGAAATTGCATATGGAAACTATTACGGAATGCTTGCATGCAAACACAGTCTGATGTTCAATTAAAAAGGCCGACAGAATAAAAATAAATTATTCGGTAGGTTACGGATTTTTTTTTGTATTTTTTCATCGGGTTAGTTGCACTTTTTAAGTGCAAGTTATCAGTGAACAGCGCTCGTTAGGGAGAACCTCATTTGGTATATATTTGTAGAGTCATAGCGCGAGCATGCATGCCATAGGTTAGGTTAGGGTAGCGTGGTAGCTTTAGTTTACCAAAAAGCTCACTTGAGCCAAGTTCCTCCGATTCAAGGAGGGCGAAGTTGGTCAGCGCAAGGGCTGCACATTTTCAAAAAGCACGACTACCCCACGCTGGAAAACCAGCCAGAAAGTTTGATAAACGAGGCTATGTCCTTGACATCAATAGACGATAGCTCCGTCAAGCTGACAAGGGTCGGTGAGCCAAATATATCTATCTATATCTGCACCCCGCACGGGATGGGCATTGGCAGAGGAAGTGGATGACAGACTCCTCCTCCTCGGCGGATCTGCATCCACGGGAGAAGTCGTTAAATGGGAGTCGCATTCTTTCCGCGTGTCTACCCATAACACAGTGGCCATGCTTACAGGCCACTGTGATCGAGATGATATTACGGCCAATTCCAAGTAGCTGGGTGGTACGCCTCCTATCCATTGTGGTCCAAGTGAGCCTAGCGATAGCATGCATGCCATGCTTGATGGTAAAACTTAATTCGATGAAAACCCTCGTCGATGTATACAGTCGCATAGGGATAGTAAAGTGCCTATAATCACACATCACACATCACATCTTCTAAAAGTCTTGGATAAACCACAGAGGATCACAGAGGATATTCAAATCGGCTTGAATTCTGTTGCATCGCGTCTTCCAAGAATGAATTAAAAGCTTTAGCAGTTGACAACAGCCATTTTGTTGAAGCTTCAACTGTCAAATTAGTTGTCATTTATTCAGTCTGTTGTACCAAATCATCGTGGACGACTGTAGACAATGACATGTTTTTGCTGAATGGGCTCTGTAGTGGTTGACAACTGATCTTTATTTTCTGGAAATCATTTTCAGCAATGAGGCCCATTTTAAGATGCTGGGATACGTGAGCAAACTATCCAAATTGAATTTAAGGCAATAACATCCACAGGAAATCCGAACGCGTCCAATACATCCCAAAAAGAGACACTGTTTGGTATGAATTTCTGGCTGCCGTCATCATCGGTTCATATTTCTTTGAGAACAACATTGGCCAAGCCATCACTATCAAAAGACGAGTACTATTGGTCCATGATTACCAATTTCTTTTGGCCTGATTTGAATAAACTGGATACCAATGACACGTGTTTTTAACAGCATTGCCCTATGTGCTACACAGCTTAAGCACGTTTGCATATTTTACACTAGCGATTGAGGGCCTTAGCGATTGAGGGCATGGTCAGCTCAAGTGAAGATGATGAGCGTGAGATCGTGGACCTTTGGACTTTATCTTGTGGGCATCTTCTTAAGGCGCAGGTGTATGCGAATAAGCTATAAACCACTGCAGTCCATAAAGTCAACATAACCCATACCATCGGCCAAAGTCAATCTAATTTATGCGCCAGAGTTTTGTAAAATCGGACATTTCGGATGGGATTCATTCAGAGAACCTTTGGAGGATACGTAAACGTTTTTATACTGAACGCATAACGGCATCAGCGCAAATTTATTGAAATGTAGGAAGCACTTAAAAATGTCGCCATAGTCCAGTGGGGAGTGTGTTGGCTATGATATGACGCCTCGGTTTAAACCCCATGTCAGACCTCTCCAGCAAAACAGCAAATTTCTGGCATAAACTCTGAAGGCAAATAAAAATATTGGCATGAAAAAGTTTCTCAAAAGCTGTCGTTCGGAATCGACTTTAAACTATAGATCCGGCACACAGCATAAGTGGTGTGAGAAGCTAGGTCGTAATCCTAAAGAGTTGTAGTGACCAATTATGTATGAAGTCGCCGTAGTCTGGTAGGTAGTGGGTTGGCTTATTAGACGTAAAGCCAGTGTTCGAGCAGATTTCTCTCTCCTCTCAGCAGATTTCTGGCAAAAACTCTGAGAGTGAAATAAAATTGCCATGAAAAGTTTCTCAATAATCTGTCGTTCGGAGTCGACTTTAAACTGTAGATCCGGCAACTCATGTATAAAATTAACACACACAACATAAGTGGTGTGAGAAGCTAGGTCCTGCATAAAGAGTTGTAGTGACCAAGTAAGTATGTAAGACCCGATATAAAGCCTACTAAGGAAATACATCAAGCAGTTGTTGGTCGTTTTCAAATCCATAAGAAGACAAAGAATAATGAGTACCGAAGAGAATATTGCTGCTGTCTTGAACAAGCAATCAATGAAGTAAATCGAGAAATTCGATTGATTGCAGCAGCCGGAAAACCTTTGGCAAGTTCTAGAACTTGTAATACTACCAGAGAAATGTGTACCCCTGGAAAATCAAGTTGCAAAGGTAGACAACAGACACAAGCTGGCTAGACAGCCCAGTGCAATTGGAAGTGAGTCTATTTTTGTAAAAAAAAAAAAAAATTTTAATATTCGGCTGTACTTTAGGAAAGCCCACCGAATAATTTTTATTTTCAGTTTTTTTAAGAACGTTAAAGTTTCGTTAATCATTTGTTATGGATTTAACAGCTTCTGCTGTTTGGTTAATAGAAGAGAATATTGCTTTTGTTTTGAAGAAGCAATCCAGGAAGGAAATCGATCAAATTCGATCAGTCCGAAAAGTTCTAGACCTTGCAAGTTCTAGACCTTGTAATACCATCATAAAGGTATCCCTCGAAAATGAAGTTGCAGAGGCAGAGCACAAAAACTGGCTGTCTAATCGGAAAAACCCGAACAGTCTCTACTTTTAGTGAATCTTTTTACAAATATTCGGTTGTACTTTAGGAAAGCCCACCGAATAATTTTTATTTCCATTTTCTTTAAGAACATAAAAGTTTCGTAAATCATTTGTTATGGCTTTTAGATGCTTCTGCTGTTTGGTTTATTGTACAAGTGGCTTTATGCTGTCGTATGTTGCTGCCGTCATCAACAACATTTTTATGCCATGGCAAACGTTTAAAGGCATTAAGAGGCTGTTAGGGGAAAAATACGAAGTGGAATTTAAAACATATTTTTTGTCATGAGTGTATGGCCAAGTGTGTGTTGTTTTCTTACAATTTTTTTCTCTTTTTTTAGTGTCTATTTAATATACGATGTGATAATTTATGTCTTTAGCATATCGTATGGCATAGTAAATTGCCCTGCTATTATCACTTTTTTTGTTCAGCAGCAACAACAACAACATTTGATTGCATAGCCAAACAAACAATACGTGTTGTTGACAACACATACAACTCTTTAGGGGGGATATTCTAAAGTCATAAAATTTGTTTATGACTTCATGACCATTGTAGAGAGGTTTTACCGTATGCTGTGGGTATTTTGTTTTATGTTTTATTACTTTTAAACACTGCACTGGACTTAATAGTGTGGTGTTGTTGTATGATTATATCAACTCATTGATCTGTTTGTTAACTGTCATCTTATCAAAATGTTATGTGCTGGTCATTTCATTGGCTGGTTGGTCGGTTGCTTAGCTTAAACGGTTGACTGGCTGGTTAGTTATTCTCTTCTGTTGTGTTGTATGTGTTCCATATCGTATGATAAGATAATTGAGGTGATTTTCCAAAAGATAAATGAAATTTGTTTAGGAAAAACAAACCGTTAAATATGCATAAAATAGGAGTTTCATTTAAAGATCTTTCGAAAAGATTTAAAGAACAAACAAAAAATACGTTTTTTGAACAACTTTATAACATTATTACTGTGGCTGTAAACTATTCAAATCCATACTATTTATGCCTGTAATAATAGCCAACGGCAAAGCCGTTTTTAAAGGCTTTCTTACGGCCAGTCAAAGTTTAGATTTGTAAGATTTTCTTTGCCTGCTTATCTTAAAAGCTTTTCATCATTAGACCACAACTTCTTCTTCTTTCTCTCTTTTAAACGCAATTGTTGTAAAGACAATCCAATTCATATTTCCATGCTTTCTATTGCACTTCCATTCCTGCAGAATGAAAGTATTTTGCTTATGCTTCAGCCCATAACTGCGTAAATATTAGTTTGCGTTTCTGACCAACGCTATCTACGCTAGAGATGTTAATTTTCCATTGAACTTGTTGCTCCATGAGAAATGATTGTTTTAACCTTTTTTCTCTTTAGCATCTTGTAAGCAAATAAACACTTTAAAACAATTAAGGTCAAGTGAAGTTTGAATGGCTATATTTGCTTCGTGCAAATGTAGGCACACGAAAGTATTTAAACAATCATGGTTGAAAGGTTGAATATTTAATACCCTACAATGACTGCCTAATACCACAAAGGCTGCCTTCCAAAATGTATCAATACAAAGTTTGTATGCAGTTCTACTGCGGTATATAAATTTTGTAGATATGGAAAGTAACGAAACAATGCATCAACTATAAATCAGATGCCTGATTGCTTTTTGACTGCGTTAAAAATACACATTGACGACGTTTTGAAATAGAATACATTGTAAACATTTTGTACAGCGGCTTTATGAAACACTATACATTGTTCAAACACAAAGCAACTAACATTTTGGAAGTCAGCCAAACTTGGGTTTAAAGATGTATAAATCTGCCAATACTTCAGCAGCAGTTCTATAAAACCCAATGCCTATCTTTGCTTCTGCTTCATCTCAACTGGAAAAATATCTCCTCGCGATGTCACTTGGGATACCTACATTGCCATTCGCTGCAAGTAATGCCATACGTTTACCCAAGAACCAGGAAAGTAGTCGCCGCAGTCTAGTAGGTAGTGTGTTGGCCTATTAGGTCAGGCATCTCCAACTGAACGAAATATGAAAAATATTTCTTAAGCGACTTCCTCTCAGCAGATTTCTGGCTTTGCAGATTTTTGACTTTGAGAGTCAAATAAAATTAGCATGAAAACGTTTCTCAAAAATCTGTCATTCGGAGTCGAGTTTAAACTGTAGGTCCCCCGACACTCATGTGTAGAAATTAGCACACAGCATAGGTGGTGTGACAAGCTAGGTTGTATTGACCTATTACGTACGTTACAAACATCAGACATAGTTTTGTGTCCCATATACTAGTCCCGCTCGGAAACCTTATAATTGGGCCACCGTACCCTGGCTATTCTACAATTTTACCTATTTCTATAAGACCTACATATCTAATCTCTACTTGATCCAGAGATCCACTCGTTTCCCTCAAGCCTAGAATTGTGAAATACTATGGAATTATCAATTATGTATGCATGTAAGTTAAAAATGCCGTAGCCCAGTAGGTAGAGTGTTAGTTCAAGCCACAATATTTCTTTCGGCAAATTCCTCTCGGAGAGTAAATAAAATTGCCATGAAAACATTCCCGAAATTTGTCGTTCGAAAACGACTTTAAACTGTAGATCTCTTTACTCATGGATAAAATTAACACACCCGGTATAAGTGGTTTCAGAAACTAGGTCGTTGTAATGGCCACTTGAGTAAGTAAAAAGTAGGGAGTTGAAGGCCGCGGTACAAGTATTTCTCCCCGCAGTAGCGAAATAGGAAATCTGGCGAGCATTTAAAAAAGGTGCTGGAAATCTAGATAGAAAGAAAGTTCTGAGGCTGTTAGTATCCCAAATCACGATCCTATTGAAGATAATGTTAGATTAGTCGAAAAAATTTCAGTAAGAAATTTTATTTTTAACGCCATATAGTGTGATTCAATCGCTCTATACTACTTGTTACTTAGTCTGAGGCCAAGTTTCAAAAGAAGTAAACAAATCTAATTTATTTTACTTCAACTCCCAACATCAAACGTGACTACAATATTTGGGGTCATCAAGTTTCAATTTGTTGTTCAATTGTACATTGACGGCCTTTCAAATTATTTTATTTCTTTAATGTTTTCAGCACAATTAAGTGCTTGAAAATGAAATCAAATCCTTTTATGGTAATCCACATTAGGCTTTAATTTCATTTCCAAATCATTGAAAAGATGAAAAAATTCCTTAAACGGCAAATTGATTCTAAGAATTGTAAGCGATAAGCCAATTACCAATGCGCCAACATACATAATTTCTGTATAATTGTGTTAAAAGATAACAAATTTAATTTAATGCACACGCAATCAATGAAGTGTGTGAGTACAAAAAAAAAAAATATGAAAAAAACACTAAATTGACAACACCAATTCAATACAATACAATTCAATACAATACAGCACGATTAGTCATAATGAGACTTGAAAACATATTGAACATCTCAATTGAAAAACATACAACGAAATTCATTTTTTTTAAATTTTTTTATGTTTTGTTGTTGCTTTAATTTTGAGGATCTATTAATTAAGGTCAATCTAATAAGAAAATACAACAAAAACAACAGAAAAAGTATTACAAATGTGTTGTTGAAAAATTTTAAAGTTTTATGACAGTTCAACTGACCACACGCATACAAAGCAAAGCGAACAGTTTCCAACTGACTTTCACTGTTCTTTTCGTAAAGAAAAGAACAAAAAAGCAGCACGTTGATCTTGAAAATATATGATAACAGTAACTTAAGACAGTTACAGTTATGTGTTATAATATAATATAATATAGATTTATTAATAGGTAGCTTCACAAAAAATTACAATACCAATAACATCAGCGCTGTAATACAACCTCTATATGTCCACAAATCGCTGTTATCGAAATACTCTCCCTATAAAGTGGCCCACTATTCCATCTAATGAAGACCTATGAAAAATTTTCTTCAGACATGACATCAAAGTAGAGATAAGGAGGAAAATTATGCCTGGATTGTAGGCTCACCCTAAGAGAATTCTACGATGATCCTCCCCATTCTTGGAACCTACGGCGGCGTGGAAGTTAGTGACCAATTTGGCACTGATCTGTTCTTATGGAACCGGCCATTCGTTTGGCGAACTTTAACGTTCGAGGATTCGAATTATCGCCAGTTATCTACGAGGAAGTCGCCGTAGTCTAATACGTAAAGTTTTGGCTTATTAGACGAGTACTCGTGGTTTCAATTCTGGGTAAGACATTCTTTCGGCGATTTTTTCACAGCAGACTTCTGGCAAAAACTCTAAGAGTAAAATTAAAATTCCAATGAAAAGTTTCTCAAAAATCTGTTGTCCGGAGTCGACTTTATACTGTAGGTACCGCCACTCACGTAAAAAATTAACACACACAACCTAAGTGGTGTGGGAAGTTAGGTCGTAATCCTGACAAAAGGGTTGTAATGACCAATTATGTATGTATGTATGTAGGTGTAACATACAACATGGACTTTCGAACTTTGACAGATGAAACTGCACCTATCAGATTAGTTGTCATTTATTCCGTTTGCTTTGCAAAACCACGTCTGACAACAATGTGTCAAATGACTCTAAAACTCATCTAAAACTCTTTAGCGATTAGTCCCACTTCTGGATAAATGAGTACATGTACCAACAAAATTGAAGAATTTTAAAGATACCAATCCATATGATATACAAGAGCATCCAATGAGATCCGAAAAAGTCACTGTATTGTGCGGATTTTTAAATGGCGGCGCCATTGGTTTCGATTTCTTGAATAACGAACTTGGTCAGACCATCGCTATCAACGGCGAGCACTTTAGGTCAATGGTTACTAACTATTTTCGGCCTGAATTGAATGATTTGGTTACCAACGATATGTGACTTCAACATGACGAGGCTACATGCCACACACCTCATGCCACATTGGATATTCTCCATGAGCATGGTAAAAGACTTACCAACAATCAAGCGCATTAATGTTATTATTGTTGTAGTGTAGCAGTTCTAATGTTCTGCGAATAGTCGATATATTTCATCGACTTCAATCCACAAAATGGGTGTTTTTGTTGACCTGAATTCTGTTCTCAGTAACTTAATGTTCAAAAAAAATCTGTTGTTCAGAGTCAGACCCGTCACGCATACATAAAATTAACACACACAACCTAATACTATGTTCAGACATGCACTTTTATTGAGTTAATATTCGGTTTATTGATTACAATATTTTAAGTGTTCAGACATAACAATATACGCAATTCAGCTGCTTATTCAATATTCATTTGACAGCTGGTGAACAAAAAACAGCTGGTTGTTTCAACAACATTATTTTTGTTTTGTTCGTTGTTTTTTTGTTTGTTTGTCGTTGTTAACGTTTGAGTGTTCGAAAAATTGTAATATGCTCACTGAACGTACTTATGACAGTGCTGTATTTCAAATTTTAATCAATATTATAACAATTTACGAATTTATTGAGCAATAATGTCAATGTTGAAAAAAATGGCAATTAATTTTATGTGAAATATTGAGATCAATAATGCCATTTATTACGCTTTACTTAATATAAGTGCATGTCTGAACATAGTAACTATAAGCCGAAGCTAAGTCGTAAACCTAATTGAAGGGTTGCAATGACCAATTATGTATGTATATATATATTATCGTGTATATATTCTACCTAGTACCTGATAGGCACCTAAATTCGTCCTACTAAGATAGATTACGCCTTACGGATTCGAATTATAAATATGTTCATATGCATATTACTCTTAGGCTACTCTGATGCAAAACTCCCAATCTCTTTACATTGTATCTTTGTAAACAATTAAATTTTAATTTTAATTGTATTTATTTTTCTGTTTTTCTCTTTTTTCTGTTTGTATTCACCTTTCAAAAGAGAAAAACATAGTGAAGCTTGAAAAATATGTACAAATTATTTCTAGCATTTAAACAATTACACATACAACCTGTTAATATTTACACTTTCCGTTTGGCATTAGAGTGTAAATTAAACGTTCATTTATTTTTTTTTTTATTTGTTTCATAAGCTTTTTCAAATATTTGACACTCTGCCAATGTTTAAACAACAAATTCAAATTGGTCATTGAGAGTGTATTACGCCAAGAAGATGTGCTTAGAAGATGCCAAAAACCATTGTTATTGTTCGAAAGTTTCGAAATTTTGTTTTTTTTTTTAGAAAGTCCTTTCAAATTGCCTGTCATCATTTAGAATTTTTTTATTCATGATTTCTCAATTTTAAATCGTCTTTGAATTGATTTCTCTTTTAATTCCAATTTCAATTCAATTTATGCAAAAGAAAAAAATAAAATTTTTCACATAAAAATTCAAATATTTTAACATATTTGACGTCTTAATTTTCGAAGACACATTGAATACAAAATTAATTAAGCTTTTATGAGTTTTAATAGCTTAATTAAGTTGAAATTTTATTTTTTAATAAATTGAAATAGAAAAAACATGAAAACTATTTTAACAAAATGGGAAATTAAATCAATTCGCAAAAGAATTTATTTTGGTGATCTGCGTTTATTATAAAAAACAAACAGTCAAGCCTCGATAAATGACACTCTTAGTTTTATTTCGAAGCTGTGACACAGGCTAGGCTACAACTCTCAGGGGAATTGAATGTCAGATAGATTGTGAAGAACATCAATTCAAAAATTTTTTTTGTATGAAAATGAAAAGTTTTGCCACCAACATTTTCGAACTTAGGGCCCTTTTAAGTGCTTTCTATTTTTAAATTGAAATAAAACAAAGTGAGTATGGCGAATATAACATCGTTCAAATATCTGTCTTGGCTCCTCTGGTTAGGGCGCATCTGAAATGTAGAATTTTCCATGACACTGGCACATATGTAAATCAGGGTGAAATTGACCGATAGCATGGATTATATTGAGCACTGCTGTGGGTTCGCATACCCCGGCGACTTAAACACAATCTCAGTGGCCAGTTCACATTACATCCACCGTGCTCGTATGTCTTTGAGGTCCACATCACCCAATTTAGGCCAAAAAAAAATGTTGTAATCATCGTGCCGCTATCAGTGATAGCCTGGCCAACGGTATTCTCAAAGAAATATAAACCATAACTCTACCAGCCCAAAAACCACATCAAACAGTGACGTTTTCGGAATGTATTGGATGCTCTTGTACAACATATGGTTTGGTATAGTCCCAATTCGACAATTTTGTTCGGTCACTTACCCAGTCATTCTGAAATGGGCATCATCGCTGAAGACGATATTTTCCACTGAACATTACCCGATCAGAACACCTGCATGCATAATTGGTCATTACAATTCTTCAGTCAGGATTACGACCTAGTTTCTCACACCACTTATGTTGTGTGTGTTAATTTTATACATGAGTGGCGGGACCTACAGTTTAAAGTCGACTCCGAACGACAGATTTTTGAGAAACTTTTTCATGGCAATTTTATTTACTCAGAGTTTTTGCCAGAAATCTGCTGAGAGGAAGTCGCCGAAAAAATACTTTTTGTATTTTGTCTTTGATGTCTGGCCTGGGGTTCGAACCCTGGCTTTTCGTCTATTAAGCCAACACCTACTAGGCTACGGCGACTTCAGAACACCTAGTTTGGCAAAATAATTTTGTTATTAGAACGTGTTGTTGAATGCTATATCCGTCCGTGGTGAATTGAACTGAATAAGTACCCACTAATTTGACAATTGAAGCTGCCATAAGATGGCCGTCAAAGTTCGTAAGTCTCTGTTGGAACAGCCCACCAGGTGGTTCCAAAAAGATGAGACGATTTGCCATACAGAGCAAATAACAATCGCTTAATTTCAAAATCTTTTTGTTGAAAACTTTTTTCCAGAAGTGATCCTATAGCTTCCATAAGATGGCTGTTATCAACTGTGATTGTTCCGGTTGAAAGAGTGTTTAAAAACGACGATATAATTTGCCGTACAGAGCAAGTAACAATCGATTAATCGCAAAATCTCTTTGGTAAAAACTTTTTTATATTATTTATATTACTTTCTTGTAATATTATGTTCAGACTGCACGTATATTGAGTAAATCGCAATAAACGCCATTATTGATGTCATTGTTTCATATAAAATGTCAATTAATTATTGCTCAATAAATTCATAAATTGTTATAATATTGATTAAAATTTGAAATACAGCACTGTCATAAGTACGTCCAGTGAGCATATTACAATTTTCCGAACACTTTCTATTGATATTTGACAACTCAAATGTCAACAACAAAAAAAAAAAAAAAACAACGACAAATAAAAAAGCTATGCAGTATTATCAAATTTTTCTTTCTCATCCTTCTGAGAGAAGCCACTTTGGAGTCAGAAATATTCCCTACTAACCGTAACAGCTCGGCGTTTCGGTTAATCATTAGTAAGACCTTTTCCAATGTTAAATTGTATTCCATTTTTTCTCAAGTTAAAATTTAAATTTCGCGATTAAATTAAAAGCAATGTTGTTGAAGCGATCAGCTGTTTTGTTTACCAGCTGTCAAATAAATTTTGTGTCTGAACACTAAAAATATTGTTATCAATAAACCGAATATTAATTCAATAAAACTACATGTCTGAACATAGTATAAGGATATGTTGAGTCATTTGCCGACATTTATGCCGACAAACCAAAAACTCTTGAATAATTGTAAGGAACAATTGAAGACTCTATTAAAGCTATAAGGAGAGATTGATTGGAATAAGCAGTAATACACCATGTAAATCGTAGATACTCGTACATATAGCGGAAATAAGGTTTAAAAAATAATTGCCATGAAATTGTTGGTTAAATAAAAACAACAACAACAATACTTTAAGTTCTCAAGCTGTTAAAACAACGCCCACACGTATTTTTATTTCTTAAGTTTTTTTTTTTAATTGCGATCCATTAAATTTTCTTGTAATATTGGTTGATATTTGAATATTTAAGATAAAGAAGTTGATGTAAAGTTAAATGCGATTTAATTAAATTGTATTTAAATTTAGTATTTAAATAGAAAAAAATAAATATTTTTATTGCATAGTTAAAGCAGTATTATTATGATTTTGTCACAGACGTCTGTCTATAAAATGTCATATCAGTGGCGGTTTTTTATTATTTTTTTTTTCAATTTAATTGAATAAAATTTTTAATGGCTATGCATACTTAGTATTTAAACTGAGATTATGCAAAATACTGATAATGTTTGCTATGCAAAAAAAAAACTAATAGTTTTTGCTCATGTTTTTGTTAAACGCAATTAAATATTTTTAAATACAAAACAAAACAAAATATGTATGAAACTACAATGTTAGGGTTTAAATGAATTTAAAAAAAAAACAAAATTATCACAAATTTATTATAAAACGATGGATTTTTATGAAATTTCATTAAGCATAGAAGGGAATTGTTGTTCATTTAATTAAAACAATTTATTTTTATTTGTTTATTTATAGTTTTTCTTTTTTTTATATAAGGAGCATGGTATAGTTTTTGAAATTGTTAATTTATTGCATGTTTTTTTTAAATATTTGCATATCTTGATCATTTGATTCTTTCATCACTTCTGTGAAACAAATGTAGTAGACTTGTTTCTCTATTCATATTCAATATTCAATATTGAATTCATATTCAATTATTATTTTCATTTGAATGTAAATGTCAACAAATATGTTCATAAATGTCATTTTCAATTCAATTTTTTTTCTTTGCTTTTAAATGCATAAAAATATCTTTCAAATTGAATTGTATTTCAATTTAAAAAGAAAAAAAATGTCATACAAGGTTGTAAATGTTATTAAAAAATCATTAAAATTTTTTTCTTTAAAACAACTAGAAAATATACCACAAAGTGCAATGTCGTTACATTACTTTTTGATTATCAGAAACCAAAATAATGTCAACAAATTTATTTCCCTAAAAAAGAAAACAAAATGAGAGGCCATTCAGTTGCAGCCCTAGGCCTATATTTCTTACAAATTTGACTGTGTTGTCAAGAAAAATAAACAGTGTTGTAAGAGAAACTGCTGATCTTCCAAACTCCCACAATTTATAACGGCCATCTTGTGGAAGCTAACATCTTTGAAATTACTTACTTACTTACTTAATTGGCCATTTACAAACCCTATTAACGGATTTCGGCCTGCTGCAATACATCCATCCAGGCGCCTTTGCTTCTTGCGCGCCTACGCCAGTCGGTCACACCAATCGATGACATGACTTCCTCGATTTGGTCCTTCCAACGGATACAAGGTCATTCTACTCGCCGATTTCCGCAGATCCTCGCATCAAATACCTCTCTATCGTCGGAGCGTCCTCTTAAATTCGAACGACATGGCCGAGCCAGCGCAGCCGCTGGATGTTAATACGCTGTGAAATTAGTGTCAATTTATTCCGTGTGTTTTGCGAAATTACTATGAATGGATATGGATAGCTGCCATAGTCTAGTAGGTAGTCTGTTAGCTTATTAGACGCAAGGCCACTTATGTTGTGTGTGTTTATTTTATACATTAGATTATAAAAGTTTAAAGTCGAGTCCGAACGACAGATTTTTGAGAAACTTTTTCATGGCATTTTTATTTACTCTCAGAGTTTTTACCAGAAATCGGCTGAGAGAAAGTCGCCGAAAAAATACTTTTTGTATTTGATTTTTATGTCTGGCCTGGGGCTCGAACCCTGGCTTTTCGTCTAATAAGCCAACACACTACCTACTAGACTACGGCGACTTCTGATTTGGATACAAACGTCATTTGATTTCAAACAGGTCGGTGCTATATGCCCCACAGCCTATGAAATATTGAATATTCTACACGAGCGATTTGAAGGTTTGGCCATTAGATACGAACTTGTGGGGTGCTCGTAACACAAACTACAGCGTTTTTTCAAAAAAAACATAATCGATCAAATTTAGTCTAATTTATGCGTCGGTGTCATAGAATAACGGAAATTTCTGATGTGCCTAACCACGAGAAACCATGTTATATTCCACACATAATTGCATCAAAAGGCGTTTGAAACAAATAAAAAATACTGGATGATATATTACAAACTCTTTTTATTCAGATTTAACGATATCGAGTGCTTAATGAAAGTCACTATGCAAATGCAAAAGTTGGCTTGGTGAGGAGAATGCAAAGGTGAAAACTATTTGGAAGACAATTGGTTTTGAAATCTCGATTGTGTTATGTGAACTTATCGTATGATAGTGTGATAAATAGTAGTGATTGAAATTGGACCTCGGTGGTGAATTACGTAGAGCGCATTCTGAGACGGAAAAAGAGGGATCTTGAGGCTGCAGAACAAGTAAGCATGTCGGCATAGGTGATATTGTCACACGCGCCAAGCGAAAAAGAAACGATGATTTAGACGAAGGGAATAGTGGAGACGCTTAGATGTCTCCTCAACTTTCGATATGCAATCCGGACGCGGATATGAACATGGAGACGCCAAAGGGCCAAAGGGGCGGAGTGGGCACAAACAAGTCCACAGGAGATGAGGGGGCATTTAGTGGGTGAGGGCCCCACACACGGAGGATGTGACGACTTCCTCTATGGTGCGGTTAGGTACATTTACCCCTCCTCGGCGTAAAAAAATGCTATGATAGTGCCATCAGTTGAAGACCAAACGAGGTTAGCAAGGTGAGATGCTTTCTAGCGATATCATAATGGACAATGTAATGGAACTATGTTTCTAAGCTAACTGACTTCATTTGTTAAATGCTTTAAATTTTATTTAATTAATCGAATATAAGCAGTTTGGCTTCCAAGAAAAAAATTCTGACGCGCATTAATTTATGGAATAATAATTGATTGTGCAAATATTTTGCGTTTATTTTGAAAAAAATATTTGGCAATAGTTTGTGAACGAAAGCAATTAATCAAACAAAAATGCTAAATAAACAAATTAATTTTACTTTTTTATTGATTTATTTGCTTTTACAAACACCAAACGAGGGTTGAGTGTTAAGTTCCAAAACATGATATCGTTTTCCTTTCGAATTTTTCAAACAATGTATTCAAAATTTAGCTAAGCAAACAATTTACAATAAATAATTTTGTCTCACAAATATATTTTCTTTTTTTCTTTTCGATTGTTTTCGATTGTTTTTCAAAAAATTTATGATTATTTTGTATTCATTGGTGGTGGTCCGATGCCACATAAATAATCGTATTTATTTTGTGTTTTTTCGTTTCAGGCTGGTTTCGTTCAAACTCTGTTGCTTTTTTTTTCTTTAAATTGGATTATGGATCAATATCTGTTCAGTTTATTATATATGTATAATAAAATTATCATATAAGTATTTATTTGTTTATTTTTATTTTTTATTTGTTTATTTTTTCTTTCTTTATTTTTTATGCAATTTAAATGAAGCCAGCCTGTTATATATTTTATATGAAATTGTAATAATTTTTTTTAAATTTAATTTGATCTTGATAACGAACGATAGATAGTTTATGATTTCGTTGTTGTTGTTGTTATTTTTTTATTATTATATTAAATTATTGGTAGCATTTTGAAAATTGACTTAAACATTGTAAAAGATTTTATTTATTATTATCGATAGTAAAATATTAAATAAACTGGACAATAAATATTGTTAACAACACAATAAGGGGGTGGCTCAAAGAGGTTATAAATCGATTTAAAGGTTCTTCTTAGTCACGAAAGCAAAGTAATCGCTCATATCATTAGCAATACACCGAACAATCTGTCTTATGGTTCCAAATCCAGTGTAGAGCATATCAGTAGTTTACGTATAATTACAGCACGACCTACAGAATTTCAAACCTTCCCAGATCTGTTATCAATCCATAATCAAAACAAAATTTTATTTCAAGCGAGTTGGAGTTATTAACGGAAGAGAAATCGTCAAACCCGGTTTGATCATTTTACCCGAACAGTTATGATCATAATAACAGATGCTCTTAGGCATAGTTGACAACAAAAGTGTGTGCATATGCGGCTATAGGGTTGAACACCCCAAGATCACGGCCCCAAGACCCCGTTGGACTATTATTTGTGGGGTACCGTCAAAGATAAGTGTTACGCCGACAAGCCAGAGATAATTGACGCTTTAAAGGACAATATTCGTGAAGCCATTGGTGAAATACAGCTGCACACAATCGATAATGTGCTTAAAAATTGGACCGATCGTGTAGGTTACTGCATGGCCAGCCGAGGCAGCCATTTGAATGAAATTATTTTCCATTATTAACCGGAAGGATTGTACTTTCAAATAAAAAAAAAGAAATTTGAGAAAATATTCAGTGATGTTTTTAAAGCATTTTCAAAATAAAAGTTATTTGGCGGACCCTTTAGTTTATCTTGCCATTTCTACTAACTACCAGAACGCACATTTAAACCTGGTTTTACAGCGAAAATACTGGATAGATCCCATTATGTTAACGATTTCAACCCGTCAGAGAAAGTAATCTAGGTATTTACTGACAGATCCAAGTCACGGTGCAAAGTGGAATGGGAAATCTTTTCAGATCAGTTGAATCTTTGATAGTCCCTTGCACTACTCAGTCACTATTTAGACAATATTTAGATATGTATCGAATACGCATATTTATTGATAGTAAAGCGGCCATTTGATCCCTAGATCAAAAATTAAGATTCTTCAAGAAACCCGAATATCTGCATATGAGACGAATAACTTTGCATAAGCATAACAATAGTAAATCAGCCATTAGATCCCTAGAGAGTGCCAGAACACCACTCTTGAAATTGCCCAGGTATGGCGAATATCTTTTCGAGAGATACGAAATATTCGACGATCATCCGCTCGACTGTAAAAATGGTCGACGCTCTAAAAATTGGTGGTATAACGAAAAATTTGATTAAATTCATACTTGAGAGATTCTCACACAAAAATTCACACATTTGCTGAGAAATGATAAGACAATAAACCAGAAGAGGAAGAATACAATGTTCGTAAGTGGCTAGTTATACATTATCGGACAAAACCTAAGCACCCCCTCAGTACATTTTTTTAAAATGATTATTTTTTTAAGAAAACAAAGTTATTAATGTCCAGAAGGACGGTAGAGTCCGGATTATTCAGTCGACGACAAACAAAAAACCTTTCATATCGTGAAACATTTCATATCGTCTGCGCACACGCCTTATGTCATCTGAATCCTTTAAATTAAACATAGATTCGTCAGAAAACAGCACAATCCTCCATATTTGGACACTCCAGTTGAGATGGGCCTTGGCGAATTCAAGTTTCGCTTTTTTTATTTTTAGACGATATAAGAGGTTTTTTTTTCCGGTTGGCGACTGAATAATCCGGTCTCTACCGTCCTTCTGGGAATCGCTCTTTCGCCAATTATTAAACCTAAGCGGTTTCGTATGTGGCTAGTAGATGCTGTGGGATCATTTTGGATTGTCCTTTTAATTCAGGAGTCTTCATGTCGCGAAGTTTCACGTGGTCTTCCTCCAGGATAAGTAGATTTGCGACCAATCTGCAAAAACTTTTTAATTAGCCTAGAAATAATTGATCTGTTGATCGAATATTTTGCACTCAATTGATCTTAACCCAATCGAGAACTTGTGGGAGATCGTTAACTTAAAAATCAACCGAGAAAATTAGAAAACTAAAGAAGATTTATTTGAAGACGAAAAAATAGACTGGGAAGCAATTTCACCTGAAATAATTAATAATTTAACATCCTCTATGCCTAAAAGATGTGCGTGTGTCATCCAAGTCTCTTGCGTAAAGGAACAAGTCATTATTCAAGGTCTGCAAAACATCATTATAGTTTGCGAAAATTTTCCAAATTAAAGCTTTTAAATAGATCACCAGAGGACAATGTTTTGATGAAATAATCCTTAAACAACATATGACAGACATTCGTTTATATGCCTCCAATTAAATATTTCATTAACTTTTGCAAATTTTCAGTTTTTTTTTCCAATTTTCAAAACATTTAAAAATCCAACCCGAATGAGTGTCTATAGTGTCTATAGCTTTTGACTTGTTTTAAATCAATTTGTTTGTGGGTAATAAATTATTTGACAGCCTTAGTCTCTACTGTCTTCCCTTTCTACCTGAAGGGCCTTTTTGAATATACCATTTGTCTATCACCTGTATTAAATTCGCCGTTTTAGTGGTGCGACCTCAATTTGATATTTCAATTTGAAGTTTTCAAAAAATATTTCGCAAATCTATTTCTATGACCATTTTAAGACAAAATCTATTTATAATTATTTCTTGGCAAACAAATCCATTTTGCAGATACTTTATTTCTATAAATTACATTCATTTTCAACATCATAATCGTAAAAATAAATAATTATAGTCTATAAAAAAATATGAAAAAAATATAAAAAATACTCGTGGTAAAAATCATAAACGCTTTATAAAGATTTCAACAAATTATTCTCGCAGGCAGGCAAGGCAGCAGGCTGGCTGGCAGCATGCAAAAATGGTAAAAAAAAGGTGTTCAAATTTTATATTGGAAACCATAAAAATTAAGGAAAAAAATTAATTTCAATCATAATTCTTAAAACTATAATTATGATGCAGTTTTAAATTAGAACAATTGATTGAATTTTGTAATAAAATTGTTAAAAAATTCTATTAAAAAAACCGAAATTAAATGGAGCTGGTAGTTGAATACCTCGTGCGGACTTATTCTTAGCCTTGGGCAGTGTTGTTAAATTTTCTTCAGTCTTAATAGTTAATTGCCTAGAGAAATATCACAATTCTAAAGCTCTAAAGAAAGCGACAATAATGCTTTACACCTTTTAGAATGCTATGGGCAATGATTAGTTGAGCAAGCTTTATGACACTTATGTTTGAAACACAGTGTGCATTATACAAAATTCACCACTGACTGTGTACAGTCAGTTTTATTCAGATAACCAGGCTGCGCTGAAGTACCTAACGCCGTACACTTTCATGAATGCAATGGATTTCGTAAAGAGATTTTCTTATTGGCTTTCAGGACGTTTTATTCTTCAGTCGTTTTACATGCAGATTCAGCGTCCTTGGCAGCAGAATGGTAGTCGCTATAATGCAAAGTGGACTGATAAAGATAAAAATCAATATTCATCACACTACTGCAGTTTTCACAAATTACGGAATACAGAAAAAATGTGGGTCTGAGCACGGGGAAGAGGCTTCTATAAGCCCATGTGTCAGCGCCTGATTTGCGTCCTGAAGAGGTGGAGGTTCTTATTTTCTCTTATTACTCAATGAAGTTGGCTTGGCTGTCTAATGGGAAGTGTTTGATGCCCGGTGTTGTAAGAGTATTGTGGAACCACAACGGACCGAACATCAAGCATAAGCTTTAAACATGCCGCCTTTATCTCCTGAATTCTTTTAGGCCTTTGGATTAGCTGTACCATAAGAAGTTTCTCAAAAATCTGTCATTTGCAGTCTGCAGAACATGCAGAACATAAGTGGTGCGAGATCTAGGTCGTTAGTCTGACTAAAGGGTTGTAATTACCAGTTATGTATGTATGTAGTACATATTGCATGATTATATTGCATGATAACCTTACAATATTCGGGAAACAAACTCTTCAGTTTATAATGCACTGATCATATTCTAAAACGAATCCCCGGGAGATACTGAACAATATCAGATCGACTAATAGTATGAGAATGAGTTGAGCCCTAGAATGTCATTCTTGTATTGCTCCGATAATATTCATAAAACTAATCGGCGTCATGCCCAGCCTCTGATATACAGTCATATTTTTCCTTTTGGAAAACATTAGCTCTGTACAGATTCCCAGTATGAAGTCTGATGGTTCGTTTTAATCACCACATTCTCCACATGTTCCTCAGGTTATTTCTGCATAGTCTGATGCATAACATCAAATCCAGTTGGTTTGAGATGGATCCTGACCACAACAGATACATGGAAACTCAAGACCTTCTTTCAGGTCATTGTTGCAAATTCCCACATGAGCAGCGACCTAGCATGGAGTGATTATATTTCGAATAAACCTCATATAAAAATGAGCCAAATGATTGAATGGTAATCCCGTTCATTGTCCCTAATTGGTCATTACAATCCTTTTGTCAGCATTATAACCTAGTTTCTTACACCACTTATGTTGTGTGTGTTAATTTTATATACCAGTGGCGGGGGACCTACAGTTTAAAATCGACTTGAACGACAGATTTTTGAGAAACTTCTTACTTACTGTTCCTCAATTGGCTTTCTAACATGCGAAAGTAGCGAACTGCTCTCACTATAAGTCTTCACACCATGATAAGTTGGATGGTTGTTGCTTCTTGAAGATTCAATACGATTTAGAGCCGCACAAATACAAAATACCATTGACGGAGAATATGCAAAAAGTATAGCGAAAGTATTTTAAAATTGTGGTTTTGTCGCGTCCGATCCGATGTAAACTGTTTAGCCTGCACTTAAATATAGGCTATGTTCACCCTGGCCGACTAGGGGTAGTGTATTGATTTCCTAGACGAGTGCTGTAGTGAGTTCAAAACCTATTCATTCGGTGACTATCATTAGTCTTGTGAGCGAAACTCTGAAAGTAATTCAAATTTTTATGAAGAAGAAAAATGAATGAAAATGAAAAGAATTTAAGAAAAATGATCTCCTATAGTAACATACATATGTTGCCTTTGTTTTTTTTTTGGCTCCCTTTCTACCACTTTACATATGTCAATTTTTCCTGCATGAAACTGAAATTTTTGGAAATGAGTCAATAATGACCAAGATATTCTATTTATTTTTAATTATTTTTTATAACTTTTTCGTGCAATAGAAAAACATTAAAAACATATTAAATAAACAGAGAAAAAGAGTCAACCGCAAAATCCATTTGATCGTAATAGAAACATGGAATTTCTTGCTGACGATGTTGTTATTGTGGTCGCGGTGAAGACAAATCAGGCTGGTCAAAACAATTTTCCATCGTTTTTTTTTTTTTTTTGGTTAAAGAAAATTAAATTAAAAAAGAATCGAAATTTTGTCTTTAATTTAATTTTAAAGAGACAATGAAATGCATAAATGGCAGGCAGATCATAAAAATCAAATTTTAAATTGAAAACTTACGCAAAGCGCCACATTAACTTTATAGCCACAGCGTAACATACATACATTTTTTTCGTTCGTAAATTAAATTTAATATTTCTGGTTAAAGACCCTGAATTAATAGGGCTCTTAATGAACCAGAAGAAATCACTCTAATAACAACAAATTCATCGGGTTAATGTATTTCTAAAAGATCGTAAAAAAATTTCTCATTTAAAATGGTTTTGAAAAAAAAACACAATAAAACTACTTAACGATGATCATAAAAAAACCAAAACCACCAAAAAAAATATATTTTTAAATATGCTTTAATATGTTCAGGTCTATTAAATAAGTATTAATAAATAAAGTTTATGAGAATCACTCGAATGTACAACAGTTTTATTATTATTTCGATTACACATGTTATGAACAAAGTAAACACACTCATTTGGTATTCAAAAGAAAAAACGAAGGTGTCAAAATAGTTTTTTTTTTTAATTTATTTATTTAAATAAAAAGAAAACAAATAAAAAAGGCAATTAAACTACACTTTAAAATTTGTGCTGCGGAGAAGATGTTTTTTTATTTCATACCACTTTAGGCTAGAAGCCTAACATTTTGCAAATGGCAGACATACATACATACATAATTGATCACTACAACCCTTTAGTCAGGAGTACGACATAGTTTCTCACACTATTTATGTTGTGTGTGAAGTCGCCGTAGTCTAGTAGGTAATGTGTTGGCTTATTGGACGCAAAAGCCTGGGTTCGAGCCCCATGCCAGGCAATAAAGACAAAATACAAAAAGTATTTCTTCGGCGACTTCCTCTCAGCGGATTTCTGGCAAAGACTCTGAGAGTAAATAAAAATTGCAATGAAAAGTTTCTCAATAAATAAAAATCTGTCGTTCGGAGTCGACTTTAAACTGTAGGTCCCACCACTCATGTATAAAATTAACACACACAACATAAGTGGTGTGAGAAACTAGGACGTTGTATAATGGGTCAATTCGACCTCCGGGGGGTACTGTACTTGTCTTAATTGACAAGTACACGTCCTCTAACCTAACCTAACCTAACCTACAAAGTGTACATACATATATACATAATTGGTCCTTACAGACCTTCAGACGGGACTACGACCTAGTTTCTCGCATCACTTATAGTGTGAGTGTTAATTTTATACATGTGTGGCTGGCCCACAAGGCATGGTAATCTCATGTAGGGGTGATATTATTTGGCTATCAGGATCGTGCGATTTGACACCATTAGACATTACCTTGTGCCCCAATTACAGAGGTCAAATAATATTTTTTCTAATTTCGTTTTGTTCGATATGTCTGACTTGTGGTTTGATCTGTGTCCTCACGTCTAATAAGCCAACACACTGCCAACTAGACTACGGCGACCGAGTTTACGGTAGTATTATGTAGATCCTCATACATTCTATTGAGCAGATAGGGCACTCTTTAGTAGAGGTCACGCATGTAATGATGGTAACCTACTCACAGTTAGACTGGATGCCAATCACCTCTATTTTCATTTAAAACTGATGTACTTTACATGCTGAGAACAATAGTGTAAGGAGTTTGGGTATTAAATCTCAAATTATCCGTTTTGATAAGAATTCTTAGACATAACTTGTTGACAAGAGTTGTACTTATGCTCATAAGAGAAGACCTGATCCTTTAAGCAAAGATGTAGAGGAGAGGAGGGTTGTATTGATCAATAATTTAAAGGGTCCGCCAAATAACTTTTTTTTTTTGAAAATACTTTAAAAAAAACTACTGAATATTTTCTCAAATTTCTTTTTTATTTGAAAGTACAATCCTTCCGGTTAGTAATGGAAAATAATTTCATTCAAATGGCTGCCTTGGATTGCCATGCAGTAGCCTAAACCAGAAGATGCAGATTTTGGCAAAAAAAATCATCTTTCCAGATGAAGCTCATTTTGATCTTGGCAAGCAAAATTGTCGCATTTGGGGCACAGAAAACCCGCACGCATACATTGAAAAGCCGACACACCCAAAACGAGTCACTGTTTGGTGCGGATTTTGGTCCAGAGGCATAATTGGGCCATTTTTCTTCGAAAAATGAGCAAGGAGTGGCCGTTACAGTCAATGGCGATCGTTATCGGGCCATGTTGAACGAAGTTTTGTTAACAAAAATTTAAGAGGAGGATATTGGCAACATTTGGTTTCAACAGGACGGCGCTACGTGCCACACAGCCGAAGCTACACTCGATGTTTTGCGCCATGTTTTTGAAGATCGCATTATCAGCCGCAGAGCTGATGTCCGTTTGGCCACCTCGGAGCTGCGATTTGACACTGTTGGATTATTATTTGTGGGGTGCCGTCAAAGATAAGTGTTACGCCGACAAGCCAAGGACAATTGACGCTTTAAAGGACAATATTCGTGAAGCCATTGGTGAAATACAGCTGCACACAATCGATATTGTGCTTAAAAATTGGACCGATCGTGTAGGCTACTGCATGGCCAGCCGAGGCAGCCATTTGAATGAAATTATTTTCCATTATTAACCGGAAGGATTGTACTTTCAAATAAAAAAAGAAATTTGAGAAAATATTCAATAGTTTTTTATTTTTAAACATTTTCAAAAAAAAAAGTTATTTGGCGGACCCTTTATGTATGTAAATTCACTAAGAGAGTTGAATCAATAGGGCCTTAAGCAAAAGGGCTTGCGAATAGGAGCGGTGGAATGGGAAGAAATATTTGAAAATGTATACTCAGCGAAAAAGAAGAAAAAGTGAAGCGGAGACACTTCTTAAACTAAATTATTTGAAGAAACCTAAACTTTTCAAAATAGAAGGAGATAAGAAACAGATTAGCCAGAAATAACCAGATGTTAGTAACCAATTAAACCAATCCAATGATAAGATTAAATCTTTGCCACATAAATTTGGAATCTGTGTAGCATTAATGGACAGGAGATTGCTATTGTTGACACAAGGCAATAGATTGGGAAAATTATTATGAATCATTATGATCGTATCGTCGCAATATTATGGCAGCTCTATATGAAACTTTCTACTGAATTATATTAGTACGATAAGCTTCTAGGAATATTGCAAATAAGCCCTCCAGAATGATTTTAAACTTAAGTGAAGAAGACAGGCATATGATTATTACTATTATGGGTGACGAACTGAGTCTTACTTTTTAGGAAACCCTGAAAAATATATGCAGGAGGGATAAGGTATCTTCGTATCAAAAGGAGTTGCTTAGGAATATGGAGAGGAATAGCAACATGTCTTTGTAGTCCACTAGTAACACAGATACCATCAAGGTATTGCCCTACTCTGTCTAGTTAAGGAAATCTCAACTATTCTGGAGCCCAGATGAAAGACTAGCAAGCATTCCAACTGACTTCATTAAAAACTTTAATTTTTACATAAATTTCTTACACGAATTTTGCTTGTAATCCAAATACTCAACTGTTTTCAATTGAAACAAAAAAATCCTTTTTTTTAATTTTATTTACGAGGCAATATTTTACGTTACAGCACACACAGAGAGAAAGAGAGCTCAAATAAACTTAAATTTATTGAAATAAAAATCAGTTCAAATAAATAAATAAACAAAAAATAAATAAAGTCAATAACAATTAAGAATGAAAATTAATGACTAGTACAGCAGCAGCAAGCACTACACAGCGTACACAATAGGCAACGAAAATTAAATAATTTTTCTCTCCTCTTTTTTTCAAAGTTTTTTTAAATTTTTTTTTTAAATAAAAAATTATTGACAAAGTAATTTGATAACGACATAAATCAATTAAGAAACAACAACAAAAACAAACAATTTTAGAATTGGTGCATTGGACACAAATCGACAATTTAAAACCACTTGAAATGCGAAAATATTTGAAAATTTGCGGTAAAACACTTTCAATAAAAATTTCAATAAATTATTAACAAAAATACTAAACGTTGTTGTTTTTTCTTACAAAATAAGAAATAGAAAAAATGTGAATAAAAAAAATTCTGTGTTTTTTTTTAAATAAATTTGTTAATTTGTAAGCCACACACACTCGAAACACTTGTCTTACGCACTCATTTATTACGTTTTTTTCTCGTATTTTTTTTTTAACAAATTTTTTTAATTCCAATATTTTTTTTTGGTATTTTTTTATTTATTTTTTTAATTTTTACGATGTTGTTATTTTTGTGATTTGTTTTCAGATTTTTTATAGCGTTTAACCGTTTTTTAACTTTTTCGAAACGAAAATTTTTTTACAATCGAATTCTGTTGAAAACCTAGCCACCGTCGTCGTTTTGTAACTGAAGACGACGAAAAAATTTGGTTTTTTACCACAACACAACAGACGTCTAATGTCTGACAACTTTGAAACAATATTGAATTTTGAATATTCAGAATATTTTGCTCAAACTCTCCAGTCAAATACAAATAAATACAACATAATAATAATAATAACAATAACAACAACAACACCACCAATAGCAACAAATATACCAATTACAATAACAACAACAAACAGCTCACATAACTTTGCATATGTGTTAAAATGATGATGATGGTGATAATAGAGGGTGAGCCGAAAAAAGCGTTTTTTGCCAAAGAACACAATCAAAATTGCCTTGATACACTCAGAAGATTGTATTAAGTATCATAATCTTAAAAACAGTTTTATTCCCCCTTCTCTTACGAAGAGCCTAATGCTGTAGATAGTGAATTCAGGGCCCTATTTTTCGCCCAATACCATCTAAATGTGTAGCAAACTGAACCTAAGCAAGGCTTTAATGTTGCCACGTATTCTAGGCCAGAATATGCAAAATAAAGTTCATGATTCACGTCTAGGTAGGTTTGACATCGCTAACTGTCATCAGAACAAGAAGAAGAAATGGATGAGGAGAAGAAGAATAAATGTTGCAAAACGAAAAGGGAGAGAGATAGAAATTGAGAGAAGAGGAAATAGAAGACAATGAACAAGCTCTCTTCAGCTTTCCGAAATTCATTATAAGCCTTAGGGGATTCAGAATACCACGTCAGAGAGTTCAAATCGCTAAAAAGTCTTCTGTCCAGTGTTTTCAACCTCATACTTCTAAGGCCTGGACATTAACAGAAGAGTTGGTCTATAGTTTTCAACTCCTCCTCATTACAGTAGTTCGGCTAGAGCTAATTTCATATCCTCGTCAACAACTTAGCCCCGAAACCCCGAGCCTCAAGGTAGAATTACCCAACAACGTTCACGTAACGTAACGATACCTACGTTAGTTTTACTACTATTACTGCTACTACTACTACTACTACTACTACCACTAGGACTATTACTGCTACTACTACTTGTACTATTACTACTACTAATACCGCTACTGCTACTACTACTACTTGTACTATTACTACTACTACTACTGGGCACAAAGAGTCCAAAAGAGGAGGCGAAGATTTAGTGGGTGAGGGCCCCACACACGGGGGATAGTGACGACTTCCCCTATGGTGCGATTAGGTATATAATTTCATATCCTCGTCAACAACTTAGCCCCGAAACCCCGAGCCTCAACGTAACGAAACCTACGTTAGTTTTAGCAAATTCTAGCCGAAATTATTTTACGGTTCAGTAGTCGCTCTCACCATTCCAAAAACAAATGGGTGTTGCATTACTGTAGGTGTACATTCGGCTAATTCTCTCTTCACACTGAATTTATTTAAACCCAGCAAACTGTTCTATTAGACCAGAGGCTGCTCGACACGCAAGATGCCAATCTATTTTCCCAAAGATTTTGCCCTCTTCCAACCATTTGCCTATGAATCCATAAAAATTACTTGTTGGTAGATTAGCAGCCATAACCAAGCCACCCTCAAACTGCCGGAGGCCATTCTGCATCTAGTTTCCGAAAATATCACCATATTCCGATATACTTATGAAAACCATACAATCACTAATCAGTCATGAATATATATACTGACCCAATTGTCCTCAGGTTAACGTGTTTGTCAACGAATATCACATAAGATCCGGCATTTGAAGAGACTGAGTCAACTGTGGCCGGCTAAGATAAATGTTACCGTATGTATAGTAAGAAAGCTTGGGGATAGTGTAGGAAATGATCCGTTACGACTGAAATAATGCAGGGATAAACTGACAGACAAACTCTGCACGTCCCTAGAGAAGATTATAAATCCTCTTGGTACCATCGGTGAAGACCTCATTTTTCTTGATGGCAAGCCCGCAATATTTTCGACTGAGGCACGAATATACATACATCGAATCGTGTAAGAAAAGCTATAATCGGGAGCATATCAATGCAGTCAACAAGATCGCGTGGTCATTCTATAGTCGAACATCTCCTAGACATTATAACAAGACAGTATAGAAGGATAGGACAGCTTATCGATCACCTCCTGATAATCCATACCACATACTTCAAAATTAGTTCAACAACCGCAGTATAAAAGCCGTGTATTTGAAAATAACTGAGACCAACGATCGTTTACACGATAGAAGAGCACAAAGTCCTCTCTTGACTTTATTTTCAACATTTCTCTAGTATTTGATCATATCACATCAGATTTTTATATTTCTGCATAAAGATTATTAGTTTCGACACCATAACAGCCAACGTAATAGGGTACCTTTTTTATTTTGATAATTTCTTTTGGTACTTTTCTATGTTATGAGAGAGAAAACAAACTTCCAAAAACTGTTGAAATCTTGTAAAAATAAAAATTAAGGACTGGAAAATGGTAGTTTTAAAAAAGGTATATTTCCTAAAAATAGTGCTTTCTTGCGTTGGTATTTGAAGACTAAAAATGATATAAAAAGAAATAATTTTTTTATTAAGGGATTATGGTAGGGAAATGGTACTTTTCTGCATTTTGATTCCTTTCCTAGAGTTTTTCTTTTAAATTGGTACTCTTCTGTGTTCAAATTATGAAACCGAAATTGCAAATTTGACTAAATATGGCCTAGTAAATAAAGGAATTCTAACAATTGGTACCTTTTTTGGTACCTTGGTTCGTTTTTTGGTAAATTACTGTGTTCAAATTATAAAACTGGTATTGAAATTCAAGTAAATTTCAAATTCTTGAAAAGAAACGTCAGAATTACAAAATAGAAATTTGCCTTAATTAGGTACTATTCAAAGAAAAGTACTTTATTAAAATGGTACTTTTCTATGTTCGAATTATAAAATCAAAGTTTATATTGAAGTAGGTATGGGTATTACAAAATGGCACAATTTTTTATTTTGTTACTTTTTAAGAAACGTACTTTTTCAGATAAATTAGTACTTTTCTAAGTTCGAATTATAAAACCATAATTTATATTGAAATAAGTATGGTTAGTACAAAATGGTAATATTTTTGTATTTAGGTACTTTGTAAGTAAATTACTTTTTCAGATGAATTAATACTTTTCGAATTATAAAATCAAAATTTATACTGAAATAAATATGGCTATTCCAAAATTGTACAATTTTTGTATTTTGGTACTTTTCATGAAAAGTACTTTTTCAGATAAATTGGTGCTTTTGTATGTTCGATTTATAAAATCGAAATTTATTATTAAAAAAGTAGGAAAAGGGAATTACAAAATGGTAAAATTTTTGTATTTTGGTACTTTCTAAGGAAACTTAATTTCAGCATGTGAAACAATGGAAAATAATAATAATAAAGGGATTTTGTTAAATGAAATATTTTCTTTTAAAAGAAACATTTTCTTACAAAAAAAAAAAACGCTTTTTTCGGCACACCCTAATTATAAACATTAAAGCTTTGGTAAGGTATCTCCGTCTGTCCGTATGTTATAGAAAAAAAACACGGTGCGTTATTTCGCACGAGATTCTGATATGAGAGACCGACCCATAACAACAAAAAACACTCAAATTAAATAAGCAAATCGAATTAGTTATGCCACCGACTGATAACTTTGACAGCGTTTTTGTTTTTCTTCTGCTCTTTTTTTTGCTTCCAAGCTTAATGACACAATATTTGCTTGGCTCTGGTGTTGTGTTGTGTGGTGGAAGCTCGGAATATTGAACGGAGAGTTATTCGAAAAACCTTAAGTATATCAATTATTGTTGTTGTTGTTGTAATTGTTATATATTTTATGTTGTTGTTGTTGTTGTTATTTTCATTGTATTTACACCTTCAAATAAACGTATGACGACCAAGATGCGTAAATTAGCGTAAAAACAGTTCAAAACGTTACAATTTTCGATTTGTTTTTTATTTTAATTTCCGAAGCGATTGGCCGATCGTCTTTCTGGCATTTGATAAGCCAAGTAAAGTTTTCATCAAACAAGATTCACTACACGTTCAAGACTGACAATAATTCCGTCAATTCACTTGATAATATAGCCCGCAATAGTAGGCTCTCAATTAATTTGGCGTTTTGCTGTGTGTGATGATTTGTTTGCTTTTCGCTGTTTGTTTTCTTTCTTTTTATTATTTGAAATTAAAATTTGAATTGATTCATTCATTCATGCATTCATTCATTCATTCAATTTAAACAGTTCGCAGTGACTCAATGCTTGCCGGTTCATAAGCGTCTCCCATAGTCTGGTCTGGTCTAGTCTCGTCTAAATGTAAAGCAGATGTTTTAGGGTTCTCTACAAATTGGACTTTGTTGGAGCGTTATGATATAAATAGAATATGTGATCATATTTTCAATCAAATGATTGAGACTTTAGGAAGCAAAAGTACAGACATCGTAAGCGTTTATCAGAATGCAATAAGCAAAACAGCAAAAAGTGTTGTTCGATGTGAAAATAATTCCCTTTGTACGTCTACGTTGGCTCGGAGGCGAGGGAAATAGTTGAACTCAAAGTAACAGTACAGGCTTATCACAATGGGCCCTGTGTGTGGCCTAAGTATGTCCGCTCATAACTCCATTGAGGAGACAGCCACTTCTACCTAACGGCATAGACTTCCTCAACTTAAAACTACGCTTAGGGAATATAAAAAACTGTTGGCATGGATTATCTTGGCATTGAGGCCTGCTGTGGTTTGTGGCTTATACCCATACGCCTACAACTTAAGAAAACCTCACAAAAAATGTCTAACAAGTTCAAGTCACACGATCTCGATGACCAATTCGCATCACCTCCACATGAGATGACCATGCCCTCGTCTCGCTCATGCAGAATATTCAATGTGTCACGAGGAGTGTTGTAGGCATCGCCGTCTGTAGAAACCAAATTTCGTTGTCGTCCACATCATACAATTCAGACCAAAAGAAGTTAGTAATCAATGACCCATAGTGTTGACCATTATGAACTGGCCTAAGTCGTTCTCATGAATGATTTCATGGATAGAACCTCTAATATTTGGGTTCCGAGAGATCCTGAATACTATTGGCGGAATTTATCAGGGGAAAACTCCTAATATAATCGAAATTAGTTAAGAGCTACTAAAAGAGCCCTGTGTGGCCATGATTAATCTCATTTTGATTTTCAATGCTATTCTCTGCTTCGAATATTTCAGTCTTACCATACTATGACCTGCTGTGGTAGACTAATAAAAATCGGAGGCAAACTTTTGTTAGCTCAGACCTAACCCCTTTCAATAAGTGACTGTCATCGGACAGATGTTCTTATTCTATTTCCTTGTTCACTATTAAAACGGAATCGAAACATTTCTAAAGCGAATTACGTCCGAATGACGATGAAACACTTACGACATATGATGCGTGAGCTAATTCTATCCATAAGTGGCGGCACCTACAGTTTAAAGTGGTCTACAAGTGACAGATTTTTAGAGAAACTTTTCATGGTAATTTTTTACCACTATTACTACTGCTACTATAACTACTACTACTACTACTACTACTACTACTACTACTATTATTACTACTACTACTGGTACTACTACTACTAGTACTACTACTAATGCTACTGCTACTACCACTACTACCACTAAAACTGTTACTACTACTACTGGTACCACAACTACTACTGCTACTACTACTACTACTACTACTACTACTACTGGTACCACAACTACTACTACTACTATTACTACTACTACTACTACTACTACTACTACTACTACTACTACTATTACTACTACTACTACTACTACTACTACTACTACTACTACTACTACTACTAGTACTTGTAATATTACTACTACTTGTACTATTACTGTACTAATACTGCTACTACTACTCCTCGTACTATTACTATTACTACTACTATTATTACTACTACTAGGGTGCCCTGGTAGTCTAGTGGGTAGTGTGCTAGACTATTAGCGTGAGGGTCGTGGGTTCGATTCCCACCAGAGACCCTGGTCTGTGACACTACACCGAGCATATGGTCAAAGTTACTCAGCTCTTATATAATTAAAATATAATTTGTAATTGTATTGTAATTAATAAATAAATAAAATAATTAAATATTACTACTACTAATACTGCTACTGCTACTACAAGTACTATTACTGCTACTAGTACTATTACTGCTACTACTAATACTGCTACTGCTACTACTCCTATTGCTGCTACTACTACTTCTATTGCTACTACTACTACTCTCAGATGAGGTCGCCAAAGACATATTTTTTCATATATTTTTCTCATAATTCGCTTTTTATTACTATTAAAAATTCATTACATAGATTATTAAAAGAATTATTTACATCAATCAGAGCTACTTAATACTTAATCTGCTAAGCCATTGATTTGTCAGCAGGAAAAAGAAATTATTTACTCTAATATTTTTGCTAGATAATTTCGTTTGAGATGTCTGACCTAGTGTCTAATAAAGCAACTCACTGCCTACTACTACGACTGCTTCTAGTATTAATACATCCACCATGTATACTGGACCTCAGACAATCTTTTCTTTCGTTTGTTGCTGAACTCTTTTCATGTAAATTTTAGAGGCCTATGAAACTCAATTGAATCAATTTTCGTTAAAAAAAAACATTTTCAACTTTCAAAAAACTGCACACCCGCTATTTTTAACTGCAAATTCCACAAAATAAATGAAGATAGAGGCTGGTCATAAAATTACTGCAACTGACATGAGACTGATAATATTTTGAAGGTGTCGCAAAAGGGAAACAACTAAATTATGCCAGACTACAGAAACAGAAACACACAAAGTACGTTTAAGGGATTGAGAATTGTTGAAAATGTGTTACACAAATAAACTTATCAATGTCAAGGAAATGATAATAAAAACGAAATTGATGGCTTATTGACATGGCTTATTGGTTAGCTGCATAGGAAAAAAATCTTGAACTAAAATTTTAAGAAATATAGTATAAGAGTAAAACAATGAAATTTAATTTAATAGATTAAATAGCAAATGATTTAAACCGAAAGCCATCACTCTGGTTGTCAGCAGCACAAGCAAATATTGCCTCAGACCTTAATGTTGTTGCTGTCATTGGGTTTATGTTATAAGATCTTATGAAAACTACCGATTTGAGGTTTTAATTTTTATCACTAACACGGTACTGTGTGGTAAAGTATTTGCCTTGCAACAGTTTAACTAACACAGGCTATAAAGTTAATACAGTTAACTGGCTGGCTGACTGATGCCTAGTGACGACTGGTGACTGGTGGCTGTTGGCAGTTGGCAGTTGGCTGCTGCCTGGTGGTGAAGGTGTTGAGGCAACTATGAAATTTGGCTTTTGTGTGTGTGTGTGTGTGTGTGTGTGTGTGTGCAGAAATCATTTGATACTTTCATTGGCCATAAATAAACTCATATATAGGCCACTTACTTATACCGCATAATACACTACTGACTGACTTAATTCTTCCTGTTAATGGTAAAACACATTTAAATTTTTCTTCTTCTTCTTTGTGTTTTTAAGGCCCATATATAGAGCATAAATCATAGAAATAGAAATACTTTCATTTGAAGCACTTCAGATATTATATGTCAGCATCAGCATCAGGCAGTATGCTTAAGATGTTTATAATTAGTAAAGTTTTTGCTTCTTTTTTCTTTACAAATAAAAAACACATGTTTTTAGCATAAATTTTGCAATATTACCGCTCCCCCCCCTCCTCTACCCCCTCGTGTGTTAAGTAGCACTTAATCTTTAGTATCTTGTTGTATTTACAAAGCCAATAAACTCCACTTAAACTCCATATTTTGATTGGCCAGTTTAGTTTATTAAGTTTTTATAGTCAGCAGCCAGCATCCATAAAAAAATAAAAATTCAATATTTCTCACTCACTTAAAACGTAAATGCCTTCACACAACAACAACAACAACATCAAAGTAATTTTCCTTTATTTTTTCTCATTTTTTTTCCTGTCTTACATTAAGAATTTAGTCTGAAAAGCCTTTTAAAAATTTCCGGTTTTCTTTATGTTTTCTTTTGCATTTTACAGGGAATAATAAAAATTAACAGTAAATGTTAGACACGAGTGTTAATATTGCTTGAAATGCTTTTAACATTACTTGTATTTCATTTAACATTACATGTTAATTAACATTTCTCACTGTTAAGCAAATTTTATGCAATTATATGCCTAAAAGTATGCTACGAATCTTTTAATTTCAAGCTGTTATGTTCTTAACAGCATAATTAACAGAGAGAGGATGTGCTAACATATCATGGAATTACTGTGTGTTTAACTAGAAACAGATTGCCGCGTACAAATTTATTTAAAGTATTGGTTATCGTTAGTCATGACCTTTTCCTAGTTTTCTACAAAGAAGACAGATTCCGCAACAACAAAATTTATATATTTTAAGTTACAGAGAAAAACTATTTTTGGTTACCGTGTTGTAAAATAAGGCGTATTACAGTGCACACTTTTTGCATTCTTAGGGCCATTATTACAAACTGCCGTTAAAGTTGGCTTTAGTTAAAGGTAAGAATGAGAATGAGTAAAACTATTTTTGGTTACCCTGTTGTATAAGGTGTATTACAGTTTACGTTTTTTGCATTCTTAGGGCCATTATTACAACCTGCCGTTACAGTTGGGTTTAGTTAAAGGTAGCTTTAGCTAAAGTGAACTTTAAAATCACCTTTAACTTTAAAAGGTCGCCTTTAAAAGGTAACTTTAAACGGCAACTTTAGCTAAAGTGAACTTCAAAGTCACCTTTAACTTATTTTCGTTATTACAGCCTACAGATAAAATAAAGTTAACTTTTTCAAAAATATGGCAGGGCCGGAGCAATGTCGACAACACTACTCAATTAAAAAAGTTTTTTTTAACGCAGTAGCAACGACGGGCTTATTTTTTTATTGTATTTGCTCATTTTGTTTATATTTGAAGTTGCCATATTGAAAAAAATATAGATGTATGGCAAGTTCAAGCATAAAGTGACCTTTTGTGTCTCGTCTTTCATGTGATACTTCGGTCGATGATATAAATGTTAAAGGTAGGATGATCCTCCCTTTAGCTTAACGCTCACTTCTACATTATTGTCCACTTATAATAATGAAAAACAATTTATCTGCCCGTTAAAATCCTCCCTTTAGTTAACGGCAAGTTGTAATAATGGCCCTTACATGGCCAAAAACTACAACACAAGTGAAGAAAGATTTTCCAACCGCTATTTCAATTTATATATACAGGGTCTTCCAACAGGGATTTTCGATTTTTGACAGTTGATAATAACCATCTTGTTGAAGCTACATCTTTCGAATTACCGTTAACAACAACATGTGTTCGCTGAATGGGCTCTAGAGCAGCAGGCAACTGAGCCTAATTTTCATCAAAAAATCGTCTTCAACGATAAAGACCATTTCTGAATGAATGGGTACGTGAACAACCAAAATTATGGAATTTGAAACGGTAAGCATCCTCATTAGATCTAAAAGCGTTCAATGCATCTCGTAAAACTCACTGTTTAGTGTGAGTTTTGTGCTGGCGGCACTATCGAATCAATTTTGAGGACGACGTTGCCAGGCCATAAAGTTCAACACCATGTTTCTCTGATTACTAACTTGTTTTGGCCTGAATTGTATGATGTGGTCGCCTAACGAAATATGGTTTCGATAGGACAGTGCTATGTACAACACAGTTCGGGCCATATTGAATATTTTGCACGAGCAATACGAAGGCATGGTCGTCTCATGTGGAGGAGATATGAACTGGCCATCAGGATCGTGTGATTTGACTACGTTAGACATTTGTTAGTGGGTTTTATTAAGTTGCAGATGTATGCGAATAAGCCCCAAATCAAAGCGCCCTTCAAATTCGACATAAGCCATGACATCATTCAAATTCACATACATACATACATATACACATAATTGGTCATTATAACCCTTCAGTTACTATTACGACATAGCTCCTCTACACTTATGGTGCGTGTGTTAATTTTATCCCCAAGTGGCAGGACCTGCAGTTTAAAGTTGACACCGAACGACAGATTTATTGAGAAACTTTTTCATAGTCTTTTTTTTATTTTCACTCTGACTTTTTTTGCCAGAAATCTGCTGAGGGAAAGTCCCCGAAATAATATTTTTCCAAATTTTGTTTTATTAGAGATTTCTGACCAGGGGTTTGAACCAACTGCAGCTTATTGGTCAAATTCAACACGATTTTATTGCCAGAGTCAGAGAAAGTATGACATTTGAACATTTGAACGGTGTTACATTCCACACATAAATGGTATCCATTGGGCTTTCAAATGAAAAAAAATTACCATGATATCTCACACACACTTTCTTTTTATAAATTTAAAGACATGGAGCGCTTAAAAGAGGAGTCTATAGTTTTTATCTGGTATTCTAATGTGTGGTCGTTTGTTGTCATAATGGAATGAACAGTTCCCTGATTTGGCCGCATATTCCTAACGTTTTCGGCGAACGTTGACTTTAAGTGAATCTAGATGTAGTCTAGAAGGTAATGTGTTGGCCTAGTACGGTTCAAACCCCAGGTCTGACATCGCCAACAAAACAAAATATGCGAACATATTTTTTCAACGACTTCCTCTCAGCAGATTTCTGGCAAAAACTCTGATAGTAAATAAAAAATTGCCATGAAAAGTTGCTCAAAAAATCTGTCGTTCAGAGTCGATTTTAAACTATATAGATCGACTTTATAATGGATCAGGTCATGTATGTAGATCGGAAATTAGAAAAACTTTGACGTTAAATTTTGGCTATCAAAAGACTTTTGTATCAGGTCAACAAATGCTTCTTTTTCTCATTTTCTCTTCCCATTTCACTCTTCCAGCAGTAGTTGTAGAGTACGGGTGTAGGTGTATAATGCAGAGTAGAATTCTGTATGAACATGTATGTTTCAAAAATGGTACTAGGCAAAAGGGAAACTAAAAATTCTGGACTATCACTTAATGCTGGGTCTATAAGACTTTTATATGCTTGACAGAATCATAATAGAAAATGTTACGTTTAAATTTTCTTCTGATTTCAATAAAATCAAGTTTCTAGATTGTATTCATACTATAGAGGCCTTAAAATTGTTCATAAATTTTTATTGGTACTTACCTTACAAATGCCATCAATACATATGGCACGACCACGATAATTTGATCGATAATATTCGGCTGGTTTTTCACAGGGTGTACCATCAATGACTGTGGCATTTAAAGTGGCAAAATATTTCATGCCCAAAGGCTTGCAATTTAATTCACATTCGGCATCATCTTTAAAAATAAACAAAAAAAAACGATATAAAGTTTCTTAAATTAAAAAAAAAAAGACGAAATAAAAGAAGTTTAAAACAACCTTTAATATACGGCTCCCACATAAATTGTTGTCCTTGAAAGTCGACACTATTGTACGATGAACATTGCTGGGCTCTAAAATCATTCTGATGGGAAGGACAGGCCTGTAATAGAAAATTGGAAGGAAACTTTAACTCCTTAAAAAGGATTTTAATAAACAAACAATTTACAATAATTACCTGTTCATTACACAATTGATAATGTTTGTAGACGCCTAAGCAATTTTTACTCAAATGTAATTTGCCAGTCAAAGAATTTCTGCAAAGTGGAAAGCAAAAAAATAATTTCTGAAAATATTTTAATTATTAATTAAAAAGACTATTTTGCATATGTTTATAAACAATTAATTTAATGGTCTTCTCGTTTCTTTGCCAACAATAAAATAAAAAAAGAAAATTAAATTGGCGCCCAGTTGAAATATTTTATTGCTAAAGTCATCACATTTGAATACGAAGTATGAAAATATGCGTGTGATGAGTCTAATGGAATCAGTCACAATACAATACACAATACATCATTATTGAATACGCTACGCTAAAGAAAGTGGTATATTGGCTAACAGCCAGCGTTTGTAAAGTGTGCCTAAAAATTTCCCAATCACATCTTGACCTACACATCTGTCAAGATGCCTGCCATTCTTTCAACTAAGAGGCACACCGTCGAATTCAGGTCGTTCATTCAGGTTGTACCATCATATTGTGAAACAGTGACACGAAGCTTATCATCAATATATATTTAATACCACTTAAAATACTATTAACAGTACTACAACCATTTCTATTTCTAATAGCATAAGAGCTAGTATTATTACAATTACAATAATTATTCCTGCGACTGCTAATAACTTAAAAAATACTATTCTAAATGATATTTATATTGCTACTACTACTGCGATTTTCACTCTCGAAATAGTATTATCACTATTACTATTGCTGCTATTTATAACAGCATTAAAAGTATTAACATCCTACTACTACTGCTACTTCTAATAGAACTAACAATATTATATCACTGATGTAACAACTACTTATGCTATTACTTCTACCACTTCAAGTGCTACTAATAATACTACTAACGCCACGACTACTATTACTGCAGTTTGTAATAGCATTAGAACCACTACTATTACTGCTGCAGCAACTGCCACTGCCAGCTCTAATAGCACTGAAAGTACTTATTACTAATACTACTACCATTACTACTACTACTACTACTACTACTACTGTTGCTAATTCCAATAGCATTAAAATACTACTACTAGTGCTATTTTCATTACCAATGCTTTTCAATAACTCTCAAAATAGAATTACCTCAGCTACTATTCTTGATATTTCTAACAGCATTAAAAGTACTACAATCCCTGATACCGAAAACTAAATCTTACTTCTAAGACTAAGTAACAATACTATATCACTGCTGTATAAACTACTAGAGATATTATTACTACTACTTCAAATACGAATATTACTACTGCTATTTCTAATAGCATTAAAACTATTGTTATTACTGCTACAGCAACAGCCACTGCTTGTTCTAATGGCCTTACCATCGTACATATCGGGTAAAGGATCTTCGACCGTGGTTTCTTTAATGTCATATTCCCATGTTAACTTCATTATTCACCGCCTGTACCGATTCGATGTAAAAACAAATTCTTTACAATGACCAGACGAAGTTCAATAAATCGTATGCTAATTCTACCTAATAGGCTCAACAGCTATGGTGTCAAGCTAATGCTTCATATTCGTTAAATCTAGACGGCCCCTATCCTCTGGGTTTTGCCGAAATCGGGATAGAGAATGCCAAGGATTCGTATGTATTGGCAGAAAAATGCTCGAAATATGCAGGAAGACCACTTTTCATTCCTTTAAGCAACATATAGGACCGAATCAATCCTTAATTATTGTAGTATTGTAAGTAGTATATCGGTTTATTATGCGAGAACTCTTGGTTCAAAGCCCAGCTCAGAAATCTCGAGCAGAACGATATTAAAAGAAATATTTTTTTGGTGACTTCTCTCAGCCGCCTCCTTTGATAGTAAATGTTTTCAAATTATTCGCTCGGAGAGGACATTATACCATAGGAATTCTCATTCGGTGGTGGTTGCGTAAACAAGCAACGTTTACGTATATTAGACTTGGAAAATGCGCATCTCGAGTGCTCTTCACTTGTTTTATAAACATGCTGAGAAGCAGATTTTCATTTTAAACACAAATAAGCCAGTAAATACATCTAAATTAGACTGTCTATTGAGCTTAGGTTTTATTACACAAATTTATAAACCAACCCTCGTAAATAAAATTCGCCAAATAAATTAAATTTCTAAATATTTCCACTCTATGATGATGATGATGATGATGATGATGATTCTGGTCCTATTCAAAAACTATGTCAAGTTCATTAAAAATTTTTTCTCTTTAATTTGATTCTTGACTGCCAAAATGATCGCCATGCAAAAACATGTGTGTTTAAAACTGATGATGAAGTGACATAATTTTCAATTCAAAGAATATTTTTTGCCACAAAATTTGTTTACGATTTCCAGTGCGTCACACGCATTATGAGGAAGTTATGCAAATTATTGAAGAAAATATATGCATGTGCGACTGAGGGCTTTCTCTGATCTTATAGCAGGGAAATTAAATCCATAATCAATACTTAAAAATGTAATTAAAATTGTTTACTTTATAGATTACAATAAATATATGTATTAAAGAAAAAATAAAAACAAAAACAAAAATATTTATAAACTTTAATTGCATTGTTTACATTTAATGACAAGTCAGTGGCATTTGAAGGTAGCTTTTCTTTGCTTTAATCCAAAGTAAATAAAGTGGGCAACAGAATAGTTGTCAAGAGGAAGAATTCCAATAGTTAAACACTCTTATCATATTATCGTATCCTGAGAGTATAGAATGTTTCACTTTATTTTGACTCAATTTTTCACATGAAAATAATGCGCAGTTGTCAACTTGTTTACTTATTTCCATTTTAATATAATTCCGCAACATAATTGTCATTTCTAAAATTAAAAAAATGTTGCCCTAAAAATCATAAAATATGCTCGAGTATATTTTGCTTATTTTTATTGCATTTAATGAGAATAAAATTAAAGAAAATGAGGCCCTTCATACTCTTAACTTTTTCTTTGTTTTATAAAATATTCGTAATACAATAAAATAAAATGTACCAATTAAATACATATAATTTAAACATAAGATTTCATATAAAATAATGCTAAACGACATAATTTTATTCATAAAATTATATTCAAAAAATTATGACCAATAAAAACCAAAATATGCTACCTGCCGCTATACATACAGTGGACAGCAAAAGTCTTAGTATCCCAATATATGTATGTATATGCTAACAAAAGTACTAAAAATGTAATAAGAATACTTACAAATCAGTTGCAATATAAATTATTTTTTATTTTCAAGATATGCTCTTAAAATATCATATGCTCTTAAAAATATAAAAAATTAAAAGTAAACATGCTGTGAATAACAATAAAAGTTATACGTAAAAACAAAATGTAGTTTAAAATCAAATTAAATCAATTCATTAAAATAATTATTAAAAACATATACACACAACAATATGCCTCAAAAATGCTATTATGTTATGATTTTTTTAGGTCAACATGATGACCTCTATTAGGTTAGGTTAGATTAGGTTAGAGGATGTGTACTTGTCAATTAAAACAAGTACAGTACCCGGAGGTCGAAATGACCTATTGTACAACGTCCTAGTTTCTCACACCTACAGTTTAAAGTCGACTCCGAACGACAAATTTTTGAGAAACTTTTTCATGGCAGGCTTATTTACTCTCAGAGTTTTTGCCAGAAATCTGCTGAGAAGAAGTCGCCGAAGAAATACTTTTTGTATTTTGTCTTGATGTCTGGCCTGGGGCTCGAACCCTGGCTTTACGTCCAATAAGCCAACACACTACCTACTAGACTACGGCGACTTCATGACCCCTATTAATGCAGTGCATTGTATTGGAATACAGGAAAGATAGTTTTAAAGAGAAGGGAAAGAGGGGTAGTGTGCCGTAAACTTTTAATGACCAGTGTATATACCTTCTCTTAGCAGATTTCTGCCAAAAACTCTGAAAAAAAATGAAAAAGTTTCTCAAAAAACTGTCGTTCGTTTTTATACATGAATGGGGGGACCTACATTTAAAATCGACTCCGAACAACAGATTTTTGAGAAACTTCAGTTTTTGTCAGAAATCTGCTGACAGGCAGTCGCCGAAGAAATATTTTTTTTCATATTTTCGTTTTGATGTCTGACCTGGGATTTGAACTGTGGCCTTACGTTTAATAAGCCGACACACTACCTACTAGACTAAGGCGACTATAATTCTAATAAATTTTCACAAATTTTTTCAGTAACCTGCTATCCGTTTCTACCTTTTGTATTATAGAAAAGCAAAATATCACTATGATATGCCAAATTTTCACATACTTTTAGCGTTTATGGCTTTGAAACAATATGTATTGTTGCCAGATCTAAATAATATTACCAGACCTAGTAAATTTCAGAGTTACATACAGGCAAACTTTTTTGAACGCCTAATATTGAAAAAAAATTGAAAAATTGAGGTCGCCGTGGTCTAGTAGGTAGTGTGTTGGCTTATTAGACGAAAAGCCAGGGTTCGAGACATCAAAGTAACATACAAAAAGTAATTCTTCGGCGACTTCCTCTCAGCAGATTTCTGGCAAATACTCTGAGGATAAATAAAATTGCCATGAAAAGTTTCTCAAAAATCTGTCGTTCGAAGTCGACTTTAAACTGTAGGTCCCGCCACCCATGTATAAAAATTAACACACACAACATAAGTGGTGTGAGAAACTGGTTCGTAATCCTGAATGAATAATTGTAATGACCAATTATGTATGTATGTATGTAATATTAAAAAATTCTTTTCATCAGTTTGGAATACAATATCAGTAGCCATAGAATATTAAAATTATTATTGCCACTGAAGAAAAAGAAAAAACTTATAAGATTTAAATGCTAGGAACCTTTGTTCAACACTTCAGGGTCTCTGTTTTTTTTTTTTAATACAAAATTTCAATTACTAGAGTATTGACTTTGCCTAGGCTTTCCAAGAGGTTCAATAAACCAATTAAATGGACAATTGAAATACTATTTTTAAATAAATTGAAAACGTTAAGTGGGCGGCTGTATAAATAAAGAGTTGCCATATTTTAAAAGATTTCTATAAAACTTTATTTATTTTTTATTTTTAAATTTTTTTATTTGTTTTCCATTTGACTGGCCCTGACTTATAAACATAAATCCATCATAATGAGTTCTTTTTTTTTTTTGTAAAATTGTCTGTCCCATAACGCTCCCACTTCGTAAGGGAAGCTGATTAAGAAATTTTTTTTGTGTAAAATATTACAATAAAAATAATGTGTGTGATTAAATCAAGCAAATGCATGTACATATTATATTTAATAATATTTTGTATTATTTTTTGCAAATCATTGACAGCCCAGCCGTCTTGAATTTGTTTTATTACGTTTTATTATTCAAAAAAAAATAGGAAAAAAAAAGGAATAAAAATTTATTCGATATTTTTTTCCAATTTAACTGAAATATCGATGATTTCATAGTAAAATGTACTTAAAAATGTGCATTTAAAATATTCCTACATATGTATGTACGTATAGAGGCAATATAATATATGGAGTAAAATCTATGTCTATAGCGATTATATATGAACAGATTTAAATACAAAAACAATATTAAAATAATAATAATAATAAATTATTGATAAGAATTCCTTTATTTTACAATCAAAAATTAAAAAAAAATATTAAAAAAAAAATAAAAACACTCTAGCAAGACTGCTTAAACGGGGCATTTAAAATATGCGAAACAGTTTTAAAACAATTGTTTAACCGTTAAGATCAATACGACATACAATTTCGTTCGAAAACCCATCATATTTAAAATCATACAAAAAAATTGTCTTTTTTCATTTATTTAAAATAAAAATTTTCCTTCTCCTCAATTTTAAATAAATTAAAAAACAACACAACATTTGTCTACATTCTGAAAAAAAATCGTGAAAATATTTTAAAAATCATGGCCTTTAATTGGAAACTGTGTGTTGCCATAACATTATTTGCTAGTCAAGTGAGTGATTTGAAATCAATAAAAAAAAATTTAATTTTTAATCATAAAAAAAATCGAACAACAACAACAACAATAATACAACAAATTATATTAATAATAATAAATTATGAAAACTGGTTACAACTTGAAATTAAAAAAAGAAAGAAATTAACACGATTAAAGTCCAACAGCAACAATTGGCCTGGAAAAATTTTAAACATAAATTCAACAAACGGGTAGTAAGGCAGTAAGGCTTTATTGTGGCCTTAATATGCCTTATTTCCCAAAACATATAATCATATAACAATCATTCGACAGAGGGCGCCTCATTCAATACGTCTCTCAAATTAAACTTTTTAAATGATTTCCCAAGAATTTTATTGCAATCGCATTTTAATCCAATTAAATATTATTATTATGCCATAACACCGTGACCACACAATCTATTGTACTGTCCTTAATCTGTGCAGAATATCCCCTTGCAATGTCTCAGGAATGCATTCCGAATTTCATGAATGCCATACCGGATTTAAGTATGTATTCTGAAGATTCATTCTCATCATCACCAGACGATATTAATTCTAAACTTACTCACTAAATTGTTTATTGACAACCCTTCAGTTATGATTACGGCCTAGTTTCTCACACCACTTATGTTGTGTGTGTTAAATTTTATACATGAGTGACGGGACCTACAGTTTAAAGTCGACTCCGAACGGCAGATTTTTTTCAGATACTTTTCATGGCAATTTTATTTTATTCTCTGAGTTTTTGCCAGAAATCTGCTGACAGGAAGTCACCGAAGAAATACTTTTTGTTTTGATGTCTGGCCTGGGGCTCGAACCCTGGCTTTACGTCTAATAAGCCAACACACCACCAATAGACTACGGCGACTTCTAATCTGTCCAGAATATCCCCTCGTAATGTTTCAGGAATGCATTCCGAGTTACAACAATGCCACACAGGCTTTAAGTATGTGTTCACAAAATACATTCTCATCATCCGGAGATTAAACGTACTTACTAAAATGGACATTACAGCCCCTCAGTCAGGATTACAACCTACAACCACCTTTGTTGTGTGTGTTAATTTTATTCATGAGTAGCGGGACCTACTGAATGACAGATTTTTGAGAAAGTTTCCATGGCAATTTTATTTACTCTCAGAGTTTTTGCCAGAAATCTGCTGGAATGGGTAGTCGCCGAAGAAATATTTTTTTTCCATATTTTACTTTGTTAGAGATATCTAGACCACAATGACTGTGTTCGTTTTAAAACAGTATTCTTTAAGTGCCCTATTAAAAGGCCTCTTATCTACCTAAGGTTATTCCTGCATGGTTGATAATTGACTCAAGTATACTACCATTGTAATTAATCAAATAAAAGTTTAGATTGCCTCAAACCCATTCGCCCAATATACCTTTCAAAAAGTCTTCTTCTACTCTTCAGAAAGACGTGAAAGCTCCCCTTCTCGTAAGCTCATCTGCCTGCTCATTGCAATGGATTGCTCACATGACTTCACACCCAGCAGAGGAGAAGCTATCGTTAAATTAATCGCATTTTGTAAATGTGGCCCTCAGCTAAGCTGTTAGTGCTTCATTCATTAGCTTGAATGTTGGCATACGTATGCTAGCACTACGACTGTCGAGATTTCGACTTATCCAAGTATGTGACAATACCCTGCTGCAATCCTAATGAGAAGAAAATCATGAGTATTGTAAGATTAAGTAAAGGTGACTTAAGTACACTTATGAGCAAACTTACGATGCATATACGAGTACACCCCAAACGTAGGGGTGTAATGGATAAAATGAGTAGTTGGCATGTGATAAAGACACCGGTACGAAGGTACACTTTTTTATCACTGCTCGGCTTTTCTAAGCTTAAGATTCCAATATTTTTGGGAACACACTATACGAGACTTCAAGGAAGCTTGTACAAGATACAGACTTTCTATAGACTTTCTATGGTTGATAGCCCTTAATTGCCAAAGCACTACAAGTTGACTTAATGGCACAGGTGTATGATGATAGACATGAGACCTAGCTCCTGCTCTTCTACCTACCAAGTTCAAAGATGACCATTTTGCATAAACTGCCCTAAACAGTTTTTAGCTGCTTTATCTGTGGGTACAATAGCACATGGTTCTACGAGTTCGTAGAGGAAACTATGTGTAACTCCATTATTATTGTTGGATTTTGAATTCACAATATTGCTTGAGGTCTTCTGTGTTGCAGTGCTACTTGAGTTCCTTGAAAAAAAAAGCCGTCTGATTCGAAAATTCCTTGGAATGATCAGGTCTGGCATGATTGGGTAAAAGTTCTTTTGCCAGAACAGCGTAAACATTACTAAGGATAGGTTTTGAAGATAGCTCTCATCCAACCGAACCCCTATGGTTCTCTGTTTTCAATCTCAGGCTATGGTTTTTGTACTTCGCCACTTCTTCCTGTTACAGGAAGAAATGGTTCTTACAATTTTAATCTCTTATTCCTCCATCGTTTACATTCAAAGAATATGGGTTCCGCATCGTATAAATTTCCGAGAATATATAAGCAACCTGGACTTGCATATCCCAGAAAAGCTGTCACGATACCATAAATTGTTTAGGAATATCCTCAATTAATTTACTTTACAAAGCAGGCAAAACCATCGATTTAGTCAAGTTGCAAACCACTTGTATTATTGTGGTATTGCTTTACAAAATTAAATTTTTTTATATTAAACTTTAAAAGCAATTATTTATTCCATCCTTTCATCCTTTTTCATCAATTTTTCTTTTAGCTCTCCTATGCCTTCATTATTTTAGACACCGCCGACTGTCATTACAGTGACAATGAACTTTCGCCGCCCAATCCGAAATGTTCATGGATAGAGAAAGCCCTTAAAAGTCTACCAAAATATCGTAACTTTTTTGCCAGTCTTCTACAGGATGCCAGTGGAGAGTTTGCCTATGAATTGCAAGAAATTTTCAATACCATCTGTCAGGCCATGGATGAGAATGATCAAAGGAAACAGCGTGATCAACTGATGGTGGCCAAATGGTTAATGGATACGAATAAGAAACTGAATGAATATCTATTAAAGAAGGGCATTTGGAAGATATAATGATGACTTTGAGATAGAGATTCTTAATGTTTTCACTGTATGTGTAGAATAAATTTAAATATCTTTAAAGCGATTTATTGTATGTATTTTGGGACACCACAGAAGTGTGTGTGGTGTGTAGTATTATTGTAAAGTTTCTTTTTAATAAATACGATATTAATAACGATATATATTTTTAAAATAAATGGAATTCTAATATTAAAAATGTTTTTGGTTTCGTAACGCTATTCTAAAGAACATATCATAGTGGTCGATAACTTAATATTTCTTTGCTACGGGTCAGCTTCTTGTAGTATGATCTAGATTGAGAGGAATACAATCTTAATTCTACTGTCAAAGCTTAGGTTATTGCTTTTTAATGCAATGCTTTATTCAATTATGTACTGGAATAATAGAGTTGCCAAGAGTTCAAAAAAAAATATTGAAAAAAAATATTTTTTCGGTTACACTTTTCGAGCATTAAGGGCAGATAGTGTTCGCTTTAAACTACATTACAATGTATGGATAGTTTAAAGTACCGCTTCTTTTGGGGGAAGTATTGCCTGTCATTCGAGTTTGTTAATTTCATGGTCACCTCAGACATCGAGCCAATCTTATGACTCATTATTGAGTATTTTACATTTACAAGTCCATTCATATTGAATTTAACTCATGCAACAATTAAAACCTACTGTCGGTTTACAATGTCGAATTGTTACCAAAATGGAAACGGTGTACATCGTTTAACATTAAAATGAGCAAACGCTACACAAACAAATACAACGAACTTGTTACAAGTAAACCAACAACATCAGTATGAAAAAAGGGGATAGACAAGTAAACGAAAACGCTACAACAAGCAACAATGAAATCGGGATAGAGTTCTCGAGAAGACGAAACCCCGAACGTTCGACTTCAAGCACCTTCATCAGACTGATTACGTGGGCATATAAAGAGGCAATACAAAGCAGCCAACGAGCAGTAAGAATTCATTCAATCTTGTGGGAAGACCCGTTGCTTGGGAAGAAAACATTCGTGGTTTGAAGATAGAGGTTCTCGAGAAGACGAAACCCCGAACATTTCGACTTCATCAGACTGCTTACGTGGGCATATAAAAAGGCAACACAAAGCAGGCAACGAGCAGTAAGAATTCATTCAGTCTTGTGTAAAGACGCGTTGCGTGTGAAGAAAACAGTCGTAGTTTGAAGATCGTCGTTGTAAAGATCTACCGAACATTTCTTAGTATGTACGCGAACATAAGTGTAAAGAAGAATAACGAATAAAGCAAATTATTGTTGGACTCATGAAGTTGTAAACGGTGGCACACAAAAGTAGTGCGAACAATAAAGAGTTTAATTGAAACTAAACACATATTTGTTTTTATTTTGTTTGTAATCAACGAACTCTTCATGGCAATTTTATTAACACGCAGATTTTTTGCCACAAATCTGCTTAGAGAGGAAGTCACCGAACAACAGATTTTTATTTTTGAGAAACTTCTCTTGGAAATTTTCTTTAGACTCTTAGAGTTTTTGCCAGTACATTGCAGAGAGGAAGACCTGAAGAAATATTTTTTATATTTCGTTCTGTTCGAGATGGCTGAGCCAGAGGTTGGATCACGCCCTTTAGTTTAATAAGCCAATACACTATCTGCTAGACTACTGCGACTTTACTATGACGCATTATAGATACGACTGATTATATGCATTTGCTATGCTATTCGGCACTTATTTCCGAATCTCAAGTTTATGTGTAAACTTAGCACAGCCTTAGCAGACTTACATATAAAGGGTGTTTTTTATAGAGGTATAGAATTTTAAGTTGGCATTACTTTTCAAGATGGCGACCGATTTAACAGCTGTCAAGTGATTTATTCTCAGTTTGGTTTGGCAATTCATCATGAATAGACTCACGTCTGAAAAACGCTTGCAAATAGTGCAATTTTATTTCGAAAATAATGGTTCTGGGCGGAAAACGTATCGCGCACTACGTCCATTTTATTGTCGACAAAATCGTCCATCAGAGCAGTTAATTCGATTAACCATGGAACGTTTTCGCACCACGTTTACTCTTATTGATAACTCGCATCCCCAGAGACGCTGTACGGTGCGTACAGAAGAAGCTATTGCTGCTGTAGAGCGTAGCATTGAGGAAGACCCGAATGAGTCCATCCGCCATCGAGCACAGGAATTGGATCTGTGTCCATCTACTTTATGGAAGATTTTGCGGAAGGATCTTGGTTTGCGTGCTTACAAAATCCAACTCGTGCAAGATTTGAAGCCAAACGATCATCAAGTAAGGCGTAGATTCGTCGAATGGGCCCAAAACGAGATTACCGTTGTTCCCGATTTTCATAAGCGAATTTTGTGTAGCGATGAAGCGCACTTCTGGTTGAATGGCTACGTCAACAAACAAAACTGCCGCATTTGGAGTGAAGGTAATCCTCAAGTGTATGTGGAAACACCGTTACATCCAGAAAAACTGACTGTTTGGTGCGCTTTATGGCCTGGTGGAATCATTGATCCGTACTTTTTCAAAAACGATGGTGGCCAGAACGTTACAATCAATGGTGATCGGTATAGAGCCATGATTACAAACTTTTTCATTCCTGAATTGAATAACCATGATGTCCAGAAGATGTGGTTTCAACAAGACGGCGCAACATGTCACACAGCTCGTGCCACAATAGATTTATTGAAAGACACGTTTGGTGACCGCCTAATTTCACGTTTTGGACCTGTGAATTGGCCTCCAAGATCTTGTGATTTAACACCGCTAGACTACTTTCTATGGGGCTATGTAAAGTCATTGGTCTATGCGGTAAAGCCACAAACGCTTGACCATTTGGAAGACAACATTCGCCGTATTATTGCCGATATAAGGCCACAAATGTTGGAAAAAGTCATCGAAAATTGGACGTCCAGATTGGACTACATCCGCACCAGCCGTGGCGGTCATACGCCAGAAATCATATTTAAAATGTAATGCCACAAGGTTATCTTTCGGATAAATAAAATTCATGTCAATCGAATAATCCATCGTTGTTTTATTGCAACATAAAGTTCTATACCTATATAAAAAACACCCTTTATAAACATAATTGGTCATTACGACCCTTTTGTCAGGGTTACGGCCTAGTTTCTCACACCACTTATGTTGTGTACGTTAATTTTATACATGAGTGGCATGACAGATTTTTGTGAAACTTTTCATGGCAATTCTATTCACTCTCAGGGTTGTAGCCTGCTGAGAGGAAATCGCCGATGAAATTTTTTTAAATATTTCATTTAATTGGAGATGTCTGACTTGGAGTTTTAACCGAGGCCTCACGTCTGATAAGCCAACTCACTACCTACTAGACTACATCGGACTAATAACTTTAAATCTATGCAATCTTACCTCGTACGATAGGTTAGGTTAGGTTAGGTTAGAGGACGTGTACTTGTCTTAATTGACAAGTACAGTACCCGGAGGTCAAATTGACCCATTGTACAACGTCCTAGTTTCTCACACCACTTATGTTGTGTGTGTTAATTTTATACATGAGTGGTGGGACCTACAGTTTAAAGTCGACTCCGAACGACAGATTTTTGAGAAACTTTTCATGGCAATTTTATTTACTCTCAGAGTTTTTGCCAGAAATCTGCTGAGAGGAAGTCACCGAAGAAATATTTTTTCATATTTTCGTTTTGATGTCTGGCCTGGGGCTCGAACCCTGGCTTTTACGTCTAATAAGCCAACACACTACCTACTAGACTACGCCGACTTCTACCTCGTACGATAGCTGCAGATTATTATTCATCGAACGACATTAATTGATGAAACAATTCAAAATCCTTTTAAGAAAAAAAAAACAATCTCGCCTGCTTATGGTCATTCCGATTCAGTGCTGCTAACTTGATTGGATGACGAATGCAGACCGAATGGAAAAAAATACTTTTATTTCACATTTTTATTGAAAACGTTTCAAATTACCTTCGATTGTCTTAATAGAAATCATCGTCATCGTCCAGATTGGAATTACCATCATTTTTCTCCTTTACATTCATTATGATGTGCATTATCTGTTCGAAAGCATGTTTATAGGTCGACTCATTTATGTCATTAAAATTATCCTGTACAGCCACTGCATTTTCTTGTGCTTGTTTTTTCTGTACTGATTGTGCCACTGTAGCTTTGCTGGCACTTTGTTCAGGTTCTTCTGGCATTGCTTTAAAACTGTTGTATTTTTCTAGGACTTTTTCAACATCATCCATCTCGGCGATTTCTATTATTTCCTTTTCCAATTTGAGGGCATTCAGTTTAGTTTGCAAAGAATGTTGAGGATCCTGGTCTATGTCATGCAGATATTCGAGAGCCTTTTCCAGTTTGGCGCTTGCATCATCATATCTAAGCGCATAGTCCTTAAAACTTTCTGAAACTTCCTCGGCTGCATCACAATCGTCCGGTTTTAATTCATCCTCTTTTAAAATGGCATCCGATAGCTTCTTGTAGGCTTCATTAAAAACCAACGTCAGTCTTAAATTTTCGAACTGTTTTTCCGGATATTTCTGTAATAATTTGTTGATCTTTTTATTTATATAATTGGCAACACTGCTGTTGCATTCGCTGTCTTCCCCTTCGGCATGTATACCACAGGGCTTATGTACGAGAAAAACACAAAGAAATCCAACAACAGCCATAAAATATTTCATTTTTTTTCTTTGTTTGGCTTAAGTAAACCTTATGTTGGAGAGATTTTAAGAAAAACTGTTTGCGAAACGTTAGAGATTCGTTACTACTTATAGGCGATGACAGCCTGAATTAAAATCTGAACAAATTAGCTGCTTGCATGCCCATAAGGCTGCTTATTTATACGAGAATTTGTATGATAAACGAGTCTCAAGTACGTGTTTAAGATTATTTTTGCCATTTTAAATACTTTCTTGCCTTTATTCCGAAACCAATTACAATATTCAAATGTGTAAAAAGCACGTAAAAAGAGGGTGTAGTAAAAAGAAACCAAATCCCGTTAGAGTTTTCCTTTTGATGTCTCAAATGTATGTGAATAAGCTCCATAATCTCTCGCATCGTTTAAATTTAGTCTGATTTATAGCCCGGAGTCATGGAAAATTGCCCGTTTCGAATGCGTTCCACATAGAGAAGTCGCGGCGTACATTTGAACGATGTAGTATTACAAACATAATGACATAAAAATATCTTTTCAACGAATTGAAAATTTCGATAATATCTCACACATAAAGAATTGGTCATTACAACCCTTCAGCCAGGATTAGAACCTAATTTTTCACACCACTTAAGTTGTGTGTTGTAATTGTATCTATAAGAGGCGGGACCTACAGTCTGAAGTCGACACCGAATGACAGATTTTTTATTTACTGTCAGAGTTTTTGCCAGAATCCGAGACAGACCGCAGACGCCGACAGAAATATTTTTTTGTATTTCATTTTGTTGGAGATATCTGACCTGGGGTTTGAACCGTGGCCTCACGTCTAATAAACCAAAACACTACCTACTAGACTACGGCGACTTCACACACACTTAGATTAGAGGACGTATACTTGTCAATAAAGACAAGTACAGTACCCGGAGGTCGAATACACCCATTGTACAACGCCCTTACAGAGGGAAGGATAAAGGGAGAGGATGTAGGAAAGGGGAGAATGGGAAGTGGAGGAATTACACAGATAAGACATAACAAAAAGGGGAGGGGCGCGACTACACTGATGAAGCCCTTCTGCCTCTCAACCAGCCTAAGCCAATAATGAATATATGGAGAGCCTTGATGTCGGCTCTCGACACAGAATTCAAACTCTCAAAGAAGGCCCTGCCAAGGGTCCTCAACCTCAATCTACCAAGGGCTGGGCAGTTACAGAGGAGGTGTTCCTCATCGCAAACATGCCCTGCAATAGTCCGGCTGGGATCTGTTCCAGATCCCCGTCAGCGACCTAATCTCGCAGTGCCCTGTGATAAAACTGACAACCAACCTTAAGCTGGCCTTATCCAAGCCCAACAGCCATCCTGTTCTCCTATTGTCCACACCAGGCCATAGATGTCTAGAGACAAAACTACCCGATCCGTTCCCCCAACGCCTCTGCTCATCCTCCCTGGCCCATCCATTAATGAGGTCATAAAGGTGACAGACCAGGAGGTCAGAAACAACTATCAAATCGCCTCTAGAAAGCAAACCTAACCTAGCGAGGGCATTCGCCGTCTCATTGCCCGGTATTCCGCTATGACCCGGAACGGTCTAGTCCAAAAGTCCTCAAGGACTCCTTGCACTCGCGAACGAGTCGTGATTTGCTCCAGACCGACGCAATGGCCCTAAGGGCAGCCTGACTGTCAACGAAGATCATGTAAGATTCCGAATCCAAAGCTGGGCCACCAGCGATGGCCTCAATAGCCTTCAAGTTTGCGAAAATCTCCGCCTGATAAACGCTGCAGTTATCATTCAACCTGAAGTGGAGTTCAAGACCGAGTTCCCTATAGAAAACCACAGCACCTGCACATCCACCTAACTTAGACTCATCTGTGAAGATGGGTATACCTCTTTGCCCCTGGAGTACTCCACCATTCCATTGTGCCCTTTCCGGTATAAGTATCCTTAAACCAGGCAGTCACACACACTTTATTTTATTTAAATTTTAATACAGAAAGCACATAATGAAAGACCTGCTACATATGTTTTCCCCTCAGGTACAATTTCGTTCTTTCTTTTTAGGGCTCTATTACAACTTTGTGTGGCTGCAATAAGAACATTGACTGGTCGTTGTATTGTAATTCTTGTTCACAATAGTACTTAACACTGCTGGGTTACGAGGACCTAAGACATTGAGAGAAACAAATTTGCAAGTGAAATAATGAGAGAGAATCTCTACTACATTTGAGCTGATCGATCTGCAGATCAAGCAGATAGTAGATGGTCCATGGAGAAATTAGTGAGATGGTAGAATATTTAGGTTTATGTGGCCCAGTTTAGTTTTTAAATTCAATAGGTTTTGAGTTTGGATAGAGAGCCCCCGATAACTTTAATCACGACTTTGATACGTGTACTCCTAGGACGAGAAATTTCATGGAGAAATTGTGGGAGATGGCAGAATACTTAGGCTAGGTTAAGTTAGAGGACGTATACTTGTCAATTAAGACAAGTACAGTATCCGGAGGTCGAATTGACCCATTGTAGAATGTCCTAGTTTCGCACATCACTTATGTTATGTGTGTTAATATTTATACATGAGTGGCGGGACCTACAGTTTTACGTCGACTCTGAACGACAGATTTTTGAGAAACTTTTTCATGGCAATTTTTTTTTCTCTGAGAGTTTTTGCCAGAAATCTGCTGAGAGGAAGACGCCGAAGAAATACTTTTTGTATTTTGTCTTGATGTCTGGCCTGGGGCTCGAACCCTGGCTTTACTTCTAATAAGCCAACACACTACCTACTAGACTACGGCGACTTAGGCTAACGTTGTCCAATTTAGTTTTTAAATTTAATAGGTTCTGAGCCTGAATACAGAACCCCTGATAACTTTAATCGAATTTTTGACCCGTGTACTCTTAGGACAAGGTGCTAGTATGTGAGACATGCAACCATGCCCAATTTCTGCAAATATTCTTGCGCCTACTCTCAATAATTAAAAAGAACAGAATCTAGGTATTGATTCAAGGTCAGGCGAGTAAAGTTAGAGGGAAAGGTTTCCAAAGTTTCTTTCACGTTGTTAATGCGATTCGGATTTATTGTCTCGTTGTTTATACGACTTACTTTTCTTCACGCCTCTTCTTTAATTCGCTTTTGTATTTCTCCCATCAAATATACGATTCTTTTTCACTTTTCACTTTCCTTTTGCATGGTTTTAGTCCATAATGATAACACCTTTCCAGTCTTATAACGGAGTTATACAAATTTACATTACTTTCGTAGGCTAATTTATGAGAAGAAACGTTTTTTGGAACTTTGGAACTCTCCAACAAATTTCCTGTAATTAACTACCCGAATGGGCGTACAGGTAATTTTTAAGGTTTTACTTCTAAAACTTTACTATTTTATTATCCATGGCCATGGCCTATAAATAGTAATGAATCTCTAACGTTTTGCAAACAGTTTTTCTCAACACCTCTCCAAAGCAAGGTTTATGCCAAGCACAGAAAAAAATTAACAATTTGGCAGCACTTATTGCACGTCTTTAAATTTTTCTAATACATAAGCCTCTTGGGGTTTGTAGGTCATTAGTCTGATAGACTATCTGCGATCCATACCCAATAGGCTACTAGATTTCGTACTCTAACTTTTCCAAATAGAACGCACGCATTTAACTAGAATTCCAAAAAAAAATATTTCATTAACATGCTCTGGTGGTCCACAAACAACTTGGTCCAACGTCATTAGCAGTTCGTTTATCACAAAATTCCATACGAAGATTCCCCCCTCTAGCCGCCTTTGTTCTGCTCCATTAACACTGAAGTAAAAATCGCCATACTTTCCGAAAGCCAAGCGGCCATCAAAGTATTGGATTCTAGTGTAATAAACTCTAAGACGGTGTACGACTGTCGCAGGTGTCTCAATGAGACGGCGAACCGATATGATGTTTATATTACATGGGTACCGGGACATAGAGATATTCCCGTGAACTGCAGAGCGGTTGATTTGGCCAGAAGGGGCACAACCATCGAACACTCTGATGAATTCTCTACATTGGGGATGTCTTTGGATACCTTCAGGCTTATAATTGCCAATGCAATCGTGGACCTTGTCAACAGCTTCGGATAAGGGCAGAACGGCGCAAAAAATCGGATCAAGGCTGGATAGGAGGCGCACGGCGACTCTGCTTAAACTCCAAAGAAGCAAGCTCAGCGCTGTTATCGGGGTTATTACGGGGTATTGTATTATAGGAACGCATGCGAGGCGCTTTGGTCTTGGACACCTCGCGAATGATTTCTGCAGAAGCTGTGGAGATGAGGAGGAGGATGAAACTATTCTTCACCTACTGTGCACATGCCCGTCACTTGGTCAGAGGAGAAAGAGACACCTGTGTGCCTACTATATGGAGGACCTAGATTAACTGTCATGCATGGATATTGGCAGTCTGAGTCCCTTCATCGGAAGCTCAGAGTGGTTCCTGGATCAGGGGAGAATGTGTGAAACTGTGGTATCACAATGGGCCCTGTGTGCGGCCTAAATGTGTCCACTCATGACTCCATCGAGGGGACAGCCACTTCTACCTACCTACCTAATCATCTGTTTAAAGACGCTGTAGTCTAGTAGGTAGTGCGTTGGCTTATTGGACGTAAGGTTGCGATTCAAACCCCAGGTTAGGCATCAAAACGAAATATGAAAAAAATATTTCTTCGGCAATTTCCTCTCAGCAGATTTCCGGCAAAAAAAATCTAAGAGCACGCAAAAGTTTTTAATCATTTTTCTCTTCTCTCCAATAAAGTTAAGACTTTGCAAAGAAAATGTGAATGTGTAAAAGCCATCTAACACATTTAAGCAATAGCAAGCATAGGAAATCCCCAGTTGTATGGATAATAGGGAGTCCAGATATCGTTCGGGTTTTGATAAAAATAAAATTTTATAAAAATATCAGCCAGAAAGATATTAAACTGTCCGTGTATCTTCCGTATGATGAAGTACATACCAGAGATCAACAATGAATCGGTTTTTCGCTACTCATAAGTACTGATGAAATTTTGAGTATGAGAGTATTGAATGAGTATTGAAATCCAACTGCTCTGATTCATTCAGTTGCAATAAGTATGAGTACAACGTTGACATCAAACTCATAACATTCGAAATATGTTTGATTCATACGCCTACTCATTCAGATTCATAAATTTAGAAAAATACTTATAATACTCATAAATGAATGATGAATGATTCGAATCATTCATCAAAATTTACAGTCTTAGTTGTTGTTGCATTTACAAAGAGAGAAGAAAGAAAAAAACAAAGACAGCAAGCAAAGCAAACAAACAACCTTCATACTTATTTTGTGATTCGTATAAATGTTGAGTAAAGGAGAGTCGATACGTATTGTTAAGTATGAGTACCATGAGTATTTCCAACTTTGAATATGAGTAGTATGAGTATGACATTAAAATAAGTATGAATGCTTATAAGTATCAGAAGTTATAAGTATCTATCTATCTATCGAATCTACTCATCGTTTTGAATACTCATTGCTGACCTCGTGTAAATACATACATATAAACTATCGTAAGCACCATCTCCTAGTGGAAGTGAAAATAATAAGAAGGAATTAAACAAGTTCAACCAAATAAATCTTATCAAGACTGCTTGAAAATCCCTCAATCCTTGAACTAATGCCCTGTTGCAAATGCTCAAAATACTGAAGCGAATCACATAACATCACGATTTGATTGCAACTTTCAACCATGAAAAGTCATGAACAGAAGAAGACCATTTCTTTACTTCTCTTCAGACTCGTTACATAATTGCTCTTGTTGATCGATGTAAAACTAATAAGAAGAGAAATGAAATGTATTTTTTAATGATCGACTTCCTTTTTTTAATTATTTATTGTGTTTTGATAATAAACATTAAAAATCATAGCCTTTTGCCACAAGATAAGTTAATTATTCATCGGCCCCTTTCACAGATTACTCATCTTACTATCCGCCGGAGGGCACTATATTGTGTTCTTTTTTAAAATCCTCATAAATTTGTAAGAATTCTTCAGCCTCAGAAGAAGTCGCACTAAATAGCATATTCACCCTTAGCGTATAAGCATCAGCTTGAACTTCTTTAGGCAAATCTGGATCTTCTTGTATAACCTCTAGCTCTTTAACGGCCTGTTCTATTTTGGGAATTATTTCATAATTACCGGGTGCCTTTGTAAGAAAATCTTCTAAGGATTGTTCGATTTCTTTACACTCCGCTTTGTCGACAGCACGCTTTTTACAATAACGTGAGAGCATTCTACACTGCGTATTATGGATCACCATTAACCTTGATTCTTCCAGCGGTATTTCAGGATATTTTGAAAGAGCTTCCTGCATTCTTTTTTTTAAGTCTGCGACTACATTGGGATCGCACTTTTTATGCCCGTAACTGGAGACACCAAGAGACTGGTGTGCGAGAAAACCACAAAGAATTGCAATAAGCGCCCACAAATTCTTCATTGTTTGGCGTAAACCTTACATCAGAAAGATTTTAAGAAAAACTATTAGCTTTACACCGGGGAAATCGTTGCTATTTATAGGCCATGGCATCAAGCAATACTTTTGTAATGCTAATCGAATTAAAAACTAAAAATATGCCCATACGGGTAGTTAATTACAGGAAATTTGCTTAAGAAAAACGTTCCGAAGACATTATATATGACAATATTTTTGAAATGTTGAACGTTTTCTTTCATATTTTAAGCCAATAATTAGGCTACGAAGGTCGTGTAATTTGTATACCTTTCGCCTGAAGACTGGAAAAATATTCGTTATGGAGTTATAAAGTTCAAAAGCAATTTAAAAGGGAAAACAGATAGAGAAACTCGAAATGTATCCGTCTATACAGATAGGCGCAATCTCACGAACATCGCGAAGGAAACCTTAGACCAATGTCTACATACATACATACATAACTGGTCATTACAAGCCTTGAGTGACGATTACGACCTAGCTTCTCACACCACTTATGTTGTGTGGATACCGAACGACAAATTTTGTGAGAAACTTTTCATGGCAATTTTATTTACTCTCAGAGTTTCTTTGCTTGTGATGTCTGAACTGAGATTTGAACCGTGGCCTCACATCTAATAAGCCAATACACTGCCCACTAGACTACGGCCTCTACCTAAAGTAAATTTTTCTGAAATCTGGGGCACAGGCATATGAGCTATTTGCTTATGATATAATCGACAGACATCGGGCATAGTTGTGTGTCTCACATGCTAGATCTCTCCATCAATGTACAACACTAGATCAGAAACCCGATTAAAGGTGCAAGGAGCTAGCTATCCAGACTCAAAATCTATTCAATTGAGAAACTTATTTGGGCCACATGAAGATGGGTATTCTACAACCTCCTCTATTTCTGCAAGACCCATCTACTCTCTACTTGATTCAGAGACCGACTCGTTTTTCTCTGAGTTTTAAGGTCCTCGTATGGCTTAAGGACCGCGGACTAGAGCTCGCAAGGAATAAGACCGAGGTCATACTGATGACATTGGCTCGCATTCCTCTCGAGATACGTATGCAGATAGGTGACGTATCACTGATCACAAGGAAGGCAGTGAGATACTTGGGTCGCAGACTAGACTGTACTGGGCCCAAATATAGCATGTGGCTACCAAGGCAGCAAAACTAACGGGCATATTGAGCAGACTGATGGCAAATATCGGCGGACCAACGAAGTCCAAACGCAAATTGATCATGGCAACGACTAACTCGATACTACTCTATGGCAGCGAGATATGGGGAGATGCTTTGGAGTTTAAATCCAAGCGGAAAATAGTAGCAGCGGTGCAACGAACAGCGGCACTAAGAGTCGCTTCGGCCTATTACACGGTCTCAGGCGCCGCAGTCCTCGTGATCACCGGTGAGACACCTATCGACCTGATGGCATTCGAGAGAAGAAGATTATGGAAAGCGCAGAGGGAAAACCTCGCCATTAGTACCGCAGATGTCAGATCTCAAACTATACGGCGATGGCAAAGTAGATGGAGCGATGAAACAAGTGGAAGATGGACTGCTAGACTTATTCCATCTATAGAAGCATGGTCACAGAGAAATTTTGGGGAAATTAACTACTTCCTGACCCAGTTTCTTCCAGGTCATGGTTATTTCCGACAATATCTACAACGCATGGGCAAGGTGAATGATCGTGGCTGCATTTATTGCAAGGAAATGAGTGACGACGCTGAACACACATTCTTCCATTGCATCAAATGGCAAGACGAGAAGAATGTGTTGATGGAACAGATTGGCGAATTCACAACCGACAACATTGTTGACGCAATGCTCGAAAGCGAGACGAAGTGGAGCGCTGTGAGAAGATACGTAGAATGTGTACTACGCAGGAAGAGGGTCGACCTTGATACAGTATGACAGAATGATACATGAGAAGACGAGCCAATAGCATGAAGCTGGCTTCGAATATGGCGTACCCAGACGTGGGAGAGTAGACAACGGTCCTTAACAGGACGTCGTTCTGGACCCTTCCCGAAGTAATGCAGATAGCCGTCCCGGGAAGGGAGTATCTCCATAAAAGGAGGAGGGATTGTTTTAGTGGAAGCCTCACTCGACGCAGCTGACGACGCCACACGCCAAAAATAAACAAAAAAAAAAGGTCCTCGTAACCTAGCACTGTTAATTTCTATTTTAAAACAAAAGCACAGCATATTTAAGAAAGAGAGAGAGCGATAGATAGTGCGGGAGATAAAGTGAAATTAAGGTCATATCAAAAATTATAGGTACGGCTTCTTAGGTCCCAGAGACTGTGTTCGTTTGTTTAAAAGCAAGGCCAAGTTCAATTTTCGCAGTCGGGCGAGCGTAAAACTCTTTACCGATCATATCTACGTGATAATCCCCAATATTCGTCAAGTTATCGTTTACACACCATCCGAAATATGTCAACAAGTGGACGAAAACTATCTCAAGAGCATCGACTGATACAAACATGGCTATGATTTCGTTTTGATGCCCATCCAAAGAGTTTTGGGTGTAGCGGTCCTACTTTCATTAAAATTTGTAAAAATTTTTGTTTTTTCTTCTTCGAAGCGCTTTATTTAAAAAAGAACTTAGGACCGATTCAGGTTCAGTCCCTTTTAATATTTACTAACGCCTTGGAATTATACCAAATACGTTAGGCTGATACCAACAACCAATATCATCCTCTAATTCTTCTAACTCTTCAGGACTCGTTACTAGCGGCTCTAAAGAGTCTTCAACAGTCGAATCAGTCATATTCATACCTTGGCCTCTCAAAGTTACTAAAATCTGTTGAAAATATTTTTTATATTCATCACTCAAGGGGGCAAAGACTATAGCGGGCAAAAGTGCGGGTGTTATACGCATGTAACGTTTGAAATCCGCATAACATTGTAAGGCTCTTTGAGCATTGATTATGGAATCACTGGTTTGTAGCTGATTTATTAACATAAGGGCTTCATAACGAACACTTATGGGTTGTTTAGGATCTGCTTCTATGCCTATTAGGTCCTCTATAGCAGATTCAAGTCTTCTGCTTATGACGCTGTATTGATTAACAAAATCCAGAAAAGTTCGTATTGCTTGTTCGGCGACTATAGTATCGGGTTTTAAGGCGGATGCGGATAAAATGGTTTCGGCCAGTTGCTTACGTTGTTCATTGAAAACCGATGCTAAACGTAAATCACGTTCATCTCGCTCAGAATTCGTTGCAAGGACTTGGTTAATTCGATTGTTTATGTAACAAATTACAGATTCTGGCACTTGATTGGATGATCCACCGGGGATAGTTGGGGAAGGAGTTGCAGCTGTTCCAGATGGGGGATTTGTTGTACTTGGGGGATTTGCTGCACTTGGGGGATTTGTTGCATTTGTTCCCTCTAGAGTCGTTGTTTGATATGATGGATTTATGCCTTCTAAGGAAGTTGTTTCATTTATTACTTCATCTGGTGCGTCCTGGCCTTTGGCATACATGGTGCTAGAATTATGTATCAAAAAAATACCCAAAATTCCCACAAGACGCAAGCTTAAGTACTTCATTTTCTACTTCGTTTCGGTTTTGATTTAATGTCTTCAAAGGTTTTAGAAAAACTGTTTGAAATTCTTTCCAATTTCGCTGCTATTTATACGGGATTTTTGCGGAAATATTTTTTCAATTATAACAACGCCCTAGAAACTGTAACGTGAAAATTGTTTTCCCCCGTTATCTGTAAATTAAAAGTCAAAAATAGTCAAAAACAGTCAAATAAATCAAATAAAAGAAAATTAAATTTTTACTTCTTATCAACAAATAAAATTTAATTATTTCTGTCTGTTGAAAAATATGTTTTCAAGACGGTGTCAGACAAGATTTATGTTACAGAAGTAATTAAACTAAGAACTTGTGTTAAGAACTGTGTTGAAAATTACGATAATATCTCATACACTCCTAACATAACATACAGAGATGTCTGATCCGTGGTTTAAACCGTGGCCTCACGTCTAATAAGCCAACACACTACCTACTAGACTACAGCGACTTCACACACAGTTTATTTCATTTAAGTTTTAATAAAGCAAGCACATAATGAGAGACCCGCTACATTTGTATTCCCCTTTTTAGGACTCTATTACAACTTTTTGTGGCTGCAATAAGAACACTGACTGGTCATTGCGTTACAAGGTCCTCACGTTACTTCTTGTTCACAATAGTACTTAACACTGCTGGCTTACGAGGAACTAGGACATTGAGAGAAACAAGTTTCCAAGTAAAATAATGGGAGAGAATCCCTACTATATTTGAGCTAATCGATCTGCAGATCAAGCAGAGAGTCGATGGTTCATGGAGAAATTAGTGAGATGGTAGAATATTTAGGCTTATGTGGCCCAGTTTAGTTTTTAAATTCAATAGGTTTTGAGTTTGGCACGACCATCAATCTCTCTGATGAATTCTCTACATTGGGGATGCCTTTGGATACCTGCAGGCTTATAATTGCCAATGCAATCGTGGACCTTGCCAACTGCCCACCGGCAGCTTCGGATAAGGGCAGAACGGCGCAAAAAATCTGGCCATCGCTGGATAAGAGGCGCACGGCGACTCTGCTTAAACTCCAAAGAAGCATACTCAGCGCGGTTATCGGGGTTATTACGGGGCATTGTATTATAGGAACGCATGCGAGGCGTATTGGTCGTGGACACCTCGCGAATGATTTCTGCAGAAGCTGTGGAGATGAGGAAGAGGATAAAACTATTCTTCACCTACTGTGCACATACCCGACACTTGGTCAGAGGAGAAAGAGACACCTGGGTGCCTACTAATTGGAGGACCTAGATGAACTGTCATGCATGGATATTGGCAGTCTGAGTCGCTTCATCGGAAGCTCAGAGTGGTTCCTGGAAAAGGGGAGAATGTGAAACTGTGGGCCCTGTGTACGGCCTAAGTATGTCCGCTCATGACTCCATCGAGGGGACAGCCGCTTCTACGTACCTACCTACCTAATCATCTGTATGAAGACGCTATAGTCTAGTACGTAGTGTGTTGGCTTATTAGACATAAGATCGCGGTTCAAACCCCAGGTCAGGCATCAAAACGAAATATGAAAAAAATATTTCTTCGGCAAGTTCCTCTCAGCAGATTTCCGGCAAAAAAATCTAAGAGTACGCAAAAGTTTTTAATCATTTTTCTCTTCTCTCCAATAAAGTTAAGACTTTGCAAAGAATATGTTGAATGTGTAAAAGCCATCTAACACATTTAAGCAATAGCAAGCATAGTAAATCCCCAGTTGTGTGGATAATAGGGAGTCCAGATATCGTTCAGGTTTTGATAAAAATAAAATTTTATAAAAATATCAGCCAGAAAGATATTAAACTGTTCGTGTAAGTTCCGTATGATGAAGTACATACCAGAGATCAGCAGTGAATCGCTTTTTCGCTACTCATAAATACTCATGAAATTTTGAGTATGAGAGTATTGAATGAGTATTGAAATCCAACTGCTCTGATTCATTCAGTTGCAATAAGTATGAGTACAACGTTGACATCAAACTCATAACATTCGAAATATATTTGATTCATACGCCTACTCATTCAGATTCATAAATTTAGAAAAATACTTATAATACTCATAAATGAATGATGAGTGATTCGAATCATTCGTCAAAATTTACAGTCTTAGTTATTGTTGCATTTACAAAGAGAGAAGAAAGAAAAAGACAAAGACAGCAAGCAAAGCAAACACACAACCTTCTTGTGAGTACATAGTGTTCGTACGCGAATCATACTTATTTTGTGATTCGTGTAAATGTTGAGTAAAGAAGAGTCGATACGTATTGTTAAGTATGAGAACCATGAGTATTTCCAACTTTGAATATGAGTAGTATGAGTATGACATTAAAATAAGTATGAATGCGTATAAGTATCAGAAGTTATAAGTATGATACGAATCTACTCATCGTTTTGAATACTCATTTCTGACCTCGTGTAAATACATACATATAAACTATCGTAAGCACCATCTCCTAGTGGAAGTAAAAATAATAAGAAGGAATTAAACAAGTTCAATCAAATAAATCTTATCAAGACTGCTTGAAAATACCTCAATCCTTGAACGAATGCCCTGTTGCAAATGCTCAAAATACTGAAGCGAATCACATGGCATCACGATTTGATTGCAACTTTCAACCATGAAAAGAACAGAAGAAGACCATTTCTTTACTTTGCTTCAGACTCGTTACATAATTGCTCTTGTTAATTGATGTAAAACTAATAAAATAACTGTGTTTAGAATACTCTAAAGTATCCATAGGTTATTGAATATAAATATTAGATTTGTTCAAGAAGAGTAATGCCCACAAAAAAATTCGGGCATACTGCTAACCTTATATTTTTTTAAAGGGCTTGAGCAAAAAAATTCAATATCGTTACCCTGCGTTTGTTAATCAGAGTCTACACAGTCTACAGATGTTCAGTTTCATTTCAACTACAAAATTCGATTTTATTTTGAATGCATCCTACAGAAATCGCGTAAGAGAATAAACGAAATTGATCGCTTTTTTGACAGTTTCATTGTCAAGAGCTTAAGGTTGCGAATTCAAGGAAATATGTTGAGAATTAATCCGCGGAAATACATCAACAAATTTTAGTTTGGCAAGCACATTCTGCATGTGTTAAAAGAAGATCTTTTTTCAAAGGCACTCAAGGTCATAAAGAGTATTTTATACAAAAGCTTAACATCATTATATATTCAAGCAATGCCTTTTTGAAATTAATAAGCCGATCTAATTATACATGCCTAGTACACCATACCGAGGGAATTTTATTGCCTGAATTTGAATTTTAATAATGCTACACAATAGGACACCATACCCATAGCCGAGCATATTTAAGCAAAATCACGGAAGATATTTTATTTAGTTTTCCTTAAACCGCATGAAAAAGAAAATCCAATAAAGGAATGAAATATTTTGATAAACTTTTCGGAATATTCTGTGTTTTTGTAATACTGATCACTTCCTGTTCACAGGACATAGACGATGAGTGTGACTCGTTTAAAGCGAAATACTTGAATGAGAAAATTCGCCACCAGCTAGACGAAAAGCCGAAAATTGCATTCGTTAAGCTAGAATTAGATGAGATTTACAATGAATTGCTGCGCGAACTTGAAAGTGCTTTGATACCTAAACCAAAACCAAAAGATGCATGTATTAAGGCTGAAGAAGCTTTGAAAAAATTTCAACAATTTATGCAGGAGTACAGTGGGTTAAAAGAAACAATACAGTCCCTGATAATGAAGTTAAAGAGAATTGGAGAAAAATCGAATCTAGACAGTAAAGACAAGTTTGAAGCTTTCCGCTTAACACTGGTTTTAGAAGACAGCGCTACCGTCGATGCTGCTAAGAATGATATACGAATCACTAAAGAATTTTTGAATCGGATTTTGGGCAGCGCTAATGTATCAAAGAAGGAGAATACAAGTGAAACAAAGCATGAATCTATAGAAGAGTTGTTAAAGTCGGTGGCAAATGCACTTGTCAAGTTGAAGAAGAAAATATAGTGACCTTTATAGTTTATTTCTTCTGTAACATAAAGTTTGTATGATAAAAAATTTGAAAAAAAATAATTCCAGCATTTGTTTTATTTGACTGAAGAGAATATTGTGAAATAATTTCCGCGATACAGTCAGTGTCTAGGGCAGGGTTGTAATAAACAAAATTTTCCATTAAAATCTTGAAAAGTTTTTCTAAAACCTCTCAAGGCAATGAATAGCAGGATATAAAGCTCAATAAACTATTGCCGCTTGTTCTATCCGAAATATCAGCCTCCACTTGGAATACTTGCTCCACATTGATCACTTGCCCTACCGGCAACAGCTGTCCCAACCAGAGATCAGCAATGAGTATTCAAAAAGATGAGTAGATTCGAATTATACTCATAATTTCTGATACTTATACGCATTCATACTTATTTTAATGTCATACTCATACTACTCATATTCAAAGTTGGAAATACTCATGGTACTCATACTTAACAATATGCATGATGTTGTTGATTTCGACTCTCCTTTACTTAACATTTACAAGAATCACAAAATAAATATGATACGCAGACGAACACTACAATACTCACTAGAAGGTTGTGTGTTTGCTTTGCTTGCTGTCTCACCTAAGACAGTAAATTTTGACGAATGATTCGCATCACTCGAATCATTTATGAGTATTATAAGTATTTTTCTAAATTTATAAATCTAAATGAATAGGCGTATGAATCCATCATATTGCGAATGTTATGAGTTTGATGTCAACGTTGTACTCATACTCATTGCAACCTGTACTTAGAAATCAATGTTGTAGTGAGTACAAATGAATCAGAGTAGTTGGATTTCAATACTGTTGACTCACTCATACTCGAAATTTCATGAGTACTTATCAGTAGCGAAAAAACTATTCATTGCTGATCTCTGGTCCCAACTGCAACATTTATACCAGTTGCAGTAGCCATGCATGTACCAGAAACTTTTTTAGGCGTTTCATTTCGTTGTAATCATGTACTCCATTCCATAATCTACCGCAGAAGTAAGAGTATTAAACCTTGTAGGATGGATGTAATTTGTTGATTCGTTTCTTCAACCATTTAGTGGCCAGTAAGAGAGTCAGTAGACCATGAGCCATTTCTCTTGAATGTATTTTTTTTTCTTTTCGTTTCTTTCAAGCATAATGGCATGTCATCAAGCATCAAATCTACTCTGTTAATATTACGTTGCTCTGCTAACGAAAGTCTTTCTAGTTAAGCCCTAGATTGGCTTTTTGTGGCTGGTTCTAGAATAACAGGGTTGCCATATTTCGTTGTCTAAAATCAATAGAAACCGGTTGCTATATTGAGTTTAAAGTTTGAGAAAAATTTTGCTCAATGGACGCTAATGAAATGAGAAAAGCTTGTTTGTAATGAGGAAAACGTGGTGATTACAAGAAAATTTCCTCCAACCGCTTTTGTAGGAATACCTTCATGGACATTTAACAAATGTGTTGGCATTAATCTTGTTAAGACGGAGTTAGTTCTTGCCGTAAAGTAGTTTAAAATTGGGAATATAGTACCACATTGATTGAACTAATTTAAGTTGCAGCTTCTCGATATTTTGTTTAGAATAGGTTAGGAGATCTCGGAGACCTAGTTGACCAAGTGAAGCAAGCAACGAAAGAAAATGAAAAAAGATGATGAATGAAAATAAAAAATAAACGTAATGTTGCAAGAAATAAATATGTAAATATGTAAATATCCCCTTATAAGATCCTCAAGCTAACTATCCTTAGTCATTTCTGCCCGATACGAAATATCATCAAGTGTTTATTCTCATAAGACTACTGGAATAGTTCTCAATCGCTTGCTATTCATGCGACCCTACAGTATTTTCTATATTTTCAAGCACGGTCAATGTGTATATCTACAACCACGAAGAAGAAGAAGCCTCTTTGGTGGTTTCAATAACCTCTCTTTTCTAAAGTTAATCCCTGATACTATTTTTGACAGTCCATTTGCAACAGTATTGCCAGTGTTATCGCAATGACTACCTTGTCATTGCCAGCATAGACTAATTTAAGTATGCTTGACAATCTCTTACATTTTCGTAGTAGAGGGAATGCCCCTTCAACGCTTTCAGCAGTGCTTGACAGTGCTTGAAAATAAAAAATAAACGTAATATTGCCAGAAGACAATGAAATATAGTGGATATACCCTGTAAATATTCCCTCCTTATAAGATCCTCAAGCTAACTATCCTTAGTCATTTCTGCCCGACACGAAATATAATCAAGTGTTTATTCTCGTACTAGAGGAAATGCCCCTACAACGCTTTCAGCAGTGCTTGACAGGCTACCAACATACATTGTCATGTATGAGGTCTTCAGTATTTGTTCCCTAAGTAGTCTAAGTCTTAACTAACTTAAAATCCTTAATCAGGATTACAATGTACAATTTCTCACACCACCCATGTTGTGCCTGTTAATTTAACTGCGCGTGGAGGGACCTACAGTTTAAGGTTGTCTCCGAATGGCAGATTTTAAGAAATTTTTCGTGGCTATTTTATTTATTTCGCTGTCAGAGTTTCTCCCAGATGATTGCGGAGAGTAAGTCCGTGAAAGAAATATTGTTTTTATGTTCAGTTTTATTCGATATATCTGAGCTGGCACTTCAACCGCAGGCACTCGTCTAATAAGCCAAATTTTCTACCTACAAAGCTACGTGAAATAAATATGTCCAGAATAAATTATCTCATGCGATTTTTTTTATTTATTGGGTTTTGTGAAATCTCGGGGAAAAGCACTTAAAACATTTTAACGAAAAGACATATGACCGGTCACCAGAACTGTGGCGGCGACTTCCTTTCAATAAAAAAAAATCAAAATTATTTCAAAATTATACGTGCTTCTGTTTTACAAGACAGCCTTTAAGCAATTCCTTGATACTTTTTGAGGTTAAAGACGTTCAAGGTTTTAAGTCATTAAGCTTACAATGTTTACATTCAAGCAATAGAATCGAATGATTTGCTAACGAATATTTTGCCAACTAATAAGCAGAACTAATTATGCATGCGGGTACTCGACATGCTACGAGAATTTTATTGCCTGAATTTGCATTTTAAAGTATGACGCCATAGAACACCATATTACCGGAGCATATTTAAGCCAAATCACGGAAGATGTTTCATTTAGTTTTCCTTAAACCGCACGAAAAAGAAAATCCAACGAAATAATGAAATATTTTGCAAAACTTTTGAGAATTTTCTGTATTTGCGTAATGCTGCCCGTGAATAATGGCGAATCTAATGGGGAATGCCCAGAGGACTCTAACGAAGCTTGTGAGCCATGTAAAGCGAAATATTTAAATAATCAAATTCGACTCAAACTCAATAAATATCCTGAACTGGATTCTCCTAAGCTCGGCTTAGATAAGAATTTCAATAAATTGCGGAGTGAGCTTTCAAGTGCTTTGATAGAGAAACCTAAAGCAAAAAATGCATGTGTTACGGCTGACAACGCTCTAAAAAGTTTTGATGAATTTTTACTGAATTATCACGATGCTAAGGAAAGAGTGGAAGAGCTTATAAAGAACTTAATTGATCTTGAAAAAGTTGTTAATCTCAGCACACTCGATGAATATGAAGCTTTAAAGTTAACACTTAAATTGGAAGACTGTGATACCATAGATGCTGCACAGAAACAGATACGACTGGTTAAAAAATTTTTGAAACGATTTACTCAGCCCTCTAGTAATAATGAACTAAAGGACTCGAACAGTACGAATAGTGATAAAGACAAGACAAATTTGCAACAATTGCTAAAGGATGTCGCAGATAATCTAGACAAATTGCATGACAAGAGACAACAAGGCAATGATAATGGCGATTTTCGGAATTTACTAAAAACGGTGATTGCAAGTCTTGAAAATATAATAAAACAGAGTGCTCAAACAAATGTAGATAAGAATTCTTTAGAGGAGTTAATAAAGGCTTTGACAGAGAAAGTCGACAAGTTACTTAATCCGACACCAACTCCACCACCGCCTGCAAATAATCAAAAAGCGGCAACCAATCCAAATCAAGTGGATGCACATCTAATAGAAAGTACGAATACAAAAATCCGGCAACTATGTTCCCAATACCCGGAAAATAGAAAGACCAGCATAAGATTAAATCGAATTTATAATGAAAAACGTAAACAACTCTGGCAAGTAATGCTACCGCCAAAAGCCAAATGGGTTCAATATACTCTAGCCCAAGTGACTATACAAAAATTTACGGCATTTGTGCCTGAGTATCAATCCATAAGCAATCAACTGGAATCGAAAATATTGCAACTGCAACAGATCGAAGGAAAATTTAAGTGCATGAAATTTGCTAGATCTCGTGCCAAGGAATGCATAAAGGAATTACAAGATTGTGATTCCTTTGAAGTTTGTCGCCGAAATTTAGAAAAGAATTGTGGTCCGGAACCTACTGTAAGTAGTAAAAGTTCGTCAAATCAATTGTCTGCCGCAGCTCCATTGTATATATATCTAAGACCCCGTTGGCGATGGTATTAATTAAATAAATGCTACGATGGTCTTACACAATTTGTTGCGAAGACGATGTCGTTTGAAATGGGTTGAGTGCCTAAACTTATCTGGGTTTTAGTTTTTATTTATAAATAAATTTAATTATTTTATACATACAGATATACACTTTTAGTGAGTCCATATTCGGTTTATTGAGTACAATATATTAAGTGTTCAGACATAATAATATACGCAATTCAGCTGCTTATTAAATATTCATTTGACAGCTGATAAGCAAAACAGCTGGTTGTTTCAATAACATTGTTTTTATTTTGTTCTGTTTTTTTTTTTTTTTTTTTTTTTTTTGTTTGTCGTTGATGCTCACTGAACATACTTATGATAGTGAGGCATTCTAAGTTTTACTCAATATTATAACAATTTGCGTATTTATTGCGCAATAATTAATTGAAATTTTACATGAAATATTGAGCTTAATAATGGCGTTTATTGCGATTTACGCAATAAAGGTGCATACCTGAACACCGTATTAAGGTGGCTTAATTCAAAATTGTTTAAATAAACGAAATTAGAACTCGAGAAACGGTCATAGTGATCATGTTTCGAATCTAGTGGGCTTCTCACCGGTTAATCTTTCCTTGATTCTTATGCCCTACACAACTACCCTGTCCTAGGTAAAGTAAAATTAATCATTATCGTTCATCGGTTCTTTAAATAGAAAGGCCAGACTGAAAGTCAAGTTGAAACAGCAACTACTTCGTTCTACGAATAAATTTGGTTCGAATCAAAAAGATATGATTTCCACTGGATCCATTTAATAGCCTGATTACCCTTAATATTGATCATTTGTTATTGAAGTGCAGTAAATGATGTTCAATTAACCACAATCATTTATTGGTACCATATTATACAGGTACTTTCCACATAAAAACAAACTACTACCATCTCTGAATGCATACATAACATATTTGGCCATTACAACCCTTCAGTCAGGATTACGGCCTAGCTTCTCACACCACTCATGTTGTGTGTGTTAATTTTATACATGAGAGACACTTGACAACCTCTCGTACTCCTAGACTAGTTACAAACGGAAGAATAGTATGAATAGTATGTACCTTCAAAGTCTTCAGAGCTGACTGACTATTCATATCAATTGCCTGTCTGCGTCATTCGTGGTAACATATGTAGGTGTTGTAGGAAAAATTCAAATGCACACTTTGCAGTGGAGAGTGGTGGTCTTTATCTTGAATTGCTGAAGTGCTGAGAAGTCCAAAAATACTCGACAAGGTACAACGATATATCGCTTCGACAACTATAGCTGCCGTCAGGACCATTCCTGTAGCGACGCCTGAGAATTACAGAGAGATCTAACAGAGTTGTTGCATGCGGACTGCGCGTATATGATGCATGTATCCAAAGATCTAAATACTGCGGAATTATTTGCCAAATAAAAAAGCTCCACGGAACCTAAACTAAACACGGACAAGAATGCAATTAGAAAGCTTTACACATTTTCTATCATAAACGCCAACTACTTTGGTACTTTTCTTATCCTTAAATGGGTTAAATTAAGAAAACAATTCCTTAATGCTTTTTGAATTTAAATACCTTCAAGGTCTTAAGAAATAACGAGTGATTAGAGACATGCCATGGAATAAAATATAATGATTTGCTAAGTACTCTTATGGGCATAAACGTACCTAATTTTTGTAAGTAATAGAGCAGGTCTGATTATGCATGCCAAGTACATCGTTAAAATACGATACAATAGAGCACCATATTACTCGAGTATATTTAAACCAAATCAGAGAAGATTTATTCATACAGTTTATCTAAAATCGCTTTAAAGTGTAAGTCTAACGTAATAATGAAATATTTGGACAAAGTTTGCGGAATTTTCTGGATTTTTGTAATACTGCACACGAATAATGTGAAAACAAACAACCTAGGGGGAAACCAAAATCCACCACCATGGGCGCCAGTCCAAGGAGGGGGAAACCAAAAGCCATCACCATTGGCGACAGTCCAACGAGGGGGATACCCAATTAAAGCTCAATGGCCGCCAGCCCATGGAGGGGGTTACATAATTAAACCTCAATGGCCGCCAGCCCATGGAGGGGGATACCCAATTCAACCTCAATGGCCACCAGCCCATGGAGGAGAATACCCAAAACAACCTCAATGGCCACCAGCCCATGGAGGGGGATACCCAATTCAACCTCAATGGCCGCCAGCCCATGGAGGGGGTTACCCAATTAAACCTCAATGGCCGCCAGATCATGGAGGGGGTTACCCAATTAAACCTCAATGGCCGCCAGCCCAAGGAGGGGGTTACCCAATTCAACCTCAATGGCCGCCAGCCTATCAAACAAAAATACAAAATCAAATCCAAAGGTAACCACTCATCCCAGACTTTGTGAAAGACTTAGTCGATTTTAGCGCAAGTGCACTCTAAAAAATATACAGTTGCGTTAAGGACAACGATGATCGGAGTATAAATGATTTCTACATTTGTATTATCAACGAAAAACAATTAATAGACTTCACAAATTGTCTTCAATTATTTTTTAATTTCTATTCAATAAATTTCAAATTATTTTATGCTTCACGTGCAAATAAAATGATACACCAGGTTAAAATAGAAGATTTTTTGCTGATAGTTTTAGTGCTTAAACGATCTACGGACTCTTCAGTATCAAACTGTTGTTCGATTTGCATAGGACCCTTGCTTAACGAGAAATAGAAATTGTTCGAGGGAGTATCAGTGGCTGAATGCGCTATACTTGTACGGTCGCGCAAATTAGACAAATGAAAAGGAGCGTAGAGTTAAGGATTCTTACGCTGTCATAATTGTTATCGTATGCAGTAGGTTGCCTAACATTGGTTTTTGTCTTCTACTTTTGAATCTTATGATCGCTAATACACAATAGTTATGGCCACCGCTGGCTAGGATAATGCTTGAACCACGTCATACCATTCAGTTGTTCTAAGATAGGTAGGTACGGACTGAAAACCAAATTTCTCTCTTGCATGAAAAGTGGATGCGATCATTAGCATCTGAAAAACTGTGGGTACTAATAATCAGCTTTATGGCTGCCTTCAACCACTTAGTGAGCAATTCATTACAATCGTCCCAAAATAGAAAGTAATTTCTTTACTTTCCGAATGAATACATTTAAATTTCTAAATACCCCTGGAACCAATTGATTCGAGTTGAAAGAGTGTAATCTGGTTCTAGTCAGGATAACGCGCAACTGCAGAAAATATGCCGTATAGTTCTAGTATCCCAACCACTTATGTTAACCTTCTGACTTCCTCACTCAAAGCACTTCTTATAACACACTTCTTTTAAGAGATAAGCAGGAAGCATAGTTTCATTATGATTTTAATGGCTGCAGTCGGTCATTTCGACGACAATAAAAACGAAATCAGAAACGCTGGTTGAGATCTTTATTGTGTTGCCTGTCTGTTCTTGGCCTTCCATTATTTTTGACTGAGTTTTTTGGGGCTTTCAGATTTTTTTTTGTTAATCCACAATACCACGTATGCCAACAGAGCAGAGTTCGTTTGAATTTGGCTTGCATGTGTACAATATTGACATTGCGCCACTCTACTGTCTTCTTGCTATAGAGGCCAGAGTTGCAAACATTTTATGGTGATTTGAAGATGGTCAGTCTTACTTACAATACATACATAATTGGCCATTGCAACCATTCAGTCAAGATTACGGCCTAGCTTCACACGCCACTTATGTTGTGTGTGTTAATTTCATACATGAGTGGCGGGACCTACAGTTTAAAGTCGACTCCGGATGACAGATTTTTGAGAAACTTTTCATGGCAATTTTTTATTTACTCAGAGTTTTTGCCAGAGATCTGCTGAGAGGAAATTGCCGATGAAATATTTTTTCATATTGCATTTTGATGTCTGACCTGGGGTTTGAACTGTGGCCTTACGTCTAATAAACCAACACACTACCTAATAGACTACGGCGACTTCTTACTTACAATGTCGATGTTAATAGAGCCGCTTGTAATGAAAAAACATTCTTCTTTTAACCACATGCAGAAATGTGCTTGCCATACTAAAATTTGTTGGTGTATTTCCGAAGATTAATTCTGAACATATTTCCTTGAATTCGCAACCTTAAGCTCTTGACAAAAAAGCGATCAATTTCGTTTATTCTCTTTCGATGTCTTCAAAACAAAATCAAATTTTGTAATTGAAATGAAACTGGACATGTGTAGACTGTGTAGACAGTGATTAACAAATGCAGGGCAACGATATTGAATTTTTTCCTCAATCCCAGTAAATTTCAATCCCCAAATTTTTTTGTTGGCATTCCTCTTCTTGAACAAATCTAATATTTACATTCAATAATCTATGGATACTTTAGAGTATTCTAAACACAGTTCTTAATTACTTTTGTTTAATTTAATTACTTCTGTTACATAAATCTTGTCTGACACCGTCTTGAAAACATATTTTTCAACGGACAGAAATAATTAAATTATTTTTGTTGATAAGAAGAAAAATTTATTTTTCTTTTATTTGATTTATTTGACTGTTTTTGATTACTTTTGAATTTTAATTTGCAGATAATGGGGGAAAACTATTTTCACGTCATAGTTTCTAGGGCGTTGTTATAATTAAAAAAAATATTTCCGCTAAAATCCCGAATAAATAGCAACGAAATTGGAAATATTTTCTAATAGTTTTTCTAAAACCTTTGAAGACCGACACGAAGTAGAAAATGAAGTACTTAAGCTTGCATCTTATGGGAATTTTGGGTATTTTTTTGATACACAATCCAAGAGGTGGACATCTACAAAGTTTGGGCTCAACTGAAACGACTGCGGCACTTGAAACAACTGAAATACCTGCTCCATCTGGATCATCTGCCCCAACTGAATTCCCTTCATTACCTGCATCTACTGATCCACTTCCAGTTAGAGCATCCTATAACGTACAACCATCTGTTATTAATTTTATAAATCATAGAATTTCGCAAGCCCTTGCCGAGTATCCTAAGGAAGCTGAAAGTGATTTACGTTTAGCATCAGTTTTTAATGAACTACGCAGGCGTGTTGCAGAAGTCATACTACCGCCAACCGCCTCAAAGAGTGATACTATTAAAGCCGAACAAACTTTACAAAGATTTCTAGACTTTGCGGAGCAATATAACGTCACATCTAAGAAACTTCGATCTGCTATAGAGGATCTAATAAGCATAGAAGCAGATCCTAATCAACCCTTAAGTGTTAGATTTGAAGCCCTTCGAATAGTAAATCAGCTACAAAATAGTGACACCATAAAGAATGCTGAAACAGCTTTACAAAGCTATGATGATTTCAAGTTTGAATTGCCAATAACAAGCACACCTATACCGCCTGCTGGCCCTTTTCCTCTAGGCGATGAATATAAAATATATTTCGAAGGAATTTTTAAAATTGTGAGACAAGACGGTACGAACATAATTGATCGTAATGTTTAAGGCTTTGTACATGACAATTTAAAAAAATATTTTCTTTCTTTTTTGATTAAATCTCGACTTGTGTGAAAAGTGTAACGATTGGCTTCTGTTTGATTTATACGACGATATATATCTATGGCATTAGTAGATCATATATAAACTGGGGCTTTACGAATGGTTTATAATTGTTTGGTTTCACTTTTTTGATTATTTTTTTTTAATTAGACTGTGCGTATCAATAACTATCAGCTGCATTATCTGCAAGCAATCAACGGTGACAAATAGGAACAGAGTTGCATTCATCTAGGTCTTGTCATGTTTTCAAGACGGCGTCAGACAAAATTTATATTACAGAAGAAATTAAACTAATGTAGTTAAGAACTATGTTTAGAACACTCTAAAGTATCCATAGATTATTGAATGTAAATATTAGATTTGTTCAAGAAGAGGAATGCCAACAAAAAAATTTGGGCATACAGCTAACCTTATATCTTTTACTGGGATTGAGGAAAAAATTCAATATAGTTGCCCTGCATTTGTTAATCACAGTCTACACATTCATTTCAATTACAAAATTTGATTTTGTTTTAAAGGCATCCTACAACAATCGCGTAATAGAATAAACGAAATTTATCGCTTTTTTGACACTTTCTTGGCCAAGAGCTTAAGGTTGTGAATTCAAGGAAATATGTTCAGAATTAATCCGCGAAAATACATCAACAAATTTTAGTATTGCAAGCACAATCTGCATGTGGTTAAAAGAAGAACGTTTTTTCATTACAAGCGGCTCTATTAACATCGACATTGTAAGTAAGAAGTCGCCGTAGTCTAGTAGGTAATGTTTTGGTTTATTAGACGTAAGACCACAGTTCAAACCCCAGGTCAGACATCAAAATGCAATATGAAAAAATATTTCATCTGCAACTTCCTCTCAGCAGATCTCTGGCAAAAACTCTACGAGTAAATAAAAAATTGCCATGAAAAGTTTCTCAAAAATCTGTCATCCGGAGTCGACTTTAAACTGTAGGTCCTGCCACTCATGTATAAAATTAACAAACACAACATAAGTGGTGTGAGAAGCTAGGCCGTAATCGTGACTGAATGGTTGCAAGGGCCAATTATGTTATGTATTGTAAGTAAGACTGACCATCTTCAAATCATCATAAAATGTTTGCAACTCTAACCTCTATAGCAAGAAGACAGTAGAGTGGCGTAATATGAATATTGTACACATGCAAGCCAAATTCAAACGAACTCTACTCTGTTGGTATACATACGTGGTATTGTGGATTAACAAAAAAAAATATCTGAAAGCCCCAAAAAACTCAGTCAAAAATAATGGAAGGCCAATAACAGACAGGCAACACAGAAAAGATCTTAACCAGCGTTTCTGATTTCGTTTTTATTGTCGTCGAAATGACCGACTGCAGCCATTAAAATCATAATGAAACTATGCTTCCTGCTTATCTCTTAAAAGAAATGTGTTATGAGAACTGCTTTGAGTGAGGAAGTCAGATGGCTAAAATAAGTGGTTGGGATACTAGAACTATACGGCATATTTTCTGCAGTTGGGCGTTATCCTGACTAGAACCAAATTATACTCTTTCAACTCGAATCAATTGAATCCAGGGGTATTTAGAAATTTAAATGTTTTCATTCGGAAAGTAAAGAAATTTCTCTCTATTTTGGGACGATTGTAATGAAGTGGTCACCAAGTGGTTGAAGGCAGCAATAAAGTTGATTATTAGTACCCAGAGTTTTTCAGATGATAATGATTGCAGCCACTGGTCATGTCAGAGAGCAGAGCAGTTGCTGTTTGAAATTTGGTTTTCATTCCGTACCTTTCTATCTTAAAACAACTGAATGGTATGACGTGGTTCAAGCATTATCCTAGCCAGCGGTGGCCATAATAAATGTGTATTAGCGATCATAAGACTCAAAAGTATAAGACAAAAACCAATGTTAGGCAACCTACTGCATACAATTACAAACAATTATGACAGCGTAAGAATCCTTAACTCTACGCTCGTTTTCAGTTGTCTAATTTGCGCGACCGTCCAAGTATAGCGCATTCACCCACTGCTACTCCCTCGAACAATTTCTATTTCTCGTTAAGCAAGGGTCCTATGCAAATCGAACAACAGTTTGATACTGAAGAGTCCGTAGATCGTTGAAGCACTAAAACTATCAGCAAAAAATCTTCTATTTTAACCTGGTGTATCATTTTATTTGCACGTGAAGCATAAAAGAATTTGAAATTTATTGAATTGAAATTAAAAAATAATTGAAGACAATTTGTGAAGCCAATTAATTGTTTTTCGTTGATAATTCAAATGTAGAAATCATTAATACTCCGATCATCGTTGTCCTTAACGCAACTGTATATTTTTTAGAGTGCACATGTGCTAAAATCGACTAAGTCTTACTCAAAACCTTGGATGAGTAGTGCCTTTTGGATTTGATTTTGTATCCCCCTCCTTGGGCTGACGGCCATTGAGGTTGAATTGGGTAACCCCCTCCTTGGGCTGGCGGCCATTGAGGTTGAATTGGGTAACCCCCTCCATGGGCTGGCGGCCATTGAGGTTGAATTGGGTATCCCCCTCCATGGGCTGGCGGCCATTGAGGTTGATTTGGGTATCCCCCTCCATGGGCTGGCGGCCATTGAGGTTGAATTGGGTAACCCCCTCCGTGGGCTGGCGGCCATTGATGTTGAATTGGGGAACCCCCTCCGTGGGCTGGCGGCCATTGAGGTTTAATTGGGTATCCCCCTCGTTGGTCTGGCGTACATGGTGGTGGATTTTGTTTTGCCCCTCCTTGGACTGGCGCCCATGGTGGTGGATTTTGGTTTGCCCCTCCTTGGACTGGCGCCCATGGTGGTGGATTTTGGTTTGCCCCTCCTTGGACTGGCGCCCATGGTGGTGGATTTTGGTTTGCCCCTCCTTGGACTGGCGCCCATGGTGGTGGATTTTGGTTTGCTCCTCCTTGGACTGGCGCCCATGGTGGTGGATTTTGGTTTGCTCCTCCTTGGACTGGCGCCCATGGTGGTGGATTTTGGTTTCCCCCTCCTTGGACTGGCGCCCATGGTGGTGGATTTTGGTTTCCCCCTCCTTCGACTGGCGGCCATGGTGGTGGATTTTGGTTTCCCCCTCCTTCGACTGGCGGCCATGGTGGTGGATTTTGGTTTCCCCCTCCTTCGACTGGCGGCCATGGTGGTGGATTTTGGTTTCCCTCTAGGTTATTTGTTTTCACAGGTTCTCCATTATTCGTGTGCAGTATTACAAAAATCCAGAAAATTCCGAAAACTATGTCCAAATATTTCATTATTACGTTAGACTTACAGTTTACAACGATTTTAGATAAACTGTGTGAATAAATCTTCTCTGATTTGGCTTAAATATACTCGGGTAATATGGTGCCCTATTGTATCGTATTTTAACGATGTACTTGGCATGCATAATCAGACCTGCTCTATTACTTACAAAAATTAGGTACGTTTATGCCCATAAGAGTACTTAGCAAATCATTATATTTTATTCCATAGCATGTCTCTAATCACTCGTTATTTCTTAAGGCCTTGAAGGTATTTAAATTCAAAAAGCATTAAGGAATTGTTTTCTTAATTTAACCCATTTAAGGATAGGAAAAGTACCAAAATAGTTGGCTTTTATGATAGACAATGTGTAAAGCTTTCTAATTTCATTCTTGTCCGTGTTTAGTTTAGGTTCCGTGCAGCTTTATTATTTGGCAAATAATTCCGCAGTATTTAGATCTTTGGATACATGCATCATATACGCGCAGTCCGCATGCAACAACTCTGTTAGATCTCTTTGTAATTCTCAGGCGTCGCTACAGGAATGGTCCTGAAACGATACATCGTTGTACCTTTTCCAGTATTTGTGGACTTCTCACCACATCAGCAATTCAGGGTAAAGACCACACTCTATACACCACTCTCCACTGCAAAGTGTGCATTTGAATTTTTACTACAACACCTACATATGTTACCACGAATAACGCAGACTGGCAATTGATATGAATAGTCCAGTCAGCTCTGAAGACTTTGAAGGTACATTCTATTCATACTATTCTTCCGTTTGTAACTAGTCTAGGAGTACGAGAGGTTGTCAAGTGTCTCTCATGTATAAAATTAACACACACAACATAAGTGGTGTGAGAAACTAGGTCGTAATCCTGACTGAATGGTTGTAATGAGCAATTATTTTGTGTACATACATATGTAGTTATCGACTTTTAATTAATTAAAGCGTTCGAAAAGCACTACCACGGTTAGAAAGAGCACTCTCTGGACTACCATTTGCATATAGTCTATATGGTGTAGTATGTCTTATATGTTCGAAAATGGCCACTGATCTTCTAGAGAATTTTGCATATATTTTTGGCCAAAAATGGATTTTTTTGAAAATTGAAAATCTCGGCTCACAAAATTAGTACAGCTGTCCCACTACCACGGTTGGAAAGAGCACCCTCTGGACTGCATATACATATGTATAATGAATCTGAAAGGAATGATAAGGTGCTTATCCGCATTGCTATATTCCCTAAAGAAATGAAATAAATTGCATTCTCTAAAAACGGACCCAATTGCCGTGAAATTGTTAAAGTATACTGTCGTGCATGTTTATGGTTTCCAAAAAGCTTATCCATCTTCCCCGATTTAGTGCTGTTATGCCTACAGTTGCCGATGTAGGACCCTACACCAGATCCAAGGTGGCCTTTGATCTTCTATCATTCTTATAATAGATACTATCGCGTTTGCATGGACCCTATTAAGTACTGATGCAGCAGCCTTGAGAGTGTTCGAGAGAAAAGTACTGCGTAAGATCTTCGGTCCAGTACGTGTTGGCGATGATTTCCGCATCCGATCCAACAATGAGCTGTATGAGCTCCTCAACGACATAGACGTTGTGCAGCGTATTAATATCCAGCGGCTGCGCTGGCTCGGCCATGTCGTTCGAATGGAGGAGGATGCTCCAGCGAGACGGGTATTTGATGCGGGGATCTGCGGAAGTCGGCGAAGAGGACGACCTTGTATCCGTTGGAAGGACCAAATCGAGGGAGCCCTGTCATCGATTGGTGTGACCAACTGGCGTAGGCGCGCAAGAAGCAGAGGCGCCTGGAAGGATGTGTTGCGGCAGGCCGAAATCCGTTAATCGGGTTGTTATGGCCAATTAAGTAAGTAAGTAAGTATCGCGCTTGCATCTGAGAGATGGCCAGTCGCCCGCCATTTTTTATTTTTAATTTACTTCAGTCTGGATTCCTTGCCGGCTAAGTTCTGGAGATGGGTATGACTCAGAAGCCCATATCGATGAATCCCTGTAGTTTTTATCAGTTTTAGTTTCATGCGCATGGAATCTTCGAAGCTTAAAAAGCCTTTAAGGCAGTCAATAGAATTCGTTATACCGTACGACTGCTAATGAGCACATGGAAATACTTTAAAGGTGATGCCAATTTTCGCTACTTCTGATTCAATGATACTAACTGTCTGGGGAAACCTTAGTCATACAGTAAGCAAACAGGGTGGAGGTTAAGTAGAAATAGGAAATGTAAGGTGTCTCCTTAATAAGGGCAACGAAAAAATTTTTATTACTACAGAATATTTTCTAAATGCTGGAGTTATAGATCACAAGAGCCAATGAACGCTGTAGACACTAAAGATATCAAATTTTTGATTTTATAAAAGCAGGGCACTTTATTACTTGCAAGTAAAATATAAAATAATTAAAAAAATAATTTAAAAAAATATTGAAAATAAAAGTCAAAATCCATAAGCCATTTGTAAAGACAGTCCATGTTTAGCCTGGTTTGGTTTTTTACTAACGCCACGAAAATATATCAAATAAATCGAAAAAATCCCACTCTTCATAATCGTCCCAATCGTCCCACAAGTCACGTAAGGCAGCCGCTAACTTTTTCAATTGCGTGGGACTATTCAACAGCTGCTGCAAAAGGTTCTGAACATTGGGATCAGCCATATTCATGCCATTTTCTCTTAAAATTCTTAGAATCTCTTGAAGATAAAAATCTAGTGTGGGAAGACTTACAGTTGACGGTCTTACTGTTGTTGAAGTTATTGCTGGCGGTCTGACAGTTGTGCTAGGGACTGAAATCGTTTGTATGTTACTTCTGAAATTGTCATATCTTTGTAAAGCTGTTTCAGCATTATTTATAGTGTCGCTATTTTGTAGCTGATTTATTAAGCGAAGGGCTTCAAAGCGAACACTTAAGGATTGATTAGGATCTCTTTCTATTCTTCTTAGATCGCCTATGGCAGTTCTAAGGCGTCCACTTATGCTAGTAAACAGTTCCGCAAAGTCTAGAAACATTTGTAAGGTTTCTTCGGCTATAAAAGCATTATTTCTTGAGGCGGATGGCAGCAGCAATGCTTGTGCAAGAAGACTACGTTGTTCATTAAAAGCTAGTGTTAAACGTAAGTCACGTTCATTTCTCTCTGGATTCGCTGCAAGCGCTTGGGTAATTCTATTGTTGATGTAATTAATTACAGATGCTGGTACTTGGTTGGATGGTCCGACTGTGGTAGGTGTAACATTTGGAACAGATGTACTTGTACTTGTGGTAGTTGTGGCAGATGTTGTACTTGTGGTACTTGTGGCAGATGTTGTACTTGTGGCACCTTCTTGAGGTGGGGGAGATGGGGAAGGTGTTCCAACTGGGTCAGGTGTTCCATTTGGGTTAGGTGTTGGACTTGTAGTTGGTTCAGCTGAAGCAGTTGCGTCAGTTGTGTCAGTACCGTCTTGGGCATATACGTTTCTCGGATTATATATCAAAAAAATACACAAAATTCCCATTAACCGCAAGATAATATTCTTCATTTTCTACTACTCTTCGGTTAGTTTGGATGTCTTCAAAGGTTTTAAGAAAACTGTTTGAAAATCTTTCGAATTTCGTTGCTATTTATACAGGATTTTTGCTGGAAATATTTGTTCAATTATGACCCTGCTCTAGAAACTGTAACGCAACATTTTTATGTTTTTGGAAAAAACGTAATTATTTCTACGTCTTATCAACAAATAAAAATTAATTATTTTGTGTTTATTCTTTAAAAAGAAAAAAGATTTAAAGCCAGCATTGAGTAGAATTTATTTTACATTGAACAACATGCATATCTAGGGAGTACCCAATAGTATCTTTAAATAACATACAGATTGTCATTGAATTGCATCTGGACAGCTGTTAAGCAGCTTATAGCAAAAATCTAGAGAAGCTTTCTTAAGAATTTCTAGCACTTCCATCATAAGTAAAGAACGCAACTACATAACATACATACATACATAGTTGGCCTTTACAACCCTTCAGTAAATATTACGGCCTAGCTTCTCGCACCACTCATGTTGTGCGCGTTAAACATGAGCGGTGGGACCTACAGTTCAACGTCGGCTCCGAACGACAGATTTTTGAGAAACTTTTCATGGCAATTTTTATTTATTCTCAGAGTTTATGCCAGAAATCTGCTGAGAGGAAGTCGCCGAAGAAATACGTTTTGTATTCTTGTTTTGATGTCTGGCCTATGGTTCGAACCCTGGTTTTACGTCTAATAAGCCAACACACTACCTACTAAGCTACGGCGACTTCTAAGAACGCAACTAGCACCGATTAATTAGCAATATGATCTGTTGGCAAACAAAACCGATTTTTACTTCGAATGCAATGCTAATAGGCTCTGATTCGAGGGTTTTAATTGGCTCAAGTGCAGTTTTTGAAAATCAAACAGTTTCACTAAAAGCGTTCACGATATTTATTTACTTTTCTAAAGCATTCTTGAATCGCATTTGTGTTGATGAACAAAACAAAGACTACGGCACAACAAGTCGCCGTAGTCTAGTAGGTTAGGTTAGGTTAGCTTAGCGTGGTAGCTTTAATTTGTCAAAAAGCTCACTTGAGCACGCATAGCGGCCCGTTGTGAAAGTGTCGTCGGATGAGTCCCCATACTTGCCAGAGTTCCTTGCCTTGGGTGATAAACTGTTTACAGCTCTACGAGGATCCCTAAGCGACAAGGTGATCTTTTTGCAAGCATTCAACGATGAATCTACGAAATTTGGCAGAATGTTGCAGCAACGCTTCATTGAATATAAAATCGTTTATTATGGTCCCTAAAGAGCCACTAAAAATGCATTTTAATGGCATTTCGTTTAAAGTTGTAAGAAAATAATCGTAATAAACTGTATTGAGGGAGTGGTCTCTGTGGTAAGAATTCTTGGTGCTCTATAACATAAATTCACGATATAAGTAATGCTGCTGGATATTCAAGTCATGTCAGAGAGTTAAGCCCCTTTAAGGCTGACTAATATCTTCCAAGACCACAAATAAAGTCGTTTTGGACAGCGTGAATGGAAATCGAATTTTGAAATTCCTGGAATGTTTACATTGTGCTGAGTTCATAGACATTACGGCCAAATTGATATTCTACCAGCTGAACCCTGATCTAACTTTCAAGCCCGACAGGTATTATGAGAGGACGGTAGCAATCGCCGTAGTTTAGTACGTAGTGTGTTGGCGTATTAGACGTAAGGCCACGGTTCAAATCTCAGGTCAGACATCAAAACGAAAATATGAAAAAATATTTCTTCGGCGACTTCCTCTCAGCAGATTTCTGGCAAGAGCTCTGAGAGTAAATAAAAAATTGCCATGAAAAGTTTCTTAAAAATCTGATGATCCCTGGCGATTTCAAAGTGTAGGTTGCATCATTCATGTATAAAATTAACACACTCACATAAGCTAGGTCGTAATCCTGACTGAAGGGTTGTAATGACCAATTATGTATGTATGTATGTTCAATGCAATATTTGGTTTGAATTGTTTAAAAAAAATTATTCAAAATATTTTTCAAAATTCTATTGAAATTCTATACCCTTTAATAGCAGCACCCTATATATGCAATAAAAATTGTTTTTTCAAAACATTTCTAAATTCTGTTAGCATTTGCTCACACTTTACTTTATCAAAAGTCGTGCTTTAACTTGAAACCATGAAATTATTTTAAAGCGAAGTGTATTGAAGTGGAACGTTAAGATATATTCAAACGAAATATAAAAAAAAAACACAGACACAGATCAGGCATAGCATAACACTGACTTCAGAGCTTATAATGTCAACAAACAACATAGCAAAGACAGGCCAGACATCAAGACAAAATACAAAAAGTATTTCTTCGGCGATTTCCTCTCAGCAGATTTCTGGCAAAAACTCTGGGAGTAAATAAAAATTGCCATGAAAAGTTTCTCAAAAATCTGTCGTTCGGAGCCGACGTTGAACTGTAGGTCCCACCACTCATGTATAAAATTAACACAAACAATATAAGTGGTGTGAGGAACTAGAACGTGGTACAATGGGTCAATTTGACCGCCGGGTACTGTACTTGTCTTAATTGACAAGTACACGTCCTCCAACCTAACCTAACCTAACATAGCAAAGTTCGTCACCACTATGGCGAATGCATAGCCAACTGCATGTTAACAAAATAAGAGGCTGAGAACGAGATAGTGAGATCCACTTGCATAAGAGCATCAGTGTATAGAAGCTATGTTCATGGAAAAATCTTGAGCATAGTTGATCTGAATATGCCTACCGTTTAAACGATACGGGAAGCACTTTCAATGTGGGTTATGATTGGTCCATCACCTAAAGAACATTATCCAAGTATTCAATAGCGAATCCAAATGAAGGGACAAAGTCGAATGTGGAATATATTCAAAACAGTTGCATCTTCGATTGCCTTTTGCACTAACCGGCATAAGAACCTAACAAATGGAGAGTATATACATGTTGTCCACGAACGTCGGCTGTCTCTAGATGATAAAGTGAGACATTTAAAGGGTACCACCCCAAATTTTAAGTAGATTACTATCAGTTTCTGTACTCTCTCCAAGTCATTGTAACCTTGATCGAATCATTTGAGAACAAAAAAAATCTGAGACATTTTAGTAACAGGAAAATAACTACAGAATAAAGCGCTAAAGATTAATTTATTGCAGGTAATGATAGTTGGCAACCCTATCGCTCTAGTATTCTAGGAACATAGGCACAACGCTGTTTAAAATTTTGCCAATTTGTTGTAACCGGGATGTTCAAATTTTTCTCATATTCAGCTTTGTAGCATGGGGTTATAAAAATTTTATCTGATGGACGTTCTTACAGCACCTTTCGTTCTAATTTTGATAAAAAAAAAAATATGAGTGATTAGTTAAGGTAGTCGCCGTAGTCTAATAGGTAGTGTGTCGGCTTATTAGACCTAAGGCCAGGGTTCAAACCCTAGGTCAGATATCAAAACGAAATAATATTTATTCGGCGGCTTCCACTCAGCAGATTTCTGGCAAAAACTCTGAGAGTAAATAAAAATCGCCATGAAAAGTTTCTCAAAGATCTGTTGTCCGGAATCGACTTTAAACTGTAGGTCCCGCCACTTATGTATAAAATTAACACACAAAACATGAGTGATGTGAGAGATTTGGTAGTAATCCTTACTGAAGGATTGTAATGGCCAATTATGTTATGTAATAAAACGCTAATGTTTGATTTATTGCAGATAATGAAAGTTGGCAACCCTATCGCTCTAGCATCATAACGACATAGGTAGATCTCTTAACCTATAAAAGTTAGATAAAACTGATCGATGTTCAGATCTTCTTTATATTTAACACATTAGCGTGGGGTTACAATAATTGTATCTGTTGGGTGTTCTCATAACACCTCTCGTTCCAATTTTGATAAAATTTGAGTGATTAGTGAAGGTCATGTTAGAAAGAATTTTCTTTGAATTGGTTACCATCATTAAGATTTTCGAAATTTTGTATGGTATAGGTGCCGTGTTAAAGGATTATTGTTGCCTTTATATGGGGAAACTTCTTTCATGGTTGTACTTCAAACATTATAGCTGTTTGCAGTAATCAAATCAAACCTCAGCCAATATTATCAAGCATTTCACACAAACAAATTGCATTTCTTACCATTTGCATTTAAGTGAACACTGCTAATAAGAAACATGTCTCGGGAAAATGTTGCGTGTTAGACGAATGCGGCGATTTTTTTACGTGGCATTGAAGTGACCACTTCACAATATGGTGTCTCAAAGAAATGTTGCATGTCAAACTATTTCTTACTTAAGAGTTCGACAGGAAATGACGAGTCATATAAACACAAATATTCTATAAAAACTTAAAAAATTAAAAATTAAATAATACGTGGCATAATACATAAGTTACTAAAATAGTGTTTTAAAGTAAAACGCCTAGTCTGCCAGAATTTCATCCTTTTACATTCAGGCTTCTCTCCACAGTTTAGGTACAGCTTGGCTGATCGATTACATCACAGCTTTCTAAAGATTTTTTTTAATATGAGTCTTGAAGTCTAGTTTCAGATCTTTTCGGAGAACTTTCTCCCTAGAAGCAGTAATGCCTGTGCAAATTTTTGAGAAAATGTAATCGTAGGGCTGTTGATAGCCCTCGGCTGCTTTCAACACATCTCAAGCTGTGTTACCGTTCTGATATGTAATAAAGTAAGGATAAGAAGAACCCGGCAATTATTGGTTCTTGCTTTGAAGGTGATCAAAGCAAACATATTTCACATACATAATTGGTCATTACAACCCTTCAGTCAGGATTACGACCTAGTTTCCCACGCCACTTATGTTGGGTGTGTTAATTTTATACATGAGTGGCGGGACCTACAGTTTAAAGTCGACTCCGAAAGACAGATTTTTGAGAAACTTTTCATGGCAATTTTATTTACTCTCAGAGTTTTTGCCAGAAATCTGCTGAGAGGAAGACGCCGTACTTTTTGAATTTTATTTTGGTGTCTGGCCTGGGGCGCGAATCCTGGCTTTTCGTCTAATAAGCCAACACACTACCTACTAGACCACGGCGACTTCGTGGAATTCAGGGAATATTTTGGCTTTGTATAAAAATTCCATAGTACTGCGACCATTGTATCTCCAATAACAACACCTACATGCCTAGTGTCCTGACCAAATACGGGACATTCCCTGCCTAGCATCAGGCATTTCTTTCTGCGATTCATTAATTCCTCACAGTTTCCAATAATGTGTTCTAATAATGCATTCTCATTCACCACGGAATTTTCATATTCGGGTTCAGTTTGACCACCCCATTCTAAACAACTATAATTTGCGTCTTCAGTGTCCTGTTCAAAGACCGTTTACCGACCTTAGATTATCACTTCTTATTACAACTTCCAAGTCGCCGTAGTCTAGTAGGAAGTGTATTGGCTTACTAGAGTTCAGGCCACGCTTCAAACCGCAGGTCAGACATCTCTAACTAAATACGAAATTTTATAAAAAAAATTTTAGGTGACTTCCTCTCAGCAGATTTCTGGCAAAAACACTGAAAGCAAACTAAAATTGCCATGAAAAGTTTCTCAAAAATCTGTCGTTCAGAAACGACTTTAAATTGTAAATCCCACCACTCATGCATAAAATTAACACACACAACATAAGTGTGTGAGAAGCTAGGACGTAATCCTGACTGAAGGCTTGTAATGACCCATTACATACGTATTATAATTTCCAAACTGTAATTTAAATGGCCTCATACTACCTTTGGGTTCAACGAGTGTCTACATCTGTCTGGATCGTATACTTCGTCAATTATAACCTCCAAAGAAATGTTCTGACACTATCAGTAAGCTCATCTGTCTGGGCGTTGCTGGGAGTTCTCAGATGATCTGGAACCCAGAAGCGGGTTCCTAGGCAGCCCTATACTAAACGCTGAATGCTCGGATGGCAACCTGATCTGCAGCTAGTTTTGCTAGGAATTGAACACATCTTTCGATGGCATGAGCTGCTGATTGATAGATAAACGCGACCGTTCCCATTGGCTCGAAATATTTTACCCTGGATTGTAATACATATGTCGGTATGGTGATTGACTTTTGTTATGCAGTGTAATTAATTGATTTCATTTCATTTTCAATTTACTCTCAGTGTTCTTAAGAATTTATTGAATTCGATTATATTATTGGAAACAAAAATCTATAAAAACCCCTTTAAATATTTTTTAGCACGCAAAAAAGTTCAGGCCTTAAACGCAACACGTTATCGATTACTTGACGTTATCGTTCATTGAAAATGTTTTTAAAATTTTCCACGATTGTGCTTATTTTAAGCCTAATTAAGGTAAAATTATTAACGAACAAAAATTAAGAAAGAAAGTCAATTAAAAAATTTCAATTTCCTTTAGTTTATCAGCAGTCAGCCCATAACGTCCGAGGAAGAGGAGGATCACTTGAATAATCGTCTGAAACACTATTTAAAACGCATTGAATTGCTGGCCCAGACTACAAATGCAAAATTTCCTGGGGAATTACAGGAACTGATCAATAAATTTGAGCACACTCTAGCCAAAGGCTCCTTTAAAGAGAAATCCTTACTCTTGGATCAGCAAACTAAATTACCGGAATTTGCCGATTATTTGGCTTTGGAATTCGATAAGCAATACATCAATGAGGATTTACTCATAGAAACGTGGTATTTAAATGAAATCCTACCACATCTCTCAAAGGATCTCTACGATGAGGTCATCAATATCATACGTGACCTAAAAGAGGCCTATGGAGCTGATGATTTAGAGAAAAAATTCGATATTTATGCCGATGTCGGTGAGAATTTATCGGAACGTTTTCTAACTTACTTCTATGGTGAAGATGAACCCATGCCTTTATTAAATGCCGAATTGAAATATTATTTGGAGTATTTGCAGTATTTGCTTAAGGAATGTCAAGTTGGTGGTGAATTTGAAAAGCCTTTGCAAGAATTGGTTGCAAAAGTTGAAGCTGCTTTGGCCAGTACAGAGAAGGTGGTAAAGGAAAATGTTATCGAAATGTTCGATGACATAACAACAAAGTTTGGACGTTATTTAGATGAACATTTTGTGGATTTTAAAATGTATAAATTTGGTGAATAGAAAATAAAATTTTTCGTATTTAAACGAAAGATTTTCTAACAATTTTTACTCTTGTAGTCTAGTAGGTAGTGTATTGGCTTATTAGACGTAAAGCTAGGGTTCGAGCACCAGGCCAGGCATCAAGACAAAATACAAAAAGTATTTCTTCGGCGACTTCCTCTCAGCAGATTTCTGGCAAAAACTCTGAGAGTAAATAAAATTGCCATGAAAAAGTTTCTCAAAAGTCTGTCGTTCGAAGTCGACTTTAAACTGTAGGTCGCACCACTCATGTATAAAATTAACACACACAACATAAGTGGTGTGAGAAACTAGGACGTTGTACAATGGGTCAATTCGACCTCCGGGTACTGTACTTGTCTTAATTGACAACTACTCGTCCTCTAACCTAACCTAACCTAATTTTTACTCTGGTGCTGGTAATTGTTCAGAGTCTATCATTGCTCTCCTAATTTTACATGAAATACAGAGACGTAGAAAATCCGGTTTAATCAATTCGGGGCCACTTCACTCATGTTGTATGTGTTAATTTTATACATGAGTAGCGTGACTTACAGTTTAAAATCGAGCCCGAACGATAGATTTTTGAGAAACTTTTCTTGGCAATTTTATCTTCGCTCTCAGAGAGTTTTTGCCAGAAATCGTCTGAGAGGAAGTCGCCGTAGAAATATTTTTTAAAATTTTGATTTTGGGGTTTGAACCGTGGCCTACACACGTCTAATAAGCCAATACACTACCTACTAGACTGCGGCGATTATCTCATGAATACAACTCTATTCTGCCACATTGGTAGACTATTGCCATCCTGTTCCCTCTTTCGATAAAAGATTTTCTTTTCAAACGTGTATAGGGTCCTTATTTATACGCTTTCTTTCTTTAAATTTAAAGAAAACAAAGTGTGTGTGAGGAGTGATCAATATTTTTTGATTCGTTTGAAAGAGTTTTGATGGCATTATGTGTGGAAGGCTATAACGTTTCAATGTCCTTCAAGGTTTCTCTGGTTGAAGAGCATCAGAAATGTTCAATTTTCCATGGCACTGATGCATAAATCAAGCTGAATTAGTCCACTGACTTTGATGATTGCTATGGTTTGTGCCGTATTCCCATGCACCTGCAAGTTAAGAAAACACTACAGTGGACCGTTCACATCATCTCCACGCGGGATGATCATGCCTTCAGGTCGCTTGTGCATGGATGAATGCGACATAAACTACATGGCACATAGTTTCGTTCCCATGATTTTTCGATGAAAATTGAGGTCAGTTGCCAACTATTCTATAGTCGTCCATGGTGATTTGACAAAACAGACTGAATAAATGATAACTAATTTGACAGATGTAGCTTCAACAAGATGGTCGTTATCAACCGTAAATATTTTAAAGTCTGTGTGCAGAATAATTCCAATTTATCGTTTACACTATATTTCCAGGAATCTGAGAGATTCTGCCCTTATTTGATGATCAATTCCTCAATAGTCTGGTGTAAGTTTCTTGTAGAATAAGGCGTAACGTGCTTGAAATTATTGGCTACCAAAAAAGGAACATCGTCATCGTAAACACCATATCTACCGTCATCATAAGGGATTATTTCGTGAGATAAACAGTCACCTAAATTTTATTGGCTATTCGCAGTACTTCGTTAACTAATCCAATGGAATCTCTCTCTCTCTCTCTTTCTCTCTCTCTCTCTGTCTCTCTCTCTCTCTCTCTCTATCTCTGAATTTTGAACATTTTGACACAATATTTTTTAGCAATTTTTACATTAGCGGATTTGTCAACCATTTTTATCTTAGACACGCACCAATGTGACGCGATGTATATAAGATTGAAGCTTTGAAAATCTTGTATGAACGGCATAGAAGCTGAATACCACATCACTTCATAAGGAATGAAAATTATAAAAACTGAAGTGAATTGTCAAAGGGAATCGTTGAACAGTCATTAGAGAATCTGCTTCTCAGACAATCGATACCTGGAGATCTAAAATGATGGAAACTACGCCAAATTTTTTACCATGAACATCAAAGTTTTTGTTCTGATTTCATGGTTTCATGATTGTGTCACGGTTGGAAGTATCAGGAGGTTTGAACCGAATTGCTATACAACATGATACATACATACATAGTTGGCCATTACAACTTTTCAGTCAGGATTACGACCTAGTTCCTCACACCACTTATGTTGTGTGTGTTAATTTTATACTTGAATGGCGGGATGTATAGTTTAAAGACGATCCCGAACGACAGATTGTTGAGAAACCTTTCATGGCAGTTTTATTTACTGTCGGAGTTTTTGCCAGAAATCGAATGAGAGGCAGTTGCCGGAGAAGTATTTATTCATATTTCGTTTTGTTTGAGATGCCTGACCTGGGGTTTGAACCCTGGTCAGCCAACACACTACATACTAGATTACGGCGATTGCTACCGTCCTCTCATAATACCTGTAGGGCTTGAAAGTTAGATCAGGGTTCACAGCTGGTAGAATTCAAATTTGGCCGTAATGTCTATGAACTCAGCACAATGTAAACATTCCAGGAATTTCAAAATTCGATTTCTAATCACGCTGTCCAAAACTACATTATTTGTGGTCTTGGAAGATGCTAGCTAGCCTTAAAGCGGCTTAAATCTCAAACATAACTTGAATACCCAGCAGCATTACTTATATCGTGAATTTATGTTCGCCCATAACTTGGAACAACAAAAATTCTCACGACAAAGACCATTCCCTCAATACAGTTTATTACGATTATTTTCTTACAACTTTAAACGAAATGCCATTAAAATTCATTTTCAGTGCCTCTTTAGTGACCATAATAAACGATTTTATATTCAATGAAGCGTTGCTGCAACATTCTGCCAAATTTCGTAGATTCATCGTTGAATGCTTGCAAAAAGATCACCTTGTCACTTAGGGATCCTCGCAAAGCGGTAAACAGTTTATCACCCAAGGCACCGAACTCTGGCAAGTACGGGGACTCATCCGACGACACAGATACATACACGAGAAAATGTAATAAAAATTTCAAATGAGCCTTAAGCAGTATATCATTGGGCGGCTGTTCATCTAAAAGTTGTTTAAAATCCGGCGACAAATTATCCAGCAATTCTTTATACTCCAAACGTTTCTCCTTTAAATCCGTTAGGCCATGTATATGAAGAAGTTTTTGTTGCACATCTAAAGCCTCTTGGGATAGATTTATGGCATGTAAATCCTTAAACATGGTCTTAATATAGGCGTGGGCCATTAAAATATTTTCATTTAATTCTTGCTTAAGCAAAGCCTGCTGCAAGAATTCATAGAAATCCTGTAGTAGGGTCTCAAAAAAATGTTCATAAAAATGTTGTTTTTCCTGGAATCCGGCATTGTGCAAAATCTGATTGAAGATCTCAATCAATATACGAAATTCAGAACTGAAATTACCCTGGGTTTGACTGTTAATGATTTCAAAATGCTTGACATAATGCAACAGGCCATGATTGATGAGTTCTTCTTGCTCCTCTGCAGTAATGGATTCACAGGCGGCCAACTTGTTTGGAAAATAAATTTTTTTTAAACAAAATTTTTATTCACATCTTTTTCTGTAAGAGATTACCTCATAGAATGCCAAGAAAATGAGAAAAATTATGAAAATTTTATTTTGAAAAATCATTTTTCAAACGAGTTTTGAATTGTTAATCGGCCACGAGACTAATGTTAGTTTTTTATTTAAAAATACTTTTTTAAATACATTGTTTATTAATTTTTTTAATTTCTTTATCATGAAAATTATTTTTAATAACCACTTAAAATAACGTCAAGTACATAATTACCCAATTTGCCATTGCTTAGGCGGAAATTATTCAATTGGGAAGCTATTCACGCGGTAAATTTGTCTGCCCATTTATGTTAGCAATTTAAGGGTCTTAACAGGCTGTCAGTTACGCTTATGAAACAACTTTTTCGCAACAACACAATATAAGATATTCCTCATAGCACTGTGTATCCCAACCATAGCTTATTCCCTACGTATACTTAGAAAGCAATATACCTGGTAAATAAAAACACGACCATACATCACACAATTCCAATGTTTGATTGAAGAACGTAGATACCGATAGACTTGACATTTCCTTGAGTGCAGAAGCTGTTGATCTGAGAAGAAGTAAGAGACTACCGTTCACCTCATGTGTCAGTGCTTTTATCTTGCCATGAAGATACAAATGTTATTAGCTTCTCACTTTCTGTCATCTTTAACTGATCTCTTCGATATTAAAATTGCTGCAGAATTTTTTCTATAGTCGTGTTAATTTCCTTTAGGGATTATTTTATACCAGGGTTAGATATTAGCTGTGGTATTACATACATACATACATACATAATTGGTTATTACAATCCTTCGACTTCCTCTCAGCAGATTTCTGGAAAAAAATTACCATGAAAAGTTCCTCAAAAATCTGTCGTTCGAAGTCGACTTTAAACTGTAGTTCCCGCAACTCATGTATAAAAGTTAACACACACAATAGAAATGGTGTGAGAAACTAGGTCGTAATCCTGACTAAAGGGTTGTAATGACCAATTATGTTATGTTATTTCCTTGATTGCTATATGCAAAAGCTGTGGGTCTGACGAGGAGGAGGAGGAAGAGACTATCGTTCACCTCATATGTCACTGTCTTCCTCTTGCCTTGAAGAGGCGGGGGTTATTAACCTCTCACTTTCTGTCATGCTCGACTGAACTCTCTCTTATTGAGAACGCTGTAATACATATGTCAGATATACAGTGAGCGTCAAAAGTGCGTAAACACCACTGAAATAATTCATTATATTAGGATAGCGAGAAAAGTAAATGAGAATAGTCGAATAAATTTCCAATAATAAAAACGTTATCTATTACTTATAAAATGTTAAAACAAAAGCAACAATTCATGATAAATGAGCTTTTTTTTATACTTAAGAACATAATAGAAAATTTAAAATTATAATGGGCGTTGACTCACTTATGGCGCTCACTGTATACATAAATATGTCATTATCATATTTCTTCGGCGTCTGCCCCTAAGCAGATTTCTGGCGAAAAATCTGAGAGTGAAATAAAATTGCCATGAAAAGTTTCTTAAAAAACTCGACCGTTCGGAATAGACTTTAAACTGTACCCGACACTGATGTATAAAAGTTAACACACACAATATAAGTGGTGTGAGAAGTTAGGCCGTAATCCTGACTAAAGGGTTGTAATTACCAATTATGAATGTATGTTTGATATTAAGTGTGATATTACAATAGGCCTAAACGCCGGTCTGGTCTAGGTCTAACACCTAACTTTACCTACCCCAGATATAGCTGATTTATTTAAGAATAAATATGAATAAAATTATGTGGAGCTAAAGAGGGATTATATTTTTCGGTTTCTACTATATTAGCCCTACCCTCGTATATTAGTTTTTAATATTTTTTTTAATTACTTTTTAACTGTTTTGACCTCACGTTTCTCTTTTTTCTGTTACAAAACATATGAAATTTATTGTCAATAAAATTTTGTTTATGTTCCCCGCCCTCCCCTGTATTATTCATAACAATATTGTTATTAACATTCATTAACACTGAAAGAAATCATGGTTGACTGTTGAAAAAATTTCACTATTTTATGGGCAAAAGTTTCCATCAGGCCATCTGGTGCATGTGAATTTAAAAACAAATGATTGATAAAATTTTGATTTTTTTTTATTAAAATTAGCTTTAAAGCAGACAACAATCAAAACCAGTTCATTTGTTTTAATTAATTTAAGAAAACATCATCAGGTAGTTGGCTGGAGGTAAAATCGATACGAATCGAAGAAATTTGCATAACTTATTAGCATAGAAATATTGATTTTCAAAATTTATTTTAAATTTGGGGGAAACCTTTATTTGAATAATTTTTTTTCAATTTTTTTTCTGTTTTGTTGTTTATTTTTGTTTTTTAGTTTTCGTTTTCGTTTTTAGTTTTTTGTTTATTTTCTTTAAAGATTCTGTTTTTATATAAACAAACCAAAAAAAAATTCATTTGAAAACCAAAAATTTCAAGCAATTCAATGGAACTGTATTAACTTGTTCAATAATACAGATAATAATTGCCATAATTATCATCAAACGGTTAGGTTAGCATTTTAAAAAAAGCAATATTAACGTCACTCCAGTTTGTCTGTCTGTCAGTAAGTGCTTGGTTAGTTGGCACATTTAATTTTATTTGTCATCTTGACACCCTCATTTTCTGCATCTCTCTCTCTCTCTCTGTCCCTCTCTCTCCGACTGGCACAATAAAATTAACTTCTAAACGGGTTTTAATTTAAAAAAAAAATAAACATTTTAACAAAAATTGTTGAATTTTTACTTGTTTAATGTTGTTGTTTAATGCACGAATGTATGAAACATTTCAAATCATTTACTCGTTCCTATTCTGGTCAAGTTTTTGAAAAATAAACATAAATTTTGTTAAATCTTCTTTAAATTCGAAAGAACTTGTTTTGTTTGTTCCATTTAATATGAAGAGGTTTTGATAAAATAAAGGGTGTTTCAGCAAGTAGACATAAAATTCATGCTTAAGTCCACTGCATCATTCACTAAGCCCTTCTTATCCTCACATTTATATGAAACAAAATGTGTGTGGATTATCATGGAATTTTAATTTTTTATTAGAAAGACCTACCGATACTAAAGGATCCGCCAAATAACTTTTTTTGAAAATGCTTTAAAAAAACTACTGAATATTTCCTCAAATTTCTTTTTTCATTTGAAAGTACAATCCTTCCGGTTAATAATGGAAAATAATTTCATTCAAATGGCTGCCTCGGCTAGCCATGCAGTAGCCTACACGATCGGTCTAATTTTTAAGCACATTATCGATTGTGTGCAGCTGTATTTCACCAATGGCTTCACGAATATTGTCCTTTAAAGCGTCAATTTTCTCTGGCTTGTCGGCGCAACACTTATCTTTGACGGCACTCCACAAATTATAGTCCAACGGTGTCAGATCGCAGCTCCGAGGTGGCCAAACGACATCAGTTCTGCGGCTGATATTGCGATCTTCACAAACAGGGCACAAAACATCGAGTGTAGCTTCGGCTGTGTGGCACGTAGCGTCGTCCTGTTAAAACCAAATGTTGCCAATATCCTCCTCTTCAATTTTTGTGAACAAAAATTCGTTCAACATGGCCCGATAACGATCGCCATTGACTGTAACGGCCACTCCTTGCTCATTTTTGAAGAAAAATGGCTCAATTATGCCTCTGAACCAAAATCCGCACCAAACAGTGACTCGTTTTGGGTGCGTCGGCTTTTCAATGTATGCGTGCATTTTCAAAAAAAAACTTATTCGTCGGACCCTTTATTATGCATATACATACATACATACCAGAATCTGCAATGAATCGTTTTTTCGCTACTCATAAGTACTCATGAAATTTTAAGTATGAGTGAGTTAACAGTATTGAAATCCAACTACTCTGATTCATTCGTACTCCCTACAACATTGATTTATAAGTACAGGTTGCAATGAGTACGAGTACAACGTTGACATCAAACTCATAACATTCGCAATATGTTTGATTCATACGCCTGCTCATTTAGATTCATACATTTAGAAAAATACTTATGACACTCATAAATGAATGATGAGTGATTCGAATCATTCATCCAAATTTACAGTCGTAGTTGTTGTTGCATTTACAACAAAAGAATAAAGAAAATGACAACAAGCAAAGCAAACACACAACCTTCTAGTGAGTATTGTAGTCTTCGTACGCGTTAGTTATTTTGTGAGTCGTATATATGTTGAGTAACGAAGAGTCGAAATCAACCACATCATGCATATTGTTAAGTATGAGTACGATGAGTACTTCAAACTTTGAATGTGAGTAGTATGAGTATGATATTAAAATAAGTATGAATGCGTATAAGTATCAGAAATTTTGTGTATGATTCGAATCTACTCATCTTTTTGAATACTCATTGCTGATCTCTGATGCATACGACTACACACATAACTGGTCATTACAACCCTTCATCCAGGATTACAACCTAACTTCTCACGCTATACATGTTGTGTGTGTTAATGTTGTGTGTTAACTTTAAAACCGACTCCGAACGACAAATTTTGGAGAAACTTATGGCAATTTTATTTTAGTCTCAGTTTTTGCCAAAAATCTGCTAAAAGCCAGACCCCGCAGAAATATTTTTTCGTATTTCATTTTGTTGGTAGACGTCTGATCTGTGGTTTGAACCCTGGCTAATACATCATCGCACTACCTGCTAGACTCGGACGAATTCTATAAATGTGGATGTTAACGATCTTTTTTTATTCATTTGATAGACTTACCGTCACATTCATTTGAAAGTCCGCCACATCTTCTCTAGGTGGCTTGCGTATGAAATGTCCAATTTTCCATACATACATAATTGGTCATTACTACCCTTCAGTCAGGATTACGACCTAGTTTCTCACACCATTTATGTTGTGTGTGTTAATTTTATACAAGAGTGGTGGGACCTACAGTTTAAAGTCGACTCCGAACGACAGATTTTTGAGAAACTTTTCATGGCAATTTTATTTCGTTCTCAGTGTTTTTGCCAGAAATCTGCTGCGAGATAGTCGCCGAAGAAATACTTTTTGTATTTTGTTTTGATGTCTGGCCTGGGGCTCGAACCTTGGCTTTACATCTAATAAGCCAACACACTACCTACTAGACTACGGCGACTACTAGCGCATAAATCAGACTGAATTTAGACAATGGCGTGGATTATGTGGGCTCTAAAGACAGCCGTAATTTGTAACTTTGTAGTCGCCGTAGTCTAGTAGGTAGTGTTTGGCTTATTAGACGAGGAGGTTCGGTTTAAACTCCAGGTCAGACATCTCCCACAAACGAAATATTAAAAAATATTTCTGGCAATACTCCAAGAGAAAAGTTTCTCAAAAAGCTATCGTTCAGAGTCGACTTTAAAATGTAGGTACCGCCGCTCATGTATAAAATTAACACAAGTAGCATAAGTGGTGTGGAAAACTAGGTCGTATTCCAGGCTAAAGGGTTGTAATGATCAATTATGTATGTAGGTGATAAGCATATGAGCATATGTTTGTTATCTAGTAAGGCTTCACTCTAGAACGGTGACTCTTTCATGTTACAGTTTGGATACGAGTGGTAACTCACTCGTCTGTTGTTATGCAGCACTGTAGTTTGTAACTTATTTACATACACCAGCGTGGGTGTCAAATCCCACGATCTTGGTGGTGTGTTTACGTTACCTTCTATGTCAGATAACCATGTCTTTAAACGTTCGCGGAGATTATCCAACATGGCATAAGCTATGTGAGAGATAATACCGTCCTGTTGAAATCATATGTTGTTGGTGTCCATATCATCCAATTCAGTTCCAAAAAAGATGGTAATCATCGTCCTATAATGTTTGCTGACCCTTTCTCAGCAGTCTACTGGTAAAAGCTGTTTGAGTAACTAATTTCCATGAGCAATTCTTGTCAAATCTATCGTTCGAAGTCGATGTTAAACTGTAAGTCCCGCCACTCATGTAGAAAATTATCACACAAAACATAGGCGGTACTAGGTCGTAATCCTAATTGAAGGATTGTAATGACCAGTTATATATAGCTAGGCTAAATGTAAGTGTTGTTATGGATCATAATCTGAGATATCAAATATTCTTTAGAATTCCTTTTGGCGGAACTGTAGTCCTAGTCCGACATTTATTGAAAAAATCTACAAAAACTGTATGGCTTAGTTTCAATGGTCTGACCTTCAGCAGCTGAATGGTAGGCAGTAAGCCAGAGCGTAATGTGGTATCAAATTGTTTTCTTATAATCTTGAAACGCTTGATTGAACTTTATTAAGCCACTTTGATAGTTTATTTCCAAGCTGTTTAATAAACTGTTATTTTCCTATAAAGTGTTATTTCCTTGGCGTAGATTTAAGCATAATTACAGCCATAGTCACTACTTAATTGACTACTTTAGGCTAGTTACAGGAGACATTCCTAATAACATTAAGCAGAGACAGTGGATACACTGAATCCAAAGCTCAAGTACGTATTATAAAAACAAAGTGAATTCTTAAACAAATTTCATCTCTTTTTGTCAACACCCTGTATAATAATATTCATTTATTACAAGTGAAATAAATATACGAGTATATTTCATAAGTGTTGTTGCTATCTTCCATGGCTATTGCTATTGCAAAATTATTAAGAAATTTTTTTAAAATGTTAATTAATAATGACAATTACTTTCAGATTATTGTTGTTGTTATTATTGCTGTTGTTGTTGTTGGTCATCTCACGTATTTAGACACGATTAAAGTTATTGCTTTTGGGCTTGTCATTAGCGGCCAGATGTGTGTTTAGTCAGAATTATTGTGTGTTAATTATTCTAAAAAGTATTTTTCGTTTCATTGTTTTTGTTTTTTTAAAATTCATAGAAATTGGTTTGAAAAAATAATTTCTTTTTATTGTTAAGAAACAATTTGAATTACACGGGAAAAAAATTGAAGAAATTTATAAAGAATCTTCAAAGGGTTTAGATTGCCGATGTATAGCTTGAGAGATACATGGGAAACATTTAGGAGTTCTTGAAAGTGAAGGAGCTAACCATGTCTGCATTTCTTGATAACACTCCTCACGAGTAGCCGCCGTAGTCTAGTAGGTAGTGTGTTGGCTTATTAGACGTAAAGCCAGGGTTCGAGCCCCAGGCCAGACATCAAAACAAAATACAAAAAGTATATTTTCCTCTCATCAGATTTCTGGTAAAAACTCTGAGAGTAAATAAAATTGCCATGAAAACATTTCTCGAAAATCTTTCGTTCGGAGTCGACTTTAAACTGTAAGTAGGTCCCGCCGCTCATGTATAAAATTAACACACACAACATAAGTGGTGTGAGAAACTCGGTCGTAATCCTGGCTGAAGTTTTGTAGTGACCAATTAAAAAAAAATACTCCCCCCACGAAATCGGTCATTAGATAGAAGAGGTACAGTACTTAAGATATCCAGATGGATGATAGAGGTCCTATACACACCAGCTGAGGAAACATACGTAAGCACACTATTGGGGCATACCCACAGCGTGCTGTCCTTTCACTACTAAAGTGAAGCCTGGTTGTAAATATACTGTTGATACAACTCTCTGAGGCGGGCTTCGACTGCCATGGAATGCAAATGATATAATCTTGTTGGCAAGAGGCAAATTTGAAGAGATTCTCTGCAAGTGCAATTAAAGAGGTCTTGAAACTATAAATCGTCAGTGCATGACAGTAGGCCTGACCGGCAAGACCACAATCGTACCATTTACAAGAAAAAAAGAAAAACTTTCTAAAGAAACTTCAACTCCTGAATGTAATAACATTACAGAAAATGGAATGCAAAATATCTAGGAGTGCCACTAAATAATTAGTAAATTGACATGGGCACCTTATATAAACATCATCATAGGAAAGGCCAGGCATGTCATAATGGTATGCAAAAGGCTTGCTGGGAAATCCTGGGGATGCAACCCACAAATTATGCAACGAACGCATGCCATGATGGTCAGACCAAGAGTAACATATGAAACAGTTGTCTGAGCAAATAGAAAAAAATCTGAAAATAGCTCAAATGGAGTTGAAAGAGTTAAAGAGACTAGAGTGTGTAGCCATAACAGTGGCAAAGTGAACCTGACACCTAGAGCAATGCTGGAAGCTCTGTTGCGTTTAAGTCTATTTCACATGGTAGTGAAAAGCAAAGCTTTGAAGACTATGGTTAGTTTGATGGGAGACAAGTCTAACATGAAACTTATTAAGGGATATCGTGACTTAAGGAAGCGATTTGTAGACAGCTCTCTACTTAACTGATCCCAGGAAAATAAGGTTACCTACCCTCTGCTGTGTTCCAGGTCATGTGATAATTCTCGGCAATTAGAGAAGCTTTCTGCAAACTTGTATGGAAGAATATACGGAGCGAAAGGGAATATAAAGAGAGACAAAGACTCTTCTCAAGACAAGTTGGTTTGAAGTGACCAAAACTAGAAACACTAGAGAACAGCATATCAGATCCGTAGAGGATTAGGCGGGAAATTATAGAAAAACTCAACTCTACGTTATGCACAGAGTAACGCTCGCTAGGTAAGAGTGAGGTCTGCTAGAATCTTAACCCAGAGGGGACGGAACAGCTCATTTTTCTCTCTATTCAATTGATATTTGTTATGAGGTATCTGCGCTCGCGCGATATTTCTAAACTTGTTTATGAATGTCACCTATTTCTACAGAAAATGGCTTTTATTTTCTTTATATCAGACCCTAGGCATAGGGACACACTTGTGGACATAATTATGTTGGGCATGCAATGCCTGGAGAACTAGATCCGTGCAGGATTGGCTTGGACATTAGGCAAAAATTTCACTCCATATTACACACGACGTAAGTGTGGTTGGACCGAATTTTAATCCAGAAAGAACGGAACAGTCCATTTTCCTCTTCTGAATTCTGACATTCATTATGTGGTATCTGTCGGTCAACGGGAGATTGTTTAATATTGTATTACTGTCGTGGACTAGGCCCACCTTTGCGTGGCTTCCACAAGAGTGGACGACTCGCACGATAAAGAAAAAACTGTCTTATGTCATATATATACTTACTTACTTAATTGGCCATAACAACCTGTTTAACGGATTTCGGCCTGCCGCAACACATACTTCCAGGTGCCTATGCTTCGTGCGCGCCTGTGCCAGTTGGTCACACCAATCGATGACAGGGCTTTCTCGATTTGGTCCTTCCAACGGATGCAAAGTCGTTCTCTTCGCCGACTTCCGCAGATTCCTGCATCAAATACCCGTCTCGCCGGAGCATCCTCCTCCATTCGAACGACATGACCGAGCCAGTGCAGCCGCTGGATATTAATACGCTGTACAATGTCTATGCCGTTGAGGAGCTCATACAGCTCACTATTGGATAGGATTCACTATTGAATCATCGCCAACTCGTGTCTTATATTGAAAAACTCAATCTTGACATCTCTGATAAGTTATCGGACTTAAGGCCAAGAAACATTGTCGTGTTTATAACTAAGTCTGGTTGGTTTAAGCGTATATTGTGAACTTTTTTAAATTCTAAATGAAACAAGGTAGCACAAGGGAAATGCAAAACAACACTAAAAATTCCTTTTGATTTATCGAACAAGCGTCGTATACTGAATTTGTGATTTCTTATCGAAAATCTTTGCCATGTAAACGCTGAACTTTTCAAGTCACCTGCTTCTGGGCATGCCTTTAGTTGATACATTTAAAGTTTAATGACTGTAATTTAATTTCCTGCTAATTTAGATAGAAATCTAACAATAAAAACAACAAAATCGTTAAACAATTGAGTGGAAGATTTTAAATTTCTTGCCGTGTAAAAGTTGCAACAAAAAAAAATAATTTTTTTGGGGATTTTTTTGTTTTGTTATCGTGCGTGTGTTATGCAGGCAGAAAAAAGGTACGAAAACAAATAAATAAAAATGAAAAAAAAGAAGAAAATTAAAAACAAAACCAAAACAAAATCTAAATAAACAATAAAAGTGACTGTTTTCTCTATGAAATGAGAAAAGCAAACAAACAAACACTCTCAGCTTTATAAGACAAGCTTAACAATATAAAAAGCCATACAAAAGCCGGTAAACAGTAGTCGGTAAAGCAAACTAAACCGGAACACACGTAACTAAACCAGCTCGCTAGTTAAACGTTTCTTTAATAAAAAAAATGGCAAAATTATGGATTTTAACCGTCTTGGCTGTAGTGGCATGTGTACAGGTAAAAACGATCATTTAAAAGCAGTCAGCCTTTTAAGTACAAAATTTAATTTGTTTTCATTCCTCTTTCTATGAAGCTTGCCTCAGCCCGTGATGTAGCCGAAGCCTTGAACGTCAACATACGCCAGCAATTGAATTTGTATGACAAATTCCAAAAGGAAACGGATGGTGCCAAATTTGTCGATGAACTCAAAAAATTGGTTGAACTTACCGAGAATGCCTTGAAATTAGAGTCGGCCGATGAAAAGAATAAAATTATCACCTCTGCTCCCTCTCAGTTCTCCGAGGATTTCAACAAATGGATCGGTGCCAAATTGGAAGAAGCCCAAGTCAACGATGACATCCATGATGCCATTGAATTCTACAATTCCCTGTTGACTGCCGATACCGTCCATGCCGATGAAATCAAAAAAACCATCAGCACTTTGGAAAACCTTTTGAAGGAATCCGATTTGAAACAAAAAGAAGAGAAATTCTTAAACTTGAACAAAGACTTCTCGGCCGATTTCGCCACATTCCTTAAGGAGAACGCTTTGCCCAATGTAACCCGTCAATTGCAAAAGATTTCCGAATTCTTGGAGAATCTATTGCACGACAAGGACATTAAATACGCCACTGAAATTGAGGCTTTAAAGAAGAAGACTGATGCCGCTTTGGGCACTGATGTTAACATCGATGACAAGAACAAAGTATTACAAGAGGTCACCTTCACCGATAACGAAGAATTGAATGAATTCTTGCAAAAGAAAAACATAGAATATTCATAAGTATTATAGGCCGTAAAGAAGAATCCCACAAACATTTTTTTCTATTTATTTTAAGCCCGACTTACTAGAAATAAAAACGTAAAATGAAAAAAAAATTCGAAAAAAATCACTTTTTACTAATTTTTTTTCCTTGGCTGTAAGAGTGCAATCATGCATGACTAGAAGTTGTCATAAACGAAAATCAAGACAAGTTAATTGAAGGTTTTTAAAAAACCAATTAAATTAAACTATTAGCATAAGCTAAATGCCATGGGCAATGCAGCTACGCCACATTCACAATAACTGATCACATCAGCTGATCACATAAGGGGAAGTACGATCACTATACCCCAGGTCATATGGAAACTCACAGCAATGAGCGAAGAGGAGAGTTTTTATTTCTCTGCTAGAGCCAAAATCTTTCTGTAGAGTGTGAACAGATATTTGGACGAGTATACTCGACAAAACGGAGGATGAAAAGAAGAGGAGACTCTTCACAAGTCAATTGAATTTGGAACAAGTTAAACTAGTGCCAATAAGAAGAGATTTGAGTCCAGATTCAAACTATTCAAGAGAAATAGGATAGAATTAGCTGGCCTTTAAAATGTGCTCGGAGAACATTTATTCAGAGCAGACCTCGCCTGAAGCTCAAGATATAATTTCTGTGAATAGATGAACCCAGACAGCATTATTGCATCTCAGAAGAATGATCGCTGTACCATACATTGAACGATCGCAGTGCCATAGCACCTCTTTACGACAATTATATTAATGTGCTGATCATATCTGTAAGCTTAATCAATTCTGAACCAAATCATTAGCTAGTCCACTTAGGTTCAATCGAGTCTGGTACTTTTCTCAAATCCTAGACAATACTGCATAATAACTGGCAAGTGAGTTACCACTGGGATCGAAGCATGTTGCATGCATACCAGCTAACAAACCTATGCTCATATGCTCACCATCTACATCCCATCAAAGGGCCACCATACTAGCGTGTAGTCTTAGATTAGACTTAGAGAAGTGAGCAGTGTGCTGGCTTAATAGACTTAAGGCTACGGTTCAAACCCTTTGGACAATGACTTCTGTAGGAGCTGCAAATACAATGAAGAGGAGAAAACTGTTCTTTACATATTAACAGGATGCATCTGGGCTTGTAGCTAAAACTGACTGACTGACTAAATGCTTCGTATGATTCCAGAACTAGAGAAATTAAACGACTATAATATACCAATGGAATATTGAAGATGATTTTATCGAGATATTCAATATAAACTATACAAAGAGTACATCGGCCCATAAAGGAACGTTTTTGAGTTCTCTAAACGTGCATTCCGTTTGAATGTAGCGTATCTTAGAGTTGACCTTAACCGAAAATAATTTTTTAATTTGTAATTAAAAAATAATTCCCCGTCAATGGATTAGAAATGAACCGAAAATATTTATTTTTAATTCTATGCGTTTGTGATCAAAAATTTTTAATTATTTCGGTACTCTTGCAAATAATTGCAGTTTCAGGGGAATACCAGACAACCATCCGTTCACTGCACAATGGGAAATCTAGAAAAAACTTGTGTGTTTACATGCAAGTATTATTTTTCATGTACAATGGGTCAATTCGACCTCTGAGTACTGTACTTGTCTTTATTGACAAGTACACGTCCTATAACCTAACATAACCTAACCATTATTTGTTCATTGAACGGAGTAGTAGGACAAGTTTAAAAATTATTTGCAAAAATTACATCCCAAAAATCAAGCAATAAAGGAGCTTTAAAACAAAAAAGTACATACTTTAAAAAAAGTACTTTTCAAAAAGTACGCTAATTAAAATTTTTATTACGTACACAACTATTCGCAATCATTAACTTCAAAAATCAAGCAAAAAAATGCATTAGAAAAAGTACTTTAAAAAAAGTACTATTGAAAATATTTTTTTAAAAGTTCTTTCCATAAAGTACGCCAAATAAAACTTTTGATAATTATTTCAAATTTTACTAAAATTTGCACATTAATTCAAATCGAACATTTTTAGTTTACGATAATAAGTTACTAAAGTACTTTAAGTTACTAAAGTACTTTTATTTTCTTTGTTTTTTTTTTTGGTAACATAAAAGTACTTTTTTAAAAGTACCTAAAAAAAGTTAATTTTAATTTGTCTAAGAAATTATAAGGTTTTGTTAAATATGAGGCACTAAAGTACTTTTATTTTTTTTTTAACAAAAAGTACTTTTTTAAAAGTACCTAAAAAATTTATTTTTAATATTTCTAAGAAATTATAAGGTTTTGTTAAATATGAGGTACTAAAGTACTTTTAGGTTGTTTTGTTAACAAAAAGTACTTTTTTAAAAGTACCTAAAAAAATTTAATTGAAAATTTCTAAGAAATTTTAAGGTTTTGTTAAATAATAAAAAAAACTTACCGATTTACGCATTTACGCAGCTGATATTTAATACCGCCGCCACAGCTACGTGAACACTCACTCCAGGCTCCCCAATTGGCCCAGCGAGGATAAGGACGTGGTTTGGGTTTTCTAGTTGTCGTCGTTGTGATAGATGGCGTTGTGGTGGATGTGAAAGGTAGTGTAGTGGTTTCCAAAATATCATTACTTAACCAATCGTTTGAGGTGGGACTAACAGTGGTGGTGGTGCTGGTCGTGGGGAATGATTTCAAATGGAAATTTGAGTTGAATTGGGGTAAAGTATTATTGAAAGGTTGTATGACGGAGTTTAAACTTGTGGTCGTTATGAGAGGTAATGTTGTTGTTGTTGTTGTAGGTGATGGTGTTGTTGTTTTTGCTGTGGTTGTAGTAGTAGGAAGTGTAGTGTTAATTGTAGTTGGCTGAGACGTTGTGGTGTGGACTGCATTAATTTTAATTGCTGTCGTCGTCGTCGTTGCTTTTGTGGTGCTGGTACTTAAGGCTGGAGTGGTTAAAATATTATCATTCTCTGGATACACTTCATTTATATTATTGTTGTTGTCGTCTTTCTTATCAAATCTCCATAGGTTTAGTAACTCTACGGATTTCTTAGGTTTCTCTGTAGCTAGTAAACCATTACGGCCCTGATTGCGTTGCTTTAGCCATTCTTGATGTTTCTGTAAAAAATAAAATGAAAAAGAAAAAAATTTTTAAAAAACTGGAGCGTTACAGCCAGCTACTCTCAGCAAACAAGTTGTAAATTTTGTAAGCGATCAGATAAAAAAAAATTTTAAATCGTTTCGGCAACCAACCAGCAGTTGTCTGTTTGGTTTACTTGGACTGTTTTTGTTTGCCTAACCTGTATGTCTAACTTAAGTAAACATATTAAAAATTAATTTAAAGTCTTTAAAAAAAATATTTTCCTCTTATTTTTATTTATTTTTCGTTTTATTTAAAATTCAAATTCAAGTTCATCGGTGTTGTCGTTTAAAATAAAAAAAATTTTTCTACAGTTTTTAACTGCCACTTGATAAACGAAATTTTAAAATTAAAAAATTTACGATTTCTTCCCAAAAGAAAAACACGATTTTCAAGAATAATTTTTTGGTTTTGTTGTGTTTTTTGAAATGGTGGGTGGAATTATTTTTTTTTATCACTTGAGATAAGTAGGCCAACTTTGAAAGACAATTTAACGCACTCTGTAACCCTGTGGAAATTGGGTTAAATTTTATCGCCGCATATCTGTCTGTGTCTACTGCATTAGCAGCAATATATACAAGAGACTGAGTCTGATAGTTGCTTATAAAATTACACAGCTGGGGGGACGATAAAATCAAATCTAAGCACTTATTCACTGAGTCAGTTAAATCAGACTGCAATTTTGATTGCAAGAATTGAAAATAATGAATGAGCATTGAACGCAAACGCGTTTTGAATCGGTCAGCTTTATTTGTGGTTTGAAGCGAGTGGTTGACTGTCAATATTGCCAAACAGCGGAAGTTGTGATTGAAAATTGGTGCTCCAGTATTCTAAATTCTAAAAAAGCTTTGATATCACCAGACATCTGTTATGAGGTCCTGTTGAACCCATTTTCTTTAAGTGAGACAAACAGCCTATGTCCCTTTGTGTTAGAATACCGGAAAGTAAGTTACATAGGACGGTTGACAGTGACAGCAACATGTGTCAAATTGATTCTCAGAGCTTTTTCCAGAAGATTGCTGAGAGAGTCGCCGAAAGACAAACTATTTCTTGTCATATTTCTGTTTTAAAGATCTCATAGCTATAGTTTAAGCTCTTGAACCCTCGCATAGTAAAACAATACATTACTTTGTAGACGAGGAAGATCTTTCGGAATTTGTGAGATTTTTGTAAAAGTAAAGAAAAATATTTATACAATGCGATGAGTGCCTGTTTTTTATGTTTTAAATGTTTCCCTGGTCTACGCCGAAAGTAGTTCAACTGCAAGCCGCAAATCCAGCTATAATGTTATCTTTCAAGGCTGGAATTATTGAATGCTTGTGGGACTTCACAAAAGATAGTCTAATAGGGTCAGATCACATATTTTTATTGACCCATGGACTATCACAAAACGTTAATAGCTCAACAATTTCACCTTTCCATAGGTAAAGAGTAGTGCATTCCGCTTAACCTATATCACTGGTGTTTAAAACACACCTGAACAAAGTATCATTCTTCCATTATAGGTTAAAATCAAAACTCATTAATCATTGAGTGGTGAATTGCGATTTTCATCGTTCTTGAAAAAATTCGATCCAATCATCCGTTGGCCTATAAACCGTTCCAAGCCCTGGATATTTTATACAGCATTGACAGCTCTTTAAATACCTCAGTCGGATTTTGGCAGCAAATCCAGTATTTTAATTTATTTCCTTCTTTTGATTTGTCATCCTGATTTCCTTCAGCTCTTTCCAAAGCTACTTCTTTTTCTACTTCAAATTCAATAAGTCTTCGCCATGAGCATGTTCTGTCGATAAATTCTGGGTATCCAAGAATACTTGCTAGGTTCCCAAGTGCGGGACAATAACAGAGAAATTATTCTCTGCTCTTCTTCCTTGTATTGACAAGCTTCTGCAGTCTAGTCCCTAGGCCACGGTTCCAACCCCAGGTCGGAAATGTATGACCAAAGTATGAAAAATATTTCTTCGGTGACTTACTCTCTCAGCAGATTTCTGGCAAAAACTCTGAGAGTAAAATAATATTGCAATGAAAAGATCTAAAGATCCCGTCCACTCATCTATAAAATTAACACACACAACATAAATGGTGTGAGAAGCTAAGTTGTAATCCTGACTGAAGGGTTGTTATGAGCAATTATATATGTATGTATGTATGTATGCGCCAATTGCAAATAATTTCTAGAACGTTTCATTCATAATTCTCCCTGCTGAATATTGTCTTGACAGATGTCTCCACTCTCTGATTCCGAGTAGGGATGACTGGAATCCTAATGACGGACTACTGCAGTGTGTTTCAGGCGGAGGTGATGGCAATTTACCGGGCCGCTCAATGGATCCTCGTCAACGATGCTCCTTTCACTCGCGTCTCGATCTTTTCTGATAGTCAGGCCGCGATAAGATCTCTATCGGGTTTCGTGATTAACTCTAGGATCGTTAGGGAATGTCGCCGCTGCCTCGACCTTCTCTCGGGGCGCTTCACCAGTGTTTCTCTGGTGTGGGTCCCCGGGCACTGTGAAATTCTGGGAAACTGTAGGGCCGACGAGCTCGCCAGAGTTGGTGCGCTCCTTCCGGAATCCTCTTCTGTTGAATTGGATATGCCACTTCCCTCGGTCAAGTTGGCCATTGCGCGGAGGTTCTTTCGGGACGCCAACCTATCCTGGGTCAATGAGGAGTCCTGCCCCACCGCTAGACTCACCTGGCCCAAGATGTATAGAAGGCGTACCAACCGAGTACTTGGTTTGGTCGTGATGTCATCTCGACTACAGTGGCCGTGCTTACAGGTCATTGCGTCATGGGTAGACACGCGGAAAGAATGAGGCTCCCTTTCAACGACTTCTGCCGTGGATGCAGGTCCGCTGGGGAAGAGGAGACTGTTGTTCACTTTCTTTGGCAGTGCCCGTCTCTTGTTAGATGTAGATATAGGTTATTTGGCTCCACATTCCAATAGATCTATCATCTATTGACATCAAGGATATAGCTTCGTTCATCAAACTTTCTGGTTGTTTTTCCAGTGCGGGGTAGTCGTGCTTTTGTTGTGCAGCCCTTGCGCTGACCAACTTCTCCCTTTTCCCTGATTTTGGTGGAACTTGGTTAGTACAGGGACTGCGTTCACCCGTGGCATTACAACGGGTCGCTATGCGTACTCAAGTGAGCTTTGTGATATCAGAGGTACCACTCCGACCTAACCTAACCTAACATTCAGAATTCTAATGCCAGTTTCAGCCTTGTATGGTCTGTTAAATCGTGGGCCAAAAGGCAGGTATCGGTTATGTAATGAACAGAGTTTAGATGGTTCTGCTTTATACTGCATTGCACATACATTCCGAGATATTTTTTTTTGTGTGGCATTTCCTTTGTCAGCGTCACCCTATGTATGTTCCTTATGAGGCATAAAAAACTGTGAAGCAAAAGACAAATATCATCTATGCAATCAACATAGTTTTGATGATGCTATTCAGGGATTATAACCCTCACAATATTAAATAGTTGAAGGGTGATAGAAAACATTTGGGTGTTACTTCCTTTTCATTATCTATTGCCACCACCAATGGTGGAAGCAGAGGAAGTCTCTCTCAAGCGGAATGCTTTTAATTAAATTCCATTGAAATTAAGTTATCACTTCAACAATTAAACATTTTAATACAATTCAAAATAAAATTATTTCTCATTGAATGGAAATTATATGGAAAATTTAATTACATAGGCAAACAAATGTTTTTCAATTAAATTTTCTATTAACATAACAAAATATTTCCATTGTTTCCGGTTCCGTCACCCATGTATTGTTTTAAATTCTTTTTTTTAGTTTTTGAAGAATACGAGTACATTTCCTTTTAACACTATGGATGGATGAGTTGTTGGCCAACAACACGACACACTATTTTGCCAAATAACCTTCACCCAATTAATTAATGATGCCTTCCAAGCTGCCATTAATCTCACCCTCAAAGAATAGTTGGAGGGAAATTTTGGGGCAATAAAATTAATGATTTCGGGCTATGCATCATTAAATTGTGTTTTAGCCCCCCCCCTCACCAAAAAAAAAACAAAACAAAAGAATGTATGCCGTACGCATTTAAGCAATAAAAGAACAAGTTGTTGTTAAAATGGGAATTTTTTATGGGATTTTGTTTCGTTTCGTTTGGTTTTTTTTTGTTGTAATTTTATAAACTATAAAATATACATACATGTATGTATGTATGCATGTATGTATGTATGTTGCATGTAAAATATAAAACATATCATTTAACCTTGACTAATGTAAACAATTGGGTGAAAAAGAGAAATAAATTTACAGGCCTAATGACTGCTTTACTTCCATTGTTATGCATGATGATGATGATGATGATGATGATGATGACATACTGATGACAGCCAATGATCCATAAAGTTTCAACTAAATTTGGAAATTTTTTTTTTAAAATAGAAACCATTTTAGTGGCATTGTATTACGGAAAAAAAGGTTCTCATAAGAACACACCTTAACAAAATATTTTGTTTTTCCAAAAAATAAAAAATAAATCAGTTTGAGAAACAAATTTGGAAAAACAAAATTTAAAATCAAATAAAATTTTCCTATTCCATCTGTTTCCAATACTCTTTTAAATATTATGACAATAACTGTATTAAATAACGGCATTATAGCAAGGGTTAGGGAAGTCCAGAGTTGCACATGAGTTGCACAATTACCATGTAAATGATTGTCTTAAACATGGTGAAATCCTTTATTCAAAGTTAAGCATGTGAGTGCTAAAGTCCACAGACAGATCTAGTTTTCTAACCAATTGAAATATAGGGTCCGCCAAATAACTTTTTTTGAAAACGCTTTAAAAAAACTACTGAATATTTTCTCAAATTTCTTTTTTTATTTGAAAGTACAATCCTTCCGGTTAATAATGGAAAATAATTTCAATTTTGGCAAAAAAAAAAACCATCTTTTCAGATGAAGCTCACTTTGATCTTGGCGGGTATGTAAACAAGCAAAATTGTTGCATTTGGGGCACAGAAAACCCGCAGGCATACATTGAAAAGCCGACGCACCCAAAACGAGTCACTGTTTGCCATTTTCTTCGAAAATGAGCAAGGAGTGGCCGTTACAGTCAATGGCGATCGTTATCGGGCCATGTTGAACGAATTTTTGTTCACAAAAATTAAAGAGGAGGATATTGGCAACATTTGGTTTCAACAGGACGGCGCTACGTGCCACACAGCCGAAGCTACACTCGATGTATTGCGCCCTGTTTTTGAAGATCACATTATCAGCCGCAGAGCTGATGTCGTTTGGCCACCTTGGAGCTGCGATTTGACACCATTGGACTATTATTTGTGGGGTGCCGTCAAAGATAAGTGTTACGCCGATAAGCCAGAGTCAAATGACGCTTTAAAGGACAATATTCGTGAAGCCATTGGTGAAATACACCTGCACACAATTGATAATGTGCTTAAAAATTGGACCGATCGTGTAGGCTACTGCATGGCGAGCCAGGGCAGCCATTTGAATGAAATTATTTTCCATTATTAACCGGAAGGATTGTACTTTCAAATAAAAAAAGAAATTGGAGAAAATATTCTGTAGTTTTTTGTAAAGCATTTTCAAAAAAAAAAAGTTATTTGGCGGACCCTTTATCACAACGACAATTTTCTTATACGACAGCAAGGTCTAAAAGGGCAAAACTGTGCTTGTCAACAGACAACTGTCAAAATGAGAGTGACACCTGTCAAAATTTCAACCAGTTGCCATCAATACAAAACTATCATGAAATCTTGTGAGAAAATTGAAGAATTTTCGTATGTTCATTAAGCATTATTTCCTAGCCTAAAACCCGAAGAAAAGCACCATCAGAAAAGTGGTTTGTATCAAACATCGTTGCAACCCTACAAGCAGGAAACAGTCGATCATTCTATCGCCCTGTTCGAGTCTCTACATGCATACATACATGCATAATTGATCATTACAACCCTTCAGTCAAGATTACGACCTAGTTTCTCCCACTACTTATGCTGTGTGTGTCAAATTTATTCAAAAGTGGCGGGACCTACAGATTAAAGTCGATTCTGAACGACAGATTTTTGGGAAATTTTTCAAGGCAATTTTTTATTTTGTTCTCAGAGTTTTTCTCAGAAATCTGCTGAGAGTAAGTGGTCGAAGAAATATTTGTTCATATTTCATTTTGGTAGAAGATGTATGATCTGGGGTTTGAACCGTGGACTCACATCTAATAAGCCAACACACTAACTATTAGACTACGGTAAGGCCTCTACACCAGAAACAATTAAAAAAATTGTTGTTATTACATTAAGCAATCGTAAATTAACAATGTATTGTGTTGTCACAGATCTCAGTGTTTCTATTTTGAATAATCAGTAGGATATGCCAAAGCTTTCCACAAGATAGGTGTCCATTTTGCTTAGAATCGACTTGAAACTCAATCGTATGACAACTTAGCAGGATTGTTTGATGTTGTTCTACCACAATATGGAAGAGTACATTGTACATTATTTGATCAACCAGAGCCAGAATTTGTATCACCAGAGTATAGTTGGCACACTGGACAAATACTCATTTAACGCAGAACTATTCGATAGGATGCCTGAGCATTCAATCGTGATCAATTTCATCAGTTTGATAAGAGAACGACTTTATTGATCAAACGAATCTATGTCACAGATGCAAAGAGAGACTTGTTGTTCCTTGGATGGCTGTAAAATTCGAGATAGGGCGAGGCTAGTTTTCTGAAGTCGCCATAGTCTAGTGGTTAGTGTATTGGCTTATCAGACGTGAGGCTTCAGTTCAAACCCCAGGTCAAACATCGCCCACCCAACAAACCACGAAAAATATTTCTTCGATTACTTCCTCCCAGCAGATTTGTAGTAAAATCCTAATAGAAAATAAAATTTACATGAAAAGTTTCTCAAAAATCTGTTGTTCGGAATCGGCTTTAAATTGTAGGTCCCGCCACTAACACACACAGCATAAGTGGTGTAAGAAGCTAGGTCGTAAATCTGCCTGAGGGGTTACATTGCCAAGTTAATTATGGCGCCGGCTATCGGACCTTAACGAAGTTCTACAAGCGGAGCTGTGTGCGCTCAGAGGAAGTGTGAACTGAATGTATAATCTATTTGGGATCAAAATGTCGTCACTTCATTAAGAAGACGAACAACCATAATCAGGTGTGGCACGGTGTATTTTATATGGGCACCTAGTCATCAGGGATCGGAAATGAGAGAGCGAATAAACCAAAGCTTTTTAGTGCGTTAACTTCACATGTTTCCAAAGACAACAAATTTAAGTAAATATGACTTAAATACAGTAATCCTTCGATTTACGTCGCCAAATTTTTGTTCCTTCTAACTTCAGTTTGCGTCGTCATTCGATTTACGACTTTTTTTGGAACCAACTGCGACGTAAATCGAGGGATTACTGTAACTTTTTTAAGTTCCTTATTAAAAACGTACTACTCTGCAGAATGAGCAAAATTCGATTTACGTCGTTTCGATTTACGTCGCCTTTTTTTGGAACCAACTGCGACGTAAATCGAGGGATTACTGTACGCTAAAAAGTGTCTTTTTGAAATACTCCACCTTACACATACATCTGAACTACATAGATGTGGTAGATAATAATAAATGTGGGGCAAGCGGTAACATTGAAATGCCAGAACATTGAAATGGTGGCACATTTCTTGTGTCACTTGATGGCTTATGTGTATTCCAATCGTCTTCAGATCTTTATCCCCTCCAATTTACGTTTTAAACTCGAAAATATTTTATTTTGTTAGGAATGTTCAATGGCAACGATAGTTAAATGCATCGAATGATGTCTAGTATCTGCAGAAAATAAAAAAACTTACCCTTATTCGTTCCATGGTAGCTGTATCCGCCGTTATTAAACTACACATTAGGAAGACAATAAAAATTGTGCTGAAAATATAAAAAAAAATATTTAATTTAATGTTTTTTAGAATTAATTTAGAAAAAATTGTTTTAAATATTTTTAAAAATCTAAGTAAATCAAAGAGTATTCCAAGCAAAAAAAAAAATAAAAAAATATATCGATAGTCTCCTCTATATCTCCTTCCCCCATATGACTTATCTTCTTTCATTCCATTCTCTTTAACAATGTTTCTATTTTATGTTCTAACAATTCAATTAAATTGTATTTTATCTCCACTTCTTTCCAACCCCTTGACATTTTTCCCCTCTTTTCAAATACGAATACGATAACTGCTGTATCATTAGCCCAGTTTTCAACGATTTGCATCTGAAATTGATGCTTTTTGTTCGGCTTCATTACATTTCGGACATTTTTAACAATTCTTTTTAATATTTTCTTTTATTTTTTTATGATTTTTTCTCATTTAACAAATTGGAATCTAGAAAACATGTGTTTGTATTTTTTTTTTAATTCTTTTAATATCTAGAAAAAGTGATTTTATGGCCTAGTGCTTAAAGCGGCACTTCTAAAAGAGATGCCACAGCTCTAAGCACACACAACAAGGGGCATATTTTTTCTTATGCAATTAAGTTGTCAATGGTTAGTGTTGGAATTCTGTTTGGATTTTCGATGATTTATTGAGTTTTGCTTTTTTTTTTAACAATATTATACACTTCATTTGAGTAGAAGCTATGCGAATGCAATTTTTTTGTAATTGCTGGAGCTGCTATAAAAATAAGAGAAGCAATGCTAATAGGGTTCTTATGTGATTACGTATGCTTAACAGAAATATTCTCGTCATAAACAATCATACTTAGTAAGCGTCGTATGCTAGACCCAAACAATAAGATGCGTGTTATGGTTAGAGGTTATCGATGCGAATACAACTCACGTACATACAGTAATCCTTCGATTTACGTCGCCACGATTAACGTTGTTTCGATTTACGTCGTCAAATTTTTTGTTCCCTCTAACTTCAATTTGCGTCGTCATTCGAATTTTTTGGAACCAACTGCGACGTAGATCGAGGGATTACTGGAACTTTTTTAAGTTCCTTGTTAAAAACAGACTATTTTGTCGTATGAGCAATATGAAATTCGATTTACGTCGTTTCGATTTACGTCGCCTTTTTTAGAACCAACTGCGACGTAAATAGAGGGATTAGTGTACATACATACATACATCATTAGTCATTACGACCCTTCAGTCAGAATTACGACCTGGCTTCTCACACAATTTACGTTGTGTGTTAATTTTTATACATGAATGGCGGGACCTAAAGTTTAAAGTCGATTCTGAACGACAGATTTTTGAGAAACTTTTTCATGGCAGTTTTTATTTACTCTCAGAGTTTTTGCCAGAAATCTGCTGAGAGGAAGTCGCCGAAGAAATATTTGTTCATATTTCGTTTTGTTGGAAATGTTTGACCTGGGTTTTGAACCGACACCATCTGAAATAGGAGTTTTGCATTGGAGACCTATTCAGCAATAACTTGTAATAAACCATTTACAATATTATTGGATCTTCCAACTAGAACCTCAAAATTTTCACAATTAATAACAGCCATCTTGTTAAAGTTACATGTCGGCTCTGGAGCACTGGGCAACTGAATTGAATTTTTAACGAAAACCCATTTTTATCCATAAGACCCCGTTCGGGATGATCTGAATAAACAAAATTGTTGAATTTGATGCGATACCAATCCCCTTAAGTTCCAAGAGCGTCAAATACATCTCATAACAGTAACTTTTTCGTGTGAATTTTAGGCTGGCGTCGTCATAGGTCGATGATTTTTGACAATAATGGAAACTGGACATCGACGACTTGTGGTTTCAACAGGACGACGCAACATACATACATAATTGGTCATTACAACACTTCAGTCAGGATTACGACCTAGCTTCTTACACTACTTACGTTGTGTGTGTTAATTTTATACGTGAGTGGCGGGGGACCTACAGTTTAAAGTCGATTACGAACGACAGATTTTTGAGAAACGTTTTCGTGGCAATTTTATTTGCCGACAGACTAGACTACGAATGGCGCAACATGCGACATAACTCACGTTACACTGGATATTCTGCACAAGTGATTTAAATGCATGGTCAATTCACGCGGAGGGGTCACCAATACCATGCGATTTGACCACGTTAGACTGAGTGTGTGGGGAATTTTTAAGCCGCAACTGTATGCGAATATGCCACAAAGCATAGCGGTCATTAAAGCCATTATTACCCATGTTATCATTTAAATTCAGGCTGATTTATTCGCCAGAATCATGGAAAATTTAACATTTCAGTTGCGTTCCACCCAGAGAAGCCGCAGCAGACATTATAAAGATACTTAAATGATCGCCTCCAGATTGGTAACATCTGCTGATTCTTTTGAGTTAGTTTTCGTACGGTATCTCGATAATAACTTGTTGAATGTTTGTTTTTACAACACCAATGGAATTAACCGCTTAGACACGATCACTGATGCGGCTCCATATAAAAGTCGTACACCACCCTGTTACATACATACATAATTGTAGCCTTCAGACAGGATCACAACCAGAGATCAGCAATGAATTGGTTTTTCGCTACTCATAAATACTCACGAAAATTTTAAGTTTGAGTGAGTCAACAATATTGAACTCCAACTACTCTGATTCATTCGTACTCACTACAACATTGATTTATAAGTACAGGTTGCAATGAGTATGAGTACAACGTTAACATCAAATTCATAACATTCGAAATATGTTTGATTCATAAGCCTACTCATTCAGATTCATAAATTTAGAAAAATACTTATAATACTCATAAATGATTCGAGTAATTCGAATCATTCATCAAAATTTATAGTCTTAGTTGTTGTTGCATTTACAAAGAAAGAAGAAAGACACATAAAAAGACAAAGACAGCAAGCAGAGCAAACACACAACCTTCTTGTGAGTATTGTAGTGTTCGTACGCGAATCATACTTATTTTGTGATTCGTGTATACGATGAGTCCTGTAGAGTCGAAATCAATAACATCATGCGTATTGTTAAGTATGAGTACCATGAGTATTTCAAACTTTGAATATGAGTAGTATGAGTATGACATTAAAATAAGTATGAATGCGTATAAGTAGCAGAAATAATAAGTATAATTCGAAACTACTCATCTTTTTGAATACTCATTGCTGACCTCTGATCACAACCCAGCTTCTCACACCACTTATGTTGTGTGTGCTAATTTTATACATGAGTGGCGGGGGACCTACAGTTTAAAGTCGACTCCGGACGACAGATTTTTGAGAAACGTTTTTATTGAAATTTTATTTATTCTCAGAGTTTTTGCCAGAAATCTGCTGAGAGGCAGTCGCCGAAGAAATATTTTTTCGTATTTCGTTTTGCTGGAGATGTCTAAACTAGGGCTTGAACCTTGGCCTCACGTCTAATAAGCCAACACACTACCAAATAGACTACTTTTGTAATTGTTATCGGTTATCATACGGCCATTTTAAAAAAATTCCAATGTTATAAGGGAACCCTCTTGGTCTAGGAGGTAGAGTCCAAGCCCTACTACATATTGAATACATGTGTAAGTAATTTTATAAAATTTTCTGAATTTATACTCTGTGAAATGAACTTAAAAAATATTTTATTTTCCTTAAGAAAAATCATAAATTCCCATATATTTTTTTTATCGTATTTCTTACATCTCTATTAACACTTATTGACATGTAAAAATACAAAAAAATTTTGTTGAAAAGTTGTCATTATCTGACATGCAAATTCAATGAATTTTATTAAAAAAAATTGTTTTTTTTTTGTTGTTAAAAAGTCAAGATCATGTCGTTTCTTTTTTGTGTGAATTTTTTTATTTTTTTGTGTAAAGCGTTGATAGAAATCCGTCCATTGATCTTTAGACACTTAAATTGAATTTTTTTTCTTTTTTGTTGGTAAATAAACAAAGTTTACAACAACATATACAACAAAACATATTTACATCTTATGACATTTGATAACATAGGCAACAACAACTATAAAGAAAAAAAACAAAGATTTTATTTGTTTGCACGTACATACGTACGTTTCCTCAAAAACACGCAATTTTTTTTAAAGATTTTCGATTTTTTTCGATTTTTTTATTTTTTTCCCAAGAGCTCTAGAGTAGCCTAAAAACATGTTAACAAAATTTTATTTGTCAATTTTATAAAGCAAAACAACAAAACAACAGAAAAAATGTATTTTATTTAAATGGCCAGTGTCAGGTGGCAACACTTTTGTCCGTCACTATTTATTTATTAATAACACTCGAATCACTCACTCATTTTACACACTCACATATACTGGCACATTAGTGGTGATAACAGTCTCTGACCTTTTGTTGAAATTTTTACAAGTGCTGCCTGCGAATGCTTACGATGATGGATGGTTGTTGAAGCAGGCATGTATTTGACGATTTAAAGTGGGTGTATCGTTTATTATCGATAACAATTGTTTATGGGAATCTATAGTATTTGTTTTATAATTATTTTTTTATTTATTAAATTAAACAAAAAAAAAAAGAAAAAAAAACAAATTTGAAGTATGCTTATGGATTGCGTGTAAAAATTTGGAATTTTTTTTCTTCTTTGGTTTTAATTGATTACAAACAACTACCCTACATCATTGTAAATAGTAGGGAAATGTTGAATTTATCCCAAGGTTTGTAATGTTTATGTGACATGTACATAGCTATTCAGTATCAGTCTTTCAATCAATTGGCCATTGTTCAAAACCCAGGTCAAACATCTCCAAAAAACCGTAAGTTAGAGGACGTGTACTTGTCAATTGAGACAAGTACAGTACCCGGAGGTCGAATTGACCCATTGTACAACGTCCTATTTTCTCACACCACTTATGTTGTGTGTGTTAATTTTATACATGAGTGTTGGGACATACAGTTTAAAGTCGGCTCCGAACGACAGATTTTTGAGAAAATTTTTCATGGCAATTTTATTTACCCTCAGAGTTTTTGCCAGAAATCTTCTGAGAGGAAGTCGCCGAAAATTACTTTTTGTATTTTGTCTTTGATGTCTGGCCTGGGGCTCGAACCCTGACTTTGCGTCTAATGAGCCAACACACTACCTACTAGACTACGGCGACAAACCGTAACATGGAAAAATATTTGTTCGGCGACTTCCTCTCAGCAGATTTCTGGTACAAAATTGTCTTGAAAAAGCTTCTCAAAAATCTATTGTTCGGAGTCGACTTTGAAACTGTAGGTACCGCATTCACGTATAAAATTAACCCACACAACATAAGTGATATGAGAAGCTAGGTCGTATTTCTGACTAAAGGGTTGTGATGACCAATTATGTATGTATGTTATGTACATGTATCTTTATACGGTCAGTCAGCGTTGCATACGGTATTGTATACGATATTTTCCACTGCAGTTGCCTCGTGACATTTTTCATCGTACATTTGGTTTCATTGGTGAGGGAGCGCTCGAAGCACGGACTGTTTCCGCATTAGTGCGCAAGGAATGGGAGATGTTGGCGCACAGTCCACCAATGTCATTGAGGTTGTATGGGGATCAACGTAGCTTATCTTAGCGGTGTTAAGCGGAGAAAACTTCAGCTGTCCATTGTGGACACTTGCTCAATGTACATGATTGTGCAGATGAAGCAAAAAAATTAAATGAAAAGTTTCTCAAAAAAATCCTTCGTTCGGAGTTGACTTTATAACATTGGCCAAATGTCCGCCACGTCTTCTGTAGGAGAAATCAGCATCAGAAATGTCCAATTTTGTTTATGACCCTGGAGCATAAATGCAAAAACCTGCAACTTAAGAAAACTTTACAAAAAAGATTTAAAGCGATCAAATTAAATGATATCAGTGACCAGTACATGTCACGTCAACGTAGAATGGCCTTGCCTTCAAATCTCTAGTGTAGAATATCTAATGTGGCATAAGGTTGAAAGCACATGTCATTGGTGTCCAAATCATGTAATTCATGTCAAAAGATTTTGGAACTCAACGAGCTACAGTGAGCGTCTAAAGAAACTGCACATTAAAAAAAATATACATTAATAAATTACTGTTATTTTTATTTTAAAATTGTTCCATTGCCTGTTTTTAAAATTGATACAAAAAAAATAATTTCGAAATATTATCAAATTTTTTCGGGCACACTCCTTAAGTGGTAAAAGTAAAGGTCGGTGATTGTTAGAATTGTATCCTTAATGTACAGTCTCTTTTGACGCTCATTGTATAGTGCTTACCGTTGCCAATGAGGGCCTGACCAATATCGTTTCAAAAAAAAAAAGGATCGATAAGGCCGTCAGCACAATATACACAAACAGTGACTTTTCGAAATGCATTAGACGTTCGTGAATCTCATGTGGATTAACATCGTCTCAAATTAAAAAATTTTGGTTGTTCACGTGCACATTCATCGGCGCAGATGATTTTTCGATAAAAAAAAATCCAGTGTCATGGTGATTTGGCAAAACAGACTGCAAGAATGGCAATTAATTTGACAATGTAGCTTCAACAAGACACTTGTTTTCAAGTGTCAAAGTTCGAATGTCACTATATTGGAAGGCCTTATATGAAACCATTTGTTTCTATTGTTTGAAACTATGTAAATAGGCCTTCTAATATAAAATAACAAAAAGTTTTTTATGCTTAAAGAGATTATTTATTTATTTATAACAATACAATTACAAATTATATTTTAATTATATACTAGCGGAGTAACTTTACTATATGCTCGGTGTAGTGTCACAAACCAGCCTCTGGAAATCGAACCCACGACCCACACGCTAATAGTCTAGCACACTACCCACTAGACTACCAGAGCACCATTAAAGAGATTATAGTATATAAAATGGATTGTTATTAAGAATTTCATTTATAAAACTTTATGTTAGTAAATAGGCCCACTGTGTTTATATAAAATTCATTCATAAATTTTTGGTTTTTTTTATTTTTTTATTTCTCTAATAAAATAAGAAATTCTTTTCAATTAATTTTTAATTATCACCAAAACATGGTTCTAATCTTTTATTTTTTTATTTTTTTTTATTTTGGAAAAAAGTTTCTTGAATAACATAAATCGCCTTCTCTATTAATTCATTAAGAATTTGAGAGAATACAATAACCACAACAACAATAAAGTTACATTTTAAGTAGCAATTAAGCCTATTTTATTACCCTCAATAAACCATAAAAAATGAAACAAAAATTGATTTAAATTATGAAACTCAAACCAACCAACCATCGACTCTAAGAAGATCTTAGAAATTTTGGAAAACTAAGCAGAGAGAAAAATAAAAAGACAGACAAGGCACCAAAACCACTTTCAATCAAAAGAATTTAAAAAAAAATGCTAAAAATTTAAATTTATTGAAAAAAAAGGAACAGTGAGTGACTCATAGGCTTAAATTCTGGGTACTTTTTAAGAGTACTTTAACCCCCCCAGTAAAGTATTTTTGGTGGTATAGAAATATAAATAAATGAGCATAAACTAATAAATAAACTAATAAAACGAACTATTTATGACCAAAAATATTCCAATTAAACTGTAAATGAGTGCCTGGTGGCCTGGTAACAAAAAATTTAAGAAAAAATTTTGTTTTCTTCTTTCTCTTGACAAAACTTTCGTTTTTATTTAATTGATACAGAAAAAATAGAAAAAGTATTTTAAAGAACAGCCATAAAAACAATTTTGGCGTATCACTAACACGTATCCAGTTTAGTCTCTAAAACATTGGTTTCATGCATAGCAAGCTGTCTGTATGAAGTCATAGTCATAGGGTGGATCGTATTTCCGAAATATAACAACCAGCCGTATAGCATCACTATTAACGTCATTATTCACCGCCTTCGTCAATGTAAGTACCATAGCTACTGCTACTGCCACCGCCACCACTAAAACCGCCACACACGTTGCATTACAATCGATTTTTTCTTGGTCTTGGTGGAATAGATTTTGTAAATAGTCTTGTCTCCTGCAATTACATAATCGTACGCAATATCTTTAAAAAATCTATTAAAGAAAACCACCATTTAAAGTAAATAAAATCATTCATACACAAAGAAAAAGTACTTTATTTCTTTTATTGGTACTTTAAAATCAATAAAAGGGTATTTTTGTTACCACAAACTAGTAAATAATTTATGGTTGTTTTTGTTTCTTATAGGAGTCATAATATTTTTTATGGTTGTTTGTATTGTAAATTAATGTTTTGTTAAATTGCATAAAATAAAAAGTACGTACTTTTTTTTCATAAAAAAGGGAAATTATGAAATTTGGTGATCAATCAACAGCCAATCAGTAGCCTACACCAGAAGATGCCGATTTTGGCAAAAAAAATCATCTTTTCAGATGAAGCTCATTTTGATCTTGGCGGGTATGTAGACAAGCAAAATTGTCGCATTTGGGGCACAAAAAACCCGCAAGCATACATTGAAAAGCCGACGCACCCAAAACGAGTCACTGTTTGGTGCGGATTTTGGTCCAGAGGCATAATTGGGCCATTTTTCTTCGAAAATGAGCAAGGAGTGGCCGTTACAGTCAATGGCGATCGTTATCGGGCCATGTTGAACGAATTTTTGTTCACAAAAATTGAAGAGGAGGATATTGGCAACATTTGGTTTTAACAGGACGGCGCTACGTGCCACACAGCCGAAGCTACACTCGATGTTTTGCGCCCTGTTTTTGAAGATCGCATTATCAGCAGCAGAGCTGATGTAGTTTGGCCACTTCGGAGCTGCGATTTGACACCGTTGGACTATTATTTGTGAGGTGCCGTCAAAGATAAGTGTTACGCCGACAAGCCAGAGACAATTGACGTTTTGAAGGACAATATTCGTGTAGCCATTGGTAAAATACAGCTGCACACAATCGATAATGTGCTTAAAAATTGGACCAATCGTGTAGGCTACTGCATGGCCAGCCGGGGCAACCATTAGAATGAAATTATTTTCCATTATTAACCGGAAGGATTGTACTTTCAAATAAAAAAAGATTTTTGAGAAAATATTCAGTAGTTTTTTTTAAAGCATTTTCAAAAAAAAGTTATTTGGCGGACCCTTTAGAAGTGCTTACGTTCATACATACAAACATAATTGGTAATTACTAGCTTCTGAAACCACTTATGTTGTGTGTGTTAATTTTATACACGAGTGGCGAAACCCACAGTTTAAAGTCGTCTGGGAACGACAAATTTTTGAGTAACTTTTCATGGCAATTTTATTTACTCTCAGAGTTTTTGAAAGAAATCTGCTGAGAGGAAGTCGCCGAAGAAATATTTTTTCATATTTTGTCGTGTTGGTGATATATAACCAGGGGTGGCCTTACGTCTAATAAGCGAATCCATTACCTGTCAGACTTCTGCGTTTTCAAAAAAAATGTATTTTTTGTTTTAATAAAAAAAGTTACAATACAATACTATTTTTATGAATAAAATTAAGGATCAAATTGGATTTTATTAAAATTTGTTATCGGCCTTTAATAATAATGTATAATACAGGATGTTTCAATAAACTTACCTTAAAATAAATTTTAAGTCCATTCTCAGACGCATGTTGCTTGTACTTTGTGGTTTTAAAAATATATTTCATGTGATATAATCGTTAACATTTAAAACTTAAATTAAGATTTTGTTAATCTGAAACAAAAAGAAAAAAAGGAAAATAATTTTTAATTAAACATAAACATTGTAAATAGGTTTTTTGGAAAAAAAATTTAAATTCTATTTGATTAAATTCTAGTGTAATTACTACCAAGTAAACAACAATGACACAGAAGATGTTCTGTAATGTCCTCTTCTTTCCCGTCATTACATTGTCTGTCAAAGTTGCTCTTAGATATTCCCATCCTCTGGGCATATACATTCAGGGGCTATCATGCACTTATAACCCATATGAATGGAGTCTGCTTGGGTTTAATTCGAAATTTGTTGCGAAGGTAATAATGATAATACAACAAAGGATAGGACTCTAGACTCTGCCAATTAGTATAGCATGAGAGTTACGCGGAGTGTGATGTGGCAATGATGGAAAGAAACCAACAATTGCAGAAAATTACTTTCTGATAACCAATCTACAGTCAGAATGCTGGTTTCAAGCATGACAGCCTCTAGGGCTATTTACAGTTGCCACGACTCTTTCAACGAGGTGGCAGAGTGTTACAACATTCAAATGATATGGGATAAAGTGGTATTATGGCAAACTGCAGAATTAAATTGATCATATCGACGCCTCCATTCTATAACATTCTAAGTCGAAAAAGTGTGTTTTGTTTGTATGTGTATTCTGAGAAGATTTTTTCCTATAACTTCGGAACGGATCGGCGGATCTTAACCAAATTTTGACAGTATTTAAGTTAGAGAACGTAGAATTTAAAAATGCAAGAACATTAAATCTAATCTAATAATCTAAGTGTACTTAGAACGTTATAGAATGGAGGCGTCGATATAAAATGAGTTCTCTACTTTGGGAACTCCATTACGAGTCTGTAACCCTAGGATTGACAAGGCAGTAATAGAGGACCTTTAAGCAGAGGCTTTCCAACTTTGACAGTGGTTAGAGACCATCTTGTGAAGCTACATCTGTCAAATTAGTTGTCATTTACACAGTTTGTTTTGGTAAATTTTGTTCTGACGGTCATAGTGGTAATACGACAGAGGATAGGAGTGGAGTCTGTCAAGTAATACAGCATAAGAGTTCCGCGGAAAGTAATGTTGACTATGATGGAAATAAACCGACATATACAACAACTTTAAAGATCTATGTAAAGTTACCACTTACAATACAAAAGTACCTTTCTTTCAACACCTTCAAAGATCTATGTAAAGTCACCACTTACAATTCAAAAGTACCCTTCCTTCAACAACTCCAATGTAAGACCCATCATAAATACATCATAAATAAATAAATTTCAGGCTGCCCGGGTAGTCTAGTGGGTATTGCGCTAGACTATTAGCGTGAGGGTCGTCTGTGACACTACACCGAGCATATGGTCAAAGTTACTCAGCTCGTATATAATTAAAATATAATTTGCAATTGTATTGTAATTAATAAATAAAATAAAAATAAATAAATAAATTTGAATGTAAGACCCTGTATTTTATTTAATACAACATAATTACAAAAATTTCAATGTAAGACCCTGTATTTTATTTAATACAATACGAGTATAATATTTAAATAAATTTTTTTAGTTGTTTACTTTGCAACGTCATCGTGGGAATGTCATCATTTATAAAAATAATATTAAAAATAAAACAACAAAAACAAATTATTTTATTTGGCTACTAAAATTCACGCTTCATTGATAAATTAGAACACATGCAGACCTAGCGTTCATTCACTTTGTTTAGAAAAAAATTCGAAAAAAAACTGAAAAATAAATCATCATTTGATTATAGTACATGCGGTAGAGTAATTGCAGCAGAGTAATTTGTTAATTAAAGTGCTACAGTTTAAAGTTTTTTTTTCTTTTTTTTATTTCATACTGAACCTGACCCTCTATTATTAATAATATTTCTATGACGCCCAATAGCCATTCAAATATGATTTAAAATTTTCAATTTTAAAAAATTCGTCTGTTTATTTTCGTATTTTCGCTTGATGCTTTGTTTTCTAATTTCAAATTCTAATCTCAGTTTCATTTCTTTATTATTTTTTTTTGTTTTTTGTTTTTTTACGCCCTTTTTCAAAACCCATCATGTACATACATAAAGTACGCACAGTTTGTTTATGAGCAAAAAAAAGAAAAAATTAAAAAAATAATTCACATTTCTAAGCCTAAAGATTAATTAAAGATAAGAACTGTTATTTTTTGCTTATTTAATTAAATCGATTAAAAAATAAAAAAAAAACAAAAAAAACCGAATAACAAACAAAATAAAATTTCTGTTAAAAAAAACTGGCAGGCAGTTCTCTTTTTTAATTTCATTAAATGAACCCATGGAGATGTGTAACATGAAATTCATTTGAAAAATTCATAGAATGCTTGTTTGATGAAATTGAGTGTGGAATCAATGAATGTAAATGATCGATCGATATCGAATTTGCTTTGTTGTTGCTGCTGGTATTTTTCGCTTATGTAGGTACGTATACGAGTATGTCGGAAGTTTATAATCATGATGTAATACATTCATGATGTATGTTTCCACACAGAGAGAGAGAAGACAATAGTGTCTACGCACAATGGGCTTTAAAAAATTGAAATTTTTAAGCAAACTTTAGTTTTACCATAAATTTGCTGCGAGTAAGTTGCCGAAGAAATATTTTTTCATATTTCGTTTTGTTGGAGATGTATGACCTGTGGTTCGAACAACGGTTTCGCATCTAATAAGCCAACGCATTATCTAAAGGGTCCGCCAAATAACTTTTTTCTGAAAATGCTTTAAAAAAAAACTACTGAATATTTTCTCTAATTTCTTTTTTTATTTGAAAGTACATCCTTCCGGTTAATAATGGAAAATAATTTCAATCAAATGGCTGCCTCGGCTGGCCATTCAGTAGCCTACACCAGAAGATGCCGATTTTGGCAAAAAAATCATCTTTTCAGATGAAGCTCATTTTGTTCTTGGCGGGTATGTAAACAAGCAAAATTGTCGCATTTGGGGCACAGAAAACCCGACGCATACATTGTAAAGCCGACGCACCCAAAACGAGTCACTGTTTGGTGCGGATTTTGGTCCAGAGGCATAGTTGGGCCATTTTTCTTCGAAAATGAGCAAGGAATGGCCGTTACAGTCAATGGCGATCGTTATCGGGCCATGTTGAGCGAATTTTTGTTCACAAAAATTGAAGAGGAGGATATTGGCAACATGTGGTTTCAACAGGATGGCGCTACGTGCCACACAGCCGAAGCTACACTCGATGTTTTGCATTTGAAGATCGCATTATCAGCCGCAGAGCTGATGTCGTTTGGCCACCTCGAAGCTGCGATTTGACACCGTTGGACTATTATTTGTGGGGTACCGTCAAAGATAAGTGTTACGCCGACAAGCCAGAGACATTTGACGCTTTAAAGGACAATATTCGTGAAGCCATTGGCGAAATACAGCTGCACACAATCGATAATGGCTTAAAAATTGGACCGATCGTGTAGGCTACTGCATGGCCAGCCGAGGCAGCCATTTGAATGAAATTATTTTCCATTATTAACCGGAAGGATTGTATTTTCAAATAAAAAAAAGTAATTTGATTTTTTTCAAAAAAAAGTTATTTGGCGGACCCTTTACTAGACGGCGGCGACCCCAAGCAATTTAACACAGGTTATGAGTTGATCCTTTTAATCTCATCAGGATCATTATTACACCACTCAAGAATTCTTTAACGATTATTGTCGTGTAGCAGTGCAGTGAACATGCAATCTATAATACTGTAGCGTCGTCTAAGTGGAACTGCCGTGAAAATCTGTCGTTCTAAGCCGACTTTAAGCTATAGATCCCGCCACTCATTGATAAAATTAACACACAGAGCATGAGTGGTGTGACACGCTTGGACGTAATCCTGACTAAAGAGTTGTAATAAACAATTAAATAAGTAAGTTAAGTATACTTCATGACTTTTCTACTTTGGAAACTTCATTATGAGTCTGTAACCCTAGGATTGACAATGCAGTAATACAGGACCTTTAAGCAGGGGCTTTCCAACTTTGACAATTGATAACGACCATCTTGTGAAGCTACATCTGTCAAATTAGTTGTCATTTATTCAGTCTGTTTTGCCATCATCATGAACGACCATAGACAACGACGTCTGTTTGACGAATGGGCTCTCAAGCAGTTGCTAACTGACTTCAAATTTCATTGAAAAATCTTATTCAGCGATGAGGCCCACTTCTGGCTGAAAATTTACAGGAACTAGCAATTTAGGAATTTAGGACGAAACCAATCCACACTAGATCCAAAGCATCCAATGCATACAGAAAAATTTTGGGTGGTGGCGTCAGCGGTCCATATTCTTTTGAGAACGACTTTAGCCAGGCCATCACTGTCAGCGGTGAACACTATAGTTCGATAATAGTAAACTTCTCTTGGCCTGAATTGGATGATGATTATTAAAGTTTTATAACATATATAATCGAAATTTTAATAAAAAAAGTTGATATAATTTGAACCAAAAATTTTAACAAAAATTGGGTCAAAAACCAAAAACTAAAAATATTTTCAAAATTTTTTTATGGTGAAGAAAATTAAAATTCCAAAACGAAAATTTCATTGTCAAAATTTTATTATTTAAGGCTTCCATCAATCCACAAGAACAACAATAAATATTTTTAAGTATTTTTTTTTTCAACTAACGAAACTCTTGTGATTTTGACTTGATTTTTAAGTGTCTTGTAATGCTCTTGTTTTCATACAAGAAATCAAATCATGTTGACACGATACTTAAGAAAACCCTTTAAAATATTGAAATTTTTTTAAAGAAATATTCATTTGAATTGAAAAAAAATGAAAAATGTTTTTGAAAACTTTCGTTTTTATTTGAATGGCAAGGAAACACAACGAGTCATAAATTCATTGGAAGTAATTTCAAGAGATTTTTGAAGAGTCTTTCACAGCCTCGTAAACGAGTGTACTTAAGCTACTGTTGTAAAATATGAAATTTATTTCAACATAATTTCTTTGTGGAATTTGTTAGACAACAACACTTTAATTCAAAACTAACTGGGTCGTCTCTGATCAATCGGCATATAAATGTTTATGATACACTACAGCATGGTTTTACAAACACAATCTTAAGGGTTATTACACATACATACATACATGATAGGTCACTACAATCCTACAGTCAGGATCTAGCTTCTTACACTACTTATGTTGTGTGTGTTAATTTTTTTATACATGAGTTGTGGGACCTCCGGTTTAAAGTCGACTCCGAACTACAGATTTTTGAGAAATTTTTCATGGCAATTTTATTTTACTCTCAGAAATTTTGGCCAGAAATCTGCTGGGAGGAAGTTGCCAGAGAAATATTTGCTCACATTTCGGGTCGTTGATCTGTACTACAACTTTTTTCTCTCCTCATAATATACATTCGACAATTCTGGTGGGCATAAGCCAATTCGTAACTTGCTACAAGCGATATCCACAACAACTATGGGATAACTTCCTTGTGAAACAGACATCATGGACCTCCTTGTTGTATTCGTTAATGATCCATATGGGCAGTCCATAAGCATCTTTCTATCTGTACTTTCAAGATTTCGTAGACGTCATAGTCTAGTGGTACTAAGTATGTTGGCTTTTAAAATCAGAGCCCATGTTTCAACGCCTCAATATGAAAAAAATTATTTCATTCGGAGACTTTCGCTCAGCAGTTTCCTTTGGCAAAATTTCTGGGAATAAATAAAATTGCCATAAAAAGTTTCTCAAATCCGTTGTTCGTAGTCGGCATTAAACTATAGGTCCCATGTATAAAATTAACACACGCAATATGGGTCCTGTGAGAAGCTAGGTAGTAATCCTGACTAAGTGATGACAATAACCAATTAATCAAGTAAGTGTTTTACGTTTTGCACTAATATTTATGTGAAAACTAGTGAGGTTATCATGATGACACATGCACTATTCAGTCGGTGAATATTTCATATATCATTTTGTTTGAGATGTCTGAGCTGGGATTTGAACCATTAGATCAAGTATAATAAGAATATGCCAACACACTACCTAGTAGTCTATGGCGACGCAAATCACAGTAAAGAAAAATGAGAGTGCTTATGAATATTTCGGCTAGGGTCTTAAGGACAACGAGTGAATCCAGTCATGGTGGTTGATAGGTTTTAAAAATGCATAGTTTTTATGCTTTTAAGAAATATATTCACCTGGTTTTTAAAGCTTTAATTATCATTAGTCTGGGTCATTTAGAATTTAATTTTTAAATTGAGAATATTTATGCTCATTGATCATCAAATTTCTCAAACGAGTATTACAATGACCTCAAACTGAACCCGCTAACAATGGTCACCTTTAAAAACTTTAATTTCTTTTGATTTAAAAAAAAACTGTAATCATTAAGGTTTTTATGAAAAAAAACTATTCTTCTGTAACAACAACAGAACAAAATTTTGTTTCCCATCTTATATTTCCCAAACTATTGGGAATACCCTTTGACCTTTAACATAGAACTGATGGAGCAAAGAATTTTATTTATTATCGTATAAATTTTCTGGATCATTTTTTATTTCTGTGTTGCTGTTAAGCAGACATTTTACTGACAATTATGGAAATATATTTGGACAGCAAGAAAGTACTTTTAACCAACAATTTAGGCCTTCTTACTACTACTACTACTACTACTACAGACAATTACTTTTACTCGAAAAGAAATGAAAAATAAAGACTGTATTGCACAATGTCTAGGTATGTACGTACCAGCAACAATATACCACAAGCATAGATAATGAGCTGCAAATGCACTTTGGTGGGTTCAAACCATTAGATATTGAAACACTGACAACAACAGACTCTTAACAGTACTGTGGAGTACAGTGTACAGTGGTGGTAGACTGGTGGAGAGCCAAGTTGCAATCGACAAGCAACGGTTAAATAAACCAAAGCAAAGCAAAGAGTTATTGTTACTTTTCATTAAATTTGTTGTTGTTGTTTATTTTTGTTTGAAGAAATAATAGAATTGTTGTTTATATTTGTATAAACAATAGACACAAAAACAATATCAGTTGATAGATGCACTCAATAATAATGTCGGAGAGACAATTGCCTTCTATTTTCTTTGTTTTTCGCTGTATTTTTGTTGTAGAAATTCTGTGAAAAGAAGTTGTTGATCAATTTTTTAAAAAGTTTTGATCGACAATATAATGATTTTATAATGAATTTAACAAAATAAACAAAAAAAAACAAGAAAATTTGAAATTAATTTGAAATGATTTATTGAACCCAAGTTCCCCTCTTAAGAGCAGTAAAAGTGTTTTAATTGCCTGAAATGTTGCATGCATATGGGAAAATATTCAATGGAAAGAGATTTATTATAACAAAGGATCAGTAAAAATTGTATTGAATTGCCAAAAGAAATGAAAGGACTTTGATAAGATAGATTAGGTAAGTTAACACATATGCTACTGTACTTGAGTGCGACATGTAATGTAATATTATCACACAGTGAAGCTTATACTTACATACATATATAGTTGGTCATTACAACCCTTCAGTTAGCATTACGACCTAGTTTTTCACACCACTTATGTTTTGTATGTTAATTTTATGCATACGTAGCAAGTTAACCCCTATGCTACTGCACTTTAGTATGATATGTGATGTGATATTATCACACACAGTGAAGCATATACATGCATAGTTGGTCATTACAACGCTTCAGTCTGGATTACGACTTAGCTTCTCACACAAGTTATGTTGTGTGTTTTAATTTTATACATGAATGGCGGGGGACCTACAGTTTTATAGTCGATTCCGAACAGTTTTTTTTTTGAGGAAATTTTTTTTTTTTTTTTTTTTTTTTTTTTTTTTTTAATATTTATTTTATTTATTTAGTTATTTTATTTATTTATTATAATTAACATAACACAACAAGATTTTAATCTTATAAGTTATAGTGCTATGCTTAGGATCAATAAGATATAATACTTAAAAAAATAATAAAAATTATGAAATATAAGAAATTAAGTAAGACTAACAAATTAATATAAAAAACAAATTAATTAAAATATTACAATATTAAAATTGAGTAGAAATATAATTTAATTGATTTAATTATTTTAGGAAAACTAACAATACTACAGAAATAAAAAGAAAATAAAAAAGTTAAAAAAGGTAAAGAATTCTAAAGATATAAAAAAGAAATATTTACAAAAATTGGTATAGAAAAGTAAGGATAAATATTTAACCGATATAATAAACATGCTAAGAACGTAACAAACTTTTCATTAAGAGAACAATTTAAATAACTCCTTTTTGAATTTTCATGGTAATTTTATTTTACTCTCAGAATTTTTACCAGAAATTAAGCCGTGGTCTCACGTCTAATAAGCCAACACACTACCTACTAGACTACGGTCACTTAGCACTACAATGAACATAAAAATTAATGTCAAATGTAAAGGAATGAATTACCTGACTCAGTTCCTAACCAGGACATCGAGGACACTGGATTTACGTTTATAGATTCAGACACGATGACTGAACAAAGTGTGGAGCCATGTGCCCAGAACCCAATGAAAACATAGAATGCTTTTATGCCTAAGACTAAGAGAAATATAACAAAGATGAAGCATGTTAGCGAAAATAACTGTAGAGGTCATGATGCAACTGAGGAAGACTGGAGCTCACAAAAGGACCACAACGAAAGGAAAGTAAGAGCAGTAAAGTGTGCGGAGTTAAGTGTAGACGATAGTCGCAACAACAGAGCATCCTTTATCACGATCTTCTCTCCATTCGTTCTAAATTTTAAAAATTTTTAAAATTTAATGCAATAAAAACCTTATTTTTCCAAAACCTTTTCGAAAAAAACTTCTTAAAAAATCCATTTTCAAAGCATTTGTTTTCATAATTAAATTTTGAATTTTGAAAACTATTTGCAGCTGTCATTCAACGAGCTGCTTCTCGTTCAACTATTTCATCATGAAGGTCATTAACATTTTGGGCAGACATACATACATACATACATACATATATTGAATATATTTTTTGATGTTTCTCTGGATTAAGCCCCTTGTTATATAAGATGTTCGTTTGTTTTTTGCTCTGGGATGTTTTTGTGTCATAAAAATTTCAAAATAATAAAAAAAAAAAAAACGAATGAAACTGAATTGAAACTCATCTTGAAATCGAAAGCCGTACCCTTAAACAGCATGAAATACTTTGAAAAAAAAAACTGCGAAAAAAAAATTTTTGGAAAAAAATAGAATGCTGAAGTATTTAACGAGTATTACGCATGTGATTTTTGGTTAAAAAAAAATTGAAAAAATAAACCAACAACAACAATGTATAGTAGTCCATCCATAGGCATATATAATGCTACGCATGATTAAGTTTTCGGAAATTATAAACTGAATTCTGTTTTATTACATGATACACTGGGTTTTAAAAGTAATTAAACAAAAAAGAAAAATTTTATGTTGCACGAAATGTGAAGAGGTGCTCTAACAAAGCAGATGTAAAACAAGGGGGCGTTACAAAATTATTGGGAGGAGCTAAAGTTATATAGTGGTTAACGTAGAAGCTGTAAATGAACATTTCCCAGAGACCCAACTTGATTTTGCTTGGAGAAAATTCAGGCTATGTCTCAGTGTTGTTGCCAGAAAACTGCTGAAAGTAATATTTTTCAGAGTAGAGGTTTGAACCCACGTTCTCTCGTCTAGTAAGCCAACACACTACGTACGTACAAGACTACGGCAATCGTGAGTAAAGAGCTGTAATGACCGATTGAGGTGTCTTTCTGTTCCAAGTGTTACAATACACCCAACGCAAACAGATTTGGATGTAATCCTTTATTTGCTGCTGATTGAAGAATATGTAAAGGAGATGGCAACTAGAAGCCTTTAGTGAATTCTTGTAGGATTCCAAGTCAGTTCTTTTAACTGTCAATTTACCTGAAAGTTTAGTTCTTTTAGCTGTCAAAAGGACTGATTATAAGTCCACACAAGTTTACTTCTTTCTGTGCTTCACCCAATGCGGTAATATTTCTCCGATGGTTCGTATCAATGGCAAGGCTAATGTAGTCTACCAGCGAAATGTAATATTTCCCAACCAACTATCCTAGGTGGTGGAAAGGTTACAGAACGAGTCTGCAAACATATACTGAAGAGCTAAACGGTCCAATTTATGTAAATCATTAGGTCACACTGTGGGTTTTTAGGGGACAGATTTTTAGGTCATACGCAGTCGGGGAGTGTAAGAGGTTGCTATGCGATTTAATGTCGAATTATTGAATGAGATTATGCCACGTATCTTTTCACTACACATTACTGAGAACGAAGTTCTCTAAAAAAATTGAGTCATGCTTCTATTTACTCACCCATTATGCACTGAGATATAGATCGGACTTGACGGACTGTAGAGTCACAAGGATTTTATGTTCAGAGCCCAACCCTACAGTTGCGATACTAAATTTAAGCAGGATAATATGGAAGTTACGAGCTACTCTAGACGTCTTGATAGGGCATGACATTTGTGACCAATAGTTGGAGCAGAGATAGATTTTGACAAGATGCAGAAGAAACAGTTGATCATATTTCATTTAATGGTTCTAGTCTGTAGGAACGCGGCCACCAACGGCTAGGTGGTTTATTAAGCGACTAGTACACCTAAAGGACTGTAAGCTTGAGATTCGTAAATAGGATTGACTTGCTAGGGAGATCGTATTTATCTATCAGACATCATGCCATCTTACGTACATACATAATTGCTCATTACAATCCTTCAGTCAGGATTACGACCTAGCTTTTCACACCACTTATGTTTTGTTTGTTAATTTTTTACATGAGTGGTGGGACTTACAGTTGAAAATTGACTCCGAACGACAGATTTTTGAGAAAAACTTTTTATGGCAATTTGGTTTTTATTTACTCTCAGTCGCCGAAGAAACATTTCTTCATATTTCGTTTTGTTCGAGATGTCTGAATTGTGGCCTGACGTCTAGGAAGTTAACACACTACCTACTAGACTACGGCGACTACATCATGTTAACCTATGTTACATTTTTCCCCTTCTTTTGTTTTTTTTATTTTTTTTAAGTTTTTCTTCCTTACTTTTTTGCTTTTCTTTCTTCCTTTCTCTGACATCTGATTATTTTCTGTTTTTATCTTGACAATTATCTTTTATTTTGACCATTATTGGGCCTCGGTGTAAAAGTCGCCGTGGTCTAGTAGGTAGTGTGTTGGCTTATTAGACGTAAAGCCAGGGTTCGAGCCCCAGCCCAGACATCAAAATAAACTACAAAAAGTATTTCTTCGGCGACTTCCTCTCAGCAGATTTCTGGCAAAAACTCTAAGAGTAAATAAAATTGCCATGAAAAGGTTTCTCAAAAATCTGTCCTTCGGAGTCGACTTTCAGCTGTGGGTCCCACCACTCATGTATAAAATTAACACACACAACATAAGTAGTCGTAGTTCTGACTAAAGGGTTGTAATGAGCAATTATGTATGTACGTAAGATGGCATCTGTCTTATAGATAAATACCATCGCCTTAGCCAGAAAACTGCTGAGAGGAAGTCGCCGTTTTAATGTCTAACCTTACGTCTAGTAAGCCAGCTCACTACGTACTAGACTACGGCGACTACATCATGTCAATTTGTGTCACATTTTTTTACTTTCCTTTTTTTACGTTTTCCTTCCTCACTTTTCTTTGTTTTACTTCTTCCTTGCTATGTCAACATCAGACTATTTTCGGTTTTTATCTTTATCCATTTCAGCTTTTTTAGTACTGACCATTGCGTGCCGGCGTGAAATCGAAGAAGTGGCACACCTCCCTCCCTTCCATCTTAATCGAACCTAACTTGTAAAATCTATTTTTTTGATGGAAGAGGGCATGGTCCCTAGAAGGCAGTACGAAACTGTGTTTAAACATTTGTTTATATTTTTGTCCATTTACTTTTATTACGCACTGTACTTTGTTATTTATATACTGTTCGTATAGAACCATACTCATTCTTGTAACTAAATATTGACACAGTTTGTTTCATTAAAAAAAATAGAAAAATAAATAAAAAAAACAAAATTAAAATACAAACACACCGATACTCGTAGACACACACTTATACAATAGTTTAAATAATTTCCGACTTCAAACGATAAGATTTATTGCAAAGCTTATGATTAGAAACGAAAGAAATCCGAAATTAAAAGATCAATTTTACATGGCATGGCATGGCATGCCATGGCATGACTGGGTAATGTTTAGTAAGCATAACGTCACCAACAATGCCACCACCATCCCCCACCATTCCAAAAGTTATAGAAACGAACATTTCAAGCGTCTTGAACTTTGAATTTGAAATTCGACACATGGTTACAATTTTGTAAAAAAATAAAAGAAGAAGAAGAAGAAAAATGAATACCAAACACACTAAAACGAATACAGAAACACAAATTGAACTTAAAGTTCAAAAAAGTTGTAGGCAAACAAACAAACAAACAAATTTGAAGTGGGAAGTTAAACGCTGCCTAATCCAGTGTAGTAGCCGCTGGTGGCTTTATAGATTAGTACAGATTATTATTGTTTTTCGTTTATTTTGTAAAATAATACCCTTAAAAGGCTAATTTGAAATCGTAACTACAACAAGTAACAAATTGGGAATGTTAATAAAGCCATTAAAAATTATTTTTTTTTTGAATGCAAATCGTTTACAGTGACGATCATACATATTTTTTCTGTGAACCATTTTATAAAAAAAAAACAAAATCATTCGCATTATAAAGGGTGCCTCAATAAGATTGCACAATAAAAACTCATGGTTTTCTTTAATGGTTTGTAAAGAATATATGTTCCGTTCCCCCCACGGCTGCGATGACATCCCTTTACTGTTTTCATGAAAATTTCCATGACTTTTTCATAGAAGTCGCCCTAGTCTAGTAGGTTGTGTGTTGGCTTATTAGACGCAAAGCCAGGGTTCGAGTCCCAAGCCAGACATCAAAGACAATATACAAAAATTATTTCTTCGGCGACTTCCTCTCAGCAGATTTCTGGCAAAAACTCTGAGAGTAAAATAAAATTGCCATGAAAAATTTTCTCAAAAATCTGTCGTCCGGAGTCCCACCACTCATGTATAAAATTAACACACACAACATAAGTGATGTGAGAAACTAGGACGTGGTACAATGGGTCAATTCGACCTCTGGGTACTGTACTTTTCTTAATTGACAAGTACACGTCTTCTAACCTAACCTAACCTTCTCATAAACACGTGGCTCTGTCTGTTATACCGTTGATTTCCCAAAAATTTTTAAAAATTCCCTTACAATCCAACGAACTTTGACAATTGCGTTGAAGCAAAATCACCTTATTCTACTAGGTCGTGTATTGAAGTGCGAAACCGGCCTCAAGAACGTTTGTGCAGAATGGAAATCACTTCAATATGCAGGGGAATGAATGATGAGTATAGTGAATCATCAGAACACATACTGTGGACCTATAAGGCGTTAAAGCAATTCAAATGGAAGATCCTGACCTTATCAAGTATTTATTTTTACTGATAATGAGCACCATCCTATGGTTCGTTAGTGCAATAAGGTTGAAGTCTATACTGCAGAGAAATTCGATATTTGTTGAGGACGGGACAATAGATCCTTTGGTCACATTATTTCAGTAATCTCGCCTCACAACAGTTAGAGTGTAAAATTCTGACCTTATCAGTTATTAGACGGGGATTCATTTTTACTAATAACGAATAGTATCCTATGGTACATCAGGGCAGTAGAGTTTGAGCAAAGAAAATAAAGTATAAAGAATGTGCATTTTAACATATTTTGGAATATTTTTCAAAAATATTTCATGACGCGGGGGGAAAGATAGAAGGGAATGATACAGAAACCAAGAGCGTAACAATGCGTTGTTCTCATCGTGCGTTTTTGTTGTTTGACCACTTTTTATTTATTTTTCGTCGGCACCAATGTCCCTCAGGGGAAGAACATCTTCGGCTTTTTACACACATAGGACACGAACATCAAGAATGTTCGTTAAAAAGACCGTAAAAATCTTGTCAGTTTTTAAATAATAAAGTTCATGTCGCTTTTTTCAGACTTCAATTATACACCCAAAGAAATATTACAGTAGTATTCACTAATATCAATGAGAAATGATTTCGATTTTTGGAAGAATATTTGCCAAGTTAAATACGGTGTCTTAGTGTCTTAGTGCAGTACAATTTTTCTATATTTTCCGATCACATATACATATCATTGGGTTAATAAGTAGACATGACATTATTACTAACAATTTTCCTCTAGGTTAACACATGCCTATGGTTATGGATTAGTGAGTGAGAGAGAGAAAATAAGTTGAGAGAATTTATTTATTTACAGCCATATAAAAGTGTTAGTAATATACTCTATTTTTATTTTCATTTCATTAACATACATATGTAAAGCTATCTATCTCTGGCTTAATAATTTTAGATAAATAAAAATAAAATAAAAAATCCATTTTTTATTAAAAGAATATAAAACTATCCATCTTTGGCTTAAAACTTATGCCATGTTTTTTTAGATAAATAAAAATAAAAAAGAATAAAAAACTATTTTTTATTAAAAGAAAAAAACGAGCATTATAAAGCATTTAAAAAAAATATACTATGGGGCAAAATGAAATACGCCCAGCTAATGACATAGAACATTTTTAACACAAAATATTCTTCGAGTGTTATTCTGAAATAAAATGATAAAGCATCCGCAGCACATGTATTCTTGTCGCAGTCTGATCGACAACTAAATCAAAAAACACAAGAAAAACACATGACATACACATGCACATACGTACGATGAGAGCAACACATTGTTACGCTCTTTGTTTGTGTTCATTTTCCTTTTTTTTCTCCCTCTCATCCAGAAATGATTTTTAAAAATATTTTGGTGAGAGCGGGTCGTAATGTTACGACCCGCCATAAGCAATTTTACTTCTACATGATGCGTATTCTTTATATTCATATTCTTTGGTTTAAGGCTGGAAGTGTATGACAGTGGTAAAATGGAACAACAAAAATTCGCGTAACGAATTAAAGAACAGTCTTCTTCAAAAATTGTTGCATTCCAACACATGTTTGTTTGATTTGAATTAGTTTTAGTTCCGTTGTATGGTTATCATGGTTTATGGTTTGTAGTCGTCGTAGTCTAGTAGGTAATGTGTTGGCTTATTAGACGTGAGGCCATGGTTCAAACCCCAGATCAGACATCCCGCACAAAACGAAATATGCATCTCAACAGACTTCAGGCAAAAAATCTGAGAATAAATAAAATTCCCATTAAAAGTTTCTCAAAAAAAAACTGTAGGTCCCGCCACTCATGTATAAAATTAACGCTCACAATTGGTATGAGAAGCTAGGTCGTAATACTGACTGGAAGAGTTGTAAAGTTCAATTATTGCTCGATGTATGGTTATGAACACCATTTGGTGATAAAAAAAACCGGCTCATAATCAACCAAACAAATTTTTGCCTTGGGAAGACTATTTTAGGCGATTTTCTTTGTTTTTATTAAAAAATGTTCCTCCAAGACTTCATGTTGCAACCACAACTGTGACCAACTGTAACTTTCCTAGTCTTTCATTTAAAATTTATTTTTTATTTTTTCAATTATTTTCAGGCCTTTTGTTTTCCAGAGAATTTAAATTTAAATTATTTAATTATAGGCCGTGTGCTTGCCTTAAGGGCCTCTTACTATTTATTTATTTATTTATTAATGATTGTAAATCATATTTTAAAAGGCATTTGAACACCCATTCTGTATGAAAGCATAAGTGCTCGTTAATTTATTTGCTCGTGTTTTAATATTTTTTTTTTCAAATACTTTGTCTAAATCAATGTACATTTCTATTGTTTATATTGTTGTTGTTGTTGTCATTTTTGTTTTTGTTTTTCTCTTTTTAATTTTTCTAATGATAAATGTTTTATATTTTTATTATTGTAAGCAATTTAATGGTTAATTATAACTCGTAAATGCGGTTCACTGCTTGAGCTGGTAATTTAAAATGGTTGCGCATGCATTGCATCTTCCATTACATTTGAGAGTTATTCGAGAGATTTTCATTTTTCCCTGTTGCGAGGAAATAAAAATTTTTCGATAACTTTTTCCAGAAACTTGTCGCACGGTGTTCACACTAATTAATGCCTTGTCTTGTATTGTATTGTACGAGTATTTTCTGACTGGCCGATGGTATGTTTATGGCCTATTTTGTTGGAAGATTAATGATTTGTTTTCCCTTTTGGGAATTTGCTTTGGGAATTTAGAAATTCTTAGCGGCTTTTGTTTAAAGTTTCTAGAATAACGGTAATACACTCAAAGGTATTAAAATTTAATTTTGAGTTAAAAATGTTCATTAATTACGGAAAAAGTTTTCGATCGTCTAAAGTACTAAAGCGAAAGGAGTTTGCTGGCAAGAAAATCGGTTCTGGAGAAATTAGTTTTTCTCGCATAGGTCCACTAAACAGTATTCCAGTGTAGAGTGTTGCAAGAAGGAACTCTTTCTGAGCCTATCGATATCATTTCGGGTATAATCTTTTCCCGTTCTTCGTTTTAAAAGTAATTGACAAGGCTGTTGCAAAACTGGGTCACACTGTAGAATATTAGGTGCTGTGTTGGCTTATTATTAGCGAACACGTGGCTTAAACTCCAACTCAGATGTCTTGAGCAAAACGAAATGTGAAAGAAAATCTCTTCGGCGACTTCTTCTTCTTTAGCAAATAAAATGACCACGAAATTGTTTTAAAAAATCTGTCGTTTGGAATCGATATAAACGTTAGATCCCGCCACTCATGACATACATACATAATTGGTCATTACAACCCTTCAGTCAGGATTACGACCTAGTTTCTCACACCACTTATGTTGTGTGTGTTAATTTTATACATGAGTGGCGGGACCTGCAGTTCAACGTCGACTCCGAATGACAGATTTTTGAGAAACTTTTCATGGCAATTTTTATTTACTCTCAGAGTTTTTGCCAGGAATCTGCTGAGAGGAAGTCGCCGAAGAAATACTTTTTGTATTTTATTTTGATGTCTGGCCTGGGGCTCGAACCCTGGCTTTTTGTCTAATAAGCCAACACACTACCTACTAGACCACGGCGGCTCATGAACAAAATTAATATTCACAACATGGGTGGTGTGAGAAGCTAAATCGTAGTCCTGACTAAAGGGCTACAATGGCCATGACCAAATCAGCCATGTTGCAAAATACCAGTTGCGTAAGAAAAAAGCCATGCGAGCGACCAATTAACGCACTAATCACATGCATTCTGGTAATAAGTCTGTTGGAGAAGTACGAAGGTTTACTTACCTTGGAACCCAAATCCTCCCAGATGGTGGTATTGAAATTGATATCGAGATTCGACTTGCAAAGGCCAAAATACGGATATTCAATGCGAATGGGAAATCACGGCTCGAGTCAGTAGCAGCAACGAACAAACAAATTTCATCAAACGTTTCCTAAGAAATATTCTGATGATATGGTAGCCCTAATATATGTATTTCAGATGGAAGATGCTAACAAATTTTTCTAACTCGGAAGCATTATAACCAGAAGCTTTACAGAAATTTGTCCATTTAAAAACCGTTTATAAAGAATGCTGCTTGCAAGGATTTTTTCCAAAGGGCATTAAAGGAGTTCTAAGCATTTTCTGGCCAAGTAACATCAGAAAAACCAGTCTGTGGGATCAGGCCACTCCAAAAAGGAAAATGTATGCGTGCTCATGCATAAAAACGCAAATTGATTCGGAAATTGCTGGAGCGAAGCACAAAAGTTGGTGATGTTCACTTAATTTAAGAGACACTATGCTCCTCTTAGGAATGAAGTAAATATAAGGGCTTATGAAGGGTTTCTGTTGCAACGCCAGCCACCAAACAGCCATACAATGTAAGTTATTCCAGCAACAGTTGCCAGACTAAATAATCATCTCATGCGATTGGAAAGTCAACTGGTCATCAAGTTCACTAAGACCATGGCTCAACGACAACAAACAATAACTGCGATTACAATTGAGATCCAAGGCCTTAAATGGGAAAATAGCAAGTGCTTTATTTATAAATAAAATAGTAGTCTCCTCTTGGCACACCCTATAATCCATTACTATCCATTGAAAATACAAAATGTTTATTGAATGCCCACAAAAATTTCCCAACAAACACTTGTTAGGGGTGTGAAATAAATTTTTTTCAATAATTTTCCATATCATGACGCTTAAAAAATATTTGACTTGATTTACTTTCCCCTTTGCTATGTTGCTGTTGTTAATGTGCAACAATTTAAACAATATTTATTGAACAATTCTTTTAAATTGTATCGAAAAATAAAGAGAACACTTTTGAACACTTCATTTAACATTGAAATTTTAAGTGATTTTTTTCGCCCCCCCCCCCCTTTGAATACAAATTCCTTTTGAGGTTTTCCTTGACAAAAAAATTCACGATTGAGATGAAATCGCTTAGAATTGCTACAAAATTTTGACAAACAGTAGACAATTTTCAAATGAAATTTAATGGAAAAACCGCAAATAAAAACTATTTTTGGAGAACAAATTTTCGTTTAAATTTGCTTATGTAAGTAAATTGCAGCTACTGTGGTTGGCAGGCAGGCAGCACCAAGACACATGTTCTCAGTTGAATAAAGAGTCTTCAGTTATTGACCAAATTCCATCAAATTTGCTACAGTCATCGCAAAGAAAAGTTGAGAAAAGCTTTTATGATTGTGATCATCACAGATGTATCGATGATGGCACTAGGGTTGGGGTTGGGGTTTTTCTGTAGATAACTCCGTCTGGAGCTTCACTTTAGCTTGAATGATAACTGTAGCATCTTTCAAGTATCCTATATGTATACCTATAAGGCTTCTGAAGTCGTTTTTGGGCCCAGCCTTTTCAAATGCAAAATTTTATGTCATCTTACTGGACAGCCGGTTAATCGCTGGAAGCAATAGAAACGGTCTGGTGTAAGTTAAGACCGAATTACAATTAATAACAATCCTTTTAAGCAGATTAAAAGAAAGATATATCGAATAGCAAACAGATATACGAAATAGCAAATAAGTTACTAGATTGGGGTATAAGCCTTAACTGTGCTACATCTATGGATTCATATGGTCCCTTTAACCAGATTCCTAGGCAGAAAGATATATCGAATAGCAAACAGATATACGAAATAGCAAATAACTTTACTAGATTAGGATATAAGCCTTAACTGTGCTACATCTATGGATTCATCTGGTCTGGTGTAAGTTAAGACCGAATTGTGATTGTAAACAATCCTTTTAACCAGATTCCTAGGCAGAAAGATATATCGAATAGCAAATAGATATACGAAATAGCAAATAACGTTATTAGATTCGGGTATAAGCCTTAACTGTGCTACATATATGGATTCATCTGGTCTGGTGTAAGTTAAGACCGAATTGCGATTGAAAACAATCCTTTTAACCAGATTCCTCGGCAGAAAGATATATCGAATAGCAAACAGATATACGAAATAGCAAATAACGATACTAGATCAGGGTATAAACCTTAACTGTGCTACATCTATGGATTCATCTAGTCTGGTGTAAATTAAGACCGAATTGCGATTGAAAACAATCCTTTTAACCAGATTCCTAGGCAGAAAGATATACCGAATAGATATACGAAATAGCAAATAACGTTACTAGATTGGGTTATACTGCTACATCTATGGATTTATCGAAAGAATGGTTAGGGAGAAAAGGAAAAGGTTTTGGGAGAATCAATTGAAATTTTGTGTGTCTAGGGATTCTGTCTTTGGATTGCTGTAGACAATGGCATAATACTGGGTTTAGATAATTCCAGGGCTTCTTACTAAGTATTGCATGGTTAAGTCGCTAACAGATATCTAGGATAGATATCAACTGGACTATTGAAGGTTATGTGGAATTCTGGAGAAGTTAGAAACCATAAAACACCTCCGCAGTTACTAGCCAGCCCTTATTCGGATAAAGTACCACATCCTGAGCAAGGAAATCTTTAATGATTTGACTTGTGTGTCGGGAGCAGTCACCCTAGTCACCCTAGTCGGGTGTTTATATCAGCAGCAGGCTTTTTATCTTGACATATCTGATCCCTACTCTCTTGGAAGTTTTGTATCGTGTTATTTTTTCTCTTTGCCTTTATTTTTAGCTTTTTTTCGTTTTCTTTTCCTTAATCTTTATTCTTCTTCTTCACCACATATCCCTCTTCTATGGATTCATTCACAATGGATCAAATGAACTCCAAGTGAAATGGTACTTGCCATCATGACAGTACACGTTCCCAAAGTTAAATTTTACCAATTTTTCGTAAAACATATCTGGTGGGCCATCTACCGGCTTAAATTTAAACCATCGGTTATTTAGAATCTGGCAATACTTATGTCATTATATTCTGTCACAAAATTCAGTATATTATCTCCACTGTACATATTAAATCGATTTACGCTTGAGCAACGTTGGGATTTATTGGGCCAATTGGGCCAACGATTTTTCATCTTTTCGGATGAAGCTCATTTTCATCATGGTGGGTACGTTAGTAAGCAAAATTGCCGTATTTGGGGCTCAGAAAACCCACACATTCATAATTGGTCATTGCAACCCTTCAGTCAGGATTACGGCCTAGCTTCTCACACCATTCTTAATGTGTGTGTTAATTTTATGCATAAATGGCGGGACCTACAGTTTAAAGTCGATTCCGAACGGCAGATTTTTGAGCAACTTTTTTATGGCAATTTTATTTACTCTCAGAGTTTTTGCCAGAAATCTGCTGAGAGGAAGTCGCCGAAGAAATATTTTTTCATATTTCGTTTTGATGTCTGAACTGGGGTTTGAACCGTGGCCTTACGTCTAATAAACCAACACACTACCTACAGCGACTTACACACATGGTCTTACGAATACGAGTGACTGTTTGGTGCAACTTGTGAGCGGAGGCATTATTGGCCCATAGCGCAACCATTACGGTCAATGGAGACACCTATTGCACCATGCTAACCGATTTTTTTGTACCCGCTTTTCATGATATGGATGTGAGCGATGTTTGGTTGCAACTGTAAGGTGTAACTTGCCACATATCTCATGCCTCAATAGATTTATTGCATCAAACGTTTGATGGCCGTTTAATTAGCCGAAACGGTGATGTCACTTGGCCGCCAAGAAGCTGCGATTTGACACCGTTGGACTATTTTCAGTGGTGCGCCATTAAAGAAAACCACAAGTAGTTTTGTTTCTTTGTGTGTTACATTTTCACAGTTCAAGTTGGTTATACTTTTTAATTTCCAGCCATCAGCCAACAATGCATGACAAGAGTCTTCCTTTTAACTGAATGATCTAAAAAAAATATTTCTTTTAATTTTTTAATATCGGAAGTTCATTACATGATTTATTAGCACAATTCGATTATTTTTTTTTTATGTGTTTACAGAAGATTTCGTCATCACTATCTTCCGGGATTTTGTTTAAAAGTCAAGGTCGTTTTCCTATTTTTTTTTCGATTATTTTTTAAATTTTCTTTATTTATATTAAGAGTTACAAAAAACACTTGTTTCCTGATCACAATAAATTTATTACAGAATTATTTTGGTTTTCTTTTCTTTCGTTTGTTAAATTCATTCACATTTAAACATGGTACGACGACATGTTGCAACAAACAAAGCAATTTTATAATGAAGAATTTTTGCCACATCATTATTCAATCATCAGTTACAATTTAGATTTTATTTTCCATTTTTTTAATAAAAAACAATCGAATTCTTAAAAGGAAAATATAAATTATGATAAACGAATTAATTTCATTCGTTAAAATACGCACACTTTATGCAATAGGGTGGTAACGATTTGTATGGAGATACATGGTATTCAAGTAGTGGCAAATTCCTTAAGCTTGTTAAAGAAAAATGTTAAATTTTCTAGAAGATTGATAAGACCAAACACGTAAGTCTAATTCTGTTCTCGAAACTGAATATCCCAGTCAACATCCAATGCCTTCTACATCAACTAGGGATTCAAAACTAGCTCATGAGGAATTTGCCCTTTTTAAACAGAAATTACGCCTTTCAAATTCATTATAAGCACTTAAAGCAGAGAACAGATAGTAGCGTGGACATTTGCTTTCCAAGTAAAATATTCCCGTCCCAAACTCTCGAGTATCCTCCTTCCGAACGGCAGATATTTGAAACTTTTCATGCCAAATTTTATTTAATCCCAGACTTTTTGCCAGAAATTTGCTGAGAGCAAGTTACCAAAAGAAAATTTTTGTATTCCATTTTGTTTGAGCTGGGATTTGAACTCCGGACTCACATCTAATAAGTCAACACACTACTCTTATTATACTACAGCGAATTCAAGTCGCAACTAATGTGGAATTAAATTGGAAAACTGAATCAGCTAGGCAGGCGAAAAATATTCACTCATGTCTGGACCCTAGATCATGACGAAATTCATGTCAATAAGCGAATAAATTTGCGAGGAGGAGAACTTTTATGCCATTGACATGATTCAAAACGTTCTGTCGAGTGGCACGATCCCAGGTCATAAGGAAATACACGGCAGTAAGCATTACGCGAGGAGGAGAGCTTCTATGTCACTGATAAGACTTATAACTCTTTGTAGAGTGGCAAAGAAAAGATGGAAAGAGTCGAAGATTTTTCTCGGGAACACTAAACTTCTTTCGTGTAATTGCCATATGAAGAGATCCAGAAGCAGAGTGAGGCTAGTAATCAGCGGGTACTGTACACCCGATCATCCGATCCCCCATTGGGAGATTCTGCTTCATGGAAAATAAGTTATCAGAACACATACTTAAAACCTGAGCACCGTTAATGCATTTTACGAGGAGTCATTTGTTTCCGTATCAAATAATAGGCAATGAGAGTTATCCTCAGTGATATCAAACAACATCCTGAAGTTTTTCTTCAGAACAATAGGATTGACAGTGATACTGTGGGGAGGGCAGTAGAATAGATCATAGGTGGCAGCATTACGGCAGCTCTACTTGTAAAAACTACAAGTTAGGTTCTGAAATTTCTAACAAAGGACTTGATCTTAAAATATCTTGCCTCTTAGGCTACTATGTGGTCTTTTTGACCGAAATAATGGCTATTAAACACAATGTGGCATTGTTGCTGAGTAAGGGATCTACAAAAACTAACATTTCGGAATTCGCTGCCAATCAAGGCTCAACCTTCAACTGTATATAAGTTAGCTGGCGTCAAACCCGATTTCTTAAACCGACACTCACGACTGTTTTATGTCACTTTCATGTAAGCTCCAAGTCACAGGGACAGCCCTAAAACAACCTCACAACTACCGAATGCCAATTGACATATAAAAATATGTTGGCTTATTAGACGTGAAGCCATGATTCAAAATTATTTCTTCAGTGACTTCTCCTCTCAGCAGTTTTCTGGCACAAAAACTCTGAGAGTGAAAGAAAATTGCCATGAAAAATTTCTCTAAAATCTGTCGTTCGGAATCGTCTTTAAACTGTAGGTGCCGCCACCCATATATGAAAAATTAACGCACACAACATAAGTGGTGTGAAAAGCTAGGTCGAAATCCTGACTGAAAGTTTTTAATAACCAATTATGTATAGGTATACCTCCTACAAAGTCTGCAGAAAATATTTCGAGTTGTCTTACCTTGGTTAGCAAAAAAAATGTAATCCTTGTAACTGTAAAACAAACACTTATTTGAATATTAATAATTTATTAGTATATATTTTTAATTCTTTTTTCTTTTAATATAAATTTTGTTTTATTATGACTTTTTTTAAAAATTAATCGATTTTATATTTTGAATTTTATTTTCTTTCAGATTTTGATTTCGAATTTCACAAAAGTAACGTTTATTTCGCACTTCGAAACATTAATACGGGCATGCACAACACTTAACACTCAATTAAACCGTTTGTTAAAATACTTCGTATAAAATTATTTATTTTTATGCAAAAAAAATACAGGGAAATTTATTTAAAACCTTAGAAATATAAACAATTTTTATTACTAATTTAATACAATAAATTTTTTATTTTAAAAAAATAATTCTTTTTTTTCTATTTTTTCTAATTTTCGTTATAATTTTTTGCTTAGCAAAGCTCGTCTTAACGTTATCGTGCGCAAATCCGAACTGAAATTGCGGGAAAAATAATTTGAAAACTTGGGCGCAAAATAGTTTGTAAGCATACATACACACACAGGCCATCACTCGCACAACACCAACATCATCGAACACAGAACACTTTAACAGCAGCACTTAATAGTAATGCTGCGGCAGCAAAACACACTCTGTAGCAGACCTTTAGTAACAAAAAACATAAACATTAAATCAACACACATACAGACACACACACACTGTGTGTGATATGCATATGCATGAAATAAAAGTTCTCTTTGAACATAATTTATGTGGAGTAAACACTCACTAACAGTACTTTATTTATTTCTAGAGCAAAACAACCAACAACAATTATTAGCATGGAAATGTAAACAAAGTAAACATAAAAGGAAATTAAGCAGCAAACACAAGATAACATCAAATGTTAAGTATTATTTAACATTAATTCACGCTAGCAATGTTGAATTTCATTTATATTTCATGTAAATGTAAAGTAATAAGAAATTTTAAACTAAACATGTAATATTTAACAGCGTATAGCAACTATAACATGATGTTAAAACCCTTAACAACTGTTCCGTATCAAAACATATAAAAATTAATCACAGAAATTAAAATGTAAACAAAGTAAATTTCTGTTAAATACTGAAAGTAAATCAAAATTACTGTTACATTACAATTTGATGAAAAGTAAATGGCATTTAACACTACCTTGTGTTAAATGTTATTTAACAGTATGATGAGATTTAATGTTAAGTACTTATTACATTTCGTTTATGGAGATTATTTAACAGAAAACAAAAAATATTACATTATGTTAAAGATGTCACACTAGAATGGAGAACTGTTATTAGAATATCTATGCAGCAGATGCTGCATATGTTAAGTATTTTAATTGTTAATAAACTTCAATCGTTTGCTTTCAGTTTAACCTGATAAATATTAAGGTTATTTAACAGAAACTCAAATCATCCCTGAGGATTTTATTTGAAAATTAAATTAAATTTTGATTTAAATTCATGTCTACAGTGAGCTATTTGTTATATTTCTTATCAGGGGTCTAATTCTCGCATTCGTGATCGAAATTGCATTCGAATAGAAAATAAATTCGATGGAGAGAAATTTTCTGATGATGTTACTCGATACGAGACGAATCGATTTGTTGCTTAGGTGTTGTGAAACGAGTTAATTATTTCGTTTTACAGCAATGACGAAAATGCAAAAATTGTAAACAAAAAACATATGTTTTCTTACAAAAATAAAAGAAATTTAATTAATCCAAGGAAGAAAAGTTTTATTAAAATCGTAATAATTCGTATGGACAATATATTTTGGTTTTACTTTATTATTAGATGGGGCTGAAGATTCTTCTGCAGTATCATCTTCAAATTCTATAAAAGAAGACATGGTAGGTTCCATTGTGTCTTCTTCATAATCCGATAAACAGCAGGGAGATACGTCTGGAATACTATTTTTTTGGTGAAGTTGTTGGGGTAACATTTTCTTTGTAGCAATTCTCTTTGGGGCTGCCTTCTGATGTTTTTGAAGACCCAAAAGAATTGTAAACTAAACAAGAGTGTGTTAAACTACCTTGCGCCACATTTTTGCATCTTTGATTGGTGGGCTGGAAGCATTGAGCTTAGCTGTGAGCTGTTCCCATAGGTGATTAGCTCCTGCCTTTTCCTGAGAAGTATTTGGTATAATACTCTTTGCCAATTCTGAATGCTTAACCATGAAATTTCTTACAATTTCCTTCTGGGTGTAAAGTTTTGATCTACAAATACTGGAATTAATTTTTTATTCACAAATTATTATAAATTTGTTACTTACATTTTTTTATATTGTCCTTTACAGCAGAAAAATGTTAATTCGAAAGCTTTAGTGTTAAAACTCGCAAGCTGGCATTCGATCACACGTTATCGAATGCCATCATTAGAAATTTCGATACACTTTACTCGATAACGAATAAGGGAATCCCAAAACTAAAAAAACTCGCACGTTGGAGTAAAAATTCGTTCGTATAAGACTGCCAGAATTAGCCCCTAGGACTTCCACGTCATTTTTCCATTTCTTTCCTACCCTGCAGATTCATAGATTATTCATAGAACGGTATTGGTTCGCACATATTTCGTATTAAATAGAAAACAATGTAACGTTAAGATTCTAGACGGCGTTAGAAGACAATTTGCCATCGTTAGTATCAGTGCCCTGAGGAGGACACCAAACAGACAAATACTAAATTCGCTTCATACCTATCTTCTCCTGGAGCAGCATGTATGTAACTCTTGCGGCAATCAGATTGGTCTCCATAAACTAATGGCATAAGCATGGTGGCATGGACATTCTAGACTCAAAGACCCTTTCACTGGCACTTCATTAAGCGTTTCCCATCATTAAATTTAACCCATTCGCTGCCAAGCCTAAATTATATGAAGTCATTCCCATTGCCATATACATTTGCGTGAAAGATCATTCTCTATAAGAAATAAAGTATTATTTTTGTAAAAAAAATTTATTTGTAGTATTTTTCAAGTTTTTTACATATTTATATTATGTTTGTGGGAAAAAAATTTGCTAATTCAAAAACCTGCTTGTTATAATATATTTAAAGTAAGACGAGTATACTCGTCTTGGCAGTGTGGGATACCCTGTCAAAGACGAGTATACTCGTCCTTGGCAGCGAATGGGTTAAATAAAGCAAAGTGTGTGTATTATCGAAATTTGTTATTCGTTTGAAGGATCTATTGATAGGTAGAGCCCCTCGGGAAGTGTCTAATTTTCTAAGACACTGGCATATAAATCAAACTAAATTTGATCGATGACTTGGGGTATAAAAACTGCTGTGGTTTGTGGGTGGTAACTTCTGACTTACGAAAACCTCTTATGAAAAAGGCACAGTGATCAGTGCACATCACCTCTCCTGAGGTGACCATGCCGTGAAAACACTCGTATAGAATATCCACTGAGGCACTAGCTGTGTGCAACGTAGCGCCGTCCTGTTGAAACCACATGTAATTGATGTCCAGACCGTCCACTTCAGATCAAAAGAAGCTCTTAATCATCGTTTGTGGTGTTTAGCATTGATTTTAAGATTTCAAAAAGGCCTGATTACTGTCAGGTGTAGAACAAATGACAGCAATTGTCACTGCTATGATGTGGTAATCGCATTTACCCATAAAGACAAAGCGTTAGGTGTTGAGCCTACCTTACAACATTCTATTCTATTGACCTTATTGTTGAATTAAAAGTCTCCCTTATATTTAATTTTCAGCAGATTTGGTAATATTTTTAGAAAAATTTCAAAATTCAAAAGCAATCTGAACAAAGTTTCTTATTCTCTTTAAAACACAATGAAAAGTCTTTTGTGGAAAAAGAAGAACAAGAAAAACTCAAAGATAAACGACTAATATTTACACAATTTACGCACATTTTAGTTACATTCTTATTTATTTTTTTTTTACATGGAGAATATTTTGTAAATATTTACACAAATACCGTTCATTTGCTATACTCTTGTCAATTTCTGTTAAAGAAGAAGAAACGAAAAGAAGAGAAACAATAGAGCTAAACATTGTTGCTCCTGCCACAACAACAAATTGCCTTTGAATGAAACCAAGGCTGTAAGACATAGTAGTTATGCTGCAACAAAAATTAACAACAACAACAAAAATGTACCAAACGAAGGGGAAAAAACAGCACAAAAGAGTAACGTTATCTTAATGTAGGCAATATTTACATCAGCATGTCAAACTAAAGTAAATAAAATATTTTAACGTTTTAACTTCATTGCAAATGCTTTTATAATAAAAGAAACACAAGAAAAAACAAAAAAGAATGAAAATAAACAAAAAAAAGTACTTTTTAAAGGGAAATTTAACGGAATGCATAGCTTTACTATGAGAACCATTATTACATCATTATGATGTCAGTGCAAGAAAAAAAAGAGTCTCTAAACTTAGTAAGAAAAACGTGTAGCTCCTGCGCTGAGCAATTTCTTATATTAGTTCGGTGGAATTTGGTCGTTACGGGGACTACACTTGCCCGTGGCGTCACAACGAGCCACTAATGCATACTCAAGACAGCTTAGATATAAAAGGTTCAACCTAACCTAACTTAACCTAGTAAGAAAATTACTGCACACCATCAACCACACACAAACAAATCGATTACATACACCACGAATATGCAAGAGATGTATAAATTTTCTAAATTAATCGATTTTAAAAAGAAATCACTTTATCTTTCTTTATTTCCAAAGCAATACCAACAAATTATCATTCATTCTTTGTTATCACTACCACTCATATGATCAATCATTTGAACACAATTTGATGGTGATGGCTGTCGCTATGATGTCAACAGATGAGGTCAAAATTTTAAATCATTAAACGTTTAATTTTATTATCTTTTAGAAATTGTTGCTTTTCATTTTTATTTAATTTAATTGCAATACAAATACATACACATCACACATCACACAGTTTGTATCTGGGCAATATCATCACCATCATTATGATCATGATGATCATCATCTAATCAATACAAAACTAATCGTAATCGTAACCAATAGATAAAGAAGCGACAAAAAAAAAATTTGATAAATTGACAGGCCCAAGCATTCATTCGAACACTTATACTCGTAGCCAATTCCAGTAGTCATTTGTTCATTCATGCAGTCAATCATTCGTTCATTCATTTAAAACAATTAACACGCTTTGGCAATTATTGAAAATATTTTTGTTTCGTTTCCAAAAAACAGTGTCTTGCAACAGGTTGTGAGCATATGGGGCGACACCACAACCGAATTATTAAAATAAATAGCCTCCAGAGAGCCAAGCTGGTTGGCTTGGTCATTACAACCCTTTTGTCAGGGTTATGACGTAGTTTGTCACATCGCTTATGTTGTGTGTGTTAATTTTACACATGAGTGGCGGCATCTACAGTTCAAAGTCAACTCCGAACTAAATATTTTTGAGAAACTCGTCCCTGTTGTATACAACTGGATCGTATACTATCTTCCTCCAGTTTTAAAAGATCCTCTTCAAGCTGCTCTTTCAATTTTTCGGGCATAAACTTGGAACATATTTTCCAGAGCATCTTCATTCATATGCACAATAAATCCAACCATATGTCCACAGATTTCTATGAGATTAACAACGTCAAAGCCAGCTAAGGGTTAAAAACGTTATTCTATGCGATGCATATACTTGCCGCCAACGCTGACTCTATAGTTCTCAACTTGATCTGCCCGAAAAACTATCCACTCTTCTGCGTCATGTAACAACACGGATAGTATTTCGTTCCGAGTAATTTCTTTGAGTCAAGGAAGATATTTGTTCCTCAAAAGGCCGAAGCCTATCTGAAGTGCCGTTTAGTAAGAAAAATAATTCGGAGAGGCTCTTTCCCCCATCAACTGATATCCGTAGTACCTGAAATAGGTAAGCCATATTTAACACCATGTTCTTAATAGGATGGTAGGGCTCTTTATGCTCTTGGATCTCATCTGAAGCATCGTATGATAAGAAAAATAATTCGAAGGGGCTCTTTCCCCCTTATTACCTAGAATAGGTAAACCTCCTTAACACCGTCCTCCTAATGGAATCTCGTCTGAAGCATCGTATGATAAGAAAAATAATTCGGAGGGGCTCTTTCCCCCTTCAACTAATGGCCTTGTTACCTAGAATATGGAGGCCATGTTTAATAGGATGGTAGGCATCTGTATGCTTTTGGATCTCTTCTGAAGCATCATATGATAAGAAAAATTATTCGGAGAGGCTCTTCCCCCTTCAACTAATGGCCGTATTACCTAGAATAGGTAGGCCACCATGCTCTTTAATGGGAGGGTAGGCATCTTTATGCTCTTGGATTTCATCTGAAGCATCATATGATAAGAAAAATTATTCGGAGAGGCTCTTTCCCCCTTCAACTAATGGCCGTATTACCTAGAATAGGTAGGCCATGTTTAATACCATGCTCTTTAATGGGAGGGTAGGCATCTTTATGCTTTTGGATTTCATGTGAATAGATGTCTTTCCAAACTCGACAAGTTTGTGTGTTCATGCGCCCATTCATTCAGAAATGGGTCTTATTGTCGAACTTGATTACGCGACAAAAATTAAAGGCAGTTGTCAACTGTTTCAGAGTCCATTCAGTAGACGAACAGACGTCGTTGTCTGTGGTCGTTTATCTTCAGTTCCGGAATCAGTTGAATTTTGAACGCTTGTTGGTCTAAGTTGTGATCTACAAAAGGCCAAAATGTTGTGAGCAACACGAAATCGACTGCCTTGGATTCTCCCGCACACTTTCACGAACAGCATAAGAGCTTGAGTTTCATCGACGAAGGAGTTTGGTCGTTTTTTGTCTCGGTATGGCGCTTAGGGCGTATGGCACTTTTTATCACATCCCCTTTTGTCATACCCTTTTTAATAGCTCCTCTATTTAGCGGTTTGAAAATTTCTCAGTATCAACCAACACAAGCAAATGAAAGTGCAATTTGAGTTGGTAAATGAAATGAAATGAAAAGTAATTTTAAAATTACAAGTAAAGCCTGATATTTGGGTTAAGACCACCCAAAAACGAAACGAAAACTATTTTTATTAGTATTTTAATGTTTTTGTTGTGTTTGTAATAATTTTTATTTTAATAAAATATATATTTTTTTTCTTTTTCTATATGGTATATACAATGTATGCATGTATATATGTATGTATGTTAATAATCGTTATCATAATTGTTCATAAATGTGAGTCATTTTATAATAAAAAAAAATTGTTTTTTATTTGAATAGAGATTAAAAATAATTTCAAATTGCTTAAATGCTATTTAAATAAAAATTCATAAATGTTCAGCGTTCATTATTACATTAAATAAATGATTAAATTAATGAAATGAACATAAAATTCATGACACGTTTGATTTGACACAAAAGATCATTTTCAATATGTATAATTTCTTTTTTTATTGTATAATTTAGAAAATAAAATTAAAATGCCATAAAATATCTTAAAAGGGGGATAAATAAAGTACCACTGGGAAATATTTAAAGCATTTATTTTTAATAAATTTATAAATTTAGTTTTTAACTTTCTTTAAATAGTTTTTAAGAACTTTGAATGAATTTAAATTCAATTTCAAAAGATTAGCAAAAAGTGGTTAATTGACAGAAAAAAAGTACTTTTAAATTAAGTACCTAATTAGGTACCTAAATTATGTATTTTTTTTTTTTGGTGTTCCAATTTTAAAATTAAAAAATAAATATAAAAAAAATTGTAAACTTGTCAATAAAAAAAAGTACTTTGAAAGTAGCTAGTACTTGAGGTACTTTTTGAGTTCGTAAGGTACTTTTCCTAAATTCAATTCAAAAACTAATTCAGAATGAAAACCAGAAACTTTAAAAAAATCTTTACTTTACCACTATATTAGTTACTTTTTGAACAAAAACCAAAAGTACTTTTTTTACTAAAGCAAACAATTTTCATAAAAATTGTACTTTTTCTTAAAGAAAAGGCACTTTACACAAAATTATTTTACAAAAGGGAACAAACACATGCTTCTACAAAACAAAACTTATACAAAATCTAATTCATAAAAAGTGCTAAACTAAAAGTACCAAGTACTAAAAGTACTTTGTGTAATAAATTGAAATGTTGTAAAAATTATCGTTGCACAAAGTTTGTTAAGTAAAATATATTTATAAAAAGTACTTTTCTAAGGAGTACTTTACAGAAAATTTTGTCATAATATATTAAATAATTTTCAAGAAAGTACTTTACAAAAAGTACTTACAAAAAGTACTTTCTTAAAATCTACTTTACGAAAAATGTTTCTCCAAATACTTGAAAAAAAGTTCTCCAAAAATAGTAACTTTCCAAAGATGTCTTTATAAACAAACTAAAAAGTACTTTTTAAGATAAAAAAAAACTTCATAAATGTTACGGTAACAAAAAGTACTTTTCGAAAATATTTTCACAAAAGTTACGAAAAGTTCTTTATAAAGAATATTTCTACTAATATTTCTCCATAAGAAATTCTATTGCAAAAAGTACTTTGATAAAGGTACAGTATAAAAAGTACTTTATAAAAAGTACTTATAAAGAAAGGTATACATAATTACTTACAAAAACTTCTCTTAAAAAGTACCAATTTAAAAAGTACCTTTAAAGAAAGCATCTTTATAAAAAGCACTTTCACTAAAAGTACTTTTACAAAGAATTTTCTTACCAAAAAAGATGTAAAAAGTACTCTCACAAAAAATTCTTTTAAAAAGTACCTTTAAAAAAGCATCTTTATAAAAAGCACTTACATTAAAAGTACTTTCACAAAGAATGTTCTTACCAAAAATTATGCTAAAAGTACTCTCACAAAAAAATTCTCTTAAAAAATACTAATTTAAAAAGTACCTTTAAAAAGCATCTTTATAAAAAGCACTTCCACTAAAAGTACTTTTACAAAGAATGTTCTTACCAAAAATAATACAAATAATACAAAAATTCTCTTAAAAAGTATTTATTTAAAAAGTACCTTTAAAAAGCATCTTTATAATAAGCAGGTTCACTAAAAGTACTTTTACAAAAATATTCATATTAAAAGAAACTCTTACCAAAAATACTTATGTAAAAAATGCTTTCACAAAAAGTACTTTTATAAGAAGTACACAGATAAAATGTATTTTTTTGTAAAGGCACTTATATTAAAAGTACTTTTATAGAAAGGCCTTTAAATTAAAAGTACTTTTATAAAAATATTTTTTTAATTTTAAAATAATTTTATAAAAAGCACTTTTACACGCAAAACCCCTGATAAAAAAGTACCAAATTCAAAAAGTACTTTTTTGTACTTTTTTTTTATAAACAAATACAGGATTTAAACGCTTTCATTTCTTCGCCCTCTGTGGTAAAACCTACTTCCACCCCTTTTGTAAAATATATTTCGTTTTAAATTCTATCAATTTTATTAGCAAATTGCAAACAAAATATTTCATTTCTTAATAGTAACCATGGCACGTTAGACAACAATATGTTCTATAAAACTCTAATTTACACAGGCGTTCACGATTAATACGCTTACAATTATTCAGCTCATCATTACAATTTTTTAGGCTTTGTGGCGCCGCAGCTATTACCAATTTCTCCTTGCCAGCTGCTAAATCTCTTACAGCTTTACTGCTCACACCATGTATGCCACGATACTTTTCATCAATGTGATCCATGCCATTACCGTAACTGTAATGTGTGTCGTCGTTTTGCAATTGTTTCATATCGTTGTCGTTGTCGTTGTTATTGTCATTGTCGTTGTAATCGTTTGAGTTGCTGTTGGTGGCAGCAGCATGCGAATGATGATGATGATGATGAGGGATTTTCAATTCTGTACAAGTTTCCAAAACCAAAAACATACGAAGAAGAAAATCAAAAACATTATTATTAGTTTCCATAAATTACTACCAACACTATTACTATTTCTCCTTATGGTATTTGTCATTTGATTACCTTCTTCTTCGCATTTGGCCACAGTACAGGCACCGTAGACGGGTTCTCTTGCCAAATATTTACACTTATTCGATTCGATCATCGCATTCTGTTTCCAATCGAATTCAAGACATTTTGCATAGCGACGCTGTACACCCTCGCCGCAGGTGCGTGAACACTAAGGAGAAATAACAAAAGGGGGATAAATAAGCTGTATTTTAAAAAGTACTTTTAGTAAATAAAAGAATTCTTTTATTTCCAAAAGTAAAAATTTTGAAATAACAAAAAGTACCAAAAATGTTAAGAAAGAAAGTACCAAAAAAGCACTTTTTATAAAAAACTATATTTAATAAGTAAATTTTGCTAAGCAACTTATAAAATAAAGTGTCAAAAAGTACCAAAAATGTTAAGAAAAAAGTACCAAAAAAGAGTACTTTTTATAAAAAAAACTATCTTTAATAAGTAAATTTTGCTAAACAACTTATAAAATAAAATGTAATTGCTTATAATAAAATTAAATTTCTATTAAAAAAAAAGTACAAAAAATTAGTACCAAAAAGTACTATTTGTTTTAAAAAATACACAATTTTTTTGAGAGGTAGAAAAATTTCTAAATTCTAAATTCTAAAAAAAATTAAAATTGTACCCATAAAAGTACCAAAAAATTAGTACACAAAAAGTACTTTCTTGAAAACTCGGGTACCATTAATACTAAATTTTCATTTTTAACTTCTTTAAACTTACCTCTGACCACTCCGAATAATGCCATTTGGGACCACAAAACTCTAAATCGTGTTGAGTACAATTTTCTACTTCCAAAGGTTTCGTTTCGGGCGTACATTGACCGGCATCGACCACATAACCATCCATTATGCACAAAACCATACGTGAACGTTGCATATTAAAACATTCACCCGAACAATTCGACCAGGCGGACGTAAACCAAACACCTTGGCGGCAAGAACGTGTTGGACACGAACGTTTTTGTTCGGGTGTTAGGCGTGCATCACACAGGTCGGTATAGGGAGCAGTACGATCACAATATATAGTGCGGTGTTCATGATTAACATTACAGTTCTGAGAACACTGTTGTGTCCAGTCGGACATAAGCCAAACGCCAGCCTTATCGAAACGATCATCACGATGAAAACGCCTGAGGGGCGGTGCCAAAGAGACGTTTAAATGGCGTTTATCTAGAACAGCATAATAAAGCTTTAATGGTAACATTTTGATTGTGAAAGGAGATTCTTAAATACCCATAACATTTCTTATGAGGCCAGGTGAACCTATAAGTTTGGAATACACTTTTGGCATATTATCGGGATTGCGGGCATAAATTTTACGTTTCGCCATAAGCTGGCAATTGCAGGTCTCCTTAAGATCGGGTAATTTTTCGCTTAAACATTTAGCATCTTCCACCTTCTCAATAGAGCCGCTGGCTTGCTCTTGGACACATTCAATGCTACGGCTACGTACACCTTCTGATGCATTTTCCTTACACGTACATTCGCCATATTCGGTGGGACGCCAATAGGCGGGACAGAGGCCTCTATTGCAATGATAAATATCTTCGCTGAATTGGGGCTTCTCTATAAAAGCACAACGTTTAGGGGAATAATAACGGCTCAATGACTCTTTGGTTGCCGAGTCTCTTATGCAACGAAATATAGGCATTTGGACACCGGGTCCACACGAGCGATTACATGGACCAAAACCCAATAGTTCCCAAGAAAAACGTCTACGTTTCTTTTCTTTAAGACGTGATATTTGATTTCCGCCTTGCAGTTTTAACAAATTCTCATCAATTTCATCTAAAGGCTGGCCCAATTCATTCCACTGGCTTTGCAGCTCTTCAGGTTCACTGATCGAAGACGAGGCCACAGGCAAAGTGTAGGTATAGCTTATGCCCGGATTTAAAGTATGAACCAAAAGCTAAGAAATAATTTTTTTTTTAATTTCAAGGGTGTTGAAAGGCTTAAAGAACTCACCATTAACTTGACTGGCTTACGTAACGGGCCCTTGGCCACTATGGTACTGGTCTCTTTGTTGTAGTCATAGACATCATCATCGTAAAGGAATATACCACCCTCCGAGGCCTTGTTATTGCCATTTATTATAAAAATATCGTCCGTGGTTTTTAAAGCTTTAAAGAATGAAAAAAAATGCTTAAGAAATCTGTCCTAACTTTCTTTTAAGGGCGGGACATCAAAGCTTACCTATTAAATTACTGCTTTTGGCCAATTGCCTCAGCGTTACATTCATGGCCCCCATGGGTATGGTGGTGATATAATTATAGCCGTGATTTAATTTTGATTGTGAAAATATTTCACTTACTTTGCGACACAAAACCGAACCACACTTCTCTTGACTGTCTTTGGTTGTAGCCGGGCGTATAGCACCACTGCTATGGACCGCCTTAAAGAAATGAAAATGGATATGGAATTTTTACCGTTATAAAGTTAGCATAAATCTTAATTATGGGGAGTATATTTTGGACTTGGAATAGGATACTCACCACCAGTAGTAAAAACCAAATTTTATACGAATTCTTCATTTTGTCTTAAAGTTTTTATAAAAGAAACTTTTTTATAACGTTCATATTAGAGTTACGTTCCTATAGTTTCCGAAATTTTTAACGATCTGTTAATATTATTACACCATTTCCAATGGAAATAAAAAATTTAAAGATTGAAATTAAAATGCATATGAGATTTAATTTGAATTTTAGTTCCTATTCCTGAATAATTAAACGATTAACATTTTTTCAGTAAAGGCCATTCAAAGGTCATCAAGCCTAATGCAAAATACCCCAAATTAATCGTTTCTAAAATAGATATGTTACCCTCCTTTCAATCGCTCTGTGATATCTCGAAAGATAGTGAACAATCCACATATACTCCGATTGAGGAACTGTTACAGAAGGTAGCAGATAAAAACCAAATTAAACTGAATGCGATAGTTCCAGTGGTGATCTTTGATAGAGGGTAGGCTATTCGGTACAACTGTGAGAAATACACTAGAGAGGTCAAGTCATTTCGACTACCGCAATGACGATATACTTGGGTACCAAAGTTTACTTTTGTGCTACACCAAGTGCACACCAAACTCGAATAACCTCTAGAATCACTGAATTACATTCACGAAATGGTCCATAATTCAGACAGCCACAGAAGCTGGTACATTCATTTATGGAACAAATATCAGAAAATCGTTTAGTCTTCCAGCGGAATGATAGCAGGAAACTCCACCACATTTAGCAGGGAACCATACAGTAATCCTTCGATTTACGTCGCCTCGATTAACGTTGTTTCGATTTAAGTCGTCGAATTTTTTCTTCCCTCTAACTTCAATTTGCGTCGACAATTCGATTTACGTCGCCTTTTTTTTGGAACCAACTGCGACGTAAATCGAGGGATTACTGTAACTTTTTTAAGTTCCTTGTTAAAAACATACTACTTTGTAGTATAAGCAATATGAAATTCGATTTACTTCGTTTCGATTTACGTCGCCTTTTTTTGGAACCAACTGTGACGTAAATCGAGGGATTACTGTATATCAAAGAGCTCAAGAGCAACAATTTATGTGGACAATTGGGCAGCACTGTATGCTTTAAAGGGATACACATTTAGGTCACATCTGATCTGTGAGTCTAAAAGGTTGCTAAGGGATCTTATCGAATTAGATTTTGTTGTATAACCTGGTCATTGGGACTTAATGTTATAAAGTTACAGATGAACTGAACCAGATCAGGATCAGCTTCGAAAGTAACAATAGAAGATAGGTCGATAATGCGACCAATCGCCTATTTCTTTACAAATATTGAAGAAAAATTCAATTCACTCTTCAAACGTAAACAATGGAACGACTGGGTTTCTGATTACACAGTAGTACACCAACCTTCCTAACCTAATCTAACCTAGACTCGTACCCTTTATTTCCCGGCAGCTTCCACGGAACTCATGAATTGCCAAGCTCATGGGAATGATACTTAGAATACAGTGTACGTTTACACACATTTTATATACATACGCTCTCAGCTCAGAAAAAATGATGAGTATATCAGAGCCGAAGACGAGTAGGTAGTGTTGTGTTGGCTTATTAGACGTAAGGCCTCGGTTCAAAACCCCAGGTCAGACAACTCCAGCAAAACGAAACATGAAAACATATTTCTTCAGCGACTTCCTCTCTTCCGCTCTAAGAGTGAAAATATATTGCCATGAAAAGTTCCTCAAAACATCTGTCTTTCGGAGTTGACTTTAAAACTGAAGGTCCCGCCACTCATGTATAAAATTAACACACTCAACATGGGTGGTGCGAGAAGCTAGGTCGTAATCCTGACTGAAGGGTTGTAATGACTAATTATATATCGACGCCTCCGTTCTATAACATTCTAAGTCGAAAAAGTGTGTTTTGAGTTATGAGCTCTCAAAATTTTCACGCGACATACGACCATATGTGTATTCTAAGGAGATTTTTCCCTATAACTTCGGAACAGATCGGCGCATCTTAACCAAATTTTGACAGTATTTAAGTTAGAGAACGTAGAATTTAAAAATGCAAGAACATTAAAAACGTTCTAAGTACACTTAGAACGTTATAGAATGGAGGCGTCGATATGTGTCTATCAGAGCCGATGGAGGAGGAGGAGACAACAAGAACTTGCCTTCATATAGATTCCTAGAAACGGGCATATTGAATGTAACAACAAGGCTGACACACTTGCAAATGCTCGAACAACAGAAAATTTAAATGAATTCACACGTACGATTGAAATTTCTCTACTGATGGGTAAAAAAACAATTGGTTTCGCAAAAAACTTCACTCACTTATAGAAAATCCAGGCAGTTCTCGCTCAATATGAATGCTGAACAAAATTTACGTTAAACCGGATGAGAATCCATCTTAGAAATTTGATTAATGCATTAACAGTACACTGGGCTGTAGAAGTGCTCGCCAGGAATAGCCAGAAATTATAATGACAAGGAAGAGGAGAAAACCAGAAAACATTTTCTCAAGTTCTCTTGGACATCTAGAATTTATTGACAGAAAATGTCTTAAAGAATGTTATTCAAATAGAATTCAACGCGGGAACAATAAATAAAAATTATTTGAAAAAAAATTGGCAGATGCCTTATTTTTTTCTAACACAGTTTCCCTGGTCATTTATGTAGGTCTACTAGAAGCATGTGTAAGCCATAAAAAAGACTCTTATAATTCTAATCTTTTTTTACGTAAAAAAAGAGGGAAAAATTAGGAAATTTTTAGCTGGCCGTAGTCAAGTGTAACAAATTTTCAACACTGACCACTAACCCACCCCAACAATAAAACAAAACACAATGAAAGCAAAACAGAAAATAAGAGAGGAAAACAAATTCTAATGGATTTTTGAAAATACTATTCACAACTCAATATCGTACGCTAATTGGGTCACATAATGATGAAAATGATTTCACAGAAAATTAATTTTAAGAAAAACTATGAACAAAAGCGTATGTATTGCCATCTCTGTTACAAAAAAGGGGGAAAAGTTCTTAATTTTCTTAAATTATTGACTGCACTTTATGCCTGCTCTTACAAATGATTAACAAACATTATCTCTTTAGTATGGTTTTTGTTTTTTCTTGCTTTATAAAACAAAAGAAAACAATAATAAATTTTTAATACTTTGCCACACTGTCAGTCAGTCACTGAGTCCGACAAGTCAGTTCATTATTGATGCATATCCCCTTAACATACCCATAACCATTGTGCACTGCACACTCTTTGCGCTGCACTGTACGGTTTAATGAAAATTTATTGCCAAAAAAAACAACAAAAAAAATTAAATTTTTACCCGAAACAAATAAATTTCCAATAACAATAATTGATAACATGCTTCAAATTTACTGCCTCCATTGCCACAGATTGTTTCTAGCTGAAGCAATAGAGCAGCAACATTTCCAAAAAATTAAATTTTTTTTTTAGGAAATTTAAAACTTTTAAAGCCTGTGACATTGTACGCTTGCAGTAGTTTTGTGTTCACTTCCATGCACTATGCACAGCTAAAGCTAAAGCAGTTGCTGTGCTAGTGTGTGTGTGGTCCATTAAAAGTTTGCCAAACCAAATGTGGCGTTATGGCCTATTATTTCTAATGTTAGAGGTTGGCAATGCCAATATTTTTGTATTTCTTTCGACTTTTTTTTATTAATTTATCGCGTTAAAATCATTTTGTATTCAAACATGGTTTGTTTAATTAATTTGTATTTCATCATCATCATCGTTGCCGTCATTATTATGATTGAATTTAATTCAATTAACTACATTGTAATAAATAAGTTGGCAACACCATTTATTAATATGAAATAAAAATTGTATACAGCTTAGTTGTCATGTGAATTGAATTGATTTGTCAAGTTTGATGTTGTGGCCCTATGCTCCCTAGGGGAGTAAAAGGAACTTAATAAGCAAGCTATGATGAAGCAAGCAAATATCCGTACACTCGTATACAAATCAGTGGCAGATAATCTGGTAACATTACGCAACAGTTCCAGACCGTTCTGTGTAAAAGGTTTTATAAGAGTTGTTCCCTTACAGTCGCCGTAGTCTAGTAGGGAGTATATTGGCTTAGTAGAGGTGAGACCGCGATTCAATACCCCAGGTCAGACGTCTCCATCAAAACGAAATATTAAAAAATATTTCTTCGGCTTCTTCCCCTCAGCAAATTTCTGGCTAAAACTCTGAGAGTAAATACAAAAATTTCCATGAAAAGTTTTTTAAAAATCTGCCGTTCGGAATCGACTTTAAATTGTAGGCACCGCCACTCAAGTGCGAACTTAACACACACAACATAGTTGGTGTGAGAAGCTAGGTCATAATTCGCGCTGAAAGGTTGTAATGACCAATCATGTGTATTGTATGTATGTGTAAGATTTGTTCCAAACTCGAACTGTATTCTTTCTAGATGACAGCATTATTTGTTATTCAACTTCCCTGTTCAACTTCCCTGCTGAATATTGTCTTGACAGATGTTTCCACTCTCTGATTCCAAGTAGGGATGACTGGAATCCTAATACGGTCGTTCCCCCGGAAGTCCTGGATATATATACCGACGGCTCTAAACTCGGGTTGGAAGCGGTGTCTACTCTGGGAAACTGGACCTAAATATTTCTCTCCGTCTGCCGGACTACTGCAGTGTGTTTCAGGCGGAGGTGATGGCAATTTACCGGGCCGCTCAATGGATCCTCGTCAACGATGCTCCTTTCACTCGCGTCTCGATCTTTGCTGATAGTCAGGCCGCGATAAGATCTCTCTCGGGTTTCGTGATTAACTCTAGGACCGTTAGGGAATGTCGCCGCTCTCTCGACCTTCTCTCGGGGCGCTTCACCAGTGTCTCTCTGGTGTGGGTCCCCGGGCACAGTGAAATTCTGGGAAACTATAGGACCGACGAGCTCGCCAGAGCTGGTGCGCTCCTTCCGGAATCCTCTTCTGTTGAATTGGGTGTGCCACTTGCCTCGGTCAAGTTGACCATTGCGTGGAGGTTCTTTCGGGAAGCCAACCTATCCTAAGTCAATGAGGAGTCCTGCTCCACCGCTAGACTCACCTGGCCCAAGATGGATAGAAGGCGTACCAACCAATTACTTGGTCTTGGTCGTGATGTCATCTCGACTACAGCGGCCGTGCTTACAGGTCATTGCGTCATGGGTAGACACGCGGAAAGAATGGGCCTCCCTTTCAACGACTTCTGCCGTGGATGCAGGTCCACTGAGGAAGAGGAGACTGTTGTTCACTTTCTTTGCCAGTGCCCGTCTCTTGATAGGTGTAGATATAGGTTATTTGGCTCCCCATTCTTTGTGAGCTTAACGAAGCTATCATCTATTGACATCAAGGATATAACTTCGTCCATCAAACTTTCTGGCTGGTTTTCCAGTGCGGGGTAGTCGTGCTTTTGTTGTGCAGCCCTTGCGCTGATCAACTTCTTCCTTTTCCCTGATTTTGGCGGAACTTGGTTAGTACAGGGACTGCGTTCACCCGTGGCATCACAACGGGCCGCTATGCGTGCTCAAGTGAGCTTTTGTGATATCAGAGCTACCACTCCGACCTAACCTAACCTAACTCCCTGTTCAAGTTTCTGAGAGTTCACATGATAGTTATAATAGCCGTAGTCTAGTGGTTTGCGTATTGGCTAGGTGAGTTCACTGAATTAAAATCTCAATTCTGATATTTTAAAGAAATATGTTCAAATAAAATTAGAATATAACGGACCGAATGACATCCTATCACAAAAGATATAAAGGGGCTGTAAAAACCTCTTTTTTTAAGAAAAAACTTACATTATTGTGTTAGGCCTACTTACTTCATTAATTGGTCATTACAATTACTCAGGACTACAACCCAGCTTCTTGCACTTCCCATGCCGTGAGTGTTAATTTTATCGATGAGCTGCGAGTGACATTTTTGTGCGACTTTTCATGCTGAGAGGAAGTCGCCGAAGAAATATTTTTTAATATTTCGTTATGTTCAAGATGTCTGAGTCAGAGCTTGGGCCACGAACTCTCGAACTCTCGCCTAATAAGCCGACACAACACCTACTAGTCTACGGTGACAACAGTGCAGAAAACACAATGAGTGAAATTATGGGCTTTAGTTCTCAGTGCTTGTCATTTAAACCAATTGCAATTTAGTCCAGACGTCATTTCTAGATTGCATTACTAAGTCATAACAGATATTAACTTTGAACAAATCACGATCAGTCCACAGGTTCTGTAATGTGTGATGACATCGTCTGAGTTATGTGGGTCAAAATAAAGCAGTTTTTCAACAAAGTTTCGTTTGTGTCGTTTTGAGCATATCTCGTAAGTTGTCATTTATTCCTGGACAATGTCAGAGAAGTCAAAATGTCAAAACATTGTAGAAAACATTTTCATTTTCTTTCTCTTTAAATATTAAAAATTTCTTTCTGCAGATAACACGAAAACGAAAACAATGTGGCTCCGCCAATAATAATATGCCAGAACACCTTTTCGAGTTTTTTTTTCTTTTCAATTATTTTTGGTATTCCGTTGGCTTAAAGCCAAATTGATTGAATTTTTAAAAAACAACCAGCATACAACAAATAAAGATTTTAAATTGCAAATCCATCAATTGTTGCTAAAAATAACGCAATTGTTGTAAGAAAAAATTCCATAATTTTGAAAAGCGAAAGCAGTAGGCCCATAAATTTATGAATGACCAGCATCAGCGTATAGCGAAATATTAAATTTTTCGAAAATGGAATGAAAGTTTTTTTGTTTTAATTTAAGCATGGAAAGGATATTTGATCCATTGCAGCAGAGTGAAATCTAGATGTAGGCAACAGTTGTATTCCTTCTTTAGTGAGAATTTTTACCACATATACATACATACATACATACATAATTAGGTCATTACAACCCTTTAGTGATAAGGACGCAGGTATGGCTCGTGGACCACGGACTAGAGCTCGCAAGGAATAAGACCCACGTCATACTGATGACATTGGCTCACATTCCACTCGAGATACGTATGCAGATAGGTGACGTATCACTGATCACAAGGAAGGCAGTGAGATACTTGGGTCTCAGACTAGACTGTACTGGACCCAAATACAGCATGTGGCTACCAAGGCAGCAAAACTAACGGGCATGTTAGGCAGACTGATGGCAAATATCGGCGGACTAACGCAGTCCAAACGCAAATTGATTATGGCAACGACTAACTCGATACTACTCTATGGCAGCGAAATATGGGGAGATGCTTCGGAGTTTAAATCCAAGCGGAAAATAGTAGCAGCGGTGCAACGAACAGCGGCACTAAGAGTCGCTTCGGCCTATCGCACGGTCTTGGGCGCCGCAGTGCTCGTGATCACCGGTGAGACACCTATCGACTTGATGGCATTCGAGCAAAGAATATTATGGAATGCGAAGAGGGAAAACCTCGCCATTAGTACCGCAGATGTCAGATCTCAAACTATACGGCGATGGCAAAGTAGATGGAGCGATGAAACAAGTGGAAGATGGACTGCTGGACTTATTCCATCTATAGAAGCATGGACACAGAGAAATTTTGGGGAAATTAACTACTTCCTGACCCAGTTTCTTTCGGGTCATGGTTATTTCCGACAATATCTACACCGCATGGGCAAGGTGAATGATCGTGGCTGCATTTATTGCAAGGAAATGAGTGACGACGCTGAACACACATTCTTCCATTGCATCAAATGGCAAGACGAGAAGAATGTGTTGATGGAACAAATTGGCGACAACATTGTTGACGCAATGCTCGAAAGCGAGACGAAGTGGAGCGCTGTGAGAAGATACGTAGAATGTGTACTCCGCAGGAAGAAGGTCGACCTAGATACAGTACGACAGAATGATACATGAGCAGACGAGCCAATAGCATGAAGCTGGCTTCAAATATGGCGTACCCAGACGTGGGAGAGTAGACAACGGTCCTTAACAGGACGTCATTCTGGGCCCTTCCCGAAGTAATGAAGATAGCCGTCTCGGGAAGGGAGTATCCCCAGAAGAGGAGGAGGGATTGTTTTAGTGGAAGCCCCACTCGACGCAGCTGACGACGGTCACTGTAAGTGCGAAGGCATTTTGAACCCTATCTCACACGCCAAAAAAAATTATAATCCTTTAGTCAGAATTACGAACTAATTTCTTACACCACATTGGGACCTACAGTTTAAAGTCGATTCGGAACGACAGATTTTTGAGAAACTTTTCATAACAACGTAACATTACTCTCAGAGTTTTGCCAGAAATCTGCTGCGAGGAAGCCGACGAAGAAATATTTTTTCTTATTTTGTTTAGTTGGAGATGCCTAACCTGGGGTTTGAACCGAGGACTCAAATCTAATAGGCTAACACACTACCTACTAGAACACGGCGAAATTATTAACAATTCCTATGGAATCGATTTGATCGGTTAAAACAGAGACAATGCTGATCAAGAGCAGGAAAGATAATCCTTTAGTCAGGATTACAACCTAATTATAGTTACTACCTAGCTTTTCACACAATTCATGTTGAGTGTGATAATTTTTTCGTACCTACAGTTTAATATTGAATCGAAACGACAGATTTTTGAGAAAGTTTTCAAGGCAATTTTATTTTCTCTCTGAGTTTTTGCCAGAAATCTGCTGAGAGGAAGTCGCCTAAAGAAATATTTTTCAGATTTCATTTTGTTCGAATTGTCTGAACTGGGGGTTAAACAATGGCCTCCCATCTAATAACCCAATAAACAAACATGCCATGGCCTTCAAATGAACCTGAAAATGTCTTAAAAATTAAACTAAAAAATATGAAAATCTCCAGTGGTGTTGGAAATGTTTACGACTTCGTTATTAGACCTTCAGCCATGAATATAAAAACAAAAAAATTTAAATTATCCCTACCACCTATGGTGTCGTGGACTATAAAATTGTATTTTTTCCCCGCCTTAAAACTATAAATAAAAAATATTTTTCTGGTTTACACAGTGAAAGTGAAAATTAAAAAGAGGAAAAAACAAATTCATGATCAAAGAAAACATTTTTTTTAATTTTTTCTTTGTTTTTTCTTTAAAATGTAATTAAATTTACGCAAAATTAAATAAATTTTCTTTTGTTTAGAAAACAATATTATTTCATATTGTTGTTGTTTTAAAATAAATATTCTAATTTTATGACTCTCCTGTCTAGCATTTAGTGGGTTTGTTAATAAATTTTGTTAAAAAGAAAAAAAGAAAAAAATTTTAAAAAATTTTTGTGTCACGTTACTGCATGAATTATTTGGAAATGGTGCGCATAGAAATTGTGTTGACAGTCGAAATCATTTATTATGATCTCCTTGATCTTACGAAAGATATATTAAGTCCATCCCTGAGTTTATTACACATGCATGAGAACATTTTTCTTAAATTTGTTTATTTCTATAGAAAGTCTTGGTAGTTTATTTGGTGACGGAGACCTATACTGTAACTTATTGAGCAAAAATTATAATCGGATCTTACCCGACATACATACATATATTTAACAGATACGTAAATCAAGGATTGACTCGGGTAGTCTAGTAGGTAGCGTGTTACTTTATTAGACATGAGGCCTCGGTACAAACCCCTGGTCAAACATCTCCAACTTAACGAAATACGAAAAAAATATTTTTTCGGCGACTTCCTCTCAGCAGATTTCTGATAAAAACTCTGAGTGGAAGTAAAATTGCCACGAAAACATTCTCAAATATAAAAATCTGTTGTTCGGAGTCGACTTTAAACTGTACAAAATAAGCAGTGTAAGAAGCTAGGACGTAATCTGACCCACGTGTTGTATTTACGTAAATCAGGGATCTCAGAACGAGATCTACTATGCCCATCCTATGTATCATCCGCTTGGCATTCAAAAACGAGTACCAGGCAAATAATTAGCGAACTCAAAGTCTTAGGTTCAATCAAACAAAACTAGGGCCTTTTTCTGGACGAAATTGTGCTCAAATAATAATATTTTAGGCCCTAAACTAAGCAAGACATACCATACAGTGGAAAAGCTAATGAATTCATAACCAAATGTGATGTTGTACTCAGTAATCTTCGAACTCAAATGGGCTTTCGAGTTTAACAAGTTCTAACACGCATCTTGCTAACATGATTTTACTGAATGGGCAAATGGTTCTAGCAAATTGGCCGCTAACGTACTTTTTAATAGAACGTTCGAAGCATGAATGCACATACTCCAAAAAACAATTCCTCTTCCTTTGTTTGTAAAGTAAACTTGTTCCAAAACTAGCTTTGTGTCTGTCAATATTTCGGAGCGAATTTATAAACTAAAAGTTAAAAGTTATATTTTCCTAAAAGAAATAGTGTCCCTAGGATTTCAGTTTCTCTACCTTCGAACCCAGATACTTGTTTAACAGATTCTGTACAATTTCCTCGTCAAGTGAGTGCAGCCCTAGCGCTGACCAACTTCTTCCTTTTCCCTGATTTTGGTGGAACTTGGTTAGTACAGGGACTGCGTTCACCCGTGGCATCACAACGGGCCGCTATGCGTGCTCAAGTGAGCTTTGTGATAACATAGCTACCACTCCGACCTAACCTAACCTAACCTCGTCAAGTGAACTAATATGCCACGCCCTAGAAGTGCCAACGTCCGATCGTACTGTAATCGGTAATAACTCTGATAAGAAGTGGCTTATCCCGCTTAACAGAAATTCTAAAATTTCAAATTCAATGGAGCCTTTTGCAGATGTTGAATCAGCTATGCAGGGCAAAAACTATCCCCCCCCGTGTTAGGTTCCAGCTCCTAAGAATTCACAAAAATAAACGAACAGAACAGAAATAAACGAACTTAGAAGAAGGGAAGCTTCCATGATTGTAATCGAAGAGGTTTAAGCCGCTATTAGATGCTATTAGAGACCTAATTTTCTCCTTGAGTCCTGTTGTTTCTCAATATATAGCTATGTCAGAGTAGCCTTACTATCACGATGTTTGTAGTTATCTCTTAAGATGTTACAAATACAAGAACAAACAAAATACGCCCCCCTACTGCATGTACAGTGTTGTGGGTTGTAAAAATACTTTTTTGTCTGCCGCTGCTGAGATTAGCATCTTTTGGTTAAAAAACGAAATTAAAATGATAAATTATGGCGTTTATCTATGACGTAGATGCCTATGTAAAAAAAAACCAAAAGAATTCTTTACAAAGAGAAAAAAAGAAAAAAACTTGAAAGAACAAACGAAAGAAAATCATTAAAATGGTATCCAAAATGATAAATTCGAGTAGATGACCTTATTATAGCATAATCTATAGCTCACTCTATTAACCCTAATAGTACCAGAGATCTTGCAATTCTTTACAATGTTCACAAAGTCAATTCAAAATAGTTTGAATCTTAGATGGTCGCTTGCACTACCCGATTATTATTCAGGCTAAAAAACTGCTTCTGTGCGAATACATTGAACGGAGATATACGTTTATTTGGCATTTGTAGAGACGCCAGAGATATCTGGCTCGATATGGGTATATACAGACCAAATTTTACATTAAATCTGACCAGAGTTCAACATAGAAATCTCAAGTACATGTCCTGACACTGGAAATACTTCAGAATGACTTTTGCAGAAGCTGTAATAGCAAGAAAGTCGTCGAAGTCTAAAAGGAAATGTTTTGGCTTATTGGACAAGTACCCACGGTTCAAATCTCAGCTCAGACAATCTCAAATAAAACAACGGTGAAAAAAAATATTTCTTCCTGCGATTTCCTACCAGCAATCATCTGGCCTTTGTGAGTAAATAAAACTGCCATGAAAAGTTTCTCAAAAATCTGTCGTTCGCAGACGATGTTAAACTGTAGGTCCTCCAGTCATGAATATAATTAAAACACCCAACATAGGGGATGCCTTTCAAAATGTATCAATACAAAGTTTGTATGCAGTTCTGCTACTGTATATAAACTATGTAGATATGCAAAGTAACTAAACAATGCATCAACTATAAATCCGATGCCAGATTGCTTTTTGACTGCGTTAAAAATACACATTGACGGCGTTTTGAAATAGCATACATTGTATATATTTTGTACAGCGGCATTATGAAACACGATACTTTGTTCAAACACAAAGCAACGAACATTTTGGAAGGCAGCCAGGTAGTGTGAAAGCTAAGTTGTAATTTTGACTAAAGCGTTGTAATAACCAATTACGTAAGTAAGTATTGACGAGAAGAAAAGAGAAGACTACAAAACATTTTCTCTGTCATTATGAGGTCCATAGAAGCCTGAGACGATATATCCGTCGTGGGTACTTAGAATTTTTTGACTGAAAGTGTCTAGCCAGAGATAATTGGGGTAAAGTTCACATATTCAGAAAGCTATCGTAATGTCTGAGAGATGATCACAACAACAGTTCCAACAGGACCTTGTAGGACCCAAATAAGCTATGCTGATTGAGGAGGCTGTCAATTGAAGCTAACCTTGGTTGCCATACTAATTTTATTTTGTCCAGATGGAGGTATAATCGGCAGATTTGATGTACAATCTTATCGTGAGAGTAATTTAATTCGAAATCTTTGTAAATAGATTCCCGGGGTCTTTTAAAATTTTTCTTAATTTAGTTCGATATCTTTGTGCATAGATTCCCATGGACTAGGTCTTCAAAATTTTTCATCATTAAAACAGAATTCACATGCAAACGAACATAGAGCACAAGGAGTATTACCCGCTAGTATGTAGTCGTTTGCCAATAGCCATAGGAAAAAACACCACGAGTGTAGTTAGTGAATGAATTTTAGTCACAAGCAATTGCACAACTAGTCTTCAAAAATCATGTTCACTGATATGGTAACACCGGCTAGACTTATACCCAAAAGAAGAAGAAAAAGATGAAGAAAGGTAAGGTATGGGAAAGAATGTTTCCCTATTAAAGAAACTTGCTTATACACCAGGGGACTTATTTTAAGAGAAGAGAGACGGGAACCCTGGTTTGTTTTTAATATTGAAATCAAAAAAAGTGTCAAATGTAAACAGACTGTATTTGATGATCTAATGTTGGCAATAAAATTTTCCTTTAATGTGAAATTCTAAGCCAAGTGATGGCCTATTAGACAATGACTTCCGGTTGTTGCATGTTATTGCCATAACAAGCCATGTTACCACATTAAATGTGAATATGTCTGCAGCAGCAACAGCAGTAACAACTACTAGCTTTAGCAGTAACATGTTAAAACATTTAATGTCAGCTTAAATTACATTTTAAAGCTTTACGAACGAAATTACAGAATACAGATGAAAAAGAAAGAAGAAGCAAAGAAACGGTAATAAAAGCAAAGTAAGTAAAGAAATTTCATCTCCATTACCAATAAATAAAGACTCTCCCGTCTGTCTGCCTATGTATGTATATTTGTTGAGTGTCTAATAACATTGACTTAAATTGTAATTAATGTGTGTGTCCCCCTTGTCTGTCTGCCTGTATCTTTTTTTTGTTTAGTCACCTTTAATTGTAACGTGTTTTTTCTTTTTAACTTTAAATATGTTTTTGGTCCAGAAACTTATAGTAGTTGTTGTCACTTTAAAAGATGTTTTATAAACATTTTTTTTTTAATTTTTAAATTCACGTAACATTATATGGACAGTTACTCAGTGTAGTAAATTAAACAATCAATCGAAATTTTAGAAATCACACGTAAATTAATAACGATTGTATGGAGCTTAAAACAGTTGGTCTTTTATAAAGATATTTACCAGCAACATTTGACATTTTAACTGTCAAAATTCTCAACACCATTTAAACTTCATTGTATTAAAGGGTGTTTTTTATAGAGGTATAGAACTTTAAGTTGCAATAAAACAACGATGGATTATTCGATTGACATGAATTTTATTTATCCGAAAGATAATCTTGTGGCATTACATTTTAAATATGATTTTTGGCATATGACCGCCACGGCTGGCGCGGATGTAGTCCAATCTGGACCTCCAATTTTCGATGACTTTTTCCAACATTTGTGGCCGTATATCGGCAATAATACGGCGAATGTTGTCTTCCAAATGGTTAAGCGTTTGTGGCTTTACCGCATAGACCAATGACTTTACATAGCCCCACAGAAAGTAGTCTAGCGGTGTTAAATCACAAGATCTTGGAGGCCAATTCACAGGTCCAAAACGTGAAATTAGGCGGTCACCAAACGTGTCTTTCAGTAAATCTATTGTGGCACGAGCTGTGTGACATGTTGCGCCGTCTTGTTGAAACCACATCTCCTGGACATCATGGTTATTCAATTCAGGAATGAAAAAGTTAGTAATCATGGCTCTATACCGATCACCATTGACTGTAACGTTCTGGCCACCATCGTTTTTGAAAAAGTACGGACCAATGATTCCACCAGCCCATAAAGCGCACCAAACAGTCAGTTTTTCTGGATGTAACGGTGTTTCCACATACACTTGAGGATTACCTTCACTCCAAATGCGGCAGTTTTGTTTGTTGACGTAGCCATTCAACCAGAAGTGCGCTTCACCGCTAAACAAAATTCGCTTATGAAAAACGGGAACAACGGTAATCTCGTTTTGGGCCCATTCGACGAATCTACGCCTTACTTGCTGATCGTTTGGCTTCAAATCTTGCACGAGTTGGATTTTGTAAGCACGCAAAGCAAGATCCTTCCGCAAAATCTTCCATAAAGTGGATGGACACAAATCCAATTCCTGTGCTCGATGGCGGATGGTCTTATTCGAGTCTTCCTCAATGCTACGCTCTACAGCAGCAATAGCTTCTTCTGTACGCACCGTACAGCGTCTCTGGGGATGCGAATTATCAATAAGAGTAAACGTGGTGCGAAAACGTTCCATGGTTAATCGAATTAACTGCTCTGATGGACGATTTTGTCGACGATAAAATGGACGTAGTGCGCGATAGGCGCGACGTAGTGTGTTCAGGCGTGAGTCTATTCATGATGAATTGCCAAACCAAACTGAGAATAAATCACTTGACAGCTGTTAAATCGGTCGCCATCTTGAAAAGTCATGCCAACTTAAAGTTCTATACCTCTATAAAAAAACGCCCTTTACTTAAATAACAACAAATTTATTTGATAACTATAGGGTTACGCAGTAAGAGTGCATTTTTAAAAATTTTACGAAGAAAACTGCACGTGTGAAACATTGTTTGCTTGTGGAATAATACGGTGAGAACGCTCTATCAAAAACTCAACATATCCAGTGAATTGTGCATTTCAAGAGTTGTGACATCAAATTTCAGTGTGGTATAGAACAAAAAAACTTTGAAGACTATAAATTAGAAACATTACTCGATCGAAATTCGTGTGGGACGAAAGAACGTAGATACCTGAGATCAGCAATGAATCGCTTTTTCGCTACTCATAAGTACTCATGAAATTTTGAGTATGAGTGAGTCAACAGTATTGAAATCCAACTACTCTGATTCATTCGTACTCACTACAACATTGATTTATAAATACAAGTTGCAATGAGTATGAGTACAACGTTGACATCAAACTCATAACATTCGAACTATGTTTGATTCATACGCCTACTCATTCAGATTCATAAATTTAGAAAAATATTTATAATACTCATAAATGATTCGAGTGATTCGAATCATTCATCAAAATTTACATTCTTAGTTGTTGTTGCATTTACAAAGAAAGAAGAAAGACACATAAACAAAAAAGACAAAGACAGCAAGCAGAGCAAACACACAACCTTCTTGTGAGTATTGTAGCGTTCGTACGCGAATCATACTTATTTTGTGATTCGTGTATACGATGAGTCGTGGAGAGTCGAAATCAATAACATCATGCGTATTGTTAAGTATGAGTACCATGAGTATTTAAAACTTTGAATATGAGTAGTATGAGTATGACATTAAAATAAGTATGAATGCGTCTAAATATCAGAAATTAGGAGTATGATTCGAATCTACTCATCGTTTTGAATACTCATTGCTGACCTCTCGTACATACATACATATATAAATCTAATTACAACCTTTTAGACAGAATTACAACCTAGTCACTCACGCCACTCACGTTGTATGTGATAAGTTTTTACATGAAACTTTTCATGGCAATTTTATTTTCTCGCTGAAATCTGCTGAGAGGCAGTCGCCAAAGAAATATTTTTTATATTTTCATTTAGTTGGAGATGTCGGACCTGGGATTCAAAACGAGGTGTCACGTCTTATAAGCCAACACAATACTTGCTAGACTACAGATGAGAGAACAGTATGCACAATCATTAGGCGTGACTCTAGCAACCATTTCAAAGCAACACGATTCATTCAAAAGCTTGTAAATTAAAAGCCACATGAACAGCAGACAAGAGAAGTTGAAACAGGATTTTCCATGTCTAAATCTGCTCTTTGAAGACGCCAAAATCTAGTAGGACGTGTGTTTTCGTATTAAAAAAGAGCCCGTGGTTCAACATTTAGCTCAGACAGGTCGAACAAAATAAAATCTGAGAAATTACATTTTTTGGTGTCTTCTTCTTCTCAGATTAAAATAAAATTTCCATCAAAAGTTTCTCAAATCTGTCGTTCGGAGTCGAGTTTGAATACTAGGCCTCGCACTCATGGATAAAATTAGTACACACATCATGAGGGGTGTGAGAGACTAGGTTGTAATACTGACTAATGACTAATTAAGTGAATAAGATTTGATCGCTTTAAATAGAAATCATTTTTGCAAGGAATTCTCACTTACGATGAAAATTTAATTCATTACGGCAATCCTAAGCGTATGAAATCATATGTGAAGAACCGGCAATAAGCAAAATATTCGGTCAAGCAGAATATCTAATGTGACAAGGTTATGTGCTGCATTTTATGGAATCAGAAGAATGAGAGAGATCTACCTCACTCCAGACCTCGGTGTTTCTGACTAACATTTCTTTCGATCGATGCAGAACGATCTAGTGGTAGACAATATAGATCGAGTGCTTGGAAAACAGTTAAATACATCGAAAAAATTCGAGGTTTTTTTCATTGTTGAACATCGCATATGGCACACAATATGCCATGCATAACCAACACATAAATGTCAGGGGGAAATGGGATCATTACCTAATAAATGGCAGGGGGAAATAGGATCATCACCTACTGGTTTCTAGGTCAATTCCTAATTTACTGCTAATAAGGCCAAATTTTTGCTGTGGTATACTTAGCAAAAGAAAGTAAAATGGGTTTTAGATGTCCCAAATTTTTGTTGGTTATTTACAATGGAAATGTGATCGATCTAGCCTAGCATGTAGACTCCCTCATGAGGAGAACAAATACTTGAAACCTGTACGGCATTAATACGTCTAAGAAAGGTACACCTCGGTGTACACAAAGTAATAAGCAGGCAATTATCCTTAATGATAGCAATTAGCAGTCTGAAGTTTGTCAGAGCATAGTAGGGATAAGTTAAGTCGCCGTAGTCTAGTAGGTAGTATGTTGGCTTATTAAACGTAAAGCCAGGGTTCGAGCCCCAGGCCAAACATCAAAACAAAACACAAAAAGTATTTTTTCGGCGACTTTCTCTCAGCAGATTTCTGGCAAAAACTCTGAGAGTAAATAAAATTGCAACGAAAAGTTTCTCAAAAATCTGTCGTTCGGATTCGGTTTTAAACTGTAGGTCTCACCACTCATGTATAAAATCAATACACACAACATAAGTGGTGTGAGAAACTATGTTGTAACCCTGACTGAAGGGTTGTAATGACCAATTATGTATATGTAGTAGGGACACTCTATTTGAAGGCAGTACAATAAATCGTCTGATCGCAGATATCTTCTAGCTCTAGGCAATGATAAATAAATTCTGTTTTTAATTTTAATTTTGTTGTAAGAATCAAACGATGCAATGGAAGAATCGATGTATTTTGTGAAAAATTAATAAAACATTAGTGTTCCTTTGCAATCGCAAAGAACATCGATATATTTTTCAATTTTTATTCACTGAAATGATCTCTTTCGATTACACTACACTTGAGGGTGGGGTGTCAAAAAATGGCTTTTTTGGAATTACCGTAAAATGGGGAACAGCCGTAGCATACAATACTTTGAATGACATGATCTTACACAATCCTATCTCAGTAAAGAAATTATTTCCCATAAAAATATCGTTTTTTAAAGGAGAATTTAACATTTATGAAGAAAAGAATTTTAGGAAATATTTTCTTAAATTTTGTGTTTCTCAATAATTGTTTAATGAATTATAATGGATAACTTTTCTTAAGCCTATCTTTGTGCTATAGTTAAAAATGAAAAAAAATTTAATTTAAAAAAAATTTAAAAACAATTTTTTTCAAAATAATTAAAATTAAAAAAAAAACCTTGTTGAAAACTTTAAAATTAAAAAATATTTTTTTAAAATTTTTGTAATTTAAAAAAAAATTTTGAATTCCAAAAAATTTATTTTATTTTAATTCTCCTCTAATGATACTGAATTAAAGTGATAATGAATTAAAAATATCAATATTTATTTATTTTCCTTTTTGTTTTTATCATATGGATTATGGTATGGCAAGATGCTTGTGAATTTTTAATTTTCATATAAGGCTTTAGGCTTTAAACTCAGTTCATAATTGAACATTTTGTTATCTTATCGTTTAACATTCTATAGACAAATCTGTTGAAATACGTTTTAAGATGTTTTCATTATCTGTTCATATCTTTTCTTTTTTTTTTCTTGAAGATTTTATAAAGTAAAGTTTACATGAAGCGTTCGCTAATCCTTTTTGAAGTCACAATAAATTTCACAAGATTTCAAGACTTTAATTTGATTGCTTATAAAAGACTTGTTTAGCACAAGTTAAGTCTTATGGGAAACTTTAACAAACACATAAGCATACACATACACACACTATACAATACGAAGAGTTACTTTTAATGATGGTAATTACGAAAGACACGCACAAGTTAAGAGAGAAAATAAAAATAAAAATAAACGCGATATGAAATGATCATAAACGATTTAGCACTTGTTAAGAAAATGATTAAATTTATGCAAAAAAAAATTATGAAAAAAAATGTATTTAAGCTTAAAGATTACAATTTAATTTTTGTTTTTAATTTAAGTTTTAAAATAAATATATTAAAAAATTTTTTGTTTCAAAAAAGTTTATTTTTTATTTTAAAAAATATTTTTTTTATAAAAACTTTTAAAATTTTTATTTAATTTTTTTAAATTAAGACCTTTAAAATTTTTTTTAATTTTTAAAAAATTTTTTTTTAATTTTTTTAAATTTTTTTAAAATATTTATTATTTTTTCAAAATTTTTTTTTAACTTTTTTTAATTTTTTAATTTTATTTGAATTTTTTTTTAATTTTTTAAAAAATTTTTTTTTTAATAAATTTTTCAAATTTTCGTCTTGTTGAAACGTTGACAATTTACACACGAATGAGAAATTTTTTAATTAAAACCGAAATATTTTATGATTACCACTGACAAAACAAATCGTATCGGAAACAAAATATATTTACAACAACAACTACAATCAAATAGAAAACAGATCCACAACAACAACAATAGAAATACTCTTATATTGCTCGACAATAAGATGCCTCAACCAAAAAAAAAAGAAGAAAAAAACAAACGAACTGTACCAGATTCATTGTTGGCCACACTTTTTTATCTTCTCTGCGGCCATTCATCTCTCTTCTTCAACACCGAAAATTATATGCGTTACTGTATACGTTTGTGCCCTTAATAAAGCCAATAATAATGGATTCGCATATACTATAGGCCAGCGTAAAAAAAGAAGGAACATACAACATAATAACGCCAGATACCAGTGCTCCAAAGTACCACAGTACCAATAGAGTCAAAACAAAAAACTTATTATGACTGTTTAAATGCTTTTTTGAACCATCATCTCAAAAAAAAAAATCAAAGAATATACCAGATGCCCATCAAACAAAAAAAAAACAACTTAGTCCATCAAGAACGACTATTAGACAACCTACCATACACCACAGTGCACTTTTACAAACTCTGGCCATCAACAACCTTCTTAAAATACTGCAAGGGCGATTCCTTTGTTTTGATAGGGACTTAGAAGAGCTGTCTTCTAGGTCAAGTATGTATTGTCCACACTTTTATGTCTCCGGCATTTGACAACCTTCTAAAAATGCAGCATAAGCATGGTTTATGCAAACTACGCAGATGGTTTTTCAGTAATGGTTTCAAGCATGCTTGACAGAGTGGTAACCGATATAGCTAAATTGACTCTGTAAACTGTAACAGTAAACTGTTATTTATTATCCCATTTACCATTGAGGTTATGTATACAGATGTTATACTAGACAGAAGGCTACACAGGATTCCCCACTTCTTTCGTAATTAGAAAATCCGTAAAAGTCATGTGGGTATGCCTTAGCCGTAGGCATAACCTTGTATACAGAATCTAAGCTGATTTATGGGGTGTATGCCTATGACTATCGGAAATTACATTAAGCCCCACCAACTAATAACTTTATTTGTGGGTGATATCGGCCCGTTGGCACCAAAATTTCTGATGGCTTTGGAAGAGGCGAAATCAAAGCACACTTTATTGCTTCAGGGCCTATTGTGAAATTAACTGGACAGAATGCAGGTTGAAAAAGTCGCCGTAGTTTAGCGGGTAATGTGTTGACATATAAAGGGTGTTTTTTACAGAGGTATAGAACTTTAAGTTGGCATTACTTTTCAAGCTGGCGACCGATTTAACAGCTGTCAAGTGATTTATTCTCAGTTTGGTTTGGCAATTCATCATGAATAGACTCAGGCCTGAACAACGCTTGCAAATAGTGCAATTTTATTTCGAAAATAATCGTTCTGTGCGGAAAACGTATCGCGCACTACGTCCATTTTATCGTCGACAAAATCGTCCATCAGAGCAGTTAATTCGATTAACCATGGAACGTTTTCGCACCAAGTTTACTCTTATTGATAACTCGCATCCCCAGAGACGTTGTACGGTGCGTACAGAAGAAGCTATTGCTGCTGTAGAGCGTAGCATTAAGGAAGACCTGAATGAGTCCATCCGCCATCGAGCACAGGAATTGGATCTGTGTCCATCCACTTTATGGAAGATTTTGCGGAAGGATCTTGGTTTGCGTGCTTACAAAATCCAACTCGTGCAAGATTTGAAGCCAAACGGTCATCAAGTAAGGCGTAGACTCGTCGAATGGGCCCAAAACGAGATTACCGTTGTTCCCGATTTTCATAAACGAATTTTGTTTAGCGATGAAGCGCACTTCTGGTTGAATGGTTACGTCAACAAACAAGACTGCCGCATTTGGAGTGAAGGTAATCCTCAAGTGTATGTGGAAACACCGTTACATCCAGAAAAACTGACTGTTTGGTGCGCTTTATGGGCTGGTGGAATCATTGGTCCGTACTTTTTCAAAAACGATGGTGGCCAGAACGTTACAGTCAATGGTGATCGGTATAGAGCCATGATTACTAACTTTTTCATTCCTGAATTGAATAACCATGATGTCCAGGAGATGTGGTTTCAACAAGACGGCGCAACATGTCACACAGCTCGTGCCACAATAGATTTATTGAAACACACGTTTGGTGACCGCCTAATTTCACGTTTTGGACCTGTGAATTGGCCTCCAAGATCTTGTGATTTAACACCGCTAGACTACTTTCTGTGGGGCTATGTAAAGTCATTGGTCTATGCGGTAAAGCCACAAACGCTTGACCATTTGGAAGACAACATTCGCCGTATTATTGCCGATATACGGCCACAAATGTTGGAAAAAGTCATCGAAAATTGGACGTCCAGTTTGGACTACATCCGCGCCAGCCGTGGCGGTCATATGCCAAAAATCATATTTAAAATATAATGCCACAAGATTATCTTTCGGATAAATAAAATTCATGTCAATCGAATAATCCATCGTTGTTTTATTGCAACTTAAAGTTCTATACCTCTATAAAAAACACCCTTTATATTCGAGGCGGTGTGACGTCCTCTCAGCAGTCTTTTGACAAAAAATCCGAGAGTAAAATAATAATTGCAATGAAAAAACATTCCCAAAAATCTGTAGTTCGGAGTCCATCTTAAACTGCAGGAACCGCCACTCATAGTTGAAATTAACACACACAACATGGGTGATGTAAGAAGCTAGGTTGTAATTCTGAATAAGGGGTTGTTATGACCAATTAAGTAAGTAAGGCAATTCGAAGTCTGACAATCTCATTTTCTTTGCAGTGAATTTAACGATGATTTGCATTTTCTAAAGTAAATTTGTCGATAACTTGCATTTTTTACAGTAAATATGTCGATGACTTGCATTTTCTACAGTAAATTTGTCGATAACTTGCATTTTGTACAATAAATTTGAGAGACGTCCGGGAGACGGTTGCATAAATGTCAGATAGTCTAAATTGATAAGGAAAGTAGATTTCCTTTCAGGACTCAAGTGCTTTTGATACTATCTTCAGGTATCCCATTTTTTGAATTAGGTGAATTCCTGAGTATGTCTAGAGAAAGATGTAATCATAGGAGATATTTTGTAGGCTGCACGTTTTCAATCGATATCAGTGGTATCCAAGAAAATTTACTTGAATTCATTCGGAGAAGTTGCTATTTAAACATAAGCATCATTTGTTATCGGAGTAGCTCTGATAATTATGTAGATAATCAAGTGGTTCATCATGGTTGCCTAAAGTAAGAAACAAAATATGTACCTTCAAAGTTATCGAAGTGTCAATTGTTGGGTATTTGCCGTGATGATTCTTATATTCTTTGGTTTTGGGGATGTTTATTCGAAGAATAAATAAGACTAAGAACTGAGCAGTGTGGTGTTTCGTTTAGAGTTTAGAGTTATCGTTAACTTGGAATTCTCAAGAGCTATGTTTTTTAGGGAATTAATTAGCATGCGGCAGATCAAATTATTGGATCATTTGAAGCTGGAGTCTTAAACCTTATGATGGCAACATGTAGAGTATTTGACTAAGTCGATGTGAGGTGACTTAAAATTAATTTTCAATTTGATTTTATTTCCATTCCCATTCCTAATTGTTTCTTATTAACCATCGCTATTTATTTTCTTAACGCGACTTTAAAGAAACAAAGATTTTAAAAATAAATACATTAAGAACAACAAAAATAAAATAATGTTTTAATTATTAAAAAATAAACAAAATAAAGTGAGCCAGAATAAGAGCAACATGACAAGGCAACTCATTTTCACACATGACGGATGGGAAGACGTTTTAAGTCTTAAACAAATTCCGAAATTCTTGCACTTAACAGAAACATTTTAATCCAACATTTATTACCTCATTAACTGTCTTCAAATAGTTTTGATTTGTATGAGATTTCAATGTTTCAATTTCAAATTTGTTTCAATCTGTCAATGTTGGCATTGAATTTTTTAAATCCGTATAAGTGGCTTCTTAAAGTCATCACTTGAGACTTTTTAACGCCCACACTTAAAATTGTCAAATTAGCAGTAGCATTGTCAAAAATAAATTCCATTAAAATTGAAAGCAAAACAATAGCTAAGAGGGCTGCTCTGTTTGTATTTTAAGAGAATTCCTAAGCCTAACAACAAGCATGAATTCAGAGATTTTATTAGAAAAGTGTATTCTTCCCCTTTATTGGAATATCCATAGGGAGGCTTTAAAAAATGCTGATCTGGCAAGGCTGTCAGCTATAAAAAATCTTTCATTATAAAGGCAAGGTTACCCCATCTACGAATATGACTCATCAACACATAAAAAGTAATCAAAATTTACTTCATAAGTGTTGATTCAAACGTGGCCATTTTTCCAGCATATTAGACGTGAGACCTCGGTTCAAACCACAGGTCAGACATCTCCAACCAAACGAAATACGAAAAAATATTTCTTCGGCAACTTCCTCTTAACAGTTTCTCAAAAATCTGTCGTTCGGAGGTCCTGCCACTCATGAATAAAATGAACACACACAACATCAGTAATGTGAGAATCTAGGTCGTAATCCTGACTCAAGGCTTGTAATGACCAATTATGACAATAATAACGTTGTGCTTATGGTCGACCTACTGTACTACTTTTGATTATGATCACAAAAGACCTACCATACAAGGGATTAATAGGATTTTATAGAAATATGAAGAGATTGGAAGTATTGCAGATATTTTTAGGCCTATGCATCATTGGCTATGTAGGTTAAGTTAGGTCGGAGTGGTAGCTCTGTTATCACAAAGCTCACTTGAGCACGCATAGCGGCCCGTTGTGATGCCACGGGTGAACGCAGTCCCTGTACTAACCAAGTTCCACCAAAATCAGGGAAATGGAAGAAGTTGGTCAGCGCAAGGGCTGCACAACAAAAGCACGACTACCCCGCACTGGTAAACCAGCCAGAAAGTTTGATGAACGAAGCTATATCCTTGATGTCAATAGATGATAGCTTCGTTAGGCTAACAAGGAATGGGGAGCCAAATAACCTATATCTACACCTAGCAACAGACGGACACTGGCAAAGAACGTGAACAACAGTCTCCTCTTCCTCAGTGGACCTGCATCCACGGCAGAAGTCGTTGAAAGGGAGGCTCATTCTTTCCGCGTGTCTACCCATGACGCAATGACCTGTAAGCACGGCCACTGTAGTCGAGATGACATCACGACCAAGACCAAGTAATCGGTTGGTAAGCCTTCTATCCATCTTGGGCCAGGTGAGTCTAGCGGTAGAGCAGGACTCCTCATTGACCCAGGATAGGTTGGCGTCCCGAAAGAACTTCCGCGCAATGGTCAGCTTGACCGAGGCTACGTACGTACTGCCGAAAATATCGTCTCTGTTAGTAAAAGTGTGGTGCATAATCAGAATTTGTCGATACCACGGCTTTCTCAGCAATTGCACTTATTTTGCGGTTAATTAGGGCGTGTTTTGTATTTGGATTTGCACCTCCAACCATATAAAGTCCAACTCATGCAATAATTAAAACCCACTGATCATTTAAAATGCCGTAGATATGCCGATTAGGTTTAAGAGCCTGTTGGTGATTTTTTGAATAAAATTTTCTCTGGCGGGGAAATTCGTATTCGTCTCAAGGGTTCAGCACGCAAATTTGTTGTTTATGGGGATCGGAAAATCCAAAAGTATGTGTGTGCCATAGTATCTGGAAGAAGTGACTGCTTTTAGTCCGCAGGTATGTTTTTTCGAAAATGGTCCTGAAAAAAACAATTCAGAGCAATATGAGCTCATGGTGACCGAATATTTTAGCCTGTAATTGATGACTATGAACAGGACTTTGTGGTCGACGATGCCACACAACCCAACCGATTTTAGCTTTATAGTTTAAGAGATTTCCTCAAAGATTAATTAAACGTGTTCATAACGTCAATTGGCCACCAAGAATAATTGATTTTCCGCCGTTAGGCTTTGCTTATGGAGCTACGTCAATGACTGTGTGATTGTCAAAGAATTGTGAACATACAGCCGAAGCTTATTTGCAAATAACCCTGGCAGAGTTTTACTTACTAACTCAATTGGTCATTGCAACCCTTAAGTCAGGATTACAACATAGCTCTTACACCACTCATATCGTGTGTGTTATTTTATGCTTGAGTGGCGAGACCTGCAATTCAATGTCGACTTCGACCGACAGATCTGAAAAACTTCTCATGGAAATTTTATTTTAATCTCAGAGTTTTAGCCAGAAGTCGCCGAAAGTATTTTTTTCATATTTTGTGTTTTGTTTGAGTCAGGGCCTCTCGTCTAATAAGCCAATACACTATCTGCTACACTATGGCTACTCTGACAGGATCGTGAATATGAATTCATAGGGATATACACATATGAGGACAGAGTTGTTGGCCAGATTTGAAGATTATGAACTCGACAGTATGTAGCTTAAACAAGATGGAGTAATTTCACGTGATAGCTTCACCAATTGTCTAGCAATATCATGCGATTTGTTAGATTTTCTTGATGAGCAACGTAAATACGGATAAATCCCTAGCAAGAGAGCTTTTGATCACCAACAAGATATCACTGATAAGTGTGAAAAAAGGGGTCAAGAACTATCTTTACAAGGATCGACTAAACACATAAACCATTCCAACAACCTTGTACTTGTTACATAATGGCAGGGTTCGTATAAAAACTTAATGAACACTCTAGTAAGGAGTTGCTTAACTAATCTTTTCTAATTGACTATCTGATCTCACCCAATGTACTGTTTAAGTAAGTTGCCTTTTTTGTGATAGAATATCCCTCTTTATTCCAATATTTTTTTTTTCAAATTCTTATTCTCCCTTTTCTCCCCTCCTCACTCAAAAGAACGTAGTTCAATCTGCCAAATTCAATATTTAATCATTACCAATGAGGTCCATAGGTCATCACTTATTATTAAGCTTTTCAAAGCCACACAAAAAAAACGAACATTTTCTTCTTTTCCTCTTCTTTTAATATTTTTTAATTCCGATCATTATTTCATGCGGACAGCATTTGCCACCTTTTTAACTCCTAAAGAGACCATTTAAAGCAAGCGGCTAAAAAGAAAGAAAAAAACCGAACAACAAGCTTTAATTCAGGCTCTTTAACTAAATCATACTCCTTCCACAAGGATGAACATGACGGTAAGATCACCTGGCCAAAGAAAAAAAAACTACAACAAAAAATTGTTGATTGAACGTGAACGTGTTGAAAGATTACAACAACAACAACAAAAGTAAAAACAATTTAAAGAATTAAGCGGACTTTTAAAGAGCGTTTAAATTTAACGAGTCTCACATAAACTTCATAGAAATCATGATAATGATGGTGATGAGTATGATAATGATGTTTAGAGGATAATTTTTTTCTATACAACAAAATAAGGAGAAGAAATTAATAAAGCACAGTGGGATCACAGTGTGAAATATATGAAACGAAATACTGGACTTTTAAAGTTTAATTTCAGAAGAATAAAGGAATTTCAAATGCTTTTGCTGTATGCTTTCTCGCTGTCAACGCCTGATATGCACTGAAGTGTTTTCTTTTGGAACGCAATGATGCGTTACAAGTCCTAAGTATTTGTTCTGATAATTCATTTCCATCATCACTGAATCTACATGTTGGCTTCGAAACGATCCCCATTCTGAACAAATGTAATATGAATTCGCAGTGCTATGCCAAAAACCTGGTTACCAAACTCAGGTCATTCCTGGATAGTCTGATGCCTCCTCTTAATGTAATTTGCAAACAAAAGTTTGACTGCCCCGAACTCAAATGCTTCGAGACTAGTCTTTGCTACTCTTATTTTCCCTTTCGATGAGTATACCCTTCCAAATATTTGTTTCCATTCCACAGAGGAGTTCTCCCCTCCCTCCCCACCACGCAGGGACCTAGCGGAGAGCAAAGGAAGGCACATCTATTTCTCTCAGCTCCAGCCTAAAAAACTTGTCCACGAGTTTAATAGCTCAAGAGGCCATGTTATGGAGCCCTTGAATTTTAAACAGATTGCCGAGTTTGAATTTTATATCATCCCATAGAATGAGCTGTATTGGACTACAGAAATTCATTTTAAACAAAATTTTTTCTATGAAGAGTTTTATTCTTTAACTCGCGAGTTTTATTTTGAGCTCGGAGTTTTATTATTAAACTTGCGAGCTTATGAAGCCCTTGAACTTTAAACAAATTGCCGAAATTGAATTCTATATCACAACGTAGAGTGAGCTGTAGTGCACTACAAAAATTCATTTTAAACAAATTTTTTTCTATGAAGAGCTTTATTCTTTAACTTGCGAGTTTTATTTTGAGCTCGGGAGTTTTATTATTAAACTTGCGAGTTTAATTTAATTTTTTTAACAGTATTTTTTATAAGCAGGAAAATTTTATTTTTAATCCAAAAATTCATTTTAAACTAAATTTTTACTATGAAGAGTTTTACTTTTTAACTCGCGAGTTTTATTTTATTAAGCTCGCGAGTTTAATTGATTTTTTTTGTAATAGTATTTTTTATAGGCAGGAGAATTTTATTTTTAATCCAAAACTTTATTTTAAATACTATTTTAACTATAAAGAGTTTTATTTTTTAACTCGCGAGTTTTATTTTAAGCTCGCGAGTTTAATTTAATTTTTTCAACAGTATTTTTTATATACAGAACACTTTTATTTTTAACCCCATAAGTTTCACCTTTTTTTTGTTATCAAAATCACTGTGCCTAGCAACAGCATCAATCATAATGATGATGGCGATCGTAAATTTCAAAATAAAAATTCAAAGGCTTAAGAAAACTGAAGCCCATATATGTACACACTTACCTTACATATGCCCTCCACGCACACCGCTTTACGTCGATAGTAGTGGGTATAATAAATGGCGGGCTTTTCGCATGGTGTTCCATCTGTTACTGACTGATTCATGCTAATGAATATGTCCGAATCAATGGGCTTACAATACAATTCACACTCATTATGCTCCTTTTCATAGCCCTGCCAAGTGTGGAATTTTCCTTTGTAGGCATGACGATTATACGACGAGCATTGTTCATTGCGCATTTGACGATTGCTAAATTTGCATTTTTCATCTTTGCACAGGCGATACTTTTTCATAATGCCAGAACAGCCGGTGGTCTCGGCACTTAAGTCCGGATAGAAAGTGATTTCAGTGGCATCAATGGAATCGGTAGAGTTTTGTATTCTAAACGATGAGATAAAAAGGCAGTAAAGGTTAGTTTTAAAGATGATCTAAGCAGACTTTAAAATACCCTAAATTAGGATTATATTGTGTATGTTCGGCTTTGATTTGATTACCTTTTAATGCACTGACGTTTTCGTATTTGTACACAAGAATTTGAACAGCGACTCCATTTCTCCCAACGTCCCCAGGCATAAGTTATGCCCACACGCTTTAAAATATGTATACGCCTTAGACGTGATGCATTACGTCCAGCATTACCGGCTGCAATATTTTCATTCTCATAACCGCCATCCTCTTCATTCTCACCACCCTCATCATCATAGTCATCCGTATAATCATTCGATATTAAATCAGATTTTTTGGCGCTTTTCAAACTTCTCATGATTTGATTTCCAATTGAATTTGAAGATTTAAAATCATAAAAATTTTTAATTTCTTGTGTTTGATTAGCTAGCCTAACAGCAAGAGCATTATCTGTAATGCCAGAATATAGCAAAATTATAAGAAAATACCAGAAACTGCAAAGAAAGTTAAAAGAGTGGAAGTTTGTATAACTGGATGTGGTAAACTCTTATACTATGAGTATATAATAAAGAAAATGATGGCTGGCAATCAAATTGAGCACATTAATGTAAATTCTTGTGCGATAAATACTTCTCTTCTAGTTACTACTCATAACTAATAAAGTGTTTTTTATAGAGGTATAGAACTTTAAGTTGCAATAAAACAACGATGGATTATTCGATTGACATGAATTTTATTTATCCGAAAGATAATCTTGTGGCATTACATTTTAAATATGATTTCTGGCATATGACCGCCACGGCTGGCGCGGATATAGTCCAATTTGGACGTCCAATTTTCGATGACTTTTTCCAACATTTGTGGCCGTATATCGGCAATAATACAGCGAATGTTGTCTTCCAAATGGTCAAGCGTTTGTGGCTTTATCGCATAGACCAATGACTTTACATAGCCCCACAGAAAGTAGTCTAGCGGTGTTAAATCACAAGATCTTGGAGGCCAATTCTCAGGTCCAAAACGTGAAATTAGGCGGTCACCAAACGTGTCTTTCAATAAATCTATTGTGGCACGAGCTGTGTGACATGTTGTGCCGTCTTGTTGAAACCACATCTCCTGGACATCATGGTTATTCAATTCAGGAATGAAAAAGTTAGTAATCATGGCTCTATACCGATCACCATTGGCTGTAACGTTCTGGCCACCATCGTTTTTGAAAAATTACGGACCAATGATTCCACCAGCCCATAAAGAGCACCAAACAGTCAGTTTTTCTGGATGTAACGGTGTTTCCACATACACTTGAGGATTACCTTCACTCCAAATGCGGCAGTTTTGTTTGTTGACGTAGCCATTCAACCAGAAGTGCGCTTCATCGCTAAACAAAATTCGCTTATGAAAATCGGGAACAACGGTAATCTCGTTTTGGGCCCATTCGACGAATCTACGCCTTACTTGATGATCGTTTGGCTTCAATTCTTGCACGAGTTGGATTTTGTAAGCACGCAAACCAAGATCCTTCCGCAAAATCTTTCATAAAGTGGATGGACACAGATCCAATTCCTGTGCTCGATGGCAGATGGACTCATTCGGGTCTTCCTCAATGCTACGCTCTACAGCAGCAATAGCTTCTTCTGTACGCACCGTACAGCGTCTCTGGGGATGCGAGTTATCAATAAGAGTAAACGTGGTGCGAAAACGTTCCATGGTTAATCGAATTAACTGCTCTGATGGACGATTTTGTCGACGATAAAATGGACGTAGTGCGCGATACGTTTTCCGCGCAGAACCATTATTTTCGAAATAAAATTGCACTATTTGCAAGCGTTGTTCAGGCGTGAGTCTATTCATGATGAATTGCCAAACCAAACTGAGAATAAATCACTTGACAGCTGTTAAATCGGTCGCCATCTTGAAAAGTAATGCCAACTTAAAGTTCTATACCTCTACAAAAAACACCCTTTAGAAACCTTAAACTGTTATACGCCTTAACTACAGAAAATGTTAACCGATTTTTAAAAGTGAAAATGGTAAACTCTTATATAATATGGTAGAAATAATTTTGATGTTTACCCAAGCGTTTCGTATACAAGTTTTTGGTCGAATGCATATGTCCCAAAAGGAATGAAAAACTCTTATACAATACAATATAATTTATTTATATAACATTTGAATTTATATAACATTTGGCCAGAGGAGTATCAAACTCTTATACAGTATAATAGACAAAATTCTGTAACTTTATTTAAGTAAAGACTTTACAAAGAGGGCAAAATAGTACAGCTAAAATTCGAAATACGTATGTAATTAACTCTTATACAGTATGACAGTAGGTACGTAAATTGAATGGGAGGGGATCAATAGTAAGATTTAAGATCTCATGTCTAGCAGCGTATGCTATTAAGAGGTACTAACCGTAGACAAATTTTGTAGCTTTATTTAAGTCCAAACTTAACCAAGAGTGAGAAACAGCTCAGTTAAAATTCGAAATACGTATGTAATTAACTCTTATACAGTATAACAGTGGGTACGTAGGTTGAAGGGGAGGGGATTAATGGTAGGTTTTAAGATCTCGTTTCTATCAGCGTATGTCATTAAGAAGTGCCAACTGTTTTACTTCCTTACTCCCTGAGATGGTAATAATATTCTCTCTAAAATAATTGGATCTAAAGCTTGCGAAGTTTTGGTAACAACATAGAAGTGTTCCCTCGTTTCGATGTTTTCTTCGCATCTTTTTTGCTTCGAATCTACATGTAAGGCATAGTGTCCCATAAGAATATCCAGTAGTGGCCTTTATTCCTTCACATCAAGGTCATTCCCTAGTATCTTTCCACATGTTTTTATTGCCGTATCGTTGTTCCACAATAATTTATGTGACGTTTCTGCCCACTTTTGTAGTCAGATTTTTAATGCACGAAATGGTAATGGGTTATCTAAGTACATTTCCTCATTTCCAATCACGAGAGCTAGGTACACATAGTATAATGGTTACTGAACGATGTCTGGAGAAAGTGTTAATCGCCCTAGCAAAGAGGAAGTTGGAGAAATCATTTCCTATTTAAAAACTGAATGTTCTTCGGAATAAGTTGCCGTAATCTAGTAGGTAATGTGTTATCTTAATAGACGTGAGACCACGAATCGAAATCCGGGACAAACATCTCCAACAAAACAAAATATAAGAAAATATTTCTCTTCCTCTCAGCAGGCTTTTGGCAAAAACTCTGAGAGTAAAATAGAATTGCCATGAAAAGGTTCACAAAAATCAGTCGTTCGGAGTCGACTTAAAACTGTTTTGGTGCCGGCACTCTTATATAAAATTAACGCACACAACATAAGCTAGGAGTGAGAAGCTAGGTTGGAATCCTGACTAAAGGGTAGCAATGACCAATTATGTATGTATGTAAGTCCTTCGATATTGGTAATATGCTCGGAGAATAATTCAAATCTAGTTCCACCTGTCGTTCTAAAATTAACAGGCTACACGGGGAAAACACTGTAGCTCGCAATAGCTGGCATTCTACTATACTTGGAATCCATTAAATCGCGTGACCGAACCTAATCGTTCAAGGCTTGTAATTATGCATATAGGACGGTCAAATCTATGGAGATGACTCTTGCTGATGTATTAGCAGTGAGCCATTGAAGAGTTTTTGAAAGCGAATGTGTAGTGTGTGTCGATTTTAACCATGATTGTCTGGACCCACAGTCTAATAACGACTCCAAACGACAGATATGAGAAAAGTTTCATGGCAAAACATATTTAAAATTATTTTCACATTCATTGCCGGTATGAATAGCTCTACCTGACATCATTCCGCTGTGGCCAGACATCATTTTCGAACATCAGTTCGGCTTCATTGCATTTAACATTGTGACTCACTGGCAACTGCCATTGAAAACGATGGCATTTTAATTTTAAAAATTGAAAAACAAAAGGGCAACCGAAATTAAAATGAAATAACAAGAGAGAGTGACTAAAATAGATGTGAATGAATGAATCGATAATGAATTGTAATAGCATTGAATGAAATGCCGGATATAATTAAATGGGTGGGGATATATATTTTAACACCAGCAGAGAATAAAATGAGAAAATTAGTTGCTAAAATCAGATTAACAGACAATAAAAAGTTTTATTTGAATTTCTTTTTCAGCCCCCTTTCACTCTTTACAAATATCCAAAATGATGGCATTAAACTGCAGTGTAGTTCATGCAAAGAATAATCGGGTTCTTCAAAGTTATGTCTTAGATGAGTTCCAGTACCGCTCACATTCTCCGGGCATGTTTCTATTTAAAGTTATTTCGAAGTACTCTGCCTCAGTTAATCTAAGAATTCTTCGTTTGTTTTGCAGGGGTGCTCAAACTCACAAGCCGTAAGAAGATACACGCAATATTGCTAAGCTCTGCTGGGCTGTGTGAATAATACGGTGTTCAGAGATGCACCTTTGTTGCGTAAATCAAAATAAACGCTTCAGCTCAATATTTCATATAAAGTTTCAATTAATAATTGCGCAATAAATAGGCAAATTGTTATAATATTAAGTAAAACTTAAAATGCAGCACTGTCATAAGTATATTCAGTGCACATATTACAATTAACCGAACTATATTTGACAACTTAAATGTCAACAACGACAAACAAAAAATGACGACCAAAATAAAAACAATGTTGTTGAAACAACCAGCTGTTTTGTTTAACAGCTCTCAAATGAATATTGAATAAGCTGAACTGCGGATATTATGCCTGAACACTTAAAATATTGTACTCAATTAACCGAATATTGACTCAATAAAAATATATATCTGAACATAGTATAAGAAGAGGAATATTTCGTTTCCTTAAGTAGCGTAACCCAATTGTAACTCTCATAGGCCATTATCCTATTTGATAGCAATGCATGCCTAGCTCTTGTAAATTTTATTCTGCAGACAGTTTGGTTTCATTTAGAAAATCTATGAGCACTGGAGAGAACACTAACTTAAAAGGCAGAGAAAAATCTTTTAAAATTTCAAAGCAATTTTCCCAAAGCTTTCAATGAAATCGTGCTCATTTCAGGCAAATATAAAAGTTTTCTAAATCAATTGTTTTCGTCGGAAATTAATGGCTCAAAGCGTTTCAAGTCTTTTCAAAATACGTTTCGTAAATACGCCTTTCCAACACTTTTCTCATACAAATTTTCTCTAATTAAGTACACGTATGGGCATATGGGCATAAAATTTCTACAAGTTTTAGCTGTAAAACTTTATTACTTGATTTGAATTACAAGAGGGTAGCATCATGCCATCTCACCTATAAATAGTAACGAATTTCTAAAATTAGGCAAACAGTTATTCTTAAAATCTGTCCAAAGTAAGGCTTACAGCCAACAAAGCGAAAATGAAATATTTGGCAGTGCTTATTGGACTTCTCTATATTTTCATAACACAAGTGGCCTTAAGTGACGCGAATTGCCCTTCTGCTCATTGTGGTAATGGAAAAATTACCCAAAGTTGGCATGAATATTCCATGGAATCATATGAGAAATACATTAATTTATAAGAACCTTTTTAATAAAGAGAGAGAGAGAGAGAAATTGACAGAAGCATATTCGAAGTGTCTTCAATAATTAAAGCAACATCCCAATCAAGGCGAATTCATAGTAGGTGACCGTAAGTCTACAACAATGCAAAAACAACAGGCATTTTGTTTTTGTTAAAGAGTACTCGGCTTGTCAAAAACAGCTGACTGAAGAATAACAATAAGAAGAAAAATGTAAAGGCGAATTCAAAGAAGGGCACGCGGCTTGTCAAAAACAGCAAGAAGAATAACAATGGGAAGAAAAATGTAAAAAAAAATATAAAAATGATTACTATAAATTAAATTATATGAAATTATTTGGAAAAAAGTAAAATTTTAAAAAGTAAAATTAAAAAAAAATCATAATGATAGCAATTGAGATAATTCAGTTAAACCTCAACTATAAATAAAGCTAGTAAGCAAATGGAAAAGACCTAGCATTTGGCCATGAACTGAAGATAATAATGACTAAAACCATTGAAATTCTTATTCTCACACTTAAAATTCTTCTAGGAATTGGGGGCATTTATTAAGGTCTGACGGCTACAACAGCAAATATAGAAGCTCGTATGGACAATTCCATTGCATTCGTATGACATTACATATTTTAGCTTTGACATGAAAATGATTTCTAAGAAAAATAAACATACTTTTGACATATAAAACACAGAATAAGAAAATGAATGAACAAAACAAAACAAAACTCCTCAGCTGTTGAGATAAGGTCACCTCCTATGAATTCGCCTTGGGATAGACAAGTGTGCAGAATGAACAAACAACAATCTGGTCGCGATAGAGTTCTCGAGAAGGTGAGAACACGAACCTTCTACTTCAAGAACTTTCGTTAGACTGTTTGTGTTGGACTATAAAATGGCAAGACAAAGCAGGCAACAGTCAGTAATAATTCAGTCAGTTAGTTATGTGAAGAAGTCGTGGTTTGAAGATTGCCCTTGTAAAGATCTAGCGAATAGTTGTGTGATAAGAATAACGAATAAACTGATTATTGTTGTAGTTATTGTTATATACATGGTACAAGTTCGAACAGTGCCATATAAGAAAAGTGGCACATTTAAAAAGGTAAAAACGTAACAATATCAATACCTTAAATATCAATAAATAAAACATTTGATTTTAAAATTATTAGTTATTATCATTATTATTAAAGCACCCGCAGTTAAGAGCAAGTACAGTTTCACATTTAGCACTTGCAGTTACTTTAGTTTCTTGCTTTAGTCAGGATTACAATCAAGCCATATGTATTCATTTTATTCATGAGTGGCGGTAGATACAGTTTAAAGCCAACTCTGAGCGACAGATCTTTTGAGAAACTCGTCATGGGAGTTTTATTTCACTGTCAGAGTTTTAGCCAGAAGACTGCTAAGATGAAGTCTCCGAAAAAATATGATTTTTTTTAAATTTCGTTTTGTACGAGATGTTGAACCAAGAGCTTCCATTTAATAAACCAACACAGACGTTCGGTGACAGATTGGAACAAAAATTCAGTACCGTTTTCTTATACACTAATACCCCGGTTTGCGTCGCTAATAGGGCCTGAAGAAACGCGACGCAAACCGAAACGACGCAAAACGAAGCATGATTTTCCATACATTTGTATTTATTTTCATTTAATTGGTTCCGAGATTCATAATTTTAGCTGATAAAATAGATTTTTCAATAAAAATATTTAATTTTTTTTTTATATTAGACTTAAACGGGAAATCCTCTTTTTCTGTTTTAGCTTTGTACGAACATTTTCATATTAACGACGCAAACTGAAACAAAAACGACGCAACTTCGAAGTCACAGAAATTTTAAAAAGATACACTTCGAATTTGCACTAGATTTAAACGGGAAATCCCCTTTTTCTGTTTTAGCTTGAACAAACATTTTCATATTAACGACGCAAATCGAAGCACTAACGACGCAACTTCGAAACATGCGACGCAAACTGAAACAAAAACGACGCAACTTCGAAATCACAGAAATTTTAAAAAGACGCAACTTCGAAGCAGACGCAGAACGAGGCGACGCAAATTGGGGTATTAGTGTATTTTAAACGAGCTTAATTAATCCACTTGTATGTATTTTGCCAACTTTTGGTGTAGGACCACTAGTCCAGAACTTCTAGGTTCTCCGAGCGAATAATTGATCCAAATGAACTCTGCAAGCTTTTTTTGTTGACTAATTCTGGCCATTTTGTTTGATTTGTTTACTTCGAACTCATTTCTTGTTGACAGTAGAAGTCAGAATCAACCATTCGTTAAGACACGCAGTGAACTTTTCCCCGCCAATTTCACCAGTCATATGTCATGGTTCCAATCATGGTTTTATCTAGATATGGGGCAAAAAATTAAAATTTGGTACGTATTTTAACAACTAAGCAATGAATTGAAGAAAACAAATAAAGAACAACAAATCGAGTGCGGTCAAACGATTATTTACAAGCAAAACAACAGATTTCTTCTTTAATTTATTTTTATTTTAATTTATTTTTTATTTTTAATAAATGAATGCAAACGTTTCAAGTTTTAAAAATGATTTTAAACCCCATACCCAGGGGAATACGTGGAATCTAATTAATTAGCGAATAATACTTGACAGCTAATAATAATGGACCAAAATAATGCGAAGTATGCTGTTAAATAATGAAATTTTATTATTTTTGCATTTGCATTTCAAAAGAAATGTGCCCATGTCATCCTCTATAAATAGTAATGAAAGGCTTAAGATTTTCAAACAGTTTTCTTTTAAAACATTTCCAAAACGGAAATCATTATTGCGCGTAACGCTTTTTGAAGAAAACAAAATGAAAATTCTTGGAACAATTATTGGTATATTATTTATAATATACATCGCAGCACAAGAGTCCTCAGGAGCAGGAGATAACGGTACTGCGGCTAAAGAATCGACCATGGGTGTCTCCTCAAAAGCAGAAGATAACGGTTCTGCGGCTAAAGAATTGACCACGGTATTACTAACTGCTATTACCAAGCTATTACAAGCTGGCATGCCAGCACCAAAAGCCACGGCTGAGGAATCGACCATAGGTACATCAAATGGCACAGTACTACCAGCTGGCATACCAGCATCAAATGCCACGACTGAAGAATCGATCCTGGTTACGTCAAATGGCACGGTATTACCAGCTATCATGCCGGCATCAAAAGCCACGACTGAAGAATCGACCATGGGTGTCTCCTCAAAAGCAGAAGATAACGGATCTTCGGCTAAAGAATTGACCACGGTATTACTAACTACTATTACCAAGCTATTACAAGCTGGCATGCCAGCACCAAAAGCCACGGCTGAGGAATCGACCATGGGTACATCAAATGACACAGTACTACCAGCTGGCATACCAGCATCAAATGCCACGACTGAAGAATCGATCATGGGTACGTCAAATGGCACGGTATTACCAGCTAACATGCCGGCATCAAAAGCCACGACTGAAGAATCGACCATGGGTGTATCCTCAAAAGCAGAAGATAACGGTTCTGCGGCTGAAGAATTGACCACGGTATTACTAACTGCTATTACCAAGCTATTACAAGCTGGCATGCCAGCATCAAAAGCCACGACTGAGGAATCGACCATGTGTACATCAAATGGCACGGTGCTATCAGCTGGCATACCAGCATCAAATACCACGACTGAAGAATCGATCATGGGTACGTCAAATGGCACGGTATTACCATCCAACATGCCGGCATTAAATGACACGACTGGAGAATCGACCATGGGTGCGTCCTCAGTAGGTGATGTGGCTGAAAAATTGACCACGGCATTACTAGCTGCTCTTACCATGCTACTTCCAGCTGGCATACCAGCATCAAATGACACGGCTGAAGAATCGACCATGGGTACGTCAAATGGCACGGTATTACCAGCTGACATACTGGCATCAAATGATACATCACAGCAATGTCCTTCCGATGTTGTGGAATATTTAAATAATAGGATTTATCAAGCGCTTGCAAAATATCCCGTTAAACCATGTGATAATTTCCAATTAACCAAAGTTTTCAACGCTAAGCATTATATCCTCTCCCAAGCGGTTCTACAGGACCCAGCTAATATATCTAGTTGCGATAAAATCTACGCAGCTCTTCATAATTTTGAACATTTTGCTTCGGATTATAATAATACAGTGCCTAGAATGATACAGGCTTTAGATTACATAAAACGCACAAACATGGATTGTAATCTGACGACGAATGTTTATTTTTGGGCTCATGCCATAACAGTCGATTTAAAGAAAAGCTGTACCATAGAGGCTGCTAGAGATGCCTTATGGGAATATGAAAACTTTAAAAAGAATGTCCCTTATTGTTCAACAGATAATAATGATAGTGATAAGGCTAGGAATAGTGATAATGATAGTGATAAGGCTAGGGATAGTGGTAATGATAGTGATAACGATAATAATATTGATAAAGATAATGATAGTGACAGTGATAATTATATTGATAATAATAATGATAGTGATAACGCTTATTTAATAATAATTAGTGGTAATGATAATGATAGTGATAATGATAATGATAGTAGTAATGATAGTGGTAATGATAATGATAGGAATAATGATAATGATAGTGATAATGATAATGATAATAGTAATGATAGTGGAAATGACAATGATAATGATAGTAATAATGATAATGATAGTGATAATGATAATGATAACGATAATGATAATGATAGTGGTAATGATAATGATAGTGATAATGATAATGATAGTAATAATGATAATGATAGTGATAATGATAGTGATAATGATAGTTATTATGAGGATTATTAGTATTATTATTAACTTGTTGTTGTTTGTTTAAAAATTAATACAAAATATGTGGGTAAATGAAGTCGCCGTGGTGTAGTAGGTAGTGTGTTGGCTTACTATTCGTAAAGCCCGGGTTCGTATCCCAGGTCAGACATCAAAAATGAAATATGAAAAAAAATATTTCTTCGGCGACTTCCTCTCAGCAGATTTCTGGCAAAAACTCTGAGAGTAAAATAAACCTGCCATGAAAAAGTTTCTCAAAAATTCTGTCGTTCGGAGTCGATTTTAAACTGTAGGTCCCGCCACTCACGTATAAAATTAACGCACACAACATGAGTGGTGTGAGAAGCTAGGCCGTAATCCTGACTAAAGGGTTGTAATGGCCAATTATGTATGTATGTATGTATGTGGGTAAATCCATTCCCTGACTGCTTTTAAACGTATTTCAAATTATTTTACATCAATAAAGCACGCTCCCATTTAGCTCTACTAGTTTGAGGAGAGGTAAACTAAGTGCCGGACACTGGACACTCTAGATCCAGAATTGCTGCAAATGTCATTCAATTAGAACCGCCATAATAGTGCAATGGGTAACAATACGATTTAAGGAAAGAGGATCTTAATCAGTTCTGCAGAGCCTAGCAGCATTACACATGTCCTCATGTTGCTAATAAAGTTGAGACTCTCTGTAAAATAACCGGCGAATAGGACAGCGGCCTATGAGAACCACAATAGTGCAATGAGTGGCCATGCAATTTAAGACGATCTTTAATACTCTTGCATAGCCCTTATGCTGTCAACAAATTCAGAGTCCCTGTAAAATTACCGGAGAATAACGAATTTAACTGAAACAATCAACAAGCACACCTACATACATATGTCCTGTAAAATATCGGAGATTGTGAGTTCTGTAACAGCCCTGGCCAGCTTATAAGCAATGCAGGAAATTGTATTCTTACAATGTGTCTACAGCCTATGAAATCTAAGATGAAGTTCGTGAAGTACATGAGCGCTGCCTGCATGTCCGATTATATTAAGAGATTTTCTAAGGAAAGCCCATCAGCTAATACGACCATGACCTGTGCTTGGAAAATACTGCAGCATATACGAAAGTCTAATGTCAGAATTTTACACCACTTTAGAATTATCGGTATATATAGTCCGCTGAACCTGTTTCTTTCGTGAACTTTATAACAAGCTATGTAATCGACTGTGTCGTCGCCGTAGTCTAGTAGGTAGAGTGTTGGCTAATTAGACGTAAAGCCAGGGTTCGAGCCCCAGGCCAGACATCAAAACAAAATTCGAAAAGTACGGCGACTTCCTCTCAGCAGATTTCTGGCAAAACTCTGAGAATAAATAAAATTGCCATGAAAAGTTTCACAAAAATCTCTCGTTCGGAGTCGACTTTAAATTGTAGATCCCACAACTCATGCATAAAATTATGTTAGGTTAGGTTAGAGGACGTGTGCTTGTCAATTAAGTTAAGTACAGTACCCGGAGGTCGAAATGACCCATTGTACAACGACCTAGTTTCTCACACCACTTATGTTTTGTGTGTTAATTTTATACATGAGTGGTGGGACCTACAGTTTAAAATCGACTTCGAACGACAGATTTTTTGAGAAACTTTTTCATGGCAATTTTACTTACTCTCAGAGTTTTTGCCAGAAATCTACTGAGAGGAAGTCGCCGAAAAAATACTTTTTGTATTTTGTCTTTGATGTCTGGCCTGGGGCTCGAACCCGGGCTTTTGCGTCTAATACGACAACACACTACCTACTAGACTACGGCGACTTCATGCATAAAATTAACAAAAACAACAAAGTGATATGAGAAACTAGGTTGTAATCCTGACTGAAGGGTTGCACTGACCAATTATGTATGTACGTAATCGACTGTAAATGTGTCTACGACTTACCATAGCCCAGATTGAGGCAGCAGTTAACTGCGTTGACCACTTTAGTCCTCTAGGTTAGAAGCCTATGTCAATTTGGCATAGCAAATAATGCCTTAATTGGAGTAGAACCCACGATCAGGGCAAATGACTGTCCACCAAACGTATGCAGTGTAAGTCATGCTCGCCGTAATCTATTGTGTTGGAAGTAGAGTATTGGCTTACTAGACTGCGACTGCTAGACATTGGCAGTCTTTTTATCTTTACTACAACGCTTTATATGATCCAATAGCTGTTAGGCAAAGCGATATGCAAATAATTAAAACAATTTATGGAAAAACGCCCTCGTATTTTACTTCCAATTAATTAAATGTAATGAAGTCCATACATTAAAAGATAATTACAAACCTGATAATGGAATACATGATAATAAATAATATCAGTCTGCCAGCAAAATTATGTAGAAATTAACACAATTTTAGCACTAAAAATAATTGTTTTTTTATTTTTTATTTTATTAAAAAAATATTATTTTTTTAAATAATTTTGACTCGGTTTAACCCTTAACAAATGCTAAGCACTACTGAATTTTATACACAACAAAATATGCCTGGTACTGTTTATTAAAGTTTTAATAAAAAAAAATTATTTTCGTTTTTTTTTGTTTATTTTTTTATGAAAAACAAAATAAAAAGGAAAGAAAACTTTGTTAATGAAAAATGTTTAATAATTTATAATAACAACAACAAAAAAAACAACAGGCGATTTAAAATAAATTTCATATCATTTAATTAATAATTTGTTTATACAACAAATAAGTTTGTTCTTCATATACATATGTATGTATGTATGAGTATGTGTCTGTGCGTATGATTTGTTATCATAGAAAAATAAAAAACAAACAAACAAAAATCTGCAATTTATTTTACCCGCCTTTTTTTGTAATTTTTTCTTATTTATTGAAACCGTTATTACCTGCAAATACTGTTAAACTAACTTAGTAACACAACAAACTGTATTATCTGCATTGCAATAACAAAATGGTTTATGTCTACCCTAAGTCTTGTATTTTTTACCACAAAATCATTGCCATTATAAAATCATGGACGGCTTCATATGTAAATACATACAGTGATGATAGAAATAGTAGGGACGCAGTCAAATTTCAATATTTTTCTAATGACTCGATGATTTATGATTATGATGATGATTTTCTGGCAAAAACTCTGAGAGTAAATAGAATTGCTATGAAAACTTTCTCAAAAATCTGTCTTTCGGAGTCGACTTTAAACTGTAGGTCCCGCCACTCATGTATAAAATTAACACACAAAACATGAGTGGTGTGAGAAGCTAGGCCCTAATCCTGACTGAAGGGTTATAATGGCCAACTATGTATGTTATATATGTACATATGTATGTATGTCGATGATGTACGACAACAACCCATAGAGGGCACATTTGATAATACGAGCTACAAGGTTTTAAATAGGGAGTTAGATAGAAGGTGGATGGATTACGGTGATACTATACACACGATCTGTGAAAATTTACGCAGGTGTTGGCTTATTAGATCTGAAGCCTCGTTTCGAACCCTAGATTAGACATTTCAAACAAAACGAAATATGAAGAAACTATTTCTTCGGCGACTTCCTCTCAGCAGATTTTTGGAAAATACTCTTAGGGCCATTATTACAACTTGCCGTTAACTAAAGGCAGGATTTTAACGGACAGATATATTGTTTTTCATTATTATAAGTGGACAATATGGTAGAAGTGAGCGTTAAGCTAAAGGGAAGATCGTCCTACTAGTAACTTTTAAAGTTAAGTTTATGTTTGAACTCGCCATATCATATATTATTTTCAATATGGCAACTTCAAATATAAACAAAGTGAGCAAATATAATAAAAAAGAAGCCAGTAGTTGCCACTGCATTTAAAAAAAAAACTTGTTTAATTGAGCAGTGTTATCGACTTCGCTCCGCCACTGCCCCTTTTTTGAAAGAGTTAACTTTATTTTATCATTAGGTTGTAATAACGAAAAGTAGTTAAAGGTGACTTTAAAGTTCACTTTAACTAATGTTACCTTTAACTAAACCCAAGTTTAGCGGCAAGTTGTAATATTATGGCCCTTAGAGTAAAATAAAATTGCGATGAAAAAATTCTCAAAAATCTGTCGTTCGGAGACGACTTTAAACTGTAAGCCTCGCCACTCATGTATAAAAATTAACATACAGTGGTGGTCATATAATTAAAACAATCGTACATAGTAAATAATTCGTTTTATTTTGGAAATAGAATAGAATAGGAAAATAAAGAAGTAATCAATTGTAAAAGAGATCAAACTTATCATTCCAAAAGTCCCGTTAAAAAATTAAGAGATGATAAAAAAATAGAACAAATGAGAGACCAAAATAATGTTTTTATTATATGACCACCGCTGTACACTACACGAATATCATGAGAAATTTGGTTGTGATCCTGACTAAAGGCTTGTATCCAAAATTTGAAGGATTTGATAAAACAAAAAAATTGTTCCTATTATTTCCTATTTCATACATACATATTATGTAATATACTCAATAATTTAATTGTTTTGAATTTTATTTTATTTTTAAAAAATTTTATGAAATTTATAACAAGTTTTTTATTAAAAAATTTATTTTTTTTTTGAATTTTTAATTCTTGACTGCAAAAGGTTTGTCTTAAAAATGGTGTTTTTTCGTTTTGTTGTAATTTCCAAATTACCAAATATCTCAATCATAGTCAATCACTAGACGCATGAGAACTTTTAGGTACGTCGAGGTACGTTCGGATGCTTCAGATAACTTTTCATTGGCCAATAAACGATCACGATAATATTGTTCCATTTGGAGTTCTTTCAGTTCTTGGATTACTTGAATAACTTGTTGATATGTGTTGCTATTGTCATTATTACGATAACGATATACTTGACCAATGAGTTGCTGTGCAATGTCCTGTATGTTTTCATTGACTGCCAAATACTCCCTGATCTGTGCCTCACGACGGTACTGTTCATCTTGCATGGATGGGATCTCTTGTTTTAAATAATTTCTTCGCACATTGTAACGACCAATTAGATGACGTTGATATCTAGGATAGAAGCATTCTGTAAATGATGTTACTCGACGCTGTGGCTTTGTTCGTTTGCGTGAATTTTTCCTTGGCTTACGAAACAATTGCTTTTTAATTCGTTGAACTGCCGCAACGAAAGTGGACAATTTCGGTGGTGCCAGTACTGTATCCAAGATTTGGCAAATAACATTTTTATCCTCCTCAGCTGAAATGCAAATGTCTACATCTGGCTCGTCACAGTAATTCCAGAAGTAAATGTCATTGATACACTCGTTAAGGTATGATCTTTTCATAAGCCTTTTACATGCCGGTTGACATTCAAAATGATTGCAATGATCAGGATAGTCTTCCTCACGATCGTCATCATTCAAAACTTCAAAATTCAAAAAACGGTCCATTTTATATTATTTCACTCGATAGATTAAAAAAGAGGATCACGGCGTCTTTATGCTACGAAAGTCAATTCGAATGTAATGTTCGTTACAAGTTATGACCGCTCTTTTATAGGGGATCTTGCGTTATGTCCGCATATACGCAGGTAGTCGAAAAGTCACAGTAAAGGGTTATAACAATATAATTAGGAGTCAAGCCTAATTATTTCGAACTTTTATTACCTGTTTGTCCCCCCTCATGTCATGATTCAAAATTTTTGCAAACTGTATCGTAGGACTTTTATTGCCTATTTTATGGTGAATATAAAATAATTACCGATTTTGAGGGCTTAATTTTAAAGATTTTGTTTCTATTAATGAACATTATTTACATCAAATATATATATTCGTTGGGTATACGATAATGATGCATGAAACGAGGTACCAAAGTCTGAAAAAATTTTCTACTGAGTCTGAGTATCCGATATATGTATGTATGTAAAGGGTCCGCCAAATAACTTTTTTTGAAAATGCTTTAAAAAAAAACTACTGAATATTTTCTCAAATTTTCTTTTTTTATTTGAAAGTACAATCCTTCCGGTTAATAATGGAAAATAATTTCATTCAAATGGCTGTCTCACCTGGCCATGCAGTAGCCTACACGATCGGTCCAATTTTTAAGCACATTATCGATTGTGTGCAGGTGTATTTCACCAATGGCTTCACGAATATTGTCCTTTAAAGCGTCAAATGTCTCTGGCTTGTCGGCGTAACACTTATCTTTGACGGTACCCCACAAATAATAGCCCAACGGTGTCAAATCGCAGCTCCGAGGTGACCAAACGACATCAGCTCTGCGGCTGATAATGCTATCTTTAAAAATAGGGCGCAAAACATCGAGCGTAGCTTCGGCTGTGTGGCACGTAGCGCCGTCCTGTTGAAACCAAATGTTGCCAATATCCTCCTCTTCAATTTTTGTGAACAAAAATTCGTTCAACATGGCTCGATAACGATCGTTATTGACTGTAACGGCCACTCCTTGTTCATTTTCGAAGAAAAATGGCCCAATTATGTGTCTGGACCAAAATCTGCACCAAACAGTGACTCGTTTTGGGTGTGTCGGCTTTTCAATGTATGCGTGCGGGTTTTCTGTGCCCCAAATGCGACAATTTTGCTTGTTTACATACCCGCCAAGATCAAAATGAGCTTCATCTGAAAAGATGATTTTTTTTTGCAAAATCGGCATCTTCAGGTGTAGGCTACTGTATGGCCAGCCGAGGCAGCCATTTGATTGAAATTATTTTCCATTATTAACCGGAAGGATTGTACTTTCAAATAAAAAAAGAAATTTGAGAAAATATTCAGTAGTTTTTTTTTAAAGCATTTACAAAAAAAAGTTATTTGGCGGACCCTTTACATACAGACATAATTGGTTGTTTACAACATTTCAGTCAGGATTACGACTTAGCTTCTCACACTACTTATGTTGTGTGTATTAATTTTATGCATGAGTGGCGGAACCTATAGTTTAAAGTCGACTACGAACGGCAGATTTATGAGAAACTTTTTCATGTCAATTTTTTATTTACTCTCAGAGTTCTTTGCTAGAAATCTGCTGAGATAAAGTCGTTGTAGGAATATTTCTTCATATTTCGTTTTGTTGGAGATAGCTTAACCTGGGGTTTGATCCAAGGCCTCACATCTAATAAGTCAACACACTACCTACCAGACTACGGCGACTAATAAAAAGCCGCGTAAATTGTATTAAATCTACACATCTTCTAAGGCATAACCCTTTAAACAAACGATCATTGTGACATTGTATGTATAAAATAAGTCTAAGTAATATCTGATAGTCACGTATAAGTTTTCATTCAGTGTAAACAGTTAGTTTTATACTTCCAATTGAATATGAAGTTTCTTAACAGTTTTCTATTTGTTCTGGTCATTTTGGCCATTTCTATGGGTACCATAGATGCTGGTAGCAATATGTCCAAACTGAGTAAAGAGGGTGTAAGTTTATAGTTAATAGCAGTTGTTAACTTCTTGATAACAATAATTTTAATTTTTTAAACAGCCATCTAAAGGATCCGGCCCTAACAAGTCTAAAATCAAACAGTAATACTTGATTCATTACCGGAAAATTGGCTTCATCATGGAAACTTTGTAAAATTTAAATTTTCTAAAATAAATAAAAAAATTATAAAATTTCATATTTCTTACGTGTTTGGTTTTTGGTGTCGTTTACCACCTTTTAGTTAGGATTACAACCCAGTTTCTCTTACCACCCATATTGTGTGTGTTAATCTACAGTTGAATCTCGACTCCAAATGGCAGGCTTAAGAGAGTTCTCATGACAATTTTATTTACTTTTTGATTTTTTGCTAGGACTCTAATGAGAGGAAATCGCCGAGTGAAATATTTTTTCATATTTCGAGTTTTTTTTCTAGATGTCTGAGCTAAGGTTTGAACCACGGACTCTCGTCTAATTGACAACACATTATCTACTAGATTATGACGCCTTCAACTAAATTTAAATGAAAAAAAATTTAATATTAGATGCCGTTAAACACAATTGCCTTTCTCTTGAAGCAAAAGCAACTCTCTCATGTTTGCAAATGAAAGCCTACGTATTGAGTTTTAAGAATTTAAATGGAATTAATGGAATTAAAAATAATAATTCGGCTTATTGGGAGATCGTGAAAGCATGTGCTAGCTTATGCTTGTCTATCAATGCAATAACTACCACTGTGATCAACTTTTATCCATTATCAACAAGATTTTGTCAAGTGGACCCTTAAAAGCATAGCTTACTTAGGTCCCATAAGGTGTCTGTTCCCTTATCTATTTGTAACTCCTAGCTAGAATTTCTCAGCCACACAGAGAGTTGGTGTAGATTAGGTGTGGATTTTTTCTGTCTGGCAGCTAGAGAATAAGAAAGTATTCTTTTTAGGGTTTCCAAGTACATACATATGTACATACATACATACATAATTGGCTATTACAATCCATTAGTCAGGATTACGACCTAGCTTCTCACATCACTTATGTTGTGTGCGTGTTAATTTTATACATTAGTGGCGGCATCCGCAATTTAAAGACGACTCCGAACGACAGATTTTTTTGAGAAACTTTTTCATGGCAATTTCTATTTACTCTAAGAGTTTTTGCCAGAAATCTGCTGAGAGGAAGTAGCCGAAAACTGTTTTGTATTTCGTTTGGTTGGAGATGTCTTAACCTGAGGCTTGAACCGTGATCTCACGTTTAATAAGCCAACACGCTACCTACCTACTAGTCACCGTAGTGCCAGACAATCACGATTTTTTCTCATCATTACAGTTTCTGCAGCAGTTGTTGAGTGTTTTGCCCTTCGCGTGAGTGTATGTAGGGGCAAGGTATGCCGTTTTCATTGCTATGAGGTTCCTAAAGTGAAAGTGGAACACTAAAACCGATAACATCGAACCCAATTTGACCTTTCTTCGCAGTTATATGATATAAAAAATGCCTATTAACCTCTAAGCCGTTTATAGAAGTGACTTCGACAAAAAATATAAAAAAAAACTATCACTGAATTAGCTTTACAGGCAAAATAACCTTTTACAACACGAAGATATCGGTGGTGATGAGTAAAGATTTAATTTTTTGCTTAACTAAGGTCCCATTCACCCAATCATAAGCATTTAAAAATCATTATCAATTGACCAGTCCGGCTTTGCCAGTTGGAAATTGTCTGTAGGAAGAGAATTGTAACGAGAATGTCTTGTACGAACCAATATATCGAGAGTTATAATTATAATTTTTATAAATTCTTTATTTAATGCTTTTGAAAAAATTAATTTTCATTTAAATTTTCAAAAAGGGCTTCCTGGCCATATTTGTCTAACGGTTTTTCCAAGTTCTTCTATGCCTTGCTTGGCAACAGACAACTAAACAACGAACGAAATGTATTAAATTTTGTAATTTCAATTTAAGTTTTGTTTCAAAATTAAACTTATACTTACTACATCGCCTACATCTCCAACGTCTACATTAACTACTTTTACACCTCCTCTTGGTCTAAATCCTCCTGGTCTTCCTCCTATTTTACCACCTCGTGCACCCTTAGCTTCAATGGTGTTCGACAAGCAGAAAAGAACGATAACTAGAACGATGAACAGAAACGTCCAAATTCGAAACTGCATTTTACAGTCTGTTCAATAACACAATGAACTTAACAATATTGAACCTAAGCAATACTAACGGGTTTTTATACTTTAGCTAGTTAGTTAGTTGGCTTTAAATTATTATTAAAAATAGTGCAATAAAATAGTAAAGATTTTTTTTACGTGAAAAAACCGCAAATGAGTAATTCAAATTCGGTCCGAAAGAACTAGGGGACATCCTATAAAATGATGTATTTTAGCACCAGGTGATCGCATGGTTGTAGAATTCCGTAGGTCAGGATGCTTCAATTTCCGAAACACACATTTCGAAAGGGCATTAAATATAATTATTATCATCTGTATATATACGAGGGTCGTTATCTTAATATAACAAATATTCTTTGTATATACGCTTCATTTTTTGGTTAAAGTTTTCGATTAAATTTTTGCGTCTCTAAAGCGCTAATTTCTTCTCCCAATATGGACTATTCGGAATTCGTCGTAGTCTAGTGGGTAGTGTGCTCGATTTTTAGACGTGAACTCTCTATGTAGTTGAGAAATTCTAGCAAAGAGTTACAAATAGATAGGAAACAGGCACAATCGGTATTACAATGGTCCCTTATGGGACCTAAGTAAGCCATGCTTTCAAGGGCCCACCTGACAAGATCTTGTTGTTAATGGATTACAGTAGTAGTACAGACAATCATAAGTTGATGCATACTTACACGATCTCCCGATAAGCCCGATTGTTATTTGTAATTACATTGATTCCATTTAAATTTCTAAAACTGGCTACGTAGGCTTTCCATTTCAAACAATACGAGAGTCGCTATTGCTTCAAGAGAAAGGCAATTGTTTTTACCGCCGTTTAATATTAAAATTTTCATCGTTTAAATTTAGTTGAAGGCGCCATAATCTAGTAGATAATGTGTTGTTAAATAGGCGAGAGTCCTTGGTTCAAACCTCAGATCAGATATCTCCAACACAATAAATAATATTTCTCCGGCGACTTCCTCTCAGCAGATTTCTGGCAAAAACTCTGAGAGTAAATTAAAATTGTCATGAAAAACTTCTGTCTTTCAGAGTCGACTTTACACTGTAGGTCCCACCACTCATGTATAAAATTAACACACACAACATAAGGGTTGTGAGAAGCTAGGTCGTAATCCTGACTGAAGAGTTGTAATGATTAATTATGTATGTACGCAATATGGACTACTCTGGGCAGTAGGACGATTAGGTTAAATGCTTTCAGTTGTTGACGTTTTGCGCGAATTTTCTTAACGTTCTTAAATAATTTTTAAGAGATTCCACAACACGCACAGCGCTTCATTTACTTGGCATTTTTTCCACAAAATTGATTGAAAGTCAGTGTTTTAGGAAAATATTGTCGAGAGCCTTAAACCTTTTTGACTGTAATATAAAGGTATTTTGAAACCTTACATTTTTAAACTTGGCTGCTAGCCTTAAGTATATTGGACTACCAAAAATTTGGCGTAGTATAGTGTAGGCTACAAACACGAGTAAGCCAGCAAAAAAATTTTGGATCATTGTGTTTGAATATAAAAAATTTAAACGCTTCAATGTGCTCAAATTTATTCATTCAACAAGTTCCCTTGAACCTGGCTTCCTATCAATAATGAACATGAGGGAATTGTCACTCAGCGTAATCGCTTTAGGAAATGTAGGAGTCACTTAGCAAAAGTTTCTCACCACTATACTCAACACATGTTTGTCGAGGGTACTGTTTTTAGGCAACGACATACAGGAAATCTGTCATTCTAGGTTCAATCACCTCGTAAGCTTAGCTCATAAAACTTGATTAATTAAAACTGTAAACAAATAAAGGAATTATTAGAAGACTGTTGTGACAGCCCCATGTTCTTTGCAGAGACCAAAAGGTGCAATGTTTGACATGCAGTCACAAACATTAGCTCAAATCCAATATGCTCTCTGGTAAGTGTAGTGATATGCACTATTAATATGCAATAGTGTTTGGAAATTTTATCGATTATTTATGAATTGACCGCAAAATTTTCTATGATTAATTGATTTCTAATCATTCCAATTTAAATTTAGAGACTGACTAAAGTCATATTTTAGCACGCTTAGTTTTACAACCTACAAGGCGAGCGTATTTTAGTCCTTTTAATATCATATTTTCGCCAATTTTCATTGGGAAATCTTTAATTTCATTGGAAATAAACTATACTTGGCAAAGAAAAATTTTTTAAAATTCGAAAAAATAAAATCGAGATATGATTTCATAGTTGAGTTGGTAGTACATACATAATTGGCCATTACAACCCTTCAGACAGAATTACGGCCTATCTTTTCAACACCACTCATGTTGTGTGCGTTAATTTTATACATGAGTGGTGGGAGCTACAGTTTAAAGTCGACTCCGAACGACAGATTTTTGAGAAACATTTCATGGAAATTTTATTTTTATTCTCAGAGTTTTTGCCAGAAATCTGCTGAGCGGAAATCGTCGAAAAAAATATTTTTTCATATTTCGTTTTGATATCTGACCGTGGATTTGAACCGTGGCTTCGCGTCTAATAAGCCAATACACTACCTACTAGACTACGGGGACTTCTGAGTTGGTAGTGCGTTGGCTTATTAGACGAGAGCCCTTGGTTTAAGGCTTTTCAGAAGAAGGCTAATCAAAACAAAGATTTCAAAGCTCTTTTAGAGAGCGACAGCATAAACACTGTCCTCCGTGTAGAGACATGATAAAGGGAAAAAAGATGAACTCTACTGGAATTATTTTCGACAAGTTTAATACGATTGTTTTTGATCACATTTCGATGGTTTCTGTTAGATTTAAAATGCTTCCACGTTAGCGGAGTATCCGCCTTGACATGGCCCTAGATGTTGCCCCACAAAACGAGCGTGAAATCACATGATCTTGGTGGATAAGTGACGTGGCCAGAACGTGGAATTAATCTTTCCGGAAAGTTCTCATGCAATATAGGCAAAACCGGTCGTATTGTGTGGTTCGTGGCATCATCTTATTGAAACCTTATTCATTTACAAACCAAAGAAATCGCTTATGGCCATACTACTCTGAATTGAGGGTAACGGCTTTTTCAGGCCATTGCAAAGGCCCCTTGAATTTTTCCCATCCTACCACCATAACAACCATTTTAAAAAGTATAAAAGCCTTGATATTGTATTCAGTAATTTGTTTCTGTTTGTAACTTCTAAACCTTAAGTATGAAGCTCGTAATTAATTTCCTGTTAGTTTTGGTCACTTTGGCTTTACTTGTTGGCCAATTGGAAATAGAATTGGAATAGAAAACTATTGTAAGTTGAAAAGTGGTCTTTAAGGATCTCATACGATTTAAATTTAATTAAATTTTTTTATTTAATAAAGGATTATGCAAGAAATGTCAAAAATTCGGCCATAAATAGTGCCAGAACATTTAAAAATGATCTTAAAGGTTGATCGAATCACTGTCAATGATTAAAAGAACAACAAATAAATGTAAATTAAAAAATATTAAATAAATCATGTTAAATACGTAAAAATAAGAAGGTTTTTCTGCGAATAAACACGCTATACTTTGAGGCATTTAAGGTCTTTGTACCTCAACCCTTAGAAAGAAAGTTCACCAGCATGTAGGTTGCTCACGATCACATGTGCAGTAGCAGACTTGTCTTTGGTTCCGTTAGTCACTATTTCCAATTTATATCCAAGTTTTTCAGGGGTTGGTGGTATTTTACCTGAAAATCTCTTAATTAACTCGCTGAGCCAGACTGCAAGTAATATTCTAACGAACATCATGAATGCCGAGAATTTTTCAGTGAAATTTTGAATTATTCAAAGTAATTTAATTGGAAATTGAATTGCTGATGAACTGATCAGAAGTGGTATGGATCTTACAATCTCTGACATGTAACATGGCATACGTAATCCGATTGCCTCAGTTATGCTAGTTATTTATTCTTCGCTCGTTTTATAGGAAAATATAACTTCGTTGGTCTCTGCTTTACTTGTAGGGATTGGAAGAGATCTTAGTGTCTTCTGCCCTTAAACTTCAGTGTGATCAGTTGCACGAATATGTCTCTCACGAGCCACTGTCCAATTGGATGGCATGCCGTTAGACTTGGCAGTCTATCAAATGACTTCTGCTGGAGCTGTGATTCTGATTTCTGATTCAAATCCTGTGTCAGTGTCCTACTCTACCTGTAGTTATGAAGCGATGGAGGTTCTTAATCTCTCTTCGGTCATTCTTGACTGAACTCTTCTATATAAAGATTGATACAATAGCAAGATTTATTTTGAAATCGTGCTAGTTGCCTATAGGTAATGTTTGATATCCGAGTTGGATATTAATTATGGGCCTAAACCTTATCCGACCTAACATAAAATGTGTGTAATTGAACTCAATATGCATGTCTCACACATTTGATTTACAGGCAGTAAATAATTCTGTGAATGCCATATGGCTGGCTGCGGATACGAACAGAACGGCACAAAAAATCTGCTTAAAGCTAAATAGACGTCCTAGCAAAGGACTTCTGCAGAAGCTGTAAAGATGAGATATAGAAGGAAAGTGTTCTTCATCTACTGTCCTAATGTACAAACCTTAATATCAAATGTTGATATTGGTAGTCGAAACTGCTTCATAAAAATTCTGAATATTTCAGAGATGAGGAGTGTAAAACTGAGATCTAACAGTGAGCTTTAAGTAACCTAAGAATAGGTAGACAGTTACCTCTACCTACCAACTTACACCTAAGTTGAAGCAAAGTTGATCCAAAGAGAGTTGGAAACATATCGAAGTAGATTAAGTTTGAATTCAAGCCCGATTTTAAATGTTAGCTAACTTAGAAGTGCAGTATTAATGAGGTAGTAGTCTAGTAGTCTAGTAGTAGTCTAGCAGTAGTCTAGGAGTAGTCTAGTAGTAGTCTAGTAGTAGTCTAGCAGTAGTCTAGGAGTAGTCTAGTAGAGGTCTAGTAGTAGTCTAGTAGTAGCCTAGTAATAGCCTAGTAGTAGTCTAGTAGTAGTCTAGTACTATCCTAGTAATAGTCTAGTAGTAGTCTAATAGTATCCTATTAATAGTCTAGTAGTAGTCTAGTACTAGCCTAGTAGTAGTCTAGTAGTAGTCTAGTAGTAGTCTAGTACTAGCCTAGTAGTAGTCTAGTAGTAGTCTAGTAGTAGCCTAGTACTAGCCTAGTAGTAGTCTAGTACAATCCTAGTAGTAGTCTAGTAGTATCCTAGTAATAGTCTAGTAGTAGTCTAGTACTAGCCTAGTAGTAGTCTAGTAGTAGCCTAGTAATAGTATAGTAGTAGTCTAGTAGTAGTCTAGTACTAGCCTAGTAGTAGTCTAGTAGTAGTCTACTAGTAGTCTAGTAGTAGTCTAGTAGTAGTCTAGCAGTAGTCTAGTAGTAGTCTAGTAGTAGTCTAGTAGTAGTCTAGCATTAGTCTAGTAGTAGTCTAGCAGTAGTCTAGCAGTAGTCTAGTAGTAGTCTAATAGTAGTCTAGTAGTAGTCTAGTAGTAGTCTAGTAGTAGTCTAGTAGTAGTCTAGTAGTAGTCTAGTAGTAGTCTAGCAGTAGTCTAGGAGTAGTCTAGTAGTAGTTTAGTAGTAGTCTAGCAGTAGTCTAGGAGTAGTCTAGTAGAGGTCTAGTAGTAGTCTAGTAGTAGCCTAGTAATAGCCTAGTAGTAGTCTAGTAGTAGTCTAGTACTATCCTAGTAGTAGTCTAGTAGTATCCTAGTAATAGTCTAGTAGTAGTCTAGTATTAGCCTAGTAGTAGTCTAGTAGTAGTCTAGTAGTAGTCTAGTACTAGCCTAGTAGTAGTCTAGTAGTAGTCTAGTAGTAGCCTAGTACTAGCCTAGTAGTAGTCTAGTACTATCCTAGTAGTACTCTAGTAGTATCCTAGTAATAGTCTAGTAGTAGTCTAGTAGTAGTCTAGTACTAGCCTAGTAGTAGTCTAGTAGTAGCCTAGTAATAGTATAGTAGTAGTCTAGTACTAGCCTAGTAGTAGTCTAGTAGTAGTCTACTAGTAGCCTAGTAATAGTCTAGTAGTAGTCTAGTAGTAGTCTAGTACTAGCGTAGTAGTAGTCTCGTAGTAGTCTAGTAGTAGCCTAGTAGTAGTCTAGTTAGGTAAGGTTGGAAGACATGGGGGCACTTAGGCTGGCGTTTAGTTACCATTGTGACACTAAATAATAAATAACAACCCCTGGTATTAAATATCCTCAAAAGTTAGCTAACTTAGAAGTGCAGTATTAATGAATTGTTTTACGTAATTTCTTATCAATCTTTCAAAACGCATTATTATTTCAGCTATTTTTCTATTAGAGTATCCCTTTTGCATCAAATTACTGAATAGGCCCTTTGTGGTGTCATTTAATCGCTTTCCTGTACCCATTTCCAAACAGTTTATTTTAATTTTTAACTAATTGATTATTTTTTTATATAAAATTTATAAATTAAACGTTGAATATTACAAATAAATGAACTATTTGACAATTGCGGTCAAATGATTGTCTTACTAAGAGCATTGAAATGTTTATAAATCCATAAGTATTTACTAAGAATTGTTATTGTTTTGTTTCTTAAGCCTAATAATGTAAATGAAATTTAAAATAATAGAAGTAACTGTTACAGCAGTAGAATAAGGATAACAAATTAAGTGCGGTCAAACGTATCGTATGTCTTTATTAGTATATTTTTTTTATTTTTTATTTAAGTTTTGTTATTCAATAACCTTTCGAAATTCGTTGAAATCGAATGATATTTTATAAGCTGTGCTTAACTTAGATTTGGCGATTTCGCTTCTTAAAATATTTCAAAATAATGCTCTAATAAAATGGCAAAGAGAAATTTACTGAAAGAAGTGTTCCGTGAACTTGAAAGTAGCGATGAGGAATTTTATTTTGACTCTTTCAACACTGACTTTGATAAAGAAAGTGATAACATTTGTTTTAAAAATATTTTCAGTAGTGGTTCTGATAGTGACGTAGTAGGGAACGAAACGAAAATTAATTCCGACCAGCATGACACTCATATATAAAATTAATACGGTCGGAAAGGGTTAATTTTATTACGCTACCAAAATATAAAAACTGGTTTTTCTTTATTTTTATTCCATGATGTTCTTCCCAAGGGATTGAAATTAAATTTCATCTATAAAATAAAAAAAGAAATTGTTTAAAAAATAATACAAAAATAAATACATTTTTTTTAATCTCACTATACTGTCAAGCATAGACCATTCCGCACTACTTATCGCACTAAGTAATGTGGTTATAAATGTGACTGTGAGTAAAAGCTGGAAATATTTCATATTTTCATTTGAATACTCGTATATTATACTGTCGTACTTAACAAATCGTTTACAACTGATTATTTGCCAATGAATTGTTCCGTTGTTGTATATTTTATTTTCATATTGATATGCATGTACGTTTGCAGTTCAATTACTCATACCCAGTACCTCGTACTCAGTTATTTATGTAAACATTTAATAAATCATGAATATTTCATAATAAAAGTCATTGAAGTTTAAAATCTGCCTAGCATACTGTCATAATTCTAATTTCGTTCTCTGTTACTTTCACTATATTTAATTGCATTCCAACTACGTACCAATGTACCTAAACTTACAGACATAATTATTGGTCATTACAACCCTTCAGTAGGATTACGACCTAGCTTCTCATACCACTTGCTAATTTTGTACATGAGTAGTGGGATCTACAGTTTAAGGTTGACTCCGAACGACAGATTTTTGGGAAGCTTTTTCATGGAATTTTTAATTACTCTCAAGATTTTTTGCCAGAAATCTGCTGAGAGGAAGTCGCCGAGGAAATATTTTTTCATATATCGTTTTCTTCTAGATGCCTGACCTGGGATTTGAACCACGGCCTCACGTCCAATAAACATATACATTACCCTCTACACTACGGCGACGACCTAAATTACTCACGAAAATTTCTAGGAGTACAACATTAATATCTCAAAGTCTCATTGAAGTATAATATAATCGAGAGGATAAAGAAAGCGACAATATCGTCGTTGTAGGTGTAATCTGGAGGCTTAGACCTGCCATAACAGTTTGGTTTCAACCTACCAATGTTGCTTTGTGGAGTTTGGTGGACGGCATACAAACACTTAAGCCACTGCGGATTGTTATAATGGACTCTATTCCATTCCAATAATAACCTTATTTGGTATACTCAATTTGTTTACCTCTAAACCTCAACTGCTGAGAGGTCTAAGACAATACCGATAAGGCTCAATGACTGGCCCAAGCTGGACTATGGATATGCTGCAATTTTGGGTATACATAAACATATCCAAGCCGAGTTATGAATCTTACGATCTCTGAAGTACGTGCTGTATTGCTACATTGTGCTCGACTTGTATAGATTAGAAGAGGATTGGTTGCCTTCTATTCTTTAATCGCATGGCGATCAATTGCACAATAGCGATTCTCACGGGCCCATATCTAATTGGAAGGCATGCCGATAGACTTTTGCAGGAGCTGTGAAACTTAGTATGACCGTGTACCACTCTTGCCGTAAAGAGGCGTAGGTTCTTAACCTCTCATTTTCGGCCATCTTTGATTGAACTCCACAACATAAAAATTGCTTCAATAGCAAGATTTATGCTGCTGTCTGATTGGTTTCCTTTTCAGAATATTTAATAACGGGGATTGTTATTTATTACTGCTATTATTATTTACTGCTAGAATACTACTAGACTACTACTAGGCTTCTACTAGACTACTACTAGACTACTCCTTGACTACTGCTAGACTACTACTAGACTACTACTAGACTACTACTAGGCTACTACTAGACTACTACTAGGCTGCTACTAGACTACTACTAGACTACTACTAGGCTTCTACTAGACTACTACTAGACTACTCCTTGACTACTGCTAGACTACTACTCCTTGACTACTGCTAGACTACTACTAGACTACTACTAGACTACTGCTAGACTACTGCTAGACTACTACTAGACTAATGCTAGACTACTACTAGACTACTACTAGACTACTACTAGACTACTACTAGACTACTACTAGACTACTACTAGACTACTACTAGACCACTACTCGACTACTACTAGACTACTAGACTACCACTAGACTACTACTAGACTTAAGCTAAAAAATGCTTCTGATAACAGCAATGAGTGGACAATAACATACAATTTGGCTCATAAAACTTATGGGCAAATTTTATTACAGAACATAAGTTGATAGGATTTTATTTGCGTCCAGCCCAAGACATTGGGTAGTGGATACTCAAACCTCTTATCCTTTGTTTCGTTTTTAATATGTCGTCGTTTAACTCTAGAAGTCTCTACTTGTAAGTCTGTATTTCGGTTAAGCAAATCTGTTCAGCCGTTAAAAATAAAATGAAGACACAAAAAACATGATTTTATAATAAGTCTGTCCATACAATACATACATATATTTTTTTATGTGTATAGTTTTTAATATATGTACATATATAAAATTTATTCTCTTTAGATTAATTCTTCTTCTTGTAAAAAAAGATAATACCACCGGTTAATGCTGTCATAGCTACTACAGACGATACCACAATTGCCGCTGAAATGTATGGCTTTCCCTTATAAATCTGCTTAGTTTCAAGATTATGACGATGTACAGCAGGTAGTTTATTCGATATCTGTAATGATAAAGATAAAATGTAAATGAGAATATGTGACTTACTGCCCTCTAAGTTATTAAGGGCACAAACCATGTGTATAAGCTATGCCAACTGTTATGAAACTATACTCAATGATATAAAGACAAAATTTCTTACTTACCAAACCCTTTTGCAAAGATTCCCTTGAGCTGAATGGATTCTAAAAACAAAGAAAATAAAATTTTATATTAAATTCTGAAAAAAGAAGTATTTCCGCTTACGGAATCTTTAGGGGAGTAACTATTTAGTAAGTCCAGTACTGGAAATTTGTCTTCAGAATCCTCTGGTGAATGCAATATTGGGTTCTAAAATTGTTTATAAGATAATAATGAGTGGCATCGAAGCAAGTATAGCATAACGCTTCTGTTTCTTTAAAACTTACCTCATATGTTTGTTTGACATTTGTTGAATGATGATTTTTAGTTAATTTCTATAAAATATTAAGAAAAAGGTTTTAAATATTAAAAAAAAAAATATATATTATTGCACATACCTTCACAAATGTGTGTAAAGCTCCTAAGACGCCTGCAAATTTCTAAAAGAAACAAAAAAATTCGAAATTGTAAAATTTTCTCAACCATTTTAAGGCAATGCGGTACTAAAGACGTCGCCGTAGTCTAGTAGGTGGCTAATTAGGCGTGATTCCATGCTTCAAACCACAGCTCAGACATCTCCAACAAAATGACATGCGAAAAAATATTTCTCTTAAACGGGAGAACAATTTCCTTTAAAACTATTAAAGCTTCTGGCAAGATGCGACTCAGAGAGAAAGTTAGGCTGCTGCAGAATAAATATAGTAAAATAGTTCATGAAATCTTCTTGGATTACATATCATTGATTTGGTTTTCAGAAAATCATTCGATCTGTACCTCTACTACCTCGAATCAAAGCTGAGATATCATAATTCATAAAATAAATTGCTCTGTCTTAAATTCGATAGCCTAGTAGGTAGTGTGTTGACTTATTAGACGTTAGATCGCTGGACAAACTCCAGGTCAGACATTTCCAACAAAATGAAATACGAAGAAAAAACTCTGTGAGCAGATAAAATTGTCATGAAAGAGTTTCTCAAAAATCTGTCGTTAGGAGTTGACTTGAAACTGTACGTCCCGCCTCTCATGTATAAAAAAATGAACACACACAACATAGGTGGTATGAGAAACTAGGTCGTAATCCTAGCTAAAGAGTTGTAATGGCCAATTATGAATGTATGTTATGCATGTTAGTTTTATAATAATATTGACATTTTACTACTGAGGCTTTCGTCCTATTATTAACGTCAACGTTAAACGATTAGTAGTAATGTGGGTGTATGACGTGCTACGCCCATTTGAATGAAAGAAAAATTAAATATTTGTAAAGCCCTAACATGCCTCCGCTACTACCGTGACTAACTCATCGTGACGTTTTATTACTGCTCCGGTTTTTGTGGACACTGGTCCGTATTCGTCCATGCTAGACGCTGTGGAAGCAGTAATGTAGGTGTCTGATGTGCCACGCCCATTTGATAGAATGAAAAAAGCTCAAATATTTACAATGTCCTAATAAATTTCAGCTACTACCGTGACTAACTCACTCGAAGTCATTCCCGAACATATTTAAATTTATTTAATTTCGATACTTACCGATGCCACGTTTTTCCCCTGATCATTTTTACTTTGTTGGGCAGTGGTCTGAAATAAATTTAAATTTTAATCAATATATTAAAGGAAAAAAGAAAACGTACCATAAGTGGATATAGTGTTGACATGGAACTTAGAAGGTGGCTCTTAATTGTTGACGTTTCTGGCATTAGTGGATTCTGACGTGGTTGTCTTTGCATTGAACCTTGGTTTAGTGCTGTTGGTACCGATACCTTTAAGTAAATTAAAAGTTTAGTGTCTTACCGATTTTGATATATGGTTTAAACTTACTTTCTTAGAATGGGGAATAATTGGAGGTTGGCTTTGGTTTGGACCAAGATTCCGATGTATAGCCGTAGATATAGGTGGCTTTAAGTGAAAGTAGGACTTTAATGTTGTTATTTTTATTCGATACTCAATTTTATGTTAAACTTACCACAAAATGTAAATTATAGGCTGGTTGTTTGGGATTAAACAAGTGATTCTGGTTTGTTGAATTTGATGGCTTGGTGGGACCATTATTTTGAATTGTCTGTCCAGATAGCTTTAATTAAAATAAACATTTAATGCCTTAATGCTGTTTAACTTACAATTTATTTAATTTCATTTCAACTTACTTCCTTAAAATGGGGATGGTAGGGCGGTTGTCGCTGGTTTGGACCTAGATTTCGATTTGCAATTGTAGGTGTAGGTGGCTTTAAGTGAAAGTAGGACTTTAATTTAATTTTGATTCCATAATTAATCAATTGGGAGGGAGGGATGCATGCAAACAAGGTAAAGTTTCTGATTGTGGTCAACGTGGCGACCACCAGGACGATCCTTGTTTTGCTGTATTCAAGTTGACACGCAGCCTCCTCGTGGCCCCTCCTGGATGGCATTCTAGCACCCGCTAGATGTTAACTAATGCGTGCAGCGAATGTCCAATCCCCTGGACGTTAAATTTGGGTTGTGCGTAGGGCTTGGAACCCACCACGTAAAAACAAATATACAATGAAAACCAAGACAGAATCCCATGAAAAGATCCCCACTAAAGTTGACGACAACGGCAAACGTATAAAGGACTATGATTTACGTATTGGCACATGGAACGTCCGCACCCTTTACAGGGTAGGCGCTTCCGCCCAGCTGGCGGATGCCCTCATTAAATGTAGGACTGACATCACTGCCATTCAGGAAATGCGATGGACAGGACAAGGATGCAAAAGGCTTGCATCTTGCGATGTATACTACAGCTGCCATGAAAACAAGCACGAATTTGGATGCAGATTTGTGGTTAATAAGAGACATCGTCACCTTGTCTCTGGGTTCACACCTGTGAACGAAAGAATAGCCACAATCCGCATCAAGGCAAAATTTTACAACATCAGCCTAATATGTGCTCACGCCCCGACGGAAGAAAAGGACGATGTGGTTAAGGATGCCTTCTATGCTAAACTCGAGGACGTATACGATAAGTGCCCGGCCCATGACGCCAAAATCGTCCTCGGGGATTTTAATGCAAAGGTCGGGCGGGAAGGTATCTTTGGCCCCACTGTCGGACAGTTCAGCCTCCACGCAAACACTACCTCCAATGGTATGAGGCTGATCGATTTCGCCGCGGCGCGTAACATGGTAGTATGTAGCACTAAGTTTCAACATCTCGACATTCACAAGGCCACATGGATGTCCCCTGATCGGTCAACATCTAACCAGATCGATCATATTGTGATAGACGGAAGGCACGTATCCAGTGTACTAGATGTGCGCACATTCAAAGGTCCAAACATCGACTCGGACCACTACCTTGTCGCAGCCAAGTTTCGATTGCGCATTAGCGCTTCGAGGTCTGCGCACTCTAGTGCATTGCGAAAGCTGGACGTTAAGAAGCTGCGATCTTAAAGGACAGCTGAGGCGTTCTCCGCTCAACTCTCGGATAAGCTCCGTCGTTCCCCATCTAACCTCAACGACATTGGCGGACTGTGGGCCAACATCTCCCACTCCTTGCGCACTACTGCGGAAACAGTCCTTGGTTTCGAACGCCCACCCCAACGAAATCAATGGTACGATGAGGAGTGTCGCGAGGCAACTGCAGCGAAAAACGCCGCATACAAGAAAACGTTGCAGTCTGCCGCTACGCGAGCCATTGTCGAGAACTATAGAGAGAAGAGAAGGGATGAGAGACGCCTTTTCAGACGCAAGAAGAGGGAGCAGGAAAGGCGTGAGCATGAGGAAGTCGAGATGTATAGATGTGGGAATGACGCTCGAAAATTCTATCAAAAGGTTAAGCGTCTAACCGAGGGTTATAAACCCGGAGCGTCTTCCTGCAAGGACGAAAATGGAAACTTTGTAACAGATCCGCAGGGAGTACTGAGGTTATGGAGGAAACACTTCTCTACTCTGCTACAAGGCGATGACGACACCAATACCGCCTTTAGAGATGATGTTCGTGATCGATGATGACGGCGTGGAGTTTCCGCCGCCTAGCCATGAAGAGGTCAAAGTCGCGATTACGCGCCTTAAAAACAATAAAGCGGCAGGTCCTGATGGCCTCCCCGCTGAATTGTTTAAGACCGGATGTAATGAGTTGGTAGGGCGCATGCACCAGCTTATTTACAAAATATGGCTAGAGGAAAGTATGCCCAACGATTGGAACCTCAGTGTCCTCTGTCCTGTCCTGAAAAAGGGAGACCCTACTATATGCGCCAACTATAGGGGTATAAGCCTTCTCCCTATCGCATATAAGGTTCTTACAGGCGTATTGTGTGAACGACTGAAGCCACTCGTCAAAACACTGATTGGACCTTATCAGTGCGGCTTCAGACCTGGCAAGTCCACCATCGACCAGATCTTCACACTACGCCAAATCCTGGAAAAGACCCACGAGAAACAAGTCGACACACACCATCTTTTTGTCGACTATAAGGCTGCCTTTGATAGCCCCATAAGGGATCGTGTTTTTGCCGCAATGTCTGAGCTCGGTATACCTGCGAAGCTGATAAGGCTTTGCAGAATGACGTTGAGCAATTCCTGTAGCTCCGTCAAGGTAGGAATGGACCTCTCCGAGCCTTTTGATACCGTGCGAGGTTTCAGACAAGGCGACCCCTTATCATGCGACCTCTTCAACTTCGTCATGGAGAGTGTTCTGCGAAAGGCAGGAGTGCATCGCAGTGGCACTATTTTTCAAAAAAGTGTCCAGTTGCTTGCGTACGCTGACGACATTGACATCATAGGGCGTACGAAGCGAGATGTTACTGCTGCCTTTAGTGCTATTGAACGCGAATCTACCAAGATGGGTTTGGCAGTAAATGAGGGCAAAACAAAGTATATGTTATCGACGAGTCGAGACGCGCGGCGTATTGATTCTCAGATTACGGCCGATAACTATACTTTTGATACGGTCAAGGAATTCATCTATCTTGGCTCCGCCGTTACCACCAGAAATGATGTCAGTCTGGAGATCAAGCGCAGGATCACTCTTGCCAACAGGTGCTACTATGGTCTCAATAGGCAATTGAGTAGCAGAGACCTCTCTCGTACGACAAATCTAACACTCTACAAGACACTCATTCTACCCGTGCTTCTTTATGGCGCAGAGGCATGGACCCTATTAAGTACAGATGCAGCGGCCTTGAGAGTGTTCGAGAGAAAAGTACTGCGTAAGATCTTCGGTCCAGTGCGAGTTGGCGATGACTTCCGTATCCGATACAACAGTGAGCTGTATGAGCTCCTCAACGACATGGACGTTGTACAGCGTATTAATATCCAGCGGCTGCGCTGGCTCGGCCATGTCGTTCGAATGGAGGAGGATGCGCCGGCAAGACGGGTATTTGATGCGGGAATCTGCGGAAGTCGGCGAAGAGGACGACCTTGCATCCGTTGGAAGGACCAAATCGAGGAAGCCCTGTCATCGATTGGTGTGACCAACTGGCGTAGGCGCGCACGAAGCAGAGGCGCCTGGAAGGATGTGTTGCGGCAGGCCGAAATCCGATAAACGGGTTGTTATGGCCAATTAAGTAAGTAAGTAATTAATCAATTTTATGTTAAACTTACCACTTTAAAATGTGGATTATTGGCTGATTGTTTGGGATTAAACAAGTGATTCTGGTTTGTTGAACTTGGGGGCTTGGTGAGAAGGGGTTGTCTTGGGTTTTGTGGTGTTATGCCCTCTATAGGTCAATAGTTACAACATCTTATTAAACTAAATAGGTACAACATAGTATTAAGCTAACAGCTGTGTAACATCTTACCAGACATCTTATTATGCTTAAACGTTTATCTTAAGAGTAGAATGTAACGATAAAAAGAAAGAACAATAAATCACTTAATATTCAACCATCAAACACGATACATTGCAGTGGCGACGAGGGTTTAAATAAGTTAAAGAAAAAAAGTAAAGTGTGCAAGTTATATAAAAAGAACAGTTAATTTTTGGTTTATATACAAAGTTTTTGTATATAATATATGTAATAAATATTACAAGATAACCAAACTTTTTGAGTGTTAACTGATACATTTTGGTATTAAAGTATACAAAGTTTTTGTATATTATAAAGTAATAAATATTACTAAATTTGTCGTGTTATACTTGTTTGGTGGTAATGATGCGAGCTGCAGGTGATACAACAATAGCGCACAACGAAAGCCTTTTTGCAACATCCATGGCAACCGGCATAAGAGAATTCAGGCCGGTGATAGATAAGTGGTGTCATTGGCAAGAGGTGTTGGATTCACATTTTGTGGAGGCGGCGGTTGATGAAGACCGTATTAAAACGTCAACGTTATTGAAGGCTGTTGGTCTTGAGGCGTATGGCTTGTTGAGGGAGTTGTGTTTCCCTGATTTACCTGCTAAGAAGAAGTACAAGGAGTTGTGTGACATGCTAAAGATGCATTATTCGCCCCCGGTTATAATATTTCGTGAGCGAAGAAATTTTTTGGACGCAAAAAAACAGGAGGAGGAATCTGTGGCAGCCTGGTATGCACGTTTAAAAAAATTGGCGATGGAGTGCAAATTTGGTCAACAGCTAGAACAATTTGTGCTTAATAAATTTGTAACTGGTTTGGAAGGCAGAATTTTTGAAAGATTGTGTGAGGAGGACGAAGGTTTAAATCTAGAAGGTGCGTTAAGAAAAGCATTGACGATGGAGGCGAAGCTGTATGCACAAAGAGGGGAAAGTGAAGGTGTAAATTATGTACAAAAAAGATATGCGAAAACTAAGAAGAACAACAACAACAACAGCAATAAGGGGAACGGCAACAAGGTTAACGGGTATGAGAATAACGGCAATCAGGCAAAGAAGAAATGTTCGCATTGCGGATGGAAAAATCATGCCAGTGAAAAATGCAAATACAAAAGCAGTGTTTGTCACAAATGTCGTAAAGTTGGACATTTAGCAAGTGTGTGCAACAATAATCACGTTAATGTGGTCCAAGTATCAAATGAAAATTTAAATGATGATAATGATAATTATTCTGAAACATTAAATGATTGTAATTTTTCTATTTATAGTGTAACGGGTGAACTTTCTGCTGCTCCGTTTACGTTGGAAATTGAACTAAATAACAAAATGATGGATTTTGTGTTGGATACTGGAGCAGCTTGTTCGTTGATGTCGAGTGAAACTTTTTATAATTATTTTAAAGAGGTTGGATTGCATCCCTCTACAAAAAAATTGTGTGCATATGGAGGGGAAGGCATAAAAGTTATGGGTGAGTTTTTAGCAATGGTGAGATTTAGGGGCCAAGTTAAAAATTTATCGTTTGTAGTTACAAATACGCGTAGCCCTCCCATTTTGGGTCGTGATTTTATGTCAATGTTCGGTGTCGGTCTCTCAAATGTTAATTCTATAATGGACATGAATGAGTGTGTACAAAGCATTAAAAAGCGATTCAGCAAAGTTTTTAATAAAGACTTAGGTTTATACGCGGGTGGAACAGTTACCTTAAATTTAATTGAAAAGGTGAAGCCAGTTTTTTGTAAACCAAGGCCGGTGCCATTGGCATGGCGGGCCAAAATTGAATCACAGTTGCAGGATTTAGTGGAGAGAGGAGTGTTAGTTCACGTAGATAATTCTGAATGGGGTACACCATTGGTGCCCATTTTAAAACCCAATGGTCAGATCCGTATTTGCGGGGATTACAAATCTACCATTAATAAATATTTAGAAGATGTCAAATACCCTCTGCCATTAATTGACGAATTGTTCGCTTCTCTTCGTGGAGAACTTTTTACAAAATTAGATCTTTCTAATGCTTATAATCAGCTAATGCTGGACGAAAGTTCACAATTATTATGTGCGTGGAGTACTCACTTGGGTATTTTTAAAATGACACGTTTACCGTTTGGGGTAAAACCAGCAGCGGCTATTTTTCAAAAAACGATTGAAAATATTTTACGTGGAATTTCCAACGTAGTAAACTACTTAGATGATATTATAATTACTGGTCGTAATTTGGAGGACCACGTCAAAACGATTGAGTTGGTGTTAAGTAAGCTGGAGTCGGTTGGTTTACGTCTAAATAGTGAAAAATGTGAATTTTTTAAGCATAAGGTATCTTATTTAGGCTTTAACATTAATCGTGATGGTCTCAGTTTGAATAAGGATCGTATTTCTTCGGTTCTGGATGCGCCAGTTCCTAAAAATGTGTCGGAAGTTAGAGCGTTTGTGGGGATGCTAAACTATTATTCAAAATTCATTCCTAATTTTGCTCATAAAATGGCACCTCTTTATGAACTTTTAAGAAAAGAAGTTGAATTTAAATGGACGAAAACTCGCCAAAGTGCGTTTGAAGCGTTAAAGGAGGAGGTGACTTCGGACAAAATATTAGTTCATTTTAACCCTAGACTACCTATACTGCTGTCGACAGACGCATCTAATTTTGCGGTAGCGGGTATTTTAGCCCATATAGGGGCGGATGGGTCGAAGAAGCCCATAGCATTTGTTTCTCGTGCGCTTAGTCAAACTGAGAGAAATTACAGTACCATACAGAAAGAAGCTTTGGCTATTGTTTTTAGCGTAACAAAACTCAAACAATATTTATTGGGTATTCATTTTACGTTGGAATCGGATCATAAACCGCTTTTAGCCATTTTTGGGGAGAATAAAGGCTTGCCAGTTATGGCAGCAGCTCGAATACAAAGATGGGCTTTTATTTTATCAGGTTTTAACTATACCATGCGTTTCGTAAAAGGTATAGAAAATTCAGCAGATCATTTATCTCGTTTTCCTCATCGAGATAGAGTAGAAGATAGTGAAGACTTCGGTTTTATAAATTATATAGGTAGCGATAATAAGCTAAATTTGAATTTTAGGGATATTTCTAGAGAAACTAGAAGAGACCCAATTTTGGCAAAGTTAAAAGAGGCCATTCAGGTGGGAAAAATCGGCCTGTTAAAGGGTGATGAATTTATTCCATTCGTCAGTCGTGAGAAGGAGCTTTCGGTGGAATACGAATGTATTTTATGGGGATTCAGGGTGGTGATTCCACAAAAATTGCGTAACAAAATTTTAGCGCAATTGCATTATTCTCATTTTGGAATTGTTAAAACTAAGGCGTTAGCACGGTCGTATATGTGGTGGCCTAAAATAGACCACGACATTGAAAAATTAGTTTCAAATTGTGTTTCATGTAAGGTAAACCAACCAAGTCCTGAAAAAGCTCCATTGATTCCTTGGGTACCAACGGATACACCGTGGTCCAGGCTTCATATTGATTTTGCGGGTCCAATAAAAGATTTCCATTTTCTTTTGATTATTGATTCTTACTCTAAATGGGTCGAGGTTTTTAAAACGAAAAATATAACATCAAGTTTTACTATCAGCAAATTGCGTGAAGTTTTTGGAAGGTTCGGTTTAATAGACACTCTAGTGAGTGATAACGGGCGGCAATTTACGGCCGAAGAGTTTAAAGTTTTTATGAAATCGAACAATATAAAACACATTTTAACTGCACCGGGTCACCCGGCTACTAACGGTCAGGCTGAAAATTTAGTCAAAACTTTTAAAAAGACTGTTTTAGCGAATCTTCGAGATGGAGAAAATCTCGACGATATTATAAGTTTATTTTTATTTGATTACAGAACAACGAAACATTGTTCTACAGGAGAAACTCCTGCCAAATTGCTATTAGGTAGAGAGATAAAAACACGTTTTAGTATGCTTTGTCCACCTTTAGTCAGAAACAAAATTGTTGAGAGTCAGTTATCTAACATTAAGAATCACAGAGGGGCACGAAATATAAATTTTGAAAATGATAAAAAAGTTTTTGTTCGGGATTATTCGAATCCGAATAAAGCTTCTTGGCAAGAGGCAACCGTTAAAAAGCGATTAGGTCCGCAATCTTACCATTGTATTTTAACGCGAAATAACAAATCCATAAAAAGACACGTTAATCAAATGATTCGTGGTACGCAAAGTACAAGTGAGAATGCGGATATCGACGAACAAACAGGCCCAGAGGTTTCCAATAATAAAAATGAGCCAGAGTCTGAAAAATCAGTATCTGAGAATGACAGAGGACAGCAGAATGTTACTCCGGATACAAAAGAGATTAAAACTCGTAATTTAAGACGTTTGCAACGTCCAAATTACAAAGAATAACTTTTTAATTTTTTTTTGTTATACTAGGTATTATATTTCAACATTAGTTAATATTTACAATTCATTAAAGAAAAACTTATATTTACAAAAATATGTATATATTTATAATTGCAAAATTGATAAATATTAGTAATTAAAACCAAATGATTTTTTTTTGTTTATGAATGTAATTAAACTACATTTTATGAATTTCCTATAAACGTATTTTTAATATTTATAGTATTATTACAACTTAAGAGGGGAGTTGTGGTGTTATGCCCTCTATAGGTCAATAGTTACAACATCTTATTAAACTAAATAGGTACAACATAGTATTAAGCTAACAGCTGTGTAACATCTTACCAGACATCTTATTATGCTTAAACGTTTATCTTAAGAGTAGAATGTAACGATAAAAAGAAAGAACAATAAATCACTTAATATTCAACCATCAAACACGATACATTGCAGTAATAATGACAATAGCAACACATATCAACAAGTTATTCAAGTAATCCAAGAACTGAAAGAACTCCAAATGGAACAATATTATCGTGATCGTTTATTGGCCAATGAAAAGTTATCTGAAGCATCCGAACGTACTTCGACGTACCTAAAAGTTCTCATGCGTCTAGTGATTGACTATGATTGAGATATTTGGCAATTTGGAAATTACAACAAAACGAAAACAACACTATTTTTAAGACAAACCTTTTGCAGTCAAGAATTAAAAATTTAAAAAAAAAATAAATTTTTTAATAAAAAACTTGTTATAAATTTCATAAAATTTTTTAAAAATAAAATAAAATTCAAAACAATTAAATTGTTGAGTATACATATGTATGAAATAGGAAATAATAGGAACAATTTTTTTGTTTTATCAATTCCTTCAAATTTTGGATACTTTAGCCTTTAGTCAGGATCACAACCAAATTTCTCATGATATTCGTGTAGTGTACAGCGGTGGTCATATAATAAAAACATTATTTTGGTCTCTCATTTGTTCTATTTTTTTTATCATCTCTTAATTTTTTAACGGGACTTTTGGAGTGATAAGTTTGATCTCTTTTACAACTGATTACTTCTTTATTTTCCTATTCTATTCTATTTCCAAAATAAAACGAATAATTTACTATGTACGAATGTTTTAATTATATGACCACCACAGTATGTTAATTTTTATACATGAGTGGCGAGGCCTACAGTTTAAAGTCGTCTCTGAACGACAGATTTTTGAGAATTTTTTCATGGCAATTTTATTTTACTCTAAGGGCCATTATTACAACTTGCCGCTAAACTTGGGTTTAGTTAAAGGTATCTTTAGCTAAAGTGAACTTCAAAGTCATCTTTAACTACTTTTCGTTATTACAACCTAATGATAAAATAAAGTTAATTTTTCAAAAATAGGGCAGTGGCGGAGCAATGTCGATAACACTGCTCAATTAAATAAGTTTTTTAAATGCAGTGACAACTACTGGCTTCTTTTTTTCTTATATTTGCTCACTTTGTTTATATTTGAAGTTGCCATATTGAAAATAATATATATGTATGGTAAATTCAAACATAAACTTAACTTTAAAAGTTACTAGTAGGACGATCTTCCCCTTAGCTTAACGCTCACTTCTACCATATTGGCCACTTATAATAATGAAAAATATTTCATGACGCGGGGGGAAAGATAGAAGGGAAGGTTACAGAAACCAAGAGCGTAACAATGCGTTGTTCTCATCGTGCGTTTTTGTTGTTTGACCACTTTTTTATTTATTTTTCTGGTGTTAAAAACAGACGTCGCACCAATGTCCTTCAGGGTAAGAACATCTTCGGCTTTTTACACACATAGGACACGAACATAAAGAATGTTCGTTAAAAAGAGCGTAAAAATCTTGTCAGTTTTTAGAGAAGGTTCATGTCGCTTTTTTCAGACTTCAATGATACACCCAAAGAAATATCACAGGAGTATTCACTAATATCAATGAGAAATGATTTCGATTTTTGGAAGAATACTTGCCAAGTTAAATACGGTGTCTTTAGGGACTTAGCGCAGTACAATTTTTTATATTTTCCGATCACATATACATATCATTGGGTTAATAAGTAGACTTGAAATTATTACTAACAATTTTCCTCTAGGTTAACACATGCCTTTGGTTATGGATTTGTGAGTAAGAGAGAGAAAATAAGTTGAGAGAATTTATTTATTTACAGCCATATAAAAGTGTTAGTAATATACGCTATTTTTATTTTTATTTCATCAACATACATATGTAAGGCTGTCTATCTTTCGTTTAATAATTTTAGATAAATAAATATAAAATAAAAAATTAATTTTATTATTAAAAGAACATCTTTGGCTTAAAAATTAGGCCATGTTTTTTAAAAAAATAAAAAGAATAAAAAACCATTTTTTATTAAAAGAAAAAAAAAACGAGCATTCCAAAGCATTTAAAAAAAATTATACTATGAGACAAAATAAAAAAATGAAATACGCCCAGCTAATGACAGAACATTTTTAACACAAAATATTCTTCGAGTGTTATTCTGAAATAAAATGATAAAACATCCACGAAACATGTGTTCTTGTGGCAGTCTGATCGACAACTAAATCAAAAAACACAAGAATACATACACATGTAGATACGTACAATGAGAGCGACACATTGTTACGCTCTTTGTTTGTGTTTATTTTCTTTCTATCTTTCGCCCTCTCATCTAGAAATGAATTTGATGAGAGCGGGTCGTAATGTTACGACCCGCCATAAGAAATTTTACTTCTACATGATGCGTATTCTTTATATCCATATTCTTTGGTTCAACATGAAATAAGAAAATTATGAAATTGAAAAATTGATTTCCACTTAAAGACCCCAAAACCAGTAATCCAGGATGACTGGCACTACGCCAAACAACCGGCCTATAATCCACATTTTAAAGTCGTAAGTTTAACATAAAATTTATTAAAAATCGAATTACAATATTAAATACCTACATTCACTTAAAGCCACCTACACCTGCAAATCGAAATCTTGCTCCAAGCCAACCACAAGCACCCTACAATCCCCATTTTAAGGAAGTAAGTCGAAATGAAATTAAATAATTTGTAAATTAAACAGCATTAAGGCATTAAATGTTTATTTTAATTATAGCTGTCTGAACATACAACACAAAATTATGGTCCAAACCTGCAATGTATCGTGTTTGATGGTTGAATATTAAGTGATTTATTGTTCTTTCTTTTTATCGTTACATTCTACTCTTAAGATAAACGTTTAAGCATAATAAGATGTCTGGTAAGATGTTACACAGCTGTTAGCTTAATACTATGTTGTACCTATTTAGTTTAATAAGATGTTGTAACTATTGACCTATAGAGGGCATAACACCACAACTCCCCTCTTAAGTTGTAATAATACTATAAATATTAAAAATACGTTTATAGGAAATTCATAAAATGTAGTTTAATTACATTCATAAACAAAAAAAAATCATTTGGTTTTAATTACTAATATTTATCAATTTTGCAATTATAAATATATACATATTTTTGTAAATATAAGTTTTTCTTTAATGAATTGTAAATATTAACTAATGTTGAAATATAATAACTAGTATAACAAAAAAAAATTAAAAAGTTATTCTTTGTAATTTGGACGTTGCAAACGTCTTAAATTACGAGTTTTAATCTCTTTTGTATCCGGAGTAACATTCTGCTGTCCTCTGTCATTCTCAGATACTGATTTTTCAGACTCTGGCTCATTTTTATTATTGGAAACCTCTGGGCCTGTTTGTTCGTCGATATCCGCATTCTCACTTGTACTTTGCGTACCACGAATCATTTGATTAACGTGTCTTTTTATGGATTTGTTATTTCGCGTTAAAATACAATGGTAAGATTGCGGACCTAATCGCTTTTTAACGGTTGCCTCTTGCCAAGAAGCTTTATTCGGATTCGAATAATCCCGAACAAAAACTTTTTTATCATTTTCAAAATTTATATTTCGTGCCCCTCTGTGATTCTTAATGTTAGATAACTGACTCTCAACAATTTTGTTTCTGACTAAAGGTGGACAAAGCATACTAAAACGTGTTTTTATCTCTCTACCTAATAGCAATTTGGCAGGAGTTTCTCCTGTAGAACAATGTTTCGTTGTTCTGTAATCAAATAAAAATAAACTTATAATATCGTCGAGATTTTCTCCATCTCGAAGATTCGCTAAAACAGTCTTTTTAAAAGTTTTGACTAAATTTTCAGCCTGACCGTTAGTAGCCGGGTGACCCGGTGCAGTTAAAATGTGTTTTATATTGTTCGATTTCATAAAAACTTTAAACTCTTCGGCCGTAAATTGCCGCCCGTTATCACTCACTAGAGTGTCTATTAAACCGAACCTTCCAAAAACTTCACGCAATTTGCTGATAGTAAAACTTGATGTTATATTTTTCGTTTTAAAAACCTCGACCCATTTAGAGTAAGAATCAATAATCAAAAGAAAATGGAAATCTTTTATTGGACCCGCAAAATCAATATGAAGCCTGGACCACGGTGTATCCGTTGGTACCCAAGGAATCAATGGAGCTTTTTCAGGACTTGGTTGGTTTACCTTACATGAAACACAATTTGAAACTAATTTTTCAATGTCGTGGTCTATTTTAGGCCACCACATATACGACCGTGCTAACGCCTTAGTTTTAACAATTCCAAAATGAGAATAATGCAATTGCGCTAAAATTTTGTTACGCAATTTTTGTGGAATCACCACCCTGAATCCCCATAAAATACATTCGTATTCCACCGAAAGCTCCTTCTCACGACTGACGAATGGAATAAATTCATCACCCTTTAACAGGCCGATTTTTCCCACCTGAATGGCCTCTTTTAACTTTGCCAAAATTGGGTCTCTTCTAGTTTCTCTAGAAATATCCCTAAAATTCAAATTTAGCTTATTATCGCTACCTATATAATTTATAAAACCGAAGTCTTCACTATCTTCTACTCTATCTCGATGAGGAAAACGAGATAAATGATCTGCTGAATTTTCTATACCTTTTACGAAACGCATGGTATAGTTAAAACCTGATAAAATAAAAGCCCATCTTTGTATTCGAGCTGCTGCCATAACTGGCAAGCCTTTATTCTCCCCAAAAATGGCTAAAAGCGGTTTATGATCCGATTCCAACGTAAAATGAATACCCAATAAATATTGTTTGAGTTTTGTTACGCTAAAAACAATAGCCAAAGCTTCTTTCTGTATGGTACTGTAATTTCTCTCAGTTTGACTAAGCGCACGAGAAACAAATGCTATGGGCTTCTTCGACCCATCCGCCCCTATATGGGCTAAAATACCCGCTACCGCAAAATTAGATGCGTCTGTCGACAGCAGTATAGGTAGTCTAGGGTTAAAATGAACTAATATTTTGTCCGAAGTCACCTCCTCCTTTAACGCTTCAAACGCACTTTGGCGAGTTTTCGTCCATTTAAATTCAACTTCTTTTCTTAAAAGTTCATAAAGAGGTGCCATTTTATGAGCAAAATTAGGAATGAATTTTGAATAATAGTTTAGCATCCCCACAAACGCTCTAACTTCCGACACATTTTTAGGAACTGGCGCATCCAGAACCGAAGAAATACGATCCTTATTCAAACTGAGACCATCACGATTAATGTTAAAGCCTAAATAAGATACCTTATGCTTAAAAAATTCACATTTTTCACTATTTAGACGTAAACCAACCGACTCCAGCTTACTTAACACCAACTCAATCGTTTTGACGTGGTCCTCCAAATTACGACCAGTAATTATAATATCATCTAAGTAGTTTACTACGTTGGAAATTCCACGTAAAATATTTTCAATCGTTTTTTGAAAAATAGCCGCTGCTGGTTTTACCCCAAACGGTAAACGTGTCATTTTAAAAATACCCAAGTGAGTACTCCACGCACATAATAATTGTGAACTTTCGTCCAGCATTAGCTGATTATAAGCATTAGAAAGATCTAATTTTGTAAAAAGTTCTCCACGAAGAGAAGCGAACAATTCGTCAATTAATGGCAGAGGGTATTTGACATCTTCTAAATATTTATTAATGGTAGATTTGTAATCCCCGCAAATACGGATCTGACCATTGGGTTTTAAAATGGGCACCAATGGTGTACCCCATTCAGAATTATCTACGTGAACTAACACTCCTCTCTCCACTAAATCCTGCAACTGTGATTCAATTTTGGCCCGCCATGCCAATGGCACCGGCCTTGGTTTACAAAAAACTGGCTTCACCTTTTCAATTAAATTTAAGGTAACTGTTCCACCCGCGTATAAACCTAAGTCTTTATTAAAAACTTTGCTGAATCGCTTTTTAATGCTTTGTACACACTCATTCATGTCCATTATAGAATTAACATTTGAGAGACCGACACCGAACATTGACATAAAATCACGACCCAAAATGGGAGGGCTACGCGTATTTGTAACTACAAACGATAAATTTTTAACTTGGCCCCTAAATCTCACCATTGCTAAAAACTCACCCATAACTTTTATGCCTTCCCCTCCATATGCACACAATTTTTTTGTAGAGGGATGCAATCCAACCTCTTTAAAATAATTATAAAAAGTTTCACTCGACATCAACGAACAAGCTGCTCCAGTATCCAACACAAAATCCATCATTTTGTTATTTAGTTCAATTTCCAACGTAAACGGAGCAGCAGAAAGTTCACCCGTTACACTATAAATAGAAAAATTACAATCATTTAATGTTTCAGAATAATTATCATTATCATCATTTAAATTTTCATTTGATACTTGGACCACATTAACGTGATTATTGTTGCACACACTTGCTAAATGTCCAACTTTACGACATTTGTGACAAACACTGCTTTTGTATTTGCATTTTTCACTGGCATGATTTTTCCATCCGCAATGCGAACATTTCTTCTTTGCCTGATTGCCGTTATTCTCATACCCGTTAACCTTGTTGCCGTTCCCCTTATTGCTGTTGTTGTTGTTGTTCTTCTTAGTTTTCGCATATCTTTTTTGTACATAATTTACACCTTCACTTTCCCCTCTTTGTGCATACAGCTTCGCCTCCATCGTCAATGCTTTTCTTAACGCACCTTCTAGATTTAAACCTTCGTCCTCCTCACACAATCTTTCAAAAATTCTGCCTTCCAAACCAGTTACAAATTTATTAAGCACAAATTGTTCTAGCTGTTGACCAAATTTGCACTCCATCGCCAATTTTTTTAAACGTGCATACCAGGCTGCCACAGATTCCTCCTCCTGTTTTTTTGCGTCCAAAAAATTTCTTCGCTCACGAAATATTATAACCGGGGGCGAATAATGCATCTTTAGCATGTCACACAACTCCTTGTACTTCTTCTTAGCAGGTAAATCAGGGAAACACAACTCCCTCAACAAGCCATACGCCTCAAGACCAACAGCCTTCAATAACGTTGACGTTTTAATACGGTCTTCATCAACCGCCGCCTCCACAAAATGTGAATCCAACACCTCTTGCCAATGACACCACTTATCTATCACCGGCCTGAATTCTCTTATGCCGGTTGCCATGGATGTTGCAAAAAGGCTTTCGTTGTGCGCTATTGTTGTATCACCTGCAGCTCGCATCATTACCACCAAACAAGTATAACACGACAAATTTAGTAATATTTATTACTTTATAATATACAAAAACTTTGTATACTTTAATACCAAAATGTATCAGTTAACACTCAAAAAGTTTGGTTATCTTGTAATATTTATTACATATATTATATACAAAAACTTTGTATATAAACCAAAAATTAACTGTTCTTTTTATATAACTTGCACACTTTACTTTTTTTCTTTAACTTATTTAAACCCTCGTCGCCACTGCAATGTATCGTGTTTGATGGTTGAATATTAAGTGATTTATTGTTCTTTCTTTTTATCGTTACATTCTACTCTTAAGATAAACGTTTAAGCATAATAAGATGTCTGGTAAGATGTTACACAGCTGTTAGCTTAATACTATGTTGTACCTATTTAGTTTAATAAGATGTTGTAACTATTGACCTATAGAGGGCATAACACCACAATTACGATAACGATATACTTGACCAATGAGTTGCTGTGCAATGTCCTGTATGTTTTCATTGACTGCCAAATACTCCGAGACCTGTGCCTCACGACGGTACTGTTCATCTTGCATGGATGGGATCTCTTGTTTTAAATAATTTCTTCGCACATTGTAACGACCAATTAGATGACGTTGATATCTAGGATAGAAGCATTCTGTAAATGATGTTACTCGACGCTGTGGCTTTGTTCGTTTGCGTGAATTTTTCCTTGGCTTACGAAACAATTGCTTTTTAATTCGTTGAACTGCCGCAACGAAAGTGGACAATTTCGGTGGTGCCAGTACTGTATCCAGGGTTTGGCAAATAACATTTTTATCCTCCTCAGCTGAAATGCAAATGTCTACATATGGCTCGTCACAGTAATTCCAGAAGTAAATGTCATTGACACACTCGTTAAGGTATGATCTTTTCATTAGCCTTTTACATGCCGGTTGACATTCAAAATGATTGCAATGATCAGGATAGTCTTCCTCACGATCGTCATCATTCAAAACTTCAAAATTCAAAAAACGGTCCATTTTATATTATTTCACTCGATAGATTAAAAAAGAGGATCACAGCGTCTTTATGCTACGAAAGTCAATTCGAATGTAATGTTCGTTACAAGTTATGACCGCTCTTTTATAGGGGATCTTGCGTTATGTCCGCATATACGCAGGTAGTCGAAAAGTCACAGTAAAGGGTTATAACAATATAATTAGGAGTCAAGCCTAATTATTTCGAACTTTTATTACCTGTTTGTCCCCCCTTATGTCATGATTCAAAATTTTTGCAAACCGTATCGTAGGACTTTTCTTGCATATTTTATGGTGAATATAAAATAATTACCGATTTTGAGGGCTTAATTTTAAAGATTTTGTTTCTATTAATGAACATTATTTACATCAAATATATATATTCGTTGGGTATACGATAATGATGCATGAAACGAGGTACCAAAGTCTGAAAAAAATTTCTACTGAGTCTGAGTATCCGATATATGTATGTATGTAAAGGGTGGGCCAAATAACTTTTGTTTGAAAATGCTTTAAAAAAAACTACTAAATATTTTCTCAAATTTTCTTTTTTTATTTGAAAGTACAATCCTTCCGGTTAATAATGGAAAATAATTTCATTCAAATGGCTGCCTCGGCTGGCCATGCAGTAGCCTACACGATCGGTCCAATTTTTAAGCACATTATCGATTGTGTGCAGGTGTATTTCACCAATGGCTTCACGAATATTGTCCTTTAAAGCGTCAAATATCTCTGGCTTGTCGGCGTAACACTTATCTTTGACGGCACCCCACAAATAATAGCCCAACGGTGTCAAATCGCAGCTCCGAGGTGACCAAACGACATCAGCTCTGCGGCTGATAATGCTATCTTTAAAAATAGGGCGCAAAACATCGAGCGTAGCTTCGGCTGTGTGGCACGTAGCGCCGTCCTGTTGAAACCAAATGTTGCCAATATCCTCCTCTTCAATTTTTGTGAACAAAAATTCGTTCAACATGGCTCGATAACGATCGTTATTGACTGTAACGGCCACTCCTTGTTCATTTTCGAAGAAAAATGGCCCAATTATGTGTCTGGACCAAAATCTGCACCAAACAGTGACTCGTTTTGGGTGTGTCGGCTTTTCAATGTATGCGTGCGGGTTTTCTGTGCCCCAAATGCGACAATTTTGCTTGTTTACATACCCGCCAAGATCAAAATGAGCTTCATCTGAAAAGATGATTTTTTTTTGCAAAATCGGCATCTTCAGGTGTAGGCTACTGTATGGCCAGCCGAGGCAGCCATTTGATTGAAATTATTTTCCATTATTAACCGGAAGGATTGTACTTTCAAATAAAAAAAGAAATTTGAGAAAATATTCAGTAGTTTTTTTTTAAAGCATTTACAAAAAAAAGTTATTTGGCGGACCCTTTACATACAGACATAATTGGTTGTTTACAACATTTCAGTCAGGATTACGACTTAGCTTCTCACACTACTTATGTTGTGTGTATTAATTTTATGCATGAGTGGCGGAACCTATAGTTTAAAGTCGACTACGAACGGCAGATTTATGAGAAACTTTTTCATGTCAATTTTTTATTTACTCTCAGAGTTCTTTGCTAGAAATCTGCTGAGATAAAGTCGTCGTAGGAATATTTCTTCATATTTCGTTTTGTTGGAGATAGCTTAACCTGGGGTTTGATCCAAGGCCTCACGTCTAATAAGTCAACACACTACCTACCAGACTACGGCGACTAATAAAAAGCCGCGTAAATTGTATTAAATCTACACATCTTCTAAGGCATAACCCTTTAAACAAACGATCATTGTGACATTGTATGTATAAAATAAGTCTAAGTAATATCTGATAGTCACGTATAAGTTTTCATTCAGTGTAAACAGTTAGTTTTATACTTCCAATTGAATATGAAGTTTCTTAACAGTTTTCTATTTGTTCTGGTCATTTTGGCCATTTCTATGGGTACCATAGATGCTGGTAGCAATATGTCCAAACTGAGTAAAGAGGGTGTAAGTTTATAGTTAATAGCAGTTGTTAACTTCTTGATAACAATAATTTTAATTTTTTAAACAGCCATCTAAAGGATCCGGCCCTAACAAGTCTAAAATCAAACAGTAATACTTGATTCATTACCGGAAAATTGGCTTCATCATGGAAACTTTGTAAAATTTAAATTTTCTAAAATAAATAAAAAAATTATAAAATTTCATATTTCTTACGTGTTTGGTTTTTGGTGTCGTTTACCACCTTTTAGTTAGGATTACAACCCAGTTTCTCTTACCACCCATATTGTGTGTGTTAATCTACAGTTGAATCTCGACTCCAAATGGCAGGCTTAAGAGAGTTCTCATGACAATTTTATTTACTTTTTGATTTTTTGCTAGGACTCTAATGAGAGGAAATCGCCGAGTGAAATATTTTTTCATATTTCGAGTTTTTTTTCTAGATGTCTGAGCTAAGGTTTGAACCACGGACTCTCGTCTAATTGACAACACATTATCTACTAGATTATGACGCCTTCAACTAAATTTAAATGAAAAAAATTTAATATTATGTATGTGTGTGTTAATCTACAGTTTAATCTCGACTCCAAATGGCAGGCTTAACAGAGTTCTCATGACAATTTTATTTACTTTTTGATTTTTTGCTAGGACTCTAATGAGAGGAAATCGCCGAGTGAAATATTTTTTCATATTTCGAGTTTTTTTTCTAGATGTCTGAGCTAAGGTTTGAACCACGGACTCTCGTCTAATTGACAACACATTATCTACTAGATTATGACGCCTTCAACTAAATTTAAATGAAAAAAATTTAATATTAGATGCCGTTAAACACAATTGCCTTTCTCTTGAAGCAAAAGCAACTCTCTGATGTTTGCAAATGAAAGCCTACGTATTGAGTTTTAAGAATTTAAATGGAATTAATGGAATTAAAAATAATAATTCGGCTTATTGGGAGATCGTGAAAGCATGTGCTAGCTTATGCTTGTCTATCAATGCAATAACTACCACTGTGATCAACTTTTATCCATTATCAACAAGATTTTGTCAAGTGGACCCTTAAAAGCATAGCTTACTTAGGTCCCATAAGGTGTCTGTTCCCTTATCTATTTGTAACTCCTAGCTAGAATTTCTCAGCCACACAGAGAGTTGGTGTAGATTAGGTGTGGATTTTTTCTGTCTGGCAGCTAGAGAATAAGAAAGTATTCTTTTTAGGGTTTCCAAGTACATACATATGTACATACATACATACATAATTGGCTATTACAATCCATTAGTCAGGATTACGACCTAGCTTCTCACATCACTTATGTTGTGTGCGTGTTAATTTTATACATTAGTGGCGGCATCCGCAATTTAAAGACGACTCCGAACGACAGATTTTTTTGAGAAACTTTTTCATGGCAATTTCTATTTACTCTAAGAGTTTTTGCCAGAAATCTGCTGAGAGGAAGTAGCCGAAAACTGTTTTGTATTTCGTTTGGTTGGAGATGTCTTAACCTGAGGCTTGAACCGTGATCTCACGTTTAATAAGCCAACATGCTACCTACCTACTAGTCACCGTAGTGCCAGACAATCACAATTTTTTTTCTCATCATTACAGTTTCTGCAGCAGTTGTTGAGTGTTTTGCCCTTCGCGTGAGTGTATGTAGGGGCAAGGTATGCCGTTTTCATTGCTATGAGGTTCCTAAAGTGAAAGTGGAACACTAAAACCGATAATATCGAACCCAATTTGACCTTTCTTCGCAGTTATATGATATAAAAAATGCCTATTAACCTCTAAGCCGTTTATAGAAGTGACTTCGACAAAAAATATAAAAAAAAACTATCACTGAATTAGCTTTACAGGCAAAATAACCTTTTACAACACGAAGATATCGGTGGTGATGAGTAAAGATTTAATTTTTTGCTTAACTAAGGTCCCATTCACCCAATCATAAGCATTTAAAAATCATTATCAATTGACCAGTCCGGCTTTGCCAGTTGGAAATTGTCTGTAGGAAGAGAATTGTAACGAGAATGTCTTGTACGAACCAATATATCGAGAGTTATAATTATAATTTTTATAAATTCTTTATTTAATGCTTTTGAAAAAATTAATTTTCATTTAAATTTTCAAAAAGGGCTTCCTGGCCATATTTGTTTAACGGTTTTTCCAAGTTCTTCTATGCCTTGCTTGGCAACAGACAACTAAACAACGAACGAAATGTATTAAATTTTGTAATTTCAATTTAAGTTTTGTTTCAAAATTAAACTTATACTTACTACATCGCCTACATCTCCAACGTCTACATTAACTACTTTTACACCTCCTCTTGGTCTAAATCCTCCTGGTCTTCCTCCTATTTTACCACCTCGTGCACCCTTAGCTTCAATGGTGTTCGACAAGCAGAAAAGAACGATAACTAGAACGATGAACAGAAACGTCCAAATTCGAAACTGCATTTTACAGTCTGTTCAATAACACAATGAACTTAACAATATTGAACCTAAGCAATACTAACGGGTTTTTATACTTTAGCTAGTTAGTTAGTTGGCTTTAAATTATTATTAAAAATAGTGCAATAAAATAGTAAAGATTTTTTTTACGTGAAAAAACCGCAAATGAGTAATTCAAATTCGGTCCGAAAGAACTAGGGGACATCCTATAAAATGATGTATTTTAGCACCAGGTGATCGCATGGTTGTAGAATTCCGTAGGTCAGGATGCTTCAATTTCCGAAACACACATTTCGAAAGGGCATTAAATATAATTATTATCATCTGTATATATACGAGGGTCGTTATCTTAATATAACAAATATTCTTTGTATATACGCTTCATTTTTTGGTTAAAGTTTTCGATTAAATTTTTGCGTCTCTAAAGCGCTAATTTCTTCTCCCAATATGGACTATTCGGAATTCGTCGTAGTCTAGTGGGTAGTGTGCTCGATTTTTAGACGTGAACTCTCTATGTAGTTGAGAAATTCTAGCAAAGAGTTACAAATAGATAGGAAACAGGCACAATCGGTATTACAATGGTCCCTTATGGGACCTAAGTAAGCCATGCTTTCAAGGGCCCACCTGACAAGATCTTGTTGTTAATGGATTACAGTAGTAGTACAGACAATCATAAGTTGATGCATACTTACACGATCTCCCGATAAGCCCGATTGTTATTTGTAATTGCATTGATTCCATTTAAATTTCTAAAACTCCCTACGTAGGCTTTCCATTTCAAACAATACGAGAGTCGCTATTGCTTCAAGAGAAAGGCAATTGTTTTTACCGCCGTTTAATATTAAAATTTTCATCGTTTAAATTTAGTTGAAGGCGCCATAATCTAGTAGATAATGTGTTGTTAAATAGGCGAGAGTCCGTGGTTCAAACCTCAGATCAGATATCTCCAACACAATAAATAATATTTCTCCGGCGACTTCCTCTCAGCAGATTTCTGGCAAAAACTCTGAGAGTAAATTAAAATTGCCATGAAAAACTTCTGTCTTTCAGAGTCGACTTTACACTGTAGGTCCCACCACTCATGTATAAAATTAACACACACAACATAAGGGTTGTGAGAAGCTAGGTCGTAATCCTGACTGAAGAGTTGTAATGATTAATTATGTATGTACGCAATATGGACTACTCTGGGCAGTAGGACGATTAGGTTAAATGCTTTCAGTTGTTGACGTTTTGCGCGAATTTTCTTAACGTTCTTAAATAATTTTTAAGAGATTCCACAACACGCACAGCGCTTCATTTACTTGGCATTTTTTCCACAAAATTGATTGAAAGTCAGTGTTTTAGGAAAATATTGTCGAGAGCCTTAAACCTTTTTGACTGTAATATAAAGGTATTTTGAAACCTTACATTTTTAAACTTGGCTGCTAGCCTTAAGTATATTGGACTACCAAAAATTTGGCGTAGTATAGTGTAGGCTACAAACACGAGTAAGCCAGCAAAAAAATTTTGGATCATTGTGTTTGAATATAAAAAATTTAAACGCTTCAATGTGCTCAAATTTATTCATTCAACAAGTTCCCTTGAACCTGGCTTCCTATCAATAATGAACATGAGGGAATTGTCACTCAGCGTAATCGCTTTAGGAAATGTAGGAGTCACTTAGCAAAAGTTTCTCACCACTATACTCAACACATGTTTGTCGAGGGTACTGTTTTTAGGCAACGACATACAGGAAATCTGTCATTCTAGGTTCAATCACCTCGTAAGCTTAGCTCATAAAACTTGATTAATTAAAACTGTAAACAAATAAAGGAATTATTAGAAGACTGTTGTGACAGCCCCATGTTCTTTGCAGAGACCAAAAGGTGCAATGTTTGACATGCAGTCACAAACATTAGCTCAAATCCAATATGCTCTCTGGTAAGTGTAGTGATATGCACTATTAATATGCAATAGTGTTTGGAAATTTTATCGATTATTTATGAATTGACCGCAAAATTTTCTATGATTAATTGATTTCTAATCATTCCAATTTAAATTTAGAGACTGACTAAAGTCATATTTTAGCACGCTTAGTTTTACAACCTACAAGGCGAGCGTATTTTAGTCCTTTTAATATCATATTTTCGCCAATTTTCATTGGGAAATCTTTAATTTCATTGGAAATAAACTATACTTGGCAAAGAAAAATTTTTTAAAATTCGAAAAAATAAAATCGAGATATGATTTCATAGTTGAGTTGGTAGTACATACATAATTGGCCATTACAACCCTTCAGACAGAATTACGGCCTATCTTTTCAACACCACTCATGTTGTGTGCGTTAATTTTATACATGAGTGGTGGGAGCTACAGTTTAAAGTCGACTCCGAACGACAGATTTTTGAGAAACATTTCATGGAAATTTTATTTTTATTCTCAGAGTTTTTGCCAGAAATCTGCTGAGCGGAAATCGTCGAAAAAAATATTTTTTCATATTTCGTTTTGATATCTGACCGTGGATTTGAACCGTGGCTTCGCGTCTAATAAGCCAATACACTACCTACTAGACTACGGGGACTTCTGAGTTGGTAGTGCGTTGGCTTATTAGACGAGAGCCCTTGGTTTAAGGCTTCTCAGAAGAAGGCTAATCAAAACAAAGATTTCAAAGCTCTTTTAGAGAGCGACAGCATAAACACTGTCCTCCGTGTAGAGACATGATAAAGGGAAAAAAGATGAACTCTACTGGAATTATTTTCGACAAGTTTAATACGATTGTTTTTGATCACATTTCGATGGTTTCTGTTAGATTTAAAATGCTTCCACGTTAGCGGAGTATCCGCCTTGACATGGCCCTAGATGTTGCCCCACAAAACGAGCGTGAAATCACATGATCTTGGTGGATAAGTGACGTGGCCAGAACGTGGAATTAATCTTTCCGGAAAGTTCTCATGCAATATAGGCAAAACCGGTCGTATTGTGTGGTTCGTGGCATCATCTTATTGAAACCTTATTCATTTACAAACCAAAGAAATCGCTTATGGCCATACTACTCTGAATTGAGGGTAACGGCTTTTTCAGGCCATTGCAAAGGCCCCTTGAATTTTTCCCATCCTACCACCATAACAACCATTTTAAAAAGTATAAAAGCCTTGATATTGTATTCAGTAATTTGTTTCTGTTTGTAACTTCTAAACCTTAAGTATGAAGCTCGTAATTAATTTCCTGTTAGTTTTGGTCACTTTGGCTTTACTTGTTGGCCAATTGGAAATAGAATTGGAATAGAAAACTATTGTAAGTTGAAAAGTGGTCTTTAAGGATCTCATACGATTTAAATTTAATTAAATTTTTTTATTTAATAAAGGATTATGCAAGAAATGTCAAAAATTCGGCCATAAATAGTGCCAGAACATTTAAAAATGATCTTAAAGGTTGCTCGAATCACTGTCAATGATTAAAAGAACAACAAATAAATGTAAATTAAAAAATATTAAATAAATCATGTTAAATACGTAAAAATAAGAAGGTTTTTCTGCGAATAAACACGCTATACTTTGAGGCATTTAAGGTCTTTGTACCTCAACCCTTAGAAAGAAAGTTCACCAGCATGTAGGTTGCTCACGATCACATGTGCAGTAGCAGACTTGTCTTTGGTTCCGTTAGTCACTATTTCCAATTTATATCCAAGTTTTTCAGGGGTTGGTGGTATTTTACCTGAAAATCTCTTAATTAACTCGCTGAGCCAGACTGCAAGTAATATTCTAACGAACATCATGAATGCCGAGAATTTTTCAGTGAAACTTTGAATTATTCAAAGTAATTTAATTGGAAATTGAATTGCTGATGAACTGATCAGAAGTGGTATGGATCTTACAATCTCTGACATGTAACATGGCATACGTAATCCGATTGCCTCAGTTATGCTAGTTATTTATTCTTCGCTCGTTTTATAGGAAAATATAACTTCGTTGGTCTCTGCTTTACTTGTAGGGATTGGAAGAGATCTTAGTGTCTTCTGCCCTTAAACTTCAGTGTGATCAGTTGCACGAATATGTCTCTCACGAGCCACTGTCCAATTGGATGGCATGCCGTTAGACTTGGCAGTCTATCAAATGACTTCTGCTGGAGCTGTGATTCTGATTTCTGATTCAAATCCTGTGTCAGTGTCCTACTCTACCTGTAGTTATGAAGCGATGGAGGTTCTTAATCTCTCTTCGGTCATTCTTGACTGAACTCTTCTATATAAAGATTGATACAATAGCAAGATTTATTTTGAAATCGTGCTAGTTGCCTATAGGTAATGTTTGATATCCGAGTTGGATATTAATTATGGGCCTAAACCTTATCCGACCTAACATAAAATGTGTGTAATTGAACTCAATATGCATGACTCACACATTTGATTTACAGGCAGTAAATAATTCTGTGAATGCCATATGGCTGGCTGCGGATACGAACAGAACGGCACAAAAAATCTGCTTAAAGCTAAATAGACGTCCTAGCAAAGGACTTCTGCAGAAGCTGTAAAGATGAGATATAGAAGGAAAGTGTTCTTCATCTACTGTCCTAATGTACAAACCTTAATATCAAATGTTGATATTGGTAGTCGAAGCTGCTTCATAAAAATTCTGAATATTTCAGAGATGAGGAGTGTAAAACTGAGATCTAACAGTGAGCTTTAAGTAACCTAAGAATAGGTAGACAGTTACCTCTACCTACCTACTTACCTACCTAAGTTGAAGCAAAGTTGATCCAAAGAGAGTTGGAAACATATCGAAGTAGATTAAGTTTGAATTCAAGCCCGAATTTAAATGTTAGCTAACTTAGAAGTGCAGTATTAATGAGGTAGTAGTCTAGTAGTAGTCTAGTAGTAGTCTAGTAGTAGTCTAGCAGTAGTCTAGGAGTAGTCTAGTAGTCTGGTAGTAGTCTAGCAGTAGTCTAGGAGTAGTCTAGTAGAGGTCTAGTAGTAGTCTAGTAGTAGCCTAGTAATAGCCTAGTAGTAGTCTAGTAGTAGTCTAGTACTATCCTAGTAATAGTCTAGTAGTAGTCTAGTAGTATCCTAGTAATAGTCTAGTAGTAGTCTAGTACTAGCCTAGTAGTAGTCTAGTAGTAGTCTAGTAGTAGTCTAGTACTAGCCTAGTAGTAGTCTAGTAGTAGTCTAGTAGTAGCCTAGTACTAGCCTAGTAGTAGTCTAGTACTATCCTAGTAGTAGTCTAGTAGTAGTCTAGTAGTATCCTAGTAGTAGTCTAGTAGTAGTCTAGTACTATCCTAGTAGTAGTCTAGTAGTAGTCTAGTAGTATCCTAGTAATAGTCTAGTAATAGTCTAGTACTAGCCTAGTAGTAGCCTAGTAGTAGTCTAGTAGTAGTCTAGTAGTAGTCTAGTACTAGCCTAGTAGTAGTCTAGTAGTAGTCTATTAGTAGCCTAGTAATAGCCTAGTAGTAGTCTAGTAGTAGTCTAGTACTATCCTAGTAGTAGTCTAGTAGTAGTCTAGTAGTATCCTAGTAATAGTCTAGTAGTAGTCTAGTACTAGCCTAGTAGTAGTCTAGTAATAGTCTAGTAGTAGTCTAGTACTAGCCGAGTAGTAGTCTAGTAGTAGTCTAGTAGTAGCCTAGTACTAGCCTAGTAGTAGTCTAGTACTATCCTAGTAGTAGTCTAGTAGTATCCTAGTAATAGTCTAGTAGCAGTCTAGTACTAGCCTAGTAGTAGTCTAGTAGTAGCCTAGTAATAGTACAGTAGTAGTCTAGTAGTAGTCTAGTACTAGCCTAGTAGTAGTCTAGTAGTAGTCTAGTAGTAGTCTACTAGTAGCCTAGTAATAGTCTAGTAGTAGTCTAGTACTAGCGTAGTAGTAGTCTCGTAGTAGTCTAGTAGTAGCCTAGTAGTAGTCTAGTTAGGTAAGGTTGGAAGACATGGGGGCACTTAGGCTGGCGTTTAGTTACCATTGTGACACTAAATAATAAATAACAACCCCTGGTATTAAATATCCTCAAAAGTTAGCTAACTTAGAAGTGCAGTATTAATGAATTGTTTTACGTAATTTCTTATCAATCTTTCAGAACGCATTATTATTTCAGCTATTTTTCTATTAGAGAATCCCTTTTGCATCAAATTACTGAATAAGCTCTTTGTGGTGTCATTTAATCGCTTTCCTGTACCCATTTCCAAACAGTTTATTTTAATTTTTAACTAATTTATTATTTTTTTATATAAAATTTATAAATTAAACGTTGAATATTACAAATAAATTAACTATTTGACAATTGCGGTCAAATGATTGTCTTACTAAGAGCATTGAAATGTTTATAAATCCATAAGTATTTACTAAGAATTGTTATTGTTTTGTTTCTTAAGCCTAATAATGTAAATAAAATTTAAAATAATAGAAGTAACTGTTACAGCAGTAGAATAAGGATAACAAATTAAGTGCGGTCAAACGTATCGTATGTCTTTATTAGTATATTTTTTTTATTTTTTATTTAAGTTTTGTTATTCTATTTGATTATAAATGAAAGCTTTTTTATTTTTCTTAACAAAAATAAAATTTTAAATTCCAGCAAATTTTAAACCTTTGCGACCGTATGCCTGCTCTCAGCCACCAAAGCTTTTTTACCATTCCAGTCGTTTGTCTGCTCTCAGCCACCAAAGCTTTATTACCGATCTAGTCGTATGTCTGCTCTCAATCAATAACCTTTCGAAATTCGTTGAAATCGAATGATATTTTATAAGCTGTGCTTAACTTAGATTTGGCGATTTCGCTTCTTAAAATATTTCAAAATAATGCTCTAATAAAATGGCAAAGAGAAATTTACTGAAAGAAGTGTTCCGTGAAGTTGAAAGTAGCGATGAGGAATTTTATTTTGACTCTTTCAACACTGACTTTGATAAAGAAAGTGATAACATTTGTTTTAAAAATATTTTCAGTAGTGGTTCTGATAGTGACGTAGTAGGGAACGAAACGAAAATTAATTCCGACCAGCATGACACCCATATATAAAATTAATACGGTCGGAAAGGGTTAATTTTATTACGCTACCAAAAACTGGTTTTTCTTTATTTTTATTCCATGATGTTCTTTTCAAGGGATTGAAATTAAATTTCATCTATAAAATAAAAAAAGAAATTGTTTAAAAAATAATACAAAAATAAATACATTTTTTTAATCTCACTATACTGTCAAGCATAGACCATTCCGCACTACTTATCGCACTAAGTAATGTGGTTATAAATGTGACTATGAGTAAAAGCTGGAAATATTTCATATTTTCATTTGAATACTCGTATATTATACTGTCGTACTTAACAAATCGTTTACAACTGATTATTTGCAAATGAATTTTTCCGTTGTTGTATATTTTTAATTTCATATTGATATGCATGTACGTTTGCAGTTCAATTACTCATACCCAGTACCTCGTACTCAGCTATTTATGTAAACATTTAATAAATCATGAATATTTCATAATAAAAGTCATTGAAGTTTAAAATCTGCCTAGCATACTGTCATAATTCTAATTTCGTTCTCTGTTACTTTCACTATATTTAATTGCATTCCAACTACGTACCAATGTACCTAAACTTACAGACATAATTATTGGTCATTACAACCCTTCAGTAGGATAACGACCTAGCTTCTCATACCACTTGCTAATTTTGTACATGAGTAGTGGGATCTACAGTTTAAGGTTGACTCCGAACGACAGATTTTTGGGAAGCTTTTTCATGGAATTTTTAATTACTCTCAAGATTTTTTGCCAGAAATCTGCTGAGAGGAAGTCGCCGAGGAAATATTTTTTCATATATCGTTTTCTTCTAGATGCCTGACCTGGGATTTGAACCACGGCCTCACGTCCAATAAACATATACATTACCCTCTACACTACGGCGACGACCTAAATTACTCACGAAAATTTCTAGGAGTACAACATTAATATCTCAAAGTCTCATTGAAGTATAATATAATCGAGAGGATAAAGAAAGCGGCAATAGCGTTGTTGAAGGTGTATATGGAAGCCTAGACCTGCCATAACACTTTGGCTTCAAACCATCAATGTTGCTTTGTGGAGTTTGGTGGACGGCATACAAACACTTAAGCCACTGCGGATTGATATAATGGACTCTATTCCATTCCAATTATAACCTTATTTGGTATACTCAATTTGTTTACCTCTAAACCTCAACCGATATCAAACCGATAAGGCTCAATGACTGGCCCAATCTGGACTATAGATATGCTGCAATTTTGGCAGTACATAAACATATCCAAGTCGAGTTATGAATCTTACAATTTCTGACATGTTACAGTTTGTTTTACAGGAAGGCTCAACTTCGTTCGCAGCAAGAAAGTTCGTGTTGTATTGCTATACTGTTGCCTTCTATTCCTTAATCGCATGGCGATCAATTGCACAATAGCGATTTTCACAGGCCCATATCTAAATGGAAGGCATGCCGATAGACTTTTGCAGGAGCTGTGAAACTCAGTATGACCGTGTACCACTCTTGCCGTAAAGAGGCGTAGGTTCTTAACCTCTCATTTTCGGCCATCTTTGATTGAACTCCACAACATAAAAATTGCTTCAATAGCAAGATTTATGCTGCTGTCTGATTGGTTTCCTTTTCAGAATATTTAATGCCGGGGATTGTTATTTATTACTGCTATTATTATTTACTGCTAGACTACTACTAGACTACTACTAGGCTACTACTAGACTACTACTAGGCTACTACTAGGCTAGTATTAGACTACTACTAGACTACTACTAGACTACTACTAGACTACTACTAAACTACTACTGGACTACTACTAGGCTACTACTAAACTACTACTGGACTACTACTAGACTACTACTAGGCTACTACTAGACTACTACTAGACTACTACTAGGCTGCTACTGGACTACTACTCGACTACTACTAGACTACTACTAAACTAGTACTGGACTACTACTAGACTACTACTAGGCTACTACTAGACTACTACTAGACTACTACTAGGCTGCTACTAGACTACTACTCGACTACTACTAGACTACTACTAGACTACTACTAGGCTACTACTAAACTACTACTAGAATACTACTAGACTACTACTAGGCTACTACTAGACTACTACTAGGCTACTACTAGGCTAGTATTATACTACTACTAGACTACTACTAGGCTTCTACTAGACTACTACTAGACTACTCCTTGACTACTGCTAGACTACTACTAGACTACTACTAGACTACTACTAGACTACTACTAGACTACTACTAGACTACTATTAGACTACTACTAGACTACTGCTAGACTACTACTAGACTAATGATAGACTACTACTAGACTACTATTAGACTACTACTAGACTACTGCTAGACTACTGCTAGACTACTACTAGACTAATGATAGACTACTACTAGACTACTACTAGACTACTACTAGACCACTACTCGACTACTACTAGACTACCACTAGACTACTACTAGACTTAAGCTAAAAAATGCTTCTAATAAGAGCAATGAGTGGACAATAACATACAATTTGGCTCATAAAACTTATGGGCAAATTTTATTACAGGACATAAGTTGATAGGATTTTATTTGTGTCCAGCCCAAGACATAGGGTAGTGGATACTCAAACCTCTTATCCTTTGTTTCGTTTTTAATATGTCGTCGTTTAACTCTAGAAGTCTCTACTTGTAAGTCTGTATTTCGGTTAAGCAAATCTGTTCAGTCGTTAAAAATAAAATGAAGACACAAAAAACATGGTATTTAAAAAACATGATTTTATAATAAGTCTGTCCATACAATACATACATATATATTTTATGTGTACAGTTTTTAATATATGTACATATGTGAAAAGTATTCTCTTTAGATTAATTCTTTTTTTTGTAAAAAAAGATTATACCACCGGTTAATGCTGTCATAGCTACTACAGACGATACCACAATTGCCGCTAAAATGTATGGCTTTCTCTTATAAATCTGCTTAGTTTCAAGATTATGACGATGTACAGCAGGTAGTTTATTCGATATCTGTAATGATAAAGATAAAATGTAAATGAGAATATGTGACTTACTGCCCTCTAAGTTATTAAGGGCACAAACCATGTGTATAAGCTATGCCAACTGTTATGAAACTATACTCAATGATATAAAGACAAAATTTCTTACTTACCAAACCCTTTTGCAAAGATTCCCTTGAGCTGAATGGTTTCTAAAAACAAAGAAAATAAAATTTTATATTAAATTCTGCAATAAAAGAAGTATTTCCGCTTACAGAATCTTTAGGGGAGTAACTATTTAGTAAGTCCATAACTGGAAATTTGTCTTCAGAATCCTCTGGTGAAAGCAATATTGGGTTCTAAAATTGTTTATAAGATAATAATGAGTGGCATCGAAGCAAGTATAGCATAACGCTTCTGTTTCTTTAAACTTACCTCATATGTTTGTTTGACATTTGTTGAATGATGATTTTTAGTTAATTTCTATAAAATATTAAGAAAAAGGTTTTAAATATTAAAAAAAAAAATATATATTATTGCACATACCTTCACAAATGTGTGTAAAGCTCCTAAGACGCCTGCAAATTTCTAAAAGAAACAAAAAAATTCGAAATTGTAAAATTTTCTCAACCATTTTAAGGCAATGCGGTACTAAAGACGTCGCCGTAGTCTAGTAGGTGGCTAATTAGGCGTGAATTCATGCTTCAAACCACAGCTCAGACATCTCCAACAAAATGACATGCGAAAAAATATTTCTCTTAAACGGGAGAACAATTTCCTTTAAAACTATTAAAGCTTCTGGCAAAATGCGACTCAGAGAGAAAGTTAGGCTGCTGCAGAATAAATATAGTAAAATAGTTCATGAAATCTTCTTGGATTACATATCATTGATTTGGTTTTCAGAAAATCATTCGATCTGTACCTCTACTACCTCGAATCAAAGCTGAGATATCATAATTCATAAAATAAATTTCTCTGTCTTAAATTCGATAGCCTAGTAGGTAGTGTGTTGACTTATTAGACGCTAGACCGCTGTACAAACTCCAGGTCAGACATTTCCAACAAAATGAAATACGAAGAAAAAACTCTGTGAGCAGATAAAATTGTCATGAAAGAGTTTCTCAAAAATCTGTCGTTAGGAGTTGACTTGAAACTGTAGGTCCCGCCTCTCATGTATAAAAAAATGAACACACACAACATAGGTAGTATGAGAAACTAGGTCGTAATCCTAGCTAAAGAGTTGTAATGGCCAATTATGAATGTATGTTATGCATGTTAGTTTTATAATAATATTGACATTTTACTACTGAGGCTTTCGTCCTATTATTAACGTCAACGTTAAACGATTAGTAGTAATGTGGGTGTGTGACGTGCTACGCCCATTTGAATGAAAGAAAAATTAAATATTTGTAAAGCCCTAACATACCTCCGCTACTACCGTGACTAACTCATCGTGACGTTTTACTACTGCTCCGGTTTTTGTGGACACTGGTCCGTATTCGTCCATGCTAGACGCTGTGGAAGCAGTAATGTAGGTGTCTGATGTGCCACGCCCATTTGATAGAATGAAAAAAGCTCAAATATTTACAATGTCCTAATAAGTTTCAGCTACTACCGTGACTAACTCACTCGAAGTCATTCCCGAACATATTTAAATTTACTTAATTTCGATACTTACCGATGCCACGTTTTTCCCCTGATCATTTTTACTTTGTTGGGCAGTGGTCTGAAATTAATTTAAATTTTAATCAATATATTAAAGGAAAAAAGAAAACGTACCATAAGTGGATATAGTGTTGACATGGAACTTAGAAGGTGGCTCTTAATTGTTGACGTTTCTGGCATTAGTGGATTCTGACGTGGTTGTCTTTGCATTGAACCTTGGTTTAGTGCTGTTGGTACCGATACCTTTAAGTAAATTAAAAGTTTAGTGTCTTACCGATTTTGATATATGGTTTAAACTTACTTTCTTAGAATGGGGAATAATTGGAGGTTGGCTTTGGTTTGGACCAAGATTCCGATGTATAGCCGTAGATATAGGTGGCTTTAAGTGAAAGTAGGACTTTAATGTTGTTATTTTTATTCGATACTCAATTTTATGTTAAACTTACCACAAAATGTAAATTATAGGTTGGTTGTTTGGGATTAAACAAGTGATTCTGGTTTGTTGAACTTGATGGCTTGGTGGGACCATTATTTTGAATTGTCTGTCCAGATAGCTTTAATTAAAATAAACATTTAATGCCTTAATGCTGTTTAACTTACAATTTATTTAATTTCATTTCAACTTACTTCCTTAAAATGGGGATGGTAGGGCGGTTGTCGCTGGTTTGGACCTAGATTTCGATTTGCAGGTGTAGGTGGCTTTAAGTGAAAGTAGGACTTTAATTTAATTTTAATTCCATAATTAATCAATTTTATGTTAAACTTACCACTTTAAAATGTGGATTATTGGCTGATTGTTTGGGATTAAACAAGTGATTCTGGTTTGTTGAACTTGGGGGCTTGGTGAGAAGGGGTTGTCTTGGGTTTGGACCATAATTTTGTGTTGTATGTTCAGACAGCTTTAATTAAAATAAACATTTAATGCCTTAATGCTGTTTAACTTACAAATTATTTAATTTCATTTCGACTTACTTCCTTAAAATGGGGATTGTAGGGTGCTTGTGGTTGGCTTGGAGCAAGATTTCGATTTGCAGGTGTAGGTGGCTTTAAGTGAATGTAGGTATTTAATATTGTAATTCGATTTTTAATAAATTTTATGTTAAACTTACGACTTTAAAATGTGGATTATAGGCCGGTTGTTTGGCGTAGTGCCAGTCATCCTGGATTACTGGTTTTGGGGTCTTTAAGTGGAAATCAATTTTTCAATTTCATAATTTTCTTATTTCATGTTGAACCAAAGAATATGGATATAAAGAATACGCATCATGTAGAAGTAAAATTTCTTATGGCGGGTCGTAACATTACGACCCGCTCTCATCAAATTCATTTCTAGATGAGAGGGCGGAAGATAGAAAGAAAATAAACACAAACAAAGAGCGTAACAATATGTCGCTCTCATTGTACGTATCTACATGTGTATGTATTCTTGTGTTTTTTGATTTAGTTGTCGATCAGACTGCCACAAGAACACATGTTTCGTGGATGTTTTATCATTTTATTTCAGAATAACACTCGAAGAATATTTTGTGTTAAAAATGTTCTGTCATTAGCTGGGCGTATTTCATTTTTTTATTTTGTCTCATAGTATAATTTTTTTTTAAATGCTTTGGAATGCTCGTTTTTTTTTTCTTTTAATAAAAAATGGTTTTTTTATTCTTTTTATTTTTTTAAAAAACATGGCCTAATTTTTAAGCCAAAGATGTTCTTTTAATAATAAAATCGATGTTTTATTTTATTTTTATTTACCAAAAATTATTAAGCCATAGATAGACAGCTTTACATATGTATGTTGATGAAATAAAAATAAAAATAGCGTATATTACTAACACTTTTATATGGCTGTAAATAAATAAATTCTCTCAACTTATTTTCTCTCTCTTACTCACAAATCCATAACCAAAGGCATGTGTTAACCTAGAGGAAAATTGTTAGTAATAATTTCAAGTCTACTTATTAACCCAATGATATGTATATGTGGTCGGAAAATATAAAAAATTGTACTGCATTAAATCCTTAAAGACACGGTATTTAACTTGGCAAGTATTTTTCCAAAAATCGAAATCATTTCTCATTGATATTAGTGAATACTCCTGTGATATTTCTTTGGGTGTATAATTGAAATCAGAAAAAAGCGACATGAACCTTATTATTTAAAAGCTGAGAAGATTTTTACGTTCTTTTTAACGAACATTCTTTATGTTCGTGTCCTATGTGTGTAAAAAGCCGAAGATGTTCTTACCCTGAAGGACATTGGTGCGACGTCTGTTTTTAACACCAGAAAAATAAATAAAAAAGTGGTCAAACAACAAAAACGCACGATGAGAACAACGCATGATGAGAACAACGCATTGTTACGCTCTTGGTTTCTGTAACCTTCCCTTCTATCTTTCCCCCCCGCGTCATGAAATATTTTTGAAAAATATTCCAAAATATGTTAAAATGCACATTCTTTATACTTTATTTTCTTTGGTATGATCCTTCCGGTTAATAATGGAAAATAATTTCATTCAAATGGCTGCCTCGGCTGGCCATGCGGAAGATGCGGATTTTAGCAAAAAAAAATCATCTTTTCAGATGAAGCTCAATTTGATCTTGGCGGGTATGTAAACAAGCAAAATTGTCGCATTTGGGGCACAGAAAACCCGCACACATACATTGAAAAGCCGACACACCCAAAACGAGTGACTGTTTGGTGCAGATTTTGGTCCAGAGGCATAATTGGGCCATTTTTCTTCGAAAATGAACAAGGAGTGGCCGTTACAGTCAATAACGATCGTTATCGAGCCATGTTGAACGAATTTTTGTTCACAAAAATTGAAGAGGAGGATATTGGCAACATTTGGTTTCAACAGGACGGCGCTACGTGCCACACAGCCGAAGCTACACTCGATGTTTTGCGCCCTGTTTTTGAAGATCGCATTATCAGCCGCAGAGCTGATGTCGTTTGGTCACCTCGGAGCTGCGATTTGACACCGTTGGGCTATTATTTGTGGGGTGCCGTCAAAGATAAGTGTTACGCCGACAAGCCAAGAGACATTTGACGCTTTAAAGGATAATATTCGTGAAGCCATTGGTGAAATACACCTGCACACAATCGATAATGTGCTTAAAAATTGGACCGATCGTGTAGGCTACTGTATGGCCAGCCGATGCAGCCATTTGAATGAAATTATTTTCCATTATTAACCGAAAGGATTGTAGTTTCAAATAAAAAAAGAAATTTTAGAAAATATTCAGTAGTTTTTTTAAAGCATTTTCAAACAAAAGTTATTTGGCGGACCCTTTACATACATACATATATCGGATACTCAGACTCAGTAGAAATTTTTTCAGACTTTGGTACCTCGTTTCATGCATCATTATCGTATACCCAACGATTATATATTTGATGTAAATAATGTTCATTAATAGAAACAAAATCTTTAAAATTAAGCCCTCAAAATCGGTAATTATTTTATATTCACCATAAAATAGGCAAGAACAGTCCTACGATACGGTTTGTAAAAATTTTGAATCATGACATAAGGTTGGACAAACAGGTAATAAAAGTTCGAAATAATTAGGCTTGACTCCTAATTATATTGTTATAACCCTTTAATGTGACTTTTCGACTACCTGGGTATATGCGGACATAACGCAAGATCCCCTATAAAAGAGCGGTCATAACTTGTAACGAACATTACATTCGAATTGACTTTCGTAGCATAAAGACGCCGTGATCCTCTTTTTTAATCTATCGAGTGAAATAATATAAAATGGAGCGTTTTTTGAATTTTGAAGTTTTGAATGATGACGATCGTGAGGAAGACTATCCTGATCATTGCAATCATTTTGAATGTCAACCGGCATGTAAAAGGCTAATGAAAAGATCATACCTTAACGAGTGTATCAATGACATTTACTTCTGGAATTACTGTGACGAGCCAGATGTAGACATTTGCATTTCAGCTGAGGAGGATAAAAATGTTATTTGCCAAATCCTGGATACAGTACTGGCACCACCGAAATTGTCCACTTTCGTTGCGGCAGTTCAACGAATTAAAAAGCAATTGTTTCGTAAGCCAAGGAAAAATTCACGCAAACGAACAAAGCCACAGCGTCGAGTAACATCATTTACAGAATACTTCTATCCTAGATATCAACGTCATCTAATTGGTCGTTACAATGTGCGAAGAAATTATTTAAAACAAGAGATCCCATCCATGCAAGATGAACAGTACCGTCGTGAGGCACAGATCAGGGAGTATTTGGCAGTCAATGAAAACATACAGGACATTGCACAGCAACTCATTGGTCAAGTATATCGTTATCGTAATAATGACAACAGCAACACATATCAACAAGTTATTCAAGTAATCCAAGAACTGAAAGAACTCCAAATGGAACAATATTATCGTGATCGTTTATTGGCCAATGAAAAGTTATCTGAAGCATCCGAACGTACTTCGACGTACCTAAAAGTTCTCATGCGTCTAGTGATTGACTATGATTGAGATATTTGGCAATTTGGAAATTACAACAAAACGAAAACAACACTATTTTTAAGACAAACCTTTTGCAGTCAAGAATTAAAAATTTAAAAAAAAAAATAAATTTTTTAATAAAAAACTTGTTATAAATTTCATAAAATTTTTTAAAAATAAAATAAAATTCAAAACAATTAAATTGTTGAGTATACATATGTATGAAATAGGAAATAATAGGAACAATTTTTTTGTTTTATCAATTCCTTCAAATTTTGGATACTTTAGCCTTTAGTCAGGATCACAACCAAATTTCTCATGATATTCGTGTAGTGTACAGCGGTGGTCATATAATAAAAACATTATTTTGGTCTCTCATTTGTTCTATTTTTTTATCATCTCTTAATTTTTTAACGGGACTTTTGGAGTGATAAGTTTGATCTCTTTTACAACTGATTACTTCTTTATTTTCCTATTCTATTCTATTTCCAAAATAAAACGAATAATTTACTATGTACGAATGTTTTAATTATATGACCACCACAGTATGTTAATTTTTATACATGAGTGGCGAGGCCTACAGTTTAAAGTCGTCTCTGAACGACAGATTTTTGAGAATTTTTTCATGGCAATTTTATTTTACTCTAAGGGCCATTATTACAACTTGCCGCTAAACTTGGGTTTAGTTAAAGGTATCTTTAGCTAAAGTGAACTTCAAAGTCATCTTTAACTACTTTTCGTTATTACAACCTAATGATAAAATAAAGTTAACTTTTTCAAAAATAGGGCAGTGGCGGAGCAATGTCGATAACACTGCTCAATTAAATAAGTTTTTTAAATGCAGTGGCAACTACTGGCTTCTTTTTTTGTTATATTTGCTCACTTTGTTTATATTTGAAGTTGCCATATTGAAAATAATATATATGTATGGTAAGTTCAAACATAAACTTAACTTTAAAAGTTACTAGTAGGACGATCTTCCCTTTAGCTTAACGCTCACTTCTACCATATTGGCCACTTATAATAATGAAAAACAACATATCTGTCCCTTAAAATCCTGACTTTAGTTAACGGCAAGTTGTAATAATCGCTCTAAGAGTATTTGCCAGAAATTTGCTGAGAGGAAGTGCCCGAAGAAATAGTTTCTTCATATTTCGTCAGGTCAGACATCAAAACGAAAATAAGAAAAAATATTTCTGAGGCGACTTCCTCTCAGCAGATTTCTGGCGAAAACTCAAGTTTCTCAAAAATATGTCGTTCGGAGTCGACTTTAAACTTTAGGTCTCGCCACTCATGTATAAAATTAACACACACAACATAAGGGTGTGGGGGAAGCTAGGTCGTAATCCTGACCTAAGGGTTCTAATGACTAATTATGTATGTATGCATCTTAGATGGGAGGATTTGAACATTGTTCTTGATAATGTGCTTGAAAACAGCGTCTGATCGCCGAATTAATAGTTTAAACCACGTAATAGAATAGTTGCCACAGAGTTATGTCATGTTAACCATATTTGTTCTCATTTTCGAACAAACGAATCATGACTAACTAATTCCACTACACTATGAACGGAGAAGCATTGAGGGCGAGAATTTCTTTCTATATATCAGGCTTGTTATAGATCTGATTATGGATTGTACATAACAATACGGATAGATAGGTTAGGTCGGAGTGGTAACTCTTATATCACAAAGCTCACTTGAGCACGCATAGCGGCCCGTTGTGATGCCACGGGCGAACGCAGTCCCTGTACTAACCAAGTTCCACCAAAAGCAGGGAAAAGTGTCTTTAGTTTCTGCTTGGTGCGAAGTGGATTCCGCAATTGTGATCATAGAAAAAAATTCAAGAGAGTACGTTGGAACCTAGTGTCAAAAGCATTAATTGCCAAAGGGGGCGATCTAATTCACAACCTAAATATCGACAACATGTATGACATTTGAGTTGGTTGCATGGTTCAAACAGAACAGGAACATTTTAGAAATTCAAAGATCGCATCGTGAAGATACATGTGTTACAACTTCCATATGAATGTCTGCACACAATTTTAGTTGACACTGTCGTAGTTGTCATTAATTTTTATTCAAGAATACAAATTAACGAACACAATCAAAATTAGCCCAAACCAAGGCTGCCATCATACCAGTCTTGTTCCTAAACCTTAAAACAATTGCACAAAATTCCTGAATTTTAAAGACGAAACTTGACCTCACTATCAGTGAAAACTATATTATTTGATGGAAATGAAATATTTAAGCCATCATGTATGTACCTAAAGCTCAAAAGTTTGATGTCCCAGAGAAGTGATCTAAATTAGACTCTTCTAAAATACATTGCATTTGCACTTTTCAACGTGAAACTTTCTGTACCCCAACGCAATCTCTTGTCTTCATAGAAAGACTCGATATCGTGTATTAGTTCTTAAACAAATAATGAAAATTTAAATCAGAGTTCTAGAGCTCTACGACACCCAATTAAAAAGAAATCAACGATTTTGACAAATTTGTGATTCCACGCAACTAAAGGGTCCGAAAAATAACTTTTTTTTGAAAATGCTTTAAAAAAACTACTGAATATTTTCTCAAATTTCTTTTTTTTATTTGAAAGTATAATCCTTCTGGTTAATAATGGAAAATAATTTCATTCATTCCCCCTTATGTTGCGTGTGTTAATTTTATACATGAGTGGCGAGACCTAAAGTTTAAAGTCGACTCCGAACGACATATTTTTGAGAAACTTGAGTTTTCGCCAGAAATCTGCTGAGAGGAAGTCGCCTCAGAAATATTTTTTCTTATTTTCGTTTTGATGTCTGACCTGACGAAATATGAAGAAACTATTTCTTCGGGCACTTCCTCTCAGCAAATTTCTGGCAAATACTCTTAGAGCGATTATTACAACTTGCCGTTAACTAAAAGCAGGATTTTAACGGACAGATATGTTGTTTTTCATTATTATAAGTGGCCAATATGGTAGAAGTGAGCGTTATGCTAAAGGGAAGATCATTCTACTGGTAACTTTTAAAGTTAAATTAATGTTTGAACTTACCATACATATATATTATTTTCAATATGGCAACTTCAAATATAAACAAAGTGAGCAAATATAATAAAAAAGAAGCCAGTAGTTGTCACTGCATTTAAAAAAAACTTGTTTAATTGAGCAGTGTTATGCGACATCGCTCCACCACAGCTATATTTTTGAAAAAAGTTAACTTTATTTTATCATTAGGTTGTAATAACGAAAAGAAGTCAAAGGTGACTTTAAAGTTTACTTTAGCTAAAGATACCTTTAACTAAACCCAAGTTTAGCGGCAAGTTGTAATAATGGCCCTTAGAGTAAAATAAAATTGCCATGAAAAAATTCTCAAAAATCTGTCGTTCGGAGACGACTCATGTATAAAAAATAATAAATAAAATGAAAAATTAACATACAGTTGTGGTCATATAATTAAAACATTCGTACATAGTAAATTATTCGTTTTATTTTGGAAATAGAATAGAATAGGAAAATAAAGAATTAATCAGTTGTAAAAGAGATCAAACTTATCATTCCAAAGTCCCGTTAAAAAATTAAGAGATGATAACAAAACAGAACAAATGAGAGACCAAAATAATGTTTCAATTATATGACCACCACTGTACACAACACGAATGGCATGAGAAATTTGGTTGTGATCCTGACTAAAGGCTAAAGTATCCAAAATTTGAAGGAATTGATAAAACAAAAAAATGTTCCTATTATTTCCTATTTCATACATACATATGTAATATACTCAATAATTTAATTGTTTTGAATTTTATTTTATTTTTAAAAAATTTTATGAAATTTATAACAAGTTTTTTATTAAAAAATTTAATATTTTTTTGAATTTTTAATTCTTGACTGCAAAAGGTTTGTCTTAAAAATAGTGTTGTTTTCTTTTTGTTGTAATTTCCAAATTGCCAAATATCTCAATCATAGTCAATCACTAGACGCATGAGAACTTTTAGGTACGTCGAAGTACGTTCGGATGCTTCAGATAACTTTTCATTGGCCAATAAACGATCACGATAATATTGTTCCATTTGGAGTTCTTTCAGTTCTTGGATTGTTTGAATAACTTGTTGATATGTGTTGCTATTGTCATTATTACGATAACGATATAATGCACCAATGAGTTGCTGTGCAAAGTCCTGTATGTTTTCATTGACTGCCAAATACTCCGAGACCTGTGCCTCACGACGGTACTGTTCATCTTGCATGGATGGGATCTCTTGTTTTAAATAATTTCTTCGCACATTGTAACGACCAATTAGATGACGTTGATATCTAGGATAGAAGCATTCTGTAAATGATGTTACTCGACGCTGTGGCTTTGTTCGTTTGCGTGAATTTTTCCTTGGCTTAGGAAACAATTGCTTTTTAATTCGTTGAACTGCCGCAACGAAAGTGGACAATTTCGGTGGTGCCAGTACTGTATCCAGGGTTTGGCAAATAACATTTTTATCCTCCTCAGCTGAAATGCAAATGTCTACATATGGCTCGTCACAGTAATTCCAGAAGTAAATGTCATTGACACACTCGTTAAGGTATGATCTTTTCATTAGCCTTTTACATGCCGGTTGACATTCAAAATGATTGCAATGATCAGGATAGTCTTCCTCACGATCGTCATCATTCAAAACTTCAAAATTCAAAAAACGGTCCATTTTATATTATTTCACTCGATAGATTAAAAAAGAGGATCACGGCGTCTTTATGCTACGAAAGTCAATTCGAATGTAATGTTCGTTACAAGTTATGACCGCTCTTTTATAGGGGATCTTGCGTTATGTCCGCATATACTCAGGTAGTCGAAAAGTCACAGTAAAGGGTTATAACAATATAATTAGGAGTCAAGCCTAATTATTTCGAACTTTTATTACCTGTTTGTCCCCCCTTATGTCATGATTCAAAATTTTGCTTCTATTAATGAACATTATTTACATCAAATATATAATCGTTAGGTATACGATAATGATGCATGAAACGAGATACCAAAGTCTGAAAAAATTTCTACTGAGTCTGAGTATCCGATATATGTATGTATGTAAAGGGTCCGCCAAATAACTTTTTTTGAAAATGCTTTAAAAAAAAACTACTGAATATTTTCTCAAATTAAGTACGATCCTTCCGGTTAATAAGGGAAAATAATTTCATTCAAATGGCTGCCTCGGCTGGCCATGCGGAAGATGCCGATTTTGGCAAAAAAATTTTATTTGAAAGTACAAACCTTCCGGTTAATAATGGAAAATAATTTCATTCAAATGGCTTCCTCGGCTGGCCATGCAGTAGCTTACACCAGAAGATGTCGATTTTGGCAAAAAAAATCATCTTTTCAGATGAAGCTCATTTTGATCTTGGCGGGTATGTAAACAAGCAAAATTGTCGCATTTGGAGCACAGAAAACCCGCACGCATACATTGAAAAGCCGACACACCCAAAACGAGTCACTGTTTGGTGCAGATTTTGGTCCAGAGGCATAATTGGGCCATTTTTCTTCGAAAATGCGCAAGGAGTGGCCGTTACAGTCAATAGCGATCGTTGTCGGGCCATGTTGAACGAATTTTTGTTCACAAAAATTGAAGAGGAGGATATTGGCAACATTTGGTTTCAACAGGACGGCGCTACGTGCCACACAGCCGTAGCTACACTCGATGTTTTGCGCCCTGTTTTTGAAGATCGCATTATCAGCCGCAGAGCTGATGTCGTTTGGTCACCTCGGAGCTGCGATTTGACACCGTTGGACTATTATTTGTGGGGTGCCGTCAAAGATAAGTGTTACGCCGACAAGCCAGAGACATTTGACGCTTTAAAGGACAATATTCGTGAAGCCATTGGTGAAATACACCTGCACACAATCGATAATGTGCTTAAAAATTGGACCGATCGTGTAGGCTACTGCATGGCCAGCCGAGGCAGCCATTTGAATGAAATTATTTTACATTATTAACCGGAAGGATTGTACTTTCAAATAAAAAAAGAAATTTGAGGAAATATTCAGTGGTTTTTTAAAGCATTTTCAAAAAAAAAGTTATTTGGCGGACCCTTCAGTTGCGTGGAATCACAAATTTGTCAAAATCGTTGATTTCTTTTTAATTGGATGTCGTAGAGTTCTAGAACTCTGATTTAAATTTTCATTATTTGTTTAAAAACTAATACGCGATATTGAGTCTTTCTATGAAGACAAGAGATTGCGTTAGTGCTACACTGGGTACAGAAAGTTTGACATTGAAAAGTGCACATGCTATGTATCTTAGAAGAGTCTAACTTAGATCACTTCTCTGGGACATCAAAGTTTTGAGCTTTAGGTACATACATGATGGCTTAAATATTCCATTTGCATCAAATAATTTAGTTTTCACTGATAGATAGGGCTCAAGGTTCGTCTTTATAATTCAGGAATTTTGTTCAATTGTTTTAAGGTTTAGAAACAAGACTGGTATGGTGGAAGCCGTGGTTGGTTGTGCTAATTTTGATTGTGTTCGTTAATTGGTATTCTTTATTTATATTCTTGAATATTCTTTGGAAACTGTGACTACATTTCTTGATTTGGGAGTATTATTGGATATGAAATTGTCTTTTATTGATCATATTAGTGTGATGATTGGCAAGGCTCGGGCTGTTCTTGGAAAATATGGGCTAGGGAATTCATTGATCCTTATATAACAAGACTGCGATACATTTCACTTGTTAGACCTATTTTGGAGTATGCGTCTATTATTTGGAATCCATGCAGAAGCAGTTTTTATTATTCTGTTTACGTGGCTTAGGATGTGATTGTGCCAATGGGTTTCCGTCATATGAGGCTAGATTAGGTTTGATAAAACTTCCAACTTTGGAATGTAGAAGGGCTGTTTTAGGGGTTTGTTTTGTTTTTAATCTGGTTAAAGGTGATATCGATTCTGAGTTTTTGCTTTGTAACCTGAATTTCAGTATTCCAGCAAGATTTTCACGGCACTATCGTCCTTTTTTTTAGATTTTTATAGAACGAACTATGGATGTAATTTTCCTTTTCGTAGATTATGAAACGATTTTAACTTATATTATGGTTTTATAGATTTTAATTGTAGTGTTTGTAATATAAAACGTAGCTTATATGCTGGCATTAATTTATAAATTATTATATAAAAATGTATTTTCGTTCTTGGCATAGGTAGTTCCTGTTTATTGTAACTTTATTCAGCTTGTGATTAAGTTCTGTAGCTGATTTATGTTCTCGTTGCCATTACTTTTCCCTTACCCGCTACAGTCCGGACTGTAGTGTGTACGTGTCCCTACGTAATGGGGACGAGCCCTCCGCAGTCGGGTTAGTGTGAGGCCGGGGACGTTCGAAAAAAACAAAAAAAAAACAAAAATTAATGACAATTACGACAGTGTCAACTAAAATTGTGTGCAGATATTCATATGGAAGTTGTAACACATGTATCTTCACGATGCGATCTTTGAATTTCTAAAATGTTCCTGTTTTGTTTGAACCATGCAACCAACTCAAATGTCATACATGTTGTCGATATTTAGGTTGTGAATTAGATCGCCCCCTTTGGCAATTACTGCTTTTGACACTAGGTTCCAACGTACTCTCCTGAATTTTTTTTCTATGATCACAATTGCGAAATCCCCTTCGCATCAAGCAGAAACTAAAGACATTGTGCTTTACTTTAAAAGTGCCAAGTTTTATGGTTTTAACCAAAAATGTTTGTACATCATCTCTTTGCCTTGTATTAAGTGTAATATTGATGACGACTACAAAAGCATTTAATTTTCATTCTCCATAGGAAACATAGGAATTACGAGATGGTAACCAGATGATTATGTGAAGCACATCTCTGTAACTCGGGTAACTCGAGTTACTCTATTTATAATAAAAATGTTGATCTATCTATCTATCCGTATGTGCGGCCCTTGCGCTGACAAACTTCTTCCTTTTCCCTGATTTTGGTTGAACTTGGTTAGTACAGGGACTGCGTTCACCCGTGGCATCACAACGGGCCGCTATGCGTGCTCAAGTGAGCTTTGTGATATCAGAGTATTGTATTGTACAATCCATAATCAGATCTATAACAAGCCTGTTATATAAAGCAAGAAATTCTTGCCCTTAATGTTTCTCCGTTCATAGTGTAGTGGAGTTAGTTATCATGATTCGTTTGTTCGAAGAAGACAACAAATATGGTTAACATGACATAACTTTGTGGCAACTATTCTATTACGTGGATTGAACTATTAATTCGGCATCCAGACGCTGTTTTCAAGCACATTATCAGCAAACTCCACAAATTCTCCCCTCTAAGACGCATACATACATAATTCGACATTAGAACCCTTAGGTCAGGATTACGACCTAGCTTTCCACGCCACTTATATTGTGTGCTTTAATTTTACACATGAGTGGCAGGACCTACAGTATAAAGTCGACTCCGAACGACATATTTTTGAGTTTTCGCCAGAAATCTGCTGAGAGGAAGTCGCCTCAGAAATATTTTTTCTTATTTTCATTTTGATATCTGACCTGGGGTTTGAATCGAGGCCTAATAATCCAATACATCTGCCTACTAGACTACGGCGGCAAGAACCTTAGTTCCGTTTAATAAATTTCATTTGTTTAAACAATGTTAACCGAACCACCTCACGAATTCTGCCAACGAATTTGTGAGAGGTTCCGAAAAGCTTATATTCTGTTGACTTGTACATGTGGATTTGGGAAGCATCGAGCATTTACGTCTATGCGATTTCATGTAACCGTCATCTGCGTTATCAGTCTACCAATGGATTATTTCCTGTTTTATGTGTCAGGTTAGGTTAGGTTAGGTTAGAGGACGTGTACTTTGTCAATTAAGACAAGTACAGTACCCGGAGGTCGAATACGCCCATTGTTCGACGTCCTTGTTTCTCACACCACTTATGTTGTGTGTGTTAATTTTTATACATGAGTGATGGGACCTACAGTTTAAAGTCGACTCCGAACGACAGATTTTTGAGAAACTTTTACAAGGCAATTTTTTACTTACTCTCAGAGTTTTTGCCAGAAATCTGCTGAGAGGGAGTCGCCGAAGAAATACTTTATGTATTTGGTCTTGATGTCTGGCCTGGGGCTCGAACCCTGGCTTTACGTCTAATAAACCAACACACTGCCTACTAGACTACGGCGACTTCTCGTATATATATATATATATATATATATATATATTATCTGCCAAGTTCACGATATCAGGCTGCCAATCGATAATTGCCTGTTTTGTTTGTCACTTTTTCTGAAACATATGCAAAGTAGTGATATGCATGTGTTACTTATCTTGTACAGTTTATAGGAGAATTGATAAAAATTTAATTTACCACTGGCCCCAGTGATTCACATATGATCCACTATATGAAAAATGCTGAAGGAATTTAAGAAACAATTTGTTTGTTTACGTGTCTTTCATTTCAGTTAGGGATCTAGGCTAGCATTCCATGGTGTGTTAACTAGATTTGTCAAAAAAGAAACAATCATAAAACGATAAAGAAATTAGCCAGAAGGACATCATAAAATTAACAAATCTTTCATTACCTGCCACTACAGTGTGAGTGAATACAACAAATTTGTTGTTGGGATTAAGTATGTAAATTCGAATTCAGTCTTTGTTTCGAGTTCGCTTAAATCAGCAGACAGTCAGGTAGAAGTTTCCTTTAAAATGGATTTTATTACATGGAAAGGACATGGGATTTCGAAATCCGTCTTTACATATTTCAACAACAATAGCAAATGAAACTAAGTACGGTCCATTGCTCATTAATGAAGTTTTTCATGGAATTAAAGCTGTACCTGGCATCCGAATAATGAAGCTAGTGTGCTTCGTAAGAGTATAAAATAACGTCCTGCAATGAGTTCAAATACAGTTCTTCAGTAACATTTCAACAAAGCACATCCTAGTGTGAGTTCCGTAATATTAAGGAAAATATCAAGTGAAAGCCGAAAGAAGCCTTGCATCTAAATTGCCAGCAAATTATTAAATAATATAATAATTTTATTAATCAACAAATCAAATAATAAATTGAAAAAGAAAACATGGATAAAAGTCAATTAATTAAAGTAATATATCATTTGGACAGTCATATATCGATTAAGTACATCGAACTTGTTGCATCCTACAATGTAATGTGGAAGAAGGTTATCGAAAATTGCCCGCATAATCATCAAACTAACAATCTTGAAATGTTTTGGATTGGTAAGTTATCACTTCTGTATATTGTATTGTATAATCATTTAGAAAATTATTTCCATTCATTATTTAGATGAAGAAAAGGACAAAATAGTAATCGATAGCAAAGAGAGTTTTGACAGCTACTTGTCATACACATTGGGATTATCGCCGAAATATTTACATGTCCGCGAATCGAATGCCAATACAAAAACTAAAAAAACCGCTAACAAATCGTATAATTCTGTTGTGCATGACAACATTGAATGCGATGGATGCTACATGTTTCCAATAGTGGGTCATATGTATAAGTGCTTGGAGTGCGCTAATTATGATTTGTGCCAAGATTGTGTGTTAAACAAGATTCACATGAATCATGACATGTTACAGATTTCAACCAACAATTGCCCCCGTTCAGTTGAGGCTCATCCATCAACTTCATCTACTTCGGAGAACAAGAAAAAATCATCATCATCACCATCTCAGAATCGTGTTAATGCGAATAACTCAATTAAAAGTAATGTAAGCAATAATGCCAGCGAAGATGAAGAGTCTACCAGCTCATGGGAAGATGCTTCCGATGATTCCGATGTTTCCTCTGATGAGGATAAGAAAGATATGAACAACGCAAATCCTAATAGCTGTTTAATCTCAAAGTATCATAAGATGTTATGGAGTTTTACTAAATTCAATCCTAGAATGTGGTGGACAAGCGATGAGGATAAGGACAGTGACAGCTGCTCATGGAAGACCATTGATTCCTATGACGAGCCCGAATATTATAATAGCGACTTATGGCTTACCGAAGAATCCTCTGACGAGGAAAGTGATGATGAGGAAAGTGATGATGAGGAAACTGATAATGAGGAAAGTGATGATTGCTGTACAACCTCAAAGTATCATAAAACCTTACAGTGTAATAAAGACGAGAATAAAATGTCCAACAGCCCCGATGTTTCCTCAGACGGAGAACCGAATAATATAGAAGGCAATAACGACAATCCGAATTGCTCTGCAGCCGATACGGAAAATATAGACAATAGTGACGAAATCAATAATCTCCTGGAATCATTTGTTCTTATTTAATTTAATTTGTAGCATTTCAAGACACTTGTAATCGTTTCAACTTCATATATTCAATTACTTTAACTTAAATTTCAACTTAAATTTGTAATTTTAACTGAAAGGCAGTCGTATTATAAAATAAATTTTAATTGTGATCGCTCTTCTATTACCACGTATTCCATCCATTCAGTTTTAAATGAATTGTTTTTCAGCTTTCAGTATTGAAAACATTGTTGGTTTTATATAGTATAGTCGCGTTTCTGGTTTCACTTAAAATTTCAATGTTGGTTGCAGCATGTGTAGAAACATGTTGCATTATGTACTCCATCTATTCAGTTTTAAATGAATTGTTTTTCAACTAAAGTATCGAAAACGTTGTTAGTTTCATAATGTGTATTGGCGTTTCTGGTTCCATTTGAGGTTCCATTAAAATCAAAATATTTTGATATTTATTTACTGGTTTCACTTAAAGTTTCATTGTTGGTTGCAGCATGTGTAGAAACATGTTGCATTGAGTGCTCCATCTATTCAGTTTTATTTGAATTGTTTTCCAACTAAAGTATTGAAAATAATTGTCATATATAGTCCCGAAATAAGAAAATCTCTTGCTCGGAATCGACTTTAAACTGTAGATCACGCCACTTATGGATGAAACGAACACACACACACACACAACATGGGTGGTGTGAGTGCATAGCTGCCAGATGAATGAGGCACCAAATCGTCAAATATTTGAGAAAATATCGTCAAAATCGTCAAAGACGTTTATTGAAGTCGTCAAAAAGTCGTCAGAAAAAAAATAAATTGAAAGTTTTTAAAAACCAAAATTATTTCTATTGCAGTAAAACATATAAAGCCAATGTATGTATGTACATATATGAGTTCAAAAATAAAACATTTAAAAAAAATTTGTTGTCATTTTCATTTATTAATTTTTTTTCCAAAAATGGAGAAATTTTATATCATTTTTAGGAAAAAATTCTTTAAGTTTTAAGCAATATATCCCAATGTTGTTTATTGACACATAAGCGCAGCAATAATATTGCATCATCTTAATCTATGTGGATGGTGTAAATAAAGCTCTTGACATTCTGAGCATGAAAATTCAGTGTAATGTTGGTTTCAACCGAAACAATTTTCAGTTCCTTCCAAAGAACTTATCATCGGATCTTACTACTTACGCCATTTTTAACCGACCGAGAATGGAAACAATTCTCATGTATGGGTCGGTGCCTCAACGTCTATTTTGACTTTTCTCGACTGTGTACAGAAGAGGCCGTAGTAGCTCGTTAATGACGGTTGTATATCCAACTGCATTGAATCATTGGAGCATCGTTGCAATGTGGTTTATGTTTCACTGTTATATCAAAAGGATTTTGCTCGAATGAAATAAGGGAACTTTTTCTCGAAAATTGGCCACCACATCCGTATGTGGATGATTGGCTAGTGGATCGCACACTGCATTACAGTAAAAATACGTTTTATAGTCGGGCTATTCGTATGTGGAACTCAATTCCTGCCGAGGTCTTTCCTGTTACTTATGGTATAAAAATATACAAGCCTAGTGTCCATTAGCACTGTTCTCGCTTTCCTTCTTCCCATAACATATTTTCATAGTTCCAAACACAATGCCATCCATCCCCTGAGTATTGGTCATACGAAAAAAAAAATAAAGGCGCTTTCCTTTGTTCTTCCGATTAGAAGCTATACTCGAATTTTTCAAATTGTCTGCAACGACAAGTGATAAGTTATTCTCAACTACGAGGTTATTTAGGAGTTGTAATTTTTTGGCTTTTAAGGGATTAAAAAGGAATAAATACAGAAAAATCATCACAGGTATTCGTAAGTAACTTAAAAATATAATACTTTACTCCTTGTTTTTACTGACATAAATTTCCAATAGTAACAACTGTAAAGCAAATACAAAGCTTAAAGTAGACTTTAATGCACTAAAGTAAAGAATATAATGTTAATTTTTAATTTCCAAAAATCATCAAAATAAAGGCATAAATCGTCAAATCGTCAATATGATATTTTTGGAGCTCAAAATCATCAAAATGACGATAAATCGTCAAATCTGGCACCTATGTGTGAGTGGCTAAGTCGTTAACCTGAGTTGTAATGACCAATTACGTATGTAAGTAAAATATTGGATTCGCACGTGCATTCATCGACGTCTTTTGCACGTTCAAAGTACTTTGAAAATTAATTTGACAAACTCTTTTGCATTTTCTTTTAAACTTTGTTTCGCTGTTACACGTTCAAAGTACTTTGAAAAGCAGTTTGACAAACCCTTGGTATTTTGAAAGTACTTTGAAAAGTAGTTTGACAAACCTTTGATATTTTGAAAATACTTTGAAAAGTAGTTTGAGAAACTCTTGATATTTTGTTGTTGTATATGCAACCATCTACAGACGACGAACGAAGTACAAAGTAAATTTGCGAGTACAGCAAACTGAGAACTCACTCACGCTCGTTTTTCCCCTCTCTCCCACAAACTCAAGAGTTTTCAAACTATTTCGCAAACTAATTTGAACGTATAAAAGGCGTCATCTCAGTATGAATTCTTACTTCTTTCTAAGGAATCAAATCTTTGATTGGGAAAAGTAGAAATTACTTAACACTGCAGATTACTCAACACTGCATAGTACCTCGCTGCACTGCAGGCGAGTAGTTTTCTTTGTCTTATGGTGTTTGGTAATATTTGTTTTGCTTACCACAGCAAATATATCAAAATTGAATCTTCAAACTTCATCGTTGTTGTGAAGATATAAATCATATGTTCGGATTTATGCAATTCAGGTAGTAAAAATCAAAAGTATTTTCATATTCTTCAAACTCATCTCGGCCTATACGTACGTGTGAGTATTGTTTTTAAACCAACACAGTAACAAAAAACCGAATTTGAAGTGTGGCAAGGTAACTTTAGTGAGCAAAGGAGTGTAACTACCTGTGCATTAGTTTGTTTATAACTGTGGTTTTATCTTTGTCTGTTTATATTTCTGCGGAAGTAATTATCAGCTCGTTTACCATTCAAATTCAAAGAGGCTCCAACTGCACCCAATGCTATTTAATATGGTGTTTACGATAATGTATACATCAAAGTAGCAACGAAAGCCACACGAATTATTGGTAATTTAAACGAATTCTGTACAAATATTTACCGTAGTCAATGATTTTATCTATATTGCGCCGCTTCGTCCAACTAAGAAGTTAAGATAATCTTTTCCATCGCACTATGGATTATTATAGATTGTATGTATGAAGAGACGGATACATAGAGCAACATTATTATAAATAGAGTCACGGCTTACCCGTACAGAGATGTGCTCCACATAATCATCTGGTTACCATCTCGTAATTCTTATGCTTCCTATGGAAAATGAAAATTAAATGCTTTTGTAGTCGGCATCAATATCACACTGAATACAAGGCAAAAATATGATATTTCCACTTTAGTTAAAGCCATAAAGTTTGGCAGTTTCAAAGTAGAGCACAATGTCGTCTTTAGTTTCTGTTTGGTGATCAAAAAAATTCAAGAGAGTACGTTGGGACCTAGTGTCAAAAGCAGTAATTGCCAAAGGGCCAATCTAATCCACAACAATAATTTCGTCAACATGTATGATGCCAACGATTGAGTTGGTTGCATGGTTCAAACAGAACAAGAATAGGTGAACATTTTAGGAATTCAAAGATCGGATCAGGAAGATACATGAGTTACAACTTCCATATAGAAATCTACATACAATTTTAGTTCACACTGTCGTAGTTGTCATTAATTTTTATTCAAGAGTACCAACCAACCATGGCTTCCACTATACCAGTCTTATACGTTGGGTTAGGTCGGAGTGGTAGCACTGATATCAAAAAGCTCACTTGGGCACGCATAGCGGCCCGTTGTGATGCCACGGGTGGACGCAGTGTCTGTACTGACCAAGTTCCACCAAAATTAGACGAAACTTAAGCCCACCAGCAGTGAAAACTAAAATATTTAATGAAAAAGGAATATTTAAGCCATCATGAGTAGGCTTGTTGAAATGCATAAGCCAATGTACTTAAAACCCAATAGTTTGATGTCCCAGAGAAGGAATCTAAATTAGACTTTGCTAATATGCATAGCATATGCACTTTTCAACGACCAACTTTGTGTGCCCAGTGAAGCTCCAACGCAGTGCAATCTCTTGTCTTCATTTGGAAAACTTGATACGCGTATGCATATCAAATTCTCATTCTACGTTAAGAGATGGATCCTATCTGTACTTTTAAACTTTCAAATTTCTACACTCAGCAAAGCAACAACTCAGTCCCTTGTCTTCATTAGAAGGATTTGGTACGCCCATGAGTTATTAAACAAATAATAAAAATTTAAAAATTGAAGATTTTGACAAGTTTCAAGTAAAGATTCCAGGAAAAATATCGGATTTTAAGTTTCTATGTACCTAAGTTTTCAGATTCTGGTACCTCATTTCATGTATCATTTGATGTAAATGCTGACAGGATTATTAAATCCTCAACAAAATTTTGAGAAGCGCTTTTTTGAGTGCCATAAATAATACATGAAATTATTTCTTCGAGTCCAGAGGTATTTTTTGCAACAAATCCTTGAAGAATTCTCTTTTAAAGGATGTCAAACTCATTACAAAACAATATCAAATGTAAACGAAATTGTTGAGACAGGGATAGACAGGTAAGGTAACTTCAATGTCTTCTACGAAACAAGAGGATTTTCCAAACATTATTCTTTAGCGTTACGTTTCAGCTACCTGAATTTAATTGAAACGTGTATTGGTGTGAGCACGTACTGGGTATAAAAGAACGGCATTCATTTGAAATGTTTTCTTTAGATTCCGTAGCACAGCTATGGATGGTTTCACTCGTGTCATTAAAGTCTCTGTATGCAATTGTGATCTTCATGGACATTGTCGCCTGAAAGTACGGAATTTTCTAAGGTTTACAAAGAGATTATACCTTAGCGAGTGCATACATAAGATTCACCTACTGAGCGACCACCATAAGCCAAATGTAGATATATCAGCTGAGTGCAATAAAAATATAATTTGGAATACTGTGGATACATTAGCACCACCACCAAAAATACCTGCTTTCCACAAGGCGTTATTAAAAGTAAAGAAACGTTTATTTTGTGACCGAAGGCAAATACCACGGAAAAAATCAAAACCTCGACGTAACAAAACATCATTTACGGAATGTTTATATTGGAAGACTCAACGCCAGCCCAATGGCGGATGGAACACGAGAGAAAGTGTAACAGATCAACGTCATTCTCATTGTTTCTGGGTTAATGGAATGCTATTGACAGCAGCCGTACACTCTGTGTTTCACATGAGAGCTCTATTGCATTTCGTGCTTCTCTATTAATGGATATTTTGCAAATGAAATAATTTTCACACACATTTTGGAATTAAAATTTAAACACAATTTATATATGTATGTATCTATTTAGAACAATAATTATTGTATATAATTTATATTTATAATAAAAACATATGTTTACCCTGTGATATGAAGCACAATATTTTGTAAAACAATCTACATTATTTCAAGTTCCACAGTCATTTGGTGTTACATAACAAGGACAAATAGCCACCGTATAACCAGAAAGAAACCTTTGACGTTTGACAAACGCTCATAGCAGCAAATTACTAGCCAATTTAGAGGGAGAAAAAAATGTTATAATGTTTTGCGAATAAAATGTGTTAGAAGCAACAGATATACAGAGTGAAAACTGGCGGATAAAGCAGAAAAATTAAATGTAAATAAACATTTATTTTGTGTTAAAAAAGAGAAAATTTGGAATATTTTTTAATTTCTTCAATGAAAAGTTTAAAGATTCTTAAATATTTAATTATTAATCGAAATGTGTATAGTTTTTGGTCACAATGAATATAGTTTCTTGTGCAAAAGGTAAGTAAGAAGCCGAATATATCAAAATCAAAATAAGACGTACTGCTCATAAAAAATTTTTCTTGCTGAAAGTTGCCAATATTTTTTAATTTCTTAAAAGAAAAAGTTAAAATTTGTTATTGTTATTAGTTATATTATTATTTATTAATAGTTTTAGACAAAAATTACATTTTTTATTAACTCTCGCCAATATAAAAAACCCACCCCAAAATCTAAAAAACATAAATAAACAAAACAGACAGACAATCAGAAAGGGACAGAAATACTTTTTGGTAATATTTGCTGTCCCTTTCTTAGTATACGGTTAAATGTCAAAATCCCGAGTCGTCACTGTGTACATTGTGTTATACGGTGCAAATAGCGATCATAATGAATTCGATCTGTAAATTGCACTTTACTTAGCATGTTAAAAAAATTTAATATAACTTTTTCGTATCAGCCGCTGTTAAATAATATTGGGCTTCATTTTAATTTTTTACTCTAACGCCGACAACTCAAACAATTTTAACGCCGTCATTTCGCATCCCAATTTACGTATGGTGAAAATATACATATAATTTTGCGAGTACAGTAAAGTCTGAACGCACTCCCGCTCGTCTTTCCATTTCTGAGCCAATTCACACTAGGACAATTGTGCTGGCATAAAATGATATTTTATTGGCAAGAGGGGTGAAGAGAATGGTTTTTCGGTGGCGTAAAGTTTCAACCAGCTACAACCCCGTATCACCAGCACAAAACTAAGCATGCATATTTTTAAAAATCAACCAAACATTAAATGAATGCAGAAACACTAATACATATACATGTCATGACACCACCAAAAATACCTGCTTTCCACAAGGCGTTAAGAGTAAAAAGACGTTTATTTTGTGACCGAAGGCAAATACCACGGACGAAATCAAAACCTCGACGAAACAAAAGATTATTTGCGGAATGTTTATATTGGAAGAATCAACGCCGACTTATTGGCGGATGGAACACGAGAGAAAATGTAACAGGTCAACGTCATTGTTTCTGGGTTAACGGAATTCTATTGAGAGCAGCCGTACACTCTGTGTTTCACATGAGAGCTCTATTGCATTTTGTGCTTCTCTATTAATGGATATTTTGCAAATTAAATAATTTTCACACACATTTTGGAATTAAAATTTAAACACAATTTATATATGTATGTATCTATTTAGAACAATAATTATTGTATATAATTATAAACATAATAATTGTGTTAATTCTTATTCCCATTTTCTAGATGACGCATGCGATGAAATTCGTTTAGAAAGTCAGGAAGATTTTAACATATTTATGAGGCGTACCTCAACATTGGAGGTTCGCCATATACATGCCAAGCTGATCACACCAGATGAATGTACAAGCCGATCAATGTTATTAGACTGAATTCAATGTTTATTCCCAGAAATTCTTTAAAAAAACCTAATTTTATTCGAATATTTATTCGTTTTGATTACGCCCTGTCATTCTGTTACCCACTGATTGAAAATTTGTATTCCAGCTTACTATCGAATCGAAAAAAAGAGAAGGACATTATTTGACGTGGAGCATATGAAAATTGAACAGAAAAATTTTTAAGTTTGAGTATAAAAAATTGTTTTAATTTTAAAGTTAATATTTTTTAATTAATTTTTGTTTATTAGGTTTAAAATAATTAATTAAAATTACATTTTTTTATAATAAAAAGAATGACCAGAAAAATCTACACATTGAACATATACCAGTTTTTGTTAGAAATAATTTAAAACCGCAATACCGGTCTTGGTGTATATTGCATCAACATAGTTCCTTTTTAAGTTTTACAGCCGTATGTATAAATGAATATGATCGTGATGATTGTTGTTTTCATACAAATTGAATAAATAGCGATCGTGAAGAATTCGATCTGCAAATTGATCTTAGTATGTTCAATAAGTTAATATAACTTTTTGTATCAGCCGCTGTTAAATAATATTGGGCTTCATTTTAATTTTTTACTGTAACGCCGACAACTCAAACAATTTTAACGCCGTCATTTCGCATCCCAATTTACGTATGATGAAAATATACATAATATAATTTTGCGAGTACATCAAAGTGTGAACTCACTCCCGCTCGTCTTTCCACCACTCTCAAACAAACTAGTGACGCAATTACATATAGTTTTAATTTTGGGATTCCCCGAGTTAACTTCCAATTTGAGTTGTGTGGCATTTATTTATGGTTTTCGTTTAGCTTTTCAAAGTGCTGTACGAAGTAGACTGTAGTACATCTGACTAAAACTTGAGCGGACAAATTATTTGTATAACTGTGGTGGTAAAGAAGTCTCAAGCATAACAAAAACTTTTGTAGTTGCATCCGCATGTGATTATAAAAATTGTAGTTCACTAAATAAAAAAAGGTATGGGTAATGCTCCGTTACTGAAAGTAACGTATCACCAGGATACAGGACAAATTATTCATAAATATTTTAAGAATGTACATGGCTATCAAGAAATGTACGATAAAATATTTCAAAATGGACCGTTTTCCAGTTGTAGTCAGCCTTTGGTAATGCGTCTGTATTGGAATCGTAAGTTATCACTTATATTGTGTAATTAAGTAAATAATATAAAATACATTTTTAAGAAATTATGTATATAAAAAGTGAGTTCAAATGAATTTTTTCTTATCTCTGTATATGTGTGTTGGTGTTTATGTATACAGAAAATCGCAGCATACTTCCGATTAAGTGCTGCTAGACCTAAAGATTTATCGGTATTTTGGCGATTATTGCCACTCAATATCACCGTATAACCAGTATAGAAACATTTGACGTTTGACAAACGCTCATAGCAGCAAATTACTAGCCAATTTAGAGGGAGAAAAAAATGTTATAATGTTTTGCGAATCAAATGTGTTAGAAGCAACAGATATACAGAGTGAAAACTGGCGGATAAAGCAGAAAAATTAAATGTAAATAAACATTTATTTTGTGTTAAAAAAGAGAAAATTTGGAATATTTTTTAATTTCTTCAATGAAAAGTTTAAAGATTCTTAAATATTTAATTATTAATCGAAATGTGTATAGTTTTTGGTCACAATGAATATAGTTTCTTGCGCAAAACGTAAGTAAGAAGCTGAATATATCAAGATCAAAATAAGACGTACTGCTCATAAAAAATTTTTCTTGCTGAAAGTTGTCAATATTTTTTAATTTCTTGAAAGAAAAAGTTAAAATTTGTTATTGTTATTAGTTATTTTATTATTTATTAATAGTTTCACACAAAAATTACATTTTTTATTAACTCTCGCCAATATAAAAAACCCACCCCCAAAAAACTAAAAAAAAAAACAGAAATAAACAAAACGGAGTTACAATCAAAGAGGGACAGAAATAATTTTTGGTAATATTTGCTGTCCTTTTCATAATTCGCTGGTAAACGTCAAAATTGCGTTTCTATACTGGTTATACGGTGCTCAATATAACAAAATGGGCAATCGCAGACGAGAACAATTATGCTGGCGCAAAATGGCAGCTTGTAATCAAGAGAGGTGAAGAGAGTGGTTTTTTGCTGGTATAATTTTTCAACCAGCTTCTACCCCGCACAAACCAATGCATAAACAACACATCCATTTATAAAACAGCAGGTTCAGAAAAATTTTGTATAGAGCATATTTATGGTGTTTTCTTTTCTACAAATGTCACCCTCCTACAAGGTGCGTTAAAAAATTGTTGACCAACCCTGTTATAATGTAATTTTTTATTTGAGTAGAACATAACACAAATATTAAAAAGGGAATGCACTGAAATTTTTAAATTTACATACATACATTTGTGTCACAAAATTCATGGACGACATTTTCAACAAATCCTTTTACACGCGGCTGTTGACTACGTTGAAATAAATTCAGTAATTCTTCTTCATCAGATGACGAAGATGAATCTAATAACTGATTTATTTCAATTTTCGCAAATAAAATAGATGCAGCAATATTATATTTCTTATGTTGTATTTTTTGATTAATAAAATTTAACCGATGGCTGTAGAATACATCATCTTGAGATCGGTTTATTACTTTAAAGTAACTTTTTATTTTAGGAATATGCCTCCTTTTTAGTTTTAATTGATTTTTAATAACCAGAAGCCTTTTAATTTTTTTCCTTATTCTTTTTTATCGTAATTTAATAGAAAGCTGTCAGGAATCATTGGAATCACAAAAAAAACATTTTCGAAAAAAGTGTTAGAGCCTTTCTACATGAAACCAACGATATGTGCCTCGGCCTTTAAACATAAAATTATAATAATGCAAAACATAATAAAATAAAAACTAGTATAAACATAATACTTGTGTTAATTTGTATTCTCATTTTCTAGATTCATTCGATGAAATTCTTTTGGAAAGTCAAGAAGATTATGACATATTTATGAATCTTACATATGCATCTGAGATTCGCACTATACATGCCAAGATGATCAAACCAGTCGAATGTACAGTCAAACTATGTAAATAAAACTATATAATATAACTATATAAATTGAAACACCATTATCCAGAAAAAGACTTCAACTTATAGAAACTTCAACTTTGGGAATTAGATTTAAAGATAATTAATCCAAATTAAATAAACGACAACTACTTTTAATACCAATTCATTTTTATTTATATCCAAATTACTTTAAGCTATTTATAATTTAGTAAGGGTACTATTTTACTATACACCCGTGGCATCACAACGGGCCGCTATGTGTGCTCAAGTGAGCTTTGTGATAACTGAGCTACCACTCCGACCTAACCTAACCTAACTATTTTATCCATTTAAACTTTACTTCAACTTCAACTATTACGTTTCGGTGTCATTATACTTTATTATAATAAATAACGTATCTTTCTTTTTAATTAGCTCAAAGAAATTTGTACGTAAACACATGAATTCCATAAGTCGAGCATCGCCATCGGTGAGCTATCTTGGTCGACCTCCAGTTGTAGAAACTGGCTGCACATTTCCTCGTTTTCGAACACTTAAAACCACATAGTGTGATATTTGTAGTGCTTTTCCTATTTTTCCTGCAGATCCACCTTTTTCTGTTAGAAACACAATTCTATTTCCAATTTCAACACTTATTATTTTCATTTCATTAATATAAGACCAATTCTTAATAGGGACGATAATTATGTTCAAATCACTACTGACAGCTTCTAATTATTAAAATGATGCATCGAATGGAAAATAAAAGAATTTGTATCGTTTTTTGCACTAATTTGTATTGTTTCTTGCTTTTATGCAAAAATTAGCATAACGTGCAAAAGTGGAAGAATTGACATCAAACACGTTTATTTAAATTAATTCCTTTTTGGTAAATTTTTTTTAATTTTTATTTTGAATCCACTAAAGTAATGAAAATTAGAAGAAAAAACCTCAGCAAGAATAATCGTATTCCACACTATTAAAATTTTACAGGATAATAAACGCGAAAATTAAAAATATGTAACCATTTTTGCTCGCCACTGTATATATATAACAAGCATAAATAGTGATCGTGAAGAATTCGATCTGCAAATTGATCTTTATTTAGCATGTTCAATAAGTTAATATAACTTTTTCGTATCAGCCGCTGATAAATAATATTAGGTTGCATTTTAATTTTTCTACTCTAACGCCGTTAACACAAACAATTTTAGCGCCATCATTTCGCACCCCAATTTATGTTGGGTGGATTTGTTTTAATCCAATGACTCCGCCAATGGAGCTGAAAATTACTTATTCCAGACACACAGCTATTATATCAGCACTGACAGTACATTGATATATGGTAATACCGTAACTTTCGAATAACGGCAATCTGGTGAATTTCAATTTTATTCACCACATCCGACAAATACACCACATATTGCAAAAACTCACCATCCTGGTAATTCACCACACTTTCTAAAAATCCACCATATTAGAAACATCACACCAAAGACGCACAACACAAATTCATCAGAAAACCCCCACACACACACTGCAGATCAACACGACATTCTCCTTAAACGACACGAGCTTCATTTTGATTTATACAAATCTGGACTCTAAAAATTTTTCCAACCACCTGTGTTACCAGAAAGGAAAAATATTTGAATATATATTTCAACGCCGTCATCTCAAACAATTTGAGCGCCGTCAAAACTTGTGTATGCATCAGCTGGTAGACTTTGTATTTCACAACAAAAGAATTCTGCAATTCAGCTTGAGTTCGGGTTTCTTCACAAATAAAAACAAATCGTGATTCAATCAAAACATATCCACAAAGTGAATTGCATAAAATTGAAGGAATATTCAAGAATAATAAAATCGAAGAGAATAAACATATCACAGTCGTGAGAGCTATAAGCTAACAAGAGAGAAAATAGTTATGGTGTATTTTGTAAAGAGTAGCCATATATAATATATTGCGTCTTTCTTTATATAGTTTAGTTTTGGGTTTCACAGCCGTATAAAATAACGTTATACAAACATTTTTCATTAGTTTCTCATTTGAATTTGTGCGAAGAACGTTGTGAAGAAGTAATAAGGCAAAGAGACAAGCTGACATATTGTTTTCAATTATATTAAATACAAAAAAGGAAAATAGTGAGACAAGAAAAAAACTACTATTTTGCTTCAAATTAAATAAATATTAAGAAAAATGAATCCTGGACAATTGATGAAAGTAACGTATCACACGGATACAACGAAAATTAATAAATATATTAAATTCACTTCTGTTTATCAACAAATGTTGGAGAGAATATTAGAAAATTGCCCCTATGAACATGATGGTGGTGTTCGTCTATTTTGGATTGGTAAGTTTATAAAATAAATATGCTTTATAATTGGACGGAAGGGAACGGGAGAGCCTTCATTAGAAAAATGCGTAATTTCACAATCATAAAATGCATTTGAAAAAAAATTTTTGAAAGGAAAACAGTTTGTTTTTTTAACGCAGAGAGAGAGAAAGAGAGTGTGTGTAGGTATTTCTTGGTAAAAAGAAAAAAAAACATTTCGTTTAAGGTTGCCAAATCTAAAAAAATAGAAGAAATGGATTTTTTTAAGGATATTTTTTACACAAATTATTTTACCATCATAAGGTGGAATATTATGTGTGTGTATATATATGTTCCTATGGCTGCAGATTGGAGTCAGGTTCCAAACAAATCGGTTTTCGCCAACACTAAAGTCCAACAGTATTTTCCAGTTGAAAAACTGAGTATTCTTCAGCTGCTGCTGCTTAGATCGCCATCTTGAATGTATACATAAATATGACTGACTGTCAAGTAGATAAATGTTTTCTTTGTTTTTGTAAAAGAAAAAATCGATGTAATAGGCACACTATTATCATCCAAAATGCTATTGAATTCCACAATCTTTTCTACCATGAGAATAATGTATAATTTGATATCCCTTGCAATATTGGCAGGAATTACCAGTTAATAATTAAGTTATAAACTTATTGATTTACATTAAATAGTAATGGGGTCGGTGGTCATCTAGGATCATCACACACGCATTGCTTAATAGTGTTGCCAACTTTCAGGTTATTCTTCCATTACTCAGCTGATTTTTTTTGTAAAGCTTTCTTTGAACCTTTTTTTTTATTTATTTATTAATTAGAATACAATTACAAAGCCTTTTAGTTCTGTTGTAGATCACTTATTAAACGGATTTCGGTAAACCGTGCAGTGCGATCTTCTTCCATTTCCTACTTATCAGCCATGCCAGATTACAAAGACATTGTATCAGATTTCTCATGTACAGGAATGGCGAGCGTTTCTGTGTCCAAACTTTTGTTATTCTTTGGCTAACTGGGCACACAAGCGAAGTCGAAATTGTGATTTCTATATAAAGGAACGAACAAGTGATCTTATACAAACTTCTCTCCTTTGACAATGATAACCCAACCATCCACATACATACATACCGTACACATACCATATGCAAATGCCTATGGAAAGGCATACAGAGTCAATTTAAAAAATTACTCAATTTGTTTATGAGTCATAACTGCTCAGACTCTTATCGTTTTGTTTTCTTTAATAAACATTATTTTGCTATCATTAAATATTCTATTGTAATTGATAATGTATGTATGTTTTTTATGTATATTATCGAATATTTCTTTAACAACCTGTTTTAGACACTCTAAATTTGATAACATTTCTTGGATGGTTCAATTGGTACATGGTGGCGTTCCTACTTTGCTCTTTATTGTACAGCAATAAATGATAAAATGTTCTTTTCAAATATTTTGTTCATAATAAAATTAATGTTTTTATAATTAATTATAGAAACAGGTCTGTCTTCTCAACTTTTTATTTTTGTTTTGTGCGTATAACTGGCAACAATAAAAATAAGGTTTAATGCATATGCTAATGCATGTTTTTCTTATTTTCGGTTTTCAGACGACGAAAATGATGAAATTGATATTACCAATCAAGAAAGTTTATTTACTTACGAGACATTTACATCGGGAGTAGATCGTCGACATTTGCATATTGCTAAGGTTAAAACGGATGGTGAAACTGCAAAGGCGGCTGAGAAAGTTGAAAAACCTTGTAAGCTTCCTACCGTTAATCAATCCGAGATGCCACCAGCTGCTGGTTCTTATGAGTTTGCCGTGCATGATAATGTCGAATGTGATGGCTGTCTTATGGCTCCCATAATTGGTTTCAGATATAAATGCATACAGTGTCCCAATTATGACTTGTGTCAGAATTGTGAATCGAAACATACACACTCGGAACATATGATGGTGCGCATGCCAACTAACAATTGTCCCAGTGTGGTTGAAACATATATAACGGGCCGTTCGTCGGGACGTAAACATGGCAAACGTTCTAAAGCTTCTTGTCCATTTGTCAAGAATGGTTTGTCTGTGGTCATAGACGATGATGGTGAAGGTTCACCGGCAGTTGGTGGTGGTGGTGGTGAAGGCAGTGAACAGGCTACGCCTTCAAATGGCAAAGAACGTCATCATGGACGTAGACACCACCATCGACGTCATCCACGTCATAGTTTCTTGCACAATTTATATGAAATGATGCATGATTTGGCTGAAGGTGGTGGTGCAGCCGCTGCTGCACATGCTATGGGCGAAGAGGAAGAGCCGGCAACATGCTCAACAAAATCTACAACCACTACAACAGGTCCTCATACCACAACTACACAATCTACATGTAACGACATGAACATTGATGAAAATATTTCTAATGCTCAAGTAGCCGCCCAGAAGGCCCATGAAGCTGCCATTAAGGCTGCTGAAATTGCGGCAAAAGTTGCACATGAAACAGCAGTTCAAGCTGCTAAAAATATCGCTGTGAGCATGTCTGCTACACCTTCAGCACCCACTGCTGATGCTAATTCTACTGATAAGGACAATAAAAATTACAAGGAAAAGGTATGTCTGGTCTATACAAACAAATCTAAGATTTTAATTTTTTTTAGTGTTATTAACTGAAATCAATTTCTTTTTTAACAACAAATAAAGGTTGATGCCACCACATCACCACGCATGAACAATACTTCGGTTCCCGGTTCACCATCTTTGGAGGCTTTAACACAGTTCTTGGATCCCCAGTATATGAAAACTGGCATACAGATTTTGAATAATTTTAGCGACATGTTTGCCAAAATGTTGGATCCCTTAGACAATGAAGTAGGCGGCAGTGCTAACAAGGCTGCCTCGCCATCATCTTCTTTCTCATGTCCGTTTAATACTAATGGCTCGCGTAAAAACTCTACAGCATCAGCTAAATCCACTGTATCCTCTCAACTGAATAGCGTAAACAGTGAAAAGAATTCCGAACACGAAAAACCAATTGAAAAACAACAAACCAAAGTGGTTAACGTTGAAGAAGAAAATAAGCAGTTAAACAAACAAACGGAAAGTGATGTTTCCTCCAATGTCGAAATTGAGGATTTAGGCAGTGATAGCGAGAATGACAGTGTATCTGAATCATTTATAAAATTAGAGGCTCCAAAAGAAGCCACTATTAATAAATCGGATACGTCTACAGCTAGTACTTCTGCTCAAACAACACCACCACAATCATTGAATAAATCAAATGTTATGGATTTTGCCCAGCTAAGTGCCGATTTAAAGGCTCACATTGCTGAAGAAGCAGCAAAAGGTACTGATGCTGCTACTACTGCTACTTCTGTTGCAACAACAGAGGTCATTGCCGCAGAGCAGGCAAAAACTACCACTACGGCTAATACAACTGAGCCAGTGGTAAGTACTACCACTTCAATTGCTAGAAATCAGGAAAGGCGTGCCATACCTGTTTATCATGCTGGTACGTAATCTTAAGCTAAATAGTTGTTCATTTACAAATGGATCGTTTTTTTTTTTTAAATTAATTTTGAACAGATGAACGCATTAATAATGCTGTCCTTGCTATGATGGCTATGGGTTTTAGCAATGAAGGCGCTTGGTTAACACAATTATTGGAGACTGTTAATGGCAACATAGATGAAGCTCTCGAACTTATGCCTGTTGATCCACGTGGTGGTGGCCGTTAAATAATATACTATACATACGTACTATTATTTGTTTTTATTACTATTATTATCGATATTTATCTATATAATCTCTATATATTTTATAAATTAATTTCTCTTTTATGCTTGGGCGTTTGGGTCTTTTAGAATCCACACCTACTTTATAGATTCCTCAATGAATTATATATAATCCAATTCATTAAATTTATAATTAATTACATTCTTTATATTTTTATTCAAAAGGATTTGTATGAATTGGTTTAGTTTATTTAAAATTTTTTATTTTTTTATTTTCATTTTATTACAAAATATTTTTTATCTTTCATTCACAACACAACACACTTAGTTTGTAGTCTGTTATATTATATTCAAAAATATTGGTTAATCTACTAACTAACCATGGACGACATATGTGGCATACGTGAAAAAGGAACACAATTTATGCAAACGATGTGTCGTCTCAATTTAAATAAAAATTAATAATATTCACTTACCATCATATGGTTTGATTTGTAATTTGTTAAGTTTAACAGTCGTTTTATAGAATAGGTAATAAATTCTAGGCCGGGCCTTCCAGAGCGCTAAGGAATTTTGGGTTACCTTCAGTCCTAGCCATTGCAGAGTAATTGTTGATTCAGTACTTTATGTATTCATATGAAAAGGTGATAGAAAGACAAAAGACTTTCGATTAAGACGAAATTTTTGTCATGGAGAGATCCAAAATAGTCAAATAGTCTGGGCAGTTGGACTGGACTATGGTAAATTAAATTCATTTATGGATGCACGGAAATTTCTGTCTAAAGTGAAGGGATGGATGGCATCACACGTGTCAGTAGATGCACTCTACTCACCCGGCCCTGAATGATATGCTTCATTTAATGTCAGGTGTCAGCTACAATCGTTATAAGACTGAATGAGTTATGTCTAGTAACAACCTATACTGCAGGCCATATGCTCATCTGGTAGTTGGTTGTTCTGTCTAAAGGGTCACCAGACCCGAACTGTTTAGGGTTCAACTGGTAGCAGACTGCACTGTGAAGCCTGATCGGGGACTTAATTCTGATACCACGGATGTCTGAAGCCCCAGCGACTCGTCTCTGCCCAACAATGGCGAGGCCCCCTTGTGGGAGCAACGTGGTGATTGTGGTTTATACCCAAATCTAGGGGAGAGCGCAAGCTCGGTGTGGCGTTACACTTTTAACCTTTGTCAAAAAGGAGTTTAGATAGTCTCCGATCCCTAACCAATAAGGAAGTCGTGCCCAAATACTTGGGTTCGAATTGGTACTCACATATGGTGATGCAATCTGCAGTAGTCTTACTATGAGGCTGCATCATTGTGCGTAGGGCCGTTTGTAGACGTATTGTTTCCACCTGAGCTTTGAGCACCGTGGGGTGTGCCATCATGGCGATACTCACGTTAAGCCCTGGACTAATGTAAGCCATACGGTTCTGCTTCGGATATGAGCTTTGAGCACCGTGGGGTGTGCCATCATGGCGATACTCACGTTAAGCCCTGGACTAATGTAAGCCATACGGTTCTGCTTCAGATATGTACATAATAGCGCATCAAATCTGGCAAGATGCTACGATCAGTCTTAACTGCAATTGAGAAGTCTGTGAGACAACCAATGGACTTCTTTTGTTGGAGAAATCGTTCGATTCACTGGCAAACAGTGCATGGGGATGTAGAGCGGACTGTAGAGTTGCTCGGTCGTTATAGCCATAGGTCAGTCCTATGGTCACGAAACTAATACTAAGCATGAGTAGGCAGGCGGTGAGAACTATTATATTATAGGAATACAAAGAGGGCATGGTCCGTTAAGATACAAGATCAGAAGATGAAATTGGGATGTCCCAGATTTCCGTAGGCTATGTGAAGGAGCAAAGGAAACTGGATCTTGTTTTGCCACTGTACGGCTGCCTTCCAAAATGTTAGTTGCTTTGTGTTTGAACAAAGTATCGTATTTCATAATGTCGCTGTACAAAATATTCTATTTCAATGTATTCTATTTCAAAACGTCGTCAATGTGTATTGTTTGGTTACTTTGCATATCTACATAGTTTATATACAGAAGTAGAACTGCATACAAACTTTGTATTGATACATTTTGGAAGGCAGCCTACTTGTCTGCAAGTGCATTGGTAGAGATGATTCGATGGTAGATATGTGGATCAAGTGAGGGGATATCTTTTTGCCTTTTTCTCTTTGTATTCTTAATTTCATTCTTACCTTCTCCTTTTTCTTGCCTTACCCTTTTCCCCTTTATTCACATTCCTTTTCTTTTATGGTGGTGGCTTATACTGAATTAATGGGTCTCTGGGTAAAGATGTAGGATCATTCCAACCTAAATTGGTTAGAGGACGCTTGAAAATAATTCAAACTTTAAAGGAGCATGCACGGTATGGTTGTGGGGGGTCATTGCCAGACATTTTATTATTGGTACTTATGCGATACGCAATGGTCTTAGACAAACGATATTTCTGCAAGAACTGTAGAGACGGGGAAGATACATCTCTCAGCGTTATGTTGGAGAAGAAGGAAGCACTTTGGTGCCTACTGTGTAGACGATTTGAATGATCTGCTTGCAATAGAGATTGGCAGTCTAAGTTGCAACATGAGCAGATCTAGAAGACTTTGAAACCAGGAGACTATATAGTAAGTCTAAGCCAACTTCTTGGCTTGATAGCCAGCTCTACTTACATATATCGAAGATCATGTCCGTTAAAGCATTTAAAAGTATGACTTGTGAAATAAAAGTGCCTGGTGTTTCAATTAATTTTCAAATAATTTTATTTTTCTATAGCCATTTATTTATTATAAAAATTTTATAAATAACTTATGAATTCTAACGTTACTTTATTAATACAATACAATCAGCCTTAAATCTAAAACATATGTAGTGTTGGACTATAACGTTAAGTCTTAAAATCTTTAATTTGTTGTGGAAATTTTTTGTTTTTAGTTTTATTCCTTAAGAGAACATTAAATACGACATTAAAATACAAATAAAAAGAGAATAACAAAAAAAAAATAAAAATGAAAATTAATTATCATAAGCCTATTTATTATAAAATGTACTGAGGAGATTTGCTAGTATTCAAGGACTCGTTTTAGAACGATTTTAAGGGGACCAATAGCACATAAACACATGATTACAAATGTACAGAACTTATAGGTGCCTTTATAGATGAAATTCCGATGAAAGAAACCAGTCGAATAGCCATACAATTGGGCAAACATACCTAAAAAGTATGTGATCATGCCGAAAACACTATGAACGACATGCATCGGATTATAGCATGATGGATAGGCAAGAGTTATAAAGCCAGTAAATAAATTTAAAAGGCAAAATATACAAGCCATCAGACCTAAATGCAGAAATAAAATTTAAATTAAGCTTGGATTATAAATAAACAAAAAAAATTATAAAAAATTAAATTAGTTTAAGGGGTCAGGTCAGTTAGTGTACAGATGACGTAAAACTTCTGATCATTTTAAGTTGGTCAGTCCAGAAAAGTCGTTGGATTGTGATCGTACGAGAGAAAAGAAAAGGAAGACAAATTGATCGAAAACAAGAGAAAAATAAAAAAATCTAAGCTAATCTAAAGGACTAATAGAGAAAGGCGGAATATGAACCTCTTAGTGCAACGCCATTACAAACTTCAGGAGAGCCCGTATATGTTGGCTACAAATAAAGAGCTTCAACTCTCTAAAATCGTCTTGTAATAAGACTGGGCAATTACAGACCAGCTATTCTGCAGCCTCCAACACCTTCTCAGATCATAGTCAGCTACCTAACTTTGTAATGCCCCGTAAGGAACCCTTTCACAAGCCTGAAACTGAATTTATCAAACCCCAGCTACCATCCGATTTTAACTTCGTAGTTACAATATTAACAACCCATAAAGGATTAGGATCAATCACTAAATCACCCACAAAATGGAACCAAGTCTAGCAAAAGTGTATCAGTCTTCTCTTTCCGTGGGTCTGCATCAGAAACCGTTCCGCTAATGATCTAAGAGCTCTAATGGAATAATTGCAATCACAGGCCAAGTGTAAGTTACACCACACTGTCGACAAAAATCACTTAAGGATTTGCATTTGAAATAGTGGATCCAGCTGCCGCCTTAAGAGCATTTAAAAGAGCAAATTAAAGTGAGAAAAAAGACTACAGTTAGCATCTAATCTAAGTTCGTCATCCTCACAAAAGATCCCAGTATCAGTACCGCCATCCTTTTGCGACCGATCCGCAAAGATGGTCAATGGTATGTATGCCGACTTGGAAGTTTCCTACCATTTTACAGGCCTCTATCCGGAACCATCCCAAAAACCTTACGAAACGTAAAAACTGGAATGGGAATACGTTGCTCAGCATGATAAACAAATTAATTACGAATGTACTGAACGTACAAACTGTCAGATGCACGATTGATGGCCTGAATATAATCACAGAATTTTTAGAATGAGATTTCTGGAACAGCAAGGCTTATACTGTAGTGACAATGGTGTCCTATAGCGAATATTTGATTCCCGAATTAGATATTAATTGTGATTTCGCAATGGACTTAAGCTTCAACTTTTATGATGATAAAGTAATCACATAGTCTAGCCTAGACTTAAAGAATATTGATTAGGTTAGGTTAGGTCTGAGTGGTAGGTAGCTCTGATTTCACAAAGCTCACTTGAGCACGCATAGCGGCCCGTTGTGATACCACGGGTGAACGCAGTCCCTGTACTGACCAAGTTCCACCAAAATCAGGGAAGAGGAAGAAGTTGGCCAGCGCAAGGCTGCACAAAGAATATTGATTGCTTTGCTTGTACAATAATTTTTGTTGAACTTACCTAATTTGGCATGTGTCGATTCAAAATGTCTCTCCTCTTTACCGTAATACTTTTGCAAACTGCCAATAATACCCATAGTACCGCCAAAAACTTGTAAAAAGCCGTGTACGGCATGATGAGAGTCACCCATTAATGGGTGGAATATATTGCCTTTCCAACGCACCATTAAGCCTTCCGACATTAAAAACACAAACTGTGGAACCATAGAATAAAACATACATACATATTTAAGTGATTCAATTTTAAAATCCAATATTACTTACCCCTACGGTGCAGAGATGTGCATGCATGGCAGTCTTTCTAAAACCCAATTGAAAACATCTAAAGGCCATGAAACAGGTTAAGGTCGTAGTTATTATATGAGTGATGGAACTCATTAGAGCAATATAAATTTCAGGCATATCGTCGAATATACCAATAAAACCTTCACCGTAATATGTTAGAAAGTTAGTACGCGTTGGATCAGCTATCAAAAGGGGAAAGAGGAAAATGAATTATTTTTCTATACAAACATTTCAAATAGATTTCCACAAGGAAACTTGTAGGTTAAGTTGAGTTATAGGTTAGGCTAAAGCACTTACGGCTACAAATATCACAGCCAGTAGTCATTTTTATGAATTTGGCTTTAAACGACTTTTAAATGAAATCTGTTTCGATCTTGATAATATGATACGTTTATCTTGATCTATATTTTAAGAATAATTTTACTGACTGATATGCTTTAAATTTTTTTCGTTTGCTTCAACACTCATCTAGAATGCTATAACAGTTAAATTTAAAGTGTGACCGCAACAAAATGTGAACACAAGTCGAATGTTTGTTTTTTAACTAGCTAGTGGCCTCAGATTGAAATTGTATTTTACACGGTCCACATATACGAGTTATACACCAATTGATTGAGCAATGCTGCCATAGGGTCGAAAAAATAGAATTGGTTTTTATATGCTAGACTCCATCATTGGTTACATACATGCATACATAATACATAATTGGCTATTAGAACCCTTCAGTTAAGATTACGGCCTAGCTTCTCACACCACTCATGTTGTGTGTGTTAATTTTATACATGAGTGGCGGGACCTACAGTTTAATGAGGTCTGACTTACGTCTAGTAAGCCAACACTCTATCTACTAGACTACGGCGACATGAACGTTGACAGCATTGGTTAGGTACTCATCAAAAATGAACAGCCCTAAAGGCAAAGTACACCATAGCTTACAGTATAGAAGTAAGCAACCGTGCTTATTGACTCTTAATTCCTTGCCAATAAGAGCGTTACTTGCTCTCTCTGTGATATTCACTACGGATGTAATTATCCATGGGAGATAACGCCTACTCATCTAGCAGTTTGTGTTGGAATTAGGGAAATAGAAAGAGAGAATGAAACGAGGATGGCATGAGAAGAGAATGACATAAAGACGAAACTGCTGTATACATCCTGGTATTGTTAATGGCGTGAAACGTAAAACTTGTTATGATATTGCTCTACCGTCCTTAATGCGAGGGAGTAAATAAGCCTCAAAGTAAACTATTTGATGACGGTTGATACTAGGAATAGAATGCATTCCGGTATGCTTTAAATATGAAGGACTTCTCACAGATACAGATGGATCATCAGTGCTTCCCGTAAATCGTTTATAATTTCACGATGTAGACCATACGTTTACGGTGATTCCCATAATACAATAGAAGGCAATTGAACCTGATAGTTATTTTTACGTTATTGTCATTTTTGGCAGTCAAAGCCTGTTCAGTCCTTGATGCCTGAAAGATGGGCTTTAAGGCCAGAGGAATACCTATAGCGAGTAACTGCTGCAGAATACACGTGTAAGTAGCAGAGACTGTAGAGCTAACTTTTAATGCGAGAGAGTTCCTAAAGAGCACTCTAATAAGTGGTTTAACGGGCACAGTGGTATACAATTTTGGTATCAATATTTCTTAATTAGATCGGCAAATTTGTTCATTAATTGTCACCATTTTAAGTTTCATCTTGCGAAGGGGATAGGTTATGTGACCATTGTATGGGCCTACCTTATCTATTTCGAATCTATTTTGTTTTCCCTAATGAGTATGATCATCTTTTCGCTTGTCTCGTTGAAGAAAACGTGATAAAGAGAATTATATACATACACGTTGTTTAGTTTGTAAACACTACAGAGATATATATTATAGAATAGAGCGTCCAGATTTTTAGTGTTGCATTCTTTGTTTTGTAAACAGTTCTTGGTCACAGCTGAAAAAACCGTTGCCACTTGAAATGTTGTTGGTTTTTGCTTGTAATCAACATCACAGTAATGATGATCGAAGCTTAAATGCATCGAATGTGGTTTTTTAATATGAATACAAACAAAAAACCCGGGTTTACGAAATTAGATCAATTTTATTGAGGTCTTTTAAGTTGATGGGCCTACACTTACTCCTAAAGTGAATAATACTCAAGCTTCGGTGGAAGTAATGCTGTCGCTGGGCAGTATTCCGGAGATCTCGGTCTACCTTCCCACACAACCTTGTTATCATTCATTTATTGTTAAAAAAAATTAAAACATTTCCTATAACATTGAACCGAACGAACAGCCCTATTATAATGTAAAAGTAAAAGTAATTAACGTTCATTGTCGAATTCGTACTTAAACATGATTAACTACCAACAACTGTTAATTGTTTATAATTTATAATCGATATTTGAAATTTTAGATTTATCGATAATTTCAAATTTTATGTTATATTTTTTGCAAAAAAAAGTCTTTGTAAAACAATAAATTGAACACTTTCAAATTCAATATAATTTGCTACAGTTGTGAGCAAAATAATGTTATATATATATAAAATAATGTGACATCAAAATATCAGTCTTTTATAAAATTTAAGGCTTTATTTGGTATAATGTAATAATTACCGTTCTGTTCGATAACTTGTTATCGTTATACAGAACTGGGAGAATCATTATTCAAAAATTTTTAACCAAAAAAATTATTCAATATAATCAGGACAAGATGGAAAGGGAATTTGTTGATGTCTTTCATTTTCTATAGTAAATTTATAGATGACTTACATTATCTGTAGTAAATCTGTCGATGACTTGCATTTTCTACAGTAAATTTATCGGTGACTTGCATTTCTAATAATAAATATGTCGATGGTTTGCATTTTCTACAGAAAATTTGTCGCTGACTTGCACTTTCTACAGAAAATTTATCGTTTCTACAGTATATTTGCTGATGACTTGTATTTTCTACAGAAAATTTGTCTATGAGTGGCATTTGCTATAGTAAATCTTTCGATGACTTGCATTTTCTACAGGAAATTTATTGATCACATGCATTTCCTATAGTAAATCTATCGATAACTTGCATTTTCTATAGTAAACCTGGCGATGACTTGCATTTTCCACAGGAAATTTATCGATCACATGCATTTCCTATAGTAGATCTGTCGATGACTTGCATTTTCTACCGTAAATTTATCAATCACATGCATTTTCTATAATAAATCTGTCGACGACTTGCATTTTCTATAGAAAATTTTTCGATAACTTGCATTTTCTATAGAAACTTAGTCTAACTTTAAAAATGATCGTATTATTTGCTATTTATCATCGTTTTGAAGATCAATGGAGATTTTTTTACATTTAACTGATGTGTGATTCTTCTCTTAAGCTACATTTTTTGAATACAGCTTTATCCATGTGTTATTAACGTATTTTGTAAAAGCTTGAGCTTATTGGCTTCTAAAACAGTGTTTACAGAATGATTGAACTCGATCATTCACATTAGCTAAACTATATTTTCGCCGGGTAATCGTCCACAGCGTTATGCTTATTTGAAATCAGAGTTAGCAGAGTTAGAAGTCGCCGTGGTCTAGTAGGTAGTGTGTTGGCTTATTAGACGAAAAGCCAGGGTTCGAGCCCCAGGCAAGACATCAAAATAAAATACAAAAAGTATTTCTTCGGCGACTTCCTCTCAGCAGATTTCTGGCAAAAACTCTGAGAGTAAATAAAATTGCCATGAAAAGTTTCTCAAAAATCTGTCGTTCGGAGTCGACTTTAAACTGTAAGTTCCGCCACGCGTGTATAAAATTAACACACACAACATAAGTGGTGTGAGAAACTAGGTCGTAATCCTGACTGATGGGTTGTAATGACCAATTACGTACGTACGTTAGCATACGTAGTAGTACCTAAAATATTTGGCAAGTCTAAGTACCCCTGTTTCGAATTAACGAAAAAATATGAAGCTTCTTTCCTCCATCCAAAAGTTCTCTGAGCACCCAGATAGGTTAACATCAACAATAAACCTCATAGATGGGTCAATCAGCGTCATCCCTTGAAGAATGGCAATTAAGGCATCTTACCTATACTACTACACCCAATGCAACAACCACTGAAAGATGACAACCCTATCATCTTAGCAACTGCTACGTTGTTTTCGGAAAACACCGAAGTCCAGCAAGAAGACTTAAGGGAACTAGAGAGAACTAGAACTCACATCTTTGTCAACGAAAATTATTTTGCTTTTTGCACCACTATTTGTATGTCCACTAATGTATATTTATATTGAAAGTTCTACGAACTTCAAATAACCGGTATATTCATCCATTCATTATCTCACACTGTAATTAATCGTTTATTATTTTTGGTATTAAAAAAATAACAACAACAGCAACAACAATATATTGTTAGAGAAGGTTTTTACGTGTTATCAATGTACGTGATGTCTTATTAATAAAAAGATAAACATTTAAAAACATTGAAATTTTTTCAGATTTTTTTTAATTGTTGCAGCTGTTGTTGTTTTTTTTTTTTGTTTAGCAGTGTTTGTAATTAATTAATGTATTGATAATTTCGATAATAGATCAGATTTTATTTATTTTACCCCCTAGCCTTAGTGAAGGGTTCCGAAGTAATTGTTCAATTGAAATTTCTTCCATAATTCCGGTGTACTTAGGTTGCCTTTATTCAGCCTCTTAAGGACCTTTTGTACAATAGGTCAACTTGACCGTAATATGGTGAGGTAGCCGAAAACATAGTTCAAGTCTTCATGTTTAGAGCCTTTCTTATAGCAAGAAGTTCCAATCCATGAATCCATTTGACCAAGGAAATCGTTATTGATCTAGATACGTTAGACATTCTGTCGAATAATTACGTGTTAAGCAAGTATCTATTCCAATATCCTAATTACACTCTGGTACTACGATTTATGGCTCAGGTTAATACATTTTCCCTTAGTCTTGAGATGATACTCGGCAAGTGTCATCTTATATCGAAATCGTATCTTTAATCGATTAAGTTCGATCAAAAAAATCGTTATCGATCTGGTACCTAAGTGATGTGATTTGTCACGAGTGATACGTTAGAAATTCTGTCGAATAATTGCGTCTTAAGCAAGTATCCGTTTCAATATCCCAATTACACTCTGACACTACGATTTATGGCTCAGGTTAATGCATTTTCCCTTTATGTATGTTAAACCCTATATGTCAAGTTTACCATATTATTGGTGGCTCCAATCATACATTTCCTAATCGCACGTATCTCCACTTGGTAGACCGTAATATGGCGCGGTAGCCGAAAGCAAGTCAAGTCAAGTCTTCATGTTTAGAGCCTTTCTTGTAGCAAGAAGTTCCAATCCATGAATCCATTTGACCAAGGAAATCGTTATTGATCTAGATACGTTAGACATTCTGTCGAATAATTACGTATTAAGCAAGTATCCATTCCAATATCCTAATTACACTCTGGTAATATGATTTGTAGCTGAAGTGCCATTTTATATCGAAACCGTAAATTTAATCGGTTAAATTCGACCAAAAAAAACGTTATCGATCTGTGGTACCAAAGCGATGTGATTTGTCGTGAGTGATACGTTAGAAATTCTGTTGAAAAATTGCCTGTTAAGCAAGTATGCATTTCAATATCCTAATTACACTCTGGTACTACAATTTATGGTGCAGGCTAATACATTTCCCCTTAGTCTAGAGATGATACTTATATCGATAGTGTATCTCAATATAATAAATAAATATAAATAAATTGTTTTCAAAGCCTTTGTAGGTGATATCATCATCGTGCCGCTTATATCAAAATGAGATATTCTTTGAACCTTCTGAACTACTTTAATGTAGCATTTCGTATCCATCGATACCCATTAAACTTCTGTTGAGCTAGTGTTTTATTGTCGGAATGAGGTGGTACTTAGAACCTATTATTTATTATTTTTCCTCTTCTTCTTTAGCGGAATAAGAATAAAATACCAAGTTTCTCAATACCTTGCATTATTTCCTTAAATTCCCACATAAAACTTTGAAATATCGTGTTTAACCTCATCTTACTAACAGAGTCTCGGTCGTTCCTAACTGCTAAGTTTCCACGGATTCTTATTCGGGAGCATTAGACCGGAAGAACTTAAGGACATTTGTACAAGTTACAGATTTTTCCTATAGAAAGTATGTTTACTTACATACATAAATAATCGGTCATTACAAACCTTCACTCGGGATTACGAACTAGCTTCCCACACCACCTATGTTGTGTGTGTTAATTTTATACATAAGCGGGGGAGCCTACAGTTTAAAGTCGAAACTTTTTCAGGTCAATTTTTTATTTACTCTCAGAGTTTTTAGCCAGAAATCTGCTGAGAGCAAGTCACCAAGGAAATATTTTTTCTTATTTCGTATTGGATTTGGAGTTTTCTAACGTGGATGTGTTTGGTAGCCTTTAATGGTAAGAGCATAACAAGCCTATTTGCAAAGTGTATCAAATGCAATTTTATTATCTTACTGTGGTAGGTTAGGTTAGGTTAGAGGACGTGTACTTGTCAATTAAGACAAGTACAGTACCCGGAGGTCGAATTGACCCATTGTACAACGTCCTAGTTTCTCACACCACTTATGTTGTGTGTGTTAATTTTATACATGAGTGGTGGGACCTACAGTTTAAAGTCGACTCCGAACGACAGATTTTTATTTATTGAGAAACTTTTCATGGCAATTTTTATTTACTCTCAGACTTTTTGCCAGAAATCTACTGAGAGGAAGTCGCCGAAAAAATACTTTTTGTATTTTGTCTTTGATGCCTGGCCTGGGGCTCGAACCCAGGCTTTTGCGTCTAATAAGCCAACACACTACCTACTAGACTACGGCGACTTCATCTTACTGTGCTACTTGAAACAAATTTCATTAAAAGTTTCTTTATTACATCAAATAAATGCTTACAAAAAATAACGGTTACCTGCTTTTCAATAAATATTTGCTTAATGTGACCTTAACTCTTAAGAGAAATATAAAAAATATTTTGATATTTGCCTTAGTGTGGGGGGGAGTATGCCCCCAATAATGTTTCTTTTTTACATGTTAATGTCTTTGCAATTCTTAAAAATGTTTAATCAGACAACAAATTAATTATTTTTTTTATATAAATATACTAAGTATTGCCGCTAATGCACGTACTTTGTTATCAAAACTCTATCAAATCCATGCCAATGTTTTTAACTCAAACCAAATGTTAAGAAAAAATTATTTTGGAATTTTTCTTCTTTTTTTTTTTGTAAATATTAGATAAACATTGATAAGGAAGGTTTGTGCAAACCAACAACAAACTTTAATACTTTAATTAAATGAAAACTTAATTATTTTTTAAGAAATATACCATAATTAATGGAATACCAACAGAGTTTGTAAATAATGGCATCGAAATATATAAACAGCGTTTACACTATCATGCAGTTCCAGTCAAATCGATTTCGTTAACACAACAATTAAAAAGAAAATTTGTGTTTTTGCGGTTAACGGATTTTCAATAAAAAGAACAAAAAATTTTTTTATTAAAATGCCTTTTGATTTGAAATCGGATGAGAGAGAGGCACCGCCGCGTAAATTTTGTCAAAATGTGGAGTTTCTGCTGAATGTTGTGAATCAAATGTGCATCGGTTTCGTCACAATTTACATGAGTTGGTTGTGTTTTCGTTTGGGTTTGACTGGTACCATGTTGCATGCATGGCTGACAACATTTGGGGTAAGCGCAACAATTATATAATTGGATCAGATCGTAACGGCGGACATAACTTTCTGTTTGTCATACTGTATTGGCCACATTACAATCATTTAGGCAGCCTTGTTGTTGCCTTATTAGACGTAAGGCCACGGTTCAAACCACATCAAACGAAATATGAAAAAAATATTTCTTCGGCGACTTCCTCTCAGCAGATTTCTGGCAAAAACTCTGAGAGTAAATAAAATTGCCATGAAAAGTTTCTCAAAAATCTGTCGTTCGGAGTCGACTTTAAACTGTAGGTCCCGCCACTAATGTATAAAATTAACGCACACAACATAAGTGGTGTGAGAAGCTAGGTCGTAATCCTGACTGAAGGGTTGTAATTACCGATTATGTATGTGTGTTGTGTGCATTAGCTTCATCAACAATGAGTGTTGCGGACTATAGTTTAACACCGTATGGGATTAACAGACTTAAGGACCTTTTTTCGTGACAATTATTGTTTCAGGGCTGTTGAGGTGTTTTCCGCGATAGAGAAATTTTTTCCAAAATGTCATAGATTTTTAATCTTGAGCTCTTGCCTAGTAAGCCAACGCACTACTTACTAAACTACGGCCATTCCGACATCACATCCATTGATTGTGTAGCGTAAGCGCGGCTTGTATAATAATTTTCGCGTAGGAACTTTGAATGTAGAAAATTAAAGACTTTCTTTCAAACATAGTAACCTAACACACTACTAACTATACTACGGCCGTTCCTATATCTATTGTGGAATATTTGGTCTTCACATCCCTTGATTGTGTAGCGTAAGCGCAACTTGTATACTAATTTTCAAGTATAGAATGGGAATTAAAGAACTTTCTTTCAAACTCAAACCCTTTTGCCAAAAGTGAAACAATTTTCATTAAATCCTTTCCACCACAGCTTTGGTTACTATAGTTAGAATAACGGGAGACAAGTCTAATGTGATATTCATAAGGAGACTTATTGATCTACTTTCTAGCATAACAAATATTGGGAAATGCTTCCCAACCACGCTTAGTAGCATAATCGAATGCAGCAACCTAGAGGCTGTTTTCCATTCAGTAGAATACGTAGGAGTCGTGTACAGAGTGAAATATTGCGAGCCAAAGCGGAAATCTTCATATCATTGAAAGATATATTCAACTAGGAGAAAAAATACAAGGGTTGTGATAGGCCGCCATATGAATACTTGGCTCTTACGAGGTTAACTCAAAAATATTAAAGCCCAGCCTGGGGAATCCTAATCAGCTAGAAATAGGGTGTATATGGAACTCAAAATGCAAAATGCAAAATTGCTGCTCTTGCTCTGTTGCGTCTATTGTGTTTTGCAGCATGAATTTCTGCTGAGTTTCAGGTCATGTGCAAATTCGCAACAAAAAGCATACAGATGAGCTTGCGAGGAGGGGAGCTTCTACGCCGCTGATGGCGCAAGAACCTTTCTGTGTTGTAATGGGAAAGACATTTAGCTTACTGTGTTGCGTCCATTGTGTTTACAGCATGACTCTCTGCTGGGTTCCCAGCTCATATGAAAATTAGCAATAAAAAGCAGACAGATGAGCTTGCGAGAAGGAGAGCTTCTACACCCCCGATGGGACAAGAATCTTTCAGTGTTTTAGGGGGAACAGAAAGCCAAATAAGTTTATGGCAATCTAAACTTTTGTTGGAGGAAATTTGAAGCGTGCGTCAGACTATCCGTGAGTAATCTGGGATTAGCAATCCGCCTTTGGATAATGAATTGTAGACTCAAAGAACAGCTGGTCACAATTGGTATCGTCTCAATACACCCACAATACATATGTAGATTTTATGATGGTGAGAATGAATCATCAGAACTTGTACTTGGACTTTGTGCGGCACTAACGCATTCGAGAAGGAAACGCTGGGTGCACATCAAGTTCTATTTAAAGTACAGTGGCTGCCCTATTATCTCTTCTGCACCTAACCAAGTAATTTTTATTTATCCCTTTACTATACATAAGTGTTCTAAGGGTTGTTCTTCTAAGTAATCAGCTTTCTTTCCAGGATTATTAGTACCTTCCTAACTCCTAATTTTTATATGTTTTTACAGTTTAGTTTCCTTATGGCCGAGGCTATAATGTGCCACTACAACAACAATGTCTTGACCATGAATTACAAGCGAAATACGAAGACAACCATTCATTGGATACTTCAAGTTTTGGGTGGCGGCTGCGGTATAGCTGGTGTCCTGATTAAATGCATTAAGGATGACTTTTATTTATTTAATATGCATACCAAACTAGGTAAAAGAGAGACCGAGAGAGAGAGAGAGAGAGAGAAATTTATACTTATACACCTTCTCTTATATACATAGGTTTTGCTGCCTTCATCTTATGCTGCATTAGTTTCGTTTCCGGTTTGGCATCATTATTCTCAACCACTCTTCGAAGAATCTTGAGTCCCTTGTTGAATAAAACTTTCCACAGTATTGTGGGCATTGGCACATTTGTTGTGGCCCTAAGTGCACAGTATTATGGTTATGAAATTGGTTTCTTTTATCGTGATGCACCATCTCAAGACTTTATTATACTGATGAAATGTTTGACACTAATATCGCTATTTCTATCATGTTGGGGACCCTTAAAAGCATTATTCCATAAGATATGCACTCTAATGGGTAATGATAGCTGATGCCGAATGTTTTTATTATTCATTCAAATGCTTTAGAAAGTCTGATTTAATAATTAAATATGAAATAAATATTTTATAATAAACAAAATAAGTGTAACGTTTTCAACTATCGAACACCTTCTCTATAACTGGCCAGCCCTTAGTAGGTTGAGGTTGAGAGCCCTACGCAGGAGGTTCTTCGGAGGTTTGGACTCTTTGTCGAGTGGAGACATTAAGGCTCTCCATAAATTTATTAATAGGGTGAGCTGGTTGAGAAGTGCTAGGGCTTCAATGTTGTAGTCTCTTGTGTGTTTGTGGACTGTGTTTTTCCTTCGTTTCCTTATCTTTCCTTTCCTATCTCTTCTCCTATTCCCTATCTCCCTCTCTCTCCCTCCCTCTCTCTCTCTCCTTTAAGACGCATTACAATGGGCCATTTTGTCCTCTGAGTATTGTACTTGTCCCAATGACACGTACACGTCTTCAAACATAACCTCACTTTTTAAGTTTTTAAATATTTTTTTCAATGAAATTTAAAAAATAAAAAAAATGCAAACGACTTAACATTGTTGTCAGCTCCATTACTGCAGTAGTCGTCAATTGGTCAACATAGCTTAGATAAGTTTTATTAAATATTCCCTTCTGCGTTTTCCGCTCAGCGGTCTTATGTCAAAAGCTGTGGGAGTAAAATATGTTGCCATGAAAAAAATGTTACGGAGTTTTTTCATTTTTCGTTTTGTAGGAGACGTCTGAACTGGGGTTTGAACCCAGGTCTTTTGTGTAATAAGCCAAGACACTAGTTATTAGACTATGGCGACTTATATCCAGTGGTGTTGTGCTAATTTTTTTTTACCGGATCGCGTTCCGGACTCCGGTTCACGGTTCGAAAAACAAGCCGATTCGTTCCGGCAATTCTTTTTAATTTTTTTTTTCAAAACGTCAGCCAATTCTCGTTGTCAAAAATCATCTTTAGTTCCGGAACGCGTTCCTATTTAAAAAGGAAGTACCGGAACGACGTTCCGGAGCGTTCCGGCTCGACAACACCACTCCTTACATCTCCTAATAAATCATCATTCTTAAAAAAAAAAAAAAATTATGTAAGGAATTGATTTCCAGCAGAAAAAAATGTATATTTCAAGATCTTTGTTTAGTTTATCTAACTACAGTTTAGTTTGGCTAAGTACCCTAACTAGTTAGCTAGTTTAACTAGACCATCAAAAATGTTGTCAATGTTGCACAACTAAATCAAGTCAATGGCGAAACGAATCAACACACAATTGTTGTATTGTTTTGAACTTTTCTTTTTTTTTTTGAAAGATATACGAGGTATGATTAAAAAGTAACTTTTCGTAATTATGCAAGATTAATACTCCTCTATGGCTGAGCTAGACTGAAAATAGAGACAGAACAACAAGAACAGGAGTCAGGCAATTGAGATTCTAGAAGTTGTTAAGGCCACAGATCTAGTCACGAAACAATCTAAAATCTACTGAGAGGAAGTTAACGAAGGAAGTTTTGTTGCAGATGTCTGAGCTGGGGTCTGAACCTAGGCCTCATATCTAATAAGCCAACACACTACCAAATAGACTACGGCGACTTATATCATATAAAATTACTTGCAAAGTTTTAAAAAAAATTATTTTTTTAGTAAAAAAGAAAAACTATTCACATGAGTTTAAAACTTCCGGTATAAATTGGTAATTCTGCTGATTGATTGCACACTTAAGAAAATTTACCTACGATTTTATTAGATTGGAAGCAACTAAAAGCCTCCTTAATTATTATTTTATAAATTTTTAAAACAACTTTTTCTTTTTTTTTTCGGCGGCTTAATGTATTCATTGAAGCATTGTTTTAATTTTGTCCACGATTTTTTATAATTTTTTAGAATATTTTTTTGTTTGTTTCTTTTAAATATTGAAAAATGATTTAAAAATTTTATTAAAAACTAACCTAGTACAGTGTTTTTATTTATAAATTCACTTGTAGTAAAAGCGCGTATAAATCCGATTTTTTTAATAACTTTTACGCACGTTTGTTTAAAAGCGCCGATAACTTTATGGAAACAAACTGCACACTTTGACTGCGATTTTCCGAATGATTGGGCATTAGGATTTGAAATGGAATATTAAATCTTATTCTCAAGAATTAAGAATAAATAACAAGAAAACAAAGCTTTTATCTTTTCACCTTAAACTACAAACCTTTTTGGAATTATTTGTAAGCCAAACAAAACAAAAAAACAATTCATTCCAAAGATTTTTGCCTGCTGCTTATATGACAACGTCACAAAAGTGATCGTTTCGTTTCAAAGTAAATCCCCCCGTAATTAAAAAAATAAAGCTTTAGAAAGCTTTTTTATTTTTGTGATTATTTGTTGCAAAATATATGCCAGTGAATCATTTAAAAATATTGCGCAGAATACTACCACTCAGATCTCTCTCTCTCTCTCTCAAAAAGAGAATCAATCCCCTATTGCCTGATTATCTGTAATTATCTTGACATCATGATCGCTAATAACATACAATAGCGAACAGCGGATATCACCTAAGCTACCCTTCGTTTTGGGGCAACATACATATGTAGTTGCAACATAAGTAAACAATATCTTGAACTTAAGATAATAATGATCCATAGTAACCCAAAGTTTAGGCACTTAAAGTTGGTTCATATCCCCAAAGTCACCTATTTGTGGCCTTACAGTTCCTAAATTGGACAATTCGCTTAACAGTGTCCATAATTATGGAAGTCGCCGTGGTCTAGTAGGTAGTGTGTTAGCTTATTAGACGTGAGGCCTCGGTTCAAACCCCAGGTCAGGCATCTCCAACTAAACGAAATATGAAAAAAATATTTCTTCGGGGACTTCCTCTCAGCAGATTTCTGGCAAAAACTGTGAGGGTAAATAAAATTGCCAAGGAAAGTTTCTCAAACAAAATCCATCGTTCGGAGACAACTTTAAACTGTAAGTCCCGCCACTCATTTATAAAATTAACACACACAACATCAGTGGTGTGAGAAGCTAGGTCGTAATCCTGACTAAAGGATTGTAATGACCAATTATGTGTGTATGTTCCGGTAACGTATTGTGCGAAAAATCATCTTCAGCTAGGAGAACCAAGAGCATTCAATGCATCTCGAAAAAGTCGCTGTTTGTTATTTATTTTAGACTGACAACGGCAAGTACTGTAGTTCAATGATTGTCAACTTCTTTTGACCTGAACTGAATAATCTGGACACCACCAACATGGGGTTTCAATAGGACGGCGCTATGTGTCACACAACTCATGCCGCATTGGATATTTTGCAAGAAGGAATTGTGCCCATGGTAATCTCACGTGGTGATAATGTGAACTGGCCACCAGGATGGTGCGATGCATTTCGAAAAAGTCGCTGTTTGGTATGGATTTTAGACTGACAACGGCTAGCACTGTAGTTTAATAATTGCCAACTTCTTTTGACCTGAACTGGATGATCTGGACACCACCAACATGGGGTTTCAACTCTACGTGTCACACAACTCATGATACATTGTATATTTTGCAAGAACGAATTGTGCCCGTGGTAATCTCACGTGTTGATTATGTGAACTGGCCACCAGGGTGGTGCGATTTGACCCCTTTAGGATATTATGCACTAACGAATTGTGGCCGTGGTAATCGGTAATCTCAAGTGGTGATTATGTGAACTGGCCATCAAGATCGTGAGATTTGATCCCGTTAGACTTTTTCTTGTGGGGTTTTCTTAAGTCGCAAGTGTAAGCTAATAAGCCACAGAGGTTTCAAAGCCTACATTCCACACACAATGGCCTCAATAGGCCTTTCAAACGAATAAAAAAATTTCACACGAACTTTATTTTGTATTTTAAAAATAGGAAGCTCTTTAAAGAAAGACCCGTTCAATATTGGCAAAAATATTTTTAACATTATAAAGGTGACTATCAATACATTGCAAAACTACATAATCAGGTGCAGTTACACAAAAATATCATCAGAAAAGAGCTGAATCCAACCCCGGACCCTAATAACAATTCAAAATTTGGTAGAAAGAAATTTATTGTACCACAAAAGCTAGTCACGATCTAATAATTATGATTTCTTTGTACATACAACTTTGGATAAGGACTGAGAAAGTGGATGAAGAAGCGGAAGTCTTATCCTCTTTTAAATCATTGAAGCCCTCGCAACTTTCATGATGTAAAGGATCCCGTCTGCTCGCATGAAGATCGATGATCTATGAACATAAAGCGGCCAGCACTGCCGATTTGTAGCATAGTTAGGTTCCCTGATCCAGCTACCCTCTGCTAATTTTCGTATCCCGTTACGAAAATCTTCATGTTAAGTGGGGAGAAAGAAGCTCAGAATGTATGGTCAAAGTTTAATGTCCCTGATAGGCAGCCTAATGCTTGCGTTAACTACCATATCAGCTACTTGATTTTCTTACTTGTTTTCTTATTACTCGCCTAACCTAACCTAACTTCTTCTTAGCAAGACTTCAGTATACAAAGGACACCTTTCACCAATCTTCTGGCAAAAAGTCTGAGAGTAAATAAGATTGTCATGAAAAGTTTCTCAGAAATCCATTGTTCGGAATCGATATTTATGTACAAAATTAACACAGGCAACTTAGTGGCGTGAGAAGCTAGGTTGTAATACTGACTAAAAGGTTGTATTTACCAAATAAGTAAGTAAGTAAGCATGCAAATACATATCTATGGTACAAGAGAAGATACTCTAGAAATTTCAGATACAAATTACGACTAGAATCAGAAAATATGGAAACTGAGGGAGTTGGCATGATCATTTTTCAGAATTCCATTTATTTGTGAAACAATATAGTTGTGAAACTAGCAAGCTTCGTAGAAAAACTATGAGGAACTCTTTACCGTTATGAAATAAAGCAAAAGAAAATTATTTTTAAATGACCCTATAAAGACTAGCTGAAGTCTAGTTTGGTTAAGACTAAGATTAAGGCTTTCAGTCTCATGAAAGGCTCATGTGTAAAGCCTTGTATAAACGCACAGGCTTATCCATTACTTCTGAAGTACTGGCTGTATTAACAAAAGGATTATATATATATGTTCCTTTTACTCCTCTAGGGATTATAGGGCCGCAGCAAAAAGATTTTTCCTTTGAACGACTAATAGCCTTCGGGTTTTCTCATCTAACCTTAGCCTACTTATCCTAACCTAACCTAGAAAGTTGTTTGGACTGAACAGGTGCTATTGCTTAATTATTATTGCAATTTTTAAAAATAATTTAAAACTTTTTTAAAATTCATAAAACAATAACAACAACAACCTGGATTTATGTTGTTGTATGGCCCTGAGAGCCAATAAATATTACTTTTACTTTAATTTACCAATAATTTAGCTTAGTTAAGTGCGTTAGAGGTGGTTCTTAATGTTTTTTTTTTTTTTGGTATGAATCATTAAAGAAAAATAAAAACAATTAAATTTTAAATGATAATAAATAATTATATTTAGAAAATTTAAAAGAAATAAAACTTTATGGTTCAATGATTTCTTATTTAAAACAAAACAAAAACAAATTAAAATTAAAAAAAAAGAAACTAAAAACAAAATTAATAAAGGAATCGAAGGTCTTTGTTTAGTTTATCTAACTGCAGTTAAGCTCTAAGTACTCTAACTAGTTAGCTAGTTTAACTAGACCATCAAAAATGTTCTCAATGCTGCACAACTAAATCAAGTCAATGGCACAACGAATCAACACACAATTGTTGTATTGTTTTAAACTTTTCTTTTTTTTTGAAAGATATACGAGGTATGATTAAAAAGTGACTTTTCGTAATACATAATCGATCATTACAAACCTTCAGTCAGGACTGCAACCTAGTTTCTCCCACCTCTTGTGTTGAGTGTGTCAATTTTTTATTTTACCCTCCGAGGCAGAAATATGCTGAGAGTAAGTCACCTAATACGGTGTTCAGATATGCATCTTATTGCGTAAATTGAAATAAACGCCATTATTGAGCTCAATATTTCATATAAAGTTTCAGTTAATTATTGCGCAATAAATACGCAAATTGTTATAATAATGAGTAAAACTTAGAATGGAGCACTGTCATAAGTGCGCATATTACAATTATGCGAACATTTTCTGTTGATTTTTGACAACTCAAATGTTACCAGCTGTCAAAATGAATATTGAATAAACAGCTGAAATGCGTATATTATTATGTCTGAACACTTAAAATATTGTACTCAATAAACCGAATATTGACTCAATAAAAGTGCATATATGAACATAGTATAAGTCATGTTTCGTTTTGAAGACTGACGTGGGGCTTGAACCGTGCACTTACCTCCAATAAGCCAACACACTACCTACTAGACTAAGGCGACAGGATATCTTAGCGATTAAAACTTTTTTCGATGGCTGGACTAGATACCCTGGTAAGCTGATAATAGAAACAGGACAACAAGAACAGGTGTCAGAGAATTGAAATTTTAGGAGTTGTTAAGGCCAAGCTAGTCAAGAAACTAATTATAGAACAGATCAATGCTAATAATTCACGTAGAAAATCAGGCAACACTAAAGACTTTGAGATAACATCTGCCCTCAAAGTGTAAAATGCTGCTAAGCGTCCTTATATTCTATTATTGAATTAGATTATGCTGGGTATCTGGTCAATTTGCACTGAAATTGCACATGAACTGTGAGGATCAGTAACAGCTTTAGAAGTAACGACAGGAGAGAGGTCAGTATAACCCGAAATAGGCTTTTTCTTTGCAATGATTGAAACAAGGTAAGCTTCAATCATCAATCTTGCAGGGAAATGTAGATAGGACTGTAGGGTTGCAATAGCCTTATGGTCAAAGCTCAATCCTATAGCTACGAAACCAATTCTAAGCATGAGTAGAGGGAAGATGAGATACATCCTATACAGCATCAATAGGTGGAATGGGGATATCTTTGATTTCCATATGTTATGTGAAGAGGCAGAAGATACAGTGGATCAAATTTTACGTCGCTGTCTTATCTATAGATGCGTAAACAAAAACGATAGATCTGAAGGGATTGATTGTCAAAGGTGATATCTATTGCATGATACTTAGCTATGGAGCATTATGCTACCTTGGGGTGTGATGATCACAAGATATTTTTCTTTTCTTTCTCTCCTACCACTCTCTCCCTCTTTTTCCTTTTTTCTTTGTTAATTTTTCTGCCTCTGTCAACATCTGCCTCTATTTTTTGTTTTCTATTGTGAAGAGTTTTTTTTCACAGTGATACATAACCTAACCTAACCTTGATTACCGTTTAAAACTAACTGCAATGCCAACATCACAATTTACGAAACTACACAAGAATTCTTCTTCCACGCTTGGGAACCTAGCGCGGACAATGACAGAGAATATGTTTTATGGTCTCGTCCTCCTTCCTATTGTTACAGCTTCTTTGGAAGTCATTGTGAGATAATCTCAGTCTTCGTCCCAAAGTGTACACTCTGAGGCCAATGTCTTTTTATAATTGCTATGAGGTTTCTATGATGAAACCTGCTGAGGTTGAATGCAAATTTTGTTTTCTATATATCGGGCCACATCAGTCGGGCCTCTTTTCAAATGAACAATATTTGAGTGAGGCTATCTGCTTAGCCCTCTGCAGAGGAATGACAATCTCATCTTTGAATTCAATTGAATTTTCCATTGTAGCAGCCTTTGCAATAGCGTCAGTCATGGTTTTATCTTCCTTATGTACAGAAAGCTACACAAGGGTAACCGTTGAATGCCTCACTATCTTCTCCAGATCCGCCCAACATTTTTAAACAATTTTCGATGCGGGTTACCCTCCCTCTAGGGAGTCTAATAAACGTAACGCACAAATACTCGAAGAAGTATAAGAAGTTGCCTTATTCTAGTAGGTAGTGTGTTGCGTAAGGCCACGGTTCAAACCCCAGGTCACACATCAAAACGAAATATAAAAAAATATTCCTTCGGCGACTTCCTCTCAGCAGATTTCTGGCAAAAACTCTGAGAGTAAAATAAAATTTCCATGAAAAGTTTCTCAGAAATCTATCGTTCGGAGTGGGCCACTCATGTATAAAAATTTGAGAAACTAGATCGTAATCCCGACTGAAGGGCTATAATGACCAATTATGTATGTATGTATACTCGACTGACCTATGCATATTCTCGTTACACGATATACTTTGATAAAGGTTCAATCAGGTTTAATGATTTATTTTCTCCAAGACTAGGCCGCAACACCGTATTATCGAGTTGATTTGAAATTTTTTTAAAATTTTTTCATTTGACCAGCACTTGTTGTGCTATCGTAACCACTGTGCAGTGAAGTCTGGTTTGTTTTTGTCTGCATTATTTGTATTTCCCAATACTTACAATTTATGTACATATATTTTTTTTGCTTTGATCGAATCATAGACACATACCCATACAGATATACATACATACGTATGTTTCTATGTATGTACATATGTAAGTATTATTATGCACATACATTTATTTTCTCTAACTTCGTGTTAAGATCTGATTTTATTTACTTTTGAATTTGAATGATTTTTTCCTTTTTTTTGTACATTTTAAGGTCAATGTTTGTGGGTAATTGTAGAACACTTTTGTTTTTCATTACGATGCATACTCGTAGAAAAACCACAATTTTATTTTGGTTTCTAATACGTTAATCATAAAAAATCTTAGAATTTTTACTACATGCTGTACTACTTACCTGTTGGGCATGATGGTTATTTAATCGATTACCAAATAAACTTACTTACTTACTTAATTGACCATTAACAACCCGATTAACGGATTTCGGACTGCCGTAACACATCATTCTAGGCGCCTCTGCTTTTTGCACGCCTTCGCCAGTTGGTCACATCAATCGATGACAGGGCTTCCTCGATTTGATCCTTCCAACGTAAACAAGGTCGTCTTCTTCGCCCACTTCTGCAGATCACCGCATCAAACACCCGTCTCGCCGAAGCACCCGCCTCCATTCGAACGACATGGCTGAGCCAGCGCAATCGCTGGATGTTAATACGCTGCACAACGTTTATGTCGTTGTTGAGCTCATACAGCTCATTGTTGGATCGGATGCGAAAATCATCGCCAACTCGCACTGGACCGAAGATCTTACGTAGGACTTTTCTCTCGAATACTCTCAAGGCTGCTGCATCAGCGCTTAATAGGGTCCATGCCTCTGCACCATAAAGAAGCACGGAGAGGATGAGCGTCTTGTGGAGTATTAGTTTACCAAATAAAACAATACAATAATGTGGGGTTTTTAAGCCTCAATGTCTGCTTGAGGCATGGTACACAATTCAGGTCATGTCATCTTACATTTGCGGCCATCTAAAACAGCATCTTAGGTCCTATAATGTTCCGTTGTAACACCGTTATTACCAGTTTTGTCATACAATTAAAACTCCTAGCTGGCATCTCTCAACCGACCCGATAGTTTTATGAAATCATCTTTGGCTAGACACAATTAATGAATTGCGGTTGCATAAGAAGTCGCCGTAGTCTAGTAGGTACTGTGTTGACTTATTAGACGTAAGGCCACGGTTCAAACCCCGGGTCACACATCTCGAACTCAATGAAATATGAAAAAATATTACTTCGGCGACTTCCTTTCAGCAGATTACTGGCAGAAACTCTGAAAGTAAATAAAATTGCCATGTATAAAAAAAACTAACGCACACAATATAAGTGGTGTGAAAACTAGGTCGTAATCCAGACTAAAGGCTTGTAATGACCAATTATGTATGTATGGTTGTATAAAAATTTTTCTTCTCAGGTTCCCAAGTGTCAAATGTAGTTTCAGGCTTCTTTGGCATTCATTGTGAACTATTTTAAGCCTCCTCGCATGTGTACCTAGAAGCCTGCATCCTTTTATAATTGCTATGAGGTTTCTATGATGAAATATGGTGAGGTTTAATGCAAATCTTGTTTTCCATTTATCGTTATCGCGCCAGATCTGTCTGGTCTTTTTGCAAGCGGATTCATTATTGCATCCTTCCTTGGAAATGAAAGAAGTTTGCTTCTCTCCAGGCGAATGTCAATCTCAGGTACGAATTCATACGAATTTTGTATTGTGCTCGCCTTTGTAAGTACGTCCTCCCGACATTATACGTTTAGCGACACTTTGCAGAAGCTAGATTCATAAATATATGTATGTACCGAAAACAATCAAGTTCTGCAGATGAACGGTGCCATGCTTAAAGATTCAATGCCTCCTCCCGACACATAAGTTTAGCGACATGTCGCAGAACCTAGATCCATAGGCGCATGTAACGAAAACAATCAAGCTCTGTAGATGTACGGTGCCATGCTTAAAGATACTTAAAGATTCAATGACTTCTCCCGACAGATACGTTTAGCAACATTTCATAGAAGCTAGATCCATAAGCCGATGTACCAAAAACAATCAAGTTCTGCTGATGAACAGTGCCATGCTTAAAGACGTTGACAATTTCCGCCATCTCAGCAGTATTGGTGACAAAAGGGGAGGATCTAGTGCCAGCATTTCTTTGTTCTTCTGAGCCCAGTATAAAAAGCTTTCAAAAAAAATTATATATTCGACCCTGTTGTCCGGGTATGGAACAACGAATTTAAATGCCCGAGCCAGAAATGTAGTTCAAGCGTTTGTCGAACAGTGCCTGAAGAAGATTCTGGAAATCGTATAGCCTACTGGCCTATAAACAACCACAAATCAAGCTTGAATCAAAAATTTTGAAGCTCAAGTGAAACTGGCTAGGATACACTATAGAAAAAATAGCAGAGAACATAGCATTTGAGTGGAATCCATAGGATAGCAACGAAAGTGAATGGCCCAATCATACCTAGAGGTGACAACTGGATCGCTAAGTAGGTGCAAAGAAATGAAATCAAACTAAAGAATATTTTTGATCCTGAGTCTTTCAAAATTCTCTCGTATTAATAATACAAATCATTCAAACAGTCAAGTGTTCAATTTTCAAGCTTCGGCTATAGCCTGTAATCTTGTTGCTTAGCAACTTTACGTGGAGTTCATAAAGATTTTCACATAAATTGGAGTAAAAATAATACTTTTAGTCCCCAAAACAAGGTATTCACATCAATTGGGGTAAAAGTTATACTTTTACAGTCCATACAGAAATGTCCAATGCAGTAATCTTTTGAGGCAGTTGTATTTGCTTTACGGCGTAATTCTGATTGTGATGGAAGAGATTGAAGTTGCCATAGTCTAGTAGATAATGTGTGTGGCTTATTAGACTTCAGGCCGTGATTCAAACCCCGGGTTAGACGTGTCGAACAAATATTTCTTCGGCAAGCTGGCTTTCAGCTGATTTCTGGTAAAAACTCTGAGAGTAAATGAAATTGCCATGAACATTTTCTTAAATCTTGCCGTTCGGAATAATAGGTCCCACCACTCATGGGTAAAATGAACACGCACAGCATAGGAGAAGCTAGGTTCCAGTCCTGACTAAAGGGTTGTAATAACCAATTAAGTAAGTGAGTAAGTAACTAAGACGGCAGATTAAAGCGATTGTTGCGAAAGTAGCTGCTATTATTGGTTACTATTGCTGATAGCAAAATTTAAGTCTCTGCTTCAAATATCAGCTTAGAATAGATTAAGCTCTCTCTCTCGCTCTCGCTCTCTCTCTCTCTGTTTGTCTTTCTTTGTGTTTGCATACCAACATCATAATAAGCATTTAAACGCTCATTAATGATTGCAGTTTTTTAAATTGCGAGTCAACAGTTTTGCATTTGAAACGAGAATTAAAGGGTGTATCAGTTCTGCTTAAAAGCAACAAAAATAAAATTGTCTCGTGTTAATAAAATATTTTTTTTCTTTATAAAATAATAATAAAAATAAATTAACAATTTCACCAATATAACCGACTGATTAATAAGAATAAAAAAAGAGGTGAATACATACTTGCATACATATTCTTTCATGCATGTAGAGTATTATAATAAACGGGGAAGCCCGCTAAAGAAAAAAACTTTAAGACCGCTTCTAAGAAAAATTTCAAATTGAAAATTTTCCTTGCTTAGTCGGTACTTTATATAAAAAAACTGTATTTCATAAGCAATACAAAGAAATTTAATAAAAAAAAAAGAGAAAAGAAAAAACTGGTTTAAATATTAATTTCCGCACTGGTTTCAATTGATGAAATACATACATACATACATACGTAATGAATGATGATGTATCACTTGTTTAATTATTTCAAGTTCTTACCAATGACACAACTTTATGTTTAAAGCTTTTTATAAATCATTTTTCTTATAAGAACAGGTGCCAAAAAATGTCCAAAACAGTCTTACATAGAATCAAGGGAATCACTACCGTTGTTTTTCTCCAGTTGGCCATACACAGCAGCCATATTTGAAATTGTCTAATTGTTAGTATCATAGGTCCTTATGCATTCATCCAACTTCTCTCCAAATCATATCTACTTCACCATCGGAGTAGAAACGAAATTAAACACGCAATAACGCAGCAGCAGGAATCGATAACTTACCTGATGAATTCTACAAAGCATGCCATCAGAAAATATATTTGGGATCTGTGCGGTGTTAGTATATCACAGAAGAAAACATTTGGATGTATATCACTTGCTGGAAATAAACTGTCCTTCAATCTATCGATCCAACTTCTCTCCAAACCAAATCTACTTCACCATCGGAGTAGAAACGAAATTAAACACGTAATAACGCAGCAAAAGGAATCGATAACTTACCTGCTGACTTTTATAAAGCGTGCTATCAGAACACATACTTGGAATCTGTGCGTTGTAAGTATATCACAGAAAGAAACATTTGGATGTATATCACCTGCTGGGAAGAAACTGTCCTTCAATCTATCGATCCAACTTCTCTCCAAACCAAATCTACTTCACCATCGGAGTAGAAACGAAATTAAACACGTAATAACGCAGCAAAAGGAATCGATAACTTACCCGCTGAATTCTACAAAGCATGCCATCAGAACACATACTTGGAATCTGTGTGGTTTCCACAGAAGGAAACATTTGGGTGTATATCAGCTGCTGGGAAGAAACTGTGCTTCAATCTATTGATCCAACTTCTCTTTAAACCATACCCACTTCACCGCCAGAGTAAAACGAAAATAAGCAGACAATAACACAGCAGCAGAAGGAATCGATAACTTACCTGCTAAATTCTTAATTCAAAGAGTGCCATCAGAACACATGCTTAAAATCTATGCAGCATTAGTATATCACATAAGGAACCATTTGGATGTATATCAGCTGCTGGGAAAGAACTGGAGCAGCACCTTGAAGTTTGTCAGCACAATAGGCTTGGAAAAGACATTGTGGTGATATCTTATATAGATTGAGGGCAATACAATCAATGTATTTATCGTGATTGCGATAATTGACTAATGTGTCCCACAAGACAATACAGACAGAAATAATTTTTTTCATCGCATTATTCTTGTGTAGAACACTATTCCTGCACACAGCTTGAATTCTATGGGAACTGCTCGGGTGAAAAGAAGGCAGAAGGCTCAGTTCTTTAAGATTAATACTTTCAGGATCTCGATGGTCTTGAACATTACTTGCACTTTAAACATTGTCTACGAACATAGGAAGAGGTTGTCACCATGTCCAATTGGGCCTCCGATTAAACCTGTCTTAACCTTACTGCTCACAGTTATCTTAGGTGTATTGTATAGGCCACATGACATATCCTCTCAGCAGTCTTCTGGCAAAAACTCTGAGAGTAAATAAAATTGCTAAGAAAAAATTTCTCAAAAAAAACCTGTCCTTCGGAGTCGATTTTATACTGTAGGTCCCGCACACAACATGCGTGGTGTGAAAAGCTAGCTTGTAATCCTGACTTAAGGATTGGAATATAAATCGAATAAAGTAGAACTATTAACCGCGTAGATCGCTTAATAATATAGATTCTGTGGATTATATCGGGTCCACCATCTAACGTTTTTTTTTCAACTAGTTCTTATTTCGTGAATGATAACACTTAGCTCATGCCTGATTTGACAGATAATTAGTTTTATCCTTCCGATGAACGAATATGGACCATCCAATGCGTTTTCGCTTCGCTAAGTGGGCCCGTGATCGACTTACAGAAGATGCCGATTTTGACAAAAAAAAAATCATCTTTTCAGATGAAGCTCATTTTGATCTTGGCGGGTATCTAAACAAGCAAAATTATCGCATTTGGGGCACAGAAAACCCGCACTCATACATTGAAAAGCCGACGCACCCAAAACGAGTCACTGTTTGGTGCGGATTTTGGTCCAGAGGCATAATTGGGCCATTTTTCTTCGAAAATGTGCAAGGAGTGGCCGTTACAGTCAATGGCGATCGGGCCATGTTGAACGAATTTTTGTTCATAAAAATTGAAGAGGAGGATATTGGCAACATTTGGTTTCAACAGGACGGCGCTACGTGCCACACAGCCGAAGCTACACTCGATGTTTTGCGCCCTGTTTTTGAAGATCGCATTATCAGCCGCAGAGCTGATGTCGTTTGACCACTTCGGAGCTGCGATATGACACCGTTGAACTATTATTTGTGGGGTGCCGTCAGAGATAAGTGTTACGCCGACAAGCCAGAGACATTTGACGCTTTAAAGGACAATATTCGTGAAGCATTGGTGAAATACAGCTGCACACAATCGATAATGTGCTTAAAAATTGTACCGATCGTGTAGGCTACTGCATGGCCAGCCGAGGCAGCCATTTGAATGAAATTATTTTCCATTATTAACCGGAAGGATTGTACTTTCAAATAAAAAAAGAAATTTGAGAAAATATTCAGTAGTTTTTTTTTAAAGCATTTTCAAAAAAAAAGTTATTTGGCGGACCCTTTACAAAGTGACCCTTGGGCACATTGTGTGTGAAGATTGTATGTAGAAGATTTTCTTTGAAATTTCTCAATTGTTTGCCTTTTTGTGATTGCTAGGTAGCTACCTAGACTATTGGTTGTACCAGACATTTGTTGTTTGGCAAAGCTGTCGGTCTATGTACGTACGTATTTTTTTCACATAATAGAGTTTAATGTAAGCGAAGCTGATAGTCGCAGCAGTCTAGTACGTAGTGTGTTGGCTTATTAGACAAGAGGCCTCGGTTCAAACCCCTGGTCAGAATCTCCAACAAAACGAAATTGGAAATTTCTGACAAAAACTCTGAGGGTAAAAGAAAATTGTGATGAAAAAGTTTCTCAAACTCTGTCGTTCGGAGTAAACTTTAAACAATAGGTACCGGCACTTTTGTATAAAGCTCATGTAAGAAGCTAGGTTGTAATGACCAATTATGTATGTATGTATGTATAGGCAAAGTTGACTCCCACAGAGTGAAGTGCATTCTAAACTTTTTCATCTCAATTCAAAACTTATTCATAAGTTTTATTACAATCTGTCTCTCTCTCTCTAAAGTTTAATAATAAAATTTTATTGTGCAAAAACAAATGCTTTTCATATAAATTTTATTGTAAATTAAATGTTTAAATAATAATAATAGTAAAAACAAAAATAATAATAAAAAAACCGTCTTTTGCACATGTTTTTCTTATCATTTTATTTTTCTAAATAAAAAAAAATATTTTTTTTGTTTTTCTCCACTCATCCCAAGCTTAGACAAAATAGAAGAGAGAAAAAACGTACACGATTTTTAACAAAATAAAAAAAAAATTGTTAAAAAAAAAACTAGACAGTGTTTGCGATAAGAAAACTTTGTGCAAACACAGTACAGGCAACAACAAAAATTTAAATAAATTTAACAAAACATTAATACAATATTACCTATTAAAACAAATACGAAACTTTTGTAACATGTCAACAGAGACTGTTTAAATACGCTACGCATTTTGGATAGAATATTTTTATCAATAACGAGCTTTACCTTCGACTCCAGCCAGGAGTCGTCGAAAAACTATTTCGCTTTGATCGAGATATCTGACCTGGGATTTTAACCGTGGCTTCACATCCAGTAAGCCAACACACTACCTACTAGACGACGACAACTTTTAATAAATATGCCTTCCATAAATCGTACAAAATTTAATAAAATTTCAAAAGGTGCTATTTTCGAACCTATTGGCATGGATAGCTATTGGATCAAGCATTCCGAAACAGATTTCCTTACTGTTGAGCACTACTTAAGACCGTAAATATAGACGGCGAAGCTAAATAAACTAGCAAAAAAGTGCTCTATATGTAAACCGGGCAAAATCGTCTGAAAAATTGACCTAATGGGAGAAATGGATCCAGTGGGCTGGATAACTATAATTTCAAAGATGCCAAAGCAGGTTTCCTTATGGTCGGGCAAGCAAAAGACTGTTCTCTTTATAAATACGGTAAAATTGTCGGTGTTCTTCATTTTTTTGGGCGATGACTTGAAGTCGCCGTAGTCTAGTAGGTAGTGTGTTGGCTTATTAGACGTAAAGCCAGGGTTCGAGCCCCAGGCCAGACATCAAACAAAATACAAAAAGTATTGCTACGGCGACCTCCTCTCAGCAGATTTCTGGCAAACACTCTGAGAGTAAATAAAATTGCCATGAAAAATTTTCTCAAAAATCTATCGTTCGGAGTCGACTTTAAACTGTAGGTCCCATCGCTCATGTATAAAATTAACACACACAACATAAGTGATGTGAGAAACTAGGACGTTGCACAATGGGCCAATTCAACCTCCGGGTACTGTACTTGTCTTAATTGACAAGTACACGTCCTCTAACCTAACCTAACCTAACATGCCAAAGCAGGTTTTCTTATGGTCGGGCGTTACTTGGGACCGGAGATATAAGCGCCGAAGCAAAAGACAGTTCTCTTTATAAATACGGCAAAATTCTGCATTTTTTTTGGGGCGATGACTTGCCCCTTTTTGTCGATGGCTTTCATTTTTTTTTTTGGGTGATTACTTGCATTTTTTAATGGCATGCATTTTGTTGGTCGATGACTTGCATTTTTTTTGGTTGATGACTTGCATTCTTTGTGGTTGATGAGTTGCATTTTTCTTGGGCGATTACTTGCATTTTCTGGGTCGATGACTTGCATTTTTCTTGTCGATAACTTGCATTTTCCGTGCCAATGACTTGCATTTTTGGTCGATGATAAAAATATTAACTCCAGCGCCTACATTAACTTCGCCACCGATATTTCCGGTTCTAAGTAATATCCTTTCGTAACAAAAACTGTTTTGGAATCGTTGATGCCAGGGCTATACCCACTAGGTCCATTTCCCCCACAATTTCATTTTTTATCCGATTTTGACCGATTTATACAAAACACTTTTTTTGGCTAGTTTGAGAAAAAATGTTAGCTTCGTCAACTATATCTCCGATTCCAAATAACGCCCGACCGTAACGCAAACTGTTTTGGAATCCTTAATACCATGGCTATCCAGCCCATTATGTCAGTTTGTCCCACCATTCCAATAAAACAGATTTAATATCCTATAATTTAAGTGTTACATACATCACGTTAAACTTTACATACATTTAACGCAAATGCTAGTGTGGGTAGGGTGCAATAAAATAAAATTATTTATAAAAAAAAAAGATTAACAACAACGTCAACAACACACACAAAATAAGAGTAAATTTTCATATTCTCGTTTTATTTTTTTTTTAGCCTTAAAATGGACTCAACGAATACTACAACATGCAGTACCATACGAACCGATTACGGTAGCACAACTTTTAAAATTTCTATCGACAACGTTTCATTGGACAAAGAGAATACAACTGATTCAACCACAGCAACAGCTACTTGCGCTGTTGGCTATCAAAGCTTACCGTACACTTCGTCCACAAATCTTTACAAGAAATCGCGTTTTTCAAAAATGTCTATGGACACAATGCCGAATAGTGAATCGCGTCAAATAATTCAACGTTTAGAATATTTCCTAAATGTTTTGAATCAAATTTGTATCGGTTTCGTTACGATTTACATGAGTTGGTTATGCCTACGAACTGGACTGGCTGGTACAGGACTACATGCATGGCTAGTTACCATAGGGGTAAGTTGTTTTTGAGTGGGGAAAATTCGTTATTTAACGGAGTTTTTATTTTTACATTAAGTGAGCGGTTTAAAAGGTATGCCACTGTTTCTGCATTTATTGTGTTTTGAAGGCTGCGTTTAATTTTTTTGAAAATTAAATTCGAATAAATTTTTTGGGGGAAAACCCCTAACTTTTGAAGAATGAAGGTGAGCTAACAAGTGGTATTTGTTGTTTTTAAGTTTATTAGTTTGCACAAGTTCAGCGTTATTCAAACTATAATGAGAGCTAGAATAGGTAAACTAAAGTGTTTTAAAAATCAGTCGGATCGGCAGAACATTTCCAGATAGGTTGGATAGGCGTAAAAGAAAAATTATAACTCGGCGTTAACATTATTATTATTATTGTCGTATAAAAGAACCATACCACCGCGATCTTGCGTACAAGATATTGTTCTGCCCGTAATCTATATAGACTACCCCGATAGTGTCTTCTGGAAACCTATTGCCCTGACAAATTTCAATATGCAGTTTGATATCGTCGAGGACATTTCAATGCCCAGCTTTTGATATGCACCCAAATGTTTCTTTCTAAGGTATATTAATGTGTCACAGGTTCCAATAATGTGTTCTGATGATTTATTGTTACAAACACAGAATCTACAAATGGATTCGAGACACTCCCCATTCTGAACAGGCGGTCATTGAATCTACAGTGCCATGTTCTAAGGCCGGTTACTAACCGCTGGTTGCTTCTGAATAGTCTTATTTACTTTAGCTTGCGGATTGAGCTTTCACAGACAGTCCATACTATTTTCGAATCCACCTCATATGAGCCGAGAGCGCGGTATCAGTGACAGTATCCCGTCCTTTCTACTCTCTACAGAAGTTAAATAGAGCACAAGTTTCGATGGCATAGGTTTCCACTTGGATGATACCCGCGTGACTGTGGAGTCTGGCGTTCCGTTCAGGAATAGTGTAGGACTGTCTGGCGAAACCGTAATCAAATATGTTGGGAAAATAGGTTACCCTCTGCTGTGTGAAAATTTACAACATGATCAGGCAAGTGAGCTTGCTTGGAGGGGAGAATTCACGTCGCTTATGGGTCCAGAAGTTTGTGAGGGGTGGGGAAAATTTTTGGAATGATATACTTGGGACTGTCTGGCGAAACCCTAATCAGATAGGTTGGGAAAATATGGTTAACCTTTGCTGTGTAAAAATTTGCAATATAATCAGGCAAGTGATCTTGCGAGGCGGGGAGAATTCACGCCGCTTATGAAACCAGAATGTTTGTGAGGGATGGGGACAAATGATATGCTCAACGAAAGGGAATATAAAGAGAGGTTAAGAATCTATTCAAAAGAAATGGGTTTAAGGCAAACAAAACTTTTGTTGGGAACTTATAAGAAGAGAAGGTTTGAGTCATACATCCGTCTAACTAGAAATAACCTGTGCTTAATAAGTGGTCTTTTGGCAGGGCACTGTATACTAAAGTAAACTTTTTCAGAATCAGGATCATCCCGAATCCAACATATGGATCTCTCATGATCAGAATAAATCATCAGAACACATACTTGGAACCTGAAAGTCCCAGAATAACACATCAGGGCGCATTACAGGTACTAAGCAGGGAATAGTTTTTGTTTGTCAGAGCATTACAGGTGCTGGACAGTAAATTGTTCATATTTGTCGGGGCAATAGCCTTAGGGAGAGATATATTAGGATAGTCTATATAGATTAATGGCAGTACAATGTATCGTATGGTAACAGTACTATGGCATTTCTTCAAGACCATCATAATAATAAACACTCTTCAAACGAATCAATTGTACTAGGCACAGTTACCTTTTTAATAGTCTGGCCCAATATCAGGGCCTCTTCTATTGCCCTTCTGATTTTAACAAATTCAGAGCATTACTTAGACAATTGGATTGCGAGTTTAGGTGTTGTAATCTTGAGGTTCGAGTTGTTTTTTTTACGACTTTAAATGGCTTGTTGATCATGAAAAATTATCTATGAACGGCTCTCGACAATCCTTGTGCTTTAGAAGAACCTCGCTACTAGCAAATGTGTTTGAAATTTGCTGTTTGCTTTTGTAAGTTTGGATTGAAATTTGAAAACAAGCTTAAAGTAATAATTCATTACACCTACGATCCATTATGATTGGCAAATGTGTTTGAAATTTGCTGTTTGCTTTTGAAAGTTTGGATCATTATACCTACGATCCATTATGATTGACTTTAGCAGTCTTTGCCTTCCATAGCAAAAGTACCACTAACTCGCTCGCACATTAAAATCGATGGAACATATTTAAGAACAACTACGTTGAACATTTGATATTTGAAAGCTTTTTCTCTGATTAATAATAATTTCTACTTACAGTTCTCATTCCTTATGGCTGAGGCCATTATGTGCCATTACAATCACAATGTGTTGACCTTTAATTACAGGCGCAACACTAAAACCACCATACACTGGATATTACAAGTTTTGGGCGGAGGCTGTGGCATTGCAGGCGTTTTAATTAAATGCATACAAAAAAGTTTCCTATTATCCTCCGTTCATGGCAAATTAGGTAAGCTGGGGAGTGTGACAATATCTCTTAAACATTTTTTTAAATCACTTTTTTTCTATTTTACAGGATTTGCCGCTTTCATTTTGTGTTGTGTTAGCTTTGTCACCGGTTTATCGGCATTATTTTCGACGAAAATCAAAAAACTCTTGAGTCCTTTACTAAATAAAACTTTCCATAATGTTTTGGGCCTAATCACCTTTGCCGTAGCTTTATGCGCTCAATATTATGGTTATGAGACTGGTTATTTTCATCGCAGAGCACCATCCAATGATTTTATTACACTGATCAAATGTTTAACCCTAATATCGTTGGTGTTGTCCTGTTTGGGCCCTTTAAAGGCTTTACTTCACAGATCAAAGAATATTGTTAGACATTATAGTTAAGAGGTTTATTTTTAAAATAATTTATCATTACACAGATATTTATAAAGAAATTACGTACATTTATACAGATTATAACGGATTACACTGTGCTACAAAAGTTTATCAAAAAAAAAAAAAAAATACTGGGGTTATCGTATAGCAAATCTAATTTGCTGGAGTTCAGCAAGGAGAAATAAATTATTTGTGAGAAACTATAGAAGAACCTTGACATATTCCTAGTGTAGCACAATGTTATTTATAAAGTCTGATTTTAAATTTGTTAGCGAAATGTTATATGCTTATATGCTTATTATATACATACATATGCACCTATTATTAAGAATATATATCCTCTCGAAGATTATACCTGATAAAATGATATTCAAAGTTTTAATCTATAATCTGCAGATAATTTGGAAAACTTATTCGATACATACAATACATATGTACATACATACATAATTGGCCATTACAACCCTTCAGTCAGGATTACGGCCTAGCTTCTCACACCACTCATGTTGTGTGCGTTAATTTTATACGTGCGTGGTGGGACCTACAGTTTTAAAGTCGACTCCGAACGACAGGTTTTTGAGAAACTTTTTCATGACAAATTTATTTACTCTCGGAGCTTTTATCAGAAATCTGCTGGGAGGAAGTCGCCGAAGAAATATTTTTTTTTATATTTCGTTTTGATGTCTGACCTGGGATACGAACCCAGGCTTTACGTCTAATAAGCCAACACACTACCTACTAGACTACGGCGACTTCCATACACCTATTCGATACCATAGCCTAAAATCGTTCGGCCCTCGAGCGTGGCAGCAGTCTTCACTTTGCTTCTAATCATGTCCTATCTGAACCATTTCGTTAGTCAAAGTCTAAAAAGAAACTTTGAATGAAATGTAGCTAACTTGCCGTAGTCTAATAGATAGTGTGTTGGCTTATTAGACATGAGGCCTACATATGTTCAAACCCTAGTTCAGACATCTCCAACAACACGACAAATGATAAAATATTTCTGCGGCGACTTCCTCTCAGCAGATTTCTAGCAAAACCTATAAGAGTAAATAAATAATCATCATGAAAAGGTTTCTCAGAAATCTGTCGTTCGACATTGACTTTAAACTGTAGGTACCGCCACTCATGTATAAAATTAACACACACAACATAAGTGATGCGAGAAGCTAGGCCGTAATATAGGCTGAAGGGTTGTAATAAGCAATGTAAGTATGTATGAAAGCAAACTAGGTTCTATAGCTTCTGCAGATGCCCCCGGAGCGTTTATGTTCACATGCAATTTAAGATACTACTGTGCTGAAAACGATCCAAATCTGAATTTATAGCGTAAATTCTTGGATGACATTCTCTAAGTGTAAACCATTATCGTGATAGGAATTAGCCGGTATTTTTGATAAGAAGCCAAGATCGAAGCCAGTACAGCCAACATTTTGTTATAACCACGGGTTCTATTCATTACACTCATTGTCGCTTTCTTAGCTGCGTGTATTGCCAACATGTTTGATGATGGAAAGTTAAGGATTATAAAAATCAAAGTAAAGATAGAAATCACTAAGGTTATGCCAAAATCTTCGGCAAATTTGGTGGCATTACTGGGGTTATCAATAGATCCCAAGTATTTCCTTCAAGGAAACATAAAGTCACGACAAATGTCTTTAAGTCGAATCAAAGAAGACGAAAAACTAATATAGAATTTTCCTCATTTTCCTCCACTCATCTCTTAAAGCTCCGTATTCTAAAGGGTGTTTTTTATAGAGGTATAGAACTTTAAGTTGGCATTACTTTTCAAGATGGCGACCGATTTAACAGCTGTCAAGTGATTTATGCAATTCATCATGAATAGACTCACGCCTGAACAACGCTTGCAAATAGTGCAATTTTATTTCGAAAATAATGGTTCTGTGCGGAAAACGTATCGCGCACTACGTCCATTTTATCGTCGACAAAATCGTCCATCAGAGCAGTTAATTCGATTAACCATGGAACGTTTTCGCACCACGTTTACTCTTATTGATAACTCGCATCCCCAGAGACGCTGTACGGTGCGTGCAGAAGAAGCTATTGCTGCTGTAGAGCGTAGCATTGAGGAAGACCCGAATGAGTCCATCCGCCATCGAGCACAGGAATTGGATCTGTGTCCATCCACTTTATGAAAGATTTTGCTGAAGGATCTTGGTTTGCATGCTTACAAAATCCAACTCGTGCAAGATTTGAAGCCAAACGATCATCAAGTAAGGCGTAGATTCATCGAATGGGCCCAAAACGAGATTACCGTTGTTCCCGATTTTCATAAGCGAATTTTGTTTAGCGATGAAGCGCACTTCTGGTTGAATGGCTACGTCAACAAACAAAACTGCCGCATTTGGAGTGAAGGTAATCCTCAAGTGTATGTGGAAACACCGTTACATCCAGAAAAACTGACTGTTTGGTGCGCTTTATGGGCTGGTGGAATCATTGGTCCGTACTTTTTCAAACACGATGGTGGCCAGAACGTTACAGTCAATGGTGATCGGTATAGAGCCATGATTACTAACTGAATAACCATGATGTCCAGGAGATGTGGTTTCAACAAGACGGCGCAACATGTCACACAGCTCGTGCCACAATAGATTTATTGAAAGACACGTTTGGTGACCGCCTAATTTCACGTTTTGGACCTGTGAATTGGCCTCCCAGATCTTGTGATTTAACACCGCTAGACTACTTTCTGTGGGGCTATGTAAAGTCATTGGTCTATGCGGTAAAGCCACAAATGCTTGACCATTTGGAAGACAACATTCGCCGTATTGTTGCCGATATACGGCCACAAATGTTGGAAAAAGTCATCGAAAATTGGACGTCCAGATTGGACTACATCCGCGCCAGCCGTGGCGGTCATATGCCAGAAATCATATTTAAAATGTAATGCCACAAGATTATCTTTCGGATAAATAAAATTCATGTCAATCGAATAATCCATCCTTGTTTTATTGCAACTTAAAGTTCTATACCTCTATAAAAAAAAAACACCCTTTATATTTAACGCTATATCGGTCCGTCTTTCAAGGTAGTTCCACTTAGGAGTTCTACCTAACTTTTCCCAGTCATGAACAGTTCAGAAGAAAATGAGCTATTGTGTCCTCATCAATATAGAAAAACGCTTCAGTTTGTGTTTGACATGTCGTAGGAAAGAAGGATTTAAGTGATTGTCCTAATATAGAGACTTTTCGAACGCTTGCTCTGTATCCTCTTGACCGGTGGTAAAAAACCGTAGCCAACATCATTGTTCGTCTGTATGGTCCTCATTTAATATCAAGACCTATTGATCTTGTTTTAGAGTGTTCCAATTCAAGAGGAATCGTGATGATAAATCCATTATAAACCGTGTCTTTACAACATGCATATACGTACGCATACCAGTAATGATGGAAAGTCGAGGCTACCTATACTCGTTTGGCCAATGGTTAGTTCATCCAGAGCTAGAAAGGAACCGTCGTGATAAAAACTTTCTCCCGCCCCGCACCATTATAAGATTCGTTCCACAAAGTCTTGTAGCTTCTACTGAAGATCCGTTTTAAGAAGGAAACAAAGAAGCTTTACGCTATGATTCAGAACCAGAGATCAGCAATGAATCGCTTTTTCGCTACTCATCAGCACTCATGCAATTTTGAGTATGAGTGAGTCAACAGTACGGAAATGCAACTACTCTGATTCATTCGTACTCAGTACAATATTGATTTATAAGTATAAGTTGCAATGAGTATGAGTACAACGTTGACATCAAACTCATAACATTCGCAATATGTTTGATTCATACGCCTACTCATTCAGATTCATAAATTTAGAAAAATACTTATAAATGATTTGAGTGATTCGAATCATTCATCAATACTTCAGTCTTAGTTGTTGTTGCATTTACAAAGAAAGAAGAAAGACACATAAACAAAAAAGCCAAAGACAGTAAGCGGAGCAAGCACACAAGTTTCTTGTGCGTATTGTAGTGTTCGTACGCGAATCATACTTATTTTGTGATTCGTGTATACGATGAGTCGTGGAGAGTCGAAATCAATAACATCATGCGTATTGTTAAGTACGAGTACCATGAGTATTTCAAACTTTGAGTATGAGTAGGATGGGTATGACATTTAAATAAGTATGAATGCGTACAAGTATCAGAAATTATAAGTATGATTCGAGTCTACTCATCGTTTTGAATACTCATTGCTGACCTCTGTTCCGAACTAAAGTTTTGTAATCAAAATAAAAATATTTCTGTAACTCATTATGTTGAATCTCATGAAATATTTTCCGCTTTGAAACTCTCTAAAAAAAGAAGTTCAATACTTTTCTATTTGAAATGTCGTCTAAAACTTAATTATTCCAGTTTGATAATATGCATGTCTCCAATACCAAATATCATAATATTGTAGATAAAAATTTAATCAGCGACAGCATTAGATGAGTGAGTCGTCATCACCTGCTAATGAACTTTAAAAGAATTCAACACACAATAGAAAAATTAAATCATTTTTCTTTTACATTTGACAAGTGTTATCTGTTCTCTTTGACAGGTAGCTTATAAATCCATTGGCAACAATGAAGTAAACATTATATTTAAAGAAATTTTATTAAAATGTTTAAGATCACTATCTTGTCAATAAACGGATATGATTTAATTCATATCATTTAGATTCTTTGATTGAAGGAATTGAAATCGCATTTTGACAGTAATGACAACAAAATAAACTGTTGACTACTCTAATAAATACCTATAATTCAAGCAAGGGTTCAACCATCTTTAAATGATAGATTACTGTAGCCATCGATCATTAGGAACAGTATAGCTTAAGCATCCTGGGTTTGACTTCTGCATATGTGATCTAAATACGAAAATATAGGCTCCCAATTTCTGTTAAATGAGTTTTCATTTATTCAGTCTATTTTGTCAAATCACCGTGGTCGATCGTAATTAACGACATGGGTGCGACAATTGGCCACAGAAGCAGTTAGCAAGCAACTGATCCTACTTACATACATATTATGGAGACTATCGAACACCTCCTCTGTAACTGCCCAGCCCTTGGTAGAATGAGGTTGAGGACCCTTGGCAGGGCCTTCTTTGAGAGTTTGAATTCTGTGTCGAGAGCCGACATCAAGGCTCTCCACAGATTCATTAGTGGCTTAGGCTGGTTGAGAGCCGCTACGGCTTCATTAGTGTTGTCGCGCCCTCCCCCTTTTTGTTGTGTCTTATCTGTGTAATTCCTCCACTTCCCACCATTCTCCCCTTTCCTACATCCTCTCCTTTTTAATCCCTTCCCACCGTAAGGACGTTGTATCTTGAAGTCGCCGTAGTCTAGTAGGTAGTGTGTTGGCTTATTAGATACAAAAGCCTGGGATCGAGTCCCAGGCCAGGCATCAAAGACAAAATACAAAAAGTATTTTTTCGGCGACTTCCTCTCAGTAAATTTCGGGCAAAAACTCTGAGTAAATAAAAATTGCCATGAAAAGTTTCTCAATAAATAAAAATCTGTCCTTCGGAGTCAACTTTTTAAGCTGTAGGTCCCACCACTCATGTATAAAATTAACACACACAACATAAGTGGTGTGAGAAACTAGGACGTTGTACAATGGGTCAATTCGACCTCCGGGTACTGTACTTGTCTTAATTGACAAGCACACGTCCTCTAACCTAACCTAACCTAAGGACGTTGTACAATAGGTCAATTCGACCTCCGGGTACTGTACTTGTCTTTATTGACAATTACACGTCCTCTAACCTAACCTAACCTACATACATATTATGTGTTACATAACTGGTCATTACAACCCTTCAGTCACGATTACAACCTAGCTTCTCACACCACTTATGTTGTGCTTGGTAATTTTGAATCATGAATGGCGGGATCTATAATTTAAAAATGGGCTCCGAACAACAAATTTTTTGAGAAACTTTACATGGAAATTATATTTGCTCTCAGAGTTCTTGCCAGAAATCTGCTGAGAGGAAGTCGCCGAAGAAATATTTTTTTCATATTTTCGTTTTGATGTCTGACCTGGGGTTTGAATCGTGGCCTCACGCCTAAGAAGCCAACACACTATCTACTAGACTACGGCGACTTGTGCTCATAAGTTCCATCGAAAAATCTTCTTTAGCAATGAATCCTACTTCTAGATGAATGGATACGTGAACAAACAATATGTTACTGTTTGAAAGGGATTTTGGGCTTTCGGCCGATATTTCTTTGAGGACTTTGGCCAGGCCATTATCATCAACGGCGAGCACTGTAGCTCGATGATTAACAACTTATTTTAGCCTGAATTGGATGATAGGGACACCAACGAAATGTAGTTTCAACAGGACGTTAATATGTGCCACACATGTAGCTCAAATCACTATTCTGCACGAGAGATTTGAGGGTATGGTCATCTCACGTGGGAGTGATTTAAACTTGGCCTTGTTCGTAACTTCATCACAGCGTGCAGTAATGCATTTACGGACAGGCCCCTTGTCACCAAGATCATGCGATTTGATCTGGTCAAACTTTTTCTCATGGGGTTTTCTTAATTCTTAGGTGTATGGTCCTCAAACCTAACATAACTCATGCTATTGGTCGTATTCAGTATGATTTATGCGCTCTAGTTTTGGAAAATTGAACAATTCAGTTGGGTTCCACCCACAGAAACCGCGGCATAGATTTGACAGATGTACTCCATATATTATGGCATCCATAGCTCTTCCAAATAAAAAATTCAATGATTAAAGATAGCAAGCACTTAAAGTAATACGCTATAGTTCGAAGATGTTTCCTGGTTAGTCTGATTAAATGAGCTTTTCAAACATTTATATCAGAAAGTAAAATATTCCCATCAAACCAAATATGGTGGTGGGTATGAATTTTTAATTTTACAGAATTAATTCCTTTAAAACACTGAATTTCTTTTCCGAGATGTACACAAATTTACATCGGTTAGAAACTTAAAAGAACATCTCATATAGCAAAAAAAAAATGTTAATAACTGAACGATAAGAATTATTATTAAATGAAATCGATGGCTTCCGAAAGCACAAAATGATTAGTTAGGAAAGAATTTTTAAAGTGTCATGTGCCATATTGTATTTGAAAGCGGAAACTATGAGACAAACGGGTAAATTCATCATAAATAAAGTCGAAAAGAAACAAAAAAACAAAAACGATCATAACAATACAAGAAAATCGATAACAAAATGTCAAATATTTGAGTTTATATTGATCTCGGTAAATCGTTTATTAATCGGTTTCATAACAATTTATATGTGTTGGATGTGTTTGCGTTTAAAATACACGGATATACCGTTTCATGCAGTTCTATGCACCTTGGGGGTATGTAGAATAGATATTCTGAAATGTTTTTTATTTTAATTTTCTTTCCTTTTTCTTGGAATGCAGTTTGTTTGCCTAATGTCGGAGGGCTTGTTAGCACATTATCGTGGTAATGCTTGGACTTTATTGTGTTATCGTACTGAGAAAACTAAAGCTCATTGGTTATTGCAACTAATGGGTTCCATAGTTGGTTTGATAGGTATTGGCATCAAGATTTCCATAGAAGATGTACATTTTCATACGATACATGGCTTAGTGGGTAAGTAAAATATTTTGATTTATAAATTCTTTTATTTTAATGGAAAGCACCATATTCTTAAAATGCCTAAAAGCATGCAAAATAAATTTTATTATGTTTCCTTTAAAGCACTAAAGTACATACATACATATATTTCAGGTCTCGTTACAACCATTATACTGCTAGTAAGTCTATTAAGTGGTCTGGGCTCTCTATATGCCAATGAAATGAAAGATTATGTACAACCGCTATTAAACAAGGCCACACACACTATCTGGGGTTTAATAACTTTCACTTTAGCCATGATTAGCATGTATACCGCCTATGATACGAACATATTCTTTCAGCATTCCTTAGATGCAGCCCACTACAATGATTTTAAATGGTTAATACAAAGCTGTATAGTCATCGTTTGGCTGTTAAGCACTTATGGACCATTATGGTGTTTAATTTACACAAAACTTTGCAATACATGTTGACATCGTAAAAGTTAAAAACTTCATATTTTTAGTAATTTTTTTAATAAATTTAAATTTTATTTAACATTCTTTGCTAAAAAAGTGCACTCATCAATAATATATTTAAAAATAATACTTTTTGTGTAGTAGTGGTGTGAGAATAAAATTGTTATACTTTCTACTTTAGAGTATAAAAAATAAATAAATTAATAAAAACTTACAACTAAAACAAAATGGAAAAAAGTTATAAAAAAAATAAATTTTAATTAATATTCGAGTTAAAGATCATTTAAAAAATATATTGTGTTCATTTCTTTTTGCAAGTCAAACAAAAAAATGTTTGCAAGGGAGATGAGGAATTTTTTAGGGCTTCTTAATCTAAATAAATATTTTTAAAGCACTTTAAAGGCAATATTCAGTTAGCAAGATTTAAGTATGTTGAGTTTATTTCTGGAATATTTTTTAAACACTTATCACTGACGTCAATTTATAAAATAAAGACAAAAAAAAAGAAGTTCTTCTGATATTTGCTAAATTCGTAAACGATTAATAGTTTTTAAAACTCAGACTGTAATGCCAAACTGGTTTAAATAATATTTTAACACATCAATTAACACTTATTGAAACTCATCATGAAATCTTTCGAGTCGTAGCCGACACCGTACATCGTAGAGAAATTTCGAATTTTTTGTAAAAGCTTGAATACAATTCGCACAGAATTTTCCTTGCATTTATTGCCCGTAATAAACCTAAATCCACTTTAGAGAGGCTTTACTTTTCTTTTCTGTAAAAAACAAAAGTCCCTGCAATGTTGTAACCAGGTTTACAGTGAAACTCATTTCGAAAATGGCTTTGAAAGTTAAATAAGCATGATTTTTAATCTAAGCCCATTTGTTTCGAAATCGTTTAATAATTCTCAATTTAAGATTGAAAAATTTTCGTACTAAAATTCGGAAAAGGTGAAGAAAAATAAACCTAATTCGTCGGCTTTTGTAAGTAAATTCAAAATATATTTTTCAAATCTTTTTTTGTTTAGCAAATAGCAGAAGACACGACATCTATTAACCGCCTACAATTGTTACGTATATAAACTACCTTATTTCCTCTCCGTCTTACAATTTATTGAAACGATTTGTGGAAAATCCCATGGGAAATGCATCAATATGTTGCCTTAACCAAGAAACTTTGCCGTGTTTGCTGTCATTATTCAATAAAAACTTCATGTCATTATAAGAATCATCAGCCGAATAACAGTGTTTATCCGAACAAAAACGACATTCGTTATAACAAGTGGCAGCAGTGGTGGCGGTATAATATTCTTCTTCGTACATAATGTACTTTGAAGATTTCTGATCATAACGCAAATAGAGTGTTAAGCAAACGAATAGTAAAAATAAGAGAATGCATGTAGCACCACTGGCAATACTGGCCTTTTCGAGTATGGGTCGTGGACGTTTGGGTTGATATGAGCCATCGAGTTCTTTATACTCACAACGTGGACCCATAAAACCAATGGCGCACTCACAATTATACATAATGGAATCACCGATTTTAACCGTAAAACATGTGGCCTCATTTAAACAATACCAGGCATCATAATTGGCAGGACATTTAAATGTGGGGAATGTTATATTGGGTCTGGGCGTGGTCGTAGTAGTTGTTGCCAATGTAGTAGTGGTCGTACGAACAGTGGAGGTGGTTGTGGGCGCTTTAGTTGTGGTTGGCGAATTAATGGGTCTAGGTTTGGGCAATGAACGACTAGAACAAGCTGTTGTGGGCGGCATTAAATGTATAACTAATAAAAGCAGGCAGCTTATAAATATAAAATGGAATTTCGGTTTAAAATACATTAAAAAGTTAATTAAACGGAACATTTTGTTCAATTATTATCTTACTTTTCTTTTTTGGAATTGAAAACGTACGTACTTATGTATTTATATGTATAAGTCCAAATGTGGAATGATTTTATAAATTATAAATAAAATAAAAAAAAAATGTTTTAATAAATTATGGATACTTGTGCTACTTAAAATTTTTAACAATAATGTATTTGGTTTAGTTCGATTATTATAAGACTAAGAATTCAATAAATAAGTTAATAACTTAAAATTGGTTTGATTATATTCGTGTTTTAAATAAATATTTTAACAATATTTGGTATATTTACTTGAGTTTTGTTAAGGTTAAATAAAAATGTTTTTGAGATAGTTTCTTAAATTTTAACACAATTCTTTACACCTAAAAATGTATCACAATAAAATTAAATTTAAAAAGAAAAATGAATAATTTAAAAAAAACTAATTAACTTGATTTTCTTTTTTTTTATCACTTAAAAAAAATACTTTCTCTCTATCCCTCTTAGATAAGCTCTATCTTTATGAAGTAACTGCAGTAGTATGATGTTTCCATCAAAAGTTATAGATGCTCATCAATGAGACATCAATTTCTGTTCACTTTCCTTGGTAGTGACGAGGTTGATGATGATGGAGCGTGCCTGTATGGGGAAAGGAAAACAAAATACATAATTAGTTCTTAATGAAATAATCACCCATTTTCTAATGTTTGTTACTGAAAGGTTAAAGACGTGATTAATGATTTTTAATTAAACATTATTTATATATAGGTTTCCTATAAAAAAAAGTTTAAAAAATTTTAAATTTTAATTTATTTTCATAGTTTCGTACATTTTTTCTAAACAACTAGTACAACTAGTATATAAGCTAAGCTTAGATATTAAATCTTTCTGCTTTAAAAAAAGCTTGATATTAAATCTTCTAGACTAGAATAACAACTGATCAACATAATTATCATCATCATAACACGTCTTGTTTAAGATATCATAGAATTTTTTTTTTTATTTGACAGACGTATTGATGCCATGGGTTTTCTGGGTGGAGCTCATCCGAAATGTCCAATTTTCCGTTATTCTGGCACGTAAATCAGTTTTATTTTGGCCAATAGCAAGGGTTATGTTGGCTTTGAGGACCACACATCTGCGACTGAAGAAAACCCCACAAGAAAAACTCAACGATTTGATAGAAAGCCATGTGTACAAATTACTCTTACAGAATAACCAATGTAGCATGAGCTATGTGCCACGTAGCACCGTATTGTTCGAACCACTTGTTATCAATATCAAGATCATCCAATGGAGCCAATTCACACGAGAACAATTTTAAGTCGCACAATTTTTGTTCTTTTCAAATCATACGAGATGAATATTAGTTTGACATGAAATGTATACGTATACACAGCTTTGTATGTATTAGTGTTTTTGCATTCATTTGATGTTTGGCTGATTTTTTAAAATGTACATGTATTAGTTTTGTGCTGGTAATGCGGTGTTGTAGGTTAGGTTAGGTTAGAGGACGTGTACTTCTCAATTAAGACAAGTGCAGCACCCAGAGGTCGAATTGACCCATTGTACAACGTCTTAGTTTCTCACACCACTTATGTTGTGTGTGTTAATTTTATACATGAGTGGTGGGATCTACAGTTTCAAGTCGACTCCGAGCGACATATTTTCTTAAGAACTTTTTCATGGCAATTTTATCTACTCTCACAGTTTTTGCCAGAAATCTGCTGCCGAAAAAACACTTTTTGTATTTTGTCTTAATGTCTGACCTGGGGCTCGAACACTGGCTTTACGTCTAATAAGCCGACACACTGCCTACTAGACTGAGGCGACTTCAAAAAGGGCTTATAGCTGGTTGAAACTTTACGCCACCGAAAAACCATTCTCTTCACCCCTCTTGCCTATAAACAATCATTTGACGCCAGCACAATTGTCCTCGTGTGAATTGGCTCACGCAGACCAAAAAAATTTTTGTAATTGTCCACCCTATAGTGCTTGACGTTGACAGTAATGGATTGATCAAATTCATTCTCAAACAAATATGGATTGATGACGCCGCCGTTAGCCCAAAATTGACACCAAACCATGATTTTTTTCCGGATTTGGATTGGTATTGACCCGAATTCGACAATCGTTCTTTGTTGGCGTATCCATTTTTCCAGAAATGGGCCTCAGCATTAAGAAGACAATGAGGCGCATGGTACATTCCCCAAACGAAGCAACCATTTTAATAAAACAATTTTAATAATTGTACGTGTGGCTAAAAGTTTCAAATAAACCCGATTACTGATCCCTAGGTGACTATATTTTTTTTTTATTAGACCAAACACAACGAAGAATTCTGAACAGATACGAGGTACATTTGTGTTCACAAGTAATTCAATGATTATGAATATACATACTATGTATGATTTGCGTAATAATGATTACAAATTAAGGTATTTCATACAGTATTTAAAAAAAATTAAATAAAATACAATGAAATAAAACAAGGAAATTATGTCATTTCATAAACTAATAACATCTTAACTTCAATACTTATATACCTATGTACGAGAGAAAAAAACCCACTTCAGACGTGTCTATATAGCAGGTTTTTGTTGCTTTAGTTGTAGTCGTTGTTAGTCTAACAATTTAGAATTATTCATACAACTTTTTTTTGTTTTTTTTTTTTTAGGCTAGACACAACACTAGACAAAATCACGCATATACCACCACCATACAAACATTTTACGCACTTTCTTTACAATTCCTTCCTGTCTGCTGAGAGACAGAGACACACACATGAAGAACATCAAAGAAAATCAAGAACAAATAATAGGCTATTCTACTTAGAAAAAAAATAATGAAAAAAACAAGCTATTCTTTGTCTTAGGAAGATTACAACAACACTTAATTGGTTTGATAGACAATAATTTAGACGTCTATAGAAGATTTGACTTGTATGTAAAAAACACAAAGTGAATAAACTGTTTCACTCGGCTGGAAATTCAGTTTAAAATTCAAACTGAATAAAATGTACCCACACATCTACTTAACAAAACCGAAGAGAAAATCAAGGATTTTCTGTATACCAAGATGTACGAGTATAGGATTAGCTGATGCTAGACATTGTTTGATTGAACAAGAAAATTGGATGCCAGAGCAAAGAGATATGAATATTTTCAGACTGAACAATCATCATTCCCAGCATAACCAGCGGCTTAAATTGTGCAATAATTAAAGTAATTATATTGTAACAACAGTTAATCGAAAGCATTTTTTATTTTGTCGACTGCAATGATCGCATCTTCAATTGCTTGCAGCTCGTTGATTAATACTGGGCAAGAAAAGGAGTTCGAGTTATCAATTTCAATCGAATTAACGCAAAAAACGTCATACAAAGTATCGATCACTATGTCTCAAATGCGGATTGTAACTGATGATGAAAAATTCATCATTCACAACAAATGGAAACTGTCGCTCTAAACATTTAGGTCTTGCTGTATTTGGTACGACCAGCAGGAAATTATTTATGAAATGCTTTATAGTAAAGGGCCCACAAACAGCCAATTTTGACCGATAGAAGCGAAACAACGCTAGGAAACATCCATCTATGTATAATAATGCATTTGAAACTTCAAGTGCTTGGTTGGGTGGCTCTTATGATTCGCCGGTATAGTCCGTCCAGGGAGGTTTATTATGTATTTCGAATCCTAAGGGAATTTTTCGAAATTCTGTGCTTTGCAACATAAGATTCGAATAAATTTTCTTTCGAATCGAAATACATACAGAATAAACCCCCTGAGCCAGCACCAAGTAATTACCTCCCGTTCCAATCTATTTCAAATAATTTTGTTGTTAAAAGATAAGCCTCAGTAGAAACTTGTAGAAATCTATTGTTTCAGTTTCTAGCCAAATGAGAGGGGGCGGGCATATGGGCATTATATTCAAAATGATAATAAATTATAGAACACAATGGTGTAGGTATATAGGATTGGAATGAAAATATTTAATTAGTTTGTATGTATGTATTTGTATGTTTTGTACCCTAAGATTGCTTTCAAAATTAAAAAATAAAAATTACTTAAAAAGGGGAAAAACAGAAGAAAATTTTATCAATAAAAAAAATGTTAAAAATAATTTTTTTTTACCCTTACAAGTTTCAAAACTATGCAAAAAGCTGAGATTTGATTTTTAAACTTTACGTTTATAAACATTTTCTTCAACTTCTGAAGTAAAAACACAAATTTTACACCTTAGGAGGAGGCCGCCTCCATTTTAAATCACACTGAAAACACACACAATAATGAATGCATTTTTATTTTAATCACACTTATTTTCTTTGTTGTTTTGTTAGCTGGATTCCGTTGATTATCCTAGCTCATCAAAGCTGGCTGTGATATGCGTTAATAATCCATATCACAACCACTTGATGAGGCTTAGATAAGCAACATTTTCAATGGTAATGAAAATAGTTTTGCTTTTCTCGGCGTAAAGTGGGATTCGTTCATTCGTTCCCCAATTATTATTATCATTATTATTATAGTTTTACGTTGTTTTACTTGACATCCAATCTAAGCTCATCAAAGCTGGCTGTGATATGCAATATTTTTAAGTTTTAAAAGAACTATAAAAAGTTAATTTAAGCATTTCACAACCACTTTGTGAGGCCAAGACAAGAGTGTGTATATAAATATTTTTCTTTTTCATGTAATTTTCTTTACAATTCGTTGTTTTTTTTTAGTTTTTTCTTTAAATAATACCTTAACACACTGTATATTATTATTTTCTAACACAATTCGTTTTCATTTAAATTTTTTTTTGAATTCACATTATTTTCTTCGTTTTTTTTTTCTATTAATTTTTTATAATAAAAAAACAAAAAAAATGTATTATAATTAATTGTAAGAAATGTGACGCTCCTCAAAGCTGGCTGTGATATGAATATTAAAATTAATTTTAAAAGAGAAAACATTTCGCAGCCACTTTGAAGAATGACACAATTCTTTTGAAGGAGACACCATAGAATTTAACACATACACACACTTAAATATTGTATTTGATTTCTGCTTATAAAATATAGGGTGGGTGAGCCGTCGTGTCTTAAAAAAACTCAATCATAAAATATTCCAAATAAATTTAAAAAAATAAAACAGTTTTTCTTTTACAAATGTTTACTAAATTTCTTCATTCAAAATTCTTAAATAAAAAAAGATTCATAAAATCTATTCATTGCAAATTGAGAACCAATAATGGGTTCACCTTATTCATTCATCATTGAATAAAAATTTTTTGTTAATGAAAATCTGAATACGACAATATTGTGATAACAATATTTTGTTGTTTTTTTTTTACATTATTTACTATAGTTGTTGTTGCTGTTGTTATTATTGCATTTAAAATTAATAGATTGTGTTATAAGTACAGTATAAAAAGAATGAAAGAAAGAAAGAACATAAATTCAATGTTTAAATATCGATTAAGAAGAAAAACACAGCAATATACAGTAAATAATATATGTTATGATCAATTTTGGTACTTTTTTTCTTTCAGAAAAATAAGATGATGACATTATATTTAAATATTCTAAACAAATATAAGATTAAGAGGTGTTGTTGTCTTTAATCAGAGAAATTTTTAACAATAAATACAAAACAAATTGCGTATTTTATTCGAACGCATATTAAACGGCAATTTAAATATTAAAAAGTTTAATGACTTTAAAATAAAAAATAAGAAACGTACGCCAAAAATAATTTGAGGGAAATCAAAAATGTTATCAGTTTTTTTAAACACTTTGAAATTGAGAAAAACAAGCGTCAATTTAAGCTATTTCACCCTAGAGAGGATTCCAATAAAGACAACATCCAACAACGTAACATGAGCCGTCATAGAATGACCTGCTACCGGCCAGTAGAAGTCTATGCCCCAACCTGATGTCGCAACTACCTTGCAGAACAACTAAAGAATGTTAGATTAGAAAAGGTGAAGAGAGGATTCCAATAAAGACAACATCCACTTTAAAACTAGTTGAAAACAACAGTTTTGTTGTATTACGTACCAAACATTAATTAAGGTAAACGTAACATGAGCCGTCATAGAATGACCTGCTACCGGCCAGTAGAAGCCTATGCCCCAAGCTGATGTCGCAACTACCTTGCAGAACAACTAAAGAATGTTAGATTAGTGGAATGGTAAATTTCAATCTAGACAATGAACCTTTGTTCAGTGCTAAGGATGTTGAAATCATACCGAAGAATTATTCTAAAAATAATGCGTCTAAACTAAATGGACCAAGAGAGTCTGGAGGTTCTTTCCATAAAGGGTCTGAATGCGAGAGTATATTGTTAATATGCTAATAAGACGGATCTCAAAAGATGTCCACGAATTAAATACACTCAATGAACATTTATGCTATAGAAACAAAAAAAAACTGAAAATGCTGCAATCTTAATGGTTGGAGCTCTGAAATCGCCATCACCTAACTACTGTTCTTTCCTAATGAAGAAAAAATACATCATAAAATGAATAGCGGATCGTATATAGAAATTTTTGAATATTTCATACCAATAAAATATGATTTAAGCTTCAAATTCAATGTTCAGAGTAAAATATAAGAATAAAATCACTTGTAACTACGAATAACAAAATACAAAAAGAACAACAAATATATTTTTGGGGAAGGCGCCATACAAGTCTTAAAAAAATTTTATGTGATAATAATATCCCAAGTAAATCAATACTATACCATGGAAAAAAATGCATATTATAAGAAGAAAAAAAAATAAAGAAGCTGTCGCCAAAAACAAATTAAAATCAATAATAAATATTCTTTAAGCGCCACTTCACAAAATATATTTTCCTTTTTTCTTCTTTTTTTTATGACAAAATGCCTGCATATATAGTGTACATATACCATACACCATACAAGAATTGATAATAAAAATATACATAAAGAAACCACGACTTAACGGTGTGTGCATAAAAAGAGCATTTTATTTAAAATCAAAAATAAAATAAAAATAAAAACGAAAACGAAAAAAAAACGAAGTTCACACAACATATCGCTCCACTGCTTTTTAATTTGGCAAGTATCGAAAGATAGGAAATATATATTTTTTCTTTTTTTTTTAGAATAAACAACAACAACAATATCAGACAACAGAATTAAGTTGAATAACCAAATAATTAAATAACAAAAAATTATTATAAGTATTTAAGAAATATGTTGTTTTAAATAAAACCACACAACTGAGCAAAATTTAATGCAACTCTGCAAAATAACGGTTGAACTTAAATAAAATTAAATCAATAGGTGTGTACAGAATTTTATTCATACATATTTGGAGTATGAATCATATTTTTGCAGGCACCCAAAACGTGAATGAAAATAAAAATTGAAAAGGTAATCAATTCTCCTCCTTGTTGTGAAGTAGTTTTTCATGGGAATTTGTTCTCTTTTCGTTTTGTACAAAGAAAATTCAATATTGCAAGAATTGAAAGTTGAAAGTTCCAATAAATCATTGCCGTTAAGATCAACTATTAGCGAAATTTAGCACAAAAACTACATCAGATATTTACCTAAAGCATATAATATCACTGTTGAGGCGTAATGGTTAGCGGCATAGTTCACTTGTTTTCCTTTCTTGAATTTGTTATTATTTTTCTGTTTCTTTAGCTTTTCTTTATTCTTCTGAGTAAAGGCCTGCTTGCAGGGATACAATGATGCTTCAGGCTTTCAACCTAACCTCGAACTTAGACCTAATTGTGTACATTTTTATTTAAACTAAAGTACTTTACAAAGATTAATGTGCAAAACATCGTTTGATAGCAGAAACTATCAGAAGCTAAATAGTTTTAAATACAAAGGTAGTCCGTAGTTTAATAGTCAAAGCACAAATGAAGTCCATTATTTTCCCAATAGTAGGCTGTTTTTCATGTCGTAGAAGTGCAATTGGACTACCTCGACAATCGGATTTATGTTCCGGAACGACCCAAATATAATTTGGCAAAAAATTGCTAATTCAGCGAAAGCTGTACCAGCCAAACAAATTCTTTCAAGTCCGGAAAAAGGCAGCGGAAATATTAGAAATATTAAGAAAAGAAGAAACCTCTTTTGTGATTGTTTGATTCCTTTTTTGGAGCCTAAGGCTTCGGCTTCTTATAACAGCAATAAAGCTTTTAATTTTTTTTTTTTTGATAATGACAAGGAAAACCTATAAAACAAACTTCTATTTAGAAAACCTTTTTTTAATTTTACTTAATTGTTCACAGACCATACATAGAGATAGAGCTGTTCTATTTAGTGTTCTTTTTACAAAGCTATTGCAATATAGTATCTTAAAAAATACTATCAATTTCAATTACAATAGTTTTATACTCTGCTTTTCCTTTGGTGGTATGTGTAACAACACTTTGAAAGTCCTTAAGTAGTTATGTTGTGATAATCTCTGCCCTCCTCCATCCTCTTTTACTTTATGGCATAATTTTCAATAAAATACTTTTATATTGTATAATAAAAAATATTGTAATAGTAATAATGTAATATAATAATAATAATAATGTAAAAAATTCTTTATATGTATGTATGTACATATATATGTATTATACTTTACCCAAGTAATATTGGAATTACATTATTTACATACCCTTGTTTTCTTAACATTTACACACAAGATTTATTATAATTCCTTTTTAGTTAAAAACTTTTTTCATTCTTTTTGTATAAAAATACAACAGCCTGCCTGCCTTTTTACTTTTTGTTAACCAGAAACCACCACCGCCGCACGGAAGAAGACGCAGTAGAATTAGGCTTTGTTGACTATATTACATGCATGCATGTATGTATGTATGTAGTTAGTAAGTAGGTATTGAGAAATTATCCAAATATATTGTAGACGACGACGACGAAGACGAAGACGTTGAAGTTGAGTTGATGTTATTATTTTGAAAATATAACCAACTTTTCCAACTATATCCCTGGGCTCTTTTCGTATAAGTGTGTATATATATATGAATGTGTGTGTACTTTTGTTATTATTTATACTTTTGGTTATATTATGCTCCTGGTATGAAAAAATACATCACGTTCTCTCTCTCTCTCTCTTCCTCAAACTCAAACGTTGTCGTCTAGTTTACTTTTTATTCCTCTAAATTAGCAAAAGAACTTAAATAGAGAAATAAAGAAAAAGGCTTAAGTTTTCTGGTTCTCGTCGTATACACTTCGTCTTGGCGTTATTGTGGTTTTGCGTGTTTTGTTATTATGCTTCAAAACATCAAGTTTTTTTTTCGCCGTTTTCTTCTTTCTATACAACGTTTATGTTGAATTCTGTTGTTGTTTTACTTTTAGCCAAGTTAATATTGTTGTTGTTATTATTAATGTTGACTTGATGTGATGTTGTTGTTTTTATTTTTATATTTTTTTTTATTGTTGACTTACATACATATGTGGTGGTGTGCTTAATAGTGTTGTTGGCCCGGTTGATTATTTCTTTCTCTGTATCGCGTCGTGTCTCACTTTTTCAATCGGTCGTCGATCCACGCGAATGGTTGGAAAATGTGAAAAACTGCAAATAAAGAAGGGGAAAATAACAAAATATTACAAAAATAAACACAGAAATATTCAAAAGAAAATAACTATAAAAACAAGAAACATTTCCACCAAGAAAGAAAAAGAAGACTAAAGTGAAAATAAAAGAAAAAAAAAGGAAAAACCATAAAAATGCAATTATGTTTTACAGTCAGTCATAGAGAGGGCCAGGGAAATAAAACTGCTTCGCTAGATAAATATGCATGGATGTATAAACATAATCTAAAGAAGTGAGTGGAGGAACAAATGTTTGTGTTAAATAGGTACATACAATAATTAAATTAATAGATTTATTAAAACGATATTCTTTTGCTTTTAATTGAAAAGATCCCGAGCGATTTGCGCGTAAAGCATCGTAGTATAAATAAGTAGTAGGCAACGAGTAAGTGCACACCGGCGCTCCCGACTATAAACAAATATTGTATGTTTATAACGGCAGTTACAAATTGATTGCACCGGAACCAATTAGACATCATTAGTTAAAGTTAGATACGTTAGCCCTTCAAAAAATATTCTACAAAGAAACTTTCTTACAAAACAAGGAAATCATAGCACAAAAATCACACAAAGTAGATTATTAAAGAGATTAAATATAATTTTCCACAGCAAGTAGTATACATTAAAACCTATTCGACCTGCTCCAAAGGAAATTATTAAAGAGATTAAATACAATTTTCCGCAGCAAGGCGTAGGCTTTAAAACCAATTCGACCGCTCCTTTGTTATGCCAAGCGCTTTTTCCACTTCAACTTTAAGCAAAGCAAATGAGACTGCCCATTTATTTAATTAACCAATTCTGAAAAAAAAAAAACGATTTTGCGTCTACCTTTGCTAGGCTATCAGAACTATCTATGATACAATATTCTAAAAAATAAATGTTTTATCCTTCAGTTAGAGATGCCCGGCTTTCCTTTATGAATTCCCAAAACACTACTTACTTCCAAAGGCTTTAGAACTATGAACACAAATATTTCTTTTGTAAAAATTTTATCCAGCTCGGCCATGTGTTTATCCTCTCAGCCATTCTTCTGATTAGAAAAACCTTTCATATTAGTGGTTCTAAAATAAAATTGAAAATAACTATCGACAACTTATGTATATGTACGTAGTTCAGCCATAATTGAGAGAAAATTGAATTGAAAGAAGAAAATTCATTAAATTTGTTTAAGTTTCTTACAATATTGCAATTTACAACTTCTTGTAAAATTCAAATAAACAAATACATTTCATTCCTCTATACGTCCCCCCCCTCTAAAACAAACCACATCATGCATAAAAGTTTTCTTTTAATATTAAATATGTCAATATATTCATTGGAATTTCAATAATTTCTTCTTGTAACATTCACTCTTCTCTTCTTGGCATTATTTCACACATAAAAACGTTAGACGACGACAGACAAAGAAGATGCTTGAAATAAACCGTTAAATACCAAAAAAATATTTTTTTTTTCTTCTACCATACCAAACAAACCACACAGAGCTCACACACATAGTAGTGTGAGAGGAGTGAAATAACGCCCAATCATTTAAGATGAGAATACCATAGTAGAAGATAGAAAAAAAAACAAACATTATTTTGATACTGTCGTCGTCATTATCGGTTTTATTGGAGGTAATCTCATCTCATCAAGAATATCGTCATTATTATCTTGCTGTATACATTATGGCGGACAACACAGGTAAAAAGTAGTTTATTTATTGAAGTAGAGGGGGTTGAGCAGCGAAATTTTGAGTTGGAATTCAGATAAAGTTGTCTTTTTAATGTATTACGAACATTAATTTCAGAATACGACAATCGGAAAAAGGACGATTGATTTAATGAAGCCTTATGTTTAAAACGTATTCACATTTTTTTATTGCTCAATAATTATTTTCTTTGTGGTCAAAAAATAGAGTAATTTGGTAAAATGTACAACAATAACTACAACAATTTTAGTTTTATCTCGATTGTCTTACGTGGCTTGATTATGGACGGCAGCTGTACTCAATTGTAATGCCAGTTGTCAAAAATACCATGCAGATGGAGACTGACAACCAAGAATTAAAAAATTTTTGATTGCCAAATGGCAATGCAATCGACTTTGCCATTAGGAGGTTAGGTTGAATGATCTTACCTTCAGTTCTCCCATGTTCGAAAATTTGTAACAGATTTACATCAATATATACTATTTGCAAACGAAAGCCAAACGATAAATTTAAAAACGAAATTAAAAAATACTGAAATCCAATTCTTTAAGGCGTTACACAAGAATTTTCGAAAAAGTCGCAGTACCTAGATGACATACTGGAAACAAAGCTTTTACGGAATAGAAATGTTAAACACGTAATCGTTAAACCCATCCTGATCTACGGGTCAGAAAGAAAAGAAGGGTGAAAGGGCGATGAATAATGTAAAGGCTAGCCTTTGTTGTTACATTTGAAGAGGCTACTGGGTTAAAGTCTGATCAATATGCACTCTGAATCATAATATCTACGAATTACACCTCTCCGCGTAAGGCCTGCAATAGAAGGTTCGAAATTAATTGTACCTTCCAGCGATGATACGGTTGTGATCTCACTACAAAGCCGATACTGTTCCAGTTTAAAGACCTTTGCATTTCTGAATCTATTTTATTAGACTACGATTGTTCTATATTCCAGGCTGAAATCTACGATACAAAAAAAATACGATTGTGGATAGACCGAAGCCAATTTATAATATTAGCTCACTGGGGCGACTAGCTAGCATTAGAGTAAGGCTAGTGGAAAGCAGAATATAGGTTTTGTACACGTTAACAATGGCACAACTTTAAGGCCAAGATACGATGGGTGTTTATATGGCAATTAAAGTGTTAACTTTTGTTAAACGTCATTACATGTCATCGTATGATCGAACATATGAATATATTTCGGAGCTTAATGACCAGAAATATCGGTATATTGTAGAAGAGGAAACTATACAGCATACTCCACGCAACTGTTTTACGCCGATAAAATTTACCACAAGCATTAATGGTGGGTAAATGAAGAAATGTTTATGATTTTAGAGTATATTTCCATTCAAAATACAACTACTTAAAGTTGTGAATGAAAGAAATACTATTCCGCTAAAAAATTATACCAATTTTCTTTTGAACACACCCTTAATTGCTAATATCCGATCATAAATACCGCCATAAATAAACCACATACTATCTACTATTGCAACAGACACAGCATCATCATCATCATCATTATCATCATCCTAATCGTTATAAACATCAAAGTTGGTCTCCTTGTCATCTTCTTTTTAAGTTTTCGTTGTTGATTTTAAAATGGCATTCTTATAATCCTCTCACACTGTAAAACAAATTGCGCGCGTTAGTTTTCATAAGACTCAAGATGCTTAAGAAGGAGACGAGAAGACGAAGAGGATGTTTTATGCAGCAGCAGCAGCAGCAGCAGTTGTTCTTCTGGCTAGTCTGTCTGGTCTGGTCTGGTCTGGCCTGGTGTTGTGTTTAGTCAGTTATTTTTTTTTTTTATTCATTTTTTTCTTTTTATTTTGGTTTTCTAGAAAAACAAAAAAAGAGAAGAAAAACGTTCAGTTCAATGTACGTACGTGCAACAATATATACAAGAAGTTATAAACGTAAACGTTATATACTGGTTTAGAATTCTTAGAATTTTTGTATACCTTCTCTCACAACCACATTCCATCTGAAGTTCTTGCCTTTTTCGTTATTTTTTTTTTGAATGTTGCAAAAATAAAAAGAAAAAAAAGAAACGAATAAATAAGCTGGTCTTTCTGGATTTTAAGAATGTTATTTTTCAATGCTTTGGTTATATGCTATGCTAGTGTTGTCCTTTCAGTGTTGTTCTTGTTACCTTTGGTTGAAAAGATTGAGAGAGGAAGAGAGAAGTAGCAAAAAAAAGACTGTCTTTTAGAAAAATATGCTGCAGAGAAAAAAAATTTTTAAATCTTTTTATAGATCTCTTTCAAAAACAAACAGCATCGATTTTTGTTTTGGCACAATTTTAGTGTTATTGTTGTTATAGCTTCTATCCTATACTATATACAACAACAACAACAATTCGGCTTACGTGTATAAGTAGATAAGTGACATTCTTTGGTGAAATGCCACTCTAATGTACTGTAAGATATTTTAAAAAAGTCTTCAGTGAAGTTGTTTCTCTCAAATACATATCTTTGGAAAAATTATATTAAATTTATAATAATCATGGTTAGTTGGTAACTCACTGCTTTAGCACATTTTAGATTTATGAAAAAAAAAAAAAGAACGCCAAAGAAAAATTTTTGAAAAAGGCGTTATGTGGAGGTGTATCTCATAACCTCTAAAAAGTCCGGCAACGGAAAGTGTCTCGTCTGTGGTTTAGCAATTGCCAATTTGATCATATATTGTGCCCGATATACATACATACATATGTATTCTCAACTCCATATCTATCGATGTTATGTTCTTCACACGAAACAAGAATTCGCAAACCGTCTAAAAGTAGCTGAGATTATCAAAGCCATTTAGTGTATTCGGGCAATTCTTAAAACCTATGTAACCATCAGAGCAACTATGATCCATAATAGAGCTCCCAAACTTCGTATTGTAATCGTAATTAAACTGGCCAAGAAGCAAAATCTCACAGAAAATATATTGAGGAGGTATGTAGTATAAGAAGGGGTCATCTTCACAGCAAATTTTTTGAAAGATCAATCACATTTCAAATCACTCTGCTCAGAACTGAACAGTTAATACAATTTAAGTATCACATTTATATCAAATCTTTATCGAAACATACAACACGCTCCATTATGAAGAGATTTTTTATGCAAAATGAAGGTGTTTCAGCAAAATTAATCGATCATATTAAAGTTTTATGTCAGAATTCAATTTTGCTATTCAACTGTGATAAAAAAAGACACTTCAATCCGTGAGTCATGCAGCAGACAATATGCAGTAATAGGGACAACAACATAATTAACTATCTACTGGAAGATACACGCTTTATATTCAATTTTGCGTATTTCGAAAACCTTCAGCCTATTTGCCATTTGAGGTAAAACGAAATAAGCTACGATCGTTTAAAACCGAGTTCGAAACTTTCTCTAAAATCCGAAATTTATTCGTCTTTTGGGGTTGTGAGAGTTGGAATAAGCACAACAAATGAAATTCATTCACTGCATGTACATATTTATTAAGCTCTGTATTATTAATAACCATTATCTGCTCTTTCTCTAAAATACGAAATTTTTTCTCCCAGACAGTTGTGAGACTTGGAATTACAAGTACAAATATCACCGGAACTACATTCACCGGAAGTATTTGTAAGTCGCTGTATTGCTATTAAGTAGACCTGACTACAACTAGACAAGGTTAGTCAGCATTCAATGATGATAATGAAAGCAGAATAAATTGGTACGTAATACATAAAACTGATGACATAAAACGGAGCCAGACAGTAGAACATTATTGCAGTCTTTCGTCTGATGCCGTCTGAAGACAAAATATTTGTATTTATGAAGAATTCTACTCCATATGAAGTAAATCTAATTTAGAATTCGAACTATAAAATTTAAATCAGATTTTCCTTAAAAGACAGAAATGAAGTTCCCCCCTTTTTCGTTTAGATTTCTGTAAAATTTTAAAATTGAAACAAATCTTGTTGTATGTTAAAATGTTAATTTTGTTAAATTACCTAGCAATGGTGGTGTAGGTTTTAGGCATTTACTTTGGTATTGTATTATAAAATTACGGTTTAATTTTTTTTGTAATTCTAGTTCTAAAATTCTCCCCCATGATGCAATATAAAAACAATATTTAATTTTTTTTTGTACATACCCACATTAGACAAAAAAGAAAAACGAATAAAATAATTGAAGCAGCATATAAAATATAAAGAAAATAAAAAGGGGGACCCCAACTCCCTTTTGATGTTTTCATTTTTCTTGATCAAAATTCAAAACGAATAGTATCAATCAAAAGTGTATAAATAAAAATAAAAGAAAAACTAAAATAGAAAAGAAGCAAATGGGGGAAAATGTTAGTCTTTTTAATATTGTAGTTAAATTTTTATACGTTTAAATAAAATAACGGCGGCACGCGATCGCAAATGAATTATATTTATAATGCAATAACGTTAATAAAGAAAGAAAGAAGGGGTGAATATTTTAGAATATAAATTTCTAAAAATATTGTAACACAACAATTAAAAATTCCCCAAAGTATTTCAAACTTATGATAGCACTTAATCTAGACACACAGAAGACACAAGACACTCAATCGAAAGCAACAAACACGCAAGACTTCATTATATTACACACTCTATATTTAAAAAACAAGAAAATATGAAAAAAAAAATGTTAAACTTTGTAACAGGACCGGACGGGCCGCGTAAATTAAGTTCTTCCACAAAGATCTGAGAACACAAATAAGAAATATAAACTAATCTAAACACTCGTTAAAATGAAACTAATATCGTAAGAACATAAAACGATGCCAAATAGCCTCTAAACAAAAGCAAGCATATGCAATATGTATTTTCACTCTCTTGAAAGAAGGATGAAGATTCCTCTTCCTCTTTAGCGAGGAGTATGCTATGTGTATGCGATATGTTTATGTATATACATATACGTAGTATGTGTGACTGTGTAAAATATATATAAAGAAAAGTAAAATACAGGAGAGAGAAAATATAAAAGAAACAAAAATGTGACGGTGGCGTTGGCAGCAAAGGCGATACACTATTGTAAGATGGGAAAAGCAGAAGTGTTTAGGAAAAAAGATGAACTTTATATGAAAACAAATTACCACATAACCAAAGATGAGAGGCCACAATACGCTAAACATGTGAATATAGCTTCTAAGTTGTCGTTAATGAAAAGACAGTTAAATCAAATACGGTACTATATTTCTAATATAATGGTGTATACTTGGAGCCTACATAACAACAGTTATTAAAGTTGGAAAAATTTTGTTTTCTCAGTACCTCTATTATTTCTTGTTTTAAAAATGACAAAAAGCAAATCAATTATGTTTTCGCAAAAACTGTCATATTCCATTATCTATATTTTATTTTATCTCTTTTTAATAGAAAAAATAAATTCAAATAAGAAGTAGAATAGTGAACAAATTAAAATTGAATAATTTATTCTATCGAAACTTAATTTTCCTTTCGTTTGAAAATGAAGAAAACCAGTACAACTCACAGTGCCACAGAATTCGCAACGCACTTTTAGGTTTTAAACCCTGGCAATTTAGACATCGATGTCTTAAAAATAATTGAATAAGATGCGGTCGGTTGAACGATTTTAACAATTAAATGTTCCCAGCTTTACCACTAAAAACTGAATTAAATATTACACGGCATTTGAAATAAGGTTAAATGCTATCAAATCGCTTTCAAGCTATTTGTAAAGTCTTTATAGGCTAAACATGGCTATATTGGACATTAGATTATAATATTACAGCACTTGTAATTGGTGGCACATTCCTTTATAAACTGTATGTTCTCTACATGCATACATACATACAAGTAAAAATAGTGACGATGTGATAGAACGTTAATGATTTCTGTGATGAAAACCAATTTATAATCCTTTCGACTACACATATACATACGTTTATAGAGTTAACAAAAACATCAATTGATATAAATTTTTAATGGTATATAAATAAAGAGAGCAGTAGCAATCTTTTTCTCCTACTTACAAATACATTTTGTTTTGAATTCCGAAATTTTTTTATCACAATATAATGCAACATACATACATTTACAATTGGCGAAATTCTTTATCATAAACTCCGCCTAAAAAATCAACAATAATATCCGCCGCAGCGACAAAAGTAAGGAATCAGCGTTAAAAAAAATAAAATAAGTTTACGCGCCAAAACTCTAGATTTTCGACGACAACATCATCGTCATCGTCATCATCATGGTTTTTAATTCAAATTTTTCAAAAGGTTTTATTTTCTTCCATTTGTTTTTTATGCACAACAAAAATATTGAGCCCATATACTATATATGTATACATATGTGTCTACTCATCGTATGTAGTATACGAAAACAAAAATCAAGAATGAGTCGTGGTATGTATGGTGGTAAATCGTAAACAAGTCAATAACATTCAAGGACTATGGGGATCTTTTCTTTTTTTCTTTTGAATCAAAACAACTAAAGTTCATTGCTTTCAAGTCGGAGAAAAACAGAAACAAAAAAAAAAACAGAATCAAAATAAATAAATAACAACAACAATAACAAAACAAGACGAAAAATGATCAACAACCACAACCAGCGGCTTAAAAAATAAACTGCAAATGATCCCCCCATAGAGGATAGGAGTAAAGTATACACATTAGTATGGTATAGTTAGAGAGAGAGAGGTGAGCGAGTGAGTAATAGGAGCGCAATATGGCTGAGGATTATTTTTAGAAGTTTTTTCCTTTTGTTTTCCTTTTTAATTCACAAAAATATATTCACAAGTTCACAATTCCCAGACCAGACCAGCGAAAGGAAATCAATGTTCGTTTTTGTGCAAGATTTATAAAGGCAAAGAATGGTTGGAAGAAGTATTTTTTTATAACGTTGTTGTTGTTTGTTTTTAAGTAAGTCACAACCAACCTTATGCCGCGATTAGGATCTTTTGAAGCGGTGTTTTATGCAAAAAAAAAGAAAGAAAAAAGCAACAATGTTGTGTTGTTTACGTTTTTAATGGTAAACATTTTTTCGTTCATTCGTTTTTGCTTTTGGTTGTTTATGATGTCGCCGTTTTTTTTTTTTTTTATAAAATTATACACAAATACTCGAGTGTATGGGATTGCATATTTGTTGAATTGAATTTTGGCGCTAAAGTTAAGGAGCTTTTAATAGTAGGTCTTCGTTTTAACATGCGTTTATTTATAAGTATGTAGTATGTGCATATATGTATGTCTCGAGTTAAATGTTTGTACATTATACTTTCTGAGAATTAAGGATATGTTAAATATTGTTTTCTTACTTTTTAATAGAATTGAAAAAGAAGTAAATAATATATGTATTCGAAAGAATTCCTAAGAATTCTGTATTATAATGATAAACAATAAGTTTTTTATCAACAGCGTTTGAAATTAACGGAAACATTTCGTATAAACGTTAATAGGGGACAATGCTCTCATCGGTATAAAAATACCTTCTTTTGATAACTAAGAAAATAATAGTGAAATCCTATAAAAAATACTTCTAAAGGCTTCTAAAGTTTCTCGAAGAAATGACCATTCAATACTGTTTTACATGTTTCAGTTAAACTATTTTACAAGTAGTGGTTAAATATAAAGCGCTTGTCACGCCAAAAATTTTTTAAATTGGATTTTAGGTTAGTCACTTGCAAATAATTCTTTTTTTAATTTTCTTAATTCCTTCCCTTACTGAAGTAGATTTAATCTATCAATTGCCAATTGGACTCGCAATTTTTACGGTGCCTAAAAAACTCATGTAGGATAAGTATCAAGAGTTCTACTTGTCTTATTGACATCGATATTGAGAAAGTTGTAAATTGGTAAAATGTATGGAATGTAGGCCTAAAAACCCCAGTTTGCTGAATTGCCTTCACTAAAAAGTGCAATTTTAGAAAATGAGTGATAAAAAACTACGAAATAGGTACCTAGGTAGGTATTTTGTTTTGTTTTTAAATAATTTTTGTTTAACTCACCATAAATTCGAACCGTGAAGGAAGTAGATTTTTAATCAAGTGGTTGTTGTGGCTAAAAATAAAAGAAAATACAAATTATTTAATAATAATTATGATATTTTAGAACAATTAACACATTTTAATTTGGTTCTCATTTAATGTTTTTTTCGTTTTAAATTTTGTAAGTTTTTAATAATGTTTTTTGTAATTTAATTGTTTTTCAAGTATCTTTTTAAGTTAATTAATTTTTTTAGTCCAATTATAGGTACCTATTTGTTATTTATTTATTTTATTGTTTAAATTTATTTTTAATTTATCTTATTTACTTATATTTTATTTAAATTAATTTTCCATAATTATATTGTTAAACTAAATTTCTTAATTATAAAACAAATAGTATAAAAATAAAAGCTTTTCCTAGCTTCCATTTTTTTTATTCGTCTGGTAACTTAACCTCAATGAAACTGTCAAAACCGCCTTACAAACTCCATGAAAAATGCGCAGAATATACAAAAACTCAAAACAAAACAAAAAAAAATTCGCATTTGCCAGAAATGCAATTTTTAAAATAAAAAAAAGGAAAAATAAAAACAAATACAACATAAAAAAATGCTTTACGACAAGAAAAAAAAATGCATCATAAATGCACTAAAAACGTAAACAAACGAGTTTATAAAAGAGAATCGAAATAAAAATATGCGCCACAACACAACATAGACTGTAAACAAAAACAAATTTTCTATGTGTTGTAAGCGTTTGTGTGTACAAAAACAAATAAAAACTGTACATATAAACAAGACAATGCATTACTCTGCATACAACACAACTACAAGCAAAACACCAAAATGAAATGAGCAACGAACGAAAGGCAATACATAGAAAAAATTAAAGAACCGGCATTGAAAATAAAAATACACAAAAAGAAGATATGGTTGGTAAATGTTATAGCAGAAAAGAAACGAAACAATAATAAAAAAAACGCAACAAAGAAGAAATAACAACATATCGTATTATGTTTATGTTTCTTTAATGGAAATGAAACAAAAACAACAACACAATACTCATTTATTATTATGTGTACAGTACACAACAAAAATACTATAAAACTACTACGACCGCTGTCTACTACGTTCAAGTGCCTGAGACTTGTGTAGAAAGAGAAAATGAAAACAAAAATACAAACAAAAAAAAATTTTTTTTTGAGCTCAACAGAATGAATGGCCATGACAAGAGATAGAGAAAAATATAACACAAAACAGCGCATATATCAATATACTAGTAAAGAGAAAGAAAATTAAGAGAGAGAGATGGAGAGTATTCAACTAGAAGCAGACATAATTTTCTCCTTATACTCTCTTCTGTATGTAAGAGAACTTCTTTTGCTGAATCGAACGCAAGAACCTCATTAAAAACAGGAAACTACTACTAGAAGAAACAGGAAATGAAAGAATAAAAAATACAATATATAACAGAACAGAAAGAGATAGAGACACAGAACGAGTAAAATGCAATGTTGGTAAAGAGAATTATTTTAATGCTTTGTTTTGATTTTGAATTTGTACCGATTGAGAATTTCAAAGTAAAGAAAACAAAATTTAAAAAAAACGTAAGGCCAATGACGTAGGAAACAATGGTGTGGCCGTTGTTGTTGTTTTTTATTTCTATACAGCCAACATAAAAATCAATGAGAAACTATTTTGTTTTACTGATATTAAGTTGAAAAATTAAAACTAAAAGCGCCTAAAGGTTTTAACAAAAAATGTGGATAAAGTAATGTGAAATATTTTAGGTAAAGAATGGTAATAAAAATAAAGTAATAGATAAAAATTGGTATAAAAAAAAATAAATAAAAAATAAAAAGAATGCTTAAAAAAATAAAAATTAAACTTTGCAATTATAAACAAAAATATTACAAATTAAATAAAATCAGACTATTATGTTAAATAAAATTTATTAAAAGCAAAATGGTGGATTATTTAAACATGAAAAATTGTTAAAATATTCAGAAAAGTTGCGGGGTAGTGGCAATACCCAATAAAATGGAACTATTTTGCAATGTATGTATGTGGATCTTGAAAATATTGAATATTTATAGGGTTTTTGAACAAAGATTTCCGAACTTTGACAGTTGTTCAAGCTTCATCTGTCAAATTAGTTGTCATTTATTTTTATTTTATTTATTTGTCTAATCAACATGGTCGACCATAGACAACGGCATGTGTACGCTGTAAGGACTTTAAGCAGTTGACAACTGACACCAATTTTAATCGAAAAATTGTCCTCCACCAAGGAAATGTTTGAATTTTGTGATGGCGGGGCGTCATCACTTCATATTTATTAGACAATGACGTTGAGTTGACCAGATTCAAGCACTGCCAACGGCAAGCATTATCGATCGATGGATGATTAGATATTGCAGCACCTTTTTGCTCATTTAAGGGTTATCATTTCTACTGTAAGTTCTATGAATTTGTATGGTCATCAGACTTACAAATCATAGACACAAAAAGTCTGCATGAAGTTAGACTGGCAACAGACATTATGAGCTGGTGGCAAGTATTCTAAATGCTGACTTGACTGTCACTCTCTGTAGTCATCACTTTAGGATTAAAGAAAAATCATAAGACTGTTACATGCATACTTATTTATGCTATCATACATGTTTTTTTTATTTTTTATTTTGTGTACTTCGTATTCTGTTTTGTAATGTACAAACAAACACCACTTCTTGAAAACCATATTTTGCTTTTTTCTAATTCAGTTTTTAATATTTTGCCTATGGTGTTGGCTCGTCTCCTTCATTTTCCCAACGTTCTTAGAATTTTTAAGCCATATAGGTATAAACAATATACATACCAACATACTTGAGTAAGCATAGCTAAACCCAACAACGGCAACAACATTAATAAATAAATATAACATACATATTAAAAAAAGAACTGTACCTTAAATTAAAAGATCTTTCATAAACATTCTTCTTTTTTTACAAATTAACACCTGTTACCATTTTGAAGAGTGATGATCGTCATCAACCGTCGTCGTCTTTACCAGCAGTTTCACCTTGTTTGGTCGTTATATGAAGAAAATATGAAATTTAAGTCATAAAACATCTTCATTTGTAAAATTCATAAAAATAATAATAAAAAGAAAAAGAAAACAAAACAAAAATAAATTTAATACCCAGAGGAGGTTCAAGTTCATATACGGTTTAAAAAAGAATATGAACACACAACCAATCGCTGTGTAATTTTCTTCAGGTAATAATTTCATTGGTGACATACTCTAATACCACAAGACGGTACTTTTCTTTGTAACTGCATTCCTAGTAAAAATAAATTGAAACTTTTCTTTCAAAGAAACGTTAATAAAAATGAAAACATTCCACGAGAGGTGTGATCAAAAAGTAATGTGGTTTCACAGATTTCCCATGAAATTTTCTTTAACCTTAAGCGGGTGTAACTAAATCAAGTAGAATGTGGTAAAGAAAACTGCTAATGTCGTCTCCATTTGTATCCATTTGTAACATACTAAAACTACCGGCATGTATCAATCCGTTTTGAAAATTTCAATCCAAATGGACGGACGTGGTTAGATGGTTCCGAGGAATACTGATATTCCTGGGAATGAATGGAACGGGGCTTATTCCTCTTATGATTGAGATCTTACTCGATTATTGAAGTGGTTATTGATTTCAATTTTCCCATCTGCTATGGAGATATGTGTTCAGAGAGGAAGCAGTGGTGCCGAGTGGATAGGTCGGAATATTAAGTGGCTAGGCAACGCGATGTTGGCTATAGGTCGACGGTGGTAAAATTAGCTCGTTGCTAGGGTTCGTTAAAAGCTTTAGGTTAGGTTAGAGGACGTGTACTTGTCAATTAAGACAAGTACAGTACCCGGAGGTCGAATTGACCCATTGTACAACGTTCTAGTGTCTCACACCACTTATGTTGTGTGTGTTAATTTTATACATGAGTGGTGGGACCCCTACAATTTAAAATCGACTCCGAACGACAGATTTTTGAGAAACTTTTCATGGCCATTTTATTTACTCTCAGAGTTTTGGCCAGAAATCTGCTGAGAGGAAAGGAAGTCGCCGAAGAAATACTTTTTGTATTTTGTCTTGATAACTGACCTGGGGCTCGAACCCTGGCTTTACGTCTAATAAGCCAACACACTACCTACTAGACTACGGCGACTTCTTAAAAGCTTTAGCTCAATCCTGATTACTGCGTGGTAGGTGAAGACAAAATCTTGTGACTATTCGGCTCTTGGTAAAAGGTTTTAAATACCCTGAGAAGGGAGTTTTCGTGGTTTTCAAGGGCCGGTATCCATACTCCCTTAAGGTTTCTTATGGGATCAAGATGGGTGAAAGGTGTACGTCGTAGCTTGCGTAACTGATTCCTCCCCTCTGTTTGTGCCCGGAGAGTGATAGCCTCTCTCTATTCAAATTCTTTGGCTCTTTGCATTCGCTTACGTTTTCTAGGATGAATACATGAACATATTTGCAATGATTACTATATATACTCAGCCACAAAAGTATACATACGGTTAACAAATTTCAGAAATTTTTTAACCTATCTGTTTTCGTTGAAAATCTTTATAATTGTCTTACAACTTTCCTCGATTTTAAGACGGTGGTCTTGGTTAAAAAATTTCTGAAATTTGTTAACCGTATGTATACTTCAGTAACTGTGTGTATGTTCTACAAATGAAAATGTTGCTGGCTCACGTTTCAGAAATATTCAGTCCTAATGTCGAAATTTTTATTATTGTCATGTTTTTGAGAGAGAATTTATTCAATTTCCAATATTAATGGCAAGATAGCAAAAAAATGTCATAGTAATACAAGCCAAACTATGTAACCACAAAGCAACTATGTTTCCAAATACAAATCACCTTTGGTTTGCAATTTAATTCTAATATTTCATACCTGCATACCAGTAATATTGGCGCAAGGGTCCATCATCCTTACCGCCTATTTCAAATATTTTACATTCATACTTGCTCTTAGGGCCGTTTTTTGAATGCAAGTTTAAACTCGAGATTAAGTTAATCTCCAGTTAAACTCCGTTTTCAGTTTTTGAATTCACTTAATCTTGAGTTTAACCTTACGGTTAAGTAGTTAATCTCGAGTTTAAACCACCAACGTTGCTGGTTTAAACTCGAGATTAACTATGACAAGTAGTTGACAAAATTTTTTTTTTTAAAAAGCTTTTAAGTGAGGGGAAGCCGAATACGACAAATATTTAAGTAACTATGAATTATATAACACACAAATTGACAACAGACAGTCTTAATTTATTTATTATTTGAAGAAAATAATTTTTTTACATAAATATCAACAGTTTCAGCTTTTGTTTGTTTGCTTTCGTTATATACAAAAGCAAATTGTTGTGAAACACTTTGCAAAAAAGTAGTAAACAGAACAAAGTAAACGAAAAAATGTTGCCATTTTTGCTTATAAATACGGCAGCTCTACAAAGTTAATCTCCAGTTAAATTCGCATTCAAAAAATGAAAACTGAGTTAACTGGAGATTAACTTTAACTGGAGATTAACTTAATCTCGAGTTTAAACTTGCATTCAAAAAACGGCCCTAAGAGTAACAGGAGTAGGTATGTTGACATATAGAGAATAGAGAAAACATATCAATAGAAAATAGATTTGATTTTTAAAATAAAAAAGGAAAGCATGTTGGTTGTATTTATAACAAAAATTTTAAAAACTAAATAAATAAGAGATTTAAATAATGCTTATGACGTTTTATGTCTACGTCCGGCCACCGGCGTGACTGCACATGTAGTTTTTTTTTGAAAATACTTTACAATAATACATACTCTACTCTACTATATGTACGTAATACATAGATTCGTGTGGTGTTTTTGGAAGAGAATTGTTGAAAAAAAAATTGTGTCTAACATCTGTGTGTGAATTTTTGAACTACTGCTGGCTGGCTGGCTGGCATTTCGACCTAGATTTTTCCATGAAATTTCAATGATTTACTATACTACTACGTAATTCACATATGAGTAAACATTCGTTTCAAATTTTTTCTATACCACACACACATTTTTTTTAAATTTTTTTTCTTTTTTTGTTGTAAATTTTTAGCCTCTATTCACACATGTATTTATTTCTCTCTTTTGCATTTTTTTTCCCAAGTAGTAATAAATAAATAAATAACAAAAATAATTTAAAACCCACAATAGTATGAACACGTAGATACAATTTGACGCTGCTTGTGAAGAGGATGATTTTGCTCTTTTTGTTTTAAAATAGTTTAACAGCAACAACAAATGAAAACCGGAAATAGTCATTTAATAAATGTAAATACACGCTAGAGAAATACAGATTCTGCTTTATATTTGTTTGTCTGTCTACATTAGTCATTGAAAAATTCACCGAAGAAACATGTTTATATTGATGATGACATAGTGATATTTATTACTAAACGAAATTGTAAAATATTTGTCATTAGTTTGTCTAAAAATCGGCCATCTCGAATATATAAAAAGAGATTTGAATCACACCTGCCACCAATGATGATGATTTAGAAGTTCTCAAGAGTTCGATTTCATATGTTTAAACGTTTGCATAGTAACAACTTAAATATCATCATTAATCTAAAACCGCTCGTCTTATAGAAACGCGGACGATACTTTCTAAATTTTAATTTTTTATTTTAAATTCGGTCTCCATTGCGTAGAACAATTATTAAATTTTTGTTATAACTTTGCCAATAGAAAAGTAGTTCATAAATTTTAAATGGTCGGGATTATGGGTCATGTACACACCACACACATATAGTTCTGTCTGAAGACGGGTAGTATATAGAATACGTACCCATTATGGAAAATGCACAGATAGACAGAATTTGTTCTCCATAAGTCTCTATCAAACACATTCCCTACATGTTCGAAAACATCTAACGACTACTGCAGGATAGTACGTTCAGTGTATAATTACTGTCAAGGTATTGACCTGATCTAAAGTATAATTGAATGGCAAACTATAACGTCCGGGTGTTCTGCAAGACAAGTAATTTAGATGATCGATAATTTATATTGGAAGCACTCAACTACCCAAACATTTTTGAGTTAATTTTATACAAATTTTGAATTCTCAAAAATTGATTTTCTTACAGAAAGTTTAATACCCTGTTTTTGAAAGATGAATGGTTTCAGGCGAACGACTGTTTGTATGGAAATACAGAAATGCTTGTAATTTTGTGACATACGCTGGTACTGGGTACTGTAGTTTTGTACAAAACTCACTCAACAATACTTCCAACTAAAAGATGACATGAAATATTTAACATTATGGGGAACAACAACAAAAACTGGCATATGTTTAAAGTTGTAAAAATAGTTTTACATTTTCTTTAAACAAAAAAAAAATGTGAAATTCGATATGTACTGTACCATAAACTGTTTTAAACACAAATTGACAGATGTTTAAAATTGAAGGTAAAATAACATCCGGTAAATTAATAAATTCGAAAGGAAATTTTAAGAACCTAAAGAAAATACGATGTATATATGTATGTATATGCACATTTCTAAATAATCAACAGTAATCATAACTCACGACAAGAGAAGTATGTGATTTTGGAGAATTTAGGCGGACCTTTATTTAATTCAAACGCTGACAACATAGCTATCTGCTGTTAGTCAGTCAGCAGAAAAGATTTGTTTTGTTACAGCACATAATTGGAATAAAACACAACGCCGATTTGCCCACACACACACGCACATACACTACCTCAAAGTGGTGAGTGCAAAATAACTAACCTACGCTAATATAACACTACGTATGAAATAGTAAAAAAGCAAAGAAAAAAAAATACAAATACAAAATAAAGTGCATAATAAAACAATACAGCAAGAAGTAGTGTCTCATGTAATAATAAAAAAAAATAAAAAGAAATACTTAAAAAAAATAACGGCTTTGCTATATAAAGCACAATGCAAACAACAACAAACGAAAACCAATAAGTTGGCAACACTAACCACAGCACACACTGTCTCAAAGCCAGAACGAAACAGAGAAAATTTGTAACACACAAAACACCACCATCAAGTCAAAGAGAAATATTGAAATTAAAAATGAAACGAAATAAAATGAAACAAGTACAAAGAGTAACCGGGGAAAAAGAGATTTTTTTCAATAGGAATGTTAATTTCTCCAACCCAAATAGAAACTACATACAAAACTCTCATACTCTCTCGCTCTCTATACTAGGAATTTAATAATAAAAAGGAAAAGTTAAGAAGGCATTAACCGCTGCTATTATATTCTTTTTTCTTTTATTTGCAAAAGCAAAAGAAAAAACAAAAAGAAACCAACAATGACGCTAACAGAGACGCAAACGTTGACATTCTTCTTTTTTGCTGTTGCTGTTAATTTTCAGCAAAATACCGTATAAAAACAAAAACTACTTAATGGCATTCATTGAATGGTGGTGGTATGTGCATGAGTAGCGACCAGACAGTTTTTTTTGGTATTGAGAACAAGAAAAACAGCAACACAAAATAATAAAAAAAAGAAAATTGTTTCTGTGTTAATATAGAAAAAGAAGAGCAGCAGACAATTTATTTTTGTTTTATTTTTGATTGTGTGCAGTATATTTCTGCGTTGCGTAGTTTTTGTTATTTGCATTATTGCCTATGTAGCGGTTATTTACGAACTAAATTTTATCTTATAATTTATCTTTTAGTTACAAAGAAAAATTGCGCGAAAGTATTAAAACTGGGAACTGTTTCAAAATAAACTATACACTAACAAATAAAACCCAACTAAAGCTTCGAAAAAACCTTGATCGAGCGATAATTAAATATAAATATTTTCCGAAATTGTTGCATTAGACGAACGGTGTACAACAAGAGTTCATGTAGGTGACATGATCAGATAAAAAAAAACGGATTATTACTGATAAGTTGATGTATGAAGCTATATCTATATAGCAGATTTCATAAAAATATAAAAAACAGAATTGAAAGAATTAAATAAATAAATAGAAGTAAATACAATACAGAAACAATATATGTATACCTATAGAATAAAGTAACAAAAATGAAGTTTTAAAAAATAATATAAATATCTAAACAAATTAAATAAAACAAGATTTAAAAATAAACACTCTTAATCACTCCTTATTGCTTCTGGAACAAAGTTGACACCATTGCTTGCTCTCTTTATTTTTTGTCCTTTTTTTAAAGGTGGTATATGAAAATATCCTAATTTTAAACATGCATAACTTGGCATCACTGACTTTTTCTTATTGTTTTGCAGAGATGGGATGGATGACTTCAAAAAAAAAAAATTTGAAAAATTGTTCCAAAAACATTGTTGTGTGCGTGTGAGTGCGTATGCTTGAAAATTATTTTTTATTTTGTACAGCAAAAATAGAGAGGCGGTAAAACTAAACATGTATACAGTAAATGAGTAGATGATATTAAAAAAACAGACAAGTTAGCAGCACGTCGTAAAGACAGACCATTGTTGCGTCTACAATAAAAAAAATAAACTCAGACAGCAATTGCAGACGTCGGGGCGTAATTTATTGACCATATTGAAATACATTTTTTTTTTTTAAGTAGAGGATTTTTTTCTTGTTAGAGGAAGTATGAAATACTGAAGAAGAAGAGAATGAAGAGAAGTGGGGAGAAGGTATGGCATAGAAATGTAGAAGGAAAAAAGACAAAATGGAAAAATATCAAAAAAAATTTTGTTTGTATGATGACTGGCTTTGGTTGCGTATAGTCGATATGTGTATGCGTATATGAATGAGTGTGAAGTGTATATTTGTTGTATTTGAAAATATATATGGGGGAAAAATAGAGGATATAGAAGAAATTCTTTACAAGGAGGGTACATAAGAAAAGAATACCACCAACAAACCAATCAATTATTTCTTAATTTTTTTTTCTTAAAATTTTGTGGACTTACTTTTTTTTGGAAGGAAATCGAAATATCTTTGTTTTATTTATTTTGCCTTTAAATAAGAACTTTCACGAAAGGAATTTTCAATGTTTTTGTATGTATGTAAGCGTAATACACAATTTCAAAGAGGAAAATTTATAAAACTTTATTGCGTAGTTTGCTTTTCTTTTATTTCTTCTTTTTTTCAACACCTAAAGTTCAAAAAAATAATAGTTTGTTTGCTTTTATTTATTTTATTTCCAACATTTTTGTTTTTTTCATTTAATTTTCTCACGAAAGTTTCTTCACTTCAATGAATGAGATTTTTTTCTTATGAATTTTGTTTGTATTTAAAACTACCCGTTATTCGAAGAAATAAAAAATTGTGTATTGAAAAAGAAACAAAAAGATGTTTTTTTTCTTCTTTTACTTATTTTTTTGGTAAAACAACACGACGACGTTACAATAGAAATAACGTTATCACCACAAAACGGACGTGCAGATGTATCGAGAGTTCGATTCAAACGAATTTCTAGACGAGCAAAACATTTTTAAGCAACCGCGAGCAATATTTTCAAAACTTAGTACTCATTTAACTCTACACAAAAACAATTACATGTTCCATTCCGAAATAATTTCTTGCTCTCAGCTTATAACCAAAGAATGAAGTGGTTTTTTCTTGTTATTTCTCTCGCTCTAACTCAAACTCTCTTCCATGTTCAGTTGCTCTTATTTAGTAAGGCGGCTTATACCCCTTAAATGAAGTTGCCACATTATTTTCCTTTATTTATAATTTTAATAACAAAATTCCTCCTCTCTCATAATGTTAATCGCTCAATAGTTCATTGTACTAAAATTTACTGCAAAGTAAATTTACTTTGCTGCCACAGCCTTTGCTGGCAGCGATGTCTGTGCCTTTAATTTGTTTTGTTTTCAGTGAACATTTTTTTAGTCGTCCCCCTTCAACAAATATTATTTTATACAGTGTTGCCATTTTAGCAATTTTAAATGCCGGCGTAAACGTGTTAAACACAGTGAAAGCATTCTAATGAAGAATCTTCCTTTGAATGTTTCAGCACAGTATGCAGGTTGATAGATTTGGAGGCCACCTATGCCATCAATTTGGGTATCTATGCATACTATGAGCTAAGTTTGATGTGATGTTTAACTTTTGTCGCACAGTAATTGAGCATTGATTGCTCACGGCGTAAAATAATCTGGTTTTGTTTACAGGGCAATAACTGGATCTATGCCCCGAAATGCATGTGTATATGGATGCAAATAAAGCGAATTTTGAGTTGTGCTTGGCAATGTACATCCTTTAGGATGAAGAATAATTTAAGTGATGTCATACAAGCCGCAGTGTCTGTAAATTGGCTAAGGTACTATCTAGAGCACGTACATTACGACAATTAGGATTTAATATAAGCTTTGAATGCATTTGAAAGAGTTTTTACGATATCCGTGCCGATTAAGAAATTCCGGGGATTTCTAAATAATATTACAAGACATTCGACATGTCTGTATGACTAATACCTTGGCAACACTGGTTGTATATCATTAAATAAAGGAAAAAATTAAAAGTAAAAAAGTATAAACCAAGCAAAAACGCAATTGTGGCCTAAAAAACATTAACACATCCAGCCAGTCAGCCTGCCAGCGTACATTATTTTGCAATACAAAATTTGTATAACTATGTACGTACGTACGTATTTGTCTTCTATTCTTTTCTTACCACCACCCTAAGATTTGAGAGATTGGGTTTGCAAACAAACGGCGAAAAGGGAAAAATTTTATGTACAAGAAAGGAAGAAAGAAAATTTTATCACATAAATATTTGAGAAATGAGGATATGTTTTATGTACATAAAAAAAAAAAGGAACAAAAGAAATTAAACGAACGAACTGACGAGACGACGGTCAAGGACACGCCCAGTAAAAAGATGTTGACAAGACATAGAATTTTCTTTGAAAAACTGTGAGACTTAGAACAGATTTCAATTGTTTTCTTAGAAATTTCCTCCAATTCTCTTTCTATAACAAATTTTCTTTTAATTTATAGATATTGAAAGACAGTTTAACTGAATTATTTGAGCCTAAAAGTATACACAATAAGAACATGTAGAAATATTCTGGATGTTTGTCCTGTTGCAAAAAACAATACTCAACGATTCTTTAAATTAAGTTCCCGCTCTCATTCGAATGACAATTAATTTAAGAACTTGATCGTTTTGAAAATTCACTCAAATTTAAATAAACAAAGTACATAATAAGTTCTTTTAAATCATTTTTTGCTTAATTTTAGCAAATTATTTGACATAAAACTTAATTCAGATCGATTTTGATAACAAAATCAGTAAAATCTCAATAGATTTCCTCTACGAAAAGACGCGAAAAGTGCAATTCCTTCATCAATCCTGCATGCGGACTACATCTTCATGCACAGGGTTGCCTCCTTATGGTCAAAATTCAATCCTACAGGTACGAAACTAATCGCAAGCAATAGTAGGAGGGAGATAAGATCTATAATAGACCTTTAGACAAAGCTTTAGTATATAAATCAGGGATATCACTGATTTCGGTAGGTTCTATGAATAGGAAGAGGAAAATTGTGAATCATATTTTATGTAACTGTTCTTCTATGCCGGCATGTAGGCAGTAGCGTTTAAGTAATTGGTTTTTTAAAGAACTGGTAGAGTATAAAGAACTGTAAGTTGGAGAATCTAATAGGGTTTGACTGGTTAGGAGGCTTTTCTTCTACCCTAACCTAATGTTAGTTGCCAACTGTATGTAATCTGTATATCTGTTTAAGCAAATCAATATTTATTTGTTAAATTAAAACTGAGTTGCAAAGTTAAATTTTTAAGCAATTGAATCCCATTGTAATCCATTTTTTTTTTTTTTTTTTTGAACAAAAGAAGGGAGAGAAGCCGGTAAATTTTTAATGAAGATTTCCCTTTCTAACCGGAAATTCTTTTTGGCTGTCTCCCATTTTAATTACATTTATGCAATAATAAAAAAAAAAAGGAAAACGAGGTCAACGCTTAACATTTCTTAATCAGCATACACTTCGTGTTGAACTTTTAGTGGACCATTTCATATAGTATTTGCAATAATTACAATTTTTTTGCTGTTGTTGAGAAATGCAGAAATGCATGCAGCCAACAGCGTAGTATGAAAAAAAAAACCAATAACGAACCAACTGTTGTTGTTGGTTATTCCTCTGGCTATGACTATATATGTATGTACACATTTATGTACGTCCAAATGTATGTATGTTGCTGTTGCACTTCAGGAAGTTCATGTACATAAACGAAGAGGGCGTTTTACGTACGTACCAAATTACAGTAACAACAACAACAACAGTAGTAAAGCAATGATGTAAAACAAACAGAAAAAAATATTAAAAACAAAACATATGCAACATCTATACAAAAAAAAAAAAATGGCAAAAGAAAAAAGAAATGAAAATAAATATGAAAGAAAAACGAGATCAACAACAACGCCAACACGTCATTGACATATTGCCACAGTGTTTATAATAACAACAACAACAACAACAACAACAACAACAACAACAACAACAACAACAATATTAACAGCAACAGTAACAACATTAAAAAAGTATATATTTATTAATAAAAAAAAAAAATAAGACCCACAAGAAAAAGCAGCAACAACAGCAACAGCTACGACAACAAATACCACACCACCACCACCAGCAGTAACATTAACAGACGCCGAACCAATATGAAAGCAGTATGTATGCAAGAAAGGGGAGTTAAAAAGAGGGGACAAATGTGTAACATTGATGTTTTAAATGAATGAAAACATTGTTGTATACAGTCTACATACATACATATATAATACATACATATATGTGATGAGTAAAGTAACGGTATACAAATGTATGAATATTTCAATATGCAAAATACTAACTTGAATACAAATGCAGTCAGTCAGTATAACAAGTCAGTCTACATGCATACACATGTGAATCGTTTGTAACTTCCCTTCTCCATCCGCTCCTCCTTAATATTTTTATTATTTTGCTTTTGTACTTTTACAATTCGGTTATGTGTGTGTGTGTATATGGTTTTTTATTTTTCAAAGGAAATGCATTGGAATGTACATCATCATAGTTTGTATTGCATATACGTATGTACTATGAAAAGTAACAAAAACAAAAAAAAATATGAAAAATCTCAGAGACATTTTATTGTTGCTGCTGCTACACATACAAAGTATAAAAAGAAAATATGTCATGTTTAAGAACGGAAGTATTACTTTATGAATTATTTGTATTGTTGGAAATTTATTAGTTTATTATGTGAGTGTGGTTATTTTTATTGTTACTGCTGTTGTTATAGCCTCTTTTTACAATACATCATACAATTTTTTCTTTATCCATAAAATTTGCAATCACCAGTAAGTATTCGGTGACAATGTATCATTTAAAAGAACATCGTGTTCTATTATTAAAAAAAAATAAATTAAATAAAATAATAAGTATGCAATAAAATGGAATACAAGTCTATAAGTACCTATTTCAACATCCTTTTTAATTCTGAATGAAATTAAATTTCCTTGGAAAGACAACTGAAATCATAGATTGCACAAGTATAGTTACAAAGGCTATAACATAATCAGTGAGTACATGAGTAACCCGAAAAGATTTCGGCTTCTTAAGCGTTTCTTTTCAAAACAAATAAATATATTTTTACTTAGGTAGCGCGTAAAACTATAAACAACTTTAATTATCTTGAGAAAACTTTATAGCTAACTTTGACCTAACCTAACCTAAAAAAATCAAACTTAAAGCGTAATTTCTTTAAAATATCCAAGTCGCGACCCTGTTTATAGCTTTTCCTAATGCTTAATTAAAATAAAATTATTTATTGAGTTAAAAGTGCAATAATATTCACTTACGCTGATGTATAATTCAAATTAACTTTCAAACAAATTCAAATAATTGTGTGACAGAGACGCACTTGATATTAGTCAAACGCAAAAAGCTTTGAATACAGAAAATGGGCATAAACTAAAGTTTCATGACTCGGCCGTAATGTTTTCCATTCTTTTCCAAAGTTTGCTGAAAAATTCTCTGCCATTTCTAAGAACTGAATGAAATGTGTGTTATTATTGCGCTAGCACCGCAAACAGTCTTTACTGACCTCTGGTTGGAGGTATTCTTTTCACAAGCCACCTAACCGAGAGCTTTAAGTGATTAGCCAATTTCTGCAAAATTAATTTATGGTAGTTTAGGTTAGGTTTGGAAATTAGATGAAACAGTTTCACCCGGAGACCAGGAACCAGGTTCAAACCATAAAAAAAAAACAATAAAATCAATAAGTAAAAGGAAAATGTAAAAGATGGAAACGTACAAAGACTAGAAATGAAGAAGAAAATGGAAAGAAAGGAGGGAAAGAGAAACTCTCAAATCTTAACAGAGTCTAACTTGCTAAACCCACTGATGAATCCCCGGTCAAAAATTTTAAAAGAAGGGATTTAAAGGCCCAGCATAAAGCTTATCAAGATTTCCTTTTCAATTTCAAAGCCCATTTCGCCCTGAAACGATGCAACTTAAATTATAGAACCCTGCAGATTCTGCCATCTTCAGTTAAGCGAAATTTCTACACATTTCAGAGGAGATCTGTTTAAATATTTCTATCCTCGGCAATAAAACCGATTGTTTTAAAAGAAATTAACCTACAATAAAGATTCGAAATTTAATATGTATTTAAACTATTTTCTTTAACTATTTACATATTAATTAATAATATCAAAAATGAAAGAAACGTAATTTTCTAACTATTATACAATATTTTGTGTAAAATTTTGAAACCAAAGCAACGTAAACAAAAAAATTTAACAGAGATTGCCTTACAACGTTAGAATTATTTAATCTCGCCATATTAATGGAGTTCGTTTACTTGGATTTTTTAAATTTTTAAACATAATCAAGAAAACAAAGCAAATTATCAAGAAAAAATTAAAGTTGCAGAAATAAAAATTGAAAGAGTAAAATTCTGTATACATACCTTTTTACCATTTGTAATATAAAATTTATAAAGATAAAATTGAAGTCAAATATTGTTCTAATACAGCCTGAGCCAAAGTAGCTCCATTCTCTATAGCCAAAGAGTACGCTGTATCGCCATTCTCATTAGCTGCGGACATATCAGGATCTTTGGATAAAAGTTCATTACATGTATGTGGATGATTACCAGCAGCAGCATACATTAATGCTGTATTACCCACAATATCCATGCATTTGTAATTGGCTCCTCTTTCGAGTAATAAACGCACAACCTCATGATGACCACCCGATGCGGCCAATAGTAAAGGTGTTACCATTTCCGGTGCCTCTTCATTGATATTTGCACCGGCCTCAATCAAACATTGGACTGTGGCCAATTGGCCATAGTAACAAGCCCAATGTAAAGCTGTAAAACCCATACTATCTTTTTCATCAATATTAGTAATTTTCTGTTGATTAATCTGCTCTTCTGTTACTTCACCCTGACCAGCTCTTTCATGAAACGATAGTTTTACTTCTACAGGACAAAATGTGGCTTCTGTGTTACCTCTCTGGAGATTTGTTAAGACCTTAGCTTGTGGTCTATAGGGTAAAAAGGCAGATTTGTGTTTACCCGTTGCTGACCCAGTTGTAGGATCATGTAAAAAACTCGACGAATGTAAAGAATTCGGTGTGGATAATGGCGTTGAAGTTGTAGTTGGAGATGGTGTATCAGTGTGCCTTTGGGATTCTTGACTACTTCCCGGTGGTGGACTATGTGGTTGCATTTTGTCAGAGCTGGAAATACAAAATGAATACGTTTCAAGGACTAAATGCAATTTTTTTCTATTTAGCAATGCCATTAGATTCCTAGAGAAAGTGTACTTCACATCTAAGTTTGTCGATGAATGCCGAGACAGCTATGTATTCGACGCCTTCAGGCTCCTGGACACGATTAAATAACAAAAATGTTGACATGCTTGCAAAATTCATACCATGAATTCCTAAATGAGATTGACACCACCTTACAGAGGAGCAAAAGAAAGATGGAATAATGAAACCAATTGCGGGAAGATCAGACAGAACTGATATGGATATATGGAGAATAAAGTTTGCATTAAACCTGAATAGATTGCTCATAGCAGTTATAACAGGTCACTAGCCTCTGGGTTGACATATCCATGAACTAGAATAAATCACAACGACGAGGAATAAGAAGGTGCAACAGAACGCCTGCCGTCATATTTCGGCAGTCGGAAGCCTAAGATATGCACAGGATTTCTCACCATCATAACACTATTAGCATGGATGAGATGGAATTACACGGGGTCTTATTGAACCCAAGTAATTATGTATGCATATTGAGGCGGCTGCCAATTCAATCAATGGCAAAATTTTTGGATGCGATAAGTTAACAAGAAAAAATGTAACAAAGAAACTTTAACACTAATTATAACTCGAAGCAATGAATATGAAGATTCAAACTAACCTAACAAAATCTAACGTTACAAAAATGCGTCAACAAAATTCTTTATTTAAGAAAATAACTTAAAAATTAAAACTATTTATAAAGAAAATGTGTAAATAACATAAAATAAAAAGCAAAACAAAAAAATATATATATTTTCATTCATATCCTCTATTTAATCATTATTTTGATAAAAATATTAAGTTTATTTAATCTGGCAATGCTTGGTTATATTTTTTTTCATTTCCCTTATCTACTATGATTTCTCTTACATTTCCATAAAGACCACACAAACGCATTTTCTAACCTTATCACATAAAAAAACAACAACAAAACTTACCGGCTACAATCATTTTTGACCGATGATTTTGAGTTTGCCGGTGAGGAAGACATATAATCTTTTTTTTGTCGCTTTTCTAGTCGTCTTTACATTAAAGCCTTAACGCACTAGTGTTTTTTCTGCACTTGTGTATTTTTATTTCAAAGTGAAAAAAAACAACACAACTAAAAATGTTTCTTCTCTTTTATTCTCTTATTTCACAATGTTAATAACAGATCCCCCTTCCTCCTTTCTAACATTCTTCTCAATAAGTATTATAAGGGGAGACTTTTGGCTCGACGTTGGTCGTTTGACGGCGACTACTATAATTTCACCTGCAACATACACACGACACACAATACATCAACACAACGCAATACTGTATACGTTTTACGAACAGAATAGAAAAAAATAAACACAAGCAAGAATTTAAGCAAAATGTGAATGAACTGCAAACGAAAGACAGCAAGACAAAGATAAAAAAAAAAGAATTCACTGCTAAAAAATTCGCGCACAAACATAAAAACACAGCCTGAGAGAGAAAAATATTGAGCACAAAAAAAAACTACGGTACGCAAAAATAACAGGAGTGGCATTTAGCAGCTATACATTTATAGTAAAAAAAACTTTTAATAAAAAAAAAAGAAACAGAACAAAGAAATGCTCTTTTTTCATATTTGTTGTTCTGTTTCATATTAACTTGTCGTTTGTTTTTTGTTGTTTTTACTACGCCTTTTTTGGAGAATACGGTTTTCGTTGTGTAAACAAGAATAAAAGAAAAAATGGCCGCCTTTAACATGCACATACAATAAACCAAACCAAAAGAGACAAAATGAAGATGAAAAAAATGTGTTTTTGCCAAAAGGGCGGTGAAATTTTTTTCATTTTTATCAAAACGAAAAACACTTGATATTTATAATTTATTTTCTTTTTCACTTACCCGTTTTAACGTTATTTCTTCAAGTTATTTATTTAATTGAGGTGTATTATATTTTTTCTGATTTTTTTTCACAATTTGCGCAGCTTAAAATCCAAAATTTATTTTTGCGCGTATATACAACACACGAGAAGAGGAGAATAATTGGAATTTTTCTGCACATACAAAATAAGAATTTCTTACAATTCACCTCTTCCTCGTTTTTTTCTTTTTGCAGTTTGTGTATGTTTAGTTGTCAAATAAACACACAACATGTTGCCATAAGCACAAGTACTGTATAAATACAAACTTTATAAACATAAAAAGTGTTGAGTTTAATGTGAAATGTAGCTGAAACACAGTGTTGCTATTTTTCGGCAACAATGAATTTAGTTTAACAGTAGACATCAATCTCATTGAAATTAGGGAAATTCCTATAAAAATAAAGAAACATTTTAAATTTGCCTCATGTACAAAAGGAATAATATTCAAAGGGAAAATAATTAGTAAGCTTTTTGCTTAATATGTGGACTGTATTGCAGGGAAATAAAAATGGGATTTTTTTCAACATTTTCAATTACGGCTAATATAATAGAATAGGTAAGCATTCCATTAACTAGAGGCTGAAAATTGGTTTTGCATGTGAGACAACAAAATTTATACTTGAAGAGCGAGGAAAAGTAACTCGAGATAAGTTTATTCAATGCAACGAAGCTATTTCTTAGAAAAGATCACCTCTTAGCAAACGAACCCAGTCTTATCAACTCGTTTAACATTCTAACGAGGAGGGAATGATCGAGTCCCTTCCTTTTAGACATCATTACAACTACTGCATAGAATATTATGGATAATACCATGGTAAGTTGTCCACCTGATTATTAGTTGTAAGTAGCTTATCTAAAGTCACTGCATTTATAGTCAGTGTAGAAGGACTTCTTCGATCGTTGACGAGCGATGCGAACCTCTGCAAGATACCCTTTGTATCAAACAAAGCTGTGATGAAAGCTCGTCAGAAACGAGCCAGGCTTAAAATGGAGTTATACTACAAGGCGTATACGATCCCTTAAATTCTGTTTATAACTCAGCCAGTTTACTGCCTAGAAACTTTGTACTTAAGGACATTACTTTCTTTCTCCGTTTGAAATACATTCTCTGATGTGTTCCAATAATGTAAAAATTGACACCAACTCCATTAATCGACTTAGAACTAATCGAGTAAATTTTAGTTAATCCACGATCAACCAGTTGAGTTCTATAGTAGTTCTATATTTTAAAAATTCGATTCATAAACAGTTTTGCATGATATCATCTATGGCCAGTTGCTCTACTACGGCCAAATTGATAATTCAATCCTTTCCATTCGACAATGGCTCCCAAGCAGCCAGCTTCCAACTATAGGTAAGAAGTTTTGTTTTAACTAAGCCACATAATAGCACATACACACACACCAGTAGTAAAAACCCCGCTTGCAGCACAGATAAATTTTTCGAAAAATCTTTACAATCGTTTAAATTCAAATCAAAATCAACGCAGCAGTTACGTACTGTATTAAATAACACTAAATTTCTTTAACATCTCTGTGTTTGAAATACACCACACTAAGTGTATTACAAGAAAATAGCAAAAGCAGCTAGGCAACCCTTGTCAAATATCCAATGCTGCTCAATAATCGTTTTTTGTTGTTAAGTTTTGTGACATTCAACCAAAAAAAAAACGTTTCCATCAAGTCAGTATACGATTACTTTAAATGTGTTTATGAACAATCTGCAAAAATTTTAAAATTTCTTTTTATTTATTTATTCGAACAATATATTCGAATACGTCAATCCTTATCCCACATTTGTTTAATGTTGAAATTAGCGATTTATTACATTATATAGTGCAATTTGGCCACACTGTTCACACAACAGCTGTTTGTTTTGCTTGACATTTTGCTGAGTGTTGGTGCTTTTCAAAACATTTTCACTTGGGGAAAAAAGAAAAATTTAATAAATATTGGCTAAATATACAAAATGAATATACCCACTGGTATAGTTACACACACCAGACAGGTGCAAAGCTTGTACAAGAGAGCTTTGCGTAACTTGGAAGCTTGGTATGATCGTAGGTAAGCAACAAAATTAAAATTTCCTCAGGATCAGAGGTTATGTAATTTGGAGATTTATGGCAAGATGAAATTAAATTTCTTTTCTTTTTAGAGAAATTTACCGCTATCGTGCTGTGCAATTGCGTCAGCGTTTCGAAGAAAATCGCAAGTTGAATGATATGTCCAAAGCCGCTCAAATATTGGCTGCTGGCGAACAAGAATTGTTTAATACCCAACATTACCAGCCCATCAAACGTAAGTGGTTATTTGCGAATCTGTTTTCATTTGAAATTGTAACACATAATCATTTTGTATTGCAGAGGCCAACAGTCCTGGTGGTTGTGCTTTTGAACGTGACGTTGAGCCTCCAGATTGGATGTTAGACTATTGGCATCCTTTGGAAAAGGCTCAATATCCTGAATTCTTTGCCAAGCGTGAGCAACGCAAGAAAGAATATGTAGCCTGGTGGGAGAAACAATACGGTAAACCTGATCCCAAGGATTTACATCATTAAACAGAGAGAGGAAGAGCAAGAAATAGGGGAGGTTCCCAAAAAAACGATTTTTAGTTAAAATATGAAAATATTAAATAAAACACATGAAAACAATAGTAAACCGATTGTTCAAATGGAGTGCAATATATCCTTTAATGTATTTTAGGACTGCCAAAGATCTGCAATAAATCCGATGCAGTGATGAAGCTTTTTATGTATTTTTTTAATTTTTGATACACGTTCGATCTGTCAATGATTTTTTGATGCTAAATAGGTTTCTTTTTCGCTTTACTAGGTTTCTTTTTCTCTATTTCTGTACGAACAAAATGCGACAATCAGGATAAGTAATTCGTAATATGTTAGGTATTCATTCACAGATTGTGAATAGTGGTTATCCATCAGATTTGTTGGAATGTTGGGCAAATATCAGTTTTAAGTGGGCAGCCTGTGCTGCGTTTACTAAATATTTGAGTTGTCAATAGTTTCTATAAGAGGCTTGGCTAGTTATTGGCCACAATCTAGTAACACGTAGGTTTTATAAAAGCATATCTCGAGGCCACCGCTCTCTAATCGGTTATGGAAAATGAAATGTTACTATACTTTACGAGCATAGCTCACATAGCATCACAGGTTTTTCTGTTCGATTGCCCGGGTCATGAGAATTGTGGATCGAAATACTTTGACGACTATCTTCTTTGGGATTTAGATGATATCTTAAATAGCCTCATTAGACAGCATTTACGCTACAAATAGGGTTGCATTTTCACAATGATGTAATTAAACCGGTAACAATGGACTACCAAGCTTGTACAGCGTTACAGAGTCAACACTTTCGATTGCTATTCACATTAAAGGAGTTAAATTGAATCGTATCCTAATTTGTCTCTCATCAAATCATTGATTTTCTGTACTCAAGTACTTACGCATTCATCTTTTGAGCTTTGAATCCCATTTGAGTGTTAAAAATTCAATGCCCATAACCCAGCAAAAAATGCATTTTCTGTATTCTTTTTTATTTTATTAAAAAAAATTATAAATATTAAAGTAATTCGAAATCTTATTTAATTCCTGTTGTACGACGCGTAGTAAATACAATTTACGAGTTCTGGCAAAACTATTGAACTAAAAAGATGGAAAACAATTCAAAACATTAAAATGCTTGGGCTTTACTGAAATTTTTTTAACACAAAACACAATTTACAAAAAGTCTATTGTAAGGAGCTGTTGTTGTTGTTAATGGAAGGAGAGTTCTAAAAACTATTGCCATTTCAATTCATTAGACTTTAAGCTCTTTCAATTGTTGGTTTTTTCTTTTTTGTTTTAAACTAATCAAATTTAATATCTATTCGGCCTCTAGACGTGGACGTTTTTTACAACTGTTGCCAGTGCCATTAGCAGAACTGGCACCCTCTGCAGCATGATCACGTTTTTTTGGTAGAATTTTCTTGTCCCACTGCTGTGTCAAATAGCGCAGCAGTACGGAACGTTTATCCAAAACTATGTGCTGTTCCGAGGGATAATCTTCAGTGGGTAGATAAACGGATGGTCGTTTTTGTGATGTGCGCATTGCCTGCTCCGTATTGAATTGTGAAAAGTTATCGGCGTTATGGCAAGGCAAACCCTTAATGAAATCTGTTACAGACATTTTAATCCAGCCTTTGATAGTTAAGTCGTTTAGTTTAATCTTTAATAATTAATGTTTAAAATTAATTCCAAATAGAATTTTCTACGCACACACCAGCTGCTTATTGGCTGCTGTTGATGTTGCCTTTTAACTTCTGTAATTTGCCTGCCTGCAGTAGTAATTTAGTAAAGTTGTTATGAATTTATTGTGTATTAAATAGATTGATTTTGTATAGTTTTATGCTTAATTTTGTCTATTATTCAAGATTTCCTTTTTAACTTTAATAAAATTTTTTGGTTGTTCGTTCCCTTCAGCGTATTTGACGTTTAAGTAATTGTCTTTGTTGATTTTTCATTATTTGTTGCAATTTGCCATTCTACAAAAATTTGGCAGTACTGTTCGTTGTTATCAAATCGGGGTTGCTAAATAACTTAAACAGAATAGGTGATATTTCTTCCTTCCTTACCTTGTAAGCAAACTATTTCAAATGGATTCACAATTGGAATACATTTATTTATTATATTGCCATTGGTGCAAACTAACATAATTTTCTGTCCGGTCTTTTACAAGATTCGTATATATCTATATATACTGTTGCATGTCTTCTGCTACACTGGAATCCATGTCATACACGTTGGTCTTATAGAAAAGTATAATAATAGGCGAAAAACTAAATTTAAAGGCGAGACTAATTAAAAATTGAATCATTCAATATGGTATATTTCATTTTGTAATATAACGGCTTTGTAATTACACGAATCGCCATTTCCTTCGACTTGGTAGTACTTTTACTGAACTCTGTTACCATAAATTTAGTATAGACGCTTCCCTCCAGTTTCGTGGTTCATAAAATAAAAAGTAATTGTGAAAATAAATTAAAAAATTATATTTGTGTATAAAATCTAAGTGGTAGCAAATAAATACAACAAGTTTTTAGCAAATTGTATAATTTCCGTGCCGCCTAATTTAGAAATGCCATAAACACGATCCACAAATGTAATGGGAACTTCACCCACCGAGTAGCCATGTTGTCTGGCGCGTACTAACATTTCCATTTGGAAAACATAGCCCTTGGAGACACAGCTAGCAATACACTTTTCCAAAACCTCTTTCTTATATAATCTAAACGAGCCAGTCAAATCGGAAGCATTTGGACGCAACAAAAGTTGAGACAAAAAGTTGGCACCACGAGAAATTAGTTTGCGCTTAAAATCCCAACCAAAAACACCGCCATCGCCTTTATAGCGAGTACCGGACACAATATCGTAGTTGTGCTTCTTTTGCAGTTCGATAAATTCAGGTATAAATTTGGGCTAAAACAAAAAAAGCCTTTTAATAAATATCTTAGTGTTTATAAAATTGGGACATACGTGATGACTTAAATCGGCGTCCATTATTATAATAAAATCACCCGTGGCATGTTGTATACCATGTATATAGGCTGTACCCAAACCCAATTTGGCCTTACGTGGCCTTAGCAAGATTTTATCTTCTCCATAGATTTTTTGCAAATCTTGGGCCACTTCCAAAGTACCATCTGGACTGCCATCATCAATAATAATCACTTCAAACTTGTAGCCACTAGGGTTAAAAGAAAACAAACACAAACCCATTGGCTTACATTACACAAGTTGTTAATCATAATATTTCTTTGAACTTTACCTTTCATTCAGATATTTCATAATTAACCATATTATAATGGGTAAATTTTCCTTTTCATTGTATGTGGGTAATAAAATGCTGTATTTATGTTCCATATTTAATGTAATTAATCTTTAAACAAATCCTTTAATTAATGGAATGCACAAGAATTGTTGATAAAAAAAACTGTGACGTGACGGCACGCGTACGGCATTATCAACAGCTGTTTGTGTTAACATCAGTGTTGCTAAATTGAAATTTCGAAATAGTACTGAAATCTAACTGAAAGACTACCTTTTTGCATCAGATGGTACTTTTATAAAAAAAAATATTTATTTATACTTAACAGTTGATTCGAAACGTAAAAGTCCCGATGGAACGTAACGAAATTTTTGCATATTTAGAGCAAATTAAATTATTACCGAAATTACATTACGGTTCGGCAACAGTTCTCATTGCTTTTCGTACTCCAAAAATGGACATACAAAAGTTACATTATGTTGAACTGTTGCTAACCAACTCCATTAATAGTTGAAAAGCGCAAACCATAAAATCTGTAATAATAAAAAAGTACTGATAGTGTAGTTTTGAAATCCAGTTTTTGTTGCCAGGAAACTAAAAATCGAATTGAAACCAACTCAGAGTTGTCTTCAATAATTTTTCCTGATGTTAAATTTAGATTCGATATGTCTTTTTTATTCAAAATAATTTAAAAATAATTCTTTGTATGCAGATTTCTAATTTTAATTTTTTAAACAGAATGACACAATGGCAATACTCGTTAATAACCGAGATTAATTATCCTTAATCCAAACACACCGTTGATAATGCAGTGTATAATGATAACCAGACATATAGCCGAATGTCTCCGGTAACATATATGTATATTACTTATTCTAGACACCCACCATCAAAAATCACAATATATATCATATTGGTCTATGATAATACAGTACCATTTCGAATAACGGCACTTTGGTGAGTTTCGAATTTATTCGAACTTACCACACTAGAAACTCACCACAACAACAAAATTCACCACACTTAAAAAAAATAAAAAAGCTAATTTCATTTTAATTTTTTTCCCTTCCTTCCCTTCTCCGTCCGTTCAAACTCAACAACGAAGGCACTGGTATACTGTACACCTGTAGTACATCTGTTCAGAATGGAGATGGCCTCGACCTCAACGTGTAGATTCTAATAAGAATGAGAATGTATTCTGATACCTTCTTGGAAGCATTTAGCAGGGGTACTGTTTAGCTTCTAAGGACTAAGTGTTTCTGCAAAGACCTAAAAAATATAAAAAAGTCTACCTTTCGACGATCTCTTGTCAATAGTCTGATATGAAAACGTTTCTCTAATCTGCATCACAGCTTACTTGGGTTCCATAAGCTTCGGTTGTAACAGCGATATTACCTATTTCGTCATACAATTAGAACTCGTGGTTGGCAGCTCTCAGCCATTCCGATAGTTTAATTGACTAATAGATAAGTTTTGTTAATAAATTATGGGTGTTCCAGAATCCTAAGTCTCAAGTTTTCAAGTGCTGGACCATAACAGTACTTGCGTCATAGCTTCTGCAGAAGACGTTTGTATGTATTTCCAGTATATATATGTATGCACCTAGAGGTCAGAGTTTCGTTATAATTGCTATTACGTCAAGTCTGTCTCTAGCAAATGAGGGAACGGAATTATAACTTCATATGTAGAACTAAAGCTTTCCTATTTTGGCTATAATATCTTCGACATTTTGATCGGCTTTTGTGGCATAGTGTAAGCATTTACGGCGCATGATCGTGATTTATATGTCAAAATAGTTGTTTGACACTGGTGTAACTGTCATTTTGTATGCTGTAATATAATGGGGTTGTCTAGTAGTGATTATCCTGGCCAGTCGTAAGGAAATTGTGCATAAAAAAATTGAAAAAAAGAGGAAAAAAAAATATGAAAAAGTAAAATAAATAAATTTAAATATTTTAAAAAGTTACAAAAAAGGAAAATGTGTGATAATTTTAAAAGCCTATCTTAATAATTCAATCAAAATTATTCAATTAATACATTAATTAATTACAATAAGTGATAAATTAAGAAGTGTTTCAGCAAAAGGAATAAGAAAAAAATAAAAAAATAGAAGAAAAATAAAATTCCTTTACTTTTATAACCATTTTTATGCTCAGCATGGCTAAGAAGATACCCTTTAATGTGGTGTTTGCCTCAGGTAAGTTTGTTTTCTTTTTTTTTTTGCTTATTTTTCTTAATTTTCGTTCAATGATTGTGTTTTCAGATAATAAATAATAAATTAACATTTAATTTTATAGGCAGTATATGGTATATTGGCTTTAAGGTCATGTATGAAGAATTGGGTCTTATGGCCTGGCCCTACCTTTCTTTGTTGAATTTTGGTGTTTTTAAGTTGTTATCATCATTACAATTGTTATTGTTACTGTTGTTGTATTGTTTTTAAAGTACTTGAGAAATCGATAAATCTCAGTCTGTATGAAAGGTTTTCAATGCAAAAAAAAAAAACGTTTGCTTTAGATTAAAAGTTTTTATATACTCAACAACGCAATTGTAAGGCAAAGGATGTGTTTAAAATACCTGCATCAAGTTGAGATTGTATGTTGCAAGTTTAAAAAGCCAACATTTTAGTGATTTTTACAAATTAACACCTTTTTGTTTGTAGCTTATAAGAGGGTTGTTGCAATCAGCAGTTACAAACACGTGCATAATTCACAGCAGGGGTTTAGTTCCCATGGGCTTTAAATTCTATTTACGTACATACATACATACAAAGATACATGAATGTGGATTTTAGTTGCACATCAATAGAAGGCAGCATAAAAGTTCATCAACTTTCTGGTTTTATGTTTTCACATCCTGTTCTTCAAAGGAAAACAAATTTCGTTTCGGTCAACTATTTTCCAGCAGCGAAATAAATAATTTCAACATACGATAAAACTTTATAAATTCATTCATAGGAATTCATAGGAATGCATCCTCGTTTTAATGAATTTCATAGTACGGGAATGTTGAATCTCCAATCATATAATCTTTCTAATTCCCATGGCACGCTGAGTTGTCATTTTCAATATCTGTTGTGACATAAAATGCCTTTAGATGATGATGTTAATGTCAGTTGTTGATGTTTGAACTCACGAGAAATCATCACGTAAGCCAACATATACTATCTACTACAGACTGCAGCAGACCCATGACAATAACATAACATAATTGGTCATTACAACCCTTCAGTCAGGATTACGACCTAGTTTCGCACACCACTTATGTTGTGTGTGTTAATTTTTTACATGAGTGGCGGGACCTACAGTTTAAAGTCGACTCCGAACGACAGGTTTTTGAGAAACTTTTCATGGCAATTTTATTTACTCTCAGAGTTTTTGCCAGAAATCTATTGAGAGGAAATCGCCGAAAAATACTTTTTGTATTTTGTCTTTGATGTCTGGCCTGGGGCTCGAACCCTGGCTTTTCGTCTAATAAGCCAACACACTACCTCCTAGACCACGGCGACTTCAATGACAATAACATCGAATTTAATTAAACGTGAGGCTAATTACGCTTGTTTTAATGCTTTTCTAAGCGTTCTAAGAGTCCCAATAAAATTTTTCATTCTCAAAATTAACTTGTCCAACATGGTACGACCACTGAACTTACAGGAACATTTTTAACATCGAGAGTCTCATAGGGGACGTATGGTAATCGACTATGCTAACACCACTTGGATAGTTTCGAATACGAACAAGATAGCTTAGCGAAACTGCCCTAGGTTACCAAAAATTGGCCTACAAATATCAGTGTATTTAAGTGGTTTTTGTAAGGGGCCTATTATGAAACCCTAAGTATGCTTAATTTCCGTCTTCTTTCCTATGTACTGAAAAAGGGATACTCTTTGATAAGCACCTTCTCTGTGAACGACTGAAACTACTCTTCGAGACAGTGATTGGATGTTAAGTCCACCATCGACCATATTGTTATGTTTTTTACTTTTAAAAACGTTTAAAATATCAACTCTTAGATTGCAAATAAAAATGGAAAAATAAATTTATGTTCAGTTTTAATTAAATTCATTATTGTTCGCACAATTCTGTGTGCCACTGTTCGCAACTTGATGTAAACAACAACAATTTGCTTCGTTTGCTATTCTTCTTTACACTCTTCTGCGTTGGACAGATCTTTATAACGGAAATCTTCAAACCACGATTATTCTCTTCACACGGAACGTGTCTTCACACAAGACTGACTGAATTTTTACTGACTCCGTTGCTTGCTTTGCCTTGCCTTGCCTTTTATATGGCGACGTAAACAGTCTGATGAGTAATCTTGAAGTCGAATGTTTGTGGCTTCGCCTTCTTGAGATCTCCATAAATGTAAATATCGTTGTTTGTGTATTTCGTTTATATTTATTCTGGTAATGTTTGTTGTTGCTTTTTGTTTACTTGTTTATCCCTTTTTTATTCTGATGTTGTTGCCATATTTTTGTTTACTTGTTGATCATGTAAACAAGGCCATTGTGTTTGTTTTTGTAGCTTTTGTTTATCATTTTATGTTAAACACTGTAACACCATTTCCATTTTCATAACAATATTATTCACAGTATGTTAAATCCTGGAGAAAGCTCATAAAAACCAAGTCGACAAGCACCGTCCTTTTTTTTCTCGACTATAAGGTGGCATTCGATAAACTAATAAGGCATTGTTGTTTGAGCTCTGTATTCTTGCAAAACTGATAATGTAGTGCAGTGCAGTGGCGTTGAGCAATTCCCGCAGCTCCGTAAGTACAGAAAAGAACCTCTACGAACCGGATACTTTTTTTACAAAAGTGTTCAGTTACTTGTAAAAGCCGATGACATTGACATCATTTGTTATACAAAGCGTACCGTGGTTTTTAAAGCTATAGAAGGAGAAATTGTAAAGCTGGGTGAGGCAGTCCCGTCATTACCAATGGAAATGGTGTTAGTTTTCAGATCAAGCGTAACATTTTTTTTCCGAGAGATGCAGTTATGGTCTTATTAGACAACTGAGTAGCAGAGATCTCGTTTGAGTGACGAAACTCATGCTATACAATTCACTTATCCTACCCGGAAGCGTGCACTCTGTAACGCCCAGCTGCAGCTCGCTTAAGAGCATTCAAGAGAAAGTTTGCACACAGAGACTTTGGTCCAGCGTATCCCAACTATTTGTTAGAATTCCTAAACATACACGTTACACGTTGTTCAATATATTTTGTTCAGCGCATTATCAGCCAGCGTTAACGCTGGTGTGGTCAACCCATTTGGATCGAAGTATATTTTTCGGTGTGACGGGTATCTGAAGAGAGAATCAGCAGACGTCGGTGTAGAGAACGACCTTACCTGTGTTGGAAGGATTAAATTAAAGAAGCTTTGTTACCGATTGATGTGACCAATTGGTTTAGGCACTTCCTATGCTGAAAGGCAAGGAGAAAATGATAAGGCAGGCCGAAAGTAACTAGTGGGTTAGAAGACTTGAGGAATTTATTCATATCTAGCGATAGTTTTCAAACCTTTCAAAACCTTAGCACCCTTCCAGGGGAAGAAAAGGAACATGCTGTCATGCATGGTTTTTAAAAGTAATTGAAATCACATTTTATTTGTTGCTTTCCTCACACACAGTACAAATTCTATTTACAAATAATATTTTATTTAATGATGTTTATATAATGACCATAATTTTGGTTTTTAATTCTGTTCTTATTAGGCTCTGAAAAAATCTTAAAAAATAGTGCAATTTTCCAAGAAAAGAAAAATAATTGCTTCAGATTCAATTACGAATAGAAGAAGAAGAAAAAAATGATAATAAAAAGAAAAATGTAAAACTAATGGCACTTGTCGTTAAAAATTACAATAAAAATGCAATAAGTTTTGTTTTGTATTTTATTTTTTTGCTCCAACATCGCAGCCAGAGTACACAATAATTTACATCTTTTTCTTTGAATTTATGGCATCAATTTAGATCAACATTTTGTGTTAAGAAATGGTGACCTGTCTAGCGGAAATAATAACAACAAAACATATCATGACTTTGCCAATGCTTCGAAGGAAAAACTTATTTAGAAAGCCAATATAATAATGACTAAGAAATTCTAATTGAAGAAGGCTGTTGGAAAAGAAATTGAAAAATAAGTGTGAGAGCAGTTAAGAAGAGATGGCTGTGATCTCAAATTTAGAATGTTGCAAGACACAAATTTTTATTGAGAAATAGGTATTCATCGTTTCTTTTTACTTCGCTCTTGAAAGTAATGGAAAATCTCCGTCCGGTAATATTATAAGTTTTAACCATATGTCCACTACTAGTCGTCACTTAAAATCGTTTTAAGTAAATTAGGATCATGCCAAGGTTAAATAACAGGCCGTTTACTAAGCTCAAATTGTGACTGGATTGTGTGTATATTCCTTCTCTTGTAATCATTTTGTAATTACACAACAAAAGTTTAGTTTGCCTTTAACCCATTTGGTTTGGGAAGAGTCTCTGTTCTTTTGCTCAGTATTACTGAATTGGTCATTACAACCTTTCATTTAGGATTACGACCTAGTTTCAGATACCTTCAGTTTAAAGTCGACTCCGAACGATAGATTTTTGATAAACTTTTCATGGCAATTTTAGTTACTCCCAGAGTTTTTGCCAATAATCTGCTGATAGGAAGTCGCCGAAGAAATAGTTTCTCATATTTCGTTTTTGTCGGAGATGCCTGACATGGGTTTGAACCGTGGCCTTGCGTCTAACAAGCCAACACACCTCCTAGACTATACATACATGCATACATAATTGGCCATTACAACCCTTCAGTCAGGATTACGGCCTAGCTTCTCACACCACTCATGTTGTGTTCGTTAATTTTATACGTGAGTGGCGGGACCTACAGTTTAAAGTCGACTCCGAACGACAGATTTTTGAGAAACTTTTCATGGCAATTTTAGTTACTCCTAGAGTTTTTGCCAATAATCTGCTGAGAGGAAGTCGCCGAAGAAAATTTTTTCATATTCCGTTTTTGTTGGAGAAGCCTGACATGGGGTTTGAACCGCGGGCTTGCGTCTAACAAGCCAGAATACTACCTACGTGACTATGGCTACTTCAAATTTAGGATCATGCGAAGGTTAAATACATAACAGGCCGCTTACTAAGCTCAAATTATGTCCGTATTGTATGTACATATATTTCCTTCTCTTGTAATTACCCAACAATAGTTTAGTTTGCCTTCAACCCATTTGGTTTGGGTGGAGCCAGCAATACTGTGTGTGTTAATTTTATCTGTGAGCGGTGGGACCTATAGTTTAACGACGGCTCCGAAATTTACTGTCAGAGTCAGAGCTTTCGCCAGCAAACTATTGTTTTCGTATTTCCAGATAATATTTTCAAGTTAACGTCACAAAACCAGAATGCTTAGATGACGATCAGATAGTATTTTGTACTATCTGTCCAAGATGTTATAGACGTGAAAGTTACACTCAAGTTGTCCTCTGAGCTCGTCGTATTACACTTTGAAGCTAGAAACTTCCGCTTCTATTTCAATATTTGTTGTCTACTTATCCGGATTCCACAGAATTGTTACATTTGAAAAAGTATTTGGCCTCTAGGTCATAGAGTCTACTGGTTCTGTAAAGGGAACGGTTAAACAGGGAGCCGTCAGTCACTCTATTCATTAGGTCGGGAAGTCCCATGATTAATCTCTTATTAGAATTGTCTTATATTTGTCTTATCATCATTTTAATTTGTCTTATCTTCACCTAAGTCTCTATAGCTTTGGTCTTCACTGCCATGTGCAACGAACTTAAATTCAACAGAACCTTCCTCAACCGCTATAGGACAGGGTTTCACTGTCATATGTCATTACAACCCTTCAGACAGAATTATAACCCAGCTTCTGGCACATGAGTGGCGGGACCTACAGTTCAAAGTCGAATCCGAACGACAGATTTTTGATAAACTTTTTATGGCAATTTTATTTACTCTTGGAGGTTTTACCAGAAATCTGTTGAGAGAGGAAGTTACCGAAGAAATATTTTTTCATATTTCGTTTTAATGGAGATGTCTGACTTGGAATTTGAATGGAGGCCACACGTCTAATAACAAAAAACATTCTTATCTATTTATAATCAGCTACAGAATAATGTTTTTTTTTAAATAAAATTTCTTTATTTATTGCATATAAAATTATTAACTTTCAAAAATGTAAAGAAAAAAATCATTAAAAGCATAAAAGCATTTAATGACTTCAGAAACCAAGGCTATTCATAAGTCTGCCCCATATTCCCATGTTTTTAATTTCAATATCTTTAATGGTTTTCGAAGTATGAATTTCTTTATGATTATTCGAAGGATTATCAAGACCTTCTATATGAACATCTGAATTTGTTTGTACACGATTATGAATGTTGTTGCCGCTGATGATGTTGTCCTTAAAAAAATGTTATGAAATTAAAAAGAAATTTTAATGGAATTGTTTTACAAACTTGACTTTACTTACATTACTGCCAGGATTATTTATAATGTCATCGATGAGTTTATCCTTAGGAAAAACAAAATTATTTTTCAGAAACTAAAGCAAAACATTTTTTTATAAAAATGAAAATACACTCACAGCAATATCTTTTTTCGCTTCCATATGATTAACGTGTATAACAATACCGATCAATATAAACAAAAGATATCCGAATAAATTCATTCTGCTGATGTTATAAAGCCACAGCAACAGAATCAACTGAACGTGAATAATTTTAATAAAACTGTATTTATACTTGTAAATAGATTTTCTATGCGGTATATCCCCCTCTACACAACAATTTAAAGTACATATGTACATACATATAAATATATAAATTTAAATCATTTCTATTTGTTGATTGCGGTGGTTCGTATACAACAGAAGTTGCAAATTTTCAAAAAAAAAAAAATACTTTTTCAGAGAAGGAAAACCTAAGAATCAATGAGCAACTTTCCTTACAGCTACCGTTCTAATACACTCTACGAAATACATTTTCACAAATGGCGTTGCTTATAAGCAACAATAGTTAGCGTCGCCACCCACCTATCTACAGCTGATCGATCAATTTCCCGATTAGCTGTAAAACATGAGCAGGGCACAAAATAATATATGCAGTGGTGTTGTCGAGCCGGAACGCTCCGGAACGTTGTTCCGGTACTACCTTTTCGGACAGGAACGCGTTCCGGAACTAAAGATGATTTCTGATAACGGGAATTGGCTGACGTTTTGAAAAAAAAAAATTAAAAAGAATTGCTGACTTTTTTTTTCTAATTTTTGTCGAATTTTTATATGTATTTTTATAAACAAGGGTTTGAACCGAACCCGAACCGGAACAAAAACCGCAACGAACCGGCTTGTTTTTCCGAACCATGAACCGGAGTCCGGAACGCGTTCCGGTAAAAAAAAATTAGCACAACACCACTGAATATATGTAGTTCGGCAGAATCAAAGACTACCCACATTGCGGGGTTTTTTCACCACTAATGTGGAGCTTGGTTTGATTAAACTATTTGAGGCAAACATTCAAGAATTTGCAGATAATATATTTCTGATAACTAAAGGAAAATTCAACATTCAAAAAGGTCTTGAGATTGTAAATCGGTGGTGTATGTCAATGGCGTGATGGATAAACCTTGAACGGGCGTGATCACAATATTATCCATAAAAAGTATTCGACTCTTGGGTGAAATTATATTACAAAAACTGGAAATAAAATATCTGCATAGTAAATTGACATGCTAGGTTCATATAGACCTCCAAATATGCAATACAATCCAAGGATGAAATAGACAAAGTACAGACGTGAGGCCACGGTTCAAAGCCCAGGTCAAATAATCTATTAATACTCAGCAAAATTGAAGATAGAGAGACGCATAGACTCTTCACAAACCAAATGTGTTGGCGATTAACTGAAGTTTTGTTTGATCATTACAAGAGAATGAAATTTAACTATGCAGATACTCTAGGCGTAATTTGATCTTAGTAAACGGCCTGTTGTACAACTTTCGCATGATCCTAATTTACTTAATACGGTTTTAAGTAACGACTAATAGTAGACATATGGTTTTAACTTTTAAACGAAAACCCTGTTATTTCAATGGATTTAACTCGTTATCAACAACTGAACGGAGATTTTCCATTAATTCCATGAGGGAAATAAGAAGGAACGATGAATAACTATTTTTCGGTAAAAATATACGTCTTGTAATATTCCAAACAACCATTTGTTCTTGACTTCTCTCATACTTTTTATATACATATGTACATACATAATGACCAATTATGTATGTATGACTCAGGTCGTGTCTAAAGATTAAAGGTGAACTTTCCCAATACCCATTTTCTATTTATATACACAATGAAGTCGCCGTAGTCTAGTAGGTAGTGTGTTGGCTTATTAAACGTAAAGCTAGGGATCAAGCCCCAGGCCAGAAATCAGGCAAACTAAACTATTGTTGGGTAATTACAAGAGAAGCAAATATATACATACAATCCGGACATAATTTGAGCTTTTCTATTAGGTAGTGTGTTGGCTTGTTAGACGCAAGGCCGCGGTTCAAACCCCATGTCAGGCATCTCCAACAAAAACGGAAAAGAAAAAATATTTCTTCGGCGACTTCCTCTCAGCAGATTATTGTCAAAAACTCTGAGAGTAAATAAAACATTGCCATGAAAAGTTTCTCAAAAATCTGTCGTTCGTAGTGGACTTTAAACTGTAGGTCCCGCCACTCATGTATAAAATTAACACACACAATATAAGTGGTGTGAGAAGCTAGGTCGTAATCCAGACTGAAGGGTTGTAATGACGAATAATGTGTGCATGACTTAGGGCATGCCTAAAGGCCAAACGCGGACTTTCCCAAACCCTATTTGCTATTTATACATACATATATACAATGCATGTTAATAAATATATTAAGCAGAAGTAATTTATCGTCACTGATCTCTTTGGAAGAAAGACCCTCTGCCAGTTTTGATCCGAGTCCACTAGTATACAAATTGTGGACACTACTAAAGAAGATAGTTTGCTACAAACTGCCTTGATTCGTGTTGTGGCCAATTTTCCAAATAACAAAGTTCTTGGGGTTATTAATGATTGCCTAGTCCAACTTAGGTCATGTCTGAAGGCCAAAAGGCGGACATATGAAATAATTATTGATAATTGGCTAGTCTGACTTAAGACGAGCGTGAAGTCTAAAGACGGGCTTTTCGTATAAATATCTGCTATTTATTTATACAATGTACAGTCACAGAAAAAAGTCTACATATACCGGTGCTTGTACACGGTGTATGTACACCGCTGTAAATAGACTTTTTCTTTGATTAAGGCACGCGTGAAGGGTAAAGACGGGATTTTCGTATAAATATCTGCTATTGATTATGTTTTCTTTGACTGTATGTCAATAAATCAGTTCTAGTACATCTATTGTATTTAATTTTATATGATAATATGTGTGCAACAGTGTTTACATCCCTATTATTTATATGGTGTTAATCTAACTATTCTTGATAAAGCCTTCTTCTTCAAACTGATATTATATTATTTATAGACATTTATATATGTACATACGTGTGTATATATGTACATATTTTATATCAATACAGATTTAGATATGCCACAGCAATTGATTACTAATCGTAATTTTAATTAAATGCCAAAGACCACATACAATCACAGAAAAAAGTCTTCATACACCGTAGTGTGTAGAATTTTTTTCGCTAATGTTTTTGTTTTTTTCTAATAATTTCTAGGTTATGTATTTTTATATTCGTTTTTGTCTTCAAGCGCTCTTAATTGCAACAGCGGTGTATGTAGACTTTTTTCTTTGACTGTACATCATTTTTTTTTTCACATTTTTCAACATTGCATGAAACATACACTTTCATTTTTAATTCATTTCATAAATTGCCAGCAAGAATAAAACTTCAATCTTTGCTATCTCAAGACTTTTAAAAACTTTCAAAGAATAAGAGAAAACATAATAATAAAACGGAAAAAATGAAATTAAATTTAATCATATTATTTTTAACCATCTGTTGCATATTTTTCTTCTTCCACTCCATAGAAGGACGGCAGGTATTTTGAATTGAAATTTGTGTGTGTGTAATAAATAGTTTTTATTAACAATAATTCCTTGTTGGTCTGCCTGTTCCGTTCTAAGGTTGAAAAATATGTTGATAATGAACGACAACAAGTATTAATTTTTACCAATGGCGATAAATATGTCAGGGATAAGAAGACGGGCAGAGTTGTAACCCAAATAGGCGTAAGTTATGTCCACAATTGCATTGAATTTATGAAAAATTTTAATGTAAACGTTTTTTATTTTTTAATTTATAATTTTTAAAGCATACTACAACGATACAGGAGGGTCATCATCATTAAGGGAGAAATATTTTTTTTCAAAATTGGAAAAATATTTTTAAAATGCTTATTTACATTTGGCTTTAAAAAATTTTGTAAAATTAAAAACAAAATTCTTAAATTCTAAAAACTATGAACTGTATGTATTTTATTATAACATTTACACTGTGTCACAAAAGTCTACAACGAATATGTTTGTACGAAGAAACCCGTATTGCATTACAACACCTACAATGTGTTATAAAAGTTTATAACGACTATGTACGAAGAAATCCGTGTTGTATTGCAACACCTACACTGTGTTACAAAAGTCTACAATGAATATGGTTGTACGAAGAAATCCGTATTTTATTACAACTCCTACACTGTGTTATAAGAAGAAACCCATATTTTATTACAACCCCTGCACTGAGCTACAAAAATCTAAAACGAATATTGTTGTACAAAGAAACCCGTATTTTATTACAACACCTACACTATGTTATAAAAATTTATAACGACTATGTTCGTACCAAGATACCCGTTACATTTTTTAAACCAGTGTTCCTAATACTCTTAAGCTTTGAAGTTCAGCTCAATTGGGTACTGCTGTAAGACTTATTGTCCTAAAGTATAGCTATTTCGTCATATCTTACATACATACATACATACATAATTGGCCATTACAACCCTTCAGTCAGGATTACGGCCTAGCTTCTCACACCACTCATGTTGTGTGCGTTAATTTTATACGTGAGTGGCGGACCTACAGTTTAACGTCGACTCCGAACGACAGAATTTTGAGAAACTTTTTCATGGCAGTTTATTTTACTCTCAGAGTTTTTGCCAGAAATCTGCTGAGAGGAAGTCGCCGAAGAAATATTTTTTTTTTTCATATTTCATTTTTGATGTCTGACCTGGGATACGAACCCGGGCTTTACGAATAGTAAGCCAACACACTACCTACTACACCACGGCGACTTCATATCTTAACAAATCCTATTTGATGTTTACCAACCAACCTTTACAAAGCTATGTATTTTATCCACATCTCTTCTAGCGAAACAAGCCCTGTTGATATATTTTTGATTGATTAAAAGCTTTTGATTCAGGTTCTAACATACATTACAACTCTTCAGTCAGGATTACGACCTAGCTTCTTCTTTAAAATCGACTTCGAACAACAGAGTTTTGAGAAACTTTTCATGGCAATTTTATTTACTCTCAGAGTTTTTGCGAGAAATCTGCTGAGAGGAAGTCGATAAAGAAATATCTTTTCATAGTTCGATTTGTTGTTGTTGGGTTCGAACCCTGGCCTCACGTCTAATAAGCCAACACACTGCCTACAAGACTATAGCGACTTCTTTCCTTTAGAAGTGTGTGGACATAAATTAGAATTTAACTAGCAAAGACAAAAACCAAAAAATTTCAACGGCCCCAATGTTAAAATTAACCTAACAATGTTAAGTGTTTAACAGAAGGTACAAAAAATGTTCCTGGAAGAAATCACCCAAATATGTATATATGGAGAAATTAAAAATTAAATAATAAAATAAATATATAATATAATATATAAATATATATAATAATAAAATTAATTAAAAATTATACCCACACGATCCTGATTGGGACAATTTCTCTGGTAATTCGCAAATTGTTTTGAAAATTGAAAAAGTTAGACAAAAATTTTTTTTGTTTAACAACATCTGGAGAGGATGATCGATATTGTAGAATAATGGGACTTGTTGCAGGTATCTCACTATATATCCATGCTATCTAGGATTCCAAAACAGTTTTCCTCATGGTCGAGCGTTGCTTGGGACCGTAGAAATAGGTGACGAAACTAATTGTTTTCTTCAAATGAGCAAAAAAAGTGCTCTATATAAATGGGGCTAAATCAGATAAATAATAGACTAGTGGAGAAAATGGACTTAGTGGGGTGGATAGCCATGATATCAAAGATTTCAAAACAGATTTCCTAATGGTCGGGCGTTGAAGTCACCGCAGTCTAGTAGGTAGTGTGTAGGCGTGTAGGCTTATTAGACGTAAAGCCAGGGTTCGAGCCGCAGGCCAGGCATCAAGACAAAATACAAATAGTATTTCTTCGGCGACTTCCTCTCAGCAGATTTCTGGCAAAAACTCTGAGAGTGAATAAAATTGTCATGAAAAAATTTCCCAAAAATCTGTCATTCGGAGTCGACTTTAAACTGTAGGTCCCACCACTCATGTATAAAATTAACACACACAACATAAGTGGTGTGCGAAACTAGGACGTTGTACAATGTCAATTCGACCTCCGGGTACTGTACTTGTCTTAATTGACAAGTACACGTCCTCTAACCTAACCTAACCTAACGTACGGTCGGGTGTTACTTGGGACTGGAGGTATAGGCATCGAAATTTTTAAAATAAGAATAAAAAACGTGAGTGCCAATTCAAGCGGAATAAAAATGATGGGCGTGGTCCTTTTTCATTAATTCTCATGATGATTAAAGCTTGCTTTACTTACCTTAATGGGTTAATATAGTTTATTTCTTGTGATTTATTATTGCAATATTAATCATTAAACGATTAAAAATACATTGAAACCGCAATAGTTCTGTTAAATTGCAACCATAAAATCAGCGTGAAAGTGCTGCTAAGCTAACAGTGTTATTCTGAAACACCATGAAGTTACATTTAATTCTACTTATCGCTGCGCCCGTGTTATTTTTTAGCCAATCGGTCATGGCTACTGAAGATGTAAAGAAAAGAGTATAACTTTTTGTGTTTTTTTTAATGTTAATGAATATAATATTTCTAGATTTCTCAAACGATCCTGGATGCTTTAAATAAAAATAGTATCTTTAGAGATGACGTAAGTTAAAGATAAATTGAAAATATTGTAAAGAAAATAAAAATGAACGATGATGTATATTTTTGTTTCTAGAAAAATTATGAAGTTAAAGCTTATACGGACCACAAAACATATGGCAATATAAAGAAGGACATTTCAAAAGTTGTCATTACAGATGCCAATGGCAATGTACAAGAATCGGAAACTGTACGTGTTGGTAACATTAACAGGCCATATCGTGTATAAAATATTTAAAAGTTTTTTTGCTGTTGTAAAGGTTTAAATAAAGCCGTGTAAATTTTTAAAAATTATTTGAAAAATATTAGAAATAGTTGTATGGAATCTTCGGTAAAAAATCTTCTGTACAAAATATTTTAATTGTCAAGAACTGACAGCTACGATTGGCCTTAAAATGGTACAATAGTCTAGACAAAGTACCTTGTTGAGGGAACTAAGCGTGATGCTCAGCAGAGTCGTCTAAATTGTGGACTCTGTTCGTACAAATTCGATCTTCACAGATAGTTTAAAAATTAATCCAGAAATGGGTTTTGTTTCTTCTATACAAACCGGTGGATGGCTGAGCTAATAAGGCAGCGTTACTGCTGTTTTCTATTTTAGGGACAAACAGACATCATAACAAAGGCGATCTGATTCGGTTCTCCACTTCGCTTTAATTGCAATGAAAACGTATGTATGTATCTTTCACTACTCCATAGAAAGCTTATGGCCCTATCAAAGATTCTGGCTGTCTATTGCCTCGAATTACTACACGATTTGGAACTTAGCAGAGGATATCCATATTTTCTCTATGTAGCTAATATAGCAACCCTATACAGTTTCACACCGTCTACGATTTAACCTTATAAGAGTCGAGTGCATGCTATTTTCTCTACCTAGCTAATACAGCAGTCCTAGACAGTCTCACACTACCTTTTCTCGGATAGCTGATTAAATCCCGTCTTTGTACTTTCTGTCGATAGCCTAGAATATATTCGGAAGAATATATGCACGAGTTCTTTTAGGGGCGCGGAATACCTTATTTTGGGACATAAAACTCTCCTTTCTCTACCGCTCTGGATAGCGGTCTGACTATGTCCCGTCCTTTGTACTTTCTGTTGATAGCATAGACTTCCGCCTAGAATATATGCGGAAGAATATATGCGCGAGTTCTTTTAGGGGCGCGGAATCCCATATTCTGGAACATAAAACTCTATTCTTTACCGCTCTGGATAGCGGTCTGACTATGTCCCGTCCTTTGTACTTTCTGTCGATAGCATAGGCTTCCGCCTAGAATATATGCGAAAGAATATATGCGCGAGTTCTTTTAGGGGCGCGGAATACCTTATTCTGGGACATAAAACTCTCTTTCCTCTATCGCTCTGAACTCAACCCTGTGTATATACCACAAAATGGCCTCGTTTTTTAAGTAGAGTATATAGCATCCAGATTACTCCATTCAATAGTGTTATTAAGCATTGACCAAAATCATGGAGTCCCGCTCTCTATTGCCTCTTTTCAATAGGCCATGAGATCCCTTAATGAAGTTAATGTTAGACTTATCTCCCATTATCCTAACCATATTTTCCAAAGCTCTGGTCTGCATTGCCCCTGTTATACCAACATATGCCCCCTTTGTCTTGCTTAATTCTAGTTGAGCTATTTTCAGATTTGCTCTGCGTGTGCACACAATGGTCCAATAGATTACTATTAGTGTGCCCACCATCCACTTTTTTGAGAGTAACGCCAACAGGTCATCAAGAAGAACGTGACATGCGAAAACATTACTGCGTGTGGCTGATTAGATTCTTAAATTTTTAGAAATTTTATCGGTTTCATCTACATTTCATTTTCACTTTGGAAAGTCCGGAACATATTGGGCCTGTTGTTTTCAGGATTATCAGTCGGACCATTTCTAGGGTATAGGCGTGAGTTACAATAGGAAATTTCCAGGAAAAAGGGACAATCAGGCAGGGTATGAGGCACTGCAAACATGGACAAACGAGTGCCAAAGAACATTACTTCAGAATCAGTGCTGAAATACGCTGCTGGTACCCTACTTATTTTCATAAGCAAGCATTTTGTAGAGGACATAGCGATAATATTTTTTTAATAGAAAACAAATTTTTATTGTTTGTATGCAATTTTATTGCTTTTCTTAATAATTTCGTTTTAAATATGTATATTCATTGCATTGTGAATTATTTATGTTTTGACGAACTGCCACCTTTGGATAAGCTTGGTTTTCTAGACGGTTGTGGGTGATAATGTACAGTTAAATTTGAATTAACCGCTGCAGCGCCAACAACTGCACCCCCTGCAGTTTTTATTATTTTCTAAAATAAAATTTCCATATAAAATTAATAAATAATCAGAATAATTAAAAGATTTCGTTTTTTGTTAACTTACGCTTGTTTTTTGACCAGCATGAGATAGATGGATAGTCAAGACTAAAACCACAACAAATGTTAGGAATATTTTGATAAAATACATTTTAATTGATTGTGTTTATCGTGTTAACGTTAAGAACATCAAACTTTAAACGCATATATTGCATGAAAGCTATTGTAATTTATATAGTTTTGTGAACAGGTTTTATTTAATAAAAGATCTGAAAACCACACTAGCAATAAAGAAATATTTTTTTAATTATAAATGGGTAAAACCCAACAAATTGATGGTTAGAAAAGTTATTTCGGTTCAATTGTTAATGGATGTAATTATCAATTGATACGTTTCGATTACAAATGATTAAAGAAGATGTATATAAAGGGTGTTTTTTATAGAGGTATAGAACTTTAAGTTGCAATAAAACAACGATGGATTATTCGATTGACATGAATTTTATTTATCCGAAAGATAATTTTGTGGCATTACATTTTACATATGATTTCTGGCATATGACCGCCACGGCTGGGGCGGATGTAGTCCAATCTGGACGTCCAATTTTCGATGACTTTTTCCAACATTTGTGGCCGTATATCGGCAATAATACGGCGAATGTTGTCTTCCAAATGGTCAAGCGTTTGTGGCTTTACCGCATAGACCAATGACTTTACATAGCCCCACAGAAAGTAGTCTAGCGGTGTTAAATCGCAAGATCTTGGAGGCCAATTCACAGGTCCAAAACGTGAAATTAGGCGGTCACCAAACGTGTCTTTCAATAAATCTATTGTGGCACGAGCTGTGTGACATGTTGCGCCGTCTTGTTGAAACCACATCTCCCGGACATCATGGTTATTCAATTCAGGAATGAAAAAAGTTAGTAATCATGACTCTATACCGATCACCATTGACTGTAACGTTCTGGCCACCATCGTTTTTGAAAAAGTACGGACCAATGATTCCACCAGCCCATAAAGCGCACCAAGCAGTCAGTTTTTCTGGATGTAACGGTGTTTCCCCATACACTTGAGGATTATCTTCACTCCAAATGCGGCAGTTTTGTTTGTTGACGTAGCCATTCAACCAGAAGTGCGCTTCACCGCTAAACAAAATTCGCCTATGAAAATCGGGAACAACGGTAATCTCGTTTTGGGCCCATTCGACGAATCTACGCCTTACTTGATGATCGTTGGCTTCAAATCTTGCACGAGTTGGATTTTGTAAGCATGCAAACCAAGATCCTTCAGCAAAATCCTTCATAAAGTGGATGGACACAGATCCAATTCCTGTGCTCGATGGCGGATGGACTCATTCGGGTCTTCCTCAATGCTACGCTCTACAGCAGCAATAGCTTCTTCTGTACGCACCGTACAGCGTCTCTGGGGATGCGAGTTATCAATAAGAGTAAACGTGGTGCGAAAACGTTCCATGGTTAATCGAATTAACTGCTCTGATGGACGATTTTGTCGACGATAAAATGGACGTAGTGCGCGATACGTTTTCCGCACAGAACCATTATTTTCGAAATAAAATTGCACTATTTGCAAGCGTTGTTCAGGCGTGAGTCTATTCATGATGAATTGCCAAACCAAACTGAGAATAAATCACTTGACAGCTGTTAAATCGGTCGCCATCTTGAAAAGTAATGCCAACTTAAAGTTCTATACCTCTATAAAAAACACCCTATAGAATGTAGGAATGTTTTCAACATTTTTATAGCATAAGGCCTATTGATATTCGTGAAGTTGCTTAAAATTATTAAAAATTACTTAGTTTTACATTTGACGGCTTACGATAGATTTTTGTAGGAAACTTTTCATAGCAATTTTATTTACTCTCAAGAGGAAATATTTTTTCATATTTTGTTTTTCTGGAGATGTCTGACCTGTGGTTTGAACCGTGACCTCATGAAGCATATTCTTTAACGAACAAGCATATTTTTCAAGTACGAATAAAAGCTTTCAAGTACAACACTTTCCTAAGATGGCACAAGAGATACTAGAGACTCTTTGATATTCTTACTATTAACACCTATATTCGAAAGAAAATTAAATGCAACTGCCATGTATAGCCCGATTGCACGTGAAGTCTATGTAGAGCCTTCTCGATATTGATCAATTTTTTTAAAATCAATTTTGCTTAAATTCAAAAATTATGCGAAATATTCCATGGGTAGTAAGTACTATATGCTCTTGGGTACAATTTTGCCAGTTGGGATATACATATTACGTACAGCTACATAGACCCGATGTCCTATGCATATGTAAAACATTATACAACTATAAAGCACTATAAGCCACTGTTGTTAATGTCAAAAATGCCTCTGGTAAAATTTTCTGGTTTGCGTCTTGGATTTTTAAATTCCTACACTCAACAAATTCAGCACTATGAACAAGTGAAAAAATCCTCATATTATCCATCATATAAATTTAGTTATAGAATTCGCCGTAGTCTAGTAGGTAATAGTGTTGGCATATTAGACGTGAGACCACGGTTCAAACCCCAGGTTAGACATGTCCAAAAAACAAACTATGAAAAAATATTCCTTTGGCGACTTCCCCTCAATACTTTTCTGGCAAAAATTCTGAAATAAAATTGCCATGAAAAGTTTCTCAAAAATCTGTCGTTCGTAGTCGACTTTAAACTGTAGGTCTCGCCACTTGTAGATAAAATTAACACACACAACATGGGTTTTGTGAGCAGCTAGGTTGTAACCCCGACTGAAGGATTGTAATGACTAATTATGTGTGTAAAAAATTGTGTAATGCAGTCTTTATAACTATTTTCATGCTGTTTTCGAAATTCTAAAAAGAAAAACTCTTTCTTTAAACGATTTGCTATTCGATTTTCTCAGTAAAAAAACTTCAAGTAAACTTCAGAGAATAATTTATTTTTTTTATTATTTTTTTAATTTCTATTAGAATTTATGATATTTTATTTATGTTTCGATGAATGTTTAGATGAGCTTTGTTTCGCTGGTGAGCTTGATCTACTAGATGGCTTATTAGTTGGCGGTGGATTAATGTGAACATTTAAATTAGAATTTACGGCAACACCACCAACACCAATACGTCCTGCTCCTCTAACCATTTTCTAAAAATTCAAGAAAAATCCATTATATTAGGGGTAAAATAAAACATGCGTTCTTTATATTTCTTAACTTACCGTTACTTTTTGACCAGCATACGATAAATTGAAAGTCAAGGCCAAAACCACAATAAATGTAAGGAACACTTTGGTAAGAAACATTTTAAATGATTGTGTTTACCGTATTAACGTTAAGAACATCAAACTTAAAATGCCTTTATTCCGTGATAATCGGTCCTTTTATTATTTATTTATTAATTTTATATCGAAATAGTTTAATTTAATAATAAATTTAAAACCACACAAGATATCTCTGTGGTATATCTTTACATTTATCAATAGAGTTACTTAGCAATTGAAAAAGTTAGATCGTCGTTGCTATATTAATTAAGACTTGTCATCTGTGCATTCTTCATTCATTCCTTATTTAGCTTTCTTTTCATTGCATTTCTATAAACTAAGCATCTGTAATATATTGTGATAGGAAAAATCGATAAATGCATAGGTCTTTATGCATAGAACATATTTTACTTCATGTAATCTGTTAGAGAAAACACCCGTATTTTTGAAGACAAATTGCCCCATGGAATGTTATGAATATATTTTAGAAAAGCAGGAAACTTGTTTATTGGATAGGGTAATCAAAGTTCATTTAGGTTTCGTTGCACGTTATAGCTGACAAGGCCACATTGACCGGTCTAAACAATCATCATCGGGACGTATTTAAAGTAGGATTTCCTTAGAATCAAGCTAAAAACCAGTTTGAAAATTTAATGCATTTAGTGAAAGATCTGACAACTATTAACGATCGCTCTATTAGACTACCGAGTTAAGGGTAAAGTCAATGAGCAAGGTCGACGTTGAGCCAGACACCTGCATTGCCAAATGAGAGAGCAAATTTTTCCTTTCCTTTTCAACTGGTCATTGGTTTCGCTTCATACTTACATACTTACACACATACATGCATAATGATCATTGCAAACCTTGGCTGCCTTCCAAAATGTATCAATACAAAGTTTGTATGCAGTTCTACTACGATATAATAATTATGTAGATATGCAAAGTTACCAAACAATGCATCAACTATAACTCCGATGCCTGATTGGTTTTTGACTGCGTTAAAAATACACTTTGACGGCGTTTTTAAATAGTATACATTTTAAAAATTTTGTATAGCGACTTTATGAAACACTATACCTTGTTCAAACACAAAGCAACTAACATTTTGGAAGTTAGCCACAGTGTTTCGTTGAGTGTTGCGTTAGTAGACGTAAGGCTGCGGTTCAAGCCCCATGTCAGACATCAAAACGAAAAATATGAAAAAATATTTCTTCGGCGACTTCTTCTCAGCAGATTTCTGGCAAAAACTCTCTAAAATTATTATACACAACATAAGTGGTGTGAGAAGCTAGGTTGTAACTCTGACTGAAGGATTGTAATGACCAATTATGTCTGTAACTGACAATACCACATTAACATGTCTTAACAATCATCATAAATTTGCATTTAAAGTAGGATTTCTTTAGAATCACACTGAAAACCAGTCTGAAAATTTAGTGAGCGTTCTGAAATCTATTAACGAAAGCTCTATTAATCTACCGAGTTAAGGGTAAACTCAATGAGCAAGGTCGACGTTGACCCAGACACCTACATTGGCAAATGAGAGAGCAACACTTTCTTCCCTTTCAACTGGTCATTATTGGGAGTTTTGCTTCATACTTACATACATACATTTTTTGTCATTACAAACCTTTAATCAGGATTACGCCCTGGCTTCACACACCACTTATGGTGTGTGTTAATTTTATATATGATTAGCGGAACCTATAGGTTAAAGTCGACTCCGAACGACAGATTTTTTGGGAAGCCTGTTCATGGAAATTTTATTTATTCTCAGAGTTTTTGCCAGAAATCTGCGAGAGGAAGTCGCCCAGAAAATATTTTTCATATTTTCGTTTTGATGTCTGATCTGAGGTTTGAATCCTGGCATCATGTCTAACAAGCCACATGCCAGACTACGACGACTTCGATTTAGAGTTGATATACTTCTATTTAATTCAGGTCAGACGCGTTTTCCTATCCAAAAGGGTTTAGTATCTGGCGATTACTCTATACCCCAACCTCTCATGGAGTGACAACATAATTGAGAAGGTAAGGAGAGCGTCAATAGCAATTTATACCTTTAATTGAAAGATAGTTTTCAGCTAGTGGCAGTAAGGTTTAATGCAGTTAAATCCTGCTCCAACCTAGACTATGGAAATCTACAATTATATGCACATATATGTATGTCTACGATTATATGTTTCTTATAACTTTCTAAATAGGATATTGGATTTTAGAGTTCAGAGTTTAGTTTAGAGAGACTTCGGATCTGAAAATCCAGAAATTCCCAGTGCGTCTGATGGATCCAATATATGCTACATGTATTAAGAGTTCTAATTGACCGCTGCGGTGTTTCCCAGATGGAAGTCATGTTCATATTAAAAGCGGCGCAATTGGTGGTGGCATTTGCCCTGAAAGGCGTTTATTTACTTGGACATCCAGACCTCAATTGGGTCTCAAAGTAATGTCACTTCGACGTCCATCATCGAGAATTTTTCAGGGAAATTTCGAATAATTTAACAGTAACTCGTATATGAATTCCAGGATATAGGAATATCGTTGGAAATTGTATTGCTGATGAGATTACAATCCCCGACATGTTATAGGCCTTTGTTAGACTAGGTATGTTCCGCTCGTTTTATATGTCAGTTTGTTTAGAGCTGGAGTATATTCCAAAATTTTGCCACTTTGATCGATTTATATGGGCAAAACGATTGTCTCCTCTTTGCGTTAGGCTAGGCATTCTCTCGAACGATTTTTGTAGGAGCTGTGGGTCGGAAAAAACTATATCACCTCATGACTCAGTGCCCTGCTAACCTAAGCTAACTTAGACCAGAAGAGTCTGGCAATGAAGCAAGATTTTTCCTTATTCCAAGATTTGCCAAGAACCAATAAATAATTTTACCTAATGGACAACGCGTGGAGGTAAGAGGTATGTATTATCATATGGAGATTGGAATTTGGTAGAAGGGTCTTCATGGTAAAAAGTACATCATATTCAAGTAGCCCATCAAGGAACAGACCGACTTCCGATATAGTGCTGTTATAAAACGCATTGTCTTTGTAATGCAGTATGTGAACCACTGCCCAAAATGCCACAAAATGAGGAACTTTATGAGACAAACTAGTGTTCCGTAATAATATGTGATCTTTGAGAAAATGTCTCCTTATCTCACTGCAACACATTCCGTTGTAGTAGCATTAAAACAATGATACACTGTTGCTTATAGTAATTAATGCCACGCCCATTTTACATTCGGTTTAACAAAAATTTTTTATTGAAAACATAACTACGAAAGCACAAACAAACTTAACTTTTATACATCTAACCCCGCTTGGGAGAGTTTGGTCTGCTAGTGGGCTTTGTATTTACGTGGACATTCAAAGTTGAATTTGAAGCATAACCTGCCACAATAACGGGTGGCAATTTTTTACCGCCATTTTTAATAGCGCCCTGCAAATTTTATAGAAAAACGAAAATTAAATTCGAATGCAACGAATAAAATGTAGAATTAATTACTTACGCCTACGACTTTAGTAGCCTGCTGGCCTGCTTCCGAGAGATTGCAATACATAGCCAGGACGATGGCAAAAATGAAGAAGATTTTTGTAAAATACATTTTAAATATCTGCGTGTAAATTATTGTTGCAACAACGGGAAACTTTATAAGCTTATTAATGCTCTCAAAATGAATTTATCTGGTATTTATATGACTTTCTTGTGTAAGCACAAAGGCATATTTCTTGTCTTGAAATGAGAAATATTAATACATTTTTGAAACCGCATTAATTTTTTTGTATGCTGTTATTATAAATATAAAGTGATAATAATATCTACGATTTTATGTATATATGTACATACATATGTATGTTAATTATAATAATTGTCGGTGCGTAATATTTACTTGGCATGCTACGACTTCACAGACTCTCATCCTTTTTTTCGTTTCTTTAAGAAACACGAGGCAGTTGCCAAGCAAGTGCCCTCATGATTTCATTTCTTCTTGTCTTTTAGTTTTAGTTTCAAAAACCACTCTGAAGTCGCCATAGTCTAATAGGTAGTGTGTTGGCTTATTAGACATGAGGCCTCGGTTCAAACCCCAGATCAGCCATCTCCAACACAATGAAATATGAAAAATATATTTCTCCGGCGACTTCCTTTCAGCAGATTTCTGGCAAAAACTCTGTCAGTAAATAAAAAATTGCCATGCATAAGTTTCTCAAAAATCTGTCGTTCGGAGTCGACTTTAAACTGTAAGTCCCGCCACTCATGTATAAATTAAACACGCACACAACACATTTGGCGTGAGATACTAGGTCGTAATCCTAACTGAAGGGTTGTAATGACCGCTTATGTACGTATGTAACCACACTTTTGAAGTTAAATAGGTTTTGGGTCTACTGTGCCAGGTTCTTACATGAAAGGTTTGCTAACTGTCGTTGCCTAGAAAGAGCGCCTTTTCTGAATTTGAATTGGGTTTAGAGTCAATAGAATCCTACTCAGGAGGTAAAACTGTATAACTTTTCTATGAAAGTTTTGTTCAGAGTGAGTGCTACGACAGCCCTCAATCGATGAAAACAACAACAACAAATTGATGATTCTTAGCAGCATTTGTAGCTGTTTGACTGTATTTATGCATCAATGTGTGACAATGGATCAAACATGACTCCATCAATGCACACTAGAATCGAAATAATCATCGTCTGATTGGACGTAACCCTTGTGTGACGCAACATTCGGCTTTCAAGGTTATGCCATTAATATATTGGGAGGTAAATGAATCGTAGATTATCTTGAAAAGCGAAAAAACACAACGTTATTGGAGCGTTTTTTTCTATGTTAGCTTACGAACTTTTCAGTCCAATTGTTACATACAATATTGGATCTGGTTTTGTTTGCTGATTTTAAGCGTGAGCGTCCATATTTTCATATGTTTTTGGCCAATAACCGATTTTTTCAAAATTCAGTTTCTCAAACCCCAAAATCATTTCAGCAGCACCACGGTTCGAAAGAAGACCCTCTGGACTACCATTTGGTAGGCAGTACTATTTCCCATATGTTGCAAAATGGCCACTGATCTTCTACAGAATTTGCAAGCAAAAAATTGATAGTTTCAAAGCAAACCATATCACTTTATATTTGACTATATTGCTGATTATATTAAAGGGGCCTTGGAACCATCCTTCGAATATGGTATGGTACTCATAGACCTAGTGTATATTCTAAAATTAGCTCCTAAGCAAGTGGGCTTGTTCAGATAGATTCTGTTAAACAGCTAATAGTGATCTGTTAAGGGAAAATTTTGTTGTGTTAACGCCAAATGTGGCGCTGCTAAAATTTAAGGATTGCGTCTTGGATTTTCAAAATCGAATTTATCTTCACATATATCATCATTCATACTCCTTAGACTACAGTTATCCGGAACACTGACGAAAAAAATCTCGTAGGTCTGTAACAAAAGTGACTCGACAATTTACTATTTTGAAAATAGATTCTCATGGTTAAAGCCCTTATAATTTCATCTGATTAACTAAGTGTGTTTATGTTTTTTTTCTACATTGTTTATAAATATTTTAACTCCATTAATAATAAATTCATTTCGATCTGTGTACGTTGTGTTTTTCCACATTGATTATAATTATGGAACTGCATCAGTTATAATTTTAAAACTGCGGTTTTAAACCAATCTCTGTATCATTTGCATCGCATTGTGTCTTTGTTCGTTATATCAGCTGTTCTACTATAAATTGTTATGAGTGTTCATTAATTGACTCAATATCTATAAAGTGTTCTAATCGATAACATATTCATTGCAAACTATCCGGCTAAAAAGTGAAAAAAATGCATTCTAAAACCGTATTTTTCATTTTAATCATCTCTACGGCTTTACTACAAAGCTTCTGCCAAGCTGGTAACGCTGCTAGTAAGAAGGCAGCTGTAAGTTGAACTATTTTTTTAAAGAATTTTCTGAGATTTAAAAACATTTTTTTGTTTCATTTTTAAATTAGGATGCCATAAAGAAAGCAGGTGGCAAGCTGCCTGTAATACCAATTGTTGCTGTTAGCCATGACAAGATCCATAATGTTACCATTCATACCAATCCGCCTTCGATTAGCTATAAGTCAGGCAAAAAGAAGCACTGATAATAAAGAATGTAATTTTTTACAGAATGTTTTAAACAAAATAAATTGAATGAAAAGAAGTGTTTTTCATAAAAATGGTTCCTTATTTTCTAAGTGATTCTAATACTAGAAAGAAAGTGAGCTTAATTTTAAAGCCATCCTTATAATAATTCTAAATTCCTAGAATAAATCAATTACAAGATCAATTAGGATGAGGAAGTACATTAAAATAAATACAGACAATATCTGCAACCACTGCTAGAACTTGTGAATATTATTGATAAGTGAACCAGAGAATAGAGTTGAATGGCCATCACCACAACTTGCTAAGACAGAATCACTAGAGTCCTTAGAATTATTCAATATTCAATAGCTTCAATTGCTTGAATAAATTCAGGTCCTTACCTTATCCAAAAGTGTATCTCAGACATACGACCTTTCGATAACCAAATAAATAGAACCTTTCTTGATGGCGAGGAAGTTTACTACCTAATTGACAAAATTACTTGGCTATATTGTTTCCTCTACTGCCAATGCAATATTATGTGGCCTAAGCAGTTATCTCTAAAATAATTCTGAGTCTTCGCCTCTACACGTCAGCGCACAGACCCAGAATACGCTCATCAGACTTTGATTTCCCTCCGTTATCGTTCAGAAAAATTTTGTTTTCACTGTTCAATTACAGCGCCTATTCCTTTTATAAACTGGAACATACTCGTAAAAGCGTAGAGATTCTGGAATCTACAATATTCCGACAAAAATAATTCTAAGTTTTCGCATCTACTCGCCAGAACACACGCACAGAATATGCTCAATAGACTGCGTTACTGCAAGTCCTTTAGGAAAAGTGGCTGCTCCTGCCTCCCATACTGGTTCTTGGCTCTCAGGGCGCAACGTGTAGCGAAAATACGCATAAAAATCTTATTATATCCACTCAGGACCTGTTCCTTATGGCAACTGGAACATAAAAGCGTAGAGATTCTAAATTCTCCCCTATTCCGTCAAAAAAAAGTCGTTAGATTTCTCTCTTAAATAATTCTGAGTCTTCGCGTTTACACGTCAGGACACACGCACAGGATATGCTCAACAGACTTCGAATTCCCTGCGTTACTACAAGTCGTTCAGAAAAAGTTTATTTTTCATTCCAGAATTTCTATTCCTATTCCTTTTAGCAACGGGAACATAAAATCGTAAAGATTCTGGAATCTCCCATGTTCCGCCAAGAAAGTCTGTTCACCGTCTCATTGCCAGATCAATCAGGATTGCAGTTGAGGTTTAAACGACCGATCTATCCCTACTCTTTACACTTGCAGATAAGAACTGTGATGTTTCGGTTGAACGGTGTCAAGCTAGGTCTCTTGCTACCCTGATGCCATTTTTGGATAGAAAACTAAGCTTAAAGAAAAACGGGCTTAATACTTATAATATGAGAATATAAGGTTTTCGTTCAGTGGTAGTGATGGTTTCACCGATTCTCACGTATGACTGCACCGTATGGTGAAATGCTATGGAGATAAGGAGTCGAAAGAAGTTGCAGGACCGGATGCCGTCAGCAGCAAAAATCTAAGCCTACTCCCGATGGAGGTTACGGTGGCAACAAAGGAGTTCTTGAGATTATTTTAAAAGGGGTCTTGTTTGGGATTTGTAGAGGAACTGATTGATCTGAAGGACTGTAAATTTGTAGATGTAACAGCGTTCATAATAGAGATTGACTTTCTAGGGGGATGTCTTTAGAGGGAAAAATTTACCTATGGGCGCCATGATGTCTAATTGTTGTTTCTCCCTTTTTATCATATGATTTTGTTGCCCTTCCTTTTCTCCTTTTTTTCCCTCATTCCTTTACAGTACATATGAAGGGTCACAATTCATCAATGGGTCTTTGGGTGAAGGCGTGGAACAGTAATGCGCCACCTTTATCAACATTTTTTAAAATAAATATGTACACACGTTCTATTGAAATATTTTGTGTTGTTTTTTTTTATTTTTTAATTATTTGAAATACAATATTTGTTTTAGAAATAAAGTTAACCGTTGAACCGTAGAAATCCTTAACAGACATCTCAGTGCTTACTCTTTTTGGGGGAACTTGGCTTGCCAGTTGGTGGACTATGAACGTGAACAGTTGCACTTGAGTTATAAGCAAGAGCACCAACTACAACGCCTGGCCCTAGTTTTTTACCCATTTTCGAAAACTTTTGACCAGCTTCAGACAAATTCATGTACAAGGCTATGGTAATGAAAAATATTAAGAAGACTTTACTGAAATGCATTTTATTTTCTGTTGTAATAAATATTTCTGAGTATTAACGATTTGAAGTTTTAACGTTTAATAAGATCTCTGCAGTAAGTTCTTTGTGAATTTATAGTCTAGTAATATTTTATAGAACAAAGAAAAAATATTTCGATTTCTTGAAACCACAATTATAAATACGCCAATAATACATTGGGTTTTTCCACACGTGATTTAATAGAAAATATTTTAAGAATAAATTATATCTGCATACAATACATTTAACACGTCTTTCATTTTCGTAAGATTCTACTGCATACTTTTAGGATGTTTATGTTGTAAAAACATTGCCTATTTTAAGGCTGCTCAATAAAAAAGTTTTTGATCTTGTCTTCATGTCTCAGTTCATAGATTATGTCAATTGTTTGGATTTCCTTAATATTATTGCCTTTGTAAAGAAAACTTAAATACAGACCCGAACGCTAGTAAATCATATTACAAAGTTGACCCCCCAGAAAAAAAATCTCTTTAAGAGGTTGCATGTTAAAAAAGAAAACATATTCATAAAAATACTAGGAGAGTCAAAAAACTTTGTTGTATGTATTCATCTCACTGTTATTGGAATTTAGCCAAAAACAAGAGATTTCTTGTTGTTCTTTTCTACCAATATTGAGTATGACTTGATAATAAATTTTATGGTTTTTTTTTTGTTTTTAAGACCAACTTTTTCCCATGGGAGACAAGACAGCTTTGTGTTTTTCTTCTCGTTTCCCCATGAGGTTTAAAAAAGCATCGTTTTTTTGTTTTCTTAATACGATGATTTATCGCTATTCTCTCTCTGTGTGTAAACAATTGATGTTTTTTGTGCGCCTGTAAATATGCTTTAATATCCTAAGGATACCATAACCTTAGTCAATATTTAAGACAATGCTTAGCTTTAAACATTTATTATTATTGTTGTAGAATTGGCCTAGTTTGCTTTCAATCTATATTCTACATCCCTATGATAAGTCGTCGTGGTCTAGTAGGTAGTGTGTTGGCTTATTAGACGAAAAGCCAGGGTTCGAGCCCCAGGCCAGGCATCAAAACAAAATACAAAAGTATTTCTTCGGCGTCTGCCTCTCAGCAGATTTCAGGCAAAAACTCTGAGAGTAAATAAAAATTGCCATGAAAAGTTTCTCAAAAATCTGTCGTTCGGAGTCGACTTTAAACTGTAGGTCCCGCCACTCATGTATAAAAATGAACGCACACAACATAAGTGGTGTGAGAAACTAGGTCGTAATCCTGACTGAAGGGTTGTAATGACCAATTATGTATGTATGTATATATTATGGGACCTCCAATCGTATTCACTCGTATAAACTTCAGGATGCTGTAGTGTGTCAATAAGCACAATTCCGTACTCAGCGCTTAGGTGTTTACTTTTGACATGTCTGGCACCCTTATAGGTTCCAAATATGTGTTCTAATGTTTCATTCTCGTCTACATATTGGGTTTGAGATCTCCGCTTTGAACATATGATAAATCATATGCTTAAGTGGAGGCACTAAACTGAATAGGATCTAACGGCGCCAAATAAAATCTTCAATGTTATGGAATGCTATTGTTAAAAAAGTCTTTCCAAATCTAGTCGCCGTAATCTAGCAGGTTTTAGATGCAAGGAAGTGGTTCAAAAACCAGCTCACGAAACATAAAAAATATTGCTTCGGCGATTTCCTCTCAGCAGACTTTTGGCAAAAACTCTGGGAGTAAATAAAACTGCCATGAAAAATGTCTAAGAAATGGCCTCGGCCATTGATAAATCAAATTAACACACACGAGGAGCTAGGTCGTAATCCTGACTAAAAAAAGGTTGTAATGCTTTACTTTACCAATCTTTTTTCCATAATTTTTAAATCTTAAGGATTTGCAAATCTAATATTACAGCTGAGTCATAAAATGAATTTTACAAAGTCTTTGTTTTAAATTATAAATAATTTGTGGTTTTTAAGAATTTATCGACTTATTAGTCAACCTTCCTATATTTGAAACATAAAGGGTATTTCAAAAAACAAAAATATTTTCAATTAGATCAACCGTTTGGGTTAGGTTAGGTTAGGTTAGGTTAGAGGACGTGTACTTCTCAATTAAGACAAGTACAGTACCCGGAGGTCGAATTGGCCCATTGTACAACGTCCTTGTTTCTCACACCACTCATGTTGTGTGTGTTAATTTTATACATGAGTGGCGGGACCTACAGTTTTAAGTCGACTCCGAACGACAGATTTTTGTGAAACTTTTTTTCATGGCAATTTTATTTACTCTCAGAGTTTTTGCCAGAAATCTGCTGAGAGGAAGTCGCCGAAGAAATACTTTTTGTATTTTGTCTTGATGTCTGGCCTGGGGCTCGAACCCTGGCTTTACGTCTAATAAGCCAATACACTACCTACTAGACTACGGCGACTTCAACCGTTTGGGTTACATTTAATAAATTTACACGAATATTTGTATTCGGTTTTCGAAATTAAGGGCCATTATTACAACTTCCCGTTAAAGTTTGGTTTAGCTAAAGGTAACTTTAGCCAAAGTGATCTTTAAAGTCATCTTTAACTTATTTTCGTTATTGCAACCTACAGATAAGATATAGTTAACTTTTTCAAAAATATGGCAGTGTCGGAGCAATGTCGATAAAACAGCTCACTTAAACAAGTTTTTTTTAAACGCAATGGCAACAACGGGCTTTTTTTGTTGTGATTACTCATTTTGTTTATATTTGAAATTGCCATATTGAAAATCATATATAATATGGCAAGTTCAGACATAAATTTAACTTTAAAAGTTATCGGTAGGATGATTCTCCCTTTAGCTTAACGCTCACTTCTATCTTATTGGGTACTCATAATAATGAAAAACAATTTATCTGCCTGTTAAAATCCTCCCTTTAGTTAACGGCAAGTTGTAATAATGGCCCTAAGGCTTCTTTAACAGAGACAGAGGCTTAATGGTTGTTGTCTTAACTAATAGGCAAAACAAGTGTAAGCAGTGCATTGATTGATAATTATGGTCCTGCGCGTGAATAGTTATTCCGATGTTTAATATTAAAAAAAAAAAAAATTCTGCGCACATAGCTCGATGTTAAGAAATTTTTTGGTGCCATCAAACGGATTTGAGAAGAAAAGACGGTCCCCATAAAATAGATTCTCATCATCAATATAAAGTGATGCATTTATTCAATATAAAGGGTCCGCCAAATAATTTTTTTTGAAAATGCTTTAAAATAAAACTACTGAATATTTTCTCACATTTCTTTTTTTATTTGAAAGTACAATCCTTCCGGTTAATAATGGAAAATAATTTCATTCAAATGGCTGTCTCACCTGGCCATGCAGTAGCCTACACGATCGGTCGATTGTGTGCAGCTGGTGAAATACCAATGGCTTCATGAATATTGTCCTTTAAAGCGTCAATTGTCTGGCTTGTCGGCGCAACACTTATCTTTGACGGCACCTAACAAATAATAGTCCAACGGTGAGAAATCGCAGCTCCGAGGTGGCCAAACGACATCAGCTCTGCGGCTGATAATGCGATCTTCAAAAACAGGGCACAAACCATCGAGTGTAGCTTTGGCTGTGTGGCACGTAGCGCCGTCCTGTTGAAACCAAATGTTGCCAATATCCTCCTCTTCAATTTTTGTGAACAAAAATTCGTTCAATATGGCCCGATAACGATCGCCATTGACTGTAACGGCCACTTCTTGCTCATTTTCGAAGAAAAATGGCTCAGTTATGCCTCTGGACCAAAATGCGCACCAAACAGTGACTCGTTTTGGGTGCGTTGGCTTTTCAATGTATGCGTGCGGGTTTTCTGTGCCCCAAATGCGACAATTTTGCTTGTTTACATACCCGCCAAGATCAAAATGAGCTTCATCTGAAAAGATGATTTTTTTTTGCAAAATCGGCATCTTCTGGTGTAGGCTACTGTATGGCCAGCCGAGGCAGCCATTTGATTGAAATTATTTTCCATTATTAACCGGAAGGGTTGTACTTTCAAATAAAAAAAGAAATTTGAGAAAATATTCAGTAGTTTTTTTTAAAGCATTTACAAAAAAAAAAAGTTATTTGCCGGACCCTTTACATACAGACATAATTGGTTGTTTACAACATTTCAGTCAGGATTACGACTTAGCTTCTCACACCACTTATGTTGTGTGTATTAATTTTATGCATGAGTGGCGGAACCTATAGTTTAAAGTCGACTACGAACGGCAGATTTATGAGAAACTTTTTCATGTCAATTTTTTATTTACTCTCAGAGTTCTTTGCTAGAAATCTGCTGAGATAAAGTCGTCGTAGGAATATTTCTTCATATTTCGTTTTGTTGGAGATAGCTTAACCTGGGGTTTGATCCAAGGCCTCACGTCTAATAAGTCAACACACTACCTACCAGACTACGGCGACTAATAAAAAGCCGCGTAAATTGTATTAAATCTACACATCTTCTAATTCATAACCCTTTAAACAAACGATCATTGTGTATAAATATATTGTATGTATAAAAGAATTCTAAGTAATATCTGATAGTCACGTACAAGTTTTCATTCAGTGTTTTTCATTCAGTTAGTTTTCCACTTCCAATTGAATATGAAGTTTCTTAACAGTTTTCTATTTGTTCTGGTCATTTTGGCCATTTCTATGGGTACAATAGATGCTGGTAGCAATATGTCCAAACTGAGTAAAGAGGGTGTAAGTTTATAGTTAATAGCCTTTGTTAACTTCTTGATAACAATAATTTTAATTTTTTAAACAGCCATCTAAAGGATCCGGCCCTAACAAGTCTAAAATCAAACAGTAATACTTGATTCATTACCGGAAAATTGGCTTCATCATGGAAACTTTGTAAAATTAAAATTTTCTAAAATAAATAAAAAAATTATAAAATTTCATATTTCTTACGTGTTTGGTTAAGTGTCGTTTACCACCTTTTAGTTAGGATTACAACCCAGTTTCTCTTACCACCCATATTGTGTGTGTTAATCTACAGTTGAATCTCGACTCCAAATGGCAGGCTTAACAGAGTTCTCATGACAATTTTATTTACTTTTCGATTTTTTGCTAGGACTCTAATGAGAGGAAATCGCCGAGTGAAATATTTTTTCATATTTCGAGTTTTTTTTCTAGATGTCTGAGCTAAGGTTTGAACCACGGACTCTCGTCTAATTGACAACACATTATCTACTAGATTATGACGCCTTCAACTAAATTTAAATGAAAAAAAATTTAATATTAGATGCCGTTAAACACAATTGCCTTTCTCTTGAAGCAAAAGCAACTCTCTCATGTTTGCAAATGAAAGCCTACGTATCGAGTTTTAAGAATTTAAATGGAATTAATGGAATTAATGGAATTAAAAATAATAATTCGGCTTATCGGGAGATCGTGAAAGCATGTGCTAGCTTATACTTGTCTATAAATGCAATAACTACCACTGTGATCAACTTTTATCCATTATCAACAAGATTTTGTCAAGTGGACCCTTATAAGCATAGCTTACTTAGGTCCCATAAGGTGTCTGTTCCCTTATCTATTTGTAACTCCTAGCTAGAATTTCTCAGCCACACAGAGAGTTGGTGTAGATTAGGTGTGGATTTTTTCTGTCTGGCAGCTAGAGAATAAGAAAGTATTCTTTTTAGGGTTTCCAAGTACATACATATGTACATACATCTCACATCACTTATGTTGTGTGCGTGTTAATTTTATACATTAGTGGCGGCATCTGCAATTTAAAGACGACTCCGAACGACAGATTTTTTTGAGAATCTTTTTCATGGCAATTTCTATTTACTCTAAGAGTGTTTGCCAGAAATCTGCTGAGAGGAAGTGGCCGAAAACTGTTTTGTATTTCGTTTGGTTGGAGATGTCTTAACCTGAGGCTTGAACCGTGATCTCACGTTTAATAAGCCAACACGCTACCTACCTACTAGTCACCGTAGTGCCAGACAATCACAATTTTTTTCTCATCATTACAGTTTCTGCAGCAGTTGTTGAGTGTTTTGCCCTTCGCGTGAGTGTATATAGGGGCAAGGTATTCCGTTTTCATTGCTATGAGGTACCTAAAGTGAAAGTGAAACACTAAAACCGATAACATCGAACCCAATTTGACCTTTCTTCGCAGTTATATGATATAAAAAATGCCTATTAACCTCTAAGCCGTTTATAGAAGTGACTTCGGCAAAAAAAAAAAAAAAATAATCACTGAATTAGCTTTACAGGCAAAATAACCTTTTACAACACGAAGATATCGGTGGTGATGAGTAAAGATTTAATTTTGTGCTTAACTAAGGTCCCATTCACCCAATCATAAGCATTTAAAAATCATTATCAATTGACCAGTCCGGCTTTGCCAGTAGGAAATTGTCTGTAGGAAGAGAATTGTAACGAGAATGTCTTGTACGAACCAATATATCGAGAGTTATAATTATAATTTTTATAAATTCTTTATTTAATGCTTTTGAAAAAATTAATTTTTATTTAAATTTGGCCATATTTTTTTAACGGTTTTATGTGCAAGTTTTCCTAAGCCCTGCTTGGCAGCAGACAACTAAACAACGAACGAAATGTATTAAATTTTGTAATTTCAATTTAAGTTTTGTTTCAAAATTAAACTTATACTTACTAATTGTTGTGCATCTCCAAGTCCTACATTAATTACTTTTACACTTCCTGGTATAAATACTCCAGGTTTTCCTCCTCCTGGTCTTCCTCCTCCTGGTCTTCCTCCTCCTGGTTTTCCTCCTCCTGGCCTTCCTCCTCCTGGTCTTCCTCCTCCTACTTTACCACCTCGTCCACCCTTAGCTTCAATGGTGTTCGACAAGCAGAAAAGAACGATAATTAGAACGAGGAACAGAAATGTCCAAATTCGAAACTGCATTTTACAGTCTGTTCAATAACACAATGAACTTAACAATATTGAACCAAAGCAACACTAACGGGTTTTTATACTTTAGCTAGTTAGTTAGTTGGCTTTAAATTATTATTAAAAATAGTGCAATAAAATAGTAAAGATTTTTTTTACGTGAAAAAACCGCAAATGAGTAATTCAAATTCGGTCCGAAAGAACTAGGGGACATCCTATAAAATGATGTATTTTAGCATCGGGTAAATCGCATGGTTGTAGAATTCCGTAGGTCAGGATGCTTCAATTTCCGAAACACACATTTAGAAAGGGCATTAAATATAATTATTATCAACTGTATATATACGAGGGTCGTTATCTTTGTATATACGCTTCATTTTTTGGTTAAAATTTTCGATTAAATTTTTGCGTCTCTAAAGCGCTAATTTCTTCTCCCAATATGGACTATTCGGAATTCGTCGTAGTCTAGTGGGTAGTGTGCTCGATTTTTAGACGTGAACTCTCTATGTAGTTGAGAAATTCTAGCAAAGAGTTACAAATAGATAGGAAACAGGCACAATCGGTATTACAATGGTCCCTTATGGGACCTAAGTAAGCCATGCTTTCAAGGGCCCACCTGACAAGATCTTGTTGTTAATGGATTACAGTAGTAGTACAGACAATCATAAGTTGGTGCATACTTACACGATCTCCCGATAAGCCCGATTGTTATTTGTAATTGCATTGATTCCATTTAAATTTCTAAAACTGGCTACGTAGGCTTTCCATTTCAAACAATACGAGAGTCGCTATTGCTTCAAGAGAAAGGCAATTGTTTTTACCGCCGTTTAATATTAAAATTTTCATCGTTTAAATTTAGTTGAAGGCGCCATAATCTAGTAGATAATGTGTTGTTAAATAGGCGAGAGTCCGTGGTTCAAACCTCAGATCAGATATCTCCAACATAATAAATAATATTTCTTCGGCGACTCTGAGAGTAAATTAAAATTGCCATGAAAAACTTCTGTCTTTCAGAGTCGACTTTACACTGTAGGTCCCACCACTCATGTATAAAATTAACACACACAACATAAGGGTTGTGAGAAGCTAGGTCGTAATCCTGACTGAAGAGTTGTAATGATTAATTATGTATGTACGCAATATGGACTACTCTGGGCAGTAGGACGATTAGGTTAAATGTTTTTAGTTGTTGAGGTTTTGCGCGAATTTTCTTAACGTTCTTAAATAATTTTTAAGAGATTCCACAACAAGCACAGCCTTCATTTACTTGGCATTTTTTCCACAAAATTGATTGAAAGTCAGTGTTTTAGGAAAATATTGTCGAGAGCCTTAAACCTTTTTGACTGTAATATAAAGGTATTTTGAAACCTTACATTTTTAAACTTGGCTGCTAGCCTTAAGTTTATTGGACTACCAAAAATTTGGCGTAGTATAGTGTAGGCTACAAACACGAGTAAGCCAGCAAAAAAATTTTGGATCATTGTGTTTGAATATAAAAAATTTAAACGCTTCAATGTGCTCAAATTTATTCATTCAACAAGTTCCCTTGAACCTGGCTTCCTATCAATAATGAACATGAGGGAATTGTCACTCAGCGTAATCTCTTTAGGAAATGTAGGAGTCACTTAGCAAAAGTTTCTCACCACTATACTCAACACATGTTCGTCGAGGGTACTGTTTTTAGGCAACGACATACATCATATCCTAAGCTTACTTCATAAAACTTGATTAATTAAAACTGTAAACAAATAAAGGAATTATTAGAAGACTGTTGTGACAGCCCCATGTTCTTTGCAGAGACCAAAAGGTGCAATGTTTGACATGCAGTCACAAACATTAGCTCAAATCCAATATGCTCTCTGGTAAGTGTAGTGATATGCACTATTAATATGCAATAGTGTTTGGAAATTTTATCGATTATTTATGAATTGACCGCAAAATTTTCTATGATTAATTGATTTCTAATCATTCCAATTTAAATTTAGAGACTGACTAAAGTCATATTTTAGCACGCTTAGTTTTACAACCTACAAGGCAAGCGTATTTTAGGCCCTTTAATATCTTCTTTTCGCCAATTTTCATTGGGAAATCTTTAATTTCATTGGAAATAAACTATACTTGGCAAAGAAAAATTCTTTAAAATTCGAAAAAATAAAAGCGAGAGTATAAGATTTCGTAGTTGAGTTGGTAGTACATACATAATTGGCCATTACAACCCTTCAGACAGAATTACGGCCTATCTTTTCAACACCACTCATGTTGTGTGCGTTAATTTTATACATGAGTGGTGGGACCTACAGTTTAAAGTCGACTCCGAACGACAGATTTTTGAAAAGCATTTCATGGAAATTTTATTTTTATTCTCAGAGTTTTTGCCAGAAATCTGCTGAGCGGAAATCGCCGAAGAAATATTTTTTCATATTTCGTTTTGATATCTGACCGTGGATTTGAACCGTGGCTTCGCGTCTAATAAGCCAACACAATATCTACGGTGAGTTCTGAGTTGGTAGTGAGTTGGCTTATTAGACGAGAGCCCTTGGTTTAAGGCTTCTCAGAAGAAGGTTAACTAAAACAAGGATTTCAAAGCTCTTTTAGAGAGCGACAGCATGAACAATGTCTTTCGTTTAGAGACATGATAAAGGGAAAAAAGATGAACTCTACTGGAATTATTTTCGACAAGTTTAATACGATTGTTTTAGATCACATTTCGATGGTTTCTGTTAGATTTAAAGTGCTTCCACGTTAGCTTAGTAGCCGCGTTGACATGGTCCTAGATGTTGCCCCACAAAACAAGCGCGAAATCATATGATCTTTGTGGATAAGTGACGTGGCCAGAACGTGGAATTAATCGTTCCGGAAAGTTCTCATTCAATACAGGCAAAACCGGTCGTATTGTGTGGTTCGTGGCATCGTCTTATTGAAACCTTCTTCAATTGCAAACCAAAGAAATCGCTTATGGCCATACTGCTCTGAATTAAAGGTAACGACTTTTTCAGGCCATTGCAAAGGCCCCTTGAATTTTCCATTCTACCACCATAACAACCATTTTAAAAAGTATAAAAGCCTTGATATTCTATTCAGTAATTTGTTTCTGTTTGTAACTTCTAAACCTTAAGTATGAAGCTCGTAATTAATTTCCTGTTAGTTTTGGTCACTTTGGCTTTACTTGTTGGCCAATTGGAGGCTAGCCTTAGTAGCCGAAACGAGAAAACTATTGTAAGTTGAAAAGTGGTCTTTAAGGATCTCATACGATTTAAATTTAATGCAATTTTTTTATTTAATAAAGGATTATGCAAGAAATGTCAAAAATTCGGCCATAAATAGTGCCAGAACATTTAAAAATGATCTTAAAGGTTGATCGAATCACTGTCAATGATTAAAAGAACAACAAATAAATGTAAATTAAAAAATATTGAATAAATCATGTTAAATACGTAAAAATAAGAAGGTTTTTCTGCGAATAAACACGCTATACTTTGAGGCATTTAAGGTCTTTGTACCTCAACCCTTAGAAAGAAAGTTCACCAGCATGTAGGTTGCTCACGACCACATGTGCAGTAGCAGACTTGTCTTTGGTTCCGTTAGTCACTATTTCCAATTTATATCCAAGTTTTTCAGGGGTTGGTGGTATTTTACCTGAAAATCTCTTAATTAACTCGCTGAGCCAGACTGCAAGTAATATTCTAACGAACATCATGAATGCCGAGAATTTTTCGGAGAAATTTTGAATTATTCAAAGTAATTTAATTGGAAATTGAATTGCTGATGAGCTGATCAGAAGTGGTATGGACCTTACAACCTCCGATATGCAACATGGCATAGGCAATCCGATTGCCTCAGTTATGCTAGTTATTTATTCTTCGCTCGTTTTATAGGAAAATATAACTTCGTTGGTCTCTGCTGGACTTGTAGGGATTGGAAGAGATCTTAGTGTCTTCTGCCCTTAAATTTCAGTGCGATCAGTTGCGCAAGCAAATATGTCTCTCACGAGCCACTGTCCAATTGGATGGCACGCCGTTAGACTTGGCAGTCTATCAAATGACTTCCGCTGGAGCTGTGATTCTGATTTCTGTTTCAAATCCTGTGACAGTGTCCTACTCTACCTGTAGTTATGAAGCGACGGAGGTTCTTAATCTCTCTTCGGTCATTCTTGACTGAACTCTTCTATACAAAGATTGCTACAATAGCAAGATTTATTTTGAAATCGTGCTAGTTGCCTATAGGTAATGATTGATATCCGAGTTGGATATTAATTATGGGCCTAAACCTTATCCGACCTAACATAAAATGTGTGTAATTGAACACAATATGCATGACTCATGCATTTCACTTAACAGGCAGTAAATAATTCTGTGAATGCCACATGGCTTGCTTCGGATACGAACAGATCGGCACAGAAAATCTGCTTAAAGCTAAATAGGGGTCCTAGCAAAGGACTTCTGCAGGAGGTGTAAAGATAAGATATAGAAGGAAAGTGTTCTTCGTCTAATGATGCATGTTGATATTGGTACTCGAAACTGCTTTATCAAAAACTTTAAATACCTCAGAGATGAGGAGTGAGGAGTGTAAAACTGAGATCTAACAGTGGGCTTTAAGTAACCTAAGAATAGGTAGACAGTTACCTCTACCTACCTACCTACCTACCTAAATGCAAAGTTGATTCAAAGAGAGTTGAAAGCATACGATCGAAGTAGGTTAGGTTTTAATTCAAGCCCGATTTTAAATGTTAGCTAACTTAGAAGTGCAGTATTAATGAGGTAGTAGTCTAGTAGTAGACTAGTATTACTCTAGTAGTAGTCTAGTAGTAGTCTAGTAGTAGCCTAGTAGTAATCTAGTAGTAGTCTAGTACTAGCCTAGTAGTAGTCTAGTAGTAGCCTAGTAGTAGTCTGGTAGTGGTCTAGCAGTAGTCTAGTAGTAGTCTAGTAGTAGCCTAGTAGTAGTCTAGTAGTAGTCTAGTAGTAGTCTAGTAGTAGCCTAGTACTAGCCTAGTAGTAGTCTAGTAGTAGGCTAGTACTAGCCTAGTAGTAGTCTAGTACTATCCGAGTAGTAGCCTAGTAGTAGTCTAGTAGTAGACTAGTAGTAGTCTAGTAGTAGTCTAGTAGTAGCCTAGTAGTAGTCTAGTAGTAGTCTAGTAGTAGCCTAGTAGTAGTCTAGTACTAGCCTAGTAGTAGTCTAGTAGTAGTCTAGTAGTAGCCTAGTAGCAGTCTAGTAGTAGTCTAGTACTAGCCTAGTAGTAGTCTAGTAGTTATTACAGTTAGGTAAGGTTGGAAGACAATGGGGGCACTTGGGCTGGCGTTTAGTTACCATTGTGACACTAAATAAAAAATAACAACCCCTGGTATTAAATATCCTCAAAAGTTAGCTAACTTAGAAGTGCAGTATTAATGAATTGTTTTACGTAATTCCTTATCAATCTTTCAAAACGCATTATTATTTCAGCTATTTTTCTATTAAAATATCCCTTTTGCATTAGATTATAGAATAAGCCCTTTGTGGTGTCATTTAATCGCTTTCCTGTGCCCATTTCTAAACAGTTTATTTTAATTTTTAACTGATTTATTATTTTTATAGAATTTATAAATTAAACGTTGAATATTACATATAAATGAATTTTTTGACTATTGCGGTCAAACGATTGTCTTAGTAAGGGCATCGAAATGTTTATAAATCCATAAGTATTTACTAAGAATTGTTATTGTTTTCTCTATTAAGCCTTATAATGTAAATAAAATTTAAAAAAATTTAAGGAACTGTGATAGCAATCGAATAAGGATAACAAATTAAGTGCGGTCAAACGATTGTTTATGACGATTGACACCTTTTTGAGTAATCATTTTTATATCGTATGTCTTTATTAGTATATTTCTTTTATTTAATTTGATTTTAAATGAAAGCTTTTTTATTTTTCTTAACAAAAATAAAATTTTAAATTCCAGAAAATTTTAATTTTATTACGCTACCAAAATTTAAAAACTGGTTTTTCTTTATTTTTATTCCATGATGTTCTTTCCAAGGGATTGAAATTAAATTTCATCTATAAAATAAAAAAAGAAATTTTTTAAAAAATAATACAAAAATAAATACATTTTTTTTAATCTCACTATACTGTCAAGCATGGACCATTCCGCACTACTTATAGCACTAAGTAATGTGGTTATAAATGTGACTGTGAGTAAAAGCTGGAAATATTTCATATTTTCATTTGAATACTCGTATATTATACTGTCGTACTTAACAAATCGTTTACAACTGATTATTTGCCAATGAATTTTTCCGTTGTATATTTTTAATTTCATATTGATATGCATGTACGTTTGCAGTTCAATTACTCATACCCAGTACCTCGTACTCAGTTATTTATGTAAACATTTAATAAATCATGAATATTTCATAATAAAAGTCATTGAAGTTTAAAATCTGCCTAGCATACTGTCATAATTCTAATTTCGTTCTCTGTTACTTTCACTATATTTAATTGCATTCCAATTACGCACCAATGTACCTAAACTTAAATACATTATTATTGGTCATTACAATCCTTCAGTAGGATTACGACCTAGCTTCTCATACCACTTGCTAATTTTGTACATGAGTGGTGGGATCTACAGTTTAAGGTTGACTCCGAACGACAGATTTTTGGGAAGCTTTTTCATGGAATTTTTAATTACTCTCAAGAGTTTTTGCCGGAAATCTGCCGAGGAAATATTTTTTCATATATCGTTTTGTTCTAGATGCCTGACCTGGGATTTGAACCACGGCCTCACGTCTAATAAGTCAACACACTATCTTCTGACTACAGCGACGACCTAAACTACTCACAAACATTCTTAAGACTCTAACATTAATATCCCAAAGTCTAATTGAAATATAATATAATCGAGAGGATAAAGAAAGCGGCAATATCGTCATTGTAGGTGTAATCTGGAGGCTTAGACCTGCTATAACAGTTTGGTTTCAACCTACCAATGTTGCTTTGTGGAGTTTGGTGGACGTCATACAAACACTGAAGCCACTGCGGATTGATATAATGGACTCTATTCCATTCCAATTATAACCTTATTTGGTATATTCAATTTGTTTACCTCTAAACCTCAACTGCTGCAGAGGTCTAAGCTAAAAGCGATAAAACTCAATGACTGGCCCAATCTGGACTATGGACATGCTGCAATTTTGGGAGCATATAAACATATCCATGTCGAGTTATGAATCTTACAATCTCTGATATGTTACAGTTCGTTTTACAGGAAGGCTCAACTTCGTTCGCAGCAAGAAAGTTCGTGTTGTATTGCTATACTGTTGCCTTCTATTCCTTAATCGCATGGCGATCAATTGCACAATAGCGATTTTCACAGGCCCATATCTAAATGGAAGGCATGCCGATAGACTTTTGCAGGAGCTGTGAAACTTAGTATGACCGTGTACCACTCTTGCCGTAAAGAGGCGTAGGTTCTTAACCTCTCATTTTCGGCCATCTTTGAATGAACTCTACAATATAAAAATTGCTACAATAGCAAGATTTATGATACTGTCTGATTGGTTTCCTTTTGAAAATATTTAATACCGGGGGATTGTTATTTATTATTCGGTGCCACAATAGTAACTGAACGCCAGCCTAAATGCTCCCATGTCCTCCAAACTTACCTAACTGTAATAACTACGAGACTACTACTAGACTACTAGTTACTAGGCTAGTATTAGACTACTACTAGGCTACTACTAGACTACTACTAGGCTAGTATTAGACTACTACTAGGCTACTACTAGACTACTACTAGGCTACTACTAGACTACTACTAGACTACTACTAGGCTACTACTAGACTACTACTACTAGGCTACTACTAGACTACTACAAGACTACTACTAGGCTACTACTAAATTACTACTAGGCTACTACTAAATTACTACTAGACTACTACTAGACTACTACTAGACTACTACTAGGCTACTACTAGACTACTACTATACTACTACTAGACTACCACTAGACTACTACTAGACTACTACTATACTACTACTAGACTAATAATAGACTACTACTAGACTACCACTAGACTACTACAAGACTACTACTAGAGTACTACTATACTACTACTAGACTAATACTAGACTACTACTAGACTAATACTAGACTACCACTAGACTAATACTAGACTACTACTAGACTACTACTAGACTACCACTAGACTACTACTAGACTACTACTATACTACTACTAGACTAATACTAGACTACTACTAGACTAATACTAGACTACTACTAGACTACTACTAGACTACTACTAGACTACTGCTAGACTACTACTAGCCTACCACTAGACTACTACTAGACTACTACTAGACTACTACTAGACTACTACCAGACTACTACTAGACCACTACTAGACTACTACTAGACTACTACTAGAATACCACTAGACTACTACTAGGCTAGTATTAGACTACTACTAGACTACTACTAGGCTACTACTAGACTACTACTACGCTGTTACTAGACTACTACTCGACTACTACTCGACTACTACTAGACTAGTACTAGGCTTCTACTAGACTACCACTAGACTACTCCTTGACTACTGCTAGACTACTACTAGACTACTACTAGACTACTACTAGACTACTACTAGACTACTACTAGACTACTACTAGACTACTATTAGACTACTACTAGACTACTGCTAGACTACTACTAGACTAATGCTAGACTACTACTAGACTACTACTAGACCACTACTCGACTACTACTAGACTACTACTAGACTACCACTAGACTACTACTAGACTTAAGCTAAAAAATGCTTCTGATAACAGCAATGAGTGGACAATAACATACAATTTGGCTCATAAAACTTATGGGCAAATTTTATTACAGAACATAAGTTGATAGGATTTTATTTGCGTCCAGCCCAAGACATAGGGTAGTGTATACTCAAACCTCTTATCATTTGTTTCGTTTATAATATGTCGTCGTTTAACTCTAGAAGTCTCTACTTTTAAGTCTGTATTTCGGTTAAGCAAATCTGTTCAGCCGTAAAAAATAAAATGAAGACACAAAAAACATATACAATACATACATATATTTTTGTATGTGTATAGTTTTTAATATATGTACATATGTGAAAAGTATTTTCTTTAGATTAATTTTTCTTTTTGTAAAAAAAGATAATACCACCGGTTAATGCTGTCATAGCTACTACAGACAATACCACAATTGCCGCTAAAATGTATGGCTTTCTCTTATAAATCTGCTTAGTTTCAAGATTATGACGATGTACAGCAGGTAGTTTATTCGATATCTGTAATGATAAAGATAAAATGTAAATGAGAATATGTGACTTACTGCCCTCTAAGTTATTAAGGGCACAAACTATGTGTATAAGCTATGCCAACTGTTATGAAACTATACTCAATGATATAAAGACAAAATTTCTTACTTACCAAACCCTTTTGCAAATATTCCCTTGAGCTGAATGGATTCTAAAAACAAAGAAAATAAAATTTTATATTTAATTCTGCAATAAAGGAAGTATTTCCGCTTACAGAATCTTTAGGGGAGTAACTATTTAGTAAGTCCATAACTGGAAATTTGTCTTCAGAATCCTCTGGTGAAAGCAATATTGGGTTCTAAAATTGTTTACAAGATTATAATGAGTGGCATCGAAGCAAGTATAGCATAACGCTTCTGTTTCTTTAAACTTACCTCATATGTTTGTTTGACATTTGTTGAATGATGATTTTTAGTTAATTTCTATAAAATATTAAGAAAAAGGTTTTAAATATTAAAAAAAATATACATATTATTGCACATACCTTCACAAATGTGTGTAAAGCTCCTAAGACGCTAGCAAATTTCTAAAAGGAACAAAAAAATTCGAAATTGTAAAATTTTCATTTAATGGTAATGCGGTACTAATGAAGTGTAGTAGGCATTGTGGCCATGGTTCAAACCACGGCTTAGACATTTCCAATAAAATGAAACACGGAAAAATATTTCTTTTAAACTGGAAAAATATTTTATTTAAAACTATTAAAGCTTTTGTCGCATTTTGACTCAGAGAGAAAGATAGGCTGCTGCAGAATCAATGTATTAAAATAGTTCATAAAATCTTCTTGGATTACATATCATTGATTTGGTTTTCAGAAAAAAAATCTTTACTACCTCGAATTAAAGGTGAGATACCATAATTCATAAAATAAATTCCATTTACAGATGCTTGGAGCTCAGCGTCTATGTCTCTCTCTCTTGAAGTCGTCATAGTCTGTGTGTGCCATAGTGTGTTAACATATTAGACGTGAGGCCATGGGTCAAACCACAACTCAGACATCTCCAACGAAATGAAATATGAAAAATATTTCCTTCGGCGACTTCCTCTCGGCAGATTTCTGGCAAAAACTCTGTGAGCAGATAAAATTGTCATGAAAGAGTTTCTCAAAAATCTGTCGTTAATGTTAAACGATGAGTAGTAATGTGGGCGTGTGATATGCTACGCCCATTGGATTGAAAAAAAAAATTAAACATTTGTAAAGCTCTAACGAGCGTCCGCTACTACCGTGACTAACTCAAAGTGACGTTTTACTACTGCTTCGGTTTTTGTGGACACTGGTCCGTATTCGTCCATGCTAGACGATGTGGAAGCAGTAATGTAGGTGTCTGATGTGCCACGCCCATTTGATAGAATGAAAAAGAACTCAAATATTTACAATGTCCTAATAAGTTTCAGCTACTACCGTGACTAACTCACTCGAAGTCATTCCCGAACATATTTAAATTTACTTAATTTCGATACTTACCGATGCCACGTTTTTCCCCTGATCATTTTTACTTTGTTGGGCAGTGGTCTGAAATTAATTTAAATTTTAATCAATATATTAAAGGAAAAAAGACAACGTACCATAAGTGGATAGAGTGTTGACATGGAATTTAGAAGGTGGCTCTTAATTGTTGACGTTTCTGGCATTAGTGGATTCTGACGTGGTTGTCTTTGCATTGAACCTTGGTTTAGTGCTGCTGGTCCCGATACCTTTAAGTAAATTAAAGGTTTAGTGTCTTATCGATTTTGATTTATGGTTTAAACTTACTTTCTTAGAATGGGGAATAATTGGAGGTTGGCTTTGGTTTGGACCAAGATTCCGATGTATAGCCGTAGATATAGGTGGCTTTAAGTGAAAGTAGGACTTTAATGTTGTTATTTTTATTCGATACTCTATTATATGTTAAACTTACCACAAAATCTGAATTATAGGCTGGTTGTTTGGGATTAAACAAGTGATTTTGCTTTGTTGAACTTGGTGGCTTGGTGAGAACGGGTTGTCTTGGGTTTGGACCATAATTTTGTGTTGTATGTTCAGACAGCTTTAATTAAAATAAACATTTAATGCCTTAATGCTGTTTAACTTACAATTTATTTAATTTCATTTCAACTTACTTCCTTAAAATGGGGACTGTAGGGTGCTTGTGGTTGGCTTGGAGCAAGATTTCGATTTGCAATTGTAGGTGTAGGTGGCTTTAAGTGAAAGTAGGACTTTAATTTAATTTTAATTCCATAATTAATCAATTTTATGTTAAACTTACCACCTTAAAATGTGGATTATTGGCTGATTGTTTGGGATTAAACAAGTGATTCTGGTTTGTTGAACTTGGGGGCTTGGTGAGAAGGGGTTGTCTTGGGTTTGGACCATAATTTTGTGTTGTATGTTCAGACAGCTTTAATTAAAACAAACATTTAATACCTTAATGCTGTTTAACTTACAATTTATTTAATTTCATTTTAACTTACTTCCTTAAAATGGGGATGGTAGGGCGGTTGTCGCTGGTTTGGACCTAGATTTCGATTTGCAATTGTAGGTGTAGGTGGCTTTAAGTGAAAGTAGGACTTTAATTTAATTTTAATTCCATAATTAATCAATTTTATGTTAAACTTACCACTTTAAAATGTGGATTATTGGCTGATTGTTTGGGATTAAACGAGTGATTCTGGTTTGTTGAACTTGGGGGCTTGGTGAGAAGGGGTTGTCTTGGGTTTGGACCATAATTTTGTGTTGTATGTTCAGACAGCTTTAATTAAAATAAACATTTAATACCTCAATGCTGTTTAACTTACAATTTATTTAATTTCATTTCAACTTACTTCCTTAAAATGGGGATGGTAGGGCGGTTGTCGCTGGTTTGGACCTAGATTTCGATTTGCAATTGTAGGTGTAGGTGGCTTTAAGTGAAAGTAGGACTTTAATTTAATTTTAATTCCATAATTAATCAATTTTATGTTAAACTTACCACTTTAAAATGTGGATTATTGGCTGATTGTTTGGGATTAAACGAGTGATTCTGGTTTGTTGAACTTGGGGGCTTGGTGAGAAGGGGTTGTCTTGGGTTTGGACCATAATTTTGTGTTGTATGTTCAGACAGCTTTAATTAAAATAAACATTTAATGCCTTAATGCTGTTTAACTTACAATTTATTTAATTTCATTTCAACTTACTTCCTTAAAATGGGGATTGTAGGGTGCTTGTGGTTGGCTTGGAGCAAGATTTCGATTTGCAATTGTAGGTGTAGGTGGCTTTAAGTGAAAGTAGGACTTTAATTTAATTTTAATTCCATAATTAATCAATTTTATGTTAAACTTACCACTTTAAAATGTGGATTATTGGCTGATTGTTTGGGATTAAACAAGTGATTCTGGTTTGTTGAACTTGGGGGCTTGGTGAGAAGGGGTTGTCTTGGGTTTGGACCATAATTTTGTGTTGTATGTTCAGACAGCTTTAATTAAAATAAACATTTAATACCTTAATGCTGTTTAACTTACAATTTATTTAATTTCATTTCAACTTACTTCCTTAAAATAGGGATGGTAGGGCGGTTGTCGCTGGTTTGGACCTAGATTTCGATTTGCAATTGTAGGTGTAGGTGGCTTTAAGTGAAAGTAGGACTTTAATTTAATTTTAATTCCATAATTAATCAATTTTATATTAAACTTACCACTTTAAAATGTGGATTATTGGCTGATTGTTTGGGATTAAACAAGTGATTCTGGTTTGTTGAACTTGGGGGCTTGGTGAGAAGGGGTTGTCTTGGGTTTGGACCATAATTTTGTGTTGTATGTTCAGACAGCTTTAATTAAAATAAACATTTAATGCCTTAATGCTGTTTAACTTACAATGTATTTAATTTCATTTCAACTTACTTCCTTAAAATGGGGATTGTAGGGTGCTTGTGGTTGGCTTGGAGCAAGATTTCGATTTGCAAGTGTAGGTGGCTTTAAGTGAATGTAGGTATTTAATATCGTAATTCGATTTTTAATAAATTTTATGTTAAACTTACCACTTTAAAATGTGGATTATAGGCCGGTTGTTTGGCGTCGAGCCAGTCATCCTGAACTACTGGTTTTGGGGTCTTTAAGTGGAAATCAGTCTTTAATTTCATAATTTTCTTATTTCATGTTGAACTTACCGTATTATAATGGGGATTATAGGGTGGCCATCTACTCTGAACAACAGGTCTTGGTGTCTTTAAGTGAAGTAAATATAATCTGTTTCGTTAAACGTGTTAAAGTGAATTTAAACTTACCGGACTGGTATATAGAATTGCAGGCTTTAGTTGTTGAGGCTGGTGAAATGATTTAAGATTTTTAGTTGAAAATTGTTGCTTGATCTTGTTTTAAACTTACCACATTAAAATTTGGATTATAGGGTTGTTGTTTGACATATGGCCTGTCCTTTTGAACCTCAGGTCTTGGTAGCTTTAGGTGAAAAAAAAAAATTTCAAAAAATAATTTTGTTTTATCGAAAAAATTAATAAGAGTTCAAGCTTACCGGATCAGGACTTACAACTTTAAAGTGTGGATTATAGGCTGGTTGTCTGGCATATGGCCAATCATTCTTAACTACTGGTTTTGGTGCCTTTTAGTAGAATAAATATACTTTCGTTTCATTGAAGGAATTAAAATGAATTTAAACTTACCGGTACAGAATTCCAAACTGAGGGTCTAGGTGGCTTTAGGTAAGGAAAGTTGATTTATTATTGGTTTTAGTGTCTTTCAAATTTTCAAATTGAAATTCTGTTTTTTACTTACTGCGTTAGGAGACGTATTGACGTTTGGCCAAGTAGTTACAGATTTTAATGGCTTTAAGACAATATCGGATTGAGTATTTAAATTAAAAGAATTTTATTTTGCTTACCGCATTAACTGCAATATTGCCCGTAAAGCTATTGATGGGCTTGTTAACTCCTGGCTTTATGAAACCAAAATTATTCTGTGACAGTTTAGTGCTTCCCTATCAGAAGAAATAAAAAATCGGCAATAATTTATCAATATTACATACATATATGATTGGTTATTACAACTCTTCATTCAGAATTACGACCTAGCTTCTCACACCACTTGTGTTTTTTTTTTATACATGAGTGGCGGAACCTACGGCTTAAAGTCAACTCCGAACGACAGATTTCTGAGAAACTTTTCGTGGCATTTTTATTTACTCTCAGAGTTTTTACCACAAATTTGCTGAGAGGAAGTCGCCGAATAAATTTTTTTCAATATTTGCTTTTGTTGGAGTTGTCTGGCCTGGGGTTTGAGCTGTGGCCGTACTTCAAATAATTCAACACACTACCTACTAGACTACGGCGACTTCAAGGCATGCATAAGAAAATTTAAGTGTGATCGATCTCTTGGCCTCAAACTATGCTGTCTATCATGTCTTAGTTATCATTTCAAAATTTCAATTCTTTCACGGTTAAATTCTGAGCATATATGTAGGTCTCGTTGAAGACACGCATATTGCTGAAATTCAAGCTACTTATACAGTGCAAGATTTATTTTCGTTATCGGAATTAGACAGACTGGTGACTTTGTCACCACCATAATCAAAGGCAGGGCTCAGAGGTGTGTATAGGCAATCTGCAGACAAAATTTCGATCTTCACTACAACACGGTGAGAATCCAGTGTCTTGTGAATTTTTCCACTATACATAAGTCTGATTAGACGTTTATTGAAAACCTGAATCACAATAGTTGTACTTCTAAAAACGTAATGAAACTTTTATTCTCTTACTCACCCTGCTGTTAAAAACAGGTACCATGTATCGGGCACCCAAGCCTTTAACAAAATTCGGGCGCGAACGTGACACTAGTAAACATTCAGCATGGTTTACAATTAAATACGAATAAATTAATAAAAATTTCAAAAACATTTTTCAAATTCCACTGAATCAACTGACTTAAATAAGAATTATAAACTGAAATAAATTTTTTTCTTTTGCCTTTATCGGTAAAACCACAAAACGAGGTATCCAAAGAGAATGGTTAACCTGGCTATGCTTAAATCATTAAACGTTAGAAAATTGTTTTGATATATATATATAAAGCCTACTTTACACGGTCCCACAAGTAATATGATCTGTCAAAATGTTGTGTAGAAGAGTACGAATGTGATCGTCTAAACGTATTATGTAATGAAATCATCACACATTGAGAGAAAATACGGATGAAAAGTTTGACAGTCGTATGGCTCTCTTCATTTTTTGAAATGATTCAAAAAACAAGCAAGTCTCATTAGATCAGGGATGTATTTTTGTGTAAACACATAGAAAAAAAGTGTAACAGCTGTTTTCATTTTACTTTGTTATTGTCTTATACCGATCATGTAAACGCAAAAAATATAAATCATACGACTTTTATTCTCTTTTTTGTCATACGGATGGAATTTCATTTTACTTTTTCATTAGACTTTACGTACGTAAAGTATTACCGTGTGAAGTGGGCTTTATAGGTTCTCAAAGAGATCTATTGTTTCTTATTTAAGAAAAAAAATATACTACATCTGGACATTATTGAAAAGCTGCTTAGGTCCAATACAAATTTTTATTTATTTTTATTTATTTATTTGTTATTAGTCATAGCACAACAAGATAATAATCTTATAAATGAAAGTGCTATGGGAGTACATCAAAGAAAGAAAATAATAATAATAATAAATAAAAAAAAATAATTCTTAGTCATGTGTTATCAATTTAGCAAAGATCGCTCAAATATTATCGTAGGACTATACTCTTAGGACTATTTTAGTGATAATTCTGCTTTTGGCACCTTTCAGAAATCAATTTACATCACATACATACTTTTCAATTCAGTCTTACTCACCGTGCTCTTAAAAGCAGGAGCCCTGTATTGGGGTCCTATGCTTGTTCCATAATTTAAGCGCGGAAATGAAGCAGAAAATACTACACATTCAGCGTGGTTTACAATTAAATACGAATAAATTAACAAAAATTTAAAAATCATTTTTCAATTCCACTGTATCAACTATTTTTTGAATAAGAATTATAAACTGAAGTATTTTTTTTCTTTTTTCTTTATCGATAAAACCACAAACCGATATATCCAAAGAGATCGGTTGATGAAATTATACTAAAAGTATTAAACGTTATAAAATTGCTTTTATATTATAGTTTTTATGAGATCTCAAAGATCTATTGTTACTTATAATAGAAAAAAAAATAATCTCTCTTGTCATTGTGGCAAAACTGTTTAAGTCTAATTTGTTTAATTAAAAAAGAAATAAAATGGAAAAATGGAGTCATGTAGTATTAGCCCAGTAGAGAGAGATCAAAATAGGGAACAAGCCTTTTAATCGATATAAAAGGAATTATTTAAATGTACTCTAAGGGCTAGTCTGGAGACAATTTGCCTTTTGGCAGCTTTGGATATTTGCACCGAAAGCGTTAGTTGCATAATGCATAATGGGGTTGGAGTAGAAGGCCGGTCTAAGTGGAGTTGATTTTACGAATTATATTTCATCCCTTATAAATCGTATGATAACACATAATTGGTCATTACAAGCCTTCAGTCAGGATAATGGCCAGCCGTCTCACACCACTTATGTTGTTTGTGTTAATTTTATACATGAGCGGCGGGACTTACAGTTTTAAGTCGATTCCGAACTACAAATTCTTGAGAAACTTTCATAGCAATTTTATTTACTCTCAGAGTTTTTGCCAGAAATCTGCTGAGAGGAAGTCGCCTAAGAAATATTTTTTTTTATTTCGTTCTGTTGGAGATGTCTGACCTGAACTTACAGTTTAAAGTCGACTCCGAACTACAAATTTTTTAAGAAACTTTTCAGGGTAATTTTATTATTCTCAGAGTTCTTGCCAGAAATCTGCTGAGAGGAAGTCGCCTAAGAAATATTCTGCATTTTTCATTTTGTTGGAGATGCCTGACGTGGGCGTTTGAACCTTGGCCAATACACTACCTACTAAACTACGGCGAGCTTATAAACTATATCAAACGGTTTTCGAAAGACAAAAGAACTGCTATTTCAAAACTTTTCTTACCCAAGTTCAGGAATATGGTTCTAAAGCCTTTCTTAATCTCATTTTTTCAAATGTTATTTTTATTTATTTATTAATTACAATGCAATTACAAATTGTGTTATAATTATTTACAAGCTGAGTAAATTTGACCTTATGCTCGGTATAGTGTAACAGACCAGAGTCTCTGCTTGGAATTGAACCCATAACCCTCTAGCACACTAGCCACTAGACTGCTAATAATTTCCGCTTTAAGTTGATTTATGCCATTTTGTCTTATCGTTCAGATTTATTTATAGTTTTAAAAAACAATTTATTTTTATTTAAAAGTGTTCTTTATTTATTTATTATTACACATCGTTCTTGTCATTTCTTTTTTTTTTTGATTTTTCCATTTACCCAATAAGGCATGAGCTGGTACCATCAGAGGCAAATATAAATAAAAATATAAGTGACAACTATGTCTGTCTAAGTCTAGGTAAGGTTAAAAAGACTTATTCGTAGACCTTTGCAACCCTTGTGTCAGTTAGGAAGATTAATTCTTCTATTATTGTTTGTAATCTCTGACCTTCCCGAGTACTTCTGTGATATTACCACCAAAAGTCAGCCAGTTCGCTCTGTAATATTCGACATAACGAAAGAAAAGATTCTTCAAGTATTTTTATTTCTGTTCAATTTCTTCATAAAGGCGCATGATGAGGGATATTAGGTTAGGTTAGGTTTGAGGACGTATATTTGTCGTTGTGACAAGTACAATAACCAGAGGTCTAAATGACCCATTGTAAATTTGTCCTAGAGGAGACAGCAAAAGGATTGTGAAGGAGGAAGGAAAATTGGAAAAGGAGAGGATATTGAGGAGGGATATTGTTTTTGTGAAAATATTTTCTAATGCGGTCCATACGGCATTGTGCTTCAATTTGCCAAAGTCTTTCTTAGAATCATTAAAAAATAAACACAAGTGTGACCATCATTTCACAGATTGCTAGACTTTCAAGCGGACATTATTTATGTGGTGTTTAGTGGGTTTGTGAGAGGCCTAAATTCAGCCCGTTTCAATCTTAGAGATGGCGACACTTTCTCTGACGTTCTCTTTCCCAATTATTTGTGTGAATATCTGGTTAATTGTGTACAGTAAAGTGACAACATTTACACCTAGCTCAAGATATAGAGCGGCACATAATTAAACATATTAACGGATTTTTATTAAACCAGATTCGTTTATTATTCGTTCCATTAGGAACATATGAAAATATAAAGAAAATAATTTTTAAGTTTTTAATCAAAAATATTTGCTCAACAAATTCGATGTATTATTAAGTGCACACGTGTATGTATCACAATAAAAGCTACTGCTGCTGCCAGAAGTATTACAGCCAATGCTGCCATAACCACCATAATGTCCGGATTCATCGTATAATTGGTTTTAGTTAGAATATGATGATGATGATGTGTGGTATAAAGTTTATTCGATATCTGAAATGTTAAAAAAGTGAGTAAAAAAATTTGAAAATAAAATATAATGCAAAAAAAAACTATAAAGACATAAAAATTTCTCATACTTCTATGTTTTAAGGCCAAAGGATCAAATATATTCAAATATTTAAAAACAATGACTTTTAAAGCAATAAGTGTCATTAATTTACGGATTGTATACCTCATTTTCTAGTAATTAAGAACTAAAAATAAAAAAACAAAACACTTAGAAAAAATTTAAGGGCCGTTATTACAATTTCCCGTTAAACTTGAGTTTAGTTAAAGGTAGCTTTAGCTAAAGTAAACTTTAAAGTCACCTTTAACTTCTTTTCGTTATTACAACCTAATGATAAAATAAAGTTTACTTTTTCAAAAAAATGGCAGTGCCGGAGCAATGTCGATAACACTGCTCAATTAAACAAATTTTTTTTAACACAGTGGCAACAACGGGCTTCTTTTTTGTTGTATTTGCTCACTTTGCTTATATTTGAAGTTGCCATATTGAAAATAATATGTATATAATATGGCAAGTTAAAACATAAACTTAACTTTAAAAGTTACCAGTAGGATGATCTTCCCTTTAGCTTTACGCTCACTTCTACCTTATCGTCCACTTATAACAACGAAAAATAATTTATCTGCCCGTTAAAATCCCCCTTTAGTTAACGGCAAGTTGTAATAATGCCCTTAAAACATGCAATAAAGTGCCTATTAGTATAAGAAAGGTACCAAAAACGTCATATAAAGTATGAAACAAAAAAAACTATAATTTTCCAATGTAGTTTGTAAGCTTCGTCAAGAGTTTAGTTCGCTTAATTGTTAGCATTTTGAAGGTAAAATTCTATTATTCAGCTCTCGTAAAATAATACGGGCAGGAGCTATTGACACAAGCCTATGATTTCACCACCAAAAGTATTTGTCAGAGACAAGAATAAATGAAAATCGATTTTTATCAGGTCTGGACTATAAGTTGCAAGCATAAGAAATTCTATACAAAATTCTTAGTGTATCAACTAACTCGCTGTTGATAAGTGTGGTTAGGAATTAAATTTTTTTTAAATACTAAAGCTTGTGGGCAGTATTTTTCTTTGTCGCAGGCCAATTGTTGATTGTATGAGTTTGAATTAAGAATTTTGGTAATATTGTATTCCGAATATTTTATTATATAAGATAAGTACTGAACTTCTAGTCTAATTTAAAAGCAATGCAATGTTTAAAGAAAAAGTTATTCCTTTTGGGCAGACTTTATTAATTGTTTTGAATTCTAAAAAAAAAAAACAATAAAAACAAATTGAAATATCTTTCCATAGCTTAAAAATTTTGATTTAAAACTTACTTTAGAGTTTCCTTGGGCATTGGCATCACTATGCTGCTGAAATTATTATGGATATATGAAAATATTTTTTTTAAATTAAATTTTGAGAAAACAAAGTATTTCACTTACATTATCTTCAGGGGTATAATTATTTATCAAGTCAGTAATTGGTACATTGCCTTTAGAGTCCTCTGGTGAAAGCAAATTCTAAAATTGTTTACATGAGTGTTATGGAGGCAAGATATTCTGTTTATTAAAATTTACCTCAGATGTTTCTGTGACATTTGTTGAGTTATCTTTCTTATTGAATTTCTATAAAATATTAAAAAATAGTTTTGAATAAAAAAAAAACAGAATACAAATTATATTACGACACATACCTTGACCAATTTGCTTACAGCCATGGAAAGGGCAGCAAGATTCTAAGAGAAAGAAAGAAAAATATGAGAACTTTTAACAAATCTTTCTTTCGCTTCGTTGAAAGAAATGAAACGAATTTAAACTTACTTGGCCATGCTTACGAATTGAAGTTTTACGCTTCTGAAAATGGAAATATGACATGAACAGTTTAAGGATTTGATAGGAAACTTACAGCATTATTATGGTGAGCAGAGCGCGGTTGTCTGATTTTTGGCCAACGGTCCTGAGTCATACGAATTTGTGGCTTTAAGGGAAAGTAAGGTTTAATGTTTGCCAACAAAAGCATTTTATTTTGCTTACCGCATTAAAATCAATATTTTCTGAAAAGCTATTGACGGGTTCGTAAATTTTTATCCCGCCATAATCGGGTTTAAGGCCCACCTATCGGAAGAAATAAATAAAATTGAAATATTTAAATGACTTTAAAATGACTTGGACAATTGATTTTATCCGCTAAAAATAATTCATTTGGTCCGCTCATGTTATTGTGATTAGTTCCTATATTGATTTATTTATGAATCGATTTATAGTAGTTTTCGGAAATGTGTGATTCATTGTAGCTCTTATTGCACAATAATTTGTAACAATCATTGACCCGGGACTAATTTTACCAGCTTCTGGTTTTTACCCAATTTTACTCAGAAATTTAATCCTTTTTTTGTGTTTTTCTTCCTAAGCCTTAAATATATAGTTTAACAGAGCCATATTAACAACATAACATAGCCCTATTAACTGAATGGGTTTGCGTCTAGAATAATGTATGTTCACACACACAAATTTATGTATATCACATACATGTTTATGTTTTGCTACTCACTGTGTTTCTAAAATCAGGGATACTGCGAATACTATTTTGATTATCCAAGCTGTGAATTAGTTGCATAGCACAACTGTTTAAAATTAAATACAAACAAATTATTAAACATTTTAAATACATTTCAGAACTCCTTAAAATCAAAGGATTTAATTAAAACAATAAATTTATAATTAATTCCACGTCGCGATGTAACTAGACAGATCGTTTGACAAAGTTATACTGATGATTAAATGCATATCATATTGCATTTATACATTCTGTTGGTGCTTATATTCCCATTTTTAGTTTTAATAAAGAAATATATATCCGTCATGTATGCAAGAACTGCCTAAGTCTGATTTGTTTAATAAAATAAAATTATTTAAAATCTTCAAATCTTATAATTTAGCAGAGCAGTTATCGCCCTTTAATTAATACAAACGGGAATGGAGCCTAGCCTATACTAGAGACAATTAATCTTGCGACAGCTTTGGATGATATCAAGAGCGCTATTAGACAATTCGAGACTCAGAAAGATTGAGAGAGATTACGTATGTACATAATTGTTCATTACTATCCTTCAGTTAGGATTACGACCTAGCTTCTCGAAGGCATTTATGTTGTGTGTGTTAATTTTATACATGAGTGGCGGGACCTACAGTTCAAAGTCGACTCCGAACGACGGAATTTTGAGAAACTTTTTCACGGCGTATTTTTTTTTATTCTCAGGGTTTTTGCCAAAAATCTGCTGAGAAGACGCCGAAGAAATATTTTTTCATATTTTGTTTTGTTGGAGATGATCTGACCTGAGGTTTGAACCGAGAACTCATGTCTAAGAAGCCAACATACTACCTACTAGAGACTACGGAGACTTCAAGCCTATTCTAGAGACAATTTTTCTTGTGGCAGCTTTGGGTGGCGATATTAGACATTTCGAGACTCGGAGAAAGAGAGAGAGATATATGGAGATAGAGAGAGAGAGAGAGAGAGAAATATTGGCTGCTGCATTATAGACCCAGAGGTCTAAGCATTTGTAAATGGAATTTACATTTACAATTTGATTTGGGGTAGTAGAAGTACATGTCGAATGATTTTCTGCAAATAAAATTCTGCAATGTAAATCCATGAAAATTTCATGACCTATTTTACTACATTGATTATACAGCAGCTTTTCTTTCCCTCTGAGTCTCATTTTGCCAAGAGCTTTTAATACATAGTTTTAAATGAAATTTTACTCCAGTTTTAATTCTAAATATGCAATCTACGCTCATATTGAAAATAATTTCGCTTTAAGTTGATTTGTGCTATTCTTTCTTATTGTGCTGATTTATTTATAATTTTAATGCATATTTAAATGCATATTTTCTATTTATTTATATATTTAATATTATTATACATCATCCTCATCATTTATTTCCATCGATTTTTAGCTTTAAATTCATGACGTAAAGCATGAGTTGGAAAACTGATTTGTCGGTTATAAATACAATTTGAAGTGGTTGGTCACTTTTGGGTATTTTGATAATTCGACGAGCAGCTTGCTTAGTAAGTTCACTCGAAATACGTCGTTTAGTAAGATTAACTTTTCGTGAAACAACCCAATACTTTAGAAATTCTGATGAGGCCTTCAAAATATATCAATCGAGATTCCGAAAAGAATTACCTTCCGTGTATTTTTACTTGCATCCTTCCATGTGCATTCAAATCCTGAAGATGGAAGTGCTAAGTGCTTATTCTTATGCCTTATTCCTCTTGTTTAAATTTATATATTCGATTGCCTTCGATGCTATGACAATGGTGGTCTTTCAAGTGGTGATGAATAAGCACGTTAGATAACCATTTCATTACCATGAATAATTTGAATGCCCTTGTATCTAAACTAGTCTCAGTCTATTCCCTGCTAGTCTGTTTAGAAATTGAAAGTAGTCGTATAAGCCTATTAAAAGAGTGATGAAGAAAGAGTTCAAAGTCTTTATCATCTTCAGACACTATCTTTAAACACAATAATCTGCGTAACGTTCAACGCTAGATTTCGTATCACATTCCTTGATTTTTATGTTAAACATTTCCCTCTGGAAGACAGAAAAATTGTCAGGTAGACTGACCTAGAAATACAAAAACCTTTGGAGAAAATACTATCCTCCACTCCCATGCATAATCATACAATAGCAAGGCGAAGTAATGTTTCACCATTTAAAAAAAGAAAACGGACACTCGACTGTACCCTTAAAAATTGTGCTGGTTCAAGTGAATATCGCATTAGATTAGATCCAAAGTATTAAATACTTCTGAGTCCAGAATATTCACTTACATGCAGTTACGGAGAGACATCATTAATACCACACTTCTGAGTCAATCAGCAATAATGGGTTTTGTTTATAATAAAATCACTTGTGATTACACGATCTCAGAAAGAGATTGTTTTTGGATCATATATGCTTAAATGAGTCATACATATTAAACCCTATCTTGCCTGTGAATAAAGGAATACGATAAAAACTAATAAAACAGAGGATTAAAACGGTATTAGAACAGATTTAAATTTAAACTGTCATTATCAGGTGAACTAGACACATAACCTAGGCGTCAGTCGATAGTTTTTATCTCTCAACCTAGCTGCAATGTGTATATCGATTCCGAAACAGTCTTTCATGCTGTCAAATACTAACGGGTGATTTTTTAGCTATTATCTTTTTGGCAACACTGGTTTAAACAGCTCACGCACGTTTCGTGTTTTGTTTCACTGTCAAACATCTTCGGTTTGGCCTATAATTTAACCATGAATCGTCTTACAAACGAACAACGCTTGCAAATCACTGAATTTTATTATCAAAATGCGTTCTCTGTTAAGAAAGTTCATCACGCGCCTCTTCCATTTTATGGTCACTTTAATCGACCCACTGAAGCGGCTATTCGGGCTATTGTGACTAAATTTCGCACCAAATTTACATTGTTGGACATTAAACCACACCAACACGCTTATGTAGAGTGCGAACTGAAGAAAATATCGCAGCTGTATCGGCCAGTGTTAATGATGACCATCAATTATCGATTCGTCGCCGTTCGCAGCAATTGGGCCTCTGTTACTCAACAACGTGGAAAATTTTGCGAAAGTATTTAGGTGTGAAGCCTTTCAAAATACAGCTGGTGCAAGAATTGAAGCCGAACGACCTACCGCAACGCAGAATTTTTGGTGAATGGGCTCTTGGAAAGTTGGCCGAAGATCCACTTCTTTATCGAAAATTGTGTTCAGCGACGAAGCTCATTTTTGGCTCAATGGACACGTAAATAAGCAGGATTGTCGATTTTGGAGTGAAGATCAGTCAGAAGCATTGAAAAAGCTACCAATGCATCCAGAAAAAGTCACAGATTGGTGCGGTTTATGGGCTGGTGACATCATTGGACCGTACTTCTTCAAAGATGCTGCGAATCGTAACGTAACTGTGAATGGTGAGCGCTACCGTGAGATGATATCCAACTTTTTTTTGCCCAAAATGCAAGAGCTTGACTTGCATGACATGTGGTTTCAACAAGACGGTGCCACATGCCACACAGCACGCGTAACAATGGACTTATTGAGAGGCGAGTTTGGTGAACATTTTATTTCACGTTCGGGACCGCTCAATTGGCCGTCTAGGTCGTGCGATTTAACGCCTTTAGAATATTTTTTGTGGGGCTATGTTAAAGCTCATGTCTATACAGACAAGCCCGCTTCAATTGATGCATGGAAGACAACATTGAAGCATTTATTCGTGAGATACCGGCCGAAATGTTAGAAAGAGTATGCCAAAATTGAACTAAGCAGATGGACCATTTGAGGCGCAGTCATGGTCAACATTTGCATGAAATAATCTTCAAACATTAAATTATATTGACCGTACTATCGATTCAAATAAAGATTTCATGCATTTTTGGTTGTATAATTGGTCATTACAACCTTTCGAGGATTTAGATTATGTAGAGGATATTTGGTCTAAGACCTCATCCATGCAAGTAATACCAAACTGAATAAAAATGAGAAGATAAGTAAACAGGAGAAGAGAGAAAAAGTGTTACAAAAATGAAATACAATCTATATGTGGATGAAATTGTTATTTTAATACGATTCATAAATATCGAAAATGTTTCAATTCAAGTTTGTCCAAAACAAAATACGAAATTAAATCAATTTAAACTGGGATTTGTTCTTAAAGAGTATTTTATCCCTGTCACGAAGAGAGGTCATACAAGAAAACAGAACAGAAACAAGGCAAAACGTTTATTCGCTCAGCGTAGGTTAATTCAGTTTCTCTCAAGACTGTATGCTGTGACGATCTTTAACAATCAATGTATAAGGAAAAAAGCCGCCGTAGTCTAGTATGTAGTGTGTTGGCTTATTAGACGAAATACCTCATGCCAGACATCAAAACAAAATACAAAAAGTATTTCATCGTCGACTTCCTCTCAGCAGATTTCTGGCAAAAATTCGGAGAGTAAAAATAAAATTGCCATGAAATATTTCTCAAAAATCTGTCGTTCGGAGTATACGTATAAAATTAACACACACAACATAAGTGGTGTGAGAATGAGTGAGTAATGACCAATTATGTATGTACTCGTATGTATGTATAAGGAAAAATCGTTACAATCGTATTCTATTCATGCACTTACTCTCACTTACACAGCGACCCTATGCTCCCTAGAGGAGTAAAAGGAACGTATATAACTAGATTAGTGTGACATTTCAAAGTGCAATAGTATCAATCACTCTACGGGCAAACATACCTACTGTCATTGAACAATCCTGATATTTCACAAGGTGCTGATGTGTCATACTTACCATAACCTTGAGGAATGCAAAACATATTGTTGATATCGATAGTTTTCATCCTTTTTTGTTGTTGACATTATTTGAAAACAAAAAAACATGATTTTTATGTTTTTTTAACCAAAAGTATTTATTAAAAACTTTATTTATTAACAAGTTTATATTTTTTTTATACTTTTCAATACAAATTTGCATGTACGTAGATTGCTTAGGTTAATTTTTCGTTATGCGATGTACCACAACTCCAAGGATTATTATTGCCAGAACTATTACAGCCAATGCTGTCATAGCCACTATAATGTACGGATTCTTCATATAATTGGTTTTAGTTTGAATATTACGCTTATGTACGGTAGAGACTTTATTCGAAACAATAGAAAATAGTCATAAAAATTTCTCATACGTCTATATTTTAAGGTCAAAGGATCAAAGCCATCAAAAAGTATGTTTTTGTAAATTTTATTTGAATTTATTTGAAAACAATGACTTTTAAAGAAATAAGTGTCGTTAATTTACGGATTGTATACTTTATTTTCTAATAATTAAAAATTTAAAATAAAAAAACAAAACACTTTTAGAGGCCATTATTATAATTTCCCTTTAAACTTGAGTTTAGTTAAACGTAACTTTAGCTAAAGTGAACTTTAAAGTCATATTTAACTTATTTTCGTTATTACAACCTAATGATAAAATAAAGTTAACTTTTTCAAAAATATGGCAGTGCCGGAGCAATGTCGATAACACTGCTCAATTAAACAAATTTTTTTAACACAGTGGCAACGACAGGCGTCTTTTTTGTTGTATTTGCTCACTTTGCTTATATTTGAAGTTGCCATATTGAAAATAATATGTATATAATATGGCAAGTTAAAACATAAACTTAACTTTAAAAGTTACCAGTAGGATGATCTTTCCTTTAGCTTAACGCTCACTTCTACCTTATCGTCCACTTATAATAACGAAAAACAATTTATCTGCCCGTTAAAATCCCCTCCTTTAGTTAATGGCAAGTTGTAATAATGGCCCTAAAACATGCAATAAAATACCTTTTAGTATAAGAAAGGTACCAAAAATGTCATATAAAGTATGAAACAAAAGAAAAACTATAATTTTTCCATGAAGTTTGTAAGCTTCGTCAAGAGTTTAGTTTGCTTAATTGTTAGCATTTTGAAGGTAAAATTCTATTATTCAGCTCTCGTAAAATAATACCGGCAGGAGCTATTGACACAAGCCTATGATTTCACCACCAAAATTATTTCTCAGAGACAAGAACAAATGAAAATCGGTTTTTTATCAGTTCTGGACTATAAGTTGCAAGCTTAAGAACTTCCATACGAAATTCTTGGTATATCAACTAACTCGCTGTTGATAAGTGTGGTTAGGAATTAAATTTTTTTTAAATACTAAAGCTTGTGGGCAGTATTTTTCTTTGTCGCAGGCCAATTGTTGATTGTATGAGTTTGAATTAAGAATTTTGGTAATATTGTATTTGGAATATTTTATTATATAAGATAAGTACTGAACTTCTAGTCTAATTTAAAAGCAATGCAATGCAATGTTTAAAGAAAAAGTTATTCCTTTTGGACAGACTTTATTAAGTGTTTTGAATTCTAAAAAAAAACAATAAAAACAATTTGAAATATCTTTCCATAGCTTAAAAATTTTGATTTAAAACTTACTTTGGAGTTTCCTTGGGCATTGGCATCACTATGCTGCTGAAATTATTATGAATTTGAAAATATTTTTTTTTTTATTAAATTTTGAAAAAAGAAAGTATTTCACTTACATTATCATCAGGGGTATAACTATTTATCAAGTCAGTAATTGTAACATTGTCTTTAGAGTCCTCTGGTGAAAGCAATAAAGGATTCTAAAATTGTTTACATGAGTGTTATGGAGGCAAGACATTCTGTTTATTAAAATTTACCTCAGATGTTTCTGTGACATTTGTTGAGTTAGGTTTTCTATTGAACTTCTATAAAATATTAAAAAAAACAGTTTTTAATAAAAACAAAACAGAATAAAAATTCTATTACAGTACATACCTTGACCAATTTGCGTACAGTCATGGAAAGGGCAGCAAGGTTCTAAGAGAAAGAAAGAAAAATATGAGAACTTTTAACAAATCTTTCTTTCGTTTCGTTGAAAGAAATAAAATGAATTTCAATTTACCTGGCCATGCTTACGAATTGAAGTTTTACGCTTCTGAAAATGGAAATATGATATGAATAGTTCAAGGATTTGATAGGATACTTACAGCATTCATATGGTGAGTAGAGCGCGGTTGTCTGTTTTTTGGCCAATGGTTCTGAGTCATACGAATTTGTGGCTTTAAGGGAAAGTAAGATTTAGGGCCATTACTACTACTTGCCGTTAAACTTGGGGTTAGCTAAAGGTACCTTTAGCTAAAGGGAACTGAAAAGTTACCTTTAACTTATTTTCGTTATTACAACTTACAGACAAATTTTTTCAAAAATATGGCAGTGCCAGAGCAATGTCGATAAAACTGCTCAATTAAACAAGTTTTTTTTTAACGCAGTGGCAACAGTTGGTTTCGATTTTTTTGTTGTATATGCTCATTTTGTTTAAATTTGAAGTTGCCATATCGAAAATAGTACATGATATGGCAAGTTCAAACATAAAGTGACCTTTAAATGTCTTCTTCTCTTTAGTTTAACGATCACTTCTATCTTATTGGGTACTCATAATAATGAAAAACAATTTATCTGCCAATTAAAATCTTCCCTTTAGTTAACGGCAAGTTGTAATAATGGCCCTTAATGTTTGCCAATAAAAACATTTGATTTTGCTTACCGCATTGAAATCAATATTTTCTGAAAAGCTATTGATGGGTTCGTAAATCGTCAATTGGTTTCGTAAATCAGTTTGAGATCGTCTAAGGCGGCCCACCTATCATAAGAAATAAATAAAATAGAAATATTTAAATGACTTTAAAATGACTTGGACAATTGATTTTATCCGCTAAAAATAATTCACTTGGTCCGCTCATGTTATTGTGATTTGTTCCTATATTGATTTATTTATGAATCGATTTATAGTAGTTTTCGGAAATGTGTGATTCATTGTAGCTCTTATTGCACAATAATTTGTAACAGTCATTGACCACGGACTAATTTTACCAGCTTCTGGTTTTTGCCGAATTTTATTCAGGAATACTTTATCGTGTTCTTCTTCACAAGTTTAACAGAGCCATATTAACAACATAACAGAGCCCTATTAACTGAATGGGTTTGTGTCTAGGATAATGTATGTTAGAATCTATCTTCACACACATACATTTATATACAGTCAACCCTCCTATAACGCGGTACTATCAGAACGCGGTTTCCATATAACGCGGTTTCACACATAACGCGAAACTGAAACTTCGACAGCCCTTCTATAACGCAGTGCTCTTACTGCGCGGTTTTTGTTCAACAACATCCCATAAGTTCCTTCCGCACAGCCTGTAAATGATTCTAGTAACTAGATATTGTAAGAGTGTTCAATATCAGTTTTATTTTCGACGCAAAATCACAGCCGAGTTATATAAACAACATGTTTATATAAACATGCTAACTTATCTCATAGCCGTCTACAACATCGGTTTCAGTCATCTCAGAGCTCTTTCACAGTACATACGTTTTGCTGGTGACCAAGTCTTTCTAAAAATTTTTCTTCAACTCATATCTGACAGTGAGGATGAGTGTCGAAAAATTACAAAATTTTACAAAGTTTTTATTTTTGGTGGAAAACAGTCTTTTAGTTTAGTTTTTGTTTCATTTTTTTTATCAATCCTTATATGAACTCTTTAATTCAATAAAAATAATTTATAATTTATCTTGTCTTGGTCTCCATATAACGCGGTACGAATGATGTGATTTGTACTAATTCCGAGTTTCTTATAGCGCGGTTTCCATACAACGCGTTAGACGGTTTCCATAGAACGCGCTACGAATTAGACTGGTTTGTACGATTTCCATACAACGCGGTACACACTCACCGCGTTATAGTAGGGTTGACTGTATATCACATACATGTTTATGCTTTGCTACTCACCGTGTTTCTAAAATCAGGAATACTACGAATGGTATTACGATTATCCAAGTTATAATCATATTTTAAAGGAGTATCTGGACTATGAATTAGTTGCATAGCACAGCAGTTTAAAATTAAATACAAACAAATTATGAAACATTTTAAATACATTTCAGAACTCCTTAAAGTTAAAGGATTTAATTAAAACAATAAATTTATAATTAATTTCTCCGTTCCTTTATTTTCTATGAATAAAAAATCACGTCGCGATGTAACTAGACAGATCGATTGACAAAGTTATACTGATGATTAAATGCATATCATATTGCATTTATACATTCTGTTGGTGCTTATATTCCCATTTTTAGTTTTAATAAAGAAATATATATCCGTCATGTATGCAAGAACTGCCTAAGTCTGATTTGTTTAATAAAATAAAATTATTTAAAATCTTCAAATCTTATAATTTAGCAGAGCAGTTATCGCCCTTTAATTAATACAAACGGGAATGGAGCCTAGCCTATACTAGAGACAATTAATCTTGTGACAGCTTTGGATGATATCAAGAGCGCTATTAGACAATTCGAGACTCAGAAAGAGAGCGAGAGATTACGTATGTACATAATTGTTCATTACTATCCTTCAGTTAGGATTACGACCTAGCTTCTCGACAGCACTTATGTTGTGTGTGTTAATTTTATACATGAGTGGTGGAACCTAAAGTCCAAAGTCGATTCCGAACGACAGATTTTTGAGAAACTTTTTAATGGAAATTTTTTATTTACTCTCAGAGTTTTTGCCAAAAATCTGCTGAGAAGAAGTCCCCGAAGAAATATTTTTTCATATTTCGATTTGTTGGAGATGATCTGACCTGAGTTTGAACCGAGAACTCATGTCTAAGAAGCCAACATACTACCTACTAGAGACTAAGGAGACTTCAAGCCTATTCTAGAGAAAAATTTTTCTTGTGGCAGCTTTGGGTGGCGATATTAGACATTTCGAGACTCGGAGAAAGAGAGAGAGAGATATATGGAGATAGAGAGAGAGAGAGAGAGAGAAAGATTGGCTGCTGCATTATAAACCCAGAGGTCTAAGCATTTGTAAATGGAATTTACATTTACAATTTGATTTGGGGTAGTAGAAGTACATGTAGTACATGTAATCCATGACAATTTCGTGACCTATTTTACTACATTGATTTTGCAGTAGCCTATCTTTCTCTCTGAGCCTCATTTTTCCAAGAGCTTTTAATACATAGTTTTAAATGAAATTTTACTCCAGTTTTAATTCTAAGTATGCAATCTACGCTCATATTGAAAGTAATTTCGCTTTAAGTTGATTTGTGCTATTCTTTCTTATTGTGCTGATTTATTTATAATTTTAGAAATAATTTTTTTTATTTTCTATTTATATATGTATTTATATATATATAAATATATATATTTATATATATATATATATTTATATATGTATAATATTATTATACATCATCCTCATCATTTATTTCCATCGATTTTTAGCTTTAAATTCATGACGTAAAGCATGAGTTGGAAAATTGATTTGTCGGTTATAAATACAATTTGAAGTGGTTGGTCACTTTTGGGTATTTTGATAGTTCGACGAGCAGCTTGATGAGTTGTGAAGTTCACTCGAAATACGTCGTTTAGTAAGATTAACTTTAGAAATTACTGATGAGGCCTTCAAAAGGTATCAATCGAGATACCGATAAAAATTCTTCCTTCCGTGTATTTTTACCTGCACCCTTCCTTGATAACTCAAATCCTGTAGATGGAAGTGCTAAGTGCTTATTCTTATGCCTTATTCCTCTTGTTTAAATTTATATTTTCGATTGCCTTCGATGCTATAGCAATGGTGGTCTTTCAAGTGGTGATGAAGTGGTGGTCTGTTTAGAAATTGAAAGTAGTCGTATACGTCTATTAAAAGAGTTATGGAGAAAGAGTTCAAAGTCTTTATCATCTTCGGACACTATCTTTAAAGACAATAATCTGCGTAGCGTTCAACACTAGATTTCACATGTTTTATGTTAAACATTTCCCTCTGAAAGACAGAAAAATTGTCAGGTAGACTGACCTAGAAATACAAAAACTTTTGGAGAAAATACTATCCTCCACTCCCATGCATGATAGCTAGTCAAAGTAATGTTTCACCATTTAAAAAAAGAAACGGACACTCGACTGTACCCTTAAAATTTGTGCTGATTCAAATGAATATCGCATTAGATTAGACCCAGAATATTAAATGCTTCTGCGTCCAGAATATTCACTTACATGCAGCTACGGAGAGACGTCATTAATACCACACTTCTGAGTCAATCAGCAATGACGGGTTTTGTTTATAATAAAATCACTTGTGATTAAACGATCTCAGAAAGAGATTGTTTTTGGATCATATATGCCTAAGTGAGTCATACATATTAAACCCTATCTTGCCTGTGAATAAAGGAGTACGATAAAAATTAATAAAACAGAGGAGACTAATAGTTTTAATCCTACTGGTATTAGAACAGATTTAAATTTAAACTGTAATTATCAGATGAACTAGACACATTACCTAGGGGTCAGTCAATAATTTATATCTCTGAACCTAGCTGCAATGTGTATATCGATTTCGAAAAAGTCTTTCATGCTGTCAAATATTACAGCAAGTGTTCTCTCTATCACTTAAACTGTTCACAATCGTGCTCGATGACATCATGAACAAAGTCAGTTCAAAGAGTGGAGAAATTATACGAATTCTCTCGTGCTTTCGAGGAGTGGAAGTCGCTGTAATCTAGTAGGTAGCGTGTTGGCTTATTAGACGTAAGGCCACAGTTCAAACCCCAGGTCGGACATCTCCAACAGAACGAAATATGAAAAAATATTTCTTCGGCGACTTCTTCTCAGCAGATTTCTGACAAAAACTCGAAGAGTAAATAAAATTGCCATGAAGTTTCTCAAAAATCTGTCGTTCGGAGTCGACTTTAAACTGTAAGTCCCGCCACTCGTATACAAAATTAACACAAACAACGTAGGAATGGACCTCTCCGAACCTTTTGATACCGTGCGAGGTTTCAGACAAGGCGATCCCTTATCATGCGACCTCTTCAACTTCGTCATGGAGAGCGGTCTGCGAAAGGCGAGAGTGCATCGCAATTGCACTATTTTTCAAAAAAGTGTCCAGTTGCTTGCGTACGCTGACGACATTGACATCATAGGGCGTACGAAGCGAGATGTTACTGCTGCCTTTAGTGCTATTGAACGCGAGTCTACTAAGATGGGTTTGGCAGTAAATGAGGGTAAAACAAAGTATATGTTATCGACGACTAGAGACGCGCGGCGTATTGATTCTCAGATTACGGCCGATAACTATACTTTTGATACAGTCAAGGAATTCATCTATCTTGGCTCCGCCGTTACCACCAGAAATGATGTCAGTCTGGAGATCAAGCGCAGGATCACTCTTGCCAACAGGTGCTACTATGGTCTCAATAGGCAATTGAGTAGCAGAGACCTCTCTCGTACGACAAAACTAACACTCTACAAGACACTCATTCTACCCGTGCTTCTTTATGGCGCAGAGGCATGGACCCTATTAAGTACAGATGCAGCGGCCTTGAGAGTGTTCGAGAGAAAAGTACTGCGCAAGATCTTCGGTCCAGTGCGAGTTGGCGATGATTACCGCATCCGATACAATAGTGAGCTGTATGAGCTCCTCAACGTCATGGACGTTGTACAGCGTATTAATATCCAGCGGCTGCGCTGGCTCGGCCATGTCGTTCGAATGAAGGAGGATGTCCCAGCGAGACGGGTATTTGATGCGGGGATCTGCGGAAGTCGGCGAATAGGACGACCTTTTATCCGTTGGAAGGACCAAGTCGAGGAATTCCTGTCATCGATTGGTGTGACCAACTGGCGTAGGCGCGCAAGAAGCAGATGCGCCTGGAAGGATGTGTTGCAGCAGGCCGAAATCCGTTAATCGGGTTGTTATGCCCAATTAAGTAAGTAAGTAAGTAAGTTTCGAGGATTTAGATTATGTAGAGGATATTGATCTAAGATCTCATCCATGCAAGTAATAACAAACTGAGAAAAAATGAGAAGAAAAGTAAATAAGAAAAGAGAGAAAAACTGCTACAAAAATTAAATAAAATCTATATGTGGACTCCGAACGACAGATTTTTGAGAAACTTTTCATGGCAATTTTATTTACTCTCAGAGTTTTTACCACAAATCTGCTGAGAGGAAGTCACCGAAGAAATATTTTTTCATATTTTCATTTTGATGTCTGACCTGGGATTTGAACCGATTTTTTTATTTTTAATACGATTCATAAATATCGAAAATGTTTGCATTAAAAAATGTCATCTATTGACAGCTTAGTTCAAGTTTGTCCAAACAAAATACGAAATTAAATGAATTTATACTGGGATTTGTTCTTAAAGAGAATATTATCCCTGTCATGAAGAAAGGTCATACAACATATAAAAAAAACAGAACAAAAACAGCTCCGCGAAGGTTAATTCAACTTCTCTCTTGGCTGTATGCTGTGACGATCTTTAACAGTTAATGTATAAGGAAAAATCGTTACAATCGTTTTCTATTCCTGCACTTACTCTCACTAAGTCTATCAATAGATTAAGGATTAACAGTGACCTTTCAAAGTGCGATAGTATCAATCACTCTACGGGCAAACATACCTACTGTCATTGAACAATCCTGATATTTCACAAGGTACTGATGTGTCATACTTACCATAACCTTGAGGAATGCAAAACATATTGTTGATATCGATAGTTTTCATCCTTTTTTGTTGTTGACATTATTTGAAAACAAAAAAACATGATTTTTATGTTTTTTTAACCAAAAGTATTTATTAAAAAGTTTATTTATTAACAAATTTATATTTTTTTATACTTTTCAATACAAATTTGCATGTACGTAGATTGCTTAGGTTAATTTTTCGTTCTGCGATGTACCACAATACCAGCGATTACTGTTGCCAGAACTATTACAGCCAATGCTGCCATAGCCGCTATAATGTACGGATTCTTCATATAATTGGTTTTAGTTAGAATATTACGCTTGTGTACGGTAGAGACTTTATTCGGTATCTGAAACGTTAGGAATTGTAAATTAAATATGAAGCAAAGAAAAAAAACAACAAACAATACAAAATAGTCATAAAAATTTCTCATACTTCTATATTTTAAGGTCAAAGGATCAAAGCCACCAAAAATTTTAAAATAAATAAATTTTATTTCAATATTCAAATATTTAAAAGCAATGATTTTTACAGAAATAAGAGTCATAAATTTACGGATTGTTTACCTCATTTTCTAGTAACTAAAAATTTAAAATAAAAAAACAAAACACTTTTGGAAAAAAATTTTAAGGGCCATTCTTACAATTTCCCGTTAAACATGAGTTCAGTTAAAGGTAACTTTAGTTAAAGTGAACTTTAAAGTCACATTTAACTTATTTTCGTTATTACAACCTAATGATAAATTAAGGTTAACTTTTTCAAAAATATGGTAGTGCCGGAGCAATGTCGATAACACTGCTCAATTAAACAAGTTTTTTTTAAACGCAGTGGCAACAACGGGCTTCTTTTTTTGTTGTATTTGCTCATTTTGTTTATATTTGAAGTTGCCACTAACGCTCACTTCTACCTTATCGCCCACTTATAATAACGAAAAACAATTTATCTGCCTGTTAAAATCCTACCTTTAGTTAACGGTAAGTTGTAATAATGGCCCTAAAACATGCAATAAAGTACCTTTCAGTATAAGAAAGGTACCAAAAACGTCATATAAAGTATGAAACAAAAAAAAAACTATAATTTTTCCATGAAGTTTGTAAGCTTTATCAAGAGTTTAGTTCGCTTAATTGTTAGCATTTTGAATGTAAAATTCTATTATTCAGCTCTCGTAAAATAATACGGACAGGAGCTATTGACACAAGCCTATGATTTCACCACCAAAATTATTTTTCAGAGACAAGAATAAATGAAAATCGATTTTTATCAGGTCTGGACTATAAGTTGCAAGCTTAAGAATTTCCATACGAAATTCTTGGTGTATCAACTAACTCGCTATTGATAAGTGTGGTTAGGAATTAATTTTTTTTTAAATACTAAAGCTTGTAGGCTGTAGTTTTCTTTGTCGCAGGCCAATTGTTGATTGTATGAGTTTGAATTAAGAATTTTGGTAATATTGTATTTCGAATATTTTTTTATATAAGATAAGTACTGAACTTCTGGTCTAATTTTATAGCAATAATAGCAATTATAGAATGTTTAAGGAAAAAATTGTCTCTTACCACACTTTTTTGCACAGATTTTATAAAATGGTATGAATTCTAAAAAGAAGAAAAAAAAAGAATGAAAACAAATTGAAATATCTTTCCATAGCTTAAAAATTTTGATTTAAAACTTACTTTGGAGTTTCCTTGTACTTTGTTATCGATATGCTGCTGAAATTATTATGAATTTTAAAATATTTTTTTTATTAAATTCTGAGAAACAAAGTATTTCACTTACAGTATCTCCATGGGAGGAACTATTCATTAAATCATTAATTGGAAAATTGCCTATAGAATCCTCTGATGAAAGCAATAGAGGGCTCTAAAATTGTTTAAAAGATATTAATGAGTGACATGGAAGCAAGTTTTTTTTTAATTTACCTCAGTAGTTTCATTTTCATTTGTTAAGTGAAGAGTTTCAGTTGAGTTCTATAAAATAAAGACATATAAATACATAAAATAAATATGTATTAAGGAAACAAACGTTATAATATTTAAAAAAAATATTTGTACATACCTTGGCCGCTTTGTTTACTGCTGGATTTTTCTAAAAAAATAAATAAAATAATTATATAAGCATTTAATATAATGTGTATGAAGTTAAATACGACTTTGAAAATCCAAGACGCAATCCATAAATTTTAGCAACGCCACATTTCGAGTTAACAGAGCGAAATTTACTCTTAACAGAACAAAATTTGACTTTTAATATAGCACTGTTAACTGTTTAACAGTTTCCTTCTGAACAAGCCAACTAATTTTAGGAGAAATACTAGGTCTATGAGTACCATGTCATACTCAAAGGAAGGTTTCAATGTCCATTAATTTAATCAGCAAAATAGTCCCATATAAAATGATATGGTTTGCTTTGAAACTATCAATTTTTTTGCTTGAAAATTCTCTAGAAGATCAGTGTCCCTTTTGGAATATATTGGAAATAGTACAGCTACCCTACCATATGCAAGAGGGTCCTTTTTCGAACCGTGGTAGTGGCATAGCTGGAATAAGATTTGAGATTCGAGAAATTGAATTTTGAAGAAACCGATTTTTGGTCAAAACCATATTTCTCTAGACGATCAGTGGCCATTTGGGAACATATAAGACATAGTACACCTACCCGACTATATGCAAATGGTAGGTGTACTATAGTACACAAATTAATAAGGGGAAATAGAAAGTCGAATTATAAATGAATTTCCATCGAACTACAAAAGTACATTAAAACTTACCTTAGAATTTGGTTGGATTAATGGTTTAGGATTGTTCACTGATTTCCCAGTTGTAGGAGTTGAAGGCTTTAAATGAATTAAGGATTCAATGTATTAATAGTTTTGGGGCCATTATTACAAATTGCCGTTAAACTTTGGTTTAGTTAAAGGTAAATTTAGCTAAAGTGAACTTTAAAGTCACCTTTAACTTCCTTTCGCTATTATAACCTATTTTTGAAAAAATATGGCAGTGACGGAGCAATGTCGATAACACTGCTCAAATTAAACAAGTTTTATTTAAACGCAGTGGCAACGACGGGCTTCGTTTTTTGTTGTATTTGCTCATTTTGTTTATATTTGAAGTTGCCATATTGAAAATAATATACATATAATATGGCAAGTTCAAACATAAACTTAACTTTAAAAGTTAGCAGTAGGATGATCTTCCCTTTAGCTTAACGCTCACTTCTACCTTATCGTCCACTTATTATAATGAAAAACAATTTATCTGCCCGTTAAAATCCTCCCCTTAGTTAACGGCAAGTTGTAATAATTTAAAATTTATTTAATTTCGTTTAAACTTACTTTAGTCGAATGGGTATTATGAGGTATTTGTTTTTGCTTTGGACCATGATTCGGTGTTATAGGTTTTGGTGTCTAAATGGAATAAAAAATTATTTAATTCAATTAAAATAAATAATAAATATGGGCAATTTCGTGTCAAGTGACCCAATTTTTAAAATCGATGTCTTCCGATGGTACAGCTCAATACCATGCTTTTATACCACTTATCGATGGAAGACTTCAGTTGAAAAAGTTTGCTGCATCTACTCAATGCGATTTCTTTCCAAAGCCAAAAAATAAAGCAGCAGCGAAATCAGCAGCTGAACCTAGTAACTCCAAGAAAGGATTGGCAAAAAAGCAGAAAATGAAGGCAATAAATAAGAAGGACGAAAGATTGGCAATTTCAAAATTCCAAATCGGAAGACATCGATTTTAAAAATTGGGTCACTTGACACGAAATTGCCCATATATGAAATAACATAATATATGCCAATTACAGAAGGATTGTCTGATATTTGGCAAATAATTCTTAAAAATTCTTGAAAACATTAAAATGCGACTAAACTTACCGTGTCATGACCCAGACTTGCAGTTGTAGTATGCTGTAAGAGGAAATTTAATTAAATAATTTAAGATTTTTAAATTGAAAATTATTTTATTTTATCTTAAATTTACCTTTTCTAAATGTATACTATTGGCTGGTTGTAAAACGTTTGGCATATGACTCGGAATTACAGGGCTTGGCGTCTTTAAATGGAAATAAATTTTTGAATTTCATAATCATTTCAATTAAATGTTAAACTTACCGGATTGGAGTGTATATTATGGGGTGGTGTTTGTTGTACAGTGTTTGTCAAATGAGGCTAAATTAGAGGTTATAAACGAAGTGAGATTTAAAATTTGAATTAATTTTTTTTTTTGGTTTTCTTACCGCATTGCAACCAGCACTTGCTGGAATAGCATTGATGGCGCCATTATCAAGCTGTGTTGGCCATTTGCACTGTAAGAAAAATAATAATTTTTATTAAGATTTTTTATTATCTTTGGTTTAAGCGCCTCCTAGATTTTCTATTACAAGGAATAGAAGAAGAAAAAGAAATACACAAGTCTCCATAAATCTCTAGAGCCACGTTTTTAGGCAACTACAGTGCCAAATATATCTGCTGGGAATGACGACTTGTTACAGTTAGTAGTCGATTGTTATTTGATACAAAAATGAGTTTGAATCAGAGATCAGCAATGAATTGCTTTTTCGCTACTCATAACTACTCATGAAATTTTGAGTATGAGTGAGTCAACAGTATTCAAACCCAACTACTACTCTGATTCATTCGTACTCACTATAACATTGATTTATAAGTAAAGGTTGCAATGAGTATGAATACAACGTTGACATCAAACTCATACCATTCGAAATATGTTTGATTCATACGCCTACTCATTCACATTTATAAATTTAGAAAAATACTTATAATACTCATAAATGATTCGAATCATTCATCAAAATTTACAGTCTTAGTTGTTGTTGCATTTCCAAAGAAAGAAGAAAGACACATAAACAAAAAAGACAAAGACAGCAAGCAGAGCAAACACACAACCTTCTTATGAGTACTGTAGTGTTCGTACGCGAATCATACTTATTTTGTGATTCGTGTATACGATAAGTCATGGAGAGTCGAAATTAATAACATCATGCGTATTGTTAAGTATGAGTACCATGAGTATTTCAAACTTTGAATATGAGTAGCATGAGTATGACATTAAAATAAGTATGAAGGCGTATAAGTATCAGAAATTATAAGTATCGAATCTACTCATCTTTTTGAATACTCATTGCTGACTTCTGGTCTTCTGGTCTGGTTGAATATCATGTTCTGTTATCGATTAACGTCCAGATTGAGATTTTTTTTCGGTGGAAATAAGAGGAGTATGAAGGGAATGGTACCGTCTACATAAATTTAAGGCTTAAGGAATGCACAAAACGTTTGAAAAAACTTTAAAAATTTCTCTTCACATCTTGCATCTTGCTACACCAAAGTCAAACTATTCATTGTGAGGTGCAACTACATACATACATACATAATTGGTCATTACCACCCTTCAGTCAGGATTGCGACCTAGTTCCCCATATCACTTATGTTATGAGTGTTAGTTTTATCCATAAGTGACGGGACCTACATTTTAAAGTCGACTCCAAACGACAGATTTTTTTTGAGAAACTTTTTCATGGCAATTTTATTACTCTCAGAGAATTTGCCAAAAATCTGCTGAAAGGAAGTCATCGATGAAATATTTCTTCATATTTTGTTTTGTTGGAGATGTCGGACCTAAGGTTGGAACCGTGGCCTCACGTCTAATAAGCCAACACACTACCTACTAGACTTCGAAGACTTCGGCGTGTACCTAGGAATCTTTATCGGCTTGTAACATTTAGGCTTCATACACAAAATTCAGACAGTATTTGCACAAGAAACGCTGCTGAGAAAGGTATTTAAAAACCAACTTCATTCCAAATTTATACTATGATTTGGTTAGCATACCCCATTCTACTTTTCAACATTGAGTTTCGAGAGATTCAGAGCTCTAGTATCTGAACTCAATCCCAAGAAAGTCCCTGGAATTTATAAAATCTTCAACAAGATGTTTATACAGATGCCTCATGTAGCCACTAGGACTGTCCTTTTTATTTTCAATCCAATTTTACGGACATTCATAGATAAAATTAATACACACAACATGGATGGTATGAGAAGCTGGGTTATAATCCTTACTACAGGGTTGTAATGACCAATTAAGTAAGTCGGTAAGAAGGAAAATGTATTCACGACACATTTACTTTACGTTTGCATAGTTTGGTTTCCGGTTCTTCTATAAAAAGGCTGAGTCCCCTCCTATCTCCTTACTTAGAGGCATTCGTGTTGTAACAAATACCCATAGACAGCTGTGCCATGGATCCGATTGATCAAAAGAGTGGATCTGGTATCAGAGTAAGGCAATTGGTTGATATGTTTTTAGATATGTAAGATACTCTGTCGGAGTTGCCGTAGTCTAGTAGTTAGTGGCTTATTAGGCGCAAATCTAGGGTTCGAGCCCCAGGCCAGACTTCAAGACAAAATACGGAAAGTATTTCTTCGGCGACTTCCTCTCAGCAGATTTCTGGCAAAAACTCGGAGAGTAAATAAAATAAAATTGCCATGAAAAGTTTCTCAAAAATCTGTCGTTCGGAGTTGACTTTATACTGTAGGTCCCACCACTCATGCATAAAATTAATACACACAACATAAGTAGTGTGAGAAACTAGGTCGTAATCCTGACTGAAGGGTTGTAATGACTAATTATGTATGTAGATACTCTGTCGGGTATTTCCGCATTAACCATGTAAACGTTAGGGTATCAATTATTCTCAGGCGATAAGATTTGGCTCTAGTTGATCCATTGCTTCATGCTTTAGGAACCATAGGCCGCATATATAAACTGGTTTTTAATCGGTTGAATGAAGAGTGTTGCTGACATCCTTAGCGCACCACTTATCCTTAAACATCACATCCTTTAATGTCCTCAAGGATTTGTTGATTTTATTGTGATTTTAAATTTATATCACAGGAATTTCCTGATCACAAATCAAATAATATCACACATATGTACACTTTTAAGCTCTTTGACTTACGTCTTCAAATTTCGGATAAAAACAGTTACAATCGGGAGTGGTAGGTAGTAGGTGGCCACGTTTTAAATTTGTTATGAATAAAATGCATGTAAAATACATTATAGAACTCCACTGAATCACCATTTTTTTTATTAAAACAATAACTTTGTATTTAATTTTTTCCCCGGTTCCTATGGATAACGTCAAGACACTAAGTATCTATACAGATCGGTTGATGAGTTTATACTGATGATAAAATGCTATCATATTGCTTTTATACTATTGTTTTTGTTGGTGCTTATATCCCCATCTAATTCTCTATAAAAAAATTAAAACCATATCTGGTTATTGTGGAAGAACTGCTTAAATCTGAATTTATTTCCACTGCAAAGCGTTTTCTATTTATATGTCGTCTTATTATACATCATCCTTGTCATTTATTGTTTTTTTTAATCTTTCAATTTATCCAATAAGTCATGAGCTGGTAAAATTATTGTCGATTATAAATAAAAATTTAAGTGGTCAGATTATAGCGAGTGGCTTGCCAACAACAGAAATTCTTTACAATTATTGTTACATTGTTCTTGGAAGATCATGGATCCATCATCACTGCACTTGAGGTTTCGTAAGAAGAGAGCTTTTAAGCATATTCATTTTCGTTTCAATTGGTGATGGTTATTCACGTCTGTTATCAGCCTCTCTGAGTCCATAACTCAACGATCTACTTCTAGCACATTATGGTAGATGACCACTATAGATTACCATGAAATTTGTAATGCCGCTTTGTGATAACAAGCGTGAATGTTTTCCTTGCTAGACTCTTTAGTGGCCGCATTAGTTGAGTACGCAGTTTGCAAGAGTTATCGATTACTGTCAGTCTGACTATCCTGCAATTCTATACAATTTCCATTTGAAAGGCAAACAAATTGTTACCTAGGTAGACTTATTGATTGAGAAATCCAATGGTTTCAGACCAAAAAAAAAACATAAAGGGTCCGCCAAATAACTTTTTTTTTTGAAAATGCTTTAAAAAACAAAACTACTGAATATTTTCTCAAATTTCTTTTTTTATTTGAAAGTACAATCCTTCCGGTTAATAATGGAAAATAAGTTCATTCAAATGGCTGCCTCGGCTGGCCATGCAGTAGCCTACAACAGAAGAACCCGATTTTGGCAAAAAAATCATATTTTCAGATGAAGCTCATTTTGAACTTGGCGGGTATGTAAGCAAGCAATATTGTTGCATTTGGGGCACAGAAAACCCGTACGCATACATTGAAAAGCCGACGCACCCAAAACGAGTCACTGTTTGGTGAGGATTTTGGTCCAGAGGCATAATTCTGCCATTTTTCTTCGAAAATGAGCAAGGAGTGGCCGTTACAGTCAATGGCGATCGTTATCGGGCAATCTGGAACGAATTTTTGTTCACAAAAATTGAAGAGGAAGATATTGGCAACATTTGGTTTCAACAGGACGGCGCTACGTGCCACACAGCCGAAGCTACACACGATGTTTTGCGCCCTGTTTTTGAAGATCGCATTATCAGCCGCAGAGCTGATGTCGTTTGGTCACCTCGGAGCTGCGATTTGACATCGTTGGACTATTATTTGTGGGGTGCCGTCAAAGATAAGTGTTACGTCGACAAGCCAGAGACAATTGCCGCTTTAAAGGACAATATTCGTGAAGCCATTGGTGAAATACAGCTGCACACAATCGATAATGTGCTTAAAAATTGGACCGATCGTGTAGGCTACTGCATGGCCAGGCGAGGCAGCCATTTGAATGAAATTATTTTCCATTATTAACCGGAAGGATTGTACTTTCAAATAAAAAAAGAAATTTGAGAAAATATTCAGTAGTTTTTTTTTAAAGCATTTTCAAAAAAAAAAGTTATTTGGCTCACCCTTTATAAGGCTCCCATAAAGACCAGAAACATACTTACATAAGAGTTGTAATTTTATTTTTATTATTTAATAGCTACGTTATGGCATTGGATTCTCAAGAGCAGTACATTAGGTTTTTCTAATTCTAGACTACTTAAACATGACAGCTTATATGCCATACCATCTATAATAACTGGCACAGAACTATGCCTAAGAAAGCTTGACCTTAATCGAAAGAAGAGACAAGTTTAACTGCAGTTTTACTTTAGAATTTATAAGCAGTTACTACATCTCCAGCTTCGAAGTCGTCATAGTCTAGTAGGTACGGTGTTGGGCTATTAGATGCGAAAACAAAACGAAATTTGAAAAAATATTTCTTCGACGACTTCCTTACAGCAGATTTCTGGCAAATACTCATAGGGCCATTATTACACATACATAAATAAATGGTCATTACAACCCTTCAGCCAGGATTACGACCTAGTTTCTCACACCACTTATGTTGTGTGTATTAATTTTATACATGAGTGGCGGGACCTACAGTTTAAAGTCGACACAGAACGACAGTTTTTTAAGAAACTTTTCATGGCAATTTTATTTACTCTCAGAGTTTTTGCCAGAAATCTGCTGAGAGGAAGACGCCGAAAAAATACTTTTTGTATTTTATTTTGATGTCTGGCCTGGGGCTCGAACCCTGGCTTTTCGTCTAATAAGCCAACACACTACCTACTAGACCACGGCTACTTCGGCCATTATTACAACTTGCCGCTAAACTTGGGTTTAGTTAAAGGTAGCTTTAGCGAAAGGGAACTCTAAAGTTACCTTTAAGTTATACAACTTACAGATAAAATAAAGTTAACTGTTTCAAACATATGGCAGTGGCGGAGCAATGTCGATAGCACTGCGCAAATTAAACAAGTTTTATTTTTTAACGCAGTGGCAACGACGGGCTTCTTTTTTGTTGTATTTGCTCATTTTGTTTATATTTGAAGTTGCAGTATTGAAACTAATATGTAATATGGCAAGTTCAAACATAAACTTAACTTTAAAAGTTACCAGTAGGATGATCTTCCCTTTGGCTTAACGCTTACTTCTATCGGTTTGGGTACTCATAATAATGAAAAACAATTTATCTGAAAGTTAAAATCCTCCCGTTAGTTAACTGTAAGTTGTAATAATGGCCCTAAGAGTAAATAAAATTGCCAAGAAAAAGTGTCTCAAGTATTTGTCGCTCAGAGACGACTTTAAACTGTAGGTCGTGACATCCCCGGTGGTAGCGGGAAGAATACTACCACAGTGATCACCATACTTGTCGTAAGAGGCGACTAAGGGTGCTGCTACCAGTCAGGACCTATTTGGGGTTCAACTGGCAGCAGTCTGGTCTTACTTGGCTGCGAAGCCTGACCAGAGGTCGTAATCTGGTACCGCGGGTGCCGGGAGCCCCAGGGACTTGTCTCTGCCCGGCAATGGTGAGGCCCTCTTGTGGGAGGGACGTGGTATCTGTTGTTTAGACACAAATCGCGGGAAGTGTGTCAGTACGGTGTGGCGTTACACTCTTAAACCATTAAAGGAGTTTAGATGGTATCCGACCCCTAAACAAGAGGGAAGTCATACCCAAATAGTATGGCTTCGAATTGCTACATACATACAGGGTTGCAGCCAGTGTTTGCAGTATGTGGGGGCGTTGGTAGATGCATTGCATTTCACCCTGTGCGAGAGCACCGTGGGAATAGGTCCACATGGACAGGTACCCACGTAAACCCCACACATAGTTGTAGGTTCTGACACTGACCTCCACCTTCACGCGTACAAAATTCAGCTTACTTAGAAGCTCAAATCGGCAGTCCCTGGAAAACGATGGTAATTATTTCAGTGCGTACTTAGAGCAAACTGAAGTCGATGCTAATTTGTCGTATAAAAAGTCTTCTTCTCAAATGAAGCGTATTTCCATCTGAGTGGCTTAGTAGAACAAAATTGTCGTACTTGAAATAAATGCACCTGGTGCGGATTTTCTTCAGGTGAAGTGTTTGGGTCTTAGTTTTCTGAAAATGAGATTTAATTTGCAGTATGACTCTGGATGGCATTATGCAGGCAGGATTTTTTGTGGCGCCATCTGTACGACGTGTGGTTTTACCACGTTGTGGACGGGCACGTTGCTGCGCCCGTGCTGCAAAGGATTTCCTACCCTTACTTACTCTTTTACTTTAATCTTACCCCTTCACTTAAGTTGACTTAGACTATTCTTCCTTAGAGCCTTAAATTTGTTTTAATTTTAATAAATATTTATTTTTATTTAAACAAATTTCCACACACAATCCATCATCATTTGTCATCATTTATTTCTTCTTTCTGTATTTCAATTTGTCCAATAAAGAACGTGCCGGTGCAATCATTGTCAGCAAATAAACCAATGCAGTGGCCAAAGCAAATGCTGGTATTATATCGGCATCCACATATTTAACAAAGAATTTCGTAAAATAACCCAAAATAATGGTGGTCATAGCCAAAGTAAATGTCACCATACCAAATAGATTATGACGGAATTTAACCTCTGAGGGTGTATAGATTTTATGTATAAACTTGGGTTGGAAATAATTCAAAAGACCACCCATAAGACTGGCAAAACACATGAAATTGGCAGCAATACCTGTAATGATGAATGAATTTAAATAAAAATTTTGATTTTTTCTTTCTTAAAATATTTTTTTTTTTGGTTATGAAAACTTACCAAAACGTCCATGCCAGGTGGTGAAATGTATTTCAGTGCTTTGGTATTTACCCAAACCGCCTAATAAGGCCATAGAGCCGCCAATGATTTGTATAATACCATGTAATCTTGATTTGTTACGATGTGAGAAACGATTTGTTATGGGATTATAGGGATAGTGGGACATTAAGGCCTCAGCACACAAGACGTGGAACTGAAAAGGGAAGCATATAATTATTAAGGGTTGGTAGTATCTTGGAGTGAAAGTTCAATTCCACCAAAGACTGTGGTCTGTTACATTAACGTGAATCATAGGGACTTGAGCTTGTAATAATTCTGGAGAGTTTAGCCTTAACTTTTTGATAATTGGATTCTTGCCCTAGTGCAAAATATTTCAGTACTATCGTTTACTAACGCTTACCTGTGGCGCCACAATGAGCCAAAATCAGGGAAGAGGAAGAAGTTGGTCAGCGCAAGGGCTGCACATCAAAAGCACGACTACCCTACACTGGAAAACCAGCCAGAAAGTTTGATGAACGAAGCTGTATCCTTGATATGAATAGATGATAGCTCCGTCAAGCTGACAAGAAATGGGGAGCCAAATAACCTATACCTACACCTAGCAAGAGACGGTCACTGACAAAGAAAGTGGATAACAGTCTCCTCTTCCTCAGCGGATCTGCATCCACGGCAGAAGTCGTTAAATGGGAGCCTCATTCTTTCCGCGTGTCTACCCACAACGCAATGTGGTTGGGATGACGTCACGACCAAGACCAAGTAATTGGTTGGTACGCCTTCTATCCATCAAGGGCCAGGTGAGTCTAGCGGTGGAGCAGGACTCCTCATTGACCCAGGATAGGTTGGCGTCCCGAAAGAATTTCCGCGCAATGTCCAACTTGACCGAGGCAAGTGGCATACCCATTTCAATTGAAGAGGATTTCGGAACGAGCGCTCCAGTCTGGCGAGCTCGTCGGCCCTACAGTTTCCCGGAATGTTACTGTGCCTGGCGACCCATACCAGTGAGACACTGGTGAAGCGCCCAGAAAGAAGGTCGAGACAGCGGCGACATTCCCTAACGATCCTAGATTTATTCACGAAACTTTAACCTAACATAACCTAACTATCATTTACCAGTTAAAATGTGTGATTTTTAATGTAAATCGTTTCACTATAAAGAAAAATAATTCGTGGCATGTGTCAAAACCCAAAAAAGCTCACTAAAGTTTAGCATCTCACCATGAATAGTCCAGAAAATGAACAACCCATGTAAATCATGGAATGTTAATATCAAAATATATCAGGGACAAGTGGGTTACAATTTCAGCTTTGGAATGCAACCCTGCAGCCATGGTGAGATACCAGCCGAAATGCAGAAAAAGTTACAACAATATTGAGGCTCATTTAAAGGCCACCTACAGCGTAACCGCAGGCAACGTTTACGTGAAATAATTTTTAAAATCGAAATGCCATTAACTGAATATAATAGCAGCGACTAGGAATCCAGTGCCAAAAACTATAAAGTGAATGCCTAAAAATTTCTCAAACTAATCTGATTTCAGGCGATGTCTGTGGTCTAGCCTTAGTACGATGAAACATGGTTCCTCTCCTATTCACGTTAGCAGTGGCATCCTTTAGCTAGTCTGATTTTGAATAGTAGTACGTTCAAACAAAGAGAAATCTTTCGGCCCCGTATGGCGTATTTTGCATTTGGACCTCTATCCATAAAAGCTTAAATTCTCAGAACAATTGAAACAAACGACGTAGATATGCTGATTTGATGCTGACTTTTAAAACACAAATTTGTTCTACGATGAGGAAATTCCTTGCTCAATGGTTATTTCAACATGTAAATACAAGGCTGGGAGAACCCAAAAGGCATTGCATTCTGAAAAAAGTGACGGTTTGGCGTGCAATATGGTCTGGAGGTTGCTTTATTATTTTTTAGAAAAAGACTCTAAAAGAAGCATTATCGTCAACTGATAATGCTATGGCCTTGTGATAACCGATATTTGTCAGTCCACAATTAATGATTGTGAATCGGCCAGTATTTGGTTTTATCAAGTCACGAACCACATTTAACACAGTACTAACGACTCCATAAGAAGTTTCCATGGAGACTAATTTCACGCTTTAGAGACTTCAATTAGCTACAAAGATCCGGTATTTTAATGTCGTAAGACTTTTATATGGAGATGGTCGTGTGTAAACCAACATTCGTCAAACGCTCGCCAAGATACAGACCGAAATGTATAAAAGATGCAGTACAGGAATCAATCCGAAGGCGGTCAACCAAATAATATTGTATTTCGAACATAATGGCAAGGTTCTAGTGGTAGATCTTCCGCCATTATATTGAAGGAAATTGCATCCTTAGCCTTATTCTTGTGCCTAAAACTAAAAGTACTCTGAGAGAAAATTCGAATTTTAATACGTATGTACTTCGACGACTTTAAGGGCTATATGGGAAACAACAATTTTTGTACCCGTTAATCAAGTTTTCTCTATCTAAACAAATTATTGTTTCGCTGCAATACATACGTACATACGTACATACCAGAGGTCAGCAATGAGTATTCAAAACGATAAGTAGATTCGAATCATACCTTTAATTTCTGATACTTATACGCATTCATACTTATTTTAATGTCATACTCATACTACTCATATTCAAAGTTTGAAATACTCATGGTACTCGTACTTAACAATACGCACGATGTTATTGATTTCGACTCTCCACGACTCATTGTATACACGAATCGCAACTTAAGTATGATTCGCGTACGAACACTACAAAACTTACAGAAGGTTGTGCGTTTGCTCTGCTTGCTGTCTTTGTCTTTTTTAGTTTATGTGCCTTTCTTCCTTCTTTGTAAATGCAACAACAACTAAGACCGTAAATTTTGACGAATGATTCGAATCACTCGAATCACATTTATGAGTATTATAAGTATTTTTCTAAATTTATGAATCTGAATGAGTAGGCGTATGAATCAAACATAGTTCGAACGTTATGAGTTTGATGTCAACGCTGTACTCATACTCATTGCAACTTGTACTTATGAATCAATGTTGTAGTGAGTACGAATGAATCAGAGTAGTTGAATTTCAATACTGTTGACTTACTCATACTCAAAATTTCATGAGTACTTATGAGTAGCGATGAAGCGATTCATTGCTGATCTCTGGTGCATACATACATACATAATTGGTCATTACAACCCTTCAGTCAAGATTACGATCTAGCTTCTGACTCCACTTATGTTGTGCGTGTTAATTTTATACATGAGTGGCGTGGGACCTACAGTTTAAAGTCGGCTCCGAGCGACAGATTTTTGAGAAACTTTTTCATGGCGATTTTATTTACTCGGCCGAAAAAAAATATTATTTCATGTTTCGTTTTGTTGGAGACGTCTGACCTGGGGTTTGAACCGTGGCTACTGCGACAACAAGTTCTAGAATGATAGACCTATCATTTGGCGTTGCCTAGAAGCAACGTCTTTGTGCAAATGTATTGGTGTTTTTATATTCGAAGTCTTGGTGAGTAAGTTTTTCTATTTATTCATAATTTTTCTTATAAAATGGCGCTGTTTAACCTTCCTATAGATTTTTCTAATGGGTTCGGAAAACTTCTAGAAGAATTCTTTGGAAGTGCATTGAAGTCACTTTAATTTTTAAAAATCTGAAAAAATTAAAAAAAACATTTGTCCACGTTGTTAATGTTTCCTTCTTTGGAAGCTTTAGGAAACTTCTAGACGAGTTATTTGAATCTCTTAATTTTTTTAGATTAAAAATTAAAATTCATTATCTTCTCTCAGAAGTGTAGCATACGTACTGTAGCATATGATTTATTTAAGTTTATAATGTTCGAAAATTTCGAACATTTCGAAAACTGTATTATTGATTTCGAAATAATTGAATATTAATTTGTTTTAAATAAACATTTAAAATTCGAATTTTTAATCGTCAAACACATTTTTCTTAATCTAGGAAATAAAACCATGATAACTATTGATTAGATAGATACTAGTTCAAAGGTCATTTGCGAGAAACCTGTTACCCAAATTGATGTGTGCTCAATATTAATCGCACATCTTTTGTCCAGCAATCGCTAGCGTTGACAACAAATAAATTGAAAAAAATTGTTTTGTCATGCCGGCAAAAAAATAGAAAACAATAACAAATTACAAATTCTACAACAATACATCACTAAACTAAACTATGACGTGTACTCTTCTTTACTTTTTACCAAACACACATCACACTCTTCTCCCTTTTCGAACTTACCCCGACAACTGTCATAAACATATGCATGGCAGTGTCTTGGAAATTTAAACTGCGGGCCAATAATGTAATATAGACACCGACTAGTAAAATAAATATGTGGTTAATGGTGTTTAGTAAACTTTGTATTTGTGGCCAAAATGCCACCTTTGGTTTTATGTTATTATCAGTCATCTTTGCCGTAGATGTTGTAGACATTTTGTTTTAAATTAATTTTAATTTCTTTTTTTTTATTTTAAATTTTATGAAAACTTCAGCACCAATAACTTCCTATAATTCTAACAACTAAAACTATACTGAATTTATAATGTGTAGTTATGAGATACAATGCCGGTAGAATGTGTTTTGGAAACACACAAAAAAAAGATACAAGAGAGAAAAACAAAATTATCTCTTATAAACGCATTTTAAGAGAGCTGGTGTACAATAGAGCTGCCACATCAATAGATAATTATCGAAACCCAAAAATGAAGTACAGAAATCGCTTTAATTTTAAAAATGGAACGTGAAATATTATATCGAAACTGAAATGGGAGTGGTTGCGTAATAAAATTAGAAACATAAACTTAAATTCTTGTCCTTAAAAGTTAGCAATTTCAACTTGAAATAAAACTTAAAAGAAAATATAAGGAGCGATAATGCCGTCAATCCTTAGCCAACAGTCAATTTTAATGGATGTAATGGTGATTAGTTAACGGTTTGAGGATTATATTCACTCCATATATCGACGTCTCCGTTCTATAACATTCTAAGTCGAAAAAGTGTGTTTTGAGTTATGCGTATTCTAAGTAGATTTGCCCCTATAACTTCGGAACGGATCGGCGGATCTTAACCAAATTTTAACAGTATTTAAGTCAGAGAACGTAGAATTTAAAAATGCAAGAACATTAAAAACGTTATAAGTGTACTTAGAACGTTATAGAATGGAGGCGTCGATATAGCAATTTTGCATACTAATGTAGAGGTTTAACCTGAAAAGAGCTTTACCATCAAACACAATTCTTTGATAAAAAAAATGCTCATCTTCTGCTTGTTCAAATGAGTTCAATCAGCAAAGATATGACGCAAACGATGTTAGTTTGGCTTCAATGCTCACAAGAGCTGTGTATTATAGGCTCGTAAGCCAAATTCCCCAGTTCAGGCATCTCCAACTAAGCGAAATATTACAAAATATTTCTTCGGCTACTTCCTCTCAGCAGATTTCTGGCAATAACTCTGAGAGTAAATAAAATTGTCATGAAAGGTTTCTCAAAAATCTGTCGTTCGGAGTCGATTTTAAATTGAAGGTCCCGCCACTTGTGTATAAAAATTAACGCACACAACATAAGTGGTGTGAGAAACTAGGTCGTAATCCTGACTAAAGGGTTGTAATGACTAATTATGTATGTATGTAAGCCAAATTCCGTGTGTAAAATGGCCGACATTTTGATGTTTTATTCGAGACTCTACGCTATAGCAGCAATCTTCTCTGCGGTGCACATATCTTTGTTTTGTTGATAGTTTTGAACCGAAAAGTAACACACAGTAATTGCTCTAATTGCTTAGACTGATTACGTTGGCCATAAATGTGTAAAGCGCTGTATGACTTTCACAAACAGCTTATTTTTCTAAGATATAAAGGAGTCTCACTTGTCCCAGCTATGCCCAACTTTTACGGTAGCTTGCAAAATATTTTTATTTCCCTCCACACAAGCTGTCCCGCAGCCTCCTAACAGTCCAGATAGACAGCGTCACGGCTTGGGAATGATTTGGAGCGTGTCCTCTAACAACTTACCCAATACAAATCCATATACCTCCACGAGGGCAGATGTTTATAGACTTACCATCTGTCGTTGATCTTAGGACTTGTCAGAGTAGACCTGAGTCAACTGAATTACGGAGCTAAAATTTTTGACTTTCTAAGCATGCACACCTAATATGCTTGTCGTTGGTACCCCTGCATTGCTTTGGTTTTTTAAAAGAACTCAGGAAACACTACATGGTCAGCACCACCTATGTATATTCGACCAAAACAACTATAATATATTGGGCTAGCACCCCGCTTGTATGTATATTTCTTTTTCAAATACGGAATAGGAAAAACCTGATTATTAATAATAATAATCGGTTACTCAATTAAGGGGAAGTCGCCGTAATATAGTAGGTAGTGTGTTGGCTTATTAGACGTAAGGCCACAGTTCGAACCCAGGTCAGACATCAAAACGCAATACGAAAAAATATTTCTTCGGCGTCTGCCTCTCAGCAGATTTCAGGCAAAAACTCTGAGAGTAAATAAAAATTGCCATGAAAAGTTTCTCAAAAAATCTGTTGTTCGGAGTCGACTTTAAACTGTAGGTCCCACCGCTCATGTTTAAAAATTAACACACACAACATGAGTGGTACTAGGCCGTAATCTTGACTGAAGGGTTGTAATGGCCAATTATGTTTGTACTCAACTAAGGGGGACTTTTTCTCAACGGTCGTATACACTTGCTTATAGAACTCGTTTTCCTCTTGGAGAGCACATTTGTTCCTAATTGAATTGAGATCTAACAAAAATTATTTGTTTCTCTGCCACGCTGTAATTAATGTCTCTTACAATATAAAGAAGATCAAATCTAACATCTCCACCCTTCTGCAACCTTTCTTCTTAGTACCAACATCATACTAACCATATTAGGGGCCATCCCCTAAGTGTTAGTCGCATACAAAAGGAACTTAAATGATGTACACACATGTTATTAATTCCTAAACGCATCCCTAGCATCTGGCAACTTCCTTAATTTTACTTTCTTATAATCTATTTCCCTTCTCTCTTTGTTCTCTAGCACTTGTTATTGTTTATTATTTGTTTTTGTTTTTGTATTTAATATTGGTTTTGTTTTTATAATGACATTCGCATTTAATTATGCTGATAAGTTTTCATTGGTTCAATGAAGCTTGTCAATATTTGTGTATGAGGGAGTAAATAGTGGAAAATAATTTATTTCAACTACACTGAGAGAAAACATAGGTTAAACATTTGCTTAAGTTTCTCTTTTTATTTTTCTTTATCTTACAGATGAGGATCCCAATTTTCCGGCTAGTGAACTTAATACACATGGTCCTACAGTACACGGTTGGCGTAGTGCTATAGGCAGTACAATAACACCGCATGATATCGTTTTAAGATTTCATAAGCCAGCGAAAATATGTCGTATACAGCTATTAGCCCACCAGTATTTAATACGTAAGTCAAGAATGGCTTCTGTTCATAGAAAGTATTTAAAACTAAGCTTTGTTGTATTTTTTTTTTTTAGCCGAAAAAGTTGAATTATGGTTACACTATTCACCCAAAAGTATACCCAGTACACCTTCCTCACAGTGCTTTGATTTTTTGGGTTTTGTGGCCTTAGCAGACAATGCAGCAACCAATTACAAATCACGCGAGTTACAAAGCGTTTCGGTTAATCCACGCAAAGGTACTCATCTAAAGTTGAGGCTAAGTGGTCCCCATGTAAATGAGTTCAATACGGATAAACAGATTGCCTTAATAGCAGTCAATGTATTAGGCGAAGAATTGGATACTAACACAGGTGCGGCCAAGGAAAACGAAGAGAACGTTGAACAGCAGCCGGCGGCAGCAGATGCTGCAGAACCTGCCTTAGCTTCTATGTGTGATGATTTATTGTTTTCTATGTACGTAGAGGAAACCATTGCGGATATAATCAGAGAAATGGAGGAGCGTAAAGCCAAAGCAGTGGCCACAGAACGTTTTGAATATGCACGCAAACTTAAGCTCTGCATGAGTGCTTTGCGCATAGCCGGTGAACGACTCGGTAGATATGCTTTGGCCAAACGTCAAGCAGTACAACAAGAAGATTTCACCACGGCCAAATTGAGAAAGGAACAAATCGAAATGTACAAATCCTCAGTATTTAAACATTTGCTTATCGATGATTTGCTAGAGAAAAACGGCGAATCGATGGCCGCTAACGATATGGCCTGTGAGGTGTATGCCTCCAAACCCATACTACCGGTGGCACCTAGTTTACAAGATGTGGCTCAAGCCTTGGCAGAAGCTCATCTAGCCGCCACCATGAGTCCAAAAAGTACTCAAGACGACAAGTCCTCAACAGATGGTAACAGTTCCACTGGCATTCCCGGCAATCTATCATCACATCACAATAATCACAGCAACAGCATGAGTGATAATATTTCTACATTATCAGCAGCCAGCTTAAGAAAATCACATGATGAAATACCCATGTCGCCAAAACTAAATATGAGACGTAGTCCCAGTCGCCATAGTTCGCCAATGTCCAGTCACCAAGGCTCTTTGCGTCGGCGTAATAAAAGTGCACCACGTAATTCCTATGAAGAATATGAGGATCGTGCCATACCCACTCTCAGGCAGTAAGTAAATGATTGTACATCCCAAGTAAAATGTAACGAATATAGTGTGTATGTATGTGTTTCTCTCAATAATAATAACCATAATAAATACTCTAGTTTTAGTGATGTACTATAGAGAGAGAGAACTTAAAACTGCAGCTAGATTTCTAACTTAAATTTCTTTTTGGATGTTTTAGTAAAAAAAATAAAAACTCAGTCATACATACCATGTAAATTAATGAAAAACAGAAAATTCATCGCATGTTTTCAACCTAGAGAACCTTAAACAACATTTGAATATAATAACACAGAACACTGTGCAACACTATACCTACTATTTTGTATAATAACACTGTGCTACGCAACACATTAATGGGAATTCAAACAAATGACGACCTTAAAAGAGCGAACAATTTGCAATTTTCATACAAAATTAAATAAAAATAGTGATCCGGCTACATTATGAACGTACAATCTTATGATAAAAGTTTCTAATGACACATGACGTCACTGTAATGAATAGTAAATGATTTCTTTTGTGTTCTTTCTAATACTATCACTTGACCGTACTTAAGGAAGACTGCACTTTACACGAACGGCTGCATCGTATAGGCATGGTTAATAATAATGACTACAGTGCATGCGCTGAACATAACATACACAATATGAGCTAGAGATCCCAATCTTTAAGGAAAGACACTTTACCAGTCATAAATCTTATCAGAGCGATGAAGTGTAAGAAGTTAAGGAAGCTTGTACAAGATACAGGGTTTCTACCAGCAACACCTTGTACAAGAACGCACAACAAGCCGACTTGATGGCTTATTGAGACTGTGGTTGGCCTCCCTACTCAACCTACTGACATTCTGTTTTGAAAAATTCAGTACATCTCAAGATTTCCCAAGTCCTGCTTGCAAGACGGTCTTTTTCATTAAAATTAAGTACCTTTGGAATTAACTTCTTGACTTGACAGTTCTTTGGTGACAAAGTCAACAGAGATGTTGGCCTCATTAGCAACTTCTACAATGGCGATTCGACGATTTCCTTTGATTTCTTTTCTAAAACTTGCATAAGTTATTGATTTGCATACCCAAGTCTGATTTGATCCCACAAATCTCCATTAAGTCGCTCTGTACAAAAAATGTTGAAACTATTCATACAAATTCAAACATTTTTATATGGGGTTCTACAACAGGGGCTTCCGAACTTTGATACTTGATAACAGTTGTCTTGTTGAAGCTCTATATTTTAAATTAGTTTGCATTGGTTCAGTCAAATCACAAAGGAAATAGAAAATGACGTGGGTTCGCTGAATGGACTTTGAAGCATATGATGAACAAGATGGAAATGTTTTGCTAAAGCTCTAAGCTCTTTAAAAAAACCTAAAGGAGCTAGTCTGAAGTCATCGTAGTCTAGTAGGTAGTATGTTGGCTTATTAGACGTAAGGCCACGGTTTAAACCCCAGGTCGGACATAAAAAAGAAATTATGAGAGAATATTTCTTTGGTGACTTCCTCGCAACAGATTTCTGGCAAAAACCCTGAGAGCAAATAAAATTGCCATGAAAAGTTTTCCAAAAATCTGTCGTTTGGAATCGACTTTAAACTGTAGGTCCCGTCACTCATGAAATTAACGCACACAACATAAGTGATGTGAGAAGCTAGGTCGTAACCCTGGCTGAAGGGTTGTAATGATCAATTATGTACACATGTTACATATGTATTCGGTAATTTCCAACGAGTCTAGATGTCACGTAAACACCAGGTCTACCTGATAACTATTTAAATCCAACTATTTTTGGTATATCTGGTCCTCCAACAGGGGCTTCCGAACTTTGACACTTGATAACGGTCATTTTGTTGAAGCTACATCTGCCAAATTCGATTTCATTTGCTCAGTCTGTTTTGTCAAAGCACCATTGATGGATAGACATGGACCACAGAACAAAAAGTGGGTGCGCTGAATGGACTCTGGAGCAGTTGATGAACAAACTGCTCTATTATCTTTAACAATCTAAATTTACTGACTAGCTAGTCGATATGATCCATTCGAGATTAAACTAGATTTTCTATATGTGAGCAAATGCAATTTTTTATTGATTTTTGTAGCACAGTGTTATTTTATCTTCTAGAGAACAGTTTTTTTTTTTTTTGTTATGTTGCACAGTGTTTTAATATAGAATATATTTTTCTTTTATAATCATTTAGTTGTAATTAGTTTTGATCCCATGTTTATTTTTGTTTTTATTTTATCTTCATTAACATGCTCGCTCTCGCTTGGTTCCATACTTCCCTATTCTTAACATTTTGAAATTATTTTTTACCATTTGAAACTCGTATAAAATTGTAAAAAACAAAACAAAAAAAATAATTCATTTCGATGTATAATGTTGTTGTTGTTGTTGTACTATAAACAAACAAACAAACACAAACAAACAAAACAAAAAAAATCCTTTTGATGATCCAGTTCGAATACTAATGAATTTTTAAGAGAGTGTCAAGGTACCGCTTTATTGGAATCCGATCCAAATCGTGGCCGCTCACGTTTAAATGATCGTGAACGTCGTCAGGCTGCATTACCAATTTTAGTATTCGGCAATGATATGGTAAGTATGTATGTATGTGTACGAAAATAAAAAGAACAAGACACTGGAGATGTTTAACGGGATGGTTTACCAACTTTAGTTAGTAGTTTGGATTCTTAAGCTTTTTACTAAAGAAGAAGAATTTTAAAGGCTTTAAAGCATTGTGGAGGTTTTTTTTAACATGCTGGTTATTTAGAAACGGCTCCAAAATTAATATTTGATTGGAACCGGTCTTGTATTGAATTTATTGTAAGGTACGACTTCAAAACCTTTCAAAAATAAAAAGTACGACCACAAACCGATTTATTTTCTCCGTAGTGGTTCCAACCACTAAACTACTAAAATTAAATAGATAATGTACAGATGTATTCAGAGTACTACATAAATACGATTATCGGGAGTGAGTCCTCTATTTTCTTAGACCACATTCCATTACAGTATAGATTGTGCAGTGTAGTCGCCGTAGTCTAGTAGGTAGTGGGTTGGCTTATTAGACGAAAAGCCCGGGTTCGTATCCCAGGTCCGACATCAAAACGAAATATAAAAAAATGTTCTTCCTCTCAGCAGATATCTGGCTAAAACTCTGAGAGTAAATAAACCCGCCATGAAAAAGTTGCTCAAAAATCTGTCGTTCGGAGTCGACGTTAAACTGTCCCGCCACTCATGTATAAAATTAACGCACACAACATGAGTGGTGTGAGAAGATAGGCCGTAATCCTGACTGAAGGGTTGTAATGGTCAATTATGTATGTATAGATTGTGGAGTATTGTGATTATGTACATTACAGAAACGTTTCGGAATAGATTTTGAGGCACCGGCCAATACATTAGACTTGGGTCCCACTTTAAGTCCTTGAAGAGCAAGGTCCAACTTAGACCAGCGTTTAGGCTCATTGTAATGCCACGACTAATATCCAATCCGGAGATCAGACATTCCGTGCAATATATTAACTCCACTTCTGAATAAATCTTGCTATCCAATCCTTATATTAAAGAGTTGAGCCAGAATCTCCGCCTCTTCATGGCAAGAGTAGGGCAGTCTCCTCCAACTCTTCATAACCATATTTTTTACACGATTCATTTGATTGACTGCCAAGTCTATCAGCGTGCCTTTCAAAAGGACAAAGGCCCATGGAAATCGCAAATGTGCATGAAGGGTTGAAAATATTATGAGACTTTTTATAAGGATGCGCGGCAATGATCAGTCTGAAGGGGCCATAATCTTTCTGTGGAGTAAGAAGACATGTTTGGAAGTATGTATTGATCGAAACGGAAGATACAGAAAGTCGGGAAGCCTTTACAAACGCAATGGATTTGAGGCACTTTAAACTTAATTGTTGACACCGTACAGCATCCTGAAATGTCTCAGGGCAGTAGGTTTGCAGGGAACATTATAGGGATACCCTGTAAAGATTAAGATCAGTACAATAGATCTAATTCTCGCAATTCTTCACGACGACAATAATAATAATAGCAGAAAGCAGATTCAAGATTCAAAAAGTTTCTAATTGCGTCTAGCATCAGAAATCAGAAGATCTTGTAAATATTTTACTGGGTTTAAAGGTTTGCTCATAGACAGCTTAACCTCATATGGGATTTGCCGTGCTTTCTACCATACAGCGCTACCTTTGCCGAACTTTATTTCCGTAGTTATAACTTTACTTATATTCCATGCAATCTATATCAGTGATTTAGAATCTTAGTTTGTCCTCTTTTGCCACTTTTTAGAGGCAGAGGCGTCCTCTACGTTTTACGGCAACTTCGAGCTACGTGAGAACCAAGAAACAAGCTTCCCACTTTGTATATTAACAACTACCAGAATTATAAATCGCGATATATATATTACAGAAATCTATCCCGTTTAGCATTCCTAGTGTATAACCTTATTATTCCCATTTTTCCTGATCACTAACGCCGCTTCTTTTTATCTTTTTAATCATTTTAATTGTCAACAGGTTGAACAATTCTATTCCAGACAATTTCAAGATCGTGAAGATGGTCTTGTGCGTCTGCGCAATTTTCTAAAAGGCCATGAAACCGAAACTCAACATGCAAATAATTCAAACAGTGAGAATACAGCCGGCCCAAATAAGGTGGCTCGCAGTGCTGCATTTCTATTACATCGTGCCGTTAGAGATGCGGTGTATTCTGTTTTCAATCAAGCTACCGAAACAGTACGTGTGCTATTCTTGGAATATGTACCGGGTAGAGTATCACAAAGTGAAGTCGCCAGATGTGTGGATCGTTTGCTGCCCGAGCTGCTAGCCAAATCAGGAGATCCCTCGGCCCGCATACACACTTTGGCGCAACACACTATTTTAAGCATAGCATCATGTCCCGAGGTACAAGAACAACATTTGGTGGCGCCCGCTTTGTCTAGGACAGTGAGTTCGGGTACACATCCACGTTTGGCTTTGAGTCGCATGCAAATGTTAGAGCAATTGGTTCTGGGCCAGGGTATAAGCACTGACAAGCATAGTGGCCTAACGTGTAGAGCTCTTTCGGAATGTGGCTGTTCGGGTATACATCATCCAGCGGAGCCGGTGCGTAAAGTAGCCGAGAGGATACTTTTGCTAGTCTACAAAGTAAATCCTCGTCTTGTGCGTAAACAGCTACCGCCTGATGATGATATAACACGGCGTAATCTATTGTATCGCCAACTCTTTACGGAATTCGATAAACTCGATTTGGAACGCAAAGCTGAAATGTTGGAAGCCAATAAATATGCTGCCGGCCATAGTTCCAGTGATCCACAGACACCACCTTCAAATCGCAGTGCTGTGGAGCATTTACAACTCGGCGGTGGTAGTAACAATAGTGGTGGAGCAGCCAGTGGCAGTTCAGATAGTCGTGCTAGTCCCTATAGTTTCGGTTGTAAATCGCCCGATTCACAATCCAGTCCTATGAGAAGATCTGAAACTCGCATTTTAAAAAGTAAAAGTGGCCACATGTTGGCACAGGCAGGCAACCCCAGCTCGAGCAATGGTTATGTAATGTCCGGCAAAGATATGGCCAAGTGCAATGGCAAGCAACAGTACAACGAACAATTAAAGCGATCCATGATATCGGCCAGCAGTTCAAGGAAAAATTCAAACTCAAATTCCGAATCATTTGAAGAGGCTGTAGATGTAATGTGAGTATTTAAAGTGGATTTAAAAATAAAACTTAAATTAATTTATTAAACTGTTACACTTTCAGACGCTGTCCATTTTGTGATTGGTGCTCACAAAGTGGCGATCAGACACAGCTGGATCGCCATTATTGGAAATCATGTCCATTTTTAACCAAATGTCCTCAATGTAGCCAAGTTTTGGAAGTGGCCGCTTTAAATTATCATTTGACAAGTAAGTTTAGAGGAAGATTATAAAGATTAATGAAATTTGATCTGAAATAGAAGCAAAGTTGTTAAGAAGTGCTTGTTAATTGGCGTAAGTACTTTAGATTTTCTGTTAATTGGTATTTCATTTCATAGTTTTAGGATATCAAAGGAAAACCGTTTGAGTTTTAAATGTGTAGTGAACTGTTTTACCTTTTAGATGAGTAGTCCTTAAGATCGTTTACGAATTACTAAAGATATGTAGTATGTTAGTATGTATGTATGTTTATAGGTTTAGCATTAGTCTGCCTTTGAGTTACAAACAAAGGTCTTACGCAGTAGTTAGTCAACTTAACAGAACCTATTGTGCTGAGTACAGTGCTTCACTTCCTTTAAAAATTAGGACAATTCGGCTTTGGAATATATGAAGACACTTTTGATCATCTCGATCGTTTGGAGATTGCAGAGTTGGAATATATGAAGACACTTTTGATCATCTCGATCGTTTGGAGATTGCATCGATGGAATATATGACGACACTTTTGATCATCTCGATCGTTTGGAGATTACAGAGTTGGAATATATGAAGACACTTTTGACCATCTCGATCGTGCAACTGATAGCGCCCGATATTTAAAAGGAGTAGAAAATAGTACCACAACAGTGCTAATGAAAATATATTGTAAAGGACCTTAACGAACGGAGAACATGCGAAAGAACAGTGGTTGCTTCCCTTGATCTGTTCAAAGCATTCGGCACACTGGATCACCCAACAGTCCTATAAGACGTCCTGGAGGCTATACTGCTTAATGGCAATAAGAGATGCTTAATTAACTTTTTTGTAGCAGGCTGGCTTTTGTGGAACTTAGAAGAAAGACATCGAAATTAACGTCTAGCTCTCACAACTCCCACAAACCCCCTGGCAGTCCACAATGCATTAAACAGTACATGACCAGAGCCAAGTAGGATAAATTAATGTCTACCTATAGAATATTCTGCGCAGAGAATAGCTGCTCTACGAGTGACATCCTCGTATCGCACGGTATCGACACAAGCTGTCCTAGTTATAGCCGGAATGGTTCCCATAGACCTACAAGCATATGAGCGCCGGATGATCTTCAACGCCAGGCAAAGTACGACTCAAACACAGAGCATAGAAGCGATAAAGCACGAAGTCTTCCTAAAATGGCAATTTCGCTGGGAAAATGAACAGCATGGAAGGTGGACATATAAACTGATTCCCGAGTTGCAAGTGTGGAAAAGCAGAAAAAACGGCGAAATAGACTACTACATAACCCAGATGCTAACCGGTCACGGATATTTCAGAGAGTACCTGCATCGCATGGGGAAATGCCGCTCGCCATTCTGTATCTATGAAGAGAAAGAAACGTTAGAGGATTCCGAACACACTTTCTTCAGCTGTTGTCGATGGGCCGAAAGCCGTCAGCGACTCGAAGCTGAAATCCGCGTCATTAGCCCTACAAACGTCGTGCTGAAAATGATAAACAGTAGAGGGAGCTGGAACGCAGTAAAACGCTTTGTAGAGCACGTCCTGCGAAGGAAGAAATTTGACCTATACGCAGCAGAATAAGAATAGAGCGGAGCCTGGACGCAGGCTGACGATGATGAAACTGGAATATATGCCAGAAAAGGGGTCCACCTCGAAGTAATACAACCGTGGTTCCGAGGTGGAATGATTCCCCGGTGAGGAGACAAGGCGGGTTTTTAGTCGGTATACCCAGTGAGAGAGTCCGACATATCATGTCTGGTGACGACCATCGTGAATGCATAAAGCATTTCCCCTCCTTCCCGCAAAAAAAAAAACCTATAGAATATAACTTTCGCTTGAAAACACTTCTAGAGCTTCTGGGTAGTTACTGCCTTTCTAAATTTCTAGATTATGTCAAGATGAATAATAGATTCACGTTTTCTTTTTCATAAACGCACAATTTACTCACTTACTGAAGTAAAATTGTTTTTGTTTTGTTTATTTACAGAGGAATGTGAAGCCAAAGACAATTATATCATGTGCGAAAGATGTACTGAATCGGTGCATAAACAGCTCTATGATTTACATCAAATGGAAGACTATTGTAGAGGTATTTATCGTAAATTTTTTTTGATTTACTTGCTTAATTAACATTTATTTTATGTACACCTCTAAGAACTCAAAACGGGTGCTGCAAGATGTCCTCTATGTCATGATGATGTACACTTGCCTTTGGATGGTGGTTGGAAATTACACTTGTTAAGTGCATCCGGTTGTCCGGGTAATTCGCGAAGACGTTCAAAGAAATCCTCTTAAAGTGAAGTGATTATTAGCGAAATTAAAAGCAGAAACTCCTCAATTTGGCCTTCTCTTATAATACAATACGTAAAGAATAACAAAAACAAAAACAAAAACAAAAAAATAATTATTTAACGAACTCAAATCAAATCTCTTGAAACTAAAAACTCAAAAAATTGTTAAGAAAAAAAAATAGGCAACCTTAAGAACACATGAAACTTTTGGAACTTGGTTAACTATGCTGTTAGATGAAAATCATTTTGCAGTTTTATACCTTCAGCACTTGCTGACCTAAGACTAAAGGTATTTGATTATAACAATGACGATAAAATAATAGAAATAGTAGAGACCAACTAGACTGTAAACATTCTTTTGAATGCTGAAAATCTAGGCATTACATAAAAAAATGTTTTGGAGTCCATCTCATTAAAGCAGAATACAAAAAGAAGAATACATGCCCATAAAACTTTAGGTTAGGTTAGGTTAGGTTAGAGGACGTGTACTTGTCAATTAAGGCAAGTACAGTACACGGAGGTCGAATTGACCCATTGTACAACGTCCTTAAAGAGGGAAGGATAATAGAGGGATAAAAAGGAGAGGTTGTAGGAAAGGGGAGAATGGGAAGTAGAGGAATTACACAGATAAGACACAACAAAAAACACAGATAAGATACAAGAGGGAGAGCGCGACTACACTGATGAAGCCCTAACAGCCTTGATGTCGGCTCTCGACACAGAATTCAAACTCTCAAAGAAGGCCCTCCCAAGGGTCCTCAGCCTCAACCTACACAGGGCTGGGCTGTTACAGAGGAGATGTTCGCTAGTCTCTAACTGCTCCTCATCGCAACATGCCCTCCAATAGTCCAGCTGGGATCTTTTCCAGATCACCTTCAGCGACCTAATCTCGCAGTGCCCCGTGATAAAACCGACAACCAACCTTAAGCTGGCCTTATCCAAGCCCAGCAGCCAACCTGTTCTCCCATTGTCCACAGCAGGCCATAGGCATCGAAAAACAAAACAATCCGATGCGTTCCTCCAAAGCCTCTGCTCTTCCTCCCTGACCCATCCATTTCAAATCGCCCCCAGAAAGCGATCTTAACCTAGCGAGGGCATCCGTCGTCTCATTGCCCAGTATTCCGCTATGACCCGGAACCCAGTACAGACGGATGCGGTCTAGTCCAAAAGTCCTCAATGACTCCTTGCACTCGCGAACGAGCCGTGATTTGCGCCAGACCGACGCAATGGCCCTAAGGGCAGCCTGACTCCATAAAACTTTAAAGATCAAAATTTTTATTTGCGAATCGATGCTGCATCCTAACATAAGCCATCCACTTCTGAAGAGCTTGGTATTCACAATACCTACCACTCTTTAACATGTAGGAGATTGCAAGCTAGGTACTAGTTCTAGCTAGTTCATCCACAATTCAATATCCATCGATATCGCATATGTCCCGGAACCCATATAATAATTACATTTAAATGATCTTAAGTTTCCATCAGTTAATCACTAGAACACTTTCCTCAAATTTAACAGCAGAGTTAATTAGGGACACACAAAAATAGGCCATTTCTATATAAAACAACTAAACAAAAGAAAGGCTTTAACTGAAACTAAAATTAAATATTTAATAATAAAAGAAAAAAAATTAAAAAATTAAATTTTTGCATAACTTTTGAGCTTAAATTCAAAGAAAAAAAATAAACAAAAAATAACAAAAGAAACTATCAAGCTAAACTATAAATTTATATTTAAAAAACAACTCTATAAAATTAAGTTTTATACATTTATATACATGCATACCTACCTACTTATATAACTTTTTATAAGCCTATATTTATATGTTTATTAGTTAAATTAAATAAATTATTTTAATTTTTTTTATAAAATTTTTTTACAATCTAATTAAATTAATTTAACATTTATTACTAACAATTTTGTTCCTTTCAAGCAAACAAACAAATCAAAATAATTAATTAATAATACTCAATCAAGTTTTGTTAAATTTAATTTTTTTATTACAAGAAAAAAAATATTTTTTTTTAATTTATATAAAAAAGCGTGCTGTTATGTTAACAATTTACTATCTACACTTTGTTTTTAAATATATTTAGTTAAAACGAGAGAAAAAAAGAAAACAAATAAAAATATAGTTAAACGTCCGTTACTTAAAACTACCCATCCATAAAATAAAATTTAGAAAAATAATTAAACAAATTAAAAAGAAGCAAACAATTAACAAAAACTAAATAAATAAATAAATAAAATACAATATAATTGTAGTTGATAAAATTAAAAAAATAAAAAAAAACAAACAAAAATATAAATAAAATAAAAATTCAAATAAAATTTAAAAAACAAATAAAAATTTGCAAAAACAACATATTTTCTGTTTTATGAAGTATTTCCAAGGGCTCGGGAATTAAGAATGATGATAAAATACTGTTGGAAAGGTTTTTTCTTATTATAAGATAAGGCTATGCAGAATGACGTTCAGCAATTCCTGCAGCTCCGTCAAGGTAGGAATGGACCTCTCCGAACTTTTTGATATCATGCGAGGTTTCAGACAAGGCGATCCCTTATCATGCAACCTCTTCAACTTCGTCATGGTGAGTGTTCTGCGAAATTCGGGAGTGCATCGCAATGGCACTATTTTTCAAAAAAGTGTCCAGTTGCTTGCGTACGCTGACGACATTGACATCATAGGGCATACCAAGCCAGATGTTACTGCTTCCTTTAGTGCTATTGAACGGGAGTCTACTAAGATGGCTTTGGCAGTAAATGAGGGCAAAACAAAGTATATGTTAATGACAACTAGAGACGTGCGGCGTATTGATTCTCAGATTACGGCCGATAATTATACTTTTCATACAGTCAAGGAATTTATTTCTCTTAGGTCCACCGTTACCACCAAAAATGATGTCAGTCTGGAGATCAAGCGCAGGATCACTCTTGCCAACAGATGCTACTATGGTCTCAATAGGCAATTGAGTAGCAGATTCCTCTCTCGCACGACAAAACTAATACTCTACAAGACGCTCATCCTACCCGTGCTTCTTTATGGCGCAGAGGCATGGACCCTATTAAGCACCGATGCAGCAGCCTTGAGAGTCGGCGGAAGTCTGCGAAGAGAACGACCTTGTATCCGTTGGAAGCTCTGTCATCGATTGGTGTGACCAACTGGCGTAGGCGCGCAAGAAGCAGAGGCGCCTGGAAGGATGTGTTGCGGCAGGCCGAAATCCTTTAATCGGGTTGTTATGGCCAATTAAGTAAGTAATTTTTGAAAACAACAAGAGTTTTCACTCCATAAAAGCTTCATCTCCTTAAAATTACTTCATTTTTACTACGTTATTTGTTATTATTATCATATAAAGAAAATATTTAGACCCTTCCACCAAAAGTTAAGAATTCAGACTTGATTCTATTGTATTCTTAAAGGATCAATCATAAAATCAGGAATCTGTCTGTAACCAGCTTGTTTTTTGAAAAAGAAAAAAAGAATGAATTCTAATAATTTTTCCTGATCCGATTCAAACAAAAAAGCACAAAAATTTATAAATATTTCAACAAAGAATTTCCAATTTGCAAAAAAGCATTTTGGGAATAGAACTAAAAGAAAGAAATTATTCAAAAATTCATTTACAAATTATTAAAATTTAATTTTTTTGTAATTTTAATTTTTTAGAATTTTAAATAGAATGACACAATGGCAACATTGTTTTAATGCAGTAAGTAAACCAGGCATATCGGTGAATGCCTCCACTAACATATGTGAAAATTACTTATTATAGACACGCACCGTCCAAATCACAATATAGAGTAAGTGGATTTATGGTAACACAGTACCCATTTCGAATAACGGCATTTTGGTGAATTTCCATTTTATTCACCACACCGGATAAAATTCACCACATTTTGTAAAAAAGCTCACCACAACCGATAATTTTTTTCACACTTCGAAAGAAAAATTAATAATTTAAAAAAAATAATTTTTTTTCTTCTTTTCATCCAACCAACCCAGCAACGGACCATGTTTTTTGTTTTCAAACGAATGGCGAGTTTTTTTGGTTGGGTTTGGCTACCACAAGAACTCCTACTTTTTTCTTTCTAACAAACAAATTTTTTTATTTTCGTTTTGTCTTGACCTGAGTTTTGAACAGTGGCTTTTTTGAGCGTCATTACTAAGGCTACGTGTAACTAACTACCTATGACAGACAGACCACCATAGTGCAGTAAACAGACGGGGCGTAATTTTTACTTAATAAACCCAGAAACGGAAAAAGAATGTGCGAATTATTTCTTGAAATATATATTTATTTTTTGAACGAAAAAACCAGAAAAATCTGAAAAATAAGCAGTTTTGGTTAGAAATAACCGAAAGCGACAACACTGGTTGAGAACAACTCTGTTTTCGTTATTTTCTCTTAAACCATCCCTCTCTTTGATTCTCCGCAAATGTAAATAAACACTATAATAGCAGGGATGGATACTATGATATAACAATTCTTTGATTTTTTTAAGGTGCTGAATGAATTTATATAAAAAGAAATGTATGCAACTTTCTCAAGCTTTCGAGTATGCTGGATATTGGGATAGGAGAGTAACAACAGGAGGCTAAACCACCAATAGGGTATTTATATCTTGAGAACTATTGAGGAAAGCCTCTATTATTTATTCAATCGTACAAGAAGATTCCTAGAGGGAATGGTTCCTTTAGACACAAAATCTAACAGATGGTTATATGAAGAATGTAAAAAATAGGTGTCACTGTTACCATCTGCAGATTTGTTGAAGAACTGGTAAATGTGATTGGCTGACTTTGGGGATCTAATACATACATAATTGGTCTTTACAACCCTTCAGTCAGAAAGATAATTAAATCACAAATTCGATTTTTTAAAATGTATTTTTAAAAGATACCCATTATTTGCTATTTAGTACCTTTTATAAATACTTGTTTCCAGCCCTGGCAACAGTATTTATTGCCACACAAATACATAGCAAAAGTAAATAAACAAAATAATACAAAGAACAAGAACAAGGCATATTCATAAGAGGTAACCGCAAGAATACAAGTACAACAATGCAAAAACAACAGGCATTTTGTTTTTGTTAAAGAGTACACGGAATGTCAAAAACAGCTTCATAACTGACTGACGAATAACAATAGAAAGAGAAATGTTAAAAAAATTTATAAAAATGGTTACAAAACACTAAAAAAACAACAAAATTTTGACATTTTAAGACTCGTCAGCTGTTGACTTACTCCTACCTGATATAAATATGCCATGAACAAGAACAAGAGGAGCGTTGTTTAAAATTGTGTAAAAACTCTTGAAACATAACAGCAGTGCAGAAGAGTCTAACGCAGAGAGCAGACCGTCGAGCATAGAAGAAAAAAAGGAAAGAATAAAAAGTAGTTGAAAAAAAAACGAGAACCATTAGTGGCAACGCGGCACGATTCGTAGAATTAATTAATAAAAAAGAATTAAGCACAATAAAAAAATGATTGTATAAAAAAGAAGAACCAAAATTTAGGCCAAAAAATGTGTTAAAAAGCAAACTAGATTTATTTAAAATTTTAACTGCTAATAAAATGACCAGCAAGTTTCTTTAATAATTGCATACGTACACATACATATTTTGATATACAAATTAAACGGGCTGTGAAATAAATCAATAATTTGTTGTATTAAGACTAAAAACCAAAAGAAGATAATAAAATAAACGGGTTTTAAGCAAATAAAATTAATGGTGAATAGAAGAAAATGTTAAAATTTTAAAGAAAAAATATTGAATTAAAGCTGAAAAACAGCCACTCATAGTTTTTACTACAATTTTCCTACCCTGTCGCTGATGCTGCTGCTGACATTCTCTTTAAGAGAATCATAAATGCTAACCACTTAACATCCCTTTTGCGTGGGTGAGATTTTCTTCTCTGTGACAATAACATACAACCATTAACTGCTCTGCTGGTATTACGGCTGCTGTTTCTGTTGCTGCTACTGCCACTTGCTTAAAAGTGTTAAAGCTGTTGAAAGTGCTGCGTCTACAACTGTCTGCTCTGCTGCTGCTGGTTCAGCCACTACATGCATACATACATATTTATTTAATATATGTATCTAATTTTTAATTCCTATCACACTAAAAACAGCAACAACAGCATACTCACTTTGCGATCTCATTTTCTCTGCTCTCATCTTCTCCAGTGGTGTTGTTAAATAACAAACAACAACGTGCTTCGTTTGGTTTATAAAGTGTTACCGTTTTGCTTCTTCTTTATCTCTTTTTTCAATTATTTACAAATTAAAGTATATTTAATCATAAAAATCGCGTTTAAATAATAAACTTCGCACATATTCCGCATGTCTAATGGAAAAAAAGATATCAAAAATCAACAACAACAACGTATAAAACAGTGTAAATAATTGTTAAACTTGGAAAAAAATCATCAACACCGCCACCACCACCCTGCCAACGAATATTTTTCTTACTTCTGTCTTATCAAAGAAATCAACCCCTCTTTACCGCAACACTTTAACCATCAAGTGGTTCATGTTTTGCTTCAAATATTTATAAAAAAAAAATTGCCGTCAACGTTGCCAGGAGCTCTTTACCGTCATCATGTCTATAATCGAGGAATTGTTAAATTATAAATATTTGACGAGCGAACATCTCAATGGATTCGACAATTATAAGGTAAGCGATTGAAAATGTTTAAAAATTCAGTCTCAAACAAAATAGAGTTTTCCAATAAGGGTGGGTGTTATAGTTGGCAATAGGCATTATCTGTTAAATTCGTCGTTTTTGTTTTTATTCGATTCAATAATAAAATTTTACTATTATTATTAGAGTGTGTTAATCAAGATAAAGTTATAAGGTCCAGCAAAAAGTTCTGCATATTCTTTTCATCTTCTTTAGTGACTATGTTACAACATTATAGCCCTTTATTTTGAATAGGAATAGAATACCAAGCTCCTCGATCGCGTGTTCTCCTTATCTAAACTCCCACATTGAATTTTGAAAGAGCTGTTTGTGCCTTCCCTAGCACACAAACTGGAAAGAACTTTTCGATAAAACTTTCAATAAAACTCATACGCAAGACATATCTAAGTCAACGTAGACTTTGTATTTTGATGCGTTTAACGAAATATCAACGTAAATCTCATACAGTTCGCTATTAATCGCTTGCTTTCACTTTATATTGCTCGACTTTTCACCAGCAATTGCCGTAGTATTTAGAACGGAAATGATTCAGTCATTTGCCAATGCAAATTCATTACTGCTTTGAATTAAAAATTTGTTCTTAAACAAGCAGACTGCAATATATGGTGGTTTCATACAAGTTATACAAAAAACCTACGAAGAACTTCCATAACTATCAACCTGGATTAGACAAGGTTGTCACAAGTACTAGCACTTCGATCGCCTACGTTTTTGCTTGTCATTTTCGTTTGTGAATCACTTTTCATTATGTTACCATTGGATTCTATTTTAATTGTGTATCAGTATCATGAACATTATCTGTAGGATTATGAACTAAGGCTTATGTTTTTGCCTTTATACAGAAAATTTTTACATTTTGAAATATAAAACATTTTTGAGGTGAGCATATTTGACGCTGGCTCTAACCAATACTGAACTAAGAATTGTTCAATAAGCGTTTCGAGTACAAAATCTTATCTTTCTAGCGTCATTCATGTTGACTCAATACAGATTACTAACCCAGCTGGGTGGTTAGTCTAGTGGGTAGTGTGCTAGAACTATAAGCGTGAGGGTAGTGAGTTCATTTCCCACCATAGACTCTGATTTGTTACACTACACCGAGCATAAGCTCTAAGTTACTTAGTTTGTAATAATTATAAAATAGCTTGTCATTGTGTTAATAAATAACTAAGAGATTTCTTATTACTACACCCTGTATTTTAATACTATATTTTGCAATTATAACAAAAGACCAAGATTACTGAATTTGCTATCAAAAACAAGCTTTTTCAAGTCAAAATGATTCCTAAACACTACTATTGTAGTAGAACGTCGTACGTCAATGGATTTCATTATAAATATACCCACACCTGGAGTATAATGTGTACATATATACTCACAATTTGTATTCAATATTTCTATACATATGTATTTATATACATATATGCTGTCCAAAAACAAAACTTATCGCACTATAAACAATACGACTTTTAAATAAAACTTAAATCAATGGCCTTACAATAGAAAATTTGATAAGGCAACTACGTAATCACACATATAGCCCATTTAATACGATCAAAACTTTGTATTTGATTACCCCAGAAAGAGTCAAATATTGATTAATCAAAGTCTGCAACTGTGGCACAAAGCCAGATTTAATGTGGTTAGATTCTAGGACAAAAAAAGCAACATCTAGGTTATGTTTGTTGAAAATTTAACACAATTTTATAAAATTTTACTAATTTTTTAAAATTGTTTTACGTTTTTTCTGTCCGTTAATATATTTTTACGTAGAAAAGGGCTCCTATTCATCTATTGACAAAGATTTTATCTCCATATACATACATAACATACATAATTGGTCATCACAACCCTTCAGTCAGGATTACGACCTAGTTTCTCACACCACTTATGTTGTGTGTATTAATTTTATACATGAGTGGCGGGACCTACAGTTTAAAGTCGACTCCGAAAGACAGATTTTTGAGAAACTTTTCATGGCAATTTTATTTACTCTCAGAGTTTTTGCCAGAAATCTGCTGAGAGGAAGACGCCGAAAAAATACTTTTTGTATTTTATTTTGATGTCTGGCCTGGGGCTCGAACCCTGGCTTTTCGTCTAATAAGCCAACACACTACCTACTAGACCACGGCGACTTCGACATCTCCGTATAAGCTTTTGCAAAACGACTATTTACCCTTTTAATTACCTTTTTACGAAGCATAGGACTTCTACAACATCATTCCATCTATGTTGGTCTCTAACATGTGCTTTAAGGAAAGTTCTTTACTTGATTTGTTCTGTTTTTTCTGTTAATGATTTTGATTCTTTAATGATTTTGTAGACAGTATGTGTTTAATGTCTTTCCATAGTTTTTTTCTTCGGATTTTTATTATCTTCTTATTGCTATTCCTTCGTAGGTAGGCGCTGGAATTTTGCCAAATTTTCTTGCAAATTTTACGCAGAAAAATTCCAATTTGATTTTCGGTATGTTTGCCTTTCTTATAAGCCAGTATTCACTTCCGTATAACAATTGTTGTGACAGATTTTCATATTGAATATCTTTCTTTATACAACCCACGGCTTCCATAATTTATTTACCAGATAACAGAGAGAATTCACGTAAGATTTTGATTTATTATTAAACTAGCTGTAACCTGCGCGTGTTGCTGCGCCACCAACTAGAATAAATTTGAAGGAAAGACATTACACAAATGTCCAATTAATTTTGAATCATTTTATTGATTTTGTTTCCCGTTGTCCTGATGATTCAGATGAACGGGCCTGAGTAGTACGCATTCGATCAGTTTCTAATCTCACTTCCCGTTGTTCAAATGGTTCAAGCGAACGGATCTCATCGGCATATACTCGAAGGTTTTCGTAATGCGCTTTTCTTCCATGCTTGAGGTGTAGGTCGACCAATTTCTTGTCATTCATTTTGAATAATTTTCAGTGACGCCATCCATCGGAATTTATCGCACCAACCTCCGTCGACTCATGCGCAACAACTTTGTTAAAGAATACACAGTTTACGATTTAATTGATTTTAAGTAATTTGCAGTGGCGCCACCTGCCGGAAATTAGTCATACCAACTTAGAAACCTTCTCCGGCTCATGCGCAACAACTTTGCTAAAGATCATAACATGATCAAATGCATAGTTTACGATTTAATTCATTTTGAGTAATTTTCAGTGGCGCCACCTATCGGATATTGGTCATACCAACTTAGAAACCTTCATCTGCTCATGCGAAACAACTTTGATAGAGATCGTAACATAATCAAATGCATAGTTTACGATTCTATAAGGTACATACAAACAAACATTCATTTTTATATGTATATATACTATGGGAGGTGACACGCCCACTATAGCCAATCCGCCCATTTTGTTTATATATACGTCAAAGTCGTCCAAACAAAATTTGAGGACTCTAGATGTTGCAGTTTATGAGATATGCGACATTAAATACTTATTGGGTATGTGGGCGTGGCATCTCGCCTACTTCAAATTTTAAAATAAAAAGTAGCCTATAGTTCCTTCCAGACATACAGGAAGGTACTGTTAAAATTTCAGAAAATCGGTCCAGCCTCTTAGCCGTCTGTAGACTTCAAACAAACAAACAAACCCGCAAACAAATAAACACACATTCATTTTTATATATAAGAAGATGTTTCTTATCAATGTGTTTTACACTGGATAACACAATGGGCTTTATGGCCACCTAGTGGAGTTGCCTGTGAACGGCAAGCTACACGTTAATCTAACCTAACCTAATGTTTTCGTTGATATACATTGTTTTGGCTTTCTTGAGATTGAATGTCAATTCAACGGGTAATAACTTAGTTTACCTACATGTATTCACGCAGCCGCCAAAGCAATATCTATCGGGATGATTTCGAAAATTACAAATTAGCTTTGTCTCTTTCCTTTGCATATCCATCGTCATGCTATCTATCTCCAAGAATAGGGAATAGTTTTGTTGTGCTTCTGAATTGGCAAGAGGGAGGTGCGCTATTAATTCCACTTGAGCTGATTTGTACCCAGACACTATTGTGCATTGCCAGTCTTGTAAAGGGTCCGCCAAATAACTTTTTTTTTGAAAATGCTTTTAAAAAAACTACTGAATATTTTCTCAAATTTCTTTTTTTTATTTGAAAGTACAATCCTTCCGGTTAATAATGGAAAATAATTTCATTCAATTGGCTGCCTCAGCTGGCCATGCAGTAGTCTACACTAAAAGATGCCGATTTTGGCAAAAAAAAATCATCTTTTCACATGAAGCTCATTTTGATCTTGAAAAAAGAAAATTTTTCGCATTTGGGGCACAGAAAACCCGCACGCATACATTGAAAAGCCGACGCACCGAAAACGAGTCACTGTTTGGTGCGGATTTTGGTCCAGAGGCATAATTGGGCCATTTTTCTTCGAAAATGAGCAAGGAGTGGCCGTTACAGTCAATGGCGATCGTTATCGGGCCATGTTGAACAAATTTTTGTTCACAAAAATTGAAGAGAAGGATATTGGCAACATTTGGTTTCAACAGGACGGCGCTACGTCCACACACAGCCACACAGCCGAAGCTACACTCGATGTTTTGCGCCCTGTTTTTGAAGATCGCATTATCAGCCGCAGAGCTGATGTCGTTTGGCCACCTCGGAGATGCGATTTGACACCGTTGGACTATTATTTGTGGGGTGCCGTCAAAGATAAGTGTTACGCCGACAAGCCAGAGACATTTGACGCTTTAAAGGACAATACTCCTGAAGCCATTGGTGAAATACAGCTGCACACAATCGATAATGTGCTTAAAAATTGGACCGATCGTATAGGCTACTGCATGGCCAGCCGAGGCAGCCATTTGAATGAAATTATTTTCCATTATTAACCGGAAGAATTGTACTTTCAAATAAAAAAAGAAATTTGAGAAAATATTCAGTAGTTTTTTTCTTTTAAAGCATTTTCAAGAAAAAAAGTTATTTGGTGGACCCTTTATTAATAATTTTTGGTGGATTCTACTTTATTTCTCATTGCTGTTCCTATCGCACTATGTTCAATAAAATCGAATGGCTGTTCTTTCCTTGGTTGCTAACGTGACTAACACTATAACACGTGACCAAGACATTTCTTATAAAACGCTTCGTACGTTAATAACACGTTTTACATAATAAATTACTTTCATGTTTATAATAATATGTTGTACTGAATATAGATTTCTGCTCCTGCTATTGTACTAACAAGTCCTTTGAAAATAAATCAAAACCCCACCTTACCACCTCCACTATAATTTTCTGTTACAAATGTACATATTTAAATTAATTAGTTTCTCTATAAATCCACAATAAAGACAAACATGTTATGTTGAAGCATTTTTTGACGCTTTTGTGTTATGAATAGTTGTGTATCTAAATGAAAATCTTAATTTTGTTTTTTTTAATTTAACAACATTAATCAAGAAAAAAATAAAAAACTTTTTTATTTCCTTTTTTATAGTACAATGCACGCGATACTTCACCGTTGAGTGTGTATGTAATGCATCCCTTTTGGAATTGGACTGTCAAGGTAAATGCACCAAAATATAAACAACTAATATACGGTTATATCGTCCACTAAAATGTAAAGTATTCTAATTAATTAAAATTTTAAAAAAATTTGACCTACAATGCTAAAGGTTTCTGTGGTGTAATATAAAATACAAAAACTAGTTACCTATAGTTTCATATTTGCATATGTACGTACATATACAGTGGACAGCAAAAGTCTTACTACGGCAAAGTACATATATTAGCAATTTCATTAATTTTAGCCAAAATTTTGTATAATAATTTATAGTTTATATATATATTTTATTAATTTATTTCTGTTTTATTATAAAACAAACAATTTTTTAATGTTTTTCATAAAACAAGAGAAAAATAAGGAAAAGTTTCAGATGACTCCATACGTACCAGAGATCAGCAATGAATCACTTTTTCGCTACTCATAAGCACTCATGAAGTTTTGAGTATGAGTGACTCAACAGTATTGAACGCCAACTACTCTGATTCATTCGTACTCATTACAACATTGATTTATATATAACATTCGAAATATGTTTGATTCATACGCCTACTTATTCAGATTTATAAATTTAGAAAAACACTTATAATACTCATAAATGATTCGAGTGATTTGAATCATTCGTCAAAATTTACAGTCGTAGTTGTTGTTGCATTTACAAACAAAGAAGAAAAAGACAGCAAGCAAAGCAAACACACAACCTCTTGTGAGTATTGTAGTGTTCGTACGCGAATCATACTTATTTTGTGATTCGTGTATACGATAAGTCATGGAGAGTCGAAATCAATAACATTATGCGTATTGTTAAGTATGAGTACCATGAGTATTTCAAACTTTGAATAGGCGTAGTATAAGTATGACATTAAAATAAGTATGAATGCGAATAAGTATCAGAAATTATAAGTATGATTCGAATCTACTCATCGCTTTGAATACTCATTGCTGACCTCTGACAGGTACCCCCAAGGAGAACCCTGAGTAAATTTCAAAGGCCTAATATATGAAAATGTTATACCTTGTATTTAGTAGAATAACCCTCAAGGTCAAGCACTCCATTTAACTCAATTGGAGGTGAATGTACAAGTTTTGTTCAGGGTTTTCTGGTGGTACCATGAGCAAGTTTTTTGAAGTCGCCGTAGTCTAGTAGGTAGTGTGTTGGCTTATTAGACGTAAAGCCAGGCTACGAGCCCCAGGCCAGACATCAAGACAAAATACAAAAAGTATTTCTTCGGTGACTTCCTCTCAGCAGAATTCTGGCAAATAAAATTGCCATGAAAAAGTTTCTCTAAAATCTGTCGTTCGGAGTCGACTTTAAACTGTAGGTCCCACCACTCATGTATAAAATTAACACACACAACATAAGTGGTGTGAGAAACTAGGATGTTGCACAATGGGTCAATTCGACCTCCGGCTACTGTACTTGTCTTAATTGACAAGTACACATCCTCTAACCTAACCTGTTAGCAAGTTTTTACGTAACAGTTATTTCAAATGATCTCCTAACTACTCACTAGAAGTCATATCGGGAATTGTGCAAGAGTATGAAGCCTGTGGGGACTTTTTTTTGTCAAAATAGATTGCCGTACTAAGACTTCTTTTCCTTTTCAAAGTTTTACTAAAGTAAACCAAATTTTTTTTATCTAATTTAAGTCTTCTGTGATTACCTTACGCCAAATAATTTAATACGTAAAGTAGATTTTGATTTCATTATTTAAATTTAATTCTATTAAAGTGTCTTTGTATTTGAGATAGCGATATACATAATTGTATATTTATACGAACGTAAATACATAGTTTGGCTGTTTCATAAGTTGAAATACACAATATTTGTATTTTTTTCTTCTGCATGTATGTATGTACAATTGTAATGCTTAAACAAATATGGTTGGCTTGCTTTTATAGCCTTTGTAAAAAGAAAAAAAAAAAAAAGAAAAAAAAGAAAAAAAACAAACAACAATAAAAATCTATAATGACAGGCAGGACTTTTGTAAAAGCCTTCTTTTATATAATGAATGGCTGACATGTTACAAAAAATATATCAAAATGGGAAAATAATCAACAGTGGGCTGATGTGCTGGTAAAAACTAAATTATGTGATTTAAATGGAAATGTGGATGGTTTTTGTTGAAATGCATTGCTTTAAAGACGTTTTATTTCACTAAAAATTGGGCCGTTTTTTGGCAGTAAACTTAACATCACATTAAGTAATTTTCGAAAATAATCTGTCCCTAGGTTAGATTAGGTTAGAGGACGTGTACTTGTCAACTAAGACAAGTACAGTAACCGGAAGTCGAATTGACCCATTGTACAACGTCCTAGTTTCTCACACCACTTATGTTGTGTGTGTTAATTTTATACATGATTGGTGGGACCTGCAATTTAAAGTCGACTCCGAACGACAGATTTTTGAGAAACTTTTTCATGGCAATTTTATTTACTCTCAGAGTTTTTGCCAGAAATCTGCTGAGAGGAAGTCGCTCAAGAAATACTTTTTGTATCTTGTCTTGATGTCTGGCCTGTGGCTCGAACCCTGGATTTACGTCTAATAAGCCAATACACTACCTACTAGACTACGGCGACTTCATCTGTCCCTAAAATCCAGCTAAAAACAACTGGATCATTCTACTGGTAACTTTTAAAGTTCGCTTTATGTATGAACTTGCCATATAAAATGTGCAATCACAATAAAAAAGAAGCCCGTCGTTGCCACAATAAAACTTGTTTAATTTGAGCAGTGTTATCGACATTACTCCGTCACGGCCATATTTTTGAAAAAGTTAAATTTATTTTATCTGTAAGTTGTATAAGTTGTATAAGTTGTAATACTGGCCCTTAAAAATATCTCAACGACTTCAAATCAGATGATTTCAGTGGCTAATTTTCTCATGCAATTCAGCCAAAATCGGTGTTGTTGTGTAGGTGATGGCAGCACATACTGTCCAGTTCAGAGCCTTTAATTGTGGGCCAAAAAAAAAGTCGGTTCTCAGATGCTATAGCACTTTGAATTTCAGTGTAATACTCCAGACAATATACGGATTAGACAGTTTCTTTGTCGGGATGCAATGACTTTCCCACAATCAATTCTAGGTTAGACGAACAGTCCAATAAGCGACAATTTTGCTGTTTGGTGGTGACAGCACACACTGTCCAGTTCAGAGTCTTTAATTGCAAGCCAAAAAAGTCGGTTCTCAGATGCTGCCATAGCGCTTTGAATTTCATTTTAATACTCCAGACAATATACCCATTAGGCGGTTTCTTTTTCGATGTGAAATGGCTTTCCTACAATCAATTCTAGGTTTGACGAGCACTCCAATAAGCGACAATTTTGCTGTTTGGTGGTGACAGCACACACTGTCCAGTTCAGAGTCTTTAATTGCAAGCCAAAAAAGTCGGTTCTCAGATGCTGCCATAGCGCTTTGAATTTCATTTTAATACTCCAGACAATATACCCATTAGGCGGTTTCTTTTTCGATGTGAAATGGCTTTCCTACAATCAATTCTAGGTTTGACGAGCACTCCAATAAGCGACAATTTTGCTGTTTGGTGGTGACAGCACACACTGTCCAGTTCAGAGTCTTTAATTGCAAGCCAAAAAAGTTGGTTCTCAGATGCTGCCATAGCGCTTTGAATTTCATTTTAATACTCCAGACAATATACCCATTAGGCGGTTTTTTTTTCGATGTGAAATGGCATTCCTACAATCAATTCTAAGTTTGACGAGCAGTCCAATAAGCGACAATTTTGCTGTTGGTGGTGACTGCACACACTATTCAGTTCAGAGTCTTTAATTGTAAGCTAAAAAAAGTCGGTTCTCAGATGCCATAGCACTTGGAATTTCAGTGTAATACTCCAGACAATATACGCATTAGATAGTTTCTTTTCGGAATCCAATGGCTTTCTATAATAAATTCTTGGTTTTACGAGCCTCCCAATGAGCGATAATTTTGCTGTTTGGTGGTGGCAGCACATACTGTTCAGTTCAGAGTTTTTAATTGTAGGCCAAAAAAGGTCGGTCCTCAGATGCCATAGCACTCCAGACTATATAAGCATTAAACAGTTTCTTTTTCGGAATGCAATGGCTTTCCTACAATCATCTCTTGGTTTTACAAGCCTCTCCATTTGCTCCAAGTGAGAAATGAACGCAAAAAAATTTCGTTCAATAAATTAGGATTGAAAGCCTATTCCTATTCTAGCAGACAATCACCCTAGCTTCGGCGTTGGGACTGATCACGCATCCTAAATAGGACTTTATATAGACGGCGATGCAAATTTAAATGCAAAATGTACCATAACCGGAACCCAAAAATTCGGATTGTTTGCGGCATTTTCTCTACAGCAGCAATGTCCTCCATAAATGTGTACCAGAGGTCAGCAATGAGTATTCAAAACGATGAGTAGATTCGAATCATACTTATAATTTCTGATACTTATACGCATTCATACTTATTTTAATGTCATACTCATGCTACTCATACTTAAAGTTTGAAATACTCATGATACTCGAACTTAACAATACGCATGATGTTTTTGATTTCGACTCTCCACGACTCATCGTATACACGAATCACAAACTAAGTATGATTCGCGTACAAACACTACAATTTGTGTTGGCTCTCCTTGCTGTCTTTGTCTTTTTTGTTTACGTCTCTTCTTTCTTTGGAAATGCAACAACAACTAAGACTGTAAACTTTGATGAATGATTCGAATCACTCGAATGATTTATGAGTATTATAAGTTTTTTTCTAAATTTATGAATCTGAATGAGTAGGCGTATGAATCAAACATAGTTCGAACGTTATGAGTTTGATGTCAACGCTGTACTCATACTCATTGCAACTTGTTCTTATAAATCAATGTTGTACTGAGTACGAATAAATCAGAGTAGTTGGATTTCAATACTGTTGACTTACTCATACTCACAATTTCATGAGTACTTATGAGTAGCGAAAAAGCTATTCATTGCTAATCTCTGATGTGCACATTGCCATGATGCTTAACCGCACTCTTAGTATCTTCAAATTTCTTTATAATCCTATCAATTCTTTGCACAGTAGGCCTATTCTGTATACCTAAAACTGAACTCTGAAGTGTATTTCTGTGGGAGAGTTCTTCATCGATTGAAATAAAGAGTAGAGTGGTTGGACGGTGTAAGGTCAGAGTTATAAAACGAGTGAAGCAAAACTTCTCAACTACCTTTCTTCTTCTTACAATATCAAATCTTAATAGATGATTCTTGGACACCCTCAATTGATGAACAAAACCAGTAGGATGGTTTGACGTTACGGGTCAGAATGTTTAAATTTCTCTTGAAATATTTATTGAATGTTTTTCTTTTTTCTACTCTACTGTGTTAGTTGTTTTTACATACTTATGTACATATAAAAAGTTTGTTGAGATTTTTGTTTAATATTTGCCTTTTTCCTTATTGTTTATAAAGGTTTGACTTGAAGCAACCCGTTTTAACCAAAAAAAACCAAGAACAATTAAAAAAAATCAATATTTTTGTGATACTTATTGTCGTTTGCTTTATAAATTCATTCTTTTTTATTATTTATTTATATACGTACAGTATGCAGTAGTATTTATTATTCATATTGTAATACGTTAAACAATTTCTAGATTAAAAAAAGTTTTTTTTTTTTTAAATTTCTTTACTTTTGTGTTCTGCTTGCAGTTTTTCCCACGATGGCTGGCACCAAATGTTATGACATTCCTGGGCTTTTTGTGTACGGCTATGAATTTTTTCCTGCTGTCCTATTATGATTGGAATTTCTTTGCCAGTTCGGGCTTGGAGGGTACCACGCCCATACCGTCCTGGGTATGGCTGTGTACGGCCATAAACATATTCTTGGCCTATACTCTGGATGGCATTGACGGCAAACAGGCTCGACGTATTGGCTTATCGGGACCTTTGGGTGAGCTGTTTGATCATGGATTAGACTCGTATACAGCTGTATTGATACCCACATGTTTGTATAGTATATTCGGACGTTCGGAAATATACTCTGTGCCGCCTATGCGTATGTATTATGTTTGTTTGATGGTCTTCTTCAATTTCTATGTGTCCCATTGGGAAAAGTATAATACGGGTGTGTTGTATTTACCCTGGGGCTATGATTTGAGCATGTGGGGCTCTACAGCTATGTACCTGATCACATGGTGGTTTGGCTATGAATTTTGGAAATGTGAATTACCATTTGGTATACCACTGGGTAATGCAATTGAATTTGTTTTGCATATAAGTGCCATGGCCAATATGCCCATGGTGGTGGTAAATGTTTACAAGTAAGTGGTTAATACAATTAAAACCATTTGAAAACAATTTCTTTAACTATTTTCTTTACAATTACAGTTCATATGCTGAACGTACTGGTAAAATGCGTAGCTTCAGAGAGGCCATTAGGCCAATGTGGCCATTTTTGACATTCATGTCTTTGTTGGTGATATGGCCACATATATCGCCCAATGATATTATGAACAAAGATCCTCGTGCACTGTTTATGTTAAGCGGCACTATATTTTCAAACATCAGTGTAAGTTTGCTTTTTTGTTTTTATTTTTTGGTTTTTTTTATTTTTATTTTTGCATTTAATTTGATATTCGGTGTTTTGATTCTGAATAATTATAAACTGCTGTCTGGTGGTTTAATTTTTTAAGCGATTTCTTATCAGCTAATAAGTAAACTAATGTAGTTGTTCTACAATACGCTCGAGTTTTTTCACCTTATGTGTGCGTATTCACATTCGCACTTGTTAGATGAATAATTTCTACGGCAACTTTATGATGTTATTTTTGTTTCAGCGATAAGCTTGGCCGTACATGCCAGTTGTTTAAATGAGTCACAGAATGTAATTGTTGGTATTTTCATTATTAATAATTGAAATTAATTTAGAATTTTTATTTTAAATGCACACACATTAATGATTTTTTGCGGTTTTTATCGGTTAAAAAAAAAAGAAAACAACTACAATAATTGTTTTTTTTGTAATTGAATTATGGACACACTTTTATGGCTCGCAATAATAATAACAGCTTAATAATCAGTTTTTTTTATTTCTATTGAAAATAAATTTAATTTTATTGCAATCATGATGGTGGGCATCTTTTCTTGGTAATACAATAATCCATAATACAACTTTTATTGTTTCCGACATCGTGGGGGGTGCCTTGATTAAATATTGGATTTGGAGGGACCTTTATAATACCGTAAAAGAATAGTGCAAGACTCTCCTCTTGATTTCGATGAATAATTTGAATCATTTTAACAGTTAAATGGCTTTTTTAAAAGTTAGCCTTTTAGCATAAACTTCTATAACTTGGATTAGTAAAATCATTAAATTCAGATAAAAAATTCTTCCTGTATGTTTTCAGACTCAAGACTCATCTTGATTTCAATCGCAAGTAATTAAGTTTAAGTCGCCGTGGTCGAATAGGTAGTGTGTTGGCTTATTAGACGTAAAGCCAGGGTTCGAGCCCCAGGCCAGACGTTAAGACAAAATACAAAAATTATTTCTTCGGCGACTTCCTCTCAGCAGATTGCTGGCAAAAAGTCGGAGTCGGCTTTAAACTGTAGGTCCCACCACTCATGTATAAAATTAGCACACACAACATAAGTGGTGTGAGAAACTAGAACGTTGTACAATGGGTCAATTCGACCTCCGGGTACTGTACTGGTCTTCATTGACAAGTATACGTCCTCTAACCTAACCTAACCTTAGCTACAGGCTACAGGTGTTGAAAAAATACCTTAACTTTTTACTTTAGCGGGCATTACGTACGTACATAATTGGCCATTACAACCCTTCAGTCAGGATTACAACCTAGCTTCGTACATCACTTATGTTGTGTGTATTAATTTTATACACGAATGGCGGGACCTACAGTTTAAAGTCGACTCGGAACGACAGATTTTTTTTTGAAAAACTTCATGGCAATTTTATTTACTCTCCGAATTTTTGCCGGAAATTTGCTGAGAGGAGAGTTGGTGTTTGAACCACGTGCTCACGTCTCACAAATCTACTAGACTACAGATCCAATATTAACATACCTTTTTTAGCATTAAGATCCAGCTTCCAAAGCTGGGATTATGGCTGGCTTGTTCTCAGACATGCAAAACTTCACGTATTCCCACAAGAAGTCACTATTATTGTCAAAAGCGCCCGATGGACTGCTTTAAAACGCGCAATTAATTGTGCTTCAAACTCGCCCATTAATGTGCTCATGATATCGCATGCCGCGCGGTCTATACTAACGGAAACTGGTGTGCACAAGAAATTCGTCCTCTAACCTAACCTAACCTAAGTTTCTTGCAATTTTTATTGTGAAACTAATTGTCTAATTTAGCTGTAGTCTAGTATATATTGTGTCGGCTTCCTATTCGGGAGCTCGTGAGTTTAAACCTCTGCTCTGACATCTCGAAAAAAGATGAAAAAATGTATTGCTTTCGGCGACCAGCAGTTTTCTAGCAAAAGCTCTAGAAGTAAATAATTACCATAAAAAAACTTCTCAAATAAGTTACTCTGGGTCTACGTTAAACCCGCCATTGATGAATAAAATAAAAACTTAAATCGTAGTCCTGTCTAAAGTGCTTTAATTGCCAAAATACGTTTTTTAAAACACTGGTTAGGTATGCTACGATGATAAAAAGTAGATTTAAACGCTCAATTATTCCCCAAACAATATTTCAGGATCTTCTAATAACGAGGTTTATTTTAGATATGAATGGAGCATCCTTTGTCTAGAGGAAGAGTACTTAGTCTCGGTGTTTGAGCAAACTTACTGTTACACTATCTAGTTATTCACTATAAATTTAAAAAATTTTCACTATAAAGTTAACTTTACCTATTTCCAACATCGCTCAAAATGTGAGACGCTCCTAAATATCACGCCTCGGCAAAATTTAGACAACAGCATTCTTTGCGAACCACATTGTTTTTGATAATTAGCGAAAATATTTGTTCGAGAAATATTATCACACAACCAGGACTACGGTTTCGCAAAGCCACAAAGTATATCAATTATTGAGATTCTCCGTTGTAGCTAACAATCTTTTGCATGCAGATAATAGTTGAAAATTTTCAAATTCACTTACATACTCAGAAAATCAGCATCGAATCTAGAATCAGAACTAAGTATTATTAGTCAGTATGTAACTTGCCTCCTTTAAGTCTGGAAACTGGATAATTGGGAAGTATAGTATCAGTATTATCTGGACTCACGGTAAGGCCACTTCGCTCTCAGTAGCTTAATACATTTTCAATGATGTTTCAAGCCGGTTTTTTCAACAACAGTTCGTTTGGCAGCTTATTAATAGTCAAATTCAAGCAGAACCTTTGAATTTTCATTCTTGTAATACTTTTCCTTTTCCTATGAAAGCTAATGTCATTCTATAAAACTTTTGTAAAGACTGTTGTACTTTGATTAGACTTTAAATATAGTATTTTAATGTTTTCATGGTTGTAGATCGGTTGCGGTGGAAGAGAGTGCCATTCTTTATATTTGCCAATGTTCGTCTCTGGCTTGACGTTGGCGTTTTTCATTTACTCTCACCCTCAATCTTTTTTGGTCTATCTGAGCTATTGTTAATAGATATCGGATTTATCACTAAATTCATTTGATTTGGAGACTGATTTTCAATTCAATACTAAGCGCTGCTTCTGATTATTGAGACGGATTAATAAGGACTTGTTAGTTAGTTCAGGGGCATTGCTTCATGCAGTATTACACCGGCCTGCTAAGTGTGCTTAAGCGAGCTTTGTGTTAACAAAGTTCCTCCTCGTCCTATTCTAAACTAGTATAAACATAAACGTTACTTTGTGCCTTCATTCCATTTGTCTGAATCTTTGATGAAAATTCATTTAAAGTTATGACACAGTCAGAAAACGCGTGAATTGTCTTAAGGACGATATGCTAAGTAACAGAATAAAATTTGCTCTTTAATGCAGAAAATATGGGCATTAAATAAAGAATATTTCATTATTTTTTTTTATTATTTCTTTTTTTTTTAATTATTTTTTATTTTTAAATTAAAAAAATTTTTTTTTTAATATTTAAACATTTTTTTTTCGTCATTTACACTTCATGTCATACTTTGGCAATGTTCTCAATCAAATTTTACCAATCAAATTTAGAATTTGACACAGTCAGAAAACGTAGATTGTATTAAGGACGATATGCTAGGTAACAGAATAGGATTTGCTCTTTAATGCAGAAAATATGAGCATTAAATTAAAAATATTTAATTTTTTTTATAATTTTTTATTTTTTTAATTTTTTTTTTTAATTTTTTAATCATTCCTTTCATTATTTAAACTTAAAGTCATGCTTTGGCAATGTTCTCAATCAAATTTTACCAATCAACTTTGCTCTTCAATTTCTATTTTACAGTGCCGTTTAATTGTTTCACAAATGTCGAATACACGCTCTGAAAGTTTCCATTGGATGACACCTATTTATGTTTTATGCATTGCTCTGGGCCTATGGCTGCCATTCTTAGAACGTTTTATGCTGTATTTCCTATTCATAGTGACGACATTAAGTCATTGGCACTATGGTTCATCGGTGGTGAATCAAATGTGTGAACATTTTAATCGCATTTGTTTTAGCGTGCATATGCGTCAACCAACAACATCCGCGACATCTTCCAACAACTCGAATCCAACAACCTCCCCTAAAGCTAATGGTGATAATATTTCAACAGCAACAACAACATTAACAGCAAGTAGTTCTAATATTTCTAATACTGCTACAACAACGTCGTTGTCTTCTACATCTTCCGATTTAGAAGAAGATGTATCCAAAAAATTAAAATAATATTTTTAGTTAATTAAGTCTAATGCATTAATTTATGGTTTATTTTTTCAGCAGGATTGTTTCTATTTTTGAGGCTATATTTTGAGATTATAGCTTACAGCGTAGCGTACATATATATATATTTATTTTATAATTTGCTAAAAATAATATAAATTTTTATTATTTATTAATAATATAAATTTTTATATTTAAGGCAGCAGTTTTGATTTGAAACCTAGCAATTATTATGCATTTTGATTTAATTTATTGAATTTCGAAAAATTCGAAATATACTTACTGTTACCACAAAAAGTCAGTTGGTCTTTTATAGATTATGTATTATAAAAGACCTTTATTTGTTTATAAATAATCATTTAAAATTAATTACATTGTATTGTTTATACTTTTTAGTTTTTTTTTTTTGATATGTTCGAATATTTTCTTTATTCATTTACAACTTAGAAAAATCTCCGTTGTTTCTATTTTTTTTGTAAAAATGCTTATTATACATATTTTTTATTAAAATAGTTATGCTATATAAATTTATTACAGGTTGTACTAAGCTATACTTATGCTATAGTTAAAGAAAAAAGTCTACATACAGTGGTGTATACATTCAATCTAATTTTTATATTTTTTCAAACAATTTCTACGTTATATTTTTCACAAATTCGCTTCTTCTTTAAACATTCTTAATTGTAAATGCCTTTAACAACGCTATAACATCTTTTTAAATTTGAAAAAAAAACCAGCGCGAACCACCACTGTATGTAGACTTTTTTCTTTGACTGTATATACAGTGGATTCTTGCATGACTGACACCATACTTAGACTGGCACTTTCTTGGATTGAATGTTGTTGTCGGTTCTTTTTCAGCCATTGTAATCATTCTATTTTAAGCAAGCTCACTCATGATTAGATAGAGGAACACATGCTTGCTTAACTGTTCGAACATGACACTGGCTTCGAAATTCAGAGCCTTTATATAAAAGAAAAGATAATTTGTTGGTGAAGATGGAAGTCTAATGATTATCTAAACGTGCTCTAATCAATTAACCACTGCATGAGGGTAGTATTAAACGTTAGAAACGTAATGAAAAAAGTATGGAGGTAGTAAATGTTAACATTTCGAGCCCTACTAATTATACCTTAAAACAGATACACTGAAAGTGTTTTATTAAGACATGGTTTACGCTTTGCAGTCTGTAATGTCAATAATAATAATAAATGGATTCTAATTCTGCATTATTAGTAAATCATCTACAAAGTACAATATATTTTGTACACAGGACTGGAAAGCTGTACTAGAATTACGGAGGCGTTTGAATTGTGTAGATTATGCAGCAATTATTTTCCATTTGGCCTATTGAACTACAGTCTTTCACAGCTCCTAAAGAGCTTACAACTGGTAGCGCGAAGAGCGCAAACGACCGATTTATTCTTTTGGTGTCCAAAGCGAGATTCTATTGTATATACAGTCAAAGTATAAAGTCTTCACACACCACTATACGTAGACTTTTTTCCCGCTGGTTTTTTCCAAATTAAAAAGAGTGTTATAGCGCTGTTAAAGGCGTTTACAATTAAGAATGTTTGAAGAAGAAACGAATTTGAAAAAATATAACGTAGAAATTATCCGAAAAAAAATTATCGGGAAAAAAGGTTATATACAGTGGCGTATGTAAACTTTTTTCTTTGACTGTATTAAAACAAGTGAAGTTGATCTATGAATGCGTCTATTGTGTATTTTCATTCGAAAGAAACAGTTTTCAAAACACAATATATGGCACAAACAATTGCGAACAGTTTTTTTATTAAGAATCGAATCATTTACTACTACAGTTTAGAAATATTATTGACACACATTGATATTTTTGAGTACATTAAAGATCAAATGATTTACGGTCTGTATCTGTAGAACGAGTGACACTGTCAGATGTTCGAATTTTTGTTGAAGAACAGTTAAATGTATTCCATTTAAATATTTCAATTTCAGAAATCTACAAGCCAAGTGATTTCTGAAATTGAAATATTTAACAGACAAAACAGTTAAACCCTAAATAAATTGCACAAATTTGTAAGTTTTTTTTGAAAAATCAAAGAAAATTAATGAAAATTAGAAATTAAATTAATTTTCGAAATTGTTCCTTCCGAAGCAAAACTCAACAATAAAAAATTTCTTTTCTGAAATTGAAATATTTAACAGACAAAACAGTTAAACCCTAAATAAATTGCACAAATTTGTATGGTTTTTCGATTAAAGACAGCAAATTAATGAAAATTAGAAAATAAATTAATTTTCGAAATTGTTCCTTCCGAAGCAAAACTCAACAATAAAAAATTTCTTTTCCGAATAAGGTTTTCGAAATTATAGCAAAATTTTTACATTCTTTAGAGAAATTCAAGCTGCATAGATTTCTAAGAAAACATCCTGTATTAAATAAGTTTTTGCTTTATTTAAAAAATATAATTTAAACATTATTTTAAATTTAAAGAAATTGTTTTAAGCATAAATTTGTTTTTTATTTCAGTATTTTTTTTCTTTTAATTTTAAATATTTAAAAACCAAAATATTATTTTCAACATTCAACATGTTTCACAAGACATTCATTCAATCATTTTTAATAACCATATGAACCTCAGTTGTTTTGTGTGTAATAATAGTACACAATATAAAATAACATTTTTAATTTGTTAATAAACAATTATTATCATCTAACGTTTTAACACAAACAAAAACCAATGCACAAACATACATAATTATAAAGAAATATTATATTTTGCTACCAAATATTAAAAAAAATAACGATATCAGGTTTTGTTTCATATTTTACTAACATACACAAATATTTATTTTTTTTATTTAATTTAATTTGTTTATAATTTAATTCCACTTTTTTTTAATTTTAAGTCAATTTTGTTTAAGAAAATGTCAATTTATTATTGAAAAACACACAAATAAGTACATTTCTTGTCTTAAAAAAAATATGAATAAACAAATAAACAATATAAATTAATAGTTTTATAACATATATTACTAACTTATAAAAACAATTATGATATAAAAAGAAAAGACAAAAAAACAAAATAAAAATAAATACACATATTTTTTTGTAATTAAACAAAATGAACAAAAAAAAAGAAAATATAAGACAAATTAATGAAATTTAAAAGACATCATTTATGAAAATCAGTAGTTAATGAAGAATAAATTATTAATAATATGATATGATAATAACAATAATGATAATAGAATTTTGATGTTTATAAGTTTAAAATTAAAACCTTTAATTAAATATTAATAAAAATAATTATGAAAATAATAATGAATTATTTAAAGAAAAAAATTATTGTGCTTCTTATTAATTTATCAGAAAATATATAGTCTTCGAATGGGGTTACCCTGTTCAAGCTACATCTCATTTGTTCTTTCTGTTTCGACAAATCACCATAAATGGATCGACATAACCCATAGGCAACGAAGTGTTTGCTGAATGGTCTCTGGAGCAGTTGTAAACTGAACCTAATCAAAGCTAATAGATTTCGGGACGATACAAATCCACAATAAATCCAAGAGCTTCCAATGTATCCCAAAAAAATCAATGTTTGGTGTGAATTTTGGGATGGCGGCGTCATCGGGATGCAACTGTCAACGGCTAGCACTATACCGACGCCTCCATTCTAATTAATGTTCTTGCATTTTTAAATTCTACGTTCTCTAACTTAAATACTGTCAAAATTTGGTTAAGATGCGCCGATCCGTTCCGAAGTTATAGGGAAAAATCTACTTAGAATACACATATGGTCGTATGTCGCGTGAAAACTTTGAAAGCTCATAACTCAAAACACACTTTTTCGGCTTAGAATGTTATAGAACGGAGGCGTCGATATGTCGATGATCATAAATTTCTTTTGCCTTCCCTTTCTTCCTTTTATTTTTTTTTGATTTGGTTTCAACAGAACGGCGCTACATGGCACACAGTTCATGCCATATTGGATATTCTATAAGAGCAATTTGAGGGTATGGCCAGTTCAAATAAAAGTGACATGAACTGACCTTTGAAGTCGTGCATTTGAACCCTTTTAACGTTTTCTCGTGTGGTTTTCTTAAGTCGCAGAGGTATGCGAATATACCATAAACCACAGCAATCGTTAAAGGCAACAAAACTCATGTCAAATTCAGCCTGATTTGAACATTTCGGATGTTCACTTATTTAAAGACCTCATAGTTATGAAAACTAACCAGAGTATTTGCAGGATCCCATTCAGAATAATCATTTAAAATTCAACTCTCATGTGAATTCAAGCCATAAAATTGATTTGACGTCATATTTATCCGAAATATAATCCAGCTAGTACTAAACAGTTTTTGTAGTAAAGTTGCAAGTTGTCGATGATGAGATGCATTCTTTATAGTAAAATTGCAAGTTATCGATGATGACTAATGCGAACGGGTCTCAGCGGCATGTACTCGAAGATTTTCCAGTCTCAATGCTCGTCTGATTCTGAGGCTTGTAATGCTCTTTTCTTCCGTGCTTGAGGTATAGGTCGACTAATTACTTGTCATTCATTTTGAATAATTTTCAATGACGCCATCCATCCGAAATTAATCGCACCAACCTCCGTTGACTCATGCGCAACAACTTTGTTTACGATTTAATTCATTTTGAGTAATTTTCAGTGGCGCCACCTGTCGGAAATTGGTCATACCAACTTAGAAATCTTCGTCGGCTCATGCGCAACAACTTTGCTAAATACCATAACATGATCAAATGCATAGTTTACGATTCTATAAGGTACATACAAACAAACATTAATTTTTATATATGTAGACTATGGGAGGTGACACGCCCATTATAGCCAATCCGCCCATTTTATTCATATATACGTCAAAGTCGCCCATACAAAATTTGAGGACTCTAGCTGTTGCAGTTTATGAGATATGCGACATTAAATACTTATTGGGTACGTGGGCGGGGCACCTCGCCTACTTGAAATTATAAAATAAAAAGTAGCCTATAACTCCTTCCAGATATACAGGAAAGTACTGTTAAAATTTCAAGAAAATCGGTCCAGCCGTTTAGCCGTCTGTAGGCTTCAAACAAACAAACAAACCCACAAACAAATAAACACACATTAATTTTTATATATAAGATGTGGGCGTGGCATCTCGCCTACTTGAAATTTTAAAATAAAAAGTAGCCTATAGTTCCTTCCAGATATACAGGAAAGTACTGTTAAAATTTCAAGAAAATCGGTCCAGCCGTTTAGCCGTCTGTAGGCTTCAAACAAACAAACAAACCCACAAACAAATAAACACACATTCATTTTTATATATAAGATGTGGGCGTGGCATCTCGCCTACTTGAAATTTTAAAATAAAAAGTAGCCTATAGTTCCTTCCAGATATACAGGAAAGTACTGTTAAAATTTCAAGAAAATCGGGCCAGCCCTTTAGCCGTCTGTAGACTTCAAACAAACAAACAAACCCACAAACAAATAAACACACATTCATTTTTATATATAAGATTCGCAAGTTCAACATGTCGCCAACGATAACTAGCATTTTTTTATAGTTTAGTTTTATTTGCAAGTTATCGATGATGATTTGGGATTTGGTCAGACGTGGTACAACCATCGAACTTTCCAATGAATTATTAGTTCCTAGGGCCAGACTTCCACTTCCTGATTAAAGAATGCCGAACATCTCTTCATTGACCTTGATAACCCCTGATAACTTGCACATGTCCAAATTAACAAGCTTAGAGTGATCAGGTTAGGTTAGGTTAGAGGACGTGTACTTGTCAATTAAGACAAGTACAGTAACCGGAGTCCAATTTTTCCCATTGTACAACATCCTTAAGAGGGAAGGATAATAGAGGGAATAGGATATAAAGGAGAGGATGTAGGAAACGGGATAATGGGAGGCGGAGGAATTATACAGACCAGACATTGACGAAGCCCTAGCACCTCTCAACCAGCCTATGCCAGTAATGAATCTGTGGAGAGCCTTGATGTCGGCTCTCGCCACAGAATTCAAACTCTCAAAGAAGGCTCTGCCAAGGGTCCTCAGCCTCAACCTACACAGGTGTGGGTAGTTACAGAGGTGGTGTTCGATAATCTCTAACTCCTCCTCATCGCAACATGCCCTGCAATAGTCCGGCTGGGATCTGTTCCAGATCCCCGTTAGCAACCTAATCTCGCACCCCCCCGTGATAAAACCTACAACCAACCTTACGCTGGCCTTATCCAAGCCCAGCAGCCAACCTGTTCCCTTCCTGTCCACAGCAGGCCATAGACATCTAGAAACAAAACAACCCGATCCGTTCCCCCAACGCCTCTGCTCTTCCTCCCTGACCCATCCGTTGATGAGGCCGTAGAGGTGACAGATTGGGGGGTCAGGACCAACTATAAAATCGGCCACAGAGAGCGAACCTAACTTAGCGAGGGCATCCGCCGTCTCATTGCCCAGTATTCCGCTATGACCCGGAACCCAGCATAGATGGATACGGTCCAGTCCAAAAGTCCTCAAAGACTCCTTGCACTCGCAAACGAGCCGTGATTTGACCCAGACCGATGCAATGGCCCTAAAGGTAGCCTGACTGTCAACGAAGATCGCGAGAGCTTAGAGTGATAATTGATTATGATTTGATACCACTAATGATGATTGGGTTGTTTATAATACAGACTAACCTAGCGTTCTATGTCATTAGGATTCGTCATGCAGCTTGTGATTTCGCTTCATATGCTTATCATCGTAAAACCATTTCATGGACCCTATTTGTGTTCCCATTTCTATTCCCAGAAATTTTATTTACGGATAAGTTTCTTGCTTTTATTAGTTTTCTTGACAATTAATGCTTAAAAATAACAGTCTTTATTACTCCAAATATTTGTGTTTCTTTTAAAAAAAAACTTTACAAAGTACAATGCATTTTACGGTCTCATATACATACGTACGTCTTAAATTAATATTTGCGACCTCGCTTAAGTAGATTCAAAAAGTGCGATATATAGGATCTAGTTTTTGAACCTGTATCCACACTGCGCCTGTATTCCAAAATTCTTTTTGAGGCTGGTATTTCCACCACTTTAACTTGCAAATTATTGAGAGGATTTTCTGTTGTTGAAGGATTAACATCAATCGAATCCAAGGAAGTTGATGAAGTTAAGGGTGAGGTTGTTGAAACAGCTAAGGACTCAGAGGTGGGTTTATTTTTACCAAAAGCTGCAAGATATTCATCGTCTATTAAGGAATGTATTTTTTTTTATTAAAAGTTTACAATCATATTTCTAAAGTTATACATACTCGACTCTAACTCACCTAAACTTTCGAATATATCATCGGTAAGCAATAACAATGCTGTGCTATCCTCTGCCGGCAAACCTATAAAGAAACCATCCAATTTAATGCGATAGTTTTCCTCGCCCTTTTGTCGTTGATCGTAATGGACATCCTGTGGTGATATTAAATCGAATAATGTAGTTATAGCACCACCACCATTACGGGCGGCTGTATGATGTTCGAAAGGCTTAGCCAAGACCACAACCGCATGTAGGCCCAGCAAACAACATATATGGAAAACAAATAAACGATTATTGAATTTACACATCTTGTTTGATAGTGTGTGCTCTGTGGCTCTGTTTTGCGAAGCAGAGAAGCAAAGAACCTTCACGTTAAACGTTCACTTCGAAAATGATTTTTTGTTTCTAATCCAAGAAGACACCAAGTTATTTAACTGCATATTTGAAAGGAATGTTTTTTTGTATGTGTGTATGCTTAAGAATCTTAGAAAGACCACGAAAAAAAAATAATACCTGTTCTGTTCTGTACTGTGCTGTGCTGTGCTGTGGCATGTACAATGATGAGTATGTTCTTTTCCTTTTTGATTTAATGATTACATAACATTTAATTGAAAACTGGTTTCTGGACTTAAGAACCATGTTTAAGCGTTAAACAGGAGATAGGAGACTTTTTTTTTTACTAGATTTAAAGTTGTTTGAAGAGTCCATCGTTCAAACACAATGTAAGAAGCATCTGGCGTATGTTGCACTTTAAACATACTTAGTTGAGTCTAACCCAGTGAATAATTTTTTTTTTCAATTTGAATAAATTTAAGTGTGATTTACTGTAATTGCCTGTATAATTTTATATCGAAGGCAATTCTCCCATAGACATCTTGAAATGAAGTCCAAGAAGTCCTAAAATTCTTTAAAAGTCTTAGAACGCTTAGACGCTTGTACAAAAATCGTTAGGTTAGGTTAGGTTAGGTTAGAGGACGTGTACTTGTCAATTAAGACAAGTACAGTGCCCGGAAGTCGAATCGACCCATTGTACAACGTCCTAGTGTCTCACACCACTTGTGTGTGTTAATTTTTATACATGAGTGGTGTGACCTACAGTTTAAAGTCGACTCAGAACGACAGATTTTTGAGAAACTTTTTTTTTCATGGCAATTTTATTTGACTCTCAGAGTTTTTGCCAGAAATCTGCTGAGAGGAAGTCGCCGAAGAAATACTTTTTGTATTTTGTCTTTGATGCCTGGCCTGGGGCTCGAACCCTGGCTTTACGTCTAATAAGCCAACACACTACCTACTAGATTATGGCGACTTCACAAAAATCGTTACTTGGTAGATTAACGCTCGAAAATAATTCAATAGAGATGCCAGCAAGCATTGTTACCAAAACTTCACGAGGAGCTAGCAAATGTTGTTGTCTTGCCACCATCGCCTTTGTGAGAAAGCCCTATCAAAGTGCTCTTGAAACCCGTTGAGCTTTTAGTATTTCTACAGTTAATCCAGTGAACACGCCAGTTGTCAGGATTGTTCAAGATTTTTCAAATCTTTTGGTTTCAGGACCTACTTTTTGAACCGGATCCAGTGTTACTAGGTCCCTCAAACCTCTTGGATACTATTGTAAACTGCTAAGGAATGTTGCTTGGTTTGAGAATATCGGAAAAGGCAAGTTTTGTGTGTTTCGCCTTTGGTATCATACATACATAATTGGCCATTACAACCCTTTAGTCAGGATTACGACCTAGTTTCTCACGCCACTTATGTTGTGTGTGTTAATTTTATACATGAGTAGCGGGACCTACAGTTTAAAGTCGATCCCGAACGGCCGATTTTTGAGAAACCTTTTCATGGCCATTGTATTTATGCTCAGAGTTTTTGCCAAAAATCTGCTGAGGGAAGTCGCCTAAGAAAAATTTTTTTGTTTCGTTCAAGATGTCTGACCTGGAGATTGAACCGAGACCTCATGTCTAATTAGTCAACACACTACCTATTAGACTACGCCGACTCGCCTTTGGTATAGACTGTATATGGAAACCGTATTAAAACAACTGGCTGTCGATGAAGTACAATGAAATCTCCTAGGCCCACAGCTGAAGTGGGAAAGGCTAAGTAATAAAAACAGCAGCCTTCCGCCTTCGGGGGCCCGGTTAGTGGGTGTTGTAGACCTAATCCCCTTAGTATAGATTCTGTTTCTATGGCATTTTAATTTGATTCATTCCCTGCTGCCGGGATATCAATGTGGGTATTTGCGGGTATAGTCCCTATCTAAACATATGATTTTGATCTTCATTGTAAACAACTAACGTGAGTGAAATAATTCCGTTAATACGGCCAGAATTCATCAAAACAAAAAGGTATACTGGGTTATGTTTTATGGCCATTGCGCATTTCACGGGGACAAGTGTTCTTTCCTTTCCAGAATTTGCAAAGACTTCCGCATTTTTGCAAAATGTTACAATTACTGGTTATAAAGAAGAAGAAGAAGAAGAAGAAGAAGAAGAAGAAGAAAATTTTCCTTCAATACCACATAATATCATCTCACAGGCTGACTTTCTGATCGTAAAGAAGAACTGGAAATTGCATGGATTCCCATAAACTGTTATTAAACTGGATATTCGTAATGAATGCAACAACAATTTATTGAAATGGGCGTAGAGTGAATAATCGATGTTAAGCTTTCCTAATTATAGAGAACGTTATTTAAAGAAATATTTTTTAAATACTTATGATTAGAAAGCTTAAACAAATTGGTTTTCCTGTTGGCCTAAGACTAGTAGATTTCAAAGTATTGAAAAAAATATTTTTTTTTGGAAAAATTTCACATTTTTTGTATCGACAGTGAAGGCCTATAATTAAATTTTAGCATTTATTGTAATTATTTTGGTAACGTTTGCAAAGTTATCCTATGAATGGCAAACTAGTTTCGTTATGTAGGAAGAAAGCCATTCAAATATTATTAACTCATGTTAATTTTCTCTAAACGGGGCCTATTTATTAAATATAATTTTTAATCCTAGCTAAGCTATGGGGATTCGAGACCTTTTGCTCTATTAGCACTTCATTTATTTTTGGTTTGTCAACTTCTAGAACTTACAGCTGATTTGTTATTGTAATTCTTCTCTATCTTTCAAGGTCTTTTGAAGTAATTTATTGTAATAAGATCTCTGTTTAGCCCTATGTCCACTAATTTCTACAAGATACAGACTTGCTTTAGGAAGTAAGGTAGGACTTCCTTATTGGTGACCGCGCAAAGTTAAGGTGGATATTTACCTACCTTCCTACGTAGTCTTGTAAGGCTCGCCAAAAACTAATATAACTCCGATTACATATTGAATTAGTTACGATCTACGATCTTGAACGAAGTATATTTTTTTATGTACGATCTTCACGACCATCGAACTCTCCGATGAGTTCTCGAATCTGGGCATACCTATGAGGACCTGCAAGCTCATAATTGATAATGCGACCGTCGATTCCATCAACGACATATGGGCGGCCTCGGACACGGGTATAACGGTTCGCAAAATCTGGCCAAGGCTGGACGAGGGGCGCACAATGAGTCTACTTAAACTCCAAAGAGGCGCGCTCAGTGCAGTTGTCGGTGTCATTACGGGGCATTGCATTATGGGTACGCATGCGAGGCGCATTGGTCTTGGACACCTTGCTAACGACTTCTGCAGAAGCTGCAGAGATGAGGAAGAAGAACAGACTGTCCCTCATCTGTTGGGTACATGCCCGGCTCTTTGCCAAAGGAGAAGGAAGTACTTGGGTACTTACTACATGGATAATCTGGAGGAACTGTCAAGGATTGACATTGGCAGCCTGAATCGCTTCATCAGGAGCTCCGAGTGGTTTTGAGACTAGGGGATAACGGATGACTGTGGTAGCACAATGGGCCCAATGCGGCCTAAGTGAGTCCATCCAAAAATTTTTCTTGGATGGGCAGCCACCTCTACCTACCTACCTATGTATGATCTTCATTCAGGAAAACTCAGAGAAAATATTTGTCGGAAGGTAGAAAGAACGCATAACTAGTTAGTTAGCAGACATCAGATTTAAATTTTTAACAGAAAAGATCATCTTTCTGCAGGATTAGCGTTCCACGTACGTGCAACACAGGCTGCCTTCCAAAATGTTAGTTGCTTTGTGTTTGAACAAAGTATCGTGTTTCATAATGCCGCTGTACAAAATATATACAATGTATTCTATTTTAAAACATCGTCAATGTGTATTTTGAACGTAGTCAAAAAGCAATCGGGCATCGAATTTATAGTTGATGCACTGTTTGGTTACTTTGCATATCTACATTGTTTATATACAGTAGTAGAACTGCATACAAACTTTGTATTGATACATTTTGGAAGGCAGCAACGATATTATAGGAAAATCGATAAAAAATGAGGAGTAGTTTGTAAAAATATGCGACCACCAGGAACAAGCCCATTTATTTCAATAGAGCGCTATCGATATAAAAAAATCACAGGACAAATTGCTCTAATGAATCGGAAGAGTTGGAAAACCTATTGTCGTTACGAAAGACTTTCGCTCTTTCTTGTAAGTGGTCGGAAAGTTTTAAGCCAGACCTGGATGGAAAATATTTATTTTCTGTTGTCTCCCAAGCATAGTTTTTTTTGATTGCCCAAGCCCTATGGTTATTCCTTTAGTCCTTTAAGGAACAAGGGACTGTCAGGCCACCCTATATATGTTCTTTATTAATGATATCTTCTGTAATATATAAAATAAAATTGTTTGTTTTCTAACGCTTTCGAACTTGAGACACTTGAGTTGCACAGTGGGCACGAACCCATTTGAAAACATTTCAGTAACACACGATTTAAAGAAAAGTTCGACTAAAATGTTGAGACAAATAGTGATAAAATGTGTTTCACTTGTGCTAACGTTACGCTTCAGTCCGTACTGACAATAAGGAAAACTTTTGTGAACAAAACCTTTAATTCGAACTTATACTGTCAACATGTGATTATCACTTGTTCTTGTCTATGTCGAATTAGTTTATGGATCACTGCAGTGTCGAAAGGGAAACTCATGGCTATTATCATGACAACTAAAGGGCTGATCAGTTGCCAAAATATTTCCTAAAAATATATTGCATTATATGGACTCTTGGAGCATTGGGATATACTTGGATACTGTGAGGCGGACGTTCTGGCGAGAACGGACATCAGAGTGGAGGGGGCGTCAGTGGGCATCAGGGGAGTCCCCTAGCCCACGATAAGGTTAGAAATTATTGATAAATTGCACTAATAGCTTAGCACTTCTTGGATAGAAGGTTAGGTTAGGTTAGAGGCCGTGTACTTGTCAATTAAGACAAGTACAGTATCCGGAGGTCGAATTGACCCATTGTACAACGTCCTAGTTTCTCACACCACTTATGTTGTGTGTGTTAATTTTATACATGAGTGGTGGGACCTACAGTTTAAAGTCGACTCCGAACGACAGATTTTTGAGAAACTTTTCATGGCAATTTTACTTACTCTCAGGGTTTTTGCCAGAAATCTGCTGAGAGGAAGTCACCGAAAAAATCCCTTTTGTATTTTGCCTTGATGTCTGGCCTGGGGCTCGAACCCTGGCTTTACGTCTAATAAGCCGGCATACTACCTACTAGACTACGGCAACTTCTTTCTTGGATAGAATAGAGTACTTGTTCGACTGCTGGGTTGATGGGGCCGAATTTTAATACTGGTAGGGCAGCTTATTTCTTCTCTCTACTGTACACTTACTACTTGACTTCAGCCCTAACGAAACATTGCCTAATAGGGATGGATGCCCGCCAACTAGGCGCAATTTTTTGTGACTTATGAAGAAGTTGCGATGCGGAAGAGGAGGAGGAACACTGACACTTAATGTGTTAGTGTTTAGCATTTGGGCGAATGCGAAATAGAATACAGAGAACCCCATTCCTAACATTTATGACGGAACTGTTTGAAGTTCGGATATTTGGACACTACCCGGTATTTAAGACAGTGTGGTTAGCTTGGTCTAGAATTCCTAATTGTGTACATCAGCTTCTTTTTAATGTGATATCATAATAGGTTTAAGTGCAAACCTCGCATTATAATGTGGGGTGATGCGACCTAACGAAATTAACCTAGGTTAGGTTAGGTTAGCGGTTAGCTTGTCGTTCACGGGCAAGTTCACTCGGTGGCCCGTACGACACATTGTGGGGTAGGGTAACTCCCCTTGTCATAACTAATCTAACTGATCTCACATACTCGAAAGTAGGGTGTATAATTGATGACTTTTTTGTATTTTTTTTCTAATGGCTTACGAGTATTTTTACGTCTTCAAATCTAAACCAAAAGAAAACTTTAATTACTGTTTTCCCTTCAACCATTCATAATTGTACCTTTGCTTGATAATCTTCATATTTATTGGCAAAATTGTTTAAAAAAACTTTCCATAAGCCTTCGAAATGTCTTTGAGTTCGGATAGACAAAATTTGGAATTTCTTGCCATACAAGCCGTAACGCTGCACAACATGGGCATTTGTTTCAATACTTTAAAGCGTCACGAATTGTTGCAGAATTATTGGAAATTTTTCGGTCTTATAAGTTGCACCATTTATTTGGAATACGGTTTGATAAGTTGTGCAGTGCACTCAGTGCCCAATTTAGATGTGGTTACGGGTGCCTTGTCCATGTTCAATCAGGGTTGCTTGATTTTAGTGAAAATAACTACGTTTCTGGTTAATGGTGACAAATTTATGCTTTTAATACAGCAAATGAATCAGTTGGCGGAAAAAGGTGGGTAAGACTTGAAGTGAAATGAAATAAAATTTGAATTGCTTTCCCCCTTAATTGCATAGCCAATCCCACGGAATTTAAAAAATGGATGGAGGAAAATCGCCAGTCACAGTTGATAGCCAAAATGTATTTCTATGCCTGCTGGATAGCGGTGGCTTGTGCGGGCATTGTGCCTCTGAGCTATATGTGGTACGATTATCGTAAGACCGGGGAATTGAATAAAAAGTTGCCGTTTGCTGTCTAGTGAGTTGAAATTGAAGTTGGAATCTGGTTCTTAACCGTAAAAGAAAACAATTTCTCTTGCCTTATTACAGTTTTCCCTTTGATAATGGCGGTTTGTTAATGTTCTCCGTAAACTATGTCTTATCTCTGGTGTATATCTATGCCTTGCTTAATATGACTGTGGGCATAGATGCCCTTTACGGTTGGTATATCTACAATGTTTCTGCACATTTCCGTATATTAAGATGCAAAGTGGCTGCGGTGGCCTTAAAACTAGACACCCTGGACGATTATAATGATTTCACACAAGATATTTGCGCCACGATATTCTATCACAATAAGGTTTTGAAATTTGCTGAGGACTTTAATGGCATTTTTAGTGGCATTTTATGGGTAGAAGTTATGTTAAGCTGTTTGCAAATGTGTTTTGTCATGTATACCTTGAATAATGATACGGATTTCTCGAATATGCCTTTTAATTTTATGGTTCTGGTGGCAGTTTCCATGCAATTGATGATCTACTGCTTTGGTGGTGAGAAAATTAAAAGTGAGGTTAGTACGGATTCACCAGGAAAATAAATTATGAATTGAAATCCATACCTCGTTCACTTTTTCCAGAGTTTAATGCTTAGTTTTGATATTTATTTGCTATTTCCCTGGCATAAAATGACCGCCCAACAGAAGAAACTAATGCTGTTGCCTTTAATGCGTTCGCAGAAATTGTCTGTCCTCAAAGGCTTGTTTTTTGAAGTCGATCGTAATTTATTGGTTTATGTAAGCAAAAGTTGCCTTCATTCATTTAAAGAAAATAATTGAAAATAATTTTCTATTTATTTTAGATTGTTAAGACAGCCTTTTCATTTAATGCCTTATTATCGGCCATGAAGGAGTGAAGGGGTCCTTTGACATTAAAATATCACGAAGAACTTTTCTTGTAGAACTAAACACTGCACTAATGATTACAAATCACAAAGTTAAGCTTCTATATTACACAACTTATAGCGGACACAAGTAATAAACACAGTTAAACTTCAACAAAAATTTGTCGGTTAAAGGGAATTACGCTGCTCCATAGTTAGCCATCTCGATAAAGCATCATTCGTTGATCTTTATATCTTTCGGTATACAAAGTTCTGATGTATTGCAAGCAATCGATTACTTTAGTTACCAAAATTTCGTGTGGCATACATACATATGTACATACATAATTGGTCATTACAACCCTTCAGTAAGGATTACGACCTAGCTTTTCACACCACTTATGTTGTGTGCGTTAATTTCTATACATGAGTGGTGGGACCTACAATTTAAAGGCGACTCCGAACATCATATTTTTGAAAAATTTTTCATGGAAAGTTTGATTTATTTTCGAAATGTCTGACATGAGGTTTGAACCGTGGCCACACGTCTAATTTTTTACATTTTTTAATTGCCCCGTAACTAAACAGTGAAAGAGGCTGAAACGCAACCATCTGTCGTTTCATCATTATTTCATCTAAAGTGAGATGATATAGATCTAAGGACCACGTTAAACAAAGAAGACCGTCGTTGAACGTGTACAAATGTGTCCAGCTTTGCAAATTTTGTTGTACACAGAGATCAGCAATGAATCGCTTTTTCGCTACTCATAAGTACTCATGAAATTTTGAGTATGAGTGAGTCAACAGTATTGAAATCCAACTACTACTCTGATTCATTCGTACTCATTACGACATTAATTTATAAGTACAAGTTGCAATGAGTATGAGTACATTTACAAAAAAAAAGGTACGTAAACAAAAAAGACAAAGACAGCAAGTAGAGTAAACACACAACCTTCTTGGGAGTATTGTAGTGTTCGTACGCGAATCATACTTATTTTGTGATTCGTGTATACGATAAGTCTTGAAGAGTCGAAATCAATAACATCATGCGTATTGTTAAGTATGAGTACCATGAGTATTTCAGACTTTTAGTATGAGTAGTATGAGTATGACATTAAAATAAGTATGAATGCCTATAAGTATCAGAAATTATAAGTATGATTCGAATTTACTCATCGTTTTGAATACTCATTGCTAAACTCTGGTTGTATATTTGGCGGGATTCGTAGTATATCATCCCCTTTAACATCGCTTCCTACCGTCAAATGTCAGAATTAGTACTAATTATGGTCTACAATTAAGGTAGCAATCGCTCACAAGCAGCTAAATTTAAACAATAGAAGAGTAAAAGCTTTTCTTAGCACTAAACCAGTCCACTGAAATCGATAAGATTAATCTTAAGTACCACCTGCTCTAAGTTGTAAAGGTGCTACATAGGCACTTGCCCGACCTGAGATCAAATGATTACCATCCGTTTCTAATTATTGCAAATATTAGGTATTTTTGCATAGAAGGTAGCGTGTTGGTTTATTAGACAAGAGCGCGTGGTTCAAACCCTGGCTCAGACATCTTGAACAAAAACAAAATGTGAAAATCAGCAATCTTCTGCCAAAAACTCTAAGAGTAAATCAAAATTGCCATAAAAAGTTTCTCAAAAAATCTGTCGTTCGGAGGCGACTTTAAACTATAGGCCCCGCCATTTGTGGATAAAATTACCAGACACACCGTGAGTGGTGTGAGAAACTAGGTTGTAATTCTGACTAAAGGGTTACAATGATCAATTAAGCAGGTTAAGTAAGTATTTTAAGGGCCATTATTACAACTTGCCGTTAACCAAAGGGAGGATTTTAACGGGCAGATAAATTGTTTTTTATTATTATGAGCACCGAATAAGATAGAAGTGAGCTTAAGCTAAAGGTAGGATCATCCTTCCGGTAACTTTTAAAGTTAAGTTTATGTTTGAACTTGCCATACATCTATATTATTTTCAATATGGCAACTTCAAATTTAAACAAAATGAGCAATCTCAACAAAAAAAGAAGCCCGTTGTTGCCACTGCTTTTAAAAAAAATTTTGTTTGATTGAGCAGTGATATCGACATTGCTCCGCCACTGCCATATTTTTGAAAACAGTTAACTTTATTTTATCTGTAAGTTGTAATAACGAAAATAGGTTAAAGGTAACTTTACAGTTCCCTTTAGCTAATGTTACCTTTAACTAAACCCAAGTTTAACGGCAAGTTGTAATAATGGCCTTAAAAGTATTGAACATTTTTTTTTTAAATTTTCGCAATTATCAAAAGCCATAATAAGTCTCTACTTTTTCTGTAATTTAATTAAGTTATTAAATCCACTTTTAAATGTATTTATGTTTACGGTTAAATGTAAAAATAGAATCAGTTCCAATTAACAAAATTAAAAATCCCAGACAAAATAAATTTTAGCATATTTGTAAATGCTAATGAAATCCAATAATTGACATAATTTTTCAAAAATTTTTGCTAAATGATTATCATTGTCATCAATTAGCACAATTATTATTTGCTTCATTTATAATTCATAGGCAATTTTAATGCATAAATGAAAATATTTACCAATTATTTATTTTAATATGTAAATACAAATCTGATTGATATTGAGAATTATTAAGTAATAATGAATTTAATGAAACAAACAAGGCTCGATCCCTGGCTTTACGTCTAATAAGCCAACACACCACCTACTAGACTACGGCGACTTCAAATCCTTTAATGATTAGTAAGTTTCTCTTCACCATATGATACAACTCGGTCATTTGGCAAATCTCTTCTAATCGTTTTTTTATCGATAACTTGCATTTTTTATAGTAAACTTGCAAATATCGATGACTTGCATTTGCAAGTGATGGACATTTGACACGGACATGATATATCCCATAGATAATGGTAGGTCATGCAAATGAATAAAAAATTTCGATGATGCTTATGATTAATGAAAGACCCCATATAGTCAAGAGGTAATTGACGGCCTAAATCACTTCGGACATGACTTCATGCTGCTTTTGTGTTATTTTATTTGTCTAATATTTTCATTATATCCCTTCAAAATCTTTATTAATCTCTTCATTATAATTCTTACCTAAAAAATATAATTTTGAATGTGTTTTTTCCTTAATTTATTTAACATTGATTGACATTTTAATATCAAATATTCTAATTAAACTTCAGATACTAATTTTCTGAACACGCAGACTATGGTCTTTCATTCGTAATTTTCGAACCAGTTTTTTTAACCACAATCAATTCAATTTAAATCATAAAATTCTATGGATTGATGCCACCTGTTGCAAGCTGAAAACCATTCTCTTTTAGCTCGCCATCAATTAACATTAATTTTCATATTTGGGCCTATGCAGTAGCTTTCAAACTTGAAAAGCAAACAAATCTTCTTCAAATGTTTGTAATAAATTTTTTTTTATCGAAATGCACTTCAATTTGATTTTCAATAGAATTTCCGTTTTTTATTTTCAGGGTAAACTTAACTATAAACTATGTATGTATTGTTGTACAATAACAACAAATAGGAATCGAATAATAATTTAATAATAATCCCATAAAGATGAGCTAGCACAGCATCAGCGTCAGCAGCAGCATTGATTTAGAAAATATCAAGTTTATGACTTGGCTTAATTGAATTTGTTTACTTAGTTAGTTTGTTTAGACTTTCTAAACTTTAGTTTTTTTTTCTATGATTTTTTTTTCTCCAAGTTTTTCATAAATTGTTATTCATGATGTTTTTTTCTTTACATTGAAATTAAAGATGCAATTATTTTTAATCAAACAAGGAAGTATTTTCCATTCGATACGTTAATCATAATAATCATGATAATTGAAAAGATAAATATTTTTCGTTCAATCAAAATGTTTGCTGAGAATCTGAAGACTTTAATAGTTATCGCATACACAATCTAAAACCATTAAAGGGAAGGTATGCCTACAAATCAGTCGCCGTAGTCTAAACATGAGGCCACGTTTTAAATCTAAGCGCCGACATTTCCAACAAGACGAAGTATGAAAAAATATTTCACTGGCAAGAACTCTGAGAAAAAAAAAAAACAAAAAACTGTCGTTCGGAGTCGGCTTCATGTAAAAATTAACACACATAACATAAGTGATGTGAGAAACTAGATCGTAATCCTGGATGCAGGGTTGTAATGACTAAGGCTGCCTTCCAAAATGTATCAATACAAAGTTTGTATGCAGTTCTACTACTGTATACAAACTATGTAGATATGCAAAGTAACCAAACAATGCATCAACTATAAAACCGATGCCCGATTGCTTTGGACTGCGTTAAAAATACACATTGACGACGTTTTGAAATAGAATACATTGTTTATATTTTGTACAGCGGCATTATGAAACATAATACTTTGTTCGGACACAAAGCAACTAACATTTTGGAAGGCAGCCTAACTATGTATGTATACGTACGCTTAAGCCCTCTTGGCTTCTATGTAAGTTATTTACAATATTGGATCAAAATATCGATCTTACGACGTCTTAAATAAATCAAAATCGAATCCAATGTGTTAGGTAGGCACGAGGAGATCTGACTGTCCGCTGAAAATGTCAGAGGCAATTTACATTTCTCCTCCAACATTGTTGTGGGCATGTACCAAATAGTTGAAGAATAGTTTTCTCCTCTTCCTTGTATCTACAGCTTCTGCAGAAGGTCTTCCTCAGCCTGCATGGGTGCTTAGAATGCAATGGTCCAGTAATGACTTAGTAATGATTTCAAGAACCATACATACACAGTCCGGGTATCCATGTGATATCGAATCTTGCACCGTCCTGTGCTGTTATGAAACTTGTGCAGCTATAAACTGTCTTTGAAGAAACAAAAACTTGTTATCATTAGCAAGGGTAAAGGAGACCGAGAATCGCCATCTTCATATAGGCCCCTGTGTTTGCTGAATTCTGCAGGCAAATTGTTTGAGAGGCTCATAAAGCCTAGGCTTGATGAAGCCATTAAATCTTCGAGAGCTCTTTCCACACGACAATATGGATTTCGACCCGGAAGATCTCCAATAGGAGCTCTAAAGGAGGTAGTAAGCACAGTCAAAGCTGCCCAGTCTGGGAATTATTATTCGAGACCGGTCGTACTCTTAGCGATCTTAGATATAAAAAATACCTTCAACAGTTTGAGGTGGACGGACGTGATACAAGCTTTAGAGACAATTTTTAATGTTCCAGCGTACCTAATGAAAGTTATTAGGGATTACCTAAAGAACAGAGAGCTGACATACGATACAAGCCAAGGGCCAAGAAGAATGCAGTTCACTTCCGGAGCGGAACAGGGATCTATATTGGGACCAGACCTCTGGAACGCAATTTATGACGAAATCCTGAGAATCGAAATGCCGGAGGATACTTTCCTAGTCGGATACGCAGACGACATTGCGGCAGTCATTAGAGGTAGAAACACAGAAGTAGTTCAACGCATACTACGACAAGTCATGATGCGCACTAAAAACTGGCTGGAATCTCACGGCCTGCATAAAACGGAGCTGCTGTTACTAACAAGACGACATATTCCGACCGAGATCAAAATAAATATAGGCGACTTGGTTATCCCTACGAAAAGATCGATTAAATACCTTGGGATTAGACTGGACTCGAAACTGACCTACTCAGAGCAGATAGAGTATGCAACAGCCAAAAGAGCTAGAATAACAACACATCTGAGTAGACTGATGGCAAATACTGGAGGACCACTCCCAAGTAGGAGGAAGTTACTCATGGAGGCTGGCTCTTATGGCTCTTAAATCTGGGCTCCTACTTTGAAAACTCGAACCAGAGCTATCTGCGCAGAGAATAGCAGGTTTACGGGTGACATTCTCGTAACGCACGGTATCAACATTAGCTGACTTAATAATTGCTGGGATGGTTCCCATAGACCTTCAAGCAATTGAGCGCCTGAAGGTTTTCAACACTAGACAAAGCACAACTCAGTCGCAGAGCATAGAAACGATAAAGCACGAAGTCTTCTTCAAATGGCAATATCGCTGGGAAAATGAACGGCATGGTAGGTGGACACATAAACTGATTCCAGACTGTGTGGAAAAACAGAAAAAACGCGAAGTAGACTACTATATAACCCAGATGCTAACCGGTTATGGATATTTCAGAGAGTACCTACATCGCATGGGGAAATGTCGCTCGCCATGCGAGGAGGAGGAAATGTTAGACGATGACGGACACACTTTCTTCGATGTCGAAAGATGTCAGGGTCGAGGCTGAAATCGGCATTATTAGTGCTACGAACGTCATGCTGAAAATGACAAACAGCAGAGAAAACTGAAACGCAGTAAAACAATTTGTGAACTATGTCCTGCGAAGGAAAAAATATGACCTAGGCGCAGTAGAATAAGAAAAGAGTGGAGCCTGGAGGCAAGCTGACAATGATGGAACTGGCACAGGTGCCAAAAAGGGGTCCACTTCGAAGTAATACAACAGTGGTTCCGAGGTGGGATGATACCCCGGTGTGGAGACAAGGCGGGTTTTTAGTCGGTATACCCAGTCCGACATACCCAGTCCGACATACCATGTATGGTGACGACCTTCATGAATGCTTAAAGAATTTTCCCTCCTTCCCGCGAAAAAAAGAATAAACTGTCTTGGAGTTTATTTCATAAGAATCCAGTGCTTGAATAGAAACCAGGATATCATAAAGTTTTCTAATATACCCTCTATCTTATCTTAGAACTATTTTTCATTTACGATTCTTACGGCAGCCTGTATTGCCGAAACTTCCGCTTAGCAAACACTGCAGTGATCCGCTAGCCTTATCACCTCTGCGTTACTTTACTTACAGATCAAGGCTGATCTGTGTGAGAATTACAGTCCAAAATATTATCTTAAGCACCGTGTTGTGATGTATATTGAATCTAACAATCTATCTAGGGACTAAAGGCACAGATTTAGTTGGCATAGCTTGCTCTACTAATGGTCTGTTGGCACTAATCTTCGTGGATTATGTATTCGGTCATTTGTTAGTGTGTGTAGTTTAACCCTTTCCAAGGCATTAGGCAGGACGTAGAGTGATATTCTACTGAACTGGTGGCGATGACACTTTTTTCGAATTACTATATTGTGGTACCTAGGTTAGGTTAGAGGACGTGTACTTGTCAATTAAGACAAGTACAGTACCCGCAGGTCGAATTTCTCACACCACTTATGTATGTTACATAACATAATTGGTCATTACAACCCTTCAGTCAAGATTACGACCTAGTTTCTCACACCACTTATGTTGTGTGTGTTAATTTTATCCATGAGTGGTGGGACCTACAATTTAAAGTCGACTCCGAACGACAGATTTTCGAGAAACTTTTCATGGCAATTTTATTTACTCTCAGAGTTTTTGCCAGAAATCTGCTGAGAGGAAGTCGTCGAAGAAATACTTTTTGTATTTATTTTGATGTCTGGCCTGGGGCTCGAACCCTGGCTTTTCGTCTACTAAAGCTGGATTCACCCATTGTTTCGGAACAAAAATTTTGTTCCGAAACAATTTTTTTTATATGTAGTTTGACGTTTCTCTTTTTGAGAGAGAGAGCGAAAGAGAGTAAGATTGCTTCGGAACAATTTCAGCTCGAATTGGTTTAATTTTAATTTTTGTTCTGAAACAATCGTACTGTGCTGCCAGATATTTTAATTTTTGAAGTAAAGTTGAACTGAGCTGCCACATCATATTATATGTATATTTGTATGTATGTATTGTATAATAAAATACAGAGCGGTTGTTTAATACTGTTTGTTTATATTGCTTATTTAATTATAAAAAACAAATAACTGTTGAATGTTACTAAAAAACTAAATAATTAAGCCAAGAAAACAAACGAATTGCAGTCATCGGCTACTGTGCTGCCTAATTGTAAAACTAACAAGGATCGTTTACAAAAATATTTCATATGGTAGCCCTGTTTTTACGGAACAATTGTTCGAAGTGGGTGAATCGTTTCGGAACAAACTCTCAAAAAACTGAATTTGTTCCGGAACAAGAATTTTGTTCCGAAACAATGGGTGAATCCAGCTTAAGCCAACACACTACCTACTAGACCACGGCGACTTCATTGTGGTACCTAAGGATTCAAGAAAACCTAGCATAATAAATCACATTGATAGGTCTGTGCTCAAAGAAGGCCATGTTTAATAAATTAAGACGTAAACCTGAAATATTATTTGCATTGAAGCTTTCCTCCTCTTCTATGTTTCTTTATACCTTTTTCAGCTTTTATTCCTTTCTAAAGAAAGTTCAGTAATGTGTTTGAATTTTTCTTTTTTTCTTTAAAATGATTCGACCACACATGCCGTATTGTGTAGGTCAGCGGCAGTTTCCTCCTAAAATATTTTTCTTCCAGAATACATTTGGCTTTTAAATGTTTTTTGTTCGTGTCTATGACAAGCCCAGACAGATTTATGATATTTCCCATTAAATTAGAAATTTTCTAAAAGAAAATCGTGACTTTCTTCAGCTTTCCTTCCCTTCACATTTTGATTTATTAACCTGTTCGCCTCATAAGAAAAACAAAACGACACAAAACAAAACTTTGTACAACTTTTTCTACACAATTTTTCTTATTACGATTACGATCATGACCAAATAAACTTGTTTTTCTTGGCCAATCACTTCAGGTCTATTGGATACCATTCTTCTTTCTAACTTCTAATGCTTCTTTAGCCGGTTCTTCTTACTTTTTTTCTTCTGGCTTTTGGAAAATCTAAACATTTCCATTCATTTCGTCATTTAAGCGTGAAGTGAATGTAAAATTTAGAAATTTTCAACATTTTCTTCTTCTTCGATCGCCTGTGTTCATATGTTTAATGTCTTGGCTAAAAGTCAGTGAACTTGTTGGCTTTCACGTTACAAGTTATCCTGGGAGTTGCAAAGAAAAAAATGGGAGTGTTGGCTGTGCAATTAAAGTTGAAAGATTCTTGGCTAGCAATTGTTAGATGCCGATGTGAATGTTAAAAAAGTTTAAATTACTTTTGGCCGGTTATGAAATGAAATTAATTGAATTTAATTTGAAATGTTAAAGGAAAAACCTAGACTGTAAGTGATAGATGGCGATGGTAATTGGTTGTAAGTACACTGAGAGAAAATATTAGATCGATACGGATTCAATTAGGTTTGCAGGTGTCTGCAGAATTTATATTTAGAGAGTTCTCTAGAATTGTAGGGAATTTTAATCTAAAGTTGCCAAGTCCGGGCAATATGGTGTATGTATCAAGACTTTTACACCAAGCTCTCTTAGTTCGATCACGTCATCAACAATGTGTTTGGCATCGTCGTGATGGATCACCTATCCTGTTGATTAATTCTGACCGTCTTAATGGAATTGCTTGCTTCAAGCTTGTTAATTATTGACAGTAGGTAAAGGGTGTTTTTTTATAGAGGTATAGAACTTTAAGTTGCAATAAAACAACGATAGATTATTCGATTGACATGAATTTTATTTATCCGAAAGATAATCTTGTGGCATTACATTTTAAATATGATTTCTGGCATATGACCGCCACGGCTGGCGCGGATGTAGTCCAATCTGGACGTCCAATTTTCGATGACTTTTTCCAACATTTGTTGCCGTATATCGGCAATAATACGACGAATGTTGTCTTCCAAATGGTCAAGCGTTTGTGGCTTTACCGCATAGACCAATGACTTTACATAGCCCCACAGAAAGTAGTCTAGCGGTGTTAAATCATAAGATCTTGGAGGCCAATTCACAGGTCCAAAACGTGAAATTAGGCGGTCACCAAACGTGTCTTTCAATAAATCTATTGTGGCACGAGCTGTGTGACATGTTGCGCCGTCTTGTTGAAATCACATCTCCTGGACATCATGGTTATTCAATTCAGGAAAGAAAAAGTTAGTAATCATGGCTCTATACCGATCACCATTCACTGTAACGTTCTGGCCACCATCGTTTTTGAAAAAGTACGGACCAATGATGCCACCAGCCCATAAAGCGCACCAAACAGTCAGTTTTTCTGGATGTAACGGTGTTTCCACATACACTTGAGGATTACCTTCACTCCAAATGCGGCAATTTTGTTTGTTGACCATTCAACCAGAAGTGCGCTTCATCGCTAAACAAAATTCGCTTATGAAAATCGGGAGCAACGGTAATCTCGTTTTGGGCCCATTCGACGAATCTACGCCTTACTTGATGATCGTTTGGCTTCAAATCTTGCACGAGTTGGATTTTGTAAGCATAAGCAAGATCCTTCCGCAAAATCTTCCATAAAGTGGATGGACAATCCAATCCAATTCCTGTGCTCGATGGCGGATGGACTCATTCGGGTCTTCCTCAATGCTACGCTCTACAGCAGCAATAGCTTCTTCTGTACGCACCGTACAGCGTCTCTGGGGATGCGAGTTATCAATAAGAGTAAACGTGGTGCGAAAACGTTCCATGGTTAATCGAATTAACTGCTCTGATGGACGATTTTGTCGACGATAAAATGGACGTAGTGTGCGATACGTTTTCCGCACAGAACCATTATTTTCGAAATAAAATTGCACTATTTGCAAGCGTTGTTCAGGCGTGAGTCTATTCATGATGAATTGCCAAACCAAACTGAGAATAAATCACTTGACAGCTGTTAAATCGGTCGCCATCTTGAAAAGTAATACCAACTTAAAGTTCTATACCTCTATAAAAAACACCCTTTATTAGAGTCAATCGTTTGATAATGCTGTAGGGATCATAATGTACAATTCTCTTCTAATCGCACTTGGCACACATTATTACCATTCTTAATAAGAACTTCGGATTTGTCGTCATATGTGAAGCTTCACTGTGGCTCGTTCATGATATTTTTGTAAATTTTAGTCGCAACGTGGTCCATTTTTGATCAATCTCAATTACTTTTTTCTGTGACAAAGATCTGCTGAAAAAATATTAATGGTGCCTTGCGTACCACGCCTAAGATAGCACTGAAGGCAATGCAATGTCTCTCTCTGCTTGACTTTTACTGTAGGGGCTTGGCGGATAAGTTTAGTAGACGTCTCTGTGCGAGTGGATAGTGGATTGTATTATATATTGGCGAAGATCTTGAGCCAATTCGGGACTGTACGAAGTATATGATACCACGATATGACTTTCAGGGAAGTTCGGCATATCCATTCGGAATAGAGACGTTTGGATGAATGAGGCAGAGCTTTAACGATTCCGTTCCATTTACAGATGATTTCAAATTAAATAGAGCTGTGGACGGTTGTATACTTTCCAAATCCCTAGGCATAGCGGATTACTGCAGTGTTTAATAGGTAAGAATGTCGACAGTCCTTTCTTTGCCTAGAATAACAAAATTTGGAAAAGATTTGACCATAATTTCTGATAGCAACGCTGCTGTCAAAGTACTAGGTTTCTAGGTAATGAACTCCAAGGCGGTAAAAAGTTTTCATGAACATCTAACGAGCTACGGAATTGGAATGACGTTCATATCAACGATATTCCGGATAACTGCAGAGCGGATAAATTGGCCACATGTGGCACGATCATAGAACACTCCGATTAATTCCCTGTTTTGAATATCCCTTAATGATCTGCAGGTTCATAATTGACAGTGTGGTTATGGATTCTATCAACGCCAGATAGGCGGCTTCGGATACGGACAGAACGGCACAGAAAATCTACCAAAGTTGGATAGAGGGCGCAAAGAAAAGTTACTTAAACTCCAAAGGACCACTCTCAGTGTGGTTATTGAAGTCATTACTAGGCATTGCATTATAAGCACCGATACAGGATGCATTAATCTTGGACACAAGTCAAAGAGTTTTTTAGAAACTGTAGACACAAGGAAGAGGTGAGAACTATTAATCACCTATTTGTACATGCCCATCACAATGTCGGAGGAGAAAAATGCAAATGGTCGTGCTTTTATCACAACTCATGAAAGGCGCATCGTTCTCGAACAACAGGCAAATGACTTCTGCAGAAGATGTAGATGTGATGAAGGGGAGGAAACTGTTCTTCAGTCACTGGCCGCTTACCCAGCATTATGTTGAAGGAGAAAAGGACACCTTGGTGTCTGCTGCATGGGTAATTTAAACGAACTATCATTGATAGATCAATGATTGAAGTCGCCGTGGTCTAGTAGGTAGTGTGATGGCTTATTAGACGGAAAGCCAGGGTTCGAGTCCCAGGCCAGACATCAAAATAAAATACAAAAATTATTTTTTCGGCGACTTCCTCTCAGCAGATTTCTGGCAAAAACTCTGAGAGTAAATAAAATTGCCATGAAAAGTTTCTCAAAAATCTGTCGTTCGGAGTCGACTTTAAACTGTAGGTCCCACCACTCATGTATAAAATTAACATACACAACATAAATGGTGTGAGAAACTAGGTCGTAATCTTGACTGAAGGCCAATTATATATGTATGTATGTATGTATCAGTGAAAGACATTACGGCCCTAAGTGGGTTTATTTGAATCCTTTGAGTAGACAGTCGCCTGTATCTACTTACGTACCTAAGCCTCACTGTCCTGTACTGCTGCCAATTTCTTAAAATTTCTTTATAATCTTATCGGTTTCTCTACTGCAGATCTATTAATCTTAATCACTCCGCAATGCTCGAGAAGTAACCACGATTACCTTACTACTTTTGCAGCAAGTTTTTACTATTTAACAGCTGATAGGTCTACCAGATCGGCGGTTTTGTAAGCGCTACATGGCTTGTTAGATTATCACAATTGAATACACAACGAAGCAAATAAAAAAGTGGGCATGGCAACATAGTTTCAACACTCGCCTTAAAGTCATGGATTTAGTAATCCCCAAGAATATTTAAGAAAAATGTTGTAAAAATTCGCATAACACACCACAATATTTTAAGATTATTCGCGAAAAAACAAAAACAATTAAACAAAAGCCTCAAGAAATGGGCACATGTCAACTGAGATGAAGTTAAAAATAACTACAACAAGAACAACAAAAAAAATCTTAACAAGAAGAAAAAATTATTTTGTCCAGCTTTTTTCAACACAAAGAAAGTCTTGACTAAAGTTTCAGTCTTGAGGGTTTTGTTTTTGCTTTTTTCTTCAAAAGATTCCCATGTAATCTGAGCATTTTATGAATTGTGTGACGACAAACACAATAAAAACAGCAGCAGCAGCAGCAGATTTCTGGCAAAAACTCTGAGAGTAAAATAAAACTGCCATGAAAAAGTTTCTCAAAATTCTGTCGTTCGGAGTCGACGTTAAACTGTAGGTCCCGCCACTCACGTATAAAATTAACGCACACAACATGAGTGGTGTGAGAAGCTAGGCCGTAATCCTGACTGAAGGGTTGTAATGGCCAATTATGTATGTATGTATGTAGCAGCAGCAACAGAAACGTCGTGAACAACGACAGCGATCTGAACATGTCGGCTAAAATGAGTAACAACTATGTTACCAACAATATCAGTAACAATAACAACAACGTAACATGTAAACAAAATAAAGAAGAACTCAGCGAAAGTCAACAAAGCAAAACCAAATCAAATTAAAACAAAAAAAAGCAAAAAAAAAAATACAAAAAAAAGTAAACAAAAACAAACAGAATTTATTTATTTATGTTATAATTGTTCTTGTTGTTGTTGTTGTTATAAACAACAAACGAAAAAAATTGACAGCAGCAATAAATAGTTGCTGGTTGCTTGTCATTATTGTTAGGGTTTCCAATAACATTGGATGTTAACGCTAGCCGTGGTTAAGGCTATGTTGCCTACGATTTATATGATCGATAGGTTCAGGGCAATAATTAACTTTTTTTCTAAGAAGACCGATCGAAATGCCTCAATGGTGGTTTAAATATTGGCTTTCAGTCCTTCAAAAATCGCCGGTTTGTCGGCATTAACCAGTGACTTAACATAGCCCCATAAAATGTAATCGAGAAGCGATTGTTTAGCGGAATGTATAGCAAATTGCCTCGTCTTGTTGGAAGCAAATGTTATACCATTTTATATCGGGTCTCTCATTAAACGCTTTCTATCTTTAAATTTAAATACACACAAAGTGGGTGTTTGTTCGATATCATAGAAGATTTTTATTCGTTTGAAAGGCCTGTTGAAGCCATTTTGTGTGGAATATAACTTTGTTCAGATGTCCGCCATGGCTATTATGAGTAGAGCGCTTTCGAAATGTTCAATTTTCCATGAATTCGATGCATAAATTGGCCCAAATTTTTGACCGATGGCTTGAGGTGTATTGGCTTTCAGGATCGTTGTGATTTGTGGGTTGTTACCATGCATCTGCATCTTAAGGAAACCCCACAAGAAAATGTTGCACATCAATAAACCGTCGGATAATTATGCCCTGATGCTACTAGAGTAGAATATCCAATGTGGAGTGAAACCACAAGTCGTTAATGCCTAGTATAGCCAATTCAGTCCAAAAGAAGTTGGTTAACATCGAACAATGGTGCTCGTCGTAGACGTTTGTGAACGTTAAAGAAATGTGTATCGCTGAAGCTGTCAATATCCACACCAAACAGTGAGTTTTTGGGATGCATTAAACGCTTTTGGATCTCATATGGATCTTAATTTCGACGATCTTGTTTGTTCACATCATCACATTCATCCAGAACTGGGTCTCATCGCTGAAGATGATTTTTTGATGATCCAGACCACATTCGCCGAACATACGTCGTTGTTTTGGTCGTTTACCTTGAACTACTGGGTCAATTGAATTCTGTACGAGTCGTAAGACAAGACAAGGTGCAAAATTCGCCAAGTTATGATCTGCAAAATGTCGAGTTCTTGTAAGAGATTTTCACGGTCAGCGGTAATGCTCTCCAGAGATATTGGGGTTCATTGACTTACAGGGGTTGGTTGCTCTTTTATTGAACCAAAGAACTCGAATTTATGCACCATATTGCCAACAGACCTCAGCATGACGATTATGACGATTGTAAAATACATGTGTGAAGCCCAAAATCCCAACCAAACAGTGACTCTTTCAGGATGCATTAAACGCTCTGAGATCTCATGAAGATTGGCATCCCCTTAAATGAGGTTGGTTGCCTGTACAAATTACTCATTTGCTGTATGCATCCATGGTGATTTGGCAAAACAGATTGAATAAATGAGAACATATTTGACAGATGAATCTTTAATAAGAGGGGTGTTAGCAACCGTCAAAGTTCGGAAGCCCCTGTTGGAAAAACCCACGTTAAAAATACTACTAATTACGGATAGTTTTCCAAGAGAAAAAAAATACTTGTGGTATTTCAGTAAAATATGTCAGTTGCTTCTTAATTTCATACATTTTTAAAATAGTATTTTTAATACCATTTTCTTTAACCTTGAAAATGAAGGTACCTTTTTAAAATAGTATCTTAAAATACTTTAAATAGCAAGTACTTTGTCCACAGAAGTTCTTTAGTTCTTTTCAAAAAGAACGAAAGTACTTTTTTATTATATATTTAAAAAAGTACCATTTTAATGTGACCTCTATTTGGAAATGAAAAAGACAAAAAATCTTTGAAATATTTCCCTTGAAAGTTCCTTCCGTTTGGCAAACCCTGGCTTTTAAAATCCATACGTATGCTTGATGTTACTGCTGCTGCTAACGATGATGATGGTGAAGATCATGTTAAAGTGGTCAAGTTTTTTATCGTTCTACAAAAAAAAAAAAAAAGAAAACACTGTTTCGATAAACATTTTCGTTTTAAAGCCTGGTCACATTAGTGATGCTCTTAGCGAAAGAGTGACTGACTAAATGAATGAATGAATGAACGAATGAATGAATGAATGAGTGAGCGAGTGAGTGGATTAGTGAGTGTATTGCGTGCAGTGGTTTGTGGGGCAAGATTTAATTTGTCTTTTTGTGTATTTGAGTATAGAACGTTAAAAACGAAGTGTTAACTTGGCTAACAACAGCTCGAGCCATTCAGTTGGTTACAGCTTGAGCGTGAGTTAAGAACGTTGTTGGTGTTTTACAACACAGCTAAATGAATGCGAGAAAGAATTGAATTGGAAGTTGTGAAAAAAGAAAGTCGATTTCGATTGAACTTAAACAAACAGTGAAATTTTTTATTTCAAACGAAATTTCTTGGCAAACAAAAAAGAAAAGAAAAGAGAAAAAAACGTTAAAAATAAAACAGAACCATAAATTAGAAATTAAAAGTAAAAATGCGTTGCTTGATATTATATGCAGCGCTTTTAAGTGCTGTATCTGGCTATAAGACGCCCTCATATGGCGGTAGTTTAAATAAATACACCACCAGCACCACCTCTACTACTAGCACTACACTACAGCCAGACTTGCAAACCCTAAAATATGAGACTTCAACTGAAGATGAAGCATCACCATCCTCGGCGAGTTCATCAACAGCCTCTACTTCAGTAGCATCTTCGGAATCATCATCGTCCCCATCATCTTCATCCACAACTCAAACGAATTTAATTGAGGAAGTGGTATCAGAACTGCCTGTTTCTGTGGCACCCGTTTTACAGGAAGTGGATTTACCCAGTTTGCCCAGTCGCAGAATGGTTACTTATGATCAACGCCAGGAGGGTCAATATAATATTCGAGCCGATTTGGATAATTTTATGATTGTTTTAATTCCACCCGGACCTAGTGAGGGCTTGGGCCTATTGGACTTGTTAACCAGATCGTCTTTGAGACGAACTTCCCATACGTCCAAGGGCAAAAAGAAACATTACTCCACGGCCACTTCATTAAAACCAGAACATTTAAAACATTTAAATTATTTGGGCTTTAAATCCGCCGACCAAATGCATGTATCTGCCTCAAGACCCGGTGAGTTTATAGAAGGACGTACGCCCTATCATGTGGACATATCCTCTTTAAATGATGAGGAAATACAGCCACGTTTAAATCCCGACCGACAGGTTGATGTTCTGCCACCCAATTATCCTTTGGCCTATCCGCACCTAATGAAGCCCTACCATTTAGAGGCGGAGTCTTCTTTATTGCCACCCTCTGAATTGGGTTTGCAGCATAATGCAGGTAACAATTTAATGCAACAACCAAAAAATATTTCCCAAAAATTTCTTTCTGCTTTAGAAACTGCCCAAAGCCAAAACACCGGTTATTATAGATTTGCTCGCTATATAAGAGGTGAAAATTTCCTGGACTCAAATCGTGTTACCTCATCGAACCGATTGAATCCTCAATCATTTCGCCGACAACAGTTGCCGGTTTATAGATCGGAACTTTCGATGGGTGCTGCCCAAATGTATCCGCCTTTAGATGTGCCACAATTTAGTTATCATGTTGCCCGTAATTTTGGTTCAAAGTCCTCTCCTTCCACCGATTCCAGCTCTGCTGCTAATGAAGAGGTCGACAGCAAACAATCTTTGGATTCGGATATTTCGTTCAGTGAAATAATTCTACCACCAGCCCATTTGCCATTGGATGACGATTTGGATTTGGCCTTAAACGATGACAGTCTATTGGAGGGTGAGGCCAAAGCTTTGCTTAGCGATGGTATTGAACGTTGTGCCCCCGGCAAAAGGCGTGACAGTTATGGTGTCTGCCGGGAAATAGAGGGCTATTGAGTTGAAAATTTTGAAAACTTTTGATTTAAACAATTTTAATATTTTTTTTTATTTTCAATTTAAGCTTCATAAAATTGAATAGATGGACTGCCTAGTTTAAGTTTTAAAAGTAAGTTTTTTTTAATAATAATTAAGGACACTTAAGTATACATTTTTATAATTTTTTAATTAATTAGAAAATTTTAATTTAAAACTGTTTTAAGATGAATTATGATTAGCATGTAAGAAAATTTTTATTTAAATAAACAATAAATGGCGTACACTTATAAATGAAATTTGAAATTCGTTTCGGAGTATGTCGTGAGAGCTTTTCTAATGTACTCGATATCGCGCTTTTTCTTCTTAACGTGATAGCTTCAGAGTATCTTCGTAATTCTTCCTTCTGAGTCACTGATCTACAATAATCCAGGCGTTGTTTATGCACATATTTTCAGCTTGGGTTTAATGCACTGAAAGGCATTGGTTTACTTAAGCATAGCCGATCATATCCCCTCACTCCTTAATAACTAGGTATCCTTATAAGGCTACTGTGGCTCCTTGGATGCTTTTGCCCTAATTGTCATTTGACTATCAGTGAAATCCCCATATTTATTTAAGTCTCCATACGTCATACGTTTACTAAACTATCACTAGTCCAGATCATAAATTGCCTGCGTTTAAAAAATCGTGTAATCATCCAGTAGGGACTCCTCCTAAGCCCGCCATAAATCGAGTACAAGAGGACAACATTCCATATCAAATTGAAAGATCAGGAACTTTTCACCAAATCTACCCTTCATAAATCGGGAAAAATAGGATTAAAATAGAAAAATAGAATGTTGGGGAAATCGAACTTAGTGGGCCAGATAGTCATGCTATTAAGGATTTTAAAACAGTTTTAGTTAAGGTCAGGTAATTTTTGGGACCGGAGATAAAGCTGATAAATCGCTCAGAATACTATAAAACAAAATTAAATTGTAGGATTGTGGACTTAGTGGCCTGTATAGCTCTGGTATCAAAAATTCCAAAATAGATTTTGTTACGATCGGGCATTACTTAGGACCGGAGATATGGGTGACAAAGCGCTGATTTTTTTTCATCCACCAAAAAATTAAAATCATTGACACAAAAAATGCAAGTTATCCACAAAAAAATGCAAGTCATCGACCAAAAAATGCATGTTATCGATCAGAAAAATGCAAGTCATAACCCAAAACAAAAGCAAGTGATCACCCAAACAAAAAAAAAAATAGTCATCGACAAAAAAATGCAAGTTATCGATCAGTAAAATGCAAATTATCGACCAGAAAAAAAATGCAAGTCGTAGACCAAAGAAAATACTACTCATCGCCCAAAACAAAAGCAAGTGATCATCCAAGCAAAAAAAAAAATTAGTCATCACGCAAAAAATGCATATCATCTACCAAAGAAAATGCAAGTCATCAACCAAAAAATGCCACTGACAAAAAGTGCAAGTCATCGCCAAAACAAAGCAAGACACCGCCAGTTTTACCCGCTTTACATAGAGAACTTTGTTTGCTCTTTCCTCCAGGTGCTAACTAACGCCCGACCATACGGAAACTTGTTTTGGAATCCGTGGCACTATGGTTATCCAGTCCAATAGTTCTATTTCCCCCACTAGCTCTATTTTTATGCGATTTTTCCCGATTTATATAGAACACTTTGCTTTGCTAATTTAGAAAAAGGTTGTTTCGTCGCCTATATCTCAGGCCTTAAGTAACGCTCAACCATAAGGAAACCTGTTTTGGAATCCTTGATCCAACAGCTGTCCCACCCACTAGGTTCAAAAACCATTTCTTTTTAAATTATATTGAATTTTTCCGATTTATGGAAGACATATTTGATAAAAAATACTTAATTTTTCAACTTTCTTGTCGCGAATAAAGAAATTGTTATTTTCAACTTTTTTTTTGGTTTTTTGTAAAATGCATTCCTTTTTACTACACCTTACATCTACAGGCGTGTGTATATACATATAACAATAAAGTCGTTCTTGTTGCCATAATCCTTTAAAGCAAATATGATTTCCACTTACGTTGTGAAATGGAGGGGGGGGGTTATAATTAAATTTCTTTGCGCCTAAGCCTTCTGCTATATTTTGCGCTGTAGTAATAAATTTAATTCCTTTATTAAATATCATCATTGTCCTCTTTGTCATTTACCACAGCCATTCTTTTGTTCTTAACCACTAGCAAGCTAGCAATGCCACCTGAAGAGCAAAATCAATATTTATGCGTATAAATTGTAGGAAGATATTTTTTTTGCTTGCCATGGATGCTGAGTATGCGTAAACAGAACTCATCTTCAAATAAGGCTTTGGCCATAATTACAACGCATTTTAAGCGGCTTTGTATATGGTCATCACATTTCCTGTTTTATTTGCAGCAGAGGCCGGTATTTTATTTAATGACAGTTAAACGGTAAATATAAATAAAATGAAATGCCAACAACAATAACAAAAAATATCTGTTTTACAACAAAAAATGCGTGAATAAACAAACAACTTTATTGACACTTGATGCAGCGAACGGACGGTCGGGGCAAATAATAACCAGACCAGACAAGCAGGCCTGTTTGACAGACTAACTGACTGAACTGTTCGATTGTAAATCAAGTCATTGAAATTGACTTAAATTGAAAAGCTTTTTTAATTTGTTTTTATTTGTTGTTGTCGATTAAAATGCAATTGATTTTTAATTGTTATTTTGATTTGAACCCATAAAATGGCGTTGAATAATTACAAATTTAAACAAAAAAAATTGAAAGTTTGCATTTTCTAAATACCTTAAAGCTCTAATTAAATAAAACGTATTTAGGTTTTATTCTGCATAAATTATTAGTAACGCTTTAAGCCCATATTTGTTGTCAAACCCACTTTTTGTTTCAATCACTTAACGTTGGGGAAGCGTCCCATAAACAGATTTATGGAACAAAGAACACAAAACTCTGTTTGAATTGTGCGTGTTTTGAATAATTAATTGCTACTGAAAAAGACTGTAAAAACACAACAACAACTTTTATTGTATAAATAATAATAATAAAAAAAATTATACTTGGAATCATAAAATTTATAAGAAATTACACAAATTGTTTTTAATACATACATCTGTAATCCATACGTACACTCAGCGATATTAGTTTGAAGGCACATACTTTGATACATCATAAAATAACGTAATTGGTCATTACACCCCTTCAGTCAGGATTACGACCTAGTTTCTCACAGCACTTATGTTGTGTCCTGTAGGTCCCACCACTCATGTATGAAATTAACACACACGACATAAGTGGTGTGAGAAACTAGGACGTTATACAATGTGTCAATTCGACCTCCGGGTACTGTACCTGTCTTAATTGACAAGTACACGTCCTCTAACCTAACATAACCTAACATATGTTGTGTGTGTTAATTTTGTACGTGAGTGACGGGACCTACAGTTTAAAGTCTACTCCGAATGACAGATTTTCGATAAACTTTTCATGGCAATTTTTTATTTACTCTCAGAGTTTTTGCCAGAAATCTGTTGAGAGGAAGTCGCCGTAGCAATGCTTTTTGTATTTTGTTTTGATGTCCTGCCTGGGGTTTTATCCCTGGCTTTACGTCTAATAAGCCAACACACTACCTACTAGACTACGGCGACTTTGATACATCGCGTACAAAGAATTCTATGGGGTCTTTTTAAACGCTTCCTATCTTTAAATTTGAATGAAACGGGGTGTGTGAGAGATATCATCGAAAGATATCATCGAACATGTCTAACCAAAAGTGTTTTGAATAAAATCCATACCGTCATTAAAATATCAAAATAGTTGAGCATGATTAAATAAGTACTTTCGGTATTACAACGAAACCTTTTCAAACTCAAGTGTGCTATGACTACCTGAGGTTTTCATTAAGATGTCTACCAGAATTAGAAAGCACGTTACCTTACGCCAGCAAAATATAATAACATTCGCCAACATACATACATACACAATTGGTCATTACAATGCTTCAGTTAGGATTACAACCTAGCTTCTCACACCATTAACGTTAGCTGCGCTAATTTTATACGTGATTGGCGGGACCTACAGTTTTAAGGTCGATTCTGAACGACAGATTTTTGAGAAACTTGTCATGAGAATTATATTTACACTCACAGTTCTGCCAGAAATCCGGTGAGAGGAAGTCGCCATGGAAATACATACATATGTACATACATAATTGTCCATTACAACCCCTCCATCAGAATTACGACCTAGCTTCTCATACCATTAATGTTAGCTGCGTTAATCTTATACAAGAGTGGCGCGACCTACAGTTTAAAGTCGATTCAGATCGACAGATTTATGAGAAACTTTTTAATGACAATTTTATTTACTCTCAGAGTTTTTACCAGAAATCTGCTGAGAGGAAGTAACCGTGGATATATTTTTTCATATTTCGTTTTTGTTTGAGATGTCTGTCCTATGGTTTGAATCGTGGCCTCACATCTATTAAGCTACCTACTAGACTATGGCGTTTGTGGAATATAACATTATTTAAATGTCCGCCACAGCTTTTCTGGGTGAAATGCATCTGAAATTTTTAATTTTCCATGGCATTGGATTATTGTTGACTTCTTCGCATATATTTACGACTTAAGAAAACACCAAAAGAACAATTCTAACGAGGTCAACGTCAAATAGATCACAGATCTTGATGGCCATTTCACATAATCTCCACGTGGTCATTTCACGTGCCCTCAATAGCTTTTGCGGAATATCCAATGTGACAGAACTGTATGGCACGTAGAGCTTCGTGTCGTTGGTGTCCAGTTTACCAAATTCACGGCAAAAGAAGTTGGTAAACACTGATCTATAGCACTTGTCGTTGATGGCCATGGTCTGGTCAATGTTTTCGATTTCGCAAAGAAATATGTGCGGATGACGCTGTGACTTTTTAAGGGATGCATTGGACGCTCTTGGATCTCATGTGGGTTGGTATTGTCCCAAATTCATCAATTATCTGCCTTCCAAAATGTTAGTTGCTTTGTGTTTGAACAAAGTATCGTGTTTCATAATGCCGCTGTACAAAATATATACAATGTATTCTATTTCAAATCGTCGTCAATGTGTATTTTTAACGCAGTCAAAAAGCAATCGGGCATCGGATTTATAGTTGATGCACTGTTTGGTTACTTTGCATATCTACATAGTTTATATTTAGTAGTAGAACTGCATGCAAACTTTGTATTGATACATTTTGGAAGGCAGCCATTTTCTCTGTTAACGTATACAGAAATAGATCTCATAGTTGAAGATAAGTTTTCGATGAAAATTAGGATCAGTTGTCAACTGCTTCAGAGCTCATTCAGCGAATACACGTACAGTGGTGGCCTTATAATTAGAAACGATATTTCTGGAACAGAGTTCTCTGGAGTGACGAATCTAAGTTTAATTTGTCCCAATCTGATGGAAAAACGTATGTAAGACGTCCTCCAAACAAAGCCTTTGATCCCAGGTACATAGTGAAAACTGTAAAACAAATTAACAAACATACATGTTGCTAAGTCGTTTCTAATTATAAGGCCACCACTGTAGTTGTTTGTGGACGTCCAGGCAGATATAGCTTTAACAATATGTTCGTTATAAATTGCCACAGTTCGTATGTCTCTGTTGGAAGACCCGATATACATTCATACAGTGAGCGTCAAAAGAAACTGTACATTAAAAAAATATACATGAATGAATTACCGTTATTTTTATTTTAAAATTGTTTCATTGCCAGTTTTTAAAATTGAAAGAAAAAAATTATAAAAAATTTCGAAATCTTGTCAAATTTTTTCGGGCACTCTCCTTAAGTGATAACAGTTGAGTTTGGTGATTGTTAGAATTTTATCCTTGAGTACAGTTTCTTTTGACGCTCACTGTATACACCATATATTCTTCATAATTTTATATGTATTTGATCACTGAATTAGAAAATAATTTTGAATAAAAAATTAAAAACAAATTTCTATTGAAATGAAAAATAAGTCATGCATTAAATTAATGAACTTTAAACGGCTATTTTTTTTATCATGTAATTAAATGATTACTAAGTATGACACTTTCGTAGAATATGTTCAAATGTTTGTTGAAAATTCATTCACTTCAAGCATAGAATCATTCACAATATTTCTACTGCATTAATATATTTCACACGGCCATAATAGTTTAAGGAAATTGTGTATACCTTCACAACATTTCGAAGTTCGTAATTATTTTGTTTTATACGGAGTATTTCGAATATGAAGCGGTTTTCATAAATACCGGCTTTCTAATTCGATTTCATATCAGATTTCACCATAAATTTTCTGTTGCTATAAAAATTCGAATATGACAACCAGAATCCTTCGACAAGGGTTGTTAACAAAATTGTACATGAGGGTTGAATAGACTAACGCAGGATATGAGTTCTGCTAAAGATTCTACTTTTTACTTGGAATTTTTAGAAATTCACAATAGCAATAGCAATTCTCTGTTAATTTTACGTTACATTGTTGATGTTATTCAAATACAAACAGAAATAAATTTATAACAGTTACGAAATGTATGTTAAAAATTATGTTGTGACATAAAAGTTTATTCAAGAAAAAGAACACGATAAAAAATAAACAATAATCAGAACAAATTTGAAATTACAGTAAAAGGAATAAACAAAAATCAAATTACAATAACAAAACTATATAGGAAGTCTACGGTAAATAATAACAAATAGTAGTCAAGTTCTAGAACTTGTCTCTATATAACTTCCATTAAAATTGCTGCTTAAAATAGGTATGCGACAGTTGTCTAATTGTCAACGAGACCGAGAAGCTTGAAAATAGTCTTTGTAGTATCGGTTCGTATATAGAATTTGCATTATTATAAGAAAATTTGTAGTACTCAGAGTACAGTGATCTAGAATCTCTAAATTGGATTCAGAAGCCGTTTATGGTCCTATGAAAATTAGTTACACGTCCATAGTATAGGGAATATGGAAATTTTCGCAGGTATGTAGAGCAGAAGTCTCCGTAGTCTAGTAGGTCGGTAGTGTGTTTGTTTATTGGACGTGATGCCTAGGTTCAAACCCCACATATCCTCCACAAATGAAATATGAAAGATGTTTCTTCGGCAACTTTTTCCCAGCAGATTTCTGGCAAAAACTCTGAGAGTAAATAATATTACCAGGAAGAGGTTCACACAAAATCTGTTGTTCGGAATCGACTTTAAACTGTATGCCCCGCCACTCATGTATAGAATAAATACACACAGCATAAGTGATGCAGGAAGCTAGCTTGTAATCCTGACTGAAGGGTTGTAATGACCAATTATGTATGTATATATGTATGTATGTATGTATGTATAAGGAGTAGAAGCTCAAAGTGAAATATCTGAGAGAGTTTCCTGGTAAAGTTGGATTCACGAAAAACTCTAAGATCCTATTCAGAATACGTAACAGAATTCTGATTGGAGCCTTTAAATCACCAACGCTATAGAGGGTTGGACTAAAAAACATAGACATAAGGAAAGGTTCGGATGGCCGCCGTAGTCTAATATGTAGTGTTTGGCTTACTAAACGAGAGCACGTCAGTTCAAACCTCTGCTTTGACATCTCAAAGAAAGTGAAATTTAAAAAAAAAAATTTTTCGGCAACATTTTTCCAGCAGTCTTCTGGCAATAGCTCCGGCAGTAATTAATTGCCGTGAAAAGCTTCTTAAATATGTCACGGTACTCATGGATAAAATTAACATGATGTGATAAGCTAGGTTGTAATCCTGACTAAAGGGTTTTAAATGTCAATTGCGTATGTAAGTTATTTCAATATTCCCGAAAGCAATTAATCCAAAGCAATCAATCGGAATTCTATATGATGTCCGCTGGAACCAGCATAATTTTCAAGCGTTGTAAGATACATTCATACATACATACATAATTGATCATTATAACCCTTCAGTCAGGATTACGGCCTAGCTTCTTACAGCACTTATGTTGTGTATGTTTATTTTTATACATGAATGGCGCGTCCTACTGTTTAAAGTCGACTCCGAACTATAGATTTTTGAGAAACTTTTCATGGCAATTTTTTATATACGCTCAGAGTTTTTGCCAGAAATCTGCTGAGAGGAAATCGCTGAAGAAATAATTTTTTGTATTTCATTTTGATGTTTAACCTGGGGTTTGAACCCTGGCTTTACGTCTAGTAAGCCAACGCACTACCACCTACTAGACTACGGCGACTTCAAAGAAACATTCGTGAGCAAGAAATACGTCACACTACGGCTGTCTTCCAAAATGTATCAATACAAAGTTTGTATGCAGTTCTACTACTGAATATAAACTATGTACATAGATTTGCAAAGTAACCAAGCAATACATCAACTATAAATCCGATGCCTGATTGCTTTTTGACTGCGTTAAAAATACACATTGACGACGTTTTGAAATATATTTTGTACAGCGGCATTATGAAACATGATACATTGTTCAAACACAAAGCAACTAACATTTTGGAAGGCAGCCTACTTTTATAAGTCTGAAAATAAAATACAACTGCCATGTAAGGTTCTATGCCTCGCAGTCTATTTTTGGGGTTGCTTGTCCGCCTACAGAAGAGGGCGAAGGTACTTACTAATGACAGTAGCGTGGTCTATTGACTCATTGGGGCACAGTCGCAATGAGACTCTTGTGTTTTGCAGTTTTATCGCTGCTTCTATATGTTTTACGTAATCTACGTTTGCTACATAGAACACGTTCATAGTCGTTTGGCCAATGGATCACGTAATGTGTTCAGAGAGAATTCATTCTTTGACATCGGAACTCTTTTTCAGCAGAAGTTTTATTCTGTCACCCTACTCCCTCTATTCTCCCTTTCATAACTATTTTCTTAGTTGTAATACAGTGCACTTCATGAGTAGGGGCAGTCCCCTTGAGTGTTAATCATCATATTTTGGTGTGAGGGACATCGAACTAGTGGTGTGAGGGACGCCGAAAAGTGGTGTGAGGGACACCAAAAGGTTAAAATTGAACATTTAGGTACATAAGTGTTAGAGTACTAGAGAAAAATATAACATGCTTCTTTTACTCATCATAAAATCTCCTTGAACAATGAACACAATTAACCTTTATGGCTTCATCTTTCTTGTGTACATTTCACTCTGTAAATTTCATACACAATAAATTTCAACTCTTCATAGTTTAAAAAGAAATTAAAAAAAATTCTAAATTAAACGATAATATTTTATCAAAAAGTCACACAAATTTTGGTTAAGTTAACCATTACCACCCTGAACAAGCCCGCTGTACATTACTTCCTTGCTCTTCAACAGAATTTAAAACAATAAAAGCCAACGTTTTTATTTTGATATCCTTCACTTGCCAATCTCTTATTTTCTTTTATTCTTCTTTTTTTTTTTTGGAATATTTTGTTGCCATATAACAAGAATCTATCACCTCATTAATTTTAGCCAAAGGGCTATGACTGTAATGGAGAAGATGAGAAGTATCCTAAAAAGATTCATGCACAACCAGGCATAATCAAATTGAAGCGCCAAACACTCTTACATTAGAACACATACACACACAGTGATTCCAAGAGGGTGTTTACAAAGTTGAAAGAAGTTCAATGGGCAGGGGGGGGGGGGTGGTAAGATGATATGAAGGGTGTGTGCATGAGAGTAGAGTGGAAATGTAAAATATTTCGTTAAGTTGTTACTGCTGCATTAACTTTATGTGAAGCACATAATGAGTGAAGAAGAAGAAGCAGCAGCTATTGTGTTACTTGCAACAAACTTGACTTGAAACAACAGTTTCATACATACAACATAACCAAGATTTGTGTTATGTATGAGGCTACAACTCTCATATAAAGTGCAAGTGGAAAGGGTACTCAAAATGTTGTGTGGTTGTTGTTGTTGTTGCTGTTGGAAAACTTTCAACTGAAAATCCAACAAGGAAGTAAAACTATTGTAACGAATACTGTTTGTTGCAAGAAGCCTCATCTTATTTAGTTTCATGTTGACTATGAACGTTTTTGAAGAGTTGAAAGCAGGCAACGAATTAACGATATGCTGCTCGCGCGTAATATCACGTGCATAATTAAAAAAAATATTGAAATTTAAATTTTAAGAACAAATGCTTAGATATACCCTGTTCCACCGTAAGCCTTTTAAAATTAGGTCTTGCAACAGACACCGAAATGTTAAACTTTCAAGAGGTTACCCTTATAGAGCAGCTCTAGCGCTACTTCTATGGATGAAAATGAATTTGTCCAGAAGTTGGGCTTTTTCGCTCAAGACGATGCTGTTAACCTGATAAAGCATTTCGTAATATATGTGAGGATACCATTAAGGTCCGTATAAAACAAAGAGTGTGCGGATCCAGTTTTTTTTTCTTTTTTTTACGCTGAGGAGGAGTAAATGTACCTAACCGCACCATAGGGGTAGTCGTCACTATTCCCAGTGTGTGGGGCCCTCACCCACTAAATCTCCCCCTCGTCCTGGACTCCTCATGCCCACTCCGGAACTACTGTGGTATTACTTCGAAGTGGAGTCCATCTGGCCATTTGGCCCCTTCATATCCATATTCGCTTCCGGATTTCGTAACGAATTCCGAGAAGGTGTTTAAACGCCCATTCTGTTTCTCTCATCCATGTAAATTTTCTTAGATTTTAATAAGTCTTCAGTGTATCTAACTATACTATTCCAATTCTCCTCACTGTTCAGAATCACATCGCAGAAGTTCACGACAGTACAGACGCCGACTTTGGCCTCAAGATTTCTTCTTTGCAGTCTCCATCTCTCGCAATGAAAGAAAGTGTGTTCCGCATCATCAATCGACGCATCATCATAGATGCAATTTGGTAGTGTCATCTTCCCCATTTTAAATAGGTACTTACAAAAAAAAACCGTGTCCAGATAACAGTTGTGTCAGATATTAGTTAACCTCACCAAATTTCCTCTCCATCCAACGGGTAATATCTGGGAGAAGTTTAGCCGTCAATCTACCACTCGTCTCAGTGTTCCATTCCTCTTGCCATTGTTGGTTAACTCATCTAGAATTACATTTGTGCCTTTCATTTAGAAGAAAACCTTCATTCTTAAGTTTTCTACCTTAAAGAGAATGTAGCGGAATATCTCGCTTTCATGCTGGAGAAATAACTGACTTTAAAAGGTTATACCAAAGGGGTGACAATGTCATTCTTTGCTTGCAAGGTGCTCTTTGATGGGACTTGTGGTTTGCATCGCAGAGCTATCTTCTGGACTTCAGAACTAGTACTTCTGTTATACAGTCCATAATCACCTATCAGTCTTTGAAGAGGGGGCCAAAAACTACGCAAAGGTCTAGCTATGGACGTATTAGAATGCATTGCAATACAGGGATACCAATATCAATACGAAATTCAATTTGGAAATTCAGATTTAGAAAATTGATTCCGAAGGGCATTTATTCAATCAATTTCCTGCCGGTAATTCATGCAATTGGAATATACATATGTATGTATATCCCTTTGGAAGTACCATAGCCAATTAGTCCATTAAGCGACTATGATAACCGCGATTAGCATGGGAGTACTTAGTTTTACTTGACTAGTGAGGGAATTATAACACGATTGGGATGAGTTTCTGAATGTAAGGGCTTTGAGGGTAATAAGATGAATGAAGCATGTTGGAGTGATAGCGGAGCGAGGAGAAAAGTTGCGTCTAATTAGTTCTGAGATATTCTGTAAAGTGACAAAAAGCTAAAGGAACTGAGAGGAGATGAAAGTAGGTACTTGCTTATAAAGGGTGTTTTTTACAGAGTTATATAACTTTAAGTTGGCATTACTTTTCAAGATGGCGACCGATTTAACAGCTGTCAAGTGATTTATTCTCAGTTTGGTTTGGCAATTCATCATGAATAGACTCACGCCTGAACAACGCTTGCAAATAGTGCAATTTTATTTCGAAAATAATGGTTCTGTGCGGAAAACGTATCGCGCACTACGTCCATTTTATCGTCGACAAAATCGTCCATCAGAGCAGTTAATTCGATTAACCATGGAACGTTTTCGCACCACGTTTACTCTTATTGATAACTCGCATCCCCAGAGACGCTGTACGGTGCGTACAGAAGAAGCTATTGCTGCTGTAGAGCGTAGCATTGAGGAAGACCCGAATGAGTCCATCCGCCATCGAGCACAGGAGTTGGATCTGTGTCCATCCACTTTATGGAAGATTTTGCGGAAGGATCTTGGTTTGCGTGCTTACAAAATCCAACTCGTGCAAGAATTGAAGCCAAACGATCATCAAGTAAGGCGTAGATTCGTCGAATGGGCCCAAAACGAGATTACCGTTGTTCCCGATTTTCATAAGCGAATTTTGTTTAGCGATGAAGCGCACTTCTGGTTGAATGGCTACGTCAACAAACAAAACTGCCGCATTTGGAGTGAAGGTAATCCTCAAGTGTATGTGGAAACACCGTTACATCCAGGAAAACTGACTGCTTGGTGCGCTTTATGGGCTGGTGTAATCATTGGTCCGTACTTTTTCAAAAGCGATGGTGGCCAGAACGTTACAGTCAATGGTGATCGGTATAGAGCCATGATTACTAACTTTTTCATTCCTGAATTGAATAACCATGATGTCCAGGAGATGTGGTTTCAACAAGTCACACAGCTCGTGCCACAATAGATTTATTGAAAGACACGTTTGGTGACCGCCTAATTTCACGTTTTGGACCTGCGAATTGGCCTCCCAGACCTTGTGATTTAACACCGCTAGACTGCTTATTATTAGATATGTAAAGTCATTGGTCTATGCGGTAAAGCCACAAACGCTTGACCATTTGGAAGACAACATTCGCCGTATTATTGCCGATATACGGCCACAAATATTGGAAAAAGTCACCGAAAATTGGACGTCCAGATTGGACTACATCCGCGCTAGCCGTGGCGGTCATATGCCAGAAATCATATTTAAAATGTAATGCCACAAGTTTATCTTTCGGATAAATAAAATTCATGTCAATCGAATAATCCATCGTTGTTTTATTGCAACTTAAAGTTCTATACCTCTATAAAAAAACACCCTTTATAATTGTACCGGCCAGACAACTCTAACCTCAAAAAAGTTGCTTTCGAGAAGACTTAACGCTTTTAATGGAGTACTTTACTGCCTGTGGTAATACTTGAACGAATGTGTCTTTTTGAAATCTCTGATAGTGTTTGAATTCCTTAAACACCTTAGTTTAGGAGATTAGTGTGAAGTATTTCTCACAATAGACCTTCGACTACTATGATCCTAAGTTAATTTAATAATTTTAGCCAAATTCGTAGGAATGATAAGTTTTAGTTTTGCAGGCAAAATCTTTCCAATAATTGGGGGTATTTCAGAATACCGTGTTCGGTATTTTCATCTGCGTTTGACAGTGGAGAATTGGGTTTTATTTAAAAGTTTACTGACCATTAAGAGAGTTTCCGATATTTTGCAATAACTGTAAGGTTAACTTCTGCTATGAAACTAGCCAGATTTCTTTATATACATACATATTTCTCTATATATCCTTAAGCAGTTTCCTCTTAAAATGAATATCGTGAGTACAATTAAGAGGTCTTATAGGACCCCAAGAAAGCTGTGCCCATTGAGTCAATTATCAGTTGAACCTAAGGATGTCCTTTAAATACCGAACATAACGTTGTAGCCTACCAAACAGTTTAGCATTTTTGAAAATTTATTTAAGAAAACTGAAAATGCAATTGTGGCTTATATTAGAGAGTCTATAGTGAAAATAAATAAAAAATAAAACCAAGAGAATAACTTTCCATTTAAGTTGAAAATTATTACAGACAAGTTCCTTAAACGCTTAACAAATTTTATGGGAAGACCAGACCTTGGTTCAGACTCAACGACACTCAATAAAAAAAAATGTTGTGGAGTTCAATATTTAAATTTAAATAAACTTGAACTCAAATGTCTTTTCCTCTTTTTCTAAGCCTTTCTCTCTTTGTTTTCTTTTCCTAAAAACTTTATTGTCTTTATTTGTATTTCCTTCTTTTTTGGGCTTGTATGTTGGTATTCCTTTTCGTTTGAAGGGCTTTAACGCCACCACAACTTTGTGTTTTTTTTTTCTTTTTTGAGTTGGCTTAGGATAAAGTTTATCTAGTGTCTGATAAAGAAGGAAGGAAAAGGAAAAAAGAAAAAATTTCCAACAAATTCGTGACATAAATTTGAAATGTAATTAGAAAAATTAAATACATTCCCGTTGTATTTAAGGAGCCATTTTTTTCGTTTTTGTTTCTGTTTCAGCGGCTAAAAAGTTTTTGTTTGGAATCGAATCGAAAAAGGGAGGAGTTGAAATTAAACCAAAAAAGTATTGAAGGATTTTGTTATTTAAAATATTTGTCCGGGTATAAAAATTGTTTAAACAAATGAAACATTAAATACAAATTTCTTTAGAGAATTTAAAATGCGAGGATTGCTTTAGAAGTACCTCGAAACACGCATCTTTGAAATGTTGGCTGTGAGGTATTTATAACCGAACCTTGCCACTGCCCTGGAATAATAGTATATATGATCGTTTGATGTGTTTGTTAAAAATTATTGAATCGTCCTTGACCCTTCAGTCAGAATAACGACCTAGTTTCTCACACTACTCATGTTATGTGTGCTAATTTTATACATGAGTGGCGGGACCTAAAGTCGATTCCGAACGACAGATTTTTGCGTAACTTTTCATGGCAAATTTTATTTTATTTACAGAGTTTTTGGCAGGAATATGCTGAGAGAAAGTCGCCGGCGAAATATTTTTTCATATTTTGTTTTGTTGGCGATGTCTGGACCTGTGGTTTGAACCGTGGCCTCAGGTCTAATAAACCACTATCTACTAGACAACAGCGACTAGTATTGTCCAATGCTTGCGCTGCCTAATATTCCATGTGGTACAACATTACAGTAATACCGCCTGTGCATGGCATTTAAAAATATGAAACATAATGTAAACTTAATGTAAACGTTGAAACATAATGTAACGTTACAGTCAATGGTGATCGGTATAGAGCCATGATTACTAACTTTTTCATTCCTGAATTGAATAACCATGATGTCCAGGAGATGTGGTTTCAACAAGACGGCGCAACATGTCACACAGCTCGTGCCACAATAGATTTATTGAAAGACACGTTTGGTGACCGAATAATTTCACGTTTTGGACCTGTGAATTGGCCTCCAAGATCTTGTGATTTAACACCGCTAGACTACTTTCTGTGGGGCTATGTAAAGTCATTGGTCTATGCGGTAAAGCCACAAACGCTTGACCATTTGGAATACAACATTCGCCGTATTATTGCCGATATACGGCCACAAATGTTGGAAAAAGTCATCGAAAATTGGATGTCCAGATTGGACTTCATCCGCGCCAGCCGTGGCTGTCATATGCCAGAAATCATATTTAAAATGTAATGCCACAAGATTATCTTTCGGATAAATAAAATTCATGTCAATCGAATAATCCATCGTTGTTTTATTGCAACTTAAAGTTCTATACCTCTATAAAAAACACCCTTTAGTTCAGCGTTATTATGAAAGAACCCAATTCCTTAATCGTTGCTAGTACGATCCATAAAGAAATGAATTTTTATAGCATCCAACAGCTGACGAACACATCTCACACCAGCCGAATACTTTGATTGGATAAAATTCTCATGTCGACAGCGACTGCACCAACACATTTCCTTCTATACGGCTTCTAAACATCGTTGAAGAGTCAGGCAGCATAGATCCTATTGATATAGGCGGTATACATCCAACAATTTGTCAAAAATGTTGAAATTTCAAGAGAACCCCATTTAATTATGGCACCCCTGTATTCTGATCGATTATATGGCAACCCCGTCTGCCTTTCTGAATCTTTGTATGGATTTGTGTAGTTAAGCTGATGCAAAAAAGAAGTGTTTTATCCAGACTAGCTTGTGGGGTAGATTGTTGCGTTTGTTTTCTATTCAAGAAAAGTTAATTTTTTGAACTTTATTTCTGATAAATATATTCTTCCTCCATCCCAATGTCACATATTATGACTTTGTTTGAATTCTGATTGACAACTGTTAGGTTATGTTAAGTTGCTTGGGTCGTCTGTAACTAGCGAATAATCTCGGAGGGCCTGCTTAATGTGAGAGAAACCTGATAGTTTAGCCAAAAAACTCTCCCTAAACTGCAGTGAGCAATCGTGCGAATACAAACCAAAACTAAATTGATCAAATTTATTAGGGACATATCCATGAGAAGGTCTAGATTATGTGAGATTTTTACTCCATTCACAATTTAATATCTCCCACAAGGGTCACAATATGGTCAACTTGTATTTTGTGTCCAACAATTATGCCCGTTAGTGGTCTTATTTATTCTTTCCCAACATAATAAGAGCAAGTGTCTGTCTTTTTCATTTACAGAAAAGGCCAGAGAATTTAATTTGTTTTGTAAGTGGCAATGTTTGGCCAATCATTCATCTCCCAAATTCCACAAAGAAACGAAAGGGGCATTTTTGACGAGTTGCGATGTCTTAACCTATATAAGGTATTCGTATAATGTGTCTCCTAAACCTGTTGCCCTAAAAAATTTTAAACTACTACTCGGTTTCAACAAGAACAGTTTTTAGTCTGCTAGGTATTCAGAGGTTTACTTCTGGGATGTTATAATGCTTTATAGGTTCCAAGCATGTGTGCTGATGATTCATAATCACTGAATCTATGCACACGTTGTGTTCGAGACGATCTCCATGCTGAATAAGTATTCCTTAAGTCTACAGTGCCCTTTCAAAATGCCGGTTATTAATGAAAAGTGTGTGATTAACTTAATACCCCCTTCCATTGTAATTATCCTACAAAATCATGCCTTAAAACCGATTTAAGTCTTAGGCTTTTCTACTTTATTTTTCACTGAGTATACGCTTCTACAATGTCTTCATATTCCACAGAAAGGTTCTGGCGTGGAAACTTAATTTTTTACAATCTTATTTCCCTGCTCACTGCTATTATTCCTTACATGACCTAGGACACAGCAGAGGTTAACTCTATTTGCACTGATTAAGCTCACTTAGTTTCCTAGATAATTTCATACTATTTTCGGGCTACAATTTCATACGAGTCAAGTGTTCGGATGACAGTCTGACTCTTAAATTGGAGTTTTTGGGATTTTTGAAAAACTTTTCATGGCAATTTTTTATTTTCTCTTCGAGTTTTTGCCAGGAATCTGCTGAGGGAAAGTCACCGAAAAAAATATTTTTTATATTTCGTTTTGTTGGAGATGTCCGACCTGGAGTTTGAACCCAGCCGACACACTACCTACTAGACTATTTCCTGGTGAAGGGGTTATCGCAGCCCTTAATTACGATATCAAATTTAAACAACTTTGATGATAAGCTTAAGTCCTTTCTATTAATAGAAAATGCCAGAGAATGGAAGTTCTGCAAGTGGTGATGTTGGTCCACCTACTGACTTGTCAAGTTCTACAACTCAGTTGATTGTCGTTATGTAGAGATGGTGCCCCTACATACATACATACATACATAATTGGTCATTACAACCCTTCAGTCAGGATTACGACCTAGCTTCGTACACCACTTGTGTTATGTGCATTAAATTTATACACGAGTGGCGGGACCTACAGTTTAAAGTCGACTCCGAACTACAGATTTTTGAGAAGCTTTTCTTGGCAATCATATTTACTACCAGAGTTTTTTTTTGCTAGAAATCTCCTGAGAGGAAGTCGCCGAAGAATTATTTTTTTCCATATTATCGTTTTGATGTCCGACCAAGAGTATGGGCCGTGACCTTACGTCTAATAAGGCGACACACTGGCTACAAGACTACGGCAACTGGTGTCCCTATGTCTCCTCTAAATCATCGCTTTCCTTCAGAGATGCTCTAATGCCACATAGGTTCCAAAAATGGGTTCTGATGATTCGATATCATGTTCACAGAAACTATATATGGGAATTGTGACGAGTATTCGGATGGCGGACTGACTGTTAAATAGTATTGCCATGTCTAGAGGCAAGAAGAATTCGCCGTGGTCTAGTAGGTAGTGTGTTGGCTAATTAAACAAAAACCAGTGTTCGAGCCCCAGGTCTGACATCAAAATAAAATACAAAAAGTATTGCGACGGCGACTTCCTCTCAGCAGATTTCTGGCAAAAACTCTGAGAGTAAATAAAAAATTGCCATGAAAAGTTTATCGAATATCTGTCGTTCGGAGTCGACTTCAAACTGTAGGTCCCACCAGTGATGTATAAAATTAAGGCACTCAACATAATTGGTGTAAGAAACTAGTCGTAATCCTGACTGAAGGGTTGTAATGACCAATTATGTGTGTATGTATGTATGTATGTGTGTATGTCTAGAGGGGATGAATGTTTCTTTCGGAAGAGTTCTACCAATTAATGACTCCTTAGTAGCATGCTCGCCAGCAATATCACTCCAGAATGACATTCCGATACATCGACGCCTTTAAAAATCTACGTTCAAGCCATTAAGTCTCGGTTCTCCAACTAATGGTATTTTGGATCACAGTGAATAGAAAGTCAATACCATCTTCAATACTTTCTGTTGATTCCGACTTTATGAGATTCCATAGCTGATCCATATATTTCCACAACGTTTTTCCTATACGCTGCTCTGTAACCGATTTCATTTACGATAATGCTCTACAACACTGGTATTATGACACCACCCTGAGGAGAGTTTCGTTTTTAACAACTTTCCCCATTGTATTGTATTTCATTGCCTGAACTGGCATGTGTACGTATGTGATATTTAATTAAAATGAATACGCGGCATATCAGTGAAAACAGTTTCAAAGTTTTTGAAAAGAATTAAAACCAGAATATGCTCGCTCGTTCATATGCTGAGTATGTCTGATAAATTACTTTTACAGCGATTTCATTTTAAATACAGCACATCAATCATTTGAATTACAACAACAACAACAAAATGTAAAAGAGAGGAGTTTCTGTTTTATTTCAAATAATTTTTAAAAATATTATTCAGATTTTATTTTAACACACACAGCTTAATAACAAAGCTTAACATTAAAAAAAATGTAAATGAAAATGATGGGCTTATCTTTTTATTGCTTGAAAATATGTACATATGCAGGCAGGCATATGGAGATATGCGCTGAACTTTATCTACAGTTTAAAACAAACGCATATGGAGTAAATTAAACACCTGAGTTAAGGTAAATATTTTCATTTATTTCATCGCATATTTTTTTTTTAAATACAATCTAGCCAAATGAAATGTAACGCAAACAACAACATAAAGATCTCAACAGGATAAATATGCTCGAAAAAAAAATAAATCAACTGGCATATGGAAAATATTCTGTTGTTTCATATACATACGAGGTGTAAATATATGTATGTATGTATAGTGCATGTGAAGGTAAATATTAATAATAAAGTCAATGTACAGTTAAAAAACAATACATATTACAATACGTAAATGAAAAACATTTAAATAAATAAGAAATTGATATGAAAATGAAATTAATATGTTGGAAACACCATCCATCCTCCACCACCACCACTAGGCTGTGATACATATTCGAGGTAAAGCAAGAGTGGCGTTACAGAAAATTTAAAATTGCCGACCCACCACGCATGATGAAGTCGTCGTAGTCTAGTAGGTAGTGTGTTGGCATAGATATGAGACCTCAGTTCAAACCGCAGGTCAGACAATTCCAGCTCAACGAAATAAGAAAAAATATTTCTTCCGTGACTTCCTCTCAGCAGACTTCTGGCAAAAACTCTGAGAATAAAATAAAAATTGTAGGTTCCGTCACTCATGCATAAAATTAACACACGCAACGTAAGTGATGTGAAAAGCTAGGTCGTAATCCTGACTGAAGGCTTGTAATGACCTATTATGTATGCATGTGACCCACCATGTAAGCTTAACATAGGGATATCGAGGTGAGATGCCAAGTGAAAGCTGTTTAAAACAGATTGTTTGAACAAGAGCTTTAAAATCGCATCTGAAAGCCTAGTATATACGGTGTGCAGCATAATAAATGCATTTGGTATGGAAAATATAAGTTCTTTGCTCAATTTGCTACACATAACTCAGAGTTTTGCAGATTTTAAGAAAAACTCTTTAATCTGTATACCCACCCAAATTTCCAAAAAGGAAAAATGCTATCATCTTACTTAATCCCGTCGTTTAGAGTTATCATAGTACACCGACTATACGATCCATTGTATATTGGGTACCATATGATCCAAGCCTAATGCCCTTATAAACTTCAGAATGCTAGTCCGTGTCAACAAAAAAACTTCCTTGCCTTGCTCCTAAAATGCAGACTGGCTGTTTTCTTTTGGGATGCAGTAAAGCCTCCCAGGTTCCAAATATGTGTTCTGATGATTTATTCTCATCAAACTAAATCAACATGTTGGGTTCGAGGTGATCCCTTTCCGAACAAGTGTAATCTGAGTCTGAAGTACCTCGTCAAAAGGCACGTTACTGACAGTAGGTTATTTCTGGATCGGTGGGCCATCTATCGACTTAAATATGAACCATCGGTTACTTCGAATCTGGCAATACTTGTGTCATTCTATTATGTCCCAGAATGCAGTATATTATCTCCCCTGAGCGTAATGAATCGATTTACGCTGAGCAACGCTGGGATCGCCGTAGTCTAGTAGGTAGTGTGTTGGCTTATTAGACATAAAGCCAGGGTTCGAGCCCCAGGCCAGACATCAATGCAAAAATACAAAAAGTATTTCTTCGGCGACTTCCTCTCAGCAGATTTCTGGCAAGAACTCTGAGAGTCAAATAAAATTGCTATGACAAGTTTCTCAAAAATCTGTCGTACAGAATCGACTTTAAACTGCAACTCATGTATAAAATTAACACACACAACATAAGTGGTGTGAGAAACTAGGTCGTAATCCTGACTGAAGGGTTGTAATGACCAATTATGTATGTATGTATGTAACGCTGGGATTTATTAAGCCAACGAGAAATTGCACGATGATGTCAATTTTGCCGACAAAAACATCTTTTCGAATGAGGCTCAGAAAACCTAAACGTGGTCTTACAGAAGCCAATGCACCCATTACGAGTAACTGTTTGTTTACACTCAATAGCGTGAAAGCACTTCTTCTCATCTATTTGATCACTGCCACGAATTCTCACTTGATCTAAGACCCAGCATACTATCTTCGAGTTAACGTCAGAAGAGCCGTGTGCCTGGATGGCGGTCTGACTGTGCAATAGTTTAGTTATGACCCATCTTTTACACTTTCTGTTCATGTAGCATTGAAAACATCTTTCGATGGCAGAGACTTGTGCTTGAAAGATTCCCGAGAGTTTCTCTCTGAGGCTAAAAACTTCCTTTTCTGTACCCAATGTCCGTTCTTGCTTGATTTCATATGTACTACAAAATGATGCCTCTTTTAAAAGTGCATGTAGGCTCTGGATTAACATATTCAGTTTTGTCACTAACTCTCACTGCGAAGTATTTCACAAAATTATGAAGTTACAAGTTTCATTCTGTTTAGGAGAGAGTTAAGAAGGTCGTAAGGGCCCTAATGAATCTCGTGTAAGATTTGTATTCCATTATCCTTACCATAGTCTCCGAAGCTCTAGTCTTTACTACCATTGAAATGGACTTAAGTCCAACAAAAAGCCTCCAGCACCGATTTAGGGCAAGTTTTCCCTGTTATACCATCACACGCAGGTTTCTATACTTTGACTAACTCCATTTGAGGAGTAAGATTTGTTTTGTCTGCTCAGATCTGAAATTAGTAGGTCAATATTGCTGTAATTCGCATGTAAACTTTTTGGAGACAACCGAAAAAATTTTTTGACCCTCTAACAACATAAATTTTCCTTTTTTTAGGTGTATAACACTTGATTCCATTTCTGGGCATATTCCCTTTAGTGACTTTACTTTTGTTCACCCGAAATAGTTACTTCATAAAGATGTTGCTGAAAACCACTCCAATAAAAAAACCTGATGTAAAAACATTTTTATAAAGCATATACAAATACCGATTGTGAATATAGCAAATTGCATACTTTTAGGCATTTTATTACCTACAAACATAAGGTATACTTTTACGTGTATCATTTAAACACATATACACAAAATATTGCATACTTTCAGGAGTTCCATTTGTATATACAAAAAATATTGCATACATTTAGGAGTTTTATTTAAAAAAAAAACGAACTCCAACATAAATTTTCTCCCTTTCAATGAGCCATCAATAGTATTACACTTAACCGCAATGCATTTTCACAACACATGTTAACATTTTCACTGGCATTTTTCCCATTTTTTCCCCGGTCATTTTACAATAACTTTGAGGACTATTTTGGGTCTCGTTGCGATACATTTTTCTGTAGAATTTATTGTGTTTCATAATTTATGCCATTTAAATAAACGTTTGTGCATAAATTTGCATAAGCTTTTTTCTTTTTTAAAATACAAATTATTTTTTGTTGTTGTTGTTTTCTATTCCTATTTTCCTATGGAAATATTTACAACAGTTTGCCAGTTATTTAGTTTGTTGGCAACCACATGAAAATAAATAGACAATCATTATGAATTAGACTTGTCCATAAACAATTGCAATAATAATAACAACAACAACTGAAACAACAACAACTGCCATAATGAGTAAAAACAATAATTTACAACAACTAAAAAATATTTAGTAATTCCGACAAATATTATTCCATTAATAAATACTGTCTGACAGTTGTAAATTAAATCGCAAATACATACATACATACATACATAGTTGGTTGGTTGGAAAGCCAACCAAGAGAGCAGCACAATATTGACATTTACAGAAGGAGTGTGATTTTGAATATAAATTCCGTGTGGCCGAGTGTGCTGGCCATAAAGGTGGCTTCTGTGTAAGCTTCCTAAATGAAATTAGAAATGTTTAGAGTTTATTAACTAAAAGAGAATTTCATAGTTTAAATAGTTACAATATTTAATATAATATTGGGTATGTGAATAAATTCCTAACGTTCTACTTGTATTATAACAAAGCTACGTAAAAGGACAGTGCAGAGTAGCCATCATAGTCTAATAGGTAGTGCGTTTTGCTTATTAGCCGTGGTTCAAACCAAAGAATATGGATATAAAGAATACGCATTATGTAGAAGTAAGATTTCTTATGGCGGGTTGTAACATTACGACCCGCTCTCACCAAAATCTTTTTTAAAAATCTTTAAACCATGGTCAGACATCTCCAGCAAAAAGAAATATGAAAAAATATTTCTTCGGCGACTGCCTCTTAGCAGATTTCTTGCAAAAACTCTGAGAGACAAACAAAATTGCCATGAAAGGTTAACTGTAGGTCCCGCCACTCATGTATAAATTTAACATACACAACTTAAGTGGTGTGTGAAGCTAGGTTATAATCCTGACTGAAGGGTTGTAATGACCAATTATGTATGCATGTAAAGGGACAATACAATACTCTTTTAAATCATTGACAACACGGTTTCATCAGGCTTTAAGTATAGGGAGTATATATATGGGGTTTCTTTTTTATTTAAGCAAACTGTTGTCCAATGTAGTCTAGTTATGAAAAAGTATTTCTTCGGCAGCTTCCACTCAGCAGATTTCTGGTAAAAACTCCGAGAGTAAGTAAAATTCTCGAAAAAAAATTCTCAAAAATCTGTCGTTCGGAGTCGCCTTTAAACTATAAGTCCCGCCACTCATGTGTAAAAATTAACACACACGACATAAGTGGTGTGAGAACCTAGCTCTTATCCTGACTGAAGGATTGTAATGACCAATTATGTATGTATGTATGTAAGGGAACCTGTTTTTAATTTTGTTAGACACGTCAATGAAAGCCTTAGGTAGACATAGCACATTTGAGTTCTAAAAGGCCTTGTTGTAATACCGAAAGTATTTATTTCAGCATTCCTAACCATTCTGACAGTTTGATGACAGAGTACTTTTTGTTAGATATGTTATGGCTCTACAGGAACCCTTCGTCTTAGGTTTTCAAGTGTCAAGAAAAGACATAGAAGTTGCGTTAGGGTCTTTCCCTCTGCCTTGTTGTTACAGCTTATTCCAGACGTGTCTACATAGAGAACAGTGTTTCGTTTTAACTGCTTTCAGGTTCCTAAGATTAACTCTGATTAAGTTTAATGCAAATCTTGCCCTGCATGAACTCTTGTGGTCCACATTTTTATGTCTTTATTCCATTGCATTGGTCCTCTGCAAAGAAATGTTGACCTCACATGAGAATTCATTTGGAGTTTCTCTTGTAGTTGCCTTTGCAAGTGCTTCCGCTTTATTGCTACCTTCAATGTCCCCGACATGAGGAAAAAACCCGTGGTTTCGGTTTTATTGGTGGGAAGTTTTCAGGTTGTGGTGATTTGAATTGGCCCTCCAGATCATGTGATCTGTGCCGATGTATCAAAGACCGTGTATACACAGATAATCTTTTAACGTTGGGCCATATGGAAATATACATTCATTACGTTAGTGCCAAAGTATCGCTCGATATGTGCAAAAATATGCTCAACAACTACTTCAAAATTATCGATTGCTTTAATTCTTGTACGAGCTATATTGTATGGTCACCTCAGTTAAGACCCTTAAGTTAAATTTTCCATGTGTCCAAGAATAGAGGTAAACAAGTAAGACTCTAAAATTTCCCAGTTCGGTTGAGCAAATAAGAATATCGCTGACTCTTAAATTATTCGTAAATTATTTTAATAAAATTGTTTACCGTTAAAACACCGTACATATTTCCCTTTTAATAAACACAACTTTAACCACACAATTGTTAAACGAAACTCTGTACTGTTTTCAGTTTTTCAACTACAATTTCAGAAACTCTATTCAATTATTGTTATAAACACTAGCATTTACAAATAATTTTATTTAAATATAATTTAAATTGTAATATAATAATAATAAAATATTTTTTATTTATTCATACTATTTTACACACTAAAATAACAATAACAGCAACAACAACAAGTGAAATTAAATAAATAAAGTGTGTAATAAATATTGAGTAAATAGTCGTAGTAATATGTATAAAATATGAATAATTTTTAGCAGGTTTTGATTTAAAAACAAAAACACCTCCGGTTGTATAGGGTGGGCCATCTATAAATTTGATTCAGCGGTTATTTTGAATCTGGCAATACTTGTCATTCTTTTTTATTTATTTATTTATTAATTATACTACAATTACAAATTATATCTAATTATTAAGAGCTGAATAACTTAAACCAAGTCTTCGGTGTAGTGTAACGGACCAGAGCCTCTGGTGGGAATCGAGCCCACTACCCTCACGCTAACAGTCTAGTACACTACCCATTAGACTACCACGGCGCCCGACTTGGCATTCTATTCTGTCACAAAACGCAGTACATTATGTCCACTTAACGTAATGAATCGATTTACGCTTCGTTTTCGCTTCGATAGTTGGGCCAATGAGAAACTGCACGATGATGTCGAATTTGAAAAAAAAAAATCATCTTTTCGAATGAAACTCATTTTCATTTTGGTGGGTACGTTAATAAGCAAAATTGCGGTATTCGGAGCTCAGAAAACCCGCACTTGGTCCTACAGAAGGCAATGCACCCATTACGAGTGATTGTTTGGTGTGGCTTGTGGAGCGGAGGCTTCATTGGCCCATATTTCTTTGAAAATAAGGACGACGCAACCATTACGGTTAATGGAGACACATATTTCTCTATAATAACACATTTTTTATATCCGCTCTTCATGGTGGGTACGTTAATAAGCACAATTGCGGTATTCGGAGCTCAGAAAATCCACACTTGGTCTTACAGAAGCCAATGCATCCATTACGAGTGACTGTTTGGTGTGGCTTGTGGAGCGGAAGCTTCATGGGTCCATATTTCTTTGAAAATAAGGACGACGCAATTATTACAGTCAATGGAGACTCGTATCCCGCCATGATAACCAATTTTTTATACCCGCTGTCAGTGATATTGACGTGAACGATGTTTGGTTTCAACAGGATGGTGCAACTTGCTATATACTTCATGCCACAATCGATTTATTGCATCAAACGTTTGATGGCCATTTAAATAGCCGAGATGCAAATGTCAATTGGCCGCCAAGAGGCTGGGATTTGACATCGTTGTACTATTTTCTGTAAGGCGCCGTTAAAGAAAAGTTTTATACGGACAAGTCAGAGACAATTGAAGGCAATATTCGTGATGCCACTACCGAGATACGACTCCATACACTCGAAAAAATGCACGAAAATTGATCCGATCAGATGAGCCACTGTGAGACCAGCCCCGGCAGCCATGTGAGTGAAAAAATACTCCATTTTTAACCCGAACAATTGTACTTCACAACAAAACAATAAGTTTGCATACATACATACATAATTGGTCATTACAACCCTTCAGTCAGGATTACGACCTAGTTTCTGACACCACTGATGTTGTGTGTGTTAATTTTATACATGAGTGGCGAGACCTACAGTTTAAAGTCGACTCCGAAAGACAGATTTTTGAGAAACTTTTCATGGCAATTTTATTTACTCTCAGAGTTTTTGCCAGAAATCTGCTGAGAGGAAGTCGCCGAAGAAATACTTTTTGTATTTTGTTTTGATGTCTGGCCTGAGGCTCGAACCCTTTACTTTCTTTACGTCTAATAAGCCAACTCACTACCTACTAGATACGACTCCATACAATTGAAAAAGTGCACGAAAATTGGTTCTATCGAAAGAGGTACTGAGAGGCCAGCCGCGGCAGCCATGTGAGTGAAATAATATTCCATTTCTAACCGGAACAATTGTACTTGGCAAAATTTTAATCCGTTTTATTTTTTAAATTGTTAAATCACCCACCCTATATTTCGTATTTCAGTTGAAAAAAATTACTTTTCTTCTCACCGCTTTTCATTTTCATTGTACATATACTTTGTAATTTAATACAATAGTTTATGGCATATTTATGTATGTATGGTATATGCATTTATAATGCATTTATAAGCATATAGATTTCATATATTTTATATGCTCATGTATGTATATAGTATTTGCATATATAATATATTTGCTTATATTGTATGCTGTTGATATTACAATAATTTCGTTTATTTTTAATTTAAATTCTTTTAATTATTTTTTGCCACTTTTTCTGACTTCATTTCATAGTAAATTCATACAAATTGTAATGAAATCTGACACACACACACAAAGTAAAATTAATTAAAGTTTTTTGCAAAAGATAAAATTACACATGTTGGTTGGCTTTCTGTCGGCTTAAATTTTCAATTCGTTTCATATTTAAATGCCAGGTTAAATTTAAATTCAAAGGAAGTTTAAATACATTTGTGTTTTATTTTATATTTTTTATATTAACCTTTCAAAATATTCTCCAATCGTGCCTTCTATTTTTACATGAGTATTCTTTGTACTTTACTTTCTATAGGCGGAGGTATATCCAGTTTATTCCATATGCCATTATGTCCGCCAATGCTTCTGCCATATTATTCAAGATGACAAAATTAAAGATGATATGATCTTCCAAATTTGTTCTCTTCAACAATTTTGGCCTTTCAATACTCGACAGTGCTTCCCTATTTTATATGGCTCTCATCAATTCTATTCTAATGTCTTCAACACTTATTTCCATTTTTTCAACAACTTTCTGTGTACTTACCAAGACGGTGCTCTTCTTATTGACAAACTGATGTGTTCACCGCCTCCTCTATTTTCTTTAACGTCTTAGCCATTGATACTATGTCAATATCGTCCGTCTAACGTACAGTTTTAGCTCGTCCGGATATTGTAGTTAAGGTACTCTAGCGTACTTAATATACCATAGTAGTGCGCCAAGTACTGTGCCTGTTGGAATTTATGCAGACACTACACAATCATTCTTTCCATCATCTGTTCTACTCTTCGGTCACGAAAATAATCATTTATGACTTGCTTTAGGTGAAGTAGCAGAGATTTCGCAATCTATTACCAGTTCGCCGAATTAAAGGCGTGGCCATCACGCAGTATTTCTGGCCAAACCTTCAGTTTTTCGCCTTCTATAACTGATATTGTGATACTTACTACCTTTCTTATTGTATCCTCCGCGTATTTTTCGAAATTTGTTTTGTAGAGGCGATAGAGCTCCTTTTGCCTCGGCATAGATCAACAGTTGAAGTCGCCGTAGTCTAATAGGTAGTGTGTTGGCTTATTAGACGTAAATCCCGGGTTCTCATCCCAGGTCATACATCAAAACGAAATATGAAAAAAATATTTCTTCGGCGACTTCCTCTCAGAAAATTTCTCGCAAAAACTCTGAGAGTAAATAAACCAGCCATGAAAGAGTTTCTCAAAAACCTGTCGTTCGGAGTCGACGTCAAACTGTAGGTCCCGCCACTCACGCATAAAATTAACACACACAACATGAGTGGTGTGAGAAGCTAGGCCGTAATCCTGACTGAAGGATTGTAATGGCCAATTATGTATGTATGTATGTATGTATGTATAGACCAGCAGTTCATTGTATTTTACCCACCGCCTGAAATAGGCAGATGTGATGGTACGACTATGGTTTACTTGCAGATTTGTCTAGTTTTGCGTTGATCATCGAAATCTAGTAGGCAGCGTAATTGGTTGTCTGTGACAACACCAAGTGAAACGTCTTCATCACTCTGCTCGTAATAATTAGAATATAATTTATAATTGTATTCAGTAATATCGGGTCTTGCATTAAGCGCTTTCTAACTTTAAATTTAAATAAAACAAAGTATGTGTGTGAGAGATATCATCGAAATTTTTTATTGGCTCGAAAGATCTCATATCTTGGGATATAGCATCGTTCAAATGTCAGCCATGCTTCTCTGGGTGGAGTTCATGCGAAATGTCCAATTTTCCATGGATCATACATACATAATTGGTCATTACAACACTTTAGTCAGGATTACGTCCTAGTTTCTCACACCACTTATGTTGTGTGCATTAATTTTTCCACATGAGTGGTGGGACCTACAGTTTAAAGTCGACTCCGAAGGACAGATTTTTGAGAAACTTTTCATGGCAAAACTCTCCGAATTTTTCGCAGAAATCTGTTGAGAGGAAGTCGCCGATGAAATATTTATTCATATTTCGTTTAGTTGGAGATGCCTGACGTGGGTTTTGAACCGAGGCCTCACGTCTAATAAGTCAATACACTACCTATTAAACTATGGCGACTTTATGAAATGTCCACCTTCCCTTTAAACTGTCCCCCCATTATGACTGCCATTTGCATATGGAAATACGTTGTTCTTCCCTTTCCATAGCTACATCTTGGTGTAGGCCCTCGAGATGGTGGAAGTATATCCGCCACATTTCAAACAAGCATACGTTCATTGGTCGTGTGTAGAGTTCGTGGATCAACCCTAGGCTCAGACATAGGAATATGAAAAATAATATTTTTTTCGGTGGCTTCCTCTGGGAGTAAATAAAATTGCCACTTCGTTTCTTATCGTGTCCACTGTGAAACATCCCTTTCGAAACGGGTATTGCAGGACCAAGAGAGCTTCTATTTCCTTGGCATAGGTCAGCAGTGACTCGTGTATTACCCTCTTATTTTATCCACTGCTTGAAGTAGGCAGTTAGGATGGTATCAAGATGATTCACCTGGAGGTTTATTTGGTTTTGGAATAAACACCGGAGTCTAGTGGGTAGTGTATTGACTGTCATTATGTGTAGCTTCTCTGGGTGAAATATCCGAAAATATCCAGTTTTCCATGACTTTGACGCATATTTCAAGCTGAATTTGAACGATGGCATGGGTTGCGTTGGCTTATTCGCATAGATCTGCGACTTAAGAAACCCCCAAGAAAATGGACTCAAATTGTACGATCTTGGTGGCCAGTTAATGTCACTCCCAAGTGAGATTGCCATACCCTTAAATTGCTCTTGCAGAATATCTAATGTGGCATGAAATGTATGGGACGTAGCTCTGTCCTTATGAAACCATATGTCGTTATTGTCTAGGCCATCCAATTTAGGCCAAAAGAGATTGATCATCAGCCGTTGACAGTGACAGTCGTTCTTTAAGTAATATGGACCGATGACGCCAGCAGCCCATAATCCATACCAAACAGTGACTCTTTGGGGAATTTGAAGTTTGAATTTGTGAAGTTTCCAATTCAACAATTTTGTTTTTTCAGTAAACAATTCATTCAGAAATGGTCCTCATCGCTAAATACGATTTTTCGATAAACATAAGAGTTAACTGCCAACACCTCTAGACGTCATTCAGCGAACATTTGTCGTTGTCTATGGTTGTCAATGGTGATTTGGAAAAATAGACTGAATAAATGACAACTAATTTGACAGATGTAGCTTTAACAAAATGGCCGTTAATAACTGTCAAAGATCGAAAGTCCCTGTTGGATCTTGAATTTGAATTTTTCTTAAATAAATAAATTTTAAAATCAAAAAAATCATAGAAATTTAAATGGCATTAATATTTAATAATTCTATACGGTTTCTTTATTGTTCTTTTTATTTCAATGCAGTTCTATGTGAATAACATAAGTAGGATGTCTAAGAAGTTAACAAAAACGAAATCAAATAAAATCTTATCAAACAATAACAATTTTAGAAAAAATTTCTAAAAATAATTCAAGAAAATAAATTTTTTGTATTAAAGTAAGCAGGTGAATTATGAAAACAACCCTCGCATATTATAAATACAAGGAAAAATATGATCCATTAGCATTAACTGAATACAAAAAGTCTGCTGTCATAGTTACCCAAATACTAACTACCAACACAAATGTAAACGTCTAAGAAATACACATGAACATTAAATTGGATTTCTCCTTTAATAAGACTGTGGAAAAACAGAAAAAAGAAAATGAGAAGAAAATCAAAAGAAAAATGGCATGAAAGTGAACACAGCACAACAGGCTTCTTACTTAAAATAGGAATTTCTAGAGAAAAACGAAACGAAAAATCAAACGTTCAACTAACTATCATGGATATGATGAAGATATGCTCGTGCATGACCAAATACGGGGAGGAGTATCTTTCAAATTTATTAATAACACATGAAATGTTGTAGATACTGTTGTAGTAGATACACTTTCATAGGATAGATTTGTTTTTCTCGATGATGATGAAAATCTTATTAATGAGAGCTGCAAGACAGACACAGATACAGGGTTTTGCTTTTCAACAAATCACGAGAGAAATTAAAGTGAAAATTTTCCACCTGCCTTGTTGAAGTAGAAGAAGTAGAAGTAAAAACTACTTTAATAAGCTTCTCTGAAACGGAGGGGACTGATTGTGCTATTTTTAAGGCCTTACTTTGTGTCTCGTATCAGCTAATGATGGATGCTGTTCATTTGAGTTGATATTTGAAATATGATTTCATGATTATTGATTTGCTTAAGCTTTTATTATTAAGAGGGAGAAAAAAAGCCTCAAATAGCAAATATAATTAGTTTACATACATATGTATGTATACATACATACATCCTAGCATATAATCTTTTATATGTTTTAAAAGGCATGGCACTCATAATCAAACTAATCCGCTTAAATTGAAGAAAGTTTCCTTTGCCATATGATTTCCTTTAAGGTTAAGGTTAATAAATTAAAGAAGAAATTTCGAGAAGTTTATTTACATTAGTTAGGGTGTTAATTAAAACATGCTTGACTTAATTAATAACATTTTATACGCACTTATAAGAGAGAGAGAGATTGCTTATGAACAGTTTATTGAATTTAATTGATAATTTTCAAGCAATTATTCTATACTTGGCTGCACAGAACTGATAACGTCTTTTACAACTAATGGGTCCGTCATCTAACGTTTTTTTTTCAACTAGTGCTTATTTCGTGAATGGTAACACTTAGCTCATGTCTGATTTGACAGATAATTAGTTTTATCTTTCCGCTGAACGAATATGGTTGTGTATACGCTTGAACAACGCTGGGAAATATTGCGACATTGCTTTGAAAATCATGGTAATGTTGCAGAATGTGTGCGAAATTTGCGTACGGATTTTGAAAGAAGAGAAGCACCGTCAGCTCCGTATGTTCGTTATCTTGTGAAAAAAGTGAAAGAAACTGGCATCCTCATCGATAAATCAAAGCGTGAAAAGCCAAAAACAGTGCGTACACCCGAGAATATTGCTGCTGTGGCAGAAAGTGTGCGTAAAGCGCCATCAACATCAGTTCACCGTCGTTCTTAACAATTGAACATTTCGGAGACATCATTGAGACGAATTTTGCATAAAGACCTTGGTATGACGCCATACAAAGTCCAATTGGTTCAGGAGTTGAAGCCAATTGACCATCCAATGCGTTTTCGCTCCGCTAAGTGGGCCTGCGATCGACTTACAGAAGATGCCGGTTTTGGCAAAAAAAAATCATCTTTTCAGATGAAGCTCATTTTGATCTTGGCGGGTATGTAAGCAAGCAAAATTGTCGCATTTGGGGCACAGAAAACCCGCACTCATACATTGAAAAGCTGACGCAACCAAAACGAGTCACTGTTTGGTGCGGATTTTGGTCCAGAGGTATAATTGGGCCATTTTTCTTCGAAAATGAGCAAGGAGTGGCCGTTACAGTCAATGGCGATCGTTGAACGAATTTTTCTTCACAAAAGTTGAAGAGGAGGATATTGGCAACATTTGGTTTCAACAGGACGGCGCTACGTGCCACACAGCCGAAGCTACACTCGATGTTTTGCGCCCTGTTTTTGAAGTTCGCATTACCAGCCGCAGAGCTGATGTCGTTTGACCACCTCAGAGCTGCAATTTGACACCGTTGGACTATTATTTGTGGGGTGCCGTCAAAGATAATTGTTATGTTGGCAAGCCAGAGACAATTGACGCTTTAAGGGGCAATATTCGTGAAGCCATTGGTGAAATACAGCTGCACACAATCGATAATGTGCTTAAAAATTGGACCGATAGTGTAGGCTACTGCATGGCCAGCCGAGCCAGCCATTAGAATGAAATTATTTTCCATTATTAACCGGAAGGTTGAGAAAATATTCAGTAGTTTTTTTTTAAAGCATTAAAAAAAAGTTATTTGGCGGACCCTTTATATATGCGACTTAAACATGTATCTGGTGAGCCATCTATCGCTTTCAATTTGAATCATCGGTTATTTCGCGTCTGGCAATACTTATGTCATTTCATTCTGTCACAAAATTCAGTATTTTGTCTCCACTGAACGTAATGAATCGATTTACGCTTGAGCAACGTTGGGATTTATTGGAAATTTAAATTCAAAACAAAGACAATTGTTTGGAAATTGCATGAAAATGTCGTATAGATTTGGTCGCGGAGAAGGACCAACAGTGCCTCGTATACGCAAATTTATTGCTAAAGTTCATGAAACTGGTTTCATTGTTGATGCGCCAAGATGTGCGAGTCCTTGTACAACGCGTACAACCAAAAATTTCGAAGCTAGGGCTTCAACATCAACTCGTCATCGTTCTTACGAAATGAACATTTCACTTACCAGTTTACGTCAAATTTTGCGAAAAGTCCTCGGTATGATGTCTTACAAAGTTCAATTGATTCATCGGCTTCGTTTTCGCTTCACTAGATGGGCCAACGAGAAACTGCACGATGATGTAGATTTTACAAAAAAAAAAAAAATTTTCGAATAAAGCTCATTTGGCGGATATGTCGATAAGCAAAATTTCCGAATTTGGAACTCAAAAAACCCACACCTGGTTTTACAGCAGCCAATGCACCCATTACGAATGACTGTTTGGTGTGCGGCCTTCTTGTGGGATCAACGTGGTGGCTGTGGTTTAAACCCAAATCGGGGGAAGAGCGCAAGCTCGGTGTGGCGTTGCACTCTCAACCACTGGAGAAGTGGAGTTTAGATAGTCTACCACCCCTAACCAATAGGGAAGTCTTGTCCAAATTCAGTGCTTCGAATTGGTACTCACGTATGGTGATGTAATAAAGCATTGTGCAGGGTTGCATCATTGTGCGTGGGGCGCTGGTAGACGCATTGTTTCCACCCGCGCTCAGAGCACCGTGGGGTAAGCCATCGCGGCGATACTCACGTAAAACCCTAGACTAATGACTGTTTGGTGCAGCTTGTGAAGTGGAGGCATATTAGCCCATATTTCTTTGAAAATGAGGAGGGCTCAACCATTACGGTTAATGGAGACAGATATTCCGCCATGATAAATAATTTTTTTGTACCTGCTCTCCATAGTATTGATGTGTATGATGTTTGGTTTCATCAGGATTATGCAAATTGTCACACATCTAATGACACAAACGATATATTGCGTCAAACGTTTGATGGCCGTTCAATTAGCCGAAATGGTGATGTCAATTGGCCGCCAAAGAGATTCGATTTAACATCTGTAGGGCGCCGTTAAAGAAAAGTGAAATGGTGATGTGATTTGCCACCGTTGGACTATTTTCTGTGGGACGCCGTTAAAGAAAAGTGTTATGCCGACAAACCAGAGAAAATTAAGCGCTTGAACAACAACATTCGTGTTGCCATTACAGAGATACGACCGCATACACTCAAATAAGTGCATGAAAATTGCTCCCATCGAATGAGGCACTATGAGGCCAGCCGCTGAAGTTATATGAATGAAATAATATTCCTTTTTTAACCGCGACAATTGTACTTCACAACAAAAGAATAAATTTGGCGAAATTTTAAACCGTTTTTGTTTTATTGGATTTTGAAATTTTAACTTTTAAATGGCCCACCCTTTTTATATGGGATTGGTATAGCAAATTAATTTATTGTAGATTTCCTTATAACATGAGATTAAACAATTACAAACATTTATTTTATATTTCTTTTCCACTAAACATATGAAAAAAAATATTTAAGAGATATCAGTGAGTGCGTACAGTAATTACTGCCACTCAATTCAAGCTTGATATCTGAAAAATAATTTCAAAAATGTTACTCACAAAAAAAGTTAATAAGAAAGGGTAGGTACACCTTTTCTTAAAAAAATCATACAAAGTTAAAGAAAACTTTAAAAAAGTTTTTGTCTCGATAATAGAGACAAGCAATTTTCTCCCCTCATTTCAAAAAAAAAAAAAAAAACTACAAACATTCCCTTCTCCCTTTTTTATTTACTTCAAATCATCCTTTTGTTTATTATTTTATTGGAGTTTTTATACCCTACATCAGCCTATATATATGTTATATATGCTATTTGTGTTTGTGTGGACGTTTGTAACGGCTTACAACATAAGTTCCACTTGAAGTCGCCATAGTCTAGCTAAGATATCTCGCTCAAAACTGAATTTCTTTTGACTACTTTCTCTCAGCAGTATTTTCTTTATCGTGCCACAGTATAAAAGGATTTGAGTTATAGTATCTTGACCCTCTGCACCAATGTCAATGGCTTTTGTAAATATTTTTACAACCTCAACTCTTGTAACAGTGCCCGGTTCGCTTTCATAGTCTAAGCTTTCACTTTCTAAACAAATTTCAATTTCATGTAGACAAACATGTGATCAATTTCCGAAAGAAGGAATTTTTATAACTTCAAGGCTGGATCATTAGCAAACAGATTAATTTCAATGCTAAGAAAGGGTCAATGTAGAAACGCTCCCTAGTGCTAGTAGCGGTTGTAGTTTCTTTATCCTCTTAATCAGTGTGACTAAAACTTATGGCTGGGATGTGGCCTATTCATGGGCTGGCTTATACCATATCAAAGTATAAATCTGCTGTATCAGCACATTTCTGTTACAGATCTCCTCTCTTTCATTCTAACAAGAGTTCAACGTCTAATTTAAGCAAAACTATTGAAGTCGCCGTGGTGTAGTAGGTAGTGTGTTGGCTTACTATTCGTAAAGCCCGGGTTCGTATCCCAGGTCAGACATCAAAAATGAAATAAAAAAAAAAAAAAATTTCTTCGGCGACTTCCTCTCAGCAGATTTCTGGCAAAAACTCTGAGAGTAAAATAAACTGCCATGAAAAAGTTTCTCAAAATTCTGTCGTTCGGAGTCGACGTTAAACTGCAGGTCCCGCCACTCACGTATAAAATTAACGCACACAACATGAGTGGTGTGAGAAGATAGGCCGTAATCCTGACTGAAGGGTTGTAATGGCCAATTATGTATGTATGTATGTATGTATGTATGTATGTATGAGAAATAAGATCTTCGGTCCAGTGCGAGTTGGCGATGATTTCCGTATCCGATACAACAGTGAGCTGTATGAGCTCCTCAACGACATAGACGTTGTGCAGCGTATTAATATCCAGCGGCTGCGCTGGCTCGGCCATGACGTTCGAATGGAGGAGGATGCTCCGGCGAGACGGTATTTGATGCGGGAATCTGCGTAAGTCGGCGAAGAGGACGATCTTGTATCTGTTGGAAGGACCAAATCGAGGAAGCCCTGTCATTGATTGGTGTGACCAAGCGTAGGCGCGCAAGAAGCAGAGGCGCCTGGAAGGATGTGTTGCGGCAGGCCGAAATCCGTTAAACGGGTTGTTATGGCCAATTAAGTAAGTAAGTAAGTATCAGAAATATATCATTTGGTCATCTGTGACTAGATAACCTTCAGTACTTAAGCCAAAGTCAATTTGGAATGTCATCATCTTATCAAAGATCGAGGCATTTCAAAACCACATAGTTTCCCCTAAAATGATTTTTAGCTGTCTGACTATCTATGAGAAACCGCGAATACGTATCATTTATTCGGGGAAAAACCTCTGAATGCAAGTAATTATCAAGAAAAAGCATTTCAAATCTGTCGTTAGGAAACGAAATTATACTTTAAGTGCCTCCACTCATATGGTTAAAATTAACACAACTCTAGGCTAAAAAAGATTCTAGGTAATGGACCAGCTCGGAGTGAAAAATTTCCGAATTTCTTGTGGACACCAGTTTCCGTTGGTACAGACCACGCGGCATGCGATACCATGAGTACATTAATAGGCGAGTTTGAAGCACAATTAATTGCGCGTTTTGGAGCAGTCCACCGGTCGCGTTTGACACTAATAGTAGACTTTCTTGGCTCTCTTGGTCTCTAGGTGCACATATTTGAGGAGCAAAAAATAAAAGGAGGCTACAGACATCTTATCTGTCATTGTCTGGCACGGGGAAACTTGAGACATGGTATCCTTGCAGTCATAAAACGTGAGTAGCCTTAGGTGATTAGGAAAGAAAACTATCGAGGTGGCTGAGAGGTTGAAATTGTAAGACGGAGTAAAGACTAACACTTGAATCTAAGATGCTTTTCGGAGCGACCAATGCCAATTTCATCTGACCTAACTAGACACCATAGTCTAATAGTCTAATACGTTTAAAATTAACACACGTAACATGGATTGCGTGCGAAGCTAGGTTCTAATCCTGAGTAAAAGGTTGCAATAACCAATTAAATGAAGTCGCCGTGGTCTAGTAAGTAGTGTGTTGACTTATTAGACGTGCGATTCAACCCCAGGTTCAAACCCCAGGTCAGGCATCTCCAACTGAACGAAATATGAAAATATATTTCTTTCGGCAACTTCCTGTCAGCAGATTTCTGACAAAAACTCTGAGAGTAAATAAAATTGCCATGAAAAGTTTCTTAAAAATCTGTCGTTCGGAGTCGACTTTAAACTGTAGGTCCCGCCACTCATGTATGAAATTAACACACACAACATAAGTTGTGTGAGAAACTAGGTCATAATCCTGACTAAAGGGTTGTAATGATCAATTATGTATGTATATACATATGTACACAACATGGTTGGTGTGATTAAAAGGATTGTAATGCCCTCTAAAGTAAAAAGGCAAGAGATTCCCTGACACAGAATTCTTGCAATATCTGTAGCCTGTAGCTTACTCTACCGCAGTAATATTGAAAATTTGGCAATCGTCATTAGGTTTGTCGTTAAAACTACTTTTTTTCTCGCCGAGGAGGGGTAAATGTACCTAACCGCACCACCACTGGCCTCGTAAAGTGATTCCCGCGTTGTGTGATCATAGCCGCTTCAGTTACCTCTCTCAAAGTGCCAATTGTTGACCGATCGGATCAGAAACCATATTGCCGAGTCAACAGTCCTTCACTATTCTCAATAGCAGCAATAAGCTTCAAAAGCCTCTCGAGCAGCTTCCCTGACGTATCCAGCATGCACAGTGGCCTGTACGCGGATGGGTGTTCGGGATCGCCCTTTCCCTTGCTTATTAAGACTACCCGTTGTTTCTTCCGTATTTCGGGGAAAATACTCTTCCTTAGGCACGCCTTGTACATTCCCAGTAGAAGTTGCGGTCTTTGATTGGCAATCACCCGCATTACCTCAGGCGGGATGAAATCGGACCCTGGTGCCTTACCGGGTTTTAGTCCGACTGCAGCTGCTTTCAGTTCCTCTACGGCAAATGATAAAGGTTCCGTATTGGGCGCATTCTGTCATCGTTCGTTCGCCGGTTCATGAGTAGGGAATAGTGCATCCACTATATTTCTCATTACTCGCTCGTCCATAATTTCCATTGGTTTCCTTCTGTTCAGTTTGTCCATTATAATTTTGTATCCAAGTCCGTAAGGGTTTACGTTTACATCATCGCGTAGTTCCTGGAATGCCTGATTTTTCTTGCGCGATATAGCCTTCTTCAGAGACTTCTTTGCCTCCATATATGCGAGCATTTCGTCGGCAGCTGGTCCGTCGGGTCTGGCTCTAGTATACCTTCGTCGTAGTCGTAGGAACTCTCGCCTGAGTGCTGAGATGTTGTCGTCCTACCAGTAAGTATACTGGTAAGCCTTCTTTCTGATATTCGGGTCCTCCGAGTCTTATTATCTCCATGGTTTGTTCCACTCTTATCCTCGCGTCGTCCGAGAGTTCAGCTCTATGACCCAATCTGTCAACTTCTAAGGTTAGCCGTATTCAATTCGTATTCAATTTCCGTGCGTCCCTTTTTCGGCTATTTGTAGTGTGATTGTCCTCCTCTCCTTTATCCCTCGAAGCAAAGGTGGACGATATATACTGGTGATCGCTGCCCGTATATATTTCCAAGACCTTCTGGTCCCTGACTTTGTGGTACATGCTCTCCGAGACCATAGTTATATGCAGTGCCAGGTCATCTAAAAGTAGCTACGCTCCTTATTTTGAGAAACTTGTTTTCGGAATTACTGTACGATGTGAACAGTTTCTAGCTGCTCTTCAATTAATTGACCTTCGACTGTTGTTAGTAATGGTGCAGCGAATATCTCTTTGAATATCTGCATGGTCAACCATTAGGATCTAGCCTATTACGCAAACTATAGAGGTATAGAACTTTAAGTTGCAATAAAACAACGATGGATTATTCGATTGACATGAATTTTATTTATCCGAAAGATAATCTTGTGGCATTACATTTTAAATATGATTTCTGGCATATGACCGCCACGGCTGGCGCGGATGTAGTCCAATCTGGACGTCCAATTTTCGATGACTTTCCAACATTTGTGGCCGTATATCGGCAATAATACGGCGAATGTTGTCTTCCAAATGGTCAAGCGTTTGTGGCTTTACCGCATAGACCAATGACTTTACATAGCCCCACAGAAAGTAGTCTAGCGGTGTTAAATCACAAGATCTTGGAGGCCAATTCACAGGTCCAAAACGTGAAATTAGGCGGTCACCAAACGTGTCTTTCAATAAATCTATTGTGGCACGAGCTGTGTGACATGTTGCGCCGTCTTGTTGAAACCACATCTCCTGGACATCATGGTTATTCAATTCAGGAATGAAAAAGTTAGTAATCATGGCTCTATACCGATCACCATTGACTGTAACGTTCTGGCCACCATCGTTTTTGAAAAAGTACGGACCAATGATTCCACCAGCCCAAACAGTCTGTTTTTCTGGATGTAACGGTGTTTCCACATACACTTGAGGATTACCTTCACTCCAAATGCGGCAGTTTTGTTTGTTGACGTAGCCATTCAACCAGAAGTGCGCTTCATCGCTAAACAAAATTCGCTTATGAAAATCGGGAACAACGGTAATCTCGTTTTGGGCCCATTCGACGAATCTACGCCTTACTTGATGATCGTTTGGCTTCAATTCTTGCACGAGTTGGATTTTGTAAGCACGCAAACCAAGATCCTTCCGCAAAATTTTCCATAAAGTGGATGGACACAGATCCAATTCCTGTGCTCGATGGCGGATGGACTCATTCGGGTCTTCCTCAATGCTACGCTCTACAGCAGCAATAGCTTCTTCTGTACGCACCGTACAGCGTCTCTGGGGATGCGAGTTATCAATAAGAGTAAACGTGGTGCGAAAACGTTCCATGGTTAATCGAATTAACTGCTCTGATGGACGATTTTGTCGACGATAAAATGGACGTAGTGCGCGATACGTTTTCCGCACAGAACCATTATTTTCGAAATAAAATTGCACTATTTGCAAGCGTTGTTCAGGCGTGAGTCTATTCATGATGAATTGCCAAACCAAACTGAGAATAAATCACTTGACAGCTGTTAAATCGGTCGCCAACTTGAAAAGTAATGCCAACTTAAAGTTCTATACCTCTATAAAAAACACCCTTTATTTCCACTCGATGTTCTTAAAATTTTGAGCATTTTAGCATGTCTTATGGAGCAGTTTCATTCTGCCCTTAGGGTCGGTCCTATTACGTGAACTTTTTCCATTCGATATTCTCTGAATCTCAAGCATATCTTATGAAACAGTTTCGTCTTCATGGAGACATTTGAAGCCATGTTGGTGATAGGTTATGCGATGATTGTTTTGCCCCTTTTCAATATCTGGGATTGATTTAAGGTTTCATCGTTTAGAAGACGGCTTAAGTCGCCATTATAGGGCTTCTATTAGTATGGTGTAGAGCTGTAATGAACCGACTTGATTTCTTTTTTGTAACTTCTTTACATGTTTTCATTTCAGTTTTCATTATCACATATGCAACAGAATATTTATGACTCAAGATAAAGTGGGCCTTTGGGGCAAATACTTTTTTGTCACATACACACATACATACAGAAAAGTGTACAAACTTGTCATTGTTTGTATTGGTTACAGTTAAAACTGCCAATAACTTTCATTTGGAGAGAGAGAGAGAGAGGGACTAAAATCGTTGTAAATGTTTTTTTAAATTTATACGTACGTACGACACTCCCATACTCTTACATATCAAGGGCACAGACACTTTAAAATGTTTTATGGTAGAATTTTTCGTAAATTGAGTATAAAAATGAATACAAATAAAATGAATTGCTGCGACTACAAATACAAGAAGTCTGTTGCCATACAATATACATACACATGTATGTACATACATATGTATAGTTCTGTATGCAAATTCTGTAACAGAAATATATTCGGAAAGAATGAAAAAAAAGAAAAAAATACCAAACGAATGAAACATAATGTGTCTGCAACAGTTAAAATATTTATTTTTATGATTATTGTCAAATGATGAAGGTTATAACAATGACTCTGTATGTGTGTGTGCTTGTGTGTGAAACAGGCTGACGAAAGTATTCATATCCGTATCCGTATCTCTATCTGTGTTTTTGTAAATTTTCGGTGAAAGTTATGCGGTTTATTTAGTGGTTGTTATCGCGCAACTAATATTGGTGGAAAACAGTTTTTTATTTCTGAAAATTATAGTGAATATATTCATGAGTACGAGTATATGACATTTTTATGTTTTTCGTAATTTAAATGTCTAGTTTGGGCCTCATAAATTTTTATATGTAAAATTCTGAATTCTAAATTCTAATTTGGAATATATTCTGATGAGTGTAATTTAATAGACAGAGTAATTTAATGGTAGTAAAGCAGACAGTGAAATATTACGTATAATAAATTGGAAAATGCGCCAGGGAAGCCAGTATAATTTATTAAATGAAGTTTAAAAAACAAAAAATTTTTAAAAGTGATTGAAAAATGTTTACTTGCCATATACTTTTTTACTTTGTTTTAAAAATGATTATGATGAAATTACTTAATTGGCCATTACAACCCTTTAGTCAGGATTACAACCTTGCTTCCCACACCACCCATATTGTGTGTGTTAATATTGTTACGTTTTTACCTTTTTAAAAACGTTTAGACATGAATTCGTTAATTGCAAACAAAGTAAAAACAAATGTGTTTAATTTAATTTCAGTTAACTCTCTTTATTCTTTACACTACTTTTGTGTGCCACCGTATACAACTTAACGATACAACAATAATAATCTGTTTATTCACTTTACTAGTTCACACAAGTGTCCACTGGACCTTTACAACCACGACTTATTTTGTTCACACGCAACTTCACACAAGGCTGACTGAATTAACTCTGACTGCTGCCTGCTTTGTCCAGCCCTTTTATAGTCCGACACAACCAGTCTAACGAACATTCTTGAAGTGGAAGGTTCGTGATCTCGCCTTCTCGAGAGCTCTATTGCTAATACATTTTGTTTGTGTACTTTGCTTATGTTGCCGTTGGTACTAGGCGCAATGAGGTTCGTCGTACATATGTGTGTGTGCAGCTTTAGATAATCAACACGTTCATTTTATTGTTAGTGTTAGTGTGTATTTGTATCGTGTGGCTTTTGTTTATCGTTTTTGATGTTAAACGATATTAGGTCGTTTCGATTTGCGTAACAATATTATCAATCAACGGCGGGATCTATTATTGAATTGAATGCCTGATTTTTTTATTCGCACAGTTTTTTTGCCAGTAGACTGCTGAGAGGAAGTCGCCTACAGAAATATTTTTTTATATTTCGTTTTACTCCAGATGTATGAGCTGGGTCCGTTGGAAGGACCAAATCGCGGAAGCCCTGTCATCGATTGGTGTGACCAACTGGCGTAGGCGCGCAAGAAGCAGAGGCACCTGGAAGGATGTGTTGCGGTAGGACAAAATCCGTTAATGGGGTTGTTATGTCTAATTAAGTAAGTAAGTAAGTTGTGCCTGGACATGAAAAACTTCACGTATTTCCACAAGAAAGCAGACTAGTTGCGTGAAATACGGACGATGAACTCCTCCAAAACGCGCCATTAATTGTGCCACAAATTTGCCTGTAAATGTTCTCATGATATCTCGTGCAGCGAGTCCTGTACCAATGGAAAGTGGGTGTCCACAAGAAATTCGGGTATTTTTCACTCCCATCTGGTCCACTAACCAGAATCTACCTTAGATTAGAGGTTTAGTTGACTGTTTCCATATTGTATGCGTTTGCCACACAAATTTCTGCAAGAATCACTGTTGGCGCGTTTCAGGATTATTTTGTAAGGACTGAAGGATTTTTTTACTACATTGAAGCAGAGAGTCTTCTGAGTCTGAGAGTCTTCTTTCTAAGCTTGTTTAGAAGGAAGGTTTATAACCTCCTTCTACTTTTAGAGCCTTTCCACTGAAATAATAATCTGTTACTCTGCTGAGATAAATTTGTGTCCGTTCTGCAAAATGCCTGACAATATATTTACACTCGATCTCTCTAATGGTCATATTTGTTACGGACTATTGTATATCAACAGTCGATCTTATCTTTTGGAAAGAACACTGGTTGCATGGTATTCCCTAGACCTTCTCGAGGGCTGCCTGGTATACATTGTCCTCTCTGTGCAGTTAGGTATATTATGTTCAAGGCAGATAGACTTATATTACTGCGGCTCTTTAATGTTGTATTCAGCTTTGGAATCAATAAGATATTCTGCTTCTTCCATTCGCATAAAATTCATCTTCCGTTTAACAAGTGTTGAAAAGGTCGCTGAAAAGGTCTAGCTACTCAGATTTTTATCGATCGTTTTGTGAAGCAGCTTTTATTTCTTAAACACGTATCTTGTTGGATAAATCCGCCTTAAATTTCTTTGGATACACTGTGTGATAACTCTCTATGAGCCATAATTAAATGACTTAAAAAATGTTTCATTTACCATTGCATACTTTCAGGCATAATACAATTTTTAATTATACTTTTCAGGGTTCAAAATGTTCATTATGATTGCGTTTATAATTGTAAAATTTTATGATTTTCTTTTTTAGTTGATTAAAATTTCTTTTATTGTCTACTTTAAGGCATTAAATTTGTTTGTTAATAGTTTTATTCTAAGCCATAAAAGAACGTTAATTACAAAAACTTTCTCTCCTAAAACTATACCATACATATGTACACGACAAAGCAATGATACTTAAATTTAATACCAGAAATTCCGTATGACTTGAAACATTTTGCAAAATTAGAGTCATGGTTGTAATATAAACAGTCCGCTTGGAATAGACTTTTGTACATAATGTGTCACTTCATTTTCCTTATATGCTAGCCAGGCGGCAGAAAGAGCGAGAAGGGGACGTCAAAATATTTAAAGCCTGCACGTAAATGTAAGCATACATACAGGAGGACATTTTTTAAAGCTATTTTCGGTTAAGCACCAGCAGTAGTATAGTGGAAGGGTTGTTGTTGCTGTTTTTGCCTGGTATCTCTCTGGGTAGATAAGAACCGGACGAATTTTAAATATGCCATGTTAAGACAGAAGTGAAGAGAAATGGTGTATATCCTTGGCCAAAAAAACTGTTGTACTGTGTTTATATTTCTCCTGACTTTTTTTTGCCATGCCAACCAACACATACGTTGCATACTTTATGGCTTATGTTGTAGTTAAAACCTGCATTAGATTGAGTGCGCGTGTGAAAGCATAGATGTATGTTAGGGTTTGTTAAAAATAATAGCTAAATACCGCTATTTTTAGCTAGTGGACTTTAACGGTGACAAACTCAAATATGGTAACACGTTGACAGTAGACTATGGCTTATAAAGTCATACACTTACTACCCAAAAAAAAACCAGCCATGCTAAGGCAAATTGTCTATGCATGTCTATCTATTACAGGGACTATCTTGCTTGTTTGTTTGCTTGCTTGCTAGTTGCGTTGTATGATGGCTATACACTTGCAATCCTTTGCTGCCACTCTAAATTATTGTTGCATGCTTGTCTAAATTTCTAGTTTTTTGAATATTTTTGTTGTTATTACTGCTGCTGCTGCTGTTTATTTTCTTTTATAGAGTGATAAAATTTTAGAGAGAGATTTGTGCTTACGAAAAATTGCATACGAAAATTGTAGCATATATTTAGGAGGTATTAGCAAGTAGATTGTAAATGTGGATAATAAATATCAAACTGGTAATTAGTAAAAAAAGTTTGGAGAGAGAAAAAAAATACTGTTATCTTGTTCATCTACCATAAGTACGCATGCATCCTTGCATACTTTAGTCCGTCTAACATATTCTAATGCCTTTGAATATCAAAAGAAAACTTAACCAGCATTTAAACTAAAGTGCTCTTAATGCAAGTTATTTAAAATTAATACACGAAAATGTTTTTAAAGCTTTTATAAGATCAAACTTTATATCCTTTATAATACCTGTCATTTATCATAGGAGTAAATCATACTTATGGTATACTTTTAGGCTTAAAATAATTGATAAGCATACATTTTCATAAGCAAATAACCAATACTGTGTATAGTAAACGGGCTAAGGAATGCTTAAAGATTTTTAAGTTAAATGTTCTTTTTTTAAAATTAAATGAAGCATACTTTTGGTCAAATAAAGAAATATACAAACTATTGCACAAACAAATATTAGCTTAGAAGTTTGATGTGAATAATTTTATGTTTAAAATCTAGAGATACGATATTTTCTTTTATTTAAATAGAAATTATTTATATTACCCCTAAAAGTATACTTTATAAATGCTAAGGGAAATTATGTATATTTTTTAAAATGTATAACAATAAATATGGATATTAAACCAGACCTGTTAACAATCTATAGCTACTATATAAATTTTTTAAATCCTAAAAGTATACTGTAATTTTATTATATTGGAAAGAAATATATTTTAGAACAAAAGCCATTGATTTTCGATTTGTTTTGATCAACTTTCTTTGTTACTTAAGCTATTCCCTATTTAATGCTTTACGATTAACACATATGTAAACATCCTAAAAGTATGCTGTATTTTTATTATGTTTACTTGAAAATATTCCAATCATTTAAGGGAATGATTTTTTTATTTTGTAGTCCTCCAAAGTTTCTTTAATTTTAACGTCCTTTAAAACTGTCCTTTATTTAATTTTGAAATGCTCTGTTTTTACATTCCAATTCCATACACAATTATATGGCCCTTAAATGTATGGTTGCTATTCAATCATTTGTTAAATCATTTCACATTTAAACACCAGCACTCTGGCAATCTAGTAACGAACATCAAAGAAAAGCAGTGATTTGTATTCGCCAGAATTCTCTCTAATGGTATTTGCCTTGAAATTTTGTTTAATTACACAATAATACAACCCCCCGTAAAATATGCAATGAATGTTTGGCTCTTGAACCACAAACGCATTAGATACTAACAGCACCATGGAGTGTAGATGGGGGAGGAGAGAAGGCCAGCTCTATAATCGAAAAAGGAAAGCTTTAAATAATACCAATTAATTACCATAAAATCAAGAGAAATGAAATGTTAGCAGCCAGTAAATGAGTGGGTGTTGAATGCCACAATAAATGAAATTAGCTTTAATAAATTATACAGTAAAATGGTAGCATACTTTTAGGCGTTATATAAATGGAAAATCAAAAAAGAATAATTAAAACGAAGTGTTTAGTTTGTTTGTTTTTTCTTTGGATTTAAATTTTTAAATCACTTTGAAAATCAATTGTGAGTTAATAAATGTGCAACCAAATCTAACACTTTACGCTTGATTGTCTCTAAATTGAATAGACACTGAGTTAAACGAGAAAAACAAAAGGAAAAAACGTTCTAAAGATAAGACCAATAAGTCTATTGTCTGTTCCTTTACGTTTATCTTTAAAACCCTTTTGAATTTTGTTCGTTAGTTATTTGAAGTATGCCTAAAAGTATACTGTACCTTTTGTATTATTCGTTAACTAACCAATAATACAATAATACTTAAAAATATCAAGTATGAGTATGTGTGGTTGATTGCGTTTGTCTAGTTGAGCATTTGATTGTTGTTTTTTACTCACTTTTTTTTTGTTTGGAAAACCTATTCAAATAATGTAGACAGAGGTTCTCTTCTGTGTTTTTTGTAAACTGGGCACTTATGCCATTGTTTTTCCGGCTAGACATCATGTCTAGTTGCCTGTCAATATATGCTCACCATCCATTCAACATTTGACATGAATCATCATCATCGTCATCATTATTATTGTCGTTATTCTACATCATCCTTGTGCCAGCTAACCTTGATGCCAGCTTAGGTCAACCAGTTTCGAGTACGAAAGGGAAATTTATTTGTTTTGCTGTCTGTACATTAACAAGGTTTCAATTGTGTTTAACAATGGAAATAATAGTATACTTTAAGGCTGAAGAGAAAAATGGCAAAAGTTTAAAGCATAACTTACGGCAAAAAGGTGGAGTAAGTTATTTAAGTTTTAAGATTTGAAAAGAAGAATTAAAGAAAAATTTTCAGTTGACTATCCTAAGATTTTTATTCAATTTATATGCACTCGATGATGTAGATGAAATTGTTGTCCAGTGGTTTCTCAAGGAAACCAAATAAGAGGAGGCAATGGATGAGGATTCTGTACAGAATAGACATTTTCTGCCAAAGGTGATTTGGATAAATCTTTGGACTGGCATCCAGGAGTTATTGTTTTTGACGGAATTTATATTATCGGTATTAAAACGGGACCTTATAGAATCCAAACGTGCTATGCTTTTTTTTAAGACGGCTGCCAATTAAGCCTAACCTACCCAGGGCATTTTTCAAATCATTCGATGTTAATCTAACGCATTAGGCTATTGAAACATGGACACATATTATGTACGATTGTGTTTAGTAGTGCTCTTTGCTAACAGTAAAGCTGGCCAATAGTTTCGTTCATGCATGAGTTCAGTGTCATCTTCTGTTTATAAAAAATAGACAAAAAACAACATATTTTTCATTGTCTACCTTTAGGCTAAACATTATACCATTTTTTCATAGACTACTTTTAGGCTAAAATATACAAACTACTTCCCCTTTGAACATTTTAACCCAAATCAATCACTTTTCATAAATAAATAACATCCATGACATTAATCACATATAATATGATAGAATATATACTTTCACTGGATAATCTTCATATCATAACAGAATATCATAGCCATCATCATTATTATCACAGTCATAGTGGTCATATAAGCATAGATGAGGAAAGAATGTCTGGTAACAACCCCTCACCAATGCTTAGAATAAAAAAATCACTGAAAAGTTTTTCAAATAAACTACACAAGCATAATGTTATTTACGTGTAAAGACCATAACATAGAGACACACCGTGGCACTTAAGGGGCACGGGGGGAGGAAGAGGGTTGAACGATACGATTTAATAACATATTAAGTTACTTAAAGTTGATAGATTAGATTGTAAAGGTTAATACCGCTTATTAAATAAAATTATAGATTTCCTAGGAAGTGATATAAAAATAAAGAAGTATACATAGAGAAGGGGGAAGTATACTTTTAGGCATAAAGAAAAATAAAGAATTTGTGGACTTCTATATTTAGGCGGGTTATTTTTAAGCTATTTCTTATTTAAACTTGTGCATACTTTTAGGAAAATATTTTTAATAAAAAAGAAGAGGTTTTTTGTGGTCAAAATTTTTTTTCAAAGGGGGACTATCAATTGACTTTTGCCGTGGTTGTAAGTTTATGATGCCAAAGAGGCAGTTTAAGGATCTATTGTTAATTATTTATTGTTAATTGTTAATTTTCTAAACCTTAAGGGTCACATAGACTTCCAAAAAGGACACAAAAGTCCTATTTATTCTGCCCAGAATTGGTAAGTAAATGTTCTGCAAAACTGCTAGAAATTGATCGGCTCTAGAGATGACACAGGAAAAATTGTCAAAGACAGGTGGAAAACTCGAGTGTGACTATTAAGTCTGCTGAGAGATGGTTAAACAGTATACCTCACCTGTATAACATTACTCCGTTCAATATGTCAAGTTCTCCTGGGCTATACAGGGTACCTAAAGTCGATTTTGAAGAAGGCTTAGGGGCTGAGTTGGAGCGTCGCCGTAGTCTAGTAGTTAGTGTGTTGACTTATTAGACGTGCGGCAACGATTCAAACCCCTAGTCAGACAACTCCAACAAAACGAAATACGAAGAAATAGTTCTTCGGCGACTACCTCTCAGCAGATTTCTGGCAAAAACTCTAAGAGTAAATAAAATTGCCATGAAAAGTGTCTCAGAAAATTGTTGTTCGGAGCCGACTTTAAACTGTAGGACCTGCCGCTTATGGATAAAATTAACACACACAACCTAAGTGGTGTGAGAAGCTAGGTCGTAATCCAATTATGTATGTATGTATGTATGTATGTATGCATGATAGAAGCTGCAGCGATTAGTGCTCTTCTTAAGCCTGATAGGCTGCTTGACTAGCCCTCATTGTACAGATCATTGTGTAAGCTTTACTCAGTAGGTGTTTGAAAGGATAATATTTAATCGCCTTCAGGAACACCTCAAAGACTGGAATGGTCTCTCCGAAATACAATTTGAGTTCTGCAGGGACAGAGTGGTGATGATGATGGTGTAGGAAGCTTGGAGCGGTAGTCACGCGAGAATAAAATTCTGTGTGGTAATCTCACAAATGCTATGAATTTATCGACGAATGGTTTGTGTAGCTGAGCATTGCGGATAATTAGTAGGAAATGTGGAAGATGAATGAAAAAAAAAATCGTTTGCCTGATGTTCTGAAAGAAACTCACGCTAAGTAATTTTAGCGGCTGGAAGTCTATGCAAACTGAACTGAACTGATTCTAACTCCTTAAAAACAAATTCCAAATGTAGGAAGACTGGGGAGTGAGGCTAGTGATACCATACAGTACTAAAGTAAAAGGAACACGTCTAATAGGTCTCACCCTGGCCTATTTCACTATTAAACTCTTCACTTTGAGTGCAATCGCTTCCAAGGTCCTTTAATTCGATACGCCTTTAATGTGTTTTATTTTTATTTAAAAATTAATTCAAATAAATTAAATTGCCCTTAAATCAGCAGATCCATTAAAAAATATACAAATTTAAATACAGACCTACAACAACAACAACAAAGACAACAATAATTGACCATCTCTCTTTCTCTCTCTCTCTCTCTCTCTCTCTCTCTCTTGACTGACAGTTAAAACCCAAGTTTGTTGTTTTTCCCAAACAAATCTGCTCACTACACTAACATACATACCCATGAAGAGAGCATGATAAAGTGTAAAAAACTGTTGCATACCTTTAAAGCTGTTGGCAAAAAAAACACAAAATATTTTGCATACTTTTAGATGCGTTTAACAAACGTTAGCCAGTGTTTTAGAAAAAAAAAAAGGGAAAAATACAGAAAAAGAGAGAGCATGGTTAGGGGTTAAGTGCATGAATAATTGATTTCATTTCAACAACAACATTCAACATGAAGTAGTAACGGCACAACGGTGACAATGTGACATTTTGTGTCTGGCATTCATACATCAAAAGGAGTTGATATGTATACTCAGCCCATGCCGCTGGGTGAAATAGCCAACCAAACATTTCATTTAAATTTAAATAAGCAGCAAACGCTACGAGGCGTACGTACATATATGGAGGCATTATTAAGCACTCTCTCTCTCTCTCTCTCTCTCGCTGATAGGTTTACCTTAACATATGCTACAGAAAACAGAGCCTTAAGTTTTTTTTCGTTTTGTTTTTCTTGTTGTTGTTTGTTTTATGAGGTTTCATACACTCGATTGCAGTTTATTTGCCAATATTCAGTAGCAAATATGAGTAGTATTTTCGAAAATGGCTTTTTGTTTGTGCGTTTAAATACACAATTACCCCGTTTCGGCTTTGATGGACGACTGACTTGGCTACCTTTTGGTCTCAGCATAGTTGAGTATTTGTCTGGGGCTGGTTGTTCTTGTTGTTGTTGTTGTTGTTTTTTCCTTTTGAAAAATTCCTTTGTCCGTTTTTAATCCTTGACAACTGTATGATGTACCTCTTAGTGATTCGTTATGCTATTGTATTATATGTTGTATCCTCGGGTATACAAACGCACAGCGTGTAGTAAGAAATCAAGAACGCTAAGGCTGGAGTTTGGAGTTGGAGTAGAGCAGTTGTCATGGTTTATCAGTCATTTACCATGCGTTTTTCGTGTTGTTGTTGTTGTTATTACGGTTATTGTCTATCCGGGCATCAAGCGAAGCATAAATATATTTGCACACTGCTCCTACAATCATTATACATGGCATTCATATCATCCTACATTCATTCATTCATTCATTCACTCATTCACTCATTCATTCAATCATTTGTTCATACATACATACCTTCATTCATTAAATGTTTATGTATGTATACACGCCTGTATTGTGTCCATCATACTATGTTGTCTCTCTCTAGTGTACTATGCCTGGAGTTTATTTGTCATCAGCATCAACATCAACATCAACATCAACATCAACATCAGCATCAGCATCACCAACATCATCATCATCCTCTTCATCGTCCTTTTCGTCTTATTGTGTGTATGAAGAGTTTATTTGTTTTGATGCTGCTCATTTGTTGCCATGACAAAATTATTTCTCTTTTTGTTGTTCTTGTTGTTGTTGGGATTTATTTGTTAAATTCCTCTGACTACTACCTGCTACCTTCTTTTTTCTATAATTTTTTAATTTTATTTTTTTAATGTTTCTATGGCCGCAGAACAAAAAAAAAAAAAGAAATGAAAAACAAGTTGTTTTTTGCTACAGAAAAGAGAGAGAGAGAGAGAGAAAAAAAATCAAATTAATCGCTTGTTATTATTTCAATAAATGTTTCAGATTGTATTGCATAGCTTTAGGCGTTTTAAAAAACATGTCAAGCGAATTGTTGTTAAATACAAACCGAATTGTTAACGGAAAAACAAAATTTAATTGAACATTACAGAGGAAAACAAATGGCCTGGTGAAAGACATAACAAAGGAAGAAAAAAAATTAACTTCAAATGGGTAATAAGGCTCAGCTCAGCTGGAGATGCAGGGCTGCTATATAGTCTGGCTAGACACTGGTGATCTTTAGATGCTCCTGGTTCTCAGTTCTCCTATCTGATAAACCATATTTGGAAATATTGTTAGTATAACGGGAGGCAGATCAAGTGCCTGACAGCTACTTCCAGGGCAGAACCAACCTTTATGGTTTTGGAAATTGATTCACAACGAGACTTTGTAACAAAAGGGAATGACAGTATTCAAGAGGCTACATACTCTTTAAAAAAGAGGAATCATTATGCAATATATGGTTGGGTATATGGCATTGAAAGATTGTCTCAATTTAACTTGGGTAGAATGTGCAAAGGACTGGATAAGGTTATATTATGTGACAGACTGCCCGCCAGCCGAGCACTCAGCTCTTACAGGGTGAACTCGGTGAATAGAATGAGATTTGTATCTCTGTTGCGCCGCAAGTCTAGGAATTCGTATGCTGGATGAGCTTGCGAGGAGAGGTTAGGTTAGGTTAGGTTAGGTTAGCGTGGTAGCTTTAATTTACTAAAAAGCTCACTTGAGCACGCATAGCGGCCCGTTGTGATGCCACAGGTGAACGCAGCCTCTGTACTAACCAAGTTCCTCCGATCCAAGGAGGGGGAAGTTGGTCAGCGCAAGGGCAGCACATTTTCAAAAAGCACGACTACCCGCGCTGGAAAACCAGCCTGAAAGTTTGATAAACGAGGCTATGTCCTTGATATCAATGGACGATAACTTCGTCAAGCTGACAAGGGTCGGAGAGCCAAATGCCCTATATCTGCACCCCGTAAGGGATGAGCATTGGTAGAGGAAGTGGATGACAGTCTCCTCCTCCTCGGCGGATCTGCATCCACGGCAGAAGTCGTTAAACGGGAGTCGCATTCTTTCCGCGTGTCTACCCATAACACAGTGGCCTGTAAGCATGGCCACTGTGGTCGAGAAGAGGAGTCTCCACGCAATTGTTAGGGTCAGAAAATATCTGCGGAGGGAGAAAAAAAATGAAGAGTGCAATACTGAGAAGATTCTTCTCAAACCGAATGGCTTTGGGGCAATAAAAACTTTTGTTGGGAAACTACATTAAGAGGATATCAGAGTCAAGCATCAGACTATTCACAATTGCGATTTCCTCTGGCATCTGTTCTATTAGTAGGCATGCCAATAGATTTAGTGTTCTCTCAAATGACCTCAGCACGTGGTGTGTGTACCAGGAGAAGGAAGAGACTATGGTTTTACCTCATGTGTCAGTGTCCTTCCCTTGTCAAGAAGAGGCGCAGCTCATTTTCGGCCCACCTAGACCTAGGGCTTTTCAATATAAATACGGCTATTGCAAGATTATTTGTGAGATTAATTGTGTTATCACAATGAGCCTAAACACTGGTTTAAGTGGGAGCTTGCTCTTCAAGGAGGATCCATCATCTTTTTTTTTTAAGCTTTACGAATTAAAGGTTGGGAATCTTCGAAAGACATTGGTAGCCCGGGCTACGAGAGCTGGCTTCAAATTCTGCTGACCTTGCTCTCTCAGCCAATCTTTGTTGCGTCAATACCTTCCTTGCGAAAACACATACTGCGTTCCAATTGTCACATGAGCATAACATCAGGTTAACTATGTTATCGGGCATTACATGGAATCCTACTGTCCTCTCCAGGCAATTTCGTTGAACAACATATCGCGGGCAAGTAAAGAAAACGTGCTCCGCCGTCTGCCTTTCGTTGGGGCATTCCGGGCATGCCTCGTCTACGTCATGACCATACTTATAGAGATATGCCCTATAAGGTAGAAGTTCACCTGACCGTGTTTTCTTTCGGTCCATTCGCCTATGCTCGGTATGAGTCTGTGGGTCCACCATCCCTTGGTTCCTTCATCTAACCCAACATAATTGTGCTCAAATACATACGCGGGAATTTGGTCCTAGAAACTATTCTTGGTGTCCCTCGTTTCCATTGCCGTAATCATAGCAGAGAAGTGAAACTATTTTTTTTTGTCTTATTAAGAAATATTTTGGATACTGCGTGGGAGTTAATATATTTAAAGCCGCCAGCACCCATATCAAGTAAGGTGATCTACTGAGGTATGAAACTGCTGGTGTTGTTTCACACCGTCTACACAAGCCACATAACAGTGTAACTAGGAAGTCTAGTGTAATAGTACGAGTTTTTAAGACAAGGTATCACCTATTTCAGAGCGTCTATCTTTTGAATTTTTCCTATTTGGAAGTCATAGTCCCTCCTTACGAGAAGTCTTTTAATGCCAAATGCAAAGTTCGTATGATTAACACTTTAAAGGATTTTAAAGCTCCTTTAAGTATTGACATCAAATAAATTGATCACTAAACTATACTATAAAGTGATTTAATTAATACATCCTTAAAGTATGCAACAATTTGTAAATAATTTTATGGAACATCAATAAATATGCAACACTTTTTATGGATTCTCTTTTGATCCATGATAGCAAGACAGAAAAGGATTTCACTAATACTTTATTGTTGCATTTGTTAACTTTGTTTCTGTGTTGCTGTAATAAACACAAAGTAAGACAGAAGATAAGAGATAGAGAGAGAGAGAGAAGGAAAGCGAGTGAGTGGGCGAATTGCAAGAAACTATGTATATTGAAACTGAGTTAATTAAGTTCATGTATTCATGCAAAGGAATGTAAATTGAACCCTTGACAATGCATTGAACAAAGTGACTCGATGAATATCAACGACAGCAACAGAACAACAACAATGGCAACAAAAGCAGCGGAATATCATCAGACCAAACCATTGGCAATTGGCATTAAAAATCAATCTTGTCTCCATAAAACATGATAAAGTGGAAAATATTTGTTAAACAAAAGATTGTTGAAGAAGAACTGGTAACAACAACAACAACAACAACAGCAGCAATAGCACCCATTTCTCAATACTTATGACCAGGCTTTATTGGCACGAGTTCTCTTGCTGAACAATGTGCTTCAATGAGGTTGTCACTATAAATTGATGAAAACACACAGGCAACAGCGACAGACAACAAAAAAGGAAGAAAATATTGTAAATAAATTTCGATATCATTTCGTATTTTTCTTTCGTTTTTTCTTCTTCCATTTTTATCGCTTGATTGTCCGTCTGTTGTTAACATTTTCATTACTTACGTTGCATATAATGTAAATGACAGTTTCGATTGGCCATTTGATGGGTCAACTGGACAGAATGACAATTTCATTTCAGTTATTTTAAATAAACATACAACAACAACAACAACAACAACAAAAACAACAACATATTCTTTATTATTGTTGTTGTCAACAAATTTTATTTCAAATTATAAAAAGTTCGTTTCTGTAAGCATTACTGGGCTATAAAGAGACTCGTTCTAAAAATATGTTACAGATTATTCCCTTCTTCTCACTTCAATTTCAATTATACAGTGTATCTGTATAAAGATTGCTTCAAACCTATTGCCCTGCCAAACTTTAGGATACTGCTCGATGTCAACAAGGTCAATACCATGCCTAGCACTGCTATGCATCCATGCGTTTTCTTCTGGGATGCATTAATAGCCCACAGTTTTCAAGTATGTATTCTGATGATGAATTTTTATCATCAAATAAGCAGTATATTGGCTTCGAGACAATCCCTTTACTGAACCAGTGTCTTGGGAGCCTACTATTCTCTGTCAAAAGGCCAGTTCCTAGCATCAGATTATTCCCCAAATAGTCAGATGCAAGATTCAAATATTTTAGTGGCTTAAACCAAAGAAAATAAAGTATAAAGAATGTGCATTTTAACATATTTTGGAATATTTTTCAAAAATATTTCATGACGCGGTGGGAAAAATAGAAGGGAATGATACAGAAACCAAGAGCGTAACAATGCGTTGTTCTCATCGTGCGTTTTTGTTGTTTGAACACTTTTTTATTTATTTTTCTGGTGTTAAAAACAGACGTCGGCATCAATGTCCCTCAGGGGAAGAACATCTTCGGCTTTTTAGACACATAGGACACGAACATCAAGAATGTTCGTTAAAAAGAGCGTAAAAATCTTGTCAGTTTTTAAAGAAGAAGGTTCATGTCGCTTTTTTCAGACTTCAATTATACACCCAAAGAAATATCACAGTAGTATTCACTAATATCAATGAGAAATGATTTCGATTTTTGGAAAAATACTTGCCAAGTTAAATACGGTGTTTTTCTGATCACATGTACATATCATTGGGTTAATAAGTAGACTTGAAATTATTACCAACAATTTTCCTCTAGGTTAACACATGCCTATGGTTATGGATTTGTGAGTGAGAGAGAGAAAATAAGTTGAGAGAATTTATTTAATTACAGCCATATAAAAGTGTTAGTAATATACTATATTTTTATTTTCATTTCATCAACATACATATGTAAAGCCGTCTATCTTTGGCTTAATAATTTTGGATAAATAAAAATAAAATAAAACAACGATTTTGTTATTAAAAGAACATAAAGCTATCCATCTTTGGCTTAAAAATTAGATAAATAAAAATAAAAAGAATAAAAAAACCATTTTTTATTAAAAGAAAAAAAAAACGAGCATTCCAAAGCATTTAAAAAAAAATATACTATGGAACAAAATAAAAAATAAAATATGCCCAGCTAATGACATAGAACATTTTTAACACAAAATATTCTTCGAGTGTTATTCTGAAATAAAATGATAAAGCATCCGCAGCACATGTATTGTTGTCGCAGTCTGATCGACAACTATATCAAAAAACACAAGAATACATATACATGTACATACGTACGATGAGAGCAACACATTGTTACGCTCTTTGTGTGTGTTCATTTTCCTTCTGTCTTCCTCTCCCCTCATCCAGAAATGATTTTTAAAAAAGATTTTGGTGAGAGCGGGTCGTAATGTTACGACCCGCCATAAGAAATTTTACTTCTACATGATGCGTATTCTTTATATCCATATTCTTTGCTTAAACACAGTCTCTGTCTCCCGTTCGCTTCTCTGTCAAAATGCCGATTTCTAGCCTCAGAGTATTCCCGAATAGTCAGATGCAGGACTCAAATATTTTAGGGGCTTAAACACGAAACACTTGTTCCTATTTCACAGAAAGATTCTAGTCACATAGTGGCATGGAGGTTTTCCTCCTCGCCAGGTGATTTGCTATTTAAATTTCGCAAAACTCGATCTAAGCCCCAAAATAGTGTAACACTACGTTAGGTTAGCTTAGGTTAGAGGACGTGTACTTGTCAATTAAGCCAAGTACGCACCACTTATGTTGTGTGTGTTAATTTTTTATACATGAGTGTAACACTATATCCCATACTTAAATGATTCGACCTTCTCCTCCTCACACGAACCGGCTGATCGATAAGATGACAGCTTGACTGTCATATAGTATTGCCATGTCTCATTCTAATTGTTTTTTGTTCAAGTTTTGAGTGAGTAGATCTTTCGATGTGACTTCTGATAGGAAGATACTCGCAAGTTTTCTTACTGTTTGACTACTGCTCCTGGCCCGATATCTTGTGCGCTTGACCCATTCCTATACAGTAATCCCTCGATTTACGTCGAAGTTGGTTCCAAAAAAAAGCGACGACGCAAATCGAATTCCATATTGCTCATATGTACTACAAAGTAGTATGTTTTTAACAAGGAACATAAATAATTTACAGTAATTTCTCGATTTACGTCGCAGTTTGTTCCAAAAAAGGCGAAGTAAATCGAATGATGACGCAAATTGGAGTTAAGGGAACAAAAAATTTTACGACGTGAATCGAAACAACGTTAGTCGAGGCGACGCAAATGGAAGGATTACTGTACCACAGAAGGGTCCCTTCTATACTTTTCTGTATTCTTCAAAAGCATTGTTCTTTATAAACGTGAGCAATTTTAATGACTGCATTGCATTACTTACTATCCTAGAAAAAAGTTGATACAGCAGCTAATAATAATCAATTTGATTCCATTGAAGATTTGTGCACAACGCTACAAAAGTATCTTTTAGGTTCTGGCTTCAATATTGTTGTAGTTGTGAAATATTAGACGTTGAAACGCCTTCAGTAGTGTAGAGCTATTCAAAACTTCTGCAGAAATTCCCATGTTATTCTCCACGGCAGAATCTTTTTACAACGATGTTTAAACCTAGGCTGAATAGTAGGCGTAAAAGTATACAGCCTTCTTAAACGTACGTAAGTAACTGGTCATTACAACCCACAGTTTTGCAAACTAGCTTGTTGCACCACCAATGTTGTGTATCTTAATTTTATGTATGAGTGGCGTGACCTTAAAATTAAGGCGACTCCGATAGATAGATTTGAGAAACTTTTCATGGCAATAAAATTTTTTTCAGAGTTTGCCAGGAGACTGTTGAGTTTGCCATAAGTCGCCGTAAGAAATATTGATTGAACAACAGGCTCTCGCCTAATAACAACACACTACCTACTAGACTACAGCTTTGCCTTTCTCCGAATTGTGATTGGTTATCCACTTAGAAAGAAAGAAAGCTTCGTTGTTATTGATTCGCCTACGCAATCTCCGGCTTCATAGCTTCGCCATATACTAGGGAATTCTCCTTTTAATAATAACTCGTCATAAATTTATTTAGAAGCACTAGACATGCATACTACTCTAGTCTAGTATGCGTTTGTCTAGAGGTAGTATGTAGTTTTGTTACACATTATCACAGGTTAGACATCTCCAATAAAACGTATGCCTCTCATCAGATTTGTGAGTGAAATAAAATTGCCATGAAAAGTATCTCAAAAATCTGACGTTCCAAAACGATTTTAAACTGTAAGTCCAGACACTCATGTATAAAACTAGCTGTAAGTGGTGTGAGAAACTAGATTGTAATCCTAGCTAAAGGGTTGTAATGACCAATTATGTATGTATGTGTGTATGAAGCTTCTACAGAGAATCAGTAAAATTCCAAAGAAATTCTAAATTGCGCCTAAAAACCCGCTTCACTTTTTTCTATAAAGACAGCCTTGGTGTTCATTACCTTCTTCAATACATTTACATCCCGTGCACTTTCCATTTTAATTTTTTGTGTGAGAATATTTTGTTTGCCTTTAAATACAAACAACTCTTTCTGCGTCCGATTTCTCCTATAAAATTTCCCTAAAAAATTTCTACTAAAAATACTCTTTTCGCATGTGACGTCATACTTTAAGGAGAAATATTTCCAATAGAAATTTCCTTAATTCCACGCTCTTGCTCTTTTCGAAAAGATTGTACGCTCTCTTTTAAAAACTCTCTCTCTCTCTCTCTCTCTATAAGTGAGAGAAAATGTCCTCTATTATGGGAAATTTTTTGCTGTTTTTTCGTCATTCTATTATTAATAATGCAAGTAAAACAGTAAAATTAAACGAAACTAGCCGGCTTTTTTTTTTTTGAAAATATTATTGCGAATGTAATTATTACCCTCTCACTATAGTTTAGTTGTTGTTTTAGTAATTGTTGTTGTTGTTATTGTGAGTCTTTGTAGTTTTACCTTGAATGAGTTTGTCGTTTGGTTTAGTCTGTATGAAAACCACTGTAATATAGAAAACCATTCACCATGTTTATAATGGTGGTTAGAACAACAACTTACTCACTCTTTCACTCTGTCTCTCTTTGTCTCTCTCAGGTACCTTAATGGTTAAACAATAAACCTCTCTGTTCATATGCAAATTATATTTAGAATGGCAGGCGAAAGAGGAAAAAGCAAGTAAAGGATGAATGGTTACGTTAAGGCTAACATTACAATACTAGTTAGTCACTATCACATTAACACTGTAGTGGTTGACTGGTTGGTGAACGTATGAGAGTGTGTGTATGTATGTGTGTGTGTGTGTTTGTGTGGAAAACACCAGTTGCTTATGGTAACTTTAGCTCTCTTGTTCTCTATGGGACTCTGTTGCTTTACTGGTTTGTTTCTCTGTTGAATATTTGTGTGCTATGCTTGCTTATATGTATGTATGGCTGTGTGTGTGTGTTGAGAGAATGTGTATGTGTGTGTGTGGCCTGTTTTTAGTTATTTGTTTGCTAAATGCATATTGGTTTTGGTTTTATTTTAAACTGGCTTTCATTTCCTTTAACGTAATAGAGTAACTCATTTAAGGGTTTTTAATTGAATACAATGTGGTATTTAGGTTGTTAAGGATTTTAATAAAATGGAAGCTTGGTTTATTGTATGAAATACTTTCATATTGTATTCATAAGCAAATCATAGCTTAAAGCCTGAAAGAAAATTTAATAAAAATTGGAAAAAAAACCTTCTTCCAACACACCCTTTTATATTGTCTCTAAGCTTCCACAACTTGGCCTGTCTATATTTCTGAAAGGCTTGTATAGAAATTTGTTTGGTTTTGACATGGTATTTTGTAGCTTAAAGGTGTGTGCTCTTAAAACAAGTGCATACATTTGTGCGTGCTTGTGTGCTTGGCAAGTCTAACGTAAAAAAATTAAAAACTAAAGTATACTTTTAGGTGCGTTTCAACATTCTTTCGTTTATTTTGTTTGTTTTGTTTTAATTTCCTTTCACACAGCCTTAGACACATACAGAATAATTTTTTGCTATGGTTTTTGACACAGTATTTAAAAAAACGAAGAAGAAAGAAACCATGGCTGCAAAGTTAGAAAAAAAATCGTTGGAAACTAAATAAAGCCAATCAAACCAGGTACAGAGAACACCATACAAGAGAGTTTTAAAGTCATGAATTTTAGTTTTTCTATCACATATGAAAGAGGAGGAGTTCTTTTTTTTAAATAAACAATAAATTAACAGGAAAATATGAAGAGCGTCAAGGACAGAGAGGGTATAAGTTGGGTTATAATGAGCATTTGATGTTATGAGAAGCAATTAAAGCTTGTAGGGTGTAGTTAACCATGAGACAGGAAACTAATTTAATAGACTCCTTTGAGCTGTTTTAGTAATGCTAACAAGCAAAAGAAATATTTTTTCTGTACCCTGTTGTTAATTGAATTTTGTTTTTAAAAAACAAAGTTTCCAGCCGTTTGTTTTTCTGTATTTTTGCTTGGCGTAAACTTCAAATACATTTGCGGGTGGAAGGAAAATGCCCCAATATTTAAACTAATTATTGTATTTAATTTGTTTATTTTATTGTCTTAAATTAGCACTATTATAGTAAATTAATTATAATACTCCAAGCCATTGAAAATTCCGTAATTATAAATTCAAATTAGAAAACCTCAAATTAAAATCCCCATGAAAAAAAAAACATGAAAGACTGTTGCTTTACCTGTTAATTTGCAACAGGAAAGTTTTGTATTACAACCATAAATATGCACAATAATTATTATTATTAAAGGCGCCTGTTTATCTTGCTATAGCAGCCATCACACCACCCTCAAAGTATACTATTGTTTTAAAATATAACAATAACAATAGGTGGTATTGTTTTAATCTATGTTTTCTTTATAAAATGTTTTATGGTAGGGGCACTGCTTAATTAGTTTGTATTTATTTATAATTAATTATAATCAATTTAAAATCAATATTTATTTTCAATTAAATTAAAGGAAAGCAAATATTTATTGCTTAACTCTTCCTTCTGCCAAGGGGACCTATCTGCTAGGCGGCAGAATTTCTTCCATCTCATTAAACAAATGCATAAATATAAACTCTTAATATAATAAAGACAATAATTCATATTCCATAGGGAGGGGTCATGTTTAGGAGGTCGTATTAGTATTGTTCGTTATTTAAAGATTCTGTTGAAACGATATGCCCTTTGAAATTACAAGGTCGGTTCCCAATTGCTGCAGAATGCCTGAGAGTACATTCTTTCTTTTTCTTCTTCGCCATTATAGTTTCCGCAGAAATCATAAAGCGTCCGCCAAATAACTTTTTTCTTGAAAATGCTTTAAAAAAAACTATTGAATATTTTCCCAAATTTCTTTTTTTATTTGAAAGTACAATCCTTCCGGTTAATAATGGAAGGATGCCTCGGCTGGCCATGCAGTAGCCTACACGATCGGTCCAATTTTTAAGCACATTATCGATTGTGTGCAGCTGTACTTCACCAATGGCTTCACGAATATTGTCCTTTAAAGCGTCAATTGTCTCTGGCTTGTCGGCGTAACACTTATCTTTGACGGCACCCCACAAATAATAGTCCAACGGTGGCAAGTCGCAGCTCCGAGGTGGCCAAACGACATCAGCTCTGCGGCTGATAATGCGATCTTCAAAAAACAGGGCGCAAAACATCGAGTGTAGCTTCGGCTGTGTGGCACGTAGCGCCGTCCTGTTGAAACCAAATGTTGTCAATATCCTCCTCTTCAATTTTTGTGAACAAAAATTCGTTCAACATGGCCCGATAACGATCGCCATTTACTGTAACGGCCACTCCTTGCTCATTTTCGAAGAAAAATGGCCCAATTATGCCTCTGGACCAAAATTCGCACCAAACAGTGACTCGTTTTGGGTGCGTCGGCTTTTTAATGTATGCGTTCTGTGCCCCAAATGCGACAATTTTGCTTGTTTACATACCCGCTAAGATCAAAATGAGCTTCATCTGAAAAGATGATTTTTTTTTTGCCAAAATCGGCATCTTCTGTAAGTCGATCGCAGGCCCACTTAGCGAAGCGAAAACGCATTGGATGGACCATATTCGTTCAGCGGAAGGATAAAACTAATTATCTGTCAAATCGGATATTAGCTAAGTGTTACCATTCAAGAAATAAGCACTAGTTGAAAAAAAAAAACGTTAGATGGCAGACCCGATAGTGCCCCTATGTTCTGTTATGATTTCTACGAGATGCCTAAGGTTTAACGCACATTTTGTTCTGTACTTAACCGTACCATACAAGATCTGTCGGGTCTCTCTGAATGTGGAGAGAGACTATTACTTTGCCTCTTTACAAAGGACTACCAATCATAAGTTTGAATTCAATTAAATTTTCCATTTTAAGAGCCTTTGTCCAGGAAGCCGTCTAATATCTTGCTATCTCTTCTGGAGATACTCAGCAATATTTAAAGGAATTATATATGCTTTGTACATCCCTTCTAGGGCTTGCTTATTTATCGAATTGGTAATTACAACGCTCTAGTCAGCATTACAAACTAGATACTCACACCACCAATGTTGCATGTGTTCATTTTGTTCACGACTCTGGGTACATACTGAGCCTTCTCCAAACCATAGATGTTTGAGAAAATTTTCAGAGTTTTTGCCAGAAGGCTACTGAGAGGAAGTCCCCGGAAAAAATATATTTTTTTTATATTCATTGGTTTTGTTCGATATGTCTGAGCTGAGGTTTAAACCAAGGGCTCTTGTGTAATAAGTCGACACACTACCTTCTAGATTATGGCGACTTCAATGGCTGCTTTACTATCTGGCCATCTTTTAAAGTCGCAGTAGTTTAGTAGGTGGTGTGATGGGTTATTAAACGTGCGGCCACGGTTCAAATCCCAGGTCAGACGTCTCCAACAAAACGAATTATGAAAAAAGAATTCTTCGGCGACTTCCTCTCAGCAGATTTCTGGCAAAAATTCCAAAAGTAAATAAAATTACCATGAATAGTTCCTCAAAAAATCTGTATAAGATTAACAACACATAACTTAAGTGGTATGAGAAGTTAGATTGTAATCCTGACTGAAGGATTGTAATGATGGATTATGTGTGTATCAGAGGTCAGCAATGAATATTCAAAACAATGAGTAAATTCGAATCATACTCATAATTTCTGATACTTATACGCATTCATACTTATTTTAATATCATACTCATGCTACTCATATACAAAGTTGGAAATACTCATGGTACTCATACTTAACAATACGCATGATGTTACTGATTACGAGTCTCCATGACTCATCGTATACACGAATCACAAAATAAGTATGATTCGCGTACGAACACTACAGTACTCACTAGAAGGTTGTGTATTTGCTCTGATTGCTGTCTTCGTCTTTTTTGTTTACGTGTCTTTCTTCTTTCTTTGTAAATGCAACAACAACTAAGACTGTAAATTTTGACGAATGATTCGAATCACTCGAATCATTTATGAGTATTATAAGTATTTTGCTAAATTTATGAAATTGAATGAGTAGGCGTATGAATCAAACATATTTCGAATGTTATGAGTTTGATGTCAACGTTGTACTCATACTCATTGCAACTTGTACTTATAAATCAACGTTGTACTGAGTACGAATGAATCAGAGTAGTTGGATTTCAATACTGTTGACTCACTCATACTCAAAATTTCATGTCGCAACACATCGGTTCAGTTCTAAAAGAGTTCAAAAGCGATTTAGGCTCATTTCGGATATGTTGTTCTAAATTAATTCGTTCTGAAAAATACTGTGTTATCATGAGCCTGATAAATTATAATCCATATAAGTATACTTCACAAAACCTTAATTGCTTCACTTTATAAATTTGTTTTACATTAAAAAGATAAATCGAATGTTAACCCCTAAATGCATGCCCTACTTTTCTTAAATTAAATTTTAATTATTTTAATTTGTTTTAAGATTAAGACTAAGATTTTAAGAGTCGAAGTCTGCGAAACTGCTTTTCTTACATATATTTCAATTAGTTTTCTCTTTTTAAATTTCAACAAAAAAAAAAAAAAAATCAAAAGTTAATCCCTTTAAATATGCCCCACTTTTTTAAATTTAATTTTTATTTATTTTAAAATTTCTTGACTTTCCTTGCATATCCCCATATACTGTTTTCATTCTAAACACTTTAATTAGATTAGTATCCCTTGCACATTATTTTATACCGTCACCCCTTTCCTTCCTTGGAGACCCTTCTTTTATCGTTTTCGCTATCTGTTATGGCTGATCTTAATGCAATAGTGTAAATGGTACGTGTCATTGCAAATATTTGCATAGAATAACAAGAAAAGCAGCAGAAAAGAAGAAAAAATAAATCTCCGGTTTCAAAAGCTTATCAGAACCATCAACTAACCCCTCGGCTGTAAGGTCCTTTACAATTATTTTCCTTTTCTTGCTCTTGCTGAAAGTGTTGTGCTAGAAAGTGTTGCTTCCAACTTGGTTGCTACTTAAAATGCAAAATAAATGCGTTTAGGAAATATACTGTGAGTTTTGGTTAAAGGAATGGCCATACACAGGGACCATATACCATATACAGGGGTAGGGGAGAAGAAAAATAATAAACGAAGCCAGGCATAGAGATTATGCGATTGCAAAAGCTTGAAGGAATACTAATGATGAGGGAAAATGTAAAGGGTTTTCCTAGAATACTTTTACAAAATTTACAAATTTTGTAATCTACTTTTAGGCTGCTTGCTTTGTAACACCCTGTATTCGCAAAGTTATTATGTTGCTGCAATAGTTTAAGCTGCAAATGCAAATATTTTTAAAATAAATAATAATTTTCCTTTCATTTCACATCCGATAACCCGCGCTCTAATGGCATTTTGTAAGTGTGTGTGTGTTGAGATTTTAATCTTTTAATTTCATGTTTCGCACTTTATTTGAAATTCACTTTTCTCCTCGAGGGTGGTTTAATTTCTTTTCTTCTTCGTTGCATTATAACCACGCTACCAGTTTCACCATTTATTTATGAACGTTTTTCTATGGCATTTAGGAAAAAGGGTAACGAATTTCCAAGTTGTCGTAGGTAAGGTGGGTGTTAAGCTTATATTTCAGTATCAAAAATAAACAGAGTGTTAGTACGAGTGTAAGAGCATATAATTTGTAGCTGATTTATGGCCACCAAAAAGAGCCATGCCGTGGGTTTAAAACATAAGAATTGCAATGTTAATTACAATTATATGGCACTACTGGGATTTGAAGAATTTAAAGGGAGAAGCGCCATTGAAATGTGAGTGCTTAGCAGAGGAAACAAATTTTCTATTTTGGCGGTTGGAGTTTATTTATTAACTAAGAATTTTAAAAAATATTTTAATGGAGACTGGACACCCGATTATTGTTGACATAGGCAAACGGGGAACAATGGTTCTAGAAATTATCATAAAATTAATAGGAAAAGTTAGCAAAGTCAGCTGTGAGATTAATTTTTCTGTAATGGTGGGATCCAATAGTCGTCATACCGAAGGTGTAAGGAATTTCACACACCACACCTAAAGATTACAGACTCTTAACTCTCGACTCGTTCTTATTGCAGTCCTTGGAGAGGCTCATAGATCTAAATCTACGGCAAATACTGGATGGCAGTCTTTTATCCAATGGAGAACATGCGTATAGTAAGGGGAAGTCTATTGAAACTACCCTACATAGCTTAACGTGCACGGTAGAGAAGCCTTTGCCTTCTGGGACATCGAAGGTGTGGTCAATAATGTGGCGATAAGTGCTATTTCTGGTGCTCTGACAAGATTGCGAACTGGATATCGTAACTACTCAGTGAAATAACGATCTACTCGACGCTAGGGGGCTCGTGCATCGCTAGAAAGATAAAAGGGGAACTCCACGTGGTGGGGTCCTTCCCCCCTGCTATGGAATCTTGTTATGAACGAACTGCTAATTATGTTAGATCATATTGGCTGGAGGGTTATAGTCTATGCAGATGACGAGGTTCTTACAATATCGGGCAGATTTGCGGGTACATACCTACCTCTGGAGCGATCCTGGAGAGGCTCATATACATAAATCTACGGCTGATGCTGGATGGCAGCCTTTTACAGCGTACAGTAAGGGGAAGTCTGTTGGAACTACCCTAAATAACTACCTAACTTAACGTGCACGGTAGAGAAGTCTCTTGCCCGGAAGGAATACGCTCTGACTGCCTTCCTGGACATCGAAGGGGCCTTCAATAATGTGGCGATAAGCGCTATTTCTGGTGCTCTGACAAGTTGGCGAACTGGTTATCAAAACTACTCAGTAAAAGAACGATCTACCCAACGCTAGGGGGCTCATGCATCCCTAAAAAGATAAAAGGGGAACTCCACGGGGTGTGGTCCTTCCCCTCTGCTATGGAATCTTGTTATGAACGAACTGCTAATCATGTTAGATCATATTGGCTGAAGGGCTATAGTCTATGCAGATGACGTGGTTCTTACAATATCGGGCAGATTTACGGGTACATACCTACCTGGTATGTACGATCCTGGAGAGGCTCATAGACATAAATCTACGGCTGATGCTGGATGGCAGTCTTTTATCCAATGGACAACATGCGTACAGTAAGGGGAAGTCTGTTGAAACTGTCCTATATAGCTTAATGTGCACGATAGAGAAGTGTCTTGCACGAAAGGAATACGCTCAGGCCGCCTTCCTGGACATCGAAGGAGCCTTCAATAATGTGGCGATCAGCGCTATTTCTGGTGCTCTGACAAGATGGCGAACTGGATATCGAAACTACTCAGTGATAGAACGATCTACCCAACGCTAGGGGGCTCGTGCATCGCTAGAAAGATAAAAGGAGAACTCCACTGGGTGGGGTCCTTCCCCCTGCTATGAAATCGTGTTATGAACGAACTGCTAATCATGTTAGATCATATTGGCTGAAGGGCTATAGTCTATGCAGATGACGTGGTTCTTACAATATCGGGCAGATTTACGTGTACATACCTACCTCTGAAGCGATCCTGGAGAGGCTCACAGACATAGATCTACGGCTGATGCTGGATGGCATTCTTTTATCCAATGGACAACATGCGTACAGTAAGGGGAAGTGTGTTGAAACTACCATACTTAACTACCTCACTTAACGTGCACTATAGAGAAGTGCCTTGCACGAAAGGTATACACTCTGGCTGCTTTCCTGGACATCGAAGGAGCCTTCAATAATGTGGCGATAAGCGCTATTTCTGGTGCTCTGACAAGTTGGCGAACTGGGTATCAAAACTACTCAGTGAAAGAACGCTCTACCCAACGCTAGGTTGCTCGTGCATCACTAGAAAGATAAAATGGGAACTCCACAGGGTGGGGAGTCTTGTGATGCCCGAAATGCTAATAATGTTAGAGCATGTTTGTTGTGGGGCTGTCGGTTACGCAGATGACGTAGTTCTTACAATATCTTGCAGATTTGCGGGTACCTACCTAGCGATCATGATGATAAGAAAACCATGACTTTATTAAGATTAAAAAAAGCCAACTTAACTACCTCCATGTGAGATAACCTGCGAAATGATCGAGCAGAATTTCCTATGTGGCAATAAGCTCGCCAATCTGCCGAACCCATATGACGTTGGCATCCAGAACTTCCAATTCTGACCAAAATAAGTTAGTAATCATCGACCTATAGTGCTCAGCGTTAACAGTGATGGCCTAGCCAATGTCGTTCTCAAAGGAATATGTGGCTTTTTTGGCATACATTTAATGCTCTTGAATCTTATGTGCATTGGGTTCCGTCATAAATGCGACAATTCCATTTAAAAATGGGCCTTATCACTGAAAATGATTTTTCTTTTGTCAGTGATCATCCATGGTGATTTAGCAAAATTGACTGAATTAATGACAAATAATACGATGTTCAGATATGCATATAAAGTTTCAATTAATGATTGCGCAATAAATACGCAAATTTTTATAATATTGAGTAAAACTTAAAATGCAGCACTGTCATAAGTGTGTTTAGTGAGCATATTACAATTAATCGAACACTTTCTGTTGACATTTGACAACTCAAATGTCAACAACGACAAACAAAAAAAAAAAAAAAAGAAGAAAAAAAACAAAATAAAAACCAGCTGTTTTGTTTACCAGTATATATTATCTGCGTATATTATTATGCCTGAACACTTAAAATATTGTACTCAATTAACCGAATATTGACTCAATAAAAATGCATATCTGAACATAGTATCGGGTCCGACATCTAACGTTCTTTTTTTTCAACTAGTGCTTATTTCGTGAATGGTAACACTTAGCTCATGTCTGATTTGACAGATAATTAGTTTTATCCTTCCGCTGAACGAATATGGACCATCCAATGCGTTTTCGCTTCGCTAAGTGGGCCTTCGATCGACTTACAGAAGATGCCGATTTTGGCATCTTTTCAGATGAAGCTCATTTTGATCTTGGCGGGTATGTAAACAAGCAAAATTGTCGCATTTGGGGCACAGAAAACCCGCACGCATACATTGAATAGCCGACGCACCCAAAACGAGTCAGTGTTTGGTGCAGATTTTGATCCAGAGGCATAATTGGGCCATTTTTCTTCGAAAATGAGCAAGGAGTGGCCGTTACAGTCAATGGCGATCATTATAGGGCCATGTTGAACGAATTTTTGTTCACAAAAATTGAAGAGGAGGATATTGGCAACATTTGGTTTCAACAGGACGGTGCTACGTGCCACACAGCCGAAGCTACACTCGATGTTTTGCTCCCTGTTTTTTAAGATCGCATTATCAGCCGCAGAGCTGATGTCGTTTGGTCACCTCGGAGCTGCGATTTGACACCGTTGGACTATTATTTGTGGGGTGCCGTCAAAGATAAGTGTTACGCCGACAAGCCAGAGACAATTGACGCTTTAAAGGACAATATTCGTGAAGCCATTGGTGAAGTACAGCTGCACACAATCGATAATGTGCTTAAAAATTGGACCGATCGTGTAGGCTACTGCATGGCCAGCCGAGCCAGCCATTTGAATGAAATTATTTTCCATTATTAACCGGAAGGATTGTACTTTCAAATAAAAAAGGAAATTTGAGAAAAAAATCGTTAGTTTTTTTTTGCATTTTCAAAAAGAAAAAGTTATTTGGCGTACCCTTTATAACAGATGACAGATGTAGCTGCAAAAAGGTGGTCGTTATTAACTGTCAAAGTTGGTTGTAAGCAACTGCTGCTTTAAGTGAATTTTGCTATGCCAAGGCAAATTTCCTGGATAAAAGTTTAAGTGCTTTTCAAAACTGTGTTTTTTTCTACAACCTAGTATATCTAATCATTTTGTCTCTTAAGTATTCCAATCAAAGGCTTTCTGCATATGCTTATTGAGACTTCTGCCAATTTAAGCTAATCAAGCTCTTTAGATTGCCAATTACTTTAAGCAAGCCTTGGTTGCCACTTCATAGTTTAAGTCATTGTAATGATGCAAGTAATTTTTGATAAAAAATTTAATTTAAGTTTGCAAAATTGTTTCCTCTGAGCATTTCACTGAATGTCATTAATTTCACTTTTTAATCCTGATGTTTATTTACGAGCATTTACTTTCTTTTCTTTCTTTTTTCTATTTTGCTATCCAAATGCTTTTGTCTTTGATCTTTTCTTTTCTTTTCTTTTCTTTTTTTCTCATAGACTTCTTAGTCATTTTCATTTAATTTTTTATTTTTCTTAGATTAACTGACATTTGTCGCAATGATTGTGACTTTCTTTATTTTTTTTTGCTTATCATTTAAGCAAAAGTCGTGAAATACGCAGACTAACCCACCCTCGTTTAATTGAATTTCTTTTTTAAGCCAAAGCAGCACTCGGTATAGTTTTTGGGTGTTAAGAAATGAAGAAAACATAAGAAAAAGAAAAGAAATTTGCCGGCAATATAAATGATTTTCATTTTAACGTGTTTTTTTTCTCGTTTGCTTATCCTGTATCCTGTAGCCGAAGTTTATTTACTTTGATTGCCGTTGACAATTTGTTGTTGGTGCTCTTCCTTTTAAGACATCATCCTTCATCAGTTTCATTATGTTGGTGTTTGTTAGTCCTTTTAAATTTTTTCATTTTATTTTTTCCATTTTTTAATAAATGATTCGTTTGTTTTTTTCTTCTTTTTTTTCCTCTCTTATTTTTGATGATGAGTAGCGAGTGAGTGTGTGGTGTTGGTGTTGTTGTCTTGAAATATTTTTTTTATTTTTATTTGTTTAACATACGCTACAATAAATATTTCATTGCCATCAGCACATTTCTCATACGAATTGATGAGTATTTGCACAGGATTTTTATCAATTCGATTTTATCTGTTCTGTTTTCTGTTCACTTCTTTCTTTTTTTTCTCTCTCTTCTGTTTAAATTGTATTTTCAATTGAAACATTTTCTTTTTCTGATTGCGTGGGTATTTATTTAATCCAGCATCAGTTTTAACCATTCCAGGCATTTTAATTTAATTTCAAGGATTAATGAAATTTTTCTATTTTTGAATGGCATAATGAAACATAATGCTGCCTTATAAATAGGCCTGCTATCGTTCAAATTCTGTAAATTTTTTTTAAGTTCCTTAAGTTCCTATTACTGAACAGATCTTCAGCATACTGCAACTGTCAACAGCAATTTTTTTTATCATATCAAACAATGTTGCTTTGATATTATTCTTTCTATACTACTCCACAGCTTTGAAATGAATTTTACTTTTGAGAACACTTTCGGTAGCATTTGCAAGTCACTACAAGTCACGATGACCTCCTGTACAGGATGAACATAATCGTTGAAAATTTTAAGTAAAGAAGTCAACAGAATCCTTTATCACGAACTATGTACATATATAGTGCCAATAGTTGAAGTCGCCGTAGTCTAATAGGTAGTGTGTTCGCTTATTAGACGTAAAGCCCGGGTTCGTATCCCAGGTCAGCCATTAAAAACGAAATATGAAAAAAAATATTTCTTCGGCGATTTCCTCTCAGCAGATTTCTGGCAAAAACTCTGAGAGTGAAATATAATTGCCATGCAAAAGTTTCTCAAAAATATGTCGTTCGGAGTCGACTTTAAACTGTAGGTCCCGCCACTCATGTATAAAATTAACACACACAACATAAGTGGTGTGAGAAACTAGGTCGTAATCCTGACTGAAGGGTTGTAATGACCAATTATGTATGTATGTGTGAACAGTGCTGAGCCTACTTTTTTGGAGTTTAACCAGAGTCGCTGTGCGCCTTCAATCCAGCCTTGGCCAGATCTTTTGCGCCGCTCTGCCCTTATCCGAAGTTGCCCACTGTTCTGTTGACGAGATCTACTGTTGTTTTGTCAATTATAAGTTTGCAGGTTCCCAAAGTTATCCCCAATGTAGAGAATTCATCAGAGAGTTCGATGGTCGAGCCCCTTCTGGCCAGTTCAACCGCTCTGCAGTTGCCAGGAATATCATTATGTCCCGGTACCCACGTGATACAAACATCATATCGGTTCGCCACCTAATTTAGTATCTACGACAGTCGTACACCGTCTTGGAGTTTATTACACTGGAATCCAATGCCTTGATAGCCGCTTGGCTATCGGAAAGTATGATGATTTTCCGTCCGTCAAGATTTTTGTCCACAATAATTTTCACCGCAGCCTGAATTGCAGACACCTCCGCCTGAAAGACGCTGCAGTGACTTTGGAGCCTTATAGGCTTGGATATTCCGATTGATTCCAAATAAATACCAATTCCAATGGCTTCTTCCAGTTTGGAGCCACCGTTGTAAATTTGTGCGGAGTCCTTCGGGAGGTTCACTGCATCACTCCTTCAGTCCACTCTTTTCAAAGTGGATATCCTAAAGTTCATTGAGAAGTCATATTGCGGTGTCATGTAATCATTGCTTCCGACAATATCAATTTCTCCAAGTATCTTTGTATGGGCAATGCCCGATGCATGCCATTGTCCAGTAGCCCAGAGGCCCCTACTAACCTTAGCCGCCACGCTCCTGCAGTAGAGGTCAAGCGGCAGAAGGTATAAGATTATCTCCAAAGCGATCGTAGGACTAGTGCGCAGAGCACCACTGATAATTATAAATACTTAAACTCATATTCAGGGAATTTGCCATTGACACATAAATTGGCTCTTCCAACAGTTGATTTCGAAATTGGACAGTCAATAACGGCCATTTTCTTGCAGCTGATTCTGTTAAATTTTTTGCCATTTCTCCAGTCGGTTTGGCTAAAGCATTGTGGACGGATGTAGTACTCAACAACACATGCAAATAATAGAAATTGTTTTCTCAAAATGGTACCCCGTTCCATTTATTTTACAATCACCATAATTGTCCTACTGGAAGGACCATTTGCTAAATTCGAGTCCACTGGTTCAGTGTACGATCGACCAACACCCGAAAACATCACGTGAGAGTGTGCCTGAGACTCCGAGTCGATTTTATGTCGCCCAGCCTATCGTAGGCTATAACTTAGCTAACTATGCATCGTGACTTGGGCCTATATTCGTACAAAATTCAATGGAACTAGGAACTGAAGGTAAACGACGATAGACAACGACTCGAGTTCGCTGAATTCGCTCTGGATCAATTGGCAATTGAATCGAACATCCGTCGAACAATTATCACCAGCGTTAAGGCCAATTTCTGCATGAATGAACAAACAAAATTGTCCAGCTTCTGACAATGCACAACCACATAAAATCCAAGAGCGTTCAATACATTCCTAAAAATTCACAGTTTGGTGTTGATTTTGGACTGCCAGCGTCATTGGTGCATATTCCTTTGAAGACGACCAGACCACCACAGTCAACGGTGCGCACTATAGATCGAAGATTATGATCAGATTAGATGATTTGGATACCAAGGACAAGTGGTTTCAAGAGCCACGTTAGAATTTCTGCAAGAGCGATTTGAGAGCATATCTAGGTGATGTAATCTGGTCACCAGGATTGTGCGTTTCGACCGTATTAGACTTTTTCTTGTGGGGTTTTTTAAAGTTGCAAGTGTAAGAGAATAAACTACTCACCACAGCAGTCCTCAAATTTAGCCTGATATATAGCACCATCATCAGCGTGGTCTAGTAGGTAGTGTGTTGGCTTATTAGACGAAAAGCCAAGGTTCGAGCCCCAGGCCAGACATCAAAATAAAACACAAAAAGTATTTCTTCAGCGACTTCCTCTCAGCAGATTTCTGGCAAAAACTGTGAGTATAAAATCAAATTTCCATGAAAAGTTTCTCAAAAATCTGTCGTTCGGAGTCGACTTTAAGCTGTAGGTGCCGCCACTCAAGTACAAAATTAACACACACAACATAAATGGTGTGAGAAACTAGGTCGTAATCCTGACTGAAGGGTTGTAATGACCAATTACGTACATATAGCATCAGAGTCATAGAAATTTGGATATTTTAGATGTGCACCCCAGAGTAGCCATGACAGATATAAGAACGATGTTATATTCCACACGTATCGGCGTCAATAGGTCTTTAAAACTAATAAAAAAATTTCAAACCTTTCATGGTTAAATTATTAGAAATCTTAATATTTGATTGCATACTTTTAGGATATTATAAAAAATTATATTTCTTAATATATGCTTTTTATTCGTTATTTTTCTTGCTGTATGCCGTAAATGCCTGACTGTTCATAATGTATTTTAATTACTACACCATAAAAGTCTGATAGCTTTTAAATTGATAATTTCAGGTAAATTTAAAATTTATTGCATACCTTAAGGAGTCTACAATTTAATTTTTTTAGAAGCATATTCTAGAGAGTTTGTATCTTTAACTATGTATTATGAAGAGACTACACTATATCCGTATTTGTCTTAATTTTAAATATTTAATTTATCTTCACTTCAACATCCTTTATCTTGAGAGTTTACCGAAATACATGCCACAGAAATTTCAACACACACATTCATTTGCACGCTCTCTTATACTGACAGAAAACCTCACATGGAACATGTGTGTTTATGGCATATTTTACACCTGTGGTTAAGTTTACAACAGCAACAACAACAACAACTGCAAATTTCTTCTTCCTTTTCACCACCTTAAGTAGCATAAATTATTTAAAATATTTCTTCTCCTTCTGGTAGTTTTTGGGTGTTTTTGGTTGGTTTTTTTCGGCTAGAAAACATGTCAAAAGATAATCAAGTTTTAGGCGAATAACTCCTAAACAAAAGCTGCAACTACAATGCTATGAAAAACAACAATAACAACAACAACAACAATGTTAAATTGTTAATAATAAAACAGAATATTTCATAAATTTGTTACTTAACCAAAAAAACAGCAGGTTTCCTAGCTTGAATGTTAAAACTTTGAAAATTTGTTTTCATGGCACCTAAAAGTATGTTAGTATTTCCGTTTACCTGTTCAAACAGTTTCATAATTCTTTCCCTACCAGAGCAAAAGGGGTTTCGGGGTTAAGGGGATTTTGGCTTCCCTCAGAAAACTAATCTAAGTTTTATACAACGACTTTCTTTATTCGTCGTGCCATTTTTTTCAATTTTTGTTAAAAGCGAGATTTTTTTCCCCCACATTCTACTGGCATCATACTAATAATCATATTTAACATAGAGTGCGATTTTAGGCGTTGAAGCGTAAAATTATGGAAAATTTGTTAAAAAGCAGAAAAGTGAGGAATAAAAATGAAATAAAAATGAAATGCATGAAGGAGAAGACAATTTAACCGGATTATAAAATTGTTAAATTATGAAACACTGTCTGTCTGTCAGTCTGCATGTTTGGGTGTGAATAGATTTTCATTTTCATATTTAATATATGGAAGCATACGTGCAGGCGTTGTAGTTATTTAACGACTGCTTAAGCATAATTTCTGTGAATGTGATTTTTATCAAATTCAGTAGCAAATAATCTTTCTATTTTCATGATGCATGTGACGAGTTTCAAAAGGAGAATTTATCGTAGAAACAGTAGCGTGGTTAGGGAGGTAAATGTTTTAACTCTAGGGAAGTTCCCTTGGGGGCAGTAATTAGTTGTACTAGCAGTGCTAAAGCATCGTTTTTACTACAAAGGCATAAAGACTGATTATCGGCATTCACTCATTCTTGCAAAATTAAAACTTTTATCAAGTTCGGACACTCCAGTTAATCGTCTTTTTATTCCTTAATGTTCACAGAACTAGACTTACTCTAGGCTCTATCAAAATGAAGGCTTACGTTTTAAGCGCTGTTTAAAATTCAGGAATACAGATGAACTTTGAGATTTTAACACTACTGCAGAATAGTTTAGCACTTTTACATGGCCAGTCCCATGTAAAATAGGTCCGTATGTAGTATGATGTTATCCCGCATTATTCTATAGAGTGGGCCATTTAAAAGTTTAAATTTAAAAATGCAATAAAACGAAAGCAGTTCAAAATTTTGCCAAATTTATTTTTTAGTTACGAAATACAATTGTTTCGGTGAGAAATGGAATATTATTTCATTCATATGGCTGCCGCGACTGGTCTCACAGTGCCTCAATCGATCAGACAAATATTCGTGCTCTTTTTCGAGTGCATGGGGTCGTATCTGGGCAGTGGCATCACGGTTGTTGTTGTTCAAATGCTCAATTGTCTCTGGTTTGTCGGCTTAACACTTTTCTTTAATGGCATCCCACAGAAATTAATCCAACGTTCTCAAATCGCAGCTTCTTGGCGGCCAATTGACATCACCATTTCGGCTAATTAAACGGTCATCAAACGTTTGACGCAAGTAATCGATTGTGGCATGAGATGTGTAGCATCTGTTGAAACCAAACCTCGTTCACATCAATATCATGAAGGCCGGGTACAAAAATATCGGTTACCATGGTGCAATAGGTGTCTCCATTGCCCATAATGGTTGCGCCGTCCTCATTTTCAAAGAAATATGGGCTAATGATGCCTACACTTCACAAGCCGCACCAAACAGTCACTCGTAATGGGTGCATTGGCTTCTATAAGACCACGTGTAGGTTTTCTGGGCTTCAAATACGGCAATGTTGCTAAGCATCCCACTAGGATGAAATCCCCCGAAAAGATTATTTTTTTTTTGGTAAAATCAACATCATCTTGTAGAGTCTCGTTGGTCCAATAAATTCCAACGTTGCTGAAGCGTAAATCGATTCATTACGTTCAGTGGAGATAATATACTGAATTTTGTGACAGAATAGAATCCCATAAGTATTTCCAAATTCGAAATAACAGATGTTTCAGATTGAAACCTTACTTTAGGGCCATATTTTTATGAACTTAGGTCTTTTCTTCTCACATGTAGGCCGTGGATTCATTCTTATCATTAAAGAATCTATATGTTGGGCTCGAGACAACTATTAGTCTGAATATGTGTATCTTAAATCTGTAGTGCCCAGTCAAAAGACTGGATATCAACCCCATATTATTCTTGGATAGGTCTCATGCACTACTCAGATATCCTCTTGTTGTAATTTTTGCCCCCGTTTATCATCTTTCATATAATTTTAGAATTATATTTCCTGGCTAGCATCTCTCGAACATATATACATACATAATTGGTCATTATAACTCTTCAGTCAGGATTACGACCTAGCTTCTGACACCACTTATTTTAAGTCGATTCAGAACGGCAGATTTTTTGAGTGTTTGCCAGCAGTCTGCTGAGAGGAAGACACCGAAATCAATCAAATCAAATGTCGTTTTGTTGGAGATGTCTAACTTGGGGTTTGAACAGAGGCTTCATGTCTAATATGCCAACGCACTACCTACTAGACTAAGGCGACAAGTTTCTCGGACGTGCTAATGGTTTTGTTTAAGCATGGATTGTATTCCAATCACCTTATTTCCTGAAAGGTTTCCAGTTACTTTAGTAAACTTTTCATGTGTGGTTCGATGTCAAAAACCCTTATTACGCTTACTTACTAACTTAATTCGCCATTAAAACCCCGATTAACCGATTTCGGTTTGCCTTAACATATCCTACCAGGCGCCTCTGCATTATGCGCGCCTTCACCAGTTGGTCACCCCAATCGATGACAGGGCTTCCTTGATTTGGTACTTCCAACTCCAACCAGGTCGTACTCTTCATCGACATCCGCAAATTCCCACATCTAATATTCGTCTTGCTGAAGCGTCTTCCTGCATTCAAAAGATATGGAGCCAGCACAGCCGCTGGGTGTAAATACTCTGCACAACATCCATGTCGTTGTGGGGCTCATATAGCTCATTGTTGGTTCACACTGGACCGAAGATCTTACGTAGGACTTTTCCCTTGAAAACTCTTAAGGCTGCTGCTCCAGTGCTTAATAGTGTGCATCAGAGGTCAGCACATGAGTATTCAAAACGATGAGTAGATTCGAATCATACTTATAATTTCTGATACTTATACGCATTCATACTTATTTTAATGTCATACTCATACTACTCATGCTCAAAGTTTGGAATACTTATAGTACTCCTACTTAACAATACGCATGATGTTATTGATTTCGACTCTCCACGACTCATCGTATACACGAATCACAAAATCAGTATGATACGCGTACGAACACTACAATACTCACTAGAAGGTTGTGTGTTTGCTCTCCCTGCTGTCTTTGTCTTTTTTGTTTATGTGTCTTTCTTCTTTCTTTGTAAATGCAACAACAACTAAGACTGTAAATTTTGACGAATGATTCGAATCATTCGAATCATTTATGAGTATCAAAAGTATTTTTCTAAATTTATAAATCTGAATGAGTAGGCCTATGAATCAAACATATTTCGAATGTAATGAGTTTAAAGTCAATGTTGTACTCGTGCTCATTGCAATTTGTACTTATAAATCAATGTTGTACTGAATACGAATTAATCAGAGTAGTTGGATTTCAATATTGTTGACTCACTCATACTCAAAATTTATGAGTAGCGAAAAAGCGATCTCTGGTGTGCATGCCTCGTGTCTACGCAGATAATCTTTTATTATTGAAGCATTTGGAAACCAATATTCCTCAAATTATCCAAATTTTTTTGTAAAAATGGCTGAAAACCATCTCAAAAGAATTGACTTACAATAGGCCTATGTAACGAGGCCTATTTAGTAAATTAAAAGCTTTACAAAATTTAATTTTTTTTTGCCTATCTCTCGCTCCTATACCTATGTATTCCTATAATTTTAAGCCAATTTACTCATTTATCACTTCAGTTAAGAACTTTGAAAAAGGTACTTGAAAAATTACCCCTCTTAACAGCCTGTGCTTATGCTTTATTTAATATTTTAATACTATGTAGCAAGCAATGTTTCAACATACGTATGAGTTAGTGAGTTAGTGGGTACGAGAGAGTGTATGTGTGTTTGTGTTTGTGTGTGTATAATCGCATTTCATATGAATTTGATAAATTATGAGTGTTTATTTGCCATATGCGTATGCCAACAAAATGAATCTGTGTTTGTATGTGAATGCACAGACGCTCTCACTCTCTCTCTCTCTCTACATATTTATTTATGACGTTTATGTCTGTAGTAGTTTACTGCTCATACTGCTTATAAGTGGCTTTAGAAAGCTACTTAAAATATTTTCCATGAAAAATTATTCTTTTTTTTTGCCCCGCATAAAACATAGACTAAATACAGCTAAACACGGGTGTGTTTGTGTCTCATACATACATATTTTTATGAGTAGAAAAAAAGCGGTTAAAAAGAGGAAAAATATTGTTTCTATTTGTCTTTCATGTATGATATGCTATGCTATGCCATCCTATGCATAGAGTAGGTTTTTTTTTGAACCAAAAATATTCCTTGAGGTTATTTTGGTTTTGTTTATAACTGATCTTTATTTCTGTGCTCATATTTTTTCTGTTGTTGTTGTCTCTTCCTTTTCCGCTAGGAAAACTTGTCTTTTAATTACGCACACACACAAACACCCAATCAGACTCATATGATCCCAGTGTATTTCTGGTTTTCTGGTTTGCATGTGTGTGGTTTTTATCTCTTGTCTAACTTGTTAGAAATTTCTAATGATTGCAGTCATTTATCACATAATATAACCAGTAAGACATACAGAGAGAGAGAGAGAGAGAAAGAGAGAGAGAGCGAGAGTGTTTGTATCTTTTCTGAAAGTTACACTGTGTTACAATGTGTATCCACTGCTAAAATCATAATCTTATTGTCATTTGTTATGGTCTCTTTATGCTTTAAGTATTAATGAAATGTAAAAGAGGATTAAATATTTATACATGTCTGTCTTTATATGTATGTGTGTGTGTTAGTGTGTTTCTATGTGTGTATGTGTCCATGTTATAATAAATATTACATGGGATATACCAGTCATATATAATTTATATAAAAGAGCAATTAAAACCAGAGTTTAAAGAGAATTTATGAAGGATCTGAAGGCATAACAATGATTGACAGTGTTTGAGCAAAATTTTTAAGATGATTTAAAGGTTGCTAATGGTAGTTAAATTTCAGCAGAAGATAGTTAAAGTATTTATTTATTATAAATTGTTTCATATATTCAAGATAAACTGTTTAATGGGCCTCTAAGAAGAGTACTGCGCCCATATAATCTATTCTGATGCTTTAAACTTTATAGGATTTTTCTTTAGTATATCCGCCCTGTAAAACTCCAGGATGTTGTCCAGATGCTTCCTTTTATAAAGCATTAACGTACTTCTTACTTACTTAATTGGCCATAACAACCCGTTTAACGGATTTCGGCCTGCCGCAACACATCCTCCCAGGCGCCTCTGCTTCGTGCTCGCCTACGCCAGTTGACCACACCAATCGATGACAGGGCTTCCTCGATTTGGTCCATCCAACGGATACAAGGTCGTCCTCTTCGCCGACTTCCGCAGCTTCCCGCATCAAATACCCGTCTCGCCGGAGCATCCTCCTCCATTCGAACGACATGCCCGAGCCAGCACAGCCGCTGGATATTAATACGCTGTACAACGTCTATGTCGTTGAGGAGCTCATACAGCTCACTGTTGTATCGGATACGGAAAACATCACCAATTCGCACTGGATCGAAGATCTTGCATAGTACTTTTCTCACGTACACTCTCAAGGCCACTGCATCTGTACTTAATAGGTTCCATGCCTCTGCGCCATAAAGAAGCACGGGTAGGATGAGTGTCTTGTAAAGTGTTAGTTTTGTCGCACGAGACAGGTCTCTGCTACTCAATTGCCTATTGAGACCATAGTAGCACCTGTTGGCAAGAGTGATTAACGTAGCACAGCTTTATTGTTCTTATTGTCGTGAAGAGTTACTTTTGTACTGTAACTACTCGATCTATTGTATTCCCTTCAAACTTTATAGGGTATCCCTATTGTTTCTTCTTCAAGGCCATTATCCTGAAATATTTGAGCATCTACTCTGTGTCAACAATGACAATTCCTTGCCTAGCACTTGATATGTACCCATGTGTTTCTTCCTGGCATGCGTTTAAGCCCCAAAGATTGTAAGAATTCACTCTTATCGTCACAGAATCTACATGTTGGGTTCGACACAACCCTCATTCTCTGCAACAAAAAATTTGATTTCTTTAAACTCACTTGGTTTGAGAAGAGTATTTGCCTCTTTTCATCCTGCCTTTCGTTGAGCACACCTTTTCAATTATCTAGCCGTATTCCACAGAAGAATTCTGGCCCCTTTAACGGAGTGGAAGCTCGAGAATTTCCACATGAGCTGGGACCCAGCAGAGGGTAACCTTATTTACTCTTAGTCTACAATGACCTGTCAATAGACCGGCTATTAACCTCATATTAATTCTCAATGATTCTAAGAATTCACTGTTATTGTCACAAAATCCACATGTTGGGCTCGACACAACCCTTATTCTCTGTACTCTAAGGCTATAGTACTCTGTAACACGACCGGTATAGTATGACGCATGATTCAGATCTCTTCCGATTGCAATTTCGCAACAAAAGCTTTGATTTCTTCAACCTCATTTGGTTTGAGAAGAGTCTTGGCATCTCTTTATCTTCCCTTTCGTTAGGCACACGTTTTCAAACATCCGGCCACATTCCACAGAAGGATTCTGGCCCCTTCAACGGCATGGAAGCTCGAGAATTGAGCTGGGACCAAGCAGAGTACAACCTTACTTACTCTGAGTCTACAGTGCCCTTTCAAGAGATCAGTTATTAACCTCATATTATTTCTGATTAGTTTGATGCATGATTTAGTCCTCTTCTGATTGTTACTTCCCAACAAAGGTTTTGATTTCCTCTTACTCACTTGGTTTGGGAAGAGTCTTTACCTCCTTTCATCCTACCTGTCATTAAGCACACCTTTTCAGTTATCCAGCCCTATTCCACAGAAGTGTTCTGACCTGTTCAACGGCATGGAAGCTCGATTCCTAACAAACTCGTCGCTTTTTTATTGCCCAGAATTTCCACATGGGAAACCAGCAGAGGGTAACCTTATTTGGCCTGCCAAGCCGATTCTGCTTTCTCGGATAGTTTAATGCGATCTTCAACTTAACCTTATAAGGGACCAAGTGCTGGAATGGTGGTGGGATTGTTAGGTGGTATTGCAAAGTCCTGTCTTTTGCAGCTCTCATACAAATTGAATTTTGAGCAGTTCTTTCGATGCGATAGATTTTATACATCCTTCGATTGCATAGATTTCCGCTTGGAATATACTCGAGAATTTATGCATGATTCATTCTGGAATCAAGCTGCTGCTGCTCGTGTTTCAAGAGCCATTCTTGACCACAAAATAGTTCCTCTTTCAAAAGAGTATGTAGCTTCCAGGTTTCTCCATTCATTTTTGTCAATGAGTCTCGTTGCAAACTGTTTTGTTTTCCAAAATCATGGAGTCTATTGGTTCTGTCCAGGGGAAGTATAGGAGGGAATTGCCAGCCAAACGATTCCTTCGGTCCCGAAATCCCCAAGAAAATTTCATGTCAGACTTGTCTTCCATTGACCTTACCTTCACAAAGGAGTAATTTCCTTGTCATGGTGTAAAGGCTTATACTCAGCTGGCTATACTGACGGGATAGCATTTCGCTCTTTACATATCAAAAGGATGTGTTAGACATATCGAGCAGGATGCATACGATAACTCTGTTCAAGTGAGCCACCATAAAAAATTCGAAATTAGGCTTCAATATGTAGCAATAGATCCAACATGGCTTCATTATTTCATGGTTAGGTTAGGTTAGAGGACGTGTACTTGTCAATTAAGACGAGAACAGTACCCGGAGGTCGAATTGACCTATTGTAGAATGTCCTAGTTTCTCACACCACTTATGTTGTGTGTGTTAATTTTATACATGAGTCGTGGGACCTACAGTTTAAAGTCGACTCCGAACGACAGATTTTTTGAAAAACTTTTTCATGGCAATTTTTATTTACTCTCAGAGTTTTTGCCAGAAATCTGTTGAGAGGAAGTCGCCGAAGAAATACTTTTTGTATTTTGTCTTGATGTCTGGCCTGGGGATCGGACCCTGGCTTTAAGTCTAATAAGCCAACACACTACCTGCTAGACTACGGCGATTATTTCATACCAGATTCAATTATACCAGAATGAATCGAATACAAAACGTATAAAGAGGCAATATTTGTGTATCTAGGTTATGGCATTAGAAATGTCAGTCTCTGAATGTGGTCTCTGGATGTTTGGGTTGCTATTCGTAATTAACTATTGTGCTCTGTGTTGCGTTGTTGTATTGCATGCAGTAGGGAGTATTCATAGGAGATGAAGCTATCAGAACGGCGTGTGATAGTCATTGGACAGAGGCTGTGAGAGAGATTGCCTTTTAATTTTTATCAGGTTCAAGTGAACAAGTCTTGTGTATCTATTTTTATAGTCAAGCAATTTAACTAATGGGTCCGCCATCTAACGTTTTTTTCTCAACTAGTGCTTATTTCGTGAATGGTAACACTTAGCTCATGTTTGATTTGACAGATAATTAGTTTTATCCTTCCGCTGAACGAATATGGTTGTGTATACGCTTGAACAACGCTGGTAAATATTGCGACAATACTTTGAAAATCATGGTAATGTTGCAGAATAAGTGCGAAAATTGCGTACGGATTTTGGAAGAAGAGAAGCACCGTCAGCTCTGTATGTTCGTTACCTTGTGAAAAAAGTGAAAGAAACTGGCATCCTCATCGATAAACCAAAGCGTGAAAAGCCAAAAACAGTGCGTACACCCGAGAATATTGCTGCTGTGGCAGAAAGTGTGCGTGAAGCGCCATCTACATCAATTTACCGTCGTTCTCAACAATTGAACATTTCGGAGACATCATTGAGACGAACTTTGCATAAAGACCTTGGTATGACGCCATACAAAGACATATTGGTTCAGGAGTTGAAGCAAATTGACCATCCAATGCGTTTTCGCTTTGCTAAGTGGGCCTGCGATCGACTTACAGAAGATGCCGATTTTGGCATCTTTCAGATGAAGCTCATTTTGATCTTGGCGGGTATGTAAACAAGCAAAATTGTCGCATTTGGTGCACCGAAAACCCGCACGCATACATTGAAAACCCGACGCACCCAAAACGAGTCACTGTTTGGTGCGGATTTTGGTCCAGAGGCATAATTGGGCCATTTTTCTTCGAAAATGAGTATGGAGCGGCCGTTACAGTCAATGGCGATCGTTATCGGGCCATGTTGAACGAATTTTTGTTCCAAAAATTTAAGAGGAGATTATTGGCAAGATTTGATTTCAACAGGACGGCGCTACGTGCCACACAGCCCAAGCTACACTCTATGTTTTGCGCCCTGTTTTTGAAGATCGTACTATCAGCCGCAGAGCTGATGTCGTTTGGCCACCTCGGAGCTGCGATTTGACACCGTTGGACTATTATTTGTGGGATGCCGTCAAAGATTAGTGTTACGTCGACAAGCCAGCGACAATTGACGCTTTAAAGGACAATATTCGTGAAGCCTTTGGTGAAATACAGCTGCACACAATCGATAATGTGCTTAAAAATTGGACCGATCGTGTAGGCTACTGCATGGCCAGCCGAGCCAGCCATTTGAATGAAATTATTTTCCATTATTAACCGGAAGGATTGTACTTTCAAATAATAAAAGAAATTTGAGAAAATATTCAGTAGTTTTTTTTTAAAGCATTTTCAAAAAAAAGTTATTTGGCGGACCCTTTATTATGCTTGCACTTTAGAGTTTCAAGTATTTTTCTCTTGTTGTGCATGTCCTTTATCATTTAAAATTCGATAAGAAAATCAATGCATTTAAATGACTCTGATTAGCCAAAGAGAGAGAGAGAGCGTGTTGAATAATTCGATTTATTGGTCATTATCATGAAAACTAAAAGATAAATCGATTAAATCTCTTCTTATATTGGCAACACTAAACACCAACTTAACACAGAGACACGTACCAAATGACACGCACACATAAAATGAATATTTGAGTGCATAAATGTGACTCCGGGACAGAGAACATAAAGCTGCAACTATTTTTGTTGTTTAAGTAGAAGGGTAAGAGAGAGAGAGAGAGAGAGAGAGGAAGAGGACAATAAAATTGAATCTGATTTTTGGTATGCTTGTGTTCATAGTCACATGACCCACACAAACACTGATGCACTCAGCAGGACATTAAAATTGACATCATATTACCTGGGTCATGACATGCATTTTCGATTGGCTAGAATGTTAAACTAAAATTCAAATGCTCTCTCTATTCAGAGGTAACATAACATGTCTCTAAGGATTCCATTTCTTTTTTTTTGTGTTCTTTGAGTAGAGTTCAGTTTGAATTAAATTCATTACATTTTACAAGCATATGCATGCCATGCATACATATGCCTTTTAGCCATGTGTTCTCATGTGTGCTCCACTACTTTTTAACAATTTCATAGAGAATGTAATCGCAACATATTGAGTGGACATAAATTACTTTATGGACTTGACTTGACTATATATTCTGGGTTAAATAAGGTTACGTAAGTTTCAGAAAATTTGCCAAAAAACCAACACATTTAAAAGCAGTTTTTAAAGTTTAGGGCCAATATCAATTGCTGTTACTCAATGGGCTATAATGCTAGTGATTTTGGCACTTGATTTTCACCACCATAACCTTGTAATGTTTTTATTTAAATAATAGCCAGAGTTCATGTACTACAAACCAAAAAGAAAATGTTTTTTTCTTCACTTCTTAACAAAATTCTTGTGTTCCTCGTGAATGTTGAAAGGATGGATGTTTTATGACTTCGATTTAATCTTGCGGAAAATTAAAACAAAAGTTATCGTTTGTATAAGAATTTGAAATAGATTTCTTACATGGAAATGTTAAGTAATTCGTTATAAATTCATTGAAGTCCATAAAACAATCAAAAACATAAAAGTATCACGGAATATTATTGTTAATGAAATAAAATCATTTCGCATGTTGAAATTAAAGCAACTAACAGGACAATAAATAATGAAATAAACAAACAAAAAATAAAAATATTTTAAAAATGATTGAAAATTAAACTTATTTTTATGACTCCAAAAAAAAAATTAAAAAAATTCTTTGGTTAACCATCAGAACTTATCGCGTCAGAACTGATATCTCAACGTAGAGTCCTTTAGATCTTAAAGTTGCGGAGCCAGGCAATGACTCAACACAAAGTCCTTCAGATCTTGAAGTTGCGGAAACAGGCAGTGACTCCACACAAAGTCCATCAGATCTTGAACTTGAGGAGCCATGCAGAACGTTGTAGAAAAATAATCTCATAGGCAATATTAAAAATTGATCAACAAGTTCAAATAATTCTTTCTCTCATAGAAAAGTGTTGACAAACGAACTGTTTGGCCTAGGAATTGAAGGAAGTATTGAAACTGCTAGGTTAGGTTAGGTTAGAGGACGTGTACTTGTCAACTAGGACAAGTACAGTACCCGGAGGCCGAATTGACCCATTGTACAACGTCCTAACTTCTCACACCACTTATGTTGTGTGTGTTAATTTGATACATGAGTGGTTGCACCTACAGTTTAAAGTCGACTCCGAACGACAGACTTTTGAGAAACCTTTTCATGGCAATTTTATTTACTCTCAGAGTTTATGCCAGAAATCTGCTGAGAGGAAGTCGCCGAAGAAATACTTTTTGTATTTTGTTTTGATGTCTGGCCTGGGGCTCGAACCCTGGCTTTTCGTCTAATAAGCAAACACACTACCTACTAGACCACGGCGCCTTCAAAAATAACTGTTATTTAGCGTACTTAATTGAACATTGTAACCCTTTATACTATGTTCAGATATGCACTTTTATTGAGTCAATATTCGGTTAATATTCAGTTATGAAAGTGCTGAATTTTAAGTATTACTCAATATTATAACAATTTGCGTATTTATTGTGCAATTATTAACCGTAAATCGAGCCTTAAAAAACTTCATAATTTTAGCTTATGTTTCACTTTTGATACATGCTTGTAAAGGGTGTTTTTTATAGAGGTATAGAACTTTAAGTTGGCATTACTTTTCAAGATGGCGACCGATTTAACAGCTGTCAAGTGATTTATTCTCAGTTTGGTTTGGCAATTCATCATGAATAGACTCACGCCTGAACAACGCTTGCAAATAGTGCAATTTTATTTCGAAAATAATGGTTCTGTGCGGAAAACGTATCGCGCACTACGTCCATTTTATCGTCGACAAAATCGTCCATCAGAGCAGTTAATTCGATTAACCATGGAACGTTTTCGCACCACGTTTACTCTTATTGATAACTCGCATCCCCAGAGACGCTGTACGGTGCGTACAGAAGAAGCTATTGCTGCTGTAGAGCGTAGCATTGAGGAAGACCCGAATGAGTCCATCCACCATCGAGCACAAGAATTGGATCTGTGTCCATCCACTTTATGGAAGATTTTGCGGAAGGATCTTGGTTTGCGTGCTTACAAAATCCAACTCGTGCAAGATTTGAAGCCAAACGATCATCAAGTAAGGCGTAGATTCGTCGAATGGGCCCAAAACGAGATTACCGTTGTTCCCGATTTTCATAAGCGAATTTTGTTTAGCGATGAAGCGCACTTCTGGTTGAATGGCTACGTCAACAAACAAAACTACCGCATTTGGAGTGAAGGTAATCCTCAAGTGTATGTGGAAACACCGTTACATCCAGAAAAACTGACTGTTTGGTGCGCTTTATGGGCTGGTGGAATCATTGGTCCGTACTTTTTCAAAAACGATGGTGGCCAGAACGTTACAGTCAATGGTGATCGGTATAAAGCCATGATTACTAACTTTTTCATTCCTGAATTGAATAACCATGATGTCCAGGAGATGTGGTTTCAACAAGACGGCGCAACATGTCACACAGCTCGTGCCACAATAGATTTATTGAAAGACACGTTTGGTGACCGCCTAATTTCACGTTTTAGACCTGTGAATTGGCCTCCAAGATCTTGTGATTTAACACCGCTAGACTACTTTCTGTGGGGCTATGTAAAGTCATTGGTCTATGCGGTAAAGCCACAAACGCTTGACCATTTGGAAGACAACATTCGCCATATTATTGCCGATATACGGCCACAAATGTTGGAAAAAGTCATCGAAAATTGGACGTCCACATTGGACTAAATCCGCGCCAGCCGTGGCGGTCATATGCCAGAAATCATATTTAAAATGTAATGCCACAAGATTATCTTTCGGCTAAATAAAATTCATGTCAATCGAATAATCCATCGTTGTTTTATTGCAACTTAAAGTTCTATACCTCTATAAAAAACACCCTATTATTACATTTTATTATCACTTTTATGAAATTTGCGCCAAAATTTTTGACATGATGTACATTGGCAAGGATTTTTACATAAAAATCAAGCACTTCATGTCAACTTGGTTTTATTTCTTTCTAAATGGTAATGATTTGACATCTAGCAGCCTTCTTTGTGGCGATTTATAAGTTTCCAATGGCTGAGATGGGATTGAGGGCTGGCTGTAACCTGATGGTAGAAACCATTTATTTATATTTCGTTAGAAATATTTGTCAACGTCATGTGTGGTAAAAAAGTTTCCCATTGCAACAGAACATCGTTTATGTCAATAACAATGCTCTCTCCTTGATTCCTCTCTGGTTTCCCGGATACGGGTTTCCCCAAATACTGCTGTAAGTAGTTGCTACGCACGTACCATGTATTTAAATCTAAAACTGCCAATTCGACTTCAGTGGACCATGAAATTTATAACGGCCATCGAATTCAATTAGTTACTAATCTACAGCGACAAAATTAAATATGAGTTGAAAAGGTAATAAAACAAAGCAAAGCAAAAGGAAAGAAAACATAAATCAATACCAAGCATTACTCCGTAAATCTCTTTATGAAGTTTGATTTATACAAATATCCTTAAATTAATTTCCCTAACAATCACTGTGTAAGTATTCCATCATTAAGTATCAAATTTCAATTCATTTTCCACAATAAAACTAAAATGTTTTTGAATTCTGTTGCTAAAAAGCTTTAATTTGAGATGAAAACGTAGCAAAAGGGAACATTAAAACATAATTATCATTATTTAAATATATTTTCTTTAATTTTCTTACCTTTTAGGCGAATAAAAAATTAAATTTTTAAAAATCTTAAAAAAAGGATATATAGGCTGCTCTGAAAGTTTGATAGCTGATGCCAAACTATTTATAGAGTATTATTTCTTACAGAAAACTACAAGTTGTGTGATAAAAGTTTTATGAAAATGGTTAAAATTTTCTAACAAAAAATTAAGATAATTTTTTTTTTTTTTTTTAGAAAAAAATTCCTTTCAATCGAATTTCAAAAGAGGCTTTATGCATCAGAGATTAAGATTTCAGCTCATTTTTCGAAAAGGCATAATAGGTGTAGGTTAGATGACGTGTACTTGTCAATTAAGACAAGTACAGTACCCGGAGGTCGAATTGACCCATTGTACAATAGGTGTAAATATATATATCAAAGCGAATGATTCTGTTATCTCATACGTACGTAGTTGACCGAAATCTTATTATCTATGAAATAAAACATGGGACGAAACACATTTTTCTAATATTTGTCTGTCACGTGAGATAAATATGAGAAGAGCAGTAAGAAAGACTCTACAACATTTCAGGAAACAGCTGCTAGCAATCTGCGTGAAAATTGGTAATATTTTTTCATCCCAAACTACTAAAGGCAGTTTGTTCTGTTCCAAGTTGTGTGTGTTAATTTTACACATAAGTGGCGGGTCCTACAGTTTAAAGTCATCTCCGAATGACAGATTTTTTTGAGAAACTTTTCGTGGCATTTTTATTTTACTCTTAGAGTTTTACCCAGAAGATTGCTAAGAGAAAGTCGCCGAAGAAATATTTTTTCATATTTCGTTTTGTTTGAGATTTTTAAGCTGTGGTTTGAACCACGGACTCGCTTCTTATAAACCAATACACTACCTACTATACTATTACGACTTCGACTGCATAAATTGATTGGAGGCTTTGCAAGTGCATTAGAGACAGAACGCAGACCATAATAGGCAGGTTTTCCCCTACATAAGTACTTTCATAATTGGTCATTATAACCTTCCAGTCAGGATTACGATCTAGTTTCTCACAGTACATATGTTGTGAGTGTTAATTTTATTCATAAGTGATGGGATATACAGTTTAAAGTGGATTCAGAATGACAGATTTTTGGGAAACTTTTCATGGCAATTTTTTATTTACTCTCGGAACGTTTGGTAGAAATCTGCTGAGAGGAAGTCGCCGAAGAAATATATTTTTTTTGTCATATTTCGTTTTGTTGGAGATTTCTAAGTTGGGATTTGAAAAGGTCAAAGAACACATACTACACTACGACTGCGACTGTATAAAGCACGCATATTGATCAAACACCTTGCGTGTGAATTACAGCCTAAATTTAGACCACAACAGGCCGGCTTTCGGCCACATATGTCATATGTCGACACGTCAACAACCTAACAATTATAGAGGAAAAGGTATTTTCAAAAGCGTCTTACGAACTTTGACAGCTGATAACGGCCATCTTGTAGGAGCTACATCTGTCAAATTGGTTGTTATTTGTTCAGACTGTTTTGCACAAATCAGCATGAAAGGATAAATCATTCGTAGGCGCATGGAAATAATAAATTTTTTTTAACAAAATGGATATTCTGTTCAGACAATCTTTTCGCCAAAAAAATCATCTTCGACGATGTTGAGGTCAATTGCTGTATAAGTGGGCATATGAACAAACAAAATTGTGGGATCTGTGATGATGCCAATCAACATGGGATCTAAGAGCGTTTAATGCATATCGAAAAATTCACTCTTTGTTGTGGTATTTGGATTGTCGGCGTCATTAGTCTATATTTCTTAGAGAATGGCATTGCCGAAACCCTTACTGTCATCGGAGAGCACTGTAGGTCTTTTGATGTGAATTGGATGATCTGGACACCAACGTCATCTGGTTTCAACAGGGCTCTGTACAAGCGATTTGAGGGCAAGGTTATCTTAAGTGCGGATAATGGCCACCGATATCGTGGGATTTGAGTCCTTTGGTTGTTATGAGCCTATATCAACTTCTTTTGTCATAAATTGGATGATCTGGATACCAACGACATGGGGGTTCAACAGGAAGGAGCTATGTGCTGCAGAGGTCATACATACATAATTGGTCATTACAACTCTTCAGTCAGGATTACGACCTAGTGGTGTGAGTTAATTTTATGCATGAGTGGCGGAACCTACAGTTTAAAGTCGAATCCGAACTACAGATTTTTGAGAAACTTTTTCATGGCAATTTTATTTACTCTCAGAGTTTTTGCCAGAAATCTGCTGAGAGGAAGTCGCCGAAGAAATATTTTTTTTCATACTATAGTTTTGATGTCCGACCCTTGCCTTACGTCAGAAGCATGGAAAATTTCCTATACCCTCAATGCAGAACAGCAGTGGAGGACATTTTTTTTAAGCCATATACGCAATGTTTTAAAATATTTTCCTCTAAAACACACAACATCTTTGAATATCCATAATAAGGCGAGAAAAGAAATAAAATTTGATTTTCTAAACACGTACGGCAAGTGTATAGGTGCACAATAAATGGCTACAATTGAGTGTTGATGTTAATGATTGCATGCGTGTACATGTGTATATGAAGCACAAATATGTACATAAAAAGAAGGCGAGAGAGAGAGAGAGGCAGAGAATGCACTAAAAGTTTTTAATGCAACATCAATGTCATAAGGAATGTTTTTTAATGTTTTCTATACATTCACATACATACATACATACAGTGAGCGTCAAAAGAAAGTGTACATTAAAAAATATACTGTTATGAAAATGAAAAATCTAGATACTGGTGTTTTGTTAACATTAAAATTATTAGCAACAATAAAAATTATACAAAAACAAAACAATGCAGTAAACAAACCTGTTTACAAATTATCGTACTGCTTAGTATAAAAACAAACGCCAGCATAAAAGTATGGTATAAACAACGACGTTTACATTTATAGAGATTTCGAACATTCATTAGACTGTTTACTCCGCCATATAACAGGTGATTTTGTTTAGCTATTATCTTTTTGGCAACACTAGTTTAAACAGCTCACGCACGTTTCGTGTTTTGTTTCACTGTCAAACATCAGTTCAGTTTGGTCTATAATTTAACCATGAATCGTCTTACAAACGAACAACGCTTGCAAATCATTGAATTTTATTACGAAAATGCATACCCTGTTAAGAAAGCTCATCGCGCACTTCTTCCATTTTATGGTCAGTTTAATCGACCCACTGAAGCGGCTATTCGGGCTATTGTGACTAAATTTCGCAACAAATCTACATTGTTGGACATTAAACCACCAACACGCTTACGTAGAGTGCGAACTGAAGAAAATATCGCAGCTGTATCGGCCAGTGTTAATGATGACCATCAATTATCGATTCGTCGTCGCCGTTCGCGGCAATTGGGCCTCTGTTACTCAACAACGTGGAAAATTTTGCGGAAGGATTTAGGTGTGAAGCCTTTCAAAATACAGCTGGTGCAAGAATTGAAGCCGAACGACCTACCGCAACGCAGAATTTTTGGTGAATGGGCTCTTGGAAAGTTGGCCGAAGATCCATTTCTTTATCGAAAAATTGTGTTCAGCGACGAAACTCATTTTTGGCTCAATGGATACGTAAATAAGCAGAATTGTCGATTTTGGAGTGTAGATCAGCCAGAAGCATTGCAAATGCTACCAATGCATCCAGAAAAAGTCACAGCTCGGTGCGGTTTATGGGCTGGTGGCATCATTGGACCGTACTTCTTCAAAGATGCTGCGAATCGTAATGAAACTGTGAATGGTGAGCGCTACCGTGAGATGATATCCAACTTTTTTTTGCCCAAAGTGCAAGAGCTTGACTTGCATGACATGTGGTTTCAACAAGACGGTGCTACATATCACACAGCACGCGTAACAATGGATTTTTTGAGAGGCGAGTTCGGTGAACATTTTATTTCACGTTTGGGACCGGTCAATTGGCCGCCTAGATCGTGCGACTTAACGCCTTTAGACTATTTTTTGTGGGGCTATGTTAAAGCTCATGTCTATACAGACAAGCCCGCTTCAATTGACGCATTGGAAGACAACATTGAAGCATTTATTCGTGAGATACCGGCCGAAATGTTGGAAAGAGTATGCCAAAATTGGACTAAGCGGATGGATCATTTGAGGCGCAGTCGCGGTCAATTGCATGAAATAAAGATTTCATAAATTTTTCTGAATTTTATGTGTTTTTTTTTTGAAAAATTTTCCTATAGCTCTTAAAAAATCATTATAACAACAAACACCAGCATAAAAAATTGTAAACAAGTAAACAAAAATGCACAAACAACACTACAATAATAAATGTACATAAACAACGATGTTTACATTTATAGAGATTTCGACTGTTCATGACTTCGTCTTCAAGATATATGTTTACTCTGCCATATAAAAGGCAAGGCAAAGCAGGCGACTGAGTAGTCTTGTGTGAAAACACGGTGTGTATGAAGAGAGTAATCGTGGTTTGAAGATCTCCGTTACAAAGATCTGTTGAATAATTGTCTAGTAATTGTTATTGTTTTTGCAAAGGTATATTTGCAATTGTTGTTGTTTACATCAAGTTTTAAACAATGGCACACAGAATTGTAGGAATAATAAAGAATTTTAATTAAAACTAAACTACAAATTTATTTTTATTTTATTTCCAATCTACGAACTCATATTTTAAATGTTTTTAAAAGGTAAAGACGTAACACACTACTCCAAATCCTGGAAAAGACCCACGAGAAACAAGTCGACACACACCATCTTTTTGTCGACTATAAGGCTGCCTTTGATAGCCCCATAAGGGATCGCGTTTTTGCCGCAATGTCTGAGCTCGGTATACCTGCGAAGCTGATAAGGCTATGCAGAATGACGTTGAGCAATTCCTGTAGCTCCGTCAAGGTAGGAATGGACCTCTCCGAGCTTTTTGATACCGTGCGAGGTTTTAGACAAGGCGACCCCTTATCATGGGACCTCTTCAACTTCGTCATGGAGAGTGTTCTGCGAAAGGCTGGAGTGCATCGCAATGACACTATTTTTCAAAAAAGTGTCCAGTTGCTTGCGTACGCTGACGACATTGACATCATAGGGCGTATCAAGCGAGATGTTACTGCTGCCTTTAGTGCTATGGAAGGGGAGTCTAGTAAGATGGGTTTGGCAGTAAATGAGGGCAAAACAAAGTATATATTATCGACGAGTAGAGACGCGCGGCGTATTGATTCTCAGATTACGGCCGATAACTATACTTTTGATACGGTCAAGGAATTCATTTATCTTTGCTCCGCCGTTACCACCAGAAATGATGTCAGTCTTGAGATCAAGCGCAGGATCACTCTTGCCAACAGGTGGTACTATGGTCTCAATAGGCAATTGAGTAGCAGAGACCTCTATCGTACGACAAAACTAACACTCTACAAGACACTCATCCTACCCGTGCTTCTTTATGGCGCACAGGCATGGACTCTATTAAGTACTGATGCATCAGTCTTGAGAGTGTTCGACAGAAAAGTACTGCGTAAGATCTTCGGTCCAGTACGAGTTGGCGATGATTTCCGTATCCGATACAATAGTGAGCTGTATGAGCTCCTCAACGACATGGACGTTGTACAGCGTGTTAATATCCAGCGGCTGCGCTGGCTCGGCCATGTCGTTCGAATGGAGGAGGATGCTCCAGCGAGACGGGTATTTGAAGAGGACGACCTTGTATCCGTTGGAAGGACCAAATCGAGGAAGTCCTGTCATCGATTGGTGTGACCAACTGGAAGGATGTGTTGCGGCAGGCCGAAATCCGTTAATCGGGTTGTTATGGCCAATTAAGTAAGTAAGTAAGTAAGTAAAAACGTAACAATACATTAATAAATTACCGTTATTTTTATTTTGAAAATTCTCTCAGTGCCAGTTTTTAAAATTAAAATAAAAAAAATTTTAAAAAAAAATTTCAAAATACCGTTAAATTTTTCCGAGCACTCTCCTTTGGTGATTGTTAAAATTTTATCCTTAGTGTACAGTTTCTTTTAACGCCTACGGTATATTTATATGTATACACTTACACGTATAAACAAAGAATGTTTAGAGAAACTAAAAACAAAATAAAAAGAAAACCGTTATAAAAGAATACAAGACGAAATTACACATACAAGTCACGTAAAAATGTAACACTAATGCATTGCTAAGGCTAATTGTAAAATTATCTCCAAAGACAAAAGAGAGAATAGAAAAAAACAAACAGTGAAGGAAAGTGAGTAAGAGAGAGAGTAAATAAATACGAGGAAGTGGTATTAAAGCATTTCCTTTTAAGGTGTGCTAAGCATAAATAATTAAATGATTAAAGAAAAGTTAAAAATTTTTTTAGCAGCTGCTTTGCTTTTTTTTTTTTTTTTTTGAATAATATGGACTTAATAAAGAAATTAACACTCTTCAGTTGAAATTTTTAATTTATTTAACAGCTTAATATATACATATATTCCTTCGTAGTATATTCTCTGCTTTTATAAGCAATTTTTTAATATAGTTTTTGCTTTAGAAAATGCCAGCCTTTATGCAAAAGTAATTAATTAACATTTTCTGCACTTAAGCAGCTCTTTATTAACAGGCTAAAAAGCAAAATCAAATAGTTTTTGCCATAAAAAAGGCCTGTAAAATGAAAAGAAAAAAATGAAACTAATTTCTTAAGATTTCATTAAAAATCTTACGAAAAAAAAAATCCTTTTGTTTGAAGCTTAACACTAAGAAAAGAACGAAAGAATGAAAAAAAGAAAGAAAAAACTCTGTCATCAGCTTAAAACTACCGGCACTCAGTTTTTGTTTTTATGAACACTCAAGCAAAAATGCGTTAAAGTCAGCCTTTTGTTCCACCTCAATATTGCAACTCTTTTTTTTGTTGTTTTCTCTTTTTCCTGCTACTTCCAGAGCTGGAATTGTTCATAAAGATAGTTTTGCTGAAGACATCACTGTGATGATAATGAAGTCAAGAGTTGCAATAGAAAAGAATGAAAGAAAACTGCTTCAATCTGCCTGCCTGCCTGCCTGCCTGCCTTAATAGTATATTTTTTCATTTTCTTTTTCATTTCGAAGAAATCTGTGCAAATGATAAGTAGTTATTGCAAGTTTAGACACTTTTATGATAAAATAATTTCATGGTAAAGGAAAATTTTTTTTAAAGACCAAAAATTAAATGAAGAATAGAAATACTTTTAGCAACTGACAAATGCAAAAATTTATTTTAAGAAATTATACAATAGAAGTGCAGAATGTCCAAAGAAATTCAAAGATTAAGTGAAAAAAAAATATTATTTTTTAAATTTTCCCAGCAGTCCTTATGATTTTAATATGCAGGCTATAAAAAGCCGTTTTAAATATCTGAATATGAACACAAATTAAAAGCACAGAAATTATTGAATATTTCTCAGATGCTTATAATTGTAGGTTGGCAACACTGTTTTATTTGTCAGCCGTTTTGATAGCTGTTAGTTGCTTTTTGTTCGATCTGGTTTGAAAGTTCATTATGGATGGTCTTACATTAGAGCAAAGCTTGCAAACATATCGTGCAATTTGTCCATTCTTATAAAGGGTGTTTTTTATAGAGGTGTAGAACTTTAAGTTGCAATAAAACAACGATGGATTATTCGATTGACATGAATTTTATTTATCCGAAAGATAATCTTGTGGCATTACATTTTAAATATGATTTCTGGCATATGACCGCCACGACTGGCGCGGTTGTAGTCCAATCTGGACGTCCAATTTTCGATGACTTTTTCCAACATTTGTGGCCGTATATCGGCAATAATACGGCGAATGTTGTCTTCCAAATGGTCAAGCGTTTGTGGCATTAACGCATAGACCAATGACTTTACATAGCCCCACAGAAAGTAGTCTAGCGATGTTAAATCACAAGATCTTGGAGGCCAATTCACAGGTCCAAAACGTGAAATTAGGCGGTCACCAAACGTGTCTTTCAATAAATCTATTGTGGCACGAGCAGTGTGACATGTTGCGCCGTCTCATTCATATTCAATTCAGGAATGAAAAAGTTAGTAATCATGGCTCTATACCGATCACCAATGACTGTAACGTTCTGGCCACCATCGTTTTTGAAAAAGTACGGACCAATAATTCCACCAGCCCATAAAGCGCACCAAACAGTCAGTTTTTCTGGATGTAACGGTGTTTCCACATACACTTGAGGATTACATTCACTCCAAATGCGGCAGTTTTGTTTGTTGACGTAGCCATTCAACCAGAAGTGCGCTTCATCGCTAAACAAAATTCGCTTATGAAAATCGGGAACAACGGTAATCTCGTTTTGGGCCCATTCGACGAATCTACGCCTTACTTGATGATCGTTTGTCTTCAAATCTTGCACGAGTTGGATTTTGTAAGCACGCAAACCAAGACCCTTCCTGTGCTCGATGGCGGATGAACTCATTCGGGTCTTCCTCAATGCTACGCTCTACAGCAGCAATAGCTTCTTCTGTACGCACCGTACAGTGTCTCTGGGGATGCGAGTTATCAATAAGAGTAAACGTGGTGCGAAAACGTTCCATGGTTAATCGAATTAACTGCTCTGATGGACGATTTTGTCGACGATAAAATGGACGTAGTGCTCGATACGTTTTTCGCACAGAACCATTATTTTCGAAATAAAATTGCACCATTTGCAAGCGTTGTTCAGGCGTGAGTCTATTCACGATGAATTGCCAAACCAAACTGAGAATAAATCACTTGACAGCTGTTAAATCGGTTGCCATCTTGAAAAGTAATGCTAACTTAAAGTTCTATACCTCTATAAAAAACACCCATTATAATCGTCTTTTAAAGCGGCTAATTCGATGCGGCTAAAGAATAATTTTCTGGCCAAGTTTGATGTGATAATATGTGCAGCCTTTAAGCTGACCAATTTCTACGATGAGTTTGGTGGAATTCGATCAGTACGGGGACTTAGATTATCCGTGCCGTTACAACGGGCCGCTGTGTGAGCTCAAGTGAACTTTGGCATTAAAGGTACCACTCCAACCTAACCTATCCTAAAGTAATATGATAATACGCATTCTATGACAACAGAGCACATAAGTAGAAGCATCTGTAGAAGAAAGCTAGAAGGTCCGCCAAATAACTTTTTTTTTTGAAAATGCTTTAAAAAAAAGTACTGAATTTTTTTTCAAATTTCTTTTTTAATTTGAAAGTACAATCCTTCCGGTTAATAATGGAAACTAATTTCATTCAAATGGCTGCCCCGGCTGGCCATGCAGTAGCCTACACGATCGGTCCAATTTTTAAGCACATTATCGATTGTGTGCAGCTGTATTTCACCAATGGCTTCACGAATATTGTCCTTTAAAGCGGCAATTGTCTCTGGCTTGTTGGCGTAACACTTATCTTTGCCGGCACACCACAAATAATAGTTCAACGGTGTCAAATCGCAGCTCCGACGTGGCCAAACGACATCAGCTCTGCGTCTGATAATGCGATCTTCAAAAACAGGGCGCAAAAAATCGAGTGTAGCTTCGGCTGTGTGGCACGTAGCGCCGTCCTGTTGAAACCAAATGTTGCCAATATCCTCCTCTTCAATTTTTGTGAACAAAAATTCATTCAACATGGCCCGATAACGATCGCCATTGACTCTAGCGGCCACTCCTTGCTCATTTTCGAAAAAAATGGCCCAATTATGCCTCTGGACCAAAATTCGCACCAAACAGTGACTCGTTTTGGGTGCGTCGGTTTTTCAATGTATGCGTGCGGGTTTTCTGTGCCCCAAATGCGACAATTTTGCTTGTTTACATAGCCGCCAAGATCAAAATGAGCTTCATCTGAAAAGATAATTTTTTGCAAAATCGGCATCTTCTGTAAGTCGATTGCAGGCCCACTTAGCGAAGCGAACACGCATTGGATGGTCCATATTCGTTCAGCGGAATGATAAAACTAATTATCTGTCAAATTAGACATGTGCTAAGTGTTACCATTCACGAAATAAGCACTAGTTGAAAAAAAATATAACATTAGATGGCGCACCCATTATTTGTAGTGTGAAGAATAAATTCGGTCAACCAACACCCGTATCACCGTTGCCTGTGGAAGTGTTTAAAAGAATTCAAGGCAGTCGATTTCGAGTCGCTCACAAGAACTCGACTTTTCGTAGTCCACAACTTGGCAAATTTACGAAAGAATTTTGCCTTAAAAACTTGTGCGAGAATTAATACCAAGCGATCATACGTACATACTTACTTAATTTGTCATTACAACCCTTCAGTGAGGTTTACGATCTAGGCTTCTCACAGCACTTAATTTTTATACATGAACCTGTAACAGATTTTCGAGAAACTTTTTCATGACAATTTTATTTTACAGTGTTTTTGCCAGAAATCTGCTGAGAGGAAGACGCCGAAGAAATATTAAAATTTCATTTTGTTGGAGATGTCTAATCTGGGGTTTGAAACAAGGCCTTATGTCTAATAAGCCACCACACTACCTACTAGACTACGGCGACTTCATACATACAAACAGTCAAAGAAAAAGTCTACATACACCGTTTTTCGTGCCAACTTTTATTTTTCTTCAAAATAATTTCTAGGTTATATTTTTTCATATTCGTTTTGCACTTCAAACATTCTTGATTTTAAATGCCTTAAACGACTCTATAACATCTTTGTTAGTTTGATAAAAAGCAGCGGGAATATAGACGGGTATATGTAGACTTTTTCCTTTGACTGTAATTGTTATTCTTAATTCGAATACCGCTTGTACCTACCTTATTGATAACGTGCAACACGTGCGTTGACGAACAGTGTGTACTGAAAAAGCTGTAGCTGTTGTACAGGGAAGCAGACCCAAATTAATTGTACCAGATCCAAATCAATCAATTCTCCTCCGCTCCACTTTATTTACAATTTTAATAAATAATTTCAGCTTAAAAACTTATTCAAGAATTAAGGTCAAGCGACCATGGTATGAGCCGCCAATTCGGTGAAGGCCAAGTTGATATTGGCTATGCAATCAAAATCGGTGATGTCCATTTATAGATATTAGGTATTACGATTGTCTCAGTTATAGTTTAGCCAATCGTTTTACAGGGAGACTCTATCTCTTTGGCAGAAAGGAGATACATGCAGTATTGCTAGACTCTGCTTGACTTTTGGGACGCCAGCGCTTCTATTGAGCCTCTTTAAGGACCTTTTTTATATAATTGGTCATTACAAGCCTTTAGTCAGGATTACGGCGTAGTTTCTCTCTGTGTGCGTCAATTTTTATACATGAGTGTTGGGACCTACAGTTTTGTCGAGTCCGAACGACAGATTTTTTTTGCAGAAACTTTTCTTGGCAAGTCGAAGTAAAATATTTTTGGTCATATTTCGTGAACCGAGGCATCACGTCTAATAAGCCATCATACTACCTACCACGGCGACTTCCAAGGACCTTAGTTATAATTTAACCTAAGGAGGTAATGAAAGTTTGTACTGTTTTTGGAGTTCACATAGTTCGGAGCTTAGTACTCAGTCTATTCAAGGGTATTCAGTATAACTTCTGACGTTCACATTAAAAAAGAAATCTGAATCCAATTACAAACAAAAATTATTTATTGTGATTACAAATACACTACCAAAGTCAAGGGACATTATCATTCAACTTTATCTTCCTCCTCTAAACATCAAAGAACACAACAGACATGGAACTTATTTCAACAGAGAATAACTTTTGTGCGACAATCTTTTAAAAACATTTTAATTGATACTGATGCTGTGCAGTGTCTCTATCAGTAATCGAAAGAAAATCAAAAGATGATTACAATCAAGCAATAAAATGTTAAAAATCAAAACAAAAAATTCGATTTTGACGGAAAAGTTTTTCAAAGTTCGCTTTCTTCTTCCTTTTTTAACTAAAAAGAAAAAAAAATTAATTAAAAAGCAAAAAAATCTCTTCTCGTCTTTCCGGCAAAAATTCAAAGGAAATAAAATCAAAAGACTATTTCTTTTTAAATTTCATTTTGGCAGGTCTTCCTTCGTGCCATTTTCAATTTGAGCGTTTATTTATTGGCCTCATTTAAACAAAACCGTTTAACTTAAAGTTTAACAAACTGCCATGGTTATTACTATCACTGCCACTGCCACTGCCACTGCCACTGCCATTGTTGTTAAAAAGTCATGGCTATACTGCTGCCGTAGCAATGACTACGGCTGCCCTGCCTTTGGCAGTTATAGTCGTGTAGTCGTACAACTGCTACTGACTGAAATAACAATAATACGGCACAACTCTCAACCAACCACCCAACAGATAAACTTCTCTTGAAATAATAGGAGCAACCAAAACTAACAGAAAAACAATAACAAATCGCGTACAACTTTAGAATACAACAACAACTCGGCTTCAAGGACTTTTTAGCAGTACAAGTGCATTCGATATATAAAAACAATCAGTTTTTATTCTTTTGTAAATAAACGTTAAAGGAGGGTCTGAAGGCAAGAGATGTTATTTAACAAAGATTTGTATTGAATTAATACTTTTTTAAAAAAGTACCATCTTTTAAGTACTTGTTTAAAAAGTACCTTTTTTAAAAGTACTTTTTTTAAAAGTACTTTTTTTAAAAGTACATTTTTTTGAAAGTACTTTTTTTAAAAGTACTTTTTTAAAAAGAATTGTATTAAATTAATACTTTTTTAAAAAAGTGCCATCTTTTAAGTACCTTTCTTAAAAAAGTACCTTTTTTAAAAGTACTTTTTTGCTTTATTAAAAGCATCAGTTGTAATATTATTTTTGAAAATTTGTAAGTTAAGTTCAGTTTTCTTTAGTTTTGTCTTCGGAAATGGGTAAATTATGGTACTAATTTTAAATTAAATGCTACAGAAAGTACTTTCTGATTTATAGTACTTTTTGCATTTTCATTTACGAAGGCTTTACGAAATTAATCTCTGGAGTAGAGTAGTAAAGGAGGAATAATTGTAAACTAAGCCTCATAAAATAGTACTTTTGGCACTTTCACATGTTCCATTAGATTAAATCAATACAATTTTTGTAGCGTTGGTACTTTTTACGTCGCCGTATTCGAGTAGGTAGTGTGTTGGCTTATTAGACGTAAAGCCAGGGTTCGAGCCCTAGGCCAGACATCAAAACAAAATACAAAAAGTATTTCTTCGGCGACTTTCTCTCAGCAGATTTCTGACAAAAACTCTGAGAGTAAATAAAATTACCATGAAAATTTTCTCAAAAAATCTGTCGTTCGGAGTCGACGTTAAACTGTAGGTCCCATCACTTATGTATAAAATTAAGACATACAACGTAAGTGGTGTGAGAAACTAGGTCGTAATCGTGACTGAAGGGTTGTAATGACCAATTATGTATGTATGGTCCTTTTTACGGCCTTATTCCTTTCTATCGAGTTATTCACTCTATGCTAACAACACCGCTTGTATGATATCGCTGTTAGTTTTGCTGCTTGTCAATCCCTCTGATGTTGCTCTGTCGGTCATTCTCTGCTGCATCTAAACCTTATGAGGAGTTATCTGAGATTCAATTGCCTTTTCCAAGAAGTTTTTGTACTGCGGCGAACTAAAGAAAATATGGTGGCCGAGAATGAGATGCAAACCTTATGTATAGGCTGGTGTTTTGAAACATGTTTTGACGAATATGCTCATTAAAGAGGTTGGGTTATCTTAGCCAGCAGCCTGCCCCTAAAAGTACCATTAACATTTTTTCAGGATACACTTAAGCCACGACCTTCTTATAGTAAGTAGCAGCCTGTATCTAGCATCATGTTCCTAAAAGAAACATCTCCGTTTCACCGGAATTTACACTGGAGCCATGACCTTCCTTAATAGGTAAATAGCAGGCTGCGGTAAAATAAAGAAAATATGCCGGCCGAGAATGGAATACAAACCTTGTGTATGGAACGGTGCTTTAAAGTATATTTTGTGGTCGAAAATGTTCACTAAAGAGGTTGGGGTATCATTTCCCCGTGATGCACTCAAGCCACGACCTTCTTATAGCAAGTAGCAGCCTGTCCCTTCCATTCTGTTCGTAAAAGTAGGAATAGTATCTCCGTGTCCTCGGAATTTAAACTCAAGCCTCGAACTTTCTTAAAACAACAAGTTGCAGCCTGTCCTTGACAAGATCCCAAAATTTACCCGAGAAGTGAGAACTACTTTACCCGTATTGGGAAATGTCCTACAGTTGATCTGTTCTAACGTCACTAGGACCTTGTTCCTTACAACATTCGTTAGAAATGGTACGAACAGGCCATCTTCTTTGAATCTCTTTTCAATATTCGTAGGTCTCTACCGATAAGTAATTCGATCTTCTGCGAATTATTTTCAATAACCTGCTAGAGTCTTGCCCTCTCAATCTCTTTAATACGCCAGCTATACAGCCCAGTCCTATATTGTTGAAGAGCCTTCTGTGTCTACAAAAGTCGCCAAGGGATACTCTTTTGTAATACCAACCCCTTTTGTCTTCATCAGTCCAGAATTTTGAAGTCACCGAATTCCGCAACTTCCGAGTTTTCTGCCAATTTTAAGTCGTAAGTAATAGTCGCCGTAGTCTAGCAAGTAGTGTATTGGCTTATTAGACGCGAGACCTCGGTTTAAACCCTAGGTCAGACATCTTCAACAAAACGAAATACGAAAAAATATTTCTACGGCGACTTCCTCTCAGCAGATTTCGGAAAAACTCGAAGAGTAAATAAAATTGACATGAAAAAGTTTCTCAAAACTTTGTCATTCACCGTTTATTTTAAATTGTAGGTCCCATTATTTATGTATAAAATTAAGGCTTACAACATAAGTGGTGTGGGAAGCTAGGTCGTAATCCTGATTATGTATGAACGGCGCCCTTCTGTGTCTACAAAAGCCGCCAAGGTATACTCTTTTCCAATACATCCAACCCAGCATATTGTCTTGTAATGGGTCCGCCATTTAACGTTTTTTTTTCAACTAGTGCTTACTTCGTGAATGATAACACTTAGCTCATGTCTGATTTGACAGATAATAAGTTTAATACTTCCGCTGAACGAATATGGACCATCCAATGCGTTTTCGCTTCGCTAAGTGGGCCTGCGATCGACTTACAGAAGATGCTGATTTTGGCAAAAAAATCATCTTTTCAGATGAAGCTCATTTTGATCTTGGCGGGTATGTAAACAAGCAAAATTGTCGCATTTGGGACACAGAAAACCCGCACGCATACATTGAAAAGCCGACGCACCCAAAACGAGTCACTGTTTGGTGCGGATTTTGGTCCAAAGGCATAATTGGGCAATTTTTCTTCGAAAAGGAGCAAGGAGTGACGATCGTTATCGTGCCATGTTGAATGAATTTTTGTTCACAAAAATTGATGAGGAGGATATTAGCAACATTTGGTTTCAACAGGACGGCGCTACGTGCCACACAGCCGAAACTACACTCGATGTTTTGTGCCCTGTTTCTAAAGATCGCATTATCAGCCGCAGAGCTGATGTCGTTTAGCCACCTCGGAGCTGCGATTTGACACCGTTGGACTATTATTTGTGGGATGCCGTCAAAGATAAGTGTTACGCCGACAAGCCAGAGACAATTGACGCTTTAAAGGACAATATTCGTGAAGCCATTGGTGAAATACAGCTGCACACAATCGATAATGTGCTTAAAAATTGGACCGATCGTGTAGGCTACTGCATGGCCAGCCGAGGCAGCCATTTGAATGAAATTATTTTCCATTATTAACCGGAAGGATTGTACTTTCAAATAAAAAAAGAAATTTGAGAAAATATTCAGTAGTTTTTTTTAAAGCATTTTCAAAAAAAAGTTATTTGGCGGACCCTTTATATGCAATTTCGCCTGTATGCTTGCTATGCTAACCAATGCAATATTTTTCAAGTCCCCAGGTATATTCCTATTATGGCGACCGTCCTCTCTATCTTGATCAACATCGAGATAGAACTCCTTATAAGTCAGTGTCAGCCTAAGAAAGATTTGATTCCCAAGATATTCTTTGGGAATGACGATATAAAAAAGGAAAGAAAATTTCTAAAAACTGAAGTATCACTTACTGTTGCTTTACCCTGTCCAATCACAGCTCATGTAACTTTAACTAGACTCTCGAAGTGAACATTTTCGCTACAAATAACGCGAATAATGGCTCAAGTATAAGGCACTCAATGCATTGCATTGAAGTGAGCACTTGTTCATATTGTGTTTAGTTGCAGTTGTTGTTGTTATTGTATTTGAAGTATGTATTTGGCTAAAATTTGTTGCAATAGTTACTGACATTATAATGATTGTATTTGTATTTGTATTTGTAATTTAAGTCGAGCCCTTTAGTTATACAAAGAAAAAAATCAAAGTTTTTCTTTCAAAGCCGTTGTTAGTCGTTGTTTTCTTTTGCAGGAGTAGTTAGTGCTGCTTTAGAAGTTAAAGACACCCTAAATTGTGGATATTTGTAGCGACATATTGTAAGTGTGTTTATGTATGCTATTATAGACAAAGACTTGAGGATAATTTAAGAGAATTTTTTTTTAACTGTAAATTAGGAAGCAATGCAATAAAGAGGAGTATTGATTGGCTTTGGATTTTTGAAGCCTTTAATTGTGAAACTAAAGGGTTCGCCAAATAACTTTTTTTTTTTGAAAATGCTTTAAAAAAAACTACAGAATATTTTCTCAAATTTCTTTTTTTATTTGAAAGTACAATCCTTCCGGTTAATAATGGAAAATAATTTCATTCAAATGGCTGCCTCGGCTGGCCAGGCAGCAGCCTACACGATCGGTCCAATTTTTAAGCACATTTTCGATTGTGTGCAGCTGTATTTCACCAATGGCTTCACGAATATCGTCCTTTAAAGCGTCAATTGTCTCTGGCTTGTCGGCGTAACACTTATCTTTGATGGCACCCCACAAATAATAGTCCAACGGTGTCAAATCGCAGCTGCGAGGTGGCCAAACGCCATCAGCTCTGCGGCTGATAATGCGATCTTCAAAAACAGGGCGCAAAACATCGAGTTTAGCTTCGGCTGTGTGGCACGTAGCGCCATCCTGTTGAAACCAAATGTTGCCAATATCCTCCTCTTCAATTTTTGTGAACAAAAATTCGTTCAACTTGGCCCGATAACGATCGCCATTGACTGTAACGGCCACTCCTTGCTCATTTTCGAAGAAAAATGGCCCAATTATGCCTCTGGACCAAAATCCGCACCAAACAGTAACTCGTTTCGGGTGCATTGGCTTTTCAATGTATGCGTGCGGGTTTTCTGTGCCCCAAATGCGACAATTTTTCTTGTTTACATAGCCGCCAAGATCAAAATGAGCTTCATCTGAAAAAATTTTTTTTTTGCCAAAATCGGCATCTTCTGTAAGTCGATCGCAGGCCCACTTAGCGAAGTGAAAACGCATTGGATGATCAATTAGCTTCAACTCCTGAACCAATTGGACTTTGTATGGCGTCATACCAAGATCTTTATGCAAAATTCGTCTCAATGATGTCTCCGAAATGTTCAATTGTTGAGAACGACGGTGAATTGATGTTGATGGCGCTTCACGCACACTTTCTGCCACAGCAGCAATATTCTCGGGTGTACGCACTGTTTTTGGCTTTTCACGCTTTGGTTTATCGATGAGGATGCCAGTTTCTTTCACTTTTTTCACAAGATAACGAACATACGGAGCTGACGGTGCTTCTCTTCTTCCAAAATCCGTACGCAATTTTCGCACACATTCTGCAACATTACCATGATTTTCAAAGTAATGTCGCAATATTTCCCAGTGTTGTTCAAGCGTATACACAACCATATTCATTCAGTGGAAGGATAACCCTAATTATCTGTCAAATCAAACATGAGCTAACTGTTACCATTCACGAAATAAGCAGTAGTTGAAAAAAAACCTAGATGGCGGACCCGATATTAAGGGGCACTAATATGTTCTTGCCTTTAATCCTTTTTAAGGAACCTTCTTTTATTGTTGTTGTTATTATTGTTACTAAATAATGGCAGTAAATAAGTTATTATGCCAACTACATATGCTTGATTTCCCAAGCAATTATTGTTAACCTTTTAAACGAAATATCCTTTTAATCAACTCAAACTTTCAATCAAATTAAGAAAGGGTTCCTACATACGAAATGGAATAGTTTTAAGTTATACCTCTATAAAAAACTTTTGTCAAACCGTTTAACTTCTGTTCGTCCTTACATATACTCTTACCATTGGCTTGTTGAGGGACATGTCCTTTTCATTTCCGCCAACAAAAACTTTAATAAACAATTTGTCTACCAAAAAAAACCAAATCTCCTGCAACACTCAGTAACAATAATATAACCAAAGGACATACAATTTAAATTTCCACACACAAACACAGGAAGAACAACTACAACTACACATTGAATACCCCAGATGCAATAGGCATCCATGGGTATAGTATAGTATTGGTTCTGTGTCTTTGCCTTGTTTTTAATTTAGTTCATCTTCAAATAATACCGGCCAGAAGCTTTATAACACCATTCCCTAGACTTTTTTCTTTCCTTTTTTGTGTGTTTTTTTTTTTAAGGGACAGGTAAACATTGCCTGTTTGGCTGTCTGTCTCTCAATGTACGCAATTTTACAAAATGTTACACTCGTATTATTGCATTTAAAACACAGACAATCCCTGTAAAAACATATTTATAAATACTCTCCTTCACTCTCCCTCTCTCACACACACAAAGTCTTTCAGTTCTCCACACAAAGGAAAAGGAAACGGAAAAAACTTCACAACTAAATGGGAAAAGGTCGTCATTTGTGTATGATTTTTATGTGTTTGTTTGTTTGTTTGTTATTGTTGTTGTTGTTGTTGCCTTTAGGGATTTTTTGACTCATTTATAAAATAAAGTGTTTTGTCTGCAAAGTTTTATTCCCCAAAAATCTGTCTCCTTCTTTTCCTCTCTCTTTCTGTTTTTTTTGTCTTTTTAATAGACATCCCTGTAGGGTATATCACAGTAAATACGCATTTTTGTTAGAGAAGTTGGTTAATATAGACACGTAATATTCATGTAAACAAATAGGTTTTTAAAGAAGAAACTAAAAAAATTCTACTTGAAGGAACTATCATATCGACGCCTCCATTCTATAACGTTCTAAGTGTACTTAGAACGTTTTTAATGTTCTTGCATTTTTAAATTCTACGTTCTCTAACTTAAATACTGTCAAAATTTGGTTAAGATGCGCCGATCCGTTCCGAAGTTATAGGGAAAAATCTTCTTAGAATACACATATGATCGTATGTCGTGTGAAAACTTTGAGAGCTCATAACTCAAAACACACTTTTTCGACTTAGAATGTTATAGAACGGAGGCGTCGATATGATCAAGTCACCGTAGCCAAGTAGCTAGTGTCTTGGCTTAATAGCCGTGGTTCAAACCTTACCTCAGACATCAGCTTCTGAAAGAAAATGAAAAAAGGAAAAATAGACGCGTACTCAACGCTGCTCATTGAATTATGATTTTCGTTCAAAATAGGCCTCTAAAGTAGAAGCTAAAAAAATTCTACTTCACAGAACTATCATATGAAGTAGTCGCCGTGAACTAGTAGACAGTGTATTGGCTTAATAGCCATGGTTCAAACCTTAGCTCAGACATCAGCTTCTGAAAGAAAATGAAAAAAGGAAAAATGGACACGAACTCAACGCTGCTCATTGAATTATGATTTTCGTTCAAAATAGGCCTCTAAGGTTAGGTTAGGTTAGGTTAGAGGACGTGTACTTTTCAATTAAGACAAGTACAGTACCCGGAGGACGAATTGACCCATTGTACAACGTCCTAGTTTCTCACACCACTTATGTTGTGTTTGTTAATTTTATACATGAGTGGTGGGACCTACAGTTTAAAGTCGACTTCGAACGACAGATTTTTTGAGAAACTTTTTCATGGCAATTTATTTACTCTCAGAGTTTTTGCCAGAAATCTGCTGAGAGGAAGTCGCCGAAGAAATACTTTTTTGTATTTTGTCTTGATGTCTGGCCTGGGGCTCGAACCCTGGCTTTACGTCTAATAAGCCAACACACTACCTACTAGACTACGGCGACTTCGGCCTCTAAAGTAGAAGCTAAAAAAATTCTACTTCACAGAACTATCATATGAAGTAGCCGCCGTTGACTAATAGGCAGTGTCTTGGCTTAATAGCCGTGGTTCAAACCTCAGCTCAGACATTAGCTTCTGAAAGAAAATGACAAAAAAGGAAAAATAGACGCGTACTGCTGCTCAATGATTTATGATTTTCGTTCAAAATAGGCCTCCAAAGTAGAAACTAAAAAAATTCTATTTCAGAGAACTATCATATGAAGTAGCCGCCTTGGACTAATAGGCAGTGTCTTGACTTAATAGCCGTGGTTCAAACCTTCGCTCAGACATCAGCTTCTAAAAGCAAATGAAAAAAGGAAAAATAGACGCGTACTGCTGCTCAATGAATTATGATTTTCGTTTAAAATTGTTCATAAATTCCATGCCAAGAATTATTCTTTTAAAATTCAAAACTATAGTTCCTCATTTATCTGCAAAGGCTCGATAGACGGTTATTTTATGCCGAGTTATGAGAATATTTGATAAAATCTTGCTATTTTGATTAAAACAGTGTTTTGTAGACAGCGACCCCAAAAACCCCTGAGTAACAATTTTCAAGTAAATTTGATTGATTTTTAAGGACCTCCGTAATGTGTTTCTTTTTCTCTTGCACCCCTTGACGTAAACCCACCGCCTACTTTAAGGGTGCATGCAAACAATTTGGCTTTGGGCTCATTTTAAAGAGCAAAGATCAATTGGCAATTTCTGATAATAGCGATGGTTCTAGCACGTCAGTGTTTAGGTTAGGTTAGGTTAGGTTTCAGTGTTTAGCTCTACAATGTTTCAAAAATGGCCAAAAACACTATTCTTAGGGGTTTCATCCCCCTTTTTCTCGAAAACCTTCACAGATTCGTGTTCAGCGCGCAAAAAGCCTTCGGAAACACCTGGAGCCATCTTATTTGCAAAACCCATTCAGGGCTGTGTTATTTATAAAGTCAAATTTTTTTCAGCTCGAAAGTATGCTTTAAAATTTCATTTTTAATATAATGTACTGAAAGTATGCTTTCAAATATTATTTTTTCTTAAATAGTATTGATTCCTTTATAAATTGTTTTTAATTTATTTCATTTATTCATTCATTGTTTTCTACTACATTAAATTCATTTTATTTATGAACACCTAATTCTTTGCTACTTTTGTACACACAGTCAGTCGAACAAATGAAGGAAATACTTCTTCGGCCACTGCTTCTGGCAAAAACTATGAGAGTCAAATAAAATTATTATGAAAAGGTCCTGAAAAATCTGTCGTTCGCAGTCAACTTTAAACTGCAGGTTCCGCCAATCATGTATAAAATTAACACACACAACATAAGTGGTGTGAGAAGCTAAGTCGTAAACCGAAATCACAGAGTTATAATGGCTAATAATGAATGTATGTATGTAGTAGACTTTATTATATTATTGTAACCAATTTAAGGAGCTTTTAAGCTGAGTTTAATCCAACTTTCTTAGTCGTAAAGCCTAGTTATTCTAATTTTTTCACATATTTTTAGGCTACAAAAAGTATATGGTTTGTGTCTACAATAAACGTTCCAGTATCATAATCTTTTTGAATCACGCTTAATGTAAACATGTAGGGCCCTTACATATACTGTTACGACCGCTTACAAATGTCTCATTTAGTTTTTTTCCTTTTGCCGTAACTTCTCTCATTTAATTTGTCAACCTTTTCCTCTTTATGTCAGAGCATCGGAGACACTAGAGACACTAGTAGCTGTAGATTGTTGTTTTTCGGTTTGAAATTTCCGTAAACACAAATATCATGGCATACCTTTAGGCGTTTGTATCCTTATATTTTGCGTAGATTTTTGTTTTCCATTGTTTGTTTGCATGCGTATGTGTAAATTACGAATTTATATTTCGGAGATTGAAAGTGAACTGAAAGGAAAACTTAATCTGTCATTTTTGTTTAAACAAAGAAACTCTTCTTCTTCTTTTTTGTTGTTGTTGTTGTTGTTGTTGTTGTAGCAATTAAATAAAGAAGCAGAGAGCAGTGATGGATATAAAGAGAGAGATAGAGAGAGAGAATAGAATGTATTTGGGGATGTATTTATGAAATATTAATAAAAGATAAAAGAAGATGATTCATATTGAAAAATAAGGTAAACGTTTTGGATTTAAGAAGGTGGGAGAAAAGAGATTGATTGCTCTGGAAAAAATTCAGCATGAAGGTATATTGGAAAAGGATCCTTAAAGTATTTGTATATCACATCGTAAACTGATCAATAATGGTGGCTGTCCCTAAAGAAGTCAGTCTTATATGGAATCCGCAACACCAAGTGTGCTGAATTCAGGCATGGCTTTCAGGCTCCTCTGCTATCATTTAAAGAGGACAAGTAATGAAACCAAAGAATGGACAAATCACATGATTTACGACCTCATAGCCTCCCTAATGGTATACTTATCCCTGGGCATACATCTCTAAATATATAGAACATCTTCTGCAGAAGGCATTGAGGAAGGAGAGAAGAACGCCGAATTTCTTTCTGTTGAAAAGCTGAGTAATAAGATTCTAGAAATTATCGACATGACTTGTCTAGCAAAAAGCAATTTGAATGGAATCCATAGATCGTTGATTGACAGAAGGGCTGAGAAACGCTGAAGAACAGAAATAATTGTACATGTAGGCATATAGCTGACAAGAGATAGAGTGGCTAAGCACGAGTACTTGAGGGAGCGATATGTTACATTTTGAGATAATTTTTTTTGACTGTTTCATTAGATTTTCAGGCGGGCATTGTACAATTTATGGGGGTATAGAGGAGATTGAAGGATGTATTGGTTCCGGTATAAAATGTGTAGAGGATTTATTAGATTATTGGCAGGTATTTAAATAAGACATAGTGCTTTGAGAGCGAACAAAAGCTCTCCAACTTTCAGCAAGGTTTGCACTAAATGTTTGAAGTCGCCGTGGTCTAGTAGTTCAAACCCTATGTCAGACATCTTCAACTAAACGAAATATAAAAAAATATTTCTTCGGCTTTTTCCTCTCAGCACATTTCTGACAAAAGCTCTGAGAGCAAATAAAATTGCCATGAAAAGTTTCTCAAAAATCTGTCGTTCGGAGTCGACTTTAAAATACTGTAGGTCCCACCACTCATGTATAAAAATTAACGCACACAACAGAAGTGGTGTAAGAAACTAGGTCGTAATCCTGACTAAAGGGCTGTAATGACCAATTATGCATGTATGTATGTATGTTGCACTAAGTGGCCAGAGCTCCTTCAACGGCCATGCAAAGATTTTTGACGTTGAGAGTTTCCGTTGTGAAAATGCGGTATTAAAGGTCATCGAATAGTGTTATGCGTATATAAAAAGGCAATAAAGCGGTCGTTAGATTCCTAAAGAGTGGACAGACCACATTTAAAAATGACTATGAACGCCGGGTATATCTTGCGAAAATATCCACCCATTCGATGATTATCCTCATGTGCATTCCTGGATACGGTGACGCTAAACATTTTCCCTGACATAGTCCGGTATTTGGTAGCCAAGAACGAATCACTCATTTGCTCACAACTCACGTTCTTAAAACTATTCGGAAGGCTGAGAGACGCTAACCAGAAAATATGATTGTATGACGGCATGAGTAACATCGATCTTACAAAAGATCTTATAGTTCTTAAGTTGCCGTAGTCTAGTATGTATTGTGTTGTCTTATTAGGAGCGAGCCCTTGGTTTAACCCCTGGTACAAACATCTTGAACAAAAAAAAAATAAAAACAAAAATATTTCTTCGTTGACTTCTTCTCTCAGTAGTCTACTCAGTAGTACAAAACCTCTGAGAGCAAAATAAAATTGCCATGAAAAGTTCCTTAAATCTGTTGCTCGGAGCCTACGTTGTACTGACGGTCCCTCTACTCATCGATAAAATTAACACACACATGGGTGGTGTGAGAAGGTAAGTTGTGATCCTGAATATAAAAATTGTAATGATTCACCTAGTAGTAAGTAAGCAACGCTCCATCGAACTTATGGTTTAAGTTTCAACGCTATTAGTAATTATCAAGCTCTTTGGGATTATTATACGATTTTAATTTATTTTTTAGAAGATATTTTTTAAATCGCAAAATATAATTGTTTAACAATTATTGTATATTTTCGTTAATTTAATTTTATTTTCACTAAAACTTTCACTTAAATTTTTGTAATTCTTAAATTTTTCAAACTCCTAAACATAGGCTTGATTTATTACTTTTTTACGCATCCTCAAAGTATGCTAACTTTTTTCATTTTTTTTACATTTTTATTAAATATTCATAATCTGTACATTTCTGTTATCTATGTCTACTTTTAAAGCCTTAAAAATTTCAAATGGAAAATAGAAATAAAAAGAAAATTCTTCAAAGGCAAACAATTCTCACCTCAACTTTTCTGAGTTGTTGACTTTTACGTTTTCCGCTTCGTTCTCGTCTGTTTTTTTTGGAATGTCAGTGTTTGTTGGCAAAAACCACAAAGTGAAATTTTGAAAGTTAAGGATTATGTTTATTTTACTCCTAAAAATATACATTACCTTTTAGATTTATAAACATTTTTATTTTTTCTATTTATTTTTCTCTTTGTCAGACGTTACGTTAAATAATTCAAACTTAAAAAAAAATGAAAAAAAAATAAAAACGTCAAGCAGCCTTGCCTTAGAACCCACACAAGTAGCACGTTTAGTGTTAAAAAAAAGTGAAAAAGAAATCATAGTCACAGTCACACTTTCTGCTCCTGCCAGACATTTATAATAAAATTTATGATTTTTTTTCATTTTTTTCGCTCGATATTAATAAAAACGGAGATTTTCGAAAGAAACCAGTTTTGATGGGGGCGGGGGGTTGTTAAATTTTATGCAAAATGTCACCTGAATTATTATTTTTTTTATTGTTGCCTGCTTTTAGGATATTGTTATAGTTAAAGCAAGCGAGACAGCCAGTTTTTTCTTCCTTCTCTTTAATCATTGTTGTTTAAGTGTTAATAAAATGAGTTTTGCTTTGCATTTTTTTTATTTTTCTATTTTTGGAACGAAGAAAAGCCAGAATAAAAGTAGAAAATAATTTTTAGGAAATGTTAATAAAAAATAAAAGAAAAACATGCAGTAAGTCTGTGATATCAATGTGCTTTGCATAAATAAATAGTTTTTCGTGTAAGAAAAACCTTAAGCTTCCGAAAGAAAATGAAAAAAGAAAAATAGACGCGTACTTCTGCTCAATGAATTATGATTTTCGTTTAAAATTGTTAATAAATTCCATGCCATGAATTATTTATAAAATCAAATTTTTTTCAGCTTGAAAGTATGCTTTAATTTTTCATTTTTAACATAATGTACTGAAAGTATGCTTTAATTTTTCAGTTTTAACATAATGTACTCAAACTATGCTTTAATTCATTCATTTTTAACATAATGTACTAAAAGTATGCTTTAAAATATTATTTTTCTTAAACAGTATTGATTCCCTGTATTTTTGTTTTATTTTTTAATTTATTTCATTTATTCATTCATTGTTTTCTACTACATTGAGTTCATTTTATTTATGACCACTTAATTCTTTGCTACTTTTGTACACACAGTCACTCTAAATGTTTATCTAAATCTTCTATATTTTATGGCAGGAAAAAACATCAATATTTACACACTGGTTTCTCTACAGGAAAAAAAAATTATATACAGTGTATGGATATGTATAGTAGAGTGGTATAGAGTGTCGTCCTCTTTGTGTATTTAAACACTTCATAAATCTTAACTTTAACTTGTTTATCTATACTTAGAACAGATAGATCGAGAGCAGTGCTTTAAAAGAATGATTTTTCAAAAACCAAACAATTCCGGTAAGCTTAGTATTATTTATCTGGTTTTATATTTTGTTTGCGTAAGATTGATCAAATTGAGATTTGCAAGCCGCTATGAAACAACTTAAGAGAGTTCAACAGATATCGAAATAAATAATAAACTGGAGGCACAAACTCCGAGGTATATGAGCAATGCATCAAAGTCCATCCAAGTCAAGCTTTCTCAGTTTCAGCTGCTTCGTTTAAAATATATATCATCAGTCGCAGTAGTCTAGTAAGTAGTGTCCTCATCAGTCTAGAATACTGAATTCGCCATAGTCTACTAAGTAGTGTGTTGTTTTATTTGCCGTGAAGCCATGGTTCAAACAAGAAGTCAGTTATCTGCAACAAAATATGAGAAAATATTTCTTCCTCCACTTCATCTCGGAAGATTTCTGGCAAAATCGCTGAGAGTAAGTAAAATTACTTACTTACTTACTTAATCGGCCATAACAACCCGATTAACGGATTTAGGCCTGCTGCAACACATCCTTCCAGGCGCATCTGCTTCTTGCGCACCTACGCCAGTTGGTCACACCAATCGATGACAGGGCTTCCTCAATTTGGTCCTTCCAATGGATACAAGGTCGTCCTCTTCACCGACTTCCGCAGATCCCCGCATCAAATACCCTTCTCGCCGGAGCATCTTACATTCAAACGACATGGCCGAGCCAGCCCAGCTGCTGGATATTAATACGCTGCACAACGTCTATGTCGTTGAGGAGCTCATACAGCTCATTGTTGGATCGGATCCGGAAATCATCGCCAACTCTCACTGGACCGAAGATCTTAGGCAGTACTTTTCTCTCGAACACTCTCAAGGCTGCTGCATCAGTACTTAATAGGGTCCATGCCTCTGCGCCATAAAGAAGCACGGGAAGGATGAGTGTCTTGTATAGTATTAGTTTTGTCGTACGAGAGAGGAATCTGCTACTCAATTGCCTATTCAGATCTTAGTAGCACACTGTTGGCAACCATGATCCTGCACTTGATCTCCAGACTGACATCATTTTTGGTGGTAACGGCGGAGCCAAGATAAATAAATTCCTTGACCGTATCAAAAGTATAGTTATCGTCCGTAATCTGAGAATCAATACGCCGCACGTCTCTACTTGTCGATAAAATATACTTTGTTTTGCCCTCATTTACTGCCAAACCCGTCTTAGTAGACTCCCGTTCAATAGCACTAAAGGCAGCAGTAACATCTCGTTTCGTACGCCCTATGATGTCAATGTCGTCAGCGTACGCAAGCAACTGGACACTTTTTTGAAAAATAGTGCCATTGCGATGCACTCCCGCCTTTCGCAGAACACTCTCCATGACGAAGTTGAAGAGGTCGCATGATAAGGGGTCGCCTTGTCTGAAGTAAGGTAAAATGGCTATGAAAAATTTCTCAAAAATTTGTCGTTTGCAGTCGACTTTAAATTGTAGTCCCCTCCACTCATGTATAAAATTAACACACACAGCATAAGTGATGTGCGAAGCTAGGTCGTAAGCCTGACTGAAGCGTTGTAATGACCAATTATGTATGTGTATCACCTAGCTTGGTCACAATGGAATACGAGACATTTTCTTCAACTCTGGGCATTTTTATTTAATTATTTGCTTCAATGACATTAACTGTTAACAGTGAGGATCAGAATGAATTGTTTGACGTGTTTTTAAAAGCTTTTAGTGAACTTCAGATACCCAGTATTTATCTTTCTTGCATTCAGTCCTGGCTCTAAAACAGTATGCGAAACGTTACCATGCTTCGTCTACACTCTTACACATTATTCTCGAACGTGATCCATTTTTATCCTCCGTTGTCGGTCGCTTCAGCAATGATTCTGTTTTATACAGTATTAGTAGTTAATCGTTAATGGAAATTCGATCCATTCACTGAAGACTTTTTGGTAATGAATGTTTAGTTGCCAAGCATTATTCACGCTGCTGATGTATCGGTCTTCTCGAGTAGATGAAGAATTCAGGTCAATGACCGTAATGAATGCGTCTAGTGAGAATACAATTTCCAGTAACGACTCTGAAAACAATGCTGAGTGTGCTCCTTTGAAATTCGAACTCATTTATGCCTTTGTCCACATCTGCTGTACGTGGCATTAAGGATAAATTGTCAATGATATGGTCTCAACGGGGTGCCTTCAGTCAGGATTACGTCCTAGTTTCTCACACCACTTATGTTGTGTGTGTTAATTTTATACATGAGTGGTGGGTCTACAGTTTAAAGTCGACTCCGAACGACAGATTTTTGAGAAACTTTTCATGGCAATTTTATTTACTTTCAGAGTTTTTGCCAGAAATCTGCTGAGAGGAAGTCGCCGTGGAAATACTTTTTGTATTTTGTTTTGATGTCTGGCCTGGGGCTCGAACCCTGGCTTTATGTCTAATAAGCCAACACACTACCTACTAGACTACGGCGGCTTTGTGGGATTTACATATGTCAGCCTAAAATCGTAGGGCCTTGATAGAGCGCTATCCCGGAGGTATTTTTCTTTCTAATAACCAAATGGCCGATAAAAAGTAAAAAGTAAACAAAAATCTTATAAAAGAAAGCGGTTGATCAGCAAATAATTCCCAGATTTTTTCTTAATCGATGTTTCCTTTACTTAGATCGTTTGCATATGATTAACAGTTCAATGCCTGATCATTAGTTTCATGGCAGTTTAGTAAGAGAACGTTAATATATCATGATCAGATGGTTGACAGATTATTATTAGGTAGTCGGTAGACCTTCAGCAGATTTTCATATCAGTGCGTGGACCTAAGCAGATCATTAACAGATCGTTTGGAGTTCATTACGAGATCGTTTGCCGATCATTACGACATTAATAGCAGATATGGAGTCATTTTCATCAAGCACTTCCTTTTAAAAGGGAACAGAAATTCAGTCTACGTTCATACCAGTGCGTGAACCTTAGCAGATCATTATTAGATCGTTAGGAGTTCATTGCGAGGTACTTAGCAGGTTATTAACAGAGCGTTTGTCGATCATTACCAGTTCAATAGCAGATCTGCATTCAATTTCATCAGGCACTTCCTTTAAAAAGCGGAACAGAAATTTAGCACATGTTCATATCAGTGTGTAAGCCTTAGCAGATCATTAACAGATCGTTAGGAGATCATTACGAGATCGTTAGCATATTATTATCAAATCAATAGCGGATCTGTACTGAATTTCATCATGTACATCATTTAAAATGGAAACAGAAATTCAGCACACGTTCATACCAGTTCGTAAACCTTAGCAGATCATTAACTGATCGTTAGGAGTTCATTACGAGATTGTTAGAAGATTATTAACAGATCGTTTGCCGATCATTACCAGGAACAATAGCAGATTTTCAATCAATTTCATTAAGCCTTCCCTTTAAAAATTAACACAGCAACAGTAACCAGGAAGACTTAATCAAGCGAAATAAATAGGACATGTACTCCTGCACGATTTCCTTTAAAAAATTTTTCTTTCTTGCAAATTGATTTCCTCTCATAAAACTCGTGAAGCTAGGTCGTAATCCTGGCTAAAAGGTTGCAATGATCAATTATGTATGTATATATGTACGTATGTATTTATACGTTTACATCCCTGGCTCATACTTCAATATTACTGTTCTACTGTGTGTATACTTTTGTTTTTCTTCTCTCAGATATCTTTGCACAAACACAACATGTAGAGGAGATGACTGCTTTTTAAGCCATTTAAAGAGTTTCTCTCATGTGTGTATGTGTGAGTGGCTTAACATTTTCAAAATTTTATTACAATATTAAAAGCAACATGCACAACACATGCATACATGCATATCCAGGCATATGTATTTGCACATGCAATACAATTTTATTAAAGCTTATGCAACAACAACAGCAAGTACTGCTACTTTTCAAAGTAGCCCTACTGGGTATTTAACTTTCCAAAACACATACACACACACTCGTAGGAACACTTGAAATGAGAGAATGAGAAAGAATATAAGGTAAGTAAACATTGCATGTGTATGAATGCATGTGTATTAGTGTGTTTCATGAGGAGAGTATTTATATTTGCTTTACTTTAGTAAACATTATTAAATATTCTTGTATTAAAAACAATAATTTTTTTTTGCAATAAATTCTTCTTCTTCTGCTTTTCTTTATTTGTTTGTAATTTCTCGTTACTTTATTTTATAAATTTCAAGGGTGTTTACACCAAGCAATTTTAATTGCAAATCCTTATGAAATCTGAAGAATCGTTTTATTTGAATTTGCAATTGCAAGCAAATCATATTAAAAATTGAAAAAAATTCTACAAACATTGCTTGCAAACTTGCTAGATATAAACTCTCTCTCTCTCTCTCTCTCTCTCTCTCTCTCTCTCTCCCTCTCTGTAATACTTTAGAGAATTTATTGATTCTATTATTGCTTCCTTACCTTAAGTAATCTGTACGAAAAGTCTTTATTTTTCCTTCATTATTAAGAAAATTGTTTTTATTGCCGTAGTTGTTGCGTTATTACCGTTAGAAATTGATATTTTTTGCTGCCAACAGTTTCAAGCAGAACAGTTTTCTTTCGAAATAATAAGACGCAGCCAGCTTAAGTTATGATGTGCTACCTGCGCTTATACAAACAATCAAATCTCCCGAAGGAGTTTCAGTTTTTTTTTGCAATTTTTAAAAAGCTTTTTAAATATTACCGTCGGATTTATTACAACTTTTCATTGCAATAATGATGGAATATGTAGCAGAGTGAGAGACGATTCTTTTAAATGTAAGAAAGTAAAATTAGGACCATAATTTCAATGTTTCTTTTCCTATTTTTTGAACTATCCCGATATAGTTAATGGAATCAAACCTATTTTAAGCCCCAGGGTCAAATATCTAAGCCATATTTTTGACCGTAGACTAAGCTTGGAAACAACCTTGTTTGGAGAGATAGTAAAGCAGCTTGAGCCATCCTCTGCCGCAGTAGATATTGATGTCGTTCACTGGATCTTTTCTAAGGTTATCAAACTTAATCTTCATTATGAAGTTGTATGCTTGTGGACTAGCCTCAATAAACTTTTCAATTTAAGTATCCTTAATCCCTTGCGTTGACCAACTTCTTCTTGGTGGAACTTGGCTTGGTCAGTACAGAGACTGCGTTCACCCGTGGCATCACAACGGGCCGCTATGCGTACTCAATTGAGCTTTGTGATATCAGAGCTACCACTCCGACCTATCCTATCCTATCCTTGGTAAAGTAAGGCGATTCATTGTTATACTGATTACGCATGTGTTACGCTTTCGTCCACAAAACCTGAAGACACAGCAACGAGACTGACTGCCAAAAACGCATTAAAGTGAATAATTATATGGTCATGTCAAATTATTAAATATAGTTGGTTTGAAAATGTCTAGTGATTGTTATTGCTACCTGAATTGCAACAAGTATTTACTGACTGTGTACCCCACATTAAAGATTGCTCAAGAATATCGGTTGTCCTTGAAGAAACTAGCAAGACATTTGGAGGGTATCTTCATATGGGTTCCTCGAGACATTGCAGGTGGTAGGAACAACAGCGACATACATACATACATACTTAATTGCACATTACAACTCTTGAGTCATGATTGGGCCTAGCATCACACGTCACTTATGTTTTGTGTGCTAATTTTTATACATGAGTCACGGGACCTACAGCTTAAAGTCGACTCCGAACGACAGATTTTAGAGAAACTGTTTCATGGCAAATTTATTTGCTCTCAGCGTTCTCGACAGAAATCTGCTGAGAGAAAGTCGGCGGAGAAATATTCAAATTTCGTTCGATCTCATCTGGGACTTGAGCCGTGGCCTCACGTCTAATAAGTCAACACACTACTATACACTACGACAACAACAACGGTGACACACTTTTAAAGGCTGATACAACAGAATAATTCGAATGAATATATACATGAGATTGACTTACCTCTGTACAGAGGCAAAGAGATGGTCTCATATAAACTTCACTCATTTCCAAAGGAAATATTGGATAACGCAACCACTTGTAGAAAGACTAGATTGATCAGACCCCATTTGGATATATGCGGAACAAAGTTTGTGTCAGATCTGACCATAGTCCAATTTAAAGGATCGTGCGATTAGACTTTTTCTTGCAGGTGTATGGGTCTCTTAAACGGTCATACTACGGTGCTATTATGGTCTCAATTGGCAAATTGGGTAGCAGAGACCTCTCTCGTACGGCAAATATGACTTCCATATCTGATCCAACAACGAGCTGTATGAGCTACTCAACGACGTGGACGTTGTGCAGTGTATTATCATCCACTGCCTCTTCTATATCGTTCGAATGAATGAGGATGCTCCGTCGAAACGGGTATTTGATGCGGGAATCTGCAGAAGTCGACGAAGAGGATGATCAAGTTTGCGTTGGAAAAATCAAGTCGAGGAAGCCGTTTCATTGATTGATGTGACCAACTGCCCAAGACACGCCTGGAAGGATGTGCTAAGGCATACCGAAAACCATTAATTCTCCCAAATAGGGGAAAGAAGATTCATAGTTGTCGGCTTCATTGACTTTAGAGGCGTTGTTAATTCGTTTTAACTTTTTTATTTTCTCCATTCTTTATATTGTGCTACGTTTTTGCTCTTTTCTGTTTTGAGTAATCGCATGTTTATGTTATAAAACATTTATTAAACCAAACTTTCTTTGTATAAAAGCGAAATTAAAAAAGAGAGGTTTTTTTTTAATACAATTTCCATTATTTGCTGAAGCAAGGCAGAAGCTCAGGGGAGAAACGAGAAAGTTAAAAAATGGAAATAAAAATTAGAAAAATGAGAGAAAATAATTTATAATTTTGAAATTTAAAATTATTTTTTAACAATAAATTTATATAAATAAAAAATAAATGATGAAATAAATGAATTAAAACCATCTCTAGACCTCAAACCAAAAAAAAAATTGAAATTTCTATCAAAAAATTTAAATGCTTCTCGTAAAAGTGTAGGAAGTTTTTTTGTTTTTAAATTTAAAAAAAAATCTTTTTTTTTGTATGCATCTGGCTCTTCATTTCTTTAATATTTTCTTCTCCATGGAGAATTTTTTCTGGGAGTCTTATAGACTCCTGTTTATTTTGTTTTATTTTCTTAGAAATTTTGCTTTTTTATTTTTGTTGTTGTAATATACCAGACAATAGTTTTTATTTATCTTTATCCTGTTGTTGTTGTTTTTGTTTTTTTGAGAAGTTTGTTTAGTTTTTTTAATTCAATTTAAACAATTTAATTTCATCCCTTTTGTGCTTATGACATGAATTTTATGAAACAATTTTAAAGCAATTAAAAAGACAATATTTGTGATGAAAATATTTCCGAAAGAAAAAAACATGAATAAATATTGGGAATAATTATTGAAAGATTCTGTTTAACAGGATTACGGAAGTGAGAAGGAACAGGATTATTTGCCTTAAAAAGAGTTTTTTTAAATAAACTTTTTGGAATAAAAGAAAAAGAAACTTTTGCTCAAGAAGAGAAAGATGAAGAATGTAGAGGATAGGATGAGGGTGGCGGTACGGTAGTAGATTAGACCAGATTAGAGTCGATTAGTATTGCCCTTGCGTAGGTAGATAGGACAGATGGCTGTGATACGAGTTTAAGCTTTAAACAGCATATGGCAATAGTTGATGTAAATGCTGAGAACATAAATCGTTAGATCATGGATTTTAAGCCGATTATTGAAAGCACTTGCCAAAGGTTGACGTTAAAACTGAGAACATCAACGGTGCTTTCATGGTCTCTCTCTTTTATATCGAATGTTGAAAGCAGTCGACTTCTGTAGATTGTAGACTGTTACGCACTTTATGCAGCAGCAATATGGCCAAGTACTGCATGAGGCACTTAGTACCGATCAGAGATCAGCAATGAATCGCTTTTTCGCTACTCATAAGTACTCATGAAATGTTGAGCATGAGTGAGTCAACAGTATTGAAATGCAATTACTCTGATTCATTCGTATTCACAACAACATTGATTTATAAGTACAGGTTGCAATGAGTATGAGTACAACGTTGACATCAAACTCATAACATTCGAAATATGTTTGATTCATACGTCTACTCATTCAGATTCATAAATTTAGAAAAATACTTATTGTACTCATAAATGGATGCGAGTGATTCGAATCATACGTCAAAATTTACAGTCTTAGTTGTTGTTGCATTTACAAAAAAAGAAAAAGGCAGCAAGGAGAGCAAACACACAACATTTTAGTGAGTATGTAGCGAATCATACTTATTTTGTGATTCGTGTATATGATGGGTCATGAAGAGTCGAAATCAATAACATCATGCGAATTGTTAAGTATGAGTACCATGAGTATTTCAATCTTTGAGTCTGAGTAGTATGAGTATGACATTAAAATAAGTATGAATGCGTATAAGTATCAGAAATTATAAGTATGATTCGAATCTACTCGTCGTTTTGAATACTCATTGCTGACCACTGGTACCGATGCATAGACACTCTGCGTTAACAGTCTCCTAGCCATACTTAACAGTACCTGGAGAGGCAAGTTCAGTAATATTTGGGAAGATGACGACATACGAGTATATGCACGCGAGAGAGATATGCTGTCTCAAAAACAGCGGCATTGTTGCAGGAATGCAAATCTAAGAAGCCCTTACAATATATTAGAGAAAGATAAAGAGAAGCATCACAACTTCAGGTGAACATACGATCGTAAAACTTTTGTCAAAACATGGATTACAAGACCGCATGAAGAACTGGATTATTACCTCACACAGATCCCCATCACGGTTATTTTCAACAATATTTGCATCGGCTTAAGTTAAATGATTGCTTTATGTGTCTAAACTGTCAGGGTACACTTGAAACCCCAAAGCATGAACATGAAGGGCAAGACTGCACCTTCAAGGCTTAACTACAGCTTATTAAACTATTATGCCTACTTAAGTACTGAAGTCCTCGTAGTCTAGTAGGTAGTGCATTGGCTTATAAGATGCAAGGCCACGGTTCAAATCCCAGGTCAGATATCAAAACGAAAATATGAAAAAATATATCATCGGCGACTTCCTTTCAACAGATTTCTGGCAAAACCTCGGGGAGTGAAATAAAATAGCCATGAAAAGTTTCTCAAGAAATCTGTCATTCGAAATACATTTTAAACTGTAGCTCAAGCCACTCATGCATAAAATTAACAAAAACACATAAGTGGTATGAGAAGCTAGGTCGTAATCCTTACTAAAGGGGTGTAATGACCAATTATGTACGTATGTATGGCACTGAAAATGACAAATGTATTACAATGGTAGGTGGACTAACGTTCTTAAATATTTTTTGTCACTTGCAAGACTACACGTCGAACTAGCTTATTACCTCCCACAGATCCTGTTCAGTCACGGATGTTTTCCACAATGCTTGTACCGGCCTAAGTTAACAGATAGTTTTACGTGCCTAAGCTGTCCGGGTGAACTCAAAGCTGCAGAACATGAACATGAAAGGCACTACTACACTTTCTAGGACCAACTACAGCATATTAAACTATAATGCCTACAGCTTCATCGTTGAATAGGAAATTTTAATTGTGCATAACGACATAATGAAGACACAAATTTGGTCTTAACTTGAAAAATTTGGCATTGAAGGCCTACTGCAACATAAAGAAAATGGATCAATTCATCGATTATTAACTTGAATAGTTAGCTGGAGAAAAAGCACAGAAGATTTATCAATATATAGTACAGATCTTTGTCATCATAAAAATCTATTAAAGAACATGATTTGCTACGTTAGACAATACTTAATGGGTCAATACAGCTCTGTAGTCAGAATTACAACCTACTTTCTCACACCACTTATGTTGTGAACGTTAATTTTATACATGAATGGCGGCACCTAAAGTTTAAAGTCGACTCCGAACGACAGATTTTTAAGAAACTTTTCATGTCAATTTTATTTTACGCTCAGAGTTTATGGCAGAAAACTACTGAGATGAAGTTGTGCAAGAAAATCCATTTTCATTTTTCGCTTAATTCAAGATCTCGGGTTTGCGGCTTCGTGTCTAAGAAGCCAAGGTAGTGTCTACTAGACTACTGCGACTTGGCTAGTACGCCTATGTAAACTAGCGTCTCTAACATAATTAAATGTTGTTGGACATCGTCTATGGTAGAGTTTTTAGAACTCATTTATGGCATCAGTCTGTTGGAAACCATGAATCACGGGTTACAACTGAACAGTCTTGATGCACAGAGCTGGTAAAAAATTAAAAAAGAGGTTTTCAGTTGGATAAGGAGATGACCTTTAAGATTTCTAAGAAGCAGGAGCAGAAGAAGGCTCCGTAATAAGCCAACATACTACCTACTACTATTCGGTGACTTGCCCAGTATGCCTATGTTTAACCTGAACAGTTAGCTGGAGAATGAATACTAGACATACGAGTACATAATTAGCCATTACAACCCCTTAGTCAGGAATTCGACCTAGATTCTCATACCACTTATTTTATACAAGAGCGACGGAAGCTACAGTTTCAAGTCGACTCCGAACGACAAATTTTTGAGGAACTTTTCATGGCAATTTATTTTATTCTCAGAGTTTTTGGTAGTAGACTGCTGAAAGGAAGTCACCGAAGAAACGTTTTTCCATATTTCGTTTTGTTGGAGATGTCTGACGTGGTGTCTGACCTGGGCTCTGAAGTCCATTCGCAATCAGTTGTGGATTTTTTTTCCCGTCAAAGGGAAATAGAAGCCGGAGGCATAAAGCAAGTTTCATATGTAAGATTCATTATGCTAGATGGAATTGCAACTGTACTTATATTATCTTGGTATACTAAAGGGTTTTTATTAGACTTAATAGTTTTCAAAAGCAAAGATACACACAGTTACTAAAGTATACATACGGTTAACAAATTTCAGAAATTTTTTAACCAATCCGTTTTCATTGAAAATCTTTAAAGTTTCCTCGATGTTAAGACGGTCTTTTGCATTGGTAAAAATATTTCAGAAATTGAACTATATTGTGGCCCTGCACAGGCCCACAAAAGTATACATCCTATTAACAAATTCCACAAAATTCTGAACCGATGCAAAAGACCGTCTTAAAATCGAAGAAAGATGTCAGACAATTATAAAGATTTTCAACGAAAACGGATTGTTTAAAAAATTTCTGAAATTTGTTAACCGTATGTATACTTTTGTGGCTGAGTGTAAATCCTATATTTTGCCAAGTCTTAGCACCACAAAATGTAAGACAACTTTTGACCCACTTCACTATGAAATGCTTGAATATCTAAAAGCTTCAAAAGAAAAAAAACTTTTAAATAGAAGAGCCTCTTACCAACAAAACGTCTTCTAATGATAAACCGTTTCATGTTTGCAAAAGGAAAAGGAAAATAATTCCCTTTAGAAAATCATTCTTTTCAATTTGTACTTAAAAAATAATAACTCGACATTAATGGATGGACCAAAGCAAAAAAAAAACTGAAGATATACGACAGCATATTAAGAAGCAAAATTGACATTAACAATGATCATAAAAACTTAACAAACTGCCATAAAAATACGGGAGAAAAAAAGAAGCTCAATGACTCTCTTAGCCGCAATTGAAATGCCAACAATTACCACACTGGTGGTAATGCTACGTTTCTTTTCTTTCTTTTTATTTTTCAAAAGACACCGACAGACCACGACCAGGGAGACAGAGAGAGAGAGAGAGGAGTAAAAATAAAAGCCATTTTTATAAAATACGAGATTTGCCTTGAATTGAAAAGGCGGTTGAATGTGTGAATACGGTTTTTATATTTCAAAACATTTCAACACACACATTAACAAGTAAAGAGGAGAGGGAGAGCATTCACTATTTATTCATACACTGTACGTACGTATAGTTAGTCCATATATGCTTGTACCTTAACACATACATATGTGAGCTTTATAGCCTTACCGTTATAAAGGATGTTTAACTATGGCACACTGGCAACAAAAAACCAACAATTGTAGGAGCAAAAGATAGGGGATGCAGTGAAATGACCTTTGATGTGAATAAAAAACAATGTGGTTCGAATTAATTCTTAATGGATTGAAGTCGCCGTGGTCTAGTAGGTAGTGTGTTGGCTTATTAGACGAAAAGCCAGGGTTCGAGCTCCAGGCCAGACATCAAAACAAAATACAAAAAGTATTTCCTCGGCGACTTCCTCTCAGCAGATTTCTGGCAAAAAATCTGAAAGTAAAAATAAAATTGCCATGAAAAATTTCTCAAAAATCTGTCGCTCGGAATCAACTTTAAACTGTAGGTCCCGCCACTCATGTATAAAATTAACACTCACAACATAAGTGGTGTGAGAAACTAGGTCGTAATCCTGACTGAAGGGTTGTAATGACCAATTATATATGTATGTATGTATGTGGACTGGAGAAAATGACGTTCTGAATTAATCCTTAATGAAATGGAAGAACAGGATATTTTTGGTGTGCTTCAAACTAAAATATTTGCAATTTTGAGGGCTTGAAGTATTGAGTACGTCGTGCTAGTATTTCGATCCTTAAAGTTGATCCAAAACATTTAAGGATTTCGATGAAGTACACACGATATCAATTTTGAGAAATGCTAAATGAGAGGGCAAGATATAAGAACCCTCATTTGATTGTATAGACAGGTATTGCAGACATTGAGCTTAATGTAGTGGCTTGAGGTTAATGGCTAGCAAACTCATGTAGAGGGTCCGCCAAATAACTTCTTTTTTTTTTTTGAAAATGCTTTAAAAAAAAAACTACTGAATATTTTCTCAAATTTCTTTTTTTATTTGAAAGTACAATCCTTCCGGTTAATAATGGAAAATAATTTCATTCAAATGGCTGACTCGGCTGGCCATGCAGTAGACTACACCAGAAAATGCCGATTTTGGCAAAAAAATCATCTTTTCAGATGAAGCTCATTTTGATCTTGGCGGCTATGTAAACAAGCAAAATTGTCGCATTTGGGGCACAGAAAACCCGCACGCATACATTGAAAAGCCGACGCACCCAAAACGAGTCACTGTTTGGTGCGGATTTTGGTCCAGAGGCATAATTGGGCCATTTTTCATCGAAAATGAGCAAGGAGTGGCCGTTACAGTCAATGGCGATCGTTAGCGGGTCATGTTGAACGAATTTTTGTTCACAAAAATTGAAGAGGAGGATATTGGCAACATTTGGTTTCAACAGGACGGCGCTACGTGCCATACAGCCGAAGCTACACTCGATGTTTTGCGCCCTGTTTTTGAAGATCGCATTATCAGACGCAGAGCTGATGTCGTTTGGCCACCTCTGAGCTGTGATTTGACACCGTTGGACTATTATTTGTGGGGTGCCGTCAAAGATAAGTGTTACGCCGACAAGCCAGAGACAATTGACGCTTGAAAGGACAATATTCGTGAAGCCATTTGTGAAATACAGCTGCACACAATCGATAATGTGCTTAAAAAAGGAACTTTCTCAGTGAATTGAACGATTTGACGATAATGGCTTAATTGAGCTCAAAATAGTTCAATCATGACTGAGATCGATGCAGGCCATCAGCTCACTACTAATATAAATGTCTGGGGAAGTTTCAGTTGGATAAAAAGATGACTGCTAAGATCTCTACAAAACAGTTACAGAAGAAGTACCATAGTCTAGTAGGCGAAGGCCTACTTAGATCAGACATCTCAAAACGATATTACTTTCAGTGACTTCCTTTCAGCAGTCTTCTGGCAACAACTCCAGAAAAGTATCTTAAAAAATTTGTCGTTCGTTTGTCGTTTAGTTAGGTTCCGCCACTCATGTATAAAACCAACACACACATCGTAAGTGGAATGAGAAGTTGGATCGTAATCCTGACTGAAGGGTTGCAATGACCAATTAAGTAATAAGAGGGTTTCAATGCGATAAGAGAAGGTTAGGTTAGGTTAAGTACGCTTTTTGAAATTCTTCTTAAGAGAAGCTACGTATACCTCTTGCGGTAGACTTGTCAGTCTATTATGGATTTCTGATCACAGAAATATTCGCGGTAGCCTACAGACGCATTCTAACCTTGGTATTCGGTTATATCTGTTAGACTGTCTATTGGCCGCTAATAAATTATGGGCTGAGAAAGGACCTTACTTTATTGCCATACTCTTATGGCCTAAATTGGATAGGCACCGTACCGATAAATTACTTAAATTATATTGCCTAGATATTTCTCAGTTCGTAGTTCTGTTGACGAGAAAGGTAGTTTTGTTAACTTCATTGACCACAAGCGTATTTGTACAGTTTCTTTATAGTCCAATGCAGCAATATTTTTTTAATTTTTTTTTAAATTTTAGCAAAAATGTTGGAAATAACATCAAATTTTAGAATCAGTTTAGATTTGTTCGAATTGGCCACCTTTGGTACGAATTATGGCCTTCAAACGGCCGACAAAGCCATCACAGGCTGCACGAAAGTGGCTCTGCGGTATTTTGGCCCATTCCCGGCGAAGCGCCGTCTTGAGATGATCGACACTTTGGTATTTTTTAGTGAGAACTCTCCAAAAAGCCCCCGGCGCAAAAGTCCAACGGATTGAGATCCGGAGATTTTGGTGGCCATTCTGCGGTAGAAATGAAGCGAGGAACCTCCTTTTTAAGCCATTCTTGGTTGACGCGTGCTGAGTGCGGTGGTGCTGAGTTCTGTTGGAATATCCATGATCTGCGGCCGAAATGTTTGCCTCCCCAGGGCTTCAATACTGTCTTTAAGACATTTTCCCGATAATATTCGGCATTTATTTTGACCCCACGGTCGATGAGTACGAGCGGCGAGTGACCATCGGCCGTTACAGCGGCCCACACCATTACCATCGGCTGCGCTTGAGTTCTGGTGGCCAATCGCACGTGTAAATTTTCACCTGACATCTTTGGCAAGTAAACCCGATCATTTTGTTTGTTTACAAACTGCTCAATTTGGAATGGCTTCTCATCGGAGAAAACCAAATTCGGTAACTGGCCACTTTCGTGCAAGCGAAGTAACTCCTTGGCTCTTTCCAGTCTAACTTTTTTTTGTCCATCGGTGAGCTCTTGCACTTTTTGGAACTTCAATGGCTTTAGTCCAAGCTCATTTTTCAATATGTGTTGCATCCGTTCTCGCGATATGTTCAGCTCACGAGTAATTTTTCTACCACTGCGGCGTGGATTTCGATCAAATCTGTCCTTCACTTTTCGGATCATTTCTGGTGTTGTTACCGTTTTTTTTTCGTTCACTTTTTGGACGCGATGCAACACTGCCAGTATCGCGGTAACGAGCAATGGTACGAGAAACAAAAGATTTATTCACATTTAAATGCTGGAGGGCTCTAACGATAGCCACCTGTGGTTTTCCAGCCAAATATAAAGCAATCACACTATCACGCTTGAAGTCCATCACGAATAACTTTTTTTCTGAATGCAATAGATCAAAATACTTTTGTAAGCTTGTAAATAATAAAATGAATTGTCACTTTAATAAATCTGTCAGCTGTCAGACGAGCGGTTTACAAATGAAAACAACCTGAAGTTGGTTGCAATACATAATTATATATACAATATATATAATGCAATTCCCAAGAGAACTTTGATTTAATAAGGCTACCATTATCTCCAATTCTATCTTAAACATAGAACGTAAACTAGCTCTATCAGGAGCTAGGATTAATTTTCTAATCGTTCTGGTGATAGTTCAGTTGAAATGTTGAATGATGGATTGAAGAAAAGGGTTGTAAATGATTTGTTTTTTTTTAAAGAAAATTACGATTCATCGCTTCAAATTAATGGCTTTAATCGAAAATATTCGATTAACCCCGTAACAGTTAATCACTTGAATACCCTATATTTTGAAGGCAATAAAAATAAAACAAATCTGCAACAATAAAAGAAAAGAAAGAAAAGAACACACAATCAAATAAAAGTTTCCAGTTAAGTGATTTCATAGCAATTTGCACTTTTGTTTCTAAATGTTATTATATTCAAATGCCAACAACAACAACAACAATAGCTACTATACGAATGAGAACAACAACAACAACAAACACAATAACAATTGTTTTTAATGCCAGTAACAAATAGGAGCGAGCACAAGTAAGTACATGAAGCTCTAACAAAATGTAGTTGACACAAACAAAGAAAACTGGAATCCAAAATCGTTACAAATTTTTACCTGGCAAAAGTGGAGGAGTAAATTGAATGGATTTTTTGTTTTAAAATACCGCCACAGTGGTTACAAATGATCACTTGAGTTAATAAAATTTTAAACATATTTTTGAGGTGGAAAACAGAAGTAGTTTATTGAAGTTTTGGGGCAAAAAAACTCAGGTCAGGCTGACTTTGATCTGTGGGATGGGCTATGTTGACTTTGAGCAGCGTATGCACCTACGACTTGGGAAAACCCCTTAAGAAAAAGTTGGATGAGATGAGAAGGATATAGCGGCTCTAAAAGCGGAGGAACGAAGGACTTCCATGCACAAATGGCAGTCAAGATGGGAGAGCAGTTTAAAGGGAAGATGGACATTTCGTCTTGTCCCTCATGTAACCCTTTGTATGAAGAACGGACATTGCGAGTTGAACTACTACGTGACCCAGTTCCTAACTGGTCATGGGTGCTTCAGGAAGTACCTTCACAGATTTGGTCATGACATTTCTCCTATATGCCCAAACTGTGTAGACGAGGAGGAAGATGCGGAGCATATTCTAATATGCTGTCCCAGATTTAGATGGCCGGGACAAACGCATTTAGAACCAAATCGGCTAATGGAAGAGCTGTTGAACTGTAGGATTTTATGAAGTCAATATAGCCAGAGAATGGCTGAAGTTAGAATAGTACTTCGAAGACTGGAGGAACGGAGGCGAAATTTGAATTAACGTGATAAAGCTTTTAAGCTAACCAGCCCTCCGCGAAGTAATACCTTACGGCAGTCCCGCGGGGGGAGAGTGGTTGAAGTGTGTAGGGGATGGGTTTAGTACGTAGGCACCAGTGATGGTGAATCGTGCACTCTTTTGTTGGAACAAAAGTGTCTTTCGAAGATTCCCAACTCCGGCTCAAGATAAAAAAAAAACATACATACATACATACATACATACATACATACATACATTTACATTGTAACCCTTTAGTCAGAATTAAAATCTAGTTTCTCACGGCACCTATGTTGTGAGTGTTAATTTTAAACATGTGTGGTGAGACCTACAGTTTAAAGTCAACTACGAATGACAGATTTTTGGGAAACTTTTTCATGGCAGGTTTTATTTACTCTCAGAGTTTTTGCCAGAAATCTGCTGCGGGGTAGACGCCGAAGAAATATTTTTTCAAATTTCGTTCTCTTAGAGATATCTGACCTGGGGTTTGAACCGTGGCCTCACGTCTAATAAGCCAACACACTACCTACTAAACTACGGCGACTAAAAAACAATTACAATGGTGATACACTTGTAAAGGCTAGTACAACAGATAATTCGAATGAATTTTATGCGTGTGATTGGTATTCCCATGTAGAGCGGCAAGTAGATGATTTCATACAAGTTTCACTCATTTCCAAATGAAAGATCGAATACGGCAACAACTGGTAGAGAGACTAGACTGATCTGACCCGATTTGAATATATGCACAATAAAATTTGTGTCAGATCTGATCAGAATTTAATTTCGGAGTCGACTTTAAACTGTAGGTCCCACCACTCATGTATAAAATTAACACACACAACATAAGTGGTGTGAGAAACTAGGACGTTGTACAATGGGTCAATTCGACCTCCGGGTACTGTACTTGTCTTAATTGACAAGTACACGTCCTCTAACCTAACCTAACCTAACCTAACCTACCTCTTCTGATACATACATATTTGGTCAATACAACCCTGTAGTCAGGATTACAACCTACTTTCTCACACCACTTATGATGTGTGTGATAATTTCATACATGAGTAGCGGTACCTACAGTTTAAAGTCGACCTTTCATGGCAGTTATATTTACTTTCAGAGTTTTTTTCAGAAATCTGCTGAGAGGAAGTCGCCGATGATATATTTGTTCATATTTTCGTTTTGATGTCTGGCCTCACGTCTAATAAGCCACCATACTACCTTCTAGACTACGGCGACTTCACCTAATCCGATAGGTTTCACAATAGAATGTCAAGCGACAGTCTCTTACTTGATCATACTCTGAGTTCTAGGATCACTCTTGGCAAAAAACGTTACTATGGCCTCAAGAGGCAATTTTGTAGCAGGGACTTCTGTGGTTTGACAAAACTAGACTACAAGACTAATCTACAGCCGTGAGACCATTCAAGAGTAAAGTCTTAAGTAAGATTTTCGGTCCAGTATGAGTTAGCGATGACCAGGCCAGACATCAAAACAAAATACAAAAAATATTTCTTCGGCGACTTCCTCTCAGCAGATTTCTGGCAAAAACTCTGAGAGTAAATAAAATTGCCATGAAAAGTTTCTCAAAAATCTTTCGTTCGGAGTCGACTGTAAACTGTAGGTCCCATCAGTCATGATCAGAAATATCTACGCAATATATCGGTACGCTGCCTATCCAATTTAGGCCATAAGAGTGTGGCAATAAACTAAGGTCCCTTCTCAGCCTATAATTTGTCAGCGACCAATAGACAGTCTAACAGAATGCGCCTTTAGGCTACCGCAAATATTTCTGTGATCAGAAATCCATAATAGACTGACAAGTCTATCGCAAGAGGTATACGTAGCTTAAATGAGTTCTCTTAAGAAGAATTTCAAACAGGAAAGGAACATTTTTAGTTGATAAATGCTGTGTTGTTGAGCTTTTAGAAAATATGTGTTAAGTCCTACACTGGACTCAGTTTCCGATATGTACGCCTGGCAATATTTATTGATTTGTCACAAGATGTCAGCGCTTTTTCCATCTTGCTAACGATGTTGCCATCTAAACAGGGAATGCTGTTAACATCGTCTATTTGGCACCTGTAGATAAATAACCAGAAGTTGCCGTAGTCTAGTAGGTAGTGTGTTGACTTATTGGAAGTAAAGCCAGGGTTCGAGCCGCAGGAAAAATATCATCTGCAGATTTCTGGCAAAAATTCTGAAAGTAAAATAAAATTGCCATGAAAAGTTTTTCAAAAATCTATCATTCGGAGTCGACCACTCATGTATAAAAATTGACACACACAACATAAGTGGTGTGAGAAACTAGGTCGTAATCCTGACTAAAGGGTTGTAATGAGCAATTATGTATGTCGTTGAGACATGCTACTATGGTCTCAAGATGCAATATAGCAGCATAGACCTCTCATACGACAAAACTAATACTCTACAAGACGCTTATCCTACCCGTGCTTCTTTATGGCGCACAGCAGCCTTGAGAGTATTCGAGAGAAAAGTCGTACGTAAGATCTTTGGTCCAGTGAGAGTTGGCGATGATTTCCGATCATTCATTCGACCCAACAATGAGCTACAGGAGCTCCTCAAACACGTGCACGTTGTGGCAGTGTATTAACATCCATCCAACACGCACTGGCTCCTTCCATGTCGTTGGGTGTCAAATTGCCTGACCTTACCGCATGTTTCTACCTCAGTAAATAGGCCTTAAAACTTAAAATTCAATAAGAGTGACTCAGATTTGTTAGAAGCCTTTTGCAATCTGCCAATTTCACTGTGAAAATTTCTTGAAAATTTAAATGTTTACGAATTTTTGTACCCGTACTTATTTTACAATATTTCTCCGACATAGTTCAGGTGTATGAGTATTTATGCATGTATACAGTGAGCGTCAAAAGAAACTGTACATTAAAAAAATATATATACATTAGTAAATTACCTTTATTTTTATTTTAAAATTGTTTCATTGCCAGTTTTTAAAATTGAAACAAAAAAAAATTACAAAAAATTTCGAAATATTGTCAAATTTTTTCGGGTACTCTCCTTAAGTGATAAAAGTTGAGTTTGGTGGTTGTGAGAATTTTATCCATGGTGTACAGATTCTTTTGATGCTCCTTAGGTGGTAAAAGTTGAGTTTGGTGATTGTTAGTGTACAGAGTCTTTTGACGCTCACTGTATATGCGTGTGTGTCAATATTTGCTTAAATCTGTGTTGCGGTTGTGTAAAACATATAAGATTTTGGAGTATCTCTGGATTTTTTTTACCTTCACTAGCAATTGCTTAGAGATCTTCCTTTTTATTGAAGGAGTTTGTTTTTTTGTTGTGAAGGCACTACAATCAAGAAAAAAAGTGTAGCAAACAATTGTTGTACAAGCGAATAAAAGGTCTGTAATAGCGAAAGAAGAGAGAGAAAAAAATGAAGTGAAGTTATAAATAAAATTAAAGATTTCTTTTACTATACCCTACTATACCTGCTGCTATTGTATCGTTATTGACAAGCAAACGAACGCCTGTTTTTATACACCTACAATCAACATCAACAGCAGGAGCAGGAGCAGGAGCAAGAGCAGCAGCAGCAATGAGAACAACATCCTGCTACTTGTGTAAATTCAATTTATTTAAAAGCTTGTCAACAGCGGAAGTAAATGTAAGCAAGAGAGCAAGAAACATAAACTTGTTTCTTTCTTTTCCACTTCCTGTCAGAGGCTTCCTCAGCTAAAATTATTAAAGTATCTCTCTCTCCCTCTCATTCTCTCCAAATACAGAATCTAAGACCGGCCTGTCTTTGTAAGTCTTCCGGACTCTTATTTTTAACAGTTTAAGGACAAGGATTTCAAATCATCTAACGTTTCTCAAATTACGTCGATTGCTGTTTACATTCGCCGCCTGCTTTTGGGTATGTGATGAAGCAATAAAAGTGATTTATTTCCTAAAAGGTGAGCATACTCTCAGCAAGAAAAACTTTTTTTTTGTTGTTGAACAGGATTTATTTTGTTGCGTGATACGTACGTTTTTATAGCAGATAATAAAACATCTTCAGAAGTCAAGAAAAAAAAACAGAAAGGAAAAGAAACGAAAACAAACAGCGGAAATAATTGATGGGTATTATCTGTTAAGGAAAAATATCTTTTCATAGCCATATCTACAAAGAAAATTGTGAATTATTGTCAGATTTTATATCAGATTTTGAATATAAATTAGCCAAATGGAAAATTAAGCCATTGAAATGAGAATTATTAGTTGTTTGGCAGTAAATTTTCAAAGAAATTTAAACTTGACTTAAAGCCATTATTACAACTTGCAGTTAAAGTTGAGTTTAGTTAAAGCTAACTTTAGCTAAAGTGAACTTTAAAGTCAGCTTTAACTTTTTTTCTTTATTACAACCTACTGATAAAATAAAGTTAACTTTTTCAAAAATATGACAGTGCCGTAGCAATGTCGATAACAATGCTCAATTAACACGTTGACTGCCGTGGCTATTTTCAGAAAACTGGCCCCGCAAGCCAACATTTTTGTTCTTTTCCCAGAAGCCATTTATCGATACTAGCACTGATATAATACGATTTTATTCGTAGCTACACAAAAATGGCAGGTTTAGTGAATACGAGATAATTCGTAGATTACGTTCCCTTCTAGGAAGCCAACTAATATACGAGTTATCTCGTAGTCTGCAGTCAACGTGTTAAACAAGTTTTTTTTTACAAACGAAGTGGCAACGAAGGACTTTTTCTTTTTGTTGTATTTGCTCACTTTGTTTATATTTGAAGTTGCCATATTGAAAATAATATACATACATATATGTATGTATGGCAAGTTAAAACATAAACTTAACTTTAAAAGTTAAAGGTGGGATGATCCCCCCTTTAGCTTAACGCTCACTTCTACCTTATTGTCCACTTATAATAACGAAAGACAATTTATTTGTCTGTTAAAATCTCCCCTTTCGTTAACCACAAGCTGTAATAATGGCCCTTAGTAGGGTAAAGCAGTGTAAAAAGGCAAGCCATGCCGTACAAGCTCATTTGCCTCCATACTTTTGTCAAAGCACAGCGGACAACCGTTGAGTACGTCAAAAGAATTAAGTTAACTTTTGGGGTATTTTACAAAAGTATGGTGTTTAGACCGGAAGTGGCAACCATTATTGATTTCCTCGAGTATATTGCAGTAGTTGAACAAGAAAAAGGCAGAGCAAAGATGTTCTAACAAACACACACATACATAATTGGTGATTACAACCCTCTAGTTAGGATTACAACCTAGCTTCTCACACCACTTATGTTGTGTATGTTAATTTTATACATGAGTGGTGGGACCTACAGCTTAAAGTCGACTCCGAACAACAAATTTTTGAGAATCTTTTTCATGGCAATTTTCATTTACTCTCAGAGTTTTTGCCAGAAATCTGCTGAGAGGAAGTCGCCGAAGAAATACTTTTTGTATTTTGTCTTGATGTCTGACCTGGGGCTCGAACACTGGCTTTACGTCTAATAAGCCAACACACTACCTACTAGACTACTACGATTTATTAAAGTATTTGATAGAAGTCCTCTTTAGTTTAGTAGATGGTGTATTGGCTTATGAGATGAGTGCGAGTGGTCCAACCTAACGGGTGGTTGATATCTTGAATAGAAAGGATATATGAAAAAAATATTTCTATCGGCGACTTCCTCTCAGCAATCTTCTGCCAGAAACTCTGGAAATAAAATAAAATTACCACTGAAAAGTAGACTAGACTAGCGGCCCAGACATCGCAAACTACACGAAATACGAAAAAAAAAAATATTTTTTCGGCGACTTGCAGTCTTCCGGCAAAAACTATGTACGTAAATAAAATTGCCATGAAAAGTTACTCAAAAATCAGTCGTTCGGGATCGACTGTAGGCCACTCTTGTATAAAATTAACCCACATAACGTGGGTAATGTGACAAGCTATCTTGTGATCCTGACTTAAGGTCTGTAATAACCAATCAAGTAAGTAAGTAAGTTTAATAGAAACTGTCTTCACAGGTCGGAAGCTGAAGAAAAATATTATAGCGAGGTAGCTCTTCTAAAAAATCGTTTACAATAAGAGTGGATCTACAAATTAACTTCGTCTAAACATGGGTTTATTAGCAGGACATGTTGAATGTTGGAATTGCAAGACTAGATCTGATTTCTCAGAATCCAATATGGTTCTAATAGGCGTCATGTATATCCATAAACTGGCTGCTGTGGTTTCGTCCTGCTCCGGACATAGTCTGCACTCAGTCTGATTTAGGAGATATAAACCATTGAAATGATATTTCAGGTAATAGAGCGTTGACAGAAGACTTATTATCTTAGCTATTTTCACTTTCATTAATTTATACTGCCCTCTTCGATTGGAAAAATACTTTACTAATCATTTGGCCTTTCGTAGTACTTTAGCGTTCTCCCAATTTGTGGCTATACCCTCGACCTGAGTTCTGTCCAATTAATATCACAGTAGGGGTCCTGACCACGAACCCTGTAAATACAAATTCGTTCGCCACCCCACGATTTTTCGAATACTAATACAGTGCATTTAATATTGCTTAGATGGCCGAAAATATTCGCACATCTGCCCTTCTAGAGCTTTACCCTAGAGCGCACTGAAATTGACTGGATTTCAGCGTGTAAACCACTTTACCAAACCAATTTAAGACTCATGTGGTCTGTAATAGAACACAGAATTATATAATCCAGATTGCTGACGTGGTCCCAGTCCTGAAACGAATTGCATTTTCAAATCAGTCCTCATAGCGCACTTTTTTCCAAACACTACTAATAGTAAGAGCTGTTGTGTTCGCGAACGGCCGGCAGCGCCATGACTCTAGCAATAAACAGAGTCATGAAGTCGCCGTAGTCTGGTAGGTAGTGTGTTGGCTTATTAGACGTAAAGCCACGGTTCGGGCCCCAGGCCAGACATCAAGACAAAATACAAAAAGTATTTCTTCGGCGACTTCCTCTCAGCAGATTTCTGGCAAAAACTCTGAGAGTAAATAAAATTTCCATGAAAAAGTTTGTCAAAAATCTGTCGTTCGGAGTCGACTTTAAACTGTAGGTCCCACCACCCATGTATAAAATTAACACACACAACATAAGTGGTGTGAGAAACTAGGACGTTGTACAATGGGTCAATTTGACCTGTGGTACTGTACTTGCCTTAATTGACAAGTCCACGTCCTCTAACCTAACCTAACCTAATAGACAGATCAGCTTGTCTCTGAACACTATCCAGTTATTTTTCCAGCGACCCTTTGTGACCTGTAGGTCGTGAAACAGCATCTGTTGCAGCTTCAAAGATTGCAGCAACGGATAAATCAATTTGTCTCTGAAGACTGCCCAGTTGTTTTCTAGCGAACTTTTATTCCACTATAGGTTCGAGAAAAAAGGTATACATAAGTAAGCAGCAGCATAATATCACTGAAGACCTCTTGGACCAACTTTGTGAAATTCAACGACGACATACTGAGCTGCAGTATTTTATACATTTACTTGGATAACCTCCTGCCATTTAGTGCATTAAAAACCGGCTACGAAAGTGAGTAGAAACATCACTTGACCTATTTGTAGAGTAATGCCACAGAAGAGAAAATTGCAAACATACTGTGGGGAGATCTTGATGGCAGGAAAATCATGAATATATTAAAGGCGACTTAAGGAGCTTAGGAATCATGTAGGCGTGGCAGATAATAAAGAATGCAATGCATGTGGTGAAAATGGAAGACGCTGCACAAGACATATCTCATCGGAGAGGAGTGAACTGGAAGTATCTAAGGAAGTTTGTACAAACTGCAGCCTTCTTATAGCAATAGCTGGTACCTGTTAACGATGAAGCCACAACAAGCCAACTTGATGGCTTATGTATATGCTGATAGGCTCAATATAAATCTCGTTTCTAGAACTCTTGTATTTCTGCTCAAATTTAACTACTCGTTATAAGTTCATCATTCTGCAATGAAATTTTCAACTGTTTACCTACTTTACAGAGCCTTTACTTCTATGTTCTATACATGTTGTGCTCGTATGTATTTGTTTGCTTTTTGTTTAATTGGCCTTTAATTAATTACATTTACTTCAATGTTTTATTTTTCTTTTTGCAGAATTAAAATCAATTTCTCCTTTTACTCATTATAGTTTTGGAAAATCAAACACAAACATTTGAAGTTCATTTACAAACAATTAATTGAAGAATTTTGCACACGACAATTTAAAGCAATGAATCGAATCGAATCAAATCAAATCTAAACGAAACGAATCACATCATCAATAAAATGCTTGGTATTGTAAAGAAAAGTTGATAGAAAAATCCCAGAGTCTTTAATGTTTGAAGAAAATTGAATGTTTTTTGAGCAAGGCAAGTGCATGACAGAGTTGTCAGAGATGGCAGTTATGCAATGGCATTATTTTCAGATTTACAGGAAATGTTTTCATACATACCAGAGATATACATATCAGGCCAGAGATCAGCAATGAATCGCTTTTTCGCTACTCATAAGTACTCATGAAATTTTGAGTATGAGTGAGTCAACAGTATTGAAATGCAATTACTCTGATTCATTCGTACTCAGTACAACATTGATTTATAAGTACAAATTGCAATGAGTATGAGTACAATGTTGACATCAAACTTATAACATTCGAACTATGTTTGATTCATACGCCTACTCATTCAGATTTATAAATTTAGAAAAATACTTATAGTACTCATAAATGGATGCGAGTGATTCGAATCATTCATGAAAATTTACAGTCTTAGTTATTGTTGCATTTACAAAGAAAGAAGGAAGACACATAAACAAAAAAGAAAAAGACAGCAAGCAGAGCAAACACACAACCTTCTAGTGAGTATTGTAGTGTTCGTACGCGAATCATACTTATTTTGTGATTCGTGTATACGATGAGTCATGGAGAGTCGAAATCAATAACATCATGCGTATTGTTAAGTACGAGTACCATGAGTATTTCAAACTTTGAATATGAGTAGTATGGGTATGATATTAAAATAAGTATGAATGCGTATAAGTATCAGAAATTATGAGTATGATTCGAATCTACTCATCGTTTTGAATACTCATTGCTGATCTCTGATACATACATACACATAATTTGGTCATTACAACCCTTCAGTCAGGATTAAGACCTACGTACTTATGTCGTGTGTGTTATTTTAATACATGAGTAGCGGGACCTACAGTTTAAAGTCGACTTCGAATGACAGATTTTTGAGAGACTTTTCATTGCAATTTTTTATTTACTCTCCGGATTTTTGTCACAAATCTAGCCGAAATAGTAGCCGAAGAAATATTTCATTTTGTTGGAGTCCGAGCTGGGGTTTGAACCAATACGTCTAATAAGCCAACACACTGCCTACTAGACTACGGCGACTTTCAAAGTGTTTTTCTTGTAATTCAAATACAGAATGTGAGGCCGCCGTAGTCTATTAGGCAGTGTATTGGCTTATTAGACGTAAAGCCAAGGTTCGAGCCCCAGGCCAGACATCAAAACAAAAATACAAAAAGTATTTCTTCGGCGACTTCCTCTCAACAGATTTCTGGCAAAAACTCTGAAAGTAAATAAAATTGCCATGAAAAGTTTCTCAAAAATCTGTCGTTCGGAGTCGACTTTAAATTTTAGGTACCGCCACTTATGGATAAAATTAACGCGTACAACATTAGTGGTGTGAGCAGCTAGGCCGTATTCCTGACTGAAGGGTTGTAATGACCAATTATGTATGTTAAATACAGAATTTTGGTTGTCAATTCAAATTTCAAGTTTAATGTGTCCATCCCTGCCTTGAATGATACTTCATTTAATAATTGACAACAAAAGAAATGAAAATTTTTGGAAAATCTTGAAAAACTTAATTGTATGAACAACATACTCCAATAATGGCAATACAAACACACAAAGACATATAAAAAAGAATAAAATTCCTACAAAAAGTGTATATATATGTATGTGTATGTGTCAAAATACTTCTATTATTTGAGTATTTGAAAACTTGCCAATAGCTTGTCGTTGAAGTACTCTTCATAATGAAAAACTATTGAAAATTAAGTCATCCTTTCAACACGAATGCTGAATACTGGAGCTGAAACGAGCAGACAATGAAAACTGATCATATTGATGATGATGATACTGATGATGATGATGACAAGGACAACAATAAAAACTAAAGTAGGGAACATGAAGCCACAAGCATTTTGTAGCCACTCAAAATGTCTCAATGAATTGATGAATTTACGAAATACTGAAATACTGTTGCCTATACCTATACAAATACGAGACTCTTGTCTCTAACCAGCTCTGGGATTAGGCATGCAAGCATGCAAGCATATTTGCAGGCTGGCTTGGTTTATGTATTTACATATATGGTGTGTGTCTGTCTATTTGCTATTTGTAGCAATTCCATCTACTACTTGTCTGTATGTGATTGACAAACAAGGTGCTTAATTATGGCATTATAATTTCCAACATTTTCTCAATGACAAACTATTAAACTGGGACTTGTATTTGATTTTGCCAAATGCCATGGAGATTTAAAACAGTTGGTAGGCATCATATGCCTGCCCGCCTCCCTCTGCTTAGAGTGAAACGTTACAGACTCCAAGCATTTCAAACATTTCAAGCATTTGACAATTTATAACAGGTTCACAGTAATTGTATTTATTTGTATAGACATGGCATAGCAGGTGAAAGGGGGTGGGGGAGAGTTAATTTAAATGTATATGGGAACCTACACATACGTATTTCTGTATATGTATCTATGTGTGTAGAGAGACAAAATTGAAGTACTTTAACACGTTTTCATTAGATTGGCCAGAGCATTGCAGTTCGTAATTTTCTTTCTTCTTTACTTTTCTTGCTCGTCTAAAACGTACAAATTGCCTGGGAAATTATGTCGATATCTTACATGTGTTAGGCTTTAGGAGAGTGTAGGTATACAGTGAGTGTCAAAAAAAATATACACTAAGGATAAATTTCTAATAATCACCAAACTCAACTTTAACGCTTAAGGAGAGTGCCCTAAAAAATTTGACAATATTTCGAAATTTTTTTAAAATTTTTTTTGTTTCAATTTTAAAAACTGGCAGTGAAATAAATTTAAAATAAAAATAACGGTAATTTATTGTTGCATATTTTTTTTAATGTACAATTTCTTTTGACGCTCACTGTATGTATACATATAGTGTAGATGTGTGCGTATGTCCTTTACAAAATATTAATTAATATCAAATTACAACAAGTGTCGTATTTAATTTACAACAAAAATTTGACGTCGCATTACAAATCATTTTATTTGGAAATAAATTTCATTCCAAGGATTTAATTGAGAAATGTTCACATTTTAAACAAATATAATCATCGAAATTGTGATTAAAATATTTGAAACTTTAAAATAATTAACAGCAGTAGCATTTAAGAAACATTTAAGGATAAGAGCGAGCCGAAATTTGCTATAACTGATGGACAACTAAGATGCTGGAGTAAATTGTGCATTACACGATGTGGGGCCCTAAAATTGAATCATTGATGCGCTGTATCCATTGATCCTTTAAAATGTAATGACATTCAATCTGAAACTCTGAAAAAAAGTCTAGAGGTCATGAAGATTTACAATCTGAACTGCTAAAATATATTGCACCACCACTACTAGTAGATGTACTTACACCAATTATACATACAGCTACGATAACAGCACTGCACTTCAAAATTCTCAAAAAGGATTAAATTAAAAGGATGCCTTTAAGTCTAAATCTCATAACGACCTGAAGGTTGCATCGGACGTCGCCGTAGTCTAATAGGTAGTATATTGGCATATTAGATGTGAGGCCGTGGTGTAAATCCCAGCTCAGGCATCTCGAGTAAAGTTTATCCCGGTTTCCAGTCTACTTCGTTCTGGTGTATGTCCTTCAACCAGGGATATGTAACAATGTCTAGTTTACATGAAAATCGCCGTAGTCAAGTAGGTTGTGTGTTAGCTTATTAGACATAAGGCCACGGTTCAAATCCCAGCTCAGACATCTCAAACAAAACGAAATGCGAACAAAATATTTCTTCGGCGGCAGCAGCAGATTTCGGAAAAAAGCTCTGAGAGTAAATAACATTTCTATGAAAAGTTTCGCAAAAATCTGACGCTGTGGAGCTAGGTTGGAATCCTGACTGAAGAGTTGTATTGACCAATTATGTATGTATGCACATATAGCTGCGACAACAATACTGAACTTCACAATCTCCACAAAAAAAAGTAATTAAAAGGGCACCAGATGTAGCGAATCTTTTTGTCTAAATTTCATTGCGACCTGAAGACAATTTAAGCTTTGAAATATTAAGGTTTTGTATTGTTTTGTGGCAGTGTTGCATGTAAGTCGTGAAGTCACTATTCAAACCTCAGCCCAGACATTTCAAACAAAATGAAATTCGAAAAAAAATATTTTTTTCAACGACTTCCTTTCAACAGATTTCTGGATAAAAACCCTGAGAGTGGCGTGAATAAGTAGGTCGTTATTGAGGCTGAACTTTTGTAATGACCAATTAGGCAAGTAAGTATGGAATTCTACGCCGTATTGGCGAACAACTGCCTCCTTAACTGTCCAACGAACAGAACATATATATAAAAATGAATGTGTGCTTATTTGTTTATGGGTTTGTTTGTTTTTTTGAAGTCTATAGACGGCTAAACGGCTGGACCGATTTTCTTGAAATTTTAACAGTACCTTCCTGTATGTCTGGAAGGAACTATCGGCTACTCTTTATTTTAGAATTTCAACTAGGCGAGGTGCCACGCCCACATACCCAATAAGTATTCAATGTCGCATATCTCATAAACTGCAACAGCTAGAGTTCTCAAATTATGTATGGACGACTTTGACGTACATATGAACAAAATGGGCGTATTTGGCTGTAGTGGGCGTGCCACCTCCCATAGTCTACATATATAAAAATGAATGTTTGTTTGTATGTACCTTATAGAATCGTAAACTGTGCATTTGATCATGTTATGATCTTTATCAAAGTTGTTGCCCATGAGCCCACGAAGGTTTCTAAGATGGTATGACTAATTTCCGGCAGGTGGCGTCACTGAAAATTTCTCAAAATGAATTAAATCGTATACTGTGCATTCTTTAACAAAGTTGTTGCGCATGAGTCGATGGAGGTTGGTGGGATTAATTTCCGATGGATGGCGTCACTGAAAATTATTCAAAATGAAGGACAAGCAATTGGTCGACCTACACCTCAAGCACGGAAGAAGAGAGCATTACGAGCCTCAGAATCAGACGAGCATTGAGACTGGAAAATCTTCGAGTATATGCCGCTGAGACCCGTTCGCCTGAACCACTTGAACAACAAGAAGTGAGATTAGAAACTGATCGAATGCGTACTACTCAGGCCCTTTCATCTGAATGATCACGACAACGGGAAACAAAATCAATAAAATGATTCAAAATTAATTGCATATTTGTGTAATGTCTTTCCTTCAAATTTATATGGCGCAGCAACACTCGCAGGATACAGCTAGTACACATATATGTATACTTTGATTTCGGGAAGTGTATCTCAACGAGAGTTAATAACAAAAATATACGGAGTAATCTGAAGGCTGTATACTATACTATACACCTTCCTCTTTTCTTACAACGAAGCTTTAGCCATAAAATGAAGTGTTTCTAGCCAAATTGTAGTAGAGGGTCTGGTACATGTTTTGTATAATTCTTTAACAATACAGTTCTGATATGTATCCTTACAATGACTAATTTACAGGAAAGTTGTCGTAGCCAAGTAGGTAGTGTATTGGCTTATTAGACGTGAGGCCGGGGTTCAAATCCCAAGTCCAAATCCTCAGACATCGCCAACCAAATGGAATATGAAAACATACTTCTTCGGCGACTTCCTCTCAGTAGCAGGTTTCTGGCAAAATCTCTGAGAGCAAAACAAAAAAATTACCATGGAAAGTTTCTCAAAAATCTGTCGTTCGGAGTCGAGTTTAAACTGTAGATCTCCCGCCACTCATGTATAAAATTAACACACTCAGCATAAGTGGTATGAGAAGATAGGTTGTAATCCTGACTGAAGGGTTGTAATGACCAATTCTGCATGTATCGGCATACATATATGCATAAGACTCTGATTTACCTCGTCTCTATGAATGTACGTTCGGTTTCCTTCTCTTTCCTTTGAGAATAGTGAACTCTGTGAACGATCAATTGCTTGGCCCTCCGTAGAGGTGCCCTAATCTTGATTAAAAAGAACAATTCATGCCTATACGACTTGTCAGACTTTTAGCTTTGCGTTATCACAGCTAAAGTTGCTAATTCTAATGGTTTGGGTTTGGTTTTACAAAAAGCATTTCTGGATGCCCGTGGTAATCTAGTGGGTAGTAGTGGTAGTGGTAGTGGTAATCTAGTATTAGCGTGAGGATCGTGGACTCTGGTATGTGACACTACACCGTGCATATGATCAAGTTACTCCGCTCGTATATGTAATTAGAATATAATTTGTAATTGTATTGTAATTAATAAATAAATAAAAATCATTTCTTTTAATGCCAACAAAGACGGACGTCCATTTAAAGAGCGTCATTACAAGTGTATTCTGCAATAAAATTTTTTGTTTTTTTCTCATTTAAATTTTTGCGATGCCAGTCCATTTTCTGGTCATAATTTTTATTTTGTAAGAAATATACACAATACATATACGTTTTAAGTTTTATGGCGACTATTTATGTTTAATGGTGTTCAAGTTGTTATGGAATTTTATTTTTTAGACAAAGTTTTCATATGAAAATCATTTTTTATAACATTTTGTGGACAACGACGACATCATCATCATCATGCTTAAATCAACAACAGTATGCATGTCCATCAACACAGTTTTATGCTGTTATAAACAAAAAAAAAAAAAAAAGAAGAAACAAAATCTACAAAAGATTTTAAGCTGAAAATAAGAATGGTTTTTGGACTCTATGTGGGTCATGTTACATTGAATAGAAGCTGGAAAAAGAGCGTGACAAAATAAATTTTATTTTCAACATTTTTTTTACAAAATATTACAATTCCAGTTTTCCCTGACAATCCTTTGCACACTTGCTCCTTTATCCAATTAAATTGTGTTTTTTCCCTTAAACGCCTCCTCTAGTATCAGTGCTCATATGCAGCTGATTTTATTGCCTGGCCATACACAGTAATAGTGTACGTGCAATTTTTTTTTGTTAAACTGGTCCCTGGACCCCAAATGTAATTTAAAATAATATTTTGCCTTTTTGTATGTGATGATTTTATGTACGTACATACATACGTTTTCTGCCTTATGCAGCAACCACGATCACGTTTGTATGCAGCAGCATAAATTCTGTACGAAATGGCAAACCATGTGTTAAGTGAGTGACCCAAATGTATTATAAAAACGAAGCCCATTTGCCATTGCAATCACAGAGATTTTCTAAAAGAAGAGAAGCGAAGAGAAAAAAAATTCAATTTTGTTGCAAAACGCAGTTGTTGTAAAATAAAAAATATTATAAAAACAAAAACAAACAAACAAACAAGAGTAAAAGAAAATTAAAATTAAAATTAAATTATGCTCAAAGGGTTTAACACGAACAAAAAACAAAAAAATGGTATGTAATCCTCTCTTACACATACTATGGGTACATATGGTGCGTATGAGTAATCTTACAAAAATATGAATTAAATATTCCACATACTACAGCAGATGATGAAAGTTTACAAACATTTCATATTAAAATTAAATAAAAATACATGAATTTAAATAAAAAAAAAATGTATTTTTCAATCTGTAAATAAAACAAACGTCACTGTTTGTTATTAAAAATAAATTAAAATATTTTCACCCTTGAACGATTCGATTGACGATATTCGGTTTTCGCGAAAATAAATTGTAGATCAAGTATTCAGTGGTATATCAAGTATTAGGGTGGTTTTATCTCATAGAGTAAAAAAAATGTCAGAATTTTTTTGGCGGCATCCCCCTAAAATGTATCTTTATGTCAGATTTTAGGATTGCCAAAGTTTGAGCACAATTGGAAGATGTTAATCCGTGCCACTGGGGCCTCAATATTTCGAAAATCTCGATCGGCAGTTTTGCGAGTTCAGCGATCCATATATCTGGAACGGCTAAAGCTATTTGCCCGTGTCATATACCAAATTAAAGGCCATACTGTTTATAATATTTTATACTCTACACAATTTAATAAAAAACTAGTACTGAAACCGAAAAGAACGTGACTAGGTACCCCTGAGAGCGGAGATCTTATTTGTATTTGTATTATTATTGGTTATTATGGACAAATACTTGTGCTTTGGAATCTCATTTCATTTAAATATGTTTGCTATGGAATACTGTTAATTTTAGACCCACATACCGTATACCGTTGACTATCCAGCTCATCAGATAACTGGATGTAAGTTGCCCTCCAATCGACAAGTTCTAGCTACTATGTTCTACAATTTGCGTACTGTGAAGTTAAATGTGAGAGACTCTGCCACAACTACTGTTGTCGAGGTTTTCGCTTTTTGAACGAAAGCTCGAATTCCTACAAAACAAAAGAAAAATGTCATAGTGAAGCTGGAAAAACTGCACGATGATTGGAGAAAAATGCAAAAGTACAAGGATAGAAAAACGAAAAGTGCTGTAAAAGAGTTTACGCTAAAGTTGGATGATCTTTTTGATATTGCCAACCAAGATGCCCTGACGATGATAACTTCAGAAGAAGACAAGGAGTTTCTGTTGAAACAAAGACTGAAAGGAAGACAAGACTCCATATTCGGAGTTGATCTGATGTTGGCTCAAGCTGAAGAAAGACTATTACAGAAACAACGGAAGGTCTTGGACAATTGTTCATTGTTCATAGAGACGGTGGAGCTCACGGACGATGAGACAACCGGAGAGTCAGAAGGACGTGAAACGCCGTATGAAGAGCTCGAGATGAATGTAGAATCTGAAGTACCACCTGCCCCCAAGAGAATCAAGCGTGGCTTCAAAGAGGTCCTAACCATGAAATTGTCATTGTTGCTGGACCACTGTAAGGTGTAGAAGCTCTCGGAGAGGATACCAAAGAATATTAGATCTCCAGAAGCGTTATCCGTGAAGAGCAGAAGCGATATCTTTTACATTCACCGGAATGAAGTTCCGTAAAAGAGGAGCCTTTATGCCTTTCTATCCAAAGAACAATAGTAAATGAAGTTTCTAAGATTGAGGTGCAGTTTTATTAAGATTTTAAACTAAATTGTCATCATCCTTCAGCAATGCCAAGAAAAGTGTATAAACTTCGTTATCATTGAACAAATTACTCATGATGGCCAATGGAAAGCGACTTCAAATTGGTTTATCTAGACTTTAGATTCTAGAGCTATCTCTGGCTTTTACTCCGAAATAATAGCTGCGATTCAAGTCTCACTAAAAGGAGTGGAAAAAATCTACATACATGACTATGACCATGGCATGGTTTTTACTGGGACAAAACCTCTTAGACTAGAAAAAGTGTAAATATGTATGTATCTTACTTTCTTCTCTGTATCTTAAAGTCGCCGTAATCTAGTAGGTAGTGTGTTAGCTTATTAGACGTAAGGCCACGCTTCAAACCCCATGTCCATCAAATCGAATTATGAAAAATATTTCTGAGGCAACTTCCTCACAGCAGAGTTCTGACAAAAACTCTGAGAGTAAATAAAAATTGTCATGAGAAGTTTCTCAAAAAGTCTATCGTTCGGAGTCGACTTTAAACTGTAGGTCCCACCACTCATGTATAAAATTAACACACACAACATAAGTGGTGTGCGAAACTAGGACGTTGTACAATGGATCAATTCCACCTCCGGGTACTGTACTTGGCTTAATTGACAAGTACACGTCCTCTAACCTAATCTAACCTAACCTCGATGGTATTGGCCCTTCTGGCCAGTTCATCCGCTCTGCAGTTGCCAGGAATATCATTATATCCCGGTACCCACAGCAATGTATAAGAATAGAAGATATTCCCTTTCAGTCCCCTAAGTTTTTAAGTAACGGGCCAACCAAGGAATTCATTTCTATTTCTAAATGAAATTAAACATCAAAGTGTTTATCAAACATGGGCCTATTTACAAAGGACATGTGCATTTATTTTTAAAGTCTTTCATTAAGATGCTGACACTTTAAATATGAACACTGTTGTGTTTAGAAAATATTTAAAATTGCGTGCAAGCAATTGCCACCCTTAAAATAGGCAACAAAAGTAACTGAAAATCATAAGCACGTTACAGAAATCACGGCATATTCAGTTGAAATGTTGATTTTTAAGCGTTTGTGAGTGTTTTTTTCACTGTGCCCTATCTGTGCCAACTTCCTTTATGGCACAAAAGTTAAGCCAAAACGGAAGACATAAACTTTTATCATTTGAACACACTCACACAAGAACACACACACAGAGCCTTATATATTTCTATACGTATAGAATAACTCGTAAACACGTCAACATAGGGGCCTCAAACAGCATGTGAATTTAATTCTTTACGAAATTATTTTTCGTAAATAAATTACAAAATGAGCATATTTTCTAGCATTTTTCCCCTGTTTTTTTTTTCTTTTCGTTCGTTAGAAAACGACACGCACTATGGCTGTCAAAAGTCACATTATCATACAAAAAAAAAAAAAAAACAAAAAAAAATTAAATGTGTCTGAGAGAGAGAGGGAGGGAGTGAGTCTATGTACTTACTCCTCCTGTTCCCCCAAAAGATGGAAATAAATGCCAGAGTAAATGATTGTGTTGAAACATGTATTGCCTGCCTACGTAGTACAACACTATGCTGCTCTTTTGCTAGGGTTTACCTGTGTGCTAACAACATAACCTCAATTTTAATGTTGGCCATAATGTTGTCGTTGCCAGTGTTGTTGTTGTTGTTAATATTATTACTATTATTATTGTACTACCAATGTAGCATTCCATACCATACCATCCATACCAACCATCCCTCTAATACGGAGTTTTGGTTGTGTTTTTGCATGTATTTGTGTTCACACATTGGCGTGCGTATTTCTGAACAGTTTCAATAGAATTTTACTATAACGATTATTGCGTGTGCCGTTAACACAATAATGAGCACATTTACCCCATTTTCCATACATTATTGTGTGTGTGTGACACACAAAAACCTACGTTTTGTTGACGAGTTAGCAAATGGCGTTTTAATGTCAGGTAAAGTCACAGTGCATTTACGTTCAAATATAGTGGAACATGATTTTTAGTTCTTGTTTTTTAGTTTTTATAATAAAAAGATACGTTTGTTATTTTCTGTTGGCGATTTAACAACGAACAAAAGTGTTAATTGGTCGAAAAGGGTTTGAAAAGTGTTAATGTGTTGGCATACAATTCAGCTTAAATGACAATAGAATTTAATTTGTAAGCGGATTAATAATGATAACAATTAGACATTAAAAAAAACAAGTTGTAAAGTATTTATTAAATAAAAAGGGAAAGCAAATAGGATGTTATGGGAGAAAATTAATTCAACTAAAAATTTGTGACGTTTTTACCTTTTGAAAACGTTTAAAATATAAGCTTGTAGATTACAAATAAAATAAAAATAAATTTGTGTTTAGTTTTAATTAACATTCTTTGTTGTTCGCACAATTCGGTATGCCACTGTTCTCAACTTGGTGTAAACAACAACAGTTTGCTTTGTTTGTTACTCCTCTATTTACACCCTTTGCATAAACAATAACAATTACTAGACAATTTTTCTAAAGATCTTTGTAATGGAGATCTTCAAACCACAACTATTCTCTCCAAACGCAACGCGTCTTCACACAATACTGACTGAACCTCACCCACTCACTCGCCTGCTTTGCAATTGCCTTTTATATGGCAGGGTAAACAGTTTGATGAATGTTCTTGAACACAAATGTTCGTGTTTTCGCCTTCTTGATATCTCTAAAAATGTAAACATCGTTTTTACATTCATTATTGTTGTTTGTGTATTTCCTTTGCATTTATCCCTGTAATGTTGATTGTGGACTTGTCTTTGTTTGACTTGTTTACATACATACATACATAATTGGCCATTACAACCTTTCAGACAGATTTTTGAGAAACTGTTTAATGGCCGGTTTATTTACTCTCAGGGTTTTTGCCAGAAATCTGCTGAGAGGAAGTCGCCGAAGAAATATTTTTTTTTCATATTTCGTTTTGATGTCTGACCTGGGATACGAACCCGGGCTTTACGTCTAATAACACACTACCTACTAGGCTACGGCGACTTCAAATCAAAACACCAGTATCTAGAATTTTCATTTCCGTAACAATATATTAATAGAAATCGCCATAGTCTAGAAGGTAGTGTGTTGTCTGTAAAAAGGTCGTGTTCTCATTGACCGCGGACTATAATGGTGGTGCTTTGCCTTGCAGTTGCGATTACAGTGGTTCTACTAGTTTCGAATGTCATCCATTTGGTGCCAGTGTAAACCGAATATAATAGAAAGACAATGCGGTGCTTGTAAGACCGGATACTATGGTTTCCCCGATTGTAAACCATGTGAATGTCCCAGTATAGCCATGTGTGAACCGAATACCGGTGAATGTGTATGCCCGCCAAACATCATGTGCGAATTGTGTGACAAGTGCATGCCCATTGCCTATGGTTTTCATCAGATTATCGGCTGTGACTGCATCTATTTGGGTGTTGCCAACGGTAATAGCCAGTGTGCTTTTAATGGCAATTTGACTCCGTTAGACTTTTTCTTGTGGTGTACTCTTAACTTGCAGGTGTATGCGAATCACCCACAAAACGCAATGGTCCTCAAAGCCAACACAACCCTTGTCATAGATCAAATTCAGCCTGATTTATGGGTCTTAGTCATAGCTGTCAGATAGATGACGCACCAAATCGTCAAATATTTGAGAAAAAATCGTCAAAATTGTCAAAAACGTTTATTGAAATCGTCAAAAAATCGCCAGAAAAAATAAATAAATAAATTAAAAGTTTTTAAAAACCAATATTATTTGTATTGTAGTAAAACATATAAATCTGAGCTCAAAAATAATATATTTAACAAAAACTTTATTGGAAATTAAAAGCTAGCATCCCTCATCTTCATTTATTAATTTTTTTCCAAAAATGGAAAAAATTTCAGGAAAAAATTGTTTAAGGCTTAAACAATCTATTCTAGTGTTGTTTATTGACACATAAGCGCAGCAATAATATTCACATCATCTTAATCTATGGGTGGTGTAAATATTAGGGAATCAGAAGCTTTTGATGTTCTGAGCATGAAAATTCAGCGTAATGTTGGCTGAAACCGAGACATTTTTAAGTTCTTTCAGTTCCTTCTTAAGACCTTATCATCTGATCTTACTATTTACACTATTTATTTATACTATTTATGAGGTCGGTGCCTCAACGTCTATTTTGAGGTTTCTCGACCGTGTACAGGAGAGGCAATAGTACCTCGTTAATGACGGTAGTGTATCCAACTATGGCCTATGGTCGGAGTCATCAAAAATTGGGCATTTTAGATGCACTTCTCCCATAGAATCCTTGGCGGACATTTGCACGATGTTCTATTCCACACATAATGGCGTTAATAGGTATTTCAAATGCAAGATGATGTCTGAAACATGCTTTGTTTAATTTAAATTTAAGGATTTCTTATCTTAATGAAAGACCCGATGAAAACATTACTAATTCCTCGGTATCTAATATTCATTGCACTTGTTACTTTTCTCTAGTCTGTCATATTTGTATTACAAATGGAAGAATAATAAATTTTAGGCAATTTAAATGCTAATTTCTTAGATATTCTTCAACATTTTATTTTTCATTAATGTCTTTCAATACGATAATTGCTTTGAATTTTGATGACAACGATTTAAATGAAAAGTAAATACAAAAGTAAATACCATCAACACCCCATTAAAGAGCATAAAATCAAAACAACAAAAATAAAGACTTAAATACAATAAGAAACAACCGAAAGAAACTCCATGAAACCATGGCTAATACTTCAGATAATTTCACTTAAGTCTGAAATTAATTCGTGATGTTTTTCAATTTGGTTTTTCGAATGGCAGGGTCATTTATAAGCACATGATAATGACTTCAAATGTTTATAAATGGCCAATGAATGTTGTCTCTTGAGGAATATCTTATAAGAAGTAATAAAATTAGAAAATTTCTTTTAAAATGCCTCTAAGACAGTTTTTGTAATAAATTTGTAGCATACTTAAGGGAGTAGTTTGTGAAAAATTGGTATAAAGCATACTTAGGATGTAATGTATTGATGAGAAAATTGTTGCCTACTTTTGGGAGAAGTGTAATGAGGGTAATTTTCAACAAGAAAAAAAACTAAGGCATTGGATGTGGTATTAATTTCCAAACAATTTTTATAAAAAATTTAACTCAATTCCGACCAGGGTTTTATATGAGAAAAAGACTGCAAAAAATGTGAGAAATTGCAATAAAGCATATATTGGTGGCAACAAATTAAAGAGAAAATTGTAGCATATTTTTTGGGGAAGTGTAATGAGGATAATTTTCAGAAAGAGACAAACTAAGGCATTAGATGTGGGGCTTATATGAGAAAAAGACTCCCAAAAATGTGAGAAATTGCAATAAAGCATACATTGGTGGTAACAAATTAAAGAGAAAATTGTACCATACTTTTGGGAGAAGCATAATGAGGATACTTTTCTACAGGAAACGAACTAAGGAGTTAGATACAGAATTAATTTCCAAACAATTTTTATACAAAATTTAGCTCAATTCTTATCAGGGGCCCATATTTGAATACTACTTGAGAATTCTTTACGATTAATAGATCCAGTGTAGAGACCGCCTGCATATTTTTTTCTGCTTTCTAATTGCGTGCGTAGTTGTGTAGGTAGTGTGTTGGTTTATTAGACGTAAGGCCACGATTCCAACTGCAGTTCAGGCATCAAAACGAAAATATAAAAAATATTCTTTCGGATACTGTGGGAGTAAATGAAATTGTCATGAAAAGTTTCACAAAAATCTGGATTTCGGTGCTCCTTTCACCTGCATCTCGGCCTTCTCTGACAGTTAGACCGCTATAAGATCTCTGTCAAGTGTTGTGAATAACTCCAGGATCGTTAGGGAATGTCGCCGCTGGCTCGACTTTCCTTTTGGGCGTTTCAGTATCTCACTGGTCTGTGGCTCCGGGCATAGTAACACTCCGGGAATATGCAGGGCAGACGAGCTCGCCAGAGCTGGTGCACTCCTTCCGGAATCCTCTTTAATCGAGTTGGGTATGCCACTTGCCTCGGTCAAGTTGGCCATTGCGCGGAAATTCTTTCGAGACGCCATCCTATGCTGGGTCAATGAGGAGTCCTGCTCCATCGCTAGACTCACCTGGCCCTTGATGGATAGAAGGCTTACCAAACAGTTACTTGTACTTGGTTGTGGCATCATCTCAATCACAGTGGCCATGCTTACAGGTCATTGTGTTATGGGGGTAGACACGGGGAAAGGATGCGGCTCTCATTTAACGACTTCTGCCATGGGTGCAGATCCGCTGAGGAGGAGGAGACTGTCATTCACTTTCTTTGTCAGTGCCTATCACTTGCGAGGTGCAGATATAAGGTATTTGGTTCTCCATTTCTTGTCAACTTGACGGAGCTGTCATCTATTGATGTCAAGAATACAGCTTCGTTTATCAAATTTTCTGGCTGGTTTTTTTGGTTGTGGTCCGAAAAGGAGCATTCCCCAGGTATGTGCCAGTCCCTAATAGAATCAGAGACATCAGAGCTAACCAAGGTGATGTCTAGCACTTCCTTCCTATTCGATGTGAGGAAGTTTGGTTCATTACCCCGATTAGCTATAACTAACTTATTACTAATAATAAAGTCAAGTAAGCACTCACCACTACCGTTGATGTCGGAACTTCCCCATATTGTGTGGTGGGAATTGGCGTCAGTTCCGATTATTACCGGAATCCCACGTAGTTGCGCATCTGCTACCAGTCGACCTATGGGTTCTTGGGGAGGAGAGAGCCCATTGTCGTGCGAAAGATAAGTTGACAAGACCCAGATGGCCCTCAAGATAGACTCGATGACCATAGTTACAGTGTCCCTGTCGCTGTACCTAGGAAGAAGAAAAGCATTAATGTTAGTTTTCACCAATATACAAGCCTAGGGCTACCTGTTTCTTGGACGTATACGGTGCGATAGCCGCTAGCATTTAGTCCACAAACCCTGTCGTCAACGACCCAGGGTTCTTAGACTAGTATGAGCTCTACGTCATTCACAGCTAGGCGGAGGAGTAGAGCGGCGGAAGCAGTTTTCGAGTGTTGTAAATTAATCTGTGTAACTCTTAGTATTGGCGCGAGAAACCACCATTGTCACATCGGCATCCTCTTCGTCTGATAGCGGAGAGGTTACACCCGTGTCAATTGCAATACTGTCGAAAAACTCCCCAACCAGTTCCGAGTTAGACAGTTTTCCAGTCGAGGTGCTTCGCGTCGAGGAGGATACACTCCTGCATTCGACATGGAGTCATGGGGCTCCAAGATAGGGTCAGCGGGGGTAGGGTCCGCTGAAGCGTGGTCCGATTGGACGGGGTACGATGGGATTTGGTCCAACATATAACGTAAGTTGTGTGAGAAATTAGGTCGTAATTTTAACTAAGGAATTGTAATGCACGTTGCTTCAAAGTCGAAATTGAAAAATCGAAAAACTGAAATTATTGAACTTTTAAGATTTCTAATAATACGTTTAAAGCTTATGAAACTTACTCTTCGTATTCAAATTTTTCAAATTTTACATCTTCAGTGAGCCTTTTCTTTTCTATTTTAATTACCGCCATTGCATATCACAGGAAATATAATTTTTTTCCATATTCTCTCTCTCTCCAGAATACATTAGTATCCTCAAAACATAAAAATACCTCGTCTGCAACGACAACAATAGAAGAGAAAATTAAGGCATATGAAGTCCTGTGAACTTCATCAGGCCTTAACCACAAGAATGGTCGCTTGTGGAGCATTTTTTTCTTGCCACATTTCCATCCTGCAACATACTCGTAATAGACCCAAATACACACAAAAATGTTTGACAGTGTTTGTGTTGCTGGCATAATTATTAACGTTTACATAATACAGTTAAGTGTGCTATTGTTGGCATAGTGGTGTTGTCACCACTGGAACTGCTTCCATTTTTTTTATGGAAAATATTACAAAAATTTTTTTTCTTCGCCCTTTTTTTTACCCATTTTTAGTGTGATTTTTTTTTATTTTTTTTTTGAGATTGGTCTTGAGCCCAGCATTGTTTTGTTGTCAGCCTTTGTTCATTTAAAAACATATTGAAAAAGTGCTAAAAAAAATGGAGAAAAAAAATTCGTGTTTGTCGCCTATTTGTATGCAACACTTCCGTATGTTGATGTTAATAAACCTGGTTTTTTTGTTTTGTTTTCAACTCTTTCAAATGGGTTATTATTTTTTGTGCGTTTATTTGGATATTTTACTGGGAGGTCAAAGGAAAACTAAATGAAGGCAAGGGGAAAATTAAATGGGTTTTTTATGAAGTATTGTTTAGGAGGCATTTAAATTAAAGTGTAACGTGAATGAACTTGATTTTGAAAATAGTATTGAACACTAAAGTAAAAATATTCATGCATTGGTCATTACAACCCTTCTGTCAGGATTACGACCTAGCTTCTCTCGCCACTTATGTTGTGTGTGTTAATTTTATACATGATTGGCGGAACTTACAGTTTGAAGTGGACTCCGGAAGACAAATTTTTTTGAGAAACTTTTTTATGACAATTTTTTTTTACTCTCAGAGTTTCTGCCAGAAATCTGCTGAGAGCAGGAAATATTTTTTTTATTTTGTTGGAGATGACTGACCTAATGTTTAAACCGTGGCCTCAGGACTAATAACATAGCACACTACCTACTAGATTACGGCGATTTCGCAGATTATTAATTTGCTTTTCATATGTGCCAATGACAGCCCAATGTTATCAACAAATTGCTAAAGATTTTAAAATTTTTTTTTGACCTAGCTAATTTAGATAGGCTTTTTGGCCTTAAAATGAATGTTAAGCGTGACTCGGGTTTGTTAAATATTCAGTTTAATTCAATTCACTTAAGGCTCAATCCATCATTCATTGAAATTCGAATAGGTCTAAGCCAGTTTGTAGGTGATGTAAACCAAGCATCTTGTCACCCTATTAGCTAACACTGATACAATACTATTGTATACTGCCAGTATGCCCTAAGTTTCTGTGTTAATTTTATCCATGAGTGCCTCGATCTGCAGCTTAAAGTCGACTCCTAGCAATAGATTTAAGAAACTTTTCATGGCAATTTTATTTACAGAGATTTTATTTATCAGAGTTTTTGCCACAATACTGCTGAGAGGAAGTCGCCGCCGAAATATTCATCCATACTTCGTTTTGTTCGAAGTGTTTGAGCTGGAGCTTGAACCACGCTATCGAGTCTAATGAGCCCATATAGGCCATACATACTAGCCTAGAGCGACTGGGAGTATCAAAGCACAAAATTTTTTTACTCGGGAAGGCCCTTTAACATCTGTTCAGAGAACTATGATCGTGTGATAGCCGCCTATTGTTTGGCCTGCAATTGAAGGTTATGAATTTAATGGTATGTTGGTTCTACAATACGTTGTCTCGAGCTGCAATACATAACCACATTCGGCTTTGTTCCATGAGAAGATTCCAAAAGTAGTATTTTTACGACTGACAACATCGTGAATTGACGACCAAGATCATGATAGGATGTGAAGGCATTACACTCCTTATCATTGGTCATATCATTGGTGGATACGTTGATCTCACCCTTACATTGGAGGATATGCAAGCCAACATTTGTTAAATTATCGATGACCAAGCGCTCAAAATATGCAAAACAAGGTCGGACATAACCTCAAAAAAAAAAAAGAAAAAGCTTTGAACTAACGTCATGGACGTATGCGCGGATAATTCCTTTACGAAGGACGCTTTCCAAGCCAACATTCGTTAAGTTTTCAACGACAAAGCGCTCAAAATATGCAAAAAGTGTTCGGACATAACCTCAAAAAAAATTTTTTTTGAATGGACGTTATGGACGTCAACGCGGATAATTAGTTTACGTAGGAGGATTTGCAAGCCAAAATTCGTTAAGTTATCAACGACAAAGCGCTCAAAATATGCAAAAAGTGTTCGGACATACCTCAAAAAAAAAAAATTTAACGGACGTCATGGACGTATACGCGGATAACTCCTTTACGTAGGATGATTTGCAAGCCAACATTTGTTAAGTTATCAACGAAAAAGCGCTCAAAATATGCAAAAAGTGTTCGGACATAACCTCAAAAAAAAACTTTTAACGGACGTCATAGACGTATACACGGAAAATTCCTTTACGTAGGAGGATTTGCAAGCCAACACTCATTAAGTTATCGACGACAACGCACTCAAAATATGCAAAAGTGGTCGGACATAACCTCAAAAAAAAACACTTTGAACGGAGGTCATGGATGTATACGCGGATAATTCCTTTACGTAGGAGGATTTGCAAGCCAACATTTGTTAAGTTATCAACGACAAAGCGCTCAAAATATGCAAAGAGTGGTCGGACATAACCTCAAAAAAAAAAAAAATAACGATCCTCTTGCATGCCAGATTAGAATATTTTTTCAGATTTTTCTTTCCCTCTTAATAATTCCATTTTAATTGTAATTGATTTGGTCCTCATAATCATTACAAAAACCCTAATAGAATAACATTATTGAGGCGCGCTATTTTACAATTCATTGCCAGTCATTTGCATACATTTGCCCCACAATCATGTCTGACTAATTTGTGACCCCAGGTTTTACTGTCTAATGGTGATGTGTGTTAAGGGTATTTATGTACGTGTGCATGTGTATAGAAATGCCGATAACTTTGGTCTCCATTGTAATTAAAAATGTAAATTTAATGTGAAACATATTGTCAGCATGAGTACCGAAGGTAAATGAATTGGATTTTCCCAAAACGGTTTTAGATGCTCGCCACCATATTCTCCTCCTCCTCTTTCTCCACTAATTCATGTGTCATTTAGTATTTTGCATAAATTTTAAGCCAGTTATACATAAATTGAGGGAGCCACGATATTATTTGAAACAAATGGGTTCATTAGATAGGAAATAAATACAACGACAACAACTATTACAACAAAGAAGTTCAATAAATTATTGTGGTTTTTGCAAATAGAATAATAAATTTACTAAAAGAGGTAGAAAATATGGAGCCTTTTTTAGGGATTGTGGATTTTTAAAAGCTTTTTTAGCAAAAGGGGTTTTTAGACGAATCCTTTTCCACTTACTTTCTATTTCATAATTCACATCAAATTATTACTTGTTCTTTATTAACTGCTTCATGTTCATAACGTTTTCATGTATCCTTTGTATCCTTAATTAATTGAAATGACCCTCTCTCCCTCTTTATCTCTCTCCCTCTCTGTCTCTCTAATTTTCTATTAAATTTAATTACGGAAATAAAACTTTGTTCTGCGTACAAAATTTTCGAAAACACATGTGTGTACGTGTAGAAGTATTCTTGTTTCCTTTTTCCTGTCATTTTCCCTGCAATAAGGAACTGTTTGGTTGGCTGGTTAACATTAAAATTTTTGGTTGCTTTTGAGACACAAACACACACCCATGCACGCACATTGTTTTTCGTGTTTCCGTTTTTAACTTGGTCGTTAATTAGTTGACATAATAACGACAGTTTTGTGTTAAACGTTGATGACACATGACGTCATAACAATATAATGAATTATGACATGAACTTTGCTTTTAAGGAAAGAGTATTTTTTTTCATAAATTTCTATGAAAAAAACATGTAAAACATTAAAGGTAAGAGCGCATCTTTGGTTTCCTCTTTTAAGGAACAGGTCCCGCATAGGCATTTAGATCCATTGTGATACCACAATCAAAATTTAAGCCGGTAATCAAACATTCTCTAAAGGAAACCAATTCGAGGCCAAAATAAATGAATGCTTTGTAAAGATGCCAGAGAGTGAGAGATCAAAACTTCTGGAGAGAGATCAAACTATGACAAAAATAGATAGGTTAGGTTAAGTTAGAGGAAGTGTACTTGTCAATTAAGACAAGTACAGTACCCGGAGGTCGAATTGTACAACGTCCTAGTTTCTCACACCACTCATGTTGTGTGTGTTAATTTTATACACAAGTGGTTGGACCTACAGTTTTAAAGTCGACTCCGAACGACAGATTTTTGAGAAACATTTTCATGGCAATTTTTTACTTACTCTCAGAGTTCTTGACAGAAACCTGCTGAGAGGAAGTCGCCGTAGAAATACTTTTTGTATTTTGTCTTGATGCCTGGCCTGGAGCTCGAACCCTGGCTTTACCTCTAATAAGCCAACACACTACCTACTAGACTGCGGCGATGTCATGACAAGAGTAGAGCAGTGCCACATAATGTGAAAGACGGTGAAAGACAGTCTCTTTATCATCTTTTTACCCATAGCATATGCAGAAGTCATTTGTTGGATTGGCAAGTCTTGCGGAATGTGGCCCGTAGAAAGCTCTGTTGTGGCATATATGATCTTTAGATTTAAGGATAAGGAAATAAATTGGTCCACTTCTTATCCCTACGTTTCCAGCAGAGTCTAGCAATATTGCATGTACTTTCTAGCTGCCAACGTAAGTGAGCCTCCTTGTAAAAAGAGTGATTAATGTTTAATTCTGCTGATGCAATCGGAATACTTGTGGTCCGTAACATATTGAAGATTGCAAGCTCCCTTCCGACCCTGGGCAGCAATATAATTTCCAACGATAACCCTACATCCTGAAACCCATATAAGTGTTCACTTTGAATAATACGAAATATCCCTGAGAAATCGTCGGCGTTGTAGTCGCCGTAGTCAAGTATTTTTTCGGCGACTTCCTCTCAACAGATTTCTGGCAAAAACTCTGAGTGTAAATAAAATTGCCATGAAAAAGATTCTCAAAAATCTGTCGTTCGGAGTCGACTTTAAAATACTGTAGGTCCCACCACTCATGTATAAAAATTAACGCACACAACTTAAGTGGTGTGAGAAACTAGGTAGTAATCCTGACTGAAGGGTTGTAATGACCTATTATGTATGTATGTATGTATGTATGTTTATGAACAGAGATGGACGTTGAAAATACACTCGGTAGGAACTCACAGCCTGTCTGTTCGACGCCACCATCCAACAAGCACTGCTACGCTTTAAAAATGGTCATGATCTCCGGCTGGAAAGGACTGCAGTGGGCAGGCATACAATAAGTAATTCTGATATCATAAGCCTTAATAAATATACCACAGCAGATGCCGAACATATATAAGCCATGAACCTCATTAGTCTTATTGGAAATCTTCGGATCTGTAAAACCAGAACCAGGAAGTTGTAGGAAATCATATAAACGACCCGAATTTCCTTGATTAGCAGTATGTCCATGCTTCAGTTTAGGCCAGAATTTAACTACTTACTTACTTACTTAATTAGCCATAACAACCCGATTAACGGATTTCGGCCTGCCGCAACAAATCCTTCCAGGCACATCTGCTTCTTGCGCACCTACGCCAGTTGGTCACACCAATCGATGACAGGGCTTCCTCGATTTGGTCCTTCCAACGGACACAAGGTCGTCCTCTTCGCCGACTTCTGCAGATCCCCGTATCAAATGCACGTTTCGCCGGAGCATCCTCCTGCATTCGAACGACATGGCCGAGCCAGCGCAGCAGCTGTATATTAATACGCTGCACAAGGTCTATGTCGTTGAGGAGCTCATACTGCTCACTGTTGGATCGGATACGGAAATCATCGCCAACTCGTACTGGACCGAAGATTTTACGCACTACTTTTCTCTCGAATACTCTCAAGAATGCTGCATCGGTGCTTAATAGGGTCCATGACTCTGCGCCATAAAGAAGCACGCGACGGATGAGTGTATTGTAGAGTATTAGTTTTGTTGTACGAGAGAGGAATCTGCTACTCAATTGCCTATTGAGGCCATAGTAGCACCTATCGGCAAGAGTGATCCTGCGCTTGATCTCCAGACTGACATTATTTTTGGTGGTAACGGCGGAGCCAAGATAAATAAATTCCTTGACTGTATCAAAGAATAGTTATGGGCCGTGATCTTAGAATCAATACGCCGAACGTCTCTACTTGTCGATAAAATAGACTTTGTTTTGCCCTCATTTACTGCCGAACCCATCTAAGCAGACTCCCGTTCAATAGCACTCAAGGCAGCAGTAAATTCTCGCTTACGTACGCCCAATGATGTCAATATCGTCAGCGTACGCAAGCAACTGGACACTTTTTTGAAAAGAAAAAGAAGAATTTAACTACATTGAGCCTTATTGCCTTTATCTCAGCCTTCTGCTTCAATAGAAGGTTAGAAGGGAGTCAATTGAGAATAGCGAATAATGCCTTGGTTGAAGTAGAACAGAATGTACCTATTTATATCAACACATTTGCCTACAGCTCTTCAAACAGTCGCCGTAGTCTAGTAGGTAGTGTGTTGGTTTATTAGACGTAAGGTTACGGTTCAAACCCCAGGTTAGACATCAAAACGAAATATGAAAAAATATTTCTTCGGCGACTTCCTCTTAGCAGATTTCTATCAAAAACTCTGAGAGTAAATCAAATTGCCATGAAAAGTTTTTCAGAAAAAAGTCTGTCGTTCGGTGTCGTCTTTAAAATGTAGGTCCCGCCACTCATGTATAAAATTAACGCACACACCATAAGTGGTGTGAGAAGCTAGGTCGTAATCCTGGCTGAAGGGAACAGAATTCTCTGGAGTGACGAATCTAAGTTTAATTTGTCCCAATCTGATGGAAAAACGTATGTAAGACGTCCTCCAAAGAAAGCCTTTGATTCCAGGTACACAATGAAATTAACAAACATACATGTTGCTAAATCGTTTCTAATTATAAAGCCACCACTGTATGTCTTCAAACAGTCCCTCTGCCACAATATTTCATAGCAAAAGCGAGAAAACATCCCGATTCACTTTCCTTGGCATATTAGCCTTAAGAATGCAGGCACTAACGATCATTTCATTAAAAATAGCGTAACGAACTTCAAAATAATTTCGCTAACATTGCGTAGCTCTAATAAAAACTTTGAAATTAACACTGTTGAAGGCGCCTTCCTCTGTTTCGTTATTGCCCTGCCATAAGTAAAATAATTTCCTTATTTTGTATTTTATTCTAGCTTTCCTTGTTATTAAATATTAGTTACCGTTCAATATTGTTAAATATGTTGCATACTTTTAGGAACTTATTTTATTTTATTGTATTGCATATTTTTAAGTAACTTTTTTAATACGAATTTTAAAAATGTCGTTGTTTAACGACAGTAAAAACCACTTTCTTTCTAGAAAATTATTTCAATTCAAAACAGCTTCAAAGCGTCTACATTTCAGTACTTCAAACAAATAATTTAAAATTCGTTAGCAATTACATCGTATATCACAGTATTTACTCTTTAAACAACAGTTTGCAATAATCTCAGGAGGCCAAACAAGCAAATAATCGTCAAGCAATCAGTAACAGAACAAATATACTCACATTACAAGGGGGGGGACTATAGTTTATTGTTAAACATGGTTTTGTGGAACAAAAGCAATACAATGTCAGGGTTAGAAATTCTAGAGAAGATTAAAGATTTGATTGAATTAGGTTTTTGGAATTATTCTACAGCGGGTTATCTTGGTTTCGGTAAATTTTGGCTTTAATCTGTAGTTTTTTCTCTCAGATTTAAATATATTGTGGGACTATATATAAGAGGCAGGAAAACAAATTTCAAAATTTCATCGCTTTTAACGATATATGAAGCGGTAATGCTGCCAAAGTGGACTGGTATCGTCTCAAATTCGACAAGTTTTTTCACGTATCAGAAGACGAGTATTCGATGAAAATTAGGGCTGCGAACTGCCACATAGTTTATCTTCTGGATCATTTAAATTTTGTACAAATGTGGGCCCATGTAACATCGCAAAATTCGCCAAGTTATGAACTGTCGAAGGCTGAATCAACTGCCTCTGGTTCATCTGCAACTTCTCACAGAGAGTGGCGATGCTTTCGGCAGATCCTTGCCATTTATTGATGTACGATTTAGTCGATCATTTACTGAACCAGTGAAATCGAATATTTCCACCAATAGGCTTTTTGGTAGGACGTTTAAGGCGATCATAAAAAGGACAACGGGCGCGGAACCTTGCCCGAACAGAACTCCCATTTCGATAAAACAATTTTATTATTTGCACTTGTTGTTGAGCACTATATCTGTCCCTGGTGATTTGGCAATACGGAATGAATTTTCTAGCAATTTTTTAGACACTTTTCTGACAATTCTAACAAATTTCTAACAATTTTTCTGAAAATTATTCTGGCAATTAATCTTACAATTTTTCTGACAATTTTTTGACAATTTCAATGAATTTTTTTTTTAAATTTTCCTGACTTTTTTACTTACAAATTTTCCGACAACTGTTTTTTTTTTACAATTTTTCTGACAATTTTTCTGCCAATTTTTCTAATAATTTTTCTGACAATTTTTCTGAAAATTTTTCAAACAATTTTTCTTCTTATAACTTTTCTGCCATTTTTCTAACAATTTTTCATATAATTTTTTAACAATCTTTCTGCCGATTTTCCTGACAAGTTTTCTGACAATTACTCTGAAAAATTTTCTGACATTTTTCTGAAAATTTTTCTGATTATTTTTCTAACAATTATACTTACAACTTTTCATACAATTTTTCTATCAAGCTTTGTGAGAATATTCTGAAAATTTTTTGAAAATATTTCCGACATTTTTTCTTAAAATTTCCTTTCAATCCTGACAATTTTTTACATTTTTCTAACAATTTTCCTCACTTTTATTTAATATTCCTGAAAATTTTTCTGACAAAATTTCTTCATCTAAGGTTTTTGTTAAATAACTTTCAACTTTTTATGGTAAGTTGGAGATAATTTTTGAAACTTTTAGCATAAACTAAGGCGTATAAAGCGTAAAATTTTTAAGGTAAATTAGTGAAAAAATTTAAATTTATAGCATACCCTAAGGGGTCAAATATTGTAAATTAAAGAAAAAAAATTTAAAACTTATAACACGACCTAAGGCGTTACAATTTATCAAACTGTAATTTGAAAAAATTTACCAATTTCTTCCAAACATAATTTCTATTTATTTTTCTTACAAAAAATTCCTGTCTTCAATGTGATACACTTTATTATTGTGTCTCCTGATTTTTGTTATTTTTTACTCACATTTTTTTGTCATGTTTCTTAATGAAGCTTCAGTCGTGAAAATATGAATTTTATTAAATTTTCTTTTTGATGATTTTTCCTTTTTCCAAAAAGAAGAAAAAAAAAATGAAAACAAAAAGAAAAAAGTCGCTTGTAAAGAAATGCCTTAAGGGCACTGCTTTATTTATCATATTTAATGCAATTTATACTCGTATAAGCATGACTTTTGCTCTTTTTTTGTTGCATAATTTTTGGCGTATTAATAAAATCATCTTGAGCATGGATTTTTTGTTCTCTCCTTCACAAATTTAATGAAATATTTATAGGGACAGGGTTTGTTTGTTTCTATTTCTTTTGTTCTTTGCTTTTTTCGTTTCGTTTTGTTTTCCTTTAGATCAGTGAACCACAATAATTGGCAAATAGAGTTTTAACACATTTGCACATTTTTTTTGTGGTATGTTCAACAACAACCCAGTCATGTTCAAGAAAATGAAACATATTTTTAGGCTTTTTATGTTTTCATATGAGGTTTTAATATGGGATTATTTGCCGTCATAAATATTAAAGTTTAGCCTTTTTTGGACCTCTGAGGGTGTTGTTGGTAAATTGATTTTATAAGAGTCTGTTTTTTATTTTTTTTTTGTTACTGTAATGGAATTATATTTAAGCTCTTCAGTGACGATTTAAAGTTAAAGAAGAAGGATAAGTTTTTAATTTTTAAAGATTTCTTAATTTTGGTGAATGAGATAAACCAATAAGATGTATAATTTTCAGTCAAGCTCAGGTACATATAATTAGTCATTCTTCAACATCAATCTACAAGTCACCTAGAAGTTCTAGAAGTTGTTTATAGCCCGCAGGAATAGAGCAACAACGCCGATATCTCTTGTGAATAGAGGAATGCAGAAGCCAATGTCATCATAACATCACATCCCTATAATATGGTATAAAGCTGAAACTTATGCCCCCTACAGACCTATGATATGGAGGTTCAGAGAAGCTAATGTCATCTCTAGCCTAAACGAATTTGCATCAATAGATATATAAGTCCTAAGAAGGCTAATATGTCGTACTTAGGTATCGATATCTAAGAAGGCCATACCGTATCTATTAATTCTCTCAACTCCAACGTAGGAGGATAAAAGAGTGTTCTTTGCGGCATTTGCTTACTGAACCAATTTGGGCTGCAACATATTCGCTAACGGATATGGGTATGGAGTCGTTCGGTTTGGTCCTTTTCCTGGGGGAGACACATTCTCTTTAAGTTAAGTTGTTGCTGTTATTGTTTTGATGGTTGAAGATATTTGGTCTCAGGTCGCAATCTTTGAGACGGTCGATTTAGGTTTTAGTGGCCACAATTACTGGGTCCCGTATAGTTGAAAGTATTTTGTGAACGAAGTCGAAGTGTTGGCTTATTATAGTGTGAGGCCACGGTTCAAACTCCAGGTCAGACATCCCCATTAAAACAAAATATGAAACAAATATTTCTTTGATGACTTCCTCTCAACAGATTTCTGTCAAAAACTCTGAGAGTAAAACCAAATTGCCATGAAAAGTTTCTCAAAAATTTGGCGTTCGGAATCGACTTTAAACTATAGTCCTCGCCGCTCATTACGCAACATAAGTGGTGCGAGAAACTAGGTTGTAATCATCACTGAAGGATTGTAATGTCCAATTATATGTGTATGTATTTATTGTTCGAATTGTCCGAATACATAAAAAAGGAATCTGAACAATACTTTCTTTATGTCTTCTCCGCCGTATGGACCGCATGGATTCCGTTCTAAAAAACAATCTCGCTTCTTGAGGTCCAGCTCGAAAAACGACGATTTTTGATATCCGGCTCTAAAGTGAACGTAGTCTATCCAGGGAGAATGTTTGCAGCATTAAAAACAAATGGTAGTCAGAAGGAGCAAAATCTGAGATGTACGGCGGGTGAAGTAAAGATTCCCGGCCACTGTTTTCCAAATAGTTTTCAGCAGGAGTTGCAATATATGGCGCAGTATTGACATGATGGAAAATTCCAATCTCCTGTTTGATTACATAAACAGAAAGTTTTTCGGCCAATCTGCGCTTCAAACTTATAAATTGTTGTCTGTACAGGTCTTCCATGATAAACTGACCCGGTTTTGTAAACTCATAATGGACGAAAGCCTTTTCAACCCACTAACTCCTAATGATCCCAGCAACGATGCAAAAGTAATTTCTTTTTAGGGCTTTCATACATAATTTAAAAAATAAAAAATGTAACAGTTGGGCCATTTATCGGTTGAAATTTGAACCATCGGCTATTTTGAATCTGGGAATACTTATGTCATTCCATTCTGTCACAAAATTCAGTATATTATCTCCATTGAACGTAACGAAACGATTTACTCAACGTTATTTATTGAGCCAACGACATGAAGCTCTTTTTCGTCTTAGTTGTTGTGTTAATAAGCTAAATTGCCGTATTTGGGGCTCAGAAAATCCGCACGTGGTCTTACAGAAGCCAATTCACCCATTACGAGTGACTTTTTGGCGCTGCTTGTGCAGCGGAGCCATCATTGGCCGGTATTTCTTTGGAAGTGAGGACGGCACAACCATTACAGTCAATGGAGACCCATATTGCCCTAGGTAGGTAGGTAGGTAGGTAGGTAGAGGTGGCTGCCCATTCAAGAAAAATTCTTGGATGGACACATTTAGGCCGCATTGGACCCATTGTGCTACCACAGTCATCCGTTAACTCCTAGTCTCGAAACCATTCGGAGCTCCTGATGAAGCGATTTAGGCTGCCAATGTCTATCCCTGACAGTTCCTCCAGATCATCCATTTAGTAAGTACTTCCTTCTCCTTTGGCATAGAGCCGGGCATGTACCCAGTAGATGAGGGACAGTCTCCTCTTCTTCCTCATCTCTGCAGCTTCTGCAGAAGTCGTTAGCAAGCTGTCCAAGTCCAATGCGCCTCGCATGCGTACCCATAATGCAATGCCCCGTAATGACACCGACAACTACACTGAGCTAGACTCATTGTGCGCCCCTCATTCAGCCTTGGCCAGATTTTACGAGCCGTTCTACCCGTGTCCGAGGGCGCCCACCTGTCGTTGACTGAATCGACGATCGCATTATCAATTATGAGCTTGCAGGTCCTCATTGGTATGTCCAGATTCGAGAACACAGCGGTGAGTTCGATGGTCGTGCGCCGCCTGGCAAGTTCATCAGCTCTACAGTTGCCCGGAATACCACTGTGTCCCGGTACCCATACGATATGGATGTCATATCGTTCCGCTATCTCGTCGAGATATTTGCGACAGCCGTACACCGTCTTGGAGTTCATCACATTAGAACTCAAAGCCTTGATAGCCGCCTGGCTATCAGAAAGTATGGTAACGCTCCGCTTGGAGACCCTTCCATCCCCAATAATACTCGCCGCAGCCTGTATGGCCACCACCTCCGCCTGGTAGTCTTATAGACTGAACTATTCCAACCGACTACGAAAAAATTCCACTGCGAACCGCTCCGTTCAGCTTAGAGCCATCGGTGTAGATTTGTACGGAGTCTCTAAACAGGTGGGTCACACCACTTTTCCAGGCCCCGTTGTCCGGAACCGATGTCCTGAATCTCTTCGTGAAGTCGTACCGCGGTGTCATGTAGTCACTGCTCTCGACAACCTCAACTTCCCTCAGGATCCTTGCGTGGCCTATATCCGAGTCATGCCAATCGCCCAGAGACGTTTACTTATTTTAGCAGCCACTCCCCTACAGAAAAGGTCAAGCGGAAAGAGGCCCAAAATTATCTCCAGTGCCGACGTAGGTGTAGCGCGCAAGGCACCACAAATGATAATACAGGCAGATCTCTGCAGTCGCTGTATTAGTTTCGAATTAGTCTTCTTTTCAAGGGATTCCCACCAAACCAGGCATCCGTAGGTTAAGATAGGTCTGGCCACCGCTGTGTAGATCCAGTGTGTCATCCTAGGTCCCAGCCCCCATTTTCCCCCAACACTCTGTTACAAGCATACAGGGCAATGGAAGCCTTTTTAATAATGCCCTATGATAACCGATTTTCTTAGACCCACTCTTCATGCTATTGACGTGAACAATGTCTTGTTTCAAAAGGACGGTGCAACTTGTCACACATCATACATAACTGGTCATTACAACCCTTCAGTCAGGATTACGACCTAGTTTCTCACAGCACTTATGTTGTGTGTGATAATTTTATATATGAGTGGTGGGACCTACAGTTTAAAGTCGACTCCGAACGACATATTTTCTGAGAAACTTTTCATGGCAATTTTATTTTACTTTCAGAGTTTTTGCCAGAAATCTGCTGAGAGGAAGTCGCCGAAGAAATACTTTTTGTATTTTGTCTTGATGTCTGGCCTGGGGCTCGAAGCCTGGCTTTACGTCTAATAAGCCAGCACACTACCTACTAGACTACGGCGACTTACCGAAAGCCGAAATGATGATTTCAATTGACCATCAAGAAACTTTGATTCTGATATGTCGCATCTAAGTCATCCCTTATTAAACGTGTGGATGTAACTCAGTAGCATCTTATTGAGGTTTTTAATCAGACAGATGAACATTTTCTTACTATTTGTAGTAAAGCAAAGAAAACCAACTGCTTTACTAAAATATTTAAAAATTTAATACACTGTGACAGTCTGGTTTCTTTTTTTTTATTTGCAGAGAATATTTTTTGAATAAATTTTCTTATATTTCACATGGCATTCAAGAAATATTCACCCACATTTATCAGGGACAACGAATACATGCGTACATATGAGAACAGCTTGACTTTTTCGATTATTTACTGTCCATTTCCATTTCCATGGACAACAACACAAAATATGCTTTTTAAACTTTGTATGAGTAAATATGGTCAACATAATACCCCAGGAAAAAGAGGAAAAACAGAAGAAAAATGAAAGAAAATGTTTTCTTAGATATTTTCCTTCTCTTTTATTACAGATTTAAGCTGCTGCATATGTATTCTTTATGTTTCTTTATTTCTTTTTTTTTTGTGTCTCCTTCTGTATCTTTTATAACCTTTGCCTGAAAGTCCACTCTCTCTTAACAAATGACAAAAAAAAAAAAAAATAAGAAATTCAGGAGGGTGTCTGTCTCCACACGGGTAAGTGAAAAGTGCGTTAAAATCAAATGAAACATAAAATCTGGAAAATATTTACACGAGTGCTCGTATGTAGACACATACAGTGAGCATCAAAAGAAACTGTACACTATGGAGAAAATTCTAACAATCACCAAACTTAACCTTTATCACTTGAGGAGAATGCATGAAAAAATTTTCCAATATTTCGACATTATTTTTTTTTTGGTATGAATTTTAAAAATTGGTAATGAAACAATTTTAAAATAAAAATAACGGTAATTTATTCATGTGTATACACATACATACATAATTGGTCATTACAACCCTTTAATCAGGTTTACGACCTAGTTTCCCACACCACTTATGTTGTGTGTGTTAATTTTATACGTGAGTGGCGGGACCTACAGTTTAAAGTTGACTCCGAACGACAGATTTTTGAGAAACTTTTGATGGGTATAATATTTACTCTCAGAGTTTTTGCCAGAAATCTGCTGAGAGGAAGTCGCCGAAGAAATATTTTTTTCATATTTTCGTTTGGAAGTCTGACCTGGTGTTTGATAAGCGGACATACTACCCACTAGACTACGGCGAATTCAAGGTATATTTTTTTTAATGTACAGTTTCTTTTGACGCTGACTGTATATGTACATATGTGTGTGGGTATGCTTATAAAAAAGGAAAATATTTTTTTTCTCCGTATCATGATGATCTTTCGAGAGGGGTTGGTGATGACCAGCAACATTTTATTTTTTGATTTTTCTTTTATTTTTGTTTCTGAATATTTCAAATACATTCGTTTGCTTTTACTTAAATTGCAATTTTATGCAACATTATGCACAGTGCTATGCATTTTTACCCTCCTTTTTCGCAGACCATTAAAATAGGGAAGTATTCCCAATAGTGTTTCAAAATCCTGCGTTTACATAAGGCCTCCTATGCTGCCTTGTGTAACATCCCTGCATTGTAATCCTTTTATGCTTATTTATGCTGTTATTATTGCAAAAGTCAAGCATTATATTCAGTTTTACAAGACATAAGATAAACAAACAAACAAACAAACAACATTAAGAAAATAGTTTTTCTTTAAGTAACCCTAGTTGCCTTTATTTGTTCGTTTCGAATGTTTTCTTATAAGATTGTCCCAAAAGGATTTATGGTTGCTTAGCAAAATAAATCTTTGAAATGCAAATCTCTAACCATACATCAGGCATTTGTTAAATTATGGTCACATTTGGAAAATATATTCCCGTTGTATTGCAAAATAAAAAGACGAAATAGATTTGAAGGACCTTCATCCTTTGGCTTGTAATAATAAAAACAATTCTAAGAGTTGAAGAAAAATATTTTCTCAAACTCTGAAAACTGATTTTAAAACATGAGCTTAAACTGGTGGAGAATAATAGACTCTTTTAAGAGTTCAGCAATTCGAATGGAGGAAATTAAATGTTACTTTCAGGTCTCGGAATGTTGAAGAATAACGATGACGTATGAAATTAATATTCTGCAAATTATCCTTCTAACCCGTTCTACTACAGGACATAGAAACACCGTCCTCACGACAACATATATACGTATATATGTTCGTCTTACTCCTCTAGGGAGCATAGGGCCGCCATGACAACGTCGCTAAGGAAAAATTCGTTGAAAAATTTTTGATCCCATCTCGAGCTATATCGACGCCTCCATTCTATAACGTCCTAAGTGTTCTTAGAACGTTTTTAATGTTCTTGCATTTTTAAATTCTACGTTCTCTAACTTAAATACTGTCAAAATTTGGTTAAGATGCGCCGATCCGTTACGAAGTTATAGGGAAAAATCTACTTAGAATACACATATAGTCGTACATCGCGTGAAAACTTTTAGAGCTCATATGTATATGCCGATGTACATCTGATCAACTGCCTAAAAGTTCAGCAAGTGTGAAGGCTTAAATATTTCAGGCCTTAAAGTATTTAAGCACAAATGCATTGACGCGATTTAATTAAAAATATCATCGACGAAGAGATATAATTTCTCTATTATCGTTTATAACTCGCTCGGATTTCAATGGCGTTGAGCATGGCGCCTACACACCATATACATACATATATTGATACATTTTTACCATTTTAAAAACGTTTAAAACAAGAGTTCGTAGATTGCAAATAAAATAAAAATAAGTTTGTGTTTAGTTTTAATTAAAATTCTTTGTTGTTCGCACAATTCTGTGTGCCATTGTTTACAACTTGATGTAAACAACAACAGTTGCTTTGTTTATAATTTCTCTTTGCACTCTTTTGCGTAAACAATAACATTTGCTCAATAGATCTTTTTAACGAAAATCTTCAAACCACGATTATTCTATTCACATGCATTGCGTCTTCACACAAGACTGACTGAACTTTTACCAGCTCCGTTGTCTGCTTTGCCTTGCCTTTTATATGGCAACGTAAACAGAATGACTTTGCCTTCTCGAAATCTCTATAAAAGTAAACATCGTTGCATTCTCTATCGAGTTTCGTGAATAACTCTAGGATCGTTAGGGAATGTCGCCGCTGTCTCGACCTTCTTTCTGTGCGCTTCACCAGTGTCTCACTGATGTGGGTCCCAGGGCACAGTAACATTCCGGGAAACTGTAGGGCCGACGAGCTCGCCAGAGCTGGTGTTGGAATCCTCTTCAATTGAATTGGGTATGCCACTTGCCTCGGTCAAGTTGGACATTGCGCGGAATTTCTTTCAGGACGCCAACCTATCCTGGGTCAATGAGGAGTCCTGCTCCTTTGATGGATAGAAGTCGTACCAAACAATTACTTGGTCTTGGTCGTGACGTCATCTCAACCACAGTGACCGCGCTTAGAGGTCATTGCGTTATGGGTAGACACGCGGAAAGAATGAGGCTCCCGTTTAACGACTTCTGCCGTGGATGCAGATCCGCTGAGGAAGAGGAGACTGTTATCCACTTTCTTTGTCAGTGCCCGTCTCTTGCCAGATGTAGATATAGGCTCCCCATTTCTTGTCAGCTTGACGGAGCTATCATCTATTGATATCAAGGGTATAGCTTCGTTCATCAAACTTTCTGGCCGGTTTTCCAGTGTAGGGTAGTCGTGCTTTCGATGTGCAGCCCTTGCGCTGGCCAACTTCTTCCTGATTTTGATGGAACTTGGTCAGTACAGGGACTGTATTCACCCGTGGCATCACAATGAGCCGCTATGCGTGCTGCAGTGAGCTTTGTGATATCACAGCTACCACTCCGACCTGACCTGACCTGAAACATCGTTGTTTACATTTATTATTGTAGTGTTGTTGGTATATTTTTGTTTACTTTTTTACCATTTTTTTATGCTGGTGTCTTTTGTTGTATTAAGCAATACGATAATTTGTAAACAAGTTTGTTTACTGCATTGTTTTGCTTACGTAGCTTTTGTTTATAATTTTAATGTTAAGCGATGTAAAAGCAAAACACCAGTATCTTGATTTTTCATTTTCGTAACAATCGTTTTTCGATACCTTCATTCGCTTCTGTTCTCTCGTGGTCATTGAACAGCGTTTTAATGATGGTGTTTCCTCTTGTCCATAGCATGACATCTGATGCTGAAGCGTGATCCTTAAAGAATTTTAACCAAAATGTGATGTCAATTGCCTTATTTTTTTGGGGATTAAACTTTATGTATTCAGAGGCAAAAACTACGTACATACATAACATAATTGGCCATTATAAACTTTCAGTCAGGATTACGGCTTAGCTTTTCACATGACTCATGTTGTGTGTGTTAATTTTATTCGTGAGTGGCGGGACCTACAGTTGAAATTCGAATCCGAACGATAGATTTTTGAAAAACTTTTCAGGGAAATTTAATTTATTTTCAGAGTTTTCGTCAGAAGACTGATGAGGGGAACTCGTTGAAAGATTTTTTTTCATATTTCATTTTGTTGGAATTGTCTATGCCGGGGGTTGAACCACAGGCTCTTGTCTAATTAGCCAACACACTATCTACTAAACTACGGCCACTACATACATATATACATATACATACATAATTAGACATTACAACCCTTCAGTTAGGATTACAACCTAGCTTCTTACACCATTTATGTTGGGTGTGTTAATTTTACACATGAGTGGCGGGACCTACAGTTTAAAGTCAACTCCGAACGACAGATTTTTGAATAACTTTTCATGGCAATTTTATTTACTCCCCGGCAGGAAGCCGCACTATATGCCTATGATTAGAGCGGGAAAAAATTCATCCATTTCCGATTTCAGAGATCTTTTCATTAAACTTCTTTTAAAACAGATGTTTGAGTTTTTGGCCATGTGTAGGTTATTCGAAATGGGTCACTTCTAAGTTGTACGTGGTATTCACGGTCTATGGCTGCTCTAAGGAATCCAATCGAACGCTGCTGCATAAATACTTTCTTCCTGTATTTAAAGTATGTAAAGGCCCATCTCTAGTAATTTGTGTGAATTTATTCATAAATAGGCGCCTGATATGATCTCCTTCAAAGATTTTCTTTACAACTGATGACCGATTAAAATATGCGATAGTTAACCGGCAGATATTTCGTAATAAATAAAGGGTCCGCCAAATAACTTTTGTTTTTTTTGAAAATGCTTTTAAAAAAAACTACTGAATATTTTCTCAAATTTCTTTTTTTATTTGAAAGTAAAATCCTTCCGGTTAATAATGGAAAATAATTTCATTCAAATGGCTGCCTCGGCTGGCCATGCAGTAGCCTACACCAGAAGATGCCGATTTTGGCAAAAAAAATTATCTTTTCAGATGAAGCTCATTTTGATCTTGGCGGGTATGTAAACAAGCAAAATTGTTGCATTTGGGGCACAGAAAATCCGCACGCATACATTGAAAAGCCGACGCACCCAAAACGAGTCACTGTTTGGTGCGGATTTCGGTCCAGAGGCATAATTGGGCCATTATTCTTCGAAAATGAGCAAGGAGTGGCCGTTACAGTCAATGGCGATCGTTATCGGGCCATGTTGAACGAATTTTTGTTCACAAAAATTTAAGAGGAGGATATTGGCAACATTTGGTTTCAACAGGACGGCGCTACGTGCCACACAGCCGAAGCTACACTCGATGTTTTGCACCCTGTTTCTGGAGATCGCATTATCAGCCGCAGAGCTGATGTCGTTTGGCCACCTCGGAGCTGCGATTTGACACCGTTGGACTATTATTTGTGGAGTGCCGTCAAAGATAAGTATTACGCCGACAAGCCAGAGACAATTGACGCTTTAAAGGACAATATTCGTGAAGCCATTGGTGAAATACAGCTGCACACAATCGATAATGTGCTTAAAAATTGGACCGATCGTGCAAGGCCAGCCGAGGCAGCCATTTGAACGAAATTATTTTCCATTATTAACCGGAAGGATTGTACTTTCAAATAAAAAAAAAGAAATTTGAGCAAATATTCAGTAGTTTTGTTTTTTAAAGCATTTTCAAAAAAATAGTTATTTGGCGGACCCTTTACCTGCTATGTTGGTACTTTTTAGCTATGTTTTGCTTTCATAAAAGAGAGTGAGTATATGTCGTCATAATTTGTTGATGCTCACGTCTTTGATCCCACTGTTGTATATACATATCTATGGTACTTAGATTACGTACTTGATTGTTTGGCGTTCGATCTGCAAGAAGGCTATGCATCCGTTGTTCGGTCTTATTGATTGAGTTTTTTTTAATATTAACTTCCAGGACTGCCATTCTCGTCAAACTGGGCAGCTGATTTGTCTTACCTTACATGTCAGTAAGGTTGTGGTTGATGAGACAGATGTTGTCTTAGTCTTGAAATGTCTGCCAAGCCTTGAAATTCACCTTTAATGGGAGCATACTTTGGCGATTATTTTATCGAAGGCAACAATAAACAATAACGGAGAGCGGGCAATCTTGTTTCACGCCAGATGTAATTATGCGAGGTTCGTAAGGATCCCCTAATGTAGTAAATGAATGGTTCCTAATGCCTACACCCAATAATATAATTTTATTATTTGTTGCTTGAGTTAGATTACAGTCCTTAAGCTTATTGTCTTTAAATTTAATTCTATCTTGGAATAATTCTCTACTAATACGTTGTCATTAAATAGTGCGTGCGTGTGCGTATGCGTGTGTGTGTGGTCGAATAGTGTGATTTAAATTTTAATACGTATTGTTGTTATTGTTGCATTTACCATATAATATGTGATTAGAATTTATGTAAATTTCTATTTGCATTTAAACTTAATTCGTTTTAATTTGCATTCGATTTAATATTAGATTTTGTTTTGTTATTGTTTTTATTTGGATTTTTCTTCTTTTTTTGCACAAATCAAATAAACAGCAACAAATTTGTTTAAATAGAATACACAAATGCATGTACATGCATGTACATACACAGCTTGTGTGATAAGTATTCCCTTACATGTACATGTATTGCAACATTTAGTGTCGTTGATGCCATTTGGCAGCATTATGCCCGTTTTGCTTAACCATCATGTAATCATATTAAACTGGCTGTTGCTTGTATGTTTTTCTAGTTGTTCACAGAGTGTTTATTTCACATACATATGTACAGTGGTGGCCTTATAATTAGAAACGACTTAGCAACATGTATGTTTGTTAATTTGTTTTACAGTTTTCACTAAGTACCTGGGATGAAAGGCTTTGTTTGGAGGCCATCATACATACGTTTTTCCATCAGATTGGGACAAATTAAACTTAGATTCGGTACTCCAGAGAACTCTGTTCCAGAAACATTGTTTCTAATTATAAGACCACCACTGTATGCATGTATGTGTATACATGTTCATGTGCCTGTGTGTGTGTGTACAGCAAGTGTCTATTTAGTTTACCGTTTAGTTTAAATTCAACAGTTTTGTTGTTTAGTCTACCCCCATAGCTATACGTAAAGGACCTCCGTTTCCCTTATAGATTCTTACGGATTCTCTAATTAAAAACAAATTCCGAAACAGAAGGGTTTTTCACTCTTTCATTTGCATAAACATCAGCTACAGAGAGGCTTAAAGACGGAATAAATACAGATGAGTTGAGAAATGTAGCAATAAAGTCTACACTTTAAATAAAACAAAGGAAAGTACTTTAAAACGATGGCGATCATATTGACGTCATTTGCTTATGCATTGGTTTGTAATCAAGAATGTATTCGTCATTTGATGTATGTCACGTCGTTATTTGCAAGTGTAGTTCTTGAGCTGTCAAAATCAGTCAACATTGTTTGGTTGGGTTATGCACATCATAAGTTTTTTTCACGATGGGAAATCTGTCAAACTCCTGGAAAAACAGCACTTACGGTTAGCTTTCTTGAGTCACTTTTTTTAACAAAGAAAACTGAAAGTGTGAACCATCGTTTACTTAAGGAATTGTATCGTAAGCACACTATTAAAAACAGAGCGTATCGAATAGTGTGCGCCATTCAAAAATTTATTTTTACATCAAAGGCAAAGAAAGTCTGGAAAATAGTGATTTTGACATCAAAGACAAAGAGTGCCCGGAATAGCCAACAAGCTTTGAAGACCATAAATAGGCCAAGATTTGTGTCAGACATAAGAAAAGCTTACAAATCTATTAAGCGTGACTAAACTTACTTATGTAAAGGATCCGCCAAATAACTTTTTTTTTTTGAAAATGCTTTAAAAAAAAAACTACTGAATATTTTCTTAAATTTCCTTTTTCTATTTGAAAGTACAATCCTTCCGGTTAATAATGGTAAATAATTTCATTCAAATGACTGCCTCGGCTGGCCATGCAGTAGCCTACACCATCGGTCCAATTTTTAAGCACATTATCGATTGTGTGCAGCTGTATTTCACCAATGGCTTCACGAATATTGTCCTTTAAAGCGTCAATTGTCTCTGGCTTGTCGGCGTATCACTTATCTTTGACGGCACCCCACAAATAATAGTCCAACGGTGTCAAATCGCAGCTCTGTGGTGGCCAAACGACATCAGCTCTGCGGCTTATAATGCGATCTTTAAAAACAGGGCGTAAAACATTGAGTGTAGCTTCGGCTGTGTGGCATGTAGCGCCGTCCTGTTGAAACCAAATGTTGCCAATATCCTCCTCTTCAATTTTTGTGAACAAAAATTCGTTCAACATGGTCCGATAACGATCGCCATTGACTGTAACGGCCACTCCTTACTCATTTTCGAAGAAAAAATGGCCCAATTATGACTCTGGACCAAAATCCGCACCAAACAGTGACTCGTTTTGGGTACGTCGGCTTTTCAATGTATGCGTGCGGGTTTTCTGTGAACCAAATGCGACAACTTTGCTTGTTTACATAGCCGCCAGGATCCAAATGAGCTTCATCTGAAAAGATGATTTCTTTTGCCAAAATCGGCATCTTCTGGTTTAGGCTACTGCATGGCCAGCCGAGGCAGCCATTTGAATGAAATTATTTTCCATTATTAACCGGAAGGATTGTACTTTCAAATAAAAAAACAAATTTGAGAAAATATTCAGTAGTTTTTTTTAAGCATTTTCAAAAAAAAGTTATTTGGCGGACCCTTTAGTTATTATAACCCTTCAGTCTAGATTACAACTTAGCTTCTCATACGACCCATGTTGCCCGTGTTAATTTTCTTTATAGGTGGCGGAACCTACAGTTTAAAGTTGCCACCAAGCGACAGATGTTTGAGAAACTTTCCATTAACTCTCAGAGTTTTTGCCAGAAATCTGCTGCGAGACAGTCGCTGAGGAAATATTTTTGATCGTTTGGTTCAAGATGTCTGGGTTAGAGTTTGAACCACGACCTCAGACCTATTAAGCGAAGACACCATCTACTAGACACACTACCTTAGACTGATGTAAGTAAAGCAGCGTTTAAAAGCAATAGGCTTTAAGGAAATTGGTTGTTACATGAACTGAAGTCAAAAGAGGTTGTAAGACTTTTTTTGCACGTCTAATCTGAGCTATTTGATCGCATTTTTGTATCGAATTATTACTGGCCATGAAAAATTAAATGAATTGAAGTCACTGTAGTCTAGTAGGTAGTGTGTTGGCTTATTAGACGTATGGCCACAAATCAAACCCCAGGTCAGATATCTCTAGCAAAATGAAAATGGAAAAAATATTTCTTCAGCGACTGCACCTCAACAGATTGTTGGCAAAAATTCTGAGAGTCAACTAAAACTGCCATTGGGAGTCCACTTTAAACTGTAGGTCCTGACACTAATGTATGAAATTAACACACACAACATAAGTGGTGAGAGAAGCTAGGTTGTAATACTGACTGAAGGGTTGTAATGACAATTATGTACACACAGTTACTAAAGTATACATGCGGTTAACAAATTTAAAAATTTTTTTAACCAATCCGAATGCATTCGTCTTTTGCATTCGTTAAAAAATTTCTGAAATTGAACTAAATTGTGGCCCTGCACAGGCCCACAAAAGTATACATCCGATTAACAAATTTCACAAATTTCTGAACCAATGCAAAAGACCGTCTTAAAATCGAGGAAAGTTGTCAGACAATTATAAAGATTTTCAATGAAAACGGATTGGTTAAATCTTTCTGAAATTTGTTATCCGCATGTATACTTTTGTGGCTGAGTGTATGTACGCATGTTTGTGTGAGGCTGCCACATGAACTGAAGCCAAAAAAATGTTGAAAGACGATAATTTTTATATCGAATTATGGCTCATTACAACAACCCCAAGTGCCAGAACTCATATAAATCGCAAGCAACGAGCTAAATCTACTGCCCAGCCCAGTTGATATGGATATCAACAAGAATATTCATGAAAACAAGGCAATGAAATGTATTTCGTGGGATCATTATACCATTATAAAGCTGCTCAAAGTGGATCAAACCATTACGGAAGACCTATGCAAGCTTTCTATAAAAAAAACGCTCTGAAAAGGCAATAACACACTTGGCTATAATTTCTTAACATGGCAACGCTCGTCAAAAACTATTTGGAAAACAATGGATGGGAAATTATACTTCAGACACTGAATTGTCTTCAGACGATTGAAAAATTTTTTCTGAAAATAATTTGTAATGATATGAAAAATGTTTTGCAATGAAATCCTATTTAAATTCTATCTTGAAGGCAGTGTAACATGAGCACGGCCTGTTTATGCATATGAAGAGCATGAGTATTAAAAAATTCCTCTTGGAAATATTACTCATACGCAGGGTATTCTGGAAACAAACGATAACTTTAGATTCCGTTGCTTGCATACATATCAGAGATCAGCAATGAATCGCTTTTTCGCTACTCATAAGTACTCATGAAATGTTGAGTATGAGTGAGTCAACAGTATTGAAATGCAATTACTCTGATTCATTCGTACTCACTACAACATTGATTTATAAGTACAAGTTGCAATGAGTATGAGTACAACGTTGACATCAAACTCATAACATTCGAAATATGTTTGATTCATACGCCTACTCATTCAAATTCATAAATTTAGAAAAATACTTTTAATACTCATAAATGTGATTCGAGTGATTCGAATCATTCGTAAAAATTTACAGTCATAGTTGTTGTTGCATTTACAAAGAAAGAAGAAAGACACATGAACAGAAAAGACAAAGACAGCAAGCAGAGCAAATACACAACCTTCTTGTGAGTATTGTAGTGTTCGCACGCGAATCATACTTATTTTATGATTCGTGTATACGATGAGTCATGGAGAGTCGAAATCATGTTAAGTACGAGTACCATGAGTATTTCAAACTTTGAGTATGCGTAGTATGAGTATGACATTAAAATAAGTATGAATGCGTATAAGTATTAGAAATTATAAGTATGATTCGAATCTACTCATCGTTTTGAATACTCAATGCTACCTCTGGTACATATTCACACATAACTGATCATTACAACCCTTTAGTCAGGATTACGACTTAGTTTCTCACATCACTTATGTTGTGTGCGTTAATTTTTGTACGTGAGTAGTGGGGCCTACAGTTTAAAGTCGATTCTGAACGACAGATTTTTTTGAGAAACTTTTCCTTTTTTTATTTTATTCACAGAGTTTTTGTCAGAAATCTGCTGAGGGATAGTCGTGAAGAAATATTTTTTCATATTTCGTTTTGATGTCTGACATGGCGTTTGAACCGAGGTCTCACGTCTAATAAGCCAACTCACTACCTACTAGACCACGGCGACTTCCCTTGTTTAATGCCACTCTATTCTACAACACAACTATTGGAACCCACTGTAAAATACACTCCAACTCTCTCTCTGTCTCTTACAGTTTAACACATGCAATGCATGTTTGTGTATATGTTTAGATAACATATTGTTGTTGTTGTTGTTGTTGTTGTATATTTTATACACACAATTTGCAACTAATTACCACCACAAGTACATTAATACAATTGAGCTTTGCTGCTGCTGTTGCTATTGTTTTTTCATTGCAAATGCAAGAAGAGAAGAGAAGGATTGAGAACACAAGAGTAGGAGTGTAGAGGAGTGTAAGCGTGTATGTAAACTCACGAGCATAGTTAAAGGTTTCGTATTTATTTACAATTGAATATGCATTATTTGAACTTATACTGTCGCTCTTTACTCTCTCTCTCTCTCTCCCTTGTATTATTCCCCTGAGTGCTTGTATGACAAATTTATTTACATTTTCTGTACCAAAGAGCATCATTTGACGTAGCAGATGCATATTCAATAGCAAGGCATTTGCCTAAATGTATGCAACTTTTGTTTACTTTTCTCCTTTTTCTGTTGTTGTTGTTGTTGTTGTTATAAAAAGAAAGTATAAAGAATCACTTGTTATTTGTTGAGAATTCCTTGTTTTAAGCTTCTTGCACAACCTGCCATGTAGTCTTTTCAACATATTGTTACACATTTGACGGCATTTGATGTTTTCTAAAATGCATTCGAAATGTAAATTTAAATGCAAAATGGTGCTGGTGTTTTACTTTTTCTTGCTATTGTTAAGAGTGCATATGCCTTTTTATGCTGGCATATTTGATAGTCAAGTATTGTTTTGTATTCGTTGTTTTTTTGGAGCATAATTTGTCACTTGTTTAATGCAAATGTTGCTCATTTAATGCGAAACTAGTTGGGGGAAGTATGAATTTTATAAGCATTTAAAATGAATTTTCTGTCAGGATTATGGCCTAGCTTCTCAGAGCACTTATGTTGTGTGTGTTAATTTTATACATGAGTAAAGGAACCCACAGTTTAAAGTCGACTGCGAACGATAGATTTTTGAATAACTTTTCATGGCAATTTTATTTACTCTCAGCGTTTTTGCTACAAATCTGCTGATAGGAAGTCGCCTAAGAAATTTTTTTTCATATTTACGTTTTGATGTCTGACAGGGTTTGAACCGTGGTTTTACGTCTAATAAGCCGTCCAAACTGTTGTAAACCTGACTAAAAGGTTGTAATGGCTTCAATAGGTCTTTCAAACAAAAACAAAATCCATGATATTTATTTAAATTAAATGTGCAGTCTCTGAGTAGACCAACTTCTTTGATGAGTTTGATGAAATTCTGTCGTTTCAAGGATTGCGCAGGCCACTATGTGTGCTCAAGTGAGCTTTGGTATCTCCTACCGGAGATCAGCAATGAATCGCTTTTTCGCTTCTCATAAGTACTCATGAAATTTTGAGTATGAGTGAGTCAACAGTATTGAAATCCAAATACTCTGATTCATTCGTACTCAGTACAACGTTGATTTATAAGTACAAGTTGCAATAAGTATGAGTACAACGTTGACATCAAACTCATAACATTCGAAATATGTTTGATTCATACGCCTACTCATTCAGATTCATAATTTTAGAAAAATACTTATAATACTCATAAATGGATTCGAGTGATTCGAATCATTCATCAAAATGTACAGTCTTTGTTGTTGTTGCATTTACAAAGAAAGAAGGAAGACACATAAACAAAAAAGAAAAAGACAGAAAGCAGAGCAAACACGCAACCTCCATGTGAGTATTGTAGTGTTCGTATGCGAAACATACTTATTTTGTGATTCGTGCATACGATGAGTCATGGAGAGTCGAAATCAATAACATCATGCGTATTGTTAAGTACGAGTAAACTTTGAGTATGCGTAGTATGAGTATGACATTAAAATAAGTATGAATGCGTATAAGTATCAGAAATTATAAATATGATTCGTATTTACTCATCGTTTTGAATACTCATTGCTGATATCTGCTACCTACCTATTTAAATTTAATTTAGCAAAATTTTTCAAAAAAAAAACACATAAAATTCAGAAAAATGCATGAAATCTTTATTTGAATCGATAGTACGGTGCGGTCCATATAATTTAATGTTTGAAGATTATTTCAGGCAAATGTTTACCGCGACTGCGCCTCAAATGGTTCATTCGCTTAGTCCAATTTTGGCATACTCTTTCCAACGTTACGGCCGGTATATCACGAATAAATGCTTCAATGTTGTCTTCCAATGCGTCAATTGAAGCGGGCTTGTCTGTATAGAAACGAGCTTTAACATAGCCCCACAAAAAATAGTCTAAAGGCGTTAAATCGCACGATCTAGGGGGCCAATTGAGCGGTCCCGAACGTGAAATAAAATGTTCACCGAACTCGCCTTTCAATAAGTCCATTGTTACGCGTGCTGTGTGGCATGTGGTACCGTCTTGTTGAAACCACATGTCATGCAAGTCAAGCTCTTGCATTTTGGGCAAAAAAAAAGTTGGATATCATCTCACGGTAGCGCTCACCATTCACAGTTACGTTACGATTCGCAGCATCTTTGAAGAAGTACGGTCCAATGATGCCACCAGCCCGTAAACCGCACCAAACTGTGACTTTTTCTAGATGCATTTGTAGCTTACGCAATGCTTCTGGCTGATCTTCACTGCAAAATCGACAATTCTGCTTATTTACGTATCCATTGAACCAAAAATGAGCTTCGTCGCTGAACACAATTTTTCGATAAAGAAGTGAATCTTCGGCCAACTTTCCAAGAGCCCATTTACCAAAAATTCTGCGTTGCGGTAGGTCGTTCGGCATCAATTCTTGCAGCAGCTGTATTTTGAAAGGCTTCACACCTAAATCCTTTCGCAAAAGTTGCCACGTTGTTGAGTAACAGAGGCCCAATTGCCGCGAACGACGACGAATCGATAATTGATGGTCATCATTAACACTGGCCGATACAGCTGTGATATTTTCTTCAGTTCGCACTCTACGTAAGCGTGTTGGTGGTTTAATGTCCAACAATGTAGATTTGGTGCGAAATTTAGTCACAATAGCCCGAATAGCCGCTTCAGTGGGTCGATTAAACTGACCATAAAATGGAAGAAGCGCCCGATGAACTTTCTTAACAGAGCACGCATTTTGATAATAAAATTCAATTATTTGCAAGCGTTGTTCGTTTGTAAGACGACTCATGGTTAAATTATAGACCAAACTGAAGATGTTTGACAGTGAAACAAAACACAGAACGTGCGTGAGCTGTTTAAACCAGTGTTGCCAAAGAGATAATAGCTAAACAAAATCACCCGTTATTAACTTCACATGAACGGAACCCTTGTGGTCATGACATTTTTTCAGAATTTAAAAAATTTTTTTTCTTTAAAAATATTTTTATTTCGAACGGTATAGATATTCCTAACCCTGACCGAAAAAATTTTTTTTCAATTTCTTTTTTGCTTGAAAAATATGACATGAAATAAATTTTCAAATTGATTTTGAAAAACATTCCAATATTTTCATTCGTACGGAAAACATCATAAAAAAATCGGATTTTTTTTTCTGTTTGTTCCAAAAAAAAATTTTTAAATTTTCTATAAAAATGGGGTAAATTTCCTAAATTTCGTTAATTTTTAATTAAAAAAGAAAGAAAAAAATATTTTTATTTTTATTTAAAGATTTGGTGAACGCATGGCGACTTGTTTTCGAATCCATTGGAATGGATACTTTTATATTTTCTCGCCACTGGTCCTACTGGCATTGGTGTTTATGGAACCGGTAAAGGTAAGTATTAAGCGGTGGACCCTAATACCATTGATTATGGTGTGTTTTTTTTTCCAACAGGAATATCGTGCAATATTTTTAATTTCATGGCTCTTTATGTGGTATGCAATAGAGGTAATGCCTTGTGGCATTGTGGCCTTTCTGCCCATTATTGCTTTGCCCATATTGGGTGTATTGGTAAGGCACTTGATACAGTAAGACAGTATTTAGTAAAAGTAATTCTCTTTTTTGTTTTTCTTTTTTGGGGTTTAGAGTTCAGCTCAGACTTGCATGTCTTATACCGATGATCCGCAAATAACACTGCTGTTGGTAATTTTTGTTGGAGCCACCATAGAGAACTCAAATCTGGCTAAACGCTATGCTTACAGTCTATTGCATCATGTGACACTGGATCCCAAAATGTATGTAGAGAGGCAAGGAAAATAGAAATTTTTTCCTATTGGGTTTGTTTTTTTCTTTTCTTTCCTCCAGCATCTTAATATTGCTTATGAGTATTGCCTATCTGTTGTCCAGCTTTCTGCCGGCGGCTTTTGTTAGCGCCTTAATGTTTCCCGTTACCCGGCAAATATTGACAATGTTAAATGACATTAGCGTTTGCAAGGATGTCAATGAAACCATTGAACTTAAAGACGATGAGTTACCCTATCCTTCCAAGGCCGCTATAGCCATGTATATTGGCGTTGCCTATGCCATTGATATTGGCAGCATGAGTACCGTTGTTTCTCAAGATGCTGGCATGGTTTTCAGAACAATTATGGAAAAGTAAGCTTTTGAAGTGTCTCATAGAAATCTCTTATCAAAATTTAATTCCTTTTTTCTTTGTATTTTTAGTGACACTTGCTCAGTAGCTTTGGATGCTCTGAAGGATAATCTTCATATAAAATATGCTTCAATTTCATTTCTGATGTCGCTTTTGCTTTTATTTTTTACCATGTTTTATTTGCTTTTGATATTTATGGGCCTATTACGCAAAGAAAGTCCAGCTGCTCAACAGATTGCCTATGACAAAGGAGCCTCACGGGGTGCCTTGGATGCCCTAAGTGGTGATTTACCACCTTATGATGCTTATATGATACAGGCCGCAGTTTACTATTACCTATCATTGATCGGGGTAGTGGCAGTGGCCCTATTGGCACTTGAGGTTGATGGCATGTGAGTAACATTTAAATTTTTTTTTTTTAGAATCCAAAACAAAAAAGTTTTTCTTTACTTTTTTTCACTCTCGTTAAAAGGCGTGTGGGTATCTCAGCCTGTGCCATGTTCTTGGCTCTGCTATATTTTGTTGTGCCCAGGAATTTTGATTTCTGTAACTATTTCAAGTGCTCAAGTGAGATGAAATTTCATAACTTTAAGCTAAGCTTTGGTTATTAATTTGTTCTCTTTTTTATCGTTTACAGAACCTGATGAATATGTAACGGCACCCAGTCTTTTACCCTGGAGTTTAGCTAACAAGATGACACCATGGCGTTATATTTGGGCATTTGGTAGCACAGCTGCCATTGGCTTAACCATGAAAGACTCGGCTTTGCATATGTTTGTCGGTGACAATATAATCGATATGCCGGATTTTATGCTGCAACGCTTGTGTGTAATCTCCATGACCATGCTAATGACACAAATCGGTTCGATTAACTATGTAACCGAAATAATGATAAGATTAAGTACCCAGATAACAATCGGAGAGAATTCACCGGCTTCCCTGTTTTATCCAATAATATGGAGCAGTTGTTTGACATTCTTTTTGCCAGTTAGCTCGGTGGCCAATAGTTATGCCAGCGGTTGGGGTAATTTAAGAGCCAAGCACATGGTAATTAAAACGAAGAAAAAAATATATGGATTTGAAACTGTATTACATATAAATTTTTGTATCATTCTAGATATTGGCAAGCATTGGTCCTCTTATATTTGGTTTCATCTTGGCCTTCGGCCTATCAACTATGATCGGCTTGATCGACTTTTATAAATAATTATTGAGGTTTCTGTTTCTGTTCCGTTCTTTCCTTCAGTATTGTATTGTTTATGAATTTATTTAAATATTTCTTCTTATTGTTTTTGTTCTTTTTTGTTTCTTTGTTTAATAAATTGTTTTGTTTCCTTTCACCTTTCATCTACGGCGGCTGTCTTACTTGCTTAGGCGACATCAAACCATTAATTTTGCATTAAACTTGACATTTGCAACTTATTTTCGTTTGAACGAAAACTATTTTTCTATTGTTTTTTAAGGAATTTGATGGCATTTCACTGTCTTCAAACAGGTGTGTTTAAAGTCTTCGCTGTCAGCAGTTTTTTCTTCAAATTTGTATTTCCCTTTTTTTGTTGACACCACCTTGCTTTTGCAGTCTAGACTTAAGGCAACATCCAGTTTTTGTTATAGTCTTATGATGGATTTACGTTCAAGAAGCATTTAAGGAATGTTCACGAAATATTTTTCCCTTTCGCTGTCAAACATAAACGTAAACTATTTCTGAAATAATAAATGGTGAGTATAAGAGTTCATATTTGACAGTTGAGCGCATCATAAATACCATAAAGCGAATATTTTTACAGAAAAAATGCAAATCAAATACAGTGAGTCACACAAAAGAATACCCAATGGTTTGTTACAACTTATAAGGGCCATTATTACAACTTGCCGTTAAAGTTGAGTTTAGTTAAAGCTAACTTTAGCTAAAGTAAACTTATTTTCATTATTACAACCTAATGATAAAATAAAGTTAACTTTTTCAAAAATATGGCAGTGCCGGAGCAATGTCGATAACACTGCTCAATTAGGTTTCTTTAACGCAGTGGCAACGACAGGCTTCGTTTTTTTTGTTGTATTTGCTCATTTTGTTTAAATTTGAAGTTGCCATAACGAAAATAATATTTAATATGGCAAGTTTAAACATAAAATGATCTTTGAATGTTACCACAAGGCTCCTTAGGGCCATTATTGCAACTTGCCGTTAACTAAAGGGAGGATTTTAACGGGCAGATAAATTGTTTTTCATTATTATGAGTACCTAATAAGATAGAAGTGATCGTTAAACTAAAGAGAAGAAGACATTTAAAGGTCACTTTATGTTTGAACTTACCATACAACAAATCGAAACCCACCGTTGCCACTGCGTTAAAAAAACTTGTTTAATTGAGCAGTTTTATCGACATTTCTCCGGCACTGCCATATTTTTGAAAAATTTTATCTGTGAGTTGTAATAACGCAAATAAGTTAAAGGTATCTTTACAGTTCCCTTTAGCTAAAGGTACCTTTAACTAAACCAAAGTTTAACGGCAAGTTGTAATAATGGCCCTAAGTCTGTTTGTAAAGCGTTTGTTAAATGTTTTGACAGTGAAAATTGCTGCTGTCTATCTCCTGACTTATTAAATTGTTCATTACAACCCTTTAGTTAGGATTACGACTTAGTTTCTCACACCACTTATATTGTGTGCATTAATTTTTATACATGAGTGGCGTCATCTACAATTTAATGTTCACTCCGAACAGCTGATTTTTGAGAATTATTTCATGGCAATGTTTTATTCACTCTCAGAGTTTTTGCCAGAAATCTGCTGAGAGGAAATCGACGAAGAAATATTTTTTCATATTTCGTTTAGTTTTAGATGCCTGACGTCTGGTGTTTGAACCGAGGACTATAATAATAAGCCAACACACTATCCACTAGACCGCGGCGACTTCATTTAATTGGTTATTGCAACCTTTTATTCAGGATTGCAACCTAGCTTCGCACACGATCCATGTTGCGTGTGTTAATTTCAAACCTATTAGACAACTAGACTATGGTATCTGGTTAGGTCAGATTAAATTGGCATTAGTGGCTCCGAAAATCATAATTTACTTCTGTAATCTTAGATTCCATTGTCTATAGGCGTTAGTCTTTACTCCGTCTTACAATTTTCTATAGAAAATTCTTCGATAACAAATATGTTCTGTAGAAAATACTTCCATAACAAAAATTTCCTATAAAAAATTTGTCGATAACAAATATTTTCTATAGAATATTTTTCGATAGCTAATATCTATAAAACATTTTTCGATAACTAATATTTTCTTTCCAAAATATTTCGATAACATATACATATTTTATATAGCAAATTTGGCGATAACAAATATTTTCTATAGAAAATTCTTCGATAACAAATATTTTCTATAAAACATTTTTCGATAACAAATGTTTTTTATAGAAAATTGTTCGATAAAAAATGTTTCGTGTAGACAATTGTTCGATAACAAACATTTTCTATTGAAAATTATTCGATAACAAACATTTTCTATAGAACATTTTTCGATGACAAATATTTTCTATAGAAAATTATTCGATAACAAATATTTTCTATAGAAAATTATTCGATAACAAATATTTTCTATAGAACATTTTTCGATGACAAATATTTTCTATAGAACATTTTTCGATAACAAATATTTTCTATAGAACATTTTTCGATAACAAACATTTCGTATAGAAAATTGTTCGATAAAAAATGTTTCGTGTAGAAAATTGTTCGATAACAAACATTTTCTATAGAAAATTATTCGATAACAAACATTTTCTATAGAAAATTATTCGATAACAAATATTTTCTATAAAAAATTATTCGATAACAAATATTGGTCGCTCCGAAAAGCATAACTTTCTTACGTCCTCTTAGATTCCATTGTCTATAGGTGTTAGTCTTTACTCCATCTTACAATTTCAACCTCTCAGCCATCTCGATAGTTTTCTTTCCTATTCACCTAAGGCTAGTCACGTTCTGTCTATGAATTCCGTGAGTCCAAGGATCCCATGACCCTAGTGTCTAGTACCAAACAATGACTGAGAAGATGTCTGTAGCCTCCTTTTATTCATTCTTCTCAAATATGTGCACCTAGAGGCCAGTTCATGTGATGAAGTTTAAAGCAATTTTTGATCTGTATATATCCGAATCGCGCCTTATGTCTCTGGCGTCTCTGCAGGTGGGTACAGGATTACACAGTGAAGATTACGGCCTCTCACACCACTCATGTTGTGTGCGTTAATTTTATAGGTGAGTAGCGGGACCTACAGCAATTTTATTCACTCTCAGAGTTTTTGCCAGAAATCTGCTGAGAGGAAGCCGCTGAAGAAATATTTTTTGTATTTTGTTTTGATGCCTGACCTAGGATACGAACCCCGGATACGAACCTATTAGACTACGGTGTCGGTATTTAAAGGCCTCTCAGCAAATGTGAGCACATTAAAGCAACTTATGAAGCAACTTATTGAATGAAGATTAACCGCTTGATTGCTACGCGTTCGCAAAAGCGCTGCGTTCATTTGTTACGAAAATCGCATTTGTGCTGCGAATTTCAGTGTAAAAATTTAGTCAAAAAGCAAAAATAAAATTAAAAGACGAGATATAGGGTCTTCTCTTTATACACAGGTTATTAGAATTTTGTAAATTTTTTAATTATAATTGATTGTAGTTTTCGAGCAGTTTTCGAACGTTCTCACCAGAATCGCATTGCAGTCAAACGGCTAAGGGTGACTTCTTTGGCAGATGCCTTACAAGGAGGTTGCAAATGTCTTCAAAATTAATATGTGAATCAAGGATACCCTCTAGATTCGCTTCTATTGAGAAGGTCTTAAAGAAAAGCTTGCAAAACCTATTAGCCTCTTTGGACTTCTCTATTTCCTTGCAAAAGGACCTCCAAGTTTTTCTCTCTTCGTCTTCGGTGTCATGTTTTGAAACTCACCTAATTTTTGTGTTAAAATCAAGCCTACCCATTCAACATACTTATATATTAGCCACACAAAGGTCACCTATCTATCGGGTGATTTATCCATCTGCTTTTGGAATGCACTGTATGACTTGAGATTTTTTTTAATTCTAATTGGCCTTCATGTTTAAACGAAAGTATAGGAAACCCATAATTTCTTAGGAATTCAAAAATATTTTCAATGAAAAGCCTTTCAAAACAATCCTTTAACGATTACAGATTTTAATGAACGAAAGGAAACCTTCAGCACAAGAATAGACAAATAAAAGGAAATGAAATCAGAAAAAATTATAGTTCAACGATATGCAGGTTTCCGTTTTGTACAGAAGAATAAATATTTTTGTAAACCAAATTGCCTTCTAAAACACATCCAAAGGGAACTATACATAGCAGTACCTGTCGGCACGTTTAATGCTAATGGCGGAATAAGTAAGCCATTGGAAATGTTATCGCGGAGGATAAGGGGGGCTATGATTTGATTTTTTTTTCAACATCATATGGAATTTTTTATTTATTTTCCGTTTTTCTTACAAAGACAGCTAAAATGCCAAGGTACACCAGAAAAATAAACCAAAAAAGAAAAAACGAAAAATATAAACAGCCATGAATTTTTAATATAATTTTGCGGTACAACTTGTTTTTATTCCCATCTTTTTTTCACTTCCATTTGCCTTTTTTTTTTTGACTCCCCTTGAACGTGGTAAATTATAGCGTTTTTCTCTTTTGCTTTTGGAAAATCCCTCTACAAAACAGGGATACGATACCAATTGCTTGTTGGGTGCCTTTCACGTAAGCGTTGCTTACAATATTCGTTGTGGTGGCATGCAACCTGCCGTCTTGTTTATTTTATAAACTGATGACGATGATGATGATGGGTTTATTAAAATTCACAACATATGCTGGCAGATAATGTCAGGTTTTTTTGTTTTTTTTTTTTTTTGGTGATGAGAAAACCACAACGCTCGCTTTATTAAAAAGCGAATACTTTTTAGGAGGTTACTTACATCCAAAAGGAAATCCGTTTGTAGCCAAAATAAAATCCCTTTGGTTTAACCATGCCACCCACTCTACCTTACCTCACCCAAACCCGTTAATATACAACGAAATTGTTAGTAATGCACGATTGAGTTTTTGTTTAAAGAAATCAATGTGGCAAGAATAACCACAAAAAAAAACATTATTATGCTTCTAAAAACATTATTATGCTGCTTATATTAAGGGAATATTCCTTTATATTTCGATAACTTTTTTTTTTCTAAATTGATTTTGATAATCTCAACTAAAGTAGCAAAGCAGTGATTACGAGTATTTTTTTCAATATCGGCAATTGATTTATAATTTTATAAATAAATAAAAAATTAACAGATAATCACTATTGATACTTATAGTCATACGGGGAATAACCCTTTTATAAAGTTATTGTTTATATAACCAATAACCCAATAAGAATTAGGCCTTGCTCCTTGCTCATATTCGTCTGAAGTGCTTGCTTACCCTTCTGCAGTGTCCATATGTGATATCGGTAGTTTCTTTTCTTAGTAGTCGAACGCATAACGCATCTGTCATGCTTATTCTGTTCATTAAATCATAAGCCGTACATTCGATAACTTTTATTTTTTATCGAAACTTATTGGATATTTTCAAACGAGTATTAATTATAAATTATTTTGATTAAAATAATTTCTAAAGAAATTTTTTTCCAAAACTACAATTTTCCTTAGCAAATTTATCGATAACTAAAATTTTCTTTAGAAAATTTTTTGATAAAAAGAATTTTTTGATAACAAACATCTATAAAACATTTTTCGATAACTAATATTTTCTTTCTAAAATATTTCGATAACATATTTTTTAGTACATTTTTCGATAACTAATATTTTATATAGAAAATTATTCGATAACAAATATTTTCTATTGAAAAGTTTTCGATAACAAATATTTTCTGTAGGAAATTTTACGATAACAATTATTTTCTACAGAAAATTTTTCGATAACAATCAACAACATATATTTCTTACAGAAAATTGATCGATAACGAATATTTTCTATAGAAAAGTGTTCGATAAGAAATATTTTCTATAGAAAATTTGTCGACAACATATATTTTCTATAGAAAATTTGTCGATAACATATATTTTCTATAGAAAATTTGTCGATAACATATATTTTCTATAGAAAATTTTTCGATAACATATATTTTCTATAGAAAATTTTTCGATAACATATATTTTCTATAGAAAACTTTTCGATAACATATATTTTCTATAGAAAACTTTTCGATAACAAATATTTTCTATACACAATTTGCCGATAACAATTATTTTCTATAGCAAATTTTTCGATAACTACTAATTTCTATAAAAAAATGTCGATACCTACTATTTTCTATAGCAAAGTTTTCGATAACTACTATATTCCATAGCAAACTTTTCGATAACTACTATTTTCTTTGGAAATTTCTCGATAACAAAGATTTTTTATTGAAAATTTTTCGATTACAAAGATTTTCTATAGAAAATGGAAACCTGATGTTATGTTGTTTTAGTGAACGATTAGTAGAAAGAGATATGTTCAAGTCCAGTACAAAGTTTCTATAGTTGGAATTGACTTTTTCAATTAACTTTTGCCGACAATGCTGTCCAGTTACGGTTAAACCCCTTTCATTTCCGCGTAAAAAACAGGGTCAATAATTTTATGTTAGTTTAAGGTGCAGCATTGAAGTGCAGTTAAGTTCTCCATATAAGTTTAATAAACTTTATTGTCTTTTGACAGGTTTTTTGTGCCACCAAGTAAAATGTTTGTGTTTCATTTCTTCTTTTTTAAACCAATCAAAAAAAGGAGCATAATGTCTTAAACAATTTTCCTTTATTAAAAACCGATCATATTTCTTCCAAACAGTTTTGGAAACTTTTCAAAAAAGAAAAAGGGAAAAAGAAGAAACTCACGTGCTGACAAGCATAAGTTGATGAAAACTTTTCACATTTAATGTGTGTATAAATGTCAAAACATTAAAGCTTACTTATGTCAGCATAAGTAACTGTCACTGCAGCTACTTACAAACACTATGAGGCGGTAAATAACCCAGGGAACATTTTTACCGAATCTGGTTGAAAATATGTATTCCAAACTTTATTATAAATTATTCCGAACTGCTTAGATAAGACCATATTCAGCTGCACTGTTAGAGGTTGAACTCTTTTAGATTCAATTATGAATTCTATATTGACACACTAACCTTCTACTCAATGGTCACTCAAAATGCTTATAGTTTTACAATGTTGAGTTTAGTGCATAGGCCTATTTACTGCCTTTATCAATTCAGAAATGATTTCATAAATGAGTTACCCGTCTTATTTTCAAATGTTTGCTGTGTACTCTGTTAAATTGATGTCCTCACATATTAAGTTAACTGTGAGTCAAAAAAAAAATCAAAGAGTTTACCTCACTGGCAAACACTTATAACCTCATGCTGCCAGCAAATGTTAAAATCTCTGTTGAAAAAAATACTTCATGTGTGCAAAAATTTTCAATTGCAATTTGCACTATAAACTCAGAGAAAAGTAGAAAAAGATTTTCCATTTTCAAGTGAAAATAGTAGAGAATAGAAAGAAAAAGTTTCCTTTTGCCTGAACTAGAAATTCACAGACAGTAATGCTGGCAAAAATTTGACAAATGACAGGAATCAAAGACAATCGAGCTATTGAAGGGAGAAAGAAAAGTTATTGAAACAAAGAAATATTTATGAAAATGGAATTTTTCATTTCGATTTCAATTTTTTTCACTTTTTTTGTTTTTGTTTTCCTTTGTATTAAGAGCAGCTAGTGCTCTGAGTAAAAAGATTTATGGTTTGCATACGATAAGATATGAATATGATATTGCAAGTTTTTTTTTAAGTGAATTTAATCGAAGTGAAAGGGAAATATATTGTATCGGGTGTTTTTTTTCAGAGTTTTGGAAAATATTACTACAAGACCGAAACATTGTTGAATAATTTTTTTTTATTATAATCTGTAGATAATAGTAGCTAACGAAAAGTTGTCTAAGGAAAATCTTTCTTATCGAAAAACTTTCTGCGGAAAAAATTTTCGATAACAAAGTTTTTATTTCTTGTCGAACAATTTTCTACAGAAAACATTTGTTATCGAACAATTTTCTATTGGAAATGTTTGTTATTAAGAAATTTTCTATAGAAAATAGTAGTTATCGCAAAATTTGCTATGGAAAATAGTAGTTATCGAAAAATTTGCTATGGAAAATAGTAGTTATCGAAAACTTTGCTATAGAAAATAGTAGTTACCGAATTTTTTTTTATAGAGAATAGAAGTTATTGAAAACTTGCTATAGAAATTAGTAGTTATCGAAAAATTTGCTATAGAAAATAGTAGTTATCAACATAATAGAATAGGAGTTATCGAAAAATTTGCTGTAGAAAATAGTAGGTTTCGAATTTTTTTATAGAAAATAGTAGTAGCGAAAACTTTGCTATAGAGAATAGTAGGTATTGAAATTTTTTTATAGAAAATAGTAGTTATCGAAAAATTTGGTATAGAAAATAGTAGTTACTTTGCTATATATATTTGTTATCAACAAATTTTCTATAGAAAATATTTGTTATCGACAAATTTTCTATAGAAAATATTTGTTATCGACAAATTTTCTATAGAAAATATTTGTTATCGACAAATTTTCTATAGAAAATATTTGTAATCGAAAAATTTTTTAATGAAAATATTTGTTATCGAAAAAATTTTTAATGAAAATATTTGTTATCGAGAAAATTTTCTAAAGAAAATATTTCCTACCGAAAAATTTTCTGTTATTTTTCTATAGACAATCTTTGTAATCGAAAAATTGTAATAGAGAAATATTCTATAGAAATTACTTGTTATCGAAAAATTTTCTATAGAAAATTTTTTATATGTATATATATTTGTATAGAGGGCAACAAGCCTAATCTTATTTAACATTTGCTTCTTCTGTTAAGGAATTTTCCTTGAGAAATTTGACAATGAAATGAAAAGCATATGGTGTACTACAGTTCCTTTTTTCCCTCTAAATAGCCTCCATATTTAAAATTCTTTTATTAGACAACCTTTTAAACACACTTGTCCTAGTAGCTGCATTTTTTGTCTCCCTAAGGCCATAAGGGATCACAAGTTAATTTTAATTTTGATAAAGTTTTCCAGCAGACATCATTTAGCAACTCAATCTTTGGCTAATCCATCAACAAACATGCAGACATACAAACACAAACAAAAACACAACTTAACGCTATGAAATGTTTTCAGTTAGGAAGACTGATAGACAAGAGTAGATGGGGAGTAACTAACACCAACAAAATGTAGAGTCAAGTGACAAATTGTCAACAATTTATTTGATTCTCTTAAAACTCCCTCTCTGATTACCGCAATGCAATGGATACCTACTAGATGTAGCTGTACAGGGGACGGAGGTATTTGTTATAAGTCAGAGGACTTGTGTGAAGACTTTTCAATTGGGTCGTGTTAAAAGAATAAAAATTAAAAGTGATTTGTTTTAATACGAGAAATATTTTAATATAACGGGATTAAGATATTCACAGAACAGAAAGGTAAGGCATGACATGGATATAAACATGGCTTAATTATCCTTCAAGTCCTTTAAAAATTATTTTTATTTGATACCGAATACGGCTTTGACCACAACCGCAAAGCTGTTTCCTTGTCATCGCTCCAATTAAATTGATTTTTCTGTACAGAAAATTCACTGTCTTGATATGGTTCCACAACCATAATACGATTCTTCAAACCCCAATTGCCTGCTCTCGCAAAACGTTTCCTTTTGTCCTGCTTTACACGCCGATTTCTAGTCTCGAAGTTGTCTTTGTTTTTCAGCTGCTTAAAAACAAACACAGGCACTTCAACCAAAATAAAATACAATACCTCCATGGCACTTATTAAGGAACAACCCAAGAATAGGCCTGCTATGCCGCCAAATGCCACTATTTTAAAATGGAGAAACCGTTATAGTTTTCAAATTTTTTTTTTGTATTCCATTTCTTACTTACCCATCAAATCTACCCAACCAAATACTAGACTTGTATGGTAAACCACCATAGTTTCAGAACGAAAATGCACCATTAACTCCACACTGTCCTTAAACTTACGCATATGTGGTGGTATAAACGTAGGCCTCACATCCGTTATATAATTCAGTGAGTAACAATTGGGTAAACAATTGCATTCCATACCCTGATTTGTATTACGCATGTATTTCTCTACTCCAGGCCTATGCGCAAAACGGAACTCATCTAAAATTAGCCATAAAACGATGGCCGTTATTCGGTAGCTTAATGGTCATAAGCGTTATGGATCAACTTACCATTATAACGGCCCAGACATAAGAAGTCTTTAATTTGACAAGCTTTATAACCCGCTGAAAAGAAATAATTGAGGCATTTAATAACGTAATGAAGTGTTGTGGACGATTTTTGCCTTTACCTGCTGGAAACAAGACATCTACAGTGCAGTTACAATATCGCAACAAATACTCCTGATAACATTGGGATTGACAGTTATCGAAAGTATAATCGAGACCATGCAAATGCTTGAAATGATAATAGTTGGTCTCGTCCTAGAATATAGAAGAGAAGGCAAGATAAGAAGATAACACAGACACGACGTAGACCCAAGTCAAAGACAGGGCTCTGTCAAGATACAAACTAGTCACAGCTAAGATACAGCCAAGATACAGACAGAACACAGCCTAGACACCAACAGGGCTGTGTCAAGACACAGACTGGTTGCAGCTAAGACACAGTCAAGACTAAAACATGGCTCTGTCAAGACACAGACTGGTTGCAGCTATGACACAGCGAACACTAAAACATGGACAGAGACAGGACACAGCTAAAGTACAGACAGGGTGCAGTAAAGACACAGCCTGGTTATAGCTAAGGTATAGCCAAGATGCAGACAGGACACAACCTAAACACCAACAGGTCTGTGTCAAGACACAGGCTGGTCTCAGCTAAGACACAGTCAGGACTAAAACATGGCTCTGTCAAGACACCGACTTGTTGCAGCTAAGACACGGCAAATACACAGACAAGACATAGACAGGGTGCAGTCAAGACACAGACTGGTTGCAGCTAAGACACAGTCAAGACTAAAACATGGCTCTGTCAAGACACAGACTGTTCAAAGCTAAGACACAGCTCATACACCAACAGGGCACAGACAAGCCAGAGACAGAGCGCAGTCAAGACACAGACAGGTTACAGCTAAGATATAGCCAAGACACAGGCAGCGCACAGCCAAGACATATACTGGACACAGTCAAGACACAGGGCTAGAGTCCATGTAATTGGACTGTAGTCCGGATAATTGGACTAGAGTGCCGATAATTGGACTGGAATCCATATAATTGGACTGGTATCCATGTAGTTGCACTGGAGCCCCGATAATTTATCTGGAGTCCAGATAATTGAACTGGAGTCCAAGTAACTAAACTACCTCAACACTCACAACCAAATAGCTTTCTGGATGCGTATTACTTTATCTTCTTGAGGTATTCCTACGAAAATACAGCAAAAGTTACTTCAAATACTTACATTAAACACACATTCTCTGTGTTGAGGAGACAAACTACGCGTATCATTGTCATAAGAATATATCACTGGATCTATGTCCACAATAACCTTAGAATTGGTAGGCACCCAACGCATTCTTTTATGCCATACGTTCGGTTCTATTACTGAAACCTTTAGAAACAAAAAAAAAATTTTAATTAAAAATACATTTTTAATAATTTTATCTCTCCGCTTACCCTTATGATCTTCTCATTATCACGTCGAAAATGTTTCTCTTCATTCGTCATGACACGCACATCCAATGCACTTGTTGGCCCAGCATCAGAAACTCTCCACGGATATTTGTCATCCAACATATGCTTGCGTTTACCCTCTGCACTGGTAAGTGTATTAAAATGCCAACATATGCCACCTTCACTCTTATCCTTGGAAAATATCTCACAGCAATTCATATTATAATGACGCCAAAAGCAGTTCCTCAACAGTTCCTCGCAGCGCCAAGTCATGAAATCATAGACCAAACTAAAATTTATATTGTTCACCAGCTCGATTGGCTGTCCCTTTAATGCCTCGAAACCTTTAAATTCACCAAAAGCCATGCCGTCGTATAAACCAATGACCAATTCAAATATGCGCAGTCTTTCTGCGTTAGTTTCATTGGGCATGAAATGTTGCTGGGCCGCCTTTAAACGATGCCAATTCAAATGATTGCCATTACAAATGGTAACTTTCGGAAATGGTATGTGAAACACAGGCTTATTGGTGCTGTCCACAACAGTTTGAAGACTGCCGGCATTAAAACGCTGGGATAGAATCAAACTTACATAAATGGAACCCAAAAGAGCACAAATCAAAGTCATCAGCCAAAAGCATCTGGAAATGAGAAGATGTATTGAAAATCTTGCCAGACCGGGGGGGTTTTCGAAACCTCTATATACATCTACATACATGATTGGTCATTACAACCCTTTAGTCAGGATTACGACCTAGTTTCTCACACCACTTATGTTGTGTATGTTAATTTTATACATGATAGGCGGGCTCTACAGTTTAAAGTCGAGTCCGAACGTCAGATTTTTGAGAAACTTTTCATGGCAATTTTTATTGAGTCTCCGAGTTTTTGCCAGAAATCTGCTGACAGGAAGTCGCTGAAGAAATATTCCTTCATATTTCGTTTAGTAGGAGATGTCTGACCTGGGGTTTGAACCGAGGTCTCACGTCTAATAAGCCAGCGCACTACCGGTATGATCATAGAAAATCTGTGTCAAACATAGTTTCGTTTGAAGTGAGTATTGATCGGAAAACTGTCTACTATGACTTTTTGTTGGTCAAAGGCCTTCGATTTTTTCAAATCCCCCTTTAACCGATCCATCAAGTTGAAATGAAGTGAAGACAAATTTACCGCGGATGTCTCAAAAAAGTTTGAGACTTCATTGGCTGACAAAACTATCTTGCTCTTCTTTGCTCATGGTTACATATTGTACTTGAAGTCTGCAGTCTCGTGTGTAGTCTGTTCGCTTATTGGACCTGAGGTCACGATTCAAACCCCAGCTCAGACATCTAAAACAAAAATAAATATGAAAAAATATTTCTTGGGCGACTTCACCTCAATAGATTTCTGGGAGAAACTCGGAAAGTTTATAAAAAAGCCGTGAAAAGTTTCTTAAATATCTGTAGTTTGGAGTCGTCTTTAAACCTGTAGGTCCCGCCCTTGGTCCCCATGTATAAAATTAATGCACACAACATAAGTGGTTTGAAAAGCTAGGCCGTATCCTTGATTGAAGGGACCAATTACGTATGTACGTATTGTAGTTGAACAGCTTCAAACACTCCTGAAAAGTAGTCAAATGATTGTGTTTGTTGTGACTTGGGAGCAAAAGCTTTATCATGGCCCATGTCTGTCACAATATCTCGCTCTTTCAAACTTTTCTCGGTGTAGAGATCTTCCAAAAGATGACCAACCCTTTCAATAATTTTATATTCTAGTCATGATTTGTTGGATCTAGGATCTGACAATATTGTTTTTTGACTTCTTTTCTTCAAGATGCCAGTGCTAGACGATGTCAAGAACACTGTCATCAATATTTTATAAAAAACGCGTAAAATTTCAGAAACTCCTACCACATGTTTTCTTCTATTCCTTGACCATATCTTTGACACTTTGTAGCTGGGCCAACTATCATTTGAAAGATTTCTGTAGACTAAAAACCCTGATCTCAACAGATTCCAAGTCTGATCAATCCTATACGCCTATATCTTCTAGAACTTTACAAATCTTAAACTCACCTCTCGTATTTATTGGACTTCTCTTGAAATAAAAGTTTCATGCCATCTATGCTAGCATTTCGTGCGAAATTTATTACAAAATTTTTAGCAGCATCTTTAAATTGCTGATTGATTTGCAAGCGAAAAAATCTTCTCTGCCATACATTTCCCGACCGTAAATCATATTCACGATTAAGTTCCCTGAGTGCTAACGGTTGAGCGGGCTTGTGTGCGCGAAAAGTCATACTGGTTTGCCAAAAACGATAATTTTTTTTTCGTTTACGGGGGGATACCACTTGAGCGAAAGCTGATCGAATGTAAACTAACCGTTGTTGCCAGAAATTAAACGCAATTTATTGTGGCTTTTGCTGTTGACATATTGCTGTGGTAGTTGTGTGCTTGACAAATATAAGGTGTAGTGAAAAGAAGTCTTATTTCATTTTCATATTCAGCTTTAGTAAATTGTAGTGCACAGTATTAAAAATGGGACCGTACTTGTAGTATTCACCTGGAGTTATAAACCGATGACTGCTTGATGTATCAGAACGGTTCACTAGGGACTTAGGTCTTATTTCCCCTGTTACTTAACATAACAAATGTTCCCCTTTCTTCAAGTGAGTGGACTTTTGTAAGCTTTAAGGTATCATTTAAACTGAATTCTTTACGACAGACTAATCTGCTGTTAATTAGTTCCATGAGGGCTGAGCTAGGGTGCTTATTGTTAGCACGTAATGGTTTGAATTTATCATTGGCATGATCAATACATATCCGATAATATTCGCGGGAAAATATTCTGTGAATTTGTAGTCACGACAATTTTAATGTCCGTTATGCAATTAAAAGAAGTAGCCGTAGTGTGTTGGCTTATTAGACGTAAAGCCAGGGTTCGAGCCCCAGCACAGACATCAAGGCAAAATACAAAAATTATTTTCTTCGGCGACTTCCTCTCAGCAGATTTCTGGCAAAAACTCAGAGTGTAAATAAAATTGCCATGAAAAAGTTTTTCAAAAAATCCGTCGTTCGGAGTCGACTATAAATTGTAGGTCCCACCACTGATGTATGAAACTGGGACGTTTTACAATGGGTCAATTCGACCTCCGGGTACTGTACTTCTCTTAATTGACAAGTACACGTCCTCTAACCTAACCCATGCAATTAAATGCCATCATTTGACAAGATGCCTAACCAAGCCACATAAAAGCCGAGCTAGACTCTACTCTAGAAAGAATCTAGGATAGGATATAATCAAAAACTATACAAGCTGCCTAAACTAATCAGCAATTGGCAAATTCAGCAGACTAGTAACGCCCAATAAAATCATCAAAATGGTATTGAGAGGTTGTCTGCAGGTCATATGAATGAGAGCTGAAATTCTGAAGAGAAAATTTGGTGGAGGAAAAAAGCGAAAGCAAGATATTTGCTGCGTTAGTTTCGAATACAGCAAAAACGGAATCTAGGAAACGTCACAATGGACCGATAATTCACTTCAGTAAAGCCGAGTTTTTGTTTTTATTCGTTTATAACCCTTTAGTCGTACCAACCCTCTAGTCAGGATTTCCACCTAGTTTCTCACACTAACCACGTTGTGTGTATTAATTTTAGGTATGAATGACGGAACCTACAGCCTAAAAAATCGACTGCGAGCGCCGAAGGTTTGAGAAACTTTCATTGGCAATTTTATTCATTACCAGAGTTTTTGTCAGAAGAATGCTGAGAGGATGTTGTCGAAAGAAATATTTTTGTTCGAGATGCCTGAGCGGGGATTTGAACCATGGGCTCTCATCTAATAAGCCAACACACTATCTACTAGACTACTAGCACCATGAATAAGTTCTTAATATGAACAGAATATCTTAGCCGTTGGATATCGTTAAGAAAAGAGCAGCGAAGCAAAGGCGAGGAGTTTACGTTGTCTTTGTACATTCGTAGTTAAATCGGCCAACGCCATGGCCTCTATGCTAAATAAAGCTTAAAATTTTTAAAACTAAAAAACGAGGAATCAATTTTACTACCCCTTATACAGTATTTAAATGTACACAATTAAAATAATTAATAAATTAAATAAATACAGTAAACACCAGCAATGACTAGCAATTATCATGCGAAGTACTGACAAAAGCGTAAAGTGTTGTTATCTCTTAGATTTGCTATCCATCTATTGTTGTTGTATTTCTATTGCATGCATAAAAGCCATCGTTTTGAAAATCTGCAAAAAAAAAGTCAAAAAATTATGGCTGAAAAGTATATTTTTTGCAAATTTTTATATCGTGTTAATAGCTACACCGTGGAAGAGGACTTGTCACCCTACGAAAATGCGTAAACTACATCAAACAATAGATTGCTTGGAATATATTAGTGTACGACAAACAAGAACTGGCTAACAATTTAAGAATATTATGCAGTCTCTCGGATTTATATCATACTAGCTGCGCCCTGCGCGTGTTGCTGCGCCACCAACTAAAATAAATTTTAAGGAAAGACATTATACGAATGTCCAATTAATTTTGAATCATTTTATTGATTTTATTTCCCGTTGTCCTGATGATTCAGATGAACGGGCTTGAGTAGTACGTATTCGATCAGTTTCTAATCTCACTTCTCGTTGTTCAAGTGGTTCTAGCGAAGGAGTCTCAGCGGCATATACTCGAAGATTTTCCAGTCTCAATGCTCGTCTGATTCTGAGGCTCGTAATGCTTTTTTTCCGTGCTTGAGGTGTAGGTCGACCAATTGCTTTGTCATTCCTCTTGAATACTTTTCAGTGACGCCATCCATCGGAAATTAATCGCACCAATCTCCGTCGACTCATGCGCAGCAACTTTGTTAAAGAATGAATAGTTTACGATTTAATTGATTTTAAGTAATTTTCAGTGGCGCCACCTGCCGGAAATTAGTCATTCCAACTTAGAAACCTTCCCCGGCTCATGCGCAACAACTTTGCTAAAGATCATATCATGATCGAATGCATAGTTTACGATTCTATAAGGTACACACAAACAAACATTCATTTTTATATATGTAGACTATGGGAGGTGACACGCCCACTATAGCCAATCCGCCCATTTTGTTCATATATATGTACGTCAAAGTCGTCCATACAAAATTTGAGGACTCTAGCTGTTGCAGTTTATGAGATATGCGACATTAAATACTGGCACCTCGCCTACTTGAAATTTTGAAATTTTTATATATAAGATGCATGCAATTCAATACTTTGACTGAAGCTGCTAAATGCTCTTTAAAGGAGGACCCATACAATTTCCTCAAAAGATATCACAGAAAGTCGCCATAGTCTGGTAGGTAGTGTGTTGGCTTATTAGACATAAGGCCACGGTTCAAACCTCAGGTCAGACATCAAAACGAAAATATGAAAAAATAATTCTTCGGCGACTTCCTCTCAGCACATTTCTGGCAAGAACTACGAGAGTAAAGTAAAATTGCAATGACAAGTTTCTCAAAAATTTGTCATTCGGAGTCGTCGTTAAACTGTAGGTCCCGCCACTCATGTATGAAATTAACACCCGCGCAACATAAGTGGTGTGAGAAGCTAGGTCATAATGTAATGACCATGTATGTGGATAAACATTTTGGCATATGGAGACATGGGTTCCATAAAATCAACGAGCTTCATTATTATTTGTTCGCAATCGCAGTGGTACGTATTTGACAAGTGAACAGTGAGTATCGAGATTACTACCATTGGAAACACTAACAATTCCAGCCTAGTCATTATCATCAAACTGAAACACCCTACATTCGTCTTTGCCTATACGTATAGCTTCATAAAGATCTCTTCATGAAGGAAACGAAAACCTTTAAATTTTTTGGGGAATCATGAAGTCAGTGTCTATGGAGGCAATTATAAACATTCTTAGCTTCAAATAATGCAATCGAACACATGTCGTATGATTGAAATGCCACAAAAGGCAAATGCAAGTCTCAAATAAATTAGCAGGCACTGCACGGTCGAGCGTATAGATTAATGAAGTGTGGCTTTCGGCGAAATAAACACAGACAAATGGACAGAGTTGTCAAAGGCAACTGAGGAAGCAGCTCGGAAAATAAATTTTAACAGGACAAAATCTCTACGTATTCCAATTATTGATTTGATCAAGTTGGGTGGTAGTTAGTCAGGGTGTTTGTTGAAAACTTGTGGCCGCAGTTGGAACTTTGAAAATCACGTCAAATATACGGCCACCCTATTTTATGACTGCAAAACATCGTAAGCTGTCTCTTGAGACATCTAGAAGATGCACGTGCTTATAACTTAACATCTCCGAAGAATTTTGTCTGCCGTTTGAGGTATTACTGACCTTTCGTTTCTAACGTGAAACAGAAATACAAATTGAGTGGACACCACAAAATATACAGATATTCAAATGCCGTTTGTAGGGTATCAAAATAACATAATAACTTCTGCTAATTACAAGCACGTCTGATAAAAAATACCTGGCATACTAATTATGCACTCCAAAAAGAGTTGCGTTGTATTGAGTTAAGTTTGATGCAAATGGTCAAAGCATATAAAACCAGCAGCCTTTCCAGCTACCCTAACAGTTACCATTTTGACTTCGAAAGAAATCGTAAAGGATAATACTTTTCGCCATGTTAATGCCATCAGATTATAAACATCTTAAGCCTAGGCATTTAAGTCAACTGCAAAGATTTCCTTCTACTGTTAGGAAGCCTCTACAGCGTACGAGAAATTCCTCGGCCAACGAATACTATAAAGAAGGCTACTTCAAGTATTTAAAAGGAGTTCTTTTCGATTTTATTGATGTATTTGCGGTGCACGGTTTAGATCGTGTTATCAAATGTAGTTTTCATAGCGTAAAAAGGTAAGTTTCTTTGCTAAACACTCAATGAAAAATTTAAAAATATTTTGTTTTTCGAACAGCCTTATCTGGCTCTTTGGCTTCTCTTTATGTATTGCCGTACTGGTGTATGTAAGCCATAAAGTGACCACCATATACCATAAACAACCTTTTGTAACGGTTATCGCTGACAATCAATTGCCCGTGTTTAAAATACCATTTCCAGAGGTAACCATCTGTAATCAAAATCACCTAAATTGGCAACGTTATGAGCAGGCCAGAGAAATGTTTCTAAAGCCTCAACATCTTAATAAACCTGAATATGAGACCATATTTATGGAAGTGCTTAATGCCTATGACACTTTAATTGTTGGCAAATTTTATAACTTTGAACATTTAACCAAAGTTCCCCCACCTCTGCTTAGGGAAATGAATTACGTTAACTTCTCATTGGTATTGGAGTTCATGTCTTGGAAATGCCATGAAATGTTAACGAATTGCTTTTGGTTTAATGTGCCGTACAATTGTTGTGATATATTCCTTAAGCGTTACTCACAAATAGGTTTGTGTTTGGCTTTTAATACCATCGCATCACCAGAGGGTAGGGCAAGAAAAAAATTGGATCCCTATTGGCCTTGGCGTTCGATGGGTTTGGGTGCCAAACATGGTCTTAAAGTGCAAGTAAAACTAAGGGAATACCAACAATCGCCTTGGCGCAGTAATAGATCATCTCTAATTGTAGGTTTATTTGTAACAATTGTTTCACAACTGAAAATAATTTAAAAATATGTTTGTATGATTCTAGGTTATGCTAGCACAACCCGAAGTCTGGCATAAGTCGCCTGAAGTTGTGGAAACACATTCCATGACATATTTTTCACTTTCCCCTGTTTTGCATTATTTCGATAGTCATACCAGATTGTTTTCGCCGCAAGCCAGACAATGTGTGTTTGAGGTAAGTAAGAGAGAAACTTCCACCAAGAGACCGGAAATTTGTTAAAAAATAATAAAAATAATAATAATTCTGAGCCTCAATCTTCACATAATTATTCAAGCTGAATAGCAAAGATGTGAACCAGCTTATCTTCATCAATTTTTTTTTAATCATACATTCGCAATTAGCCACAACGCCTAGTTTTCTTTAGACCATCAATCCTTAACTCCGTATTGCCTTTCCGTCAGAATAGTTAGGTAATGAATACATATGTTTTCTCTCATTACAGGATGAATACAACAGCGTCTATTACAAGACCTTACAGAACCATCCTTATATGCTTGAAAATTGTCAGTCAGAATGTCAGCAAGAATATATGATGAAATTTTGTAACTGTACTTTCCATATATTCTATCCACCTAGCCGTTATCCCTACTGTCAATTGTCCGATTATCCCTGTTTAGTGCAATACAATGGTAAGCTAAAGAATCTAAATCCCTAAAATCCTGCATATTCTTCAGTATCGGTTTTCTTTTACCAAAAAACAGAGAAATTTCGTTATTTTGAACAAATCGGCGAATCTGATTACGTTTCGGAAAACCTAAATGATGTCATGAAATGTAACTGTTATCGTAACTGTAAATCCCTAAACTATATGTCCGATGTACATTCGACCAATTTTGCTGATTCAACATTGGACGATAACAATAGCTTTGTGAATTTGGCTGTTTTATATAAACAGGATGCGATAGTGGTTTACAGGACCACGGTTCGGTATACATTAACCGATCTAATGGGTGAGTACCGATTCAAGAAAATTAAATTTTAATATTCGTTAAACGATTTTGGTTCTAATTTCAGCTGGCTTTGGTGGCTTGGCTGGTTTGTGCATTGGCTGCTCCCTTATAAGTCTCGTGGAATTGGTTTATTTCTTTCTGATCGACGTACCCTATAAGAGCATAATTTATTTGATGAAAAGGAAGAAGTTGTTACTGCAAAGGAAGCTATTTAATATTCGAATGAATGCTATCGATAGGGAGCTAGGGAATTAATAAAATCGAACAGTTCAGCAACAAGTATTGTTTGTCAAACCATTAATTAATAAAATTTGATGTAATTTGTAAGTGTATTGAAATTATTGACGAATAAATTCTTTCTTTGGTGCACTATAGTTGTCAATGTTTGTCTTCTTGGCTGCGTCCAGGCTCCGCTCTATTCTCGTTCTGCTGCGTCCAGGTCAAATTTCTTCCTTCGCAGGACGTGCTCTACAAAGTGTTTTACTGCGTTCCAGCTCTGTCTACTGTTTATCATTTTCAGCACGACGTTTGTAGGACTAATGACGCCGATTTCAGCTTCGAGTCGCTGACGGCTTTCGGCCCAACGACAACAGCTGAAGAAAGTGTGTTCGGAATCACTAACGTTTCTTTCTCTTCATAGATATAGAATGGCGAGCGGCATTTCCCCATGCGATTCAGCTACTTTCTGATATATCCGTAGCCGGTCAGCATCTGGGTTATGTAGTAGTCTACCTCGCCGTTTTTTCTGTTTTTCCACACTTGCAACTCAGGAATCAGTTTATATGTCCACCTTCCATGCTGTTCATTTTCCCAGCGAGATTACCATTTTAGGAAGACTTCGTGCTTTATCGCTTCTATGCTATGTGGTTGACTCGTACTTTGCCTGGCGTTGAAGATCATCCGGCGCTCATATGCTTGTAGGTCTATGGAAACCATTCCGGCTATAACTAGGACAGCTTGTGTCGATACAGTGCGATACGAGGATGTCACTCGTAGAGCAGCTATTCTCTGCGCAGACAGTAGTTTTCTAGCCCTGATCCGGGTTTCCAAAGTAGTAGCCCAGATTTCAGACCCATAGAAGAGTATGCTATTTCCAGCCTCCATGAGTAGCTTCCTCTTACTTGGGAGGGGTCCACCAATGTTTGCCATCAGTTTACTTAGTTGAGTTGTTATTCAGTTATTATTATTGATAGGTTCTAGTATAATAGGGTTGCCAATTACCTTTTTCGGAAAAATATATCTAATGTATCTTAAAGAATGACGAACTTTATAATGACGTTCGTTCCTCATGTAGTTACGAAGCTTTCTCTATCATATCGTATACAAAATGGAAAGAGAAAGAGATTAGAAATCTGAGACACATGGATGCAGCGTTTTGCTAACATTGGAAGAAAGACAGCAATATGTTCTAACGCCGGCATTGCAATAAAATTGAGCTCAACCGCATTGTGTCTGTGCTAGATGGACAGTCAATCAATGCATTTTAATAGGGACAAGACAGTTCCATATGTTGGCAAAATCATCTTCTGTATATTTCCCATTTGATATTGTGTTGTTCGTGTTTAAAAGTCATGAGAAAAAATAAACATTTTTTACATTCATGTGTGGATAAAATTTACAAATTTTCAATCGTAACGGTCATGCACAGTACGGAGAAGTTTTCACTCAATAAAAATAACATTAAAAGAACGGTAAACGGTGAAAATCGTTGTTATTTCTTTTATCATTGTATGCCAGCTTGTGATCACTTGATGAATTGATAAGCTTAGAATTTGAGAATTTGTCGTTTTATCCACGAACAGTACTGGTGGAATTTAGCCCCTAACCAATCATCTCTTCCCATTTTGTTTGTACGCATTTTACTTTCTGTCTCCAAAATCTAAGGAGCAGAGAATTGCATCTATTGCATCACATTCTAGAAATACAGGGTTGCCAGTTGTCCTTGCTTGGGTAGTGTGATAATGTGTTTTTTTCTCCCATTTTGTTTGTACGCATTTTACTTTTTGGCTCAGAAATCTAAGGAGCAAAGAATAGCAACTAATGTATCAGATTCTAGAAATACAGGATTGCCATTTGCCCTTGCTTAGAAATAACGCCATCTGTGATGTGTTTGATTTCTCATTTTTTTACGCATTTTACTTTCTGTCTCCAAAATCTAAGGACCAGAGAACTGCATCTATTGCATCACATTCTAGAAATATAGGGTTGCCATTTGTCCTTGCTTGGGTAGTGTGATAATGTGTTTTTTCTCCCATTTTGTTTGTACGCATTTTACTTTTTGTCTCCAAAATCTAAGGAGCAGAGAATTGCAAATAATGTATCAGATTCTAGAAATACAGGGTTACCATTTGTCTTTGTTTGGAAATAACACCCTCTGTGATAATGTTTTTGATCGCCACAAACAAAAGTTTGTATGCATTTTGCTTTCTGTCTCCGAAATGTAAGGTGCAGAGAATTTCATCTACTGTATAACATTCTAGAAATACAGGGTTGCCATTTGTATTTACATGGAAATAACGCCCTCTGTCATTTTGCTTTCTGTCTTCGAATTCTAAGGAGCAGAGAATTTCATCTACTGTATAACATTCTAGAAATACAGGGTTGCCATTTATCCTTCCTTGGAAAAAACGCCCTTTGTGGTAATGTATATGATGTAAGGGTGAGGAACTCTGCTAATACACTTCTATTCCTTTCCAAGAGGTAACACTGCTTGGCCTTCCTATTATATTAGTTGTTGGACACTGCACCGTGCAACCTGTCACAAATGAATGCGTTTAAAAATATATGGAATGGGAAAACACTTTCAAAAATCGTCGTGGCCGGCACTTACTCACTTACTTAATTAGTCATCCATTCATTAACCCTCAAGTGAGCGTTACAATTTAGCTTGTCACGCCACCTATGTTACTCATGTTAACTTTAACAATGAGTGCCGGAACTTCGAGTTCTAACGATCGATTCAAGAAATTTTTCACGGCAGTTTTATTTACTTCCACGGGCTATCATCTAAGACTTACTAGACTACAAGGACTACATAAAATGCTTCTTATCCTAGCTTTCAATCTAAAAAAATAAAGCGTGTGTGAGATATCATTCTAAATCTCTGACACACAGCTTTTCTACATGGAGATTGTCTGAGATGTTCAAATTTTCTATGACTCAAGCGTATAAATCAAGCGGAATTTGATGATGATGGCATTGGTTATGTTATTTTGGCTTTGAGATTTGTGGCTTATTTCCATACACCTTCGACCTTTGAAGGAACACTCACAAGCAAAAGTCTAACGTTGGCACAATTTCGATGGCAAGTCCTCAGCACCTCCTCAGCACCTGCAAAGTAGCATAAATTGTAAGTTACAAACCAGGCAAATGTCTTTCTCAAAGAAATATGGACCAATGACGCCACTAGACCATAAATCCCCACCAAACAGTAACTTTTAGGGGAAGCATTAGACGTGATTCTATCTTATCTAGATTGGACACGTATGCACTCAATCAGAAATGGTTCTCATCGCCGGAAATGAATTTTCTATTCAAAATTGCGGTCACGGTGGTGAACTGACAGGTTGTTGTCTAAGCTTTCCATCCAACAAACACGCTTGTCCAACCCCAATGCGAATATAATTTGTTGTTGTTTTTAATGTCACGTATAATACGGAATCGAATTTATTTCCTTCAATCTAGTTAGGTTAGGTTAGATTAGAGTGGTAGCCTTGATGCCATAAGCTCATTTGACCAAATTCTCCAAATCAGGGGAAAGGAAATTGGTTAGAGCAAGGGCTGCACATTCTAAAGCACAACTACACTACGCTGAAAAACCAGCCGGGAGATTTGACAAACGAAGCAATATCCTTGACATCAGTGAACGATAGCTCCGTCAGGCTGACAAGGATTGCGGAGCCAAATAACCTACATATATCTGCACCTCGCAAGAGATGGGCATTGACAAAGAAAGTGGATAACAGTCTCCTCTTCCTCAGCGGATCTGCACCCACGGCTGAAGTTGTTAAATGGGAGCTGCAATCTCTCCGCGTGTCTTCCCATAACACAATGACCTGAAAGCACGGCCACAGTGATTGAGATGATGTCACGACCAAGTCCGAGTAACTGCGCTTTCTATCCATCGAGGGCCAAGTGAGCCTAGCGGTGGGGCGGGACTTGTCTTTGACCCAGGATAGGTTAGCATCTCGAAAGAATTTCCTTCGATCTAGTAGATGTCATCAATCTAGCCGATGTATACTGGATATACCTTTTGTAGGGTACCCTAATAAATTACATGCTGGTTTACACACAAAACACCTGGCATTTGTTAATTTTAAAGAACAAGAACAAAAACATTTGTTGCACATGTTTTAATGCTCAAAAAACAAAAGAAATAAAAACTTTGGTGAAACCGTATAAAACAAGCAGTTACGCAAGACACCCTAACAGTTCTCATTCGGTTTTAAACGAAATCACAAGTCTTATCTGTCTTAAACATGTTAATACGCTCAAATAATCGAAGTTTCAAACCAACACATTTAAGTAGGCTGCAAAGACTCTCCGGATCTGTTAAAGAGTCTTTACACCGCAACGATAAAGATTGTTGGACCAACGAAAGCTATAAAGAAGGCTACTTCAAGTATTTAAAAGGAGTTCTTTTGGATTTTATTGATGTATTTGCGGTGCACGGTTTAGATCGTGTTATCAGAAGTAGTTTGCATAGCGTAAAAAGGTAACTTTCTTTGCTAAACACTCAATGAAAATTTGAAAAATATTTTGTTTTTCGTACAGCCTTATCTGGCTCTTGGGCTTCTCCTTGTGTGTTGGTGTACTGGTGTATGTTAGTCACCAAGTGACCATCAAATATCATGACAAACCTTTTGTAACGGTTATCGCTGACACCCAATTGCCTGTATATAAAATACCCTTTCCCGAGGTAACCATCTGTAATCAAAATCACCTAAATTGGCAACGTTATGAGCAGGCCAGAGAAATGTTTTTAAAGCCTCAACATCTAAACAAACGCAAATACGAGACTATCTTCAAGAATGTGCTCACGGCCTATGATACTCTAACGTTTGGTAAATTTTATAAATTTCAAAAGCTAGTCAAAGTTGCCCCAAAGCTATTGAAGGAAATGAATTATCTTAACTTCTCATTGGTATTGGAGTTCATGTCCTGGAAATGCCATGAAATGTTAACGCATTGCTTTTGGCTTAATGAGCCGTACAATTGTTGTGATATATTCCTTAAGCGTTACTCACAAATGGGTTTGTGTTTGGCTTTTAATACCATCGCATCACCAGAGGGTAGGGAAAAACAAAAATTGGATCCCTATTGGCCTTGGCGTTCAATGGATTTGGATAGTCAAAATGGTCTTAAAGTGCAAGTGCATCTCAGAGAATATCAACAATCATCATTAAGTATGAGACGTATTATGGTTTGTATATTTACCCAACGATTTGTTGGACTCTTAAAAACATTTTTTTGTTATATTCAAGGTTATGCTGGCAGAACCTGGGGTCTGGTATTATCCACCAATCTATGCGAACACACATTCCATGACTTCCATATCACTTTCTCCTGTTTTACATATTTTCGATAATTATACGCGGTTATTTTCACCACCAGTGAGACAGTGTGTGTTTGAGGTGAGTAAGAGAGAAACTTCCACCAAGAGCCAGAAAATTTGTTACAAAATAAGGTTTGTTCTGAAAACGAAAAAGAAAGAACTATGCATTCTGAGCCTGAACCTTTTTCCAATTATTCAAGCTGAATAGCAAAGATGTGAACCAGCCTATCTTAATCAATTTTTTTTTTAAATCATACAGCCGCAATTAGCCCCAACGCCTAGTTTTCTTTAGACCATCATATTTCCATTCTGCCCCTACTGCAGCTAGGTAATGAATACAGATTTTTTTATTTCATTACAGGATGAATACAACAGCGTCTATTACAAGACCTTACAAAACCATCCTTATATGCTTAAAAATTGTCAGTCAGAATGTCAGCAAGAATACATGATGGAATTTTGTAACTGTACTTTCCATATATTCTATCCACCTAGCCGTTATCCGCAATGTCAATTGGCCGATTATCCATGTTTAGTGCAATACAATGGTAAGCTAAAGAATCTCCCCCCAAAAACCCTTCATATTTTTCAGTATCGGTTTTCTTTTACCAAAAAACACAGAGAAATTTCGTTATTTTGAACAAATCGGTGAATCTGATTACGTTTCGGAAAACCTAAATGATGTCATGAAATGCAACTGTTATCGTAACTGTAAATCCCTAAACTATATGTCCGATGTACATTCGACCAATTTTGCTGATTCAACATTGGACGATAACAATAGCTTTGTGAACTTGGCTGTTTTATATAAACAGGATGCGATAGTGGTTTACAGGACCACGGTTCGGTATACATTAACCGATCTAATGGGTGAGTAACGATTCAAGAAAATTAAATTTTAAAATTCGTTAAACGATTTTTTTTCTAATTTCAGCTGGCTTTGGTGGCTTGGCTGGTTTGTGCATTGGCTGTTCCCTTATAAGTCTAGTGGAACTGGTTTATTTCTTCCTGATCGATCTACCCTATAAGAGCATAATTTATTTGATGAAAAGGAAGAAGTTGTTACTGCAAAGGAAGATAATTAATATTCGAATGAATATTATCAACAGGGTATTAAGGAATTAATAAAAGAAGGAACTTAAGTGTGGCAAGGAAGGTCATAAGTTCCCCACCGATTGGATTAAACCTTCTTTCAAATGTTAGAAAAACTCATTCAAGTTCAAATGCCTCTTGAAATAGATTTTGTTTGCTTATCCTTTAAAAGATTCAATAAAATTTATAACACTGTATGGGAAATAGCGACGAAGAAAACATTTCTTCTGATAATTTTTATAATTTCTGGGTCAGGTTTATGACATGGAATTTTTGTTCTAGTATTTCTGTGTCTTTGGCAATGTTATCTGGGGTTTATTCTATTGGAGTAATAGGTGCTCTTGAGAATCGTCATTATTTAGTCTTAATATAGATACAGAAATAATATCCACATAGATTTAATATGGGCATCTGTTTTAAGCCGTTGGTATATACTTCTCTAACAATTTGGTGGTGTTTTGTAGGTTGTAATCCTAGCTAAAGGGTTGTAATCACCAGTTGAGTAAGTAAGAAGCATATCATATGGGTACCGTGAAAGAGAGAATTCTACGTAACTGCAGTGCGAATAAATTGGTTAAGTAAGGTATAGCCATTGAATTCTCTGGGGAGCATTCTGAATTGGTAACCAAATTTTGAGGCCTGCGAGATTTTAATTGACAACAAATCTTCACATTCTATTTAAGCAGTGGGCAGTTTCGAATACAGGCATTACAGCACAATCAAGGCGGCATAGAGAGCACAATGAAAGTTTGCTCAAACTTCAAATGAGCACTCTTAGCGTGACTATTAGAGTTATTACTGGACATTGTATATGGGCACTCACGCGAGACAGAGTGGATATAACAAACGGAGGATTATGGACACAGAAGTGAGCGTGACTACAACCTTGATGCCCTAGCATTTCTCAACCAGCTCAATATATGGAGAGCCCTAGTGTCCAAACCTTCGAAGAAGCCCCTCCAGGGTCCTTAACCTCCCGAATCGTTGCAGAGGAGATATTCGACAGTTTCCAACTCCTACTCAATGCAACATATCCTGCAATAGTCCAGCTAGGATCTGTTTCAGATCCTTGTCAGCGATAACATTTTCGCAGGGCACTGTAATGAAGCCAATAACTAACCTCAGACTGGACCAGCAAAACCCAATTTAAAAATAAAAAAATTAAGTGAGGTTTCTGGACACATGACAAATGAATTTTGCCGGAACCATAAAGATGAGAAGGATGAAGGAGAGGAAAGGAGAAAGCATTTCACTGACAACTATGGACACGGTAGTTGGTAGTGTGTTGGCTTATTAGATGTGAGGTCTCGGTTCAAACCGCAGGCCAAACATCACCAACAAAACGAAATAAAAAAATATTTTTTCGGCGACTTCCTCTCGGCAGATTTCTGGCAAAAACTCTGTGAATGAAATAAAAAAAAGTTTCTCAAAAATCTGTCGTTTGGAGTCGACCTTAAACTTTTTTTAGGTTCCGCCACTTATAGTGTAGTGTGACTAGCTAGGTTGTAGTCCTGACTAAAGGCTTGTAATAATGACCAATTATGTATGTAAGTATGTCTACTATGGAGACAATCTAAAAGATCTGTCGGTCTGTGCTTAGAATTTGTAAAAAAAATAAAAAAAAAATGTTTTTGTATGTCCATGAATCTAAGCTGTGTTGATTTGTAGTCATGCATTTGAATCATTACGTCACTTCACCTTCCTAGCGGGTAATTTAAGATTCGACGTAACGTATGTAAACACGGGTTCTGATACTTTAAAGGCAAATACTAACGGGTGATTTTGTTTAGCTATCATATTTTTGGCAACACTGGTTTAAACAGCTCACGCACGTTTCGTGTTTTGTTTCACTGTCAAACATCAGTTCAGTTTGGTCTATAATTTAACCATGAATCGTCTTACCAACGAACAACGCTTGCAAATCATTGAATTTTATTATCAAAATACGTGCTCTGTTAAGAAAGTTCATCGCGCGCTTCTTCCATTTTATCGTCAGTTTAATCGACCCACTGAAGCGGCTATTCGGGCTATTGTGACTAAATTTCGCACCAAATCTACATTGTTGGACATTAAACTACCAACACGCTTACGTAGAGTGCGAACTGAAGAAAATATCGCAGCTGTATCGGTCAGTGTTAATGATGACCATCAATTATCGATTCGTTGCCGTTCGCAGCAATTGGGCCTCTGTTACTCAACAACGTGGAAAATTATGCGGAAGGATTTAGGTGTGAAGCCTTTCAAAATACAGCTGGTGCAAGAATTGAAGCCGAACGACCTACCGCAATGCAGAATTTTTGGTGATTGGGCTCTTGGAAAGTTGGCCGCAGATCCACTTGTTTATCGAAAAATTGTGTTCAGTGACGAAGCTCATTTTTGGCTGAATGGATACGTAAATAAGCAGAATTGTCGATTTTGGAGTGAAGATCAGCCAGAAGCATTGCAAAAGCTACCAATGCATCCAGAAAAAGTCACAGTTTGGTGCGGATTATGGGCTGGTGGCATCATTGAACCGTACTTCTTCAAAGATGCTGCGAATCGTAACGTAACTGTGAATGGTGAGCGCTACAGTGAGATGATATCCAACTTTTTTTTGCCCAAAATGCAAGAGCTTGACTTGCATGACATGTGGTTTCAGCAAGACGGTGCCACATGCCACACAGCACGCGTAACAATGGACTTATTGAGAGGAGATTTCGTTGAATATTTTATTTCACGTTCGGGACCGGCCAATTGGCCGCCTAGATCGTGCGATTTAACGCCTTAAGACTATTTTTTGTAGGACTATGTTAAAGCTCATGTCTATACAGACAAGCCCGCTTCAATTGACGCATTGGAAGACAAACATTGAAGCATTTATTCGTGAGATACCGGCCGAAATGTTGGAAAGAGTATGCCAAAATTGGACTAAGCGGATGGACCATTTAAGGCGCAGTCGCGGTCAACATTTGCATGAAATAATCTTCAAACATTAAATTATATGGACCGTACTATCGATTCAAATAAAGTTATCATGCATTTTTCTGAATTTTATGTGTTTTTGTTTTTTTTTTGAAAAATTTTCCTATGCTCGTAGCTCTTAAAAAATCACCCATTACATATGTATGTGGATATCCAAAGCAATCATTTGGACTGCTTGTTATAAAGTCAATTAGTTAGTTAAAAACGAAGTCTAGTTAGTTTATGGAATTGAAAAGAATTTATTTAAAGGCCTTCAATCGAATTTCTATTTCAATTTCTTTTAAAAATTATTTTTATTTGTTAGAAAATATTGCTGGTACCACAACTGCAACATTTCATTCTTCGTATTACTGTGATTGAATTTATTCTTATACGCAGGAAAATCATGATTTTGAAATTGTTGTGAAGCCATAATGCGATTATTTAGGCCCCAATGGCGTCTTCGTATAGGACGTTGATTGTTCGGTTGTTCTGTACTCGGTTTACTGGCATTCTCCAAATTATCTTTGTTTTTAAATTCTTTAAACACAAACACAGGCAATTCAACAAAAGCAAAATATAACACCTCCATGGCACTTATTAAGGAACAACCTAAAAACAGACCCGCTATGCCGCCAAAGGCCACTAATTAAAGACGGAAAAAAATAATCATAATCATTTCCAAAAAAACAGAAATTCTTTGCGTTTATTTACCCATCAAATCAACCCAACCGAATACGAGCCTGGTACGATACACCATCATTGTTTCGGAACGGAAATGCACATCTAAATCCACGTACGTTTGATTCGCACGCATGTACCTGGGCAAAAACGATGGCCTTACATCCGTTACATAATTGAGGGAGTAACAATTGCGAAAACAGTTACAAACCATACCCTTGAAGTTATTACGCAAGTACTCCTCAGCGCCAGGTTGATGAGCAAAACGGAAATTATCTACACACACACACAAGCATAATAATTAGTTGCGTTTAATAATTTCTTATGATTTTAAGCAACTTACCGTTATAACGGGCCAAACATAGGAAATCTTTAAATTTACAAGCTTTATAACCCGCTGAAAATAAAAATAATTGAGGCGGCATTTAATAAGGAAGTGAGGCGTTATTTTGTTTTCGTGTATTTTGTAATTACCTGGTGGAAATAGGATATCCACAGTACAGTTACAATAGCGCAGTAAATACTCTTGATAGCATTGAGACAAGCAATTCTCAATCATGTAATCGAAACCGTTCAACGACTTGAAATCATAACTGTTGCGCTCGTTCTGAAACAAAGTAAAAAACATGGACCAGATGTTTAGGAAAACAGAAAAATACTCGGAAGAAAGGTTCAAGATTCAAACAAGAGCCGTCGTAACCTTAGTAACTTTCACAGGAGATTTAAGTGGACAAGAAGCCGTAAAGACTGAAGCAACAAGAATGACACAAGCAAAAAACAAACGACACATTGAGATGCGGATATGCCCGTCATATCATATAGTCCGCCGACGGTGGATACTCTGTAGTTAGTGAAAATCGAAGCCATTACAGTCTTATTGGCTATAAGCAAGGCTGATGGAGGCTACTGTCTAGAATGTTTAACCAAATCTATGTTAACTTTGCTGGAAAGGTTAGGTTAGGTTAGGTTAGGTAAGAGGACGTGTACTTGTCAATTAAGACAAGTACCGTACCCGGAGAACGAATTGACCCATTGTACAACGTCCTAGTTTCTTACACCACTTATGTTGTGTGTGTTAATTTTTATACATGAGTGGTGGGATCTACAATTTAAAGACGACTCCGAACGACAAATTTTTTTGAGTAACTTTTTTCATGGCAATTTTCATTTACTCTCAGAGGTTTTGCCAGAGATCTGCTGAGAGGAAGTCGCCGAAGAAATACTTTTTGTATTCTGTCTTGATGTCTGGCCTGGGGCTCGAACCCTGGCTTTACGTCTACTAGACTACGGCGACTTCAAGTTGCTGGAAATATGGCAACGAAAAATATCAATAATTGGGCTGTCATGAGAGGAGAAATGCGTGCAAATTGAAGCTCCTCACATGGCAGCATCCGCTTCGTCAGGAGGCAACCCGCAAAACTAATGCAAGAGAGATAAGAGATGGTAATCAGTGATAAAACTCCCCAACGTAAGATAACATATCTGAGAATAATTTCGCGATTTAAGTCGCCGTAGTCTAGTAGGTAGTGAGTTAGCCTATTAGATGTGAGGCCACGGGTCATACCACAGCTCAGACATTTTCAACAACTCGAAAATATCTCAAAAATATTTCTTCGGCGACTTCCTCTCAGCAGATTTCTGGCAAAAACTCTGAGTGTAAAATAAAATTGCCATGAAGTTTCCCAAAAAATCTATCGTTCGGCGTCGAGTGTAAACTGTAGGCTCCGCTACTCATGTGTCATATTAGCACACACAACCTAAGTGGTATGAGAAGCTAGGTCGTAATCCTAACTGATCAATTATGTATGCATGTATGTGTATAATCATTGGGCTCTAAAGAGATGAGAAATGCATCCAATGTGAAGTCACTCACGTGGAAGGAAGCAATCCGTAAAACTAAAGCATGAGAGACATCGCCTAACTGACGCAGCTATGTGTAGACATTAGCTCACCTAACAGGAACGTCCGATTCTGAGAAACAAGCAACAATTTGGGTAATCAGTGATAAAACTCCACAACGTAAGATAACATGATAACTGAGAATGATTACGCGATTTAAGTTGCCGTAGTCTAGTAGGTCGTGTGTTGGCTTATTAGACGTGAGGCCACGGGTCATACCCCAGGTTAGACATCGCGAACAAAACGAAATATGAAGAAAATATTTCTACGGCGACTTCCACGCAGCAGATTTCTGGCAAAGATTTTGGTAGTAAATAAAAAACTGTTACTAAAAATTAGGGAATCGACTTTAAACTGTAGTTCCCGCCATTCGTGTCCAAAATTAACACACACAGCATAAATAGTGAAGAAGTTAGATCTACGAAGACATTAGCTCACATAACTGGAATACAATTTGATTACGCAGTGATAAAACTCTCCAGCGTAAGGTGGCATGATGTGCAGCCCTTGCGCTGACCAAGTTCTTCCTCTTCCCTGATTTTGTTGGAACTTGGTTAGTACAGGGACTGCGTTCACCCGTGGCATCACAACGGGCGGCTATGCGTGCTCAAGTGAGCTTTGTGATATCAGAGCTACCACTCCGACCTAAACCTAAAGGTGGCATGATTGAAAAAGATTTTAATAGGGCGTCAAGTTTCATCCACAGTATGTCCCCTGAAGAGTATAAGGTGGAGCGTAGATCATTCCGTTTATACAAACTCCGATCTACTGGCTATCACCCTGAGCATAAATAACACCTTATGTCAGCCTTGACAAACTCGTGGTTAAGCGCTCACAATGGCTGCCTTCCAAAATGTATGAATACAAAGTTTGTATGCAGTTCTACTACTGTATATAAACTATGTAGATATGCAAAGTAACCAAACAATGCATCAACTATAAATCCGATGCCCGATTGCTCTTTGACTGCGTTACAAATACACATTGACGACGTTTTAAAATAGAATACATTGTATATATTTTGTACAGCGGCATTATGAAACACGTTACTTTGTTCAAACACAAAGCAACTAACATTTTGGAAGGCAGCCAATCTATTACAAGGTCTACAGAATGGTGGTCATACGTTCTTTGAATTCATATTCAGAAAAAGGAACGACAAAAGCAAACAATAAGAAAGCAACAAAGGATAGAGAATAGAGATAAACAAACGTCAAACGACAATAACAAAACTACATTGAAAGTTGACGAAATATGAAAAAAGAAAAATGACAATAACAAATCAACAATCAGATTCTAGAAGTTGACAAACACAAAACAAAAACGAATGAAGTGATGTGTAATAAAACTGATAGTACGATGATGTGAATTATAATCTGTAATTAAATTTAAACAAATAAAGTCGTAGCAATCCGGAATATACCCTCTTTAGAAATTCTCATTCTAAATCTGTAAATACTTACATTAAATAGACACTGCCTTTGCTGCGGAGGTAAACTTCTTGTTTCATTGTCATACGTATAGATGATGGGTTGGATTTCCACCATAGTATCGGTATTGGCAGGCACCCAATATGGATCCTTATTCCATACGGTTGGCTCCATTATTGAAATCTTTAGTACAAAAAAAAAGAATTAAATTCATACCAAATATTTTTTTAATTTCTTCATAATACTTACCCATACGCCTTTCTCGTTATCATGACGAAAATGTTTCTTTTCGTTTATCATGATACGCACACTTAAAGCACTTGTTGGTCCAGCGCTGCCCACCCGCCAGGGATATTTGTCATCCAGCAATTGTTTGTTTCTACCCACCTCATTAGATAAGGTATTAAAATGCCAACATATGCCACCTTGACCTTTAGTCTTGGAAAATATCTCACAACAATTCATTTTATAATGACGCCAAAGGCAGTTCCTCAACAGTTCCTCGCAACGCCAGGTCATGAAATCATAGACCAGACTAAAATTTATATTGCTCACCAACTCGATTGGCTGTCCCTCTAATGCCTCGAAACCTTTAAATTCACCAAAAGCCATGCCGTCGTACAAACCAATGACCAATTCAAACATGCGTAGCCTTTCGGTATCATTTTCGTAGGGCATGAAATGATGTTTGGCCTCCTCTAAACGCTCCCAATTCAAATGATTCGCATTACAAATGGCAACTTCTGGAAATGGTATGTGAAACACAGGCTTATTGGTGCTGTCCACAATAGTTTGAAGGCTGCCGGCATTAAAGCGCTGTGAGAGAATCAAGCAGACATAAATGGAACCCAAGAGAGCACAAATCAAGGTGAACAGCCAAAAACATCTGGAAAGAAGATGGAAAATAAGTGTAGAAGTGCTTGCTTTATTAAATGGGCTTAGAAAACTGAAAGTAGAACAAATTAAAATAGAAACTGGCCTCGATGGTGCTTCTAGATATGAAATAATGATGTTGGAAGAAGGAGCCAGGCACTGATTAAGGGGTTGGTGTTACTCTCCTAAAGGCGTTTGCTATAGCTAAGATAGCAAAAGTAATCTGGCAATTGTTTCTGCCGGAAGATAATCAGCTCAGAGGTGCTTTCACCGTATAGGGAAGCCCTCGCGATGCCTTTTGACAAATACTTGTTGCTGTTATGCTGGGTTTCGCGTACTTTGATGTTGTAGGCAATGAGATTCGGGATGAACTGGCGAATGCATATTGATCTGGTGGAGCGGTTATTTATACATTCTCTGGAACACTTTTTTGGAGTAATCGATTACGTGATCTGACTGAGAGTGCATACTTTATGGCGCAATATCGCTCAATATGGCGCAATATCGCTCAATATGGCGCAATATCGCTCAATATGGCGCAATATCGCTCAATGTGGCTCAATATCGCTCAATATGGCGCAATATCGCTCAATATGGCGCAATATCGCTCAATATGGCTCAATATCGCCTGTTCTAGAACAGAATGGGTTTTAAATCTGGGTGGCAAACCTATCGGGATCGTGTTAAGATTTTAATTGCCTTCTTTAATCTCAGGGTATAAGCACCTCCCAGAATTTGAAGGTTTTGTGGCTATGTGAGGCAGCAGAAAACTCTTAAGCACATTCTGTGTCTCAGAACTGGCGTTCCGGGGCGGAGGCTTACGATACTTGAACCCCATTTTCTTAAGGACTGTTAGTCTCTGATTTAGAATTCTGATTAGCATTTCAAGTATGGAGGATTACATGGTGAATGATGAGATATCTCTGGAACAGAAGGACATCAGCATACAAGCAGACAAAGGAGATATTAATACGTTAAAACAATCGTGTTATTAATCGTACTTTTTATACTGTTTAGGTACAGGAGAGAATAATTAAAGGACGATGTTGGAAAAATGGGGAAGTTATCGATAAAATAATGCAGTTTCACAGTCGGAAAGACACCATGGATGCAATGCAGGTTATCCAAGTTTATCTAGGGGATGCAGATCAAACTTTTCCTTAACGGTTAGACAAAATCATTACACATGCGTATTATAAATACAGACTTCTTTGTGTTTCCAACTCACCTCTCATATTTATTCGACTTCTCTTGAAATAAACGACTCATGCCGTGTATAGTCGATTTGCGTCCAAAATCGATTGCCAAATTTTCAGCAGCATCTTTAAATTTTTGATTAAATAGCACACGAAAACGTTTTCTCTTTGAATTGTTTCTGTGCTCCAGCTCATATTGGCGATTAAGTTGCCTTATAGCCACAGGCTGAGCAGGTTTGTATACGGGAAAGGCCATAACTAGCGGGGATTTTTTTAAAAGAGTTTTCCTGTTTTTATAGAGGATACCACTTGAAACCAACGGAAATTGAAAGAAAACTAATCGTGACCATAAATTAAACGCTGCTTATTAGCTGCCTTTTTTTGTCTCGCATTATTATTTCAAGGTATCTATCAACCAGTAATGTTTGGCAAATAATTATTTCTGATCGATTGTAATAACAATTAATCTTAACTGCACAGTTGACTTTAAGGGGAGGCAGCATAAAAGCCTAGACAGTTTTGTTTGGGCCGGTTAGGAGAAAAATGTAAACAAGCAATTCCCTTGGGTAGTTGAGTTCATAAGGCAAAATGGGGTCATGGTTTCTATTCATTTCATGCTGGAAAAATGTGTCACACACTTTAAAGAAATAAAAAATCGAAACAAATATATTTTGGAATACAAAGAAAACTGTTTAAATTTTTTTAGTCCCAACAGGTAGACTGTGGAGGACAGTTCTCTGGGAATTAAGAATAAAATTTACTTCCGGTTTTTAATCTTTAGCACAGTCCAAAGTGTGTATATTAGGCCAGAGATTTGCCAGACAATATCCCAAGTAAATGAAATACCTCGCCAGCATAGTACCCCCCAAAAACGCTGGTTGTTAAGGTTGATAGCTCAGCTTATAGATGCTAGAGTACTGCCCTCAACCTATGCAGGGAATCCCTATAATGTCTTTACAATATTGTTACTTATTTACTTACGTACTTAACAACCCGTTTATAGGATTTCGGCCTGCTTTAGTACATCCTTTTAGGTGTCTCGGCATCTTGCAAGCCTTCGCCAGCTGGTTATACCAATCAATGACATGGTTTCCTCAACTTGGGTTTTTCAACGCAAACAAGTTTGTCCTCTTCGTCGACTACCGCAAATTCCCGCATCAAATACCCGTCTCGCCGGAGCATACTCAGCAGTTCGAACGACTTAAGCAAGCCAGCCCACAAAACGCTGCACAACGTCCACGTTGTTGAGGAGCTCATACAGCTTATTGTTGGATTGAATGAGGAAATCATCGCCAACTCGCACTGGACCAAGGATCTTACGTAGGACTTGTCTTTCGAATACTTCCAAGGCTGCTGCATCATCGTTTAATAGTGTCCATGCTTCTGCGCCATACAGAAGCACGGGGAGGATGAGCATCCTGTAGAGTTAAATTGGATGTGTTGCTCTGATAAAATTCAAAATATTGTTCAGTGTCAAGCTGTACATTGTAGGTGAAAAAATTGTGGTTAAACTTAGGTTTTATCCCCTGAGTATGTTTCCACAGATCTATAGGACCTCTGTCATTCAGTCGAATATCATGGCATATACATATACTCTCTCTGTTCAATGCCCTATCTATGGCTTGTGTATTCGTATTATACTCACCTAAATAGCAGCCCTTGCGCTGGCCAACTTCTTCTTCTTTCCTGGTTTGGAGAAACTTGGTCAGTGGAGAGACTGCGTTCATCTGTGGCCTGATAAAGGGCCGCTATGCGTGCTCAAGTGAGCTTTTGGTATCAAAGCTACCACTCTAACCTAATCTAACCTAACCTAACCTAAATAGTCAACACCTCGACATTCAAGAACTCCTGAATAACTCCCACATAATTTACAAGGGCTGGCTCACTAGCTTCTATTTCTACCCTACAAGGTTAGAATGAACTGTAACTTTTGGACTCCACTGCTTCGAACTTTCCGCCTCTGGTCTGTTTGCTTCCCCGATTCGATTCTATACATCTTGGCCTTGCAGACAATTGATGCAAATAAGAAAAGGTTCAATAAAATAGTTTTCTTTTCAGGTTTCTAGCGTATGAAAAAGTCTCTTGAAATAATGAAGAAATTTGTACGTAAATATCTGAAAATTTTGACTCTTTTACCGTAAGGTACAATTTAAAATTCAAAAAGTACTTTTTGAGATTTTTATAGGGTTTGAGCAGATACTTTCATTGAGAATGTATTTCGTTAAAAATTTCTTTTTGAGCTTTTTATAGGGTTTGACCAGGCCATAAACTACAATTTAAAATACAAAAAGTACTTTATGTGATTATTATATGGTTTGAGCAGGCAATAAAGTACAATTTAAAATTCAAAAAGTACTTTTTGAGATTTTTATATTGTTTCAGCAGGTACTTTCTTTGAGAATATATTTAGTTTTTAAAAAGAGTAAATTTTGAGGTTTTAGATGGTTTGAGCAGGTACTTTTTAGTGAATGTATTTCGTTTTTAAAAAAATCACTTTTTGAGATTTTTTATGTGGTTTGAGCAGGCCGTAAAGTACAATTTAAAATTCAAAAAGTACTTTTTGAGTTTTTATAGGGTTTTATAGAATGTATTTCGTTTAAAAATAAAAGTACTTTTTGAGACTTTTATAGGGTCTGAGCAGGTACTTTTTTGAGAATGTATTTCTTTAAAAAAGTACTTTTTGAGATTTTTCTGTGGTTTGAGCAGGTCGTAAAGTAGAATTTAAAATTAAAAAAGTACTTTTTGTACTTTTATAGGGTTTCAGCAGGTACTTTTTTAAGAATGTATTTCGTTAAAAAAGTATTTTTTGAGGTTTTTAGATGGTTTGAGCAGGTACTTTTTTGAGAATGCATTTCGTTTTTAAATTTCTTATAGGGATGCATATAATTCTTGAGTTTTAAGCAATAAGACGGACAGATTTGTTATCACAATTGACTTAAGTTTCCCATTGTGCAGCTTCTAAGTGAAAATAATTTGTTTGATTTGGAAATTTAACACAGTGGTTGTTTCAAGCCTTAAAGCTATGTGCTTACACATGCTGTAGGGCATTATAATATTTGCTTATTGACACTCAATTAAACCAAAACACCTGACATTTGTCAAGTCAAATAAGAAGGAAATAAAGAAAGGGAAAAAACCCTTGTTGAGTGATGTTTGTAAAGGTTTTTGTTACCAAAAAAAAAAAAATAAGTTTCAAGCGTATAAAGCGAGCAGTCAATTAAGATATGCCAACAGTTGCTGTTTGGATTTTGAAGGAAATTGTAAGGTTTACTAATCTTAATCATGTTCATACAAGAGGATTATAGACATTTTAAGGCCAGACCTTTAAGCCGTTTACAAAGGTTTCCTCGTCCTGTAAACAAGCCTTTAAAAAGTCTTGAGACCAACTCGGCCAATGCACGCTACAAGCAAAGTTATTTCAAGTATCTGAAAGCAGTTCTATTTGATTTCATGGATATATTTACGGTACATGGTTTTGATCGGGTTATTAAAACAAGTTTGAACAGCATAAAAGGGTAAGTAAACTTACTCCAAGGCCTGTAAGCAAAAAATTTTAAATTTTTTTTTGTCCCCCAACAGCATTACCTGGCTTGTGGTGTTTTCCTTATGCCTCATGGTTTTGGTGTATGTCAGCCATCAAATAACCACCAAATACCATACCAAGCCTTTGGTAACAGTGGTCGCCACTACCCATTTGCCTGTGTATGAAATACCCTTTCCAGAGGTAACCATCTGTAATAAAAATCGCTTAAATTGGCAACGTTATGAGCAGGCCAAACAGAAGTTTTTAAAGCCTGAACATCTAAACAAACGTGAATACGAGGCCATCTTCAGGGAAGTGGTTAATGCCTATGACACCTTGCTTTTTGGTAAATTTTATAAATTTGTAAATCTAACAAAAGTTCCCCCGTCCTTGCTCAAGGAACTGAATTACGTTAACCTTTCGCTGGTAGTCGAATTCATGTCATGGAAATGCCATGAAATGTTAACGAATTGCATTTGGCGTAATGAGGCCTACAACTGTTGTGATATATTCCTGAAGCGTTACTCACAAATGGGCTTGTGCTTGGCATTTAATACCGTTGAGCCACCGGATGGTAGGGAAAAACAAAAATTGGATCCCTATTGGCCTTGGCGTGCCAAAGATATGGGCAGTAAATTTGGTCTCAAAGTAAAAGTCCATGTAAGGGAATATCAACACTCTCCCCTGCGCAGCAATAAGAAGGGTATACTGGTGGGTAATCTCTATTGCGTGTTATTTGTTGTTGGATTTACAAAACTTTTCCTTTCAGCTCATGCTTTCAGAACCGGAAGTTTGGTTTAACTATCCCATCGAAGTGAACTCTCATACGAGAACCTCGATAGCAATATCGGCTGTTTTGCATTTTTTCGATAATCATACGCGACTTTTTTCGCCCAGTGTAAGGCAGTGTGTTTTTATGGTGAGTAAACAATAATGAAGGATAGAGCGTGTATCGGGTCTTTCATTAATCGCTTCCTATTTTTAAAGCAAAGTGTCTGGGAGATATGCAAAGATTTTCGATTCGTTTGAAAAACCATTCATAAGGCCGCCACGGCTTCTATGGGTGGAACTTACGTGAAATATCAAATTTCCCATGATTCTGGCATATGGGTTAGGTTAGGTTAGAGGACGTGTACTTGTCAGGTCGAATTGACCCATTGTACAACGTCCTAGTTTCTCACACCACTTGTGTTGTGCGTGTTAATTTTATATATGAGTGGTGGGACCTACAGTTTAAAGTCGACTCCGAACGACAGATTTTTGAGAAACTTTTCATAGCAATTTTATTTACGGTCAGAGTTTTTGCCAGAAATCTGCTGAGAGGAAGTCGCCGAAGAAATATTTTTTGTATTTTGTCTTGATGTCTGGCCTGGGGCTTGAAACCTGAAGCAGCGACTTGAGAAAATCACGATCTTTGTGGCCCGTTCACTTCACCTCCACGTGAGTTGTCCATGCCTTCAAATCGTTTGGCATGATCTGTGTGACTCATAGTGACTCAATGTTAGTGTTCAGATCACGCCAATAAGTTGTTAATCTTCTAACCATAGAGCTCACAGTTGACACTGATGGCCTGGCTAACGGCTAGGGCATCTCACGATTTCGGTTCACATTATTACCACGTAGCATTGTCCTGTTGAAACCTTCAGTCTTTGGTATCCAGATCATACAATTCAGGTCAAAAGAAGTTGGTTATCACCGTCCTGCAGTCAACCGGATAAGATGGAAATGCTTTGTGGAAGACATATGCTCCCAACAGGGGTAATGGAAAAAAGTCATCTTCCCGTAGTGCTCTCTGTTGACAGAAATGTCATTCTCAAAGAAATATGATCCCAATGACGCTGTCAGCTCAAAAATCTACACTAAACGGTGAATTTTTCAGAATGCATTGGACCCTTTTGGAGCTTGGTTTTATTCACGTATCCCTTCATCCACAAATGAATCTCATCGCTGAAGATAATTATTCGATGAAGATTAAGGCCACTTGCCAACTGCTTCAGAGCTCATTTAGAGTACGCACTTAGTAGTCTATGGTCATATATATTGACTTGAATAAACCGACTAAAAAATTGACAATTAGTTTGACAGATGTAGCTTCAACAAAATGGCCGCTATCAACTGTCGAAGTTCAGAAGTTTCTGTTGATAGATCGCGGAATTCAAACTCTATTCATGGAGCTGTCCTTCCAGTATTTAATCGAAAGCAATTTTAAAAAAGTGTTCCAGTTGCTGTTACCAAAATATGGTAACTAGGCTTAGAAGGACTTAGGAAGGACAACGCCATGAATACAGTCTTCCTACTTCTTTGTTTTCCGATCTCTTTTTGACAGAAGAGGTTGCGTTTTACGGGTCTATTTCATAGTCTTCGATAGTTGCTTTAGAGATGACGATACCAATTCCTACGAAATGTCTTCTGCTTCTATACAATGGAAGGCCAGGCTTCCAATGAATATTTTTTTGTTTTCATTTCTCCACAGGATGAAGTCAACAGCGTCTATTTCAAAACCCTACAAAATCATCCCTACATGTTCGAAAATTGCCAGGCGGAATGTCAACAAGAATACCTAGTGGAATTTTGTAACTGTACTTTTGATAAATTCTATCCACCTGGCCGTTATCGTCCCTGTCAATTGTCCGACTATCCTTGTCTATTTCAACATAATGGTAAGAAACAGTAGAAAGAATATGTCGCCAATAAAAATCATATTTTAAGCTACACTCACTATGTTACACAGAGAAACTTCGCTACTTTGAGCAAATCGGTGAAACCGAATATGTTTCGGAAATCTTACCCGATGTCATGAAATGTGAATGCTATTATAACTGTAAATCTCTAGTTTATGAAAGTGATGTCAATACGGCTTATTTGTCGCATTTGGAACTGGACAGCAACAATAGTTTTGTGGATTTGGTGTTGTTCTATAAACAGGATTCGTTAATGGTTTTCAAGACAACCGTCTTGTATACGTGGATGGATTTAATGGGCAAGTATTAGGGAGACTAAGGAAAACAAAAAACTGAAATTGTTTTCATTACAGCCAGTTTTGGTGGTTTGGCTGGATTATGCATTGGCTGTTCCCTTATAAGTCTGGTGGAAATTTTATATTTTTTCTTAGTCGACATACCCCATAAGAGCGTAATTTATGTGATGAAACGGAAAAAGATGAAAATGCAAAGAAAAAGCTTTAGTATCAGAAAGGATGTTATCGATAGCATATTAGGGAATTAAATAACATGAATGAATAATAATAGTTATGGGGCCTAACGGAACCAATTTTTCATTCATAAATAATAAAATTTCATGTAACTTGTGTAAGTGTGTTGTAGTTATCGATAAATAAAATGTTTTTTGAACAATTTTTTGTTTTGTTTTTCTTTTGTACCAAACTGTGTAATTGCCATGTAATTTTTCAGTGTTCTTTGTATGTTTGAAAAAAAAAACATTTGCCATGACAAGTTTCCCAAAATTTTTCATGCCTAGTTGACTTTAAACTGTGGGCCCTGCCACTCATGTTTAAAAATAACACACACAACATAAGTGGTGTGAGAAACTAAGTCGTAATCCTGACTGAGAGGGTTGTGATGACCAATTTAAGTAAGTAAGTAGACTATGAAGCACAGAGTACAACTGAAGATGCTCTGGACAGTTTCCGACACTGTAAAAGACCATCGATACGATGCTTTAAACTGAGTTCCGACGTCATAAACACATCATATTGTTACGCAAATCGAAACGACCTAATATCGTTTAACAACAAAAACGATAAACAAAAGCCACACGATACAAATACACACTAACACTAAGAATACAATGAACGTGTTGATTAGCTAAAGCTGCACACACACATATGTACAACGAACCTGGTTGCGCCTGGAACCAACAACAATATGTATGTGACAAAAAGGGATAGACAACATAAGCAAAGTACATAAACAACAATGTATTAGCAATAGAGCTCTCGAGAAGGCGAGATCACGAACCTTCCACTTCAAGAATGTTCGTTAGGCTGGTTGTGTCGGACTATAAAAGGGCTGGACAAAGCAGGTAGCAGTCAGTAAGAATTCAGTCAGCCTTGTGTGAAGCTGCGTGTGAACAAAATAAGTCGTGGTTGTAAAGGTCCAGTGGACACTTGTGTGAACTAGTAAAGTGAATAAACAGATTTTTATTTTGTTGTGTCGTTAAGTTTTATACGGTGGCACACAAAAGTAGTGTAAAGAATAAAGAGTTTAACGGAAATTAAATTAAACAGATTTGTTTTTACTCGATTTGCAATTAACGAATTCATATCTAAACGTTTTTAAAAAAGTAAAAACGTAACAATATTAATCTATATGTGAAATGTTGATCCCCATTAGATCTCTTCAATCACGATTATAACCTAGCTTCTCCCATCATCTATGTTAAGTGTGCTAATTTTGTTCATGAGCCTCGGGATGTATAGTTAAGTTAGCTTTTCATGGCATTTTCTATTTACTCTCAGAGTTTTTGCTAAAGTCTACTGAAAGTAAGTTGTCGGAAGGAAGGAATATTTTTTCATGTTTCGCTAGGCTTTGAACTCATGAACTCGCGTCTAGTTTGCCAAAACCCTACCTATTAGACTACGGCGCTTTTATCTATTTCGTCTAGGCATTAATATAATGCAATTTCAGGTGAACAAATCGAAAAACTACAAGCTATGAGTAGGCACTCAACGAAGTAAATATTGTAGGACAGGTATGCAACATGTCGACAGGGTTGTATTTTAGGATTACATTTATTTAACATGCTGCTGGAAACTCTGTTACCCAGGAATTAAAAATATTTAAGCAGTTGAAAGTACAGGAAGATATTTGTTTGCAGGCCGACATATCCGCAAATTTTTTCTTATACACGAGATATGGATTGATATCTACAAAGGCTCTTCACATGCTTAAAACAAATTCTTGTAAATTTTTACTCAATAAGGCAATAGAAACTGATTACAACTTTCCTGAAACTAAACTTGATACCGGATATCATACTAGAATTTTAAGTAGGAAACACAAGTCCGCTAACATTGCCAATTGGAGTCCACACACAGACGGTTATATATTTGAGAGTAGTTTGGTTGTGGAATTATCTTCGAGTGTCTAACAGCAAAGCGTTATATTTTAAGACTTGCCTCTGTATATGGCACGCAGGCATATAAGGCAGAGTAATCTAGCTAAGGCTTCTTACCGATATTGCTAGCATGGCTGCTGTTATCTGCTGAAAGTCGAGATTTATTGTACTCTAGTCTAAGATTATTAAGAAGCGATAATTCACTTCATGTTATCAATCTAGAAAGTTGCCATCAAATATTTTCTTCTTTTTTTTCAGGAGACGAATTAAAATTTGATCACCACCATTTCGAATATACACTCAGCCACAAAAGTATACATACGTTTAACAAATTTTAGAAATTTTCTAACCAATCCGTTTTCGTTTAAAATCTTTATAATTGTCTGACAACTTTCCTCGATTTTAAGACGGTCTTGGTTTTGTTAACCGTATGTATACTTTAGTAACTGTCTGTATGTTTAGAAGGCATTATTTCCAGGTGATTTGTTATGGAGAACCTGCTTCATAATTTTCTTTTGTAGTCCAGTGTAATTATTATTTGCTTTTGATAGTTATAAAGTCAAGATTTATGTAAAATGTTCTAATATTATGACCTCCAACTATTGTTTTGGTATTCTCCTTCTGATTGTTCTCAATTACAATTTTTGAAGTGCTTTCTAGTTTGTTGTCTTCCCTTCAGTAGAGTTTATAAGCAGAAATGGCATTTTGATTTTGAAGTGTTTGAGTTGGAGAAAGACCGGGGCATTGTTTTTTTTTTTACTTTAACTTGTCATTAACAGTTTGGTCTTATTATCTCCATACAGAAATATTTTTATTTTTGAACTTAAAGAAGGAGTTCGTTCGTTCGTTCGTTCTTTTCGAGTAGCGTGAAGTGGCTTAAGTTGTCTTGTTAAGAAATAAAACGAATAAAAAGTAGTTTAAAGTAGATAAAGCAGCTGAATTTAAAAATATTTCTAGTTTTGATTGTAAATAATTCTAAAATGTAGTTGGATTTTTTAAAGCAAAAATAAAAATTGATATTTGGCCTTCTAAGCCTGCTCAAAATTTGTAATTTACTAAGTTGTAGATCAATTGAACTTAAATAAGTTTCCATTTTCTTGGAAATATTACATACATAATGCTCAGAGTTAAGGGGGATTGCTCAGATTGGGAAGAAAAGTTCTTATCAGACAGAAACTATCTCGATGTTCTGATCAATGAAAGATTTTAGTGGTTTTAAAAACGTTCAACGGATTCCATACAACTGAAGATTAAATTTCGATTCTTTTCTTAATAGATTGCAAAATGATGGACACTTGGTGCCCAGAGTTGATGGACTTAAAAGGTATCTTTTTTCTATTCTAATTACGAATGGTGAACATCCTACACAAATCATCATTGTAATCATACAGTTTTAGTAATTCTTACATTCATACATAATTCGTTATTACAGGCCATAGTCCACATTACAACCTAGCTACTTACTACCCACGCCACTCAGTGTGTTAATTTTATACAGAAATAGCGGTACTTACAGTTTAAAGTTGATTCCGAACGACAGATTTTTGTAAAGCTTTTCATGGCAGTTTTATTTGACTCAGAGTTTTTGAAAAAAATCTGATGAGAGGAACTTCGTTTAGTTGGAGGTGTCTGACCCGGAAGTTGAATCGTAGCCTCACGTCTAGTGTAGTGAGAGGGGAAGGAGAAATGAGCAAAGGGGAAAAAAGGAGGTTTTAGTTTGTTGTTGTAATTGTGGTTGTGTTGCTGCTGCACCCGCTGTTGGTTGTTGTTGGAATTTGAGTGCCATAAACGACGGACGGAGAATTTAATTAAATGAAATTAAATAAATAAATAACTTTTTTAATTTTTTTGGAAGTGTGGTGAATTTTGTTGTTGTGGTGAGTTTCCAGTGTGGTGAGTTTTTACAAAGTGTGGTTAATTTATCAGGTGTGGTGGATTTTTCTAGTTGTGGTGAGTTTCCAGTGTGGTGAGTTTTTACAAAGTGTGGTGAATTTATCTATTGTGGTGAATAAAATAGAAACTCACCAAAGTGCAGTTACTTGAAATTATACGGTATTGACATATCTCAATGTACTGTATACTGTAAATTGGACGATGTGTGGCTAGAATAAGTAATTTTCACATCTGTTAGCGGATACATTCACCGAAATGTCTGCTTACCATTATGCACTGCATTACCAAACAACGGTGTGGTTTGTGTTTGGATTAAGGATAATTAATCCCGATTAGTGAAATGCTGAATAAAACGCACGAGTAAGGTAGGGTTGCCATATTGTCTCATATTTAAAATTAAAAAAAAAAAAATTTTGAAAAGTGCAGTCTTATAGTGTTTTCACATCAAAATTTAAAACCTGATTTTAGCATTAAAACCATAATCAGCTGATTTTGCATTCACACTGCAAGTTTTATTAAAATTGGTTTTAAATTCATGACATTTATGACTGCGAGAAAAAAATTTTATGAGCAATATGCCTTATTTTATCGTGATATATTAAGCTTCTGACTTACCTTTTGCACAAGAAACTATATTCATTGTGACCAGAAACCACACACATTTCGATTAATAATTAAATATTTACAAATTTTTAAAATTTTCATTGAAGAAATTAAAAATATTCCAAATTTTTTCTTTTTTAATACAAAATAAATGATTATTCACATTTATTTATTAATTTACAGTTGTTTTTGTTTTTATCAGCTGTTTTCAAGATTTCAGAGCTGGTAGCTCTGATTTAGTACATTTAGTACATCAAAACAAGGTTGTATTTCATAAAACCAACTTAAAACCAATTCAAAAAAGGTTTTATTTTGTTTTTAACACAATAATTTTGTATGGTAAAAATAGGTTTTATTTTTGGTTTTAACGTTTGGCTTTTGCGTTAAAACCACTCGGTGTGAAAACACTATTAAATTTAAATTATTTTGTATATGAATTTTTGAATAATTTCTTTCTTTTATATTTTATATGAAATGCCTGCAAAAAAAGCTACAAATTGTAAATTCTTTGTCGAAATATTTATAATTTTTTGTGCTTTGTTCGTTCGAAAGGCATATACGGATCCAAATTTAACATCAGGAAAAATTATTAAAAAAAACTATGAATTCATAAAGTTGGTTGGTCTTTTTCAGAAGTTGGTTTACAGATTTTTAGTTTCCTGGCAACATTGTATACAATAATGTTAAGCACCAGTGTTGAACAATTCAGTACTTTTGTACTTGTTTCAGTACTTTTCCATTTCAAAACTATACTTTCAGTACTTTTTTATGATTACAGATTTTATTGTTTGCGCATTTCAACTATTAATGGGGGTTAGCCGCAACAGTTCAACATAATGGTAACGGACTTTAGCCCCGGTTAGCCTAACCGTCCATGTACCCGTCTGTACATATATTCGTTTTTAGAACACGAAAAGCAATGAGAATGGTTGCCGAACCGTAATGTAGTTTCGGTAAGTATTTACGTTGCTCTACATATGCTAAAATGAACGTATATTCCGTTACATTTGACTAAACGGGACTCTTACGTTTCGAATCAACCATTTGTTTTTGTTTTGAATGTATATGAGAAACATGTACAAGTCGTTAGTTTTTCTATTCCATTCCGCATGTGTATTATAAATATTTTTTTATAAAAGTACCATTTGATGCAAAAAAGGTACTCTTTCAGTTATAGTTCAGTACTACAGTAGAAGTCCGTTAATCCGACAAGTTCAGGACCGGCTCAGTGCCGGACTACCGAAAATTCCGGTCTATCGGGCGGTAATTATAAGAAGAATTACTGAGTCACTTTCTTCAAGATTTTGAGTAGGTTGAGGATTTACTACAATGTTGTTAATGCCATCATCAGTTAGTTCTTGTTCAATAGGCTCATTCTCGTCGATTCGAAGCCACTTCTCTACCTCATCTTCAGGCAGGTTTTCAAGGAATTGTCAGCACTTCTCTCTCCTTTTGAACTCGATGGCTTAGGTTTTGAAAACATGGTCACTGTACAGTTAGAACGAAAATCACTTTTTTTTATAAACAGTTTCAAAAGTTACGTTTACTGCTATGTGAAAGGACGCAAAACAACAACGCATAAAAAAATGGCGTAGATGATTCGTCATTGATTAACGGAGCTGCACTGCACCTGAATTTGCTGTGACAGCTGAGGCTAGCCGGCCGCTAATTGTTTCCGAACAATACCGAGAGTTTCCGGATGATACCGAACTAGCCCGAAAACTTCCGAATAGCTCTCGAGAGTTTTTATTTGCTTTAAAGACACACTTTTGGAGAAAACTGAAATTTTTACAATTTTCCGGAGCGATGCCGGACTATCGGGCATTCCGGATTGTTGGATGCCGGACTAATGCACTTCTACTGTATTTCAAAAACTCAATTTTGCAACACTGAGAGAAGATAAAATCCTTATTAACCGCTATCGAACTATCATACGGAAACCATTCTGCATTCTGTGAGAAAGTACCCTATTACCTGAGGAAGTCAGAACAAAATGGGTTCCTTCTTTACCGACTATTTTAATAACATGAACGGTTAACTTGCAATGTAACATCATTATCGAAGAAATAAAATCTAATTTTGAAGCAAAAACAATTTTGTTGCAACCAATGAACTGCCTTATCGTAATTATTTTAAAATTTTTCTTAGTGCCCTTCCTTTATTATCTCAGCACAAATAAATAAATGCCACAAAACGGTGTCATACGTTATTGGATAATGTGGGTTATAAGTTCAAAACACTGAAAAAATTGTTATTTATGCACCCTGTTACATAGTTTATACGGTTTTATCGCAAATATTTTTGAAATCAAAATCCACACTTAAATTCCACTAAATTGGATAGTAATTTAGTTTTCAATTTTTCCAGTATCCAATTTTGGATTAAGTGGATTCCATGTAATTGAAAGTTAAGTGAAACATGTTAATTGTGTATCAAGTGTATTGTATTATAAAAACTGGATTGTAAATATGAGAACAGTTGGATCTTGAAGTGGATTCTACTTTAAATCCACATATTAAAAGGCTTAGTCAAGACATGAATCTTTTGGAGAAAAAACACCAACAGGAAAGTAAATAATTAAAGCCTCCAAAACAATCCATAAAGCGCTAAAAATAGGCCTTTAACATAAAAAATCACTTCTTGGTTATTCAAGTTCACACTGCCTAACCGCCTAAATTTTGTTCGAAAAGTCGTCATTGAAAGCCTGTTATTCTACAACCTAATCAGCACATCTACGATCACCCATGGATTGGACTTTATATGGACTAAGGCACCTAACCTTGCTTACTTACTGAACTAGCCATTAACAACCCGATTGGAGGATTTTGGCCTGCCTTAACACATCCTTCCAGGCGACTCTGCTCCTTGAGCACCTACGCCAGTTGTTCACACCAATCGATGACAGGACTTCCTCGATCTGGTCCTTCCAACGCAAACAAGGTCGTCTTCTTCGCCGACTATCGAAAATCTCCTCATTGAATACCCGTCTCGCTGGAGGATCCTCCCCCATACGAACGACATGGCCAAGCCATCGCAGCCGCTGGTTGTTAATTCGCTGCCCAACGTCTTTGAAGAGCTCATATAGCCCTCTATTGTATCGGATGCGGAAATTATTTCCTTTATCGCACTTCGTACCGAAGATCTTACGTAGGTCTTTTCTCTCGAATACTCTCAAGGCTGCTGTATCAGTGCTTAACCCATTAGTGGCCAGAGGCAACTTAAGTTGCCAGCAGAGTTTGACTTAGTTTTTATGCTCTGAGAGGAAATTGAGGGTAAAAAACAAAACGGTGAACGTTAGAAAAAAAAGTAATTTGGGCATTAATGGGTTAATAGTGTTCATGCCTCTGCGACATAAAGAAGCACGGGGAGGATGAACGCCTTGTAGAGTTGTATGCGCCTAATCTAATCGTTTAATACGCCATATTGAGGAATTAGGCCGAGCTAACCAAGAGATGATCAATAGAACATGCGTATCGTTTCATTATAACAACATTAGCCCTGACATACATATCTTTGATGGAATAGCAGAAAAAGTGAAAAGTTTTATTATATGCTTCGCATACCTTGGACTTTGAACCACCAGGTTAATGTAAACTCTCACAATCATTTGCATGTACATGAATTTACATCGTGGGCCTACTTTTATCGCAATGATCCTCGAGAAGAGATATTGAGATTTTGGACAAATGTGCCCATTAAATATCTTCTTCTAGTAGAGGCAAGCGTTAAACCTAAAATCGTATATGGATTGTCATTCGGTAGGAATGTGACTCACTTCATCATGTTCATCAGCTCCACATAGTTATGCCACAGTCCGGGATATTCTTGTGGCCAACAACTCATGTAAAATTATTACAAAACTCCATCAAAAACTGATTGGTATCAATTCAGTCTTGCTAGATACACCTAAGTAATGCTATGTTCAGATATGCACTTTTATTGAGTCAATATTCGGTTTATTGAGTACAATATTTTAAGTGTTCAGACATAATAATATACGCAGTTGAGCTGCTTATTCAATATTTAATTGAGAGCTGTTTTTTTGTTTGTCGTTGTTGACAATATCAACAGAGAGCGTTCGGATAATTGTAATATGTGCACTGAATAATATAAATTGTAATATGTGAACTTGACAGTGCTGCATTTTAAGTTTTACTCAATATTATAACAATTTTCGTATTTATTGCGCAATAATTAATTTAAACTTTATATGAAATATTGAGCTCAATACTGGCATTTATTGCGATTTACGCAACAGAGGTGAATGTATGAACACCTTATTAGATGTAACTGCCACTTGGACGCCAGAGAAGAACCCTTACTCAGGACTAGTTCTGAAGGTAATTTATGGTCATAAGTCATACTAAACTAGTTAGGTTGTCGGAGCCATATGTTAAGTTTAAAACTTTTGCAGACAATTCCACACTCTATCTGGCTCATAAGTTTAAAATTATTCATTTAGAGCTCTAGAGAATTCACTGTCACAGTCACTGTCAGTGCTCTTCTCTGCTTGGAATTTTTATTGTGAAATCTCTAATCAGAACTATTTTCGGACGACATAAAAAAGTTTAATCCAGAGTCTTTACTTATTGATCATTGGAACCCATTAATCAGGATTATAATCTAGTTTCTTACAACACCCATGTTGTGTGTGTTAATTATATTTATGAGGAGCGAGACATGCAGTTTAACTTCAGGTTTAAGGGACTTTTCAAAGCACTTTTATTTACTTCCAGAGTTTCTGTCAGAAGCCTACTGAGCAGAAATCGCCGAAGGAATTTTTTTCATTTCTCGTTTCGTTCGAGACATCTGGGGTTTGAACCACGCTGCCACTACACTGCCTACCAGATTACTGCGGCTTAACTAGGGGTTGATAATCTTTAAATTGAATATAGAGGTGGCTGGATATAAAAATTAGCCAGAGTGGCAGAGAATTATTACTACGATCATAGCAAATGTTTCAATGATACCTTGCTTCGGTACTCAAAATCGACACAGAAATTTATCCTTGAAGATCATTTCGTTAATCTAACTGCATAGTCTAGCCGATAGTGTGTTGGCTAATGGTTAAAAGCCTTGAACAAAAAGTGTAAAAAAACTGTTTCTTTCAGCGACTTGCTCTCAGCAAAAACTCTTGGCAAAAACACTCTGAGAGTAAATAAAATTGCAATGAAAAGTTTTCCAAATTTGTCGTTCGTAGGTTGCACCACTCTTGGAAAATATTTCTTCCGCGACTTCCTCTCAGCAGTCTTCTGGCAAAAACTCTGAGAGTGAATAAATTTGCCAAGAAAAGTTTCTCAAAAATTGGAGTTCGATCGGAGTCCCACCCATTCATGTACAAAAATTAATGCACACTATTTAAGTGGTCTGAGAAGCTAGGTTGTAATCCTGACTAAAGGGTTGGAAGGACCAATTAAAAAAAATTTACTATGGGTTGGTAATCTTCAAATTGAATAGAGGAAGTAAATAATGACGCCACGTAGTGTGTTGATTTATTATTCTCAGCAGATTTCTGCCGAAAACCCTGAGAGTGAATAAATTTGCCATGAAAAGTTTCCCAAAAATCTATTGTTCAGAGTCCCGCCTATTCATATATAAAATTAAGCGGTGTGAGAAGCTAGGTTGTAATCCAGACTAAACAGTTTGAAGGACCAATTATGTACGTAAGTTATTGCATATTTGAAATGCCTTTTTGTAGTCTTATAAAACTTTCATTCACTAGTTGTAGTGAAGCTTAAATGGATAATATCCAAATATTTCCACAAGTTTTTTAATTTTTAACCGTTTTTTTTGGTCAGATATTGGTATAAAACATTAAATATTTAAATTTAAAAACCATTGAAACCACTAACGTTTTAAGCCACTAAAAAAAGAAGTGAATAAAATCTGTCTCTATAATATATGTACATAAGTATGTATGTACGTATGCTGTGATAAAAATTTTCTGGTCTATTAAAGTTGAACAATCAAACGCTTAACACACAAGGCAATAATAGCTGTGTGTGGTTGTTTTAAGTCAATTTAAAAGCCATTGTCCAGCAATTAGGAAAAAATAATAGAATTTTAAAATGTTTATTTGAATTTCAATTTAAATTTGAAATTTCATTTGAATTTGAATTTTATATTCATTTTAATGCCATAAATCTCAGCGTATTAAAATACACAGAAAAAAACCGAGGAGAGTTTTTTGTTCATACATACGACAAAATAATCAATTGCGAATTGCTATTTTTTTTTTTTCAAAAGAGAAAGTATTTCTGCATGAGTGTGAGTGTAGGTATATGGCCATATAATTTACTCAATATTGTGTTTGCAATTTAGCCTTTGTGTTGAGGAACTGCAGTAAAATATAAAAAAAAAATATTTTTACAGTGCATGTATGTATGTGCTATGAATGTGTGAGTGTATGTATAAATATAGATTGAAAAACAAATCTCTAATGATTTGGCGTAACAAACAGAAGAGAGAAAAAAATGAAGTTAATAATCGAGAGAAAAAATAAAAACAAATTAAATTTTTATGAAATAATAACAAACACACACACATAAATTGAAAAAATCCAGTTTGTAATGAAAACAAAAAAAAACACAACAAAATATAGAGCGAAGGAGAAAGAGTACAATTATTTGAAGAGAATAACAGAAACAACAACAAAAAAATGTAAACATAAACAAGGTAAAGTAGATTAACCAGTAAAGCAACTACAAGCACACATGCAACCCCCCCGTCCTACATGTAAATGTGAATACTCTATTAGACTTCTCTATAAATCGAATGCAGGCAAGATTCTCTCTTTCTCTCTCGCTCGCCCTCTCAAATTTAATTTATTTTACTCTCATGCCACACACACTAACCATATGTAAAAATAAACATCATGTGTGCCTTTGAATAAGTTTTTAGGTTTTTATTGTTGTGTGTTGCAGAGAAAAAAGAAAATGATTTGCATCCTATATATACACCATAGTGAGTGTAGGAATTTCACAGTGTATGTGGATGTGAAGCCTACAAGAGTAGCAGTGCAAGAGTATGTAAATAAATACAAGAAATTGTTATAATTTCAAATGCATTTCGTTTTTGTTTGAATCGGTTGGGTGTTATTGTTTAATAAAAGGGAATGAAAGAGATAGACAGAGGTAGTGCAGGTTCTCCATCAAAATGTGTGTGTGTGCCTGTGTGTGTTTGTGTGCATTAAAAGTGTATAGAATATGTATTAGAATAACAAATAAAATGAATAAATTATACTCTAGTAATTTGGACAGCATTTAATTTAGATTTAAATTGTTCGAGGGTGGTATGAGAAATTTCAATACAAAATATACAAGAATTTACATGCCTTAGGAAGCATTGAAGCCTTTTACAATATACAGTGACCATCATCAACTACACTGTGCAACGTTTCCATCAAGATAAACCCTTTTTCTCGTTTGGGAAGACTTCTTGCCAGCATGGCTTTCTGTGTTACTCATGCCATAGAGGGTACATGGTACAAACTGAATTATGAAAAGAGTATTTCTTCTGGCTTAAAACTGTGAAAGAAAATCAAATTCCTGTGTTTTCAAAGTTTCACAAATCTGCAGTATTAAGCCATTAAACTGCAGGTTCCGCCACTCAAAACCTTCAAATTAGGTGATGTGAGAAGCTAAATCGTAAACCTTACTAAAGAGTTGTAATGACCAATTAAATATTTCAAGTTCAAGTGGTTCATGAGGGTGGAGAGGGACATCAGGAGAATCTTAGTTTTGCTGTTCGAAATTGTACAAAATACACGTGAGAGTACTTATCACGACTTTATTAAGATTTCTTGTGGCATTATCCTTATCTTACTTACTGACTTGGTTATCACAACCCTTTCCCTTTAGTCAGGTTTACAACCTAGTTTCTTACAACACACACGTTGTATGTGTTAATTGGATCCATGAGCAGCGGAACTAACTGTTTAATGAATACTGTGTACTCTTAGCGCTTTTGCAAGGAAAATAATGAGCGGCAGCAATATTTTTGATTTTGATTTTTGATTCATATTTCGTTTTGTTCGAAGTGTCTGATCTGGGGTTTGGACCGTGGTCTCTGCGTCTGCAACCAACAGATTTCTGAGCATATTATTCATGTTAATTCCCCAGTTTTTGCAAGAAAAATACAGAGAGTTAGTTGCCAAAAGCAATATTTTTTTAATATTTCGTTTTGTCTAGAGTTTTGAGTTAGGGTTTGAACCATGGGCTCTCGTCTAATAAGCCTACATATTATGTACTAGATTACGGCGACTTTTATTTCACTATAAACTGGAGATTTGATGCCGCAAATGCCATGCCATATCGATCTCGTATCTCGTTTGCCTTATCACATACTGGATAGGTGAACTGATGTCATTTTCACATTTTACTAGAAGCGTGTGTGTTCTCTGGCAATGCCAGGCATTTCCCTATCAAAAATGTCGCCGTAAATTCAAAGAACAGAGTTATGGGGTAGCCCTGTGATCCTCACTAAACGTGGTATGTACTGCTGCTCGGCAAACAGTACTTCATGGAAGAGTTTCTGATCTATTAAATAGCAGGGATACGAAATTTCACCCTCTAATACTCTCCTATTTCAATTCAAACTACATGGCTGGGTACTTTCCCACTTTTGTTAGCTTTGAGGGTCAATTTGAAGAAACGCGACCTGGGAAATATTTAGTTTAGGTTCGATTGTAATGAGCTGCTAGGATAGTTGTACAGAAGAGGCGCTTACTCCCCACCAGATGACAGTCAGAGAACTTGTCACTTCTATAGAAAACTTTATTGTCGATGTTTTGACGAAAAGTGTTAGATTGCTTATGAAAAGGTGGCCTATTTAGTAAATTATATGTGATCTTCAATTTTGAAATTTGTTTGCTTAACCGTCCTCTATTTAAGTGTGGCTTTTGATACATTGTAGCCGTCATATTGTAGTAGGTAGCTTGTTAGCTTATTGGACGTGAGGCCTTGGTGCAAACCCCTTGCCAGACAACTCCAACAAAACGAAAAATGAAAAAAAAAAAATATTTCTTCCTCGACTTTCTCTCAGGGCCATTATTACAACTTGCCGTTAAAGTTGAGTTTAGTTAAAGGTAACTTTAGCTAAAGTGACCTTTAAAGTCAGCTTTAACTTCTTTTCATTACAACCTACAGATAAAATAAAGTTAACTTTTTCAAAAATATGGTAGTGCCGGAGCAATGTCGATAACACTGCTCTTCTTTTTTGTTGTATTTGCTTATTTTTTTTATTTGAAGTTGTCATATTGAAAATAATATATATGTATGGCAAGTTCGAACATAAAGTGAACTTTAAAAGTTACAAGTGGATGATCTTCCATTTAGCTTAACGCTCACTTCTACCTTGTCGTCCATTTCTAATAACGAACGGCAATTTATCTACCCGTTAAAATGCTCCCTTTAGCTAACGGCAAGTTGTAATAATGGATCTTAGAGAAAAAAAATTGTCAAAAAAGTTTTTTAAAAATCAGGCGTTCAAAGTCGACTTTAAACTGTAGGCCTTGCCATTTGAATGAAATTATTTTCTATTATTAACCGGAAGGATTGTACTTTCAAATAAAAAAAGAAATTTTAGAAAATATTCAGTAGTTTTTCTTTTAAAGCATTTTCAAAAAAAAGTAATTTGGCGGACCCTTTAGTTGGCGCCTTGGTAGATAGGTAGGTGGAGATGGCTGTCAACTCATGAATTTGGGAATTGGACACACTTAGGTCATATTTCGGTCAATGGGATAAAACAGTCATTCATTCCCCCTTAATTCTGACACTATTCAGAGTTTTTTATGAAGAGACAATTAACGCATATAGCATAAGTGGTGTGTGAAGCTAGGTTGTAGTCCTGGCTAAAGAGTTAGAAGGACCAATTAAGTATTTATGTAAGTTTTGACACATTTAAACTTCTCTCACACTTACTTTGTTTAAATTTAAATTGAATAAATTACAATGGCAAGTTACAATGGAACAGAAAAAAAAGATCAACAAAAAGACAACAACAATAACAATAACTAACCATGTGATAAATTTATAAACAAGATTAAAATCTACTAAATATCACATGCAATTAAAATAATATCAAGTTTTTATATCTTTTTTTGTAATTTCAATGTTTTTTTGTTTTTTTTTTTGTTTGCAGTTTAACTCCTCAGTCTAGTTAGTTTGTCGTTTGATAAATTGCATTAAAATGAAAACATTTTCAATTGTTTTGCAACAAATACTGGCTAAAACAAAACGGAACTGGGGGTACACAAACCGAGACTGGTTTATCGAATGAAATTGCTTTCGTTATGTTTATTGGCTGGATGATGGCTTGGCTGTTTGAATGGCTGGCTGGACTGGCTTGATGATGGCAAACAAACATAATTTTCTCATTATAAAACTTACTACACTTCACTCTCGACTCCGTTTCGCATTTCGCATCTAGATTAGGGGGGATAAAAACATCGAATGGTACATAGAAGAGTACATAAAAATTGATGCAGTGGTAGCATCATCATCATCATCATGCAGCATGAAAATGTAACAAATAACAACGAGTATATGTATGGTAGTTAAAAGCATGCTTTTAGTAACATACAGTGAAGGGTATAATCAACCACGGTTTTAGGAAATGTTTCAAATCAAATTTCTTTTCTTATTTGAAAGTACAATCCTTCCGGTTAATAATGGAAAATAATTTCAATCAAATGGCTGCCTCGGCTGGCCATGCAGTAGCCTACACCAGAAGATGCCGATTTTGGCAAAAAAAATCATCTTTTCAGATGAAGCTCATTTTGATCTTGGCGGGTATGTAAACAAGCAAAATTGTCGCATTTCGGGCATTGAAAAGCCGACGCACCCAAAACGAGTCACTGTTTGGTGCGGATTTTGGTCCAGAGGCACAATTGGGTCATTTTTCTTCGAAAATGAGCAAGGAGTGGCCGTTACAGTCAATGGCGATCGTTATCGGGCCATGTTGAACGAATTTTTGTTCACAAAAATTGAAGAGGAGGATATTGGCAACATTTGGTTTCAACAGGATGGCGCTACGTGCCACACAGCCGAAGCTACACTCGATGTTTTGCGCCCTGTTTTTGAAGATCGCATTATCAGCCGCAGAGCTGATGTCGTTTGGCCACCTCGGAGCTGCGATTTGACACCGTTGGACGATTATTTGTGGGGTGCCGTCAAAGATAAGTGTTATGCCGACAAGCGAGAGGCAATTGACGCTTTAAAGGACAATATTCGTGAAGCCATTGATGAAATACAGCTGCACACAGTCTATAATGTGCTAAAAAATTGGACCGATCGTGTAGGCTACTGCATGGCCAGCCGAGGCAGCCATTTGAATGAAATTATTTTCCATTATTAACCTACATTATTAAAGATGTAGGATTCACATGATTTATGCGTATTTGGTAGGATACATGGCTCTAGGTATTGAACAAAATAGAAAACAATGGACATGACAAACAACAATGGCATGAACACTATTAAGCACTGATGCAGCAGCCTTGACAGTGTTCGAGCGTAAAGCCCTACGTAAGAGATGATCGGTCCAGTGCGATAATGGCAATAATTTCAGCATCTGATGCAACAATAAGCTATATGAGCTGCTCAACGACATGGACGTTGTATAAACATCCTGCGGCTGCGCTGGCTCGGCCATGCAGGTCGAATGTAGCGGGATGCTCCGCGCAAGACGGGAATTTGATGAGGGAATTTGCGGAAGTCTCCGAAGAAGGCGGCCTTGTATGCGTTGGAAGCACTAAATAGGCCGAGCCTTGTCATCGATTGGTGTGACTAACTGGCAAAGGCAAGCGAAAAACGCAACGCAAAGAAGCAGAAGCACTTGCGAGGATGTGTTAAGGCAGGCCGAAATCCTTCCATCAAGTTGTTAATGGCCAATTTAGTAAGTAAGTAAGTGTTAGGAAACGTATTTTTGCATAGTATGCCGTACAATAGTTCTTCCCTTAAAAAAAATAAAATTTGCGGCGGAAACACATCACTGACTTATCGAAGGTTATCCTGATTATGTTCCATTCAATGTAAGAGTGATAGTTTATGCGGTTCAGAAGTGATGATTTTGAAGACAGAAGACAAAGGCCACCTAAGTTCACACGAACAAGTTGGAATATAAGATGAAGATGAATTTCAAAGTGATCCCTTGAGGAAACAATATTAACTTCTCAAATTAAGGTCATTAAGGCGCTCAAACCATAATTTTGTGCAGAGAAACTTACCGCGGCTGAAATGTCTAATAAAAACTAGTCGCAGTGGGAACAACGCCTTTGCTAACGCCCGACAATATTTTATTACTCTTTTCAGGTCTGTTAAGGCTCATAAGGCGGGCTGTCGCATCCTTTTACACGCCTTTGACTTGTTGTTGACTCGTTTCTATTTCATACGTCGAGTTTTTGTGGCTAAGCAAGTGATTTTTCTTTAGCTTTTTAAAGATTCTAGATTGACAGTGTTGCCATCTATTTGAGTGAAAATATATTGGGGACGTTGCATCTTTTTACAGGCTTTTGCATTGTTGTTCACTAGTTTCTGTTTTATAAATCGAGGTTTTGTGGCTGATTTTCATCTTTTTTAAAGGTTCTAGGTTGACAGAGTTGCCATCTATATGTGTGAAAATATATTGGGGACGTCGCATCTCTTTACAGGCTCTTGTATTGTTGTTCACTAGTTTCTGTTTTATAAATCGAGTGATTTTTCTTCTTTTTTAAAGGTTCCAGGTTGACAGAGTTGCCATCTTTATGTGTGAAAATATATTGGGGACGTCGCATCTTTTTACAGGCTCTTGTATTGTTGTTCACTAGTTTCTGTTTTATAAATCGAGTGATTTTTCTTCTCTTTTAAAGATTCTAGGTTGACAGAGTTGCCACCTATATGTGTGAAAATATATTGGGATAGTATTGTATGCAGCATTGTGGAATCTTGCTTATTGAGTCCCATTTTTTGTCAAGAGCTGGCGTTCTGGTTGCGAAATGAAGTCTCTTTTTAAATACGCGTAACTTTGTTAAACATTTTTTTGGCTACAGCTGGAAGTCTCCGTAATCTAGTAGGAAGTGTGAACGTGAAGCCACGATTCAAACCCCAGATCAGACATCTCCAACGAAGTATTGAAAATTATTCCTTTGGCGAATTCCTCTCAGCAGATTTCTGGCAAAACCACTCTAAGAATCAAATAAAAATTGCCATGAAAAACTTCTCAAAAATCTCTCGTTCGGAGCTGACTTTAAGTTGTGGATCTCGACACCCATGTATGAAATTAACACACATCATATAAGTGGTGTAAGAAGCTAGGTCGTAATTGTATTTAAAGGGTTGTAATGACCAATTATGTATGTATGTTAGCTACAGCTGTATACAAAAGTTTCGTTTAAAATAAATTCCCAAAATTTTCCATCAAAATTCCCCATTTTTTTTAAGCCATGCACTTCATGCTCTGGCAGGTTTTTTCAATTCAAATAAAAATGTTGTGCCTTAAAACGTTCGCCACTGTTTTGTCCCATAATATTATGAAAATGTTTCTCTACAATCCAACAATATTTTCCATGAGAGGCAAATAAAATTTTTTTGGTGATATAAACTACGGCAATAGATTTCTTTTTTTTCTCATTTAGAAGGGGGATAAGGAGGGACAATGTTTTATAAATACATAGTCTTTTACTAGTAAATAATTCATGTGTCCTTTACACTCTCTCAGTAAGCCTGTATGCTGTTAACCACAGTCTAAATATTGGTTTTGTTTTTGGCCAATTGTTTGTATGGGAAATTAAACAGTTTCTATTGACTGCTTAGTTCTATGCACAGCACATGGGGACACATATAGTGCATATGACGTCATATGTCCCCCTTTCCATACTGTTTCATTTATGCACACACACACGTTAAACTCATATTCATACATATTTGTGGGTCATTTAATATTTGACTTATGCTACCAATGCGTTTATTTGAACAGCAACAAGAAAAAAATCGGAAAGAAAAAAACTTTTTTCTGATCAAATGTTCTGTAACCATATTATGGTGCTTAATTGCCATGGAGTGGCTGTCATTAATACTGTGTATCGAATGAGAGAAAAAAAAAAATACGAGGAAAAATATGATCGCAAACAATTTCTATTGAAGCGGCAATAATAACCTCATTAAGGTAAAATGAGGACAAAATGAATCCAAAAAAAAAACAGGTCATATTCATTCATCCATAGACCAACCAGACGCTTTGAAAGGTCTATGACAATTAAGAGAAAAGAGAAAGAAGGGAGAGGAAGGGCAGGCATCTCCTATTATGGCTTATAAGGTTATGAACATAATTTTGAAAAATTATTTTTGCCAGGCCAGACCAGACCAACTGAATTGCAATTATGATGTCGTTTACTTGACAATACAGTCGTATGTTGAAAGACTGTTCAATATTTACGCAATTGGGGAAGGTATTGGAAAGTTATTGGAATATTTTCAATGGAAAAATTGAACTTTTTGTGAATTATTAAAATGTTGCATGTGGGCCTGGCATTTCATAGAACTGGCAATAAAACTGTAATTTTGGCAGTAATTTTGTGTAAATTTTGTCTTTGGTGGTATCAGATCTTTATTTTCGTTATCATTATTGAAATAAAGTCTTTAATATTAATCCAGTATATATCTCATTGACCTTTTAACACAAACGTCCATCATAAAACCCATCGAAGCCTCTCATCAGTAGTTTGTGACGTGTGACGTCATGAGTACTGGAAGCATTAGACAATAATGGATTACAGATAGGGTATGCCTACGAATCTAACTGATTTGTCCTGCACATTAGAGAAAGTGAGATAATTATTTGACTGCAGTCAACACCAAATGTAGTCGCCACAGAGTCACGCATTTTGTCATTGTCCCTGCGATGCCAAAACAAATGGTTGGATGCAGTTCAACCGGTACATCACCAGCTTTTCTTAGCACTGTCTTAGGCCACAATACCAGGTTTTGCATCCAAAACGGTTGTCCAGTAGGTTATTGTAGGCATCAAACCTCACGAAATCTGCTGATAGTTGTAAAGGGTGTTTTTTATAGAGGTATAGAACTTTAAGTTGGCATTACTTTTCAAGATGGCGACCGATTTAACAGCTGTCAAGTGAATTATTCTCAGTTTGGTTTGGCAATTCATCATGAATAGACTCACGCCTGAACAACGCTTGCAAATAAAGCAATTTTATTTCGAAAATAATGTTTCTGTGCGGAAAACGTATCGCGCACTACGTCCATTTTATCGTCGACAAAATCGTCCATCAGAGCAGTTAATTCGATTAACCATGGAACGTTTTCGCACCACGTTTACTCTTATTGATAACTCGCATCCCCAGAGACGCTGTACGGTGCGTACAGAAAAAGTTATTGCTGCTGTAGAGCTTAGCATTGAGGAAGACCCGAATGAGTCCTTCCGCCATCGAGCACTGGAATTGGATTGGATTGTCCATCCACTTTATGGAAGATTTTGCGGAAGGATCTTAGTTTGTGTGCTTACAAAATCCAACTCGTGCAAGATTTGAAGCCAAACGATCATCAAGTAAGGCGTAGATTCGTCGAATGGGCCCAAAACGAGATTACCGTTGTTCCCGATTTTCATAAGCGAATTTTGTTTAGCGATGAAGCGCACTTCTGGTTGAATGGCTACGTCAACAAACAAAACTGTCGCATTTGGAGTGAAGGTAATCCTCAAGTGTATGTGGAAACACCGTTACATCCAGAAAAACTGACTGTTTGATGCGCTTTATGGGCTGGTGGAATCATTGGTCCGTACTTCTTCAAAAACGATGGTGGCCAGAACGTTACAGTCAATGGTGATCGGTATAGAGACATGATTACTAACTTTTTCATTCCTGAATTGAATAACCATGATGTCCAGGAGATGTGGTTTCAACAAGACGGCGCAACATGTCACACAGCTCGTGCCACAATAGATTTATTGAAAGACACGTTTGGTGACCGCCTAATTTCACGTTTTGGACCTGTGAATTGGCCTCCAAGATCTTGTGATTTAACACCGCTAGACTACTTTCTGTGGGGCTATGTAAAGTCATTGGTCTATGCGGTAAAGCCACAAACGCTTGACCATTTGGAAGACAACATTCGCCGTATGATTGCCGATATACGGCCACAAATGTTGGAAAAAGTCATCGAAAATTGGACGTCCAGATTGGACTACATCCGCGCCAGCCATGGCGGTCTTATGCCAGAAATCATATTTAGGATGTAATGCCACAAGATTATCTTTCGGATAAATAAAATTCATGTCAATCGAATAATCCATCGTTGTTTTATTGCAACTTAAAGTTCTATGCCTCTATAAAAAACACCCTTTAGAAAGAAATGTATGCAATCGCCGTAGTCTAGTAGATAGTATCTTGACTTATTAGACGAGAGTCCGTGGTTCCGACCCAAGCTCAGATATCTCAACGAAACATAAAAAAATATTTCTTTTGGTAACTGCCTCTCAGTAGTCTTCTGGCAAAAACTCTGAGAGTGAAGAAAAAATGCCACGAAAAGTTTCTTTCCGCCATACTTTTCCATACTACCTAATAGGCTATGGCGACTTCACTACTTCGTAGAGCGTTTCTTTCGGATTCGCTATTACAAGATCGAGAGAGATCCTCTTGCCCTGAGTGATATTATCTTCTCAAAAATTTAACTTAGCGTGTCAACGACGACGGCGACTAGACTATGCCAACTTAACTGCCACGTAGTGCGCCTTTTTCGGATTCCCTATTACAAGTTAGAGAGCCAGAGTTCGTCGTGCATTGATTGATATTGTCTTCTGAAAAATTCTACTCATTGTGTCAAATAGGCAGATGGGATGGCATGACGAGGGATCACCTGGAGGTTTATCAGTTGTAGGAATAACTGTTAGTTTCTGTTTCTTAGCACTTGTTGCTATAGAATTAGACGTTTAACTGAGCATATGGAGCTTATGAAAAATGGCGACTGTTGTTTTCTGAGAAGCGCGGTTAGAAATATTTGATAGAAAGATCTCTAGAAAGCTTTCCAAGAAATATTGTGTGTATGCACTCTAGTAGTGAATTACTGACATAAGAAGGGGTATGGTTTTTTTCAAGCAATCACAATGGATTCAACGGCATCTGATTTAAAATACTAATGTCAGAATCATGCATACATAATTGGTCATTACAACCCTTCAGTCAGAATTACGACCTAACTTCTCGACCTAGCTTATCGAACGTAACTTTGTTTAACTTATTGAAATGGTAATCATTTCGTTGAATTTGGGAAGATTGCTAAACCAACCAAAAAAATTCGTGTCTTTTCAAGAATATTTGATTTGCAAAAAAATATTTTCTTTTGTTTGTATTTTAATTTAAACTTGTCAACCTTAAGAATGTAATTTATATGATAACAGAATCTTGTTTTATAACACGTTTTAATATAACAAAACTGTGCTTATTTTTAGAGTGGGGGGCAAAGGCCTATTTCATAAGCTATTTCATAAGCTTGGAAATTTAATTTAATTTCAATAAATTTTTATATTCAATTAAGTTAATCAATAAATTAATAAGGCAGACAATCATTTATTCACTTATGCTGAAGAGGCATAATGCTGCCAAATGCAAAACCTCATTAGAGGGGAAACAATCCATTTTACAGCGATTAAATCAAACGTGCATTGCAGTGTAAATGTAGTGAAATATAACCAAAGATACCCAATCATTTTACAACATTTATAACTCTGACCTACATTTAAACGACTTGAATAACAAAACATTTCATTTCTCATGCCTTGTGCCCCCACTACTTTTTTTTCTCTTTTTTTCCATTACAGGAGGTTGGAAAAACCTCCAACATTTTCAGTGTTGGCTGTTGCTGTTTTCTTTCTTTTTTTTTAGCAAATTCATTTGATTTTTTGTCGGTTTTATAATGTTAACAAAATCAACAAAACATAAAACAAGACGATAAATTATTAAAAAAAAAAAAAAACTCTACACCCCCCTTTACAGTCGTCAAAATTAACAACGTACGTCGCTCAGTATCATAAAAAATACGAAAACGCCGACAACTGTTGTAATGAAACAGTTTTTTTTGGTTTTTGTTTGTGCCTCTCAAAACAAGGAACAGAAACGTTAAACAAAAATAAACATTTACCAACACTACTACAAACATAGCCGCTATAGCATTACGAAGAGAGAGAGAGAGAGCGAAAGACAGCGAGTGGGCAGAAATATACCGTTACACCCATCACATCCGTTACAAAATGCTTGTGTATGTACATACTTGCCGTGGAGAAATCCAAGTCAAGATTATTATGTCAAGTCACGTTTATGCCCGGCATATTCTTTTTCTCATACGCGTGTTTGCCTCTGTTGGTTGGTTTGTTTGTGTCAGTGTTTGAATGTTAGAGTACAAGTACAGTGAGTAAAAAAATTTAATGTACGTTTATTGAAATGGGGGCTTATTTTAAATGGTAAATAAATGTTCGTTGATTTCTTTTCTCTATGGCGAGATAACTACATACATACATCATTACAACCCTTCAGTCAGGATTACGACCTAGCTTCTTACACCACTTATGTTGCGTGTGTTAATTTTATACATGAGTGGCGGGACGTACAGTTTAAAGTCGACTCCGAACGACAGATTTTTGAGCAACTTTTTCATGGCAATTTTTTATTTACTCTCAGAGTTTTTAGCAGAAGTCTGCTGAGAGGAAGCCGCCAAAGAAATACTGGCTTTACGTCTAATAAGCCAACACACTACCTTCTAGACTACGGCGACTAGGCGATATAAATCTGGAGTGACATATAAAATGGTACCAAAATTGAACAGCTTTTGTAAAATATTAAATTGAAGAAAACCGTACATAATTGATCATTACAATCGTCCAGTCGGGATTACAACGTAGCTTCCCACACTACTTACGTTGTGTGTGTTAATTTTTTACATTAGTTGCAGGATCTACAGTTTAAAGTCGTCGCGGAACGACAGATTTTTATGAGAAACTTTTTCATGGCAATTCAGAGTCTGCTGAGTGGAAAGTCGCCAAAGAAATATTTTTTTCATATTTTGTTATGTTCCAGATGTCTGACCTGGGGTTTGAACTTCTTTTTTTTGCGGGAAGGAGGGAAAATGCTTTATGCATTCATGATGGTCGTCACCAGACATGATATGTCGGACTCTCCCACTGGGTATACCGACTAAAAACCCGCCTTGTCTCCTCACCGGGGAATCATTCCACCTCGGAACCACGATTACTTCGAGGTGGACCCCTTTTCTGGCATATGTTCCAGTTCCATCATCGTCAGCCTGCGTTCAGGCTCCGCTCTATTCTCAGTCTGCTGCGTTAGGTGAAATTTCTTCCTTCACAGGATGTGCTCTACAAAGTGTTTTATTGCGTTCCAGCTCTCTCTACTGTTTATCACTTTCAGCACCATGTTTGTTGGGCTAATGACGCCGATTTCCGCTTCGAGTCGCTGACGGCTTTCGGCCCATCGACGACAGCTGAAGAAAGTGTGTTCGGAATCATCTAAAGTTTCTTTCTCTTCATAGATACAGAATGGCGAGCGGCATTTCCCCGTGCAATGCAGGTACTCTCTGAAATATCCATGACCGGTAAGCATCTGGATTATGTAGTAGTCTACTTTGCCGTTTTTCTGTTTTTCCACACCTGCAACTCGGGAATTAGTTTATATGTCACCTTCCATGCTGTTCATTTTCCCAGCGAAATTGCCATTTTAGGAAGACTTCGTGCTTTATCGTTTCTATGATCTGTTGTTGAGTCGTACTTTGCCTGGCGTTGAAGATCATCCGGCGCTCATATGATTGTAGGTCTATGGGAACCATTCCGGCTATAACTAGGACAGCTTGTGTCGATACCGTGCGATACGAGGATGTCACTCGTAGAGCAGCTATTATCTGCGCAGACAGTAGTTTTCTAGCCCTGATCGGGGTTTCCAAAGTAGAAGCCCAGATTGCAGACCCATAGAGGAGTATGCTATTTCCAGCCTCCATGATTAGGAGTAGTAGGGTTTGAACCTTGGCCTTACATCCAATAAGTCAACCTACTACAGTACGGTGACTTTCTGGTCATCTAATTACGGAAAAAGTGAATGGAATGTTGTAACTAAAAGAAAAACTGAAGATACTTTGCTGACAAAAAGTTGAGCCTACTGCTCAACTGTGCTTCAAAGTGATGCGTTCTATAGCTTAAATTAGAGCACGAGCTACTGGAACCAATAGTAGCTTAACCACTACACAGTACTTACTGCACTGCACTGATCAAAAGAAACAAAAGCCAATTGGTATCGGTTGTAGGCATGGTTTCAGGCAGAGGAAAACAATTGGGTTAATGTTAGTTTCATCCAGATAGAGCCTCTATTCTGCCATCTCCAAAAGATAATATCGCGCAGGTAGAGGATGACTTATTAGTGTTCGTCTTTCACCAGAAAAAGGCGAGGATGAGACTCTGAAGATGTGTTGCCAACTGTTCATCTCCACCTTAATTAGTCATTACAACCATTCAGTCAAGATTACAAACCAGCTTCTCACAACACTTATGTTGTGTGAGCTAAATTTATTCACAAGGGGCTGGACCTACAATTTAAAGTCGACTCCGGATTTTTGAGAAACTCATACATGAGTGGCGGGACCTACACTTTAAAGTCAACTCCAAACGACAGATTTTTGAGAAAATTTTTCATGGCAATTTTATTTTATTCTCAGAGTTTTTGCCAGAAATCCAGGAAACTCCGTTTTTGCCAGGAGACGCCGAAGAAATATTTTTTTTTCGTTTTGTTGGAGATTACTGACCTGGGGTGTGAACCAAAAGGTCATGTCTAATAAAACAACACACTAACTACTAGGCTACGGCGACTTCGCCAGTTGGTCACCCTAATCCATGACTTCCTCGATTTGGTATTTCCAAGAATACGACGACTACAATCTCGACCTTACTTTCACTAAATTCAGCTGGTTGCAACAGCGCTGGGTTGTTAGTGAAGATTAAAGCATTCACCAATTTAATTCTACTCAATTATACAACTCTTTGTGAACCTCTGAACCTCTTTAAATTAATTCAAGGTAATCCTTAAATTATACGAATCTCAGCTTGAGAAACTTTTGGTAATTTAGCGCGTCAAACACTGCCAGTGAATATATTCAGAAGCCCAAATCGTAAGTCACATCAACGGCTTAACTGATGGAAAATTCAAATAAAATTGAAATTATATCATGAATCCAAACGGGATTGTAATTTAAACAGAATTCTTCTAAAAATCTATTCCCCCCTTACTTGTGATAACCGTGTAAATCCAAAATAATTTAAATCATATTAAATTTCAAAGCGAACACCAAACGCTTCCTCACACATACTGTCACAAAAACCAAACCAAAGACAATCAAATATTGTGTGATGATAACAAAACCTCTCCCTCTGACAAATTTCAAAAGTGTTTCCGTTTTCCTGTCATTTAAGTGTTAAAGACACACGCACAGTGTATGTGTTAGTAAAAGTAACAGAAGGAGAGAGGGAGAGAGAAGATAAGAGAGACAATATCTGCGTGTCTTGTCTTTTATAGTGCATTTATAACGCTGATGCTTGCGGGCAACCAATAAAACCGTTAAATTCACACTCAAATCTTTGGTTCAGATTACGTTTTTTCTCTAGTTTTTTGTTCTCTCTTTGGTGGGTAAACTTCCAACTGTTTTCGCTTGCTTTTCCGCTTAAATCTGCTTTGGTGCCCGCATAATAGTTGTGGCTGCTGCTTATAAATTTTCTTGTTTTTTTTCTTATTTTACATCCCCCCCTTACGATAAACCAAAGACAACTTAAGAAACGATTTCCTTTTGTTGTACGCTTTTCTAATTTGTTTGCAAAACGTTCCAGAAATCACTGCTCAAGGTACACAGTATTGCCTTCAAGAGGAAGCAAGAGGAAGCAAGAAAGGAAAAGAAAATCGGGGGAAAAAATTAACGCTTAAAAACGTAACGTAAAGTAAAGGAAAAATTATTTAAAAGCGAACATAAAAAAACGCTTTCATATTGCCTTCAGGTGCATAAATATCAAAATCAGATTTTGTAAAGATATGCAGGCAGCCAGGCAGCCAGGCAGCCAGGCATCCAGGCAGATAGACAGACAGAAGCAGCAGCAGTAGCAGCAGCAGCAGCAGAACAATGAAGAAAATATGCCACAGATTAGTAAACATTGTAAATGAAAAGTGTAGCCATGTAGTGAAGGGACTTTTAAGAGGAGCTGATGTTAAGATAAGAAGCAAACTATACGAGGAGAACAATATTCTTAAGCTTAATGCGCGCTAATAAAAGTAAAAGCGTAGAGAAAGTGGAGCACTAAATGGGAAAATATGTGTGTGTAAGTGTGCGGGATTAATGGAACCAACTTAACTGTTAACTTGGGTTCTGCGTAGGACTAAAAGATAGGTACCGTGGCTATTGCAGCTAAGTTTTGTAGAGGTTTATCGAACTTAAAAAGCCCGTGTGAAGGGATAACATAATTGAGAGAATAAAGGAAGAGTTTGTAGATGTTTTAAACTTTAATTTGATCCTTGAGAGCGTAAGGCCCAAGGTAGGTAGGTAGAAGTGGCTGTCCCCACGATGGAGTCATGAGCGGACACACTTAGGTCGCACACAGGGCCCATTGTGATACCACAGTTTCACATTTTCCCCTATTCCAGAAACCACTCTGAGCTTCCGATAAAGCGACTCAGGCATGACAGTTCATACATATCCTCCATGTAGTATGCACCCAGGTGCCTCTTTCTCCTCTGCCCAAATGCCAGGCATGTGCACAGTAGATGAAGAATAGTTTCATCCTCCTGCTCATCTCCACAGCTTCTGCAGAAATCATTTGCAAGGTGTCCAAGACCAATACGTCTCGCATGCGTTTCTATAATAAAATGCCCCGTAATAACCCCGATAACAGCGCTAAGCCTGCTTCTTTGGAGTTTAAGCAGAGTCGCCGTGCGCCCCCTATCCAGCCTTGGCCAGATTTTATGCGCCGTTCTGCCCTTATCCGAAGCTGCCCACCCGCTGTTGACAAGGTCCATAATTGTTTGTCAATTATAAGCCTGCAGGTATCCAAAGGCATCCCCAATGTAGAGAATTCATCAGGGAGTTCGATGGTCGTGCCCCTTCTGGCCAAATCATGCGCTCTGCAGTTGCCGGGAATATCTCTATGTCCCGGTACCCATGTGATACAAACAGCATATCGTTTCGCCATCTCATTGAGACATCTGCGACAGTTGTACACCGTCTTGGAGCTTATTATACTAGAATCCAATGCTTTGATGGCCGCCTGGCTATCGGAAAGTATGGTGATTTTTCGCTTGTGAACATTTTTGTCCACAATAATTATCACCGCAGCCTGAAGTGCAGACACTTCCGCCTGAAAGACGCTACAGTGATCTGGTAGCCTTATAGACTTGGATATTCCAATTGATTTCGAATAAATACCAATTCCAACGGCTCCTTCTAATTTGGAGCCATTGGAGTAGATTTGTGCGGTATCCTCCGCGAGGGTCGCCGCACCTTTCCACCAGTCCTCCCTGTTCGGAATGGATGTCCTAAAATTCATTGAGAAGTCATATCGCGGTGCAATATAGTCAATGCTTCCGACAATATCAGTTTCCTCAAGTATCCTTGACCAATGCTCGATGCATGCCATTATCTAGTCGCCCAAAGATGCCTACTAATCCTAGCCGCCACACCCCTGCAGTATAGGTCAAGCGGTAGAAGGTGTAAGATCATCTCCGGAGCGATCGTAGGAGTAGTGCGCAGGGCACCACTTATAATTATGCAAGCATATCGTTGTAACCTGCGTATCAGGTTTAAGTTCGTTGTCATATTCACGCATTCCCACCACACCAGGCATCCGTAGATCAGGATAGGTCTGACCACCATCCATTGGGCCTGAATGGCCCAAAGAATCCACTAAATATGCCGAATAGAATGACATCCACTTAGCACATCACAGAGATGCCGATGATTAAGAATTATAAGAGGAGTTACAAAGTAAATTCCCACATTTCGCTACATATTTTCATATGTACAATATTTGTTCTTCAAAAGCCTAACCATTGTCCCATAAAAGATTAGTTCGTCAGCCCTTTTCCACAAGCTTCTTTCCTATCTACAACATAATGTTCTGTATCAGAAGAACTCTTATCAAAGACTAATTCTTTGCTTCTGTAAGACGTATATTTCTATGGTAACAACTCAAAAATATGTGTGTAACTGAGCGTTTTTCCATACAAATTGAAATACGTCTAAAAACGTTCGTCTTATAGAAACTGATTTAAGGTTCTTTTGGATTCAAAAACACGGTACACAATCATTCAGATAAAGATGGAGTAATGTTAGTAATATTGACTCATTACATTCCCTATCTGTTTGTAAGTAAGACCTCCTTTGAAGGATGAGATCCTACTTATGGTTACCTCTTGACGTCTTGAAAAGGGTTCGGTAGTCACATTTGTTACACGGTTTGCTAACACCTTTGTCACTGCAGACTTAGAGATCTCCAATTTGATTGAGGCATTACTTAATTGGTTCCTGTTTGATCTTCTACCGAAGCAGAAGGCTAAGCCGGCTGCAGTAAGATCCGCAAATTCCCAGTAGGACCCCTGACGTTTATACCGATGGCTTCAACATGCTGGATAGAGTGGACTGCGATTTATTTATTAAGAGTTCTGATGTTAAACTTTCATATGTACCGCCTGAGCACTTTAGTGTTTTAAAAGCGGAGGTCGTGTCCATTTTGAAAGCGAAGCAATGCTGATCTCTTAATTTGCTTGGACAGTTATTAAGTTCGTAATGAACGTCTCTTCTTAGGGGAAATTTCGGTTCAATTAAAGGTAACTCTTAACTGATATCCAGGACCGATGGACAGCAATTGCTGATGAATTTGCCAGGGCCGGTATCTATCTCAAAATCTTCCACATGCTACAGGGCAATAGGTAGGCCAATGGCCTCAGTTACACTAGACATTCTCCGCTCGCTGGACTATAGATGGAGGCACAATTTCTTTGGCAGCAGAAAGTTACGTGTAATATTACTTGCATGGACAAGAAGAGGGCTGATACACTCTTGATCATACCGTTCACCCCACAATTGCGATACTCAAGGCACGCTGTCTTATTGGGAGACATGATTTGGGGCTCCGTAAGACCTATGGGTTTGTGAGACTTGACGTGTCATTCCTCTAGGGAATGTTTCATCCATGGGTTGGATATTAATTGCGGTATCAGAATCAGCCTTAGTGGAACCTTGCAAATCAAGGAGGATTTGCCAACTAACTTAACCTAGAAAAACGGGCGTAACAAATGTTTTGTACTAAGTTGTGCTCCTCTTAAGTCGTATAACTCCAGGGTAGAAGAAACCAGAGGGAATTATTAAGAAACTCAGAAGAGTTCTAGATTGCAAGGCATGAAACTGAACTAGAAATCTTCATCTAGAACACGTGCTCAAAAAGTTCTATTGCAGTGGCCACTGTGGTTAGACATCTTTATGGATACTTGCGTATTTACTTACTTAATTGGCCATTAACAACCCGATTGACGGATTTCGTCCTGCCTTAAAACATCGATTCAGGCGCCTCTGCTTCTTAAGCGCCTTTGCCAGTTGGTAACACCAATTAATGACAGATCTGCCTCGATTTGGTCCTTCCAACACGAACAGGGTCGTCCTCCTCGCCGACTTCCGCAAATCTCCGCATCAAATACCCGTCTCGCTGAAGCATCCTCCTCCATTCAAACGACATGACCCATCCAGCGGTGCCGCTAGATCTCAATACGCTGCAGAAGGTCCATGATGTTGAGAAACTCAAACAGCTCATTGCTGGATCGGATGCGGAAAACATCGGCAACACGCACTGCACTGAAGATCTTACGTAGGACTTTTCGCTCGAATACTCTCAAAGGTGCTCTCTTTATGGATAGTCCTCTAAAACGTGCGCTACTCTAAAGGCTAACTCGAGGTTCAATTCAAACCAAGTAATTGTCATATTCTTAGTTCCTCCATTCCCACTTAAATTGTTTGAAGATGATGAAGTCATTTACATGTTTTGCTTAATCCTTGAGGATCCTCAAAATTTAGCAGCCTGTTAGCATTAATGCTAAGATGAACCTGATTACGAATTTAAATTAAGTGCAGGATTATGTTTTGAAAATCCAACAATAGTTTTTAGTTGGTTCCTTCAAAACTTTTCATGTGGCCTTATGGTCTTTGTCATTTGATTTTCCCTTCTTAATCCTCAACTACTCATCAAGGTTTTAAATGAGTTCAAGTGCGAAGGAGAATAAAAGAAAAAACGTATGATTAGGAACTCAGAGCAAGCGTTGCCAGGGTTACTACTTAATATAGCTGAGTGTACCCAATAAACCTTGAGTTCAAGACAGCAGCTTACTTACTTACTTGAAGTAGTTTGGTAGAGAATAGTTAAAGACGCTATGCAATCCAATGGGATTGATTTCAATATGTATGCTTAGGGTTTAAAAAGAATTTGGGCACCATATTGTGGAAGCGAGCAGTTCAGGAGCAGTTATAGTATTGTTACGGTTTTACCTTTTTAGAAACTTTTAAAGTATGAGTTGATTGCAAACAAAATAAAAATAAATATGTGTTTAGTTTCATACTACTTTTGTGTGTCACCGTTTACAACTTGACGAATACAATAATAATTGCTTGTTTGCTATGCTTCTTTGATCTTCAAACCACGGCTGTTCTCTTTACACGCAACGCATCTTCACACATGACTGACTGAATTCTTAATACTGGTTGCCTGCTTTGTCTTGCCTTTTTAAAGGGTCCGGCAAATAAAATGCTTTAAAATACAAAACTACTGAATATTTTCTCAAATTTCTTTTTTATTTGAAAGCACAATCTTTCCGGTTAATAATGGAAAATAATTTTATTCAAATGGCTGCCTCGGCTGGCCATGCAGTAGCCTACACGATCGGTCCAATTTTTAAGCACATTATCGATTGTGTGCAGCTGTATTTCACTAATGGCTTCAGGAATATTGTCCTTTAAAGCGTCAATTGTCTCTGGCTTGTCGGCGTAACACTTATCTTTGACGGCACACCCAACAAATAATAGTCCAACGGTGTCAAATCACAGTTCCGAGGTGGCCAAACGACATCAGCTCTGCGGCTGATTATGCGATCTTCAAAAACAGGGCGCAAAACATCGAGTGTACCTTGGGCTGCGTGGCACGTAGCGCCGTCCTGTTGAAACCAATATCCTCCTCTTCAAAATTCGTCTCACTGATGTCTCCGAAATGTTTAATTGTTGAGAACGACGGTGAATTCATGTTGATGGCTCTTCACGCACACTTTCTGCCACAGCAGCAATATTCTCGGGTGTACGCACTGTTTTTGGCTTTTCACGCTTTGGTTTATCGATGAGGATGCCCGTTTCTTTCACTTTTTCACAAGATAACGAACATACGGTGCTGACGGTGCTTCTCTTGTTCTAATGTCGCAATATTTCCCAGCGTTGTTCAAGCGTATACACAAACATATTCGTTCAGCGGAAGGATAAAACAAATTATCTGTCAAATCAGACATGAGCTAAGTGTTACCATTCACGAAAAAAAACGTTAGATGGCGGACCCGATATATGCCCACGTAAACAGTCTGATAAAGGTTTGGTATCTCTATCGCAACTTCTTTGTTGTTTGTGTACTTTGTTCACATTGCTTATTGTTGCCTTCTTGCTTACTTGTCTATCCCCTTTTCTTTCATACCGATGTTGTTGGTGGATTACTTGTAACAAGTCCGTTGTATTTGTTTGTGTAGCTTTTGTTAATCATGTTAATGTTAAAGGAAGTTTCCATTTTCGTAACGGTATGGTATGTGGTTCTTTCGCCAGTAGTTTGGCAATTTCACAATTTTAAATCTCAACTATTTGGCCTCTTGGGTATTATTGCAACCAATTGCCTGTGTTTATGTTGAAGAGTTAAACAGGCTATTAAAATTACAACAAAAGGAGAGAGAGAGAGAGAAAAAAGCGGAAAAACAATAAGAAATTTAAAGAAGATACAGGAGATCAATGTGACTATTTTGTTCCCTTTAAACCTGAAGACACAGCAGCTTAGGAAAAAAACAATAAAAAAGGGGAAAAAAAGAAAAAAGAAAAACACCTGAAGCTCTTAAGTTGTCATTCAGGGCTGCAGGTTAAAATCTAATAAAACAGCGAAACTGAACAAATAAGAACTGAAAAAAAGAAAAAAAATCCAAAGCAAGGGAGCACGGTTACATGCCCTTAAAAAGTTCGATGCCTGAAACACAAAATTAGTTGCAAAGAGAAGAAAAATGAAAGAAAAAGTAAAAGAAAGAGAAACACGCTGTGATAAAGATTATTGATAATACAAGATTAATGAAGTAAATTGAGAACAAAATTAATGAATAATTTTTCATCTTTGATGAGTGTGAAGAATAGCATGAAGAAAAAAACTGATGCTCAATATGGACAGTTTTCAAATTAACTACAGCTTCAGGTAAAAGTTTGAAACATTTTTTTCCTTCAGTTTTTTCATGATAACGTCGTAACTAATCAAATATCTTTTCTTATAGCATTTGAGTTTAAGAAAGTTGAGATTGTTTTTTTTTTTTAAGAAGGCCACGTTAGTAATTAAATATTTTTAATTATGATTAAATGAGAAAATCATTAGAAGTCAAACAAAAATGCAAAGAATAGTCGCTGCCATCAGAAATGCTATAAGGAAATATGGATAGAAAAAAGCAAACGAAGCAAGGTTTACGAAAAAGTTAATTATTCTTACAAAACACGATTTTTTTATTCCTCAATATATGTACGTACATTGTAGTCGCCGTAGTCTGATATTTTGGCATATAACATGCGAAGGCCTCGATTCAAACCCCCACGTCAAACATATCCAACAAAACGAAAAAAAAAAAATTGCGAATAAAAACAGCGTAAGCTATGGCGTCATTACCAGAGTGTTCCAGCCCGCTCAAGAGTGAGTTCACTGCAAAGTTCCAGAGAAGTGGTGATTGAACATCGCCTTGCGGTGTGTCTCTACGAATCATTCTCTGATAATTTGTGGCCCCCACTGTGAAGGTTACTATCCTCGATTTGAGGAGAGGCTCGATGAACCTGACCAGATTCACTGACCTATTGGTCCCGCCACTCATGTATAAAATTAACACACACAACATACGTGGTGTGAGAAACTAGGTTGTTACCCTGACTGAAGCGTTGTAATGACCAACTATGTATGTTTTTTTTTTTTTTTTTTTTTTTTTGTCTTGAGCCGGAGGTGGGAATCTTCGAAAGACACTTTTGTTCCAACAAAAGAGTGCACGATTCACCATCACTGGTGCCTACGTACTAAACCCACCCCCTACACACTTCAACCACTCTCCCTCCGCGGGACTGCCGTAAGGTATTACTTCGCGGAGAGCTGGTTAGCTTGAAAGCTTTATCACGTTAATTCAAATTTCGCCTCCGTTCCTCCAGTCTTCGGAGTACTATCAAAACTTCAGCCATTCTCTGGCTATATTGACTCCATAGAATCATACGATTCAGCAGCTCTTCCATTAGCCGGTTTGGTCCTAAACTCGTTTCCCCGGGCCATCTAAATCTGGGACAGCATATTAGAATATGCTCCGCATCTTCCTCCTCATCTACACAGTTTGGGCATATAGGGGAAGTGTCATGACCAAATCTGTGCAGGTACTTCCTGAAGCACCCATGACCAGTTAGGAACTGAGTCACGTAGTAGTTCAGCTCGCAATGTTTGTTATTCATCCAAAGGGTTACATCAGGGATAAGGCGAAATGTCCATCTTCCCTTTAAACTGCTTTCCCATCGTGACTGCCACTTGTGCATGGAAGTCCTTCGTTCCTCCGCTTTTATAGCTGCTATTCGTCCCGGGTGCATGAGACGGCGAAGGTATATCCTCCTCATCTCATCCGCCAATATATCTATTGGTATTGTCTTTGCCAACACCAATACCGCTTCATCAGACACTGTCCTGAAGCCACTTATCCGTCTAATCGCGCTTAGACGATACACCGAGGACAGTATCCTCCTTGTCGTCCCCACGGAGAGTGCCTCCGACCATATTGGGCAAGCATACAGCATTATCGACGTTATTACCGCCGAAATTATCCTCCTTTTGAATGGACCTGGTCCTCCAATATTTGGCATCATCCTCGCCAGTGCTCCCTGTGTTACAGATGCTTTTTCGCCGATGTACTTCACGTGCTCCTTAAAGTTCAACCTGTCGTCGATAATCACTCCCAGGTATTTTATCGCCCTCTTCGATTCGATCCTTGTGCCTCCAACGGTCACTTCCATCTTCTCCACTATCTTCCGGCCGCTTATCAAGACGGCCTCTGTTTTATGCGCAGCAAGTTTCAAACCTGCTTCATCCAGCCATGCTCCAACCTTTCGAATCGCTGTGTTCGTTTGCTCCTCTATTTCCCTTACCGTCTTAGCTACCGAGACTATGGCTATGTCATCTGCAAAGCCCACAATTGTAGTCCCGTTCGGCAATCGCAATCGAAGTACTCCATCGTACATAATGTTCCATAGTAGTGGCCCAAGTACAGAGCCCTGCGGGACACCCGCCGTCACTACGTATTCCTGCTCTCCTTCATCCGTTAGGTATATTACCTTCCTGTCCTGAAAGTAATTGTTCAGTATCTCCATTAAGTATGGCGGCGTAGCCGTGTTAAAGAGGGCTCTCATAATCCGCCCCCAATTCGCTGAGTTGAACGCGTTTCTAACATCAAGTGTGACAACCGCGCAGTATTCCTTGGTGCCAAATCTCCACCTTTCGCCCTCTATTGCATCTCTTGCAATGTCGACCACTCTTCTTATCGCGTCAATAGTGGATCGTCCTTTCCTAAATTCGTATTGCAGGTCCGAGAGAGCTCCTCCTGCCTCGGCACACGTCAGTAGTCGATTGTATATAATCCTCTCCAGTATTTTTCCCATCGTGTCAAGTAGACAGATGGGCCGATACGACGATGGTTCCCCTGGTGGTTTCCCAGGTTTTGGAATGAGAACCAATTTCTGCTTCTTCCATCTACGTGGAAAAACACCCTCGACGAAGCACTTGTGGAACACCTTGGCGAACATATCCGGTCTGAGTCGGATAGCCACCTTAAGTGCCCTATTTGGGATTCCGTCTGGCCCCGGTGTCTTCCTATCTCCTATTCCAGTGCATGCTGCGAGTACCTCCTCTCCTGTTACCTCGGGTATGGTATGAATGGCCTCCGGCTCCCTACTTATAAAAGTGTAGGGCTGGCCCCGTGGGAATAATGTACCAATGATCTCCCGTAGCAAAACTGGACAACCTAGTTTAGGCTGTTCTCGAGCACCGATTCTCTTGCAGACGACTCTGTACGCCGTCCCAAAAGGATTGATGTCAGCTTCCTGGCATATCCGCTGAAAGGATAGTTTCTTGCTCCTTTTAATGGCTCTTCTAAGTTGACGCCTTAGATCTTCATATGACTTCCCATGTCGGTCTTCCTCTCGTGCGCTGGGCCCGTCTTCTCGCCCCAAAGCACGCCGAACGCAGTCTTCGAATCTCGTTATTCCACCAGTAGCAGGGGGAACGTCCCCTACACACAGTTCTCCTAGGCATAGCAGCATCACATGCAGTGTTGAGCATTTCGTATACGCCGCTCACTAATTCCTCGACCGTGCTGCCAGTCGTATGAAAAGACGACAACATCAATCTATACGTCTCCTCGTCAAAGCGGGAGTCCTTCCATTTAGGTCCCGTGAACTTCGGCAATCCGTTTCCTCTCGTGTTGCGCCCAGTAACCGTCATCACGATTGCCTGATGGTCACTATTCGTGAAGTCCTCAGTTAGCCTCCATGCGGTCCGCGAAACAAGGCCATCGCTCACGAACGACAAATCTATTATCGAGCTCGAATCAGCTCTCCTAAATGTGCTTCCTCTTCCGTCATTCATCAGCGCCACAGGAAGGGAAGCGAATGTTTCCAAGAGGCAGCGACCCCTGGCGTTAGTATATCTACTACCCCATTCGATCGCCCAAGCGTTAAAATCTCCTCCAATAATAACGGGGGTGTTCAGGCGCACGTGTGACGCCAGCCTCTCCAACATATGTTGGAACTCATCCATTGACCACCTCGGGGGGGCGTAACAGCTGTAGACGAAAACTCCCTTTATCCTGGCCATAACAAAACCAATGTCCCGCGCATAGGTTTGCTGGAAGGGTAATGAACCACAAGTCCATATAGCCGCAGTACTAGATCCGTCCGTGATCCAAGTACTATTCATCGGTACTCTATAAGGTTCGCTTATGATTGCGACATCGATATTCTCCTCCTTTACTCTCTGGACCAATAGGTCCTGGGCTGCTTCGCAATGATTCAGATTAATTTGTATTAACTTCATCTCCTAGATCGCGATTTAAGAGCGCTTTGAAACTGAGGACACTTCCTGCTCCCCGCGATATGTTTGGCGAACTTTGGGTTGTCCACTTTGCAGAACATGCAGAGTGGTTCCCGTTCGCAATTCCCAGCAATGTGACCGTCCTGTCCACACTTGCGGCATGTTCCCGAACGGTCAACTTTACTCTTGCACAGGCGGGCTATATGTCCAAACTGCAAGCATCGGAAGCATTTCGTCGGAATGTTCCTCTCGCGAATCCTGCATATGACCCAGCCGATCCTAATTCTACCTTCCTTCAGGAGAATAGCTGCACCTTCTGCACTAAGGCTCACTGTGGCCGTTTGTGTCCCACCGTATGCCCTCCTGAGACCAACTATGTCGGCTTCAGCGAAGCCCTCAAGACCTGGAATGTTCTGTATTGCGTTATATACATCTCCCTTCTCCGTGATCTCATCAATGTCCTTTATCTCAATTGTCTTCCTCTCCTTTAGAGCGCGGACAGTCGCGCACTCCCCTAGGAGCTCTCCAATGGCTCCTCTGAAGTCCTCCGTTCGCTCGCCGTTCTTGCCGAGCTGAAGTAGTAGCTCCCCTTTGACGGTTCTCCGAATTTTCGTCACGTTTTCACCTAGTTTACAGAGCTTAGGGTCCGTTTTAACCCTCCTCAAAATGTCAGCATACGATGTGTCATCCCTCGTTGCTATCATTATCGCATCAGGCTTTGTTTTCCTCTCCTGAGGTTTCTTTTCCTTCTTTTTCTTTTTAGTGACTTTTTGCCACCCTGGCTCTCCAGTCGATTCCTGAGCATTTACCTGCTGACTCAGAGTCGTCTCAGTAGTCCTCCTAACCAAAGCTTTCGGTTTAGGATTTGGAGTTCTCCTCTTTGCTTCGGGAGTCTCAACAGTTTCCTCCTGTCTCCTCTTGCCCTCCTGATTTCTCATCCAGGGCGAAGTTTGAGTTGCAGAACTGCTGCAACTCTTCTCATCAGTTGACTGCCCCCTCAATTCACCTGCGTACAGGTCGTATAGGGTCTTAATAGAGTCGATTGCATCTCTCATCGGCTGGTGGATTGATCTCCTCTTTCCATCCTCCATCATATCAACTAAGCTCCTAATTTGGTCTCCGAGTTGACCAAAAACCCCGCTGGTCGATGCCGTCGGGTTGCTTCGCCTCGGTTCCGACCCCGATGCCACCAATCCTGAAGATTCTCCATTCACTGGGGATCTCGGAGTCCTCGTACTCTGGCCGAATGGGTTCATTTCCCGATTCCGCACAGGAGATCTTAGAATCCTTGAGCTCTGCCCGAAAGCGTTCAGCTCCAAGGTATTCATATCGTTCGTCGTCTTATTTGTAGGTTTATTTTTGTTGTTAATCATTTCATTAGGGCCCCAACTCCCGGCCGCTATCCTAATCCATCGTTGTAGTCGTCACAAAAGACCCCGTGGTTATCTATGCAAAAGCAGGGAGGCCACGCGAGGGTTGACACGTAACCTCATGGGAATACGTGTTCAGAGCCAGGTCGACGTAAACCAGGGATTCACATCTGGTCCTACAACACCAACTTAACGGTGATAAATCAGGAACGTACCGACAGACTTGCCATCATTTTAACGGGGCGGGGGCAATGACAGCATTAGCCCGACAGCCATTTCAGCCAGCTATCACACCGCTTACTAAAGTGCCGGAATACTGCCATCGTCAGCCTATATCACCAATTCAAATCCAATTTCCGGTATACCATAATTAGAACCTTACCGGGCTCGGTTCTAATGCCCCAATCAAGGGCGTCGTAGTTCGCCGCTTCGGTGGAACTGAGGGAACCACGGAGTCGTTACTCTCCTATTTTCCATCTCTTGAGGGAACCCCCTGTGGGATGATGCCTAGTTAATGGCGGCATCGATTCGCCATGTCGCAGATAACGTCTTCGGTCACTTGTACCTTTTTGTAGTACGCCTCCGTATCTGCCGCTCTTGGTCGGGGACTGCTTATTGGTTATTCGCAGCTAGCCTACCTGGGATAGGCCGTTCAGTTATCCGCCACCTACTGACCCCCATGGTAGCCCGAAGCTAAGCCCCATGTTATGTATGTGTGTATGTATGTATGTATGTATGTATGTATGTTTTTTTTTTTTTTTTTTTTTTTGTCTTGAGCCGGAGGTGGGAATCTTCGAAAGACACTTTTGTTCCAACAAAAGAGTGCACGATTCACCATCGCTGGTGCCTACGTACTAAACCCACCCCCTACACACTTCAACCACTCTCCCTCCGCGGGACTGCCGTAAGGTATTACTTCGCGGAGAGCTGGTTAGCTTGAAAGCTTTATCACTTTAATTCAAATTTCGCCTTCGTTCTTCCAGTCTTCGGAGTACTATCAAAACTTCAGCCATTCTCTGGCTATATTGACTCCATAAAATCCTACAGTTCAACAGCTCTTCCATTAGCCGGTTTGGTTCCAAATTCGTTTCTCCCGGCCATCTAAATCTGGGACAGCATGTAAGAATATGCTCCGCATCTTCCTCCTCATCTACACAGTTTGGGCATATAGGAGAAGTTTCATGACCAAATCTGTGCAGGTACTTCCTGAAGCACCCATGACCAGTTAGGAACTGGGTCACGTAGTAGTTCAACTCGCAATGTTCGTTCTTCATCCAAGGGGTTACATGAGGGACAAGACGAAATGTCCATCTTCCCTTTAGACTGCTCTCCCATCGTGACTGCCATTTGTGCATGGAAGTCCTTCGTTCCTCCGCTTTTATAGCCGCTATTTGTCCCGGGTGCTCGAGACGGCGAAGGTATATCCTTCTCATTTCATCCGCCAGTATATCTATTGGTATTGTCTTTGCCAATACCAAAACTGCTTCATCAGACACTGTCCTGAAGCCACTTATCCGTCTAATCGCGCTTAGACGATACACCGAGGACAGTATCCTCCTCGTCGTCCCCACTGAGAGTGCCTCCGACCATATTGGGCAAGCATACAGCATTATCGACGTTACTACCGCCGAAATTATTCTCCTTTTAAATGGACCTGGTCCTCCAATATTTGGCATCATCCTCGCCAGTGCTCCCTGTGTTACAGATGCTTTTTCACCGATGTATTTCACGTGCTCCTTGAAGTTCAATCTGTCGTCGATAATCACTCCTAGGTATTTTATCGCCCTCTTCGATTCGATCCTTGTGCCTCCAACGGTCAATTCCATCTTCTCCACTGTATGTATGTATGTATGTATATATGTATGTATGTATGTATGTATGTATGTATATATGTATGTATGTATGTATGTATGTATGTATGTATGTATGTATGTATGTATGTATGTAATATGTATGTATGTATGTATGTATGTATGTATGTATGTATGTATGTATGCATGTATGTATGTATGTATGTATGTATGTATGTATATAAGCATGTATGCATGTATGTATGTTACGTACGAGCTAAAGGTTGGGAATCTTCGAAAGACATTGGTAGCCCGGCCTACCAATGTGCACGATTCGCCGCAAGACTTACTCTCGGCTTGCTGAACGCATACGTACTAAACCCAGCCTAGTTCGTCACACTTTCAACCATTTGCCCCCCCCCGGGACCACAATCAAGTATTACTTCGGGGGGGTGGTGGAGATTCAGCGAGTGCTGCCTTCAAATTCTGCTGACCTTGCTCTCTCAGCCTGTTTTTGTTGCGTCAATACCTTCCTTGCGAAAACACATACTGCGTTCCAATTGTCACATGAGGTTAACATCAGGTTAACTATATTATCGGGCGTTACCTGGAATCCCATTGTCTCCTCCAGGCAATTTCGTTGAACAACATATCGCGGGCAAGTAAAGAAAATATGCTCCGCCGCCTCCCTTTCAATGGGGCATTCTGGGCATTCCTCGTCTGCATCATGACCATACTTATAGAGATATGCCCTATAACATCCATGGCCGGTTAGTAACTGTGTCAGGTAGAAGTTCACCTGACCATGTTTCCTTTTGGTCCATTCGCCTATGCTCGGTATGAGTCTGTGGGTCCATCTTCCTTTGGTGGAATTGGACTAGTCTTCCTGCCATCTATGCATAGCGTCATCCACTAACTGAAGAGGATTGTAAAGATCCTTTCCCCTCCTTGTGTCATGTTTCCTCCTCTCTACATCCACTACTAGCCTCAGGGGCATCATCCCCGCAATCACCAATGTTACACACCGTGCGGAAGGCAGAAATCATCCTGAAAGCTGATCTCCTGTAGGCCGCTTCTATTCCTGCTCTATAGGTCCTCTTATCCATGGCCTCGGCGATCGATTCACTACCTTCATCAGTAACCTCCTCCTCCTCTCCTGTTTTGGGCCTCCTAGGTTAGGCATTATTCTGGCAAGTGCACATGATGTCGCCGCATACTTTCCACCGATGTACGTCGGGTGTTCCCTAAACGTGAGCCTGTTATCAATCATTACTCCCAGATATTTAATCGCCTGCTTTGATTTTATGCGCTGGTCACCTAACGTTATTGTAATAAATTCCATCCTCTTCCTACTGCTTACAAGTTGTACATCCGTCTTGTGATCAGCAAGTTTGAGACCTATTTCCGTTATCCAGCTCCTGACTATGCATTTGAGGCATGTATGTATGTCTGAATTTTTTTTGTCGTCTTGAGCCGGAGGTTGGAATCTTCGAAAGACAATTTTGTTCCAAGCTAAACCCACCCCTATATCCTTCAACAGAATTACATTCGATGGGCAGCTGGAGTCAGTTAAAGAACTACCAATATATTCTGACAGATTCCCTATTTGGTGCAATTTGTGAGTCAGCAGAGTAATTGTACTGTACCTCTCTAAAAATTATTAAAATCGTAACACTTTCCCACCGCAACGAAAAAATTGTACTTGGTTGGTATAAGGTTGCAAAAAAAGACGTCACCACATACCACATGGCAAGCTATGTACGTATATTACTATCTTATTGAGAGGCAAGTTTGATGAATAATGAGTCACATATTATTAGTTGAAGCATCCAACGTTTATGATTTAAAAATGTTTTTTTTCTTTTCAATTCTCCTCATCTCTAAAGTTTTTCCAGCACCAGTGCTTCTTTCCAACTATTTTCATAAGTTTCATAAAAAAAGTTTTTCTAATGCATTTTATTTCTTATTTAATGATATAAAAATCAATACTAAAAGGCCAAAAAGAAAAAGAAAAGCAATTTTTTAGATGACGTCTGATGGATAATATTTTATACGAGCAAATATTACTCATACGCCATCATCAATGACCCATGAAAAGTTATTTCAAAGAAAAAACTCTCTTAAACGTTATAAATTTAAAGGAAAATATTTAAATTTCTTGGTTTGAATTAAAATTATAAGGTTTCTAGCTCTCTCTATTCCTCTCCCTCACTCTCTTTTTCTTTCCATTTAAAACACACAAAATTTATTCATACTCTCATATGCACATACATGCGTACACATACACTTTGAATTTAATTACATTGATTTGAAATCAAGATGATAAAGTCCTCAAATTAAACGCATTCTACTACGCTCTCTCAATCTCTCCTAGTCATGCTATATAACCTCCAAGGCATAGTGAAAGAGAGAGAGAGAGAGTGAGCAGGAAACAAAAGTAATTTGCATTATTAATTAGATTTTTTCTCCCCGTTACTGCTTTGCTTGCTTAAGCTGTTGCTATTTTTCTTTTCTTTGCAAAATCACTGCTCTTTTACTCTCCCTCACTCTCTCTAGCCTTCTCTCGCCTTCTCTCGCATCACTTAATGAGCTCTTGTTAGAGACTCTCAAGTGTGAAACAAGTTAAAGCATTTGGGAATTTAAAAAAATTCTTCACGTTTTTTCTTTCTTTCATACTCGCCAACAATGTGGGTGTAAGAGATTGAGAGTGTGGTGTTAAACCAAAACTCAAACACTCATACTAAATGCTTCAAGTGCGAGAGTTTACTTAAAGACAGTACATGTGCCCGTTTTGTGTGTATATGTATGCGTCTTTACTAATATATTTACTCTTACTCTTCGGGGTGTTTTAATGTGAAGCCCCAGCATAAGTGTTTTTAGTTTTTTGTTTATGAGTTCGTTTACAAGTGATGTATGAGTTTAAATGTATGTATGCGTGCCTATTTGTTTGTATGTATGCTTACATACGATATGTATTAAATAAGCAAATTATCTTAACAGCCACTTTGTAAATGTTTACACACGCATACATATAAACGTATAAATATTCAATGGCAGCGATAACAATCATTTAATCAATAAACTTCAAAATAACAACAACAACAGCAACACCAACAAACATACTTTGTTACTAAATAGAAAATAAAACAAAGAATAACAAAAACAATACTGCGATAAATAAACAACAAAACATTAATTGAAGGAATACTAATAAAGTGCAACAATAACATTAAAACAACGGAAAAAATAAGTTGATGGAAAGAAAAAACATAGACTGGTGGTAGGAAAAAAATTATTGAAAAACATTATGAATGGGACTTAAGGCCTTATATTTCTGCTTATACAGGGTAAAGTTAAAAAGGCCTCAACATGTAAAATCGTGAAATAGGAAAAAATATAAGTTGTTGTAAAAAATCTGTTGTCCGGAGACGTCTTTAAACTGTTGGCCCTGCCACTTATGTATAAAATTAACGCACACAGCATAAGTGGTGTGAGAAGTTAGGTTGTAATCCTGACTAAAGTGTTGTAAGGATCAATTATGTATGTATCAGAGATCAGCAATGAATTGCTTTTTAGCCAAACTTTCTTAGGTGGGTAGCAGAGGTCAGCAATGTACTTATGAAATTTTGAGTATGAGTGACTCAACCATATTGTAATCCAACTACTCTGATTCATTCGTACTCAGTACAACATTGATTTATAAGTGCAAGTTGCAATAAGTATGAGTACAACGTTGACATCAAACTCATAATATTCGAAATATGTTTGATTCATACGCCTACTCATTCAGATTCATAAATTTAGAAAAATACTTATTGTACTCATAAATGATTCGAGTGATTCGAATCATTCGTCAAAATTTACAGTCTTAGTTGCTGTTGCATTTACAAAAAAAGAAGACAGAAAAAGCCAAAGACAGCAAGCAGAGCAAACACAAAATCTTCTTGTGAGTATTGTAGTGTTCGTACGCAAGTCATACTTATTTTGTGATTCGTGTATACGATGAATCATGGAGAGTCGAAATCAATAACATCATGCGTATTGTTAAGTATGAGTACCATGAGTATTTCAAACTTTGAGTATGCGTAGTATGAGTAAGACATTAAAATAAGTATGAATTCGTATAAGTAAAGGGTGTTTTTCTTTAGAGGTATAGCACTTTAAGTTGGCATTACTTTTCAAGATGGCGACCGATTTAACAGCTGTCAAGTGATTTATTCTCAGTTTGGTTTGGCAATTCATCATGAATAGACGTACGCCTGAACAACGCTTGCAAATAGTGCAATTTTATTTCGAAAATAATGGTTCTGTGCGGAAAACGTATCGCGCACTACGTCCATTTTATCGTCGACAAAATCGTCCATCAGAGCAGTTAATTCGATTAACCATGGAACGTTTTCGCACCACGTTTACTCTTATTGATAACACGCATCCCCAGAGACGCTGTACGGTGCGTACAGAAGAAGCTATTGCTGCTGTAGAGCGTAGCATTGAGGAAGACCCGAATGAGTCCATCCGCCATCGAGCACAGGAATTGGATTTGTGTCCATCCACTTTATGGAAGATTTTGCGGAAGGATCTTGGTTTGCGTGCTTACAAAATCCAACTCGTGCAAGATTTGAAGCCAAACGATCATCAAGTAAGGCGTAGATTCGTCGAATGGGCCCAAAACGTGATTACCGTTGTTCCCGATTTTCATAAGCGAATTTTGTTTAGCGATGAAGCGCACTTCTGGTTGAATGGCTACGTCAACAAACAAAACTGCCGCATTTGGAGTGAAGGTAATCCTCAAGTGTAGGTGGAAACACCGTTACATCCAGAAAAACTGACTGTTTGGTGCGCTTTATGGGCTGGTGTAATCATTGGTTCGTACTTTTTCAAAAACGATGGTGGCCAGAACGTTACAGTCAATGGTGATCGGTATAGAGCCATGATTACAAACTTTTTCATTCCTGAATTGAATAACCATGATGTCCAGGAGATGTGGTTTCAACAAGACGGCGCAACATGTCACACAGCTCGTGCCACAATAGATTTATTGAAAGACACGTTTGGTGACCGCCTAATTTCACGTTTTGGACCTGTGAATTGGCCTCCAAGATCTTGTGATTTAACACCGCGAGACTACTTTCTGTGGGGCTATGTAAAGTCATTGGTCTATGCGGTAAAGCCACGAACACTTGACAATTTGGAAGACAACATTCGCCGTATTATTGCCGATATACGGCCACAAATGTTGGAAAAGTCATCGAAAATTGGACGTCCAGATTGGACTACATCCGCGCCAGCCGTGGCTGTCATATGCCAGAAACCATATTTAAAATGTAATGCCACAAGATTATCTTTCGGCTAAATAAAATTCATGTCAATCGAATAATCCATCGTTGCTTTATTGCAACTTAAAGTTCTATACCTCTATAAAAAACACCCTTTATAATTCGAATCTACTCATCTTTTTGAATACTCATAGCTAACTTCTGATATGTATGTAAGCATAAAGTGTTGTAAAATGAAATCCATTGAAGATGGTTATTCCAATAGAAAACTTTACTATACTATGGGATCTAATATTAAGCGGTTCCTTCATCTGTCTTTAAATTCAAATAAAACAAAGTGTGTATGAAGTCGCCGTAGGCTAGTAGGTAGTGTAATGGCTTACTAGATGTGAGGCCATGGTTCAAACACAAGCCCAGACATCTCCAACAAAACGAAATACGAAAAAATATTTCTTCGGCAACTTCCTCTCAGCAGACTTCTGACAAAAGACTCTGAATGTAAATAAAATTGCAAAGAAAAGTTTTTACTAAAATCTATCATTCGGAGTCTACTTTAAGTTGTGGGTTCCGCCACTCATGTATGAAATTAACTCACACAACATAAGTTGCGTGCGAAGCTAGGTCGCAATTCTGATTGAAGAGTTGTAATGACCAATTATGTAAGCGAGTAAGTGTGCAATGTAATTGAAATTGTATTTTCAATATGATTCCAACATCGTTCAAATGTCCGCCACGGTTTCTCTGGATGCAGCATATCAGAAATTTTCAATTTTTTATGACTCCAGTGCATAAATGAGGCTGGATTTAAACGATTACATCGGCCGATGTCTTATTCACAATAAATCGCTGGTGTAGATTTAACCTTTGTATCAAAAATGATACATTTCAATTTTTGAGACGATATAATTTTAATTCAGAAAATGTTAGATGCCTGATATTTTTATAATTCGTTAGTATTGTGATTGTCGTTATTTTAAACCAAATAAAAAAAGAAAATTTTGAGCAGGACTTAAAAAATTCAAAAACCTCATAATTTTATCTTATGCATCATTTTTGATACATACGACTTTCCTAGGGATTCTTTGGTGTTGGGTATATAATTTCTTTAAGTTTTCAAAAGATTTTATGATGTTTATCGCCACAGATGGTACTACTTGGAACAGAACAAACTGCCTTTAGTAGTTTGGGATGAAAGAATATTACCAATTTTCACGCAGATTGCTAGCAGCTGTCACATGAAATGTTGTAGAGACTTTCTTACTGCCCTTCTCATATTTATCTTCCATGACATACAAACATTAGAAAAAAGTGTTTCGTCCTATGTTTTATTTCATGGATATTACAGATGATAGTTAGAGTTAGATAGTTAGATAGTTAGATAGAGATAACAGAATCATTCGCTTTGATAACGTGCTCCTCGGAAGCGATGATAAATTTACACCTATTACGCCTCTTCGAAAACTGAGCTGTAAGTCTTTCAGCTTTTAATAGTCCCAATAATTTTGTCGCTATAGACTAGTAACAAATTGAATTTTATGGTCGTTATACATTTCGTGGTGCACCGGAATCGAATTCGCAGTTTTAGATTCAAGCACATGCTACGTGCGTAGCAACTATTTATAGCCGTAGTTGGGGAAACTTGTATCTGGGACACCAGACAGGTTGTTATTGACATAATCGATGTTCTATTGCAACAGGAAACATTTTTACCTCACATGACGTCGACAAAAGGTTTCAGATAACCCTCGATTGGGAGCGTTACTGATGGGAGTGACAATAAGATGCCCCATCGAATCAATTGGAAACTTATAAATCGCCACAAGGCAAGGGTGCTAGATGTCAAATTGTTACCATTTAGAAAAAAATACAACCAAGCTGACATGAAGTGTTTGATTTTTACGTACATAATGTCAAAAATTTTGGCGTAAATTTCATAAAAGTGATAATAAAATGTCATAATATAAAATAGTTTTATTCAAATGATTTAAAATAAATAAAAATATTTAAATTTTTTTTCAAAATCTATCAATAATCGTCACAATTCTATGTACTACGAGTATGTATCAAAAGTGATACATAAGCTAGAATTATGAAGTTTTTTTAAGGCTCGATCTGCGGTTAAGAAAATTCCACAAACAAGTCAAACGGGCTCAAATTGCACAATCCCTGTGGCCAGTCGACACCGCATCCACCTGGTTCAGTTAAGTCTTGTACGGGTGCAGGCTAAAACTGCATATGACTTTAGATCACTAATTAGCTGACTAAAGACTACGAAGTCGCAGTAGTCCTGTAGGTAGTGTGTTAGCTTATGAGATTTGAGGCCCAGGTCCGACATCAAAACGAAAATATGAAAGAATAGTTCTTAATATTGACATGAAAAAGTTCCTCAAAAATCTGTTATTAGGAGGCGACTTTAAACTGTATGGCCTGCCACTCATGTAGAAAATTAACGTACACAACATAAATGGTGCCAGAAGCTAGGAAGTGATCCTGACTGAAAAATTGTAATGAACAATTATATATGTACGTAAGTATGTAAGGCCTCCGAATGCAATGGAAATACAATTTGAGCATTTTAATTTGGTACTTAAGACCATTTTCTCTATAACCATTGAACTATTATAATAATATTGATGCTAAGGCTTCAGAAAATGACGATGTTGCTGCTGTTGTCGTTGTCGTTGTCGCTGTCTTTGTCGATATGAGTGAATGATTAATTTTGATGTGTAAGTGCGTATGTGTATGTGTGTTGCTACTTAAAATATTAAATACACACATGTACACTTGCACTTACGTACTGAATACTTACCAATACACTTATGCTTTAACACTTACTAGTGCTGTTATTACTATTAACATGCACTTACACTTACGCTTTCCTTTAACTTATAAACTGTTATTCTTACACTTACGCATACTCACACTCACACACTTATACATTCTTGTTTCTCTTTAAGTGTTATTCCGTTTAATTTTTAATCAGCCATAAAAAAAATTACAATTTTATGGCAGACACTTAAACATATTCTCTCTGCATAATATTAGAAAAAGAGAGCAAAGGAAAGAGAGAGAAAGAGAGAGAGGGAGAATTGTTGTTACATAGTGTTTAATTGAGTAATTTGTTTAGCTAAGCATTCAGGAAAACTTGATTTTTAAAAAATCATAAAAAACGCGATTTTGATATCGATTTCGAGGATATGCTCGCGGTGTTGGCTTAGAAATGGAATCAAAGTGTAAAACTGAAGCCAAATAGCAGACGTACGAGTTATCAATCACATGCCAATGTAATGTTTTTTAAACATTTTGGCTACTCCAAGAACTTATTGTACTCCACTGTATCTTATGAAGGTCAGCTTACTAGTTATTCGCACTAGTTCAGCCACATACATACATACATACATAATTGGTCATTACAACCCTTCAGTCAGGATTACAACCTAGTTTCTCACACCACTTATGTTGTGTGTGTTAAATTTATACATGAGTGGTGGGACCTACAGTTTGAAGTCGACTCCGAACGACAGATTTTTGAGAAACTTTTCATGGCAATTTTTATTTACTCCCAGAGTTTTTGCAGAAATCTGCTGAGAGGAAGTCGCCGAAGAAATCCTTTTTGTATTTTATTTTGATGTCTGACCTGGGTCTCGAACCCTGGCTTTTCGTCTAATAAGCCAACACACAACCTACTAGACCACGGCGACTTAGTCTCTTATCACTTGTTTCAATTGAGTAGTTCGAGCATGGTTTGGCATGGCTGGATTGGCACTTGTTGTACTTGCGGCAGAGACCATTTTGAATGTTGAGCCGTCTTGTTGAAACCATTTCTTCTGGACATCATGGTTATTCAATTCAGGAATGAAAAAGTTAGTAATCATGGCTCTATACCGATCACCATTGACTGTAATGTTCTGGCCAACATCGTTTTTGAAAAAGTACGGACCAATGATTCCACCAGCCCATAAAGCGCACCAAACGGTCAGTTTTTCTGGATGTAACGGTGTTTCCACATACACTTGAGGATTACCTTCACTCCAAATGCGGCAGTTTTGTTTGTTGACGTAGCCATTCAACCAGAAGTGCGCTTCATCGCTAAACAAAATTCGCTTATGAAAATCGGGAACAACGGTAATCTCGTTTTGGGCCCATTCGACGAATCTACGCCTTACTTGATGATCGTTTGGCTTCAAATCTTGCACGAGTTGGATTTTGTAAGCACGCAAACCAAGATCCTTTCGCAAAATCTTCCATAAAGTGGATGGACACAAATCCAATTCCTGTGCTCGATGGCGGATGGACTCATTCGGGTCTTCCTCAATGCTACGCTCTACAGCAGCAATAGCTTCTTCTGTACGCACCGTACAGCGTCTCTGGGGATGCGAGTTATCAATAAGAGTAAACGTGGTACGAAAACGTTCCATGGTTAATCGAATTAACTGCTCTGATGGACGATTTTGTTGACGATAAAATGGACGTAGTGCGCGATACGTTTTCCGCACAGAACCATTATTTTCAAAATAAAATTGCACTATTTGCAAGCGTTGTTAAGGCGTGAGTCTATTCATGATGAATTGCCAAACCAAACTGAGAATAAATCACTTGACAGCTGTTAAATCGGTCGCCATCTTGAAAAGTAATGCCAACTTAAAGTTCTATACCTCTATAAAAAACACCCTTTACAATCGCAGCTTTTCCAGATAGACACACACTATTCTCCAGACAAACTCACGTTATCCGAGTGATTGTATGACAAACTGACTGTCGGACAATATAACCATGGCACGTCCTTTGTTCTTCTTGTTGTCCAAATTGGATTGAGCACATCTTTTGATGGAATAGACTTGCACATTGAAAATAACCAACACCCAACAACCATTATCAGTCTTCAACCCATCTGTATACCATATATTGGTTTTTCTATTGAAATAATAGTGTTACGTTTTTACCTTTTAAAAACGTTTAAAATATGAGCTCGTAGATTACAAATAAAATAAAATAAATTTATGTTTGGTTTTAATTAAAATTCTTTATTATTCGAACGATTCTGTGTGCCACTGTTTACAACTTGATGTAAACAACAACAATTGCTTTGTTTGTTATTCCTCTGTTTCTACCCTTAGCATAAACAATAACAATTACTAGACAATTGTTCGACAGATCTTTGTAACGAAGATCTTCAAAGCACAATTACTCTCTTCAAACGCACCGCTTCTTCACACAAGACTGACTAAACTTCACTCACTCACTCGCCTGCTGTGCCTTGTGTGATGTTCTTGGCTTCGCCTTCTCGAAATCTCTACAAATGTAAATATCGTTGTTTTATTATTGTTGTTTGTGTATTTTGTTTACATTTATTATTGTAGTGTTTGTTGTTGTTTTTTGGTTTACTTGTTTACCATTTTTTATGCTGCTGTTTGTTGTTGTATTTTTGTTTACTTGTTTACAATTTTAATATTAAGTGATGCAAAAGCAAAACATCAGTATCTATATTCTTCATTTTCGGAACGATAAGTTGCTTCCGAGTTGGCCTATTTGTTCTCGTTATTTCTCATAACCATAGAGTTTACTGCTTCTGTCACAGAAGAGAACTGTAATCCATTCGGTTTGTCAGTTTATGATGCCCACTGATTTCTGTAGTGTCAGTTTTGAATCCCATTATTCTCACCACAGTCTACATTATAGAACTCTGAGCCTGTCTTTCAAATATCAAATGAGGCATTAAAATGCTCATCGAAAATGTGCCAAAGGGCAGCCACTGAAGAGAGAAAAATCAGAATGCAGACTAACGATCCAAAAGTTTATGGCAGGTTGTCTCATTATATGTATGAAGCGATGATTGAAATTATTTGCATATTTATTAAACATACGCCCCCGTTTTTAAATTATTTTATGTAAGGCCCTAAGAAAATCAAACATCAAATTTTTTTAACCATGACTCTGAAACAAATTTTTGAATTTTTTTTCTCAAGATTTCCCTTCCTTACTTTGCTTAAACACTTGCAGGTTCCTTTAAAAAAAATATTTAAAAACCAACTTTTTTATAATGCCATGCTTAAGTATATTTTTCAGTTTATTGTTGTTGTTGTTGCGTTGATGGTGTTTTGCTAATATTTTTATAGCCAACGGCGCCAAATAGACTGGATTTTATTAATATTTAAATGTCAGGTTAGTGATGTTGTATTTCTTTTCATTTTTTTTTCTTTTCTTCATTTCTTTTACTTTCTTCTTTACTTTCTTTTTTTTCTGCCATTCTTAGCTGGTTACATGTACTTGAGAAAACAATTGTTATGTTCCTCCTCGTTTTTTTTTTTGTATTTTTTTATTCGTTTTTATTTTATTTTTGTTTTTGTCTTAAAGAAACAATATTATGCCACAGTCACTATGGCTTCCTGAATAAACAAGCATTAGCAACCAATAGCAGCAGTCAAGTATGAAGGTTTAGAATTTTGGAAACACATTCAGCTTGCGTTATGGGTTGCCCACTTTATGGTTTTCAGAGTCAAGTTAAATAAAATCGTTCGAAAATCATGATTTCGATGAAATTTTGATTTCATTTTAATGCTGAAACCTTGACCAATATGTAGGACATATGACGTCATTTGAATCATCACTTCAGGATTGATTGCAGTAGTCGAACTTTTGGAGGTAGTTCCACACCATTTTTTGCTGACTTTTCGAGCCGTATATCGGCAAGTTGACAAACGTGAAGCAACGTAAAAATATTATCCGCATAGATTTGTAACCACGTAGAAATGTCCAGAGACTTCAAATCGCATGATCTTGGTGCGTATTGGTGCCGTAAAAAAGTTAATTTACTCTCTGTGGAAACCAAATCAGTTCTATCTCATGGCTTAACCCTTTGACAGGCACTGACGTCTATAGACGTCACAACAACGTTTTCTGGCGGCACATGACGTGTATACACGTCATAAACTGTTTCCTTTAAAATCGGAGATACAGCAAGTGTCCCACGGGATGGCCTCCTAAAATTTTGGTGTCCGTCAAAGGGTTAAGGTACCATTTCGTTGAAAAAAAATATCTTTCCTTTCAAAATATATAAGTATGTATAGGCTTAACAAAGTCAAGTGTCATACAGCCATAGCGTTCTGAATTCACTGCAACGATCCTTTCAGCGAGATGCACGCTGTAGTGTGGTAAATAGTTAGTTAGATTACTAGACGTGGGATCAACAATTCAAACCTCAGCTCAAATATCTTGACCACCTTTCAGCAATCTTCCGGCAAAAGCTTTGAGAATAAATTAATTGACATGAAAAATCTTCACATGTCTGTCATTCAGATTCAACGTACTTCCCGATAAAGTTCTTGGATAACGTAAACGCACAAAAATAAAAATATATGATGTGAGCAGCCAGATCTTAATCCGGACTAAAGAAATCATTAATGCACCCTAAGAGAAAACAGCGCCTGTACCTGATAGCCTGGTTGCAGTCAATTGTCCTTGTGAACATTCTAGAGTTTGTCGGAGCTATGTTGTGGTTGGAAGAGACGTACTAGGAATACCCTCCTATTTAGATTTAGGGCAGTTCAGTACAACCCTATGACTCCACCACACTATTACGCATATCAAACAGTCGCTCTTTCTGAAAACAAGGATTATTCCACAATTACTTCTGGGTACTTCGGGTTCCTTATGCAACAATTTTACATGTTCAGGTAATCACAGAGTGGGTAATGAGCTTCATCCCTGAAGTAAATTATGTTGAAAATCTGTTGCTCTAGCACTCTATCAACATATCTAAGGCAATACGAATTATCAGCCGGCTTTAATTATTATGTGAGGCGCAAAATACGCGCTCATTAGCTGTAAGATTCAGACGTCGCCGTAGTCTAGTAGGTAGTGTGTTGGCTTATCAGACGTAAAGCCAGGGTTCGATCCCCAGGCCACACATCAAAGACAAAATACAAAAAGTATTTCTTCGGCGACTTCCTCTCAGCAGATTTCTGGCAAAAACTCTGAGAATAAATAAAATTGCCATGAAAAGTTTCTCATAAATCTGTCGTTCGGAGTCGACTTTAAACTGTAGGTCTCACCATTCATATATAAAATTAACACACGCGCAACATAAGTGGTTTGAGAAACTAGGTCATAATCCTGACTGAAAGGTTGTAATGACCAATTATGTATGTATGTATGTTTAATTATTATATGAGTCGCAAAATACGCGGTCATTAGCTGTAAACTCGGCCCAATTGCAGGGAACTTCATGGAATCGACAAATTCTGTTTATTCGCCACGCTTGCTCCAACAGATGTGAAATTTTTGTGCAACTCTTATTTTGTGATATTGTACAGGACTGGAAGCATCTCTAGCGCTTCCTATCATAGTCAGGATTACAACCGAGGATTACAATCCTTTATTCAGGATTACAACATAGCTACTACCCAGGTTACGTGCATTAATTTCGTTTTTAAGTTTACAGTTTAAAGTCGAACTCTGAACGACAGTTTCTTGAGAAACCTTTTCATAGCAATTTTATTTACTCCGAGGGTTTTTGCCAAAAAATTGCAGAGAAGAAGTCTTAATTCGTTTTATTTGAGATGCCTGAGCCAAAACTTGAACCACCAGCTCAGGACTAATTCCATTTCCATTTTTCCATCTAAATGGTCCGCCAAATAATTTTGTTTTGAAAATGCTTTAAAAGAAAAACTACTGAATATTTTCTCAAATTTCTTTTTTTATTTGAAAGTACAATCCTTCCGGTTAATAATGGAAAATAATTTCATTCAAATGGCTGCCTCGGCAGGCCATGCAGTAGCCTACACCAGAAAATGCCGATTTTGGCAAAAAGAAATCATCTTTTCAGATGAAGCTCAATTTGATATTGGCGGCTATGTAAACAAGCAAAATTGTCGCATTTGGGGCACAGAAAACCCGCACGCATACATTGAAAAGCCGACGCACCCAAAACGAGTCACTGTTTGGTGCGGATTTTGGTCCAGAAGCATAATTGGGCCATTTTCCTTCGAAAATGAGCAAGGAGTGGCCATTAAAGTCAATGGCGATCGTTATCGGGCCATGTTGAACAAATTTTTGTTCACAAAAATTGAAGAGGAGGATATTGGCAACATTTGGTTTCAACAGGACGGCGCTACGTGCCACACAGCCGACGCTACACTCGATGTTTTGCGCCCTGTTTTTGAAGATCGCATTATCAGCCGCAGAGCTGATGTAGTTTGGCCACCGCGGAGCTGCGATTTGACACCGTTGGACTATTGTTTGTGGGGTGCCGTCAAAGATAAGTGTTACGCCGACAAGCCAGAGACAATTGACGCTTTAAAGGACAATATTCGTGAAGCCATTGGTGAAATACAGCTGCACACAATCGATAATGTGCTTAAAAATTGGACCGATCGTGTAGGCTACTGCATGGCCAGCCGAGGCAGCCATTTGAATGAAATTATTTTCCAGGAAGGATTTTACTTTCAAATAAAAAAAGAAATTTGAGAAAATATTCAGTGGTTTTTTAAAGCATTTTCAAAAAAAAAAAAGTTATTTGGCGGACCCTTTAATTTTGGCAATTCCTTGGGCAACCATAATCATACCGTAATGAACGGCAAGAGGCCATATTTTTATTGCCATTTTAGTGCAGCGTTTCAATTATTTTTGGTTGTAGCCGTAATCTAGTAGTTGGTGTGTTGGCTTACTAGGCGTGAAGCCTCTATTTGAATCCCATGTCGGATTAAAACGTAAAAAACAAAATTTCTTTCGGCGACTTCCCCTCTACAATCCTCTGGCAAAAGTTTTGAAAATCAAATAAAATTGCCATGAAAATTTCTTATAAAATTTGTCGTTCGGAGTCGTCTTTAAACAGTAGGTACCGCCACTCACGTATAAAAAATTAGCACACACAACATAAGTGGTATGAGAAACTAGGTTGTAATCCTGACTAGAGCTTTGTAATGACCAATTATGTATGTATGTATGTTTCAATTATTTTTACGAGTTCTTCAGTTGAGAAATGTTTACCACCACTAAACGGAGAAACCTTTAAAAGAATAAAAACGAAATACATTTTTTAATAAACCGGGGTTAGAGGGTATCTTAAGGAAAAACTTTAAAATTTTTTTTAATTCTGTTCCATAAAGAATTTGTTAATTTTTACCAACCCTACCTCGTATATATAGTACATGCTTAAAATAAATCCAACATTAATACAAAAGGTGTCTAATACGAAATTCTTCTATGGGTTCCACCTTAAGTTGACTTTATTTAAAATGTTGTAAAGAAACTTAAAAAAAAAACGGACACAATAATGGTCAACAGTTTTTATTGTGTATCCTTCTTAGAACAGCCTTAAGACATTCAACAAAAACTCTGGAGAACATTTTTTCTTTCTTATTACTTAGCAAGAGAGAGAGAGAGAGAAAACGCTGACCATTTTGTCATTTTTGCTGGCAAGACACAATTTTCTATTGTGTTTGGCTATGATATCCCTGAGATGTTTATCTTTTCTTTAAGCAGAGTTTTCATTTCTTGACATTGGCTTGTGACTCACTAGTCTTCAGGCTTTAGGGATAATGAAAGTCATGATAATAAAAAAAATTTCTTTTCTCTCTCTTTCTCATTGCTCTCACTGCTCTCGTGCTGCTGCTTGTCTTTTTAGTGCTTTAGATTATTATTATGATGATGATGATGAATAATTATCTTTGACATTTAAGGTAATTTGTTAAGAGTGTACTTAAATAGATAAGAAAATTTGTTTTTCAAACAAAAAAAAAAAAAAATTTTTATCATAGACCCCCCTGCACTCCACCACAAAAAATACTAAAGAAATGAAAATGTTTAGTTTATTACGATTAACAATTGGCATAATTTTTGAAAAGAACCATTAGGATGATACTTTTTTTTTATAAAAAAATTATAACAAAAGCTTGGAAATGTTGGAAGGAAAAATTAATTTTTTTATTATTTCATTGTCACTGAAACATCCTGAATATTAAATATGAATTATCGGCACTACAACATCTCAAGGAACTTTAGGCAGAATATCTATTCCGGAAATAGAGCTTTGGAAAAGAGTATAACTCACCTCATTAACAACTTCATACATACATACATAATTGGTTATTACAACCCTTCAGTCAGGATTATGGACTTAGTTTCTCACACCACTTATGTTGCGCGTGTGTTAATTTTATACATGAGTGGTGGGACGACGTTTGAGAAACTTTTCATGGCAATTTTATTTTCTCTCAGAGTTTTTGCCAGAAATCTGCTGAGAGGAAGTCGCCGAGGAAATACTTTTTGTATTTTGTTTTGATGTCTGACCTGGGGCTCGAACCCTGGCTTTTCGTCTAATAAACCAACACACTACCTACTAGACCGCCTTAGGCACACGGCACCAAAAAAAAACAGTGGCTCGTGAGAATTGTGTAGTAAATGGCCATGCGATTTAAGGCGAGAAGACAATTAGACGCGTTTTTGTCCACACAACTCCAGCAAAGTCTACCAATATTAAACAGACCTTCCTGTTACCACGGAGCTTCCTGTTACCATGGACCTTCCTGTTACCAATAATAAGTACTGCAAATCTCTCAATGAGCTGGCGAGGCGTAGCAAAACCATCCAATTCTCTCAAGAGTTCTCTACATTGGGCACCATTTCGAAGATCTGTATATAGCGGTTTTAAATTCGGGCCGAAAGCGTAGTAAATTTGAATGACACTTTATAGAGGGAGCACGAAGAGGCTGCTCAAACTTCAAAGCAGCACGTTTATTATTGTTCCTGGAGTCATTACTGGACATATTGGATACATATGGACATACGGAAAATGACTTCTACAAGAGCTGTAGAGGCGAGGAAGGGAAGGAAACTATTCTTCGTCTATGTCGAGTAAGGAGAAGGCATCTTGGTGGGCACTATGTATACGATCTAAATGAACTGTTTGTAATGAATGTTAGAACTCTCTTTATGAAAAACCAGTATTAAGGGCACTTAGAATGAATGACTGTCGTACTCTCATGTATCCAAAGTCTTGGATTGATACCAAATACTACCTACCTATGTACCAAGGCGCCAACTATTTTATTTACCTTCCTGCCTTGCTTCCTGCTCTTAGGAGACAAAAACGATACCTTCTATTCACTCCAGTTTTTCGAAATCAATCTGTCCATATAAACTGCTCGTCCACTTCCCTCACTGACCTATGGATTGATTTCAATGGCGTTTTTATGCCATTATTGTTCCAATAGTTTGGTGATGTAGGAATAGCCGTAGTAAAGGGTCCGCCAAATAACTGTTTTTTGAAAATGCTTTAAAAAAGAAACTACTGAATATTTTCTCAAATATCTTTTTTTTATTTGAAAGTACAATCCTTGAGGTTAATAATGGAAAATAATTTCATTCAAATGGCTGCCTCGGCTGGCCATGCAGTAGCCTACACCAGAAGATGCCGATTTTGGCAAAAAAAATCATCTTTTCAGATGAAGCTCATTTTGATCTTGGCGGGTCTGTAAATAAGCAAAATTGTCGCATTTGGGGCACAGAAATCCCACACGCATACATTGAAAAGCCGACGCACCCAAAATGAGTCACTGTTTGGTGCGGATTTTGGTCCAGAGGCATAATTGAGCCATTTTTCTTCGAAAATGAGCAAGGAGTGGCCGTTACAGTCAATGGCGATCGTTATCGGGCAATGATGAACGAATTATTGTTCACAAAAATTGAAGAGGAGGATATTGGCAACATTTAGTTTCAAAAGGACGGCGCTACGTGCCACACAGCCGAAGCTACACTCGATGTTTTACGCCCTGTTTTTGAAGATCGCATTATCAGCCGCAGAGCTGATGTCGTTTGGCCACCTCGGAGCTGCGATTTGACACCGTTGGACTATTATTTGTGGGGTGCCGTCAAAGATAAGTGTTACGCCGACAAGCCAGAGACAATTGACGCTTTAAAGGACAATATTCGTGAAGCCATTGGTGAAATACAGCTGCACACAATCGATAATGTTCTTAAAACCGATCGTGTAGGCTACTGCATGGCCAGCCGAGCCAGCCATTTGAATGAAATTATTTTCCATTATTAACCGGAAGGATTGTACTCGATTGTAATCGATAAAAAAAGAAATTTGAGAAAATATTCAGTAGATTTTTTTTTAAAGCATTTTCAAAAAAAAAAAAAAATGATTGGGGGCACCTTTTAATAGGTAGTGCGTTGGCTTATTAGACATGAAGCCCGGGTTCAAGACAGGCCAGACATCGAAACGAAATACAAAAAAGTATTTCTTCGGCAACTTTCTCTCAGCAGATTTCTGGCAAAAACTCATGAAAAGTTTATCAAAAAAAATCTGTCATTCGGAATCGACTTTAAACTGTAGAGCTCCCGCCACTCATGTATAAATCGAACGCACACAGCATAAGTGGTGTGAGCAACTAGGTTGTAATCCTTACTAAAGGGTTGTAATGACCACTTATATACGTATGTGTGTATAAGGTATTCCATTTCAATCAAAAATATTTAACATCCTCACGCATACTTTTCAGTTTATTTACTTGATCCATATTAGTAGATCACGCTCCCCCGAGGAAAACTTATACAGAATATTTGCGCTACAAAACAATTCCTATTTGTTTAAAGTTTCTGCATTCATGCCACTTTAAATAGATGAAAACATTAACGACAACTGAAAAAAGACAACCAAATAATATTCGAAAAAAAATTATTCAAGTTTTTTTCCATTTTTTTCTTGAAAAAAAAATTCGAGAAAAGAATTTCCCACGACACGTAATCAAACAAACAATTCAGCAAACAAGAATTGAAAAAGAAAGAACGAGAGAGAGAAAAAAATTGAATGAGAAAAAACCAGAAAGAAAAATAACGAGTTTGAAGCATAAGAACCACAAATAGCACGCAAATAAGTTTTTCGTTAAGTCATCCAATGTCTTATTAAAGAAAAACTAGAGGAAAACAGAAAAAAAATAAAACGATGAAAACAAAACACGCTGAAACGAAAACAAACTTAAGAAAACAAACTTCAAAAGAAAAACTCTTATACCAGCAGCAGAGTATACGTACGTACGTAAGTATAAGAGTTTCCCGTTATTTTTCTTCTTCTAAGGGAACGCCAAGCAGGCGGTAAGCGAGTGATTGAAATGCCAACAACTGTAATGAAGTTTTCTTTTCTCTTTTTTTTTTTTGGAAATGAGCAACGGCGACAGTCTTAGCAAATGACTAACAATGACTCGGTTCATGTTGTTCATTAAGATGATAATGGTAGTGATGGTGATAATGATGATGATTTTAATTATCATTGTTGCCATTATCAATGCTGTTTAAAAGGCATATAAAGTTTGTCTGTTTGAAACTTTTAAGCAGATAAATATACAGACTGCGTGAGACCAGGCTAAAATGTCAGATTAATCACAAGCGAATTTAATTTTAAAAAAATAAATTTTCATGCTGCATAAATTGTTGTAAAATTTTTAATTATTTTAAGGGAGACTAAGTCAGACAGCGTACGCAGGCAGTCATGCTGCATTTACATTGCCATTATCACACTCCGAGAAACTGTTATAGAGGACAACATAGAGGTTTCCTTAGCTGCCAGGCTGCTTTTCCATGGTCTTGTAGGTTTCCTCTTCTAACCCCCCACTATGGTTTATCAATGTGTATGGTATGGTGTCGTTTCTCGGCAATGGCTTCGTTAATGTTCGCCCCCAAATGCTTAATTGTGTCTGGTTTGTCGGCATAACACTTTCCTTTAATGGCTTCCCATTGAATATAGTCCAACAGTGTCAAACCTTAGCTTCATGGCGGCCAATTGACATCAGCATTTCGGCTAATTAAACGGCCATCAAACATTTGACGCAATAAATCGATTGTCGGATGAGATGTGTGGGAAGTTGCTGGATGCTGTTGAAACCAAACATCGTTCACATCAATACCATGAAGAACGGGTATGTGGGTTTTCTGAACCTGAAATACGGCAATTTTGTATTTTAACGTACCCACCAAGATGAAAATGAGCTTCATCCGTAAAGATGATCTTTTTTTTTTTGGCAAAATCGATATCATCCTGCAGTTTTTCTTTGGCCCAATAAATCCCAATGTTAGGTTAGAGGGCGTGTTATTGTAAATTAAGACAAGTACAGTACCCGGAGGTCGATTTGACGCATTGTACAATCCCAATGTTGCTCAAGCGTTAATCAATTCATTACTTTCAGTGTAGATAATATACTGAATTTTGTGATAGAATAGAATGACATAAGTATTCCCAGATTCAAAACAGTCGATGATTCAAATTTCAACCGATAGATGGCCCACCCTATACGTCTATCGATTGATATATTTTTTGGATTGTTTTCCTATCTTCGTTGGCACTTTCGCAAAGGCCATCTTCTTTCATCTAAGAGTAGAGTTTGCTTAAATTAGGGTTAAGCAGCGAATGGTCTTGGTCAGTTTCAGTCAAGAATAATAGAAAACGAGAGGTTTTGAGTCGCCGTAGTCTAGTAGGTAGTGTATTGGCGTATTAGACGTGAGGGCTCGGTTCAAACTCCAGGTCAACAAAACAGAATTACAAAAAATATTTCTTCGGCGACTTCCTCTCAAAATCTCTGAGTGTGAAATAAAATTGTCCTGAAACGTTTCTCAAAAAGCTGTCGTTCGGAGTCGGCTTTAAATTGTAGATCTCGCCGCTCATGTATAAAATTAACACACACAACATAAGTGGTGTGAGAAGCTAGGTTGTAATCCATGAGTGGTGGGACCTACAGTTTAAAGTCGACTCCGAACGACAGATTTTTGAGAACATTTTTCATGGCAATTTTATTTTACCTCCAGAGTTTTTGCCAGAAATCTGCTGAGAGGAAGTCGCCGAAGAAATACATTTTGTATATTGTCTTGATGTCTGGCCTGGAGTGTGAATACTGGCTTTACGTCTAATAAGCCAACACATTACCTACTAGACTACGGCGACTTCAAAAAGACCTGGTTGTAACCCGAAAAAAGCATATTCAAATCAATGTCCCATACAGCTCCTCACAGTTGCAATAGGTCCTTCCAAAAGGTCCTTCGATATGATGATCGCTTAAGGTTGTCTTGGATTTCACTTACGACATGCGGGAACAATTCGCGCATTTCCATTGGCAATGATATGTAAGGGTATACGATAATATCGGATACAACTCTAGTATTGTATGTTGTAAAGTTATGGTTTGGACTTCTAATACATGTCCCTAAATTTTTTTAGAATTTCTTTCAATACTGGTGAACCACCAAAGATAATAAGTTTTCTGTTTTGCAAAGGATTTTCTCCATTCACAAATTTTCATTTCATTTCCTGTAAGCATGGCAAACGTGATCCTTGAAATCCATTGTCTTCAACAGCACGTGTTGTTTAGCTAAACGTTCTTGTAATATTTTTAATTAAATCGCACATACGCCTGCCTAAATCAACCTTCAGTGCTAGTCAGTCATTAAATTTAATCGTTTTTCTTGGAATATATTTTAAGCCTGTAAAAATTTATTTTTTTTATTTTTTTGTTGTTATTAAAAGACAGAAAGAATAAAAAAAAATTAAAGAAATATTAGAAATTAATGTTCATTAAAAGCTCATTAATTTGCTGGTATTTTTTTGTTTTTATTTTAATTTTACGGCTCATTTTTAATTTTATTGGCCTTTAGAGATTAAAAAAACACACGAGTTTTTATTTTTTTGCTTCAATTTCTTTTCCTTTTTTTTCCTTTCGTTTCATTTCAACAATACTTATTTGGTTTTTCATTTTCATTTTAATTTTTATTTTTGTTTTTGTGTTGTTGTTGTTGCTGTTGTACAGTTATTTGTGGCGGAAAATACAATTACAATATTTTAACGCATTAAAACATCCTGTTGACGGACATTTTGTAAAACCACAATGGTTTTATATGGGCATTTCCGTTTGGTTTGTGTCGGGTTTGTGTCTGCACACAACACTTTCAACACATACACACCAAGGCTAACAGCACTTGCAGGCGAACATACACAAGTGGCAGGCAGGCAGGCAGTCAGCAGCAGTAGCATTTGCAAATAGCAGCTGCTTTTTGTAACAAAAAAAAAACAAAAACAAAAAGGAGCGTGAAAGTATAACTTCCTGTAAATCATTTCACTTTATGGCCCGCCGCTGTTCATAAACCAGACAAAAAAGCTTATTTTTTCGAAATTTTCATTTACATTCTTTGCTTTTTTAAGTGATTTTTGACTTATTATTGAAGCATAATTTTACATTTAAATGAGAGGGGATAAGTATGGGAAAAAGGGAAATTATTTGTTATAAAATATGACAACAAAAATTTAACATTTCAATCACAATCACAGTGGCAGGTCAATGAGGTCAATAAGTCGAGTTTAACTTACTAAATTGGTCATTACAAAACCTTTAGTCAGGATTACAAACTAGATTCAAACAGTATTCATGTTGTGTACGTTAATTTTATCCAAGAGTGGTGGTAGTACCTTGTTTCTTTTTTTCTATAAGACCACTATTCAGGGGATGAATGGCACCTATTTATGTAGTGCTTTGCATTAGAATTAAAAAAGTAGATTATGGAAAGGAGGATAGAGTGAGTACGGTATGTGGACATTAGATTTGAATCTTTTTGTATTCTAAGTGTCGTATGAAGTGTGTAATGAAGTCGCCGTGGTCTAGTAGGTAGTGTGTTGGCTTATTAGAAAAAAAGCCAGGGTTCGAGCCCCAGGCCAGACATCAAAATAAAATACAAAAAAAGTATTTCTTCGGCGACTTCCTCTCAGCAGATTTCTGGCAAAAACTCTGAGAGTAAATAAAATTGCCATGAAAAGTTTCTCAAAAAATCTGTCGTTCGGAGTCGATTTTAAACTGTAGGTCCCGCCATTCATGTCTAAAATTAATACACACAACATAAGTGGTGTGAGAAACTAGGTCGTAATCCTGACTGAAGGGTTGTAATGACCAATTATGTATGTGTGGTAGAATTTTTTCTTTTTTTTTTATAAGATGGCCCCTACTCCTGTAGTGCATTGTATTGGAATTTGGAAAGCAGGTTGTGGAAAGGAGGGCAGAGGGAGTACGGTTTATGGACATTAGATTTGAATCTTTTTATATAATAAGTGATAGGAAAGACCTCTGCAGGTAAGGAGTTCCACATGCGGATAGTCCGGCTAAAGGACGAATCTGTAATGCAGTATGCAATCCACTGCGCCAATTGACTACAAACGGCTAGGCCTTGCGAGATAAACGTGTGCAACGTCAGAATACATGATTTTCGGGAACAAGTCTCTTTAACTCGTTAGAGCAGAATCTACACCACAAAGAGATGTGCCCTGCATGAAAGATGGCTGCTACGTAGGTACCTTTATCTTGCTAGAGCAGAATCCGTAGTAGTAGCAATAGAACAGTGAAACACAAGCCATATTGCGACAATGAAGCAATAGAGTTGGATACCATACCGTCATTAATGAGCACCTCTCGCCCTCTTCTTCAAGCGGTACAGAAGTCTCAAATTAGACTTTGTGGCGCTGGCCCATACTTGAGGGTTGTTTGTATTCCATTCTCAGCCTATTATAAGTGGTGTAAATTGCAAGAAGATCAAATGAATTGAAGTAAGAAACCGCGGCACTTAAATGCTTCTTTCAACGATTGAAAAATGTGCTGGTTCCAGCGTACATCACATCAGCAGTTTAAGTTCGACTTGGAACGTAAGCTTACAGAAACATTTCATGGCAATTTTGTTTTACCCTCCAGAGTTTTTGCCAGAAAATTGATGACAAGAAATTGCCTGTCATCATCTTGTTTCGTTTTGTTTCAGACGTCTGAGCTGGGTTTTAAACCAAGCCAACACACCAGCTCCTAGGCAAGGGCGACTTCATTACACACTGGCTCTATTGAGCCGTGTTGTACACAACCCTGCTGTATGTTGTTAACGTTTGATGAACGGTGTGCTTAAAAAATGCCGCTGTAGTCTCACAGTCAGGGTACGCAAGCAGTCAGCCGTTCTGATCATCAGGGCACTCTGTTCCACTCCTACTAAGGCTTTAGTGGCTAAACTGAATTGACTTGAACGCAAGTATTTGGCATTTTTTATTCGGTATTTTGTTAGTATTGTAAACGTAGGCAACGAACTCAAGAAGAAGGGGTTACATAGGGTGAGCCATTTAAAAGTTTAAATTTAAAAATCCAATAAAACGAACACGAGTTGAAATCTTGCCAAGTTTATTTTTATTTCGTTGTGAATTGCAATTGTTCCGTTTAGATATGGAATATTATTTCAATCATATGATTGCCACGGCTGGCCGCTCAGCATCTCATTCGATCGGAACAATTTTCGTGCACTTTTTCGAGTATTTCGGCAATGGCATCACGAATGTTGTTGTTCAAATGCTCAATTGTGTCTGGTTTGTCGGCATGACACGTTTCTTTAACGGAGCCTCACGGAAAATATTCCAATTGCGTCCAATTGACATCACCATTATGACTAATTAAATGACCATCAAACGTTTGATGCAATAAATCGATTGTGGCATGAGATGTGTGGCAAGTTGCTGTATCCTCTTGAAACCAAACATCATTCACATCAATACGATGAAGAGCGGATACAAGAAAATCTGTTATCATGGTGCGATAGGTGTCTCCATTGACAGTAATGGTTGCGTCGTCCTTATTTTCAAAGAAATATGGGCCAATGAAGCCTCCGCTTCACAAGCCATACCAAATAGTCACTCGTAATGGGTGCATTGGCTTCTGTAAGACCAGGTATAGGTTTTCTGAACCCGAAATACGGCAATTTTGTGTTTTACATCATCGTACAATTTTTCTTTGGCCCAATTAATTCCAATATTAGGTTAGAGGACGTGTTATTGTCAATGAAGACAAGTACAGTACCCGGAGGTCGAACTGACCCATTGTACAATCTCAATGTTGCGCAAGCATAAATCTATTCATTACGTACAATTGTTCTGGTTAGAAAAGGAATATTATTTCACTCACATGATTGCCACGGCTGGCCTCACAATACCTCATTCGATCACGAATTTTGTTGTTCAAATGCTCAATTGTCTCTGGTTTGTTGGCATAACGCTTTTCATTAACGGCGCCCCACAGAAAATAGTCCAACAGTGTCAAATCGCAGCTTCGTGGCTGTCAATTGACATCACCATTACCATCAAACGTTTGACGCAATAAATCGATTGTGGCATGAGATGTGTGGCAAGTTGCTGCATCCTCTTGAAACCAAACAATGTTCACATCAATAACATGAAGAATAGTTTAGCACAGAGAAGGTACAGATATTTGTCTGTGCTAAACTGTAGTAACTAATATAATTCTACAATTTTTTTTCGGTCAATTTTGTTCTCCACTGTATCCAGTGGGCGATAAGAATATGCGTGTGATTTAAGCATACACACCATACTTACAGGGCACTACTGTGTGTGTGTGTAAGCATTATGTTTACATATGGCATTTTGGTTTTATATATTAAAGTGTTAGTGTGTATCTATGTATGTATATGTATGGGCATAAGTGTATGTCTGTGTCAATGTGCGTGAGTAAGTATTTGTTGTGTTGAAGTATTGTTGCAAAATTTATGGATTGCATTTGAAGTATTTTCATATTACAAGTGATGGTTTAACCCATACACATGTAAATGCACTTATAAAACACACACACAAACATACTTATGCTTTTATTACTGCATAACATACATATATATTGTACAGTTATTATAACAATAATAATGATTTTATAAGTGTTTAAGTGTTGAAATAATTTTTATTGGGTTTTTGTTTTTAAACGGAAATTTATGGTTGTGGTCATTTATTTTTTTTTATAGTTTTTTTGTTGTTGTTTTTTTGTAATAAAAAAAGAGCAAAAGTTATTGTTAATATTCATATTAACAACGACACTTAAAACCCTTAAAACAATTGACCCTGAATGAGTGGAAAATTATGATTTAAAATTAAATTTCCTTTTTTTTTATTGCATGCGATAAAATTGTTAAAGGCCATTCTAATCATAAAAATTTAATTATTTTGGAGAAAATTTATTACAAAAAAATTAATTAAATTTTAAATATTATGACAACTAAAATGACACTTAGGGTCAACTTGCCTTGTATGTATGAACTTGCCATATTATAATGGGCTATCCATTTCCTGGTTTCAAAAGTATGGGACTGGAATTCGACGTCTGTCAAACTAAGTTGTGAAATCAATTTTTTTCTTTTCAGTTGAAAGTCTGACATTTACGAAAATGGATCGCTTAACTATCACACAACGCATACAAATTATGAAAACCTGCTACAAAAATGGTGATTCTGCCACATACACGTATCGGTGCTTTAAGAGAAGATTATGGTTTACATAATCGTCCAACTACGCAAGCAATTGGCAAAATTATGAAGAAATTTGAAGAGACTGGAGTGGTTACAAATATTGAAAGGCCTGTGCATCATCGTTTCGCTCATTCCACTGAAAATATCGCTATTGTAACAGAAAGTGTTGCCGAAGATCCGAATGTGTCGCTTCCTCGTCGTTCTCAGGAATTAGGACTATCTTACGGCACATTATGGCGTATTTTGCATTTAGATCTACACCTACATCCATATAAAGTCCAGCTCACGCAACAACTGAAGCCAGCTGACCATGCACAACGTCGTAGATACGTGGAGTGTCTGCTTGAACAAGAGGCGGTGGACGGCAATTTTTCGAACAAAATTTTCTTCAGCTATAAAGCACATTTCACACTCGGTGGTTATGTTAATAAACAAAATTGTCGTATTTGGGGTTCTGAGAATCCTCAAGTAAATGAAGAGAGGCCATTACATCCAGAAAAAGTCACTGTTTGGTGCGCTCTTTGGTCCGAAGGTGTGATTGGACCTTACTTCTTCGAAAATGACGATGGAACGACTGTCATCAGCAATTCGGAGCGTTATGGTCATATGATAACCGATTTTTTTTTGCCTGCTATTGAAGAATACGACTTAGAGAATATGTGGTTTCAACAAGACGCTGGTGCCACATGCCACACAACTCGAGCGAATATGGTTTTATTGCAAGAGACATTTCCTGGCCGCGTAATTTCATGTCGTTGCGATATCAACTGGCCACCAAGATCATGTGATTTGACACCATTAGACTTTTTTTTGTGGAGCTACGCGAAAGACCGTGTTTATGCAGATAAACCTTCAACTCTTGAGCACTTAAAAACCAACATTCGTCAAGTTATGGCTGAGCATACCGACCAAAATGTGTGAAAAAGTGATCGAAAATTACCTCAAAAGAATCAATGCTTGCAACACTTCGCGTGGAGGGCATTTAAATGATGAAGTATTTCACACATAATGTCAACGTTCAAACTTTACAATAAAAAAGAAATATCATGAAACAAATATTTTATATGTGTTTTATTTACGTTTACTTTTGAAACCACGAAATGGATAACCCTATGCAACAAAAAAAAGCAGCCCGTAGTTGCCACTGCGTTTAAAAAAACTCGTTTACTGCCATATTTTTGAAAAACTTAAATTTATTTTATCATTAGGTTGTAATGAAAAGAAGTTAAAGTTGACTTTAAAGTTCACTTTAGCTAAAGTTACCTTTAACTAAACCCCAACTTTAACCGAAAGTTGTAATAATGACCCTTAATCTGTTAAGAGTAACCCAGTTTAATATGATATTTTTAGGTTTCAAAGCAAGAGAGAAGAAAGCTTAAAGACGAGCCTTAAATTTCTGACTTTTAAATTTTTTTGTTTAAATTTTTTTTCATTTTTTCTTATCAATTGCTGGGCCTTTAAATTTATGATTTGTTTACATTTTATTTAAATAATATAAATGCTATGTATTAATATTATAATATTATTTTATTTGATTTCTTTTTCATTTTTTTTTTAAATAAAAAAAAAAAATAAAAAAAATCTGTTTTAATAATTCATATGACGCATTACTTTTAATTGCCAGTTTTATGGGTTTATGGTTGAATTATGTATTCTTCAGTAAATGCAATCATATTTATTTTAAATCAGTTTAAAATAATTAATGAGATACGAAACAAAAAAGAGAAGAAAGAATATAATTTTTTTAAAAGCCTCTTGAGACTTAAAGTACCCTATGAATGGTTATGGGATGACTCCCAAAGCAAACTCAAAAATTTCCAAAGTTTTAAATATGTTTTGCTTGGTATATAATTTATATTACAATACAATTTATTTAAATTTAAAAAAACTAATTAAATGGATGGCTATCCTTCCCAAATTAGTTTGATAAAGATTTGTATGGGATGGGCCATCTATCGGTTGAAATTTGAATCATCGGTTTTTTTTTTATCTGGCAATACGTATGTCATTCCATTCTATCACAAAATTCAGTATATTATCGTCGCTGAACGTAATGAATAGATTTATGCTTGAGCAACATTGGGATTGTACAATGGGTCAATTCGATCTCCGGGTACTGTACCTGTCTTAATTGACAATAACACGTCCTCTAGCCTAACATTGAGATATATTTGGCAAAAGAAAAACTTCACGATGATATCGATTTTGCCAAAAAAAAAATCATCTTTTCGAATGAAGCTCATTTTCATCTTGGTGGCTACGTTAAAACACAAAATTGCCGTATTTCGGGTTCAGAAAACCTATACCTGGTCTTACAGAAGCCAATGCACTCCTTACGAGTGACTATTTGGTATGGCTTGTGAAGCGGAGGCCCATATTTCTTTGAAAATAAGAACGATGCAATCATTACTGTCAATGGAGACAACTATCGCACCAAGATAACTCTGTACGGCATTCATGTGAACGATGTTTGGTTTCAAGAGGATGCAGCAACTTGCCACACATCTCATGCCACAATCGATTTATTGCGTCACACGTTTGATGGTCATTTAATTAGCCAAAATGGTGATGTCAACTGGCCTCCAAGAAGCTTCTTTTTGACACCGTTGGACTCTTTTCTGTAAGGCGCCGTTAAAGAAACGTGTCATGCCGACAAACCAGACAGAATTGATCATTTGAACAACAACATTCGTGATGCCAATGCCGAGATACGACCGCATACACTCGAAAAAGTGCATGAAAATTGGTTCGATCGAATGAGGTGGTGTGAGGCCAGCCGTAGCAATCATGTGAGTGAAATAACATTCCTTTTCTAACCAGAACAATTGTACTGCACAACAAAAAAAAAATAAACTTGGCAAGATTTCAAATCTTGTTCGTTTTAAAGCATTTTTAAATTTAAACTTTTAAATGGCTCACTCTATAAAACACCTGTGCCACCTTTTGTGAAAATATTCATTGAAAACCCTTCTTCCTGAGTTCGTTGCCCATGTTTACAACACTAACTAAGAATACCGAATAAAAAAATGCCAAATATTTGCGTTCAAATCAATTAAGTTTAGCCACTAAAGCCTTAGTAGGAGTGGAACAGAGTACCCTGCTGATCAGGACGGCTGACCGTTTGCGTACCCTGCCTGTGAGTCCACAGCAATATATTTTAAGCACACCACCCATCAAACGTGAACAGCGTACAGGAGAATTGTGTACAACACGGCTCAATAGAGCCAGTGTGTAATGAAGTCCCCCTTTCTAGTAGCTAGTGTGTTGGCTTGGTTTCAACCCCAGCTCAGACGTCTGGAACAAAATTTCTTGTCAGCAATTTTCTGGAAAAAACTCTGAAAATAAAATAAATTTGCCATGAAATGTTTCTGAAAGCTTACGTTCCAAAGCGAACTTAAACTGCTGGTGTGATATACACTGGAACCAGCACATATTTCAAGTGTTGAAAGAAGCATTCAAGTGCCGGCGTTTCTTACTTCAATTCATTTGATCTTCTTGCAATTTACACCACTTATATCCAAACGAGTATGGAATATAACTTTCATGTATGGACGGTGCCTAAAAGTCTAATTTGAGTCTTCTCGAACGCATACAGGTTATATTGCTACTGCTACGGATTCTTCTCTAGCGAGATAAAGGCATCTTGTTTCCGAAAATTATGTTTTCCTACGTAGCAGCCGTCTTTCTTGCAGGGCACATACTGCATTACAAACAGAATTCGTTCTTTAGCCGGACTCCTTCCCTGTGGAGGTATTTTCTGCCGCTTATAATATATGTCCACAAATCTAATCTAATGTCCACAAACCGTACTACCTCTGTCCTCCTTTCCATAACCTATTTTCCCAATTCCAATACAATGCACTGCATGAGTAGGGGCCATCCGCTGAATGATGGTCTTATAAAAAAAAGAAAAAAATGTTCTACCACTCATGGATAAAATTAAGGCACACAACATAGGTGTTGTGAGAAGCTGGGTTGTAATCCTTACTACTGGGTTGTAATGACCAATTAAGTAAGTAAATAAGCAATGACGGATCTAAACCTGATCAATTATGTTATCTCTTCATGAAGGTTTGTAACCCAAAACGATACGCAGACAATTTAAGCTTTCAGATAAGGAAAGTTGAATGCCTTTCTGGGTTGATATATTAAAGGTGTCGTTCCTAATTTTAACACAAGTCACTGCATGAGTAGGAGCCATCCCCTGAATGTTGGTCTTATAAAAAAAAGAAAAGAAAGATTATTCATGAATAAAATTAAAGCACACAACATGGGTGGCTTATAACTTCATGAAAGCTTGTGTTCCAAAACGATCCCCAGACAATTTACCCTTTTGGATAAGGAAAATTGAATTCCTTTCTGGTTCAATACATTAAAGATTAGTGTCTAGGATAGTCTAGTGAAAAGCATTATTGTAACAGAAGTCAGCAATGAGTATTCAAAATGATGTGCAGATGCGAATCATACTTATAACTTCTGATACTTATACGCATTCATACTTATTTTAATGTCATACTCATACTACTTATATTCAAAGTTTGAAATACTCATGGTACTCATACTTAACAACACGCCTGATGTTATTGATTTCGACTCTCCATGATCTCTATCACAAAATAAGTATGATACGCGTACGAACACTACAATACTCACAAGAAGGTTGTGTGTTTGCGCTTCTTGCTGTCTTTGTCTTTTTTGTTTATGTGTCGTCTTTCTTCTTTCTTTGTAAATGCAACAACAACTAAGACTGTAAATTTTGATTAATGATTCGAATCACTCGAATCCATTTATGAGTACATATTATAAGTATTTTACTAAATTTATGAATCTGGTCTGAGTAGGAGTATGAATCAAACATATTTCGAATGTTATGAGTTTGATGTCAACGTCGTACTCATACTCATTGAAACATGTACTTATAAATCAATGTTGTACTGAGTACGAATGAATCAGAATAGTTGGATTTCAATACTGTTGACTCACTCATACTCAAAATTTCATGAGTACTTAAGAGTAGCGAAAAAGCGATTCATTGCTGATCTCTGGTAGGTTATTACTTCATGAAAACTTGTGTTCCAAGGCAATTTACACTTTCAGATAAGGAAAGTTGAATTTCTTTCTGGTTCAAAACATTAAAGGTTGGTGTCTGGGATAGTCTAGTGGAAATCATCATACTAAGTAACTAATTTGACTTCATTTAGAAACAAGAATGCACGTTTTTAATTTTTTATTTCTCCTACGAAATACCTATGTAGCTAGGCTTATAACACCCGCTTGGCTAGTGTAGTGCATTTGAAATTTAATAAATTAAAGAAGAATTAAAAGACTACTTAAAGAATTTTTTACACGTCTTTAAACCCACACTCATACATTCATTACGTAAAGCAAATAAAAAACGATTACGATAACAGGTTGAGTTTTCAAATATTGTGGCATGGACTAATCGCTTAAATTTGATTCCATTAACCCCAGAGTTAAAATTTTAAATCGAAATTAAAGAAATTTTCTTGGAATTTTTAAAAACTCAAAGAAATAATTGAGGCGTTCAAAGGTAAATTTGAAAGTGAATTGTTTGATAAACGTAATGAAGAGGAGAGTCATATAAGCAGAAGGTTAAGACATTTAAGCAGAATAGCAACAGAATTTTAAAGTTTCATTGAAGAGTAGCAAAGCTGACTGTTACAAGCCATTAAACAATTGCAGAAAAATCGATTTTACTTTACTAAACGAAAAAAAAAATGAAAACAAATTCAATTTCATCGTATTTTCCCTAAACATTACATAGCCATTTACATGAAATTTGAAAAGTTTTTCTTTTTCTCTACAGCATGTAATAAATTATGTGGCAGTAAAGTTATATTTTGATGCGTTTTGTTTTTCCAAAAAATTATTCGAAAAACAAAAATCCGTAATAAAATTTTTATTTTTCCAACAAATTTTGTTGTTGTTTTCGCATAAAAAGTTTTTTTTAGTTTTTTTTTGTTTGTAAGGTCGCTGGAGTAGTACCCAAAGCTAATAAATACTTAGGAGAAGTTGTTGTAAATGGCATGTGGCATATAGTATGGCTATGCTATGCTATGCTATGCTATGACTGCACTTTTAACAAAGTCGCTGCAAACAAACAAATAAATAAATACGCGAAGGCAAAAAACAGAAAAAAAAACAAGAAATATTTTATAAATAATGGCAACAACATAAAACAGCAACGTTAGCAATGGCAACATAAAAAAGATTTAGTTTTTCAGCTGCTGGCTGCAATAGTAACCTCTGTTGTAACAACAACTTTTACTACGTATTAGAAGCAAGCAAAAGTATGTAGCAAAGTACTCATATGAAGCACATCAAAAAAAAATTAAATTAGAAAAACGAACAGAAAAATAAACAGACATTGTGTATTAAAAATTGCTAAAAACAAAGGGGACCAGGTTAATTAATGGTTGTTAAACTTGTTTAACAATTTCACGCCGGCGCTTGTCGCCTATGGGTGGCTGCGCTTAATACTTTTCGCTCTATCCTAATGTGACTCTCAGGTTTTTTTTTTCGGCAGTTAAAGTGTGAAGAAGATCTAAATATTTGGTATTACGTATCATCTAATACATACATACATACATAATTGACCATTAAAACCCTTCAGTCAGGATTTCGGTCTAGCTTCTCACATCACTGTTATGTGCGTTAATTTTATACGTGCGTGGCGGGGGCTACAGTTTAACGTCGACTCATATTTCGTTTTGATGTCTGACCTGGGATACGAACCCGCGCTTTACGTCTAATAAGCCAACACACTACCTACTAGACTACGGCGACGTATCGTCTAATAGCATAGTCAATTGCGTACCACCGGTGGTACGCACCGCCCGATAAGGCAGTGTAGTGCGGGCCACCGGTGGTACGCGTCGCCCGATAAGGCAGTCTAGTGCGGGCCACCGGTGGTACGCGTCGCCCGATAAGGCAGTATAGTGCGGGCCACCGGTGGTATGCGCCCCATATAAGGCAGTATAGTGCGGGGCACCGGTAGAGCGTGTTAAATTTGGTCACGAACAAAACATTTTCTCCCATTAGAGATGCCTCAACCCCGTTGGTACTCTAAGGGCCATTATTAGAACTTGCCGTTTACTAAAGGGACAATTTTAACGGGCAGATAAATTGTTTTTCGTTATTATAAGTGGACGATAAGGTAGAAGTGAGCGTTAAGCTAAAGGGAAGATCATCCCACTGGTAACTTTTAAAGTTAAGCTTGCCATACATATTTATTATTTTCAATATGGCAACTTCAAACATAAACAAACGGAGGAATCATACAAAAAAGAAGCCCTTCGTTGCCACTGCGTTTAAATAAAACTTGTCTTAATGAGCAGTGTTATCGACATTGCCCCGGCACTGCCATATTTTTGAAAAAGTTAACTTTATTTTATCTGTAGGTTGTAAAAACGAAAAGAACTTAAAGGTGACTTTAAAGTTCACTTTAGCTAAAGTTACCTTTAACTAAATACAACTTTAACGGCAAGTTGTAACACTTATCATTGACGGCACTCCACAAATAATAGTCCAACAGTGTCAAATCGCAGCTCCGAAGTGGCCAAACGACATCAGCTCTGCGGCTGATAATGCGATCTTCAGAAACAGGGCGCAAAACATCGAGTGTAGCTTCGGCTGTGTGGCACGTAGCGCCGTCCTGTTGAAACCAAATGTTGTCCTCCTCTTCAATTTTTGTGAACAAAATTTCGTTCAACATGGCCTACTCCTTTCTCATTTTCGAAGAAAAATGGCCCAATTATGCCTCTGGGTTAAAATTCGCACCAAACAGTAACTCGTTTTGGGTGCGTCGGCTTTTCAATGTATGCGTGCGGGGTTTCTGTGTCCCAATTGTGACAATTTTGCTTGTTTACATACCCGCCAAGATCAAAATGAGCTTCATCCGAAAAGATGATTTTTTGCCAAAATTGGCATCTTCTGGTGTAGGCTACTGCATGGCCAGCCGAGCCAGCAATTTGAATGAAATTATTTTCCATTATTAACCGGATGGATTGTACTTTCAAATAAAAAAAGAAATTTGAGAAAATATTCAGTAGTTTTTTTTTAAAGCATTTTCAAAAAAAAAAGTTATTTGGCGGGCCCTTTATGTGTGTATCAAGGTTGCTAAACGAACTACAGTTGCAATATAAACGTGGTGATCAGCATTCTAAACAAGTGCTACTTGAGTGTACAATATTCTCCCAAAAGGCAGGTTACTCTTCTTCGGTTCTTTCTGGGCACACTGTTGCATGATCCACAATCTCCTTCTAACGTAATTACCCAACAAAAGTTAAGATTACCTATCTGATTTAAGAAGAGTTTTTATCCTACCTTTCCCTGAGTATACTCTTTCGAATGACTCTTCACACTAAACAGAAAGGTTCGGGCCCAATGAGCTGTATGGAAGCTCCACTCCTGGCAACCTCATCTGCCTACAAATTGCCATGAATTATCACATAACCTGCGCTTCATCAGAGGATGATGCTTTTTCCTTTGCCCAACTAATTCAGCTTTGTCGGACAGTGTCATACTATTTGGCGATTAAGCCTCATAAGTGTTGATTTAGCAAATTAAGACCTCACTGTCAGATAGTATTGCTATGCCGTGTTATTTTGTATCTCCTATTCAAGTTCAATCGAGCATCGATGGTGGAGGTTTTCGCCTCCAGTTTCCCCATTTATTCGAAATATTTCATTCTGGCAACTAACACTGGCTCTGCTGTATCAATACGTTTTTTAACCCATCCGTATAGGACAGAAATGTTTTTCATTTAAAATGGTAGCCTCCTCCATTCATTTTTTTACTAAGTCTCGTTGAACAACGTTTTCCAAAAATTATAGAGTCCAGAGGACTCTTAATGAGGGAAATTGTCAAACACTCTCTGTTCTCTGTTCATGATGCTCCCTAATGTACTAGACTTTGTCTACCAAGTTTTGCAACCCACTGTCATCTACAATGGACCCAGGTCCAATGGCGGCTACAACAATGCTGTAGGACAGGTCCGGTTATACCAACTCAAGCCAGTCTCTGTATTATATAAAACCTTATATAAACTGTTTTCCAATTTGTACTGTCTACCCAGGAAATGACCGCATAGGTCACTATTCGTCTGACCAGTGAGGTATACCTCCAGTGCATAATATCTGGGTTACATATGTAGGATTTCTCTGCAAGCCTTCAACATATCACTAGGGCATGTGTGGCCTCTCCTGACATGCTCCTTTTATGAGCATTTCACATCACTTTATTATTCAGTATTACTTACAGTAATATTCCTTCCATTTACCATGATATTCCCTTAACCATGATTAAAACATTCCTATATTTAGGAAGTTTTTTCCTTCCTATAAATAAAACTATTAAGGTATTGCCCCTGGTTTTATCCTTAACTTCAATGAAACGCATCATCGACTTTCAGTCTAAAGACCAATTTGAATCAGAGGTCAGCAATGAGTATTCAAAAAGACGAGTAGATTCGAATCATACTTATAATTTCTGATACTTATACGCATTCATACTTATTTTAATGTCATACTCATACTACTCATACTCAAGTTTGAAGTACTCATACTTAACAACACGTACGAAGTTGTTCATTTCGACTTTCCATGACTCAACATAGACAAGAATCACAAAATAAGTATGATATGACTACAATACTCACTAGAAGGTCGTGTGTTTGCTTTGCTTGCTGTCTTTGTCTTTTTATTTTGTTGTAAATATAACAACAACTAAGATTGTAAATATTGATGAACGATTCGAATCATTCGCATCCATTTATGAGTATTATAAGTATTTTTCTAAATTTATGAATCTGGTCTGAGTAGGCGTATGAATCAAACATATTTCGAATGTTATGAGTTTGATGTCAACGTTGTATTCATACTCATTGCAACTTGTACTTATAAATCAATGTTGTACTGAGTACGAATGAATCAGAATAGTTGGATTTCAATACTGTTGACTCACTCATACATGAGTACCCTTAGCTTAAAGTCGAATCCGAAAGACAGATTTTTGAGAAACTTTTCATGGCAATTTTTATTCACTCACAGTGAGAGGAAGTCACCGAAATAATATTCTTTCATAATTCGTTTTGTTGGAGGTGTTTGACCCGTGGTTTGAACCATGGTCTCAAGTCTAAGCGGCCAACACTCTACCGCCTAGACTATGGCGACTTTTAGTCTTCATCTGCAAGAAGAACTCCACCTTTTGGACAACATCTGATTGTGCCGACGCTTATAATATCGTTCCCAGCGTTTGGCGCTGCTGATCGTGTAAGAAGGACCTCTGTTTAGATATCATAGGGTGTATGACACTTCTATTCAATGCCTTAACTAGGGTCACGTAGGAAGTGTTATCAAATGCTTGTCCATATGAAGAAGTGTAACGTCTCAGGACTTCTGAATGCTATCCACTAAACCTACAAGATTTGTTTAAGTAAGTCTAACCGCCTTAAAGGGCTGTGACCTTGAATGCATGTTAATTAGCAAAAATTAAACTATTCTGGTCACCTTGTTATTTCATTTAAACTTTTTTTAAATGCCGTCTACGATTAGTATGTCAAGGCTTAATAATATTCTCTTTTCCTAATAAAAAAATTGAGTCTCTTTTAATTTCGATTAAATTTTAATAAAAACAAACAAGTCCATGGCGTTAAAATTTAATTCCTGTTTACTTTAAAACTTAATAAAATAAAACAAAAGAATTTATTTTTAAATCCTTAACAAATACAAGAAAATTAAGTCTAAAATACTAGAAGAAAATAAAAAAAAAATGTGAAGAGAGAAATAAAAAATTCATAACCTGCAGTTACAAATTGAAGAAGCCACAGTAAATTAATATTATTTTCTTATATTGTTGTTGTTATTGTTATTGTTGTTATACAAGTATATTTGACATATGCACTCCTACACGCACGAGCACTTAACCCACACACATATGCATACATACATACGTTTACAAGACAACATATGCTGCTTGTTCTTAACACATATTGAATTATAAATTTTATTAAAACGAATGAAAGACAGAAAAAAGTCTTCCAACAAACTCTCGGTCGTGGAGGTCGACTATACGAAGCCCTATGCCAGTATGGTGAAATTCTTAAGTGGTTTATATGCAGTGCTAATGAGCAGCACACTGACGTATATCTGATGGCATACATGTATTTTTTGTAGACTCTTCTTGCTTAGGTTTTATGTTCCTATCTAAACGATGGCCCCAAAGATCACTATTTGTCTGACCATTGAGGTATACCTCCAGTGCATAATATCTGGGTTACATATGTAGGACTTCTCTGTAAGTCTTTGGTATATCATTATTGCACCTGTGGCCATAATATCTGGGCTACGACTACTATTTATTGATAGTGAATGTTTTGTCATTCAACTCCTACTCCTAGCTGCAAGCATTATTCAATTACCCAAGTCTCGGACAATAATAAAGGAAATGTTTTACGGTTTCTTCATGTGAAGAAGAAGACTCTAAGTAATAAGAGCGAGACGTAACTGACTTTCTTTGTAAGTAATACTGAGTGCAGTCAATACAATTCGTTTCCAAAGGAACCAATTCCTCTCTCAGCAATTCAGGCTTAAATAGGAAGACGTCACGACGCGTCGTGTCTATTTGAAATGAAATTGGCATTGAGAACTTGTTCATTTTCAATTGTGATTGAAAAGAGCCTTGTTCTGGTACCACGAGATTGAACGGAATTTCTGATTTCAAACGTACTTTACATCAATGCTCGTTTGAGGGTTTAGAAGGATATTCTATTGTTCATTGGGGTGGCATAACTTACTTACTTACTTACTTAATTGGCCATTAAGAACACGATTAACGATTTCGGGGATTTCGGCCTGCGTTCCAGGGGCCTCTGCTTCTTTGGCGCCTACGCCAATTGGTCTTCCTCGATCTGGTCCTTCCAACGCAAACAAGGTCATCCTCTTTGCCGACTTCCGCAGATCCCCACAATCAAATACCCGTTTCGCAGGAGCATCTTCGAACGACATGGCCGAGCCAGTAAAGCCGCTGGATGTTAATACACTGCACAGCGTTCATGTCGTTGAGGAGCTCATACAGCTCACTATTGGATCGGATGCAGAAATCATCACCAACACGTACTGGAACGAAGATCTTACGTAGGATTTTTGCCACGAATATTTTCTAGGCTGCTGCATCAGTGCTTAATAGTGTCAATGCCTCTGCGCGCCATAAATAAGCACGGGGAGGATGAGTGTCTTGTAGAGTTTTAGTTTTGTCGTACGAGAGGGGTTTTTGCTACTCAATTATCTATTGGGACAATAGTAGCATCTGGCAAGAGTGATTCTGCGTTTAATATCCAGACTGACATCATTTTTGGTGGCAACGGCGGCGCCAAGATATATAAATTCCTTGGCTTTATTCTAAGTATAGTTATCGGTCGTAAATAGCGTTTTGCCATGCCACCGAGAATTATTCTCCGCAGAGACGTAAGCGTTAATTGTCAATAACTATGAAAGCTAGAGAACCAACTCTAACAACTATAAGTCAGGCTTATTGTCATGACATAAGTGGGTGTACAATACTCAGTAAAAGTTTGAAAATGATAGGACAAGAGCAGAGGCCAGTGGTCCACATCAGATGGAAAGTCAAGGCATCGGATTATGTTTGAATGTCTCATACATACACACATATATAATTGGTCAGTACAACCCCTTAGTTAGGTTTACGACCTGGCTTCTCACACCATTTATGCTGAGTCTGTTAATTTTTATACATGAATGGCGGGACCTCTAGTTTAAAGTCGACTTCGAACGACAGATTTTTGAGCAACTTTTTCATGGCAATTTTATTCGACTCTCAGAGCTTTTGCCAGAAATTTGGTGAGAGGCAGTCGTGGCGAACTATTTGTTCAAATTTCATGTTTTTTGGAGATGTCTGACGCGGCATGTCTAATAAGTCACCTTACTACCTAATAGACTACGACCACAACGGGATTGCTGTAATACTATTCAGACTCAAATAATGACTATAAAGACGGTCGCTGTGCTAATCCGGTATATACATATCGAATGGCGATATGCGCATAATTACCAACATTAAGTACACCATTAGAGAGAAAGCTTCTGTACAGCACAAAAGTGTTGAGCGTTTCTTGTAGAGACAGTGATATATTAACGATTATCCTCATAGGATAACGCTGGTACACTGTAGGAACAACGATGCTTGAAAGACTGCACAACAGAAAATTTAATTGCATTCATACGTGGCATTGGCATGTCTCCGCAGAGAGGCCTCACACAAATTGTTACACTGATCTGGTTGCCGGGATATTTAAGTTTTCAGGAAAACATTCTCTCAAGCTTACACATGCCTGCCAGCTAATTGATGATTATACATCCATCAGTACCCCTTAGAAACCTTATTTTTAATACCAACACAAACGGAGTAATAAACCCACTACCCGGCTACAGGAGTGTAGGATGCAAAAAAGAAAAGAAATCATTGCCTGCCTTAAGGCAAAAAATCAACAAGAATGTCATGCCAGCATATTAAAGTGAATAATTTTCAAATATTTTGACAGACTTAAGGAGATAAAAAAAAAACCATTTTGAAGGTTTTCCAATGGCAACAACAGTAAACAGATGCAACAATAAAAGAAAATTTTTTTAATATTTGAGTAAATAAATACGAACAAATAGAAACAAGGAAAAAAAAAGAAACACCGTACGATGATATTATTTGCGGGTTTCTTTCATTCTATTTACATTAACACATGCAAACACATACACTGTCTCACAATTCATACATACATATGTGTGAGCACAGCGAGTATTTGTATTGAATTCACTCTCAGAGTTTTTGCCCGAAATCTGTTGGGAGAAAGTCGCCGAAGAAATATATTTTTATATTTCATTACGTTGGAGATGTCTGACCTGGGGTTTGCAGCGTGGCCTTACATCTAATAAACCAACACATTACCTACTAGACTACGGCTGCTACATATCGATAGCGAATATTTTGTCATTCAACTCCTACTCATGGCTGCCATGAAGATGTGGAGTTTATTCAAATTATCCTTGGTTAGACAAGTTCTGGCAATAGCTCTCCTCAAATACCCAAATCGCGGACAATAATAAAGGAAATGTTTTAAGGTTTCTTCAGCTCTCTCGTCGTTACAGCTTCTACAGAGGTAACTGATACGTTTTTATAGCCTCTAGGCGTTTTTAATTCAAGGAAGGTATCCTATTAGACGTGCTATGAGGTTCCTAAGATGAACAGTGCCTAAGTATAACAAACATTTTCTTGTGTATATATTTATAGCGACTGAGATTTGTTTGTCACACTACACAAGCGTGTTCATCACTCCTTAATTGCTATGAAAATTTGTGAATTTAGTTGTGTAAACATTTTGTGTGAGGGCTTTCTGCGAAGACACGCTAATGCCACATATGAATTCAATTAAATTTTTTATTGTAGCAGTCTTCTCAAGCATCGTTGTTCCTACAGTGGATAATCATTAAAATACTCGACTCGACGCTCTCTCTAATGGCCGTTTTAATGTCGGTAAATATACTTATATCACCATTCTATGTATACGGATACTTACTTCGCACAGCGGCAGTCTTAATAGCCGTTATTTTAGCCTGAATTTTCAACGTTAGCCTACAATAATGCTGTAATCTACTACAATAATCCTGTAGTCTACTACAATAAACCTGTAGTCTACTACAAACATTCTGTAGTCTACTACAGACATCCTGTAGTCTACTACAATAATCCTGTAGTCTACTACAGATATCCTGTAGTCTACTACAGACATCCTGTAGTCTACTACAGTCATCCTGTAGTCTACTACAAACATCCTGTAGTCTACTATAGACATCCAGTAATATACTACAGACATCCTGTAGTCTACTACAATAATCCTGTAGTCTACTACAATAATCCTGTAGTTTACTACAATAAACCTGTAGTCTACTTCAGTAATCCTGTAGTCTACTACAAACATTCTGTAGTCTACTACAGACATCCTGTAGTCCACCACAATAATCCTGTAGTCTACTACAGATATCCTCTAGTCTACTACAGACATCCTGTAGTCTACTACAGTCATCCTGTAGTCTACTACAAACATCCTGTAGTCTACTACAGAGATCCAGTAATCTACTACAGACATCCTGTAGTCTACTACAATAATCCTATAGTCTACTACAATAATCCTGTAGTCTACTACAGTAATCTTGTAGTCTACTATAATAATCCTGTAGTAATCCTGTAATCTAATACAATAATCCTGTAGTAATCCTGTGGTCTAATACAATAATCCTGTAGTAATCCTGTAGTCTATTACAATAATGCTGTAGTAATCCTGGAGGCTACTACAATAATCCTGTAGTAATACTGTAGTCTAATACAATAATCCTGTAGTAATCCTGTAGTCTAATACAATAATCCTGTAGTAATCCTGTAGTCCAATAAATAATCCTGTAATCTACTACAGTAATCCTGTAGTCTACTATAATTATCCTGTAGTCTACTACAACAATCCTGTAGTCTAATACAATAATCCTGTAGTAATCCTGTAGTCTACTACAATAATACTGTAATCTACTGCAGTAATCATGCAGTCTACTATAATAATCCTGTAGTAATCCTGTAGTCTAATACAATAATTCTTTAGTAATCCTCTAGTCTACTACAATAACCCTGTAGTAATCCTGTAGTCTACTACAACAATCCTGTAGTCTAATACAATAATCCTGTAGTAATCCTGTAGTCTACTACAATAATCCTGTAGTCTACTACAGTAACCCTGTATTCTAATACAATAATCCTGTGGTTTACTGCAATAAACCTGTAGTCTACTGCAATAATCCTGTAGTCTACTATAATGATCCTGTAGTCTACTACAGTAACCCTGTAGTCTACTACAGTAATCCTGTAGTCTACTACTGTAATCTTGTAGTCTACTACAGACATCCTGTAGTCTAGGAGACAATCTAGGATCAACTGCTAAGAAAAGATTCCACACCCAAATGAATAATAATTGCATGACGTTCTTAAGGATAAGAAAATAGTCAGCTACTTGTTGACCTACTCTCATGTAAGTTTCAGATAACGAAATACGCTGGCTTTGTTTTAAACGCTGAAAGTTCATAGACGGATATGCATGAGTATTCATTATGCAACTTCGATTGTATCCTGAGTACTACAGTATAATGCCTTTCCACATGCAATGGAAGAGTTGGCCTGTGACAATTTTCTCTAATTTAATTATGAAATCCGTTAATAAATTGGAAGCCATAGTTGTAGAGGAACCAATTTAAACTCATCTAATTTATTGTAAAGAGCGTTATCTTAATGTTAAGTAGTTGGGCCTTTATTTTTCGAGAATGATGAAAAACACTGCTGTCTACCATAGCGTTTAAGGACTTATTTCCACATAAAATGCTTACGTGGATGTTAATAAGCACACGCGAAGCTTTATGTATGTATTCGTGTGTAAATAAAAACAAAACCTTCCCAGAGATTTTTTAATAAAGTTTAGAAAATAAAAAAAAGAGCAAAAGCCCTTAAGAAATTCCTTTACACAATAAGAGAATACGTGTACATACATACATATGTAGGTATGTATGTATGTATGAAGGTATGTATGTGTAAAGAGAAAGTGTGAAGAAATCTTCTTTAAACACTTTAAACTTTTAAAACCTTTAACATTTTAATGTTGCTGTTATTGTTGTTGTTGGTGTTGTTATTGCTGTTATGGTTGCTGGTATTTTGAAATCATTGTCGAAGACTTTGTATTGCTTAACACAACATTCTTTGTATATCACTTGAAAAACACGTACACACACACACACACACATACGCTTACTAACACTTGGTTGGAAAAAAAAAACTCCATAAAACGTGATGTTTATCATCATTCATACACCATAAATGCAATAAATATGTGTGTATGTTTGCGGAGACAGACAAAAGGACAGACAGACGGACAGACATACGACACATGCTCATGATCATAAGTAACCAAACATTGCTTGGCATTAATGCCCTTATAACACACATACATATACTTATACAAACACAAACACAAACACATTTTTTCTTTCTTTTTTTCTTGTCTCTGTCTCTCTCTCTCTCGGCACTGTTATTTGAAGCTTAACAGCGTTTTTGTTTACTTTGAAAAGGTAAGTGACGTATGCTTGTTTGCAAGTATGTGTAGATATTTTGATTTTATTTGAGGTTTTTTTCTTGTTTTATTTTCAATGGGGGGGGGAGGGGTGCGTAATAAAAAAAGGAAAACATTTCCAAGTTTAAAAAATTTCTGTTGATTTTTATTTCTCACATATGCTTGATGCTGCTTGATGATGCTTGATGTGGCTTGATGTTGCTTGATATGCTTGTTCTTTTTTCTCTCTTAATTTTCTTGTGGTTTTTTTTGGTTTTAAATTTGTTATTGTATTGTGATCTGTATGTATATATATATGTGTGTATGTATATATGCATGTATTCATGTATAAATGCCTTCAATCTTGAGATTCCTGATTTGCTACTGTTGTGTTGTTCTTTTCTGCATTTGCTATTCAATGTTTTCTTTTTTTCCACACTCGTTAACATGTCACAGTATTTAAACGTGGTGTCGGTCTGGAATTTATACACCCCCTATGATATTTGGTTAGTATTGTTGGCCATTCTAATTATTAGGGCCCTACGGGCACTTTACAACATACTGCGTAATAAGCTTCTACAGAAGCAGCAGGTACTTTACGTTTTCGCAATACTTATGTCCTGTAACAAGCGGGAGATTGTAATTGCAATCTCCGATGATGTCTCTGTGAACCGAAAACCCTCTACATTCAGGGCTGAGGATGGATGTTTGTTAGGCGGAATCAATTTTTCTTAAAATTTTGTAGAAACATGTACTGATTGATCCAAGTTAAATGAAAAAACAGAGTGTGCTGTAAATATCTCGAAAACTTGGATATCAGAAACTCACAGAGACTATCGACTATACATACTTACATACATAATTGGTCATTACAACCCTTTAGTCAGGATTACAACCTAGTTTCTTACACTACTTATGTTGTTTGGTAATTTTATACAAGAGTGGCTGGCGGGACCTACAGTATAAAGTCGACAGATTTTTTGAGAAACTTTTTCACGGTAATTTTATTTTGCTCTCAGAGTTTTTGCCAGCAAACTGCTGAGAGGAAGTCGCCGCAGAAATATTTTCTTCATATTTCATTACGTTGGAGATGTCTGGCCTGGGTTTTAAAACATGGCCTTACTTCTAATACGCTAACACACTACCTACTAGACTAGACGGTGACTTGCAATGTCATGGCTGTCTTATCATAATAAAATGTCTACTCAGTAGCAGTATATTCCTGAGAAGGTACTGTTATACGCGGACAAGCTGGCTGTACTTTCGAATGAAAAAGCGAAATGCTGGTTGCTAAGAAAATGAATGGAAAAAAACCAGACAATATAGGTCGAAGAACTCTTGGTAGCCATAGGAATGGTAACCAAATTGACAACTGGCATCGAAAATTTTAAAAAGTAGCTGGCAGAACCTATGTAAAGATCGTATATATTGTTACGCAAATCGAAACGACCTAATATCGTTTAACAACAAAAACGATAAACAAAAGCCACACGATACAAATACACACTAACACTAAGAATACAATGAACATGTTGATTATCTAAAGCTGCACACACATATATGCACAACGAGCCTGGTTGCGCCTGGTACCAACAACAACATGTATGTGACAAAAAGGGATAGACAACATAAGCAAAGTTCACAAACAACAATGTATTAGCAATAGAGCTCTCGAGAAGGCGAGATCACGAACCTTCCACTTCAAGAATGTTCGTTAGACTGGTTGTGTCGGACTATAAAAGGGCTGGACAAAGCAGGCAACAGTCAGTAAAAATTCAGTCAGCCTTGTGTGAAGTTGCGTGTGAACAAAACCAGTCGTGGTTGTAAAGCGAATAATTGTGTGAACTAGTAAAGTGAATAAACAGATTATTGTTGTTGTATCGTTAAGTTATATACGGTGGCACACAAAAGTAGTGTAAAGAATAAAGAGAGTTTAACTGATATTAAACACATATTTGTTTTTACTTTGTTTGCAATTAACGAACTCATATTTAAACGTTTTTAAGTAGGTAAAAAGGTAACAATATTTTGAAATATTTCCTGTGACTATATTTGTTTGGTTTTTATTTATAAAATTCTCGAATAAAAACATTGCTTCACTAGACATTGGTTAAGCATTGAAGAGCATCTAGCAGCCTTCCACTACCAATGAAAAATTGCCAAAAAAAAAAAAACGTAGTAAAAAAATCTCCGCTGGATTCCTATACAGCAACAGAAGCAAGTGAAGCAAACAAAAAATATTTTCTCTCTTATCACGATTTCAAGCATGTATGAGTGTGTTGTATATGTATGTGAGTAATTGTTTAAAGAGAATTGGTTAATACGTTTACAAACAAGTTTTACTGCAAAAGAAAATGTGTGTGTGTGTGTGTGTGTTTGTGTGTGTGCGTGTATATACCACATGAAAAAACTAAATTGTGAGAGTGTAAGTATAGACATTTGCACTGGCATTACTACAGGATTTATTTAACAGGCACACACACATAAGCTAACATTTCTGTTTACAGACATAGAAAACCAATAAAAAACATTCCTTTCGTTGACAGTTTCAACATTCTTACCAAAAACAGCAACAACAACTAAAGAGAAAACAACAACTAAAGCAATAAAAATTATTTGAAATCAAAAATATCCAAGAATCTGAGCATGTGAGGAGTATCTGAGACATGTTAAAATAAGAATTTCAAATTAAATCATTTCATTTCAAAACATAAGAAAAAAAACAAAAACAAAAACAAAAACTGTTACAAAAATAATACAATAAAATACAAGAAAACAAAAATAAAATCAAATAACAACAAAACAAGCAAGAGGTGTCATCAAGACATGCTGTCAGCAAAGAAATTTCCGACTTCGTCCAGAGCTAGACATGTTAGAAAGTGAAACTGATTAGCTTCGTATCGATTACAACCCACACTGAATTAAAAAAGTTAAAACTTAGGACCACCGTCTTTTAAGGAATGTAGACCAGAGATCAGCAATGAATCGCTTTTTCGCTACTCATAAGTACTCATGAAATTTTGAGTATGAGTGAGTCAACAGTAGTTTATTAATTAAATAAATTCTCTCAACTTATTTTCTCTCTCTCACTCACTAATCCATAACCATAGGCATGTGTTAACCTAGAGGAAACTTGTTAGTAATAATGTCAAGTCTACTTATTAACCCAATGATATGTATATATGATCGGAAAATATAGAAAAATTGTACTGCGCTAAAGCCCTAAGGACACCGTACTTAACTTGGCAAGTATTCTTCCAAAAATCGAAATCATTTCTCATTGATATTAGTGAATACTACTGTGATATTTCGTTGGGTGTATAATTGAAGTCTAAAAAAAGCGACATGAACCTTCTTCTTTAAAAACTGACAAGATTTTTACGCTCTTTTTAACGAACATTCTTGATGTTCGTGTCCTATGTGTGTAAAAAGCCGAAGATGTTCTTCCCCTGAGGGACATTGGTGCCGACGTCTATTTTTAACACCAGAAAAATAAATAAAAAAGTGGTCAAACAACAAAAACGCACGATGAGAACAACGCATTGTTACGCTCTTGGTTTCTGTATCATTCCCTTCTATCTTTCCCCCCGCTTCATGAAATATTTTTTAAAAATATTCCAAAATATGTTAAAATGCACATTCTTTGTACGTTATTTTCTTTGGTTTAACATATGTCCGGTAACAGTTTGAAAGTGGTGAGTTTTGTCCATCAGCTTTCGCTGTTTCGGCAACGCATTTATAGACCGCATTTCAATCTCCTGATTGTCATGCCAAAGGTCCCTTGCTGGAGCATGTTGAGGAAATTATAAGAAACCAATGAATGTATTTATGGTTTACAGAATTGCATTCAGCCCCAATGGCACCAGCATTAACCCAGTGCTTGAGTATAAAGCCATCGAAGAGCCAAATTATATAGTAAATTAGCCCGTAGTCTGAGCGAAGAAGAATGCAGTATAGTGCAGGACAATAGGCTGCTTGCTTTAGATGACACTGGGATTTTTACAAAGTCCGTCGAATTTAAAACAAAGTGGGCTCATGTTTCACTCAATGGAGCCAATAGATGATGGCAGGGCTCAAACCCACAAATATTTTACGAGACGCCCTTAGAGTTGTAATCTAATCCATAACGTTCTGGCTCCAGATGATTTTGGGCTCCAGGACTTGAGGTTTATACCTCTGCTGAACAGAGAGAGAACTGTGATAGGAATGTTTAAGGTTCTGATATTAAATTCTGGCTGGCTGAACTGCAGTTTTTTTCGTTTGTAATGGAGCAGTCTCCGTCTAGTAGGTAGTGTGTTGGCTTATTAGACATAAGGCCTCGGTCTAAACCTCAGGTCAGACACCAAAACGAAAATATGAAGGAAATATTTCTTCGGCGACTTCATCTCAGCAGATTTCTGGCAAAAACTCTGAGTAAATAAAATTGCCATGAAAAAGTTTCTCAAACATCTGGTGTTCACAGTCGACTTTAAACTGTAGGTTCCGCAACTCATGTATAAAATAAACGCACACAACATAAGTGGTATGAGGAACTATCCTGACCGAAGGGTTGTAATGGCCAATTATGTATGTATGGAGCAGCACAATGCTAGCCCTAGATTTACGCGAATAGCCGAGTTACGAATAAGAGCCTAACAAACAGTTCTTCGATGTCCATCCGCGGCCATGAATGTATAGGATTTTCGGTTCGCAGAGACATTATCGTAAATTGCAATTACAATCCCCGACTTGTTACAGGACATAAGTCTTGCCCTAGTTAAACTAGGTATTCTCTGCTCGTTATACAGGGAGGCTAAACTTCATTGGCAGCAAAAACAACTGCATGAAATATTTCAAAACCCTGATGAACTTTTATGAATAAGAAGAAGACTGATTAACTTCTTCATCCCACAATGGCGTTTATAAGGGAACACTATCTTATAAAAAGACCTATGCAGTGTTGGCCTTATAATTAGAAACGATGTTTCAGGAACAGAGTTCTCTGGAGTGACGAATCAAAGTTTAATTTGTCCCAATCTGATGGAAAGACGTATGTAAGACGTTCTCCAAACAAAGCCTTTGATCCCAGGTACACAGTGAAAACTGTAAAACAAATTAACAAACGTACATGTTGCTAAATCGTTTCTAATTATAAGGCCACCACTGTAAATAGACTTGGTATTCTACTGAATGAATTCTGTTGAATCTGCGCTCTTGTCACGGTGAGGTGGAGGTTCGTAACCTTATTTTTTCTTCGTAATCTTTGACTGTGGCCTTCATGGTAAAGATTATTGCAATAGGAAGATTTATGCTGATGTCAGTCTGGTTTCCTTTAAGGAATACATATTTGACCCCGGAGTGGATATTAATTGTGATGTCACAATGGGCCTAAACGTTGGTCTCAATGAGTTCTTGTCCTTCAGGGCGGGTCCACTGGCATTGAAGATCATTACAAAACTGGTTGGTTGCACATTTTAATTTCTAGCCCTCAACCAAACAACGCATGGCAAGAATTTTATGTCAATAAATCTGTGTTTACATAGGCTAGTATGTAAGTGTGTGTATAAGAAAAATCTCTTCTCAAAAATTCTACTTATGATTTATAAATTCATGTGTGTGTGTATGTGTATGTGCATATGGGTTTATACTTATATTTGTATGTATATGTACATACATACATACATAAGTACGTGTAAATGTGTGTTACAAACTCATTTAAATCATGTTGTTTAACATTAAATTGAATTTATTTTGTACGACCGAGTCTAAATTCCTTTAGAAAATGTTCATCATCGTAATCATGTTCGTAGTCATCAGGTTTGATTATTATTTTGAGAAACCGACTAGTGCTGGCTGGCTGACACGTGAGGTTAATTTGATTACACGATTCAGTCAGACGCCGTCATCATCGTCATCGTCTATGAACTGTGATTATTATCGCGCTGAATTTGAAAAACGTAAATATTTTCTAACTCTCGCATCGGGTTAAAAGGCAAACAAGTTGAGTTGAGCTGAGTTGCGTTTAAAAGGCAAAATAATTTCAATTAAATTGCGAAATTACTCTTTGAAATCCCGATTTTAAATTGAGATTTTTCTTATTGAAATTGTTGTTGTTATTGTTGTTTAGATTTGTCTGGTCTCTGTATGAGTGATGTGATGAATGACTGAATGAATGCAAGTAACAGGGGGGTCTATGCATTTGAAAATGTTTATCAAAATATGTGTCAATTACTTGCCACGAGTTGAGTATTTGAAAATGCGGAATTTCGTATGCGTTTTATGTATTGAAAATTCATTTCGTATTTCACAATTTCACAATTTCAACTTCAAACTTTAAAAATGGAAAAATTGTATTGCAAGATGACTTTGTAGTTTTTTTTTGATGATTTCAATGCCTGTGTTCGTGAGTTACTTTTCAATCAATTTTTTGCTGTGATTTAAGGCACGTAATTTAAAGAGCACTTCCAAGGTACAAAATTAAACTTAAAATAGTTTGCTGCTGGATTTATGTAGGCAAAGATGAATGTAATCAACAGGTTGCACGGGGGGCAATGAGAAAGATTGTTGAGCTTTAACCGTCCATATAGTCTAAATCCGACTAATCCGACTACCTACTAGCCCACTGCGACTTCAGATCGCTGTAACTGTATGATAAATCCGGACGCGGATATGAACATGGAGAAGTCAAAGGGTTAAAAGGACTCCATTCCGAAGTAATACTACCGTAGTTTCGGACACAAACAAGTCCACAAGAGACGAGGGGGGATTTAGTGGGTGAGGGCCCCACACACGGAGGATGTGACGACTTCCTCTATGGTGCGGTTAGGTACATTTGCCCCTCCTCGGCGTAAAAAAAAACTGTATGATAAGCGACTTATTTGGTTCTGTAATTGAAGATAATCAACCGGACTACATGTAGCCTTAAGACGAAGGTACTGGTGTCGTTTGAATTTGTCGAAAAGCATGGGGCCTGCAATTTCTCAGTGCCCATCTCTCCTGGAGTTGTCGATACGTGAATACAACATATCAGGTGGCATGTCGATTCCCAGTAGGAAGGAATCATAACTTCAGTATCAGATCACCTCATTAATTGGATTAAGTGGACTTAATTAAACTTAATGTCCACTAGACTAGGACCTCGTTTAGTGCTTAATGGCAGAAGGTAACCAAAATTTCTGCTTTGAGGCTGAGTGATATCAGTGAAGTCTTGATTTTATCTTATGGTGAAGGGTCTGAACTTTTGTATGCGGCTGCTGCATGGTGTCTTATGCTTAAGAAAGTCGTTGTTCTCATAATTTTAGGAAAAGTTGTGAGATAATCTGCTTTTTAGCCTATCATTCAGCCTCAGAACCGAAATTTTGGTTACCTTGTGCCATTAAGTTTTATTTAAAATGCATTAGACGAGCTCCTAGACCTAGGCGAGCTCGTAGTCTAATATATTTTCAGATACTTAATGGCAAAGGGTAGCCATAATTTAACGTGACACGCATTGAATTGTTGTTCAAGAAATAGAGACTAAGCGGATGTATTGTACATTTATAAATAGGCTTATCATCCACCTTTCGACAGGGGTTTCCACTTTCTGATTCCCAGTGGGGACGACTGGTTGTCCCCCGGAAGTCCTGGATATATATACCGAGTGCTCTAAACTCGATAATGGGATTGGAAGCGGTGTCTACTCTGGGAAACTGGACCTGAACATTTCTCTCCGTCTGCCGGACTACTGCAGCGTGTTTCAGGCGGAGGTGACTGCAATTTAGCGGGCCGCTCAATGGATCCTCGTCAACGGTGCTCCTTTCACTCTCGTCTCGGTCTTTTCTGATAGGCCGCGATAAGATTTCTATCGGGTTTCGTAAATAACTCTAGGATCGTTAGGGAATGTCGCCGCTGTCTCGACCTTCTTTCTGGGCGCTTCACAAGTGTCTCACTGGTGTGGGTCCCCGAGCACAGTAACATTCCGGGAATGGAATGGATGGGCCGACGAGCTCGCCAGAGCTGATACGCTTCTTCCGGAATCCTCTTCAATTGAATTGGGTATGCCACTTGCCTCGGTCAAGTTGGATATTGCGCGGAAATTCTTTTGGGACGCCAACTTATCCTGGGTCAATGAGGAGTCCTGCTCCAGCGCTAGACTCACCTGGTCCTTGATGGATAGAAGGCGTACCAACCAATTACTTGGTCTTGGTCGTGACGTCATCTCAACCACAGTGGCCATCCTTACAGGTAATTGCGTTATGGGTAGACAGGCTGAAAGAATGAGGCTCCCATTTAATGACTTCTGCCGTTGATGCATATCCGCTGAGGAAGAGGAGACTGTTATCCACTTTCTTTGTCAGTGCCCGTCTTTTGCTAGGTGTAGATATAGGTTATTTGGCTCTCCATTTATTGTCAGCATGACGGAGCTATCATCCATTGATGTCAAGGATATAGCTTCGTTGATCAAACTTTCTCGCAGGTTTTCCAGTGTAGGATAGCCGTGCTTTTGATGTGCAGCCCTTTTGCTGACCAACTTCTTCCTCTTCACTGATTTTGGTGGAACTTGGTCAGGCTGCGTTCACCCGTAGCATCACAACGGGCCGCTATGCGAGCTCAAGTGAGCTTTGCTTTTTACGACCTAAACCTAAACCTATCATCCACCTGCGTAATAATCCTTGCAAAAGGACACACTCACTATACGCAATATTCTGCAAAAACAAACTTGTATGGAGAGTAACAAATCGTAGAAGGAATATGGGTGAGATTTTAGCACAGAATAATGAACAAAAAAATATTTTTGTGTTCGGAAGTAATTACATTGGAGTATATGTATATATGACGTTATATGTCACAGCAATTAAATCCTATGGAAAGCCAGCTATGAATATTTTCAGCGTTAATGAAATAACTTATTAGTCTATTATGAACTTGGTCTGATTACAGGAGCTATTAACATAAATCTTGTATCCCGGAGGGACTGCTTTGGACAAGTGATATGACTAATTTGGAATAATTTGGAATCTGATCTTTAAAACTTATGAAGCATTTTAAAGTTTCAAAGGTAAGTACCAAACCCTCAGAAAGACATGATTTTATGCAAATCTTTATTTCATTCCAATACTAGCGTTTGGCAATAGAAAGTCATTTAAATGACCACGCCTGAGGTAGTTTACAACCATTTTCAGGTGGTAACCCGGTGATGAAATAGTTTTAAAGTACTACAACGTTAACGTATTACACACATTGACACTGTCTTGACATAATTTCCCAAAAGAAAAACCTATGAACGGTAAATCGCATGATGTTGATGACATCGAAAACCCGTTAAATTCCTATTTCTGGAAACATCTCCTGCAGTAAAATAAAAATCGATCGAAAGGTGTGGATCGTGTTATAACCATATGCAGTCTAGTTCATTACCTTCTATTGCAGGACCAATTAAGTCGCTTATCATACAGCTACAATATTTCTTTGGCAACTTTCTCTCAGTAGATTTCTGGTAAAAATTCTGTCATGAAAAAAATCTCGGAAATCTGTCGTTCAGGTTCGACTTCAAACTGTAGGTGCCACCACTCATATATAGAATTAAAACACACATCATGGGTTGTTAGACAGGCTAGGTTATAATCCTAACTGAAGGCTTCAAATAACCAGTTATGTATGTATGTATGCTTCCTCTGTGTCATTAATCCATGAAAGGCTATGTTTCCGCTTTTAAGACCTGATTTTCAATTCCCTAAAGGCTTTGAGTTAGCCGGGTATATGTTCTGTAATTCTCGAAATTTGTTAACTAATTATGTTAATTTTGCCTAACTTACTTTGACTCTTATTGCATATATCTCCAATGATTGGGAAAACGTTTTATGCTGTGATAGTCAAAACCATGACTTGTTTTCGGAATGTACTAAATAAAGTACATAAAAATACAGTGCTATCATCATACTTAAAGTTATCTGTGTAGCATGAAATCCCAACAAGTATTTGCCTCATGGTTTCATTTCACCAAGAAAGCCGTTCCATGTTCAGGATGATGCATTTCCTTGTAATTGATATGTTACGAATCTGCCTGATAACACCGTGGTATATGAGCATACGCCAGAGTCCCAATTATATTTTGATGATACGATCTGTGTTCTCCTATAATCTGGAGATGATACATCGTAAGCCTTGCATCAGACAATATTCTTTCCAATACCCTCGTAGCTGTTGTTTACATCACTACGCTGAAATTTTGGAATTTAAAATTGTATAGCACACCGGTTTTTTGTTTATTTTAAAACAATTTAAAAAAATAAATTTTTGGTTTTTTCCGTACCCACTTATATTATTCGGTTTCATAAAAAATTTGCCAAAAATATTTTTTTTCACACATTTTTACTCGTAAACCTCAAACATCAGGAGACGTTGTCAAATATTTCCACTGTTAACGCTGATAATAATAGTTTGAAATGAAATTCCCCTTCAACTATTAAAAATAATTATTAACATTTGGTCACGTCTGACTTATAATTTTTAATAAATTGCGTCATACTTTTATTTTTGCCCTATAAAGCTATTTACTCAGGCAGTGGGGGTATGATGAACTAAATGAAGGTCGGTGAAGGTCGTTCATTGATACGTTTAAATATGGTAAATAAATGATAAGTTTTTTTTTTTTTTAAATTAAATCTCAAATTTTGCAATAGAAGGCCTATTTACAAAAAAATCCACATTTAATTACAGGTCACTTTAAGATCGATTTGTTGAAAAAAAAGACTGAAGTCATATTCACTAAGGTCTTTGAACCCTCCAACCAAGTTTAAAAATGTGAATATTTTTAACATATACTCGGTGATATGTTAGCACATTAATAGGCCTTCAACTAAAAGGTCTATTGAAACTATTCCCTGAACTGATGCATGCTCTTGTATTTATTCTTCTGATTTTTACATTCATAACTAAATAAATGTATATGATCTACATTGATGTGAGCTATTGAATTTTAACAGTGCATTAACAGTACCACAACAATACCTTAACAGCACCTTAACAGTACCTCAACAGTACCATAGCAATACCTTAACAGTACCTTAACAGTACCTTAACAGTACATTAACAGTACCTCAACAGTACCTTAACATTATTTTAACAGTACCATAACAATACATTGCCAGTACCTTAACAGTACCATAACAATACCTTAACTGTATCTTAACAGTATCTTAACAGTAACTTAACAGTATCTTAACAGTACCTTAACAGTAACTTAACAGATAATATATCGTCAAAAAAAAATTAAATTTTGACCAACTTCTCGGTAATGTCCAGCATCAAACCCAAGATTTTTAAGACGCGATTTGAAAAATTCAAGACAAAAGCCTGCCTTCGTAATGGTAGTTTAATTTGCACTACTATTTACAGAATTCCCATATAAAAGAGTAGGGGAAACCAAACCTATCAATCGGTCATAAAGTAAGTATATTTCAGACTGAGAAAATCTTGGCTTGGGTTTGAGATGCTTTAACTCATTTGATTCCATCGGCCAACTACAACCCCATACCAGAAGTCTTGCAATTTCCAGTGAAGATCATAAGCTTTGTTTCAGCATGATTTCGAATAATTTCTCAACTCGCCTTTTAAATGCAATAAAATTCCAATCAGTGCTCCTTCTACACAATCAGATATAAATTTCAAAGTCTTACTACGTACGATAAGAGCAAATATCGAATATTTATACAGATCATGGCATCGAACTTCGTCAGTAGATTATTATAATCAATGAAATATCAATAAATACATACATACATACATACATAATTGGTAATTGTAACTCTTCAATTGAGTTTATGACGTAGCTTCTCACACCACTAATGTTGTGGGTGTTAATTTTATATGTTATGAGTGGCGGGACCTACAGTTTAACGACGACTCCGAACGATAGATTTTTTTTCCGAGGAACTTTTCATGGCTAATTTTTTTATTTAGTCTCAGAGATATTTTGCCAGAAATCTGCTGAAAGGAAGTCGTCGCACAAATATTTTCTTCATATTTCGTTTTGCTGGAGATGTCTTAACCGTGGTTTGCAGCGTGGCCTTAAAACCAAGACACTACTTACTAGACTACGGCTACTACTTATAGATAGCGAATGTTTTGTCATTCTACTCCTGCTCCTGGCTGACATGAAGATGTGGAGTTTATTCAAATTATTCTTGGTTAGACAAGTTCTGGCAATAAATACTGGGTGTCCAAGTATCCTTCTTCTCGAATACCCAAGTCCCGGACAATAATAGTGAAAATGTTTTGCGGTTTCTTCAGCTCTTTCGTCCTTACAGTGTTTCCAAGCATTGTTGTCCCTACAGTGTATAATGGTTAGAATATTCGACTCTTTTGTGTTGTAGACACTCTCCCTAGTGGCCGTTTTACGTACATAATTGGTCATTGCAACCCTTCAGTCAGGATTACGACCTAGCTTCTCACACCGTTTATGTTGCGTGTATTAATTTCATACATGAGTGTCGAGGACATACAATATAAAGTCGACTCCGAACGACAGATTTTTGAGAAACATTTCATGGCAATTTTATTTACCCTCAGAGTTTTTGCCAGAAATCTGCTGAGAGGAAGTCGCCGAAAAAAAACTTTTTGTATTTTGTTTTGATGTCTGGCCTGGGATGGTCGTTTTAATATCGGTAAATATGAGTATATCACCATTCGATGTATTCTGATACCGGATTCGCATAGCGGCAGTCTTGATAGACATTTTTTGAGTCTGAACAGTATTACAATATTCCCCTTGTCGTCGTATTCTAGTAGGAAGTGTAGACGTGAGGCCACGGTTCAATCCCCATCAGACATCTCCAACAAAATGAAAGACAGAAAAATATTTTTTCTCCGAGATTAAATAAAAATTGCCAACATGGAGTATTTCTTTAAATATCTCGCTCACTTTCAGATGAATATATGTAACTCCTTACATGACAAGGTATACAAGACATTTGAAGCAGATTTTCTTTTATGCAGTCAAACTAATGTTACCTGATATTTGGACAATAACACCATTAATGCCAAAGACCCCTGGTACATTTAACGGCTCAATATAATATTAAAGGTATCGTATTTAAAGGTCTTAATGCGTTCTTAAACTATTTGATGAGTTTTATATTTATAGTATGTACTCTAGTCGACTTGGTCTAAGGGCAAACATTTTTAATTACTTTTTTTTATAGTTTTTGTTTCAATCACAACATTTTGAAAAACTCATGATAAAAATCACGTTCTAAAAACCGCCGAAAAAAATTTATGATGAAATTATGGTTGAACTTTACACACACCAGGCGATAATTTTTATGTGGCACGAGTTGTATACGCTGACTGTCGCTATTAAAAAAGTAGTCAGAAGACTTCATATACATAAATGGCTGACCTTTAGAATTGTATTGTATAGGAAACGAGACAACCCCATCATAATTTATCAGCCATTTCCGAAAAAAAAAAATTTTTTTTTTGAAGCTAAAACTTTTAAAACAAAACCTCACGTATTGACGAATACTGATAAGGCGTGTATTTTTTTATTTATTTATTTTTTTTTTTTTTTGGGAGGGTGTGGCCTTGATTATGGTATTAGAAGATATATGTATGCACTCAGGGTTAAATTAGATTTTAAAATTAAAAGTAACTTTTTTTCTTCTTTTCTTTTTTTTTGTAATTATCTAAACGTATTTCCTTGAATTGAATTGAATTTCTCTTTTTTTGTTTCTTATCTCTTTGGTTTATTTTGTTTAATAAAATAAAATCAATATTCAGTTGAAATCAAAAGCAAAAGTAGCAAGTAGCACATCTCAAGCAACACATCGCATCTAGAGAATCTAAAAATATTTCGAAAGTCAAATACTAACAACACTTCAATCAATCATTTCACATGCTACCAGACTTCCTGTAGACATTTACTGTTACACATACACTCGCTCTATACATATTTAAAAATCATATTTCAATCCTGTGTGTGTATATGGTATGTGATTGAGAATATCTTCTGTTTGTCGTTTTGCATTAAAGCTTTGTGACTGACAAGAACAGAACTTTCACTGTAAATTACAAGCCATTATTGCGTCATACAATTTCAGTTTTCAACTCGTATTTAAGTTTCGTTTTTTTTGCTGCTTTTTCTCTTACGGAGCATATTAATTTTTTTTTTGTTTGCAGCAATCATATGAAATATTATATGCTTTAAACACAACAACAACAACAACAAAATTATAATTCTTATCAATAAATTTTGTATGTTCTTCTCTCATATGTATGCTTCCCTGCCTGCCATTCTCACTCGTTTATAATAATTATCGCTTGAAAAAAAAATGTTGAGAAAAAAAAAAGAATTTTTTTTGTATCGTATGGCGTGGATTAAATTTCAAAAAAAAATTTATTACAATTTAATTTGCCAGAGGGGTTATTAACGTTTCTTATTTATTTTAATTTTAATTTTAATGAAATTTTATATTTTTCATATAGGCATACTTTATTGTTATTAATTTGGGGGCATACAAACAAAAAATAAAAAATAAAGAAAAACAGATTCTTATTAAACACTTAAAGAAAAATAACAACGAATTTCTTAAATAGGCCTCTTATACACATATTAGAACACATATTCACAAACATAATGATAATAATTTTTTTTAACGCTCCAACTCTAAGTCGTAGCTGTAGTCTAGTAGGTAATGAGGCCAGGTTGGCATTCTTTGTGAAGATTTACCAGTAGCTTTAGGACAGTTGGAATGTGCAATATTTAAACAGGATAATGATGCGAAACACAAGTCGAAACTATTTCAAACTTGGTTGAAAAGTCAACAATTTGATGGAGTAGCCTGGACAAAGTCCAGACTTAAACCCCAGCGAACATTTGTGGGCCATTCTTAAACGAAAACTAGGGGGTCTTGAACAACAACCTGGAAGTATTAAGGAACTCAGGGAAAAAATATATGAAATGTGGGGTGAAATTGATCTAAAATACTGCGAAAATCTTATGGAGAGTATGCCACGTCGCATCAAGGACGTTATTCGCAAAAAAGAAAGTATAATCGGTTATGAACATAGTTTTTCTGAATTTTTTGAAAAGAGTACAAAAGTGTTTTTTTTTAGTTTTTTTAAATAAAGTATTTTTGCTGTGTGAAATGAAATGTAATTTCAATTTTAAATGTTTAGTGGAATATAATAAATCTTTAGTTAATTTAGGGTAAACATTTTATTTTGTTTTCATTTGTTGTTTAAAAGCTATGCTTCCATAAAAGCAATCTAAGAAAAAAAAAAGATTCACTTTTGCTCCATAGTGTACATATGTATGTATGGTTTGAAGGGTTGTCTACAATCTGCTTTTCTTGTCTAAATTTCAGTCACCCTCTACTGCTCCATTTCAATGATTAATATTCGAAAAATGTTCCTCCTAAAGACCGAAAGCACACCATCACCATTCTGACGCCTTATAACAACATAGAATTTATGGTTGAATTTAATATGCCTTTAAAAGAGGAAGTCGCCGTAGTCTAGTAGGTAGTGTGTTGGCTTATTAGACGAAAAGCCCGGGTTCATATCCCAGGTTCGACATCAAAACGGCGGCGACTTCCTCTCAGCAGATTTCTGGTAAAAACTCTGAAAGTAAATAAACCTGCCATGAAATAGTTTCTCAAAAATCTGTCGTTCGGAGTCGACGTTAAACTGTAGGTCCGCCAATTATGTATGTATGTATGTTAAAAGGGGATTAGATAGTTTTTTCCAACACGGACTTAGAAACTTTGACAGTTAATAACGGCCATCTTGTCAAATTAATTGTCATTTAGGCAGTCTGTTATGTCAAAACACAATAAGACGGATAGACATGGACAAAGATGTATATTCGCTGAATGGAGCCTGGAGTAGTTGACAAAACAAATTTCATTGAGGGTGCCCTGGTAGTTTAGTGGGTAGTGTGCTAGACTATTAGCGTGAGGGTCATGGGTTCGATTCCCATCAGAGACTCTGGTCTGTGACACTACACCGAGCACATGATGAAGTTACTACGCTCGTATATAATTAGAATATAATTTGTAATTGTCTTGTAATTAATAAATAAATAATAAATTTCATTGAATAGACGATGATTCAGCGTAGCTACCCATATCTAAATGAAAAAAACATAATTTTTTAAATTTAATGCGATAACAATCTGCAGTCACTGTATGGTATGGATTTAGGGCAGGCGAGATCAGTATTTTATATTTCTTTTAAAACAATATTGGTTACACCATCATAGTCGCTGTACTCGGCATCGGCGAACAACTTCTCTTAGCCCAAGTTAGTTGATCTGAGAAAACAATGTCACTTGATTTTAACAAGGCGGCGCTGCGTGCCACATAGCTCATGTTACAATGACTATTCTCACGATAGAATTTTTCTTGTAAAGATTTCTTAATTCCCAGGTGTATGTGAATAAACTGAAAACCATAATGGTCTTCAAATACAACATAATACATGTCTCAGAGACATAGAAATTGTGTACATTTGGTATGCACTTCCCCATGGCGAAGATTCGGGGAACATTTATACGATGTTATAACCAAACACATATGTATGTAGGGTGCCATGCTGTTGCTCTTGCTGTCTGTACCTTTTCATGGTTAATTTTATTTTTTCTTTCTTTCTCTTTTGTGATATGCATTGTTAGATCACAGAGAACCGCTTTCATATTCTTTATGGGTCATTGTGGTTTATCATCTATTGCCGTATCAGTTTCCATCTAATGCTGGCGTTATGCCTCACTTTAAAATCATCACATAAATTCACGATTTTAATGACTTTCTATACTTTATTACGGGTTCTTTTTATCACTTAAATTTTATGAAAACTAATCAAAGACGCTGCAAATTCCTTTTTTGCCTTCATTTCTTAGGATTTCAAAATAAACAAATAAAATCCAACTATTTTTTCTATGTTTATCTCTTTTATTATTATTTTACAATTAGTATTGTACTCTTGCTCCACTGTATGACGTAAAGAAGGTATTGTTAATCAGTCACGTGATGTTTTTTTTTCTTTTCGTTGTATACTTTCATTATTAGTGATTATGACTTGCATTTCTGTGGAGGGACTATAAATTCCAGCAGATTGCAACGCTTAAAAAATTCGACGCAAAATGATATTCAAGATCTTAAAAAGCTTTCAATTCAATTATCATTGTATGACAAAATTCAAAGGCAAAAATATATTCTAATGTTCTATTAAACATACATACGTACATACATACATATGTACGTATATTATTTTCATTGTCATTATTTTCGTGTTAAAATTGCTATTTAAAGAGTTTTTAATCTCTTTAATTGTCTTCATAAAATGTATGTATCTTGATGTTACGAAAGCTGAAGAGTGACAGTGTAAGAACCTAGCACTCTTACAGATATACTTGGGAGCTAGCCAGCTATACTAGTAAGCTAGCCAGCTATACTAGCCAGCTATACTAGCCAGCTATACTAGCCATCTAGTCTGCGCAGAGAATAGCTGCTCTACGAGTGACATCCTCGTATCGCACAGTATCGACACAAGCTGTCCTAGTTATAGCCGGAATGGTTCCCATAGACCTACAAGCATATGAGCGCCGGATGATCTTCAACGCCAGGCAAAGTACGACTCAACCACAGAGCATAGAAGCGATAAAGCACGAAGTCTTCTTAAAATGGCAATTTCGCTGGGAAAATTAACAGCGTGGAAGGTGGACATATAAAATGATTCCCGAGTTGCAAGTGCGGAAGAACAGAAAAAACGGCCAAGTTGACTACTACATAACCCAGATGCTGACCGGTCACGGATATTTCAGAGAGTACCTGCATCGCATGGGGAAATGCCGCTCGCCATTCTGTATCAATGAAGAGAAAGAAACGTTACATGATTCCGAACATACTTTCTTCAGCTGTTGTCGATGGGCCAAAAGCCGTCAGCGACTCGAAGCTGAAATCGGCATCATTAGCCCTACAAACATCGTGCTGAAAATGATAAACAGTAAGGAGAGCTTGAACGCAGTAAAACAATTTGTAGAGCACGTCCTGTGAAGGAAGAAATTTGACCTAGACGCAGTGGAATGAGAATAGAGCGGAACCTGGACGCAGGCTGACGATGATGGAACTGGAACATAGGCCAGAAAAGGGGCGCACCTCGAAGTAATACAACCGTGGTTCCGAGGTGAAATGATTCCCCGGTGAGGAGACAAGGCGGGTTTTTAGTCGGTATACCCAGTGGGAGAGTCCGACATATCATGTCTGGTGACGACCATCATGAATGCATAAAGCATTTTCCCTCCTTCCCGCAAAAAAAAAAATACTAACCATCTAGCCAGCCATACTAGCTATACTTATGAAGTTATTTCTCTTTTTAATAATCATCATATTGTGATCGATGTTTTCAACTGGAGGAATCTATAAGGCTCTGACAGCCTTTTAAGTTAGCTATGTACATCGACTGAAGCCGCGAGCCCATAGTTCAAACAACACCCATCTCGGATCACCAGATCTTTTGGAAGAAACTGTGCCATGAAAGGCTTCGAAAAAATCTGTCGTCTCCCAGGCTCATAAATAAAACTACACATACAACATGGGTGGTGTGGGAAACTAGGTCGTAATCCTGACTAAAGGATTGTAATGTATGTTGTGTGTGTCTTAATTTTAGACATGAATGGCGCGATCTAACTAACACTCTACAAGACACTCAGCCTACCCGTGCTTCTTTATGGCGCAGAGGCATGGAACTATTGAGAACTGATGCAGCGGCCTTGAGATTGTTCGAGAGAAAAGTCCTACGTAAGATCTTCGATCCTGTACGAGTTGGCGATGATTTCCGTATCCGATCCAACAGTGAGCTGTATGAGCTCCTCAACGACATTGACGTTGTACAGCGTATTAATATCCAGCGGCTGCGCTGACTCGGCCATGTCGTTCGAATGGAGGAGGATGCGCCGGCAAGACGGGTATTTGATGCGGGAATCTGCGGAATTCGGCGAAGAGGACCACCTTGCATCCGTTGGAAGGACCAAATCGAGGGAGTCCTGTCATCGATTGGTGTAACCAACTGGCGTAGGCGTGCAAGAAGCAGAGGCGCCTGGAACGATGTGTTGCGGCAGGCCGAAATCCGTTAAACGGGTTGTTATGACCAATTAATTAAGTAAGTAAGTAAGTAAGTATGGCGGGATCTACAATTTAAAGTCGACTCCGAACGACCGATTTTTGAGCAATTTTTTCATGGCCATTTTGAGTTACTCTCAGAGTTTTTGCCAGCAATTTGCTGAGAGGAAGACGCTGAAGAAATTTTCAAATTTCGTTTTGTTGGAGATGTCTGAGCCTGGGGTATGAATCGGGGGTTTACACCGTCTAATAAACCAACACACTGCCTACTAGTCTACGGTGACTTCTACTGAGTGTATCTTTTCAAATTTCACTTTGCACTTTTACAGCAGAAAAGTTCTGTTGCCCTCCTGGTGAACTACGACATCGGATCGGTTTATTTCGAGTTTGAAGTCGCCGTAGTGTCTAGTAGGTAGTGTGTTGGCTTATTAGACGTAAAGCCAGAGTTCGAGCCCCCAGACCAGACATCAAGACGACTTGACTCTGAGAGTAAATAAAAATTGCCATGAAAAGTTTCTCAATATATAAAAATCTGTCGTTCGGAGTCGACTTTAAACTGTAGATCCCGCCACTCATGTGTAAACTTAACACACACAACATAAGTGGTGTGAAAAACTAGGACGTTGTACAATGGGTCAATTCGACCTCCGGGTACTGTACTTGTCCTAACCTAACCTAACCTATTTCGAGTTAACCTTATAGAGCTTAAATGCTTGAGTGTTGGGTTGACAGTCAGGTAATATTTCTAAGTATTTCCGAACAATGCAGTTTCTGAACTACTATACGCCTTTGACTCTCCCTCAAATTGCATCCACGTAAGTAAATTCCAATTATATGGAAACGATTTTCTTTGAGCCTCATTTAATACGATAGTCTTCATGGGATTTCAATATTTTATTAAAAAAAAACTGAATAAATTCCAACTAATTTTATAGGCGTAGCTTTAACAAGATGACCATTATCCAATTTCGAAGACCCTATCTTATCGTGTATAAAATTCAGTCCTGTGTTCGATGTTGTTATATGGCTTCTGCTGAGAAAGCAATGCTTGCAGTCGTTGGTAGGAAGATATTCGAGTTGGCAGAGGGCTTAGAAAAAGATAATCTGGTATGAGAAATTGGGTAAAGAGCGCTTACAATCAAAGTGCTTAGTAATCTATGCTTATTGAGGCTAAAAACAGTAGGGTTGATTAGTACTCTTCTTTTAGGACTTCTCCTCCAAATGTTTTTAGGCTCGCATTGTAATGTTACGAATTATCATGATAATAACGCATATCATTTATTATTTGTTACAAGAAAATATTAATCGTGGATGCGATGGTAGCCTTATGGTTCTTTGTTGAACAGTATTTTTGGATACTGCTACTACTGCTGCTATTGCGTAGTTGAAGAGGAAAGTGTTCAACATGGTCTATGTAGTCTGAACTGCTCGCGATAGCAGACACGTGGCTTGGATCTCTCTGATATCTCAGATTTGAAAGGCAACATCATTTCGTAAGAGGCTGAAATTTAATTCACTGTGACAAACTGTGCAATTGGGTTCCCATGGTATCTTAATGGACCTGAGATCTCAACATAACTGATAGAAAATCTTCTGCAGGCAGTGTTTGGTTCCATAGTTTTTCATTCAAGTCAATAAAATTTTGTAGTTTTGTCCCGAATGATCTAAAATATCTAAAACCTTATCGTGTAAAAGATAACACAAGACTTTAAGCTTTTCTGAAAGGGTTTTCTTGTTGGGATTTCTAGTTTCATAGCGAGATTCTTGCATATTGGCATGCAGAGGTACGATGTTGCCGTAGTCTAGTAGGTAGTGTGTTGGATTATTAGTCGTAAGGCCGCGGTTTAAACTCCAGGTCAGACAAAACGTAATATGAACGAATATTTCCACGGCGACTTTCTCTCAGCAGATTTCTGGCTAAAGATCTGAAAGTAGGTCATCATGGTCTAGTAGGTAGTGTGCTGGCTTATTGGACGTGAGGCTTAGGTTCAAAGCCCAGGTCAGGCGTTTCCAAATAAACAAAATATGAAGAAAATGTTTCTTCGATGACTTCCGCTCACCAGATTTCTGCGAAAAATTCTCAAAGTAAACAAAGTTGCCATGACAAGTTTCTCAAAAATCTGTCGTTCGGAGACGACTTTAAACTGTAGGCCTAGCCACTTATGGATAAAATTAACACACACAACATAAGTGGCGTGAGCAGAGAAGCTATGTTGTAATCCTGACTAAAGGGTTGAATGAGATTTATGTATACAGTGTCATGGGGTCGTTTAAAGTCTTGAGGTGTTAGAGTAGTTTGTTCTACGAAAATATGAGAACGAAAAAGCAGTTGCCTAAGCAATTTCTAATTGCAAGGCATTATGAAATAAAATTTTGAATTTCGATTTTTTGTTTGAAAAAATTTACGCAAAATTTTTACAGTGTTTAGCAATTTTAACAAAAATTTTTTTATTAATTATACGAGTGCTTTAACTGAAATGATAAGGATTACAACAAAAAAAAATTATTTTAATTGTCAGTGTTAGCAAAAAAAAAAAAAAAAAAAAAAAAAAACCAAGCCAAACTGGTGATAAGAAACAGAATTTAAAAGCTCAGCTTAATGGCATGAAGCAATTTGTGAATGAAATTTAAAACAATCAGTCGTATTTGAGTAATGCCAAGCATAAGACATTCGTGGCGGTTGAAAAAAAAGTATAAAATTCTTAATTAAAAATAAATAAACACCAAAAAAAGAAATTCAAATCAAAATTAAAAAGAAATTAAAATTTTTATGGACATGCTTTTGGCAAAACAAAAAATTTGGCAATTGACTAAAAATACACAGAGAACTTAAAAGAAATTTTAGAAAAATTATTAAAAAAAAAGGAATAAAAGAAGTGTTAAAAATAATAATAAAAAAAAATTTAATTCAACATGTGGCTGCTAGATACACTGGCGTTTCTCATCATTTTGCTAGATTTCACAGTGACCAGCTTAGAGGCAAAGGCAGTGAATAGCGAAGTTTATAAATTTTCTGCAGAGCCATTAAAAGCTGGCGATGTGGCCTATTGGGAGCAAGTGAACAAGACCTGTTTGTCACATGACTGCGATGAGCACGTGAATTTGCAACATTTACAGCACATAGCCACCCACATGAATCGTGCCATTAACCCCTGTGAGAATTTTCATGCATATGCCTGCAGCTATTGGCCGCAACAGCATCCGCAACAACAAACCGTTATGGCCGAAGGCGAACAACAACTAAACGATAAATACGAGGCCATATTTCTCAACGAACACGGCTCGTTAATAGACGACAACGATTTGATAATGCAAAAGTTAAACAAATACTACGGGGTGTGTCTACAAAGTGAGCTTAATGAGAAGGCCTCTTGGTTGCAGTACGTAAAGTCTCTACGCTCTCAGGGTTATCTACACTACAGCAATACTACAAACTGGCTACAAACGCTTAGAGAACTGAATCGGTTTTCGAACAGTCGCTTCTTTATTTCTTTGCAAATTGAACGTTTCAATAGCTCACGCTTTATGCTAAGCATTGATACCCATTGCCTCATGGAAAGGGTAAAGTTTACACAAGAAATTTATGAGATTTTAAAAATCTACACCAATGACTCGTTTAGCGAAATTGAAAATGATTTTAAAAATCTAGAATTGGATTTGGAAAATATTTTAAATACCTCCTGCCTTAATGCCATTATGGATGAGAATAATGAGTGCGATTTGTCGCAATGGCTGACATATGGACAGCTATTGGCCTCTAACTCTACTATCGATTGGCAGTATTTGTTACAGGATTTTCCTTTACTTGCACAAGATCGAATTTATGTAAATGACTTGCAAAATATTAAAAAAATCAAACATTACTTGGATCTTAGCTCCCAAAAGACTTTGTTTTTGTATGCGGTAACGCGTTTCATCAACTATATGCAGACGCATAGCCATAATATAGTGGAAAAGGGTTCGTCGAGTCAAAATTGTTTAAGGCACATGCGTAAGCACTTTCCTTTGGCCATGAATTATCTGTACGAACGGGTATATTATGGCCCTAAACGCCAGCAAAGTGATATGGTCGTAGAGCTTATCTTTCAAGAGCTCAAGGAGAAATTTGCTTTTATTTTGGATTCCAATGAAATGCAATTGCCATTGGAGAGCGTTTTGTATTTGAAGAAAAAGTTAAAGCATGTGCAACTAAACATAGGCAATTTGCCTAAAAATGCTACGCAGCAATTTTATCACAATTTTATACGGGATCTTAATCTAACCGAGAATTTCTATGTGAATCACTTACAAGCCTTGAAGCATTTCTTTTTGAAACAACGTCAGCTGGCCTCAGCCACAAAATTTGATGACTTCTGGTTTAATTTCAATCTTCACATGCCCAACTTTTTGGATAATTTAGATGCTACACCCTATTACTTTGCCACGGCCAACTTCATTATTTTACCGTTTGCCTATCTGCAGTTGCCATTTTATGATCATCGCTTTTGGCCTTCCCTGCTGTATGGTGACTTGGCCAATACTTTGGGGCATGAGTTGATACATGCTTTTGATTCCAAATTTTTGGAGAATGATTTCGCCGGCAATTATAATGATCAGGAGTCTTTAAGTATTACAAACAATAAGAACTTCCAAAGGAATATAAACTGTCTTAGCAAAACACCCACAAAATATTTAACCGAACGCATTGCGGACATAAGCGGCACACATTTGGCTTTGAGGACCTTTATCAAGGATCCCACGTTCCTGAAGCATAATGGCAAATTATTTTTCCTACAATTTGCTCAATTCTTTTGTGGCTCCTCGCCTGCCGAACAATTTGCTTTGGAGGATTCCTCACACGATTTGGATAGTTTAAGGCTGAACTATACCTTGGCGCATATGCCGGAATTTGCAGAAGCGTTTCAATGTCCGCCGGGCTCACCCATGAATCCCGTGGAAAAGTGTAGATTGTGGTAAAGCTTACTTATATATTAGTTTAGTTAAGTTAATTATTATTTAATTTTAATTAATTTTAATTAGCATAAGCTGTAGTCCTTAATTTTTAACATGTATTCTCTATGTTAACATGCGTATTTATTGTGGTACTTTTTTCTTTTTTTTCGTTATTCTTAAGCTTCTAACAAAGTACTTAGAAATGGTCATTATTTTTGTAGTTTTTATAAGAATTGTTATTGCTTAAGCTTAAGCACATAAATGGTATTTTATTATTAATTAATTAATTAATTTATATTTAATTTATTTAAGTGGAAATTAACACAATAAAAAAAATTAAAATTTTAAAAATTTTTAAAAAAATTTATTTTTTTCTCTCTTTAAATTCTCATTTATTAAAACATTTAAATACATTTAAATTATTATTAAATACAAATTTAAATAAACATAAACTTCAATTTAATATATATTTATGATGATATTACGTCATCAAGCCAAAAGAGAGCTTCTAATTAGGGTCGGATGGCTTCCTTCTTTTAAGTCTGCGTTCCAAACCAATGGGATCAAGCAAGAGATGATGCTTCCGAATTGACGTGGTCTCTGAGTCGGATGTTATGTTTTGTTGCAATGTTTTCAATCTCTTTTTTAACAGTATTTACACCAAGGTCACGATGTAAATCACTTGTGCGTATATACACATGGTGCGTTTACGATGCATCTGAGTACTTTGTTCTGAAAACGTTGAATAATAGCAAAGAATATGGATATAAAGAATGCTCATCCTGTAGAAGTAAAATTTCTTATGGCGGGTCGTAACATCACGACCCGCTCTCACCAATTTTTTTTTTTAAATCACAAACAAAGAGCGTAACAATGTGTTGCTCTCATCGTACGTATGTATGTACATGTGTATGTATTCTTGTGTTTTTTGATTTAGTTGTCGATCAGACTGCGACAATAACGCATGTGTTGCGGATGCTTTATCATTTTATTTCAGAATAACACTCGAAGAATATTTTGTGTTAAAAATGTTCTATGTCATTAGCTGGGCGTATTTTATTTTGTCCCATAGTATAATTTTTTTTAAATGCTTTGGAATGCTCGGTTTTTTTTCTTTTAATAAAAAATGGTATTTTTATTCTTTTTATTTTTATTTATCTAAAAAACCTGGCCTAATTTTTAAGCCAAAGATGGATAGCTTTATGTTCTTTTAATAATAAAATCGATGTTTTATTTTATTTTTATTTATCCAAAATTATTAAGCCAAAGATAGACAGCTTTACATATGTATGTTAATGAAATGAAAATAAAAATAGCGTATATTACTAACACTTTTATATGGCTGTAAATAAATAAATTCTCTCAACTTATTTTCTCTCTCTCACTCACTAATCCATAACCATAGGCATGTGTTAACCTAGAGGAAAATTGTTAGTAATAATGTCAAGTCTACTTATTAACCCAATGATATGTATGTGATCGGAAAATATAGAAAAATTGTACTGCACTAAGACACTAAGACACCGTATTTAACTTGGCAAGTATTCTTCCAAAAATCGAAATCATTTCTCATTGATATTAGTGAATACTACTGTGATATTTCTTTGGGTGTATCATTGAAGTCTGAAAAAAGCGACATGAACCTTCTTCTTTAAAAACTGACAAGATTTTTACGTTCTTTTTAACGAACATTCTTGATGTTCGTGTCCTATGTGTGTAAAAAGCCGAAGATGTTCTTGCTCTGAGGGTCATTGGTGCCGACGTCTGTTTTTAACACGAGAAAAACAAATAAAAAAGTGGTCAAACAACAAAAACGCACGATGAGAAAAACGCAATATGGGCAGAAGCGAAATAGGTCTATATGATTTAACTTCAGTTGGAGGTTTTCCAGGTTTTGGTATCACTACCACTTCGGCGAAGACTTTCCAAAACGATGGTACATGAAGTAGTCTAAATGAAGCATTGAAAATTTGTGTTAGTTTTAGAATTATGTTATTTGGAAGATGTCTAAGAACTCCGAACCCAGGACATTTCTTTAATTTCAAATTAAAATGGATTTGTTTAAAAACTTCAATTGGTATTACTTCAGGAATTGCGTAATCATCTCGACCATCATCATCAAGACTACTGACTTCCTGCGTAATAGATGGTGGATCAGTATCAATGAAGAACACACCAGCAAGATGGTTAGAAAACAATTCTGCCTTTTGGCTATCTGTTCTGGCCCAATTTCCGTCTGCCATGTGAATGGGAGGAATTTGTGTTATGGGTCTATTTAGGTTTTTTTTTGTTGATTTCCACAATGAATAGTCTGATGTTTTTTCATTACTCAACCCTTGTATATAGTTATTGAAACGTGAGTTCTTATACTTTTTTCTAAGCTAAGTTCATGTGTCATTCTATTAAGCCTTGCCTTGTCAGCTGGAAATTTAGATCGTTGCCATATCTTTCTCAACCTTCTTCTTTTATTTCTTATCATCTCCCTTATAAAGGGTGTTTTTTTATAGAGGTATAGAACTTTAAGTTGGCATTACTTTTCAAGATGGCGACCGATTTAACAGCTGTCAAGTGATTTATTCTCAGTTTGGTTTGGCAATTCATCATGAATAGACTCACGCCTGAACAACGCTTGCAAATAGTGCAATTTTATTTCGAAAATAATGGTTCTGTGCGGAAAACGTATTGCGCACTATGTCCATTTTATCGTCGACAAAATCGTCCATCAGAGTAGTTAATTCGATTAACCATGGAACGTTTTCGCACCACGTTTAGTCTTATTGATAACTCTCATCCCCAGAGATGCTGTACGGTGCGTACAGAAGAAGCTATTGCTGCTGTAGGGCGTAGCATTGAGGAAGACCCAAATGAGTCCATCCGCCATCGAGCACAGGAATTGGATCTGTGTCCATCCACTTTATGGAAGATTTTGCGGAAGGATCTTGGTTTGCGTGCTTACAAAATCCAACTCGTGCAAGATTTGAAGCCAAACGATCATCAAGTAAGGATTAGATTAGTCGAATGGGCCCAAAACGAGATTGCCGTTGTTCTCGATTCTCATAAGCGAATTTTGTTTAGCGATGAAGCGCACTTCTGGTTGAATGGCTACGTCAACAAACAAAACTGCCGCATTTGGAGTGAAGGTAATCCTCAAGTGTATGTGGAAACACCGTTACATCCAGAAAAACTGACTGTTTGGTGCGCTTTATGGGCTGGTGGAATCATTGGTCCGTACTTTTTCAAAAAACGATGGTGGCCAGAACGTTACAGTCAATGGTGATCGGTATAGAGCCCTGATTACTAACTTTTTCATTCCTGAATTGAATAACCATGATGTCCAGGAGATGTGGTTTCAACAAGACGGCGCAACATGTCACACAGCTCGTGCCACAATAGATTTATTGAAAGACACGTTTGGTGACCGCCTAATTTCACGTTTTGGACCTGTGAATTGGCCTCCAAGATCTTGTGATTTAACACCGCTAGACTACTTTCTGTGGGGCTATGTAAAGTCATTGGTCTATGCGGTAAAGCCACAAACGCTTGACCATTTGGAAGACAACATTCGCCGTATTATGGCCGATATACGGCCACAAATGTTGGAAAAAGTCATCGAAAATTGGACGTCCAGATTGGACTACATCCGCGCCAGCCGTGGCGGTCATATGCCAGAAATCATATTTAAAATGTAATGACACAAGATTATCTTTCGGATAAATAAAATTCATGTCAATCGAATAATCCATCGTTGTTTTATTGCAACTTAAAGTTCTATACCTCTATAACAAACACCCTTTATAAGCAGGGTATGAAACAACGTGTTGTTTATCAGGAGTGTTCGGAGTGCGGAGTCCCAAGCAGTACTTTGAATTAGGTTTGTAACAAACTCAACGTCTTCCTCAATTTCATCAATTGTTTCCGGTTCATTAGGGGGTATGTTTGAATTTTGCAGCACAGTCTGAAAATATTGCCAATCTGTAAATTTATTCGCCAAAAAAAGGAGATTTTGTCCTATAGATAGCTTTTTCACAAACAGTCATATATATCGGCGAATGGTCAGAATGGTAAGATCAAATCCATTTTCCAACTTGATACACGACTTTGATATCTTATTTATTATAAAGAAATCTATAAGATCAGGTATTTTACTACTGTCTGTTGGCCAATACGTTGGTTTACCTGTTGACACAACTTCTCATCCGGTTTCCAAAATTGCCTTATATAGTTCATTTCCCTTGGGGGGGTGTTCAAACGGGATCCCCAGTAAGTATTCTTAGCATTAAAGTCTCCGCCCATGATGAACCTCGAATCATGTTTTGCTATAAGATTTTTGATAATCAATTGACTTTATTGAGTGACGCGGAGGGCTGTATACCGACGTTATCAGCAGTTTCTGTGTGTTTGTTGTTAATCGAACTGTGGTTGCTTGCAATTCTTCAGTACTTAGTTTTTCTTCTTCGTAATGTTTTATGTTTTTCCTTATTATAACCGCACTTCCTCCTCTAGCTGTATTTTGGGGATGAATAGTGTGATAACCCATCTAGTAAAATGGGTTTCGTAGATAAGGCACACATCAATTTTTTCATTATTCAGAACTACTTCTAGCTCTCTTTGGTCCTTCATTAGGCCATTAGAATTCCATAACATAATTTTTAACTCCATTAAAGTTTCAATCTTGTTGCGTTATCTGTTCCAGAACATTTAAACGATATTCAATAATTTTGAAAAACTCTTCCTGTCTACCTTATTTACTTAAAATTTGTGACAACGCCCCGTTACTTGTCGATTCACTATTTCGATTTTTCAGAACAGACGCATAAGATAAATGTTGATCCGCTTTTTGTTCTGTTGACCAGTTTGTTTAAATGGATTGTTCAATCCTCTCAAGTTTTGTGGTTCTCTACTTTTATTTGCTTGTTGGTCGTTACCATCAATCAACCGATTTGAATTAAAATTTTCATACATTCCCTTATCTGGTGTTGTACGGGATTTCAAATTATTATTTCGCCTTTTTTGAAGCTCCTTAGCTACAATGCAACCCCGATATGTTGCCGGGTGTGGACCATCGCAATTGGAGCATTTCGGTTGACTAATTTCGCGATTACATTCAAGGGTGCTATGTTTTCCAGCACATTTTACACAACGCGGTTGTTTATTACAATAATTTTTCGTATGTCCAAACGATTGACAATTTCTGCATTGTGGAACTAATCTTTGTTGCTTCACTCGTTCCACTTGTACAATTGTATTAAGAATATGCTTTATACCGTATATCTTTTTGACATCTTCTGAACATATTCAGAGATTCTTTTGATTTCCATTGAAATTTATTCATGGCTTCAATGGCCTTAAGCCCCTGCGATCGCAAGTCGGCAACAATCGTATCAGATGTATGCGAATAATGTAAGTTCTTGATCATTACTTTTATTGGTCTTGTCTGATTGTTTTCAAAACTATACCAATCAATTTTTTCCGAATTTAATGACCTTGTAATGTTCCTATAATCAATCTAAATGGAAAGTACTTATCTTGTATGATCCCTTGGTTAACAATTTTATCAGGAACTTATTATTTATTATTCTGCTTAGATAACTATGGAACTCCTGGAAATTGTCCACATTTGAAACCACAATTGGAGGTGGTCTTAATTCTATATTTTCCTTATTATTTTTATCAGTTCGAACGTTGTTGCCTTGAGGTGTACCACGACTCTCGAAAGATACAATCGTACGTTGGGTTTTTGATTTTTGATGTAAGTTAACATCTGCTTCTTTCCGTTTGATGTTAGTGCCAGAGCATTCAGGCGTGATGATTCAGCTTTCCTTTTCTTATTTTGCCTTTTCTTCTTGTTCTTTTGAAGTATCCAGTCTGTTTCCCTGATAAGTTCTGCTTCATCCGTTTCGAAGACTATATCATTTTGATTTGGGGCGGATTTTCCTGCATCTGAATTAACATTATCAGAATTATTTTCTAAAATTGTTCTCAGTTTTATATTTTCCTCTTGCAATTGTATACACACTTGTTCCAATTGCTTGACATTGTTGCTCTTTTCCAACTCTTTTACCTTGGTAATCCTGAAAGTACTGAGGCTGTTGCCACGTGTATCGACTTTATCTTGATCTGTCGCCTCCATTGCCTATTGGGTATTTTGTGTTGTGGTGAATTAGCTGAAACAATAAATGTTTAGCTAATACAACCACCACCCACCCAACTTAACCAACTTTACAAATTGCAATTCACCAGGAACTGTTAACTACCAGTATTTTGTTGAAGTAACACAGCTGATGTTTGTTTATTTACTGTTTGTTTTACTGTCCTATTCTTGCAAGTTGAGTGCAAATTATTAATTATTAAATAAAATTTAAAAAAAAAGTAATAAAATTTTCAAATTTTTTAACACAAATTGTGGGGATATACACGCGCAAATTGTTTTACCTCCAAGAGGCATCGAAACGCACACATTCAGTATATAGCTTTTATCTATCAAATTTAGATTTACACCGTATTTCCACTGTTTTGCGAAAGTTTAGAGACGGAAACTGGTCAGCACAGATGGAAATAGATGACAGATACGAACAGGCGATGTCATCACAGCGTAGACCCCCGCCCCCACTTCCTTCTCGTGGAAAACCCGAGAAACAAGAGCGACGTGGACCTCCCCGCTTAAGACCGCCCCCAATGGCGAAGCCGTCAACGACGGAAACCCCACCGAGAGATGGAGTACTGTATACCGTTGGAGGAAGAGGTAGCCACCCAGAAATTAGGACGGTGGCTCAGAATTTTGAATGTAGCGGATTTCTGCCCTTGGTCCGCCAATTATACGATCAGATGGCAGTAGAAGATCAGAGAATACCACGATCGTTACCATTCCCCGTTTTCCAGCATGCAATGGGGGAATTTTTAAATGCATATCTACTACACCAAGCGAAGTACGTACAAAAGATGCCCGGCCTACAATCACAGATGGACCCACTCGCAGCCATCAGCGCCGAGGAATACAACATTCCGCTTGCGATGTATGAATATATTACCGGTTTTGCCGCGACGATCTCCGCAACCGGTGAGAAAGTATATGCTCACATGCCTGTAGCTGGACTGCCGCAAGGCCCAGTCACTGTGAATAATGTTAGGACACGTTCTGGCACGTTTGGTAAGATCACGGCCATGAACCACAGTGCGTATGAGTGTTATGTTTGCCCTTATGTAACGTCACAGTATATTATTGAATCAGGCAGACAGCAGCAGGCAAGATTCGACGCCACTTGGAATCCGCTCCCCACTCCATTGTATCCCACAGGGCATAGTCCCACTGAAAATCTACTTGGATACCGAGAACTGGAGAGACTGCATACAGACGCACAAAATAAATGTCAACATTGCGTATTTGATGATAGTGACTCTATTACAGGCAGATTGTGCCATAGTGCTTACGCACTGAATTTAACGTCCGTGGTTTTAGGCACCCTGAAGAATATGAAGATAACTAAGGCTGATTTTAAATCAAAGGAGAACGCAGCCGCTTTCATATTTAAAGAGAGAGCACCTATGGATGGATGAAAAAAAATTTTATGAAAGAATTTTTACTAAAGGAAGGCTTCAAGGGCTTGCTTTTTAGGTGGCTAAAAAGGGCCCATGAAGTTTAATTCAAGTTTATTTAGTAGTATTTAAAATACTTTCTTAACAACAAAATTTTACAAATACTAAATATTATATAAATATTATAACTATGAATTTAGCTACTAGTATTTTAAACAAAATAAAAATATTAATATTTCTCTCATTCTTTAAATAGTTTGGCATTTTATTGTACATATTCAGTCCCTTATAGTACAATGATTTCTGCATTGCACTTGTATCCGCTCGCTGTAGCCTAAAATCGTTCGCATTTCTCAGTCTGTACGGTTGCGCTTCTCCAACATATTTTAATTGTTCAGTTAGGTACTCTGGTGCTTCTCCAATTTTAATTTTTTTAATAAAATTCAGCGTGTTCAATTCTAATCTTTTACGCACATTAAGCCATCTCAGTGCTTCTAACACCAAAGTAGTAAATAAGGTGGAAATCTGTTCAGTTGTAATATATCGCCTTATTCTGTAATTTCTGGAGTCTTGTTAATTGTTGCTCAGTACAGCATGTATATAATACTGTTGATCCATATTCAAAATGTGGCTTCACATACATAATTGGTCATTACAACCCTTCAGTCAGGATTACGACCTAGTTTCTCACACCACTTATGTTGTGTGTGTTAATTTTATACATGAGTGGCGGGACCTACAGTTTAAAGTCGACTCCGAACGACAGATTTTTGAGAAACATTTCATGGCAATTTTATTTACTCTCAGAGTTTTTGCCAGAAATCTGCTGAGAGGAAGTCGCCGAAGAAATACTTTTTGTATTTTAATTTTTATGTCTGGCCTGGGGCTCGAACCCTGGCTTTTCGTCTAATAAGCCAACACACTACCTACTAGACCACGGCGACTTCTTCAGCATTGTATTATACAGTGAGCGCCATAAGTGAGTCAACACCTTTGTTCTTAAGTATACAACAGTTTTGTCCTTAAGTTTAAAAAAAGTTCCTTTATCATGAATTGTTGTTTTTGTTTTAACATTTTATAAGTAATAAATAAACGTTTTTATTTTTGGAAATTTATTGCACTATTCTCATTTACTTTTCTCGCTATCCTAAGAAAATGAATTATTTCAGTGGTGTTTACTCACTCTTGGCGTTCAGTGTATACGTTAATCGATGTTAACATTGAAACCTTATTTCTCAGCCGTTTAAAGAAACCTATCTTTTCCCCTATTTTCCAACATGTATTCTCTAAATGTTCCTTTAGTTTCAATTCCCTATCAATTATGAAACCTGTGGGACACCAAAATCATTCTCCATAGTACTCGATTCAATACCATTTACCTTCGTTATCTGTCTACGTCTCGTGAGATATGATCTAAACCATTCCGCTTCCTTATCCTTAAGGCCATAACATGGCAGTTTCCTAAGCAAAATATCCCTATCTATTGTTTCGAAAGCTCTCTTGAAATCCAAAAAAAAAAATTCCAGAACCTTGCGATCATTTCCTATAAATTTCCATCTATTCATCACATAGTTAATCGCAAGAATATCTCTTTCTAAAGCCTGACTGATATTTCCATACTAGGTCATGTCGATCAAAATATTCCTCCAATTGGTTCTTAACTATCTTCTCAATAATCTTCTCACATGTTCTCAGGGTATTTATCGGGCGATATTCCTCACATTTAATAGTATTTCTAATTTTCTCAACAGGCGTAACCATCGATTCCTTTCTAATCTTTTATCTGACGGGTTGTTTAAGAGGCTTCCTAGAAGAATTATTTGAAGGGCATTGAAGCCTCTTACATACATAATTTGGTCATTACAATGCTGCAGTCAGAATTACGACCTAGCTTCTCACGCCACTTATGTTGTGTGCATTAATTTTATTCTATAAGTGGCGCGGCCTACAGTTTAAAGTCGACTCCGAATGACAGATTTTTGAGAAACTTTTCATGGCAATTTTTATTTGCTCCCAAAGTTTTCGCTAGAAATCTGCTGAGACTAAGTCGCCGTTGAAATATTTTCATATTTTCGTTATAATATCTGAGCTGGGGTCTAATGAGCCAACACTTTACCTACTTGAAGCCTCTTAATAATCATAAATTTCGCAACCTTTCGGAACCGGGATTTACTTTCTTTATAGATTGTATGATTATTTTTGTAATGAGTTTAAGTTTCTATTCTCCAACAAAATTAATAAGGCACTCGGAATATACAAAAATAATATCACAGTCCTTGTATTTAAGTTACCTGAAGTTTAAGTGAATCTCTGTAGATTTATGCACGCTGGCGTTGTCATGTTATCACAGTCCTTTCTAACTTTCTATTAAAACTGTTTCAGGGCTACTCTGCATTGGAACACCCCTTGATCTCACAGAATAGTTTTCATACCACAGAATGATACTTTCCCTAGTACGTAGCCCACAAGTTGTTACATACGTTCTCGTTATGAAGCAATTTCCAAATCGCTGTAGTTTAGTAGGTAGTACGTTGTCCTAGTTATAGCCGGAATGGTTCCCATAGACCTACAAGCATATGAGCGCCGGATGATCTTCAACGCCAGGCAAAGTACGACTCGACCACAGATCATAGAAGCGATAAAGCACGAGGTCTTCCTAAAATGGCAAATTCGCTGGGAAACTTAACAGCGTGGAAGGTGGACATATAAAATGATTCCCGAGTTGCAAGTGAGGAAAAACAGAAAAAACGGCCAAGTTGACTACTACATAACCCAGAAGCTGACCGGCCACGGATATTTCAGGGAGTACTTGCATCGCATGGGGAAATGCCGCTCGCCATTCTGTATCTACGAAGAGAAAGAAACGTTGTATGATTCCGAACACACTTTCTTCAGCTGTCATCGATGGGCCGAAAGCCGTCAGCGACTCGAAGCTTAAATCGGCGGCATTAGCCCTACAAACGTCGTGCTGAAAATGATAAACAGTAGACAGAGCTGGAACGCAGTAAAACACTTAAAGCACGTCCTGTGAAGGAAGAAATTTGACCTAGACGCAGCGGAATAAAAATAGAGCGGAGCCTGGACGCAGGCTGACGATGATGGAACTGGAACATATGCCAGAAAAGGGGTCAACCTCGAAGTAATACAATCGTGGTTCCGAGGTGGAATGATTCCCCGGTGAGGAGACAAGGCGGGTTTTTAGTCGGTATACAAAGTGGGAGAGTCCGACATATCATGTCTGGTGACGACCATCATGAATGCATAAAGCATTTTCCCTTCTTCCCGCAAAAAAAAGTAGCTAGTACGTTGGCTTATTAGACGTAAGGCTACGGTTCAAAGCACAGCTTAGGCATTTCGAACAAAACGATATATGAAAAGAAATATTTCTGTGGCGTGTACCTATCAGTAGATCTCTGTAGTAAACAAAATTGTCATGGAAAGTAACACTCAACATAGGTGGTGTAAGAAGCTAGTTAGTAATCCTGACTGAAGGGTTGTAATGACCAATTATGTATGTATGGTTTTCATATACATTTCACATGGTCTAAAATCGCTTGCCTTCCAGTACTCGAGAATAAATACTATTTGTTGTACGGCCTCTAAGAAGATTACCTACAGGTTCTTCCAGCAGAGACTTCCAAAAGTTTGACAATTGAGATGCTGAAGCTACCAAATTAGTTTGTAATTTTACAGTTTGTTTTGCCAATTCACATTGGAGGACTAAAGACAACGACTACAGTTCTTTAAATGGGCCCTGGATCAGTTGGCAATTGACCCAGCGATGTCAGCCCATTTGTGAATGACTATGCGCGATACCAGTCCACATGGGATCCAAGAGCATGCAATGCATTCTGAAAAACTCACTATTTAGTGTGGATTTTAGGCAGGTGGTGTCATCGGTTAATTTTTGCTGGCGGACGACGTTTTTCCGTTCGTCATTTGTGGGCAGGGTCATCTCACGTGGTAGTGATATAAACAGTGCAACAAGATCATGCGATTTAACTCCGTTAAACTTTATCTGGAGGGTGTTTCGTTATTAATTATATGGCGTTAGAAAAAAGATAGTGAAACCTGATAACGATGACGCTAAAACCAAGTTGCAATACTTGGTAGTCGTCTTAGCCTAGTAGGTAGTGTGTTGGCTTATTAGGCGTAAGGCCTTGGTTCACGCCCCAGGTCAGACATCTTCAACTAAACGAAATATGAAGAAAATATTTCTTCGGTGACTTCATCTCAGCAGATTTCTGGGAAAAACTCTCAAAGTAAATAAAATTGTCATGAAAAGTTTTTCAAAAATCTATCGCTCGGAGTCGTCTTTAAAATTGTAGGTTTCGACACTCATGTATACAAATTAACATTCCCAGTGCTGTGAGAAGCTACGTTGTAATCCTGACTGAAGGGCTGTAATGATCAATTATGTATGTATGTATGCAATAGTGTTGGGCAGTAAATTGTTATGACGATCTCATATAAGAATGCATATAAAGGATGCAGTAAAGTGGATGCATTCACATCATTTGTGTGACATTGGATATTAATAGAGCGGACTTGAATCAACTTGGGAGTAGTCAGATAAGATACAGAGATTAATGTGGTAACCGGGTTAATAAAAACCTGTCCTATAGCGGAGCTAGGGCCTTTGTTGGATTTATTCTGTATGCATATGAAAGTGAAGACTAGAAGTATAGAAGCTAGGGATTATACAAAGCGTATCATAAGAAGGTTTGCCTTACTCTAAGCTTTTGAAGAGTGCTTTACAGAAAGACTGAGTAATAAAAATGAACGACACCCATAAAAAATCTTTCGTGTGTCTCAGGTCTCAGGTTAAATGTAGAGCTATGGCTAAAGAAATGGGAAATAGTCTCAAATCGATTAAGCCGATAAATAGGCTTCATATGCATGTACATCGTATGGAATAATTATGGTTTTTATTGTAGAAACGGGTGGAACTATAGTGATGTGGATTTTGGAATTTAAATACATACGGTGTCAGACATGGCATTATGGGCATTCATGCGACGTGTATGGGTATTGGACACGTGGTAACCAAAGTTTTTAGGTGCTATAGAAGCAAGAAAAAGAAAGGGTTCTTCATCTATTAGAGAAATCAGTTGGGCATTTAAAGGGTCCGCCAAATAACTTTTTTTTTTTGATAATGCTTTAAAAACAAAACTACTGAATATTTTCTCAAATTTCTTTTTTTATTTTAAAGTACATTCCTGCCGGTTAATAATGGAAAATAATTTCATTCAAATGGCTGCCTCGGCAGGCCATGCAGTAGCCTGCACGATCGGTCCAAATTTTAAGCACATTATCGATTGTGTGCAGCTGTATTTCACCAATGGCTTCACGAATATTGTCCTTTAAAGCGTCAATTGTCTCTGGCTTGTCGGCGTAACACTTATCTTTGACGGTACCCCACAAATAATAGTCCAACGGTGTCAAATCGCAGCTCCGAGGTGGCCAAACGACATCAGCACTGCGGCTGATAATGCGATCTTCAAAAACAGGGCGCAAAACATCGAATGTAGCTTCGGCTGTGTGGCACGTAGCGCTGTTCTGTTGAAATCAAATGTTGCCAATATCCCCCTCTTCAATTTTTGTGAACAAAAATTCGTTCAACATGGCCCGATAACGATCGCCATTGACTGTAACGGCCACTCCTTGGGCACCAAACAGTGACCCGTTTTGGGTGCGTCGGCTTTTCAATGTATGCGTGCGGGTTTTCTGTGCCCCAAATGCGACAATTTTGCTTGTTTACATACCCGCCAAGATCAAAGTGAGCTTCATCTGAAAAGATGATTTTTTTTTTTTTGCCAAAATCGGCATCTTCTGGTGTAGGCTACTGCATGGCCAGCCGAGACAACCATTTGAATGAAATTATTTTCCATTATTAACCGGAAGGAATGTACTTTCAAATAAAAAAAGAAATTTAAGAAAATATTCAGTAGTTTTTTAAACATTTTCAAACAAAAGCGTTATTTGGCGGACCCAATACTATGTACACGATTTAAACGTTTTCCAGATAACAAACATTAAGAGCTGTTCCTTGGACTAGATGAAACAGAAAACTTCTCGAGTTGACAGCCGCCTCTACCTATATACCTATGTATGCATGGTTCATTATTCTATAGGAGTGTACTAAACAATTCCGGTTGAACTCTGGAGCTCTCATTGTTTTTTAGACTTTTGTTCCCCTTTTTTTTAATACAATTTCTAAATTTTTTTGCGTTGTTGATTTATTTTTAAAAATTATTCACATGTATTCGATGATAACACGTGAAATGCCTTGTTACAAAAGTCTCGAGATTAAGGGACTAGAAAAAAACAAACAAACAAAGCTAGCCTGGCAACAAAGCCATGATCAGCGTAATTATTAGGAAAACACGCCCCATCAAAAAAGCATGTGATCGGCAGTTTGTTTATCGCGTGACTATTTGAAATTAAAAAATATTTAAAGAAAACAGTATTGTGAAGGTACCCCAACTAATCTACATGAAGCGTTAAATTGTTTGACTGTTTTTCTTCTTTTCTTTTCTTGCAACCACAACTCAAAGTCAAAGTATGCACTTAGAAAGCAACATTGTTTTTTAAAATGAAATGTTCTTTAAATGCTTTAAATATCCTTAAGGCAAAAGCTGTAAGTAAGGACCCACAGGTCTTTGAATGTCTCGCCAGTCATATGCCTCTTGCTTTGTCTAACTAACGAAGAATAGAAAAAACGGGAGAGAACTTCTAATTAAATTTCCTTTCATTTTTTTTTAACACAAACTTAATTTAGGTCAAAAGTGCTGTTTTTTCACTCAACACTTAAAGCCGCCCTTAAAAATATGCTACAGAAATTATGTACACAGTTTTTGTTGAACTTTTTTATTAAAAAAAAAAAAAACAAAATAAAATTGCAGTTAAACAAAAAGGAAAACTGAATTGAAAATGAAAAAAAGATGATAAAGAATAGAACATAAAGTATAACATAGCTTTAAACATTTTTTTCTATAACATTCAGGTTTAGTTTGGCTAATTCAATAGCCTACTTTTAGGCTTTGTTAAATATTCATGAATTAAAACAAACACCAGCAAATTGTATTAAGGTTTGAGGTATTCTTCTGCAAAGCTAAAGAATGGAAATTTCTTAAATATTTATTAACGAATTATTTTCTTTTTTATTTGCCTTAGTTTTCTTTATAAAAATGTTTTCTTTTTTTCTTTTTTTTTTGGATTAAAAAATTATTTAAAATAAAAACAATTTTTTTATATGCTGAGTTGGTTTCTCAAGTAAAATTCTTGGCATAGTTGCTTGCTTGTTTGCTTTTATTGAATGAATTTCTTATTCTTTTCATTGTTAAGAGAGTAGGAAAAATATTTGAAAATTATTCTTCTATTTTTGCCAATTGATTTTGGTCATGACACATTATTTTGTGGAGTATTTTTTTCCCCCAACAAAGTCCAACAAAAACATTTTTCAAATTGTTTTCTTTTGTTAAAGATTTGTTTGCTTGTTGAGCAATAATACACACACACACACACAAAGTCAGATACACAATACATAGACAGAAAGAGAGAGAGAGAGAGTGAAAGAGAGAGAGAGTGAAAGAGAGAGAGAGAGAGAGAGTGTAAAAGAAATTTAAATAAATTTTTTGCTTGAAGAAACATATAAGAAAACAAGTAAGAAACCATGATGAACAGCATGCTGTATACATAGGTACCCTACACAACAATTTTTTTTTACGCCGAGGAGGGGTAAATGTACCTAACCGCACCATAGAGAAAGTCATCACATCCTCCATGTGTGGGGCCCTCACCCACCTCACCACTATATTATGGCTATGCGTCTGCATATAGTTGGTGAAACGCTTTACCGCATACAAAAACAAAGTCTTTTGGGAGCTAAGATCCAAGTAATGTTTGATTTTTTTAATATTTTGCAAGTCATTTACATAAATTTGATCTTGTGCAAGTAAAGGGAAACCCTGTAATAAATACTGCCAATCGATAGTAGAGTTAGAGGCCAATAGCTGTCCATAGGTCAGCCATTGCGACAAATCGCACTCATTATTCTCATCCATAATGGCATTAAGGCAGGAGGTATTTAAAATATTTTCCAAATCCAATTCCAGATTTTTAAAATCATTTTCAATTTCGCTAAACGAGTCATTGGTGTAGATTTTTAAAATCTCATAAATTTCTTGTGTAAACTTTACCCTTTCCATGAGGCAATGGGTATCAATGCTTAGCATAAAGCGTAAGCTATTGAAACGTTCAATTTGCAAAGAAATAAAGAAGCGACTGTTCGAAAACAGATTCAGTTCTCTAAGCGTTTGTAGCCAGTTTGTAGTATTGCTGTAGTGTAGATAACCCTGAGAGCGTAGAGACTTTACGTACTGCAACCAAGAGGCCTTCTCATTAAGCTCACTTTGTAGACACACCCCGTAGTATTTGTTTAATTTTTGCATTATCAAATCGTTGTCGTCTATTAACGAGCCGTGTTCGTTAAGAAATATGGCCTAGTATTTATCGTTTAGTTGTTGTTCGCTTTCGGCCATAACGCTCTCTAAAGGCAAATACATTTCATTAAAGCAAGAGGGAGGTAGCATCCTGATGTCGACTATGCAGGCGATGTAAATAGTTTGCCGGCAGTGGACATTAGGAATGTCGGAGTATGATTCTAGGACTAGGTGAAATAGACATCTGTATCTGGTATCACAATATGCAGTAGTGTGTCTCTTCTATCTTCATGGTTTGACAGCCAGCTATGTCTATACACAAATACATACATACATAGCAAATACTTATCTCACACCACTTATGTTGTGTGTGTTAATTTTAAACATGAGTGGCTGGACTTAAAGTTTAAAAGTCGATTCTGAACAACAGATTTTTAAGAAACATTTCAAGGTAATTTTATTTCACTCTCAGAGTTTTTGCCAGACATCTGCTAAGGGGAAGTCGCCGAAGAAATATTTTTTCAAATTTTCGTCCTGGTGTTTAAACTTTGGTCTCACATCTAATAAACCAGCACACTACCTGCTAGACAATGGCTACTGCATCCTCCCAATGTGTTGCAGCGTGCAACCAAGGCAGCTAAGGTTACCTCCTTACTTAGCAGGCTTATGGCCAATATTGGTGGTCCTATACAAAGCAGGCGCAGATTAATGATGGCAATAACGGACTCTATTCTGCTTTACGGCAGTGAGAACGGGGCGGAGGCATTGAAAGGCGATCGTAGAAGGAAAATCTTATCATCGGTACGACGAACCGCTGCACTTAGAGTGGCATCGGCGTATAGGACTGTATTTAGGTCAGCAATACTGGTAATCAGTGCTGTAATACCTATAGGTCAACAGGCAAGTGAGCGGAAGAGAGTGTGAGAGGCTAAAAACGTGAACGCAGAGACAGTAAATGTCGACGACGCCAGAAAGCGAACCATACAACAATGGCAAGAGGAATGGAACACTGAGACGAGCGGTAGATGGACGGCTAAACTTCTTCCAGATATTACACGCTGGATGGAGAGGAAATTTGGTGAGGTTAACTACTATCTGACACAACTGTTATCTGGACACGGTTATTTTTGTAAGTACGTATTTAAAATGGGAAAGATGAAACGGCCAAATTGCATCTATGCTGATGCGGAACACACTTTCTTTCATTGCGATAGATGGAGACTGCAACGAAGGAATCTTGAGGCCAAAGTCGGCGTCTGTACTGTCGAGAACTTCCGCGATGTAATTTTGAACAGTGAAGAGAATTGGAATAGTATAGTCAGATACGCTGAAGGCTTACTGAAATCTAAGAAAATTGACTTGGATGAAAGAAGTAGAATGGGCGTTTAAACACCTTCTCGGAACTCGTTACGCAATCCGGACGCGTATGTGGATATGAAGGGGCCAAATGGCCAGACGGACTCCACTTCGAAGTAATACCACCACAGTAGTTCCGGAGTGGGCATAAGGAGTCCAAAAGAGGAGGGGGAGATTTAGTGGGTGAGGGCCCCAAACACGGGGGATAGTGACGACTACCCCTATGGTGCGGTTAGGTAGGGGAAAAAACATCCTCCTAGTCCAATTGGCCATCTAGAGGACAAGTTATTGTTGTTATTTTTACGTTTGGAGGCATAAAGTATGATTGTAAAGTTAAGACTACAAAATTAAAGCTTCAAGGGGAAGTGTTTGAAATTATTTCCAACCATATGGCCCGTGCTTTGGCCTTAACCATATCCTTTAAAAAATTTTTTTTGTTCTTCGAAAATAAATTCGAAAATAATTGACGTGTTACTGCCATGATTAACATAAAATGTGTTAAGAACTAAAGGCGCACTGAGGCCATGAGTAATAAAAATGAAAAAAAATAAATTTTTCTGAAATATTTCAACAACATGCCACAAAACTGCAAAAAAAAAAAAGCAACAAAAACAAAACTTTTGCTTTTGTGGCACAACAGAGCATTGTAAACCGTACCTACTTTGTCTTCATCAATGCCATCATCAATCTTTCTGGCAAAAATCTTTTCTTTTGTTTTTTTTTGCAAGAAAACCAAAGCAAATGTCGCCAAATAAAAATAAAAAAAAAAATCTGGAAAAGTTCTTCTGGCAAAAGGTTAAAACTGCTTACAGCAGGTACTCTTTTTTTCCCTCTTCTGCGGCCTTTTCACACCTTTTGCCAGGCTTTACAAAGCCTGTCCTTTATTCCACCCCTTGAATGTTTTGAAAGAGTTGATGCCTGTTCTTATCACACACACCACATGTGTATTGTAAAATGCAAAATATTTTCAATGTATGTACATATGTATGTGTGTGTATGCAATATTTGCATAAAGTTTTGTTGGAAAATCAAATTTTTATTAAAAATAAGTTTTAAAATTGAAGTTTCTAGTTTGGGGCCCAATAGGCTTCGTGTCTATTCCAAACGGCATTGGTAGGCAAATAAAGAATTTTTTATTTTGCTTAGAAAACCAAGTTGCACTTGACTTTTGTTCGTTTTTTTTTCTTTCATATTTTCCTTATAAAGCATATGGAAATGGAAAATTGCTTTTTATTGTATTTTATATTCCATAAAAATGTCGTTAAAGTGATCGTTTAAGGAGGCCACAAGTGTTCTGTTGTAAGCACATGCAGCATAAGGCCTCAAAAAAGTTCCCTTTTGGGATTAAAATTGATTTGAAACAGAAAAAAAAATAATAGCAATTGGTAGGCATTCATACATACATACATTGGTACCAGAGATCAGCAATGAGTATTCAAAAAGATGAGTAGAACCGAATCATACTCATACTTATTTTAATATCATGGAACCTCTCTACACATATTCAAAGTTTGAAGTACTCATCATATTCATACTTAACAACACATACGTATGATGTTGTTGATTTCAATTCTCCATAACTCAACATATACACGAAGCACAAAATAAGTATGATTCGCGTACGAACATTAAAATACTCACTAAAAGATTGTGTATTTGCTCTGTTTGCTGCTTTCTTTCGCTTATGTGTCTTTTTCAAGTCCCTCGAATCATTTATGAGTATTATAAGTATTTTTCTAAAGTTATGAATCTGAATGAGTAGGCTTATGAATCAGAGGTCAGCAATGAGTATTCAAAACGATGAGTAGATTCGAATCATACTTATAATTTCTGATACTTATACGCATTCATACTTATTTTAATGTCATACTCATACTACTCACATTGAAAATTTGAAATACTCATCGTACTCATACTTAATAATACATACGATTTGTTGACTTCGACTCTTCTTTACTCAACATTCACAAGAATCACAAAATAAGTATGATTCACGTACGAACACTACAATACTCACTAGAAAGTTGTGTGTTTGCTTTGCTTGCTGTCTTTGTCTTTTTCTTTTGTTGTAAATGTAACAACAACTAAGATTGTAAATATTGATGAACGATTCGAATCACTCGAATCATTTATGAGTATACATAAGTATTTTTCTAAATTTATGAATCTGAATGAGTATGCGTATGAATCAAACATATTTCGAATGTTATGAGTTTGATGTCAACGCTGTACTCATAAATCATTGCAACTTGTACTTATAAATCAATGTTGTACTGAGTACGAATAAATCAGAGTAGTTGGATTTCAATACTTTTGACTCACTTATACTCAAAATTTCATGAGTGCTTATGAGTAGCGAAAAAACGATTCATTGATGATCTCTAATTGGTACATACAGATTTGGTAGGTCATTTCATAAAACTTTAACTTTAAAAAATAGGTCACCCACCGCTCCATACTCGTGAAAAAAAATTTTTTGTGTCACACTCTTCTTATTCTACAAAAAATCGTTTGAAGGGGTGTTAATACCATACCATACGTCCCTGTTGTCTCAATTCGAATTTAAAACTCATATTGTCTTATGGATCCCGAACACAATTAAGTTTTTATGTTCGGATTATCAGTAATGCTGGCATACCAGCACTGCACTCACCATAGTCTAGTAGGTAGTGTTTAGGCTTATAACACGAGAGCCTGAGCTTGAAATTCTAACTCAGACAGCAACTACTGCAGAAGGGCATATCAGCACTGCTAAAGTCATCATTGGCCAGTTGTTTAAGACGAGAGCCTGAAGTTGTAATACCAGCTCAGATAACAACTACTGCAGAAGTGCACATCAACACTGCTAAAATCATTATTGGCTAGTTGTTTAAGACGGGAGTCTGAGGTTTTAATCCCAGCTCAGACATCAACTACTGCAGAAGTGCATATATCAGCACTGCTAATTCGCCATAGGCTAGTTGGTATTGTTTAGGCTTATAACACGAAAGCCTGAGGTTAAAATCCCAGCTTAGACAACAACTACTGCAAAAGTCGTTTGTGCAAAACCAATTAATCTTCTGTGAGTCGCAGAATGTCGTTTGTATTTATCTTCCAAGACCAATCCATCGTGTAAGAGTGTCAATATAGCAATGGCCAGCAATGGCCTTTGGCGTTTGAGCAAACCTTCTAAGCACACATTTTTGTTAGATTTACTACACTATCTTGGCTGTATGCGAAATTGTCCATGTGAGGTTGATAGAATCCATAACTGTCTATCAATTATAAGCTCGTATCTTGACAAAGGGAAGTCAGCGTAGTGTATCATGTTGCATATAGGCTTGTAAAACAAGAACTTGTGGTTCAAACCCAGCTCAAACATCCACAATAAAACGAAATATAAAACAGTCTTCTTACAAAAACTCTGAGGGTAAATACAATTACCATGAAAAGTTTCTCAAAAATCTGTTGTTCTTAGTTGACTTTAAACTGTTGGGACAGACACTTATGTATGAAATTAACACACACAACATGGGTGCTGGAATAAGCTAGGTTGTAATCCTAACTAAAGGGTTGTAATGACCAATTAAGTAAGTGTGTATGTAAGTTTCAGTATCAGTACCATACCCTGGTACTATGTAAGGACGGCTAAAGGGCTAGTAATAATACGGTAAACTTCAAGACGAAAACTCTGACGAACTTAGGAAAGGTAGGAAATGTGTGGTTAACTTCTGCAATTATTCCAAGCTGCTCATGGTCTGGATAGCCATTCGAATAGACTGCAAAGGTCATGGACAAATTGAAAACTGTAATCTGAAGAGATTTTTCTTGCCGTTCCTCCGACAGCCAAGTAAATATCAGCAACTCCATTACGAAGTCAAGGCAAAGCAGGCATCTGAGTTAGTAAAAATTCAGTCATTCTTGTGTGAAGACTTGGGGCGTTTGAAGAGAGTAATCGTGGTTTGAAGATCTCCGCTAAATAGATCTGTCGAACAATTGTCTAGTGATTGTTATTGTTTATGCAAAAGGTGTAAACAGAGGAATAACAAAGAAAAGCAATTGTTGTTGTTTACATCAAGTTGTGAACAGTGGCACATATAATTGCGGGAATAATAAAGAATTTTAATTAAAACTAAACCCAAATTTATTTTTAATTTATTTGCAATCTACGAGCTTATATTTTAAAAAGTTTTAAAAGGTAAAAACGTAAAAGTATTTACCTTCGAGGGCTTATTTTGTTGTGTTAAAATTAAAAAAAATTTTAAAAATTTACTAGTAATGACTAGGTAGTGACAGCGATTATAGGACATTTTAGGAAGATAATCATTCTTTCACTGGAACTACCATTCTTATTATAATCCGTACTTAGGTAATTTATTAGGTTTTAATACGGGAAAGAGAAATTATACCAACTCGTTACAACAGAACCATAATCGCTGGCAGGGCACATACTCTAAAGCGATTAAACATATCAGGCGGAAATTTATTGAGCAGAAAGGAGTAAAACAATAAAAAATTCCATAAGTGATTGGGTTTATTAATTTTGCAACTGCCCTCGCACACTAAGCTCGTAAGCTATTTAAATCATTTCTTATTAAAAATGAATTTTGTATTATTTGGTAACCATGGCAGCATATCAAAACCATAAATCCCATAAAAAGAATTTCCCGTGTTTTTCTTTAAAAAATAATCTGTTTTAGCCGTTGGCTTTTTAAAAAAAGGGACTCCTTTTAATTAACATTAACAAATTAATTATTTAATGCATGTACTTAAACACCGTTAAACAACAATGTTATAAAAATATAAAACAAACAACAACAACAACAACAACTAAAGACATGCACTGTGGTCAACAGTAAACACAGGAAGGAAAAAGCAACGAAAAATACAAAAAAAAAAAACATTTAAAACTACATACAGTACTGATTAGCAAAATAGCACAATACAAGTTATACCTACTCGAGTCAAGTAGGTACTAAGGTCTCCGCGCTGATATAAAGAAAAGATTTATTTCGACAACTTTCTCTCAATAGGCCTCAAACGAAAACACAGAAAAAATCCGTGTATTTTTTTTGTAGCACCCATCTTCTTTGCAAGGCACATTCCTTTGTGGTCGATTGGCCAGAGTGAATCACACACTATGTTACTGACAGATTTCGTTCTTTAGCCGGACTATCCATATGTGGAACTCATGTCTGCAAGTAAGGACTTTTCTGCCACATACAATGTACATAAGTAAACAGATTCAATTCGAATGTGCTCCTTCCCATAATCTACTTTACTAATTCCCATACAATGCACTGCATGAGTAGGGGCCATCACCTGAGTGTTAGTCTTATAAAAAAAAAAGAAAAAAAGTTCTACCACTCATATACAAAATTAATGCACACAATATAAGTGGTGTGAGAAGCTAGATTGTAATCCTGACTGAAGGACCAATTATATACGTATGTACATATATATGTATGTATGTATTCTCATAATTCAGTCTCATCACAACTTAATCTACATATTGTTACGTTTTTACCTTTTTAAAAACGTTTAAATATGAGTTCGTTAATTGCAAAGAAAGTAAAAACAAATATGTGTTTAATTTCAGTTAAACTCTCTTTATTCTTTACACTACTTTTGTGTGCCACCGTATACAACTTAACGATACAACAATAATAATCTGTTTATTTTATTCTTATCACACAACCACGACTTGTTTACACGCAACTTCACTCAAGGCTGACTGATTTCTTACTGACTGCTGCCTGCTTTGTCCAGCCCTTTTATAGTCCGACACAACCAGTCTAACGAACATTCTTGAAGTGGAATGTTCGCGATCTCGCCTTCTCGAGAGCTCTATTGCTAATACATTGTTGTTTGTGTACTTTGCTTATGTTGTCTATCCCTTTTTATCACATACATGTTGTTGTTGGTACCAGGCGCAACCAGGTTCATCGTACATATGTGTGTGTGTGCAGCTTTAGATAATCAACACGTTCATTGTATTGTTAGTGTTAGTGTGTATTTGTATCGTGTGGCTTTTGTTTATCGTTTTTGTTGTTAAACGATATTAGGTCGTTTCGATTTGCGTAACAATATGTATATATTCTCATACTTTAGTCTCATCATCACTGAAGGTCGGACTACTAACTACAGGTTATTCCTGTTATAATGCATGACTCTATCCGCCTCTTATTTTAATTTCTTAACAGCGGTTTAGTTTGCTTCAAGTCCATTCGGTTTAATAGAAGTCATTGCCTCTCTTTATCTTCTCTATGGCTAAGTATATGCTTTCAAATATCTCTTCCCATTGTGTAGAAGGGTATTGGTCGTTCCTGCCTTTCTTCGCATGCTCATGTGCCTGCTTATTGACGAAAATTACCACAAGACAATAGAGTGCAACCTTCCATACCTTGCTGATTCAATTTTCCTTATCATCTTCGCGTTGGCCTCATAAAAGCCGAGTGCTTGGATGTCAATCTGATTGTGAGATATCAATGAGTGTACGCCTCCAAACATCTCTTCCCATTCCGTAGAAGGGTATTGGTCCTTCAGTGTTGCCTAATGCCCTTCTTCGCATGATCATGGGCCTGCTGTTTATCGAAAATTACCACAACCTACCATACCTTGCTCATTTTCATTTTTCCTTACCATCTTCAAGTTGATCTCATAAAAGCCGAGTGCTCGGATAACAATTTGATTGTGAGATAGTATTGCAATAAATTGAACACATCTTCCGTTAAAGCTGCCGTAGTCTAGTAGGATGTGTGTTAGCTTTTTAAACGAGGTTCAAACCCCAAGTAAGGCATCGCGAACATTTCGTTGACTTTCTCTCAAAAGTTTTCTGCTAAAAAACTCTGAGATTAAATAAAATTGCCATGAAAATTTAATCAAATCTGTTGGACGGTGTCGCCTTAAACTATAGGTAGCGCTACTCAAGGATAAAATTAACACGAAAAACCTGGGTACTGGGATAAACTACGTTGTAATCTTGACTAAAGGGGGCTGCCTTCCAAAAAGTATCAATACAAAGTTTGTATATAAACTATGTGGATAAGCAAAGTAACCAAACAATGCATCAACTATAAATCTGATGCCTGATTGCTTTTTGACTGCGTTAAAAATACACATTGACGACGTTTTAAAATAGAATACATTGTATATGTTTTGTACAGCGGCATTATGAAACACGATACTTTGTTCAAACACAAAGCAACTAACATATTGGAATGCAGCCGGGTTGTAATGACCATTTAAGCAAGTGTGTAATAGTTTTGCTTACAAAATGGAATTTTTGTGTACTTTTTGTGCTATTTTTTTGCCCTTTATTGTATTAAAACAACACAATCGTGCAGAAAGAACAACAAGACAGTGCAAGGAGAGGGCGATGGTTTGCGGAAAAAGTAAAACATTTTTAAGGATTCTGTTAAATGCCAACGGCAAACGTTATGTGAGTCGAATACATTATTACGCGGAATTACAATGTTGTAATGAGCTGGGTATGAGTGGCATACAAATTAAATGAGAGAAAAACGTTCGTATATGTAGACTGCACGTCTGAGTGTGTGTGTGTGCTGCAACAGCTATAAAACTTGCCACAATTTTGAATCATTTTTTCCGAATAAAACCATGAACAACATGAATATTATAATTGAGGGAACGCTGATGATAAACATAAAAATGTTTGAATGTTTTAAATGCCTTATCAAAAATTAATCAATAAAAGCGAGAATTATTTCTAAGAAAACAAAAAAAAAAACAAAATTAAGTGGAATTAAATTAAAAATTTAATATTTAATCTGCTGGTTAGTGGGGCTTTGCTTACGCAAAATTCGAGGGCAGAAAGTCATTATTTCTTGTGATATATCACACACTCGCGATTGTATTTCAAGCAGAAGTCTATGCGATCGATAAGTATGCTTACTTGCTTACTTACTTAATTGGTCATTACAACCCTTCAGTCCAGATTATGACGTAGCTACTCACAGCACTTAGGTTGTGTGTGTTAATTTTATCCATGAGTAGTATGACAGACTTAAGAGACTTTTCATGAAAATTTCATTCAATCTCAGAGTTTTTTTCTTACCAGAAAACTTTTGAGAGAAAGTCAACGGAAGTTCGAGATGCCTTAGTTGGGATCTGAACCTCGTTTAATAAACCAAGACACAACCTACTAGACTACGGAGACTTTACCGAAAGATGTGCTCAATTTATTGCAATACTATCACACAATCAGATTGTTATCCGAGCACTCGGCATTTATGAGGTTAACGTGAAGATGTTAAGGAAATGTGAATCAGCAGGATATGGTAGGTTGCACTCTGTTGTTGTGTGGTAATTTTCGATAAAGAGCAGGCACATGAGCATGCGATGCTGATGGATCAGTACCCTTCTACGCAATGGGAAGAGATATTTGAAAGCATATATGTACTTAGCGATAGAGAAGATAAAGAGAGGCAATGACTTCTATTAAACCGAATGGACTTGAAGCAAACTAAACCGGTTTTTAAGAAATTAAAATAAAAGGCGGTTTGAGTCATGCATTACAACAGAAATAACCTGTAGTTAGTTGCCCGACCTTCAGTGATGATGAGACTGAAGTATGAGAATATATACATATTGTTACGCAAATCGAAACGACCTAATATCGTTTAACAACTACAACGATAAACAAAAGCCACACGATACAAATACACACTAACACTAACAATACAATGAACGTGTTGATTATCTAAAGCTGCACACACACACACACATATGTACGACGAACCTGGCTGCGCCTGGTACCAACAACAACATGTATGTGATAAAAAGGGATAGACAACATAAGCAAAGTACACAAACAACAATGTATTAGCAATAGAGCTCTCGAGAAGGCGAGATCACGAACCTTACACTTCAAGAATGTTCGTTAGACTGGTTGTGTCGGACTATAAAAGGGATGGACAAAACAGGCAGCAGTCAGTCAGCCTTGTGTGAAGTTGCGCGTGAATAATACAAGTCGTGGTTGTAAAGCGAATTGTTGTGTGATAAGAACTAGTAAAGTGAATAAACAGATTATTATTGTTGTATCGTTAAGTTGTATGCGGTGGCACACAAAAGTAGTGTAAATAATAAAGAGAGTTTAACTGAAATTAAACACATATTTGTTTTTACTTTGTTTGCAATTAATGAACTCATATTTAAACGTTTTTAAAAAGGTAAAAACGTAACAATATGTAGATTAAGTTGTGATGAGACTGAACAATATGTATACACATATAATTGGTGCTTACAACCCTTCAGTCAGTATTACGACCTAGCTTCTCTTACCAGCGATGTTGTGTGCATTAATTTTATAAATGAGTGGTAGAACCTTTTTTCTTTTTTTTATAAGACCAACACTCAGGTGATGGCCCCTACTGATGCAGTGCACTATATTAGATCTAGTAAAGTAGATTATAAAAAGGAGGACATTAGATTTGAATATTTTTATATTGAAAGCTGCAGAAAAGACCTCTGCAAGTAAGGAGTTCCACTTACGGATAGTCCGGCTAAAGAACGAAATATGTCAGAAACACAGTTTGCTACAAAATAATACACGATTTTCGGGAACAAGCTGCCTTTATCACGCTAGAGCAGAATCCGTAATAGTAGCGATAGGTGAGTGAACCATAAGATAAAATTAATCAATAGATTTGAATACACTACCGTCAATAATGAGCAACTTTGCAGTTTCCTCTCGCCTGTTTAAAAGACGATTTCGAACGGCAGATTTTTGAGAAGCTTTTCATGGCAAATTTTCTAATTACTTTCAGAGTTTTTGCCAGCAAACTGCTGAACCGTGGCCTCATGTCTACTAAGGCAAAGCATTACCAACTAGACTACGGCAACTACAGGAATAAGCTGTATAGTTAGTAAGCCGATCTTTTGCCAGGACACTGTAGACTGAAATAACAGAATGTGTATAGCTTCGAACCTAAATAGATAGATTGAGTGATGATGAGAATGAATTATCAGAAGGTATACTGGAACGACTACTTCAGAAAGGGCATGACCATCGAACTCTCTGATGAATTCTCTACATTAGAGATCCCTTTGGGAACCTGTAACCTTATAATTGACAATGCAATCGTGAACCTTGTCAATAGTAGATGGCCAGCTTCGGACACGGGCAGAACGGTGCAGAAAATCTGGCCAAGGCTGGATAAGAGGAGCGCAGCGGCTCTGCTTAAACTCCAAAGAAGTATGTTCAGCACTGTTATCGGTGATTATTATGGGGCATTGTACTATGGGAATGCATGCGAGGCGTATTGGTCTTGGACATCTGGCAAATAATTTCTGGAAAAGCTGTGGAGATGATAATGAGGATGAGACCTACTGTGTACATGCCCGGCACTTGGTTGGAGGAGAAAGAGGCACCTGGGTGCCTACTACATGGAACAACTGGATGAACTGTCATGCATGCATGTTGGTAGTCTGAGCCGCATCATCGAAAGCTCCGAGTGGTTCCTGGACTAGGGGAGAATGTGAAACTGTGGTATCACAAGTGTGTCCGCTCATGATTCCATCGAGGGGACAAACACTTCTACCTATGTACCTACCTACCTATACCGGAAGCTAGAGAGGCACCAATGACAATCGTAAGGAAACTCGTACAATAAATCATATTGTCACTGTACTAAAGCATCTCTACCCGACGATAATTTCAATAATAAATCAACCTTTTTGACAGGTTTTTGTATTTCGAAATTAGAAACTCATGGCTTTCTTTAATTCACATGCCAGATTTAATTTATTTTAAAAAGTATTTTTGGTTACTTCCCCGTATTATTATTATCAGTTCAAAGACTTTTTTGCTGGCCATTTGATAAGAGTTCAGTAAGGAGTGAAGATTCTTGCAGGCTGATAAGGCATTCAAACGAAAGAATATTGGTTGTGAGATATGCTTCTTTGAAAAACATATTTCTGCTTAAATTAGTAGCGAAGTAAAAAGGCACCTGAACGGTTGAACCGATTTAATAAGAAATAAAAAAATTCGCGGAAATGAAAAATTAAAGAAATTTAAAAAAATTTATAAAAAAAATTTAAAAAAATTTAAAAAAATTTAAAAAATTGAAAGAAATCTGAAGAAAAATTTTAAGAAAATTTAAAAAAAAAATTAAAAACAAATTTAAAAAAATTTAAAAAAAATTTCTAAAAAATTTCAAAAAAATTTAAAAAATTTAAAAAATTTAAAAAAAATTTTGAAAGAAAATTTAAAAAAATGTTGAAAGAAAATTTAAAAAAAATTTAATAAAATCTAAAAAAATATTTTAAGAAAATTTAAAAAAAAATTTAAAGAAAATTTAAAAAAATTTAAAAAAAAAAATTAAAAAAATTTAAAAAAAAAATAAAAACTATGCAGAGACAGTGTGTATTAAAATGGATTATTTTGCTAATTTTTACAACTGCCACAAAGGCTTATCACAGCAAAAAAAGAAGTATTTATAATGGTGTCATGCAGAACATAAAATCTGTTATGAATGAAAAGGCTGATCCCTGTATGAATTTCTATGACTATGCCTGTGGCAATTGGCAGCACAAAATATCCGAACATAGAGACTTTATCGATACCATAGGCCGGGCAGAGTATAAAATGAATTTAAAATTAAAAAATGTTTTGGAGCAACAAAATCTACATCAGTGGAGTAAAAATAATGACATCTTCAACAAGATAGTGACATACTATGAGACATGTAAAGAACAAAAAATATTTCAAGTGAAAGAATATTTGAAGATTATTAAGCCCACGGAGAACGATGAATGGCCGGAGGATGGGAAGAATTGGTTGCCTAAGGAAGAAAAATGGAATATATGGCATTCACTGGGCCGACTGCTAAATATAGGCTTTAACGGTTTTCTTTTGAACATGGATATGCAAAAGTACAATGCCTCACACTTCCTGGTGTACGTCAATAAAATGCAGCAATTGGGCTTCAGCTCCTATGAACAATATCTAGTGGATGAAATGGAAGATAGTTTTGACAGTAAAACCCGTTTGATGGCCTTGAAAATAACCAACTTTATTAGAAGCTTGTCTTCGTTGAATGAAAAGCATCAGGAAAACTTTTATCAGCAATTCACCATCAAGGAATTGCAATGGAAAGTAAAAAATATTGACTTCGAAACATATTTCTCAGTAGTATGGGGCCTAGAGTTTTTACCCGAGTTGCGTTTAAAAGTGGCTAATTTAGCTTATTTCCAGCAATTGGCTAATTTATTATAAAACACTGATACTTTGACTTTAATCCACACTTTAAAATTAAAATTCCTTGGCTATATGGTGAAACGAATGCCTTTCTCCGCCGGGGGCGTTAATTGTTTACAGCATATGAGAGAGTTGGTGCCCTTAGCCTTGGATTATATATATGACCAGCAGCTTTACAGCAAGGAAAGACACGCCAGTGATAAAATCATACAAGAAATGTTTAAAAAACTAAAAAAGAATTTCTTTCAAACAATAAAAAGCCACTCCAATGAACTTTCTTTTAGAGAAAGGAATTTTCTCAACGACAAGCTCGACTTAATGCAACTAAACATAGGCAATTTGCCTTTGTTATCGACTGACAGTTATTATGTGGAATATTTTACGTCATGGCAGGTGTATCGAGGTGATTTGTTTTATTGGAATCATGTAAATGCTTTGCATCACAGCTACACCGAACTGTTTAACATTGGCAAACGTACCTGGTTCGAACCAACACGCTCGTATTTAAATTGGCCTTATGCCACACCGGTCTATCAGCCGGCCACTAATCTAATTGTAATACCCTTTGCCTATCTCCAGTATCCCATTTACCATAAAGACTTTAACAAACTATTCCTCTATGCAGAACTGGGCAATAGTTTGGCCCATGAAATGCTGCATGCCTTCGACATTAATGGCTTGCAGTTTGATAGCAAAGGTAATCCATCTTCATTGTTAATGATAACTTTGGCGGACAAGCGCTTATTTATGAACTCCTTAACATGTCTTCGTCAATTGCATCCCGTCAGTGTAGACGAAATGATAGCCGATATCAGTGGTTTTCGTTTGGCCTATGATACGTACTTCCAGCATCGCCATCCAGTAAAAGAACACTCGAAACGTTTGTTTTTCATCAAATTTGCTCAGTTCTTTTGCACAGCTCAACCCAGCTATGATGGCTCACATGATGGTGCTTCCTTTAGGGTACATAAGGTGGTCACTAGTCATCCAGAATTTGATGGGATTTTTAAGTGTCAGAAAAATATCACCAAACGGCAGGTGACGAAGTGCAACAGTCGTCTGTGGTAGAATTATTATTATTTAAATTAAATTTAAATAAAAAAATATGTATTTAAGGCTCCTAATTTATTAAAAAAAAAAACAAAAAACAATTAAAAAAATCTGTTTTTATTTATGCAAGATTATGTCATTTCTGACTTTTTCAGTCTACTTATAGGCCGTTGGACTCGGGCCCTAATCTGAGTAGCGGCTTTTCGCAGCCTTATTCAGTGGGAAGTGTCTCTATTTCTAATATATATTCATTTGATGAGGAGTCTGTTCTTGAGTTTTTTTCTGGACTGAAACTTACATATTTGCCGGGCCCTGACGGGGTACCGGCCTGTATTTTAAGAAAGTGTGCTGTTGTCTTGAGTGGTCCTTTGACCTTTATATTCAATGGGCTTCTGAGGGCTGGTCATTTTCCCATCTATTTGGAAGAGTTCATTTATAATTCCTTTGCATAAGTCGGGTAATAAATCCAATATTTCCAATTACAGGGGTATTGCCAATCTCAGTGCTATTACCAAGTTGATGGGGAAACTGATGACGGATTATCTCTTTTTTAATACAAGATCTTTAATAGCCCCTTTCCAGCATGGTCGACTGTCACTAATCTTCTTGAATTTTGCTACACATGTTTGCAGGGGTTTTCTTGCCAGAGCTGGGACTGATGTAATTTATACTGATTTCAGTAAAGCTTTTGATAGGGTTGATCATAGAATTTTGCTTCTTAAACTCTCATTAATCGGTATTCCTGATGTTATTCATCGTTGGCTAGACTCCTACCTCTCCCTTAGGACTCAGAGGGTATTGTTTAGGAATGTATTGTCCAAGACTGTATATGTTACTTCTGGTGTTCCGCAGGGTAGCCATTTGGGTCCTTTACTGTTTTTATTGTTTCTTAATGATCTTCCTTGTGCTATTTCTGATTGTAATATTCTGATGTATGCTGACGACATTAAATTATTTTATACTTTTAATGATGATCATGGTCACAGGCTGTTCTTCAGCGAAATATTGATTTGTTTTGTAACTTGGTGCAGAATTAATTTAATGGATCTTTACCTGAGAAAATGTAAATGCATGGTTTTCTCTCGCGGTGGCGTAATTTCGTCCACTTATGTGATTAATTCTTGCCCTTTGGAAACTGTGACTACATTTCTTGATTTGGGAGTATTATTGGATATGAAATTGTCTTTTATTGATCACATTAGTATGATGATTGGCAAAGATGGGCTAGGGAATTCATTGATCCTTATATAACAAGACTGCTATACATTTCACTTGTTAGACCTATTTTGGAGTATGCGTCCATTAACGTTGTCATAGTGATTCAATAGAGTCTGTGCAGAAAAGCAGTTTTTATTATTCTGTTTACGTGGCTTAGGATGGGTTTGTGCCAATGGGTTTCCGTCATATGACGCCAAATTAGGTTTGATAAAACTTCCAACTTCAGAACGTAGAAGGGCTGTTGTAGGGGTTTGTTTTGTTTTTAATCTGGTTAAAGGTGATATCGATTCTGAGTTTTTGCTTTGTAACCTGAATTTCACTATTCCAGCAAGATTTTCACGGCACTATCGTCCTCTTTCTTTAGATTTTTATAGAACGAACTATGGATGTAATGATTTTAACTTATTTTATGATTTTATTGATTTTAATTGTAGTGTTTGTAATATAAAACGTAGCATATATGCTGGCATTAATTTGTAAATTATTATATAAAAATGTATTTTCGTTCTTGTCATAGGTAGTTCCTGTTTATTGTAACTTTATTCAGCTCGTGATTAAGTTCTGTAGCTGATTTATGTTCTCGTTGCCATTACTTTTCCCTTACCCGCTACAGTCCGGACTGTAGTGTGTACGTGTCCCTACATAATGGCGATGAGCCCTCCTCGGTCGGGTGAGGGTGGGTTAGCGTGATGTTGGGGACGTTCGAAAAAAAAAGTCTGAAAGTACAACACTGCTCCTATCAACAGGACATTTGACATCTGTCAGTTGGCTTCTGTCAAAATTTGAAGAAACCATTTGACATCTGTCAATTTGGTTCGAGAGTCAATAATTACAGTTTACATCGTTATTTAAGGAAAAAGGTTTCTGGGCCCATTTAGAAATATTTTTTTGATACAAACACCCGTCACTGAAACCCAGGCCACGCATGACATATACGAGTATCAGGGAAGCTTCGCACTATAAAGTTTGGGTTGCAAAGATGTGGTTTACTGAACTTCGTTGTGGCCATAGAAGCACCCAAAATACTTGACATTTTGAACGTTCAGTTGATATTCTGCGAACGAAAAAATTGAGAAAAAATCACGCAGTAATGTTAGATGATTGGTGTGAAATCTAAATTGAATATATCGGGCCATTTATTGCTTTAAATTTGAACCATCTTTTCTTGCGAATCTGACAATACGTATGTCATTCTATTCTGTCACAAAATTGAGTATATTATCTCCACTGAACGTAATGAATCGATTTATGCTTGGGCAACGTTGGGGTTTATTGGGCCAACGCGAAACTGCACGATGATGTCGATTATTCCAAAGAAAAAAATCATCTTTTCCAATGAAGCTTATTTTCATATTGTTGGTTACCTTAACACACAAAATTGCCGTATTAGTGGCTTAGAAAACCCATACGTGGTCTTACAGAAGCCAATGCACCCTTGACGAGTGACTGTTTGGTGCGGCTTGTAAAGCGGAGGCATCATTGGCTCGTATTTCTTTGAATATGAGGACGGCACAAACATTGGTCGTGACGCTATCTCAACCACAGGTCATTGCGTTATGGGTAGACACGCGGAGAGAATGAGGCTCCCATTTAACGATTTCTGCCGTGGATGCAGATCCGCTGAGGAAGAGGAGACTGTTATCCACTTTCTTTGTCAGTGCCCGTCTCTTGCTAGGTGTAGATATAGGTTATTTGGCTCTCCATTTCTTGTCAGCGTGACGGAGCTATCATCCATTGATGTCAAGGATATAGCTTCGTTGATCAAACTTTCTTGCAGGTTTTCCAGTGTAGAATAGTCGTGCTTTTGATGTGCAGCTGACCAACTCTTGCTCTTCCCTGATTTTGGTGGAACTTGGTCAGTACAGGGACTGCGTTCACCCGTGGCATCACAACGGGCCGCTATGCGTGCTCAAGTGAGCTTTGTGAAATCAGAGCTACCACTCAGACCTAACGGCATAAACATTACGGCCAGTGGAGACCCATATCGCCCTATGATAAGCGATTTTTTGTACCCGCTCTTCATGTTATTGATGTGAACGATGGTTGCTTTCAACAGAATGATGCAACTGGCCACACATCTGATGCCAGAATCGAACTATTGCGGCAAACATTTGATGGCCGTTTAATTAAATGAAATGCAGATGTCAATTGGCTGCCAAGAAGCTGCGATTTGACACCGTTGGACTATTTTCTGTAAGGCGCCGTTCAAAAAAAGTGTTATGCCGACAAATCAGAGACAATTATGCATTTGAAAATCAACATTCGTGATGCCATTGCCGGAATACGATCCAATACACTCGTAAAAGTGCATGAAAATTGGTCCGCCGATCGAATGAGGTACTGTGAGGCCAGCCGCGGCAGTCATATGAATGACGTGATGGGGCAAGCTCGTTTGCTTGATCACTATTGAAAACTCCCCAATGACCTGCAAGACCTATTTCCCATACCCAACTGAAATAGCTTCCCTGCCGAACAAATAGCCGCATGTTCGAATGTATTGCCATATCCAGTGCATTATACTTTCGGACCAAGTTGAAAGATTTACCATACATACATACATATGTGTGCATGTGTGTGTTGTGCTGTGTTTATTTACTTTTTGGCAATATCTTACAATTAATGTTTCAATTGATATTTTATTTGGTTGTCGTAAACATAATAAATAATGACTTAAGAAAACATTGCAAAAAATAACAATAAAACCCCATATTAAACAGAGATATTCATGTCAACTTTAAAATTTTACTACAAAATTATGCTTATTTTCATATTTTATAGATAGCTTGCCTACATTAAACAGGGTGTAGCCATAAAAATATGGACCAAAAAAAAAAAACGTATAGAATTTTTGTTAAATAAAGAAAGATCACTTTAAATGCCAGAATACAATGTAATTTTCGAATCGATTACACACGTATGTATATACATACATACATAATAGCGCATTACAACCCTTCAGTTAGGATTAAGACCTAGCTTCCCACACCACTTATGATGTGGGTGTTAATTTTTTAAATGACAGTTTAAAGTCGATTCTGAACGATAGATTTTTGAGAAACCTTTTCATGGCAATTTTATTTTATTCTCAAGGTTTTTGTCAGAAATCTGCTGAGAGGAAGTCGCCGTAGAAATATTTTTCATATTTCATTTTATTCGGGATGTCTGACCTGGAGTTTGAACCGAGGTTTCACGACTAATAAGGCAACACACTACCTACTTGACTATGACAACTATCTATTTCAAATCGATAAATTCTAAATTCAACAACTCTGTCGTGAGGATTGCAACCTAGCTTCACTTACCATCCATGTTTTGTGTGTTAATTTTATCCTATTAGTGGCGGGATCTAGAGTTTAAAGTCATCTCCGAACGACAGATTTTTGAGAAGCTTTTTCATGATGATTTTATTGGACCCCCAGAGTTTTTGCCAGTAGTGAGTGCCAGTGCTGAGTGCAAGTCGTGGAAAGAAATATTTTTTTCGTGTTTCGTTTTGTTGGAGATGTCTCAGCCAACACACTGCTTACTGCGCTATGTCGATTTCAATTCATTTAGACCACTGTCGCTCGGAGCCGACTTTAAACTGTAGGTCCCACCACTCATGTAGAAAATTAACACACACAACATAAGTGGTGTGAGAAGCTAGGACGTTGTAAAAGGTCCGCCAAATAACTTTTTTTTTGTTGAAAATGCTTTAAAAAAAAACTACAGAATATTTTCTCAAATTTCTTTTCTTATTTGTAAGTACAATCCTTCCGGTTAATAGTCGAAAATAATTTCATTCAAATGGCTGCCTCGGCTGGCCATGCAGTAGCCTACACCAGAAGATGCCGATGCTCATTTTGATTTTGGCGGGTATGTAAACAAGCAAAATTGTCGCATTTGGGGCACAGAAGACCCGCACGCATACATTGAAAAGCCGACGCACCCAAAACGAGTCACTGTTTGTTGCGGATTTTGGTCCAAAGGCATAAATGGGCCATTTTTCTTCGAAAATGAGCAAGGAGTGGCCGTTACAGTCATTGGCGACCGTTATCGGGCCATATTGAACGAATTTTTGTTCACAAAAATTGAAGAGGAGAATATTGGCAACATTTGGTTTCAACAACATGGCGCCGCGTGCCACACAGCCGAAGCTACACTTACTCCCTGTTTTTGATGATCGCATTATCAGCCACAGAGCTGATGTCGTTTGGCCACCTCTGCGATTTGACACCGTTGGAGTATTATTTGTGGGATGCCGTCAAAGATAAGTGTTACGCCGACAAGCCAGAGACAATTGACGCTTTAAAGGACAATATTCGTGAAGCCATTGGTGAAATACAGCTGTACACAATCGATAATGTGCTTAAAAATTGGACCGATCGTGTAGGCTACTGTATGGCTAGCCGAGGCAGCCATTTGAATGAAATTATTTTCCATTATTAACCGGAAGAATTGTACTTTCAAATAAAAAAAGAAATTTGAAAAAATATTCTGTAGTTTTTGTTTTTAAAGCATTTTCAAAAAAAAAATTTATTTGGCGGACCCTTTACAATAAGTCAATTCGACCTCCGGTTACTGTACTTGTCTCAATTGACAAGTACACGTCCTCTAGCCTAACCTAACCTAGACTTACACCAAAGCCTAGAGAGGTTTCAACTGATCTGGCTGATAAGGAAAGCGAATAAGTTCTCTGCCTTTCAACCTGTTATTATAAGATCTCCTTCATATTTCTATATAATTTGCGGCACTCTTTATTGTTGTATTTTATTTTATGCTATGTATTGTATGGCATGTATGTATACATTTACATATTTTATGCATACATTATGCTACATACATATGTATGTAGATATTGTATATATTATTTGACAAATTCTTTTCATACAACAACAACAACAACAAAAACAAAACATTAAATATTATTACATTCTTTACTTGATGTTTTTATTTTGAATGTATTTTGTTTTGTTTTAAATTCTATAAATTTTAATGAATATTGATGTGTGTGTGTTTTTTTTTTTTTTTTTTTTATAGCTTTACGAGCTAAAGGTTGGGAATCTTCGAAAGACATTGGTAGCCCGGCCTACCAATGTGCACGATTCGCCGCAAGACTTACTCTCGGCTTGCTAAACGCATACGTACTAAACCCAACCTAGTTCGTCACACTTCCATTAAGTCGCCCCCCCGGGACCACAATCAAGTATTACATCGGGGGAGGTAAAGATTCAGCGAGTGCTGCTATCCATTTCTGCTGTTCTTGCTCTCTCTATTATTCTCTGTTGTACTAGAACTTCCTTCGCGAATAAACATACCGCGTTCCAGTTTTCGCGCGATGTTAACATCAGGTTAACCACGTTGTCGGGAGTCACCTGGGAACCGATCGTCCTCTCAAGGAAATTTCGTCGGAATTCGTAGCGCGGGCAAGTAAAGAATATATGCTCCGCTGTTTCACTTGTATCCAGACATGATGGACACGCTTCATCCACGTCATGCCCATACTTGTAAAGGTATGTCCTATAGCATCCGTGGCCCGTTAGGAACTGAGTAAGGTAAAAATTCACCTGGCCGTGCTTCCTTCCAGTCCATTCTTCTATATTCGGTATCAATCTGTAGGTCCATCTTCCCTTTGTGGAAGAAGTCCACTCGTGCTGCCACCTATTCATTACATCATCATTCGCCTGGTCAGGATGCACTAGCCCCGTTCTCCTACTTATTAAACGTTTTCTCCTCTCTATCTCTACCAACATTCGTAGCGGCATCATTCCCGCTATCACCAAGGCTGCATCCGTAGATACTGTGCGAAAGGCAGAAATTACTCGGAGGGCAGATCTCCTGTAGGCCCCATCAACTCCTATTCTATATGTCTTCTTATCCATGGCCTCGGCCCATATGGGGGCTGCATATAGAGCAATCGATCTAACCACTCTCATCAGCAATTGCCTCTTCTCCTGTCTGGGACCTCCCAAGTTGGGCATTATCCGCGCGAGTGCGCCCGTTGCCGCCGCACACTTCCTACTAATATACGTCAGGTGCTCCTTAAATGTGAGTCTGTTGTCAATCATAACTCCTAAGTACTTGATAGACTGCTTCGATGTTATCCTTTGTTCGCCGACAGTTATGGTGATGTATTCCATTTTCTTTCTACTGCTTACTAATACGACATCCGTTTTATGATCAGCAAGTTTCAGACCTATACTCGCGATCCAGCTTCTAACTCTGCTAACTGCCGCATTGGACGTTCGTTCCAAATTATCAAGGTGTTTACCCCTCACCACGAGGGCTATATCGTCCGCAAATCCGAATATTTGTGCGCCCGTAGGAAGCCTAAGCCTCAGTACACCATCATACATGGCGTTCCATAGTATTGGGCCCAGCACCGAACCCTGTGGTACCCCTGCTGTTATAGCGTATGACTTTCTGCCTTCGTCTGTATCATACAAAAGTACCCTATCCTTAAAATAGTCCACTATGAGTTCCATCAAATATCCAGGTACGCTCCTCTCATCAAGTGTGATGTGTTTTTTTTTTTTTTTTTTTTTTTATAGCTTTACGAGCTAAAGGTTGGGAATCTTCGAAAGACATTGGTAGCCCGGCCTACCAATGTGCACGATTCGCCGCAAGACTTACTCTCGGCTTGCTAAACGCATACGTACTAAACCCAACCTAGTTCGTCACACTTTCAACCATTTGCCCCCCCCGGGACCACAATCAAGTATTACTTCGGGGGGGTGGAGATTCAGCGAGTGCTGCCTTCAAATTCTGCTGACCTTGCTCTCTCAGCCAATCTTTGCTGCGTCAACACCTTCCTTGCGAAAACACATACTGCGTTCCAATTGTCACATGAGGTTAACATCAGGTTAACTATGTTATCGGGCGTTACCTGGAATCCTACTGTCCTCTCCAGGCAATTTCGTTGAACAACATAACGCGGGCAAGTAAAGAAAACGTGCTCCGCCGTCTCCCTTTCATTGGGGCATTCTGGGCATGCCTCGTCTACATCATGACCATACTTATAGAGATATGCTCTATAACATCCATGGCCGGTTAGTAACTGTGTCAGGTAGAAGTTCACCTGACCGTGTCTCCTTTTGGTCCATTCGCCTATGCTCGGTATGAGTCTGTGTGTCCACCTTCCCTTGGTTGAATTGACCCAGTAATGCTGCCATCTATGCATAGCGTCATCCACTAACTGAACAGGACTGGGGAGATCCATTCCCCTCCTTGTGTCATGTTTCCTCCGCTCTACATCCACTACTAGCCTCAGGGGCATCATCCCCGCAATCACCAATGCTGCATCAGTAGACACCGTGCGGAAGGCAGAAATCACCCTGAGAGCTGATCTCCTGTAGGCCGTTTCTATACCTGCTCTATAGGTCTTCTTATCCATGGCCCCGGCCCATATAGGGGCCGCATATATAGCGATCGAAGACACTACCTTCATCAGTAACCGCCTCCTCTCCTGTTTTGGGCCTCCAAGGTTAGGCATTAATCGGGCAAGTGCACATGATGTCGCCGCACACTTTCCACCGACGTACGTCAGGTGTTCCCTAAACGTGAGCCTGTTATCAATCATTACTCCCAGATATTTAATCGCCTGCTTTGATGTTATGCGCTGGTCGCCTACTGTTATTGTAATAAATTCTATCTTCTTCCTACTGCTTACAAGTAGTACATCCGTCTTGTGATCAGCAAGTTTGAGACCTATTCCCGTGATCCAGTTCCTGACCATACCAACCGCAGTGTTACATGTTCTCACTAACTCATCTAAATGTTTTCCCCTTATCACCAGGGCAATATCGTCCGCAAAACCAATGATCTGTGTACCTCTAGGGAATCTAAGCCCCAGTACACCATCATACATGACATTCCATAGTATTGGGCCCAACACGGAACCTTGTGGGACCCCCGCCGATACCGCATATGTCTTCCTGCTATCATCTGTGTCATATAAGAGCACTCTATCCTTAAAGTAGTCCTTAATAAGTTCCATCAAGTAGTTCGGTACATCCTTTCCATCTAGGGCTGTTAAAGTGGCATCCCAATCCGCAGAGTTGAATGCGTTCTTGACGTCCAGGGTGATGATAGCGCAGTACTCCTTATCGCCCTCCAGCCAGCGCTCACCACTGATAGCATCCTTTGCTATTGTCATAACCTTCTCTATTGCATCTATTGTGGAACGGGCTTTTCGGAAACCAAATTGGCGATCCGACAAGCCTTCTGCCCCCAGGAATGCTTCCAGTCTCCTACAAATTATCCTCTCCAAAAGTTTTCCAGCTGTGTCGATCATACAGAGCGGGCGGTAGCCCGATGCATCCTGCGCGTTGTTACCCTTCGGAATTAGAACCAGTCTCTGTCTCTTCCATATCCTAGGGAACTTCCTCTCCTGAATACAAGCATTAAAAACTTGTCTAAACAGCTCAGTATTACTTTCAATGGCCGCCTTAAGCGCATTGTTTGGGATCCCGTCGATCCCCGGTGCTTTGTTAAGTTTCATTTCCCCACAGACTGATTCCAATTCCTGCCTGCTGACTTCTGGGATTTCCTCCGGTGACCGCATATCCCGCACGCAGTATGTAATTTCGGCTTTGTGCGGAAAAAGGTCCGCAACGATTGATTGCAGCTTAGCTGCACATGACGTTGCTGGTGGTCGGAAGCAGTTCAGCTTTCTCATCACCACCTTATATCCAGTTCCCCAGGGATTCTCGTCCACATCGGCGCACATTTCTCTGTAGCATCTTCTCTTGCTGAGCGCAATGGCCCCATTAAGGCTGGTCCTACTCCTTCTATATCTTTCACGCAGTTCTGCAAATTCATCCCGGCCTCTGGCCCTTTGGAATAGCCGCCGTGCGCGCTTGCATTTACGCCTCAGATCCGCTATATCCGCGTTCCACCAGTAGACGTGTTTCTTCCCAGACATATTACGCCTCTTTGCCATAGAAACGTTGCAAGCCTCCGTTATGGAGCGCATAAGTTCCTTCGCCTTGTCATTCGCGTTCCCGAATAACCGAATATCCTCCAATGCGAGGACAAAGGTTTCCCTGTCAAAGGTGGAGTCCTTCCAAAGAGGGTTCGGCGGTGCGGCAGGAACGTTGTGTCCCGTAGAGCGTTCCCGGATCTCAAAAATGATAGCCTGATGATCGCTATGTGTGTAGATGTCAGACACCAACCAGGTAGATGAGGTCGCCAGTGAGTCGCTGACGAATGTCAGGTCAATTTTAGAGCAGCGTCCATTCCTCGAGAATGTATCCCTATCACCACTATTAAGTAAAACTACCTCCAATGTTGCAAGTGCGTCGAGTAGGCATTCTCCTCTTGGATTAGTGAATGGCGAGCCCCATTCAACAGCCCAAGCATTGAAATCCCCGGCAATTACCACAGGTCTCACGTTCCTTGCTTCCTTAACGATGTCATCTATTCTGCGTCTATAGTCTTCTATTGATAGGCTAGGGGGAAGATAACAGCTGAAGAAATGTACCCCATTAACGGTGCATTTCACAAAGCTCTCCCACCTGTCGTCGACATTTCCCATTGGGAATTTACCACAGGACCACATCGAAGCCCTATTGCATTTGCTGGCTATCCAACGTTGGTTTTCAGGTGCTCTGTAGTGCTCGCTCAGTACTGCCAAGTCTATCCTCTGCTCCCGCACCGTCTGTTTAAGTAGCTCCTGCGCCGCTTCGCAATGGTTCAAGTTCAACTGCAGGACTCTCATTTACCTGAGTATGTCAACTTCCGTCGTGCCGCTAGATAGTGTGCGCACTTATGTCCTCCCGTGATATGCTTCGCGTCCGCATCCGGATCGCCTCTACAAAGAAGGCAGTGAGGGTCACGGTCGCAAGCCTTGGCAATGTGACCTTGCCCTCCGCATTTGAAGCAGTGTTTGGACCAGTCACTATTACTGCTACACTTCCCTGCTACATGCCCGAACTGCAAGCACTTGTAACATCTCCTTGGGGTTACCTTTCTCAGTAAGCGGCAAACTGTCCACCCTACACGCAGTTTACCAACTTCCTCTGCCCTGCCTGCCAGCTTCATAGGGATTGCGATAACCGCCGTCCTAGTACCTCCTGGAACGTTCCTGATCGTCTTGAGAGCCGACGGTTGTATTTCACCGATTTGGTCCCTCCATGCGGCGATTATTTCCTCCTCAGTTGTTACTTCATCCAGGTATCTTAGTTCGAATGTAGCCTCCTCAGTTATCGTTCTGACCTCTATCTCTTCGGCCAATAAGCTCCTTAGCTTAGAACGGTGCATCTCAGTAGCCACCTCTGCCGATCTTCTAAACTCCAGAAGGATTTCGCCCCTTTGTGTCTTCTTCACAAGCTGGACATCCTCGCCAACTGATTTAAGCTCCGGGGCATTCCTTACCTTCCTTAGAATGTCCGCAAACGATAGTTTCTCGGTTGGCTTTATTATCACTGCGTCTGGTCTTGGAGGTTTTCTGCGCTTCCTAGTTTTCACGATCCACTCATTGTGCTCCTGGGTGTTTTCCTCTGTTGCTGCGGGCACTACCATAGTCTGGTTCGTAGCAGTTGCTGGTCTCCCAGGCGAGTCACTATTCCTAACCTCAGCGGCAGGCTTGGCTAGTCCACGAGGACGGGTTGTCCTGGTTTTCTTTGGAGGTGTTCTCCTAGGTTTTTCCAATTCATCCCTCTGCCTTTTGGAAGCACAAGGTGTCCCTTGTTGCATGATCGTCTGTGTGCTTCTGTCATTGGTTCTGACCTTTACCTCCTGTTCCGCAACTTTATCCTTAGCGGCTTTCTGGTATAGTGACGATATAGAAGCTACTAGATCGCGCATCGCTTGGTGGATGGACCTCCTTCCTCCGCCCATCATCTCCACGAGTTCCGAGATTCTGTCGCCTAGCTTGGTGAAATCATCCACCTCCTTTTCAGGAGCTTTGCTCCTCTGTAACTCCGGTGGTGACGAGCGAGATCTCTCGCCGTTCTGTTTCAGCGGTGGTGAGTGGAGTAACCTCGAAGCCCTCCGGAAAGGATTCAGGAAAGGGCTGTCCTGCTGGATCTCCTTTGCACCCTCGGTGCCGGCTGGAGAAGTAGCGCCTGTACAGTTATATAAATTGTTGCTTGTGTTGTATTCCATTTTATTGGGTCCCAACTTGGAGCCGTTATCTTGGATTCGTTGTGTAGTTACCCTTATTGTGGTCCCATGGTTATCTTTGCAATGCAGGGAGGCCATGCGAGGGTTGACACAAGTCCTCATGAGAGCTTGTGTTCAGAGCCAGACCGGGAGCTAAACAGAAGAAATTCTTAACTGCCCCTACACCCCAACTCAACGGGACGAGTCCAAGATCGTTCTCCAAGGCTTGCCAGGTTTTAACGGGACGGAGACAGATGGTGTATTAGCCTGAAAGCCGTCTGTACCAGATTTCACTCCAGCACATATTGGTAACAGAATACCCCATCCGCCAGCCCATGTCATCAAATCCAAATAGTAGTGTAGTCCAGTATACCATAATCAGAATCTTACTGGAATCAATTCTGATGCCTATACGACTAGGCTCCGATCGTCCACATCCGTTGGGTGCGTGCTTGCACGCATGCTGGTATGTGATTCCCACGGTGCTATCGTGATACCACGGTAGTTCAATACTTTGAGCGGCATTGTTTCGCTTTAAAGCATCAGTGTCATTGGGTATATGCCAGACTTTTCATCCGCACCCTCTACCTTTGCCCTCCCATTTAGTCGCCTTTTACGACAAGCAGGGAACCACTATGGTAGTATTCTAATCCGCTACCACACGGATATCAAGTGTGATGTGTGTGTGTGTGTGTGTGTGTGTGTGTGTGTGTGTGTGTGAAATAATAGAAGAAATCCAATTGAAATAATATATACGAGGTAGGTTCTTCAAAACAATGGACAAACTTGTTAAATCTCCATTTGAAACCCATAGACCATAGGCGTATGTTCACTAAATGACCTCGGGGGCAGTTGGCTGAACTGAACTATGTTTGTAATCTAAAAATAGTCTTTAACGCAATACCAATGCCTATGAGATTCAAAAGCGTTTGATGTATCCAGAAAAGTCAGTGTTTCATGTAGATTTAGGGTTGGGGGCATTATATGTCCATATTTCTTTTAGAACGATGTCAGCAAGGTCACATCTGATTTCAATTGGACAGTAGTACACATCACTTTAATAGGTAGGTAGGTGCGTATTGGCTTATTAAACCTATGCCAGCGTTCAAATCCCATGACTTACATCTCCAACAATGAGATTTCCTCTTAGCAGATTTCTGACAAAAACATTGAAAATAAAATAAAATTGCCTTGAAAAAGTTTCTCAAAAATCTGTCGTTCGGAATGGACTTTAAACTGTAGGTCCCATCAGTCATGTATACATTGAGGCATTAGAGACTATCCGAAGTTTAGTGGTAGTACTATCGGGTTTAAAAACAGCGTGATGTGGCAAGTAATAACTAGAGTTGGGAGAATGAGGCAAATCCGCGCTGACATTTGTCATATAACCCAAGGTAGAATACTACTCAATAACCGAGTCATATTGACTCTTAACCTCCGGGGATTTCAGTAATCTCGCTTCATTCCTCATAAACTGCGAGAGGGCTATTTTGCGGGAGAACCCAAGGCTCAAACTGGTCGGAAATTCGAACCTAAAGGGTAGGGTAACCACATATCGACCCCCTCTATTCCTAGAGTCCTCACAAAATTTGTCCTCAGCCGACACTTTCCTAAATTTGGAAACTTCTTCGGCTTCCCAAAACCGGCTGGTTTGGTCATTCAAGTCCAAGTGACTGAAAAACGAAACTAAAGAATTCAACAAATTCGGCTGATGAATCTTACCAGTCAGAACCTCCCCAAACCCGAAGGTACGTCCTTGTAATTAATTCTTTAATTATTTGATGAATATTTTCTAATATTTTTGATATGTTTTTCTCTTCGGCTTAAATTAAAATATTTTGTTTAATTTTCCCCTTCACCCCCGGGAAACATTAATTATGACTGAAGGTACTACGCACTACACAGCTCATGCCATATATTCGATATTCTACACAAGCATTTTGAGGGCATGATCCTCTCATATTGAGGAAATGTGAATAGGCCACCGAGATGCTGCGATTTGACGCTGTCAGGTTTTTTCTTGCGTTGTGTTCTTTTAAGTCCAATATAAACTATGCCGGTTGTATGCGTCAGAATCATGGAAATTTGAACATTTCAGACATATACGCCACTTAAACGATGTTCTATGCCAGACATAATGGCATCAATACATACATAATTGTTCCTAGTTCCTCCTAATCCACTAATCTTGTGTGTGTGTTAATTTTATGCATGAGTGGCGGTACCTACAGTTTAAAGTCGACTTCGAACGACAAATTTCTAAGAACTTTCTCATGGCAATTTTTATTAACTCTTAGAGTTTTTTCCCGACTTCTGTTGAGAGTAAGTCGCCGGAGAAATATATTTTTCGTATACTTTTCATTACATAAGGTCCAGCTGCTCTTGGCTTTGAATTCAATTTGATTCAATTTTCCCGGTTTGGTAAGAATCCAAAAAAAAAAAAACACCTCTTCTAACCTACGCTGTACTCTGATGATGATGCATTAGCCTTATACGCTTGTATTGAGCATGACTAATGAAATGTAAGACACTTGTAGGACGCCTTGAGTTTTTCAAACGATTTTTCAAAGTCTATTAAAACTAACTCCAATAGAAAAACTGGACCTGAACATTTCCCACCAATTGCCGGATTATTGTAGCGTGTTTCAGGCGGCAGTAATTGCCATCTACCGGGCTGTTCAATGGATCCTTATCAATAGTGCTACTTTCAGCCGCATCTCGAACTTTTCTGATAGTCAGGCTGCTATACGACCTCTGTAGAGCATTATGAATATTGCCAAGATCCTTAGGGAGTGTCGCCGCTGTCTCAACCTTCTTTCTAAACGCTTCAGTGTCTTACTTGTCTGGGTCCCTGGACCCAATTATATTTCGGGAATTTGCAGAGCCGACAAACTCCGGAAGGATCCGGAATCCTCATCAATAGACTTGGGTATGCCATTTACCTCGGTTAAGTTTGTCATTGCACGGAAATTCCATTGGGACGTATACCTATCCTGGGTCAATGAGGAGTCCTGCTCCACCGCTAGATTCACTTGACACTCGACTCAGACTCTATTGTAACGTCATTTCGATCACAGTGGCCATGCTTGCATTATGCAGCTCCCATCTAATGACTTTTGCCCTGGGGTGCAGATCCGCTGAGGAAGAGGAGACTGTTAGCCACTTTCTTTGTCAATGCCCATCTCTGGCGAGGTGCTGATATAGATTATTTGGCTGGCAGCTTGACGGAGCTATCATCCATTGATATCTAGGATATAGCTTCGTTTATCAAACCTTCAGGCTGCTTTTCCAGCGTAGTCGTAGTCGTGCTTTTAATGTGCAGCCCTTGCCATGACCAACTTCTTCCCTAGTTCGGTGGAACTCGATCAGTACAGCGATTGCGTTTATCTGTGGTGTCACAACGGGTGCTATGCATGCCCGTTTTGTGTGTTTTTGGTATAAAAGCTACCACTCCAACCTACCTAACAAGTCCAAGACAAATTTTACTCCCCAACAAAAAAAAAAAAAAAAATATCGTTGATCGTTAATATTTTATTAGTTAAGGAGCCAATGTACTCAAGACCTCGTTTGTAACACTCAGTGTATGCTTGGTATACAATAAAAAAAGGAAATTATTATAGTTTGGCTAACTTTCTTGACCTTCTCTGTTAACCCTCGTTTAGCTTGTGTAATATATTGAAAATATACGTACACAATTTCAATAATCTCGTATAATTTCTTCTCATTTGTTATGATTTAAAGAAAATTACATTTAAAATTTAAATTTAATAAAATGAGTATAAAAAAACAAAAGAAACAACAAAAACTACAACAAAAATAATAAATAATAAATCCGGACATTATTTGATTTTATAAAATATACTAGCTGTACCCTGCGCGTGTTGCTGCGCTACCAACAAAAAATAAATTTAAAGGAAAGACACATTACACAAATGACCAATTAATTTTGAATCATTTTATTGATTTTGTTTCCCATTGTCCTGATGATTCAGATGAACGGGCCTGAGTAGTACGCATTCTATCTGTTTCTAATCTCACTTCTCGTTGTTCAAGTGGTTCAAGCGAACGGGTCTCAGCGGCATACACTCGAAGATTTTCCAGTCTCAATGCTCGTCTGATTCTGAGGCTCGTAATGCTCTTTTCTTCCGTGCTTGAGGTGTAGGTCGACCAATTGCTTGTCATTCATTTTTAATAATTTTCAGTGACGCCATCCATCGGAAATTAATCGCATCAACCTCCGTCGACTCATGTGCAACAGCTTTGCTCAAAAGTGCACAGTTTACGATTTAATTCATTTTAAGTAATTTTCAGTGGCGCCACCTGTCGGATATTGGTCATACTAACTTAGCAACCTTCGTAGGCTCATGCGCAACAACTTTGCTAAAGATCATAACATGATCAAATGCATAGTTTACGATTCTATAAGGTACATACAAAAAAACATTCATTTTTATATATATAGACTATGGGGGGGGGGGGTGACATGCCCACTATAGCCAATCCGCCCATTTTGTTCATATGTACGTCAAAGTTGTCCATACAAAATTTGAGGACTCTAGCTGTTGTAGTTAATGAGATATACGACATTAAATACTTATTGGGTATGTGGGCGTGGCACCTCGCCTACTTGAAATTTTAAAATAAAAAGTAGCATATAGTTTAGTCGTGTATAAACTTTAACATACAAACATACAAACAAACACACATTAATTTTTATATATATGTATAGTTATTCCATGTCATGTAATAGGCAGCAAAAAATTCCTGAAGGGTTAAGAGATGTAAGAAATAAAATCGAATTTAAAATCAATGCAAATTAATCACAAGTACAAAGTAAAAAAAAAAAAAAAAAAACAAATAAATAATTAAATAACAAAGTAAATATGCATGTAAGTGATATAAAATATAAATAGGAATCGTATTCTAATCATCAGTTTTCTAACAAAAATTATTTATTTTCAGGAAATCTACGCTGACAGGCAGTACAAAATATTTTAGCCTTTCATTAATGACATACATATTGTATGTAGTAGGTAGTTGTGTGGCTTATTAAACGGGAACCCATGGTTCAAATCCCGGCTAAGATATCTCAAACAAAACAAAATATAAAAAAATGTTTCTTTGGGGGCAAAGACACTGAAAGTAAATCAAATTGCCATGGAAAGTTGCTCAAATTTGGCGTTTGGAGTTGACATTAAACTGTAGGTCCCTTTACTCATGTATAAAATTAACACTCACAACATGGGCGGTGGGAGAAGCTACGTTGTAATCCTGGTTAAAATTATTAAGAAATTTTATACAGATTTTATAGAAAAAAAAAAACACTTTTATTCGTACTTTTTGGTTGGTACTTTTTTTTTTTAAAAAAGATGTTGGTACTTTTTTCTTAATTTCATTAAATTATTTAAAATACATATCCATTGAATAATTATTAATTAATATTAATGAATTAATTAATCATTTTTTAGTCATTATGTCTGACCTTTTAAGGGTTAAGCAGCTATTGTATGGCTTGTAAGCGCATTATTATTACAGCTTTAGAAAAATCGATTGTGAAGCTTTTCATATCAGTCTATATTCAGATTTTGAGTTATCAGGTAACACAAATAGAAGTGAAACGGAATTTTAAATCAAAAAATAAAAAAAAATAAAAAATATTAAAAAAAATTATAAAAATTTTTATTTTTTTCTAGGAAAACCATGATTATGAAATATTTGTGGCTTTTAATGTGTCTATACAGTGCATTCGGACGGCGTATAGTAAGAGAACATCAGGAATTTTGGATAAATGATGAACCATTTAACAATGTAATCAGCAATATGAATAGCTCAGTGGACCCGTGTGATGATTTTTATGCCTATGCTTGTGGCAATTATGCTGACAATCATCCCAATGTCAACTACAAAGAAATCACCAGCATTATGGATTACGAATATAATCGGCAGTTATTGAACTTAATGGATAATTACCTGCATCAGCAAGATTATCAGGTCGCCGATACTCACCAGACATTTGTAGATAAGACCAGAATTTATTTTAAATCATGTCGTACAACAAAAAAGCGTGACATTAAAAAATATTTCGAAGAAATCAAACCAGCTGACCATCTAGATTGGCCCATATGGCAGCCACAGCAATGGCAAGCGAATGCAGAGGCCGATAAACTATTCGATGTGTGGCCTTTAGTGGGCCGTATTTATTCGTATGGCATGAATAATGTGCTAATAAATCAACACATTTTGGTGAAAGAAAATGGTACGTTTAGTATAATGTTGGAGCCACCTTTTCCCGAAGATGGTACTACTTTGCCGGATATCATGATGATGAGAATATTACTTAGAAATTTAGGAATTAGAAATACTGAAAAGATTTTAGAAGATTTATTGGAATTAAATAAAGATCTGTTAAAAATTCTAACACTTTCTGAAGACAGTAAAGAAAATTTAACATTGGAATACGGCCAGTTGGACTCGGCTTATCCACAGCTTAATTTGAAGCAATATTTCCAAGAATTATTTCGTAAAGAATTACCCGCAAGTACCTTAATTTTAATAAGGAAACCGAAATACTTACAACAACTCAACGATAATATGTGGCAGACATTTAGAAGGCGTACCATGTGCAATTACTTGATGTTGAAATTTCTAGTGTACTTAGCCAAGGATAGTGTAAGCGAGTTAACTGACTTGGGCTGTATCAAGGAGTTGAGAAACAAAATGGATGTATCGGTTAACTATCTTTACTGGATACAAGATGAACCTAAAAATATAAGCCGTATATATGAACTGCAGCCAGATATATTGAAACAATATGACAAGATTTTCGAAGAAAATCATCTCAAATTAAATACCAAGCAAATACAGCTTCTAAAACAAAAGTTATGGAATGTTAACTTAAATGTAGGCAATTTGCCATTAAACTCTACTAATATGATAATAGAAGATTACTATGACAATGTGCCAGCATTGGATAGAAACAATTACTTTAAGAATCATTTACTATTGCTAAGGCATAGATTTGAAAAGTCATTACTTTATACAGGCAATCAGATCCACTACATAGTGGCCGATAATAATAAGGGCAGTAACTCGAGTGCTCGACAAATGCTTTTGTATATCCTCAGCTTCCGTCCTCTAAATAACCGCTTTCTGCTGAGTTTCATTTTGGCCCATGACTATGCAAGTGCTTTTGATACCACCGGCTTAAATTTCAATGGAAATGGTGAAAAATCAGATGATATTGCTGCCATATTAAAAGAATCGAATTTTCAAAACTCTCTACAATGTTTACAGACTCAACTCCCAACCGATAGTATAGATAGACGTCTGGCTGATATTGTAGCTTCGCGAGTAGCGTATAATTTATTTAATTTTTTTTGTCCTGTAAATGCTTCAAGTACAGAACAAGAAACCTGTGATCCTCAGTTGTCAAAACAACAATTCTATCTCAAAATAGGGCAATTCTTTTGTGGTAAATCTCAATTGATATTCGTTGATCATGACTCGGATTCGCAGCGTTTACGTCAAATTGCTATAAATTCTGAAGAATTTGCAGAAGCTTTTCATTGTCCTTTGGGTAGTAAAATGAATCCACATAAGAAATGCCGTGTATACTAGGGTGAAGTGTAAATATCGTAAATTAATAAAAAAGAAGTAAAATTGCAAACAAAATACAGTTTTCTTTCGGAATATTTTTTTTGTATGAAAAACATATAAAAAGTACTACAGTAAAAAGTACTTTTTGAAAAGTACTTTTTTGAAAAGTACTTTTTTGAAAAGTACTTTTTTGAAAAAAAATTATTTTTGATAAATACTTTTGAAAAGTAATTTTTTTTTTAATTTTTTTATAATAATCTTCAAATATTGATTTTCAGGCGTCCCATTATCTCTGATTTATCGATATAGACAAGTGAGTTCACATAACCTCAAAGCAAATAATCCAAAGGGACTAAATCACCCGATTTTGGGTGGCCAATTAATTGGACCAAATGGTTAAGTTTAATTGAGGTACGAAAAAATTTCTAACCATATCTCTGTAAACTGTTTACCACCGACAGAGACATTTTGCTTATCAAAGTTTGTGTAGAGCTATGGACCAATGACTTTGAAATCCTAAAAACCATTGCGAACAGTAGCTAACTCAGGATGCACTGGATGCTCTTTGCTTTTTAGGTACCAAATTATCTAGCAAAGGTGCTTGGCGCTGAAGATGATTTTTCAATGAAAATTAAAGTCAATTGCCCATTGCTATAGAGCTTATTCACTGAGCACACGCCGGGGCTGTCCATAAGTGGCCGATATGAACGTAGAGCTATAAAAGAGCGCATATCAATTAAATGAAGTGTTTAGCAGTATGTTCCTTAACAAAATGCGTGTTTATTTGTTATGACCAGCGAAAGAGAGCTGAGTGCGGAAATATTTGCTCTCCTTAAGCATTTGGAAATCCAAAGAGTAAGACTAGCAACCGCAAAAGGTTGCTAAAGCAAGCTTAAACTGATAACAGACAGTGAAAACTGATAACTACAAACAGTGACTTCGAGAGCAGTTGAGGGAATTGTGTTCAAAAATTTTATGGAGATTTATACAAGGCTTGTAGACTGAAGAGAGAGACACAGAGAGAGGAAGAGAGGGAAGAAGAGAGAGAGAGAAGAACGGCTTACAAAACTTAATTTATTTTGGTATTCAATTTTTCTTATCACTTATCAGTTGCACTTTCAGTGTCGCCGTAAAGGTATTTAAAGAAACGCGGATCATGATGAGAACATTTAAAATCCAGTTCGTTCTTATGGCAATAATTTACTTTGCCTTTGTAAACGGTAACAAACAGCAGCGTGACTTTTTTAATGCAGTTGTTGATCAAGCATTGGAATATAATTTGATACAGTCGATCAACACAACAGCAGATCCTTGCGAGGATTTCTATGCCTACAGTTGCGGTAATTTTAATGGCTATCGCGACAGCAGTGATGAAAGTGTTCAGGAAATTACACAATATTTGGATTACAAATACAATGTAAAACTAATTAAACTAGTGACAGCCATGGAACCTATTTGTGATGATGATGATAATTGTTTTCATTCCGCAGAAAATTGTCCTGACGATACGGTAAAGCAAACATTTCGAGAAAAAGTCCAGACTTACTACGAAGCATGTGTCAGCGAAAATTCAACAAATTTTGTAAAATACTTTGAGCAGCTACAAATAAGATGGCCTTTACTGCTACAGCCAAATGAAACATGTTCGTTTGGCAATAAAGACTTTTGGCAAGCCTTGGGTCAATTGCAAGGTTATAACTGGAATAATGTGATAATAAGACATGAAATCATTGCCGATAAAAATGGTACTCTAAACATAATATTGGAACCAGCAGCTCCTAATAAGTTTCCGAATGTTAATGCAATTGAGGGTGCTCTAAAGGCTTTAAAGGTTGACAATGCCTCCGATATAGTACTGCAGTTGAGAGGCAGCGAAGATAAATGGTTGGAAATATTTCAAAATAATACCAACAGCAGCAGCAGTGGGGACACATACACAGAATTGCCGCTTGAGGATGTGGCTCGACAATATCCTTATCTTAGTTCATATCTACACCATTTGCTAAATCAAAAAGTAAATCAAATCGACAAAATTATATTAAAAAATGTTGAATTTTTTAAATATTTCCATGAGATCCAGTGGCCAGCTGAAGAATGGCAACAGCAGTTGAATTATTTAATGCTGCACTTCCTATTCTATTTGTCTGAGGACAGTACATTAGTTTTCACTGCCAATGCATGTGTTGTGGACTTAAGAAATAAACTTGATTTGGCCATTAATTACATGTACTATTATAATCAAATAGGCCATCGACATTATTGGATTTATAAAGAAGCTCTAATGCGTCTAAACCATCAAATGAAAACTGTTATGCAAGATCTTCTCGACGAAAACAAATTGAATCTTACCTCCCAACAAATCAATGATTTGAAGGATAGATTGCTCAACATGAAATTGAATGTGGGAAATCTACCCTATCCCGTGTCCAACGAAACCATAGAAAAATTTTATAAGGCAGTTCCCCCTCTAGACAATGGAAATTATTTTAAAAATCATTTGCTTCTGCTAAAACATCGTTTCCTTAAGTCTTTGTTATACCAAAACGATCTCAATTTTTATATAACAGCCGATAACAGCTTGGCTAGTTCCAGTTCATTGTTTTATGTCGCCAAACAGAATCTGGTGGTTATACCCTTTGCCAACTTACAATATCCCATGTACCATTATATGTTTAAACCTCTCTATCAAGTGTCTTTAATGGGCCTTTTAATGGCCCATGAAATGGCTCATGCCTTTGATAGCAGCAGTCTAATGACAACGGATCATAGTTCCATTTTACAACACGATTTATATATGGAGTCTCTGCGATGCATGCAAAATCAAAAACCCACTGAAGATATTGATGAACGTATAGCTGATCTATTAGCGGAACGTATGACATACCAGACCTATGAAACATTTTATAGTGCAGTTAACAATAAAAATTGGCAACGCGACTTCTATTTAAATATGGCCCAGTTCTTTTGCAATAAAGGTGATCTTGAGTTCTTAGATCATGATGCCGATGCCGTGCGTTTACATCAGATTGTTATGAATTCGAAAGCTTTTGCCCAGGCTTTCAACTGTACATTGGATAGTTCCATGAATCCACTGCCGAAATGTCGTTTGTATTAATAAATTTCAATGTAAATATAAAATCAAAATAAAATAAAAAAAGTTCTATTAGATCTTTATTGAGTAATTAAAAAAAGTAATATTACAAAAAGTACCATTACAAAAAGTACCATTACAAAAAGTACCATTACAAAAAGTATCATTACAAAAAGTACCATTACAAAAAGTACCATTGCAAAAAGAACCATTACAAAAAGTATCATTACAAAAAGTACCATTGCAGAGAGTGCCATTACTTAAAGTACCATTACACAAAGTAACATTACAGAAGGTAACGTTACAAAACGTACAATAACAAAATTTAGCATTACAAAATGGACCATTAAAAAGTACCATAACAATAATAAAAATAAAAATACAATAACAAAAAGTACCATTACTAAAAGTACCATTACAAAAAGTACCATTACACACAGTACCATTACAAAAAGTTCCATTACAAAAAGTACCTGATCTAAAAGTACCATTACTAAAAGTACCATTACAAAAAGTACCTGTTCTAAAAGTACTATTACTAAAAGTACCATTACAAAAAGTACCATTACACACAGTACCATAACAAAAAGTTCCATTACAAAAAGTACCTGTTCTAAAAGTACCATTACTAAAAGTACTATTACGAAAAGTAACATTACAAAAAGTGCCATTCTCAAACTAATTAATTTCGAACATATTGTTCCATAAGATATAACTTGATTGGTCATTTCCGTTCACTATCTCAGCATGATCTTTAATGCACTGGGTTATCTAAGTTATTGGCCCGAATATTCACTTCCTCATTACTGATGACGCCTTGAGGACTAGGTACACGCATAATGCGTACCATTCCATAAACGGTGTAATTTTTGATCGTCTTTTTCCTTATTACCAATAGTGCCTAGAGGACTAGGTGCACATATAATGTCTACCATTCCCTACATTGAGTAATTTTTTATCGCTTTTTTCTATTAGACGATGGCCCTTGATTCCGTATCCCCGAGTGTTGTTGCCCTAAATGTCATTCGATTATCAGGTGAGTAAATAAATTTAAATCTCTGTCTGTCGAGTTCTTTAAATTGTACTAAGTTTGAGGAATCGTATTTTGATACTTTTCAATATGGAGGTCCAGTACCGTTTTATCTTCAAATTAAGACCCATTCGTGTAGCAACAAGTATCCACAGGCATCTTCACAATTGATCAAGATGTGACATAAATGTACGTTAGACATCGACTAACTTGCTGATTACAACCATTTAGTCAGGATTACAACCTAACTTATCACGCCATGCCCCCCTCCCCCCCCCCCCCAAGTTATGTGTGTTAGTTTCATATATGAATGGCGTAACGTACAGTTTAAAGTTGACAATTTTATTTCGTTTCAGCACTTTTTTCAGTTAACTGTTAAGAGGAAGTCGCCAAAAGAAATATTTTTTTCATATTTCGTTTAGTTGGAGATATTTGAGCTGGGATTTGAACCACGGTATTTCGCTAGGCTAAGGCTCTACCTATTACACGACGATAAGTTCATAACCACATAATATATGTACTTGAGTTGTAGGGAAAAAACTCTTTAGAGTAAATAACATTGCCTTGAAGAGCTTTTCAAAAATCTGTACTTAGGAGTCGACTTAAAACTTTACTCCATTTATGGATAAAATTAACTCCCACAACATGGGTGATCTTGGAAGATAAATTGTAATCCTGACTAAAGGGTTTTAAACTCTAATATTAAAAAAATTAAAAAATTTTTTTTTTAAAAGGGAAAGAAAATTCTTCTTACTTTTTAGTTGGTACTTTTTCTTTCAAAAAAATTTTGGTACTTTTTTCTTAATTTCATAAAATTTTTTAAAATGTCCATTTAATAATTATTAATTAATATTAATGAATAAATGAATAATTTTTTAGTCATTACAATAAATAATGCTTGTTGTGTGGCAAAACTTGGCCTTTTGGGGGTTAATCAGCATTTAAAATTTTTTTTCTTTTTTTTTTTGTCTTGTGAGCGCATTATTAGTACAGATTAAGAAAAATCTATTTTAAAGCATTTCATTTCAGTCTATGTACAGCTTTTGAGTTATCAAGTAAGACTAATTAATACAAGTGAAAGAAATAAAAAAATAAAAATTAAAAAAATTATAAAAATTTTTATTATTTTTCTAGGGGAACCATGATTTCGAAATATTTGTGGTTTTTAATGTGTTTATGCGGTGCTTTCGGCCATCGTATAGTAAGAGAAAATCCACAGTTTTCGGTCAATGATGAACAGTTTAATAATATAGGCAGGAATATGAATAGCTCAGTGGATCCCTGTGATAATTTTTATGCCTATGCTTGTGGCAATTATGCCGACAATCATCCCGATGTCAACTACAAAGAAATCACCAGCTTTGTGGATTACGAATATAATCGGCAGTTCTTGAAATTAATGGATAATTACCTGCATCAGCAAGATTATCAGGTCACCGATACACACCAGACATTTGTAGAGAAAACCAGAATTTATTTTAAATCATGTCGTACAACAAAAAAGCGTGACATTAAAAAATATTTCGAAGAAATCAAACCAGCTGACCATCTAGATTGGCCCATATGGCAGCCACAGCAATGGCAAGCGAATGCAGAGGCCGATAGATTATTCGATATGTGGTCCTTAGTGGGCCGTATTCATTCCTATGGCATGAATAATGTGTTAATTAATCAACAGATTTTAGTGGAAGAAAATGGCACATTTAGTATAATGCTGGAGCCAGCTTTTCCCGAAGATGGTACTACTTTGCCGGATATCATGATGATGAGAATATTACTTAGAAATTTAGGCATTGGAAGAAATACTGAAAAGATTTTGGTAAATTTATTACAACTTAATGAAGATCTGCTAAGAATTCGAACACTTTCTGAAGACGGTAAAGAAAGCATAACACTTAGCTACGGCCAATTGGACTCGGCTTATCCACAGCTTAATTTGAAGCAATATTTCCAAGAATTATTTCGTAAAGAATTACCCGCAAGTACCTTAATTTTAATAAGGAAACCGAAATACTTTCAACAACTCAACGATAATATGTGGCAGACATTTAGAAGGCGTACCATGTGCAATTACTTGATGTTGAAATTTCTAGTGTACTTAGCCAAGGATAGTGTAAGCGAGTTAACTGACTTGAGCTGTATCAAGGAGTTGCGAAACAAAATGGATGTATCGGTTAACTATCTGTACGAGATACATGTTTTATCTAAAAATATAGGCGATATCAAGAAAGATATAAGCAAACTACAACGAGATATATTGCATCAGTATGACAAAATTTTCAATGAAAATCATCTCAAATTAAATGCCCAGCAATTACAGCTTCTAAGGCAAAAGTTACACGATGTTACCTTAAATGTAGGCAATTTGCCATTAAACTCTACTAATATGATAATAGAAGATTACTATGCCACTCTGCCATTATTGGATAGAAACAATTACTTTAAGAATCATTTACTATTGCTAAGGCTTAGATTTGAAAAGTCATTACTTTATACAGGCAATCAGACCCACTACATAGTGGCCTTCAATAATGAGGGCAGTAACTCGGGTGCTCGTTATGTGCCCAAACAGAATATGATCATATTGCCTTTTGGTAGTGTTCAAAAGCCTTTGTACAGTTTCGACTATCACCCTTTATTTAAATATTCTCTGTTGGGTTTCATTTTGGCCCACGAGTATGCCCATGCTTTTGACACTTTCAGCTTAAATTTCAATGGCGATGGTAAACAATCGGATGATCTTGCTACCTTGTTGCGAGAATCAAATCTTCAAAACTCTCTACAATGTTTACAGACTCAACTCCCAACCGATAGTATAGATGAACGTCTGGCTGATATTGTGGCCTCGCGAGTAGCGTATAATTTATTTAAATTCCGACCAAAAATGAACGAATTTATCTGTCCCTCACAATATACGTGTGATACCTCACAACGATATTTCCATGAGAAACAATTCTATCTCAGTATGGCGCAATTCTTTTGTGGCAAATCTCAATTGGAATTCGTTGATCATGACTTGGATTCGCAGCGTTTACAACAAATTGCTATAAATTCTGAAGGATTTGCAGTAGCTTTTGATTGTCCTTTGGGTAGTAAAATGAATCCACATACGAAGTGCCGTATATACTAGGGTTAAGTGTAAATATCGTAAATTAAGAATAAAGAAATAAAATTGCAAACAATATAAAGGCTTTACGTTTTCTTTCGAAATATTTTTTTTGTATGAAAAAGTACCACAATAAAAAGTACTTTTTGAAATGTCCTTTTTTAAATAATTTTACGTCATGTGCATTCGTAATTTGTTAATAACTCTTCAAATATTGATTTCCAGGCATCCAATTATCTCTGGTTTATCGACATAGACAAGTGAGTTCACATAACCTCAAAGTAAATAATCCATTTGGATTAAATCACTCGATTTTTGGTGGCCTATTAATTGGATCAATTGTTTAAGGTTAATTGTGGTACGAAAAATCGTTCACCTATGACAGAGACATTTTTATCATCAATGTCTTTGAAGATCCAGGGACGAATGACTCCGCCAGCCTATAAAGCCAAACCAAACGATAATTTTCTTGGAATGAAATGATGTTTTGGCAAGTTTGTCAGGATTACAACCTAGCTTCTCACACCACTCATATTAAATGTATGTTAAATTGTTCATGAATGATGGAACCTAAAGTTTAAAGTCGACTCCAAACGACAGATTTTAGAGAAACTTTTTCATGGCAATTTTATTTACTCTCAGAGTTTTTGCCAGCAGACTGCTGAGACTATGGTTTAAACCCTAGTCCAGGTATCTCGAGGAAACTGAGTTAAAAAAAATATTTCTTTCCACGATTTCTGGCAAAAAGCCTCATGAAAAATTTCTGCAACAATTTGTCGTTTGGAATCGACTTTAAGTTGCAGGTCTTGTCAGTCATAGGCACAACTAATACACACCTCGTGGCTAGTGTGGGAAACTAGATCGTTATTCTGGCTAAGGGGATGTAATAACTTACTTAAGTAAGTCAGTCTTTAATAGGCAACTGGCTTGACTGTGTATTCTGCTGCACGGTGTATTCTGATATACTTTTCTGTGGAGTATTATGCCGTAACAAATATTGTTACGTTTTTACCTTTTTAAAAACGTTTAAAATATGAATTCATAGATTGCAAATAAAAATAAAAATAAATTTGTGTTTAATTTTAAATAATTTCTTTATTGTTCCCGCAATTCTGCGTGCCACTGTTCGCAACTTGATGTAAACAATAACAATTGCTTTTCTTTGTTATCCCTCTGTTTATACCCTTTGCATAAACAATAACAATTGCTCAATAGATCTTTTTAACGGAGATCTTTAAACCACGATTATTCTCTTCACATGCAACGCGTCTTATAATAACCAAATCCGGAAAAATCTACACATTGAACAAAAAACGGCAACACTGATGATGAGTCTGTATACAAATTTCTTTGCTGTGTTCGTTTGTGTGTTGCTTTGTGTTCTGTTTCGTTTTTATTTACATACTTTGTTGACATATGTCCCGTTTTCAACGTTTCTATAACTACATAAACGTTTTTAAGGCTACGTACGTTACGATTTTACGTTTCTTACGCTTGGGTAACCAAGGCATAAGACTTGCCGGCTATGTCTTGTCTTTTGTATCGCAGGGTAAACAGTCTGATGAATGCTGATGAAGGAGAATGTCTTCGTCTTCGCGAAATCTTTATTAATATAAACATATTGTTTACGTTATTGTTGTTTGTGTATTTTGTTTACATGTGTCCTTGCAGTGTTGTTGTTGCCTATTTGTTTACTTGTTTATCCCTTTTTTAATACTGATGTTATTGCTATATTTTTGTTTATTCGGTGATCATGTAAACAAGTCCATTGTTTTTGTATTTGTAGCTTTTGTTTATCATTCTAATGTTAAACGATGTAGGTTAGGTTAGGTTAGAGGACGTGTATTTGTCAATTAAGACAAGTACAGTACCCGGAGGTCGAATTAACCCTAGTTTCTCACACCACTTATATTGTGTGTGTTAATTTTATACATGAGTGGCGGGACCTACAGTTTAAAGTCGATTCCGAACGACAGAGTTTTGAGAAACTTTTTCATGGCAATTTTATTTACTCTCAGAGCTTTTACCAGAAATCTGCTGACAGGAAGTCGCCGAAGAAATATTTTTTGTATTTTGTTTTGATGTCTGGCCTGGGGCTCGAACCCTGGCTTTACGTCTAATAAGCCAACACACTGCCTACCAGACTACGGCGACTTCAAAAACGATGTAACATCATTTTTATTTTCATAACAATATCTTGAGGTGTTAAGATATGAACAGACTTGGGACCTGTAGGTTATTAATGCATGCCATGGAGGAAACACGTGGTTGCATATCAACCAGGAATTGTCCTTAGCAATAGCCTGGGAGCAGATACAATAGATCGTTTGGTTTGCTGTGCTATAATGGACCAGTTTATATCACAGTGTAGCTTCAGCTTAATGAAAATCGGTTTTAAATTTGAGCTTGGTTTTAAACAAATAAAATTATTGCCAGTAAAAGGATATAAACTTTACGGTTTTTGTATGTAATTTTCTGCTAAATTGAGTTGCCCTTCTTTAAAAGGATATTCAAAGACAACAACAACAACAAAAATTGAAAGTTAATATCATGATAGGAATTTGTGAGATAATTTGTATTGTTGTTTGGTTTGTTGTGTGTGTGCGTGTGTGTGTGAGTGTGAGTGTTTCTAACCAATATTAAGTTACTAAAATATGAAAATATTGGTTATAAAGACTCTTAGGGAGTTAACAAACTAATGCACAACACACTTACGTTTATGGAAACTGTTAACTGAGTTAACAGGATAAGAAGGATACAAATTGTATGTTAAAGAGAAACCATATAATAAACACATACACACACATGTATACATATAACTGGCCAGCTTAGTTAACAAGAAAAGCTTGTTTTGCTATAAAAAAACACAATCAATGTTGTTGCTATTGTTGCTGTGTTCGAAAGTCAATATTTGTTTTGGTCAATACAACACAAGAAAAATAAGAAATAAACTTAAATTCATTCCTTTTTTCCTTTTATAAGCTTGTATATGTTAGTGTGTAGCATATATATACATATGTATGTACGTACATGTATGTATATGTTAATGGCTCCTGTTGCTATCAAACTGAAGACGATGTGATGAAGACGAAGTGATGATGATAATGATGAACAGAAATGCTGGTAATAATGAACGAAAAATCATACAAATAAAGACATGAACAAACACTCGACAACAAAACATATACCAACACATACATACATACCGTTTTAAACAAATTACAGTAAACTCTAGTTATAAAGAATGTAACAAAACCAGTCGAAAGTTTACATATGCCAGGCATTTGCTTTATGTACGCCCCACTGTTTTTTGCATATACAATCCATGTGTGCATTTCATGCAAGTGTTTGCTTTAAATTCCTTTTGTGTGGGTATTTGTAAAAAAGTCGTTTTATATTAAATAAAATATAGAAATATTTTAATGTATATGTATGTGTATTATAAATAAATACAGACATATTCACATATACATACATACTCGTATCCATGTGCAGATACAATATATTGTTGCGGAGAGAATTTCATACACGCACACACAAAGGAAATACAGCAACATTGCAAGTAACATACGATGTTTCAACAGTAAATAGTGACAGTTATTGGGTAGGGGGAAAAGTATTACTCCACGCATAACGTTGTTTGTAACTAAACGCTGGCTAACAAGAATATCTGTTGTCCACTCACCTTTTAATACTCCGTATTACTATTTATCGCGATGAGGTACTTTAATAATGCTTCCCTATGTTTTGTTGTATTCTCACAAACTTTATAGGGCATCCTTAAGGTGTCTCAAGCCTTGACAAATTGCAGGATGCTGCTCAGTGTCAACAGTGGCAATTCCTTGCCTACCACTGAATATTTACTCTGATGTATCTACTTACATACATAATTGCTCATTACAGCCCTTTAGTCAGGATTACGACCTAGTTTCTCACACTACTTATGTTGTATGCGTTAATTTTGTACATGAGCAGTGGGACCTACAGCTTAACGTCGACTCCGAACGACAGATTTTTGAGAAACTTTTACTGGCAAATTTTTATTGAGTCTCCGAGTTCTTGCCAGAAATCTGTTGAGAGGAAGTCGCCGAAGGAATACTATTTGTATTTTGTTTTGATGTCTGGCCTGGGGCTCGAACCCTGGCTTTACGTCTCATAAGTCAACACACTACCTACTAGACTACGGCGGCTTCAGTGCGTGTACCCGAGAATATTGCTGCTGTGGCAGAAAGTGTGCGTGAAACGCCATCACCATCAATTTACCGCCGTTCTCAACAATTGAACATTTCGGAGGCATCACTGAGACGAATTTTGCATAAAGACCTTGGTATGACGCCATACAAAGTCCAATCGGTTCAGGAGCTGAAGCCAATTGACCATCCAATGCGTTTTCGCTTCGCTAAGTGTAACTGCATCGACTTACAGAAGATGCCGATTTTGGCAAAAAAAAAATTCATCTTTTTAGATGAAGCTCATTTTGATCTTGGCTGGTATGTAAACAAGCAAAATTGTCACATTTGGGGCATAGAAAACCCGCACGCATACATTGCCGACGCACCCAAAACGAGTCACTGTTTGGTGCGGGTTTTGGTCCAGAGGCATAATTGGGGCATTTTTCTTCGAAACTGAGCAATGAATGGCCGTTACAGTCAATGGCAATCGTTATCGGGCCATGTTGAACGAATTTTTGTTCACAAAAATTGAAGAGGAGGATATCGGCAACATTTGGTTTCAATAGGACGGCGCTACGTGCCACACAGCCGAAGCTACACACGATGTTTTGTGCCCTGTTTTTGAAGATCGCATTATCAGCCGCAGAGCTGATGTCGTTTGGCCATCTCGGAGCTGCGATTTGACACCGTTGTACTATTATTTGTGGGGTACCGTCAAAGATAAGTGTTACACCGACAAAGCCAGAGACAATTGACGCTTTAAAGGACAATATGCGTGAAGCCATTGTTGAAATACAGCTGCACACAATCGATAATGTGCTTAAAAATTGGACCGATCGTGTAGGCTACTGTATGGTCAGCCGAGGCAGCCATTTGAATGAAATTATTTTCCATTATTAACCGGAAGAATTGTACTTTCAAATAAAAAAAGAAATTTGAGAAAATATTCAAGAGTTTTTTTTTTAAACATTTTCAAAAAAAAAAAGTTATTTGGCGGACCCTTTATTCATATAGCCACAGTTCCTGTAAAAGTTATTCAATGGTATGCCAAGAATATCACGATAACTTCTAATAGAAAGGTGGAAAGTGAAATCACAGTCGTGCGATGTACGTATTGCCATGCGATGCAAAGTCAAAAGACAAGCAGGCCTCTTCTTATACATACAAGTCCAGCAAACTCTAGCAAAATTACACGCGGCCTTCTATTTCTAACGAAGTTGAGGCTTCTTTCTTTACTGTTTTGAATAGAAGGTAATAAGGAAGGGACATAGCATTACTAGCTGACAGTTAAGCCAACATTGTCGGCACTTGGTTTTTATAAAAATAACATAAGACTGTCTGGCAGGGTATACTCAGCCAAAGGAAATATAGAGGAAGGCAGAGATCCTTCTCGCATCAAATTGATCTGAAGCAGGCAGAAAGTTGCAATATCATGGCAATAGATTTGGCGGATACATTACATGGATGAAAGCTGGACAATAGATCTTAAGATCATTGTACTACGGTATCTTTAATATCAACATTTTTAATAATACTTCAGTAAAACAATCTTTTCCAAGGCAAACGTAGTATATGATAGAAAACTAGCTTTCTGTGATAAACTAGAAATTACTTACACCCTTAGCCAATATTTGTTCGTATGCTGTATGGTGGATGTTATTTAATAAGCACGTATATGCTATTTTTTATAATTTTTTTGAATTTATATCAATGTATGTACATACAATACATACATATACTAACATACATATGTAGTTCGAATACGTATAAAAAATTAAAAAAAAATTTTTTTACTCATAAAAACTGTTACTATTTCTCCATTTCCTACTCTCTGAGGGGTATACATACATAGGCATGTGTGTGTGTGTGTGTGACAGTGTGTATGTATAGAATTTAAATTTTTTTTTTATTTTTTTATTTCACTTTTGGTCGTGCATTTGTTACAGAAATTTTTCTCGCATTCATATCGGCCATGTTGCATATAAAAATATATGTATGTATGTGTAACACCATCCACACCATCCATCTCATTTATCACCCACATCATCGTCATCTATAGATCCTGTATGCATGCATGTGTGTATGTACATATCACCACATTATCTGCATATCCATCAAAATCAACATCATGTGCATTGACAACATCAGATGCATTTTACACATCACGTAATAGTTATAACGAATATTACAACACCAACAACACCAACAATTGCAACAATAACAACAAAAATAATAATACAATAACAATTGGAAAGGAAAAAAATGGAGAATTTTCCACATGTTTTTCTTTTACTTACAATATATTTTCTCTTTTTTTGGTGTTGTTGTTGTTACGAATGGCAAGAAAAAGCGAAACATGTTTCATTAAGAACTAAAATAAAAATGCGAAAAAAAAACTTCATACAGAAATTTTATTTAATTTAAAAACCCTCCCTCCCTCCATCTCTCTCTCTCCTTTCTGGGGCTTACTTTACAAAAAGAGAAGCAAAGACAGGCCGGGTAAATTAGGAAATAAAACCACGCTTTTTTTTAGATCCTGTAAAGAATTTCCCTAAAAATGTTACAATAATACAAAACGTAATGCTTTTACCAACAGAAATTTCGATAACAAAAAAGAATATATCGATAACAAAACAAAAAAAAAAAATTTAGTAATAAAAAAGAAAAATAAAAAAATAAATTTCGTTGAGAGAAAATCTTTCGATATATTTTGGTATACAAAAGTAACATTGTCATATATAACGATAACAAAAAATTGTTTACATGTAAACATGTTCCATATATGTATAAGTTTCGATAACACCAGAGAAACATAACATAACTAATTGGCATTAAAACAATTATCAGAAAGTCAGGATATATTTTCATTAAAAAATTTCGATAAAAATTTTCACTAATTTTTAGTTTTCGATAACTTAAATTGAAATACTAACAAGGTCTACAAAAAAGAAAAAACCGCGGCTTACAAATAATTCGATAACAAAAAATTTTAAACTAAAAACTTAAAACAAATTTCAATAAAAATATTTACTAATTTTTAGTTTTCGATAACTTAAATTGAAATACAAAAAAAAACCGCGGCTTATAAATAAATCGATAACAAACATTTTTCAACTAAAAGCTTTAAATAAATTCCATAAAAATTTTTACTAATTTTTAGGTTTCGATAACTGAAATTGAAATATTAACAACGTCGACAAAAAAAGAAAAACAAAAAAAAAAAGATAAATAAATAATTCGATAACAAAAAATTTTAAACTAAAAACTTAAAAAATAAAATTCGATAAAAATATTTACTAATTTTTAGTTTTCGATAACTGAAATTGAAATACAAAAACAAAAACGCGGCTTATAAATAATTCGATAACAAAAATTTTTCAACTAAAAGCTTTAAATAAATTCCATAAAAATTTTTACTAATTTTTAGGTTTCGATAACTGAAATTGAAATATTAACAACGTCGACAAAAAAAAGAAAACCCAAAAAAGATAAATAAATAATTCGATAACAAAAATTTTTCAACTAAAAGCTTTAAATAAATTCGATAAAAATTTTTACTAATTTTTCGGTTTCGATAACTTAAATTGAAATACAAAAAAAAACCGCGGCTTATAAATAAATCGATAACAAACATTTTTCAACTAAAAGCTTTAAATAAATTCCATAAAAAGTTTTACTAATTTTTAGGTTTCGATAACTGAAATTGAAATATTAACAACGTCGACAAAAAAAGAAAAACAAAAAAAAGATAAGTAAATAATTCGATAACAACAAATTTTAAACTAAAAACTTAAAAAATAAAATTCGATAAAAATATTTACTAATTTTTAGGTTTCGATAACTTAAATTGAAATAAAAAAAAAAAAAACGCGGCTTATAAATAATTCGATAACAAACATTTTTCAACTAAAAGCTTTAAATAAAATCCATAAAAATTTTTACTAATTTTTAGGTTTCGATAACTGAAATTGAAATATTAACAACGTCGACAAAAAAAAAGAAAAACAAAAAAAAAATAAATAAATAATTCGATAACAAAAAATTTTAAACTAAAAACTTAAAATAAAATTCGATAAAAATATTTACTAATTTTTAGGTTTCGATAACTGAAATTGAAATACAACAAAAAAACGCGGCTTATAAATAATTCGATAACAAACATTTTTCAACTAAAAGCTTTAAATAAAATCCATAAAAATTTTTACTAATTTTTAGGTTTCGATAACTGAAATTGAAATATTAACAACGTCGACAAAAAAAAGAAAAATTAAAAAAAAAATAAATAAATAATTCGATAACAAAAAATTTTAAACTAAAAACTTAAAAAAAAATTCGATAAAAATATTTACTAATTTTTAGGTTTCGATAACTGAAATTGAAATACTAACAACTTCGACAAAAAACAAGGGCTTATAAATAATTCGATAACAAAAATTTTTAAACTAAAGATTTTAAAAACTTAAAAAAAATGTTTTTTATTTTGGAAATTTATACTGTATAGAAATTTCGATAACAAAAATTTATGTTAAAAATTTTGTATCAAAGAATTCTGATAACAAAATGTTATAAAAGAAATTGCATAAAACTCGATGAAAACAAAATCTTCTTAGAAAAAGATATTAAATTAAATTAAAAAATTATTTCGAAAGCCAACGATTACATACTTAACAATTTCGATAAAAAAAAAGAAGTTCTATTTACAAATTCGGAAAACCAATTTTTTTTTTATAATTTCAACAACAAAAAAATTTTTTAAACAAATCTACATTTCATATTTAGAAATTTCTGTTTATAAAATTATAAAAAAAAAATTTTTACAACAAAAATTTGTGTATAAAAAGTATCGATAGCAAAGAAATTTATATTTAACAATTTCGTTCAGAAAAATTTCTGTGTACAAATTTCAATAACAAAAAATTCTTATATTAAAATTTCGTTTAGAAAAATATATAAAATGTATATATGTAATATAAAAACTTCGATAACAAAGATTTTGTGTATAAAAAATTCTTATGTAAAAATTTCGATAAGAAAAATCTCAAAAACAATTTTTGATAACAAGTAATTTGAACACAAAAACTTGAGTATATCGGGTTTTCTATACATCGCATTTTGAAATTTGGATTACGACCATATGAAAATTTCGATAACAAAAGGTTGTCTAAAAAATATCGATAACAAAAAAATTTATTTAACAATTGCGATTAATAAAAATTTCTGTATATAAATTCCGATAACAAAGTTATTCTGATGTTAAAATTTCGATAAGAAAGATCTCTAAAAAATTGGATATTAAACAGATTAGAAATTTCGATTTCAACAAAATTAGTAATAGATAATTTCGATAACAATAATATATGTATAAAAAATTCTATATTAGAAATAATACCAGCATAAAACCGATTGAAAATAATTGGCCCAAAAATTTTATATTAAAAAGCAATAACAAATTTAAATATACAAATTTCGATAACACCATTTATAAATTAAATATACTACCAATAAAATCCGATTGCAAAAGAATGTTTATAAAAAACTAAATTTATAAAATTTCCGTATAGAAATTTCGTTAAAAAAAAAATTATCGATAACAAAAAAAATTTGTTTTAAACTTTCGATAACTGTAAAAATTTTTTGATAGAATTTTTGATAATTTAAACATTTTTTTTTACTTCAATAGAAATAAATTCCATTTTAAAAGGAAACTTTTTTATTTTCTCTCCTCGTTTAGTACACATTTTCTCTGCCTTTATTTTAAATTCGAATTCAGCAGCTTAAATTTCGTTACACTTTACATACAAAATATTGAAAGTACTGCCATATATTCGCTCGATTACGTGCCTTAGTCTAGGCTTTAAGTATTTTTCCATGTGTTAAGTGGGCAAATAAATATATTTTTGACATATTGACGTATGTTGAACGTAACGTGTATATCGTAAGCCGTTTCAGATACCATTGCAATGATATGCTCGTCATCGGCAATATTGCACTATTCACTCCAATGGTAATGGAATCATATCAAGTATCAAAATACATATATGTATGTATGTATGTATGTATGTATGTATGTACGTAAAGGCAGCATATGAATCATATGAATGTATAAATGATTACGGAAATCTACTTTTCGTTTGCCATAAAGAACTCAATGCGAGAGTATGTATGTTTAATTCTTATATCACTTGTACGAATCTTAAAATATTCGCAAAAAAAAACATGGGGAAGAGAGCGAAAAGCATGATAAATAAATAAAATATTAAAAAGCCATGGGATTAAGTATGAAAAAAAATCAGAAATCTTCACTTAAGGGAATTCGGTCATGTTAAATTGAAATGCTGGATTAACCTGGTGACATATTTACATTCACAACATTTAAGAAATAGTTTCAGTGAAAAATGGTTTTGATTACAGGATGCTTTTAAATTTATAAGATCAGGGCATCAGCAAGAACTTCTTTCATACTTGTAAGGCTAAAAAGCTGTTAATGTAATTTCATCCTTTCTATGCTACAATATTGTTACGTTTTTACCTTTTCAAAAACGTTTAAAATAACTTTTTTTTTTGAAAATGCTTTAAAAAAAAGCTACTGAATATTTTCTCAAATTTCTTTTTTTATTTGTAAGTACAACCCATCCGGTTAATAATGGAAAATAATTTCATTCAAATGGCTGCCTCGGCTAGCCATGCAGTAGCCTACACGATCGGTCCAATTTTTAAGCACATTATCGATTGTGTGCAGCTGTATTTCACCAATGGCTTCACATATATTGTCCTTTAAAGCGTCAATTGTCTCTGGCTTGTCGGCATAACACTTATCTTTGAGGGCACCCCACTAATAATAGTACAACGGTGTCAAATCACAGTTCAGAGGTGGACAAACGACATCAGCTCTGCGGCTGATAATGCGATCTTCAAAAACAGGGCACAAAACATCGAGTGTAGCTTCGGCTGTGTGGCACGTAGCGCCGTCCTGTTGAAACCAAATGTTGCCAATATCCTCCTCTTCAATTTTTGTGAACAACAATTTTTTCAATATGGCCCGATAACGATCCCCATTGACTTTAATGGCCACTCCTTGCTCATTTTCGAAGAAAAATGGCCCAATTATGCCTCTGGACCAAAATCCGCACCAAACAGTGACTCGTTTTGGATGCGTCGACTTTTCAATGTATGCCTGCGGGTTTTCTGTGCCCCAAATGCGACAATTTTGCTTGTTTACATACCTGCCAAGATCAAAATGAGTTTCATCTGAAAAGATGATTTTTTTTTTGCCAAAATCGGCATCTTCTGTAAGTCGATCGCAGGCCCACTTAGCGAAGTGAAAACGCATTGGATGATCAATTAGCTTCAACTCCTGAACCAATTGGACTTTGTATGGCGTCATACCAAGGTCTTTATGCAAAATTCGTCTCAATGATGTCTCCGAAATGTTCAATTGTTGAGAACGACGGTGAATTGATGTTGATGGCGCTTCACGCACACTTTCTGCCACAGCAGCAATATTCTAGGGTGTATGCACTGTTTTTGGCTTTTCACGCTTTGGTTTATGCTTTTTGGTTTCATGCTTTTTTCACAAGATAACGAACATACGGAGCTGACGGTGCTTCTCTTCTTCCAAAATCCGTACGCAATTTTCGCACACATTCTGCAACGTTACCAATGATTTTCAAAGCAATGTCGCAATATTTCCCAGCGTTGTTCAAGCGTATACACAACCATATTCGTTTAGCGGAAGGATAAAACCCAATAAAACTTATTATCTGTCAAATCAAACATGTGCTAAGTGTTACCATTCACGAAATAAGCACTAGTTGGAAAAAAACGTTAGATGGCGGACCCGATACAAATAGAAATAAATTTGTGTTTAGTTTTAAATAAATTCTTTATTGATTTCAACAACAACAATTTGTTTTATTTGTTATTCCTCTTTACACCCTTCCGCGTACCCACTAAGAATTGTTCGTTAGATCTTTACAACGGCGATCTTCAAACCACGATTATTCTCTTCACACACAACGCGTCTTCACACAAGACTGACTGAATTTTTACTGATTCCATTGCCTGCTTTGTCTTGTCTTTTGTATCGCAGGGTAAATAGTCTGATGAATGCTGATGAAGGAGAATGACTTTGCCTTCGCGAAATCTTTATAAATGTAAACATGTTGTTTACGTTATTGTTGTTTGTGTATTTTGTTTACATTTGTCCTTGCAGTGTTGTTGTTGCTTGTTTGTTTACTTGCTTATAGCTTTTTTATACTGATGTTGTTGCTATATTTTTGTTTATTTATTGATCATGTAAACAAGTCCATTGTTTTTGTATTTGTAGCTTTTGTTTATCATTCTAATGTTAAACGATGTAACACCATTTCCATTTTTGTAGCAATACATCAGCATAGCACTATTTTTTCTCTCTTCTGTGTGTAATCAGTAAACCCTGAATTAAAAAAAAAGGGATTCCATCAATCTATTTGTAGAAATATGTTAGGCCCCTTGGTCGCAGTCATCAACCCTATCTTACAGCTCATTTGACACAAAAGTCAATTCACGCTTAAATTGCATACATCTGGGAACCACAACATCATAGTTATTCTGATTGGCAGCTAGAGCAAGCTACTCTAAATGCTGATTTTTCGCACAAGATTTTCTCAACGAGGAAGTTCACTTTGTGGTCGAAACATACAACGACAAGTGAAATTGTAGCAAGGTTTGCTCGAAAGGTATATTGCATCTGGTAAGACTAACTGTTTGATACGTTTTATATTCTTGCGGTATTATTGGGTTGCCCCCATTCCATTCCATCCCCATTGAAGATTCAGTTCGTACGAACTTCAATCAGAAGTATAGCATGCAACTTGATTTAAACAACTTCAGTATGATGGCATCTGGAAGCAGTTTGCTTGTAACGGGTGCACAAGCCGTCACCTCTTCACGTATTAAGTGTGTGGCACATCTTGAACTCTAGAATAAGACGTATTTCTTGGCACTGAAAAGTGTAAAACGTTCTGTTTGTAACAAAATGTTGGGGACAAACTATGAACTGAGACTTAGTATGATCAGATCTCTCTTAACATGCCGATGCCTAGTACTGTGGGAGTTCCTCGACAGAACAACTAATTTGAATCTGCATACTACACTTACGTTGGCGCTGCAGGTAATTTTATGATTCCTTCCACTGGTTTTTTATTGTAAGTGCTTGGCAGCTAGAAGTCTAGGCATCACTGTGCGACTAGCCTGCCAAAGCACTGGGTTCTAATGCAAACGAACTCGGGTACAGCTTTTAGTTCCCTCACCACGTAATGAAATAACGAGAATCTGATTACTCCAGGTAACCATAGCCCGATGAAACTCATCTGGCTTGGCACAACGATAGAACTTCCCAGTGAATTTTCTACATTGGGAAGCTTGCCAGCTTACAATTGCTTGGAAGAGATACATTGGACGTTTGCACAAATTTCGTAAAACAAAAGAAGAAGATATTACGCAAGGAAATTATAAAAAAAGTTGTCATTGTATAGTAGGTAGTGAGGTTAGGTTAAAGGATGTGTACTTGTCAATTAAGACAAGTACAATACCCGGAGGTCGAATTGACCCATTGTACAACGTCCTAGTTTCTCACACCACTTATGTTGTGTGTGTTAATTTTATACATGAGTGGTGGGGCCTACAGTTTAAAGTCGACTCCGAACGACAGATTTTTGAGAAACTTTTTTTTTTCTTGGCAATTTTATTTTACTCTCAGAGTTTTTGCCATAAATCTGCTGAGAGGAAGTCGCCGAAGAAATACTTTTTGTATTTTATCTTGATATCTGGCCTGGGGCTCGAACCCTGGTCTTATAAGCCAACACACTACCTGCTAGACTACGACGACTTCAAAAGTAAGTAGTTTATTGGATCATGAGAGTCCGCGGTTCAAAGCCTAGCTTATAAATCTCGAATAAAACCAAAAAAGGAAAACAATATTTCTTCTAACAAAAACTCTGAAAGTAAATGAAAGTTGTCATGAAAAAGTACTCAAATCTATTGGTCGGAGTCAATTGAGTAAACAAAAATTAACATACACAACATGGTTGATATGAGAAACTAGGTTGATATCCTGACTAATGGGTTGTTGTAACGTCTTATTAAGTAAGGTAGTTAGGGAAACTATAATGAATTAAAACAACAAAAATATACGTTTTTAAAATGCTCGTCATATTTATTTTAATTATAGTGTGTGGTTAAAATATATGTTAAGAATCGTATTCTTTTCGATTCGAATAAATGGAAACGATTAATCGTTTCATATTACATATCTTCGACGAGGTGGTTTTCTTTTTTGAATGCCTCATATCTTTCCAAAGCCTCTTCAGCCTCTTGAGCGTTGACACTATACGTGATCGCCATTTTTATCGAAAGGGCATTGTATCTAAGTTCAAGAGGTTCATCATTATCGTATTCCACTTTGGTTAGAGTATCCACGGCCCTTTCCATTTCGTCAATTACATACTTAATTTCGGACGCAATTTCGAGGAACATTCTTAACATTTTTTTGGCACTGTCACAATCAGATTGTGTCGCAGGTGCCGATAGTTTGGTCATTTTCAGACCCTTATATCTGTCATAGTAAATGGCCGATAGTGACAAGGTAGTCAAGTCCCTCTCAGGGTTTTCTAAAAGTGCATCTTTAATTTTTTCATTTAAGTCATCAATTTCAGCGCCGGAACATTGCATATTCCCATAGACACCATCAAGGTTGTGTATTAGAAAAATACAAACAATTCCAATAAGAACGCCAAACTTGTTCATATTTGCTTGTTTTTTTTTTTTTTTGCTTGTCGTAACCGTTAATCTGGAAAGATGTTTAGAAAAACTGTCTGCCTAACTTTGTAGATTCGTTACTATTTATAGTTGGTGGCTGGTATTGTAAAATAATTTTTTCTTTTGTCATTCAAATGTGGTAATAAAGTTGGGAAATTACATTCGAATGAAATTAATTGCTTGTATGCCCATACGGGTACCTACTTAGAGATGATTTGCATGAAAAAAGCATACGAAAGACGTGTTTCAGATTATATTTGAAAACCTAAACGTTTCCTTCCATAAGTTAAGAGAACAATTGGATAACGAAGGCCATTTAAAGTCTTAAAAAATATTCATTCAGGGAAACGAAAAAGCGGCATAAAAAAAAGCCGAAAAAATGAGTCATATCGACAGCGAAACAATGATCAAAACGAATCTTTCCACGTGGCAGATGCTACAGTGAAATATCTAGATTCCGTCCTTCTGAAGTCCGGAGCACAGGCACAATAGCTATTTGCTTCAACACGAAGCGATCATAATTATGTGCCTTACATGCTGGTACTCATAATCAGAACATAATGCTTGGGGTCTCCCTATCTAAATTCAGAATCCATGCACTTCATTCATTTCATTCATTAATTTTCCATGACCTATCTACTCTCTGCCTGCTCTATATACGTTTAGCCTTGAGAAGTGATCCTCATTACTATAACTCGACCAATGGCAAGCACTTTTTCGGCTTGAATTGTGTTTTCAATTGGCTGGCATTACATGCCACATTGAATATTCTGCACAAGCAATTTAAGTACATGCTTATCTCAAACCGCATTTGTGCGCGAATAAGCCACAAACCATAGCGGTTCTCAAAGCCAACATAACCCAGACCGTTGGTCTATTTTAGCCTGATTTATGTACCTGAATCAACAGGGCGCTCTCAAGAGACGGTTTACCAACCTCAGGCTATTCCTCATCGACTGATGCATGACTTTGATCTCCTCTTATTATAGTTTCCCAACAAAAGTTTTGATTTCCTCAAACTCACTTGGTTTGAGAAGAGTTAATGCTTCTTTCTATCTTCTCTTTCGTTGAGCATACCTTTCTAAATATTCGATTCTACATCAAAGAAGTGGCGTGGAAGCTCATTTCCTCACCAGCTCGTCTGCTTTGTCTTGTCGAGAATTCTCAGATGAATTGGAATCCAGGCAGTGCCCTACTCAACCGATTTAGCTTCTCCATACAGTACCATACCGTCTTCGATTAAATCTCTTAAAAGCCGAATGCTGGAATGACGGCCTAACTGTCAGATAGTATTGCTATGCCCTGTCTGTGGTACTTCCTATCCAAGTTGAATTCGATAGAACAGGCTTAAACTTGAAAGACCTACAGGTCCTACCGGTTTACCTACAGTTTAAGTTTAAATCAGTCGGCTCCGAATGAAAGATTTTTGAGAAATTTGTCATCGCAATTTCCATTTACTCTCGGAGTTATTGCCAGAAATCTGCTGAGAGGAAGTCGCCGCAGGAATACTTTTTCATGTTTCGTTTAGTTGTCTGACCTGAGGTTTGAACCGTGGCCTTAAGTCTACTAAGCCCACACACTACCTACTGGTCTACAGCGATAATTAAAAAAAAGTTATTATTTGCCTCGCTTGTGAAAGAACTATCACGGATTGACATTGGCAGTCAAAGCTGCCGAATGGTTTCGAGACTAGTGTTTAAGGAAAGACTGTGGTAACACAATGAGTCCAATTATTCTAGTTGCGGTTAGCCACCTCCTCCTACCTACCCACCAGAGGTCAGCAATGACTATTCAAAACGCTGAATAGATTCGAATCATACTTATAATTTCTGATACTTATACGCATTCATACTTATTTTAATGCCATACTAATACTACTCATACTCAAAGTTTGAAATACTCATGGTACTCATGCTTAACAATACGCATGATGTTATTGATTTCGATTCTCCATGACTCATCGTATACACGAATCATAAAATAAGTATGATTCGCGTAAGAACACTACAATACTCACAAGAAGGTTGTGTGTTTGCTCTGATTGCTGTCTTTGTCTTTTTTGTTTACGTGTCTTTCTTCTTTCTTTGTAAATGCAACAACAACTAAGACTGTAAATTTTGACGAATGATTCGAATCACTCGCATCCCTTTATGAGTATTATAAGTATTTTTCTAAATTTATTAATCTGGTCTGAGTAGGAGTATGAATCAAACATATTTCGAATGTTATGAGTTTGATGTCAACATTGTACTCATACTCATTGCAATTTGTACTTATAAATCAATGTTGTACTCAGTACGAACGATTCAGAGTAGTTGGATTTCAATACTGTTGACTCACTCCTGCTCAAAATTTCACGAGTACTTATGAGTAGCGAAAAAGCAATTCATTGCTGATCTCTGCTACCCACCTAAGAAAATATTGGCTAAAAAGCTTAAAGAAAGTGTAATCCTTAACAGCAACCTTAAAAGGGCATAGCTTACTTGGGAACCTATAGCTTCTCATTGTAACACCCATACCATATTTTTCGTTAAACAATTTTACCTCATGGGTGGGCTTCTCTTAGCCAAACCTGGCTGTCAACTGTTATGGTTTTGGAATAAAACAATGTTTTTAATGTTTAATAAAAATTTTATATTCAGTTTATAAATTCAAAACCAAAAGTGAATGAAAAATTATTTTTACAATTTAACATAAAATGTCTATGAATCATTGTTATTCTATAATTTCAATATTGCAAGTAAAAATGTAGCAAGTGTTTAACTACAATATTTCCCTTTGTTTAAAAAGTTTTATAATCTTTCATCCAATTAGGAAGTTGACGGTTTCTTTTAGACCTGGGAACTTCTAAATCATCCGTTGAAGTTGTTGGAATTGAGTCAAACTCTATTGAATATAGAGTGAAATGAAGATTCCTCTTCAAGTTGATTGTGTGTACCATTACTTTCTTCAGTATTTTGATTATTTTCTAAAGATGATTGATTAAGTACATCTAAATTTGAATCTGATTTACAACCCTGACTGATTGGTAAAGTGTTGTGTAAATCAAACATTTCCAATAATAAATGTGTAGAATTTATCCGATCTTCATTACCAAACCTTCTCTTAATTTGATTTGCATGCGAACGTATAAGTCTTTGTTTATTTTTATCATTTACTAATACATTGTAGTTAACAGTTCCTATACGTTCAATTATTTCGCCGGTTACCCACATGTATTTATTAGCTCTGAAAACTTGAGCATATACTTTTTCTCCTGATTTGAAACTTCTATCTTTTGCTCCATGTTTTCTGTTAAATATTGTCTCTTGTCGAACATTCCGAGCAGTGTGTATTGGCTGCTGTGGTTTTAATAAGTCCAAAGTGGTTCTAATTTTTCGATGTAGAAACAGTTCTGCTGGTGACTTTGAATCTAATTTTGGTGTTGATCTATAAGTTTGAAGAAAAGTTTCCAAATTTTCCTTACTTGTCCCTTCATTTTCGAGTTTCGCAAGAGCGCGTTTTAACGTTCCAACAAATCGCTCAGCTTGACCGTTAGATTGTGGGTGATATGGTGCAGATTTCAAATGCAATATTCCTCTTTTTTTAATAAAATTTTGGAACTGTGCACTTACGAATTGACTACCATTATCTGAAACAATGGTATTTGGATTTCCATATCTAGCGAACATTTCTGTAAGTTTAGAAATAATAGTTGCTGATGAAATGTTTGATATTTCAAAAATTTCTGGCCATTTTGAAAAAGCATCAACAGCAACAAAATAATATAATCCATTACATGGGCCTGCAATGTCTATGTGAATGCGTTCCATAGGCCATGATTGTAGAGTATGTTTAACTGGCGCAGAACAAATCACAGCACATTGATGACAGTTTCGTACATAATTAATAATGTCTGCATCAATTCCTGGCCAGTAAACATGACTTCTTGCTAGTGATTTCATTCTTTCTTTACCTGGATGACCTCTATGAAGTTGTTTTAGAATACAACTTCTAAATTTGGAAGGTATTACAATCCTATTATTATACATTAGACAACCTTGAACTACACATAATTCCGTTCTTCTGGCATAGTACGGCGCAAGTTCGTTTGATGCCTTTCTGGTCCATCCATTATTAAGTGCTAATATGACTGATTGTAATGTTATACATTTATTTGTTTCTTGCAGAACCATCTTAAATGTTATTGGAAGTGAGCTAAAGTGTTCAGTTAGCATTTCCGAGCAATCTTCTTCCAATTTGGTACAGGCAATTACGATATCTTCGTCAGGTTTCCATTTTGAATCGATGAGTCTTGATAAAACATCAACACAACCAAAGTCTTTGGTGTTAACGTACTCGATTTTGAAATCATACATCATCAGTATTAATGCCCAACGTTGATGTCTATTTGCTGCGTAAGCCGGTATACCAGATTTGCTACCGAAAATTGTCAAAAGTGGCTTATGATCAGTACACAATATGAAATGTCGACCATATATATATCTATGAAATTTTTTTACAGCAAAAATCAACGCCAGACCCTCTTTTTCAATTTGAGAATATTTTTTTTCTGCTGGTGTAAGTGTACGAGAAGCATGAGCAATAACTTTCTCTGACTTATCTGGATAAATATGGCAAATGAATGCACTTTACCTGATGCATCTGCTGCAACCTTGATTGGCAGTGACGGATTGAAATGTGTTAACAGCAAATCTGATTGTAATAGGATCTTGAATTCTTGAAATGCTTTCTGACATGCGGAATTCCACTCAAATTTTGTGTTTGACTTCAATAAATTATCAAGTGGAGCTCTTAGATTAGCCATTTGATGGATATATTTACCATAATAATTAATTGAACCCAAAAACGATCTTAGTTCTGATATATCTTTTGGAGCTGGTAAATTTAAAACAGTTTCGATTTTGTCAGGATCGGGCCGTAATCCATTTACTGACATTATGTTACCAAGATATTTGACCTCTTTTGCGAAAAATTTGCATTTTTCAAATTTGATGTGAAAATTGTACTCACGTAGTTTTTTAAAAACATTGTTGACGTTTTCTATGTGTTTTTCAACTGTAGTACCACCAATAATTATATCGTCTATGTATGCTGCTGCATCGTCTATACCCGCAAGCATTGTATCCATGATTTGTTGAAAAGCACCAGGAGCACTTTTTACACCAGGAGCTAAACGATTGAATGTAAACAAACCCTTATGTGTGTTGATTGTCAGAAGTTTGGCGGATTCTGGTGTGACTTCTGTTTGTAAATAAGCATCAGAAAGATCAATATGTGTATACAAACAACTGTTAGCCACTTTTGCATACAAATCTTCTGGGCGGTGAAGTGGATATTTGTGAGGTTCCAAGCTATCATTTAATCCAGTTGAATAATCCCCGCAAATGCGAATTTTACCATTTGGCTTCTTAATAGCAACAATGGGTGCTGCCCAATCTGAGAAATCAACAGGAGACAGTATTCCTAATGACTGTAACCGTTTAATTTCGTCTTCTATCAGTGGAAGCATTGCATATGCCACCGGTCTTTTGGCTCTAAAAATGGGTTTAGCATTCTCTTTTAGATGTAATTGTACTTTCAGTTTAGTACATTTTGCTGGAGTGTCCTGAAAGATATCTGCATATTTACTTCTAATTTCGTGTAACGTATTAGAGTTGATTGTAGTCTGTTTAATCTGGCAACAAATTTTATTTAAGGGTTGATCCCAGATACCAAAAATATCACACATATCAGTGCCAAATATTAAAAGAGTATCAAATTCTACAACTGACAATTTGCATACCCGTACTTCATCCTTTAGTCTGACCTGGCAATCAAACTCGGCTAGAAGCTTGATTTTATTATTGGAAGCACTCGTTACAAAACAATTTTTAAACTGTTTTCCTGGTTTACCCATTTTTATCCACAGGGATTTACCTATCATTGAGATGTCTGAGGCTGTGTCTACCTGCAGTTTAACATCAAACCAATTACTGTTTTGAATAGATACCGAAGGGTTGATATTAACTATGACGTATTTGCGCCTGGAAGCATGAGATATCTTATTGATTTGAACTACATTCGATTTTGGAGAACTTGAACTTTTCTTATATTTCTTGTTTTTCTTTTTATATGAAAAACTATTTTGTGATGAATTACTTTTACCTGTAGATTTGCAGTACCCTTGTGACCAACAATATTACATTGACTACATTTGTGGTTAAGGAAAGTGCAATATCTTGCGTAATGCATGGCGCCACAATTCCAACATGGGGTTTTTGGAATCTTATTGTTGCCATCTTGTTTTGATTTTTGAAAATTTGATTTATTAACGGCATTAATGGACACTGGTGCGCTTTCTTCCACCATGGCAGTATCCCGTTTAAGATTTATTAGCCTTTGAGCACTGGTAACCAGTTTGTTGATTGTTTGATTTGAATCATCCTCAAGAATAGCTAATGATTTCATACGAACTTCCGTATCTGAATGAGATTGGAGCCCGCAAACAAAAACTAGACATTTGAATTGATCGGAATTCATTTCGGATAGTTTAAATTGTTCACAAACTTCATTAATGCGAGCCGCGTAAGATATTAAATCCTCCTGAGGTTTTTTTACAGTCTGTAGACATTTGTACCGTAAACTAAACACTGATTCTTGTGTGCCAAACATACGTTTTAGGATATTAACTGATTCTGCAAATGAAATATCCCTAACATTCTTGGGAAGAATGTAAGCAGCATATTTTCCGTAAGCAACAGGATTTAGCTTCCTCATTAAAAGTCTCACACGAGCTGCGTCATCTAAATTTTTACCATCCACCAGAAATATATCTTCATGACGGCTGTACCACACGTTGAATGTGATAGAATTTTCTGGATCAAAATAGAATTCTGCTATACAATTCGACAATTTGTCCATTAATTCCTCCTGATTTGTTGAAACACTTAAGGATAATCTTGATAAGATTTCTCCTTGTTTTTGGAGCAATTCAAGGATTTTAGGATCTGTTGCCATTGTCCTCGTCGCCACAATTTTATGTTATGGTTTTGGAATAAAACAATGTTTTTAATGTTTAATAAAAATTTTATATTCAGTTTATAAATTCAAAACCAAAAGTGAATGAAAAATTATTTTTACAATTTAACATAAAATGTCTATGAATCATTGTTATTCTATAATTTCAATATTGCAAGTAAAAATGTAGCAAGTGTTTAACTACAATATCAACAAACTGTGACGTCTTCGTCTCTGGTTCCCAACTGTTTGACAATGATGTTGGAAATGACAATGACCCTTTATAGATGCTATAAGGTTACTAAGACAGACTCCGGTCCGGTGTAATGCTAATTTAATTCTGCATTCTGTCCTTAATGGACGGCCACCTGTCTACCTTTGTCCAACCAGCTGAGATCTGTTTGCCATTCCTTCTTTGTCATCTAGCATGGCTAAACGCTGGAACTTTCCAGTGAATTTTCTACATTGGGGACCTTGAAAGCTTACAATTAGTTGGAAGAGACACATTCGACGTTTGCTCAAATCTCGTAAAACAAAATGAGAAGATATTACACAACGAATGTATAAAAAAAGTTGGCATTGTAGTTTGTTCGTATAATAGATGAGAGTCCGTGGTTGAAAGCCTAGCTTATAAATCTCGAATAAAACCAAAAAAGGAAAACAATATTTCTTCTAACAAAAACTCTGAAAGTAAATGAAAGTTGCCTTGAAAAAGTACTGAAATCTGTTCTTAGCAGCCAACAGAGTAAAAAGAAAAAAATTAGCACACACAACATGGTTGATGTGAGAAACTAGGTTGATATCCTGACTAATGGGTTGTTGTAACGTCTTATTAAGTAAGGTAGTTAGGAAAACTATAATGAATTAAGACAACAAAAATATACGTTTTTAAAATGCTCGTCATATTTATTTTAATTATTGTGTGTGGTTAAAATATATGTTAAGACACGTACACTTTTCGATTCGAATAAATGGAAACGATTAATCGTTTCATATTACATATCTTCGACGAGGTGGTTTTCTTTTTTGAATGCCTCGTATCTTTCCAAAGCCTCTTCAGCCTCTTGAGCGTTGACACTATACGTGATCGCCATTTTTATCGAAAGGGCATCGTATTTAAGTTCAATAGAAGCATCATTATCGTATTCCACTTTGGTTAGAGTATCCACGGCCCTTTCCATTTCGTCAATTACATTCTTAATTTCGGACGCAATTTCGAGGAACATTCTTAACATTTTTTTGACACTGTCACAATCAGATTGTGTCGCAGATGCCGATAGTTTGGTCATTTTCAGACTCTCATATCTGTCATAGTAAATGGCCGATAGTGACAAGGTAGTCAAGTCCCTCTCAGGGTTTTCTAAAAGTGCATCTTTAATTTTTTCATTTAAGTCATCAATTTCATCGCCGGAACATTGCATATTCCCATAGACACCATCAAGGTTGTGTATTAGAAAAATACAAACAATTCCAATAAGAACGCCAAACTTGTTCATTTTTGGTTTTTTTTTCTTTGCTTGTCGTAACCGTTAATCTGGAAAGATGTTTAGAAAAACTGTCTGCCTAACTTTGGTGATTCGTTACTATTTATAGTTGGTGGCTGGTATTGTAGAAGAATTTTTTTCTTTTGTCATTCAAATGTGGTAATAAAATTGCGAAATTACATTCGAATGAAATTAGTTGCTTGTATGCCCATACGGGTACCTACTTAGAGACGATTTGCATGAGAGAAGCATACGAAAGACGTGTTTGAGATTATATTTGAAAACCTAAACGTTTCCTTCCATAAGTCAAGAGAACAATTGGATAACGAAGGCCATTTAAAGTCTTAAAAAATATTCATTCAGGGAAACGAAAAAGCGGCATAAAAAAAAGCCGAAAAAATGAGTCATACCAACAGCGAAGCAATGATCGAAACGAATCTTTCCACGTAACAGATGCTACAGTGAAATATCTAGATTCCGTCCTTCTGAAGTCAGCAGCACAGGCGCAATAGCTATTTGCTTCAACACGAAGCGATCATAATTATGTGCCTCACATGCTGGTACTCATAATCAGAACATAATGCTTTAGGTCTCCCTATCTAAATTCAGAATCCATGCAGTTCAGTAACTCAACTAGACGACAGTACTATGGATCAATCTCCTTCATTTTTTCCATGACCTATCTACTCTCTGCCTGCTCTATATACGATTAGCCTTGAGAAGTATCCCTCATTACTATAACGCGACCAATGGCAAGCGCTTTTTCGGCTTGAATTGTGTTTTCAATTGGATGGCATTACGTGCCACATTGAATATTCTGCACAAGCAATTTAAGCACATGCATATCTCACAAGATGACAATGTGAATTGGCCAACAAATTTCAACCCTTTGGCCCTATTTGATTTTATCTAGTGGTGTCTGCTTAAGCCGCATTTGTGCGCGAATAAGCCACAAACCATAGCGGTTCTCAAAGCTTGAAAGCTTACAATTAGTTGGAAGAGACTCATTCGACGAAACTATAAAAAAAGTTGGCATTGTAGTTTGTTCGTATAATAGATGAGAGTCCGTGGTTGAAAGCCTAGCTTATAAATCTCGAATAAAACCAAAAAAGGAAAACAATATTTCTTCTAACAAAAACTCGGAAAGTAAATGAAAGTTACCATGAAAAAGTACTCAAATCTGTTCTTCGGAGCCAACAGAGTAAAAAGAAAAAATTTAACACACACAACATGGTTGATGTGAGAAACTAGATTGATATCCTGACTAATGGGTTGTTGTAATGTCTTATTCAGTAAGTGAAACATGTAAACTGTAAAGAATTAAGACAACAAAAATATACGTTTTTAAAATGCTCGTCATATTTATTTTAACTATTGTGTGTGGTTAAAATATATGTTAAGAAACGTATACTTTTCGATTCGAATAAATGGAAACGATTAATCGTTTCACATTTTTTTCTACGAATATATATTTTCGACGAGGTGGTTTTCTTTTTTGAATATCTCATATCTTTTCAAAGCCTCTACAGCCTCTTGAGCGTTGTTACTATACGTGATCGCCATTTTTATCGAAAGGGCATTGTATCTAAGTTCAAGAGGAGCATCAGTATCGTATTCCACTGTGGTTAGAGTATCCACGGCCGTTTCCATTTCGTCATTTACATTCTTAATTTCGGACGCAATTTCGAGGAACATTTCTAACATTTTTTTGGCACTGTCACAATCAGATTGTGTCGCATTTGCCGATACTTTGACCATTTTCAGACTCTCATATCTGTCATAGTAAATGGCCGATAGTGACAAGGTAGTCAAGTCCCTCTCAGGGTTTTCTAAAAGTGCATCTTTAATTTTTTCATTTAAGTCATCAATTTCAGCGCCGGAACATTGCATATTCCCATAGACACCATCAAGGTTGTGTATTAGAAAAATACAAACAATTCCAATAAGAACGCCAAAGTTGTTCATTTTTGCCTTTTTTTTTTCTTTCTTTACTTGTCGTAACCGTTAATCTGGAAAGATGTTTAGAAAAACTGTCTGCCTAACTTTGGTGATTCGTTACTATTTATAGTTGGTGGCTGGTATTGTAGAAGAATTTTTTCTTTTGTCATTCAAATGTGGTAATAAAGTTGCGAAATTACATTCGAATGAAATTAATTGCTTGTATGCCTATATGGGCACCTACTTAGAGATGATTTGCATGAGAAAAGCATACGAAAGACGTGTTTGAGATTATATTTGAAAACCTAAACGTTTCCTTCCATAAGTCAAGAGAACAATTGGATAACGAAGGCCATTTAAAGTCTTAAAAAATATTTATTCAGGAAAACAAAAAAGCGGCATAAAAAAGCCGAAAAAAATGAGTCATACCGACAGCGGAACAATTATCGAAACGAATCTTTCCACGTAACAGATGCTACACTGAAATATCTAGATTCCGTCCTTCTGAAGTCCGGAGCACAGGCACAATAGCTATTTGCTTCAACACGAAGCGATCATAATTGTGTGACATGCTGGTACTCATAATCAGAACATAATGCTTTAGGTCTCCCTATATAAATTCAGAATCCATGCAGTTCAGTAACTAAGTAACAACTAGACGACAGTAGTATGGATCAATCTCCTTCATTTTTTCCATGACCTATCTACTCTCTGCCTGCTCTATATACGTTTAGCCTTGAGAAGTATCCCTCATTACTATAACTCGACCAATGGCAAGCACTTTTTCGGCTTGAATTGTGTTTTCAATTGGCTGGCATTACATGCCACATTGAATATTCTGAACAAGCACTTTAAGCACATGCTTATCTCAAATCGCATTTGTGCGCGAATAAGCCACAAACCATAGCGGTTCTCAAAGCCAACATAACCCAGACCGTTGGTCTATTTTAGCCTGATTTATGTACCTGAATAAATAGGGCGCTCTTAAGTTATACCTCATCGACTGATGCATGATTTTGATCTCCTCTTATTATAATTTCCCAACAAAAGTTTTGATTTCCTCAAACTCACTTGGTTTGAGAAGAGTTAATGCTTCTTTCTATCTTCTCTTTTGTTGAGCATACCTTTCTAAATATTCGATTCCACATCAAAGAAGTGGCGTGGAAGCTCATTTCCTCACCAGCTCGTCTGCTTTGTCTTGTCGAGAATTCCCCGATGAATTTGAATGCAGGCGGTTCCCTACTCAATCGATTTAGCTTCTCCATACAGTACCATACTGCCTTCGATTAAATCTCTTAAAAGCCGAATGCTGGAATGGCGGCCTAACTGTCCGATAGTATTGCAATGCCCTGTCTGTGGTACTTCCTATCCAAGTTGAATTCGATAGAACAGGCTTAAACTTGAAAGACCTACAGGTCCTACCGGTTTACCTAGAGTTTAAGTTTAAATCAGTCGGCTCCGAACGACAGATTTTTGAGAAACTTTTCATCGCAATTTCCATTTACTTTCAGAGTTGTTGCCAGAAATCTGCTGAGAGGAAGCCGCCGCAGGAATACTTTTTCATGTTTCGTTTAGTTGATGATATCTGACCTGAGGTTTGAACAGTGGCGTTAAGTCTACTAAGCCCACACACTACCTACTGGTCTACAGCGACTTCATGTCAGTCACTGTACCCATATCCTATCTGAACTATTTTCCAATTTGTACTGTTTAGCCATTCCTTGGCCTGCTTTCAATACTATGGTACATATCCAATGCCTTGTTTCTGGACTAGGTCCTCAGAACTATCCTGCAAACATTCTGCGTATGATTATGACATATCTAGACTTTCCGAAGATGCTTGTATATGAGCCCTCCTTGTAAATTTACCATCCAGTGATGTTTGTCTTACCCAGGAGTCCAGTTAGAATTTTTTCTAATGCTTGTAAATGATACTGTTGTAGTCGTTTACGGGTTAATCTAGAGGCCCACTATCATGCATAATCACATGACCTCTTTGAATAATGTTACAGAGGATCTCTTCAGGTTTACGTTGAGCCCTATATCATCTGCATATCATTGGCAGTTAATGACCGACTCAGATAGTTTTGTCTGGAGATCATTCACAACCATGCTTCACTTAAGAAAAGAAAGAAAAAAATATGCCTGTGGGCATCCTCTAGTTATGCTGGCTACTGCCCACTTACTTACTTAATTGGCCATTAATAACCCGATTAAGGAATTTCCGTCTGCTATAACACATCCTTCCAGGCGTTTCTGCTTCTTGCGCGTCTACACCAGTTGGTCACACCAATGGATGACACGTCTGTCTCGATTTGGCCCTTCCCATGCAAACAAGGTCCTTCTCTTCGCCGACTTCCGCAGATCCCCGCATCATATACACGTTTCGCCGGAGCATCCTCCTCCATTCGACCGATATCGCCGAGCCAGCGCAGCCGCTTAATGTTAATACGATGCACAAAGTCTATGTAGTTGAGGAGCTCATACAGCTCACTGTTGGATCGGATGTGGAAATTATTGCCATCATCGCACTGGACTGAAGATCTCACATACATAATTGGTCATTACAACCCTTCAGTCAGGATTACGACATAGTTTATCACACCACTTATGTTGTGTGCGTTAATTTTACACATGAGTGGCGAGACCTACAGTTTAAAGTCGACTACGAACGACAGATTTTTGAAAAATTTTTGCCAGAAATCTGCTGAGAGGACGTCGTTGAAGAAATACTTTTTGTATTTTTTTTTTGATATCTGGCCTGGGTTTTGAACCCAGGCTTTACGTCTAATGAGCCACTAGACTACCTACTAGACTACGGCGACTTCTTGCGTAGGATTTTTCTCTCGAAAGCTCTCAAGGCGACTGCATCATTGCTTATTAGGGTGCATGCCTCTGAGCCTTAAAGTAGCAAGGTGAGGATGAGTATCTTGTAGAGTGTTAGTTTTGTCGTACGAGGGAGGTCTCTGCTATTTCATAGCCTATTGAGACCATAGCGGCACCTGTTGGCAAGAGTGATCCTGCGCTTGATCTCCAGACGGACATCATTGTTGGTGGTAACAGCGGAGCCAAGATAAATAAATTCCTTGACTATATCGGAAATATGGGGTCTCGGTAGTCTAATAGGTAGTGTGTTGGCTTATTAGACGTAAAGCCCGGGTTCGTATCCCAGGTCAGGCATTAACACGAAATATGAAAAAAAATTTCTTCGGTGATTTCCTCTCACCAGATTTCTGGCAAAATATCTGAAAATAAATAAACCTGCCATGAAAAAGTTTCTCAAAAATCCGTCGTTCGTAGTCGACTTTAAACTGTAGGTCTCGCCACTCATGTATAAAATTAACGCACACAACATGAGTTGTGTGAGATGCTATTATGTCAATTATGTATGTATATTGAAAGTATAGTTATCGGCAATAATCTGTCGATAACATAAGTGTACTTCGTTTTGACCTCATTTACTGCCAGACCCATCTTCATGGATTCCCGTTCAATAGCACTAAAGGCAGCAGATAACATCTCGCTTTGTACGCCCTATGATGTCAATGTCGCCAGCGTACGCAAGCAACTGCATGCTATTTGAAAAATAGTGTCATTGCGATGCACTCATGCCTTCTGCAGAACACTCTGCATGAGGAAGTAAAAGAGGTCGCATGATAAGTCATCGCGCTTTGTCTGAAACCTCGCTTGGTATTAAAAATTTACTGCCTACGGTTTCGTTTTTTTTATGTGAATGTGTTTCCGCAGTTTAAGTGTATGGGACCTATGCAATCCCTGTGGATATTCTATCTGATGACTGTGCTTAAGTGTACTACTTTTCACAAAACAACAAAATCAAGAACAGCCCGAGCCTTGCCAATCATCATATTAATGTGATCAATAAAAGACAATTTCATATCCAATAATACTCCCAAATCAAGAAATGTAGTCACAGTTTCCAAAGGGCAAGAATTAATCACATAAGTGGACGAAATTACGCCACCTCGAGAGAAAACCATGCATCTACATTTTTTCAAGTTAAGATCCATTAAATTAATTCTGCACCAAGTTACAAAACAAATCAATATTTCGCTGAAGAACAACAGCCTGATCATGATCATCATCAGCAAAAGCATAAAATAATTTAATGTCGTCAGCATACATCAGAATATTACAATCAGAAATAGCATATGGAAGATCATTAAGAAACAATAAAAACAGTAAAGGACCCAAATGGCTACCCTGCCGAACACCAGAAGTAACATATACAGTCTTAGACAATACATTCCTAAACAATACCCTCTAACCAACGATGAATAATATCAGGAATACCGATTAATGAAAGTTTAAGAAGCAAAATTCTATGATCAACCCTATCAAAAGCTTTACTGAAATCAGTATAAATTACATCAGTCCCAGCTCTGGCAAGAAAACCCCTGCAAACATGTGTAGTAAATTCAAGAAGATTAGTGACAGTCGACCATGCTGGAAAGGGGATATTAAAGATCTCCGTCATCAGTTTCCCCATCAACTTGGAAATAGCACTGTGATTGGCAATACCCCTGTAATTGGAAATATTACATTTATTACCCGACTTATGCAAAGGAATTATAAATCAACTCTTCCAAATAGATGGGAAAATGACCAGCCCTCAGAAGCCCATTCAATATAAAGGTCAAAGGGACCACTCAAGACAACAGCACACTTTCTTAAAATACAGGCCGGCACCCCGTCAGGGCCCGGCAAATATGTAAGTTTCAGTCCAGACAAAGACTCAAGAACAGACTACTCATCAAATGAATATATATTAGAAATTGAGACACTTCCCACTGAATAAGGCTGCGAAAAGCCGCTACTCAGATCAGGGCCCGAGTTCAACTGCCTATAAGTAGACTGAAAAAAGTCAGCAAACATATTTGAAATATAAAGGTAACTAGGGGATGATACGCCCCATAAAACATCTCAGTGGGAAACAAAGATGATTTACGTTTAGCTCGAACGAAGTCGTAAAACGACTTGGGATCGCTAGCGAAGTTTGACCTGATTCTAATCATAAAGGGTGTTTTTTATAGAGGTATAGAACTTTAAGTTGCAATAAAACAACGATGGATTATTCGATTGACATGAATTTTATTTATCCGAAAGATAATCTTGTGGCATTAAATTTTAAATATGATTTCTGGCCACGGCTGGCGCGGATGTAGTACAATCTGGACGTCCAATTTTCGATGACTTTTCCCAACATTTGTGGTCGTATATCGGCAATAATACTGCGAATGTTGTCTTCCAAATGGTCAAGCGTTTGTGGCTTTACCACATAGACCAATGACTTTACATAGCCCCACAGAAAGTAGTCTAGCGGTGTTAAATCACAAGATCTTGGAGGCCAATTCACAGGTCCAAAACGTGAAATTAGGCGGTCACCAAACGTGTCTTTCAATAAATCTATTGTGGCACGAGCTGTGTGACATGTTGCGCCGACTTGTTGAAACCACATCTCCTGGACATCATGGTTATTCAATTCAGGAATGAAAAAGTTAGTAATCATGGCTCTTTACCGATCACCATTGACTGTAACGTTCTGGCCACCATCGTTTTTGAAAAAGTACGGACCAATGATTCCACCAGCCCATAAAGCGCACCAAACAGTCAGTTTTTCTGGATGTAACCGTGTTTCCACATACACTTGAGGATTACCTTCACTCCAAATGCGGCAGTTTTGTTTGTTGACGTAGCCATTCAACCAGAAGTGCGCTTCATCGCTAAACAAAATTCGTTTATGAAAATCGGGAACAACGGTAATCTCGTTTTGGGCCCATTCGACGAATCTACGCCTTACTTGATGATCGTTTAGCTTCAAATCTTGCACGAGTTGGATTTTGTAAGCACGCAAACCAAGATCCTTCCGCAAAATCTTCCATAAAGTTAATGGACACAGATCCAATTCCTGTGCTCGATGGCGGATGGACTCATTCGGGTCTTCCTCAATGCTACGCTCTACAGCAGCAATAGCTTCTTCTGTACGCACCGTACAGCGTCTCTGGGGATGCGAGTTATCAATAAGAGTAAACGTGGTGCGAAAACGTTCCATGGTTAATCGAATTAACTGCTCTGATGGACGATTTTGTCGACGATAAAATGGACGTAGTGCGCGATACGTTTTCCGCACAGAACCATTATTTTCGAAATAAAATTGCACTATTTGCAAGCGTTGTTCAGGCGTGAGTCTATTCATGATGAATTGCCAAACCAAACTGAGAATAAATCACTTGACAGCTGTTAAATCGGTCGCCATCTTGAAAAGTAATGCCAACTTAAAGTTCTATACCTCTATAAAAAACACCCTTTATATTCCTCAACACAGTAATGATTCAGAGCATAATCAATATCAGTACTTAACTAACCTCAATCAATAATTATCAATGAATATTGTACGCTTGATTTATTTTTTTTTATTTTTTTTTTTTAATAGTTTTATTTTATGTTTTTTTTTTTGTTTTTGCTTGGATTTTTATTAATTTCTAAATTATTTTTTATTTTTATTTTATTTAATATTTTTTTTTTGTGTTTGGCATCATTATTTAACAAATTTTGTTATAAATTTTATTCCTGTGTTTCATTTTATTTTATGTTTTATTATGTTTTTGTTGTTGTTTTGTTTAATAATATTTTCTTAAAATAATAATAATAAGAATTTAATTTTTATTTCATTTCATTTCATTAAATTGTGTTTAAATTCTGAATTAATTTGAGTTTAAATGTCTGTCAGTAACTGTTAAAGTTTATTGAGCAATAATTGCAATAGTGTGTGTAAATGTTTGTCTGTGTTTGTTTTTGTATAAATATTAATTACAGTTAGCCGGTTTAATAGTTATTATAAATATATTATATGAACTGTTGATATTTTTTTTTTAATTATTTTTTGTTTTTTCTTTATTTCGTATGCCATTTATGTTTGTTTTTTTTTAATTTATTTTTTTTTATTATAAATACGTATTCATTAAATATAAATATATAATTTGTTTTTGCTTTTAAATATATGTACTTAAAATATGTATGAAATTAATTGTTGTTGATTTTTGATTTTTTTTTAATTTGATTTTTATTGAATTTTATTTTTTTTATTTATTTTGTTTTTATTTTCTTAAACTCTTACTTATTTTTTAAAGTTTTTTTTTTATAATAACTTTTCATACTATAATACACTTTTAAAATTATTTATATGTTGCTTTTTTATTTATTTATTTATTTATTATCATTTAAATTCATAATTATTTTTATTTTTATTTAAATTTGTATTTGCTCGTTAAATTACTTCAATTTTCATTTCAATTCAACTCAAAATTATCAGAACGCTGTTGAACAATAAACATTTTTTATTTGCCAAGCATTTATACTCGTTAGCTGTAATATGTTATTCTTAATTGTATACATACATACATATACTTACAGTGGTTTCCTATGAATTAGAAACGATGTTTCTGGAACAGAGTTCTCTCGAGTGACGAATCTAAGTTTAATTTGTCCCAATCTGATCGAAAAACGTATCTAAGACGTCCTCCAAACAAAGCCTTTGATCCCAGGTACACAGTGAAAACTGTAAGACAAATTAACAAACATACATGTTGCTAAGTCGTTTCTAATTATAAGGCCACCGCTGTATATGTATGTATTTTCCCGCTTTACATTAATAAATCATTTAACAATACAAACTCATAAAATTAAATTAAAAAAAATTATTATTTGACTCGCTTCTGAAAGAACTATCACGGATTGACATTGGCAGTCAAAGCTGCCGAATGGTTTCGAGACTAGTGTTTAAGGAAAGACTGTGATAACACAATGAGTCCAATTCTTCTAGTTGCGGTTAGCCACCTCCTCCTACCTACCCACCAGAGGTCAGCAATGACTATTCAAAACGCTGAATAGATTCGAATCATACTTATAATTTCTGATACTTATACGCATTCATACTTATTTTAATGCCATACTAATACTACTCATACTTAAAGTTGGAAATACTCATGGTACTAATACTTAACAACACGCATGATGTTATTGATTTCGACTCTCCATGACTCATCGTATACACGAATCACAAAATAAGTATGCTTCGCGTACGAACACTAAAATACTCACATGAAGGTTGTGTGTTTGCTCTCCTTGCTGCCTTTGTCTTTTTTGCTTACGTGTCTTTCTTCTTTCTTTGTAAATGCAACAACAACTAAGACTGTAAATTTTGACGAATGATTCGAATCACTCGAATCCATTTATGAGTATTATAAGTATTTTACTAAATTTATGAATCTTGTCTGAGTAGGCGTATGAATCGAACATATTTCGAATATTATGAGTTTGATGTCAACATTGTACTCATACTCATTGCAATTTGTACTTATAAATCAATGTTGTACTCAGTACGAATGAATCAGAGTAGTTGGATTTCAATACTGCTGACTCACTCATACTCAAAATTTCATGAGTACTTATGAGTAGCGAAAAAGCGATTCATTGCTGATCTCTGCTACCCACCTAAGAAAATATTGGCTAAAAAGCTTAAAGAAAGTGTAATCCTTAACAGCAACCTTAAAAGGGCATAGCTTACTTGGGATCTTCTAAGTTATCATTGTAACACCCATACTATCTTTTTCGTCGAACAATTTTACCTCATGGGTGGGCTTCTCTTAGCCAAACCTGGCTGTCAACAAACTGTGACGTCTTCGTCTCTGGTTCCCAACTGTTTTACAATGATGTTGGAAATGACAATGGCCCTTTATAGATGCTACAAGGTTACTAAGACAGACTCCGGTCCGGTGTAATGCAAATTTAATTCTGCATTTTGTCCTTAATGGACGGCCACCTGCCTACCTTTGTCTAACCAGCTGACATCTGTTTGCCATTCCTTCTTTGTTATCTAGCATGGCTAAACGCTGGAACTTTCCAGTGAATTTTCTACATTAGGGAGCTTGAAAGCTTACTATTAGTTTGAAGAGACACATTCGAAAAAACTATAAAAAAAGTTGGCATTGTAGTTTGTTCGTATAACAGATGAGAGTCCGTTGTTCATATTTATTTATTATTGTGTGTGGTTTAAATATATGTTAAGAAACGTATACTTTTCGATTCGAATAAATGGAAACGATTAATCGTTTCACATTTTTTCTACGAATATATATCTTCGACGAGTTTGTTTTTTCTTTTGAATGTCTTATATCTTTTCAAAGCCTCTACAGCCTCTTGAGCGTTGTTACTATACGTGATCGCCATTTTTATCGAAAGGGCATTGTATCTAAGTTCAAGAGGAGCATCATTATCGTATTCCACTGTGGTTAGAGTATCCACGGCCCTTTCCATTTCGTCATTTACATTCTTAATTTCGGACGCAATTTCGAGGAACATTTCTAACATTTTTTTGGCACTGTCACAATCAGATTGTGTCGCATTTGCCGATACTTTGACCATTTTCAGACTCTCATATCTGTCATAGTAAATGGCCGATAATGACGAGCTAGTCAAGTCCCTCTCAGGGTTTTCTAAAAGCGCATCTTTAATTTTTTCATTTAAGTCATCAATTTCATCGCCGGAACATTGCATATTCCCATAGACACCATCAAGGTTGTGTATTAGAAAAATACAAACAATTCCAATAAGAACGCCAAACTTGTTCATTTTTGGTTTTTTTTTCTTTGCTTGTCGTAACCGTTAATCTGGAAAGATGTTTAGAAAAACTGTCTGCCTAACTTTGGTGATTCGTTACTATTTATAGTTGGTGGCTGGCATTGTAAAAGAATTTTTTCTTTTGTCATTCAAATGTGGTAATAAAGTTGGGAAATTACATTCGAATGAAATTAATTGCTTGTATGCCCATACGGGTACCTACTTAGAGATGATTTGCATGAGAAAAGCATACGAAAGACGTGTTTGAGATTATATTTGAAAACCTAAACGTTTCCTTCCATAAGTCAAGAGAACAATTGGATAACGAAGGCCATTTAAAGTCTTGAAAAATATTCATTCAGGGAAACAAAAAAGCGGCATAAAAAAGCCGAAAAAACTGAGTCATACCAACAGCGAAGCAATGATCGAAACGAATCTTTCCACGAAACAGATGCTACAGTGAAATATCTAGATTCCGTCCTTCTGAAGTCAGCAGCACAGGCACAATAGCTATTTGCTTCAACACGAAGCGATCATAATTATGTGCCTTACATGCTGGTACTCATAATCAGAACATAATGCTTTAGGTCTACCTATCTAAATTCAGAATCCATGCAGTACAGTAACTCAACTAGACGACAGTAGTATGGATATTCTACAATCTCCTTCATTTTTGCAATGACCTATCTACTCTCTGCCTGCTCTATATACGTTTAGCCTTGAGAACAATCCCTCATTACTATAACTCGACCAATGGCAAGCGCTTTTTCGGCTTGAATTGTGTTTTCAATTGGATGACATTACGTGTCACATTGAATATTCTGCACAAGCAATTTAAGCACATGCATATCTCACAAGATGACAATGTGAATTGGCCAACAAATTTCAACCCTTTGGCCCTATTTGATTTTATCTAGTGGTGTCTGCTTAAGCCGCATTTGTGCGCGAATAAGCCACAAACCATAGCGGTTCTCAAAGCTTGAAAGCTTACAATTAGTTGGAAGAGACACATTCGACGAAACTATAAAAAAAGTTGGCATTGTAGTTTGTTCGTATAATAGATGAGAGTCCGTGGTTGAAAGCCTAGCTTATAAATCTCGAATAAAACCAAAAAAGGAAAACAATATTTCTTCTAACAAAAACTCGGAAAGTAAATGAAAGTTGTCATGAAAAAGTACTCAAATCTGTTCTTCGGAGCCAACAGAGTAAAAAGAAAAAAATTGACACACACAACATGGTTGATGTGAGAAACTAGATTGATATCCTGGCTAATGGGTTATTGTAACGTCTTATTCAGTAAGTGAAACATGTAAACTGTAAAGAATTAAAACAACAAAAATATACGTTTTTAAAATGCTCGTCATATTTATTTTAACTATTGTGTGTGGTTAAAATATATGTTAAGAATCGTCTACTTTTCGATTCGAATAAATGGAAACGATTAATCGTTTCATATTACATATCTTCGACAATGTTGTTTTCTTGTTTGAACGTCTCATATCTTTCCAAAGCCTCTTCAGCCTCTTGAGCGCTGATACTATACTTGATCGCCGTTTTTATCGAAAGGGCATTGTATTTAAGTTCAATAGAAGCATCATTATCGTATTCCACTTTGGTTAGAGTATCCACGGCCTTTTGCATTTCGTCAATTACATTCTCAATTTCGGACGCAATTTCGAGGAACATTTCTAAAGTTTTTTTGGCACTGTCACAATCAGATTGTGTCGCAGGTGCCGATACTTTGGCCCTTTTCAGATTCTCATATCTGTCATGGTAAACGTTCAATAACGTCAAAGTGCTATCCTCCCTCTCAGGGTTTTCTAGAAGTGCATATTCAATTCCTTCATTTAAGTCATCAATTTCATCGTCGGAGCATTCCCCATCCCCATAGACACCTTCAAGGTTATGTATTTGAAAAATACAAACAATTCCAATAAGCATGCCAAACTTGTTCATTTTTGCTTTTTTTTTCTTTGCTTGTGGTGACCGTTAATCTGGAAAGATGTTTAGAAAAACTGTCTGCCTAACTTTGGTGATTCGTTTCTGTTTATAGTTACTGGCTGGCATTCATTTTTTTGTCATTCAAATGTGGTAATAAAGTTGGGAAATTACATTCGAATGAAATTAGTTGCTTGTATGCCCATACGGGTACCTACTTAGAGATGATTTGCATGAGAAAAGCATACGAAAGACGTGTTTGAGATTATATTTGAAAACCTAAACGTTTCCTTCTATAAGTCAAGACCACAATTACGGAACGGAGGTCATGTAAGAAAAAGCTGTGGCAACACAATTAGACCTTTATGACCTACCTACTCATTTAGGAAAGCATTGGCTAAAGAGCTTAAATAAAGTGTAATCCTTAACACCTACCTTATAAGGGCATAGCTTACTTGGGAACCTATAGCTTCTCATTGTAACACCCATACCATATTTTTCGTCAAACAATTTCAAACTCATGGTTGGCTTCTCTTAGCCATACTTAGCTGTCAACAAACTGTAATGTCTTTGCCTCAGGTTCCCGATTGTCTGACAATGTTATTGAAGATTTCCTAAAGTTTTCGGTAGTGAAACTAGTCGATAATCCTAACTAAAGGCTTGTAATGACCAATTACATATGTATGTACATATGTATATATGTGGGAAATGCGCATCTTACAAATGAATTTCTTTGACTTATCTGCTCTATTAGCCTTTGCAAGGGCATTAGCTTTTTTGTGTTCTTAAATATTTCCTTGTGAAGGAAGTCGCATTAAGATAAGCATCGAATCTGTCTTGTAGAGGCAGCTGGCTTCTTTGGGCAACCTTGTATACGAGTACACATCTGCCTGATATTTTCTTTACGGATGACTGCTTTACTTCTCGGTATATATACGTATATCACCATACGACTTACACTTTGCATTTATTACTTACTTAATTGGTCATTACAACCTGTAAACAGGATAACAACCTAGCTTCTCACATCACCACTTATGTGTGTTCATATTATACATGAGTGGTGAGACCCTACTTCGAGAAATAGATTTTTGGGAATAATTTCATTGTGTAACGTAGCCTATTTTAGATAATTAGAATCTTATATTTATTATGTGTAGTATACCGATTATTTTGTACGTCACTAGCATGTGTGACTTTCTTCAGATACAACTCTGTAAATAGTTTAATGCAACACTGCAATGGAAAAGTACTATTTCGTTGAATTTGAAACTTGATTTAAATTAGCAGCGCTTGCTTTGATTAATATGAGGAAAAGCCCATATTGAAAAGGGTATAAAAGCAGTGCAATCAACGGAATCAGCCATTTCTATTGTTGCGGGTTAGTGAGGGTGATCGCAAAACATATTGCAAGTTCTTTATAAGCTTCGTGGCAGTGATGGTTGCCGTAGCTTATTTTGTATATGCAACTGGTTGACAAATCCTAAGTAGATGGTGGACGCAAATACTTGGAATCTTGTGTGACTCTCTCTCTACTTCCTTTAATAATTAATAAATTAATTTAATTGAAATTTAGTTTATTCAGAAACTAGGACGTTGTACAATGGGTCAATTCGAACTCCGGGTACTGTACTTGTCTTAATTGACAAGTACACGTCCTCTAACCTAACCTAACCTAACCTTATTCAGGATTACCTAGCTTCTCACACCAGCCATTCACATACAAATTGATTCCGAACGACAGATTTTTAGCAAACTTTTCATGGTAATTTTATTTACTCTCAGATTTTTTGTCAGAAATCTGGTGAAAGGAAATTGCCGCAGAAATATTTTGTTCATGCTTCATTTTGTTAGAGATGTTTGACCTGGGGTTTGATATGTGGCCTCATGTCTGCTACCTACACCTACTTCTATCGGGTCCGCCATCTAACGTTTTTATTTTCAACTAGTGCTTATTTCGTGAATGGTAACACTTAGCTCATGTCTGATTTGACAGATAATTAGTTTTATCCTTCCGCTGAAGGAATATGGCTGTGAATACGAGTGAACAACGCTGGGAAATATTGCGACATTACTTTGAAAATCATGGTAATGTTGCAGAATGTGTGCGAAAATTGCATACGGATTTTGGAAGAAGAGAAGCACCATCAGCTCCGTATGTTCGTTATCTTGTGAAAAAAAAAAAATGAAAGAAACTGGCATCCTCATCGATAAACCAAAGTGTGCAAAGCCAAAAACATTGCGTACACGCGAGAATATTGCTGCTGTGGCAGAAAGTGTTCGTGAAGCGCCATCAACATCAATTCAACGTCGTTCTCAATAATTGAACATTTCGGAGACATCATTGAGACGAATTTTGCATAAACACCTTTGTATGACGCCATACAAAGTCCAATTGGTTCAGGAGTTGAAGCCAATTGACCATCCAATGCGTTTTCGATTCGCTAAGTGGGCCTGCGATCGACTTACAGAAGATGCAGATTTTGGCAAAAAAAAAAATGATCTTTTCAGATGAAGTCCATTTTGATCTTGGCGGGTATGTAAACAAGCAAAATTGTCGCATTTGGGGCACAGAAAACCCGCACGCATACATTGAAAAGCCGACGCACCCAAAACGAGTCACTGTTTGGTGCGGATTTTGGGTCAGATGCATAATTGGGCCATTTTTTCTTCGAAAATGAGCAAGGAGTGGCCGTTACAGTCAATGGCGATCGTTATCGGGCAATGTTGAACGAATTTTTGTTCACAAAATTTGAAGATCGCATTATCAGCCGCATAGCTGATGTCGTTTAGCTGCACATAATCGATAATGTGCTTAAAAATTGGACCGATCATGTAGGCTACTGCATGGCCAGCCGAGGCAGCCATTTGAATGAAATTATTTTCCATTATTAACCGGATGGATTGTACTTTCAAATAAAAAAGAAATTTGAGAAAATATTCAGTAGTTTTTTTTAAGTATTTTCAAAAAAAAAGTTATTTGGTCTCACATCAACTCTGGTTATTGACAAAAAAGAGATATCAAACAGACCTCGGCTGGTAGTATAAAATGCCGGATAAAATTTGCGCTGAACTAGAACAAACACTATCTCAGATACCTATCCTAGCTTAGAGGAAGTCGCCGAAGAAATATTTTTTCATATTTCATTTTGTTTTGAAATGTTTGATCTGGTGTTTGAATCGTGGCCCCCGGTCTAATTAGCCCACACAATACCTACTAGACTATGGAAATTACAAGGTTAGAATTGATCAGATTGAAATGGTAGCTTTGATACCAAATTTCACTTGAGCACGCATAGAGCGCCAACAAAATTACTTACAAATAATGGGTGGTTTTTAAGAGCTATAGGAAAATTTTTCAAAAAAAAAACAAATAAAGTTCAGAAAAATGCATGAAATCTTTATTTGAATCGATAGTACGGTCCATATAATTTAATGTTTGAAGATTATTTCATGCAAATGTTGACCGCGACTGCGCCTCAAATGGTCCATCCGCTTAGTCCAATTTTGGCATACTCTTTCCAACATTTCGGCCGGTATCTCACGAATAAATGCTTCAATGTTGTCTTCCAATGCGTCAATTGAAGCGGGCTTGTCTGTATAGACGTGAGCTTTAACACATCCCCACAAAAAATAGTCTAAAGGCGTTAAATCGCACGATCTAGGCGGCCGATTGACCGGTTCCGAACGTGAACTAAAATGTTCACCGAACTCGCCTCTCAATAAGTCCATTTTTACGCGTGCATGCAAGTCAAGCTCTTGTATTTTGGGCAAAAAAAGTTGGATATCATCTCACGGTAGCGCTCACCATTCACAGTTATGTTACGATTCGCAGCATCTTTTAAGAAGTATGGTCCAATGATGCCACCAGCCCATAAACCGCACCAAACTGTGACTTTTTCTGGATGCATTGGTAGCTTTTGCAATGCTTCTGGCTGATCCTCACTCCAAAATCGACAATTCTGCTTATTTACGTATTCATTGAGCCATAAATGAGCTTCGTTGCTAAACACAATTTTTCGATAAAGAAGTGGATCTTCGGCCAACTTTCCAAGAGCCCATTCACCAAAAAATCTGCATTGCGGTAGGTCGTTCGGCTTCAATTCTTGCATCAGATGTATTTTGAAAGGGTTCACACCTAAATCCTTCCGCAAAATTTTCCACGTTGTTGAGTAACAGAGGCCCAATTGCTGCGAACGGCGACGGATCGATAATTGATGGTCATCATTAACACTGGCCGATACAGCTGCGATATTTTCTTCAGTTCGCACTCTACGTAAGCGTGTTGGTGGTTTAACAATGTAAATTTAGTGCGAAACAGCCGCTTCAGTGGGTCGATTAAACTGACCATAAAATGGAAGAAGCGCGCGATAAGCTTTCTTAACAGAGCACACATTTTGATAATAAAATTCAATGATTTGCAAGCGTTGTTCGTTTGCAAGACGATTCATGGTCCATAATTTATTATGGACCAAACTGAAGATGTTTGACAGTGAAACAAAACACGAAACGTGCGTGAGCTGTTTAAACCAGTGTTGCCAAAACGATAGTAGCTAAAAAATCACCCGTTATTATTTGTAAAGAGATCAGATGTCATTGAACAGCACCATCAGTTATCATGAAAGTTCGTGCAACCTGTTAGGGCATTACGAATAAGGGAAGAAGTTATACTGTCTGAGGGTACGACATTTGCTTTGATTCACTAAGCTAATGTAATCTTAAAATAATCACATCCATGGCAGACGTTCATACATACATAATTACATAATTACATCATCAGGATTACAATCTAGTTTCTCACATCACTTATGTTGTGTGTTTTAATTTCAAACATGAGTAGCGGGACCTATAGCTTAAGTTCGGCTCCCAACGACAGATTTTTGAGAAAGTTTTAATGGCAACTTTTTTAGTTACTCTCAGAGATCTGCTGAGAGGAGAGGTTGCAGAAGAAATATTTGTTCATATTTCGTTTTGTTGGAGTTGTCTGTAGTGGTGTTTGAACTGTGGCCGCTCGGCGACTGATAATGTCGACTAGAAATTGTTAATTAAAATAAAAATAAATTGTTATAATACATATATGCTGTACATTTAATATTTTCTTTTTATACCAGAATTTATTGTTCTTTACTTCGATGCTATTAATGCTTGCAACACTGTTTAAAGCGTTGCTTTGTCGAGGATAATACTATGTTCAGACATGCACGTATATTGAGAAAATCGCAATAAACGGAATTATTGATGTCGATATTTCATATAAAATGTCAATTAATTATTGCTCAATAAATTCATAAATTATTATAATATTGATTAAAACTTCAAATACAACACTGTCATAAGTACGTTCAGTGAGCATATTACTATTTTCCGAACACTTTCCATTGACATTTGACAACTCAAATGTCAACAACAAACAAAAAATGGAAGGCCAGCAGAAAGGAATGAGAAAATATTTCCAACTGTTGTCATATAAAAAAGAACTTTAATAACATCACAGACTTGCTGTCGTATTTAATTTTTAACCCTTTCGATCCCAATATTGTTTGATGATAATTTCGAATTTATTTCGAAAAGTTATTTATAATACCCTGAACTGAGATATTACTGGGCATGCAGTTCCTGCTCTTAAGAAAGCAGCTTCTGTTTCTACCTGTCTTCTCCAATTATGGCTGACCTGCTAGGTCTTGACGGATAATCTATAACAGTTCTCGCAATTTCATCCTCGGGTTTCTGCAGAATATGTTAACTGACCGGTATATTTTGAAAATATGACGTATTCAGCAGTTAATAAATAAACAGTGCCATAAGTGCCTTTTCTGCAAGCTATGCAGTATTATCGAATTTTTCTTTCTCATCCTTCTAGAGTGGCTGCTCACTTTGGAGTCAGAAATATCCCCTACTAACCGCAACAGCTCGGCGATTCGGTTAATCATTAGTAAGACCTTCTACAATTTTTAATTGTTTTCCATTTTTTCTAAATTTTTTTTGGCACTAATTTTCGCGATTAAATTAAAAGCAATGTTGTTGAAGTAATCAGCTGTTTTGTTTACTAGCTGTCAAATAAACTTTGTGTCTGAACACTAAATATATTGTTATCAATAAATCGAATATTAATTCAATAAAAGTACATGTCTGAACACAGTATAATAAGTTGTTTACTTAAAAAATTATTTTCTTTTTTTATTTTCATCGTCTTTCTAGTTGATTTCTTATTTTAAATTTGTTTTTATTTATATTTTTTTATTAAATAGAGACTAAATTTAATACATATATGTACGTACTCTTAAACATTTATACTAAGCACCTGGATTTTTAATATTTTTTTTTTGTTTGTTTTGTTTCTGTCTTCATTATAAATACTTACTGACTCATTTTTGTTGCTTAAATTAACTTAAAAAAGCATAAATCTGTGCTCTTTTCTAAACATAAAAATATTTTCTGGTACGTGACTTCAATTGATTGAACAATTTTATTAAAAATAATACGTATTTGTTTTTCTTGTTGTTGTTTTTGTTTTATATTTTAATTTATTTTTAATTTATAAACAAAAGGATTTCTTTTTTATTTTTCTTTCTTTCTGTTAAACCCATTTTTAATACACTCTAAAATAAAAATATTTATTGTTTTTTTTTTGGCTTAAATCTATTCATTTACTGTTGTTGTTGTGATTTTAAAACATTTTGTCAATATTTGCTTTTTACGCTTAACAATTATTTTTAGTGGCTTGCCATTATTTAGTTTTAAAATATTTTTTTTTGTTTTTCCATACGAAATTCTATATTTTTTTTTTCATTACCCTACACTACAGCATATAGGCATATTGCTAGAGGAAACATACAGTAAGGCTGCCTTCCAAAATGTATCAATACAAAGTTTGTATGCAGTCCTACTACTGTATATACATGAACTATGTAGATATGCAAAGTAACCAAACAATGCATCAACTATAAATCCGATGCCCAATTGCTTTTTAACTGCGTTAAAAATACACATTGACGACGTTTTGAAATAGAATACATTGTATATATTTTGTACAGCGGCATTATGAAACACGTTACTTTGTTCAAACACAAAGCAACTAACATTTTAGAAGGCAGCCTAAGACCCCGCTGTTTCAGTATTACACTGTAGTGTTGGGATTCCCCTAAATCGCTCACTGTATTGATACTTGTTGTATATGTTTGCAAACGGCTATGCACCAACCAAAAGCGGTGCACTATATATATACTATCTATCCTACGCTCTTTTCTTAGACTGTTCTGAATAAAGATTCCAACTGTATTTTCCGAAGTCGCAATCACAATACGAACGCATCTTTCCTGTGTCACAGTTGATTTATTAGTTGCCTCGTTTACCCCTGTTTCGTCTAGCGCTGGAAATTATTGGACCGTATCCCCCGCGTTAAGCGCAGTCTTACTATATTAAATTTTAACCCATTAAGTGCAATTGAGTGATTATGTAGCATGTTACACAAAAAACAATTTTTTTTCTACAAGAGAAGAATCTTTCAAACAAACATTTAAAATTTTTGTCTACCTTGACTCCAAAGATTTGATTTCCATTTGGTTAGGATTACAACCTAGCTTCTCTTACTACCCATGTTTTGTGTGTTAATTTTATCCATAAGTGGAGGGACCTACAATTTAATAACAACGCCGAACGAGAAATTTTTTGGAGAAATATTTCCATGTCCATTTGATTTACTTTCAGAGTTTTTGCCAGAAGGCTTGTCAGAGCAAGTAAATAGTGTCTTTGCCGTCTTTCCCGGATTAATCCACTGTTATAAACCAATGACTTATAACCTCAAGACTTTTTTGAGGCAACCAACCTTAACTGTGGCATCACATTGGCCGCTATGCGTGCTCAAGTGGGCTTTGGTTTGACGTAACCTATTACGGTGTTCAGATATGCACCTTTATTGCGTAAATCGCAATCAACGCCATTATTGAGCTAAATATTTCATGTAAAGTTTTAATTAATTATTGCGCAGTAAATACGAAAATTGTTATAATATTGAGTAAAACTTAAAATACAGCACTGTCATAAGTGTGTTTAGTAGGCATATTACAATTAACCGAACATTTTCTTTTGATATTTGACAACTCAAATGTCAACAATGACAAACAAAAAAAAACAAAATAAAAACAATGTTGTTGAAACAACCAGCTGTTTTGTTTACCATCTGTATGTGCGTATATTATTATGCCTGAACACTTAAAATATTGTACTCAATAAACCGAATATTGACCCAATAAAAGTGCATATCTGAACATAAAGTATAACCTAACAGGCAACCAAAGAGGAATGTCGTACTTGTAGCTCTTTTTAGAAACTCTCCAAAACAAATTCCGTAATTACAATTCCGTATATACAAAGATTTCTTTGGGAACCTAAATTTCGAAGACACACTAATTCCATTAAATACTAGCCTTCTATATTGCAATCAATCTGGGAACAATTCCTTCTAGCAATAAAAAGCAGGGACAAGTTTTCCCAATTGAAAGTCTTCAATAAGCCATGGAAAGGTGCCATCTTTTGAGGCCAATACCTATTAGGCACCTTACGTAGAGGGTCTCTAACATACTAATTAGTCATTACAACTCTCTAGTCAGTATAACAGAATTTTGTGAAATTTTTCATGACAATTTTATTTTACTTTCAGAGTTTTTGCCGGATGATTGCTGATGATGATTGCATACTTCATTTTGTTCGAAATGCCTATGGCAGGGGTTGAACCACAACATCTCGTTTAATAAACCAACACAGTATACCTACTAGACCACAGCGACTTCACAGAGGCCCTTAATAGGAATCTTTTTATTTCAGAGCTGTAAAGAGACTGGTCTATTGCTTTCATTGTTTTAAAAGGGAAAATCACTAGTAACGGATGTTCCTGCGTAGAAGAAGCTCTGGTTCACCCTGACCTGTACTGTCAAGAGTAAACTGCGTTTTATCTACCAACTCCCCGAACATTTCAATTTTAAAGTGCCTCATAGATTATGATCATAAACATACAAATCACAATGACTGCAACTGTTGAGTATGATGAAGAATTTGCAAAAAAAAAATCCAGCTGATGCACACCACTTGCTCAGGGAAGATTACACTTAAAATGATCCACCGGTTTCAATGTACAAATTATTCGCATATAATGAATAGTCTTCGTAGCCTAGTTAGGTATGCTGGCGTATGATGAGATCGTAGTTCCGAGCGCAGATCAGATATTTCGAACAAAACTAAATATTACTTTCTCGCAGCAGTCTTTCGGCAAAAACTCTGAGAATAAATAAAAATTGCCATGCAAAGTTTCTCGAAAATCTGTCGTTCAAAGTCGACTTTAAATTGCAGGTCCCTTTACTTGTGTTTAAAATAGTGGTGTGAGGAGCTACATAGATGAGTAAAGCGTTGTAATGACCAATTAAGTAATTTGTAGTCGCCATAGTCTAGTAGGTAGTGTGTTGTCTATTAGACGTGAGGCCACGATTCAACCCCTAGATCAGACATCTCGTACAAAACGAAACTTAAAAAAATATTTCATGGGCCACTAGCTCCCAGTGGATTTCTGGCAAAAACTCTGAGAGTAAATAAAAATTTGCCATGAAAAGTTTGTAAAAAAAAGATTTGCTGTTCGGAGTCGACTTAAAGATGTAGGTCTCACCAAACATTTACAAAATTAATGCACGCATAATGGGTTGAAGTCTTGCCTACAGGGTTGCAATGACTAAGTATGTATGTCTGTAATGATCCGGAGGCCTATAAGACAGCTTGATAACCTTTTAAAAAGACTACCGCACCAGTGTGCACATCCAGTTCTAATGCAAACATTAAGATTGCAGCAGCGGCAAGTCGCCGCAGTCTAATAGGCAGTCCTTAGACGTAAAGCCCGGGTTCGTATCCCAGGTCAGTCATCAAAAACGAAATATTAAAAAAAATATTTCTTCGGCGATTTCCTCTCAGCAGATTTCTGGCAAAAACTCTGCGAGTAAATAAACCTGACATGAAAAAGTTTCTCAGAAATCTGTCGTTTGGAGTCGACTTTAAACTGCAGGTACCGCCTCTTATGTATAAAATTAACGCACACAACATAAGTTGTGTGAGAAGCTAGGCCGTAATCATGACTAAAAGGTTGTAATGGCCAATTATGTATGTATATATGCAGTGCCAAAACCATCCCATTATGTTCTGTTTAAAAATGTCACCAAAGATAACTTATTAATGGAAATTTCATATGCTGCTTCGTAAGATCCGAACTCAGGTTCCCTAATGCAATAGCTGGTTAGAATCCTAAGATGAATGAACTCTTTTGGAGAAATAAAGAAATATTTTCTTCTATTGCTTGTGTTTCTTTATGTCATGAAACCCTTACCGATTGGATTCGATCGGCAAACTCATATTGCAGTCTACGAGACATGTTCTCAGTATACACTCAGCCACAAAAGTATACCTACGGATAACAAATTTCAGAAATTTTTTAATTAATCCGTTTTCGTTGAAAATCTTTATAATTGTCTGACAACTTTCCTCGATTTTAAGATGGTCTTGGTTAAAAAATTTCGGAAATTTAAAAATTTCAGAAATTTTACTGAATGCAAAAGACCGTCTTAAAATCGAAGAAAGTTTTTCTTAACCGTATGTATACTTTAGTAACTGTGTGTATTTCAGTTGGATCAACAAACTCCTAATGCAGAATACCAGTGTATGTCACTTGGAGCCCAATGTTTGTGGGGGAACCTGAAAAAAAACCAGCTGTTAAGCTGGCTTATTGAAAGACGTCTCTTGTAGTGTAGGGTATCTGAATATCATTGCTGGCCTGCTTGTAAATTCAATAATTTGTTTGCTTTTCTAGCCTGAAAAATAAATCGTATCTAAACGCTTTATTAAATGCCTGTACGTGGGAATGTTGTTTTATCGCAATTTTATCATGAGATATTTAAATTGTTTTTGTTTTTGTTTTGTTTTTCATTTATTTTCCTTGTTTAATTATTATCTTTTTTGTTGTTGTTGTTTTAATATTATTTTAATTATTATTGTTATAACAACACCATGATGATAATTATTATTTTTTATTTGCCCGTTTAATAATAACAATCAAATGAAATTTTTAATTCTTTTTTTATTTTTCTTTTTATTTTTTTTGTTTATTTTACAAATTCAGCAAATAATTATCATTTTCTGTATGTATAGATGTATGCATGCATGCATGTGTATTTACTTATGTATGTCAGTGTATTTTAAAATATTTTTAATGAAAATATTTCAATTGTTTAGTTTTCTTTGTTTTATTATGATTTCTAGCGTATGCAAGTGTATGCGTCTCTCTCAATATTTATGGATTTTTAATAATATTTACATTGTTTGCTTTTTGCTTTTTGTTTTTGTTTTTTTGTTGTTATATTTATTTGTTATTGTTAATAAAATTGTTTTAAATAATGGCATACAAATTATTTACAATAATAACAACAATAAAAAGGAAAAAAACAAATAAAAAAATGAACATAAATTCCACAAGCTTCTAAAAGGGAAATTTTTGCTTTTTGTATTCATTTGTTTAAAGGACGAAAATTAGAAAATATTTAAATATTAAAAGAGTATAAAAGGAGTTTCGTCATGGAGAGTAGTGTTCTGCGGAAGGCGGGTGGACATCAGAGATCAGCAATGAGTATTCAAAACGATAAGTAAATTCGTATCATACTTATAATTTCTGATATTTATACGCATTCATACTTACTTTAATGTCATACTAATACTACTCATACTCAAAGTTTGAAATACTCATGGTTAACAATACACATGATGTTATTGATTTCGAATCTCCATGACTCATCGTATACACGAATCATAAAATAAGTATGATTCGCGTAAGAACACTACAATACTCACAAGAAGGTTGTGTGTTTGCTCTGATTTCTGTCTTTGTCTTTTTTGTTTACGTGTCTTTCTTTTTTTTTTGTAAATATAACAACAACTAAGACTGTAAATTTTGATGAATGACTCGAATCACTCGAATCACATTTATGAGTATTATAAGTATTTTTCTAAATTTATGAATCTGGTCTGAGTAGGCGTATGAATCAAACATATTTCGAATGTTATGAGTTTGATGTCAACGCTGTACTCATAAATCATTGCAACTTGTACTTATAAATCAATGTTGTACTGAGTACGAATGAATCAGGGTATTTGGATTTCAATACTGTTTACTCACTCATACTCAAAATTTCATGAGTACTTATGAGTAGCGAAAAAGCGATTCATTGCTGATCTCTGGTGGGCATCGCAATAGCACTATTTTTCAAAAAAGCATGCAGTTGCTTGCGTACGCCGAGGACATTCACATCATAGGGCGTACCAAACGAGATGTTACTGCTGCCTTTAGTGCTATGGAACGGGAGTCCAAGGAGTTGGGTCTGGCAATAAGTGAGGGCAAAACGAAGTACACTTATATTACTTTCGATATAACATAATTAGATACATAATTGGCCATTACAACCCTTCAATCAGGATTACGGCCTAGCTTCTCACACCCACTTATGTTGTGTGCGTTAATTTTATACGTGAGTGGCGGGACCTACAGTTTAACGTCGACTCCGAAGGACAGATTTTTTGAGAAGCTTTTTCATTGCAGGTTTATTTACTCTCAGAGTTTTTTCAAGAAATCTGCTGAGAGCAAATCGCCTAAGAAATATTTTTATTTCATATTTTGTGTTGATGCCTGACATGGGATACGAAGCCGGGCTTTAAGCCAACACACTATCTATTAGACCATAGTTTCGATATAGTCAAGGAATTTATTTATCTTGGCTCCGCCGTTACCACCAAAAATGATGTCCGTCTGGAGATCAAGCAAAGGATCACTCTTGAGTAGCAGAGACCTCTCTCGTACAACAAAATTACAACTCTGCAAGATGCTCATTCTCCCCGTGCTTTTTATGGTGCAGAGGCATGGACCCTATTAAGCACTGATGCAGCAGCCTTGAGAGTATTCGAGAGAAAAGTCCTACGTAAGATCTTCGGTCCAGTGCGATAATGGCAATAATTTCCACATCCGATCCAACAGCGAGCTATATGAGCTTCTCAACGGCTGCGCTGAATCGGCCATGCCATTCGAATGGATGAGGATGCTCCGGCGAAGATACAAATTCCTTGAGGTAGGTGCAACAAAACTAGCACCAGCCAAGCTCTTGGCTACAACACCTATTCCACTAATTTTAATATTTTGGTGTCATTCATGGTTTTAAAATCACTTGCAGAGTTTCATCTTATTTTAGCCACATTCTATATTCCGCATTTGCTCCACTTTTCTTTGCTAGTCACAATCACTTAGCAATCACTCCTGAAATGATTCGATTTTCATTCCATTAATTGTAATTGGAAATTCGGTCCATAACCCCGACAAGACTACGTCAGTTCCATTTGTAGGAGGAAGCAAACATCTTAACCCATTAGTGCCCAGTGGCAACTTAAATTGCCAGTAGAGGTTGCCTTAGTTTTTATGCTCTGAGAGGAAATTGAGTGTAAAAAACAAAACGGTAGAAAAAAAAGTAATTCGGGCATTAATGGGTTAATTTGAATAATATTCGACTCTTGGATGAGATAAGACCACAGGAAATGGAGGTCAAATATTTTGGAATAACTCTGGATTGTGAATTGACCTCGAAAGATCAAATTGAGAGCATTTCAGGAAAGGTCAGGCATAGCATAATGGTATGCAGAAGGCTTGCAGGACAATTCTGTTGATACAAGCCAGAAATTATGCACGGAACATGTATCACAATGGTCAGACAAATAGTAAAGTATGGAGCAGTTGTCTGGTCATTTAGAATAAATTTGAAAACAGCTTAGAGTTGGACAAGGTGGAGAGACTAACGTGTGTATTGAAAATCTGTTCTATAGCGGGTTTTGAAGCTCTATTGAAGACCAAAGTTTAGAGACTGTGGTTAGGTTAATGCGTAACAAGTCTTATATGAATTCAAAAGGAATTCCGATTGCCTATTAATTCCGTTCTTAATTGTCCCCTGGACAAGACCATGTAGACTCTATGATTTTAGAAAGTGCTTTGCAACGACATTTTGTAACAAAAATTAATGGAGTATTCTAAAAGCTGCATACTTTTTTAAAAGAGAGACTACTTTATGGTATAAAGATGGATTAAGAACGGATCTTGGAATAGAAGCAAGAGTTTTTCATCTTATAATGAAATATTTCGGGCCTATTAGGAAACTCGTAATTATTTTCCAAGCGGAAGTCTATGCCAGCGAAGGATGAGTTCAATTCAACTTGAATTGGAGATACTTTCGACAGGGCATAGCAGTCAGACTGCCATGTAAACACTCCGCTATTATGAGATGAAATCAGTAATAGTGTGGGACTGTCTGGAAAAGGTGAATCGCCTAGGTAGGGTACCAGTTCATGCGGGCATTCTTAGCAATAAGCAAGCTTGCCAGAAGTGAAGCTTTCATGCCTCTGATGGCTTGAAAACCCCTCCATGAAATGAGGGCAAATGTTTGAAAGTGATACAACACTAAGGAATAAATAGAGGCAAAGACTTTCCTCAAATCAAGTGCGTTGAGGCAGTCAAAATTTTAGAATTGAAATAATGTGATGAGTTCTGAGTCATACATCCAACTATCAAGGAATAATTTGATGTCCTTAAACCATTTTTTTTGCAGAGTATTGCAGACCTGAAGTACACCTACCTAGAATAGTGGTTGTGTCGAGTCTAATATGAGTGTTTTGGGACGATGAGAATTAAGCATTGCAACACATTTTTGGAATTTGTGGGGCATTAATGCATCTCAGATGGAAATGACTGGGCTTATACTACGTATCGGACAAGGAATTGTTATTGTTGACAATGTGCAGCGTCCTGAAAGTTGTTACGACAGTAGGCTTGGATGAGATATTATAGGCAAATTTATGGGAAGGTGTACATGCGAAACATCGTATGGTCACAGTACTAAAGCACCTCTTTAAACCGTTAATAACAGAAGCCTTTAGTCACGATTACAACCTAGTTTCTGACCACTCATGTTGTGTGTTAGTTTTTATCCATGAATAGAGTGACCTACAGTTTAACTTCGGCTACGAATGACAGATTTTTGAGAAACTTTTCATGATAATTTTATTTTACTCTCGAAATATTTTAAGATTGCAAAGAGGAAGTTGGCAAAAGAAATATGTTTTTTCCTACTTCGTTTTGTGGGTGAGGTCTGCAGCAGGTGTTGATACCATTGTATCTATTGTTTCATATGCCAATAATTCTTGGCTGGAAATCATCCTTAATTGTTAATAAAATTGAGAAGATCGTGTGACTGCAGAGCTGCGCTGTTCGCCAATTAAATGACGGAAAATATATCCCAAAGAACAATTGACTGCTAGTTTTGGAAATGGGAATTCTTTCCCTCCCCTAAAGAAGAGAACTGTGAACCAACAGCATTTGCAATGAACCGTCTTGCTTGGGAAGATAACACAACCATAGCTGCCAGATAAATGAGGCACCAAATCGTCAAATATTTGAGAAAAAATCGTCAAAATTATCAAAGAAGAAATCGTCAAAAAGATCGTCAGAAAACATAAATAAATAAATTAAAAGTTTTTAAAAACCAAAATTATTTCAATTGCAGCAAAATATATAAAGTCAATCTATTATATACATACGTATCTGAGTTCGAAAATAAACTATCTTCATTTATTAATTTTTTTCCAAAAATGGAGAAATTTTATATAATTTTCAGGAAAAATTGCAGTAATATTGCATCATCTTAATCTACGGGTAGTGTAAATATTAAGGAGTCAGAAGCTCTTGACATTTTGAACACGAAAATTCAGTGTAATGTTGGCAGGAACCGGTACATTTTTCAGTTCCTTCTTAAGATCTTATTATCTGTTTACACCATTTATAACCGACCGAGAATGGAATACAACTCTCATGTGTCGGTCGGTGCCTAAACGTCTATTCTGAGGTTTCTCGAATGTATACCGGAGAGGCCGTAGTAACTCGTTAATGGCGGTAGTGTATTCCACTTTTGAATCAACGGAGCATCGGTGCAATGTGGTTTATGTTTCACTGTTCTATAACTACTACAGAAGGATTTTGCTCGGACGAAATAAGGGAACTTTTTCCCGAAAACCATATATTCCTACATAACGCTCGTTTCTCGCCCAGCACATCCATTTGTGGGCGATTGGCCAGTGGATTGCACACTGCATTACAGTAATAATACGTTTTTTAGTCTGACTATTCGTATGTGCAACTCAATTCCTGCTGAGGTCTTTTCTGTTACTTGTGGTATAAAAATATACAAGCCTTTTACATTTCCCTTTCCTTCTTCCCATAACATATTTTCAAAGTTCCAAACACAATGCCATACTTCCACCAACACTCAAGGGTCGTACGAAAAAAATACCGGCGCTTGCCTTTGTTCTTCCAACGGTAATATTAGAAGCTATACTCGCAATTTTAAAATAGTCTGCAACGACAAGTGATAAGTTATTCTCAACTACGAGGTTATTTAGGAGTTGTAATTTTTTGGTTTTTAAGGGGTTCAAAAGGACTAAACTACAGAAAAATCATCACAGGTATTCGAAAGTAATTTAAAAATATAATACTTTACTCCTTGTTTTTAATAACATAAATTTCCAATAGTAACAATTGCAAAGTAAATACATTCAATGCTTAAAGCGGCTTTTAATGTGCTAAAGTAAGGAATATGATGTAAATTTTTAATTTTTAAAAATCGTCAAAATATGGGCATAAATCGTCAAATCGTCAATACAATATTTTTGGAGCTCAAAATCGTCAAAATGACAATAAATCGTCGAATCTGGCAGCTATGAACACAACACCTACTAACCTACGACTATGTGATCATACTGAAGAGTTTAAATTCGATAGCAAAAATACAAATGCTTTCCTTAAAAGTCGAAATAGATTTGAGACACTTAAGTGGAAGTAATCTTTTTCAGGGTTATGGTGAGGCATTTTTGGCCTTCTGATTATTTGATTTTGAATGGAATTTGAAGACAGTTTTTCTTTTAAAAATTAAAAAAAAATTAAAACATGTTTAAAGAAATATTGGAAACTAAAAAGGGAAATAAAGGGTCCGCCAAACAACTTTTTTTTTTGAAAATGCTTTAAAAGAAAACTACTGAATATTTTCTCAAATTTCTTTTTTAATTTGAAAGTACAATCCTTCCGGTTAATAATGGAAAATAATTTCATTCAAATGGCTGCCTCGGCTGGCCATGCAGTAGCCTACACGATCGGTCCAAATTTTTAAGCACATTATCGATTGTGTGCAGCTGGATTTCACCAATGGCTTCACGAATATTGTCCTTTAAAGCGTCAATTATCTTTCACAGCACCCCCAAATAATAGTCCAACGGTGTAAAATCGCAACTCCGAGGTGGCCAAACGACATCAGCTCTGCGGCTGATAATGCGATGTGTGGCACCTAGTGCCATCCTGTTGAAACCAAATGTTGCCAATATGCTCCTCTTCAATTTTTGTAAACAAAAATTCGTTCAACATGGCCCGATAATGATCGCCATTGACTGTAACGGCCACTTCGTGCTCATTTTCGAAGAAAAATGGCCCAATTATGCCTCTGGACCAAAATCCGCACCAAACAGTGACTCGTTTTGGGTGCGTCGGCTTTTCAATGTATGCGTGCGGGTTTTCTGTGCCCCAAATGCGACAATTTTGCTTGTTTACATACCCGCCAAGATCAAAGTGAGCTTCATCTGAAAAGATGATTTTTTTTTTTTGCCAGAATCGGCTTCTTCTGGTGTAGGCTACTGCATGGCCAGCCGAGGCAGCCATTTGAATGAAATTATTTTCCATTATTAACCGGAAGTATTGTACTTACAAATAAAAAAAGAAATTTGAGAAAATGTTCAGTAGTTTTTTTAAAGCATTTTCAAAAAAAAAAAGTTATTTGGCGGACCCATTACTTTCTTAAGCAAAAGATTAAAGTGTTAATAAAACTAGTATCTTATTTTTATAAATTATTACCTTGTTTAGTATGATATTTTATTTATTTTTAAATTTCTTGGCACTTTTTCTTTTCTTAACCAACATTTTTCAGGAATTTTTTTTAATTTTTTTTTTAAATTCCATTCATTTGTGTCTTACATTTAAACAACATTTAATAGAAAAAAACAAAAGCTCTTTTTTTATATCTTATTTAATTAATTAATTATTTCGATTTGTTTTTGTTTTTGTTTTTGTTTTTGTTTTATTCATTTTAATTCTAATAATAATTTTAACTAGTTTTGTTCACTTGGTTGTTTGTTGTTCTGGTTTTTATTTCATTTTTTTATTTCTTTTTTGTAACTTAAACTACTCGTAGTAAGTAAAGCAGCGTTAGCTTCTTAATAACGCCTTAACGCTTATAATCTGTCTTCGTACGTTTTACGTTTCTTTTAAGTTCCAGAATTTCAACCAAATAAACCTCAAAAGTAAAATGAATGCCGTGTAAACGTATTTAACATGATATTGTTGATGCTGTTGCAGTAGCACATGCAGTTGCAGTTGCCGTTGTAATGTTGAGGCAGTCGATTGTTTGTCTTTTGACCAGTCATAGCCTTTTGGTGTATCACCACCACCCATAAGCTTTTGTTCGGATTTATCGATTTCATTTAAATTCGATTGATATTTAATGCCCACTGTAAACGATAAATAAAACAACTTCTTTTAGCATATGTAAGTCAACAACTCGCCGTATGCATAATTGCCTTCTGTTTAAGGAAATGATTGAATGACTGAATAAAATCATGAATGGATGAATGAATGAAAGAAATAATAAATGTCAGTCCTTTAAAAACGTATAACAACGTTGTCATTATTATAATAAATTTTATGAATTTCTCCTCTGTTTTTCAATATTTTTCAAGTGTTTCCTTGTAAATGTGTTGCCACATAACAAAAGAAATGAAAAAAAAATGTATCAAAAAAAATCGAATCATTGCAACTTACATTTATCGATAACAATTATGGAGCTTGTTGGCTCAATGCCATTGAAATCCATATCCAGTTCATGCATTGTTGTTGTTGTTGTGGTCGCCAATGTTGTGGTTGTGGGTGGCGGTATTGTTGTTGGAGGACTTGACACTACAAAAAAAAAAAAAAAAAAATGCAAGAAATTTAAAAAAATATTTGAAAAATTATTCTTTAAAGTTAAAGAAATTTTGTTTAACAATCATTTAAAAGTAATTAAAATTAATTTAATTACAGCTATCGGAATTATCAATAAGCCATGAGAATTATCGATAACACTAATAATGGTTTAACGGCTGAGATTGTCATGCTGAAGTTCCTGTTCCTTTCAAATGATTGAAATTAATTAAAAAAGAATAACTTTGTTCGCCAGATTCTAGACTACTTCATCCATTTTACGATCAACATAACCGGCCTTGAAAGCTAGAAAATGTACTCTTTCTACCCGATACAAAACCATCAACAGCATCAGCATCATCAGACCTCTCTCGTACAACAAAACTCTTGCTCTCTAAGTCGTTCATTTTCTTCGCACTTCTCTTTAGTGTGTAATATATCGATATTTCGCACCGATAAATTTGCCATACGGCACATTTTTATCGGCTCCTTAACGATATGAATGTTGTTCGGCTCAATAATATCGTCCTCATCGAATACAGCACATTGGTATGAGCTCTCTTTACCCGATTCAAAACCATCAACAGAAAAGAGCAGAGACCGCTCTCGTGTAATGAAACTGTTTCTGTACAAATTGCTAATTCTGTCCGCGCTTCTCAATGGTGCGTAACGAACGATATTTTCCATCGATAAAACCGTACAGGACTATAGTATGAGCTCATCAACGATATGAATGTTGTTTAGCGTCTTAACATCTTTCTGATCGATAACAGGTACAGGACGACATTATGTGAGTTGAAACTACCAAATAGCAGAAATTCTACCGGCGATTGTTATGTTAATATTGTTAATTATGTTATATGTATGTACACATGTTATAAATCTGATTTATATAGAATATCATGAGATATAAATCTCATTTATATAGCATAGTATGAGATATAATCAGATTTATATAGAATAGCATGACATGTAAATTTGATTTATATAGAATAGCATGACATATAAATTTGATTTATATAGAATAGCATGACATATAAATTTGATTTATATAGAATAGCATGATATATAAATGTGATTTATATAGAATAGCATGAGATATAAATGTGATTTATATAGAACAGCATGAGATATAAATGTGATTTATATAGAACAGCATGAGATATAAATGTGATTTATATAGAACAGCATGAGATATAAATGTGATTTATATAGAACAGCATGAGATATAAATGTGATTTATATAGAACAGCATGAGATATAAATGTGATTTATATAGAACAGCATGAGATATAAATCTGATTTATATAGAACAACATGAGATATAAATCTGATTTATATAGAACAGCATGAGATATAAATCTGATTTATATAGAATAGCATGAGATATAAATCTGATTTATATAGAATAGCATGAGATATAAATCTGATTTATATAGAATAGCATGAGATCTCATGCTAAAATCATGCTAAATCTGATTTATATAGAATAGCATGAGATATAAATCTGATTTATATAGAATAGCATGAGATATAAATCTGATTTATATAGAATAGCATGAGATATAAATCTGATTTATATAGAATAGCATGAGATATAAATCTGATTTATATAGAATAGCATGAGATATAAATCTGATTTATATAGAATAGCATGAGATATAAATCTGATTTATATAGAATAGCATGAGATATAAATCTGATTTATATAGAATAGCATGAGATATAAATCTGATTTATATAGAATAGCATGAGATATAAATCTGATTTATATAGAATAGCATGAGATATAAATCAGATTAATATAGAATAGGATGAGATATAAATGTTATTTATATAGAATAGCATGAGATATAAATGTTATTTATATAGAATACCATGAGATATACATGATTATTAGAGAGAATATAATAAGATCTAAATGTGATTTATAGAGAATATAATGAGATCTAAACGTGATTTATATAGAATAGTATGAGATACAAAATTTCATTATAATAAATAGGCCTCTGCTTTAGAAAATATAGCTCTTTTAAGTTCTAAATATACCATCTCTATCTGTGTAGTTTTCTGTGTAATTAAACTTTCTGTATTTCATTTACCCTTTACGCATCTAGCAATAAATATGAAAAAAAAACATTTTTTGTGAAATAAACAAACGAGAAAAACATATTTTTTTGGCAGTGAAACTAGCCATCCAACATGGTTAGCAGATGATTTATTACAAAATTATTTTAGTGGAGCTTGCTTTCCAAAGGCGGCCCTGTTCGCGCGATTTAACAATTTTTGATTACTTTTTATAGGACCATGTTAAGCCCATTGGACTATGCCGATAAACTAGCGACCAAGTGAAGAAATACGCATATTAGGTGCTAAAAGTAAAGGATTGATGGGAATAATAGCTCGCAATAGCCTGTTTGGACATATGCGCTTAACATGATCAAGATTGACCAACTCTAAGGCCCATAATGCAGTCGTTATTCGTGACAGGCCAGTTGATTTAACATAGTTTCACAAAATATTTATTTTAAACTCCTTTCACATCCATCTGTTATGCCTTATTCTTAACGTATGCAATAAAATTTTATATCGAAAGGTCATTAAAACGATTATTCTGATGCAGTTGGCAATGTCTGAGATAAAAACTAAACCATGAATCACTATAATCAGACACTGCAACAGAATCAAAAGCCTTATTAATGTTTTAAAAAATTTCCTTTTTTTTCAACTTTTCCTGTGAAATTATAAAAAACGGCCATAAATTTTGGCTGTGATATAAACACTTAAATAATCAGGCTCTAGTTGTTTTCTTTTTTTTTTTTTTTGCACTTTTAATGGCCAAAGTATAATAAATTCTACAGCAAGTGCCTCAATTTTCATTTCCAAATTAGCCTGAATATGCGATTTTTTTATTTATTTTTCATTATAAAATATCGCATTAAAAATGAGAGAGAGAGAGAGAAAGGCGTTCCTTTGCCATATTATGGCCATAAATAATTCGCTGCGACAAATGAACAATTCATTTTTAATCTATAAAATTTTAATTTTATTTTTTCCTGTTGTCTTCCTCCTGCATATGCTGAGGTGGCCACTTTGTTTTTTATTTTATACAATATTTTATAAATTGAGTTTTAAATGAAAAATGAAATTAAAAAAAATAAACTGGTTTTGGACTAAAAACATATAACAGCCAATCAATTGAGTTAATTGTCTACATATGGCTGTATGAACACCGAACGCCGAAAAACCAAAATCGAACACGTAGAAAAGAAGGTATCAGAATAATTTATTTTTTCACAAAGTGCGAAATTATTTGCGGGGCGTATAACCAACAAAAAATATGTTTTTCTCATTTTAAATAATTTCACAAAAAAGTATTTTTCATATTTATTGGTAGCAGCGTAAAGGGTAAATGCAATACAGGAAGTTTCATTACGCAAAGAACTACACAGATAGAGATGGTATATTTAGAACTTAAAACACCTACATTTTTTAAAGCAGAGGCCTATTTATTATAATGAAATTTTGTATCTCATGCTATTCTATATAAACGAGATTTATATCTCATGCTTTCCTATATAAACGAGATTTATATCTCATGCTATTCTATATAAACGAGATTTATATCTCATGCTATTCTATATAAACGAGATTTATATCTCATGCTATTCTATATAAACGAGATTTATATCTCATGCTATTCTATATAAATGAGATTTATATCTCATGCTATTCTATATAAATGAGATTTATATCTCATGCTATTCTATATAAATGAGATTTATATATCATGCTATTGTATATATATTAGATTTATATCTCATGCTATTCTATATAAATGAGATTTATATATCATGCTATTGTATATATATTAGATTCATATCTCATGCTATTCTATATAAATGATATTTATATCTCATGCTATTCTATATAAATGAGATTTATATCTCATGCTATTCCATATTAATCACATTTATATCACGCTATTATATATAAATCAGATTAATTTCTCATGCTATTCTATATATATATGATTTATTTCTCATGCTATTCTATATAAATCAGATTTATATCTCATGCTATTCCATATAAATCAGATTTATAGCTCATGCTACTCTATATAAACCAAAGTTTTATATCTCATTCTACTCTATATAAACCAAGCTTTTATATCTCATGCTAGTCTATATAAACCAAAGATTTATATCTCATGCTATTCTATATAAATCAGATTTATATCTCATGCTAGTCTATATAAACCAAAGATGTATATCTCATACTATTCTGTATAAGCCAGGGGCTTATATCTCATGGTGTTCTTTTAATCAACAGCCTGCTTGTTAAATATTTTCCATGTGCTATAGCGTGTTATCAATTTGTTGCAATTATTTTTTCCCATACACAAAAATAAAACACCAACAACAACATTTTTTAAATTTGTATGCGGAAATTCATATCCAGTTATTTCCATTTTTTTTTTTTTTCTGTTCTTTTCTATAAAATTGCCATCGATGTTATTTTTACTTTCGGTGTTCATATGCCAAAAAGTATGCTTCACAAAAAATGTATTTTTTGCTTAGCGTTTACATCAATAATACATACATGCATTGAGTCATTCTCTCACCCACACACACACTCCCTATCTGTCTCTCTATTTTGCCTCATATTTCATACGCACATACATGCATTCACTCAAACGAAATTTTGTTATTTACGTGCAAAAGTTAAGTGTCGCCTGTGTTTTGCTGGGCCACAACGTGTCGTTGTAAAACCTTCTATGCTTTATACATACAAAAGTATACAAACACATATGTATGCTTACATCTACATACAACAGAAAAATATGTTTTATTGGTTTTTATCACGATGATAACTTTGTACGTATTCCATAGGTTGAGAAAATTTTAAATTTCGAAAAAAAGGTGAAACCCATACCGTTGCTGGTTTTCAAATGCGTGTGAGTGTAGATTCCGTATTTTTTCTGACAAACATTTAAAGTTTTAGATGAGTGCCAGAAATTTATGAGCAATATTTATTTGTTTATCTGACATTTAAAAACTAAATGTCAAGTGTTGTTTAATTCTCTAAATATGTGTATGGCAGTACACAAAGATGGTTTCAAGGCAGTTGTATAATAGTGCGACATTATCAGGACTAGTCTCTCTTTGACGTATAAAGAATAGATTATACTAATTGGTTATATTTTTAAAGTAGCTTGTATGGTGCGGGATAATTCTAAGACGATTTCTATGCCTAATTCAAAATTAATTCTCATCAATCAGATATATTTTTCTGAGATGCTTTTTAGGGTTAAACTTGTATTCAAAAATGTAAGAAATTCGTTCGGGTTTAAAAGTTTGAGACTTATATCTCATGCTATGCTGTATAAATAAAATTTATATCTAATGCTATTCTATATCAATCAGATTTATATCTCATGCTATTCTATATCAATCAGATTTATATATCATGCTATTCTATATCAATCAGATTTATAACTCATGCTATTCTATATCAATCAGATTTATAACTCATGCTATTCTATATCAATCAGATTTATATCTCATGCTATTCTATATCAATCAGATTTATATCTCATGCTATTCTATATAAGTCGGATTTATATCTCATGCTATTCTATATAAGTCGGATTTATATCTCATGCTATTCTATATAAATCAGATTTATATCTCATGCTATTCTATATAAATCAGATTTATATCTCATGCTATTCTATATAAATCAGATTTATATCTCATGCTATTCTATATAAATCAGATTTATATCTCATGCTATTCTATATAAATCAGATTTATATCTCATGCTATTCTATATAAATCAGATTTATATCTCATGCTATTCTATATAAATCAGATTTATATCTCATGCTATTCTATATAAATCAGATTTATATCTCATGCTATTCTATATAAATCAGATTTATATCTCATGCTATTCTATATAAATCAGATTTATATCTCATGCTATTCTATATAAATCAGATTTATATCTCATGCTATTCTATATAAATCAGATTTATATCTCATGCTATTCTATATAAATCAGATTTATATCTCAAGCTATATAAATCGGATTTATATCTCATGCTATTCTATATAAGTCGGATTTATATCTCATGCTATTCTATATAAGTCGGATTTATATCTCATGCTATTCTATATAAGTCGGATTTATATATCATGCTATTCTATATAAGTCGGATTTATATCTCATGCTATTCTATATAAATCGGATTTATATCTCATGCTATTCTATATAAATCGGATTTATATCTCATGCTATTCTATATAAATCGGATTTATATCTCATGCTATTGTATATAAATCAGATTTATATCTCATGCTATTCTATATATAGCAGATTTATATATCATGCTATTTTATATAAATTAGATTTATATCATGCTGTTGTATATAAATAAGATTTATATATACCACGCTATCCTATGTATATAATATAATAAAAAAAATGCAGATTTTTTTGTTAGCCGATAATTTTATTTGTTTTAAATAATATTTTTAATATTAAAATTTTAATTTAAAAATATTAGGAATTCCTAAACAAACAAATAAAAAACTGTCTTTGTGACACAAGTGGCATATTTCTGGAGTTTTTTTTTATTAAGTTGTCTGATTATAGAATTTTAATTAATATATCGTACATTTTTTATTTCATTATGAAACTAACAAATTTATAAAAAAAAAATTATTAAATTGTGATTTTAAATATCTTTTAATTTTTTTTATAAAGGGTTATGCATTTTTCTGTTTCAAAGTAAAGTTAAATAAGACACACGTAGTGTTTTATGCCTAGATCGTGTCCAAGTCGTGAACTAAATGTAAATCAAATCTGTTGATTACTTACGTTTTGGTAAATCAAATCGGCATAAAAGCTAATGCGATTTGATTCCATTGGACTTATTAGGAGGGCTATGTCAAAGACTATTTACAAATTAATAATGTCCTAAAATGGGAATAAGTTATTGCCGAGATGCAAGCCGATACAGACGAAAATGGGTTTAAAAACTATCACAAAAAAGGTCCAGGCATTAAAATGAAAACGAAACTTCATCAAAATCATGGCTTTATACATACATAACATAATCGGTCATTAAAACCATTCAGTTAGGATTACGAGCTAGCTTCTTACGCCGGCATAAGTGCCGGAACCTACAGTTTAAAGTCAACTTCTAATTGCAGATTTTTTGACAAACTTTACATGCCAAATTTTTTATTTCTTCTCAGAGTTTTTCCTAGAAATCTGGTGAGAGGAAATCGCCGAAGAAATAGTGTCTTCATACTTCGTATTGTTAGAAATGTCTGATCTCGGGTTAGAACCGTGCCCCCACGTCTAATAAGCCAACACACTACCTAGTAGAGTACGGCGACCTTAAGTTGGTTTTTGTATAGATGGAGGTGCAAATCCTAATGCAAAATAAACGGAAATAAATCGTAAAATAGGGCCAATTGCTGAGACTACTGTGTAATTGATAAATTCGGCTTATCCGAGATACTTTTTCTAACATAAGCGATATTTTCAGCAGGGCATACATTGCAAACATTACTGTACCGGTTTTTAGTTTTTTGAAATTTCTTTAAAAACTTGCTATTATCTTATGCAGTGCGGTCTACAATGCTTGAAAAGTAGTAGCATTTGTAGTGTTGGTTTTGAAACCATTAGATGGTTAAGCCTTTACTGCTTTTTTACGATGATTTTTCCAATTTTTTTTTTAATAATTTCTGAAGTTTTTTTAAAAGCACAGCAAAACAACATTCCACACTTATATTGTATGCAGCACCACTTGTCTTTTGCTGTTTAAACGTTTATTAAAACGTTTCAGCGTTTTCGTTGCCGTAGAACTTTTTAATTAAATTCCATTTTTTTTAGTTTTTCATAATTTTTTAATAAATTTTTCCCAGTTTTTTTATTTTTATTTTTTTTATTTTTTAATATCACCAGTGCCAGTACCTTGGCTAACAGTGGTCGCGGGCATGCAACAGTTTCAGTGGCAACAGTAGCTACTGCCTCTCGGGGTTTTTTTTTTAATTTTATTTGCTGTGTTGTTTACTGGCTTTTAAATTGTTGCTAAATTTTCACAAATTAACCACAAAGTGTTTAATTTTATAACATTTTTCTTTTTTACTCTTTTCATTTAACCCTGCTCTGCTCTTTAGCTGTACGAGTGTATTTCATTTGTAAACCCTTAAAGGGCTGCTTCAAGTGGAGAGTTCAATATGCTGGAAATTTTTTTATATTTTTGCGGTTCAATCATTGCCATTGCCATACTCATACCTTTGCCGTATACCGCAGTTGTTTTGGGGAAATGGTGAAAAAAAAGAATGAAACAAATTATGGAAAAATTTTTTTAAAAACATTTTAATGCCACAAGCGACAATTTATTAAACATTTCCAGTAAAACTTTGTTAAAAATTTCTATGAATTCATTATGAAAATAATTACTACCACGGAAATAATTGTAATCGAAACTATTTAAAGCGTGCTTAATTTGCAATTCAAAGCAGATTAATTTGTTCTTTTAAATTTAAATTTAAACAGAAAATTAACATTTTAATGAATTCATTATCGCCTAAGTTTTTAAATGGAACACAGGGGCCACTAAGAACTCATCTCCTATCGGTGTTAATATCTCGCAACGGTTTTGTATCCTGATAACAAGGCTATCCTGGGCAACTGTAAAGCTAAGAGCAGGCACACTTCTTCCAATTACAAATAAACTCACGAATATATATGGTCTTACAACAGCGACTGCTGAACTTTAACTAATGACAGCTGCCATATTGTTGATCTGTCAAAACTCTTATTAACTCTGTGTTACCAAACTCTGTTTCACCATGGACGAATGTAGACAATGACATTTATTCACTGTATGAGTTCTGGAGCAGTTGGTAAATGACAAAATCTCGCTTAGAAAAATCATCTTCAGTGACAAGGCCCATTTCTGGATTAATGGGTATGTAAAGAAATAAATGTATAGAATATTGGACTTACAAGTACGCATGACATCCAAGAGCGTTTAATGCATCTTTAGAAAGCACTAGAGATTGGTGATTACCAACTCCCTTTAGCCTGAGTTGTATAATCTGAACACCCACGATATGTGGTTTCGACAAGACGTTGCTATATGACACACACAGCTTACGCCACATTGAATATTTCTCTCAAGGAATTTGGGGCACGATCACCTCACGTGGACACAATGATCGTGGACTTTATCTTGTGGAGTTTTCTAAAATTGCAGATGAGAACTACAAAAGACAGAACACAGCTATTCTATCTGACTGCTAGGTTGCCGTTGAGGCACTCGGCTCTTATAAGATTAAATCGGAAATAATATAAAACTGTCCGAGAAAACTGAATTGGCTAGGTAATGGAAATATGGTTATCATCTTCTGGGTGCCCATCATATGAGAATTTTCAGCAGCAAGTAAGCAAACAAGCTTGCGTATAGAGGACCTCTCATGCCGTTGATGGCACTAGAAGCCTTCTTTGCGATGAGAGCGAAAGTTTGTCAAGGTATGTTCAACAAAAGGGAAGATAACGAGAGACTAACATACATACATACATACATAATTGGTCATTACAACCCTTCAGTCAGGATTACGACCTAGTTTCTCACACCACTTATGTTGTGTGTGTTAATTTTATACATGAGTGGTGGGACCTACAGTTTTTAAGTCGACTCCGAACGACAGATTTTTGAGAAACTTGTCATAGAAATTTTATTTACTCTCAGAGCTTTTGCCAGAAATCTGCTGAGAGGAAGTCGCCGAAGTAATACTTTTTGTATTTTGTTTTGATGTCTGGACTGGGACTCGAGCCCTGGCTTTACGTCTAATAAGCCAACACACTACCTACTATACTACGGCGACTATGAGAGACAAACACTCTTTTCAAATCAATTGGGGTTGAGGCAATCGACACTTTTATTGAGAAACTGAGTCAAGCATCAGACCAGACGCTGGTAAAAGATCATTTTACAGAGCTCTATAGACTCAGGGTTTACTTATTAAAAGGTTTATGTGAAATAAAATGTGTGGATTCGGTGAAGATGGGAATAAATTATCGCGACACATTCTTGGAACCTGTAAAGTATTAATGTATCCCAGAAAGGAACATATGAGTGTATCTCAAGTACTAGGCACTAAGTTATCATTGTTGACATCGAGCAGTATCCTGAAATTTGCTAGAGCAATTGGTTTGAAGGAGATAAATAAATAAAGTTAAAAGGGATACAATAGATCGCGTTGTCGCATTTCTAAGGCTCGTCTTCACGACGATAATAAGTCCTAAATGTATTCTAATAAGCGACAAATCACAGTGGCCTTCATATATAACTCATGTTATCGATCAGAATCTGTGTGTTTTATGCCTCAAAGTCATGGAAAATAGAAACTTTGGGATAGACTTCACCTAGGAAAGCCGTGGCGGACACTTGAACAATGTTATATTTCATACTTAAATTCCAAAGAAGCAAGCTTAGTACTGTTGTCGAGGTTATTACGAGGCATTGCATTACTGGCATATATGCGAGGCGCATTGGTCTTGGACACCTCGCAAATAATTTCTGTAGAAGTTGCAGTGAGGAGTAGGATGAGATTGTTCTGCATCTACTGTGTACATGCCCGGAGGGTGGCCAATATTTGGAGAATATGAATGAACTGTCATGCATTGATTTTTGCAGTGTGAGTCGCTTTATTGGAAGTTTGGAGTGTTTCCTAGAATAGGGGGGAAATGGGAAACTGTGATATCACAATGGGTCCTATGTGTGTCCTAAGTGCGTCCGCTCATGCTCATCCTTCTTCATATCTATATTGCATCAGTATGTCTTTCAAAGGACTCAAAGAATGGAAGCGCTTAAAAAAGATTTATTGATTACGGGACTATACATGTATTGTCGTAAAGGGTTGTCTTAGTATCGCGACCAGAGATCAGCAATGAATCGCTTTTTCGCTACTCATAAGAACTCATGAAATTTTGAGTATGAGTGAGTCAACAGTATTGAAATCCAACTACTCTGATTCATTCGTACTCACTACAACATTGATTTATAAGTACAGGTTGAAATGAGTATGAGTACAACGTCGACATCAAACTCATAACATTCGAAATATGTTTGATTCATACTCCTACTCAGACCAGATTTATAAATTTAGAAAAGTACTTATAATACTCATAAATGGATGCGAGAGATTCGCATCATTCGTCAAAATTTACAGTCTTAGTTGTTGTTGCATTTACAAAGAAAGAAGAAAGACACCTAAACAAAAAAGACAAAGACAGCAATCAGAGCAAACACACAACCTTCTAGTGAGTATTGTGGTGTTCGTATGCGAATCATACTTATTTTATGATTCGTGTATACGATGAGTCATGGAGAGTCGAAATCAATAACATCATGCGTATTGTTAAGCATGAGTATCATGAGTATTTCAAACTTTGAATATGAGTAGCATGAGTATGACATTAAAATAAGTATGAATGCGTATAAGTATCAGAAATTATAAGTATGATTCGAATCTACTCATCGTTTTGAATACTCATTGCTGACCTCTGATCGCGACCATACGATTTACTGTACTCTCCTCATATTTTAAGGGATATAGCTATCACGCATCATGTTGCCTCGAGGCCTATTGTCCTGACAAACTTTAGGATATATCGCTGACCTATATTTGGCTATCTATTTGGATGAAGAATTTATTGGCGGTTGGCGAATCGGTGAGCTAGGGAAGCAAATTGCTTTATCGGGATAGGAAGCATACCTATCATCGACTATAATTAAATCGTAGGGACTTCTTTATTTTCTTCAAATGCTCTTCCTATATTTATTCTGCAACTTTCTCTCAGCAGATTTTTGGCAAAAACTTTAAGATCAAAATAATATTGATATGCAAAGTTTCTCAAAAATCTGTCTGTCGACTTTGAACTGTAGGTCCCGCTAGTTATGTATAAAATTAACACAAACCAGCAGAAGGAGTGTGGGAAGCAAGGTCGTAATCCTGACTGAAGGGTTGTAATGACAAATTATGTATGTATACTCTTACGGGTTATTGTATAGGCTGTTAGTTAGGGACTTTGCATATTTGCTAGTGTTGCTAGGACTGCAAAATTTTTTATTTAAAAAGTTCTTGGACTGCGAGGAATTTAATTCAAATTTTCGTAGATAGTTTAGATTTGTATTTACAATGGGTCCACTTGATCTCCGGGTACTGTACTTGTCTCAATGGGCAAGTAAACGTCCTCTAACCTTAGATTTGCATGACCTAAAAAAATTTTAGCATAAAAAATTTGTCGGACGACAATACTTTTTTGTTTAAAATTTTCTTGCTTTCAAAATTTTAGTTTAGATTTGTATTTACAATGGATTTACAATTGATCTACGGGTACTGTACTTGTCTCAATTGGCAAGTAAACGTCCTCTAACCTTAGATTTGCATGACTTAAAAAATTTTTTAGCATAAAAAATTTGTCGGACGACAAAAAATTCTGTTCGAAATTTTTGTCACACACATATATTTATTAATGTAAAGTACTTGAAGATATTAATTTGCTTTTTAAAATATCCCCCTTTAGCTGCTGTTCCTTTGCTCTTTAATTTTCCCTGTGGGCCATATTGGCATGCATTTTTCTTTAATTTCCTTGCGAATTGCGTTTATCTGTCACTCGTTAGCTTACTTTGTGACTGTGACTTGCGTATGCATTATCACGCTCTTAATTTGTTGTATGTATTCGGATTTATTTTCATTAAAAATTTGGCGGCGGAATATATGATTAAAATTCCTATCTTTCTCTACTTGACGTTATGTATGTAAAGTATTTTCAATAAATTCTGTTTTCTTGCTTTTCTTTTGGTTTACTGTTGCACTCTGGGGACACTGTGGGCAAACTGCATGCATAGCTTCTGCACGAAGCCTTTGATTCGTTACAATGGCACACACACGCCATACAGTTTGCCTTTTTGACAATGGCTGGCATACACATGGAGACATATTAAATGAATATGTAAGCAGCGTGCGTATACATAAGTGTAGGAGTGAGTGAGAGAGTAAGGCAGTAAGGGAGTGTGTGTGTAAGTGTGTGTTTAATAAATTGTATATGATTTTATTGAGTCCTTTTGTTTATATTATTAACATATCAGTTGGTACAGATGGGTATGTACATACGTATGTGCATGAGGAGTAAAGAAAACTTACTGTAAAGTTTTATGGTACCATCCATTTCACCACGAGGATTTTTGGCGACACACTTGTAGCTGCCATAATCACTTTTCTGTACATTCGTTATATGTAAACGCATTGTTGCCTTGTATGAAGGATTACCGGGTATTGTTTCGGTTCTGTAAAGAAAGAAAAAATCCAAAAAAAATTAAACTTTTTTGTATGTACACATTCAGTCTTTCATTTTCAATCTTATAAAGGAAAAAAAAGGAAAGGGGGAGGAAAAGGCAGGGAGGGCATAGGTCATGGAATATGTACATATAAGAATATAATTGTATGACAATGAACAAAGTCATCGTCATCAACATCAACATCAACATATCGCCATATGAATATGAATTAAAATTTTTAATAAATGGTTACAGGCAGCCAAGCAACCAGCCAGCCAGCCCTCCCACCACCACCAGAGCAGCCAAACGACGTTGTCAAACATGAGTGGTATTCAACAAAATGGGTCATAAATATTAAATAAAGGAATTGAGTATGAAAAGAGAGGACGAGTGCCAGGAAAAGAGTTACAACCCAAAAAGTGTAAAATAATATGAAATTGTTGCCATTAATCTTTGCAAGCGATACTTTGTATGTATGATTGCTAATTAAATTACTTAAAAACCAGTATCCTTGATTATAAATAAAAATGAAACAAAAAAAAAAACAAACAAAAAAAATCTGAAAATTAAGTGATAATTACATGCTAAAAACTTGTTTAATTATGGGTATAAAAATGAAAATAAAATAAAAAATTGTGTTGTATACTTGAACTAATGAAAACGTTTTAATTATAATAATAAAGGCACATACATACATACATACAAAATGTATGAATATAATCTTATTCTAATTAGTTTAATAACCCCTTCTAAAGACAATGTCTTATCAATGATGGCCCAGTTTCTCAATAGAATTTCGTTTTATTTTCTGAAGCCCTTCATGGCCCTTTTCTTATCTATTTCTCATGCAAAACAGTGGTTACAATAGGCAGACACCAAAAAAAGCCAACGAAATAAACTGAAAAATAAATAAAAAAGCAAATAAAAATAAAATAATTTTTTTTTAATTTAAAATCAAACAAAAAATTAAATAAAAAAATATTTTTAATTTGAGAATAAAAAATTATAGAAAACGAGGAAAAAAAGTATATATCGGTCCGCCATCTAACGTTTTTTTTTTCTAACTAGTGCTTATTTCGTGAATGGTAATACTTAGCTCATGTCTGATTTGACAAATAATTAGTTTTATTCTTCCGCTGAACGAATATGGTTGTGTATACGCTTGAACAACGCTGGGAAATATTGCGACATTACTTTGAAAATCATTGGTAACGTTGCAGAATGTGTGCGAAAATTGCATACGGATTTTGGAAGCAGAGAAGCACCGTCAGCTCCGTATGTTCGTTATCTTGTGAAAAAAAGTGAAAGAAACTGGCATCCTCATCGATAAACCAAAGCATGAAAAGCCAAAAACAGTGCGTACACCCGAGAATATTGCTGCTGTGGCAGAAAGTGTGCGTGAAGCGCCATCAACATCAATTCACTGCCGTTCTCAACAATTGAACATTTCGGAGACATCATTGAGACGAATTTTGCATAAAGACCTTGATATGACGCCATACAAAGTCCAATTGGTTCAGGAGTTGAACCCAATTGACCATCCAATTCGTTTTCGCTTCGCTAAGTGGATCTGCGATCGACTTACAGAAGATGCCGATTTTGACAAAAAAAAATCATCTTTTCAGATGAAGCTCATTTTGATCTTGGCGGGTATGTAAACAAGCAAAATTGTCGCATTTGGGGCACAGAAAAACCGCACGCATACATTGAAAAGCCGACGCACCCAAAACGAGTCACTGTTTGGTACGGATTTTGGCCCAGAGGCATAATTAGGCCATTCTTCTTCGAAAATGAGCAAGGAGTGGCCATTACAGTCAATGGCGATCGTTATCGGACCTTGTTGAACGAATTTTCGTTCACAAAAATTGAAGAGGAGGATATTGGCAACATTTGGTTTCAACAGGACGGCGCTACGCGCCACACGGCCGAAGCTACACTCGATGTTTTGCGCCCTGTTTTTGAAGATCGCATTATCAGCCGCAGAGCTGATGTCGTTTGACCACCTCGGAGCTGCGATTTGACACCGTTGGACTATTATTTGTGGGGTGCCGTCAAAGATAAGTGTTACGCCGACAAGCCAGAGACAATTGACGCTTTAAAGGACAATATTCGTGAAGCCATTGGTGAAATACAGCTGCACACAACCGATAATGTGCTTAAAAATTGGACCGATCGTGTAGGCTACTGCATGGCCAGCCGAGGCAGCCATTTGAATGAAATTATTTTCCATTATTAACCGGAAGGATTGTACTTTCAAATAAAAAAAAGAAATTTGAGAAAATATTCAGTAGTTTTTTTGTTTAAAGAATTTTCAAAAAAAAAAAGTTATTTGGCGGACCCTTTATAAGGAAAATATCAACATCCGAATTCACTTGCTGCCGTCTCAACTGTTTGTTAGGTTAGGTTAGGTTGAAGTGCTAGCGTTGATGCCAAAAGCTCACTTGAGCACGCATAGCGGCCCCTTAAGACGCCACAGGTGAACGCAGTCTCTGTACTGATCAAGTTCTTCCAAATCAGAGAAGAAGAAATTGTTGGTCAGCGCAAGGTATTAACATTTAAAGCACAACCACCCTACTACCTACCCTTGAAATCAATTAACGATAGCTCCATCAAGCTGACAAGGACTGGAGAGCCAAATAATATATATCTGCCCCTCTCTAGAGATGGGCATTCACAAAGAAAGTGCATAACAGTCTCCTCTTCCTAAGCGGATCTGTACCCACGGCAGAAGTCGTTAGATGGGAGCTGAAATCTGTCCGCGTGTCTTCCCATAACATAATGACCTGTAAGCACGACCACAGTGATTGAGATGATGTCACGGCCAAGTCCGAGTAACTGGTTGGTGCACCTTCTATCCATCGAGGGCCAAGTCAGCCTAGCGGTGGAGCAAGACGATCGCCAGCTTGGCCGAGGTAAGTGGCATCCCCAAGTCTACTGAAGAGGATGCCGGAAGTAGTGCACCAGCCCTGGCGAGCTCGTCGGCTTTGCAATTTCCCTAAATATTGCTGTGCCCGGGGACCCAGACAAATGTGACATTGAAGCGCCAAGAAAGAAGGTCGAGGCAACGGCGACATTCCCTGATAGTTATTCCTGGAATTATTCACAGCGTTCTTATGGCAGCCTGGCTATCAGAAAAAGATCGAGATGCGGGTGAATGGAACACCGTAGTCGAGGATCCATTGAGCAGCCCAGTAGATGGCCATTACCTCCGCCTGAAACACGCTACAATAATCCGGCAGTCGGAGGGAAATGTTCAGGTCCAGTTTCCCAAACTATACTCCTCTACCAACCTTGCTATTGAGTTTATTGCCATCGGTGTATACATCCAAGAGTTCCGGGGGGACGCTCATGTCAGAGGCCCAGTCGCCCCTGCTTTGTTAGGTGCTGCTCAATATTTTGGACCATGTTATTATGTTATTGAAGTCGTTGTGGTCTTGAAAGTAGTGCTATGGCTTATTAGACGTGAGCCCACGGTTCAAACCTAAGGAAACATGAAAAAAAAAATATTTTTTTGGCGACTTCCTCTCCTCTCTCAGATTTCTGGCAAAAACTCTGATAGTCAAATAAAATTGCCATGAAAAGCTTTAAACTGTAGCTCCTGCCACTCATGAATAAAATTAAAACACACAGTAAAAGTGTTAGGTTGTAATCATGACTGAAGTACTTGTCTTCAATTCTTCACTACCATTTGTAATGAACTTGAATCCAACAGAACCTCCGGTGTCATTATAGCTTAGGTTCCCTTTTGTCCGATTATACCAACATACAGTAATCCTTCGATTTACGTCGCCTCGATTAACGTTGTTTCGATTTACGTCGTCAAATTGTTTGTTCCTTCTAACTTCAATTTGCGTCGTCAATTGATTTACGTCGCCTTTTTTTTTTGGAAACAACTGCGACGTAAATCGAGGTATTACTGTAACTTTTTTATGTTCCTTGTTAAAAACAGAGTACTTTGTAGTATGAGCAATAAGAAATTCGATTTACGTCGTTTCGATTTACGTCGCCTTTGGTTTGGAACCAACTGCGACGTAAATCGAGGGATTACTGTACTCAAGTCTCTGTATTTTGTCCAACTCCATCTGTGCTGGTTTTTAAATTTGCTCTGCCGGTCCAGACACTGACCTTTCAGCTTCCATAAGTATGAACATTATTCATGATTTTCCTGCAAGTATCCCCATAATTTGCCTGCAAGCCTTTGATGTGACTTCCATGCCATAATTTACTATCCAATGGATATTCTTTGATATTTCTTGAAATTTTACCTTTAGTTTCTGTGCTATTAACTCATCCAGCAGTCCAATGTGTTGCCATTTAAGAAGTTTTTTCTTTCACGAAAATGATGCTCTTGTGGCCTTACCCAGACTTATCCTTAACCTATGTGGCAAGCTCTACAGACTGATAACTTCAAGACCCCTTTTCAGGATGTCACTAAGGACCTCTAGAAATTTATTTCAGCTTTTGGAATGATGCGGAATGTCCTCCTCAGACAGTTTAACAAAAACTTATTCGCAGGATTTTGTTTTTTCTTCAAAATTCTTCAATCGAATGAATTTTTCTCAAACATTTTCAATGTAATGGGCATACCCATCGCCAATATTTTAAAGCTTTTATTAAATTGTTTACAATTTTTATTGCATTTTCTTGTTTGCCAATAATTTAATAAAATTTTTGCAATTCATTAAATGAATACTCTACGTCCCTCTCTTCACCCTCTTAGCCCTCATTATTATTGTCACTCCAATTCCATTTAAACGCCCCATAAGTCATGTGTAGGTATTGAGTTGCGTATCATTTTCTTAACGCATTTCATTTAAAAAAAATATCCCCACTTGAGAAAAATTGGTTAAATTATGCAAAAAAAAACCTCATCTATTCTCTTCGATTTTATTATTCAGGCAAATTTTTTTTTAAATTTTTTCTTCTTCTTTCTTTCTTTAGTTTCCATACTCATAGCGCAATAATAAAACGATGACATCAAAGATAAAAAAATACAGAAAAAATTCAGAGAAAAAATTCTCTGATTAAACGTTGTACGCCAGAATGGACAGCACAATGCGATTATAAACGCAATTCAATGACCTTGGCCTTGATAGTCATTGTGAAATGAAAAGAAAAACTTGGAATCAATGATAAAGACTAGAATCTACAATGCAATCGAGGGAGAGGCAATTAAAATTATTCATACATTTTCTTTTCTTTTTTAAATATGCATGAGCCCAAGGCACTGAAAAGATACATAAAAGTCGGAGTAAATTGTGGCAAAGCTTTAGGGCATATTTTGTATTTAATTTTTTTCATTAAAACATTTTGTCGGCCGACATTTTTGAACACAAAAATCATATATTCTACCTACAAAGCTTTATATTTTCCATAATGCTGTGGAAAAAATATTTCAAATTATCATATACATGATCCAACTGATTTTGTCGGCCGACATTTTTGAACACAAAAATCATATATTCTACCTACAAAGCTTTATATTTTCCATAATACTGTGGAAAAAATATTTCAAATTATCATATACATGATCCAACTGATTTTGTCGGCCGACATTTTTGAACACAAAAATCATATATTCTACCTACAAAGCTCTACTATTTTCCAAAATGCTGTGGAAAAAATAGTTCACATTATCATATGATCCAACTGATTTTGTCGGCCGACATTTTTGAACACAAAAATCATATAGTCTACCTACAAAGCTCTACTATTTTCCATAATGCTGTTGGAAAAAATATTTCAAATTATCACTGATTTTGTCGGCCGACATTTTTAAACACAAAAATCAATATATTCTACCTACAAAGCTTTATATTTTCCATAATGCTGTGGAAAAAATATTTCAAATTATCATATACATGATCCAACTGATTTTGTCGGCCGACATTTTTTAACACAAAAATTATATATTCTACCTACAAAGCTCTACTATTTTCCAAAATGCTGTGGAAAAAAATATTTCAAATTATTATATATATGATCCAACTGATTTTGTCGGCCGACATTTTCATGTTTATTTATGAAAAAATGTTTGGAATATTCCTTTCAAAGAATATTTGCCGACCGACATTTTTTAATTCAAATGTTTGGTCGTGTAAAAAGGGTTTTTCAATATATGTATGTATGTATGTATGTTTAAAATTAAGCCGCTGTTACAATAAAGGTAAGGTCCAGTGTAAAAAATATTTAAATAATCATAAACATAATCGAATTGATTTTGTCGGCCCACATTTTTATATTTTTTAAAACTGTCGGCCTACATATTTTAAATTCAAATATCCGGCACATGAAAAAAGGGCTTGTAAAACTAGATTTGTCAGCTGACAGTCTTCGTTTCAAATGTTTAGTTATGAAAAAAAGAGTTTTAAGTATTATTTTAATTTGCAACTATAGTCCGGTAAAAACCATATTTGTCGGCCGACATTTTTCAATTCAAATGTTAAGTCATGTAAAAATGGTTTTTGAATGTATGCTTCTAATAAAACTGTAATTTTAATGAGCAAAAAGGAATATGTTTGTATAACCTACACGCTTGTAAAACCATATTTGTCGGCCGACATTTTTTAATTCAAATGTTAGGTCATGTGAAACGGGGTTTCAGTATTTGTTTTTAATCAAGCCGTCATTTTAACAAAGTAAGCGGAAAGTGTTTGTATAAGCCACAGACTGGTAAAATCATATTTGTCGCCCGACATTTAAAATTAACATTAGTTCTAGTCAATCGCTTCTACCAAAGTTCTTATTCCAATAACGTAAGTCAGAAAGCCAAAGCTTTTAAAATCATGTTTGTTGGCTTATTAAACGAGTGCATTAAAATTTGTCGTCCGACACTTTTCATTCTTAGGTGTGATACATTTTAATTTTCTAATCTTTTTGGCGTTGCCAGCCACAGTACTGTGTTTTATACAAAAAAACTCTTTTCAAAACATTTTGTCTGCCGACATTTTTTATACTTTGCTCTACTAATAAACACGTATGCGTGGGTATTTTATATTTCTAATCTAGCTGATGTAGCCACCCACAGTACTGTGTTTTATACAAAAAAACTCTTTTCAAAATATTTTGTCGGCCGACATTTTTTATACTTTACTCTTAGGTATGGTACAATTTAATCTCCTAAACTAGCTGATGTTGCCACCCGCAGCACTGCTTTATACCAAAATTTTATTCAAAATATTTTGTCGGCCGACATTTTTTATACTTTACTATAAATACGTATGAATTGAAATTTAATTTTTGTAATCTCGCTGATGTTGTCACCCACAATACTGAAGATGAAAACCATTTTTCAAAAATATTTTGTCGGCCGACATTTTTTATACTTTACTATAAATACGTATGAATTGAAATTTAATTTTTGTAATATCGCTGATGTTGTCACTCACAGTGCTGAAGGTGAAAATCGTTTTTCAAAATATTTTGTCGGCCGACATTTTTACACTTTACTCTACCAATAAATATTTACGAGCTGATCATTTATTTTTCTAATCTAGTAGTTGTTGCCCAAAAGCTGAAACAAAATGAATTTTGTCATTAAAAAAATGTTTTTCAAAAATTTTTGTCGGCCGACAAATTTTCTTAATATATAGAACTGATAAGTTTTATATTTCTAATGCGTTATATGGTGATTTTATCCGATAAAAAACTTTTGTGTATAGGACTATTTACTCTAGTGAAGGTTATTTTATGACATTTTAAAAATTCTCCACTTTTTCCATTTCAAATGTCCTGGAATTTACAAAAAAAAAAATTTATTTTTTTTTTTTGATTTTCTTTATTCAATTTCTTTCCTTTTCAATTATTTACTAACACTACCACAATCTACAACGATGTCTGGACTGCATTTTATCCTTCTTCTCACAATTGAAAACGCGGCCAAACTCCTCAAAATTAGCCAAAGTTTGTAAGACACGTAACTCATCCAAAGCATGATCCAAATAGGCAGAGTGTGTCAATTTCGGATGTACCTTGCCACAGAAGAATTGAGCAAAATTAAGGAAAAACACTTGCTGGGTTGTAAATTGTGCCAAGAATCTGCTGCGCCATGATTTAACGGTATGTTGGGTGGTATCATTGGTGGCGTTCAAACTAAAATAGGCATTATAGGCCAAGCGAATGCCTTCATAGTCGGACAACTTTTCATTGAGACTGCGTGACCCAGTGGCCAATTCATTTTGCATACAGCGTAGACCTTGCATAAAACGTTGATTTGCTGAGATTTCCTCACTGGGACCCATTATATTGCCCATGCTGTCATAGTCTATGCCAGATGAATCGAAACCGTGTAACATTTCATGGGCCAAAGCAAAACCCAACACGGAGTATTTGAAAATGTCCTTTAAATTGCGATGATAGATGGGCATATGCAGGAAACCATAGGGTATAATGACCACATTGCGTGACTTGAGATAGAGTGGCGAGGAAGAACTGCCTAGCCATTCGGCAGAAATAACTGCCTCATCGGCTAATAACTCAGGATTGTTAACAGGATCCAAGGTTTCATGGCTATGCTCCACTGTAAGCCTTAGCAAACTTAACTGATTGGCATAAAAGTTATTGGCATCCAGGGTAACCCTTTCATAGTACATATCAAAGTATGTGGCCGTGAGATTACGAGGCGCAAAACCCACACGCATTTTCATGGAATCGATTTTCTGCAATTGTGTTTGCACAATGGGCTGAGGCAATTGCAAGCGATTTTCTTGTATGGTATTGTGGAAGGTCTCCTGCAGATGCTTAAACAATTGCTGTAATTGCAAATCATTTTTCTCCTGGTCCTTGTAGTAGTGTTCACCCACTATATAGCTCATGGCCAAGGGCATGGCTCTTCTCAAACTCGCGATACATTCTTGACGTGTTATCTCATTCGGTCCTTGGGCCTTAAGGTACAGCAAGAACTTCAGCATTATATAGTTGCATAAGGTGGAGGAGTCTACCATGTTAAGTAATTTTACTAAGGAGCGCATATAGGGTATATTTTGTATGATAACAGTGGTGGCCAAATCGGTATCGGGTCCCTTAAGTTCCTTGAGATAGGCCAGCCAATCGATTTGCGGCATGTATTCTTGCAAGTAACTCAATTGCATTTCCTTGGGACCCTCTTCATCCTCCAACTCTTGCAGTTTGTGCAATTGAAACTCAAAACGATTAACTTCTCGTGCTATTTCATTGGCCACCCGTTTGGTTTGGCCAATATCCATTAACAGTTCTATAATGACACCCTCACCCATGGCCAAAGTCTCTGCCAAATCGGGTTTATCCAAATAAATGCTCATGGAAGAGGATTCATCCCAGCGTGGCAATACCTGTTCCTTAAGCAAGACACCATTTAAGCCATACAAACGTAAACGGGCTATGGTTTCCAGCCAATCAAACTTTTCGGCATTCCATTTACGACCACCCTGTTTGGCCAACACATACCAGTGGAAACCTCTGCCCGGCTGCACTAGTTGTAAGTATTTTTTTAAATTGTAAGGTTTCACCTTCTTACAGGACTTGTAATAGCATCTGACTTTATCGTATAGTCCAGCGGTCTCACCTATTGGCCATGAGCCATCATCGGAATCTGTAGAGCTGCTGCTTATCATGGCATACTGGGCTGTCAAGTTCTCTTCCGTTCGATTGGCCGTAACTGTTTGCTGTGCGCCTAAAGGCTTACGTAATAAATGCTCCAGTTTACGATTCAATTCATAATCCATTAAGCCCAAGACATCACCGTAATCCATTTCATCAATGTGCTGTTGATACCAATTGCCACAGGCGTATTGATAAAAATTCTCACAAGGCCTTGCCGTTGCATCCGTATAACGTTCAATATTCAAGGCAGCCAATTGATTGATGTTCTGCGTTTGGTTGTGGGTTTGGCGACAATTTGTCGGTGTTGTACGCCAGATTATGGACGCCAGCAAACCAAAGACAATGCTTAACTTTAACATTGTCTGTTCCGTCTGTCCCGTCTCTGTTTCCTTAAGTTTCTTTTATTTTTTCTTGTTTTTCTGTTTGTTTTTCGTTTTTGGTTTTCAGGCAGTTTTATCAGCACATGTGCCCCCAGAATTTTTTAAATGTTTTTTGTTTTTCTTAAAATTTTTATTTTTTTAAATTAAATATTGCACTTGGATTTTTGACAAAAAAAAAAACAAATTTTTAATCTTTCTTCCTACCACAACTTGTTGCTTAAAACTAATCTGACGTTCATTCTCAAATCCGAATCTAAGTCTATCAAATCTATTTCAATTGCTCTCATCTCTTGTCTTTTATTATTTATTCTGTTCTTCTTCTTATTTCTCTCTCCTCTTCTTTTTTATTCGTTTGTTTTTTTTGGCTCTTGCTTGAAAAATTTTGTTTTTATGTTTCCCAAGAGCTCGCTACTTACGGCAAATGGGCCTCTACGTTCAGCAGAAGAGTTTGTCTTTTAAGCGGAAAGTTTTTTACGTCGCCTCCATTAAGTCTCTCACAACCATTTAGAAGGCTGCAATAGCAGGCAGTAATTGTTTTGTCAAATAATCACAGGCGACCATAGAAAACATACATACAGACAGGATTACGACCTAGTTCCTCACACCACTTATGTTGTGTGTGTTAGCGAACGACAGATTTTTGAGAAACTTTTCATGGCCATTTTATTTCAGAGTTTTTGCCAGAAATCTGCTGAGAGGAAGTCGCCGAGGAAATACGTTTTGTATTTTATTTTGATGTCTGGCCTGGGGTTCGAACACTGGCTTTACGTCTAATAAGCCAACACACTACCTACCAGACTACGGCGACGTCAACAATCAACCAACATAACCAACCAATAAAAGAAAATTTATGGTCAGTTTTAATTAATTTTCTTATTGTTATAACAATTCTGTGTGCCACTGTTTACAACCTGATGTAAACAACAACAATTGGTTTGTTTCTAATTCTGCTTTACACTCGTTTGCGTAAAGAACAACAATTGTTCGATCGATCATTATAGCGGAGATCTTCAAACCACAATTATTCTCTTCGAACGCAACGCGTCTTCACACAAGACTGACTGAATTTTTACTGACTTCGTTGCCTGCTTTGTCTTGCCTCTTATATCACAAAGTAAACAGTCTGATGGATGCTCTTGAAGGAGAGTGACTTCTCATTCTCGAAATCTCTGTAAATGTAAACATCGTTGTTTCATTGCTGTTTGTTTATTTTACATACATAGATACATACATACATACATAATTAGCCATTACAACCATTCAGTCAGGATTACGGCCTAACTTTTCACACCACTCATGTTGTGTGTGTTAATTTATTATACATGAGTGGCGGGAGAAACTTTGAGAGACTTTTTCATGGTAATTTTATTTACTCCCAGAGTTTTTGCCAGAAATCTGCTGAGAGGAAGTCGCCGTGGGAATATTTTTTCATATTTTCTTTTGATGTCTGGCCTGGGGTTCGAACCCTGGCTTTACGTCTAATAAGCCAACACACTACCTACTAGACTACGGCGACCATAGAAAATGTGATGCATAACCATGGGATTTAAGGGCAGAAAGGAATCAAAAATTATCTTAGCTTAGGTCAGACAAGGCGACTGACCTCTCTTAAAGGAAGAGGTTCCAATTTATGCCCATAATTAATTTTACCCGTGGATCAAACATATCCTAGAGGAAACCATCTCGAATTCAAAATAAATCTTGCTACCGCAGCCATCCTTAGGGGAAAATATTCGTCACTTGAAGACAAAAGTACAGCACTGACAAATGAAATGCAAATCAAGCTTTGCCTTCTCCTCAGATCCAAAGCCCCTGTAAAATTGATATGCCGGAATGCCAAGTCTTTCGACATGCCTACCTAAAAGACAGTGGCCTATAACAATCGGAATTGTGCAATGGATGGCCATGTGATTTAAAAACAGAAGTGAGTCGGTCCTCTTCTTGTCCAAACGACTTCAGCAAAGTCTAGCAATATTGCTTACCGGAATATTTAGGGATTTTTCGATCCCTAATTATGCCGAAAAATCCCGGGGGTTCGGGATCAGGGTTTTTAAAAATCAATACCGTTTGGCCAACGTGATTAAGCTTCCTCGTAAAACGAATGGCCGTTATTCAAATTAGCTTAAAATCACTTGGAATACCTATGCCTTTTAACATGTCGAAAATTGCGAGCTCGGCAGTGCAATATACAACGATGGTCCGCAACCCATATAAGAGTTACCTTTCAATAATCCGAAATTTCTCAGAGAAATCCTCAACATTCATGGACAAAGACAGACGTTCTTTAACTGTTCGAATAACTCAAGAGATTTTCAAGGAAAATTCCATTACTCTACAAGCCTTTCGCCGCTTGCCTTATCCCTACAAATACAGCAGAGTCTAGCAATATTGCTTGTACCTTCCGGCTAACGCAGAAGATGAGCAGAGAATAACTAGTTGAAGTAAGGCTATCCGCATTCTTATGTCGTGTAAAATGTCGGAGATTGTGAGCATCGTTAGGGCCTTGGCCGTGGCCTGGCTGTCCGAGTAAATCAAGAGATTTTAAAGAGAAATTCCCGCCACTTAACAAGCCTATCTTCGCTTCTGTTATGCATACAAATTTAGCAGAGTCTAGCAATATCGCTTGTACCTTCCGGCTACCACAGAAGATGAACGAAGAATAACAAGTTGAAGTGAGGCTATCCGCATACTTATGCGGTGTAAAATGTCGGAGATTGTGGGTATCGTTCGGGCCTTGGCCGTGGCCTGACTGTCCGAGTAAATCAAGAGATTTTAAAGGGAAATTCCCGCCACTCAACAAGCCTATCTTCGCCTTTGTTATCCATACAATTGCCCATACCTTCCGGCTACCACGAAAGATAAGAAGAAAGGCCATCGGCATACTTATGCTGTGCAAAATGTTGGAGATTGTAGGCATCGCTAGGGCCCTGACAATGCAGCGTGCGGCATCATACCTGACTTCCATAAAAGAAAACTTGCAAATTCCTTCCTAAATTCTAGGCATTCGTGGACGAGGATGGACAGCGAAGTGATATTCGTTAGGGAATTAAGAGATTTTCGGGGAAAATGGCACAACTCAACAAGCTTTTGCTGTCACGCAATGGAACAAAAGTTTGCGATTCACACTGAAAATATTCTGATCTTCAGATCAGTGGACTTGGTTTACATGCTGGAAAAACAGGCATGTAAACCAGTTGATCATATGGTACCTCGGTAGAGAGATATCGAGTCATTGTTCCTATTGTCTGTTGAAAATTTTATTTTTTTTGACGATTTAAGGCAACAGAAGCTCTTCTATGAGCCCAAAAAAGATAACTTATTCGTACGTACGCCCTTATCGGTTATATGGGTATACTTCATGCAACCAGTGAAGCGTCCGCTCGCCGTAGATAACGTTATGGCTTACTACAGTCCAGTTGCATTAAAAGAATATTGGGGGGAGGGATGTCGGAACTGTTGATAAGCATAGAGTGGGCTTTCTTTTTTATAAGAGAGCGAAAGAGCGCGAGAGAGAGAGGTAGAGAGAGAGAGAGAGAAAGGGAGAGAGAGCGAGAGAGAGAGAGGGAGAGTAATAGAGAGAGGAAGAGTATTTTTCAAACTAATTTCCCTGCCTTATCAAGACTTCTTATCACATTGACTAGCCGTACAAATCAAGGCTTTAGTTGCACTTTAAATTACATGGCAAAAGCACAGAATAAACAACAGATCATGGCAGTCATTAAAAAACATTTCATTCTTACGGCAATAATTTGTTTCATTTGTTTACACAAAGAAATCACCGGCACAGCTTTATGCAATTCAATAATTGAGGAAGAAGACATTTTCGTGCCACACATATTAAATCAAGCGGTGGAAAACGATATAAAAAGATCAATGAACACAACAGCAGATCCTTGCGAGGATTTCTATGCATACAGTTGCGGTAATTATAATGGCTATCCCGACAGCAATGAAGAAAGTGTTCGTGAAATGACACAATATTTGGATTATAAATTCAATAAAAAATTAATAAAGCTCCTGCAACCTAAAACCAAATCAAAACACACATTACAGGAAAAAACCCAAAATTACTACCAGGCATGTGTAGGAGAAAATTCAAAAAATTTTGTGAAATATTTCGAGGAGCTACAAATCAAATGGGCTTTACTGCCCGGCGACTGTGATAGATGTTGGGGGCTTAGAAGTGAACATTTTTGGCAAATATTAGGCCAATTGCAAGCTTATAATTGGAATAACCTGTTAATAAGACATGAAATCACTGCCACTAAGGTTGGTACATTAAATATTATTTTACAACCCGGATTTAATAATGAGCAGCAGCCGTCTAATCTACCAGCAGATATTGCCGTTGAGGGTATTCTTAAGGCTTTAAAGGTACACAATGCCTCTGAAGTAATACAACAATTAAAAGTTACGCAACAAAAATGGTTGGAAATATTTCAAAATTCTACCGCGAGCGAGTACATTCAAACAGAAATGTCCTTAACGGATGTAACAGTAGAATATCCTTTTCTTAGATCATACCTGAGAAAGTTGCTCAGCAAAAAAATCTATAAACTTCATAAAATCCTGTTAAAAAATGTTTCATTCTTTAGACAACTCCATGGAATTCAGTGGACAATCAATGAATTGCATCTGCAAATCAATTATTTAATGCTGCACTTTATATTCTATTTATTTGAGGACAGTAGTCCAAAATTCGCTCCCCAAGCTTGTATTATAGATTTAAGAAATAAACTTGATATGGCCGTTAATTACATGTATTATGAGGAAATCTACTCCCGAGATTACTGGCTCTATGAGGATGGTTTTAGCCGCAGAAACCAGCAATTGGAAAATATAATTCAGCGAATCTTTGAAGAAAATAATTTGAATCTTACCTTCTACCGCATACAAAATTTGCAAGCGAAAGTACGTAGCATTCAAATCAATCTGGGCAATTTGCCTTACCCGGTGTTAAGTGACACAATCGAACAATTTTATGATGAAATTCCCAATCTAGACAATGGAAATTATTTTAAAAATCATTTACTTCTACTACAACATCGTTTCCGTAAGTCTTTGCTGTACCAAGAAGATCTTAACTTTTTCGTAACACCCGATAACAGTTTCGGTAGTTCCGGTTCTATGTTTTATGTTCCCCAACAAAATTTGGTGGTTATACCCTTTGCCAGCTTACAGTATCCCATGTACCATTATATGTTTAAACCTCTCTACCAAGTGTCTTTAATGGGCTTCATAATGGCCCATGAAATGGGGCATGCCTTTGATAAAAGCGAACTAACCACCACAGGCCATGGCTCCATTGTAGAGAAGAATTTATATAAGAAATCTTTAGAATGCATGCAAAACCAACACCCCACCGATGATATTGATGAACGTATAGCTGATCTATTTGGGGAACGTGCTGCATACCGCGCCTATGAAACATTTTATAATACCGACAATAATACAAATTGGCAACGCCAGTTCTACTTAAGCATGGCCCAGTTCTTTTGTAATAAAGGTGATCTCGAATTCATTGAACATGATCCCAGTGATGTACGTTTAAAACAGATTGTTAAGAATTCTCATGGGTTTGCCAAGGCTTTCAATTGTCCATTGGATAGCCCCATGAATCCACAAAAGAAATGTCGTTTGTTTTAATAAATCTTAACGTTAACATAAAATATAATACAAATTAATTTAATTTTCTTTTATAAGAAAAAGTACTTTTTGGAAAATATTAAAAAAGTACCATAAGAAAAACTATTTAAAAAGAGTAATAAAAATAACAAAAAAAATATTTTTAATTATTAAAGCCTTTGTTTCAATGTTTAATTTTATTTTTTTCTTATTTTTCATAAGAAAAGGTACTTTTTGGAAAATAATAAAAAAGTACCTCAAGAAAAAGTACTTAAAAATGGTAATAAAAATAATAAAAAATGTTTTTAATTATTAAAGCCTTTGTTTCAACGTTTAATTCTATTTTTTTCTTTTTCTTATAAGAAAAAAGTACTTTTTGAAAAACATTAAAAAAGTACCTCAAGAAAAGTACTTAAGTATAGTAATACAAATAATAAAACGAAATTTCTTAATCATTATAGCCTTTGTTTCAATGTATAATTTTAATTTTTTTATAAGAAAAAAGTACTTTTTGAAAAATATTAAAAAAGTACCTTAAGAAAAAGTACTTAAAAATTGTTATAAAAATAATAAAAAAATGTTTTTAATCATAGTAGGCTATGTTTCAATGTTTATGGTTAAGAAGAATATCTTAAAAAAGTACTTTTTATTTTTTCAAAAATCCGAATAATTCTGTTATCGTTTGTATGTTTTTCACTGTTCAGAAAAAAAGTACTGTGGTGAGTAGCTAAGAAAAGTACTTTGTACAATTGTTTCCAATTATTATAAAATTTAACTGATATTCAAGTTTTGTAGTCCAAAATAAGATTTTTAATGAAACGCAAGGTTTTTGAGGAAACAAAATAGTACCCCAACCCAAGATTTTCTTTTATCAAAAACTACTTTATTAAAAATTACTTCTTAAAAAGTACTTTATTAAAAATTGCTTCTTAAAAAGTACTTTATTAAAAATTACTTCTTAAAAAGTACCTTATTAAAAAGTACTTTAGTAAAAAGTACTTTAGTACTTTCTCATGCAGACAAGGTTTATGTTGCCGTGTTAAACGAGTAGAGAATATCCAGTTTAACTGAGCCAAACGGAATACTTATTTCGAATATTGTAAGTACCGACCGTATCGTCCTTGACTGGCAATTTTTGGCCATAATTCTGGCTTCTACAAAAGAGTTTCTGTGAAATAATCCGATATTTGCCTTTAAAATCCGCGGTAATCATGGACGAATAAGGACGTTAGCTAACGACTTGTTTGCTGCCTTTCTAAACGTGTAAATCAAGAGATTTTCAGGGGATATCACGCCAACCAACTCTGCCTTAAAAGCTCTGTAGGGGGCAGCCTAATACGGTGTTCAGATATGCACCTTTATTGCGTAAATCGCAATCAACGCCATTATTAAGCTCAATATTTCATATAAAGTTTCAATTAATTATTGCGCAATAAATACGAAAATTGTTATAATATTGAGTAAAACTTAAAATGCAGCACTGTAATAAGTGTGTTTAGGGACGATATTACAATTAACCGAATACTTTCTATTGATATTTGTTGTTTGAATAAGCAGCTGAATTGCGTATATTATTATGTCTGAACACTTAAAATATTGTACTCAATAAACCGAATGTTGACTCAATAAAAGTTCATATCTGAACATAGTTTAAAACAGGACGCTTCAAAAAAAAAAAAATAGGGCAACTCACACTGCCTAGCATTTTGAAGCCATCGGCATAAACCTCAAGGATCCCATTAAGAAGATCCGTATCTTCAGTCCACAAGCCTCTACTTACATACATACATACATAAATAATTGATCATTAAAACCCTTCGGCCAGGATTACAACCTAAGCCTCTACTTCGGATTACAGAAATTAAATGCCGTATTTAGAAAGTTACAAGCAATTGAATGTCTTCTCAGAATTTCAGTGTGTCCCTAGCGCAGACTGGAACCGGATTTAACTGCTTTAAGCTTTAGCGCCAACATCTTAATTGTCTGTGGAACAAAGTAGACTAGTGATCAGAAAGGCTAACTGCCTTCGAACTCTGTACTGTTTACCAAACTGGAATGTCAACAGAAAGAGAGTTGTTGTCAGTATAAGATTATCTCCTATCTTCTGTGGAAACGTACACAGAATTACGAGACCAAAAAAGAGAGCTTAAAAGAGTACCGAACATTAACTAGCAGCAGTTGTAAGAGTAGTAAAGAGAGAAATGTATTCAAAAATATAGAAAATGTAAGTCAGATTTACAGTTGTGAGTAGGTGGGGTCACAGAAAAAGAGAACTTAGGCGAGACTTGCAATCTAATTTCAATTCTTGTTATCACTAATCGATACGATAAGAAAATCAAAACCAATAGTTGCGCTTTAAGTTTCAACGTAAAAATATCAGAAAAACCGAAAACGGATCATGCAAGCGATTAAAAAACATTCCCTCGTTTCGATGGCAATAATTGTGTTCATCTTGTTGAACACTAACATCGCAGGCCGTTATCACTTTAAAGTAAAGGGTTTTCAACACCATGACTTTAATTACGATTGGGAAAGGAAAATACAACAGTCACTTAACACAACAGTAGATCCTTGTGAGGATTTCTATGCATACAGTTGCGGTAATTATAATGGCTATGCCAACAGTGATGAAAATGTTCAGGAAATCACGCAATATTTGGATCAAATATACGATACAAAACTAATGGAAATGTTTGCACCCAAACACAGTGTTGACAATAAATTTTCAAATAAACAGGAATCCTTTCCGTATGTCTACGGTCTGTGGTGGAATGCAGGGCATCATAATTATTCCGAAAACAATCAACAAACGTTTCGGGAGAAAACACAAAATTACTACGAGTCATGTGTTAAAGAAAATCGTACGAATTTAATGAAATATTTTGAGGAGCTGCAAATAAGGTGGCCGTTATTATCAACTCCAGGCGAAACAAATGTGGCACTTAGTAAAGAAGATTTTTGGCAAGCGTTAGGTCAATTGCAAGGTTACAATTGGAATAACCTGATAATAACACATGAAATCACTGTCAGTAAGGATGACAGTATAGATATTATTTTACAACCGGCATATAAAAACCTGCCAAAAGATATTGATATTGAAGGTAGTCTAAAGGCTTTAAAGGTAGACAATGCCTCTGTCATAGTACAACAATTAAAAGTTACGCAACTAAAATGGTTGAAAATATTACAAAATGTTACCACAAACGAGTACACTTACACTGACATCGCCTTAAAGAATGTAATCGCAGAGTATCCGTTTCTTAAATTGTATCTGCAACAGTTACTAGGTGTATCCGTAAATAAAATTAATCGCATTTGGTTCAGAAATGTTTCATTTTTTAATTATTTTCGTGATATTGAGTGGCCAAGCGAAGAATGGCAACAGCAAATGAATTATTTGATGCTCCACTTCCTGTTCTATTTGTTTGATGACAGTACAACAGCCTTCATTGAGAAATCTTGTGTAAAAGATTTAAGAAATAAACTTGATGTGGCCGTTAATTACATTTATTATGAGAAAATATTCTTAAGAGAGCAAAGAAACTATGACGACATAATCAACCGTTTAATAAGTCAAATTTATTTTTTTTTTTACGAACTTTTTGAAGAAAACAAACTTAATCTTACCACACAACAAGTGAAGGATTTAAAGGATAAATTGCATAGAATTGGAATTAATCTAGGAAATCTGCCTTATCCCTTGTCCATCGAAACCATAGAACAATTTCATAAGGGAGTTCCCCCTCTAGACAATGGAAATTATTTTAAAAATCATTTGTTTCTACTGCAACATCGTTTTCTTAAGTCTTTGTTATACAAAAAAAATCTCAATTTTTATATAACAGCCGACAACAGTTTCGGTAGTTCCGGTTCTATGTTTTATGTTCCCCAACAAAATTTGGTGGTTGTACCCTTTGCCAGCTTACAGTATCCCATGTACCATTATATGTTTAAACCTCTCTATCAAGTGTCTTTAACGGGCTTCATAATGGCCCATGAAATTGGGCATGCCTTTGATAAAAACGAACTAAGCACCACAGGCCATGGCTCCATTGTAGAGAAGGATTTATATAAGAAATCTTTAGAATGCATGCAAAACCAACACCCCACCGATGATATTGATGAACGTATAGCTGATCTATTTGGGGAACGTGCTGCATACCGCGCCTATGAAACATTTTATAATACCGACAATAATACAAATTGGCAACGCCAGTTTTATTTAAGCATGGCCCAGTTCTTTTGTAATAAAGGTGATCTCGAATTCATTGAACATGATCCCAGTGATGTACGTTTAAAACAGATTGTTAAGAATTCTCATGGGTTTGCCAAGGCTTTCAATTGCCCATTGGATAGCCCAATGAATCCACAAAAGAAATGTCGTTTGTTTTAATAAATCTTAATGTGAACATAAAATAAAATACGAATTAATTTAATTTTTTTTTTGTAAGAAAAAGTACTTTTTGCAAAATATTAAAAAAGTACCTCAAGAAAAAGTACTTTAAAAGAGTAATAAAAATAATAAAAAAAAATGTTTTAATCATTGTAGCCTACGTTTCAATGTTTAATTCTATTTTTTCCTTTTTTATAAGAAAAATTACTTTTTGGAAAATTATAAAAACGTACCTCAAGAAAAGTACTTAAAATTGGTAATAAAAATAATAAAACAAAATTTCTTAATCAGTATAGCCTTTGTTTCAATGTTGAATTTTAATTTTTTATAAGAGAAAGTAGTTTTTGGAAAGTATTAAAAAAGTACCTTAAGAAAAAGTACTTAAAAATGGTAATAAAAATAATAAAAAATGCCTTAATCATTACAAACCTTGTTTCAATGTTTCTGGTCAACAAGAATGTCTTAAAGAAGTACTTTTTATTTCCTTTAAACAAAAATCCCTGCGAACCCTTGCTATACTTAAAAAATCCGCATTTTTTATTTACCTTCACATGAAAAGTAGTAAAGGCAAAAAGGTACTTTTTAACATCACTGTAGCGTCTTTCACGGCCTGAATTCCAACGTGATTAATTTCAAGACAGTGTACAGCTGTCACAGATATCTCAATGAGATTGCAGAAAGATATCACATCCATGTCCTATGGGTACCAAGACATTATATCAAAAAAGTACTTTTTAAAAAAGTACTTTATTTACTTTATAAAGTAACGAAAAGGCTGTGTCGAAAATTACTGGTGACGCAAATATCCCCAAACGGGATGTTACCTTAGCCGAGCGGCTATCAAGAATTTGAATTCCAACATGATTAACTCCAAGACAGTGTACAGCTCTTGCCAATATCTCAATGAGATTGCAGAATGACATCATATCCATATCAAATGGGTATCAGTACTCAGTGAAATTCCTAGTAATTACAGGGCGGATGAACTTGCCAGGTGTGGCACAACCATCGAACTTGTCTATGAATTCACGACTTTCAAAGTCAATTTGAAAACCTACAAGCTTATAATTGGCAATGTGATCCTCGATTACATCAACACTACATAGGTGGCCTAGGATGCGGGCATAACGCTGGATAAAGGGCGCATGACGTGTCTGTTTAAACTTGAAAGAAAGGCGCTCAGTATGCTTGTCGCTGTCATTGCGGGGCATTGCATTAGGAGCACGCATGCGAGAGGTATGGGTTTGGACAACTTGCTAATGATTTCTGCAGAAGCTGTACAGATGAAAAAGAGGAGGAGACTCCTGCTGGCTACAAGAAATGGCCGTGGGCTAGTAAGTAGTGTGTTGGCTTATTAGACGTAAGGCCACGATTCATACCCTAGGTCAGACATCTTCAACGAATATATGAAAAAATATTTCTTCGGAGACTCAGCAGATTTCTGGCAAAAACTCAGAAAAATTGCCATGAAAAGTTTCTCAAAAATCAGTCATTCGTGGTCGACTTTAAGCTGAGTGTTCGTCCACTACTCATATATAAAATTAATTTTCACAAGTGTGAAGTTAGAAACTAGGAAAACAAGTTCAGTCAGTCTTGTGTGAAGACTCGGTGTGTTTGAAGAGAGTAGTCGTAGTTTGAAGATCTCCATTACAAAGATCAGTCAAATAATTGTCTAGTAATTGTTATTGTGTATGCAAAGGGTGTAAACAGAGAAATAACAAAGAAAAGCAATTGTTGTTGTTTACATCAAGTTGTAAACAGTGGTACACAGAATTCTTCGAATAATAAAGAATTTTAATTAAAACTCAACACAAATTTATTTTTATTTTATTTGCAATCTACGAGCTTATATTTTAAACGTTTTTAAGAAGGTAAAAACGTTACCATTGGTATGAATGTATATACACTCAGTCAGAAAAGTATACATACGGTTAACAATTTTCAGAAATTTTTTAACCAATCCGTTTTCGTTGAAAATCTTTATAATTGTCGGACATCTTTCTTCGATTTTAAAATGGCCTTTTGAATTGGTTCAGAAATTTGTGAAATTTGGGGCCACAATTCAGTAATTCAGTTCAATTTCAGAAATTTTTTATACAATGCAAAAGACCGTCTTAAAATCGACGAAACTATAAAGATTTTCAATGAAACCGGATTGGTTAAAAAATTTCTGAAATTTGTTAACCGTATGTATACTTTAGTAACTGTGTGTATATATATGGGTATATAGCCGGCACTAATATGAAGAAGAAGGCATGTTGGTGCCAACTATGTATGTAAACAATCTAGAGAAACTATCAGGCATTGACATTGTCCATACGAGTCGCTTGATCAGAAGCTCCAAAGGGGTATCGGGACTAGGGGATAATGGGTCCTATAAGGCCAAAGTGTGCCCGTTCAATCGCGTTTAAATAGACAGTCATCTTTATCTACCTTACTACCATTAAGCCTTACAATAGGGTTTTTATAAAGCATGTGTAGCTCATTTCACTTTCGTCTCCAAACCACGGCTTTATTTTTGAGATTCTATTTTTCATTTCAAAGTGTTCTTTTCTTTTCAGTTTTCTTTTCAGTTTCATTTCATGATTTTTTACTTCCAGAATTTGTTGGTTTTATGTTTTATTTTTTATTTTTTATTTTTTATTTCATTAACGTATTTATACTCGCTCGTACTATGAATAGATTTCATATGTTTTTTTTTTTTTTTTTTTGTTATTCAAATTTCATTTCATTTCATTTCTTAATATGGAGTAGCAATCTAAGCTAAACCGAATGAAAACAAAAAAAAAACAAAAACAAAATCAGATTCTTTATCAGTTTTGTAGTTTTTTTTTTTTCTTCTTTTTAGCTGACATTGTCTCTCTCTCCTCACGCTGTAATTCCCGGAATTTAATGCATTCAAAGAAAATCTAGCAACCGCTTGATACGTTGCTTGATATGGCAGGCTAAGAGACGTAAATGTTTAGTATAAACACGTAAAATAGTAGTGCATACCACCAGCTATTATAGGAGATGCAATTTCAAAAAAAGAAAAAAAAACTTTGCTTTCCTATGTATTTTAATCGCGTAAGAAAAAAATTACAAAATCTAGGAAATCTACAACAGAATACTTATTTACATCGTGTGTTTCTTTTGAAAGTGTTTCTCAAACTGCTGTCCTTTAAACTGTAGGTCTCGCAATGCTTGTGTAAAATTATTGCACACAAAATAAGCTAGGCGCGAGAAACTAGGTCGTAATCCTCACTGAAGGGTTGTAATGACCAATTATGTGTATGAATAATAGGAAAAAAAATTATTCTAACATTGACTATGTTGTCATTGACTATGTTGCTTCAGTCATAGCTACGACCTAGCTTCTCACACCACTTGTTGTGATGTGTGCCATAATTTTACGCAAGCATTGCGGGACCTTTAAACTGTAGGTCCCGCCACTGATGTAAAAAATTAGCACACACAACATAAGTGGTGTGAGAAACTAGGTCGTAATCCTGATTGAAGGGTTGTAATGACCAATTATGTACGTATGTATGTATTGCGGGACCTACAGTCTAATGTCGACTTCGAACAACAGATTTTTGAGATTTTTTAATTTTACTCTCAGAGATCTTTTGCCAGAAATCTACTGAGAGGATTTCGGCGGTTTCGTTTTATTTGAAATGTCTAATAAGCCAACACACTATCTACTATACTATGGCGACTTTTTGTTATTATAATCCGCAGTTATTTTATGTGCGTCCAGGTCCAATTCTTTAGTACTTTTTCCCAATACATACTGGCTTGTTTATTGTCTAACAATGCCTCAATGTTTTACCGGCATAGAAGATCAACCGGAGGCTTTAAATCACACGAAACAGTGCATCAGTGCATTGTATTCCATTTGGAAAAAAAAATGCTATGAATTATTTTCCGTTTTTTCAATTTTTATTAACATTAATATTTTCAATTATTTTCTTAAGAATACTTCCCCAATATTCCTCGAAAGAAAATTTTTTCAAAAAATTTTAAAAATTTATTTCTATTATCATGCAATTTCTTAATATAAACGACATTTCTTTGGTGGATTCATGGCGCTATCCAATGGACAATTGAAAGCCTTGGCAAATCCATGAGAATTCCTAACAATCTGATGTAAACGTACAGCATCGGCATCATGATCGATGAACTCAAGCTCACCTTTATTACAAAAGAACTGGGCCATGCTTAAGTAAAACTGGCGTTGACGATTTGTATTACGGCCATCATTATAAAATGTTTCATAGGTGCGGTATGCTACATGTTCTGCAAATAGATCAGCTATACGTTCCTCAATATCATCAGTGGGTTTTTGCTGTTGCATGCATTCTAAAGACTTGTTATAGAAATCCTGTTCTACGATGGAATAATGATTTGATATCGTTAGACCGTTGCTATCAAAGGCATGTCCAATTTCATGGGCAATTAGGAAACCCATTAAAGACAGTTGGTATTCAGGACAGAGGCTATAGTGATACAAGGGATATTGTAAGCTGGCAAAGGGTACAACCACCAGATTTTGTTTGGGCGCATAAAACATAGAACTGGAACTAGCCAAGCTATTGTCGGCTGTTATATAAAAATTTAGATCTTCTTTGTATAATAAAGACTTAAGGAAACGATGTTTTAGTAGAAGCAAATGATTTTTAAAATAATTTCCATTTTCTAGAGCTGGCACATCCTCGTAAAATTTATCTAAGGTTTCACTTGACACAGGATAAGGCAGATTTCCTCGATTAAAGCGAATCCCTTGCAATATATCCTTTAAATCCTTCACTTGTTGTGTGGTAAGATTAAGCTTGTTTTCTTCAAAAAGTTCCTGAATAACAAAATAAATTTGCCCTATTAAACGGTCGTGCCTGTCCACATAGTTTCTTTCCTTTCTTAAGAATCTTTTCTCATAATAAATGTAATTAACGGCCACATCAAGTTTATTTCTTAAATCCTTTACACAAGATTTCTTAGTGAACTCTGTTGTACTGTCCTCAAACAAATAGAACAGGAAGTGCAGCATCAAATAATTCATTTGCTGTTGCCATTCTTCGCTTGGCCACTCAATATCACGAAAATAATTAAAAAATGAAACATTTCTTAACCAAATGCGATTAATTTTATTTACGGATACACCTAGTAACTGTTGCAGATACAATTTAAGAAACGGATACTCTGCGATTACATTCTTCAAGGTGATGTCAGTGTAAGTGTACTCGTTTGTGGTAACATTTTGTAATATTTTCAACCATTTTAGTTGCGTAACTTTTAATTGTTGTACTATGACAGAGGCATTGTCTACCTTTAAAGCCTTTAGACTACGTTCAATGGCAGTATCATTTGGCAGGTTATTATATGCCGGTTGTAAAATAATATCTATACTGCCATCCTTACTGACAGTGATTTCATGTGTTATTATCAGGTTATTCCAATTGTAACCTTGCAATTGACCTAACGCTTGCCAAAAATCTTCTTTACTAAGTGTCACATTTGTTTCGCCTGGTGTTGATAATAACGGCCACCTTATTTGCAGCTCCTCAAAATATTTCATTAAATTCGTACGATTTTCTTTAACACATGACTCGTAGTAATTTTGTGTTTTCTCCCGAAACGTTTGTTTATTGTTTTCGGAATAATTATGATGCCATGCATTTCGTATATTATTCCATGCATTCAAGAACACATCGCAGACATATGTAAACATATCAACACTGTGATTGGGTTCAAACATTTTCATTAGTTTTGTATCGTATTTTTGATCCAAATATTGCGTGATTTCCCGTACATTTTCATCACTGTTGGCATAGCCATTATAATTACCGCAACTGTATGCATAGAAATCCTCACAAGGATCTACTGTTGTGTTAAGTGACTGTCGTATTTTCCTTTCCCAATCCTGATTAAAGTCATCGTGTTGATAACGGCCTGCGACTTTAGTGTTCAACAAGATGAACACAATTATTGCCATCGAAACGAGGGAATGTTTTTTAATCGCTTGCATGATCCGTTTTCGTTTTTTCTGATATTTTTACGTTGAAATTTAAAGCACAACTAAAGATTTGATTTTCTTATCGTATCGATTAGTGATAACAAGAATTGAAATTAAATTGCAAGTCTCGCCTAAGTAGTCTTTTTCTGTGACCCCACCTCCCCACAACTGTAAATCTGACTTACATTTCCTATATTTTCTCTCTACTACTCTTACAACTACGGCTAGTTAACGTTCGGTGCTCTTGTAAGCTCTCCTTCGTGGTGTCGTATTTCTAAGTAGAGATCCAAAGTATTAAGCGGTGCAACTAATTTCCTCTTTCTGTTGGAATTCAAGTTCAGATCCTTAACTCTCAGGCAAGTATAACACAATAGAGAGTGTAAAGTCATACTTTTATACGCCTCTGAAAGAGCCGTAGGCATCATCAGGGGGCTTAGAACCACCATCACGTACTGGCTTTATTGGGCCGTTGTAAAACCAAACTTGTTTTAAGGTGTTAGTGTATAAACATCAGACAGAGTTCGAAGGCAGTCAGACTTTCTGATCGCCAGTCGAATGTGTCGCACACTGAGTAACGTATTATTTGCTTTACTTAATTGGTTTTCCTCTGACCTTCTCTTGAAGCAGTCAATAAAGATGGTGGCGCTAAAGCTCAAAGCAGTTAAATCCGGGCCCAATCTGCGCTATGGACACACTGAAATTCTGAGAAGACATTCAATTGCTTGTAACTTTCTAAATACGGCATTTAATTTTTGTAATCCGAATTAGAGGCTTAGGTTGTAATCCTTACTAAAGGGTTGTAATGATCAATTATTTGTTTATGTACGTATGTAAGCAGGGGCTTGTAGTCTGAAGATATTTGTACTGATTGCTTCAAAATGCTGGGCAGAGTGAGTTACCCAATGTTTTTGGAGTGTCCAGATATTAAACTTTCGTATATGTTGCCTCCTACAGAGCTTTTAAGGCAGAGGTTATGGCAATGCCTGTTGGGTGGCGAAATTTGCCCTGAAGGTTTCCTGATTTACTCATTTAGAAAGGCGGCAAACAAGTCATTAACCAACGTCCTTCCTCGTCCATGATTGTCGAGGATTTTAAAGGAAAATGTCGGATTATTCCTCAGGAACATTGCCAAAAATTGCCCGTCAAGGACGATACTGCGCTTACAATAGTACCGAAATAAATATTCCGTTTGGTCCAGTTAAACTGGATATTCTCTATTCGTTTAACAGGGCAACATAAACTTTGTCGGGAAGAGAAAGGTACATGTAATGTTGCCAGACTAGGCTGGATTTGTATGAACATGGAAATACCTGATTAATTTCGGTTCTTAAATCACATGGCACAGTTGCAAGGATGCCGGGAAATTGTTTTATTCGAAGACATGCCAACTTCTGAGAAAGAGGAATGCAGTGCTATTGCTATAAATAAAGAATTTATTAATAAAGTACTTTTTAATAAAGTCCTTTTTACTAAAGTACTTTTTAATAAAGCACTATTTAATAAACTACTTTTTACTAAAGCACTTTTACTAAAGTACTTTTTAATAAAGTACTTTTTCACGACACTATATCCCATGCTTATTACTAAAGTACTTCATACATGTACTTTTTAATAGAGTACTTTTTAATAAAGTACTTTTTAATAAAGTACTTTTTAATAAAGTACTTTTACTAAAGTACTTTTACTAATGTACTATTTATCAAAAGTACTTTTTACTAAAGCACTTTTACTAAAGTACTTTTTACTAAAGCACTAAAGTACTTTTTTTATTTTATTTATTAAGAAATCCACTACTTTGATTATGGTACCTTTTTGGACATCGAAATTTTCTCATTTAAAACAAAGAAATTAATATTTCATGAAAAACATTTGGATTGTGGTACTATTTTGTTTCTACAAAGACCTTGCTTTTCATTAAAAATCTTATTTTGGGCTAAAAAACTTAAATATCAAGTTAAATTTTATAATGATTGGAAACAATTGTTTGAAATAAAAGTACTTTTATTAGTTATTCCCTCGCGTACTTTTTTATACTGATCAGTAAAAAACATACAAACGATATCAGCAGGGGTTCGCAGGAATTTATTTTGGAAGAAATAAAACGTGCTTCTTTTAAGATATTCTTGTTAACCATGAACATTGAAACAAAATTTTTTTTGTTATTTTTATTACCATTTTTAAGTACCTTTTCTTAAAGTACTTTTTAATGTTTTTCAAAAAGTACTTTTTTCTTATAAAAAATTAAAATTCGACATTGAAACAAAGGCTTTAATAATTAAAAGTATTTTTTTATTGTTTTTATTACTCTTTTTAAGTACTTTTTTAAGGTACTTTTTTAATGTTTTTCAAAAAGTACTTTTTTCTTATAAAAAATTAAAATTCGACATTGAAGCAAAGGCTATAATAATTCAAAACATTTTTTATTACTTTTATTACCATATTTAAGTACTTTTTCTTAAGGTACTTTTTTAATATTTTCCAAAAAGTACTTTTTTTATAAAAAAAAAGAAAAAAATGGAATTAAACATTGAAACAAAGGCTTTAATAATTAAAAATATTTTTTTATTATTTTTATCACTATTTTAAGTACTTTTTCTTAAGGTACTTTTTTAATGTTTTTCAAAAAGTACTTTTTTCTTATAAAAAAAAGTAAAATTAAACGTTGAAACAAAGGCTTTAATAATTAAAAATATTTTTTTATTATTTTTATTACTCTTTTTAAGTACTTTTTCATGAGGTACTTTTTTAATATTTTTCAAAAAGTACTTTTTTCTTATAAAAAAAAAAGTTAAATTAATTCGTCATTTTTTATACGTTCATATTAAGATTTATTAAAACAAACGACATTTCAGCTGAGGATTCATGGGGCTATCCAATGGACAATTGAAAGCCTTGGCAAATCCTTTAGAATTCATAACAATCTGATGTAAACGTACATTATCGGCATCATGATCTAGGAATTCTACATCACCTTTATTACAAAAGTATTGGGCCATATTTAAATAGAACTGACGTTGCAAATTTGTATTGTTAACTGCACTATAAAATGTTTCATAGGTCTGGTATGCTACACGTTCTGCAAATAGATCAGCTATACGTTCCTCAATATCTTCAGTGGGTTTTTGCTGTTGCATGCATTCTACAGACTTCTTATACAAGTCATGTTGTAACAAAGAGCTATGGTTCGTTGCCATCAGGCCGTAGGTATCAAAGGCATGTCCAATTTCATGGGCCATTAGGAAACCCATTAAGGACAGTTGATATTGAGGTTTGAAGTTGTAGTGATACAAGGGATATTGTAGGCTGGCAAAGGGTACAACCACCAGGTTTTGTTTGGGGACATAAAACATAGAACTGGTACTAGCCAAACTGTTATCGGGTGTTATATAAAAGTTAAGATCTTCTGGGTACACCAAAGACTTAAGGAAACGATGTTTTAGTAGAAGCAAATGATTTTTAAAATAATTTCCACTGTCTAGATTTGGCACATGCTCATAAAACGTTTCAATTGCATCATTTGACACAGGATTTGGTAGATTTCCCAGATTAAATTGAATGTTTTGCAATTTTCTTTTCAAATCTTCAACTTGTTGGGTGGTAAGATTAAATTGATTTTCTTCAAAGATATTTTGAAACGTTATTTGTAGTCGTTGATTTAAAGGCTTTAATTCTTCCTGATAGCATGTGTAGTCCTTTAAAAATATTTCATCATAATACATGTAATTAACAGCCAAGTCCAGTTTATTTCTTAACTCCACCACACATGCATTGGCAGTGAATTCTTGAGTACTGTCCTCAAACAAATAGAACAGGAAGTGCAACATTAAATAATTCAACTGCTGTTGCCATTCTTCGGTTGGCCACTTTATTTCCTGGAGATATTGGAAATAGGAAATGTTTTTTAACCAGATTTTGTTAATTTTATTATGCATTCGTTTAAGTAATGTTTGTAAATAGAATCTAAGGAAAGGATATTGTAATGCTAACTCCTCAAATGACAATTCTAAGTCAGAGTCCTTGCTGCTGGTAATATTCTGAAATATTTCCAACCATTTTTGTTGCGTATCTTTTAATTGTTGTACTATGACAGAGGCTTTGTCTACCTTTAAAGCCTTTAGAATACCCTCAACGGCAATATCTGCTGGTAGATTAGACGGCTGCTGCTCATTTTTAAATCCGGGTTGTAAAATAATATTTAAACTGCCATCCTTACTGGCTGTGATTTCATGTTTTATTATCAGGTTATTCCAATTATAAGCTTGCAATTGGCCTAATATTTGCCAAAAATGTTCACTTCTAATACCCCAACATGTATCACAGTCTCCGGGCAGTAAAGCCCATTTGATTTGTAGCTCCTCGAAATATTTCACAAAATTCTTTTGTTTTTCTCCTACACATGCCTGGTAGTAATTCTGGGTTTTCTCCCGTATTTTTTGGGTTTTCTTACCAAAACTAAAAATATTTTTGACTTTTGAAAAAAGACGGCTTAAAACATTTTCTGGTTTAAACAATTGCCTTAATTTTGTATTGAATATCTGATCCATGTATTGCGTAATTTCCTGTACATTTTCATCACTGTCCGGATAGCCATTATAATTACCGCAACTGTATGCATAGAAATCCTCGCATGGATCTGCTGTTGTATTGATTGATCTTTTTATATTGTTTTCCAACACTTGATTGACTGAGTGATTGAATAAAAAATATCCGCTAATTTCCGTTTGTAACAAGATCGTATAGATTATTGCAATGAGCACGATTCGATTTTTATATGCTTTCATGATCCGCGGCGTTACGTGTTTTCTTTTGGGTTGTGTGCTTTTACTTTGAAGCCTAAAATGCAACTGAGGAGGTGATTTGCAAGACTTGTCATGAATGATAAGAAAAATTCAATACAAAATAAATTTTTATTTATAAAACGTTTATCTCTCTCTATCTCTCTGCATGTCTCTCATAAGTTCTCTTCCTTTATCTCTGTTGATTTTTAGCATTAAATTCGACTTACATTTCCAATATATTTTCAGCCTCAGCTCTCTAGCTATGGTTAGCTCAGCTATCCCCGTTTCAAACACTTGTTTTTTATGTTTTCAAAATGCCATCTTGGTTTCGTTTCTTGTTTACAAATATTTTTTAAAACTATATACGTTTTGAATATACTTCTAATCAATATTCCTTCGTGAGGCACATACATCTTCTTATATATAAAAATGAATGTGTGTTTATTTGTTTGTGGGTTTGTTTGAAGTCTATAGACGGCTAAACGGCTGGATCGATTTTCTTGAAATTTTAACAGTACCTTCCGGTATGTGTGGAAGGAACTATAGGCTACTCTTTATTTTAGAATTTCAAGTAGGCGAGGTGCCACGCCCACATACCCATATAAAAATTAATATTTGTTTGTATGTACCTTATAAAGGGTGTTTTTTATAGAGGTATAGAACTTTAAGTTGCAATAAAACAACGATGGATCATTCGATTGACATCGATTTTATTTATCCGAAAGATAATCTTGTGGCATTACATTTTAAATATGATTTCTGGCATATGACCACCACGGCTGGCGCAGATGTAGTCCAATCTGGACATCCAATTTTCGATGACTTTTTCCAACATTTGTGGCCGTATATCGGCAATAATACGGCGAATGTTGTCTTCCAAATGGTCAAGCGTTTGTGGCTTTACCGCATAGACCAATGACTTTACATAGCCCCACAGAAAGTAGTCTAGCGGTGTTAAATCACAAGATCTTGGAGGCCAATTCACAGGTCCAAAACGTGAAATTAGGCGGTCACCAATCATGTCTTTCAATAAATCTATTGTGGCACGAGCTGTGTGACATGTTGCGCCGTCTTGTTGAAACCACATCTCCTGGACATCATGGTTATTCAATTCAGGAATGAAAAAGTTAGTAATCATGACTCTATACCGATCACCATTGACTGTAACGTTCTGGCCACCATCGTTTTTGAAAAAGTACGGACCAATGATTCCACCAGCCCATAAAGCGCACCAAACATTCAGTTTTTCTGGATGTAACGGTGTTTCCACATACACTTGAGGATTACTTTCACTCCAAATGCGGCAGTTTTGTTTGTTGACGCAGCCATTCAACCAGAAGTGCGCTTCATCGCTAAACAAAATTCGTTTATGAAAATCGGGAACAACGGCAATCTCGTTTTGGGCCCATTCGACGAATCTACGCCTTACTTGATGATCGTTTGGCTTCAAATCTTGCACGAGTTGGATTTTGTAAGCACGCAAATCAAGATCCTTCCGCAAAATCTTCCATAAAGTGGATGGACACAGATCCAATTCCTGTGCTCGATGGCGGATGGACTCATTCGGGTCTTCCTCAATGCTACGCTCTACAGCAGCAATAGCTTCTTCTGTACGCACCGTACAGCGTCTCTGGGGATGCGAGTTATCAATAAGAGTAAACGTGGTGCGAAAACGTTCCATGGTTAATCGAATTAACTGCTCTGATGGACGATTTTGTCGACGATAAAATGGACGTAGTGCTCGATACGTTTTCCGCACAGAACCATTATTTTCGAAATAACATTGCACAATTTGCAAGCGTTGTTCAGGCGTGAGTCTACTCATGATGAATTGCCAAGCCAAACTGAGAATAAATCACTTGACAGCTGTTAAATCGGTCGCCATCTTGAAAAGTAATGCCAACTTAAAGTTCTATAGCTCTATAAAAAACACCCTTTAGAATCGTAAACTATGCATTTGATCTTGTTACGATCTTTAGCAAAGTTGTTGCGCATGAGCCGACGAAGGTTTCTAAGTTAGTGTGACCGATATCCGATAGGTGGCGCCACTGAAAATTAACTAAAATGAATTAAATCGTAAACTGTGCATTCTTTAACAAAGTTTTGAGCATGAGTCGAAGGAGGTTGGTGCGATTAATTTCCGATGGATGGCGAAAATTACTCAAAATGAATTGGTCGACCTACACCTCAAGCACGGAAGGAAAGGGCATTACAAGTCTCAGAATCAGACGAGCATTGAGACTGGAAAATCTTCAATTATATATATGCCGCTGAGACCCGTTCGCTTGAAACACTTGAACAACGAGAAGTGAGATTAGAAACACTCTTTGTTATAAATTGTTGACACATATTTCACTGAGAACGCCATTGGCCAGACCCCATCACTATTAACAATAAAGTCGTCGTAGCCTAATAGGTAGTGTGTTGGCTTATAAGACGTGATACAAACCCCAGCCCAAACATATTGTTACGTTTTTACCTTTTAAAAACGTTTAAAATATGACTTCGTAGATTGCAAATAAAATAAAAATAAATTTGTGTTTAGTTTTAACTAAAATTCTTTATTATTTGCACAATTTTGAGTGCCACTGTTTACAACTTTATGTAAACAACAACAATTGCTTTGTTTGCTATTCCTTTGTTTACACCCCTTGCATAAACAATAACAATTACTAAGCAATCATACGGCAGATCTTTGTAACGAAGATCTTCAAAGCACGATTACTCTCTTCAAATACATCGCGACTTCACACAAGACTGACTGAATTTCACTCACGCAGTCATCTGCTTTACCTTATCTTTTATATGGCAGAGTAAACATAAATATAATAATACAACCCTTGAGCAACGATTTCGACCTAGCTTATCATACCACTTATGTTGCGTGTATTAATTTTATAAATGTAAGTGGTGGGACCTATAATCTAAAGTCCACTTCGAACAAAATTTTTTTTTTTTTATTATTTACTGTCAGTGTTTTGGTCAGAGTTATGCTGAGAGGAAGTCAGCCGAAGAAATATTTCGCTTTGTTTGAAACATCTGACCTGGGGTTTGAACAGTGCCCTCCTATTTAATGAGCCAACACATTACCTACTAGACTTCGTTGTGGCTGATTGCTATTCTGAAATTATTGTTCTGTTGATGGTAAGAAGGCGAATATTGAGCCTATGAACGGGAAACGGTTCATAGTAGATGATTACCTTCCAGTCCTACCAAGTTTTGATCCCCCTTGATCTTGTGCTTATGTTGATACCTATTAATTGAGTTTCAAAACTTTATTGCTAGAACGTCATCCACTGAACTTGCTTGTTTTTTTGTTCATTACAATCCTGCAGTCAGGTTCACAACCTACCATCCAATATCACTCATGTTGTATTTGCTAATTTTATCCATGAGTGGTGGGACCTACAGTTTAAAGTCTACTCTGAACAACTGATTTTTGAGAAAATTTTCATGGAAATTTTGTTTTAGTTTCAGAATAAAGTCGCCAAAGAAATCTTGTTTTTCATATTTTGTTATGTTCCAGATGGAGTTTGAACCACGGTCTCACGTCTAATAAGCCAACACACTACCTACTAAACTACGGCGACTTGAAACTGTGCCCTCACTTTTAATATCAGCCTTAGCTAACCTAATTGCAACTAGATTACCTTCTTTGGACGTACATATAACCAAGCACCTGGGCAAAGCTAACTGAATAGCGATTGGCCATCTTATTTAAGGTTTGCTTGGTAATATCAAATAATTGAACGAATGGCAGATAATTCAGTTTGTGGGGTACTATTGCTAGAAATTCCTGTGGTGTGGAAGTCTTATCCAATTAATATGTTAGTTTAGATTCTTCCTTAAGGACTTCAAAAGTGCCACTGCTATTTACAGCACATCAGGCATCGCCGTAGTCTAGAAGATAGTGTGTAGACACGGTTCAAAGCCCAGGTCAGACATCTCTAACGAAACGAAAAATGAAAAAAGATTTCCTCTACGGTGACATCCCCTCAGCAGATTTCTTGTGAAAACTCTGAGAGTAAATGCAAATTGCGATGAAAAGCTTCTCAAAAATCTGTCGTTCGGAGTCGACTTTAAACTGTACGATCCGCCACTTATAGATAAAATTAACACACACAACATAAGTGGTATGAGAAGCTAGGTCGTAATCCTAACTGAAGGTTTGTAATGACCAAGTAGGTATGCATGAACAGCTTATCGCAGAGGGTGAATTGATTTTTAAACGGAATAATGCTATACGAATATGGCAACATGGCTTTCGTTGACATGTCTGTGATATAAGCCACGATCTGCTAGCATAGATTCGAAGTCATGTAAAGTTTCTGATTTAAAGCCTGCAAAGCTTAGTTAAAAAAATTCATATTCTTGACAATCTCTTGACAATCCTCTTACAGGTCATTGTGTTATGGGTAGACACGCGGAAAGGATGCGACTTCCATTTAACGACTTCTGCCATGGGTTCAGATACGCTGAGGAAGAGGAGACTATTATCCACTTTCTTTGTCAAAGCCCATCTCTGGCGAGCTGCAGATATAGATTATTTGGCTGGCAGATTGACGGAGCTATCATCCATTGATGTCAAGTACATAGCTTCGTTCATCAAACTTTCTGGCTGGTTTTCCAGTGCAGGGTAGTCGTGCTTTTGATGTGCAGCCCTTGCACTGACCAACTTCTTCCCTGGTTTTGGTAGATTTTGGTCAGTACAGAGACTGCGTTCACCTGTGGCATCACAACGGGCCGCTATGTGTGCTCAAGTGAGCTTTTTGATATCAGAGCTACCACTCCGACCTAACCTAACCTGACAATCTGTTTGGCTCAGTCAATCAATATGAGATATTTTTACACATGATGATACCAAAGTTTGGCTCCACACAACTTTAAGCACCAAATGGAACAGCTTGGACTGAGGCTGCTCTAAACATTAGAGCCATGTGCCAGCTTGCCTACTAAAATAAGACTCAAATATTTGTGATTACTTTATGGATCAGAGACTGACTGCTCTATACCTTGACTTACCTTACTTTATCTATTTCGCTTGGTGGTAGAGTAACTTTCATTCAAACTGTTTGGGAATACTTGCCATGTATGGGGTCTTCTAATAAATATTTTTTCCAATTTCTTTATGTTGTTGTTTTTAATCTCATTTCTATTTTCTATTATTATTTTTGTTTTTTTTCATTACACTTAACCCTAGTAAATACGGCACTTATGCTCTGGATTCATTTTACTACCCAAAGGACAATGGAATGCATTCGCAAAGCCTTCAGAATTTATTGCAACTTGATTAATACGCGCCGAATCCGAATCATGATCAATGAATTCCAATTGAGATTTGCCACAAAAGAATTGCGCCATATTGAGATAGAATTGTTTCTGATAGAAATCCCGATATGATGCCAATGCAATATCACAGTTATTTGGTGTGGCATATGGAGAACAGAAAAATTCCCTTGTCTTTGGATGATTCATAAACAAATTGTAGACCACACGTGAACTTACAATATCAGCAATGCGTTCATCTATACTATCGGTAGAGAGTTGAGTCTGTAAACATTGGACAGAGTTTTGAAAATTCGATTCTTCTAATATGGCTGCCACCTCATCGGATTGTTCACCATTACCATTGAAATTTAAGCCGGTGGTATCAAAGGCATGTGTATACTCATGAGACAAAATGAAAGCCAACAGAGAGAATTTATATTGAGGCTCATAGTTGAGATGATAGAATGGTCTTTGCAAGCTACCCAATGGCAACATGATCATATTCTGTTTGGGCACATACAAAGCACCCGAATCGCTGCCCACACTATTATCGGCCACTATGTAGTGGGTCTGATTGGCTGTATAAAGTAATGACTTTTCAAATCTATGCCTTAGCAATAGCATATGATTCTTAAAGTAATTGTTTTTATTCAATGCTGGCACATTGTCATAGTAATCCTCGATCACCATATAAGTGGAATTGAAAGGTAAATTGCCTATATTTAAGGTAACATCTTGTAACTTTTGCCTTAAAAGCAATAATTGCTGGGAATATAATTCAAGATGATTTTCTTCAAAAATCTTGTCATATTCTTGCAATATATACTGCTGCAGTTCTCTTATATCTTTGGTGATCTCGCCCATGTCTTTACGCAAAATATGTTCTTTATACAGAAAGTTAACCGATACATCCATTTTGTTTCTCAACTCCTTAATACAGGCCAAGGCAGTAAACTCGGGTACACTATCCTTGGCTAAATACACTAAGAATTTCAACATCAAGTAATTGCACATGGTATGCCTTTGAAATATCTGCCACATATTATCGTTGAGTTGTCGTAAGTAGCTGGGTTTTCTTATGAAAATTAAAGTATTTGCTGGCAATTCTTTATGAAATAATTCTCGAAAATATTGCTTTAAATTAAGGTGTGGATAAGCCGAGTCCAATTGGCCATAGCTAAGTGTTATGCTTTCTTCATTTTCATCATCCACCAGCCTAAGGATGTTTAATAGCTTTTCATCTAATTGTGTTAAATTTGATATGATCTTTTCAGTCCTATCAATGCCCAACTTCTTAAGCAAAGCAATCATTATCATTGCTTCCGGCAAAGTGGTACCATCTTCTGGCAAGGGTGGCTCCAGCATAATAATAAAGGTGCCATCTTTTTCCACTACAATCTCTTGATTTATTAGCACATTGTTCAGGCCATACGATTGAATACGGCCCACTAAGGACCATACATCGAATAGTTTAGTGGCCGCTTCTCTCTGACGCCACTGCCGTGGCTGAAATATGGGCCAATCTAGATGCTTAGCTGGTTTGATTTCATTGAAATATTTTTTAATATCACGTTCGGTTGTTGTACGACATGATTTCAAATAAATTCTGGTTTTCTCCACAAACGATTGGCATCGATTGGTGGCCTGAAAATCTTGCTGGTACAATGTATCCATTAAGTTCAATAACCGCTGATTATATTGGTAATCCATAAAGCTGGTGATTTCTTGGTAGTTGTTATCGGGATGATTCTCAGCATAATTACCACAAGCATAGCTATAAAAATCATCACACGGATCCACTGAGCTATTCACACTCATGGCAATATAAATCTCCTGTTCATCATTAACCGAATAATGCGTTCTTTCTCTCACTATTTGACAACAGACGAAAGCTCCGTATAAACTCATTAAAAACCACAAATATTTGTAAGACATGGCTTTTGTTAAAAAAATTCAATTTTTTTTTTTATTTAAAATTTCGCTTCACTTGCATTTGTCTTACTTGATAGCTTAAAAGTAGAATACAGACTGATAATGAAACGTAAACCAAAAGATTTTGTTGAATTTCAAGAACAAAAAATGTGCTTAACAGATGTCTAAACATTGAGCCGGAAGCAACACAGTCTCATTAACCCTTTAAAAACTATAATACTAAAAATGTAACATAATATTATGAAAAAGAAATTTTATATATTTCTTCTTAATAATTTTAATAAATTTTAAAAAGTACCAAAATTACCAAAAAAAATAGTACCAAAAAATATTTTTTGAAATTAATTTTATTTTTTTTTTTTACTTTAAAAGTACATGATTTGGAAAAATAAAAATGTACCAAATTTTTAAAAAAAGTACCAGAAATTTGCAAACAAAATAGTACCAAATATATTTTTTTGAAATTTTATTTTTAAAATACAAAAAAAAAAAAAATGGAAAATCATGTACTTTTAAAAAATAAAAACGTACCAAAATTTTTTTAAAAAGTACCGGTAAATATATTTCTGGAAATGCAAAATAAAATGGAAAATTGCTTTAAATGTACATGATTTGGAAAATTAAAAAAGTACCAAATTTTTTTAAAAAATGTACCTTCGGTATACATATACATACATATAACTCTTTCTTAAAATTCATTTTATTTATAAAATGAAAAAAATGAAAATGGAAAATTGCTTTAAAATTACATAGATGTAAATTCAAAAATAAAAAAGGACCAAAATATTTTTTAAAAAGTACCAAAAAGTTACACACAAAAAAATACTAGTTTAATATATTTTTTGAAATTTATTTTATTTATAAAATGTAAGAAAAATTGCTGTAAAAGTACATGTAAATTAAAAAATAAAAAAGTACCAAAATATTTTCTAAAAAAAGTACCAAAATTTACACACAAAAAAGTACCAGGAAAAAATATTTTTGGAATTTCATTTTATTTATAAAATGCAAAAAAAATTGCTTTAAAAGTACATGATTTGGAAAAAATAGAAAAGTACCAAAATTCTTTTAAAAAAGGACTGGTAAATATATTTCTAGAAATTCAATTAACTTATAAAAACCAAAAAGAAATGGAAAATTGCTTTAAAAGTACATGTAAATTAAAAATAAAAAAGTACCAAAATATTTTCTAAAAAAGTACCAAAATTTACACACAAAAAAGTACAAGGAAAAAATATTTTTTCAAATTCATTTTATTTATAAAATGCAAGAAAAATTGCTTTAAAAGTACATGATTTGGAAAAATAAAAAAGTACCAACATTTTTTTAAAAAAGTATCAAAGTTAACAAAAAAAAGTACCGGTTAATATATTTCAGGAAATTCAATTTATTTATAAAATCAAAAAAATGGAAAATTGCTTTAAAAGTACATACATGTAAATTAAAAATAAAAAAGTACCAAAATATTTTTTAAAAAGTAGCAAAATTTCACACAAAAAGTACCAGGAAAAAATATTTTTTGAAATTCATTTTATTTATAAAATGCAAGAAAAATTGCTCTAAAAGTACATGATTTTCAAAAATAAAAAAGTACCAACATTTTTTTTTTTAAGTATCAAAGTTAACAAAAAAAGTACAAGTTAATATATTTCTGGAATTTCGATTTATTTATAAAATCAAAAAAAAATTTAAAATTGCTTGAAAAGTACATGTAGTACATTAAAAAATAAAAAAATACCAAAAAAATTTTTTTTTTAAATTACCAACGAAAAAATACTTCAAAGTTATAAAAAAATACTGAATATTATGCATGTAAAAAATGTACTTAAAATTTTGTAAATCTTAATAATTCTAATAAAGGTACCAAATTTGAAAAAAGTACAAAAAAATATTTTTTTCGGAATTCTTTTTATTTCGAAAATATGCAAGAAAACATATCAAATTGCTTTAAAATTAAATGAATTGGTCGGCTAGTGGTTAGTGTGATAATAAATTTATAAATTTAAAAAGTTTACAAAAAGTACCCAAGTTGTAAAAAAAAAAGTACCAATAAAAATATTTTTTGTAAATAGTTTTACTTGTAAAAATGCAAGAAAACACGTTAAATTCCATTAAAATTACATGATTTCAAGAAGCAAAAAAGTACTACACAATTTTAAAAAAGTACCAGAAAATTTTTTTGTGATAAATTTTTTCCATCAGTTTCAGTTTAAATAATTTAATAAATGTACAAAAAGTACTTAAGTTGTAAAAAAGTACCAATAAATAAAATAAAAAATTAAAAATACTTGAAAACATATCAAATTGCATGGAAATTACACGATATCAAGAAGCTAATGAGTGCCAAAAATTTTAAAAAAGTACCATAATTTTAAAAAAGTACCACAAAACTTTTCTTATGATAAAAAAATTTTTTTCTTCCAAATTAAACTAAAACCAATAAATCAAGATCTAGTTTTTGATTTTAGGACTTTTTAAAAAAGTTATTTAAAATAAAAAAGTACCATTGAAAAAAGTACTTTTTTTATATACTATAAATCCATTTGCTATTTTTGTTCCTTATTAGGTACCTAAAATTTGGTTTTTTTGTACAAAACTTTAATTCCTATTATGAAATAAGTTTCTGTACTAAGTTTCTAATTTTAGTACCTCTTTCGGTACCAAAATGGATTACGAGAATTTTTGTTGGCTTAGAGATTAGAATCACTGTAGGAAATCAATTTGTTGCACTGTTTTTGTTTTATTTTCTAATGTAAATGCTACCAAAAAGTTGGGTAATTTTTATAGTACTTAAATAAAATAAGGATTACTGCAAAATAGTACTTTTTATGGCTTTCAAAAGATCTTATTTTTTTAATATGGATTTAATATTGAAAAGTTGGTTTTTATGCTTTTGTTTCTGATTTCTGTATTTATTTATAAGGTACCAAAATTTTAAGTACTTTTTTTAGTACCAAATTATTAAATAACTTGTTGAATAAAAATTTCATTTAATTTAGAAAAACGATTTCAAATCGTATTTGATACCAAAACAGGTGATACTTTTTAATACGGAAAAAAATCCCTTAAAAAACACTTTTTACAACCTCAATTTAACTAAAAGTACTTTTTACATCCACATTAAAGAGTTAAACGTATGGAATGTGAGCGCAATTTAAATGAAATCTTTTGAGTTTTTTATGATAACTTTTAATGTGAAAATAGAAAAGTGCTTTAAAAAATAGTACTTCTTACAAAATTATTTTAACCAAAAGTACTTTTTACGTCAACATTAAAAAGTTAAGTCTTGGGAATGTGAGCTTAATTTAAATGAAATCTTTTGAGTTTTTTTATGGTACCTTTTAATATGAAAATAGAAAAGTGCTTTAAAAAATAGTACTTCTTACAAAATTATTTTAACCAAAAGTACTTTTTACGTCAACATTAAAGAGTTAAACATTTGGAACGTGAGCGTAATTTAAATGAAATCTTTTGAGTTTTTTCCCCCTGTATTTTTATAAACAATTAAAGAAACATGCAGTTGTGAGAATATCGATGAGTCTATGAGATTTTCATTAAGACACTCTAAAGACAATTGAGTTAATTTTTAAAAGCCATTTAAACAGAAAAAAATTGTAAATTGTTGAGTTAAATATGAAAATCGAGTGTTTTTTTCCTCCACCAACTTACTTGTATTTGTTTGAATCTGTAATCATCTGATCGGTTTCTCTCGTCCAATAGTTTAACGAAGTGGGATTAGCTTCTATGAAACATTCCAAGGTAATATTGAAATACATGGGTATGCCAACCAGCTGATGAGGTATTGATACCATCGGTGAAACTAAAAACAAAAGCGAAACAAAAAAAATTGTAAGCATAAGTGTAATGACGCTGTAATTAATTGCAAATAAATGCAAATTCCGAAGTTTATTTCGATGAATGCATAGAATGCTTTAAATTCCACAGTTTTAAACAAGCTGTACTTACAGTCGACACTGACTTTGATGCGTTTTGAAACACTAGGTGGCACACCATTTGTCGCTATGCATAGATAGGCACCCATATGCAAACGCGAAATTCGTTCCAATTCCAAAACATCACCATCAACTTCGGGCACTAAAATAAAGTCAAAAAGATTTATTTGTTGTTTTTTTTTTTCTTTAATTTTCTTTTCAAACCCTTACCCTCTAAGGATTTATTGACAACAATTCTAAGACCATCATCTCTTTTCCAGCGTATAGATGGCTCAGGACTACCTTTCGCTTTACATCTTAAAGTAACATTATCACCTTCTCTAACAATAACATCGCTGGAGGTCAAGGAATCATCAATATTTGGAGGAACTGTAATAATACACAAAAATAAAAAAGTAAATGAAAATATTAAAAGCATATGCAATTCAGCAAGCTGAATTGGCAATAAATAAATTATATATGAAAATTATGTTAAAATATTATTTCAAATGTAATTTCCTTACAATTCAGCTAGCTGAATTAGCTTGAAATATAAGATCCTCTAAATTTATGAAGTAAATTTAATAATAATATGATTTACTTTGATATTCAGCTAGCTGAATTGGCTTTAAAGAAATTGTGTATTAAAATTAATTCACAATTTTATTTCAACTGTCATTTTCTTACAATTCAGCTAGCTGAATTAGCTTGAAATCCATTATCCTTTAAAACTGACAAGTAAATTTAATAATAATAATGCTTAACTTTGTTATTCAGCCAGCTGAACTGTTTTTAAATAAATTATACATTAAAATTATGTTATAATATTATTTCAAATATTATTCAGCTAGCTGAATTAGCTTGAAATCCAAAATCTTTTAATATTAACAAGTAAATTTAATAATAATATGATTTACTTTGATATTCAGCTAGCTGAATTGGCTTTAAAGAAATTGTGTATTAAAATTAATTCACAATTTTATTTCAACTGTCATTTTCTTACAATTCAGCTAGCTGAATTAGCTTGAAATCCATTATCCTTTAAAACTGACAAGTAAATTTAATAATAATAATGCTTAACTTTGTTATTCAGCCAGCTGAATTGTCTTTAAATAAATTATACATTAAAATTATGTTATAATATTATTTCAAATATATTCAGCTAGCTGAATTAGCTTGAAATCCAAAATCTTTTAATATTAACAAGTAAATTTAATATTAATAGGATTTACCTTGAAATTCAGCTAGCTGAATTAGCTTTAAATAAATTATATATCCCAATTAAGTCAAAATTTTATATCAGTTGTTATTTCCCTTCAATTCAGCTGGCTTAACATTTAATGCACTATGAAAATAGATATTCAGCTAGCTGAATTGGCTTAAAATCCAACACAAGCCGAAATGATAAAATTAAGATAATTCTATTTCGATGAAATTAAGCCAGCTGAATTAACTTTAAATCACATGACAGCTGAGATTAATAACGAATCTTTAAAGAAAAATTTATTTCATCATATTCAGCTAGCTGAACTGCTTAATAGTAGGCATAAATTAAAGGGAATCACAATTTGTTTTGTACACAATTTTGTTTACTCGTTAAAAGTACACCTAAATCGGGTGTATGTGGTAGATAACAATGAATAGAAGGCTTGTGGTGAGCATGTCGTAACGGTAGAGCACTTTTTAAGTCATTGTCCAACTTTCATAAGATCGAGAAGATCCAAATATTTTTTGGGTAAGATGCTATACTAGACTTAACTCATTATAGACAAGTGCGCTGGAAGAAGTTAAATATGTACGTACAGGATGCAGACAATTATGGTTAGTACCCGCGCAACAAGCCTACTTAATGGCTTAGAGGTATGCCTATAGTCATGACAACATGAAACATTTGGTTGGTCTCTTCTAGTTTGTCTTTCTTACCTACCACTGGGATTGGTTGGGAAAAAAAAACGGATTTATTCTACGAACATACCTGGACTTGCACATATGCTTGTAACATGGCTCTACCATTTCGCCATTTTTGTGGACTATTTGTGGTGAAATGACATCAAATCGTGGAAACAAGTAATAGTCGTTTAGCAAAGTCTGGTATCAGGATAGATTATCGAGTATCTTACAAAGAAGAAAACATCAACATAAAATTCAAGAGAATCTGCCACCCAATTGTTACGTTTTTACCCTTTTAAAAACGTTTAAAATATGAGCTCGTAAATTGCAAATAAAGTAAAAATAAATTTGTGTTTAGTTTTAATTAAAATTGCTTATTATTTGCACAATTCTGTGTGCCACTGTTCACACCAGAGATCAGCAATGAATCGCTTTTTCGCTACTCATAAGTACTGATGAAATTTTTAGTATGAGTGAGTCAACAGTATTGAAATCCAACTACTCTGATTCATTCATACTCAGTACAACATTGATTTATAAATACAAGTTGCAATGAGTATGAGTACAATGTTGACATCAAACTCATAACATTCGAAATATGTTTGATTCATACGCCTACTCAGACCAGATTCATAAATTTAGAAAAATACTTATAATATGTACTCATAAATGATTCGTATGATTCGAATCATTCATCAAAATTTACAGTCTTAGTTGTTGTTGCATTTACAAAGAAAGAAGAAAGAAAAAAGACAAAGACAGCAAGCAGAGCAAACACACAACCTTCTTGTGAGTATTGTAGTGTTCGTACGCGAATCATACTTATTTTGTGATTCGTGAATACGATGAGTCGTGGAGAGTCGAAATCAATAACATCATGCGTATTGTTAAGTATGAGTATCATGAGAATTTCAAACTTTGAATATTAGTAGTATGAGTATGACATTAAAATAAGTATGAATGCGTATAAGTATCAGAAATTATCAGAAGTATGATTCGAATCTATTCATCGTTTTGAGTACTCATTGCTGACCTCTGGTTCACACCCTGATGTAAACAACAACAATTGCTTTTTGTTTGTTATTCTTCTTTACACTCTTTTGCGTAATAACTAACAATTGTTCGGCAGATCTTTATAACGAATATCTTCAAACCCTGCGTATTCTCTTCATACGCAACGCGTCTTCACACAAGACTGTCAGAATTTTTACTGAAAGTACTGTTTGTGCAGGGAAATGTGCCTTGCAGCACATGCCAATGAGAACGGCTGCAAAATTTCATGAATAAGATTTCGAATTATTTTCGGATTTGGCGACCAAAAATTTTTTTCTCTTCTCAGGCCACTACAGAATGCTCACTGAAAACGATTTAATACTGGTGAAGAGGCAGTAACTCGGATTGTGTGTTCTTCTAGGGCTAAAGACAAATCGTGCCATAAAAAAATTTCTATGTTAGCCCACGAAATTCTAAGTCAAACTGTAATGCTTTTCAGAAATTTGAAAATATGGGACATACAGACATTGGTTACTGGTCCTCAGGTCTAGTTGTTTTCGGTCCTCAGGTCTAGTTGTTTTCGGCAATAGCAAGCGTCCAATGAAGGTAATCTAATGAAGAAACCAGGTTAGCAATGCACTGTCCTATATGTTGATTACATAGTTTATTTAATATCCGTATTGATATTCCCATTCAGCTGACTAATTGAACATTCCGTCATTACTCAGCTGATTGAATCATTTTTAAGGAGAATAAAAAGTGCTTTTTCTTATGAATTCAATTCAATTCAATTCATTACGAATTTTCCATTGTCTGTTATTATTTTTAAATCTAAAATTAGAACTAAAATATGCATGTGACTGTGATATCATATCGTTTGTTTGGCCCAAAATACTGATTCAGTTGTTCAAACAAAATTTTTTTGGTTACTCATCATCATAACAAACAAAAAAATATTTTTTTATTCGAATAAGAAAAGATCGCTGAGTCAGCATTTGATATCGGATTGTTTGAAAACAGATGAACATTTTCGTTGCAGTAAGTCTACTGGCATAGCGATAACGTGATAAAGCGCTTGCAGATAAAGAAACAGGTGGCCAGATACACATATGAAGAGAACTAAGCGTTAACCCAGAAATATACGGAAAGTCATGGCGGTTGGATTTTAAGTTAAAATTTTAACAGTCTTATGCAAAAAAACTTACAACATGCTTACTAACCGTTGTTAAGCTAAATTCGATAAAAGTGTATCCAAAAACGATAATTAGCTTAAAACACCTGTAGTAAACCATTGTTAAATCTAAGAAATTTAACAATGGTTCAATCCTATTTTAAACCTACATTAAAATCATATGTCATAATTTGATGGGAGGAAATAGAAGAAGAGATAACATAATTTTAAGAACTTTTATTGAAAAACATTTTTAATTTATAAATAACGTCATGGTAGAGCCAAGTATTTTCATGAAATCATAGAAACATTTTTTTTAAACATATTCATTTTATTAAACAAAAAATAAAAAAACTTAACATTCTTCCTTATAGTAAATAATTTTAATTTGCATCTGTAAAAACATTTATTATTAAAAATATTAAATTCAATTTTGCCAAAAATATAAATTTTGTTTACAAAATAGTTTAGTGACGCCTAAATTATCAAAACAAATTTAAAGAAACCGGTACTCGAATACTTTCTTTAATCAAAATATAATATTTTAATTACATTGGTTGTTTTATTTTATTTTTACATTGTTTTTTATTAAATAAACAAATACAACCCCATTTTTATGTTAATACAAACAATTATTTTGTATAAAAACATAAAAAAATAATATTAGACACGAATACGAAATGAACTAATAATCGTTCATACACAACATTAAGGAAAAATTGATGGAATAAAATAATAGTATTGCCAGTATCAAATAAAAAAAAGCATTAAAATGGATATTAGTTAAAATACTGTTTTTGCATATACTTTTTTAATAATTGATTATTAAGCTAAAAGTCGTTGTTAACTAATATTCATTTTAAGGTCATAATAAGGTTTTTTTTTGCATAAGACTGTAAATCTTTAAGGGCCATTTTTACAACTTGCCGTTAACGAAAGGCAGGATTTATACAGGCAGATAAATTGGTTTTCATTACTATAAGTGGATAATAAGGTAAAGGGTGATTTTGTTTAGCTATTATCTATTTGGCAACACTGGTTTAAACAGCTCACGCACGTTTCGTGTTTTGTTTCACTCTCAAACATCTTCTGTTTGGTCTATAATTTAACCATGAATAGTCTTGCAAACGAACAACGCTTGCAAATCATTGAATTTTATTATCAAAATGCGTGCTCTGTTAAGAAAGTTCATCGGGCGCTTCTTCCATTTTATGGTCAGTTTGATCGACCCACGAAAGCGGCTATTCGGGCTATTGTGACTAAATTTCGCACCAAATTTACATTGTTGGACATTAAACCACCAACACGCTTACGTAGAGTGCGAACTGAAGAAAACATCGCAGCTGTATCGGCCAGTGTTAATGATGACCATCAATTATCGATTCGTCGCCGCCGTTCGCGGCAATTGGGCCTCTGTTACTCAATAACGTGGAAAATTTTGCAGAAGGATTTAGGTGTGAATCCCTTCAAAATACAGCTGGTGCCAGAATTGAAGCCGCACGACCTATCGCAACGCAGAATTTTTGTGTGAATGGGCTCTTGGAAAGTTGGCCGAAGATCCATTTCTTTATCGAAAAATTGTATTCAGCGACGAAGCTCATTTTTGGTTCAATGGATACGTAAATAAGCAGGATTGTCGATATTGGAGTGAAGATCAGCCAGAAGCATTGCAAAAGCTACCAATGCATCCAGAAAAAGTCACAGTTTGGTGCGGTTTATAGGCTGGTGGCATCATTGGACCGTACTTCTTCAAAGATGCTGCGAATCGTTATGTAACTGATGATGTAACTGATGATGTAACTGATGATGTAACTGATGATGAGCGCTACCGTGAGATGATATCCAACTTTTTTTTGCCCAAAATGCAAGAGCATGACATGCATGACATGTGGTGTCAACAAGACGCTGCCACATGCGAAACAGCACGCGTAACAATGGACTTATTGAGAGGCGAGTTCGGTGAACGTTTTATTTCACGTTCGGGACCGGTCAATTGCCCGCCTAGATCGTGCGATTTAACGCCTTTAGACTATTTTTTGTGGAGCAATGTTAAAGGTCATGTCTATACAGACAAGCCCGCTTCAATTGACGCATTGGAAGACAACATTGAAGCAATTATTCGTGAGATACCGGCCGAAATGTTGGAAAGAGTATGCCAAAATTGTACTAAGCGGATGGACCATTTGAGGCGCAGTCGCGGTCAACATTTGCATGAAATAATCTTCAAACATTAAATTACTCGTCTATGGACGGTACTATCGATTCAAATAAAGATTTCATGCATTTTTCTGAATTTTATGTGTTTTTTTTTTGAAAAATTTTCCTATAGCTCTTAAAAAATCAGCCATTAGAAGTGATCGTTAAGCTAAAGTGAAGATCATTCTACCTTTAACTTTTAAAGTTGAGAGTGTATTTGAACTAGCCATATTATATATTATTTTTAATATGGCAACTTCAAATATAAACAAAATAAGCAAATACAACAAAAAAAGAGGCCCTTCGTTGCCACTGCGTTTAAAAAACTTTGTTAATTGAGCAGTTATATTGACATTGCTCCGGCACTGCCATATTTTTGAAAAAGTTTACTTTATTTTAACAACGAAAATAAATTAATGGTGACTTTAAAGTTCACTTTAGCTAAAGCTACCTTTAACTAAAGCCAACTTTAACGGCTAGTTGTAATAATGGCCCTAAATATTTAAAGGAATAATGCCAACTCCAGGTGTCGCAGGATTGAGGAAATGTTTTAAACCTACTACGTAACGACATTATGTTAAAACAAAAAAAAACATACTACCTTGAGTGGTTATCAGAACCCTTTAGTCAGACCTACAACCTAGCTACTCACACCACTAATGTTGTGTGTGTGTTAATTTTATCCATGACTCTAAATTCCCTAAAGTTTAAAGTCCACTCCGTAGGACATATTTTTTAGAAACATTTCCTGAAAATTTTTTTCACTTCCAGACTTTTTAACAGAATTATGATGATAGGACGTCTCCGAATTTTTTTTTAATATTTCGCTTAGTACGATATATCTAAAATAGTCTTAATTGGAATTCAGCCAGCTGAATAGGTGTTTAAGCCTGTTTGATACAAAAAAAAAATTATTTTCTAAATAAAATCGACTTTATTGGTCAATTTAAAGCAGCTGAATAAGTTTTGTACCGTATTATATAAAAACGGAATAAAGCTGTCTATTATTTCTGCTGCCTTTTGCAATTCAGCTAGCTGAATAGATATTTAATAGAGTTTTATGAACATTTAAAATTTTTTAAAATTATAATCTAATACTTAATTAAATTCACTTAGCTGAATATGAGTTTTATAACGTATTATGTAAAGATAAAATACAAAGAAAAAAATTAAAATCGCCTTTTGTAGTTATTCAGCTAGCTGAATGGTGACTTTGTAGTGAATCAATGCCAAAGAAATTATAATTTTTATTAAAGCATAATTTAAAATGCAATTCAGCTAGCTGAATAGGCATTGAAGATCGCTTTTTGGTTAAAAAACTTTTTTCTTTGACAAATTTGCTTTGCTTTGTGTTCTGTAACGTAGTCTGTAAAAATAAAGGAAAATTTTCATTTTCAAAACTATGTCCTATTACAATTCAGCTAGCTGAACATAAGTATAATATTATTTTATGATCATATCGACGCCTCCATTCTATAACGTTCTAAGAGTATTTGCGTGTAGTGAGAGCTCATAACTCAAAACACACTTTTTCGACTTATAATGTTATGGAACGGAGCCGTCGATATAACATATTGTTTTTAATTTGAATCTAGTTTTTGTACCAATTCAGCTGGCTGAATACGCAATTTGTAAGGTTTTATATAAACATAAAAATCAGTTTTTATTAAAATCTCATTTAACCGTTATTCAGCTAGCTGAATATGGAAAAGAAAAAATATTTTTTTATAAAAACATTACTTTTAATGCAATTCAGCTAGCTGAATAGGTGTGTTAAAATGAAATAAGGAGAAATAAAATATAATTTTTATAAAAGCATTACCCTCAACACAATTAAGCTGGCTGAATAGGTGTTTTCTAGAGAACTAAGGTCAAAGAAAATATAATTTTTATAAAAACATAACTTTTAATGCAATTCAGCTAGCAGATTAGGTGTTTTATAAAGGACTAAGAGGAAATAAATTCTAATTTTATTCAAGGAATGACTTTTTATGTAATTCCGCAAGCCGAATAGGTGTTTTATAAAGAATTAAGGGAAAGTGAAATATAAGTTTTATAAAAACATAACTTCTAAGGCAATTCAGCTAGCTGAATAGTTATTTTGATATGTATTTTATAAAAGCAATATTAAATTTTGATTAAAATTAATTTTTTATTATATGGTAATTTGCTGAATAAGTCTTAAAGTTAGTTTTATGGAGAGATAAGAAATATTTCTTAATAAAATGCTGCTTAAATTGCAATTCAGCTAGCTGAATTGCTATTTTATAACGATTCCAAGTAGAAGTTAATGTTATACTTGTAAAAATGTACATTTTCATACAATTCAGCAAGCTGAATGAATGTTTTGATAAGTTTTATAATCTACTTCTTGGCCTAGTTCAGCCAGCTGAATGGTCATTAAGGAAGAGTTATTTAATGTTCCAAATTTATACAAAATTTAAAGTGAAAAAGCTTAAGAATAATACAAATTTAATCATCATATTTATTGCAACACTTTCGTACACACATTTATTTACTTTTGATAGCATCACACCAATAATTCTGCTGCTACTGATGATAACTTTTTTTTGTTTTGCTTCCGTACACAATAAGAGGGTTTTTAGCGCCATGTGTTATTGATCTCACCATGTACAATCATGTGCATGTTAAAATTACACTCAAACACTAACACTGACACAAACACTCACGGCCTAGTATGTGTGAACACATAGTCGTTTAGTCGATTGTACGTTTAATATTAAAAATACTCATAATACGTGATATTATGTCAGCTCTAGCAACAACAACAACAACAGAAAGAAAAAAACGTGAAATAAAATGTTTTTTTTATTTTTGATATTAAATATACACAATATACATATACTGCATAAATGAGAGCTTAATATTATTTCCTAGCTTAACCCAGCAAACATTTTAAGGGGGGCCACTATAAAATAAACAATTTGGGTTTAGAGTTTGCATTGAATTTTTTTTTTAAATTCAATACGAGGAAAAACCGAAATTCTTTGAAATTAATTGTTAATTATGCAAAGGTATGCTGGGTTATGTCTGACATATTTGGCGGAATATTGCAAATTGAGCGTGACTGATACCAAAGCAAACAACAGATGCGTTGCTTGTATTTGATGGCAATTTTTTTCTTGCTTTCTTTTTCTGTATTTTTGTTTTTATTATTGCCTTTGCTGTCGGGTTTTTGATACAAAAACAAATATTTTAATGAGAAATAATGCGCGGAGACTGATGGCCATAATATTGCTGCTGCTTTAGCAATTCTACAAAAAGGCAACAGAAAAGAGAAGCCCTTTGAGCACAATTCAATACAAATTGTGTGATTCTCTCTGTACGCTGTCAATTGCATTTAAACAAAAACGGGTTTCCTATACGTTAGAATGTAAAAATGCCATACCCAGTTTACATTTTACAAACTGCGGTAGTAAAATTTATTTGAACTTTACATTGATCTTCACGTACAAAGTTAAGCAATTAAACTGAAAATATTGGTGTTCGAAAGCAATTCGATTTTAAATATTTTACGATTACGTTGTGTAGAACTTTTAGGTTTTTAAAGCGGCAAAACGATTCAATTCTATTTTGTAGGCCTTAATGGAATACATTATGAAGAGGGTTCTGCATTAAGCTGAACATGCAAGCGGTGTATACTGAATGCATCAAAACTGTATGCCAAGATTTATGTGTGATCCAGTGTTAACATGATGGTGCACAACACCTTTTCTGTTGAGAGATTCTGATCGATTTCTTGATTCAATCCAACTGTCTTACAATAGAACTTAAAATCAATTGCTTTTGAAGTTCATAATGAACAATTCCCTCTCATATTCCACCAGGCAAACGCTTTGCTTGGTACCAGTAGTTTTGACAACAACTGTCAAACTTTGCTTTGTGTTCTTTACGTCTACAGCCAGTCCCCTGTCAAATGGCCGATTACTACATACTTGTTTAGCTATTATCTATTTGGCAACACTGGTTTAAACAGCTCGCGCACGTTTCGTGTTTTGTTTCACTCTCAAACATCTTCAGTTTGGTCCATAATTTAACCATGAATCGTCTTACACACGAACAACGCTTGCAAATCATTGAATTTTATTATCAAAATGCATGCTCTGTTAAGAAAGTTCATCGCGCACTTCTTCCATTTTATGGTCTGTTTAATCGACCCACTGAAGCGGCTATTCGGGCTATTGTGACTAAATTTCGCAACAAATCTACATTGTTGGACATGGACCAACATGCTTACGTAGAGTGCGAACTGAAGAAAATATCGCAGCTGTATCGGCCAGTGTTAATGATGACCATCAATTATCGATTCGTCGTCGCCGTTCGCGGCAATTGGGCCTCTGTTACTCAACAACGTGGAAAATTTTGCGGAAGGATTTAAGTGTGAAGCATTTCGAAATACAGCTGGTGCAAGAATTGAAGCCGAACGACTTACCGCAACGCAGAATTTTTGGTGAATGGGCTCATGGAAAGTTGGCCGAAGATCCACTTCTTTATCGAAAAATTGTGTTCAGCGACGAAGGTCATTTTTGGCTCAATGGATACGTAAATAAGCAGGATTGTCGATTTTGGGGGTGAAGATCAGCCAGAAGCATTGCAAAAGCTACCAATGCAGTTTGGTGCGGTTTATAGGCTGGTGGCATCATTGGACCGTACATCTTCAAAGATGCTGCGAATCGTAATGTAAATGTGAATGGTGAGCGCTACCGTGTGATAATATCCAACTTTTTTTTTGCACAAAATGCAAGAGCTTGACTTGCATGACATGTGGTTTCAACAAGACGGTGCCACATACGACACAGCACGCGTAACAATGGACTTATTGAGCGGCGAGTTCGGTGAACATTTTATTTCATGTTCGGGACCGGTCAATTGGCCGCCTAGATCGTGCGATTTAACGCCTTTTGGACTATTTTTTGCGGGGCTATGTTAAAGCTCATATCTATACAGACAAGCCCGCTTCAATTGACGCATTGGAAGACAACATTCAAGCATTTATTCGTGATATACCGGCCGAAATGTTGGAAAGAGTATGCCAAAATTGGACTAAGCGAATGGACCATTTGAGGCGCAGTCGCGGTCAACATTTGCATGAAATAATCTTCAAACATTAAATTACTCGTATATGGACCGTATTATCGATTCAAATAAAGATTTAATGAATATTTCTGAATTTTATTTTTTTTTTTTTTTTTCTGAAAAATTTTCCTATAGCTCTTAAAAAATCACCCATTACATGTAATTGATTTTTATAATCCTTTAGTCAGGATTACAACCTAGTTTCTCACATCACTTATATTGTTTGTGTTAATTTTGTACATGAGTGGCAGGACCTACAGTCCGAACGACAGATTTTTTTGAGAAACTTTTCATCGAAATTTTTTTATTTACTCTCAGAGCTTTTGCCAGAAATCTGCTGAGAGGAAGTCGCCAAAAAAATATTTTTTTTTCATATTTCGTTAAGTTCTAGATGTATATGCTGGGCTTTGAGCTACAGTCTCACGTCTAATAAGCCATTACACTACCAACTAGACTACGGCGACTTCAACTTCAACAACTTCGACTTCATAATGAACAATTTCCTTTCATATTCCATCAGGCACACATCTTCCCTGGTACCAATCCCTGTTTTGACAACACGACTGAAAAATTTTGCTTTGTGTTCTTTGCTTCTACAGTGCCCAGTCAAATGGCCGGTCACTCACTAACCTCAGGTTATTCCTGGATAATCTATTGCATGGCTTAAATCTCCTTCCTGACAGCGCCGTGGTCTAGTAGGTAGTGTGTTGGCTTATTAGACGAAAAGCCAGGGTTTGAGCCCCAGGCCAGACATCAAAATAAAATACAAAAAATATTTCTTCGGCGACTTCCTCTCAGCAGATTTCTGGTAAAAGCTCTGAGAGTAAATCAAATTGCCATGAAAAGTTTCTCAAAAATCTGTCGTTCGGAGTCGACTTTAAACTGTAGGTCCCGCCACTCAAGTATAAAATTAACACACACAACATAAGTGGTGTGAGAAACTAGGTCGTAGTCCTGACTGAAGGGTTGTAATGACCAATTATGTATATATGTATGTATGTATGTATGTATGTAAATCTCCTTCGATTATAATTAATAAACGGAAGTTTTAATTGTCACGTTTGGTCTCTGCCTTATCTTTTCTTTCCCTTAAGTATAGCTTTCCACGCAAGTCTTCACATTCAACAGAAAGTTTCTGGCTCTGTTAGTATTGTAGCGTAGAAGCCCGCCCGCCTCCTTCCAAATTCATCTGCCTACTAATTTCCGAGAATTTCAATACCATTCAGCTGGTTATGCTTGCTCAAACATTTCCACACAGATCAGCGTTGCATTCGGTTGCAGTTTGAAGGTCATATAGAGTTGCTGTGTCCCGTCCTCTTTATTACACTTCAGAGTTGAATTGAGAACTGCTTTTGTTCAAGAGATGGGCCCTAGTTTCCCTTGTCACAATTTAGCTCAATGATTTCTATTCCTTTTCTATAAAAGAGGAGGCATTGCCTGATCTGGTTATAATTATCGTTGCTGCCTTTAAACTCTCTATTGCGATCAGATGGCAATGGCTTACGGGATAATTGTTGTGAGTTTAAATAGTCCCAAGTTTTAAATTTCGATAACTACGATGGAACCTTCGGTTCAGTGCGAGTTGCCGATGATTTCAGCAACCGATCCAACAGTGTGCTGTATGAGCTCCTCAACGACATGGACGTTGTGCATCGTATTAACATCTAGCGGCTATGCTGGCTCGGCTATGTCGTTCGAAGGGTGAGACGGGTATTTGATGAGGGAATTTGCGGAAGTTTGCGTTGGAAGGAATAAATCGAGGAAGCCCTGTCATCGATTGGTGTAATCAACTGGCGAAGGCGTGCAAGAAGCAGAGGCGCCTGGAAGGATGTGTTCAGGCAGATCGAAATCCATTGAGCGGATTGTTAATGGGGCCAATTAAGTAAGTAAGTAAGTACAGGGTGGCTGATATGTATTGCAACCAACTTCAGGTTGTTATCATTTGTAAACCGCACGTCTGACAGCTGACAGATTTATTCCAGTGACAGTTCATTTTATTATTTACAAGCTTACAAAAGCATTTTGATTTATTGCATTCAGAAAGAAAGTTATTCGTGATGGAATTCAATCGTGATAGTGTGATTGCTTTATATATGACTGGAAAACCACAGGTGGCTATCGTTAGAGCCCTCCATCGTTTAAATGTGAATAAATCTTTTGTTACTCGTACCATTGCTCGTTACCGTGATACTGGCAGTGTTGCATCGCGTCCAAGAAGTGGACGAAAAAAAAACGATAACAACACCAGAAATGATCCGAAAACTGAAGGCCAGATTCGATCGAAATCCATGCCGCAGTGATAGAAAAATTGCTCATATTGGAAAATGAGCTTGGACTAAAGCCATTGAAGTTCCAAAAAGTGCAAGAGCTCACAGATGTACAAGAAAAAATTAGACTGGAAAGAGCCAAGGAGTTACTTCGCTTGCACGAAAGTGGCCAGTTACCGAATTTGGTTTTCTCCGATGAGAAGCCATTCCCAATTGAGCAGTTGGTGAACAAACAAAATCATTGGGTTTACTTGCCAAAGAGGTCAGCTGAAAATTTACACCTGCGATTGGCCATCAGAACTCAAGCGCCGCCGATGGTAATGGTGTGGGCCGCCGTAACGGCCGATGGTCGCTCCCCGCTTGTGTTCATCGACCGTGGGGTTAAAATAAATGCCGAATATTATCGGGAAAATGTCTTAAAGACAGTATTGAAGCCCTGGGCAGACAAAGATTTCGGCCGCCATGGACCATGGACATTCCAACAGGACTTTGGACCACCGCACTCAGCACGCGTCAACCAAGAATGGCTTAAAAAGGAGGTTCCTCGCTTCATTTCTACCGCACAATGGCCACCAAAATCTCTGGATCTCAATTCGTTGGACTTTTGCGCCTGGGGCATTTTGGAGAGTAAGGTTCTCACTAAAATTTGATGGTATTTCCAACATTTTTTGCTTTTGAACAATAAAATTAAAAAAAAAATTAAAAAAAATATAGCGCTTTACTTTGTTGCATTATATATCAGCCACCCTGTGTTTTGGAACCTGGATTGATCGAACACTTTAATCGATACATTACGCCACCTCCGTTCATCAAGTGCAAGTTCAACATTTCCTAAGAAATGAAAATAAATCCCCTGATCGTAAATCCTTGTTTTTTTTTTTTTTAAATTCTTATATCTTACTTGTCTTTCCCTTATCAATATTTAATCTTAAATGCTGTTTAAAATTCGTTTTTTTTTTGTTTTTTCTTTCTTCTCTCTTTCAAAACGTTTCCAAACTGTCTAACCACCACAGTTTAAAAGTTTTCTGTGCTCTATCTGTGCTAATATTTATAACTACTTGGTGTGTTTGTGTTTGTATATGTTTGGGTGAGTATGAGTATGAGTGTGTGTGTGTGTGTAAGTGTATGTGTATAAGTATTATTATGTTTTTAAGATTTAAATCAATGCATTTTATTTTCTTTTCCTAACGTTTTTCATTTCTTTTTTTACAGTGTAGCAAAAAAAAAAGAGTATCAGCTAGCAATGGCAGCGCAGCAGCAATGGCAGCATATGATGCGAGCGATGCATTCAATGATATTCAAATTTGTGTTCTAGAAAAATATTTACATATCGAAAGGAATAAAATGAGAAAATAAAAATGCAGCAAGAACAACGTAAACCTCAGGACAGAAGAAGAAGAATAAGAAGAAGAAGAAGAAGAAGAAGGAAAAAATATTAAAAAATAATCGATTTTTTTTTTAATTTTGAATATGAATTTTTATTTAAAGAATGTTGTTGTGTGATTCGTGTGGCAGCAGCAGTTTGTTGAGAAGTTTCAAACGTGATGCCAAAGAAGAACAGCAGAAAGGAAAGGAATCCCTGTGAGACAATTGAAATTCAAGAAATTTAATTACAGGATATTTAAATTCATTGACAATACATACATACATTATTTATGACGCTGAATTGAATATTAAACAGGTAATTGAAGTAAAAACAATCACATAAATAGGCCCGTAGTAATAAAGTAGAAATTAATTTAAAAAAAAAAAAATTTTTTTTTTCAAAATTTTTACGAAAAACTATGAAAAGCTGTTAGAATGCCCAAAGTGATCTTTAATGGCATCTTTTCTTCATTCCATTTACATGGATTTCAGGCTACTCTTGATGATTACTCTTGTTAGTTGGAAAATTGTGGTATTGTAGGCCTTGAAGAGTGTCATTATGGGCCTCAATCCTTGCCTAATTAGGACTTTTTTGTTCAAGGACCTTCTCCCGTCATTCACAATGCATACATCTTCTTATAAAGGGTCCGCCAAATAACTTTTTTTTTTTTGAAAATGCTTTAAAAAAAAGCTACTGAATATTTTCTCAAATTTCTTTTTTTATTTGAAAGTACAATCCTTCCGGTTAATAATGGAAAATAATTTCATTCAAATCTTTTCAGATGAAGCTCATTTTGATCTTGGCGGCTATGTAAACAAGCAAAATTGTCGCATTTGGGGCACAGAAAACCCGCACGCATACATTGAAAAGCCGACGCACCCAAAACGAGTCACTGTTTGGTGCGGATTTTGGTCCAGAGGCATAATTGGGCAATTTTTTCTTCGAAAATGAGCAAGGAGTGGCCGTTACAGTCAATGGCGATCGTTATAGGGCCATGTTGAACGAATTTTTGTTCATAAAAATTGAAGGGGAGGATATTGGCAACATTTGGTTTCAACAGGACGGCGCTACGTGCCACACAGCCGAAGCTACACTCGATGTTTTGCGCTCTGTTTTTGAAGATCGCATTATCAGCCGCAGAGCTGATGTCGTTTGGCCACCGCGGAGCTGCGATTTGAAACCAGAGACAATTGACGCTTTAAAGGACAATATTCGTGAAGCCATTGGTGAAATACAGCTGCACACAATCGATAATGTGCTTAAAAATTGGACCGATCGTGTAGGCTACTGCATGGCCAGCCGAGGCAGCCATTTGAATGAAATTATTTTCCATTATTAACCGGAAGGGTTATACTTTCAAATAAAATAAGGAAATTTGAGAAAATATTCAGAAGTTTTTTTTTAAAGCATTTTCAAAAAAAAAAGTTATTTGGCGGACCCTTTATATAAAAATGAATGTGTGTTTATTTGTTTGTGCGTTTGTTTGAAGTCTATAGACGGCTAAACGGCTGAATCGATTTTCGTGAAATTTTAACAGTACCTTCCTGTATGTCTGGAAGGAGTTATAGGTTACTCTTTATTTTATAATTTCAACTAGGCGAGGTGCCACGCCCACATACCCATATAAAAATTAATATTTGTTTGTATGTACCTTATAGAATCGTAAACTATGTATTTGATCATGTTATGATCTTTAGCAAAGTTGTTGCCCATGAGCCGGGGAAGGTTTCTAAGTTAGTGTGACCAATATTGGATAGGTGGCGCCACTGAAAATGAACTGAAATGAATTAAATCGTAAACTATGCATTTGATCATGTTATGATCTTTAGCAAAGTTGTTGCGCATTAGTCGACGGAGGTTGGTGCGATTAATTTCCGATGGATGGCGTCACTGAAAATTAGTCAAAATGAATGTGACAAGCAATTGGTCGTCTTACACCTCAAGCACGGAAGAAAAAAGCATAACGAGCCTAAGAATCAGACGAGCATTGAGACTGGAAAATCTTCGAGTATATGCCGCTGAAACCCGTTCGCTTAAACCACTTGAACAACGAGAAGTAAGATTAGAAACTGATCGAATGCTTACTACTCAGGCCCTTTCATCGGAATCATCAGGACAACGGGAAACAAAATCAATAAAATGATTCAAAATTAATTGGACATTTGTGGAATGTGTCTTTCCTTCAAATTTATTCATGTTGGTGGCGCAGCAAACACGCGCAGGGTACAGCTAGTACTATACATAATTGTTCATTACAACCCTTTACAACCCAATTACATTGTGTGGGCTCATTTTTATACATGAATGGTGGAATATACAGTTTAAAGTCGAGGCCGAACGACAAATTTTTGAGAAACTTTACATGGCAATTTTGTTTTATTCACAGAGTTTTTGTCAGAAATCTTCTGAGAGATAGACGCCGAAGAAATATTTGTTCATATTTTGTGTTTTAATAACTGACCTGGTGTTTGAACCGTAACCTCTCGCCTAATAAGCCAACACACTACCTACTAGAATATGGCGATGGTCTTTCGTTAATGATAAACATATTGTGTATAATACGTAGTTTGTTGCCTTATTAAACGGGAACACGTGCTTCAAATCCCAAGCTAAGATATCTCAAACAAAACAAAATATATAAAAAAAATATTTCTTTGGAGGAAAGACTCTGAAAGTAAATCCAATTGCCATGGAAAGTTGCTTAAATTTGGCGTTTGGAGTTGACATTAAACTGTAGGTCCCTTTACTCATGGATAAAATTAATACTCACAACATGGGCGGTGGGAGAAGCTACGTTGTAATCCTAGTTAAAGGGTGGCAATGAAAAAATAAGCACATAAGTCACAATATTAAAAACAATTTATACAGATTTTATGAAAAAACAAAACACTTTTATTGGTACTTTTTGGTTTATACTTTTTTCTTAATTTCATTAAATTATTTAAAATACATATCAATTTAATAATTATGTATTAATATTAATGAATTAATGAATCATATTTTAGTCATTACAATAAATAATGCTTGTTGTGTGGCATGCCCATTTGACAATATTATGTCTGACCTTTTAAGGGTTAAGCAGCTATTGTATGGATCAAGGCGAATTCATAATAGGTGGTGTTCAAGGCGAACTCAATTAGGTGATGGCAATAGGACAACAACTCAATTCGCAGTGTTTTTTTTAACAAACATGTATTTTCTGTTGTTTTTGGGTGACGATAATTGTCAAATGAAATTCGCCTTTAGCCGGAAATGACAAAGGCGAATCCATATAATGACATAAAGTTGTTATTTTGTGTCATTATTTCTCTTTTGTTTCTTTTTGTTTATTAAAAAAAAATTTTGTAAAACAAATTTAAAGAAAATAATTTTTAAAATACGGGCTGATTTGCGCTACCACTAAAGTATAACGACCTTCAGGGGGATTCTGGGAAGCATAAGAGCGGATTCTATAATAAAAGTTGTGCCAGGACATGAAAAATATTATAAATTGTGTAGAATATAAAAGGAAATAAAAAATAAATAAACAAAAGAATGTATATACAGTGAGCAAAAAAAATGTGTACACTTATTGTAAAAAACTATTAAATAAATTATTCCACAGGATTTTGTTTAAGATGACTTTCTAGAAAATCCGTTAGTCATAGTTAAAAAATCACCACTTTTTTTGCCCAAAAATGTGGGAATTTCTTAGTTTCGACAATTATTTTCTTTATACGTAACCAATAGAGAAATGTTTATAATAAGAATATAGTTTTTAACCTTTTTGTAGTCTTAGAAAATAGTTATTAAGCTTTTTTTAGTCTTAAGGACAATAAATTTCTTTTTATAGAAAATTTTTTGTTTAAAATTTATTTCGAGGTAGTGTGTGTTAGTTTTTTTTGCTCACTGTACGCAAACAAAATATTTGACAATCCCGTGCACTTAAAAAAACAATCAGCTGGGCTAATAACATCACCTCCTATGAATTCGCCTTGATTATAGCTTTAGAAAAATCGATTGTGAAGCTTTTCATATCAGTCTATATTCAGCTTTTGAGTTATCAAGTAAGACAAATAGAAGTGAAACGGAATTTTAAATCAAAAAATAAAAAAAATATTAAAAAAAATTATAAAAATTTTTATTTTTTCTAGGAAAACCATGACTTTGAAATATTTGTGGTTCTTAATGTGTTTATACGGTGCATTCGGACGTCGTACAGTAAGAGATCTTCTGGAATTTACGGCTAATCAGAGTCGGACTATTAATATACTCAGGAAGGACCCGTGTGATGATTTTTCTGCCTATGCTTGTGGCGATTACGATGACATTTATCGCTATGTCAACTACAAAGATATCACCAGCTATGCGGATTACCTATATAATCAGCAGTTATTGAATTTAATGGATGATAACCTGCGTCAGCAAGATTATCAGGTCACCGATACAAACCAGACATTTGTAGAGAAGACCAGAATTTATTTTAAATCATGTCGTACAACAAAAAAGCGTGACATTAAAAAATATTTCGAAGAAATCAAACCAGCTGAACATCTAGATTGGCCCATATGGCAGCCACAGCAATGGCAAGCGAATGCAGAGGCCGATAGATTATTCGATGTGTGGCCTTTAGTGGGCCGTATTGATTCGTATGGCATGAATAATGTGTTAATAAATCAACAGATTTTGGTGGAAGAAAATGGTACATTTAGTATAATACTGGAGCCACCTTTTCTCGAAGATGGTACTACTCTGCCAAATATGATGGTGATGCGACTATTACTTAGAAATGTAGGCATTAGAAATACTGAAAAGATTTTAGCAGATTTATTAGAATTAAATAAAGATCTGTTAAAAATTCTAACACTTTCTGAAGACAGTAAAGAAAATTTAACATTGGCATACGGCCAGTTGGACTCGGCTTATCCACAGCTTAATTTGAAGCAATATTTTCGAGAATTATTTCGTAAAGAATTACCTACAAGTACTTCAATTTTAATAAGGAAACCCAAATACTTTCAACAACTCAACGATATTATGTGGCAGACATTTAGAAGGCGTACGATGTGCAATTACTTGATGTTGAAATTTCTAGTGTACTTAGCCAATGATAGTGTAAGCGAGTTAACTGACTTGGGCTGTATCAAGGAGTTGAGAAACAAAATGGATGTATCGGTTAACTATCTGTATAAAACACATATTTTGCGTAAAGACATGGGCGAGATCACCAAAGATATAAGAGAACTGCAGCAGTATATATTGCAAGAATATGACAAGATTTTCGAAGAAAATCATCTCCAATTAAATACCAAGCAAATACAGCTTCTAAAACAAAAATTACACGATGTTACCTTAAATGTAGGCAATGTGCCATTAAACTCAACTAATATGATGATAGAAGATTACTATGACAACGTACCACCATTGGATGGAAACAATTACTTTAAGAATCATTTACTATTGCTAAGGCTTAGATTTGAAAAGTCATTACTTTATACAGGCAATCAGACCCACTACATAGTGGTCTTCAATAATGAGGGCAGTAACTCGGGTGCTCGTTATGTGCCCAAACAGAATATGATCATATTGCCTTTTGCCATCCTTCGACCGCCTTTGTACGGATCCTACTATGATTATATATCTAAGTTTTCTCTGTTGGGTTTCATTTTGGCTCATGAGTACGCCCATGCTTTTGACACTTTCAGCTTAAATTTCAATGGCGATGGTAAACAATCGGATGATCTTGCTACCTTGTTGCGAGAATCAAATTTTCAAAACTCTCTACAATGTTTACAGACTCAACTCCCAACCGATAGTATAGATGAACGTCTGGCTGATATTGTGGCCTTTCGAGTAGCGTATAATTTATTCATATCTCATTTAAACCGGACCGAGCTTCCCCATCGTCGTGTAAATGCTTCAAGTGCAGAACAAAAACACTATGATACTTTGTTATCATCATTGAAAGATGTTTACAAGGCATTATTCAATCGCGATATGACTCTATACTTTTGTTCCAAATCTCAATTGGAATTCGCTGATCATAACCGGTATTCGCAGCGTTTACATCAAATTGCTATAAATTCTGAAGAATTTGCAGAAGCTTTTCATTGTCCTTTGGGTAGTAAAATGAATCCACATAAGAAATGCCGTGTATACTAGGGTGAAGTGTAAATATCGTAAATTAATAAAAAAGAAATAAAATTGCAAACAAAATACAGTTTTCTTTCGAAAAAAAATTTTTTTTGTATGAAAAACATATAGAAAGTACCACAGTAAAAAGTACTTTTTGAAAAGTACTTTTTTGAAAAGTACTTTTTTATTTTTAATATTTTATATTTTATATATTTTTTATAATAATCTTCAAATATTGATTTCCAGGCGTCCAATTATCTCTGGTTTATCGACATAGACAAGTGAATTCACATAACCTCAAAGCAAATAATCCAAAGGTACTAAATCATAAAAACCGATTTTTGGTGGCCAATTAATTGGACCAAATTGGTTAAGTTTAATTGAGGTACGAAAAAATTTCTAATCATGTCTGCGTAAACTGTTTACCACCGACGGAGACATTTTGCTTATCAAAGTTTTTGTAGAGCTATGGACCAATGAATTTGACAGCCTAAAAACCATTGCCAACAGTAACTAACTCAGGATGCACTGGATGCTCTTTGTTTTTAGGTGCGCATTTATCTAGAAAAGGTGTTTGGCGCTGTAAAGCTTATTCATTGAGCACACGCAATGGTCAAGGATTGTCTATAAGCGGCCGGTATGAACGTAGAGCTATAAAAGAGCGCATATCAATTGAATCAAGTGTTTAGCAGCAAGTTACATGCTCGATCATAAAACTTATAGACTGGTCTCAAGCTTAGGGTTAGTCGTGCTTTTTATGTGCAGCCAAGGGCCCATTGATGGCATTATGTGTGGAACAGCCGCCGTAGTCTAGTAGATAGAGTGTTGGCGTGAGGCCACGATTCAAACCTCAGGTCAGACATCTTCAACTAAACGAAACATGAAAAAGTATTTCTTCGGCGACTTTCCTCTCAGAAGATTATATAAAAAAAGTTTCTCAAAAATCTGCCGATTTTGGTAAAAAAAAAAATCATCTTTTCAGATGAAGCTCATTTTGATCTTGGCGGCTATGTAAACAAGCAAAATTGTCGCATTTGGGGCACAGAAAACCCGCACGCATACATTGAAAAGCCGACGCACCCAAAACGAGTCACTGTTTGGTTCGGATTTTGGTCCAGAAGCATAATTGAGCCATTTTTCTTCGAAAATGAGCCGTTACAGTTAATGGCGATCGTTATTGAGCCATGTTGAACGAATTTTTGTTCACAAAAATTGAAGAGGAGGATATTGGCAACATTTGGTTTCAACAGGACAGCGCTACGTGCCACACAGCCGAAACTACTCTCGATGTTTTGCTCCCTGTTTTTGAAGATCGCATTATCAGCCTCACAGCTGCTGTCGTATGGCCACGTCGGAGCTACGATTTGATACCGTTGGACTATTATTTGTGAAGTGCCGTCAAAGATAAGTGTTACGCCGACAAGCCAGAGACAATTGACACTTTAAAGGACAATCAGACGTGAAGCTATTGGTGAAATACAGCTGCACACAATCGATAATATGCTTAAAAATTGGACCGATCGTGTAGGCTACTGCATGGCCAGCCGAGGCAGCCATTTGAATGAAATTATTTTCCATTATTAACCGGAAGGATTGTACTTTCAAATAAAAAAAGGAAATTTGAGAAAATATTCAGTAGCTTTGTTTTTAAAGCATTTTCAAAAAAAAAAGTTATTTGGCGGACCCTTTAGGTCGTAATTCTGACTGAAAGGTTGTAATTACTAATTATGTACGTATGTATGTGCGTGTGGTATACAACTTCGACCAATACAGCTGCTCTGGCTGGAGTGCATCCCTAAATGTTAAATTTTCCAAAACGTTGCCTACTGTGGCATAGGCTGTGTGACACTTAATGCCGTTGTAGTCCATTACATACAATTCAGGCCGAACGAAGTTGGAAACCATCAACTCATGGTGCTCGCTGTTGACATTAATGGCCTGGTCAATGTCGTTCTCAAAAATCCACACTAAACAATGACTTTTGCGGTATAAATTGGATGCCCTTGGATCTCATGACGATGACTTTTCTATGGAAATAAGGGTCAGAATGGGACATCAATTTTGATAAAGAATTTGATTATTTGCATGATGATTGTGCAAAACCAACTGAAGAATTGGTCATTGCAGGACACAAAATCAAGCTAAGGTTGCCTGATGACTTAGATTTCTATTGGCATATCAATTAACATTGCAGGACACAAAATCAAGCTAAGGTTGCCTGATGACTTAGATTTCTATTGGCATATCAATCAACATTGCAGGACACAAAATCAAGCTAAGGTTGCCTGATGACTTAGATTTCTATTGGCATATCAATCAACATTGCAAGACTCAAAATCAAGCTAAGGTTGCCTGATTTAGCACCTAGAATATGTCGACAACATTATACCACTTGCTGTGATGCAATTTATATCAGCTACGAGTGCAATAAAGTTGTTACGAAATGGATAAAAAAAGCTACAAAAAACAAAAACAATGGACTTGTTTACATGATCAACGAATAAACAAAAATATAGCAACAACATCAGTACAAAAAAAGGGGATAAACAAGAAGCAACAACAAACATTACCAGAATAAATGTAAACAAAATACACAAGTAGAAGTCGTCGTAGTCTAGTAGGTATGTAGTGTGTTGGCTTATTAGACGTAAAGCCATGGATCGAGCCGCAGGCCAGACATCAAAGCAAAATATGAAAAAATATTTCCACGACGACTTCCTCTCAGCAGATTTCTGGCAAAAACTCTGGGAGTAAATAAAATTACCATGAAAAAGTTTCTCAAAGTTTCTCCCGCCACTCATGTATAATAAATTAACACACACAACATGATTGGTGTGAAAAGCTAGGCCGTAATCCTGACTGAATGGTTGTAATGGCTATGGTATGTATGTAAAATAAACAAACAACAATGAAACAACGGTGTTTACATTTACAGAGATTTCGAGAATGAGAAGTCATTCTCCTTCAAGAGCATCCATCAGACTGTTTACTTTGTGATATAAGAGGCAAGACAAAGCAGGCAACGAAGTCAGTAAAAATTCAGTCAGTCTTGTGTGAAGACGCGTTGCGTTCGAAGAGAACAATTGTGGTTTGAAGATCTCCGCTATAATGATCGATCGAACAATTGTTGTTTACGCAAACGAGTTTAAAGCAGAATTAGAAACAAAGCAATTGTTGTTGTTTACATCAGGTTGTAAACAGTGGCACACAGAATTGTTATAACAATAAGAAAATTAATTAAAACTGACCATAAACTTATTTTTATTGGTTGGCTATGTTGGTTGATTGTTGACGTCGCCGTAGTCTAGTAGGTAGCGTGTTGGCTTATTAGACGTAATGCCAGGGTTCGAGCCACAGGCCAGACATTAAGACAAAAACACAAAAAGTATTTCTTCGGCAACTTCTTCTCAGCAGATTTCTGGCAAAAAATCTGAGAGTAAATAATAAAATTGCCATGAAAAAGTTTTTCAAAAAAAATCTGTCGTTCGGAGACGACTTTAAACTGTAGGCCCCACCACTCATGTATAAAATTAACACACACAACATAAGTGGTTTGGGAAACTAGGACATTGTACAATGGGTCAATACGACCTCCGGGTGCTGTACTTGTCTTAATTGACAAGGACACGTCCTCTAACCTAACCTGACCTAACCTAACCTAACCTAAGGTAACAGGAATTTCTGCTGAGCCCTATTAAACAAATTTTAATGAACTTCCAAGATTTTCAAAATGGAATTTGGTTGTCTCTTCTCTGTGTAACTAAAAATTGGTTACAAATTTTTCTCCTTTCTTTTTTTGTCCTGCTAGTCATCAACAGGAAAATATTGTGTGTTATTTTTATTTGCAATTTTATTTTTTGCATTTATTTTTGGACTGTTATTCCTGACAAATCCAAATTGACTTTGTATTTTGGTTAGATTTTCCAAAAAAAAAAAAAAAAAAAAAAAAAAAAAAAAAAAACATGAAATAATACTAGGGAAGGGAGAGAGAGAGAGAGTGAAAATGGAAATGTTGAAATAGATGTTTTTGTTGGTGCCACAACATAAATTTCTTTTTTAAATCAAAATAAATATTTGTCATCTGCATAGAATAAAATTGAGTTTCAGTTTTTATTTTCCCAAATTTTTATTATACAGGACGACTTATTTTCTGTTTTTTTTTCTCCTTTTTTTTTTTTGCTGCGTTTTTGATGGCAGTAACAACTCTCTACTCTACTCGACTCTTTTGGGCTAAAAATAACAAACAAACAACAGCAGTAAAGCCAAATAGCATGTAAATAATAACAATGCCAACAACTATGATAACAACAACATCAACAACAAGAGTGAAAAAAATTCAAAGTGGTTGGTTACAACAATAACAGAAAAAAACAGCAAAAGAATCACAGAAAACCTACAAAAAAAATAAAAAAAAAAAATAAACAAGCAAAGCAAAGCTTGCAACCTTTTCCAACTCTGACCCTTAATTACTTTGTCATTTTCCATTTACGTTATCTTCTGTAAAGTTGAGAAAAAAATCTAAATAAACACACATACACACACACACACACACACATACTAACATACATATATACATAAAGACAGAAAGTAATAGAAGAGAGAGAGAGAGAGAGAGAAAGAGTAAGACAGAGATCTAGAGTGGAAAATATGAAAAGACCGTAAAACGAATTTTACATAAACAAACCGTTATAGAGCTGATAAATTGTTATTGCTTGCTTTATATGTGTCTGTGCCTGTGTATGTGTGTGTTAAGAAGCCTTAAAAAGGTCTCTTCGCTATTATTTTCAATTCAATGGAAATGTTAAATAAAACCAAGATCCCCTCATTTACTTAATTGGTCATTACAATCCTTTATTCAGGATTTCAACCTAGTTTCTCACATACGGAACATACAGTTTAATGTCTACCCCGATCGACAAATTTCTTAAGAAACTTTTCATAGCAATTTTATTTACTCTCAGAAGCTCTGTGGCACATTGCTTCGTCCCGTTGAAATCACGTATCATCTTTGGTGTCTAGATTATCCAATTATATTCAGGCCAAAAGAAGTTCGAACCCATCGAGCTGTATTGGTTGCCGTTAACAGTGATGGCCTGCCTAATATTGTTCTCAAACAAATATGGATCGATAAATCCGCCAGAACAATATTAGCACCAAACAAAGACTTTTTCTGGATACTCTTGGATATCCTGTGGAGTTATAATCTCCACAATTTCATATGTCCACGTGCCCATTCATACAGAAATGGATTTCACCATTGAAGATGATTTTTCGATGAAAATTATTGTCAGCTGCCAACAGCTTCAGAGCTCCGACAACGTATATACATAAAGATCTTTGGTTGCTAAACTTCAGCTCTTTAAACAGATGGTTTTTATACGGGTACAAGGTGTAGTCTACGAATAAAGTGGCCGTATTCCCAGTAGTTGACGTAGTCTAGTAGGTAGTGTGTTGGCCTATTAGACGTGGGGCCACGGTTCAAGCTCCATGTCAAACATCTCCAACAAAACGAAATATGAAAAAATATTTCCTCGGTGACTGTCTTTCAACAGATTTCTGGCAAAAATTTTGCAAGTAAATGAAATTACCATGAAAACGTTCCTCAAAAATCTGTCGACTTTAAACTGTAGGTCCAGCCACTCATGTGTGGAAATAACACACACAACATAAGTGATGTGAGAAGCTAAGTCGTAACCCTGGCTGGAAAAATCTAGATACTGGTGTTTTGCTTTTACATCGTTTAACATTAAAATTATAAACAAAAGCTACAAAAACAAAAACAATGAACTTGTTTACATGATAAACAAGTAAGCAAAAGTATACCAATAAAACACAGGCATAAAAAAATTATAAGTAAACGAGAAGGAGAAGAGTTGGTAAAAGTTCAGTTAGTCTTGTGTGAAGATGAGGACTGTTTGAAGAGACTAATCATGGTTTGAAAATCTCCGTTACAAAGATCGGTCGAATAGTTGACTAATAATTATTATTGTTTATGCCAATGAATGCAAAGAGGAATAGCAAGCAAAGCAATTGTTGTTGCTTACATCAAGTTGTGAACAGTGGCACACAGAATTCGCACAATTCTGTGAAGAATTTGATTAAAACTTAGCATAAAAATTTATTTTTATTTTATTTGCAATCTAACGTAACAGTATGTATATATGTAGTCTACGAAAGGCCGAGTTACCTGCAGTTACCGCATTCTCCTGCATACTCCCACCTGCAGCGGCAATATTTTCCGCATATCAAGCGTTTTGTCGACGTGCGGGTGTTGATCAAACGTTTACTACCGAATAGTGTTTTCGGTAGGAATGCCACATCCGTGTATAACTTAGAGAGCGTGATTATTTCATTTAATCAGTATCTGCTTCCAAAACTCTCTATCAGAAAGCATTGAAGTAAGCGCCAGTTATTGTAGTCATCAGTCAAGAGTATTCGAAGTCGACAGATTGTCACTGATTCGTCGGCCATGCTGGAACCACAGATATATGCTCGACGACCGTTTTCTTATAACCTGCTACTGTACTTAAAGCAAAATCGTACAGGATTTCAGTGCAAACTTGATGCGATTTGACGACGTGAAGAGGTTAACTGCTGAAGGCTTTGTGGTGACAGAAAATTTCAGTTCTTGGAATGGGACTCTCAAACAAAAAACACATGAGGCTGGAAGCTTATAAGAATTGCATCACAAATTTCTATTACTTTCAGGAGACCCACCTAAAAATTCGGACATAACCCTACACACATAATTGGTCATTACAACCGTATAGTCAGGATTACGACCTAGCTTCTCACACCACTGATGTGGTGAGTGTCGGCACTTACAGTTTAAAGTCGATTCCTAACGACAGATATTGCTTGAGAACCTTTCCATGGCAATTTTATTTATTCTCAGAGTTTTTGCCAGAAATCTGCTGAGAGAAAGTCGCCGAAGAAATATTTTTTCCTATTTTCATTTTGATGTCTGATCAAACTATCCATTAGATTAAGGCGGCTTCAACCGGCTATAACCCTAGTCTCTGAATTTTTCACCAACCAGATAGTAACTGGAAGTTCCTCATCACAGTTATGTATGAGCGGCAATTATCACTACTTTTTGTAACGAGTGATATTTTAGCTATTATCTATTTGGCAACACTGGTTTAAACAGCTCACGCACGTTTCGTGTCTTGTTTCACTGTCAAACATCAGTTCAGTTTGGTTTATAATTTAACCATGAATCGTCTTACAAACCGAACAACGCTTGCAAATCATTGAGTTTTATTATCAAAATCCGTGCTCTGTTAAGAAAGCTCATCGCGCGCTTCTTCCATTTTATGGTCAGTTTGATCGACCCACGAAAGCGGCTATTCGGGCTATTGTGACTAAATTTCGCAACAAATCTACATTGTTGGACATTAAACCACCAACACGCTTACGTAGAGTGCGAACTGAAGAAAATATCGCAGCTGTATCGGCCAGTGTGAATGATGACTGACCATCAATTATCGATTCGTCGTAGCCGTTCGCAGCAATTGGGCCTCTGTTACTCAACAACGTGGAAAATTTTGCGGAAGGATTTAGGTGTGAAGCTGGTGCAAGAATTGAAGCCGAACGACCTAGCGCAATGCAGAATTTTTGGTGAATTGGATCTTCGAAAGTTGGTCAAGGATCCACTTCTTTATCGAAAAATTGTGTTCAGCGACGAAGCTCATTTTTGGCTCAATGGATACGTAAATAAGCGGAATTGTCGATTTTGGAGTGAAGATCAGCCAGAAGCATTGCAGAAGCTACCAATGCATCCAGAAAAAGTCACAGTTTGGTGCGGTTTATAGGCTGGTGGCATCATTGGACCGTACTTCTTCAAAGATGCTGCGAATCGTAATGTAACTGATGATGTAACTGATGATGTAACTGATGATGAGCGCTACCGTGAGATGATATCCAATTTTTTTTTGCCCAAAATGCAAGAGCTTGACTTGCATGACATGTGGTTTCAACAAAACGGTGCCACAAGCCACACAGCACGCTTAACAATGGACTTCTTGAGAGGCGACTTCGGAGAACATTTTCTTTCACGTTTGGGACCGGTCAATTGGCCGTCTAGATCGTGCGATTTAACGCCTTTGGACTATTTTTTGTGGGGATGTGTTAAAGCTCACGTCTATACAGACAAGCCCGCTTCAATTGACGCATTGGAAGACAACATTGAAGCATTTATTCGTGAGATACCGGCCGAAATGTTGAAAAGAGTATGCCAAAATTTGGACTAAGCGGATGGACCATTTGAGGCGCAGTCGCGGTCAACATTTGCATGAAATAATCTTCAAACATTAAATTACTCGCCTATGGACGGTACTATCGATTCAAATAAAGATTTCATAAATTTTTCTGAATTTTATGTGTGTTTTTTTCTGAAAAATTTTCCTATAGCTCTTAAAAAATCAGCCATTATTTCCTTCGTATAAATAAAGAAGACTAAATAGCGATTAGAAATGAAGAGCACCATGAATACTAATCCTACCATGGATACTTGTAACAGAGCGATACCGAATATAGGGACAAAGAATATGGGGAATATGAAGAAGAAGAAGTGAAACGACTTTAGCCCTGCAGAGAGGCGAAAATGTCTCAAGTTATGGAACAACACGTTGATACCATATGGATCGAGGACAGAAGCTGAAAAACTATTCATAACGTCTTCAACAAAATTAAGAAGGTTAGTTTAAGGGAACTAATAAGGCCGTAATCCTGACTGAAGGGTTGTTGTGTATATATGAATAAGGCAATTAGGATTTAAAATACTCCTGAAGCGACTGAGAGCTTATCATCTCTCAAAGCAACTGATGGCAAAGTGATCAATAACCCATGGAACTAGAAACTGAAGCTCTAATGCTAGAAAATGTTTTGGAGAAGATCGCAGTAACAGAAGAGAACTGGAAATGTATGGCAAATCTCTAAGAGATTCTGCTCACAGGGACACAATTTATGAAAAGGACAATAGTCACTGTGTCTCCATTCTTTAGTTGCCAGCATTAAATGTCTGACATTCTTTATAAAATTTTATTATTTGTCACACAAAACTATGCAAATTTCTTTACTTCTTTTGTGCTCCTTTTTGTTTGTTTTTCGCTGACATTCTCTTAAAACAAGTACAAGTCACGACACTGACATTAAAAGCAAAAACTAAAAAAACAAAAAACCAACAGCAGTAGGAAATGCAAGCAAGAGAAGAAAAAAGCCCGGCGGCTCTTAAAACTGTGTACCCTTAAGGGCTACAAAAATGGAAAATGAAAAACGTAAACCAAATGTTAAAAAAGCCATGGCCCTGTTTGAAAGGAAAGTTACCCAAAACCAACGAGTAACTTATCCTCTAAAGGGTTGTGAAATGGAAAAAAATAAAAGCCAAGCAAAAGATATACACATGCGGACACTGTAGAATTGAAATTGAATCTCTGCATTGAAATCGTAACAGAAATGAATGAAAAACAAAATAACGAACAGGAAAACAAACCGCCAGGAATACCGTGAACCCGAGGAAATTTAAAGAAAATGTAGCATTTTACAGACGACGGTGAGATATAGCGAGATACAGTGATACCCCGCGGAGATATAATGAAGTGGAGAAAATGTACAACAAAATGTTTAAACAAAACCCCCCCCCCCCAAAAAAAAAAACAACAACAACACAATAAAATAAAACAATAAAAACAAATGCAAAAACATTGTGCTGGTCAGTGAAGTGGATTGTTTCGGACATGTACCGGACATGTAGAAAAGAGGATAAAAACAACACAAAAAACTTGTTTTTTTTTTAACAAAATTATGGCCATAAATGTAACCAACTTTGTGCAACATATGCTTTAGTAGAGCAGAATTAAAATAGAAATTTAAATTTTTATCTGCACAACAAATGCAAATTGATCGGGTTGTTGATGATGTCGAGTAACTACACCCATGAGAAGCTTAGTTCCAAACCTTGCCTAAAGAACAGACAAGAACATCAGGGATATTCTACCATTTACGACAACAGATCACATACGTCACACCTTCCCTTACCGTAAACTACGTGGTCTCCGAAGGAACTAAATGGTATCCTTAACAAAACTGATCAGATTTATTAGAGATACATACATGTTTTAGAGAGGCTATGTAGTGGTGCCTAAGTGTAAGACCCTATATAGCAGGACAATCATAAAGACCTGACAACTCTTAGGAAAATTTGATACGAGGTGGCGAAACGACATCAGCACTGCGGCTGATAATGCGATCTTCAAAAACAGGGCGCAAAACATCGAGTGTAGCTTCGGCTGTGTGGCACGTAGCTCCGTCCTGTTGAAACCAAATGTTGCCAATATCCTCCTCTTCAATTTTTGTGAACAAAAATTCGTTCAACATGGCCCGATAACGATTGCCATTGACAGTAACGGCCACTCCTTGCTCATTTTCGAAGAAAAAATGGCCCAATTATGCCTCTGGACCAAAATCCGCACCAAACAGTGACTCGTTTTGGGTGCGTCGGCTTTTCAATGTATGCGTGCGGGTTTTCTGTGCCCCAAATGCAACAATTTTGCTTGTTTACATACCCGCCAAGATCAAAATGAGCTTCATCTCAAAAGATGATTTTTTTTGCCAAAATCGGCATCTTCTGGTGTAGGCTACTGCATGGCCAGCCGAGGCAGCCATTTGAATGAAATTATTTGCCATTATTAACCGGAAGGATTGCACTTTCAAATAAGAAAAGAAATTTGAGAAAATATTCAGTAGTTTTTTTTTTAAAGCATTTTCAAAAAAAAAAGTTATTTGGCGGACCCTTTACTTCCCGCCTACCTTTTGGGTGGACTATCATGCAACAGAGACTCATGTTTGTCTTTTAAATAAGGGGGCCTATTTAATGCCACAAATTTTGAATTTTTCTCTTACAAAAGACTTAATTTTTCATCCAATCTCAGGTCATATTTGAACTTTTTTCTTTTCTGTCTTTTTTTCCAAAAGAAAAACTGTTTTTCTTAACAACTACTTTAACTAGGTTGTTGTTGTTTTTGCATGTCTTTTTTTCAAGACCTGATACTTCAGATTAAAAAAAAGAAGAAGAACAAAAAATGGAATGAAAAAGAAATTGAAACTGTCCCTACTACAATAAATGACTTCAAAACAATTGAAAAAAAAAGAAACACTCAAAGAGAAGTAAAAAAAAAAAAAACAACAATAAAAACCGAAAACCATAAAAAATAATTTTTACTTGACAAACAACAAAAACAGAAAGAAAATAGAAAAGCATTGTGGAGGGGGAAAGACAAATTATAAGCATGACATTAAAAACGGAAGTGCACTATTTTATGGTTGATGGCGCTTTTTTGTTTTGTCTCCTCTTATAAGTTGCTTACACTTGACTCCAACTAACTAACCACCACCACCACCAGCAACCAACAACCAACACAACACACACTACGCCATAGACAATGAATCTTTACTTACACTGGCATGCAAAACAAGAACAAACAAAAAAAATGATTTTTTATGCTCTTCATAGCATTATAAATAATACCGGCTTAAAGGCGTCTTTGCTTCAAAGAATACATGGGTGTGTGTAAGTGTGTGTGCCTTGCTGACTGAGTCTCTTTTGCTAGACAGAGTGGGCGGCAAATGTTTCTGCTCAATTATTACACGGTATGTGTTGTTTTTTTCTCTCTCTCAATGTTGTCTTCTCACACTGTGTTTTCTTTTTATTTGGTCTTCTTTTTTGTGCTCTTGTTTCTTTAGTTTTTCCTCTCTCTCTTGGTAATAATAACAAAGGCAGCAACAACAAGTAAAGAAATATTGTTTATGTGCTAAAAATTAAGGCAAGAGTTTAAAGGATTTTGTTTTTCTTTTTCATTCGTTTCTTTGTTTTAAAGGGTGAAACGTTATAAAGTGCCATAGAAAAGCGGCAAGAGATTGTCTAGCAGCAGTTAAAACATTTAAAATGTCCAAGAAAATCAGGAAAGCATGACTTAAAGGACAAAATCAGTTTGTAAGCAAAGCAAATATGTATTGGTCTACCCACGTACTCAGTGAAATCGAGGACGGTTTAGTCCTCCTTTAGTGTATGAATACCTCTGTCATCAGAAACTTAAAGTACTCTTTACCACAGTGGTAGCTGCAATTTAGTGTTCCCACTGTGCATAAGCATAAGAAACGTAAGAGAAGAAAACTAGATGTTCAGTTCTAAATCTTCAGTCGTAAGATAAGAGAAGCCGTAGGAGAAAAAAAACTACATGTTTAGTGCTAAACCTTCAGCAAAGACAACCGATTTGTTGTTCAAAAGGTTCCGTCATTCCTGCAACAGCTGTAGGGTCTTATGGTGGTCAGAGGTTGTAATCGTAAGAGAGAGCTTGTGATCGGTACAAATTAGAGCATCCAGGGTAATCTCTGTTCATCATGATAAGTATGTTTATTAGTCCTGGCGATGTTCTTGATGCATATCAACCAGCGCCCAGTAGTAAAAGACGATTGCAGCGGCTGTCCTACTTGTTAATGCTACTGTAAGCTACGTATCTTGGCAAATCAATGTTCAACACATTCCAGGTCGATGTAGAAAGTTCAACGTTGTTATCCCTAAGCGATGTTCGTGATACCTATTAACCATTGACGACTTATAAGAGGTGAACGTAGCGTCTGTTCTACTTGTTGACGTGACTGCAAGCTGCATGTCCATTGTACTCCCTGTTCATCATATTTCGACTCACAAACCTCTACGTGGTTAATCCTGGCCGATATTATTGATACCTTTCAACCATCGGCAAGCAGCAATAGACGATTGTAACGTCTGTTCTCCTTTTTGCTGTAACTGTGAGCTACGTGTCCATGGTACTCCCTATTCAACACATTCCAAATCGATTCAGAAACTTCTACGTGGTTATTCCTGGGTGATGTTCTTGATACCTATCAACCAACGGCAAGTAGTAACAGACGATTGCAGCTTCTGCTCTCCTTTTTGGCATGACTGCGAGCTGTTTATCCAAGGTAAACCCTGTTCAACACATTCCAAATCGAGTCACAAATTTCTACGTGGTTGTCTCTATGCGATGTTCTTGATACCTACCAACCATCAGCATATAGTAAGACACTGCAATTGTCTCTTCTCCTAGTTGGTGTGAATGCAAGTTGCGTATCCAAGGTAATCCCTGTTCAATACATTCCAAATCAACTCAGAAATCTCTATGTGGTTAATCCTGGGCGATGTTCTTGATACATAACAACCAACGGCAGTGTATCCTGGCTAATCAATGTTCAATACATTCCAAGTCGACTCATAAACCTCTACGTGGTTAATCCTGGGTGATGTTCTTGATACCTATCAATCAATGGCAAGTATTAGTAACAGACGATTGAAGCGTCTGTTCTCCTTGCTGGTGCGGCTGCTGTATTAAGCAGTTCGATATAAAAGTGAAAGACATAGGCAGCTAATCTGTTACCTTAAAGGACAACAGCGTCTTTACAATACGAAGGAGTAGGCAAAGAGTTCTCTTATTAAATGCAAGCCCGTGGTTCTAATCACAGCTCCGACATCTCGAACGAAACAGAATATGAAAAATTATTTCTTCGGCGACTTCTTCTTAGCAGCCAAATGGCAAGAACAATTACTGCACTAGTACATACATACATACACATTTGGTCATTACAACCCCTTTAGTCAGGATTTCGACCTAGCTTATCACACCACTTATGTTGTGCGTGTTAATTTTATACATGACCTACATGACCTATACAGGACCTACAGTTTAAAGTCGACTCCGAACGACAGAATTTTGAGAAACTTTTCATGGCAAATTTTATTTTACTTTCAGGGTTTTTGCCAGAAATCTGCTGAGAGACAGTCGGCGATGAAATATTTTTTTCGTATTCCGTTTCGTTGCAGATATCTGGCCCGCGGTTTGAATCGCGCCAACACACTACCTACTGGACTAGATGCCATAAAACGATCAATAACATTGCCTTCAACGTCTTGTGTCTACCAATCCTTACATGCTGTGCAGTTTCGGCAAGCATAACTCCCTGCCTAGTGCTTCATATGCACTCAACTGCATTTTCCTGAGATACATCAACGCCGCACTTTTATTTATCTTCAAAACTGACTTTATATATTGAACTCGAGATGATCCTTATCCTAAGCAATTAATCTTTGAGCCTGTAGTGACGGGTCTAAGAACCCTTTTCTAAACTAAGGCTATCTAATCTCTTGCCATTGTAATTACTCACCAAAGCTTCGGATGGATTGTTTCCCCTTAAGAACCTGTATTATTCTACCTTCTTCTGTAGATCTGAGGTGTAGCAAAGGTTTGAATGGACCACCGATTACTGTATAGTAACCGGGTTTTTATGTGGCCGTACCTTTTCCACCATTGCACTTTCGGTGGCAGAATGCTTACGAAGCTGAATATAGATTCTCCATCATTCAGGTCTACTCCTGCATACATACATACAACCATAATTGCTCACTACAATCCTTTTGTAAGCTTCTCACATCACTTATCTTGTGTGTGTTAATTTTATACATGAGGTCTCCTATGATAGATTTTTCGAGAATCTTTTTCATGATAATTTTTTCTTTTACTCTGAAAGTTTTTGCCAGTAATCTGTTGAGTACAAGTCGCCGAAGCAACATTTCTTTTCTTATTTTCGTTTTGTTGGAAATGTCTGATGTGATGTTTGAACCATGGCCTCACGTCTAATAAGCCAACACACTGCCTACCAGACTATGGCGTCGGCAAGTCTACTCCTACGCGTTCTTAATTCCGACTGATGTAGCTGATGCTATAGTTGATCGCAGACTTAGGGCCATTATTACAACTTGCCGTTAAACTTGGATTTAGTTAAAGGTAAATTTAGCTAAAGTGAACTTTAAAGTCAGCTTTAATTTCTTCTCGTTATTACAACCTAATGATAAAATAAAGTGAACTTTTTCAAAAATATGACAGTGCCGGGGAGCAATGTCGATAACACTGCTCAAATTAAAAATAAATTTTTTAAACGCAGTGGCATATTGAAAATATTATATATGTATGGCAAAGTTCAAACATAAACTTAACTTTAAAAATTACCAGTAGAATGATCTTGCCTATAGCTTAACGCTCTCTTCTTACTCACTTATTGTCCACTTATAATAATGAAAAACACTTTATCTGCCCGTTAAAATCCTCCCTTTAGTTAACGGCAAGTTGTAATAATGGCCCTAAGAGTAGCAAATATTACCGCATCTTAGAAAGACGACTCTTATACATCCATTGTGGATTGCCATCAATATTATAATCAGGCATCTGAAAGCGGTATTCATAAAGCAAAAAAACTAGCAATCAATTGCTAGTGGGTTCCAGTGGCGATAATGTTACACTCCCTCAAAATAGTGTTTGATTACATGCTTAGAATGGTTTCCTGTAATTGCCACACCCTTTTATTTCCTGTTATTGTTTTCTAGTGTAATAAAGAGATTTGAAAACAAGATTTATTTAACAAAAGGTTATACAACCAACGAACGCAAATAAAAAATAAAACAAAGAGAGGAAGCAAAAATAAAATTCAATTCAGCAATTTTATAAAGCAAAGCCAATGGAATGTAAAAGGTACCCGATACTACAACAGAAAAAGGACAACAGGAAAAAAACACACGGAGAAAATAATTCAAATGATTAAAAGCAAAACAGAATTGAAAGAAAAAAATAAAGAATAAAACACGAATTGATAGATTTATTCCTTTAATGAAAAAAAGGAAGAGAAAGATCCTTTAATGAAATTAAAAACTTTTTTTTTTTTTGTTAAAGTTGCATCATATATTACACGAGGGCTTGTAATTCCCAAATGAGATTATAAAATTTCCAAAGTTAAGTTTTAAAAAAAATATCGGGTCCGCCATCTAACGTTTTTTTTTCAACTAGTGCTTATTTCGTGAATGGTAACACTAAGCTCATGTCTGATTTGACAGATAATTAGTTTTATCCTTCCGCTGAACGAATATGGTTGTGTATACGCTTGAACAACGCTGGGAAATATTGCGACATTACTTTGAATATCATGGGAATGTTGCAGAATGTGTGCGAAAATTGCGTACGGATTTTGGAAGAAGAGAAGCTCCGTCAGCTCCGTATGTTCGTTATCTTGTGAAAAAAGTGAAAGAAACTGGCATCCTCATCGATAAACCAAAGCGTGAAAAGCCAAAAACAGTGCGTACACCCCGAGAATATTGCTGCTGTGGCAGAAAGTGTGCGTGAAGCGCCATCAACATCAATTCACCGTCGTTCTCAACAATTGAACATTTCGGAAACATCATTGAGACGAATTTTTCATAAAGACCTTGGTATGACGCCATACAAAGTCCAACTGGTTCAGGAGTTGAAGCCAATTGACCATCCAATACGTTTTCGCTTCGCTAAGTGGGCCTGCGATCGACTTACAGAAGATGCCGATTTAGGCAAAAAAAAATCATCTTTTCAGATGAAGCTCATTTTGATATTGGCGGGTATGTAAACAAGCAACATTGTCGCATTTGGGGCACAGAAAACCCGCACGCATACATTGAAAAGCCGACGCACCCGAAACGAGTCACTGTTTGTTGCGAATTTTGGTCCAGAGGCATAATTGGGCCATTTTTTCTTCGAAAATGAGCAAGGAGTGGCCGTTACAGTCAATGGCGATCGGTATCGGGCCATGTTGAACGAATTTTTATTCACCAAAAATTGAAGAGGAGGATATTGGCAACATTTGGTTTCAACAGGACGGCGCTACGTGCCACACAGCCGAAGCTACACTCGATGTTTTGCGCCCTGTTTTTGAAGATCGCATTATCAGCCGCAGAGCTGATGTAGATGTCATTTGGTCACCTCGGAGCTGCGATTTGACACCGTTGGACCATTATTTGTGGGGTGCCGTCAAAGATAAGTGTTACACCGACAAGCCAGAGACAATTGACGCTTTAAAGGACAATATTCGTGAAGCCATTGGTGAAATACAGCTGCACACAATCCATAATGTGCTTAAAAATTGGACCAATCGTGTAGGCTACTGCATGACCAGCCGAGCCAGCCATTTGAATGAAATTATTTTCCATTATTAACCGGAAGGATTGTACTTTCAAATAAAAAACGAAATTTGAGAAAATATTCAGTAGTTTTTGTTTTTAAAGCATTTTCATAAAAAAAAAAAGTTTTTTTTGCGGACCCTTTACTTTATCCACTGAAATCATATTCCCTCGTTACAAAATCATTATGCTGGCCTCAGGTTTTTTGAGTCTACAGTAGCCGGTCAAAAGGCCGATTATTAACATCAGCTTGCTTCTGGATAGCCTAATGCGTAGTCCAAGAATTTTTCATCGTAATTACGCAACAAAAACTTACAATGTCTCAAACCCCCCTTTAGATTGTAAAGAGTTTCTGCTTTTATCCGTTTTCTCTTCTCCCGAGAATACCATTCTAAACGTCTTTTTTCTCTTCTCTTCTGTAGCTATTATCGGCATGGATATTACTCTCTTCGCAAGATTAGCTGACTGCTTATTGCATTCAATTCCCATATGACTTGAAAGGTAATTAACGGCGCATGACTAACCATGACTCTATTTTCTTGGTTTAGCTGATCTTACATCTCCGGATAGTCCCATATTTGTTCCTAGTTAAGCTCTTACAATTTGAGAAATTGTATAGTAGTCTGACTGTCAGATAGTATTGCTACGATCCGTCGTTTGTACTTCAGTCCTTCTTCAGCCGGAAAGAGGCATAATATTTCATTCTAGGACCAAAAACTATATTGTCTTGTTACAAAATTTTTTGTCCTTAAATATTTTTAATACAGAATTGTCGCTCTTTTCTAAGAATACTAGTTGTACCTAGCACGTGTTGCTGCGCCACCAACAAGAATAAATTTGAAGGAAAGACACATTACACAAATATTCAATTAATTTTGAATAATTTTATTGATTTTATTTCCCGTTGTCCTGATGATTCCGATGAACGGGCCTGAGTAGTACGCATTCGATCAGTTTTTAATTTCACTTCTCGTTGTTCAAGTGGTCTTAGCGGCATATACTCCAAGATTTTCCAGTCTCAATGCTCGTCTGATTCTGAGGCTCGTAATGCTCTTTTCTTCCGTGCTTGAGGTGTAGGTCGACCAATTGCTTGTCGTTCATTTTTAATAATTTTCAGTGGCGCCATCTGTCGGATATTGGTCATACCAACGTCATGCGCAACAACTTTGCTAAAGATCGTAACATGATCAAATGCGTAGTTTACGATTCTATAAGGTACATACAAACAAACATTCATTGTTATATACATGTATAGACTATGGGAGGTGACACGCCCAGTATAACAAATCCGCCCATTTTGTTCATACGTGTATACGTCAAAGTCGTCAATACAAAATTTGACGACTCTAGCTGTTGCAGTTTATGAGATAGGCGACATTAAATACTTATTGGGTTTGTGGGCGTGGCACCTCGCCTACTTTAAATACTCAATTAAAAACATACAGCTCCTTCCAGAAAGGAAGACAATGTGAAAATTTCAAGAAAATCGTTCCACCCGTTTATCCGTCTGTAGAATTCAAACAAACAAGGAAAGTTAAGAAGGGAACTGTCAGCCAATCTATTGTTTAGGTGTGGAAGTCCTGTAATGAATCTCGTTTTAGACTAGACTCCCCTTACCCTAACCATAAGTTCGAAAACTTTAATCTTATGTTAGAAAGTTATATGACAATCTCTGGGTATTGTAAGCCATTATATAATCAGATCTATCCATGACGTCCGTTCCAAAACCCGGATCGAGAATGGGTACATTGAAAGATTTTCATTAGATTCTCTAACATACTAAGGGCCATTATTACAACTTGCCGTTAACTAAAGGGAGGATTTTAACGGGCAAATAAATTGGATCTCATTGTAATAAGTGGACAATAAGGTAGAAGTGAACGTTAAAGTTAAGTTTATGTTTGAACTTGCCATATTATATATTATTTTCAATATGGCAACTTCAAATATAAACAAAATGAGCAAATACAACAAAAAAGAGGCCCTTAGTTGCCACTTCGTTTAAAAAACTTTTAAATTGAGCAGTGTTATTGACATTGCTCCGGCACTGCCATATTTTTAAAAAGTTGACTTTATTTTATCTGTAAGTTAAGTAATTTAAGTAATAACGAAAATAAGTTAAAGCTGACTTTAAAGTTCCCTTTAGCTAAAGTTACCTTTAACTAAACCCAAGTTTAACGGCAAGTTGTAATAATGGCCCTAAGTCTGTGATCAACTATAGCATCAGCTACATCAGTTGGAATTAAGAACGTGTAGGAGTAGACTTGCCGACGCCATAGTCTAGTAGGCAGTGTGTTGGCTTATTAGACGTGAGGCCATGGTTCAAACCTCAGATCAGACATCTTCAACAAAACGAAATATGAAAAGAAATATTTCTTCGGCGACTTGCACTCAACAGATTACTGGCAAAAACTCTCAGAGTAAAAGAAAAAATTCTCATGAAAAAGTTTCTCAGAAAAACTGTCGTTCGGAGTCGACTTTTAACATACACCAGGTGTGAGAAACTGACTAAAGGATTGTAGTGAGCAATTATGTATGTATGTATGCAGGAGTACACCTGAATGATGGACAATCTATATTCAGCTTCGTTAGCATTCCGCGACCGAAAGTGCAATGGAGGAAAAGGTACGGCCACATAATAAGACGGTTACCCTACAGCAGTCGGTGGTCCACTAAGCACTTCGCTATATCCAAGACCTACAAAAGATATTAATTCCAGGAGAAGGTAGAAGAACACAGGCTCCAAAAGGGAAAGCAGCCGTCTGAAGTTTTGTTGAGTAATCAGAATGACAAGAGATTGAATATCCTTAGTTTAGGAAACGTCCGGCACTACAGGCACAAACAAAATCCTATCCTATCAATTGCTTAGGATAAGGATCACCTCGAGCTCAATATATAGATTCAGGTTTTGAGGATAAAAATTCTTAAATCCAGGGCGGCGTTGATGTATCTCAGGAGAATGCAGTTGAGTGCATAGGCGGGGAGTTATTCTTGCCGACACCGAGCAGCATGTAAGGAATGGTAGACGCAAGACATTGAAGGCAATGTAATTTATCGTTCCATGGCAGCAAGTCTAGTAGGTAGTATGTTGGCGCGATTCAAAACGCAGGCCAGACATCTGCAACAAAGCGGAATACGAAAAAATATTTCTTCGGCGACTGTCTCTCAGCAGATTTCTGGCAAAAACTCTGTAAATAAAATAAAATTGCCACGAAAAGTTTGTCAAAAGCAGGCGTTCAAAGTCGACTTTAAATTGAAGGTCTTACCACACACACACAACATAAGTGATGTTAGAAACTAGGTCGTATGTATGTATGACATCTCTACACGGAAATAAGTTTATAACTGACAAGAAGACGTACAATATGTTAAATGCGCTCACAATGAAGAAGAATGTTTTGTATCTTGATTTCACTTTCCTTTGTAAAATCAAATTCATTTAATTTCCGTGTTAAAATAATTGTTGTTGGTTTTATAATTTATTTACCACGAGTAGTATTTAACATTTAAATCATAATTATTAAAACCATAAATTTGTAGACATAACGCTGACCATGAATCCTGGCAATAATTATCAAAATTTTATATGCCAACTATCACTTCTGATAACCCTTAGGAAAGTCCCCACACACTAATTTGTGGTTGCAAGTTTTATTTGGTTTTATTTTTCCATGTTTTGCTGCCACAATAATATAAATTCCTATAAAAATTTAAAACTTATTTAGCAAAAACAGCAAAAAAAAACAAGAGCATATTGTGACAGAAAATTATCATTTTTTGAAAGTTGCTAGTCTGTGGAGGTTATGATTATAAAAAATAAGTTTAAATTTGGTGGAAAAAACAACAAATAATAAATCATTAAAAACTAAACTAAAAAAATAAAAAACTTTAGGTGGGGGTTATATACCCCTTAACCACCTCTCTCACTTTGAAATTCAAGGAACCACCAGCAACAGCACTAAATTACTGAAACATTTTATTTTAATTTGTTGCTGCATGTCTGTTATACATTGGAGGCATGCATGCACTCATAAACTTTAGGGATTTTATTTAATATATCAACTCTGTTCTCTCTATCTCTTTTGCTCTCTTTCTCTCTTCCATTTGTTGCCTCTTTTTTGGTTCATTACTGTAACGTTATGCCTCCCCATAGCCCCCCCCCCCCCCGTCAAAAACTGTGCAATACAATTAAAAATGTACACAAAATCATTGCAACATGTACACAAAATTAAAACCACGTTAACAAAATACCCCCAACAAAAGCAACAACAACAACAACAACAACAACAAATATTATATAAATGCGTGAAAATTTATTACACAGACTTAATGCATAAAAATTGCTATGCACACTCATCCATATACTTAAACAATCATACACAAAAAAGGAAAAATACGAGGGATGTTACAAAATATGTAAATGAACTGATGTACGATGATTTCTTCAGACTCCAAAGCATTTTCTGCTGTGTTCCTAACTTCAACAATTGATAGAGGCCATCTTGTTGAGGGTGCATCTGTTAAACTACACGAATCTGTCAAACTACATGCATCCGTCAAACTAAAGGGTCGCCAAATAACTTTCTTTTTATGAAAATGCTTAAAAAAAAACTACAGAATATTTTCTCAAATTTCTTTTCTTATTTGAAAGTACAATCCTTCCGGTTAATAATGGCAAATAATTTCATTCAAATGGCTGCCTTGGCTGGCCATGCAATAGCCTACATGATCGGTCCAATTTTTAAGCACATTATCGATTGTGTGCAGCTGTATTTCACCAATGGCTTCACGAATATTGTCCTTTAAATTGTCAATTGTCTCTGGCTTGTCGGCGTAACACTTATCTTTGACGGCACCCCACAAATAATAGTCCAACGGTGTCAAATCGCAGCTACGAGGTGGTCAAACGACATCAGCTCTGCGGCTGATAATGCGATCTTCAAAAACAGGGCGCAAAACATCGAGTGTAGCTTCGGCTGTGTGGCACGTAGCGCCGTCCTGTTGAAACCAAATGTTGCCAATATCCTCCTCTTCAATTTTTATGAACAAAAATTCGTTCAACATGGCCCGATAACGATCGCCATTGACTGTAACGGCCACTTCTTGCTCATTTTCGAAGAAGAATGGCCTAATTATGCCTCTGGGCCAAAATCCGTACCAAACAGTGCCTAGTTTTGAGTGCGTCGGCTTTTCAATGTATGCGTGCGGTTTTTCTGTGCCCCAAATGCGACAATGTTGCTTGTTTACATAGCCGCCAAGATCAAAATGAGCTTCATCTGAAAAAATGATTTTTTTTGCCAAAATCGGCATCTTCTGGTGTAGGCTACTACCTGCACGGCCAGCCGAGGCAGCCATTTGAATGAAATTATTTTCCATTATTAACCGGAAGGATTGTACTTTCAAATAAAAAAGGAAATGTTAGAAAATATTCTGTAGTTTTTTTTAAAGCATTCTCAAAAAAAACCTTTACATGCATCTGACAAGCTACATAGTTGCTCCTTACAGCCCTTCAGTCAGGATTACAACCTAGCATCTCACACCACCTATGTTGTGTGTGTTAATTTTATACATGAGTGGCAGGACCTGCGGTTTAAAGTCAACTCCGGACGACAGATTTTTGAAAAACTTTTCATGGTAAATTTTATTTTAATTCCAGGGTTTTTGCCAGAAATATGCAGAGGGGAAGTCGCCGAAGAAATATTCTTTGTCATATTTCGTTTTGTTGCAGATGTCTGGCCTGCGGTTTGAATCACGCCTTCACATCTAATAACTCAACACACTACCTATTAAATTACGGCTACTATATGCCGTAGAACGATCAATTACATTGCCTTCAACGTTTTGTGTCTATCAATCCTTAGATGCTGCTCGGTGTCGGCAAGAATAACTCACTGCCTAGTGCTTCATATGCACTCAACTGCATTCTCCTGAGATACATCAAGGCAGCACTGGATCTAAGTATTTTTAGCCTCAAAACTGAATCCATATATTGAGCTCGAGATGATCCTTATCCTAAGCAATTGATCTTTGAGCCTCTAGTGCCGGGTCTAAGAACCCTTTCCTAAACTAAGGCTATCTAATCTCTTGTTATTGTAATTACTCAACAAAGCTTCGGATGGCTTGATTCCCTTTTAGAGCCTGTATTCTTCTACCTTCTTGTGTAGATCTTAGGCGTAGCGAATGGCTTATTGAACCACCGATAGCTGTAGGGTAACCGTCTTATTATGTGGCCGTACCTTTTCCTCAATTGCACTTTCGGTGGCAGAATGCTTACGAAGCTGAATATAAATTGTCCATCTTTCAGGTCTACTCCTGCATACATACATACAACCATAATTGCTCACTACAATCCTTTAGTCAGCTTCTCACACCACTTATCTTGTGTGTGTTAATTTTATATATGAGGTCTCCTACATGTCAAAGTCGACTCCGAACGACAGATTTTTTGAGACGTTTTTTCATGATAATTTTTTCTTTTACTCTGAGAGTTTTTGCCAGTAATCTGTTGAGTGCAAGTCGCCATAGAAATATTTCTTTTTTTTTCGTTTCGTTGGAGATGTTTGATCTGGGGGTTTGAACCGTGGCCTCACATCTAATAAGCTAACACACCACCTACTAGTCTACGTTGGCTATCTGTGACATTAATTGTCATTTATTCATTGAGTTTCTCCCAATCACTGTGGACTGAAGGTGAACGACCTTATACAATGACTTTTGTTCGTTAAATGGGCTCTAAAGCAGTCGGCAACTGAGTCTAATTTTCATCGTAAAATCATCTCCAAAAATTAAACCCACAAACCAAACAACAAAGAAACCAAATTTTCCAATTAGGAACGATACCAATCCACATAAAATCCAAGAGCGTCCAATGCATTCTGAAAAAGTCACTGTTTGTTGTAGATTTTGTGCTGTGGACGCCATCGGTCCATAGTTCTTTCAGAATAATGTTAGTAAGGCCATTACTAGCAAAGGCGGTCAATATAGGTTGATGATAACCAACTTCATTTGGTTTGAATTGGATGATCTGGACACCAAAGCAATGTTTTTTTCAACAGGTCAGCTCTATGGGCCGCCTAGCTCATGCCCATACATGAGCGATTTGTGGCCATGAAACCAGCTCATGCCACATGCATTGGATATTCTGCACGAGTGATTTGTTGGCATGGTCATCCCACGTGGTGATGCTGTAAATCGTGAGCTGATCTTGTTACACTTTTTCTTGTGAGACTATGCTGGCGAGGAGTGTAGTTCCATTCGGCTAATCAGGCCAGAAATTTTCTGTAGGTTGTTTGAAAGGGAAAGTTTGAAAGGGAAAACTCTTCACAAGCCGTTTAAGGTTTAAGCAGGTTGAGGTTGTTGAGTAATTGAAATTTGAGTAACGAATTCGATCATTCGCGAAAAACCTGATGTTAGTTACCAGCGTTAGTTACCAGCGTATGAGCACTGTACACTTGTTCAGAATTGGAATTCAGTGACAAGTAGAATGGACAGGAAGTACAGAACATACCCTGTGCTGGGCATTAAGAGTAAGCACCTTTCGCAGCGGCCACACTAATCTCCTCTGTATCGTTCCAATTTTAGTGTAAGTTCTACCGAAGACATCTGGTCAAAGACAACTGATCCTGAAGACTGCGTTGAAAAGCTTGATCTTCACAGCTCTTAATTGTGTGCCGTAAACTTAACTGGGGAGCATAAATCTTAAATCAAGCTATAGGCAGGGAATTGTCCTTCGTGACTTCGTATATTATCCCGGAGTTTTTGATGACGATAGATTTTGCCGAGATACTTTAGAACCACCCTATTGAAGCCATTCTTATCCAAAATTGTGTTTTTTTTTTTTTTTTGTTAGTTTGGATAATTTTAAAAACTACCCTCGTTAGTGTGGCTCATATTTCGACACATTGAAAGGCTTTTCGTGCAATTTTTAGCTGTTGTTGTTGCTGTTGTTTTTTCCCCCAAATTTTTAGGCAACTGCAGTCAGTCATTTATTCAAAGAGCTTAACAATGGGCTTTAAAAACGATGCTGAAACCTTAATGCCACTCACAAATTAAATAAAAAAATGAGCAACGCGGTAATGGGAAATAGGCTGGATTGATGGTTATTAGGGAGGAAAATATTGAAAATTTATCGCTTGGATGGGGGGTTAGCTTATCAGGTGATTAAAGCTAGAAGATTACTTTGAGGGAATCCAGAAAAATTTGAAAAATCATGGGGAGCCACTCCAGAAGCAGTTGAAGAGAGGCGAATTGAACGCTATAAAGAGAAGACAATCTTGTATCAAATTAATGGAGGCAACAGAATTTGGATTCGTTACAGCTACTTGAAGTTGAAGATATCGAGTACAACTATTGCTATTGAACAGGAGTCTACTAAGATGGCTCTGGCAGTAAATGAGAGCCAAACCGAAGTATATGTTATCGACAAGTGGAGACGTGCGGCGTCTCCAATAATTATGCTTTCAATATAGTCAAGGAATTTATTTATCTTGGCTCCGCCGTTACCACCAAAAATGATGTCCGTCTGGAGATCAAGCGCAGGATCACTCTTGCCTAACAGGTGGTACTATGGTCTTAATAGGCAATTAAGTAGCAGAGATCTCTCTCGTACGTCTGAACTAATACTCTACAAGACACTCATCCTACCCGTGCTTCTTTATGGCATATAGGCATGGACCCTATTAAGCACTGATGCAGCAGCCCTACCTAAGATCTTTAGTTTAGTGCGAGTTGGCAATGATTTCCGCATCCGGTCCAACAGTGAGCTCTATAAGCTCCTCAATGACATGAACGTTGTGCAGCGTTTTAACATCCAGCGACTTCGGCCATGTCGTTCGAATAGAGGATGATGCTCCGGCGAGATGGATATTTAATGCGGATTTGCGGAAGTCGGTGAAGACGACGGCCTTGTTTGCGTTGGAAGGACCAGATCAAGGAAGTCTTGTCATCGATTGGTGTGACCAACTGGCGTAGGCCCGTAAGAAGCAGAGGCGCCTGTAAGAATGTGTTAGGGCAGGCCGAAATCCGTTAATCGGGTTGTTAATGGCCAATTAAGTAAGTAAGTGAGTAAGATATTGAGTACAAGGTGCGGTGTACCTATAAATTTGAGTCCCGAAACCAATATGTAGGTTTGGTGATGATGAATATGCATACCGTCGGAAGAAAAACATTTGGGCATGCTCCCAAGGTTAGGTGCTGGCCAGAGAATCATTTTTGTTGACATCGAGCAGCATACCGAAGTTCATCAGGCCAATAGGCTGGGATAAGGCATTATAATGCAACAGGCTGTATGGTCGTTGTGCTATGGTATTTCTATACTATAACAACTGCAATAGAAATAGGCTTAATCCTCCTTAACCCGCTCCAATAATGGACTGTGTTTTGCCAGCGTTTTTCTTCAAAAAAAAAAAATGAAAATGATCTCGAAGTTCAAGCTTTTCGCATACGTACCTTTTTGTTCATAGAAAACTTTCTCTCTCAAAACCCTTCTTAACGCCATTAGCATACATACATACATATGTACATAATTGGTCATTACTAACCTTCAGTCAGGATTACAACATAGCTTCTCAAATCACTTATGTTGTGCGTGTCTGAATTTTAAACCTGAGCGGCGGGACCTACAGTTTAAAGTCGACTCTGAGCGACAGATTTTTGAGAAACTTTTTGTGGCAATTTTGCCAGAGTTTTTGCCAGAGATCTGTTGAGAGGAAGTCGCCGAAAAAATATTTTCTTCATATTTTCGTTTTGATGTCTGACCTGGGATACGAACCCGGGCTTTACGTCTAATAACTCAACACACTACCTACCAGACTATGGCGACTACATTATTCCCATTAGGATCCTCTGAAAAAATGATTCCTGACTGAAGGGTTATAATGACCGATTATGTATGTACTCACTGAAAATTTTGTTTTTATTTTGTGCTACAACAGCCCATTGTGCTTTAAAATATTAAAACAAATAAATGACTGGCAACATTTTAATGCTGACAACGTAAATGCACTTTAAAACATTTGTTTGAGCGTGTGTGTGTGTGTGTGTGTATGTGATCATCTCTTTTTTTTCTTATTGCGCCTGCCGTTAAGCCTGACATCACTAGGAGTATATTGTAAGTGTGCACATGTAAGATAATTTAAAAGCATCTGTATTAGTAAATGGAACATGCATGTATGAATAGCACCCTCTATAGAATTAAAACAAAAAACAAAAACAATTTCTTTTTTGTTGTTACAAAAACGTAAATTACCCTGCTTTATGGGTTTTTTTTCGCTCATTTTTCTTTTGGTCCCCCCTGTTTTATTTTTTTGGTTTGTATCTTTGGTGGTCAAGTGTATGTAATAAAAATCAACATTATTTGCAATTTTTTTCACTCTATGTTTTGTAGAGGCCCTATATAACGGAAATTCTCTGCGGGTAATATTTTGTATTACGCGCTCTATCTCTCTCTCTCGCTTTCTATTTATAACCACCTCTTTGGGTGTCGGTGGTATGACAGCGTGCCGGAATATTTTGTTTGTTTTTCATAAAAAATTTTAATTTGTTCACGTTGTTATATTTTCATGTGATGTTTAACGTGTATAAAAGACAGAGAGAGAGAGAGAGAGAGAGGTAGAGATAGAGAGAGATCAGCAGAGAGTAACTTTTGTTCATTTTACTAAATTCAGCATAATGAGGCAATTTATTAAATTCAATTATTTTGATGACATTAAAAAGGCAACACAGTAACACTTACATTTACATACATTCACATGGATTTTCACATGCATATTGCACATGCACATGCTTATGCTTACGTACATACATACATATATGAATACATAAGCAATTTAGAGAGTATTTAACATTTTGTTCTGTGTTTATATTGCCTATTAAAGCATATTTGGCAGCATACTTTAGGGGATTTATATTTACAGCAAAGCACGTTATTTGCGACTGTATGTGTGTACATATGAGCATGTATTAAATGTTCGTTTTTTTATAGATTTTAATTACAAAGTAGCTATTATTACAAGGCCTAGTTGAACTTAAAAAAAAACATTCGTTTTATTGCATTTGATTATTAGAATGTGCGGTTGGTAATCATATTTGTAAAAGGAGAAAGTATTTTTCCTTTGCAAAAAGAAATTCATTTTCAATATGTCTTGTTATGGGTAAAGAAAGTCGTCTTAGTCTAGTAGCTAAGCAGCAGTCTTCTGGCAAAATTTCTGAAGGCAAATAAACTAAACATGGCAAGTAACCCATATCTGTCGTCCGGAGACGGCTTTAAACTGTAGGCCTTAGCACTCATGCCTAAAATGAACACACTCAACAAGAGCGGCATGAGAAGCTAGGTTGTAAACCTGACAGAGGCTTCTGAAGCCGTATTAAGTAAGTAAGTATCATACATATTTGGTCATTACAACCCTTCATTCAGGATTACGACCTAGTTTCCACACCACTTATGTTGTGTGTGTTAATTTTATACATGAATGCCGGGACCTACAGTTTAAAGTCGCCTCCGAACGACAGATTTTTGATAAACTTTTCATGGCAATTTTTATTTACTCTCAGAGTTTTTGCCAGAATACTGCTGAGAGGAAGCCGCCGAAGGAATACTTTTTGTATTTTGTGTTGATGTCTGGCCTGGGGCTCGAACCCTAACTTTTCGTCTAATAAGCCCACACACTACCTACTAGACTACGGCGACTACAGCAAGTAAGTATCAGCATAACAAAATTTATCAGCTCAGATGGAATTGAATAAGATACAGGGATTGACATGTTTTCGTATACTCCTGGCAATGAGAATCTGGCATACAGCAGAGGATCTGTTGGATTCAGGTTCGCCGTGTAAGGTAGCGAAAGTTATGAGAATATAGTGAGATACGGTAGATACTCATTTGGGGGTATTCTGATCTGAAAAATGTGGTGCTGACTGTTCCTTACTTAACTGGCCCCTATACAAAGCCAGTGCACTTTATAGTTTTTGGAAAATGTTGCACACAAAGGCTAAATAATAAGAGTAAACTAAGCACTTTGAAGAAAGATTACAGATAGAGGGCCAGAAGCAGGTGTATTCGCCCTCAGCGTGAAATATTCTAAGCTTATGGGGAAACTATTGGAAAGCCTCTAATCGGAAGTCTCAGCCATTGAACGAAGTACGCAATTCAACTGGGTCAGTAAGTACACGATTACAAGGGACACACGAACACAATTTGATAATCAGTAATCCACTGGACACGTAAAGCCACGGTTCGAGCCCCAGGCCAGACATCAAGACAAAATACAAAAAGTATTTCTTTTTTCGGCGACTTCCTCTCAGCAGATTTCTGGTAAAAACTCTGTGAATAAATTAAAAATTGCCATGAAAAAGTTTCTCAAAAATCTGTCGTTCGGAGCCGACTTTAAACTGTAGGTCCCACCACTCATGTGTAAACTTAACACACACAACATAAGTGGTGTGAGGAACTAGGACGTTGTACAATGGGTCAATTCGACCTCCGGGTACTGTACTTGTCTTATTTGACAAGTACACGTCCTCTAACCTAACCTAAACTAATCCACTGGGTCAGAGGAATAGGGTAACCTAGTGCTGGATTCCATGTCTCAAGGGAATTCTCAGGCTTGAACACAACAGCCAGATGAGTTTGAATTTTTTCAAAAGCAAGGAAATCAGGTGGTACTATCACCTGAGGATGATAGACATTGAGAGATGACTTTATATGCCTCAAATGCTGTTTCATTGCTTCAACAGGAAGTCATTTTTACTTAGAATTACTGGCAACAAAAATTGGATTCTTTACGGCAAACCCAAACGCAAAAAATTATGTGTGAAAAGTGGGCAGCGAGCAAAATCTACATTCGAGTAGGAAATCCATTGCGCCAAGGCAATGCAGTGTATTTGGTGCGATCAGAAGAGTGCTTTTGATTATTATAAGATGATAAAGCAGGGCTAGCCAATCGCTAGACCAGTATAGATGACAATTAATTCGTTTGAAGTGAGCATTGGCTCACGAAGCCTGCAATGGATATGCAACCAGACATACAGACTACAAATTTCTTTCCTGAAAACGCTCAGCTACATATTGCAGTGACTGTCAAAGACTCTTGTTATGTGTTTACTTTTTAAAATCGTTTAAAATAAAGGGTTATCCATTTCGTGGTTTCAAAAGTATGGGACTGGATTTCGATATCTGTCGAACTAAGTTGTGAAACCAATTTTTTTCTTTTCAGTTGAAAGTCTGTCATTGACGAAAACGGATCGCTTAACTATCACACAACGCATAAAAACTATCAAAACCTACTACAAAAATGGTGATTCTGCCACAGCCACGTATCGTGCTTTAAGAGGATTTTATGTCCAACATAATCGTCCAACAACGCAAGCAATTGGCAAAATTGTGAAGAAATTTGAAGAGACTGGAGTGTTTACAAATATTGAATGGTCTGTGCATCATGGTTTCGCTCGTTCCACTGAAAATATCGCTATTGTAAGTGAAAGTATTGCCGAAGACCCGAATGTGTCGATACCTCGTCGTTCTCAGGAATTAGGACTGCCTTACGGCACATTATGGCGTATTTTGCATTTAGATCTACACCTACATCCATATAAAGTCCAGCTCACGCAACAACTGAAGCCAGCTGACCATTCACAACGTCGTAGATACGTTGAATGGGTGCCTGAACAACAGGCGGTGGAGAGAAATTTTTCGAACAGAATTTTCTTCAGCGATGAAGCACATTTCACACTAGGTGGGTATGTTAATAAACAAAATTGTCGTATTTGGGGTTCTGAGAATCCTCAAGTAATTGAAGAGAGGCCATTACATCCAGAAAAAGTCACTGTTTGGTGCGCTCTTTGGTCCGAAGGTGTGATTGGACCTTACTTCTTCGAAAATAACGATGGAACGACTGTCACCGTCAATTCAGAGCGTTATGGTCATATGATAAATGATATGCCTGCATTTGAAGAGTACGACTTGGAGAATATGTGGTTTCAACAAGACGGTGGTGCCACATGCCACACAACTCGAGCGAATATGGCTTTATTGCAAGAGACATTTCCTGGCCGCGTAATTTCTCGTCGTGGCGATACCAACTGGCCGCCAAGATCATGCGATTTGACACCATTAGACTTGTTTTTTGTGGGGCTACGCGAAAGACCGTGTTTATGCAGATAAACCTTCAACTCTTGAGCACATAAAAACTGACATTGGTCAAGTTATGGCTGAGCATACCGCCCAATATGTGTCAAAAAGTGGTCGACAATTACCTCAAAAGAATCAATGCTTGCAACACTTCGCATGGAGGTCAACGTTCAAACTTTACAATGAAAAAAGAAATATCATGAATAAAAATATTGTTTATGTGTTTTATTTACGTTTACTTTTGAAACCACGAAATGGATAACCCTATATTTGGTTGGTAGGCTAACATTATACTTTGATTCTTAATTATGCTAAAGTCAATGATTTTAACAAGAACTTAACATGTATACCATGGAATAAGTTCCCTTACACCACTTTCAGGGATCTGGTATTGATGATTTGCTAGCGATTTCGTTAAGAGGGATAAAGAGACATTCTAGTATACTTTTGCACTCACCTAATACCATACTAAACAAAAAGTCAGCATTTATAGTTTCGACGCATTATAATATTGCATAAAAAGAGAGAGAGAATGAGAGAGAGAGAGAGAGAGAGAAACAGAATACAATCAAACTTAATTTGATAATGGCTGCCAGTAAAAATACAACAAAAAAGCAAAATAAAACAAAAAAATTAAAAAAAATCACGATGGTTTTATTTTAATTTAATAAAAATATAACACAATAATAATTATATTTAAACTTATTTAAGACAAAAATAAAAAAACAAAATTAAAAGCGAATGAAATAAAAATTCTATTTTTCAAATATGTTAACTTTTTGCCATGACCGGCTTTTTTTCTCTCGTATAAAAAAATTTAAAAAAAAAATTTTTAAAAAAAATTGAAAATTGTGACAACTAAATTGGATTTTTATTATGAAAAATATACAATTCATTTTGTTATTAAATTAAAATATTTATAATTTAATTAAAATATGCATGTATGTGTGATAAAACATATTTTCAAAATGTTTTGTTTTAATTTTAAAGGCAATTAAAGGTGTGAAAAAGTGTGGGAAAAAAATTATTTTCCAATAATTAATTTCCTATTAAATTAGCCTTGAATTTAAAAATTTAAAAGAAAAAAAAAATTTTTTTTAAATTTCTAATTTTCTGAAGTTTTCGTTTAAAAATCAAAATTTTTAACATTTCCATGGGACTTGTTTCAGTGGCATACTAAACTGAAGAACATTGGTGCGTATGAGGAATACTCGTCAATGAATTAAATATCACGTATACGTATGAAACACTGGGTTTTATTTTGTAACATGGAAGAGTTGATGCGTAGGAGGAATATTGTTTAACGAATTATATATTACGTATACGTCTCAAAGACTAGATTGTATTTTGTAATACGAAAGAAACGTTCTTCTATTGCTGAACATCTTGAATTGTGAAGAAAGTTTATAGGGACACCAATATTATCTGATATGATATGATGATATATGATATCGTAAATATATTATGAGGAAGCCAGTGCTTTCATAACCAAAGCAAATTTGATTCGATTGCAAGTAAATATTTTTTCCGCGAATCAAATGTCAATTAAAGGGTGGACCATTTAAAAGTTTAAATTTAAAAATGAAATGAAATACGCGGAAACCGCGCTATAAGAAACTCGTAATTAGTACAAATCATATCATTCGCACCGCGTTATATGGAGACCAAGACAAGATAAATTATAAATTATTTGTATTGAATTAAATAGTTCATATATAAACTAAAAGACTGTTTTCCAATAAAAATAAGAAAGAAAAATTCTGTAATTTTTGAACATTCATCCTCACTGTCAGATATGAGTTGCAGAAATTTTTGTAGAAAAACTTGGTCGCCAACAAAACGTTTGTACTGAGAAAGAGCTCTGAGATGACTGAAATCAATGTCGTAGACGGCTATGAGATAAGCCGGCATGTTTATATAAACATGTTGTTTACTTTGTGTCGAAAATAAAACTGATATTAGACCCTCTTATAATATCTAGTTGCTAGAGTCATTCATAGGCTGTCTGGAAGGAACTTATGGGATGTTGTTGAACGGAAACCGCGCTGTAAGAGTACCGCCTTATTGGAGGGCTGTCGCTATTTCAGCTCCGTGTTATGTGGAAACCGCGTTATATGGAAACTGTGTTCTGAGAGTAGTGCGTTATAGAACGATTTTCGCAATTTCAGCTCCGCGTTATATGGAAACCGCGTTCTGAGAGTACCGCTACAGGAGGGTTAACTGTATACCAACAAACACCACAAGATTAAATGATAACAACATACACAAACAACAATAATGAAACAACGATGTTTACATTTATAGATATCTCGAGAAGGCGAAGCCACGAACATTCGCCTTCAAAAACACTCATCACACTGTTTACGTTGCCATATAAAAGGCAAAGCAAAGCAGGCGACTGGGTAGTGAAGTTCAGTCAGTCTTGTGTGAAGACGCGGTGCGTTTGAAGAGAGTAATCGTGGTTTGAAGATCTGCGTTACAATGATCTGTTGAATAATTGTCTATTAGTTGTTATTGTTTATACAAGGGGTGTAAACAGAGGATTAACAAACAAAGCAATTGTTGTTGTTTACATCAAGTTGTAAACAGTCGCACACAGAATTGTGCGAATAATAAAGAATTTTAATTAAAACTAAACACAGATTTATTTTTATTTTATTTGTAATCTACGATCCCATATTTTAAACGTTTTTAAGAGGTAAAAACGTAAGGAGTATGTATACAACCCCAATATGTTAAACGTAAACATGAGTTATATCAAGCTTTTGTGTACGATTGTTAGAAATTAAGGAATGGCATGTCCTTCTGAAATATTCTCTTATCTCATATTGTATTATAAAAAATATTAAAATTTCTATTTTGAATTCTCTGCTTTCCATAAATGTTTCTTAGTTTTACTCTACAGTTTCTTTAAATCTCCTTTTTTTCCTTTATTTTTATCACTTTTCTTCACCGAACTGATTAAGAATATAAAGTATACCTTAAGGTATGTTGTTTATTGCTTATGTTTTTATATTTCTTTACATTCCCAAGGTTTATTTTAGTTTCCCTTTTATGGCATTTGAAGATTTCTTTTCTAAATCGTTTTATTTTTCTTTTGCTTTAATAATCCTCTACATTGCTTTACTTTATTGCTTTACTATGCTGCTGCTCTCAATCATTAGCTCTTGTCTTAATTATCCCTATTAGTGCTTTAAGCTTTATTTCTTACTTCTTACTCGAGATAGCAATAGCAACAACAACAACAATAAGCAATTAGTTAACGAAACCAACAAAATTGTCAATATGTTGACAACTATCTTTGCAAACATTGCTTCGAACATTGCTGCCAACGTTGGCTGTTTTAGTTTTTAAAACAGCAGATAAGAAAAACGTATCATCGCTTAACTAAATGGGGGAAAAAGTATCAGAAAACTAATACAGCAGAGGGAGCGAGAGAGAGGGAGAGAGAGAGAAACAGCGGGAGAGCAAACGCATTGAAACGAAACTAATAAAACTCACAACAACAAAAAAATCATCAAAACTGCCAAAAAAGTTTTCTTAAAACAAAACTAATAAACGTTTTATGACAACAGCTAACTAAAGAAGAAGCAGAAGAAGCAGAAGAAGAAATATAAGATAACAACAACGATGAAACCACACTGACAGCTTAGACAATAAACTCCGGCTGTTTAATAATGTGAAATCTTATTAAACTCATACATACAATCATGCACGCTTAAGATGTGTATGTACATATTTTCATAAACACACATACTTTTGCCAAGAAACCAGGGGAAGCGTGATAAGTTTCTGGTTTTTTAAGGTTCTTTCCTACAGCCGAACAGTATGGCAGAACATCTTGTTGTATATTGGAAAAGATTGTCTCTAAAAAAAGTTCGAAATCCATACATACACACATAACTCGTCATTACAACGCTTCAGTCGGGATTACGACCTAGTTTCTCACACCACTTATGTCGCGTGTGTTAATTTTATACACGAGTGGCGGCACCTACAGTTTAAAGTCGACTCCGAACGACAGATTTTTGAGAAACTTTTCATGGCAATTTTTATTTACTCTCAGAGTTTTTGCCAGAAATCTGCTGAGAGAAAGTCGCCGAAGAAATAATATTTGTATTTTTGTTTCGATGTCTGGCCTGGGGTTCGAACCCTGGCTTTACGTCTAATAAGCCAACACACTACCTACTAGACTACGGCGACTTCAATATATACATACTATTACGTTTTTATTTTAAAAAATGTTTAAAATATGAGGTCGTAGATTGCAAATAAAATAAAAATTATTTTGTGTTTAGTTTTAATTTCTCACAATTCTATGTGCCACTGTTCACAACTTTATGTTATTTATGTTTTTGTTATTCATCTGTTTGCACATTTTACATAAACAATAACAATTACTAAGCAATTATACGACAGATCTTTGTAACCAAAGCCAAACCACGATCACTCTTCAAACGCATCGCGTCTTCACACAAGACGGACTGAACTTCACTAACTCACTCGCCAGATTTGCCTTGCCTTTTATATGGTAGAGTAAACAGTCTAATGTAAGTTCTTGAAGGCGAATGTTCGTGGCTTTGCCTTCTCGAAATCTTTATAAATGTAAACATCGTTGTTTCATTATTGTTGTTCGTGTGTTTTGTTTATATTTATTATTGTAGTATTGTTTGTGGATTTTTGTTTACTTGTTTATCATTTCTTCATGCTGTTGTTTGTTGTTATAGTAAGCAGTACGATAATTTGTAAACAGGTTTGTTTACCGCATTGTTTTGTTTGTGTTGCTTTTGTTTATAATTTTAATGTTAAGCTATGTAAAAGCAAAACTTCAGTGTCTAGATTTTCCATTTCCGTAACAATAATGTTCGTACTTTTACCTACGGCACTCGTATATTCTGATATAAACAGGAACGAAGGAATGATAACATCACGATTAACTCATCGTTGCAGGTAGCGCACAGTGTAAGATTTTGCTAATCTAGCTGAACAAATGTCGTTTTTTTGAGTTTCAATTTGAGTAAATATTTTTATTCAAAATGCAAAAAATCGAATTTGTCAACAATAATAAAACTTGTACATTTTTGAGTAAATTAAAAACAATAAAAGCAGTTACATGAAATTGCTCATTTTTAAAAGCTTGTAACTTTTGGTTGGAGTAGAAATTTTTAACTATTTTTTTCTTTTGAAGCCCAACTTATTCGCTGTTAATATCACGAGAATTTACTTTTAGAACCTGAAAAATTATTTTCGTTCTATTTAATTTCAAAAATTGCTCTTTTTGTTTAGGTAAGAAAAAAGAAGAAAATTCTATAATCGATAAATTTTATTCTTCATAACGCTTCAACACAAAATTAGTTTTATACTAACGTCTGAAGTACCTACTTTAAGGCACATATAAAATTATCTGCCGAGATTTGCCTTATAAAAAAAAAAGAAATAATGAGTGATAATACCACATACCACGAACTTTTTGATATATGGCTTAAAACACCTGAAAATGAAAAGCTTGACCGTTCCGTAATTTTCTCATATTGATTCATATTTTTACTTTAATTTATGGAATATATTCTTAATTAAAAATTAATAAAAATAAAAAAATAAAAAAAAAATTTACAAAAAAAATTGGTACTTCTACCTCTATATTATTGTTTTTAAACATTATCATGCATACTCACTGCTTTTTTACTTTTTGATTATCCAACGCGAATAACATTAGAAATAAATTTTTGCAGTTGTATGGGAAGTGGGCGTGGCAGTGGCCCAATATCACCCATTTTTTTTGATACTGGTACATATTGGGCTAATAACACCCTGTAACAAAATTGATATCTCCAGCATAACTTTTTTCCAAGATATTTAATTTTGTCTCCCTAGAATGGCTACATCTTACACTGTGCAGCGTTGCCAGTAATTTTTTTACAAAACCTTTTATTTCTGGGAAAAAATAATTTTTTTTTACCAAAAAAAAACTTGTTTTCTACAGAAGTATCAACATTTTTAAAGGAAACACCGGAGACCGGTGCCCTCTATTGGTGTTTCTTTGCTATTTCTGCCCGGGACTAATAAGATACCCAATATTTTATTTAAAAAGGTAAATATTTCGTGTTTTATAGTTGAATTTATTGAAATTTTGGATTTTTCGAAAAAACTTAAAAAACTTTTTGTTTGAAAGCAACTTTAATGAAAACTTTTTCGCATCTCAAAAAACTTGGAAAAAAGGGAAAACTTGGCAAATGGCAACGCTGGTTGTAGATACGTCTTGTGCATAATACTACAGGGAATTGAATTGGTTGCACACAACATAATACGGGGACTTTTACCTACTACCGTCGTATTTTATGACGCTTTATTTATGCTTTAAAATATTGAAAAACTAAAAGCATTTGAAGGAAATAATTTTATTTCTGTCCATGTTATGTACATATTTAGCATGAATGCAAGTGTTAACAACAACAACTACATGATGGGATGACGAAAAACGTCAAATGCAATGTCCAAGTTACATATTATAAATAAATAATAACAACAACAACAACAAAGAGAAAACAATTTTTGACTTTTTCTATTAATTTTCTGTGATAACTTTTGACATGCTCTCTACACACACACACACACACACAGTTTCTCTTTACAAACTACCAAGAGAAACTTGGGTGTTTTTCTTGCTTTTTTTTTGGTATGCCTGAGCGTGATGATGGCGTTAAGCTTTAAAGGAAGTTGTGTGTCCTGCATAACAACTGGAAATTTTTGCAAGAAATCTATGAAAGATAAACAAAGAATGGAAGAAGGAAAGAAAGAAAAAAGTGGCATAAAATTTTCATGCCATATTGGTCAGCTAGACCATGAACTGCTTTAGTTCTCCTACTACTTTGGCAGCCTTGGTTTTGTATTCAATTTTTTTTCTTTGTATGTGTATGACATTTAAAAAGATATTGTCAACTGTCATTACATGGATTTTCGGTTGTGAATGGCTTTGTAGCCTGCTGGCCTGCTGCTGCCGTTGCTGCTGCTGGTCTCTTTCTTCCCTCCATTCTGCTCGTACGGTAATAAATATTTTTTTTTGAGATTTTTTTCTTGCTTCAGTTGCCTTCAGTTGGTGGTGTTAGTTTGACTTATTGCATACAAAAGTTTTTCTATAATTTTTTCTTCTCCTTTGCTTTTCATTGGCTCCCTCGCTTCTTAAAACAATTTTTCTTGAAAAACAATTTCTTTCTGTTCTTTCGGTATTTGTTTGTGTATGTGTGTGTGTTAAAGACACAATATTTCATTGATATTCCGCAGATGTCGACAAATGATTTAAGCTGTTCTAAGCTTTAGGCTTATGGATTTTGATTCCAACAACTTTTTTTTTCTTTCTTTTCTTCTTGTTTTTCTATGGTCGTCCAATATGGTGGTAAAAGTTTTCGTTTTCTTTCTTTGTGTTGGCTTCTTCTTCTTCTTGGTCGTGTTAGTTTTTACTGGAAAAGTTTTTGACATACAATTTAATTAAGAAAATCACTTTTTGCCACCATAAGCTGGCCAGGCTAGCTGTTTGTCTGGCTAAGGCTGCCTAAGACAACATATTAAGCGCTTGTATAACACATCAGCTTAAGAGATGTCATGGCTTTCTCTCCAGTTTGATGCTCGTTTGTTGCTCTGTTTATTTGTTGTACGAGACCATTTTCTAATATCTGTTCGTATATCTAATCTAATTTGTATGATAAGTTTTATTTCTCCGTTTTGCAAATGAGTTAAGTTTTTGACGCGAATTAATTGTGTCTTGCAAAAGAAAAATATTGAAATTAATATTTCTAAGCACAGCCATCATGAAATGAATATCAAAAGATATGCGTCTTAAACACTGATGTTAAATAGAAAAATTAAAAAAAAAATCTAGATACTGGTGTTTTGCTTTTACATTAAAATTATAAGCAAAAACTACAAAAACAAAACAATGCAGTAAACAAAGCTCTTTACAAATTATCGTACTGCTTAATATAACAACAAACACCAGCATAAAAAAATGGTAAACAAATAAACAAGAATACACAAACAATACTACAATAATAAATGTAAACAAAAAACACAAACAACAGTAATGAAACAACGATTTTTTTATTATAGAGATTTCGAGAGGGCGAAGTCACGAACATTCGCCTTCAAGAGCATTCATCAAACTGTTTACCCTGCCATATAATTGGCAAGGCAAGGTAAATCTGGCGAGTGACATAGTGAAGTTCAGTAAGTCTTGTGTAAGGATGCAGTGTGTTTGAAGAGAGCAATCGTATTTTGAAGATCTCCGTTTCAAAGATCTGTCGAATAATTGTCTAGTAATTGTTATTGTTTATGCAAAGGCTATAAACGTCGCCGTGGTCTAGTAGGTGGTGTGTTGGCTTATTAGACGAAAAGCCAGGGTTCGAACCCTAGGCCACATATCAAAATAAAATATAAAAAGTATTTCTTCGGCGACTTCCTCTCAGCAGATTTCTGGCAAAAACTCTAAGAGTAAATAAAAATTGCCATGAAAAGTTTCTCAAAAATCTGTCGCTCGGAGTCGACTTTAAACTGTAGGTCCTGCATCTTATGTATGAAATTAACGCACACAACATAAGTGGTGTGAGAAACTAGGTCGTAATCCTGACTGAAGGGTTGTAATGACCAATTATGTACTGTGTAGAAACGTAACAATATGAAAACACATCCGTAAATGATTGTCACGATTAGTGATCAATACGGTAAGGCTTATGGCTTATGCCAATAACAACCTCCTATATTTGCAATTCACAATAACTCACCAGACCATGTAACGTACCACTAGACTCACTTGGCTCTCGATGGATATAAGGCGCACCAACCAGTTACTCGGACTTGGTCGTGGCATCATCTCAATCACTGTGGTCGTGCTTACAGGTCATTATGTTATGGGAAGACACGCGGGCAGATTTCAGCTCCCATCTAACGACTTCTGCCGTGGGTATAGATCCGCTGAGGAAGAGGAGACTGTTATCCACTTTCTTTGTCAGTGCCCATCTCTAGCGAGGGTCAGATATATATTATTTGGCTCTCCAATTATTGTCAGCTTGACGGAGCTATCGTTAATTGATTTCAAGAATATTGTTTCGCTTATCAAATCTTCGGGCTGGTATTCCAGCGTGGGGTAGTTGTGCTTTAAATGTTAAGACCATGCGCTAACCAACAATTTCTTCTTCTCTGGTTTGAAGGAACTTGGTCAGTACAGAGACTGCGTTCCCTTGTGGCGTCACAACGGGCTGCTATGCGTGTTCAAGTGAGCTTTTGATATCAAAGCTACCACTTCAACCTAACTTTCCAGCGTATGGTAGTCGTGATTTTAATGTGCAGCCCTAGCGCTGACCAACATCTTCCCTAGTTTGGTGGGAATCGGTCAGTATAGGGACTGCGTCTACCTGTGGCTCTTGGCATCAAAGCTAACACTCCAACCTACCTACCGGTACCTGAGGTACCGTTTTTTATCCATTCTGTTATCCATTCGCCGTAGTTTAGTAGGTAATGTGTTGGCTTATTAGATGTAAGGCCACTGTTCAAACCCCAGATCAGACATCAAAACGAAAATATGAAAAAATAAATCTTTGGCGATTTCCTCTCAGCAGAATTCTGATAAGAGCACTGAGAGTAAAATAAAATTACCATGAAAAGTTTCTCAAAAATCTGTCGCTCGGAGTCGACTTTAAACTGTAGGTCCCGCCACTCATGTATAAAAATTAACACACAACATAAGTGGTGTGAGAAACTAGGTTGTAATCCTGACTGAAGGGTTATAATAACCCATTACGTATGAATGTATGTTGGAAATAAATGTAAAATTAAATTTTCTCGTAGTTTTTTTCAAAATTTCACATTTCTTACGGAGACAAAAAAATTGTATTTTATTGCCAGTAAAAACATAAACATTCTAGGCTTTCTTGACAAATTTATGAAAACCCCGAAAACAAAAAAAAAATATATTTTATGATCCTTTTTTTTTTTATTAGATTCTCTTCCTTTTTTCCTATTTTTTCCCCGATTTTAGAAAACGTAAAAAAATTTTTTTTTCTCCCAAAAAAAACTCTTTTTCCTGTGCACATTTTAATTCCAGAAAAAAAAATGGAAACGCTTCCAACCAAATCCCCACATTGACAATTAATCTTGTGTAGTATGTTTTGAAATAGAAATTGTTGTTGTAGATGCCTTTTATTTAGTTGTTGTTGTTGTTGTTGTTTATGCAAGCTTTATGCACTTTTGGTTGTATTTGACTTGCCTAGGCCCATCATATTTCTCTCTCGAGACCAAAAAAGAGAGAAATTTGTGGGAAATGCCATGGTATTGTAACGAAATTTTTGCTTTTTCTTTTGTGTTTTTTGTTGTTGTTTGCTGATGCTGTTAAAAAATGAAACGTAAGAAAAATGTGATATTTTTGGTTAAAAATACATGGGAAAAACCAAAAACCAAATCTGCGGTGTTAAATTAAAACGTTTTTTTTTTCAATTCGATACTCTACACAGTAACAATCAAAGTGGCACCCTATACCTCAACGTTAGCAGGCTTGCAGGAAAATCAGGCATTACTGGACATATGTGTGCCATTATATGAGCAGGTGAAATGAATTTTAAATGAAATTTTAATAGAGTGGCATATGTTCATAGGTATATCCAGGACAATAAGCATCAGCTTTAGGCAGGCTTTGCAGCCTCTGCTGGTTTTTGGGACTATGGATTTCGTTCTTGTCATAGGTAGTTCCTGTTTATTGATACTTTATTCAGCTTGTGATTAATTTCTGTAGCTGATTTATGTTCTTATTGCTATTACTTTTCCCGTACCCGCTACAGTCCGGACTGTAGTGTGTACGTGTCCCTACGTAATGGGGATGAGCCCTCCGCGGTCGGGTGAGGGTGGGTTAGTGTGAGGCCGGGGACGTTCGAAAAAAACATATTTGAAGCACTTGAACAGCCTCAGACAGTTCATTACATCAAATTCGACAATTTTGTCTATTGATGCATCCATTGAGTTAAAAACAAGCTTCGACGCTGAAGAAATTGAGGACCAACTCAACCCACGTCCACAGTAAATCCTGCTCTTGCAGCAATATTTATATTCGAGAGGTCGATTAAGGATGTCAGAAAGTAAGAGTCCGTGTTTTCATGACCAGAATAGGGCATGACACAGTTTCCTGCTGCTCCTTCTCCTCAGATTCACAGCTCCTGCAGTAGCTATTTAACAGAATGGCAAGGCTTTACACATGCCTACCAAAAGGTTAGAGACGCGAGATGCTTGCGATTTAAAGCTAAAAGTGAGTTTGTATTCCTCTTAATCATTCGTATCCAGCATAGTTTAATGAAATTCAACTGAGGTAATTGGAATACTAGCCGTAGTCTAGTAGGTAGTGTATTGGCTTATTAGACGTAAGGCCACGGTACAAACTCCAGGACAACCATCAAATCGAAAATATGAAAATATTTGTTCGGCGACTTCTTATCAGCAGATTTCTGGCAAAAACTGAAACAATGAAAAGTTTCTCAAAAATCTATCGTTCTGGCTCTCATCTATAAAAATAATACGGTCACAACATATGTGGTGTGAGGAGCTCGGTCGTAATCCTGACTGAAGGGTTGTAATGACCAATTATGTTATATAATTGGAATACCTTTGTCATGTAACGTTTTGGAGATTGCGAGCTTCGTACCGGCCCTGTTCAGCTCATCAGCAATGCAATTTCTAAAGATATCCCCATTGCTCTTAACCCATATAAGAGTTCACTTTAAATGAACCAAAATTTCCCTAAGAAATCCACGGTATTCACATTCATGTACACAGATGGCCGCTGGAAAAATATTCGCCAGGGACTTAATTGCAGCCTGGCTGTCCAAGTAAATTAAAAGATTTTTAGGAAAAGCCTCGCCACCAAACAAACATTACTGGTTCTAAAGCCGAATGTTAATATTTCTGATGCGCACTAAAACACCGTTATGTTGGGCTTTTCCTAATTGAAACCTAATAAATCGATTGGGAGGAGTCAATTCATATTGATGGGAGTGTTATTTAAAGAAACCGCTACAGATTAAGGAATGAGTCGTCCTAAGAACTTTCCACGCCAACCATATTAGACGGATAAGATAACCTTATGCACTGCAGCCTACTCTAATGATGTATAACAGGTGCAAAAGCAATCGAGATAGATTGCTTGATTAATGTAGGGACTTCTTAATATCGGCTACTCCGTTCTACATGGGCTCTTAAGTTAGTAAAATTTCTTGGATCTAAGTAACATAGCTTTCGTTAGTATTCCGCGTATCTAAGCTAAATCAACATAATACTTAGCCAACTTTTGGAACAGTAGATAACAAACAATCTTGGCTTGCATAAAAACTTTTAATTAAAATTCTAATAACAAGACTCCTTAGCTGTCTTACTACAGTTAATTGAATCAAATAATTCCATTACAATGGCACAGTGTAGGGCATAACACTAGTTAACCTTGACCGGCTATAGTTTTCATATTTTTTTTTATTACTATTGTGGAGAACGAACCCCATAAAAAATTGTCTGACAGATTTTATTTCCATTTTTTTCGTTTGTTTGTTTTTTTGTTTTGTTTTATTATCTGCATCTGTGTGAGTACGTGTGTGTTTAACCATAGCGAGCTATGATTGGCAAAACCAAAAAATTGTCATAACTGAGGCTCTAAAACAAAAACCAAAAACGTAACCAAATACACACACACATACACACACATACGCATTCGCATTCGCATTTATAAAAACCGTTGCTCGGTTTTAACCTCTACACACATGCAAATAGCCTTGAGGAATTGCAAATATTTTCATATTCTATTATCCCCCCCCCCCAAAAACATTTAAAATTGTTCGTTTGTGTGTGTATTCGTACACTATAATATATTGTGTACATATGTATGTCCTTTAAGGAATACGTATATATAAATATGTGTAAGTGTACGTGTATATGAATATGTATAAGTATGAGAGTGTGTGTGTGTGTGTGTTGGTATTTATATTTCCCACTAAACTGTTGCTTTAAATTGTATTTGCGTTGAATGTTTTCACTTTAACATGTGTTTTACGTTTGATATGAAATTCTTTACGTGCCGACGTTAAACGCTCGAACGAGTGGTCACATTCAGAAGGCAATTAAATTGAAATTCGAAATACATGTTGTTACGTTTTTATCTTTTAAAAACGTTTAAAATATGAGCTCGTAGATTGCAAATAAAATAAAAATAAATTTGTGTTTAATTATTCGCACAATTATGTGTGTCACTGTACACAACTTGATGTAAACAACAACAATTTCTCTTTGTTATTCCTCTATTTGCAACCTTTGCATAAACAATAACAATCACTTAGCAATGATACAACAGATCTTTGTTACGAAGATCTTCAAACGCACCGCGTCTTAACACAAGACTGACTGAACTTCACTAACTCACTCTTCTGCTTTGCCTTGCCTTTATATGGCTGGGTTAACAGTCTGATGAATGTTCTTAAAGGCAACGTTCTCGAAATCTCTATAATTGCAAACATCGTTGTTTATCATTTTTAGATGCTGGTGTTTGTTGTTGTATTTTTGTTTACTTGTTTACAATTTTTTATGCTGGTATTTGTTGTTGTATTGAACAGTACTCTAATTTGTAAACAAGTTTGTTTACCTGCATTGTTTTGTTTTTGTAGCTTTTGTTTATAATTTTAATGTAAAAGCAAAACACCAGTATCTTGATTCTTCATTTTCGTAACAATATTACGCAGGCATATTCAACTAATATGACTACGTGTTGAAAATACAATTTTTATTTGTACAGAAATCACATGATTTTGTTCCTTAACAATTCATCCACGTTATTTTGAAAGTCAACATACATATGTGCCTGGTTATTTGTCGTCATAAGACTTTTCAATGCAACACAAAACATATTTTGCGTTTGTGTCTCCTGTCTTTTTTTTTCATTCAAACATTTTACACGATTTCATATGTTTTGTGTGCATTTTTTTTTTCTTCTTTCTTTTCAGTTTTGTAAAAAATATACTATAAAACCGTGACATGTCATCAAATACGACTACATTGTTCCATACGTTTTGTAAATTTATACGGCACTTTCTAGTAGAGATTATATTGAGCCTATCACTAGGGATTTCCGAAATTTGAAAGCCGATAACGACCATCAACTTGAAGCTTCATCAGTCAAATCAGTTGTCGTTTATTGGATCTGCTTTGCTAAATCACCATGGAATGCTAGAAGATACAACAACCTGAGCAAATTATGAAATAATAATAAAAATTATCAATATGGACGTGCTGTTCAGACAACGTAGTCATCGAGAAATCATCCTCAGCGATGACACCCATTTCTGGATAAATTGGAGCTTGTACGAAACAAAATTGCCATATTTGGGACGATACCAATCAGAGGTCAGCAATGAGCATTCAAAACGATGAGTAGATTCGAATCGCACTTATAATTTCTGATACTTATATGCATTCATACTTATTTTAATGTCATACTCATACTACTCATACTCAAAGTTTGAAATACTCATATTTGACAATACGCATGATGTTATGGATTTCGACTCTCCATGACTCATCGTATACACGAATCACAAAATAAGTATGATTCGCGTACGAACACTAAAATACTCACTAGAAGGTTGTGTGTTTGCTCTGCTTGCTGCTCTGTCTTTTTCGCTCATGTGTCTCTTTCAAGTTACTTTCTAAATTTATAAATCTGGTCTGAGTAGGCGTATGAATCAAACATATTTCGAATGTTATGAGTTTGATGTCAACGTTGTACTCATACTCATTGCAACTTGCAATTATAAATCAATGTTGTACTCAGTACGAATGAATCAGAGTAGTTGGATTTGAATACTGTTGACTTACTCATACTCAAAATTTCATGAGTACTTATGAGTAGCGAAAAAGTGATTCATTGCTGATCTCTGATACAAATCCCCATAAGATCTGAGAACATATAATGCATCCCAAGAAAGCCAATGTTCGGTGTAAATTTTGAGTTGGCGGCGTCATTGGCTTATATTTCCTTGAGAACCATGTTGGCCACTGTCAATGATGAGCACTCTTCGTTCATGATTACCAATTTCCTTTGACCTGAATTGAATGATCTGGACACCAACGTTATGTGGTTTCAATAAGACAGCACTACGTGTCACGCAGCTCCTGTCACATTGGATATTCTGCACAAGCGTTTTGAGGGCATGATTAACTCACGTTAAAGTGATGTGAACAGGTATCGGCCACTGAGATCATGCGATTTAATCCAGTTAGATTTTTTCTTCAGATGTTTTCTTAAGTCGTAGGCGCAATCGTATAAGCAATGAACCTCTGGGGTTCTCAAAGCCAACAAACGTATGCTATCAATCAACTTCTGCCTGATTTATGCGCTAGAGTCATGGAAAATTGAACATTTTGGATGTGCTCCATCCAGAGAAACTGCGGCGTATCTTGGCATCAATAATTAATTCAAATGAATAAAAATATTGAATTTAAAGACAGGTTATTAAACCTTGATACCAAAAGCTCACTTGAGCACGCGTGACGGCCCTTTGTGACGCCACGAGTAGGCGCGGTCCTTGTACTTGCCAAATTCCACCTAACTCATCGAGGAAATTTGTCAGTGCATGGGCTTCACAACAACTTACATTCATAATTGGTCATTACAACCCTTCAGTCATGAATACACCTAGTTTCTCACACCACTTATGTTGTGTGTGTGTTGATTTTATACATGAGTGGTGGGACCTACAGTTTAAAGTCTCCGATCGACAGATTTTTGAGAAACTTTTTATGGCCATTTTATTTGACTCTCAGAGTTTTTGCCAGAAATCTGCTGGGAGAAAGTCGCCGAAGAAATATTTTTTGTATTTATTTTGATGTCTGGCCTGGGGCTCGAACCCTGGCTTTTTGTTTAATAAGCCAACACACTACCTACTAGACCACGGCGACTTCACAACAACGGTATGCTGTTTAAAGGCATTTTCAGGTTTCTTCTAGGAATACTAGGAAGTCAGTGAGCAGCTATTAAGAGAGAGTCGTGCTTTGTAAGCGGCAAGAGCATTTCGTTGCTGCATAATAACTTCGCCGTGGTAGTCTAGTAGGAAGTGTGTTAACTTATCAGACGTGAGGCCGCGGTTCAAACACCACATCAAACATCTCCAGTAAAACAAAATATGAAAAAAATTTTTTCTCCGATTGTCTCCCACCAGATTTCTGGCAAAAATTCGGAGAGTAAATGGAAATTGCCATGAAAAGTTTTTCAAAAGTCTGACGTTCGGAGTCGACTTTAAACTGTAGGTTCCACCACTCATGTCTGAAATTAACACTTAACAATATAATCTGGTGTGAGAAACTAGGTTGTAATCCTGACTGAAGGGTTGTAAGCAATAATTATGTATGTACAGTAGGCGCCAAAAGAAGCCGTACAATTTAGAAAAAATATACATTAAAAAATTACAGTTATTTTTATTTAAATTTGTTTAATTATCAGTTTTGAAACAAAAAAATTTAAAAAAAATTTAAAAATATTGTCAAATTTTTGCGGGCACTCTCCTTACGTGGTAAAATTTAAGTTCGACGATTGTTAGAATTTTATGCTTAGTGTACAATTTCTTTTGGCGCTCACTGTATGTGTAATAATGTTTTTAGAAATTGTTGTGTGGTGGAAATATGTGCTGCTTCTTTGAACTCCATCCAAACTGTGTTCAAGTTCTTTCTCCCTAGCCAAACAATGAATCCATAGGTCGAAAAGATGATGATGGTCAGTTGGTATAGGTTCAGTGCATAGTTCTAAGGTTTCTTGCAAATCTTCTGCATATCATTATGACATTCATTCAAGGTCTGCCTTGAAATGTTCTGTTTATGAGCCTCTCATGTCAGTTTACTATAACAAAGATTTGGTCTTTACTTCCTTACTATACTCCAGACATTTTTTTCCAGTGTTTCCTGGATTATGTGGCAGAACTGTAAACTAAATGAAAGTGCTTCATTCATTAAAAATGCTGGATGGATTGGAATAATTGAAGCAGAGGCCAGATTATTTTTTTCTTTGATGTTACAAACGCAACAACCAATGACCTAATACTGAGTGTAGGGTACTAGAGAGAAAAGAAAGAATATGCCATAAATGCAATTTATATGCGTTTACTTTTGTATTTTTTTTTTCTTTCTACCAACACAGCTCTTTCAACGTTGATGCTATTTGCTAAAGGTTTCGCTGCGGCTGTTATGGGTATAAAGCGGGTCATTTCACAACTACTGGTAGCATGCTAAAATAATTTAGAATTATATTTCGACTTATTGTTAAGAAGAATGGCTAATAGGACTATGGATCCATAAAAGAAATACTAAACCGGTGTATACAGCAGTTGCTTGAAACGAATTATAAATTCTAGTGTTTTAATATTCCTTTTTTGCGATACTTTTTCAATATAAAATTACTCAAGCGTTTATACCCATAATTGCAGCATTTGTTTACATGAATGCCTTGTCATGGTTAACGTATATTTTTATATGTTTCATCATCTTTCGCGCAGATTGCGTTGCTACAAGTTCAAATAATTGTAAAATTCCTTTAGAAAATACCTTCCATTTCAAAGATAAAAAGCATGATTATTGTAAGAGACAAAGATTATGAAGTATTTACAATGGCTTTAATTTAAAAAAGCCCTGAAGTTATTTAATTTTTTTTAAATCGTAAAGAGTACTTAGTTTTGTAGAATGTTTATCAAAAGCAAATGCCTTTTTCATTATGGACTTTAATCTTTGAAGGTCCTTAAATGATAATGAATTTTGTCATAAATTTTATTTAACACATGATGGACTCCCGATTTATGAGCAATGATGTGTTATTTCCTTATCTCTTAATTAGAGACTCATTTTCTTTGATTTTTTACATAAGAAAACCTGAAAATGCCTTTAAGCAGCACAGCAGACTAGGTTACTATTTCACAGAATTTTTTAAAAACATTTAAGTAAATACAGGGTACTTTGTAAAGCACTTTCTTTCTTTAAATTTAGGTAAAATAAGTGTCCACCACTGCGTCCCTAGGTTTAGGTTTAGGTCGGAGAGATAGCTCTGATATCACAATGCTCACTTGAGTACGCATAGCGGCCCGTTGAGATGCCACGGGTGAACGCTGTCCGTGTACTGACCAAGTTCCACCAAAATCAGGGAAGAGGAAGAATTTGGTCAGCTCAAGGGCTGCACATCCAAAGCACGTCTACCCTGCACTGGAAAACCAGCCAGAAAGTTTAATGAACGAAGCTATGTCCTTGACATCAATAGATGATAGCTCCGTCAAACTGGTAAGAAATTGAGAGCCAAATAATCTATATCTGCACCTCGCAAGAGATGAGCATTGGCAAAGAAAGTGGATAACAGCGGATCCTCATCGGATCTCTGCATCCACGGCAGAAGTCGTTAAATGGGAGCCTCATTCTTTCCGCGTGTCTACCTATAACGCAATGACCTGTAAGCATGGCCACCATGGTTGAGATGACGTCAAGACTAAGACCAGGTAATTGGTTGGTAAGCATTCTATCCCTCAAGGGCCAGACGAGTCTAGCGGTGGAGCAGGAGCGTCCCTAAATGGAGCGCATTTGAAATGTTCAATTTTCCATGACTATGACGCGTTAATCAGGCTAAATTTGCTCAATGGCATGGCTTGATCGATGGCTTCTGGAATCTCTGTAATGTGAGGTTTATTTACATACATCGGCGACGTAAGAAAACCATACAAGAAAAGGCTTAAATGGGTCAAACTGAACAATCTCAATGACTAGTTCATATAACCTCCATGTGAGATGACCATGCCCTCAAATCACTCGTGCAGAATATTCAATGTGGCTTGAGCTACATATGTGGCACATAGCATGAAATCACATGTCGTTGGTCATCTAGATGGTTGGCTAGAATATGATGGTAAACCTCGATTAATAGTTCTTGGCCTAAAAGAAATATGAATCGAACACAACGTCATTGCAACAACGACACCAAAAAGTAACTTTTTAGGACACTCTTGTGATTCAGTATTGTCCCAAACACAACATTGTTTGATTTATTCACGTAACCATAAATCCAGAAATAGATTTTATAGCTGAAACTGATTTTTCAATGAAAATTAAATTCAATTGCCAACGGCTCTAGAGCTCACTCAGCGAACACATGTTGTTTACCTGAATTCTATACGCGTACAGGCTCAAGGCACGACACAATATTTGTGGTGAGTGAAACTTTTTGTACTTGTAATCAACGTGAAATCATATCCCTCGTATTTATATCCACCCTCTCAAGACCGAAGACTATATTTTCGGCAGATCTTGCATTTCATCGATGTAGGGGTATTGGTCGATCTCTTACGGAACAAGTGGACACGTATTTATTCACCACATTCACCGAAATAGTCCTTGCGGTAGGTCGATTATAAGCCATTGTAAAATGGGTGAAGCTCACGCGTATTTTCACGTGATGCTGAATGTAACATCTAACCGAGAAGATTTGACCAAACAAACTGAATAAATGACAACTAATTTGACGGAAGCAATCGTAGTATAGTTGGCTGTATATTGACTTATTAGACGCGTATGCCCGTATTTCAAACTCCAGGTCAGACATCTCCAGCAAAACGAACAATATGAACAAAAATTTCTTCAGCGATGTCCTCCCAGCAGATTTCTGGCAAAAACTCTGAAAGGAGAAAGTCGTTCGGAGTCGGCTTTGAACTGTAGGTTCCGCCACTCATCGATAAAATTAACACACACAACATGGATGCTGTAAGGGACTGGAATTTGTAAAGAGCAATTAAGTTAAGTAAGTAAGTTATTCGATTAATGGTAGCTTCAACAATGTAGCCGTCCACAACTATCAAAGTTCACAGTCCCTTTTGGAAGACCCAAAGATATTGGTTGTCTTCATATCAAATGGCAATGCCTGAGGAGACACAATATGAAATTATATGAACAGCCAGAGGCAAAGATGATGAATAGCAGCAACCACTCAAAAAAATTTTTAAAGGCCTTCATTCCATTATACATCCTTTAATGTCTCAGTATTCCGATCTGTCCATTGGCCATTACAAACTTTTAGTCAGGATTACGACCTAGTTCTCACACCACTTATGTTGTGTGCGTTAATTTTTATACATGAGTGTCGGGACCTACAGCTTAAGATCGACTCCGAACGACAGATTTTTGAGAAACTTTTTCATGGCAATTTTATTTACTCTCAGAATTTTTTCCAGAAATCTGCTGAGAGGAGGTCGCCGAAGACATTTTTTTTTGTATTTCGTTTAGTTGGAGATGCCTGGCCTGGGGTTTGAACCAAGTCCTCACGTCTAATAAGCCAATACACTATCTATTAGACCACGGGGATTACCAGGGCGAAGTCACGATGTAAAATTCATGGTCTTCAAGTGCCTTGAATTCTCGTACCCACTCTACTGAAAGCGTGAATATTTTCGTCAAACATTGCGTTTCATCAACGTACCGGTGTTAGTCGCTCGCTTACTATGCCAGTGAACCAATGTTTATTATCTCTTGGCAGTACGATTATGGCCACTCTAAAATGGGTGAAAAGAGCGGTAGAATTTTATTATTTTCATGTGTTGTTGAATACAATATCCGTCCATGGAGATTTGACTGAGACAGACTGAAAAAATAACAACTAATTTGACTGAAGTCACCGCAGTCTAGTAGGTAGTGTGTTGGCCTATTAGCGTTCAATTTACACATTTTGAAGGAAACGAAATATTAAAAAATTGAAATTTCTCAAAAATCTATCGTTCGCAGCCAATGTTAAATTGTAAATTCCACCACTCATCGATAAGCATTAACACCTACAACATTGGTGCTGTAGGAAAGTGGGATTTAAGCCGTACTAAAAATTGTAAAGAACGTCAATGCAAAGTAGCTTCAAGAAGATGGCTGTCTGTCATCAACTGTCAACTGTAAAAATTTTGGGAAGACCCAAGAAAAAGAAATCTTTGGTTTTGTGCGGATAATTTCCTACCGATTAGGACATAACGTTCTTCCATCCTGCACAATCTTAATTTAATTGTAAACGGTTATCCATTTCGTGGTTTCCAAAATATGGAACTGGAATTCGATATCTGTCGAACTAAGTTGTGAAACCAATTTTTTTTCTTTTCAATTGAAAGTCTGACGTTGACGAAAATGGATCGCTTAACTATCACACAACGCATAAAAATTATCAAAACCTACTACAAAAATGGTGATTCTGCCACAGCCACGTATCGTGCTTTAAGAGGAGATTATCGTTTACATAATCGTCCAACTATGCAAGCAATTGGCAAAATTGTTAAGAAATTTGAAGAGACTGGAGTGTTTACGAATATTGAAAGACCTGTGCATCATCCTTTCGCTCGTTCCGCTGAAAATATCGCTATTGTAAGTGAAAGTGTTGCCGAAGACCAGAATGTGTCGATTCCTCGTCGTTCTCAGTAATTAGGACTGTCTTACGGCACATTATGGCGTATTTTGCATTTAGTCCAGCTCAGGCAACAATAAAGCTCAGCTCAGGCAACAACTGAAGCCAGCTGACTATTCATAACGTCGTAGATACGTGGAATGGTTGCTTGAACAACAGCTGGTGGACGGCAATTTTTCGAACAGAATTTTCTTCAGCGATGAAGCACATTTCACACTCGGTGGGTATGTTAATAAACAAAATTGTCATATTTGGGGTTCTGAGAATCCTCAAGTAATTGAAGAGAGGCCATTACATCCATAAAAAGTCGCTGTTTGGTGCACTCTTTGGTCCGAAGGTGTGATTGGACCTTACTTCTTCAAAAACGACGATGGAACGACTGTCGCCGTCAATTCGGAGCGTTATGGTCATATGATAAATGATATGCCTGCATTTGAAGAATACGAGTTGGAGAATATGTGGCTTCAACAAGACGGTGGTGCCACACGCCACACAACTCGAGCGAATATGGCTTTATTGCAAGAGACATTTCCTGGCCGCGTAATTTCTCGTCGTGGCGATATCAACTGGCCACCAAAATCATGCGATTGGACACCATTAGACTTATTTGTGGCCGTGTTTATGCAGATAAACCTTCAACTTTTGAGCACATAAAAACTAACATTCAGTCAAGTTATGGCTGAGCATACCGCCCAATATGTGTCAAAAAGTGGTCGAACATTACCTCCAAAGAATCAATGCTTGCAACACTTCGCGTGGAGGTCATTTAAATGATGCAGTGTTTCACACATAATGTCAACGTTCAAACTTTACAATAAAAAAAGAAATATCATGAATAAAAATATTTTTTTATGTGTTTTATTTACGTTTACTTTTGAAACCACGAAATGGATAACCCTAGATTTGTGATGAATTTTATACAAAAAAAAAAAAGTTCGATTAAAAAAAATATTAATTTCAAGCCAACAACGCCCATCACTATACAACGCCCACAAAATAATTCTTATCAAAATTTAGAAACATGGAACACACTGGGGCGGATACATAATATTCTTAGTGACACACATTTGTATGTCATTCTTACATTTACCGCAACCATTAATTTCTTTTCATTTACAATAACAATCAGCAAAAAAAAATAACATTTAAAATGGCGACTTACCAACAACTTTAACGAAACCATACTGGGTTTTAGCTGTCACTGTATTAATTTGACACATATAACGTCCTCTATCCTCCTCCTGGACATTGTTAATGTGCAGAAACCAGGTGCGATGCTTGTCATGCTTGTCATGTGTCACACTAATGCGAGGATTACGGGTAATTACATGATTGTGTACCGTTAATATGGCACTCTGTTCGAAATGCATCCACGCCACCTGCAAAAGCAAAAACAAAATTGGGAAAGAATTATTAACAGAATCGATATAAATTGTGTGTTGGGAGATTGTTTTTATTTATTGCTGCCAGCAGATATAGAAGCCCAAAAAAAAAACTTATAATTTCTTTCATTAATTTGCCATCATCATAGAAATCGTATACAATGAAGACATTTATGTCCTGGCAATATCCTTTTTTTTTTTTTGTTAGAAATTTTCATCACGTTTGTGGAAAATTGTGGTTTTTGTCCTGATAATTTTTCGTATACTTTTTGGCTTTTTTTTTTTGAGCCACAAAATTTTACGGCTTAAAGTTCAGTGTGTTATTAATTTTAAAGGCAGTTGACAAAGAAAAGTTGCTACCATTCTATGACATTTAATGACAAATATGTTATTTTCCTATCCTCTCCACTCTCCTCTCTCCTCTCTCTTTTGTATTTGGTGTCTAGGGTATGGCACAATATTTTAGTTCCTCTACATTTCTACATGAGTGTGAATACATGTCATATGTGTTGCCATTAAAGTAGTTGTTGTAGTGATGCTGCTACTGCTAAAGTCAAAAACTTCATCGTCTACATATATTGTTAACAAACGAACACAAGTTACAGTGTGTTGTGAGAAAATCATCAATTTTACTGTTGTTGTGAAAGATTACTTCAGGAAAAGAAAAACTAAAGATTTTGTCCAAAACAAAAAAAGAAAGGAAGAAAAATCTAAAGTTTCATTCCCTGACACATGGGGGAAAAAGTTTATTTTACAACAACTTCACTAATATGATGCCAAAGGTGGTGATACACTTGCTGATATTGGTTGTCTTCATATCAAATGACAATGCCTGAGGAGACAAAATATGAAATTATATGAACAGTCAGAGGCAAAAGTGATGAATGGCAGTCACAATGTCTCAGAATTACGATCTGTTTCTACTTTACTTCATTGGCAATTACAAACGTTTAGTCAGGACTACAACCTAGCTTCACACATCACCCAAGATGTGGGTGTTATATTTATCCATGGGAGATGGGGCCTACAGCGTAATGTAGACTTCGAACGATAGATTTTAGAAGATTTTCAACACAATATTTGGTTTACTCCCAGAGCTTTTGTAAATAACTGAGACAACTTATGGCAACGACTAACTCGATACTACTTTATGGCAGCGAGGTATGGGGAGATGCATACATACATACATAATTGGTCATTACAACCCTTCAGTTTAAATCCAAGCGGAAAATAGTAGCAGCAGTGCAACGAACAGCGGCGCTAAGGGTCGCTTCGGCCTATCGCACGGTTTCGAGCGCCGCAGTCCTTGTGATCACCGGTGAGACACCTATCGACTTTCTGGCATTCGAGCGAAGAAGATTATGGAAAGCGAGGAGGGAAAACCTCGCCATTAGTACCGCAGATATCAGATCTCAAACTATACGGCGATGGCAAAGTAAATGGAGTGATGAAACAAGTGGAAGATGGACTGCTAGACTTTTTCCATCTATAGAAGCATGGACGCAGAGAAATTTTGGGGAAATTAACTACTTCCTGACCCAGTTTCTTTCGGGTCATGGTTATTTCCGACAATATTTACACCGTATGGGTATGGTGAATGATCCCGGCTGCATTTATTGCGAGGAAATGAGTGACGATGCTGAACACACATTCTTCCACTGCATTAAATGGCAAGACGAGAAGAATGTGTTGATGGAACAGATTGGCGAATTCACACCCGACAACATTGTTGACGCAATACTCGAAAGCGAGACAAAGTGGAACGCTGTGAGAAGATACGTGGAATTTGTACTCCGCAGGAAGAAGGTCGACCTTGATACAGTACGACAGAATGATACATGAGAAGACGAGCCAATAGCATGAGGCTGGCTTCAAATATGGCGAACCCAGGCGTGGGAGAGTAGACAACGGTCCTTAACAGGACGTCATTCGGGACCCTTCCCGAAGTAATGCAGATAGCCGTCCCGGGAAGTGAATATCTCCAGAAGAGGAGGAGGGATTGTTTTAGTGGAAGCCCCACTCGACGCAGCTGACGACGGTCACTGTAAGTGCGAAGGCATTTTAAACCCTACCTCACACGCCAAAAAAAAAAAATAACGTCTGTGATCTGTAACCTCTGAAGTCTATAGACTCTGTGGTCTATAAACTCTCCAGTCTATAGTCTCAGTGGTCTACAGCCTCTGCGATCTATAGCCTCTGTGGTCTGCAGCCTCTGCCGTCTATAGCCTTTGTGGTCTATAGCCTCTGGGGTCTTTAGCCTCTGGGGTCTTTAGCCTCTGGGGTCTTTAGCCTCTGTGGTCTATAGCCTCTGGGGTCTTTATCCTCTGGTTTCTTTAGCCTCTGGGGTTTTTAGTCCCTGTGGTCTAATGCCTCTGTGACCTGTAGCCTCTCTAGTCTATAGCCCCTATTCTACAGTCTCCGTTCAACAGTCTCTAAAACTCTAGACTGATGAAATTTCACCTCCAATAATTGACGGCACACGCTGGTTGTAGATACACCTAAATGCACCCAATGTCACGTCAATATTAGGCTTGCGTGAAATTGTTGACATATGCATCTTAAGTAGAGAGTTGTCAGCGTGCGAACAAATACTGGGTTCAGGAAGAATTATAGTTTTTGGCACAGACTGAAACAGGGACATCGTAGGCATCTTTATCATCTATTCTTACAGGTTACTGCGTAATGGGTCGCCACAAAGAGAGGCTTCTTTCTCCTTAGGTGTAGTAATTTTATTTTACTCCCGCGGCAGATTTTTATCGACCTAATATAGATTCCTGTTTAGAGGGATATACCAGGCGATGGAGCTGATGAAGTTGTTGGAACAATCACACTTCTTCCAAATACCAATCAACTCACGAATATATTACTAGTATACCTCTGACCTCTGTTATGATATCTATTGGTTGCTGACAAATCGTGAGGTTGCCCATTTTGCCTGGCCCAAATTGGAGGGAAAGTATACCAATTAATCAACTGCTGAAATTAGGTAGTAAGGCCTTCTCTGTCCCTCTTATGTACTATTACTAATAGTAGTAGCAGTAGTAACAGTAGTAGTAGTAACAGTAGTAGCAGTAACAGTAGTAGTAGTAGTAGTAGTAGTAGTAACAGTAGTAGTAATAATAGTAGTACTAATCCTAATAGTAGTAATAGTAGCAGTTGCAGTAATATTAATGACAGTAGTAATAGTAGTAGTACTAGTATTAGTAGTAGTAGTAATAGTAGCAGTTGTAGTAATAGTAGCAGTTGTAGTAATAGTAGCAGTTGTAGTAAGAGTAATAGTTGTAGTGATAATGATACTACTACTAGTAGTAGTAGTAGTAGTAGTAGTAGTAGTAGTAGTAGTAGTAGTAGTAGTAGTAGTAGTAGTAGTAGTAGTAGTAGTAGTAGTAGTAATAGTAGTAGTAATAGTAGTAGTAATAGTAGTAGTAATAGTAGTAATAGTAGTAGTAATAGTAATAGTAGTGGTAATAGTAGCAGTAATAGTAGTAGTAATAGTAGCAGTGGCAGTAATAGTAGTGACAGTAGTAATAGTAGTAGTAGTAGTAGTAGTAGTAGTAGTAATAGTAGTAGTAGTAGTAGTAGTAGTAATAGTAGCAGTGGCAGTAATAGTAGTGACAATAGTAATAGTAATAGTAACAGTAGTAGTACTAGAAATAGTAGTAGTAATAGTAGTAATACATACATAACATACATAATTGGTCATTACAACCCTTCAGTCAGGATTACGACCTAGTTTCTCACACCACTTATGTTGTGTGTGTTAATTTTATACATGAGTGGCGGGACCTACAGTTTAAAGTCGACTCCGAACGACAGATTTTTTGAGAAACTTTTCATGGCAATTTTATTTACACTCAGAGTTTTTGCCAGAAATCTGCTGAGAGGAAGGCGCCGAAAAAATGCTTTTTGTATTTTATTTTGATGTCTGGCCTGGGGCTCGAACCCTGGCTTTTCGTCTAATAAGCCAACACACTACCTACTAGACCACGGCGACTTCAGTGACAGTAGTAATAGTAGTGGCAGTACATGGGGACATGAAAATAACCATATAATCTTTGCATTCCATTTCTAATCTCCACTGTAAAAAATGCGTATTTTTTCCACACAACAACAAGAATACCACCATAAATTGCTAACAAGTCATTTTCAGCTGACAATATATAATCGAAAACTAGCGATTACAACAACAACAACTCCCTACTACCCTGCTACCTTAAGACTATGATGACATTTTCCCATGCACCTCAACATACATACATACATACATATATGTATAAGCGAGTTGCAGTCAAACTGAAAAAAAATTTGTTTTCTTCTTCTTTTCTTTTCTTAAACGGAAAACTTTTTCAATTTGTTTATGATTTTATGGAGTTTTTTAGTTGAAAATTTTATTACCAAAAAAATGTTTGTGTTTTTATAATCCAATTTGTTTGTAACAATATTAGCCGCATATCAATCTTTCCATCGTGTAATAATCTTTCAAAATAATGGAAAAATTATCGCTTCAAGTATACACAAAAAAAACTTCTTTTAAATTGAAATTTTTCGAAAAGTCTCAGCACAGGTGATTGATGTAGAAAATATATATGAAAATAACACCGGGCAACAGAAAAAAATTCAGTATTAGTAATTGCACTGCTTTAAAGAGTCTGTACAAATTGAAGGGAAACTTTTCTTTACATTTTTACATTTAAACAAGAGTACCACACAATTTTCTTGTGCAAAAATGGCACTTTTATTGCCAATTAACAGCTGACTTCAAAAATTTTTTCACTGCTATACTGAAGCGCTTTATTTAACAACTTAAAAGTATATTTTTCAATTCATTTAATCACTGCCGTCCATTCGGGCTCATTAAAAAAACATTTTACGCCACTACTTAGGCAACTAAATACTTGACATTACAAGCCCTAAAGTATGCTAAGCAAAGTAAACTTATTAACCTCAAATATAAAGTGACAAAAATCAAATAATTGCCATGTTATTTAAACTACTTAAAGTGGATAATAAATGCTTGCATTAGAGAGGAGAGAGAGTTAAAGGCAAACCACATGAAAGGCATAAGTTGGCTTAACACGAAACTCAAATAATATTTAGCTGTGCTACTGCTCACAGCCAACCAACCGGCCAACAACATTAGAGGCCTGTGAACTTTTATAGCAAAGGTAATTAGAGTAGTAAACATACAATGAAATTCTTATATGATTTAAGTATTACTAATTAGTTATTATAGGCTGTTAAATGCTGTCACAATTAACCAGACGACTTTTGTTCACTTACCACAAGGCATCACTTACACTCTATGACTCTTGGGTTTAAATTTCGAAAAATTCATATATTTATGCTTGTGTGTGGGTAAGTTTATGTGTATGTGTATGTCTATGAGTAGGTATGCCAAAGTATTTAGCCATGCTTGTAGGTGTAGGTATCTGTCGGTGTGTGTGTGTTGGAGTTTAACCACATAATAGCTTGGAAAAGTCTTTTTTTCAGGCTACAAAAACTAAATAAAGTCGGTGTCGTTGTGGTGTTCATTATAACACAAGGCAAGGCTAATTAATTTTATTAGTATTAGAATTAGTTTTACACTTGCCTTTCTCCCCTACTACTTCCTTCCCTTTACCTAAAAGTAGGCAACATTTTGAGAAAACACTCTCAAATAAAAATTAACCCAGAAAATCTACAAAAAAAGTGTGTGGACAGACGGAAAACTCAATAAGAGAAGCAAATGTCAGATGGAAAAAGCAAATCCAATAAAACTTTAAAAAGAGTTTTTTGTTGTTGTTGTAGTATGATAATAACACAATGCAGATGTGCAGATAAGAACATGCATAGGAGTTGCTTTATGTAAAGAAAGAGAGAGATAGAGAGAGCCAGAGAAAATATTTTAGCATACTTTAAGGGGGTCACTTTCTTAGTGAAAGTAAATCGATTTGAAAATAATTTCTAGGCACGTATTTGCTTCTGCCAATGCAAATACTAAGTATGAAAATTGATTTAATTTTTCTTAAATACTGTGGCATATTTTGCAATTCTCCTCCCTAAATATGTACATATGAATTCAAGATGGATTAAGGCACTATTGAAAAAGCAATAAAAATTGCTTTTTGCTGGCATAACTTTTATTGGAAATAAATGCTTTATTAAGGCAGTTTTTTTTAGAGAATATGTCATGAACTTTTCCTTCTCTTTCTGACAATTTAAGGTTTTTTTTCCGGAAAAAACCCCTTTTGTCTTTGGAGGCCAAACAAGAACCGAACCTACCCTGCTTTTGTAGTCCTAGCATTTTGTATCGATCGAAAAACATGGTAGGCAGAAGGGGTCAGATCTGCGCTAAACGATTGTTGAGGTAAAACTTTTAGTTCACTGCTTGGCAAGTAGTTTTTGAAAGGCAGAGCAGTAGGTGGCTGAACATTGTCTCGATAGAAAATCGAATTCGGGAATTTTTTCGACCAATCCTTGCTTTAAAAGAAATAACCATTGTCTGTACAGATATGTCGTGATAGTTCCGGTTTCATAAAAGTTCACACATAGTATAGTCGCAGTAATCTAAAGGTAGTCGCGTAGATAGGGTATTAGCTTGTTAGACGAGAGCCTGTGTTTCAAAACCCAGCTCAAATTTCGAACAAAACGAAGTAAAAAAAAATATTTCTTTGACCGACAAAACTCTAATAAAGGGTGTTTTTTACAGAGGTATAGAACTTTAAGTTGGCATTACTTTTCAAGATGGCGACCGATTTAACAGCTGTCAAGTGATTTATTCTCAGTTTGGTTTGGCAATTCATCATGAATAGACTCAAGCCTGAACAACGCTTACAAATTGTGCAATTTTATTTCGAAAATAATGGTTCTGTGCGGAAAACGTATCGCGCACTACGTCCATTAGATCGTCGACAAAATCGTCCATCACAGCAGTTAATTCGATTAACCATGGAACGTTTTCGCACCACGTTTTGATAACTCGCATCCCCAGAGACGCTGTACGGTGCGTACAGAAGAAGCTATTGCTGCTGTAGAGCGTAGCATTGAGGAAGACCCGAATGAGTCCATCCGCCATCGAGCACAGGAATTGGATCTGTGTCCATCCACTTTATGGAAGATTTTGCGGAAGGATCTTGGTTTGCGTGCTTACAAAATTCAACTCGTGCAAGATTTGAAGCCAAACGATCATCAGGTAAGGCGTAGATTCGTCGAATGGGCCCAAAACGAGATTAGCGTTGTTCCCGATCTTCATAAACGAATTTTGTTTAGCGATGAAGCGCACTTCTGGTTGAATGGCGACGTCAACAAACAAAACTGCCGCATTTGGAGTGAAGGTAATCCTCAAGTGTATGTGGAAACACCGTTATATCCAGAAAAACTGACTGTTTGTTGCGCTTTATGGGCTGGTGGAATCATTGGTCCGTACTTTTTCAAAAACGATGGTGGCCAGAACGTTACAGTCAATGGTGATCGGTATAGACTTACTTCCTTACTAACTTTTTCTTTCCTGAATTGAATAACCATGATGTCCAGGAGATGTGGTTTCAACAAGACGGCGCAACATGTCACACAGCTCGTGCCACAATAGATTTATTGAAAGACACGTTTGGTGACCGCCTAATTTCACGTTTTGGACTTGTGAATTGGCCTCCAAGTTCTTGTGATTTAACACCGCTAGACTACTTTCTGTGGGGCTGTGTAAAGTCATTGGTCTATGCGGTAAAGCCACAAACGCTTGACCATTTGGAAGACAACATTCGCCGTATTATTGCCGATATACGGCCACAAATGTTGGAAAAAGTCATCGAAAATTGGACGTCCTGTTTGGACTACATCCGCGCCAGCCGTGGCGGTCATATACCAGAAATCATAATTAAAATGTAATGCCACAAGATTATCTTTCGGATAAATAAAATTCATGTCAATCGAATAATCCATCGTTGTTTTATTGCAACTTAAAGTTCTATACCTCTATAAAAAACACCCTTTAGAACTCTACCAAAAAAAACTGATGTTGTTCGGTACCTCCACCACATAGGTGGTATGCGAAGCTAGGTTATAATCCTGACTAAAGTGGTTTTATGACGAGCACAGAGTATGGCTGCCTTCCAAAAATGTTTGTTGCTTTGTGTTTAAACAAAGTATCGTGTTTCATAATGCCGCTGTACAGAATATATACAATGTATTCTATTTTAAAACGTCGTCAATGTGCATTTTTAACGCAGTCAAAAAGCAATCAGGCATCGGATTTATAGTCGATGCATTGTTTGGTTACTTTGCATATCTACATAGTTCATGTATATACAGTAGTAAAACTGCATACAAACTTTGTATTGATACATTTTGGAAGGCAGCCTATTAAGGCCGTAGATTTTGCTTGGAGAAACGTAGGCATTCTTGCGCTTGGGTTTGTCGTAAGGAATTGATTTGTCGTTGCCAGTCATAATTCGAACGAAAAATGATTTCTTGATTGATTTTTAAGTTTTCAAATAGCATTTCAGACCTGAACAATCATTTTTTAACGTCTCTAAGTCATGTGGTCTCAGATGGTGTGGCAACCAATTTCCTTACTTTTGAATCCATCCTATTACTTATGAACTCTTTGTAGTAGTCATGAGTAACGCACAAAGATTGTGCAACCTCTGCTTGCATCTGATCTGACTCTTGACCATCAAATGCTGCCAATTTATGGTCTTCAAAATCTTTTGATTGATCCGAATGCTCTATGTTTTCGGGCACCATTTATGAAACGCATAAACTACTCGATTCACTGTGTATATTATGAAGCGTGTACACTGAAGTCGCCGAAGTCTAGTAGGTAGTGTGTTGGCTTACAAGACGTGAGGCCACAGTTAAAACCCCAGCTCAGATGTCTCCAACAAAGAGAAATATGACGGCGACTTCCTCTGAGCAGATTTCTGGCAAAAACTGTAAAAGTGAGTGGAAATTGCCATGAAAAAGTTTCTCGAAAATCTGTTACTCAGAATCGTCTTTGAACTGTAGGTCCCGCCATTCATGTATGAAATTAACACACACAACATTAGCTAGGTGCGAGAAGTTAGGTCGTAACCACCTGACTGAAGGGTTGTAATGACTAATAATGTATGTACGTATGTATGTATGAATATATTCACTGTATAATTATCCAAGCAAACAAGGTCTCTCAGGACAGTTTTCGATGGTCACATCAAATTGGGTATACCGCACGAGAGATCTGAGGCCATGGTCATTCCACCAAGATCTTAAGATTTGACCCCGTTAGAATTTTTCTTGTGGGGTTTTTCTTATGTCACAGATGTCTGCAAAGCCAACATGACTCATTCCATCGATTCAATTCAGCCTGATTTATGCATCAGGAATACGGAAAATTTGACCTTTCGTATGCGCTTTACTTAAGGAAGCCATGGCGTATATTTGGACGCATGTTGTATGCACACGTAGTAGCATTACTAGGTCTTTGGAACGAATACAAATATTTCAATGACATCTCCCACACGCTATACATAACATACATACATAATTGGTAATTGCAACCCTTCAGTCACGATTACAACCTTGTTTCTCACACCACTTATGTTGTGTCCGTATTAATTTTTTAGACGAGTGGCAGGATCTACAATTTGAGATCGACTCCGAACGACAGATTTTTGAGAAACTTTTCATGGCAATTTTATTTTCTTTTCGAATTTTTGGCACAAATCTAATGTGAGAGACAGTTGGAGAGAAATATTTTTCAAATTTCATTATGTTCGAGATGTCTGACCTGGGATTTCTACTGCGGCCTCACGTCTAATAAGCCAACAGGGAGCTATGAAGTCAATGTTGTAGCAAAAAAATATTGTATGGAGTGGTGTACTCCATGGCCATGAATGTATACCTTCGACATCTCCTGATAACGCTCGCCATATCAAGTAGAAATGCTCAGTATACTTGAACAAGATCGAATTAATTATAAGTACAGCTGTCGACACTATCAGAGCTAGGATGCAACTGGCTCTGAGGAGTGTCTGCGTGTGGGCATCTAATCGTGGATTGGGTGTTAACCCGGTGAAAACGGAAGTAGTACTCTTCACGAGAAGGTACAAGCCACCGACTTTTCGTCCATTGAAACTGAACGGGACGGAACTGAAACTCAAACAGGAGGCACACTTTCTAGGACTCATTCTGGATAGGAAGCTGTCTTGGAAATCGAATATCATTAACAGAATTAAAAAGGCTTCCATTGCCCTGTATGCTTGTAACAGAGTGTTGGGGAGATAATGGGGCCTAGGATGACACACTGGATCTACACAGCGGTGATAAGACCTATCTTGACCTATGGATGCCTAGTTTGGTGGTGGCCATATGGGCTGCGACGAGTATTATTAGGGAAGGAAGGGTCCACAAGCGGATCGTCACCATTATTTCTGATAGCCAGGTGGCTATCAAGGCTCTGAGTTCTAATGTGATGAACTCCAAGACGGTGTACGGCTGTCGCAGATATCTCGACGAGATAGCGGAACGATATGACATCCATATCGTATGGGTACCGGGGCACAGTGGTATTCCGGGTAACTGTAGAGCTGATGAACTTGCCAAACGTGGCGCGACCATCGAACTCTCCGATGAGTTCTCGAATCTGGGCATACCAATGAGAACTAAGCTCATAATTAAGAATGCGATCGTCGATTCCGTCAATGACAGGTGGCGGCCTCGGACACGGGTAGAACGGCTCGTAAAATCTGGCCAAGGCTGGATGAGGGGCGCACAATGAGTCTACTTAAACTCCAAGAGGCGCGCTCAGTGTAGTTGTCGGTGTCATTACGGGGCATTGCATTATGGGTACGCATGCGAGGCGCATTGGGCTTGGACACCTCGCTAACGACTTCTGCAAAAGCTGCAGAGATGAGGAAGAAGAGGAGACTGTCCCTCATCTGCTGGGTACACGCTCGTCTCTTTGCCAAAGGAGAAGGAAGTACTTGGGTACTTACTACATGGATGATCTGAAGGAACTGTCAGGGATTGACAGGAGCTCCGAATGGTTTCGAGACTAGAGGATAACAGATGACTGTGGTAGCACAATGGGCCCAATGCGGCCTAAGTGAGTCTATCCAAAAATTTTTCTTGGATGGGCAGCCACCTCTACCTACCTACCTAAGTACAGCTGTGAGGAGCCATGGGAAGCTTTGTAGACATTGAGGCAGGTAGATAAAGCGCAAGGATATGTCTTTTTGAAAATTTTCAGTGCCTCAGGTTTCATTAGAATTGGTTCCAGGACAAAGGAATTGGCGCCAAGGAATTATTTACTATTATTTGAAGGGGTCTGGGTAGGTTGAATGTAAAGACACTGTTTTCTGATATGGTTTCTCAGAAGCTTCACTTCCAAGCAGTGAGCAGTACCTACTAGACTACGGTGACCTTACACACACTATGTTTTATTTTGATTTAAAGTTAGGAAGCGTTAATGAAAGAACTTTGGCGGGGACAAATTTTAACCCCATGGTATACATTCAAAATAATTTTGTGCATGATATGCTGCGAATAAAATTTTAAGCAAATATTTTAGAAAAATTGCTTGAATTGCAACGTTTAAAGTCATTTAAAAAAATATTTGTTGAGGTTTTTTTAATTAAAAATCTTTTTTGTTTTTGTTGCTTTTTTATCATTAAAACGATTATAAAAATTTATTTTCTAGCAACCTTTTTTCACATATGTATGTACAGTGAGCATCAAAAGAAACTGCACAACTAAAAAATATATAAAAGGCTATCCATTTCGTGGTTTCAAAACAATGGGACTGGATTACGACATCTGTCAAACTAAGTTGTGAAATCAATTCTCTTTCTCTTTTTAGTTGAAAGTCTGTCATTGATGAAAATGGATCGCTTAACTATCACACAACGTACAAAAACCGTGATTCTGCCACAGCCACGTATCGTGCTTTAAGAGGATTTTATGGTTTACGTAATCGTCCAACTATCCAAGCAATTGGCAAAATTGTGAAGAAATTTGAAGAGACTGGAGTGTTTACAAATATTGAAAGGCCTGTGCATCATCGTTTCGCTCGCTCCGCTGAAAATATCGCTTTTGTAAGTGAAAGTGTTGCCGAAGACCCGAATGTGTCGATTCCTCGTCGTTCTCAGGAATTAGGACTGTCTTATGATACATTATGGCGTATTTTGTATTTAAATCTACACCTACATCCATATAAAGTCCAGTTCACGCAAAAACTGAAGCCAGCTGACCATTCACAACGTCGTAGATACGTGGAATGGTTGCTTGAACAACAGGCGGTAGACGGCAATTTTTCGAACAACATTTTCTTCAGCGATGAAGCACATTTCACACTCGGTGGGTATGTTAATAAACAAAATTGTCGTATTTGGGGTTCTGAGAAGAATCCTCAAGTAATTGAAGGAAGGCCATTACATCCAGAAAAAGTCACTGTTTGGTGCGCTCTTTGGTTCGAAGATGTGATTGGACCTTACTTCTTCGAAAACGACAAGGGAACAACTGTCACCGGCAATTCGGAGCGTTATGGTCATATGATAACCGAATTTTTTTTTTTGCCTGCTATTGAAGAATACGACTTGGAGAATATGTGGTTTCAACAAGACGCTGGTGCCACATGCCACACAACTCGAGCGAATATGGCTTTATTGCAAGAGACATTTCCTGGCCGCGTAATTTCTCGTCGTGGCAATATCAACTGGCCACCAAGATCGTGCGATTTGACACCATTAGACTTTTTTTTGTGGGGCTATGCGAAAGACCGTGTTTATGCAGATAAACTTTCAACTCTTGAGCACTTAAAAACTGACATTTGTCAAGTTATGGCTGAGATACCGCCCAATATGTGTCAAAAAGTGAACGAAAATTACCTCAAAAGAATCAATGCTTGCAACACTTCGCGTGGAGATCATTTAAATGATGCAGTGTTTCACACATAATTTCAACGTTCAAACTTTACAATGAAAAAAGAAATATCATGAAAAAAAAATATTTTTGTATGTGTTTTATTTACGTTTACTTTTGAAACCACGAAATGGATAACCCGTTACATTAATAAATTATCGTTATTTTTATTTTAAATTTGTTTAATTGCCAGTTTTTAAAATTGAAATAAACAAAAAAAAATTTTGAAATATTGTAAAATTTTTTCGGGCACTCTCCTTAAATGGTAAAAGTTGTGTTAGAAGTTTTTTAGAATTTTATTCTTAGTGTACAGTTTCTTTTGACGCTCACTGTATGTATGTATGTAGAGTATATAAATTCATTATTATTATGCTGCTGCTGCCTTTTCTTTTGTTTTTTCATTTTATTTTTTTCTGCCCATTGCTGTGTAATCTATTTCTCGTTTTATTTTTATTGTTTTTAATTTTTATTTGCTTTCAATAATTTTCTTTTTATAGAATTTTTTATTATTTTTTTTATTTTTTGTTTCTTTTTTATTGTTTTTTATTGTTTTAGCACTGAAATGTTATGGTTGTCTGAGTAGATAAACTACAGATCATTAATTCTTTTTTTTCCCCCATCGTTCTTCTTTTTTAGAATTTTTTTCTGTGTTTTATGTTTTTGTTGCTAGTTGTTGTTGTTTTTAGTTTTTGTTTTACATTAAACATGACTCATGTTATCGTTACTACTGCTGCTGTCCGAACAAATCTAAGCCCTGTTATATGCCGAAGTAATGACACAAGAAGAGAATGTTTTTTAAAATATTGGCAGGGCAGGCAAAGCAATACAAGTCAGACAGAAAAGAGATTTATTAAAGGGGGCGCTATTTAGATATAAAAATAAGGAAATTATAGGTTTACTAAAGACAATGGACTATTGCTTTCGTAGTCTTCGAAGATTCACTGGCGTAATCTATCAGAAACGTGTATTTGTTAATCTGGATTAGAAGCTCGAGGCAGATTATTACTTTAAACGATTCATCAAGAACAGGAATAAAATCCAGATAATATTAGATGTAAAAATCTTAGTGTTAGATATTCTAGCAACGACAAACTCATCAATAAAATTGAAGAAATCCCGGTCTAAAATCTAGCCTCTGCATTCCCAGACAGAGAGACAGGACATGGTCAATAGACTACGTCACAGCCATATTATCACAAACCATGCAAAAAGGACTTACTCTTGTCGTCAAATCCAATTCGCTTATCATGATTTTAATAAATTGCCTCCTCAATTTGAGGATATATTTCGTTTTAGAACTGCCAAACTTGGGCCATAAAAACCTGCAATCTGCCGTTTTTCACCATGACGAGTCCCCTTCCCGTTTCATAACCTTATTGATCAACCTAAATAAGTATCACAGGGATGATCTAACTAACCGCTTAATCAGGTTAGCGCCTTTCATCGTGCTTTCCAGCTTATTTCACAATTCCCTAACACCACTGCCACTTTATTGAAGTCGAAAATCATTTTGATGGGCTCTCTGCCGAATCAAACCAATTTCAAGCTAACATAGTAACTAGTCAGTGCCTTCAAGTCATCTTAAGTATCCAAACATATAACCAGCGTGTTTTTATTCTCGAACTATCTCTGTCGCCTTGGTAGTCGTAAACGCTTATACCGCAATAGGCTGGAATAACCAGGGAGACGTTATGATAACTTAATGCCATCCCCAGTGTCAGTATACCCAAAGATTACATGACCATAAAGGAAACTACTTTTACCACTAGAATGCTCCCTGCTTGAAAGACGCACTTGTCGGAAACATATCAGAAAACAGTGTCCGTGATCACGGACTCAATGCCGGTATGCCCAAGTAGATAACCCTTTGAATGCTGTCATACCTTACTGTCTACCCAAATCCCTTCATATAACAGGAAATATTTCCTTGGCACCAATTCACTCACCAACAATGCCAGCGAAAGAGGTCCTTAAACCAACTTCAATGAAACATGAGGCATCCGAAATGTACAAAAAGACACATCCTTACGCCTTATTTTGCAACTTCGCCTGGCTCAACGTCTCCAAAGCTTTTCAAGGATCTTTACAGCTATATTTATGAGGAAACCTATCTTGTTCTATAATACTGAGCATTACTACTTGACATAACATATAGGATAAGAGGAGATGTTAAAAGTGCACATTCATGGTAATAAAGTATCCAACACCGTACAGAATTCTTTTGTTACTACATGGTCGATTGGCTATCTTCGTTGGCAACCGGTCGCCGTAGTTTAGTAGGTAGTGAGATAGTGTGTTGGCTTATAAGATGTGACGCCCCCAGGTCTGACATCTCCAACAAAACGAAATCTAAAAATATATTTCTTCGACGGCTTCCTCTCAGCAGATTTCCGGCAAAAACTCCGTAAATAAAATGAAATTTGGACTTTGTTCTGAGACATCAATAGCATTGAAAGTTATCTTCCAAAACTAGGCGAAAAACTCTATGAAGGCCCTATGAAATAAAAGATCTGAAACCGCTAATAATGAATTCAATGAAAAATGAAAAAAAAAATTTTTCAAAATGCATTACTAAAAAGGCCCTTTTCAAGTCTCCTCCGTGGACTTTAAATAAAATAGTTGCAACTATTTTATAAATGGTGGGGCACATAGAAAAACAATCGTTTACAGTGTAATCTTAAGCAAGGAATCAAACTTCCTATCAAATAAAATACAAAACAAAACATGAATCCAATGCTGTGTGTGTGTGTGAAGCTACTCTAGAAAATGAATGAAACCAACTGAGTTTTTCCGCTTTTCCTTTCTCCTTAACTTGAAGTTTTTCCATTTTGTTTATTTAACATAATCAGCTAAGCAATGATGCTGGAAAAAACGAACAAACGAACGAACGTACAACAATGAAAAACTATTGAAACATTGGAAAAACTAAGGGAAAAACTATAAAGCCAATGAAAGAGAAGAAACGGGAAAAACTCAAGAAAATCGTAGGAAATATTGTTGAAATGACACACAAAACAAAACTTAACACGTAAAGACAGTGAAGACATTGAAAAATTAACAGAAAATCTGTCAAAGTCTTTAAGATAAGCTTTCGAGAACTATTGAAGCTACGGGTTGTTAAACTTAAATGGCAGAAAAACCTAAGGGAAACATTGAAGACAAATGGTATGAAAGTATTATGCAGAGGATGTGAGGCGTTAAAAGATAAACGATTGTAAATAAATAAAGTTTACAATGTCCAATCAAACTAAAATGAAAACATTTCATCACTTAAATTTTCCTGCCTAAAAGTATGCAATAAAAATGTGGAAAATTTAATGCCCAGAACATATGTTAAATTTTAAAATGCATGTTAATGGTTTCAATGGGCTGAGGAAAAGCCTAAGTTATAATGAAAGTCAGTGGTTTTAATCCGAGAAAAGGGAAATCTGTTACGACTGTACAGATGTTAATAACAAAAATTGATTTGAATTATTCATTACGTTACCAAAAGATCAAGACATGTAAGATGTGAGGAAAATGAAGGAAACGTTGAAGAGGTTGCTCTAGTCTCTACTGAGTAAGAAGAAGTAGCAGCTCATCTGAAGAACAGGCTGAAGAGGCTGCTTTAGTCGCTATTGAGTATGAAGGAGTAGCAACTCATCTGAGAGCATATAGCAGCTTATTGTATTACCATATGAAGCGATACAAGATTAAATAACCCGCACATAGACTTCTCCTTGAACAATGACTTCCTTAGAATATAGCAACTGATTTGACGTAAAGAAACGATTGCTCCGTTAAACTATTAAGAAATGACGAGGCATGGGTGCGAGATAAGCTAGAGACATACATTGACATATGTAGTGTTCTATGTTTTCCTCTTCAACAAATGATCTCCGACCTCTATAAAAATCAGTGACAAAATAAGCGATTTCTCGCCGTATGCCCATCCATTGTTTGCGAAAATAGATACAGGGAGAGGCCATTGAGTTGAACCAGGTGCGTCAAGCAATGAAGCAAGATTTGTTCAAATAGAAATCATAGCTTTGCCTGAAAGATAATTTAAAGAAGGCACGGCTTTTCCCATTAATGCATGAGTATTTGGTAACAGTGAGCTTGCTCTAGCACGTATCCAATGGCTGTTGAATTAACCAAGATGTTCCTGTGACCAGGAAACATGCTGCTACGTGAACTAGTTCATGGAAAACATTAAAGTTCCAAACATTTTAGAGTTGACAGTCAAAATTGGAAGCTGATTAGTTGACAGAGACGATAGAGGTACCTGTGCTAGGAAATCCCTTGCTTAGGATCAATTCTGCATTGTAACGAAAGGCCATCGCTCCGTCCTGAATAACGCTAATGGAGTTTGGGAAGGCGGCAAGATAGATTCACTTTAAGTTTTCGAAAACAAGTCCATTGCCACACTGTTCTCAATCCTAGAAATGGTTAAGTGAACTGCCACAGAAATCTTTGGAGATGATTTTGTGAGCGCAGTAATCATCATGTCACCGTAGTCTAGTAGTTAGTTTTTTTTCTTATCAGAAGGGAGGCCACGGTTCAAGCCCCAGGTCAGACGCCTCCAAGAAAATGGAATTTGAAAAATATTTTTTCAGCGACTTCCCCTTAGAAATCTCCTGGCAAAAACTCTGAGAGTAAATGCAAATTGTCATGAAAAGGTTTCTCAGAAGTCTGTCGTTTGGAGGCGACTTTAAACTGTAGGTCCCCTCACTCATAAAACATAAGTGGTGTATGTTGTATACACACAAGATAAGTGGTGTGAGAAACTAGGTCGAAATCCTGACTAAAGGGTAATCATTCCTACCCTTGTACAGATTAATTTAAGATCATATATCATCAATCGTGTCTACCATCTAGCGATTCTTAGACAGAATAGAGAAGTACTCCGAGTGAGTAGTGCACAAGCCTTTACTACTATTAAAACAAGTGTGGCCTACTGGCTAGTAATTAATTTAGATAGAAACAAAGAATATGGATATAAAGAATATGCATTATGTAGAAGTAAAATTTCTTATGGCGGGTTGTAACATTACGATCCGCTCTCACCAAAATTTTTTTGAAAATCATTTCTTAATGAGGGGGGAGGAAGACAGAAGGAAAATGAACACAAACAAAGAGCGTAACAATGTGTTGCTCTCATCGTACGTATGTACATGTGTATGTATTCTTGTGTTTTTTTATTTAGTTGTCGATCAGACCGCGACATTAACATTTTATTTTAGAATAACACTCGAAGAATAGTTTATTTATTTATTTATTTATTTATTTATTTATTTGTTATTAGTCATAGCACAACAAGATAATAATCTTATAAATGAAAGTGCTATGGGAGTACATCAAAGAAAGAAAATAATAACAAATCATTGATTATATATGTAATGAAATGTTTGAAATAATGTAGAAATAAAAATGAATAAGAACGTGTTAAAATCACGGGAAATAGCAATCGATAAAAATCGAAAAAAGGATAAAAAAATGAATATGTGTAAAAAATAAATTAGGAAAACTACAAAGAACAATATATACAAATATAAAGAAATATACAAACAAAGTAAAAATATATACATATACTAAGATACAATGAAATTTAAAGATAAATTAATTTAAAAAAAATAAAAAATTAAAAATAATCATTAATAGAAATAAAGAGAAAAAAATTCACAAAAAAGAATCAAGATATGCTAAAAACTACTTGAACAGATTGTATAACTCCTTTTTGAACTTAACTGCATTGCCTATATTCTGAATATAATTAGGTAAAGTATTCCAAAGACTGATGGTGTATATAAAAAACTGGCGTTGTGACAAAAGCGTCCTATGTCTGTGTTGGATAATCTTCATACCGCGGTTGGATCTAGCAAATGTAATCCTACTAAATAAGTATATTGGCTGTTTTAAAGTAATAATCTTATGGAGTAGAATAAGGCATTTTATATTTAATAGATTATCAAAATTAACTCCGAATATCCGGTATGAAAATTGTGATATATGGTCTCGACGTCCCCTAATAAAAACATATCTGGCCATATTATTATAAGCCAGGTTGAGTTTCCGCTTATCATCAGTATCACAGTTCGCGAAAATTTCCGATCCGTATAAAAGGACAGGAATCAAATACGTTTTAGCCAGTTGCATACGTATGGCAAAGGGAGTCGAATCTATAACAGCCCACAAGTTCCTAAGCATACCATAAACTTTACCAACGATGACGTTAATGTGGTTAGACCACGTTAGCCGACCATTAAAGATAACACCCAGATTGGATGCTGATTCAACAAAGTCAATTTTATTCCCCCTGATAATAATATCCGGCACAACTAATGCTCTCTTAGTCCTGGAGAGCAATAAACATTTAGATTTAGGGGGATTTATACAAAGTCCATTGGCCCCAGCCCAGCTATCAATTTTTCATAGTTGGATATCCTCTATACGCGTGCTTCTATAGAGCTGAACGTCATCAGCGTACATATGTACGCTACAATTATCCAAAACATCAGGCAGGTAGTTAATGTATATACAGAACAAGAGAGGCCCTAAGATTGATCCCTGAGGAATACCTCTTCCAACGCTTAGCGAATTCGATATCTTGCCGTTTAGATAAACTCGTTGTGATCTGTTCACAAGATAAGAACGTATGAGATTACAAGCTGTGTTAGAAAAATGAAAAAGGGTCTGTAGCTTCTTCAATAATTAAGCCTTGGTGTGATCCAAAAGAACTAAAAACGCTCTGTAATTTTCATCTAGTTCCAACCTAAGATCATCAACTACATTGACTAAAGCAGTAGTGCAGCTCCTAGCTTTCATAAATCCCGACTGCTTATCAGATATGAAGTTATTACTCACGAGATAACTATTTATTTGTTTAGCCATGAGATTTTCCATTACTTTAGACAGGAATGGAAGAATGGCAATTGGCCTGAATTCGTTGTTGGATTTAGGAATGGGAATGGTTTTCGACTGTTTCCTTTCATCAGGAAAGGACGACATAGTTAAAACTGTATTGAATAAATGAGTCAAATACGGCAAAAGTCTAGGTGACAAAAAATAAAAAAACAATGTTCTATGTCATTAGCTGGGCGTATTTCATTTTCTTATTTTGTCCCATAGTATAATTTTTTTCAAATGCTTTGGAGTGCTCGTTTTTTTTCTTTTAATAAAAAATTGTTTTTTTATTCTTTTTATTTTATTTATCTAATTTTTAAGCCAAAGATGAATAGCTTTATGTTCTTTTAATAATAAAATCGATTTTTTATTTCATTTTTATTTATCTAAAATTATTAAGCCAAAGATCGATAGCTTTACATATGTATGTTGATGAAATGAAAATAAAAATAGCGTATATTACTAACACTTTTATATGGCTGTAAATAAATAAATTCTCTCAACTTATTTTCTCTCTCTCACTCCGTAATCCATAACCATAGGCATGTGTTAACCTAGAGGAAAATTGTTAGTAATAATGTCAAGTCTACTTATTAACCCAATGATATGTATATGTGATCGGAAATATAGAGAAATTGTACTGCACTAAATCCCTAAAGTATTCTTTCAAAAATCGAAATCATTTCTCATTGATATTAGTGAATACTACTGTGATATTTCTTTGGGTGTATAATTGAAGTCTGAAAAAAGCGACATGAACGTTCTTCTTTAAAAGCTGACAAGATTTTTACGCTCTTTTTAATGAACATTATTGATGTTCGTGTCCTATGTGTGTAAAAAGCCGAAGATGTTCTTCCCCTGAGGGACATTGGTGCCGACGTCTGTTTTTAACACCAGAAAAATAAATAAAAAGTGGTCAAACAACAAAAACGCACGATGAGAACAACGCATTGTTACGCTCTTGATTTCTGTATCCTTCCCTTCTATCTTTCCCCCCGCGTCCGGAAATATTTTTGAAAAATATTCCAAAATATGTTAAAATGCACATTCTTTGTACTTTATTTTCTTTGATAGAAACTAGTAAGACATTACAAAAAGCACCTTTGTAGAGATAGTACATAATGGACATGGAGCTTGTGTCAAAGCAGATATGTTCACTTTATCAAGAAGCTTTACATTGCAATGTTTTTGAAGGCAGTTAATTTGATTGTGTTTCAGAATTTGCCACAATCTTGTGGACGCAACAATTTTACAAGTTTTTTTTTCACAATATTAACGCTTCAATAAAATATGAAATCATTACTTTGGCTTTAATCCTCCTCCCCCCTCTTTAGATTTAATTGCTAATAATTAATTCCTGTTCTAATTAATAATTTAAGGCGTAATGCATGTTCCACTTCAGTTGATTTTATTACAAATACGCGTACTTTTTAATTTTGCACTTGTACGTGATTGAGAAACAATTATTATTAAATTGTCATGTAAGTATATATTTAAAGACCAACAATTAAGCTCATAATCACTTAATGATGATTGGAAAAAAAACCAAAAAAAAATATTCATTGAGCATAAGGGGTTATCCAGTTTTTGGATTTCGAAAGCCAATTTCAATGAAACACACACATGTGAACTTGGACAGTTATCAAGCTTCTTGAGGCCACATCAGTCAAGAAGTTTCCATTGACGAATATAACATTCCGACTCTCAACGACAGATTTTTGAGGAACTTTTCATGGCAATTTTTTTTACCCTCAGACTTTTTGCCAGAAATCTGCTGAGAGGAAGTCGCCTAAGAAATATTTTTTTACACTGTGTTATGTTCGGGATATCTGAACTGGGGTTTTGAACCGAGTCCTCACGTCTAATAAGCCAACGGCGACTTTCAACCACACGCGGAAATAACAAAATTGTTCTTATCAAAATGTGTGTTCTGTTCGGGCAATGTACCGTGTGCCTTGCCCTTTTTATGAACGTTAAAATCGCCTTAACGAGAGGACTATGTGCTGGATAAATTACACAGCTCTGCATGGGGTTTGCAAATAAGATGGCTCCAGGTGTTTTCGAAGGCATTTTGCGCGCTGAACATGAATCTGAAAATTGAAAATCTGAATTGAAAACTTTCCATCACGTCAGGTTTTCGAGAAAAAGGGGGTTGAAACCCCTAAAAATAGCGTTTTTGGCCATTTTTGAAACATTGTAGAGCTAAACACTGACGTGCTAGAACCATCGCTATTGTCAGAAATTGACAACTGATCTTTGCTCTTTAAAATGAGCCCAAAGCCAAATTGTTTTCATGCACCCTTAAAGTAGGGGGTGGGTTACGTAATGGAAGTCCTTAAAAATTAATCAGATTTACTTGAAAATTGTTAGTCAGGGGTTTTTGGGGTCGCTGATTACAGATCTTCATGCAGATTTAAACAATTCAAAATGGCGGATCCAATATGGCGGTCAAGTAAATCTGATTAATTTTTATAAACCTCGACCGCCATATTGCATCCGCCATTTTGAATTTTTTGAAATTGAAACCAGATTCGTGTTCAGCGCGCAAAATGCCTTCGGAAACACCTGGAGCCATCTTATTTGCAAAAAAAGTCCAAATTTGCAGGGCTGTGTAATTGTGCATTGGTTCAGTAAACGTAGACGAAACGCAAAGACTGCCAAAAACATCAGCACTGTCCATGAGAGTATGTAGGAGAATCAGAGACAGTCGATTTCATATTCTAGCTCACAAGAACTTGGCCTTTCACAGGTTACAACTTGGCAAATTTTGTATTGTGGATTATAACACACGTGAATAAACAAAATTATTGAATTGCAGGCAAAACCGAAGGAAACAAAATTCAAATGCATTCAATGAACCTCGGAAAAGTCGCTGTTTGGTGTGAATTTTAGACTGACGGGTTGATCGTTCCATATTTCTTTGGCCAGGCCATCATTATCAACTGCGAGCACTATATGTCGATGATTACCAACTGATTACCAACTGAATTAGCTGATCGAGATACCAAAGACATGTGGTTTCAACGAGACAGCTCACGCAACATTTCATATTTTAGACGAGCGATTTGAAGTCATGGTCATCTCATATTGAATAGTGATGTGAATTGGCCACCAGGATTCGTGCGATTTGGCCCCTTTAGGCTTTTACTTGTAAAGTTTTCTTAAGTCGCAGACGTATACGAACAAGCCACAAAGTTAACATAACCTAAGTTTTCGATCAATATGGAAAATAATTACATTTCAGATAAGCTCCATCAAGGCGGCCTAAAACAGATGTTGTAAGCCTGTATTGTAACGTATCAATCAGGTGAAATGGAAAAGTTTACAAGAAGTTCTAAATATGTTTTTGCATTTCCATAATTCTACGATCATGTCATTTCCATGACAGGTTTGAATGGTTGGCAACTTTGCTAACAATAACTATACTACGGGGCGTATGAGTATTTTAATCCCACCTTATTAGCATATGCTATGCAAATAGATTTCTTTTTTGGTAAAACGAACTGAATGGAGAGGTTTCTGTGACTTGAAATTTCCTTTTCCTAAATTTAAGATGCTATTAAGGATTGTTAAAGCCATAGAGTGTTACAAAAAAGTTTCGTATTTAATTAAAGCATACTTTTAGGCGCTTTAACACTTAATTAAATGAATTAATGTCATTAAATTGTTTTGTTGTTCATCGATTTTTGTTTTTGGGGGTGATTGTAATAAAATTATTTCATAATTATCTTAACACATTGAAGTAATGCATACTTTAAGGCTGTTTTAAGACAAGGCTGTTCAAAGGATAATAGAATTTTATTTAAATTTTGTATGAAATCAATGTTGCATAACATTTTAAGCCACATTTTTCGTTTGTTTTTAATTAAAATCTTTAAATTACTTTTCAATTTTTTCATAAACTACCCGTGCTATTAAAGCTTTAGGGTATCATGACATTAAACAGCTATGCCAGGCACACCAACAGCCATCAGAAAGTCACGAGACAATTTATGAAAATTAAAAAAAAAAAACAAAAGCAGGAGAAAAATAGGAAAATGATACTGCCATAGAAGAAAAAGAAGAAAAAAAAACGTTAGAAACTCTACTGTAACAGGAGGATAAAGTTCAGCATATTCGCCAGCCAGCCAGTCAGCCAGCCAGGCAGGACAGTGACAACATCATTTCGAGCCATTCAAGTTCAAAAAGTTTAATAAAATGGAAAATTTTAATGATGGTGAACGACACAGCCAGAGTGGCAAAGTTCCCATTATTTAATATGACTCCGGAGGAAGGCAATGTTTAAATAGAAAATTTAAATAAAAGTTTTTCCCAACGAAAACGGAACAAATCAATTTCAATAAATTTTTAGAAACATTTTTTAAAAAACATATTTATTGAACCAATTTAAAGACCACCAGGGAGAGGGGGGAAATAAAGGAAATTGTTTACACAACTGTGAAATTGCAATAAGCAATTGACTTCATTCGGAATAAAATATTTTCTTATCGATCTTTAAAGGGAACACAAAATAAGGATAATAAGGCCTAGCAGACATACTCGAAACAACATGAAACACATGAAAGAATACCTTCAAGCTACTTGAAAAGTCCCAATTACCCAGTCTTAACAGTGAGTATCAGGTCTTTTCATTAAAGCATGAAAGCGTAATTAATGATCACTCAGATATGGAGTCAGATTTCTAGCAAAAACACTAAAACTAAATAAAAAATTTCCATAAAAACTTTCGCAAAAATCTGTCTTTCGGAGTCAACTAAAGGGCGTTTTTTATAGAGGTATAGAACTTTAAGTTGGCATTGCTTTCCAAGATGGCGACCGATTTACCAGCTGTCAAGTGATTTATTCTCAGTTTGGTTTGGCAATTCATCATGAATAGACTCACGCCTGAACAACGCTTGCAAATAGTGCAATTTTATTTCGAAAATAATGGTTCTGTGCGGAAAACGTATCGCGCACTACGTCCATTTTATCGTCGACAAAATCGTCCATCAGAGCAGTTAATTCGATTAACCATGGAACGTTTTCGCACCACGTTTACTCTTATTGATAACTCGCATCCCCAGAGACGCTGTACGGTGCGTACAGAAGAAGCTATTGCTGCTGTAGAGCGTAGCATTGAGGAAGACCCGAATGAGTCCATCCGCCATCGAGCACATGAATTGGAAGATTTTGCGGAAGGATCTTGGTTTGCGTGCTTACAAAATCCATCTCGTGTAAGAATTGAAGCCAAACGATCATCAAGTAAGGCGTAGATTCGTCGAATGGGCCCAAAACGAGTTTACCGTTGTTCCCGATTTTCATAAGCGAATTTTGTTTAGCGATGAAGCGCACTTCTGGTTGAATGGCTACGTCAACAAACAAAACTGCCGCATTTGGAGTGAAGGTAATCCTCAAGTGTATGTCGAAACACCGTTACATCCAGAAAAACTGACTGTTTGGTGCGCTTTATGGGCTGGTGGAATCATTGGTCCGTACTTTTTCAAAAACGATGGTGGCCAGAACGTTACAGTCAATGGTGATCGGTATAGAGCCATGACTACTAACTTTTTCATTCCTGAATTGAATAACCATGATGTCCAGGAGATGTGGTTTCAACAAGACGGCGCAACATGTCACACAGCTCGTGCCACAATAGATTTATTGAAAGACACGTTTGGTGACCGCCTAGTTTCACGTTCTGGGTCTGTGAATTGGCCTCCAAGATCTTGTGATTTAACACCGCTAGACTACTTTCTGTGGGGCTATGTAAAGTCATTGGTCTATGCGGTAAAGCCACAAACGCTTGACCATTTGGAAGACAACATTCGCCGTATTATTGCCGATATACGGCCACAAATCTTGGAAAAAGTCATCGAAAATTGGACGTCCAGATTGGACTACATCCGCGCCAGCCGTGGCGGTCATACGCCAGAAATCATATTTAAAATGTAATGCCACAAGATTATCTTTCGGATAAATAAAATTCATGTCAATCGAATAATCCATCGTTGTTTTATTGCAACTTAAAGTTCTATACCTCTATAAAAAACACCCTTTATAAACTTTAGATCTCCCGCCATCCATGTTTAAAATTAACACACACAACATAAGTGGTGTGAGAAGCTACGTAGGTTGTAATCCTGACTGAAGGGTTGTAATGACCAATTATCTGTGTATGTATGTCAGATATCGAGTAACGATAACTCCGTTAGCCTATCGAGCAAAGGCAGAAATTGGGAGGAGTATACATCGAGCCTTAACGGATCTACAATCTCTGTTGAAGTACTCTACAGATAAACAAAGTCTCCCCCTATGCGCAATGGTTCTTCCGTGTGAGATATAAACGAAATTGTGTATTCTTTCGAAAGCCATTAGGGGAACAAAACATCTACTTCTGCCTGCCTTGGTGGAGTGCATCTGAAATGTCCAATTTTCCATAAATTTGAAACGAAGGAATAGATTATGTTGACTTTGTAAACTGCTGTGGTTTTGCGCCTTATTCACATACACCTTGCGATTTAAGAGAGCTGTACAAGAGAAAGGCTAACAGGTACAAATCGCTCGTGTAAAAAATTAATTGTGGCGCGAGTTGTATTGAACCCAGTGCCGTCTCGTTGAAACCAAATGACGTTGTTATATAGATCGTCTAATTCACTCGGTAATTAAGCAAAAGCGAGCTTTGGTGTTGTACGAATGTTCTCAATTATAGCAGGTCAGATATAAAACTCCAAATGGATTCTCTCATACGGGTCATTGTGGATTGAGAGCGCGTCTACACAGAATGATAATATCGGGCTGGTGTGATAGCAGATTATGCCCACAGGCCCCTTAAATTGCTGAGCGCATACAATATTATTCGAATATGAAGTAATTGTTAGATTTAGACGAAATTGAAAGGGAAACATAATGTCTCCGTGAGGGATATTGAATCTTGCATCAGACTATCCGTGAATAGCCTGAGAATGGTAAACGACCCTCTAACTCAAGCAACATTTGAACAGAAAAAGTCGAATATGCCGATTAAAACTCAGAATACAAATTTGAAATGGGTTGTGCTTTTCAAAAAGAAAACTCCTGGAAACTTATTAGAGATTAGGCAGGGTGTTATGCTTACGGGTACCAAATGACATGCTGAGGAGACTTTATAAGTATATCCCTGCAAGGGCTGAGGCAGAAACGTCCTACCATATCATAATAATAATGCAGAATCTGATTGCCTTAATAAACAATATCCCTGATGGATACAATAGATCTTTTAGACCACAGGACCCTGTAATGATCTAAAATTTACATCAAACTCAAGATAAATTATCGAATGCTTACATATTTTTCTAAAAATTATTTTTTATCGCTTAATACCTTAAAGTATTTTATAAAATATTAAAATCTTAAGCACCTTAAAGTATGCTTTAAATCAATTATTTTTCCAATTTTTAAATTTTTTAATAAAATTTGTTCTCTCTGTATTTTTATTATAACTTTTCTTTTTCAAAAAAAATTTGCCCTAAAATATGCTTTATAAAAATATTTTAATTTCTTTGGACAAGCACATGTTTTTTTTTCTTTGTAAATAAACAATTAATTTAAAAACTATATTTTTAGAAATAAATTGATCCATTAGAGCTGCTTTCTTTAGCAAATTTATTACATTACATTGTTTCCATTACTTTAATATTTTAAATTTGCCTTAAAGTATGCTTTTCTTTATTGAATTTTTGTGTTCTCTTTTTTACGAACATGCAATAACTGGCTGGCAAGTCAAATAATTTTTAATCAAATTCATGTCAATATTATTTTAAACTTACAAATTATCCCCAGTAAATTTTTTATTAAGAGTTGTCAGTCTAAATAAAGCCAATAACAAGGTGGCATATGAAGAAATGTGCTGTAAAAAGGAATATGTTTTGTAAGCCCGTTGTGCTTCACTGTCATCATTAGCACAGAAAGCAGGTAGTTGGAATCTTTCTGGAATATTGTAGCACTTTGGATCAGTGGAGTGGAAGCAATTTTCACTGCCTACCATTGTTCTGACTCGACTCTTCTATCGTTAGCCCCGTGCGTTAGAGAAAATTTTGGTTTTAAATGACTCCAGATTACTGGAACCTTTATTCTCTACATTATTTAAAAAAAGGAATTTCAAACCATCACTAGCTCTCTAACTAACCTACAACCTTCTGTAGCTTAAATTGTCAAACAAACTAACACATATGCTTATGCCTAAAAATATACAACAAAATATGTTTACATACCTACAGATAGACCTCAGTACATATGTAGGCTTCTATACCTTTACATGGAGCAGTTTTTCTTCATTCTTTTTGCAGCTATTTTAGCATGCATAGTCACGTTTCATTATTTGTGAAAATTTGTGTTGACAGACCGTAAGAGTTAGAGAGGGAAAAATGGCTAAAATTGTCTACAATTTATTCTATTAGCACTCGTATGTGGCGGGGTATGGATGTGGCTTCTTTTTTCTTTTTACTGTATTGTGTGGCAATTTTCAACTTTTACTAGCTGGTCCACCGCCCATTGTGCTCGATTACAAAGCTGTCTTTAGCAATTACCTGTAGGGCATAAAAGTAATACAATTTAAACAAAAGTCATGTTAGTTTAGTCACACACACATAAAAGAGAGGAGGACTGTTAACTTCTGGCTCTTTTACTCACCCCTTTTTTCTCTCTTTCTCTGTGTGCCTTAAACGAGTTACATTTTTAACAATAACTGTGTGAATGTGTGTATGTATGTACGGGTGCATGTGTAAATTATTTTTCTAACTAACATTGTTGAACAAATATTCTATTCTTGTATTGTATGTTAGAAAAAAAAACAGATTTGTCGGCCTTGTATTGTTAGTTTTTGTATTTTTTCTATTGCATACCGCACTATGTGGCATTTACCCCGAAAAGCTGGCCAAAAAGGCAAAAATGAATTTTATGAAATTTAAGAAACTGAGTATGCAGTTCGATAGACAACAAAATTCTGCATTATATAGTGAATTTTCACGACTTTATGTTGAGATTTGTAGATTTGAGACGATGTCAAAGTCAGGAAAGTAAAGAAAATTAAATGCGTTTTTGGAGTTTTTTTTTGAAATTTTAATAGGTTTGTATGAAATTTTTTTGTGGCCAAACGAATAGAGATTTTATATTGAATTTTTTTTGATTTGAAAGGTATGAGCAACTGCTACTTTCATTTTTATATATATATATATATCTCATATATTAATGTTAAAATTATTCGTTCAAAATTTAAAAATAATAAAAATTTCACATTTTTTTACCCTACCCAAAAAAAAGAGATAAGGATTTTAAAGGTGAAAGTAGTTTTTAGTAGTTTAATGTTATATACCACAGGAAAATACGAACTCTCTACATTCAGGAACAAAAAATAAAGTTTGCGCAAATTTGCGCAATTTATTTTGGCGATTTTTTGAAAATTTTACTTTTTTTTTTGAAAAATTAAAAAAATTAGACGCAGTGTAATAAAGCCATAGGCAATGAAGCCATATGGACTTAATCCTCAAATGAATGCGAGGAAATTTATTAGAAGCCATACCAATCGAGATGTCCTGAATAGGTTACTTTTAAGCAGTGACCCTCTTATAAGCTGCAGTACACAAAAATTTCGAAGGAATAGAAAAACATTTTCATCAGTACCATGAAGTTACTCCTTCCTGACATTGATGATGAAAATGATAACGATTTTAACGATTGTAGTTAGTGTCACTTTTTAAGTATTAAATAATGTAAAATAAATATTATAAATAAATATTAATTATCATAGAACTTTAAAAACTTAATTACATATGTATGTATATCGACTATTAATAACAATATGAGATGTATGTTTGATTTTCTTAATGGACCGTATGTGGTACCTAGGGGCACTTATGATCCGATCATAGTGAAATGTGATCATAAATGATTCACATTCATATTAAACATGTTCATGTCGAATATCATCGAGGTAATAAAATTTTTAAGCCAATTATAATTGCTAAACATATTTTCTTAGGGGGCCCTATTTTGGACCAAGGGCAATTATGGACCGGCCATAACAAAATTTGGTAATATGATTTAGATTTACAAAATACACGTTCATACCGAATTTCATCACGATACCGATGTTTTTAAGCCATTTATAAGCGCAAACGTGAATTTCTAAAGGGGAGTTTATATGGGGACTAGGGTCAAATGTGATCCGATTTTCACCAAACGTTACACCATGATTTCTTAGTACACAGAACTGATCCGTGCTAAATTTTATCATGATTGTTGCATAATTACCATAATCATGTGTAAATAAGTGCAATTTCGAGGGGAATTTGTATGGGGGCTAGGCGAAATCACGGACCGATTTGAACCAAAATCAGTTGGGTTCATCCTTGGGCATAATTATTAATAACATTATCATAAAACACTTCTATTAATTTTGGCCAGGTTTTGAGGCAAAATGCCACATAGTGTACCGTTAAGGCTGTTTTTTTGTAGTTTACTCTACAATTTGCATACTTTTAGGGGGAGTTGTGATAACAAAATAAAATAAAAAAAGGATTGCAATGCACAAAATTTTTCAAATATGTTTCGAATTATTTTATATTTCTTTTATTTTTTTTTTTATTCTGTTGGTAATTTGTCAATTGACAGAGATAACATTTTTATAATGGACAGACAGGCATTATAGTTCTTTTTTTCTTTATAATGGCTTTTGTCTTAAAAAAGAAACAAAAAAAGAAATCGATTGATAAATTGTTCTAAGGACTTAAATTCTTATGCAGAATTTTATTGGAATTTTAGAAAAAATAAAATTTTACATTCTTGTTATTGTTTTAAAATATAAACAAAAAAACATATAAAAACCATGTCTTGTATACAATTTTTTTAATAACAATTTTTCTTTATTTATTTTCCAAAAAATATTTCCCAAAATTTTGCCTCAAATAATTTCATAATTAAATAAAAATTGTTACAATTTTGTTGTCAAGGGCCTATTCATTTAGTTTGTACTGTGGACAGAACTTCTTCTTTTTCAAAAACAATTAAAAATTAAAAATTGTAAGAAAATAGGTATGAGAGAGAGAGAGAGCACCATCATCAAGAACCAATCTCTAAGCTATATGCCATACATACATAATTGGTCATTACAACCCTTCAGTCAGGATTACGACCTAGTTTCTCACACCGCTTACATATGTTGTGTGTGTTAATTTTATACATGAGTGGTGGGACCTACAGTTTAAAGTCGACTCCGAACGACAGATTTTGAGAAACTTTTGAAGGCAATTTTATGTACTCTCAGAGTTTTTGCCAGAAATCTACTGAGAGGAAGTCGCCGAAGAAATACTTTTTCATATTTCCGTTTTGATGTCTGACCTGGGGTTTGAAACGTGGCCTTATGTCTAATAAGCCAACACACTACCTATCGGACTACGCTATATGCCATAGCGATGGGATTTAATACATCTGAAACCGGACCATGATATATGTATGCAGCTTATAAGCTTTCGTAGAATCAAGTGCCCTGTAAGGACATCTAACATTCTGCTCATGTATGTACACATATGTATAATTGGTCATTACAACCCTTCAGTCAGGGGATAACTAGCTACTCACGCCACCAATGTTGTGTGTGTTAATTTTATCATGAGTGGTGGGACCTACAGTTTAAAGATTGTGTGCAGCTGTATTTCACCAATGACTTCACGAATATTCTCCTTTAAACCGTCAACTGTCTCCGGCTTGTCGGCGTAACACTTATCTTTGACGGCAACCCACAAATAATAGTCCAACGGTGTCAAATCGCAGCTCCGCGGTGGCCAAACGACATCAGCTCTGTGGCTGATAATGCGATCTTCAGAAACAGGGCGCAAAACATCGAGTGTTCGGCTGTGTTGAAACCAAATGTTGCCAATGTCCTCCTCTTCAATTTTTGTGAACAAAAATTCGTTCAACATGGCCCGATAACGATCGCCATCGACTGTAACGGCCACTACTTGCTCATTTTCGAAGAAAAATGGCCCAATTATGCCTCTGGACCAAAATCCGAACCTAACAGTGACTCGTTTTGGGTGCTTCGGCTTTTCAATGTATGCGTGCGGGTTTTCTGTGCCCCAAATTCAACAATTTTGCTTGTTTACAGACCCGCCAAGATCAAAATGAGCTTCATCTGAAAAAATGATTTTTTTTGCCAAAATCGGCATCTTCTGGTGTAGGCTACTGCATGGCCAGCCGAGGCAGCCATTTGAATGAAATTATTTTCCATTATTAACCGGAAGGATTGTACTTTCAAATAAAAAAAAAGAAATTTGAGAAAATATTCAGTAGTTTTTGTTTTTAAAGCATTCTCATAAAAGTTAATTGGCGGACCCTTTATATAAATTTTCGCACATAATATAAGTGGTGCGAAAAACTAGGTTGTAATCCTGACTGACTGACCAATTATCTATGTTATGTATCAGCTTCATAGAGTTGTGTACGAAACTACTGGCTATTCCGCATAGAATGTGAAGAGAAGGCTTTATTTGAAAGCTTTCTTAAGAGCTGCTTTTATTAGCAACTGTAAGGACTTCTACAAAATGTTCTAAATTTATTTTTAATTTGTAAAGGGGATGTGGCTTACCTTATATGAACCAAGATTTTTAACAGAGCAGGCTAATTTTATATTCCTACCAGCAGGTACTGTAATATTATCGATGACATCGGTAAATTCGGGATCTTCCGTTTCAACTGGAAAAGAAAAGAAAGAATATTTAAAATTTAAATTTCTAATAAAGAGTAAATTAAAAGAGTAAATTAAAGAATTTAAAACTCTTTAAAATCAACAAACCCACCACCTCTTATCAAAAAAAAAAAAAAAAACGAACAACAACAGAAAATGCCGTCTTTCATTAGTAATTAATTCATTAAAATCTTCATTAACATTTCAGTGACTTTATTTAATATTAATGTTGCATACCTACCCATATTTTGTTTTACATCCGGGGCTGCCACACTCTAGTGCCTCTTTTTGCCTCCCCACAAAACAATTACTTTTTTGGGGGGTGTAGCAATGGAGACAATAACAATTAAATTTAATTGCTAAACAACACCTCAACCATCTATCCAATGAACGATCTATTCATGGCAAAACAATTACTGTGTGTATTTCGTAATTTTATTTCCAAAATAAAATCAAAACTAAATTAGAAAATCACTACACAACAACAACAACAATACCATAACCATCACCATAAAGAGATGGCCCCTGGGAAGAGAAAGGGAACTTGGGGACACAGGGTAAGGAAGTAGCACATAAAATACAAATAAATTTTATCTCTTGCTCGTTATAATAATAATTATGAGCTGTATGCTGGCTGTGTCGCTTGCCATAAAGGCTATCATAGCATATTTTAAGGTTTGTAACCTAAAAGTATGCTTTAATTTTATTATTTTCTATAAACTGTGAGTGCCTTAAATATATGCCATTTAGGGTTCATGTTTAAATTTGAAATAGCAACCGAAATAATGATTTTCCTGTGAGGTAAACTTGGTAAAAAGGGGGAAAGAAATTATTTTCCCATTTCGTATGAAATTGCTTTAGTGGCCCAATATAAACTTGGCTCCCTGAACAATACAAACCACAGCACAAAATAGTAAAGGGTGTTTTTTATAGAGGTATAGAACTTTAAGTTGCAATAAAACAACGATGGATTATTCGATTGACATGAATTTCATTTATCCGAAAGATAATCTTGTGGCATTACATTTTAAATATGATTTCTGGCATATGACCGCCACGGCTGGCGCGGATGTAGTCCATTCTGGACGTCCAATTTTCGATGACTTTTTCCAACATTTGTGGCCGTATATCGGCAATAATACGGCGAATGTTGTCTTCCAAATGGTCAAGCGTTTGTGGCTTTACCGCATAGACCAATGACTTTACATAGCGTCTAGTCTAGCGGTGTTAAATCACAAGATCTTGGAGGCCAATTCACAGGTTCAAAACGTGAAATTAGGCGGTCACCAAACGTGTCTTTCAATAAATCTATTGTGGCACGAGCTGTGTGACATGTTGCGCCGTCTTGTTGAAACCACATCTCCTGGACATCATGGTTATTCAATTCAAGAATGAAAAAGTTAGTAATCATGGCTCTATACCGATCACCATTGACTGTAACGTTCTGGCCACCATTGTTTTTGAAAAAGTACGGACCAATGATTCCACCAGCCCATAAAGCGCACCAAACAGTCAGTTTTTCTGGATGTAACGGTGTTTCCACGTACACTTGAGGATTACCTTCACTCCAAATGCGGCAGTTTTGTTTGTTGACGTAGCCATTCAACCAGAAGTGCGCTTCATCGCTAAACAAAATTCGTTTATGACAATCGGGAACAACGGTAATCTCGTTTTGGGCCCATTCGACAAATCTACGCCTTACTTGATGATCGTTTGGCTTCAATTCTTGCACGAGTTGAATTCCTTCCGCAAAATCTTCCATAAAGTGGATGGACAATCCAATTCAATTCCTGTGCTCGATGGCGGATGGACTCATTCGGGTCTTCCTCAATGCTACAACAGCAATAGCAGCAATAGCTTCTTCTGTACGCATCGTACAGCGTCTCTGGGGCTGCGAGTTATCAATAAGAGTAAACGTAGTGCGAAAACGTTCCATGTTTAATCGAATTAACTGCTCTGATGAACGATTTTGTCGACGATAAAATGGACGTAGTGCGCGATACGTTTTCCGCACAGAACCATTATTTTCGAAATAAAATTGCACAATTTGCAAGCGTTGTTCAGGCGTGAGTCTATTCATGATGAATTGCCAAACCAAACTGAGGATAAATCACTTGACAGCTGTTAAATCGGTCGCCATCTTGGAAAGTAATGCCAACTTAAAGTTCTATACGTCTATAAAAAAACACCCTTTAATAACAACACTGAAGTATTTCTCTTCGCATCTAATGATTGTTAATGTAGCCATAGCAGCAGCATGGCTGTGGCAGTGAAATTCTATGAACTCGAAATAAAAAGTGAATTTACAATAACAACAACAACAACAACTGAAATAACAACTAAAATAACAACAATTATTATTAAGAATATCTAACGTTGGCAAATCATTTGCCAAACAAATAACGCATCACAGCATCCCCTTTAGAATTTTGGGTTATTAACTTAAGAATGACCCTGAACCGAAAGGAAAATTTATTTGTTTAATAAACTTTAAATAATTAATGAATGCCGTATGCCAGTTAAAGGTTAGGAAATAAGGTGACCATCTGATATTATTTTATCTGTATTAAAAACAGGTTTTAGTTCTCACTGTCTATTGGGAGGCAATGCTGATCGAAATATTTACAATTGAAACGTGTTATGGATGCTGAGTCCCTGTAAGGTAGAGAAGCTGTTACACTATCACTTTAAACAGGGACCCGTGGTGACAGAACTTGGTGAGTTGGATTTTAGGATGGCCTTGAGTTATTTCTTCTAAAGCTACTTCAACAATTTTAATCTCTGAGATATCGCACTGCAGTTGTTTCTGAACACTTAGCTTCACAATCTTCTCTAAGGACAGTCATTGAATTGGACTGAAAGCAATGGAAGCTATTGACACAATTCGGTCCGTCACAAATGCAGACAACAAAATGGCCGCCATCAACTGTTAAAGATCGGCAGCCCCTTGGCGATAATCGTTTTCATTTATAAGCCGATAATTTGTTGTACGAACTTCGTTGAAAGGCAAGGGATGTTAGGTAGATAGGCAGGTAGAAGTGGCAGTCCTCTCTAGGAGTTGAGCGGATGTTAACTGAGATCACTTTGGGCCACTTGAGTTTAACTTCATATTAACGTGATAATTAAAAAAGTATGTGCATATATTGGAAGCCTCAAGGCTATGTTGATGTCTAGTTTTTTGAATTTTTAAACAAGATTTGCTGGTTGGCTTTGAGCTTCTGAGAATATCGACGATTGATTATTCGAGAATTCTAAATAAGAAAACTGCTGAATGCTGAGCAATCAGATGAAGAGCACAAGTTTTTAGTGTCCCCCTAAATTACTTTCTGCTGTAAGCATATTGCTTTTGCTGCATGAAACTCTTCTGCTTTGGGTGGATATAAAATAAAGTTTTTGAATAGCAGTCTTCAAAAGATCTTGCAGGTATTTGGAACATTACTCTGGATTTAGGAAATGGTTTTGATTCACAGGAGCATCAGATGCAGCAGCCTTGAGAGTATTCGAGAGAGAAGTCCTACGTAAAATCTTCGGTCCAGTGCGAGTTGGAGATAATTTCCGCCTTCCAGTTTTCCCTGTAGCTCTCCATTATATCGATGAGCTCCTCTAATTCTGATACTCCGCTCTGAACTTCCATGCTGATGTTCCTTGCCTTCGTCATTGCCACTCTAATCCTGCGGATAACACTTTGGCCTCCTCTGAGTTTCTCATCTTGCATATGAACTCCTGTCTAGGGGAACTGTGCCCCAAAAACGGTTCCCCTGTTCCACCATGCACTGGTTGCGGTGCATGCGATTGCGCACTCTCCTGCGCAGATTCCGTGCCATCCTTCTCAATCCCTGTGTTCCTCTGAGAGTTCGCCGTTGTCTGGGATTTCTTCACCGGCGATTGCCTGATTTTTTGGGATGCTCATAAAGGCAACCTTACCCTGCATCACCTCTTCCACTTCCAATATTCTTTCATTCATCTTCTCTTTTGGGTTCCATCTTCAAGCCTCTATCTCATATCGACTATGCAGTTGTCCCTTAAAGACCCCGAGGGTGCCTATGGTAATCAGTGAGGTTCTCGTGAGGGTTGACGCAAATCCTCATGGGAGTTTGCGTTCAGAGCCAGGTCGGACACTAATTAGGAGTCATGTCAACTAAACTTGCATCACCAACTAAATGGCGACGATAATCGAACGTACTCGAAGCCCTGCCACGGATTTAATGGAACGGAGGCGTCTGCAACATTAGCCTGAAAGCCATTTCGACCGGTTTTCACTCGGTGTACCCAGGTAACAGAATGCAACAAATGTCAGCCCACTTGCGTCATCTTCAAAATCGATTTCCAATACATAGTCAAGGTCGTGCCGAATCGCCAATCTCGCCTTCTCACATTAGCAAGTACCCATCAGATGCTGAGTACCCGTACCCGGGGAGTGCCTGATATAAGATACGGAGGATGTGAGCTGCTTGGCATGTACTTGCAAGGATAGCCCCGGGCTTCACCAAGTTGAAACCAATGAGGGGCGTTGCCTTATAGTTACATACCCGCTCCCCCTTATTTGCGTAAGAAGGAACAGAATGAGGAAGACCTGTCATCGATTGGTGTGACCATCTGGTGTATGCTCGCAAGAAGCAGATGCACCAGGAAAGGATGTGTTAAAGCAGGCGGAAATCCGTTAATTGGGTTATTAATGGCCACTTAAGTAAATAAGTAACGAAGTTTTAATTCAGTTGCCATAATTTAAAGAGAAATCAAAATTCCATTTAACCATGACATTTAAGCCATAAGCTTACACAATTGCTTGTAGACTTCAGTAAATATTTTTCAAAAATCCATCATCATCCTGCATAGCCTTTGCGATTGTATTCATTGCCACAGCAACATCTCGAATAATTTTCTTTGTTCTGATAAAATTTTCTAATCTTTATTCAAGTCTTCAAGTGCCCTGACTTTCTTTTGATTTTTCAATTTCCTTCAATTGATTTCATTCCAAACGAATAACAACAGCTTAAAACGTAAACAATTTTTGGCCAATTTTATGGCTTAAAACGAATGCAACTTAATTAAGAAAATTGTTTTCTTTTTATCGTTATTGTTATTGTTGTTGTTGTTGTTGTTGTTGTTCTTATTTAGAATATTTGGCTTTTAAAACAATCTGAATTTAAATACTTTGTTGGTCGTTTGTCTATTGCTTTTGCTGTCTCTGTCTCTGTCCATTTGGTTGGTCTGTCTGTGGCATTTTGGTTTACTTAAAATAAATACTGTTTCATAGCATACAACAGACAGAAAGACAGACGGACAGACAGACAGACAGACATATAGACAGCCAGCAACAACAACAAGAACAACATGTTGAAAATCTTAAGCATTCAGCAGTCAACAGTCAGCATTAGCATAACAATCTTGAAACACTCATACACTTGAGTACACTTCAACGCACACGAACACAAAAGAGCAGATAGAAACATATGCTCGACAGTGGTGAGAGAAAATATAGCAGGAAAATCTAATTTTAAGGATCATAATTTATAACGACTTGCGAAAACAAATGTAAGGAACGAAATAAAAACAATAATCACAGCGAGGAGTTCTTTCATCACTAATATGGCACTTGGTTGTGGATGAACATGGACATTAACGGCGGAGAGTATGCGAACGAGTTTATTTTCATGAATCAAAGCATTCAGAGATATTATTCAAAGAGATTTTATGATTGCTAGTCGGTGATGAATGTCAAGTTGAAGTCACCGTAGTCTAGTAGGTAGTGTGTTGGCTTATTAGACGTAAAGCCAGGGTTCGAGCCCCAGGCCAGACATCAAAACAACATACAAAAAGTATTTCTTCGTTGACTTCCTCTCAACAGATTTCTGGCAAAAACTCTGAGAGTAAATAAAAATTGCCATGAAAAGTTTCACAAAAATCTGTCGTTCGGAGTCGACTTTAAACTGTAAGTCCCGCCACTCATGTATAAAATTAACACACGCAACATAAGTGGTGTGAGAAACTAGGTCGTAATCCTGACTGAAGGATTGTAATGACCTATTATGTTATGTATGTATGTGTGATGAATGTCAGCGGGGTTATGAACCACAATAGAAAGAAAACATTCTAATTGGAAATATATTTCACTCCTGGGCGGGGAAACATAAGGTCGAGGAACATCACTGAATAGTAAATTCACATGGAAGGCTGATGTGGAGATAACTCCATGAATGTCCAGAAATGTCGAAATGAAAAACAGAAGACTTGCAGTGATCTCGAGGGGATGAAACTACGGTATTGTGCACTGTAAGGATATCGCGATAGTCAGACCAATAGTGCCCCATGCGCTATTGGGTTATAGTTTGGGTAGGCAGAACTATTATGAAAATGTTGGGTCCGCCATCTAACGCTTTTTTTCTTCAACTAGTGCTTATTTCGTGAATGGTAACACTTAGCTCATGTCTTATTTGACAGATTATTAGTTTTATCCTTCCGCTGAACGAATATGTTTGTGTATACGCTTGAACAATGCTGGGAATTATTGCGACACTACTTTGAAAATCATGGTAATGTTGCAGAATGTGTGCGAAAATTGCATACGGATTTTGGAAGAAGAGAAGCACCGTCAGCTCCGTATGTTCGTTATCTTGTGAAAAAAGTGAAAGAAACTGGCATCTTCATCGATGAACGGAAGCGTGAAAAGCGAAGAACAGTGCGTACACCCGAGAATATTGCTGCTGTGGCAGAAAGTGTGCGTGAAGCGCCATCGTTCTCATCAATTGAACATTTCGGAGACATCATTGAGACGAATTTTGCATAAAGACCTTGGTATGATGCCATACAAAGCGCAATTGGTTCAGGAGTTGAAGAGCCAATTGACGTTTTCGCTTCGCTAAGTGGGTCTGCGATCGACTTTCAAGAAGATGCCGATTTTGCCAAAAAAAAATTATCTTTTCAGATGACGCTCATTTTGATCTTGGCGGGTATGTAAACAAGCAAAATTGTTGCATTTGGGGCACAGAAAAACCGCACGCATACATTGTAAAGAAGATGCACCCAAAACGGGTCACTGTTTGGTGCGGATTTCGGTCCAGAGGCATAATTGGGCCATTTTTCTTCGAAAATGAGCAAAGAGTGGCCGTTACAGTCAATGGCGATCGCTATCGGGCCATGTTGAACGAATTTTTGTTCACAAAAATTGAAGAGGAGGATATTGGCAACATTTGGTTTCAACAGGACGGCGCTACGTGCCACACAGCCGAAGCTACACTCGATGTTTTGCGGCCTGTTTTTGAAGATCGCATTATCAGCCGCAGAGCTGATGTCGTTTGGCCATCTCGGAGCTGCGATTTGACACCGTTGGACTATTATTTGTGGGTTGCCGTCAAAGATAAGTGTTACGACGACAAGCCAGAGACAATTGACGCTTTAAAGGACAATCAGACGTGAAGTCATTGGTGAAGTACAGCTGCACACAATCGATAATGTGCTTAAAAATTGGATCGATTGTGTAGGCTACTGCATGGCCAGCCGAGGCAGCCATTTGAATGAAATTATTTTCCATTATTAACCGGAAGGATTGTACTTTCAAATAAAAAAAGGGAATTTGAGAAAATATTCAGTAGTTTTTTCTTTTAAAGCATTTTCAAAAAGAAAAAGTTTTTTGGATAAGATACAGAGACTTGCTCAGGATGATATAAAAGGGAAATGAGAACCTGTGCTACACTAGCGCTAGAGGTTCTTTTGGGTTTTTGAGTGCCTTGCTCATGGCAGTGTTGGACCAGACCTTTGAATACAATCGTTTGGTTGAGATTCTTAATTCAAGAGGTTCCCTCTTTGCCACTTAATAAACCGACTGGCTGACTGGTTACTCCTTAACTGTCTAGAACAGAAAGCAGAACTAGAAGACTCTATGATGTTGGAAAATCCTACACAACGAGACTTTGCCGTAAGAGTGACTGGATTAATGCTGTTGTATACAAATCGAATGGATCGAAGACAGATCCCAGGATGTCAGATATCAGGATGAATTCATGCTTCATTCAACCTGCACAGAGAAAATACGTCAGAAGGGAAATTGGAAGAATATTTGCCAATCAAACTGCCTTACAAGCATTTGGCTCCTATGAGGTGAATTCGCAAATAGTGTGGAACTCTCCAGGCAAGCTGGTTTAGTCAATTGGAGGAAATAGGGCCACATTTTGCAGCATCTTAAGTAAAGTGGTTCTTTAGGACACTTACTTACTTACTTCATTGGCCATAACAACCCGATTAACGGATTTCGGCCTGCGGCAACACATCCTTCCCAGCGCCTCTGTTTCTTGCGCGCCTACGCCAGTTGTTCGCAACAATCGATGGCAGGGCTTCCTCGATTTGGTCCTTCCAACGGATACAAGGTCGTCCTCTTCGCCGACTTCCGCAGATGCCCGCATCTTTAGGACAATAAGCAGATAATCTAGCCAATAGGAAAGACATTTTGAGACACTCGAAAGTTTTATTCAATGATTATAGCGACTAAAGAATATGGTCCAGAAACCGCCTGAGAATTGCAATCAATCTTCTGCTCAGTAAGCTCAAAAAATTTTTCAATTCAATAGATTCTTGGATGAGAAAAACATAAAAGCCAGAAAATAAACGTTGGAACCTATGCGTGGCTACCTTAATCACTTCCTTACTTAATTGGCCATTAACAACCCGATTAGCGGATTTCGGCCTGCGTTCCAGGCGCCTCAGCTTCTTGCGCGCCTACGCCAGTTGGTCACACCAATCGATGACAGGGCTTTCTCGATCTGGTCCTTCCAACGCAAGCATCGTCTTCCTCTTCGCCGACTTCCGCAAATCTTCGCATCAAATCCGCGTCTTGCCGGAGCATTCTCCTCCATTCGAACGACATGACCAAGCCAGCTCAGCCGCTGGATGTTAATACGCTGCACAACGTCCACTTCGTTGAGAAGCTCATACAGCTCACTGTTGGATCGGATGCGGAAATCACCGTCAACTCTCACTGAACCGAAAATCTTGTGTAGAACTTTTCACTCGAATACTCTCAAGGCTGCTGCATCAGTGGTTAATCAGTCCATCACTCTGCGCCATAAAGAAGCACAGGGGAGGATGAGCGTCCTGTAGAGTATTAGTTTTGTCGTACAAGGGAGGTCCCGGCTACTCAATTGCCTACTGAGACCATAGTAGCACACTGTTGGCAAGCATGTTTCTGCGCTTGAACTCCAGACGACTGACATCGTTTTTGGTGGTAACAGCGGAGCCAAGTTTAATAAATTCCTTGACTATAACGAAAGTATAGTTATCGTCCATGCGCGAGACTAATATTTTACTTAATTCAACATTACAAGCCTTTAGTCAAGATTACAACCTAGTTTCTCGCACCAGCCATGTTGGGTGCTGTAATTTTATATATGAGTGGCAGGATTCGATTCTGAACGACAGATATTTATTGCACAGAATTTTTTGTCCGGAGAGTGCTGAGGAAGTTGCCAAAAGAATTATTTTTTATTTTATTTCGTTATGTTTGAGATGCCTAAGCTGGTTTTTGAACCGAGGGCTTAACACACCAGCTACTGGACTACAGCGACTACTTACATAATTGGCCATTACAACCCTTCAGTTAGGATTACGGTCTAGCTTCTAAAACTACAACTGTTGTGTGCGTTAATTTTTATACAAAGGTAGCGAGACCTACAGTTTAAAGTCGATTCCGTAAGACATATTTTTGAGAAACTTTTCATGGCAATTTTTTTTTGCTCTCAAAGTTTTTGCCAGAAATCTGCTGAGAGGAAGTCGCCGAAGAAATATTTTTTTTTATATTTCTTTTTTGATGTCTGACCTGGGGTTTGAATCGAGGCCTCATGTCTAATGAGTCTACTTACTGGACTACGGCGACTTTTGACTACAGCGACTACATTTTATAAAAAAAGGTTCTTTGATTTGCATTATTTTGCTCGCAACTGCATTTATTTCTTCTTTATAAACATCTTTAAACAGTCATGCTTCGAAATGTGTAGGCCTATACAATAGAAAATAACAAATATTATCACAGTCTAAAGAAAAACACATACATTCTTACTCTTTGTCTCTATTTGAGGCTCCCAGTTGCTTAAATAAACACACACTTACACTAGCAAACGTTCAAGCATAAATTTCTAAAGCAAAAACTACATGTAAACAGTAACATCAAAGAGAGAGAGAGACAGGGTGTGAGAGAATAAAAGAAGAGAGCATTACTAAATAATGTTAAACATTAAAATCAACAACGTTATAATTTGTTTCTCTCAATGGTTATAATAACACTGTCTCTTTGTCTCGTTATTTTCGTGTATGCGTGTGTGTGCATATTAGATATTACGAATGGACTTGTTTAGTGGATTCACCACAGTTATGTTCGATGAATGTATGTATGTGTATATGCATGAGTTTGTTTATTTTCTGGTTTATTTTGAGTATTTGTGTTTGGCTAAGCCTGTGTACGAGGTTGTTTATTTTTTTTATTCCTGTTTGTTTACGTTCTTTTACTGTCTTTTTGAGTGTTTGTGTTTACATTTATGTTAGCGTGTAGGCGTGTGTGTTGCGTGTAGAACTGTGTGTGTTTATTTAATGCTAGTTTGTGGAGTCATGCATGAGTGCACATTGTGGTTTAATTTTCTTTCGCTTACACATACACACAAAAGCCTCAAACAAACAAGCAAAAAGCAAATGCACTCTCATACACATTCATTTTTACATTTACTTGCTCTCTCTCTCTCTCTCTCTCTGTCTTTCATATGTTCTTCTGTTGTATTTATAGACGACCCCAACCGACAAAAATTTTCAAATTAAGTTAACAGGACTAATTTTTTGGCATGCTTTTTCGTTCGCTTTATGTTGTTGGCAGATTGTTATTATTTTGTTGGTGGCCATATTGTTTTTTTTTTTTGTTATTGTTTTTGTTATTTGTATAGTCATGTTTTCTTCTTTTATGTTGTGCCTTGTGGTAGTTGTTGTTGTATAGAAAATTTCTTTATTAAACATTAATTTGTTTGTGTAATAAAATAATGAAATTATTGAAGTGATAATGATGCACTCACAGGTATTTATTACACACACACACATACGCAAGCAGACAAACAAACAACAGAGGCCAGTGAATGGCCCGGCCATGAAAAAGTTTCAGAAAATGAAGATAATGCAGGAGAATTTAACCAAAAAGTTATTTTAATACAGCGGCTATAATTTGTTAAATAATTCTAACGAAATACGAGGCAATTTAGAGTCCTTTTTAATAGAAAAAGAAGAATTTTAAGTCTTCATATTAAAAATTATAAGATTTGAGACTGAAATGAACTCAAGTAGTCATAACCACGCACCTGGCTTAAGGACTTAAGGCGAAGTTTTTTGGAAACTTGGAATTTATTGACAGATTGGTTATGAATGTCAACCAGGAGTTTTAGATGATCACTTGGAATATAAGAACAACCCACGTATAGAGGAGATTAATGATGAAACCTGGACACTGACGTTAGAGAAGCGAAAACTGCAATAAACAGTTGAAAAATGCATCATGGCTAGGTTTGCATAATGGGCTCCATTGAAAAGTCAATCTGCGTGCCATATTTGACATTAACTTCGCAAAATTGCCATATGAAGCAAGAAGTTGCCGAAATGGTTTGAATGGGAGGCCTTTTAGAACGGTAAAGAAGTAGCCAACATTCAAAATCGATTGCTAAACTACTGCCAAACGCAACAGAGAAATCAGTACGTCTAAACAGCAACAACTTAATTTTACGAAAAGTTATATGCAACTGTGTTGTCATCGTTTCGATGCGCACAACATAGACATACCTTCGTAACATTGCAATAAAAATTTTTAAAAATTAATCGTTAGACACAGAAAATATCGCCCTAGATGATTAAGAATTGTATCACGCCTATTAAAGACAATTCTGGTGCCTTAAGAAATCTTTAACCCTTTGAAGGGCACCAAAATTTTAGAAGGCCTTCCCGTGGGACACTTGCTGTATCTACGATTTTATGAAGGAAACAATTTATGACGTGTATACACGTCATGTCCCCCAGAAACCCTTGTTATGACGTCTATAGACGTCAGTGTCCGTCAAAGGGTTAAGAAGTGATTCTCATCAATATTGCTACTCGCACAGCGGCAAAGTTTCCTCTTTTACCTTATCCAGGCACTTGGCTAAATAATCACGTAAATTTTTTGTTACGGAACATAGGTTTTTAGTTCAAAAATAATCTTTTTTTTTCAACAATCTCCACTAAGCTCTATAAACGTAGTCCAACGTTTCTCCAAGCTTAGTATACCGTTATCCAAGCATACTATTTTCCCATCTACTCTCTTAAGCTACGAAATAACGCAGTTTTATTTAGAACTTAATGGCTCCATTATCAGTCTCTAAGATATTCAAAACTCGATCATACATCAGATCCGTAACCATATGCATCTTCAAGGCATTCAAGCAAACTGACACATTACTATTCCTGTTAATAGAAAATGTAAGCCAGTCATCTACTTCGCGAGGAAATATAATTCATAGCCATCAACAGATTTTTAACGCTCTCTCCCACCAATATGTTAACTTGACCGAAACTTTTTACGCATTAAAGACCCATAACAATCCCTAGACCAGCTTTACGATTAAAGTAATACAGTTTGTGTTCTACACAACATCTGCTTAGAAATTTTTAGGAGAGCGCTTTCAAGCTTTACTCATCTAACTACAGTATTCATTATGCAAATGCTGTATCAGGTCAAGTCGCCTTAGTCTAGAAGGTAGTATGTTGGCTTATTAGACGAGAGCCCCTGTTTCAAACCACACCTCAGACATCTCCAACAGAACTAAATATGAAACAAATATTTCTGCGGCGACCTCCTCTCAGCAGTCTTCGGCCAAAAACTCTGTGAATAAAATAAAATTTCGATGAAAAGTTTCTCAAAAATCTGTCGTTCGGAGTCGACTTCAAACTGTAAGTCCCTGCACTTATTGATAAAACTAAAACACACAACATGCGTAGTGTGAAAAGCTAGATTGTAATCCTGACCAAAGGGTTAAAATGGCCAGTTGAATAAAGAACTAAGATATCCATCACACTGCATACATACACAGATAATTGGTCATCACAACCCTTCAGTCAGGATTACGACCTACAGTGGTCGGCATATTTATTTTGACAAAGTATAGTGAAGAATTGTTTTATTGTTTTTTAATATTGAAATTCCTATAACGGCACAGTTATCATAATATTTACTTTACACTAATTCTTAAGTATACGTATGCAAAATATTTTGTTAAAATCTTTACCCATTCTCATTCTGAAGAGAGAAATGCAATTTGGTACAAGATTTTGACATTCTAACTAAGTGAACACACTACCTACTAGACCACGGCGACTTCATCACACTGTTGAAGCATAAAATGCTATCTGTCGGTTTAAACTTAAACCATCGGTTATTTAACAAAATTCAGTATATTATCTCCACTGAACTTAATGAATCGATTTACGCTTAAGCAGCTTTGGGATTTATTGGAAATTTATTTCCAAAGCAAAGACAATTGATCGGAAATTGCACGAAAATATCGTACAAAATTGGGTAGCAGAGAGGGGCCAACAGTGTCCGATATATCCAAGTTTATTGCTAAAGTTCGTGAAACTGGTTTCATAGGTGATGCGGCAAGACATGAACATGCGTACACCCGAAAATAGAGAAGCTGTGGCTGAGAGTGTGTGCCTGATCCATCAATAACAACTCGTCAACGTTCTCAAGAACTGAACATTTCACGCACCAGTTTACATCGAGTTTTGTGAAAAAAATCTTGGTATAACGCCTTCGAAATTTCAATTTATTATAGAGTTTAAGACGCATGACCATTCGCTTCGTTTTCGCTTCACTAGATCACACACACAAATACATAATTGGTCCTTACAAACCTTTAGTCAGGATTATGGACCTAGTTTCTCACACCACTTATGTTGTGTGCGTTAATTGTTATAAAGAGCGGCGGGACCTACAGTTTAAAATCGACTTCGAACGACAGATTTTTGAAAAACTTTTCATGGCAATTTTTAATTTATTCACAGAGTTGTTGCCAAAAATCTGCTAAGAGGAAGTCGCCGCGAGAAATACTTTCTTCATATTTTCGTTTTGATGTCTGACCTGGGGTTTGAACCGATGCCTCACATCTAATAAGCCAACACGCTACCTACTAGACCACGGCGACTAGATCAGCCAATGAAAAACCACTCGATGATGCCAATTTTGCCAAGAAAAAAATCATCTTTTCGGATGAAGCTCATTTCCATCTTGGTGGGTAAGTTAATAAGAAAAATTGCCGTATTTGAGGCTCAGAAAACCCACACGTGGTCTTACAGAAGCTAATGCACCCATTACGAGTGACTATTTGGTAAGGCTTGTGAAGCGGAGTCTTCGTTGGCCCATATTTCTTTGAAAATGTGGACGGCGTAACCATTACGGTGTGTAGCCCTTGTGCTAACCAACTTCTTCCTTTTCCCTGATTTTGATGGAACTTGGTTAGTACAGGGACTGCGTTCACCCGTGGCATCACAACGGGCCGCTATGCGTGCTCAAGTGAGCTTTGTGATAACAGAGCTACCACTCCGACCTAACCTAACCATTACGGTCAATGGAGACACCTATTGCACCATGATAACCAACTTTTTGTGTACCCGCTCTTCATAGTATTGATGTGAAAAATGTTTGGTTTCAACAGAATGGTGCATCTAGCCATACATCTCATGATACAATCGTTTTAATGATGGCCATTTAATTAGCCGAAATTATGATGTCAATTGGCCCTCAAGAAGCTGTGATTTGACATCGTTGGACTATTTTCTGTAGGGCGCCGTTAATGAAAACTGTTATGCCGACAAACCAGAGACAAATGAGCATTTGAAGATCAACATTCGTGGTGCCATTGCTGAGATACGACACCATGCACTCGAACAAGTGCATGAAACTTGGTCCGAAAGAATGAGGTAATGTGGGGCCAGCCGAACGATGTTTGGTATCAACAGGATGGTGTAAGTTGCCACACATCTCATGCCATAATCGATTTATTGCATCAAACGTTTGATGGCCGCTTAATTAGCCAAAATGGTGATGTCAATTGGCTGCCAAGAAGCTGCAATTTGATACCGTTAGACTATTTTCCATAGCGCAGCGTTAAAGCAAAATATTATGCCGACAAACCAGAGACAAATGAGCATTTAAAGGCCAGCATTCGAGATACGATCCCTTAAACTCGAGAAAGTGCATGAAAATTGGTCCGAAAGAATGAGGTACTCTGAGGCCATCCGAGGCAGTTATATGAATGAAATAAGATTCCATTTCTAAACGAAACAAGTGTGCTTCACAACAAAACAATAAGTTTAGCAAAATTTCAAATCGTTTTTTGTTTACCTTTAACATCTTTTGTTGACCTTACTTTTATATCGCACTGTATTCCACAATTCAAGAGAACATTATAGAACAGCGTGGATTTGTTGTCTTTCAAAAATCGCCGTTTGTTTATACACTTTCGCTGGTAAATTTATGCGAATTAAAGAAAAACAAAAGAAAATAAATATTCATGACAACAACCATATTTGAACATTTGAATATTTTGTTGTTGTTGTTGTTGCCTCTCTGAAAGTAAAATTTCGTATTCAATCGATAACACCTCCCTGACCTATGGCAGTGCATAAATTAAATCGATTTAATGCCTCCATTTCAAACAATCTATGGCTAAGCATTCAGTGTGTTATAAGACGTGGCGTGAGAAAGAATTCATTGAAGTTGGTGTAGAATATGGGAAAATTTTTATATGCGATAATATGTGCGGCCTTGTTTGTAGGCTGTTTAGAGGTAAGAAATAAATTCTTGTTACAAATAAATTATTTACCAGGCTTTCCTTTTAGTTTTCCAATGCCAAAGAGATCTCTTTGTCGTCCAAGGATTTCCAGAAAGAATTTCTTGAAAAGATTGCAAACGTAATGAAAAGCTCTGCCGAGGTTTATTTGAATGATTTCCTAAAAACCGTTAAAAAACCGGCTGCCGTACAAGACAGCTTTCAAGATGAATTGCAAGCGGCCTTAAATTCGGGGAGCCTGGAACCTAAGATTGTGTTTATCAAACAATATTTGGATATGGAAGAGCACAGGTATTGCAGTCGTGAGAATATGTATGGCCTGAGGAATGTAATCTTTCTGCAAAAACTCAAGGATAACTTCTATGAACTGCAAGAATATAGTTTTGAGGATATCCATCAGCAGCGTTACTTTTATCTCTGCAAACAATTCAAGGTACAACAGCGAAAGCATCCAGCATCCACTAGCAGTAATTCCAATACACGACCCTCTTTATTGACCCCCTTAAGTGAGGAGCATATGGTCAGCATGATGAATCGTTTGGGTGTAAAACCCAACCAAACAGTCTCCCTAAATGTCAAACAATTTGGTCAGGATTTGTATGAGAAAGTGAAAAATGTTGGTGCCGATGTCATTAACGATTATCTGATCATCATACGTAAACTCTTAAAAGAAGTTTTACAACCCCAAACAAACGAAGACGCTGATGTTACACCTCATTCAGAGGCTTTGCAAAAAATTGGCATTGAAATCGATAATCTTCTCAATACCTCAGACTTCTACAGCAAACGCCAACGTTTGTATGACTATTTGCAGAATCATTTGGCTTTGGACTATGAATTGTTGCAAAATTCCTCAACAGCCCAGCATGATTTAATGGAAATATTTGAGAAATTAAGAGAAAAGGGCCTTGACTTGGTGGTGGCCTTTTTGTTTAGTAATTTTGAATTCATCGATCATTTGCATGACATTTGGAAACAACAATTGCCTCCTAATGCAGAGCTTTCATTATATGATGCCCAGTCACGTCCTTTGAAACGCATACAAGAGTTGTATGATGACTTTAAGCAGGATTTTGAAAATTCTTTAAAATATGATACCTACCTGGAGGCGGTTAAACAGTTGTATACCTTAACCCAAGAGGAGAATGCTGATCCAACTCACATTTATGAAATGCTTTACAGTGCAGCACAAAATGTTGGCAGCAGTCGTGCCACATTAATGAATGCAAAGTGCAATGAAATCATAAATTAAACCAGAGTTGGCCATGTAATGCAATGGTTGTTGGCTTAGCTTAAAGTGGGCGTTTTTAAGTGGGCGTAAATATGCATAAGAGTATGGCCTATCTTAAGTTTTAAGTTAAGTTCTTTTTTATTATTCCTTTTTTATAGAATTAAAATTAAGAAAAGGTTCCAAAAAAAGTACTTAAAAAAGTACTTAAAAGTACCATATAAGTTACCAAGAAAAAGTACCAAAAAATGAATTTAAAAAGCCACCAAAAAATTTACTAAAAACAGAAATAAATGCTTTTAATACCCTTTTTACCAAAATAGGTACCAAAAATACCTAAAAAGTACCATAAAAGTTACCAGAAAAAGTACCAAAAAAAATTATCTAAAAAGTACCTAAAAAAACACCAAAAAAATTTACTAAAAACAGAAATAAATGCTTTTTAAACCCTTTTTACCAAAATTGGTACCAAAAAAAGTACCAAATAAAGTACCAAAAAAGGTACAGAAAATGTACAAAAAAACCAAAAATAAATGCTTTTTAAACCCCTTTTACCAAAAAAGTACCAAAAAAATTAATTCCTATTTAATGCCTCGGAAATTGTAATCAAAAAAAACTCGTGTGAGGAACTTAAAAGCTTATCGGGTCTTTCATCAAGCATTTCCGATCTTTAAAATATAAAAAATAAAAAATGTCCTCAAGAGAACATCGAAATTATTTATTCCTTTGGAACATCCATTGATGGCATTGTGTTTGAATCGACTTCCCTGCCTGGAAAGCATCTAAAATGTCCAATTTTCCATGACTTTGGCGCATAAGTCGTAATGAATCGTAATAAAGTTGAACGATGGCATGGGTTATATTGACTTTGGGGACCGCTGTAGCTTATAGCTTATTCACATGTAAAGGCTGTTTTTTAAAGAGGTATAGAACTTTAAGTTGCAATAAAACAACGATGGATTATTCGATTGACATGAATTTTATTTATCCGAAAGATAATCTTGTGGCATTACATTTTAAATATGATTTCTGGCATATGACCGCCACGGCTGGCGCGGATGCAGTCCAAACTGGACGTCCAATTTTCGATGACTTTTTCCAACATTTGTGGCCGTATATCGGCAATAATACAGCGAATGTTGTCTTCCAAATGGTCAAGCGTTTGTGGCTTTACCGCATAGACCAATGACTTTACATAGCCCCACAGAATGTAGTCTAGCGGTGTTAAATCACAAGATCTTGGAGGCCAATTCACAGGTCCAAAACGTGAAATTAGGCGGTCACCAAACGTGTCTTTCAATAAATCTATTGTGGCACGAGCTGTGTGACATGTTGCGCCGTCTTGTTGAAACCACATCCCCTGGACATCATGGTTATTCAATTCAGGAATGAAAAAGTTTGTAATCATGGCTCTATACAGATCACCATTGACTGTAACGTTCTGGCCACCATCGTTTTTGAAAAAGTACGGACCAATGATTCCACCAGCCCATAAAGCGCACCAAACAGTCAGTTTTTCTGGATGTAACGGTGTTTCCACATACACTTGAGGATTACCTTCACTCCAAATGCGGCAGTTTTGTTTGTTGGCGCAGCCATTCAACCAGAAGTGCGCTTCATCGCTAAACAAAATTCGCTTATGAAAATCGGGAACAACGGTAATCTCGTTTTGGGCCCATTCGACGAATCTACGCCTTACTTGATGATCGTTTGGCTTCAAATCTTGCACGAGTTGGATTTTGTTAGCACGCAAACCAAGATCCTTCCGCAAAATCTTCCATAAAGTGGATGGACACAGATCCAATTCCTGTGCTCGATGGCGGATGGACTCATTCGGGTCTTTCTCAATGCTACGCTCTACAGCAGCAATAGCTTCTTCTCTACGCACCGTACAGCATCTCTGGGGATGCGAGTTATCAATAAGAGTAAACGTGGTGCGAAAACGTTCCATGGTTAATCGAATTAACGATTTTGTCGACGATAAAATTGACGTAGTGCGCGATACGTTTTCCGCACAGAACCATTATTTTCGAAATAAAATTGCACTCTTTGCGAGCGTTGTTCAGGCGTGAGTCTATTCATGATGAATTGCCAAACCAAACTGAGAATAAATCACTTGACAGCTGTTAAATCGGTCGCCATCTTGAAAGGTAATGCCAACTTAAAATTCTATACCTCTATAAAAAACACCCTTTACCTGCGACTTAAGAAAATCTTGCACGAAAATTTTAACAGGGTCAAATCGGACGATTTCGGTGGCTATATAACAGCGCAATAACATGAGATGACCAAGCACTCAAATCCTTCATACAGAATATATAATGTGGCATGATCTGCGTGAAACGAAGCAATGTCCTTTCGAATTCACACGTCTTTGGTGTCCAAGTAACCCATTTCAGGCTAAAAGAAGTTAGTATCTAGCGGTATATAGTGCTCGCTATAGATTGTAATGGTCTAGCCAACGTTATTCTCAAAGAAATGTGGACCGATGAGACAGCCACTTCAAAATCCACACCAAACTGTGACTTTTTTGGAATGCATTGAATGCTCTTGGACCTCATACAGATTGGTATCGTCACGCAATGTACAACTTTGTTTGTTTACGTATCCATTCATCCAGAAATGAGTCTGAAGAAGATTTTTCGATCAAATTTATTGTCAATTTGTGGTGTAACAAGTTAGGTTGTAATCCTGACCATAGGGTTATAATTACTACACCACGTTATCGTAGTATAGTAGATAGTGCGTTGGTTTATTATCATGAGGCCTCTGCTCAAACTCCTGATCAGACATCTGCACCAAAACGACATATGGAAAAAATATTTCTTCGTCAACTTTTATCTCAACAATCTTCAGACCAAAACTCTGAGCGTAATTAAAATCAAATGAAAGGTTCCTCAAAAAAATCTGTCGTTCGGAATCGGCTTTAAACTGCAAGTCCCGCCTCTCATGTATAAAATTGGCACACGTAACATACTAAGGCGTAATCCTGACTGAAGGATTATAATGACCAATAATGTATGTAAGTAAGAAGGACGATTATGTAGCCATAAAATGTACGTACTGCATATGTAAATATGCATAAGTATGTATACAGGGTGGCTGATATGTATTGCAACCAACTTCAGGTTGTTATCATTTGTAAACCGCTCGTCTAACAGCTGACAGATTTATTCCAGTGACAGCTCATTTTATTATTTACAAGCTTACGAAAGCATGTTGATTTATTGCATTCAGAAAAAAAGTTATTCGTGATGGAATTCAAGCGTGATAGTGTGATTGCTTTATATTTGACTGGAAAACCACAGGTGGCTATCGTTAGAGCCCTCCATCGTTTAAATGTGAATAAATCTTTTGTTACTCGTACCATTGCTCGTTACCGTGATACTGGCAGTGTTGCATCGCGTCCAAGAAGTGGACGAAAGAAAAACGATAACAACACCAGAAATGATCCGAAAACTGAAGGCCAGATTTGATCGAAATCCACGCCACAGTGGTAGAAAAATTGCTCGTAAGCTGAACATATCGCGAACGGACACATATTGAAAAATGAGCTTGGACTAAAGCCATTGAAGTTCTAAAAAGTGCAAGAGCTCACCGATGGACAAAAAAAAAGTTAGACTGGAAAGAGCCAAGGAGTTACTTCGCTTGCACGAAAGTGGCCAGTAACCGAATTTGGTTTTCTCCGATGAGAAGCCATTCCCAATTGAGCAGTTTGTGAACAAACAAAATGATCGGGTTTACTTGCCAAAGAGGTCAGCTGAAAATTTACACCTGCGATTGGCCATCAGAACTCAAGCGCCGCCGATGGTAATGGTGTGGGCCGCCGTAACGGCCGATGGTCGCCCCCACTCGTATTCATCGACGGTGTGGTCAAAATAAATGCCGATTATTATCGGGAAAATGTCTTAAAGACAGTATTGAAGCCCTGGGCATGGACATTCCAACAGGACTCAGCACCACCGCACTCAGCACGTGTCAACCAATAATGGCTTAAAAAGGAGGTTCCTCGCTTTATTTCTACCGCACAATGGCCACCAAAATCTCCGGATCTCAATCCGGACTTTTGCGCCTGGGGCATTTTAGAGAGTAAGGTTCTCACTAAGAAGTGCCAAAGTGTCAAGACGGCGCTTCGCCGGGAATGGCCAAAATACCGCAGAGCCACTTTCGTGCAGCCTGTGATGGCTTTGTCGGCCGTTTGAAGGCCATAATTCGTACCAAAGGCGGCCAATTCGAACAAATCTAAACTGAGATCTAAAATTTGATGTTATTTCCAACATTTTTTGCTTTTGAACAATAAAATTAAAAAAAAAATTAAAAAAAATATAGCGCTTTACTTTGTTGCATTATATATCAGCCACCCTGTAAGTATAAGTATGACAAATAGAAACATTATTTTGATAAACAAAAATAATAACCATTTGACAGCATTGTTTGGGTATATCTATCCATAATGAAACCAAACTAAACAGAAATACCAGCTGTTAAAGCGAAGTTATGAACCTATAAACATGACATCCATTATTATAATTTTAAGTCCTTTCTCTCTCCTTCGCCAATAAAATTTCTTCTCTGTTTCCACAATACCACTCTCCTACTCAATTTAATATTTTCTCTTCTAATGATTATTACAATTGCCGGCCAGTTAATAATTAATTTTAATTGCCGATTTCTTTCTATTAAACCAAGACGCATTAACAAATATTAACTAATTAAGCCATCAATTATTAATCAATTATTGTAATTCTCTTCTCCATTTAATGTCTTCTACCACCCCCCCCCCTTTTCATTCTTTTCGTTAAACAAAACCAGAAAAACGAATATTTTAACGAGTTTATTAACTCTACTCCAACCACACACTTTAACGAAACCGACAAACAACAAAAACAAAACAAATCCAAGAGAAGAAAACAAAATCTCTTTCAAATAATCAAATTGAATTGTTATTGTAAACAGTAAAACAGTTGTTGAAAAGCAACAATAAATACACACACAGAAAGAGAGTAGTAGGCAAATAAAAGGATCACAAAAACCAATTGTAAATACGTACATAAGTATTAAAAGCGTAAAAGGCACACAAAAAAATTTATCTTCCATTACCACACAAAAGCAACAAAAAAAACAACAAAATTTTTATACTCTTTCCCTTTCGTACATTGTTTCGTTTTGTTTTCGTAACAACGAATACGAGTTGTTTTTCAAGTGTAGTAGTACGATGTACAGCCATATTGTAGCCGTTCGTATTGTTGCTTTGCCATTGTAATTTGCTTGTTAAACACTTGGGTATTACAAAACTAATCCAAACACAGACGCATGCATTGAAATAATTGCGGATACAAGAACAACAATTTCCCAATTGTTTTGCCATGAAAGTTTAACTGCCTCTCTCTATCACTTCTAAGGCTGTATTTCACATTTGGAATCACAGTGTGTTTAAGCAGGTATATTTTTAAAATAAACAGTATTTCTCTATACCTCTCTCCCTCTATGTCTGTCTTGTAGGTCCTTTTTTGTTTCACTATTTAAATCAATGTAATGTAAGCATGCCGTGGTTTTGTTATTGTTAAACACTACACCACCACAATGCTGTTATTGCTGATGCCTGTAACCGGTAATTACACTGAGTGACTTGCAGATGAAATTTTTGATTTAAATATAGCATGACAGTCCTTATTGGCATTAATAATTCAATGCAAAGTTGGCAATGCCAATGTAAAATAATACCGTTGTGAAGTACATGACATACTACGTCACAAGCACAAATGCCTGAAAACATAAATGCTGTGGTAAAAATAGCGAAAATCATTAACTACAAAGCTAATGTATGAACTGTAAATTGAGTACTTGAAAGTGTAAATTTTTAGCCTTCAAAAACTCCATAAAATTCAAGATAAGAAGAAAAAATGGTTTTTTCAAATCATCTGCTTCGCCTCCTTTACAATGGACGCGCTTTAATTGGGCAAATGTAAAGTAGCAGTTTTATCACGGGTGGTCTCAATGACTTTTTGGTTCAACAGCAGAAAAGGTATACAAAAGTTGCTGCAAAGATGCTGAAAAGATGCTTTCGATTTAATTTTCGATCATAATTTCACAGATTTCAGCCAGTATTGTGATGATAACTTCTCAGATGTTTTGCTTTAACGACTTGGTCTTTAATAATGGACTCATAAATCAATTTGAAAAGTTCTCATATAATACAGTCTAAATCTGTTGCAATGTGTACAATTCGCCGTAGTCTAGAAGGTAATGAGTTGCCTTATTAAACGCGATTCGCGGTTCAAAATCCAGCTCAGACATATCGCACGAACATTGTGGAAAATATTTCCCTCGTCGTCTTACTTTCAACAGCCTTCAGGCAAAAACTCTGAGAAGAAATAAAACAAAATTGCCATGAAAAGAGTATTAAATCTGCTACTCGAAGTCGATTTTAAACTGTAGATCCTGCCACTTGTATATAAACCTAACACGCACTGTAAGTAAGTACGTTGTGTAGCTCGTAGCATCGTCGCAGACCGTTCAGTTAAAAATCTTTAGTTATAGTCCAAAAAAAAAAGTCGTCTAACATATGACTACAGAGCACTAATGTGGTTGTAACGATACTTCCTGGGATACTTACGAACAAATACGGCCCAACACCACCAAATACGCACCAAACAGTCACATATTCTTAGGTTAAGTTATGTTATGTAACATGGCGGAACCCACTTAGGCCAGCATTTAGCCACATTGTGATGCCACAACCAATTCTACTAGGGGATCAAATATTCCCTTGAGGAAACTAACCCGCGTCCAAACTAAATCTGGCTTTTGTAATAATCTTTATATCAGAGATCTCGGTTAAGAATACCAAAACTTGAGAGGTCAAAAATCTCCATCTTTTCATGACAAGAACAGGGAACGGACACATGAGGTGGAAGACAGTCTCTTCTTCTACCTCTAAACCCACAGTCCTCGCAGAAGTCATTTACCAGAATGCCAAGTCTATCGGCATATCTACCAAAAAGAATGTGACCCGTAAGTATCGCTGTTGAGCAATGTATGGCCATGGGACTTAAGTACAGAAGTGAGTCGGTTCTCTTCTTATTCGTACGAAACATCAGCATTTAAAGCCTGTTGCCCTAGTGCTCAATCAGCATAAATTTGTGAAGGGTTAACCTCTTTTAATTAAAGCGTAAGTTGGGATCTAAGTTCGATGAAGGTAGAGGCATGGACACTACATATTAAGCACTAATCCAGCAGCAGATAAGTCCTACGTAAGATCTTCAGTCGCCGTGGTCTAGTAGGTAGTGTGTCGGCTTATTAGACCTAAGGCAAGGGTTCAAATCCCAGACATCAAAACGAAAATATGAAAAAGTATTTCTTCGGCGACTTCTTCTCAGCAGATTTCTGGCAAAAAGTCTGAGAGTCAAATAAAATTGCCATGAACAATTTCTCAAAAATCTGTCGTTCGGAGTCGACTTTAAACTGTAGGTCCCACCACTCATGTATAAAATTAACACACACAACATAAGTGGTGTGAGAAACTAGGTCGTAATCCTGACTGAAGGGTTGTAATGACCCATTATGTTATGTATGTATGTAAGATCTTCATCCCAGTCCGAGTTGGCGATGATTTCCGCATCTGATCTAACAATGAGCTGTACGAGCTCCTTAACGACGTCGACATTGTGCAGCGTATTGACATCCAGCAGTTGCTGTGGATCGGTCATGTCGTTAGAATGGATGAGAATGCTGCGGCGAGAATGGTATTTGATACGGAGAAAACCTTATTTGCGTTGGAAGGACCAGAACGAGGAAGCCCTGTCATCGATTGGTGTGACCAACTGGCGTAGGCGCTCAAGAAGCAGATGCACCTGGAAGGGTGTGTTAAGGCACGCCCAAATCCGTTAATCGGCTTGTTAATGGCCAGTTAAGTAAGTAAGTAAGTAAGATGGAAGCTTTCCTTTGTAGTTAGGCTTGGCCGGAACTAGATATTTCATTTACTTTTACAGATCTTTTGCCAAATGTCACAGAAGGAGATAACGAGACTTTTATCGACTACTCTCAAGAAGGTTTCTGGCTATGTGGTCAAAGAAAAGTAGAATGTTGTTGTCCCTTTAGCAAAAGCTGATTCATTCATAATTGAAAGCAGTTGGGAGATTTAAATACATAAACTTCGCCCATTCTTCAAAGAAAAGTGGAAAAATTAATCACTCTTACAGAGGTCAGACAAGTCTGGGAGTCTTTCTGAATATTTATTTTTATTTATTTGATTTATAATGATCTACATAGCACAACAAGATACTAAATCTTATAAGTGACAGTGCTATGTTTACAATCAATAAGGTATAAAAAATTAACATTAATTAAATATAAAAAATTAGAGAAAGTTAATTTATGTATATAAATATTAAATTAAATTGATAAGGTAAACTATAAAAATAATAATAATAATAATAATAATAATAATAATAATTATAATACATACATACATAATTGGTCATTACAACCCTTCTGTTAGGATTACGACCTAGTTTCTCACACCACTTATGTTGTGTGCGTTAATTTTTATACATGAGTGGTGGGACCTACAGTTTAAAGTCGACTCCGAACGACAGATTTCTGAGAAACTTTTTCATGGCAATTTTATTTACTCTCAGAGTTTTTGCCAGAAATCTGCTGAGAGGAAGTGGCCGAAGAAATACTTTTTGTATTTTATTTTGATGTCTGGCCTGGGGCTCGAACCCTGGCTTTTCGTCTAATAAGCCAACACACTACCTACTAGACCACGGCGACTTCAATAATAATAATAATAACAATAATAATGATGACCTAAAAAATTAAATCACAAAATTTACAAATATGAGAGTAAAATTTTAATTATGAAAATAATTTAAATAACTCCTTTTTGAACGCGTTTGCATTGCCCAGATTTTGAATGTTATTTGGTAAGGAATTCCAAAGACTAATGGTGTGTATAAAGAACTGTCGCTGAGACAGAAGAGTCCTGAATCGTTGCTGTATAATCCCTACACCCCGGTGGGATCTGGCAAACTTAATTTTACAATATAAATACTTCGGCTGTTTCGTGTAAATTATTTTATGAAGTAGAAGGAGGCATCTAATTTTCAGGAGATTATCAAATTTGATACCAAGAATCAGGTAAGCTAAATGAGAAATGTGATCCCGACGCCCCTTAAGGAAAACATACCTGGCTATGTTATTGTACGCCAGGTTAAGTTTCTGGTTGTCATCATAACTGCAATTTGCGTATATCTCACATCCATATAAAAGTACCGGAATCAAGTACGTTTTAGCAATTTGCATGCGAATGACGAAAGGAGTTGAATCTATGACAGCCCACAAATTTCGAAGCATGCCATAAATTCTGCCAACAATGACACTTATATGGGTAGACCACGATAATTTGTCATTAAAGACAATACCCAGATTAGTAGCCGACCTGACAAATTCAATTTTATTTCCCCTGATACTCAATTCAGGTATGACAAATGATCCGTTTGTTCTCGAAAGTGTAATACATTTAGACTTAGAAGGATTGATACATAGTCCATTGGCCGAGGCCCATCCGTCAATCCTTGCTAGGTCACGATTAATGTAGTCCAAACAAGAATAAATATTCTCCCTTGGAGTATATGTGTAAAGCTGCACATCGTCAGCATACATGTGAACATTACAGTTAACCAAAACATCAGGTAGATCATTTATATACATGCAAAACAGCAAAGGTCCAAGTATAGACCCCTGGGGAACACCTCTACTAATAGTAAGTGGATCCGAAACTTTGCCATTGAAATGAACCTTCTGAAATCTGTTCGTCAAAAAAGAATAAATTAGATTACAGGCAGTTTCGGAGAAATAAAATAGTTTTCGGAGCTTTTTCAATAGAACCGCATGATCGACTGTATCAAAAGCCTTAGAGTAATCAAGCAGAACCAAGAACGCCACACTATTCCCATCAAGTTCCGACCTAAGTTCCTCAACTACATTTACCAGAGCGGTAGTACAACTCCTACCTTTCATGAAGCCCGACTGATTAACCGTTAAGAAATTGTGGCCCCTCAGATATTCATCGATTTGTCTGGCCATGATGTTCTCCAATACCTTGGATAAAAAAGGAAGGATTGCAATTGGCCTGAACTCACAATTAGTTTTCGGAATGGGAAGGATTTTAGCCAGTTTCCAACTTTCAGGAAAAGAAGACTTAGTCAGAACTGTATTGAACAAGTAAGTATAGTAAGGCAAAAGTTTAGGAGTCAGAGCCTTCAAGAATAAAGGATGCAAATCATCAGAACCAACTGCATTCGATTTTACCGCTGAAATACATTCCAAAACCTCAAACTGATTTACGCAACGAAAGCTAAAGGAATACTGTGGTGGAACACAACAGAGTTCATCATACAAGTCACCGTTAGACCTTGGGACCCTAGAATTTACGAACTGGTCATTAAGCTTGTCCACATCCACATCAATATCGGCCTTTGGACATTTTCGGCTTATTCCTATTTCACGAATTACATTCCATTTAGACTTGTTGTCCATAGCATTGGAAAACTTTCCGCCATAATACAATCTTTTTGCAGTTCTTATGCTCCTGGTAACTTCCATCCGTGTGAATCTATGTAAAGCTTTCAAATCATCCGTCCTAAACCTCTTCCATCTCCTGTAAGCACTATCCCTCCTCTCAATGAGTGCTTTTATTTCCGCATTAAACCAGGGCTGTTGTTTAGGTTTGATGTGCTTGGTTTTGACAGGAACGCACCTGTCATAGATCAAACGCACTCTGTCCTGAATAAACGATAATTGGTCATTCGCATTACCCAGTGTGTATACCTGGTCCCAAGATACGCTATCCAGTTCAATATTCAGAGTTGCATAATCAATGTTTCCAAAATCACGATACGTAATATATTTGTCCACGGGACGAGTTACGGACAAATTATAATTAAGGAAGAGAAGGTCATGGTTGGAGAAGCAGGAAGCAGAAATTTGGTCATATAACAATACCCTGTCAATGTGATTCACAAATATAAGGTCTATCAAGCTACTGGATGTTGAATGGAAATGTGTAGGTGTTGACACATTTACAGGACTGAGGTGAAGTGAGAGCATTGGTCCAATAAGGGGATTATCATGTAAAAGGTTATTGTTAAAGTCACCTACAATGACTATGTCGTCATATCGAATGGTAATATCCTCAAGAGTTGAAATAAAAGGATCAAAATACAGGGAGGATACGCTACGCGATAAATCCTCCTAGAGCCCAACACTTAGAGATCATAACAAAACACTGGATGCTGGACATATACGCCGAAAGACTGCCAGCTAGACTATATGAACATACAGGCTGTTCCAATGGTATCTTTGAAAGGTTGCTACCAATTTCACTTTATCTAAGTGCTCACTCTTGCTCCGCAGTGTACATATTTACTTTAAAAATCCTTTTCCAATGTACGATATCCTACAGTCGCTATAAACCATGCACACCAATCAGGTTTTATTTAGTTTTTCTAAATTCTGCTTTACCTGTGTGTAACTTTTTATGCTTTCTCTCTCTCTTTCGCTCTTTCATCTTGCATCTCTCTTTCATGCCCTTTTTTATTACCCAACTTGTGTATTGTTTTGTTTGAAAGAGTGGTTGTGTTCGTTTATTTATTGGCAAACGGCACTTTATTTCACTTAAAAACCAAGCCAAGCATTTAATTTCAACAACAACGATTACAACAACAACACCAACAAAAAACAATAGCAGAACAAAAAAGAAGAAGAAAAAACAACAATGAAAAATGATCATTGTTTTGTTGCTTGTTAACAATGAATGAATTGGAATGAAATACTTTCAGCAGAGTGAATGAGTGAATCACAATGAATGAATAAATGAATGAACAAACGAACGAATGAATGAGTAAATGAATGAAACAAATCAGTGTATCCAAACCAAACCAAACCAAACAGTTTTGTGGGGTAGTGCAAGTAGTAGAAGAGAAAGAGATTTGGAATTAAAAAGAAGAGAGGGAGAGGGAGAGAGTAATTTATAGAAAAGGATTTGTTTTGTTTTGCTTTGGTTTCGTTGTATTTGTTTAATCGTTAAAAACATTTGTATTTTAGTTGTTATTTCTACTATTATTGTTGCTGCTGCTGTTGTAGTGTTATTTAAGTGTGTATAAGTGTAGGTATTTATTTGTGCAGACATTTGTTCCAATCGTCGTTAGACAAACAATGCTAATTTAACCATTACCAAGTGTTCAATGCAGTGTCATTTGCCTTTCTTTTATTCTTTCTTTAATGGCAGGCAAATAAACATTTAATTAACATTTTAAAACTTTAAGTTGCAATAAAACAACGATGGATTGACATGAATTTTATTTATCCGAAAGATAATCTTGTGGCATTACATTTTAAATATGATTTCTGGCATATGACCGCCACGGCTGGCGCGGATGTAGTGCAATCTGGACGTCCAATTTTCGATGACTTTTTCCAACATTTGTGGCCGTATATCGGCAATAATACGGCGAATGTTGTCTTCCAAATGGTCAAGCGTTTGTGGCTTTACCGCATAGACCAATGACTTTACATAGCCCCACAGAAAGTAGTCTAGCGGTGTTAAATCACAAGATCTTGGAGGCCAATTCACAGGTCCAAAACGTGAAATTAGGTGGTCACCAAACGTGTCTTTCAATAAATCTATTGTGGCACGAGCTGTGTGACATGTTGCGCCGTCTTGTTGAAACCACATCTCCTGGACATCATGGTTATTCAATTCAGGAATGAAAAAGTTTGTAATCATGGCTCTATACCGATCACCATTGACTGTAACGTTCTAGCCACCATCGTTTTTGAAAAAGTGCAGACCAATGATTCCACCAGCCCATAAAGCGCACCAAACAGTCAGTTTTTCTGGATGTAACGGTCTTTCCACATACACTTGAGGATTACCTTCACTCCAAATGCGGCAGTTTTGTTTGTTGACGTAGCCATTCAACCAGAAGTGCGCTTCATCGCTAAACAAAATTCGCTTATGAAAATCGGGAACAACGGTAATCTCGTTTTGGGCCCATTCGACGAATCTACGCCTTACTTGATGATCGTTTGGCTTCAAATCTTGCACGAGTTGGATTTTGTAAGCACGCAAACCAAGATCCTTCCGCAAAATCTTCCATAAAGTGGATGGACACAGATCCAATTCCTGTGCTCGATGGCGGATGGACTCATTCGGGTCTTCCTCAATGCTACGCTCTACAGCAGCAATAGCTTCTTCTGTACGCACCGTACAGCGTCTCTGGGGATGCGAGTTATCAATAAGAGTAAACGTGGTGCGAAAACGTTTCATGGTTAATCGAATTAACTGCTCTGATGGACGATTTTGTCGACGATAAAATGGACGTAGTGCGCGATACGTTTTCCGCACAGAACCATTATTTTCGAAATAAAATTGCACTATTTGGAAGCGTTGTTCAGGCGTGAGTCTATTCACGATGAATTGCCAAACCAAACTGAGAATAAATCACTTGACAGCTGTTTAATCGGTCGCCATCTTGAAAAGTAATGCCAACTTAAAATTCTATACCTCTATAAAAAACACCCTTTATAACCTGTAGACGGAGTTAGTGGTAGAGTGCGAAATGAAAGGAAAAATATTGTGCAGAAAAGAGATTAGCATTGTTGCCTGTGTTTAATACGGATGGCGGTCACAATCCTTTAGTCAGGATTACAACCTAGTTTCTCACACCCACTTATGTTGTGTGTGTTAATTTTATGTATGTGCAGCGGGACCCACAGTTTGAAGTCGACACCGATTGACAGATTTTTTGAGAAACTTTTTCATGGCAATTTTATATTATTTCTCAGAGTTTTTACGTGAAGACTGTTGAGAGGAAGGAAGTCGCCGAAGAAATATTTTTCGATATTTCGTTTTGTTGGAGATGTCGGACCTAGGCTAATAATTAGCCAACACACTACCTACTAGGTTACGAAGACTTTGCATGTCTCTAAGAGCCACTTTCATAAGAGACAACCTGAATCATATGGATTAATTTATGTAAGTCCTTGATAGCACAAGCCAAATGCTAATCCAGGCATTAATTATTCTCTACAGGAAACTGTCCATCATTTTAATTTCTTTCTGTATTTACAACTAACAGTCTGGGGATAGATAGCCCCTACTACACTGCACTGCATTATGTTGCAACTAGGAAAATAGGTTTATACTAGTTCCATCTCAATTTATTCACATTACAAGTGACTGGAACCACCTTTGTAGAAGGAGAGTTCCACTTACGGACAAAGAACAATTGTACGTAATGTAATGTATTGTAAGGTCTAGTGGCCAATCAACCAGGATCGGATATGTTTAATGGGAAAGACTTGAATTGCACAAAGATTAGCGATTTTGGAGAACATATACATAATTGGCCATTACAACCCTTCAGTCAGGAAGGCCTAGCTTCTCACACCACTCATGTTGTGTGTGTTAATTTTTATACATGAGTGGCGGGACCTACAGTTTAAAGTCGACTCCAAACGACAGATTTTTGAGAAACTTTTCATGGCAATTTTATTTACTCTCAGGGTTTTTGCCAGAAATCTGCTGAGAGGAAGTCGCCGAAGAAATACTTTTTGTATTTTTATTTTGATGTCTGGTCTGGGGCTCGAACTCTGTCTTTACGTCTAATAAGCCAACACACTACCTACTAGACTACGGCGACTTTAATTTGGAGAACAAGTTCCATTATCTAATCTACCTTGCGACTATGCGGTAATGAATCAATAGATTCACCAATAAGGGCCTCTATCCTCTCTTATAAATTATCCAAAAGCCTCATAATTTACTTCGATGAGTCCAGTTTCGAACAGGTATAAGTGGTGTAAATAAGATTGAAGTATTTCTTGCATCATCTACAGGAGCCGAAGCTTTTGTATGCTTCTTTCGACACTTGAAAAATATGCTGGTTTTAGTGGAAATTCCATTGAATTTTAGAAAATTTATACAGAGATGATAGGAAATGTTAGGCCAATAACCTCTGCATGTGTATGACAACAGCTGGCTACTGATACATGAATGATCATTGAATGATAGTCTTGTCCTGCTTCTTTTTAGATCCAAGGCTTCAAAAGAGAAGTGCAAATGAATGCGGCATTTATAGACATGACTCTTAGCAAACCAAAGGCCTGTAGGAACATTAATAGTAAGATGGATGGCCATGCAATTCAACTAAAAAAGACAATTAGCCCCGTATTCATTCAAGTTAGTCCGGCGGAGCTTAGCAATACTGCATACGTTCCGATCCTGTCAACATAGTAGGGCTTTGCTGTATAACGACGGGAGAAAAACTAGTTTAACAGAGCCAACAGCCCTATAAATTGGTGGAAATTACGATTTACGTTTCAAACCTGGCCAGTTCATTAGCAATGCAGATTTGCATGATATCCCTCTGCAATTAAAACCATATCAGAGCTACGTTTGAATAATTCCGCTGAAAAATCATCGGAGAAAATATGTTGAAGTCACCTTCGTATTTGTTGTCTACTTCTTCGAGTAAATCAGAAGACTTTCTGAGAAAATTCCATCCCAACAAACAAGGTACAGCTTTGTTCGCTCCTTATTCTCTGTCTGAAAAACACTCTAGAAGTCCTACATTTTACAGTCTTCGCTAAGTCCTCAAGGTTATTGTCGGGAATGCCAAGCTTATAGATCAGGAGTCCCTAGTTGTTATCCCGGATTCAAATTTTCTGCCAAGAAAATGATTAAAAATCATGTAGTCGACCGAAATATGTGTACGACTTCCCAGGATTGCAACAAGTTCGTAGTCCTGGTTGTGTAAGAACTATTTAGCCACCACATCTCATTTCTCTGTTGTAGGGGAAGGTTGGAAGGGTGCCAAGAGCAAACACATCTTTCGATTGTAGAAGAGCTCACAAGTGATTGAGATGGATGACTGTCTGGTATATGGACATTACATACAAAGTACAGGAGCCTGAATTAAGAAAGTCAGGTGATTGGTATCTCAGTAGCTTTGGTGTAAAGCTGGCTAAAGCTAAGTTTATTGTCCGTACAGTCTGTTAGTCCACATTACTAAACAATTATGTCCTCTTCAGAACTAAAGGGTCCGCCAAATAACTTTTTTTTTAAATGCTTTAAAAAAAACTACTGAATATTTTTTCAAATTTCTTTTTTTATTTGAAAGTACAATCCTTCCGGTTAATAATGGAAAATAATTTCATTCAAATGGCTGCCTCGGCTGGCCATGCAGTAGCCTACACGATCGGTTCAATTTTTAAGCACATTATCGATTGTGTGCAGCTGTATTTCACCAATGGCTTCACGAATATTGTCCTTTAAAGCGTCAATTGTCTCTGGCTTGTCGGCGTAACACTTATCTTTGACGGCACCCCACAAATAATGGTCCAACGGTGTCAAATTGCAGCTCCGAGGTGGCCAAACGACATCAACTCTGTGGCTGATAATGCGATCTTGAAAAACAAGGCGCAAAACATCGAGTGTAGCTTTGGCTGTGTGACACGTAGCGCCGTCCTGTTGAAACCAAATGTTGCCAATATCCTCCTCTTCAATTTTTGTGAACAAAAATTCGTTCAACATGGCCCGATAACGATCGCCATTAACTGTAACGGCCACTCCTTGCTCATTTTCGAAGAAAAATGACGCAATTATGCCTTTGGACCATAATCCGCACCAAACAGTGACTCGTTTTAGGTGCGTAGGCTTTTCAATGTATGCGTGCGGGTTTTCTGTGCCCCAAATGCGACAATCTTGCTTGTTTACATACCCGCCATACGATCAAAATGAGCTTCATCTGAAAAGATGATTTTTTTTTTACCAAAATCGGCATCTTTTGGTGTAGGCTTTTAGTTTGAAGCAGGATCATAACGACGAGTATTCCTAAAACCGCAAATTCAATCTTCTAGGGCTTTAGGAGATCAATGGACACAATTATGTACAAACGAACTCGTCTTATATGAGCCCGTATTAATCAAAAAATCTTCCAAAAATTGCTGTAAGTCTCCTCTTTTATTATCATTGATTGAATTAGGAGTACAAACTCTGGGTTTCTTTTAATGGTAATGGAGCCGCTCAAAGGGTGCCAGTGTGGTGAAACTCTATACTTTGACTACAGCCTGGCTGCGAAGCCTCAAAAGCAATGTGAATTATGAAGTCACTGATGATTTTTAAGCCGAAAACTCTAGGCAATTGAAGTCTATAACGTCAAAACTTTTAGATCCCTTCTGCTATAGAAAAAACAAATGAAATTAAAAATTTAATTTTGTTTGTTATACTAAACCTCTCCTCCAAAACTTTGTCCCTCTAGCTCTCTAATAAAACATCTTCTCATGGCAAATATTTCCATTGCCACTCTTTTAAGTGCCAACATTTTACAGGCAATTAAACACTTTATCTTCCAAAGAACACATGTGTTTGTGTAAGTAACTAAGTTGGTAGTCATGTTGGCTAATATCTAATAAGGGTAGTAAATGGTGTGTTGTTAACACCTCTAACAAAAGCAACCGGAAAATAAGAAAAAAAAAATTTAAAAAAAAAACAGAAAACTTAAACAATTTCATGTAACAAGCAAACGAAAGAAAAAAAGAAACAATTCTACGGAAACTTCTTTAAGACAAATAAACTCAACCAACTAAACAAAACCAAGCAACAAAATCTATTTTAATGGTCACATAACAGGCACAGGCTCAAGGAAAGGGTGATGCAATAATATATGTATGAACTGCCAGTCAGTAGTATTTGGAATTATCGTGGACATCTCGTATGCATGGCATTAGGCATTAGGGCAACTGTATCAGCAAAAGTACATACTTTTGAAAGGTTAGTCCCAAGGGAGAATATGATTCTAACGTCCATTGTATGAGTCTGCAATTCCAAACCATCTTTAGGTGTAACCACCATAGCTTAGCTTAGTTCCGAAACGAGGTTTAAACACCTCCACACGAGGCTGTTATGCTTGCCTTTAGAATAGTAAGTCAAACTCTGCAAATTGAGGGTAAAACTTTTATTGAAAAATGCGAAGAGACGTAAATATACTACGGATAGGTTGCTTTAAAGTAAAGATAACATGAAGGAAGAAAGAAAGAGGGAACAGAGTAATTTCACAATCCATTTACTACCATGTTTCCACTCTCTGATTCCAAGTAGGGATGACTGGAATCCTAATACGGTCGTCCCCCCAGAAGTCCTGGATATATATACCAACGGCTCTATACTCGATAATGGGGTTGGAAGCGGTGTCTACTCTGGGAAACTGTACCTAAATATTTCTCTCCGTTTGCCGGACTACTGCAGTCTGTTTCAGGCGGAGGTGATGGCAATTTACCGGGCCGCTCAATAGATCCTCGTCAACGGTGCTCCTTTCACTCGCGTCTCGATCTTTTCTGATAGTCAGGCCGCGATAAGAAATCTATCGGGTTTCGTGATTAACTCTAGGATCGTTAGGGAATGTCGCCGCTATCCCGACCTTCTCTCGGGCCGCTTCACCAGCGTCTCTCTGGTGTGGATCCCCGGGCATAGTGAAATTCCGGGAAACAGCAGGCCCGACGAGCTCGCCAGCCGCTCCTTCCAGGATCCTCTTCTGTTGAATTGGGTATGCCACTTGCCTCGGTCAAGTTGACCATTGTGCGGAGGTTCTTTCGGGACGCCAGCCTATCCTGGGTCAATGAGGAGTCCTACTCCATCGCTAGACTCAGCTGGCCCAAGATGGATAGAAGGCGTACCAACCGATTACTTGGTCTTGGTCGTGATGTCATTTCGACTATAGTGGCCATGCTTACACAGGTCATTGCGTCATGAGAAGACACGCGGAAAGAATGAGACTCCCTTTCAACGACTTCTACCGTGGATGCAGGTCCACTGAGGAAAAGGAGACTGTTGTTCACTTTCTTTGCCAGTGCCCGTCTCTTGCTAGATGTAGATATAGGTTATTTGGCTCTCCATTTATTGTCAGCTTAACCGAGCTATCATCTATTGACATTAAGGATATAGCGTCGTTCATCAAACTTTCGGGCTGGTTTTCCTGTGCGGGGTAGTCGTGTTTTTGTTGTGCAGCCCTTGCGCTGACCAACTTCTTCCTTTTCCCTGATTTTGGTGGAACTTGGTTAGTACAGGGACTGCGTTCACCCGTGGCATCTCAACGGGCCGCTATGCGTGCTCAAGTGAGCTTTGTGATAACAGAGTTACCACTCCGACCTAACCTAACCTAGCTACTATCAGAAATTAAACTGTCAATCCTAAAAGAGCTAAAGCAACCGAAGATATTAAAAAATTCCGGTCAAGTATTTTAATTGTCTATCCCCTGCACACCGGGACAGAGGCGCAGTATGTGCTCAACAGACTCTGGTGTTCAAGGCCCACATACTAGTCCTTACCCTCAAGCTTCACCTAAAAATTCCTCTCCAGCTCGATCACTCATTCCGTAAAACTGTCCTACCTGGGCCATACAAGCCTAGAGATTATATTATCTTCCCTGTTTCGCCATAAAAAGACCACTCTTAATAACAGACCACACCCTAATAAATGCTCCAGCGGAGCTATAATCTTTCGCTCCACGTACTTTGCATGCATGTAAAGAATACCTATGTGTCTGTCAAGATCTAGGCAGGAAATTGTCATTGTTGACATCGAGCAGCATCCTGAAATTGGTCGGAGCTTGGAGGAGAAATTATAGGGAACCCCTATAAACTTTGAGGGGATTACAATAGATCGAACGGTCTTCATGACAGTAATAACAATCGTACGGCGCAATGTATTTCCGGACCAACTAAGCTGCCAACACTTCAGCCTGAAATAAAATTATCACGAGCCGATTGGACAGCTTAACGTTTTCCCTGAAATAGACCTTCGCCAGCTAGCCTTAATCTTCGAGCCATCTATAATGAGTGAATGACCGCTAAAGAGATTACCTACATCGCGCCACTGATTCCTGAGGGCAACTTGTCGAAGCTGCTGACCATATAACCCGGATTCTGGTCATACAATCCATCACCTATTAGTCATCTACTAGTCATTGTCAAAGTGTTATCTTTATAAAAGGCACTGGAAGCCTTGCCAATGTTTGGCCCACGTGAATAAATAACAGATAGTGTGTTCTGGATGTCTGATCGATCATGCTCTGATACGAGTTCAGGCTGCTTTTTTCATAGCTCTGAAGGTGAATATAACGAGGACTTAGGTTCTGTTTTTAAATTCTATAAAGTAAGTAGCCCTCTGGCTGAGATACACAGCCACAAAAGTGGGGTCTGCATAGCGGACATTACCAGTTGCGTGATTCAAGCCTAACACGTAGAACGTACGTAGAACCAATACCAGTATTTTTTATATCTAAACGTAGAAGCCATCTCAGAACTTGTCGCAACGGAATGCACAGGTCGTACCCTACTTCACTTACAACTGTTTGCGTAGGACATACATACATAATTGGTCATTACAACCGCTCAGTCAGGATTACGACCTAGTTTCACACACCACTTATGTTGTGTGTGTTAATTTTATACATGAGTGGCGGGACCTACAGTTTAAAGTCGACTCCGAACGACAGATTTTTGAGAGACTTTTTCGTGGCAGTTTTATTTGACTCTCAGAGTTTTTGGCAGAAATCAGCTGAGAGGAAGTCAACGAAGAAACATTTCCTCATATATCGTTTAGTTAGAATTGGAGGCCTAGGGTGTTTTTTTTTTGCGGGAAGGAGGGAAAACGCTTTATGCACTCATGATGGTCGTTACCTGACATGATATGTCGGACTCTCCCATTGGGTATGCCGACTAAAAGCCCGCCTTGTCTCCTCACCGCGGAATCATTCCACGTCGGAACCACGGTTGTATTACTTCGAGGTGGACCCCTTTTCTGGTATGTGATCCAGTTACATCATCGTCGGCCTGCGTCCAGGCTCCGCTCTATCCTTATTCTGCTGCATCTAGGTCAGATTTTTTTCTTCGTGGGACATATTCCGCAAATTGTTTCACTGCGTTCCAGCTTTCTCTACTGTTCATCATTTTTGTCACGACGTTTGTTGGGCTAATGACGCCTATTTCAACTTCGAGTCGTTGACGGCTTTCGGCCCAGCGACAGCAGCTGAAGAATGTGTGTTCGGCGTCGTCTAACGCTTCTTTCTCCTCGTAGATACAGAATGGCGAGAGGCATTTACCAATACGGTGCAGATACTCTCTGAAATATCCGTGACCGGTCAGCATCTGGGTTATATAGTAATCGACTTCACCATGTTTCCTGTTCTTCCACAATTCGGGAATCAGTTTGTATGTCCATCTTCCATGCTGTTCATTTTCCCAGCGGGATTGTCATCTTAGGAAGACTTCCTGCTTAATCGCTTCTATGTTCTGTGGCTGAGTCATACTGTTCCTGGCACTGAAAATCATCCTAGGGTTTGAACAGCGTCCTTACGTCTATTAAGCCAACACACTTCCTAATAAACTACGATGGTTGGAAGCCTAAATACTTTGTGCAAATCATTGTACAATCAATACAAGTATTTTTTAATATCAACACGGCAATCATCGTGTTTGGATGCGAATCTCAGAACATGGCTTAACGGAATACGCAGAGCGTACACATCTTCAGTTACAACTGTCTGCGTAGGATTCTTCATATATTGGGGCCCAGGATTATATGTAACATGGTATCTTTATGGTCAAAAAATTAGCAGCAACAAATTCATCAAAACCTCTACAAGGAAAAGTGGAAGTAAATACGTCTCACATATAGGAAACCGGCAGATTTAAATTGCCAGACTAGATATCAAATGGAACCCTAAGTTTAGCAGCTGTAAAGAACGATATTTACACTCAAGAAAACGACAAACTCATGCAGCCAAAGCCATAGCATTACATGTTTAGGAACAATGTTTAGGGACAGTATTTAGGAACAAGATTTAGGAACAATGTTTAGGGACAATATTGTTGAGATTCCATCTTCTATGTAAAATATTTATAGAGTAACTGTTCTGTAGAGATTATTGAGAGAACATAACATAATTGGTCATTACAACCCTTCAGTCAGAATTACGACCTAGTTTCTCACACCACTTATGTAGTGTGTGTTAATTTTATACATGGGTAGCGCCACCTACAGTTTAAAGTCGACTCCGAACGACAGATTTTTGAGAAACTTTTTCATGTCAATTTTATTTACTCTCAGAGTTTTTGCCAGAAATCAGCTGAGAGGAAGTGTTTGAACCGTGGCCTCACGTGTAATAATCCAACACACTACCTACTAGACGACGGCGACTGGAAGACTAAATACTGAGTGGAAATCATCGTAGAACCAATACAAGTATTTTTAATATCAACTCTGCAGTCATCTTACTTTATGGATGAGAATCTCAGAACATAGCTTAACGGAATACGCAGAGCGTACACTTCTTCATTTACAACTGTCTGCGTAGGATTCTTCATATATTGGGGCCCAGGATTATATGTAACATGGTATCTTTATGGTCAAAAAATTAGCAGCAACAAATTCATCAAACCTCTACAAGGAAAAGTAGAAGTAAATACGTCTCACATAGAGAAAACCGGCAGATTTAATTGCCAGACTAGATATAGATTGGAACCCTAAGTACAGCAGCCGCGAAGAACGGCATTTATACTCAAGAAAACGATAAATTAAATCAACGGAATTGGGTCTTAGTTGGAACCAAGTGAAGCCATAAGCATTGTGTGTTAAGGAACAATCTTTAGAGACGATGTTTAGGAACAATGTTTAGAGACAATGTTTAGGAACAATATTTAGAGACAATGTTTAGGAACAATGTTTAGAGACAATGTTTAGGGACAATATTGTTGAGATTCCATCTTTTTTTGTAAAATATTTATAGAGTAACTATTTTGTAGAGTTTTCCTAAATTATTGAAAAACCCTGTTAAAAATTCCCCACATACACAGCGACAGAAATACACACACACATACTTACTGTTTGTTTTTCAAAAAACTTTCTCATATAAATTCTTTTGAAAATAGTTTTATTAGCTTAAAAAGTTATTTTTCAACAATTTCGCAGTCATTTCAACATTCAACACATCGTTCCACAATCTCATTCCTTCCAAATTCCTTTTCCCCCTCCCCTCCCTTCTCCCCCCATCCAGCACCACTTGAATGCTTTTATTTGGCAATTTTTTTTATTTATTTTTTTATTGTATTTTCCTTAAACTTTTTATTTCTTCTACCAGAGAAGACACAAGAAATCTTAAACAATTGTTGGAGGCAAAAAAAAAATTGGTTCGTGCCTCATACAATCAGTTGTTGTTCATGATTTTCAAAGGAGGTAACAGGAGTTTGAACGAGGAGGGGTTGTCCATTTAAAAAACTGAAAGAAAAACTCTCTCTCTCTCTCTCACAATAATAAAGTTTCAAATGACAACCCGGGTTATAAAATAAAATAAAAGAAATTAAATGATGTATGTATGTATGTGTGCTGCAAAGTAAAAGAAAAAGGGGGGACGGCCACTAAACGATACTTAAAAACAAGGAAACTATGAAAGACAGTTCTTAAGACATCATTTAAGTACGTTAAGTAGGGGGGTGTTTTGCTTGAATTTTTTTTTCTATTTCTCTATCATTGTGAAGAGATTTTAATTGGATCACATCAACTTCATTAGGATTTAAACACACACAAATTCTAACAAAATTTAGTAGCATAATAAATCGTTAAAAATGGAGACAACTCCGCAGTAAACAATACGACAACTAAACATCACATAAACTTTTAATATAAAAATGTTCATAAACAGACATACATACATTTAGATAAAGAAAATGTTAATAAATGAAAGTATTGAACGGAAATAGCGATAACTAAAAAAATATAAATCGATATTAATTTTCGATAACCAAAAAATGTGAATAGAAAATTCGATAAAAAATTTCATTGCTTGGAAATATCGACAGTTGAGTAATTTTATAACAACAAAATAAAGGAAAATCATCGATATCTTGAAAATCGATAACTGTAAGTTTCTATATAAAGAAATATTTATCGAAAAATTTTCAATAAGAAAATCGATAACTGACTAGGTTGGAAATATTCTGATATGATATCAGATATCTGATATCGATAACTGTAAGTTTCTATATAAAGAAATATTTATCGAAAAATTTTCAATAGAGAAATCGATAACTGCCTAGGTTGGAAATATTCTGATATGTCGACAACTGAATAGTTTCACATTAAGAAGTAAAATTGTGAACTCATGATATCGATAAATATAAAATTTCAATGATATTAACCAATTACTGAATGATTTCAAAATATAGAAATATCGATAACTGTAAAGTTCTACATATAGGAGTTTCGATAACTAAATATTTTCGAATTGTTAGGATATTGATAATCTCAGAAACAAGATTTATCGATAAATAAATAATAAAATAATAAAAATAATTCAATATTTAAAGATATCGATAACTGAAAAATTCTACATATAGGAGTCTTGATAACTAAATATTTTCGAATTGTTAGGATATTGATAATCTCAGAAACAAGATTTGTCGATAAATAACTAATAAAATAATAAAAATAATTCAATATTTAAAGATATCGATAACTGAAAAATTCTACACACATGAGTATCGATAACCTAAAACTTTCCAACCATAGAAGTATTAATAATTTGAAAAAATAGATTTATCGATAACTGAAACCATTCAACTTTTAGAGATATCGATAACTAAACATTTTCACTGTATAGGAATGTTAGAAAGTGAGAAACCAAAAATCTCCGACTTTTTATAACAAGACCAGGGCCATGAAACGTGAGGTGAAAAACAGTTTCTTTCTATTCTCCAGGCCCAAAGCTCTTGCAGAAATCATCTTGCATGCGATTTACCCATACGGTCCAGCAGAGTTCAGCAATATTATACGTACCCTGTTTCTGCCAACAAGATTGAGCGTCCTGGTAAAACGAGTAATTAATATTCAATTTAACTGGTACAATCGGAATACCAATGCCCTGAAACATTTTGGAGATTGGGGGCTCCTTGTAGGCCTAGGCCATCTGATCAACAATTCAACAATCCGACGACATCGCTGTGTTCCGGAACCAAAGTAAAAGTTACCTTAGAATGTGTGGAAATATTCTTGAGAAATTCTCAGCATTCATGAGGTCGGACGTACAAAATGCATTCATTATGGATTTAGTGGCAGCTTGGCTGTCCAAGTAAATCAAGAGATTTTCAAGGAAAATTCCGACAACTTACAGGCATTTTGTCGCATGTAAAATAACCAAGGTTAGGCAGCTTGTAGGGAAATTTAACATCAGAACACTTAATAAATGTTCACCATGTGCCTCTCTTCATTTCTCTTGCCATATGAGATTCCGTAATGGAGTTCCTAACAGGTTGACTAACATTGCGCTTATCGTGAGCGGTAACAACAGTTCCCTAAAGAACATTGTTCAAGGCGCCATCCAAGTTAACAAAAGCTGACACTAGGTAATGTTTGTGTACCAAAGCTTTTACAATATTCCTCACCAATGAGCTTAGTAAACCTATCCGTAGTGTAGGCGTGTTGAGCACTACTGACCAGAGCAGGAAAGTGGTTGAACCATATCTCGTTGCCTAGAATAATTTTCAGTATTGTTAGGAAAATGAAAAATCAAGATTCTGCTGTTTTGCTTTTACATCGTTTAACATTAAAATTATAAACAAAAGCTACAAAAACAAAACAATGCAGTAAACAAAGCTGTTTACAAATTATCGTACTGCTAAATATAACAACAAATACCAGCATAAAAAAATGTAAACAAAATACACAAACAACAATAATTAATGATTGTTATATTTATAGAGATTTCGAGAAGGCGAAATCAAGAACATTCGCTTTCAAGAACATTCATCAGACTGTTTACGGTGTCATACAAGAGGCAAGTCAGAGCAGGCGAGTGAGTGAGAGAAGTTCAGTCAGTCTTGTGTAAAGAGGCCTAAAACACACGATTGCCACCATTTTGTTGTAAGCTTTAAGGCCTGAAAATGCCAATGACCAACTTATTCCCATAAGCAAAGACATTAAAAAAACCACATCTTTGCTGGCACCCCCAAAAGTTTTCTCGCAATGATATACCACAGCAAAGACAAGAGAATTCCAATTTATGGCCTGTCCTATAGAGTCAGCAACGATTTTTGTGGTCCAAAACAATGCAAAGAAATTTACAACGTAGTCTTTGACTTTACATGTATCGAATACCGATAGCCATGATAACAGTCCCTGAAGAGATATTTTCGGAAGCGCTTTACACGTCCGTTAAAGCTTCTGGCGGGTAGTACTTATATCACAGAACACTCTCCATATTTTTTATCAAGGAGCCGTTTGAAGAGAGTAATCGTGGTTTAAAGATCTCGGTTACAAAGATCTGTCGTCGTGCTTAGACAAGCAATTGTTGTTGTTTACATCAAGTTGTGAACAGTGGCGCACAGAATTGTGCGAATAATAAAGAATTTTAATTAAAACTAAACACAAATTTATTTTTATTTTATTTGCCATCTACGAGCTTATATTTTAAAAGTTAAAAACGTAACAATATTTTCTGGACGATTAAGGTTAGACTAAGGAACCTTGGATTACTTGCAAAGGATATCGATGGTCTCCCATTTTTTGTGATTAAAACAAGGGTACTTAAGACAGGCAGAAAAGATACACTGCAGCTAGAGGATCACCATATCTACAGAAAAGAAATTTAAAAAAAATCTTAAATCTTCAATAATAGAAACACAGTCATTGAATTTATTTCTCCAACATTCGTCTTTTTCTTGTCTTCCATTTTGTTTTAAAAAATTTATAAAATTTTTATTTTTTTTATTGTGTTTTACTCGATGATTAAATGATTTATTTTATTAAAACGCTTGTTAAACAATGCTCAGCTCATGTATTAGAGATGAACACCAACAACCAGCTACTAGGGTAGCCATTACGACCATTACAACAACTCTACTTGATTCACTTACCCACTTAAGGGATGAACTGGACAAAAACTCTCCTGATGCGATGAGTAGAAATATTGTAAAAAAAAACACGAAGAAGAAAAAAAGAAAATTCAATTGTTAAGTGCAAAAACAAATACTAAGGAAAATAAAATCAAAAAACAACAACAACAATAAGGAAAAAAGAGCAGAAAAGTACTAAAGTGACTTGCTGCAGAGTTGCATTAACTTTTTTTGTTTTTTTCTTTCTTTTTTTTTGCTTCTCCTCTTTTCACCAACAATTTTTGATATTTTTTTGTTCTCTAAATATCATTGTTGTTGTTATTGTTAAGTTTGTCTTTTTTTTGTTGTTGTTTTTTATTTTGCAATTTGATTTCATGCATCATAAACTAGAAATTCGTAAAAATGCAGCTGCAACATCATCAACATCAATATCACCAACAGCAACAGCAGCAGCAGCTGATGACCAGTTGAAAGACAAAAAAAAACCAGAAGAAAAACGAGAAAAGTCAGGAAAAAAAATAAATCACACTTTAAAACGTGGAACAAAAACATTTGATAGAGGAGGCATTGATAGAATGAAAAGTATTTTCAATTTCTTTTCTTAAGACATAACGCACCTCAATACAAAACAGACAAAAAAGTTCAAATTTGTGAACAAACATTCATGCATATTAGTCTAGCAGGCCTGAGTCCTTGGTTCAAACCCCAGCTCAGATATCTCGAATAAAACGATTTATGAGAAAATATTTCTTCGTTGACTTTCTCTCATCATTCTTCTGGCAAAAACTTAGCGAGAAAAAAAATTTCCATGAAAAGTTTCTCAAAAATCTGTCGTTCGAAGTCGCCATTAAACTGTAAGTTCCGCGACATACAGTGGTGGCCACGAATTTAAGACACGACATTTTACTTCTACATTTGTGATAATTTTTACATCTTATCAAAAATATTTTAGGTCCATGATATTTTTCTTAAGATTTTAGTAATATTAGGAAGAATAATTAATAATAGTTTGCTGCCTATATTTGGTTAAGAATTTTTATTTTCATATTATATAGATCAAGACAAAATGCTAGTCGGGATTTGATATTTTTTTGCACAAGTGGTTTACGATGGGCAATACACCCACGCAAGTTTTTTTCATTTAGACATCTTCTTATCGCCCTAGACGAAATATCAATACCAAAATCCAATACAATTTTATTCTTTATTTTACTTGAGCTCGTGAAAGGATTATTAGCAGCTACTTTAGGGTGTAGTTTTTCGGGCTCTAGGTTGCTGTTTGACATTTTTGGTGGTACTATGTTGCTTGATGTTCCAGCGCGTTGTAAATCTTGCATCTAGAACATTTAAGCAGCTTGGATATCTCCATTATTATTTTTCCATCAAATTTTACTTGTTGGATCAGTTTTCGCTCGGTATCGGTATTCCAGGTATCTCTGACCATTTATAATTAAATATTTCTATGTATTCCAACATAAAATAAAATAAAACATTCGTTGCTCAACGTTTAGCTTCAAAAAACAAGAAATAATCATTTAAAAGCCAGATATTTCTGAAATGTCTTAAATTCGTGGCCAATTCCAAATAAACGTTTTTACAATAATATGATCAAAAAGCAACAAAATGTAAAAAGAAACGAAATAAAATAATGGTACTTTTTCTTAATATTACAGGGTACATAGAAGAATAAAGAATATTAAATTTGATATTACAGGATTGTAAATATTATCACAACTAAGTCAGTCATATGTCGTGTCTTAAATTCGTGGCCACCACTGTATGTACATACATAACATACATAATTGGTCACTACAACCATTTAGCCAGGATTATGACCTAGTTTCGCACACCACTTATGCTGTGTGTGTCGATTTTATCCGGGGTGGAGGGACCGACAGTTTTAAGTCGACTCCGTACGACAGATTTTTGAGAAACTTTTCATAGCATTTCTACTTGCTCTCAATGTTTTTGCCAAAAGTCTGCAGAGAGGAAGTCGCCGTAGAAATAATTTGTTGTAACGGGTGATTTTGTTTAGCTATTATCGTTTTGGCAACACTGGTTTAAACAGCTCACGCACGTTTCGTGTTTTGTTTCACTGTCAAACATCTTCAGTTTGGTCCATAATTTAACCATGAATCGTCTTACAAACCGAACAACGCCTGCAAGTCATTGAATTTTATTATCAAAATGCGTGCTCTGTTAGGAAAGTTTATCGCGCGCTTCTTCCATTTTATGGTCAGTTTAATCGACCCAATGAAGCGGCTATTCGGGCAAATTTACATTGTTGGACATTAAACCACCAACACGCTTACGTAGAGTGCGATCTGAAGAAAATATCGCAGCTGTATCGGCCAGTGTTAATGATGACCATCAATTATCGATTCGTCACCGTTCGCAGCAATTGGGCCTCTGTTACTCAACAACGTGGAAAGTTTTGCGAAAGGATTTAAGTGTGAAGCCTTTCAAGATACAGCTGGTGCAAGAATTGAAGCCGAACGACCTACCGCAACGCTGAATTTTTTGTGAATGGGCTGTTGGCAAATTTTCCGAAGATCCACTTCTTTATCGAAAAATTGTGTTCAGCGACGAAGCTCATTTTTGGCTCAATGGATACGTAAATAAGCAGAATTGTCGATTTTGGCGTGAAGATCAGCCAGAAGCATTGCAAAAGCTACCAATGCATCCAGAAAAAGTCACAGTTTGGTGCGGTTTATAGGCTGGTGGCATCATTGGACCGTACTCCTTAAAAGATGCTGCGAATCGTAACATAACTGTGAATGGTGAGCGCTACCATGAGATGATATTCAACTTTTTGTTGCCCAAAATGCAAGAGCTTGACTTGCATGACATGTGGTTTCAACAAGACGGTGCCATATGCCACACAGCACGCGTAACAATGGACTTATTGAGAGGCGAGTTCGGTGAACATTTTATTTCACTTTCGGGGCCGGTCAATTGGCCACCCTTTATTTTGTTTTGTTGGAGATGTCTGACCTGGAGTTTGAACCGAGGCCTTACATCTAACAAGCCAACACATTACCTACTGGACTACGGCGACTACAAGTAAGCTGTGCCCAAGTAAACTGTGCCCAACTATTCTGTGCCCTAGAAAGCTGTGACCAAGTAAACTGTGATTGAGTAAGTTGTTCCCAAGTAAGATGTGCCCAAGTAAGCTGTACCCAAACAAATTGTAACAACGTAAGCTGTACCCAAGTAAGCCGTACCCAAGTAAGCCGTACCCAAGTAAGCTGTGCCCAAATAAGCTGTGCCCAAGTAAACTGTGCCCAAGTAAGCTGTACCCAAGCAAATTGTACCCAAGTAAACTGTGCCCAAATAAGCTGTGATCAAGTAAGCCGTACCCAAGTAAACTGCTTCCAAGTAAGCTGTGCCAAAGTAAGCTGTGCCCAAGTAGGCTGTGTCCAACTAAACTGTGCCCAAGTAAACTGTGCTTAAGTAAGCTGTGCCCAAGTTAACTGTACCCAAGTAACCTGTGCCAATTGAGGTGGTTGCCAGCTGAACCTAACCTAACCAAGTTCTGCCCGTTATATACGAAAAAGCGTACCAAAACTACCTTAAAAGAATCGGCTTTTCTGCAAAAAATCCAAAGGCGGTCTTTTTCAAGGACACTGTGTTTTTTGTATATAATGTTTAACCCTTTAAGAGTGGTCTTGACTGTTTTCTCTGCTCTAGACTCATTAATTACTCTTCGTTTTTTGTTTTTTTTTTTTTTTGTTTTTCTCTCAATAGATTTTTCATTGCAAATCTTTCTTAAGTACTCATGTTTCTCTTTTCTTTTTTTCTAAGGCACAAAAAGAATTCAAGATTTTTTCTTTTTTCTCTCTATCCCTCCTACTTCCCTCTCCTTTGCCTTACAATACTTATGCAAAAATATTTCATAACTTAATGGGTGGTTATGAAGTAGAATGCCTCGGTTATTGGGAAAGTTTAAATAAATTTTTAATAGACTTGTTGGCCTCTCGTACCTGACTTCTATTTTTCGTTCATGCATTCATTCATTCATTGCTTTGTTCATTCATTTCAGTTCATGCCTTTCATTTGCTCATTCATCTTTGCAACATTTGTAATGCTTGGAAATGATTACCTTGTTCTACACTCCTCCCCTGCTTGACGGTCTTTCTCTTTTAGTAAACGTTTCTTAAGTCTGTAAAGATTTATAACTTGTTGTTGTTATTGTGATTGTTGGTTATTTAGAAGTTTGTTTTTGTATTTGTCTCTTAACTTGGCCTTTACCCAGAAAGAAAGAAAGAAAAATTTGCGAAAATATTTTTTGTTCACCCCAAAACAAGTTGATTGAAACAGCAGAATATGAAGACAACAAAAACAGAAAACCAAGTAACAGGCGGGGGGAAGAACTGGAGGAACTGAAAGTTAATGAACCATTATAGTTTGACTATAAGTTATTACCAGTTTATGGCCAAAAGAGAGAGAGAAAAACCGAATGCATAAGAGAGCAGGACATTGTTGAGGACCAAATATTTATTGGCAAACCAAAAGGAAGATGACATTCAATGCATCGAGGGGAGGAGATGTCACAAAACACAAACAACAAAAAATCTGTGGTTTGGGTTTTAAAGGATAACAAGGAAGAGTAACGTTTTATTTTTTTCTCTTTTAATTTTTCTTTAAAGGGTTCGTAAGATTTGGAAGTTATTGATTGAAATCGAAGGATTTATGAATTCGTTTTCAATATTAAAAGGATTCAATTGGAATAGGCAGTTGGAAGGATAATTTAATTTGGAATCTTTGGAATCTTTGGGGAACGATTGAAATGGAAACCAAACTTCAGCAGCAGCACCACTTCACTTCTACATGAAATGCTTAAGTTCTTAAATTCCTTGTATAGAATTCTTAATGTAGCATGTGCTGTGTGACACATGACGTCATCCATTGGGCAGTACATAATGTCACTGACTACATAATCTAGAGATCGCGTGGCTGGACTCACATGACTTTTTCGGAATGCATTAAACACTCTAGTAGCTCATGTCGATTGGTATCTTATCCACAGTTGACAATTTGTTGTATTCAAGTACCCATTCACCCTGAAAAGGGCCTCGCCACTGAAGATGATTTTCTTGTGCTTCAGAACCCATTCAGCGAATATACTTCCCTCTCTCCACAGTTGTCTACAGTTAATTGTCAAAACATAACGAATAAATGGCAACTGATTTGACAGATGTTAGCCATTATCCAGATGACCCTTATCAAGTGTCTAAGTCAATTAGGCAATTAGGACCGAGAGCTCGGTGAAATACCTGGTAATAAAGTTGGACCCCAGACTGACATTCTCGTATCAGATTCAGTACTCGGCTAACAAGGCCCAGAAGATCGTTGGACAGCTCAGCAGATTAATGGCGAATATTGGAGGACCGCTACCGGCCTGACGGAGACTCCTTAATCCCTGTGGATCTGCTGGCGGCAGAGCGGATGGAGATTTATAAGGCGAAATCGGGTGGAAATCATATAACCGGTTACTTCAGGGAAAACACCATTTCAAAATGGCAACAACGATGGAACGAGGAAGATAGAGGAAGATGGATAAACTACTACGTTACACAGATGCTATCGGGTCACGGATATTTTAAAAAATATCTGCACAGAATGGGCAAGGCCTCCTCCCCTTACTGTCTGTACGAGGAAGGGGAGGTAATTGATGACGCAGAGCACACTGTTTTCGAGTGTGCACGCTGGCATATCGCTCTGTACTGACGTCAATAGTTGGGGTCTAACTAACATTGTTGGGGTTATGATTGCGAGTAGTGAACATTGGACCTCGGTAATGAATTACGTAGAGCGCATTCTGAGACGGAAAAAGAGAGATCTTGAGGCTGCAGAACAAGTAAGCATGTCGGCATAGGTGATACTGTCACACGGGCCAAGCGTAACCGAAACGATGATTTAGATGAAAGGAATAGTGGAGACGCTTAGATGACTCCTCAAATTTCGACTCGCAATCCGGACGCGGATATGAACATGAAGGGGCCAAAGGGCCAAAAGGACTCCACTCCGAAGTAACACCACCGTAGTTCCGGAGTGGGCACAAACAAGTCCACAGGAAACGAGGGGGGATTTGGTGGGTGAGGTGACTTCCTCTATGGTGCGGTTAGGTACATTTGCCCCTCCTCGGCGAAAAAAAGAAAAAAGTGTCCAAGTTTGGAAATCCCAGGCGAAAGAGTCGATAGTTGAACCCGGTGAAGGATTGGAAAATATATCTTGTATCGTCTGGTGAAAAGTAGCAATTCTGTTGCCCTGAAATTGAAACCTAAACCACAGAAAGGGCCAATATCCAAAGCATTGGTCCTCTTAATCACATACATACATACATACATAATTGGTCATTACAACCCTTCAGTCAGGATTACGACCTAGTTTCTCACACCACTTTATGTTGTGTGCGTTAATTTTATACATGAGTAGCAGGACCTACAGTTTAAAATCAATTTCGAACGACAGATTTTTGAAAAACTTTTCATCGCAATCTTATTTACTCTCAGATTTTTTGCCAGAAATCTGCTGAGAGGAAGTCGCCGAAGAAATAGTTTTTGTATTTTTGTTTTTGATGTCTGGCTGGGGGTTTGAAAACTGGCTTTTCGTCTAATACCTACTAGACTACGGCGGCGTCAGGCCCTCTTAATCAAAGACATTAAAACCACAATTTTGCTTTCACCCTCAAAAGTTTTCTCGCTATGATATACCACAGCAAAGACAAGAGAATTCCAGGTTATGGCGTGTCTATGTGTACTCCCTTTGCCTTATCACACCCACCTATAAAGTCAGTAACGATTTTTGTGGTCCAAAACTCTGAAAAGAAATTTACAATGCAGTCTTTGACTTTACATGTATCAGTACATTGCATTGATAACAGTCCCTGAAGCGGAAGCGCTTTACACGTTCGTTAAGGCTTCTGGCGGGTAGTGCTTATACCACAGAACACTCTCAATGTTTCCTATCAAGGAGCCCTTAGTATAGACTTGTTGAGAGCTACTGATAAACGATAAAAACAAAAAGAGAAAATCAGTACCACATTGTTCCACTCCCATGCTAATACTTTGAGAAATATGGGGTCCAACGTATAGGTCTGAGCTATCTTGCGATGGACATTGATGGTCTACCAAACAACTTAACACCGGCATCTTAAATTCTGTGTCACTCAGGAAGCACAGCGTTCTCCATATTGTTACGTTTTTATATTTTTAAAAAACGTTTAAAATACGAGTTCGTTGATTGCAAACAAAATAAAAATAAATTTGTGTTCAATTTTAAATCAATTCTTTATTGTTCGCACTACTTTTGGGTGCCACGGTTTACAACTTGGCGTATACAACAGCAATTTGTTTAGTTCGCTATTCTTCTTTACACTTCTGTTTGCGTAGGCTCTAACAACTGTTCGGTAAATCTTTACAAAGGCGATCGCCAAGCTACGAGTGTTTTCTTCACATGCAACGCGTTTCACACAAGACTGACTGAATTCTTACTACTCGTTGCCTGCTTTGTCTTGCCTTGTTATAGGCCCACGTAATTAGTCTGATGAAATTTCTTGAAGTCGAACGCCTTCTCAGGAACTCTATCTCGACTTCATTGTTGTTTGTGTATTTTGTTCACATTGCTTGTTGTTGCGTTCTTGCTTACTTGTCTATCCCCTTTCTTTCATACTGATGTTGTTGGTTTACTTGTAACAAGTTCGTTGTATTTGTTTGTGTAGCTTTCGCTCATTTTAATGTTAAACGGTGTAAACCGTTTCCATTTACGTAACAATATTTTTGTTGTTGTTATTCCAATTATCGCATTATCACTCTCTACAATATTGCGAATCTCGAAGAAATCCAAGCAAAAATCAGTCTAGTTGTAGTCGCCTAGGCTCTAGATTAGCGGGTAGCTTGCCTACTTGTTCACAGGCAAGATCACTCCGTGGCCATATGGCCAATAGGCTCTAACTCTTAGGGCCATTATTACAACTTGCCGTTAACTAAAGAGAGGATTTTAACGGGCAGATAAATTGACTTTTCATTATTATATCGGGTCCGCGATCTAACGTTTTTTTTTTCAACTAGTGCTTATTTCGTGAATGGTAACACTTAGCTCCTGTCTGATTTGACAGATAATTAGTTTTATCCTTCCGCTGAACGAATATGGTTGTGTATACGCTTAAACAACGCTGGGAAATATTGCGACATTACTTTGAAAATCATGGTAATCATGTTGCATGTGTGCGAAAATTGCATACGGATTTTGGAAGAAGAGAAGCACCGTCAGCTCCGTATGTTCGATATCTTGTGAAAAAAGTGAAGGAAACTGGCATCCTCATCGATAAACCGTGAAAGGCTAAAAACAGTGCGTATAGCCGAGAATATTGCTGCTGTGGCAGAAAGTGTGCGTGAAGCACCATCAACATCAATTCACCGTCGTTCTGAACAATTGAACATTTCGGAGACATTATTGAGATGAATTTTGCATAAAGACCTTGGTATGACGCCCTACAAAGTCCAATTGGTTCAGGAGTTCAGCGTTTTCGCTTCGCTAAGTGGGCCTGCGATCGACTTACAGAAAATGCCGATTTTGGCAAAAAAAGTCATCTTTTCAGATGAAGCCCATTTTGATCTTGGCGGATATGCAAACAAGCAAAATTGTCGCATTTGGGGCACAGAAAACCCGCACGCATACATTGAAAAGCCGACGCACCCAAAACGAGTCACTGTTTGGTGCGGACTTTGGTCCAGAGGCATAATTGGGGCATTTTTCTTCGAAAATGAGCAAGGAGTGGCCGTTACAGTCAATGGCGATCGTTATCGGGCCATGTTGAACGAATTTTTCTTCACAAAAATTGAAGAGGAGGACATTGGCAACATTTGGTTTCAACAGGACGGCGCTACGTGCCACACAGCCGAAGCTACACTCGATGTTTTGCGCCCTGTTTTTAAAGATCGCTTTATCAGCCGCAGAGCTGATGTCATTTGGCCACCTCGGAGCTGCGATTTGATACCGTTGGACCATTATTTGTGGGGTGTCGTCAAAGATAAGTGTTACGCCGACAAGCCAGAGACAATTGACGCTTTAAAGGACAATATTCGTGAAGCCATTGGTGAAATACAGCTGCACACAATCGATAATGTGCTTAAAAATTGGATAGATTGTGTTGGCTACTGCATGGCCAGCCGTGCCAGCCATTTGAATGAAATTATTTTCCATTATTAACCGGAAGGATTGTACTTTCAAATAAAAAAAGAAATTTGAGAAAATATTCCGTCGTTTTTTTAAGCATTTTCAAAAAAAAAAGGTATTTGGCCGACCCTTTAAGTGAACAATAAGATAGAAGTAAGCGTTAAGCTTAAAAACGAAGCCTGTCCTTCCCACACTGCGTTTAAAAAAACTTGTTTAATTAAGCAGTTTTATTGACATTGCTACGGCACTGCCATATTTTTAAAAAAGTCAACTTTATTTTATCATTAGGTTTTAATAACAAAAAGAAGTTAAAGGTGACTTTAAAGTTCACTTTAGCTAAAGTTAACTTTAAATAAACCCAACTTTAACGGGAAGTTGTAATAATGGCCCTTAATATATATTTTTTTATGATCAAAGAGCAAAGCCATGATGAGCAGAATAAATGGCAATACAGTATAGTATAGTCTGGATTAATTTACGAATCTCTGGCTATGCTATTAGCAATTATAGTCAGAGCTTAAAGTGTTTACTCATGAAGAGTTTGTAGTGAGTTTTAGAATGAAAATAATGAAGAGCTTTACAACAATTTTAATTTAATTATTTATTTATGACCTTATGACACATGTTTAATTGCATTTAAAAACTTATCTTCCACTCATTCGAATTAAATTATTTGATTGTCATGTTTGTGTGGTATTTTTAAGAATCATTTGTTATGAACAATTTAACCGCAAATAAATATTTTAATTTTCTTGAAAAATGTCTTCTTTCAGTCTATTAAAGTTCACACACACGGCTTATCGACATGCCATAAAGTCTGGTTTCACCGAAAAATGCCATTTGTAATGTTAATGACATTCACAAGATACCTGCCTGCTCTGCACTCTACTTGGCATTATTCAGGCATGAGAGAGAGAGACAGACAGAGTGGTAAGGTGCAAGAGAATGTATAATAAATCCTAACGAATTTCTTATAAAACGGAGAATTTAAATTGTGGTAATAGCGGACAGAAGAGAAAGAAAGAGAAATTTAATGCTTATAATTGATATATTTATTGTACACTAAGGGGCAAAATTATAGCAGAAAGTGTTTGTTTTTTTAATAACTTGTGAGTTTTATAGGAAATTTTGAAGCTAAGCACGTCCGATAAGGAAGATTACGAAACACGGACAAATGAAAACATTTTAATGGAAGACCTAATAGATTTGGCGTAAATATATTCCTCCGGTCGCTTATATACTATGTACTGCTGGAATATTGCGACCATTAGACCTCTTATATGATCTCCAATCTAAATAAGCCATGCCTATAATGTCTTCCACAATACCGCAGCTCTTATACTTAGGTCCTCCCGTAGTACTTGATTTTTTCTTCTGAGATGCTTTAACACTTCTCAGTTTGTGTTCTGGTGATTGATTTTCCTAATCACAGATTCTACACATTTGGCTTGAAGTTGAACAAGTGTTTTTAGAATCTGAGTGCTTGGTAAGAAAGTCAATTACTATTCCAAGGCAATTTTGTATTGTGTTGTAGCATCTCTTAAACCTCATTCTATTGTTAGTATCCAGCAAAAGTTCAGACTGACTCTCACCTATTTGCTTTGAGGGGTCCAGCAGAGTGTTTCCTAATTTCCTCTGCCCAGCTGATTGGGCTTATACGAGCCAAGCTTGCAAACTGACCATTTATTGTCGTACATAAAATAGGGTCCAACCGAAGCTGGCCCTATTTACTCAATTTACTCAATTTAGTAAGACAGTTTTATTCTCTAGACAATCTTATAAAAAGCGAGTGATTGAATGGAGCCTTAGCTATCAGATTGCTTGACTAAGAAAAGTTCTTCGCACTTCCGGCTCGAAATGAGTGTACACTTGCAATAGAAGGGTACTCGAAGGTTTTCTTATAAGTTCCGAATGTTTTCTCAGGAACAGAACACCACCGTTCGCGTTCCTCAGCCTATCCTTAACTTATACGTACGTATGCTATCGAATTATCCGTCCATTTAAAGAGTACGTAGAGTCTTTAAATTGTTTCATTCAGTTTTATTATTTAAGCTCGTTGAGCAGCCTAATGTTAAGAGTTTTTCTTCTGTCCAGCGGCAATTAAGAAGGAATCTGGCAGCCAATCGATTTTTTTGCTAAACTTGTCTCTCATTACCCTAACTAGAGCCTCCATAGTTCTGATACTCTAATTCAAATGCAACGGACTTAAATCGAAAAGAATTTTGATCGGGCAGAACTAGCCTAACCGTCATGTAAAAGTTCAGTCAGTCTTGTGTGAAGAGGCGGTGGTTGTGTAATCGCGGTTTGAAGATCTCCGTTACAAAGATCTTTCGAACAATTGACTAGTAATTGTTATTGTTTATGCAAAGGATATAAACAGAGGAATAACAAACAAAGCAATTGTTGTTGTTTACATCAAGTTGCAAACAGTGGCACACAGAATTGTGCGAACAATAAGGAATTTTAAATAAAATTAAACACAAAATAATTTTTATTTTATTTGCAATCTACGAGCTTATATTTTAAACGTTTTTGAAAGCTAAAAACGTAATAATACATTCAGTATATAATTCTTGGGCTGTATCTCCAAGATTTTCCTGCCGGTATTCTGCATACAGTAATCCCTCGATTTATGTCGCAGTTGGTTCCCAAAAAGGCGATGTACATCGAATGACGACGCAAATTGAAGTTAGAGGAAACAAAAAACTTGACGACGTAAATCGAAACAACGTTAATCGAGGTGACGTAAATCGAAGGATTACTGTATCATTTTAGCGATGCTCTCTCTGTGAGCATTCCATGTCAATTTCTTATATCAGTTTGCTCCCTTATCGCTTATCATTTCGTCCCCAGCGTTTGCTTCCTCAGATCGCATGGATACGACTTCTATTATCCTCTCTGGATGTGAATCGACGTACACATATTAAAAATTTGTGTTTGGAAATGCGAAACGTCTTACTTATGGAGACATTTCAGCTGCCCAAATACGTGATAAAGATGTTGGAGGGCACTCCATACCAAATACACATAAAATTTGGCTCCCCTTAGGCGTATGATTAATATTAATTGATTAAAAATTTCGGAATAACTTTGTCTCCTCCATCAAAAATGTTATAATACCGTGAAATGGTAGTTATTTTCTAGCATCTTAACTCCTTAAGACTTCCTGTCCTCATCTTCTGCCATTTCTTCATTGTTTCTTAAAATTTTCTTTTCATTTTGAAAATGTTTTGTGTTTCGCTTACGTTTTTTTTTTTTTGTACGTGAAAGTTTTCAACTTTTCTCAAGTCAAGTCAAGTCTCTCGTTTTTTCTCTGTTTTTTGTGGAAATTTGTAACTTTTTATTAAAATTATACTCAAATTTGTTTTTGTTGTTATTGTTATTGTTGTTATTGTTGTTGTTGTTGTTTAAGTTGTCTCAAGTTTATTGTTTATTTACCGCGACTTTCTTTCAAACTGACTACAGGGAATACCTAACTGACTGGCTGGCAAGAGTGACTTGGTAATGAGAAGTTCATTGACTCTGTGAAACATGATGGTGGCGTTCTTTTTTTATTTTTTTTTTGTTGTTAAAAGTAACTTTCATTTATTGTTGTTACCTCCAGTTGTTGTTGTTACACCGTTAAGAAAATAATTACAATTATTTGATGACTTTTTTTCCTTCTCAAGTTGTAAAGTTGTTGCACGAAAAAAGATGTGAATTGAAGTTTTGTCTCCAGATTTTAAATTTTTCTAAGAAAGTTGCATGGAACTTAAAGCGAAATTAATCGAAAACTTGTAAAATTAAACCGAAATATTATTTTTAGGGACTGTACAGTTATAGAAGGTGAAAAAACATCTGTAACGATATCAATAAGACCTCCTACCAAATTTGTTTCTAAAAAACATGGTACTCACGATTGGATTTATCCAAGAAATATTTAAAAATTACCATCTTTCAGTCAAGAACAGCTCACTACTAACATGTGTATATACCGCAGTGAGAGCTATTTCTTTGAAATATCGAGTATTTATCTAGCGCATGTCGTCAATACAATTGATAAGAAAAAATATACCAGAACTGATCCTGAACCGCCCTACAACGTATGTTCCGGAAATCACCAGTAATGCATAAGTGATTACATCGAGAGAATACAAGGCTTCATTAAAATTAAAACTAATTAAAGCACCTGCATTGGCCCCTTGTGATAGTATATGAAGTAATGCCACGCAGCTAAATCACAAGCCCTGATTAATCGGTACCGCCATACATCATCAGCATAAACCAAACAAGCTGAAAATCAGCCAGAGAGTATAAGGAATTTAATAATCGATGCAATGTTAAGTTACGATAGCTACCTTAATCACTACAAAAGTTCCTAAGCATACATGCCTGATACGCAAGGACCAGTAAAAAGATATATGTTGACAGAGATGTCTCGATGATTCTGTTTAAATAATTAATTGACATGCTTCCTATCCAATTTAGGCCAAATGAGTCTGACAGTGAAACGAAACTCTTGATCATCCCTAAGAATTCTATAAATAGGGCAGAATCGTATCTAGAGGATCCAACAAGTACTGTGCGATATTTGTCAAACATCTTGTTTGCCAAGCATCTTATTTGTCAAACATTTTGTTTGTCAAGCATTTTGTTTGTCAATCATCTTGTTTGCCAAGCATCTTCTTTGTCAAGCATCTTCTTTGTCAAGCATCTTCTTTGTCAAGCATCTTCTTTGTCAAGCATCTTATTTGTCAAACATTTTGTTTGTCAAGCATCTTCTTTGTCAAGCATCTTCTTTGTCAAGCATGTTTTCTTCTATGTATGCCTACTAGATGGAAACCAATTAAGCATAACGAAAAGGGCTTTTTTACGGCATGTGCCAAAATCTTATCTGATCTGTATCGCGCTAGATTTCTTCATTTAATTTAATTTAATTTAATTTAATGAGCTTCTCGTTGTTATTTTTCTTGTCGTTCGATTCATATTTCTTTAGGAAAAACGTTGGACTATGTGCACTATGGGTTGATGTTAACCAAGTTCCTTTGGTTTCATGGTTAAAGATACCAGCTTCAGTTTCCCTTCAGAAACTGTTCACAGCCCTTCCTATATTCACTCCAGTTTCATATATGATTCTTAACCTTTAATGTAATGATGCTTTTAAAGACTTGAGCGCGAGTATTTCATATGAAATCTTTTCTTATTAAGACCCCGCCTGTTTAACAGTTGCGTATTGCCAAGACTTGTTTAAAAAAGGGTTGTTCAGTAACTTCTGAAATTCAGCAAATTCTTAATTATTTTCTAAAAAATACGAGAAATTATTTAATTATTACACGTAAATAATCAAAGTTGGCAAAACAATATTTTCGTTTTTCCTTTGATAGAAAAACAATTTCCTTCTTTGCTTTCGCAGATTCACAGAGGAAAAGCAACTTTCATTTGTTTAATAGAATAATAATGTAGTTTTTCTAAGGAAAAGTGAAAATATTTTTGAAAAAGGCAAACATTTTCTAAAAAAACAAAAATTATGAATTTCTTAAAAAAAAGTTTCTAAAATACAGACTTTTAATGAAACAGTGGGTACACGATAATAAGAACATAAGATTAATAGGTGGTTCCTTTAGACACAACATTAATAGGTGAAATGTTGTGGGTTTTGTGAAGACGCATAAGAAATCGCGGATTATATTATAAGCAACTTTCCTTGTCTTCAGATACCTAAGCCATCTGGTAAACTGTTAGACGGTAAGACAGTAAAGCCCTGCTTAGCCAAACGTCCACGGAATGCAAAGAAAAATGCTTTTGTTTTCAGCATATGAAGAACAATGTGAATGCCTATTGAAATTGCATTACGATTCGGTAATCGCTCTCCTTGTTTTCCCTATTCTAAGTATGAACGTACTTTCTGTTACTTTCCGTGAACGTTTGGCTAATCGGGGCTTAAGCATGAGGATTCAATAGGGTTTGTAAACGGTATTGAACGACCACGAACATTACTTCTACGAGGCTTTAGTGCATGAATTTTATCTCATATTAATAACCAGGACCGTGGTTTGTTTTAAAAACTAGGATCACCGCATAAGAAGTAATCAACTGTGTCTTCCCGTTCTATATCGTTAAACTATGACAAAATCCTTCGGTATTGATCTCCAGTCATTCAGAGTCCGATAAATGCAACCAACAACATTCGTTACGGTTGCTCTACTATGAGTAGACACCCTTGAATAAACTATGGCGCCTGGTATCATATTCGGCCATGTTAGTCCAAAGAATCTTTGGGTCTAAGAGGCCTTATTGTACAATGGATCAATTCGACCTCCAGCTACTGTACTTGTCTTAATTGACAAGTACACGTCCTCTAACCTAATAGCCCTTATCTTGGAATTTTACGTTTTCGAGGTAATTGTCGAGAATATTTCTTATAATCGAGGCACAGCAAATGCTGCCCTGGCCAGCTCATCGTGTGTTTCATTTCCACAGAAGTCTCGATGGCCTGGGATGCCTAACAAAGTCTACTAAGAAAAGATATTATTCCTGCAGGCTCTTACTGGCGCACTGATAATGTGCGATTGAAAGGCAACAAGAGCCACCTGGTTCTAAACGTGCACTCGCTTCGACCTAAGCTAGAAATAAGCAGACACCCCAGATGGCCAAGAATAACACTTAAGCGTTTAAAAAGTCTGCAGTAATGACTTCAGTTGGGCTCTATTGATGAAACGCTTTAGAGTTCATCTTCAAGATATCTGTGTACATCACGATATCGAAACCATTGATAGAATTTTCCCGATTGTTTTCCACGATTACAAAGATTTTTACATCGAATCTATTATCGAAGTTAAGTAAGATATTTAGTTTATCCACTTCAATCTTTAATAGCTGATCCCGCACAGAGTTTCTCTGTACAACGACCAGAGAAAAACCTGGTTAATTGAAACAGCTATGGGTGGTAACAAGTTGGGTGTTGTAAACCTTGTAGGCGTCCAGGCCAGATAATCAGTAATTTGGTCTTGAAATACTTAAAAGAGTTAGAAGAGTTAAAAGGCCATTGAAAGGCCCAGCATGCATTGACAATTGCAGATGATTTGGTGTCGTTCGTATGGGACTTGATTGAAGCATGGCTATCTGGGTTTATCAGGCGCACCATCCACCGAACATTGAACATGTTTAATAAGACCATGACCTCCGCTTGAAATACATTGCAGTTGTCAGAACCTTTAATAAACCGTGCATACAGGATTAGGATTACGTCCTAGCTTCTCATATCCACTTATTTTGTTTGGGTTAATTTTATACATGAGTGGCGGGACCTACAGTTTTAAGTCGACTCCGAATAACAGATTTCTTGAGAAACTTTACATGGCAATTTTATTTTATTCACAGAGTTTTTGCCAGAAATATGCTGAGAGAAAGTCGCCGAACAAATATTTTTTCAAATTTAGTTTTGATGTCTGATCGGGGATTTGAACCGTGGCCTCACGTCTAATAAGCCAACACACTGCCTACTTTTTTTTTGCGGTAAGGAGGGAAAATGCTTTATGGATTCATGATGGTCGTCACCAGACATGATATGTCGGACTCTCCCACTGGGTATACCGGCTAAAAACCCGCCTTGTCTCCTCACCGGGGAATCATTCCACCTCGGAACCATGGTTGCATTACTTCGAGGTGGACCCCTTTTCTGGCATATGTTCCAGTTCCATTATCATCAGCCTGCGTCCAGGCTCCGCTCTATTCTCATTCGGCTGCGTCTAGGTCAAATTTCTTCCTTCGCAGGACGTGCTCTACAAAGTGTTATACTGCGTTCCAGCTCTCTCTTCTGTTTATCATTTTCAGCACGACGTTTGTAGGGCTAATGACGCCGATTTCAGCTTCGAGTCGCTGACGGCTTTCGGCCCAACGACGACAGCTGAAGAAAGTGTGTTCGGAATCATCTAACGCTTCTTTCTCTTCATAAATACAGAATGGCGAGCAGCATTTCCCCATGCGATGCAGGTACTCTCTGAAATAACCGTGACCGGTCAGCATCTGGGTTATGTAGTTGTCTACTTCGCCGTTTTTTTTCTGTTTTTCCGCACTTGCAACTCGGGAATCAGTTTATATGTCCACCTTCCATGCTGTTCATTTTCCCAGCGAGATTGCCATTTTAGGAAGACTTCGTGCTTTATCGCTTCTATGCTCTGTGGTTGAGTCGTACTTTGCCTGGCGTTGAAGATCATCCGGCGCTCATATGCTTGTAGGCCTATGGAAACCAATCCGGCTATAACTAGGACAGCTTGTGTCGATACCGTGCGATACGAGGATGTCACTCGACCATGACGATTCCACCAAACATTGCACATGTTTAATAAGGCCGCTTGAAATTCATTGCAGTTATCAGAAACTTTAATAAACCATACACACCACAGCCTAAGCTAACCAGCATTTTCAGGCAGCCGCTGGAGATTCAAGGCCTTTTCGGAAACCTCTTAACTATCCGGAATTCCTTGTTCTAGACGTACATATTGCATTATTTAAATACTTTCCATGAAGTCATCATAACAAGGTTCAACTGTTGCCACTTAAACAGCAACAAAAACATTTAGAAACCACAGTCATGGCTGTCTAACAAGCTTCCCATTTTACTACAATCGTAAGCCAAGGAGCGACATGGCAATTTGTTGGCATTTTCGCTTTTATGCTTCAAAAATAACACGAAGAAAAAAGAAACGAAACGAGAACGAAATCTACAGATAATTTTATGAATTATAGCGGTAAACATACAAACAAATACAAAAACCAACTGACACACACAGACGTACGAGTATGAGTGTAAAATAAAACAGAAGACATGCATAAAAATTGTGCTTTTATCCTCGATTCAAATGCTAGTGTATGAGTGCGAGTGCGAGTGCGAGTACATGCATGTTTTCTAAGTGATGCTACTGTTGCCGTAACAACAGCTGAGCTAAGGTTTGTGTATGTGTGTGTGTGCATGTGGTGAACTTAAAAATTATGCTTCTGCTTGTGCTTGTACTTTTTTTTTGTTTTCCTTACAAATTGTTTTCGTTGCTGTTTTTATCTTTTTTTATTTGTTTGTTCGTTTGTTTGTTTCTCGCTCCCTTATTCCCCATAGTACTGGAAAAACAAAAACCTAAGAAAGCAAAGAAAAAAAAAACGGCAGCGAATCGTTGTGGCAGCAACTTTCTTTTGCCGCATTTTAATTTTATTACTCACGAGTCAAGTCAGAATATTCTGAACTGAGATTTCGTTTAAGACAAGCAATATGTGATGGAAACACATGGACGAGGGGTTCGAGGGGAAGAAACTTTGCCAATAAGTAAATGTTTGTTAAAAATTTACTGTTATTGGAACGGAAATTTATCAATACTTTATTCCCTTTTCATACTCTTCCTTTTTTTGGGGAAATTAAATATTTTACCACCACAAATATTGTTAAACGAAGGAGCGTGATTTTGAATTCGAGAAAAAATATGCTAAATTTAGATAAGAAACGAAAATATTTCCTTCCAAGACTGTTTGTCTCTCATACAGCAGCCAGAATTTTAAATGTCTAAAGCAACAGTCATAAAACAGCAGGAGAAATTAATTTCAAATAAATTGCTAACGAGATAAGAAATTCAAATTTTATACTAAAAAATAGCAGAGTTGTGTAGGAAGAAATTCTACATTTCTTACATAAGATAGGGAGATATCCATAGGTGGATGCATTTTTAAAGTTTCCATCTCTAATACCGCAACTGTATAACTTCATTAAGCTACACACAATCAGAAATATGGCTCACATAGTCAATGTAAGTCGCCGTAGTCTAGTTGGTAATGTGTTGGCTTATTATGGGCTCGAGCCCCAGGCCAGACATCAAAAAAAATACAAAAAGTATTTCTTTTGCGACTTCCTCTCAGCAGATTTCTGACAAAAACTCTGCGTGTAAATAAAATTGCCATGAAATGTGCCCTTATTCTCTGCTGTTTTGTTAGAGATCGTTAAGCACTAGGCATCGTATTTTCCTTCAACTGCTTAGAGCTGATGGAGAAGTAAGTTGGGGTATCGGAGGAAATACTCCGTTGAGAAACCTAATATAGTTGTCAGCATTCTTTCGGCAGAAGCAAGTAGACTGTTTGCCTCCGTCTATGATTCTATGCTCCGATTACATTGAATATACATACATACATACATAATTGGTCATTACAACCCTTCAGTCAGGATTACGACCTAGTTTCTCACACCACTTATGTTGTGTGTGTTATTTTTATACATGAGTAGCAGAACCTACAGTTTAAAGTCAAATTCGAATGACAGATTTTTGAGAAACTTTTCATGGTAAATTTATTTTATTCACAGAGTTTTTGGCCAAAGACTGCTGAGAGGTAGTCAGCGAAGGAATATTTTTATTCCTAATATCGTTTTGATGTCTGACCTGGGGTTTGAATCGAGGCCTCATATCTAATAAGTTTACTTACTAGACTACGGCGACTACACTCTGAAACCCGAAGGGTTTATTGGTCATTAACTCGTTTATCGAATTTCGGCCTATTTAAACACACCCCTTCAGGCGCTACTGCTTCTTTCACTGCTTCGCCAGTTGGTCACGTCAATCAATGACAGGGCTTTCTCAATTTGGTACTTCAAACGCAAACAAGGTCGTTCTCTATGCCGACATCCGCTTATCCCCGCATTAAATACCCGTTTTCTTCCATGCAAAAGAGATGGCCGAGTCAGCACAAGTATGTTTATGTGCTGCACAATGTTCATGTCGCTGACGAACTCATACAGCTCAGTGTTGGATCGAACGCGGAAATCATCGCCATCTCGCACACAAGGCTGAAGATCTCGTGTAGAACTTGTCTATCGAATACTCTCAAGGCTGCTGCATCAGTGCTTAATAGCGTCCATGCTTCTGCGCCATAAAGAACACGGAGAGAATGAGCGATTTGTAGAGCATAAGTTTCGTTGTACGAGAGAGAAGTCTTGGCTACTCAATTGCTTATTCAGAACATAATAATAACATATGACAGAGCTGCGGTAGTGACTCAACTGCATTCTTCATCGCCTTATCAGCAGCGCAGGAATACCGAGCCATGGATTCCTTATGGGGGAATCAATCAAAAGATGTTTTAAAGTCGACAAATAGCTGGTGTGTGTCGGCTTAAATAGCATGGATCTTCTGCAGAATTTGACGTAGAGTACAGATCTAGTCGATGATGGGTTTGTCAGGTCTGAAGCCGCATCGAAAAGCTCCAATTAGTGTTTAACGAGTGGTTTTAGATGTTCAAACAGTATGCACTTAAGGACCATGTATGCAAAAGGGAGAAGACTTATACCTTTGTAATTGACGAATATCGTTGACATACAGCCTCCTCGTGACCCGGAGTAATAACCACAAAACATCTTGGGTACATAACTTTCCTTATTTCATTTTATTACGGCTAAAATCCCATGTAAATTATGAAAAGTATCATCATCGCATTTGATACCTACACAAACTATAAATTCATTTGAAATGACAAATTAATAACAATCATACGCCCCATTATGTCAGATACGAAATCCATGGGAAATAACCCGAATAGGAAGTACAATGTCATGGTTTTCCTGCCTAAAAAAATAAATGTTTCCCCTCTCCCTCCGATAAATTATTAAACATTCAAGTTTATTAACATTTTTATGGAGTGGCAAACTTCAAAAATAAATCCGTAAATAAATCACAATATTAACACACTGGTAAACATAAAAACCAAAGAGAGACAGACAGAGAGAGAGAGAGAGACAGAGGAAGAAAAGATTTAAAAGACAATAAAATAAATGCGTTACAAGACAACATATTTTAAATATTTAAAGAAAATTTATGAGTAACACAGTTACTACTCCACACTCTTTGTCTCTCTCTCTCTCTCTCTCTTTCTTATGCTCTTGTCGTTATAACTGTTAAAAATATTACTTCCTCTGGGCTTGGGTTTAAGCTAAGCATTTGTGTGTGTGGTAGTGTGGTAGTGCAGTCGTATATGTGTTTTAAGTTAAGGAAGTCGTGTATTTATGATCCTTTCGTCCTTTTTTTTTTACTTAATTTTATTGTTATTGTTGTTTTTGCAGGGGATTTGTTATCTGTTTGTGTTTAAATTTGTCTTTTAAGTGGCTTATGGGAAATGGTACTTGTTTGTCTTTCTCCCTTTGCCTCCCTCCCTCTCTCTCTCACTCTCTCTCCTGCTCCTCTGTGTGTTTTTTGTCTGTCTGTCATATTTTTGAAATGATTTTTTGTTTTGTTTTCTTTGTTTCAATGTCTGCTCTCTCTCTCTCTCTCTCTCTCTTAGTTGTAGTAGTTGTTGCATTAGCAAATGTATCAGTGGCTGTTTGTTTGTCTATCTCTCTGTCGTTTTTGTCATTCATTCACTCGTTCATTCATTCATTTCCCAAAAGTTTATTTTTCATTCCATTTTATTTGTCTTTTTCTTTATAAAACTGTCTGACTGTGGCTCTGAAACTTGTTGTCTGTCTCCATGTCTCTCTCTCTCTCTCTCTCTCTCTCTCTCACCGTGTGTGTATGTGTGTCAGTATGGGTGTGTGTATTTAATGTCAACACTTAGACCATAAATATGTTCATCTAAATGATTCCTTATGTTGTGACAATATGATGACATTTTGTAACATTTGAAAGGATTTTGTGCAAAAAACCAGAAGCAAACTGAAAGGGGTTTATAAATAAAATAAATACTTCCTGACATTCTCGTACATCATAATGTATAGAAAACGGGTCTGTTGAATATTGTTTTTTTTTGTGTAGCGTGTAGGGATTTAAAAGAAACAAAAGGATTTTATTTTATATTCTTTGAAGGAATTTTTTAAAAACGTTAACAGAATAAAATTTTTAAAAATGTTTAAACAATTATTTTGTATTTCAACGCCAAAATAAGCCAGGATTCGCAGAAAGCTTTCTCTCTTTTCAGGCAAATAATTAATTCGGAAAAAAATTAATGGGTTTTTTCCGAAGGATAGCTTTACCATTGGAAGTTCCCTTGACACAGTGGAGAACGAAGTCAGCATGCAAAATTTCAAAAAACTTCGCAATAAGCAAAGTAAGGCATTTGGCCGCAATTTAAGGACTCAGTTTTGTGCACAGATTTTCCAACAAGTCTTTAGACTTTTGATTTCTAATCTAGAAAATATGTTTATAAAGGGTCCGCAAAAAAACCTTTTTATATATATAAATACTGAATATTTTCTCAAAATTATTTTTTATTTGAAAGTACAATCCTTCCGGTTAATAATGGAAAATAATTTCATTCAGTAGCCTACACGATCGGTCAAATTTTTAAGCACATTATCGATTGTGTGCAGCTGTATTTCACCAATGGCTTCACGTCTGATTGTCCTTTAAAGCGTCAATTGTCTCTGGCCTGTCAGTGTAACACTTATCTTTGACGGCACCCCACAAATAATAGTCCAACGGTGTCAAATCGCAACTACGAGGTGTCCAAACGACATCAGCTCTGCGGCTGATAATGTGATCTTCAAAAACAGGGCGCAAAACATCGAGTGTAGCTTCGGCTGTGTGGCACGTAGCGCCGTCCTGTTGAAACCAAATGTTGCCAATATCCTCCTCTTCAATTTATGTGAACAAAAATTCGTTTAACATGGCCCGATAACAATCGCCATTGACTGTAACGGCCACTTCTTGCTCATTTTCGAAGAAAAATTGCCCAATTATGCCTCTGGACCAAAATCCGCACCAAACAGTGACTCGTTTTGGGTGCGTCGGCTTTTCAATGTATGCGTGCGGGTTTTCTGTGCCCCAAATGCGACAATTTTGCTTGTTAACATACCCGCCAAGATCAAAATGAGCTTCATCTGAAAAGATGATTTTTTTTTGCCAAAATCGGCATCTTCTGGTGTAGGCTACTGCATGGCCAGCCGAGGGGTGACTCTCATTAAACGCTTCATATCTTTTAGTTTAAATAAACCAAAGTGTGTATACGATAATACCGAAATTTTTTATTCGTTTGAAAAAGATATTGATGCCATTATGTGTGGAACTTTATTTCGTGCAAGGAGCCTCTACAGGTTCTCAAGGTAAAGCGCATTCGAAACCATAACTCCATAACTCTGTCGCACAAATTAGGCTACATTTGAGCGACGACATGGGCTCTGTTGGCGTATTCGCCTATACCCGCGACTTAAAAAAACCTCACAAGAAAAAGTCTAACGGCTTCAAAACACATGATCTTGGTGGCCAGATTGCATGGAGGTGTCCATGTTTCCAAATCGCTCGAACAGAATATTCAGTGTGGTATAAGTTGTGTGGCACGTAGCATCGTCTTATTGAAAACACAGGTCTTGGGTGACCAAATCACCCAATTAACTTTAAAAAAAAGCCACAAGAAAATACTTAACGGGGTCAAATAACTCGATCTCAGTGGCCAGTTTACACCACATTCAAGGAAGATGACCATATACTCTCAAATCGTTTGTGCAGAGTACCCAATGTGGAATGAGTTGTGTGGTGTCCTGTAGAAACCACATATCGTTGGTGTTCAGATCATCCAAATGAGGCAAAAAGAAATTGGTAATCGGCGACCTATAGATCTTGTTGTATACGGTGATGCCCTTGTCGTTCTCAAAGAAACTGGCAGAGATGCCAGCCTAAAATTCACATCAAACAGTGACATTTTCGGAATGCAATGGACACTGTTGGATCTCTCATATGAATTCGTGTTGTTTCAATCAAAATCAAAAATGTTTGCTTATTCAGCCAGAAATTGTGCGCCATCGGTAACCCAAATTTATAAACAATATACGGGACTCTACTGCATGCATTCGGTCACATCTAGCTAAACATCTGCTAATAAGCCATTCAGGAGGGACCACGAAGAGGCTACATGGCTATAAGTCTTCTCCCTTTCGCATACATTGTCCTTAAGTGCATACTGTTTGGACATCTAAAACCACTCGTTAAACACTAATTGGAGTTTTTCGATCCGGCTTCAGACCTGACAAACCCATCATCGACTAGATCTGTACTCTACGTCAAATTCTGAAGAAGATCCATGCTAAATAAGCCGACACACACCATCTATTTGTCGACTATAAAACATCCCATAAGGAATCCATGGCTCGGTATTCCTGTGATGCTGATAAGGCGATGAAGAATACAGTTGAGTCACTACAGCAGTTCCGTTATATGTTATTATTATGATCTGAATTGGCAATTGAGCAGCAGAGACCTCTCTCGTACAACGAAACTTATACTCCACAAATCGCTCATTCTCTCCGTGTTCTTTATGGCCAAGAAGCATGGACACTATTAAGCACTGATGCAGCAGCCTTGAGAGTATTCGAGAGAAAAGTTCTACACAAGATCTTCAGCCTAGTGTGCGAGATGGCGATGATTTCCGTATTCGATCCAACAGTGAGCTGTATGAGTTCGTCAACGACATGAACATTGTGCATCGCATTAGCATACAGCGGTTGCGCTGACTCGGCTATCTCTTTCGCATGGAAGATTATGTTCCCAGAAAACGAGTATTTAATGTGGGGATAAGCGGATGTCGGCGTAGAAGACGACCTTGTTTGCGTTTGAAGGACCAAATTGAAGAAGTCCTGTCATTGATTGACGTGACCAACTGGCGAAGCAGCGAAAGAAGCATTAGCGCCTAAAGGGGTGTGTTAAATTAGGCCGCAATGCGATAAACGAGTTATTAATGACCAATTAACCCTTTGGGTTTCAGAGTGAAGTCGCCGTAGTCCAGTAAGTAGACTCATTAGACATGAGGCCTCGATTCAAACCCCAGGTCAGACATCAATACGGAAATATGGAAAAAATATATTTCTTCGAAGACTTCCTCTCAGCAGTCTTTGACCAAAAACTCTGTGAATAAAATTAAATTGCCATGAAAAATTTCTCAAAAATCTGTCGTTCGAATTTGACTTTAAATCGCCACTCATGTATGTGTGAGAAGCTAGGTTGTAATCCTGACTAAAGGGCTGTAATGACCAATTACGTAGGTATCAGAGATCAGCAATGAATCGCTTTTTCGCTGCTCATGAAATTTTGAGTATGAGTGACTCAACAGTATTGAAATCCAACTACTCTGATTCATTCGTACTCAGTACAATATTGATTTATAAGTACAAATTGCAATGAGTATGAGTACAATGTTGACATCAAACTCATAACATTCGAAATATGTTTGATTCATACGCCTACTCAGACCAGATTCATAAATTTAGAAAAATACTTATAATACTCATAAATGGATGCAAGTGATTCGAATCATTCATTAAAATTTACAGTCTTAGTTGTTGTTGCATTTACAAAGAAAGAAGAAGAAGACACATAAACAAAAAAGACAAAGACAGCAAGCAGAGCAAACAAACAACCTCCTTGTGAGTATTGTAGTGTTCGTATGCGAATCATACTTATTTTGTGATTCGTGTATACGATGAGTCATGGAGAGTCGTAATCAATAACATCATGCGTATTGTTAAGTACGAGTTCGATGAGCATTTCAAACTTTGAATATGAGTAGTATGAGTATGACATTAAAATAAGTATGAATGCGTATAAGTACCAGAAATTATCAGAAGTATGATTCGAATCTACTCATCGTTGTGAATGCTCATTGCTGACCTCTGGTGTCTACCACATAAGCGTTCCAAACGAACAGGTGTATTCGAGTAGTAGCACAGTTGTCACTGGTACCTTCACTATGCCGAAGATGGAAAAGGCAAGTGGCGGAAACTACAGATTGTAATTCGACTGCGAACGACAGATTTCGGAGAAACTTTTCATGGCAAATTTATTTAATTTCTCAGAGTTTTTAGCAAAAGAATACTGAAAGGAAGACGACGAAATAAAATATTTTTTTTACATTTCGAAATATTTAAGCTGGGTTTTGAGCCAGTAAAAATATAAATGAACGTCTTAGTATACCTTATGCAACTATGAACTACCTTGAAGGCTGCCTATGTAACAAGCATTCTGTTTAAATAACGTCGGTTCCATCCGATACAGCAACATGTGGCCATTAGTGGCAATAAATGTAGCTCCGAAGTAACACTTCAGGTTGCATAATCTCTAAACACGACCTGCTTGCATTGCTTAAATTAAATCTTATTGTGTCTGATTTTTCCCACCTTTGATAGAAACGGCATTTGAGTAGTATTCAGTATTACTAGCCATGGTAGTAATATATGGAGGCTGCAATTTCTGGATATTGAAGCTTTTCTATGACTCAAATAAAATAAGGTGGTAATGAGTAATCGCATCATAATTTTTTAGGAAAGTAAATGTTGTAAAATTTCTATTTTATCAACAAGTCAAATACGTATTTGAAAACCCCCATTTATTTGGTAAAAAAAAAACACGCCAACAATCACTTAAATTTTGCAAAATTCTCGATTTATTTTTTATTTTATTTTTTTTTTAATTTTTTTATTTTATTTGCCAGAGTATATATAATAATATTATTCATAAATAATTAGTTTTATTTATTAAAATAGACAACAAATTTCACAAAAAATAATTCATTTAATTTTCCTGCCTTTAAATAAATAAAAATGTTGCTGAAAGACCGTCCCATTCATTAATGCAAATTTAATTGCCAAACAGACGTCATCATTTAAATGAGATAGTTTTGCTGTTATTTTTTTAAATTTTTTTTTTTAATTTAAATATAATTTTTAATACATGTTGAAGATAATTTTCATTATAGTTTTAATTCATTTTACTTGATTTTTTTTTTGATTTTTTCATTCAATAAAATCTATAATTCATGGAACATGACAATTTGGTTATTCAAACAGATTTTATTTGCCGATTTTTTTTGTTATTATTTTGCTGTATTTACGAGGGCGGTTTCAAAATTTGTTGACTTTGGTAGATTGTAGAAAATTGTCAACCTTATAAGAAAGAGCAAATCAACACGTTTTTTTTTTTTTTTTGTAGAGGTTGTGGTTTTATTAAAAATAAATCATTTCAGTGATCTATCATATAAATGGGGAAAAAAATTTGTCAAACTTAGGGCCATTATTACAACTTGCAGTTAAAGTTGGATTTAGTTAAAGGTAACTTTAGCTAAAGTGAACTTTAAAGTCACCTTTAACTTCTTTTCGTTATTATAACCTAATGATAAAATAAAGTGAACTTTTTCAAAAATATGGCAGTGCCGGAGCAATGTCGATAACACTGCTCAATTAAACAAGTTTTTTTTAAATGCAGTGGCAACGACGGGCTTCTGTTTTTACCTTGTCTTTGTTCTTTTTGTTTATATTTGAAGTTGTCATTTAAAAAGTTACCGGTAGGATGTTCCTCCCTTTAGCTTAACGCTCACTTCTACTATATTTACCACTTATAATAATAAAAAACAATTTATCTGCCCGTTAAAATCCTCCCTTTAGTTAACAAGTTCTAATAATGGCCCTTATTCCATTTAATTAAAACCACATACTTTCTACTTGTAGCCTTAAGACAAGAAGCAATTCAAAATTAAAAAAAAATACAGTCTGCACATTGAACAGGCAGTTTTCTCTACCCAGTTTAATAAAGAAATCCATAAAACCGATATACTGGACATGTAGGCAAAATGCGAAACCATTTTATGCTCCACACCAGAGGTCAGCAATGAGGATTCAAAACGATGAGTAGATTCGAATCATACTTATAATTTCTGATACTTATACGCATTCATACTTAGTTTAATGTCATACTCATACTACTCCTATTCAAAGTTTGAAATACTCATGGTACTTATACATAACAATACACATGATGTTATTGATTTCGGCTCTCCATGACTCATCGTATACACGAATCACAAAATAAATTGGTCAATTCACACAAGCCGTTGTATCGTTGTATTCATTGTATTGTTCGAAGAACATACAACAGTGTATGATAGTTGTTGATATTTTTCATATAAAAATCCGATACACTTATACACATTTTTCCATATGTTTTTAAAAGTTGTATTGGTTTCGGGCTATCAAATTGCTTGAATGCCACGAGATACACAATACAGCGTAGCATTGAGCGTTCACAGACAAAAAAAGTATTCAATACAACATACACAATACAAAGTCGTATGAATTGCCCAAATATGATTCGCGTACGAACACTACAATACTCACAAGAAGGTTGTTTGTTTGCTCTGCTTGCTGTCTTTGTCTTTTTCGCTTATGTCTCTTTCTTCTTTCTTTGTAAATGCAACAACAACTAAGACTGTAAATTTTGACGAATGATGCGAATCACTCGACTCATTTATAAGTATTTCCCTAAATTTATAAATCTGATCTGAGTAGGCGTATGAATCAAACATATTTCGAATGTTATGAGTTTGATGTCAACGTTGTACTCATACTCATTGCAACTTGTACTTATAAATCAATGTTCTATTGAGTACGAATGAATCAAAGTAGTTGGATTTCAATACTGTTGACTCACTCATACTAAAAATTTCATGAATCTTTATGAGTAGCGAACAAGCGATTCATTGCTGATCTCTGCTCCACACTGCACAACTGAAGAATTAAATTAACATATTGGCAAATGCGATTAGAGATATTACAAATAACGAACCTCCTGGTATAATAAACAACACAATAACTTATAAAATTTCCATATGATTGTCATAATTATCTATGCTGGACTTTCAAATCTCTTAACTGAGCGGTTCTGCGAAAAAAATGACCTGGGCATTGAATTACTACGGGCGATGATACGCAACATCCTTAATTAAGAAGTTAATATTCCATCAAATTGTTACGAAAATGAAGAATTTAAATACTGGTGTTTTGCTTTTACATCGCTTAACATTAAAATTATAAATAAAAGCTACAAAAACAAAACAATGCAGTAAACAAACCTGTTTACAAATTATCGTATTGATTAATATATGTAACAAAAAAATACCAGCATAAAAATGGTAAACAACTAAACAAAAATATACCAACAACACTACAATAATTAATGTAAACAACAATGTTTACATTTACAGAGATTTCGAGAAGGCGAAGTGACGAGTGGTTGTAGTCGCCTTAGTCTAGTAGGTAGTGTGTTGGCTTATTAGACGTAAAGCCAGGGTTCGAGCCCCAGGCCAGACATCAAAACAAAATACAAAAAGTATTTCTTCGGCGATTTCCTATCAGCAGATTTCAGGCAAAAATTCTGAGAGTAAATAAAAATTGCCATGAAAAATTGCCATGAAAAATCAAAAAATACTTACAACGTTGTAAATCACCAGGCATCATCAGCAATGGAACGTATCTTACGGCTCATTATGGCATAATGTGCCTTTAATCCATATAAAGTTCAACTCATACAGAAATTCAAGTAGACTTACCATTCATAATGTCGTAGACATGCTGATTGGCTTTCAATGCTGATTTTTTGAACAAGTTTTTCTTTAGCTAAGAAGCTTATTTACCATTCGATGGTTATGTCAACAAGTGAAGTTGTTTCATGGCCATTGCATTCGGAACGAGTGACTGGTTGCACACTATTATGTGGAGAAGTTAGGCTCATACTCTCAAAGACACTCATCCTCTCCATGCTTGTCTATGACATAGAAGCATAAATACCAGCAGCCTTGAACGTAATCAAGAGAAAAGTCCTACATAAGATCTTCGGTCCAGTGTAAGTTGGCAACGATTTCCATATTCAATTCAACAATGAGCTGTATGAGCTCCTCATCGAAATGGATATTGTGAGGCGTATTAGCATCCAGCGGCTGCAGTGGCTCGGCCATGTCGTTCGAATGCTCCAGCGAGACGGGTAACTGATGCGGGAATTTGCAGAAGTTTGCGAAGAGGACGACCTTGTTTGAGTTCGGAGACCATTGTCGAGGAAGCCCTGTCATCGAAGGATGTGATAACTCAGGTCGAAATCCGATAATCGGGTTGTTAATGGCCAATTAAGTAGGTAAATAAGACGGGCACTGCTAAGCTTTTATGGTTCCTCTGGCTAATCACAGATTCAATATCTCAATACTACAATAATAAACGTAAATAACGATGTTTACATTTATAGAGATTTCGAGAAGGCGAAAACATTCATCAGACTATTTACCCTGTCATATAAAAGGCAAGGCAAAGCAGGCGAGTGAGTTTGTGAAGTTCAGTAAGTCTTAAGTAAGGACACAGTGTGTTTTAAGAGAGTAATTGTGGTTTAAAGATCTCCGTTATAAAGATCTGTCGAATAATTGTCTAGTAATTGTTATTGTTTATGCAAAGGGTATAAACAGAGGAATAACAAGGAAAAGCAATTGTTGTTGTTTACATCAAGTTGTGAACAGTGGCACACAGAATAGGGCGAATAATAAAGAATTTTAATTAAAACTAAACACAAAATAATTTTTATTTTCTTTGCAACCTACGAGATCATATTTTAAACGTTTTTAAAAAGGTAAAAACGTAACAATATTTTAACCAAATTTTAATCTTGAATCATGCTACAACCTAGGCAGTATGACTACCAAGTAAGGTTGGATGCCACAAACATTTTTTGAATTGAATGAAGAAGGTCAATTAAGCACAATATGAAGTACCTGTCACGTATATGTGACAGTAAATGCAGCACATGTGATATCAATAATGTTATATGGCAATAAAACTGGGCTGAGCGAAGTTTGCAGCCAGTACCCCTTTGAACACAGATGCCTATACAAAATATTAAAGATTCACCGACCGAACCCTGTAAACAACTAACGGCCATAGGCCATATCATGCTACACATCTAAAGATGTGGAGTTTAAATGCTGCAAAGGGCCAAGTATTGAACCGACACTTCATAATAAGCGTTTCCTATTTTTAAATTTAAAAGAAAAGAGTACGGAAATATTCTCGAAATTTGTTATACGCTAGAAAGATATATATATAGATATATATAAAGGGTCCGCCAAATAACTTTTTTTTGAAAATGCTTTAAAAACAAAAAAACTACTGAATATTTTCTCAAATTTCTTTTTTTATTTGAAAGTACAATCCTTCCGGTTAATAATGGAAAATAATTTAATTCAAATGGCTGCCTCGGCTAGCCATACAGTAGCCTACACGATCGGTTCAATTTTTAAGCACATTATCGATTGTGTGCAGCTGTATTTCACCAATGGCTTCACGAATATTGTCCTTTAAAGCGTCAATTGTCTCTCTGGATTGTCGGTGTAACACTTATCTTTGACGGCACCCAACAAATAATAGTCCAACGGTGTCAAATCACAGCTACGAGGTGGCCAAACGACATCAGCTCTGCGTCGAATAATGCGATCTTCAAAAACAGGGCGCAAAACATCGAGTGTAGCTTCGGCTGTGTGACATGTAGCACCGTCCTGTTGCAACCAAATGTTGCCAATATTCTCCTCTTCAATTTTTGTGAACAAAAATTCGTTCAACATGGCCCGATAACGATCGCCATTGACTGTAACGTCGACTCCTTGCTCATTTTCGAAGAAAAATGGCCCAATTATGCCTCTGGACCAAAATCCGCACCAAACAGTGACTCGTTTTGGGTGCGTCGGCTTTTCAATGTATGCGTACGGGTTTTCTGTGCCCCAAATGCAACAATTTTGCTTGTTTACATACCCGCCAAGATCAAAATGAGCGTCATCTGAAAAGATGATTTTTTTTTGCCAAAATCGGCATCTTCTGTCGATCGCAGGCGCACTTAGCGAAGCGAAAACACATTGGATGGTCAATTGGCTTCAACTCCTGAACCAATTGGACTTTGTATGGCGTCATACCAAGGTCTTTATGCAAAATTCGTCTCAATGATGTCTCCGAAATGTTCAATTGTTGAGAACGACGGTGAATTGATGTTGATGGCGCTTCACGCACATTTTCTGTCACAGCAGCAATATTCTCGGGTGTACGCACTGTTTTTGGCTTTTCACGCTTTGGTTTATCGGTGAGGATGCCAGTTTCTTTCACTTTTTTCACAAGATAACGAACATACGGAGCTGACGGTGCTTCTCTTCTTCCAACACCCGTACGCAATTTTCACACGCATTCTGCAACATTACCATGATTTTCAAAGCAATGTCTCGATATTTCCCAGCGTTGTTCAAGCATATTCGTTCAGCGGAAGGATAAAACTAATTATCTGTCAAATCAGACATGAGCTAAGTGTTACCATTCACGAAATAAGCACTTGTTGAAAGAAAAAAATGTTAAATGGCGGACCCTTCATAAGAATTCCCAAATGTGGTGATATAGAGCCCGGTATTGATGACTATTTTATGTCGCTTGCAGATAAAAGAAAATCAAAAATGCTGAGAGATAAAGGAAGTTGTTCCCCAGTTTTTTTTGAAATTCTTTAAATTTTATCGCTGCCCTCGTAGCAATTATTTTCATATTTATAGGGATATTCATTAGATCAATTTTAGATTGTGTTTTTAAAACTCATCTACAATATTTAGTTCGCTTTTAGTTGTTGTTTTTGTAATAATTTTCTGAATAATTGCTTTTGAGGGCAAAACAAAAAAATCTAAAAACCTGTAAAATTGTTGCCGGGTTTTTTATTTTTTGTGTACAAAATAAAGTACTCCACCCCATAATTGTTATGACAGGTGAGAACAATAAAACAAAAACATAAAAAAGTCCCTGCAATTTAATGAAACGTGCTTTGGCATACAAGTTTTGAATTCGTTATTGTCATAATTCGACGACTGAATCATCTTCAAAATTAAAATTTAAATTACCGGCATGAAATTAAAATGAAATTGTTGCAACTAATTATGACGTGAGGTGGAGCAAAGTGATTACCTTTGCCGGAACCTATTTGGGAATACAAAATAAAAATAAAAAAATTTCAGAAATCCCACAGCTTCTTTAGAATAACAGACAGCTTACAGAGGGTAGATTGGATTCAAATGGAAATCACTTCAATTTTTTTATGCTAGGCAGTGCCATCCCATGAGTAGATGAACAAATTTTCCAAAGATGAAACAGGTTTTCTCTTACGATTTCATTTTCATTTCATACAACAACCCAATCAAGATGAATGCACGAGGATCTACTTACAACGCTTTATACTGTAAAAACGTTTAAAATATGATCTCGTAGATTGCAAAGAAAATAAAAATTATTTTGTGTTTAGTTTTAATTAAAATTCTTTATTATTCGCACAATTCTGTGTGCCACTCCTCACAACTTGATGTAAACAACAACAATTGCTTTTCCTTGTTATTCCTCTGTTTACACACTTTACATAAACAGTAACAACCACTAAACAATTATAAGACAGATCTTTGTAACCAAGATCTTCAAACCACGATTACTCTCTTCAAACGCACTGCGTCCTTACACAAGACTGACTGAACTTCACTAACTCACTTGCCTGCTTTGCCTTGCTTTTTATATGGCAGGGTAAACAGTCTGATGTATGTTCTTGGAGGCAAACGTTCATGACTTCGCCTTCTCGAAATCTCTATAAATGCAAACATTGTTATTTGCGTTTATTATTGTAGTATTGAGGTATTGAATCTGTGATTAGCCAAAGGAACCATAAAAGCTTAGCAGTGCCCATCTTATTTACTTACTTAATTGGCCATTAACAACCCGATTATTGGATTTTGATCTGATTTATCACATTCTTTCAGGAGCCTCTGCTTCTTGAGTGCCAGTTGGTTCAATCGATGACAGGGCTTCCTCGACATGGGTCTTCAGAACTCATATAAGGTCGTCGTCCTCTTCGCAAACTTCTGCGAATTCCCGCATCAGTTACCCGTCTCGCTGGAGCCTTCTCATCCATTCGAACGACATGGCCGAGCCACTGCAGCCTCTGGATGTTAATACGCTGCACAATGTCCACTTCAATGAGGAGCTCATAAAGCTCTTACACTGGACCAAAGATCTTATGTAGAACTTTTCTCTCGATTACTTTCAAGGCTGCTGATATTTATGCTTTTGTGTCATAGAAAAGCACGGAGAGGATGAGTATCTTTGAGAGTATGAGCCTAGGTTAGGTTAGGTTAGGTTAGAGGACGTGTACTTGTCAATTAAGACAAGTACAGTACCCGGAGGTCGAATTGGCCCATTGTACAACGTCCTAGTTTCTCACAAAACTTATGTTGTGTGTGTTAATTTTATACATGAGTGGCGGGACCTACAGTTTAAAGTCGACTCCGAACGACAGATTTTTGGGAAACTTTTTCATGGCAATTTAATTTACTCTCAGAGTTTTTGTCAGAAATCTGCTGATGGGAAGTCGCCAAAGAAATACTTTTTGTATTCTGTTTTGAGGTCTGACCTGGGCTTTTACGTCTAATAAGCCAACACACTACCTACTAGACTACGGCGACTTCAAGAGTATGAGCCTAACTTCTCCACATAACAGTGTCCACCGGACAGACAATTATTCCGAATGCAATGTCCATGAAACAACTTTACGTGTTGACATAACCATCGAATGGTAAATAAGCTTCTTAGCTAAAGAAAAACTTGTTCAAAAAATCAGCATTGAAAGCCAATCAGCATATCTACGTCATTATGAATGGTAAGTCTACTTGAATTTCTGTATGAGTTGAACTTTATATGGATTAAAGGCACATTATGTCATAATGAGCCTGAAGATGGGTTCCATTGCTGATAATGCTTTGGGGAATTCCAAAATTTTAAGTATTTCAACGCTTTCTATTGTACATACATAATTAGTCATTACAACCCTTTAGTTAAGATTACAACCTAGCTTCTTACACCACTTCATGTTGTGTGTGTTAATTTTATACATGAGTGGCGGGACCTACAGTTTAAAGTCGCCTCCGAAGGACAGATTTTTGAGAAACTTTTTCATGTCAATTTTATTTTATTCACAGAGTTTTTGCCAGAAATCTGCTGAGGGGAAGTCGCCGAAGAAATATTTTTTGTATTTTGTCTGCGGCTTGAATCCTGTCTTTACGTCTAATAAACCAATACACTACCTACTAGACTACGGCGACTTCAACAACGATCTACGCTTTGTATATGCATGTGCGGTCCAAAAATGTATGGATCTAACAGAGTAAATTCATTTTATTTCAAAAGAAATACTTCTTCTTCCTCATATGGTTCTCATTCAATACGTTGATACATTTTTCCGAGATTTTACAATAGCTTTGGTACCCATTTTATAGCTTTGGTACCTTATTTACAGCTGTGGTACTCTGTTTATAGCTTTGGTACTCTGCTCACAGCTTTGGTACCATGTTTGTAGCTTTGGTACCATGTTTATAGCTTTGGTACCGTGTTTATAGCTTTGGTACCTTCTTTATAGCTTTGGTACACTATTCATAGCTTTCGTACCATGTTTATAGCTTTGGTACACTCTTTATAGCTTTGATACCCTGTTTATAGCTTTCGTACCCTCTTTATAGCATTGGTATCCTGTTTATAGCTTTGGTACCTTCTTTATGGCTTTCTTACCCTGTTTATAGCTTTGGTACCCTCTTTATGGCTTTGGTACTCTGTTTATAGCTTTGGTACCCTGTTTATAGCTTTGGTATACTGTTTATAGCTTTGGTACCATGTTTATAGCTTTGGTAGCCTGTATATAGCTTTGGTACTCTGTTTATAGCTTTGGTACCCTTTTCATAACTTTGGTTTGATTAGATTGTTTTCATTACCAATTTTGTTGAAGAACGTTTCATACTGGTATGAAAAAGTAAGGTGTTCATTTAGAATCCTATAAACTGTTCTATGCAAACCCTTCCAAAGCAATTTGAACTAATAAGTCAAACGAGAATTAAAATGCTTGAAGTACTAATGAATACATTGTTATTGTTATTGTTATTGTTTCTGTGTTTGGATAATTTCAATGTCAATAAATCAATACATCCATCAATCCAAATTCAATTCTATTCAATCATTAAAGATGTTAGCCTTGGTACTTTTTGTTTGACGTATTTTAACGGATCAGCTTCATTAGAAATTTTGATGGCAAATAAAAAACCAAAACCAAAAAACATTCTATTTGAAGTTATTTCTGTATTTCAAATTAGCACTTTTACTTGATTTTTTTTAATTATAAAAAAAACAAAAATTCTAGAAGAGCTGCGACTTTTATTTGCAGTTGTAATTAGTTCTGCAGGTATTTAAAATTAACCCTTTAAAGGTCTAAAAAAATTTATTTAAATGACGCGAATATATCATAAGTATTCAGTGCTTAAGAATATCTTAGCAAAGCTATTAAAAACTACGTGTTTTTAGAATATTTTTTAAACAATCAAACGTAAGGGCATCCAAATTAAATCGACTTGACTTATATCGGGATATCCACTAAGAGGATCCAACAAATCCACAGGACTAACAAGACCATCATCTGCTAAATTGTGCCAGATTAGCCGTCTACGATTATGGAGAGCTAACAATGCGTTGAAGTCGCCATAGCCTAGTAGGTAGTGTGTTGGCTTATTAGACGTGAGGCCACGGTTCAAGCACCAGAAAAGACATCTCGATCAAATCGAAATATTCCTCTCAACCAATCGCTGACAAAAATTCTGAGAGCAAATGGAATTTGCCATGAAAATGCATCTCTCAAAAAACCAACATTTGATGTCGACTTTAAACTCGAGGTCCCGATTCTCATGTGTAAAAGTTAACACGCACAATACAAGTGCAATGAGAAGCTAGGTCGTTATGCTGACTGAATCATTGTGATGTATGCATGTGATACTTTTGTCGAGGGTACAGCTGACAGCCTCTCACTTAGTCAAACCACGATGTCTTCTTATAATATTCATTTCCATGGCTCTGATGCGCCATGATTTTGGTGCTCACTATTATATAAGGGTGTTTTTTTTATAGAGGTATAGAACTTTAAGTTGCAATAAAACAACGATGGATTATTCGATTGACATGAATTTTATTTATCCGAAAGATAATCTTGTGGCATTACATTTTAAATATGATTTCTGGCATATGACCGCCACGGCTGGCACGGATGTAGTCCAATCTGGACGTCCAATTTTCGATGACTTTTTCCAACATTTGTGGCCGTATATCGGCAATAAGACGGCGTATGTTGTCTTCCAAATGGTCAAGCGTTTGTGGCTTTACCGCATAGACCAATGACTTTACATAGCCCCACAGAAAGTAGTCTAGCGGTTTTAAATCACAAGATCTTGGAGGCCAATTCACAGGTCCAAAACGTGAAATTAGGCGGTCACCAAACGTGTCGTTCAATAAATCTATTGTGGCACGAGCTGTGTGACATGTTGCGCCGTCTTGTTGAAACCACATCTTCTGGACATCATGGTTATTCAATTCAGGAATGAAAAAGTTAGTAATCATGGCTCTATACCGATCACCATTGACTGTAACGTTCTGGCCACCATCGTTCTTGAAAAAGTACGGACCAATGATTCCACCAGCCCATGAAGCGCACCAAACAGTCAGTTTTTCTGGATGTAACGGTGTTTCCACATACACTTGAGGATTACCTTCACTCCAAATGCGGCAGTTTTGCTTCATCGCTAAACAAACATCGCTTATGAAAATCGGTAACAACGGTAATCTCGTTTTGGGCCCATTCGACGAATCTACGCCTTACTTGATGATCGTTTGGCTTCAATTCTTGCACGAGTTGGATTTTGTAAGCACGCAAACCAAGATCCTTCCGCAAAATCTTCCATAAAGTGGATGGACACCGATCCAATTCCTGTGCTCGATGGCGGATGGACTCATTCGGGTCTTCCTCAATGCTACGCTCTACAGCAACAATAGCTTCTTCTGTACGCACCGTACAGCGTCTCTGGGGATGCGAGTTATCAATAAGAGTAAACGTGGTGCGAAAACGTTCCATGGTTAATCGAATTAACTGCTCTGATGGACGATTTTGTCGACGATAAAATGGACGTAGTGCGCGATACGTTTTCCGCACAGAACCATTATTTTCGAAATAAAATTGCACAATTTGCAAGCGTTGTTCAGGCGTGAGTCTATTCATGATGAATTGCCAAACCAAACTGAGAATAAATCACTTGACAGCTGTTAAATCGGTCGCCATCTTGAAAAGTAATGCCAACTTAAAGTTCTATACCTCTGTAAAAAACACAAACGGCTTGAATCTAGCACAGTCTTCGACGCCACATTAGAACACTTAATCATTGCATCGATTATATCAACGCACATTGGTTTCCACATCGTGTTTAAATCTTCCTAAGCAGTTTAGAAACTTGTTTGCCTGCACTATGGGTCGCAATTGCAAAACCTAGAAGGAAATCTGACTCGAATTGCATTATTTAACCAATGTATTCAACAGACCTATGAACTTACTGACTTGTTTCAGAATTTCCATTTAAATTACGAAATTGGCAAAACAAAACTCGAAACTTGCATGTGACTGTCCATTATAGGGTTTGAATCTTAAAGGGCGAGTAGCAAAGACCCCGTCATAGGTTATACTTCGAGTTTTTCGATTTTCTGTTAACACAATCGATAAAGACAAATCGATTATCGATCAATAATTTTTGAATGCCGTTGAGTACGTTAGGTTAAGTTAAGTTAGGTTAGGTTAGGTCGAAGTGGTAACTTTGATTACCAAAGCTTATTTGAGCTCGCATAGCGGCCCGTTGTGATACCACAAGTAAATTGAATACTTTGGTTGATTTTTTTTTGTTTTTGATCACCCTCGCCTAACTTTCTATCGATTTTATGTGAACGTAACTTCAGTACTTCGACCCATAACATCGAGTTTCTTTTATTTTCTTGTCTTAAGATTTTTGAGCTGTATAGAGGCAAAATCAATGTTCATTTCATGTTCATACTTTTTTACTTTGCTGACAATTGAAATAGGCAACGTACAACGAATGATGGATTCTACGTGACTCAGCGTTAAGTGCTATAGCTCAGTCCTTACTGAATTCTTTACTTAATTGATCATTGCAGCACTTTAGTTGAGATCACAACCCAGCTTCTCATTCCGCCCATGTTGTGTGCATTAATTTTTATACTGATGCAGCCTTGAGAGTATTCGAAAGAAAAGTCCTACGTAATATCTTCGGTTCAGTGCGATTTGGCGATGATTTCCGCATGCGATCCAACAGTGAGCTCCTCAACGACATAGACGTTGTGCAGCGTATTAACATCCAGCGGCTGCGCTCAATGTAAACATTTTTAAATAATATTTCTGCCACCATCTTTATCTGTTGATTAGATCGAAATTTAATTCGAGAGAAAAATTTTATTACGCACTGTAAATTTGAATCAATTTCTTGTCTTGCATACATGCATACCAGAGATCAGCAATGAATCGCTTTTTCGCTACTCATAAGTAGTCATGAAATTTTGAGTATGAGTGAGTCAACAGCATTGAAATCTAACTACTCTGATTCATTCGTACTCAGTACAACATTGATTTATAAGTACAAGTTGCAATGAGTATGAGTACAACGTTGATATCAAACTCATAACATTCGAAATATGTTTGATTCATACGCCTACTCAGACCAGATTTATAAATTTAGAAAAATACTTATAATATGTACTCATAAATGAATCGAGTGATTCGAATCATTAGTCAAAATTTACAGTCTTAGTTGTTGTTGCATTTACAAAGAAAGAAAAAAGATAAAGACAGCAGGGAGATCAAACACACAACCTTCTTGTCAGTATTGTAGTGTTCGTACGCGAATCATACATATTTTGTGATTCGTGTATACGACGAGTCATGGAGAGTCGCAATCAATAACATCATGCGTATTGTTAAGTACGAGTACCATGAGTATTTCCAACTTTAAGTATGAGTAGTATGAGTGTGACATTAAAATAAGTATGAATGCGTACAAGTATCAAAAATTATAAGTATGATTCGAATCTAGTCATCGTTTTGAATACTCATTGCTGACCTCTGATGCATACATACATAATTGGTTATTACAACCCTTTAGTTAGGATTACAACCTAGCTTCTCACACCACTTGTGCTAATTTTATACATGAGTAGCGGTTTCAACAGTTTATAGACGAGTCCTAACCATAGATTTTTGAGAAACTTTTTCTTGGCAATTTTTATTTTTCTTTCAAAGTTTTTGCCAAAAATCTACTGAAAGAAAAATTTTATTACGCACTGTAAATTTTAAATAATTTTAAATTATTTTTTAAATTTTGAATTCGTAGTCGTTCAACTTTAACATGCATGTACTAAATAGGCGCCTGAATAAACCCCCTTTACGTTTAAGGTTTAATTAAGAATCGATCAAGTGAATTTTTATTTCACTGTGTGTGTGTTAAAACCACAGCCATAGACAGCAAAACCAATAACAAAAAAGCCTTGATTGAGGTTTTATTGTCTCTCTCGCCATCAAATAAAAAATTGAAAATTAAAACAAAAAACGCTAAAGCAACAACAACAAAAGCCCCCTTTAGAAAAAAAAACTAACAACGAAAAAAATCAAAACAAAACAAAACAAAATAAAAAAGTCTATGAAATCATAGCAAAACAAAAAATTACATATAAGTAGCACAACAACAACTACCACCATTATTGTTTACTACAGCTGAACTAAACAACTAGCAGAACACACAGTTAAGCATGAGTGTGTGTGTGTGTGTGTGCTTTATATTGACAAATATGATGAATCAAAAGAAGCAATGGCAACAACAACTGCAACAACAACAAAAGTAATTGTTAATATTTATTGTTTACAATTAATTTGTGTGTTTTTTTTGTCTTCTTCTTTCTTGTGATTTCCCAAGAAAGCAACAACAATAACAAAAACGAAACACAAGTAAACACACTTCAACTGATACAAACTGTAGAGTATTTCACTCAAAATCTTGTGTTTATTTTGATTTTTGTTGCTGTTTTTACTTCTCTACCTGTTTCGAAAAATAAACAACAATAACAACAAAAGCAAACTGTTTAGCATATAATAAACAGCGAGAGTAAAACTCTACAAATATTTTCGAAATATAAACAACAACGATAACAACAACAACAACAAAAATTTAAGCCAAAGATCAGTTTCAATTTCAAAACAAAAATTTTTATTTCTTAAACCACGTCTCCTCAAACACATCGACTTCAGTCACTGCTTGACTGTTCACAAGAGCAGTTCAGTTTTAGGAAAAAATCAACGAGAAATTGTTGAAATCGAAAAAAAAAACATTAAAAAAAACCCGGTTTTTAAACGTGCCTAATAAATTAACGCAATTAATACGATAATTAAGCCGGTGAATTAAATTTAAAATATACAAACGCATCATGCGTTTAATCGTTTGTCTTGGCATTTGCTTCATGCAAATTTTTGCCTCCGCCTATGCTAATGCAGAAGGGTAAGTTTGTAAAGCAAAACAGAAAAAAATAAACAATTTTCATGGAACTATTTATTGATTTTTTAATATTTATTTAATAAACGAAGTGCTTTTATTTGTTCAAGTGTATTGGGACTGGGATTTCCCTAATCGTTGATTTAAAAAAACAAAATAAAACGAAAAACAAACAATTGCATTTAAAACACAGTGTTGACGACAAACGACAATTTACTTAGAATTGTGCGAAATTAATGGGAAACACAAAGTATGTTAAATGTGTTAAAAAGTGGGGGGTTTTTTCGAATTGTTTTCAAGTAAATGAAAAAAAGAAATCCAATGAAAATGTATTCCATGGAAATAAATATTTACTCATTGCTGACCTCTGATGCATACATACATAATTGGTTATTACAACCCTTTAGTTAGGATTACAACCTAGCTTCTCACACCACTTGTGCTAATTTTATACATGAGTAGCGGTTTCAACAGTTTATAGACGAGTCCTAACCATAGATTTTTGAGAAACTTTTTCTTGGCAATTTTTATTTTTCTTTCAAAGTTTTTGCCAAAAATCTACTGAAAGAAAAATTTTATTACGCACTGTAAATTTTAAATAATTTTAAATTATTTTTTAAATTTTGAATTCGTAGTCGTTCAACTTTAACATGCATGTACTAAATAGGCGCCTGAATAAACCCCCTTTACGTTTAAGGTTTAATTAAGAATCGATCAAGTGAATTTTTATTTCACTGTGTGTGTGTTAAAACCACAGCCATAGACAGCAAAACCAATAACAAAAAAGCCTTGATTGAGGTTTTATTGTCTCTCTCGCCATCAAATAAAAAATTGAAAATTAAAACAAAAAACGCTAAAGCAACAACAACAAAAGCCCCCTTTAGAAAAAAAAACTAACAACGAAAAAAATCAAAACAAAACAAAACAAAATAAAAAAGTCTATGAAATCATAGCAAAACAAAAAATTACATATAAGTAGCACAACAACAACTACCACCATTATTGTTTACTACAGCTGAACTAAACAACTAGCAGAACACACAGTTAAGCATGAGTGTGTGTGTGTGTGTGTGCTTTATATTGACAAATATGATGAATCAAAAGAAGCAATGGCAACAACAACTGCAACAACAACAAAAGTAATTGTTAATATTTATTGTTTACAATTAATTTGTGTGTTTTTTTTGTCTTCTTCTTTCTTGTGATTTCCCAAGAAAGCAACAACAATAACAAAAACGAAACACAAGTAAACACACTTCAACTGATACAAACTGTAGAGTATTTCACTCAAAATCTTGTGTTTATTTTGATTTTTGTTGCTGTTTTTACTTCTCTACCTGTTTCGAAAAATAAACAACAATAACAACAAAAGCAAACTGTTTAGCATATAATAAACAGCGAGAGTAAAACTCTACAAATATTTTCGAAATATAAACAACAACGATAACAACAACAACAACAAAAATTTAAGCCAAAGATCAGTTTCAATTTCAAAACAAAAATTTTTATTTCTTAAACCACGTCTCCTCAAACACATCGACTTCAGTCACTGCTTGACTGTTCACAAGAGCAGTTCAGTTTTAGGAAAAAATCAACGAGAAATTGTTGAAATCGAAAAAAAAAACATTAAAAAAAACCCGGTTTTTAAACGTGCCTAATAAATTAACGCAATTAATACGATAATTAAGCCGGTGAATTAAATTTAAAATATACAAACGCATCATGCGTTTAATCGTTTGTCTTGGCATTTGCTTCATGCAAATTTTTGCCTCCGCCTATGCTAATGCAGAAGGGTAAGTTTGTAAAGCAAAACAGAAAAAAATAAACAATTTTCATGGAACTATTTATTGATTTTTTAATATTTATTTAATAAACGAAGTGCTTTTATTTGTTCAAGTGTATTGGGACTGGGATTTCCCTAATCGTTGATTTAAAAAAACAAAATAAAACGAAAAACAAACAATTGCATTTAAAACACAGTGTTGACGACAAACGACAATTTACTTAGAATTGTGCGAAATTAATGGGAAACACAAAGTATGTTAAATGTGTTAAAAAGTGGGGGGTTTTTTCGAATTGTTTTCAAGTAAATGAAAAAAAGAAATCCAATGAAAATGTATTCCATGGAAATAAATATTTACTGGAGGTGTAAACAAACCTGTCATACGTATACATTGTTTTGAAAAATTTGCAAAATAATCGTGAGTTCAGAAATATTTTCTTTTTTCCTTCCTTCTCGAATTGAAAATTTTAGCTTTTGTTTTCGTTTTCGAAGAGAAATACAATTTTTAAAGCCGACATCAGATGCCTGAAGGAGTGAAATCTGAAACACAGTCATACATACATACATAATTGGTCATTACAACCCTTCAGTCAGGATTACGACCTAGTTTCTCACACCACTTACAGTGTGTGTGTTAATTTTATACATGAGTGGCGGTACCTACAGTTTATAGTCGACTTCGAACGACAGATTTTTTGAGAAACTTTTCATGGCAATTTTTATTTACTCTCAGAGTTTTTGCCAGAAATCTGCTGAGAGGAAGTCGCCGAAGAAACACTTTTTGTATTTTTTTTATGTCTGGCCTGGGGCTCGAACCCTGGCTTTACGTCTTATAAGCCAACACACTACCTACTTCATGCAATCACTTGATAACCACTACATCCGATTCTCTTTTAAGTTCAGAATGATTTTTCTTAGTAATATCTGATTGATACTGGTTTTCGTTGGAATTCAGCACAACCAGTGATAAACAAGAGTAGCCTGAAGCCAAGTAATTAAACAATAAGACTGAAAGATGTTATACATACCTTGAGATCCCAGGCAGATTCTTATCTCATTTTGCTTTCACACCGGACTGAATGACAAGAACCGAAATGTCTCAGTCAAGAGATATTTTTCCGACTCCTTCAAACTGTTGTAATATGGGCACTCTATACGCTCAATCATATGTCCTGTCCTATATTAAAACCTTACCCTACCTATAATTCAAGAGAGAAGCGAAGAAACGAACCCTTCACATGGGTATGTTGTTATGGCGTTATCTGACCACCTGCATTCCGTTTTCTTCTCGCGAAGATGATAATAGAATATGTGCATCACACTCAAGAAGCAACCAGTTGTACCCCTGGTCAGACTAACAAGATTTATTATTGATAGACCCGACCATAGAAGAGACATGCACGAAAGTGTCTAGGTCCAACAATTTCCTCTTCGTTCATATTCTGATAATTCTTGCAATTCTTAGCAAAACCACACTTCACGTTACAAACTAGTGAAGAGGATCTTGGATATTGCACAAGTGTTCAGCAACTTACTTATTTATTTAATTGGTCAAAACAACATTTTTAATCCAGATTACAGCTCTTTAAGCCAGGATTTCAACCTAGATTCTCGCAGCAGCCATGTTGTATAAGTTTTATTTTATTCCTGAGTAGCGGGACCTATACTCTAAAATCGATTCCGAACAACAGATATTCTTGAGAAACTTTTTCATGGCAATTTTGTTTTATTCTCTTAGTTTTTGGCAAAAGTCTGCTGAGAAGCAGTTGCTAAGGAAATATTTTTTCATACTTTGTCGTCGAACAAACTAACACACTTCTTCCTAGATTACGGCAACGGATTGATGTTTTTTCCAGTCGCATGGTGAAAACTGATTGTCATTATCTCTTGTAGTTTCCGAGATATTCGCACAAATGCAAAATTGTTATACGATTGTACATGTGCGTGTGTGTGTGTGTGTGTATGTCGAAAAATATTTTCAAAGATTTCGTTCAAAAATGTTCTGCCAATACCAGGCCAACAGAATTCAGCAGGAAGTGTTTTTTTGTTAAACAATTTTACAATTTTGCTTATAACTCGGAAACTATAAGAGATAATGGCATTGAGTTTTCGATATACGATAGAGAATAATATCAGCTATTTAGCAAAATTTATTTCCGCCCATAAATGCCACGCCTTCTAAGAAATATACTGTATTTTTATATATAATGCCTTATATTTCAGGCGGTATTTAATATTTGGAGGCGAATTTATTTATTGTTGGAAAGCTGATGTTTTTTCCAGTCGCATGGTGAAAACTGATTGTCATTATCTCTTGTAGTTCCCGAGATATTCGCACAAATGTAAAATTGCTTTGCGATTGTACATGTGCATGTGTGTGTGTGTATGTCGAAAAATATTTTCAAATTTTTCGTTCAAAAAATTTCTGCCAATACCAGGCCAACAGAATTTAGCAGAAAGTGTTTTTTGTTAAACAATTTTACAATTTTGCTTATAACTCGGAAACTATATGAGGTAATGACATTGATTGATGATTGATTACGGATAAATATCCCCTACCAACATTATAAGCTTCCTATGGAAAAAAACGTATTCTAAAACCATTCGTCTTATCAAAACTAGGGGTAAGAGTTGTTGCATTTTTCTCACAGTATTGATAGTTCACTGTACAATGCAATCATACACAGTTGGGCCTTAAGCCAAACTTATTAGCTAAACTAACAAACTGACGTCACTTGTCATAGTTTTGTCATAGAGCAGCTTTAACCGACTTAAAGTTAAATCACAATCGAGACATAGTTTGTTTACAGTCTAGCCATGATCTACTTAGAGTTTAGCAATAGGATCTAGCCACACTTTGATTTTGATTAGCAACTCTTTGAAACGTTGAAAACGGCAACATTCGCTTCAAATGACGTGACGTACAAAGTATTGAAAGCATTCTAGATAACATAAGGTAGAGCTAAATCGGCTGATGCACTAAAATCATTGCTCACTTGCATTCTTTAAAGTCCCATTGTATTATTATAAGCTAAGTAGCTTAGACTTTAAACTCAGTGTAGTACAGTATAGGGTGGCTGATATATAATGCAACAAAGTAAAGCGCTATATTTTTTAATTTTTTTTTTTAATTTTATTGTTCAAAAGCAAAAAATGTTGGAAATAACATCAAGTTTTAGAATCAGTTTAGATTTGTTCGAATTGGCCACCTTTTGGTACGAATTATGGCCTTCAAACGGCCGACAAAGCCATCACAGGCTACACGAAAGTGGCTCTGCGGTATTTTGGTCCATTCCCGGCGAAGCGCCGTCTTGAGATGATCGACACTTTGGTATTTTTTAGTGAGAACCTTACTCTCCAAAATGCCCCAGGCGCAAAAGTCCAACGGTTTGAGAACCGGAGATTTTGGTGGCCATTGTGCGGTAGAAATAAAGCGAGGAACCTCCTTTTTAAGCCATTCTTGGTTGACACGTGCTGGGTGCGATGATGCTGAGTCCTGTTGGAATGTCCATGTGGTCTGCGACCGAAATATTTGCCTGCCCAGGGCTTTAATACTGTCTTTAAGACATTTTCCCGATAATATTCGGCATTTATTTTAACCCCACGGTCGATGAATACAAGCGGGGAGCGACCATCGGTCGTTACGGCGGCCCACACCATTACCATCGGCGGCGCTTGAGTTCTGATGGTCAATCGCAGGTGTAAATTTTCAGCTGACCTCTTTGGCAAGTAAACCCAATCATTTTGTTTGTTCACCAACTGCTCAATTTGGAATGGCCTCTCATCGGGAGAAAACCAAATTCGGTAACTGGCCACTTTCGTGCAAGCGCAGTAACTCCTTGGCTCTTTCCAGTCTAACTTTTTTTGTCCATCGGTGAGCTCTTGCACTTTTTGGAACTCCAATGGCTTTAGTCCAAGCTCATTTTTCAATATGTGTTGCATCCGTTCTCGCGATATGTTCAGTTCACGAGCAATTTTTCTACCACTGCGGCGTGGATTTCGATCAAATCTGGCCTTCACTTTTCGGATCATTTCTGGTGTTGTTATCGTTTTACTTTTCGTCCACTTCTTGGACGCGATGCAACACTGCCAGTATCACGGTAACGAGCAATGGTACGAGTAACATAAGATTTATTCACATTTAAATGCTGGAGGGCTCTAACGATAGCCACCTGTGGTTTTCCAGCCAAATATAAAGCAATCACACTATCACGCTTGAATTCCATCACGAATAACTTTTTTTCTGAATGCAATAGTTTAAAATGCTTTTGTAAGCTTGTAAATAATAAAATGAACTGCTGCTGGAATAAATCTGTCAGCTGACAGACGAGCGGTTTACAAATGATAACAACCTGAAGTTGGTTGCAATACATATCAGCCAGCCTGTAGGTTAGAAACTCTAGTGACAACATGACCATCACTAGCACACAAAACACTAGGCTACCAGGGTAACCAGAATAATAAATTATTATTGAAATTAATGGCAAAGAAACTTGTTTTATAAGATCCAAAAGGGAAAGAGTGTTAGATAAAATCCAAATGACCGCTAACAAGGTGACAGCAATTCCTTATTCAAATTTCGGTTTTTTTTCTGTTTTCTTAAAAAAAATTTTTTTTCCCAAAATACTACTTAAAAGATCCCCCTCTAGCTATAAAAAAAACCTTTAAAACCTGTAGTAATTTTAGCCAAAAACAAAAAACAATTTTTTTGTTTACTTTTTTGGCTTGAAGCGCTATTAAAATAAAACTATTTGAAGATTTATTATGTTGTTTGCTATTGTTATTGTTGTTGCTATTTTGCGAATGCAATTTTTTATTTAATTTTTTTTTTAATTTTTTTTGTATTTTATTTCAAAATCACGTGCCAGGGTAATATAATATGTTATTAAATAAAATAACATTGAATTGATATTTATTTTATATATTTAAGCTTGAAACATTGTTTATGGCTTTAAAACAATTTGAAAAAAAAAACAAAAAACAAAAAAAAATTAAATTTAAAAACACACATAAAATTTTTAAATGGGCTCCTAAGGAAATCAGAATTTTTTTTTAAAAAATTCAATAAAAATGAAGGCGTTTAATTTGTCACATAAAAATTAAATAAAAAATTTTAGTTTTATAACAAAAATTTTATTACACTTTCTTCTATACATATATTGAAAACTATAAACGACCCATTGTGCATTTAGACAAAAGGAGAAAAGAGCGAATTTAAATGCTTAATTTGAAGCACACGTTTTCCACGTTTTTTTTATTGCAGCAAATCATGTCTAAATACGCTGTATAATTATAATTTAATTTGAACAGGAATAATTTAGAATGGTTTTTATTTAAAAACCAACAACAACAACAACAGCAAAAATAAAAAATAAAAAAATAATATTAATTATGCATACGATTAAAATCAATAGACTGGAATAGTAAATTGAAGGAAAAGAAAAGAAAAAAAGAAATTAAAATTTTAAATTCAATTGAAAAAAAATCCACTAAAAGTAGTTAAAATAAAATGGCATCTGCTTTAAAAATCCAGCGATTTTTCAAATCCATTATATTCCTTAAAAGATCAACAGGGCTTGAGAAATCGCCTGCACCTTAGCCTTGTTCCGCTTTTGCTTTATTGAAAGACTGTTTCAAACTTTACTTGAATTACTACCAATCGGACACCAATACCCTGGCCTTCAGTGGCAGGGAAATGTCGTTAACTCTACAAATTCCTGTAACGACAGATCCAAACTTTCATAGAACAATGCCAACAGAAAAACCATACTTTTTTTGAGATTAAAAATTACACCACAAAGTACCTACTCCTATACACCGTAAGCATAAAAAGTGGAGCATAAATCAGTACTAAGCAACAGTTTTCAGAGCTTTTAACGGGTGATTTTGTTTAGTTGTTATCTTTTTGGCAACACTGGTTTAAACAGCTGACGCAAGATTCGTGTTTTGTTTCACTGTCAAACATCTTCAGTTTGGTCCATAATTTAACCATGAATCGTCTTACAAACCGAACAACGCTTGCAAATCATTGAATTTTATTATCAAAATGCGTGCTCTGTTAAGAAAGTTCATCGCGCACTTCTTCCATTTTATGGTCAGTTTAATCGACCCACTGAAGCGGCTCTTTCGCACCAAATTTACATTGTTGGACATTAAACCACCAACACGCTTACGTAGAGTGCGAACTGAAGAAAATATCGCAGCTGTATCGGCCAGTGTTAACGATGACCATCAATTATCGATTCGTCGTCGCCGTTCGCAGCAATTGGGCCTCTGTTACTCAACAACGTGGAAAATTTTGCAGAAGGATTTAGGTGTGAAGTCTTTCAAAATACAGCTGGTGCAAGAATTGAAGCCGAACGACCTACCGCAACGCAGAATTTTTGGTGAATGGGCTCGTGGAAAGTTGGCCGAAGATCCAATTCTTTATCGAAAAATTGTGTTCAGCGACGAAGCTCATTTTTGACTCAATGGATACGTAAATAAGCAGGATTGTCGATATTGGAGTGAAGATCAGCCAGAAGCATTGCAAAAGCTACCAATGCATCCAGAAAAAGTCACAGTTTGGTGCGGTTAATGGGCTGGTGGCATCATTGGACCGTACTTCTTCAAAGATGCTGCGAATCGTATCGTAACTGTGAATGGTGAGCGCTACCGTGAGATGATATCAAACTTTTTTTTTGCCCAAAATGCAAGAACGTGACTTGCATGATATGTTGTTTCAACAAGACTGTGCCACATGCCACACAGCACGCGTAACAATGGACTTATTGAGCGGCGAGTTCGGTGAACATTTTATTTCACGTTCGGGACCGTTCAATTGGTCGCCTAGGTTGTGCGATTTAACGCCTTCAGACTATTTTTTGTGGGGGCTATGTTAAAGCTCATGTCTATACAGACAAGCCCGCTTCAATTGACGCATTGGAAGACAACATTGAAGCATTTATTCGTGAGATACCGGCCGAAATGTTGGAAAGAGTATGCCAAAATTGGACTAAGCGGATGGACCATTTGAGGCGCAGTCGCGGTCAACATTTGCATGAAATAATCTTCAAACATTAAATTACTCGTATATGGACCGTACTATCGATTCAAATAAAGATTTCATGCATTTTTCTGAATTTTATGTGTTTTTTTTGAAAAAATTTCCTATAGCTCTTAACAAAATCGCCCATTAGTTCAGCGTACCTTGGAGAATGGCGCTACATATGTATATAAATCCCATTACTAAGTCGCCGTAGTCTAATAGGTAGTGTCTTAACTTATTAGACGTGAGGCCACAGTTCAAATCCCAGTTTAGACATCTCGAACAAAACGAAAACATGCAAAAATATTTCTTTGGCAACTTCCTCTCAGCAGATTTCTGGTAAAAAATCTGTGAATAAATGGAAATTGCCATGAAAAGTTTCTCAGAAAAATCTGTCGTTCGTCCCGGCACTAATAGATAAAATTAACACACACAACATATGTAGGTGGTGTGAGAAGCTAGGTCGTAATCCTGACTGAAGGGTTGTAATGACCAATTCTATATAAATATTGGTATTAAGCAACAGTTATCAGAGCTATTGGTTCAACCTGCTTTGGAGAATGGCTCTACATAAAGAAGAAGCATCAAAAATGCAAACAAAGCTCCTAAGAATTCTGTTAAAGCAGTATGCTAAGATCCATAAGAAATATTTTAACTATGCACTTTGTAATAGAATAGAGGTGTAGTTTAAATGCTTAAAAAATCCAAATCATCTCTAGAGAGAAGAGGTTCTCTAGAGAGTCTCACAAATTCCAGAAAGTGAAAGGCAAACAGATACGAATTACTGAAAGGTGTTTGAAATCTCTCTCTTCGTTCTTGCCAATGAGTCGAAAAAAGTATGTATTTCGTCATTGAAAATAATTTTTCGATTAAAACAGGCTGCCTTCCAAAAATGTTAATTGCTTTGTGTTTGAACAAAGTATCGTGTTTCATAATGCCGCTGTACAAAATATATACAATGTTTTCTATTTCAAAACGTCGTCAATGTGTATTTTTAATGCAGTTGATGCATTGTTTGTTTACTTTGCTTATCCATATATTTCATGTATATACAGTAGTAAAACTGCATACAAACTTTGTATTGATACATTTTGGAAGGCAGCCACACTTTCCTCACAGACAACAACCTCTTGATAATAAAATTCAATGATTTGCAAGCGTTGTGTTTAGTTTGTGTATTCATGGTGAAATGACAACCTTTTCAGAGCAGTTTTTGCATGGCCACATGCTACGAATCTCTTTTTATATTAAAAAAAATGTATACAAAAAATCCCATAAAATCACATGTTAAAAAAACTGCAAGTATTGCAAAACACCCAAGCTTGTAACAAAGTAAAGACAATTACTGCTGAGTTCTGTCATAATAAGGTTTGGAATCCATTGATCCAAAGTGAAGACAATTACCGCTAAGCCTTGTCCTAGAAAGCTTTAAATTATACATTATCCAGTTCTTTAAGTTTGTATTTGTTTGTGTGAAGTCGCCGTAGTCTAATATGTAGTGTTTTGGCTTATTAGACGTAAGGCCACGGTTCAAACCCCAGATCAGACATCAAAACGAAAATATGAATATGATTTTTGGCAAAAACTCTGAGAGTAAATACAATTGCCATGAAAAAGTTTCTCAAAAATCTGTCGTTCGGAAACGACTTTAAACTGTAGGTCTCGCCGCTCATGTATAAAATTAACACACACAACATAAGTGATGTGAGAAGCTAGGTGGTAATACAGACTGAAGGGTTGTAATGAACAATTATGTACGTATGTATGTAAGACTCCTAGCTATATAGGACTTCGATCTAACTTCCCAATAACTTTGCCGTGTTGCCATCTGAAAATCACTGCAATTGTCATTCAAATTATAATGAAGCTTAAGTTCTGAGATGAAGTCGCCGTGGTCTAGTAGATAGTGTGTTGGCTTATTGGATGAAAAGCCAGGGTTCGAGCCCCAGGCCAGACATCAAAATAAAATACAAAAACTATTTTTTTCGGCGACTTCCTCTCAGCAGATTTCTGGTAAAAAATCTGTGAATAAATGGAAATTGCCATGAAAAGTTTCTCAAAAAAATCTTTCGTTCGGAGTCGACTTTAAACTGTAGGTCCCGCCACTCATGTATAAAATTAACACACACAACATAAGTGGTGTGAGAAACTAGGCCGTAATCCTGACTGAAGGGTTGTAATGACCAATTACGTACGTAAGTTCTGATATCCTTACAGAAGCAGCCAGCCGGTGGGTTGTAGGGTTGTTTGTGTTATTAAAAACGAAAATCACTTGTAACTTTCTTTCTTGTTTAAAAAAAAGAAAACATCTTGTTTTAAAACAGGAAAAAATTTTTTTAATTAGTATGACATATGACGTCACAAGTCACAACAAAATCACAAAATTTCTCTGGCTTCAGGCATTAAAATATTATATTTCTGACGATTTGTTTTCCAGTTTTTTTGTGATTTAAAAAATTCATTAACGAAATTATATGTTACTAAGCATATGTAAAAATATGCAAATAAGTTTTTTTTATATTTTTTGTTATTATTTTACCGTTTTTTCTGCTTTGTTTATAATTTATGCAATTCAAGAAACTAAACAAATAATATTCCTGTTCATTTTGTTTTTAAATTTCTAAAAATGTTTGCTAATCATGAGATTCTTAATTTGCTTAATAATAATTGCAAAAACAACAACAAAAAAGCAAATAAAAAAATTATTTAATTTAAATGCATTGATAATGATAATTTGAAATTAAAAGGAAAACGAAGAAAAAAATTTAAAAAAAAATATTATGAAATAATATTCGTTTGATTTTTTCTGTGCTTTTTGTTTTCAATCATTTATATAAAAAAGCTTCGTTTATTAATGACTTTTAAACCTGATTTAAATTTATTTTTTTTTTTTGCTTATTTTTCTCTTAAAAAAATTATTTTTTTTTTACAAAAGATAGAAGCCAAAAAAAATGTGAAACTATTATGTCACCCGAGTTTTGACACACAAAGTGACATAAAAAATTAATATTAAATAAGATTGCCTTTGCATAAATAAATAAATAAATAATTTAATATGTTTTCTTTCTTTTTTAATGTTTAAATACGCAAGATTTATAGCCATGAGATATTGTTTTTTAGTGACATGAAACCCAAGTTTTTTCATTTTTTTTTCTGTGTATGTCCTCCTGCAAATAATCATTTGCGTTCACGAAACGAAATTTTGTGAAAAAATTTTTTTTTTTAGTTTTCTTGCATATGATTTCCATGGATTGTACAGATTTTTTCCAAAAGCATCGTATATATAAATATTTACACACAATTTTTTTTATCCATTTTTACCCATACGTACTCTAAAAACCCATAAAATAGTGAGACATTCTGATGATTGAAAGCGGCTTAATTTAAGGGAAAGAAAACCAGTCATTCACTCCAGTTATAATAGCATTTTGAAGGTATTCTGAATATGCTAAAAGGATACATAAGCTGTATTCCATGTTGTCTGACCATAACTTCTATCTACACAAAGTTATTTGTTGCCGAGAGTTCTCATCATCGCGATTCACTCAATATTTTCACCGAACAATTTGTACAATGGATCAATTCGACCTCCGGGTACTGTACTTGTCTTAATTGACAAGTACACGTCCTCCAACCTTCACTGAACAATAGGAGTGAAACTATCTTTACCTACTTAATTGATCTTTACCAGAGATCAGCAATGAATCGCTTTTTCGCTACTCATAAGTACTCATGAAATTTTGAGTATGAGTAAGTCAACAGCATTGTAATCCAACTACTCTGATTCATTCGTACTCAGTACAACATTGATTTATAAATACAAGTTGCAACGAGTATGAGTACAACGTTGACATCAAACTCATAATATTCGAAATATGTTTGATTCATACGCCTACTCAGACCAGATTTATAAATTTAGAAAAATACTTATAATACTCATAAATGGATGCAAGTGATTCGAATCATTCATTAAAATTTACAAGCTTAGTTGTTGTTGCATTTACAAAAAAAAAAAAAAAAAGACAGACAGCATGCAGAGCAAACACACAACCTTCTAGTGAGTATTGTGGTGTTCGTATGCGAATCATACTTATTTTATGATTCGTGTATACGATGAGTCGTGGAGAGTCGAAATCAATAACATCAGGCGTATTGTTAAGTATGAGTACCATGAGTATTTCAAACTTTGAATATGAGTAGTATGAGTATGACATTAAAATAAGTATGAATGCGTATAAGTATCAGAAATTATTAGTATGATTCGAATATACTCATCGTTTTGACTACTCATTGCTGACCTCTCATCATTACAACACTTTAGTTTGGATTACAACCTAGCCTCTGTCACCACTTATGCTGTAAGTAGGAATTTTATCCATGAGTAGCGTGACCCCTACAGCTTAGAGTCGACTTCTAAATGGTAGACTTTTTGAGAAACTTTTCATGATAATTTTATTTACTTCTCAGCTTTTTTTATATGATTCAGCCTTAAAGGCTATATATGTATGTACATGCGTTTTCAATGCTTATCACTTATTTACTTCCTCACTTAATTGGTTATTATAGCCCTTTAGTCAAGATCACAATCCAACTTCTCATTCCACCCACGTTTTGTTTGTTAATTTTTATCAATGAGTGGCAGAATCTACAGTTTAAAGTCGATAGATTTTTGAGAAACTTTTCATGGCAATTTTATTGGCTCTCAGTGTTTTTGCCAGAAGACTGCTGAGGGAAATGGCTGAAGAAATGTTAGTTTCAATATTTCATTTTGCTCAAAGTGTCTGGGCTGGGGTTTGAATCAACACTCTACCTACTAGCCTACAGCGACTTCTATCACCCCCATACGTTTATTACAATCTTGTGCAATAGCACTCTATAATTATCATGATTGCTTTGAAACCATTGACACGTCTTAGTCAAAATTCGAGTCTAGAGTAGTTTTGAAGCTCAGATGGCTTCTTGTTTACCAATAAGAACGAATGTTTCTAACACTTTAGTGCTCATTAAATCTCTTGCGAGCGATACATTGGTTGGTGGGAACCTGCATCAATTGGTGTCGAGCACGAACCTATCAGGCAAAGGTATAGAGGGCGTGGTAATAAATCCTGTGCTGAGGAGAATCCTAGCTTCACTGCCGCAATCATCTAGTCTAAAATGAATGAGTGCTGTGCATTTGTTAAATTGAGGTTTGTGGACATCTTTGTCACTATATCTACTCTCACAGGTTATTATGTATTGAGCAGGCTCATAGACTTCGTCCAGACTTCCCACGTACGGTGTAGATTTTCGCAAAAACCAACACCAACACCAAACCGTTAGTTTCTTGAATTCGGAGCTCTTACTAAGTTTATTGAACTTTCAGGCTGCGTAATCAGCGTAATTCTAAAGGACTACTTATGTAAAAACTTACATGCTTAGCCTGAAACTTTGATTCATATGATAACGCGTTCAAGTCGGTTTAAGCTGTCACTTCCTCCTGTCCTATTTTAGGAGTACACACATAATTGGTCATTACAACCCCTCATACCATTTATGTTCTGTGTGTTAGTATTATGCATGAGTGGCCGGACCTACTGTTTAAAGTCAAAAGATTTTTGAGAAACTTTTTCATGGCAATTTGATTGATTCTCAGAGTTTCTGCCAGAAGACTGCTGAGTGGAAGTCGCCGTGGGAAATATTGTTTTTCATATTTCGTTTCATTCGAGTTGTCTGACTATACATGAGTAGCGTGACCTACAGTTTAAAGTCAACTTCGACCGACAGATTTTTAACAATCATTTCATGGCACTCAGAGATTTTGCCAGAAATCTGCTGAGAGGAAGTCACCGAAGAAATATTTGTTCATATTTCGTTTAGTTGAAGTTGTCCAACCTGGGGTTTGAATCGCCTGGGCCTCACTTCTAATAATCCAACACTCTAGAATACGGCGACTACGGCTCCCTTTTCGTTCCATCAAACACAGATCATTGTTGCCTTAACCCCATTAATTTTTCTTGAGCTAATATCACCTGAAGCGTTTCGATGTAAAATTATTTGTTAAATGATCGCTTGCAAGTGTTTCAAATCTTGTTGCTTGATTGGCTTCCAATATTTTTTACGAATTTATCTCGTGGTTGTCGACAATATCCTTCCTTCAAATTCCTTCAAATCATCATCATTTTCGAACTTGTGCCTTGGCTGCCTTAGAGGGTCTTTGATTTTCGAATCAAATTCTTGAGTTTTAAAACTCAGAAACCCCTTCCTTCATGTGGAGATGGATGCTTTATATTTAGGATAACTTTTAATGAACAAATGAGGATCTTTACGGCACTCTTTACGAGATTGAAAAAGAAGTATTGTGAGCATAGCTGCCAGATAAATGAGACACCAAATCGTCAAAAATTTGAGAAACAATTGTCAAAATCGCCAAAAAATCGTCAGAAAGAATAAATAAATAAATTAAAAGTTTTTAAAAACCAAAATAATTGCTATTGTAGTAAAACAAACATATAAAGTCAATGTATGTACATATCTCAGTTCAAAAATAAAACATCTAAAAAAATTTTTTAGAAATTTAAAGATAGAGTCCCTTATCTTCTTATTCATTTTTCTTTCCAAAAATGGGGAAATTTTATATCATATTCAGGAAAAAACTTTTTAAGGTTTAAACAATCTATGCCAGTGTGGTTTACGGGTGGTGTAAATATAAAGGAGTCAGAAGCTCTTGACATTCTGAGCATGAAAATTCATTGTAATTCAGTGGCTTCAACCGACATATTTCCTTCAGTTTCTTCTTAAGATCTTATCATCTGATCTTACTATTTAAGCTATTTATAACCGACCGAGAATGTAATACAACTCTCACGTATGGCGCGGTGCCTCAACGTCTATTTTGAGGTTTCTCGACCGTGTACAGGAGCGGCCGTAGTAGCTCGTTAATGACGGTAGTGTATCCAACTCCATTAAATCATTGGAACAATGAGGTTTGTGTTTCACTATTCCATCGCTACTACAAAAGGATTTCGCTCGAACGAAATAAAGGAACTTGTTCCCGAATATCACACGTCTATGCCGGCCACCACTTCCGTATGTGGTCGATTGGCCAGTTGGTCGCACACTGCATTGCAGAAAAAATACGTTTTTTAGTCGGACTATTCGTATGTGGAAATCAATTCTTGCAGAGGTCTTTCCTGATAGTTACGGTATAAAAATATTCAAGTCTAGTGTCCATAAACACTGTTCTCTCTTTCCTTCTTCCCATAACATACGTTCATAGTTCCAGACACAATGCCATCCATCTCCTGAGTGTTGGTCGTACGAAAAAAAAAAATAACGACGCTTGCCTTTGTCCGACGGTAATAAAGGGTGTTTTTTTTATAGAGGTATAGAACTTTAAGTTGCAATAAAACAACGATGGATTATTCGATTGACATGAATTTTATTTATCCGAAAGATAATCTTGTGGCATTACATTTTAAATATGATTTCTGGCATATGACCGCAACGGCTGGCGCGGATGTAGTCCAATCTGGACGTCCAATTTTCGATGACTTTTTCCAACATTTGTGGCCGTATATCGGCAATAATACGGCGAATGTTGTCTTCCAAATGGTCAAGCGTTTGTGGCTTTACCGTATAGACCAATGACTTTACATAGCCCCACAGAAAGTAGTCTAGCGGTGTTAAATCACAAGATCTTGGAGGCCAATTCACAGGTCCAAAACGTGAAATTAGGCGGTCACCAAACGTGTCTTTCAATAAATCTATTGTGCCACGAGCTGTGTGACATGTTGCTCCGTCTTGTTGAAACCACATCTCCTGGACATCATGGTTATTCAATTCAGGAATGAAAAAGTTAGTAATCATGGCTATATACCGATCACCATTGACTGTAACGTTCTGGCCACCATCGTTTTTGAAAAAGTACGGACCAATGATTCCACCAGCCCATGAAGCACACCAAACAGTCAGTTTTTCTGGATGTAACGGTGTTTCCACATACACTTGAGGATTACCTTCACTTTAAATGCGGCAGTTTAGTTTGTTGACGTAGCCATTCAACCAGAAGTGCGCTTCATCGCTAAACAAAATTCGCTTATGAAAATCGGGAACAACGGTAATCTCGTTTTGGGTCCATTCGACGAGTCTACGCCTTACTTGATGATCGTTTGGCTTCAAATCTTGCACGAGTTGGATTTTGTAAGCACGCAAACCAAGATCCTTCCGCAAAATCTTCCATAAAGTGGATGGACACAGATCCAATTCCTGTGCTCGATGGCGGATGGGCTCATTCGGGTCTTCCTCAATGCTACGCTCTACAGCAGCAATAGCTTCTTCTGTACGCACCGTACAGCGTCTCTGGGGATGCGAGTTATCAATAAGAGTAAACGTGGTGCGAAAACGTTCCATGGTTAATCGAATTAACTGCTCTGATGGACGATTTTGTCGACGATACAATGGACGTAGTGCGCGATACGTTTTCCGCACAGAACCATTATTTTCGAAATAAAATTGCCCTATTTGCAAGCGTTGTTCAGGCGTGAGTCTATTCATGATGAATTGCCAAACCAAACTGAGAATAAATCACTTGACAGCTGTTAAATCGGTCGCCATCTTGAAAAGTAATGCCAACTTAAAGTTCTATACCTCTATAAAAAAACACCCTTTTTTAGAAGCTATACTCGAATTTTTAAAATTGTCTGCAGCGACAAGCGATAAATTATTGCAATTTTTTAGGCTTTTAAGGGGTTAAAAAGGTATACAAATACAGAAAAATCATCACAGGTACTCGAAAGTAACTTAAAAATAAAATACTTTACTCCTTGTTTTTACTAACATAAATTTCCGATAGTAACAATTGCAATGTAAATACAAGGCTTGTAATGTACTGAAATAAAGAATATGACGTACATTTTTAATTTTTAAAAATCGTCAAAATAAGGGCATAAATCGTCAAATCGTCAATACAATATTTTTGGAGCTCAAAATCGTCAAAATGATGATAAATCGTCAAATCTGGCAGCTATGATTGTGAGGCAAAGTTGCTCTTAAATGTTGATGGAAAGAAAGAAAAGAACTTTGTACATTGGCGAAGCAAAAATTAAATGCAAATATTAGCACCACATTTTTTAAGTTTCAATACAAATTTTATTAAATAAAAATTTCATTTCCTTAACATGTATTGATAATAAGCTCTCAAGCCCATAGTGCTTTTGCTATACAAACAAGGTAATGTGTTGTATACCTTCTTACCATCCCCGAAAGCCTTTTTTTTTCTTTTAAACAAACTGTTTATAAATAACAACAAGTGACAACAAAAGCTGGTCATTATTTAAAAAAAAATGTGTTAAAACATGATAAATTTGTTTGAACAATAAAACTGAAAAACTTGAGAAACAAAAAAATAAACGAAAGACCAACAAAACAAAACAAAAATAACCAGAAAAAAAAACAACGAAATCTGTTAATACATCAGCATCGTTAACATTAATAACAATAACAACAAAAACTTGATAAATTAAGTGCCGGCTTAAACATACAAGTCTGCCTCCCACATAACCAAAACCAACAACCGCAAACCGAGAAAAAAATTTACAAAAAAAAACCCACAAATTTATTAAATTTTTTAAGCATTTCTTCATGTTGTTGTTGTTGTTGTTGTTCATGTTGTTTATAACCAACATTTTATGAAACATAAATTATGGCCAACATTGAACATGAACTCTGCCTTGAACTTGACGAGGCAGATGAAAAAAAATTCTGTTTCCATGTTTACTTCATGATATGTTTTGTTTACATTATTTACTCTTTTTTTTGGTTTTATTTTTGTTTTTATTGTTATTATTCTGTAAAAAAAAAACATACAAAATTTTAATTGGAATTTCTAATAATTTTTTATGTTTTATGAGGTGTGAAGAAATAAAAAAAAACCAAGAAAACAATCAAAAAAATTGTCGGAATTTTTAACATCATTTGATGGAAAATTAAAAACTAAACTTTTGCAGGCAAAAAAAAAACTATTTTTTTCCAAATTTTACAATACAACCCCCTATAATCAACAGAATTTACTAAAAGTAACAAAAATTTAATAAAGGTACCATGAATCTAAAAAAAGTACCAACATTTTTCAATAGATTTCAAAGTTTCTTTTGCAAACGATTCAATGAAACCGCATATGTTCGTCGGAATTTACTAAAAGTAAAGGGTCCGCCAAATAACTTTTATGCTTTAAAAAAAAAACTACTGAATATTTTCTCAAATTTCTCTTTTTTATTTGAAAGTACAATCCTTCCGGTTAATAATGAAAACAATTTTCATTCAAATGGCTGCCTCGGCTGGCCATGCAGTAGCCTACACGATCGGTTCAATTTTTAAGCACATTATCGATTGTGTGCGGCTGTATTTCACCAATGGCTTCATGAATATTGTCCTTTAAAGCCTCAATTGTCTCTGACTTGTCGGCGTAGCACTTATCTTTGACGGCAAAAAAAAAAAAGTACCAAACTTTTCAGTAGAAAACTGGAAAAAGTTTGGTACTAATTTTCCAATTTGTTACTTTGGTACTTTTTTTTAAATTCTTAGTTTGGAAGTTTCTTTTCCAATTTGGTACTTTTTTTTAGATTTCTGGTACCTCTTGTAAATTTCTGGTGCTTTTTGGAAAATTAGAAAAAAAAATTTTCCAATTCGTTAGTCTCTGTTATCGAGGCTTTTTCCGGCAGAAAAGTTCACAATAGAATCTTCCAGCTCTTCCTACATAACATAACATGCATAATTGCTGATTACAACGCTACAGTCTGGATTACGACCTAGCTTCTCTCACCACCCATGTTGTGTGTGTTAATTTTATCCATAAGTGGCGGAGCCTACAGATTAAAGTCGATTTTGAACGGCAGATTTTTTGAGAAACTTTTTCATGGCATTTTTCACTCATTTACTCTCAGAGTATTAGAGTTTTGGCAGAAATCTGCTGAGAAGTAGTCACCGAAGAAATATCTTTCATATTTCAGTTTGTCGGAGATATCTGACCTTGGATTTGTACCGAGGTCACACGTCTAATAGGCCAAATGCCTAATAGAGGGCACCGACTTCTGTTAATGCTTAAACTCTAAAGGAATACACTCAGTATGGTGCTTTGGAGTCATTGCTGTAACATTGCATCATAAAAACATCATTGATTATTAGAATTCTTCAGTCCGGATTACAACATAGCTTCTCACACCACTTATGTTGTGCGTGTGTTAATTTGTATACATGAGTGGCGTGACCTACAGTTTAAAGTCGACTCCGAACGACAGATTTTTGGGAAACTTTTCAGGGTAATTTTAAATGGGTGATTTTTTAGCTTTTATCTTGGAAACACTGGTTTAAACAGCTGACGCAAGTTTCGTGTTTTGTTTCACTGTCAAACATCTTCAGTTTAACCATGAATCGTCTTACAAACGAACAACGCTTGCAAATCATTGAATTTTATTATCAAAATGCGTGCTCTGTTAAGAAAGTTTATCGCGCGCTTCTTCCATTTTATGGTCAGCTTAATCGACCCATTGAAGCGGCTATTTCGCACCAAATTTACATTGTTGAACATTAAACCACCAACACGCTTACGTAGAGTGCGAACTGAAGAAAATATCGCAGCTGTATAGGCCAGTGTTAACGATGACCATCAATTATCGATTCGCTGCCGTTCGCAGCAATTGGGCCTCTGTTACTCAACAACGTGGAAAATTTTGCGGAAGGATTTTGGTGTGAAGCCTTTCAAAATACAGCTGGTGCAATAATTGAAGCCGAACGACCTAACGCAACGTAGAATTTTTGGTGAATGGGCTCTTGGAAAGTTGACCGAACATCCATTTCTTAATCGAAAAGTTGCGTTCCTGCGACGAAGCTTATTTTTGGCTCAATAGATACGTAAATAAGCAGAATTGTCGATTTTGGAGTGAAGATCAGCCAGAAGCATTGCGAAAGCTACCAATGCATCCAGAAAAAGTCACGGTTTGGTGCGGTTTATGGGCTGTGTGGCATCATTGGAACGTACTTCTTCAAAGATGCTGCGAATCGTAACGTAACTGTGAATGGTGAGTGCTACCGTGAGATGATATCCAACTTTTTTTGCCCAAAATGCAAGAGCTTGACTTGCATGACATGTGGTTTCAACAAGACAGTGCCACATGCCACACAGCACGCGTAACGATGGACTTATTGAGAGGCGAGTTCGTTGAATATTTTATTTCACATTCGGGACCGGTCAATTGGCCGCCTAAATCGTGTGATTTAACGCCTTTAGACTATTTTTTGTGGGGCTATGTTAAAGCTTATGTCTATACAGACAAGGCCGCTTCAATTGACGCATTGGAAGACAACATTGAAGCATTTATTCGTGAGATACCGGCCGAAATGTTGGAAAGAGTATGCCAAAATTGGACTAAGCGGATGGACCATTTGAGGCGCAGTCGTGGTCAACATTTGCATGAAATAATCTTCAAACATTAAATTACTCGTATATGGACCGTACTATCGATTCAAATAAAGATTTCATGCATTTTTCTGAATTTTATGTGTTTTTTTTTTTGAAAAATGTTTCAATAGCTCTTAAAAAATCACCCACATTATTTACTCTGAGAGTTTTTCTAAAATACAGCTGAGAGGACGTTGCCGCAGAAATTTTATTTTTAAATTTTGTCCACCACTCCCTCAAAAAATACTGAGAAACGCATGCTTAACGGAATTCTCCGAAATGAAATTAAAAGAGCAAAGTCACAGGGAGTTAACATACGCTGGTTTTAGTATGAACTTAATTTCCTATTGGGTCCCCTAACCTATCAGTAGGCCTATTGCTATACATAATAGATAAAAATGTTTTTCATTTTCTGTTCCCATATTTAATCGAAACTATTTGAACTCGTCTTGGAAAGACAATAAAAATTTTAATTATTTGTTCTAAAAAATATTTTATCAATTTTATTTAAAATTAATTAAACAATCTGTGATAACGCATAATAGCACTCTATTTGTTTATATATGTATGTATGTATTATTTATTATTCAATAGAGACAAGTATGTTACAAAAACAAAAATAAAAAATATTTTTAACTGATAAGAAAGACAGCCAAACAATACACACAAATGGGAACCGCAATAGAAATATTGTCCGAGTCTGCTTTCAGGGGAAACTCAAAACATAAAGATAAGCTTTGTCTCGTTGACCTTTGTACAAATAAATTTGAACTCTAAATAAGATTAGAAATTTTACATTATATGTTTTCTTCTTCTTCCTTCTCTAATTTCAGAAAATATACTGTTATTGCACCTGGCACCATACATTCGAGTGAAAAGTATACAGCCGCCGTAGCCGTACATCATGCTGCCCAGCCCTGTCAAATAAAAGTCGGCATAACGGGGCCCTTGTACAATGAAACCAAAGTGGTAGAGGCTTCCTCTAACGGAGTAAAACATGTCGAGTTTGATGTACCCGAACTAGAACAGGGTGACTATAATCTCACCGCTGAGGGTGTTAACTGCATGGATAACTTTAAGAATTCCACACGCCTATATAACACGAAATTTAACAATCACGTCCGCATCCAAACCGATAAGGGTCTTTACAAGCCGGGTGATGAAATTAATTACAGAGTCATCTTCCTGAACAAAGATCTTAAACCAGGTCAGCCTGAAAAGGATGCTTTCATCTGGATTGAGGATGGCAAACGTAATCGCATTAAAGAAATCAGAGACTTCAAAGTCACCAAAGGTGTTCATACTGGGAAATTTAAAATTTCTGAATTTCCTGTAACCGGTGGCTGGCGTTTGGGTGTCAAGAATGGCGCTCGTTACGATAGAACAGTCTACTTTGAAGTGGATAAATATGTTTTACCCAAATATGTGGTCAAGGTAGAGGCCACAGAAGCGGTTTCAGTAAAGGATGGTGACATGCAAGTTGTAGTCAGAGCCAAGTAAGTTATCTTTTTATATTGTAAATTGTTATCGAAACATTTTCTATTGGAAACAATGTTGTTATCGAAAAACTTTCAATAGAACTGTTTTTGTTATCGAAAAATTTTCCATGGAAATAGTTTTAGTTCCAAAAATTTTCTGTAGAAATAATTTTGTTATCGAAAAATTTTCTATAGAAACAATTTTGTTATCGAAAAATTTTCTATAGAAACAATTTTGTTATCGAAAACTTTTCTACAGAAATAGTTTTGTTATCGAAAACTTTTCTATAGAAATAGTTTTGTTATCGAAAACTTTTCTATAGAAATAGGTTTGTTATCGAATACTTTTCTATAGAAATGGTTTTGTTATCGAAAACTTTTCTATAGAAATGGTTTTGTTATCGAAAACTTTTCTATAGAAATGGTTTTGTTATCGCAAACTTTACTATAGAAATGGTATTGTAATAGAAATATGTTTCTATAGAAACATCGAAAAATTTTCTGTAGAAATATTTTTGTTATCGAAAAATTTTCTATAGAAAAAGTTTTGTTATCGAAAAATTTTCTATTGAAATAATTTTATTATTGAAAACTTTTCGACAGAAATATGTTTATTATCGAAAACATTTCTATAGAAATATTTTTGTTATCGAAAAATTTTCTGTAGAAATAATTTTGTTATCGAAAATTTCCTATAGAAATAGTTTTGTTGTTAAAAACTTTTCTGTAGAAATAGTTTTGTTATCGAACACTTTTCTATAGAAATAGTTTTGTTATCGAACACTTTTCTATGGAAATAGTTTTGTTGTCGAAAAATTTCCCATGGAAATATTTTTGTTATCGAAAATTTTTATACAGAAATAGTTTTGTTATCGAAAAAATTTCTATAAGAATTTTTTAGTTAATTAAATTTTATTATCGTATAATTTTCTACAGAAAAATTTTAGATATCGAAAAATATTTTATATAAATAGTTTTGTTATCGAAAACTTTTCTATAGGAATAGTTTTATTATTGGAAACTTTTCTATAGAAATATTTTTATTATCGAACAATTTCCTATGAAGATATGTTTGTTATCGAACAATTTCCGATAGAAATATGTTTGTTATCGACAAATTTTTTATAGAAATAATTTTGTTATCGAAAACTTTACTATAGAAATTGTATTGTAATTGAAATATGTTTCTATAGAAACATCGAAAAATTTTCTGTAAAAATATTGTTGTTATCGAAAAATTTCCTACAGGAATGGTTTTGTTATCGAAAAATTTTCTATAGAAAAAGTTTTATTATCGAAAACTTTTCGACAGAAATATGTTTGTTATCGAAAACTTTTCTATAGAAATAATTTTGTTATCGAAAAATTTTCTGTAGAAATAATTTGTTATCGAAAAATTTGCTATAGAAATAGTTTTGTTGTTGAAAACTTTTCTATAGAAACAATTTTGTTATCGAAAACTATTCTATATGAATAGTTATGTTATCGAAAACTATTCTATAGAAATAGTTTTGTTGTCGAAAAATTTCCCATGTACAAATTTTCTACAGAAATAGTTTTGTTATCGAAAAATTTTCTATAAGAATATTTTAGTTATCGAAAAATTTTAAACAGAAAAATTTTATTATCGTATAATTTTCTACAGAAAAATTTTAGATATCGAATAATATTTTATATAAATAGTTTTGTTATCGGAAACTTTTCTATAGAAATATTTTTGTTATCGAACAATTTCCTATAGAAATATGTTTGTTATCGAACAATTTTCTATAGAAATATGTTTGTTATCGACAAATTTTTTATACGAATAATTTTCTTATCGAAGAAACTCCTATAGAAATGGTTTTGTTATCGAAAAATCTTCTATAGAAATATTTTTGCTATCGATAATATAACAAATATTGTTTGTTATCGATAAATATAAAATGATAATGTTTTTGTATTATTTCAGCTACACCTATGGCAAGCCTTTGGATGGCAAAGCTACCGTCATTATATCCATGGGCAATAATTATTACTACGATCATAGTCGCAATGGCGATAGTGCTGCTGAAAAGAAGCCAGCACCCACACTTATTAAAACAGCTGATATGGTTAAAGGCAAAGCGAAAATAGATTTCAATGTTAAAGAATATGAACCATTTTTACCGTATAAGAACTCGCCCACATACATGGGCATTGAAGCCACCGTCGAAGAACAGTTTACGGGTGTTAAAATTAATGGCACTTCCTCATTTACTCTGTATCCTTATCGCTATAGCATGCAGTGTATCTCGTATGAAACCTGTTCCACTTTTGTTGCAGACAAGGAAATGAAAGTTCTCTTCCAGCTCACATACATTGACGGATCTACGCTCAAGGATACTAAATCGGAAATTGAGTTGATCTACACCGAAGTTTTGAATAAGAACCACTGGTGGCATCGTCAACGCGAATTGAGTGATAATGATGATGACACAGTGGTGATAACGACTACAGAACCACCGATGTCCGAAAATCGTGTGCTTAAATTCAAAGGTCATATGAATGAAACTGGCTTTGTTGACATGTTGGTTAAACTAAGTGATTTGCCAGAATATGAAGGCTATACGCACTACTATCAGATGGAAATGAAGTATTTGGATGAACAAAGAGAAATTTATAGCGCTTATCAGCATAGGGAACCCAAGAAAGTGGATCCACCCAAAGAAAAGGATGAGAAACCCAAGGAATATTTCGATCTGTTGGATAAATACTCTCACGATCAGAAGTAAGTGAAATCGGTATTTGTTTGTTTGTCTATTTTTTGTGTTATCGAAATTAGTATTTTTATAATTCTTTTATTCTGTTATCGATAACGGATTTTTAAAAGATAGTTTTCTTATTAAATTCGCCTTGATTTCAGATTATATTTGAATAAAGCCGAGCAATTTACTTTGAACTCGAGTCAACCTATGCCATATATCGATTACAATATCATTGGCCGTGGCAATATATTGAAGAGCGGTCATATTGACTTACCCGACAAACCCAAAGTCCATAATTTAACCTTAACACCGGACATTAATTGGGCTCCAAACTTTGTAATCTATGCCTACTATGTGGACGATAAGGGTGAATATCACTATGCCGAGCAAAGATATCACATTGACTATGAGCTACAGAATCAGGTGAGTTCCAGTTCGTAGATTCTTTTTCTGCGGAGGACAAAAACTAAAAAATTTTGTTCGTTTTTCAGATCAATGTTACTGCTGCCGAACAAGTAAAGCCCGGCCAGGAGGTGGCTCTTAAAATTCAAACCGAACCGAATTCTTTTGTCGGCCTAATGGCAGTGGATCAAAGTGTTTTGCTTTTGAGACGCAATAACGATTTAAATCCCCATGAATTCAATTGGGTTTTGGGTTCGTACTCTACCAATACGCCCGGTCAAGGAGGCTATTCGTATTATCCAGGCACCACGTCTGGTTGTGTTACTTTGACCAATGCTAACTATTTCTATAACTATACCAGGCCCGATTACATGTCAAGTGAGTTGTTGCGGGAGGGTGTGCAAGAGTCTTACAGCACGGTAGGTTTACAATTCATTTTTTCATTAAATTTGTAGGGCCCTATTCTGCTTCTGCTGATCGCGGCTTTATTAATAATGATGCATTTGCTCTTAAGACAACAAAGCTTGGTGCCGGTTCGCTACGCCCTCAAGCAGCTCCAGCTGCTAGTGGCGTTGGTGGTGGCGCTGGCGTTTCTGCTGACAGTGTACAGGTACGCAAGGATTTCTCGGAGACCTGGTTATTCGCCGATATTGAAAAGTAAGTATTTTCCTGTAATCAAAAGCAAAACCTTAACTAGACCATGAACAAAAAATAGCACTGAGGCCAAGGAATTTACCTGGAGCAAGAAAATCCCCGAGACTATTACTTCTTGGGTTCTGACTGCCTTCTCTTTGAATCCCACCAAGGGTTTGGGTATCACCAGAGACTCTACCAAAATTACAACATTCCTGCCTTTCTTCATATCCGTTAGACTGCCCTATTCCGTTAAGCGAGGTAATTTCCTTTAAACGTTTAAAACTTTCCTTAAATCTTAAACTCTTTTCTTAACCTTTGACCTTTTCAGGTGAGGTTATCAATGTGCCTGCCTTGGTATTCAACTATTTGGACAAGGCTTTAGATGTCGAGGTTACACTCGACAATAGCGATGATGAATACGAATTCACCGAGTTCAGCAATGAGGTTATTGCTGAGCCCAAGCGCACAAAGTCTGTACGTGTACCGGCCAATGGCGCTGCTGGTGTTTCCTTCTTACTCAGACCCAAGACTCTGGGCAATGTTATGTTGAAATTCACTGCCATTTCACCAGTAGCCGGTGATGCCATACACAAACCCATGAAAGTGGTACCCGAAGGTCTTACCCAATATGCCAATCGTGCCTATTTCGTTAACCTTAAAGAAAAGCCCGAGATAAAGAACACTTTTGAATTGGAATTACCCGAAGACTTGGTGCCCGACTCTGAGCATGTAGAAGTTGGTGTGGTGGGTGATATTTTGGGTCCTGTCCTAAATAACTTGGATAACTTGGTGCGTTTGCCTGCCGGTTGCGGTGAACAAACCATGTCTGCTCTCATGCCCAACTATTTGGTAATGAAATATCTCCAGAACTCCAAACGTTTGACTCCGGCCTTGAAAACGAAATTGCTTTACAATATGGAAACTGGCTATCAAAATATGTTAAGATATCGCCATAATGACAATTCCTTTAGCAGTTTTGGTCAATCGATTATCAAGGACAAGCCCCGTAATGGTTCAACTTGGTTAACAGCCTATGTTGTCAGATCCTTCCTGAGCATGAAGGAATTTGTCAATATCGATGACAAAATAATCGATAATTCTTTGGAATACTTGAAACAACAACAGGCTGCCAATGGTTCCTTCACTGAAAAGGGTGACTATTTCTATGCTGCCCAAAGAAACGACATTGTTTTGACATCCGCTGCTGTACTGGCCTTCTTGGAGAATGATACTTTGGCCCAAAAATACTCTTCCGAAGTCCAACGTGCTGTGGACTATATAGCCGCCAATATTGATAAAACCGATGCCCTTAACGCCAAATCCATAGGTACATATACCCTCAACAAAGCCAAACATAATGCCGCTAAGGAGCAACTGTCCAAATTCAAAGCTTTGGCCAAAACCGAATCAGATCGTATGTGGTGGTCGGAGGATAAGAAGCAATCCTGGGGACTCAGATGGTGGTGGTATGTCTTCAGCAGAGATGTAGAAATCACTTCCTATGGTTTGCTTACCCTTTTGGATCAGGACTCAACTAAACTCGATGATATTTTGCCCATTATTAAGTGGTTGATTGCTCAGCGTAATAGTTATGGTGGTTTTGCCTCGTCTCAGGATACTGTGGTGGGCCTAACAGCCCTCATTAAATTTGCCCAGTTTGCCGACTACGAACCTGCTAAAATGACGGTCGACATTGAGGTGAAAGATAAAAAAGAAACCGTTAAATTGACGGAGGAGAATGGTATTCTGTACCAGAATGTGGAGGTGAGTACAGTTTTTTAATAATTTTAAAATTTTTTTGTTATCGATAATTTAAAGAATTTTTGTCGTTTTTTTTTAAATCAAAAAATCAAATAAATTTATTTAAATTTTTTTCCATAATCAGAGATCTGATTATTATCGATAACAATTAGAAATTAATGTTATCGATAACTTCTTCTTTTCCAATTAATTTTTTATTCTTTTTTTTCATTCCTTTTTTTATAAAGTAAATAATTTTAAAAAAATCTTTTTTTAGAAATTTTATCGACAAATTTGTGCTATCGATAATTAATGTTATCGATAAAAGGTCTTTAACAAATTACTATTATCGAGAAGTTCTCTGAAAACTGTTTTTGTTCTTGCAAGTAATAAATTTGTAGAAAAATTAATATTTTCGATAATTTGCTTTAAAGTTATCGATAAGTTTTTAGTTTTTATACAAAAAAATTATTTTCATTTAATGTTAATTTTCGCTCATAAAAAAAAATAATTAGCTTTATTAAACCAAAATTATTTAATCGACAGTTAATGTTATCGATAAAAGTTTTTAGCATATTTCTATTGTCGAGAAAGAATTTATGTTAATTAAATGAAAAAATATTAATGCTTTCGATTACTTTCTTTTCTTAATAAAAATTTAATGTTATCAATAATTTTTAATTTAAAGTTATCGATAATTCCCCCTGTTATAATTTATTTTTACATAATTTTTTTAACTTCAAATTTTTTTCGATAAAGTTTTTTGTCAGCACATAGTTTTATCGATTATTATTTAATTAAAAAAATATTGTTGTTATCGATAATTTTTATTTTTAATTTAAAGTTATCGATAACTTGTAATAATTTATTCTTAAATAACTTTTTAAACTTTTTTCATCGAATAATAATATATTTTATCGATAAATTTTTTCTTCAGAATATAATTTTATCGATTTTTAGTTTTAATTTAAAGTTATCGATAACTTGTAATAATTTATTCTTATATAACTTTTAAAACTTTTTTCATCGAATAATAATATATTTTATCGATAAATTTTTTCTTCAGAATATAATTTTATCGATTATTTCGTTTTTATTGCTTAAAATTTAATTGTTTTCCGTTTTTTCTTTCAGTTGCCACCTAAAACCAAATCTGTCGACTTTACTGCCAAGGGTACTGGTGCGGCTTTAGTACAAATTGCCTACCAATACAACATTTTCGAAAAGGAACCCAAACCCAGTTTCACCATCAAGACTACCAAACTCGATAAATCGAATAATCCTTCACATTTGGATATGTTGGTATGTGTTAACTATGTGGGCGAGGGAGCCTCTTCCAATATGGCTTTATTGGAAATTTCAACACCTTCTGGCTATGTTATCGATGATGAAATCGTTAAAGATTTGAACAAACTTAAGGGCGTTAGTGTAAGTGTTATCGATTGTTATTATTTATAAAGAGAAAATTCATATTTTTTTTTTATTGTCATGTTGCAGAATGTCGAATTGAAAAATTCCGATTCCTTGTTGGTAATCTATTTCGATCACTTGCACAAGGATGATGAGACTTGTCTAATGGTGGAGGCCATTAGAACACATGCTGTTGCCATGCAAAAGCCTGCCTCTATTAAATTGTACGATTATTATGATACCGATAAAAAGGCCACTGCCTTCTATGAAGTCCAATCGAAATTGTGTGATATTTGCGAGAGCGAGGAGGAGTGCAGTAAATGCAAATAAAAATTTAAAATTTTTTTTTCAGATTTTAAATTTATTTTTCGCTTAAATTGTCTTTGTATAGTATAAACCTTATTTTATCGTTTAGAATTTAATAAAAAAAAACGAGATTTCTTTGTTTTATATTTTCTTTAATTATATTTATAAAGTTATCGATTTTTTTTAATCATAAAAAAACAAATTTCAACGTACCTTTCTTTAGTATTTTCAAGACAGACGAATCATAAAAGGAAAGAAAACTTTTTAAAGATAAAAAAAAATATTTACGACCGTATGTCTATTTTACTTAATTGCTGGGGCCATGGCTTCTAAAGAAATTCTATGTTAAACGGCAATTACTTTTAAATTCCCTTGACTTCTACGAAAATAGGTTGCTTAAGCAATTAAATGCTTTGTTACTGTCTTAGCAGTCTCCTTTAAGCAGTTTTATGATTTCAAACACCTTCTTGAGGTGGATTGAGGGCGGGAATATCAAAAGCAGGTTCAGCTTGAACTCATTAAATTTATTTGCTACCACGTTAATACAATAAATTGTTCTCCTGGGGGCACTTGTTTTCAAAAGGCACACAAAAGACACTGGCAAGCGCTTAAATATGCGAATTTCTATGCCCTTTTGATACACAAAACAAAACCATATGCTTTAAGGCAACCTCACCAGCTAAAAAAAAAATATAAAAAAGAAAGAAAATTAAAATTAAAAATTTTAAACATAAAAAAAGAAAAGCAAGGAATCTCTTACAAGCCAAATTTCAAACAAAAAAAATTTCTCAAGGAAAACACATTTCAATAGACACGCGAAAATTAAACCGCAGAGGGTGGATCAAGATTTTAAAAGCATGACCGTATTATTTATGTATGCTATTAAGGCAACTTCAATTGCAACATACTTTTAGGGTCGAGATAGAAACGCTTACACACAACCTTGGAAAGAAAATATTGCGGTTACTCGGATCATTGTTTTCGTTAATGAGAAAAATTCTCATAACTTTACAGTTATTACCATAAAAGAACAAAAAAAGTTGAAGACCATGAAGAAGTTTAAATCTTTTCATGTAAATTCATACAATAATAAAATTGTTGTTATCGAAATTTCTATACAAAAGCTTTATCTTCGATATTTCAATATATAAACGTTTGTTATCGAAATTATTATATAAAAATATATGCTATTGAAATTTCGATACAAAGAACTTTGCTATAACAAAGATATAAAGAATTTGAAATATACAAACCTTTGTTATCGAAATTTTTTCGATAACATATGTTATCGAAATTTCGATACAAAAAATTTTTTTATTGAAACTTTCAAATAAAAACTGAAAAACGAAACGAAATTTTTCTATAAAAAATTGAAATTTATATAAAAAATTTATCGCAATTATTGTTATCGAAATTTTAATGTAAAATATATATCTTATCGAAATTTCAACATAAAAACATTTATTATCGACATTTCAAAAGAAAAACTTTCATTATTAACATTTTTATATAAAAATATATATGTGTTATCGAAATTTCGATAGAAAGAACTTTGTTATAATAAAGATACAAAGAATTTTGTTATCGAAATTTAAATAGAAAAACGTTTGTTATCGAAATCTATTTGAAAACTTATATCTTATTTAAATTTCAATACAATGAATTTTGTTACTGGAACTTCTATATAAAAACTTTTGTTATCGAAATTTTTATTGAAACAATGTTAACAAAATTTCGATTTAAATAATTTTTTTTTATCGAAATATCTATATAAAAATTTATGTTATCGATATTTTTATATAAAAATTTTTGTAATCGGAATTTCTATCTAAAAGTTTTTAAATCGAAAAAAAAAAGAATTTTGTTATCGAAATATCAATTTAAAATTTTTTATTGTCGTAATTTTTATGTAAACATATTTGCCAAGTTTGTTATCGAAACTTCTATATAAAAGCTTTTGTTATCGAAATTTTTGTATAAGCGTATGTATATGCTATCAAAATTTTGATAGAAAGAACTATGTTATCGAAACTTCTATATAAAAAATTTTGTTATCGAAATTTCTATACAAACACATATGCTATGTTATTGAACTTTCTATATAAATACTTCAATAAATTTCAATATAAGAATTTTGTGTTATCAACATTTTAGCATACTCTAAACATATTTGATATCGAAATTTCTATACAGAGAATTTTGTTACGAAATTCCCTATAAAAATTCGAGTTATCGAAGTTTCTATATAAAAGTTTTTGTTATCAACATATCAACATGTTATCGAAATTTCAATAAAAAAAAATTTTCAATATTCAATTCAATATAAATATTTTGTTTTCGAAATTTCTAAATAAATTTTATCGTAATCGGAATCTCTGTAAAAAAGTTTTTGGTATCGAAATGTGTATATTAAAGTTTTGTTATCGAAATTTCTGTAGAGTTTTTAGTTTTGTTGTTTTTTTAATAATAATTTATATGTTTTTAAATTCTCTTATCGAAAATTTGTTTTAGTTATCGAAATTTCCATATAAAAATTAAATATTTAGGTTTTGGTTTTGTTTTTTCTATCTGAATTGTATCGATAACTGTTTATAAAAATAATTTTTCTTTTTTAGTATACTGTATAGAGGCCTTTTTGTTTTAATAATCTTTATTCTCAGAACTTATCGACGATTGCGAATTCCACAAAAAAAATTGTTGTTATCGATAAATTCAAATCTAAATTACAATTCAATTGAAAAGTTTAGTACTTTATATAAATTTTACTTATTTTTTTAATATAAAAATTATGTTATCGAAATTTGTTTACAGAACACAGTTATCAAATTATTTATTTGGTTTTTATTATTTGAGTTTAATATGTGAGAAGGCGTCACCAAGTAATCGATCTATTGAACTCTTAATTGCCAAGTCATTTCATTCTAATTCTATTCTTCCCCTTGCTAATGACCATAAAAAGTTAAAAAGCGCAAAAATTACAATCAATCAGTAGAAAAAAAACTGAACAACTTTTGGACAAAAGGATCAAAAAGGCAAAACTGTAAAGTTTATACAAAAGAAAAGAAACTTTTTCTGTTTTTCTGTTATCGAATGGAAAACAACAATGAATGAATTGACAATCACTTAAAGAGACTTCCTTCATTGTATGTTTGTGCCTGTGTTTTCAGGCACACTTAAGCTTTAAAAATTAAATAGAAGCGGGAGACCCCTGTAACTGTAATGCCTTTTCATAAAAAATTTTTTATACGATTTTAGAGAAGAATGAGCATAAAAATGCTCATAATAAAACTTATTTTCGAATGAAAGAAAAGAGCACAGAAAGATAATTCAAATTGAATGCCAATAATGTCACAAAATAAGTATAAAAATGAACACATGAAATGAAACAACCAGCTCTCTTCCACACTTACATACTTGCCCTCCCTCACTCTCATTCAACAATAACAACAACAGTGAGTGGACAATGGCAATGATATTATGCTGCTACTTTTTAAATGGCAACGAAGAGAATGGAATTGTAATGGAAGAGCAGCAACAGAAGGAATTGAATTGTACAAATAAAATGCCCGCCTCTAGTTAAAATCGAATACAATAAGATAAATAAGAAGAAGAATAAAGAATATAAAACCAGAGACTAACAATGCTGGAACACATAAGACCAATGTTGTCTGTAAGCATTGAAGTAAAAAGGGATTTTGCTACAGCAACATACTTATGTAAGCATGTAACCACTGCACAACAAGTATTTTGTAAAACAACACAAAATATAAAAATAAAAATCCAGGAATTTCGATAACAAAAATTATTAAACGTAATTATCGATAACTAGATATTTATCGGAAGAATATTTATTAACACAAAATAAAAAATATCCACGAATTTCGATAACAATAATTTTTGAACATAAATATCGATAACAAGATATTTATCGGAAGAATATTTATTAGCACAAAATAAAAAATATCAAGGAATTTCGATAACAAAAATTTTTGATTGTAAATATCGATAACTAGATATTTATCGAAAGAATATTTATTAACACAAAATAAAAAAAATCCGGGAATTTCGATAACAAACATTTTTGATTGTAAATATCGATAACTATATATATATCGGAAGAATATTCATTAACACAAAATAAAAACAAAATTCAGGAATTTCGATAACAAAAATTTTTGAACATAAATATCGATACCTAAATAAATATTAACACAAAATAAAAAATATCCATGAATTTCGATAACAAAAATTTTTTAACATAAATATCAATAACTAGATATTTATCGGAAGAATATTTATTAACACAAAATAAAAAAATTTCGGGAATTTCGATAACAAAATTTTGTTGTTGTAAATATCGATAAGTAGATATTTATCGGAAGAATATTTATTAATACAAAATAAAAAAATCCAGAAATTTCGATAACAAAAATTTTTGATTGTAAATATCGATAACTAGATATTTATCGGAAGAATATTTATTAACACAAAATTAAAAAAATTCCGGGAATTTCGATAACAAAAATTTTTGATTGTAAATATCGATAACTAGATATATGTCGGAAGAATATTTATTAACACAAAATACAAAATATCAAGGAATTTCGATAACAAAAATTTTTGATTGTAAATATCGATAACTAGGTATTTATCGGAAGAATATTTATTAACACAAATTAAAAAAAAATTCCGGGAATTTCGATTACAAAAATTTTTCAACATAAATATCGATAACTAGATATTTATCGAAAGAAAGTTTTGCTAGAAGTCTTCCAGAGAGTTATTTTTTAATATTACTTTTCTCGATATGTCTGAGCTGGGGGGAGTCCGTGGTTCAAAGGCTTGTGCCAATATACTACTAGACGGCGACTATAGTGTTAAAATATTGTCTCAACCCGGACTATTTACATTTTATAATTCTAGGGCAACTCCGTGTCGATTACATGGTTACGTCTGTCCTCCTGAAGAATTCAAAATAAGGACTTCTGGTCTGAAAATTTCACTCCGACTCCAGAGATTTATTATGATGTCTTCAAAATGCTGGACAGAACATGCTTTGGTACATACTTATATTAGGCTATCGGATATGCTGTGAGAATAAAAAAGTGCTACTTAATAATGTCTAATGCTCGGGAGAACAAGTCCATTTACTACTCTCGAGCGAAATCCATTGTAATAGCTACAGAACAGTGAAACTCATGCCATATTGCTACAGCCCAATTCTCTATCAATTGATTGATAGATGAGGATAGCCTAACGTCAACCTGTATGCGGTCGAGAGACTCCATACTAGACTTTGAGGCACAGACCCATACCTGAGAGTTGTATTCCATCCTCGGTTGGATGCAAGTGGTGTTAATAGTAAGGAGATCATGAATTAAGAAACCATGGCGCTTGAATACTTCTTTCGAAAATGTACAGATCCCAGCGAACGTCACATTGAATTTTCATGCCCAGAACATTAAGAGCTTCTGACTCCCAAATGTTTACAACACCCATAGCTATAGATGACATAACATTATTGCTGCGCTTGTGTGCCAATAACCAACTTTTCATGGAAATTTTGTTTTATTCACAGAGTTTTTGCCAGAAATCTGCTGAGAAAAAGTCGCTGAAAAAATATGTTTTCATATTTTTGTTTCTAATAAGTCAACACACTACCTACTAGACTACGGCGACTGCAGTAGCAGATTATTTCCTGACCAACTTGGATAGTTAGACTGCTATAAAGCCACTTGCGAACTTCATTTTAACAAGATTGTCCACCAATATCGTTTATTTTTTTCCGAGAAATTATAGATCTTTGAAGGGTTTCCATCACATGAGATAAATTGCGCATAATTTAGCCAGAATGACTACCAACCTCAATACCCCTTATGTGATTCTACCACAATAATAAAATTGAGAATAAGTACTCCTCCATATCTAATACTTTCTCACCCGACTTCAAATATGGAGCTTTTTCGTGTTCTCAAATTTCTTCAAGTGGTTGATAACTGTTTAGTAATGAAAGCCTAGCTCTTTAATGTATCACCTATATTTGTGACACACTGTAAGTAAAGGGTGTTTTTTATAGAGGTATAGAACTTTAGGTTGGCATTACTTTTCAAGATGGCGACCGATTTAACAGCTGTCAAGTGATTTATTCTCAGTTTGGTTTGGCAATTCATCATGAATAGACTCACGCCTGAACAACGCTTGCAAATAGTGCAATTTTATTTCGAAAATAATGGTTCTGTGCGGAAAACGTATCGCGCACTAGCGATAAAGCGCACTTCTGGTTGAATGGCTACGTCAACAAACAAAACTGCCGCATTTGGAGTGAATGTAATCCTCAAGTGTATGTGGAAACACCGTTACATCCAGAAAAACTGACTGTTTGGTGCGCTTTATGGGCTGGTGGAATCATTGGTCCGTACTTTTTCAAAAACGATGGTGGCCAGAACGTTACAGTCAATGGTGATCGGTATAGAGCCATGATTACTAACTTTTTCATTCCTGAATTGAATAACCATGATGTCCAGGAGATGTGGTTTCAACAAGACGGCGCAACATGTCACACAGCTCGTGCCACAATAGATTTATTGAAAGACACGTTCGGTGACCGCCTAATTTCACGTTTTGGACCTGTGAATTGGCCTCCAAGATCTTGTGATTTAACACCGCTAGACTACTTTCTGTGGGGCTATGTAAAGTCATTGCTCTATGCGGTAAAGCCACAAACGCTTGACCATTTGGAAGACAACATTCGCCGTATTATTGCCGATATACGGCCACAAATGTTGGAAAAAGTCATCGAAAATTGGACGTCCAGATTGGACTACATTCGCGCCAGCCGTGGCGGTCATATGCCAGAAATCATATTTAAAATGTAATGCCACAGGACTATCTTTCGGATAAATAAAATTTATGTCAATCGAATAATCCATCGTTGTTTTATTGCAATTTAAAGTTCTATACCTCTGTAAAAAACACCCTATATATGATCTGGTCTGCTTGTCAAGTTTTGCTCTTTCAAAAAAAAAAAAAGAAAAAACAAACCAAAATTATGAGTGTGACAATAAAAGCCAACTCCTACGAAATAAAATATTTCTTTCGTTTTTTCTTTCTTTTATTTTTTCTTTTTATCTCTTTATGTATAGAAAATTATACGTTACGTTATTATGCTACAAAATATTTTCATTGTATTTGTTACCAGTACCAGTAGTTATCGATAATAATCTTACAATACATATGTATGTACATATAACAACAGATAGTCAGAACAATACATTGGCATTTAAAACATTCAATACAGCATATGACACACATATTTTATTATTATTTATGAATGAATGTATGTAGGAATGTATGCACGTATGTATGTCCAAATATATGTATGTATATACATATGTCTGTATGTGTTTGTGTTATATCCCAGTATTGACTAGTATTTATCAGACGAAATATTTTTGGTTTCTCTCTTTGCTTTTAAACAAATAACACATACAAGCCAACGTCTGTTTGTCTGTCTTCAAATATTTGCCAGCCACCCTATGATATAAAGCAATAACAACAATAAAAGCATTGTTAGTGTGAAAATAGAAAATGGATCTCCTCAATATGTTCTTCATTTCTATTCCCTTCTCTGTTTCTTTTATTTCATATAAAAACAACACAATTTGTGTGACAACTATCGATGCTCTACCTACTTATACGAGTACAATTATTAGCCGAAATATTTCTCTACATTATCCTGCTGTTTGCTATCAGGGAGAGGGGGCGTTAAGAGGTTACATTTATGTCACTTTATTTGTTGTGGAGGTGATGGAGATGGGGGAGGGGGGTATTGGCTTTTGTTCACTTGTTAAATATTTGATTTTAACAACAAGTGAAATCTTAGGAAATTGGATAAACGAACGGGAGAAACACAAAAAATATGGAATTTTTTCATTTTTTTGGCTTTAAATTGAATGAAAATTTATTCATTACAAGGGAAAAAAATAAAAAGAATTCGGGGAAATATTTACAAAAACAAAAAAAACATATTTTCTAAAGAACAAAATCATCTCATTATCTTACATTTATATTGTATTGTGTCTTTAATTGGCTTATTAGACATGAGTCCACGGTTCATTTCCCAGTTCAGACATCTCCAACAAAACAAAAATTGACAGCTAAAGCTACATTAGCCGAATTTGTTGTGATTTACTTACTTCGTTTTTCATTATCGCCCTGGACGAATAGAGCCTTCAACAACACGTCTAAATTATAAAATTATTGGGCCTTTGAGCAATTGGAAATTGAACTTCATTTTCATAAACTAATCATCTTCATCTGTAGTCGAAATAGTCTAGGAGGTAATGTAATTATACGTGAGGCCGTGGTTCACGCCCAAGATCAGACATCTTCAATAAACCTAAGTATGAGAAAAATACTTCTTTCGGTGTCTTCTTCCACAGCTGATTAATTGAAATTATGAATGAAAAATAAAAAATTATCATGAAAACTTTCCCAAAAAAAATCTGTTGTTCGAAAACGACTTTAAACTGTAGGTTCTGCCACTCATGTATACAAATTAACACACACAACATAAGTGTCGCACTATTCCCCCCGAAATTGCACTTATTTACACATGATTATGGTAATTATGCAGCAATCATGATAAAATTTAGCATGGATCAGTTCCGTGCACTAAGAATTCATGGTGTAAACTTGGTGAAAATCGGATCACATTTGACTCTAGTCCCCATATAAAGTCCCCTTTAGAAATTCACGTTTACGCTTTTAAATGGCTTAAAACCATCGGTATCGTGATGAAATTCGGCATGAACGTGTATTTTGTAAATCTATATCATATTACCAAATTTTGTTATGGTCGGTCCATAATTGCCCCTTGGTCCAAAATAGGGCCCCTTAAGAAAATATGTTTAGCAATTATAATTGGCTTAAAAATGTTATTACCTCGATGAAATTCGACATGAACATGTTTAATATGAATGTGAATCATTTATGATCACATTTTATTATGTTCGGATCATAAGTGCCCCTAGGTACCACTACTACGGTCCATTAAGAAAATCTAACATACATCTCATATTGTTATTAATAGTCGATATACATACATATGTAATTAAGTTTTTAAACTTCTATGATAATTAATATTTATTCATAATATTTATTTTACATTATTTAATACTTAAAAAGTGACACTAACTACAATCGTTAAAATCGTTATCATTTTCATCATCAATGTCAGGAAGGAGTAACTTCATGGTATCTGATGAAAATGCTTTTCTATTCCTTCGCGATTTTTGTATACTGCAGCTTATAAAAGGGTCACTGCTTAAAAGTAACCTATTCAGGACATCTCGATTGGTATGGCTTTTACTAAATTTCCTCGCATAATTCGTACGCCATATGGCTTCATTGCCTATGGCTTTATTACACTACATCTAATTTTTTTTAATTTTTCAAAAAAAAAAATTAAAATTTTTTTTTTGTTCCTGAATGTAGAGAGTTCATATTTTCTAGTGGTATATAATATTAAACTACTAAAAACTACTTTCACCTTTAAAATCCTTTTCTCTTTTTTGGGAAGAGTAAAAAATGTGAAATTATGATTATTTTAAAATTTTGAACGAATAATTTTAACGTTAATATATGAGATATATATATATATATAAAACTGAAAGTAGCAGTTGCTCATACCTTTCAAATAAAAGAAAAAGCAATATAAAAACTCTATTCGTTTAGTCACAAAAAAATATCATATAAACCTATTAAAATTTCAAAAACGCATTTAATTTTCTTCACTTTCCTGATTTTGGCATCGTCTGAAATCTACAAATCTCAACTTAAAGTCGTGAAAATTCACTATATAATGCAGAATTTTGTTGTCTATCGAACTGCGTTTCTTATCAGTTTCTTAAATTTCTTTAAATTCATTTTTGCCTTTTTGGTCAGCTTTTTAGGGTAAATGCCACATAGTGCCATGGTTCAATTCCCAAGTCAGACATCTCCAACAAAACTAAATTGACAGCTAAAGCTACATTAGCCGAATTAGTTGTCACTTATTCACTTCGTTTTTCATTATCGCCCTGGACGTATAGAGCTTTCAACAACACGTCTAAATTATAAAATTATTGGGCCTTTGAGCAATTGGAAATTGAACTTCATTTTCATAAACTAATCATCTTCATCTGTAGTCGAAAAAGTGTAGTAGGTAATGTATAGTGGGTAATTAGACGTGAGGCCAGAACTAAGTGTGAGAAAAATACCTTTTTGGCATCTTCCTATACAGCAGATTTCTGGCAAAAACTCTGGGAGTAAATCAAAAACTACAATGAAAAGTTTTTCAAAAATCTCTCGTTCCGAGTCGACTATGAACTGTAGGTCCCGCCACGTATAAAATTAACACAAACAACATAAGTCGTATGAGAAGCTGGGTCGTATTCCTGACAGAAGGGTTATACTGACCAATTATAAAGGGTGTTTTTTAATAGAGGTATAGAACTTTAAGTTGGCATTACTTTTCAAGATGGCGAACGATTTAACAGCTGTCAAGTGATTTATTCTCAATTTGGTTTGGCAATTTATCATGAGTAGACTCACGCCTGAACAACGCTTGCAAATAGTGCAATTTTATTTCGAAAATAATGGTTCTGTGCGGAAAACGTATCGCGCACTACGTCCATTTTATCGTCGACAAAATCGTCCATCAGAGCAGTTAATTCGATTAACCATGGAACGTTTTCGCACCACGTTTACTCTTATTGATAACTCGCATCCCCAGAGACGCTATACGGTGCGTACAGAAGAAGCTATTGCTGCTGTAGAGCGTAGCATTGAGGAAGACCCGAATGAGTCCATCCGCCATCGAGCACAGGAATTGGATCTGTGTCCATCCACTTTATGGAAGATTTTGCGGAAGGATCTTGGTTTGCGTGCTTACAAAATCCAACTCGTGCAAGATTTGAAGCCAAACGATCATCAAGTAAGGCGTAGATTCGTCGAATGGGCCCAAAACGAGATTACCGTTGTTCCCAATTTTCATAAGCGAATTTTGTTTAGCGATGAAGCGCACTTCTGGTTGAATGGCTACGTCAACAAACAAAACTGCCGCATTTGGAGTGAAGGTAATCCTCAAGTGTATGCGGAAACGCCGTTACATCCAGAAAGACTGACTGTTTGGTGCGCTTTATGGGCTGGTGGAATCATTGGTCCGTACTTTTTCAAAAACGATGGTGGCCAGAACGTTACAGTCAATGGTGATCGGTATAGAGCCATGATTACAAACTTTTTTATTCCTGAATTGAATAACCATGATGTCCAGGAGATGTGGTTTCAACAAGACGGCACAACATGTCACACAGCTCGTGCCACAATAGATTTATTGAAAGACACGTTTGATGAGCACCTAATTTCACGTTTTGGACCTGTGAATTGGCCTCCAAGGTCTTGTAATTTAACACCGCTAAACTACTTTCTGTGGGGCTATGTAAAGTCATTGGTCTATGCGGTAAAGCCACAAACGCTTGACCATTTCGAAGACAACATTCGCCGTATTATTGCCGATATACGGCCACAAATGTTGGAAAAAGTCATCGAAAATTGGACGTCCAGATTGGACTACATCCGCGCCAGCCGTGGCGGTCATATGCCAGAAATCATATTTAAAATGTAATGCCACAAGATTATCTTTCGGATAAATAAAATTCATGTCAATGGAATAATCCATCGTTGTTTTATTGCAACTTAAATTTCTATACCTCTATAAAAAAAAACACCCTTTATATGTATGTAGACTACGAGGACTACATCTTTCAGTTTATTACACCGAAACCTTAATCAAATCGAATAATCTGTGCCTCTACCGTATGATTTCCTTAAAGAAGCTGCCAGCTGAGTGCAGAGACGATTTAACTGAGTAGCAAAAGTAGCTAAAAAGCAAAAAATGAAATTTCTTAAAAAAACCCACAAAAATTAAATCCAACGAAATCTAAGATTTAAAACCAAGTCCAGAGATGAATTGATTTCTGTTTAAATTTTTTTTAAATCCTTTTTTCTTACAACAACAACAATTTTTACTAGCAATTTCTTAAATTTTTTATTCCATTTTTTTTCAAAGGAGAAATGGGAAGAAATGAATGAGAATTTCCAATTTCTATGTAAATTTTCTACACAATGAATTTTCATTTTAAAGACAAAGAAGGGAAGAGAGAGGGGGGCGGGGAGGAAACGAAACCATTTTAACTTGTTGCTGGTGGTTGTTGTCTAGGTTCAAGTGATAGTTTATGCCTCATACCCGCAGCAATTGTAAAGAGTTTTGTTTTTTGTGTTTAAAAGGTCTCCCCGAGTATTTTGTTATCTTTTAGTTTTGTTGTTGCTATTGTTGTTGTTGTTGTTTATTTTAAATGTTAATTTTCTGCTTCTTTTTTTCCGGTTTTGTTCTCTTTATTGAAATCTCTCTCTGGTTCTGCTTTTTTTTTTGTATTTTCTCTGTGATTGTTTAAATGTTTTTGATTTCTTAGCCAAGTTTTTTAATTTTTTTTCTGTTGCCCTTTTACCAACATTTGCGGTTCTATTGATTTTTGTTGAGTTTTTCTTTCAAAAAACCAAATGAATCTGTACATATACACCTATTGACACCTAATTAGAAGCGCTTATTTACTTTAGCGCAAAGTCAGTAATATAAATAATTTTTGGGAAAACTACCGTTATGTTGCCTTCCAAATACTTATGTTTTGTTTATTACTCTGTTTTATCTTTAAATTCTTGTACATTCTTTATTAAGCATTTAAATTGCCGTTATTTTTTTGCAAACTTGTAAACACGTTATTAGTATAGTTTAAAAAAAGTGCGATACATAATTAGAAACCATCATTTTTAATGGGAAAATGTAAGAGCTGCACTCCTGAAGTAAGGAGCTCTATTTTCGAACTGCGTAAAGCTGGAAAGACATATAGAGAAATATCAGAGCAGCTTCAGTGTTCAAAAAAAATGGTATTTAACGCTCTGAAGCACATTGAAAAATATGACACGACAGAAAAGGCCCAGGAAAACATCAGACTATACAGACCGCATTATTGGGCGAATCTCCAAAGCCGATTCAAAAAGTCGTCTGCGGATATCCAGCGTGAAATTTGCGACAGATTTAATATCTCCATATCCAAGAGGACCATTTCACGTCGTTTGGTTGAAGTCACACTAAATGGCAGAGCAGCACGCAAGAGACCACTTCTGAGTAAAATTCAGAGAAAACGTCCCATTTGAATTGGACAGCCAATCAATGGAAATATGTGCTTTGGAGCGTCGAAACTAGGATAAATCGCCTTGGTTCAGATGGTCGATGATTTGTTAGAAGGCCCGTCAACCAAGAATTTAATCTTCGCTGTGTTTCACATGCAGTGAAGCATGGTGGATGATCGACTATGGTATGGTCATGTTTTTCCTGGAATGGTGTTGGCCCAATCCATAATATTGATGGAATTTTAGATAAGGAAAAGTACGCTGACATACTTAGTAATGTGATGTTGCCGTGGGCTGATTAGAATTTGTCTGTTATCTGGAAATTTCAACAGGACAACGATCCAAGGCACACGGCCAGGGTAACAAAGGAGTTGCTTGAAGATAATTCCATCAATGTTTTGGAGTGGCCATCATCAAGTCCGGGCCTAAACTCCATCGAACACCTATAGGACGATGTGAAAAAAGCTGCGAGCCTCAAAAATGTTACAAACATGGCGGCTCTTTTCGAGGAAGTTAAGAAGGCATGGGAAGGCGATGTGAAGCTGTGTTAAAACAAAAAGGGTTTGCAACAATATATTGACAATAAGTAAGAATATAAACATAATATCACAATTTTTCTCTAATGGATTTTATTCTTTCTATTTAGGTGTCGCAGTCAATATTTGAAAAAATTGTGTTCTTTTTTTAAGTGTTTAGTAATAAGAGATTTGTTAAGTTTTTTTGTCTCTTTTTTATGACTTTATAAAATTAAATCAAAAATGTTTGAAATCAATAAGCAATATGAAAAATATTTCAACATTTTATGAAATTTTAAAGCGTTTCTAATTAGGTGTCAATAGGTGTACATGAGTGTGTGTATGTGTTTTAGTGCTTTTTTGTTTAAAATTGTTTGACACTTTTGGTGTCAAAGTTTAATACTTCTTTTTTTTGGATTTTTTTTCCGTTCTGTTCTTTTAATTTTTCATTTCTTGTTTTTTTTTTCTTTCTTTTTCTCCATTTTCAATTGCCATTTGTTTGATTTTATTTGCTTTTCTTTCAGTAGTTTTTTGTTTTCTTTCTCTCTCTGTTCACTCCTAACAAGTGGTTTTGACAGATTTCTGGCTTTTTTCTGGGGGGCCTGAGTTATTCAAACAATTCAATAGCCAAGCAAATCTAAATGAAATGTTTTGTAAATTTAATTTGAAATTGTAAAAGTTTTTTCTCTTTTTTCTGCTCAATGTAAAGTTAGAAAATCAATAATTTTGTAAAAACATTTAAACATTTAACATCAGTAACTGAAATTAAATTTTCTCTAAGCATTCTACATGAAATAACAAAAGCCGGCATTTAAAGGTATTTAATTAGGGCTCCACTCTAAATCTTGCAACATATTGAAAACGAATGAATACATCGTATCATTCAACAGAAACTTTCACAATTGAACAGTTTATAAAGGCCATCTGTGAGCAGCTTAATCAGGCAAATTAATTGCCATTTTTTCTGTTAATTTTGCCAAATCACTATGGATGGATACAATATTCAACAACACATGCAAAGAATTTGATCAAAACGGGTGTTCTGTTTGGGAAACATAAAGCATGCTTCGCTCATTTTACGTTCGCCATAATCGTCCTACCGAGAAAACTATTCTCAAAATGGTGGACAAATTCATGTTAACTGGTTGAGCAATCAATCCACCAGCACCCGTATGTTGAAAAAACTCAAGATCTGCTGAAAACATTGCTGCTGTCCTTGAGTTCGAGGTTATCGATTTCGCGTCGCCTTTCGAGAACTCTGCCTTTCGAATATCTCCCAACTTTCTCACGAATTTTTCGTCATAACTTAAGTCTGCAGTTGTACAAAATTTAAATCAACCATAAACTGATGGTAAATGAACATAAATAACGACATGGCTTCGCTGAATAGGCTCTGGAGCAAGTGTGGAACTGACACAAATGTTCAAAGAAAAATCATCACTCGGAATGAGTCCCAATTTCTAGATGAAGGGGTAAAGAACAGAGGTCAGCAAATAGTATTCAAAACGATAAGTAGAATCGAATCATACTTCTGATAATTTCTGATACTTATACGCATTCATACTTATTTTAATGTCATACTCATACTACTCATATACAAAGTTTGAAATACTCATGATACTCATACTTAACAATACGCATGATGTTTGTTGATTTCGACTCTACATGACTCATCGTATATACGAATCACAAAATAAGTATGATTCGTGTACGAATACTACAATACTGTCTCTGCTTGCTGTCTTTGTCTTTTTTGTTTACGTGTCTTTCTTCTTTTTGTAAATGCAACAACAACTAAGACTGTAAATTTTGACTAATGATTCGAATCACTCGATTCATTTATGAGTACATATTATAAGTATTTTCCTAAATTTATGAATCTGGTCTGAGTAGGCGTCCGAATCAAACAAATTTCGAATGTTATGAGTTTGATATCAACGTTGTACTCATACTCATTGCAACTTGTACTTATAAATCAATGTGGTACTGAGTACGAATGAATCAGAGTAATTGGATTTCAATACTGTTGACTCACTCATACTCAAAATTTCATGAGTACTTATGAGTAGCGAAAAAGCGATTCATTGCTGATCTCTGGTACAGAAGCATACAAAAATTGTATAATTTGGGACGATACTAATACACATGAGATCTAGGAGTGTCTGCTGAATCCTAAAAAATTCATTGTTTAATATGGATTTCAGGCTAGAGCCGTCATCAATTCATATATCTTTAAAAACGACATTGGCGGTGCCATTTCAGCCTACGACGAGCACTATAGGTTGATGAATACCAACTTATTTTGGCTTGAATTGGATCATCTGGATACCAACGATATGTGGTTTCTACTGGACGAGGCTACCTGCGATAGAAGTCAGACTACATTTGATATTCTGGTCATCTCACGTGGAGGCGATGTGAACTGGCTACCGAGAATCAGTGATATGATAGCGTCAGAAGTGTTATTGTCTCAAACAGAATATGTGAGAAATAAAAATGAGAACACATGCTTGCCACCCTTGAGGATATTAATTCGTAAAAAAAGCAACCACCCGGACGTTGTCGCTGCTAACATCGAGCACATATTGAAGTTTTCAGGGTAGTAGGCTTGAAGAAGACATTCTATGAATGCACTATATGGATTGAGGGTACGGTCGCAGTATTATGGCAGCTCTACATTACGACAATAGATGGAATATGGTAAAAAAAAAATAGGACACGTTTAGCTTTAACTAACTTTAGAACTGAGTGTTAATCTATTATCATCCGTTTCAGAGGCCAACTCAGTACCCCATTGTGTTATACAAATTCCTTCGCATTCAACGTTTACATACATACATAATTGGTCAGTGTTTACATACATACATTCCCTTCAGTCAGGATTACAACCTAGCTTCTCACACCACTAATGTTGGCGTGTGTGTTAATTTTATAAAGGGTCCGCCAAATTTTTTTTTTTAATGTTTTTTAAAAAAAACTACTGAATATTTTCTCAAATTTCTTTTTTTATTTGAAAGTACAATCCTTCCGGTTAATAATGGAAAATAATTTCACTCAAATGGCTGCCTCGGCTGGCCATGCAGTAGCCTACACCGGAAGATGCCGATTTTGGCAAAAAAAATCATATTTTTTAGATGAAGCTCATTTTGATCTTGGCGGATATGTAAACAAGCAAAATTGCTGCATTTGGGGCACAGAAAACCCGCACGCATACATTGAAAAGCCGACGCAGCCACAACGAGTCACTGTTTGGTGCGGATTTTGGTCCAAAGGCATAACTGGGCCATTTTTCTTCGAAAATGAGCAAAGAGTGGCCGTTACAGTCAATGGCGATCATTATCGGGCCATGTTGTACGAATTTTTGTTCACAAAAATTGAAGAGGAGAATATTGGCAACATTTGGTTTCAACAGGATGGCGCTACCTGCCACACAGCCAAAGAAACACTCGATGTTTTGCGCCCTGTTTTTGAAGATCGCATTATCAGCCGCAAAGCTGATGTTGTTTGGCCACCTCAGAGCTGCGATTTGACACCGTTGGACTATTATTTGTGGGTGTGGTGCCGTCAAAGATAAGTGTTACACCGACAAGCCAGAGACAATTGACGCTTTAAAGGACAATATTCGTGAAGCCATTGGTGAAATACAGCTGCACACAATCGATAATGTGCCGAAAAATTAGACCGATGGTGTAGGCTACTGCATGGCCAGCCGAGGCAGCCATTTGAATGAAATTATTTTCCATTATTAACCGGAAGGATTGTACTTTCAAATAAAAAAAGAAATTTAAGAAAGTATTTAGTAGTTTTTGTTTAAAGCATTTTCAAAAAAAAAAGTTATTTGGCGGACCCTTTACATGAGTGACGTGGGACTTATAATATAAAGTCGATTACGAACGACAGATTTTTTTGAGAAACTTTTCATGGCAATTTTATTTACTCTTGGAGTTTTTGACAGAAATCTGCTGAGAGGAATTCGTGGAGGCAATATTTTTTTATTTTGTTTTAGTTGGAGAATGTCTGAGCTGGGGTTTGAGCCGTGACCTCACGTCTAATAACACACTACCTACTAGACTATGGCGACTACATCATTCAGCATTTAATAAACTTTTATATCCTTACTGTTATTCGCCCACGTTAGTGGTTAGTGGCACACGACATGTTTAGCAGAAACACTAAAATATTCGCCATAAAAATTTAATTTAAAAATACTTCTGTACATGCATACCCTTTATTTTACTCGTTTCTTTTCTTTAAACTTATTTCTTCTCCTGTAGCTCATTTCGAAGAGCATATATGCTCTCTCCCCTACAAATAAATGCTTATGAATCCTTTATTTTTACTGTTGCTTAGCTTCATACACTCTCTTTATTATAGCATTTCCCTGGCTATGTTATGACTTTTAAAAGAAAAAAAATCTGAACCCCTTTTTTGATGCTGTTGCTTTAGCCATTATTTTTATTTCCAGTTTCACCAGTTTATGGCCAATTTAATATTTTTTTTGTGCGATTTTCTTTGTTTTTTTGTTTTTTATGGCACCATTTATCATATGCGAGCGAGAGCAAAGCTTAAACAAGTTTAAGGGGTTTAAGGATCATATAATAATTCATTAAAAGATTTTTCAGATTTGCTTTACTTTTTATGGCAAATTTTCTTCTTCATTTTATTTTTATTTTTCCATTTTTTCTTATTTATTTCATCATTGGCCTGTGACAACTTCGAGACAAGTGCTGCGCTTTGCTTGTTTAGTTTATTTAGACTGTAAGAAGAAGACCAAGCGAACAAGAAATGTTACGTCCGTAGTCATGAATAATGAGGATTTGTGAGGAACATAAAGTGTTTGCAGTGTGCACGAGTAGAAGAGTATTAAATTTAAAAATTAAGTGTCCTAATTTATGAGCTTGTTGAGATTCTTTATTTATAGTTATTTTTTGTACGATTCCTTGAAGAAATTTGGGAGAAAATTTTCTTTTTTCGTTAGTGAAAATAGATTTTCTTAAAATAATTTATAATGCAGGAACAATACTGCGACAAATCCTATAATATCGGGTATTATTTTTTTACAACAGTGACTTTCAAACTCTGACAGGGACTTTCGATAAAGACCATCTTACTAAAGCTACATCAGTCGAATTTATTGTCATTTATTCACTCTGTTTTTCAAATTCATCCTGGACATATGTAGCATTCAACAACGCTTGCAAATTATAAAATTGTTGGGCTTTTGCGCAATTGTAAATTTAACCTCATTCTCATCGAATAATCATCTTCAGCAATGAGGCCCATTTCTGAATGAATGGGTACGTGAACAAACAAAATTGTCGAACTTACCGACAGGTAGTAGGTAGCCTTAGCTTCAAATCCAAGGTCAGACATCTTCAACAAAACTAAGTGTGAGAAAAATACTTCCTTCGCCAACTTCCTCTCAGCAGATTTCTGACAAAAACCCCGAGAGTAATTAAAAATGCCATGAAAAGTTTCTCAAAAATCTGTCTTTCGGAGTCGTCTTAAAACTGTAGATCTCGCCACTCATGTATAAAATTAATTGACACAACATATATAAGTAGTGTGAGAAACTAGGTTGGAATCCTGACTAAAAGGTTGTAATGATCAATTATGTATGTATGTATGTAATGATAAGAGATGTGGCCTTCAAGTGCATCCAATGCATTCCGAAAGGTCATCGAAGTTGTCCATATCTGTCAACGGTAAGCATTATAGGTCAATGATTACCAACTTCATTTGGCCCCAATTGAGAGATTTGGTCACAAACAATGTCTGGCTTCAACAGAACGGTGCTACATGCCATACAATTTACGGCACATTGGATATTCTGCACTAGCGATTTGAGAGCATTGTCATCTCACTTGGAGGTAATGTGAACTGACCACCGCGATCGTGCAATTTCATGCCGTTGGAATTTTTCTTGTGGGGTTTTCTTATGTCACGGGTGTATGCGAATACGCCCCAAATCACAGTGGTCTACGAAGCTAACATAACTCATGTCAACAGCCATATTGAGCCCCATTTATACGCCAGAGTAATGGAAAATTAGATATTCAGGATGTGCTCCATACAGTGAAGCCGTGGCTCACGATTGTTAGCGATTCGATTGAGTTCAAGTGAATACTTGGCTGTGACTAATTTAGTGACAGACAGTTTAGCTCAACTTCTTCAACTTCAAATTGAAATGAGGCAATGGGCATGCCTAACTCACAGGCAAAGTCAGCCGTTTTGTGCAAATATTATTGTCACTACTACTAACGTATCAAGACTAGTTAAGAGAGTATTTTTTCCTTTTTATTTAATTTTCATTTTTAATTCAATTTTTTTTTAATTCAAAATTAAATTGTCGCTTGAACTGTTGTTCTTTAAAAAATGTTGACTTAATTTTATGTCCTCCATTTAAATGTAACCATAAGTCAAGGTCCTTTTGTCTATTATGACTTTAATAATGGACTAGGATTTATTACAGAAATTATATTTAAACATACAACTGCATACATACCCGGCTATGGTTATATTGTAATACGAAACACACACCGTACGGTCGTATATCGCATGTATATGGGTCATTCTAAATAAAGTGATAAAAAGAAAAATTAAAAAACAATTTAAATTGAAAGAAAATTGAATAAAAAATCCATTTTCTTAAAACAAATTGAAGAAATAAAAATAAAATTTAAAAGAAAATGTGTTATTTTAATGTAAAATGACCCTTAATAGCATTACCCTTAAGTATGGAACATTTCACAAAACAAAAACAGAAAAAGGAGGGGAAAAAATAAGAACAAAAATAATTGTATTATCCTGGCATTCCATACTTTAATGTGTGTTTGTCTTCTCATGTTGTTGGTGGCAAAAATATTTTTTTTTCTTTCCAAAGCATGTACAAACAAATGCATTTGTTTACCTACACATACACAGACAAGCATATACATTTGCACTACATTATGTGGGTTACCAAACGTTAATAAACATACACTTCTCATATACTCTCTCTCTCTCTTTCTCTCTAGTACCTTAAGATAATCTCCAGCACGTTTTAATGTATGTGTGTTACTTTAAAACTGACATACACTCACTCCTTCACTCACTCCCTCTTACGTGTGTGTGTATATATGCTTGCATACCCACTGTAATTATCATTATTTTGTGTTAACCAGGATTCCCGCTACTAAGCAAATACAAAATACACACTGTAACACACAGACACTCACTCTCCCTAACAAATAACAACAAAAATATAAGAGAAAAAGAGAGAGAAAAAACTAACCATCATATGCCGTGATTTCCGTTTTTGTTGACCGAAGCAAAACACCACAGCAAAAAAAAGAACCGAAAAACAAAATGAAAATAACTCGACCCTACACACACAGCCACACACACAAACACTTGCTAGAACCCATGAGCTTACACACACAGTAGCCTACAAAATGAACACCTACAAGTAGTTGTTGCTGCTGTTGTTGTTGTTGCAGTTGTAGTAGCATGTTTATAATCATGGTAAATAACAAGTGTATCATGCCGTGATAATATTGTGGCTCTCTGGTTGCTCATATACATCAGCAATCCACCTCTCCCTCTCTCTCTCTCGTTACCTCTCAATTTAATAATGAGTCTGTATTAAATGTACACACGTTATTATTAAAACGTTGCCCCATGTCTAGATTTATTAGAAGCAGAAAAAACGAAAGCGTTGAATGTCATTCACTTGCTTGTCATTCGGAATTGCAATTTGCAAAAACCGATCATTGGTTGTCACCATGGTTTCATGCAATTATGCGGTGTAGCAAAATCACAAGACTTGGCAAGTTGGTTGAATAAGTTTAAAAGGAGTACGAAATTTTAATTATTTGAAGCCAGAGTGGTTCAAGCAATGTAAGGAGAGAACTGGGGCCTGTGAACTCTATCAATACCAGCTGGAACATATATTTATACTGCTCGATCTTAGTGACTGGGTGGGTTTTTCGGGGAGAAGAAGCTTCATTATAATTTAGATGACAACTGCAGTGATTTTCAGATGGCGACAAAGCAAAGTCGTTAGGGAGTTACATCGAAGTGCTATATAGGTAGGAGTCATACATACATACATACATAATTGGTCATTACAACCCTTCAGTCAGGATTACGACCTAGTTTCTCACACCGCTTTATGTAGTGTGTGTTAATTTCATTCCATAAGTGGCGGGACCTACAGTTTAAAGTCGACTCCGAACGACAAATTTTTTGTGCAAACTTTTCTTGGCAATTTCCATTTACTCTCCGAGTTTTTTCCAGAAATCTGCAGAGAGGAAGTTGCAGAAGAAATATTTTTTTCATATTTCATTATGATGTCCGACCTGGTGTTTGAACCGTGGCCTTAAGTCTAATAAATACCTACTAGACTACGGCGAGTTCAGCTAGAAGCCTTAAGCTATCTAAAGACAGTGATTTGGAAGTAATCAGCACAACGTAAAACCGGTGACTGGTTGCTTTTGAGGATACTGTGACATAATTGAAATAAATGTGACATCACGTCGCTGCTGGAGGTCCAGGAGATTGTCTTATTGAAAGGCATGTCAACAGACTTGATATTTTATCGAATGAATCCGGAGAAAACCTCGACAAAGAGGGACGTCTAAACTTTAGTGCAGTTTAGATCAGTGGTCAGCAATGAGTATTCAAAACGATGAGTAGATTCGAATCATACTTATAATTTCTGATACCTATACGCATTCATACTTATTTTAATGTCATACTCATACTACTCATATTCAAAGTTTGAAATACTCATGGTACTCGTACTTAACAATACACATGATGTTATTGATTTCGTTTCTCCATGACTCATCGTATACACGAATCACAAAATAAGTATGATTCGTGTACGAACACTACAATACTCACATGAAGGTTGTGTGTTTGCTCTCCTTTCTGTCTTTGTCTTTTTTCTTTCTTTGTAAATGCAACAACAACTAAGACTGTAAATTTTAATGAATGATTCGAATTACTCGATTCACATTTATGAGTACATATTATACGTATTTTTCTAAATTTATGAATCTGGTCTGAGTAGGCGTATGAATCAAACATATTTCGAATGGTATGAGTTTGATGTCAACGTTGTACTCATACTCATTGCAACTTGTACCTATAAATCGATGTTGTATTGAGTACGAATGAATCTGAGTACTTATGAGTAGCGAAAAAGCGATTCATTGCTGATCTCTGGTTTAGATAAACGAGTAAATCAAGAGTTTATCAGAAAAAACTAAGTCTCACCATCCAACAAGCATTGCTTCGCTTTCCAAATGGCCATGACCTTCATCTGAAAATCCCTTCAGAGGCTTTAGTCAGGCTAAGCTGTGTAAATTGATCTTCGCTTAAAGAATTCCTCTGCTTTGTTTACTTCTTTTGCTCTCTATATAATCTTTCTTTTATTTAAGTTCGTTTCCCTTTCTAGGTCCAATACCATGGGCCCAAAGACTTCTGTTAGTTTTTTGTATTTGCCTCTTAGACTTACACAGACGTCCTCAAAGATACCTGCCTAGTTTCAATATTTCGACACGGAATCTTTCTTTAAATTCTCTGGAAGTATATGCTGAATTATTATAGTGAAAGTCAGACTACGCCCTTTCGGCTAATAAAGGGCTGATCAGTAGCAGAATATTTCATACGAATTTACTGATGTACTAAAATAGTCAGAGTACTATAAAGCTACTTGCGAACTTCATAACAACATTCAAGATGATGACAGAAGATCGTTGTACAGCTCAGCAGATTAATGGCGAACATTGGAGGACCGCTACCGTCGAGACGGGGACTCCTGATGGAGATTGGAAACAACATTATGCTTTATGGAAGAGAAATTTGGGCCGAAACACTGGATGTTAAGAAGCGGGCAAACTCACTTGTATCGGTACAGAGAACGGCTGCATTACGTATCGCGTCGGCATACCGTACAGTGTCCGCTCCGGCCGTACTGGTGATAGCGGGTATAATCCCTGTGGATCTGGTGGCGGCAGAGCGGATGGAGATTTATAAGGCGAAATCGGCTGGAAATCATATAACCGGTTACTTCAGGGAAAACACCATTTCAAAATGGCAACAACGATGGAACGAGGAAGATGGACCGCGAGACTTATCCTGGACATAAGGCCATGGATCGGTCGGAAATTTGGAGAGATAAACTACTACGTTACACAGATGCTATCGGGTCACGGATATTTTAGGAAATATCTACACAGAATGGGCAAGACCGCCTCCCCTTACTGTCTGTACGAGGATGGGAGGTAATTGATGACGCAGAGCACACTGTTTTAGAGTGTGCACGCTGGCAGAGCTATCGCTCTGAACTGACGTCAATAGTTAGACCGATCACGGCCTCTAACATTGTCGGGGTTATGATTGCGAGTAGGGAGAATTGGACTTCAGTGGCGAATTACGTGGAGCGTATCCTAAGACTGAAGAAGAGAGATCTCGAGGCTGCAGAACGTGTAGGCACGCCGGCATAGGTGATACTGTCACACGTGCCAAGCGAAACCGAAACGATGATTTAGACGAAAGGAATAGTGGAGACGCTTAGATGTCTCCTCAACTTTCGATACGCAATCCGGACGCGGATATGAACATGCAGAGGCCAAAGGGCCAAAAGGACTCCACTCCAAAGTAATACCACCGAAGTTCTGGAGTGGGCACGAACAAGTCCACAGGAGACGAGGGGGGATTTAGTGGGTGAAGGCCCCACACACGGAGGATGTGACGACTTCCTCTATGGTGCGGTTAGGTACATTTATCCCTCCTCGGGGTAGAAAAAAAATTGATGACAGATTTTTGAAGAGTTTCTATCACCTAAGTACCAGGACATAGGATACATAGCCAGTAGTTATAATGCATATAAATTAGCCAGAATGACTACCAACCTCAATAACCCTTATGTGACCCGCCCACAATAATACAACTAAGAATAAATACTCCTCCATATCTAACACTTCCTCAGTAGAAAACATTACCTAATGAATCGATGACTGAATCTAGATTCAAGAAGAACGAAATAGCACATCTCTCTCTGCCCCTAGCTATCTCTCTCCCCCTAGCTATCTCTCTATATATCTTTAGTCAGGATTCCCACCTAGCTTCTCACACTACCCATATTGTGTGTTATGAGTGGCTGGCTCTACAGCCCTACAGTTTAAAGTCGACTCCGAACGACAGTTTTCCGTGAAACTTTTCATATTTCTTTGTTCGAAATATCTTAGCTGATGTTTAAATCACGGACTCGCGTCTAATAATCCAACTCACCACCGTATATTGCTTAAGCCAATACAAACAGAAAACTTTCTCTCCAAATTGCTTATAAAATTTCTTCGCGTAAAGTCCTTACAAATTCTGTTTTCCTTAGGCCTCATTAAGCTTATATTTCCTTATAAAATAATCACAGTAGCACAGTACCCCTACCATCATTAATGGTAATAAAAGCAAAAACAACAACAAAAACAACAACATTATTTGCCATTATTAACACACTTAAATTGATTTGTCGACCTGTAAGAATATGGGTAATTATCACGATAAGGCATACACACACACATGCATACATACTTATAAGCTAACAATCTCCCTTTCTCACACATACACAGCACACTCCTATACATAGTTTAACATATAAATTTCCATTTAACAAGATAAAACTTATGCATACACACATATACATACGGAACGGTACTTAATTTGTGATTTCCTTTTACCACTGTAGGGCGGCCACTTTCACAGCGATTTCTCTCCTTCTCTCTCGTTTAGTTATTTGTATTCTTTGTAATTGTATGTAATAGTGTTGTAAATGCCAAATATTGGGTATTAAAGTCAATTTATTATATGACCGTCGTTATACGCTCGTTTTTCTCATTTTTTGCGGGGCTTGTGGCTGTGATTTCTTTCAACATTTTTAAATTGGCGGGGATTTGCAGGCAATAAAAAGAAAAATTAGGCTGCCAATATAATTTTTTTTGCTCTTCTTTTACCCACTTGTTTATCACATTCTTTTCTTCTTTTAAAGGTGTGGTTAGAAGGGCAATCAAGCAGGCAAGCAAGAAGAAAAAAAACACAAAAAGTTGTTGAAAATATTTAAGCCTTTAAGGCGAGATAAATGACTGCCAGACAGTTGGTAGCCAATAAAATGGTTGACTGTTTGGTTGTTTGGGTTTTCGTATTTCAACTGTGTGTATGTATATACATACATATACATGTGTGTGTGTGTTAGTATTTGCGGAAAGGATTAGTTTCACAACATTTACACGATGTGGCTTAATTAATTGTGAATGTCTTGTAGTTTCAAAAGCGAAATGAACAGTGAAAGTAAAGATTTAGTGTGACTAATGTGACTGTATTCGGCTAGAGGGAAGGGCGGATTAAATGAAATGGAATAGAAATAAAATTTAAAAAGTATTTAAAATAAGGCTTTAAAAGTGAGATAAAAATGTTGCTGCTTTTTGCCAGCACAGGATATGTTTTGAAAATCTTCTTTTTTCTTTTTTAAGAAATTTTTGATTTATCCAGATATGCACATTTGTCCAGGCATATTCGTAATCGCTGTAAAACCAGGATTTAATTGCGTTCAGCCTTACTGCCACCAGCACAGATCTCCACTTCAATAGGACCTAAGAGGAAAGCCAATTGGGTATAAAAAATATTGCCTTAGTTGAAAAGGAAGATATTGCACTGATGATTAGGATAGTAAACAGACCCTAATAGCCTCTCCAGGATGTTATCAATAAAATTAAGCCTTCTATCTGGTACTGTTGCAATGAAGACTGAATTTATTTACCATCATGATCAAAATTGGAATCCAGTCAATACGACCATGTCATATTAACGAATAAGACTAGTTTGCGTCAGATGATTGGCCTACTGTAGCAAATTCTAGGATAATAGAGTTGCCATGTTGTTGGTCAAAACTTTATAGTTGGTTATAATGGTAAGGAACTTTACTCTTAGTATCCTACTATGTTCACTGCTAATGTTATCATCTTCGGTGGAGTCAGGGCGCTTCTCAGATAGATTATTAACCCCACCTGTATCCTCAGCCTATCAGTCTGCTGTGACATTGGTGTTTGCCTACGTGTACATGCAACTTGAATACCATAAAGAAGGTTTGATTCTACTACGACGAGACATGGTGGATGCAGGTCGTTACAGAAAATGCCACGAAATGCTAGCATGAGATTAGATTAGATCAGTAGCAGTCAGTAGCTGGTTTACCAGTAAACTAAGTCTGAAATTATTATCGCTCTACAAATCCGTCTAGTGATTTCAAAAAATATTATTGAATGGAAATCTGCAATGAGGCGAAAATTAAATAAAATGAGTCCGTAATGTTCGTTTTCTCTGCACCTCTTATGATCGTTTTATAGCATACCCACTGCTAGGTTAGGTTAGGTTATCGTGGTAGCTTTAATTTACCAAAAAGCTTACTTGAGCACGCATAGCGGCCCGTTGTGATGTCACAGGTGAACGCAGCCTCTGCACTGACCAAGTTACTCCGATCCAAGGAGGGGGAAGCACAACTACCCCACGCTGGAAAACCAGCCAGAATGTTTGATGAAAGAGGCTATGTCCTTGATATCAATGGACGATAGCTCCGTCAAGCTGACAAGGGTCGGAGAGCCAAATAACCTATATCTGCATCCCGCAAGGGATGGGCATTGGCAGAGGAAGTGGATGACAGTCTCCTCTTCCTCAGCAGATCTGCATCCACGGCAGAAGCCGTTAAATGGGAGCCTCATTCTCTCCGCGTGTCTACCCATAACGCAATGACCTGTAAGCATGGCCACTGTGATCGAGATGATATTACGGCCAAGTCCAAGTAGCTGGTTGGTACGCCTCCTATCCATTGTGGGCCAAGTGAGCCTAGCGATGGAGCAGGACTCCTCATTGACCCAGGACCGGTCGGCATCCCGGGAGAATTTCCGCGCAATAGCCAGTCTGAGCGAGGTAAGTGGCATTCCCACGTTGATTGAGGAAGATTCTGGAAGTAGTGCGCCAGCCCTGGCCAGCTCGTCGGCCCTGCAGTTTCCCGCAATATCGCAGTGTCCGGGAACCCTGACAAGTGTGACGCCGAGGCGCCCAGAAAGGAGATTGAGGCAACGGCGATATTCTCTGATGATCCAGGAATTATCTGCAACGTTCGACAGAGACTTTATCGCAGCCTGGCTATCGGAATAGATCGAGATACGGGTGAAAGGGACAGGAACACCATAGGTGAGGATCCACTGTGTGGCCCGGCAGATGGCCATTACCTCCGCCTGGAACACGCTGCAGTAGTCCGGCAGCCGGAGTGAGATGTTCAGGTTCAATTTCCCAGAGTATACTCCACTGCCCACCCAGTTATCGAGTCTGGAGCCGTCGATGTAGACATCCAGGAGTTCAAGTGGAACGGTCGTGCCAGGGGTCCAGTCACTCTGCTCGGGATCAGGAAGTCGAAACCCCTATCAAAACAGTATTCCACAGGAAGATAATCAATATTAAATGGGGATCGATCTCCAAAATAGAGGAATGACCAGAAGCGATAACACGCTGCTCGCTAGTAAATTTCTTTTTTTTTCTTTGAACGTTAAGTTTTCCGATTGTTCTGCAGCTTAAGTTCAGGATAATAAAGCCCAGACATTTTTTTGCGGGGATCTAAATTTCCAATCTAGATTGAACTAGAAGAGTGCTCTAACTACAGATGGGGAATCTAAAAGATTTCAGATGCGAAAGATTTCAAAGGCTAAGAGACACAGCATAGTATACTAAGGTGTATCGATTAAGTACAATAAACAAATCCTAATAGTAAGCAGACTCTAATAGCCTCTTCAGGATGTTATCAATAAAGTCAAGCCCTTGATCTGGAACTGAATTTCTTTGCCGTCATTACATAATCTGAAAGGCAGTTTATACGACCGTGTCATATTATCGAATGAGATCAGTTTGTGGCAGATGATTAGCCTACCGTTAGAAAATCTGAAATAATAGGCCCTACAGTTTAAAGTCGACTCCGAATGACAGATTTTTGAGAAAATTTTCATATCAATTTTATTTACTCTCAGAGTTTTTGCCAGAAATCTGCTGAGAGGAAGTCGCCGAAGAAATACTTTTTGTATTTTATTTTGATGTCTGGCATGGGGCCAGTTGTCTAGCCTAAGTTGAGGCTTGTCTTATTGAGTGTAACGGTAAGAAGCTTTGTTCAAAAGATATTGCACCCTGATCTTTCTGTGATATTCGCTGTTGTTATGATTGCCTTTGTTGGCATCGGGGACCTTTTGGGGGCAACTTACTTGAAAGGTATTGAAGCCTCTAAATTTTTAAATACGAAAACCATGTGTTCAGAATTTTATGAATTATATTGAACCACCTTAAGTTTTAAAATTCTAACATCTTTTCCACCTTTAGCTGGCTTTGTAGCCGTATTGGTCAGTTTTTTAGTCGTGCACTTTAACCTCAAATCAAGTTACCTCAACCTCAGGTAACATAAATACACAAAAATAAATTCTCTTTCCCTTTTGTTGTTTTAAAAATAAACTGAAAATTTTATTCAAAGCTTATTTTAACTACAAAAGAAAAAACGTATTCCAAAAACAAAGATTTTTCTATTAAATTTAGTAGAAAATAATCCTAAAAGTATGCAATATTTACGCATGAATTAATATTTATCCTACTCCTACTCCAAGCACAGACCCAAACCAAAAACAAACAACAAACAAAACATTTCAATACATAACACAACCAAACATTTATTTTGTTTGGAAAAAGAAAAAACTTAAGCCTACTTTTAGGCTTTAGTTTATGGCTTGTTTAAATCAAAGCATATTTTTAGGGTTCATTTAACTTAATAATGCTTAATTTTATGTGAAATCAAACTCCTACAATTAAAATCTTTTTTTCAAAAGAAAACTAAACGACCGACAGAAAAATAGAAAATAAAAATAAAAACGAAAAAAGAGAGAAATACGAAATTTATTGTTTTATAGAGAAATAAATCCCGATAACAATGAAATTCAGACAAATCAACATCATCATCATCATCAACAACTGTAATAAAAATAACAATAAAAATCTAGAAAAACAACAGCAATACAGGGTAATTCATTGAAGCATTAACAAATTTTTTTGTTTTATTCCGGCCGTTTTACTATTTTTTTTTTTTTTATTTTTTTTGATAAAAAAAAAAGAGAAAAAATAGCCACAAACAACGACAACCATTGGGTTAGAACATCATGTTGAAAATCTGAAACTAAAAAACAATAAAAAGGAAATCTTTTTAACGCCACAAATTATACAAATCAACAGCAACAACAACAACAACGGCAACAACAACTATAGAAAACATATCCTTAAAAACTTTTAATAGAGAGACTAAACAAGCAAATGGACTCATAAAATAAAAATAAAAACAGAAAACCAATAAAAAAAAACACACAAGATCGTAACGAATAAAATAAAATAAAATATTCACACATATTTTCAGGCTGCTAAACAAAGGGATGGGGGGACAGACTATAGAGGAAAAGCTAGGCCTGACTAGACAGACAAAAGAAGGGAGGCATGCAACATAAATGGACGTGGAAACTTATAAATAAAATAAGGGAAGGTATGCCTATGTAATAGGTTAGGTTAGGTACTGGTGGGATAATGATGACCTTGAACTGGTAGCACAGAAGGCATCACAGAAGGCAGAGGAAATAAGGTAAGGCAATGATTGACGTTAGACCAACTTTTGAACACTACTTCGCGAAAGTGAATGGTAAACCTGAGAAGCTAAACCGCGCCTTTGCTATGTTAGGTAGACAGAAAAATCTTTTGGCCTGAATTCGATGATCTGAACACATGGTTTCAATAGAACAGAGCTACGTACCACGCATTGCATGCCACATTAGATATTCTACACGAGCGATTTGAGGGCATACACATACATAATTGGTCATTACAACCCTTCAGTCAGGATTACGACCTAGTTTCTCACACCACTTATGTTGTGTGTAATAATTTTATACATGAGTGGCGGGACCTACAGTTTATAGTCTACTCCGAACGACAGATTTTTGAGAAACTTTTTCATGGCAATTTTTATTTACTCAGAAATCTGCTAAGAGGAAGTCGCCGAAGGAATACTTTTTGTATTTTATTTTGATGTCTGGCTTGGGGCTCGAATCCTGGCTTTTCGTCTAATAAGCCAACACACTAAAGGGTCCGCCAAATAACTTTTTTTTTTGAAAATGCTTTAAAAGAAAAACTATTGAATATTTTCTCAAATTTCCTTTTTTATTTGAAAGTACAATCCTTCCGGTTAATAATGGAAAATAATTTCATTCAAATGGCTGCCTCGGCTGGCCATGCCGTAGCCTACACCGGAAGATGCCGATTTTGGCAAAAAAAATATCATCTTTTCAGATGAAGCTCATTTTGATTTTGGCGGGTATGTAAACAAGGAAAATTGTCGCATTTGGGGCACAGAAAACCCGCGCGCATACATTGAAAAGCCGACGCACCCAAAACGAGTCACTGTTTGGTGAGGATTTTGGTCCAGACGCATAAATGGGCGATTTTTCATCGAAAATGAGCAAGGAGTGGCCGTTACAGTCAATGGCGATCGTTATCGGGCCATGTTGAACGAATTTTTGTTCACAAATATTGAAGAGGAGGATATTGGCAACATTTGGTTTCAACAGGACGGCGCTACGTGCCACACAGCCGAAGCTACACTCGATGTTTTGCGCCCTGTTTTTGAAGATCGCATTATCAGCCGCAGAACTGATGTCGTTTGGCCATCTCGGAGCTGCGATTTGACACCGTCGGACTATTATTTGTGGGGTGCCGTCAAAGATAAGTGTTACGCCGACAAGCCAGAGACAATTGACGCTTTAAAGGACAATATTCGTGAAGCCATTGGTGAAATACAGCTGCACACAATCGATAATGTGCTTAAAAATTTGACCGATCGTGTAGGCTACTGCATGGCCCGCAGAGATAGCCATTTGAATGAAATTATTTTCCATTATTAACCGGAAGGATTGTACTTTCAAATAAAAAAAAAAGAAATTTGAGAAAATATTCAATAGTTTTTCTTTTAAAGCATTTTCAAAAAAAAAGTTATTTGGCGGACCCTTTACATGTAACTATCGAGTGAAGAAGATTCACCGAAGAACATCGTATAGGTATTAGAGGAGATTTTTCGGGTTGCAGCCCGATCATTGAAAGTCTAAGTATGAAAATGTATGACAATCTAGTGAGAAGTGGAATGCAGGTCAACTGTTTGTCCGACATTTTTTATGCACAGGTGGCACAATTACGAGAGATAGTCTATAATGCCTAAAGTCACTGACTAGTATTACCTACTGAGCCGCCTTATTATTTAAGCCAATACTCAAACCATTCAGTGGGCAAAAAGGTAGAAAAAGGAGTGCCTTCTAGTGACAACTACCATCTCCATTTTCAGAGGATTTACATCCAAGCTGTGACCAGATATCCAGTTATTGAGAGATCGCCTATAACACCTAAAGTCACTGACTAGTATTACTTGCTAAGTCGCCTTATATTTAAAGCCAATGCTCACACCCCATTTAGAGAGAGGAAAATGTGGATAAACGTACTTCTTCTAGTGGCAAGTATCATCTCTATTTACAAAGGATTTACATCCAAGCTGCTTACTTGTGACATCACAACGGGCCGCTATGCCTTGGTAGCAAAAATACCACTTTAACCTAACCTAACCTAAATTCTGAGCTGCTACCAGATATCCATTGGTTGTCTTTCCTCATTGCAAGCTACATACATTCTCCCTCTAATAAAATTCACAAAGAACTCATAGAACCCAATTGCCTTCTCAACTGTTCCGGTGCAGTGACAGTGGAAGCTTGTTTACACCAAGATTTTGTGGTTAACCTTGCTGTCCTTCCAGGGAGTACATTTGCAATGATTAAGATTGTAAAGGGTTTAGAAAACAACGTTAAAGGATTAACAATTGTTAAAGCAAACAAATTTAAGGGAAAATAAAATTATGGAAAAATATTGAATCCATAGTGGAGCCGCAAACCTTCTTTTGTGTTCAGTTTTCATTGACGTTAAAACGACGAAAGCTGATTCAATAATGTTACCAGCTTTAGACTGCAGTTTCTTATTTTGATTTAAAAATATATATAATGTTTAGCATACTTTTAGGATGGTATAGAATTTTGCTCTATAAAGTATGCTGTAGATTTTGATTTTAATTTAAAAATATTGAATGTTTAGCATACTTTTGGGGTGTTGTAAAACGTGCCTTTACTGCTTCATCCTTTTCATCCACATACACGTCGACAATGCTTCTTTCTTTGCCCAAGCTGCGCCTCCCGCCTTCTTTAGCTTTCCATGCTCACCCTTAGTTTACTTCAATTTTTCATTTGACATTAAAACGACGAAAGCTGGTTTGATAATGTTACCAGCTTTAGACTGCAGCTTCTTAATTTGACTTAAAAATATTGAATGCTTAGCATACTTTTAGGGTGGTATAGAATTTTGCCCCATAAAGTATGCTGCATATTTTGATTTTAATTTAAAAATATAGAATGTTTAGCATACTTTTGGGGTGGTGTAAAACGCATCTTTACCGCTTCAGCCTTTTCATCCACATACACGTCGCCAATGCCTCTTTCTTTGATCAAGCTGCGCCTCCCGCCTTATTTTCCTTGCCATGCTCACCCCTTGTCATCCTCCATTGTGCTCCTCACCGCCGCTCACTTTGCTCCGTCCGCTGTATGTTGAACCTGCTGTGCACCCGGCGTACCCATTCTGGATATTAAATCACTGCATTTCCATGGAAATTTTTAATTAAATAGCATCAACCACTAAAATCTCACAAATACTTGAACTTTTTTAAACGAGTTTTCATCAACTTTTGTGTTGGCAACACTTAAAAGATTTGTTTTTAATTTTTATTTAAAATTTCTTCATTCTTTTTTCTCAAATATATGCCTAGGTATACTTTCCCCTCTTTATACAGTGCAAACAAAAGAAAAAAAACACGATTTAAATAAATTCAACGCTTTAAAAACATCTTCAACAACTATTTCTTGCTTATTTTTCTCTCTTATGTGATTTAAAACAATGTTCCCCACGAAATAAAAAGTCCATCGCTTTTGTGGAAATGTCTGAAATACCATAAACAATGATTCCCCAGTGTTAATGCCGCGTCTATATGTGATAAAAAGAAAAAGAGAAGAAATTTTCCAAAGTTTGATTTGCCAAACTCAACGAAGAAATTCTCATAAAAACATTTTTTTATAGTTTTTTGCTCTTTTGTGCTTTTACAACATTTTTATTTGATAAGTTGCCATAAAGATTTAATGCGCCTGTTTTCATGCTTTAAAAAAGTGAAACGCTTTCGAGTTGAAAACTTTATCTGCGGGAAATGTAAGTGTTTTATGACGGATGTGAACATTTGAACATTTTGTTTATATTTTATTAGTTGCTGTTGTTATTCTTTTATTCAGCAACTTTTTATTTAGTAATGTCTTAATAAATGGGGGAAAAAAGTAAAGCATACTATACAGGCTATAATTGGTGATGATGATTTAAAGCATATGCTAGGGCAGTAAATTAAAATTCTTAGGATTTTTAGAGCATATTTCATGGAAATCATGTTTAAAGGAATAAATTTGAAACAAAATTGATACTTTTATAGCACGAATGAGTAATTAACACTTGTTTAAAAATATTTTTAGGAAATTGCATTATATTGACCATATTAGCCACATTTATTGTGACATCTGTGGCTTATGATGAATTTTAATTCATGCAAATTTTTAAGATGCATAACAATTAACAGTTAAACTCCAACTATTATACTCAATATTCTGAATATTTTGAATAATTAATGTGTGTTAGTATGCAAAAGCAATGATTGTTAATATTTTTCGCGAAAATAAATGCAAAAATTGCCACATGATTTCAGGAAAAAAAACACATTTTTTTGTGTATATTTTTCGATTTTCTTTTTCAATTGCTTTTAACACAATAAAATATTTTGACGGATTTTTTTTCTTTAATGGTTTCAATCACATTTATCATGTTTATATCTGTTTTATATGGTATAAGCCACAAAATAATGCAAAAAAAAGAACTCTTTTCTAAAAAAAAAAACCAAAAAAAAACCGAAAAAAAGAAACGAAAAATATTTGCTCATGTTTAAATCATGTTCTAATGCCCTAAAGCCACTTGAAAATGTATTCTATTGTTGACAACATGTGTTTCGGGTTTCGTGCACATTATTATGAGCAGCTTAACAACACGAGTTCAGCTTAGCAACTCCCAGCAGGAGTTGTACCACACACAGCAACCAGGCAGTCAACCAAAAATACATAAAAAAAATCACAAATAAAAATGAAATAAAATCGAAAAAAAATACAATAAAATATAATACAAATACAATAACAACAACAACAACAACGAACAATGAAAATTAGAATATTATTTGGTTTTATTTCTGAGAAAAACAAAAATAAATCCACAAACATTTTGTGGCCATTAAAAATCAAAGTCAATGGAATTTAAATCAGGATTTGGTTTCTTTTCTATTTATTGCCTCTCAGGGTTAGGGAAACATTTTCAATGGCATGTGATTGTAAAGGGTTTATAAAACAACGTTAAAGGCTTAACAATCGTTAAAGCAAACAGTTTTAAGGGAAAATAAAATGATGGAAAAATATTGAGCCCTTAGTGGAGCAACAAACCTTCTTTTATTTTAATTTTTCATTGACGTTTAAACGACGAAAGCTTGTTCGATAATGTTACCAGCTATAGACTGCAGTTTCTTACTTTGATTTAAAAATATAGAATATTTAGCATACTTTTAGGGTGGTGTAGAATTTGTGTGCCATAAAGTATGCTGCTGATTTTTCTTTTAAATTAAAAAATATAAATATAATAAATAAACATACTTTTGGAATGGTTTAAAACGCGCCTTTCCGCTTCCGCCTTTTCATCCACACATTGCCTCTTTCTTTGCCCAAGCTGCGCCACCCGTGTTATTTTCATTTTTCATTGACGTTAAAACGACGAAAGCTAATTCGATAATGTTATCGGCTTTAGACTGCAGATTTTCTTTTTTCATTTAAAAATATAAAATGTTTAGCATACTTTAAAGGTGGTGTAGAATTTTGCCCCATAAAGTATGCTGCAGATTTTGATTTCAATTTAAAATTATAGAATGTTTAGCATACTTTTGAGATGGTGTAAAACGCGCCGTTCCCTATTCCGCCTTTTCATCCACACACACGTCGCCAATGCCTGTTTCTTTGAGCAAGCTGCGCTACCAGTCTTATTTTCCTTTCCACGCTCACCCCTTGTCATCCTCCATTGTGCCTCTCGCCGCCGCCCCCTCTTTGTCCCGTCCGCTGTATAGGGAACCGGCTGTGCACCCGCTTACCCTCCACTCAAATGCCTCATTTCGTCGCATCCAATGTTGGTCCACATCTTCTTTATTTCCCAAGCAGCTCCCCTCTTCACTCCAGCCGCTCTCTCCTCTCACACACAACCCAGCTCCACCACCCCTTGTCCAACGTAGCCGTTTGCTTGTAAGATTTTCAATCCAAGCTCAATAACTGTTTTTAACCCATACATGTACGCTTAAAATAGTATGATCTTGCACTGGACTGTAGTCCTCACTGCAATATTAAACCAACATACATAGAACAGAGATTACAGCGGCCTTTTAGGACAGGTTCTCATTGCTTCCGATATATACCAATACATCCCAGTCATTTTATCTTGTTCAACTCCATATGGGCTGGAGGTCATACAATGTTCTAAATCCGACCTTGGATAGATTTGCTAGTTATCTAAGAAATACTGGTTGATTCCATGCTAATCGTAAAGCAGGGGCTGACATTTCAAAAGGCATCACAGTGAGTGTATTGAAGTCTAAGTAAACCAACCGTATTTGTTCTCATTTTCAGCAAATTTAATCCCCTTTGATACGGTTTACTTCCTTGATTAAAAAGTCAAAGAAAAAAGGAGAGGCCTTTGTGCCCATTTTAATTAATTACCTGTAAGTACTCTTCCTTTTATGCTTTGACTGGCCAAGGCCAATTTCGTTTATGTTACCAACTTTTCATTTCACACATAAAGGAAAACTTTTTTAACCAAAAAACAACAACATTTCGTGCAGTTTTAAAACACTTTCATTTATTTTTTCTCCCACCCCTTAAAATAGACTGTTTCAAATAACATTTTTTAAGCCTAAATGTATGCAAAAAGTTTTTGCACTTTTAAAATAAAATAAAAAAACTGAAACAGTAACGTTTTTTGTTGCAAATTTTCACCATATAATAAATATAAACAACCCTGAAAAGTATGCTTTAATTTTATGAAAATGGAAACTTTTTTGTTTCCTCTTTGTAAAGCTCAAGGTAGGTAAATTGGTGTGCCGGTGGCTTATCAAATATTTAAAAAAAATTGAAGACGAAAATTTATAAAAAAAAATTGTTTAAACTTTTCTTGTTGTTGCTGTCTTGTTAAGAAAGTTTTCCACTTAATTTAACCTATTTTAAGGGATATCAGATTAAAAGTTACTTTAACAAAAACCACTTAATTTGGCTCATTCTTACAGGGTTTTTTTGTTTTTCTTCCTCATCTTTTTATTTTAAGAACTACACTCTCTGTTGTATCAAATTTTTAAAGAAGAAACAAAAATTAAGAATTTAATTTTTCTCCTTTGGTTTTTTGCTCTTGGCTTGCTAAATTTAATAGAAGGTAAGAAGTCACTGTTTTGAGCAACGTCATCTTGGTCCCACTTGTGGCTGTGGTAAAGTTTTAATGGCAATTGAGATACTAGAGTGTGGCATGAATGAATTATGAGGGCATTTCCATATGAAATACAATGTCGTCATGCACAAAATATTCACGGGCCGAGAAGATTTTCATGGCAGTTTTCTATTTTTTCTCAAAGTTTTCAACAAAAGGGGGCCGAGAAGAAGTTGCCGAAAGAAATATTTTTTTTCCATTTTGTTTAAGACGTCTTATCTGGGATCTAAACCGCGCCCGCACGTCTAATAAGCCAACGCACTACGTACTAGACTACGACGACTTCTACTCTGATGGCAGACCACACATCTCTGTCATGAAAGTCCTAAAAACTGTTTCACTGAAATGTCATCGAAAATGCTTTCGATCTCGAAGGAAGTAAATGAAATATCACTCTTATTTAATTAGTCATAACAACTCTTTAGCCAGGATTACAACCTAGCTTCTCTGAACACCCATATCGTGTGTGTTAATTTTATCCATGAGTGGCGGAAACTGCAGTTCAACGCCGACTTGGATAGGAAGCCACCGAAAGAAATATGTTTTCTTAATATTTCCTTTCGTTCGAGACGTCTGAGTTGGAATTTTAGCCACAAGCGCTCGTGCAATAAGCCAACACACTAATTATTAGACTGCAGACTTCTGCCGACGGCTAGGATTACAACCTAGCTTCTCTAAACACCCATGTTGTGTGTGTTAATTTTATCCATAAGTGGCGGAACCTGTAGTTCAACGCCGACTCTGATAGGAAGTCACCGAAAGAAATATTTTTTTTTTCATATTTCGTTTCGTTCGGGATGTCTGAGTTGGGGTTTGGACCACAAGCGCTCGTACAATAAGCCAACACACTACTTCTGCTGACGTTGTCAATCGGTTGAAGAATAAAAGAACATTGTTTAGTTTATTTGTCAATATTCGTCCCTGACTCGGCCTTGAATTATCCCACTTTCTTGATAGTCTAAAGGACCCACGTTTCTGGATATCAAATCAATCGCTAAGTTCATTGAACTTTCATAGTGGTTTTCAGCTTGTTTCCAAGTTGATTCAAACTTGTTAGTCAACTTCCAGAACATCTCTACATGTGGTATCGCAATGGGACACTATGTGTGCTTAAGTAAATTTTGATTTAACAAAGCTGTCATTCCCATTATCCAGTTCCATGCTACCAAAGGACTTTTGTTAGTCCTACTGTAGATATTGAGCTACGTATGTATTTTTTTTGCGGGAACTAGGGAAAATGCTTTATGCATTCATGATGGTCGTCACCAGACGGATATGTCGGACTCTCCCACTGGGTATGCCGACTAAAAACCCGCGTTGTCTCCTCAACGGGGAATCATTCGACCTCGGAACCACGGTTGCATTACTTCGAGGTGGACCCCTTTTCTGGCATATGTTCCAGTTCCATCATCATCAGCCTGCGTCCAGGCTCCGCTCTATTCTCATTCCGCTGCGTCTAGGTCAAATTTCTTCCTTCGCAGCACGTGCTCTACAAAGTGTTATACTGCGTTCCAGCTCTCTCTACTGTTTATCATTTTCAGCACGATGTTTGTAGGGCTAATGACGCCGATTTCAGCTTCGAGTCGCTAACGGCTTTCGGCCCATCGACAACAGCTAACGTTTCTTTCTCTTCATAGATACAGAACGGCGAGCGACATTTCCCCATGCGATGCAGGTACTCCCTGAAATATCCGTGACCGATCAGCATCTGGGTTATGTAGTTGTCTACTTCGCCGTTTTTTCTGTTTTTCCGTTTTTTCATTTTAGGAAGACTTCGTGCTTTATCTTGCTCTGTGGTTGAGTCGTACTTTGCCTGGCGTTGAAGATCATCCGGCGCTCATATGCTTGTAGGTCTATGGGAACCATTCCGGCTGTAACTAGGACAGCTTGTGTCGATACTGTGCGATACGAGGATGTCACTCGTAGGGCAGCTATTCTCTGCGCAGACAGTAGTTTTCTAACCCTCATCCGGATTTCCAAAGTAGTAGCCCAGATTTCAGACCCATAGAGAAGTATGCTATTTCCAGCCTCCATGAGTAGCTTCCTCTTACTTGTTAGGGGTCCACCAATGTTTGCCATCAGTCTACTTAGTTGAGTTGTTATTCTAGCTGCTCTCGCTGTTGCGAGTAGGTCAGTTTCAAGTCCAGTCTAACCCTAAGGTATTTAATCGATTTCTTCGTGGGAATAATCAAGTCGCCTATGTTGATTTCGATCTCGATCGGAATGTGTCGTCTGGTTAGTAGAAGCAGCTCGCTTTTATGCATGGCCAGCTGTAGGCCGTGAGATTCTAACCAGTGCTTAGTCCGAATCATGACTTGTCGTAATCTGCGTTGGACTTCGTTTGTGTTTCTGCCCCTAATGACTGCTGCGATACCGTCTGCGTATCCGACTAGAAAAGTATCCTGCGGCATCTCTATTCTTAGGATTTCATCGTAAGTCGCGTTACAGAGATCTGGTCCCAATATGGACCTTTGCGCCGCTCCGGAAGTGACCTGCCTTCTTCTTGGCCCTTGGTTTGTGTCGTATATCAGCACTCTATTCCTTAGGTAGTCCTTAATAACTCTCATCAAATACGCTGGAACATTGAAAGTTGTCTCCAAGGCCTCTATCACATATGTCCACCTCAGACTGTTGAAGGCGTTTTTTATGTCTATGATCGCCAGGAGTATAAGAGGTCTCGGGAAATGATTCCCGGTCTGGGCAGCTTCGAATACATCTACTACTTCCTTAAGAGCTCCTATTGTAGATCTACCAGGTCGAGAGCTACGTATGTATGGAGAGTATTTTAATTGCCACAGTTTTTGAAGAAGTTGGCCGCAGTTTCCGCTTTTGCTCAGCTATTTTAGTGTCTTATTTACATTGCTTAGAGGTCAGAACAAACACGTTGTAATGCCTGTGCATTTCTTGCCTTAACAAACATTCTCAGAAGCCTTCTATAAGGGAACTAGGTTACTGGGGACTTATCTTATATATAAAAATGAATGTGTGTTTATTTGTTTGTGGGTTTGTTTGAAGTCTATAGACGGCTAAACGGCTGGACCGATTTTCTCTAAATTTTCACAGTATCTTCCTATATGTCTGGAAGGAACTATAGGCTACTTTTTATTTTAAACTTTCAAGTAGGCGAGGTGCCACGCCCTCATACCCATATAAAAATGAATGTTTGTTTGTATGTACCTTACAGAATCGTAAACTATGCATTTGATCATGCTATGATCTTTAACAAAGTTGTTGCGCATGAGCCGATGAAGGATTTTAAGTTGGTATGACTAATTTCCGATAGGTGGCGCCACTGAAAATTACTTAAAATCAATAAAATCGTAAACTGTACATTTGATCATGATATGATCTTTAGCAAAGTTGTTGCGCATGAGCCGACAGTTTTCTAAGTCAGTATAAACAATTTCCGACAGGCGGCGCCACTGAAAATTACTCAAAATGAATTAAATCGTAAACTGTGCATTCTTTAACACAGTTGTTACGCATGAGTCGACGGAGATTGGTGCAATTAATTTCCGATGGATGGCGTCACTGAAAATTATTCAAAATGAACGACAAGCAATTGGTCGACCTACACCTCAAGCACGGAAGAAAAGAGCATTACGAGCCTCAGAATCAGACGAGCATTGAGACTGGAAAATCTGCGAGTATATGCCGCTGAAACCCGTTAGCTTGAAACACTTGAACAACGAGAAGTGAGATTAGAAACTGATCGAATGCGTACTACTCAGGCCCGTTCATCTGAATTATCAGGACAATGGGAAACAAAATCAATAAAATGATTCAAAATTAATTGGACATTTGTGTAATGTGTCTTTCCTTCAACATTTATTTTAGTTGGTGCCGCAGCAACACGCGCAGGGTACAGCGAGTTTCACATAAAAACTTTTGTGGCAATTGTTTGGATTGAAGTTATATTTTTATGCTCATTAGTCTGCACTGGAAAAGCCCTCCTTAAAAGACTGGCACATTAGCACATTAGCACAAAGCACATCACCGCATTAGTTTCGTAAGACCTGCAGTTTGATTCAGTTCTGTATCAGCCCCCCATAAGCATCACAGTCTGATCATATTTTTTCAATTCGTAAGCATGAAATACCCCCTACATATTGCAACCATATAACCCGCTTTCCCTTTGGAGACAGCTCAGCCACTGTTCGGCACTAATTTATGCACTTAGCAAGAGTGGTTGTAAAATAGTCGACGAAGTACGTTGAACGAGTAATGGCTGCAGCATGTAAGTAAGTATTGCTGAGAGAAATATCAACAACATTGTTTATCATACACAGTTGTTGTTGTTGTTGTTGTTATTGTTGTTGTTGATATTACTTTTGTTCTACTACAGCTAACCGAGATAACAATTGAATAGTCACTGTAACGTTATAACAAACAAAACAAAGCAGCAACAACTCTAAGGGCATCTCACTAACAAAAGAGCACAAAAACAAAGAGATGAACGGAGGAGAGAGGGAGAGTGTTCGTATAATGCACGAACAGTAAGCAAAAGGTGAATTGCAATTGTACTGGTAGTTATAACTCGAACTGGTTTATTATAGTCATGTGCATGCTTATACAGACACACAAACGCACAGGCATGCATGCATTTACAGGCGAAACTGTTTATAAACATTATCGGGTACAAACGATACACAGAATAAGTAGAAAATGTATACAAATACACACGTATACATGCACATACAGATTTATAATAGTGAACTCGCATGTTTACAATAAAGTTTCTGTGATAAAGAGAAAACTAGAAAGACTCAGACTCAGACCTTAACACACATCTTAGGGGCACACACACACACACATGCAAACATACTGTAAAATAAGGAGAGAAAGAGCAGCACCCGGTAAAACGTTAATTTTCATGTGATTGTAAAATTCACTTTTATTTAGGAAATGTAATGAAGGAAAGAAGAGTAAGTAAGAGACAAAAAAAGTCATATAACGGTGAAAGGCATTGCAATAAGTATGTGGAAAATGGCATCAAATAAATTCGTTTTTATTGTTGCAATGGTAGTTGTTATTGTTATTGTCTATGTAGTGTAGTGTAGTGTAAGCAGTCAATTACTTTTGATTGGAATTATTGTTGAAAACCCGTTAAGGCACCATCATTTATGTGTGCATATTTTAAAGAGTATATACAGGCGAGTTTTTTTAAATGAGCATATTTTTAGGCGTTATTTTTTTGAATGAATAAAATTCAAGTACAATTCGATGAGTTAAGCTTTTAAAAAGGGTTTTGAATTTGAAGTAAACAATAAGCGAAAAGTCGCCGTTGTCTAGTAAATAGTATATTGGCATATTAGTTGTGAGTCCATGGTTCAAAACCTGGCTCAGACATCTTGAACAAAACGAAATATTTAAAAAATATTGCTTTCGCCAATTTCCCCTCAGCAGTCTTCTGGTAAAAACTCTGCGAATAAATAAAATTCCTATGAAAAGTTTCTCAAAAATCTGTCGTTCGGAAACGACGTTAAGCCGTAGGTTCAGCCACTCATGGGTGGTGTTAGAATCTACGTTGTATTACTGACTAAAGCTCTGTAATGACCACTTAAGTAAGTATTGTGAGATGCAATACAAAATATTTCAGTTATGAGAATTTCCAGCCATTATATAGGGTCTTCCATTAAGCGTAACAACTCAATTAAATATCATAACTTCTAGTTTTTTTTTATCGAATTTGAAACCAAACGTAGGCTTAATCCTGAACTGGAATACATACAGTCGAACTTCCATAATTTGAACTTCTATTACTTTAAGTTTCTATAAGTTGAAATACATGTCGTGCCAACAGCATCCGGATCATTTGTAAATTTTCTTCCCAAAGTTGAAATTTCTATAAGTTGAAGTTTTTTCTGGATAATGGTCATTCAATTTATAGAAGTTCGACTGTATTTTCATTAGGCATGAGGTATCACATCCTGGTCTAATAGGTAGTGTGTTGGCTTGTCAGACGCAAGGCCTCGGATCAAACCCCAGGTCAGACATTAAAACGAAAATATGCAAAAATATTTCTTCGGCGACTTCCTCTAAGCAGATTTCTGGCAAAAACTCTGAGAGTAAAACAAAATTACCATGAAAAGTTTCTCAAAAATCTGTCGTTCGAAGTCGACATTAAATAAAGGGTCCGCCAAATAACTTTTTTTTCAATGTTTTAAATGCTTTAAAAAAAACTACTGAATATTTTCTCAAATTTCTTTTTTTATTTGAAAGTACAATCCTTCCGGTTAATAATGGAAAATAATTCCATTCAAATGGCTGCCTCGGCTGGCCACGCAGGCAGTAGCCTACACCAGAAGATGCCGATTTTGGCAAAAAAAAAAATTAATCTTTTCAGATGAAGCTCATTTTGATTTTGGCGGGTATGTAAACAAGCAAAATTGTTGCATTTGGTGCACAGAAGACCCGCACGCATACATTGAAAAGCCGACGCACCCAAAACGAGTCACTGTTTGATGCGGATTTTGGTCCAGAGGCATAATTGGGCCATTTTTCTTCGAAAATGAGCAAGGAGTGGCCGTTACAGTCAATGGCGATCGTTATCGGGCCATGTTGAACGAATTTTTGTTCACAAAAATTGAAGAGGAGGATATGGCAACATTTGGCTTCAACAGGACGGTGCTATGTGCCACACAGCTGAAGCTACACTCGATGTTTTGCGACCTGTTTTTGAAGATCGCATTATTAGCCGCAGAGCTGATGTCGTTTGGCTACCTTGGAGCTGCGATTTGACACCGTTGGACTATTATTTGTGGGGTGCCGTCAAAGATAAGTGTTACGCCGACAAGCCAGAGACAATTGACGCTTTAAAGGACAATATTCGTGAAGCCATTGGTGAAATACAGCTGCACACAATCGATAATGTGCTTAAAAATTGGACCGATCGTGTAGGAATATGAGAGAAAGTCACCAAAGAAATATTTTTCATATTTCGATTTGATCGAGATGTCTTAGCTTGAGTTTGAACCGCACCAACTACTAGACTAAGGCCGTTTTATTACAACGTTACTGATGACAAAATTGAGAATGAACTTATAATATCAGGATCAGCTTTGGATCAGCAATGGGAAAGAGGTTTGTGAAACTACTATTGGACATCTTCTTTGAATTTATTGAAGAAATGTACCATTTACTCATCAATTGTATATGGAAATATAGATTTTAATTTTTCTTTCAAATTAATTTCACATCTGAAATCAATTATGAATCGATTCTGTGTAAATTAACTGCAGTTGTTATACACTGTATAGGATTTATTTGAATTAAAAATCATTACATATGTACGTATATACAGGCATAACATATGTGTGCCAAAATATTTTACAAAGCCTTCTAAGGCATGCTTGCCTTATTAAAGCAAGAATTTTACATTTAAACTCTCTTTTAAGGATCTTAGTTGGCCTGCATTTCAAGAATCTTTAACAAAAATTTAAGTTTTTTTCTTCTTTAAACTCTTTAAATCTGCAATAAAAATTATGTCATTTGCATTATTATTATAAACTGAGATGTTCTGGCATACAAAACCCCATATTGTCTGACATTTTAATATCACACACACACACACACACACACGCCTAGTTGTATGCTTTGAAACACATACACATGCATACATATATAGAGAGAGAGAAACAAAAAGTCAATGAACACATATTGGACAGCAAATATAAATACAGTTAAAGCCATATATTCTATGTATATGTGTACATCTCTCCCTCTCTTTCTCTCTCTCTGTCTCTCTCTCTCTCTCTCTCTCTCTCTCTCTCTCTCTCTCTCTCTGTTACTCTATGCTGTTCAGACTGTCTCTGTCGAAAGATTTCAATAAATTTACATGTTAATGTTTAAGTTGTTATTTAAACAGTAGTTTTTTTATATATGTGTGTGTGTTATATGCATGCATGCATGTGTCCGTGTGTGTGCATGTGTTAGTAATTGTATGTGTAAAAATATTGTGATTAAAAATTTAATTTTCATGTTGAAATGTTGTTCACTCCCCTACAAAATTTTTTATAGAACTTATGGGAAAAAAGAAAATAAATTGGTTGCAATTAAATATTGTTTACTTATGATTTCGATTTCTTTTTTTTATTATTTTTTTGAAAAGTAAATGTAAACTTAAAACAGAGAGAGAGAAAGGGTTGCCATTGCTCATGTTTATCGATGAATAGGCTTGAATTACTTAAGTTAGTTTAGATCAGGAGTCGAACCTGCGAAAATACTTGCAAAATTTGAACGTAACGAAAGACTCGGACTACAGCTTATGGAAGGCAGTAAAGAAAATGAGGAGACCTACTTTGCATGAATCCCCTTTACGACTACTGCACGGTGATTGGACAAAAAGCGCAGAACAGAAAGTGGACGCTTTTGCCAACTACTTAGAAAATGCTTTTACACCAAACAATTCTGTTTCTAGTATTGCCCCAGTTACAATCGACGATGTGGATAGTAGGGGACCATCAAGTTCCGGCTGTCTGCAGTGATTGCCGTCATCCAGAGCCTAAAGCCGAACAAATCACCTGGTTGTGACAAAATAACTGCGACATTAAAATTTAAATTAAAAATTTGCCTACATCGACCGTGCGTTTTATTTTGTTCATCTTTAACTCTATGTTGCTTTCCCATGTGTTTTCCTGCATCTTGGAAATTGTCTGATTTAAGCCTACTTTACACGGTCCCACAAGTAATATGATCTGTCAAAATTTTGTGTAGAAGAGTACGGATGTGATCGTCTAAACGTACTATGTAATGAAACCATCACACATTGAGAGAAAATACGGATGAAAAGTTTGACAGTCGTATGGCTCTCTTCATTTTTTGAAATGATTCAAAAAACAAGCAGGACGCATTAGATCAGGGATGTATTTTTATGTAAACACATAGAAAAAAAGTGTAACAGCTGTTTTCATTTTACTTTGTTATTGTCTTATACCGATCATGTAAACGCAAAAAGTATAAATCATACGACTTTTATTCTCTTTTTTATCATACGGATGGAATTTCATTTTACTTTTTCATTAAACTTTACGTACGTAAAGTATTACCTTGTGAAGTGGGCTTTAGTGATGATACCTAAACCAGGCAAGGACATCACGCAAGTATCATCATATCGTCCAATAAGTTTACTGGCAATACTTTCTAAGATGTTTGAAAAAATGCTGCTTAATAGTTTAATACCGCATATTGATGCCAACGCCATAGTTCTCGACCATCAGTTTGGCTTTAGGCGAAAACATAGCACGATTCAGCAAGTGCACAGAATTACCAATTTAATTAGACGTGCTTTTGAGAACTAGCAGTATTGCTCTGCACTATTTATTGATATATCTCAAGCCTTCGATAAGGTCTGGCATGAAGGACTTCTTTTTAAGATCACGCAGTTTGTACCAACGAATGTGCATAAATTGCTAAAAAAAAAAAAAAAAGTTACTTATCATCGCGCTGAAAGATATCTGCTGGCGTACCAGAAGGAAGTATTCTAGGGCCGTTTCTTTACTTATTGTTCACTGCAGATATGCATACAAGTTTAGTGACTCACACGTCTACTTTTGCATCCATCTCGACCGTCGCCTTACCAGCTGCCAAAATTACCCAGATCAAACTCCGAACAGCACAGCTTTACTGGCTTATTGGACCTAAGTCAACCCTTGGTTTAGAACTAAAACTGCTTTTGCATAAGTCAGTATTGAGAACTATTTGGCTTTATGGCATAAAACTGTGGGGAACAGCCTCAACATCCAATGTAGCGAAGCTTCATAGGCGGCAATCTAGACTTCTTAGAATAATAACAGGTGCTCCTTGGTATATGAGAACCAGTAACATCCACAAAGATCTGAAGGTGCCCTTAGTTCGAGAGGAAATAAAAAAATAGCAAGTGCCAATTACATCTCTAGGATTACAGAGCATCCCAACCAGAGATCAGCAATGAATCGCTTTTTCGCTACTCATAAGTACTCATGAAATTTTGAGTATGAGTGAGTCAACAGTATTGAAATCCAACTACTCTGATTCATTCATACTCAGTACAACATTGATGTATAAGTACAAGTTGCAATGAGTATGAGTACAACGTTGACGTCAAACTCATAACATTCGAAATTTGTTTGATTCATACGCCTACTCAGACCGGATTTATAAATTTAGAAAAATACTTATAATATGTACTCCTAAATGATTCGAGTGATTCGAATCATTCGTCAAAATTTACAGTCTTAGTTGTTGTTGCATTTACAAAGAAAGAAGAAAGGTACATAAACAAAAAAGACAAAGACAGCAAGCAGAGCAAACACACAACCTTCATGTGGGTATTGTAGTGTGCGTACGCGAATCATACTTATTTTGTGATTCGTTTATACGATGAGTCGTGAAGAGTCGAAATTAATAACATCATGCGTATTGTTAAGTATGAGTATCATGAGTATTTCAAACTTTGAGTATGAGTAGTATGAGTATGACATTAAAATAAGTATGAATGCGTATAAGTATCAGAAATGATCAGAAGTATGATTCGAATCTACTCATCATTTTGAATACTCATTGCTGACCTCTGATCCCAACCGTCTAGTAAGAGACTTATTTGTATTCGAGGGTTACAGACGTCTCAAAAGGGTTCAAACAAATGATCTGATCAGATAAATTTACGTTTGATCAGCACTTTTAGTTGTACGTTGCAGTGGCAATAACAACTTTTATTTTTGTATTATTTTAGGTTAAGATTTGAGTACTTATTGTAAATTCCGAAAGGAAAGATTCAATAAATAATATATGAAAAAAAAGTTGAGATCAGATAATATAGTAGCACTGTGACACCACAACTAAATATACTTTAAGGGAAATCAATCTGAATAAGCCGTAGTCTATTAGGTAGTGTGTTCACTTATTAAGCGTAAGGCCACAGTTCAAACCTTAGATCAGACACCAAAACGAAAATATTGTTACGTTTTTAACTTTTTAAAAACATTTAAAATATGAGTTCATCGATTGCAATCAAAATAAAAATAAATTGGTGTTTAGTTTCAATTCAAATTCTTTATTGTTCGCACTATTTTATGTGCCACTGTTCACGACTTGGTGTCACAACAGCAATTTGCTTAGTTCGTTATACTTCTTTACACTTCCTCTTCGGTAGATCTTTACAACGGCGATCTTCAAACCGCGTCTTTTCACAAGACTGACTGAATTCTTACTACCCGTTGCCTGCTTTGTCTTGCCTTTTTATATGCCCATGTAAACAGTCTGTTCTTGAATTCGAACGTTCGTAGTATCGCTTTCTCGACAACTCCATCGCGACTTCATTGTTGTTTGTGTATTTTGTTCACATTGCTTGTTGTTGTGTTCCCGCTTACTTGTCTATCCCCTTTTCTTTCATACTAATGTTGTTGGTTTACTTGTAACAAGTTCGTTGTATTTGTTTTTGTAGCTTTTGTTTATTATTTTAATGTTAAACGATGTTACACCGTATCCATTTTCGTAACGGCGACTTCCGCTCTACAAATAAAATTACCATGAAAAGATTCTCTAAAAAAATCTGTCGTACGAAGTCGACTTTAAAGCGTAGCTTTCCAGTCGCTCATGTATAAATACACATACACTCAACATAAGTCGTCTGAGCAACAAAATAAATCCTGCTATTGTAGCAATCTTTACATTGGAGAGCTCTATGGATGTCAAAAAATAAGAGCTTACGAGCCTCCACCTCTCAGCGGCAAAAGCAAGGCACTGATGCATGAGATGTTGTTTTCCTTCTCCCTAGGCCCACAGCAATTCTTACTTACTTACTTAACTGGCCATCAACAACCCGACTGATGGATTTCTGCCTGCTTTAATACGTCCTTCTAAGCGCCTCTGCTTCTCGCGCTTCTATGTCTGTTGGTCACACTAATCGATGACAGGGCTTCCTCGATTTGGGAAGCAAATCAGGTCGTCCTCTTCTTCAACTTTCGCAAATCTCCGCATCAAATACCCGTCTCGCCGAAGCATCCTCCTTCATTCAAACGACATGGCCGAGCCACAGCAGCCGCTGGATGTTAATGCGCTGCACAACATGAATGTTGTTGAGGAGCTCATACAGCACACTGCGGAAATTATCATCAACTCACAGTGGACCGCAGATCTTGCGTAAGACTTTTCTCTCCAATACTCTCAATGCTGCTGCTTAAGTACTTAATAGCGTCCTTGCCTCTGCGCCAATGAAGAAGCACGGGGAGAATGAGCCTCTTGTAGCACTTCATTCGCTAGAATACCAAGTGTATTGTTATGTCTTCTAATGGGAAGACAGCAGGACTTCCCTAGTTCTAATTCCGAAGTGAAGTTTTCTATTCAAACAGTTCTAGGGAACCATCTAGTTGTCCAACGTGGGGTTTTGTCTTCCCAGAATTCCACAATACCCATGGTACAGATTTGACCAAGATTTAATTGTAATGCCACCAGCTTAGCCTTCTACTTCAGTAGATGTTTAGAGGAGAGTAATTCGAGTAAAGCAGACAATGCCTAAGCATGAGTGGAACAGAGTGTACTGGTGTTCAGGCAGTTGGCTTGCTGCGTACTCTGTCTGTCTGTTGATATTGGCATTGGTATTTGGATTGACATCAGGAAAAGGAATGCTGTGTTTCTAATGGGATTGGAAAGAAACTGATCGTTGTAAACTTATGCTACCTGGACAAACAATTGATTCCGATTACTACTGCCAACAGTTAATGAGATTTAAGCAAGGAATTGAAACAAAATGGCCGGGATTTATCAACAGAAAATGTATTTTGTGCCATCATGACAACGTCAGATCAAATACAACGTTTTAATAACCTTTCAGAAATACATACATACATACATACATACATACATACATACATACATACGTACATACATACATACATACATACATACATTCATACATACATACATACATACATACATACATACATACATACATACATACATACATACATACATACATACATACATACATACATACATACATACATACATACATACATACATACATACATACATACATACATACATACATACATACATACATTCATACATACATACATACATACATACATACATACATACATACATATATACATACATACATACATACATACATACATACATACATACATACATTCATACATACATACATACATACATACATACATACATACATACATACATACTTGGTCATGGTTATGGCTCATGGTTACTGATGAAGGTAGTGACATCGATCGCTATATATGCAGCCCCTACATGGGCCGGGGCCATGGATAAGAGGACCTATAGAGCGGGAATAGAAGCGGCCTAAAGGAGAACAGCTCTCAGGGTGATTTCTGCCTTCCGCACGGTGTCTACTGATGCAGCATTGTTGATTGCGGGGATGATGCCCCTGAGGCTAATAGTGGATGTACAGAGGAGGAAACATGACACAAGGAGGCGAACGGATCTTTCCAATCCTGTTCAGTTAGTGGATGATGCTATGCATAGATGGCAGGAAGACTGGTCCAATTCCACCAAGGAAAGATGGACCCACAGACTCATACCGAGCATAGGCGAATGGACCAAAAGGGGACACGGTGAGGTGAACTTCTACCTGATACAGTTACTAACCGGCCATGGCTGTCATAGGGCATGTCTCTATAAGTGTGGTCATGACGTAGACGAGGCATGTCCAGAATGCCGTAATGAAGGGGAGACGGCGGAGCATGTTTTCTATACTTGCCCGCGATATGTTGTTAAACGGAATTGCCTGGAGAGGACAATAGGAATCCAGGTAACGCCCGATAATATGGTTACCCTGATGTTAACCTCATGTGACTCATTGGAACGCAGTATGTGTTTTCGCAAGGAAGATATTTGACGCAGCAAAGATTGGCTGACAGAGCAAGGTCAGCGGAATTTGAAGGCAGGACTCGCTGAATCTACAACCACCCCTTCCTCCCCAAGGTAATACTTGATTGTGGACCGGGAGGGGCACATGGTTGGAAGTGTGACGAACTAGGTTGGGTTTAGTACGTATGCGTTTAGCAAGCCGAGAGTAAGTCTTGAGGCGAATCGTGCACATTCGTAGGCCAGGCTACCAATGTCTTTCGAAGATTCCCAACCTTTAGCTCGTAAAGCTATAAAAAAACAACATACTTGGTCATTACAACACTTCAGTCTGGATTACGACCTAGCTTCTCACACCAATTATGCATGAGTGGCGCGGGACCTGCAGTTTAAAGTCGATTTTGGAACGACAGATTTTTTTTAAGAAACTTTTCATTCCAATTTTATTTTTTCACAGAATTTTTGTCAGGAATGCTCCACAAGTAATTTTCCAGTTTATCTTTGAATTTAATAAGTTATGGCAACCCTGTTAATTATAGTATTCCTAGTGAAATCACAAAACGTATGACATTATTTGCACTCCTCAGATCACAATGTGGTTACCTGTGGTTATGTATAAGTGTAATGTGTATGTATGCGAACGTGTTTGTGTGTATGTATTCGATATATTGAGAGAAAATTTATTGCTGTGGTAATTATTAAAAGTTAATACAATAATAATACTCCAGGCAACAATAATAAAAACAATCTGATAAGAATGAAAAAAATTCAAATTAAAATTAAAATGTTCAAAGAGAGAAGGAAAAAATATTTTCCAAAATGAAAAGTTTATTTAAGTTTCAATAACATTATCGGAAAAGCAGACGTGATTACAAAATTTCTTTAAAAAAATGTTTGTATTTGAAGCACGCTCATGGAGGGATTTTTTGAATTTCGCTATCACAGTCTAATGGACGTTAAACTGTAGGTCTAGCCACTCATAGGTAAAGTTAACACCCACAACATGGGTGTTGTGAGTGTAATCCTCACTAAATGGTTGTAATGACGAATTACCCTTTGATTCAAGGGTTCTAGCATAACAAACTTCAGGATGGTTTATAGCTGCCTGAGATCTCTCAATAAGGCTGAAAATCGTATCGGTTTCGGTACATAAAGTATCGTTCCCCGTGCATAACGACATTCTAGGTAACAGTACAGCAGATGAACTGATCCAGCCTGGCCATCAAGTTGGCTAGTCAGTTCTCTACATAAGGCAGTCTTTCAAAGATCTGCGATCTGTCTAATTGACAATGCAGATGTAGATTCTATCAACTCCACGTGATCGGCTTCCTGTGTCATGGTTGTGGTACATGCCCAGTGCTATGTAGGAGATATGACGTCAGTGGCTACTATGTAGACGAATTTAATGATCTGTTAGTCTAACAAGTCTTCATAGTCTAGTAAATAGTGCGTTGGCTTAATACACCCGAGCCCGTGATTTAAACCCCAGCTTATACTGCTTAAAAGTAATGAAATATGAAAAAAATTATTTCTTTGGCAAAAACTCTCAGAGTAAATAAAATTGCCATGAAAAATTTTTTAAAAATCTGTCATTCGGAGTTGACTTTAAACTGTAGATCGTCCCACTTATGGATAAAATTAACACAACCAACGCGGGTGATGTGAGAAGGTAGGTTTGCAACCTGGCTAAATGATTGTAATGACCAATTAATTGGGTAAATAAGCAAGTTTTTTATGTGTGATTCATTATTAGCAGCTAAAGCCGGGTCAGATTATCACAGGAGACCTGTACAGACAACACTTAATGCGTTTGAAGCAAGAATTGGCCAAAAATGCGTCTTAAATATGCAACCATACACGAGTCAATAATTTTCCATCATCAAAATGGGTCAGATTATCACAGGAGACCTGTACAGACAACACTTAATGCGTTTGAAGCAAAAATTGGCCAAAAAAGGCGTCTTAAATATGCAACCATACACGACTCAATAATTTTCCATCATCACAACGCTCGGCCAATTGCTGGACGTTTCAAAAACTATTTTGGTAAATAGTAAACGGGATGTTTTATCTCACCCGCCATATAGCACAGGTATTACCACTTCTGGGCTTCATTGGACCCCATCGATGCAGTGCGCTCTCACTGAAATACGTTTAACTTTAGAACAGGGTATCAAAAATGGGTTGAAGTTGCCGTAGTCTAGTAGGTAGTGTGTTGGCTTATTAGACGTAAAGCCAGGGTCCGAGTCCCAGGCCAGACATCAAAACAAAATACAAAAAGTATTTCTTCGGCGACTTTCTCTCAGCGGATTTGTGGCAAAAACTCTGAGAGTAAATAAAATTGCCATGAGAAGTTTCTCAAAAAAATCTGTCGTTCGGAGTCGACTTTAAACTGTAGGTCCCACCACTCATGTATAAAATTAACACACACAACATGAGTGGTGTGAGAAACTAGGTCGTAATCCTGACTGAAGGGTTGTAATGACCAATTATGTATGTATGTACCAAAATGTGTTGGATTGGTTCTTGGTCTCAAACGATCAACGGTTTTCTCCTTTTTTTTGGAACGGTGTCCATAAATTGCCAAAAGAATGGAAAAAATCAAAGCTTCCGATGTGCAATAGTGTGAATGACCTGTTCCTTCAAAAAGTCCTCCAAATAAAGCACGGTTTTTAAGAAAGAAATTTTATTGATTTTCTTAATTAAAAAATTTAACAAAAACAAATAAAATCATAAATTATAAGTTCCAAAACTAACTTAAAAATTAAGCTTTAAAGTCTTCAATTTAATACCTTAAATCAATCACAAACATTTTTAATTTCCTGGCAAAATGATAATATTTCACTCGTAATTAAAATATTTCATCTTGACCTTGTAAATATAATTATTTAATGCTGATATTTAAACAATTAAATATTTAAAACAAAAAAAGATTAAATTTCTACTTATTATTTAAAGCCTTTTTATTATGCCACCCTTTTAATACTAAACTAAGCCCCTAAAGTATGCAATTAATTCTTAAAGATCTCATTCTCTCTCTCACTCCCTATGTAATCATTAAAATACCTTTTTCGTTTAAGTAGTAAACAAAAGAACAACAATAACAACAGCAGCAGCAGCAACAACAACAGCAAATAAACAATGAACAGATTGTTCATGTAAAATGTCAAGATTTCTTATGGAATGTTAAACATCATGTTAATGTTGACACTCATAAAAACAAACACATTCAGGCACACACACACATTTACATTTACAGTTTGAAAAGCATACATAAGCGAGCATAAACACTTAATTTTTATTTCGTAGCCGAGTAGTAATACAATGCATAATAATGTTATTGTGTCTTTGTGTGTGTGTGCTTGTAAGTGTTTTTATTATTACATGTGTTCTTTTTTCTCTTTTCAACGACATACATAGTTGTAGTTGTTATTGTATTAAAAACACTCATGTGCCAAATTAAGTGTAATTTTTATGATATTTACAACCAGTTTTCTGCTTTCGCTCTCTGTCTCTGTCTCTGTCTCTCACTTGCTATTGTTTTTGCTGTGTGTGTAGAATGTTTTTTTTTTGTTCTTGGCTCTTATAAAATTATAACCGTTATTGTGTTTATTTTGATAAATGTTAAGAGGTTACTAAAGTACTATTGTTGTTATTGTTATTGTGTAACAAAAATTATTGTTGCTTTATTTTAAAGGCGGCGTAGTACACACACAAAAAAAAAAGAAGAGAGCAACACAAGAGCCTTATAAGTACCAAAGAAAAAAAAAGCAACAACAATACTAAATAACACATAAATTTGGTGTTTTATTTGCCAGCGTATACAAGTGAGTATATTCAGGGGTCTCACAGTTTATATGCAAAGGCAAGTAGTACTTACAACAGCCTCCTTAGAAATTCCTTATGACCTTTATTCCACGTTTCTTGTTAAATTTAGTAGAGTATTCTTTTTTGGCAGGAGGCATAAATTAGTTTTAAGCAAAAAAGAAAAACGAACGCAAACAAATGCCAGATAATATGAATAATTTATAAGTGAAAAAGGGAAAGTAAAGAAAACAAAACAAAACAAAACGGAAAAAAGTGAAAATAATAAACGAGCGGGTGAGTTTAACAAGTATGAAATCAAATTTTAATGATTCTTGTAAGATTATGCCAAATAGACGCCAGATCTGTATAATAAAATTATTTTAAATTAATTGGCAAATGATTTTACCAAAAAAAAAACACAAGTAAACAAGCAACATTAGTGGTGGTTAGCGACTAAGGATTACCCTACAATAGTTTGCTAAAATAATCCCAGACACCAGGTTTGTGTATCCTTTCTCAGTCGTCCTCATTCAAACCTAAGCCAGATTTATTGAATACGAAGGGCACCTAGTCATTCAATTTGTTTTGAGATTTTAATCAATCCATACAGACAAGCCTTGTCAACCTATTTGTCTAAGCGATAATGGTTTTTAACGATTAAATTTTACTCTACAATAGTAATGTACAATAATCTCTTCCTCCATGCTTCTAAATCCACGGGTTAGCGGCCCGTTTTGAATGCTATAAGGTTCTTAAGATGAATTCTGGTTAGATATTCATATGTTCATCTGACCTCAACACATACATACATACATACATACATACATGCATACATACATACATACATACACAATTCATCATTACAACCCTTTAGTTAGGATTACCACCTAGCTTCTCACACCACTTATGTTTCGTGTGTTCATTTTATAAATGAGCGGCTGGGCCAACAGATTAAAGTCGATTCTGAACGACAGATTTTTTAAAATTTTTCCATTCCTAGTTTTATTCACATTTAGAGATTTTGCCAGAAATCTGCTGAGAGGAAGTCGCCGAAGAAATATTTGTTTTCATATTCCGCTTTGTTGGTGATGTCTGACCTGGGGTTTGAACCCTGGCCTCACTTCCAACACACAAACTACATCAGACTTCCATACAATTGGGTTTATTTTTCCCATCTTTGTTTACATATGAGTAACTCCGCAATGAGATCATTTATTTGCCCCGCTAAATAAGACTACTAATCTCTTGTAGGGAATCATTCTGTGTTTTCTATGGTATCAGCCTTTGCAAATTGTATCAGCTTTGTTGTAAACCTTTAATGATTCCTCTTTATATGATGATAATCGTCGAATTTTCCCTAAGATTGCTACAATTGCCTTTAAGGAAAAGATCTTGGCGTTTAAGATTGTATGCTCACCACTTTCTGAGGCGAAAATGCATGAACGCCACTGTATTTGTATTGACAACCAAACGACTATTCATGCCTTTCGATTACACATTGATAGGAAAGCAGAAATGAATGCTCATGCAAGTAAAACACCGTTGGAGTTTTGATGAAATGATCAATGAAATCAGGATTTGAACAAAGCATTGAAAAACATTGAGGCGTTGAGGTCGTTGTAGTCTAGTAATCGTATTTAGTATCTTGGCTTATTAGACAAGAGCCTGTAGTTCAAACTCCAGCTCAGACATCTCCAATAAACCGAAATATGAAAAAAAAAAATTTTACGGCGTCTTCCTCTCAGCAGTCTTTTGGTAAAAACTCTGAGAGCGAAACAAAAATTGCTATGAATTGTTTCTCAAAAAAATCTGTCGTTCGGAGTTGATGTTTAAACTGTAGGTCTCACCACTCGCAGACAAAATTATACACAAATCATAGGGGTTTGATGGAAGCAGGAGTCCTGACTAAAGCATTGTAATGAACAATTTAGTATGGAAGTGATCGTAAAGATTTCAGCACCTATTAAAACTCGATTACATACTCGTGGCCTGAATAGTCAAAATGCGGGAATGCTAGAGTATACTAACATAAGTCTGATGAAGTCGCCTAGTAGTCTAGTAGGTAATGTGTTCACTTATTAGACGAGAGGACACGGTTCAAATCAGTCAGACAGACATCTCCTACAAAATGAAATTTGAATATTTCTTCGGCGAAACTCTAACTAAAAACTCTGGGAGTCAAATAAAAATTGCCTTGAAAAGTTTTTCAAAAATCTGTCTTCGGAGTCGACTTTAAGCTGTAGGTGCCGCCACTCATTTATAAAATTAACGCACACAACATGGGTGGTGTGAGGAGCTAGGTTATTGTCCTGACTAAAGGGTTGTAATGACCAACTAAGTAAGTACAGAATAGTCAGGAATTATTTCATGAACAGCAGCCTGTGTTACAAAATCGAGACCATCGATAGCTCATCCTTCAAAGATAGCTCATCAGCAAAATTTGCCAAAGTTACGGTCTGCAAAAGACCGAGTTCTTGTGAGCGACTCGATGAATTCTATTGTATATTCTTGCGAATAGAGGCAAAGTTTTCGGCAGACCTTGCGTTTCGTTGTCGTATGGATATTGCTCGATTGTTTGCCAAAAGCAGTGGGCTCGAATTTCACCGTATTGAGAAAAGTCCTCTCGGTAGCACGATTATAACGATGGTAAAACAGGCTAAGCTCACGCTTCTTTACCCGAACAGAGCGCCTATTTTTATAAAACAGTTTTTTTTATTTGGACGTGTGCTTGATGGCTACATTCTCCCATGACGATTTGTCAAAACAGACTAAATAAATGACAACTAGTTTGACAGAAGTAGCTTCAACAAAATGGCCGTCATCAACTGTCTAAATTCGGAAGCCCCCTGACGATAATCGTTTAGTTCTTCAAGATTTTGTGCGACATTTGAAAACATAATACGTAAACAGAGCAGCGACGAACATAACAAGAAATTCGTTTATAATGGGCAATTTTTTAAGAGCTACAGAAAAAATTTTCAAAAAAAAACACACAAAAAATTCAGAAAAATACATGAAATCTTTATTTGAATCGATAGTACGGTCCATATACGAGTAATTTAATGTTTGAAGATTATTTCTTGCAAATGTTGACCACGACTGCGCCTCAAATGGTCCATCCGCTTAGTCCAATTTTGGCATACTCTTTCCAACATTTCGGCCGGTATCTCACTAATAAATGCTTCAATGTTGTCTTCCAATGCGTCAAGTGAAGCGGGCTTGTCTGTATAGACATGAGCTTTATCATAGCCCCACAAAAAATAGTCTAAATGCGTTAAATCTCACGATCTAGGCGGCCAATTGAACGATCCCGAACGTGAAATAAAATGTTCACCAAACTCGCCTCTCAATAAGTCCATTGTTACGCGTGCTGTGTGGCATGTGGCACCATCTTGTTGAAACCACATGTCATGCAAGTTAAGCTCACAGTTACGTTACGATTCGCAGCACCTTTGAAGAAGTGCGGTCCAATGATGCCACCAGCCCATAAACCACACCAAACTGTGACTTTTTCTGGATGCATTGGTAGTTTTTGCAATGTTTCTGGCTGATCATCACTCCAAAATCGACAATTCTGCTTATTTACGTATCCATTGAGCCAAAAATGAGCTTCGTCGCTGAACACAATTTTTCGGTAAAGAAGTGGATCTTCGGCCAACTTCCCAAGAGCCCATTCACCAAAAATTCTGCGTTGCGGTAGGTCGTTCGGCTTCAATTCTTGCACCAGCTGTATTTTGAAAGGCTTCACACCTAAATCCTTTCGCAAAATTTTCCACGTTGCTGAGTAACAGAGGCCCAATTGCCGCGAACGACGACGAATCGATAATTGATGGTCAGTCATCATTAACACTGGCCGATACAGTTGCGATATTTTCTTCAGTTCGCACTCTACGTAAGCGTGTTGGTGGTTTAATGTCCAACAATGTAAATTTGGTGCGAAATTTAGTCACAATAGCCCGAATAGCCGCTTCAGTGGGTCGATTAAACTGACCATAAAATGGAAGAGCACGCATTTTGATAATAAAATTCAATGATTTGTAAGCGTTGTTCGTTTGTTTGACGATTCATGGTTAAATTATGGACCAAACTGAACTGATGTTTGACAGTGAAACAAAACACGAAACGTGCGTGAGCTGTTTAAACCAGTGTTGTCCATTAGTAGATGCCTCAACAATAAATTGATGTAAAATAGCAGTTTTTACGCGATTGTTCCAAGGAAAATACAGAATAAGACAGTGTTTCTTAAGTGTATTGCAAACATTGCTTTGGATAGTTCAATATACTGGCATTAGGGTTAAAGAAATTAATTTTTTTCAATTTAAAATTTTAAATTTCTACGCATATTTAAATAATTTCTCTCATTTGTTTTTCCACATAATGTTTCTATCATTTAAATTATTTTTTTTTTCTTTGTTTAATTTAAAATTCAATCATTTGTATGTGAAAGTATTCATTATGGACAAACAAACAAAAAAAAACCGGCGAATAAAACTGTGATTATAATTTGTTTGTTGATTTTCATAAATATTTAAATAGACAAAGTGACCCACTAGGAACTCCAAATATTAAACTCATTATACTAAGCTCCAAACAAAAATATTTTCCAGCGGTTTTCATTGTCGAAAAACTGTTTAAATTAGAGTCGACTTTTTTGCTTTAATAGTCTATAATCGAAGAGTATTTATGGATTTACTTTTGTGAATCAGTGTCACTAAATATTCACAAAATGCTAATGAAGATGGCAACACTTTCTACGGTCGATCACAAACAAGACTGCCAGCAACTGCAAAGGGTATTGTGAATACTAACGATGGAAATGCAGTACAAGATGGGAACTGCGGAATTACTTTATCGATGGGATACAGGGTGGCTGATTATTAATGCAACAAGGTAAAGCGCTATATTTTTTTTTAATTTTTTTTTTTAAATTTTATTGTTCAAAAGCAAAAACTGTTGGAAATAACATCAAATTTTAGAATCAGTTTAGATTTCTTCGAATTGGCCACCTTTGGTATGAATTATGGCCTTCAAACGGTGAGAACCTTACTCTCCAAAATGCCCCAAGCGCAAAAGTCCAACGGATTGAGATCCGGAGATTTTGGTGGCCATTGTGCGGTAGAAATGAAGCGAGGAACCTCCTTTTTAAGCCATTCTTGGTTGACGCGTGCTGAGTGCGGTGGTGCTGAGTAATGTTGGAATGTCCATGGTCTGCGGCCGAAATGTTTGTCCGTCCAGGGCTTCAATACTCTCTTTAAGACATATTCCCGATAATATTCGGCATTTATTTTAACCCCACGGTCGATGAATACTAGCGGGGAGCCACCATCGGTCGTTACGGCGGCCCACACCATTACCATCGGCGGCGCTTGAGTTCTTATGGCCAATCGCAGGTGTAAATTTTCAGCTGACCTCTTTGGCAAGTAAACCCAATCATTTTGTTTGTTCACCAACTGCTCAATTGGGAATGGCTTCTCATCGGAGAAAACCAAATTCGGTAACTGGCCACTTTCGTGCAAGCGAAGTAACTCCTTGGCTCTTTCCAGTCTAACTTTTTTTTGTCCATCGGTGAGCTCTTGCACTTTTTGGAACTTCAATGGCTTTAGTCCAAGCTCATTTTTCAATATGTGTTGCATCCGTTCTCGCGATATATTCAGCTTACGAGCAATTTTTCTACCACTGCGGCGTGGATTTCGATCAAATCTGGCCTTCACTTTTCGGATCATTTTTGGTGTTGTTATCGTTTTTTTTTTTCGTCCACTTCTTGGACGCGATGCAACACTGCCAGTATCACGGTAACGAGCAATGGTACGAGTAACAAAAGATTTATTCACATTTAAATGCTGGAGGGCTCTAACGATAGCCACCAGTGGTTTTCCAGCCAAATATAAAGCAATCACACTATCACGCTTGAATTCCATCACGAATAACTTTTTTTCTGAATGAATAGTTTAAAATGCTTTTGTAAGCTTGTAAATAATAAAATGAACTGTCACTGGAATAAATCTGTCAGCTGTCAGACGAGCGGTTTACAAACGATAACAACCTGAAGTTGGTTGCAATACATATCAGCCACCCTGTATGGCAATAAGCGCGAAGTACAGTACCGATTGAAGGAATGTGCAGCGTAATCGTATTTTTGCTACACACTGAAGTGAATATCGTAATAGAAAAGTGCAGAAAATATTTTAATTATGTGTTGCAACTTGTGCAGAAAATGTCGATGAAATTGTACAGATGGCAACTACCGCTACCAGCTAAACGCGTGAGAACCAGTGTAAGCCCTGCAAAGGTTACGCACGGGCGGATCACTTCCCTGATACCAACAAAAGTAAAGCATATCGAACTCAGAATGATGCAAAGCGATAAAAAAGCAGAGAATGGACTGCAGTTCGATATAAAAATAAAAAGAAGCAAGCACACGATACCACAAGCGCTGATCAAGACCGCAAAGATGTTCTACTACTGGATGCATTTGAGAGTTAGTCCAGACAATTCTGATAGCAAAAGTAGATACAAAAAGTACGTGACAACTTTTGAATCTCTTGGGGCACTGGAAATCGAAGTTATTAAAATCGGATAGTTCAGGCAATTGCCTCTAGAAAATATTTCAAGCTGCTTGCAAAAGATCAGATCAAAGCAAACTCTGCTAGAAATGTGAAAATGAAAGGCATCGAGGACCAGAATGTTGTAACGATAAGAAATATGTGCTCATGTGGCTGTCAGTGAACGGTGTCTGCTGTAAGAAGTAGACGGAACACAACGTGGATTTATGGAAGCCTACGATAATTGTGGCTCACATAACTGGTTCAAGGACTGTGAGAAACAAGCGTGGGTAGTGAATGCTAAAACTCCTCAACGTAAGATAACTACGATCGTAAAAACTGACCATCATCTAACTAGAATGGCTTATCGGCATACATCTAAGACATGGAGCTGACCTTTAGAGCGCTCTCCAAGTTACCAACTGTAAAATGTTCTTCAATTCATTTCCTACAGGGTCTTTAATTGCGCTGCTTATTTTAATATGCATTTAATTTGTGTTTTCGACAAAAATCAACATTATTTTTATAATAATAACAAAGAAAATAATTAAAATAATCATCAGCACACATATGAATTAATGATGATGATTGTCATACAACATACGTAGTCATCAACAGTGGCTGGTGATTTAGCCACGGTGTAATTAAATGCTTAAATAGGCTTAAAAATCAAACATTAAATCTTTAATTATAAAAATTTGTTTTATTTTTAATTCTTTTAAATAAAAAACAATTTTTTTTTAAACTTACCATTATTAACAGAACTTGAAGAGGCAGCCGTACTGCCACCAGCTGCTACACCCTGTATAGATGACGAATGCCAAATTACCAGCAAAGACCAGGTAATCATAATGGCCAAGTGGTATAGTAAAGGCATTTTAATGATAAACGAGGAGAGTTTGATAGACATTAAAGATTTTTTAAGCATTTTTTCTTCAATTTCTTATCTGCTTTACTGGTGATTAAAAATTTAATTGTTTTGATTAACGGATTTGATGAAATATTTAATCGGTTTGGGTTTTCTCTGAATTCTTGTAGTTTTCAAGGGAATTATTGCATTTTCTTTGTGTTTTATTTATGTTAATAATATTGTAATTTAAATTAAATGTTGTTTTAAAAAAAATTTAAAAAAATCTATAGAGACTGTATTTTTAATCAATTTTTAATGTTCAACAAAGTATAGGCCAAACTTTTTTGGGGATTTATTATTAAATAATACGGTATTTTTAACTATTTTTCTTCATTTCTTTTTATTTGTTTTAGTTTCTTTGCTGGTGATTAAAAATTTAATTGTTTTGATTAACGTATTTGATGAAATATTTAATTGGTTTGATTTTTCACTTAATTCTTGTAGTTTTTAAAGAAATTTTAGTATGTTTTGTTTTTGTTTTGTAATTTAAATAAATTTAAAAAAGTTTTTTGGAAAATAATTTTAAAAAACCTGACAGTCCGTATTTTTAATTAATTTTTAATGTTCAACAATGTATAGGCCATGATAGATTTGCAATAATAAAACCTTTTCTTTTTTTTGGTTTTTTATTAAATAAAAATATTTTTTTTAATATTTTTCAACTATAAACGAGTTTTTTAATTATTTTTTATTTTTTTATTAAAAAATATATTTTTTTTTCTTTTTTAATTCCAATAATAACTTTTATTGTGGCTTTTTTTATTATTAAATAATTAATTGTTGTTTTTTATCAATTAATTAACATGAAAAGGTACTTTTGATTTTTTATATTATTTTTAATTGTTAATTTCATCGTCTTTTTTTCTCTCACTTTTTTGTTTTAAAACAATACCCCAGTATCAGCAGCAATATTTGTCAATCCATTGTCACTTATAAATGCCAGCCTCCATTGTATTTGGCTTTTTAACCATTTAGCCATTTATACATGCATGTGTTGCATGCCACTTGTCTCTCTATGCAGCATGCATTCATTCATTCATTCATTCATTCATTCACACTTAAGCTGGCATTCATTGTTTAACAGGCACCATCTGTATCAGCATGTGCTGCTAGGTTTGGTTTTTTTTTTTGTTTTTCTGGGGTTTGTCATGTGTCGGCGCTGTTGTTATTTTTGATTGTTGTTGTTGTTGTTTTTGTTGTTGGTTTTTGTCATTAATCTGCAACAAATAAAGATAAAGTTAATTTAATAATTTTTTTTTCTCTTTCTCTCTCTTCTCTCTTCGTTTTTCAATCATAATTATTTAATAATGAAATTATTTTAAACCATATTGTTGCACAAAAGAATGATTCGCGGCAGACAAAAGCAATTAAAATGGAAAAAATTGAATTTTCATAAATTCACATCAAAAAAATCTTCGGCGACTTCCTCTCAGCAGATTTCTGGCAAAAACTCTGAAATTCAAATAAAAATTGCCATGAAAAGTTTCTCAAAAATCTGTCGTTCGGAGCCAACTTTAAACTGTAGATCCCACTACTCATGTATAAAATTAACACCCACATTATAAGTGGTGTGAGGAACTAGGTCGTAATCCTGACTGAATTGTTATAATGACCAATTATGTATGTATGTAAGGATAGGCAGGACGAATAGGAGAAGACTATGAGTGGAATTTCAATACCCACATGGGTTGAATGCAAATGATCCCGTAGATAGGAAATGTTACGAAAATGAAAAATTAAAATACTGGCGTTTTGCATTTACATCGCTTAACTTTAAAGTTATAAACAAAAGCTACAAAAACGCAACAATGCAGTAAAGAAACCTGTTTACAAATTATCGTACTGCATAATATAACAACAAACACCAGCAAAAAAATGGTAAACAAGTAAACAAAAATCCACATACAACTGTACAATAATAAACGTAAACAACGATGTTTACAAAAATGTAAACAACGATGTTTACATTTATGGAGATCTCGAGAAGGCGAAGTCATGAACATTCGCCTTCAAGAACACTTATCAGACTGTTTACTTTGCCATATAAAAGGCAAGGATCCCAGGCATACTCACATCAACAACAATAGATCAGTCAATAAGGTAGTAATCAGCCGATTAAGCCATAGCCGTGATACAATTATATCAGAGTCAACTTCTTTGAATTACTATAAGAATTTCTATGCACTCATACGACCTATCCAAGTAGAGGGTCCGCCAAATAACTTTTTTTTTTGAAAATGCTTTAAAAAACACTACTGAATATTTTCTCAAATTTCTTTTTTTGTTTGAAAGTACAATCCTTCCGGTTAATAATGGAAAATAATTTCATTCAAATGGCTGCCTCGGCTGGCCATGCAGTAGCCTACACGATCAGTCCAATTTTTAAGCACATTATCGATTGTGTGCAGCTGTATTTCACCCATGGCTTCACGAATATTGTTCTTTAAAGCGTCAATTGTCTCTGGCTTGTCGGCATAACACTTGTCTTTGACGGCACCCCACAAATAATAGTCCAACGGTGTCAAATCACATCTCCGAGGTGGCCAAACGACATCAGCTTTGCGGCTGATAATGCGATCTTCAAAAACAGGGCGCAAAACATCGACTGTAGCTTCGACTGTGTGGCACGTAGCGCCGTCCTGTTGAAACCAAATGTTGCGAATATTCTCCTCTTCAATTTTTGTGAACAAAAACTCGTTCAATATGGCCCGATAACGATCGCCATTGACTGTAACGGCCACTCTTTGCTCATTTTCGAAGAAAAATGGCCCAATTATGCCTCTGGACCAAAATCCGCACCAAACAGTGACTCGTTTTGGGCGCGTCGGCTTTTCAATGTATGCTTGCGGATTTTCTGTGCCCCAAATGCGACAATTTTGCTTGTTTACATATCCGCCAAGATCAAAATGAGTTTCATCTGAAAAGATGACTTTTTTGCCAAAATCGGCATCTTCTGGTGTAGGCTACTGCATGGCCAGACGAGGCAGCCATTTGAATAAAATTATTTTCCATTATTAACCGGAAGAATTGTACTTTCAAATAAAAAAAAGAAATTTTGAGAAAATATTCAGTAGTTTTTTTTTTTTAAAGTTATTTAGCGGACCCTTTAGATCCTTAATCCTGCCTGAAGGGTTGTAATGACCAATTATGTATGTATTAGAATGGGCTTAAATGCTGACCTAAGTAGGACCTTTTCATTCAAGGAAGATACGCCTTCTTTTTCAAACTAACCTAAACCAATTAACCTTTAAACTGTAAAGAAATATTGCGGCCTAAATTGAAAATTTAAAATCTAATAAAAGTTGGTGATTTTTTTTTATGAAAATTGCAAGGAAAGAAAAACTTGAATAAACATTTTTTTAACACGTTTATGGTTGATTTAAAATTTTCTGAAATTTTATTTATTTTTTATTATTTTTCTGGTTGTGATTTCCATTTTATTACTTCTAATTTTGTGCTTTCAATACAAAACAAAAAATTTTTATTAAAAATGAAAACAAGAGGAAAAACAAACAATATTTTATTAGTCATGAATATGCATTAAATTTCATACATTACATATGTAATAAAAATATTTCGTTTTTTTTCGATTTTAATTTGTTTTTTAGTTTTCGTTTTTGCAAATTGTCATGTAATATTACACAGGATATGACATGATTTTTATTTTTCCGAGTAATTTTATCAATTTTTATTATGTTAACATATTGATTTTTCATCTCTCTATGTGTGTTTTTTGTTTTTCAAATACAAACATATCGCCACATGGATATAGAAATGTTTTAAATTATTTTCGTTTTCTACAACGTTTTTTAGAAATTACATATGAAGCCAACAATATTCAATTTTTTATTGGCTGTTCATCAGTGGAAATACAAGAATACAAGACCAATGTCAAACTAAAGATATAATTAAGTCCTTTCTTTGCTAAGGTAGCGATATCTTTCTATGAGTTCAACCGAAAAAAAAGAGGGAAAAAATAATTGTTTTTAGTTTTTAAATAAAATTTCATCACAAAAAATCATAAAAATCGAGTTGAGAAATTTTATTATATTCTGTTGAAAACCTCAAAATATGTTTGAACTCTGAAGTTGACTTAAAACTTAATTACTATTACACATAGGGTCCGTCAAAAGGGACTGCTGAACAGTTGATAACAGCCATCTTGTTGAAGCTACTTCTGGCAAATCGTTTATTACGTCGGTTTTGCTAAATTACCAAGGATGATCACAGACAATAACGGGTATTCGTTGAAGAAGAGCTCTCGTGCAGTTGGCAATTGACCTTAATTTTCATAGAAAAACAATCTTCAGCACTAAAGTCCATTTCTGGATGAATGACCATGTAAAAAAACAAAATTATTGAATTGGAAACAATATCAAACCACATAAGATTCAATAGCATCCAATACATACATACATTATTGATCATTACACACATTCAGTTAGGATTACAACCTAGCTTCTCACATCACTTATGTAGTTGTAGCAGTAGTAGCAGTAGTTATAGAAATAGTAAAAGTAGTAGTAGCAGTCGTAGTAGTAGCAGTAGTAGTAGCAATAGTAATAGTAGTAGTAGCAGTAGCTATAATAAAGAGGAAGGAGAGAAAAGCATAAAACATCTTGTGTGTGTTAATTTCGTGCCTAAGTGACAGGACCTACAGTTTAAAGTCGACTTCGAATGACAGATTTTTTGGAGAAATTTTTCAAGGCAATTTCCATTTACTCTCAGAATTTTTGCCAGAAATTTGCTGAGAGGAAGTCGCCTAAGAAATATGTCTGATCTGGGGTTTAAACCGTGGCCTTATGTCTAATAAGCCAATACACTACCTACTACACTACCTACTACACTACCTACTAGACTAACGGTATTCAATTCAACAATTCAAAAGTTCCTGTTTGGTATGTATTTCCGTTTTTCGGCATATTTTTTTGAGAACGCCATGAATGTTGAGTACCATGAGGTCCAATTTTCTTTTATTTTTTATACACTGTTTTCGTCAAAATATCATTTCGGCTATGAGTTCAATTTCTGTATAAATGAGAACGTGAACAAGCAAAATTGTCGAATTTGAGATGATACCAATCCACATCAGACCTGAGAGCGTTCAATGCATTCCAAAAAAGTCACTGTTTGTTGTGGAATTGGATTGTAAGCGTCATTGGTGCTTATTTCTTGGAAAATCTCCGCAAAGAGAACCGAATTGGTTGATCTAGACACCAACGGCATATGATTTCAACAGCACGTCACTACTTGCTATAAAGCTCATGTCATATTAGATATTCTTCACGAGCGATTTGAGGGTATTATTCTCTCCGGTGTTGAACTTACAATTGATATCATGCCGTTTGACCCTGTCGGTTCTTAAGTCGGTTTTTAAGTCGCAAGTACATGCGAATAATCCAAAAGCCTTAGAGATCTTCAAAGTCATTAGGATAAATCAACCTGATTTATGTGCCAAAGTCATGGGAAATTGAGCATTAAGTAAGTACTGCACCCAGAAAGTCTTAGGATATTGCATTCCACACATAATGGCATTCAAACGAATGAATAATTTTATTGGCATTTCTTGCACTTTATGTTTCATTTAAATTTAAGGATAGGAAGCGCTTAATGAAAGGCCTGTTAGATTTTATAAGACAGTGGCCTTTGGGTATATACACTCGGAGACTGGAAATGCTGCCCAAGTAGTAGTATTAGCAATAATAGTAGCAGTAGTATTATAGTAGTAGTAGTAGTAGCAATAGTGGTAGTAGTATAGTAGTAGTATCACCGGCAACAGTAGTGAAAGTAGTAGCAGTAGTAATACTAGTAGTAGCAGTAGTAGTAGCGGTAATAGTAATATAGTAGTGGCAGTAGCAATAGTGGTAGTAGTAGCATAGTATTAGTAGCGTTTGTAGCAGTAGTAGTAGCAGTAGTATAGTATTAGTAGCATTTGTAGCAGTAGTAGTAGCAGTAGTAATACTAGTATTACTAGCAGCGGTAATAATACTAGTAGTAGCAGCAGTAATACTAATACAGACCAGTAGTAGCAGTAGCAGGCGTAGTAGTATAGTAGTGGTAGTAGCAATAGTGGTAGTAGTAGTATAGTATTAGTAGCAGTAGTAGTAGCAGTAGTAATACTAATAGTATCAGTAGTAATACTAGTACTAGCAGAAGTAATACTAGTAGTACCAATAGTAGTAGTAGCAGTCGTAGTAGGAGTAGCAATAATAATAGTAGTAGTAGCAGTAGTTGTAGCAATAGTAAAAGTAGTAGTAGCAGTCGTATTAGTAGTAGAAATAGTAATAGTAGTAGTAGCAGTAGTTGTAGCAATAGTAAAAGTAGTAGTAGTAGTCGCAGTAGTAGCAGTAGTAGTAGCAATAGTAATAGTAGTAGCAGCAGTAGCTATAATAAAGAGGAAGGAGAGAAAAGCACAAAACATCTTGTGTATATTTAGCCGGCTCTCCAGCGACTTTTGAGACGATGGATTCTGATACACCCAGAATGTATTGACAGTTTATGTCTTGCCAAAGATGATATAAACAAAAGCCCATCGAGTAATAGGTACTATCGATAAAACAACAGGACAGCTTCCATTTAACCTATTATTTGATTTTACAACTAGTATTACTACTGCTACTACTGCTTTTATTTAAATCTGTCACGATGTTTACTAAATTTCGTACGTACTTTTCTCTTAGTTAGTAACTTAAGCCTATTAAATCCCACACAATCATCATTAAATTGAAATATTTTTCAATGATACAACAAACTCATGATGACCTTTATGCGTCCATTTATTATAATTGAAGCCAGTCCTCCCCCCCCCCTCTAAACGTATACGCAATATTTAATTCTATTTTCACACGCACTGACGCACTAAAACCATTCATCATACGCTTAAGTGGCTGGAAACAAAACAAAAACCCAAAACCAAAACAAAACAAAGCAAATGAACACAAAGAAATTCAAATGAAAGCGAATCAATTGAAATGAAATGAACAGAAATGAAATGAAATGAAAGGTGCTCTGCCCTACCTCTGCCCTGCCCTGTCATCTATCAATTCCTTCAAATTACCCATGAAATTGAGCAACAACAACAAGAAAAAAAATACAACGCTAATGAGCTTATGATGATTTTACAATTTTTATCGTGAAATAAAATTAACAAAACAAATGTGAATCAAATGAATTACGAATACAATTACGAGCACAATCACGATTACAATCACGAGCACACAATGAGAGCAAAACACAACAAATACTTGTAAGAGTATTAAACTTTTTATTAACAATCGATTGCTGTTGTTGTAATGATGATACTCAAAGAGGAAGACATCAATAAACAACAATATTGTACATGTTTTTTTTTGTTTTTTCTTGTAAACAATTATTTACAGCAACAACAACAACAAGAACAACAATTATATGAGTTTATGTTGTATGGTTGTATGGGTAATCTCTTATACAAAAGAAATACGTGCTTCAGTACAAGCAATTATCAATGTAATGTTAAGCTTTACATAGAAAATCAATAAATTGGAAGGGAAATTTAAGAGGAATTTTAAAAAAAGGGAATTTATTTTAATTTCTTTAACTTTTATGCTTATATACTCAGGAATACCACGAGTTTGAAAATTATTCTGTAGAATATATGAACGATTTCGTTCAACCGGTAGCTGTGGTACCAAAAGCTAACTTGAGCACGCATAGCGGCCTGCTGTGACGCCTCAGATAAACGTAGGCTCTGTACTGGACCAAGTTCCTCCGAACGAAGCTACATACATATTGTTACGCAAATCGAAACGACCTAATATCGTTTAACAACAAAAACGATAAACAAAAGCCACACAATACAAATACACACTAACACTAAGAATACAATGAACGTGTTGATTATCTACAGCTGCACACACACATATGTACAAGGAACCTGGTTGCGCTTGGTACCAACAACAACATGTATGTGACAAAAAGGGATAGACAACATAAGCAAAGTACACAAACAACAATGTATTATCAATAGAGCTCTCGAGAAGGCGAGATCACGAACCTTCCACTTCAAGAATGTTCGTTAGACTGGTTGTGACGGACTATAAAAGGGCTGGACAAAGCAGGCAGCAGTCATTAAGAGTTCAGTGAGCCTTGTGTGAAGTTGTGTGTAAAGCGAATAGTTGTGTGAACTAGTAAAGTGAATAAACAGTTTATTATTGTTGTATCGTTAAGTTGTATACGGTGGCACACAAAAGTAGTGTAAAGAATAAAGAGAGTTTAACTGAAATTAAACACATATTTGTTTTTACTTCGTTTGTAATTAATGAACTCATATTTAAACGTTTTTAAAAAGGTAAAAACGTAACAATATGTATATCCCTGGCATCAATGTCAAGCTGACAAGGATTGGAAAGCCAAATAACCTATTTCTGCATCTCGCAAGAGATGGGCATTGACAAAGAAAGTGGCTAACAGTCTTCTCTTCCTCAGCGGATCTGCACCCAAGGCAGAGAAGTCTTTAGATGGGAGCAGCATTCTTTCCGCGTGGCTTGCCATAACACAATGACCTGTAAGCATGGCCACTGTAATGGAGATGACGTTACGACCAAGTCCAGGTAACTGGTTGGTGTGCCTTCTATCAATCCAGGGCCAAGTAAGCCTAGCGGTGGAGCAGGACTCCTCCTATATCAATACCCAGGATCGGTTGGCATCTCGATAGAATTTCCGCGCAATGGCCAACTTGACCGTGATAAATGGCATCCCCAAGTCGATTGAAGAGGATTCCGGAAGTAGTGCACCAGTCCTGGCGAGCTCGTCGGCTCTGCAGTTTCTTGGAATGTGCCTGTGCCCGAGGACCCAGATAAGTGTGACACTGAAGCGCCCAGAAAGAAGGTCGAGACAGCGGCGACATTCCCTGACGATCCTATATGTATTCACAGCTTTCGACAGAGACCTTATGGCAGCCTGACTACCAGAGAAGATTCAGATGCGAGTGAAAGGAACAGCGTTGAAGAGGATCCATTGAGCAGCCCGGTAGATGGCCATTACTTCTGCCTGAAACACGCTACAATAATCCGGCAGTCGGACGGAAATGTTCATGTCCAGCTTCCCGGCATAGACTTCGCTAACCAACTCCGCTATCGAGTTAGAGACATCGGTGTATACATCCGGCATTTTCGGGGGGACGATCATGTCATGATTGCCAGTCGCCCCTGCTCGGAATGAGGAAGTGGAAACCCCAGTCGAAATAATATTCCACAGGGAGGTAATCGATGTTCAGTGGGGCCGGGCCACAGAATCAATCTCCAATTCGTGGGGAAGTTCAACGGTATTTTAATAGCGGGAGTTAATGCAATCGAAAGATGTGCTCAATTCAAACAGAAGCTTATAAGATGCATAGGATAGAATGTAGCAAGCCTTTTGGGGTTATCAGATAGGCAGGATAGATAGGTTTATTCTTTTATAGATAGGCCTTCCACTCTGCTGATGGGAGAAGTCAGCAAATTTCTGTCGAGGAAGAAGAGTAGCTTAGAAAGATATTCTCACTGAAAGATAGGAAAGAGTAGGAAAATTCGCAAGCCAAACAGGGATTTGAGGATTCTAAATACTAAATCCTAAATCCTAAATAGTCAGGTAATAGCCTGAGAATAGTAACTAGACTTTTGATTTTTAGCCATTGTAGTCTATGTGGAAATGTGTTGATTTATTAATTGAAAGCCCGAGGTTTGAATCCTAGCTTTTGCTCGCCACTCATGGGTGGTATGAGAAACTATGATGGAATCCTGACTAAAGGATTATAATGACCCAGTAAGTGAAGTGTGTATCAAATTCTAGACAACATACTGAAGTTTGTCGGGGAAGGTTCAGGGAGAGTTATTGTAGCGTGTGTGGATGACATAATACGTCGTGTGATCGTAATACTTTATAATACACAAAAGCAATAGCAACACCAAGGTAACTATGACATTCTATCATTCAGCATTAAATTTGACAAGTTTAATGCAATATTTTATCACAAAATTACTCTACTTTTCTAACCAAAGTGTCTAATTTAAATTATTTGTCTTCTAAAACGAGCAGAAAAAACGAAACTTTACTACTTCTTTGTCCTGGTTTCACCCAAAATATCAAAACGAAAAAAAGAACGGAAAACTGCCATCAATTCTAACTCCACACATACATTAAAAGAGTTTCTCTCACTCACACTCGCTCTCTCTCTCTCTCTCTGTGTCACAATTTTAACACATGAAAGGGTTTTAGCAGATGATGAAGAGAAACTGAAAAGTCAAAGTTCAACTGCATGTATTATTACTGTCATTTTGTTTTCCATTTTTACAGTTTTTACGGTAGAAATGTTGGCAATAAAACCACAAAGTCGCATAATTCATGGCTTCACAAAAAAACAAAAAAACTAAACTTTCAAGCACAACAGCATTTTTCACACCCCATATGAATGCAAAATCTACATGCAATACGTACGTACTCTCTCTCTCTTCTCTCTTTCTCACTGTCACACATTCACTCTCTCTCTCTCTCTCTCTTTCATTCCTTCCCTGTATAGAGTGCTTATGTATGTATATAGAGAAGCACTAGTTTTAATGACAAATGGCTAAAAGAAGCCTCAGGTTTATAAAATTTCATATACCCGGCTATAGAAATGAATGAATGACACTCTGGGTTAAAACAGAAATGGAAAGGCCATAGCAAAAGAAAAAGAGAGTGAGAAAGTAAAGGATAATACAGCAGCTTTGTGTGTGACAAAGTTAATGCAGTTTTCTATGTCTGCAACAACAACAGCAACAACAACAACATTAACAATGGCATTTACATTAGAAAACACGTATCATCTCAAGCATCATAAATACACTTTCATTTCGTTTCGTTTTACTTAAAGCCTAGAAATATGCTTCAAATAAAATTATAAAAATTTTATAATAAAGAAAATGTAAGCCCTGGAAAGTATGCTTTTATATTGCTTTGCAATATAAAAATGCCTGAAAATATGCTTTGAACTTGAAAAATAAATGGAATATTATGATTATAAATACGATTTGAAATGTAAAAATTAATTTTTAATCAAAATATTTAATATTTAAGGCTTAAATTCTTTATGTTTTTTAATCAAATTATGGAATATGGAATATTTCTTGGTTTTTTTGCCTAAAGTCATGTACAAAATTATGCCAAACTTATTTCCAACATCTTCAAATTTAAATTTAAGGCATCGTTTGTAAAGGGTGTTTTTTATAGAGGTATAGAACTTTAAGTTGCAATAAAACAACGATGGATTATTCGATTGCCATGAATTTTATTCATCCGAAAGATAATCTTGTGGCATTACATTTTAAATATGATTTCTGGCATATGACCGCCACGGCTGGCGCGGATGTAGTCCATTCTGGACGTCCAATTTTCGATGACTTTTTCCAACATTTGTGGCCGTATATCGGCAATAATACGGCGAATGTTGTCTTCCAAATGGTCAAGCGTTTGTGGCTTTACCGCATAGACCAATGACTTTACATAGCCCCACAGAAATTAGTCTAGCGGTGTTAAATCACAAGATCTTGGAGGCCAATTCACAGGTCCAAAACGTGAAATTAGGCGGTCACCAAACGTGTCTTTCAATAAATCTATTGTGGCACGAGCTGTGTGACATGTTGCGCCGTCTTGTTGAAACCGCATCTCCTGGACATCATGGTTATTCAATTCAGGAATGAAAAAGTTTGTAATCATGGCTCTATACCGATCACCATTGACTGTAACGTTCTGGCCACCATCGTTTTTGAAAAAGTACGGACCAATGATTCCACCAGCCCATAAAGCGCACCAAACAGTCAGTTTTTCTGGATGTAACCGTGCTTCCACATACACTTGTTGACGTAGCCATTCAACCAGAAGTGCGCTTCATCGCTAAACAACAAAATTCGCTTATGAAAATCGGGAACAACGGTAATCTCTTTTTGGGCCCATTCGACGAATCTACGCCTTACTGATGATCGTTTGGCTTCAATTCTTGCACGAGTTGGACTTTGTAAGCACGCAAACCAAGATCCTTCCGCAAAATCTTCCATAAAGTGGATGGACACAGATCCAATTCCTGTGCTCGATGGCGGATGGACTCATTCGCTCTACAGCAGCAATAGCTTCTTCTGTACGCACCGTACAGCGTCCCTGGGGATGCGAGTTATCAATAAGAGTAAACGTGGTGCGAAAACGTTCCATGGTTAATCGAATTAACTGCTCTGATGCACGATTTTGTCGACGATAAAATGGACGTAGTGCGTGATACGTTTTCCGCACAGAACCATTATTTTCGAAATAAAATTGCACAATTTGCAAGCGTTGTTCAGGCGTGAGTCTATTCATGATGAATTGCCAAACCAAACTGAGAAGAAATCACTTGACAGCTGTTAAATCGGTCGCCATCTTGAAAAGTAATGCCAACTTAAAGTTCTATAGCTCTATAAAAAACACCCTTTATATAGAGAAGCACTAGTTTTAATGACAAATGGCTAAAAGAAGCCTCAGGTTTATAAAATTTCATATACCCGGCTATAGAAATGAATGAATGACACTCTGGGTTAAAACAGAAATGGAAAGGCCATAGAAAAAGAGGAAAGAGAGTGAGAAAGTAAAGGATAATACAGAAGCTTTGTGTGTGACAAAGTTAATGCATTTTTCTATGTCTGCAACAACAACAGCAACAACAACATTAACAATGGCATTTACATTAGAAAACACGCATCATCTCAAGCATCATAAATACACTTTCATTTCGTTTCGTTTTACTTAAAGCCTAGAAACAGGCTTCAAATAAAATTATAAAAATTTGATAATAAAGAAAATTTAAGCCCTGGAAGGTATGCTTTAAAAATAGCAATATAAAAAATGCCTGAAAATATGCTTTGAACTTGAAAAATAAATGAAATATTATGATTTTTAATGAAAATATTAAATATTTAAGGCTTAAATTCTTTATGTTTTTTAATCAAGTTATGGAATATAAATATTTCTGGGTTTTTTTTTGTCTAAATTCATGTACAAAATTATGCCAAACTTATTTCCAACATCTTCAACTCTAAATTTAAGACATCATTTGTACCTAAATATAAACTTCTGTTGGAATTGAAAACATCTTTCGATTACATTAACGTTCGCTATCAAAATCCCTTTGAACTTCCCCATGAATTAAGGATATTATACTCTGAGACCAAATACCCCCTTTTCTGTCCAACTATATGTCTTGGTTTCATCTTCATACCACAGTAGAGTCCCTCTCTTTGAAAAGTATTCAGGTCCCCGTCCTGTTACAAGGTTGAGTCTCGTTGTTCTGTTTAAAGTTCAATTAAGGACGGATCTGGCAGCCTTTCTTCACAGCTCAGATCTTCAGTGTTAGATGCAACAATTGCATCTCAGTTGTATTCAATTTAGTCCCATTTGTATAGGCTCATTAGATAACAAATGGCCTAATTGTAATGGCATACATCCAAAGGAGTATTTACAGAGAGGCCTGCTTTATAAAGGGTGTTTTTTATAGAGGTATAGAACTTTAAGTTGGCATTACTTTTCAAAATGGCGACCGATTTAACAGCTGTCAAGTGATTTATTCTCAGTTTGGTTTGGCAATTCATCATGAATAGACTCACGCCTGAACAACGCTTGCAAATTGTGCAATTTTATTTCGAAAATAATGGTTCTGTGCGGAAAACGTATCGCGCACTACGTCCATTTTATCGTGAACAAAATCGTGCATCAGAGCAGTTAATTCGATTAACCATGGAACGTTTTCGCACCACGATTACTCTTATTGATAACTCGCATCCACAGAGATGCTGTACGGTGCGTACAGAAGAAGCTATTGCTGCTGTAGAGCGTAGCATTGAGGAAGACCCGAATGAGTCCATCCGCCATCGAGCACAGGAATTGGATTGGATTGTCCATCCACTTTATGGAAGATTTTGCGGAAGGATCTTGGTTTGCGTGCTTACAAAATCCAACTCGTGCAAGATTTGAAGCCAAACGATCATCAAGTAAGGCGTAAATTCGTCGAATGGGCCCAAAACGAGATTACCGTTGTTCCCGACTTTCATAAGCGAATTTTGTTTAGCGATGAAGCGCACTTCTGGTTGAATGGCTACGTCAACAAACAAAACTGCCGCATTTGGAGTGAAGGTAATCCTCAAGTGTATGTCGAAACACCGTTACATCAAGAAAAACTGACTGTTTGGTGCGCTTTATGGGCTGGTGGAATCATTGGTCCGTACTTTTTCAAAAACGATGGTGGCCAGAACATTACAGTCAATGGTGATCGGTATAGAGCCATGATTACAAACTTTTTCATTCCTGAATTGAATAACCATGATGTCCAGGAGATGCGGTTTCAACAAGACGGCGCAACATGTCACACAGCTCGTGCCACAATAGATTTATTGAAAGACACGTTTGGTGACCGCCTAATTTCACGTTTTGGACCTGTGAATTGGCCTCCAAGATCTTGTGATTTAACACCGCTAGACTACTTTCTGTGGGGCTATGTAAAGTCATTGGTCTATGCGGTAAAGCCACAAACGCTTGACCATTTGGAAGACAACATTCGCCATATTATTGCCGATATACGGCCACAAATGTTGGAAAAAGTCATCGAAAATTGGACGTCCAGATTGGACTACATCCGCGCCAGCCGTGGCGGCCATATGCCAGAAATCATATTTAAAATGTAATGCCACAAGATTATCTTTCGGATAAATAAAATTCATGTCAATCGAATAATCCATCGTTGTTTTATTGCAACTTATAGTTCTATACCTCTATAAAAAACACCCTTTATTATTCGAGCAAACTTTTGAAATGATCTCTATAAAGGACTTCCGCTATAATTTACTGTCCACTATTATTCTCAGACAGTTTGTCCCAATTTTGAATGTATTTCTTCACATTCAGTGTTTGCTTTTTCTCGTAAAAGTTGATCTTGTAGTGATTAACTCAGAACTCCTTTAATCGACCTGCAACCTCCAAGTCCCCTTTGAAAGGTTTCACAAGGGCTTCTTCAAACTAACTCCTCGATATTGGAACTTCGTCAATTCCACAGTATTGGTAGTTAATTCCCTCTATTCAATTGCATGGTATCTAAGTGGACAAATCACTCACAATGCCATAAATATGCTGATTGTGTGCAATTATGTATGCGAAGCAATAGGCCTTCATTGTTAATTTTAATCACTATTCGCTTATTGCGAATAGAACAGAAAACCTAAAACTATGCTTTAATAAATTTAACTGCAAATTATAAATTTCCCACACTTTCTTCTTTATTTCGCTCTCATCTCTCCAACATTCATATTTCAATCAATTTGTATTACTTTTTATTGTTTTTGTTTTCGTCTTAATCCCTGCAATAATGGAAATTGAATTTTTCCTATCATTATACATATTAAAAATAAAATTCTCTTCTCTCACACTCGCTCTCTCTCAATCTCTTTATGCCGTTACTATTACACTCACACTCTCTATGTTTTTCATTTCTATGCATACAAACCGCATTAAATTCTAATTCCTTTCGTTTTTTTGTTTTCCTCTCACAATTTATGTTGTTGTTTTCGTTTGTATTACCGTTTATTTTATTTATGGTTGCATATTCCACTCTCACACACACACACACACACATGCCAGTTGCAATGTTGTTCTGTGTAATATTTTTTATGCAAAATTTGGCACTCAATTTGGTTTGAATATTTTCGTTCCTCGTTTCTTGTCTATTTTTGTAATTTTTTTTAATTTTCCTCTCTCTCTTTCTATTTGTTTTTGTAATACTTTCAATATACAAAAATAAAATCGTTAAGAGTATTATATGTTTGGTTAGTTTTGTTGTTTCTGTTGTTTTAGTGTTTTACATGTGCTCTAAATTATGTTTGTGGTTTTGCTTTTATACTCCTCTCTCCTTATTCTGGACTTTGTTTTGTTTTTCTGTTTTTTGTACAATATTTGGCAGAGTGTGGCTTGTTGTTTTGGCTTAAATATTTATAAAGTCAAGGTTATTTTAAAAGGTTGATAGTTGGTTGGCCTATGATGTTAACAAGGGTTTTGTTAAAGTGTATTAAAGATTTATTCAAAAGCCAATTTAAGAAATTGAAAGAAATAAAAATAAAACAATTTACAAAAAAAAACAAATAGTCTCTATTATTCGACATCTTAAAAAAATTAAATAAGTAAGCCAAGTACATCGGTCTAACTGATCGGATCGGATGTGGTAAATATGTCATAGTTAGGCAGAAAATTTCACCACAATTAACGGAAATTTTTTTCAACTATCGTTACCAAAAATTTTAGATACAAAATATAAATTATACAATTTTCGATAAAACTTTCTACGGCTACAATTTCCAATATTAGAATCTTCAATAAGTATAAATTTTGTCCGATAAAATTTTAAATTGCAAAGCTATAATTATAAACTAATATTATCGAAAAATAATATTGTCGATAACTATCAACAATTACTATTAATAACAACTTTTTTATCGATAATTATAATAGTAGTTATCGATAATTATCGATAGTAATAGCTATCGATAACTACCATTATTGATAATAGTTTGCTATAACAACTACCATTATCGATAATGGTAGTTGTTATCGATAACTATCAATAATAGTAATTATGTCTAATATAAGTTATCGATAATTATAGTTATATATGATATTACTTGTCAATAATAGTAGTTATCCATAACTACTAGTTACTACTACTAGTAGTTATCGACTGTAGTAGTTGTAACTACCATTATCGATAATAATAGTTATGGATAACTACCATTATCGATAATAGTTGTTATAGCAATAACCAATAATAGTAGTTAGTTGTGATAGTAGTTATCGACTGTAATGTTAGTTACAACTACTACAGTAGCTACTATAGCTACTGTAGCTACTATAGTAGCTACAACTACTACAGTAGTTGTAGCTACCATTACAGTCGATAACAACTATCACAACTAACTACTGTTATTGGTTACTAATATTATCGGTAACTACTATTATCAATAACTACTATTATTGACAAGTAATATTATATATAACTATAATAATCGATAACTACTATTATCGATAACTTAATTACTATTATTGATAACTACTATTAACTAACTACTATTATCAATAACTACCACAATCGATATCTACTATTACTGTTATTTATTATTATCAATAACTACTATTATCGATAACTTGTATTATACATAACTACTATTATTGATAATTATTATTATTATATTATTATTATTATTATTATTATTATTATTATTATTATTATTATTATCGATAACTACTACTATCGGTAACTACTATTATCAATAACTACCACAATTGATATCTACTATTACTACCAACTATTATTATCGATTACTTTCACCATCGATAACTAATATTACGTATAAATACTATTATCGATAACTACTATTACTATTAACTGCTATTACTACTCACTATTATTACCTACAACTACTATTAGCGGCAACTACTATTAATACAAAGTACTATTATCAAAAACAACTATTAGCGATAACTAATATTATCGATATCTACTATTACTACTAACCACTATTATTGATAACTTCTATTACCGATTACTACTATTACTACTAAGTAATATTATCAATAACTACTACTATCGGCAACTACTTTTAATACTAAGTACAATTTCCATAACTACTATTATCGATAACTAATATTATATATCACTACTATTATCGATAACTAATATTATCGATAACTAATATTATCGATAACTAGCATTAATACAAAGTATTATTATCGATAATTAATATTATCGATATCTACTATTACTATTAACAACTATCATCGCTATTATCGGCAGCAACAAATTATCGATAACTTTCGATAATTGTAGATAACGACAAAAACTACGAAAAACTAATTCTTAAATAAATAATATTCTGAATAGATACAATTGTCGATAATTACAATTTCCAATCAATGTCAATGGAGAAAATCTGCAATAACTAATATGTAAATAATATTTACAATTGATAACATTCCGTCCTAGCTTTTCGCACTATCCATCTTCTGTGTGTTAATGTAAACCATACATGGCGGTTCCTACAATTTTAAGTCGACTTCGAGCAACATATTTATGAGAAATTTTTCATGGGAATTTCGTTTTCTCTCAGAGTTTTTGCCAGAAGACTCGAAATTGGAAATCACCGGAGAAAATATTTATTTTTTCATATTTCGTTTTGTACGAGATGTCTGAGCAGTGGTTTGAACCACGGGCTCGTGTCTAATAGGCCTACAAACTACCTACTATACTATAAATATAGGTTATATATATTGCATTGTGTAGGAAAGATAAGCTACTATGTAGTACCACAGACCGATTCCCGTGAGACTTATTTACTGATATCCTGCTTGCCTATTATTACTACAGAAGATTCACCATACATGTCACTCTATAAAGTGTCTGTTATTGTGACAAACGAAAATCTCTCTTCTTTAGCTTATTTTATTTTTAGTTTCAACTTTACTTCAAAGAAATTTTCATAATTTATTTTCCCATAACCTCTCAAGATATGCTCAGATTCCTTTAATTAGGTTTTTTATCTCCACCTGTTAATGTATGTCCTGTATATTATTTAAAAAAAGAAAAGTTTATAAAGACAATAAATTAACTCTTTCGATAACATCCCTCTCCCTATTTTAATTTTCATACAGTGTTTGCCTTTAAAAAAACAAAGTAAAAAAGAGTACATCATAGATAGCGAGTGTATAATTGTATAGTAAATGAGCAATTAAAGGCGGGTTCACCCACAAGTTTCTGAAACATTTTTGGTTCGGAGAAATTTCTTGTTTACTGAGAGTTTTCTGTAACATGATTCACCCATTTCAGAAACTTTGTTCGTAAAAACAGTGCTGACATATTTAATTGAAAATGACGTAAATACATATGTGCATAACCTTAAGAAAGTTAATTATATTTGTGTCAAAATAAAGAAATAAAAAAATTAATATTTATAACAAAAAAAGTAAACAGTATTTGTGGTGAATTATTTGTTAAGAATAAAAACATCTTGTTCTGCGATGGATATAAATCATTTGCTACTCTTGTTCGCCATTGAAGTGACCAAAGTAAAATTACTTGCAAAATATATTTATGAAAAACGAAAATCAAAAATAAACAAGGGGACGGCTTTAAGCCCACTTTTGAAACAAAGAGAAGCCAAAGGGTATTTTCACTCACTAGTTTCCGAAATGCGTTTAAATGACGTAGATTAATTTATAAATTTTCATCGCATGGGCCCTGGGAATTTCGATGAACTTCTGCAAATATTTGTGTATTGTATAAATTTCATATGGTGTGGCAACCTTTTCTAAAATGGTTCGGACAAAATTTAAAATTAATTTAATTCACACTGAGAGTTGTTCGCACAAAATAATTTCTCTCGCGCTCTGAGAGAAACGTCAAACTCCATATAAAAAAAATTTTGTGCGAACCAAAAATGTTTCAGAAACCTGTGGGTGAACCAGGCCTAATTGACCATACAATTTACACAAATTACTTATAATGTATGCATGTATGTGTGAGTATTTTCTCTTTCTCTTCTTAAAAGTTTTTCAAACGACTATCATAACAAATGTGAGTATTTAAATGAGAATAATACTTGAAAAACAAGGCAATTAGTTAACGACTCATACAAACATTGATATCCGAAACACAAACACACTCACACATGCACATACTCACAGTATTATTATAACAATGACTATGAGATGAACTGTAATACTTTTAAAACTATCATAATAACTTACTTACTACGAACATATGCTTTTATACTCTCACTGCCTTTCGGATTTTTTCGTTATCTCTTGGTTTTTCTAATTCGCTATGACCATTATTAGGAACAACAATAACTTTTACTATGAAAGTCATGGAAGTCTATGTTCTGGTGTATGTACATATGCAAGTGGTGTGCTTGAGTGGGTTGTGAGTGTATGTAGATGGCTGCTCTCTGTTTTTTTTTTTTGCTCTCTCTTTTACTTTATTATTAGACATTGTTATTTTTATGCTTTAATTACATTTGTATGTGCATTTATGTTTTAGTATGTATATGTGTGTATATACATATAAGTATGCCAGTGTGTGTATATATATGTTTGTTTATGTTTGCTCACTGTATTATTCATATTTCCTTGATGAATTTGTTTATATCCTCCTAACTTTTCATATTTTTTCGCATTTCTCTCTCTCTCTTTACTTTGTTTGCATTAGTTTTGAGTGGTTTATACAGAAAAAAAAACAAACAAACATAAGAGCACAGAGAGGAAGTGCTCACAGAACTGCACTTAAACTCAATATTTTTGCCTTTTTTTGTTGTATTTGTTAAAAACCTAACTAAAGTTAACTTTATATACGCCTCGAAGAATTTTCATAAAAGAAAGTCAACGGTTAATGTTAGTTTACTTTGTTATCATTTTGTAATGTTGTTATCGTTGTTGTCGTTGTAAACTAGCGTATACACGGAAAAGTCTAAACAAACATTGTTATTGTTGCAAATATTGCTGTTAGGTTCATCTCTACCCCGCACCTCCCCGCCACTGTGCCACTGTTTGTTTTCATTGTAACAAAACTGTTCTCAAGGTTAGTTTTGGATGTTGTCGTTACAGTTGCAATGAATGGCTCTTGTTTCCTTCGCTCTTTAAGTCTCTTCATTCGCTGTTTATTTCTAGAGCATTAATTTAATTATTGTTAAAGCTTTAATACATAGTTTAACTGGCAAAAAGTTTAACCATAGAAAGGAAAATAATAATAAAAATTTGTTAAGGTATTTCTTTATTCTTAAAAAAAATACTGATGGGTCAACATATTACATAAAAATTTTATCGATAAAAAATCTACAAGACTTAAATTTAAATTTATCAAATTTCGTATAAGAGAATTATCGATAGCTATATTTTTCAACGGAAAATTTGTGAATTAATAAATATATCGATATACATATTTTTCTACCATAAATTTTTCAATAACTAAATTTTTCTGTACAAAATCGATAACTAAATTTTTTTATAGGAAATTTTCGATAAGTAAATTTATCTATAAATAATTTCTCGATAACTAAATTTTTCTATAGACAATTTCTCGATGACAAAATTTTTCTACAGAAAACTTTTCGATAACTAAATTTGTCGATAACTAAATTTTTTTATAGAAAACTTTTCGATAATTATATTTTTCATTAAAAAACTTTTCAATAATTAAATTTTTTTATAGAAAATTTTCGATAACTAAATTGTTCTATAGGAAATTTTTCAATAACTAAATTTCTCTATAGAAAACTTTTCGATAACTAAATTTTTCTATAGAAAATTTTTCGATAACTAAATTTTTCTATAGATAATTTTTCGATAACTAAACTTTTCTATAGAAAATATTTCGATAACTAAATTTTTCTATAGATAATTTTTCGATAACTAAACTTTTCTATAGAAAATTTTTCGATAACTAAACTTTTCTATAGAAAATTTTTCGATAACTAAACTTTTCTATAGAAAATTTTTCGATAACTAAACTTTTCTATAGAAAATTTCTCGATAACTAAACTTTTCTATAGAAAACTTTTCGATAACTAAACTTTTCTATAGAAAACTTTTCGATAACTAATTTTTCTATAGAAAACTTTTCGATAATAAAATTTTTCTACAGAAAACTTTTCGATAACTAAATTTGTCGATAACTAAATTTGTTTATAGAAAACTTTTCGATAATTTTTTTTTTCTATAAAAAACTTTTTAATAATTAAATTTTTTTAGAAAATTTTCGATAACAAAATTTTTTTAAAAAAATTTTCCGATAACTATATTTTTCTATAAAAGGTTTTCGGCAACTAAATTTTTCAATAGGAATTATTTCGATAACTATATTTTTTTATAGAAAGTTTTTTGATAATTAAATTTTTCTATAGGATTTTTTTCGATAACAAAATTTTCTTACAAAAAAATTTCGATAAGTAAATTTATCTGTAGAAAATTTCTCAATAACTAAATTTTTCTATAGAAAATTTCTTGATGACAAAATTTTTCTACAACTACAACTTTTCGACAACTAAATTTGTCGATAAAAAATTTTTTTTATAGAACACTTCTCGATAATTATATTTTTCTATAAAAAACTTTTCAATAACTAAATTTTTTTATAAAAAATTTTCGATAACTAATTTTTTCTATAAAAAATTTTTCGATAACTAAATTTTTCTATAAAAGGGTTTTCGATAACTATATTTTTCTATAAAAGGTTTTTCGGCAACTAAATTTTTCTATTGAAAATTTTTCGGTTACTATTTTTATTTATAAAAAAACTTTCAATATTTAAATTACTTATCGAAAATCTTTCGATAATTAAATTTTTTATAGAAAATCTTTCGAAATTCAACTTTCCCATTAGGTTGGTAGGTACCACTTTCTATAATTCTTATCTATAGATACTGAATCATCTACTACAAGTTCTTATAGAGAACTTATCTACAGTGAGAATTTAAAATGATAAACTAACCAATAATTAAAGTTTTCCTCGAAAAGGTATTTAAATAAGCCTAAACATATGCCATATATTTATTTTTAGTTCAAGTTCCAGTAAATTTATTTGCATTTTTGAACTTTTTAAGCCTTAATTAATGGCCTTTAAATGATTAAATTTAGTTTAATCTCTTATAACTCATTAGCTTAGCTAAACAAAATTTATTATTTTTTTAATATCCCCAAAAGTATGCAATAATTTGAGCATATTTCATAAATTGTACTCAACTTATTAGTATATCCTGCATAATTTAAATTAAAATGAATTATTTTTAGAAAAAAGAAAAGCAAAAAAACAGGAGACAGGATAAAATAATTAATCGTAGAAGAAGAAAAAAACAAAAGAAACGTAAAACTATTTATATAAATCTGTATTAAAAGTTTTCATAGTCTTTATTTTTTTTTTTTTGCTTTTTCTGATTCTGTTAAACATAATCCTGTTTTAAATGCATATCCTTTTTTATTGCTCTTCTATTATGCTCATCATAATTTGTTTAAAAATTTTCCATGGAACTAAAAACTCTACGAAAAAGGAAAAAATTTAAAAAGAAAAAGAAATTTAAGAATAAAATACAACGGTGGATGAAATAATTTTTAAAAAAGAGCGCCAAAATTAAAAGCGTTATGACATTAATATTCTGCTATAATTTATAAAACAATGAAATTTAAGGATCACAAAAAAAGACACATTAACAAACCTAAAGGCTAAGTTGAGGCTACAAAAAAGCAAAGGACAAAAAAAAAGAAAATATTTTTATAAAATTCAAACAATGAATTGCAATATTTTATATTTTAAGCGTCATACATACATAATTGGCCATTACAATCCTTCAGTCAGGATTACGGTCTAGCTTCTCACAACACCCACGTTGTGTGTGTTAATTTTTATCAATGAGTGACGAAACCTACAGTTTAACCTTGACTCCGAACGACAGATTTTTGAGAAACTTTTTCATGGCAGATTTATTTACTCTCAGAGTTTTTGCCAGAAATCTGCCAGAATAACGTTAACTTAAAATATTTCCACAGAAACCTTACCGATAAATACAACTTTTGACAATTTCTTTTCGATAAAAACATGTTTCATCAGTAAACTTACCGATAACTACAATTTTATACATAGAAATTTTCCAGTAAAATGCAATTTTCTATAGAAAACTTATCGATTGAAAAATATTTACACAGCAAACTAAAGAGAAGCTAAAATTCCATGTAAAATACTTATCGATAACCACAACTTTCAACAAAAGTTTAGATGTTCTTTCAAGAACTTAAGGAAAACCATAGAAAAATGATTGATTACTTGAAAATAACTGTAACTTTCTATTTATCGATAACAAAATTATTCTTCATAATATTCTTAATAACTAAATGTTATTATAGAAAATATTTCAGAAAAAAAAATTTATTTATTAATATTTCAAAAAAAATTTTCGATAACGATAACTGTAATTTTCAATGAAGAAAAAAACTTATCGTTAAAAACAGTTGGATTCGGAAAATATTTCAATAATCAATATTTTTTGAAGAAAATAAATCGATTACTACAGTCTTTCAAAGAAAATCTTTAGATAACTTTAATTTTCTTTAGCACACTTTTCATTGAATGCATTTTTCTATCGAAAAGTTTTCAACAACAGCATTTTCTATAGATAAATAATGGACAACAATAATTATCGAAAGAAACGCTGAACGCTTGCTTTAATAACTCATAGAAAATTTTTCGATAACAATAGTATCCTCTAGGTAATTTTTTACGATATATATACTATTTTTGTAAGAAAATTTTTCGATAACTATAAATTTCTTAAGAAAATTTTCTGTTAATAGTATTCTGCAATAAATACAACTTTCTATAAAAGATTTTTCGATAAGTACATTTCTCTTTAAGTACAATTTCTTTATAAAAAATTTATCGATAATTATAATTTTCAATAAAATAAACTTTTCAATAGCTATTGTTTGCTATATCAATAAATATAATTTTCTTTAAAGAGCCTATCTCCTTTAGACAACTGTAAGGCTTTAAGGCAATTTTTCGATAAAAAAAAAAGTTTTCTATAAAAAAATTTAGTTATCGAAAAGTTTTCTATAGAGAAATTTAGTTATCGAAAAGTTTTCTATAGAGAAATTTAGTTATCGAAAAGTTTTCTATAGAGAAATTTACTTAACGAAAAATTTTAGGTAGAAAAATTTTGTTATCGAAAAAATTCCTATAGAGAAATTTAGTTATCGAAAAATTTCCTATAAAAAAATTTAGTTATCGATTTTCTACAGAAAAATTTAGTTATTGAAATATTTATGGTAGAAATATATATATCGATATGTTTTTTATCTCCTTAAGACGACTGTAAGGCTTTAAGGCAATTTTTCGATAAAAAATTTTCGATAAAAAAATTTTCAGTAAAAAAATCTCTGATAAATACAATTTTTCTTATACAATTTTCTCTAGATATTTATTAACTACTTAAATTTTATATAATCAATTTTTCGATAACTATTATTATCTAGAGAAAATTTATCGATTATTAAATATTTTCCTAATGAAAAAAAATTTGCTTAGAAAGTGTACCGATAACTTCATTTTTCCATAGAAAATATGCCGACAAGTGCATTGTTTTATAAAACTTATCGAAAGCGATTATTTTCTATTTTATGTATTCGATTACTACAATTTTCTAACAGTTTTCTATATAAAACAACAATTTTTTTAAGAAAAAATTTTTCAATGTAACTATAATTTTCTATATTGATTATCGATAACACAGTCCTGCACGGGTTTTGCAAATAAGATGGCTCCAGGTATTTCCAGGTGACGTGCTGATTGTTACTCGGGGGTTTTTGGGGTCGCTGATTACAGATCTTCATTCAGATTTAAAAAATTCAAAATGGCGGATCCAATATGGCAGTCGAGGTTTATAAAAATTAATCAGATTTACTTGACCGCCATATTAGATCCGCCATTTTGAATTGAATAAATCTGAATGAATCAGCGACCCCAAAAACGCCTGAGTAACAATTTTCAAGTAAATCTGATTAATTTTTAAGGACCTCCGTAATGTTGCACAAAAAAGTCCAAATTTGCAGGGGTGTGTTATTGATAATCGATAATTTTCTATGAAAACTTTTTCAATAAATACAATTTTCTTGTTGGGATTTCATTTTGATGTCTCTCTTCAAATTCGAAAAATACGTTTTTTTATTTTTGAATTTTTTATTCCTTTAGAAATCCTTACATTTAGGTCAATGATTTGTTTATTTAATTATTATGACTTTTGTCTATTGTTTAAAAGAAACAATAACACTCTCTCTCTCTCTCTCTCTCTCTCTCTGGCTGTGTGTACCTGTTTTCTTTCTGTCATGTCTCTTTTACCGTTGCAACACTTCAAATAGAACAAGTGCTTGCAAGTCTTCATAATTCCTGTCTTAAGTACATTTTGATGAATGATTTTCTTTTAATTTCAACAAGAAAAACTATTTTTTTTTATTTTCTTTTACTTTAAAAAAAAAAATAATGTCTTCCATCAAAAAAGAAAATAAAATGAAATTGAAAAACAAATCATCATAATGAAAGCAATACTTTTTTCATTCGCCTTTCCCTTACAATTAAAGAGGCAAAACACAACTTCTGTGCTTCTTTGTGTTACTCAATGCCTCTCTTTACTTGTTTCTCTTCTTTGCTGTAAACTCTTTGTTTTTTTTTGCTTTTCTTTTACTTTGTATTTGTATTTGTAAGACTGTATCTCTCTCCATAATAACTACCCGAGAGTGATAAGCCAGACTACAATTACAAAAGTCAACAACAGCAACAACAACAACAATGCAATATGAAATCAAGTCAAAGAAATTTTTAAATAAACAGTTATTTTCTCCATTTTTTGAACAGTGTTCTTTTTGATTTGATTTAATTTTTGTTGTAAATATTATTGTGAGAACAAATTGGAGGAGACTTTATTTGTTTTTTTTTTGGCTTTTTAATTAAATACTAAACATTTAAAGTGGCTGCATATGTAAAGAGTGCTTTTTTATAGAGGTATAGAACTTTAAGTTGCAATAAAACAACGATGGATTATTCGATTGACATGAATTTTATTTATCCGAAAGATAATCTTGTGGCATTACATTTTAAGTATGACTTCTGTCATATGACCGCAACGGCTGGCGCGGATGTAGTCCAATCTGGACGTCCAATTTTCGATGACTTTTTCCAATATTTGTGGCCGTATATCGGCAATAATACGGCGAATGTTGTCTTCCAAATGGTCAAGCGTTTGTGGCTTTACCGCATAGACAAATGACTTTACATAGCCCCCCACAGAAAGTAGTCTAGCGGTGTTAAATCACAACATCTTGGAGGTCAATTCACAGGTCCAAAACGTGAAATTAGGCGGTCACCAAATGTGTCTTTCAATAAATCTATTGTGGCACGAGCTGTGTGAAACCACATCTCCTGGACATCATGGATATTCAATTCAGGAATGAAAAAGTTTGTAATCATGGCTCTATACCGATCACCATTGACTGTAACGTTCTGGCCACCATCGTTTTTGAAAAAGTACGGACCAATGATTCCACCAGCCCATAAAGCGCACCAAACAGTCAGTTTTTCTGGATGTAACGGTGTTTCCACATACACTTGAGGATTACCTTCACTCCAAATGCGGCAGTTTTGTTTGTTGACGTAGCCATTCAACCAGAAGTGCGCTTCATCGCTAAAGAAAATTCGCTTATGAAAATCGGGAACAACGGTAATCTCGTTTTGGCCCCATTCGACGAATCTACGCCTGACTTGATGATCGTTTGGCTTCAAATCTTGCACGAGTTGGATTTTGTAAACACGCAAACCAAGATCCTTCCGCAAAATCTTCCATAAAGTGGATGGGCACAGATCCAATTCCTGTGCTCAATGGCGGATGGACTCATTCGGGTCTTCCTCAATGCTACGCTCTACAGCAGCAATAGCTTCTTCTGTACGCACCGTACAGCGTCTCTGGGGCGAGTTATCAATAAGAGTAAATGTGGTGCGAAAACGTTCCAAGGTTAATCGAATTAACTACTCTGATGGACGATTTTGTCGACGATAAAATGGACGTAATACGCGATACGTTTTCCGCACAGAACCATTATTTTCGAAATAAAATTGCACTATTTGCAAGCGTTGTTCAGGCGTGAGTCTATTCATGATGAATTGCCAAACCAAACTGAGAATAAATCACTTGACAGCTGTTAAATCGGTCGCCATCTTGAAAAGTAATGCCAACTTAAAATTCTATACCTCCTTAAAAAAGTTAGTTTCTTACTGCTTTTCTCATATTTATCTCACGTCACAGACAAACATTAGAAGATTGTGTTTCGTCCCATGTCTTATTACAGATGATAATATTTCGTTCAACTAAATACGTATGAGATAACAGAATCATTCACTTTGGTAATGATATATTTACAGCTATTACGCCTTTTCGAAAAATGAGCTGAAAGTCTTGCCGCCCTTAATAATCCTGCTTAAAGCTATTTTGAAATTCGAATGAAAAGGATTTTTTTTTTTTTCTAAAAAAAAAAAATATATTTATCTTCATTTTTTTTATAAAATTTTAATCATTTTCATAAAACTTTTATTACACAACTTGTAGTTTTATGTAAGAAATAATATTGTATAAATAGTTTGGGATTAGCTAGCATACTTTCAGAGCAGCCCATATATCCTTTTTTAAAATTTTTAAAAATTTTATTTTTTGTTCGCCTAAAATATATTTAAATAATGATGTTTATGTTTTTCTGTTCCTTTTTGGAATATTTTCAACAGAATTCAAAAACTTTTTAGTTTTATTGTGGAAAATGAAAATTACCTCCAGCGATTTTAATTGAAATTTAATACTTAATGATGGAATACTTACAGTGATTGTTAGGGAAATTAATTTAAGGATGTTTATATAAATCAAGCTTCATAAAGATATTTACGGAGTAATGGTTGCTATCAATAATCGTGACAATTCCATGTACTACATGTATGTATCAAAAGTAATACACAAGCTGGAATTATGAAGTGTTTTTAAGGCTCGATCTACGGTTAAATTAATTTAAAAAATCCAATAAAAATAATCGTTCAACTACGCAAGCAATTGGCAAAATTGTGAAGAAATTTGAAGAGACTGGAGTGGTTACAAATATTGAAAGGCCTGTGCATCATCGTTTCGCTCGTTCCACTGAAAATATCGCTATTGTAAGTGAAAGCGTTGCCGTAGACCCGAATGTGTCGATTCCTCGTCGTTCTGAGGAATTAGGACTGTCTTATGGTACATTATGGGGTATTTTGCATTTAGATCTACACCTACATCCATATAAAGTCCAGCTCACGCAAAAACTGAAGCCAGCTGACCATTCACAACATTGTAGATACGTGGAATGGGTGCTTGAACAATAGGCAGTGGACGGCAATTTTTCGAACAAAATTCTCTTCAGCGATGAAGCACATTTCACACTCGGTGCGTGTGTTAATAAACAAAGTTGTCGTATTTTGGGGTTCTGAGAATCCTCAAGTAATTGAAGAAAGGACATTACATCCAGAAAAAGTCACTGTTTGGTGCGCTCTTTGGTCCGAAGGTGTGATTGGACTTTACTTCTTCGAAAACGACGATGGAAGGACTGTCACCGTCAATTCGGAGCGTTATGGTCATATGATAACCGACTTTTTTTGCCTGTTATTGAAGAATACGACTTGGAGAATATGTGGTTTCAACAAGACGGTGCCACATGCCACACAAGAGACATTTCCTGGCCGCGTAATTTCTCATCGTGGCGATATCAACTGGCCACCAAGATCATGCGATTTGACACCATTAGACTCTTTTTTTGTAGGGCTACGCGAAAGACCGTGTTTATGCAGATAAACCTTCAACTCTTGAGCACTTAAAAACCAACATTCGTCAAGTTATGGCTGAGCATACCGCCCAATATGTGTCAAAAAGTGGTCGAAAATTACCTCAAACGAATCAATGCTTGCAACACTTCGCATGGAGGTCATTTAAATGATGCAATGTTTCACACATAACGTCAACGTTCAAACTGTGCAATAAAAAAGAAATATCATGAAAAAAATATTTTATATTGCGTTTTATTTACGTTTACTTTTGAAACCACGAAATGGATAACCCGGTATAAGTCACAAGATATAATGAAGAGATTCAAATCGAAAGTCCGCAAACACTACTACGTCTTCTCCTACTACCTTTCGTAACCTAGCTTTCATAACCTATTTTTTTAGTTCCAAAAGAATACATTGCACAAATAGGGGTCATCTCTTAAGGTGTTTGCAAAAAAAATTTTCTACTGTTATTAAGTGGCCTACAAATCGTCATATTTCGAAAATCCTAAAAAATGTGTCTTTCAAAAGCGTATTTGGTTACACTTTGGTTTACTTCAAAGAAATTTAACTGTTAATCAAAAAAAAAACGGTATCATCTCTGTTATCATTTCCCATTTTTTTTTAATCAGTCTTTCTAGCATTTCATTCTCTTACTTAAACTTACTTTTATTTTTTCTGCTCCTTTTACTCTCAGCTTATAAGCTCTTTGCTTAATAATAATAATAATTACTCTTCTCATTGATAATTACCGTTACGAATTCGAATTTCCTTTTCTTGTATTATATTTTATTGAATACTTCTCTTTTGTTTTTTTTTTCTTTTCTTTCCTTTTCTTTTTTTTTTCATTTACTTTTTAGTTTATAATTATAACAGTTCTTCACTGTTTTCAACGTTTGTTTTATTGTTTTTCTTACATTAACATGTAAAATAGCAATTAAAAAATGAAGAAAAACGAAGTATCAAAATGCCAGTACCAACTACCATAGGGAATTTACCATACAAAAACAAAACAAAAACAAAACAAAACGAGAGAAAACAGTAGAGTAAATAAAACAGTTGGATTTTTTTGCATTTGTTTTAAGAGAGAGAGAGAGCAAACGCACGCACAATTCCAAGAAGTCTCTATCGCAACGTATCGTTAAGTTATAAAATCTTTGGAGTATTTTATTCAATGCACAGTAATTTCTTTTGAGTGTATTTGTATGTGTGTCTGTTGCTGTTGTGCTTTGCTTTGTCATGGCTTCGCTACAGTGAGTACGAGTGCGAGAGCGAGTATTGAGCACTTGTTATGTTATTGTAGTTATTTTAAGTAAAACTCTAAATAAGTAAATTTCCTTAGAGAGTTTTGTTATGTTGTGTTGTAACAAAAACAAATACAAATAACTTTACAGTTAGTGTGTGTGAGCCTTGTGTCTGTGTTTTTGTTTTTCATGTTAAATTGTGTTGTTATTTGTAAATCATTGGCCATAATATGCGCACTTTGCTTGTTTAACTGTTACAATTTGTTTACATTTACTACTCACTCTCTCTCTTTCTCTCTTTCTTACTATCTCTTTCTTTATTTTTATCGCAAATATTTACTCCTTTCTCTCTGTTTTTTTCTACTAAAACTTGTTTAAAGAAAATTTCTTATTGTGTTCTTATTATGATGCTGTTTTATTAAAGTTGTTTTTGTTGTCTTCAGTAATTTTTGTACATGATTTCTTGTGTGTGTATGTGTGTGTATATATTTAATGGGTTTAATTAATGATTGATTGATTAGTTGAAGAGGAGTATAAAAACTTTTTCTTGTTGTTGTTATAAATTGTTTTACCTCCTTTAATTTTGCTCTTTTTTATTTGAGTTATTTGCTCAAATAACGTATTTTTATAGACGTTTTTTATGTTAAGAGCAGTAAACGATTTCTGGCAAAACTCTGAGAGTAAATAAAAATTGCCATGAAAAAGTTTCTCAAAAATCTGTCGTTCTAAGTCGACTTTAAACTGTAGGTCTCCCGTCACTCATGTACAAAATTAACACACAGAACATAAATGGTGTGAGAAACTATGTTGTAATCCTGAATGAAGGCTTGTAATAACCGATTATGTATGTATGTATGTAGTAAAAGTAGGAAAAAAGTTCTTTGTTTTCTTCTGATATCAAGACAGTACTTTGGTTTGGACCTTGCTAAGCTGAGTAATTGCATCAACAACGGCTGGCCATGCAGTAGCCTACACCAGAAGATGCCGATTTTGGCAAAAAAAATCATCTTTTCAGATGAAGCTCATTTTGATCTTGGCGAACAAACAAGCAAAATTGTCGCATTTGGGGCACAGAAAACCCGCACGCATACATTGAAAAGCCGACGCACCCAAAACGAGTCACTGTTTGGTGAGGATTTTGGTCCAGAGGCATAATTGGGCCATTTTTCTTCGAAAATAAGCAAGAAGTGGCCGTTACAGTCAATGGCGATCATTATCGGGCCATGTTGAACGAATTTTTGTTCACATAAATTGAAGAGGAGGATATTGGCAACATTTGATTTCAACAGGACGGCGCTACGTGTCACACAGCCGAAGCTACACTCGATGTTTTGCGCCCTGTTTTTGAAGATCGCATTATCAGCCGCAGAGCTGATGTCGTTTGGCCATCTCGGAGCTGCGATTTGACACCGTTGGACTATTATTTGTGGGGTGCCGTCAAAGATAAGTGCTACGCCAACAAGCCAGAGACAATTGACGCTTTAAAGGAAAATATTCGTGAAGCCATTGGTGAAATACAGCTGCACACAATTGATATAATGTGCTTAAAAATTGGACCGATCGTGTAGGCTACTGCATGGCCAGCCGAGGCAGCCATTTGAATGAAATTATTTTCCATTATTAACCGGAAGTATTGTACTTTCAAATAAAAAAAGAAATTTTAGAAAATATTCAGTAGCTTTTTTTTTAAAGCATTTTCAAAAAAAAAAAAGTTATTTGGCGGACCCTTTAGTTAATTGAATACATAGCTTAGCATTTTTCATATATGGAATTATCAAGTCTTTCATTAAGCGATTCCTATCTTCAAATTTAATTAAGTGTGTGTTTGAGATATGAAAAGTTTCTCGCAAATCGATTGTTCGGAGTCGACTTTAAACTGTAGATTCCGTGCATAAAATTAAAACACGGGAGTAACTAGGTCGTAATCCTGACTAAAGGGTTGTCATTATCATAAAAATATTTGTATTCATTTAAAAGTCCTATTGATATCCTGAGGTATGTAATATAACATCGTAGCCGCAGTCTAGTCGCCATAGTTTAATAGGTAGTGTGTTGGTTTATTGAACGTTTAACCTCGGTTTTAAACCCCTGGTGATAAAAAATATTTCTTCTCCGTGACTTGCTCTCAGCAGATTTCTAGGAAAAACCCGGAGAGAAAATAAAACTGCCTTTAAAAGTTTCTCAAAAATCTGTCGCTCGCCTTTCTGCAGCAGGTTCCGCCTTTCATGTATAAAATTAACACACACAATACAACTGATATGATAAGCTAGGTCGTAATGACCAATAATGTATGTATGCATGTAATATAACATCAATTGTCCAATTTCCCATGAGTATGAGGCCTAAATTCGACTGAATATAATTGCCGACAAGGATTACATTGGCTTTGACCACACACACCAACGACTTAAGAAAACCCCTTAAGAAAATGACTACTGGAGTCAAATCACACGATCTCGGTGTGGATTTTATGCTCATGGGCTCAGTGTTCCGCATTTCTTTTCGAATGACATTAGCCAGTTCACGCTAACTCCATAACCCCCACCCCCCCAAAACGCATGTTGCTGGCCTAAAGAATTTGGTAATCATCGAATTATAGTGCACGCCGTTGAGAGTAATGGCCTAGTTTTTGTTGTTCTCAAAGAAATATGGACCAATGACGCCGCCAATCTAAAATCCACAGCAAACAGTGATGTTTTCAAGATGCATTGGACAGTCTGGCTTTCATATGGATTGGTATCGATAATTTTATTTGTTCACGTACCATATCACACAAAAATTGGGTCTCAAAGCTGAAAGTAATCTTTCATTGTAAACTAGAGTCACTTGCCAACTGCTCAGGAGCTCAGTTAGAGAATACACGTCATAGTCTATGGCCGTTATCAACTGTCAAATTTCGATGCTGAATCGATAATCCTGTTATGCTGAGGCTCTGAGGCTTCTAGATATAGGTAATAAAGGGTGTTTCTTTTATAGAGGTATAGAACTTTAAGTTGCAATAAAACAACGATGGATTATTCGATTGACATGAATTTTATTTATCCGAAAGATAATCTTGTGGCATTACATTTTAAATATGATTTCTGGCATATGACCGCCACGGCTGGGCGCGGATGTAGTCCAATCTGGACGTCCAATTTTCGATGACTTTTTCCAACATTTGTGGCCGTATATCGGCAATAATACGGCGAATGTTGTCTTCCAAATGGTCAAGCGTTTGTGGCTTTACCGCATAGACCAATGACTTTACATAGCCCCACAGAAAGTAGTCTAGCGGTGTTAAATCACAAGATCTTGGAGGCCAATTCACAGGTCCAAAACGTGAAATTAGGCGGTCACCAAACGTGTCTTTCAATAAATCTATTGTGGCACGAGCTGTGTGACATGTTGCGCCGTCTTGTTGAAACCACATCTCCTGGACATCATGGTTATTCAATTCAGGAATGAAAAAGTTAGTAATCATGGCTCTATACCGATCACCATTGACTGTAACGTTCTGGCCACCATGGTTTTTGAAAAAGTACGGACCAATGATTCCACCAGCCCATAAAGCGCACCAAACAGTCAGTTTTTCTGGATGTAACGGCGTTTCCGCATACACTTGAGGATTACCTTCACTTCAAATGCGGCAGTTTTGTTTGTTGACGTAGCCATTCGACCAGAAGTGCGCTTCATCGCTAAACAAAATTCGCTTATGAAAATCGGGAACAACGGTAATCTCGTTTTGGGCCCATTCGACGAATCTACGCCTTACTTGATGATCGTTTGGCTTCAAATCTTGCACGAGTTGGATTTTGTACGCACGCAAACCAAGATCCTTCCGTAAAATCTTCCATAAAGTGGATGGACACAGATCCATTTCCTGTGCTCGACGGCGGATGGACTCATTCGGGTCTTCCTCAATGCTACGCTCTACAGCAGCAATAGCTTCTTCTGTACGCACCGTAGAGCGTCTCTGGGGATGCGAGTTATCAGTAAGAGTAAACGTGGTGCGAAAACGTTCCATGGTTAATCGAATTAACTGCTCTGATGGACGATTTTGTCGACGATAAAATGGACGTAGTGCGCGATACGTTTTCCGCACAGAACCATTATTTTCGAAATAAAATTGCACTATTTGCAAGCGTTGTTTAGGCGTGAGTCTATTCGCGATGAATTGCCAAACCAAACTGAAAATAAATCACTTGACAGCTGTTAAATCGGTCGCCATCTTGAAAAGTAATGCCAACTTAAAGTTCTATAACTCTATAAAAAACACCCTTTATTATAAGGTTCTAAGTCCGAAAAAGTGTGAACTAAGGTGTCCCAACTATATGAATACATTTGATCGGCATGGCTGAGGCAAATAGCAGTAAAATATTGTAATGAGTTCATTGAAACAATTGAACACTTTCCATGTGACTGTCCAGCTCTTGGAGACATGAAATCGTTTAAAACTAAGACTGTTTAATTATGATACCCTAACATACATTTTTCGTGTAATTTTTCTCAGTTCTATTGACTTTAAAAAAAAATTTTAAAAAACTATGCCCCCTTCTCCAAGTCTCCTGGACACTGAGAGCCACTATTTGCCATGAAAAAACTGCTGAACTTTGCAATTCGAGTTCCGTTCCTCATGGATAAAATGAACCCCTGTATTTAGTAAGTTAACCCAATAGAAACACAGTTCAGAGTGATGTTATTATAACCAACAAGCTTTAGACCATATGGAGTTCTAATTATCAAACTAGAGTATATCTACAGTGAACTTTAGACTTCTTAGACTCTCCTCTTAGCAATTACGGTATTATTTATCATTTTAAAAAATTATATTACAATAATAACAATGATTTTAAATATTGTTTTCCCCACCTGATGTTTTCCTTTGTAGAATTTAAACAAAATATTTTAAATTTTTATGCATTTTAACACAATTTCTTTAATTTAATAATCTTTAATAACCTTAAGCCATTTGTTTAATTTTTTTTTAATTTTTTTAAAATATTTTTTTTTTATTTTTTATTTTAACTTTTTCAATTTTAAATTTACAAATTAAAAAAAAAATATTTTTTATTTATTTTCCTTCAACATTTTTTAAAAACAAAATTATTTGTAATTTTATTGTGTATGAAATTATTTTTTGGGCTGCGATTTATTCTTTGTTTGTTGGTTTAATTTTTTGTTTTTTATTATTGTTTTTTTTCTCAATTAAAATTTATTTTTGTTTTCATTTACTTTCAGTTCTTTCATTATATTATTTTCTTTATTTTTTCAATATCTTCTGTTATATTTTATAAAATTCTTTTTAATTATTTTATTTATTTATTACTTTAGTTACTTATTATTTTTATTACATACTTATGCAGTTAGTTAAGGTAATTATAATTATATTTTTAACTTTTGTAATTGTGATTTATTTTTGTTTGAAAAAGTAGTTTTTTATTTTATTTATTTTTAAATACATTTTTACCAATTGTTTATTTTTTTATTTTGTATTTTAATTAATTTTAAATTATTTTAATAACATACGTATGTTTTTTGTATTTATTAATTTTTTATTTTTATTATACAAAATTACATTTTTATCTTATTATTAAATTGTTTTATTTATTTATTAATTTTTTATTTTTATTATATAAAATTATATTTTTATCTTATTATTAAATTGTTTTATTTATTTATTAATTTTTTATTTTTATTATACAAAATTATATTTTTATCTTATTATTAAATTATTTTATTTATTTATTAATTTTTTATTTTTATTATATAAAATTATATTTTTATCTTATTAGTAAATTGTTTTATTTATTTATTAATTTTTTAAATTAATTTTTCTAATTTTTTTAGTTTTATTACATAAAATGAAACTTTTATTTAAGTATTAAATTGTTTGATTTATTTATAATTTTTTTGTTTAATTTTAATCTATTATTTTTTATTTAAATTTTAAATTCTTTTTTTTCAATTTTTAAATTTTATTTATTTTTTTATTTTAATTAATTTATTCTTTTTTTTTGTTTGTTTGTTTTCAACAATTTTGTTTTTTAGATTTCACATATTTTATTATTTTATTTTGTTTAATTTTAGTCTTTTATTTTTTATTTAAATTTTAAATTCTTTTGTTTTTCAATTTATAAATTTTATTTATTTATTTCTTTTTCGTTTGTTTTTAACAATTTTGTTTTTTAGATTTCATATATTTTATTATTTTATTTTATATAAAATCAATTTTTTATTTAATATTTCATATTATTCATTTTTTTAATTAATAAATTTATATTATTTTTTTATTATTTTACCTTTTTATGCTTTTTTACATAATCATTAAATTATTTCATAAGGTTTTTTTATATTTTATTTTTATTTTTTCTCTTGTTTTATATTTTATATAATTTTTATTTTTATACTGGTTTTGGTTTCTTTTTATTTCTATATTTTATATTTTATTTTAATTTTATGTTTTAAATTTCATTAAAATTTTATTTTTTATATTTTCTTTTATTTTTTAACAATTTATTCAAATTATTTTTATAATTCTTATATTTCATTTAATTTATATTTTACAAGCTTAATTTAGATTTATTAAATTTTAATAATATTTTTATATTCTTATTTGTCATTTACCCTTTATAATAAAATTAAATTTTATTTTGTGTATATTTTTATTAAAAATATGTATGTATGTTTTTATTATATTCCTGTATTATTATTATTTTATGTAAATATATACATTTGCTTTTTATAAACAATGTAACCACATTCTTAATATTTTATTACTCCTTATACTCATATTCCACTTCTTAATAATTTCGCATTTAAATCTAAGGAATTTTGTTTATTTGCCATTATAAGCCATCATAAAAACCACTACGGTTTTGCTTACAAAGCCCACAGAATAGAAACAGAAAAAAAACAACAAATATTACCGCAACCGTTGCTTAGTATTTAATGCCGTTTTTAAACAACCACGTTCGACAACGTTCGTTTTATTACTGAAATGTTTTTTATATGCCAGCAGAGGAAGTCTTAGACTTTATCGTCATCATACCAGCCACCAATACCATTAACATCAGCATCGTCATCACCATCGTCCTCGTCATCGTTTACAATGTAGCAAAAAAAACAACACATGTAACATAAATAAACTTACGAACGCACACATTTTGCCTACAAAAAAAGAACGACTACAACAGTTTTCCTTATTATTTGAACATGTGTTCAAGTGTTTGTAAAAGAGAGTTACTTTTATTGTTGTTGTTGCTGTTGTTGTTGCTGGTTTTATAAGGCTAAAGCCAAAAACATTATTAACATCAAATGTTAAATATCTTAACGAAGAAAAAAACACACCAACACAAGCATACAATACGAGCAAAATTACGTTTTAACATTAAATGTTATTGAATTAAGCATTAACAGTACTCCTATTGAAAATCCTTTTTGTTTACCTTTTAATAACATAGTAAGTTAACAGTGTTAGGAAAGAGCTCACAAGAGCGTAAAGTTTGCATGAAACGAGCGGACTAAAAGCAAAAACAAAAACAAAAACCGCCTTTGTTATGAAGAAACACGTGCTTTTAACAGTAACATTTCCCCAACAGAGGTTTTGTTTACAAATTGAAATTTAAGAGCAACGGAAGGACTTAAGAGATAGAAGGAATACGGCTAACAATAGAAAATAAGAGTTTAAAAGTATTTCTAATAAACAATAGGATTTCAGAAATAAAAGCATGTTGGCTGTATGCAAATGAAAGTGAGAAAATATATTCTTTTTTTTTCGTTTGCATTAACAGTTATTTCTATTGCTTCAATGAATATTTTAAATTTTACGTTACCGACTTAAGATACCTTTGGGAAATACCAAAACAATACACTGTAAGGGAAGTGTGTAAAAGGAGATTGAGAGGATTTTAATGTTTAACTGCTTAAATCAAATAAATTAATGGAATTTAATTCGGAATATAATTGAATTAAAAATTATGAAGCGGGCGGTGCTATTAATTTATTTTATTTTTTATTATTTTTTTCATTCTAAAAAGATACATGGCGTATGAGTATTTATTTTCCGTATTTATTAAATATCAGTCATACGTTATATTTAACACACCGAACAGTGAATGAATATACAGTAGCAATATATGAGAGAAGGACATTTAAATCCTGTTAAACATGTTCAATTTATAATAAAATTGGGGTTTTTACTTCAGAATAGGTTAGAAGCATTATTCTTGATGGACAGGTCAGCTTTTGGGCCCATTACGCTGCCATAATTAATATTCAATCAGTGGGCAAAATATTCTCGAAATGAAACCAAACTCGCTACAGGATAAATCTTGCTATACATACATAATTGGTCATTACAACCCTTCAGTCAGGATTACGATCTAGTTTCTCACACCACTTATGTTGTGTGTGTTAATTTTATACATGAGTGGCGGGACTTACAGTTTAAAGTCGTTTCCGAACGACAGATTTTTGAGAAACTATTCATGGCAATTTTTAGTTACTCTCAGAGTTTTTGCCAGAAATCTGCTGAGAGGAAGTCGCCGAAGAAATACTTTTTGTATTTTGTTTTGATGTCTGGCCTGTGGCTCGAGCCCTGGCTTTATGTCTAATAAGCCAACACACTACCTACTAGACTACGGCGACTATACTGTATATTTATATTCGAGAGTTCAGTCAGACAATGCCTCTTAGAAAATGAAAGATAATATTATTCTTAATCCTCCGATCCACAGCTGCTGCAGAAGTTATTTGATAGAATGACAAGTCTATCGGTGAACGAGTAAATTAGCAAGTCAGTCTTCTTCTTATCCACTGTCCGGTAGAGTCTAGAAATATTCATACTGCGAAAAAAGTTCAATTACCCTGTATAATAAGCGGAGAGTACCTAATCCAACTAAGACTATTGAAATGTGCCCTGTAAAATAACGGAGATTGTGGCCTTCTTGCCGGCACTGTTCCTTTTCCGTCTGCCCGCAAAACTGTCCACTAACTACATCCTTATGTTCTGAAAGCCATATAAGAGCTACATTTGAATGATCCGATGATCTTTGATAAATTACTGGCATTCAAGGATGAGGAAGGATGTCAAGAAGATGCTCATTAAGGATTAAGATGTTCAAATAATGCCTCAGTTGGAGTAGAATAGAGTAAAAGTTCAGTATTATTGATGAATAAATAAGAGTAAAATAAGCAATAGACGACTATTCGGTGATACCAAGTGGAGATCCCGTAAGGTGCCTTAGCTCTGCCAAATACTCAACTTGCCAATGATCTTTGCATCGCCGTGTCGTTGCATTATGTGTCTTCATTTAATAGCTTACCTAATGGCACACACATTTTTTAAGAACCCTTTTGAGAAGGTTCTGCTCATGATAATAGAATCCAATGAGATCGTCAAAAAACTTTACCTATTACAGCAGATTATATTTAGCTTCGACATTCGAGTCTCAATAAATGGTCTTCTTCGATTTGATGGTTTCAAAGCAGAAAAGGCTTTCCGATCTTCGCATCAAATCTCTGGTTTGCCGAAATACCCTCTGCCATGTGATCACCATAACCAAACCAGTGTAGCCAATGTATCTTAATTCGCTAAACACTGATTGCCATTGGAACGTTCAAACAGTTCATTTGTTGACTCGTTCTTGGTACGCTAGCAGAAGCCATTAAATGACTGCATATGATACAATATACAGTAATGTCTAAAGAACAATGCTTAGTGATCTCTTTAGAGTTTAGAAAGCCTTTTCATGTGTCCATTATCTAGCTTATCGTTAATTCTAAGGTTGCAGATTCTTAATGAATCTTCCAATGCAGGAAATTTGCCTGTAAGGAATGAGCAAACAGACGGGCTTGAGAGGAGAGGATCTTTCACGCCATTGATGGGAACAGAACCCTTCTGTGGGTGCTTGGAAAGGTATGCTCAACAAAAGGGAAGATAAAGAGAGGCAAAGGATCTTATCAGACCAATTGCATTTGAGGCAATTACAACTCTTGTGGGGTAATTGCAATAAGAGGAGTTCTGAGTCATACATCAGACTATACAGTAATAATCTGAGGTCCTTTGACAGGGCATTATGGACTCAGGGTACACTTTTACAGTGGTGAAGAGAATGAATGAGAGTTGGAACGCATTCTTGGAACATGTGGTTTATTAATGCATCTCAAAAGGAAAAACCAGAGTAAACTAGGCAAGGTATTATCATTATTGACACCGAGCTGCATTCTGAAGCTTGCTAAGGCCATTATAGGGTAACCTTATAAAGATGCAGGAGAGTAAAATAGATCGAATGTCAGCTTTTTTCCACAACTATAATAATAACGACTATATTTGTCGTCGTACAGCATCCGTACGTCAGAATACATTAAATTAATGTTTTGTAGATCCTTAGATTTTAAAAAGAATTTCTTTTCCAATACTATATAGTAAGTATAGAGAGCAATAGCAGCCTTGCTTTGCTTACAGAAAAAAATTAGGCTTTCAGGATAGTTTACCATTCAAAATAAATCTCAAAAGGTCACCACTAAAAGCAAGATTTAGCTACTTTAGCTGCTTAAACTGTTGGTGGGATGAAAAGTAGCACCTCCGACGTTTCAAGATTTAACCTTAAGTCCCAATCATACATACATACATAATTGGTCATTACATCCCTTCAGTGGGGATCACAACCTAGCTTCTCACACCACTTATGTTGTGTGTTTTAATTTTATACATGAGTGGCGGAACCAACAGTTTAAAGGCGACTCCACACAGTAGATTTTTTTGAGAATCTTTTCATGATAATTTTTTATTTACTCTCAGATTTTTTGCCAGAAATCTGCTGAGAGGGAGATTGATCCTGTTCAAATCCATTAATTTCTATTGAAATTTATAAAACCTTAGTATTATCTTTACTTAAAAATTGTTTTCTATTTTTTCTTTTACCTAAAACACCCTTTTTATAATTAAAAAATATTTCTTTTAAAGCTAAACGTTTTATAACATTATGCGACAAAATAAAAAAATTTGTAAGTTGTGAGTTTTGTTGAGTAGAACTCAAAAAATTTTTTTTTATATTTCTTGAACCATCCAAACTGGTTTTATTTGACAAAAACTGTTTTGTATGGACTTTACGCACAAACGTGAAATTGGCAAATTTTGCGATAAACAATCAAGGTCCATCAAAACTTTTGAAAACTTTTGAATGAAACTGAAAGTTCATTTGATAAGATGACATATATAAAAAATATAAGACGACTGTTATACTATTTAAATAATAACTACGGTAATTTTTATCCGATTTGATCAAACGATGTGTCAATATTTTTACAAGATAATGGAGTTTCAGAATGTCACCAGTAATTTTACCTTTTCTAGTTAAATTTTGCAATTAAGAATAGCTAAACTTGAAAAAATGAAAAAAAAATCATAACATGTAAGTTTGAACCGTACGTTTATGTATACCATTTTAAAGTCCCATCTGTCCCGTTTCAAAAAACTTTGGATTTTGAAAATAGGTTAAAAAACATTTGGGTAATCAATAATTTTGTATGAAAAGATTAAAAATACCGTGTTTGTCAAAAAAAAGTTTGGAGGGTTCTAGAAATATAAAAAAATATTTTTAACATCTACTCAACAAAACTCACAACCTACACTATGTCATTAGCTGGGTGTATTTTGACTGTCGCACCATAAATTCAAAATTCTTATAAAATTCATATAATTTTTGCTTAACCTTTCAAAATTCATATTCAAATTCAAATTAACGATTCAAATAAAGCGTTCTTGAACTACAAAAAGCTCAACAACTTTGTCTATAAAAATTCCCTTTATTCTTTGCATACTTTACTTATTTCCTTTCAAATAAAAATAGCTTTAATGGTCTATCTATTTCTCATACAAAAACAAAAAATAAACAAAATACAAAAACAGTAACTTTTTTAAAGTAAATTAAATTTCCCTCATAAATACTCATGTACAATATCATGCTCTTACCATTAATTTCACTAAAACACTTAAAATTAACGGTTTAATGCTTTATATTCGTTAAGCGAGTGTTAAGCTTAACGAATCTAAAAAATTCCCTTCAATATATACTCAAACACAACATTTAAAACAAAAGTAGGTTTAATGCGCTCTCTCTCTCTCTTTATCCCATAACAAGAAAAGAAACTAAACTCTCTCTCAAAAGAAACTTAATCTGCCTAATACTCCTGCGCTCTATTATGCCTTCAGCTCTAATTCCACAAAAATTTATTAGACAGCGTATGTGCGTATGTAAGTAAACAAAAGCTTTTTCCATTTTATTATGATTTTTAGTCTCAATATTGTTGTTGTTTTTGTTTTCATATCACAAAGCAAAAGTGTTGTTATGACAACATTTACATTTACACTCGCATTTAAATTAAAGTAAATCAAAAATCATGTAAAAAAACAACACAACCAAAAGAGCCGTTTTTTTTTTGTTTTGCTTTGTCTCTTATACACATGCAAACACATTTCTGCATAGCAAAACATATACATAAATCGTGTAACCAATCAACGTTAAGGGTTGCTGTAGGTTTTTTATAAAAATAACACCACAGAGGAAAACAAAAAGAAAAAATTAAAGGAAAACAACAATACCAGCTAAATATGAAAGCTTTTCTTGATTTTTTTTATTCTTTTTTTTTTCTTTTTTCATTTTCAACTAAACAAACCCACCATCCTGTGGCTAAAAAAGGCGCATGTATGACAGTTTTTTATGTATTTTTCTTTTCCTTTTAAAATTGGGTCTATCGGCATGGTAAAGTAACAGCCCAATACAAATTTAATTGAGTAGGTTGTATTTTCCAAGCATTGTTTAATTCTCCTTTAATTTCTTGTTGAAATTTTAATTGTGAAAGTGGGTAGGCAAGCAGAAAAAAATACGTTTGAAATGAAAAAAATGTTGCCTAAGTTAAGGGGCTTTTAATGGAATATTTTTTATGTTAAATTTTAAAAAAGGTTTAGACATCCTTTATGGTTGTAGGGAAATGAAAAGTGCAGAATTAATGTACGAAGGTAGTAGAATCAGTAAATCGATTTAAAATATGCAGTAAACTGAATTTTTTTTAGAGTAACATGTTGTAAGCATTGTCTAGGTGTGAATTTGATGAGTTTAAATAATTGACCACTTTTATTAGTAGTTATCCTTGATATAGTCATGCTATCTAGGTTGGATTTAATTGACAGCAGCCTAAAGAGTTTAATTCTGTTGTAATACCGATGGTATTTACATAGTCGTTCACTCCTATAACTTCTGGCTGGCATTTCTGAATGAATTTCATGTATGTAAACAGCCTCTAGATTAACACTTTCTGTCATATAGCGTAAAGTGGTAGTTCAAGAATCCTTCGATTCAAGTTTTCATGTAACGGACAATGACAAAGAAGGTGATCCGTAGTTTCTGAGACAATCATGCATACGTATTAGAAGCATTTGAATCCAGAGGCAAGTATGCTGTTATAACTGCTATGACTTTCCTAAGATGCATAAAAGTCGAATTTTTTTCCTGCATATGTACTGTTCTGACTTGTTTCACCCCGAATGTGTATACTTTTCCATTTTTCTTTGGCAAATGAGCAAAATTTGTGTGGAATCAGTTGTTTTCCTCTCTCTTCTGTTATACAAACGTTTGAAAAACCATCAGATTTGTGTTCAGAATCCACAAACGAAGTTTGCTATATCCTTCAGAGACATCTCATTCAGAGACAGAGTTCTAAAGGCCGCTTATTGTCAGTTAAAATCCGCATATATAATTCCTGCTTGAGTCATGTAAGGAGAAGAAACGAATTGTGGATATATTGCATGAACTAGCAAACACCCAGGATAACAGAAATCAATGAAATCATTTCGCATGGACTAGAAAATACTTAAGATAACACAAACCAACTCGCTAAGCTGCCAGGGTACGTTGATGACGGGAAGTCAGCATAAAAGAGACGCAACCCATGAACATTGGAAAAAAATAATCGATTCCGTCGCCATCACAACTGTCCAAAAAAGAATCTGGTCTGGCCTGTGCATCACCGCTAAGAAACCACTGCCAAAAATATAACTTCTGCCGAATTCATCTGCAGTTGTTGAGAGAGACCACGAAACAATTAAAATTGGCTGAACATTCACAATTCAGAAGATATGAGTGTGGAAAAGCCATTGAATTTACAGGAACTGTTCGCAACGTATTTAATTTTTTCGAAAATGTCCATAGAAGAACCGTTACCGTCAAGTCACAGCGCTATACAGCACGTCTATACACGCAATTAAAGACTATGAACCAGACAAAATATATGTTCAACAAAATGGTGCCCAAGCAGAACAACACAACCCATTTTGGCTTTATTGCGTGAGAAGTTTCCAGGAAAAATAATTATACGTTTTTGACAACGTCAATTGGCCTCCAAAATCACACGATTTGAACATTAAATCAAAGAAGTTCATTAAAGGACCTCATATTTTCCACAAAATACTAAGGTCAAGAATAATGCAATAAAAGTTTCATTGTTATGCTTAACCTTACTTTTAGAATTGAAAAATCTTTAAAAATCGGTTAAAAAGAACGGTTTTAAGTTTATGCCTGAAAATCTAATGCCTATTTTTACAACTCTGTCCACAACCAGGAAAAATGTAAACAAACTTAGTAAAGCTCTCTCTGTTTTTGTACATCATTTGTAAATCCTGTTGTAAAATTTTGTAAATAAATTGAGCAAAAGCTGTAAAGGTTAAAAGAGGTGCTTAGAACTTTTCCTAAAAAATTAATAATAAAACTTTGTAAAAGCTTTCTAGTCTTAAGCTTAAAAGTGGAAAAGCTTGCACTAAAGCCTTTAAAACAAACATTAAAGAAAAATTAAATCAAAGCTCGAACTCCTTAATTCTATAACAGACAAAAATACGAGTAGAAAAGAAAATCTAGACGAACATTTGCAAGAGCGAAAGAGTAAGCAAACAACAGGGTTACCATTGTATTGTATAATTTAGCATTTAATACTTTTTAATAAATCAGTTATTTTTTTTTTTTTTTGTAATCGAATTTGTTTATTTATTTAAACAAAAGGAGTTATTGTATTAAATTTTATAAAAAAAAACAAATTTATCACTTTCTTTGCGCAATTTAAATACAATGGTAACCCTGCAAACAGCTGTTGTTATTTCAATAAACAATTACAACAATTGTATACATTTTTTTCTATACTACTTACCACTACATTCATATGGTTGTGTAAGGTATAGTAAAGGAAATACCAAAGAGTATTTACAAATGTGAGAGAGAAAGAGAGATAGTAAGCTTAATCAGAGAGTAATTCGTTATTATAGCAGTACACAGTGTTACCACTGTTTAGTTATTTGATGCCGGGACAAATATCTATGGCAACATGTCACTTTTTTCTCGTTTTGTACACTAAATATCGGGGTATACTATATTTACATGTAGTTTAAGGAAATTCTGAGAGGGCATAGAACGTGAATCGGAGATAACAAGTGTATATAAATCTCTTGCGAAGAATGGATTCCGGAAGGATGATATCTAAACAGATGGCGGAATAGAAAGGATAGAACTGCTACAGTGAGTTCATTTAACAGGATGTGGTGAGAATAATAGCGGACAAACCTATAAAATGCGACTTAATTATCGCAGTTGCAGCGCAGCAGAGACAGTATAAAATGGGCACATTATTTCTTTAAGATTTCGGGAATGCTTGGAGCTTTCTTGTCCTATAACAAAATTGCATAGAAGAACTATTGTAATGCCTAATATACCGTAATAGCATAGCTCTTGGGTATATACCAACAGCCAGGCGAATATCCTTCTTACTTTAAAAGCACTTGAAAAAATTGTGGACATCTGTACATACTGATATTGAAAAGAGTACCAATGCATTATAAACCACACGCAGGCAGATTTAATGAGAGAGTTTCTGTAGATTTATGGAATTTATGGGAGTCTTTGAATGTGAGGGAGATGGAGGTCTGTACTTTCATGACATGTAGGGCGTATTTAATAACATTCCTTACGAGGTCATAAATAGGGCGATAGATAAAAACGGCTTAGACTGCAGACGAATGGTGGATGTGCTATACGCACATTTTGTAAGCAGTGAGATAATAAGGATTGGCACGATCAGAGTATGTCCACACTCCACTAGTCTGTAGCTTGATTGTGGACGAACTGTTGACAAAACTATTTGGAGTGGTCTTGGCACTAAACATATGACATAAGGATCAGAGCGATAGTGACCTAAACAGCCGTGCTCTGAGCAAAAACCCACTAGTTTGGAGCTTGGTGGTGGAGGAACTGTTTACAAAACTGATTTAGATGGGCATTCCATTAAATATTTGACATAAAGATCAGAGTAGTAATGGCCTAAACAGCCTTGCTCAGGACAGACAGAGTAAATCTGAAAGCATATCAAATTGAGTTGGACGAGGTACAGAGACTACTAGTGTGTGTCGATATAACAGGGGAGAACGAAAACCTGCCTTAAATGTGAGAAAAAGTGTGGTCGAAAACTATCGGGCCCGCCATCTAACGTTTTTTTTTTTCAACTAGTGCTTATTTCGTGAATGGTAACACTTAGCTCATGTCTGATTTGACAGATAATTAGTTTTATCCTTCCGCTGAACGAATATGGACCATAATAATAAGTGGGCCTGCGATCGACTTACAGAAGATGCCGATTTTGGCAAAAAAAAATCATCTTTTCACATGAACCTCATTTTGATCTTGACGGGTATGTAAACAAGCAAAATTGTAGCATTTGGGACACAGAAAACCCGCACGCATACATTGAAAAGCCGACGCACCCAAAACGAGTCACTGTTTGGTGCGGACTTTGGTCGAGAGGCCTAATTGGGCCATTTTTCTTCGAAAATGAGCAAGGAGTGGCCGTTACAGTCAATGGCGATCGTTATCGAGCCATGTCGAACGAATTTTTGTACACAAAAATTGAAGAGGAGGATATTGGCAACATTTGGTTTCAACAGGACGGCGCTACGTGCCACACAGCCGAAGCTACACTCGATGTTATGCGCCCTGTTTTTCAAGATCGCATTATCAGCCGCAGAGCTGATGTCGTTTGGCCACCTCGGAGCTGCGATTTGACACCGTTGGACTATTATTTGTGGAGTGCCGTCAAAGATAAGTGTTACGCCGACAAGCAAGAGACAATTGACGCTTTGAAGGACAATATTCGTGAAGCCATTGGTGAAATACAGCTGCACACAATCGATAATGTGCTTAAAAATTGGACCGATCGTGTAGGCTACTGCATGGCCAGCCGAGGCAGCCATTTGAATGAAATTATTTTCCACTATTAAGCGGAAGGATTGTACTTTGAAATAAAAAAAGAAATTTGAGAAAATATTCAGTAGTTTTTTTTTAAAGCATTTTCAAAAAAAAAGTTATTTGGCGGACAATTTATATTAAAAGAATCGAAAGCTGAAACAATCCAGAAATCTTATGCTTATACATGCATATGAGGTTTAAGGATGCTGTCATAGTCTAGGCATAGGCAGTGTATTAGCTATTTAGAGGAAAGTCTGTGTTTCAATCCCCGGCTCAGATATCTCTAACAAAGCCAAACATGAAGAAAATCTTTCTTTCAACGGCTTCCTCTCAGCAGTCTTCTGGCAAAAACTCTGAGAGCACGTAGAGTTCCCATGAAAAGTTTCTCTAATCTGTCGTTCGAAGTTGTTAAACTGTAGGCCACGCGACTCATGGCTAAAATTAACACATACAAGATTGTAATCCAATGTATAATGACCAATGTTTTGGTCTCTTTTAAAAAACAACTTTTAATTGACCAACGATTAGATACATAACATACAGTCAGGATTACGACCTAGTTTCTCAACCCACTTATGTTGTGTGTGTTAATCTTATACGAGTTTAAAGTCGACTCCGAACGACAGATTTTTGAGAAACTTCTCATGGCAATTTTATTTTATTCACAGAGTTTTTGCCAGAAATCTGCTGAGAGGAAGTCGCCGAAGAAATACTTTTTGTATTTTATTTTGATGTCTGGCCTGGGGCTCGAACCCTGGCTTTTCGTCTAATACGCCAACCCACTACCTACTAAACTACGGCGACTTCGGCGATTAGATAAGATTAATAAAATGCAAGAAATAAAATTTAACGACAGAAAGCATACTTTATTCCGCTTTAAAATATTAAATACTGCCAACATATCTTGTAAATTTCTGATTAATTATACAACTATGGCAACACCTTTCGAAAAGTTAACAACAGAGATTACTTCAAATTGAGAGACAAATAGAGAGAGAAAGCTTAATCATAATAAACAGCTGTACTCATGCTTCATAGTGGTACTACACTACAAAACATATACAATATGGCGCTTACACACATATACACGAACAGCTGCAGGCGACTGAGTAAGAGTGATTGAATAAAATTGTGAGAGTATAAGAATAAACAACCGCTATAGTTAGACAGGAGTCACATAGAAACTGTCATACGTCACTGACTACTAAGGCAAGAGTCACGACAGTGAATAATAAATAACGAAAGGAAGCAAAAAAGCAAAACAGACATACAAACGGGAAATATTACATGAAATTAAAAACATACACGAAGATATGTAGTGGTAGTAAGAGTGAGTGCGAGTGAGAGAGAGAGAAGAGTGTTAAGAAAAAAGGAATCTAAGGAAGTGTAATACAAAAATAAATAAAAAATAAATTGTGGAATTAATTAAAAAAATAAACGAAAAAATTAAAAGTAATTGAGAGAAAATTCAAAATTATTAAGAAAGTGTACATAATGAAAAGAAAATTTATAATAAACCACCACCACCATATAATGAAATGAAATGGAAATTCCGTTAGTTTGCACGACAACAACAACAAAAATTTCTGTGTAAAAAGTGAAAGTTTTCCTATGCAAAATAAAGCACAAAAGAAAACAAAACAAAACAATAATACAGAGCAAAAAAAAAGAAAAGAAATATGGAAGTCAGGGAAAGTTTTTCTTCCCCTTTTTCTCCCTTAATATTTTGCAATACTAGACCGTATAAATCCTTGACCTATTGTTCAACAATTTAAAGGTTTTGGTTCCTGGTGTTATCCTTTGCCACTAAAAAAAAACTAAACAAACAAAAATTTAAAATTTTTTTTTTTTGTTTGTACTCAAGGTTACTTTAAAAACAACAACAAAATTTGTTAACAACACCTAAAACCAATTGGAAACCCTCCCCCCCCCCAAAAAAAAAAGGAAAAACGGAAAGACACTTTTTAATAGTCCATGTTTTTCATGGTTCAAAAGGCATACCTTTTGCAAACAGCAACAAAAACTAAAAAAAATCGTATGATTGTCACATTGTTTAGGCAAATCAACACAGACAACAGACAGGTCCTTTTGTTTTCAAAACAATAACAATAAAATTACATACAAAAGAAGACAACAACAATGCACAAAAATATGTTTTCCTTTCGAATGCATTTGAATTTTCTTTCTTTTCTTCTTTGAAAAACAAGAGACCTGTACGCTCGTGTAAATAGCCAAAGAAGAAGAGGAAGAAGTAGGTCCGGAAAAGTCTACAAAAAAAAATAAAATTTTATTACAATGGGTTCCTGTCTGGGTAGAAATTCAACAAATCAACACAACTCCAAGACAAAGAAAGCCTCCAGTTTGGTGTCATCATGTTTGGGGTAAGTGCAATACAATTTTGAATATTTTATGAGAGAAGAAGAGACAATAAAAGTCATACTAAATAGGCCCGCTTTAAATAACGCCAACAATATTTAAGCATGATAGTGTAATAAAAAGTGGGGCTTACTACTTGAAAAAGTAGTGCATTATGGCTGAAGTCGCGGTAGGTGGATAGGTTGGCTTATTAGGCGTAAGTCCACGGTTCGAACCCCAGGTCATACATTCACGAACAAAACGAAATATGAAGAAATATTTCCTCTTCGGTGTCTTTCCCTCAGCAGATTTGTGGGAAAAACTCAGACAGTTAATAAAATTGTCACGAAGTTTCTCAAAAATATACCGTTCGCAGTCGACCTTAAACTGTAGGTCCCGCCACTCATGTATAAGATTAACACACACAACATTAGTGATGTGAGAAGCTAGGTTGTTATCCTGACTGAAGGATTGCGCACTCAAATCATCAATGCAGTATACGAAGATACAGAACCCTGGGTTCTTCATAACAGGAGTAGCAGTTAAACGTTCCTAAAACGCTGTCGTAAATCAAGGATGGCCCAATGTCACCTTAGGTATTCACCATCATGCTGAATGATATTATGAGCGCAGTCTGATCAGAGAAAAGGAATTAAATGGAATTAAATTTCTCATACCAATTGACGAATTTGGATTTCTCGGATTATATTTGTCTCCTCTAGCGAAAGATCTCTAACATGCAGGTAAAATTAGAAGGCTCGAGCAGATTAGAGCGCACTGCTGCCCATAAAATAAGGTCAATCTAATCGAGTACGTACATCAACAGAGTAAATAACCTTGTTCCCTTGGTATAACACTATGTTCCGAAACGCAAGAGTGACAAATCCGATTGGTTTCAAGGGTTACTACCGAACCCTTACTGTTACGAATCGGTCGTGACTTAGACCAGACGGCCGCAATCTTTGATAAAATTCACGTAAGAATCTGCATTTGAAGAAGCGGGACCTACTACGGGCTCAAGAGCATTCGAAACAGCAAATATCTACGTCTGAAAGACGCTGCAGTTTTTATCCAATTTACCATGTAATGAAGTTTCAGTTTGATATTCCTACAAGAAACCTCTACATCAGTGCTCCAATTCGTGATGTAGGGTATATCAGCCATTAATGTATGCCTATTAGGAATGAAAATCATCAACCCCAAGAAAACCATCGATGCGGGTATCATATAGTGAGTAGGTCAATCGTGAAATTCGTTTACCAGTTCTGCAGAAAAGAAATTCAGGATACTAGATTAATTGCTCGGGTGACAGTTTCCTGCAGCACGTGTAATACAGGTCCATATGTCTTAATCCAACATGGATCTGATTTTATCTAAGGATTGATGTAGATGTTTGCAGAGATATAAAGGTTTTAGGTCTTTATAATATCCCTTCGGTTTAATGAATACAGAAAGTCCTGTGGCCTGGAAATACTCCGTTACGACCCTCAGAAGCATTTCACCTGTCTTATAACAAGTAGAGTCAGGCAGAGAATAGTAGAGCTTGATATAAAGCTGCTGATTTGACCAATGACTATCTGCAACAGGTCAGTGAACACATCTGCATGGGCGACATGGCACATGTGATGATTCAACATAAAGCTGAGCCTGCGCCCACCTCCTTCATATATTCATACAATATCCAGCAATGAGACCATCAACCGTTCCTATACTGCTTTGCCCATATGTGTTATAATATCAGAAATTGCTCATGTAATCTGTAGATACTAAGTTGAATTCTCTCTCTCTAGCGTAGGGTAGTCGCACTTTTAATGTGCAGCTCTTGCGTTGACCAACTTTTTCTTTAGTTTGATGGAATTCGGTCAGTACAGGGACTTCGCTTACCTATGGCGTCACAACGGGATGCTATGCGTGCTTAAGTGAGCTTTGGTAATCAAAGCTACCACTCCGACCTAGTTGAACCCTCAAAGAGGAGGCATTAAGTCCCTGCGTCATTCTAAAGAGGTTTTCGAGATGGTCATATTACAGCCTTGAGTCTTTACATCTGGCTAATAATGTTAATATTTTCCCTAAAGATATTAAACTTTCCAATACATATTACGGCTGCCTGTGTAGGCGATAGTTATGCATGAAAGAAGTTCGTAATCTTATCAAGAGGCTTGTCATTCAGCTCGCAAATAAAATAAAAATAAATTTGTGTTTAGTTTTAATTAAAATTCTTTATTATTCGCACAATTCTGTGTGCTACTGTTCACAACTTTATGTAAACAACAACAATTGCTTTGTTTATTATTCCTCTGTTTACGCCCTTTACATAAGCAATAACAATTACTAGACAATTGTTCGACGTTACCTTTGTAACGGAGATCTTCAAACCACGATTACTCTCTTTAAAAACACCACGTCTTCACACAAGACTGACTGAACTTCACTGACTTTAGACGCCTACTTTGTCTTGCCTTTTATAAAATGAATGTTCTTGAAGGCGAATGTTCGTGGCTTCGAGATCTTTATAAATGTAAACATCGTCGTTTCATTATTGTTGTTTTTGTATCTTGTTTACATTTATTCATGTGGTGTTTGTTGTTGTATTTTTGTTTACTTGTTTGCCATTTGTATGCTGGTATTTGCTTTACGCAGTGCGATAATTTGTAAACAAGTTCATTGTTTTGTTTTTGTAGCTTTTGTTTATAATTTTAATGTTAAGAGATGTAAAAGGAAAACACCCGTATCTCGATTTTTCATTTTCGTAACAATACTTTTAAATGTCTGTCTTAGCATCTTCGTTTGTCGTTTTCCAAGCATTCTTAAATAAAATCTTACTTGTGTGCCCCCTACCATTGCCTTTGCCTTCCTTATTTTAAGTATGCCCCTGAAATCAATCTCATTCTAATTGATTGTACGCCCTAATCCTTAATATAATTTATCGAAAAATAATGAAAAGAAGAAAAGGAAATAGAAAAGAATCTATTTTTAGTGTGCTACTTGTCTGCCAATATTTTTTCTATTACATTGCCGTTGTTGTTGTTAGTTGTTATTATAGTTTGTATAAGTATTACTTTTGAGTCAATCACTTTTACATTTTACACCCTACCCACGTTTAGTTGACCATCGAAATCCTTTAGAGACTTGGCTCCATTTACATTGGATTACTGCTTGTTATAAGTGCTCTCCCCTCTATCTCTCTCTCTCTCTCTCTCAGTTTTAGTTTATTCTAATATTGTTGTGTTGTTTTCTAATAAAAATTAGAATATGAAAGGATGTGAGTGAGAGGCAGGGGGCCTATGGTTTGTTTAAAAGCATTTCTAATTTCGTTTTTATTTAGTTTTTGTTTAACATTTAATTAAATTAAAAGTGTTTTCTCTTTTAAATGCACACTTTCTCGCTCTCTCTCTCTCTCTTCCTATCTCAGTGGGGACTCCCCCTTTAAAGAAATGAGAATTTTTTTAAAAAACTCAATAAAAATAGCAACAAAAGTAACAACAAAACATTGACAAAGTCATTGAATTTAATTGAATACAAATTTTAATTGTTGTTGTTGCTCTTGTTGTTTCTCGCCTAACAGAGTGTATAATAAAATAAAATAAATTATATACAGCATACTTTTAGGTTGTCATGGTAAGCTGAAGAGATATTAAGCATATGTTATGGTGTGACTGTTCTAAAGAGACCACTTCAGGCAGAGCTGTAATAAAAATAGCCTTAAGTTACAACAACAACAACAATCAACAACAGCAACAACATCTACAATAGCAGAAATAAATGAGAAGGGCTTAAGCTAAGGTTAATGAACTTTTAAATGAATTGTAGGGGGGCCGTAAACAAAGTATATGTTAAGGCTTGATTAAGAAAAAAGATAAATTGCAGGTAGAAAGGGTTACGCTATTATTGGCCTCAAAAAAATATTGTGTACGAGATACAATACCACTTCAATACTCGCTATTGGATTGGTGGTTGAAACAGTCCATAATTTTGAGGCAATTTTCTCTCATTTTTCACACATTTCGATTCGAATCTGTACTAAGTTAGGTTAGGTTAGCGTGGTAGCTTTAATTTGCCAAAAAGCTCACTTGAGCACGCATAGCAGCCCGTTGTGAACGCAGCCTCTGTACTGACCGAGTTCGTCCGATCCAAGGAGGGGGAAGTTGGTCAGCGCAAGGGCTGCACATTTTCAAAAAACACGACTACCCCACGCTGGAAAACCAGCCAGAAGGTTTGAGGACGAGGCTATGTCCTTGATATCGATGCCTTTAAGCCTTTAAGCATGGCCACTGTGATCGAGATGATATTACGGCCAAGTCCAAATAGCTGGTTGGTACACATTCTATCCATTGTGGGCCAAGTGAGCCTAGCGATGGAGCAGGACTCTTCATTCATCCAGGACCGGTTGGCATCTCGGGAGAATTTCCATGCAATGGCCAGTTTGAACGAGGTAAGTGTCATTCCCAAGTTGATTGAGGAAGATTCCAGATTACGCCAGCTATGGCCAGCTCATCGGCCCTGCAGTTTCCCGGAATGTCGCAGTGTCCGGGAACCCAGACAAGTATGAAGCCGAAGCGCCCAGAAAGGAGATTGAGGCGGCAGCAACATTCTCTGACGATCCTGGAATTATCCGCAACGTTCGATAGAGACTTTATCGCAGCCTGGCTATCGGAGTAGATCGAGATACGGGTGAAAGGAATAGGAACACCATAGGCGAGGATCCACTGTGCGGCTTGGTAAATGGCCATTACTTCCGCCTGGAACACGCTGCAGTAGTCCGGCAGCCGGAGTGAGATGTTCAGGTCCAATTTCCGAGAGTATGCTCCACTGCCCACCCTGTTATCGAGTCTGGAGCCGTTGGTGTAGACATCCAGGAGTTCGGGTGGAACGGTCGTGTCAGGGATCCAGTCGCTTTTGCTCAGGATCAGGAAGTACATCTGTACTAAATACCGTCAAAAAAAAGTTGCGTATCAAATAGCCACGGCTCTCCGAATTTACGGCAGGACTTCTTCCATATAATTTCCGAAAAATGCTTCCCAATGACATCTCCAGACCATGACAAGTACTAAACAGTAATTTTTTCCGGATGCAGTATCTTTTCTACACTCATTTCTAAGTTATTATAGATTGATCAGCAGGCTTATAAAGGGTCCGCTAAATAACTTCTTTTTTTTTGAAAATGCTCTAAAAAAAACTACTGAATATTTTCTCAAATTTCTTTTTTTATTTCAAAGTACAATCCTTCCGGTTAATAATGGAAAAATAATTTCATTCAAATGGCTGCCTCGGCTGGCCATGCAGTAGCCTACACGATCGGTCCAATTTTTAGTATTTCACCAATGGCTTCATGAATATTGTCCTTTAAAGCGTCAATTGTCTCTGGCTTGTCGGCGTAACACTTAGCTTTGACGGCACCCCACAAATAATAGTCCAACGGTGTCATATCGCAGCTCCGTGGGTGGCCAAACGACATCAGCTCTGCGGCTGATAATGCGATCTTCAAAAACAGGGTGCAAAACATCGATTGTAGCTTCTGCTGTGTGGCACGTAGCGCCGTCCTGTTGAAACCAATTGTTGCCAATATCCTCCTCTTCAATTTTTGTGAACAAAAATTCGTTCAACATGGCCCGATAACGATCGCCATTGACTGTAACGGCCACTCCTAGCTCATTTTCGAAGAAAAATGGTCCAATTATGCCTCTGGACCAAAATCCGCAACAAACAGTGACTCGTTTTCGGGGCGTCGGCTTTTCAATGTATGCGTGCGGGTTTTCTGTGCCCCAAATGCGACAATTTTGCTTGTTTACATACCCGCCATACGATCAAAATGAGCTTCATTTGAAAAGATGATTTTTTTGCCAAAATCGGCATCTTCTGTAAGTCGATCGCAGGCCTACTTAGCGAAGCGAAAACGCATTGGATGGTCAATTGACTTCAACTCCTGAACCAATTGGACTTTGTATGGCGTCATACCAAGGCCTTTATGCAAAATTCGCCTCAATGATGTCTCCGAAATGTTCAATTGTTGAGAACGACGGTGAATTGATGTTGATGGCGCTCCACGCACACTTTCTGCCACAGCAGCAATATTCTCGGGTGTACGCACTGTTTTTGGCTTTTCACGCTTTGGTTTATCGATGAGGATGCCATCACTTCTTTCACTTTTTTCACAAGATAACGAACATACGGAGCTGACGGTGCTTCTCTTCTTCCAAAATCCGTACGCAATTTTCGCACACATTCTGCATAATGTCGCAATTTTCCCAGCGTTGTTCAAGCGTATACACAATCATATTCGTTCAGCGGAAGGATAAAACTAATTATCTGTTAAATCAGACATGAGCTAAGTGTTACCATTCACGAAATAAGCACTAGTTGAAAAAAAAAAGTTAGATGGCGGACCCGATAGTTGCGCGAGTTGAACTTTGTACATTTGGAGGTGCTAAACCAAGTGGATGATACGCATTATGAAGCCGTGAGATACTATCTTGGAATTGATAAGTTCAAATCATCCGCCATACTTTTTCTAACAGAAGCAATGTTTCCAGCAGTCTGAGCATTGCGGCGATGCACGTGCCTAACTATATATGTCATGCTTCCAGTCTAAATTCAAATTTCTTTCTCAGTAGATTATTTATAACGATCATAATTACCTCATATAGAGCCTCGTCTGATAGACAGTGTGTTGGCTTATAAGACTCGAGTCCCCATCTCATCTCGGTGACTTCCTCTCAACAGTTTTCTGTCGAAAAATAAATAAAATTTCCATGAAAAGTTTCTAAAATTTCTAGTAGTGGGAAGTAGGTCCCGCCATTGACGTATAAAATTAACATACACAACGTGAGTGCCATGAAAATCTAGGTTGTAGTCCTGACTAAAGGACCAATTGACCAATTAAGTAAGTAAGAGTAGTGTGCCCCAATTTAAGCATTCCGTTACGGAATAATTCTGCTTTCAGGCCTGGTTCTGCAAAGCATAGCAATGGATGCAAGTAAGATTGCGAGTGCAATGTAAATCTTTCGGAGTGTTAGAGCCACAAGTGATAGAGCCCCTAACACTCGATATCGGCAGGTTTATGACTTTACTAAGTATGTATACATAAAAGCTCCTAATGATATGCTGTGCTTATATAAAAAAGAACTTATTTTTCCCTTTAGCTGAACTGTGGCGTGAAAAACCCAATTTATGTTAATAAAAGATTCAAAAATATTTCTGGAAATGCATTTTACTTATGAATTGTTACAGAGTTTACTCACCTAACAAGAATATGCATATTATAACACCTCCTAAATGTATGCTTTACATATTTTTGAACAAGGCATTTAATGCTTTTACTGCAAGCAGGTTATGCATTTCCTGTTTTAGAAGAAGAACAAGAAAAATTCCAACATCCATTCCATTTGGCTTATGGTTTTCAAAAAAAATTTACACAATATATTCAATATTTTGTTATGCAAATTACAGCATATATTTTGGGGTTATGACTACTTAAACTAGAGTACTAGCAGCATAGTCTTAAATGTATTTGGAACAGTAACCAAAACTAAAGCCATTCAAAATCTTGAAAATATTTCTCTTTCTATGCTTGTAATGCTAAAACATAATTCAGTAAGGTTTTTTTTAATATTATTTAAAACAAAATCCCTTGGCATATGCTACAATATTTAAAAGTGGCAAAAACAACTTTTTTTTTGTTTTATTTTCATATTTTTCTTTGTAATACTTTTGCATATAAACATTGTTTTACACACATGAAAGCTAAGCTAAGAAACGCAAGAAAAAGTTTCATTTTTCTTTAGCACACAAACATACTTTTAGGAGAATTTAAATATTTATAAACAAACAACAAGAACAATAAAAAAGAAACGACACGTCAAACAAAAATAAAATATTTTCATTGTTTTACAGTGTTTATTTTTGTTTCATTGTTTGTGTTTGTTTTTATAAATTTAATGAAATTTATTTTGAGAAAAATTTGTTGTTTTTTTTTTTTGCTTAAGTCTTAAGTATTTTTAAAATTTCTTTGTAGCCTACTTTAAGGACATTTTTTTTACTCTCTTCAAAAAAATTTTTCTTGGTTTTTTAAGTGTCTTGTTGGGTTTTTTATGGTATTATTAGACATGGTTTTCGTTTCAATATTGTGGTTTCGGTTTTTTTCTCTTCTTTTTCTTTTATTTGTTGCATTGTATAGCCTTTCATTCTGTTTTTTCTTGTGGTTTTTATAACATATTTCAAGGGGTTGTTATGGAATGCTCAGTTGTTGGGTGTGTGTGTAAATGTATAACTGCAGTATTGCATGCTCAGCTTGTGGCTGAAAAAAAATTTCTTAAAGTTGTAAAAATACTTGAAATTATAAGAGAGCCATGCTACTAACACTATTATGAAAAAAACTACTTTTTCCTAAAAATAGGCAATACAAAAAGACTAATTTGCAGCAAATAATAAAAGAAATTTAATTTAAAGGCTTAAATGTCTTTCATTATTTCTCTTTTGTAAAAATAATAAATTTATTGAAAAAACAACCAAAATATGTTAAAGCCTATTTTAAGGCTTTTAAACACTATTTATATTATTGTAGTAAATAAAAAATAAAAGAAAACTTATTTAAAGGCTCAAAATTTTCTTTAAAATTTCTATCAGAATCATAATTCCCAATTTTCTTCTTCTATAGAGAAAATTTTAAAGCCTATTTTAAGGCTTCTCATTACTAAATGGCCTTATTGTATTACTTACTATATTTTATACCAGGAATTTAAAAGCAAAATTTATTTAAAAATTTTACAAACAAAAAATTCAACAACCTAAATATTAAAGCCTACTTTAAGGCTTTTTAAACACTTTCAAATGTAGTTTAAGTATTACAAACCATCACTTTAGTTGCCTTTATTAAAATTTATGTAAGCTTAAGCATGTTTACCTTATATATTAAGATTTTAATTAAAACGGTAGCATATTTTTAGGAGATATGTCAGTCACACATGTCAAATCACTCAAAACATGATGTCTTACATTGTTATACATACAAAATTCAAACTAAAACGAAAACTAAAAGCAATATCAAATAAGCAATTTAATATTTTGTTTAATTTTGAGGGAAAAAAATATGATAAATTATATAATTGAAGTGTACTTTTAGGCTTTTTGGTTTTATAAAAGTGATACAAATATTACAAATTAATATTGTTTCCCTTAAATTAAGGGCTTCATTAAAAACAAATTTATATTCATTAAATATATTGAATCAAATAACCTCCTTTTTCTAAGAAATTGGGTTTTTCTCTCTCTCTCTCTTTTTGTAGCATAACCTTAAGGCTGCAAAGAAAAACTTGAAATTAAATTTGTTTATAGTATTTGTTTAAGAAACCAAGTAGTAGCAGATTAATGCAGAGAAAGTTTAAAATAATATTTTGATAAGTAAAGCATATTTTAAGGAGAATATTGATGTAAATGATAATAAAGAGCAGCTTAAAAAACAAAAGGACCATAGAACTATGGGATAAAGCTTTATTTTCTTATTTAATTGCTAATCTTTTATTGTCCGCAATTTAGGAAGGATAGAAAGCACAAAAGGGATAAAGCAATGCAATCAGGTTGCCATCTGAGCACTCTGTTCGTACGAGTTTAACCCGTGCAAGATATGGGTCTGTCGGGTGTGGTCTGTATGGTCACTATCTGTCTGGATAAATGAAAATTTATGGTAACTAGCAGCCAAATAAACTGACGGACAGGGGCCATAACCCTTCCATGAAGTAAAAAGGGATGTTCCGAAGCGTATATGTTTCATTAAATACTTGGGATACTTAAGATGAAAAATTTTGAACAGCTGTCTGTCTCTTTCTTTTATTTCAAAACTGCAATACTGTAATCCAGAGTAAAAATCGATTTTTAAATATTTAAAATTCATATTGAAATTCTATGATAATGCAGTTTATGATTTCGTTTTGCCTTAAAGTATGCTATAGATATTTATTATTATTATTATTTATTAAAGCATTAAATGATCGAACATTAAAAAGCAACAATATTTTTTTATTTCATTGCCAACAAAAGCAAGAATCTTCAATATTTCATTAATTTATAGAATATTTTTGCCATCATTTTTAATTATCTGTTGCCTATATATAGGCATAAATAAATGATTGTTTATGCCATTTGCTGTATTTTATAATATTTTTTATCTAGTGATTTATATAACAAAACGAAAGAAATATAAAAAACTAGAATAGCCAGCTGTAGACCACAATTCAAGCGTGCATTCATAAACTGAAAGAAAAAAAAAAGAATTTGATTCCGTTTGCCAAAACAAAAAAATACTATGTATAAAGAAATTAATGTAAACTAGAATATAAAAACTTTTACGAAATTTTTTACAAACAGCCTGAAATGTAGGCAGCAATTTAATTCCATTTTAAGACCAAAAAAAAGCAAGCCGAAAAATATGCCAAATATATGCTCCGCTAAACAATATGCTGCTACACTATTTAATAAAGCCATGAACAAGCATTCATAGAACTGTAAAATACAAACAAAAAAATAAGAGAAACAAAGCAAGAGAAGTGAGTTAAACTACAAATGCATTTTAAGGCCATAAAGTATGCTATGCTTTTTCTATGTACATATATAGCATAAACATTTACCATAAGTATGCAACAGTTGTTTTGAATAACTGTGGAAAAATATGATGTTGACCATAATATATAATATAATGTAATGAATTGAGTTAAATGCATGGAAGAAAGAAATAAAAGGCCATAAATTTAAAACACTTAAAAGGGTAAAAACAAGGCCCATGGCATGGCAGAATAAGATATATACATATATATTTCATATGGTTTTAATTAACGCCCATAACTAGGCCACAAAAACAAATGGTTTTTTGCATTAAACATTTTGCAAAATAATTAAGCAAGCGTCCATACAACATGATTCACAGCATGTTAACCAAACTCTGAATTCTATAAAATTTAATTTCTTCTAAAGCACCTAAAAGTATGTTTTCTATAAAAATGTTTGTATTACAAATTCTTCGAAATTTATCTTTACAACTCTTTGTAGTCCTTTTTACTTAAACACAAAACCATTTGTAGTATTTGCTTTAATACTACATACATTCTCTATCCCTTCCATATATGTTTTAGTTATTTACTGTAAAAATTTTACCCCTTTTAGGTATGCTACAGTTTTTTTTTTCAAGTTTCTGTTATTTATTACAATGTGTAGCCATAAACTGTAGAACATGCTTTACAAATAATAAAAAAAATGTTCTATTTATTCTAAAAGGCTTTTTTTTCGGTAGCAATTTAAGTAATATTGGAAAAATATTTTAAAGGCTTACATAGTTTAAGGTTAAAGGTCAAACAAAATTGTAAAATAATTTCTTAATATTTGTTTAATAACATACATTTCGATTTAAAAAACAAGTGAACAATCATGTCTAGCACAAATATTTAAAATAACCCAGTTTGTTGGCAATTTATCAGCTTAAAAGCATACTTTAAGGTGCGTTCATATTTAGCAAATATTTGCTAAAAAATACTTAAGTGATAACGTAAAGTAATATAAGCTATAAATTCCGTTTTAATATTTAATTTTCTCTAAGGAAAATAGTTCAATTAAAATTTAATTTTTCAACCAAAGAATGTTAAAAGAATAAGGGTCACGTAAAGGTCATTCTTCACCTTCTGAACAAAACCTGTAAACTCTACAATTTTGAACAATATCTCGCAATGAAACTGAATAAGAAAGAGTAGAGTAATTTGGAGTCTACATAGTCTTTTAAACGAGAGACCATTCTGTGGTCTGTGGAAGGTTTAAGACCCGATAGAGAGCAGACAGGCCCATTAGTCTAAGGCTTTACCTAGGTATCGACACAATGGCACACCTCACTGGGATCAAAACATTAGTGAATATAATGCATCTAGCAACACCTTACGAGGTCACATCGCCATATTCGAGTGTCTAATCGTAGCCATGCCTTTGGACATATCTTCCCTTTTGGCTACGGGTAGGCCAGATAGTGGAACATAACCGAGGATATTTGTCTAAGAGTGAAATATTTTTAACCCATGGGGAAACTGACGTATTTTTTCTAAGCGGAAGACTACGCCATCGTAATATGTGCTCAAGTCACGAAGTAGAAAGACTGGAACGTAGCACTTCTATGTGAAAAATTTTCAGCCAACAGAGCACACAGCAGGCTCAGAGTTAGTGCAGGCTCAGAGCAAGTTGAATGGATGTCATGGTATGTAAAAATTTTAGGCAATGATGAGATGGACGGGGCTGGCTGATAGAACAAGAAGAGATGTTTAAAGCATACATATATTCGACGCAAGCAAATATGGAACGAAACTAAGACTCTTTTCAAGTCAAATAGGGAATTATATTCGAAAGAGATATGATTTATTCATCAGACTGTCTAGAAGTAGCCGGAGAATACTATTTGCTCTTCTGACAGGGCACTGCAGGCTGTTGCGTCTATTCAAGGCGGTTACACATGTTAATGTTTCCATAAAACTGTTTCAAAAAATAATAGAAAAAATGCTTGCAAAGCTTAAAAATGTTGTTTCAAAACATAACCTCCCATACAGGTCCGATTTTGGTCATAGATCCAGTATACTTTCTTGGAGGATAGCTCTGATGTTTCAGATTTGAAATTGGAGACCATTTCATGCTTTGTAAGGATTACACATTGGTTTATAACCTAAACTAACAAAAAGTTTTCCACACTATGCGTAGAAATACTTCAGCAACAGTATTAAAATCACACCAATAGCGTTCTTTTATTTTGCAATTCTTTATTGCATACTTTTAGGTTAATATAAATTATACTATCCTTTGCCTATTTTTAGGATGATTGAATTTGAGACATAAGGGTGATTTAAATTTCGACAATATCTAACAAAAATTCAAATTCTTTAATTATTATTAAATATTTATGACACAAAGTATCCCTATGTTACACCTCTTTAATTAAATTAAAGCGTTTATAAAGTCTACCTTGACTTACGGCATACTAAACGCGGTATTTCAGGGACTCTCTTGACTCTCATAAATAACTCGTAATTTTTATATTCTGTGATTTTGCTTAACAACGTTGTTACGCCCCAAAGTATACCACAACTACAACAATAATTATTCCTTGAAATGTCAAAAATTTTGCACAAGTTGAAAACTAATTAAGTAGTGATGTCTACTTTAAGGCATTTACTTAAATAGAAAAGAAAACAAAACTATTTTTTTTTTTAATACTTACAATTATTATTTGCCTACTTATAGGCTATTTGCCTGAAAACATTGTCTACATTTCTTAAAGTATGCTTGGCTAATAATGGCGAAGAATGTGTGTATGTATGTATGTATATATTAAGAAAAAGCATAGTTTTAGGCTTTATATAAGAAAACTGCTTATTTTCATTTTATTTTTCTCTTTTGTTGGTGTTGGCAAAAAAGTATGAGTATAACAGTTATTAATCTGTCTCAAACATTGCTTTAGTAAAACTTTTCTATAGATTTCATTTTCAGCTGACTTTAAGCCTTAAAGTATGCTTAAGCTTTTTAATCATTTCATTCTTAAGTTTTCATTTCATTCCGGTTATTGTATTTCATTGAGCAAAATAAGCAAAACCATGATGATATTCACTATAAAGCCACCCACAATAATAATTATGCTTTAGTCTTAGCTAAAGGTAGCGGGAGTGGGGACCACTATTGTCAAGGCTATAGTTCTAGCCAATGAATTGGGTCAAATTCATTGAAAATTGAAATGCCAGGAAGCAAGAAATCTTTATGAAATTGCCACCATTTTCTTGCGAAACTTGTTCTTCTTATAACACTGCTCAACCGTAGAATATGGTTGAGTATGGCAGTAGGAATTTGATTTTGGCTTTTAGCCTAATTGTATGCTATGAAAAAAGGGAAGAGAAGCATAAGCAAAAATATAATTTCCTTTCTTTATTAAAGACATACTCCTAATGCTATACACACCACATTGAGTGGAGGTAGTAGGAGTGTTATGGCTGTATAAACTATTTGCTAACCATTCAAGCCGCTTAAATGGCCCAAATCACGCCTTATTTTACTGTGAATGATGTTAGATTTTGCTTTTTCTTTCCTGTTTTATTCGAATTTTATACGCTATTGACATTAAATCATATCTACTTGATATGCATTAAGCATAAAAATTATGAAAAGAACAAAACAAAATGGAACACAAACAGGTGCGTGACATGGGTATTAAAGGGAAAACCGTTGGCGCCTTGACTTATAAGACATACTAAATTATAGAGGAGCCTTAAAGTATACTTTACTTATATGGTTTTAAGTAAGTGCTCCTCACGATTGTCCCGTTGTTCGTTTTCGTCCATGTACGCCAAGCATTTCTTAGGGAAATTTCGGTTACTCTGAGATGGGTTCTAAGAATAAAGTTAAATAATAAATTGCTTATGAATTGGCCAGGGATGGTACAGGGCTCACAATCTTCAACATTCTGCTGGCCACAGTTGTGCAGGTTGTCTCAGTTAAACTGAGTGTGCTCCACTTCAGGGACAGCATAAGGACATGTCCATCACGTCTATGAACCCCCTGACCCCTGAAATCCTACAGAATAACTTAAATAATTAACAATATAGGAGAAACAGGCAGCGCCATCTACTTATAAGTGACACTCAATATGTTTCCAGAGAGGTCATGATTTCTAGGCAACGGCAGATAGCAAAGCCAGATACTAACCCCCAAAATTAAAGACCCTGACGACCTGCCCGCTTAGTTAGTAAAAAACTGGTAAAGTATATGGAACAATGGAATCCTGGTATTCCTTGTCCTGTTCGAAAAAAGAAAAATCACATGATATGCGCTAACAAGGGAGGTATAAGCCTTCTATCGACGATAGATTTCACTTGCCGAAAACAGATTGAATATTATCAATGCAGATTCAGATCTGATAAGCCCACCATCCATACGTAAAATCCTGAAGAAGGCCTATTAAAACAAAGTGGACTCATACCATATTATTGTCGACCATAAGGCAGTATTCGTGCTCTTGTAGTAATGTTTGAACTTGATTGGTATACTTTCGAAGCCGTTAGCGAAGGGTGTTTTTTATAGAGGTATAGAACTTTAAGTTGGCATTACTTTTCAAGATGGTGACCGATTTAACAGCTGTCAAGTGATTTATTCTCAGTTTGTTTTGGCAATTCATCATGAATAGACTCACGCCTGAACAACGCTTGCAAAGAGTGAAATTTTATTTCGAAAATAATGGTTCTGTGCGGAAAACGTATCGCGCACTACGTCCATTTTATCGTCGACAAAATCGTCCATCAGAGCAGTTAATTCGATTAACCATGGAACGTTTTCGCACCACGTTCACTCTTATTTATAACTCGCATCCCCAGAGACGCTGTACGGTGCGTACAGAATAAGCTATTGCTGCTGTAGGGCATAGCATTGAGGAAGACCCAAATGAGTCCATCCGCCATCGAGCACAGGAATTGGATCTGTGTCCATCCACTTTATGGAAGATTTTGCGGCAGGATCTTGGTTTGCGTGCTTACAAAATCCAACTCGTGCAAGATTTGAAGCCAAACGATCATCAAGTAAGGCGTAGATTCGTCGAATGGGCCCAAAACGAGATTACCGTTGTTCCCGATTTTCATAAGCGAATTTTGTTTAGCGATGAAGCTCACTTCTGGTTGAATGGCTACGTCAACAAACAAAACTGCCGCATTTGGAGTGAAGGTAATCCTTAAGTGTATGTGGAAACACCGTTACATCCAGAAAAACTGACTGTTTGGTGCGATTTATGGGCTGGTGGAATCATTGGTCCGTACTTTTTCAAAAACGATGTTGGCCAGAACGTTACAGTCAATGGTGATCGGTATAGAGCCATGATTACTAACTTTTTCATTCCTGAATTGAATAACCATGATGTCCAGGAGATGTGGTTTCAACAAGACGGCGCAACATGTCACACGGCTCGTGCCACAATAGATTTATTGAAAGACACGTTTGGTGACCGCCTAATTTCACGTTTTGGACCTGTGAATTGGCCTCCAAGATCTTGTGATTTAACACCGCTAGACTACTTTCTGTGGGGCTATGTAAAGTCATTGGTCTATGCGGTAAAGCCACAAACGCTTGACCATTTGGAAGACAACATTCGCCGTATTATTGCCGATATACGGCCACAAATGTTGGAAAAAGTCATCGAAAATTGGACGTCCAGATTGGACTACATCCGCGCCAGCCGTGGCGGTCATATGCCAGAAATCATATTTAAAATGTAATGCCACAAGATTATCTTTCGGATAAATAAAATTCATGTCAATCGAATAATCCATCGTTGTTTTATTGCAACTTAAAGTTCTATACCTCTATAAAAAAACACCCTTTATAAGCAACAGACCAAAATCCTACGAAAACGAATTGTTAATTACTCAATAAGTTATGGTATTACATATAAGCATAGCCTTTAATAAAGCAAAACACAATAACATATTTTTAGGGGCCATGGAAAATTAGAGTCTACTTTAAGGTGGACTAAAATGTTGTGGGTCCCAGAACACTCACTCCTCAAAAACTACCTCCCTGTTAGCACATATTCTATTTCTTTTTTTATTATTATTTACCAACTTTGTACGACAAGTTTAACCAACAATGTGGTTGAGGCAAAATAATGTGAATAAAAAAAAAAGAAAATTTTAAAAGAAAAACATGCATTTTTGCTAGAAAAAAAAACAAAGATAAATACTATGGAACATGCAACGGAGTGAGAGAAAAACAGCAAAACTAGAGCCAACAGAAAAATAAGTACAGAAAACATATGAAAAAAAAACAACCACTAATGTGAGGTCAATAGCCTAAAAGTATGCTGGTTTGCACAATTTTCTTTAGTACTCAGTACTTTAGGGTTAAATGATGTTTCTTAAGCAAAAAAATAAAAAAAAATACACAGAGAAAGCAAATGTCTAGGGTATACAACAAAAACAAAAACAAAAGAGTATAGTTTTTATTAAAAAAGAAAACAACAACAACAAGAAATAAATAATATGTTTAACGTATGAGTAAATACAACAACAACAACAACCAAACGTAATATCTTCACTATGTCTCGTGGTGGTAACACTAATGCATGAGTTCTTTACAGTTCTATGCTCTATTTTTCTCTCTCTTAGTCTTTGTCTCTGTCTTTCTCTTACTGTTTCTTTGTAAAAAACTTTAATTCCTAAGGTATTCAGACCTTTTTATTTATTTAACAAGAATTCTTTCTATCAAGTATTTGTTTTTGATCTACTTTTAGGCGTCAATCAACAGATGAACAGGATTTAGATTTGGTCTCCAATACCAGTGCAAGCTATAGACAAAGAAATATTATATTTCGCATATGGAATTTCAAACGTAAGGTAATGCTAATGACTTTTCTTAATATTTTACTGCTTTTTTTATTTTATTTCTTTCTTTATTCAATAATGGGTTTTGGCTTTGATTCATGCCATATTCTCTGTCCCTCTCTCTTTCTCTCTTTCTCTTTTTCTCTCTTTTTTTATAGAAAAAGTCTTCACACTATTTGGATAAATTTTGGCAGCATCAGGACACCAATTATGCCAAATTAAATAATGGAAATCAAGTTGAAAGGTGAGTGATAAAAAGCCATATTGTTAGTGCAATGGAATGAATAGGAATGAGAATGAGAACTATGAAATGAATATTTCAAAGGCTATTAATTATGATAATGAAGGCTAAAATAATAAAGAAAAGAATAAAAGCATTGGCTTTGATCTATGGAATACGCTTTTCCATTATTAAGACGCATAAAAGTAGGCAATGACTATTTATTCTTAATTAACCCTTAAAAGTAGGCAGTGATTATTCATTCTATTCATTCTTTATCATGCAAGATGTTTTCCAAATGGTTTGGGCTAGTAAATTGCTTAACTATACTTTTTTTAACCGCCTTAAAGTATGCATTAATATTTCTCCTTTTATTTATTTCAGTAACTCCGACATCCAGCTACAAAATTTGGATGTCAATAATCTTCTTATAACATCCGGCCATACCAAAGAAACCGCAGTTAACTATCTGCCTAGTCGAGTATCGAGCTCAAGAGCAAGTTCTTCCTTGGATCTGGAATGGGAACATGAATACACACAAATGCGTCAGTTTAATCAGCAATTGCTTAAGCAAAAACAAAACACACAAACACCAACACAAAACTACAGTCAATTGAGTATGATGATGATGGCCAGCAGCACGAATAAAGATGAAATATCAGCCGATGAGTCCTGGCAATACATGAATCAAGACGAGGATCAATCAATGGCCTCTTTGACCTCATTGGGGCCAACAAATGATTCCGTATGTGCAACGAACAGACAAAAAGAACGACAAAATGAAAAACGTAGTCTTTTGAAGTCGAATAGTCGTGTTTTAAAAAATGGTTCCATAACACGCAACTCTTCACACAACTCCTGGTCGCATATATCAACACCGGAATCCTTAGAATGGGACATAGATGAGGATCAACAGCAACAACTGAAAATGGAAGATGATAATTTGGATCATGAGACCTTAAAGCTGTTGCATCAAATTGAACAATTAAAAAATCGTGTTCTCTACGAGACCGGCGAAGGGTTATATGATATACTAGATAATGATCCCAATCGTTATGAATATATGAGGGCAACCACAACAGCTGCAACAACAAAAACGGCATTAACAACAGCAACAACAATAAATGCAAGTACAAAATGTTTTCAATTGGGTGATAGTGATGGTGAGAATGGCAATTATAGTTGATTAAACGAAGAAGTTTAAGAAAAACGAAAAACAGCCTAAAACTATGCTACATATTTTGCATAAATCAATTAAAATATCATTGTTAAACTTATGAGTATTTAAATTTAAACAAAACAAACAGAAAAATACAGAAAATAAGAGTAGAAAAGTTATTTATTTTAACTACACACCCCCTGAAAATATACAAAAGTGCCTCATTCCAGTTTAACACATAGAAAATGAAGAGAATTTTTTGGAAAATTCATTTGAAAAAAAAACAATAAGTTTTGTTTTAAATTTTCTATTTTAGTTATGCTTTTAAATCTGTTAAGGACCAAAGAATTATTGTTATTCTATTAAATTTTCAAATAGTAAATACACACAGAGTTATACATCACATATCCTAACATAGAAACATAATTTTTGTTTCTTAATTTTATTGGCATATATTTAGGGGCATCCGAGAAATAAAGTATATTTTTAGGAGGCTAAAACATTTGATATATTTCTAGGGATATAATATGATACCCTAAAAGGATTCGATAAAATGGGTTAATACTACATAACATACATTTTTTGGTGCGGGGATGACTCCTACTCACGTGAACCTGAGTTAAACATTGACATTAAAGACATGCAGACTAGAGGAAGAGTTTCTCCCATAGCAGTGTTATAAGCGAAACCTTCGAGTAAAGCTTTATTAGAATGGCAGAATTACCAACGGGATTGTCTTAAGAGAAACAAAAATTGTTCGAAATAAATTTCTTTGTCATTACAGTAGTGTGCAGAAGAATTTCGTTTTGTAATGTTTTACTCGATCCAAAAGTCAATCGACCGCTAAGGAATGGAATCTACGAAAATGGCAACTGCTAGATAAATATTTGCGATTGTCGTAAATAAGTCCCATTTTCATTAAAGCCATGGCAATCAATAGGACAGTGAAGCACAAAGCTCAACAACGGGTCTCTGTCCACAAGAACTCTTAAGGAGATTGCCTATAAATCGTATCTATTTCAAGGGTAGATGCAAGATTGCCTGTGAGTCTTATCTAATTTCCTAAAGATAGTATGCGCATTAATTTTATTTTAAACTCAACAATGACTATACGTTGCAGTTTTCACCACAACCGCTCTATTTATACCGTGTTAATTTTCAGTTTGGCAACTTCTAGAACTTAATGTTGATTTGTTATTGTTATTCTTTTTTCAGACGACTTTAATTGTCATGTGAGTGGACATACAAAATGCTTCATAATTAGGAGTAATTTAGACCCAACTCCTGAATCCACTAATTCGGACTATTCATTATACATTCTCTAACACTAGCGATGTTTATGGCAATGCGTCCATTGTGATAATGACCTAACCAGAGTCCGTAAACTTTTTTATGATAGTTTTCATTCATTGCACAGTAGACCGATTATTACGATCATAATTAGCTCGCAGTGCTCAAAAAGTAGACACATTTGAACAGTTTTTTTGGATGGCAAAGCTTTAATTATTTGTACACATTATTCTGCTGCTAAACGATCCACTTATATTGTGTATGTTAATTCTATCCCTACGTGGCAGGACCTACAATTTAAAATCGACTCCGAGTGACAGATTTTCTTGAGCAGCTCTACATGACAATTTTTATTTACTCTCAGAGTTTTTGCCAGAAATCTGCTGAGAAGAAGTCGTCGAAGAAATATTTGTAATATTTCAATTTGATCGAAATGTCTGACCTGGGGTTTAAACCGTGACCTCACGTCAAAGAAGCCGGCACACAACCTACTTGACTACGTCGACTGGTACTCCATATGAAAACTGTTTAATAACTGATAGTTTTATTAGTCTAACGGATTTGATACCGTTACTTTTAGCAGCCCGCTAAATTATAGTCACTTTAATAGTTTCCTAAAAGTATGCTAAATTTTTTCCAGATGCCCCCTAAACATATACAACATATTTTTAATTTTTTTTTTAATTTTTAAAACTAGATTGAGACTCATTACATTACGTTTATGACTTAAAAAAATGTCCTAAAAATTAATAAAAAAAATTTTAATTGTCGAAAACACCACAGTTGAACAAAATTAACATGAGATGATATTGTAATTATAATGTAAATTATTAATGAAATAAATTAAATAAATTATATACATACGAGTACATATAAATATTGTTTACACGCATGAATACATAGGCATATACTTACATATATAGAATATATTTATGAAACAAAACCAAAAAGAAAATAGAATTATTACTTAAATAATAAGGAGAAAAAGTAAATAAAAAAACAGAATATTTTAGTTTAAATTTTAAAACGTCTTTTTAATTTAAGTTTCTTATTTAACAGTATTTATTTTGAATTTCTAACTGTTCCGGAAATCAAATATACGAAACGAAATGAAGGAGAGATAAAAAATCACAAAACTAGCAAGACTCACTGGATCTATACAGCATTAGTCAGACCTATGAGAAATGAAAGAGAACTACCCCCAACTTGACGTGGCGAATAATATTATCCACCTGCATTATTATTACTGGTCCACTACGTACCATACCTCGTCTATCTCGGAAGACACTCACTATTGTAGGGGTTCAGCAGTTATCGTCTAATCCTTTAGAAGTATGAAATATGTACGTGATACCACAATATGACTTCACAAGGAAGTTCAGAATGTCAATTCCGAATAGCTGGTAGTGGAAAAATGATGTGTCGCATATCGTGAACGATTCCATACAAATCTGTGCATATGGTTCGAAATGTTTGAAGCAATGAATCGCTTTTTCGCTACTCATAAGTACTCATGAAATTTTGAGTATGAGTGAGTCAACAGTATTGAAATCCAACTACTCTGATTCATTCGTACTCAGTACAACATTGATTTATAAGTACAAGTTGCAATGAGTATGAGTACAACGTTGACATCAAACTCATAACATTCGAACTATGTTTGATTCATACGCCTACTCAGACCAGATTCATAAATTTAGAAAAATACTTATAAATTATTCGAGTAGTATGAGTATGACATTAAAATAAGTATGAATGCGTATAAGTATCAGAAATTATAAGTATGATTCGAATCTACTCATCGTTCTGAATACTCATTGCTGACCTCTGCTGTATGTATAGACATCTCGAGCATATCTGATTCGATAAGGCTATCGGATTACAGTGGGATATGAGAGACATCCAGGCTGCGGTGTTGATTATTAAACGACCTCTAGAATGGTCTAAGGTTACTATTTCATAAAAATCTCTACATATGGTTCGGAATGACTGAAGCTGTCGATGGAGGTATCCTTTCGAGTATAGCAAATTCGATAAGCCTATCGGATTACAGTGTCCCTCAAACGGAAATAAGTGCCATACGATGATGATTATTAAACAACCTCTAGGAAAACAACCTCTAGGATGGTTTAAGATAACAATGGAAGAACTGTTGCAACCATCGAACATTTTTTTTCTCTGCATTGGGAGCACTTTAGAGAACTTTTAATTGATAATACAGTGAAAGATGCCATTAAACCGTGTGTCCAGCTTCGAATATGGATAGGTTAGCACAGATAAATTGGCTAAGAATAGATGGAAGGCGCTGAAAGTTTGCTCAAACTCCAAAGCAGTAATTTTAAAGCAGTTACTGGGGCCGTTATTGCAGATTACATTGAGGTTACTCATGCAAGATATATTGGTTTTCATCATATGGTTAGTGAGTTCCAAACGAGCTCCGCAAGCTTATAGGGTAGGTAAGTAGGAAGGTTGGAGTGGTAGTTTTGATATCAAAAGCTCACTTGAGTAAGCATAGCGACCCGTTGTGACGCCACAGGTGTACACAGTCCCTGTACTGACCAAGTTTCACCAAACTAGGGAAGAAGAAGCACAAAGGCTGCACAGGCTGATATGGAAGAAGAGTAAATTGTTCTTCATCAATTGGGTACAAGCAAAGCGCTATGTCTGAGAAGTAAAACCGGCTTTGTTTCTATAATTTCACTGAGAATCTACAGTCTCTTCTAAGAAGCTTCCACAGAAGCTTTGGTTGGTTTTAGGTCTTTGGGGAATGGATGACTATAGCATCTCAAACGGCCATATATAGTCCGATCATGTCTATCCTATCCGCTTGCCTTGACAGCCATTTCTACTACTGTCAAGATTATAAAAAGTCTAGTGGGAGGAGAAAGCATACAGATGTATACAGAAAAGAAGAGAAAAAATCGTTTCTCTTAGTGAAAGTGTAGCGACTAATTCGAATTTCTTAAATCCATGTCTTCCTTAGCAATTGAGCTTAATTTACTGCTCATCGCCTTGTATTTAGCATATGAAATTCAATATAAGCCGGTTCACCATTTGTAATGCGATTCCGAAAACGAAAAATCTAGATACGGGTGTTTTGCTTTTACATTGCTTAACATTAAGCTACAAAAACAAAACAATACAGTAAACAAACATGTTTACAAATTATCGTACACACATCAGAATAAAAAAAATGGTAAACAAGTAAACAAAAATACACAAACAACACTGCAATAATAAATGTAAACATCGTTGTTTACAATGTAAACAACGTTGCTTACAATGTAAACAACGTTGCTTACAATGTAAACATCGTTGCTTACATTTATAGGGATTTCAAGAAAGCGAAGTCATGAACATTCGCCATCAAGAACATTCGTCAGACTGTTTACTCTGCCATTTAAAAGGCAAGGCAAAGCAGGCGACTGTGTGAGTGAAGTTCAGTCTGTTTTGTATGAAGACCCGGTATGTTTGAAGAGAGTAATTGTGTCGAATAATTATCTAGTAATAGTTACTGTTTATGCAAAGGGTATAAACAGAGGAATAACAAAAAAAGGCAATTGTTGTTGTTTACATAAAGTTGTAAACAGTGAAACACAGAATTGGGCGAATAATAATGCAATCTTTTCAAACGCTTTTTAAAAGGTAAAAACCTAACAATATATTGATTGTGTGGTAGAGCAACAAGCCATGAGTTCTTCAGCAATTATTCGTGAGTAAAAAGTGATTGTGGAAAAACCCTTGCATCAGGAAAAGGTCTGCATTATGGTGTGGAGTTGTAATTGGGCGATATTTCGATAAAAGACCCTTGAAGAATTGTTTGAGTCGACTCAGAGTGCTAAAATAATACGAAAATTGATACATTTTTGTCTGCAATTGAATGTTATAAACTGGATGCAATATGGTTCCAAGAAAACTGTCATAATACGATCGATTTTGTCTTCATTTCAAGGGAAGTTTCCACCACCAATACCATGGTGCCAGACGCCAATCGACTATCTTCTGTGGGATGCCATTAAAGATCGCATTTACTATGAAATAAAATACAATTTATTTTTTATTTATTTAAATAATAATTTTTATTTATTTATTAATTAATTTATTATTAAATATACGTTTTCTTTATTCATACAAAAATTATTTTGTTCGTTGCATTTTCGTTTTCAAACAAATAAAAATTTCTATTCAATACTACAAACTAAAGTTAAAAAAACTAAAAAAAAATAAAATTAAAAAACAAAAAATTCGTTAACGAAAAATGGCGAAAATAGCTTAAATTTAAGGAAACTAACGACAAAACAAAATGGCAAAATTGTTTGAATTTCTTTTTTTTTTTTTGTTCAATTTTATACAGAGTCTTAAGAGTATTATTTCGTTCAAAACATTATAAAAAACATAAGAGCGGCAGCATTTTAACCAAAGATTGTATTCTTAATACGGCTAAGGAGACCAGGTCTTTCGGGTTCAGCTTGGACTTCAATTTGCTAAAAGAAAAGAAATGAAAAGACAATTAAATTTCGATTTTCATGGAATGAATTCATTCTTTAACTTACCCCAGTAGCCAGAACTTGTTTTTCATTTGCCATGGGTTGGCGATGAGTAAAAGTACCACTTAAGTCCTCTACCTCTACCTGCTGCTGTTGTTGTTGGCCATAGCCGCCATGGGTATAGGAAGATGAGGACGAAGCCGAAGCTGATGCAGAACCATAGGGTCCAGAGAGATCTTCAATTTGCACTTGTTGGCCATAATCATCCTCCATTTGCTGTTGCTGCTGACCATAGTCACCTTGAGCACCACCATGAGCATAACCATGACTGAAATGTTGATTATAACCAGCAGCACCACCACCATAGTGAGTACCACTATGAGAAGCACTATGAGAACTACTATGAGCTGCACCATAACCTCCTGTTTGTTGGCTAGGTTCTAATGTCATTGCTGCCATGGGTGGTGTTGGCAACATATATTTGCCACCGGCTACACCAGGCTCATCATTGTCCATATGCTCTTCAAAAACATTGGGTGGCTGGTCACCACGATCTTTGGAAATATTGGGTTTAGGATAGCCAGTGCTACTAGTAGTGCCGTTACCATTTTCCCAGCCTCCAGGGCCGCCATAACTGAAGGGCAAACGTGCCTGACTAAGCAAATACAACTTACGGCGCCATTGCACCAGATTATCGCCTGTCAAACCGGTCTTGCGTTGCAACACACCATAACGTCTGTTCTCATTGGAGCCCCATTGTAATTTCTCCTGTTCGGAGGATGTCTTCTTGTGCATTACATAGGTAATGTAACGTAATTCTTTGTCACGGAAATCTTGCAATTGATTGAGATTCATTTGATAGTACTGGGCCAAGTTTTGAATGCGTTCGAATTCGGCTATTTGCCAATCCTTAAGTTCCTGGGCTGTAATGCCAATATTGCCAGCCAAGCTATTGAACAACATTTCCTGTTTCTGCCAATTGCGCAAATTGTCCAAAGTATAGCTCTTGTCCTTAATGAAACTGTACAGGCGGTCTCTTTCCACCTTTTGCCAGGGTTCTACCTTCAGCAGTTGGGTTTTGTCCAGCAAGCCTTCATCGTTCATAATGGAAATTTGCACCTTTTGGAAGGGAGCCAACTCTTCCAAGGTACAGCCATACATGCGGGTCAATTGTCTTTGAAAATAGTCATCTTGGGCAATGAATTCCAAGAATTCTTCCTGGGTTATGGGTATATCCTGGGCAATGGCTCTCAGCCGTTGTCTTTCCTGCTCTTGCCAGTTGTTGTATTGGTTGGGATAGCTACCACTACCCTGGTTATAGATGCTCTTTACCAAACCCAAGTTTACCAAGCGCTTGATTTCATTTCTAATCCAAATTTCCACTTCCTCAATGGTTACATGATACTGATCACAGATCCTGTTCAAGGTAGTCTGATCCTTTAGGATTTCCTGTTCCCATTGCTGTTGGTTCTTATAGGGATTGCGTATGACCAAATTGTACAGGCGATCCTTTTCGTTCTTTTGCCATTCGGTAAGATTTTCGGTTACAATTTTCCTTTGGTTCAACAACTTTTGCAATTCTTGGCGGTACCATTCGGTAATTTGTTCCACAGTCAAGTGGTATTGATGGGCCAAACGTTGCAAGTAGTTGCGATCATTGATCAACTGGCGTTCCAGTTCTTCTAAGGACCATTGTTGTTGTTTGCGCAATTTATCATTGATTAATTGCTGCAAATGTTTTTGTTCTTGGACCTCCCATTCTTCCACGGTAGTGGAACCATAGATAAAGCCTTGTGGCACTAATTCTTGGGCAGCTTGTCTCAACCAGGTTTCAATATCTTGCACGGTAATATGATGTTGCAAGGCAAATTGTTCCCAGCGTGGTCGTCCATCCTTAAGATATTGTTCGAATTCTTGCCAGGTCATGGGTTTCACTTGGGCTGTGGCCACTAAATGTCCCTTGGTTTGTGCCTTCCAGAGTTCCTCATCCGTAGCCATGCCATGATTATTCCAGTTTTGTTGTGGCTGGGTGGTGGACCATGATTCATGGAATTCCCAATCGTTGATCTTATTATCGGGTCCCTTAACCATGCCCAAGAGTTGAAGGCGTGCACCTTCTTGTTCCACCCAGGATTCAATATCCTCCACGGTAACATGATAATCCTGGGCAATACGTTGTAATCTAGCCTTGTCACGCTTAATGAATGAATCCAATTCCTCGGTGGTGGCAGCCTTGTTCTGTTGTCTCAACCAGTCTTGCAAACGTTCACGTTCAATCTTTTGCCAGTAGGATAATTGCTCGACCTGCACCAAGCCAGAGTTCTTAAGTCTCTGCAATTCATCCTTCATCCATTGTTCGATTTGTTGCACGGACACATTGTATTCAGTGGCCAGTTTTTGCAAACGTGTCCTATCTCTTCTCAATTGTTGTTCAAATTCTTCGTTGCTGATTTCTCTCTGTTGCTGCAAGCATAAGGCAATTAAACGTTTCTGCTCATCTTCTTGCCATTTGGTAAGGTTTTCCACTTGCACTTCACCAGTGGTCTTCAAATTCAACAATTGTTCTCTCAACCACTGTTCAATTTCAGTGACACTGATGGAGTACTGTTGCGAGAGTTGCTGGATGTGATCCTTTTGTTTCTTAAGTTCCACTTGGTATTGCACCAAGTTGAGGCGATTGTTTTCTCTAATCAACTGCTTAAGTCTTTCCACTTCTGAAACCTGCCAGGCAGCCAATTTGGCAATCTGCTCGCCCGAATCTTTACGCAAACGCAAAAGCTCACGTATCATCCATTCCTCGACTTCCTTAACGCTAATGCGATAGAAATCAGCCAATTGGTTAAGATGATCGCGATCATTTCTTAAACGATCCTCGTATTCCTTGGTGGTCCATTCGTTTTTGTGTTGCTTAATCAGATTGATAATGTAATCACGTTCGGCCAATTGCCAGCCCTTCAACTGTTCCAACTCAAATTTGCCTTTTTCCTTGAGATCTTGTATGACCTTCTGGACATACTGCTCGACTTCGTTAACATTGACATGATACTGGCGGGCCAAGTTCATGAGGAAAGATCTATCCTTCTGCACCTTGCGTTCAAATTCCTCCACTGTGATACCAGACTGCTGTTGCAACAGACTGAGTATGCGTTGTTGTTGCTCCTTCTGCCATTGTGTAAGTTTTTCCACATTCAATTTACCCTGTTGCTGCAAGCGAGCGATTTCACTTTGAATCCATTTCTCGATTTCCTCTACGGAGGTGTGATACTGGAAGGCAGTCTTTTGCATATGATCACGATCTTGTCTCAACACCTGCTCGAACTCCTCTACGGACCATTGTTTGTTTTGCTTAAGCAAAGCATCTAAACGTTCACGTTCAGCTATTTGCCATGAGGTCAAGTTATTAATTTGCAACTGACCCTCATCACGTAGGCGGGCCAATTCCTTCTTCATCCAGCCTTCAATTTCTTCTACTTGGATTTGATAGTCGCGGGCCAATTTTTCCAAAAGTTCACGATCTTGTCTGAGTCTTTGTTCCAACTGTTCGGTGGATTGGTATTGTTCCTGGGTAATGCGTTCCAAGTAACGTCTTTCCACTTCTTGCCAATTGGTTAACTTTTCATTGGGCTTAAGCAAACCCATGGCTACAAATCTTTGTTCCTCGTTCTTAACCCATTGTTCGATTTCTTCAATCTTAACATTGTGTTGCATGGCCAAAGCCTGAAGTCTATTACGATCTTCCAAAAGCCATTTGTGGAATTCTTCCACGGTAAAGTCACGTTCCTTAACCATGTTGGTTAAATTGCCTCTCCATTCGGTTTGCCAGTCTTTCAATTTCTCTAATTCCACTAAACCTTCAGCTTGTAATCTGGCAATCTCCTTCTTAATCCACTCTTCAATCTCCTCTACACGCACTTGATGTTGGTGGGCAGTGCTATACAAGTGTGTCTGATCGTTCTTGATCTTCTCTTCCAACTCCTTAATGGACAAGTTGTTCTGTTGAATCAAATTCATAAGGCGTTCACGTTCTATCTTTTGCCAGTTGTTCAATTGCTCTTGGATTTGCAACATGCCCAGCGACTGTAAACGTTCACCTTCTTTCTTAATCCAGGTTTCAATTTCGGTGGTCTTAACATTGTACATCCTGGCCAAATCAGCCAATTTCTGACGATCGGATAACAATTTGCGTTCGAATTCCTCAACGGTTAATGTGTTATCCTGCAACAGTAGAATGATTTGATCGCGTTCGGCCTTTTGCCATTCTTGTAGCTCTTCGTTCTTAACCAAACCTTGACTTTGCAAACGCATCAATTCCTTCTTAAGCCATTCTTCGATTTCGGAAACCTTGACATTATAATTGGCAGCCAATTGATTCAAATGGCTTTGATCGGTTTTGATCTTCAGTTCCAAATCTTGTACGGTAGCATGACTTTGCTGTACGATCAGCATTAAACGCTCTCTTTCTTTTTGCTGCCATTCCAACAATTCCTTTTTGACCTCATTGAGGAAACCTTCACTCTTTAATTCATTGATTTCCTTACGCAACCAATCCTGGATTTCGGTAATCTGTACATTGTAGGTGTTTGCCAAGTTCTGTAATCTGTGGCGATCGTTAACGATTTGACTTTGGAATTCCTCCAGGGTAAGATCATTTTGGGCAATAATTTTCTTGAGATTTTCATGCTCACGCAATTGCCACTCCTTAATACCCAATTCGAGTTGCATTTGACCATCCTTCTGCAAACGGTCCAATTCTTGTCTCTGCCACTTCTCTAATTCCTCAATGCTGACGTGGTACTTATTGGCCAGTGTTTGCAAGTAAATACGATCTTTGGCCATTTGTTCGTCAATGTTGCCCACCGAACCACGATGACTCTTGACAATATTCTCCAAGCGTTGACGTTCCGATTGTTGCCATTCGGTAATGCGGGTCATTTCATTGCGTTGCTCGGTAATAATGCCACCCAAACGCGACAATTCACCCTTCAACCATTTCTCCAAATCGCCTACATTACCACGGTACTTAAGCGATAAGTCAGACAGCTTTTGTTGATCCATTTTAATGGAGTTCTGCAATTGATCGATGGTGTTATTATGTTGTCTGATCAATTCCTCCAAACGTTCTTGTTCGCTGGTACGTGTTAGGGAACCAGTAGCTGGTCGGGTAATCATGGAATTGTTTTGATCATTAAAGTACACATAAAGACGATCCAATTCCTCAATCTGCCAGTTCTTCAATTCGTCAACAGTAATGTGATATTGACGGGCCAATTGAGCCAATTTATCGTTATTCTCACGTTGCCATCTTTCCAAATCCTCACGGGTTACACTGTTCTGATGGATCAACCAATCTAAACGGCCTCTTTCCGAACGTTTCCAGTTGGTATCATCAGTAGTTTGGGCACGATATTGACCCAACAAAACACGATAACGTTCCAATTCTTTGCGATGCCATTCCTGGATCTCTTCCAAGGTGCAATGATAACGTTCGGCCAAAGCCAAAAGTCTTTCCTCCTGTTGTCTTTGCCATTCTTCCAAACGTTGGGGAGTAATATTACCCGAACTAGTCAAGAACCAGAAGAAACGTTCACGTTCTTCACGTTTCCATTCTTCATCTCTGGGCACAGACCATTCACCGAAAGGTCTTTCGGTATCATACACCAATTTGCCATCGACCCATTTCTTATGGCTTTCAGAGCCAGAGACAACAGTACCATCAGCATTGGTTATAATGGTTTTATTGTAACGTCTAACGGTAACAGTGGAACCAGGACCATAATAATGAGGCTGATAACCTGAATCAAACGATTCCACTTCGGATTTGGCAGTAGTGTCTACGGGCACATGTACAGGAGGTTTGTAGAGATTTGAACTTGAACCCCAATGGGAGTTGACATTAACCACGGGACTATAGCCGACAACACTGGGTTCCATATTCTGATTAACCCAATCGTAGATAGTCTTCTTGCGTGTAACAGTGGTAGAACCACCAGCTGGTACATAAACTTGGCCACCGCTAGTATAGCCGCTATTCGTAGAACCATAAGTGCTGGAACCATAGGCGGGGGTAACATAACTGCCAGTATATACAGGCACTGTATTGGTGGTAATAATAGTACGATTTCTCTTAACAACAGTTACATAGGGATTCTCGTATGTACCATCACCCATACGTTTATGGGCCTCGGTTTCGTTTTTGTGCACCACATAAGTCTTGCCATCAACCACCTTTACCTCGGCAGGGTAGTTATAGGATTGGACATTATCGAAATTGTTCAGGTCCAAAGATTGCTGTTGCTGACCATAGTCTAAACCGCCTCCAACATATTTTTGTAAAATTTCAGAGGATTTCCATTCAAAGAAATTGGGTTGGGCAATGGTGGTATAGGTGACCAAGCCATTGCGCATATCATTGACCAATTGCTCACTCTGTAAGCGGCAAATGGCATCCAATTCACCTGAAGTCTTGCCAGTCAGGCTAATAATGCTTTCTGAAAAAGAAAAGAACAATTTTTGAAGGCTGAGTTAAAAAGAAAACGACATTTGCACTTACCCGTCCAAGGTGTATAGCTGGTGCTATAGCCTGAAGTGGAACCTGAAGACATGCTATTGTATTCCTGTCTCAAGCGATTGGCAAATTGTCTAATGTCATCGATGTGGCTATAAGCCCAACTAGTTAGACCACAACAGGAACCATAAGAAGAGGTTGAAGAGGAGGATGACGATGACGAGGATGATGAAGAGGAGGCATAAGATGCTGAGTACTGGCCACTACCACCACCGGGTGTATAGGGACAGGCACTATATGAGCCACCACATTCTACTGCTCTACGATTGTAGGCACCATAGCCGGTACTACAATGTACCAAAGCTACTGAAACTAAAACAAGGCTTAAGCCTCTCATTTTGACTTTTAAAGCTTCTCAAAGGTTTGTAAAAAGCTGCAAAAGAAAATAAAAATAAAAGAATTAAAATTTGTCCTACATTTTAGTAGATCAATTGGATTTAATTAGGTTCGCATAGATCAAATAGGTTTGTATAAAATTTGTACGGAATTATAAAAATATAAAGGCATAAGTAGCTCTTAACCCCACATTTTTTAAGACAGATGAGATCTACTATGAGGCAAACTGTTCTACATTTAGTTCTACTTTTTAGAGCAGTTTATATTTAATTAGATCTGAATAGACCAAATGAGTTTAAAATTTGTACAGAATTATAATATATTTGAGATCTGCTTTGATGCAAACTGTTCTACATTTAGTTCTACATTTTAGATCAGTTGGATTTAATTAGGTCCGAATAGATCAGATTAATTTATTTAGAATTTGAACAGAATTATAAGCATAGAAAAGCATAAGTAGCAATTAACACACATTTTTTAAAACAGATGAGATCTACTTTGATGCAAACTGTTCTACATTTAGTTCTACATTTTAGATCAATTCGATTTAAGTAGGTTCACATACGTCCACTAAGATTGTAAAAAAATTGTACAGGATTATAAAAATATGATATCGTAATAGTTATTAACCCAAATTCTTTTTACTTTTATTCAAACTGTTCTAAAATGGTTTACAAAGTTAGGTTAGGTTAGAGGACGTGTACTTGTCAATTTAAACAAGTACAGTACCCGGAGGTCGATTTGACGCATTGTATATAACGTTCTTAAGAAGGAAGGATAAAAGAGGGGATAGGAAAAAGGAGCGGAAGTAGGAAGGGAGATTGGGAAGCAAAGGAAATGATTTACAAAGAGCAATAAAAATTGTGTACCATAGTAATCAATTCAGCTATTAGAGCATCTAATTAGAGACAAATTTATATTAGGACCAGCCGACTAAATCTACTTTAGGGCAAACTGATCTATTTAGATCCAATCTGTATAGATTATAGTATTCCTCGGAAAGAAGCACAAACAAAAATGCTTGCAGAACAGCGGGAATTCTAATATCGAAATCTTACACTTGAGAGCAAATAGCAGCGTGTCATTCAAGCTGACAGAATTCTATGGCTGCCTTCCAAAATGTTAGTTGCTTTGTGTTTGAGCAAAGTATCGTGTTTGATAATGCCGCTGTACAAAATATATTCAATGTATTCTATTTCAAAAAGTCGTCAACTTGTATTTTTAACGCAGTCAAAAAGCAATCAGGCATCTGGTTTATAGTTGATGCATTGTTTCGTTACTTTGCATATCTACAAAGTTTATATACAGTAGTAGAACTGCATACAAACTTTGTGTTGATACATTTTGGAAGGCAGCCTATTTGTCTCACTGGTATCAATGACTTTGTATTGGATGGAATGCAGGCTGACTGATGTGGTGAACAAAGTTGTAATTTACTGGGCCCCCACGGCAAACTTTATAGACATAATCAAGAGTCCTATTGTAGCTTTAACTAGGCAGAGAACCAGGCCGTTAACTCACCCGAGACCTGCACCAGGTCAGATTAGTAGCAGGAGAGCTTTTCAAATTACGAAAGGTGAACATTGGTGGATTGTTGGATTTCTATCAGGAATCAATTAGCTGAGATTGCGTTGCCTCAGTTGGTTATGTCAAGCAGAATGACACATTCTATGACACATTCTTTCGAATGCATTCCGCTGTCTAATTTGTATACTACTCTTTCCAATTAATCTGCCGTGTGGCGTGATTGGTAAATATTCGATTGCAAACGTTCCAGAAATCTAGAAACGTTTAATCGCACGAACGAGGGAACTAGAGAAGAGGATCAATTTTGAAAAGAAAATTGTTACAAAGCGGGTGAATTTTTTTAAAGTAAATTTAAAATATCAGTTGCAATTTTTCGTGCTTAAAAGCGGGTAGTTTCTGCATATTTTAAAGCAAAAATCGAGTTTGCCTAAGTTTCAGTGCCGCCGTAGTCTAGTAGGTAGTGTCTTGGCTTATTAGACGAAAAGCCAGGATTCAAACCCCAGGCCAGACATCAAAGAAAAATACAAAAAGTATTTCTTCGGCGGCGACCCTATGCTCCCTAGAGCAGTAAGAGGAACATAATAAATAATAAATTTCTTCGGCGACTTCCTCTCAGCAGATTTCTGGCAAAAATTCTGAGAGTAAATAAAATTTACCATGAAAAGTTTCTCAAAAAATCTGTCGTTCGGAGTCGACTTTAAACTGTAGGTCCCGCCACTTTTGTATAAAATTAACACACACAACATGAGTGGTGTGAGAAACTAGGTCGTAATCCCGACTGAAGGGTTGTAATGATCAATTATGTATGTATGTAAGAGGTGAATTATTATATTCAGGGCGCCAATACCCGGAGAATACTGTATTTTTTCTTTTGCAAAAATAAAAAAAAAAATTATTTATTTCTGTTTTTATTTTTTAGGAAACCATTCATGATTACGTATTAGTTAGAAAACTGCTCTAATTTTTCATCATAATCTCTAATACGAAACGATCGTGAGAGTAGCGGTTTTATATTCTGTTTTGAAAAATGATAAGAAAATTTTTTAATGAATTTCAATTTTTTTTAAATACTACACGCAAAATCATGTCCATTATCTATTCTAAATTCTAATTATTTATTTAAAAATATAAAAAAAAAATTATTAAAAAAAGAAAATTATCAGTTTAATAAAAACGTAATGAAAAGTTCAAAAGGTGATTTGAAAAAAAATAAACAACAACAAAAAATAATAATTTTTGAAAACACGTTCAAAATTTATTTGAAACATGACATAATTATTGTATAAAAATATTTAAAAAAATGAAAGAAATTGAGACAAATTTGATTTAAGAAATTGGGGTGATATCCGGTGAAAGGCAATTAAGTGCAGGCGCAAGGTTGTGCAAAAAAAAACTAATTTTTGCAAAATTATCACCGGGTAATAAAAAAAAATTCAAATTTGGGTCATTAAACATATTTTCATATGCAATATTTAAATAGAATTGCAAATACAACAAAATTGGCACATTTAGCAAATATTTAACAAACATGTGAAAGTGGAACAGCGACCTAAATTTATTTTTCTAAATGTTATCAGCCATATTGCAACCCAAAATTCTAGTGAGCAGCATTTTAGCTTGCAAGTTTGGAGGTTCTGAGTTCAATTCCCACCAAAGAGTGTTGTTTGTTATAATTCGAGAATTATTAAAAAATAAATAAATACTTTCCAGCACTGTAACACAAGCCACTGACTTCTATGTCTAAATACTAGCAGAAAATCACACCAAACCAACATACTAGTATTCCCTGTAATAAGGTGTACTCGGGAAATGTGGTAAAAAAAAAACATTCGTATAAGCTAAGATCAGGATCACATACATATTTCCGACATGGCTTTCACGTCCAAAGGCCTAGCAACATAGAGTCTTTATAATTTTTTTTTAAACAGGTCGTTAGCCTAACTATAAATACGATTTCAAATTTACTTCTTTCTTTTGTAGCGCTTAACTTTGGTCGAATAATGGTGATTCTAGACAACTCTGTTCAGAACAGTTGTTTATACATATAAAAAATTAAGGCCAAGCTATTCTACCAACACATACAAAAAGTCGAACCATTAGAAGTCTAATAGGAAGTCTCTTCTATAGCTGCCTTCGCATATGTGTTCATATCTTTCATCTCCTCTGACCTTAAGGGTTTTAATCAAGACAGTTGTTGTAATATATCCTGTTGGTGCTAGTTTCATATGAATCTAGAACGTCACAAGGTTCACAAAATTATGCTAACAGAACAGTTACGATTAGTTGGATCCTACGGATGTCTATTTTCATTTATCGTAAGATTAACATTGTGATTGAATATTTGCATTTTAAGTGCAGTGGCCTTTTGCCATTTGTATTATATTCTGAATGTCTTTAGAAGAGCCTCCTGCTATTGCAATGCTTGAGTCGAACTATATGAAGGTATTATCGTCTTTAAGAAAGCCCTCAGACAAGTTGGCGGACCCCAGATTTGTTAGCACAATTTTTATTTTACTAGAGTTTATTCTCAACAACATTTGAGTAGACATAAACATAACCTTGCTTAGCTTTTCATGCATGTCAGCGTGATTATAAGCATGCGGTCACGTAGACCCCAATCTATGCTTCTACTAGACTGACTCCCATCATTTCCATAATATTGTCTAGGATGGTGATAAATAATACAAACGATAACACGTCATTTCTGATAGCAATTGTATCACTGTGTTGATTCTTATGTAATACCAGCCAGAAAGTATTGTAGTAAAGGCTCTTTACAATATGCGGCACTTTCTTCGGAATTATAGAGTCTCAAAGGGCTTTAAAAAGTCTGGTGCTGAATTGCCAGTCGAGAGAATGCTCTATTTATTGGATGCTTGATCCTAGCGGTAGAAAAGTTTAATGTTGCCGTCTTAGTTCATCGCCTAACAATCTTAAGGTAAGTATTAAGCAATATGTTGAACTGCCAGTCAAGAGATTGCTCCGTATGGTGGACGTTTGATTCTGGCTGTACCGCCAGCTCTTTGTTGTCGTTCATCGAGTATTTTGAATTGGAATGGAATGTAGTTCCTCTAAGTTTTAGTTCAATTTCAGTTGCTGAGCATTAAAGTTTATTGATTTTTTCATTGTGATTCCAATTAAAAGTCCTTTTTGTGTCGTAAAAGAATCATGCTACTTGAAATAACTATTCAGTCGGTTAAGCTCTCTTTTCGAGTTGCCTTCTCATATATTTAGAGGTCCTTCAACATCCTGATGGTTCCTATCTACCCATTTCATAAAATATACTCTTTTAGTGTGTTTAAGGTGCATTCACTAACACCTGGTAATGTAGTTAAAATATAGAGAGGCCACAAGATTGCCAATATTGTTCGGTAATACCGGCCGACAAAAACCTTAATGGTAACTACATCTTCTAGTCCTGTATTCCATGTCCCACTTTTATACAGTACAATGAAGTTTAAATTGCTATTGTCTGTTTGGTTCTTAGTTCAGATGGAGATTTTGAAGCAACTCTACATCGTATAAAGCATCCCATATAGAGGTTATGGCTTTTCGATTGTATTCTTAGGGCCATTTTTTGAATGCAAGTTTAAACTCGAGTTTAAGTTAATCTCCAGTTAAACTCCGTTTTCAGTTTTTGGATTGACTTAATCTTGAGTTTAACCTTACGGTTAAGCAGTTAATCTGGAATTTAAACCACCAACGTTGGTTAACTTTAACTGGAGATTAACTTAATCTCGAGTTTAAACTCGCATTCAAAAAATGGCCCTTAATGTTCTGAGAAATGTCCTGTTAAAATGACGGTAAGGAAGAATGTGAAAGTATGTGCATCGTCAAGAAAGCCTTAAGCAAGTAGAGCATTCCCCAGGTGTATTCATATTATTTTTAGTTTAATAAACTTTATTCTCAATCTAAGGTCACTTAGCTTTTCAAAGAGACCGACACAATGCCTCTATTAAACTCACCCACTATTGCCATAATACATACTGTCCAGGACAATAATACGTCCTGTCTTGCAGCAACCTTACTACCTCTTTACAATATGCAATATTTTCTCCAGAATAATAGTGCCTTAAAGGGACTTTCAAAATCCGGCAATACAAAACGAAGTATTAAACTGCCAGTTACGAGAGAGTTTAATGGTTGAAAGGCTAAATTATCTTGCTGTAGTTCATCCCATAGCGAGTCTCGAAGTGAGTATTTTGGCTTAAATGGCTGTTTAACAGCGTGAGTTAAGACTCTCTATGTTGTAAAGACTGTTTAAGCTCATGCAAGAGTTTAAACAATACCTTGACAAAAATTGTGTATACTTTTCGTTTTCTTAAGTAAAGTCAATTTAGGGTAAATTTAAATTGTGATATTTTATATATAAAAAAATAATTATTTAAAAACTCATATTTATTTATAAAATTTGCAAAAAACAAAAAATCCTTCAATGTTAATTTAAATTTCAAAGAGAAACAAGCAAAAAAACTCCATTCAATAACAAATTGATCACGCACTTAAATTGACAAATTGATTTGAATATGATTTGTACAAAACAAAAAAAAATAATAATAATTTATTATTATTATTGTTGTAATTGTGATAGTATAATTGATATTTTATGCTCAAACAATTGAATTATCAATTAAACCCGAGAAACAAAACAACGACACAAATATGACAATAAACTTGACATTTTTAAAGGCAAAAAAAAAAAGAAAACAACAAAAAAAATTGGAGGATCTTTAAAAACAAATACAAATTCAAAGATTAAGAAAATTAAACATTAAAATTAAAAACTTTATTTCCTATATTTTTATACATTTTTTTTATTTTTTTTTTTTTAATCCAACATGGGGTGTGTTTTATTGTGCATTTGAAAACCCAAAATAAATTCAAATGCTGTCACATTTTTACATCATTTAAAAACGTATTTTTTTCTTCTTTTTATTAAAAAAAAAAACAACAATTTTTTTATTAGAACTTTTATTTTAAATAATGACAACAGCCACTTAGTCAGTCAGTCAGTCATTTCGATGACTTTGTATGATGCGAACAGAATGCGCGAAGAGGCAGAACAAACAGATCAGAACACGTAAAATGTATCCAATGTTCACACATTAAAGTGAGTGCAGTTTGTGTGTGAACATTTTGTAGGCAATAATGCTGCATTGCAGTGGGTTGTTTTTAGTCACCTATAGAGAGAGGGAGAGTGGTGTCTCTGTCTGCTGTCAAAGATTTGAATATTAAAAATAAAGTGATGTCATTGGAAATTTCAAAATTTCCGACAAAAAGAACATACAAATTCAAATCAATGCGTTCCTAAAAATGTTTGCTGCTGGAGTTTCAAGTTGAAAATAAATAATTTCGAACTGACCCAATTTTATTTTTAAATACATATTTCGAAAATCTGGAGGAGGGGAAAAGGGAAACAGGCTTTAAATAAATTCTTTTTAAAATAGAAGAAAGATTCTTTAATAAAATATTTTGTAAAATTCAAATTAACAAATTGAATTAAATGAACTTAAGAAACTCTTGGCCACCCCAGATGATAGGAAAATTAGGGAAAATATTTTCCAATTTTGTACAATTTTCTAATTTATTCGTTCTACTGTTTATTTAGGCAATCAAAAAAACTTGTAATGAATTTAAATGACATCACATTGCAAAATAATATACATCATCGTAATGTTTTAATTAAGTCCCCAGTATGCTACGCCTATGGACAATCGCTAGTAGGATAAATCAAGATGCTACGAAGCCATAAGCCTTAGCTCATCTATATGTAGAATATGCAAAAATGAAGTTAAGATAAAGACGATAGAGTATCTCTTCTGGCACTCTTTGTAGGACTAATTTGAATACCCTGGAAGACTATTCCTTTTAAAAAAACCAACCATTTCGGATGCCGACAATCATGCTTTCCCGATCTCAGTTTGCAATGGAATTAGACTGGCCTTTCTGTCCCCTTTCTATTACAAAGAAAGTTGTTTTGATAAGCTTCGGCTCTCTCTTTAGGTTTTCCAATATGACGATTTACGTCCTCAGAACTATCTATTTTTCTGAGGTGCAGTAATGTACTTAGAATAGGGAGTCAGATACAAGGCAGTCGTCCACAATCTAATCTAAAGCCTGACACGTTATGTATTCCATAAGACTTATTATTATGCTATTGGGACTACCATTTTCAAATACCAAACAAATATTGAATCTGATCAATATTCTAAAGATCAAAAATTCAGTAGAAGTAATGATGAACTGGCATGCATTGGATGCAGTAACTAAGATGCTAAATACGAATTTAAAATTTTTGAATATAAAAAAAACTTCGTGACATGGGATAAAGTCATAAATGCCATAAATCATCATTGAATTTTATTATCAAAATTCGTATTGCGTAAAAATTATCGAATAATTTCCGTCGACTAATAAGTAGACGAGTTTGATGTTCAAAGCAGCAGCAGAGGTAATTCAAAAGGTGCCAATGCTAACTGAAAAATATACTGCTTGGTGCGACTTGTGGGCTGGCAGCCTCATTAGACAGTATTTTGTTCAGAATAATGAAAATCGCAACATTATGTTGAATGCCATGATACCTTATGAAAAGTGCTGAAATATTCTTTCTTTTTTTCCTAAAATGGAAGACATACGGTTTCAACAAGTCACATAATATTGGTTGGTACGCGATATCATAAACTATATTTACAGACGAGCTTATTCGCACGCTTTGAAACAGTCCACTGACCACCAAAATCATGCGATTCGACCTTACTAGACCATATTTTTAAAGGAATACGTAAAATATTTCACACACAAGAATAAGCCAGCTTTAATTCCAGCCCTGGAAGGCAATATTAAAATTACCTTGCCTGAGATACCAGCCGAAATGCTGGAAAAATATGCCAAAATTGGAATTGTGGTGTAAACACGGCCGTCATTTACATAAAAAGGTCTTGAAAATGTAAAAAAATCCTAAGAATGTTTCTTATTTTTTGAGTAATTAGTCTCAAAACTGTTGCAAGGAAACGTTACGTTGGATTATGAAACTCCGGACTCCAGTTTAGTTAATGTTAAATAATTTTTTTATTTTTAAAATTTTTGTTGTGTTTTAAACTCAATTAAAAATAATTTTAGGTCAGTAAGCCTAGCTTCAAAAAATATAAAAATTTTTAAATGAAAAAATTTTTAAGTGTCCATTGCATTAGCTTAAATATTTTTTAACGCTTTTTATATAACAATTTAAAAATAATTGTTTGAAATTTCAATATATTCCATTGTGCAATAACATCAGAAAAAATATTTTTTTGTTTAAATTTACTTAAAAAAATTATTAAAAAATATAAAACAAATTATTAAAATTTGTATATAATAAAAGACTTTTTAACTTAATGTCTTTCATTTTTTTTAAATATATTAAATATTTTTATAAGTTAAAAATTTAAAATTTTTTCATTTAATTTTTTCTTTTGTGCTATTCAAAATTTTATTAATTTATTTTACATTTTTATATTAATTTTTTTATATTTTCTTGAAATATGTTTTTATTTTAATTTTTTTAATAAAAAATTTTTAATTTCTCTTATTAAAAAATTTATATTTTTTTTATTAAAAAATTTTTAATTTTTTTTTATTAAAAAATTTTAAATTTTTTTTTATTAAAAAAATTTTTAATTTTTTTTTATTAAAAATTTTTAATTTTATTTATTAAAAAATTTTTAATTTTTTTTTAATTAATTATTATTTTTTATTAAAAAAAATAACACTCACTTTTTTATTATATTATCTTCCACACAAGCACTCAATTTTAATTTATTCCATTAAAAAATTGCAAAAAATAAATCCTTTAAGACAGTTTCACTAACAGAAACTGCAGGATATTTAATAGAAATCACCACAATAATCACTTAATCTGAAAGAACACTGCGATTTAGTGTCTTCAACGCTTTAAAAGATATATAAAATCCAATACAATTAAACCGTGTGTACGCGTTCAGAGCCAGAGCTCAACTAACTTACTGCAGCATAAAATTCACCGTAATATAAATGATTTGCTGTGGAGCTAAGACGCCTTACTTCCATACAACAATAAAAAGAACAACATACAAACGAAGATGATCTGTTGAGCATAACAATTAAAAATCTCTTCTCAGAAATCTCTTTGTTTATTAAGATTATTAAAATTTAAAACGAATGTATTCAAAACGAACAGCGAGAGATCGAGAGAGAGAGAGAGATCTTCGTTCAGTATTATCAATTGTTAACGGTTATCAGTTTAACGTTATTAATTATTTTTAATTTTATTTTCGTCTTTTTGAAATTTTATTGGAAAAATTGTTTGTAGTGCGTGTGTAAGTGTTTTTTTTAGTTTTGTGGATCCAAAAATTCTGAGAATATTTTAGAAAATAAATGGGATTTTGAAAATGGATTTTTTGCAGATTTTTTTGTAGTTTTTAATGTTTGTTTTTAAAAAGTTTTTTGGATTTTTATTTTGAACCTGACCTTGTAACATTATTTTTTAAGAATTTTAGTTTAAGGAGATTTTTTTATTTCATTTGCATGTAAAACAGAATGTGATAATTGCGAGCTGCTGCGTAAATTAAAGTTTGACTGGGTATTTCGTAAAATATTTGCACAGAAACCGCAAACACGGATTTTAGGTTTATCGATTTTTTTATTTAATTCTTAAGAATTCTGAAGTTATAAGAGTTAGAGTGTAAATTTAAATTTATTTTGCCTTGCGAGAAAGCTTGTGCTATGGAAGAACACACGATTTTCGGTAACAAGTTCCTCTATCTCGCTGGAGCAAAAACCGTTGTAGTAGCGATAGAACAGTGACCTATTTGCAACGACACTCCAATGAATCAATAGAATTGGATATCCTACCGCCATTAACAGGCACCTTTGCCTTCGTTAATGAAAACAAGAAATACAGTTGGAGAGTCTACTCTTGGAGATCATTAACTGATCAACAAGACAATGCCGCAAATCGCAAAATACAATCAATGTCGGCTTTAAGCAAAGGAATTGACACATTTTGGCAACATCAGTTGGCCACCAAAATCATTTAAATCGACGCCGTTAGGCTTTTTTGTGGGGCTGCATCAGAAACCGTGTCTATCCTAACATTGAAGTATTTGGAAATGTGGATCAAAGTGATCGATAACTCCTTCAAAAAGATCGAATAACCCTTATTTCTGGCCTAATAACATCAGCAACATAGATCTCGCCGTAGTCTAGTAGGTAGTGTGTTGGCTTGTTAGACGTGAGGCCATGGTTCAAACCCCCAAGTAAGACATCTCCAACAGAACGAAATATGAAGAAAACATTTCTTGAGCGAGCAGATTTCTGGCAAAAACCCTAAGAGTAAATAAAATTGCCATGAAAAGTTTCTCAAAAATCTGTCTTTCGGACTCGACTTTATGCTGTAGGTCCCGCCACTCATGTATAAAATTAACACACACAACATAAGTGGTATGAGAATCTAAGTCGTAATCCTGGCTGAAGGCCCAATTAGGCATATATGTCCAATTAGCCATATATGTGTGTACCTTACCGTCATTAACGAGCACCTTAGCCCTCTTCTGTATGCGATCGAGAAGCCTTAAAGTGTCCTCTTTATGCACCGGCCCATATATAAGAGTTGTATACCATTCTCGGTCGGCCAAAAGTGGTATAAATACTAAGGAGATCAGATGAAGTGAAGAATTTCTTGCACCATCTTAAGCAATCGAGGCACATGAATGCTTATTCCGACACTTGAAAATGTGCTAGCTCCAGTGAATATCACACTGAATTTTCATGCGCAGAACATAAAGAACGTTTAACTACTAACTATAGCAGCACTGTGTTTTTCATACGACCTCATTGGGAGATTAAATGTGTTGACATTCACATGAAGCCTTTCCAACCCGCAATCTCCAAAAGGCTCGGCCTATCATTAAAAGAATATGAATGGCAAATATTGCTGCCATCTGCAAAAGAAAAGATAGGATTAGATAGATGCGGGTACCCTTGATCTTGGAGATAATGAACTGATCAACATACCCACAGAATACGAACAGTGATGTATGAAACTTTACACATTTTGTCAACATCATTTGGGCCAACAAGATCATGCAATTCAACGTCTGTAATTAAAAACCGTGTGTAGAAGGAAAATCTCCTAATATTGGAGTATTTGAGAATGTGGGACAAAGTGATCGATAACTCCCTCAAAAAGATCGAAAAGCAACATGGATCCCTGCAACATTGCCTTATCATACTAAAGCAGATAAAATGAAGGAAATGGAAATAGATCGGCCATACATTCAGAAAGAATACCAAGAATGGCACTTGAGTGGAATCCTCAAGACTCAAGAAGGCTAAGGAACACCTAAAGTCGTTCGATACTCAATCTTATATGGGAAGGTCCACTCAAGACGGGTAATGGAAAAAAATATTGTATGTTACTCTAGGATGAAAACTTCTTGGGAAAAAGGAGGATTCAATCTCCAAATGTTCACAGATCGCAACGACAGATGGCAACCCTAGTACACAGATGTTGTTTAGCTGGAAAAACTTGATTAATGAAACTGAGATTGACTAAAAAGAAAAAGGAATACTCCTGCTCCATAGGAATATCTGGGAACAGGATTTTGATACAGTACGTACGTACGTAATTGGTCAGTACAACCCTTCAGTCAGGATTACGACCTAGTTTCTCACACCACTTATGTTGTGTGTGTTAATCTTATACATGAGTGGCGGGATCTACAGTTTAAAGTCGACTCCGAACGACAGATTTTTATTTATTGAGAAACTTTTCATGGCAATTTTATTTACTCTCAGAGTTTTTGCCAGAAATCTGCTGAGAGGAAGTCGCCGAAGAAATACTTTTTGTATTTTATTTTGATGTCTGGCCTGGGGCTCGAACCCTGGCTTTTCGTTTAATAAGCCAACACACTACCTACTAGACCACGGCGACTTCTATTTTGATACAGTTCTCTAGCTATTTAAAAAATATTTTGTGTTCCTAAAAGTACTTTCTCCGATAAAACATTGACTGGCGGCTAGTCTAAATAATAGATTGACTAGTTATAGTTGGAAACAATTAGACATTGTACATACATAAATTATTGGCCATTGAGTCGGTAAAACGACACATGTTTTCACTGGCTTAAGAACTTATATCTTAAAATATAATACACTTACTACTCCCCTAGCTTTCTAGTTTGCACGTAAGCCTCCATATGCTGTCATTTAAATTAAATTAAAAATTTTTATTATACGGAGTAATTAGTTATTTTTATATGTATATATATATACCGCTAATTGTTTAATAATATTATAAAAAAAAATGAATAAATAAAATATAAAAAGAGTAATAAAAAGAGTGTTTGTTTGTATATTTATGAATCATACGCATTAATGGTTGAATTCCCATTCTAATTCACATTCGTTAAGTGTGAGATCCGTTTTGAAAATTGTGCGGTGTAAACCAGCTGAAGTCACTAACTGTGTTGCCGTTATGACCGCATTTGTGAAGCTTGTAAGAAATTGTAAAAATTTATAAGAAAAAACAAACGCTTTAAAAATTCTTAATTTTTTTATTGAAAAGAAAAACATTGTAAAGCAGCGACTCTATAATACTCTATTGCATTGAAAAAATTAAACACAATCATTAAAAATTATAAAGTCTCGACTCAAGCCTTAGCCCTAAGCAAAGCTTATTTTAAATCTTTTCAGATGGATATTCATTTTTGAGTTTCATAAATGAAGTAAAAAAGCACGTATTATCCTATGAAATTACATAAGTACATACACACATAATTGGTCATTACAACCCTTTAGTCAGGATTACGGCCTAGCTTCACACACCACTTATGTTGCGTGAGTTAATTTTATACATGAGTAGCGGGACCTACAGTTTAAAGTTGACTCCGAACGACAGATTTTTGAGAAACTTACTTTATTTACTCTCAGAGTTTTTGCCAGAAATCTGCTGAGAGAAAGTCACCGAAGAAATACTTTTTGTACTTTGTTTTGATGCCTGGGGCTCGAACCCTGGCTTTACGTCTAATAAGTCAACACACTACCTACTAGACTACGGCGACTAGCACGTATTATGCTATGAAATTACATACATACACACATAATTGGTCATTACAACCCTTCAGTCAGGATTACGGCCTAGCTTCTCACACCACTCATGTTGTGTGTGTTAATATTATACATGAGTAGCGTAGAGGTGCCAAACTAATGATAGTGCTACTATCGAAAATTTTTGATAGTTCATAAAAATATATCGATATATCGAATTTAAACTATCAGTTCTTACACAAAATATCGATATATCGGCAATACTATCATAACACTATCGGAGTCTCTCAAATAATACATTTATTTCAGCAGATCGAAAGCCTTCTTTTTTGAACCTAGGATCCAGTAAAGTTGCTAATCTTGTGACACTTCTAGATTCATAAACAAAAAGTCTTCGTTGGATTTGTTCGACTAAAAAGGTGCAGGTTTCTACTCCTAGCGCAGTTTTCATTTGTGGTTTCAGATTCATCATAGCGTAATATAACCCTAGCGCGATGGGAATTACCTGTGATATTGTTACGTACCGATTACCCGATATAATTTTCGTTTTTTTGTCGAGTGGTTCCAACAACAAACGTATATCTTGAAGTTGCTCTATTTCTTCAGCCGTTAAATTTTCCGGTGACTTAAGGGTACTTAATAGTACTGAAAAGATGGCATCTTTGGTAAGCAAAATTCGTTCCACCATTGCAAAAGAACTGTTCCACCTAGTTGACACATATGACGCATATTTAGCATTTAAAGAAAGCAAACTATTAGAAATTTTTGTAGCTTACCAGTTAATGTCTTTACTTCACTCTCCATTTTATAATAATACTGTGAGAATCACCAGTTTCTAAATGCAACCAAAAAATTAGTGGCGGAACATTTACTATCGATAGTGGCAAAACTGTCGATAATAGTTAAATGTTTATATGTTGTAAAAAAACATCGATAGTAACGAAAAATATAAACTATCGATAGTGCCATCGATATTTTGACACCCCTAGAGTAGCGGGATCTACAGTTTAAAGTCGACTCTGAACGACAGATTTTTGATAAAGTTTTCACGGTAAATTTTATTTACTTCCAGAGTTTGTGCCAGAAATCCGCCAAAGTAATATTTTTTCAATTCCCTTTTGATATATAACTTGGGGCTGGAACCACAGCCTTAAACGTATTTAATACTCAAAGAACATAACAAAATTGTTTTTTTTTCTTCATTTATTTAAACAATTATTTTGTACATGATGTTAAGAAAATAAAAAAAATAAAACGAAACGAAACAAATTATCACTTTCTTTCTGTCGTTTTTGTCTCCCCCCAGAAGACCTTGTAACCTTTACTTCTTCTATTTTTGTATTATTTTTAAGAATTTGGAATCAAGAATTTAAAACCAAAAAAATTTATTTTTTGGTTGATTTAATACTGGAAATTGATAAGAAATTTATTGTGTTTTCTAAAGAAATTCAAAAAAAAAGTGAAAGTTAAGCTTGTGTTTGATAAGAAAATTTTTGGAAAATAAAATTCATGTTTAAAGAAGAGGCATGTTAAACATGATTTTTCTTAAACAAAAAATACTTGTTTTCATTTTGTTTTTTGCTAAACTAGCTACTTGTTGAGTTCACTGGAGTGAGGAAGAGTTGCCCTCAGGCTGCTCCTGACACTATGCCCTGCCTGACTCCCCTTGATTTGTATGTCAAGCGGTGTGCAGCGCTTAGAGCCATACGTCTGAGGGAATCAGGCTGCTGGAAACAGCGCTCGATAGGTCACTCCAGAGTTCTGAATGTCGTCTTTCCTGACGGGGGGTACGGACTTTCGGTAAAAGCCACCGATTATATTGTGCCTAAGGCTAGGTTCCTGCCTGGTTTAGGGATACATATACTGGAAAAGGCACAATGGAATGGTGGGGTACTCCAGGGGCAAAGAGATATACCCATCTTCACAGATGGGTCTAAGTTAGGTAGATGCACAGGTGCTGGGGTTTTCTGTAGGGAACTCGGTCTTGAACTCCACTTCAGGTTGAATGATGACTGCAGCATTTTTCAGGCGGAGATTTTCGCAATCTTGAAGGCTATCGAGGCCATATCTGGTGGCTCAGCTTCGGATTCGGAATCTTACATGATCTTCGTTGACAGTCAGCCTGCCTTTAGGGCCATTGCGTCGGTCTGGTGCAAATCACGGCTCGTTCGCAAGCCTAACCTTCAAAGTCAACTGTCAGTATTTAAAAATCTTTCATCTGAAGTCTCATCTACGAATGTAATTCGTTTTAGAATCGAAGAACGCTTTAAAATATTTAAAAATTTCCATAAAATTAACGATGAACGTTATTGTCATCGCAATCGACCTACTGTGCACGGAATTGTCAAGACTTTAAAGAAATTTAAAGAGATTGGAAAGCATTACAGATGTGTTCAAATCTGCACATCTTCTGCAAAGCTCACACACAGACATACATAATTGGTCATTATAACCAGACGTTGGCACCAATGTCCCCCAGGGGAAGAACATCTTCGGCTTTTTACACACATAGGACACGAACATCAACAATTATCGTTAAAAAGAGCGTAAAAATCTTGTCAGCTTCTAAAGTAGAGGATTCGTGTCGCTTTTTTTCAGACTTCAATTATACACCCAAAGAAATATTACAGTAGGATCTACTAATATCAAAGAGAAATGATTTCGATTTTTAGAAGAATACTTGCCAAGTTAAATACGATGTCTTTAGGGATTTAGCGCAGTACAATTTTTCTATATTTTCCGCTCACATATACGTACATACATACTATTGGATTAATAAGTAGACTTGTGGCCCTATGCTCCCTAGAGGATTAAGAGGAACATATATATAAGTAGACTTGAAAATATTACTAACAAATTTCCTCTGGGTTAACATATGCCTCTCACAAATACACTCACATTTTTATTATGTTCTCTTTGTGCCGAAGTTTGATTATAACCCTTTTGTCAGGATTCCGACCTAAGTTTCTCACACCAGTAATGTTGTGTGTGTTATTTTATACATGAGTGCCAGCACCTACAGTTTAAATTCGATTTCGAACGACAAAAACTTTTGAGAATTCTTTTCGTAGCAATTTTTTATTCAATCTCAGAGTTTTTGCCAGAAATCTGCTGAGAGGAAGTCGCCGGAGAAATATTTGTTCATATTTCGTTTTGTAGGAGATGTCTGTCCTGGTGTTTGAACCATGGCCTCACGTCTAATAAGCAAACACACTACATACTAAACTACTTTTGGTGAAAATTTTCATAAAATATAATTTCACAATCAAATCATATATCATTGCCACTTTACAAGTATTATATTTTAATAATTTATATTTTAATAATTTTAAAAACGAAATAAAAACATAAATTTTCTTTGTCATCAAATCATATTTTGCCAAATAAATAACCACAGAATTTAAAAATTTCTGGCACGTGTGAGTAATACTACAAGAAATTTTGTTTTAATTTTTCCAACGAACATCTCATCTTTACTACTGTGGATATAATTATTGTTTTTTTCTTTATTTTATTTAATTTATAATAACCAAACTAATTTGATGTTTATGAGTCTTAAACTGTCTCATTTATTATTAATCAAACGTTTTAAATGCCGACTAGAATTTTTTTGGCAACAGCACATCTGTGTGTGTTTGTTTATTTATTTCAGTGCTTTTATTATAGGCAGGTACGCAGGGGAGTTTTTTTATTTAGAAAAGGGGGGACAGTGTTGTAAATAAATTAGAAAAAATTTTGAAAAAAAAGAAATAATTCCTCAATTGCTTTTAACGGATTAAATAGGGCTCTAAGCGTAAAAATATGTATATATTCATATATACACATATACACAGTTACTAAATTATACGTACGGTTAAAAAATTTCCGAAATTTTTTAACTAATCCGTTTTCGTTCAAAGTTTCCTTGGTATTAAGCCGGCCTTTTGCATTGGTTAAAAAATTTCTGAAATTGAACTGAATTGTGGCCCACAAAGGTATGCATCCGATTTACAAATTTCACAAATTTCTGAACCAAAGCAAAAGGCCGTCTTAAAATCGAAGAAAGATGTCAGACAATTACAAAGATTTTCAACGAAAACGGATTAGATAAAAAAAAATTCTGAAATTTGTTATCCGTATGTATACTTTTGTGGCTGAGTGTACCTAGGGAGCATAGGGCCGCAACAAATTGATTTCAATGAGCTCGATCATCAGCGCGATGTTTGACTTCGTTAAATTGTAGACGTAGTTTGGATAGTTCGGTCGTGATTTGGTGTTTCCAGGTGTGTGATGGTCATAAGATGCGCTTGCTTCCCTGGGGGAATTAAATTTTATTTAAAAAAACGTACGCTTTGGCACAAATAAACAAAGTTTCGATTTTTCTGATCCAATATGCCTTCTGTATACGGCTCCGAATCCTCTGAGCCAAAGCTTGCTAACGTGTTAGGTATTTAGCAATTAAACACTGCGAAAGATATTTTAAAAAATATTTTTTAATGTAGAATTTTGGAACTAGAAAAATACTTTGTAGAAAAAGAATTCTAAGTAGTCGCCGTAGCCTAGTAGGTAGTGTGTTGGCTTATTAGACGTAAAGTCAGGGTTCGAGCCCCAGGCCAGACATCAAAGACAAAATACAAAAATTATTTCTTCGGCGACTTCCTCTCAGCAGATTTCTGACAAAATCTCTGAGAGTAAGTAAAAATTGCCATGAAAAGTTTCTCAAAAATCTGTCGTTCGGAGTCGACTTTAAACTGTAGGTCCCACCAGTCATGTATAAAAATTAACACACACAATATAAGTGATGTGAGGAACTAGGACGTTGTACAATGGGTCAATTCGACCTCCGGGTACTGTACTTGTCTTAATTGACAAGTACACGTCGACTAACGTAACCTAACTTAAAAGAATTCTAGGACACCTAGAATTTATTGAAAATACTTGTCATTAAACTATTGGGGGGGAGGCTGCGAGATGTCAGCCGGTAGTTGTAATACATATTGTGACGGAATAATTAATATGGGACAGACATATATAGGACAAAATCTAACCTAGCCAACAGCCATAAAAACTACTCCCTCTTTCCTCTCTCTCCTAACATATTTTGCTAGTACCAACACAATGCTCAGAAAGAGTAGGGGCAAATAAACATGCAGGCTTGTTTACCTCCGTTAAGTATAATAAAAAAGACGTCCTAGTCTAATAGGTAGTGAGTTAGCATATTAGAACATAGGACATCTTAAACAAAACGAATTAGGAAAAAAATATTTCATCGGCGACTTCCTCTCAGCATATTTCTGACATATTTACTCGTATTTACTCTGCGAGTAAATAAAATTGTTACGAAAAGTTTCTCTAAAAAATCTATCGTTCGGAGCTGACTTCAAACAGTATGTTCCACCACTCATGGATGAAATTAACACACACAACATAAGTAGTGTGGAGAAATTAGGTCGTAATCCTGACTGAAGTTTAAGTTACGTAAGTTAGTTATGGGTTCTATCAACAGCAGATGGGCGGCTTTAGAATCGCACAAATAGCGTAGAAAATCTGGCCCAGGCTAGATAAAAGGCAAAAAATCTACTCAAACTCCAGAGGAGTACGTTCAGTACCGATGTCATTACTCATTAGCCTTCAACACATGGCAAATGCCTTCTGCAGGAGGTGTAGATACGAAGAAGAGGAGGAAACTATTTCTTACCTAAGAGTTGGCGAAAGGAGCTTAATGTCTACAATAAATTTGAATACTTTGGCAGTATCGCCGTGCTCGAGTAGGTAGTGTGTTGGCTTATTAGACGAAAAGCCAGGGTTCGAGCCCCAGGCCAGACATCAAAATGAAATACAAAAAGTATTTCTTCGGCGACTTCCTCTTAGCAGATTTCTTGCAAAAACTCTGAGCGTAAATAAAATTGCCATGAAAAGTTTCTCAAAAAATCTGTCGTTCGGAGTCGACTTTAAAAACTGTAGGTCCCGCCACTCATGTATAAAATTAACACACAGAACATAAGTGGTGTGAGAAACTAGGTCGTAATCCTGACTGAAGGGTTGTAATGAGCAATTATGTATGTAGTCTCTCAGTATTGGTCATTAAGAGTCTAAGAAACTTAATCAGAAGTTCAGAGTGGTTTCAGGACTAGGGGAATAGCATATCCTGGGTATCATAGACCTAAGCATGCATATTTCAACTAAGCCACATAAACAGAAGTTTCGCATGGTTCCAGGACCTGGGAAAATGTATATCATTGGTACCACAATGGGTTTTATAAGACCTAAGTGTACATTATTTCAACTTTTTATGTGGATGGCCATCGCTATCTACCTACTTACCTAAGCAAGGTTCCATTGAGGTTGCGTTTTGCCTAAAAGCTTGACAAATTAATGATTCTAGACCACTGTCGTTTATTTAAAGAATACTTCACTGTTGGTTAATGTCTTGGTTTATCGCTCAGTGTAAATAGAAGTTGAAGGCAAAATTTTAATACGGCTTAGAAATGTTACTTTGTTTTTTTTTATTACTTCTCAATTAAGACCAGAATTTATTTTTATTTCTCGGAAATACCAACAAATTAAATAAAAATAATCAGATTTATTGCAAAATGTATGTACACTGACTGCATATTGGTTATTTTACTTTGTTTTCTTTGCAATGGCAACGAAACGATACGAAATTTATTGTCATAAATTGTTAAAATGTTGGTGTTAATGAAATTAAATTGAGTCATTTTATTTTTGCAAAAGTAAGATCTTAGATAAGTTTCTCAAGTATTTTTGTATTTATTTTATTTATTTTTTTAATAAATAATTAGAAAAACATATGATTTGATTCCAACACTATTTGGTAGTAGATGGGAGTGGAAGTTATAATTTCAATGATCCATAATAACATGAGATTGATCTGGGTTTTCCACAACAATTTTTTTTTTTAATTTATAGGAAGACCACAGAATATTCAATAAGTTTTGAAGGTAATGCATTAATATCATTGCATAATGCACAATTTTGTTCAAATAATCTGTGAATAAAAGAAAAATTCTATAATTTTTGCTAGCAAGGTTAATTTGGTTAAATATATATACGAAGGTGGTTGCAAAATTTGCCGAACTTATCAAGAAAACATTTACATTATCATTAAATGAAATATGTTGGCTTAATCAGCCTAATAGATTGTGCTCAGTGATTCTGTGAAATGATATCACCTAACCCAACTAATTGTCGTTAAAAAGTGTCTCATATCTGTCGTTCGGTGTGTAATGTAGATACCGCTACTCATGCGTTAAATTTACACACACAATGTAGGTAATAGGTTAGGTTAGGTTAGGTTAGTGTGGTAGCTTCCATACCGAAAGCTCAGTTGAGCACGCATAGCGGCCAGTTGTGACGCCACAGGTGAACGCAGTGTTTGTACCGACCAAGTTCCTCAGAACTAAGGAAGGAAAAGTTGGTCAGCGCAAGGGCTGCACATTTGAAAGCACGACTACCCCGCGCTGGAAAACCAGCCAGAAAGTTTGATAAACGAGGCTAGATCCTTGACATCAATGGACGATAGCTCCGTCATGCTGATAAGGATTGGAAAGCCAAATAACCTATCTGCACCTCGCATGAGATGGGCATTGACAAAGAAAGTGGATAACAGTATCCTCTTCCTCAGCGGATCTGCACTCACGGCAGAAGTCATTAGATGGGAGCCGCATTCTTTCCGCGTGTCTACACATAACACAGTGACCTGTAAGCATGGCCACTGTGATCGAGATGATGTTACGACCAAGTCCAAGTAACTGGTTGCTGCGCCTTCTATCCATTGAGGGCCAAGTGAGCCTAGCCGTGGAGCAGGAATTCTCATTGATTTAGGATAGTTTGGCGTCTCGGAAGAATTTCCTCGCGATGGCCAGCCTGAACGATATAAGTGGCATTCCTAAGTTGATTGAAGAGAATTCCGGAAGTAGTGCGCTCGTCGGCTCTGCAGTTTCCCGAAATATCACAGTATCCGGGACCTAGACAAGTGTGACACTGAAGCGCCAATGTAGGTATTGTGAGAAGGTAATTTTTACACTTGAAATCAAATTATTTTGTTCTAACAACTGCCAGGATATATAAGTTAGATCAACTAATATTCAGAGCGGACCTCGTTACCCATAATTTCTATTGTTTATATCCTACTATGTAGTGGGTTTATTTCTTTTCTTACTAATTCACTCGCATAAAGTATTTGATAAATGACATCGTGTGTTAATTATTGATTTTATTAGAATGAAAATTAACAGGTACACTTAACCACACAAAAGCGTTAAAATTTAAATGAATTCTTAAAATGAAATGTTTTTTTTTAAGATTTTTTTCTTAATAACTCCATTCTATTTGTATTTCATTAAAATGAAAGACAAGCCTCAAGAGTTTTTTTTTACCAATAAATTGAACAGAGAAAAAGATTCTAAGAAATTGAAGAAAAGAAAAAAACTTCTTAAAAATCTAAAAATGTCCAGAAGAGTGTGTTTAAGTTTTTAATAATTTATGCATAAATATTAAATAATAAAATAAATAAATTAAATTTTAAATAACACAATCGATATAACGATAGAAAGAATGAGAACTAAAAACCAGTTTAAAAAAAATTGTTTAAACAATATTGAGTAGAAGGAAAAATCAATAAAACTCTCAATAGAATACAATGATTGGCATCAATTTATTTAAACAAAAAACAACAAAAAATATTACAAATTAATGACTAATTATTTGAAAAAAACAAAAGAAGTTTTAAAATTATATTCCAAAAAAAAAAACATTTTGAATCATTTGAAATCATTTTGAATTTCTTTTGAACTTCTGAACAATAACAATCAAATCATCCACCACCCACTTGTTCGTTCAACAATTGTAAATTTTACATAAACATTCTGTCTTTTTTTCTCAGTGTAGGTGTTGGTGGTAATCTGACATTTAACGATACATCATTCAAATTATTGTAACTGTCTTTGTTAAAATATTCTGACGTTTGTTGCTATGCCCTACATTCATACATACATGCATACATAATTGGTCATTACAACCCTTCAGTCAGGATTACGACCTAATTTCTCCACACTACTTATGTTGTGTGTGTTAATTTTATACATGAGTGGTGGGACCTACAGTTTGAAGTCGACTCCGAACGACAGATTTTTGAGAAACTTTTCATGGCAATTTTATTTACTCTCAGAGTTTTTGCCAGAAATCTGCTGAGAGGAAGTCGCCGAAGAAATACTTTTTGTATTTTGTTTTGTTTTCTGGCCTGGGGCTCGAACCCTGGCTTTACGTCTAATAAGCCAACACACTACCTACTAGACTACGGCGACTTACTTACTACGGCCTAATAAGTAGATAAGTTAAAATAAGCTGTTAGTCTAAGGCCATGTAGTGTCATCTGTCTTTGAATTTTCCTAGTCTTGGTACTAACCAGTGTTCCTTAGAATGTCAATATTCAACCTATTCTCGACAAATTAATGAAATCATGTGTTTCTACCTACTCCTACGACATAACGCAAAGCATATGCCCAAGAAGTTAAGACCAGTTTACTACGCCTCTCCATTTTTGCCAATGCCTTTCAAAGTTTGAACAAACAGACCCAGTGACCCAGCATTCGAAGCCTTATTTGCAAAGTTAATAGGAATACATTACTGCATTATCAATTCTAAATTTGCAGACTATCCGTAATGAAAGTTCGGTCCTTGCTCGATACTCTCTAAACGGCCAGAACAGAACGGACATCAATAATTCCACGAATTCGGACAAAGTTCTTTCAAACAAAGAAACAGCTACATAGGATATGCTAGTACGAATGGAAAAGGCGCGTTTGCTATTTGCTACACTATGAAAGGTGTGACATGTAAATAGCATCAGCACCAAATGCCTGCGTGAATTCTATGCGCCTGATCGGCTGAGAAACAAATGTAGCTTGTGACAAACGAAATAAAAGTAAAACTGCTGAGCTTTATATGGATGACAAGGGAAGTGCAAACCGTCCTTCTCACCCAAACAAGTTGAGCACAACGAGTGGTTACAGTTATTATGATTTCGTACGCCCTCACACGGCTTTGCTCATGGTTTGGTGGATTTTCTTTTACGATGTGAAAAGTCAGGATTCAAAACGTCGGTCAAAGTTTTAACCATTTAACCATTCTATATCCTAAAACCAGCAGAGGTCTTTCCATTATGATACTGAGCCAGCTTATAAAGCCAATACGATCCTGGCTTCGAAACTATGTGCCAGAATGCATCTTCTCTGAAAAAGGGCCATCTTGCAGACATGATTTAAAACCGCAGGACTACAAATGGCGAACAGTTTTACCCCAACATTGATTCTCTTAAGACAGCTTTGAGTCGTGCTGTGGCCAATTTATAAATTGACGAGATGCTAGCGGCTATTCATGATTGATCAGTCGGAGTTAGGGTGTGCGAGCATTTCGAACAAATCTTTGTTGTTTTTATATAAAAAAAATTAGTTCAAAATCATCTATTTTTCTGAATTTATAGCAAAAGAATGTTCGTAACATTATTTATGTCCCTACTAAGTATTCTGGTGTAGTTTTTTAGCAACAATTTAAAAAAATAAAAACAAAAATATATAATACCAGCACGTCTAAACAATATCAATAAATTTAAAGAATAAGACACAAAAGAAACAGGTCTTCCAATGGGTTTAACCAATCTCCCCTCAGAATACGTTTAATTTTGAAAATATCACCGTGAATCATAAGCCGGTTACTGGCGATTATAGGTTCTACTATCATTGTTTCTTCGTATGCTGTTTTAATGAATGAATTTTAAAAAAATTCATTAAAAAGAATAATTTTTTTCTATTAAAAATTAAATGAATGACCTTTACTTGGGTACAACCTCACTATACAGCAGGTTTTTTATTTACCTGATCCGCTATGACACACCGTGACGTGTTGGATTTTGTTAAGATTGAAACGTCACTGTAAGTTTGTGCAAACCTGTTTTCACATTTTTTTATTTTTTAAATAAAACACATTCATTTCTTATTCAAATAAATTAAAATGAGACAATTTTTTTTGTTGATTGTTTTTATTTTTATTTTTGTTTTTTATTTATTATTTTTTGTTATTGTTTTCGTTTCGTTTGTAAAATCCGTCTTGATAGATCAATTATAATTTTAGAAATATTACGTTTAATTTAAAATGAAAATCTACGCTACCAGCTATAAAACAGCATAATTAGCTGTTCACAGTGCTTGGCCACTCTATTTATAAGAATATCTGTGATATAAGAGTATCAGAGAAGTGATACTTATAAAAGTGGTATAAAATTAGTATAAGAAAGCTAACAGTGTAAGAGAAACTGAAATCACTGTAGTCTAGTAGGCAGTGGCTTAGTAGTGTTGACTTATTCAACATGAGGCCTCAGATCAAACCCCAGATCAGACGTCTCTAACAAAACGAAATATGAAAAAATATTTGTTCGGTGACTTCCTCTCAGCAGATTTCTGACAAAAAAAACTCTGAGAATAAATAAAATTGGCATGAAAAGTTTCACAAAACTCTGTCCTTCGGAATCGCTTTTAAACTGTAGGTCCCCCACCACTCATGTATAAAATTAACACACACAATATACGTAGTGTGAGAAGCAAGATCGTAATCCTGGCTGTAATAACCAATTATGTATGCATGTACATATGTATGTATAAGGGAAGCATAAGACTGCTGTTAGAATAGAATTGAAAACGTGTAAAAGTCCTGAAGTGTGTAAAAGTCCTCTTAGAACGATGTAAGAGCATCTGAAGACCGATCTAAAGACCCGGTTAGCCAAACGTTTACCTATCCTACGTTCGTTTTTAGCATATGAAGAGCAATGTAAATGCTCATCGAAATTAAATTACATTACAAATTAAATTACATTACAAACGTAGGTTCGATTATGTTCCGCGAAGGTTTGGCTAACAGAGGCTTAAGGTTCATATAGAAGTGTTATAACAATAGTACAGGGAAGGTAAGTGTAGCAAGCTAATAACATAAAAGCAGTATACGTGTGATATAGGAACAGTACGGTAGGTTAGGCAGGAATGAAAAAGTGCACCTCCATCCAGAGGCAAGAAAAAAGTTCATTGTGGAAGCCTTTGAATTACGGAGGTTAACAAAAAAGACTAAGAAAGATTTAAAAAAAGGGTGGAAAGAAAAGACTGTAAAGATTTAGACTAGATTCGTTTCAAAATTAAAGAAGAGAAAAGAGTGGGAGAGAGGGAGAGAGAGAGAGGATGAGACAAAAGGGATAAAGATAGACGAGAAAATTAAAAGCCATCTCAACAGGTAACTGTTATGATGTTATAGGGCTGTCTTTATCCCACAAACAATGCAACGTTAAGAACCCATTCAGATCCTAATAGATTCCGTGCCAGATTGAAAATCTATTTCATTCTCAAAACCGACAAGCCTGGCTCATAATAAACTTCCCTGTGCCGCTAAGAACTTCCATACTGATTAGCTTTTGGAAAATGATTCTAGGTATTCGTCCGGTGATGAATGGGCAAAGCGCATATATAGGTTATTTGAAGGGTGCATTGATAGGGTAGAGAGTTTGAACATGACAAGATTCTGAAGGAACATGCGAATGCTGAATCCGGATTTCACAGACTAACCTCCATGGTTTCTACAATCGGGAGCAGTCGCGTGATGCAGGCATTGTACTTGGTGGTCCAACTTCTACGTATGGCGCAGCGATTCAGGCGGGAGTCTATTTGGGAATGTCGTTGGACTGTCCTATAAACTATACGTTGAGTGCCGTGTTTTATGATCACCAAAACGACGAAGCTGATCCGGGAGTATACCGCACTGGCGGATATTGTGGTTATCCATGCGGATAGTCAAGCAGCCTTAAAGGCACTAATATAAGTCGAGCTTGTCTTCAGCTTGGAAAATGAACAAAGATGTGTTGGGTTTCAAGGCATTGTTATGTGTGGGGTAATGTAGCTGCAAGAGAAGGTGCGCTTAGGCGTTCAGTCGTCGAACTGAACGATTAGATGATGTGACTGTGATACGATGATATGATTTAGAATATCAAGGCTTCTGTGACCCAGGTTGGAATAGATGCTAGAACTGAAAAGAAAATATATTAGGATCTTGAGAGGTTTTCGTAAAGTAGGGAGGCCGAAGTCCGTCACGAGTCCAAAGACTCCAGATTTTTCGGCCAGGGTTTATTTAATGGTTTTATAGGTAGGTCTTTAATCATTAATATTAAGATCTCCAGCCCTGGAGTTTAGCTAGCTTGTGCGATAACTCGTCCGCCTGTGTTTCTTCTTATTTTTTTCATTCTTCTTTACTCTTCGTTGATATTTCTTCCCTTTTTTATATCGGATATTTTTTGTAGTAGGAGAGAAGGCTTTTTAGCTATTTTTCTCGCCTAATTTACTGATATTTTTGAAATTCCTTCTTTTTTATTAGAACTTGATAAGAAAAACCTTAAAATAGACCAGTTTCTCTCCCATTATCCCGTTTAACCTCTTTCGAACAATCTGGCATCTCTTTTCAAACAAAAATGTATCGTTTCTAACTGTCATCACTAAACAAAAACAACTACAGCACTGATAACAACTCACAGCTGTTTGTTCAAAATTCTCTTTCTCTCTCTCTCTCTCTTCCTCATATAAATTGTTAGTAGAGCTGTAAAATACACGTCAGTTTTGTTGTAAAATTGTGGTTGTAAATTCATAGAAATTTGCCAACTTTTACAGACGGAATTTAAAATAATAATTAAAAAATGATTTATAAAAAATTTAAACGAAAATAAAGAATAAAATTGCAATATTACTATGGAATGTGTTAAAAGAAAAACAGAAATCAAATAAATCTTGCAATTAAAGGAAAAATTTAAATAAAAGTAAAGCCAACATGACAAAGCAACGACGTCACTCGCACAGGGAATCGAATCAAGAAGCCAACATTTCTTCGGACAAACGCCCATCCTATGCCATGGAAATGAATGAGTTTGTTTTGAAACCAGAACCCAAGAATGCTTTGGTCTTAAAGTTATCATATCATCATTTGGTGGTTTTCTTATCTGGCATATTGGCGGCATGCGTCTATTATCACTTTCCCTGGCCAGGTGGCAATAGCAGACAATTACAACATTTACCCGCTGTTCATTATATACAAGTAAGAGATGATTTTGCGATTTATTCACAAGAAACGGAACAGCTGCAACGTCAGGCTCTGAAAGAATTTTATGGTGAAAGTGGTGCTGCAGTCGCCAATGTGCCTACCGAAGATGCCAATGTCAAAGAGGCTTTGGGATCTTTGAAACTTGCAATGGATATGTATAAGGCTGGTAAACTGGATAAGGCACAGAAGTTGTTTGAACATGCCTACGCCTTGGCACCCAAACATCCAGAGGTGCTACTGCGTTACGGCGAGTATTTGGAACATTCCCAAAGAGATATAGTATTAGCAGATCAATATTACTTTCAGGTATGGTGTTGTGTGTATACTTAAGCAATTGTTGAATTGTTTTTAATTTAAGACGGTTTTTTTGTTCATTCTAGGCATTAACTATTAATCCCAGCTCTTCGGAGGCTTTAGCAAATCGCCAGCGTACAGCTGGCATAGTACAAACCATTGACGAGGGACGTTTAATGCAATTGGATCGTAAACGTGATGCTCTATCGGGCATACATGAATCAAATGCTGCTCTGCGTAGAGCTAAAAAGGAGGCATATTTCCAACATATTTACCATTCAGTGGGTATAGAAGGAAATACAATGACTCTGGCACAAACACGTTCAATATTGGAAACACGCACAGCGGTTGATGGCAAGTCTATAGACGAACACAATGAAATATTGGGTTTAGATTTGGCCATGAAATATATTAATGCCAGCTTAGTAAACAAGTAAGTTTGAAAAAGGCCCAGAAAAAATAGAATTTTAAAGTAAAGTATTGTTTTTGGTTTTGTTTATAGAATGGAAATTACCTTGAAGGACATATTGGATATACACAGGCGTGTTTTGGGCCATGTAGATCCCATAGAAGGAGGGGAATTTAGACGCACACAGGTGTATGTGGGGGGACATGTGCCACCCGGGCCAGGGGATTTATCCATATTAATGAGACATTTTGAGAATTGGTTGAATTCGGAACAGGTTTTAACCATGCATCCTATTAAGTAAGAATACTATAAACAGGAGTGTTCAAGGGTTTTATTTTAAATGAAATTTTTTTCTTTTAATGTATAGACATGCTGCCTTGGCCCATTATAAATTGGTGCACATACATCCTTTTATTGATGGCAATGGTCGCACTTCCAGATTACTAATGAATACCTTACTAATGAGAGCTGGTTATCCACCAGTTATTATACCTAAGCAACAGAGGTACAATGTTATTTTCATATTAAAAACAAATTTTTAATTATTAATTTCAATTCTTTTTTTGTTTTTTTCAGGCACAAATACTATCAATACCTCCAAATAGCCAATGAGGGCGATATACGACCCTTTATACGCTTTATAGCAGACTGTACTGAAAAAACTTTAGACTTATACCTGTGGGCTACCAGTGATTTGCCACAACAAATCCCCATGCTCGAACAAACTGAGCATACATTAGCGAATATTGATAAACTAGTAACGCCTAGCACAAGTAGTACAAACCGAAAGACAACAGCACCTGTGAATGGTGTCAGTGAAAATGATTTCTTAGCACCGGAATCGGGTTCTGGTGAAATTTCCTAGCATTTGTTTAATTTCTTGGATATAACTTGTATGATATTAAGTTTTGTAGGCTATACAACTTTAGTGTTATTATTATTGTTGTTGGGCCTGCTTTTGGGTATTTAATATGCCCTGGAGTAGGTCTTTGTCCTTTTTCACAAATGGTGCTTCATTAAATTTTTTTTGTGTTATGTTTTCCTTCAATATTATCTGACTGTGATTGTTTTATTATTAAAAAAAAAGAATTTTTATTCATAAAAAAAACATACAAAAATGAATATTGTTAAGAAGCCAATATATATGTATCATACCAATACATAGCATTACATACCATACATATGTACTTTGTAAATAGGAAAATTGTTAAACCAAATATATCTATTTAGACCATATTTACTATTAACTTCATAACTTATTAATTAATTGTTAATATTAATTATTAAAAATTCGCATTAGAAATGTAAGCAAACAGTTAAACTTTAAGATTTAAAGCTCTTTATCTATACACCCATATCTTTAAAAACTCATTTTTAAGTTTAGAAAACTATTTTCAAATACTTTTATGTTTTATTTCACTTGAAAATAAGATCAGAAAATATTTATAAAAAGCTTTTAAACAGCAACAAATCTGTGTTTAGAGATAATTGTTATGAAAGATTTTCGTTTTGCCATGAATGAATCGTGATTTGTTTTTTTTTTTTGTTTTTAATTCTTTTGTAAAAGAAAATGAAAATTTTAAAAGAAAAGTTCTGTCCCATTAGAACAGTTCTGTACCATTATAATTAGTAATTTATATGCACAATAACTCCTTTGCTTTCACTAACTCTAATGAATTTTCTACATTTTTAAAACTTAAAAAAAATTCATTTTTTAATTATAAATTTAATTTTAAAAACAAATGCACAAAATGTCCAAATAAATTGTTTACTAACTTGATTAAAATGTAAGTGTTTGTATTTAAAATTCTTAAGATTTTTTAGAAATTCCATTTTCGGAGATTTTGTCCTCAGGAATAACTGATCCTCTGACATGGCCTGCTCTGGTTTCTATATTGAAGTCTACATGGATGGTTTTAAACTTGAAAATAAGGTAGAACTTAATCTTTGAATAGCTGCCCGCTTTCCAGACTACAGTATTGTGCTTCGCGACAATGTAATGGCCGTAAATTATGCTGCAGAACGAATTCATCCAATCTAAACTGGCTGATATATGACTCGTCTCTTGTAGCACCATTGGCTCACTCTAAAATATGTCTGTGATCACATAAATATCGCGGACAACTATGTAGCTTATGAACTTTATAGAGCAGGCGCACTCCTAACGAACCAAACATGAATATAGGCAGACCTCTTACCTCTGATGGCCATTGGCAAATTTCGGCCTGAAGTAAAGGGTCCGCCAAATAACTTTTATTTTGAAAATGCTTTAAAAAAAACTACTGAATATTTTCTTAAATTTCTTTTTTTATTTGAAAGTACAATCCTTCCGGTTAATAATGGAAAATAATTTCATTCAAATGGCTGCCTCGGCTGGCCATGCAGTAGCCTACACCAGAAGATGCCGATTTTGGCAAAAAAAATCATTTTTTCAGTTGAAGCTCATTTTGATCTTGGCGGGTATGTAAACAAGCAAAATTGTCGCATTTGGGGCACAGAAAACCCGCACGCATACATTGAAAAAGCCGACGTACCCAAAACGAGTCACTGTTTGGTGCGGATTTTGGTCCAGAGGCATAATTGGGCCATTTTTCTTCGAAAATGAATAAGGAGTGGCCGTTACAGGCAATGGAAACCGTTATCGATCCATGATGAACGAATTTTTGTTCACAAAAATTGAAGAGGAGGATATTGGCAACATTTGGTTCCAACAGGACGGCGCTACGTGCCACACAGCCGAAGCTACACTCGATGTTTCGCGCCCTGTTTTTGAAGATCGCATTATCAGCCGCAGAGCTGATGTGTTTGGCCACCTCGGAGCTGCGATTTGACACCGTTGGACAAGCCAGAGACAATTGACGCTTTAAAGGACAATATTCGTGAAGCCATTGGTGAAATACAGCTGCACACAATCGATAATGTGCTTAAAAATTGGACCGATCATGTAGGCTACTGCATGGCCAGCCGAGGCAGCCATTTGAATGAAATTATTTTCCATTATTAACCGGAAGGATTGTACTTTCAAATAAAATAAGAAATTTGAGAAAATACTCAGTTTTTTTTAAAGCATTTTCAAAAAAAAAAGTTATTTGGCGGACCCTTTACATAGGCTAAGGATTCCGTCTCGGAATTCCCATAGGCATCTCTCTTTTAATTTACACTTTCTCGATAGTCAACTTAATATCGAATCGATCATTGAATTTATTATACTTTCCAACTGGTTTTCTGCATGATTTTGAATGTTAAGAGATAATGCTGATGGATAGGAGCGATTAATCAGGATTTTGGATTTAACAAAACTGCCGCTTTCTCATATTCTATACAATTTATACAGTGGTGGCCTTATAATTAGAAACGATATTTCTGGAACAGAGTTCTCTAGAGTGACGAATCTAAGTTTAATTTGTCCCAATTTGATGGAAAAACTTATGTAAGACGTCCTCCTTTGATCCCAGGTAAAAACTGTAAAACAAATTAACAAACATACGTTAAGTCGTTTCTAATTATAAGGCCACCACTGTATCTGATCCCTTCCATTTGACAGTATAAGACTACTGCAAAGTATTGCTAACATTTGTTGTTGTTGCAGTCGATTTTCTACGTACTTCCTCACAGGGTTTATCTGCCCTCTAGTTTTGTCTGTGGTCATAAGTTCCAACATACATACGTCCAAATACAAGGTACCCAATAATTAGGATCGATTAGGAGCCTAATCGATTGTCTCCTACAGGACATGAGAGCAGCCCTTGGCCAGGATTCATGAGTAGTGATAAAATCTACATACATACGGACAAATATAACATACATAATTGGCCATTACATCCCTTCAGTCAGGATTACGACCTAGCTTCTCACACCACTCATGTTGTGTGTGTGTTAATTTTATACATGAGTGGCGGGACCAACAGTTTAAAGTCGACTCCGAACGACAGATTTTTGTGAAGCTTGTCATGGCAATTTTATTTATTCTCAGGGTTTATGTCTGAAATCTGCTGAGAGGAAGTCGCCGAAGAAATATTTTTTTACATTTCGTTTTGATGTCTGGCCTGGGGCTTGAACCTTGGCTTTACGTCTAATAAGCCAACACACTAACTAATAGACTACGGCCAAATATAAAGTCCAAAGTAATTATGTGCGTTAGAAGCCTAATTGGTTGTCTCCCAAAGGACATGAGAACAGACAGGATTTATTTCATTCTTTGAAGAGTGATGTCTGCCGGCCTTAGTTCCATCTTCCTTAACAACATAATGGAATTGAAGACTCAAAGCTGGCCTGTGATTGAAATTTTCTAATTTGGAAATGCTTTCACCAACATAAGTACGGCTGCAGGTCTCTCATTCTACATGGTAAGGGATTATTATACGCTAGTTTCACTCCGAATACAAAACAAATACATGTTCTTGGTTTTTTTCATATGTATTGTATAGAAAAATAATTTTTATTTATTATAAAACTATTTTCTTTTCAATTAAAACACATTTTATGTGTACTTAAGATTAAAAAGGCTTTCACAAACACCACATTAACAACTAAATATAAAAAATAAAACATACAACAATCACAAGACAAGCACACACAGGATTTCAATATCATACAACAATTAGCCATGAAAACCAGAAAATTTTCTAAGAAAATTTGGGGGTTAACAACTGCTTTTCTATTGAATTGCGAAATTACATTTTAGCCTTTGGCATATAATCCTTGTAGGTTACCTCACGCCACCATTCGGGACGTTCAAAAACGCCAGGAGCACTTAAAACAGAACGTTGCAAGTGTAAGTAAATCTAAAAGAATTTTCAATTTTTTTAATGAAATAAAAAGAAAACCAAAAAAAGAAAACAAAACAACTTACATTGCCATCACTCATGCCTAGAGGGGAATTTAGAATGAAATCTGTGGGAGCTATGGCATCTACCAGGGATATGGCTTCATTCTTCAATTGAGGCAAAAGCTCCAATATGGCCTGCTGATACAGTTCAATTTGTTCATTTGCACGGAAATAGCCACCTTGATAGAACAAAGCGGCATTCTTTGTAACCAAATGGGCACCATAGAAGCTTAACAGCTTGAGCAGAGCAGACTTTTCATTCGATTGTGGCAAATTCATAACGAATTTATAGAAAACATAGTACATTGCACGTTGACCGTAGATAATGGACAGGGGCTGAGCATTAAACACTTGCATGTTGTTGCGCGTTTCAAAAGCATTCAAGCCTTGGCGTTTCAAAGCATCCACACGTTTTACCGTAACCTCCAGCTGATAGGCCACTAACCAATTCAAAGCTTTTAGTAGATCTGCAAAAGGAACAAGCATTGGATAGGGATTTTAACATTTGCCGTACGTTTTAACAATATGATTACACTTACTGTGAGGACAGGCAGCTTGTTCGGGAGTTTTCTCTTCAGCCTTTTGTTTTAGGATTTGTTCCGAATCTTTTAGGAATGTAACCGAATCCAAGGGTGATATTTCCTCAAAGTTGGCATTACCTCTCTTCAAGCTAACCAACCAATTGGAGGCCTGTTGTATAAGAGTATTATTCTCTCCCTCATACGTGCAATTGGCATCGTTATCATTGCGTAAATCACCAATACCGGTAGATTTCAAATAACCATGACCACCACAGGCTTCACGACACTCTTGTATGCCATCGCGGGCAGCCCAAGCACACACAGGCTTGGCGGCCGATGAAAGAGCATGTACTTCCATGCCCATATTGGAAGTATCCTCACCCATCATAGATCTGGTGTTCATATCAACATTATGTTTGCCTAACCACAAGCTAAAAATGCGCATGGCATAGGTAGTGGCTAAATGAGGGAATAAACGATATTGCTGGGATTGGTATTCAATTACGGGCCATTCCTCGTTGGTTCCCTCAGGGCCAAATTGTTTACGGGCTGCTGAATAGCGTATGGCAATAACCATGGCCTTGCTTAAGGCCACATAAGCCAAAGAGCAAATGTTAACACGACCACCAGATAAAGCACCCAAAGAGGCACCTAAGCGTTTACGACTATCCTTGATAGGACTGCTGTAGTTGCCTTGCTCATCAATATCACCAGTCTTGGATAAAAGATTCTCCTTGGGAATGCGATAATTATTGAACATGACAAATCTGCAGATGAAAGGAAAGCCAAATTTAAATATTTCTTCAACAATTTCTTCCAAATACTCACCCATTATCAATACCATTTAAGCCCACCTTCTCACCCAGATCACCCACTGTTACACCGGGATAGGCCAGTAAAGTTCTTTCATCCCGTATGGGCACTAGGAAGGCACTTAAACCCACATACATATCATCAGGTACATATAACTGGGCATACACAATCGCATGTGTACAGGTCTTACCCAAGTTGCCTACCCAACATTTGGCAGCTTCAAAATCGGGCGTGTGTATAACAAACTCTTGAGTCTTATTGTCGTATGTGGCCCGTGTACGCATGCCACGCGCATTGGTGCCATGCGATATTTCCGTTAATGCAAAAGCACCCACAATCTCACCTCGGGCAATTTTACCCGCATATTTACTCAAACGTTCTGTGCCCAAACTCAAGATTGTACTGGGGAACATGCCGTTTGAGAGGGAGTATTTAACAGCAAAACTTGATTCATAACTGAACATGGCCTGAGAGAAAGATAATGACAAATGCGGTGTGGATAGATATTCATTTAGACCATAGAAATGTTGACCATATATAATGTGTTGGCGTTTATTGGCCAATTGACGTTGACGTTCTGTCGATGGAGTTTCAGGTTCACGCTGGAAATCGGCATGTTTTTCCATAAAATTCCAAATATGATGCTGAAATGTAGATATTAGAGGATTGGGAAAGGTTTTGAATTTAATTTTGGGGAAAAATCTTTCAGTTCAAAAACAAATTTTAAAGGTCTAGTGGAGAGTCATGTGGAACGCTAATAATTGACTCGAGAGGTATAGATGCCGTCAGGCTAATGCGCAGATTTCTTCTCACAGAAACTTTTTATATTATTAATGTCATGTACAGGTGCTAGAGAGTACAGCCCCGGTTAGCCAAACGTCCACGAAACGTAACGGAACTTATGTTCGTTTTTAGAATAAGAAAACTAATGAGAGCGATAGCGATCCGTAATGTAATTTCGGTAAGCATTTGTATTGCTCTTTATATGCTAAAAACGTTCCGCTGCATTCCGTTGGTGTTTGGTTAACCGAAGCTTACTGCAAATATATGATATACTTATTGTAAAGGGTCCGCCAAATAACTTTTTTTTTTTGAAAATGCTTAAAAAAAAACTACTGAATATTTTCTTAAATTTCTTTTTTATTTGAAAGTACAATCCTTCCGGTTAATAATGGAAAATAATTTCATTCAAATGGCTGCCTCGGCTGGCCATGCAGTAGCTTACACCAGAAGATGCCGATTTGGCAAAAAAAAATCATCTTTTCAGATGAAGCTCATTTTAATCTTGGCGGGTATGTAAACAAGCAAAATTGTCGCATTTGGGGCACAGAAAACCCGCACGCATACATTGAAAAGCCGACGCACCCAAAACGAGTGACTCGTTTGGTGCGGATTTTGGTCCAGAGGCATAATTGGGCCATTTTTCTTCGAAAATGAGCAAGGATTGGCCGTTACACTCAATGGCGATCGTTATCGGGCCATGTTAAACGAATTTTTGTTCACAAAAATTGAAGAGGAGGCTATTGGCAACATTTGGTTTCAACAGGACGGCGCTACGTGCCACACAGCCGAAGCAACACTCAATGTTTTACGCCCTGTTTTTGAAGATCGCATTATCAGCCGCAGAGCTGATGTCGTTTGGCCACCTTGGAGCTGCGATTTGACACCGTTGGACTATTATTTGTGGGTGCCGTCAAAGATAAGCGTTACGCCGACAAACCAGAGACAATTGACACTTTAAAACACAATATTCGTGAAGCCATTGGTGAAATACAGCTGCACACAATCGATAATGTGCTTAAAAATTGGACTGATCGTGTAGGCTACTGCATGGCCAGCCGAGGCAGCAATTTGAATGAAATTATTTTCCATTATTAACCGGAAGGATTGTACTTTCAAATAAAAAAAGAAATTTAAGAAAATATTCAGTCGTTTTTTTAAGCATTCTCAGAAAAAAAGTTATTTGGCGGACCCTTTATTTACAAGGTGTTTGCCTCTGTGATGTATTAAAGCTGCTCAGGTTCCAAGTATGTGTTCTGGTGATTCGTTGTCCTCATTCCAGCGTATTGGACTTTAACCGATCCCTAATTCTGAACAAGAGTTCTTTAAGATTGCAGTGCCGGGTCAAAGGTTCGTTTACTGTCCTCACGGTATATACTGCACAATTTGTTCATAATTCATTCTTATTCCTCTTATAAAAAATTTAATTAATCTCCAACCCATTTCCCCAAATAGATCTTTCCAGACTCCTCTACAAAATCTTCTTAGCAAAACTACAAACACAATGTGCGCAGAATTTCCACCCTAATAATACAGCGTTACCACTTCATCAGAGGTTTAAAAATTCTAAAACAAATTTGAAATTTATTTTTACATTTGGGCCGAAATCCCGGCGGTACTGCAATACCGGGCCAACCCGTGACAGAGGTGGAGCAAGCTCCTAAACACTCCGTCTATTTCCAAAAATCAGTTTAACATTTGTTGTCCTCCGATGGAGGATCTATCAGATGTTAAGCTGATAAGAACAGATACTACACTTTGATCTTAGCCATAAGGCCGAGAAGCGATAACTTTACACCACCAAAATAGAATCACTTATTGTATTAATATTATAAACTCAATGAGAATTATAACATAGTTCAATGGTAAAAAAATGAGAAAAAATACAACGGTGACTACCACTAAAATTTTATAATACATTTTATAATACAAGCATGTGTGTTTATTTGTAACAACAAAACACTAGGGTGAGAGTAGTTGTTATTTATTGTACTATGCATGCTTACACATATACGTGGGTATACTTTGTTTTATTATTTGCCACATTTCCAGGTTCAAAGTTTACTTTGTAAAATCTTGAGTTTATAGGGGAGAATTGGAAAAGCAAGCACGAATAAGTACACACTCTGATGTGCTCGCAAAGTATTATACACAACAACAAAATCCAACTTTGAAAGTGCAAAAGCAAAACAAAAATTAAAAGAAAATGTAGAAGAGTTTGTCAAAGTAAACTTTTAAAATGCAAAAGACGCCTTATATTTTAAACCATTTTCATTGGTACTTATTTTGCTTTCAAATCTCGTCTTTATTATGTGCGTTAGACCAATTTTACACGTTAAAAATTTACTTTGCAAAGTCTTAACGTCGTTGGAGTGAAGAGAAAAACGAATGGGAGCAAGAACACATTTTAATGTACACACAACAACAAAATATGAAAAGTTTGTCAAAGTAAATATTGAGGGCGACTTTGCACCAAAGTGTACCTTAATTTGGGGAACTGTGGACAATTTTCGGGGGAACGTTTATTAATGATAATGGGAATTATTAGAAATAAAAAAATATTTCAGAAACTTAAAAATGATAGCGTTTTGCTTGTCGGGAGGGGGGAAAGGAGACTGTAAAGTGGACCATACTTGACCTTGAACCCTTACAAGCTACGGAATACTTAACAAATCATTGTGTTCAAAATGAAAACTCATTTCCACTACAACACTTTGCCTGCTTTATAAATTTCTTCTTAAGAAACCCTAATTTTCAACCCCTACATTTTGTATTTCATTTTCATTTTCTAAAAAATCTTATAATTCTCATTTAGTTCATACAATATTTACCATAAACTGTTTACTATTATGAAGTGAAAGTTACTCTGGCTTCTCTTCAGTTGTCGAATAAATCTTTCGCCTTTTACTAAAGATTTCCGTGGAGAGGAGCACTCTAATGAGTCTAAACTAAATTTTTTGTTAAGCCTGAGATCTCGTAAGGGATTTTGGGCGATAATTAAATTAATTTCAAATCTTAGTAGGAGAAAATGATTTAAGTTAGATCGTAATGGGAATGTAAATAGGTTTTTGGACCAAGTAAAATCGAATTTTTACGTTTTCCTTTGGCATACAAAACAAAAAAACATTCCTCTGTTAAAATGGTCTGGGGAGGATGATCGATATTGTGAAAAAATGGGATACCTGCAGTAAGTATCCCACCATATAAGTATACACGGTTGAAGAATTCCAAACCAGATTTCCTTACGGTCGGGAGCAAAAAAACGTGCTTTTATAAATAGGGCTAAATTCCAGTGTTGCAAAACTGAAATTTTGAAATGGTAACGAACTATAATTGAAAAAGTACTTTTTTGCACCAAATGGTACTTTTTTGTAAAAAAAATATATGCACACATAATTCGTCATTATAAACCTTCAATCAGGATTATGATCTAACTTTCCACACCACTTTATTTGCGTGTGTTAATTTTATACATGAGTGGCGGAACCTACTGTTTAAAGGCGACTTCTTACGACAGATTTTTGAGAAACTTTATCATGGCAATTTTATTTACTCAGAGTTTTTGCCAGAAGGAAGTCGAACAAAAAATCACATACAAGACAACTTCAAGCTGATTCGGAACGTGGTAAAACGTAAAAGCCCCGTTTAGTCAAACGTCGATGGAACATACGTTCGTTTTTAGCATATGAAAAGCAATGCAAATGCTTACATTACGGTTCGGAAAGCGTTTTCATTGCTTTTTGTATTCTAAAATCGAATGTACGTGTCGTCGTGGACGTTTGGCTAAAGCCTAATTTTACCTTTAGCATTACGTTGACCATGTTGCGAATGCATTAATAGTTGGAAAACGCAAGACATAATATATGTAATAATAAAAAAGTACTGAGAGCGTCGCGGGGGTACTGCGGTATTTTTGAAATGAGAAAGTACCAAAGTACTGAATTTTTCAACACTGCTAAATACGGATAAAAAATGTAATAGACCTAGTGGGCTGGATAGCCATGGTGCTAAAGATTCTAAAAAGGGGTTACTTATGGTCGGGCGCTACTTGGGATCAGAGATATATGTCTTTCTCAAATGAGCAACAAAAAGTTTTCTATATAAATCGACCAAAACTGTCGGAGTCGCCGTAGTCTTGTAGGTAGTGTTGGCTTATTGGACGCAAGGCCACATTTCAAACCCCAGGTCAGATACGAAATATGAAAAAATATTTCTTCGGCGACTTCCTCTCAGAAGATTTCTGGCAAAAAAAAACTCTAAGAGCAAATCAAAATTGCCATGAAAAGTTTTTCAAAAATCTGGCGTTCGGAGTCGACTTTAAACTGTGGATCCCGCCACACATGTATAAAATTAACACACACAACATAAGTGGTGTGAGAAGCTAGATCGTAATCCTAAACGAACGGTTGTAATGGCCAATTATGTATGTGTAAAATTGACAGATTGCAGTCTTTTTGTTGATGACTTGCAATATTGTAATTTTTTGGATGATGACTTACATTTTTTTAGATAACGACTTGCATTTTTTGGTCGATGAATTGCATTTTTTTTTTGTCGATGAGAAAGATATTAGATTCGTTCGACGCCTGTATCTCCGACCCAAAGTAACATCAGACCGTAACAACAAATGTTTTGAAATCTTAGATGCCATAACTGTTCAACCCCCTAAGTCATTCTCCCTCTCAAGTCCATTTTTTATCCGAATTAGCTCTATTTATACAGAGCACTTATTTTTTTCCTCATGGAAACATATTAAAGAAAAAGTAGAAAAAAATTAAGGCAAACGGCCTAAAATGTGTTGATTTTTTTCTGATAAATTAAAACAGTTGCTAATCAATAATAAATTTATAATCTAATCTAATTAACAATTCGATTTTAACAATTGATTCACGTGTCCCTTCTTGGGGACCACAAATAACGCACGATATTTTTTGTAAATACAGTCTTTGTATACATGACGTTGAAGCTTTAAACTTGAACGTATTGTATAAATAAATTATTTTAATTGATTTAAAAAAAATGTTATGTCTAATTCAACGCAAGAATTTAATTTATTATTTAACACTAATGTAGCCTAAAATATTATGGAGACATTCTATGATTTGAATTAAATTGTGAGCACATAGAACAAAATTGGTTGGAGCATTTGCACTATATACCAGCATGGACAAAGAAGGTAGAAACGGCCAATAATATCACAGGCACAATTTCTGAAATGCCCATAGTAACTGCACTACAGGCTGAATAGAATAAGTTGAATGAATGAAGTTACAACAGAGCCCTAAATGTAACTTGACATTACATAGAATGAGAGATTCCCACCCGGGCAAATACGTGCTACCCTGGTTCATTTAAAATCCGGTTAGCGATCTATCTTCAATTCCTACCGTGAGAGTCTACCCGGAATTCTAAAACTACAGATCTCTGGTAATTTGAACGCGATAAATGTTTGTCCACGACCACTTGAAATTGCACGGCTTCTTAATAACAACAACAACACTCTATACTGAAGCAGACGAAGGCTGATGACAATGGCATCAATGACGGGGAAAATGGTCGACAAGCCAGAATTAACGATAAGGACGGTATTTCCATGTATTTGTTGTTAGTTAAGGGAAACACAGATATGATAAGCTGTTCTCCTCTGGCAAAACTCTGAATTCGGATGAATATTGTTAGCGATTACACTGCGTAAGGTTCCGAGTGTCCAAAAAATACCCAGTTTCGTTCAATAGAAAAGGAACAGGACGACAGCAAGTTAAGCTCATTGATAGTGACTCGGCTGAAGCTCCGGTATCTTTTTGGAATATACCATACCAAGAGACTTACACAGGTTCCTGTCTACAGACCATAATTGCAACAAATAACCAAATAAAACAGATCGTTTTTAACCTAACTGGGCGCCATACTAATTATGCTTAAGTAAAACCTTCAATTTCGTATAAAAAGTAAGCATTTCTAGTTGCTATATTCTATATGTTCTGGATGAGTCGTCTTACTCTTCGAACATGCCTCTTATGGACGGCCTTAAGCAGTAAACGCCTATGCTGTTTAGTGCCACTCATTCTAAATTTTAATTCTAACACTCTGTCGTATATTTAGTGTTAATTGGGTTATTGGATATTGTTTACGTTTTTTGCACCAAAGAATTAATTTTTAGAACAATTTTATGTTACTGATTAACAGTCTGTTGATAAGTGTGTATTGGTATCGCTGAGGGCATATCGTTTTTGCCCCCTCAGACGTTATTGATTAACAAGTTGGTGAAGGAGTTAAAGTACAGCAAGAAATCTAATCCGTTTATTAAATACACACGAATCTACGCTGGATGCAGACGATAGCAAGTAGTCGCTTAGTGTTTTATTAGTTTGTTGTTGTTTATGGTGTTTATGTGACAAAGCAAAATATTTAAAACAGACTTTGAACTTTAAAATGCAATCAAAATTCGATGTCAAATGAAACTCACCTTAAGTCTGATGTGTTCCTCGCCTTCCAAGATAACATTCATGCTTTTGTAGCAGAAAGATGACTTTTCCCGATAGACTTGAAGTGGTCCTGATTTGAATTCCGGAAATATGGCCGTGTCCTCCAAAATATTTTGGGGTTTTGTTTTGGCTACCTCTGATCCATCACTGCTGGAATTGTAATAATTTTCATACCAGGATGAGAACATAGAATTTTTAGACTGTGTAGACATTTTTGCAATGTTTTGTACTTTCAAACCGTGTGTACTTAATAATTGTCTTAAACTTAGAGACATTCTGATTTGATGGTTGTGTTAATAGGTTGTATGTAGCACTTTCAGTATTTCAAAGTTCAGTGATAACGAGAAAAATGCTCTCTTTTAATTATTTTGTATACTTATGTCCATAATAATATCAACGATAACAACACCAACACTTACATATCAATATCATTTAACTGCACCATTGCTTTATTCTTTTTATTTTATATTTGACTATGATTTTTGTTCGTAATTAAGAGAGAAGCTCTTTGCAATAATACCGTCTTGTCCAACCGCCACGCAAAAACTGTTTGCTCATCTATTAGGTTATAAGCATTTTTATTAACATAAACTTTGCAATGCTTTGGTAAAACTTTTTTATTTGTTATTGTTGTTTTAGTTTCTGTTTTTTATTTAAAAAATCTAATCAATTGCTAAATTTATTCACTTGATAAGTGTTATTGGCCGTCAAGTAATTGTTGTTGCGGTTTCCGCTTTTGTAGGCTTTCTTTAATAAGTGTGAGTTTAATATGTTCGAATGTAATACTTTTTTTATATATTTGTTGGTTGCTTTCACTTAGTTTATTAGAATTTCATTGTTAGATTTATTAACCATACAATGACCCGTCCAGTTGGAGTAGTTTTTTAAAGTTTTGTTTTGTTATTCAGATTCGTTGTAGGCTTTTTCTCTCTCATCGTACAGCTGTTCAGTTGCTTCTCCATTGTTGCTTTTAATTTCATACAATTCACGCAGTGCTGCCAATTTCTTTTTAATAAATTGAAAAAAGTGCTGACTTGTAATGTAATTTAAGTGTGTAGGGGGAAGAAAATGCTGCAGAGTGAAATAAATATGTAAATGGAGTTAAATTTATATAAAATTCCAAGGAATATGAAGATTTTAGGTTTATTTAATTAATTTAAAATAATTATTTAATGGTTTTACTCTTTATATGGTGAGAAAATGTTTAAAAAATTCTACTTGATTTGGAGCGATTTTCTGAACATCAACAGATGTCAACACTTTTTTTGTATTTTTCTCCATTCGAAACTAAACACTGAAAAACAATAAAAGCTACACTTGATTTTATTTCCTTATTGTGTTTCTTCTCATTGAATAACAGTGATGCCAGATCAATTTTAAATTTAAATACTCCGCTATGGGATAATTATTGTATTTCCGCCAAATAATAAAAAAGTAATGATATTTTATATTCGTTTTTATAATTTATTACTTATACACTTAATTAACATGAAACATTTGATTAAAATTCTTATATATTTAATATATTTGTTAATGTATATCTTATTATTCAGTTTTAAATTAGCTAAATTAATTTTTACTAATAAAGTTTATTTGTTTTAATTGTTTTATACAAAAAAAAAAGATTGCATTCACTGTGTGAAAATATATAAATAATTAAATTTTTTTTTAATTAATTTAAAACTATATAAATATTTTATATTTGTGTATATGTGTGTATGTATATGTATTTAAAATATTTTATAGCATTTTTAAAAGTTATTTGAGATTAGCATATCCTTTAGGATTTATCGTTATTAAAGGTTTTGTTTCTTTTTAAGCAAATTAAACAAATATTGGCAAAATAAATATAAAATTATATATATTTTTCTTTTTGTTTTGTTTTGTAATACTTAATAAAACCGGTTAGGTATGTTTGTATATATAGAAAAAGCCTACAAATAAAATTTCACAAAAAGGCCATCATGCAAAAATTGTTTAAAATTTGTTTTTGTTTTCCATAATATTTGTTTTTAAGTTTCTTAAAAGCATTTTTATTTCTTGTAACAATTGACCTCTTTTCTCAAAAAAAATATTTTTTCAAAATTTAATTATTTTTGTTTATTTTGGCTTTAAAAACTTTTTACAACCATTTTCTTATTAATGGGAGTTGCGTTTAAATTTTGTTTCAACAATTTTCTTTTTTTAATTTTATTTTCTTTTATTTCTGTTTTTTATAAATATACCATGAGTGTAGCTTTTGGTCATTTATGCATATTGTTTTGTGTTTTATTATTTTATTTTTATTTTAATGGGACTCTTTCTAACTCTTAAAAAACTTTAAATCACAATTTTTTCTAGGCTGTAGATTTGTGAGGAAAATTCTTAAATTATTAAAAAAAAAATATTTTCTAAAAATAATTGATGGTGTTCTTAATTCAGACTTTTCTCCATTAAAGTTCCTGAATTGAGTTGATGTTCTGACATAAGTGTTAAATTAAGGGCTTCATCATTGTCTTGCTTATCACCGTTAGCCTCATATCATCGACTTTGTAGAGAGCTGGTGGCTGAATTTGACGAGAAACCTGAATGTAAACTTGTCATTGAGCCGCGATAATTGGCAGAACTTAACACTTCATAGAAATAATTTAATTGGGCTGGTCCCTCGCTGCCAGAGCCGGGGCTAAACCAATGCAAAACATAATTATCCGCATGATTCATGACATGTGAACCTTGTACACTCTCCTTGTTGTGACATATCAAACTGGGTTCCTCTTTGAAATAGTTTACGCCTTCTTGCAAGTCTGCCATATCAAAGAAGGATACGGCCAAATCTATCGTGTATAAACCGAAAACGTAATTTAATTCTTTAAGAATATAAAAAATAAAATAATTTTCTTCTCACCTTGCTTTTCTGGCAAATCCTGTGTTACTCTATACAAAGTAAAATGTAAATCACTGCGTAAGACATCAAAGTCCCATGTTAAAACACTTTTGGGATCCGTATTCTTAATGACCACTTCATGACTGTAGCCAGTTTTCAATTCCACCGTCTTATAGAGATTCTGATGTAAATGTTGATGGTGTCCCATAGCATGACTGCCATTGGTAGTGTCACGTTTTGCTGCTGCATGATCTGTATGATCTTCCTCTTCCAGAGAGTTCATTTTATACAAAGTTTTAGGTACCAAACCACCTTCATGGATTAGGCTCTAAATACAATAGAATTAAAAGAAACGGGAATTATTAAAATCAGAAAGGTTAATGTTTTTTAAAAGCTTTTGCTAACAATGAACTTAAGAACTCTAGTTAATACAAGAGTATATTTTATTGAGGTTAAGGACGATTGACAAGTACAATACAAACAGGATTACAAATAAATTCTACCGGTGTTTTAAGTCTATAAGACGTCATTACACATACTAATAACATAAACACAGCCTTTATAAGTATTTCCATTAATAACCTATTCTATCAATAGACATTTATTTGATTTAAACTTAGTTTCTGGCAATAACTCTGAGAGTAAATAAAATTCCCATGAAAAGTTTGTCAAAAATCTGTCTTTCGGAATCGACTTTAAACTGTAGGTCCCACCACTTATGGAATAAAATTAACAAACACAACAGAAGTGGTGTGAGAAACTAGGTCGTAATCCTGATTGAAGGGTTGTAATGACCAATTATGTATGTATGTAGTATGTATGTATGTAATTAACTTAGGCTATATCCTATTCAACGAGAATAAGTAGGTTAGTTTGTACCAATAAAGAGCGTCTCACTTTTAAAATGTGAACGTCAAAAGATTCCCAATATTCTACGAAGACAGCGCCTGACAAAAGATTGAATCGTTATCATATCCTTTGGTACAGCAGACTAGACGTAATATTGCTTCCATCGTTTCATATTCTTCAATGTCTTATTGTCTTGACCGTGCTTAAGCATGAAGGACTTTACGACTCAGAAGATATTTTTAATGTCTATGATGGAAGTGCTGTGATCTTTGGTTTAAATTGTCAGTTTAGAGGCAGTTAGAGCTTGGTTTAGGCAAGTTATTCAATTAAAATCTAAATTTCTCTGTATTACTTATCCACCACGTAGAGTACATACATTACAGAGAGCATTCGACCTTCGAGCACTAGTTAGCCAAACGTCCACGGAACGTACGTTCGTTTTTGGAAAGTTTACGGAAACAATGAGAACGATTACCGAACCGTAATGGAATTTCGGTAAGCTTTTACATTGCCCTACAGGGGTATACGCCAACTACAGGGGTATAAGCCTTCTCCCTATCGCATATAAGGTTCTTACAGGCGTATTGTGTGAACGACTGAAGTCACTCGTCAAAACACTGATTGGACCTTATCAGTGCGGCTTCAGACCTGGCCAGTCCACCATCGACCAGATCTTCACACTACGCCGAATCCTGGAAAAAACCCACGAAAAACAAGTCGACACACACCATCTTTTTGTCGACTATAAGGCAGCCTTCGATAGCCCCATAAGGGATCGTGTTTTTGCCGCAATGTCTGAGCTCGGTATACCTGCGAAGTTGATAAGGCTGTGCAGAATGGCGTTGAGCAATTCCTGCAGCTCCGTCAAGGTAGGAAAGGACCTCTTCGAACCATTTGGTACCGTGCGCGGTTTCAGACAAGGCGACCCCTTATCATGCGACCTCTTCAACTTCGTCATGGAGAGAGTTCTGCGAAAGGCGGGAGTGCATCGCAATGGCACTATTTTCCAAAAGCGTCCAGTTGCTTGCGTACGCTGACGACATTGACATCATAGGGCGTACCAAGCGAGATGTTACTGCTGCCTATAGTGCTATTGAACGGGAGTCTAGTAAGATGGGTCTGGCAGTAAATGAGGGCAAAATGAAGTATATGTTATCGACAAGTAGAGATGCGCGGCGTATTGATTCTCAGATTACGGCCGCTAACTATACTTTTGATACGGTCAAGGAATTCATCTGTCTTGGCTCCACTGTTACCACCAGAAATGATGTCAGTCTGGAGATCAAGCGCAGGATCACTCTTGCCAACAGGTGCTACTATGGTCTCAATAGGCAAATGAGTAGCAGAGACCTCTCTCGTGCGACAAAACTAACACTTTACAAGACACTCATCCTACCCGTGCTTCTTTAGGCATGGACCCTATTAAGTACAGATGCAGCGGCCTTGAGAGTGTTCGAGAGAAACGTACTACGCAAGATCTTCGGTCCAGTGCGAGTTGGCGATGATTTCCGTATCCGATCCAACAGTGAGCTGTATGAGCTCCTCAACGACATAGACGTTGTACAGCGTATTAATATACAGCGGCTGCTGGAAGGACCAAATCGAGGAAGCCCTGTCATCGATTGGTGTGACCAACTGGCGTAGGCGCGCAAAAAGCAACTGTTAAATGGGTTGTTATGGCCAATTAAGTAAATAAGTAAGTTTTACATTGCCCTCCATATGTTAAAAACAAACGTACGTTCCATTACGTTCCGTGGGCGTTTGGCTAACCGGGACTTATTGTTTATATTTACAAAGCACTATCTACAGAAGTATTTCTTGCCACTTGCAATGTAAACGGATTTAAACCGAATGTCTATAATCATTACTGTCTCCTTAGACCGTAACATAACCTATTTTTCCTAATTCGAATACAATGGACTGCATGAATAGTGTGTAATCGACTGAGTGTTGGTTGTGTATAAAACATTTGATACTTAGAAAACATCATGAAGTCTTATACGACTTTTAGTAGAAATCCTTAAAACCTTTCGGCAGGATCATACGCTTAAAAAGGGTGTGTCAACATGAGATGAAAAACAAGAAACAATTTTGCTTATACCGTGAAATTCACAAGCTATACACAAAAATGTGATTTAAAAAACACTTTCTGTGGTTTGAAGTGTTACTTCCACTAACATCTAATCGACAAATAAGGACTTGGACTTCTAGGACAGTATACAACACTACAACAAAATGAAAATAACAAATAAATTAAAATTTATACAAAATTAATATAAAAACTAGCCCCTCTTACACAATCGCATTTAGCTAAATAACAATGAGTAAAGTATTTTGGATTTATCTGATCCACATACAATAATAGTTGGTTTAAGGAAGGCTTATTTTTGGTTGGAAGGCATAAATTAAATTTAATAAAATAAAAACAAAAATGATTATTAATTTTATTTACAAAGTTTTCTTTTTCTTATGACAAATTTTGTAAACAAAACGAACTCACCTTGCAAGGACCTCCCAGAAAATCGGGTATAATGTCATTGTCAATATACTGTTCTAAGCCATCCGGCAAGTGTAAGCAATCGGGACCACCATAGAAAAGAAATTTCGAGCGTGTATTTTCATCTGTTAACAAAAAAAAGAAAATAAAAATTAAAGTGCAAATAATGGAAATCATTTTCCACAACTCACCTATAAAAGCCGATACAATGGTCCAGGCTATGGGAAATACCCTAGGGGCTCTTACAACCAAAACACGGCCCATGGTTTCAGGATAGTTACGTTCCACATTTTCTATAATGTTAAGTAATGCCTTAACACCCGGACGCCATAAATGGCGCATGGAGAGGCCCTCCAAGTCCACCAGTAAACACCAGTCCAACACAGGTTTTCCTAAATTCTGAGCGGATTCATTGATTTTCTTAATGCCCTCCTCGCAAATGTGTAGAGTCTGTAACAAAAGAAAATCATTTAAAATAGCTTTTAAATCCTTAACAGTGTGTGATTCTTACCAATTTCAATAAGCCATCTGTGCCTATGGCCTTTAGTAGGCCCTTAACATCCATGTGGCCTAACCTTAAAATATAAATCGGCCGGCCATCTTTATCATAATGATGCCAACCACCCGGAAAGTGTTCTGTAACCACGGCAGGCATTTTGTAATCCGTTAGTAGTGAATCAATATTATGTTCCTGGCGCCATTTCAATGAGTCCTTTAACATATTGAAAGCCTGACTAACATGCCAATCGCGTGCCCTTAAGAATCTTAAAATTGTTTGATAATCGGGCATTTTATCCAAATCCTCGATATCATCCAATAACTTTCGCAATTCCAATAGCTTAGATTCCTGCATGGGTGTTAGTTGACCCAAATGTTTTGCTATAAAATCACCATCCAATAATATATCATGACTTTCACCATTTCTTTCCTTATTGCTTTCCTCTTCTTCTCTGGTTTTGGGCGATAGCGGTGCATCTGGCGGTGGTTGCCATCGTTCGACTTCGGTTACACCCTCCTCCTTTAATTGTTGTATGAAATACTCTATGATTTCTTTGCCTTTCAAGGTGGTCTGGGTATATTGTTTCATACCCATTTTCTCCATGGAATGTTCAAAACCAAAAAAATTCTTGATATCCAAGGTGGCAGTCTGATCGAAACAGGTCCAATCCGGATTATCGGGATGCGCGTAATAACGGCATCTTTCGAAAATTTCAATTCTAGACGAGAACGTCTCATTGGTGGCTTCAATATTGAGCGTACGATTGGCTAAATCGAGAAAATTCTGTTGGATAAAGTATACAACATCTACACCGATTAACTTTTTGAAAATGTACGGAGCTTCAACCGCCAATTTGCAGCGTCTGCTGGTGTTACGTTTGGCGCCATTTTCTAGTATCTCATCTTTGGTGATTTCACAGTCTAAAACGATGGGCATTTGCGGACAGGTGGGAAAACGTTTCTCGTAGGCCTAGAAATAGAAGAAAAACAAATATTCCGCTTAAAATAAAAAAATTTCAAGAGTACTTTCATGTTTATATTTGTTCCAAAAGAGTACCATTGAATGGACAAAAGGTACCAATAAATGCCGCTTTAAAAAACAATCAAAATACAGTGGGAACCCATACAAACTTAGAGTAATGAAATCTCCTTAAAAAAATTTCTTTTTACAAAATTTTAATTTTCCAATTGCATATAAATTTCAAATATTGTCTCTCTCTCTGTCTCTCTCTCTCTCTTGTTTATTTCGATATTCTCTGCCAATTTGTTAAGTACAAGCAATGAACCAAATTGAAAGTGTGTCTGTGATAATAAATCGTTTTGTGTCCTTGCTTGCAATTTCATGGTGTGAGGTGAAGGACTTTCTAATGATTTATTCTCTACTTAAGAATTGTAATGAAAGTATTATTGGAAAACAATAAAAAAAGCAAAGCAAAAGAGAAAGATACAAATAATGTGTTTGACTTCCACTCGGAATAAGAAAAATTTACTGCTGAGCTTAAGTATGACTTTTAAATATTTTAAAGCAAAGCAAAAAAATGTTCTAAACAGAGCAATTCCAGATACTTAGAGTCGCCGCAGTCTAGTAGGTAGCGTGTTGGCTTATTAGACGTGAGGCCACGGTTGAAACCCCAGGTCAGATATCTCCAACAAAACGAAATTTAAATATTTCTTCGGCGACTTCTTCTCAGCAGATTTCTGGTAAAAACTCTGAGGGCCATTATTACAACTTGTCGTTAAACATGGAGTTAGTTAAAGGTACCTTTAGCTAAAGGCAACTGGAAAGTTACCTTTAACTTATTTTCGTTATTGCAACTTACAGATACAATTTTTCAAAAATATGGCAGTGCCGGAGCAATGTCCATAAAACTGCTCAATTATACAAGGTTTTTCTTTAACGCAGTGGCAACCACAGGCTTCGTTTTTTTCTTTGTTGTATATGCTCATTTTGTTTAAATTTGAAGTTGCCATATTGAAAATAATAGATAATATGGCAAGTTGCAACATAAAGTGACCTTTAAATGTTAAAGGTAGGATGATCCTCCCTTTAGCTTAACGATCATTTCTATCTTATTGGGTACTCATAATAACAAAAAACAATTTATCTGCCCTTTAAAATACTCCCTTTAGTTAACGGCAAGTTGCAATAATGGCCCTGAGAGTAAATATATTTGCCATGAAAAGCATCTCAGAAATCTGTCGTTCGGAGTCGACTTTAAACTATAGGTTCCACCACTCATGTATAAAATTATTACACAACATAAGTGGTGTGAGAAACTAGGTCGTAGTCCTTACGGCAGGGTTGTAATGACCAATTATGTATGTAAAAAAGAAAGCCCAACAAACTTGAGATAGTTTTCTATATTTCTCAACGTAATTCTCTTTGCTCTTTACACTTTCCGTAGCGTGAGTTATACTTTAATCTCGATATCTGTGTGGCTTCCTTAAATAGCCATCAACTGTTAGCAAATCTTATATCAAAGATTCATTTCTTCAAGTTTGGTAATATGAAGGTAGCTGAGTCTGACTACCAAAGTCAGTGATAAAGAGTAATTCGAAATTTGTTTCATAGATTTTATGGATTACATCGCTGAAACAAAACTTCCTTTTCCACCAAACGTACTTTACTTTCCTTAATTTCATCACTTCAACATACATACTTACATACATAATTGGTCATTACAACACTTCAGTCAGGATTACGACCTAGTTTCTCACACCACTTGTGTTGTGTGTGTTAATTTTATATATGAGTGGTGGGACCTACAGTTTAAAGTCGACTCCGAACGACAGATTTTTTTTGAGAAACTTTTCATGGCAATTCTTGTTTACTCTCAGAGTTTTTGCCAGAAATCTGCTGAGAGGAAGTCGCCGAAGAAATACTTTTTGTATTTTGTTTTGATGCCTGGCCTGGGGCTCGAACCCTGTCTTTACGTCTAATAAGCCAACACACTACCTACTAGACATCACTTAAACGCTGCAATAAATTAAAAGAGTTATCGATGCTGGTATAGACCTGAGAAACCTCCGCCGCCAGCTGCCCTGGGTATTCCAGTCCATTGTAGTAAAGGTTGTATCTGCCCAAAACATACCCAATCCAATTCCACTTCCATCTAAGAATTTCGTCTTCAATTGGGTTCTGCTCAGTTTATGAAAAGTGCAAAAAATTACTGAAAATCCTTTAAATTCGTCGCGGGCATCGATTGACAAGAATCTGAATTGTTCTAAAGTCGCAATGACTTGTGTTCTATGATTCGCAACCGTGCAAGGCAATTGACTGCACACAGTTATTAAAGATATTCTGTTTAGTTTGCCGCGAAACGCATAGGAAGTTCCACACTGAGTGTAGTTGGCCGTAGATCTGACGGGCCGTATAAATGCGGTTTTTAACATCCTCTCAAAGGCCACCGTTCGTTGTAATTAATGGTCCTTGGAGAGAGCAAAATAACCTGACATTTTCGTTCTACTGCTATTACGGTGCGAAGTAGGCCTTGGCTTTATGTACATTTATCTGTAGGTTATGTTGTACGGCTTTAGACTCCCAGACACTCAATTTCGACTAAATATTGTTGAAGTTCTGCCATGAAGTTGTGTGCCGATGTCGTTCGAAACTGCGATTTGTTTACATTATAGGGAATGTAATGATAAGGTAAAGTTTCCGACCGATATAACTTAGTGAATCCAGAGTTATCCTTATATATAGCGTACCAAGTCCGCTCAAAAATCACCACTTGGTGGTCGCAGAGCGATGTTTCTGTGAGAGGCGATTGTCTGTGTCTGTTCTCTTAGTTGGTGCAAGCGTATCTTAAAACTGATTACTAACGAAACCTTAATGACGCCCCATGCTTCTTGTACGAACGATGAGAGTTTATACAAATGCTGGTTGAAATAAGCTAGGAACCACTGCATATATACTCCGGCGATACACATACATAATTGGCCATTACAACCCTTCAGCCAGGATTACGGCCTAGCTTCTCACACCACTCATGTTGTGTGCGTTAATTCTTATACGTGTGTGGCGGGACTCACGTAGCAGCAACTCGTTTCCTTGCCGTTCGCATCTTGAGTTTAAATCAAATGTCCACAAACACTACTCCACCTTCATATAACCTATTTTCCTAAACCTGCACAATGCACTGCATGAGTAGGGGCCATCCCCTGAGTGCTAGTTTCACAAAAAAAAAAAAAAAAAAAAAAATAACTACAGTTTAACATCGACTCCGAAGGACAGATTTTTGAGAAACTTTTTCGCGGTGATAACTTCCGTATTTTAAACCTGGTTAAGCGATTAAAAAAGGCAAAACTGTGGATCCACCAGTTCTTAGTAGATTTTAGTTCTCTATGCTAATCGAATTAAACTGAACTACTTTTGAAAAATTGTACACTTTCTATCTGACAACTGCCAAAATCTAAACAAAAATGTGTCTTTAAAAAGAAATTCCTAATTTAAAGACCCTATATGTTAAGGTTAACTAAATTCGGCAAAATTAAAACGAAAACACCGTTAATCAAATAATTCCATAGCATTAGAGCGTTTAATAAATACATACGTTAATTTAAAATTTATCACGTGTATACTGCCAGACTGTACCAGTTGCAGGCACTACGGTGACTGCACCCCAACAGATAGAAATCGTTGAAAATGTTCAAACAGCACGATTATTTCGCATTAAATCCAATTACTGTGATTTCTTTTGCTTCTTTTTTCCTCTTCCTCTCTCCTTTACATTTTACTGGGTATAAAATAAATGGAAAAGACTCACATTTTGTGTGGGTGGGTAAGTATTTTATAAAGGCTGGGTGGGTACTGGGTGACGTATGATATTTTGTTATTTTTTCTTCCTTCAACCATATTCTCTCTATTCCAGTCGATTGCTTACTTACAATCTCTACATGTATGTACATATTCATAACGGTGCTAGTAACTACTGAAAGTCATAAATTTCTATAAAAAAAAAATAAAAATATTGTCGCACTGTGTATATTGTTAAAAACCCCATATATTTATAGGAAAATTGCGTGGGAGCTCTCTTTGGTTTTCTTTTTTTTTTTTTTTGCATACAATGTTTGTTTTTCTTTGATAATCATGTGCCTGCCGCCTTATGGTGTGTACAGTGTAGTGTGGTTCTTTAATTTCCTATAAATTATAACCGTATCCCCACCCGTTATTATCTTTGCTTTAGCATACTCCTACTCATCATACTCATTATAACTGTCATTTGACGTTCGTTCGCTTTTTCGAGTGCAGAACGGTATGACATGTCCTTGAGTTTTTTATAAACAACCGCACTGTTTTATTTAATTCCACAGTTGGTCCTTCTGCGAAAATTTCCTTGCGATTCCGTTACCATTGAAGTTCAATTTATTTTGCGCCTTTAAGATGGTGGCACAAATTACAGGAGACTGACAGACGACGTCGTCCTCTATTGGAAGGGAAAGAATGTTCAGAAAAAAAAAAATAAAAAAAAATTTCGTTTTATAATCATAACCTGCTAATGTTATTAGTCAATGATGCGTATGCCAGACAGTTGTGGGCATAATAATAGCATAGAATCGTTAATAACATTTTAGAGTGGTAAAAATTTTTATTCACCTCAACTAAGGGATGCACGTGTATTCACGTTATTGAGGAATATTTTTAGAATACATATCAGGCGTACACCTTATCACACTTAAACCACTTAGCGGTTCATATATAGTAGACTTATGATCCGATATTTGATCTTTCGTAGACTTTCTAAAGATTTTAAAATTACGTCGTGACTACTATGATAAGATAGGACAAGCGCGTTATCTCTGTCAAATCAAATCTCACTTAAGCACACGTAGCGGCCCGTTGCACTTGATTTCTGAATGTAAAGCTCAAGAATTCATTCCAAAATTTTTATAGAAACGATCAGAGACAAATGGATCTAAAGTTCTTTGGTTTAGTTTATTGTAGTACGTAATGCTTCTACAATTTTGGAGATAAACACCACCTTAACATTAATTCTTCCAGGCGGAGAAATGTAAGTCTAAGGCAGGTATCGAAAATAGCTGCCTGCACGGGTAATTCCATCTGGTCTTGGGTACTTGAGTTGTTCAAAAGAATCAGTATCGCAAAGAACTTGATTTGTGGTTAGGACTTAACCCACATTGGAAACAAAATGTCAAGAGGTAGGTAGTCAGGTTTCTGAATATAGGTTAGGTCTGAGTGGTAGCTCTGATTTCACAAAGCTCACTTGAGCACGCATAGCGGCCCGTTGTGATGCCACGGGTGAACGTAGTCCCTGTACTGACCAAGTTCCACCAAAATCAGGGAATAGGAAGAAGTTAGTCAGCGCAAGGGCTGCACACAAAAGCACGACTACCCCATACTGGAAAACCAGCCAGAAAGTTTGATGAACGAAGCTATATCCCTGATATCAATAGATGATAGCTCCGTCAAGCTGACAAGAAATGGAGAGCCAAGTAACCCATATCTACACCCAGCAAGAGACGGGCACTGACAAAGAAAGTGGATAACAGTCTGCTCTTCCTCCTCAGCGGATCTGCATCCACAGCAGAAATCGTTAAATGGGAGCCTCATTCTCTCCGCGCGTCTACCCATAGCGCAATGAACTGTAAGCACGGCCACTGTGGTTGAGATGACGTCACGACCAAGACCAAGTAATTGGTTGGTACGCCTTCTATCCATCAAGGGCCAGTTGAGTCTAGCGGTGGAGCAGGACTCCTCATTGACCCAGGATAGGTTGGCGTCCCCAGAGAATTTCCGCGCAATGTCCAACTTGACCGAGGCAAGTGGCATACCCAGTTCTATTGAAGAGGATTCCGGAAGGAGCGCACCAGCTCTGTCGAGCTCGTCGGCCCTACAGTTTCCCGGAATGTTACTGTGCCCGGGGACCCACACCAGTGAGACACTGGTGAAGCGCCCAGAAAGAAGGTCGAGACAGCGGCGATATTCTCTAACGATCCTAGAGTTATTCACGAAACACGTTAGAGATCTTATCGCGGCCTGACTATCAGAAAAGACCGAGACGCAAGTAAAAGAAGCACCGTTGACGAGAATCCATTGAGTGGCACGGTAAATTGCCGTCACCTCCGCCTGAAACACGCTGCAGTAGTCCGACAGACGGAGAGAAATGTTCAGGTCCAGTTTCCCAGAGTAGACACCGCTTCCAACCCCATTATCGAGTTTAGAGCCGTCGGTATATATGTATATCCAGGACTTCCGGTGGGACAACCGTATTAGGATTCCAGTCGCCCCTATTCGGAATCAGAGAGTGGAAACCCCTATCGAGACAATATTCAGCAGGGTTCTGAATATAATTTCCGCACTTTATTGTCTGGCTGCCCATTTCTTCGTCTGTACGTTTCATGATTATTGATGCTGGGGAATGTAATTCTTTGCATAAGACAAATTGCCTATCTTTAAGAACAGAATGTTTGTTACTTCCTAAAGTTCGGTTTTCAGCAATTCTTTGTCTTAGAAATCCAATATTTTTAGATTCTAAAGTCCAGCAATCAACATACAAACCGCTCTCAATAACTCAAGAGTTATGTTTTGCTGTTAGTGATGCGATTGTTATCGCCATTATAGTCGGGTATGTGATATTAAATTTCGTGTCCATGTTGAAGTCGCCGTAGTTTAGTAGGTAGTATGTTGGCTTATTAGACGTGAGGCCAGGGTTCGAACCCGAGGTCAGACATCTCCAGCAAAACGAAATATGAAAAAATATTTCTTCGGCGCAGATTTCTGGCAAAAACTCTGAGAGTAAAATAAAATTGCCATGAAAAATTTTCTCAAAAATTTGTCGTTGGGAGTCCACTTTAAACTGTAGGTCCCGCCACTCATGTAAAGGGTGTTTTTTTATAGAGGTATAGAACTTTAAGTAGGCATTACTTTTTAAGATGGCGACCGATTTAACAGCTGTCAAGTGATTTATTCTCAGTTTGGTTTGGCAATTCATCGTGAATAGACTCACGCCTGAACAACGCTTGCAAATAGTGCAATTTTATTTCGAAAATAATGGTTCTGTGCGGAAAACGTATCGCGCACTACGTCTATTTTATCGTCGACAAAATCGTCCATCAGAGCAGTTAATTCGATTAACCATGGAACGTTTTCGCACCACGTTTACTCTTATTGATAACTCGCATCCCCAGAGACGCTGTACGGTGCGTACAGAAGAAGCTATTGCTGCTGTAGAGCGTAGCATTGAGGAAGAACGGTGTGGAAACACCGCTACATCCAGAAAAACTGACTGTTTGGTGCCCTTTATGGGCTGGTGGAATCATTGGTCCGTACTTTTTCAAAAACGATGGTGGCCAGAACGTTACAGTCAATGGTGATCGGTATAGAGCCATGATTACTAACTTCTTCATTCCTGAATTGAATAACCATGATGTCCAGGAGATGTGGTTTCAACAAGACGGCGCAACATGTCACACAGCTCGTGCCACAATAGATTTATTGAAAGACACGTTTGGTGACCGCCTAATTTCACGTTTTGGACCTGATCTTGTGATTTAACACCGCTAGACTACTTTCTGTGGGGCTATGTAAAGTCTTTGGTCTATGCGGTAAAGCCACAAACGCTTGACCATTTGGAAGACAACATTCGCCGTATTATTGCCGATATACGGCCACAAATGTTGGAAAAAGTCATCGAAAATTGGACGTCCAGATTGGACTACATCCGCGCCAGCCGTGGCGGTCATATGCCAGAAATCATATTTAAAATGTAATGCCACAAGATTATCTTTCGGATAAATAAAATTCATGTCAATCGAATAATCCATCGTTGTTTTATTGCAACTTAAAGTTCTATACCTCTATAAAAAACACCCTTTACAAAATTAACACACACAACATAAGTGGTATGGAGAAACTAGGTCGTAATCATGATTCAGGGGTTGTAATGACCAATTATGATGTATGTATGTACAGTGATGGCCCTATAATTAGAAACGACTTAGCAACATGTATGTATGTTTGTTAATTTGTTTTACAGTTTTCACTGTGTACCTGGGATCAAAGGCTTTGTTTGAAGGACGTCTTACATACGTTTTTCCATCAGATTGGGACAAATTAAACTTAGATTCGTCACTCCAGAGAACTCTGTTCCGGAAACATCGTTTCTAATTATAAGGCCACCACTGTATATATTGTACTCGAGTAGGTGACATTAAATTTCGTGTCCTTGTGATACAGTACTGTACTGTATACATACCTTTCATATACAATTCTTCATAGTGAATGCTATTTTTGGCGACACCACTATTAGTGTGTGCCTGGCTGGCGCAACTCTATTTTAAGTTCAAGGAAACTTGGTGTGTATGAGTAAAACAAGTAAAAGTAAAAAATGTTTTTAAAATAAAAATGAAAAATAAATTTAAAAAAAAACTTGAAGAAAAAGAAAAACAACTTTTTAAAAAAAATGTGTGTTTATAGAGTACGAACGAACATATTGGAAAACTAAACAAAAAAAAATAAAAAAACAAAACAAAAATAATTAAACCAACAATAACACAAACAGTTGGTTGGTTGGTTGTTTGGTTACTGGGTTAGTAACAACAACAACAACAACAGCAGAATAGCACTGAAAAGGCTATAAAATTAAAACAACCCAATCAACCAATTTCTTTGAAAAAGTATTGTGTACTGGCTTCGTACGTGTTTCTGTTTTACTTTTAAAAGGATTTTTTTTTTAAACTTTTTAATAAATTATGGAATCCATTAGTTATTCTAATCGTTCTTATGGTACGATACTCTTGTACAATTTCCCATAAAACTATTAACACTTGTGCTCGGTTTAATAAAGTGTTTCTTATTTCTATTGTTGTTTTCTTTAAAAAAAAAACAAAAAAAAAACATTAAAGTGAACTCTATCGTTTAAACTTACACCTGCTGCAACAACAATTGGAAAGGGGTGGGTAAAAGGTGTAACTGCCATAAAGCATTCTAGCATTCTGGTCATAAGCTATGACAGCCATTATGTGTACATTTCCATTGAAATGATTTAAATGGATGGATGTCTTAATGTAATCGTACATAACATACAATATATACAACACAGTATATGTATTATTCTTGAAGTCTAAAGTTATTAAACAAGGTTAACAACAGCCTTGACTCTTGCAATGAGGGTTCTTTCAATTGAAATGCCTTATGTGAGCCTTATGAAACATTCATGAAACACGTGAGTTGTTTTTATTTTAAATGCTGGCTTGTTATGGTTTAGGGGTTTAATTAATTTAAATATTTTAAATAATTTAAAAGCCTTGAAAAAATAAATAAGACCTTGAATACAAACCATTCAATGGCTATTTATAGGACAACCCCAATAGCATTTCGATACAAATTATAGTTCATTGTTTCATTTTGAAATTCGGAAATCTTGTTCGCTGAAAGATCCCTCACACCTCTCTTAGCATTTAAAGAAAGAAGCAGCACGTTCACTGTGGATACACATTCCGTAGCGCAGTTATCCCAAAAGAAAATAATCACCCTTATTCTGGTTGTCGTCGTTTTTGAGTCGACATCGTTTTCTATCGTCGTCGACATCACGTCGACACTGTTTTGGTATTCTGCAACAGTACTGTGTCGACGTCGACTGTTTATCGAAAATTGTAATAACACAAAACACACATCTCTAATATTTAAGTCAGCCGATTCATTTTATGGTTTATTTAGAAATAAAAAAAAGCTTTTTATCATTAGACCTGTCAAAATCAGCGATGTATTGATCCATGTCCAGGAATATGTGGCCGTTTTCCGCTTTGCAATGTTGTAAACCACAGTCCGTTCTGTACTTGTATTCAAGACTATACAGGAAATCCATTTGTTCAGTGCCAAAGAATGAGTAAGTTTGATAGGATTACAATTGCTGCGAAAACTTAGCTATTAATACGATTTTTAATGTCTGTAGTTGAACCTCAAAAGGATGTTGTTGCTTCGAATCCTTATCTACCTTCACCGTGTGGTCCAAATAGCATCTGTAAGGATATACGGACAACACCTTCATGTACTTGCTTACCAGAGTATACAGGGCAACCACCTAATTGCCGCCCTGAATGCGTTACAAACTCCGAATGTCCCTCGCGACAAACCTTTAATTAATCAGAGCAGGGATCCTGCTCAGAACTTTGTGGCCAAAGTGCAGTTTGTCGTGTTAATAGCCACACTCCAATGTGTTATTGTGAGTCTGGCTATACTGGTAATTCATTTGTGCTATGCTCTCCCATACAACAAAATCCACCTGAAGTTGTCGACCCTTACAATCCAATTGCCTTGTATACCCTATGCTCAATGCCGCCAACAAAATGGCGTTGCATCTTGTCAATGTTTACATGATTAATTTGGCAATCCTTATGAAGGTTGTCGACCGGAATGTTTGATTCCGACTGCCCGTCGAACAGGGCATGTGTCGACAAAATCAGAGTCGACACAACACAATATCGACTTAGTATTGACTTACAGAATACCAAATGTGTGTCGACAGTCATCGATAACTGTCAATAACGACAAACAGAATACCATTTTTAAATTGTCGACGCAAGTCGACGTCGTCTTGCGACGACAACCGGAATAAGGGTGAATGTAAAGCGAAAGAATGCACAGGCGGAGGAAAAATAAAGACAAAATCATCTCAGCAGCCTGGTAAAGTACGAGATGTGTCCATTAAAGAAGCCCTAAGCGAATAACTTGAGTTTGCGTATCTGAATTTCAGTGCAGAAGCGCCAGATGTGTTTGACTGCCTTAGGCTCCCTTCAATGCTGCATAATCTGTAGCAAACAATGAATAACTCTAGGATCGTTAGGGAATGTCGCCGCTGTCTCGATCTTCTTTCTGGGCGCTTCACCAGCGTCTCACTGGTGTGGGTCCCCGGGCACAGTAACATTCCAGGAAACTGTAGGGCTGACAAGCTCGCCAGAGCTGGTGCGCTCCTTCCGGAATCCTCTTCAATTGAACTGGGTATGGCACTTGCCTCGGTCAAGTTGGACATTGCGCGGAAATACTCTGGGGACGCCAACCTATCCTGAGTCAGTGAGGAGTCCTGCTCCACCGCTAGACTCACCTGGCCCTTGATGGATAGAAGGCGTACCAACCAATTACTTGGTCTTGGTCGTGATGTCACCTCAACCACAGTGGCCATGCTTACTGGTCATTGCGTTATGGGTAGACACGCGGAAAGAATGAGGCTCCCATTTAACGACTTTTGCCGTGGATGCAGATCTGCTGAGGAAGAGGAGACTGTTATGCACTTTCTTTGCCAGTGCCCGTCTCTTGTTGGGTGTAGATATAGGTTATTTGGCTCCCCATTTCTTGTCAGCTTGACGGAGCTATCATCTATTGATATCAAGGATATAGCTTCATTCATCAAACTTTCTGGCTGGTTTTCCAGCCAACTTCTTCCTCTTCCCTGATTTTGGTGGAACTTGGTCAGTACAGCGACTGCGTTCACCCGTGGCATCACAACGTACCGTTATGCGTGCTCAAGTGAGCTTTGTGATATCAGAGCTACCACTCCGACCTAAAACTAAACCTTACAATAGCTCAGAATCCATTTCGTTCACTTTGGGCCAAAGTTGTCTAGAAATTGTCTACAAACTGTCGATTTCATCTGATTTCATATTAGTACAGAGACCATCTTCGGCTTTCCTTCCGCACGGCATAATCTGTAGCAAACAGGAATATTTAAGTGCTACAAACTAGGTATTGCTCATACATCACAATGCCTAGAGTCCAGAAATTCTATTAAGACCTCAGGAGGCTTTTCACATTGACTCAGAATCTATTCTGTTCATTTTGGCACAATGGGGACTACAAATTCTACAATCTCCCCGATTTCATCAGGACAAAAAAGAATTCTTACCAGTTCAAACCTTAGATCCACACACTTCGCGGCGCAATCTTATTCTACTGCATCTGGATTCTCATTGTCCGTAATAGAAGACGGATCTTAGGTTAGAGGACGTGTACTCGTCAATAAAGACAAGTACAGTACCCGGAGGTCGAATTGACCCATTGTACTAGACGGATCTTAGGGGGTGTATAAGTCTTAAAAAACTTGTCGGGTACATATTTTTCTTACAAGTCAGACCATCTCCAATTCTCTATTCGGCTTTCTCCATAAAATATTGATCCACTAGAGCGTTAGTTTTATTAGGAAGTCTTATTGCAAGATGTTTGGTAACCGTTGGTGGCAGAGATCCGTACTCATACTCTTCATGCTCACATCCATGTTCAGTGCATCTTAGATGCGTTAATGTGGTTGCGGGTGAGGGATAAAATCACAATCTTTGCATCATTATCACCTTGACAATGTGCACATGTTCCTCTGAAGCCCTCTATAACAAGCTCAGGATATACGAATTGACATGACGTGTATCCTTAGTACAGCGACTTGAACCAAATAGAGATTGAAATCTTTAGAAGTATGGAGGCCTAAAGCAAGCATATCATCTTGCTTGGATTCTTACAGTACTCGAGAATGAACTATAGGTTCCATTGGAATACGGGACTTTGATCCACTACTCGAGGTAAAGGTTCTCTCTAAGTCGGAATGAAATCTGTTTGAGAAACTACACGAGTTTATCATTAAAGTTTAAACGGGAGGGGAAGGTCGGTCAGCGCAAGATCTGCATATCCAAAGCACGACTACCCCGCGCTGGAAAACCAGCCAGAAAGTTTGATAAACGAGGAGGCTATATCCTTGACATCAATGGACGATAGCTCCGTCAAGCTGACTAGGGTCGGAGAGCCAAATAACCTATATCTGCACCTCGCAAGAGATGGGCATTGACAAAGAAAGTCCTCCTCAGCGGATCTGCACCCACGGCAGAAGTCATTAAATGGGAGCCGCATTCTCTCCGCGTGTCTACCCATAATACAGTGACCTGTAAGCATGGCCACTGTGATTGAGATGATGCCGCGACTAAATCGAAGTAACTGATTGGTACGCCTTCTATCCGGGGCCAGGTGAGTCTAGCGGTAGAGCAGGACTCCTCGTTGATCCAGGATAGGTTGGCGTGTCGGAAAAATTTCCAGGCAAGTGGCATTCCTTAGTCGATTGAACAGGATTCCGGGAGTAGTGCGCCAGCACTGGCCAGCTCGTCGGCTCTACAGTTTCCCGAAATGTCACAGTGTCCGGGAACCCAGACAAGTGTGACACTGAAGCGCCCAGAAAGAAGTTTGAGGCAACGGTGACATTCCCCGACGATCCTGGAATTATTCGCAATGTTCGACAGAGACTTTATGGCAGGCTGGCTATCCAAAAAGATCGATTTGCGGGTAAAAGGAACACCGTATGTAAGGATTCACTGTGCGGTCCGGTAGATGGCCATTACTTCCGCCTGGAACACGCTGCAATAGTCCGGCAGCCGGAGTGAAATGTTCAAATCTAATTTCCCATTTGTGGTGTTAGATCTGTTGTGTTCTCTGTTGAGAATAACTTGAATCCCTACTGCTACAGGTGAGGATCTATGTTACTATAAAGGCCTGTTTCTTATGAAGTCCGAGGACTGCAATTGCGTGGACAGCTGGGAGGTTCAAAAAAAATTCTTGGGAATTCATGGCAAGCTCAGATCATTCCTTCTTTTCTTTTCTTTTCTTGTACGATGTTATAGAGAGACGATATATGCAGCAGTATATGCCAAAGAGGAGATAGAACGGGTCCCAATGAGAGGTTAACAGGTCAACCTATAAAGAAGGCCTGCCTACGTCATTGATTGGTATATGATCTAGTGAGTGAGTATTTTATTCATAGTATTAAGGGATCAAAGTTCAACTATCAGATGAATTTTATATATAAAAATGAATGTGTGTTTATTTGTTTGTGGGTTTGTTTGAAGTCTATAGACGTCTAAACGGCTGGACCGATTTTCTTGAAATTTTCACAGTACCTTCCTGCGTGTCTGGAAGGAACTATAGGCTACTTTTTATTTTAAAATTTCAAGTAGGCGTGGTGCCACGCCCACATAGCCATATAAAAATGAATGTTTGTTTGTATGTACCTTATAGTATCGTAAACTAAGCATTTGATCATGTTATGACCTTCAGCAAAGTTGTTGCGCATGAGCCGGGGAAGGTTTCTAAGTTGGTATGACTAATATCCGGCAGGTGGCGCCACTGAAAATTACTTAAAATCAATTAAATCGTAAACTGTGCATTTGATCATGTTATGATCTTTAGCAAAGTTGTTGTGCATGAGCCGGCGAAGGTTTCTAAGTTAGTATGACCAATTTCCGACAGGTGGCGCCACTGAAAATTACTTAAAATCAATTAAATCGTAAACTGTGCATTTGATCATGTTATGATCTTTAGCAAAGTTGTTGCGCGTGAGCTGACGAAGGTTTCTAAGTTAGTATGACCAATTTCCGACAGGTGGCGCCACTGAAAATTACTCAAAATGAATTAAATCGTAAACTGTGCATTCTTTAACAAATTTGTTGCGCATGAGTCGACGGAAGTTGGTGCGATTAATTTCCGATGGATGGCGTCGCTGAAAATTATTCAAAATGAATTACAAGCAATTGGTCGACCTACATCTCAAGCACGGAAGGAAAGGGCAATTCGAGCCTCAGAATCAGACGAGCATTGAGACTGGAAAATCTTCGAGTATATGCCGCTGAAACCCGTTAGCTTGAAACACTTGAACAACGACAAGTGAGATTAGAAACTGATCGAATGCGTACTACTCACGCCCGTTCATCTGAATCATCAGGACAACGGGAAACAAAATCAATAAAATGATTCAAAATTAATTGGACATTTGTGTAATGTCTTTCCTTCAAATTTATTTTAGTTGGTGGCGCAGCAACACGCGCAGGGTACAGCTAGTTGACTATAATTCTTTCAAAGTGTATACATATTTGGTATACAGTGGTTAACACAAGATTTCTTAAAAATAAATAAAAACATAATAATTCTACAAACAAAAAAAGTCTTAACACTCGGTATGCACATATAAAAATTTAAACAAAATTAAAAAAAATAAATAAAAATTTAAACAAAAACAAATATTTTGTTTTCGCCATTTTTAATCCATTTGTTGTTCTTGAAAATCATTGAAGAAAGTTCAAGGAGAAATGCATTATTTTTAGCACATTTTGCTTTTTAGTTTTGCCAAAATATTAATAAAAAGAAATAAAAAAATAAGAAATAAAGAAAATATATGTATATATATAATAAATATATAAATACAATATAAATAAATTTTCAACAAGATATTTATCGGCATAATATTTTTGCATAGTCATGTAATTAAAAAAAATACGCGGCTGGCCCTCTGCTGTGATTGGCATTCGGAATATTTTGTAGAAAACAAAAACAATAATTTCCACTTAAATTCGTAATACATAGTAAATTCTCAAATAAATATTACAAATAAAAATATTATAGAATGAGATCGGAGAGCAAAGATTTAATAAATCTTGTCAATTTTAATGAAAAAAAAAATACGAAATTTTTAAAGTCATATATTCACTGTCATATATATTTCGCACAGTTTTATCGCTGTTTTTAATTTAGCGATTTTGCTTTTCCTGAAACATGCAAGTTCAACATTAATTACGGTTCATTTTTATTTAAACACTACATTTGTTTATAAAGGGTAAACTTTTTAGAGGGATATAACTTTTATTTGATGGCTTATTGTGAATGAATCACCCGCATCCGATTCACAGGCAATCGTGGATAGAGTTCGTGTGAATAGAATCGGTTTTCATAGGCAAAAGAACTATTGGGTGGTGTAAATATTGGGAACTTAGAAGTTCTTAGTGTGCGTTCTTATTTACTTTGCTTAATTGGTCATTAAAATCCTTTACTAAGAATTACAATCTAGCGTCTCACACAACCCAAGTTGTGTATGTTAGTTTTTAACCAAGAATGGCAAGACCTACAGTTTAGACTTCGTCTCAGAGTTTTAGCCAAAAGGCCGCTGAAAGTAAATTGCCAAAAAAATATTTTTTCATGTTCTGATTCGTTCGAGATGTATGGGCAGAGGTTTGAACTCATGAGCTGTCGCCTAGTAAGCTCACACTCTACTTACTAGACTACGGCAACTTAATGTTCTGGGTATGAAAATTCAATGCGATATTCGATTGAGCCTGCATATTTTTGAAATGGCATTCAAGTGTTTTAGTTTCTTAAGACGCAGCACTAATTTCCTTACTATTTATACCACTTTTGTCTGACAATTCTCACTGGCCTCTATGTCTATTTCAAGTCTACTTTAAGGTTTCTCGAACGCTTACATGAAAGGGTAAATATACTTGCTTAACTTACTTAATTGGAGATTACAACCCTTCAGACAGGACTACGACCTAGCTTCTTACACCACTTATGTTATGTGTGTTAATTTCATTCACAAGTTGCGGAACCTACGCGTGAATATGCTCTTTAATGACGGTTGGGTGAGTACTCATACCTAATTGGCCATTACAACCCTTCAGTCAGGATTACGACCTAGCTTCTCACACCACTTATGTTGTGTGCGTTAATTTTATACATGAGTGGCGGGACCTACACTTTAAAGTCGACTTCGAACAACAAATTTGTGACAAACTTTTTATGGGAATTTTATTTACTCTCAGAAATTTTGCCAGAAATCTGCTGAGAGGAAATTGCTGAAGAAGTATTTCCATATTTTCGTCTTGATGTCTGGCCTGGGGTTTGAATCGTGGCCTTACGTCTAATAAGCCAACACACTACCAACTACACTATGGTGACTTACAGAAAATCTATTAACAACGCAAAATAAATATTTTCCTCAGCTTATGGAATATTTAAAGAAAAACAACCCGATTATTTAACATAAAACAATAGGCAAACTGATTTTGAATTTCAATTCCCAATCAAAATTCCTAACAAAACCTCTCCGTAAACCTTAGCTGCAAGGATTCCTCAGGCACATGGCCTTCAGTTGATAGTGCTAGAAGAAATTTGCTGCTGGGTTTGAATAAAATCAGCATGAGACTGGTTACTGGCTTACTTAGGAGACAGTTTCGAGAGTTTAGATCGCTGACAAAAATCCGGAACAAATGCAAACCTAGACTATTGCACGCTATGTGGCAATGAGAAGGAATTCGAGACCATCAAACACCTCCTCTGTAACTGTCCAACGCTTAGTAGGATAAAGTTGAGGACCCTCGCTATGGACTTCTTTGAGTGTTCAGATTCTATATCGAGAGTCGGCATTAGGACTCTCCTGAGATTTATAATGGGTTTAGATGCTTAAGAGCTGCTAGCACATCAAGGCGATGGTGTCTACGAGTCTATGGCCTTCAGTAGATAGTGATAGAACAAATTTGCTGCTGGGTTTGAATAAAATCAGCATGAGACTGGTTACTGGTTCACTTAGGAGACAGTTTCGAGAGTTTAGATGGCTGACAAAAGTCTGGAACAAATGCAAACCTAGACTATTGCACGCTATGTTGCGATGAAGAAGAATTAGAGACCATCAAACACCTCCTCTGTAACTGTCCAGCGTTTAGTAGGATGAAGTTGAGGCGCCTGAATATGGGATTCTTAGAGCAGAGCCGACATTAAAACTCTCCTGAGATTTATAAAGGGATTAAGCTCGCTAAGAGGTGCTAGAATATCATGGACGTGGTCTTTTTCTGTGCTCTCTTATGCAATGTGTCAGACTTGTTAAATTTTTCTCGAATTCCTGCCTTTATTCTTTTCCCATTTCTTTGCTTTCTTCTTCCTCCTTCTATCGCTTTTCTTATCTGCTTTTAGAGCAAATATAATATGTACGTTTGACATCCGTGCTTAGCTTGATGACAAGTCCAAAACTAACTAAATTTTGTTATAAGAACGTCTTTCAGAAATTCCAAAAATATTGCTGAATTCATTTTAGTGGGAATAGAGCAAATAAGAAGCTTGAAATTATAATATGAAGCGCTGTACACTATAATCCTTTCTCTATAAAAATTTCGCTTAGTTCATGCAACACTTGCTGAAATTCTTTCGCGACGCCAGCCCATCCTGGATCAATGAGGAGTCCTGCTCTACAGCTAGGCTCACTTGGCCCTCGATGAATAGAAGGCGCACAAACCAGTTACTTGGACTTGGTTGTAACGTCATCTCGATCACAGCGGCCATGATTACAGGTCATTGTGAAATGAGAAGACACGCGGAAAAAATGTAGCTCCCATCCAACGACTTCTGCCGTGGGTGCAGATCCGCTGAGTAAGAAGAGGCTGTTATCCACTTTCTTTGTCAATGCCCATATCTTGCGAGGTCATTTCGTTGTTCAATCCTTTTCAGCTGGACGGAGCTATCATCCATTGATGTCAAGGATATAGTTTCGTTTATCAAACTTTCTGGCTGGTTTTCCAGCGCGGGATAGTCGTGCTTTAAATGTGCAGTCCTTGCGCTGACCAACTTCTTCTACTTCCCTCGTTCGGAGAAACTTGGTCAGTACATAGACTGCGTTCACCTGTGGCATCACAACGAGCCGCTGTGAGTGCTCAAGTGAGATATTGGTATCAAAGCTATCACTGCAAGCTACCTACCTACCTCGTGCAACAGTTGCTGGAACAAACCACTTTATAAAAAACTGCAGCAGTCTACACTATCTAAATAAACCGGTTTTTCAACTTCAAACTAACTTTTTCCATTCATGGGTCTATGACATGTAAGCTGGGGTAAATCTGAGTCGTGTCTCACTGTGCATCTTAGACAATTGTGGCTTCTATTCAATCGACGGGGTAGTAAAGGGTCCGCCAAATAACTTTTTTTTGAATATGCTTTAAAAACAAAACTCCAGAATATTTTCTCAAATTTCTTTTTTTATTTGAAAGTACAATCCTTCCGGTTAATAATGGAAAATAATTTCATTCAAATGGCTGCCTCGGCTGGCCATGCAGTAGCCTACACCAGAAGATGCCGATTTTGGCAAAAAAAATATCTTTTCAGATGAAGCTCATTTTGATCTTGGCGGGTATGTAAACAAGAAAAATTGTCGCATTTGGGGCACAGAAAACCCGCACGCATACATTGAAAAGCCGATGCACCCAAAACGAGTCACTGTTTAGTGAGGATTTTGGTCCAGACGCATAAGTGGGCCATTTTTCTTCGAAAATGAGCAAGGAGTGGCCGTTACAGTCAATGGCGATCGTTATCGGGCCATGTTGAACGAATTTTTGTTCACAAAAATTGAAGAGGATGATATTGGCAACATTTGGTTTCAACAGGACGACGCTACGTGCCACACAGCCGAAGCTACACTCGATGTTTTGCGCCCTGTTTTTGAAGATCGCATTATCAGCCGCAGAGCTGATGTTGCTTGGCCACCTCGGAGCTCCGATTTGACACCGTTGGACTAATATTTGTGGGGTGCCGTCAAAGATAAGTGTTACGCCGACAAGCCAGAGACAATTGACACTTTAAAGGACATTATTCGTGAAGCCATTGGTGAAATACAGCTGCACACAATCGATAATGTGCTTAAAAATTGGACCGATCGTGTAGGCTACTGTATGGCCAGCCGAGGCAGCCATTTGAATGAAATTATTTGCCATTATTAACCGGAAGGATTGTACTTTCAAATAAAAAAAGAAATTTGAGAAAATATTCAGTAGTTTTTTTAATGTATTTTCAAAATAAAATAAAGTTATTTGGCGAACCCTTTATTAAAACAGGGACGAAACGTCTCTTAGTAACTCGAATACCCCTTTTGTTTTAATTTATCGATTTTTTCAAAAGCCAAAACGCTTTAATTTACACTTTTTATTTGAAAACCCATAAAGTGGTCACCCTTTCTATAAATACAATTGCAATGTGCAATATTTTCCATTTTATTTATATTTAAATATTTGGTATGTATGTGTTTATTATATTTGTTTCAATTTAAATTTTTTTTCAGTGGTTACGTTTTGCATATTTTCGGGCTGTTAAGCTAACATAACCTAAATTTTTGTTTTTTCTTCTCTTTTTCTTTTTACTTTTTTTTGGCATTTCGCCAAAATGGTAAGGCACATTAAAAGGTTACAGTTATTGAAATAGTATAACCATGAGGGGTAACAGCAGCAATGGCAACGTTTAAACGGCAATGATTTATTGTTTCAAAGGAATACGAATACTTAATACCATGAAAATATAATTTTAGGGCCAATTTTGTGGTGTCCTTTCCAAGATGGCGTGTGTTGCTTAATTTAGTAAGAGTAACATTATATACGAAGGGTTTGAAATTGGACATTCCTATATGGAAAGTATAAACAATTAAGCGGTTAAATGTAACGAAAACAAAACGAGGGTCACTAATTAACAGCAACATTTGGTTATTTTTGAAATTGTTACATTTCCAGCAGAGAGAAAAAATTTTAAAAGCATAGCATATTCTAAGTAAAACAATAAACTTACTAACTTATACTATGTTCAGAGATGGACTTTTATTAAGTCAATATTCGGTTTATTGAGTACAATATTTTAAGTGTTCAGGCATAATAATATGCGCAGTTCAGTTTCTTATTCAATATTCATTTGACAGCTGGTAAACATAATGTAACAGTGAAGCATAGCGAGGCTTTATAATTTTATAATTTTTAATTTCTGATCTTGACCTGTCATGTCTAAAAATAAAACCCTGAGAATATAATCATTTTTTTTCTAATTACATTCTCTATTTCGAATTTGTTGGCAATTGCCCATAAGTAAAACCGAAAGTGTTTAAAGTGTAAGTGATTGATTGATTTGAATTTATGGCCAATACAACACATTGACTGGATATAAACAATAACAATAAAAAACAAACATTTGCTTATAAGGAAAACTGCCAGCAATCAACAATTTTGCCTGGCGAAAATTTATTGATAATCGAACATTTTCCGCAAGGAAAACAAACTCATAAAACCGCAGGTGATTAAATATTAAAAAAAAACGTTAAGTTAAGATAAACAAAAATGTTGAATAAATAAGTTCTACACAAAGGGAAAGTAATGCGCAATTGTACGAGGGGTGTTAGGAATAAATTTATATCCGTTTAGTACAGTGCATGTACTGATCACATGTTTACCTAGTAGGTCTGTTGACTTATTGGACGTAAGACCACGGTTCAAACCCCCAGACATCTCGAACAAAACGAAGTATAATAAAGTATTCCTTCGGCGACTTGCTCTCAGCAGATTTCTGGCAAAAATTCTGAGAGTAAATGGAAATTGCCATAAAAAGTTTTTAATATGGTCTGCGATTTTCCGAACTCAAAATAGATCAAGTGATTAACGTTAAATTTTAGTGAAAAAAAAATTATATAAAGGGTCCGCCAAATAACTTTTTTTAAATGCTTTAAAAAAAACTACTGAATATTTTCTCAAAATTTCTCTTTTTATTTGAAAGTACAATCCTTCCGGTTAATAATGGAAAATAATTTCATTCAAATGGCTGCCTCGGCTGGCCATGCAGTAGCCTACACGATCGGTCCAATTTTTAAGCACATTATCGATTGTGTGCAGCTGTATTTCACCAATGGCTTCACGAATATTGTTGTTTAAAGCGTCAATTGTCTCTGGCTTGTCGGCGTAACACTTATCTTTGACGGCACCCCACAAATATTAGTCCAACGGTGTCAAATCGCAGCTCCGAGGTGGCCAAACGACATCAGCTCAGTGGCTGATAATGCGATCTTCAAAAACAGGGCGCAAAACATCGAGTGTAGCTTCGGCTGTGTGGCACATAGCGCCGTCCTGTTGAAACCAAATGTTGCCAATATCATCCTCTTCAATTTTTGTGAACAAAAATTCGTTCAACATGGCCCGATAACGATCGATTTGTCGAAGAAAAATTACCCAATTATGCCTCTGGACAAAAATCCGCACCAAACAGTGACTCGTTTTGGGTGCGTCGGCTTTTCAATGTATGCGTGCGGGTTTTCTGTGGCCCAAATGCGACCATTTTGCTTGTTTACATACATACCCCCCAATATCAAAATGAGCTTCATCTGAAAAGATGATTTTTTTTGCCAAAATCGGCATCTTCTGTAAGTCGATCGCAGGCCCACTTAGCGAAGCGAAAACGCATTGGATGGTGAATTGGCTTCAACTCCTGAACCAATTGGACTTTGTATGGCGTCATACCAAGGTCTTTATGCCAGATTCGTCTCAATGAGGTCTACGAAATGTTCAATTGTTTAGAACGACGATGAATTGATGTTAATGGCGCTTCACGCACACTTTCTACCACAGCAGCAATATTCCCGGGTGTACGCACTGTTATTGGCTTTTCACGCTTTGGTTTATCGATAAGGATGCCAGTTTCTTTCACTTTTTTTCACAAGATAACGAACATACGGAGCTGACGGTGCTTCTCTTCTTCCAAAATCCGTACGCAATTTTTGCACACATTCTGCAACATTACCATGATTTTCAAAGTAATGTCGCAATATTTTCCAGCGTTGTTCAAGCGTATACACAACCATATTCATTCAGCGGAAGGATAAAACCAATAATCTGTCAAAACAGACATGAGCTAAGTGTTACCATTCACGAAATAAGCACTAGTTGAAAAAAAAAACGTTAGATGGCGGACCCGATAGTCCTTCAAAACACTTGAAATATTTTCAAGGTCATGTGAAATGCCTAGTTAAAAGAATTATTGCCTTTCGAAAACCCATATTTCATTTTCTTCGAGACATTTCAACCGAAGTTTGACTACAGTGACTTCATTTCGACGTTTACTAAGAGAATTTTCATTATTCTTGAAAGCCTTTAAAGTATGTGATTCTATGATCCATAACTAAGCTTGGAATCTAATGCAATATATTCCATTATTGGGAATTTATAGATCAGTATGTGACCCAGCGTTGCCATTTGCCAAGTTTTCCCTTTTTTTCCAAGTTTTTTAAGATTCGAAAAAGTTTTCATTAAAATTGTTTTCTAAAACAAAACAAGTTTTTTCGAAAAATTCAAAATTTCAATAAATTCAACAATAACTCGAAATATTTACATTTTTAAGTAAAATTTTGTGTATTTCATTAGTCCCGGGCAAAAGTAGCAAAGAAACACCAATAGAGGGCACCGGTCTCCGGTGTTTTCTTTAAAAATTTTGATACTTTTGTAGAAAACAAGTTTTTTTTACCAGAAATAAAAAGTTTTTTAAAAAAATTACTGGCAACGCTGATGTGACCACACACAATTTTTGCTATGTTTCTAAGCTTCTTTCGCAACATCACTCACATCACATCCATTACTTATAGACGTTAAGGGGAATTTAATTTTAAAACCACTACTGTTGATACAGACTGTCATTATAAATATAGAAACAGCTGATGATCACATCCAATATAAAATCCATTTGTGGTTTATGTAAATAAAGATGGCTCTGTTCAATGATTCATCTGATTCACGTACGCTATGTACACAGGGCCACAAAAGTATACATACGATTAACAAATTTCACAAATTTCTGAACCAATGCAAAAGACCGTCTTAATCGAGGAAATTTGTCAGACAATTATAAAGATTTTCAACGAAAACGGATTGATTAAAAAATGTCTAAAATTTGTTAACCGTATGTATACTTTTGTGGCTGAGTGTAAGAACTGTTTTTGATATTGTAATCATTCAAATCAAAGATTTTTTGAATGAAACCAATTTAGAAAATTTAATATCAAAGCTGACGTTCTATACTTAGCCTAAATTTGTATTTTATGGTTGCAAAGAGATAATCAAACTGGGTAATCAAGAATAAGGATCAAATACTGACACATGCAAAATAAAATTTTAAAGCCCCTTAAACTTTGATTTTATCAACTGTAAACCCCCAAAAACATCTGTCATTGCGACTATTTATCATTGCCGTAATACATGTAGACATCACTGTTTCATTATATTATTCACAGTATGAAACAATTTCAGTTTTTGTTTTTGTTTTCTTTCTTTTAATTGTAATGAACGCTGAATGTTTAATTTCAAAAACAGTTTTTAAGTACAATTTTATGACATTTTAAGTTTTTATTCCGATTCGAAACAAGAAAAATGAAAACAAATTCAGATTCATGACTCCCTCTCTCTCACTCTCTCTCTGTCATTCGTGACAATTTAAATTAGTTTTTATGCGATATTTGAGAGTGTAAGTGATTGTATGATGTGTGTAAGTGTGTGTGTGGTGGCGGTTTTAAATTCGAGGTAATTTCTGTTCACAACAACCGGTTTTTAATTGTATTTTATTATTATTGTTGTAGTTTATTGCATATAAAATCATGCATACATACATACATACATACATAGATATGTAAACATTATAACGAACGAAAGAGAATAAAAGTTAAAACAATTTTTACTGTTTTATTAACAATAATAATGAAATATAAACACAGAGAGTGAGAGAGAGATAGCAAGAAAGAGCAAATCAAATACACGAAATTTGTTAAACAAACGAATGAACAAATAAAAGAAACATTTCATGGTTTAAGTGGCATTTAGACTGGCATTAAGACTCCAAATGAAAACAAAAATATAACAATTGTAGAATTCTTTGTTGTTGTTGTTGTTCTTTATTTTTAACTGCTAAATAACCTCACCCACATGAATAAGAGTCAGCAGTAGTAGTAGTAGAAATAACCTTTAGTTTCAATTGCAATATGTAGATAGGAAATGTTTTAAAAAGCAACAAAACAAAAGAAGATAGTTAATCACGTAATTATTCGAATTTAAAAAGTTTAATGATATTTAAAAAAAAAATTTCTAAACTTTAAAAATTATACAAAATATGTCACCTATTAGGACAGATTGAATTAGTTTGATTGAGCGGTCGGTTTCACTTAAAGGTCATAATACAACATAGTTTTGTTGAACCACTGAAGAAAACAACCTCACAGTAATAAGCCTATCCACTTACACTTACACGAGAAGTCGCCGTAATCAACTAGACTAATAGCTCGTAACTAGACGATAGCTCGTAGGTTCAAAACTCGACTCTGACATCTCGAAATATAGAAAAAAATATTTCTTTCGGCGACCTGATCTCAAGAGTCAGCTGGCAAAAACTCTGAGTGAGTACACTTCGATGGAAATATTTTACAGACGAACTTCACGCCAAAAGGCAGAAGAACAATGTTCGTGATCTACCAATCTCCAATCACTATAAGATCTTAAGTGTCCCTACTTGTGTTGCGGTCTATGACCGCCCAATTGAGATTGTCTTTCGTCACCTCTTTTTACGATCTTGTTTGTGGCTTAATTGTCATAATTTTTGGAATGTTTTATTTCAGTAAGGATATCATTTGCTGATCGCTGCCGTTTAGGCGCTACATTATAGGGTAACCGTTTAGGCTGACAACCCATTGCAGCAGAAGAGGAATCAAGAACTTTTTTGGCCCACTGGCTAGAGTTTTCCTACTGTTCCGTGAGCTCATCGGCAGATTTGCCAACTAACCAATTTAGAATTTTGAAGAAGAGTGAAACGGGTGATGTTAAAGGCCTCTTTAGAAGGTTTTTTGTAAGTTGGGGGAAATCATATTTAAGGCCGTTTAGTCCTTTAAATGGCTTCAGAGATTTTCGAATCAATCTTCAATTGAGCGCCTTGTAGAAGAGTTGACACCTAGCTGACTTAGTCACTACTTCCATGCCAGCCGAAACATCGGAGTCTATGGGATTGTGACCACTAACTGGGGTTTCACTTACATTCAACATACTCTACAGTAGTAGGTCTTCAGAAGCCATTTACCGGATATTCAAGGCGTGATATTTTTCAACAATGACTACGGGTTTCTTAAAACTTACCGCTGTTTAAGCAACATAGCCAAACTTTGAACCGTCCACTATATGCACAGATGCTGATGGATTTTATGTTGCGTACGAAGTAACCCACAGGCCAAAGAACAGTTAATTGGTGGCTATTAGCCGTCCCCATTTAGAAACAAAGACTCTAAATGTCAAGAGTTTCGTTCTCAGCTTAGACCCTTCTGACATAGGTGACCCTGTTGGTAGTGACAGGCTTTATACATCCTGACACTTAGGTTCTCGCATCACGACAAGATAACTACCCATTCGCGAGGATCATCTTACGTGCAGGTGGTGTGAAATGGCTAAAGAAATCGTGTGATTCGATGTCGGTAGACTTTTTCTTAGCCACAAACCATAGCCGTCAGTGCCGTAATCATTTAAAATTGGATGACCGCCACCCAGAGAAGCCGCGGCAGGTATTTGAAGGATATTATATGCCACACATAATGGCATCAACTGGTCTTCCCAGAAAATAAAAAAATTCAATGATATTTTCTACACACTTTGTTTTATTTAAATTTAAAAATAGAAAGCTTTAAATGAAAAACATAATAGCATGGGGAAAATCTTAATTATCTAATTATTTTCTATAGAATTGTTTACTTAATTTAAATTATTACGAAAAATTTTAATTATGAAGAAATGAATGGAAAATATTTTTTTAAATTTTAATTTTCTATTTCACTTAGGAATTTTAGGCGTTATGGTCTGTCTATTCTTTTGAATATTTTTTTTTCAAATTTAAAGAAATACAATCTATTTATGCAAATATGTACATACATATGTATACTGAAGAACATTATTTGTTCATTTGAAAAGATGTTAATTAAAGTGTTGTTGAAATTATTTGGATGGGTTTATGCGACGCAATTTCACATGCAATTTAAAGAGAAATTGTGATAAAAAAAAAATTGCTTTTCAAAAGAAAAAAAACCTTTAGTATGCCCGAATAAATTTTTTTATCACACTTCTTCGTTTTGTGCAAATTGCTTAAAAATTTTGTTCAATTAAAACAAATTCACATGGTTAGTACGCGAATATTATTTGTTTCCTCCCATTATTTAATAAAAAAACGTTAAAATAAATATCGCAATAATAGTAATAAAAAATATAACAAATAAAATAATAAATTCTAATAAAGAATGAAAATATGTTGGGTTTTTTATATCTTTCACTTGACTAACTGATGGAGGGTGGTGGTATTTTTTTGTTATTTACAGAACTTTTATCATGAATTTATCATTCAATTCTAAGCGTTTAAATCCTAAACAGAGGCGTTATTTTAAATATTCTAAAAGGGGGTTGTTTATATATGCAAAGCTTTTTTTCTGGTATTAAAAATTTACAAAAATTCAAGTCAATGACATTATTTTTTGATTATTTAAAATTTTTCCATTTAATTTTTTTAAATTCTAGCAATTTTTAATTGATTATTTTCACAAACAAACAATTTAATTATCTCTTCGTATTTGTTAGTTCTAATCAGTTAGCTTTTCATCAACCCAGAAAAAAAACGCGCAATTCCTATTCCATCCTCTCTCTCGCATTCCAGCGGCATCTTTCAATGGTTCTGCGATTCAGCTCAAGTCAGCAGTATTTTAAAGTTTTTTTTTTTTTTTTTTTTTTTTTTTTTTTTTTTTTTTTTTACCCCAAAGAGGTCATACTTTGAAACAGATAAGGATGTCTTTTATATTTCAAATATTATGAAAAAATGAGAACAAATAAAAATTTGAATAAAATTTATCAGCAAAAACAAAAAACAAAAAACAAAAACAAAAAGAACGACAGCAATTGCAACAACAAAAACAAAGCTTTCAAAGCTGACATTCCAACTGGAAATTAAGAAGAGTAACTGGGTTTTAAAAACAAATTTTTTTTAAAAGATAAAACATTTTTTCTTCCTTCTTTAAACAATGAAAACTTTTAGAAAATATTTTACATAAAGGGTTATCCATTTATCGATGGCATAATATACGAAATACACTTAATTAAATCCACTGCTGTAACCGATACAGCAGTCGATTGTTTCGAACAATATCATGCGGTTGTCTGTTTTTAAATGTTCAAATGTCGATTAGAAAAGCATACAGAGATTGGGGATACATTTATCGATAAATTACATTTTTTTGATAAATTTGTGGACGACTTGCATTTTCTATAGTAAATTTATCGATGACTTAAATTTTCTATAAAAAATTTATCGATGACTTGCATTTTCTTTAGTAAATTTATCGATGACTTAAATTTTCTATAGAAAATTTATCGATGACTTGCATTTTCTTTAGTAAATTTATCGATAACTTGCATTTTCTATAGTAAATTATCGATGACTTGCATTTTATTTAGTAAATTTATCGATGACTTGCATTTTGTATAGTAAATTTATAGATGACTTGCATTTTCTTTAGTAAATTTGTTGATCAATTGCATTTTCTATAGCAAAATTTCTCGATGACCCGCATATTCTATAGTAAGTCTAACGATGACTTACTTTTTCATCATTGTTTTGAACTGTTTTTTAGGTGATTAAACATTTTTCCAGGCGTGCTACATTAGGCATTATATGTGTATCTATGTACACATCAAGCAATGATCCTAAATGAATAACCTAGTTAAAAAAAATGGGAAACATAAACCTTGATAACCCAATACATTTTAGAGCATTGAGAACCAGGTTACGAAATTAGTCGGAAACGTCACACATCGCCTTTTGTGGAACAATGGCACAGCAGGAAAAATTGTACTCTGGATCGATCTTGAAGTCGCCGTGGTCTAGTAGGTAGTGTGTTGGCTTATTAAACGCAAAGCCAGGGTCGAGCCCCAGGCCAGACATCAAAACAAAATACAAAAAGTATTTCTTCGGCGACTTCCTCTCAGCAGATTTCTGGCAAAAACTCTGAGAGTAAATAAAACCTGCCATGAAAAGTTTCTCAAAAATCTGTCGTTCGGAGTCGACTTTAAACTGTAGGTCCCATCATTCATGTATAAAAATTAACACACACAACATAAGTGGAGTGAGAAACTAGATCGTAATCCTGACTGAAGGGTTATAATGACCAATTATGTATGTGATCGATCTTGATTAAAGGAAATATACGAGTAAGGCTAAGTAAAGGATACTTAAGAACACTTATGAATCAGTTTTAGGGAATACTCGGCCTTACCGTATATCTGAAACTCATAGACCCGGTCGATAATAATAATAAATGCAAGGCATGCGGAGTATTCATAGAAATAATGGACCATTTCCTATGTCATAGACCAGTTTTCGTAAGCTTGATATCGCAATATTTTGCAGGGGATACTATACCAGACATAAATCATCTCAGAGGAGCGGACTGCATGGTGCCTAGAAAGTTTGTACAGGATACAGGCTTACTATAATAATATGGTTTGTGCACTATAATTGTGAGAACATAGCAATGCATACATATGTCATTAGGCCTGAAACCTTGAATCCCTATGGTAGGTCTCTTCCCCTTGAACTTGTTAGTTATTTTTTAACTTAAAAAAAATGTATTTATAGAAGAACTTTTTTAATAAGGTCTTTTACCGATAAAGGTTCCTTTACATAAACAATTGGGTTTACCTTGAAAAACACATTCAGTTTACACTACGCCACTGACTATCCTCACGATTGAACGAACGGGTATTTTACGTTTAGCATGTGATCTCTTACACACATTCTTTATACGAGCGGTGTAATAATCATTTGAGCACAGATACATACATTATTTATTTTTTTATTATTAAATTTTAATCAGGAAGTACTTTTTTTATTATATCTTTGAGATATAAAATGCAAAACGAATGAATTATTCTGTGATCTTGTATAGCCAGCAAGCAGGCAGGCAGCAGAAACAGTAGCAGCAGCAGCCGATATTGTAATGTGTGTATAGGGAGAGAACTGGTCATCTGCATAAAGAATGTGTTTCTTTTCTCATTTTGTATTTTTAATTGAAAACGTATGAATTTTAAAATTATTTTTATTATAGAAAGAAAAAAAGACAACAAAGAAGAAAAAAAAATACATTATTTATTAACAAGAAATTTTAAATATTTATAGATTAAAAATTTACCCGTTATACCATATATGTACAGTGGTGGCCTTATAATTAGAAACGACTTAGGAACATGTACAGTTGTGTTCATAAAAATAGGAGTGAACCCATTGAAAAACAAAAGCTTAAATTTTAACAAATAAAAAACATGGTTTAATTCAATTTTTTGGTGTAATATATTTAAGTTATTCATTAATTAAATAAAGCTTTCAACAAGTAAGTAACAGGAAGTTTAAAAAAAAATATCTTAAAAAAGTGCTGTTCAAAATAATAGGAGTATTTCAGTTTTCATAAAAATTTACTATTAAAAATGTTAAAAATGCTTATGACTATAATCAGAAACTTTAAATACGATTAGTATTTGGTAGAATAACCTTTACTTTTTATTACAGCAGCACATCTACGAGGCATGGAGTCAACTAAATCCTGATATTGTTTTATTGGAATTTTATTCCACCCATCTTGCACTACAGACCACAACTCAGTTGCATTTGACGGTCTTCTCTCGGCAACATATTTTTTAACATCCCTCATAGATGTTCTATGGGATTAAGTTCAGGAGACTGAGCTGGCCACACCATAACCTTTACCCCATTAACCCGAAACCACTCATTTGCTAATTTACTGGTGTGTTTCGGGTCATTGTCTTGTTGGAATATCCATTTTAGAGGTGTGGAATATGGTAACATCACTTCTCACAAAATGCTGACATAGACGTTCCTATCCATTATGTCTCTAATTCGATGTATTGGGCCTAAACCATTATATGAAAAGCTTCCCCATATCATTAGTTCTGCACCACCATGTTTAACTGTCTTTTGTGTATACTGAGCTTTATATTTGGTGATGGGCGGACATCTAACATACTGTCTAGACCCAATGCCACCAAATAAAACAATTTTGCCTTCGTCGGGCCACAGTATGTTTCGCCATTTTTCTTTCGGCCAATTGATATGTTCCTGGGCAAACTTTAAGCGTGCTGCTACCTGTTTTTTTTTTGTCAGCAATTGCACCTTTCATGGACTTAATGCGAATAAATTGTTGTCCATCAGACGCCTACGAATAGTAGGGACACTTACGGCAAGATTCAGATCCTTTTGAATTTTATTTGAAGACGCTGAAGGATTTATTTGGCTGTATCGCACAATTCGGCAGTCATCGACAGTAGATGTTTTGGCCTCGCGCCCATGCGTTTCGGGCTTTTTTTTATATTTTAATGTATTTGTGATCATTTGATCGGATTAACTTAAGATTTCCTTAATTTCTTTAGAAGTTTTGCGTTTTTTTTCAAAGATTTTTAATTAGTTCTCTCTTTTCTTCAGTACAGTGCTTTTCTCGTCCCACTATTACCAAAATTTATGTGAATCACTGTAGAAAAAGTTTTAACTACATTTTTCCATACTTATTTTTCACTTTTCTCTTTAAATTATGTGCTGTTATATTTTAATTTTTAGAAGAACACTGACACTCCTATTTTTTGATCAACTGAATTCAGGGGCAAACACAGAAATGAATCAATTTCATCGTAAATATTAAAGTTATTACGAGATTCTTTTTTGTGTTTTATTTCTTACATATCGTTGTAACTACCATTAAAATATATCATGTTTTGCAAATTGGTAGAATAAAAAATTTTAACTTTGAAAATATTACATGGTAGCACTCCTATTATTTTGAACACAGCTGTATGTTTGTTAATTTGTTTTACAGTTTTCACTGTGTCCCTGGGATCAAAAGCTTTGTCTGGATGACGTCTTACATACGTTTTTCCATCAGATTGGGACAAATTAACCATAGATTCGTCACTCCAGAGAACTCTGTTCCAGAAACATCGTTTCTAATTATAAGGCCACCACTGTATGTACATATAGCGGGTGTAGATAAAAAATATTCCTTAGTTTCTGTGCCATACAAAATGGTAAAATGATAATTTCCATTGAAATTGATTAGAAGGTATTGTTGTTTTTGTTAATTTTTTTATTATTAATTATCATTTAGATAATTATTTATCACATTTATCAAGTGTCTAATTAGTAAATAGTATACTGCTGCGTAATTTTAGTTTATTAAACTCATATAAAACGAATAAAATTGTTGCATAAAATAGCCCTGAAAAGGCGCAAAAAGACACACAAATTTTCAACGATCAAAGTCAAGGATGAATGAACACGTGTACACATTGTAACAATAATAACAAACAAAACAAAACAATATTTTAGCATATGGTGGGGTCTTTGAATGGTGTCCTACTTTTTGATTCGATTTTAAAAGGGGAAACATTTGCAATGTTTCAAACCAAAGAAGTTGAAAACAAAAGACTGTGGAACGAAAGATGTCGTTCGAATACGTAAATAATTGAGAATCTATACGGCTCTTATGATGGCTTTAAAGACCTCATCGACATCCCTGGCAATTCAAGGAATGTGGAAGAATGCGAGACATACATAATTGGTCATTACAACCCAACCCTTTAGTCAGGATTACGACCTAGTTTCTCACACCACTTATACATGAGTGGCGGGGAGAAATGCGAGACATTTCAGGAAATTATTTTTCCATGGATACCTGTCTATCGTGTTATATCGGGAATGATATTGCAGCGACGTTACTTAAAGACCGATTTTCCGAATGGAGTGGATGACTGGAATAAATTTAAAGTCACAGTATGCCTAATCTTAACCTAAAGTTTCGAAAATTCATAAAATATATGCCCAGAACCAATGCCATGGCATATTACACGAGAAATACCAACAACTTCACAATGAAATTTGAAAGAAAATTGAAAATGTCCAAACAACTTGCTATCTGGTAAGATTTTTACAACAAGATGTGAGTCTAGCAAAGGCATAGAGAATCGCATTAACAGGGTTCGACAAGCCTACATTCAACTACGTTCAGTGTGGAACCCTCGGAACCCATTTCGCGGCTTACTACTTGAAACTTGTTGTGATTTCAGGTTAGATCTTTATTAACTGAGAGGGCCAATAGGCTGTCTGTCCAAACACTATTAGGAATACTCATGGTTCAACCATGTTCTTTGCAGATCACTGTTCGACACAACTTGGACTGCAGTTAACTAAAATCCCCAGTACAGCCGTTGCAGAGGCAGATACAGTGAGCGTTAAAAGTGAGTAAACACCACTGAAATAATTCATAATAGTCGAATAAATTTCCAAAAATTAAAACGTTTAAAATGTTAAAACAAAAAAACAATTCATGATAAGAGAACTTTTTTATACTTAAGAACATAACAGAAAATTTAAAATTATAGTGGGTGTTGACTCACTTATGGCGCTCACTGTATATAGGCAGATAAATAAATTGTTTATTGAAGTACACGGAAAAAAATCAAACTGGAAGAGCTATCTGGGGGCCAAGTAATACTGTAGTAATAAATATACAGTGAGCGCCATAAGTGAGTCAACACTTTTGTTCTTAAGTATAAAACAGTTTTGTTCTTAAGTATGAAAAAAGTTCGTTTATCATGAATTGTTATTTTTGTTTTAACATTTTATAAATAATAAATAACGTTTTTATTTTTAGAAATTTGTTCGACTATTCTCATTTACTTTTCTCGCTATCATAGAAAATGAATTATTTCAGTGATGTTTACTCACTTTTGGCGCTCGGTGTATTTGTTATCGGTAAATATCTGTCATGAAGCCGCCATAGCCTAGCAAGCGTGTTGGTTTATTAGACGTAAGGCCACGTTTTAAACCTTCCAGGCCAGACATCAAAACGAAAATATGAAAATATTTCTTCAGCGACTTTTCCTGTCAGCAGAATTCTGCCAAAAACTTGAGAACAAATAAAATTGCCATGAAAAGTTTCTCAAAAATCTGTTGTTCGGATTCGACTTTAACTGTAGGTCCCGCTACTCATGTATAAAATTAACGCAGACAACATTAGTGTTGTGAGAAGCTAGGTCGTAATCCTGACTGAATGGTTGTAATGGCCAATTATATATTTAAATATCTGTCATACACCACGATATCGTATACCTACAAGGTTTCCACCTACTATAGAGAAAAAAATGTTCGCCTAAACACATACTAGCGGACTCCGTTGATAGAATCTATGACGTTCTAACTAGACCATATGAATTCCGCTAGCAAGAAGCCATTCAGAAATGTTGTCTTAATCCGTAAGAGGACTAATTAGATTCTAATGCTATCTCATACAACAAAACTCCAATTTCCAATAAGAAAACCAATAAGTGTACATTTTCCTATTTACAAATAAGTACGCTTTTGTTTTAGTATCAGTAAACTCAGCTACAGTTTTAGTATTAAGTTAAGGTAACCCAAATACTTAATTTCTAAAAAAAAACTTAAAAAAATTAAAAAAATGCTGATTTAGAAGCAAAACTAAAAACTTTACTTGTGTGTAAAAGCTATAAAAAACCGTTAAATTTTCTAACTTGCCCAGCAGGGAGACATTAAAAGAAAAACTAAGACGACAACATACACTCGCTAGCTGGCACCGTCAACCAGCCAGCCAGCAACAACCACTATAAGAAATCAAAAACCCACATTTAACAGGAGAACAAGAAGAAGAATTTTTCTTTTTTTTGTAAAAATTTCCCAAGGGATAGACGACAGGTGTAAAGTGGAATAGAAAAGCACACTTTCAATATAAAAATAGAAAGAAATTTGACAGTGATTAACGAACGAACACACTTACCTTCATAACCAATTCGAAAGGATGTTTATAAACCCTTACGGGAGATTGAAATTTTTGTACCATTTTTATTTAACTCTCTTGCAATGAGCGATTAAACTTTCAAGGAATTTATTTTTTGTTTCGCAATTATTTATAAAACAATATTTCTTATTTTTTATTATTTAATTATACATTTATTTCAAGTATTTTTATTTTTATTCTTTTTCAAACAACTACAAATAATACTTTAATTTATTCTTTATATTTTCTTATTATTTATTCTTTATTTTTCTCTTTCCCTTTTTTCACTATTTTTTTCAACTGCTTTAAACTTCTTAAGATACAATCAATAAATGTTGTGGTTATTAATGTTGTTGCTGCTGCTATTGTTGTTATTGCGTTTGTAGAAGAAGAGAAAAACACCGTATACACACGTTTATAACCCGTGTTATTTATTTATATTGTTTTTGTACTATAGTTTAGCACAACACCAACTACAACAAGCGTAGTAAATTTTTTCCTCTCTTTTTCTTACTTAATTCTCGATTTTCTTTGCTATATTACTTAGTGACTTTCTTTTCTCCTCTCACTTTTTTATTGGCGTTTTTAACGTTGTTTATGTATTTCTTGTTGTTTGTTGCTTTTTTCTTTTGTTATGCGAATTAGAAAAGCTTTATTCTAAAACTTTAGGAAATTATTTTTCTTTCAAAATAATGCCTCAAATTTTGAATAAATTATGAAAATATTTAATTATTAACTACAATTTAAATAATTTCTTCAATTTAATGCCGCTTTCTTTTTTCAAATCACCAACAAAAATAACAGCAATTTTTTTGTTTTATATAATTTTCTTTATTTTACACTTTTTATTTCTTCCGCTTTGTAGTTGTTTTACCGAGCAGAGTTAAAATGTAACTGCGCTCTTTAGAATAGTACCCATTATAACAAAAGGTACGTTATTTTCCAGTCAATTTTTTTTCGTAGTACAAACAAACATTCTCTTGTTTATGACTTTCTCTGATTCTCTTCAAAGATTTTTCTTAATGAACTGCATCAGTAGTGGTATAAGCGTAATTTCTTATAGTAATAAAATCAACAACAACAAAAAATAAATGTTTTTACTGTATTATTTTCGATTTTCTTTTTGAAAAACATAAACATATTTTAATCCACCAGCAACAACAATCTATTATTATTGTTGAGATACATATGAATGCATACATTCATATACATATAAAAGGGTTGAGTAAATCTTTGTATATTGTTTAGCAGTGTTGAAAAATTTAGTACTGTAGTACTTTTTTCAGTACCAAGCTTTTTTCAGTACTTTTTCATCAAATTCGTTTTTGTTCGTTCAAAAAATAATGTATATTTTAATAAATAATTAATTCGCACATTCTTTTTCCGTTTCCGGGTTTATTAAGTAAAAATTAAGCCTCGTTTGTTTACTGCACTATGGTGGCCTGTCTGTCTAATAAATAGGTAGTTTACAAGTTATACAGTAGTAGTAGATTTAGACGCTCAAAAAAGCCACTGTTCCAACCCCAGGCCAGACAAAACGAAAACAAAAAATAAATTTGTTTGTTAGAAAGAAAAAAGTACTACTGAGTCTACTGAGTAAAAAAACCAAATCCAACCAGGCAGGACAAAGGAAAACAAAAAATTGTTGGTCCGTCCGCTGCTGGTTTGGATAGAAAAAGCAAAAAAAAATTTTTTTTTTAATAAATTTTTCTTTTGAAGTGTGGAAATTCACCAGTTGTGGTGAGTTTTTTTTTACAAAATGTGGTGAAAATTATCCGGTGTGGTGAATAAAATCGAAATTCACCAAAATGCCGTTATTCGAAATGGGTACTGTGCTACTATAAATACATGTACTGTATATTGTTATTTGGACGGTGCGTGTCTAGAATAAGTAAAGTTCATATCTGTTAGTGGAGACATTCACCGATATGTCTGGTTACTGCATTAAAACAATATTGCTATATTGCATTCTATTTAAAATTCTAAAAAATTAAAATTAGAAAACTGCATACAAAAAATAATTAAATTTTAATTATTTTGTAAATGATTTTTTTAATAATTTCTTTCTTTTATGTTCTATTCCCAAAATGCTTATATTATATTTTTTTATAAAATTAGTACCATTTGATTCAAAAAGGTACTCTTTCAGTTATAGTTCAGTACTATTTCAAAATTTCAATATTGCAACACTGTTGTTTAGCTAAACTTAATAAACAACACAATAGAACATTTTTATGTATAAACACAAGTGCTGCCAGATGTTCTTTTCGAAGAAAAACGCTTAAAAAGGTAATAATGACAATAAGGATATTTCGAAGAGTTTAATATGTTCAAAATTTAATAAATGATAAAATTTTAAATGTAAAGCACCTAGTTCCCTTTAGGCTGAGCGTAGAGTTGTTAAAATTTTATTATCAAACATCAAATGAGGCACTGCATATGGAATTAATAAATAGAATAATCTCACTGTTGCCTATGAAAGGCAACCTCTCTGTGTGCTGAAACTAGAGAGACATCATTCATGATGAATAAAATAATTAATGATCACCCAGCAGAATATCCACCATATATGTGATACTACAGTACCGAGGAGTACCTAAATATGATTAGACAAAGCATTATATAACGGCGTCACATGTCATTTATAACCTGTGCAGAGAAAACCGTGCGACCAGCTTCAGCAGTATCTTCTGTATAATAAAATTTTTTAATGCGGCTGCCAAACATGAAACGCATCAAGGAAAGGACTGCTAGAATCACAAAAAGTTATTTAAGTACTTTTTATACCGCATACAACAGTCATTTTGTATTCATAAGAAAAATTTAACAAAAAAGTGCGTCTTTACGAGGTAATTTCAATTTATAGAATTTAAAAATATGGCAACCATAAACTAATATCACTCTTTTTCTCTCTCTCTCTATCTCTCTTTCGTAAATAATAAATACTCTCTTGCTCTCTTTCCGTTAACTTTTTAGAGATTTTTATATAGAAGTTAACGGTCATTATGACTTGCGAATTTTGATATAGTTTAACGTTTTCTTTAATATCGGGATTTGGTTTCTCACTTGAATTTTGCTTATTTTACTTAACAGAAACATTTTTCTCTCTCTTTTGCTCTTTTATTTTTCAGTTCTATTGTTGTACAAAAGTAACGGTCTCTTATAAAAACATACACAATGGAAAACAGCTGTTGTTGAGAAAAAATCACTGTTTGTATGGTTTTAATATAAATAAATAATTTATTTAAATACTTATTAGTCATTGACAATACGTAATAAACAGCAAAACATATATGATGAGTGTAGGTTGAAATTTATAAAAAAATATAATACACAATTTCTTAACATATATAAATACAAATAAATTAAGAGAAAATAGATTTTTTTTTATAATTTTCCATTAACAGCGATTCTGAAAAGGAATGGAAATATTTTAAACTAAAATATTCTTTAAAATTTTTAATAATAATATATTCACCTATAGACACATGTATATTCCGGATGGCCATGATTTGATTCAAATTGGAATTTTAGGTGGCGAAATTTTTGATTGGTGTGCACTTTAAAATTTTGCAAAGGTATATGACATACAAATTTAAATGAACCCAAAAGGGTTTCCTCATTATTTTGTAAACCCTTAGAAAAGTACAGATTAATAAGAAATATTATTATGTATGTATGTATGTATTATTAAGAACTTACATACACTTGAAAATCTTTCGGAGCTGATGTCGTATCACCCAAGGGCGATTGATTTTTCGTTATGTGCTGTACAGCAATTTGGTCTATTAAAACCTATTGGTAATTAAACATTTTATTATTCGAATACGTAAATTTGATCAAGTTAACAAACCTCATTAGCTAATTGTATAATGACCTCAGCTTTACTATTTTTAAAACCAAAACATCGTCCTGGTTCCATATTTTTGCTTAGCATATAAATGGGTGGATTGGTGGCGAATTCCATACCTAGCCAAGATTTCAAAAAATTAGGTGGACATATTGGTTCAGCTTTAACATCGATTACTTTGGCACCCATATCTTCCGAGGCATAATTGACCCTTTCCTCCGCTTGTGCCACCGCGCCATCATTTTTAGGCGAGGACTTTATGGCTGCAGCTATGCTAGCGGCACAGTCACGTCCTTTCAATTGTTTTTTAATCGAATACAAATCATCCCATATGCCAGCCAATCGTTTTTTTAAAAAATTGTCTATTAACTCCGTCAAATATTTAGGCTCTGTTTTGCCTTGCTGGGGAGTTTGTAACATCATTTGCTAAAATTTGTTTTTTAATTTAGAACATTAAATAGCTTTTAAATGCTTAGAAACCCACCGCTATATCGTCTACCTCTTCTCTTAATCTTTCCAATTTCTTCATATTCTGCATGTTGCTATAAATGAGGCTATAGACGAAAACACTAATCAGTAGAGTGGTAATGGAATAACAAATATATAATTTATTAATTCGCATTTAATAAACAGTTTCTATGCACATAAATAAATGAAAATATATTTGTTTTTCAAAAATTCTAACCGTTACTTCACCTTCTACTGACATTTCAATCATTCACAATAGGTTGTGGCAGAAAATCGTTAGGCAACGTTTGAATATTAAAATATTCAACCAGAGTCTGAAAACTGAATCAAATATGAAAGAAAACTTTTATGAAATTGTAACCTGAAGTCATTAATGTTAGGATAATAATCCCTTAAACGGCAATTTTTTTAAAACAAAGAACTTGCTTGGCGAACTAGCGGAAGATATAGTGGCTGTAATATTTTTCAAGTCGAGGTTAAAAGGTCGTTAAGTTCGTGGGACTTGTCGGGAAACATATACCAAGAAGCTCAAAGGTAGCACTTTATGTAAATAATCATGCAGCCCTGAAAGCTTTTGAATTTCGCATTTAGTGAGAACTAAATGACTAAGAGACTCAAGAGTCTGAGACGGTATTTCTTCAATGATCTTAGAGAGTTAGCCTAAGTTAGAATTTAGGCATTTATCAGTTGCTTGGTGTCCCATATTCTTCCTCTTTGAATCTGTCACAGACCTATATTTAAGTTTTTTTTTATAAATTCTCCCTGCAGATCGACCTGTCTCCGTTTTCGGGTAATCCGTAAGAGGCCTTTTTTTGGTTGGGCAGAGGTGCCTTCTCGCTTTCGTTAAACGTTAATTGTGTATACGTTGCCGTTTCTGTACAGCTTTAACGTTTTCTTTGAAACCGACCCTGTGATTATCAAACATATGTTTTTAATTCTCAAACAAAATCATTCACAATAGAGTGTTTTGACAGTTTTGCAAGAAAAAAAAGGAGAGAAAATAATAAGTGCGGCATTTCTGCCCGAAAACTTACAAATATTCATAAAAATTCCATTAATTTTATATAAACTACAATAAGAATTAATTAAATGAAGTTATTAAGTTGTTAGTTAATAAAATAAATGCTTTAAATTAGTAAAACTTTGGTTATGAAACTCTACCATCAAAATAGAAACGTGTAACATTCTGTGTCGTGCTGTGAGACACCCAAGGCAGTGGTTGTCAAAATATAGAAGAAACGACAACAATTTGTAAACAAAAATATTTTTTTGTAGCAAAGAAAATAAAAGTGGAATAACAATTGCATTTAATAATTAAAATTACATTCGCAATGCCCTGTTGGTATTATGATAAAAACGAATTGCGTGATACACCCTCAGTGCGTGATGGCCTACCACTGGAGACCGAGAGACGTTATCGTAAAGAGGGAGCCCGTTTTATTATGACGTGTGGTACCCAAATGGGTCTCGGCCATAATACTATGGCTACGGGTGTGGTATATTTTCACAGATTCTATATGTTTCAATCGTTTAAACAGTTTCCGCGTTATGTGACTGCATGTTGTTGTCTACTGTTGGCGGGGAAAGTGGAGGAAACACCAAAGAAATGTCGTGATATAATCATGATAGCCAGACAGTTGCTAACGGACAATCATTTCTATTCGTTTGGCAAGGAACCCAAGGAGGTAAGAGAAATTAAAAGCATTTTATTTTAATACATTGTATAGAAACTTCAAATCAAAATAGATCCAAAAGATTTAGGGAATGAAATTGTTGAAAGGGCTGGTAAAAACATTTGGCATTTGGTGATTGTTTTTATTAATTAAGATTAGGTTTTAAAATTCATTAAAGTAATCATCCTCTTTATTTCTCAACAGGAAGTCATCACATTGGAACGTATTCTCTTGCAAACTATCAAATTTGATTTACAAGTTGAACATCCATATTCCTTTCTGCTGCGCTATGCCAAATGCTTTAAAGGTGACCAACAGAAACTACAGAAAATGGTACAAATGGCTTGGAATTTCGTTAATGACTCTCTAAGTACTGTTGTGTGCCTACAATGGGAACCTGAGATAATTGCGGTGGCCCTAATACATTTGGCTTCAAAGCTAAGTAAGTTTACCGTGGTCGATTGGATAGGTAGACAACCGCAACATACACGCTGGTGGGATATGTTTGTATCCGATGTGACAATGGATATTTTGGAGGATATATGTCATCAGGTTTTAGATTTATATCAAACGAATTCCAAAGAGAACACCGAAAGTAATAGTCCACCACAAAAGCCACCCAGTAGAGCTGATAGTCCAACGCCTATGAAAACATTGCCAGTTGTTAATCATTCGGGATCACCGGCTGGTAAATCAAAAGCAACCGCATCTACTGCCAACTCAAATGCTTCAGCAACTGTAGGTGGTGAGCCTAATAACATACAAAGTATAAAAACTATTTCATCAGGACCGGCAACTGCAACTACTGTACCGGCCCCAGCTCCCATAGATCACGGTTCTGTTCCCCCACATAGTGCTGGTGCGGTAACAGGTGGTTACCATCACTCTCATCATCATCCGGCCACGCATCATATGTATTCGGCGCCCCAGGGTATGACCGCACATCCTATTCATGCAATGTATCCACCTGTAGCGCCACCACCACCTCCTGGGGGTGGCTATGTACATCCATCGGTGCCCACAGTGCCGGGTACTAATACAGGATCTGCTGTTATACCTCCACCACTACCACCACCACCTATGATGCCTTATGGTACCCTACCACCCTATGGCGGTCCTTCACACTATGCCAGTGCACCGCCACCAATACCACCGGGTGTAAATATGGGTGGTGGAGGTCCACCACCACCTCCGCCGGGTGTTGATGCTAATCCCCTGCCACCAGGTAGAGGTGGCGGTGGTGGTTACTATCAACCTCCGCCACCGGGCAGTTATTCGGGTGGTGGTCGTCAACGTTATTAGGTTCTGTATGCTTGCGAAATATTGTTAAACAAATAATGTTAGGAATAAACAAATTCTTAAATTAAGGTAATTTTTTTTTGTTTTGTATTTTATATAAATAAATAAAAAAAAAGAGAAAATTTAAAATTATAAAAACAAAGTATTTTTTAGAAAAGCGTTAGATTGCTATGGTAAAGGAAATTCCATTGTATGTTCGCATCGAAATGCCCAATATGAATTGGAATAAAACTAAAAAATAATAGAACTTAACGCATATGTCCGTATTCTACCCATAAAAATTGGTTGCCATGCCTTCTTTTCTTACAAAACAATTATTTTAACGTCTTATGAATGTTTGTATTCTTTATCTGTCGTAATAGATACAACCCACATTCATTTTAAAACTTCTAATTGAGCCATATGCTGTAGATAACCCTTTTAATCAGCAGTACTATGGAATATCAATACGATATGAACGGCTGTGCGTAAATTCTTATTTATGGGAAAGAGAGGGCTTGAAAGGTTAAGCTTTGACACGCTTGTTGGTCCTAATCTTTAAATTTGCTACCCTGAGCCGCAAGGATGATGAATATTAGGAATATTTGATCATCTATTGACAGTAACAGTAAGAAATGAAACTGATGACTGGCATTGTGTTGTGGTCATGAGGAATTGGAAACGTTAGATCAACTTCTCTGTGACTGTACAGCTCTTTAAAAGAGATTATTGAATATCCTAGAAAAGGGTTTCTTTGAGAATTTAAAGTCAGTATGGGCAGTCGAGATTCAGGCTCTTTTGTGGCGTATAATGGTATTGGGCTGGTTGAGGAGTGTGCATTCAGCGTACCTAATCCCTCTTTTTTTGTTTTCAGCACAATTCTTTTATTCTCTCTCTCTGTAATTAGTTGCTTATTAATTATTTCTCCTTTCTAGGAAGTACTCAATGGGTTCCATGATCTCTATAATTGTCGCTTTAGCTATACACGTATTTAAACCCACATAAACGTGCGTACACTAATGGTAGTAATTGGAAAATCTGGCATAGGCATTGTAATAAAGTGGAATATTAAGTAATAAATGCTAAAAAGTAATTCGAGGGGTTGAATTCTCTGTACAATGGCTAGCTGACCACGAATGTCAAAAACAAGTTATCTTATTAGACAACATTTCTTTGCAGTATTGCTTAAATAATGTAACAAAAGTTAGCAGATTGTTGTTTATAACAATGCTGGGCTCTTACAATGCAAGCAGATTGTTTGGGGAATTCACATTTAGGGGGGAATGTCTTTAGTAACCGTTTTGCTGCAAACTAATCCATATTTTTTCTTTTTATTTCATTTTACCTTATTAAAGGTGACCTTTCTTTATGACAGTAACAGCTGAAAATATAATTCAAATTAAACAGCCAGCAGATTGTGTTTTACATGATCGTTTTCATTTTGTCTTTTTTTTTGTTTTCTTTTATGTTTGAATTTTTGTTTTATACAAATAATTAACATTCACACATATTATATAGAAAGTTGTTGGTTGTTGTTGTTTTGTTTTTCGTTTGTTTGTTTGTTTGTTTAAAGCATACCAGGCTACTTAAAAATATTAAATATGTATGTTTTATTTGTTGTTTCATTATAATAATAATATTGTTATAATATTTATTTTATTTTGTTTTGTTTTTTTCTTCTTCTTTATCATAATAAGCTATAAAAAGTTTGTAGTACTAAATGTTATTTTCGATTCTATTCGTTTCTGTAGAGATACAACATGAATTTGACTGTTTTTCTTAATTTCTTTTTGTTTTTTTTTTTTGCTTCTTTTGTTTTTAACCATTTGTTGGTTACAACACACACATAAATTTATTACAGACACACATTACATTTGAAAATTGTGCTACAAAAAAGTGTTACTTTTCGTTCGTTACGTTTATTATCCATATTTTATTAATTTCGTTACGTTTCCTTTTGTTTTTTTTTTCGTATTTTTTTGTTTGTTTTGAATTAATTGTTAATTGTTTAATGAATATGAAGTTTCCTAAAGCTGTGTACTATATTTACTACTGGTATGTTGGTTGTTTGTATAAACGTATGGGGGTTACAATAATGATTTAAAATGGATTGTTGATTGGTTTTTTTGTGTTTAACATGGTTTAGTCAATGTCAATGAACCACTGGGATAATACTGTGGTATGGAAATAAATTCTGGTAGTGGTCGACGTGATGAACATGAAGAACGCAAATGAGCCTGTCTTACAATATTTGCAACTTTGCCTGTAAAAAAAACAACAACAAAAGAAAGTAATTAATGTTAAAGCCTGAGTGAAGGTACAAAGGAAAAGTTTACCTAAAATATTGGAGTCCTGATAGCGTTTATCCATTTCCTTAAGGATTTCTAAATTTTTATGTTGAGACCAATAATATAATATATCAGCAACTCTAACAGTAACCATTTCCGGTTCGGTTATAGTAGAGTCCTAGAAAATAAAAATTAGAAACAAGAAAACATTAAAAACACGATAAATATAGAGGTCGGCAAAGCTCTTACAACAAATCTAAACAAAATGAAACATTTAGTTATTCATCGTGGGAAACATATTAACAATTGCCCGACATTACAGCTTCTGCAGAAGCCATTGTATACTCTTTTTAGTCTGCGGTCTTGGATATTTAGGCGATAGAATCCGTTTATAATTTTTGCTATGAATTTTGTTGGTTTAACACAAATACTGTTTCGCATAGGTCTACAGCGAATAGGTTCGGTTAGAGGGTACTTGTCAATTAAGACAAATACAGTACCCGGAGGTCGAACTGACCCATTGTACAACGTCCTAGTTTTTCACACCACTTATGTTGTGTGTGTTAATTTTATACATGAGTGGTGGGACCTACAGTTTAAAGTCGGCTCCGAACGACAGATTTTTGAGAAACTTTTCATGACAATTTTTTATTTACTCTCAGAGTTTTTGCCAGAAATCTACTGAGAGGAAGTCGCCGAAATATACTTTTTGTATTTTGTCCTGATGTCTGGCCTGGGACTCGAACCCTGGCTATACGTCTAATAAGCCAACACACTACCTACTAGACTACGGCGAAATAAATAGGTTTATTATCCCATCTTTAGCTTACATGCAAGTACAGTTTATGTGCCTCTCAACAACGGAATGTCATTCGGACGTATATGAATTCATTTGAGTTTCCTATTGTGCTAGTCTTTGTTAGCGTGTCAGCTTTGTTATTAGCTTCAGTGTTACCGTTTCCTGACACCCATATAAGGATAACTGCCGAATGTCTAGTTATCTCCTTTGGATAGCCCCAGCATTCTTGGACAATTTTAAATGTGGTGTACACCTTCTCTAGTTATCTAATAGCCGCTTTACTGACACTGTTTGTATCATAAATTTAACATTTTAGCAATTTCACCATCAGAATTTTTTCTCTGCTGAATTTTATAACATAATTCGGCAAAACAATAAAAATTTCATGGCAATTATTAAGTTTTCCTCGATAGTATAGTGATTAGTATTCTCGCCTATCATTGTATTATATTGAGATTTGTTATAAGATATGTTATAACCTTTGGATGTCCTTCTATTTCTTATTAGCTTACCTTTTTGAATTGCACTATGACTTGTTTTTGAGTTGCCTTGTCTATCATTTTCTGTAACTTTAAATAATTTCCCTGTCTCTTGGAGACATACATTAGAAAATCTTTAAGATTTTGAAATTCTTTTAAAGTTTTTGAAACGTTTGTCGAGGAACTGTTGAAATAATTTGTATTATAGTTTTTGAAATAATTCTTCAAAATCTCTTGATTGTAAGTGACTTGTAATTTGTCCTAAAATAAATAAAAATAAAAAAGTTTAAATGTATGTGGTATGTTATAGACATAATAATAGATTATATAGTTACCAAAGCCTGCACAAGACACGTCTCGGTAAGATTCAAAGTGGACACTGTTACCGAACATGGATCAGGAGGTTTTATGTTTTTCAGTAACTGAAAGTAAAGAAAGTTTTAAAATTAATTAATTGAGAAGGTTGGATAGTTAATATCTTATTGTTTATGCCCTTGGTGTAACTTCCGATTGAGCAGAGCCGTTCAATTTCTTGGACACTATAAGATTCTAAATTTTCTACAGTCCAAACCTAATGTAGAGTGGAGTTAAAATGGTCGATGTTGCACTGAAAACTCTAAATAAACATAGGGCAATCAAAGCGAATACCATATGTTATCACTTTCATATGCAGATGAACAATAGGCATAACCAAAGATTTTTGAACAAGATGCATTTATCTAAGCTCTATACGGAGTACTTGGACGATTGCATTTTCGGGAAATTTTGTAAATCGCAGAATGTGGGATAGTGTATGTTGAGGTCCGCTCTTTTCTTCTAGCCACGATGTATTTATGATAACTTATACGTAAACAGATTGGGTGGCTTTTCGTCACGACTTGATGCCGCAAAATTTTTATTCTGAAATCTTGGCCAGGAATCAGCTTTATTTGCCTAAAGAAACATTCACCATTCAGATTCATAATCCTTTACAACTTTATGTATTAATGAAAGATTAGAGATTGTGGTGGCTTTTACATCAGGGGAATGGACAAGAGAATACGACAAGGGTGGAAAAAAGAGTTGGCTAAGGTTTAAGCAAAGTCTACGCAATATTTGGCGAGACCTTCTACATGGCTTTGGCCTGGATTTTTGAGGCTAATCTAGCTGCGTGTTTAACTATTCGCCTTGCATTAAGTGAAGATAGAATACGTGCTTAGAATCAAGCCCTTGCTTGGGCTTTGACACAAAAGATTTGGATCCTCGAGCTTCTAAACATTCAGCTTCATAAACTTGTATTCACAATAGCAATCCACTCATTGATTACTGTTTATAGTCTAGAAAATGATCATGCAAGAATTATCAGGTGAAGATGGAAGGCTTTTTCATAGACTGTCCAACCTAAAAGCCTTTATAAATTCATTTGAACTTCTAATCAATTAGGAAGTGTAGAGTTATAATCCATCGGCCATAAATAAATCTGTCTTTAACAGTCTATTTTGTTTGCATCAATTTGTTTCGGACACAATTGGTGTTCCGCAGCTTAAGTACTTCGATTACAGACGAATAGATCTATTTTAGACCTAAGTTGGGGATACATTTTTTTCCAACCTTAATTTAACCACTGAAAAATTTTCAATTCCTTTTAAAAATTGCGTTAAAATTTTTTTTTGAAAATAAGTGTCAAAATAAAAAATTTACCTTCGTTTCTAGATTCTTTAAACTTTGGTTTAAGTTCTTAATATCCACCACTATCGGTTTAACTTGGCTTTTCGTTGCTTTCGTTACGGTTGCAGGCGTTTCAATAGCTGAACCGCCGCCTACTGGTGCAGCTTTAACGGACGCTGTAAAATCACTTTCTTTGTGCTCTTGCACATAACTTTCCCATTCTTGCCTTTTGCGAGCCTGCGAATTAAGAAATTCACATGAGAACAGCCTGGATGTTGGTGATGGTTGATCGCTAAAAAAGAATGTAGTGGTTGGTGAAGCACTTCTGCGATATCTCGAGTGATCAGACGCGGTTGAACGTGGGGTATTGTAGAGTGACAAATGACCCAAACGTTTGCGACATTTTAAACAGCCTTGTGGATCTAAAGCTTTGCCTATGGTATTGGCTAGAAACTCTTTTTCCAAACAATCCAAACAGGTCTCATCGGAAAATGCATTGAAATCGGTTGTATTTAAAATAGCAGCAGTTGAGGGTGCTGTATGAGGAGCGGAGGCTAGCAAGCAAGGTTTGGAATTGTTAATATTTCCCGGTGCTGTAAGATCACGTTCAGTACGAAATTCGGAACAGCTAACACTGCGCTCATCGAAACTGGAGTTGTTGCCAAGGTTAGTGGTTGGAAAAGCCGACCTTAAAGAATTACGCGATTTCGAGGAATTTTTCGAAGATGTCGAGGAAGTTGAGGAAAATGTCGACAAGCGTTTAGGTTTAGCTCCAGTTATTTTTGAAGGTGATTTATGGGTTAAAGTTTGCAAAGGAGTATTTAAAGTGTTGTCCTTAATGTTGGTAACCACAGCTGATTCCGAATTACAACGATTGGTAAAATGTTCGTGTAAAGTATTTGGCAGCGAATGACTGGTATCGGTTGTTAGAACATCACTGGCAAATTCCTCTTCCAAAGGTCTTGAATCCAAAGCTGAATTCAAACGCTCTCTACCCTCATCGTTCAGATCGTCGTTGTAGTCTTTTTGTATTTGATCCAAATGTAAAGTAATGCGTGCAAAATTTTTCGTTAATAATGATTGGGCCTGTAAAGCTTTAGGCGCTGGCGGCAAATCGTCTATGGGCGATGAAAACAATTGATGCCTTTGGGTAGGCGTAACCAAATGGCAGGATTCTCTTTGCATAAGATATTCTTCGATTTTATCGACGCCACTCTTATTAGCCGTTTGGGCTTGATTGTATTCCAGTTCGGATAGAGGATCCGGTTCAAAATCCATTTCTAGAAAATCAGTCTCTTCATCGGCAGCATTATGGCCATGTTGCGAACCAAAATTACCACCCACACCAGCCAGAGGCGGTAGGGATAAATCAAAATCGGCACCTTCACCACGATAGGCATAGATGCAGTCGTCAGAATTGAGAGATAGTTCCTCGGCCTCAACATCAATGTCTTCCTCTAGCAGTATGAGATCATCACCGTAAAAATTATCACTTATATAACTAAGATTTTCGGTGGAATTATTTAGGGAAGTACGATTCGAATGGCCGCCACCAATACCGGCCCCACCAGTAGCTGATATTGCAAAATGATCCTCTAGTAGGGGTGGTGATAAAGATACTGCACCGCACATATCGTAAGCATCATAATCAGTCTCTGTTTGATGAAAGGAAGCTGCAGCCGCTGCAGCTGCTGCCACTACAGTTGCCGTTGTATCAATATCACTGGATGCTGCCGAAGCTAAAGCAGATCCGTTAAATGATAAAGGAAGCTGGAATAAAAGGAGAAATTTAAAGTGAATAAATGGTGTTTAAAGAGTAGGCATAAAGGATACTTGTTGGCTGAATATCTTTATTTTGATTTTAAAAGGAGTTTAACAACTATTTTTTGTGTAATAGTTCAGATTCCTTTGTTATCCTTCTTGAAAGTTTTTGCTTTTTTTTAAAAAAATGAAAACGAAATTAAAAATATTTTTAAACTGGTCTACTAACGCTTGGAATCATATTGTTTATAAAAACAATATTCAAATAGCCGAGTATAACTTTCTAATTGGTTTTAAATTGGAAAATCGTTCTTATTTGACTTAAGTTAACTTTTCTCATTGTATTCACAAGATATTCATTCCTATAGATTTTAAAAATCTTCAATTTAAGCATTATTAGCAAAATCGATTTCAATGATATGCCGGTATGACTCAATCTGTTTTTTTTTAACTGTAAACATAGCCTATATTTCCTAATTTCTATACATATGCACTCTACATAACAATTACAACAATTAAAAACAATCCTTTTCGTAAAGATCCTTAAAAGAAGGTCGTCTCCATAGTGAAAATCTGATTAAAAATTCATTAGTCATTTGAAAACTCATGCAAAGCTAAATTGAAACATTTGTTCAATTCAATAAAAGAACACTACAAACCCCACCTTTTCATTGCTATTAGAAATACCACCAACACCGACACTGCTAACACCTCTACTACCACCACCACCAGCACCAATGCCACCTCCTTCGTCTTCCTCATTTAATGTTACTCTTGGCAGTAGAGTAGAGGCATTTAATGTTGACGTGCCGCCGCCAATCGTTTGATAAGTATCACAGCTATCACACGGCCACGGAGCATTTGTTGTGGTAGTGTTGTTGAAGGTATTTAAAGGATTAACAACATTATTACATTTGTGCAGTTGTTGTTCATTAACGGAATACGTCTTCTCCGCATTGTTATTGTTGTTGACATGTAAAGCGGCCAGCCACGAGGACGTGTGAGCCGAAACTGTAGGTGTTGCCTTAACAGCCAATGCTGTTGGTTCACCACTACCTGTTTCAGCGCCCCCGGCTGCAGTACAGCCTTTTGTTAAAATATCACTTTTACAAACACCTGCCTCTGTGGAGGCTGGAAATTTGGCCAAATTTTCCATGGTGTTTTCGGGAAGTTCTAAAATGTATGGGTCTTAATTCTTTTATTCAACAGCTCCAGTTTCAATAAACGTTGGCGTTTTTCTTGTTATAATTCTTTTTTTAATTACAAATGCTGTCCTCCTCGTCGTCGTCGTCTTCGTCAACCTTTTTCTTTTTCTTCTTCTGCTGTTCACAATCCGACGCCTTTTTCTTTGTGGATTTTTTCATGAGTGTTGCGTTCTGTTTAATTGTTATTTCCTCATCATAGTTTTCTTTGTTTTTATTTTAAACTTTTTCTTAATGCTTTTTAAATGTTATTTTTATTATTTATTTATAACTAATTTTTTTTATATATTTTTTATGTCTTTTTTTAAACAGCAACAAAAATTTTCACTTCTTGTTAAAAAAATCTTTTGTTTTCTCTTGTAACCAGAAATTTTTGACAGTTCTTTTAGTATTGTTCTCATTAGATTCTCTCACACACAATAGGAATATACGACAGAGTTGCCAGTGGTTATAATAAACCATTAGAAGTGGGTAAACATAATATAATTGGTTTAATCGATCGAGTGAAATGACACTTCTTCCTTGCGGAACAGGAAAGAATGCAGAATCCCTAGGCTTTTATGGCTCAGAGGAGGGAGTCTATGAGAAACTTTACAGGTTTTCTGAAATAGAAGAAATTAGAATAAAGCCATGAGTTGGGGATAAATGATTTAATTTATGCTAGACTGGTCGCTGGTAGAATATCTTCAAGGTAAATTCATAAGTAAAACTATTTCTGAAAAACGTAGTTAAATATGTTGTATACAAATAACGAAATGGTAACACTGCTTGTTGCCAGCTGTTCTACATAATAGTACCTTTTCATTCCAATAGAAAAAGTACTTCTTTGTAGAGATTATTTTTTACCCTATGGCAACTCTAATTTTATTAACAGCTGTATACTGTCGGCATTTTTTTGTTGGTTTTTCATTCCAATTATCATTGTTTGCTTAAGTGAAGAGATAAAGTTGGATTTTTATTAACGTTTAAATACAAAACTTAACGCACATCTTTAACAGAATTTCCATTAATTGCACAAAGAAAATGGTTTCTTATTCCTTTGAAGGTAATAAACGTTTGTGGAATGTACGAGATGAAGAAGAAAATGAGAAAATATTTGGTACACAATCGAAGGTATAGAAAATGGCGGCAAATTAAATGGCTACCGTTACAAAGAATTGAAAATCAATTTTTGTTTCCGTTTTTCTTTTACAGCCCACTGGTGTTAAGATACCCGATGAAATTAAACCCACTTATTTAGTGAATCCTGAATTCTATGTGGAAAAGTGGCCTTTGTCGCAGTTGATGCGTTTGTTGCGTTTATATGGCGCTCATCGCTGCCTTTGGGATGTCACTTGCAAAGACAATCGCAATCGTAAAATGCGTCATGCTGCCCTTGTTGACGTAACGGCTGCTTTGAACAATGGCATGTCCAAGGAACAGGTGGCACAAAAATTTAATATTCTAAGAGCCACTTATCGTTATGAAAAGAAACGTATAAAGCAAAGGATTCGTCGGGGTCTGGGTGCACGCACCAAGCTAAAGTGGTTCGCTTTGGCCGATGCTTTTTTGAGGAAAGTGCCAAAGAAGGGCCAAAAAGATGAGGTAAGAAAATTACGATTTATTTTAAATTATTTTTTCAAAATTTTGAATATCTTACCGGCAAAGTTGTTATCCGGCAAAAAGACCTCCAATTGTATTATTCCTACTGCAGAGAAAAAGAATTATACATGTGTCTGGGTCCTAAAGTTAATGTAGCAGTTGGTACAAATCCATCAGTCTGCTAGCCTTATGGTCTTATCGAAGGAAGGATCAGAGGAGCATAGGTTGCGAATATTACGTGGACAAGACCTTTTATAGTTTTATTTATAAATATATTTCGAAAATTTATGTTATTTTCCTATAATCTTAACCTATAAATACATTGAAACCCCTTTTCTTCATTGTGTCATAATTTTCAGGACCCTTCTAATTCTGATTCTGATTTGGAAGATACAATAGTTTTTACCATCAATCCTGAATCTTTGGTGCCGCTGGATCAAGACTATAGTGAAGAAAATTCTCTAGACTTTAAGGACAACGAAGATAGTCTCTTTCAAAATAAGGCGGCTATCTATACGGATGATGATACTCAGTCTACAATTGCAGCCTGGGAGCCTGAAGAAAGTAATGAATCCTCAAACGTTGAAGATATTGAAACAAACAATGTGTTACAAACAATCAAAACTGAGTTAAAGAAGAAACGTAAAACTGAACAAGGGAGGAGACCTATAGAATTCAAAAAATCCAGTTGGTGTTTGCAAGACACTTATAAGTTTCTGCAGCTGCTACAAAATCATTCCGTTTTATGGGACAATTCTATGGACTCCTTGGAATTACTGCAACAATATGCTTTACAAGCCATAGCCAAGGAAATGGAGTATCCTTACAATAGCATTGAAAAACGTTGGCATATACTTAAACAAACGTATGAACAGGAAAAACAGAAAATGTTAGAAAATAGCGTTTACCAACCGCAATATAGATGGTGGCCAGAAGCAGAAAAACTATTTGAAAAAATGAAGCAAAATAAGAACGCAAACTTGTTAACAGAAAATAGAGAAAACGTTCTTATGGAGTCTATGTTTTTACCAGAACGTCAACAACTGGAAAGCAGTGACGACGAGGAGTATGAAAACAGATTCTTGCAGAATCCCATACCTTCAGTAGCGCCAATGTCAAATATGAATGAAGCCATGGAATCATTGTTTCACAATAATAACGATGATGAGGATATTTCCCAAGAGTCCAATACAAATTCCTCATTTCCCAAAGAGAATGATGATTCAAGTTCAAGTAAATTTATATGGCCTGGCCTAGAGGATGACTTATTAGAAGGCAAATGGTCTCTTAAGCATTCTGTTAAATTTCTAAGACTTTATGGTGTCCATAGATGTTTATGGGATTTAAATGATCCCGATTATCGTTCAAGGCCCTTACGTAATGCTGCCATTGAAGACATTGCTGCCTGTATGGGTCATGATTTGACCGCCTCTTATGTGGCGAAAAAAATTAAAATATTTCGCATTACTTATATGCAGCAACGCAAGCGTCTATTGGAGGCCAACGAGAAGGGAGAAAAACCAGAAATTCTTTTGAAATGGTTTCCTTTGGCCGATAGTTTCTTAAGGCCTCATATTGGTTTGCGTTCTATTAAATCAGATGCCAAAGAAATGCCTCAATTCGATTATCAGTATGTCTATGCAAATTTAAATTTAATTGATCCGGCACTTTTAACTGATTTTCGTGGTAAAGGTACACAAAATGAAATTCAAATTGGCGGCTATACAAGTGATGCAATGGATATAAATGAGGATTAAAGGTATTTTGCACATATTTTTGTAGATAGAAATGTTGATTATGTAGTTAGTAAATTAAAGTTTGTGTTAATGAACGTGTTGCTATAAAACTGAATTAATATTTTTAAATTTATAAAGAATCATGTCATTTCATCTCCATTCTGAACATAGCGTTTCATGATGGTTCATTAACATTGTTTTTTTTATTATAATTTAACTTATCACTTAAATAGGAATGGGCCTTATTGCTGCACAATACCACAACTCAAAAGGGGTTTTTGTGTTAGGTCGGTAAATAGGTTGGGGGACAAACATGTATAGTTATGGTAGCATGTACAAGAGGCATATATCTGGAAAGGGGAAATAGACGAATATGTGAACCAAAAAACCACCACCAGTGCTCTTTTCAGGTTTTGAACCATCAGTGAAGTTTCGAGTTCCTATCTGGAATGAGAATTCTAAACCCAGAGATAAACTCAGCCTGGGAAAACGTATAACCAGTGAGTTCGGTTATAAGTTCTTTCCTCATCAGCGGTCAAAAACATTGAAACTGTCGAGGTGACCGCTCGGATTCTGTTGTCAAGCCCGATTTCAAATCAAGAGAACTAAGACAGACAATAGTGTCAAGAGCAATCTCCAAAGGTGTAAACCACTGTACCGTACTCCAGACCATCAACTAAAAGCATAGATCCAATAAAAGGCCCTAGGATGGAATTTCCTATGATGTTGCAACACTGGTATAAAACATTCAGACTCTTTATATTTTCCTTGACAGGCGTTTTCTAGCTAACTTTCTAGAGAATGAGGAAGTGTGGCTTTAGAAGACAATAAAAGTCTTCATGTAACAACATCATTAGACAGATTAAGACAAAACCTTAACATCCTTATCCACTAGACTCCTTTGAACAACATTTACGGTCAAGAGCGAAAGGATGAAGGCATAGTCTTCTCCCTGAGGTGAGCACCTAGCAGGGTCAGTCGATTATTAAGCAAATAAATGAAGAACTGATTAATGAAATTGATAACAAATAAACTGGCATAGGCAATTCGAGCTATTTTCTGTTGATCAGGCAAGGAAATCTAAGCAAGCAAATTACAAGGAGATGGTAAACAAGGAAGGCGACTATCCATACTAAAAGAAGTAAATACTATATCGCATGGTTTTTATAGAGCGCTTAATAGCATGTGGGAATTCAAAGATATAGCAGAGTGTGTCCCTAGACAGCTCATAATCAAATGATTACCTACATATTTGTACCTCGTGTTGTATTTGCAAACATCTTCTTATGTATAAAAATGAGTGTGTGTTTATTTGTTTGTGGACATGTTTGTTTGAAGTCTATAGACGGCTGGACCGATTTTCTTGAAATTTTAACAGTACCTTCCTGTATGTCTTTGTTCCTGTATGTCTTTTTATTGTAAAATTTCAAGTAGGCGAGGTGCCACGCCCACATACCCATAGAAAAATGAATGTTTGTCTGTATGTACCTTATAGAATCGTAAACTATGCATTTGATCATGTTATGATCTTTAGCAAAGTTATTGCGCATGAGCCGGGGAAGGTTTCTAAGTTGGTATGACTAATATCCGGCAGGTGGCGCCACTGAAAATTACTTAAAATCAATTAAATCGTAAACTGTACATTCTTTAACAAAGTTGTTACGCATGAGTCGACGGAGGTCGGGGAACAGAATCAATAGATAAGGTTTGGTTAGGTTAGAGGACGTGTACCTGTCAGTCAAGACAAGTACGTACTGTACCGGAGGTCGGATTGACCCATTGTACAACGTCCTAAAGGAGGGAAGGATAGTATAGGGGTTAGGATGAAAGGAGGGAATATGGGAAAGAAGGAATCACACAGACCAGACACAACAAAAGGATGGGAGTGCGCGACTACACCGATGAAGTCCTAGCACCTCTCAACCAGCCTAAGTCACTAATGAATCTGTGGAGAGCCTTGATGTCGGCTCTCGACACCGAATTCAAGCTCCCAAAGAAGGTCCTGCCAAGGGTCCTCAACTTCAATCTACCAAGGTCTGGGCAGTTACAGAGGAGGTGTTCGATAGTCTCCAACTCCTCCTCATCGCAACACGCAGTGCAATAGTCCGGCTGGGATCTGTTCCAGATCCCCGTCAGTGACCTAAACAAAATCAATAAAATGATTAAAAATTAATTACAAAAATTAATCATTTTATTAAAAAATTAATTAGACATTTTTGTAATGTCTTTCCTTCAAATTTATTTTAGTTGATGGCGCAGCAACACGCGCAGGTTTCAGCCTGTTTATAATATTTATAAGAAATCAACGGAGATTTGTACTTGTAAATATATTTACTTCTTACTCTGTTATACCCTTTAGTATATTTCTCTTTTAAATATGTAAAATTAAATATTTTTAATATTAAAAATATTCCGAACTTCCTATCGACTTTATTAATTATAAACATTAAAAAGGTGAAATGTTTATGACCTTTTTAGTTCAAACCGTTACAATGGAAACGAAAAATGTGTGCATTGTGTGTAAACCATAGAGATTTCTATTGTCCCATGAAAACTTTCTTATCTACGGCGATAAATCAATTTAAACCCTATTTAAGAGTCACATGAACATACGACTTTAGCGTAAACCTACAAATCTTGATAATTGTTTGTAACAGGTAACGTAAAAATACAAAAAAATACGAAATAAAAAAGAAATAAAAGCAAAAGAAATAAAAAAGAACAAGAAAAAGAGCGTAAAAGAAATATAAAATGCAACACGGGCTGCTTTAAACATTTTTCAATGCGAGGTTTGAGTATGTATAAGAAAAACAAAAAGAAAATGAAAAAGAAATTAAAAGTAACGTTGTTCTAGAAGTGTAAAACGACTGCGAGGCAAGTTAATTAGTTTCAATGCTTATTTTACAGCATAAAATCGTTGTGTAACATTTAAAACATAGCAAAGGGAAATAAATTACAATTACATTACAAATACGAGGGCGATTCCAAAATTATTTACCTAACGAAAAACACATTTCTCAACATAATCAAATTACAGTTCCATACATACATAATTGGTCATTACAACGCTTCAGTCAGGAGTATGACCTAGTTTCTCACACCGCTTATGTTGTGTGCGTTAATTTTATACATGAGTGGCGGGACCTACAGTTTAAAGTCAACTCCGAATGACAGATTTATGATTTATTCATGGTAATTTTATTTACTCTCAGAGTTTTTGCCAGAAATTTGCTGAGAGGAAGTCGCCGAAGAAATACTTTTTGTATTTTGTTTTGATGTCTGGCCTGGGGTTTGAACCCTGGCTTTTCGTCTAATAAACCAACACACTACCTACTAGACTATGGCGCTGACGGGGATCTGGATCCCAGCCGGACTATTGCAGGGCATGTTGCGATGAGGAGGAGTTGGAGACTATCGAACACCTCCTCTGTAACTGTCCAGCCCTTGGTAGGTTGAGGTTGAGGACCCTTTGCGGGGCCTTCTTTGAGAATTTGAATTCTGTGTCGAAAGCCGCCATTAAGGCTCTTCACAGATTCATTAGTGACTTAGGCTGGTTGAGAGGCGCTAGGGCTTCATCAGTGTAGTCGCGCTGTCCCCATTTGTTGTTTGTCTTATCTGTGTAATTCCTCCACTTCCCATTCTCCCCTTTCCTACATCCTCTCCTTCTTATCCCTCTATTATCCTTCCCTCTTTAAGGACGTTGTACAATGGGCCAATTCGACCTCCGGGTACTGTACTTGTCTTGATTGACGGGTACACGTCCTCTAACCTAACCTAACCTAAGTGGCGGGACCTATAGTTTAAAGTTGACTCTGAACAACAGATTTTTGAGAAGCTTTCATGGCAATTTTATTTACTCTCAGAGGTTTTATCAAAAATCTGCCGAAAAGAAGTTGCCGAAGAAATATGGAAGAGGTCTGACCTAGCGTTTGAACCAAAGCTTCATGTCTAATAAGCCAACGCAGTACCTACTAGACTACAGCGATTTCTGTTTTTGATCTATTAGAAGCAAATGCGGCATTTAACTTATACTCCAAATTCTACGTCAATATGACATCTATTATAGCGCTTTTTGAAATACCTATCAATTCAGCTTGGCCTTCTATATCCTAACAACGATCATCTAAATTTATTTCTTAACCCTTTGACGGACACCAAAATTTTAGGAGGCCTTCCCGTGGGAAGTGTCTTGTATCTGTATCTCCGTTATTTGGAAGGAAACAATTTATGACGTGTATACACATCATGTCCCCCCAGAAACCCTTGTTATGACGTCTATATACGCCAGTGTCCGTCAAAGGGTTAACGGCTTCAGGCAGTGGCACCTTAATTGTTTGATTACTACGAGTTTTGTTTTGGCAGCTTGTATGACCTCCTGTTATCTTTGCTAACCAACATTTATATTCGCAAAAAGTGGAATAGAGACTCCTTCAGAATAAAATCTACGCTGGCCTGACCTTAATATTAGATTTGAGTGAGAAAAGTATTGACTTACATATGTACATACATAACAGTGAGTGATGTATACGTCTTCTATGCACTTACATAATTATTATTTGGGCAATTCACACGACTTTGTATCGTGTATGTTGTATTGAATACATTTGTTTGTTTGTGAACGCTCGATGCTATGCTGTATCTCGTGGCATTCAAACAATTTGATAGCCCGAAACCAATACAACTTTTTAAAAACATATGGAAAAAATGTGTATAAGTGTATCGGATTTTTATATGATAAATATCAACAACAATCATACACTGTTGTATGTTCTTCCAATAATACAATGAATACAACGATACAACGGCTTGCGTGAATTGACCAACTGAGTTAATATAAGAACTGCTCTCGTACTTTACTTTGGTATGTAAAGGTTAATAACATCATTTTGTTTTGAAATGGAATAATAATTTAACTCTTGCCTTGTATATACGATAATGCATAATTTCTAATGCTAGAATTCTTGAAACATATTAATATTTACACTAACATATGTATGTAGCTTTGAAATCAAAATGCGTAACATTTGAAATGCTTATAACAGCCATGCATTGTTTTCTAAGTGTTTATAACACTTAAGCCACTTGATTTAATATTTTTTTCTTGTTAGAATTACTCATGATATACAACAGAATTAAAATTACCTGCCAGCCAGAATAGTTGGAATGATTAGAAACTAGAGTTTAAAGGAAATCATTGAAAAGAATTTATTGTAATGATGATGGTTGTCTGAAAAGGTTGTTGGTTTCTTTTAGCTGATAAAGTTGATAATGAACGGTGATGATTTCTATTTTGTCGGAGTTTTTCTTCTTCTTTCAACATTTAACACCATTTGTTAAAACAAAAGATCATTATTGAATAGATATGTATGTATACGAAAAGGTATAAATTACTATCAACATTCTAACTATTCTATCATTTGAAATATGTTGCCAACAGTAGCGTGGAAGTTGTAATAAGTTAAATAAAATTTTTCATTGCCAATCAGTCATTATGTAAAGGGTGTTTTTTTATAGAGGTATAGAACTTTAAGTTGGCATTACTTTTCAAGATGGCGACCGATTTAACAGCTGTCAAGTGATCTATTCTCAGTTTGGTTTGGCAATTCATCATGAATAGACTCACGCCTGAACAACGCTTGCAAATTGTGCAATTTTATTTCGAAAATAATGGTTGTGTGCGGAAAACGTATCACGCCCTACGTCCATTTTATCGTCGACCAAATCGTCCATCAGAGCAGTTAATTCGATTAACCATGGAACGTTTTCACACCACGTTTACTCTTATTGATAACTCGCATCCCCAGAGACGCTGTACGGTGCGTACAGAAGAAGCTATTGCTGATTTTCATATTGCCAGATTTTCATTAGCGAATTTTGTTTAGCGATGAAGCGCACTTCTGGTTGAATGGCTACGTCAACAAACAAAACTGCCGCATTTGGAGTGAAGGTAATCCTCAAGTGTATGTGGAAACACTGACTGTTTGGTGCGCTTTATGGGCTGGTGGAATCATTGGTCCGTACTTTTTCAAAAACGATGGTGACCAGAACGTTACAGTCAATGGTGATCGGTATAGAGCCATGATTACTAACTTTTTCATTCCTGAATTGAATAACCATGATGTCCAGGAGATGTGGTTTCAACAAGACGGCGCAACATGTCACACAGCTCGTGCCACAATAGATTTATTGAAACACACGTTTGGTGACCGCCTAATTTCACGTTTTGGACCTGTGAATTGGCCTCCAAGATCTTGTGATTTAACACCGCTAGACTACTTTCTGTGGGGCTATGTAAAGTCATTGGTCTATGCGGTAAAGCCACAAACGCTTGACCATTTGGAAGACAACATTCGCCGTATTATTGCCGATATACGGCCACAAATGTTGGAAAAAGTCATCGAAAATTAGACGTCCAGATTGAACTACATCCGCGCCAGCCGTGGCGGTCATATGCCAGAAATCATATTTAAAATGTAATGCCACAAGATTATCTTTCGGATAAATAAAATTCATGTCAATCGAATAATCCATCGTTGTTTTATTGCAACATAAAGTTCTATACCTCTATAAATAACACCCTTATATATGTTCCTCTTACTCCTCCAGGGAGCATAGGGCCGCAACAAGTTGGTTTCAATGAGCTCGATCGTCAGCGCGGTGTTTGACTTCGTTCCACTGTAGACCTAGTTTGGATAATTCGATTGTGATTTGACATTTCCAGGTGTGTGATGGTCGTCCGATGCGCCTGCTTCCCTGGGGGTTCCAATCTATGGCTTTCGTTGTCATCTAATGGCTTGCGAAGAGTGTGCCCAAGCCAGCCCCACTTGCGTCTTCTTATTTTCATCTCTATTGGTTTGTATCCGACCAGAGTTGGGCATTGGATATTATGAAGGGCCAGTAAACACGCATGATTCTACGCAAATACTTGAATAGACTGGGAATCTCGGCGTGCCATATTCCACGTTTCGCAACCGTAAAGTAATGTGGATTTGACGTTGGAGTTGCAAGTCGCCGTAGTCTAGTAGGTAGTGTGTTGGCTTATTAGACACAAAAGCCTGGGTTCGAACCCCAGGCCAGGCATCAAAGACAAAATACAAAAAGTATTTTTTCGGCGACTTCCTCAGTAGATTTCTGGCAAAAACTCTGAGAGTAAATAAAAATTGCCATGAAAAAGTTTCTCAAAAATCTGTCCTTCGGAGTCGACTTTAAACTGTAGGTCCCACCACTCATGTATAAAATTAACACACACAACATAAGTGGTGTGAGAAACTAGGACGTTGTACAATGGGTAAATTCGACCTCCGGGTACTGTACTTGTCTTAATTGACAAGTACACGTCCTCTAACCTAACCTACTAGACTAGGACGATTTCTGTTTTTGATCTATTAGGAGCAAATGCGGCATTTAACTTGTACTCCAAATTCTATGTGAATATGCCATCTATTATGGCGCTTTTTGAAATACTTATCAATTCTGCATTGCCTTCTATATCCTAACAAAGATCATTTAAATTTATTTCTTAATGGCTTCAGGCAGTGGCACCTCAATTGTTTGATAACTATGAGTTTTGTTTTGACAGCTTGTATGACCTCCTGTTGTCTTTGCTAAACAACATTTATATTCGCAGAAAGTGGAATAGAGACTCCTTCAGAATAAAATATAGACTGGCCTGACCGTAATATTAGATTTGAGTGAGAAAAGTATTGACTTACATATGTACATACATAACAGTGAGTGATGTATACGTCTTCTATACACTTACATAATTATTATTTGGGCAATTCACACGACTTTGTATCGTGTATGTTGTATTGAATACATTTGTTTGTTTGTGAACGCTCAATGCTATGCTGTATTGTGTATCTCGTGGCATTCAAACAATTTGATAGCACGAAACCAATACAACTTTTAAAAACAAAATGTGTATAAGTGTATCGGATTTTTGTATGATAAATATCAACAACAATCATACACTGTTGTATGTTCTTCCAATAATACAATGAATACAACGATACAACGGCTTGTGTGAATTGACCAATTGAGTTAATATAAGAACTGCTCTCGTACTTTACTTTGGTATGTAAAGGTTAATAACATCATTTTGTTTTGAAATGGAATAATAATTTAACTCTTGCCTTGTATATACGATAATGCATAATTTCTAATGCTAGAGTTCTTAAAACATATTAATATTTACACTAACATATGTATGTAGCATTGAAATCAAAATGCGTAACATTAGAATTGCTTATAACAGCCATGCATTGTTTTCTAAGTGTTTATAACACTTAAGCCACTTGATTTAATAATTTTTGTTGTTGTTAGAATTACTCATGATATACAACAGAATTAAAATTACCTGCCAGCCAGAGTAGTTGGAATGATTTGATGAAAACTAGAGTTTAAAAAGGAAATCATTGAAAAGAATTTATTGTAATGATGATGGTTGTCTGAAAAGGTTGTTGTTAGTTTCTTTTAGCTGATGAAGTTGATAATGAACGGTGATGATTTCTATTTTGTCGGAGTTTTTCTTCTTCTTTCAACATTTAACACCATTTATTAAAACAAAAGATCATTATTATATTGAATAGATATACGAAAAGGTATAAATTACTATCAACATTCTAACTATTCTAGCATTTGAAATATGTTGCCAACAGTGGTATGGAAGTTGTAATAAGTTAAACAATATTTTTCATTGCCAATCAGTCATTAGCCTTAATTATCCTTAATAGAAGTCGCCGTAGTCTAGTAGGTAGTGTGTTGGCTTATTAGACACAAAAGCCTGGGTTCGAACCCCAGGCCAGGCATCAAAGACAAAATACAAAAAGTATTTTTTCGGCGACTTCCTCTCAGCAGATTTCTGGCAAAAACTCTGAGAGTAAATAAAATTGCCATGAAAAGTTTCTCAAAAATCTGTCGTTCAGAGTCGACTTTAAACTGTAGGTCCCGCCACTCATGTATAAAATTAACACACACAACATAAGTGGTGCGAGAAACTAGGACGTTGTATAATGGGTCAATTCGACCTCCGGGTACTGTACTTGTCTTAATTGACAAGTACACGTCCTCTAACCTAACCTAACCTAATCCGTCATTATGTATATATGTTCCTCTTACTCCTCCTTACTCTCATAGGGCCGCAACAAGTTGGTTCCAATGAGCTCGATCGTCAGCGCGGTGTTTGACTTCGTTCCATTGTAGACGTAGTTTGGATAATTCGATTGTGATTTGGCGTTTCCAGGTGTGTGATGGTCGTCCGATGCGCCTACTTCCCTGGGGGTTCCAATCTATGGCTTTCCTTGTGATGTCATCTAATGGCTTGCGAAGAGTGTGCCCAAGCCAGCACCACTTGCGTCTTCTTATTTTCATCTCTATTGGTTGTTGGTTTGTATCCGACCAGAGTTGGGCATTGGATATTATGAAGGGCCAGTAAACACGCATGATTTTACGCAGGCATTTGTTAACAAATACTTGAATAGACTGGGAATCTCGGCGTGCCATATTCTACGTTTCGCAACCGTAAAGTAATGTGGATTTGACGTTAGAGTTGCAAGTCGCCGTAGTCTAGTAGGTAGTGTTTTGCCTTATTAGACGTAAAGCCAGGGTTCGAGCCCCAGACCAGACACCAGAACAAATAACAAAAAGTATTTCTTCGGCGACTTCCTCTCAGCAGATTTCTGGCAAAATCTCTGAGAGTAAATAAAATTGCTATGAAAAGTTTCTCAAAAATCTGTTGTTCGGAGTCGTCTTTAAACTGTAGGCCCCCACCACTCATGTATAAAATTAACACACATATCATAAGAGGTGTGAGAAACTAGGTCGTAATCCTGACTGAAGGGTTGTAATGACCAATTATGTATGTATGTTGCAAATTTTAATTTTGGTGCGTCTCGATATATTAGATGATTTCCAAACGGGGTTAAGTTGGGCAAAAGCTTTGCGTGCCTTATTAATGCGGCTGGCAATATCCGCCGGATTTATCGATTATACTGTCTAGATAGCAAAAGGACACCACTTCATCAATTTCCTTGCCGTATATTAGGAATTTCGGCGTTGCGTTAGCATTCATTCTGAGTGATTTGGTTTTGTGGATACTCATCTTTAATCCAGCTAACTTTGCGGTTTCGCTAACTAAAGGGTGTTTTTTATAGAGGTATAGAACTTTAAGTTGCAATAAAACAACGATGGATTATTCGATTGACATGCATTTTATTTATCCGAAAGATAATCTTGTGGCATTACATTTTAAATATGATTTCTGGCATATGACCGCCACGGCTGGCGCGGATGTAGTCCAATCTTGACGTCCAATTTTCGATGACTTTTTCCAACATTTGTGGCCGTATATCGGCAATAATACGGCGAATGTTGTCTTCCAAATGGTCAAGCGTTTGTGGCTTTACCGCATAGACCAATGACTTTACATAGCCCCACAGAAAGTAGTCTAGCGGTGTTAAATCACAAGAACTTGGAGGCCAATTCACAGGTCCAAAATGTAAATCTATTGTGGCACGAGCTGTGTGGCATGTTGCGCCGTCTTGTTGAAACCACATCTCCTGGACATCATGGTTATTCAATTCAGGAATGAAAAAGTTAGTAATCATGGCTCTATACTGATCACCATTGACTGTAACGTTCTGGCCACCATCGTTTTTGGAAAAGTACGGACCAATGATTCCACCAGCCCATAAAGCGCACCAAACAGTCAGTTTTTCTGGATGTAACGGTGTTTCCACATACACTTGAGGATTACCTTCACTCCAAATGCGGCAGTTTTGTTTGTTATCGTAGCCATTCAACCAGAAGTGCGCTTCATCGCTAAACAAAATTCGCTTATGAAAATCGGGAACAACGGTAATCTCGTTTTGGGCCCACTCGACGAATCTACGCCTTACTTGATGATCGTTTGGCTTCAAATCTTGCACGAGTAGGATTTTGTAAGCACGCAAACCAAGATCCTTCCGCAAAATCTTCCATAAAGTGGATGGACACAGATCCAATTCCTGTGCTCGATGGCGGATGGACTCATTCGGGTCTTCCTCAATGCTACGCTCTACAGCAGCAATAGCTTCTTCTGTACGCATCGTACAGCGTCTCTGGGGATGCGAGTTATCAATAAGAGTAAACGTGGTGCGAAAACGTTCCATGGTTAATCGAATTAACTGCTCTGATGGACGATTTTGTCGACGATACAATGGACGTAGTGCGCGATACGTTTTCCGCACAGAACCATTATTTTTGAAATAAAATGAATGAATGATGAATTGCCAAACCAAACTGAGAATAAAGAGAAAGAATGGCTTAATAAGCATATGTCATCCGCATAGGGGGACTAATGGGAAAGTGAAGCGTTCAAAAGACACGTTCTTTTTCACACAGTCACTCCTTTCCAAATGTCAACCTCACCCACTGTCCTTCAAGGGCTTGGTGTCCCCTGTCACGCTGACGAGGCTCTGACGACCGACCATGGGCGGTATAACCTAAATACTTGCACGTTTAAATCCCGGCAATTTGCATGCCTGGAGGCGATGTTGGCAGCCCCAACACCAGGATCGGACGCTATAGCCTAATAAGCTGTACGTCTTAAATAACTCTTATTACCGAAACCTAATAATAATGCGGCCCTATGCTCCCTAGAGGAGTAAGAGGAACATATATATCCGCATAGTCCAGGTCTTCTAGTCTCTGTCTTGTAGACCCCAATGTAATCCCTCTCCTATGATTTGTCGACTTTTGCATTACTACATCGAGGACGCAGTTAAAGAGGAGTGGTAACAGCACACAACCTTGATGGACTCCGGTTTTTAATTTGATGCCCTTTCCTAGTTGTTTCTCAAGTAGTGCGCGGCATGTTGCGTTGTTGTACAGTGTCTTTATCAAGTTTATTATTTTAGTAGGGACACCCTTGCAAGGCAGTGCGTTCCATATGGCCATGTGGTTGAACGTATCAAAAGCCTTTTCAAAGTCAACAATCAGTCATTAATGGGAGGTTAAATTACGTAAAAGGAAACAATTAAAAATCCATTGGGGTTCTTTACAGTTTTTCAAAAATATGGCAGAAGTCCTTAAATACAGCCCCTTTAGGTTAAGTGATGCCAAATTTTTAGACAAATATGGTTATTAAACGTCCTTTCTAAATGAAATGAAAGGAAGTATGTACCACAGATTTTCATGCACGTAAGATTTGTTTGTTTAGTTTAGCCCACTGTATCTTAAAAGCTTTATTGCTTCTCTTATACTCATTTCAAGCATTATGGTGTTGGATTCGTATTCGTTTGTATTTTTTTTAATTCTTCTCTTTTTTATGAAACAATGTTACAATAAATTATCTTCTGATCTTTAACTGAAATTTATACCATTTGAAAACCAACAACAATAAAATCCTAACATTTAAACAAATCACATGACATAGACAACAACAAATGCCAGTAAATTCTTAGTTTAATTGGCAGAAGAAGCTGTGGCTTAGAGTACAAAGTAACTTTGTTTTGTTCGTAGAGTTAAAATCTAATGACCCGTAGGGCTTCATATGTTAATTTTTTTGAGTAATAAAAACGGGGAAAAAATAGTATTCAAACAAGTTTTATTCATAAGAAGTTTAAATATTCTTACAAATCAGTTGGTAGGACTGGAGAGTTTGAATTCAATCACAGAATGAAGTATTCTTAATGAATTCTACGCTGTCGAAACATGTGCTAAATTGAGCCACAATCACGCCACCATTTAAGTACTCGCTTTATGTAAGGTTGATTCGGGAATAGTATGGGCGTGCCTGAATAGTAAATGCGTGATACAAGGCAGGTTTTATCCTAAGCGGAACTCTACATTGTCGAAAGATGTGTTAAATTCAACCACGATCAGGTCACCATCCAAGCACATGCTTGATGTGAGGTTGACTCGGGAATAGTATGGGTGTGCCTGAATAGTAAATGCGTGATACAAGGCAGGTTTTATCCTAAGCGGAACTCTACGTTGTCGAAAGATGTGCTGAATTCAACCATAATCAGGCCACCATCCAAGCACAAGCTTTATGTAAGGTTGATTTGGGAATAGTATGCGTGTGCCTAAATAGTAAATGCGTGATACAAGACAGGTTTCTTCTAAGCGGAACTCTACATTGTCGAAAGATGTGCTAAATTGAGCCACAATCACGCCACCATTTAAGCACATGCTTTATGTGAGTTTGACTCGGGAATAGTAAGGGTCTGCCTGAATAGTAAATGCGTGATACAAGAGTGTGGTGTGTGAAGAGCAGTTAAAGATGAATAGAAGAAATTCGGAATCATCTCATAAGCCAAAAAAGGCTCAAAATTAAACTTTGCAGATCAGAAATTCTAATAGAAGCTTACTCTCCTTGGCTTTTAAAGAAAACACCTCCAAGTGTCTTGAGTCTTGCCCTCTGCCCTATCAGGATAGAGATACAAAATATGTCCGACAAATCCTTAAGAAAGTAGGGGCACCTAAATCTAACACACTGGCTTTTGGCCTGAGAACTCAAAGCCCTGTCAATGTATGGCACTTGTAGCTTAACTTTACAAGATAAATACTTTTCTTGCCTGGACTTTAATAGCCTGGAGATTCTGCAATTTTCTCTCTTTTGACTTCATCTGGTTTTTTAATCGATAGTTCCGAAGAAGTGTTACAAAAGAGACCAAACTGAGTGCTCCCGCAAGGGCCACGCATTTCGTTGAGCCCTTCTTTGTCATCTTATCAGCAATTACGTTGTCCTCAATACCAAAATTCCCAGGACATGTTCCATAGTCTTGTGAGGACCTCCCAGCAGACTGAAACCAGCCTCGTTGTCTTCAAGGCAGCCTCACTGTCTACATAAATGGCTATCACTCTGGATGATCCGTTCATATTTTGGCAGACATTCGACTAATCTGAGAGCCTGCGTCCGTTATCCTAGAAACCCATTACAAAGTAATTTGGTGATAGTCTTTAGTTGGTGCTGCAATCTGCTCTGATCGCAAAGATCACTCCCGTGCTTCTCGGACCAGAGGCTTAAATCTGGTACCGCTTGTCTCTGCTCGGCAATGGCGAGCAGCACTTGTGGGAGCAACGTGATGGCTATGGTTTAAACTTAAATCGCATAGAGTGCGCGACTCTGTGTGGCGTTACGCTCTTAACGCATTAAAAGGAGTTTAGATGGTCTCCGATCCCTAACCAAGATTGAATTCATGTCTAAATGCATGGCTTCAGATTGCTACTCACGTATGGTGATGTGATCCGTGATGTAGGTAAGGTTAGGTTAGAGGACGTGTACTTGCCAAAAAAGACAAGTACAGTACCCGGAGGTCGAATTGACCCACTGTACAACGTCCTTACAGAGGGAAAGATAATGGAGGGATTAAAAAGAAGAGAATTTAGGAAAGGGGAGAATGGGAAGTGGAGGAATTACACAGATAAGACACAACAAAAAGGGGAGGGCACGACTACACTAATGAAGCCCTAGCGCCTCTCAACCAGCCTGAGCAACTAATGAATCTGTGGAGAGCCTTGATGTCGGCTCTCGGCACAGAATTTAAACTCAAAGAAGGCCCTGCCAAGGGTCCTCAACCTCATTCTACCAAGGGCTGGGCAGTTACAGAGGAGGTGTTCGATAGTCTCCAACTCTTCCTCATCGCAACATGCCCTGCATTAGTCCGGCTGGGATCTGTTCCAGATCCTCGTCAGCGACCTAATCTCGCAGTACGCTGTGATAAAAGCGACAACCAAAGATCCGTGATATGCTTATGCATGCCATGTGGTTGCATCATTGTGTGTGGGGGCGTTGTGTGTTGGTAGACGCATTGTTCGGGCACCGTGGAGTATGCCGTCATGACGAGACTCACGTTAACCTGGAGTTCTATCCCCGTGCCTGCTGATGAAACTGAGCATAGGGTCTGCGCGAGTGCTTGCGTGAACCATGTTGAGTATGTTGTCGTTTCCACAGTGTGTTGCTAGATTTCCACTTGGAAGATTGTGGCATTCTTTTCAAGATTATTCTGCATGCTGTGACTCCCACTACTACTGTTCATCCTTGAGTTCTATCCCCGTGCCTGCTGATGAATCTGAGCATAGGGTCTGTGCGATTGCTTGCGTGAACCATGTTGAGTATGTTGTCGTTTCCACAGTGTGTTGCTAGATTTCCACTTGGAAGATTGTGGCATTCTTTTCAACATTATTCTGCATGCTGTGAGTCCCACTACTACTGTTCATCCTGGAGTTCTATCCCCGTGCCTGCTGATGAAACTGAGCATAGGGTCTGCGCGATTGCTTGCGTGAACCATGTTGAGTATGTTGTCGATTCCACAGTGTGTTGCTAGATTTCCACTTGAAAGATTGTGGCATTCTTTTCAAGATTATTCTGCATGCAGTGAGTCCCACTACTACTGTTCAGATGGTCAATAAAGTTTGCTGTCTTATGATTTTCTTCCATATCGAATGGATATTGCCTGCATAGCAGCCTTCTTTTGCAGTATTTATGGAGAATCGGTCCATAAATTCTTGTGTGAAAAAAACTTAATGAAACTGGTTGATGCCTTTGTTGTATTTGTTGGAACATTTGGGGAAATTGCATTTGAAAGCTAAAAAAAATCATGCTGGTTGTTTATCACCTTGAAAACTATTTTGCATTGGCATTTGGACTTTCTTAACCAAACATTCAAACTTTTGTAATAATTGTTGAGAAATTGTTTATTTTTGTTATTGTTGTTGTTGGTTGTTGTTGTTTTCTTGTTGTTATTAATATTACCAACGTGAATTCACTCACTCCAGAAGTATTTGGAACAAATGTATGGCGAATTAATATGAAAGAAGTTTCGTATGTGTGTACGTGCATATAAACATACATACATATATGAAACACCTCAATAAATACAGGTTATTTTCTTGTGTCATTGTTCTTTTCAGTTTTATTTTTATTTTTAATTTTTATTTTAATTTTCTGTCTTTTTTATTTTTTTTTTGCAAAATAAAAATAAAAAAATTAATAAAAAAAAAGAAGAAATAGAGTTAATGGTTAAAGCAACCAGCCGGCTTTTAAAACTCATAAAAAAAGAGACAAGTTTTCTGTTGACTTTTTTCTTTCCTTCTTTCATTTTTTTTTACATTAAACCGTAAATTTAACGTATGAACAACAGCGTTGTCGTTGATACTGCTACTCCTCGTATCCGTACTCTCGAACTCCGGTACTAAAATTCAAAATCATAAGAAAGCAAAAAAAAAAATCAGAAAATGTATGAAATGTTGTCGGTTTGCAAAATACAATTAAACAGACACTCGCTCACTCATAAATATATATGTGTGGGCATACTTACAAACGTATAGTTTATACAAATATGTACAGTGAAGTCACAGCTAAGTTGGACACATATCAGACATAACCATACTATTTCTTTTTGTATAGGTAGCTAGGTTGGAGTAGTAGCTTTGATATTAAAAGCTCACTTGAGCACGCATAGCGGCCAGTTGTGACGCCACAGGCAAGCGCAGTCCCTGTACTGACCGAGTTCCACCAAACTAGGATAGAAGTTGGTCAGCGCAAGGGCTGCATATTGGAAGCACGACTACTCTACGCTGGACAACCAGCTCGAAAGTTTATTATAAAGGGTGTTTTTATAGAGGTATAGAACTTTAAGTTGCAATAAAACAACGATGGATTATTCGATTGACATGAATTTTATTTATCCGAAAGATAATCTTGTGGCATTACATTTTAAATATGATTTCTGGCATATGACCGCCACGGCTGGCGCGGATGTAGTCCAATCTGGACGTCCAATTTTCGATGACTTTTTCCAACATTTGTGGCCGTATATCGGCAATAATACGGCGAATGTTGTCTTCCAAATGGTCAAGCGTTTGTGGCTTTACCGCATAGACCAATGACTTTACATAGCCCCACAGAAAGTAGTCTAGCGGTGTTAAATCACAAGATTTTGGAGGCCAATTCACAGGTCCAAAACGTGAAATTAGGCGGTCACCAAACGTGTCTTTCAATAAATCTATTGTGGCACGAGCTGTGTGACATGTTGCGCCGTCTTGTTGAAACCACATCTCCTGGACATCATGGTTATTCAATTCAGAAATGAAAAAGTTAGTAATCATGGCTCTATACCGATCACCATTGGCTGTAACGTTCTGGCCACCATCGTTTTTGAAAAAGTACGGACCAGTGATTCCACCAGCCCATAAAGCGCACCAAACAGTCAGTTTTTCTGGATGTAACGGCGTTTCCGCATACACTTGAGGATTACCTTCACTCCAAATGCGGCAGTTTTGTTTGTTGACGTAGCCATTCAACCAGAAGTGCGCTTCATCGCTAAACAAAATTCGCTTATGAAAATCGGAAACAACGGTAATCTCGTTTTGGGCCCACTCGACGAATCTACGCCTTACTTGATGATCGTTTGACTTCAAATCTTGCACGAGTTGGATTTTGTAAGCACGCAAACCAAGATCCTTCCGCAAAATCTTCCATAAAGTGGATGGACACAGATCCAATTCCTGTGCTCTATGGCGGATGGACTCATTCGGGTCTTCCTCAATGCTACGCTCTACATCAGCAATAGCTTCTTCTGTACGCACCGTACAGCGCCTCTGGGGATGCGAGTTATCAATAAGAGTAAACGTGGTGCGAAAACGTTCCATGGTTAATCGAATTAACTGCTCTGATGGACGATTTTGTCGACGATAAAATGGACGTAGTGCGCGATACGTTTTCCGCATAGAACCATTATTTTCGAAATAAAATTGCACTATTTGCAAGCGTTGTTCAGGCGGGAGTCTATTCATGATGAATTGCCAAACCAAACTGAGAATAAATCACTTGACAGCTGTTAAATCGGTCACCATCTTGAAAAGTAATGCCAACTTAAAGTTCTATACCTCTATAAAAAACAACCTTTATTTCTTTTTGTATAGGTAGCTAGGTTGGAGTGGTAGCTTTGATATCAAATGCTCACTAGAGCGGCCCAGGTAAACGCAGTCCCTGTACTGACCGAGTTCCACCAAACTAGGGTAGAAGCTGGTCAGCGCAAGGGGGCTGCACATTGAAAGCACGACTACTCTACGCTGGACAACCAGCTCGAAAGTTTATTATACATACAGTGATGGCCTTATAATTAGAAACGACTTAGCAACATGTACATATGTTTGTTAATTTGTTTTACAGTTTTCCCTGTGTACCTGGGATCAAAGGCTTCGATTGGAGGACGTCTTACATACGTTTTTCCATCAGATTGGAACAAATTAAACTTAGATTCGTCACTCCAGAGAACTCTGTTCCAGAAACATCGTTTCTAATTATAAGGCCACCGCTGTATATATCAAAGCTGCTTATATCCTTGACATCAATGGACGATAATTCCGTCAAGCTGACAAGGATTGGAGAGCCAAATAACCTAAATCTGCACCTCGCAAGAGATGGGTATTGACAAAGAAAGTGGATAACAGTATCCTCTTCCTCAGCGGATCTACACCCATGGCAGAAGTCGTTAGATGGGAGCTGCATTCTTTCCGCGTGTCTTCCCAAAACGCAATGACCTGCAAGCATGGCCATTGTGATCGAGATGACATTACGATCAAGTCCGAGTAAGTGCATGGTTCGCCTTCGAGAGCCAAGTGAGTCTAGCAGTGGAGCAGGCTCCTCATTGACCCAGGATAGGTTGGCGTCCCAAAAGAATTTCCAAACAATGGCCAATTTAACCGAGGTATACCCAAGTCGATTGACGAGGATTCCGGAAGGACTGTACCAGCTCTGGGGATCTCGTACGCCCTGCGATTTCTTGAAATGTGACTGTGCCCAGGGACCCAGACAAATGAGAAACTGAAGCGTTCAGAAAGAAAGTCGAGACAACGGCGACACTCTAACGATGCTGGAGTGAATCATAACGCTCGATAGAGATCTTATATCAGAGAAGATTGAGATGCGGATGATATGATCACCGTTGATGAGGATCAATTGAGCAGCCCGGTAGTTGGCTATTACTTCCGTCTGAAATACGCTGCAGTCTTTTTGTATAAGGAGGTGTAAATTTTTCCATTTATTTCAGTGATATTTACCCATCGATCCAATAAAGAGGCCCTACGCTTAACATAATGTTGTTCTCAGTCATTGTTTTCAACTCTCCGCTTCAATTCGCTTCCTTGAAGTATGTGTAGGCTGTTCTCTTTTTCGACTGCCATGCGGATTTAATTTTTTAACATTTCAAATGAAGTTATCTTAAGCTCTTCTGTAAGTGAGCCTAATCCATTGTTATTTTCGTTTCCTAATTTCTGTGGCTATGCATTGACAATTGTATTCCGCCAAATTCTTCAGAGACATTGATTTATGAAGTTTTTCTCACCTTCTGGAACCACTTCGTTCCGTGTTTTACATCTGATTCTTATGGACTAACATCACCTCCATCTCCTGCATTACACTACGCAGTCCTGGTATATGAATTACTTCTCAGCTCGGTCAATCTCATGGCCGTTCTACCACTGGTCGTGGTCCTCACACGATCTGTGTTACAGTAATGTTCTTGTGGCTTTCCTCTGTTATCTTCCTCTTCCTCCTCAACTTCATCTCAATTTTATTGCCAACAGTGCGCATCTAGCCGATCACGCATAACATTTCTATTTAATGTTCACCAGATCTTGGTCATTTGAACAGTACATGTTATAATTTGGACCTTGCAGGATTCTTGATAAGATGTCGTGTGTGAAGCGATATAGAAAATCTAATCACCATCACACGTGATGGTCACGCGTTCTCATCACGCGTGAGAAACTAGGACGTTGTACAATAGGTCAATTCGACCTCCGGGTACTGGCCAGACATCAAGACAAAATACAAAAATTATTTCTTAGGCGACTTCCTCTCAGCAGATTTCTGGCAAAAACTCTGAGAGTAAATAAAATTGTCATGAAAAAGTTTCTCAAAAATCCGTCGTTCGCAGTCGACTTTAAACTGTAGGTCCCACCACTCATGTATAAAATTAACACACACAACGTAAGTGGTGTGAGAAACTAGGACGTTGTACAATGGGTCCGGGTACTGTACTTGTCTTAATTGATAAGTACACGTCCTCTAACCTAACCATCACACGTGATGGTCACACGTTCTCATCACGCATGAGAAACTAGGACGTTGTACAATGGGTCAATTCGACCTCCGGGTACTGTACTTGTCTTAATTGACAAGTACACGTCCGCTAACCTAACCTAACCTATCACACGCGAGTAAACGGTGAATATTTTTAATGTGAAACTCTATTTGGACACGTCGGTTATCACAGCGTTTCGAAAGCACAAAGTGAACGTCATGTTTGTCGGCTTATTAAGTCTTACTTTTTCCTCTAGACTTCACTGTAATTTCTTGTCATGTAAGAGTACTGCTTTAAAAAACTGGAGTTATTAATAATCTACCCAACAACAGTGCTAAAGTAAAAAAAATCTTGACTGCAATACTGATTATTTCTTTCATTTAGTTTTGTTGTTTCAACTTCTCATGTGTCAGTTTGGCCAACTTTATCCAGAGGGAATGTTTCGTTTGGTTTGGTTTGGTTTGCTTAGGTAGTTGGTCGTTTCGCATAGAGTGTGTGTTCTAAATACAAAAATCCAGTCAGTACGCACACAATTCCTCAATACTCGTTCGGCTTGTTCACTTGCATTTACACATTTCTATACACCCGTCCGTCCCTCCATCCGTCCGTCCCTCACCTTTAGCCATAAAATGGAGTAAAAGATATATAATCTTGGTTGCAAAGTTGTTCGTTGGATCAAATCTCTTAAGTGAACATATGTGGATATGGTTGTGGGTATAGTATACGAGTACACTGTAGGGAATTTTTAATCTTTTTGAAGGAGTCAGTAAATCGATCTCTAAATGTAAAATATAAGGAAATTTTCATTGCTGTTAACAACATCTGTTAACGTCTGTGAGTGTCAAACACAATTTTTACTAGGTTAGGTTAGATTAGGTTAGAGGACGTGTACTTGCCAATTAAGACAAGTACAGTACCCGGAGGTCGAATTGACCAATTGTACAACGTCCTAGTTTCACACACCATTTATGTTGTGTGTGTTAATTTTATACATGAGTGGTGGGACCTACAGTTGAAAGTCGACTCCGAACGACAAATTTATGAGAAACTTTTTCATGGCAATTTTATTTACTATCAGTGTTTTTGCCAGAGGAAGTCGCCTGGGGCTCGAACACTGGCTTTGCGTCTAATAAGCAAACACACTACCTACTAGACTACGGCGTCTTCCAACTTTTACTAGAACTATAGGAAATACTGGTAGGTTTTTACGTTTAAATAATTTCCCAAAAATAAATCTCTGTAGGGAAGAAAGCTGCCACAAAAAAGACTAATTTACCTTTCTATGATGCAGCCGGATCGATTGATGACTTACCGAACAAGTAAGGAATATATTACAATAATACTGAGTTAGTTCCTCTCGATGTGAAAGAAGGATATGGTATGCATTGGATAGGATAGATAGGATAGGATAGACTACCGATGGAAATTTTAGCTTTGCCCATGGCTTATAAATGACTGCTCAGTAGCAAAATAGTTCCTGAAATATACTGACATACTCGGGCAGCCAGATTGCAAAATAGTATGCTCAAGACATATCGGGAAATAAGAATTATTTTCGAACCCTAGCCACCTAGACTCACTTACATACCGAGCAAATTGAGACAGTTCGTTCGCGTGAGCGTGAGGGACACATTAAATGACAAACAGTCTCTTCCTTCTCGCAACGTCTACAGAAATCACACAAAAGGGCGCCAATAATAAAACTCAAGATCGAATAATTAGCTGTTTCGTCGTCTCTGGGTTCAAAAGCGGTCAGTTCAACTCAACAGTGAGAAGTCGCCGTAGCCTAGTAGGCAGTGTGTTGGCTTATTAGACGTAAGGCCACGGAACAAACCCCAGGTCAGTCAGACATCAAAACGAAATATGAAAAAATATTTCTTCGGCGACTTCCTCTCAGCAGACTTCTGGCAAAAAATCTGAGAGTAAATAAAATTGCCATGAAAAGTTTCTCCAAAATCTGTCGTTCGGAGCCGACTTTAACTGTAGGTCCCCACCACTCATGCATAAAATTAACACACACAACATAAGTGGTGTGAGAAACTAGGTCGTAATCCTGACTGAAGGGTTGTAATGACCAATTATGTAATACTGAGTTAGTTTCTGTTGATGTGAAAGAAGGATGTGGTATGCATTGGGTATCAATAAGCCTTGTAGACTACCCATGGAAATTTTAGCTTTGCCCATGGCTTATAAATGACTGCTCAGTAGCAAAATAATTCCTGAAATATACTGACATACTCGGGCAGCCACGTTTCAAAATAGTATGCTCATGACATATCGGGAAACTAAGTTGCGAGTACGTAATAATCAGATTGGGTGCAATAAAACCCCTCATTTGTTCTGCGCACAGTAAGTCCTCTTAGCCAAAATTTGACTGAAAATAACAAAAAAATTCAATCCTTGGCTGGCGCTAAACTGACTAAACTAAGGGTAAAACTGAGTCCATTACTGTATGCTTCATTAGCGTGGGAAGGAATTCTGAAAATAACAGTCAAGAGGAGCATGTTATCAGTATTTATAGGGATTTGTTTACGGTGTGTATTCACATTTTTTTGATACCGTGCAAGGTTTCAGACAAGGCGATCCCTTATCATGCAACATCTTCAACTTAGTCGTTGAAAGTGTTTTGTGAAAGGCGGGAGTGCATCGTAATGGCACTATTTTTCAAAAAAGTGTCCAGTTGCTTGCGAACGCTGACGACATTGACATCATAGGGCGTACCAAGCGAGCTGTTACTGCTGCCTTTAGTGCAATTGAAGGGGAGTCTACTAAGATGAGTCTGGCAGTAAATGACATGACACAATGATATCGACAAGTAGAGACGTGAGGCGCATTGGATCTCAGATAACGGCCGATAACTATACTTTTGATACGGTCAAGGAATTCATCTGTCTTGGCTCCACTGTTGCCACCAGAAATGATTATGAAGCGCAGGATCACTTTTGCCCACAGGTGCTACTATGGTCTCAATAGGCAATTGAGTAGCAGAGACCTCTCTCGACAAGTAGAGACGTGCGGCGTATTGGATCTCAGATAACGGCCGATAACTAGACTTTCGATATAGTCAAGGAATTAATTTATCTTGGCTCCGCCGTTACCACCAAAAATAATGATGAAGCGCAGAATCACTTTTGCCCACAGGTGCTACTATGGTCTCAATAGACAGTTGAGTAGCAGAGACCTCTTTCGACAAGTAGAGACGTGCGGCGTATTGTATCTCAGATAACGGCCGATAACTATACTTTCGATATAGTCAAGGAATATATTTATCTTGGCTTCGCCGTTACCACCAAAAATGATGTCAGTCTGGAGATCAAGCGCAGTATCACTTTTGCCCACAGGTGCTACTATGGTCTCAATAGGCAATTGAGTAGCAAAGACCACTCTCGTACGACAAAACTAATACTCTACAAGACGCTCGTCCTCCCCGTTCTTCTTTATGGCACAGAGGCATGGACACTATTAAGCACTGATGCAACAGCCTTGAGAGTATTCGAGAGAAAATTCCTACGTAAGATCTTTGGACCAGTGCGAGTTGGCGATGATTTCCGCATCCGATCCAACCGTGAGCTGCATGGGCTCCTCAACGACATAGAAGTTGTGCAGCGTATTAACATCCAGCGGCTGCGCTGGCTCGGCAATGTCGTTCGAATGGAAGAGGATGCTCCGGCGAGACGGGTATTTGATGCGGGGATCTTCGGAAGTCGGCGCATAGGACGACCTTGCTTGCGTTGGAATGACCAAATCGAGGAAGCCCTGTCATCGATTGGTGTGACCAACTGGCGTAGGCGCGCAAGAAGTAGAGGTGCCTGGAAGGATGTGTTAAGGCAGGACGAAATCCGTTAAACGGGTTGTTAATGGCCAATTAAGTAAGTAAGATAGGCTGAGTCCATATTCCTGGAGTTTAGGGAAATTAGTTCTGATAGTTAAGCGGACTGCATCTCCGACTATGATATTTAATAAACTGTTCGATGTATATGCTGCTGGCTCAGTGAAGATCACAGAATATACACAGAATAGAAACAAGAGGTTGACGTTTAACTTTCCATGGAGAAAGAGACAGCAAATATTACCAAAAAGTATTTCTGTCTCTCTCTGATTGTAACTCTGTTTTGTTTATTTATGTTTTTTTAGTTTTCGGGGTGGTTTTTTATATTAGCGAGAGTTAATAAAAAATTTAATTTTTGTCTAAAACTATTAATAAATAATAAAAACAACTAATAACAATAACAACTTTAACTTTTTCTTTCAAGAAGTTAAAAAATATTGGCAACTTTCAGCAAGAAAATTTTTTTATGAGCAGTACGTCTTATTTTGATCTTGTAATATTTAGCTTCTTAATTACCTCTTGCACAAGAAACTATATTCATTGTGACCGAAAATCACACACATTTCGATTAATATTTAAATATTTAAGAATCTTTAAACTTTTCATTGAAGAAATTAAAAAATATTCCAAATTATCCCTTTTTTAACACAAAATAAATCTTTATTTACATTTAATTTTTCTACTTTAACCGCCAGTTTTCACTCTGTATATCTGTTGCTTCTAACACATTTGATTCGCAATACATTAAATTTTTTTTTCTCCCTCTACGAGGTAGATTAAGGTGCTGCTTTGAGCGTTTTTAAACGTCAAAGGTTTCAATTCTGTACTATTTTGTGGTGAAGATTATCGTCTTTAAAAGGAACACATGCGGTATCCTCTATCTCCGTTTATGAAAAATAACTTACAAGTTAGCAAATAGGCCCCTACCGATATTTCTTCCAGTGTTTTTAATGCATAATTTTCATTATTTCTTTTGGTTTTTTCTTCATTTTGTTTTTCTAAAAGTATGCGAAGAAATGTGCAATAAACCGGTATCATTTGTAGAGGGAAGTTCGTTGTCTACCGAGAAGATCCATAATACCATACATACTACATTCCTTCCTATAGACACATACACGCACACATGCATCCATGTATGTAGACACACATGTAGCTTCTATACTCTCCTCCAAGACCGACAACTACCACTTGTATGTTGCCATGTTAATTGTTTAAAAGAGAGAAAAAACAACATGTTTTTTTCGCCGATCTTATGCATGGCACATATGTAAGCGAGCGAGTGAAAGAAGGAAAAGAGAGACGACAGTCAACTTAAAAATTTTAAAACAGTTTTGTCCTCTTATGCTAATTTTTTTCTTGTTATTTCTGTAGAAAGAAAAATGCAATTAATCGTTGCTGTTGTTTGTTTTTGTTTTTTTTCTTTTGTTGTTGTTGAAAGTCAGTCAGGAAACGAGAAGGCAAGGAGTTAAAGTAGTATCATGATGATGATGATGTATCAAGTTACATAAACTATGTTGTTTGGGAAGTCTTAAAACTTGACAATTTCATTTGGTTATTGGAAAACTTTGAAGTGTTAATGGCTTTAATTCTTTTAAAAGTGTTGAATTGTTGGTGAAATCAATTAAGAATTTTTAATCGAAGTGTAAATGAAGCTGGGATATCCTCAATATTGTGGTGCAGTTTTGAATATTTATTCCGCTGATGCCGCCGTAGTCTAGTAGGCAGTGTGTTGGCTTATTAGACGTAAGGCCAGGGTTCAAACCTCAGGCCAGACATCAAAACAAATACAAAAAGTATTTCTTCGGCGATTTCCTCTCAGCAGATTTCTGGCAAAAACTCTGAGAGTAAATAAAATTGCCATGAAAAGTTTCGCAAAAATCTATTGTTCGGAGTCGACTTTAAACTGTAGGTCCCCACCACTCATGCTTAAAATTAACACACTCAACATAAGTAGTGTGAGAAACTGGGTCGTAATCCTGACTGAAGAGTTGTAATGACCAATTATGTATGTATGTATGTGATGTATGTGATATTAGTTTATAGTGGCAACATATTGCCAGTTTTTCTTAAACTGCCAGAGCGGATCGTTCGTCTGTAACTGCAAGATTCTAGGCAGCACGGGAAAGCAATCTGTCATCCTTATTAGTAGTGCCCTGAGGACGACACCAAGCATTTTTTTTACACAATGTTAAATTGGCCTTCAGATGAACTTCTCCTTAACAGACAGGAAGCTCTTGAGGACATTAGATTGTCCTCGATAAAGTGCTGGCACTCGATAAAGCAGCTTCAAGGACATGCTATATTCTTATTCGTTGATACTGATTGATTATATGATCCCCTACAATTATCTGCACATGTGCTTAGATAATATCACCGCAAATAGAGACTACTGGATTGCGAAGCCTAATCCGCTTCTGAATTTTCTAGAAATAAACTTTGTTGGCTCGATGTTAGATGGGAAATTGGGTGGTATGTGCATATAGAGAACTTATATTTTATCAGGATCTCAAGCAGGCTAACAGACCACTTTTTTAGATGGAAGTTATGACTGCGAGTGTAATTAAGGCTATGAAATAGGTGCTCATAAGGAGAGCTATTCCTCGAATATGTTCGGATGGCCAGGCTGCCATAAATTTTCTTTCGAACATTATATCGACATTCAAGCAGTTCCATGAATGTCACATATTACTGCAGAAAAGGGTGGACTATACGGCCTCTATTATTTGGGTTCCTGGGCATGGCCGGAAATTCTGTTACGGACTTACTGGACAGAAAACACCCTATGTGATTTTGGCATAGGGTTCCCCTTAGTCTCGATTGGGCTGGATATTTTCTTTTCGGAAGGATTAGACTAACGCTTCCTCTATTTCACTGTTGAGTTAGGTTAGGTTAGGTTAGAGGACGTGTACATGTCAATTAAGACAAGTACAGTAATCGGAGGTTCTAGTTTCTCACACCACTTATGTTGTGTGTGTTAATTCTATACATGAGTGGCGGGACCTAGAGTTTAAAGTCGACTCCGAACGACGGATTTTTGAGAAACTTTTTCATGGCAATTTTATTTTACACTTAGAGTTTTTGCAAGAAATCTGCTGAGAGGAAGTCGCCGAAGAAATAATTTTTATATTTTGTCTTGATGTCTGGCCTGGGGCTCGAACCCTGGCTTTACGTCTAATAAGTCAACACACTACCTACTAGACTACGGCGACTTCAACTGACTACTGAATTCAATGTTACGAACATACTGGACGGAAAACTCCCTATGTGATCTCGACTTAGGGTTCCCCTTAGTCCTGATTAGGCTAACACTTCCTCTATTTCACTGTTGAGTTAGGTTAGGTTAGAGGACGTGTACTTGTCAATTAAGACAAGTACAGTACCCGGAGGTCGAATTGAGCCATTGTACAGCGTTCTAGTTTCTCACACCACTTATGTTGTGTGTGTTAATTTTATACATGAGTGGTGGGACCTACAGTTTAAAGTCGACTCCGAACGACAGATTTTGGAAAAACTTTTCATGGCAATTTTATTTACTCTCAGAGTTTTTGCCAGAAATCTGCTGAGAAGAAGTCGCCGAAGAAATATTTTTCATATTTTCGTTTTAATGTCCGACCTGGGGCTCGAACCCTGGCTTTACGTCTAATAAGCAAACACACTACCTACTAGACTACGGCGACTTCAACTGACTACTGACTTCAGTGTTACGGACATACTAGACAGAAAACTCCCCTTAGTCTCGATTGGGCTGGAAATTTTTTGAAGGATTAGGCCAACGCTTCCTCTATTTCACTGTTGAGTTGAACTGGCCGCTTCTGAACCCAGAGACGACGAAACAGTTAATTATTCTATATTGAGTTTTGTGTGATTTCTGTACGCTGTGAAAAGGAAGAGACTGTTTGTCATTTAATGTGTCCCTGCCCAACGCTCACGCGAAGGAACTGACTCAATTTGCTCGGTATGTAAGTGAGTCTAGGTGGCTAGGGTTCGAAAACTATTCTTAGTTCAGCCTTTTAATTTAATTGAATGTGGGAGCCAGATATATTGACCTAAGAAACAACTTCATATATTTGTATATGCGGTGGCACTACCTAACCTCTAACCTTGACCTCTTTTCGCCATTTTTAACCATCTATTAAATACATCCGATATACCATTCAACATTTTCCATTACATATCTGTATTGTACATTTCATTGATATGTTTAATTAAACAATTAACAGAAAATTCTTTTTGGCAATAATGATTTGCCATTTCGTTTCATTTCCATTCCCGATTTGCTACTCTTCAAATACAATACCGGTCATAATAAATTGACCCAAATAGAATTACATGTGAGAGCATGAAGAAAGAAGAAAAAAACTTGAAAATATTTTATAGACGGCCAAGCATAATGACTTGCATTACAAGTCTAACAAGAATGGTAAAATAAAATTAAATGCTTTTCTTTTATTGAATTCAAAGTAAAAGAATTAAAAGAAAACAAACAAATAAAAAAAAATTAACAAGAAATTGTTTAAAAACGTCAGAAATACTAAAAGAATACATATGGTATTACAGACACGAATATCTACAGCAGCAAAAACGACATGTTGCAAGCGAACTTGTCTTGTTACCAATGGACTGATGAACTGGCTGACGATCTGGATTCATTTTTTATACAGAAGGAACGTTATAATGATCCTAAATGTTATTGGATGGATTAGGTTCTTACCGATTAAAAAATCTAATTAAAAATAAAATAAAATAAAATCTAATTAAATTAAAGATAATGCCCCAGATGAACGCATACTGCCCGTATTTTTTATTGTTCCGAGATATGTGTTGTTATCGTATAGAATCGGAGCTACTCCAATGATTCTAGGGATAGCAAATTGAGGTCCTAGATTGGATTACTTACTTACTTACTTACTTAATTGGCCATAACAACCCGTTTATCGGATTTCGGCCTGCCGCAATACATCCTTCCAGGCGCCTCTGCCTCGTGCGCGCCTACGCCAGTTGTTCACACCAATCGATGACAGGGCTTCCTCGATTTGGTCCTTCCAACGGATGCAGGGTCGTCCTCTTCGCCGACTTCCGCAGATTCCCGCATCAAATACCCGTTTCGCCGGAGCAACATTCCTCCATTCGAATGACATGGCCGAGCCAGTGCAGCCGCTGGATATTAATACGCTGCACAACTTCAATGTTGTTGAGGAGCCCATACAGCTCACTGTTGTATCGGATGCGGAAATCATCGCCAACTCGCACTGGACCGAAGATCTTGCGCAGTACTTTTCTCTCGAACACTCTCAAGGCTGCTGCATCTGTACTTAATAGGGTCCATGCCTCTGCGCCATAAAGAAGCACGGGTAGGATGAGTGTCTTGAGGGCAAAACAAAGTATATGTTATCGACAAGTAGAGATGCGCGGCTTATTGATTCTCAGATTACGGCCGATAACTATACTTTTGATACGGTCAAGGAATTCATCTATCTTGGCTCCGCTGTTACCACCAGAAATGATGTCAGTCTGGAGATCAAGCGCAGGATCACTCTTGCCAACAGGTGCTACTATGGTCTCAATAGGCAATTGCGTAGCAGAGACCTCTCTCGCGCGACAAAATTAACACTTTAGATTGGACTAAGCGGTCCTTATTAATCAGTCAACATTAGTTGAACGGTAGTTTCTACCTCCTCCTCAGATCCAAAGCGTTTGGAAAAGTCATACGAGGGAACTTCAAGTATTTATTTCGGCATGCCAATAATGCCAGGGACTATTGTGCAATTTGAAAAAGTAGACAATTAGTTCTCCTATTATCCCTATCAGTCCAGTCCAGAGCCTAGCAATATTGCAACCAGTTTAATAATATGACGATCACCCGTGACCAGTTCAAAAACAATAGAATTTCGTAAATGTTCCTATTTTCTGGTATTCAAAAAAGAGAGTTACCTTTGAATGATCACAAAATTTCTCTAAGAAAATTCCAGCAATCGCATATGAGCATGGATGTCGAGATGCCTTTCGTGAGAGAATTCATCGCATTGTGGCTGTCCAAGTAAAGTGAAGGATTTCCAGAGAAAATGCTATCACTCAACATTGCGCTTTCGAATGGGAAAATAAAGGGTGTTTTTTTATAGAGGTATAGAACTTTAAGTTGCAATAAAACAACGATGGATTATTCGATTGACATGAATTTTATTTATCCGAAAGACAATCTTGTGGCATTACATTTTAAATATGATTTCTGGCATATGACCGCCACGGCTAGCGCGGATGTAGTCCAATCTGGACGTCCAATCTTCGATGAATTTTTCCAACATTTATGGCCGTATATCGGCAATAATACGGCGAATGTTGTCTTCCAAATGGTCAAGCGTTTGTGGCTTTACCGCATAGACCAATGACTTTACATAGCCCCACAGAAAGTAGTCTAGCGGTGTTAAATCACAAGATATTGGAGGCCAATTCACAGGCCCAAAACGTGAAATTAGGCGGTCACCAAACGTGTCTTTCAATAAATCTATTGTGGCACGAGCTGTGTGACATGTTGCGCCGCCTTGTTGAAACCACATCTCCTGGACATCATGGTTATTCAATTCAGGAATGAAAAAGTTAGTAAACATGGCTCTATACCGATCACCATTGACTGTAACGTTCTGGCCACCATCGTTTTTGAAAAAGTACGGACCAATGATTCCACCAGCCCATAAAGCGCACCTAACAGTTAGTTTTTCTGGATGTAACGGTGTTTCCACATACACTTGAGGATCACCTTCACTCCAAATGCGGCAGTTTTGTTTGTTGACGTAGCCATTCAACCAGAAGTGCGCTTTATCGCTAAAAAAAATTCGCTTATGAAAATCGAGAACAACGGTAATCTCGTTTTGGGCCCATTCGAGGAATCTACGCCTTACTTGATGATCGTTTGGCTTCAAATCTTACACGAATTGGATTTTGTAAGCACGCAAACCAAGATCCTTCCGCAAAATCTTCCATAAAGTGGATGGACACAAATCCAATTCCTGTGCTCGATGGCGGATGGACTCATTCGGGTCTTCCTCAATGCTACGCTCTACAGCAGCAATAGCTTCTTCTGTACGCACCGTACAGCGTCTCTGGGGATGCGAGTTATCAATAAGAGTAAACGTGGTGCGAAAACGTTCCATGGTTAATCGAATTAACTGCTCTGATGAACGATTTTGTCGACGATAAAATGGACGTAGTGCGCGATACGTTTTCCGCACAGAACCATTATTTTCGAAATAAAATTGCACTATTTGCAAGCGTTGTTCAGGCGTGAGTCTATTCATGATGAATTGCCAAACCAAACTGAGAATAAATCACTTGGCAGCTGTTAAATCGGTCGCCACCTTGAAAAGTAATGCCAACTTAAAGTTCTATATCTCTATAAAAAACACCCTTTACTATAGTCTTCAGCCGATCTATACGAAAATTTTGTATACTACTCAAGCTGAAGATTATTGTGTAAATCGTGAGGACAAGAGCTCAGTTTTTAACTAATGGGCTTACATGGGCCCCTGAGCTTCATAATCGTAAATAAAATTTGGACTAAAAACGGGAATCAATCTTTATCCGTAAACATGGCCTCAAGTCAACTAATCTACTACAGTGTGAATCATTTATCAAGTGTTTTGCAACTTTAGCAAGTTCTAGAATGATGGCTTTGTCATTTGTCGTTGCCTATACATTGTAATCCTCTGTAATAGAGTCTTGTGTTGTTATATGGGAAGTATAAACCTCGCTCTTGAGTTGTACTCTATGCCAAGAGGTGACACTATTTATCCTTCCCTCCATGTTTGTAGCTTTCAGTTCTGAAGTTTTAATAGATTGTTTAAAGAGGGAATGAATCCGCTTAATTGTCGGTAAGATTCAGCTGTTTTCGAAATTAAAATTTTCCAAGCAAAGTTAGCCACTACATCTCTCACCACCTATTGGTTGTATTAGCTTGTAAATCTGACTTGATTCTTCCTGTGATTGCTATCAACGAAAATTAAGTATTTCGTATGAGATTTATAACGGTTTTTTTTATTTTCCTATAAATCTTTGACATTTTAGTTATCCGAAAATTGACATTTATCACTCATCTCTACGCTCAACATGTGCTCAATTGGTACGTGTTTACTTTTAATTCCTCTCTTGCTTGGTTGCTCTGTGTTGTTCTTTGAATGTGTAGCATTTAAATGTCAGGCATGTTTAAAGCTATAAATTCGGAAAATGTCTTAAATCGGGTTAAGTTCATAAATTCTTAAAAACTAACAGCAACAGCAACAACAACAACAGTTACAACAAATACAAGACACAAGACAAGACAAGGAATTAAAATAAAATTTACAAAATTTGGTCGCATACACTGCATATTTAAAAACCATTCGCCACCAACAACATCATTTCATAGACGAATAGAAACAGATAGAGAGAGAGCGAGAGAGATAGATATGTATGCTCGTATGTATATTTTTGTATGTCAAATGGAGTTTTTTGTTTTTATTTTCTTCTTCACCCAAAAATCAAAAGAAGAGATGCCCTGCAAGAAGGCGATAAAATACGCGTTGGGGGCATATAATGTGGTGATGAGAAAAGCAAAAATATGTACGAACCACATATGAATAACGAATTTTTATTTATTGTTTTTTCATATGTGTTATTGTTGTTGTATTTCAAAAAAAAAAGTGGCTAAGAAAAGGTTATTTTTACCATTTTAATGAGATCTTCTTCTTTTGCTTCTTTTTCTATTCCTATACATTGTCATTGACTCCTCTGTGTGTTGCTACTGCAGCAAAGTGGAGTCAGTCGTCATCATAGACTTAATTTTTCAAAACCCACAGCAAAACAAACAAACAAAAACAAAAAACGAAAACTTCACACAACAACAGCACGAAGGCAACAACAAAAACAAGACGTCTGTTGCATTAATAATAAGTGGTAGGAGCAGAAGAGAAAAAAAAGAAGCTTAAAACCTTTTTTGTTCTTCTTCTTGTTGTCTGTTTAAGCCAGGCTTGTTAAAACACATACAATACATATATGTATGTCTGTATGTATATACAATAATAATAACAACATTTTACATGGTAGAATGAAGAAAAGCAATAAAAACAAAAAAACACAAGAATAAAAACGAACAAGAAAAAGAATTTAACCAGTTTCCATAAGTTTTTTTCTTCTTCTTTATTTTCTGAAAAGAATAACTTCTTGAGTTTATTTTTATTTCATTAGGTTCGAAGAGAAATATACCGTGAAATTCGGAGAGAGAGAGAGAGAGCGCGATCATTAAAATGAAGAGATTTAAAAACAAACAGCAGTAATGCCAATGAAGCATTTTTAGAGATAAAAACGGACTTAAAATAAAGCCAACGAAAATAAAATTATCTTTTAAAACCATTTAAAACCTTTAAATATGAATTGTTACCTGTTGCCCACTATAATCCTTTATCCTTTTAATCTCAATTATAAAGAATATGATTTAAAACGTTCGTGACCTTTCAACTCCAGCGTCAAATCCACTTTACTTTACGGTTTCGAAACGTGGAATATGGCACCCCGAGATTCCCAGTCTATTCAAGTATTTGCGTAGAATCATGCGTGTTTACTGGCCCTCCATAATATCAAACGCCCAACTCTGGTCAGATACAAACCAACAACCAATAGAGATGGAAATAAGAAGACGCAAGTGGGGCTGGCTTGGGCACACTCTTCGCAAGCCATTACATGACATCACAAGGAAAGCCATTGATTAGAACCCCCAGGGAAGCAGGCGCATCGGACGACCATCACACACCTGGAAACGCCAAATCACAATCGAATTATCCAAACTACATCTACAGTGGAACGAAGTGAAACACCGCGCTGACGATCGGGTTTATTGGAACCAACTTGTTGCGGCCCTATGATCCCTAGAGGAGTAAGAGGAACATATATATATTTGTCTGTTGCTCACTGTCGAAAGTATTTAAAGTTAGATTAGGTGGTGTTTAAAGCGAAAGCCAAGGACCCCACGTAGACTAGCGTTTAGATTAAAATTAATATCCAACTCGGTCATAAAATATTCTCTAAAGAAAACCAATTTGCATCCAGAACAAATCTTTCAATTTAGTACACGATGTCAGTAAACGAGGGCACTGACGCATAAAGTAAAAGGCAGTCTCTTCCTCCTCCACAGACGCATAGCTCCTGCAGAAATCATTCGACGGAATGCCAAGTCTACCAGCATGCCATCCAATAGAACAATGGCCATAAGAATCGCAATTGTGCGATTTAATGACAAGAGTAAAAATCAGTCCTCTCTTACCTCTACTTTCTCGCTGCCAATGAAATTTAGATTCCCTTTAAAACAAGCGGATAATACCAAATTTCGGAATATCTATGTCCTGTAATATGTCAGTGATTACGAGCTCCGTAGCGGTTCTAGCCTGTTCCTCAGCAATGCAATTTTCGACATTATCCGCTTGTCCCGAAAACCATATAAGAGTTACATTTTAATGATGGGAAATTTCTCTGAGAAACCTTGGTATTCATACATGATAACGGAGCAGAGTAAATAAAGAAATTTTCAGGCAAAATCTCTCTACTTAATGCGTTGTTTTCAAAATGGCTTTATTTATTCCTTTCAGTTTTACTATCCCTTGATGAAAGTTTAGAATCCAGAATTATAATCTTAAGTAGGAATAGTTGAATGCTATTAAGGATCGCCAATTATAATCGGCATTTTGTATCGCCTGGTGAAAAAAAGTTACGTTCGTATTCTGTTCTTACACTTATATTGGTGACTTAATCATAACCACGTGATTTAAAAAATGCGGTTTTACATCTTACTTTGTTATTGAAAGGCCCTATACATTCTTTCTATATATATTTTCAAATATAGCAACACGTATACATACACACATGTGTACATACCGTTTTATTTTTGTATTGAATTTTATTTAAACGTTTCCGTTATTTTTATTTTTTTCAGTTGTTATCAACACTGTTTCAAGCGCAGAGCTAATACTGAGCGTAATGGATCTTAGCAAACATGTTCGATGTTGGTTGAATGGTTGGTTGGCTAATGCTAAACCTGAGTTATAAGGTGTTGATGGTTTGATGTGAAAACCGTGGATTGTTTGGTGGACTCAAAACAGGTAATAGACCGTATTGGTGGTTTTAGTTACTTTTAACGTTTTAAGATGAAAAGGTGCAAATAGTAAATAAGACGTAGATTTTAACGGTTTCGTAAATACAACTACAACAACAACAACACAACTATAAGTGTATACATAAGTATATACATAAGTTAACATTAGGAAAGTAACAACAAAAACAGAAGAATTAAGAAAAACAAAAGATAAGAAAACAAAAGAATAGGCATTTAAAAATATTTATATCGTGTTTAAAAAGGAAAGAAAATTTTGAGAAAAAGTTGTGTTTCAAAAGAATTTCAAAAAAGAAAAGATTAAGATTAAAAAGATAAATTCGGCGAAGAAAAAAATTAGAGAAAAATTGTTTACAAAATTAAACAAGAAGAAGAAATCTAAATGCAGAAGAAAAATTAAAATTCTTTAAATTAAAGCAAGAAATTAATAAAAATCTATAAATATTATTTAAAAAGGTAAGAACATGCAAGAAAAAAATTAAAAAAAAGAAAAAACGAAAATATAAAAAAATAAACATTAAAAGAAAATATTTTAATACATAATAAAAATAATTATAAACCTTTAAAAATTATAATAAAAAAAATAATAATAATAAAAATTGAAAATAATGAAAATACTAAATAATAAAGCGTATAGGAAATAAAAATTATAATAAAAAATAAGAATAATAAAATAAAAAGAATAATAATAAAAGTAATAAAAATAATAAATAAAAATAGTGCTTTAAAAATAAAATTTTAATCGAATACATTTTACAAATAGAAATGTTTTTAACAATAAATACAAATAAATTTATAAATAAATTATAAAAATCAAAAAAGACAGTATAAAATTTAACAAAATTAACAGAGTGAAATAACAATAAATTGAATGTAAAGATTAAAATTTAATAATAATCAAATAAAGTAATTTAAAGAAAAGAAAATAAATTAATTTTAAATTAAATAGAATAATAATTAAATAAAGGAAATAAAAATAAAATAAACATAAGAAAACATATTAATTATTATAAATAATTATATAAAATCAAATAAAATTAAAATAAATTATAATTATATTAGATAAACAGTATTAGATAAAGCAAATTAAATTAAAATAAAATAAAAAATACATAGAAATAAAAAAAAAATAAAATAAATTTAATTAAAATAAAAGTAAAATATTTATAGAAATACGGAATTAAATAAGAACAAATGAAATAAATAAAAATGTAATTAATATAAACACATAAGAAATTTATACAATTTAAAATATCAAAAAATAATTAAAATAATCCGAAATAAATAGAGTAAAGTAATATCAAATAAAATAAAAATAAAACAATTCAAAATTAATACAATAAATAAAAAAGTAAATGAAAATGAAATAAATAAAGTAAATTAAATAAAAAATAATGAATAAATAAATAAGTAATAAATAAATAAGTAAATAAATAATAAATAATAAATAATAAATAAATAATAAATAATAAATAAATAATAAATAAATAATAAATAAATAATAAATAAATAATAAATAAATAATAAATAAATAATAAATAAATAATAAATAAATAATAAATAAATAATAAATAAATAATAAATAAATAATAAATAAATAATAAATAAATAATAAATAAATAATAAATAAATAATAAATAAATAATAAATAAATAATAAATAAATAATAAATAAATAATAAATAAATAATAAATAAATAATAAATAAATAATAAATAAATAATAAATAAATAATAAATAAATAAGTAAGTAAATAATAAATAAATAATAAATAAATAATAAATAAATAATAAATAATAAATAAATAATAAATAAATAATAAATAAATAATAAATAAATAATAAATAAATAATAAATAAATAATAAATAAATAATAAATAAATAATAAATAAATAATAAATAAATAATAAATAAATAATAAATAAATAATAAATAAATAATAAATAAATAATAAATAAATAATAAATAAATAATAAATAAATAATAAATAAATAATAAATAATAAATAAATAGTAAATAAATAATAAATAAATAATAAATAAATAATAAATAAATAATAAATAAATAATAAATAAATAATAAATAAATAATAAATAAATAATAAATAAATAATAAATAAATAATAAATAAATAATAAATAAATAATAAATAAATAATAAATAAATAATAAATAAATAATAAATAAATAATAAATAAATAATAAATAAATAATAAATAAATAAGTAAGTAAATAACAAATAAATATATAATAAATGATTAAATAATAAATAATTAATAAATTAAAAGAAAGAAAATAAATAAAAATAAACTAAAGTTAAATTAATAAAGATAAAGTGTATTAAAAGTGGAATTTAATAAAAATACAACATCTAAACGCATTATTTAAAGCATATAAAATAAAATACTTATAAATGCTAAGAAATAAAACTATATTTTAATAACGCAAATAATTTAAAAATTTTTATTTTCTTCATCTAGATCAAAAAGTGTTAAAAAAAATAGAAAAATTAAAAAAAAATTTTATATAAAAATAAAACTTTAAGAAACTCAAAGAAATTCTAAAAAACTATATAAATAAAAATAAATTAAAAGAAATTTTTAAAATATAAATTTTAAAAAGATAAAATGTGAATAAACAAAAATAATAAAAAATAATTGTCGAGTTTTTTTTATAAAATTTAAAAACATAAAAAAATTAAATTAAAAAGTAAAAATTACAATTTTTTTCAACTAAAAAAGAAAATTAAAATCTATTAAAACGGTGCTGTTCGTTAAAGAAAAAAAGTTTTTTTTTTTTTTTGTAAAAATAAAAGCTCATGCCAACGAGTTTGTTCTCTTCATTATAAAAATTTTTTAAAAAAAATTTCCACGTTTTCATCTCTAATATTAAACACATACCGCTCAGCTCATTCTACTTTATGAATTCCTAAACAATAATACCTTAAATTGAAAGCATTATCTTCTATTGCTTTTAAAGGATTATTGAAAGGAATACATTTTATGTGGATCTACTAAAAACCAAACAAAATCATCACAATCAACTTAAAAAAAAAAACCAAAACTAATTTTAAAAATAAAGCCATCATCATAACCAAACCTTTTGCTATCACAACTTCAACTACAACTCTACGCTCAACTCTAATCAACTGCAGTCTTTAACTAATTTCATCTGTGCAAAAAAGAAGACAAAAGTGTTGCTGTTGAAGAAGGTTTGGTTTGTGGCTTAATTGGTTATAAGATAACAAAGATCTTATATTGGCTGTATATTATTAATCAGTGAAAGGATATTTTTTACATTATATTTAATTGGATAATGTTTTAAATAAGTAAGTGTGATCATTTTATATTTTTTTATATTTTATTTTATATTTATTACGTGTTTTAGACTACTTAGCTTTTTTAATATTTTATTTAAATTACAATATACATACATATACAAAACACAAAACAAAAACAATATAAATTTAGAAAGTATTATTCATATGAAATTTTAAAAACATAATGACTAATTCGCCTAGAGTTTATAAACGTACATACGTACAGTCATTTTATACCCGCGTTGTTTAAAGGTAATTAGCCAAGAGTGGTTGGTTGGTCTCTCTAGCGTCGATCTATTTTAAACGTTTATATTTCTTGTAAATAGTGAAAGATATTGTTTAAAGGCATAATAAACAGCAATTTATATAATAAAAAGGAAATTATTGCTCTTAACTGCAATATTTAAAAGTAATTTAAAGGATTGCTGTGCTCTAAGACACTTGCTTAACCTTTCGGTAACTATTTTCATGCCGATACTTATGTATCTAATGTCAACAATTTTGTTTCCGTAAGGACTTAACTTATCCACACTCGAATAAAAATACTACACATCTTTGTCTTTGCTTGGTCCATATTTTCAGTTCGGGCATCATGGTTCTTATCAGCGGTCAGCAATGAGTATTCAAAAGGATGAGTAGATTCGAATCATACTTACAATTTCTGATACTTATATGCATTCATACTTATTTTAATGTCATACTCATACTACTCATATTGAAAGTTTGAAATACTCATGGTACTCATATTTAACAATACTTATGATGTTATTGATTTCGACTCTCCATGACTCATCGTATACACGAATCACAAAATAAGTATGATTCGCGTACGAACACTACATACTCACAAGAAGGTTATGTGTTTGCTCTGCTTGCTGTAGTTGTCTTTTTTGTTTATTGTGTCTTTCTTCTTTCTTTGTAAATGCAACAACTAAGACTGTAAAATTTGACGAATGATTCGAATCACTCGTCAGTGGCAATTGTCCATTATTGAAGTCGCCATAGTCTAGTAGGTAGTGTGTTGGCTTATTAGACGTAAGGTCACGGTTCAAAATCCAGGTCGGTCAGACATCTAAACGAAATATGAAAAAACAATTCTTCGGCGACTTCTTCTCAGCAGATTTCTGGCAAAAACTTTGAGAGTAAATAAAATTGCCATGAAAAAGTTTCTCAAAAATCTGTCGTTCGGAGTCGACTTTAGGTAGGTAGGTCCCACCACTCATGTATAAAATTAACACACACAACATAAATGGTGTGAGAAACTAGGACGTTGTACAAAGGGTCAATTCGACCTTCGGGTACTTGTACTTGTACTTGTCTTAATTAACAAGTCCACGTCCTCTAAACTAACCTAACCTAACCTAAGTATCTCATGTCAAAAACTTTGTTTCCGTAAGGACTTAACTTATCCACGCTCGAATAAAAATACTACACATCTTTGTTTTTGCTTGGTCCATATTTTCAGTTCGGGCATCATGGTTCTTATGTACGCGGTAACTCATGTCCCTTTGGAAGGTTTTACCCAGGTCACTTGAGTACTCTCTCTCATCTAGCTCTACTCAACTACATATATTTAAAACAACCTTAATAGTGGCAATTGCCCGTTATCGCTATAGTCCGCAATTGTCCGTTATTGAAGTCACCATAGTCTAGTAGGTAGTGTGTTGGCTTATTAGACGTAATTCCACGGTTCAAACCCCAGGTCGGTCAGACATCAAAACGAAATATGAAAAAATATTTCTTCGGCGACTTCCTCTCAACAGATTTCTGGCAAAAACTCTGAGAGTAAATAAAACTGTCATGAAAAGCTGTAGGTCCCGCCACGCATATATAGAATTAACACACATAACATGAGTGGTGTGAGAAGCTAGGCCGTAATCCTGACCGTAGGGTTGTAATGGCCAATTACGTATGTTATGTAATTGTCCGTTATCAGTGCATACTCACAAAATTTTAGCCTGTTGTCCTAAATATTTTCCGTGATTGTTGTGACTTCCCATCTGTTAGAGTCATATGTTTTCCGGGTATAATTCGTCTTGTTGACGTAGTAATAACACGGCTTTGTAGCGCTCGTCGTTCAAAGTAGTTGCTTGACACGTGACGTTTTCTAGTATTCTTTCAATGTAAATACCACACTGAGAAATTTAGTTACTCTCTGATACGCGCATTTTAGCAGCCACAGTAGCGACATTTATATTTATTAACGTATACACAGAGTCTAATTTCTCGCCGGAAGATGAGTCGAATACGATATCCATGTGAAGATGTTATGAGCTGACAAATCGTGCGATATGCTTTCCAGTTCCCTTTTTACCAGAGAAAGTGGCGTTTTATGAGATAGGCTGCCTTCCAAAATGTATCAATACAAAGTTTTTATGCAGTTCTACTACTGTATATAAACTATGTAGATATGCAAAGTAACGAAACAATGCATCAACTATAAACCCGATGCCTGATTGCTTTTTGACTACGTTAAAAATACACATTGACGACGTTTTGAAATATAATACATTGTATATATTTTGTACAGCGACATTATGAAACACGATACTTTGTTCAAACACAAAGCAACTAACATTTTGGAAGGCAGCCATATAAACAGGGTCAAAGACAAATAATAGGGCTGGATGTATAGTTAGGAGAGAGTTATATCCCTTTGTTGGATCCCAAGTTATGTAGTGGTTGAGCTCTCACCAGGAGAGAAATCTTCACTAAGTTAATTGAATCCGAAATTTTCCGTGAAATGTGAAGAGGAAGGGCGAAAGGGCATTGTAGAGTCAAGAAATATTTATGCACATCTCAGATCCTATAGGAAGAATTAATTAATCACTAGAATCGTACTTGAATCCTGTCCGACGTTAATGCATCCCAGAAGGAAACAACAATATATCGTTACTGACATCGTTCAGCCACCTGTAGTTAATGGGAGCAGATATTAAAGGGATTCTATGTATAAATTGAGGACAGATCGTTGGTGAATGTCTTCATGGTGTTCTAACCACGGTTGAAAACAATGCGTCTACCATCGCTTCCACTCATGCTGATGCAACCACATGAGAGCCAAAACAAAATCCATTCATTTGGAGATGCCTTCCCCTTAGTTAAGGGTTATGTTTAGAACGGTTCAAGTGTAACTTTCTGGCCTCATTATCAGTCAATAAGTGAGAGGTGGTGAACTCATACATACATACATACATACATAATTGGTCATTACAACCCTTCAGTCAGGATTACGACCTAGTTTCTCACACCACTTATGTTGTGTGTGTTAATTTTATACATCAGTGGTGGGACCTGCAGTTTAAAGTCGACTCCGAACGCTAGATTTTTGAGAAACTTTTTCATGGCAATTTTATTTACTGTCAGATTTTTTGCCAGAAATCTGCTGGGAGGAAGTCGCCGAAGAAATACTTTTTGTATTTTGTCTTGATGTCCGGCCTGGGGCTCGAACCCTGGCTTTACGTCTAATTAGCCAACACACTACCTACTAGACTACGGTGAACTCATACATTCTTCAAATTCTTACAATCCAGTTAAAAAAGTAGGCGTATTGTAGTGTTTAACATTTTTGCGATGGTTGCCGTGTCTATGCGACAGTCACTTGGTGCACCACAGCGTCTGACGTCGTATACATTTGGCAGTTACTTACTGCCTCACAGAGGCTGATGCCGCTTATACACGACAGTCATTTATTCACTTTGGTTCACTTGGGTTTTCGCGAACGGCGACACAGTATGGTCAGTTAAGCCGTTGTGAAAAGTTGCAAAGCGTTGTACAGGTGCCCCATCGGGAAATCAGGTTTCAAACTTATCTAAAGGGTCCGCCAAATAACTTTTTTTTTTTGAAAATGCTTTAAAGAAAGCTACTGAATATTTTCTCAAATTTCTTTTTCTATTTGAAAGTACAATCCTTCCGGTTAATAATGGCTGGCCATGCAGTAGCCTACAAGATCGGTCCAATTTTTAAGCACATTATCGATTGTGTGCAGCTGTATTTCACCAATGGCTTCACGAATATTGTCCTTCAATTGTCTCTGGCTTGTCGGCGTAACACTTATCTTTGACGGCACCACACAAATAATAGTCCAACGGTGTCAAATCGCAGCTCCGAGGTGGCTAAACGACATCAGCTTTGCGACTGATAATGCGATCTTCAAAAACAGGACGCAAAACATTGAGTGTAGCTACGGCTGCGTGGTACGTAGCGTCGTCCTGTTGAAACCAAATGTTGCCAATATCCTCCTCTTAAATTTTTGTGAACAAAAATTCGTTCGACATGGCTCGATAACGACCGCCATTGACTGTAACGGCCACTCCTTGCTCATTTTCGAAGAAAAATGGCCCAATTATGCCTCTGGACCAAAACCCGCACCTAACAGTGACTCGTCTTGGGTGCGTCGGCTTTTCAATGTATGCGTGCAGGTTTTCTGTGACCCAAATGCGACAATTTTGCTTGTTTACATACCCGTCAAGATCAAAATGAGCTTCATCTGAAAAGATGATTTTTTTTTGCCAAAATCGGCATCTTCTGGTGTAGGCTACTGCATGGCCAGCCGTGGCAGCCATTTGAATGAAATTATTTTCCATTATTAACCGGAAGGATTGTACTTTCAAATAAAAAAAATTTTAGAAAATATTCTGTAGTTTTTTTTTAAAGCATTTAAAAAAAAAAGTTATTTGGCGGACTTTATAAAAAACAAAAGAAGTACAGCCTTTGAAAATTTTTTCTGCCTTCACATTAACAATTTTTCTTTAAAATTTTTTTTTTGATTTTCAAAAATTTTCTTCGCCACATGAGTTATTTAAATGAAATATTTTTGAATTATTTTCTTAAAAAATATTTCCGCATTTAATTTCTGTTCCTTGGATTTAACTGTGCTGTCATCATCCTGTGGCATATAAATATCGTTTGTGTTGTGGCCAGTTGTCACTGTTAGTTGCCTGCCTGCCAAGACAATGTATGAGCATAAGAGTAAAATATTTTCGTTTTAAGTTAATATTACAACGTGGGTAGAGTAAATTTATGCTGCTGAATTATTAATATTTTATTTTTCGTTACCAACTTCCCATATCGAAAGAAAAATTTGTATAAAAAATTAATTTATTTCTGTTTGTTTTTTTCTTTACTTTCTGTTTGGTTTAGATTTATTTCCCAAAAAAAAAATTAAAAAATTATAAAAAAAACTTAAGTTTTTCAAGTAAAATAAAACCGTAAGAAAAAGAAAATAAAAATTAATTACCGTCATTTAAAAGCTTCATCAGTCAAGCGTATAATATAAAATAATCAATATTATTTTCTTATTTTTAAGGCGATACAATTTCAAATTTCATTTTCTATTTCTTTTGAATTTTTTTATTTCATTTCATTTTATTTTATTTTTTATAACTTTTCTTAACGCCTCATCAATCACCTTCTTTTTTTCTGCTTCAAAGTCTGTGTTTTGTTTTGATTATGATGGCTTGACTGCATGGCATGCCATGCCTTGGCTTGGCTTGACTTGGCTTGGCTTTTATTGGCCTATTGTTCGTCAATCGCTTGTCTGTTGGATAAAAAAGTCAGTTAGTCATACTCTAATTTTTGTTTTTTCATTTGAAATTTTCTTGTTAGAAAAACTTTCTTCCATAAAAAGATGTTTCATTTCTATTTTTCTTATTATTACTTTTTTGTTTACTGGTATCATTCTAATGCCATTCTTTCATGTTATTTTTCTATATTTTTTTTTATATATTTTTTTTATATTTTTTGTTTTGTTTAAAGTATTAATAATTTCTCTTCAATAAAAAAAAATTTTTTATTTCATTAAGCTCTGGTTTTTTTTCTAATTTTTTTTTTCGAAAATAGTGACCTCGTTTTGCAATTGTTATTTTATTTTAAGAAATAGAATTAAAAAAAATAATCATTAAATTCTATTTCCGTCATGACATTGCTTCTGTGTAATCTTAGTCAAGCAACTAGTAAAAGTTAAGAAGATTTGAAGTTTCCAAAAAGAAAAAAAAGTTTTATAAACCCAATTAAGAAATTTTTGTTTATCATCAGAAGCCCGATGTTCGAATCATTAATTTAGGGTCTCCTGTTTTGTTAGTACATACATACATACACAATTGGTCATTACAACCCTTCAGTCAGGATTACGACCTAGTTTCTCACACCACTTATGTTGTGTGTGTTAATTTTATACATGAGTGGCGGGACCTACAGTTTAAAGTCGACTCCGAACGACAGATTTTTGAGAAACTTTTCATGGCAATTTTATTTACTCTCAGAGTTTTTGCCAGAAATCTGCTGAGAAATCTGCCTGTTTTGTTAGTTCGAAGTTAAAAATATAAGTTGATTGAAAGTTTCGCACAGTTTCATGTAAAGGGTGTTTTTTATAGAGGTATAGAACTTTAAGTTGGCATTACTTTTCAAGATGGCGACCGATTTAACAGCTGTCAAGTGATTTATTCTCAGTTTGGTTCGGCAATTCATCATGAATAGACTCACGCCTGAACAACGCTTGCAAATTGTGCAATTTTATTTCGAAAATAATGGTTCTGTGCGGAAAACGTATCGCGCACTTCGTCCATTTTATCGTCGACAAAATCGTCCATCAGAGATTCGATTAACCATGGAACGTTTTCGTACCACGTTTACTCTTATTGATAACTCGCATCCCCAGAGACGCTGTACGGTGCGTACAGAAGAAGCTATTGCTGCTGTAGAGCGTAGCATTGAGGAAGACCCGAATGAGTCCATCCGCCATCGAGCACAGGAATTGGATCTGTGTCCATCCACTTTATTGAAGATTTTGCGGAAGGTTCTTGGTTTGCGTGCTTACAAAATCCAACTCGTGCAAGATTTGAAGCCAAACGATCATCAAGTAAGGCGTAGATTCGTCGAATGGGCCCAAAACGAGATTACCGTTGTTCCCGATTTTCATAAGCGAATTTTGTTTAGCGATGAAGCGCACTTCTGGTTGAATGGCTACGTCAACAAACAAAACTGCCGCATTTGGAGTGAAGGTAATCCTCAATTGTATGTGGAAACACCGTTACACCCAGAAAAACTGACTGTTTGGTGTGCTTTATGGGCTGGTGGAATCATTGGTCCGTACTTTTTCAAAAACGATGGTGGCCAGAACGTTACAGTCAATGGTGATCGGTATAGAGCCATGATTACTAACTTTTTCATTCCTGAATTGAAGAACCATGATGTCCAGGAGATGTGGTTTCAACAAGACGGCGCAACATGGCACACAGCTCGTGCCACAATAGATTTATTGAAAGACACGTTTGGTGACCGCCTAATTTCACGTTTTGGACCTGTGAATTTCTTTCTTTTTTTCTATCTTTCTTTTGCTTTATTGCAACTTAAAGTTCTATACCTCTATAAAAACACCCTTTACATAAGCTGTCTCATCTGTAATTGGTTCTTGTTAGCCCTTGTCTTTGGAAGATGGGTGTATACAACTTCAGCTAGGCGTAACAGATTTCTTCATAGCTCTTTCGAAGCAATTTATACTGCAGTCTCTTTGCTGGGCTGTATATATCCGCTTTTAGTCACATACGTGGCAAGTTATGATTTAAAATAATGCTATGCTACGAAAAAAAACTTCATTTGTTATGGTTCCATATTCTATTAGGAGTTAGGTTAGCTTAGAGTACGTGTACTTGTCAATTAAGACAAGTACAGTACCCGGAGGTCGAATTGAACCATTGTACAACGTCCTTGTTTCTCACATCACTTATGTTGTGTGTGTTAATTTTATACATGAGTGGCGGGACCTACAGTTTAAAGTCGACTCCGAACGACAGACATTTTGGAAAAATTTTTCATGGCAATTTTATTTACTCTCAGAGTTTTAGCCAGAAATCTGCTGAGAGGACCTTGCCGAAAAAATACTTTTTGTATTTTGTCTTAATGTCTGGCCTGGGGCCAGTTAAGGAACCATATAAATCTGGAATATGCAGCTCACGCAACAATTTTTAAACTATTTGTAGCATACGTTTCATTTCAGATCTGATCATTTACGATTTGCAGCCATGGAGCAGCACAAACATGAAAAAGCGCTGCGCATGCTAATCTTGTAGGCGACTGTTCATTTGATTGATCGACGATGCGTAGATTGGTGAAACCAGAGCAGGCTTCACTAGTTCATCTTCGAATGTCTTGTACAGTGTGTAACAGTCCAGATACCAAAGAGCAAAATACGTCAACATTCTTGATTATGTTGCTGTTTATCCTAAAAGTTGGAATATGAGTTTATTTAACGATGTATGCTTTAGTTGGTAGTCATCGTAGTCTACCAGTTGGCTTATTAGATGACAGCCTGTGGTTCAAACCTGAGCTTAGACAACTCGAACAAAAAGAATACGAAAAAAATTTATTTCTTTCGGCGACTACAAGGTAGTGTGTTGGCTTATTAGACGTAAAGCCAGGGTTCGAGTACCAGGGCAGACATCAAGACAGAATACAAAAAGTATTTCTTCGGCGATTTCCTCTCAGCAGATTTCTGGCAAAAACTCTGAGAGCAAATAAAATTCCCATGAAAAACTTTCTTAAAAATCTGTCTTGCGGAGTCGATGTATAAAATTAACACACTCAACATAAGTGGTGTGAGAAACTAGGACGTTGTACAATGGGTCAATTTGACCTCCGGGTACTGTACTTGTCTTAATTGAGAAGTACACGTCCTCTAACCTAACCTAACCTTCGGCGACCTTCTCTCAGCAGTGAGACAGGAAAAAATTACCATGAAAACTTTCTTAAATCGGTCGAAAGTAGTATTTAGTGGTAGGACGTTGTAAATTAGGTGTATTAATGCATTAGAGCACTGCCTTAATGATTAATAAAACTGCTTTTTACTTAGATCTGATTGAAAATGAAATGCATTCCTAAATAGAAGTCGTAATTACGAAGTTAATGTTGAGGCCTCTCGTCGTCGTCGTCGTGCAAGTTATGTATATCAAGTATCAAATTCTCTTGATTCATTGATTCAATTTCCTTAATGAGAATCTCTTCTTCTACTACAATAATAAGGATTCTGGCAAAATTAGCGTTCTTCGTTACAGTATTTCTACATACTATGCATTGAATTATTCGTTAATCTCTTTGCTCATTGTAATCGTTTATACCGTGTTCAGACAGGCATTTTTATTAAGTCAATATTCGATTATTTGTGAACAATATTTTATGTGTTCAGACACAGAATATCAATATTTTTTTGACAGCTGGTAAACAAAACAGCTGGTCGTTTCAACAACATTGTTTTTGTTTTGTTTGTCGTTGTTGATATTTGAGTTGTCAAATATCAACAGAAAGTGTTCGGATAATTGTAATATGCGCACTGAACATACTTATGACAGTGTTGCATTTTAAGTTTAACTCAATATTACAACAATTTGCATTTTTATTGAGTAATAATTAATTGAAATTTTATATGAAATATTGATCTCAATAATGACGTTTATTGCGATTTATGCAATAAAAGTGCCTGTCTGAACACGGTGTTATACTGCTTAAGACCTTTCAATCGTTTACACTTTTTTTTAATGAAATTTCAATAATTTCCATCTCATTTAATTACAATTTTCTATTTATTATTTCCAGTTTATTTGTATGCATTTATTTTCTTTCTAATTATGTCATTCAGTGTCTTGTTACAAGTCAGTCGTATTGTTGTTTCATTGTTTTCCTTAGCTATGCTTTTTAAGTGTCATGATTTTGTATTTCTGATTTTTTTATTTGTTATTAATACACCACAGTATTATGTTAATTTTCCATTTAATTATTTTTTAAAAAAAAGAAAAGAAAAATACAATATGAAAAATATTAAATTACCACAATCACTTAATGTAAGCTTTAAATGTTATTTTTTATCACCAAAATTGGCTTAAAAAATGCCATAAAATTGTCGTAAATCAAACGGATCTCTTGAAGTGTAGGTTTCGTTAAAGGCGGAAGTGTAGGTTTCGCTGTAAGAAAAAAAAAACGACAAAATTTGTTTAACAACAGGTGTTAGTGGTGGCGGTTTTGTTTACGAAATGAAACATGGCATACAAAAAATAATTTAAAAATGCATTTTTAAGTTTTAAAAATATCATACGGATTAGTTTGTGATTTCAAAGCAATTTAAAGCAAGTATTTTAGGCTGGTCCAATGTGTATGTATATCTGCTCACTTAGGTTAATTGTATATAATGGGTGATTTTTAAGAGCTATAAGAAATTTTTTCAAAAAACACATAAAATTCAGAAAACTGCATGAAATCTTTATTTGAATCGATAGTACGGTCCATATAATTTAATGTTTGAAGATTATTTCACGCAAAAGTTGACCGCGACTGCGCCTCAAATGGTCCATCCGCTCTCTTTCCAATATTTCGGCCGGTATCTCACGAATAATTGCTTTAATGTTGTCTTCCAATGCGTCAATTGAAGCCGGCTTGTCTGTATAGACATGAGCTTTAACATAGCCCCACAAAAAATAGTCTAAAGGCGTTAAATCGCACGATCTAGGAGGCCAATTGACCGGTCCCGAACGTGAAATAAAATGTTCACTGAACTCGCCTCTCAATAAGTCCATTGTTACGCGTGCTGTGTGGCATGACGGTCCCAGTCTTGTTGAAACCACATGTCATGCAAGTCAGTTACGTTACGATTCGCAGCATCTTTGAAGAAGTACCGTCCAATGATGCCAGCAGCCCATAAACCGCATCAAACTGTGACTTTTTCTGGATGCATTGGTAGCTTTTACAATGCTTCTGGCTGATCTTCACTCCAAAATCGACAATTCTGCTTATTTACGTATCCATTGAGCCAAAAATGAGCTTCGTCGCAGGAACACAATTTTTCGATAAAGAAGTGGATTTTCGGCCAACTTGCCAAGAGCCCATAAACCAAAAATTCTACGTTGCGGTAGGTCGTTCGACTTCAATTCTTGCACCAGCTGTATTTTGAAAGGCTTCACACCTAAATCCTTCCGCAAAATTTTCCACGTTGTTGAGTAACAGAGGCCCAATTGCTGCGAACGGCAACGAATAGATAATTGGTGGTCAGTCATCATTCACACTGACCTATACAGCTGCGATATTTTCTTCAGTTCGCACTCTACGTAAGCGTGTTGGTGGTTTAATGTCCAACAATGTAAATTTGGTGCGAAATTTAGTCACAATAGCCCGAATAGCCGCTTCAGTGGGTTGATTAAACTGACTATAAAATGGAAGAAGCGCGCGATGAACTTTCTTAACAGAGCACGCATTTTGATAATAAAATTCAATGATTTGCAAGCGTTGTCCGTTTGTAAGACGATTCATGGTTAAATTATGGACCAAACTGAAGATGTTTGACAGTGAAACAAAACACGAAACGTGCGTGAGCTGTTTAAACCAGTGTTGCCAAAAAGATAATAGCTAAACAAAATCACCCTTTAGTTTCACTAGGATACGAAAAAAGAGGATATGTCCGCTCTTCTTTCCTCCCTGTTGTTTTGAAATAAAATTCTAGAAACTTTTTTCTCTTTCCTTAATTATTATTTTCTTTGCTGTACCAATCTAAAGGTATGAACATTTTCACTTGCTTGTTTAATAATTACCTTATAATACCTTTAACTAGTTTACTATGTACATTGTTTTTCTTTTTCTAAAAACTTGAAACTTCATCTCGTTTTAACTTCGTCTAATGACAGGAAACCGGAAATTGCATTTTAAATCTCTTCTTATCATGTCATGATTTCTTATAACACTTCGTTATGGAGACTAAAACGTGCAAAAGATGATTTGTTTTTTTCTTTTTTTACTTAAAGATGTACAATAACAAAATTAATTATTAATGAATGCAAGATATCATCATCATCGTCATCATCATCATCATCATCATAGTCGACATCGTCAGCATTATTATCATCATCTTGATGATGACACATTTAGCCATGATACGAAACTCTGTAGTTATAGTCATAATTGCTAAAAAAAAAATTTCAAATAATAATTATTAATCTAAACCTAAGGAAAAACTGATTTAAACCGGTTTCCATAGTAGATTTTATTGTTTTTCATATGCAATGTTACCAGGCACCCTACAGTGGTATGGGTGGGAAAATTTAAAATCATTTCCAATAAAAATGCATTCAAAACCCTTATGATTAAGAACGATGCCTTTAAGACACACAAAGTACATACATACATAATTGGTGATTACAACCCTTCAGTCAGGATTGCGACCTAGCTTCTTACACCACCTATGCTGTCTGTGTTAATTTTATGCATGTGCCGAGATCTACAGTTTAAAGTCGATTCCGAATGACAGATTTTTGAGAAAATTTTCAGGGCAATTTTATTTAGTCTCAGCGTTTTTGCCAGAAATCTGCTGGGAGGAAGTAGTCGGGGCTTAAGCGACTTCTAATAACCCTACACGCTACCTCCTAGACTTCAGCACACAAAGTATTTCATATTGAAAGGAGGTTCTGAGAGAAAAATTTTACATCTGTTTCTAGCAGATTAGAAGGACTAAAGTTTGGACTTCTTTCTTATTGCTAAAGTAGGTGTAAGTTAACCTTATACCTGATTTTATTGGGAACGTGCAATTCATATGGGCTAAAGCCACTTTAAATATCAACACCATAGCCTTCAGAATTGTTACGTTTTTTTGAATACTTAGTGTACTCATGACTGTTCTTGTATTGCTCACTCTCTTACTCACTCTTTCTCACTATTATTCCAACGCAAATAAGGTCGTCCTCTTTAACGGCTTCCCTAAATTCCCCCATCAAATACCCGTCTTGCTGGAGCATACTCCTTCATACGAACTACATGGTCGAGCCATCGCAGCCGGTATATGTTAATAAGCTCCATGTCATTGAGGAGCTCATACAGCTCATTGTTGGATCTGATGCTTGACCGAAGATCTTACGTAGAACTTTTCTCTTGAACACTCTCAAGGCTGTTACATCAATTGTCAATAGTGTCCATTCTTCTGTGGCTATTGTTATAGTCCTGGTTGTCAATACTTCATTAACTGTTATAATGAAATTGTCGTCGTTGTAGAGAGGAGTTTTACTTGTACTTTTCTTTCAACTGTAAGAGATGTCTTGCCTAAAAGAACGTCAGCAAGTTCTATATTCATCCGTCACAAATTGAATTAATTTTAACCTTAAGTCTCTCCGGCCTCTCTGCGGCCCTATGCTCCCTAGAGGAGTAAGAGGAATGTATATTAAGTCTCTCCGTGTAGTAAGCGCATAGGTTCTCCCGAATATTTGAAGTGTTTTCCTAATATCCTTGCCATTTTTGAATAGATATTTCGATTGTCTTTTACCAGATGGTTAAGCTTTGGTAGTTTCATAGCTAGCATATCTATACTGAGCTGCCATATCAATGCCAGAGACTGTAGAACAGTAATCGCAGAGCACTGGACAGATTAGAGGACTCCAACAAAGGTTCTTGAACGGAGAAGAACTGGTATTACAATTCTTCTAAAAAAAACTGCGCTTAGAATTGTAGTCCTAAAAGGCTGCTTCTCGAAAAGTGCTCTTAATACAGTGATCTTTGAAAAGCTTTCTTCCGAACATATCTGTCTTAATGAACTATAATTCATTGCCATTGCAGGAATCATGATTTAGTGGTTAAAGGGATTTCTGGAAACTTCAGCAATACATGGCTGAATTATAGAAAACAAGAAAGTTACATTAATGATTTTAAAATTGATTTAAAAGGAAGAGATATTAATTTCCCATTCAAAATTATCTATCCGAGAAGTCAAATCGACGCCTCCATTCCATAACGTTCTAAGCGTACTTAGAACGTTTTTAATGTTCTTACATTTTTAAATTCTACGTTCTCTAACTTAAATACTGTCAGAATTTAGTTAAGATGCGCCGATCCGTTCCGAAGTTATAGGGAAAAATCTCCTTAGAATACACATACAGTCGTATGGCGCGTGAAAACTTTGAGAGCTCATAACTCACTCACTTTTTCGACTTTGAATGTTATAGAACGGAGGCGTCGAAATGATCACTTTAGATGATACCAACAACAAAAATCATAGCCAATTTAAATGGCTTCAGTCCTTAAGGAAAGTACAATCATTCGATACAACAACTCAATACCTTTTTATAGAGTGGATTATTTCTAGTTAATGACAAATGGCAACCCTGTCATCCTAGAAAATGCTACAGTAGGCAAATCAACTGCTTAATAAGAAATAGTTTGATACGGAAACAGAAATGATGTGGTAGAGACGTTTTTTGACAGCCTAATATTGCTCAAAAGTAAAGGAGTAAAGTCCCCAATTGTCTTTCTTTTATTGACTTTATCTTGTAATTTCTTTTGGCTAAAGTAGCTTCATTCGTCCTCTTCACCGTAATCAGTATTTTATCATATGTTCTTAAGGAAGATAAATAGAGCTGTAGGACTGTGGCTTCAGTTCAATTCAAGGCCTGTTTTGAATTGCAGTATTTTCAAATTATTATGAAATAGATTCAATTTTAGAGAGATGTTGTATGATCTTCACTTTTCAATATAGTAGGGCCTTCATATTCACCGAAAACAAATATAATATTATTTTGCTACTTTTTAATCAATATTTTTATTCACATTTTATTTTTTTTGTTTAATTTAATGACACTAAAATTGAAATAATACAATGGAAATGCATACAACAATTGTGAATAATAGAATTATTTTTTTTCATGCATTGAATTTGTAAAAACAATAATGACAACAAACATATAAAATATCCCAATAAAAAGAATCGATTATTCTTTACGATTAACCGCCATTTCCATGGAATACGATTCACTTTAGGTGTAGTTGTAGTAGCATTAATAGTGACAATAGCAGTAGCATGCTATAAATAGCAATAGTGTTTGTAGCATTCCATAAAACGTAGATTTCTGAACGACAACAAATATATAAAATATCAGAATAAAAAGAATCGATTATTCTTTACGATGAACCGCCATTTCCATGGAATACGATTCACTTTAGGTGTAGTTGTAGTAGCATTAATAGTGACAATAGCAGTAGCATGCTATAAATAGCAGTAGTATTTGTAGCATTCCATAAAACGTAGATTTTTGAAAGGAATTTTATACTTTTTGTCTTTGTTTTGTTTAAACAATTTGAAATAATTTTTATTTTTTAATTTAAACAAACAATTCTCATTAAAAATAAAACATCATCTGCAGTATTGTATTCATTTAACAGTATTGAAATTCTATTCTACTATTCAAATTCGATATTTTTATAGAGAAAAAAAACACTTTGTTTTAAACAAAACGTTTTTATATTCATAATCTGATCTGTAATATAATTTTTTTATTACTCCATTGAATGCAACAATTTTATTCAACCGCAATTCATATGCTTATGAATCATGGCTTGGCAAGCAGTGTAAATACTGTGTGAATTTATTTTTCTAAACAATTACAAGTATTCGTTGGCCATAGCGAGAATTATAAATAATAAATAAAGAATTTCATATAAATAAATAGAATTTCTAAAATTGTTTATTATCGGAATGTGTAAATCGAATTACTTATTGGAAAAACACTGAAAAATTACAACACTTTAGCGTCTTATAATCTGCTGGTATGTAATATCGTTTTGATTGTGTCATCATGGCAATTTTTTCTTTACTCATCACCTTTTTAAAAATAAAAAAAAATTGTTTTAATCATATGAGAGCTTACAACGTCAGCACCAGAAACCAGAAATCTAGTTAGAAATCTAGTTTCTAGAGCGATTTCAGACCCCTTTTACACCTTCAAAGTGTACTTTGCAAAGAATTAAATTTGATGGAGAGAAGAAAAAACGAGCATACTTTGCGAAAAAAAATTTGAAAGAAAATTTTAAAGACTTTGTTAAAATAAACTTTGAAGATGTAAAATGGATCTTACTTAACTCTATTTAAGTTGTACAATGGGTCAATTCGACCCCCGCGTGCTGTACTTGTCTTAATTAACAAGTACACGTTCTCTAACCTAACTCTATTTAAAGTTCTAAGAACGTGATGCAACATCCATTATTTACTTTTATAATATCCATAACCGATCCTAACATAGCTTAAATGGCTACCATTTTATTAGAACTCTTTAAAATATCGATATTCACACTAGTCTGACTCTATGCCTAGCTAATCACTCTTGTCTAGTTGATTAGTAAAAGAGCTAAGACTCTAATTCTAAAGACTGTGTACATATATTGGGTGATTGAACGCAATTCGCTATACTTAACTCTGAAGATTGATCAAGAATTTCGCGAATCTCTAAAGGTAATTATGAGGTCCTCATAAAATTTTCTGAACATGTTGACAGCAAATAATTGATGTACTGTGAAAAGCCATACACTTATTCGAATGAATTCCTTCTTTGAGGGGCTTAAATAAACTAAAAGACATATCAACGCATCCATTCTATAACATTCTAAGTCGAAAAAGTGTGTTTTGAATTATGAGCTCTCAAAGTTTTCGCGCGACATACGACTATATGGGTATTCGAAGTAGATTTTTCCCTATAACTTCGGAACGGGTCGGCGCATCTTAACAAAATTTTGACAGTATTTAAGTTAAAAATTCAAGTTCAAAATTCAATTCTAAGTGTACTTAGCACGTTATAGAATGGAGCCATCGATATGTTCTCAAACGAAAAATGAGCGCACGTATACGGGATAGGGTTTACTATGTACTCTTTATCTTAGAACACGTTCATTTATCATTCGACTCTGGCTAGTAGGCTTACATATCCTAGGGCTGAAAATAAAATACAATCACTTCTACTGAGGTTTCAGTTGCAAGGAATGACATCACAGAACATCTTTTCAGCTGTTATCCGGCACTTGTAGTCCGCAGCCGAAAGGTTATTGGTCACTCAGAAATTATTGACAGAACTTATCTAGCCAGGGATGAAAGGGCTTTTTTTTGTCCACAGACGACTCCTGTCAAAATTTGAACAATCAGCTTCATTTAGTTTGAGTTTGCCTCAAGTAAACTTTGCCTTTTTTTTGTCAAAGTGCATAGTAGGCTGCCTTCCGAAATGTATCAATACAAAGTTTGTATGCAGTTCTACTACTGTATATAAAATAGGTAGATATGCAAAGTAACGAAACAATGCATCAACTATAAATCCGATGCCTGATTGCTTTTTGACTGCGTTAAAAATACACATTGACCACGTTTTGAAATAGAATACATTGCATATATTTTGTACAGCGGCATTATGAAACACGATACTTTGTTCAAACACAAAGCAACTAACATTTTGGAAGGCAGCCGTAGTTAAAATCCTCAATTATCATGTGACCCCTATTAACATCAGACCGATATCTGGTGATGGTATCATCTTACCATAATCACTGATTAAGTATTACGACAGCAGGTCAAATATAATGTTCATTACAGTTCTTGCTAATAATAATCTTCTCGGGTGAGTTAATGCTAAAGAGAGTTTACTTCATTTGCGTATGCATCAGAGAATAACAATGAGTATTCAAAAAGATGAGTAGAAGGGAATCATACTCGTAATTTCTGATACTTATATATATATATGTAGATCAACAATGAGTATTCAAAAATATGAGTAGAATCGAATCATACTCATAATTTCTGATACTTATATATATATATATATGTAGATCAATAATGAGTATTCAAGAAGATAAATAGAATCGAATCGTACTCATAATTTCTGATACTTATATATATGTATATGTAGATCAACAATGAGTATTCAAAAATATGAGTAGAATCGAATCATACTCATAATTTCTGATACTTATACGCATTCATACTTATTTTAATGTCATACTCATACTACTCATACTCAAAACTTGAAGCACTCATCATATTCATACCTACCAACACGTATGCTGTTGTTGAATTCGACTCTCCATAGCTCAACATATACACGAATCACAAAATAGGTATGAATCACGTACGAACACTAAAATACTTACTAAAGGGTCCGCCAAATAACTTTTTTTTTTGAAAATGCTTTAAAAAAAACTACTGTTCTCAAATTTCTTTTTTTATTTGAAAGTACAATCCTTCCGGTTAATAATGGAAAATAATTTCATTCAAATGGCTGCCTCGGCTGGCCATGCAGTAGCTTATCTTTGACGGCACCCCACAAATAATAGTCCAACGGTGTCAAATCGCAGTTCCGATGTGGCCAAACGACATCAGCTCTGCGGCTGATAATGCGATCTTCAAAAACAGGGCGCAAAACATCGAGTGTAGCTTCGGCTGTGTGGCACGTAGCGCCGTCCTGTTGAAACGAAATGTTGCCAATATCCTCCTCTTTAATTTTTGTGAACAAAAATTCGTTCAAAAATCGCCATTGGCTGTAACGGCCACTCCTTGCTCATTTTCGAAGAAAAATGGCCCAATTATGCCTCTGGACCAAAATCCGCACCAAAGAGTGACTCGTTTTGGGTGCGTCGGCTTTTCAATGTCTGCGTGCGAGGTTTCTGCGCCCCAAATGCCACAATTTTGCTTGTTTACATACCCGCCAAGATCAAAATGAGCTTCATCTGAAAAGATGATTTTTTTTGCCAAAATCGGCATCTTATGGTGTAGGCTACTCATGGCCAGCCGAGGCAGCCATTTGAATGAAATTATTTCTTTTGTTGTAAACGCCTAACTGTCAATTTTGATGAATGATTCGAGTCACTCGAATAATTTTTAAGTATTTTTCTAAAGTTATGCATCTAAATGAGTAGGCTTATGAATCAAACATATTTCGAATGGTACGAGTTTGATGTCAACGTTGTACGCATACTCATTGCAACCTGTACTTATAAATCAACGTTGTAGTGAGTATGAATGAATCAGAATAGTTAAATTTCAATATTGTTGACTCACTGATATTCAAAATTTCATGAGTACTTATAAAGTAGCGAAAAAACGATTCATTGCTGATCTCTGGTACACATGCAACTCACCTCTTGTTGCTTTTCATACAAAACTATAACCGTGTATAGTAAGTGTTTTAAACAATATTTTGTTTAATTAAATTTCTTAATACATATTCATTTTTAAATACATTTTTAAATAAATATTCGAAATCTGGCGTACGTTTCCTTATTAAATTTTTGGCCTCTTAAGTGTACATATACTTTTTTTGATTCATATTTTGCCAGCCAACTTAATTTATGTATGTGCGCCATACATAACCTGCCTCTACTAAAGTGTTTGAGGCGTTGCTTAGTTGTTTGCTCATAAAAATAAAAAAAAATTCATTATTTTTGTGAATTTCTTTTTTATTTCTTCTTCTTCTTCTTCTTTATGAAACCAATAAAATTCGCTTGAATTACTTGGAATTGTTTGACCTTGTAGCCTCAGTGTTTGTATGGGTATTTAATTATCAAAATTAATGTTTCTTTTTTCCCATTGTTGCGAGTATATTTTTTTAAAATTTTTGTTTTTGTTTTTTTTTTTTAATTTATTATTGAAATATCCCGCGTCTTTATTTGTGTGTTTCGTTCACGTTTACATTTTTGGGGGTATTTTGCTCGTCAAAAATCTTCATTCTTTTGTTTATTTTTATTTTAATTAAAAAAATTTTTTTTTTAATATGTACTGCAAATGTTTATAGCACATGTAAATAAAATGAAATCAATTTTATTTTTCCAAAAAAAGAAGGGGAACAAAAAAAATATACGAAAAATAAAACAGAGTTCATTATTAAGTGTTTGGTGTCGATAAGGAACAAAAAAAAATCCAGAATAAAAAAATAATTCTTTCAATCATTGCCAAAATTTACAAAGAAATTAATATTACAACAAAGGCAATTAAAACAAAAGAATTCTAGCGAATATTTCTGATTTTGCCATTCCATAATTCTTTAACTGAATTCGACATAAAAAAATTATTGCTTTTGAAATAAAAAATATATGTTTTCTTTTTGATGACCCCTCATCCTCTAATCAGTCTGCTGGCAACAGTTCTGTGTGTTATTAAATCCCATGAATAAGTTTTCCAATGTATCGTTAGCACGTTACGATATTTTCATTCGAAGTAAATACATATGATGTTTGTTCCAAGATCACTCTATACCTGGTGACTAATGTGGCTACTTTTTGAAGGAAAGAAAACTCCAACAACCTCAAATCTCCCTCAAACTCTATGGCAACTGTGCACCTCAAACATAAAAGTGGTGAAAATGGAGCATGATATCTCCATTGACGGTCAGCATATATCCGTTACCCCAAGGTATTAAGGTTGGTCATACAAGGTTGGTCATACAAGGTTGGTCATACATAATCGTCATTACAACCCTTCAGTCAGGAAGACGACCAAGCTTCTCACAACACTTATGCAACATTTATGTTGTGCTTATAAATTGTAAACATGAGAGGCGAGACCTACAGTTTAAAGTCGACTCCGAACGTTAGATTCTTAAGAAACTTTTTATGGCAAATTTATTTACTCTCAGAGTTTTTGGCAGAGATCTGCTGAGAGGAAGTCGCCGAAGAAATATTTGTTCGCATTTCGTTTTGATGTCCTGGGGTTTGAACCTTGGCCTCACGTCTAATAAGCCAACACACTACCTACTAAACTACTGCGACTTCAGTCTTGGATAACCATCTGAAATTTTCTTTGCATGCCTCGTAAATAAGGAAGACGGCTAAAATCAGAAACAAGGTTCTTAAGGCACTTACTGGTTCCTCATGTGGAACAATTATGAAACTTATAATGACCACATTAAAGGCAGCACCGATTTGGAATTCTTTCCTATGCAACACCAAATGGAAGGAACTACGACAATTGCTCGTTCGATTCTGAATCACTCAGCTTTGATTTGCAATTCTTTCCTCATACATACATACATATGTACATAATTGGTCATTACAACTCTTCAGTCTGGATTACGACCTAGTTTCTCACACCACTTATGTTGTGTGTGTTAATTTTATACATGACAGGCGAGACCTACAAGTTAAAGTTGACTTCGAACTTCAGATTCTTAAGAAACTTTTCATGGCAATTTTATTTACTCTCAGAGGTTTTGCCAGAAATCTGCTTAGAGGAAGACGCCGAAGAAATACTTTTTGTATTTTGTCTTTGATGTCTGGCCTGGGGCTCGAACCCTGGCTTTTCGTCTAATAAGCCAACACACTACCTACTAGACCACGGCGAATTATTTTTCAACTCAAAATGCAACTCAGCACCTCCAAAAGGAAGGAATTTCAAAACGTACGGGATCGTTACAGACTTTGTCAGGATGACCAGCGTTGATCGTTGCGATGATGAAAGCTGAATACTTCTAATTAAACAATATTGCACCCTAGAAAGCACTTTCTGTCGTTATGCTCTTTTGAACTGCAGGTTGCAGTATAGGACTTCAAGAATGTGTGCCAGTTTAATCGGTATCCTTTTGCTAACACTCTAGTTTTTTTTTATATATTTTGCTAACTTTTTATGGCTTTTTTTGGAAAACTGGCAGGCAGGCAGTCTCAAATCTGTAGTATGTTATAAGGAGACTTAGATTGCGTGTGTATGAAGATGTTTGAAATTGTTTAAGGCCAGATTATATTTAGAATTCAATGCATTCGAAAATGCTTTAAAAACAAAACTACTGAATATTTTCTCAAATTTCTTTTTTTATTTGAAAATACAATTCTTCCGGTTAAAAATGGAAAATAATTTCATTCAAATGGCTGCCTCGGCTGGCCATGCAGTAGCCTACACGATCGGTCCAATTTTTAAGCACATTATCGATTGTGGGCAGCTGTATTTCACCAATGGCTTCACGAATATTGTCCTTTAAAGCGTCAATTGTCTCTGGCTTGTCGACGTAACACTTATCTTTGACGGCACCCCATAAATAATAGTCCAACGGTGTCAAATCGCAGCTCCGAGGTGACCAAACGACATCAGCTCTGCGGCTGATAATGCGATCTTCAAAAATAGGGCTCAAAACATCTAGTGTAGCTTCGGCTATGTGGCAAGTAGCGCCGTCCTGTTGAAACCAAATGTTGCCAATATCCTCCTCTTCAATTTTTGTGAACAAAAATTTGTTCAACATGGCCCGATAACGATCGCCATTGACTGTAACGGCCACTCCTTGCTCATTTTCGAAGAAAAATGGTCCAATTATGCCTCTGGACCAAAATCCGCACCAAACAGTGACTCGTTTTGGGTGCGTCGGCTTTTCAATGTATGCGTGCGGGTTTTCTGTGCCCCAAATGCGACAATTTTGCTTGTTTACATACCGGCCAAGATCAAAATGAGCTTCATCTGAAAAGATGTTTTTTTTTGCCAAAATCGGCATCTTCTGGTGTAGGCTACTGCATGGCAAGCCGAGGCAGCCATTTGAATGAAATTATTTTCCATTATTAACCGGAAGGATTGTACTTTCAAATAAAAAAAAAATTGAGAAAATATTCAGTAGTTTTTTTTAAAGCATTTTCAAAAAAAAAGTTATTTGGCGGACCCTTTACTAAAAAATGTACGATTTCCGGCGATTTTTTGTAATATTCCTGATATTAAAATTCGACTTAAGATTTAAGATTTCTATAAAAGCCGTAGTCTAGTAGGTAGTGTGTTGGCTTATTAGACGCATAGCCAGGGTTCGAGCCTCAGACCAGACATCAAAGACAAAATACAAAAAGTATTTCTTCTTTCTCAGCAGATTTCTGGCAAAAACTCTGAGAGTAAATAAAATTGCCATGAAAAGTTTCTTAAAAATCTGTTGTTCGGAGTCGACTTTAAACTGTAGGTCCCACCACAACATAAGTGGTGTGAGAAACTAGGATGTTGTACAATGGGTCAATTCGACCTCCGGGTACTGGTACTTGTCTTAATTGACAAGTACACGTCCTCTAACCTAACCTAACCTATAAAAGAAATTAAAAAAATATCGATCTATCAAGCAACCTATCCGCAATAACTTAAAATATTGGATAAAAGAGTTAATTGTTCTTTTCCTTAAATGTTGGGTCGGTTGCTCATGTAATTTACAGTCGATTTGAAGCGACTTTTTGTAATATCCTTGATATTAAAAATTTCTATAATGGAATGTAAAAAGTAATTTAAATATCAATCTTTCAAGCAATCTATCTACGAGTACATATCTATCTGTAATAGTGTAAAATATTGGATAAAGAAAGTTTATTGTTATTTTCCTTAAATGTCGTGTCGGTTGCTCATTTAATTTTTTTTTGCCATCAGTCAACAACTCTTGACTACAAAAAACTTTGCTTTAAGAAAAGTACCCATGAGATAAAAAACAAATGAAGTGTCATAATTTCTGCTTTTCATAAAAATATTTTAAAGTCTTTATTAATGATTGCTTTGCTTCTCTTATTAAAGATTTCATTCCTTTGAGGCCTTTTTTTTCTGTGGTAGACGCCATTAATAAAATTTGATTTTCTTTCGCCATAAACAGCTGTCGCTTACATGCGATTTGTTAGCAAATTAACATGCATACATGGAAATTGACATAAGCCAGTCAAATAATTTATAATTTTTCTTCCATTTTTGCAATTTTTTTCTGACATTTTATTATAAATTTATTATGCATTATTTTTATGATCATTTGGTGAATCAAATTCATTTTTAAAATGGAGAAATCTAACGTATCCAGCTGCAATTTTCCACAGGCAATTATTATTATTTTTTTTATTTAAATATACATATAAAGCTGTAAGGCAAAAACAAAACAAATGTAAGTTTATAATGCAAAAGTTTTCCTTTTTGGGTCTCATGTTAAAATTTTTTTGTTTTCAGTATTTGGGTTTTCGTTTCAAAGAAATATAAATTTTTATATTTTTTTATTTATTTCATAGTTTTTAAATAATGAATATGAAAAAAATAAAGCTCATATCGTAACATCAAAATGGGCTAACTGCCGGCGTCATTCAATTTAAGATGTGTTAAAAATATATACAGTAATCCCTCGATTTACGTCGCAGTTGGTTCCAAAAAAGGCGACGTAAATCGAAACGACGTAAATCGAATCTTATATTGCTCATACGACAAAATAGTATGTTTTTAATAAGGAACTTAAAAAAGTTACAGTAATCCCTCGATTTACGTCGCAGTTGGTTCCAAAAAAAAGGCGACGTAAATCGAATGACGACGCAAATTGAAGTTAGAAGGAACAAAAAATTTGACGACGTAAATCGAAACAACGTTAATCGAGGCGACGTAAATTGAAGGATTACTGTACATTAATCAATTACCGTTATTTTTATTTTAAAATTGTTTCATTGCCAGTTTTTAAAATTGAAACAAAAAATTTCGAAATATTGTCAAATTTTTTCGGGCTCTCTCCTTAAATGGTAAAAGTTGAGTTTGGGGTTTGTTAGAATTTTATCCTTAGTGTATAGTTTCCTTTGGCGCTCACTGTATAGTCACTCTTCCACACTAGTGTTACAAATTTCACATTCTAAAAATATAGGCGACTTGCCTTCCTATTTCTTATTTCCTCTAAAAATATTATTTTTCCGTCAAGATCTGCAAAACTTTTTTTATATCCTTCTATCACCATGGTTTTGAACTGAGATCTAAACTGATAGAACTAAATAGACGATAGGAGTTGGACCTAGGCTTCTATGTCATTTGAATGAATATACAAGAGTATTAAAGTTAGATTAAAGAATGACTGTCATGTTCTTTAAGTATTTGCAATTTTTATTGCCGCAAATTGCCTAAGGTATTCCGATTATTATTCTTGCGTATTCATGTAGGCAGTACGGAAAGTCCTAGTTAATGCAAACCAACCACGGCAGACATCCAGTTAGTGGTGATGAATATCAATCAATAGATGGTACTCGATTCTTCTCATTTCCAGTTGAGGTATCACACATTATTCAGGGTACTTGCCCGTGGCAGATTTGTCGCCCTTGAGGTCATAAAAAATTGTTTGCATCAGTGTTCACAATGTTTGAGGTGAGAATGGAACTAGAACAGAGTGTACAGATATGTTCCGTTTCCTTTGTTTTTAACCTGCACTAACAAGAATTTGGAAAAATTACTGGGTTGTAATTCTCTTTGTATATTGGTTACTCTGTTGTCTATAAACATTACTAGGCTCTATGGGTTTTCAAATAATGCTCTGTAATGAAATAATGCCAGCCTGTAATTATATAGGTCGCCGCAGTCTAGTAGCTTATTAGACGTAAGGCCACGGCTTAAACCCCAAGTCAGACATCTCGATCAAAACGAACTATGAATAAATATTTCGTCGGCGACTTCCTCTAAGCAGATTTATGGCAAAAACTCTGAGAGTAAATAAAATTGCCCTGAAAAGTCTCTCAAAAATCTGTCGTTCGGAGTCAACTTTAAACTATACGTCCCGCCACTCACGTCTAAAATTAACACGAACACAACATGAGTGATGTGAGAAGCCAGATTGTAATCCTGATTGAAGAGTAGTAATGACCAATTATGTATGTATGTACACTGAGCACCATAAGTGAGTCAACACTTTTGTTCTCAAGTATAAAACAGTTTTGTTCTTAAGTATAAAAAAAAGTTCCTTTATCATGAATTGTTGTTTTAGTTTTAACATTTTATAGGTTAGATTAGGTTAGAGGACGTGTACTTGTCAATTAAGACAAATACAGTACCCGGAGGTCGAAGTGACCCATTGTAACAACGTCCTAGTTTCTCACACCACTTATGTTGTGTGTGTTAAATTTTATACATGAGTGGCGGGACCTACAGTTTAAAGTTTTTGAGAAACTTTTCATGGCAATTTTTATTTACTCTCAGAGTTTTTTCCTGCTGAGAGGAAGTCGCCGAAGAAATACTTTTTGTTATTTGTTCTGGTGTCTGGCCTGGGGCTCGAACCCTGGCTTTGCGTCTAATAAGCCAACACACTACCTACTAGACTACGGCGACTTCGCTTGAATATAAAAGATCATTAAATTTAGATTGAATCATAATTGTAATATTCTTTAATTATTTTTATTGCTGCAAATTGCCTAAGGTATTCCGTTCGTCATTCTTGCACATTCACATAAGCAGTAGGAAAAATGTAGTCTCTGCAACGCCAACTACAGCAAACACCAAGCTGCGGGTGATGAATATCAAGCAAATCATGCTACTCCATTCCACTTATTTTAAGTTGCGGTTTTGTTATACGCTAGCACAAGCCATGTTAGCCAGAGAACCTGACAGCATTACCACATTTGAAATCATTAAAAATTGTCTGCATCAGTGTTCTCATTGTTAGCGGGAGAATGAACACTGGAATAGAGTGAACGAGTATACAGATAGGTTCAGTTTTCTGCAGTGTTGCAAAATTGAAACTTAAAAATGGTACAGAAAGAGTTCTTTTTGCATCAAAAGGTACTTTGAAAAAGAAATATTTATTTATACTTAATAAACGTACGCAGTGGAATAGAGATGCTAACGACTTATACATGTTTCTCATATACACACAAAAACAAAAACAGTTAATTCAAAACGTAAAAGCCCCGTTTAGTCAAACGTCGATGGAACGTAACGGAATGTAAGTTCGTATTTGGCATATGAAGATCAATGCAAATTCTTACCGAAATTACAATACGGTTCGGCAAGCGTTCTCATTGCTTATTCGTATTATAAAAACGAACGTACGTTCCGTGGACGTTTGGCTAACCGGAGCTAGAGACTAATTCTACCTTTAGCACTACGTTGAACATGTTGCTAACGCATTAATTAAGTACAAAAGCGCATAACATAAAATGTGTATTAATAAAAAGTACTGAAAGTGTCGAGGGGGTATTGGGGTATTTTTGAAATAGAAAAGTACTAACTATTGAATTTTTCAACACTGGTTTTCTATGATTTTATCGTACACTAACAAGAAGTAGAATAAATTACTGAGTTGGAATTCTCTTGGTTGATGTATTGGTTGTTCTGTAGTCGATGAACATTAAAAAAAAGTCTACATACACCACTAAAAAAAATTTTACCGCTAATTTTCATATTTTTTCCAATAATTTCTACGCTATATTATTTTCAAATTTCCTTTTTCTTTAAACATTCTTAATTGTAAATGCCTTTAACAACGCTATAACATCCTCTTCGATTTGGAAAAAAACAGTGGGTGTATGTAGACTTTTTTCTTTGACTGTAGGTTCTATTGCCTAAAAAAATAACTCACCATGCGGGTGTAAACTGCGAAATTCACAGTACGTCGGTATATATGCCGCTCCGCTCCACAGTGACTACACTTTCCTCTTGGGGATATTGTAAATGCAAATTTTGCATGAATCTCTGCTCTTATCGGCAGAAGTATCGGCTTTTTAACCCATCACATACTTTCTTTCACTAGCTAATCAAAGTTGATGCAATCGGAATCGACTTTAAACTGTATATTCCGCCACTAATGTATAAAATTAACACATACAAAATAAGTGGTATGACAAACTAGTTCGTAATCCTCACTAAAGAGTTGTAATACATAATTGGATGTATGAATTTACACACAGTTACTAAAGTATACATACGGTTAAAAAATTTCCGAAATTTTTTAACTAATCCGTTTTCGTTGAAAATCTTTTTAGTTTCCTTGATTTTAAGACGGTCTTTTGCATTGGTTAAAAAATTTCTGAAATTGAACTGAATTGTGGATCTGCACAGGCCCACAAAGGTATACATCCGATTTACAAATTTCACAAAATTCTGAACCAATGCAAAGGACCGTCTTAAAATCGAAGAAAGATGTCAGACAATTACAAATATTTTCAACGAAAACGGATTAGTTAAAAAATTTCTGAAATTTGTTATCCGTATGTATATTTTTGTGGCTGAGTGTAGGTAACCCCATACAACTATTTAAGGTTTTCATCTGGAATGAAAAACAGTAGTCAATTTGATTCAGATTGTCTTAAAAACTCGCATGCCTAGAGAAAATATATCAGCAGCCATTAACTTGGCCATCTGCTATTAATCTAAGAATGCTGGCATTTTTTCCATTTTTTCAGCTAAAATAGCCTTGAAGTCTAGTCATATCGGTCAGTAGGCTGTTGGCTGTAGGCATTTGAAAGCTTAATGCAGTGTCAATCATTGTTTTGTTATAAACTCCCCCTCTTATTTAGATTTCCACGTCTACGCTTATGATTATTTTTATTTATTATTTTGTAAATATTTTAAATAACTTTTTAATTATTTTTGTTGTATTATTTAAACAAATATTTCTGATTTGAGGGAGTGCTCAATTTTTTTCTAGTATACACAGATACGTATACATATTTATAAAAATCAAATCTAAACAAATATCTGAATTGATTTGTTTTAATAAACAAGTGAGAAAAGAAAAAAAATTAGAAATAAAAATAAATTATTGAATTAAAATACCATATTAGGCAAGTCGTTTCCATAGTATATTGTATTTGAAATTATTCAATATTATGGCATAAATAATTAATCAATAGCAAAAAAAAAAACAAAATATAATGATTGTTCTAATTATTTGGTATGGATCCGATCAGAACACCAAGCAATTGTGAGAAAGAAAAACTTGAATAATTAATTTTTAAATTAAAAGCTTGAAATATAAATTAAATCTAATCCGGTATTACATGTGAGAACAGAGACCTGCTGATTGATTGACAGGCAAACCATACATTATACATACATATGTATGTTGCCTGGTGACCTTTAAACGGTTGCTTGAGAGTTAGCGTTTTTGTCAATTATGAAAAGGAAATTAATTGTTTGTGGCCTTGACGTAAACCATTCTAGAGATACATACAATTAAAGTCTGAGACAAACCTAAAAAAGAAAAGTTTTAATAAGACACTTAGTAACTACAAAACAGTTGGTAAAAATTGCTAAACAAAGAAACTAAAGGGTCCGCCAAATAACCTTTTTTTTGAAAATGCTTTAAAAAAAAACTACAGAATATTTTCTCAAATTTCTGTTTTTATTTGAAAGTACAATTCTTCCGGTTAATAATGGAAAATAATTTCATTCAAATGGCTGCCTCGGCTGGCCATGCAGTTGCCTACACGATCGGTCCAATTTTTAAGCACATTATCGATTGTGTGCAGCTGTATTTCACCAATGGCTTCACGAATATTGTCCTTTAAAGCGTCAATTGTCTATGGCTTGTCGGCGTAACACTTATCTTTGACGGCACCCCACAAATAATAGTCCAACGGTGTCAAATCGCAGCTCCGAGGTGACCAAACGACATCAGCTCTGCGGCTGATAATGCGATCTTCAAAAACAGGACACAAAACATCGAGTGTAGCTTCGGCTGTGTGGGACGTAGCGCCGTCCTGTTGAAACCAAATGTTGCCAATATACTCCTCTTCAATTTTTGTGAACAAAAATTCGTTCAACATGGCCCGATAACGATCGCCATTGACTGTAACGGCCACTCCTTGCTCATTTTCGATGAAAAAATGGCCCAATTATGCCTCTGGACGAAAATCCACACCAAACAGTGACTCGTCTTGGGTGCGTCGGCTTTTCAATGTATGCGTACGTAGTTTTCTGTGCCCCAAATGCGACAATTTTGCTTGTTTACATATCCGCCAAGATCAAAATGAGCTCCATCTGAAAATCGCCAAAATCGGCATCTTCCGGATGCAGGCCAGCATGGCCAGCCGAGGCAGCAATTTGAATGAAATTATTTTCCATTATTAACCGGAAGGATTGTACTTTCAAATAAAAAAAGAAATTTGAGAAAATATTCAGTAGTTTTTTTAAAGCATTTTCAAAAAAAAAGTTGTTTGGCGGACCCTTTATTAACGGCTTTTGGCAAAATGGGTGCAGAATTTATAAAGTGGGCGTGGCATATTAATCTAAAAAGCTTTAAAACTATTTATTCTTATGTTTTATACAATTCATACAGTTATTTATTGTTAGTAAGAAGTATTTGGGTGCCGTGATGGATAGTGTACTAGTGTTGGGGTCGTGGGCTTGTTTACCACCAGAGACTCTGGTCTGTTAAACAAAAGTTTAAAAATTTACTCCAATTTAGGGATGTGAACCCACTGAAATTACAAAGGTCAGGAATTCATGGCAAGAATTATTAATCGCTGCTCGTGATCTAGAAACGGTCAGTTGCGAATCCACAATGAAATTGCAAAGAGAAAATGGTATTTGATCGACAATATTTTAAGAAAAATACCAGGACCTTATGTTTTGCACAATTCCTACAGTCCTTAATTGTAATTGTATAAGTATTTAGGTGTCCTGATAGTCTAATGGGTAGTGCGATAGTGTAAGGGTCGGCCGTAGCTGTGATTCCCACCAGAGACTCGTGACAGTTACACAAAATTTTTTTTCTTTTCTTAAGCGTGAAATCTACTCCAACTTAGGGATTTGAATCCTGAAATTAAAAACGACACGAATCCAGAGCAAAAATTATTAATCCCTGCTAGCAATCTAGAATGGGTCAACGAAACTGCAGAGAAAAAAGAAGATTCCTTGACCTAAGGCATTACTTCGCAAATGAGAATTAATTAGAACCCTTCTTAATTGTAGAGTTGTCTCTGATCCTATCTTTTGATCGCCTTTTAATTATTTGGGGCGTAAAACCATTATTACTTGCCCTGTAGTTCTAATCCAAAACGTCGTCGATTGTGGATTCCATATGCACTTCTTATTCTTCGAATTGCTAGCATTTGATTTGAACATGTTTCTTTGTTTCTTCCTCACTTACTGGGAATCTTAATGAGTTACAAAGCGTACTTACTTAATTGGTCATTACCTACATACATACATAGTAATTGGTCACTACAAGAACTCTGTAATCAGGATTAAGACCTAGCTTTTCACATCACCTTCATAAGTTGTGTGTGTTTATTTTACACATGACTGGCGGGACCTACAGTATAAAGTCGACAGCTTTTTGAGAAACTTTTCATGGCAAAATTATTTAGTCTCAGAGTTTTTGCCAGAAATCTGCTGAGGGGAAGTCGCCGAAAAAATATTTTTTCATATCTCATTTTGATGCCAGACCTGGCGTTTGTACCGTGGCCTCACGTCTAATAAGCCAAGACACTACCTATTAGACTACGGCCACTTCAATTGGTCATTGCAACCCTTTAGTTAGGATTACAATCTATTGTGTGTGTTAATGTTATCAAGGGACTGCGTTCACCCGTGGCATCGCAACGGGCCGCTATGCGCGCTCAAGTGAACTTTGTGACATGATCAAAGCTACCACTACGACCTACCTACCTGCCTACCTAATGTTATCAATGAGTGCCGGGCTCTATAGCTTAAACGTCGAGTCCGAACGGAGGATTTGAGAAGTTTTTCATGGCAGTTTTATTTACTCTCAAAGTATTTGCCGGAAGGCTGATTAAAGGAAGTCGCTGATTAAAAGAAGTCGAGAGAAATTTTTTTTATTTCGTTTTGTTCGAGATGTCCGTGTTACAGATCGCATCTACTAAACCATCACGGTACCTACTAGATTACGCTCATAGTCTTGATATTTACCTTGCCAGAGGTCTTTCTCTTCCATTAGTGCATAGAGTCTGACCGTTTTAGATTTATTTTATCAGCAACTCCCTGCCGAAATACTTACCTACTTATCATAGCCGAAGATATGTTTTAATGTCCACTACAAGCGGCTTATTCTTAAAGTGGAGACCATGTATCGCAACTCTCAATGTCTCATTCATGAACGTTCATACTATTTTGAGTCTGGGGTCTTAGAAATCAATGAACGTGCTTATAATGGGTGATTTTTTAAGAGCTAGAGAAAAATTTTCAAAAAAAAAACACATAAAATTCAGAAAAATGCATGAAATCTTTATTTGAATCGATAGTACGCTCCATGATTTTTTGAAGATTCTTTCATGCAAATGTTGACCGTGACTGCGCCTCAAATGGTCCACCCGCTTAGTCCAATTTTGGCATACTCTTTCCAACATTTCTGCCGGTATCTCACAAATAAATGCTTCAATGTTGTCTACCAATGCGTCAATTGAAGCGGGCTTGTCTGTATAGACATTAGCTTTAACATAGACCCACAAAAAATAGTCTAAAAGGCGTTAAATCGCACGATCTAGGCGGCCAATTGACCGGTCCCGAACGTGAAATAAAATGTTCTCTGAACTCGCCTCTCAATAAGTCCATTGTTACGCGTGCTGTGTGGCATGTGGCACCGTCTTGTTCAAGCTCTGCATTTTGGGCAAAAAAACGTGGATATCATCTCACGGTAGCGCTCACCATTCACAGTTACGTTACGATTCGCAGCATCTTTAAAGAAGTACGGTTCAATGATGCCACCAGCCCATAAACCGCACCAAACTGTGACATTCTCTGGATGCATTGATAGCTTTTGCAATGCTTCTGGCTGATCTTCACTCCAAAATCAACAATTCTGCTTATTTACGTATCCATTGAGCCAAAAATGAGCTTCGTCGCTGAACACAATTTTTCGATAAAGAAGTGGATCTTCGGCCAACTTTCCAAGAGCCCATTCAACAAAAATTCTGCGTTGCGGTAGGTCGTTCGGCTTCAATTCTTGCACCAGCTGTATTTTAAAAGGCTTCACACCTAAATCCTTCCGCCAAATTGTCCACGTTGTTGAGTAACAGAGGCCCAATTGCTGCGAACGGCGACGAATCGATAATTGATGGTCATCATTAACACTGGCCGATACAGCTGCGATATTTTCTTCAGTTCGCACTCTACGTAAGCGTGTTGGTGGTTTAATGTCCAACAATGTAAATTTGGTGCGAAATTTAGTCAGAATAGCCCGAATAGCCGCTTCAGACTGACCATAAAATGGAAGAAGCGCGCGATGAACTTTCTTAACAGAGTACGCATTTTGATAATAAAATTCAATGATTTGCAAGCGTTGTTCGTTTGTAAGACGATTCATGGTTAAATTATAGACCAAACTGAAGATGTTTGACAGTGAAACAAAAAACGAAACGTGCGTGAGCTGTTTAAACCAGTGTTGCCAAAAAGAATAGCTAAAAAATCACCCGTTATAATACAATATTACGTTGAATTTAAGAGAAACTATTTAAAATTCTTTGAAAATATTGATGACTTCATTATTTTAAAATTTTTTAATTAATTAAAAAATAATAATAATAATAAAATAAGAAGTAAACGTCATTCATATTTTCTTCAACAAATTCAAAGTAATTGTTTTGAAAGCCGGTATAAACAATTTTTTTTCGTTTAAGTTTCTTCAGTTGTTTTAATTTTTTTCTTATTTTTGTTTTGCTATGCAGTTCAATAAACTTTTAATGTGTTTAATTTTAAAAATAAATGTTTCTTTTTTTATTTTTAATTTTTAATTTTTTTTTTTAATTCAGGCAACAATTCAAACACATGTACATACACACGTTTGATTGGAACCGAAGAAAAATGAAAAATGTTTGCTTACAAAGGAGTTATTTGACCTCTTCATACAATTTGTGGTGGCCGTCACTGTGATTTATTTTTCACTCTTTCTTTAAGATTTTATAATTTGTCTTAAGCGTGTTCCATTAAACGATTTTTTTTTGCTTTAATAGCGTTTATAATAATTTATTTAATTTTTATTGTTTTTTAATTTGTTTTTGTTACAAATATGGTTTGGCATTACGTTTAACGCTGAACGCTAATAGTCATCCTTATATGGTTTTGATATGGCGGCACAGAAAATTATTTTTGTGATCTGTGCCGTTTTTTTTTATGGAGTTTTATGCTTTATGGATATTAAAATGGCAAAAAGAAAAGATTAATAAGTAATACAACAAAATCGAATTTAATTCTTTTCACTTGTTTCATATTTTTAGTTGATTTTTCAACAATGAATTGAATAAGGCATTATAGACAAAATTCGCCGTTTAACTTCAGAAACATTCCCCGTCTTTTTCATTAGATTTATATTATGTTCAGACATGCAGTCTGAACATAGTATTACATTTAAATCTAATGTCCATAGGAACTATTCATCTTTCCACATATTGCTTGCTAAAATAAAAATGCTTTATTGAGGATTACGACCTAGCTTCTCACACCATCCACGTGTTACGTCGGCTCCTAACGACAGTTTTGAGAAACTTTTCATACCAACTTTATGTACTCTCAAGAGTTTTTACCAGCAGACTGGTACGACACTAAGTCGGCGAAAGAAATATTTTTTTATATTAAAGGGTCCGCCAAATTACATTTTTTTTGAAAATGCTTTAAAAAGAAAACTACTGAATATTTTCTCAAATTTCCTTTTTTATTTGAAAGTACAATCCTTCCGGTTAATAATGGAAAATAATTTCATTCAAATGTCTGCCTCGGTTGGCCATGCAGTAGCCTACACGATCGGTCCAATTTTTAAGCACATTGTCGATTGTGTGCAGCTGTATTTCACCAATGGCTTCACGAATATTGTCCTTTAAAGCGTCAATTGTCTCTGGCTTGTCGACGTAACACTTATCTCTGACGGCACCCTACAAATAATAGTCCAACGGTGTCAAATCGCAGCTCCGAGGTGGCTAAACGACATCAGCTCTGCGGCTGATAATGCGATCTTCAAAAACAGGGCGCAAAACATCGAGTGTAGCTTCGGCTTTGTGGCACCTAGCGCCGTCCTGTTGAAACCAAATGTTGCCAATATCCTCCTCTTCAATTTTTGTGAACAAAAATTCGTACAACATGGCCCGATAACGATCGCCATTGACTGTAACGGCCACTCCTTGTTCATTTTCGAAGAAAAATGGCCCAGTTATGCCTCTGGACCAAAATCCGCACCAAACAGTGACTCGTTTTGGGTGCGTCGGCTTTTCAATGTATGCGGGTTTTCTGTGCTCCAAATGCGACAATTTTGCTTGTTTACATACCCGCCAAGATCAAAATGAGCTTCATCTGAAAAGGTGATTTTTTTTTTCCAAAATCGGCATCGCAGGCCCACTTAGCGAAGCGAAAACGCATTGGATGGTCAGTTGGCTTCAACTCCTGAACCAATTGGACTTTGTATGGCGTCATACCAAGGTCTTTATGCAAAATTCGTCTCAATGATGTCTCCGAAATGTTCAATTGTTGAGAACGACGGTGAATTGATGTTGATGGCGCTTCACGCACACTTTCTGTCACAGCAGCAATATTCTCGGGTGTACGCACTGTTTCTGGCTTTTCACGCTTTGGTTTATCGATGAGGATGCCAGTTTCTTTCACTGTTTTCACAAGATAACGAACATACGGAGCTGACGGTGCTTCTCTTCTTTCAAAATCCGCAACATTACCATGATTTTCAAAGTAATGTCGCAATATTTCCCAGCGTTGTTCAAGCGTATACAAAACCATATTCGTTCAGCGGAAGCATAAAACTAATTATCTGTCAAATCAGACATGAGCTAAGTGTTACCATTCACGAAATAAGCACTAGTTGAAAAAAAAAACGTTAGATGGCGGACCCGATATATACATACGTTTTGTTCGTGATGTCTGAGTTGGGATTCGAACCGCAGTTTGTTGTATAATAAGCCAACACACTACCTACTAGGCTTCAATATTTCTATTCTCACTGCAACTATCCTTCTAATTCCTATCTAATGGCAGGCATGCGTAGGAGTTTGAGTGTTAGTTGTATTCAAACGACCGAAAACCTGCAACCATTAATTGCTATCATTTCCAAAGACTTAAAACTTCATAAGACAGTAGGAAACGAATTTGCGAGAATTGTTTTAACCTGTACCCGATTCAGTTAACTTTCCAAAAGGAACCTTTTTCAGCAATAAAAAAGCAATGAATATAATCAGTAGTCTTCTCATCCATATAAGCTCAGCAGAACCTAGCAATATTGCGCGTACTTTCATGCTTCCAACGAAGTTGGAATATCGAGAATACCAAGTTTCAATGCGACTGATTCTGTACAATCCTTAGTCAGTGCATTAGCAATGCGAATTCCAAAAAATTTCTTTATGTTCTTGAACCCTTGTAAGAATTATCTTCGAGTAACATAAAATTCCCTGAGAAATCACCAGCGAATTCATAATAGAAAACGGTCTATCTGTCCAAGTAAATACAGAGGTTTTTAAACAAACTTCCATCATTCTACAAACATTGCGCCATTTTCCGTCTTTAGTGGTTAGGCAACCTATACAAAAGTCTAATATCGAAGCCTATCCTGTCTAGCATTTTAAAGCCATTGGTAGGTTAGGTTAGGTTAGGTTAAAGAACGTGTACTTGTCAATTAAGACAAGTACAGTACCCGGAGGTCGAATTGACCCATTGTACAACATCCTAGTTTCTCACACCACTTATGTTGTGTGTGTTAATTTTATACATGAGTGGTGGGACCTACAGTTTAAAGTCGACTCCGAACGACAGATTTTTTGAGAAACTTTTTCATGGCAATTTTATTTACTCTCAGAGTTTTTGGCAGAAATCTGTTAAGAGGAAGTCGCCGAAGAAATACTTTTTTTTTGTATTTTGTCTTGATGTCTGGCCTGGGGCTCGAACCCTAGCTTTACGTCTAATAAGCCAACACACAACCTACTAAACTACGGCGACTTCAAGCCATTGGTATATACCTCGAGAGTTTCCTTACCCTAGTTAGTTTTAGTTAAAAACCTTAAATCAAATCTTCTGTCGAGAAAATTACAATGAAACATGCAGTCAACCCTATCTATGGCTTGCCGTTATTTCAAAAATTCCATAGGCCTGATTGTAGCAATTGAGGGTCAGATAATGCCGTAGTTATAACAGATTGCTTGCACAGGCGATTAGTATAGCAGATTGCTTGCACATTCTGCCTTTTTATGCCTCTGCACTGAGACTAGTATATGCAAACCGTCCACCAAACGTGAGCACCATAGAGCATGAGTAGTATGCCGATTGAATCAGTCTATGATGACAGATCTATGCCCCCAATTCTTGCTCACAGCTCTCTAAGACTTTAGAACATTTAAGAAGAAACCTTCCACAAACAGAAATTAAATTGTCCAAAGGGGTTGCCAAATTTAAATTAAATACTTAAAATTAGAAGCCCTCAAAGGGTTAATTTCTTCTATTTCAAATAATAAGGTATCATTAGTTTGATTTTTCTGTTTCCATCTTAAATTGTATTGTATTTCTATGAAATTCTTTGAAAAATTCCAAAGAAATCTACGTAAACAGCATTTTAAAAGAAAACCACAAAACAAAATATGCGTGTTATGGCTTTAAACGAAAATAAAACAAGTTTATTAAACCATTTACGAATTTAATTGTAATTGATTACAATGATTGCGATGATTTCTTAATTATTTTGGTTTATTTTTTAATTTTTTTTTTCTGTAATAAAATTTCAACCTTCAGTTTCACATGGTTTTCTTAATTGTAATAATTATTTACAATAATTATTTATAATAATTATGATTCTTGTGTATTTTTTTGTTAATAAATTATGATTTTTACCACACACGAAAAAAAAATTGCCTCACAATTCTTGAGAAGTTTCCCACGAAGAACTTGCATAAATAATATCACGTCAGAACATCAGATTTGTTTATTAAAAAACGAAACAAAACCTCATTCACTGGGCCACACTGTTTTCATATGTAAACAACATAATTGCCTCACTTCACTGTGTACTGTGTGCTGTTAGTTGGGTTATGTTGCCATAATGTGAATTCAAACTAAAGGGCTCTCTTTCTCACCCTCTTTCTCCTCCTCAACATTTGCTTCCGTTAAATAATAACCGCATTGATAACGTATTAACAACCAGAATAGTGTTAATGAATGAATTAAACACAACCAACACAAAAGAATTAAAACTAGAAGCGAAAGAATGAAAGAGGAAAAAAGTGAAGGAGAGAGAGAGAGAGCGAGTGTGCGTGTTTTTAAGTGACAGGTTAAAAAACCCATTAATTTAAGTATGTTTTAATTATAACCGTCATGGTTTTAAAATAAAAAAAAAACAGAATGTATTAATATTGGGGTGAACAACTAATGAAACCGTAGTTTTACCTTTTAAACCTTTTATAGTTGGTAACTCAGAATTGTTATAATAACACACTTTAGCCGAGACATAAACCATTTCACAATTAGCAAGCGAGTGATTGATGAGTAATATTAGTTAGCCAGGAAGAATGTTAACAATTTAGCGGTTTTTCATTTAGAGCGCATAACGTATAAATAGTTTCGATCTTTATTAATTTATACGGAATTTTGAAAGAGCACGACATTGAAAGAAAATACGGATGCAAATTTGATATTTGTACGGCTCATGAAGTATGGTTTTTGCCGAATATGTTCTATGAACGTGCGCGAAGATAGTTTGTGGTTCAAAAGTAATAACAAATACCGCCCCGATCGACCAAAAATAATCGAAGATGATGAATTTGAAACACTAGTTTACAAAGATTCTGATTGCTGTCATGATTGCTTGGAAAAGCATTGAGAAGTTGTTCAGGAATCAAGTTCAAAACAGGAAATAGGAAAGGAAATAAGCCGGAGTTCGAAAGACGTTTTTTTATGTTAAAAATACTGTTTAAATAACGTATTCACAGTGTGTTTATATCGACGCCTCCATTCTATAAGTACACGTTTTTAATGTTCTTGCATTTTTAAATTCTACGTTCTCTAACATAAATACTGTCAAAATTTGGTTAAGATGCGCCGATTCGTTCCGAAGTTATAGGGAAAAACCTTCTTAGAATACACATATAGTCGTATGTCGCGTGAAAACTTTGAGAGCTCATAACTAAAAACACATTTTTTCGACTTAGAATGTTATAGAACGGAGGCGTCGATATGATCGGCAGATGATCTTTTGAAACTCGCCTACTCTTCAAGTAATAACATCTTAATTGCTGGAGTCATTTTTTGGATTAGCAGAGTTGTCTTTAGTTTAACTAAAGACTTTAAATAATTATTTTTCTTTCTGATAATTATTGCGACGCTTTCTTTTGTAATCCACACCTTTTGGAATATCGGAATGAACGTGAATACCTATCTTCTTGTTATTTTCATTGTTTCTCCAACTAAGGTGATTGGCCTATAACAGCAGTTTAATCCGCCGCTTAGGTAGATATAACGCTCTTTGGGGATATGCATTGCATGTAGTAGGGAAGAACATTTTGCTACATGAGTTCTATTCTCTCTCAAGAGAATGTGGGATTCCTTGCCATTTCTATTACGTTCGTTGTTTTTGTTTATTCTCTCTGAGAAAACAAGGTTTCGAGGGAATGGAAGCCATCAAAGGCCAAAGGTTAGGTTAGGTTAGAGGACGTGTTCTTGTCAATTAGGACAAGTACAGTACCCGGAGGTCGAATTGACCCATTGTACAACGTCCTAGTTTCTCACACCACTTATGTTGTGTGTGTTAATTTTATACATGAGTGGTGGGACCTACAGTTTAAAGTCGACTCCGAACGACAGATTTTTATTTATTGAGAAACTTTTCATGGCAAATTTTTATTTACTCTCAGAGTTTTTGACAGAAATCTACTGAGAGGAAGTCGCCGAAAAAATACTTTTTGTATTTTGTCTTTGATGCCTTGCCTGGGGCTCGAACCCTGGCTTTTGCGTCTAATAAGCCAACACACTACCTACTAGACTAAGGCGACTTCTTCAAAGTCCGAAAATCATTGAAAAACTTTTCAGTTTATGAGGGTTTGAAGTTAACGTCGTCTATTGGTAGTGTGTTGGCTTATTAGACGAGAGCCCGTGGTTCAATCTCTCAGTCAGACATGTCGAACATAATGAAATATGAAAAAAATATTCCTGTCGGCAACTTCAACAGTCTTCTGACAAAAACTCTGAGAGTAAATAAAATTGCCATGAAAAGTTTTTCAAAAATCCAGCGTTTGGCCTTAAAACTGTATGTCCCCTTCCATAATGTGTAAAATTAAAACACGCAACATGAAGTCGCCGTAGTCTAGTAGTGTGCTGGCTTATTATACGCAAAAGCCAGGGTTCGAGCCCCAGGCCAGACATCACCACAAAATACAAAAAGTATTTCTTCGGCGACTTCCTCTCAGCTGATTTTTCGCAAAAATCTGTCGTTCGGAGTCGACTTTAAACTGAAGGTCCCGCCACTCATGTATAAAATTAACACACACGACATAAGTGGTGTGAGAAACTAGGACGTTGTACAATGGGTCAATTCGACCTCCGGGTACTGTACTTGTCTTAATTGACAAGTGCACGTTCTCTAACCTAACCTAACCTAAGTGGTGTGAGAAACTAAGACGTTGTACAATGGGTCAATTCGACCTCCGGGTACTGTACTTGTCTTAATTGACAAGTATACGTTCTCTAACCTAACCTAACCTAGCATGGCTGGTGTGATAAGTTAGGTTGTAATCCTGACTAAAGGGTTGTAATGATCAATTAAGTAAGTAAGTTGAGAAGTTTAACTACCAACAGTCACCTCCTCCACCTTTTAAAGCCCTGATGGAATGTTATGCGGCCATGTGGATATGCAGTTTCCAAGGTTTAAGGCAGATATTTGGATTTGTATTATACTTGAGATATTTTTGAGGCTTTCCAACTGATCCTCTTTATGATTTTAATGCTTTATGGATGCCATAGTTGGCTTCACAACCTAACGCGTGATTGGATATGTGAGTGGAAATTGATTTTTTTCTCGTTGTTAAAGCTTAGTTTAAGCCTATGACTTTTTTTTGTTATTTAATAGGCTTAAATACATTTAATAGCATTGGATTTTATATGATTAATTAACAAATGTTTGCAACATTAGAAAACATTTCTGTTCGTAACCTTTTTTTTTCTCTTGCATTGCTTGCTTGTATTTTCATTGGAAATTCATAAATAATTAAATAAAACGTGTTGTTGTTTCATATTTTTTTCCATTCATTATCTTTTAATTTTATTTTAAATCTTTTTTTTCATCAAACGTCATAAAATAAAAAAGACTTCTTTTCTTTTAAACTAAAAAAAATGTAAAGAAAAAATGTGTCTGCTTTAAGGAAAGTTAATTGTATAATAAGACGCTTAAAGTGAAATCTGAATTTTTCGCTATTTAAACATTAAATTGTTGTTGTTGTATTTTTTTTATACATTTTTCCGTTATAATCAAATAATTATTTTTTATTTCTTTTAGTTTATTTTTTTTTTGGGTGAAAATGTGGGAATAAACAAAAAAATTTTTGTATTTAAATGTTGGAAAAAATTGTTAAAATTAATGATTTTATTGTTTTCGTTAAAAATACACACTAAATTTGCAAAACTTGGTGTACAACATACTATAAATATAAACAAAGGAAAGCAAAAGTATTTTTTTTTTGATATTTTTCGGTTTTTAAACGAAATAAAAATGTCATCAAGGAAAAATCAAGTAAAAGTGAAGAGAGATTTTCTGTTTTTGCTGAATCATGGGTAATCCCATGATTAATAATAAAAATTTTATTCTTTTTTTTTTAAATAAATTGTAATAAAAATGAATTTTTCTTTGCCTATTTAAAGTAATGGCATTGACTGTGCGAATACTGTATTGTGTTGTCCATTTAGCGGTTTGGCATAACAGTACGCTGTTAAATATTACAGCAAAGCTCTGTATATACTAAAGGGTCCGCCAAATAACTTTTTTATTTGGAAAATGCTTTAAAAAAAACTACTGAATATTTTCTCAAATTTCTTTTTTTATTTGAAAGTACAATCCTTCCGGTTAATAATGGCAAATAATTTCATTCAAATGGCTGCCTCGGCTAGGCTGCACGATCGGTCCAATTTTTAAGCACATTATCGATTGTGTACAGCTGTATTTCACCAATGGCTTCACGAATATTGTCCTTTAAAGCATCAATTGTCTCTGGCTTGTCGGCGTAACACTTATCTTTGACGGCACCCCACAAATAATAGTCCAGCGGTGTCAAATCGCAGCTCCGAGGTGGCCAAACGACATCAGCTCTGCGGCTGATAATGCGACTTTTGAAAACAGGGCGCAAAACATCGAGTGTAGCTTCGGCTGTGTGGCACGTAGCGCCGTCCTGTTGAAACCAAATGTTGCCAATATCCTTCTCTTCAATTTTTGTGAACAAAAATTCATTCAACATGGTCCGATAACGATCGCCATTGACTGTAACGGCCACTCCTTGCTCATTTTCGAAGAAAAATGGCCCTATTGTGCCTCTGGACCAAAATCCGCACCAAACAGTGACTTGTTTTGGGTGTGTCGGCTTTTCAATGTATGCGTGCGTTTTTTTGTGTGCACCAAATGCAACAATTTTGCTTGTTTACATACCCACCAAGATCAAAATGAGCTTCATCTGAATGGATAATTTTTTTTTTGCCAAAATCGACATCTTCTGGTGTAGGCTACTGCATGGCCAGCCGAGGCAGCCATTTGAATGAAATTATTTTCCATTATTAACCGGAAGGATTGTACTTTCAAATAAAAAAAGAAATTTGAGAAAATATTCAGTAATTTTTTTTAAGCATTTTCAAAAAAAAAAAAAGTTATTTAGCGGACCCTTTATTTAAGTGCGGTCCAATGGATGTCATCCATGCGCAGCGTTGCCAGAAATTTTTTTAAACTTTTTATTTCTGAAAAAAAAACTTGTTTTTACAAAAAAAAACTTATTTTCTACAAAACTACCGGAATTTTAAAAGAAAATACCTTAGTCCGGTGTCATTGTTACTTACCCTGTTGGTGTTTCGTTGTTAACTTGCCCGGTAGTAAATATTTCATGTTATTATTATAGAATTTATTGAAAAAATTGAAATTTGTTGAAAAAAACTTGTTTTGTTAGAAAACAAATTCATTGAAAACTGTTTTCCATCTCGAAAAACTTGGAAAAAAAGGGAAATCTTGGAAAAAAGGAAGAACTTGGCAAATGCCAACGCTGTCTATGTATAGTTAAACTAGGGTTCTAATGGCAAACGCATGCATAGTTTCTCTGTTAGGATTGCCACCTAGTTTCTCACACCACCTATGTTTTGTCTGTTAATTTTATACATGAGTGGTGGGACCCACAGTTTAATATCGACTCCGAACGACAGATTTTCTTTTTGAGAAGCTTTTAATGACACTTTTAATGATACATGAAGTCGCCGTGATCTAGTAGGTAGTGTGTTGGCTTATTAGACGAAAAGCCAGGGTTTGAGCCCCAGGCCAGACATCAAAATAAAATTTCTTCGCCGGCTTCCTCTCAGCAGATTTCTGGCAAGAACTCTGAGAGTAAATAAAATTGCCATGAAAAGTTTCTCAAAAATCTGTCTGTGTTCGGAGTCGACTTTAAACTGTATTTCCCGCCACTCATGTATAAAATTAACTCACACAACATAAGTGGTGTGAGAAACTTGGTCGTAATCCTGATTGAAGGGTTGTAATGACCAATTATGTATGTATGTTAATGACACTTTTATTTACTCTCAGAGTTCTTGCCAGAAATCTGCTGAGAGGAAGCCGGCGAAGAAATATTTTCTCCTATTTCTTTTGTTCGAGGTATCTGACCTAGGGTTTGAATCATGGCCTCACGTCTAATAAGCCAACATATTACCTACCAGAGATCAGCAATGAGCATTCAAAAAGATGAGTAGAATCGAATCATACTCATAATTTCTGATACTTATACGCATTCATACTTCTTTTAGTATCAAATAACCTCTACTCATATTCAAAGTTTGACGCACTCTTCATATTCATACTTAACCTCAAGTACATATGATTGATTGATTTCGATTCTCCATAACTCAACATATACACGAATAACAAAATAAGTATAAATCATAGCTAAGCAAGCAAGTGAGTATTCAAAAAGATGAATAGATTCGAATCATACTTATAATTTCTGATACTTATACGCATTCATACTTCTTTTAATGTCATACTCATACTACGCATATTTAAAGTTTAAAATACTCATGGTACCCGTACTTAACAATACGCATGATGTTATTGATTTCGACTCTGCATGACTCATCGTATACACGAATCACAAAATAAGTATGATTTGCGTACGAACACTACATACTCACAAGAAGGTTATGTGTTTGATCTGCTTGCTGTAGTTGTCTTTTTTGTTTATTGTGTGTTTCTTCTTACTTTGTAAATGCAACAACAACTAGACTGTCAATTTTGATTAATGATTCGAGTCACTCGAATCATTTATAAGTATTTTTCTAAATTTATGAATCTGAATGAGTAGGCGTATGAATCAAACGTATTTCGAATGTTATAAGTTTGATGCCAACGTTGTACTCATACTTATTGCAACTTGTACTTATAAATCAATGTAGTACTGAGTACGAATGAATCAGAGTAGTTGTGTGTTCGCACTGCTTGCTGTTCTGTCTTTTTTGCTTGTGTGTCTTATTCTTTTTTTTTGTAAATGCCTAACGACTAAGACTGTAAATTTTGATGAATGATTCGAATCATTTATAAGTATATTTCTAAAGTTATGCATTTAAATGAGTGGGCTTATGAATCAAACATATTTCGAATGGTATGAGTTTGATGTCAACGTTGTACGCATACTCATTGCAACCTATACTTATAAATCAACGTTTTAGTGAGTATGAATGAAGCAGAGTAGTTTAACTTCAATATTGTTGACTCATTTATATTCAAAATTTCATGAGTGCTTATGAGTAGCGAAAAAACGATTCATTGCTAATCGCTTTTACCTACTAGACTACGGCGACTGTATTCAAACTATCTTAAAAAATTGTCTTACAAAATTTGTCTCGCTTTTCTTAAATTATTGTAGTTTTGATTTAAGATTCATTTTTGAATTCGTGTTAAGGAGGAATAATTTTTTAGTACAGTTATAAGTTAAAGCAATAACAATTGACTCATAAATAGCTACATATTCATAAATACATCCATACATAAAGGGTGTTTTTTTATAGAGGTATAGAACTTTAAGTTGCAATAAAACAACGATGGATTATTCGATTGACATGAATTTTATTTATCCGAAAGATAATCTTGTGGCATTACATTTTAAATATGATTTCTGGCATATGACCGCCACGGCTGGTGCGGATTTGTGGCCGTATATCGGCAATAATATGGCGAATGTTGTCTTCCAAATGGTCAAGCGTTTGTGGCTTTACCGCATATACCAATGACTTTACATAGCCCCACAGAAAGTAGTCTAGCGGTGTTAAATCACAAGATCTTGGAGGCCAATTCACATGTCCAAAACGTGAAATTAGGTGGTCACCAACCGTGTCTTTCAATAAATCTATTGTGGCACGAGCTGTGTGACATGTTGCGCCGTCTTGTTGAAACCACATCTCCTGGACATCATGGTTATTCAATTCAGGAATGAAAAAGTTAGTAATCATGGCTCTATACCGATCACCATTGAATGTAACGTTCTGGCCACCATCGTTTTTGAAAAAGTACGGACCAATGATTCCACCAGCCCATAAAGCGCACCAAACAGTCAGTTTTTCTGGATGTAACGGTGTTTCCACATACACTTGAGGATTACCTTCACTCCAAATGCGGCAGTTTTGTTTGTTGACGTAGCCATTCAACCAGAAGTGCGCTTCATCGCTAAACAAAATTCGCTTATGAAAATCGGGAACAACGGTAATCTCGTTTTGGGCCCATTCGACGAATCTACGCCTTACTTGATGATCGTTTGGCTTCAAATCTTGCACGAGTTGGATTTTGTAAGCGCGCAAACCAAGATCCTTCCGCAAAATCTTCCATAAAGTGGATGGACACAGATCCAATTCCTGTGCTCGATGGCGGATGGACTCATTCGGGTCTTCCTCAATGCTACGCTCTACAGCAGCAATAGCTTCTTCTGTACGTACCGTACAGCGTCTCTGGCGATGCGAGTTATCAATAAGAGTAAACGTGGTGTGAAAACGTTCCATGGTTAATCGAATTAACTGCTCTGATGGACGAGCGTTGTTCAGGCGTGAGTCCATACATGATGAATTGCCAAACCAAACTGAGAATAAATCACTTGACAGCTGTTAAATCGGTCGCCATCTTGAAAAGTAATGCCAACTTAAAGTTCTATACCTCTATAAAAACACCCTTTACATAACTATGTATGCCAAAATCATTGACTGTTGTGTGTACCTTTATTTCTAACGTCATTGTAAAAACAAAAACAATAACAAAAAAATTATTATTATTATTATTAGAGTATTATATTGTTGTTGTTGTTGTTGTTGTTGCAAATTATTGTATTGTTTCAAGTCTTCTTTGTAATTTATTTAATTTTAATGTTTAATTTTTTTCTCCGTGTGTGTTTTGTTTTTGTTTGTTTGTTTCTGTTTTCTTGTAAAATGTATGTTACGCATGACAGAAGGCTTTTGTTTGAAATAAAAAAAATTGCAATTGCAATTATTTTTGTGGTTGCTAATGCTTTAAAACAAAACAACAGCAACAACAAATTACTACTACATGTTGTTGTAAACTTTGCCACACCAATAGTTTATTTTTATTTTTTTTTTCTACACAAAAACAAAAAACTGGCAATAAACATGCAAAATGTATACAGAAATTAAATTAAAAATAAACTTTTATTTTTGAAAAAGACAAAAAAAAAATTATAGAAAAAAAAAACATTTTGTTTAAAATACAAAACAATTTCTAACGTATTCTGTAATACAAACATGTATTCCCCTTCTTTGTCCCACTATGTCTTTCTCTCTCTGTGTGGCTTGCTAGAACTTATTTTTTTATTACCATTTAAGTGTTGCCTAATTGTTTTTATTTACATAACAATTACTGTTAGCATTACTTGTTGAATGCCTTTTTAAGTAGTAAAATTATAAAAGAAATAATTGAAATGAATTTTAAAAATATATTTTTGGTATTTTGTTTGTTTTTAAATAGTTTGAAAAAAAATGTTTCTCTTTATTTGTATGCTATTAACCTGTTAACCGGGAAAAACTCTTGTTCAATTGCATAAAAATTGATTAAAAAATTACGGCAAATTTCCATGAAAAAAAATATGTATTGTCATCCCCATGCGGAAATACTTGTGCTTGAAAAAGAAATTACAAATCACTTTTTTGTTAGTTTTTGGTAAAAAAAAAAAATAAATAAAATTTATATCTTCAGGTAGTTTTTATTTGTTTTACCTTTATTCCTCTTGATGACTTATCGACGCTCCATTCTATAATGTGCTAAGTGTACTTAGAACGTTTTTAATATTCTTGCATTTTTAAATTCAACGTTCTCTAACTTAAATACTGTCAAAATTTGGTTAAGATGCGCCGATCCGTTCCGAAGTTATAGAGAAAAATCTACTTCGAATACCCATATAGTCGTATATCGTGTGAAAACTTTGAGAGCTCATAACTCAAAACACACTTTTTCGACTTAGAATGTTATAGAACGGAGGCGTCGATATGGCTTCCACAAAGTATTATTCGGCCTTGTTGGCTTTACGTTAATCTTTTTGTTGTTCCAGCTAAGCAGGTGATTGGTCTGCTGCAGTAGGTCCTAGTTTAATAGGGCTGTAATCTATCTTTGCCTAGAAACAACATTATTCGACTATTTGGTGTAGTGGTTGGCAATCTTGATATCTATCCTTTTTCCCTCCAGGTGGCGGCACTGTCTGACCTTTCTAAAATGTTATCCTTTTTCCATTTCCAGAGAGTGAGGTGGATTCTTAGATGGATTGTATTGAAGTGGCAAGAAGACACTTAAACTTAAAATTCGAAAACCATAATGGGATTCGAACCTCGGCTTTTTCCATTGGAACTCGAACCTGGGCTTGTCGGCTTGTGAACAAACTCTTTGACTTAGCTTTTATGCTCTGTTTCCATACCTAAATAAAAGTGGCAAATTTATGTCAAAATTATACAAATAAGGTTAATTAAAACGTTTATATTTAACAACCCTGTTTATTTTTCAAATGTTTTATTGTTTCCAACATCCAATGAACTTCACTATTAAACTTACTTAACACTAAACCTACCAGAGCGGTCATATGACCACTTTTGAGACTTTAATCAAAGTTGTTAACTTCCAGGTTTTTATTTTTCTTGAACTTACTGCACGACTTTTTCTATAATACATAGCTGTTTAATTTTTCAATATATATTTCTCTTCTTCTTTCGTTTTTCTGATAATAATATGCACTCTACCGTTGTCTACACTGAGCGGTCTTTTGACCTCTTTTGAAATCTCAAAATCTCTCTCTCACACAAAAACAGTAGTTTTCCAAGGAAATATCAGCCGATTGTATTCTAGGAAAACGCCATGTGTTTACAGTTTGTTTTATGTTGGGTACAGAGCGACTGCCGGTAACTCACGAGGTGAGGTAAAATAGTGATTATTCGAATTAGATTACTGGCTCTGAAGTTGATGAAGAAGAACATTCTGGGAGTGAGGATAGTATATATGATCCATTAGACACTGACTCTGAGCTATTCGACACGGATAATGAGGAAGAGAACATTGTGAACACGCGTAGGGGACGAAAAAGAATGAGATTTTACTCCAGTTCCGAAGATGAATGTGAAGAAAAGGATCAGATTATTGAAACTTCAGTTGATGGAACTGTTTGGCAAAAAATTCACCAAGGTTCTGGACCTGGAAGATCTCCGCTTCATACAAGAGAAATATCAGGGCCAACGGGATATGCGAAACGCAACACTATGAAGGGCAAAGTAAGGAGTGCATTTTCGTTGATACTTGACCAGGGAATTATGAATCACATAAAAATGTGCACAGGATCAGAAGCACGTCGAGGTTTAGGATCCAAATGGAGTATAACTTTAGAAGAGTTAGATTCTTTCATTGCAACTTTATATGCACATGGTGCATATGAAACAAGAAACCTGAACGTTTCCTTTTTATGGAATAAGTAATGGGGTCCTGCATTTTTTCACGAACAATAAACAGAAATCGTTTTACAGAAATTATGCGATTTATTCGTTTTCAAAGAAGAAGCGAACGGAGCCAGCGTCTGCAGGCTGACAAATTTGCTCTCATCTCCAAGGTATGGAAAGAATTTATAGAAAATAGTCAAAACTGCTGCAAACTAGTTGCAAACATAACTGTTGATGAACAGCTATTTGCTGAAAAATCAAGATGCCGATTTACACAATATATGTCCAATAAACCTGATAAGTTCGGAATTAAGTTTTAGTTGGCATCGGACTTTGACAGTAAATATATTGTGAATGGATTTCCGTATTTGGGAAAAGATGAGACGAGGCCATCAGCAATACCACTGAGTGAATTTGTTGTTCTCAAACTCACTGCACCATTTATAGGGTGCGGAACACTGATAATTTTTTTTAAGAGCACATCTTTTATTAAAAAGAACTACCTTAGTAGGAGCTATTCGGGCGAATAAGAGGGAATTACCCAAAGCGGTCATTTGACAGCCATCGGTAGAAATAGGTATATATAATATGACGGTAGGTTTAATGTTAAGGACCTAGCTTCTCTCATACCAACCCCATGGTGTGTGTGTTTATTTAACCACCACTGTTATTTATTGACGGGTGGAAGATTTTTTATATAACATCCCTTTTAAAAATCCTTTCTTTGTTAAAAGTTATGTTACACTATTATTTAAAGTTGTTAACACAGTGGCAACACTTAAATCAATCACTACTATCAGGTGTTACCAATTCTTAAGCTTGTTTAATTACTTCTGTTATTTCTTAACATTCTATTCAATGCTAGTGTTTGCCTTGTAGCGTTTTTTAGGCGGTTGTTTCTAAAGATTATTTTGATTTTTGTCTTAACAAATTGCATTTGTTTTAATGTTTTTGATCCAAAGTATTTATTGGCTAGAAAATATAAACGTAATACGGCTTAAAGGCTTGACCTAAAAAACTGTTGCATAAATAACAACAAAGAAAAAGCGAAAAAGTATTGTTTTAACGCCTTAAAACCTCACACAGTGATTACAATAGAATAAATCGCCTACTTGAAGAAAAATTACAAATTTAACTAAACCTCTCTCTCTCTCTGTGTTTTAACAGAGTGACTCATTATGGTTACTTACCACTTACATAAATAAAATGTTATTTTTTTTATTTAAAATAAAGGGTCCGCCAAATAACTTTTTTATTTGGAAAATGCTTTAAAAAAAACTACTGAATATTTTCTCAAATTTCTTTTTTTATTTCAAAGTACAATCCTTCCGGTTAATAATGGAAAATAATTTCATTCAAATGGCTGCCTCGGCTGGCCATGCAGTAGCCTACACGATCGGTCCAATTTTTAAGCACATTATCGATTGTGTGCAGCTGTATTTCACCAATGGCTTCACGAATATTGTCCTTTAAAGCGTCAATTGTCTCTGGCTTGTCGACGTAACACTTATCTTTGACGGCACCCCACAAATAATTGTCCAACGGTGTCAAATCGCAGCTCCGAGGTGGCCAAACGACATCAACTCTGCGGCTGATAATGCGATCTTCAAAAACAGGACGCCAAACATCGAGTGTAGCTTCGGCTGTGTGGCACGTAGCGCCGTCCTGTTGAAACCAAATGTTGCCAATATCCTCCTCTTCAATTTTTGTGAACAAAAATTCGTTCAACATGGCCCGATAACGATCGCTATTGACTGTAACGGCCACTCCTTGCTCATTTTCGAAGAAAAATGGCCCAATTATGCATCTGGACCAAAATCCGCACCAAACAGTGACCCGTTTTGGGTGCGTCGGCTTTTCAATGTATGCGTGCGGGCTTTCTGTGCCCCAAATGCGACAATTTTGCTTGTTTACATACCCGCCAAGATCAAAATGAGCTTCATCTGAAAAGATGATTTTTTTTTGCCAAAATCGGCATCTTCTGGTGTAGGCTACTGCATGGCCAGCCGAGGCAGCCATTTAAATGAAATTATTTTCCATTATTAACCGGAAGGATTGTACTTTCAAATAAAAAAAGAAATTTGAGAAAATATTCAGTAGTTTTTTTTAAAGCATTTTCAAAACAAAAAAGTTATTTAGCGGACCCTTTATTTAAGTGCGGTCCAATGGATGCCATCCTTGCGCACCGTTGCCAGAAATTTTTTAAACCTATTATTTCTAAAAAAAAACTTGTTTTTACAAAAAAAAAACTTATTTTCTACGAAAGTACCAAAATTCTAAAAGAAAATACCGTAGTCCAGTGTCATTTTTACTTCCCCTGTTGGTGTTTCTTCGTTAACTTGCCCGGTAGTAAATATTTCATGTTATTTAGTATAGAATTTATTGAAAAAAATGAAATTTGTTGAAAAAACTTGTTTTGTTAGAAAACAAATTCATTGAAAACTGTTTTCCATCTCAAAAAACTTAGAAAAAAGGGGAAAAAGTTATTTGGCGGACCCTTTATTTATAAAAAAAACCATCAATAAAAAGAAATTTTTATTCTTTCAAACGCCCGCATGACTTGATAAGTTTCTTGCCGAAGTCCGTACCCCAAGGGTATTGGAAAACAATCGACCTTATTTTTACTTAAAAACGAAAAAAAACTCAACATTTAGCTACCATTCAAAACAAAACAAAAGTAACAACCAAAAATAACTCATTATGATTTCTACTCAACTACCTGAATGAGAGTTATTATCATAAACATGAAAAAATTATTTGAAAAAAAAAAAACCGAAAAAAAAGAAAAAAAATCAAGATTTTTGCAACGATTTGCTAACAAAAAATTATTTAAAAACAGTTTTTTTATGGTTGTTTTTTAATTAACAAAAAAAAGCATGCTTAATAAACAATGAATTCAACAATGAATTTCGAAAATTGTTTATCATTATTATACGTGGTGAAAGAAATAGTAACCCATGCGCATTTTAAATACTTTATTGCAGACGATTTAAAAAAAAATGCATTGAAATTTTGAAGATGACTGCTCAAAAAGGGTAATTAATCATCGCTATGAAGTCGTATAAGTAAATAAAAGGCAAAGAAATAATGAAATTTCTTAGTTTATAAGAAAAGTAACCGGTTACTCGGTTTAAAATGAAGTGACTACCAACATTACTTTGTATAGGAAGTCTGTAGCTAATACCAGTCCACCCCTTTGAATATAGTATCTTCCCTAAAATGTAGGAATCTTGGGCTTACGAAGGCTGAACAATGATATAAAGTGTGTTCCGTTATAATGACGCCAATTTGTTAGCCAGAATATTCGCTTCCTCACTTGCGATCACTCTTTGACGACTAGCTATCCAAATAATGTATACCGTGGCATGTCTTGCGTTGTACATATCATGGCAGTCCTTGATTTCGTACCCCTCGATGCTACTGCTTTTATAGCTTTTTTACTAGCAATGGAAATATTTAAATCCGGTTAATTAAACAGAAAGGCAAAAGAGCTATACTAAATAGTGAAGTATTTGATTGCCTTTTAACGATTAAAAGACTTCAATCCACTTCAAATAGTGTAACCAAGAAACTGCTGATTACTGCCTACCTTACTCACAGAGAACAATATAATCGACGAACATCAAAAGTCGCCAAGTTATTGATTGGACCTTATCAGTGCGGCTTCATACCTGGTAAGTCCACTATCGATCAGATGATATTCGATAACAGCTATTAAGACAGCATGATAGAATGACGTCGGCCAACTCCTTCAACATCTTTAAGGTATTGTTTCGAAAATGGAAAAATCTAAATACTGGTGTTTTGCTTTTACATCGTTTAACATTAAAATTATAAATAAAGTCGCCACAGTCTAGTAGGTAGTGTGTTGGCTTATAAGACGTAAAGCGAGGATTCAAACCCCAGACCTAAAATCAAACCGAAATATGAAAAATATTTCTTCAGCGACTTCCTCTCAGCAGATTTCTGGCAAAAACTCTGTGGTTAAATAAAAAATTGAAATGAAGAGTTTCTCAAAAACAATCTGTCGTTGGGAGTCGACTTTAAACAGTAGGTCCCGCCACTCATGTATAAAAATTAACACACACAACATAAGTGAAGTGAGAAACTAGGTCGCTAGGCTACTGCTTTTATAGCTTTTTAATAGCAGCGGAAAGATTTAAATCCGTATATGGAGTCGCCGCAGTCTAGAGGGTAGTGTATTGGCTTATTAGACGTAAAGCCAGGGTTCAAACCCCAGGCCAAACATTTAACCAAAATACAAAAAAGAATTTCTTCGGTGACTTCCAGCAGAGCAGATTTCTGTCAAAAACTCTGAAAGCAGTGTTGAAAAATTCAGTACTTTAGTACTTTTTCACTTCAAATATACCGCAGTACCCCCGCGACGCTTTCAGTACTTTTTTATTTATTTATTTATTAATTACAATACAATTACAAATTATATCCTAATTATATATGAGCGAAGTAACTTGACTATGTGCTCGGTTTAGTGTCACAGACCAGAGTCTCTGGTGGGAATCGAACCCACGACCCTCACGCTAATAGTCTAGCACACTACCCACTAGACTACCAGGGCACCCTCAGTACTTTTTTTTATGATTACATATTTTATGTCTTGCGCTTTTCAACTATTAATGCATTAGCAACATGTTCAACGTAATGCTAAAGGTGGAATTAGGCTTTAGCCCCGGTTAGTCAAACGTTCACCGAACGTACATTCGTTTTTAGAACACGAAAAGCAATGTAAACGCTTGCCGAACCGTAATGTAATTTCGGTAAGCATTTGCATTGCTTTTCATATGCTATAAACGAACGTGTGTTACATTGCTACGTTCCATCGAGGTTTGACTAAACGGGGCATTTACGTTTTATTACGTTCCGAATCAGCTGCTCTTGTCTTGTATGTGATGAACACGAATAAGTCATTAATTTTTCTGTTCGACTTCCTGAGAATAAATAAAATTGCCATGAAGAGTTTCTCAAAAACAATCTGTCATTCGGAGTCGACTTTAAACAGTAGGTCCCGCCACTCATGTATAAAATTAACACACACAACATAAGTGGTGTGAGAAACTTGGTCCATAATCCCGACCGAAGGGTTGTAATGACCAATTATATATATATATTGCTATGCATTGAAAGGTATTGAGTTATCCAAGCTTATGGTATGTAATACTCTGGCTCTGCTAGCCAGAATATTCGCTTCCTTATTCCCGTTTACCTTTTGACGAGTAGCTATCCATACCATTGCATATCTTGCATTGCACATATCATGACAGTCCTTGATTTCGTATCGCTCGATGCTACTTCTTTTATAGCTTTTTTTACTAGCAATGGAAATATTTAAATCCGTATATGACAAGTTCACCAAAATACCGGAGGCATAATTTCTTCTGCGTCTGAAATCTCCATGTCTAGTAACATCCATGCAGCAACAAGTCCGTACGGATTTCTACACATTGGATCTGTTTGACCAAGAAAATCGATCTGGTAGCAGCGTGATGAAATTGGACGCGATTGTTACGTCAGGCATTTTGTTGGCTAACTCTGCGTCAAGCGGGTATCCGTCCAGTATCTCAATTGTACTCTGGTGATACGATTTTTTTTATATATCCGTGACGTAACGTACATAAACATATAAATCCAATAAATAAAACAGTTCTATTAAAAAGTGCGGCCCTATGCTCCCTAGAGGAGTAAGAGGAACATATATATATATTAAAAATTAACCGGTTACTCGAGTATATGGAAACGACTACTTTTTTAACAATGTCCAGGGTGCACGAATGATTATGTTAAATTACTCAAAGCGACTACTTTTTTATTTATGCACACAAACTGCACATAAAAACTAAAGTAAATCTCTTCTATCAAAAAGTAACCGGAAGTAACGAGTATCCATTAGTGACTATTTTTTGAAGAGAATCTAAAATTTAATAAAATATTTGCCGTTTAAAAAATTGTTGTTTACTCGAGTATTTTAAAGTAACAATTTTTTTGAAAATTATCTAAATTGCACATAAAATAACTTAGTTTTGTTATAAAGTAATCGGTTCCTAGGGTTTGTAAGGGACTACTTTTTTAAAATTAACTAAAAAGTACATAAAAACCTAACCTAAATCAATTCTGTCAAAAAGTAAAAGTTAAACGGTTCTTTCTAAAGCGAATTATTGTTTCCGTATGATATTTGATGATGATTTAATCTTTCTTTATCAATAATGCTTCCTAAGTTATTATCTTTTATAGCTCTTAAGTAAACAATCAAAAATTTATTCAAAGTAAATAACCATCATAATCTCTCCTTCTTTCTTTCTTTTTTTAACTTCTGTCAATTGTCTACTTTTGGATTTCGCCCATATCTTGTTTTTTTTTTCTACATGACACTAAGAAGATAATGGTTATCAAAAAAGAAAACTTTCACCTTTCATTTCATACACATTTTTAATTCATTGTTTCATTTCATACATCATTTTCAATCTGTACACATCGTCATTATGACGAAAGCTATCAAAATAATCACAGCTAAATTTATAATAAATTTGATTAGATTTGGACAATTTTCAATAGTTGGTGAGTTAAAAGCACTTAAAAATGAATTGTTTGAGTGACTACTTCACATAGTAATACACAGTGACAAGTTGATATGACAACTTCACCTCTATGTACATATGTATGTATATTTTAAGCCGCCCGGCCACACATCAAATAATGGATGAAATTCAACTTTTTGTTATTTTGTTGATAAATAATACTCACATGTGTTCTCTTCTTCTTCACATCAACTACACAATGAAGTTTGAAGGTACAATTTTTATTTGTTGCTATGCTAAGAGGCCTTTTCCACGTGCAAATTAGTTTGCAAATAAGTTTGAAAACTCTTGAGTTTGTAGGAGAAAGGGGCAAAACGAGCGGGGGTAAGTTCTCAGTTTGCTGCACTCGCAAATTTGCTTTGTCCCTCAATAGTCGTCTACCGACGGTTGTATACACAATAACAAAATATCAAGAGTTTGTCACACTACTTTTCAAAGTACTTTGAAAGTGCAAAAGCGAAACAAAGTATAAAAGAAAATGCAAAAGAGTTTGTGAAACTGATTTTCAAAGTACTTTGAACGTGCAAAAGGCGTCTAGGTTAGGTTACGTTAGAGGACGTGTACTTTGTCAATTAAGACAAGTACAGTACCCGACGGTCGAATTGAACTGTACAATGGGTCCTAGTTTCTCACACCACTTATGTTGTGTGTGTGTTAATTTTATACATGAGTGGTGGGACCTACAGTTTAAAGTCGACTCCGAACGACAGATTTTTTTGAGAAACTTTTTCATGGCAATTTTATTTACTCTCAGAATTTTTGCCAGAAATCTGTTGAGAGGAAGTCGCCGAAAAAATACTTTTTGTATTTTTGTCTTGATGTCTGGCCTGGGGTTCGAACCCTGGCTTTACGTCTAATAAGCCAACACACTACCTACTAGACTACGGCGACTTCCTAAAAGGCGTCTAAGCAAACAAATATTACCCACATATGTATATAAAGGGTGTTTTTTATAGAGGTATAGAACTTTTAGTTGCAATAAAACAACGATGGATTATTCGATAGACATGAATTTTATTTATCCGAAAGATAATCTTGTGGCATTACATTTTAAATATGATTTCTGGCCACCATCGTTTTTGAAAAAGTACGGACCAATGATTCCACCAGCCCATAAAGCGCACCAAACAGTTAGTTTTTCTGGATGTAACGGTGTTTCCACATACACTTGAGGATTACCTTCACTCCAAATGCGACAGTTTTGTTTGTTGACGTAGCCATTCAACCAGAAGTGCGCTTCATCGCTAAACAAAATTCGCTTATGAAAATCGGGAACAACGGTAATCTCGTTTTGGGCCCATTCGACGAATCTACGCCTTACTTGATGATCGTTTGGCTTCAATTCTTGCACGAGTTGGATTTTGTAAGCACGCAAACCAAGATCCTTCCGCAAAATCTTCCATAAAGTGGATTCCTGTGCTCGATGGCGGATGGACTCATTCGGGTCTTCCTCAATGCTACGCTCTACAGCACCAATAGCTTCTTCTGTACGCACCGTATAGCGTCTCTGGGGATGCGAGTTATCAATAAGAGTAAACGTGGTGCGAAAACGTTCCATGGTTAATCGAATTAACTGCTCTGATGGACGATTTCGTCGACGATAAAATGGACATAGTGCGCGATACGTTTTCCGCACAGAACCATTATTTTCGAAATAAAATTGCACTATTTGCAAGCGTTGTTCAGGCGTGAGTCTATTCATGATGAATTGCCAAACCAAACTGAGAATAAATCACTTGACAGCTGTTAAATCGGTCGCCATCTTGAAAAGTAATGCCAACTTAAAGTTCTATACCTCTTTAAAAAAAACCCTTTACAAATTTGATCAGTTACATTCGATGTGTCGCCATGCGCCATTAAAAAAACTAAACACAAAAGCTCTCTCCTTCTCTCTCACACACTGAATATAAATGTGTATTTAAATTGAGTTTAAAAATTCATTCAATTTTTTCGGTGTTTATATATGTATGTGCTCTTCTGTGCTGTTATTGTAGTTGTTTTATTTAAATAAACCACATTTCTTGGGTTTTTATTTTTGGCCACATCGTGTAGGCGTTAAATGTTTGTTTTGTTTTGTTTTGTTTTCCTTTCCTTCTATACAGAAACAAGCAAAACAATTGACAATAAACAGTAACCGGTTAATGGTAGGCAAACTGTCAAATTCACCACCTCTTAACAATAACAGCTGTCTGTCTGCTGCTCCATTCTTATGTTGTGTGCGTGTGCATGGATTTCGTGACGTTAGGGTTTCAGCGCACATAATAATAATATTTTCATTTTTCCTCTTTGGTTGGCTTTCATTGTTTTGCGTATTTGTTGTAAATATTAGCATAAATTAGTATGATTTTTATGGCATAATTTATGGGCATTTGCTGTTCGATTATAATTTATTTAACAAATGGTGTTAATAAATTTGATAAATAATCGCCTAATGATTGGTGTTATAAATTGCGATTTAAAATGTTCATTTAATTTGTACGTTTGTTTTTTGTTCCTGGAAGTAAAGGCCATGATTTGTAAGAAAGAGATTTTTTTTTTAATCGCGACTTAAATTTGACTTAAGATAAGTTTCTTTTTTTTTAATAATGGGATTAAACTATTTTATTGGTATTAAAATATTGATAAATTGCCATTAAAAATGATTGTCGTGCCAGGGGTAAAATATAGAACCCAGATAAATACATATGAAATTTGCTTATTTCCAAGGGCAAAGAAGATCGTTTATTATGACAGTTTTCCAACTATACTTGGGCGTTTTTCTGAATAGGAAATTGAAATAGAGACTAAATCTGGGGGATAGAGCAACAAAATCCCCAGCGATAGTGCTACGTACTTACATATATAGGAGAGCGATGGGTTCTAATTGGAGTCTCATTCCATGAATGATATACTGGCTCTACATAAGCGTAATTTTACGCTTATTAAGTTAGGCCTCAGTAGTGTGTTGTATATGAAATGCTGAATTAGAATGATTCAGTAGGGTCAGATAAGGCATCACATAGAGGAACATTGGGAACAACAGTTTTCATCAATCCGATTGATCCATATGCTATGGATAAATTGATAAAACTGAGGCAATAATCATATCATACATATATAACATAATTGGTCAGTACAATCCTGCAGTCAGGATTACGTCCTAGCTTCCCACACCACTTATGTTGTGGGTGTTAATTTTTTATACATGAGTGGTGGGACCTACAGTTTAAAGTCGACTCCGAACGACAGATTTTTAAGAAACTTTTCATGACAGTTTTTTTTTGTTTTTTTGAAGTCGCCGTAGTCTAGTAGGCAGTGTGTTGGGTTATTAGACGTAAAGCCAGGGTTCGAGCCCTAGGCCAGACATCAAGACAAAATACAAAAAGTATTTCATCGGCGACTTCCTCTCAGCAGATTTCTGGCAAAAACTCTGAGAGTAAATAAAATTGCCATGAAAAAGTTTCTCAAAAATCTGTCGTTCGGAGTCGACTTTAAATTGTAGGTCCCACCACTCATGTATAAAACTAACACACACAACATAAGTGGTGTGAGAAACTAGGACGTTGTACAATGGGTCAATTCGACCTCCGGGTACTGTACTTGTCTTAATTGACAAGTACACGTCCTCTAACCTAACCTAACCTAACCTTTCATGACAGTTTTATTAACTTTTGCTAGAAATTTGTTTCTGTTTAATTTTGCTGGAGATGTGGGCCTTGTGGGCTTAAACCATGGCCTCACGTCTAATAAGCCAACACACTACCTACTAGACTACGGCAAGTTCTCTTCTATTCTGGGACATTAGGACATCTATCGCAATCAATTACGTGACAATCAACCAGATCGACTTTCGTGTTAAAACAGATCCACTGGGAACATGTGCTACACGGATGACTCTAAACATAATGATAGGTCTAGACTCGGCCTCTACATAGAAGAAATCGAATGCCCACCCTATAACTCCGCCTAAAGAACCGATTATTTACCGGCGATGAGCGATTAGGATGTGAATAACCTGGGCCTGTGTTAATTTCGTACAAGTGACATAAAGTGGTTTGAATATCTTCACAGATAGTCAAATAATAATTAGGTTTTAGATGATTTTAAATTTTCCTTGAACCGGTTTTTTTAATCGAATATTTTTTTTCTTTATTTCATTTGTCCCTTTTTTTTTGATATATAATTGTAATTTTTGTTTGCTTTTACATTTTTTATAATAAAACTTGGAACGAATAAAAATTTTTCCTGGAGAAAAACCGGTTTTTTTTAACGAATAATTTTTCGGTTTTGTATTTTTTTATATACTTTTTGTTTTATAATTTTTTTAGTAAAACTTTTAATAGATTAATATAAATATAATTAGGTTTTAGATGATTTTAAATTTTCCTTGAACCGGTTTTTTAATCGAATCATTTTTTCTATTTTTCATTTGTCTCATTTTTCTAGATTTTTAATTTCAATTTTTGTCTGCTTTTACAATTTTTATAAGAAAATGTTGAACGAATAAAAAATGTTCTTGGATAAAAACCGGTTTTTTTAAACGAATAATTTTTCGGTTTGGTATTTTTTATTTATTTTTTGTTTTATAATTTTTATAGCAAAACTTTTAATAGATTAATATATATGTATAATTAGGTTTTAGATGATTTTAAATTTTCCTTGAACCGGTTTTTTAATCGAATATTTTTTTTTGGTATTTTTCATTTGTCCCTTTTATCTTGATTTTCATTTTTAATTTCTGTTTGCTTTTACATTTTTTATAATAAAACTTGGAACGAATAAAAAATTTTTCTTGGAGAAAAACCGGTTTTTTTAAACGAATAATTTTTCGGTTTTGTATTTTTTTATTAATTTTTTGTTTTGTAATTTTTTAGTAAAACTTTTTATAGATTAATATAAATATAATTAGGTTTTAGATGATTTTAAATTTTCCTTGAACCGGTTTTTTAATCGAATAATTTTTTTAAATTTTTCATTTGTCCCTTTTTTTCTTGATTTTTCATTTTAATTTTTGTTTGCTTTTACATTTTTTATAATAAAACTTGGAACGAATAAAAAATTTTTCTTGGAGAAAACCCGGTTTTTTTAAACGAATAATTTTTCGGTTTTGTATATTATTTATATATTTTTTGTTTTATAATTTTTATAGTAAAACTTTTAACAGATTAAAATAAATATAATTAGGTTTTAGATGATCTTAAATTTCCCTTGAACCGGTTTTTTAATCGAATAATTTTTTTCTATTTTTCATTTGTCCCTTTTTTCTTGATTTTTAATTTTAATTATTGTTTGCTTTTACATTTTTTTTTATAAAACGTTGAACGAATAAAAAATTTTTCTTGGAGAAAAACCGGTTTTTTTAAACGAATAATTTTTCGGTTTTGTATTTTTTTTTTATTTATATTTTGTTTTATAATTTTTATAGTAAAACTTTTAATAGATTAAATCTTTTTCATAAATCAAACCGGTTTTTATTCGAATAAAGTTTGGGTATTTAATTTTTTGTTTCTTATTTAATTTCTGTTTGTTTCTATAATTTTAATGAAACTTTTGACAAAAACTTACAAAAATCTGATGGTTTTATTCGTTAAAAACTTTATTATTCGTTTCGTTTAATTGAAATTAAATTATAAAAAAAAATATTAAATTCGTTATTATTGTTATTAAAAAAAATATACAACACTTTCACTTTTAACCAAACTTTAAGATCCCGGTTTCTTTTATTTTTTTGTTTTGTTTTCTTTTTGCCAAAATAAAAATTAAAACCGAATTTAGTATGATGGGAACTATATTTCGTTACCCTACGGTTTTTTATTGTTAAAATTGCATTTATTTTTATGATTATGGTCTATTTTCTTTAAAGTTTTTATTGTTATTGTTGTATGATGAGAATAATATCATCATCATTATCATCATCATCATTATTATTTTTTTATTTTCTTGTTTTTGTTATTTTTCGTAATTAGATTTTGAAATTTTATTTTCGGTTACAAAAAAAAAAAAAAAAAACATTTTCAAACGATTATTGTTGTTTTGGTAGAGATGGTAATGGTGTTGGTGTGAAAATTTTGTTTGTTTTTTATTTTTCGCATAAAATTAAATTTATTGTGCATTGTTAAAGATTTGTTAAATTTTTTTTATTATTATGGTTGTTGTTGTTGTTTTTTGCTACTGTTTAGCGTTAATTATTGCAAAAAACGAATGATTTTCGAACAAAATTTTGCATATTCAAATGGAGAACGGAAGTATGATGCAAAAAGTAAAGGGTGTTTTTTATAGAGGTATAGAACTTTAAGTTGGCATTACTTTTCAAGATGGCAACCGATTTAACAGCGTATCGCGCACTACGTCCATTTTATCGTCGACAAAATCGTCCATCAGAGCAGTTAATTCGATTAACCATGGAACGTTTTCGCACCACGTTTACTCTTATTGATAACTCGCATCCCCAGAGACGCTGTACGGTGCGTACAGAAGAAGCTATTGCTGCTGTAGAGCGTAGCATTGAGGAAGACCCGAATGAGTCCATCCGCCATCGAGCACAGGAATTGGATCTGTGTCCATCCACTTTATGGAAGATTTTGCGGAAGGATCTTGGTTTGCGTTCTTACAAAATCCAACTCGTGCAAGATTTGAAGCCAAACGATCATCAAGTAAGGCGTAGATTCGTCGAATGGGCCCAAAACGAGATTACCGTTGTTCCCGATTTTCATAAGCGAATTTTGTTTAGCGATGAAGCGCACTTCTGGTTGAATGGCTACGTTAACAAACAAAACTGCCGCATTTGGAGTGAAGATAATCCTCAAGTGTATGTGGAAACACCGTTACATCCAGAAAAACTGACTGTTTGGTGTGCTTTATGGGCTGGTGGAATCATTGGTCCGTACTTTTTTAAAAACGATGGTGGCCAGAAGGTTACAGTCAATGGTGATCGGTATAGAGCCATGATTACTAACTTTTTCATTCCTGAATTGAATAACCATGATGTCCAGGAGATGTGGTTTCAACAAGACGGCGCAACATGTCACACAGCTCGTGCCACAATAGATTTATTGAAAGAAACGTTTGGTGACCGCCTAATTTCACGTTTTGCACCTGTGAATTGGCCTCCAAGATCATGTGATTTAATACCGCTAGACTACTTTCTGTGGGGCTACGTAAAGTCATTGGTCTATGCGGTAAAGCCACAAACGCTTGACCATTTGGAAGACAACATTCGCCGTATTATTGCCGATATGCGGCCACAAATGTTGGAAAAAGTCATCGAAAATTGGACGTCCAGATTGGACTACATCCGCGCCAGCCGTGGCGGTCATATGCCAGAAATCATATTTAAAATGTAATGCCACAAGATTATCTTTCGGATAAATAAAATTCATGTCAATCGAATAATCCATCGTTGTTTTATTGCAACTTAAAGTTCTATACTTCTATAAAAAACACCCTTTAATATGAAAAGATCGCTGTTAATTTCATAGAAAATATAAAAATAATTTAGCTACTGGTAAGAAAAAGTAACCGGTTACTTACAAAAGTTATTCGGGTAACCGAATAATTTTCAAAATTTTCATTTTGTTAGTACAGAAATGTGTACAGACGTGATTTCTTTGTTACAATAAATATATGTTCTCCACATAAATGCAATCGATTACATTAAAAGTAACCGTGTTTCGTTTTAAAATACACTTTTTTCGTTACAAAAAAATGTCATATTCCGCTTTAGTAATTTCCTTCAAACACATTTCTTTCTTCTTTTTGAACAAATTTCATACAAAATATTTTCTTTTTTCTTGTGAACAATTTCCTCGTTATTGTTATTTAAATTTTCTGTTTTCATTATTTTCTCTTGCTTTTAATTTTATTTTCCTTTAGTTTTCCATTTACTGCTCGTGTCAAGCGTCTTAAGGAAGTTTGTGTAACTGACATTTTGTTTAAAAAGCAATACACAAAAACAATTTGAATTTATTCGCTATGGCATATCATTAGAAGCAAGCAAGAAAGAGGAACAGAGAGAAAAAAAATTAATTTTAAGCTTTAAAAAACATGCAATTAATTATACTTTAATTATCCGTATTCGAATCGTGTTTGAACACACCCCTTAAAATTTTATGCAAATCCATTTTGAAACAATTTTCGTCGGAGCAACAGTTTTTAAACATAAACCTTGAATTGATTAAAGAAAATTGTTTAAATCTTTTTCAATTTTATTGTTTTAAAACAATTTTTATATACTACCTGCGGTAGGCAATAGCTTGTTGCCTTTATCAGTGTTACATATACTTTAAAGTAACCACTGTAATAATTGTAAAGATAACAACAAAACATATTTATTTATTTGTTTCAAAGATAAAATAAAAATGTAAAAAAAAAGAATTGCTAAAGTTTTCCATTAAATAATAGATAATGATTACTTTGAAACCATAAAACTAATTGGAATATTGTTTATTTTTTTTTTTTCTTTGCAGGTACGTATAGCTTGATAACCAATAGGAGTTTGTAAGTTTTTTCCTTTTAAAATATTCATTAAACTTGTTACAATATTTAAAATTTTATATTTTTGAAAAAATTATTCGAGTAACCGAATACTCGCTTGGCAAGTAACCGGTTCATTTTCCATTTAAAATTACAATAATACGCAATTTATTTACACAGCAAACAAATTTTAAGTAATTTGATTATTTTTTGATTATATTATACGCGAGTACCCGTTAATATTTAATATCTTAAACCATTAATATTAACCTTAATGTTAATAACTATAAAGATTTTGTTTGCTTAAACGATTAAAAATATAAAACTGGTTATATCTAAAATTTTAAAAAAAATTTATTCGATTAACCGGTTACATGGTTGCCAAATAACCGGTTCTTTTCTTCCCTTAATGTTCAAACGTTTAAAACTTTGTCGAATAATTTTTCAGCTATTTTTGCTTCAATGCAAACGGCGGGTATCCGTTAACTTTTCGGATTTGTTCATCTTATGTTTAATCGATTAATCGTTTTCATGTTTTGCATTAGATAAAAGCGTTTAATATTTCTGGTAATAATATCATGTTTTGTTTATTTAACACAAGTACCCGTTTAAATTATTTGGTTAACCGTTAACTTTTTACATTAAATTTGTAATTTTGCAATTTCTAGGACATTACAATTTTTTTGTTTGTAATAACTATATTAAAGATTTAATCGGTTACTCGGTTTACATACATAATTGGCCATTACAACCCTTCTGTCAGGATTACGGCCTAGCTTATCATACCACTCATGTTGTGTGTGTTAATTCCGTTCGACTCCGAACGACAGATTTTTGAGAAAGTTTTCATGGCAATTTTATTTACTCTCAGAGTTTTCGCCAGAAATCTGCTGAGAGGAAGTCGCCGAAGAAATATTTTTTTCATATTTCGTTTTGATATCTGACCTGGCGTTTGAACCTTGGCCTTACGTCTAATAAGCCAACACACTACTTACTAGACTACGGCGACTACTACTCGGTTACTCGGTTTATTTATTTTAATTATGGGGTTATCTACACATATGGCAATATTTTTAAAATCTTGAAGTTAATATTTGATAGAAATAGTTGTGTTTGTTAAATTTATTCGGTTATCCGATTATTTTGATTTATAGGATAATTGTCGTTTAAAAAATTTTATTCAATATTTAATTTCTTTAAATGTTTACATATAACTTTTCTTTTTTAAGCTGGTTGCATTAGGTAATGCTCGTTACATTTAATCGGTTACCCGGTTATTCTAAATTTGTAAATTTTTTTATATTTTTTTTTTTTGCTTAAAAGCATTTTTATTGAATTCTATTCTATTTTCTTTCCTCAATGGGTTAATTTAGTTTGATTTTTTTTAAGGTGTGTGTTTTACTTTTTGTTTAGCACTTAGAAAAAAAAAACCCCTTAAAAGCGATAAAATTAACACAATTTATGACTAATTTTTATTAAAACAAATAAATAATCTGTTTACGCTGCTATCTCGGTTTTGCTTTTGGCTTGTATTCTTTGTTTATCTTTAGAAAAAAAGCAAAAACACAAACAAAAACCAATTAAATCATCTTCTAAATCATAATTGCACTCTCCCAATAATTGCATTCCTCCGAAATTGATGCGTTCGTTTTCTATAAGGCAAATACGTTATATGGAAGTGTGTGTGTGTGTGTTGAACAATTGTTTTGTGGGTGGTGTGTGGTGAGTGTCACTAGAGTCTCCTTAAACAAAAACCATGTGTCCAAAAAGCTTTTATCTGTGTTGTTGTTGTCGTTATGACGCCCTACGTTTTAAACCTGTTTGTGTGAGTATATGTGCAATTGTTGTCATTGTTTTGTTTTTTTCTTTTATTATACATTGTGTTTTATTGTTTTTGCAAAAAAAAGCACTTTCGGTAATGATGACGATCAGTACCTAAATTCACCTCTCAGAATGCGGTGGTGGTGGCCGTAGTTTTTTTTTTAATTTTTTCATTAAATTTTAATTATTATTGTTATTTTTAGTGTTTTAAAGGTTTTTCTATATTGCGGTTCAGCTTTTGACATTGTTTACGTTAATTTTTATTTTATAGGCCACCGGTGGTAAAGAGTTATTGAAATAAGAGGCGTTTATACAATAAATTTTTCGTTTTTTTTTGTGTGTTTGTTGCCAATATAAATAAAAAATAATTGCATTTGTTTATTAGTGTTCCTAAATGATAGCAAATATACAATATTTCCTTTATCTATTTGTAAAGAATTTTTTATTTAAAAAACGAAAGAATTTCTTAATTTTTAATGTGTTTTGAAAATAATAAAAAAAATAAATTTACATGCTATTAAATATTAATTATTGATTTTATTGAAAATATTTTTAGAATTTGTTTTACAAAAAAATTAATGAAACTTGGAAATATACAACGAAAAAACAAAAATACAACGAAATAACGATTTTTATAAAACAGCGAAAACTAAAAAAGGGTGAGTTTTTTGGTGGTCAACACTGTTGTTATACTTTCTTAATGCAATTTTCTTTACAATCAAAAAAACCACCACTGTAAACAAAGCATTAAGAAACCACAAAAAACCACAACAACATTTCATACTCGTGAGAAAGTTTGTTTACAAGGACATTGGCTTGTAGCAATCAAAGTAATTTGTTTTCAACAAAAAGATAAATTACCTAAGCCATGCAGGTTTTTAGTATTACCTTTAAATAATGTGTTCTCTTAATTGTGGTGTGCAGTGTTTAACAATCAACTCTTCCTAATACATATTAACATTTAAAATTTAGTATTCTGTGTTTAGCATTAAACTCTATCTGTTCTAATCTCTATACTAAACTCTTCTCTATGTTTACATATAAATTAACTGTTCTCTGTTCTGTATTTAGCATTAAACTATTCTCCATAATAACTTTATAAAGAGCATAAAATATGAAGAAACACAAATTTGTGCTTTGTTTACAATTGTTTCATCCAAGGACATTGTTTTGCTTATTCATCTCATTCTCATAATGTTCTCTGTATAACACAATTTAATTTGTTTTGTTTTCTGTTTGGTTTTAATCTCTTCTTCGTTAATGTTATTGAAATTATATGCTCTGTTCTCTTTGCAAAACAAAAACAAAATAGCAAACAAATCTATGGTTTGTTTACATTTGTTTTACTTAATCATCTGCTTTCATAAGATCATCTCATCACAATTGAGATTATCCCTTCTCAGTAACAACTTTACTTGGAGGCAAATAAAACAGAGATGAGAATTAATTTTCGTGAGAGTAGTTTTTACATTGAAAACCGTTTTGTTTGTTTACATTATTTTCGTTCAAGGACAATGTGTTACTTAAGCAGCTGTGTGTGTAGTTGTAACAAGTGTGTTGTCTCTTCTCAGTAATGACTTAATGTACGAAACAAAGCCATTCGTGAATATAACATTCGTGAGTGCATGTTTTACATTGAAAACATAAAACGAAGTTGTGTTTTGTTTACATTTGTATCGCTTAAGAACAATGTTAAACTAGTTCTTCTCAAGAATAAAATTGAGCTTAACATACGTGAGCTAAAGACTCTCGTGAGGCTTATGTGAGCACTTACATTGGAAATACAGAAAATTAAGTTGTGTTTTGTTTACATTTGCTTCGTTCAAGGACACTGTTTAACGCAATAACATGTTCTCTTCAATTCTTCTAAATTGAAATTAACAAGTGTGTTAAATCTTCTCAATGCTAATTGCACAAGAGATAAACGAAGTACTGAGGGGATAAAGTCTTGTGTGAGCATTGTTTACTTTTTGTAACACCAAGAACATTGTCTGCCTACCACCAAAGTAATGCTATAAACACAATAAACGCAACGCAGCAAACACAGCAATCTCTCAAAACTAGAATGAATACATGAATGTATATGGAAGTGATTATTTTAAAGGCAATACGACAGCAAGCAAATTGCTGTTGCAAAATTGCTGTCTTTGCTGCGTTGCGTTTATTGTGTTTATAGCATAGAACAGAAAGTAGTGATGCTAATTTAACGAACAAAGTTAAATAATGATCTCCACTTTGTAAATAACTGTTCCGTGTTGCCAGTTACTTTGTTTTTATAATTATAACTTGTAATTTTCAAAGGTAAAGTTTTGCTTTAACAATTCTTATCAATATTTTTTTGCAATTCGTTGTTAATTTTAAAATTGTTTTACTATCTACATTAACAGATAAGGTCTATCAGATTTTTAAACACTTGAAACAACACAGAATTATCAATTTTTTGTTTGTTTCTGATACATAAACGTTTTAATAATACATTTTAAAACATTGTCTAGACCATTGTGTTTTAATTAAAAATAATTTTTTGTAAAAAAATATACTGATTTTTGTAATTCTAATACATTTTTACGTATTTATTTCTACTCAAATGACGCACAAAATATTTGAAGTTTTTTTTCTTTCAAATTTTATTTCCTTTAAAGCAGAGAAATAGTGTGAAATAATAAACATTGATTAGAAACGTTCATTTAACCATAAACAATTTGTGGTCTACAGCAGAAGGGGTGAAAAAACAGAAATTGCTTAAAATCGTATACCTACCATACATTTCCAATACAAAAATAACATAAGAAATAAAAGAAATAAACAATTGTAATTCTGTTTTTTTCCCAACCAGAAAATAGCTACGTAAGTGCATACGTGTATGTCGTTTCTATTAAAAATTAGCTAATACATGATGAATTTCGCAATCCTTTTCTTTTTTTTTTCTTCAATAGAGATTAAAGACACCCTACAAGGTGTGGAAGAAATGAATACTTGTTTTCTGTAAACAGCGTTAAAACCCATGTTTTTTTGCATTTCTTTACACAGATTTACATGCTAGTCAGCTACAGTGGGTTACACACTGGATGTGTCACTTTAAAATCATATATTTTTATATTCCTTTTCATTTGTTTCAGTTTTGGCATGATAAACCAGACTTTACAGTAAAACTGACAGTTGCTCGGCTGTAGCAGGTTCTAGAAAGACAGGGTTGCCATCTAAGGTTGCCTAGAAACCAAAGCTGTCAAATTTTTTTATTAATATGTTCACATTTGTGCAATATGATCCCAAACAGTAACCATAATTGATCCTACGATTGTGTTTGACTATATTCTCTTTTTAAGACGGCTTTACTACTGGTCTATGATCTTGGCCTTCCAAACATTTTTATATTTTCCATCTGTTGCTTAATTATTTGGCCTTTTTTCGAATTTCTTGATGCTTCTATCGTTTTTTTTTTACGCTGAGCAGAAGTAAATGTACCTAACCGTACCATAGGGGTAGTCGTCACTATCTCCTGTGTGTGTGGCCCTTACGCACTAAATCTCCCCCTCCTCTTCTATCGTAGGCCGAGTCGTCTGCCCACATATACCCATCTCGCTGGAACACACTTTTCCATCCGACCAAAACAACTCCGATGATAATGCTCTGAATAATGTCCACGTCATTAAGGCGGGCAGTTTCCTCTGAAATATTTCTTAGGCAACTGTGTTACAGTACAGGCAGCACAAGCTACTTGAGGAGTATTAACTTCGTTGCGTGTGAGAGGTTTTTGCTACACAATAGAAACTAATACGCCGCAATTTCTTACTTGCCGGCAAAATATATTCCATTTTGTGCCTATTTACTGTCAGGCATATACTGCTTTGGCACACTACCGTTCTGTGGCACTGAAGAGAACGTTGACATCCTATTTAGGACACCCTAATACACATTATTCCTATATTTAGACGAGTGGCTTGAATTGCCGTCTTTATATGGCGTATTTACTCTTTACGGGAGTTCATCAGACTCAAAGAATACAAGTCTACTTTCATCTTAATGGAAAAACCCTTTTCATCTGTTTATGAGTCTAATTTCTATTTTTTAGACGACCCTCGTTTCATCACTTTTACTACTGTATGCTATTAAAACACCATAGTTTATCAAATTAAATACAGTTTTCTTTAAATAATCATTGATTTGTTTCATTTGTAACCATTATTTATAGATTGTAAGACACAGCTGGACGTTTTCAGTTTGAGTCACTGTTCAAGCACAAAATTGAACTGCGCTTGACTAATTTAGTGTTAAAAAACAGAGAAAAAAAGATAAAATTAAATTTGTTTTACTATTTAATTTCGTTAGATTAAAAAATTTGTTTAGATTAACTTTTCTAAGAACGAAATTTTCTTTGGCATGCTTTTGTTTAAATTGAAAGCAGATTTAGAAACGTTTTTTTTTAAATAGTGTGTGAAAAAACATGATTAACTTTTTAAAAACGTTCAACTTTGTATTTTTCTCCCTTTCTTATAACTTTTTTCTTTCAATTTTTAATTAATTTTCACAAATTTACTTGATATGACTGTTTTAAGCTTCCTTTTTTGCTACCTAGTGCTTTTTGAAAACGCAAAAGTTGTCATCACTTCTACTTGTTTTAGAATTTCAATTGAACGGTACTTAACATTACTCTCACTGTCAGCTTTTAATAGTTTTTTCTTCTATTGTTTGTTTCTATAGTCTCTGTTGTTTATGTGAATTGTTTTTGTTTTTATTGGCTTATTATTGTTGTTGTTTTGTTAGGAATTTGTAAATAATCACACTTTGTTGCGGTTTCCACTAGTATTTTTGTCATTACTCGATGATGATGAACAGTTCATATGAATGATTTTAGGGTTGCCAGTGTATGCTGTTATTGATATTTCTTAAAGGTTTAAGCAATATAAAGATAAAGGGTGTTTTTTAAAGAGGTATAGAACTTTAAGTTGGCATTACTTTTCAAGATGGTGACCGATTTAACAGCTGTCAAGTGATTTATTCTCAGTTTGGTTTGGCAATTCATCATGAATAGACTCACGCCTGAACAACGCTTGCAAATAGTGCAATTTTATTTCGAAAATAATGGTTCTGTGCGGAAAACGTATCGCTCACTACGTCCATTTTATCATCGACAAAATCGTCCATCAGAGCAGTTAATTCGATTAACCATGGAACGTTTTCGCATCACGTTTACTCTTATTGATAACTCGCATCCCCAGAGACGCTGTACGGTGCGTACAGAAGAAGCTATTGCTTCTGTAGAGAGTAGCATTGAGGAAGACCCGAATGAGTCCATTGGATCTGTGTCCATCCACTTTATGGAAGATTTTGCCGAATGATCTTGGTTTGCGTGCTTACAAAATCCAACTCGTGCAAGATTTGAAGCCAAACGATCATCAGGTAAGGCGTAGATTCGTCGAATGGGCCCAAAACGAGATTACCGTTGTTCCCGATTTTCATAAGCGAATTTTGTTTAGCGATGAAGCGCACTTCTGGTTGAATGGCTACGTCAACAAACAAAACTGCCGCATTTGGAGTGAAGGTAATCCTCAAGTGTATGCGGAAACGCCGTTACATCCAGAAAAACTGACTGTTTGGTGCGCTTTATGGGCTGGTGGAATCATTGGTCCGTACTTTTTCAAAAACGATGGTGGCCAGAACGTTACAGTCAATGGTGATCGGTATAGAGCCATGATTACTAACTTTTTCATTACTGAATTGAATAATCATGATGTCCAGGAGATGTGGTTTCAACAAGACGGCGCAACATGTCACACAGCTCGTGCCACAATAGATTTATTGAAAGACACGTTTGGTGACCGCCTAATTTCACGTTTTGGACCTGTGAATTGGCCTCCAAGATCTTGTGATTTAACACCGCTAGACTACTTTCTGTGGGGCTATGTAAAGTCATTGGTCTATGCGGTAAAGCCACAAACGCTTGACCATTTGGAAGACAACATTCGCCGTATTATTGCCGATATACGGCCACAAATGTTGGAAAAAGTCATCGAAAATTGGACGTCCAGATTGGATTACATCCGCGCCAGCCGTGGCGGTCATATGCCAGAAATCATATTTAAAATGTAATGCCACAAGATTATCTTTCGGATAAATAAAATTCATGTCAATCGAATAATCTCTATAAAAACACCCTTTACATGGCATGTATGATCATCTACAGCGGCAAAGCTAATTCCCCTGATTCAATTATTATGCAATCTGCAGAATCTTTTATTCCATGCTCCCATGAGTCCATGGTTAAAGAAATGCTGGATGGCAAAAATATAAACTGCACACTACAGCTTAGAAGCCTAAACGATCTTGATTATGCAGGCAGGAGTAATTGGATTGACCATCTTCATTCACGTTACGTATTAACGAGGCACTACAGGCAATTTTTTCACTATTTAGACCACTATATAATAATTAAAATTGGTTTTACAGATGGTATTGGAAATCGAATCATTTATCTCAATTTACATTTAACGACCCTGCGAAGAAGGAAACAAAAAAGGAAAATACATTACCGGTGAAATTCGATCGCGTTTAAAGCAATAATTCTAGATGTTTCTCTTTTTTTCTTTAACAATTTTCCAAAAGAACTTCTTTTACATGAGCGGTGTTGAGTGTAATTTCAAATTTCACTCTCCAATTTCTTCCCACAACAATTTCAGTACGTGATAGTAATTTAATTTTGCTTTGTCTCTTTCAATTGCTTTGTATCTCTTCCCACAACAAGTGTAATTGCACACTTTCTCTCTTATCCACTGCTACCTACCCCTTCTCATAATTACTCTCCATCTGTTCCCGTAATAAATACCACTACAATTTTAGACTGTGAGAGTAATTTTACTTTTGCTTTCTTCTCTTTCCACAGCAAGTGTAAGGGGCTGTTGTAATAGGTGCTTAACTTCGCATTTTCTCTTCATCACCTGCTTTCTAGCTCGTCTCACATTAATTTTAGGCATTTTCACTTTTCTCACCAGTCTCTGTCAGTTCCTATAATAAGTACCATAACAATTTTAAGCTGTGAGAGTAGTTTTACATTCGGTCTGTTTATCAATTGCTTTCCGCATCTTCTTATACCCTCTTTTCGTAAATTCCTTTCTAGGTTAGGTTAGGTTAGGTTAGAGGACGTGTACCTGTCAGTCAAGACAAGTACAGTACCCGGAGGTCGGATTGACCCATTGTACAACGTCCTAAAGGAGGGAAGGATAGTGTAGGGGATAGGATGAAAGGAGGGTATATGGGGAAGGGGGAGTGGGCAGCGGATGAATCACACAGACCAGACACAACAAAAGGATGGGAGAGCGCGACTACACCGATGAAGTCCTAGCATCTCTCAACAAGCCTAAGCCACTAATGAATCTGTGGAGAGCCTTGATGTCGGCTCTCGACACCGAATTCAAGCTCCCAAAGAAGGCCCTGCCAAGGGTCCTCAATCTCAATCTACCAAGGGCTGGGCAGTTACAGAGGAGGTGTTCGATAGTCTCCAACTCCTTCTCATCGCAACACGCCCTGCAATAGTCCGGCTGGGATCTGTTCCAGATCCCCGTCAGTGACCTAATCTCGCAGTGCCCCGTGATAAAACCGACAAACAATCTTAAGCTGGCCTTATCCAAGCCCAGCAACCAACATGTTCTCTTACTGTCTACAGCAGGCCATAGACACCTAGAAACAAAACAACCCGATCCGTTCCCCCAACGCCTCTGCTCTTTCTCCCATCCATTGATGAGGCCATAGAGGTGGCAGACTGGGGGGTCAGGACCAACCATCAAATCGCCCCCTGAAAGCGAACCTACCCTAGCGAGGGCATCCGCCTTCTCGGAACCCAGCATAGACTGATACGGTCCGGTCCAAAAGTCCTCAAGGACTCCTTGCACTCGCGAACAAGCCGTGATTTGCACCAGACCGACGCAATGGCCCTAAGGGCAGCCTGACTGTCAACGAAGATCATGTAAGATTCGGAATCCGAGGCTGGGCCACCAGCTATGGCTCCAATAGCCTTCAATATTGCGAAAATCTCCGCCTGAAAAATGCTGCAGTCATCATTCAACCTGAAGTGGAGTTCAAGACCGAGTTCCCTGCAGAAAACCCCAACACCTGTACGTCCACCTAACTTGGACCCATCTGTGAAGATGGGTATACCACTCTGCCCCTGGAGTACCCATTCCATTGTGCCCTATCCGTTATAAGTATTCTTAAACCAGGCAGGAACATAGCCTCAGGCACAATATAATCAGTGGCTTTTTCTGAAAGCGCATATCTTCCATCAGGAAACACGACATTCAGAACTCTGGAGTGACCTATCGAACGCTGTTTCCAGCAGCCCGATTCCCTCAGGCGTATGGCACTACGCGCTGCACACCGCTTGACATACAAGTCAAGCGGAGTCAGGCAGAGCACAGTGTCAATTCCTTTCTAACTCTTCCCACAATAATTTAATCTAGTGCTTGCTCTCTATCTTTTTTGAGTAGAAATTCTTTTAAAGACGATTTCGAGTGTAATTTGCCTCTCTCTCTCTCTCTCTCTCTTTCTTTTTTTCCTATATCTCCTCGAGAACATCCATACATAAATTTTGAGCTTTATCTCTTCCCGCTGGCAATAAAACAACAAATTTTAGTTTTAAAGTGCTAATTCTCTCTGTGGCGCCGTTAATATGCATCGGCTTGGAAAACTGAGACGTGTCATGCTGAGAACGAAAACATGGCTGGATGCCCACGGCCTGGATCTGGCCATGCACAAAACGGAATTACTGCTGATCACTGGTCGTCATATCCCCTTGCAAGTGGACATGAGTATAGGAGACGGAGTAATTAGGACCAAGAGCTCGGTGAAATACCTGGGAATAAGGCTGGATCCCAGACTAACATTTTCACATCAGATTCAGTACTCGGCCCAGAAGATCGTTGGACAGCTCAGTAGATTAATGGCGAACATTGGAGGCCCGCTACCGGCGAGACGGAGACTCCTGATGGAGGTTGGAAACAGCATTATGCTTTATGGGAGCGAAATTTGGGCCGAAACACTGAATGTTAAGAAGCGGACAAACGCACTGGTAGCGGTACAGAGAACGGCTGCATTGCGTATCGCGTCGGCATATCGTACGGTATCCGCTCCAGCCGTAGTGGTGATAGCGTGTATTATCCCTGTGGATCTGCTGGCAGCGGAGCGGATGGAGATCTATAAGGCGAAATCGGCTGGGAGTCACATAACCGCTCATTTCAGGGAAAACACCATTTCAAAATGGCAACAACGATGGAACGAAGAAGATAGAGGAAGATGGACGGCGAGACTTATTCCAGACATAAGGCCATGGATTGGTCGGAAATTTGGAGAGGTAAATTACTACGTTACACAGATGTTATCGGGTCACGGATATTTTAGGAAATATCTGCACAGAATGTTAAAGACCGCCTCACCTTACTGTCTTTACGAGGAAGGGGAGATAATTGATGACGCAGAGCACACCGTTTTCGAGTGTGCACGCTGGCAGAGCTATCGCTCTGCACTGACGTCGATAGTTGGGACGATCACGCCCGGTAACATTGTCGGGGTTATGATCGCGAGTAGAGAAAATTGGACCTCAGTGGCGAATTACGTGGAGAGGATTCTAAAACTGAAGAAGAGGGATCTTGAGGCTGCAGAACATGTGGGCACGCCGGAATAGATGAAACTATCACACGTGTCAATCGAAATTCGAAGTAAAGATCTGGAGGAAAGGAATAGTGGAGACGCTTAGATGTCTCTTCAACTTTTAACACGCAATCCGGACGCGGATATGAACATGCAGGGGCCAAAGAGCCAAAGGGACTCCACTCCGAAGTAATACCACCGTAGTTCCGGAGTGGGCACAACAAGTCCATGAGACGAGGGGGGATTTAGTGGGTGAGGGCCCCACACACGGAGGATGTGACGACTTCCTCTATGGTGCGGTTAGGTACATTTACCCCTCCTCGGCGTGAAAAAAAAAAAAAAATAAAAAATATGCATCGGCTTTGATATTTAAACAATACTTCTGCCAATTTCAGTCCATATAAAGGACTTATGCCCCACATACATAATCTTTTAAAACTATTGAAATTTGCCTATTTCTGCATTTCGAAACCTATTTAAACAAGTTATAGGTCAGTTTAGAAGACATTTAAAGAATTTTCTTTAAAAATTTTCTTTCTTTTTCTTAAAAATTTTGCTAAAAATAATTTGAACTTATTTTGCTCCCATGTTTCCCCAAAAAACGCACTCCATTTGAAATACAAGCGAGCACACACATGGCCCACTAAATTTACACAAATTAGCCTACAATTCACCCAGAAATAAAAAATATTTTTCATTGAAATTTCCGCATTTAAAACACACAAAAAAAATTATTTGTATCTGCACGTTCATACGCGTACGTACGTTTGTACGCGTACAATTGAAATTTTGTACAGCGTTCGCAGGCAGAAAGAGAGCAGAAAACAAGCAGCAAAGTAAAGTGGCGTTAAAGATGAGGGCCTAAACACCACACCTTTTTTTTTTTGTTTAAATACAGAAAAAAAATTGTTTGTTTTTGTTTTAATTTTTTGTGTGTATTTTTAAGATTTGACCGAAAAAAATGACGGGCAAATTTTAGATTCTATTCTGTGTGGCATACAAAAATCAATTTGAAATGAATTCCGTGTGTTGTATTGTATTGAAAATGTATCAAAAAATAAAAATCTATTTTTCAATTTTATAACCAAATTAGATTGATTTATTTGTTAAACGTTAGGCAAGTAATATTTAATTGTTTTTTTTTTTTTGTTTTGTTTTTGTTAACAAAGTACATATTGAGTTAAGCTGTTTTTTATGAAGTAATCGAGGGTATTTCCAGTTTGAATAGCGTTTTAATTTTAAAGATTAAATATGCCGGCAATTTGAAGGCAAATTCATCATCGTTGGTTTGGAGGATTTTTGAAGGATACTTTTACTAGTATTTCCCGTGATATTTTGCCATAATACAGGACTTATTCTAGCAATTTCAAGCTGGAATGTTCTCGTGAAGGACTGGTTTATCGAAATAAAGTCTGTGTTGAGAAAGATACAGCTATGGACATATAAATGGCACACATTTGAATAAGTTTTTTCTTAGGCTAAAGTATCGCGAATACTATTAATCAAAAACAAATTTTTGGATTTATCCAAAGGTTTATTATTTGTATTTAAGAATGATATAAACTTAAGTTGAAATTCATTAACTAACAAAAAATATACATTATTTATAAAAAATAATACTGGATTGAGCTTTACACATAAATGGCACAAACTTAAAAAGTCCTTTTAATATTGCATTTGTTGATTTTTTGGTATGTACAAATGCCCTATCATTAATATTTTGTGCTGTAGCCTTTGTTTTTGATGACAGCTTCGCATCTACGACCCATACTTTCCACAAGTTTTTGGCATTTTGTTTCGGGTATGGCATACCAAGCTTCCTGAACGGCTGACCATAAATCGTCCATATTTTTATAATTTTTTTTTGGCGATTTCAACCTTGACTTCATACCACAGGTTTTCAATAGGATTTAAGTCAGTGCTCTGGGCTGGCCAATCCAAAACGGGAATCTGTTCCGAACAAAACCAATTTTTTACTACGTTTGACGAGTGTTTGGGGTCATTATCTTGCATGAATTTCCACTTAATTGGCATAGAATCGAAAGCGAATGGTTCCATATGGTTTTTTGGAATATCCGAATATTGAAACTTGTCCATTTTTCCATTGATTTTTACAAGTGGACCTACGCCATGCCAAGAAAATGCACCCCAAACCATAATGCTACCACCGCCGTGTTTTACCGTCTTCTGCGTGAACCGAGGAGTATATTCTTGGCATCTAGGACGACGAACAAAGGTTCTGCCATCTGGTCCAATTCTATTAATTTTTGTCTCATCACTCCATAATACGTTTTTCCAAAAATTAATAGGATTGTCCTTCTGGGTTCTGGCGAAGGCTAAACAATGGTAAAGCAATGGTTTTTTCCTGGAAATGCGCCCAAACAAATTTGCCTCGTTTAATCTTCTTCTGACAAGCCTGCTAGATATTTCCAAGCCAAAAGATTCATTAATATCAGACGCTATCTGCCATGAAGACTTGAATGGATCAATTTTTGCCATTCTTACCATTGCTGCATCTGTACGCAAGTTTGTTTTTCGAGGTCTTGGCTTCCGACTTTTGCCCTTAATCAATACATCGGGATTCTCTACACATGATTTAATGGCATTGTAAATTTTTTTTCTTGAAACTTTAGCAATTTCCGATACTTTTTTCCCATTTTCATGCATTTTCCATATGATCCGCCTATCCTCGGTTGTTGTATGATTGCCTGATCCCATTTTGAAAATTTTTTTCTTTATACTTGTTTTTTTTTTAACACTTTAACAAAGTATCAAGTGATTTGAATGAAATCTACGCGTGTAATAACTATTTCAAATAAATTGTGCCATTTACATGTCCACTTAAAATCAGCTTTGTTTACGCAAAAATAATAACGGTAAATAATAAGCAGAATATAACGGAATATTTGAGTGCTGCTGAAACAAAAATTCTAAGAGCAACAATCTTAAGAGATAATTGTAGCATTTTATAAACTTCTAATTGACAAAACATAAAGTTTTTTTCTTAATTAAAATGTGTGCCATTTATATGTCCATAGCTGTATATAGACCCCAAATTGTTTCAGTATTTGTTGCAAATATTATTCCCATATATACATACATTATTTACCGTTACAAGCCTTCAGGAATATGGGACTAGCTTCTTACACCAGCATATGTTGTGTCTTAAATTTCTTTATGAATAGGTACCGCTACAACGAGTTCGAAAAAGGATTTGAGAAGGTTTTTCTGGGTAGATATTTAAGAGAAACTCAAGATTTGTTAGAAAACCGATTTTTATCGATTATTTTGCAATGGAATTTAAGAATGCTTGCCATTTCTGATGGTTCAGTTTCATTTATAAGTCAAATTTGTTAATACATTTTCCCACATTTTCTGATTAAATATGCTCAGTTGCTCAGTTTCCTAATTTTGATATTCTTCGACGCTTTTCTCGACTTTTGCAGTTGATCGATTGATGCTTTTACTACTTTCGACAAGTCAGTGACACAAATGTGCAGTAAAAGCACCTCAACTGATCAAAGAAGCTTAAACTGATAATGATTAATATATTTCAATGTGCGAGAGATGAGGACTGTGAAAAAAGTTCGAAAATGAGGGAATTACTCTCCGAAAATTCTTGTCAAACTCATGAAAAGCTTGTCGAATTGCTAGAAGCCGTTAAAGTAGTATGACTACCTCAAGTTCTAGAATTCATATGTGAAGCTCATTCAACCCAGCAAAGCAATACCAAAGCGGAATAGTCATGACGCCAAGATAATGGTGTATTAGGTGAGGTCAGAAGACACCTGATTACAAGTGTCCAAATTATCTGAAAAAGGGGATAAAGTAATAGATAATTATGTTCAGTACTAACTCATACCAGAAGAAAAATTTTACCAATGAAATTAAAAGTTTTTGAAAAGAAATTCATATTTAAAAGAGCCTGTACAAAATCAGATTTTTTTTTTATAAAAAAATTTTATTTTATTTTCAAGGCTAAATAATTTCAATGTTTTTTGTTTCATTATCGATTTTTTTTTTTAAATTTATTATAAACAAGTAAATTTTCTTACATTCTGCTCCTCCCTGACTTAAAGAAAAAAAAATAAATTTTTTTTCTGTACCAAAGAATTTTGAAATCTTGTAAAAAAAATTTACGAAATTTCAAGTGTTTTGTAATTTTTTTCCAGATTTTTTTCTTGTTTTTGTAAATATTACAAAATAACAATTAATAAAGTACAAATATACTCAAGGCTATTTATAAAGAATATTTAATTCATTGAAATCCATACGCTTAAGCAGTAAGAATTGATTTTCTTATTGAGTTGCTTTATATTTTTGTTTTATTTTTTTATTACGGAAATTATATGAATTTTATTTAAACAAATAAGGAAAAATGCGGAAAAATTTTAATTTTGTTTCAATATTTTATTTAACGTTTAAAATTTCCGTGTTTAAAATAAATTCATTTAATTTTTTATAACGATTTTATTTTATTTCACAAAGGCCTTTTAAAGTGTTTAGCTTACGCCGTTACGTTTAATCAACTTTGATTTTTAAGTCAGTGTTACAATATTGCTGTTTAATGAATTAAAAGTTCAAGGTCACTGCTCTTTACCTTATAACTCTCTTTTTATAATAACTGATTTAATAAACAGTTACAGCTTTTTATGTACTCTTTATTATTTAATAAATTTCTCTTTCGTTACTTATTTTATCATTATTCGCTTTTTTTGTTTCTATTTACAGATATCATTTTCGCTAACGAATATATTATCAATGAATTAATAACTGTATATAAATGAAGAGAAAAAAACGACGAAAAACAGCAAAGAAACAAAACAAAAAACGCTAAAATAATAAAAGTAAACAAAGCAAACTCCCTCTCTTACTCATACATACATACTCAACCATTACTCAAGTATACTCTCAGCTCTACAATTACTTTTTATACTAAAGGTGCTAAACAACAACAACACATATTCATACATTACCTCTTTATGAGTATCAATAATCGTAAACAATCGCAGCAGCAGCAGCAGCAATAGCAATAACAACCGTAATATTTAACCAAGATAAGGGTTTCTCATTTACGTTGGTTTATTTTAATGACAACAATCAACGAACGTTTGCAAATATTTCAATAAATTATTGCATTTAAACAATAATTTTTGGCATTTCACTCAGCAGCAAGCATTTCAAATTGTGTAATTTAACGCGATTGTATATTAATTGAATGGGAGAAGATTGTTTAATTTCTCATTAAAAAAACAAAACAAAACAAAACATGGATCATTTGGATTTAGCTGGAGTGTTGACAACACCACCGCAATGGAATCTGCCAGTATTCGAACAACAAGGTAAGTTTAAAAACGTCAAAATGATAACAAAACTGATAAAAAAATGTTAATAAAAATGCTTCTGATTTATTAATCGTCTGTAAAGTATTGTGATGCATGATTTTTTTGAAAGGAATTAAAAGAATTTATTACTAAAAGATACCGAACCGTTTAAAAATGTGGAATTTTTGTTAAATTTAAAAGCTTTTGTTGTTAGTTATGACCTAGTCCATGTCACAATACCATCATGCGTAACAAAAAAGAAACTTTCTGGCTGCAATTGTTTGTGTACAATCACTTCAAGCCCCATATGCGATAATTTTGCTTTTTGTCGTAGCCATAGAGCTCGACTTTACACATTCATTAATTTAAATCTAAAATAAACCTAATGAGCTGCAAAATAGGCCCAATTGGTGATGATCATATTTGCAACCTGTCAGCTAAGGGTTACAGGTCCCCTTAACATAGTTGATGAAATATTTTCGAGTTGTATAAGGAAAAGAGGAATTACTTCCAATCCGCTCTTCTTGAAGGTACAGCTAGATTGTCAAAGTAGGCGGGACTTTGCTCTGAAAATCTCTTAATGCACTCAGACAACCAGACTCCGATTTCCCTAACGAAAAATTTTTTCAACGTCGTACTCGTGCATAAATGCCGAGGATTTCTCAGACAAATTCTTACCTCTGAATTTCATTGCTAATGATATTGACCAGAGCCGGTACGACATAATACAGGGCATAGTTATAGCGATTGTCTCAATAGACCGCTAGTTTTACCAAGCCGCTCAACTTCGGTGGCAACAGGAACTTAAATGCAAAATTGCATTACATCCGCTGGCCTAGCTTAGATAATGGCCAGAAACCTTTCGCCATGAATTGCATGCAACTAAGCAATACGGATTTGTAAAGAACTTTATTTTAAACCCGAGTTATTTTTAATTCTTTATAATTTTCCTTTCTTTACGCTTCCCATTTTCAATTAACTTCGCATATTTATTGTATTTTTCTTTTAATCAATTCCCCCTTTTAATTTTATTTTCTTTGTTTTTAAATGGGCATCAAAGACTGCCTCTCCCTTTTAGAAAAACGAAAGAAAACATACAAATTAATTTTCTTACTCTCTGTTTTGATTGAGTCTTCTTCTTTTTAAAACGAAGCATTCCTTTTAGATAACTTTGGGGCAGCAAAGTTGTTTCTGCTGCCACTGTTGTTGTTGTGTCGTTGTATTTCTATTTATTCTCCAGTAATGAGAAGAATGTTTTCTTCTTCTTCCAACTATAAAATAAAAACAACAGCAATAAAAACACTGTGTGTGTGCGTATGTGACATGTGTTGGGAGAGTAAGCAGGGAGATGAGATTCTAAAAAAAGATGAACTCGTGCATTGTTTTCGTTTTTTTTTTTATTCTTCATCGTCTTTTTTACTTGGAGCACTCTCTGCTTGCTGTATATAGGCATTCCAGTGTATACTTGTGTTTTTTTAGTTTATTTTTATAGTTTTTTCTTTTTATTATTTTTCGTGTTTTTGTTATTGTATTAATAAATTAATTGCAAAAGCTTAACGTTATTAGACAATATTGCTGCTGTTGTAATGGCATCAGCGGCAGCAGCATGAACAACTGCATCAATAATAACGAAAAACGAGAACTAAAAATAAAAAACACAAAAAAAGTGTGGAGATAAACAACTTTTGCCTCATCACGATCATTATAATCATTATTAACTTAATTATTGGAAACATTATGACCAACCAGACTAATGACTGCATTCACCAGCAGCAGCAGTTGCATCAGCATGAGCATCAGCATTATTGTCATCTTCAAAGGCATGTTCTTAAGAAGTAGAATAACAACAACAACAACAAAAAAACAACACAGTTCAAGAAAATGGAAAAATTTAATTTATAAGGGACTCATGCATGCATGCTGCTGTTGGTAGTTGTTGTTGATTTTGATTTCATTTAAATGGGTAGAGAGGCTCTACTATCGGAACGTGTGTGCGCAATGAAGAGGAGAATAAATAGTGCAGAAAGGTTAAGGGAAGGTCGACTAAGAGAAGTAAGTAAAATGTGAAATTAAACAAGTAGCTTGCGAGTGCCTTATGTTTGTTGACCTAAACACCAGGGGGAGGAATGAGCTTTATCGCTAAATTCCTTTCCTTTTTCAGAATTCTTTTCCACGGCAATCAAATTTACGTTACGGAACGATTCGAATACAATTCGGCCCATTATTGCCAGTCCCAGTGGAAGCTACATCAACCGGTAAAATTTTTCCAAGTCCGGGATGAGCAACAGAGTTGTTGCAACAACAACAATTGAGTTACTTATCTTTGTCTCAGCCTACATTGTCCTACATTTCTCATCATTCGAGACGAGGCATTTGACATTTTCTTTTGCTTTCTGTAAACGCAGATCACGTGTGGCTTGAAATTAAGATCGTCAATCGTTCTGTTTTATTAGGTTTGACGAATCGTAGACAAATTAGTTTTTTTCCGTTTCGTTGAGTATAACTTTCCGAATATCCGTTCCCACTCTACAGAAAGGTTCTGGCTTCACTAGTGGCGTGTAAGCTCCTCTCCTCATAAGCTCATCTATCTGTTCAAATTGTCGCAAATTCTCACCTTGGTGTAGTTGAAGTGCTTGTAGTCTAATAGGTAGTGATTTTGATTTATTAGACGTAAGGCCAGGGTTCAAACCCCTGCTCAGACATCTCAGACATAATGAACAATGAAAAATTATTTTTTCACTGACTTCCTCTCAGCAGATTTCTGGCAAAAACTCTTGACAGTAAATACAATTGCCACGAAAAGTTTCTGAAAAATCTGTCGTTCGGAATCGGCTTTAAACTAGGTCCCGCACACGACATAAGTGGTGTGAGAAGCTAGATCGTAATCCTGACTGAACGGTTCCAATGACCAATTATGTATGTAAAGTGTGTTTTTTATAGAGGTATAGAACTTTAAGTTGGCATTACTTTTCAAAATGGCGACCGATTTAACAGCTGTCAAGTGATTTATTCTCAATTTGGTTTGGCAATTCATCATGAATAGACTCACGCCTGAACAACGCTTGCAAATAGTGAAATTTTATTTCGAAAATAATGGTTCTATGCGGAAAACGTATCGCGCACTACGTCCATTTTATCGTCGACAAAATCGTCCATCAGAGCAGTTAATTCGATTAACCATGGAACGTTTTCGCACCACGTTTACTCTTAGTGATAACTCGCATCCCCAGAGACGCTGTACGGTGCGTACAGAAGAAGCTATTGCTGCTGTAGAGCGTAGCATTGAGGAAGACCCGAATGAGTCCATCCGCCATCGAGCACAGGAATTGGATCTGTGTCCATCCACTTTATGGAAGATTTTGCCGAAGGATCTTGGTTGCGTGCTTACAAAATCCAACTCGTGCAAGAATTGAAGCCAAACGATCATCAAGTAAGGCGTAGATTCGTCGAATGGGCCCAAAACGAGATTACCGTTGTTCCCGATTTTCATAAGCGAATTTTGTTTAGCGATGAAGCGCACTTCTGGTTGAATGGCTACGTTAACAAACAAAACTGCCGCATTTGGAGTGAAGGTAATCCTCAAGTGTATGTGGAAACACCGTTACATCCAGAAAAACTGACTGTTTGGTGCGCTTTATGGGCTGGTGGAATCATTGGTCCGTACTTTTTCAAAAACGATGGTGGCCAGAAATCATATTTAAAATGTAATGCCACAAGATTATCTTTCGGATAAATAAAATTCATGTCAATCGAATAATCCATCGTTGTTTTATTGCAACTTAAAGTTCTATACCTCTATAAAAAACACCCTTTAGTTGGTGTAGCTTCTCTAGACAGTTCCGTACTACTTTCGAGTTAACCTCGAAATAACGGAATGCACGGTTGACGCTCCGGTCGTCAGATATAATTCTTATGTCTTGTCCTTTGTGTTTTGTATTTCATCTCCACATCTTTCGATGGGATAGACTTGGAAGATATCCGCTAGAGTAGCCTTAAGCTAGGAATATTTCGCTCTTGAATCGAAACCTGCCGTTCCGGTACCGATATCTGTGTCCAATTAATTCGTATCCGTCTTTTAAAAGAGTATTTAACCTCTTGGTTCATATCCAGAGTAGTGATTGCTCTCAATTTGGTCACTGAATTGCTTACCAGATACCTTATCTCATCTATTTTACATTCGTTTATTCAGTTCTTCCATTTCAAAATCTTTAATTGGTTATACTTCCCATTAATGCCGGGGCAACTGTTGCAGCATTAATGGAATGAATGAATGTCTCGAGATGTGAAAAAGAAGAAAAACGAAATGAATCATATTCAAAATGAGTTCAAAAGCAAAAATTACGAAATCTATGAATATAAACGAGTATGTAAGAGTGTACGTATGTATACAGTATGTATGCCCGCGAAACTTAACGTCATAATAATTATTATTGCATAGATAACAATCATCCTAGAGAGAATTAATGAATAGTAACCACAAACAAGAGGCAGCACAAACAAGATGAGGCAGAAACAAAGAGGACTAGACAAAAAGCATAAAAAAGACATAAAAAAGGCAAATGATGGTCCAACATTATCTTGAAAAGAATTTCAAAGAAAAACTAAACAATAGTTTATAAATAAGATCACATTAAGAAGGTTCACACACTCTCTTGCGCTCTCTGTCTCTCTGATCTAGTCCCTAAACAAATGCGTAATAAATGCAGGATAATTGTTTACATCAAGAAAGGCAATAAAACCATATCCTTTCAATTGTTTACAATGTGGAATGCGTTAAAATAATTAAGTTTTCTTTGCATTTTTCCCTTTACAGATGCTTTATTCCTGTCTTCATCCCGGCAAATGCTGGAACCCATTATGGAAGAGACTTCAGAGGATGAAGAATGTGCTATGAACTCTTGGCATCAGTATGATCAGTCGGCCAGTGATGCTGAGGGCAATGTAACAGAAGGTGATTCTACCTGCGGCGCTAGTATTAGTAATGGTGGCAATAGTTTTTGGAGTTCCGCTGAATCGGATACAGGATCTGTGATTAGAATCGAAGTAACTAAAGGTAGGTTATTTTTATATGTTTTAAGCGAGAAAGCAAGAAATTTTTAAAATCCCTTTCTTTTTTAGATAATGATTCTCACTCTGAACGGGATTTCCTGTGTCCGGCCAAGCGAGCCAGACGTTGCGACGATGCCATTAACGAAGAAGAGGTCATACTACGCCGCCCTGTGGGCTATGGCAGTGATTTAAAGAACAATAGCTTGGAAAGATTTTTAAACTATGAAAACTTTTCACGTGACTCTTGGGGCAATCAAAGTCAACAGCGCAGCAGTTTGGGCAGCACACGCAGAGGTGGTTATGATGATTTCTATTCAGATTCGGATTCATTGTCTTACAATTCCTTGAGTCGTTCCTCTAGTCTCATACAATTCGAGTCTCTGGAAAGGCAATTGCTTATGCAAGAACAACATGCCAGCATGACTAGTTTGGGCAACTCCTCGCCTTCATTGCTGAGTTTTGATATGCAAAATCAAGAGGATTTACAAGCTAAGAATTCAAATCATTCGGCTAATAATTCAGGCAATAATAGCCGTAGAGGCTCACAGTCCTCTTTGCTTAAGAAATACGAGTCACTGGATGGCCGTTTGCATCAGACTTATTATGATTTGGATAAATTGAATTTCGATGATATGCAGGCGGTACATAGTGCTGGCACAGACAGTTTTTCACGAAACTGTAACATGAAGATAAACAGCCACCTGGCAGAATTGAGATCCGATTCTGAAGGTTCTTCTTCGGAAAGTTCAGAGCTTAACTCCAGGCCTAGAAGTGTTCTGTTGAAGGAAGAAAACACCGACAAATTCAATCGTTTAAATAGTTTACAAAGCAAAAAAGGCAAAAGCTCTGCAGAAAATCTCTCCGAAGATTCGGGCTATTGTGAACCGGCCATGGCATTTGGTTTACGCCGAACAAAGTCCCAAACATTAATCAAAAACTATGAGAAATTTTCCGAAGAGGAAGAAGAAATGATGGAGAATAAATCTTTAAACTATAAAGACAATTTAAATGAATTTAAAAATATCGGTACACTAGAACAACAACAAAACAGCCATAGTAGCAGTGGCAACATAAAATCACCGCCTCTTTCGCCTCAACTTGAGTTCATAAGGCATAAACAACGCCATGAAACACATTCACCATCACCGGTCTCCTCAGAAGTGTCGACATCATCATCCCAAAACTCGCGAACCTCTTGTTCTTCTTCAGCATCATCATCATCGGCATCAACTGCTTCTACGGCGTCGTCTTCAGCGTCGTCGTCGTCATCAGCGTCATCAACATCATCGGCCACGACATGCGCATCGAAGGCCTCATTCACTTGGCTAATAACCTCCACTACAAACAACTGCACCGCCTCCCCCTTAAATAGATCACCGTCGTCGTGTGTAGTAGACGACGACGGCGACGACGAGGAAGAAGTGCCGTCTCCCAGAGCTTGTTTAGCAGAGCCAACACAAATTAGTATAAACGATCTACGTCTAGCGGAAACAACCAGCGAGGAAAACGTTCAACATTTCGGTGGAAATTTAAATAGAAATATAAACGGCGGCGAGTGTTTAGAGTGTAAAAAACTTTTAAAAGAAAACTTTTATGCAGAGCAACAACAAGCGAGCTCCTCTCTTTTGAAAACGTGCCGTAAGTGTGGTGAAAATATTTGTGGGAGTTTTTTCAAATGCCAAAAATGTAAGGAAAACAATTTTAAAAATAAAAATCAAAATCCACTAGACATAGAACAACAACAACAACAACAGCAGCATCAAATAGTAGAAAAAGAAAATTGTCCAAATTGTGGTGAATATATTTCGGAGAATAAAACATTGTATGAATTCAGTGAGAGAGTGCGTAAAAAGTTACAAATACTCAGCGATGCTCATGGTGGTAGTGCTGGTGGTGGTGAATTTCCATTAGACTCTTTAGAACGTAATAATAAATTGTGCGATAATTTCATAGATTTTGAAAATTCCGAAACAAATTCCTTAAAGGATTATAGTTCCTGTGGTGCAACGCCTAAAACGAAACATTTCAATTACGTTTGTAAGGCGAACGAAGAAGATTCTTTACCTTTTAAGGGCCTGCAACGTTACCAGCTGTATAGTTTAATGCCGAGTTGGCCTTTAAAAACGTGCAGCGTGCCAAATGATTTAAATACCATAGGACGCAAAAAGAAAAGTAAAAAACCTCAACACAACTACTCCTCCACCTACAACCAAGACCTCCTCCAACCAGACCAACACCCAGATAATGAGGCAGTGATTGCACAAGAGGATTTGTTTAGTGAAAGTTTAAATATTAAAAAAAGTTCCAGTTGGCACGGTTTGAGCAGCAGCAAACACAAGCTTGTCGGTAAGACTGAAGACAATAACAAAAATTTGGGTTTATTGCATCGCTCCTATTACGATCTGTCTGCCTTAACGAAAGAAGAAAACGAAAGAATGGCGGAAAAACGCTTATCCTCGGATTATGAAACGGAAATAGTTTGTAAAAATAATTTCTTATTAGATGAGCTGTCGGCCCATTTTGATAGAACTGCCTCGATATTAAATGATAAACCCCTGGATGAGGAGGATGTAACAGAAAATGTAACACTTAACCTTAGTAATTCTTCCTCAACTGAAGAAGAAGCTGAGGCGGTTGAGACAGAGGCTAAAGAATACGTACAACATGTCCAACTGGTTATACGCCAGCCGCCTTCACGGCAAAAACGTAATAAGGATAACGAAAAAGCAAATAGTTTGACTCAGGACTTTACCTTTAATGCCATTATGCAGTGTGGTGGTCAAGGTGGAGTTGGTAAAACCTTTGATCAAGATCCCACCATATTGAAAACCAGTTATGCGCAAAGTTTGGAAAAATGTAATTTTGATTGTAAGGAACTCTCCAGCACACAAGATTTACAACGTGCCCGTACCATGCCCAAACGGCGTTTTCAGTCCCAGGCTTCGGCCAATAAAAAGAAGAGTTTGGTTTCCAGTACACCCAATCTAAATGCCTTTGAGCAGGAGGATATTGAAGATGATTTATTTGTGTCCAGTGCCCATACTTCCATGCATCAATTGCCATTGAGTCAAACCCAAAAGCCTTTGGGCATCTTATTGCCGGCTGGATCACGTACGTCATTTGGTAAAGAGGTTTCCTTTTGTCCTGTCGTATCCAAATACTGCTGGCAAGAGCAATCTTCAGAGGAGTGTAATGAGGGGTCACAGGAATTATTAAACAGGGATGAAGAAAGTGAAGATGAATTGTTAGATAATGCAGATGCTACTGTAATTTATAATACCAAAGAGAATGAGAATATAGCCGCTAAATTTAATGAAGAGAGTTTAAAAAGAGAACAACAACCCAACGAGAACAACAATGAAAATGAAATGATCGCTTGTTTGGGGAAAGAAACAAATGAAAATGAATCATTAGAGGAGAGTACAACAGAAGAGCAACAAAACGAAAATGAAACACTTGCTAAAGAGAGCGAACAAAAACAAGCTGAAGGGGAACAAATGGTATTTAAAGAAACACAACAATCTAGCGGTGAATTATTGTCAGCCACATTAAACACAGTTAGTTTAGCAACGAACGTAAACAATGAAACATTAAAAGTGGACGCGCAAAATAATAACAATAAAAACGATCAAAGTGATACAAATTTAAGTGAAAATAAACGTGACAATAATATCAATAAACCCACTGTGGTAGTGGCCAGACCATTAAGCATTCAATTGCCAATTTTAAGTGAACCACCTATAAATCGGGCCCATCATATACTCTATGCCAGTCAACAAATGTTGGATAATTTCCAAAAACAACAAGAACACGAACAATACGAACATTTCAAGTCCCAATCGACCTATAATCTAACATCTACGCAACAACAGCAACAGCAACAAAAAATGGCCTCTAATAACTCTTTATCGGCAGAGCTACAAACCACCTCCAATAACAAATTAAACAATAATAATGAGGTGATGAAAACGAAATTTAAACATGAAGAAAAACATCCCAATTCCAAGGGTTTCTTGTCTAGATTTGCAAATGGTTTTCGATTTTCATTGCGTAGAAATAAGAAAAAATTACAGCAACAACAACAACAGCAACAGCAAAAGGAGAATCAATTAACGGATGACAGTTTAAGCGGTCAAGCTAAAAGCAAATCTTTGCCAAACAATATTAAACAACAACAGGATTTCATACACATACCATTAAAGGGTCCTCTAAATAAGCAGCAACAGCAACACAATGGCAATACTCAGCAAACGAATGGCAATGCTTTAAATAAAAAACAAAAAGGCGCTAAAATCTCCAGTAGTACTGGTAGTACTACTACTACTACGATGAATACAAATGATAAACAACAGCCACAAAAGGTAACGGGCAAGCCACCCATACCACCCACCATGCAAAAATTGCAAAGCGCACAATCCTCTCAGCAGCAAACGCAAACACAAACACAACAGCCTCTAGTGGAAGTTGGTTTAAGCCGTTTCTACACTGAAACTAACAACACGAGTACCATCTCGAATGGTGTTTATAACCCCCGTACTTCTACGCAAGATTTCCTCAACTCGGAACGTTTTTACAATCAACAACAGGAACCGCAACAGCAACAGCAGCAGTCGTGTAACAACCATACTCTTACGCTAAACAACGCTAACGAAGAAAATGTGGAAATTAATCAATCGCTTAACAACAGCAGCACCACCACCAATAATAATAATAATGATCAAGAAAATAGTTTTAGTGTAACAACACCAACAACAACAACAACAATAATGACGGCCGTTAATAATAACAGTAGTAATTCAGATTACGACTTTAGCTCCTCACCATCGCGTGCCAGTGTTTCGCAAAAGACCCAAATGTTTAATAATCTGTCGCGTCAAACGTGTAATAATACGCAACCGAAAATCGGTTTAATCGAAACCAATCTCGATACTCATGAAACAATAATAACCGGTAAAACGCGTTCTCTCATAAATATCGCACCGCAGCAGCAGCAGCAATTGCGTTCGGCCGGTAATAAACGCCATCACAATAATATCATTACAAACGCCCATCATCATCATCACCATCATCATCATTTGCATCAGCCGAATGCCGATGATGAAGGCTACGATGACAATGATGATGATGAGGTGATTGTACGTCCCGATGGCACTGTTGTTGTTATTAAAAATGCCGGCTCCAATGATAACTCATCACCGGCATCGCAAGCAGCCCAAATTGCCTCTGTGCGTCGTCCCCACAAGAGTATGGAATTTTTATTGGATAAAGAGAATCAAAAGGATGTTATGGTAAGTAAATGTCAAATACTATGTATGAAATATCAACTAAATATATACCACACACACACACACAGATGTTACGTTTGTGTACTCTTGGCAAATAGTTGTGAAAAAAAACAGGAGGGTTGCCATATACATATGCATGCATGTCCCCTCAATTTATGAATTTCTAATTAGATTAAGCCAAGAGTTGAAAATAATTTTTTTTTTTCACAAGTTCCCATAAGAATTTAAAAAATTTATTAAAAAAGAAAAGGAAAACGTAACGTACGTGAGTGCATAACTAAATTAAAAGTTATGAATGAAATGATAAGAGAAAAATACAAAATGAAAGTGATACTCAAGAGATTCTCCTTAATTAGCGAAGCAAGTTGTGATTTTTTTCTCCTGAAATTTTTTCAATTTTCCAAAAATTCTTTTCCACTTTTGTACTACAAACTGAAAAATTTTATTTTTAAATCAACACGATAGTGTTTTGGCTTACTAGACCAGGACTCCTCAGCAGTAATACAAAAAAAAAAAATATTTCTTTCGACTTCCTTTTCTCAGCAGCCTTCTGACAGAAGCTCTGAAAGTAATCATGGAAAATCACGAAAAAAATTCTCAAATCTTTTATCCGAAGTCGAGGTTAAACTGTAGATTCAGTTACTTATGGATAAAGTTAACACTCACTGGCATTGTTTGTGTGGAAATTCTTACGAAAAGGTTGTAATGCGTGTAATTATAAAAAATTCTTTACTTTTTGCTTAGTCTCGGTGGAATATGTACTGTTTTGCCTGATGTCAAAACCAAAGTTTTGCAATTTTGAAGGCAGTTCAGCTAAGGTTAGCATAATGATCCACTAATCCTGAAAACAACTTTTTACAACCTCGTGGTGACACCGTAGTAGTTGGGTTTTCAAGATTGTAAATTTTTTTCCGTTTACTAACCGTGTAGGGAGTGTTGCCTTAATCCAGGTTATAAAAACTTTAAAATTTCAGACACAATCAAACCCGGGTGAGCTGGTACAACACATTTCCTAAGTGTAAGCTGGTACAACACATTTCGTAACAGTAAGCTGGTGTTTATTAGGCTCACAACTAGGGAAACAGAGGTTAATAGGAATGGGAGTATAGTTCTCAGTTTTCTTGTCCTCAGAGGCTTAGATTGCTTTGGCATAAAGAGCTTGACTCTAAGCTTCTTTGTTTGATGTCATTTCCAATTATTTCATTTCCACTTTTCTTTCCTTAGACAATGTAATTGTTGATAGGGCATTCCCTGTTAATCCCTTCAAACACGTAATCAATCCTTGCAGCACTCTCAAGACCTTAAAAATAATAATCACCCAGACACTTAAGGCTGTGCCCTTTGTGAGATGAGTACACGGTTACAAGATACTACTCAGTCTCCTCTTGGGTGCATACAACTTCCCCACTGCCTTGCCTATATTTCCGTATCCCATTCCTTGCCTCTTGACTTACATTGATAACATCAGTTGAATTCTTTACAGGAAATTCATGTAAAGTTTCACTTGTTTTATCGTCTTTTGCGGCAACATTTATCTATGTACATACATACACACATACATAATTGGCCATTACAACCCTTCAGTCAGGACTGCGGCCTAGCTTCTCACACCACCCACGGCTTCGAATGACAGATTTTTTTTGAGAAACTTTTCATTGCAGTTTCTTATTTGCTCCCAGAATTTTTTCCAGAAATCTTTTGATAGAAATTCGCTGGGGTTTGAACCGTGGCCTTGCGTTTAATAAGCCAACGCACTACCTACTAGACTACGGCGACTTCCGCGTCTACCTTCGTTGTGTTAATTTCTTTCATCACAGCATATCATATCTCCCTATCCGACATCTTAGAGTTTCTCTCACTTAAAGAGAATGAACACAGAGTGTTTGCAGAAGATTCGCATACTTCAGTAGCCTCTCCACAGCATCTCTTATATCCCTCCAAATCCTTTAAGTCCAGCACGATTTGCACTGATTACAGACGATTTTTGGAGATTTTCATTTATTTCTTCCTTGCAACAGCATCTTTTATATCCTATTAAAACATTCATACCAAACAGTGCGTCTCATTTCAGAACCATGAGTAGCAGTGCTTATAGGAAATTGCCTCTATGGCTCACTTAAAAAAGGTTCTTGTTTGTTGCAAGATTTCACAAAGCCTCACTATTGAAGTTACAATTTTTTGCTACACCATCGTTTCCTCATTCTGTTTTAAAACGTCCTACTGCAGAAATATGTTGAGCAACTCAACGAGTACACTATATAGTCCTATTTTGAAGCAGCGGTTCAAAGTTTGAAGAAGGCAGTTCCCATAATTCCATTGTAGAAACGTTATCAGCAACTCAACAAGTACATCAACCAGTTTTTCTTTGTAGGCCCCATAAGTCTTCAAAGCAGTTCCCAATTTTCGATTGTAGTGTGAATATAATCCGCTAAGTAAAGTTCGTTTTCATGCAGTCGCATTCCTATTTTGGCCGCAATTTATTGCCCTGTTTCCAAGCATGTTCTACGTTAAGCCTGCAATCATCTCGTCCCGTTCAGAATCTATAAGAGAGAGAATCATTTATCGAAATTATTTTCTCGTTATTAAAGGCACCATCTGTAATTGAAAGGGGCTGCGTTGCAAATTAATTTTTATCTGAAAGTTTGCCGCTGTAGTTACTATCATGTAGTCAGGTAGAGACCTTTTATTGTTGACTTCCTCAGAACTCAACACTGAGTTTGAATGCGTTGCAAAGAATTTGTAAACAATTGTTATCCCCCACTGTAAATGCTACTTTGTTTGCAAAATAGACCACCACAGGAATTGTGATTCAAACTGTGGCCAAAGTTTTGTATTCCATTTCATTTAAAATATTTAAATTTTATTCCAAATCACAAACATTGAAAGTTCCTTTCCTTTAACCCAATTCATGCGAAAATACCCACCCAAATATAAAATTTATGAAATAAGTTTCACAGAAAAGAAAGGAAAAACAAACGAAATTATCAAAACAAACACATAAAATAAATAAAAAAAATAATGATGAAGAAAACTAAGGCAAAATAACAATAAAACAAACACGTTTCTTTATGAACACACACAACAATAACAACAAAAATGAAAAAAAATTGTTATAGAAAAAGCATAAAACCATAAGACCTAACCTAACAATTTATTTGCACACACACACAGGAGAAACCATTAGTATTTCAAGGTGTTTTTTCTAAAGCAAGAAAAACTTTAATCCTTTTGTGTTTCGTTTTCAACGAAGGCAACTCTGTTCGTTAACAATGCTTTACTGCTCTCGTATATTTAGATTTGTTAGAGAAACAGAAGACAAAAAAAAAATAACCAAAAACAACAACCACTCGTTTATTAAGGTGGGGCGCGGTGGTATACTTACTTGGAGTCTGAGAGCGAGAGAGTTTGTGTGCTACAGAGTTGGAGAGTGTAAAAGTATTTGATGCTGTACTGCAAGAGAACACAAGGAAGTAGTTATTGTTGTTGTTATTATTTAACAACACAAATTTTTATATTGGCACAGGCTGTAATACAAATACTCTCGTGCAATATAAACAAAAAAATTCCCAACAAACCCTTAATGAATAAATGCTGTTTTTGGTGGTAACGGTTGACTGGTTTGTTTTTGTTTGCCATCATCATGATAATGATTGTCATTTAGCAGAACACAACCAAGCGTAATGTAATGACTTAATTAAAGGGTTAAGAAATAGAAAATAATGTTTACAAAAAACAAATCTCTTTTCAACACCTTCAAACCCTTAAAAATTATCATAAGAGAATTGTTTTTTATTCTCGAAATGCTTAATTAAGGATTTATAAAGAGTTGAAGCATAACAAAAGCTATAATTAATGCGACAGGCATATTTAAAGCGTTAATAGGCTACACAAGTGGCTTTTTAATACTATTTTTTATTAGTTTTAAAATGAAAATATTTGCATGACACTTGTACAAACCACTTGGCCAAACTTAATTTAATTTCAAACTTGTCAAAGCAAAGGTACTTAATCCTTTGGATCCAAACGGCGCCTCTCATATGCTACCCGATTCATTACTTCAACTCCAACGGCATTTAAGAAAGAGGCTTTTTCGCCTCTTAGGCGGTTTAAAGCATTCACAATGCAGCAGATATGCTGATTAGATGCTCGAGCAATGGGTTTTCACTGAGGATTTATCGAACAACACGTTCTTCATTTCTTAGTCGATGGTTGACACCACAAGCAAAATTGTTGCTTAATTATAGCAGAAGTAATTGCAGAAAAACCATTGCATTCAGAAAAAAAGTTGTTTGGAGAAAACATCTCGAACAAAATATGAAAAATATTTCTTCGGCAACTTCCTCTCAGCAGATTTCTGACAAAAACCGTGAGAGTAAATAAAATTGCCAATGAAAAGTTTCTCATAAATCTGTGGTTCGGAGTCGACTTTAAACTGTAGGTCCCGTCACTCATGTATACAATTAGCACACACAACAAAACTGGTATGAGAAGCTAGGTCGTAATCCTGACTAAATGGTTGTAATGACCAATTATGTATGTATATACATATGTATGTAAAGTGGACGGTGTGTAGATACAACAATACAATGCCACAACACATAAAACACGATCGGTTTTGACTTTATTGCTTGGGAAGTTTCCAGAAAAAGTAATTTCTCGCTTTTGGCAACGTCAAGTGACCACAAAGATCATATGATTTGATGTTGAGACTTTTTTGTGTAGCTCTAACAAAGCCCGTGTCTACATATATAACTATTTAGTATTAAAGTATTTGAAAATCAAAATTTGTTTAGTTTTCGCTAAGATATTGGCTGAAATGTGGAAAAAAGTGATTAAAAATTACTTTAAAAGGATTGACAAGCATTTATTTCGCCTATAAAGTGCAAGATTCAAGCATTATAATGTAATAATAAGTTTTATTGAAATCATATTCTCGTGTACATATATTTTTCAAACCGAAAAAATGCTAATCCTTTACAAAATGTTTCACTTTTTTTACTTAATAAAATTAAACTTAAATATACAGCAAAAATTGCTTGTAGCTTTCATTCTGTTTCCATGTTACAGCAAACACCGTAAATAACTCCCACTTTCACTCTCTCTGTCTCTGAATCTCTGCAATTAGTATTCGCAGTCAAAAGCCATTTATCATCATTACGCAATAATTTAACCTTTAACGCCCTTTAATTAATTTAATACAAAGCTAAATAACTGTAAATTGAAAAAAAATATATATGAAATCAGTTGTATTTTATTTAAAAAAAAATATAACAAAAGGATTTTAATGCTCTTTTGTTACTCTCTCCCCTCCCTCCCATTTTTTATTTGTATTTTTTAGTCATAATTGACTGCAGCTTAGAGAATAACAATCTCTTGGTACACATACATACATACATAAAGTATGCTGCTCTCCCTTAGTACAGTTTATTTTTTGTCAGCTTCTGTGTGTGTGTGTATGTGTGCATAAGTGTTTGTTTTTTTTCAATTTTTTGATTGTTATCATTGCCGCTTTTTATTATTATCATTGTTGTTCCCATGATTGTTGTTGTTGTTGTTATTTTATAATGATGATGTGTGAACATATTTGTAAGCTACTTAAACAGAAGTGACAATAAACAATATGAATGACAGACAATAATAATGAAAAACAACAACAACAACAATAACACAAAATAACTGTGAAGTAAGCACTCAAACAAAAGGTCAATCTGTTGTTACAACAGTGTGTGTTCATTGTGTATACATTTTTAGCTTAAAAATGAAAATTATTATTGAAATTTATTACAAAATTAAAGAAATAATAAAAAACACACAAATTAAGAAAGAGAAAATTTAATAAATGAATTAAATTTACGAAAAATTTAATTAAAACCAGTGCGAGGTTGTTGTACATATAGAAAATGAATGAATTATGGAGTGCCATAAATTCTTGGCATGAAATGTAATGTAAAATGCAAGTGCTTTTGTTTCATAAGTGTTGCCATTGTTCGGTTTATTGTGCATGCCTAGGCAAGGTGAATATGATGCGTTTTATTTATTTTTAATATGAAAAGTGTTTTATTTATAAATATTGTCTTTTATTATTACTTAAAAAAAAAGAATTGTGGGAGTATAATAAATAACCATCAGATCTTCAATCCCCAGATCTCCAATACCTATTTCTGTCAAATAATATGATTTCTTTGTTTTATCATTTACAACGATATGAAGAAACTAACGGTTAGAAAACAGATATTAAACAACAGTGGTGTTCAATAAAATAGCATGATTTTCAGTAGCAATCGATACTGTTCGTGATCGCTCCCACTACAATCGGATCTACGCTCCGGAACGATCCGATCCATCATCGGCCAAGGATTGTCAAACCAGCGAAAGCTGTATCAACCGGAAGTTTTTCCCAAGGGAGATACTTCCGGAGACAATAGCAGAACTGTTACAACAACAACAACAACAACAACAACTGTTCATTATACTACGATCTTCAGAGAGCTAGATCCCTTGAAAATTCATCAGATATTTGCGAACCCTAATACAAAGTAATAATAAGTAATAATCAGGCTTTTTATTGACATTAGAACAGCCAATAGTATGGGAATGAGTTGATTCAGCTACAGTGTTGGAAAAAATAATAGGGACACTTAAATTTTTCAATATATTCTTATATTTTTATTTACTTTTCCATAAATATTACAAAGTATATGCATTAATTTAAAGGTATTCAAATGGTTTAACTAATAAAAAAAAATAAATGACCAGTTATGCCAAATTCTTAAAAAAAAAATATAATTTATTTGAAAAAGGCCTGGAAAATATAATAGGGACACTTTAGGTTATGCTAAAAATATGTATATTTTGTTAAACATTACCATTATTTGCAAATATTATTTCAATTATTGGTTGAAGCACCTTTCATTTTAATTACCTCCTGACAGCGACGATTCATAGATCCGACAAGATTCGCACAGACGTCAGGGGGAATTGAATACCACGTCTCCTGAACTGTTTTCACACAATTCCTGTTTATTTTTTGATTTAAAGTTGCCGATCTTATTTTTAGGACTCCCCAAAGGTGTTCAATGGGGTTTAAGTCCGGTGATTGGGACGGTCACTCCATTACAGGCACCTCGTTCTGTTGAAACCACAATTTGACGCTTCTAGCGGAATGTTTCGGATCATTGTCTTGCTTAAATTCCCATTTAAGTGACATTTCGTCCTCGGCAAACGGAAGCATTTTATTCTATAGAATATCTATGTAGTCAGCTGCACACATTTTTCTCTGAATCCAAACAATAGGGCCAACGCCAGATGCCGACAAACACCCCCATAGGATTATCGAGCCTCCACCATATTTAACTGTCTTTTTTAGGTTAAATTCTGGATTTGAAGGACGACGTACGAACGATTTTCCGTCCGAACCAAACAAATTAACCTTTGTTTCGTCTGAACACAGTATATTATTCCGGTTTTATTCCTGTAATTTAACCCAAAATATACAAAAAAAGACTGTCAAAATTGCCATGCAAAAGTCTCTCAAAAATCTGCCGTTCGGAATTGATTTTAAACTTTAGGTCCCGCCACTCATGTATAAAATTTACACACACAACATAAGTGGTCTGCGGAACTAGGTCGTAATCCTGACTGAAGCGTTGTAATGACCAAAATGGTTCGAAGTAGAGTCTGAGTGTAATGGCTATTTTAAGTTCTTACTCTAAGCAAGGTGTGTCTAAGAACAGTGCAACAGGTTTTAAAGAGAATAAGTTGCCTAAATTTGTTTATTTTGTGGCAAATTTTGAATATTTTTAAAATTAATTTTCTGTTAATGTAAGTAATTTAACAAATTACTCAACTATTGTACATTTTTTTGTGTATATCCTATTAACCTGGCTAAATACAAGTTTTAATCACTTTTAATTTCAATTAAAAAACTTTTATGATTTTCCATGTTTTTAGTATCAACATTTGAACGTGTTGAAAATTTCTAATCAGTTATTAAACGAACGTCAGGTGAAACCTTGTGTTTTTATTTTTTGCTTTTTAAACATAAACATTAACACATTTTTTTTCTTTAAATTTAATTTAAATTTCAAAAAAAAAAATTAACATGGGTGGCCATATACGGCCAGCAATAAGAGGTTTTTGTATCCGCTATTAGAGAATGAAGAAGATTTTTTTCTTGACTTAATTTATGAATGAATGGAAAGAAAAGAATATAATAAAACGGAAGTAAACAAATAATTGTTTAAAATAAAAATCTTAACATACTTTCTAAACCAATTAAAAAATAAAAAAGGTTTTTTTTTAATTGAAAAAAAAACAAGAAATATTTTTGCTTACAAAAATTAATTGAAATCTGGCATCACTGTCTGGTTCACTAAACTAAAAAAAAATTTAAGTCAAATTAATTGCCATTAATCTGACATTTTACGTTTAAAATATTTTCCATTGTCTTAACAATGCAATGAATGCTTGAAGAATTTTATTTTAAAAAAATTTTTTTTCTTTTTTTTTTAAAGATTTTCTCTTTATTTATTATTGCCTTAAAAAAAATAATTTATTTTCTTTATTCCCTAAGCTTTGCCAAGATTAAATGTCCCTTTACAGCCTTGCCAACCTTAATTTCACTTTGTTTATGTTTATAGAATTTTGAGGTTATGTAGGGATTAGCATAACCTCAAAATTCTGTCAAGATTTTTATCTCAAAACAAAACAACCATAAAAACAGGAAATAATCTAAACACTATGGCGGCGGGTAAATTGTTTAGTATTATAACTCATGCATAAGACCACTTAATATTCCCTTGACACCGTACAGTACACGCAGTTTTCTGTTTATTTTCAATATTGCAAGTGCCACAGTCTATTCTATACCTACCTATTCGCTTAGCAGACAGACGAGACAGGCACAATATTTTATGGCACAATCCTTAATGAGATTATGAATACATAAACAAAAGAGAAAATAAAACCAAATTTTACTTGAAATGTAATTTAGAAGGTAAAATATAATAGAGACCAGTAATCTAAAATGTTAGCCTATGTGAGTATACGAAAATATTTAAAAAATAGAAAATCTTTTTAAATGAAAATTATACGAGGAATTGATCTCACGTTTCACGTAATAATTTACTTGAGATTTTTAAGAAATTGAAAAAATATTTTAAAGACAATTTTGTTATCGTAAGGCCATGTAAAGGGTGTTTTTTTTATAGAGGTATAGAACTTTAAGTTGCAATAAAACAACGATGGATTATTCGATTGACATGAATTTTATTTATCCGAAAGATAATCTTGTGGCATTACATTTTAAATATGATTTCTGGCATATGACCGCCACGGCTGGCGCGGATGTAGTCCAATCTGGACGTCCAATTTTCGATGACTTTTTCCAACATTTGTGGCCGTATATCGGCAATAATACGGCGAATGTTGTCTTCCAAATGGTCAAGCGTTTGTGGTTTTACCGCATAGACCAATGACTTTACGTAGCCCCACAGAAAGTAGTCTAGCGGTGTTAAATCACAAGATCTTGGGGGCCAATTCACAGGTTCAAAACGTGAAATTAGGCGGTCACCAAACGTGTCTTTCAATAAATCTATTGTGGCACGAGCTGTGTGACATGTTGCGCCGTCTTGTTGAAACCACATCTCCTGGACATCATGGTTATTCAATTCAGGCATGAAAAAGTTAGTAATCATGGCTCTATACCGACCACCATCGTTTTTGAAAAAGTACGGACCAATGATTCCACCAGCCCATAAAGCGCACCAAACAGTCAGTTTTTCTGGATGTAACGGTGTTTCCACATACACTTGAGGATTACCTTCACTCCAAATGCGGCAGTTTTGTTTGTTGACGTAGCCATTCAACCAGAAGTGCGCTTCATCGCTAAACAAAATTCGCTTATGAAAATCGGGAACAACGGTAATCTCGTTTTGGGCCCATTCGACGAATCTACGCCTTACTTGATGATCGTTTGGCTTCAATTCTTGCACGAGTTGGATTTTGTAAGCACGCAAACCAAGATCCTTCCGCAAAATCTTCCATAAAGTGGATGGACACAGATCCAATTCCTGTGCTCGATGGCGGATGGACTCATTCGGGTCTTCCTCAATGCTACGCTCTACAGCAGCAATAGCTTCTTCTGTACGCACCGTACAGCGTCTCTGGGGATGTGAGTTATCAATAAGAGTAAACGTGGTGCGAAAACGTTCCATGGTTAATCGAATTAATTTTTGCTATTAATTGCTCTGATGGACGATTTTGTCGACGATAAAATGGACGTAGTGCGCGATACGTTTTCCGCACAGAAGCATTATTTTCGAAATAAAATTGCACTATTTGCAAGCGTTGTTCAGGCGTGAGTCTATTCATGATGAATTGCCAAACCAAACTGAGAATAAATCACTTGACAGCTGTTAAATCGGTCACCATCTTGAAAAGTAATGTCAACTTAATGTTCTATACCTCTATAAAAAACACCCTTTACATAGTCTCGTTGCCTAAATTTCAGCCTGTCATTCTGTACTGTCGATTTCAGAAGTTTGGATTGCAATATCACTCGATATGATGGCTTTAGCGTGCAATAGTTTTGTTCATCTTATTCTGTTTTCTACCAATTTTCTTTTCGGTGGTTTTACGTACGACTTTTAGTGGTCGATTAAAAGTCCAGACATTTTAAAAATTAATTTTAAATGCGTGTTCTTTGAAAAGTACTTCAATTCTTTTGTTTTAATTCTTGTGGTTTTTTTTCTAAAGAAATTATATTTCTCTGACGTCTTTGTTACATGTGATTTGAATAAAATTTCTACTTCCTTCTACAAAATTTTAAGTTTTTGTGGTTTTTTCATTTGAATGAAATAAAAATTCTGGATTTGGTTTTTAGTGGTTTTCGAAAACTTGATAAAAGCGCATTTTTTTTTGACTTTAATTAGCTTTAAAAAATAAAAATTAAACGCATTTCTTTTAAATCAATTAAAAACAACAATGTGTGCTTAATTTCAAACTTTTCCTAAGAAACTATAAACAAATCATATATGATTTGTAATGCTGGGTGGTAAAGCTGCCAACCTTCCCTCTATGCCAAGAAAGCATATGAAAAATATCTAAAAAAAAAAAATTAAAAAAAAAAATAAAATAAAATTGTATTGTTGTACTGTACAGCTGCATTATTTAACTTTTATTTACAAAAGTTTGTTTCAAACATGCTTTAAATATTTACAAGATTTATAAATTTATTTTTCTTAAAGTAAATATTAAAAATCTTTTCGTTTCTCTTTGTTTATTTGCTTATAAATATTTATTTATTTTTTTTCTTTACTAATTTATTCTATTCTTTTTTCCTTTCTTTCTTCTTTTATTTGATAAAAATTTATTTGTTCTTTCTTTTTTTTTAATCAAATTTAAAAACCAAACCCCCCACAAAAAAAAAACTGGATTTCCGTTCTAAAATATCACGTTTTGTAAACAAAATTTGAATTCAAATAAAAAAATTTACCTTTTAAAACCATACACTCACTACATGCACGTTTATTTCCATATATAGAGTACGAATACGAATCTCTTGTGGGTGCTTATTTAACATGAAGCAATGCTTTTTCTTCTTCTCACTTGATAACTTAACTTAGCTTCGACGCCCTTAACTCGAGTCTCAAGTAAAGCCTGACCGTAATTAAAACTGTTTTGGAATCCTGGATACCTTAGCTATCCAGTCCCCCACAAGTCCATTTTTCATTGGATTCAGTAACATTTAAACAGGGCATCTTTTTTAACTCATTTGAAGAAATCAATTAGCTTTGTCGCCAATATTTCTTGTCCTAAGTAACGCTCAACACTTTTTTCTTTTCACTTGGTAACTTAACTTAGCATCAATGCCTATAACTCCAGTCCCATGTAACGCCCAACCGTAATGAAAACTGTTTTGGAATTCTTGCCTTGGAATCCAGTCTACGGGGTCCATTTCCCCCACAAGTCAATTTTTCATCCGATTTAGCCCATTTATACAGGGCACTGTTTTTTGTTCATTTGAAGAAATCAATTAGCTTCGTCTTCTATATATCTGGTCCCATGTAACGCCCAACCGTAACGAAAACTGTTTTAGAGTCCATTTTTATTCGATTTTGACCGATTTATAAAGAGCACACATTTTTTGTTTCTAATTTGACAAAAAGTTAGCTTCGTCGCCTATATATCCGGTCCCAAGTAACACCCAACCGTAACGAAAACGGTTTTGAAATCCTTGATACCATGGCTATCTGGTCCACAGGCTTCATTTCCCCCACAGGTCCATTTTTCATCCGATTTAGTCCCATTTTATGTAGGGCACCCTTTTTTTTGCTCATTTGAAGAAAACAATTAGCTTAGTCGCCTATATATTTGGTCCAAAGTAACGCCCGACCGTAAGGAAATCTGTTCTGGAATCCTGGGTATCATGGCTATTTAGTCCATAGGCGCTATTTTCCCCACAAGTCCATTTTTCATCTCCGATTTAGCAACATTTAAGCAGGGCACCTTTTTTTACTCATTTGAAGAAAACAATTAGCTTTTTCGTCTATATACCTGGTCCTACGTAACGTCCGACCTTAAGGAAGTCTGTTCTGAAATTCTGGATACCATGTCTATCAAGAACTCCAGCTCCATTTCTCCCACAAGTCCATTTATATCCGATTTAGCCCGATTTATATACATCACTTTTTCTTTTTGCTGTATTGCCTATATCTCCGGTCCCAAGTAACGCCCGACCGTAATAAAGTCTGTTTTGAATTCCCTGATACCATGGCTATCAAGTGCATTTCCCCCACAAGACCATTTTTCATTCGATAAACTCAGGGCACCTTTTTTTGCTCATTTGAAGAAAACAATTAGCTTCGTTGCCTATATTTCCGGTCGAAAGTAAGGCCCAACCGTAAGGAAACCTGTTCTGTAATTTTGGATGCCATTGCTATCCAGACCACTATCTTCATTTCCCCCACAAGTCCATTTTTATTTGGTGTTGACCGATTTTTATAGAGAACTTGTTTTTTTCTTGGTAATTCGACAAAAAAAAATCAGCTTCATTGCCTATATCTCCGGTCCCAAGGAACGCCCAGCCGTAACGAAAACGGTTTTGAAATCCTTGATACCATGACTATCTGGTACACAGGCTTCATTTCCCCCACAAGTCCACTTTTCATCCGATTTAGTCCCATTTTGTGTAGGGCACCTTTTTTTTGCTCATTTGAAGAAAACAATCAGTTTCGTCGCCTATATATTTGGTTCAAAGTAACGCTCGACAGTAATAAAACCTGTTCTGGAATCCTGGATATCATGGCTATTTAGTCCATAGGTTCTATTTTCCCCACAAGTCCATTTTTCATCTCCGATTTAGCAACATTTAAACAGGGCACTTGTTTTTACTCATTTGAAGAAAACAATTAGCTTCGTCGCCTATATACCTGGTCCTACGTAACGTCCGACTTTAAGGAAGTCAGTTCTGGAATCCTGGATATCATGGCTATTCAGAACTCCAGCTCCATTTCCCCTACAAGTCCATTTATATTCGATTTAGTCCGATTTATATAGAGCCCTTTTTCTTTTTGCTAATTTGACGAAGAGTTAGCCTCGTTGCCTATATCTCCGATCCCACGTAACGCCCGACCGTAAGGAAGTCTGTTCAGAAATCCTTAATACCATGGCTATCCAGACCTCTAGCTCCATTTCCCCCACAAGCTTTTTTTTATCCGATTTAGATCGATTTGTAAAGAGCACCTTTTCTTTTTGCTAATTTGACGAAGAGTTAGCTTCGTTGCCTATATCTCCGGTACCAAATAACGCTCGACAGTAAGGAAACCTGCTTTAGAAGCTTTGATACCATGGCCATCCAGAACTCTATCTCCATTTCCCACACAAGATCATTTTTATACGATTTGACCGATTTATATAGAAAACTCATTTTTTTTTGCTAATTTAACAAAAATTTAACTTCTTGGCCTATATCTCCGGTCCCAAATAGCGCCCGACCGTAAGGAAGTCTGTTCTGTAATCTTGGCTATCATGGCTATCCAGACCTCTAGCTCTATTTCCCCCATACGTCGATTTTTATCCGATTTAGGGCCATTATTACAACTTGCCGTTAAACTTGGGTTTAGTTAAAGGTACCTTTAGCTAAAGTGAACTTTAAAGTCAGCTTTAACTTCTTTTCTTTATTACAACTTACAGATAAAATAAAGTTAACTGTTTCCAACAATATGGCAGTGCTGGAGCAATGTCGATAAAACTGTTCAATTAAACAAGTTATTTTTAACGCAGTGGCAACGACGGGCTTCCTTTTTCTTGTTGTATTTGGTCATTTTGTTTAAATTTGAAGTTGCCATATTGAAAATAATTTATAATAGGGCAAGCTCTAACATAAACTTAACGTTAAAAGTTACCGGCAGGATGATCATCCCTTTAGCTTAACGCTCACTTCTGCCTTATTGGGTACCCATCATAATTTTTGGTCATTTGAAAAAAAAAACAACCTGCTCCGCTAGATTTTCTATCCCCAGGGTACCCGGTCGTAACGAAGTCTTCTTTTGGAATCCTTGATCTAACAGCTACCCAGCCCACTTGGTCCGAAAATCGCACTTTCTTAAATGTTATCGATATGTGAAAAATTCAAGTATTTGTCAAACGATGTTTTCGCAAGATTCTGTGTGTATTACGACTTTGAATCAATGCGTTTTTAGTCGGGATGCATGAGGTCTATTGGGTACAGTAACACGCCAGCCATAATTCTAGGCCCGGAAGACAAGCCAAAAGCTTTCATTCGTAAGATACGGAATGAAATGCTTGGGAAATATATGCCAAATTTGGAACTCAGTATTATCATCTCCATGAGTGGAGAACTTTTCACGACGGCGCGAAGGACCATAACTGTATCATGCGTTCGTGAAAACGCAAGTGAACAAATAAATGACTGCCGTGTATATACGACATCGGCCTCTGTAGATCAATAAGTAAATGCCGTATTTACACGACGTCTGTTGCTGTAATGCACCAAGTGTGTGCCATAAATACACGGCACTCGCCACGGAAGGGTGTAGGAAAACTTAAAGAGCTTTTCTTTAAAGTGCCTTTCATTACACCATAACCTCATTAATTTATGTGATAAGAGATATGCGGCAGATTAAAGTTTTTAAGAATTCATAAACACCAAAAACAACACAAAAAACATCTCTTTTAACAAGGGCATAAATCTGTTATTTACAGCCATTACACACATACATACATACATACATTTTTATAGCATTCCATACGGCTTCTTCTTCTTGTTCTGCTTCTTAGAAATAGCAGGACCCCATAAATTATGACAGCTTATGACCAAACAAAGCCGTGTGGGTATTTATAGTGTGAACTCATAAAACCAAATTCCTTTTAAATCCAAGGACTCACTTACTTGAAAGTAAGGAAAGGGGACGGGGGGGCAATAGCAATTAGTGGCTGGCTATAATGCGATATCCAACAGCAACAATGTTAGGAAATGTAATTAATTGAAGAGTAAAAATATTTTTTGCAACCAATTTCAGCCAGCCAGCCAGCCAGCCATATGCCCACCACCACCATCATCACCAGCAGCAGCAAACAAAGGCAGCTGGTGCCACTTTGCTATTTAAACAGGGAGTGTTGCAACATAACGACATCATTGTACACGTGGGGGTCTGTTATTCTGGTCTTTTGTCGGTATTTGATGACAACAACAACAACTAGGAAAAAAACCAAGTGCTTTATTTACTAAAAATTTTATACCAAACTTCCTCTACTCAACAATCCCAATCCACTCGTAGTTTTTCTTTAAAGGATTATTTGAACGAAGGTTGATTGCATATATGAATTAGGAAAACAGTTGGTGGTAATATGACACACCCAATTGCATAAATTGTGCGGTTTGTTACAACACTGGTCTCCCCTCCCTTTTCAAAGCAACTCTAAAGGGTATTTCTTCATATTTAGTTTGTGTTTCACTCAATATATGGCAGCAACAGGAAATACAATTTATTAAAAGCGAGTCTTCTTTTCTTCCCCCTTTCTTTCGTTCTCTGCTTTTGATGTTTTCTCTTTGTCCTCCATTTAAGTGGATTAAAAAAAATTGTCTTTGTATTGCAATTAATTTATGCACGATTAGTTAAAATTTATACATATTCCCCCTCGGTTTTTTTGTTCTCTCTCTCTCTTTCTCTCTCTCTAAATAGCGAGTGTTTGTGGCAGATAAAAACTACAGTAGCACTTAAGAATGTGTTGACAAATTAACACAATTCACTTACTTAACGGGAATAAGGGAGACAAAACGAATTGATATTTGAGTATATGAAGGAAAATAGTGTTGCCAGATGACAAATTCTTATACGGGTATTCCTTTACGTACATAAATCCTTTATTTATTTACATTTAACAACACACTTTAATTAATAACATCGGGCTATCAAATTACACGATACTTCCACAGATTTAAAACATCTTACGTTTTACGTGTACTAACTGGCAACATTACCTTTAGCTGTGTTTATAATGGGGGTGATTTTTTAAGAGCTATAGGAAAATTATTCGAAAAAAATACTTAAAATTCAGAAAAATTCGTGAAATCTTTATTTGAATCGATAGTACGGTCTTTATAATTTAATGTTTGAAGATTATTTCATGCAAATGTTGACCGCGACTGCGTCTCAAATGGTCCATCCGCTTAGTCCAATTTTGGCATACTCTTTCCAACATTTCGGCCGGTATCTCACGAATAAATGCTTCAATGTTGTCTGCCAATGCGTCAATTGAAGCGGGCTTGTCTGTATAGACATGTGCTTTAATATAGCCCCACAAAAAATAGTCTAAAGGCGTTAAATCGCACGATCTAGGCGGCCAATTGACCGGTCCCGAACGTGAAATAAAATGTTCACCGAACTCGCCTCTCAATAAGTCCATTGTTACGAGTGCTGTGTGGCATGTGGCAGCGTCTTGTTGAAACTACATGCCATGCAAGTCAAGCTCTTGCATTTTGGGCAAAAAAAACGTTGGATATCATCTCACGGTAGCGCTCACCATTCACAGTTACGTTACGATTCGCGGCATCTTTGAAGAAGTACGGTCCAATGATGCCACCAGCCCATAAACCGCACCAAACTGTTACTTTTGCTGGATGCATTGATAGCTTTTGCAATGCCTCTGGCTGATCTTCACGCCAAAATCGACAATTCTGCTTATTTACGTATCCATTGAACCAAAAATGAGCTTCGTCGCTGAACACAATTTTTCGATAAAGAAGTGGATCTTCGGCCAACTTTCCAAGAGCCCATTCACCAAAAATTCTGCATTGCGGTAGGTCGTTTGGCTTCAATTCTTGCACCAGCTGTATTTTGAAAGGCTTCACACCTAAATCCCTCCACAAAATTTTCCACGTTGTTGATTAACAGAGGCCCAATTGCTGCGAATGGCGACAAATCGATAATTGATGGTCATCATTAACACTGGCCGATACAGCTGCGATATTTTCTTCAGTTCGCACTCTACGTAAGCGTTTTGGTGGTTTAATGTCCAACAATGTAAATTTGGTGCGAAACTTGGTCACAATAGCCCGAATAGCTGCTTCAGTGGGTCGATTAAACTGACCATAAAATGGAAAAAGCGCGCGATGAACTTTCTTAACAGAGCATGCATTTTGATAATAAAATTCAATGATTTGCAAGCGTTGTTCATTTGTAAGACGATTCATGGTTAAATTATTGACCAAACTGAAGATGTTTGACAGTGAAACAAAACACGAAACGTGCGTGAGCTGTTTAAACCAGTGTTGCCAAAAAGATAATAGCTAAACAATCACCCGTTATTTCATTTATTCCCGCTTTGTTAACTTCTAGAACCTTACTGTTGATTTGCTATTGTTATCATTCTATGTAGTTTTGTTATTGTAAGTTAATCTTTGTTTTCCTATACTCCTGTAAATCCTTTATTGAGTTGTTATTGTAATGCTGATTTATTATCCTAACTTCTTTAGGAGTTTGTTATGATTTGTTTATCTCATACTTTTTGTAAGAGTTTATTCCATGGGACATACGTACATACATAATTGACCATTACAACCCTTCAGGCAGGATTATGGACCTAGTTTCTCACACCACTTATGTTGTGTGTGTGTTAATTTCATATATAAGTGGCGGGACCTACAGTTTAAAGTCGACTCCGAACGACAGATTTTTTTTGAGAAACTTTTCATGGGAATTTTATTTATTCTCAGAGTTTTTGCCAGTAATCTGCTGAGAGGAAGTCACCGAAGAAATCCTTTTTTTTTTATATTTTCGTTTTGATGTCTGACCTGGGGTTTGAATCGCTGCCTTACGTGTACTAGACTACTACTACTACTAGACTACGGTGACTGTGGTGTTATCGGGAACTTGCCAAAACCTGTCTTAAGATTCAGAGCCATAGCCTAACAAAGTTGGAATAAACTAACAATACCTGGTCACCTGGTCACACTTAAACCATTTTGATGAAAAGAAACTGTTTCCATGTATGTACCTTGGATGCTAGTTCAGTTAAGCTATCCTCAGAGAGTCTATCCAGCTACCATTCTCTGTTTATGCGGGACAATATTATAGAAGAACTTGAAGGCAGTTGCATGTGATTACAGAACATACAAAGATCTTTCTGTCCGCGAACTAGTATTCTGTCCTGAGCACCAATAAGGTAGTTATACTTAGGGATGTACTTATGAATTCCGGTCAATTGATCGTATATGATCGAAAATAGCCATATTTGTCGTGATTTCTACCAGGGTTTTCTCGCCTGCGATAATTTCTGAAGCGCGCAATATACCTGTGTTTTAAGTGAAGACACAATCATGTGGCCAATGCTCGTAATTGGCAGATTATTGTCTGATTTTATCTGTGTGATCAAGCAAGAATATCATTAGAACGTCTCGCCATGCAATTAGGAGATTTCAGGAACGCTTTCTTGACAGTAACATACATACATACATAATTGGTCATTACAACCCTTCAGTCAGGATTACGACCTAGTTTCTCACACCACTTATGTTGTGTGTGTTAATTTTATACATGAGTGGCGGGACCTACAGTTTAAAGTCGACTCCGAACGACAGATTTTTGTGAAACCTTTCATGGCAATTTTATTTAGTCGCCGATGAAATACTTTTTCGTATTTTATTTTGATGACTGGCCTGGGGCTCGAACCCTGGCTTTTCGTCTAATAAGCCAACACACTACCTACTAGACCACGGCGACTTTTTGACAGTAAACTGTTCCGAAAATTCTGGAGGCTAAGCTGTTACTGTAACCCTCTTATAGTCGCTGTAGTTTAGTATGTACTGTGTCGGCTTATTATACGTGAAACCGTAGTTCAAACCCCAGTCCCGAAAAAAAATTTCTTCGGCGAGTTTCTCCCAGCCGTCTTCGACAAAAAGTCTGGGATTAAAAATAAATTTGCCATGAAAAGTTTGTCAAAACTTTGTCGTTTAAAGTCGACCTTAAACTGAAGGTCGGTCCCGCCACTCATGTATAAAATTAACACACACAACATGGGTTTTGGGAGAAACTAGGTTATACTCCTGGCTAAAGGGTTGTAAGTATGCAAGCTGTTTCTGTGGTAACTCATCAAGCACATCTTACCCATGGTGCCTGAAAGAGGCAAACAAATAATGACGCACCCGTGCAGTTGAGGTTGTAAACAATATGTCGCTCACATGAACTTTAAATGGTTGCTGACTTTCTACACACTCCACCGTATTTTAAATAGTGTTGCCATTCGGAAAAATGTACAAAATATGCTATAATTACAATTAAACAGTTTAATTCAAATATTTGAAAAGTTTTTCAACTCTAATTTCCTTTTTCAAGAGAGGTATTAGAAATTGTTTTGTTTTTAATTGAAAAAAAAAAATCGTTTGAATTTTATGTTGAATTTTTATGTATTTACAAAAGTTCCCATTACTTTATAAAAGATTTATTACTTGAAAACCTTAAACAATAAGTCTCTTTAAGTCTCACTATTAAAAAAAACGCTTTTAAAAAAGCAATTTTTAAGCCCTCAACAAAAAAAAGGGGGGCACCTTTAATAATAAAAAAAATGTTTTCCAAACAATAAAAAGTAAACGGAATACGAAATCCGCTCTCTTCTTTGGAAATAAATTTTATGATAAAATTTAAACCAAGAATGTTAAAAAGTATTAAAAAAACATACAAACTTTAATGTGGGAAAAATAAAAACAAAAAAAAAACCAAAAAAAAATTGTTACATTTTAAGTTAATTTACACATTCAAACACAGAATATAATGCGAAACAAAACTTTCTAATTTGTGAAAAAAAAATTGGCTAAACAATCACGATTTATTTTATTCTTACATTCTCTCTCTCTCTCTCTCTTCTCTTGTTCATTATCACCCGCTCTCTTTAATTTTGCTAACTGGTGTGTGCTAATTTGGGTTACAAAACCCTATCAGAGTAGTTGTTGTTTTTGTTTTATAACCACCACTACTGTTGTCTGTTAATTTGGATTGCAAATGCCTCTCTTTCTATAAATCTGAGCATATGCCTGTGCATGTTTGGGTGTGTGTAAGATTTGTTATTGTTTTGATTGTTGATTTTTCAACCTTACCAACCATCTGCTGTGGCATGCGAAATTAACACGCAATTTCTAATTGCTGCAAACAATTGTTTTGCATAACAACAAACAATTAACGACGGCTGATGTATATTGATTGATTTCAGTTTGAAAACCTAAATAAATGGCCGCCCGTTAATTATTTTTTTTTTGCTTTTAATTTTAATAAACATGACATCAATTTTTAAATATTTCAAATGCATTTTTATATTAAAAAAAAACGTGCAAATAATTTTTATTATTATTTTTTTTATTTAAAATTTCTCACATTTATCAATTGTAAGGAATTTTTTTATTTATTATTTTCATAGAAAAATTAATTGCCTAAATGAACTGTGTATGCATTATTAAATAAATATAAATAAAAAAACTTGTTTTTGTATGTGAAAAAATTATATATTTTTTTAAATAAACCAGACTTGGTCTCTCTATAAAGTGACATCAGCTTTTATTTACAAAGGCAGTTAAAAAAAATTAAATAAATTAAATGCAAAAAGGCATATTCATCCAAGTAATTTATTTAATAAATTTTAATTTTTGTTTCGTTTTTTTCTTTTTTAAATAAAAAATGTCATAACAGTTTTTGCACCAAGAACACTCACATTAAACAAAGAAAATAAAAACATTTTGTCTCAAACTTTAATTGATACAACATTGAACATCTAAAGACGAATTACTGTTGGTAGGTCTTATCAAATTTTTATAAAAAAAAATTGGTCTGTATTCATTACTTTTTTCACCAAATATTTGCTTAATGTGACCTGACTTTAAGTAAAGAAGTTATATGCACAGTTCAAATGATCATATTCAGGATTAAATGTACTTCATTTTGTGCGATAGGATAGGTTACGTTAGATTTGGATTAGGTTAGATCAACGTATGTGAATGTGCCCACTTGGGTGCAGCACCTGTTTTAACAACAACATATTGTCCATATTGAGGTTACGAAGAAGTCGGTCAGCCGTTATAAAGACGGTCAACGTCAATAGACATACGCCGTTAGCTATGCTATATAGAAAAAGTCTTGCAGGAACACTTTTCTGTTTACTGTCATTGCTTAATAGTGAAAAGAAAGTGGATATTAGTTTCGTCTTCCTTCTCGCGATTATAGCCTCTAAAAATATTGTCATGCAGAAGACTTAGGCTCCGGAATGAACACGAATTAGATTGTGACCAACAATTCTAATGAAAACAAATGGTTTTTAATGGTCATATAGCTGCCAGAGCTGACACATTCTGTCAAATTGAGCGTCAGTTTCCCATATAGGCTGCGCCATTTTTCACAGAGCGTGATTTGTATCCATTTTAAATAAAAAGAGAGAAACACCAATCATGTGGTCAATGATGGTGATCGACAACTTAATGCTGGCAACTTAGCTGACCTTGCAGGGACTGCTTTTCTCCCATTTCTCGCATAACTATTTTCACATTCAAAAACTATTTTCCCAATCAAGTGCTATTCGCCTAGTTTAGAATTAAGAAATGTGCGACATTTTCTAATCAATGCGGACCATATGGAAACACTAGCTTCGAATTTTAGTACCGTTTTACCATCCCTAAGGGAGGTCCATAGTTCGCCATACTGTAGATATCTTTCTACGATTTCTTCTTGCTATTTTCAAGGCAATTGAGCTCATGCACCTCCTGTTGCCATTTGCAGAAGAAAAGAAAAACGGAGGCTTCGGTTTTCATCAGCGAATTTGTCACCATAGACATGAACAAACGGGTCCTACAACATGGATGCCTAAAAACCATGCAACGAAGCTCCCGATGTTTTGGAACGATCACGGTATAGTAATGTCCTGGTATATGTGGAGGTGGTAAAAACTTTGTACTGCCAGCACAAGGTTCTCGACCATCCTTCCCACGGCATACATTATTTCTTAACGAAAGTATTCCCAGTATAGGGTACGTCTTCAGTGTAAAGACAGCAAGGCGTGACGCTCTTTGTGATGAATTTTCTAAAACATTCGTAATTCGATAGACAGAATCTGTGAAGTGTAGTACTCACCTCTTCAAATTTCCGACTTAACCCCCACGACATCTCTCATGGGGGATTGCCTCATTCAGATTGTAGAAAAGTTAACAATACAGTGCAGTTCTAAAAGGACGCAGTAAAGCAGGGAGCAGGAGGCAGAATAGTACTATTAATCATTTTACTACACCTTGTGTTGGTCAATGATATGCAATCAAATGGATTTGCCAATAAGAGAATCTGTAAATATTTTTCAATTTATTTATAAATTTTGCACAAATTATTGCTGAAATAAGCAAATAACAAATAAAATTCCACAAATAAATACAAACATTTTAAATAAAGAAAAGCAATCAAAAACAAAATGTATGAGTAAATGTAAACAAGAATAGCAAAAAAAAAAATTTTTTTTGCACAAAAAAAATTGTTTTAAACTTTTAAATATTGTGTTATAAATACATACATATTGGCATTGATATAAACCAACAAAAACGTTAACATTCGCTTTTAACATTTAATAGACAGCATGATAGAGAAAAAATAAAAAAAAAAACGCAAAAAAGTTGGCTACTCGCATACACACATCTAAAGGTAAAGTGACAGTAAACAGGTATAAAACTTTGAATCTGTCAATAAATGTTTAAAAAAAAATGAAAGAAAAATTATTTCATTTGAAAAATACCTTAAATGGAGAATGGTTTTATGGTTAAGGAAGCAATTTTTTTTCATTATTTCCTTAACACACCGATTTATGGTGGTTAATTTCATTGAAACAATGTTTGTGTCAGGAGGAAATAATGAAAGAAAATATTTTTTCTGTTTTTAACGCACCATAAGCGGTATTTTTTTTAAATCATCAGTAATTAGTTTAAAATTATTAAAAACAACACAAAAAGTGTAAACAAGTAATCATTAATCGTTTAAATAGTGTAAAAAGATCTTTAAAATGTTTCATTTTACCACAGAATTCCCCTTCAGCTGAGATTTGCCAACACAAGGTTGGTTAACTGACTTCACTTGAGTAAAACAAACATTTTTCAACTTCACGTTGATTTCCAGCAGCATAAGTACTTGAAACTAATAAGGGGAACACACTAGGAGAGGGATGTAGTGTGAGTTTGTGAAACACTGAGAACATAAAAACATGTTTTTGGTTAAAAACAAAGAGCTACAACTGTTCCAATTCCAAACGTACATATTTCTAGCATTATTATGTTTACTTTCATAACAAACTAACACAGTGATACTCACAAAAAAGAGATTGTAAGCAAAACAGTGGAAACAATGTTGCTTTAATTTCAGCAACAAAATAAATAAATTAGAATAGAAACACCGAAGAGATTGTGTGTGTGCCATACAGTGAGAACAAGTTGTTAATATATTAACGAATAAATGTTGTTGTTTTAGTTTCACTACCATATTTCCAGCAACATAAACACATGAAACATAACAAACCTAATGGCGCATAGGAATACCAAAGAGAGTTTATATATGAAATGATCTCTTTTGTTTATAAACATTGTTTCAAATTCACTGTGTTACACAGTTTTCCAGCAGCATAATCAATAAATTTAAAATGGAATAGAAACACTTCAGAGAGTTTTAAATAATCTCTCTTCTGTACGTATTTAATGAAATATAAACAGAGAGTGTAAATTATATCATATTGTATAAATAGAGCTTCATTCTCTTTATTTTTCTAATCATAAATGGGAAATAGTGTCTACGTTGTGTTTAGCAGAGCTGGATATTATGAATTAATGGTTGGAAACGGTGTGAATATTTGAAAAATTATGAATTTTTGAGATCTTTTCTTTGAAATCTTATTATAATTTACAAATTTTCCTTTATTAAGTTTACTATTGTTAATATCAAATGATAAATTTAGACAACATCTGTTTCGTTTAATAGTTTTTAAATATTCTTTAATGGAAATTTTGATTTTATATTGAAAATATCCATTATATACCATTTTGAAGCTCTCGAATAAGAGAAGACTACAATAGTGTGGGATATGTAAGCATTTATCCTTCATTTTCACGCTAAAAACCTCATGTATAGTATTAACATATGCATTTCTGTAGATAATGTTGACTGGTGGTAAAATAATCGTTTACGACAAAGCCAGGATGTGGAAAAATCGTGTTGAGCCATGACAAATGATTCCATAGTCAATAACATAAAGATTTTATGCAGGGTCTTAAAGGATTATCTGGCAATTATTTCCTTTGGGCTGCTCTTTTACAGTTAGATCTAGGTTCAAGCTCTGGAAGTTTGCTATGGACGGTGTTATAGTCTCCTAGTGGTGTCAAGTGATTCTGAGTTGCTGCTTTCTAAGGAGAATAATTTTATTCGGGAAAAAATTCGCTTCGACATAAGCTGGTAAAATTTATTAATTCAATGATTAGTCAGAAAGCTTTGGGAATTGAAAAGTAAAGTTTTTAGGCATCCAGTTTAAAGTAAAGAACTGACAACCTGTAATAACTTTATTGTAAAAAATTGTAACAGTTTGTTGCACAAATCAGGACAGAAAGGAAAATTATCTTAAAAATGGAAAAAAATTAAAACCTTGGAAATCTTGTCTGGCCTTGAAACAACATAAGACTGAAATGGACGGCATCTCCTCCATTTTCTTATTAGTTTTTTGCCCTCTGTCGCTGCTAAGCAGTTGATTAATCAACTATAACAAGTTCTAGGACGATAGAGTTGCCAACTATAATTTTTAGTAGCAAGATGCTCTGTGAAAATGTATTGTATTGTAGAAACTGTGGCCTTTCTCAAGAAATAACACTGTCTGACCTTCTACAATATTCATTATCATTGTTATTGTTTTTGGGAGGTTAAGGAGCTGCTAAAATTGATTATTTAGTGAGGAATTAAAGCTGCTCAATTTTTTTTGCTTTGGAGACCGTGATGAAAACCTGTAATTGCTTTTCACACAGTTTTGTTATCATTTCCTGGGGCGTGATTTAACGACCAATTGTTTTAGTATAAAATTAGCCTCAAATATGCGTTTTGAACAAGGGAGAGGAGATTTTAAATTTCCAATTAAAGATTTTGTGTAATCCAAACAGAAAAAAATTTTTAATTTCTTTGAAAGTGTCATAATTTTTAAAAATTTTCGTGTTAAAAACACTTAAAATTATTAAAAACAATTTGTTTTGCTATTTCTTGCAAGAAAACAATAAAAAAAATACTTTGAATTCTTTTGATTTTATGCAAAAGAAAAACTTTTTTTAAACTTTTCAAATTAAAATAACCTCCCCCTCCCCTTATTTAGTTATTATTTCATACGGCCACGTTTATTTTATTGCTGCGTACAGAGTAAAAGCTCTGCTGCTGCTCCTGCTAAAAACGATTGTCTATTACACATGTTTTCTTTCCTTCGGGTACTCACTCGCATATTATTTCTATACACAAGAAGAAAAACCATTGTTTTAGGGTGTTGCGAGCAAATAAATGGAAGGGAGCCATTATTAAACACAAGAATGGGAGACCGAGAGAAAAGTATTTTCATGGAGTATTTGTATTTACAAAAAAAAAATGTGTATACTCACAATATTGCTGTTGTTGTTATTCTTCTTTTACTCATTACTATGCATTGTTTTTATTTTTCTTGTTGTGCAGTTACTGTTTATAAACAAAGAATTGTTTGTAATGCTTTTCATATATTCATGTTGCTCTTTTTTCTCCATGTTTTTTCTTTTCTTAATGCTGCTGCTGATGCTGTTGTTATTATTAGAGCCCTGCTCATAATGTTTACGGGCAACAATATTTCTCTATTAATTTTTCTTTGTTATTGTCGCTGATCATAGTATTTTCTTTGGAAACAACTAAAAATCATAATAAAGCAAGAAAAATTATGATTAAAGAAAAAACAAAAACAAAATATTAAATAAGTGTGGGAGCTTAAGTAACACATACTTGTATAGATACATGTATATAAAGCATCCATGTTTTGTTGTTTGCACAGGCAGTAGCCGATGACTCAATAATTGCAGGAGAAAACAGCAGCCATTATAAAAAGTATCATAAAATTGAAAACAAAATTTTTGTTTATGAGTTGTTTTGAAGAATTCTATAGAGAGCATGACTAATAAACAATTTGAAAAGCAAAAATATAGAAAATTAAATAAAATTTCATTATTTTGAAGCAATTTAAAATTTTAAATACATATTTAATTTATAAAAATATGAAATAATTGCATTCTAATGTTTTAGTGTTGCCATCGTTACTTAGGAATTGAAAATGTTTGTAGTAAACAATTTAACGCAGAACAAGTATTAATCATACGCAATGATTCAGAGGCAATAGATTTGTTCACATTTATCGATAACAAAATTATTGATAACAAAATTATTGATAACAAATTTATCGATAACAAATTTATCGATAACAAATTTATTGAAAACACATTTATCCATAACAGAATTTTATACAACAAATCTATCGAGTAGTTACAATTTAATGTTACCTAAAATTTATCGATATTTTATATAAAATAGAAACTACTTGAAATTATTAAAGAAAACTTAGCGACTAGTTATAGATGCTTATAATTTCATTCAAAAGGAACTTTATTGATAAATAAAATGTTTGATTGCAACTATAGTAAATTATTTGATAGCAATAGTAAATTTATCGATAATAATTTTATAAATTGAAACATAATTATCGATAAATTAAATTTTTGTTTAAAAATACAGCTATAACAACACAATATAAAGGGTGTTTTTTTTATAGAGGTATATAACTTTAAGTTGCAATAAAACAACGATGGATTATTCGATTGACATGAATTTTATTTATCCGAAAGATAATCTTGTGGCATTACATTTTAAATATGATTTCTGGCATATGACCGCCACGGCTGGCGCGGATGTAGTCCAATCTGGACGTCTAATTTTCGATAACTTTTTCCAACATTTGTGGCCGTATATCGGCAATAATACGGCGAATGTTGTCTTCCAAATGGTCAAGCGTTTGTGGCTTTACCGCATAGACCAATGACTTTACATAGCCCCACAGAAAGTAGTCTAGCGGTGTTAAATCACAAGATCTTGGAGGCCAATGCACAGGTCAAAAACGTGAAATTAGGCGGTCACCAAACGTGTCTTTCAATAAAACTATTGTGGCACGAGCTGTGTGACATGTTGCGCCGTCTTGTTGAAACCTCATCTACTGGACATCATGGTTATTCAATTCAGGAATGAAAAAGTTTGTAATCATGGCTCTATACCGATCACCATTGACTGTAACGTTCTGGCCACTATCGTTTATGAAAAAGTACGTACCAATGATTCCACCAGCCCATAAAGCGCACCAAACAGTCAGTTTTTCTGGATGTAACGGTGTTTCCACATACACTTGAGGATTACCTTCACTCCAAATGCGGCAGTTTTGTTTGTTAACGTAGCCATTCAACCAGAAGTGCGCTTCATCGCTAAACAAAATTCGGGAACAACGGTAATCTCGTTTTGGGCCCATTCGACGAATCTACGCCTTACTTGATGATCGTTTGGCTTCAAATCTACGCACGAGTTGGATTTTGTAAGCACGCAATCCAAGATCCTTCCGCAAAATCTTCCATAAAGTGGATGGACACAGATCCAATTCCTGTGCTCGATGGCGGATGGACTCATTCGGGTCTTCCTCAATGCTACGCTCTACAGCAGCAATAGCTTCTTCTGTACGCACCGTACAGCGTCTCTGGGGATGCGAGTTATCAATAAGAGTAAACGTGGTGCGAAAACGTTCCATGGTTAATCGAATTAACTGCTCTGATGGACGATTTTGTCGACGATAAAATGGACGCAGTGCGCGATACGTTTTCCGCACAGAACCATTATTTTCGAAATAAAATTGCACTATTTGCAAGCGTTGTTCAGGCGTGAGTCTATTCATGATGAATTGCCAAACCAAACTGAGAATAAATCACTTGACAGCTGTTAAATCGGTCGCCATCTTGAAAAGTAATGCCAACTTAAAGTTCTATACCTCTATAAAAAACACCCTTTATGTATGTACATACATATTTATATCGATAAATGTATCGCTTACTATAATTTTCTATAGAAAACACAATTTTTAGTGTAATATTTAGCGATAAATATCATTTTTAATAGAACATGTATGTTTGTATATATTTTTTAAAGAAGTTTTGGATAAATTCTTTGTATATTTCTTAATTCGTGCGTTTTCTATGATTTTTATAGTGCTAGTTGAGAGTCCCTCACTGTTAGGTTTTGCTCTTCGCTGACTGTTGTTGGAAAGTTGTCAGGTTTATAGAAAGAGACCTCATGATTTTAATAATTAATAATTAAGTGCTAATTTTTATAATTAAATATTCCATAAGATATAGTTTTTTGAAACTAATTTTTGAATAATTTTGTTTTTTTCTTTCATTTCAGGTATGTATTCAGATGATTTCAAATGAATTTACTTGTACTATAAATAAGCATTTAAGATAAGTATGAACGATTTTTAAACTAAAAATATAATTTAATAGAGCTCTTTACGTCCGAAAAGAGTGGTGGAATTATTTTTTCCATATTTTTTTTTTAAATTTTCCTCCACAATTTGTTTTATTTTGCCAACCAGTACTTTTCTCTCTAGCTATTGCAAATTATAGTGTTAATGGTTTATAACCTTGCTTAGTCTAGACACTTGATTATATGTCAACACTTTTATTGTTGTTAGTGTGTGTTTATATTTTGCCCTTCTCAAGTGATTTAAATTAAATTGCTGTGTAAATTATTGAATATTTTTTAAATAAAAAAAACACAAAAAAAACTTGAATAAAATATGAATGAATTGCACAATTACGCCAGAGACTTACAAACTCAATGAGCCATTTTATGTGATTTATTATCGTATTGTATGAACAGAAGTTCACACACTCAGTCAACCAACCAACCATCCGTCCATCCATCCGTCTATTCAGTCATTCACTCATCCATTCCATGCATTGTAATGCAGTCTTTTAATGAATTTAACACAGATTTTTTTTGCTTTTGCTGTTTGTGTCGCATTTTTCCATTAAAAAACGAACCATCGTCGTTCTTTTACATCTTAAGCTCGTTCCGGAATACATACATACACACATACATACATATATGCTGTCATTCAAAGTATTGAATGTTTACAATGAATAGTGAGTGAGTGCCCTCTAAGCTTAGGGCTGTGATTATGAGAACTGAATTGCAAAACAAAACAAAACTAAACTAAAAAAACACAACAACAACCTGCAGCTGGAATTTTCTTCTTTTTTTTATTACGCCTCGAGTCAGGTGTTGATAATGGTCAGCCATGCAGTTTTTTATGTTGCTGTTGCTACTTCCCTTTTATTCTCCCCTTTTCCTTAGTATTTCTGTTGGTCTTTGTGGCCTCTGGCAGTTGTGTGCTAATTTTCTATGTCACTCAGTGTTACAGCTTTTGGTTTGTGGAAAACGAACCACAAAAATAGAAGAAGAAAAAAACCAAGAAATCTGTGGTTTTCCTTGAACAACAGCTTAAAAATCCACAGAAAAAGAATTAAAGAAAAATAATTCAGAGAAGATTAGAAATTAAAGCAGAGAGAATATGTTGTTTTCCCAAGGATTTACAGGGTTCTAGTGAAAAATATTCGAAGATAGGTTCTGAGGAGCGTCTCGTTGATGTATATCGCCAATCACTACTGTATAATAAGAAGCACACCAGACTACATTTCGGTTGTTCAGTATTTCTGATTAAAGAATCATATAACTAGTGGATTAACTATACAAATTGAGCCTGACAATCTCCCTTAACTGGCCATTACATTGCTTTAGTCAGGATCACAACCTAGATTCATACACCACCCATACTGTGTGTGTTAATTTTCTACATGAGTGGCGGGACCTATAGTCGAATCCGACGACAGATGTTTGAGAAACTTTTCTTGGCAATTTTATTTTGCTCTCAAAATTTTTGCCAGAAGACTGGCAGTTGAGAGGAAGACGCCAAAAGAAATATTTTTGCGTTCTGTTCGAGTTGTCTGAACTGGGGTCTGAGCATATCTACTAGACTAAGGCGACTGTAGAATGCTATGATGCTGACAATCAGCCCGACAAAAACTTACCAAAGAATCTTTAATGGTCGATCAATTCGATCTTCACAGAACCCTTACTTGTACTTCTAGATTACTAGTCAGGTTATAAAGTCACCTAAAGTGTAATAAAGGGTATTTTTTTTATAGAGGTATAGAACGATTGACATGAATTTTATTTATCCGAAAGATAATCTTGTGGCATTACATTTTAAATATGATTTCTGGCATATGACCGCCACGGCTGGCGCGGATGTAGTCCAATCTGGACGTCCAATTTTCGATTAATTTTTCCAACATTTGTGGCCGTATATCGGCAATAATACGGCGAATGTTGTCTTCCAAATGGTCAAGCGTTTGTGGCTTTACCGCATAGACCAATGACAGCCCCACAGAAAGTAGTCTAGCGGTGTTAAATCACAAGATCTTGGAGGTCAATTCACAGGTCCAAAACGTGAAATTAGGCGGTCACCAAACGTGTCTTTCAATAAATCTATTGTGGCACGAGCTGTGTGACATGTTGCGCCGTCTTGTTGAAACCACATCTCCTGGACATCATGGTTATTCAATTCAGTTTTTCTGGATGTAACGGTGTTTCCACATGCACTTGAGGATTACCTTCACTCCAAATGCGGCAGTTTTGTTTGTTGACGTAGCCATTCAACCAGAAGTGCGCGCTTCATCGCTAAACAAAATTCGCTTATGAAAATCGGGAACAACGGTAATCTCGTTTTGGGCCCATTCGACGAATCTACGCCTTACTTGATGATCGTTTGGCTTCAAATCTTGCACGAGTTGGATTTTGTAAGCACGCAAACCAAGATCCTTCTGCAAAATCTTCCATAAAGTGGATGGACACAGATCCAATTCCTGTGCTCGATGGCGGATAGACTCATTCGGGTCTTCCTCAATGCTACGCTCTACAGCAGCAATAGCTTCTTCTGTACGCACCGTACAGCGTCTCTGGGGATGCGAGTTATCAATAAGAGTAAACGTGGTGCGAAAACGTTCCATGGTTAATCGAATTAACTGCTCTGATGGACGATTTTGTCGACGATAAAATGGACGTAGTGCGCGATACGTTTTCCGCACAGAACCATTATTTTCGAAATAAAATTGCACTATTTGCAAGCGTTGTTCAGGCGTGAGTCTATTCATGATGAATTGCCAAACCAAACTGAAAATAAATCACTTGACAGCTGTTAAATCGGTCGCCATCTTGAAAAGTAATGCCAACTTAAAGTTCTATACCTCTATAAAAAAACACCCTTTATATCAATGAAAGTAAGGCAGATTATGTTAGGGCAGATGGGTTGTAGACTTTTAGAAGGACATGATGATTGTAGGTAGGTAGGTAGGTAGAAGTGGTTGTCCCCTCGATGGAGTCATGAGCGGACACACTAAGGCCGCACACAGTTCCCATTGTGATATCACAGTTTTTCATTCTCCACTATTCTAGGAACCACTTGGAGCTTCCGATGAAGAGACTCAGACTGCCAATATCCATGCATGACAGTTCATCTAGATCCTCCATGTAGTAGACACCCAGGTGTCTCTTTCTCCTTCGACCAAGTGCCGGACATGTGCACAATAGGTGAAGAAGAATAGTCTCATCCTCCTCCTCCTCATCTGCAGAAATCATTTGCAAGGCTTCCAAGACCAATATGCCTCGCATGCATTCCTATAACACAATGCCCCGTAATAACTTCGATAACAGTGCTGAGCCTACTTGTTTGGAGTTTAAGCAGGGTCGCCGTGCGCCTTCTATCTTCTATCCTTGGCCAGGTTTTTTGCGCCGCTCTGCCCTTGTACGAAGCTGCCCATCTACTGTTGACAAGATCTGACGATTGCGTTGTCAATTATAAGCTTGCAGGTAGGTACACAAAGGGAGTACCCAATATAGAGAATTCATCAGAGAGTTTGGTTTTCGTGCCCTTTCTCTCTCTAGTTGCGGGGAATATCCTTATGTTATGTTCTATTGAAGTCGCCGTGATCTAGTAGGTAGTGTGTTGGCTTATTAGACGAACGCCAGGGTTCGAGCCCCAGGCCAGACATCAAAACAAAATACAAAAAGTATATCTTCGGCGACTTCCTCTCGGCAGATTTCTGGCAAAAACTCTGAGAGTAAATAAAATTGCCAAGAAAAGTTTCTCAAAAATATGTCGTTCGGAGTCGACTTTAAATTTTAGGTCCCGCCACTCATGTATCAAATTAACGCACACAACATAAGTGGTGTGAGAAGCTAGTTCGTAATCCTGACTGAAGGTTTGTAATGACCAATTATGTATATGTGACAAAGTCCCCTTTTAAGTACGATAAAGTCCCCTTTTAAATAACACACTTAAGAGGTACTTTAAATGTGTTTTAAGGCATACAATATAGTATCGAGTACGGAGTTTGATTTTCAAATTTCTGCCATTGCAAGTATCTCATCATTTATGACTTGCAGGGCACTTTAAGAGACTGAAGACGAGATTCTTAGAGTGCAATCGTAATCATTTAATGTAACGAGCGAGAAAAGGACAAAGCATGGCATACTTTATTTTTAAAGTCCTTACTTTAGTACCACATACGAAGTTATATATTCCCCAAGTATTCAATTGCTACAAAGAGAGAAATTGAAATAATTTCATTGTAATTTCTTGCAATTTTTCTTTCTTATTTTCTTAGTGATGATTTGTTTTATTTGATAATTTAAACAAATATTCTGTATTTTATTGTGAATGTCGTTCCCTTTGTCTTCTCATTTAAGTTTCTTTCCACATGATTTCCACTTGGTTTAGATAGTTCTTCTGTTTTTTTTTTGATACTTTTTCTATTCTTCCCCACATACATACGTACGTATAGACAATCCCCAATCCAGTCTTTCCCTTAGATTTGGAACAAAGCAAATGCTTGTCTTTTTTTGCAGGGAAAAAATAGTAAAGAGAGGGGAGGGAGGGGGGTTTATAAAGTAAATTTATAAACCAGAACATACGTGATGCCAAGCACGTACTTGAAGATGAATTTAAAAATAACCAGCGCACATAGACAGGGAATAATGGGAAAGGGGATGTTAGGGTAGGGCAGGGTAGGGTAGGGAAATAGTCAGAGGCAGATATATTCAATGAAGCATCTGTGCTTTCTTTTTTTTTTTTTTGTTGAATAGGATTGTTAAGACAGCGCAAATGTATTGTAAATATAGAAATTTAAAAGGATTTCATGGAGCAATTTTCATGGAAATACGATTTCATTTAAAGTTTTAATAGAATTCAAGGATTATACGGAATGCAAAGGGAATAGTTTAAAATTATTTATTTAAATCGTTTGTGTAGTAAAATGTATGACGAAATCGTTTTATAATCGTTTTGAACTAAGCTTACTATACCAAGCATATGCTAGGAATTGTTGAGGGGGAAATTAATGACTCACTCGTAGATAGCAAAGCAAATCCATGATAGTAAAGTATGTATGTTTGAAGATTATTTCATGCAAATGTTAACCGCGACTGCGCCTCAAATGGTCCATCCGCTTAGTCCAATTTTGTCATACTCTTTCCAACATTGCGGCCGTTATCTCACGAATAAATGCTTCAATGTTGTCTTCCAATGCGTCAATTAAAGCGGGCTTGTCTGTATAGACATGAGCTTTAACATAGCCCCACAAAAAATAGTCTAAAGGCGTTAAATCGCACGATCTAGGCGGCCAGTTGACCGGTCCCGAACGTGAAATAAAATGTTCACCGAACTCGCCTCTCAATAAGTCCATTGTTACGCGTGCTGTGTGGCATGTGGCACCGTCTTCTTGAAACCACATGTCACGCAAGTCAAGCTCTTGCATTTTGGACAGAAAAAAGTTGGATATCATCTCACGGTAGCGCTCACCATTCACAGTTACGTTACGATTCGCAGCATCTTTAATGAAGTACGGTCCAATGATGACACCAGCCCATAAACTGCACCAAACTGTGACTTTTTCTGGATGCATTGGTAGTTTTTGCAATGCTTCTGGCTGATCTTCACTCCAAAATCGACAATTCTGCTTATTTACGTATCCATTGAGCCAAAAATGAGCTTTCGTCGCTGAACACAATTTTTCGATAAAGACCTTCGGCCCTTGGTCAATCAACTGCTTACATTAGAACACGGATCACTGGATAATGCGTGATCCATGCTAAGAGACTTCGCCTACCTGGAAATGACATCTGCAGATCGATTGAGAAAGAAGAGAAGGTTAGGTTAGGTTAGAGGACGTGTACTTGTCAATTAAGACAAGTACAGTACCCGGAGGTCGAATTGACCCATTGTACAACGTCCTAGTTTCTCACACCACTTATATTGTTTGTGTTAATTTTTATACATGAGAGTGGTGGGACCTACAGTTTAAAGGCGACTCTGAACGACAGATTTTTTTTGAGAAACTTTTCATGGCAATTTTATTTACTCCCAGAGTTTTTGCCAGAAAACTGCTGAGAGGAAGTCGCCGAAGAAATATTTTTCATATTTCGTTTTGATATCTGATCTGAGGTTTGAACCGCGGCCTTACGTCTAATAAGCGAACACACTACCTACTAGACTAAGGCGACTGCAAATCTTTCTGTGCTTTGTTTTTCACGACTTAAGACGTGTAGTCCTAGGCATAAAAAGATATGCAAAATAATTTCTTGGAGCACTGGAAACCTCTTTATTACTCTCAATGGAGGGTGCACAACGTCGATTGATTTTACGTGGGTATCTGTCCGCGTGGACCTAATACCACGGTGCTCTTCGCACAGGGTGAAATACAATGCGTCTACCAACGCCCCCAAATGTAACAGACTGCTACACCTGAGTACCAATTCGAAACCATGTATTTGGACATGACTACCCCCTTGGTTAGCAGCGGAGCCTATCTAAAACTCCTTCCGATCTTTGAGTCACGACATCCGGTTGAAAATGCAACTCCACACCGAGCCTACCGACTAGACTCTTCCCGCGATTTGGGTCCAAACCACAGCCACCACGATGCTCCCAAAAGGGGCCATACCAACAGCCAGGCTGGAACCGAGGTTCCAGGGGCTGATGGAGGGTGAACAGTAGTTGTGATCTGCTTGAACATCTGATAAACTCCTGCTTGAAGCCTTTAAACCCGTTTGCCATTAAAATTGTTTGCCACCATCACACCTAATGGTAACGAAAACTTGGGGTTAAATCAACACACATTTTATTTCCGGTTTAAGAGCCACTTCCTTTTTACACTCACATCCCACGAAAAAGTTAATGTTTTGGAAAACTGTCTGCCAGGTTTTTGGTGTTAAAAGTTTTGGTTGATTTAAGACAAAAACAAAAAGAAAAAAGGGTGCCGTCATTTCAGTCCTATTAAAGTTAATGGAGGTTATTTATAAACAATGACCAGAAAGAAGGGAATACGAAGCGGAATAGAATAAGAATAGGAGACAAAAAAGAGGAACTAAAAAGTCAAAAGGTCTGCAACATAATTCACCTTTTTCCAACCGGATTCAATTCAATTTTTAATTTTTTTTGTACACTTTTTTCCTTTCTCTCTCGAGATTTAATAGGAGAAGTCTGTCTGTGACTGAAAACCCACATTATTTCCATATTTAAACAACTAAATGTAGGGAAATATCTTTAAAAGAAAAGGGGACTAAAAGGGAAGCAAAAAAAAAATAATTGAAAAAGAAGAGAGTAACAGTTAGCATAGGTAGAAAACGAATTTAAATTCAGTTACACTGGCTACATACGAGTTTTCGGTTGAAATTGATTCGATTCATTATATATTCGAAGATGGACACGTAGGCTACTCTGTGGACCCTCCTGAGTGAGCTTACTGAGGGATTTCCCCCATAGAGCAGAAGATTTGCCTGAAATGCTCTGGATAGTCTTTTGCAACTTAAAACAATTTCTAGCAAAGCCTTTACCTTGAAGCCTCATGTGTATAGAGTTGTGGTTTCACAGATCGTAACTGATGACTTTGCTGCTGATAACATCGGGGGATCTTACTCATCACCATTCGCGCTTTAAAATCTGTTTTGGCTCTAGGCTTCACGTTGGTTCTTTTGTCAAGCCAAATTCCGTGGGTCCTTATTTCATTATATAGCTTGTGGACTTTTGTTGTGATTATTAATCCCGATGGTATAAGTGTTCAGTACTCCACCAACTTCCATGGATCCTCATTTCACTAGATAACCTTGTGGACTTTTGTTTTGATTATTAATCCCGATGGTAAAAGTGTTCAGCACTCTGTGGCATAAGCGAAGATATCCCATCTTGCGAGTTGAGTTATCCTATGAAATCTGGAACCTTAGCTAAACCCTAATACACCTGTGCTCCGAAATTTTTTCGTTTCTGGGTATGGAGTTTGAATTCCAACTTTCTCAGAACTCCTAAACTACGTCAAACAGCTTATGAAGTTCTCGTTTATGAAATTCATCAGTGCACCAAAATAATCCCGATTTGATAACAATTGGAATGTCGAGCAGTGTTAGAAGCATCATCATACCATAGACTTCTCAGATTTTCAGGCCTTAAGGTTAGGTTAGAGGACGTATACTTGTCAATTAAGACAAGTACAGTACCCGGAAGTCGAATTGACCCATTGTACAACGTCCTAGTTTCTCACACCACTTATGTTGTGTGTGTTAATTTTTATACATGAGTGGTGGGACCTACAGTGTAAAGTCGACTCCGAACGACAGATTTTTATTTATTCAGAAACTTTTTCATGGCAATTTTATTGACTCTCAGAGTTTTTGCCAGAAATCTGCTGAGAGGAAGTCGCCGTGGAAATATTTTTTCATATTTTGTCTTTGATGTCTGGCCTGGGGCTCGAACCCAGGCTTTTGCGTCTAATAAGCCAACACACTACCTAATAATAAAACTCTGGGAGTAAATAAAATTACCATGAAAAAGTTTCTCAAAACTCTGTCGTTCGGAGTCGACTTTAAACTGTAGGTCCCACCACTCATCTATAAAATTAACACACACAACATAAGTGGTGTGAGAAACTAGGACGTTGTACAATGGGTCAATTCGACCTCCGGGGAATACTGTACTTGTCTTAATTGACAAGTACACGTCCTCTAACCTAACCTTACCGCAATTTATCAGTGTTTCCCTAAGGATCAAAGAAACAATTTCAAAGGACTAGAACAGTGTGTGGGAAGTTGACTTAATAGACGAGAGCCCCCTGCTCGTATATCTCGTACAAACGAAGTGTGAAGAAAATATTCCCTCGGCGACTTCCTCTAAGCAGTCTTTTGGCAAAAATTCTGAAAGTAAATAAGAATTGCCAAGAAAAGCTTCTCAAAAAATCTGTCTATTCAGAATAGACTTTAAACTGTAGGCCTAGCCACTCATGCATTTAATTAACACACACACAACATGGGTGCTATCAGAAACTAGGTTGTAAACTAGACTAATACGGTGTTCAGACATGCACCTTTATTGCGTAAATCGCAATGAACGCCATTATTGAGCTCAATATTTCATATAAATTTTCAATTAATTATTGCGCAATAAATACGTAAATTGTTATAATATTGAATAAAACTTAAAATGCAGCACTGTAATAAGTGTGTTTAGTGAGCATATTATAATTATCCGACCACTTTCTGTCGATACTTGACAACTCAAATGTCAACAATGACAACAAAAAAAAAAAAAAAAAAAAAACATATTGTTGAAACAACCAGCTGTTTGGTTTACCACCTGTCAAATGAATATTGAATAAGCACCTGAACTGCGTATATTATTATGTCTGAACATTTAAAATATTGTACTCAATAAACCGAATATTGGCTCAATAAAAGTGCATATCTGAACATAGTATAAAGGGTTGTAATACCCTGTTAACTAAGTACGTAATTCTGTTAACATCATAAAATTTTAATGTTTATGTCACATGTCTTGCCATTTTTGCAAGAAAGTATTTGAAAAATAATTCTGTTTGTTTGTATGCGTGTTAATCTAACATTTTTCCAGAATATTGATCTCTTGACATATTTATGTCAGTCTCTGAAATGTTTTTTGCTCAATTTTTAACTTCCATTTCTCTTTCAATTTATGTCTGCCATTTCTATGCGTTGCCATCTATTAATATGCGCTCGGCATATGACAACATTGCTATGGCTGGTGATTTTTCAGCTCACTTGTCATCTTTGACGCAAATGTCTGCCTGTCAGTCAGTTAGTTAGATTCGCCTTGCTGCACAACACATACTTGTCATATCCTCTACGCGCTTCTTAAATAAAATTTATGTCATGACATGATAGTATCTCCACAACAGTTACCAGTTACTGTCCCTTACTAATGACTCGTATGTGTATATGGTTGCCAACAGATTTATCAATTCAACATACTGGCCCAGAAGCTGGATGAAATGAAATATTTACTCACTCACTTACTCACTCACTCACTCACTCACTCACTCACTGCGTGTATGTAGTTCAAAGCAATTAAACACCATGAGTGCTTGCTAAAGACCCGCCTAGAAAAAAGCACACCAAAAAACGAGAAAAAAAGAGTCCTCTGTGAGTCCTGTTTGTCTGTGTATTTTAAGCATGAGAGAAGAGGAGAGGAGAGAAGAGGAGAGGAGAACGAACAACAAATTGATGTGGAATTAAAAGTGGGTACTTTAACCTCTCGTTGTTTGCGTACACAACAAATACTTCCGTATTTGGCATGACATACAAAACATTCTGGGAGCAGAAACGTCTCTCTACTGCTGCTGATGCCACTGATGACTATGATGAGGATGATGATGATGATGACGTTGGCTGGTGATGATGAATAATGAATGTTTAGAGGATTAAAATAAAGCGAAAAATAGTGTAAAAGAGATAGAAAATAATGGAAATATTTTTTTTCTTCTTCTCCTTACTTCTTTAATCACAGAACAGCAGTTTTCTGTTGTTTGAGGTGTTGTGGAGCTAAGCACCATCATCAGCCAGGAGAGTTTTTGTGTCCTTGCCTTGAGTACAGGCTTTTGTTTTCTATGGATTTTATAGGAGAGTGTTGTTGTTGATTTCATAGAAATTTTTTTTTTCATGATAATGTGTCATTGGGTTAAATTATATTTTATTCCTTACATTCATGCATTCAGACATCCATTCATCAGGCATTCATCCTGTATTCATCTATTCATACTATTCATACTTTTCACTTATTCATCTTTTCATCCATACGGTTGTTAATTACATGACAAGAGTAGCAGAACTTTGGTTTTGTCTAACAGTCAAGGCAATTTAAAAATGGAATCCTTTAAGGAATATAAAGGAATCCAAGCACCTATTTAGACGGTTACAAAGGCTTTTAAAATGAAGAGCAGTTAACTGTTTAACTTAATGAAAAGCAATTCATTTTTATTTTTACTTTAAACCGTATATTAAAAAGATTTAAAAAAGTAATGAAAATATGCCCTTTAATGAGAAAAAAGGCGAAGAGTTTTTTGCAATAACTTATCTTCTTGACATTTTTCTTATAATTTTGTTAGCAAATTACAAAAACAAAACTATTTAGAAAGGCCATGAATGATAGAAAAGGAACAAATAACAATAACAAATCAACACTGGTATTCTAGAAGTTGCCAGACTGAAGATAAACTATGTATAAATAGTCAATGTGGCCAGTATGTTGCAGTCTCAACTAACTAAGTTTAGAGTTTGTGAATGGGCAATATAAAGGGTGTTTTTTATAGAGGTATAGAACTTTAAGTTGCAATAAAACAACGATGGATTATTCGATTGACATGCATTTTATTTATCCGAAAGATAATCTTGTGGCATTACATTTTAAATATGATTTCTGGCATATGACCGCCACGGCTGGCGCGGATGTAGTCCAATCTGGACGTCCAATTTTCGATGACTTTTTCCAACATTTGTGGCCGTATATCGGCAATAATACGGCGAATGTTGTCTTCCAAATGGTCAAGCGTTTGTGGCTTTACCGCATAGACCAATGACTGTACATAGCCCCACAGAAAGTAGTCTAGCGGTGTTAAATCACAAGATCTTGGAGGCCAATTCACAGGTCCAAAACGTTGAAATTAGGCGGTCACCAAACGTGTCTTTCAATAAATCTATTGTGGCACGAGCTGTGTGACATGTTGCGCCGTCTTGTTGAAACCACATCTCCTGGACATCATGGTTATTCAATTCAGGAATGAAAAAGCTAGTAATCATGGCTCTATACCGATCACCATTGACTGTAACGTTCTGGCCACCATCGTTTTTGAAAAAGTACGGACCAATGATTCCACCAGCCCATAAAGCGCACCAAACAGTCAGTTTTTCTGGATGTAACGGTGTTTCCACATACACTTGAGGATTACCTTCACTCCGAATGCGGCAGTTTTGTTTGTTGACGTAGCCATTCAACCAGAAGTGCGCTTCATCGCTAAACAAAATTCGCTTATGAAAATCGGGAACAACGGTAATCTCGTTTTGGGCCCATTCGACGAATCTACGCCTTACTTGATGATCGTTTGGCTTGCACGAGTTGGATTTTGTAAGCACGCAAACCAAGATCCTTCCGCAAAATCTTCCATAAAGTGGATGGACACAGATCGAATTCCTGTGCTCGATGGCGGATGGACTCATTCGGGTCTTCCCGAATCCCGCTCTACAGCAGCAATAGATTCTTCTGTACGCACCGTACAGCGTCTCTGGGGATGCGAGTTATCAATAAGAGTAAACGTGGTGCGAAGACGTTCCATGGTTAATCGAATTAACTGCTCTGATGGACGATTTTGTCGACGATAAAATGGACGTAGTGCGTGATACGTTTTCCGCACAGAACCATTATTTTCGAAATAAAATTGCACTATTTGCAAGCGTTGTTCAGGCGTGAGTCTATTCATGATGAATTGCCAAACCAAACTGAGAATAAATCACTTGACAGCTGTTAAATCGGTCGCCATCTTGAAAAGTAATGCCAACTTAAAGTTCTATACCTCTATAAAAAAAACACCCTTTATTTTCCTTAATTCATTTCAAGTATCTGTTTGTGAATGTGAGAATTATCGTTACATTCTTGACTGCTGCTTGGTACGCAAGTAAAACGGATTTTCAAAGACAGGCCATTACCACCCGTCAATATGCCACAATAAGTCTCTTTCCCTGATCTGCAAATTTAAATGGAGCTCATGATAAAGCTGCTGGGTTTTCTAACATTAGTCTTCCTAATATTAGTGCTTCATTACTCCGTATAATAAACCAGGGCTAGTACCCAGTAGGCGAAGAATTATTTCTTCCACTTCCTCGTCCATTCTTAACTGCTGTGTTCCTTTTGATGGTTACAATTAGAAAGGATTTTTAAAGACAGGCCATTAGGATCTTTGGATTTGCCACAATAAGTCTGTTCTCCTGATTCCTAAATTTAACCAAAGCTCAATATAAAGTTCCAGAGTTTTCTAATATTCGTCTTCTATCAGATTAGAGAGCTCCCTAGCTAAAGCCAAATGCTTCATTGCCCCGTGCAATAAACCAGGGCTTGTCCTCTCAGCAGATTTCTGGCAAAACCTTTAAGAGGAAATAAAATTGCCATGAAAAAGTTTCTCAAAAATGTGTGTCGTTCGGAGTCGACTTTAAACATGTCCCGTCACTCATGTATAAAATTAAAACACACAACACAAAGGGGTGTAAGAAACCAGATCGTAATCTAAATAGAAAAAACTAAGGGTTGTAATGACCAATTATGTATGAATGTATCCATGTAAGTAATTGAGTTTACCGTAGTCTTTCAACAATTTCCTCTATGATTTAAGGATTTTATATGAAAAGAGAAAGTCGTTCTCAAAGGCTTTTAGCTCCATAAATAAACAGCCCTTCAAATGGAAAAATTTGCAAAATTTTTAATTTTGTTGTCGAGCCATTTTTATTTTATATTTATTTACTCACATATTTATTGCATTTCTTTTGTTAAACCTACATTTAGTCAATAGAAAAACGGTTACAAGTTCTATATTTTGAATACCAATTTAATAATTCCCCACAATACAACAAAGCGGACTGCATATTCCCCCCACTTTACTGATACTACATTGTGCACACTATCATGCTTATAATCATTTAACCGTCAAACATATTTGGCCCTGGATTGTTTTTTTATTTTATTTTTAGTAAATTTTTCTACAACCTTGTCTCTAATCTTTTGCCAACAATATCGCTCTCTCTCTCTCTCTGTTTTATACATACGTATTGGTATTCCAAGAAACCCTCTAACGTTGCAAGAACAACAATGCAATGAAAAAAGAAGACAAAATATTTAAGATTATGAATGCAAAACAAACAAAAGTTTTGTGTGTTTGTTGCAACAACACTATCATCGATATGTTAGTTATGGCAGCAGACAGACACCTTGACTTGTTGACGACCGATTTTGAAAAAAGAAAATACAAAACATTTTATAACGGGGTTCGCAGCAACAACAAAAACCCCGTAAACAAAACACACAGTAATTTGAACTAGAAATTCTATTTTTGAAATTGTAATGCTGGCTGGCTCAGTGTTGCCATTGCCGTAGTTGCTGATTTTATTACACAATCAATGGTTGGTTCATTGGTTGCTTGGTTAGGCAATTGACACAAATTTGTTTTATTTTTTCAAATTTTTCTTTATTTTTATTGTTTTTATAACATCAATATTATTATTAAATGGCAAAAAGAAATTAGCAACAATTGCTAAAAGCATAACAATAACAAAAACAACCACAATTTATTGTTGTTACTCCTCGTGTTCATATGATGGTCGATATTCATGGTGAAAAAAGGTTGTCTTAATTAGTAGAAGTATGTTAGAAAAGCAAATAAATAAATAAACAACAACAACAACAACTAGTGCTAGAACAATATTTACAAAAACCAATAACAATAAATAAAAATTATCAATTATTTTTAGTTACAATATGAACAGCAATATTGCACCTTAAGTGCAAGTAAAACAAAGATAAAAAACGGTCTTGCACTATGGGCCGGAACACTACAAAATGTGAATAATTTTTTTCTACATTACATTGCAAATGAACAGCTCTACCACCTTCGTGTCGATGAGACAATTTCTAGCAGATTCGTACAACCTATTAAAAACAGAATGTAACTCGATCTGCAGAAATTTAGCATTTGGTCGCCGCTTGGAGCTCAATTCGGTAAAAACACACGGGTGAGACTTTTTTCGAGCAAGTTCTAGTAGCCATATTTTCCGCCATTAAGGATATATGGTCCTGATCATCCAATCTGCCACCTCTTGGGCCTCATCACTGGATGGGTCAGGAGGGAAGAGCAGAGGCTTTGGGGAAATGGATCGAGATGTTATATGTCTATGGCCTGCTATAGTCAGTGATAGGACAGGCTAGCTAAAGCCAGTCTGAGATTGCTTATTGGTTTCATTACAGGGCTCTGCGACATTAGATTGCTTACAAAGACCTGGATTAGATTCCAGCCGGACTATTGCAAGTTATGTTGCGATGAGGAGGAGTTGGAGACTATCGAACAATTCATCTGCAACTGACCAGCCAGGTTGAGGACCCAGGGCAGGGGCTTCTTCGAAAATTTGGACTCTTTGTCGAGAGGCGACATTAAGGCTCTCCAAAGATACATAAATAGGTTGAGCTGGTTGAGAAATCCTAGGGCTTTAAGATTGTAGTCGCATTCTCTTGCGACTCTTTCCTCCGTCTCTTTAACCTATCTTTCCTACATCTTTTCCTTTTCCACTTTCCCTATCTCTTTCATTATACTCTCTCTCGCTCTCTCTCCTTTAGAACGTATTTGCAATATGTCATTTTGACCTCTGGGTATTGTACTTGTCCTAATGACAAGTTCACGTCCTCAAACCTAACTTAACCTAAGGATATGTGACACGAAGCTTAAACTCAGTGAAGAGTATTTCGAAAAACTGCAAGGCGAATAAACTGTAGGTCCCACCACTCATGTATAAAATTAACACACACAACATAAGTGGTGTGAGAAGGTAGGTTGTAATCCTTACGAAAGGGTTGACGACTTTCATGGTAAGAGTTGGGCACTGTCATGTGAGGTGCATAGTGGTTTACTATCCTAAATAGCAGCGAATACATTGGCATTACGTTCAATAGCACACTGGCCTGAGAGAACCGCAAAGGTCCTGTGTTTGGCTATGCCCAATTATTTTTATTCTTATCCATGTAATTCAAACAGTGCCTAGCAATACAACAAGTGTCTTCCTGTCAACGAAGTTGAACCTTTTAAAAGGGGGACATCAAATCTAGACAATCGAAACGCCTATCACGAGTAAATTTGCACGCTCCTTACTCGCTCTAGCCAGTTCAACAGCAATGCAATCTCAGGCAGTTCCTCTACGTATACACTTTTTCTCGCTCATTAGTTATTTTTTTTCGCTTTGACAACTAAATTGTCATTCATAAAAATATATTTTTACACAAGAGAATATGCTTTAAAAACAAAAATACTTTTTTGTTCCCCTAAATTAGAGCAAATCTCATGCCATTAATGCTTTACGAACGAAATACCATAAAGAGCACGCAGGCGAGCGAGCGAGCGAGCAAACAAGTGAGATTGTGTAACTGTGCGAAGACTAGGCGGCTGGCTGGTATTATTTGAATTTCAAAACGGAAAACGGAAGTGCACATTAGTGTAGCGTTAAAAAAAAACATGCACACACACACGCACACACTAACGCTGACAGCAATTGCAGTAGCTGCCATAAAATCCCCATTAAAGATGATAGGCAGGCCAACAACACACATTAACATCAACATCGGCGTGTCATTAAACACCGAACGAAGCAGACAAAGGCAATAGAAAAGTGGAATAAAACGCATGTTTTTATGCCACACATGTGGAACAAAAGAATGAGAACACAACATGCAAATAGTGGAACACTGAACACTTGTTTAACGGCCTTAAATAAAATTTTTCTGTATGCTTATAGATTTTGTTATTTAAACAAGGCCCCGGTGTTTCCTTGTAATCTGAGCATTTAAGGCTCATTAGCTGGTCTTTCATTATGTGTGTGTATGTGTGTCTGTGTGTGTGTTTTATAATATAATGATGAAACCCTATTCAAATTATTGCTAAATTGCCATGGCACTAGCGTACCATCTAAACATGCAGCAGGTGTTCCATATGAAAATTTCTATGAAACGTGAAATGAAATCGAAAAACTTTTTTAATTTTCTTATTAAAAAATACAAAAAAAAAAATGAAAGAAGATAAAAGGGAGAATATTAAGGGACAGGGAATTGAAAAGAAAATATAAATAAAATCACGTTTAATTTAAAAAAAAATGTGTGCTTAAGTTACTTAGGTTAGGATGTCAAAGGCTTCCAAAGCTATGCTCTGGCTAGAAGAATAATAGAATAGCAAGATGAATAAAATGTGGTTGAAGTTCTAGAATCGCCAACTCCTGGACGAAGTGTTAATCTATGCTGGTGATTTTAAACTGCTTAGAGCGTATGGTCGGGTGATATGGCAAACCAAAGTGCGTATGTCAGCCATGCACCCCTTCGTTCGCCATGGTGGTCTCTATCGCAGATCGCTCCTTTTTAAATAAAGGGTGTTTTTTATAGAGGTATAGAACTTTAAGTTGGCATTACTTTTCAAAATGGCGACCGATTTAACAGCTGTCAAGTGATTTATTCTCAGTTTGGTTTGGCAATTCATTATGAATAGACTCACGCCTGAACAACGCTTGCAAATAGTGCAATTTTATTTCGAAAATAATGGTTCTGTACGGAAAACGTGACGCGCACTACGTCCATTTTATCGTCGACAAAATCGTCCATCAGAGCAGTTAATTCGATTAACCATGGAACGTTTTCGCACCCACGTTTACTCTTATTGATAACTCGAATCCCCAGAGACGCTGTACGGTGCGTACAGAAGAAGCTATTGCTGCTGTAGAGCGAAGCATTGAGGAAGACCCGAATGAGTCCATCCGCCATCGAGCACAGGAATTGGATCTGTGTCCATCCACTTTATGGAAGATTTTGCCGAAGGATCTTGGTTTGCGTGCTTACAAAATCCAACTCGTGCAAGATTTGAAGCCAAACGATCATCAAGTAAGGCGTAGATTCGTCGAATGGGCCCAAAACGAGATTACCGTTGTTCCCGATTTTCATAAGCGAATTTTGTTTAGCGATGAAGCGCACTTCTGGTTGAATGGCTACGTCAACAAACAAAACTGCCGCATTTGGAGTGAAGGTAATCCTCAAGTGTATGTGGAAACACCGTTACATCCAGAAAAACTGACTGTTTGGTGCGCTTTATGGGCTGGTGGAATCATTGGTCCGTACTTTTTCAAAAACGATGGTGGCCACAACGTTACAGTCAATGGTGATCGGTATAGAGCCATGATTACTAACTTTTTCATTCCTGAATTGAATAACCATGATGTCCAGGAGATGTGGTTTCAACAAGACGGCGCAACATGTCACACAGCTCGTGCCACAATAGATTTATTGAAAGATGCGTTTGGTGACCGCCTAATTTCACGTTTTGGACCTGTGAATTGGCCTCCAAGATCTTGTGATTTAACACCGCTAGACTACTTTCTGTGGGGCTATGTAAAGTCATTGGTCTATGCGGTAAAGCCACAAACGCTTGACCATTTGGAAGACAACATTCGCCGTATTATTGCCGATATACGGCCACAAATGTTGGAAAAATTAATCGAAAATTGAACGTCCAGATTGGACTACATCCGCGCCAGCCGTGGCGGTCATATGTCAGAAATCATATTTAAAATGTAATGCCACAAGATTATCTTTCGGATAAATAAAATTCATGTCAATCGAATAATCCATCGTTGTTTTATTGCAACTTAAAGTTCTATACCTCTATAAAAAACACCCTTTACAAGGATTAGTGAGTAGAACATACGATCATATTGCCATACTAACAGACCGAACTTCATATGGCGTACTTTGACCACAATTGCTAAACCGAACCACAATTGCAGGTTTTGCAGACGACGTTGTCATCGTGTAAGATGCTACGATGAAAAGGGAAATATAGGACACGACGAACATTGCAGTTTAAGAGGTTAAAGTATGTCTTATGGCGCTGGATTGCCATTTGCTGAACACTAGCCTGAGCCTGTCTTGATAAGTGGCCGAAATTTGATGAAAAATAATAGAATCGAAGAAGGCGATAAAATACTTGGAGTTTTAACTTTAAGGAGCACATGAAATTCATCAGCGAAAAGGAATCTGTAACCCAGGGTGCCCTGACGGAGATGATGTCAAATATTGGAGGATCAAATCCATTGTCATAACATCGATCGTAGTCGCCGTACTCTAGTAGGTAGTGTGTTGGCTTATTAGACGTAAAGCCAGGGTACGAGCCCCAGGCCAGACATCAAGACAAAATACAAAAAGTATTTCTTCGGCGACTTCCTCTCAGCAGATTTCTGGCAAAAATTTTGAGAGCAAAAAAAAATTGCCATGAAAAGTTTCTCGAAAAATCTGTCGTTCGGAGTCGACTTTAAACTGTAGGTCCCACCACTCATGTATAAAATTAACACACACAACATAAGTGGTGTGAGAAATGGGAAATGCCAAATATTTTCCAAATTAGCAGCTGAAATAGGCCTTCCTATGGAAAAAATAATTAATTTTTGCAAACAAATCGTAATATTAAGGCTCCTACTTAAAGAAATTAAGTTTTTCTATACTTCTGCAAGAGTTTATAAGACGGATCTATGCTTTCCCTCGTGACTAACTTGCTTTAACACATTTTCCATAATTTTTTTTTGTTCTCTTTAAGAGGCTTCTCCTCTAATCCGTAATGTTTCCTTGTCTATCTATCCAATCTTTAAAATCAGTTTTTGTTTCTTCTAGTTTTTTTCCTTCTCCACCCATATGTGGAAACCATTGAACCAGAAATGTTTCTTTTTTTCCGCTTTCTTTCAAATCCATTCACATCGTGTCTGTCTGTGCCAACATGCCTGTAAAATTCTATTTAAAAATTGCTCATATCATTATTAATGGCCTCTCTCTCCCTACCACTTCCCTACCTCTCCTATGAAATGAAATTGTTGCTTTAAAAAGCCTAAAAAATTAACAACAACAACAACAACAACGGGTGAAGAAAACTATTTTAATTTTTAATATGAAATTAAAAAACCAGCAAAAGAGTTCGTGCATCGTGAGCTTAGGAACAGGAGGAGAGAGGTAGTGAGGAGGGTACTGGTCATTGACCTTTCATCGTGCAAAAGGTCATTTTTATTAAGTTCAAAAAGTTTTCACTGGAAAACCAAAACAAACAAATGCATTTTTTACTTGCTTGCCACACTAAATGTTGCATGTTTAAGGGGCATAAACATATATGCTGGCATAATAAATTGAAAAGAAACGGAAAAAAAATTGGGGATTTTTGTAGACTCTCTAGTGGTGATGATGGTGGTGCCCTTATACTTGTAAAATTCATATGAAAAGCATGACTGTTTGCCTGTCTGTCTGTCTCTCTGTCTGCCTGTGTATAGGAAATTTGAAGTTTTTGTAAATAAAGAGCTACTAATAACCCAGTGAACATTTAAGTATTGCTGGCTCTACAAATTTTTATATTAGGCGTCCAAAATCTGCCTTCTTCGAAGGTGTGAGGTGTAGTTGCATTCACAGATCTGACGGAAGCAGATATTAGGCAATTCAGAGAACTTAAATACTGATCATTTGATTGATCTTCCATTGAAATTCTTTAACACGGTACTGACCAACTTCGACAGAAGCCATGAGGACAGTTGGGGTCATCATTGGCCTTTGTCTTGCATAGAAAACTTGGTCTTTCTCATCAGGACTTGCTGTGGAAGTAATGAAGTGGAAGAGAATGAAACATTTACCCATATCCTCAGCTCTTGTACTGCATTACCAATATTTCCGTAAGTGATCTTTAAGGGCCTCTATTAGCGATCGTGTCTTTATGGTTCTATTAGAACCTCAAGCATGTGTATGAAGATAAATTAATTCACATAACACAACATACATAATTTGTGATTACAACCCTTCAGTTAGGATTACGGCCTAGCTTCTCTTAACACTCATGTTGTCTGTGTTAATTTTATACATGAGTGGCGGGACCTACAGTTTAAAGTCGACTCCGAACGACAGATTTTTGAGAAACTTTTTCATGGCAAATTTTATTTGACTGTCAGAGTTTTTGCCAGAAAGCTGCTGAGAGGAAGTCGCCGAGGAAATGCTTTTTGTATTTTGTTTTGAAGTCTGACTTGGGGGTTTGAACCGTGTTCTTACGTCTAATAAGCCAACACACTACCTACTAGACTACGGCGACTCGAATTTAATTAGCAAAGACAAAAACCAACCAATTTTAACAGAGCCAATGTTAAAGTTTACAGACCTAAGTGAAGAGTTTAACAGAAATTGCAAAATAATGGACATGAAGGTAATTCCCCAAATATACGAAATCAGAGCATGGAAGCACTCAAAAAGTATACCTAACACGCTCCTGAGTGGTACTGTTTCGCTGGTACTCTTCAAATGGTTTTGTAATGCGGCATATACAGCACGGTATTTTTTTTTAGCGGCGTGGCATTCTTCTTTAGCGCTGCAGTGTTTCAACAGGGTATTTATCATTTTTTTGCAGCGCGACATTTGCCACAAATGGCCGGCAACAAAATGCACATTATTTTTCTATAATCTGTCGTACTTGACACGCTCATGAGTGGAACAGTTTCACTGGTACTTCTCAAAAAAGTTTGCAGCACGGTTTTTTTGAAACATGGCATTTACAGCACGGCGTTTTTAGCAGCGCGGCATTTTTACTCAACACGGTATTTTGACAGTGCGATATTTGTAGAGCGTCTTTTTTTTCAACGAGACATTTGCCACAAGTGGCCGGCAACCAAAGACATCTTCTAATGCACATTACTTTTCAATAATCTCTCGCACTTGACACGCACTGATACTTCTCCAATATGTTTCAAGCACTGATTTTTTTTTTTGCAACGCGGCATATACAGCACAGCGTTTTTCACAGCGCGGCATTTTTCATCAGCGCTGCATTGTTTCAACACGGTATTTTGTCAACTCGTAATTTTTTTTGCTGTGCGACATTTGCTATTAATGGTCGGGAATCAAAAAATTCCTCTAAAGCACATTAATTTTCAATAATCTATCGCACTTGATCGTTAAATGTTTCACTGTTTCATGTTTATATGAGCAATTTGGGCGCATAGGACTTATCTGTTACCTTAAATCGATCCAGTTATTGTTCCAAGCACCCACAAATATACATGCTCTGTATGTGGAAATAATCCAGTTCGGCATTTACAGCACGGCAACAGGGTATTTTATCAATGCGCCATTTGTAGCGCGTAATTTTTTTTTGCAGCGCGACATTTGCCACAAACGGCCGGCAACCAAAGACAGCTTCTAATGCAAGTTACCTTTTGCTGATCAGTTGCACTTGAAGGTTACGTGTTTCGCAGTTGCAAGATTATGCGAGTTGTTTGGAAGTCGCCGTAATCTAGTTGGTAGTGAGTTTGCTTATTAGACGTAAAGCTCGGTTTCGAGCCCCAGGTCAGACATCAAAACGAAATATAAAAAAAATATTTCTTCGGCGACTTCCTCTCAGCAGATTTCTGGTAAAAACTCTGCGAGTAAATAAAATTGACATGAAAAAGTTTCTCAAAAATCTGTCGTTCGGAGTCGACTTTAAACTGTAGGTCCCACCACTCATGTATAAAATTAACACACACAATATAAGTGGTATGAGAAACTAGGACGTTGTACAATGAGTCAATTCGACCTTCGGGTACTGTACTTGTCTAATTGACAAGTACACGTCCTCTAATCTAACCTAACCTAGTAAGTACCTCTTCTGACACTATCGTGTAAGTACATAGAACGCAGATATGATAGATAAGAACCTGTGTAGTGTGACACATTCAGTGGACTTATTGTTATGTCCCTATTAGTGCTGTGTAGAGTCTTAAACCATTGACAGGAAGTCGCCTTTTTCACCCCGAATACCACCAATATTTTATTTCTTTTATACAGTGGTGGCCTTATAATTAGAAGCGACTGAGCAACATGTATGTATGTTTGTTAATTTGTTTCACAGTTTTCACTGTGTACCTGAGATCAAAGGCTTTGTTTGGAGGACGTCTTACATACGTTTTCCCATCAGTTTGGGACAAATTAAACTTATATTCGCCATTCCAGAGAACTCTGTTCCAGAAACATTGTTTCTAATTATAAGGCCACCACTGTACCTTTTCTTATTTTATTGTCGGAAGCCACAAACTTCGCTGGGTTATTATTATGTATGTCGCTTACACAAGTTCTATAACTCTTTGGTTTGGTTTTTGTCTACAAAAAAATTTTTTTTTGTTTTTTTCACTTTGAACTTCACCCCTGGAAAGTTAATTTGCTTAAGAAAATGAAAATCCATTCATTATAATGGAGTCGGTTTGCTTTCCCCCATATTTTTTTTACTGCCTGCCTGACTGCCTTTTTTTCGAGACCATTTCACTAGAAAGGAATTTTCATATGCAGGCAGGTTGTTAGAAACTTTATGGGTGACATAAACAAATACAACAACAACAACAATGACAACAACGGAAAAAAATATGACAATAATTTATAATTTAAAAATTCAATATGAATTGCATGCTCAAAACTAATTTCATTTTACAATTGAAGATAATAAAAAAAATGAATTCGAATAGAATAGACGACGACGACGACGACAGCACACAAAACAAACAAAAATAATGTCTAGATAAACTGACTGGCACGAGCTTAGGGAAATCGTATCATATTAGAGGAATAGGGGGGGAGGGGGAGTACCTCCTGATAATTTAATAGAGATTGAATGTGATTAGAAATAAACTGACTTAATTGAAGAAGGTCTAGACCAAAAGGCAGTTTGAAGTATAGCAAACGGGTGAGTAGGTTTTAAACTGAAAGAGAAATTTTAATTCAAAGTTTTTTAGGCGCTCAAAGTTTTCATTATTATTATAAAGGGTCCGCCCAATAACTTTTTTTTTTTTTAAATGCTTTAAAAAAACTACTGAATATTTTCTCAAATTTCTTTTTTTATTTGAAAGTCAACCCTTCCGGTTAATAATGGAAAATAATTTGCATTCAAATTGCACCAGAAGATGCCGATTTTGGCAAAAAAAAAAATCATCTTATCAGATGAAGCTCATTTTGATCTTGGCGGGTATGTAAACAAGCAAAATTGTCGCATTTGGGGCACAGAAAACCCGCACGCATACATTGAAAAGCCGACGCACCCAAGACGAGTCACTGTTTGGTGCGGATTGTGGTTCAGAGGCATAATTGGGCCATTTTTCTTCGAAAATGAGCAAGGAGTGGCCGTTACAGTCAATGGCGATCGTTATCGGGCCATGTTGAACGAATTTTTGTTCACAAAAACTGATGAGGAGGATATTGGCAACATTTGGTTTCAACAGGACGGTGCTACGTGCCACACAGCCGAAGCTACACTCTATGTTTTGCGCCCTGTTTTTGAAGATCGCATTATCAGCCGCAGAACTGATGTCGTTTGGTCACCTCGGAGCTGCGATTTGACACCATTGAACTATTATTTGTGGGGTGCCGTCAAAGATAAGTGTTACGCCGACAAGCCAGAGACAATTCACACTTTAAAGGACAATATTCGTGAAGCCATTGGTGAAATACAGCTGCACACAATCGATAATGTGCTTAAAAATTGGATCGATCGTGTAGGCTACTACTGCATGGCAAGCCGAGGCAGCCATTTGAATGAAATTATTTTCCATTATTAAACGGAAGGATTGTACTTTCAAATAAAAAAAAGATATTTGAGAAAATATTCAGCAGTTTTTTTTAAAACATTTTCAAAAAAAAGTTATTTGGCCTGCAGACTGAGACTTTAGAAGCTGCAGCGACGAAGAGGAAGAAGAGACCACAGAGCATCTTCTCTGTCGTTGTTCGGCGCTTGGGAAACTGAGAAGTAGAACTCTTAGACACCCAGAATTTAGAGATAAAGCATGTCTAGCCGAAGGCGATTTAGGAAAAATTCACACATTCTCGGAATGGTTAAGAGATAGGGCCTATAATTATATGGCGCAATAGATACTATCAAAATCGTCGTATCCTAGTAGGTAATATGTTGGCTTATTAGACGTGAGGCCGCGATTTAAACCCCAGGTGAGACATCAAAACGAAAATATTAGAAAAATATTTCTTGGGCGATTTCCTTTCAGTCGATTTCTGGCAAAAAACTGAGAATAATTAAAATTGCCATGAAAAAGTTTCTCAAAAGTTTGTCGTTTGGAATCGACTTTGAACTGCAGGTCGCGACAATCATGTATAAAGTTAACACACATAACATAGGTGGTGTGAGAAGCTTGGTCGTAATCCTAACTAAAGGTTTGTAATGGCCAATTATGTAATATGTAAGTACTACCGACGTTACAACGGGATCTCACAAACTGCTTTTGAAGCTCTTAAACCCATATCGTGATCAATTACGTATCTCTCTATATTTGTTATCTGCCATTGGCGTGAAACCTCAAAGTAATGCTGAGATAACTGTTGTCAAATGAGAATACAATTACGTTTTTACCTTTTAAAAACGTCTAAAATATGAGCTCGTAGATTGTAAATGAAATAAAAATAAATTTGTGTTTAGTTTTAATTAAAATTCTTTGTTATTCGCACATTTCTGTGTGCCACCGTTTACAACTTGATGTAATCAACAACAATTGCTCTTCTTTGTTATTCTTCTGTTTACACCCTTTGCATAAATAATAACAATTACTAGGCAATTGCTCGACAGATCTTTGTAGCGGAGATCTTCAAAGCACGATTACTCTCTTCAAACTCACCGCGTCTTCACACAAGAGTGACTGAACTTCACTAACTCAGTCGCCTGCTTTGCCGTGCCTTTTATATGGCAAAGTAAACAGTGTGATGAATGTGCTTAAAGGCGAATATTCGAGGCTTAGCATTCTCGACACCTCTATAAACGTAAAGATCGTTGTTCAATTACTGTTGTTTTGTGTATTTTGTTTACATTTATTCTTGCAGCGTTTGTTGTTGTATTTTTGTTTACTTGTTTACCATTTTAATGTTAAGTGATGTGAAAGCAAAACACCAGTATCTAGATTTTTCATTTTTCGTAAAAATATCTTTGTTTTTCGGATGAACAAATCAATTGAATTTGCAATGAAACTACATTTGAACACAAGTAAAAAAATTTCTTATTAAATTTCTATTTCCAATGCGTTCGCTTTTTCACTTTTTTCCTTCTCCTGGCTACCATTACTAATATGGAATTCATTGATTATTAATTGCAAAAAACAAAAAAAAATGTTCGCCAGATGTTTTCAAACAAACCACGAATGATTTCGTATTTGTAATGGAACCCATTAACTGGCATGTCAATCTTTACTATTTATAACAGGGTGTAGTACAGACGTGAGCGTGCGTGCGTGTGTGATACAATTGTTGTCTGCCAGTGTCTGTTCATTGCTCAGTGTTTTAATGACAGTCGTCGTACCTTAAATAACAACACCACCATCGTTTTACAACGCCAAAGACGAAGCAAACACAGCCCAACCAACCAACCAACACTTTCTTTGGCAAATTATTTATAATTTCAAATAATTTTTAAAAAAAATTTTTTTTAATTTATTTTCTTACATTTTTATACATTTAATAGCAGCGTAATTTTGTTTATATGCGAGTAGTAGTGAGCCAGAGGGGAAAGAGGCAGCGTATTAACGCAAATAGTTTTCTAATGCTGCAACAAATATGGATTTTGTAAATCAATTTAAGGTGTGTTGTTAGCGTCACAAGCACTGTCTCTGTTGCCGCATGTATGTATGTATGTATGTGCCACCAATATGGCCTGAAAGATTTCATTTCGAACTGTTGTGTACAGAGAATTTTTAATTGAAAGCAAAATTAGGTTTTAGTAATAGATTTCTATTGACTTAGTAACCTAAAAAAATACTTTTAAAAAAAGGTACCACAAAAGCACTTTAAAAAAAGTACACGAAAAGGTACTTTTAAAAAAGGTACCCCAAAAGTACTTCTAAAATAGGTACCTCAAAAGGTACTTTAAAAAAAGTACCCCAAAAGTACTTTTAAAAAGGGACCTCAAAAGGTACTTTTTTAGGTTCATAATGTTGCAGTCATTTTTAAAATTAAAATCTCATTTTACGCGTTTATTATGGTACAGCATTAATCGATTGATTTAGTAACCTATTGAAAAAAGTACCCCAAAAGTACTTTTTCAGCTTCATAATGTTGCAGTCATTTTTAAAACTAAAATCTCATTCTACGCGTTTGTTATGGTACAGCATTAATCGATTGACTTTGTAACCTATTGAAAAAAGTACCCCAAAAGTACTTCGAAAAAATGTAGCTCAAAAGGTACTTTTTTAGGTTCATAATGTTGCAGTCATTTTTAAAACTAAAATCTCATTTTACGCGTTTATTATGGTACAGCATTAATCGATTGACTTAGTAAACTAATAAAAAAAAAAGTACTTCAAAAGTACTTTAAAAAAATTTACCTCAAAAGGTACTTTTTTGGGTTCATAGTGTTGCACTAATTTTTAAAATTATAATCTCACTTTACGAGCTTGTTAGGCCACAGCATCGATCGATTGACTTAGTAAGCTACTAAAAAAGTACCGTTAAAAGTACTTTAAAAAATGTACCTCTAAAAATACTTTTTCAGCTTTAAAATGTTGGAGTCATTTTTGAAATTAAATTCTCATTTTACGCATTTGTTAGGGCTCAGCATCGATCGAGTGACTTAGCAAACCACTAAAAAAGTACCTCAAAAGTACTTTTAAAAAATGTACCTCAAAAAGTACTTGATTGGTTTGTCTTATAATTCGAAAGCTTCAGAATTAAAGTCTCATTTTATGCGATTTTCTAAACATTTTACGAGTTCAGTATGATAAAAATGTGCGTAGAACTGTGGGCGTGGCACTCACTTACTGTACCTATTGAATATTCATTTTCTGTTTACATAATTTTGTTACCCACTATATTTTCTAATTTTTTATTATTATTTATAATCGTTTAATTACCATAGAATTTGTTTTGTTTTTTTTTATAAACTTTTATCCGGTAATTATAATAGTCACGTAGCGTAGCGTTACTTACCTGTAGACAAATTACGTCATACGCCAGCAAATATGAAAACGCAATTGCTCGAACGGATACAATTAAATTGAATTTCAATTTCAATTTTGTTTCAAAAAATATTAAAAATTATCCAAAAAACCCAACAATTTTGTGATAGAAAATCATTTGATTTTCAGATGACACTTGGCGAGATCGTATTGAACGGGCCCAGGAGTTGGCCAGTTTAGGATCTGACCTGTGAGAACGCTTGCCGGTCTTGATGTGGCAATTAATTGAGATATTCTCGACACATACATATATTGATCATTGCAACCCTTTAGTCAGGAATACGACCCAGTTTCTCACACCACTTATGTTGTGTGTGTTAATTTTTATACATGAGTGGCGGGACCTACAGTTTAAAGTCCACTCCGAACGACAGATTTTTGAAAAACTTTTCATGGCAAATTTTATTTGCCTCTCAGAGTTTTTGTCAGAGTACTGCTGAGAGGAAGTCGCCGCAGAAATATTATTTGTCTTTACTACGGTTTGGTGGAGATGTCTTACCAGGGGTTTGTATGGAGGCCTGACGTCTAATAAGCCAATACACTACCTACTAGACTACGACGACTATGTAGTCTAAGATGCTGAGGAAAATGGAGGAAATAACGAACGTAGCAGTTGAAAAAGTTAAAGTATGACTTGGTGGAGCTGACTTGACATTTAGTACACACAAGACTAAGGCCTCATGTCTAATAATCCAATGCACTACCAACTAGACTACGGCGACTTCATTCAGTTACAATTAAATGCAGCTGGAGAACTGATGAATATTGTGAGATCACAAGATTTCCTTAAGCACGATTATATAACATCAGGCGTAATAGTTCACGCTTACGTCCCAGTCGCCGTAGTCTAGTAGGTAGTGTGACTAAAGCCCGGGTTCGTATCCCAGGTCAGACGCAATATGAAGAAAATATTTCTTCGGCAACTTCCTCTCAGCAGATTTCTGGCAAAAACTCTGAGAGTAAATAAAACTGCCATGAAAAAGTTTCTCAAAAATCTGTCGTTCGGAGTCGACTTTAATCTGTAAGGCCCCGATACTTTCGGATAAAATTAACACACACAAGCATAAGTGGTGTGAGAAGCTAGGCCGTAATCCTGACTGAAGGGTTGTAATGGCCAATTATATATGTATGTATGTGTGTAAGTCCCAGTCGAGAGACCAATTTTGTCAGATTGTTGCTATACAGGGCACAGCAAAATTAGATCGCTTACAAGGAACTGGAACAGATCCCAGCTGGACTATTGCAGGGTATATGTCGATGAGGAGCAGTTGAAACAGTACAACTATTCAGTCCTTAAGTTGATGTTGAGGACCCTTTGAAGGTTTGGACTCTTTGTCGAGAGTCGAAATTAATTCGCTCCATAGATTCATAAATATGTTAAGCTGGTTGAAAAGTACAAGGGCATCAAGATTGTAGTCGAGCTACCTTGTGTGTTTGGGGTGTATCTGTTTTCCTTCGTCTCTTTTATTCTCCCTTCCTTTTCCAATTTCCCTATCCTCTAGGAGATACATACATATTTCCAGTGAGTCATTTTGACCTGTGGGTATTGCACTTGTTCCAATGACAAGTACAAGCCAAACCTAACACGCCTCAAACCTAATCTTGCTCCTATATTTTGCTTTATAGTCTTGCTTATAATATGATTGTTAGGACGGTCTTGTATCGGGTCCGCCATCTAACGTTTTTTTTCAACTAGTTCTTATTTCGTGAATGGTAACACTTAGCTCATGTCTGATTTGACAGATAATTAGTTTTATCCTTCCGCTGAACGAATATGGACCATCCAATGCGTTTTCGCTTCGCTAAGTGGGCCTGCGATCGACTTACAGAAGATGCCGATTTTGGCAAAAAAAAAAGTCATCTTTTCAGATGAAGCTCATTTTGATCTTGGCGGGTATGTAAACAAGCAAAATTGTCGCATTTGGGGCACAGAAAACCCGCACGCATACATTGAAAAGCCTACGCACCCAAAACGAGTCACTGTTTGGTGCGGATTTGGGTCCAGAGGCATAATTGGGCCATTCTTCTTCGAAAACGAGCAAGGAGTGGCCGTTACAGTCAATGGCGATCTTTACCGGGCCATGTTGAACGAATTTTAGTTCACAAAAATTGAAGAGGATGAAATTTGGCAACATTTGGTTTCAACAGGACGGCGCTACGTGCCATACAGCCGAAGCTACACTCGATGTTTTGCGCCCTGTTTTTGAAGATCACATTATCAGCCGTAGAGCTGATGTCGTTTGGCCACCTCGGAGCTGCGATTTGACACCGTTGGACTATTATTTGTGGGGTGCCGTCAAAGATAAGTTTTACGCCGACAAGCCAGAGACAATTGACGCTTTAAAGGTTAATATTCGTGAAGCCATTGGTGAAATACAGCTGCACACAATCGATAATGTGCATAAAAATTGGACCGATCGTGTGGCCAGCCGAGGCAGCCATTTGAATGAAATTATTTTCCATTATTAACCGGAAGGATTGTACTTTCAAATAAAAAAAGAAATTTTTGAGAAAATATTCAGTAGTTTTTTTTTAAAGCATTTTCAAAAAAAAAAGTTATTTGGCGGACCCTTCAGAGGTTGTTAAGCAGAGTAATTCCTCTACAAATTTGGTTTCTCAAGTCATAATTTTTCATCAATCATAAAACGAAGTTGGAAGCAGCCTTTCTTCCTTCCAGATTGATTTAATATAAGGCCGTAGAGGTTTTCTATTGAAATTCAGAAAATAATTTGTTTTCACTCCTGGTACAGACAGACTTCTTTCTAATTTAATCTTCAATTAAATTCTGTGTTGGAAATTTTTTTTGTTATAATTTTTCTTCATTCTTACAAGAAAAAAAGGTAAACGTTGGTTTTATTGTATGTTTGTTTTCAATGGTACACCATAGTCACTCGTATGATTACAAATAATTACGATTTCCTGGTTATGAATGAAGCAACAACCAGGGCAACCTCTAAGACTTTTTTATTTTTAATCGAAAAAAAAAAGATTGAAAGGAAACGGGAAGCAAGAATTGTGAAATACAATAGGCATCAGGCAACAAAAAAAGTAATTGAATTTATTTCTAATTATAAGGCTTAGCAAAGCATTGCAATTATTTAACGATTCATTGTGCCTATTAGGCTCATTTCTTTACCCTTTAGCGATGGCACTGCAGCACTGTGCTTTGCAACTTTTCACGAAGGCACGACAAATACATAACTGCCGATTAAACGCCGCATCAGCCCCTGTAGACAAATATGTAGCTGCCGTATTTACATGACATCAGCCGCTGTTATGTACCACGTGACTGTCGTATATACACGGTATCCTATCTAGCGTTAGGGTCATTAAGGTATCTGTGATTCCGGTATACACAACTGCCGATTAACGGCACCTATGGCTTCTGTGAACCAATAAGTAACTGCCGTATTTACATGACATCAGCCGCTGTGATGTACCAAGTTACTGTCGTAATGGGTGATTTTTTAAGAGCTATAGGAAAATGTTTCAAAAAAAAAAACATAAAATTCTGAAAAATGAATGAAATCTTCATTTGAATCGATAGTACGGTCCATATGTTATTATGTTTGAAGATTATGTCATGCAAATGTTGACCGCGACTGCGCCTCAAATGGTCCATCCGCTTAGTCCAATTTTGGCATACTCTTTCCAACATTTCGGCCGGTATCTCACGAATAAATGCTTCAATGTTGTCTTCCAATGCGTCAATTAAAGCGGGCTTGTCTGTATAGACATGAGCTTTAACATAGCCCCACAATAAATTGTCTAAAGGCGTTAAATCGCACGATCTAGGCGGCCAATTGACCGGTCCCGAACGTGAAATAAAATGTTCACCGAACTCGCCTCTCAATAAGTCCATTGTTACGCGTGCTGTGTGGCATGTGGCACCGTCTTGTTGAAACCACATGTAATGCAAGTCAAGCTCGTGCATGTTGAGCAAAAAAAAAAAGTTGGATATCATCTCACGGTAGCGCTCACCATGCACGGTTACGTTGCGATACGCAGCATCTTTGAAGAAGTACGGTCCAATGATGCCACCAGCCCATAAACCGCACCAAACGGTGAGTTTTTCTGGATGCATTGGTAGCTTTTGCAATGCTTCTGGCCGAACTTCACTCCAAAATCGACAATTTTGCTTATTTACGTATCCATTGAGCCAAAAATGAGCTTTCGTCGCTGAACACAATTTTTCGATAAAGAAGTGGATCTTCGACCAACTTTCCAAGAGCCCATTCACCAAAATTTCTGAGTTGCGGTAGGTCGTTTGGCTTCAATTCTTGCACCAGCTGTATTTTGAAAGACTTCACACCTAAATCCTTCCGCAAAATTTTCCACGTTGTTGAGTAACAGAAGCCCAATTGCTGCGAACGGCGACGAATCGATAATTGATGGTCAGTCATCATTAACACTGGCCGGTACAGCTGCGATATTTTCTTCAGTTCGCACTCTACGTAAGCGTGTCGGTGGTTTAATGTCCAACAATGTAAATTTGGTGCGAAATTTAGTCACAATAGCCCGAATAGCCGCTTCAGTGGGTCGATTAAACTGACCATAAAATGGAAGAAGCGCGCAATGAACTTTCTTAATAGAGCACGCATTTTGATAATAAAATTCAATGATTGCAAGCGTTGTTCGGTTTGTAAGACGATTCATGGTTAAATTATAGACCAAACTGAAGATGTTTGACAGTGAAACAAAACACGAAACGTCCGTGAGCTGTTTAAACCAGTGTTGCCAAAAAGATAATAGCTAAACAGAATCACCCGTTATATACGCGGTATTTTATCTAGCGTTAGGGTCATTAAGGTATCTATGATTCTGGTATACACAACTGCCGATTAAATGCGTCATCTCTGACTTCTGTGGACCAATAAGTAACTGCCATATTTACATGGTATCAGCCGCTGTTATGCACCACGTGACTGTCGTATATACACGGCACCCTACCTATTGTTAGGGTCGTTAAACTATCTGTGATTCTAGTACACATAATACCGTTTTTTGTAGTATTGATTATGCCTAATGGCAGCTACTACTAGCGTCGTGTTACGCGATCGCATTTCGAAACTAGCGCAAAATAATTTTGGTCCAACTGGTTTACAATTCCCACACTTAAAGCCCTTTTTGGGGCTTTTTTTTGGATTACCATTATGTTAGGTTAGGTTAGGTTAGTGATTAGAAACCACAAGTAGAAGAAACTGAAAAAGAACGAATTTTTCCAGGTTAACAAACCTGAGAGACGACGATAGGTTTGCTTATTACGCTGAAGCTGAGCGACTGAAGTTCGACCGTCTTAGACTCCCGTTTTGCAGGAAACAGCTATACATGTCTCCCTTGTACTAGACCTCGCCTTTTGCACGAAGCGTTATTCATATTTTTATTAAGGCCATAAAATGCTTTCCCCACATAGGCTACAACAGTCCAGTCTGGGCTGTAGTTGTCAGCAGATTCCACAATCTCCCATATTTCTCCATGACATATACATACATATACATGTATCTGTTTGATGACCCATTTATCGATAACACAAAAAATATCGAATTTATTACAGAGTCATTAGCTAGAGCAACGCATTTCGCTCGGTCCACTCTTTACAGTTACTTCACGATTTCTTTTCTGTTAATGTCGCAGTGCCCGTTCACAGATGGAGACTGCACTCCAGCTAGTGCTATGCCTATATATTGCCTTTAGAGTCAAGCCTAACTGTCTACAAAAATGATATACGCTCTTAGCTGACCTTAGTGATCTAGGCTTTATTAGCTGGACCGGACTTTATTAGTCCGGAACACAGAGAGGATATTTCAGAAATCGCAACTCTGACCATATATTCCGCTAAAACTGGACTGAAAGGCTCGTGTATATACCCAAATCGTTTACTTTAAAATTTTGAACCGGTTCAACTCATTCATTCTGGTGAGACCTCTTTCAAAGATCCTAAAAAAGTTAATTTTACAGTGCCCTGTATACGAACAATCTGACAATTTAAATCAGTCTCCTCGACTATAATTGTGGGTAAGGAAATCCCGTGATCTCACAATATTCATCAGCTCCCCAGCTGCATTTAATTGTAACTGAATGAAGTCACCGTGGTCTAGTAGGTAGTGTATTGGATTATTAGACGTGAGGCCTTAGTCTTGTGTGTACTAAATGTCAAGTCAACTCCATCAAGCCATACTTTAACTTCTTCAACTGCTACGTTCGTTATTTCCTCCATTTTTCTCAGCGTCTTAGACTACGTAGTCATCGTAGTCTAGGTAGGTAGTGTGTTGGCTTATTAGACGTGAGGCCTCAGTCTTGTGTGTACTAAATGTCAAGCCAGCTCCATCAAGCCATACTTTAACTTTTTCAACTGCTACGTTCGTTATTTCCTCCATTTTTCTCAGCGCCTTAGACTACGTAGTCATCGTAGTCTAGTAGGTAGTGTGTTGGCTTATTAGACGCAAGGCCACGGTTCAAAGCCCAGGTCAGACAACAAAACGAAATATGAAGAAAATATTTCTTTGGCGAATTCTTCTCAGTAGATTTCTGGCAAAAACTCTGAGAGGAAATAAAATTGCTATGAAAAGTTTCCAAAAATATCTGTAGTTCTGAGTGGTGTTTGAAGCCAGGCCGTAATCCTGACTAAGGGTTATGATGGCCAATTATGGATGTACATACGTATGTATGAAAAGTGCTCCCAAAGGCACCCAATATGGCTAAAGAGACAGTTGTTTTCATTCGGAGGGTATCTATGGCTTACCAGCTTTTTTTTAATGTATAAAGAATTTATGTCATGGGTTCCCATGACACCACCTTTCAATTCAGCTGTAATTTCTCACGATGTTATTCTTTTAATAGTTTCTTCTAAAAGAAGGTATAAAACGTATTCAATTGTTCGTTCTTTTTTGTTACACACTGTATATATGTACATATATGTAAATGGACATGTAAATTTTTAATCGATACAAGAAATATTCTGCAATTATTTCGAAAAGGTCACTTCCATTATGTATTTGCCAATTAAAAATGACTTGACTTGACTTGACTTGGCTTGGCTTGCTGGTAATTAAAAATTAATTTCTAATTGACTTTTGGCACACTCAGTACTCTCAGTGTAGTAATTTGGTCCATAAATTTTTATAAAAATTTGCATTGAACTACGAACACATACTGCTACTGGGAAAAACAACAAATTTTCCTTAAGATTGTTATTTGTAGTTTTTCTATACAATACCACACACAGTAGTAATTAATATTCATTTATTTATTGTATTATAACATGAATTATTGTTGTTGTTGTTTTTGTGTACACTATAACAGTAAAAGCTTTAAATAAAAGACAATTTTTTGAAGATAAAGGGTGTTTTTTTTTTATAGAGGTATAGAACTTTAAGTTGCAATAAAACAACGATGGATTATTCGATTGACATGCATTTTATTTATCCGAAAGATAATCTTGTGGCATTACATTTTAAATATGATTTCTGGCATATGACCGTCATGGATGGCGCGGATGTAGTCCAATCTGGACGACCAATTTTCGATGACTTTTTCCAACATTTGTGGCCGTATATCGGCAATAATACGGCGAATGTTGTCTTCCAAATGGTCAAGCGTTTGTGGCTGTACCGCATAGACCAATGACTTTACATAGCCCCACAGAAAGTAGTCTAGCGGTGTTAAATCACAAAATCTTGGACGCCAATTCACAGGTCCAAAACGTGAAATTAGGCGGTCACCAAACGTGTCTTTCAATAAATCTATTGTGGCACGAGCTGTGTGACATGTTGCGCCGTCTTGTTGAAACCACATCTCCTGGACATCATGGTTATTCAATTCAGGAATGAAAAAGTTAGTAATCATGGCTCTATACCGATCACCATTGACTGTAACGTTCTGGCCACCATCGTTTTTGAAAAAGTACGGACCAATGATTCCACCAGCCCATAAAGTGCACCAAACAGTCAGTTTTTCTGGCTGTAACGGTGTTTCCACATACACTTGAGGATTAGCTTCACTCCAAATGCGGCAGTTTTGTTTGTTGACGTAGCCATTCAACCAGAAGTGCGCTTCATCGCTAAACAAAATTCGCTTATGAAAATCGGGAACAACGGTAATCTCGTTTTGGGCCCTTTCGACGAATCTACGCCTTACTTGATGATCGTTTGGCTTCAAATCTTGCACGAGTTGGATTTTGTAAGCACGCAAACCAAGATCCTTCAGCAAAATCTTCCATAAAGTGGATGGACACAGATCCAATTCCTGTGCTCGATGGCGGATGGACTCATTCGGGTCTTCCTCAATGCTACGCTCTACAGCAGCAATAGCTTCTTCTGTACGCACCATACAGCGTCTCTGGGGATGCGAGTTATCAATAAGAGTAAACGTGGTGCGAAAACGTTCCATGGTTAATCGAATTAACTGCTCTGATGGATGATTTTGTCGACGATAAAATGAAAAATAAAATTGCACTATTTGGAAGCGTTGTTCAGGCGTGAGTCTATTCATGATGAATTGCCAAACCAAACTGAGAATAAATCACTTGACAGCTGTTAAATCGGTCGCCATCTTGAAAAGTAATGCCAACTTAAAGTTCTATACCTCTATAAAAAACACCCTTTATAAATAGTGAGTGAACTAAGAAGTCAATATAACGAGACCTTAGTGTAATTGCATCAATAGGGGGACATCTTGCGTAATAGCTTATATACAGTGTGAGCATGTAGTAGAGTGGTGGCCCCTTTTTTGTTTTTGGGATGAAGAGAATTTGTTTAGAAATTGTTTTAATAATTGCATCATCATTATTTCGCTGTTCAGCACAGTAATAAATTAGTTTTTAATTAATAAATAATTACATGCAAATTATTCAATAAATACAACCAATTTCTTGTTGCGTTTATTTTTTTGTTTTGTATAAAAGTACCTTAAATAGTACTTTTTTCAATATTTCTTAAAAGTTGTTTTCTTATGTATTTTTTTAAATTTTTTTTTAGTAATTTTTTATGAATTAAATTTATTTTTGTTTTTTATTTTCAGGTACGTACACATATTTGTTGTTGAAAATACTTAAAATTTTACCCGTAAGTACTAATTGTGTTCTAGAATTTATTGGCTTGTCAATTAATTTTTTTTTTATATTTCAATGTTATAATACCATACTGTTACGTTTTTTACTTTATAAAAACGTTTAAAATATGTGCTCGTAGGTTAGGTTAGGTTAGAGGACGTGTACTTGTCAATTAAGACAAGTACAGTACCCGGAGGTCGAATTGACCCATTGTACAACGTCCTAGTTTCGCACACCACTTATGTTGTGTGTGTTAATTTTATACATGAGTGGTGGGACCTACGTTTTAAGGTCGACTCCGAAAGACAGATTTTTGAAAAACTTTTTCATGGCAATTTTATTTACTCTCAGAGTTTTTGCCAGAAATCTGCTGAGAGGAAGTCGCCGAAGAAATACTTTTTGTATTTTGTCTTGTTGTCTAGCCTGGGGCTTGAACCCTGGCTTTACGTCTAATAAGCCAACACACTACCTACTAGACTACGGTGACTTCAAGTGCTGCAAATAAAATACAAATAAATTTGTGTTAAGTTTTAATTAAAATTCTTTATTATTCGCACAATTCTGTATGCCACTATTTACAACTTTATGTAAACAACAACAATTGCTTTGTTTGTTATTCCTCTGTTTACACCCTTTGCATAAATAATAACAATTACTAAGCAATTGTTTCGACAGATCTTTTTAACAGAGATCTTCAGACAAGACTGACTGAACTTTACTGACTCACTTGCCTGCTTTGCCTTGCCTTTTTTATGACAGAGTAAACAGTCTGATGAATGTTTTCGAAGGCGAATATTCGTGGTTTCGCATTCTTGACATCTCTATAAACGTAAAGATCGTTGTTCAATTACTGTTGTTTGTGTATTTTGTTTACATTTATTTTTGCAGCGTTTGCTGTTGTATTTTTGTCTACTTGTTTACCATTTTAATGTTAAGTGATGTAAAACCAAAACACCAGTATCTAGATTTTTCATTTTCGTAACAATGCATTAAATAAAAAAACAATGCCTTGGTAGCCCTTGTTTTTTCACTTGAGTGCAAGAAATTGTGCCCACAATAATGCCCGTACAGTACAAAATCTAATATCCGTTATGTACGAAAGAAAGGAAAGTCACTGGTGATATCTCTGTATCATCTTGAATAACAATACGAGTTTCAATGGGCAAGCAGAGTGATAGTTACCCTTTATTTCAACAGAACCATTTAATTAAATGGGAAGTGGGGCTTATCCCCGAAAATTTCCTATTGCAATTGTGCCGTTTTAGTTCGGTCAATTATTGCTTACATTACAATCCTTTAGCTAGAATTACATCTTGCTTCTCACACCACTTATGCTGTGTATGTTAATTTTATCCATGAGAGGCTAAACCTACATTTTACTGGACATTCCAAACTTTTTTAGTTTTATTTACTTTCAGAGTTTTTTAGTCAAAACACTGTTGAGAAGAAGTCGGCAAAGAAATATTTTCTTCACATTTCATTTCGTAATGGCCGAGCAGAGGACTAACCACGGACTCGCGTCTAATTCCGAGACGGCACGATTTAATTTGAAGATTTAGAACGCTTGAAAGGAAAGTCTATTTAAAAGAGTTTTTTTTTGAACGAATTCATTCTCTAATCCTGGATAATAGTTTGGAAAAAGGGGAGTAGCCCCATCTTTTTTATACCAAATCCATTTCCCCTTTAGTCGTTATATGGATGCCACCACTTCTTCACAATCGTAATTGGTCATTACACCCCTTCAGTCAGGATTACGACCTAGTTTCTCACACCACCGATGTTGCGTGTGTTAATTTTATACATGAGTGGCGGGACCTACAGTTTAAAGTCGACTCCGAACGACAGATTTTTGAGAAACTTTTCATGGCAATTTTATTTACTTTCAGAGTTTTTGCCAGAAATCTGCTGAGAGAAAGTCGCCGAAGAAATACTTTTTTTGTATTTTGTTTTATTGTCTGACCTGGGGCTCGAACCCTGACTTTTCGTCTAATAAGCCAACACACTACCTACTATACCACGGGGACTTCTTCACAATCATCCCAGAAAATATTGCGAAAGTAGCTTCTTTGAATACTCCTCTGTGCCGGAAATCATTTACAATCAAAAGGGGGACAAATCTACTGACTCTAATACCTACCGTAGATGCAGTTGCGGTATTCATTTTCATTCCATATTCTCAAAATCTCATGCATTTGAACCACCCAACACATTTTGCAATTTCATTTTCATAAGGTCTTTAGGTGATATGCCTTGGCTGAAGCGTTTTTTGTAATCTTAGCAAGCGTCCTAACTCCTCAAGATCTGGATTAAAATACATTGGACCTATTTCTTCTGGGATCATTTTCTCGATCCATTGGCCGTTAGAACTGTTGTCTTATCTTTATTGGGAATTTCACAATGTACCTTGGTGCCCCAAGGAAGGCAAACATTAGTTTTTAATCTACTCCCACTGATTTTGTATACATTTTTGGCATTCAATCCAGTCTTAAGTTAGGTTAGAGGGCGTATACTCGTCAATTAAGACGAGTACAGTACCCGGAGGTCGAATGGCCCGTTGTATAACGTCCTAGCTTCTCTTACCACTCATGTTGTGTGTGTTAATTTTATACACGAGTGGTGGGACCTACAGTTTAAAGTCGACTCCGAACGACAGATTTTTCGAGAAACTTTTCATGGCAATTTTATTTACTCCGAGTTTTTGCCAGAAATCTGCTGAGAGGAAGTCGCCGAAGAAATATTTTTTGTATTTTGTCTTGATGTCTGGCCTGGGGCTCGAACCCTGGTGTTACGTCTAATAAGCAAACACACTACCTATTAGACCACGGCGACTTCAATCCCGTCTTCATTGAGGAAATGTTCTGTTTCTAATGATTTTTTATATTGTATTTCGGATTTATATCCACGTTGAGTTTTGTAGTCCCCTACTGCTATTTGGAAACTTTAAACATATGGCCGTTTCATGGCAAGCAATTTAAGGTTGAATAAAATATTTAAATACAATTAATTGGACCCAGTTAGGCCACACCATAATGGGAACTTTTATTGTGTAATTTTGCAAAAGTGAATCATTTTTTAAATAAATTTTTGCGTTGCTTTTGTTTTCTTTATTTTGGCAATTTGTTTAGTTGGCTAAACAAAATGTTTAGTATTGTTATTGATGTTGTTGTGGTTGTTGCATTTTTATTTGTCTATTTAAATAAAAAAATATCTTTAACATGACTAAACAATAGAGCCCAAAAACTAAAGTTTCTTTTCGTTTTTTTTTATTTCTTTTTACTTTGCTTTGAGGCCCCTTAGACGACGACAGCCAGCCAGCCAGCCTACATTTGGCAACGCTGGCTACAATTTTCATTGCGTTTATTCGTTGGTGGTGCTGGTGGTAAAAGTTTGAGGCTGTTTTAGTTCATTGGCTTTTATGGGCCAAAATAAAACACAACTCGTCAGCAATAGCAACAGCATCACTATCAGCTTTAACAACAACTCACAATATTTGGTAACCTAAATTTATTTTTCGTTTTTTTTTTCAACTGCAAATAAGAATCGTTTTCACAAAGAAAACCAACATCTGTTGAGGGGGGATACTTAAAGACTTAAATGCCACAGAAGTTATATATGCTTCTTCTTCCACTTTAAGTTTTAAGTCCTGTTAAGAAATATTTTCAGTTTTGTTGTGAGAGAAAATGGTTTTTGAATTTTAAAAAAATATTCTTATGTTTTTACCTTTCAGGTTAGGTTAGGTTAGAGGACATGTACTTGTCAATTAAGACAAGTACAGTACCCGGAGGTCGAATTGACCCATTGTGCAACGTCCTAGTTTCTCACACCACTTATGTTGTGTGTATGTTAATTTTTTATGCATGAGAGGTGGGACCTACAGTTTAAAGTCGACTCCGAACGACAGATTTTTTTGAGAAACTTTTTCATGGCAATTTTATTTACTCTCAGAGAGAGGACGTCGCCGAAGAAATACTTTTTGTATTTTGTCTTGATGTCTAGCCTGGTGCTCGAACCCTGGCTTTACGCCTAATACGCCAACACACTACCTATTAGACTACGGCGACTTTTACCTTTTAAAAACGTTTAAAATATGAGCTCCTAGATTGCTAGTAAAATAAAAATAAATATGTGTTTAGTTTTAATTAAAATTCTTTATTATTTGCATAATTCTGTACGCCACTGTTCACAACTTGATGTAAACAACAACAATTGCTCTGCTTTGTTATTCCTCTGTTTACACCCTTTGCATAAGCAATAGCAATCACTAAGCAATTATACGACAGATCTTTATAACGGAGATCTTCAAACACACCGCATCTTCACACAAGACTGACTAAACTTCACTAACTCACTCGCCTGCTTTGCCTTGTCTTTTAAAGAGTCCGCCAAAAAACTTTTTTTGAAAATGCTTTAAAAAAAAAACTACTGAATATTTTCTCAAATTTCTTTTTTTTATTTGAAAGCACAATCCTTCCGGTTAATAATGGAAAATAATTTCATTCAAATGGCTGTCTCGGCTGGCCATGCAGTAGCCTACACGATCGGTCCAATTTTTAAGCACATTATCGATTGTGTGCTGCTGTCTTTCACCAATGGCTTCACGAATATTGTCCTTTAAAGCGTCAATTGCCTCTGGCTTGTCGGCGTAACACTTATCTTTGACGGCACCCCACAAATAATAGTCCAACGGTGTCAAATCGCAGCTCCAAAGTGGCCAAACGACATCAGCTCTGCGGCATATAATGCGATCTTCAAAAACAGGGCGCAAAACACCGAGTGTAGCTTCGGCTGTGTGGCATGCAGCGCCGTCCAGTTGAAACCAAATGTTGCCAACATCCTCCTCTTCAATTTTTGTGAACAAAAATTCGTTCAACATGGCCCGATAACGATAGCCATTGACTGTAACGGCCATTCCTTGCTCATTTTCGAAGAAAAATGGCCCAATTATGTCTCTGGACCAAAATCCGCACCAAACAGTTACTCGTTTTGGGTGCGTCGGCTTTTCAATGTATGCGTGCGGGTTTTCTGTGCCCCAAATGCGACAATTTTGCTTGTTTACATACCCGCCAAGATCAAAATGAGTTTCATCTGAAAAGATGATCTTTTTTGCCAAAATCGTCATCTTCTGTAAGTCGATCGCAGGCCCACTTAGCGAAGCGAAAACGCATTGGATGGTCCATATTCGATCAGCGAAAGGATAAAACTAATTATCTGTCAAATCAGACATGAGCTAAGTGTTACCATTCACGAAATAAGCACTAGTTGAAAAAAAAAACGTTAGATGGCGGGCCCGATAGAGTTAGTGTCAAAAAGTGAGAGGTCGGAAACCTCCGCCTTTTCATGACAAAAACAGGGCACTGACACATGACGTCTTTTCCTCAAACCCACATCTCCTGCAGAAGTCATTTGCCGGAATGCCAAGACTCACCATGACTATCAGAAGGATAGTAACCCGTTACAATCGCTATTGTGCTATGGATGGTCACGTCCGGTCCTCTTCTTCTTATCCATATGTGTACTGCAAAGTCTAGGAATATTACATGTCCTCCCTTGCTGTCAAAAAGATTGAGTTTCTCCGTAAAGGAGTGTGAATATTTTCTAATTTAACTGAGGCAATCGCAATACCTATGCCCTGTAACATGTTGGAGATTGCGAGATACGTAACAGCTCTGACCAGCTCATCAGCAATGCAAATCCCAATGACATCCCTATGTTGTCACAGAACCCATATAAAAGTTACGTTTGAATGATTCCAAATTTTCCTGAGAAATCCTGGACATTCACGAATAACTACGGATGTAGATAATACGTGCGTTAGGGGCTTAATCGCCGCCTCCCTGATTATCCAAGTAAATCAATTGATTTTTTGGGGAATATCCCACTGCACAATAAGCATTACGCCGCTTTCAAAATACCCAAGACCTCCGCCTAGAGTGAGACAACCTACGAGAAAGTTTAATACCACAGCCAACCCTCGCCAATTGTTTCGATTTGGTCATGAGTACTTAGACTTTCAAATTCAAAATGAATCAATTTTTTTTAACTCCCAAGTTAATATGAAAGCAAATTAAAATATTTTTTTAAATTTTCAGTTTTTTGTTGTTGTTATTATACCAACATTAATGATGGCAGTAATTTTGTTTGAAATAATAAAAAATTATTATAATTTTTGTTGGTGACTTCTGACATTTATCATTAGCGTCGGTCACATTTCAACAATTATTTTTGAAGTTTTCATTTTCAATATTTTTTTTTGTAGTTTTTTTTTTCAGTTAAAACTTTTGTTTTCTAAATCATCATCATCATAGTCATTATTTTGTCGACAATAGCATGATAACTAGCTTTAAAACAAAAATTATGTCATTCATTCAATTCATTCACTCACTCGCTCATTCCTTCATTCCCAAAGAGGTCAGGGATAAAGAGAGAGAGAAAGACAGTTTGTTTGTTATAGACAGACTGACTTTTTGAATTTGATTTATGATCATAAATATTTTATTTCATTTAACAATCTGCATTAAACGTGTATTTAAATATTTATTTTAATCGGTAAACAAAGCCATAAAAAAGTTCATTTTTAATAGTTTTTCTCTTCTCTTCTCTATTTCTTTATTTATTTCTCCTTTAATAACTATTTCAACTATTGAATATCCATCACAGTTTAACCCCTGAAGTGGAAATATAACGCGTTTCGCCCGCAAACATATTCTAAGCCAAATTTGACATTGACAGGCTATATGCGTGCTGCATATTCAAATGCTTCAAAAAACGTTTCCATATTGTTACGCTTTTACCTTTTAAAAACGTTTAAAATATGAGCTCGTAGATTGTAAATAAAATAAAAATAAATTTGTGTTTAGTTTTAATTAAAATTCTTTATTATTTCCACAATTCTGTGCGCCACCGTTCACAACTTGATGTAAACAACAACAATTGCTCTTCTTTGTTATTCCTCTGTTTACACCCTTTGCATAAATAATAACAATCACTAAGTAATTATACGACAGATCTTTGTAACGGAGATCTTCAAACTACGATTACTCTCTTCAAACATACCGCGTCTACACACAAGAGTGACTTAACTTCACTTTGCGTTGCCTTTTGTATGGCAGAGTAAACAGTCTGATGAACGTTCTTGAAGGCGAATGTACTTATAGCTATTAGCTGTGGTTTAAACCCGGCTCAGATATCTCGACCGAAGCGAAATTTGAAAAATATTTCTTCAGTGACTGTAAAGAGGACATCTTCTGGTGAAAACTCTGAAAGTAAAAGAAAAAAGTTATGAAAAGTTTCTCAAAAAATCTGTTGTTCAAAGTCGACTTTAAATTGCTGGTTCCGACACTCATATAAAGGGTGTTTTTTATAGAAGTATAGAACTTTAAGTTGCAATAAAACAACGATGGATTATTCGATTGACATGAATTTTATTTATCCGAAAGATAATCTTGTGGCATTACATTTTAAATATGATTTCTGGCATATGACCGCCACGGCTGGCGCGGATGTAGTCCATTTGTGGCCGTATATCGGCAATAATACGGCGAATGTTGTCTTCCAAATGGTCAAGCGTTTGTGGCTTTACCGCATAGACCAATGGCTTTACATAGCCCCACAGAAAGTAGTCTAGCGGTGTTAAATCACAAGATCTTGGAGGCCAATTCACAGGTCCAAAACGTAAATCTATTGTGGCACGAGCTGTGTGACATGTTGCGCCGTCTTGTTGAAACCACATCTCCTGGACATCATGGTTATTCAATTCAGGAATGAAAAAGTTTGTAATCATGGCTCTATACCGATCACCATTGACTGTAACGTTCTGGCCACCATCGTTTTTGAAAAAGTACGGACCAATGATTCCACCAGCCCATAAAGCGCACCAAACAGTCAGTTTTTCTGGATGTAACGGTGTTTCCACATACACTTGAGGATTACCTTCACTCGAAATGCGGCAGTTTTGTTTGTTGACGTAGCCATTCAACCAGAAGTGCGTTTCATCGCTAAACAAAATTCGCTTATGAAAATCAGGAACAACGGTAATCTCGTTTTGGGCCCATTCGACGAATCTACGCCTTACTTGATGATCGTTTGGCTTCAAATCTTGCACGAGTTGGATTTTGTAAGCACGCAAACCAAGATCCTTCCGCAAAATCTTCCATAAAGTGGATGGACACAGATCCAATTCCTGTGCTCGATGGCGGATGGACTCATTCGGGTCTTCCTCAATGCTACGCTCTACAGCAGCAATAGCTTCTTCTGTACGCACCGTACAGCGTCTCTGGGGATGCGAGTTATCAATAAGAGTAAACGTGGTGCAAAAACGTTCCATGGTTAATCGAATTAACTGCTCTGATGGACGATTTTGTCGACGATAAAATGGACGTAGTGCACGATACGTTTTCCGCACAGAACCATTATTTTCGAAATAAAATTGCACAATTTGCAAGCGTTGTTCAGGTGTGAGTCTATTCATGATGAATTGCCAAACCAAACTGAGAATAAATCACTTGACAGCTGTTAAATCGGTCGCCATCTTGAAAAGTAATGCCAACTTAAAGTTCTATACCTCTATAAAAAAAACACCCTTTATAATGTGGGTGATGTGAAAAGGTACTGACTAAATGCTTGTAATTACAAATTAAATAAGTAAGATTGCAGAAGCTTAAGCCTGGAGTGTTTAGATCTTTCAATAAATAATAACCAGCTGGCAACCCTCTTACGTACATATGTACATATATCTTGTATACATTAACAAAATACCGGACTGTCTTATTTCTCTGTAACACAAAGATTTCTTCTACTGAGAATTTGATATAAATTCCATGATTTTATTTAAATTGTATTAAAATTTTCTTAAAAATTAAATAAATTCGTTCTTATGACCGGCTAAACATCTGTGGTTAAGATTTACTAAGAAAATATTGAACAAGAAAAAAAAAACAATCATCAACAATGCTTTTACAACTGCACAGAATAAGCATCCATTGTTTTCTTTCTAAAGAACAACAACAGTTTTCAACATTGTATTCATAACATTACTTACTAAATAAGAAAGAGAGAGAGAGAGAAAAACAAAGTTTTAACAACTATGATCTCATATGCTAGCAATGTAAACATACACTTTTTTATATGTAATCTGGTTGTTGTGTTGTTGTTGTTGTTAGTTGTCTTGTCTGTAGACATGATGATCTAACTGTTCCTTTATAATTTTACTATGCTATGGTCATATAACGCATACTATCATTATTAAATGATAATCATTTTCTTTATTAAACATAATTTAAGTAGAGATGAACATAAATTGTAAAAATGTGTGTGTGTGTGTGTGTTGTGTTTATAACACATTTACATGATGAAAAAAAAAACAAAAGATTCACTCGTCGCTGTGCTTAAAACATTTTTTTCTTTTCTGTCGTAATTTTTGTTGTTGTTGCTTCTCTTTACAAAAACAAATACAAAAATAGTGTTTAAAATAAAAATTGCTGTGTCGGTAGTAAATTGGTCTGCATAGTTCTTCTTCTTCTTCACACTACAATTAATGTTGTTATTGTTGTTGTTGTTGTTGTTGTGTTTTTTTCGCTGATGTTCTTATTATAATTAAGCAACATGGCGTTCAATGAACTCATTTATTTTTTTTTGTTTTAGTGTGTATAACACTTGTATGCATACACACGTTAGTATGCATATTCACTCAAATGCGTTTCATATAACAATTATAATAATTTGTGTGTGTTAAAAGTGTAATACGAAGAGAAATTATGTGCACATATTTATAGAACAAATACTAAACAAATGGGTTAAAATAATGAAAATTTATTTGATTAATAAATAAAGCAGAAGAAGCATGCATTACTAATTATTTTGTAATGTTTTTTTAAACAATAAGACTCCATTCATCGAACAAGTCTGATCGCTGGCTTTAGTAATTAGGACAGTCTTGCCATATTTCATGGAATTCAAAAGGGCGTAAAAAGGCACAAGTGCATTGTACTTGACTATTTTAGTTCGATTATTTCAAATAGCGAGTCTTTTATTCAGCGTAGGTGTGAGATATTATCGAGATTTTTTTATACGTTTGAAAGATGCCACTGTGTGTGGAATATGAACATGAAGTCGCCGTAGTCTAGTAGGTATTGGGTTGGCTTATTAGACGTGACACTGCGGTACAAACCCCAGGTCAGACATGAAAAAAAAATTTCATCGCCGACTTCCTCTGATAATACATAAAAATGTCCATGAAATGATTCCCAAAAATCTGTTGTTTGGAGTCGGCTTTAAACTGTAGGTCCCGCCACTCACGTACATAAGTGGTGTGAGAAGCTAAATCGTAATCCTGACTGAAGGGTTGTAATGACCAATTATGTACGTACATACGTATGTGTGTGTGGAATATAACATCGTTCAAATGTACGCCAAGACTTCCTCTGGGTTGATCACATCGTAAATGTTCAATTTTCTATGAATCTGGCGCATAAATCTCGTGGAATTTGAATAATGACATGGGTTATCTTAGCTTTAGGCACTGCTTAGGCTAGGTTAAGCTAAACTGGCAGGCTACTAAATCAACGCAGCTTACTTGCGTATTAGGGAGTACCGTTGTAACACCGATAGTACCCATTCCACCATATAATTGTAGAAGTCGCAGTAGTCTAGTAGGTGGTGTGTTGGCTTATGAGACGTAAAGCCAGGGTGCGAGCCCCGGGCCAGACATCAAAACAAAATACAGAAAGTATTTCTTCGGCGACTTTCTCTCAGCAGTTTTCTGGCAAAAACTCTGAGAGTAAATTAAATTGTCATGAAAGTTTCTCAAAAATCTGTCGTTCGGAGTCGACTTTCAACTGTAGGTCCCACCACACATGTATAAAATTAACACACACAACATAAGTGGTGTGAGAAACTAGGTTGTAATCCTGACTGAAGGGTTGTAATGACCAATTATGTATGTAATCGTAGCTCCTGGTTGACATCTCGCAACCACTCTGCGAGTCTTATTAAGGCAAAGTATTTTTCTCAAAACTCCTTCGTCTAGACAAGTGTTGCGACTTATTTCTGGTTGTACAAGAATTCTTCTTTTTAGGTTCACAAGCGCCGGACAATGACAGAGAAGATGTTCTGTGCTCTCATTCTTCATCGTCTAGATTTTTTTCTTTGATTAGACACGTGTTGTCACTAATTACTGAGTGTTCAAGAATTCTTCTTAGGTTCACAAGCGCCGGACAATGACAGAGGAAATGTTCTGTTCTCCTTCTTCGTCGTCGTTACTGTTTCCGCAGAAGTTGTTATAAGATATTCCTAGTCTTCTGGCGTGAGTCTGTAGTCTCTAGAGGCCAGTGTCCTGTTATCATTGCTAAGAGCTTCCTTAGATGGAATCTTGATAGGTTAGGTTAGGTTAGAGGACGTGTACTTGTCAATTAAGGCAAGTACAGTACCCGGAGGTCGAACTGACCCATTGTACAACGTCCTAGTTCCTTACACCACTTATATTGTGTGTGTTCATTTTATACATGAGTGGCGGGACCTACAGTTTAAAGTCGACGCCGAACGACAGATTTTTGAGAAACTTTTCCATGGCAATTTTATTTACTTTCACAGAGTTTTTGCCAGAAATCTACTGAGAGGAAGTCGCCTAAGAAATACTTTTTGTATTTTCGTTTTGATGTCTGGCCTGGGCCTCGGACCCTAGCTTTACGTCTAATAAGCCAACACACTACCTACTAGATTACGGCGACTTCAATCTTGATAGGTTTAATGTAAATTCTGTTCTGCATATAAACTTAGCGGTTCAGATTTGTCTGGTATCTCTATAATCGGGTTCTTAATCTATCTTACCTTTGCCAATGAATGCCTCTTAATGGATATATTTTCTTAGAGGTCTTTATTAGGTGACGGAGGCATGTGAATTATAAGAAAGAAGGTTAGAGCACCAATTTATTTGCTTGTGATAAATCTACTGAATTGTCACTGTTTTTACTATCACTGTAATAAACATAACGATATGCTGGTTGAAGTGGCAACACTGTCGCTTTATTAAGGTGCAATACTCTCTCTTTCTCTCTCTCTCTTTCATGTGACTTAATATTCTAATGAACGGTTTATTTTGAATAATAAAGGGTGTTTTTTATAGAGGTATAGAACTTTAAGTTGCAATAAAACAACGATGGATTATTCGATTGACATGAATTTTATTTATCCGAAAGATAATCTTGTGGCATTACATTTTAAATATGATTTCTGGCATATGACCGCCACGGCTGGCGCGGATGTAGTCCAATCTGGACGTCCAATTTTCGATGACTTTTTCCAACATTTGTGGCCGTATATCGGCAATAATACGGCAAATGTTGTCTTCCAAATGGTCAAGCGTTTGTGGCTTTACCGCATAGACCAATGACTTTACATAGCCCCACAGAAAGTAGTCTAGCGGTGTTAAATCACAAGATCTTGGAGGCCAATTCACAGGTCCAAAACGTGAAATTAGGCGGTCACCAAACGTGTCTTTCAATAAATCTATTGTGGCACGAGCTGTGTGACATGTTGCGCCGTCTTGTTGAAACCACATCTCCTGGACATCATGGTTATTCAATTCAGGAATGAAAAAGTTAGTAATCATGGCTCTCTACCGATCACCATTGACCGTAACGTTCTGGTCACCATCGTTTTTGAAAAAGTACGGACCAATGATTCCACCAGCCCATAAAGCGCACCAAACAGTCAGTTTTTCTGGATGTAACGGTGTTTCCACATACACTCCAAATGCGACAGTTTTGTTTGTTGACGTAGCCATTCAACCAGAAGTGCGCTTCATCGCTAAACAAAATTCGCTTATGAAAATCGCGAACAACGGTAATCTCGTTTTGGGCCCATTCGACGAATCTTCGCCTTACTTGATGATCGTTTGGCTTCAAATCTTGCACGAGTTGGATTTTGTAAGCACGCAAATCAAGATCCTTCCGCAAAATCTTCCATAAAGTGGATGGACACAGATCCAATTCCTGTGCTCGATGGCGGATGGACTCATTCGGGTCTTCCTCAATGCTACGCTCTACAGCAGCAATAGCTTCTTCTGTACGCACCGTACAGCGTCTCTGGGGATGCGAGTTATCACTAAGAGTAAACGTGGTGCGAAAACGTTCCATGGTTAATCGAATTAACTGCTCTGATGGACGATTTTGTCGACGATAAAATGGACGTAGTGCGCGATACGTTTGCCGCACAGAACCATTATTTTCGAAATAAAATTGCACTATTTGCAAGCGTTGTTCAGGCGTGAGTCTATTCATGATGAATTGCCAAACCAAACTGAGAATAAATCACTTGACAGCTGTTAAATCGGTCGCCATCTTGAAAAGTAATGCCAACTTAAAGTTCTATACCTCTATAAAAAAAAACACCCTTTATTACACTGAAAAAAGAAACGTATTTCAATTTTGAAATCAATTTTCTTTTATGGATTTTAAAGCAATAAATTTATTTACAATAGAAGTGTGGGTTTTATTTCGCAAATAAATGTCTCTGAATGCTAGAGAACAAGTGCGTTTTGATTGACAAGAATATAATGATAAATTTAAAATAATTATTTAAAGTGTGTGAGTGTGTATGGTAAACAAAATATGAAAAAAAATTCAATTGAAAAATTACTTTAAGAGGTAGTTTTTTTTTTTAAATAAATATTTGCATAAATTCTAAAAAGATGAGTGACTTTTGGAGATTAAAGTAAACAAAAAAAAACAAAGTAAATAAAAAATAAAAAACAGCCCATGTCTTTGGCATAGAAACACACTTTCAGACAGGAAAGTGTGGGTTGTTTTAATAGATTTTTATGAGAATTTATAATTTTAAAATAAAATTATTGATAAAAATTAAATTCAATTAAGTGCGGCCGGCCACCTTTTTATTAATAAAAAATAAAAGAAGATTTTAAAAGAAAATTTATTAAAGAAATAAGTTTTTTTTCTGTTAATAAATTATTATTGAAGATTTATTTTCAGTAATTTTTTTAAAAAAAATTTGGTAAATTGCCAATTTTATTTCATTTTTTAAAATATTTTTTATAAAAAAAGAATTTTTTTTTTATAAAGTTTTTTAAAAATACAAATTTAAAATTCAATTGCTTTTATTTCATTTTATTTTCATGTTTTTTTTTAAATATTTTTTTGTTATCGCCTTCAAAGTCAAGGCCAGCCGGCCGGCCACCACCACCAACATTTAATTTAATTTTTATTTTTATTTAATTTTAATTTTAATTTTTTCTTTTTTAATTGATAAATTACTGTTTTGTGGCATTTAAAAGCAGGGCCATTGGCATGATAACTTATCAAATATTTTGCCAAAGGGGCAAAAAATGTACAAAAAATTATTTTCTAATGCATTAAGCTTTAACAAATTAATGATAAAAACATTAAAGAAACATTTAACAAACAATGCTAAACATAACTAAAGGTTCCGCCAAATAACTTTTTTTTTGAAAATCCTATAAAAAGAAAAACTACTGAATATTTTCTAAAATTTCTTTTTTTATTTGAAAGTACAATCCTTCCGGTTAATAATGGAAAATAATTTCATTCAAATGGCTGCGACAGATTTTTGAGAACGACAGATTTTTGAGAAACTTTTTCATGGCAATTTTATTTACTCTCAGAGAGAGGAAGTCGCCGAAGGAATACTTTTTGTATTTTGTCTTAATGTCTAGTCTGGGACTCGAACCCTGGCTTTACGTCTAATACGCCAACACACTACCTACTAGACTACGGCGACTTTTACCTTTTAAAAACATTTAAAATATGAGCTCCTAGATTGCTAGTAAAATAAAAATAAATTTGTGTTTAGTTTTAATTAAAATTATTTACTATTCGAAGAATTCTGTGTGCCACTGTTCACAACTTGATGTAAACAACAACAATTGCTCTGCTTTGTTATTCCTATGTTTACACCCTTTGCTTAAACAATAACAATTACTAAGCATTTATACGACAGATCTTTGTAACGGAGATCTTCAAACACACCGCATCTTCACACAAGACTGACTAAACTTCACTAACTCACTCGCCTGCTTTGCCTTGTCTTTTAAAGGGTCCGCCAAATAATTTTTTTTGAACATGTTTTAAAAGAAAAACTACTGAATATTTTCTCAAATTTCTTTTTTTTCTTTGAAAGTACAATCCTTCCGGTTAATAATGGAAAATAATTTCATTCAAATGGCTGCCTCGGCTGGCCATGCAGTGGCCTACACGATCGGTCCAATTTTCAGGCACATTATCGATTGTGTGCAGCTGTAGTTCACCAATGGCTTCACGAATATTGTACTTTAAAGCGTCAATTGTCTCTGGCTTGTCGGCGTAACACTTATCTTTGACGGCACCCCACAAATAATAGTCCAACGGTGTCAAATTGCAGCTCCGAGGTGGCCAAACGACATCAGCTCTGCAGCTGATAATGCGATCTTCAAAAACAGGGCGCAATACATTGAGTATAGCTTCGGCTGGGTGGGACGTAGCGCCGTCCTGTTGAAACCAATATCCTCCTCTTCGATTTTTGTGAACAAAAATTCGTTCAACATGGCCCGATAACGATCGCCATTGACTGTAACGGCCACTCTTTGCTCATTTTCGAAGAAAAATGGCCCAATTATGCGCCTCTGGACCAAAATCCGCACCAAACAGTGACTCGTTTTGGGTGCGTCGGCTTTTCAATGTAAGCGTGCGGGTTTTCTGTGTCCCAAATGCCACCAAGATCAAAATGAGCTTCATCTGAAAAGATGTTTTTTTTTTTGTCAAAATCGGCATCTTCTGGTGTAGGCTACTCCATGGCCAGCCGAGGCAGCCATTTGAATGAAATTATTTTCCATTATTAACCGGAAGGATTGTACTTTCAAATAAAAAAAAGAAATTCGAGAAAATATTCAGTAGTTTTTTTTTAAAGCATTTTAAAAAAAAAAAGTTATTTGGCGGACCCTTTACCATTTTATGTAAAACTTGCAAAGCATTTTCTACGAAATCCGACAAATGAAATCAAGGAGATGGTTACCACAATTCACTTACACTGCAAGAAATTGACAAGAAATTTGATGTCATTGCTATCGCATTACAGATTTCGTCAGGCCTGGACATCATTTCAATGTACTTACTGCCGAAAATATCACTTCTGTTAGAGAAAGTGTGTTCGAATTTGTCAATTCCACAACGTTCTCAGCAATTGGGCCTATTTTACAGCTCTTCATGGCGTATTTTGCATTTGGATTCCCTCATCCATCCATATAAAGTCCAATTAAAGCAATCCTTTATGCTGATTGACTATTTACAACGCCGTAGAATACGGTGATTGGATGTTAGAGCAACAGAGTCGCAATTTTAAATTTTCCAATAAAATTTTCTGCAGTAATGAAGATTATTTCTCACACGGTGGTTACGTTAACAAACAAAATTGTCTGACATGAGGCTCGCTCTGAGACTCGTGACGTGATTGGGGAAAAGCATCTGCATCCCTAAATAATTTCGTTCAATTCTTACGCGATTATCACGTTAGCAAGCAGAATGATTTCATATGGGCCTCAGAGAACTATGAACTGATTGTGGAAGAGCCATTGCATTCGGTTAGAGTTGTAACTGGGCTATATATTCTCGAATATGACTTTGCCAGAAATGTTAACGTCAATTCAAAACGTGTGCTTGTCAATAGAGACAAGTACAGTACCCGGAGGTCCAATTGACCCATTGTACGAATGTACATATATTAGCACGTTTTTTTGGTCTGCAATTATAACACAATTTAATTTGGCTTCATTGCATGAGAAGTTTCCATGAAGAATAATATCACGGTTTGGTAACGTCAATTGTCCACCAAAAATCATGTGGTTTGAAGTCACTAGACTTCCATGTATGTTTACGTCAAAGCAAAGAATATGGATATAAAGAATACGCATCATGTAGAAGTAGAATTTCTTATGGCGGGTCGTAACATTACGACCCGCTCTCACCAAAATATTTTTAAAAATCATTTCTTGATGAGAGGGAGGAATACAGAAGGAAAATGAACACAAACAAAGAGCGTAACAATGTGTTGCTCTCATCGTACGTATGTACATGTGCATGTATTCTTGTGTTTTTTTGATTTAGTTGTCGATCAGACTGAGACAAGAATACTTGTGCTGCGGATGCTTTATCATTTTATTTCAGAATAACACTCGAAGAATATTTTGTGTTAAAACTGTTCTGTCATTAGCTGGGTGTATTTTATTTTGTCTCATAGTATAATTTTTTTAAATGCTTTGGAATGCTCGTTTTTTTCTTTTAATAAAAAATGGTTTTTTATTCTTTTTATTTTTATTTATCTAAAAAACGGCCTAATTTTTAAGCCAAAGATGGATAGCTTTATGTTCTTTTAATAATAAAATCGATTTTTTATTTTGTTTTTATTTATCCAAAATTATTAAGCCAAAGATAGACAGCTTTACATATGAAAATAAAAATAGAGTATATTACTAACACTTTTATATGGCTGTAAATAAATAAATTCTCTCAACTTATTTTCTCTCTCTCACGCACTAATCCATAACCATAGGCATGTATTAACCTAGAGGAAAATTGTTAGTAATAATGTCAAGTCTACTTATTAACCCAATGATATGTATATATGATCGGAAAATATAGAAAACTTGTACTGCACTAAGACACTAAGACACCGTATTTAACTTGACAAGTATTCTTCCAAAAATCGAAATCATTTCTCATTGATATTAGTGAATACTACTGTGATATTTCTTTGGGTGTATAATTGAAGTCTGAAAAAAGCGACATGAACCTTATTCTTTAAAAACTGACAAGATTTTTACGCTCTTTTTAACGAACATTCTTGATGTTCGTGTCCTATGTGTGTAAAAAGCCGAAGATGTTCTTCCCCTGAGGGACATTGGTGCCGACGTCTGTTTTTAACACCAGAAAAATAAATAAAAAGGGGTCAAACAACAAAAACGCACGATGAGAACAACGCATTGTTACGCTCTTGGTTTCTGTATCATTCCCTTCTATCTTTCCCCCCGCGTCATGAAATATTTTTGAAAAATATTCCAAAATATGTTAAAATGCACATTCTTTATACTTTATTTTCTTTGGTTTTACTTATGACACCCACAAAGTGAATTACCTCCGTTCGAACTGTATAAATCTCATCTTCATTTCGATTCGGTCGATGTCTAGTTTGTTTTAAGAACAACTGAACATAGTTTCAATCACAGAATAAACTTCCTTTAGTGGCTTTCCTCTTAAAACACAGCTAAAAATGCAACTCTGCTTACAAAATAATCTTCACTTGGACAACAAGAAAACATCGTTAATCTCTCTCTCTCTCTCTCTCTCCCTCTTCAAGTAGAAATGTTGTTTACATTACTTGTACAAAATCCTACGGGTATTTAATGAATACAATACACTCGAGAAAAATATTGTGTTATAAAACAAATTTCACTTTAAATAAGTAAAGAACAACAACAATAACAACAACATCAAATAAAAATATATTTAAACTTCTTAAAATAAATTGAACACAATTGAATGCAACGCAACAACAATTGTTGTACAAATTGAACGAAAATGAACTTAAGAACTCTTAAGAAAATTGAAAATAAAAACAATAACAAACAGCCCACATCTTAAATCGAAAAAAGAAACAATAAACAACAACACTTGAATCAATTAAAGTTTGAGAGGGGTGGGAAAGAGAGAAAGACTTCTCTCCCTAAGCACTCATCTTGATTATTACTGTGAGTAAGCACAGTATATGTATGGGTGCATATGTAAAATTCTTTTTGAAGTCGTTAATGTTCGTTTAGATCTCTCTCGTCTATTGAATAATTGTTTAATCTCATTGGAATTAATTGAAATTTAAATGATTCCTCCTTTTCGGAATTTTGTACACACACACACTCACACTACACTAGCTGTTATACAAGCACATCTCCCCTCTGTTTGCGGCTGTCACTCAATTTAATGTTTTAATTTTAAGGAAAAAAAAAATAAAGAAGCTTCGTTTTGTTTTGTTTTTTTTCTTCTTTCTGTCTCTTAAAGGCCGATACCAAGAAGTGTGTCGGCATTTTTGTTGTTTTTCTCCTTTTTATAAGGAGAGAGGAAGGAGATGGATTGTAATTTATTTTCTATAGAGAAGAATTAAATTCTTTCAAAATGATGATGACCCTTAAGAAAAATTGCTCGCCTGTCTGTCTGTAAAACAATGTGTGTGTTTTGTAGGCATGCGAGTGCAGGAATAAGAAGAAGAAATGCCAGACACACACAATAAAAAAAATGGAAAAACAAAATCAAAACATTTTTCTTTTTAAAATGCAAGCGGTTTTACAGTTTTTTGTTGTTTTCTGACTATTTTAAAACCAAAAAGAGGCATTCATTGTTCTTATAATTTTTTGTTCTGCTCGTTTGTTGCTTGGAAATATTTTTTGTGTGTTAAAATTTAAACGAATACACGTTTTATTGTTTACAAAAATGTTTGCATTTTTCTTCTTGTTGTTGTTGTTGTTGTATGTGTTTTCTTCTTATTTTGAAAAAACAGTAATTTTTTATTGCGATGAATTGTCCATAATTTTTGTTTTTCATTTTTCTGCATGTGCAGTGAGAGTGCTCACTCATAGATTAGCAAAGTATTCTTTAAGTTTTAAAATAACAATAACGGTACAGTCAATTGGGCAATTCACACAAGCCGTTGTATCGTTGTATTCATTGTATTGTTGGAAGAACATACAACAGTGTATGATTGTTGTTGATATTTATAATATAAAAATCCGATACACTTATACACATTTTTTCCATATGTTTTTAAAAGTTGTATTGGTTTCGTGCTATCAAAATGTGTGAATGAAAAAAAAATGTGTATATGTTTTGATATGTTTTTAAAAAGTTGTGTTGGTTTCGGGCTATCAAATTGTTTGAATGCCACGAGATACACAATACAGCATAGCATTGAGCGTTCACAAACAAACAAATTTATTCAATACAACATACGCGATACAAAGTCGTGTGAATTGCCCAAATGTCTTAGATGAATAACATAACATTTCAGATGAAAGCCATTCAACAGCCGAGAGCCTTGCCAAAATGTGAGTTTTTAAAATCATTAAATGGATGAACTGATGAACAGTCATCTTTAAGTTGACTTCTGTCCAAATTTTGGGTGCTCTGGTAGTCTAGTGGGTTGAGTGCTAGTCTATTAGTGTGAGGGTCGTGAATCTGTTACACTACATCGAACACAAGGTCACTCACTCACGAACTATTGACGTGTTACCAGGTTTTTACAGTTTACATTATGAAAATTTCTTGTGATTTTGCTTAATATTCCTTATTTTGCTTCGTTCTTTTTCTAACTGGTACAAGGTACTGCAATGTCTTCCATTTTCTTTTTCTCTCGGTTATTTCAATACATCGTAGTCGGCTTTTAGGGTTGAACGTATTTTTGTATGGAAAACAGAAACAAAATCCAGTTTTTTTAAACAAAACTGAATGTTTTTTTTTTGACAAAATTGAGTGTTTTTTTTAATGAAATCGAGAGTTTTTTTTTTAACAAAATTGAGTGTTTTTTAAACAGAGTAGAGTTTGTTTTTCCACACATAACAGAAACCATACGTCTTACAGAAACAGGGAATTAATAAACTGTTCATTTTGTATTTACCAGTAATTTGAAACTTCACTTACCTATATTTTGTGTTGTTATTGTGCAACTACAACAATAAAAAATTATTGTGAAGAACAATTTACACTGTCATACGCAGATGTCGGCACCAATAGCTCTCGGGGGCCAAATAAATTCGGCTTTTTTCACACATAGGGCACGACCATCAACAATGTTTGTTAAAAATGCATTTGTCAGCACTTGTCAGCTTCTAAGGAAGACTTCAATTATACACCCAAAGAAATATTACGAAATGATTCACTCATTTTCAATGAGATTCACTAAAAACAATGAGAAATTATCTCCATTTTTGGAAGAATACTACATAATTGGCCAATACAACCCTTCAGTCAGGATTAGGGCCTAGCTTCTCACACCACTCATGTTGTTTGCGTTAATTTTATACGTGAGTGGCGGGACCTACAGTTTAAAGATTTTTTGAGAAACTTTTCATGGCAATTTTATTTACCATGCCGAGGAAATATTTTTTCATATTTCGTTTTGATTTCTGACCTGGGGTTTGAACCGTGGCCTTACGTCTAATAAGCCAACACACTACTTACCAGACTACGGCGAATATTAGTCGAGTTAAATACGCAGTTTTTAGGGATTTGGCGCTGTACATTTTTTCTATATTTTCCACTACATATACATACATATTATTAGGTTTAACATGTTCTCTTTGTGCCAACGTCTGCTCACATGCAAATCTTTTACAAAACAATCGATTACAAGCAATGGTTACCATCGTATATCCACTCTATTTTGCTCTATCTCCCTCTCTCTCTCTCTCTCTCTCTCTCTCTCAATTTCATTAACTATCCTATAAACTGTTCATTCGTTTTCAAGTAACTTCAAATGAGCAACAATGAATACGAGACAAACTTATTTGGGCAAATCTATTCTCAGCAGTTTTAATCGGATAAACTCTCTTGATTTTTCTCCATTGTCATTTCTATTTACAAATAACTGCAATGTTTTCATGCTTTTTCTTTTACTTAATCTCGCCCCAGTACCTTCATTTGAGATGAGTCATTTGAAATGAGCAACTGTACACAAACAAAAGAACAGACATCCTTGGCTTTATTTCACTCAATTATGTTTCGGTATGTTGTCACTATCTCCAGATCTACATACATACATACATACATATTTGTTAACAATTGAGCAACATATACAGTAACAAACAATAATTTACACTTCACTTAACAATTTTATTTTTTATCGTCCTTTCCTCCTCCGATTCGATTAAATCAAATTCTTAAAACTCAATAACCTTCAGTTAAAAAGAGAAGAGAAACTCTAAAAAACTTTTATAACAAATAGTGTATGAACTCATGTTGTTGCTAAATTCACTCGCTCTCTTACTCTTCCTTGTCTTCTCAGTGTTTTCTTTTGTCTAGTCGGCATAATGTTAACTGTTGCACTAACAATAAAGTGATAAGAACTACAATGTAACATATAATTTCGGTGGGAATATAATGAAGAATAGAATTTAAGGAACAACAGTTGCTAACACCACTACTGCTACTAAACACTACTGTGTGTGTTATTATTAAACACAAGCCAGAGAAAATTCCTTCTTCGTTAATTTTCGTTCTTTTTGTATAACACAGCTAAATATGTACATACATACATCGTGCTTTTTGTTTGCACATCCATCTCTCTCATGGCTCTAACGGATTTCTCAGCATTCATCAATAGTAGTTGTTTAATACAAAGACAATTATTGTGTTCTGCTATTGTATTTGTGGTTGGGTTTTGAGCAAAGGATGGAAATAATTTGTTTTGATTTCATGCTGTTATTGGAATGCAGTTGATACGTTAAGTATAAGAGTTTTTTCTTCTTCTATTTTTAACACTCATTTGATTGAGTTTTGTTTTTGGTGTCATTAAATAACAGCGCATGTTAAAGTCAACAGCAATGTAATGTACACAGCAGTGCAGTACAAAACTTATTTTTAAAAATGCAAATAAAGGGCGTTTCATCATATTAAAGTGTCAACAACTTTTATTGTTTTTGTTTTTCTTTGTTTTATTATTTATGTGTGTAGCATTATAGCATTGTTTATAAATAGAATGAAATAAATTGATTACTTTGCATAATAAAATATTATTATAATCAATTGTTTAGGGTTACATTTTGTTTTATTTACATATTTGTTTAAATAAAAAAATTATATTCTGTATCAATATTTGTTGTTGTTGTTTTTTTTTTGCTATACATATGTCCCTATCTGCTGCCTATCAATGTGTTTGACTGTCTGTTTTATGTTCAATTATTCATTTAAATTTTTTATTTTTAAATTACTTTGGCATTTAATTTCTTAATTGCGTACATATGTACACACATAATATACAGTATAAATAATAATGAATACATTGCACTTTTCTCTTGGCTATGTGCAATGAAAATCTGTCATAATAAAGTAAATATTTCGAAAATGTCACAACTGCACACCTACCCACATATGCATATCAAAGAAATGTCAAAATATTGTGTATTGACACTGACAAGTAGTATTGAGTGACGCAGGCAATTGGTTTTATGCTTGATGGTGGCATGGTTGACGTCTTAATTGTTATGATTGCAGTTTAGATGCAAAATAAAAGTATAAAAGGTGTACACATATTCTCAGTTTCTAAAGAATTAATTTAAATCAATTTTGTTTGGTTGCCACAAGGCAGATAGGTATTATGTTCAAGCAAAGAAAATAAAGTATAAAGAATGCGCATTTTAACATTTTTTGGAATATTTTTCAAAAATATTTCATGACGCGGGGGCAAGATAGAAGGGAAGGTTACAGAAACCAAGAGCGTAACAATACGTTGTTCTCATCGTGCGTTTTTGTTGTTTGACCATTTTTTATTTATTTTTCTAGTGTTAAAAACTGACGTCGGCACCAATGTCCCTCAGGGGAAGAACATTTTCGGCTTTTTACACACATAGGACACGAACATCAAGAATGTTCGTTAAAAAGAGCGTAAAAATCTTGTCAGCTTTTAAAGAAGGTTCATGTCGCTTTTTTCAGACTTCAATGATACACCCAAAGAAATATCACAGTAGTATTCACTAAGCTCAATGAGAAATGATTTCGATTTTTGGAAGAATACTTGCCAAGTTAAATACGGTGTCTTAGTGCAGTAAAATTTTTCTATATTTTCCGATCTCATATACATATCATTGGGTTAATAAGTAGACTTGACATTATTACTAACAATTTTCCTCTAGGTTAACACATGCCTATGGTTATGGATTAGTGAGTGAGAGAGAGAAAATAAGCATCCGCAGCACATGTATTCTTGTCGCAGTCTGATCGACAACTAAATCAAAAACACAAGAATACATACACATGTACATACGTACGATGAGAGCAACACATTGTTTCGCTCTTTGTTTGTGTTCATTTTCCTTCTGTCTTCCTCTCCCCTCACCGAGAAATGATTTTTAAAAAAAATTTGGTGAGAGTGGGTCGTGATGTTACGACCCGCCATAAGAAATTTTACTTCTACATGATGCGCATTCTTTATATCCATATTCTTTGGTTCAAGCTTTTAAAACAGAATTACGTACTCTATCATAGCTCTCCCACTTGCATTACACATCTCTGACGCCATTTAATAATTTTTCTTTAAGAAAATGTTTAAAAAATCATATATTTCCCTAAATATTGCATATTTTATGAGATCAAAGGTCTCCGAACGTCATTTTGGAAATTCATGAAAGGGATAAACCAAGACACTTTCATTCCTATAAGTTTTCTTTTAAAAAAATTTATAAAAATCGGGTTTTTGTCCAAAAATTCTCCTTTTCATGGAATCAACTGCAGAGTATATAAATTCGACATCAACAATATTACTGCATTGCTACACTGAAGGGTCATTTTCTCTGAAACCCTTGATCTACGGACAAATATCCATCGCCTGGGAGAGCTGGTAAGCAATGAGTGTTATATTCGATTTTCAAGATTCCGATTTCCAAGCATGAGGGCCCCTCTGTCTATTCTCTTGCTGCTAGAAACGCCACAAACGGATCGGGTGATAAACAATTGACGCCAGATGAATAAGAAACTGCAACCAAACTCCCAAACAAATTATAATAAGGTGCGCCTATCTTTGAAACTTTTGCCCTTAAGTCGCACAAAAAAAAAACTTCCTACCATAGTCGCGAAAGTTCAAACAAATTGTATAGGAGCGCCTATTCTTAAAGCCCTTGCCCTTAATTAGTTTTCTTGAAACCACATGCCCTTCAGGTGTATAAGGAATTTCAACTCAAGTTCCGAGGTTTGAAACGAATTGTGGGGAGCGCCTATATTCGAAACCCCTGCCCAGAGGGTGCATAATAAACTTCCAACCATAGTCTCGGCTGGCGGCAGTGTCATGATGTAACAAAATGCTTTCTCTAATGGCCAAAGAGGATTGTGGCGGATTGACTTCTTCAGGCAAAAAATCGTTCACAATTCATAAAAGTTTGGTCTTAGACGGGCAGCTGCATGGTCACATAGTCGCTGTCGTTGGCTGTCAAAAATGATAACTTGTGAGCTTTTTTAATTCTTTCAGATGGTCTAACTGTAGACATTATAAGTTTGAATTTTGAGTTTGGTTAGGAATTAGCTTGCCTATCAAGCCCTTCAAAACACCTCCAAATAATCACCGTGGTTAACAGAGTTGCAGTTACAATCTAACTTCAACAACACCTTTGACGGGAAAATACAGGCACTTTTGCAGATCGCAGCAATAGCTTTGTTAAAATGGCCCATAAGGTTGAATCAAAGACGAATTGCGATATTTTCTCAGTCGAAACCAAGCTCAAGCATTGCTACAGTCTTTTTAATAGCTTAACTATCTTTCAGACGAAGATCTTGGAAGTTTACTGACTGCAGCGTAAGATTGTAGCACCATGGACTCATCTAAATATGCGTTGACAGCCAAGTAATCGCATATTTTGATTAAGAAGAGCGTACGGCAATAAGTTACATAAACTCATATCCTTTAACGACCGAAACGATATAGGGCGGTCTCCGAGGTTTGAATGTAAGGATGTTAGGTTAGGTCGGAGTGGTAGCTCTGTTATCACAAAGCTCACTTGAGCACGCATAGCGACCCGTTGTGATGCCACGGGTGAACGCAGTCCCTGTACTAACCAAGTTCCACCAAAATCAGGGAAATGGAAGAAGTTGCACTTGAATGTAAGGAATAAGCTGACAAATTGTTCCGCCCTAGATATAACTCGTGTTAACACTATCCGATCTCGACGTAGTTAATTTTAGAAACGATTAAAAGAATTGTTTTCTACTATTACTTGAATAGGGCAAGTTGAACGTGGAGTCCTATTGAATGCTCATGGCTTACTTGACTTGAATATGATGTCAAGGTATCTCTAGAGATCACAGCAGCGCGTTAGGTTAGGTTAGAGAACGTGTACTTATCAATTAAGATAATTGCCAGTACCCGGAGGTCGAATTGACCCTTTGTACAACGTCCTAGTTTCTCACACCACTTATGTTGTGTGTGTTAATTTTATACATGAGTGGTGGGACCTACCTTTTCACGGCAATTTTATTTACTCTCAGAGTTTTTGCCACAAATCTGCTGAGAGGAAGACGCCGAAGAAATACTTTTTGTATTTTGTGTTTGATGTCTGTCCTGGGGCTCGAACCCTGGCTTTGCGTCTAATAAGCCAACACACTACCTACTAGAATACGGCGACTACAGTGGTTAATAAAGATCAAATCCATCGAAGATAACATAAATCTTGCGACGGTAGAACTAGGACTTTCCCTAAAAGTTATCACTTTACGATGTTCCTTTCATTCGTTCAAAGATACTTTTCATACAGGGTCATAGGACTAGACTTCACTTACAACATTCTCGAATTCAATATTTCTATGAAACCAACCAAACAGATTTCGGTTTTCCAAAACTACACAGTGGAAAATAGAGGACGAAGAGTTTAAAAAGCGTAGGTGAATTTAACAAAACTTTCGGGGATTAAACAAAATTGGACCACGGTGTTCTAATTTAGAGATCTTGAACTAAATATCTCATTAGAAATTTTCACATTTCGATGAGTCTAAGAGACCAAATAGATAAGGGGTTCGTAAAACCACCCACAGAGAAGGATTTTAAAGTTGCTAAGTTTTCTAAATAGAACATTTGCCTTTCGCAGACTATATCACAAAACGAGGGAAATCAAAATCCAACCACGCTGTTCTAAATTGAAGGCATAGAATGTGATTTTTTCCTTAAAATTTTTCACAATCCAACGAGAACTTGAGATTAAACAGTTAAGGGTTTTGCAGAAACGGGCACACAGATGTAAATGGCATTGATTTTGTCTCAAGAAGAAGAATTATAGGTTTTGAAGAAGGAAATCAAAATCAAACCACGCTATCCTAAAGTAGAGACTTGGGACTGCAGGTTTCCTAACAATTTTCCGTTCTCTCGCATGTGCTTGAGATCAAACAGAGAAGGGCTTTGTAAGACCTCCCACTGAAAAGGAATTGTCAAGAATTTTACCTTAAGGAGAAAAAGTGTCGGTTTTGAAGAAAAGAAAGTAAAAAATCAAAAATCGCTGTTCTAAAGTAGAGTATGTCTCTACTACGAACTACAGGTTTCCTAACAATTTCTTACCTTCCCGACGACAGATTTTTTGAGAAACTTCATGGCAATTTTTATTTACTCTCAGAGTTTTTGCCAGAAATCTGCTGAGAGGAAGTCGCCGACGAAATACTTTTTGTATTTTGTCTTTGATGTCTGGCCTGGGGCTTGAAGCCTGGCTTTGCGTCTAATAAGCCAACACACTACCTACTAGACTACGGCGCGTTTGTATGTCAAATGATGCCTGTACTTACCAGTCTCTGATCAATTTGCGACTGTGCCCGACGCATTAAACTACATTTTAATGTCCATTGTCATTACTGTGACGATATGGAGGCTGTTCAATCCTTAAAAGTTGCTGCGTAAGCAGTTTTGTCAACTGATTTGAGCGGTAAAGTAAGTAAAAGTAATTCAATCAATCCAGACACGTTTGATCTTTATTGTAGACGTATGTAGGCTTCCAAGATTAGCGTACTTAATCCTAATGTAGCACTTATTTTGCATGGAGAATTGCAAAATTCCTAGAGAGGCAATTTCAGTCTGGTACGTGTGTTTCTATACATCTCAACATCAAGGTCTTCTTAACTAGAAACGCTAACGAGATATACTTAAGTAGCCAGCCGTATCCAGGAGTCTGTATGCGTTATGTGGTGCCACGTGTTAATTAGCGCTAACCAAAGCGTGAAACGGTCATCTGTTTGAAGAATTTTATGGCAGCGCAGAAAAAATTTCATCTGAAAACCTAAATTAATGAAAACAATTTTACGATTTTACTTCCGGGAAAACAACTCGTTAAAGAAAGTTTCCAAAATCGTTTTGCAGATTTATGAGATCACTTATGACACTTGGAAGACAAAATGACATTTCATAGGTAGCCGGGAAAATAGAAAAGAACGGTCACGGTCACGGTCTCTCTAATACGCGTAAAAAAAGAGGCCACTTACAAAGCAAAAAGGATTTAAAAACAGGTAGTAAACGCGAAAATGAATATGAGATTATGGATTAACACGGAATCATTAATATTACGGGTACAGCATCTTTTGCTACCTGCGCAGCCCAGAAATTGAGTATAAAACCAAGCGGCACTTGCACTTTCGTGACAGTTTTAATTTAACACCCGCATACATTACTACACATTGTATTTCAAAGTTGAACAAATTACGCAAAGAATTTTTAAGAAAAAAAAATGGCCAATAGCTCGTTCTTGAATGTGACGATAGTGGAAGCCTCTAGATTCCGAATTAATACACAATACTTTTCGCCCGAGGACTTGTCTTTGTTTGTGGAGAGTTTGGAAACGATAACACGCCTGGAACGTGAAAAGGTTGCACGGAAAGAGCAACAGAAGCTACATAAATTCAAGGGCTCGAAACGGAGATTCTTAAAAATCCCACGCATCGGCTCGATAAAAACATTGAATTTAAGTACTTCCCTGAAGGAAGAAACTGAAGAAGAAGTGCGGGAGGAGAGAAAGGAGCCGCAGCAGGAGGAGCAGCAGCAGGAGGAAAGAGAGGAGGATCAGCAGGAGGAAAAAGAGGAGCAGCAGCAGGAGGAAAGAGAGGAGCAAGTGACGAAAAAGATAAAACTCCACGATTCACCGATTAGTTTACGAACTGATGACACTGATTTTGATGAGTGTTATTTCTCAGCACCCAGTAGCAATCAATCCTCGCCACGCAGTACTGACAATCATGAACATCAATTGAACAATAAGTTCAGCTCCTCTACATTTTCCGTGCTGACAAACTCCGATTCGGAGGAATCGGGTGTGTTTCCCACAGAAGCAGAGACCCACGGCAATGTCAACGAATCACCTCGCACCACCATGAGACCACGTTCAAAGCTTATCACAAAAACCAGATCCTTATCTAGACGTTCCCGTCTTTTAAATCTTCTGAAGAAAAGGGAAACCAACAACTCGTCTGCGATAATACTTATCTCGCATCGCCATTTAGACGAATATGAAACTCTCGAGATGTACGAACTGGAACAGAAACAACAACAGGATTTGGCGCAGCAACCGCAACCAGAAGCAATGCTACAAAGTGAAATGCTTCACAGCACAGAGAAGTGTACGTTTTTCTCTACTTTAAGCTTGAAAAGGAAAGCTCGTCATGGCATTATCTATACCGAGGAAACACCGGAAGTACGTTTTCTCGACAAGGCTTTGCGGTATTTGACTCTGTAAACTGAAAACGAAGTGCGGCTCAAATAAAACGTTGATGTTCGGGAAAGCGTTGCCAATATTATGGATTTGTAATGGATTTTTGAAACCAGCGATATGTTAAACATTTAAAGTGTAATAAATTTAAATTAATTGAATTAAATATGTAATGAACTGTATGTATTAGAATAGAATAATGAACTGAAATAAATTAATATATTTTATAAGAAAACTAAACTAAATATACACTCTTGTAACTATAATTGCAATTATTTATTTCTTTTTTACTTCTTTCATGGAGAAAGATAGTCTCAGATGTTATCAAACTGGGATACATTTACTTGCGGATTTAGGAATATTTTTCACGAATTTCGTCTCGACTACTTGCTCAGAATTCATGTTTCTTTATTACATTTTCAATTCTGGTCTTTCTTACAATAGCTACATTTATAAGACGTTGTATTAAAGACTTTTCCACGTAGGCTTTTTAAACTGAGCTATTTCATCTTGTAGATTCAGCCACCCTTCTCTAGAATTTCTCTTATAAAGGGTCCGCCAAATAATTTTTTTTTTTGAATATGCTTTAAAAAGCTACTGAATATTTTCTCAAATTTCTTTTTTATTTGAAAGTACAATCCTTCCGGTTAATAATGGAAAATAATTTCAGTAGCCTACACCAGAAGATGCCGATTTTGGCAAAAAAAATCATCTTTTCAGGTGAAGCTCATTTTGATCTTGGCGGGTATGTAAACAAGCAAAATTGTCGCATTTGGGGCACAGAAAACCCGCACGCATACATTGAAAAGCCGACGCACCCAAAACGAGTCACTGTTTGCTGCGGATTTTGGTCCAGAGGCATAATTGGGGCCATTTTTCTTCGAAAATGAGCAAGGAGTGGCCGTTACAGTCAATGGCGATCGTTATCGGGCCATGTTGAACGAACTTTTGTTCACAAAAATTGAAGAGGAGGATATTGGCAACATTTGATTTCAACAGAACGCCGCTACGTGCCACACAGCCTAAGCTACACTCGATGTTTTGCGCCCTGTTTTTGAAGATCGCATTATCAGCCGCAGAGCTGATGTCGTCTGGCCACCTCAGAGCTGCGATTTGACACCGTTGGAGTATTATTTGTGGGGTGCCGTCAACGATAAGTGTTGCGCCGGCAAGCCCCAGAGACATTTGACGCTTTAAAGGACAATATTCGTGAAGCCATTGCTGAAATACAGCTGCACACAATCGATAATGTGCTTAAAAATTGGACCGATCGTGTAGGCTACTGCATGGCCAGCTAAGGCAGCCGTTTGAATGAAATTATTTTCCATTATTAACCGGAAGGATTGTACTTTCAAATAAAAAATGAAATTTGAGAAAATATTCAGAAGTTTTTTTTAAAGCATTTTCAAAAAAAAAGTTATTTGGCGGACCCTTTATTACTTAGAAATTCCTGTAGGTACTACAGTTAGTTATTGAATACAACCATATTTTGATTTATATCAAATCTTCACTTTATTCTCACATTTCGCTTCAAACTGGAGAAATTTATAACTTTATTAGGGTACTTGTGAATACATTCCGGAATATTATGGACATAATTCAAGCATGTGTCGCTATATAAAGCATTTACTTCAGAGGTTAGCAAATTTTTTTAAGGGCAACTTGTGTACCGTCACCTATAGGACACTGTGCCCTAGGTTTTATTGCTTTCAAGTCCGACTTAGTTTTAGGTTAGGTTAGGTTAGAGGACGTGTACTTGTCAATTAAGACAAGTACAGTACCCGGAGGTCGAATTGACCCATTGTACAACGTCCTAGTTTCTCACACCTCTTATGTTGTGTGTGTTAATTTTATACATGAGTGGTGGGACCTACAGTTTAAAGTCGACTCCGAACGACATATTTTTTTGAGAAACTTTTTTCATGGCAATTTTATTTACTGTCAGAGTTCTTTCTAGAAATCTGCTGAGAGGTGGCCAAACGACATCAGCTCTGCGGCTGATAATGCGATCTTCAAAAACAGGGCGCAAAACATCGAGTGTAGCTTCGGCTGTGTGGCACGTAGCGCCGTCCTGTTGAAACCAAATGTTGCCAATATCCTCCTCTTCAATTTTTGTGAACAAAAATCGTTCAACATGGCACGATAACGGTCGCCATTGACTGTAACGGCCACTCCTTGCTCATTTTCGAAGAAAAATGGCCCAATTATGTCTCTGGACCAAAACCGGCACCAAACAGTGACTCGTTTCGGATGCGTCGGCTTTTCAATGTATGCGTGCGGGTTTTCTGTGCCCCAAATGCGACAATTTTGCTTGCTTACATACCCGCCAAGATCAAAATGAGCTTCATCTGAAAAGATGATTTTTTTTTGCCAAAATCGGCATCTTCTGGTGTAGGCTACTACATGGCCAGCCGAGGCAACCATTTGAATGAAATTATTTCCCATTATTAACCGGAAGGATTGTACTTTCAAATAAAAAAAAGAAATTCGAGAAAATATTCAGTAGTTTTTTTAAATCATTTTCAAAAAAAAAGTTATTTGGCGGACCCTTTAAAACTCATATTCTCTACGCAGTTTCCTGAATGTAAAATTCAAAACTAATCCTATCCTAGGAAGCTTACCTCATCTTTCACAACATTTTTCTTCTTTAAGAATTTGCAAAATCCTTATCTGTTTGGCCTCAAGATTATGTCGAATATTGGAAATTGATTGAAGGACATTCAGTTCTAACTCCCTACTATGGATATGCGAGGCCAAAATTTTGATTTCTCTCGCCCAATGTCTTAAAAGATGGCGGCAATTTAGCTGATCTTTTCATGTACGCTTTTAAACTTGGCTACATGAACTTGTTCATTCAGGTATCCTTCGTCAACTTCTCCATGCAATTTCTTAAATATAAAATTGAAAACTATCTATTCTAGGAAGCTTACTTGCTTTCGAACGTTTTTTTCTTCTTAAAAATTTGCAAAACTCTTAACTGTTTGGTCTCAAAAATACATCCTGTATTCTAAGGCGATAGAGAAACATTCAGCTTTTTATCTCTATTTTCAATTAGCGAGGCCGGATTTTTATTTTTCTACCAGGATTTCATAGAAACTTAACAACTGACAGTTGCTTCTCGATTGGATGTTCCACAAAATCCTCATGTGTTTTGCCTCAGGGAAACATAGAATGGTGGAAAATTGTTAGGAATTTTGCAATTCTATGGCCCAGCTTTCGAACAGCGAGATTGGATTTAGATTTCCTACTCCAAAACCAACAATTTTTCTCCTTGAGGGAAAATCCAAGTCAGAAAAATGCCCCAATTACACCTCTGGACCAAAATCCGCAACAAACAGTGACTCGTTTTTGGTGCGTCGGTTTTTCAATGTATGCGTGCGGGTTTTCTGTGCCCCAAATGCGACAATTTTGCTTGTTTACATACCCGGCAAGATCAAAATGAGCTTCATCTGAAAAGATGATTTTTTTGCCAAAATCGGCATCTTCTGGTGCAGGTTACTGCATGGCCAGCCGAGGCAGTCATTTGAATGAAATTATTTTCCATTATTAACCGGAATGGATTGTACTTTCAAATAAAAAAAATTGAGAAAATATTCAGTAGTTTTTTTTTTAAAGAATTTTCAAAAGAAGAAAGTTATTTGGCGGACCCTATAGTAACCGAATTGAATTGGTTTTGTCAAGATAAAGCTAATGGAGAACCATGCTCTCTCTCTACGAAAAAAGACAAGAAATTCTTTTATGGAAAATCGTCTTCCAAACATGTCATTGATTTTGACGATTAAAATCTAGGACTGTCGTTACAATATTACCTGGTGGTTGTTTCCTTTGTGACCAATGTCACATACATTTGTGGATTTCGGCTTTCCAATTAATGCATTGCCCATCCTCCGTACCAATATTTCCAATATTCTGCAAGGACTACAATTAAAAAAATATTGACGGCGTATTTCCAATTTCTTACCCATAAACCACGTTATGGACTTGACATTGCTATTCTCGAATACTCGAATCTTAGATGTGTGCCCTCTCGTTTCCGTTCTGCCTCTGTGATGTCCTGGCAAGAAGCAACAGAAATGACAGAGCCCCGTGGAATATGAAATGTACTATGTTTTCATGCGAACCACATGGATGTTCTCAATTTGAAAGAAGAAGAAAAAAATTGTAGGAATTACAGAAAAAATATGCTTCACCTGCTCACCTTCTTTTTTTGTTGCTTGCAATTCCATAATCAGGTCGCAATGCCTAGTTCCCAGAACTGAGGAAAATTTAAGCGAATGGCAAGAAAGGCTTTGTAGGCGAAATAGATTTCGATTTTCTGGAATTATAATAAACGTTGACAGATTGTGTCTTATTTTAAGGCGAATATTGAAAGGGGAAAACCCAAACCGTCCCTGTTTTTGCTTAACAAACTTGTAATGTCCTGCCATATGTGTCATCAACATTAGGACATAAGATTCTTGGAAAAAGGGACTTATTTTTTACATATGTAAACTTCACACACCCACACACAAAAACTGACTGCCTGATCCGCGAAAATTGAGCAGGTACCCGCGACATATATTTGACAGCTGCAATTGGGATTTCCCAATTGAACCGCCATAAAACCGTGCAATCAAGCTACCTACTGAGCCTTTAAAAACATTTTCAGTTCACATGTGCTCAGCAGTTGAACAGTGACTTTCCTAAGGACAACAGCATTTCGAAAATAGAAAACCCCACGAAAATGAGCGACATTTACGATAACGCCTGCGTATGTGAAGCACCAATGCAAGTTAATGAGTGTAAAAAGGACTCTGAAAACGACGTCGTCATCACCACGTCAATGCCAGAGGAGACTGTCAATACTGATGATTTTTCGCCCAGAGATCTTCAACTATTTGTTGATAGTTTGGAGACCATAGCACGCTTGGAGAAGGCCAAATATGAAAGACGTTTAAGTCTTAAGATAAAACAACATGAAGAGTCTTTTGAAAGATCAAAACATATTATCACGTGTTTGGATGAGGACGACAGCCGAAGTAATTTTACCACGCAGTATTCAGAGTATTCATATGATGAAACCTATTATAATGTCATCCAGCAAAGATCACAAACATCCGCTTTGTATTGCAATATTACTACGGATACTTTGAAGACTATAAATTCAGAATCCGAAGAATCTGGCGTGTTCTGTAACAATAGCACCCAGACCACCGAGGAGCCGGTGTATGAAGATATCAATGCCGTTTCACCCATCAGGCAACGCACAGAAGTGATTACTCAACCCAAAAACAAATCGTTAAAGTCACGTTTAATTTCCATGATTATGAAGAAACAATACGTACAGCCACAAGCCCCTAACGCGGATCTATTGTCCTCCACCACTTATGGTGAGGAGTTTGAGGAGAGCACTATCTATGATCGTGTTGTAGACGATGCCATACATCAACAATTTGCTAATAACACTTCGATCAATAAAGAAAAATCTCGTTTGCGCTGCTTTAAGAAAACGATGAAAACCGATAATCCGTCGCATGCCGAAGAGAAGTTCGTCAATAAGGCCATGCGCCATTTAACTTTGTAAGCTTTATGTGATTGCGCCCAGCGAACAGCATAAGATATCCCTCATCTAATTAGGGACTTAGTGATATAGGAATATTATGTTTTAAGTTTTTTTAATAAGTTTTCTTTTTTTATAATATTTTGAAAATAATTTTCTTATGTTAGATTTATGAATCCATCCATTTTGTTTTATTTGAAAATGAATTTGAAATAAAATGTAATTAAAATTGAAATAAATTGTGTTGAAATTTGAAAAATATTGTGTTTTTTATTGTCTGGTATTAAAATATTGTTATGTTTCTATCTTTTAATAACGTTTAAAATATGAGTTCGCAGATTGATAAATTTGTGTTTAGTTTTAATTAAAATTCTTTATTATTCCCACAATTCTGAGTGCCACTGTTCACAACTTGATGTAACAACAACAATTGCTTTGTTTGTTATTCCTCTGTTTATACCCTTTGCATAAACAGTAACAATTACTTGACAATTGTTGGACAGATCACGATTACTCTATTCAAACTCACCGCGTTTTCACACAAGACTGGCGGAACTTTCACTAACTCAGTTGCTTGCTTTACCTTGCCTTTTAGATTGCAACGTAAACAGTCTGATGAATGTTCTAGAAGGCGAATGTTCGTGGTTTCGCCTTCTCGAGATCTCTATAAATGTAAGCATTGTTGTTTCATTATTGTTGTTTTGTGTATTCTGTTTACGTTTATTCTTGCAATGTTTGTTGTTGTATTGAAGTCGCCGTAGTCTAGTAAGTAGTGTGTTGGCTTATTAGACGTGAAGCCAGGGTTCGAGCCCCAGGCCAGATATCAAAACAAAATGCAAAAAGTATTTCTTCGGCGTCTTCCTCTCAGCAGATTTCTGGCATAAACTCTGAGAGTAAAAAAAACTTTAAACTGTAGGTCCCGCCACTCATGTATAAAATTAATAAGTGGTGTGAAAAACTAGGTCGTGATCCTGACTGAAGCTTTGAAAAGTTGGTAATCGCCTTAGGTTAGAGGACGTGTACTTGTCAATAAAGACAAGTACAGTACCCGGAGGCCGAATTGACACATTGCATTGGTAATCGCCTTGGTGCCATGGTTATTTGGCCGGAATTAATTTTTCTTAAAACTATTTTTTAAAGCCGCCGTTGGTAGTGTGTTGGCTAATTAGATGGGAAGCCGTGGTCAGTCTGCAGTCTCCTTCATAAATAAGGTTTTCAGTTTGATAAACTCTGCAATGTTTCCCTGACATAGGCATACCAATGAGGACCTGCAAGCTCATAATTGATAATGCGATCGTCGATTCCGTCAATGACAAGTGGGCGGCCTCGTACACGGGTAGAACGGCTCGTAAAATCTGTCCAAGGCTGGATGAGGGGCGCATAATGAGTCTACTTAAACTCCAAAGAGGCGCGCTCAGTGTAGTTGTCGGTGTCATTACGGGGCATTGCATTATTGGTACGCATGCGAGGCGCATTGGACTTGGACACCTTGCTAACGACTTCTGTAGAAGCTGCAGAGATGAGGAAGAAGAGGAGACTGTCCCTCATCCGCTGGGTACATGCCCGGCTCTATGCCAAAGGAGAAGGAAGTACTTGGGTACTTACTACATGGATGATCTGGAGGAACTGTCAGAGATTGACATTGGCAGCCTAAATCGCTTCATCAGGAGCTCCGAATGGTTTCGAGACTAGGGGACAACGGATGACTGTGGTAGCACAATGGGCCCATTACGGCCTAAGTGTGTCCATCACCAAGAAAAAAAATTTTCTTGGATGGGCAGCCACCTCTACCTACCTACCTACCTTCCCTGACATACACACACATACGTACGTACTAACTTCAAACTCTCTTGAGAATAGTACGCAGTTAATGTTCCTTTGAGTTTTGGATCCATTCGTGTAATAACTGACATCTTGACAAATCATTTGACATCTTCTGTCAAAAATACAGTTTCTCCATGTCTCATGTTGTCTTGGAACCAGCGCACTATAAAAGTGTTCAAACAGCCACAAAACGCTGATGGATCATCGTCCCTAAAGCCCTACAATAACAGCAGGTATTCTCACTTCATTGTTAAGTGTTATTTAGGAGTCCTTATTTAGAGTTCAATTTTTTTTAATTTGCTTTTTCAATGGTTTACAAATTTTATTGTTTTGTTTAAATTGCTTCAATTACAAAATATTTAACGTAAGTTATAGAACAGAATACAACCGCAACTTCATTTAAAAGATGCTGTAAAAAATATGGCCAAAATGTAAACGGCAGATGCAACTTAAAATACTGTCGTTACATTGTTTACATTGATGTACACTTCGATATGTCAAAACATGAAAAAACATGGTTTTATTTATTCAAATACATTAAATCCCATGAAAGTATGGTAACACAGGGAAGTTGTAAAAATGCAATTGAGAGACTAACAACAAATGTCGCCAGAATACAGTACAATCGTCGCAGCAGTCACTATTCTGTTTATTTAAGAAACTTTATGTACAAGCCTTTCATCCATTTAGACATTCAATGTGTGTAGGTATTTACGTTTGTTTACTTAAAACTCTTTCAACACTTGAGATTAATTAACCACTTAAGCTAATGCACTGTGCTCACTCACAACTCTCTCACACAATAAACCTCTTACTCCCACTTAATTACTAACACATCTAAAGGCCATGACATTGTTTTGTGCGTGTCATTTAGTTTTAGGTTTTTTCTTGTGTTGTTCTTGTTGTTCTTGTTGTTCTGTTACTAATCAACAAGTGTCATGTCACATTTGACAGAAACATACAAAAGGAAACCACCACCACTACTACTTCTGTACATAATTAGTTTGTTTGTTTACAAAAACAAAACAAACAAACCAAAAAAAAAATTGAAAGTAAAGTGAGGTTATTTTCAATTAAATTGAACACAAACAAATTGATTTGTTTATGCATAAATAACGGCATTAGATGCGAGAAAGAAGTAATTGAAGAATACTTGTAAATTGTTATTGTATTTTGTCAACATTAAACACCACTTTAGAAAATAACAACAAAATTACAAGACAAATACAAATGTAAACACTAAATATAAAACATACACAAAACATGTCAGCATATCACGTAGATTTCAATCAAAAATAGTGTGTGAGAGAGAGACAGAGAGATGGAGAGTGGTGAATGATTGTTTTGGTATTGTAGTGACATGATTAATGTCATTGATTTCAATGTTAAACAGGATTAACTGTGTTTATTTTGTTAATACTTTTGAAAGGGAAATAAAGCGTCTACAGTTAGGACTTCATTTAAAATGTAAACATTTCAGTTTTTTGAGCATAAAGCCGTGATTATGGTCATTCAAATTGACCTACTTTGTAGGAAATTGACAATAAATTTTAAGATTGTTGATTGAAGGTCAAATCTCCTTTCTGATAAGAAAAGCGTGGTAGATAATACGAATTTACCGACTCTACAGAGATCGCCGTCTTTTGCATTTCGATTTGCAACTCCATCAATATGAAATCCAACTCACGCAACAACAGCTGACTGGCCCTTCACAACACCAAAGATATGCTGATTGTTATAGTAGCAGGCTTTCCAACATGGACTATGGCCATAATATACTTCAGGGCAGATAGCCTGAAGGGGACAAACTCATTTAGGCCGATTAAATGATTCCTTATAACTTTCTAATTCAGGCATTTGATTTTATTTATTCATTCAAAGGTTCTAGTAGGACTCTTAAGGTTTATATCGACGGCTGGAAAATTGTAGACATATTTAAGGGTTCTGACATTACATACATACATACATAATTGGTCATTACAACCCTTCAGTCAGGATTACGCCCTAGTTTCTCACACCACTTATGTTGAGTGTGTTAATTTTAAGCATGAGTGGTGGGGACCTACAGTTAAAGTCGACTCCGAACGACAGATTTTTGAGAAACTTTACTTTTTAAAAGTACAACCCTTCCGGTTAATAATGGAAAATAATTTCATTCAAATGGCTGCCTCGGCTGGCCATGCAGTAGCCTACACGATCGGTCCAATTTTTAAGCACATTATCGATTGTGTGCAGCTGTATTTCACCAATGGCTTCACGAATATTGTCCTTTAAAGCGTCAATTGTCTCTGGCTTGTCGGCGTAACACTTATCTTTGACGGCACCCCACAAATAATAGTCCAACGATGTCAATACGCAGCTCCGAGGTGGCCAAACGACATCAGCTCTGTGGCTGATAATTCGATCTTCAAAAACAGGGCGCAAAACATCGAGTGTAGCTTCGGCTGTGTGCCACGTAGCGCCGTCCTGTTGAAACCAAATGTTGCCAATATCCTCCTCTTCAATTTTTGTGAACAAAAATTCGTTCAACATGGCCCGATAACGATCGCCATTGACTGTAACGGCCACTCCTTGCTCATTTTCGAAGAAAAATGGCCCAATTATGCCTCTGGACCAAAATCCGCACCAAACAGTGACTCGTTTTGGGTGCGTCGGCTTTTCAATGTATGCGTGCGGGTTTTCTGTGCCCCAAATGCGACAATTTTGCTTGTTTACATACCCGCCATACGATCAAAATGAGCTTCGTCTGAGAAGATGTTTTTTTTTTTTTTTTTTGGCAAAATCGGCATCTTCTGGTGTAGGCTACTGCATGGCCACCCGAGGCAGCCATTTGAATGAAATTATTTTCCATTATTAACCGGAAGGATTGTAAAATAAGAAATTTGAGCAAATATTCAGTAGTATTTTTTTAAAAGCATTTTCAAAAAAAAAGTTATTTGGCGGACCCTTTAGTTGAGTGTCGGGATTATTCTTGAATATTTCTTAAATTGCTCTGATAACATCCTTTTGAGGTCTGCTCACTGCCATGAATTTCTCTGAGAAATTACCGTTCATTCAACGGTAACACTTAAATGGGATCCAGGACATTTACACAGAAAGAAGAAAGACACGTAAACAAAAAAGACAAAGACAGCAAGCAGCGCAAACACACAACCTTCTTGTGAGTATTGTGGTGTTCGTACGCGAATCATACTTATTTTGTGATTCGTGTATACGATTAGTCATGGAGAGACGAAATCAATAACATCATGCGTATTGTTAGGTATGAGTACCATGAGTATTTCAAACTTTGAATATGCGTAGTATAAGTATGACATTAAAATAAGTATGAATGCGTATAAATATCAGAAATTATAAGTATGATTCGAATCTGCTCATTGTTTTGAATACTCATTGCTGACCTCTGATAAGAATATCGTCGAAAATTGCCCTGCTAATGAACTGTTGACGGCTGGTACGGAGGTCATAACCTCCCGGAATACAGAACATAGATATTCCGATTATCTACTATGTGTCCTGCTCTTCAAAGATTGCTGTGTTAACAAGATTTACTATGGTGCGAGATTGATTTCCTTTAGGGAGTGTTTGATCCCCGGTTTTTTTTGTTCGAACGTCCCGGCCTCACACTAACCCACACTCACCCGACCGCGGAGGGCACATCCCCCTTAAGTAGGGACACGTACACACTACAGTGCGGACTGTAGCGGGTAAGGGAAAAGTATTATTATTTGGATATTAATACGGTATCACAATGAACCTAAAACCAGGTCTAAGTGAGACTTTGTCCTACAAGCGATTTCCTGTACTAACATAACCTTATGTCATGTTTTAGTGACGTTAATTGTTAAAATTAAGTTGCCGTAGTCTAGTAGGTAGTGTGCTGGCTTATTAGACGTAAGGCCAGGGTTCAAGCCCCAGGTCTGACATCAAAACGAAAATATAAAAAAAAGATTTCTTCGGCGGCTTCCTACTTACTTACTTAATTGGCAATAACAACCCGTTTATCGGATTTCGGCCTGCCGCAACACATCCTTCCAGGCGCCTCTGCTCCGTGCGCGCCTACGCCAATTGGTCACACCAATCGATGACAGGGTTTCCTCGATTTGGTCCTTCCAACGGATGCAAGGTCGTCCTCTTCGCCGACTTCCGCAGATTCCCGCATCAAATACCCGTCTCGCCGGCACATCCTCCTCCATTCGAACGACATGGCCGAGCCAGCGCAGCCGCTGGATATTAATACGCTGTACAACGTCAATGTCGTTGAGGAGCTCATACAGCTCACTGTTGGATCGGATACGGAAATCATCGCCAACTCGCACTGGACCGAAGATCTTACGTAGGACTTTTTTCTCGAACACCCTCAAGGCCGCTGCATCAGTTCTTAATAGGGTCCATGCCTCTGCGCCATAAAGAAGCACGGGTAGGATGAGTGTCTTGTAGAGTGTTAGTTTTGTCGTACGAGAGAGGTCTCTGCTACTCAATTGCCTATTGAGACCATAGTAGCACCTGTTGGCAAGAGAGATCTTGCGCTTGATCTCCAAACTGACATCATTTCTGGTGGTAACGGCGGAGCCAAGATAGATGAATTCCTTGGCGGCTTCCTCTCAGCAAATTTCTGGCAAAAACTCTTGAGAGTAAATAAAATTGCCATGAAAAGTTTCTCAAAAATCTGTCGTTTGGGGTCGACTTTAAACTGTAGGTCCCTCCACTCACGTATAAAATTAAGGCACACAACGTAGTGGTGTGAGAAGCTAGGCCGTAATCCTGACTGAAGGGTTGTAATGGCCAATTATGTATGTTATGTTTGTAAGTATGTTGGTCTAAGGACGAGGAGGAGACACTCTTTGACCTATTGCTTCAGTGACCTGTTCTTGCCATGATCACAGACAGAGGTTCTTCATCTCTCACTTTCTGTCATTCTTAAGTTAACTTTGCAATACAAAGATTGCTGTGTTAATAAGATTAAGATTTTTGATCCACGGTTTGTATATTAATTTGGTATCACAGTGGCCATAAAACCAAGCTTAAGTGAGACCTTGTCCTACAAGGGATTTCCTGTACTAACATAACCTTACTTCATGTTTTAGAAACGTTACTTGTTAAAATTTAATTAAAACATATTTTTTAAATACTGAATGAGTATTTATTTTTAGATAAATTAATTAATTAAACAATTTTTTTTATTTATTTTCAGGTATGTTGGCTTAAATTTTTTAATATTCTGATATTTTTTCGAGTGAGTAATACGTACTTATTTTAAATATGTATTGAAATTTAGCATTTAAAATATTTAAGTCTTTTAAAGGTTAAATAGCAAGAAAGCTTTTTCTTTTGCTTAAAGCTTTTACTACGTTAAGCTCATTTGTTTTGTTCATTTCAATTGACGTTTATCTTTTATTCCTCCCTTTTGTATGGACTTTCAATACAATTATGAGTATAAAGAAAAGCTTTCTTTTTGAAATACTTTTACACCTATACTAAGAGAGAGAGAGAGTTCTCTCTCTCTGAATATTTCACTACTTTTTTAGGGGCTCTTACTCTCTGTTTATAAATTTTTTTATCTCATTTTCAACAATCTGTTGTTGTTTATTACAATCTATATGGTATTGTATTGTATTGTACTGTATTTTAACTAACGGTAAAAAGTCCTTACTCAATATTATCGTGTAGAAATACATAATAATGTTGCTTGCCAACTGTGTTGTGCTGTGTTAATGTTTGTGTAATGGTATTGGTTGGCTTAATAAGAAATGAAATAACGATGAAAAGCAAAAGAAAAATGAAGAAAATTAAGTTAAAAACGTAAAAGAAATATTAAAAAAAGAAAAAAAAAACTTCAGACTCACTCCACTATTAACAACAGCAACAGCAACATATCACCCAAATATAAAAATATTATATAGAGAAAAAGTACCACCAATACCAATACACAACTCTTAAACGAACGGGCGAACGAATATGAACACAAGCGAGCGTAACGAGTCTCTATCTATCATAGATTTTATTATTAAAAAAGTAAAAAAATACAAATATTACTAATAATTAATTAATAATAATAATATTAAAAAAATAATTATAAAAAAATAATTATAAAAAATATAATTAATTAATATTATAACGGTATTAGAAAAGTAAAAAAAAGTGAAAGAAAAATAAAAATTTTTTTTTAATAAAAAAAAAATTGTGCTTTTTTGGTATTAAAAAGTTTATAAGTGTGTGTGTATAAGTGTGTTAATAAAAGTTCTTCCTTATAAAATAATTGAAAAAAGAACACACAATAAAAAATAAATATTAAAAGAAAAGATAAAAGTATACCATGAAGCACCTACAAGCGTAGTGAGTGTATTACAGTTCTTGTTATAAACCTTAAAACCTACTCAATATGATAACATTTGTTGTTGCTTCCATACAAAACATATGAACGTATTCTTTATCACAGTATGTGTGTTAAAGCTAAGCAAGAAAAAAATATTATTTTAAAGCCGTTATTTATAATATTTTCTTTAAAAAAACCAAAAACAAATCTTTATTTGCATCTACACATGCATACATATAAGTATTTTTCAAACTATATCAACGAAACACACTCTAATGAGAGGGAGAGAAAGAGTTCCCGTTTTGTTTTTGTTGTTTTATTTCTTTAAAAACTTCCTGTTCTAATTTTTCTCTTAAAATGTTTATTTTTTTTTACTTTTTCTCCCATGGGTGCGTGTAGGGAAGTAAACTTGTGCGTTTGTGTGGCTGTTTGTTGCTGTTTTTTTGCGTGTCGTTAATGTGTTTTATATTAAAAGGGATATACAATAAAGCAAAAACAAACAAACGAAAAAGACAAGCGACAAGAACAGCAACAACAATAATTATTATTACAATATGCATAAGTATGCGTGTCGAAGTGTTTGTGGCAGTTTTATTTTCCCTTTCTTGTTGTGCTGTAGTGTTGCCAATTTAGCAGGTTTTCAACTGCTTAAAATGCAAAAATGGTATATTCACCTTAAGCTAAGAAAAGAGGAAAAATTACTTTTAGAGATTCATATTTGGGACTTTTAGTAATGGGAAGTCGAATGCCTGCCCTTCAGTGTTTCTCCCTTCAGTGTATCATTGTCGCGTATAACTAAAAAACTTAAAATATCAAAAACCGCTCTTTGAGCCACAAATAGATGCCATGTGGCGATTTATTTTTAATGAATAGTCTCGAGTGTGTTGTTGGCTTATTAGATCTAAAGCCAGGGTTCGATCCCCAGGCCAGGCATCAAGACAAAATACAAAAAGTATTTCTTCGGCGACTTCCTCTCAGCAGATTTCTAGCAAAAATTCTGAGAGTAAATAAAATTGCCATGACAAAGTTTCTTAAAAATCTGTCGTTCGGAGTCGACTTTAAAGTGTAAGTCCCAACACTCATGTATAAAATTAACACACACAACATAAGTTGTCTGAGAAACTAGGACGTTGTACAATGGGTCAATTCGACCTTCGGGTCCTCTAACCTAATCTAACTTAATAGTCTCTTCTAGAGTTTGTCATTATATAAATGTTTAGTCAGTGGTAGATTTCAGATCTAAGGCTATAGTGGTATGATCATCCAATTATTTCATTCGTATACAAAATATGTCTTTAGCCATTACAACGCTATAGAAAGGTTAAAAGCCAAGCTTGTCGCATCACTCATGGTGTGTGTTTGTGTTAGGTTAGGAAAGCTTTCTCGCAGTAATTAGTTTCTTATACCTTTTGCTAGAAAACTGTTAAAAGGGGGTCATCGTAAGATATATCTACACTGAGCGCCATAAGTGAGTCAACGCTTTTGTTTTAAATATAAAACAGTTTTGTTCTTCAGTATAAAAAATTTCCTTTATCATCAATTGTTGTTTTTGTTTTAACATTTTACAAGTAATAAATAAACGTTTTTATTGTTTTTATTTTTGGAAATTTATTCGACTATCCTCATTTACTTTTCTCGCCATCCTAAGAAAATGAATTATTTCAGTGGTGTTTACTCACTTTTGGCGCTCAGTGTATTTTTTTCAAGATGTTAGTACTCAAATTTGAGCTCAGAGCTATCATTTAGCAAGCAAACCCTAAATCCATTAGACTACCAAGTGCTATACATTCACTTTTGGTTGTATTATTTCTATGGGAAAGTGACTTGTAATTGAAAAAAGTCTATGTGCGGGGTATAAAACACTAAATGTCCAATCATTCAATATGCGTTCTTCCAACCAAGTTAATGTATAAGCCTATCAACTTATCGCCTCCAGTCTTTCACAGTTGGTAAATGTCACTTAGTGAATTAAGATTGAATAAAGAAGACATGGGTACACTCCGCCTTACAAGTATACTTTAACCATATTGGCGTGGTGGAAAATTATGTAGAGCTTGTGGTGAAGATATCAACACCAACCATTGTTCAGCTTTCGTTAAGGTAGAGATCCAAATAGTTTGGGGATGATAATATGCCAGGCATACATAACTCATCTCAGTGGTATGGACTGAAAGAAGTTATTTTGTCGAAACTTCCTATAGAAAGTAACGTTTGTACTCCTTAATAGTAAGCCCACAACAAGCCTACTACTTGATGACATTAGACATTGGATTGACTTACTCTCCTCCAACCTATCTGTTCAATTAATAATTGTTTGGCTGAGAGCATTGTATCATAGATACCTTATTAGTCTGTTACAACAAAGTCAGTTAAGTTTTAACACCCCAAATTTTTCATTATTTTTCCTTTGGTTTAGTTCCAGAAGAATCTCTTATTCGGTTTTCTTTTGTTTCACAGTGTTTCTGTTACGTTAACAAGTTTTCTTTCCCGGTTTTAGAATGACAGAGTTGCCAACTGTTACTACGCTTTGCGTTAATGTAATGGAATCTTATTCGTTGATCTATCATTCGAGGTTGTGCTGCCTGATCTCATTATAATTTTTGATGGTGATAATATAATATCTAGGAGATTAAAGGACTTCTAAATGGATTATTTGAAAAAAGAATTGAGCCTGTTATTCCTTTTTCTTAGTTCGAAAAGTTATGATGTAAAATTTGTTATCTTTTTAGGGCGCTAGCAAGCACTTTAAGCACTATATCATTGCATCTCTAAACTGCAAAGAAAATCCGTGATATTGCAACAGGAATCTAGAACAGGAATCAATTAAAATTTTGTTTAAATTGTTGTTGTCTTCTTTATTTAATCCTTTTGTACGTGACACTTTCGAACACATTTTAGCGTTTCAATAACCAAGAGTTGGCATCACTGCTTTTCCCTTTTATTATTTCTTTTATTAAAATATTGTGTGTGTACGGTGTTGTGTTGTGTACTGCCATACTTTGACGACTTTTTAAGGTCACTGTAAAATAGCAGCAACAACAGCAATAGCAACAACAAATGGTATATGGCACGTACATACATACATACATACAATATCAAGAAAAAAGGAAGAGAAACGTCGTTATAGAATTAAAATGTTCCTTTAACACGAACACAAGCAAGATAAAAAATATTTTTTTTGTTTCAAAAGAAATGAAGAAAATTAATTAAATTATAAAAACAAAACTAAAACAGATAAAAAAAAGCAAAATAATTCAATTAATTGCTGTTAAGCCAATAAAAAAAATATCAAAATTCAATATCTCGCTTCGTTTCTTTTTGTGTATTTTTTTTGTTTTTTTGTGTATTTTTTGGGAAATTTAAACCATTTGACCTTTAAACCTCGTAAAAGTATATTAACCCCGCTATTTCATTTCATTTCACTTCATTTTCTATTTGTTTTTTTCTTTTTTTGGTTCCTACTTGGTTTACATTTTTGTTGGCATTTAATTCAATTTTACTTTGTATAAAACAAACACATTAGAGGAGAGGTAGGTAGGTGGTGTGTTAGTCTCTGTTTTTATTTATGCCTGTGGGTGTATATTAAACTGACATTAATTGAATTATCAGAGTATGTGTATTAGCATGTAATATTACCGTTTTTTTTCTACTGCTTTATTCTCCTTGTAGTGTTGTAAAGTGTATGACTACACACAGTGTTTGTTAGAGGCGTTATTAATGGTCTCTCAGTTTTCTTTTGAAGGGTTTTAATATATTTTTCTTTTTCTGTTTTATTTGATTAAAAATAAAACTTGGGAAAAAAAATTTTTTAAAAAATCTAAAGCTTTAAACAATAAAGTATTCATATTAATCAAATAAAAGGATGCCAATAAATTTTCAATTCCTTTTCTACTTAAGAAGCATGTTTTACAGTCAATTTTTTTACACTCATTTCTTAATCAAGAAATGAACCGTTACTTACCAAAGAAGGGTACATTAATAAATATTTTCCCTTCAACCATCGGCTTTTGTAAAAAGAAATTCACAGGAATAGGTTTATGAGAGAGAGGTTCAAAAGCCTTTTTCATGTAATGTACTTACTAGAGGCAGTTCATTTGGTCATTTTTTGGTCTAATGGCCTTAATGTATCCTCTGCTATATTCTTAACATATACAGTAATCCTTCGATTTACGTCGCCTCGATTAACGTTGTTTCGACTTACGTCGTCAAATTTTTTGTTCCCGCTAACTTCAATTTACGTCGTCATTCGCTTTACGTCGCCTTTTTTTGGAACCAACTGCGACGTAAATCGAGGGATTACTGAAACTTTTTTATGTTCCTTGTTAAAAACATACTACTTTGTAGTGTGAGGATTAATGTATTCACCTGGTTTTTCTTTTTCGTTTTTAATCTGTTTTCTACGCGTAAAGGAGACACCACTGCTTTCATAGACATCAGGGTAATTCCAATTCACATCAGTTGAACTATATTGTTATTAGGCTAAAGTAGTGACGGTCCAATGCAATTTCATATACTTGTTCGAAAGTTGCTCACCACTGCGGTCAATAAAATCCAAAATAATTTCACTTGCATTTTATTTCTAAGCAACGAAAGATGGCAACCCTACTATTCTAGAATCTGCCAATTTTCATCAATTACAAGCTCAGCTAGACTAGACTGAATCACTTTTGCAATGATATTTTTGAGCACAATGTTAAATAATATAAGACTGTAACATGTAGCAGCCGTAGTCTAACCCCTGGTCAGACATTCCAACAAAACAAATGAAAATATCGGGTCCGCCATCTAACGTGTTTTTTCAACTAGTGTTTATTTCGTGATACAAAGTCCAATTGGTTCAGGAGTTGAAGCCAATTGACCATCCAATGCGTTTTCGCTTCGCTAAGTGGGCCTGTGATCGACTTACAGAAGATGCCGATTTTGCAAAAAATCATCTTTCCAAATGAAGCTCATTTTGATCTTGGCGGGTATATGAACATGCAAAATTGTCGCATTTGGGGCACAGAAAACCCGCACGCATACATTGAAAAGCCGACGCACCGAAAACGAGTCACTGTTTGGTGCGGATTTTGCTCCAGAGGCATAATTGGGGCCATTTTTCTTCGAAAATGAGCAAGGAGTGGCCGTTACAGTCAATGGTGATCGTTATCGGGCCATATTGAACGAATTTTTGTACACAAAAATTGAAGAGAAGGACATTGGCAACATTTGGTTTCAACAGGACGGCGCTACGTCCCACACAGCCGAAGCTACACTCTGTGTTTTGCGCCCTGTTTTTGAAGATCGCATTATCAGCCGCAGAGCTGATGTCGTTTGGCCACCTCGGAGCTGCGATTTGATACCGTTGGACTATTATTTGTGGGTTGCCGTCAAAGATAAGTGTTACGCCGACAAGCCAGAGACAATTGACGCTTTAAAGGACAATATTCGTGAACCCATTGGTGAAATACAGCTGCCCACAATCGATAATGTGCTTAAAAATTGGACCGATCGTGTAGGCTACTTCACGGCCAGCCGAGGCAGCCATTTGAATGAAATTATTTTCCATTATTAACCGGAAGGATTGTACTTTCAAATAAAAAAAGAAATTTGAGAAAATATTCCGTAGTTTTTTTTAAAGCATTTTCAAAAAAAAAAAGTTATTTGGCGGACCCTTTATGAAAAAATATTTCTTCGGCGACTGCGACCTCTCAGCAGATTTTTGGCGAAACCTCTGAGAGTAAATAAAATTGCCATGAAAAGTTTCTCAAAAATCTATCGTTCGGAGTCGACTTTAAACTATAGGTCGCGCAACTTACGTATAAGATTAATACATACAACGTAGGTGGTGTGAGAAGCCACGAAGCCTATCGTATGATTGTTACCTGACGCTTCTAATTGCACAAAACAAACCCCATATATTTTTCTTTTTCGTTGACTTTTTCTATCACAGCGTTTTCATTTTTCCAATATTATTGTGAAGTTATTTTGATACATGAAATAATCAAAGTATTTTATTTTTTAATTAAATTAATTATTATTTATTAATAAACAAAGAAAATATAGTAATAATAAAAAAGAATTGATACAAAGTATTTAAATAAATAATAAAAGGAATTCAATTTGTGGAAAAAAGTCTGTGCTTTCCAATTAAAAAAAAATCAACAAAAGTGTGTGTAAATGAGTGAAAAATAACAATAAATTTTTGTTGTGTTTTTATTATTGTTATTGTATTTATTAATTAAAAAATAATGAGTACGTGAAATTAACAAACCCGCAAAACAACACTATACTACAACAAGAAGTGTAAATAATTAAACAGGAAACAGACAACAGGGTGGTGCTGTTGGTTGCAGAGAACACAGTAACAACAAAAATAATGTTGGAATGTAAACAGGTAAATTAATTAATTAAATTAATTGTGTTTATGTTTTTTCACATCCAAAATGTTATGTAAAAGGGAATTTTTTAATATTTGAAAAATTGTTAAAAAAAGTACTTTTTCAAAAGTACGAATTTCAAAAAAGTACCAAATATGTACGAAACAATTTTTTAATTCAGAATATATATGTATTAATACGTGAAAGTTTATATAAAAAGTAATTTATGTTTAAAAAATTCTAGGTACTTTTAGTACTCTGTGAAAAGTACGAATTTCATAAAAGTACCAAAACTGAATAAACTAGATTTTAAATCCAACATATTTTAATGCCTAAAGCATTAAATAAAAATCATTTTATTTTTGAAAATTTGCTTGAAAATAGTACTTACAAAAAGGTACGAATTTCAAAAAAGTACCAAATAGTAAGTGTGAAAGATCTTTTTAAATTCAGAATAATTTATTGCCTAAACGATTAAATAAGAAGTAATTTATTTTTGAAAAAAGTGCTTAAATTGTACTTTTCATAGTACTTTTTAAAAAGTACAAATTTCCAAAAAGTACCAAATATGTACGAAACAATTTTTTAAAGTCGGAATATGTATATATTAATACGTGAAATGTTACATAAAAAGTAATTTATGTTTGAAAAATTTTGGGTACTTTTAGTATGTACTCTGTGAAAAGTACGAATTTCAAGAAAGTACCAAAACTGAATAAACTAGATTTTAAATCCAGCATATTTTAATGCCTAAAGGATTACATAAAAATCATTTTATTTTTGAAAATTTGCTTGAAAATAGTACTTACAAAAAGGTACGAATTTCAAAAAAGTACCAAATAGTAAGTGTGAAAGACATTTTTAAATTCAAAATAATTTATGTCCTAAGCGATTAAATAAAAAGTAATTTATTTTTGAAAAAAAGTACTTAAAATTGTATTTTTCATAGTACATACTTTTTAAAAAGTACCTATTTCCAAAAAGTACCAAAAATTCTTGAAGGTATTTGTCAAATTTGACATTTTTTTACATTTTTATTTTTGTAAAAGTACTTAAAAATAGTACTTTTTAAAAAGTACAAATTTTCAAAAAGTACCAAAATTATCAGCAAGTAGTTTTCAAAGTTTGGCGTGCATTTAACTTTTTATTTTTGTTCAAATATATATGAAAAGTACAATCATAGTACTTTTTAAAAAGTACAAATATCCAGAAAGTAACAAAAATTTGTAATGGTACATATTTTTCAAATTTGACATGTTTTTACATTTTTATTTTTGTAAAAGTACTTAAAAATAGTACTTTTTAAAAAGTAAAAATTTGCAAAAAGTACCAACATTGTTAGGAGGTAGTTTTCAAAATTTGGCATGCTTTTACATTTTTATTTTTGGGGAAATACATAAAAATAGTACTTTTTAAAACGTAGAAATTTTCAAGTACAAAGTACCAAACAAAGTACATAGTACCAAAAAAGTCCCTAAGGGTTTTTTCAAATTCGGTGTGTTATTTATTACACAAGAAATATTGCTTAGAACAATATTTTATATTTGAAGAAGTGCCAAGAAGTTAGTAAATAAAAGTACGGTCTAAAAGTACCCATTTTAATATCAAAAGGTACCAAAGAAGTGTTGAATAATTTTTAGATGAAGGAATAAAAAAACTTTCAAAATTTTTTTTAATTATATCTACAGGTTTATTTAGAAATTTTAGAAGTTATTAAAAAAAGTACCATACTTTCTCCCTACGATATCAAAAAAGTACTTAATATCTGACTGATTTCAAACTACATATGTTTTCTAGAAAGGAATTCTTTTGTTTTGTTTGACCTATTAATGTCATGAACTAAATCTGTCATTTGCAGCATAAATATGCCTTTTAAATACAAAATTATACAATAAACCGGGATTTTTTTCTCTGTTTGTTTGATATTTAAAAACGGCAATAGAAAGAATTACATCGTACATACATATACAGTGGTGGCCTTATAATTAGAAACGATGTTTCTGGAACAGAGTTCTCTGGAGTGAGGAATCTAAGTTTAATTTGTCTCAATCTAATGGAAAAACGTATGTAAGACGTCCTCCAAACAAAGCCTTTGATCCCAGGTACACAGTAAAAACTGTAAAACAAATTAACAAACATACATACATGTTGCTAAGTCGTTTCTAATTATAAGGCCACCACTGTATACATGCTATATGACGTAGGGGGTGGAAAAAACGGAAGCTCTTCAAAAAAGAAAACATTTTTATGCTGAAAAACGACTGAATTAAACAAAAATTATTACTAAACGTCGTCGTCATAGTAAATGAAATGATTCTCTATTATTTCTTGTCTTGTCTTATGAAATGAAAGGAAAAAAAAAGAATTTGAAATTGAAATGTGGAGCACATGATAACTATACTGCATGCATAATTCGTTTCATTATGTTGATGATGACCCAAATGTTCAAATTCTTATTTCGTTACGTTTTGTTCACTTCAGATTTTCTGTCTTTTTTCCCCCTTTCCCGTAGCACTTTAGTTACTGGAAGAAGAAGAGATTATTATATTTCAAGGGGATTGCATTTTCGGTATATTTAAAGTAGGCATATTTCATTTCATTCGTTCCTTTTAAAAGTCCTTAAAGTTGGAAAGAAGAAAATTGTTGCAAATTATAGAAAATTCAACGTATGAATGGTACTTTTTCGTGCTTAAAATCTTATACAATTTGTAGGCATTTAAGCTGTATTATTACTTCAAGGTTTTTGTTTAGAATGGTTGCTTTAAAGTACTGTTGCTTTAAGTATCGGGTGCTTTAATAAGCGCTTGTTACTTTTGAATTTAAAGAGGCCGTAGTCTAGTAGGTACGTTAGGCCACAGTTCAAACCCCAGATCCGACATCAAAATGACTTCCTCTCAGCAGATTTATGGCAAAAACTTGGAGAGCAAAAAAAAAATTCCCATGAAAAGTTTCTCAAAAAATCTATCGTTCGGAGTCGACTTTAAACTGTAGGTCCCACCACTCTTGTATAAAAATTAATGCACACAACATGTAAGTGGTGTGAGAAATTAGGTTCATAATCCTGACTGAAGGGTCGTAATGACCAATGTATGTACTTTAGAATTTAAATAAAACATATTTTTTATTAGTTTGAAAGACCTGTTGATGCCATAAGGAATATAAATTCGTTCAAACATCCGCAAAGACTTATTTGTGTGAAGTCCATCCAAAACATTTAATATTCCATGACTCTGTCATATAAATCAGGCTGAATACGATCGATGGCATGGGTTATTGTGTCTTTAACACCCGCTGTGATGTATGACTTATCTACATAAACCTGTGACTTAAGAAAACTGCACAAGAAAAAGTCTAACAGGATGAAATCACACGATCTTGGTGGCTAGTTCATGTCATCACCACAAGAGATGATCATGCCCATAATTCGCTCGTGCAGCATATTCAATATGGTAGCTGGGTCGCACGTAGCACCGTTGTGTTTTAACAACAACATATCGTTGGTATTCAGCTTATCCACAATTCAGACTAAAAGAAGTTAGGTTAGGTTAGGTTAGAGGACGTGTACTTGTCAATTAAGACAAGTACAGTACCCGGAGGTCGAATTGCCCACAATTCGCTCGTGCAGCATATTAAATACGGTAGCTGTGTCGCACGTAGCACCGTTGTGTTTTAACCACAACATATCGTTGTTATTCAGCTTATCCACAATTCAGACTAAAAGAAGTTAGGTTAGGTTATGTTAGGTTAGAGGACGTATACTTGTCAATTAAGACGAGTACAGTAGCCGGAGGTCGAATTGACCCGTTGTACAACGTCCTAGTTTCTCACACCACTTATGTTGTGTGTGTTAATTTTATACAAGAGTGGTGGGACCTACAGTCTAAAGTCGACTCCGAACGACCGATTTTTGAGAATCTTTTTCATGGCAATTTTATTTACTCTCAGAGTTTTTGCCAGAAATCTGCTGAGAGGAAGTCGCCGAAGAAATACTTTTTATATTTTGTCTTGCTTGGGGCTCTAACCCTGGCTTTTACGTCTAATAATCCAACACACTACCTACTAGACTACGGCGACTTCATATAAAAAAATTGATAATCACTGACCTATAGTGCTCGCCATTGACAGTAATGACTTTGGCCAATGTCGATCTCAAAGAAATATGGATCGATGACGCTGCTAGTCCTAAATCCTTATCAAACAGAGACCTTTTCGAGATGTATTAGATGCTCTTTAATCATGAAAACCGAGATTTTTCTTAAATGAATACTCTTCTCTTTAGCGCCTTATGTAGGGCTTGCTAGTCTATGTTTTTTTGGCCGTTATAGTGCGTAAAACATATGGTGTGTACATCATCAGGGATGCCTGCGCGCTTGTATAATTCTTATACCTTGAAATGTGCTTTTCGTGCTGTAGCCCTGAGGCATTCAAAGAAAATAGTCACGACTTAACTTGTATCGTGTCTGCCATCTAACGTTTTATTTTTTCAACTTGTGCTTATTTCGTGAATGGTAACACTTAGGTCATGTCTGATTTGACAGATAATTAGTTTTATCCTTCCGCTGAACGAATAAGTGGCCCTGCGATCGACTTACAGAAGATGCAGATTTTGACAAAAAAAAAATCATCTTTTCAGATGAAGCTCATTTTGATCTTGGCGGGTAGGTAAACAAGCAAAATTGTCGCATTTGGGGCACAGAAAACCCGCACGCATACATTGAAAAGCCGACGCACTCAAAACAGATTTTGGTCCAGAGGCATAATTGCGCCATTTTTCTTCGAAAATGAGCAAGGAGTGGCCGTTACAGTCAATGGCGATCGTTATCGGGCCATGTTGAACGAATTTTTGTTCACAAAAATTGAAGAGGAGGATATTGGCAACATTTGGTTTCAACAGGACGGCGCTACGGGCCACACAGCCGAAGTTACACTCGATGTTTTGCGCCCTGTTTTTTAAGATCGCATTATCAGCCGCAGAGCTGATGTCGTTTGGCCACCTCGGAGCAGCGATTTGACACCGTTGGACTATTATTTGTGTGGTGCCGTCAAAGATAAGTGTTACGCCGACAAGCCAGAGACAATTGACGCTTTAAAGGACAATATTCGTGAAGCCATTGGTGAAATACAGCTGCCCACAATCGATAATGTGCTTAAAAATTGGACCGATTGTGTAGGCTACTGCATGGCCAGCCGAGGCAGCCATTTGAATGAAATTATTTTCCATTGTTAACCGGAAGGATTGTACTTTCAAATAAAAAAAGAAATTTGAAAAAATATTCAGTAGTCTTTTTAAGCATTTTCAAAAAAAGTTTTTTGGCGGACCCTTTAGTATTCTGGTAGACGTTTAGAAAATGTAACCATGCTTTTCGATCAGAGTTAACTCCTTTGAAGGCAGACATATGTGTGGATGTCATGCAAGTAGCGCTAGATAGGTTACATTTTAAGCAAAATCAAGATGACAACAATGCAGCTAGTAATAGAAATTCTATCAAATGGACGTAGCTATTCGGAAATTAAAAAAAAATGGTTGTAGATAGTATTGCATGGAAAAGAAAGCACCTACATTTCTATACACATATTTACCTGCTACGTGTTGCCATCTCCATATGTACACGAGGTTTCCAACATCTCCTTGACCATGACGATTTCAATCTGCAGCAGTTCTTGCAATATTCCCTGATAGTGTTCTTAGGGAGTGTTCTATGCAACGCTGGTTACCATATGTAAAGCGGATTTCGGCTTTCAAATCAATTTTATTGGGCAACAATTCCAATGGACTTATTTCTAACACGCTTATACTATGTTCAGACATGCACTTTTATTGAGTCAATATTCGGTTTATTGATTACAATATAATAATATTTAATATTTATAATAAATTTATTGATTACAATAGAATAATAAGTGTTTAGACATAACAATATACGCAGTTCAGCTGCTTATTCAATATTCATTTGACAGCTGGTAAACAAATCAGCTGGTTGTTTCAACAACATTGTTTTGGTTTTGTTCGTTGTTGCTATTTGAGTTGTTAAATATCAATAGCAAGTGTTCGGATAATTGTAATATGCTCACTGAACGTACTTATGACAGTGCTGTATTTCAAGTTTTAATCAATATTATAACAATATATTGAGCAATAATTAATTGACATTTTATATGAAATTTTGAGATCAATAATGCCATTTATTGAGATTTACTCACTATTAGTGCATGTCTGAACATACTATTAGGCGAATAGGTGCACAACATTTTACGAAATCAAGGTCTAACAAAAGATTGTGATAAAGCCTTCAACACAGCAATATAGACTGATCATTAACTCTTTTGTGACAGCTGACATCTGTCACATATTGCAGCTTTTTACGACGCACTATGTGGCATTTACCCCGAAAAGCTGGCCAAAAAGCCAAAAATTAATTTAAAGAAATTTAAGAAACTGAGTATGCAATTCGATAGACAACAAAATTCTGCATTATGTAGTGAATTTTCACGACTTTAGGTTGAGATTTGTAGATTTGAGACGATGTCAAAGTCAGGAAAGTGAAGAAAATTAAATGCGTTTTTGGTGTTTTTTTTTTGAAATTGTAATAGGTTTATATGATATTTTTTTGTGGTTAAACAAATAGAGGTTTTATATTGATTTTTTTTATTTGAAAGGTATGAACAACTGTTACTTTCAGTTTTTTTTATATATATATCTCATATATTAATGTTAAAATTATTCGTTAAAAATTTAAAAATAATAAAAATTTCACATTTTTATACCCTCCCTAAAAAAGATAAGGATTTTAAAGGTGAAAGTAGTTTTTAGTAGTTTAATGTTATATACCACAAGAAAATATGAACTCTCTATATACCGGAACAAAAAAAAAGTTTGCGCAAATTTGCGCAATTATTTTTGGCGATTTTTTGAAAATTTTACTTTTTTTTTTGAAAAATTTAAAATTTTAGACGCAGTGTAATAAAGGCATAGGCAATAAAGCCATATGGCGTACGAATTGTGCGAGGAAATTCAGTAGAAGCGATACCAATCGAGATGTCCTGAATAGGTTACTTTTAAGCAGTGACCCTTTTATAAGCTGCAGTACATAAAAATCGCGAAGGAATAGAAAAGCATTCATTTCATCAGATACTATTAAATTACTCCTTCCTGACATTGATGATGAAAATGATAACGATTTTAACGATTGTGGTTAGTTTCACTTTTTAAGTATGTTTTTAAGTTAATTATTAAATAATGTAAAAGAAATAATATGAATAAATATTAATTATCATAGAAGTTTAAAGACTTAATTACATATGTATGTATATCGACTATTATAACAATATGAGATGTATGTTTGGTTTCTTAATGGACCGTATGTGGTACCTAGGGGCACTTATGAACCGATCATAATAAAATGTGATCATAAATGATTCACATTCATATTAAACATGTTCATGTCGAACTTCATCGAGGTAATAAAATTTTTAAGCCAATTATAATTGCTAAACATATTTTCTTAAGGGGCCCTATTTTGGACCAAGGGGCAATTATGGACCGACCATAACAAACTTTGGAAATATGATTTAGATTTACAAAATACATGTTCATACCGAATTTCATCACGATACCGATGTTTTTAAGCCATTTATAAGCATAAACGTGAATTTCTAAAGGGGACTTTATATGGGGACTAGAGTCAAATGTGATCCGATTTTCACCAAACTTTACACCATGATTTCTTGGTACACAGAACTGATCCGTGCTAAATTTTATCATGATTGTTGCATAATTACCATAATTATGTGTAAATAAGTGCAATTTCGAGGGGAATTTGTATGGGGGCTAGGCGAAATCACGAACCGATTTGAACCAAAATCAGTTGGGTTCATACTTGGGCCTTATTATCACTAACACAATCAAAAAATTCCAGCCATTAACTCATAAAACACTTCTTTTAATTTTGGCCAGGTTTTTAGGCAAAATGCCACATAGTGCGACGGCGTGATTAATCACCGTGTGTTATCGTTAACGACAACACAAGTTAGCCATATTTTGCCAAAGTATTTACAGCTTTATTTTGCTGTCTTTACACGACGTTAGCCACTGTAATAAACCAAGTGACTACTAGCCGCGAAAGGTATAATATTTGCTCTGGTATAGAGTTCGGTCGATTCTATTCTTCGTGTCAAAAAGGGGCCAACCAATGAAAATTAAAGAAATCAACCTAATGGATTGGGCGTTATCCATGTTTTCTTTCTTTCTTTTTTTTTTTTTGTATAAGAGGTTTTTCTCAAGCTCTCCTTAGCTAGCGGCCACAATGCAACCATGTGTGGTGGCTAAGATTTTGTATTTCCGTGAGATTACACACAGATTTCATGCGATGATCGCTTAATCTAGCATCTGGCTAGAATGGAATTTTAATCCAAATACAAATAAACTTCCAGAATTAAATATTTAAGAATTGCTTAAATTTGTAGAACGAAAGAAAGATGTATTAAGAGTCATAAAGCCATTCTTCTTATAAAAAAAGAAAAACTCTTCTCGAGAATGCAGACTTTGTTAAACGGTTTGAAGAACCGTTTGATGTCAGGTAGTTTAATTGTAAGGTTCAAATGTTCTATATGTTCTGTCGTATATATATATCGAGTTTATAGCACAATTTTATTATCCTTGTCCCAAAAACGTTTCACAAAAATTCCTTTTTAGGTAAAGCCAGCCCTCCATAAATTTGCATATTTTTTTGGGGAATTTTATATGATTTTCATATTTTATTGCCTTAAAAAAACCGTCTTTATCAGGAAATCATAAACAGATTTCCAAAAAAATTTGCCAAAATATTTAAGTTTTATGACAAGAATTTCCCAGCAAAAGAAAATTTTGAAAATCCGCTCGCTAATGATACCGCGAATTTAAATGTGTAAGCAGCTGCACAAAATCCATTTATTCAGGCACTCTTAATCTCAAGTGATTACAAGTGAGCCTTTGTGTTTGAAAGTGATGTGATTGGCCATACAAAAACGATTAAAATGTAATTAAGCTGTTGAACTCTTTACGCTGCATGGCGACACATCGAAATTGTACCTTCAAACTTCATTGTATAGTTGTTGCAATGCAGGTACTGAAAATCAGAAGCATTTTAAAGTTCTTCAAACTCATCTCAATCTCAATGTGTGAGTATAGTATTATTTACCAATACAAGAACAAAAAAGTTGAGTTAAATCCCTTGTTTGATGTGCGGCCAGGCAACTTTAAGAAACGATTACAAGTAAGCTTAGATGAGAACGTAATGTGATTGGCCGTTGAGTGTTTCTACCTATGCGTGGTAAGAGAATCATTTGGCCTGGATTGTCTATATAAAGCCCTTGCATTTAACCCGCAACCTAATAGTTACTTTTTAGTGCGCCAAGCATTCAAACCGTCTACAAAATTTATCCCGTAGTTGAAACAATTTTAAACATGGTACTCAATTCCACTGTAATCTCAAATAATTCCCTTAACGAAGATGAACGGGCCTCTCCATCAACCGTTAAAATGTTGGTCAATACCACGGATTTCAATGGTGAAGATTTGGAAGAGTATATCACTTTATCGGAGCGTATCGAGCGTTGTACGCAAGCACGACAATCCAAACAGAAACACACGAAATCTAATAACAATACTTTAAAGGCTACCAGGACTAGAGATGAGTTCTTTGAGGCTATTAATCTCGATGATGATAAGTATTTGGAGGCCATGGAACATAATACTTCCTACGATTATATTAGCAACAGCAAGCAACCTAAGGATCGTAAGGCTTTGGTTAAGAGCATTGAGAATCTAATGAAATATTTCGATGAAGATATACCGGTAACATCCGATAGTTCGGCTAAAGCTACGCCGGTTAAAAAGACAACCCGTGGTAAGGTGGCATCATTAGTGGCCTCTTTTCGCAGTAGAAATAAATCAATATCCTCTCCTCACCCGAATAAACGTAAGAAATATCAATGTAATGCCACAACTAATATACAAGAGCTTAAAAAGAAATATGAATCACCAACCAAGGAAGAGGCTAACAATTCGCCTTCTCCGCCAAAAGTAAAAATTAAAAGTCCCAAGCTATTGCGTAAAACCAAGGTTAAGCAAATGGCTTCTGTGTTTAACAACAAAATCCATCAAGGTATAGAAACGAATACAAACGAGTCTCCTCGCACCTCGGCTTCCCTGTCCTCCGACTTGGAGTCACCCATTATGACTTCGACTTTAAAAACCAAATCATCGAAATTTATCTTCAAGTATCCCAAGTTTATTGCCAAACTACCCAGTCCCAGGCCCAGTCCTCTTGTGAAAAGAAAACCTTTAAACACTAAGTCCTCCAGCATAGCATCATTGACCAGCAGCATCAGCAGTAGTGGTGGTGGTGACAAAAAATCCAATCCTTTATTAGAGAAACTAAGAAAAATGCCCAGCTTAAGTTCTTTACTCAGCCACAGTCCACGCATGAGGCGCAAACAACTCGAGAAGGAGAAACAATCTGGCCCTACATGTCTGGTAGCCGAAAACGTATTCTCCCAACTGTCTGTGAAGGATAAGGCTTTGCTGTACAATAAATTCATTGAGGATATGGCCAAGCAAAATCCCAAGTTTGGCAAACATGCCCAGGCTTTGGAAACCCATGTCAAAAAGGAAATGCAACGTGGTGAAGTTGTCATAGAAAAACAGAATTCTGTCAAGTATTTGCGTGATTCCATAGAAGCGAAATTTAAACGGCAAAATACACGCACCAGCACTTGGCAAAGATTTAAAAAATCCAAACCCGCTACGACTTTAGGTATTCCACCCAAATCTAAGGAATATGAAGACATTCTGCAAAGTTCCAGTTGTTCATCACCAGAATTAGACGAAGAGTCTTTGCACGATCCTTTGCATGTCACTACCCTGACAGTGGTTTTACGGAACTCACCGGAAGATGAAAAGAAAGTCAAACGCAAAGGAGACAAAGAAAGCCAAGTTAAAAAGAATGTAACTTTTGAGGACGCTGTAAAGGGCTCACCACCTCCCTTGAAGAGACCACAAAAACTGATACGCGCATCGAATGCTGTTGAACCCTTGGCACCACCCAAGAAAATTAGGCGCACTAAGCCTGATCGTTTCCGGCCGAAAATATTTTTCAAAAATACTCATTTGGAACAGCTTTTCTATCATTGGCTTAAAGAACAAAATGGCGTGGCATTCGATATTACCGCCATCGGCAACCAACAGAATGTCATTGAAATATTGGCCGCCAATTCGGCAGATGATGCTGTACTGCCAGCTGAGGAATTTCAAAAAATGCTAGAGGCTGCCATTAATAAATTGGAAGACGAACAGCAGGATGCCATAGTTTTGATTAAAAATGCCATGGATGATGAACAAGTTTTGGAGAAATCCGTTATAGAATTGGAGCTACCGTTGAATATCACTAACAAGGAATCAGAATCCGATGACAATAAAGGCTTGGGGTTGTCTGGTACAACGAAGGTAAGTCCAGATATAACTTTTATTAACCCTTTCGGTATTAATTTTTGTATTTTTTTCTGCCTTACAGACTACTAGTGAAAAGAACCAAACAGATTTAAATGCACAGGATGCTGTACAACCCTTACGCAAAAGGAAATTGCGCCGCAGTTTGAGTTTGAGAAGAAACAACTCCATGTTAGAAACTGCTACCCAAGGCCCTATCACTATCACTACTACCACCGACTCTGATTCAGATGCTAAAGCGGAGAAATCGCAAACACAACAGCAACAACAACCACAAAGCTGCACTTTGCCCAAATCCTCGAAATGTGGCAATTACGTCAAGAAGCTAATCTTCAAAACACTTCATGACTCGCCTAGTAAAGATCAACAACAGAATCTTACCATATGTTCTAATGAGCTAAGTATTGTGGAACTTGATGGCTCCTGGATGAGAAAAGTTAATTCACCATCCAAGATTAAAAATGCCTACACTTTAACCGTAATTTCTTCGCCCTCACCAGCTACCGGAAGTGGTGGTAGCTCAGAGGATGATTTGCCCACTCAGAAATGTTCCCGCTCCTGGCCTTCCTTAACAGAAGCTGAGCTTATAAACAAGGACAGACGCTTAAAAGATGAGAACGATAACACCAAACAAGAAACAATGCAATGTAAACTGGCCCAGGAAAAGCTCAAGCAATTAATGGATAATATCATTGATCAAGGCTTTGAAACCGCGTCCAATGATATGGAATCGCCATTGAAATTAAACAGTAAACAACCTTCTAATCCCCAGAATTATTCCACGCCTAATACAACCAAAAGTTTACAGCAAAACTTTAATGCCAATGATGATAGCATTCTCAGTCCCATACGTCGTCATAACAATTCAAGACGACGGCAACCTTCAAACCTAAACATGACAGTCATTCAGGAACATAATTCTACAGAAGCCTTGGAAAAATTAAACGAAAGTGCCACATTCATTATCGAACAGCAAACAACAGCTACGTATACACTGCCTAACTGTTCACAATTTTGGGTGACATGTGGCGAATTCACAGCTGCTTTGGCCATAGAATACTATGAAGCCGAACATTTAATGCTGCTTAGCAATATATTTGCACAAAAAGTTTCACAAGACCGTGCAATTGATTTTGGCATTGACCAGCAAAAATTCTCTTGGCATGGTACAGTTAAACTAGATGATATGCTGCTGGAGGGTGTGCCTAGTGTGGAAAATTACTCACAATATTGGTTTGCCACTAACGATACCCTGATACCTTTCAGTGGTAAAGAAATGTCACCGGAAAAGATTACAAATTTCTTTAACTACATACGCAGCTTTATGTCCGATACTAAGTCATCTTTAAGATTCGGCATCGATGCCTATGAGTTTTCCCTTAGTCAAGAACACAATCTACTGCAGCATTTAAATTTAAATTCCATGCTCTATGGCCTTAATGGTTCAGCAACACCAACATCATCACCCATAAAAACCAGCGATCTGGATGCTTCTGATTTTGATTCTGGGGAATTTGATCCCAGTCTTACGTTTTCTGCCTTAAATGGCCAGCAATGCGATTTAGTCTCCTTGAAAAGTCAACCAGAATGCAGTTCTCTCGAATGTATGGAACAGATTTTATCCGATGCCAAGCTACTAAATCTATCCAAATCTGAAACCGATAAACTGGCCATGGAAGCCCAGCTTACCGTACCCGATATGTTGAGAACTTTACAAAATCAAAAATCTAAATTGGAAACTCTTGAGGATCGCATGCAACACTGTTCTTCGTCTACGTTGGATATGCAAAAGTTTAAAGACTTGAATCAAAATTCACCGGAATTAATGCGCAAATTGCGCAGCGCTATTACAGCCATAGAGAATATTGGCCATAATTGTGGTTTCAATACGTGCACCTTACAACAATTGGAAAGTTTCATGTTCTTTTTAAGCCGCTATGCTGATCTCTGTTTGGCCAGTTGTACGCACCACATTGAACAGATAATGGAGGTGATTTTAACTCAACGTACCACATTGCCGGTTCAAAATTAATTTTTAACTAGAAAACATAGTTTTCCAGTTTATTATCACAAGTTGGAATTTTTCTTTTAATTTTTAATTTTATTTTTAGTGTTTAAGTATAGAAATGAATAAAAAAAATAAAATACTTGACCTTTGGGGGTCAAAAAGAAAACAATGCTGATATTTTATTTAAATTTTCAGTTAAAATTTAAAACACAAACTGAAATGTTTTAGGAAAAGAAACTCCCCAATAAAAAATTTATCATTCTTTCGAAAACTAGTTTGATTTCCTTACAAGTACGTACATACATATGAACGTACACAATTGGTCATTAGAACCCTTTAGTCAGGCTTACAACCTAGCTCCTGAAAGCACTTATGTTATGCGAGCTGATTTTATACATGAGTGGCGGAGTATCCACAGTTTAAAATCGACTTCGAACGACAGATTTTTAAGAAACTTTCATTGTAAATTTTTATTTACTCTCAGAGTTTTCCAGAAATCTGCTGAGAAGAAGTCGCCGAAGATAGATTTCTTCATATTTCGTTTTGTTAGAGATTTCTGGCATGGGGTTTGAACCCAGTCAACACCTTACCTACTAGACTATGGCGATTTCAGCTGGTAATAATTATAACCTGTTAATTTATTTGTATTCTAATCTATCTATATATATATGAATGAATGTGTGTTTATTTGTTTGTGGGTTTGTTTGTTTGTTTGAAGTCTATAGACGGCTAAACGGTTGGACCGATTTTCTTGATATTTTAACAGTACCTTCCTGTATGTCTGGAAGGAACTATAGGCTACTTTTTATTTTAAAATTTCAAGTATGCGAGGTGTCACGCCCACATACCCAATAAGTATCTTATGTCGCATATCTCATAAACTGCAACAGCTAGAGTCCTCAAATAGTGGGCGTGTCACTTCCCATATAAAAAATATTAAATTAGTATATCTAAGAATATAGTTATCGTTAGACTCCTAAAATGTTGTCGAAACCACTTTAGTATCAATATGAATATTTTAGACAAAAATGGACGGACTAGCAATAGGGGCGTGGCACCTCCCATATATATATGTTATATATATATATATATATATTTATATATTCATATTTTTGTCTAAAATATTCGTATTGATACTAAAGTGGTTTCGACAACATTTTAGGAGTCTAACGATAACTATATTCTTAGATATACTAATTTAATATTCTTTTTAGGAAAAGATTGTTTGAAATCTGTTTCAGACCAATCATCCGTATGCACTCACTCTATATACGGTTCAGTATTTCAATAACTGACCAAATGGTTGCAGAATTGGAAAGAATTAATGTGAAATCATGCCTATGAGGAAATCGGCATCTTGTTTTAATTAGCTTTGCTCAATTTTTTATTTTTTCACCTTAAGGTAGTAGTGGTTTCAAGCGGGATCGTATGCCATCGAAAAATGTGTTCAATTCAACTTTGATAGGAAGCATAAAGGCGGGAAACAGCGATACTATCTGACAGTGAGTTGAAAATAGAACAGGGCAAGTGGGATCATCCTCTGCTGGCGCCGAGGTCGATAGGAGATACTATAAAGGACGGGAAACAGCGATACTATCTGACAGTGAGTTGAAAATAAAACAGGGGAAGTGGGATCATCCTCTGCTCGCTCTGAGGTCAATAGCAGATATAAAGGACGGGAAACAACGATACCATCTAACAGTGAGTTGAAAGTAGGATAGACGAAATATGATTATCCTCTGCTGGCTCCGAGGTCAATAGGAGGACGGGAAACAACGATACTATTTGACAGTGAGTTGAGAATTTGACAGGCGAAGTTAGATCATCCTCCGCTGACTCCGAAGTCGATAGGAGGACGGGACACAACGATACTATATGGCAGTGCGATGAAAATAGGACAGGCGAAGTAGGATCATCCTCTGCTGACTCCGAGGCCGATAGGAGATATAAAGGACAGGAAACAACATTATTATCTGGAAGGGAGTTGAAAGTAGGACAAGCGAAGTCTGATTATCCTTTGCTAGCTCCGAGAGGTCGATAGGAGGACGAGAAACAACGATACTATCTGACAGTGAGCTGAGAATAGGATAGGCGAAGTAGGATCATCCTCTGCTGACTCCGAGGTCGATAGGAGGACGGGGAACAACGATATTATCTGACAGTGAGTTGAGAATAGTACAGGCGAAATAGGATCCACCTTTGCTGGCTCCGAGGTCGATAGGAGGACGGGGAACAACGATATTATCTGACAGTGAGCTGAGAATAGTACAGGCGAAATAGGATAATCCTCTGCTGACTCCGAGGTCGATAGGAGGACGGGGAACAACGTTATTATCTGACTGTGAGCTGAGAATAGGATAGGCGAAGTAGGATCATCCTCTGCTGACTCCGAGGTCGATAGGAGGACGGGGAATAACGATATTATCTCACAGTGAGCTGAGAATAGTACAGGCGAAATAGGATCATCCTCTGCTGGCTCCGAGGTCGATAGTAGGATTGGGAACAACGTTATTATCTGACTGTGAGCTGAGAATAGGATAGGCGAAGTAGGATCATCCTCTGCTGGCTCCAACGTCATGGGGGAATTTACGGAAATTAGCAGGTAGATGGGTTTTTAAACAAGAGTGTTTCCATGGCGCTGAAAATCTAAACTTTTGCTGGTTCATTTCAATATGAAACAATTTATACCAAGAATCCCACAGGTCTCCTAAGCTGACATTTGCAGGCACGAAGAATTGTTGCTCGGAATAGGAACCTCTTTAAGATTAATTTGTAGACTTTGTAATAAGGAAAACAGGTCACTGGGGCAGATCACCGAATGTGCGATTATCAAATAGTAGCCAGGGAATTGTCTTGACTAAAACTCCATAGCATCATGAATGTCTATAGGGTGGGAAGAGAAATTGCAGGAATAGCTTAATAGATCGTATGAGGTAGCAATAGTAGTCTATTGCCACTACATGACAATGTCCGTCCACAAGTATAATTTTGATCAAAAGAAACGAATCTTGGGAATTGTTTAATGCCAGTGTTATGATTTTAATTCAAGGGAAATGGTTAGCATGGTAACTGGTGGTTTGAAACCATGGTTTAAAGATTGTGGTGTATGAATATGGTGAGGTTGAGGTTATGTTATTTGAGGTTATGTCGTGCTGTTCCCTTTATAATACAAGAAGTGTTTTAATCACTTCACAGAATATGTGGAATTGTAGACATTTTATTTGTTGCTCTTGCATTACAATAATTCACATCATACGCACACTTGTCAGTACCTGAATTTATTTTGAAGTTCAATGCAAAACTACAAACTTATTCACAGGTTTTGTGACGTTCTTCTGCAAACGTTGGAAAACTGAAGAAACTCGAATGAGTATACACAGAGAAACAGGAGACCGATTGAGCACGACTGAAAGAGCACAAATCAATATCAGGAAATCTAAAATAGAAGCGTTTTGAGCGTTGGCTAGGATGCTTAGATTTTGATGGAAATTTTAATTTAAAATTTTACTTCGTTTGTATTTTTAAATTTAAGAAATAATATGAAATATTTATTACCTGTGAAAGGTTTCATAGAATTTTGAATTTTTTTTATAACTTTATAGCATTGCTTTCCAAACGCTATTCATAATCGTTAATTAACAGCTGCAGCTGCATTGTAATTCCAAAAATTAAAGACCCTTCATACCCCTATATCAGGTAATAATAAGTGTCAAGCAAGATTATTTGAAAATGCAACACATTGTGGCCCAGTCAATTCACATCCTATTTTAATTAGCATATGCGCGAGCGGCGGGTACCTGCGAATAAAGTGCTTAAGGATTTACATCGAAAATCATTAACGTCCTCGAGTATATAAGCCATATGAAAATCTTAAACTGAAAACAGTTTTTAACTGCATTGTGCCGTGTTAACTTGTTTAAAAAGATTTTCTCCGTAAAACTGAAATTTAAAAAATTTTCAATTTTTTTTCAACATCATTTAACTCATCTTTGAAAATGAGCTCCTCTGTTACGAAATTGAAAACAACGTGTTCCGCCCCTAAAGCGGAGCGCAAAAAGTATTCAGCTTCTGAACGCCTTAGTGTCGAAGAATTACGAAAAAAATATGAGCCGCTTATAACGGGTAATCGTGAAACAACTCCTACATTTGAGCAATTAAAACAGAAATATGAGTCCAATATTAAAGTAGAAACCGCTGGGCTGGCAAAAATTTCCAAAGTCCAGCAAATAACTTCCATGTTTAATTCAAAAGTTAACGCTGTTATAAAACGTGAGGCTTACAAACGCCAAAAGATATCTCCGGATGCTGCCAAGTCACCAACTAAATGTGATCTACAACAACCTTGGCCTATGCCCGAAGTTAATAACAACAAAGAAAAATCTCCTGTGCCCAGTCCTAGAATGAAGACGGAACCTAAAGCTAATCAACCAAAACCTTGGCCTTTGCCTAGAGCAAATAGCTGCAAAGAAGAGACACCCATAGCCAGGCCTAGGACAAAGTCAGATTGTAAAGCTAATCAACCAAAACCTTGGCCTTTGCCTAGAGCAAATAGCTGCAAAGAAGAGATACCCATAGCCAGGCCTAGAACAAAGTCAGAAACTAAAGCTAATCAACCAAAACCTTGGCCTTTGCCTAGAGCAAATAGCTGCAAAGAAGAGATACCCATAGCCAGGCCTAGAACAAAGTCAGATTGTAAAGCTAATCAACCAAAACCTTGGCCTTTGCCTAGAGCAAATAGCTGCAAAGAAGAAACACCCATACCCAGGCCAAGAACTGACTTGGAACCTCAAGCTGATCCACCAAAACCTTGGCCTATGCCTAGAGCAAATAGCTATAAAGAAGAGACACCCATAGCCAGGCCAAAAACTGAGTTGGAACCTCAAGCTGAGCCACCAAAACCTTGGCCTATGCCTAGGGCAAATAGCTGCCAGGAATCGCCACCTATAGCTAGGCCTAGAACTAAAATCGAGGCTAAGATTCCTTCCAAAAATGCATATTTTGCGGTTGAAGAACACTTTGCCAAGTTGAGTGTCAAGGATAAGGCTCTACTGTATACACAATTCATAGGCGATATGACCAAAAGGAATCCTAAATTTGTTAAACATGCCAAGATATTGGAAGCGGATGTTTTAAAGGAAATCAATAGAGCTGAAGTGATTGATGAAAAACAAAGCACGGTTAAAGATTTGCTACAAGAACTGGAAGCCAGATGTAGCTTTCCCAAGCAGTTTGTATCGCCCTTGGCTTTGCAATATGTCAATACACTGGAGGAGGCAAAGGTTGAAAACTCTAAAGAGTTTGAACAACAACCTGGTGATGAAGAAAAACCCCTACGGGCTACTTTGAGTTTCAATATACAGCCTAGCCGCCCTGCTGCTGAAACTAAAAAAGTGAGACGCCGTGCAAGATCTTTGCCTAGGTGTCATGTTAAAGACGAGCATATGCTTAAGGAGATAAGTACAATTGAACCTTCAGTTAAACGGCCTAATGATCAAATGCGTACTTATTTGCCCATTGAGGCTTATGCTCCACCCAAAAAGATCAGACGTACACGTGCCGAAGTATTATCCACGCAAACGTCCGCCAAAGACCAGCACATGCAGAACTTATTCTATACTTGGTTAAATGAAAAGCAACAAGGCAATGATGAGGAAACGACACAATCAGATTTGGAAACCAAGTCGACCTCTACGATAGACAAACTCTTGGAAGAAACCATTGACAAATTGGAAACTCTTGATGAAAACCTACCACATGTTCCTTCTCCTACAGAGTCCGTAGATAACAAAGAATACATTTCCACCTCATCTAGTGGCAAACCTTCCGAAACCGAGGAATGTGAATCCGGTATAACTCCGCTAGCCAAAGTAAGTATAACTTTGCATAACTTATTGTTACGAAAATAAAATTTTTAATTTTTCTTTCTTCATCTTTTCCCCTCTAGACCACCAGCGAAGAATCCCAAGCGGCAGATAATCGAGAAAAGAAAAGCGAAGCCTCGGAAATAGCCTCCAAATATCTTAGACCTTTGCGTAAAAAGAAATTGCGCCGTACTTTAGCTTGGAAAAAGGAAGCTACCATGGAAGAAGCACGTCCCCAAGGCTCTACGGACTCTGATTCCGATTCCAAATTAAAGGAAACTAAAGCCAAGAACAAACTGATTTACGTGCAAGCTCCCCAAGCACAGACAGAGAAGTCCTCACTTGTGCCCTTAAATGCAAATGATTCTAAAAGAGTAGCAAGTATTATGGAACTGAATAAGAGTTTCCTAAAGAAAATGAATTCGCCCAGTAAAATTAAATCCGCCTACACTTTAACCGTATGTTCACCTCCACCTGGGGACAAGGAGGAGCCGCCTAGTAATGACGAGTTGGATTGTACACTCACTAATGAAACCACTCTACCGCTAGCTACTGAGGCAGCAGATCATACTTTAGATACGCCAACCAAGGAGGAAAACCTTTCTATGACTGACAGTTTTATTGATCAAGGTTTTGAAACGGGTACTAATGAAATGGATAGTCCCGTAAGGGCTCCCAGGAAATCAGATCAGGTGAAAAAATCTGAAGTCCAGAAAGTGGAACCACTTTTCATACAATTGCCTCCACGGCTTGAAGGTAAAACAAACGAAACTCCTTCGGGCTTCTCCACACCCATTAAGGGCCACACAAACAAGGCCAATAACTTTGCTTGCTCACTAGCAGCAGTTCAGCCAGAACAAGTTATCAGTCCCATTACTATGCCTTTAAAAACACGTACACGCAGATGTACTACTAACGACAACGAGCCACGTCCCAGTACCTACAACACAATGGAAGTAATACGTGAGGACCAGATGTTGGAACATCATGAAATAACTTCACCTGTCAAACTTAACAACACAAATGCTCCCGCTTCTTCTTCTTTTAACAATATGACGGACCTTAATGCTGGTAAAACTTCTCAATTTTGGATTAAATCTGGCGGTATTTGCATTTCCTTGGATATTTTTTACAATACCGCCGAACGTGTACGTCTATTGTATGAAATCTTTAGCCAGAAAAGCTTTGAATCACGTGACATACATTTTGGCATAGACGATCACAAGTTCTCCATACAGCATGGTGAAGATCAAGAGAATATCTTTAAACGTTTGCCTAACAACCAGGAGTGTTCACACTATTGGTTCTCATCGGGCGACTTGGCTGTGCCCTTTAGCGGCAAAATTATGCCGGCTGAAAAGATACAACGCCTGTTCGAATTTGTTAAAGCGAGTGTCGAGGAAACAGGCATTTTAAGATTTGGTGTGGATAATGTGGAATTCAGTAATGTGCCTGAGTTTTGGAGTCCATCACCCAGATTTTCAATGGACAGCAATTACAGCATTCTGGTGGGTCTACAATCGGGCAATAGTAACGGCCTCGAAGGTCGCAGCAAATTTGCTTGGCCCAGTAGACGTTCGGTTAAGGTCACCGATTTGGATGAATCCGTTGACTATGATAAGCAGAACTTTGAAGAGAACGAATTGCCCTGTCGTTTGTCTTTCTCACCATTTGGCAATAATTCTTATGATTTTGCTACCTCTATGCTAGGCCGTAGTGACGATATTAAAACTCCCGATACTTTTCTCATGTCATTTGAAAATGATTCCTTAGATCAGTTATTTGCACAAAATTATAATCCTCAAGAGAAAACCACAGACAACAATGAGTCCAACTCCAACTACACTACCTCTACCACCACCTCAACCACCACCACCACCACCTCAACCAAAGTACCAGAAATGTTGTGCACCTTAAAATCTCAACAGCAACGTTTGTCAGACGTTAAGGAAAGGCTCTCCATCTATTGTAAACCTATTAATAAGACCACCACCCATGATGCCTTGGATGCCCTTAAGGGTACCCCCGAATATATTAAGAAACTTAAGAGTATAGTCACCGATATTTTGCAAATCAGCAATACAACCGGCTTTAATAATAGCACCGTGGAGGAACTGGAGCATTATATGTTCTATTTAAGCCGTTATGCCGATATATGTTTGCATGATTGCAGCGATCATATGGACAAAGTTTTAGATGCTCTCATGGACAAAAAAGTTCAACAACTTGTCAATTAACTAGTCTTTTAAAATGTTTCACCTTTTATTTACCTTTTATTTTATATTTAGTCTTAAGATTTAAAAACAATAAAAAACCACAAAAAAATATAAAAAATAAAACAAAATCTGAAATCAAGAAAATTTTTATATTTATTAAGACCAGTTTTTATGTCAGAAGGATATTTGGATTATGAATTCAAAGGGGGATTAAAACTTAATTTAAGCTCTCTGTATTTACGTTAACTGAACATTTAAATGTCCAGTAATAAGTTACCATCTGAAAGTTGTGGAAAAAAATTGTGAAAACTTAATTAATCATAAAGGGTCCGCCAAATAACTTTTTTTTTTGAAAATGCTTTAAAAACAAAACTACTGAATATTTTCTCAAATTTCTTTTTTTTATTTGAAAGTACAATCCTTCCGGTTAATAATGGAAAATAATTTCATTCAAATGGCTGCCTCGGCTGGCCATGCAGTAGCCTACACGATCGGTGCAATTTTTAAGCACATTATCGATTGTGTGCAGCTGTATTTCACCAATGGCTTCACGAATATTGTCCTTTAAAGCGTCAATTGTCTCTCGCTTGTCGGCGTAACACTTATCTTTGACGGCACCCCACAAATAATAGCCCAACGGTGTCAAATCGCAGCTCCGAGGTGGCCAAACGACATCAGCTCTGCGGCTGATAATGCGATCTTCAAAAACAGGGCGCAAAACATCGAGTGTAGCTTCGGCTGTGTGGCACGTAGCGCCGTCCTGTTGAAACCAAATGTTATCAATATCCTCCTCTTCGATTTTTGTGAACAAAAATTCGTTCAACATGGCCCGATAACGATCGCCATTGACTGTAACGGCCACTCCTTGCTCATTTTCGAAGATAAATGGCTCAATTATGCCTCTGGACCAAAATCCGCACCAAACAGTGACTCATTATGGGTGCGTCGGCTTTTCAATGTATGCGTGCGGGTTTCTGTGCCCCAAATGCGACAATTTTGCTTGTTTACATACCCGCCAAGATCAAAATAAGCTTCATCTGAAAAGATGATTTTTTTGCCAAAATCGGCATCTTCTGTAAGTCGATCGCAGGCTCACTTAGCTCCATATTCGTTCAGCGGAAGGATAAAACTAATTATTTGTCAAAATCAGACATGAGCTAAGTGTTACCATTCACGAAATAAGCACTAGTTTGAAAAAAACGTTAGATGGCGGACCCGATGGCTGCATTCAAGTCAAGTATGAACTTTTTTCTGCGATAACTTGGTGCCATTTTAAAGCAAAACAAAAAATATAATTTTGCCACACTCTACTCCTTCTAGCTACATTTTGAATTCCAACAGAACACATTATATAAGTAGGTGTCATCCCACAGCCATTAGTCTGAAATATACTCATCAGATCTTATTAATTCTCTCTCCTAAACATTCTCTTTCTCTGCAGTTTAGGTTAGGTTAGGTTAGGTTAGAGGACGTGTACTTATCAATTCAGACAAGTACAGTACCGTGAGGTCGAATTGACCCATTGTACAACGTCCTAGTTTCTCACACCACTTATGTTGTGTGTGTTAATTTTTATACATAAGTGGTAGGACCTACAGTTTAAATTCGACTCCGAACGACAAATTTTTGAGAAACTTTTCATGGCAATTTGTATTTACTCTCAGAGTTTTTGTCAGAAATCTGCTGAGAGGAAGTCGCCGAAGAAATACTTTTTGTATTTTGTCTTGATGTCTGGCCTGGGGCTCGAACCCTGGCTTTACGTCTAATAAGCCAACACACTACCTACTAGACTACGGCGACTTCTTTTGAATTCTAACAGAACACATTATATAAGTAGGTGTCATCCCCCATGCATTAGTCTGAAATATATTCATCAGATCTTACTAATTCTCTCTCGTACATATTCTCCTTCTCCCCAGTTTTACAGAGGTTTAAAGAGCTGTTGATCAAGTGAAGATTAAAAATATCTCCTCCTTTTTCTACTTTTTGAATTCTAACAGAAGTGTGGGTGCCATCTTCTATGCATTAATCTAAAATATACTCCTCATATCTCATTTTGTTTTTCTCTCATAAAAGGTTAGGTTAGGTTAGAGGACGTGTAACCCTCCTTTCATCCCACCCCCTACACTATCCTCCCTCCTTTAGGACGTTGTACAATGGGTCAATCTGACCTCCGGGCACTGTACCTGTCTTGACTGATAGGTACACGTCCTCTAACCTAACTTAACCTAGAGGACGTGTACTTGTTAATTAAGACAAGTACAGTACCCGGGGGTCGAATTGACCCATTGTACAAACGTCCTAGTTTCTCACACCACTTATGTTGTGTGTGTTTTATTTTTATAAATGAGTGGCTGGACCTACAGTTTAAAGTCAATTCCAAACGACAATTTTATTTTTTTTTTTAATTTACTCTTAGAGTTTTTGCTAGAAATCTTTAAACATTTTCATTTTGATGTATGACCTGGGAATTAAACCGAGACCTCACGTCTAAAAAGCCAACACACTACCTACTAGACTATGGCGTCTTTTCAATCAATCTCTATTTTATCAAACAATGGCATCTATTAACCATATTGGGAGTTTTATGAAAATGTGGATTCCATTCAAATCAGACTTGTCTAGGCCCATTCGGCTAATAAATACCGGGTGCCCATGAATTCTGCTTTTTAGGTTACCAAGAGCCGGACAAGAATGACAGAGAAGATATTCAAAGGTCCTCTTTTCTTCCGGCACAGTTATTCTGCAGAATACTCTTACATTCTAAGACATTCCCAGTCTCTAAGCATACTCTTTACTCTAAGGGAACTTTATGAGACCCGAGTGTATACAACATTATCGTGGAGATTGGTAGTGTAATAATTCGTATCCTTATAGAACACCAATAATGCGGAAACTTATTGCTGGGGAGCCCATAAAATCATGGGCGCCAAGCCGAAAGGAAACCAAATTATTTTGATATGTAATGAAATACAAGCCTATTATAAAAGTCGTGAAAATGAGTTTTAGTAATACGACGACCTCTGCCCTCAAAGTTTATACGGTATCTCTATTATGTCTCCTCCAATTCTAATGTCCTGATAAATGTCAAACTGCGGAAGATACGTCGTCATACATTTAGATGTTTACCTCTGCATACAAAAATTGTTTAATCTTCACAGGGGAATATAAAATCCCCCTTTTGTACGATTGCAACGCTTGGAAGGCTTTTCGTGAACCGATGTCATGTATTCTGGCGGAGAACCATTACTAATAAAATGCTTTAAAGAAGAACATGCTCACAAATCCTATCTGTTGTTGAAGAAAGGAGATGAAGATCTCCTAGGGATCGGCCATGTCTCAAGAATTATCAAAACTTAAATTATAAAACTTAAAATGTAAAGAGTAAATTTCTTAAAAAAACAAAAATCTGTCGTTCGGAGTCGACTTCAAACTGTAGGTCCAGCCACTCATGTATGAAATAAATACACCCAACATCAGTGGTGTGAGCTAGGTCGTAATCCTGACTAAAGGGTTGTTATGATCAATTATGTGTGTATGATTGACTTATTTGACGTGATTTAATGGTTCAAACTATAGCCCGCAAACTCTGAGAGAAAAAAGATGTCTTTGCTATTTTAGTGGCCTATTTCTTATCATATTCAGTTTGGATAGGTTACATTGGTAATGAGTTCAATCCAAATCCGATTCAATTCAGAAATTACTTGCTACAGTTCTGTCTGGTAATTATAAGTATTACGCTGTTCCACTATGTTCTTATTACTCTGTGTTTATGGTCGATTTTTTATTTGACTTCCTTGCTCTTCAACAAAGATTCGGAGGCTATACAGATAGTGATTAAAATTATAAGAGGGTGTTAAAATGTCACTGTGTATGGTTTATAATTTTTAGAACTAGTTACCATGCTATTATGTATGGTTTGGAACCATGATTATTGTGGGATTGTGGTGTATGAATATGGTGTTTGAGGTTATGATGTTCTGTTCACTTTACAATACAAGAGTCGATCTGTGAACGCCTAGGTGTTCAGAAGTCAAAGACATTTGTTTATGAACTTTGATTTGTAATTGAAAAAAAAGGTTTAAATTTTAAAATAAAATCATACGAGTCTAGATTATATTCCTGGATACCATAAGGCTATGTTCCTTTATCTTCAGTTATGTTATTTTTTCTTTCTGCAAATGCCAGCTGTTTCTACGGCCTCATTCTGTTGAAATTTTAATTGGAAAAGGAAAAAGAGAGAGAGTGAGACAGAGAGAGTCTTAATTAAGTTACGATTGCCAGCTGTTTCTGTGGCTTCATTCTCTGTAAAATTTTAATTGGAAAGGGAAAAAGAGAGAGAGAGTGAGACAGAGACAGAGAGAGTCTTAATTAAGTTATTTTCCCAAATCTCATATTTTGCCTGTAGAAAATCATTAAAAATATGGCAAAAATATGTCCTTGAATTTTATGCAAAAATAGGGAATTTTCAGTGTAAAATCCCATCATAAAATTTAAGAAATAATTCCTAAAATCGTAGGTAATAAAAATTATATTAAATTTATATTTCTTGGGAAGAAAAAAACCCTTCTTTTCAAACAGCTGCTCATTCAAATCCATGCAATAAATGTCCCTTAAATGTCCAGGGTATGTTACATATGAATTTTGACTAATTAAGGATTAACAAATAACCTGCCTGTATCTGTATCTGCCTGTGCCCAATATTTCTACGAATTACAGCTCAATGCGCGAACTGAAACATTAAACTGTACCACACCATATACATACGAGGACATGCATCACATCATAAGCATCTTGCTGAGAAATTAAGTACCTGTTGTACACAATAGTTAAAAGTTTTATGGCCTGTATATAGGGCCCTTTTGTGACACTCTTAGATGCAAATCTACCTGTATAGACAGTTTGTCTTGTCGGCTTTGAGACAGTGTGTTTGATATAAATACCTATCAATTGAGCCTTAAGGAAGTTCAGTACAAATTCTTAACTCCAGACGTTAAGGAGTACAATTTCAGAAAATATTTTTTGCTGCCGTAGTATTAATATTCATATACAGTTGAAGTGTTTATTTTAAAGTTTAAAGTTTGAATTTTAATTCTTCGAAATGTTGAAAATGGTATTTAATGCAGATGTATCGCAACAGGCATTATGCGTCAAACACCGTTCCACAGACGATCTGAGAACTCAATACGACACACCCTTGGAAGGAGACGAAACAACAGAAGATCTCTTTCCTGCGCCATCGAAGAAGCTGAAAAAATCCAAAGTTAGGCGAATTGCCTCCATGTTTAACTACAAATTTTCGAAAATTATTAAACGTACGGATGCGGAGGAGGTTAAGTACAATGCTTTGGTCAATGATCGTTCACCACATTTGAAGCCCGTTGCGACGAAAGCCAAATTAGAGAACGTCCAACATATGAAACCGCCGGTATCATCTTCACCACCAAAACCCAGGCCTAAAGCTATTTATGTCAAGGCGGAAAGCCCTCAACCTAGTCCCCGTTATAAACATTCCCTAAAACAAGCAACAAATAGCAGCCCGCCTTGTTTTGTAGCCGCCGATGCCTTTGCCGAATTAAGCGTCAAGGACAAGGCCAAATTTTACAATCAATTCATAGAGGAAATGTGCAAAAAGAATCCCCGTTTTGGTGAAATAAAAAAGGAATTGCATTTCGTTGAGAATAAAAAGCAAGCCCAAGCCACCGTTAAGTCCATATTAGAGGAACTTGAGTTTAATACGGTATTTCCCATACAAAAGCCGGATAAAAATGCTTTAAAAAGATTAGATTCCATGAAGAAAGCCTGTGCTGAACGCAAAACCTCCTCTACCATCAGTACTTTTGCAGATTTAGCTTGCAAAGACAAGAAATTGGAGGAGGGCAATAGAGCATTAAGCAATTGTGAACAAATGGAGGAGTTGTTTTTCTCTTGGTTTAAGGAGAAACATGACAATAGTTCGGCTAATAATTCAGAAAATCTATCTGAAATGGATGAAGACAAGCAAAAATCTGCAATCGATCGTCTGCTCGAGGATGCCATAGCGAAATTGGAAAGCCTAGAAAAAGAAAAACACACGGTGGAAGACACGGACAAGCCAATGCCATCGTCATCTGGTTTCTGTTCACGAAAATGTGAAGCGGAAGAAAGTGCAGCTAGTGTGAACAAACACAGTTGCGAAGCACAAATAGAAATCCACAACAATACAGCAGGTAATGTTCACGATAAACCCATAAAGCCTTTGCGTAAAAAGAAATCGCCTAAGAAGGATACCAGCAGCCCCCAAACAGCAGAAGAACAAGTTAAACAAAACCTGCAAGAAGCCACGGATATGGTTAAAGCCATAGCAGCTGAGGAACATTTTGAAGAATTGGATCAAGCTTTGTTGAAGGAAATCAATTCACCCAATAGAGTTAAATCAGCCTACACCTTAACGATTAACGATTTAGAAACGCCGATAAGCACACCCAGAACTTCGATAAATTTTGCTAAACCGGAGCTGCGCTATATGGGAAGTCAAAGGCGTTTGTCTTTTCCAAAACCCAATATGGGGGTGGTTTCAACGCCTCTTAAAACCTCAACAGCTAGACAACAACTGTTTAGTTCTACTGCGCCTGCACCTGCAACGCGTACCTCTTTAAACTCTAACAAAATTAAAACAACAGACTCCAGGCGTGAGTCCGCTCAATCATTTAGAAATTCTTCAGTCAATTTTATTCTTCCAGAACCCGTTCCAACTTTAAAAACGCCTGCATGTACACCACATGACTCACTAGACTTCTACAATCCAGCACCCAATTATTGGCCCAGCTTGCGGCGTGAATCGGTCCAATCATCTAGAAATTCCATGAACAACAATTTCGGGTTTTCAACGCCCATTAAAGGCAAAAGCGGCTACCAATTTGGTAACACCTCTAATGTTGGACTACAGCCGTTTAGTCCCATTGCCAGAGCTTCTGCGGGTTCCCGTTGCGAAAGCATAGATTCTTACTATACGGCCAGACAGCAACCAATACTATACAGTCCCTCCATCAAAGCCCATAAAGCTCGCCGTCGCTCTTTTTATGATATGGACTTAAGTCGCAGCTCTTTCGGCATGCAGGTAATCAAAGAAGATCAGCCTTTTGAGCCAATCGCCCAAATAAAGCCAACAAAGGCCAACGCTCCACGAGAATGTTCCCAATTTTGGATTAAATGTGACGATTTGACCATAGCTTTGGACATAGATTATCTTGATCATGATAAACTGCGTCTGCTATACAAAATCTTTGGCCAGACCAGCTGTGAAACCAAGGATCTACATTTCGGCATCGACAATTATAAATTTTCAGTACATCATCCAGTTCAAATCGTTAATAATCTTGCAACACAATCCAAGACGTTTTCCCATTATTGGTTTTCCACCGGTGGCTTGACTATGCCCTTCAGTGGCAAGCACATAAGTCCGGCCAAGATACAACGTCTATTCGGCTTTATAAAGGAGAACATTGAGGAAAACGTTGATATGCGTTTTGGTGTCGATCATGTGGAATTTTCAAAAGTATCAGAATTTTGGAATCAATCACCAAATTATTCCGTAAGTAGCCAATACAGCATGCTGGTGGGTCTACAATCGGGTTTAAATGATGGCCACGAAGAACGCAGCAAATATGCCTGGCCGCGCAGCAGCAAACCCGCTGCCATAAGTGATCAATCGGATATTGATCAGCTTAACTTTGAGGAAATTGATAACAACCGTTTATCGTTCTCAGCATTTCCATTCAACAATCAATACGACGATTTCTCCAGTTTGGAGCATAAGGATCTCGCCGCGCCACGTGATAGTCAAGACGTATTGAATTTCGATTTTGAAAGTGAACCTTTGGAGCAGCTTTTTGAATTCTATTCTCCTATCCTTTCGCCTTATATTGCTCCACCTCCGCCTCCGCCTGATACAGTTCCACCTCTGGCCGATATAGCTTCACCTCCACCAGCACCACTGAATTTGGATTTAGAAAGTGAACCTTTGGAGCAGCTTTTTCAATTCGATTTTCCTATCCTTTCGCCTTATAGAGCTCCACCTACGCCTGATGCAGTTACACCTCTGGCCGATACAGCTTCACCTCCACCAGCACCACTGAATTTGGATTTAGAAAGTGAACCTTTGGAGCAGCTTTTTGTAGATAATCTCGTGGCTCAAACAAACAACAAATTGGTTCCTCCGCCTTATAGAGCTCCACCTCCGCCCGATACAGCTTCACCTCCGCCCGATACAGCTTCACTTCCACCAGCGCCACTGAATTTGGATTTAGAAAGTAAACCTTTGGAGCAGCTTTTTCAATTCGATTCTCCTATCCTTTCGCCTTATAGAGCTCCACCTCCGCCTGATACAGTTCCACCTCTGGCCGATACAGCTTCACCTCCACCAGCACTACTGAATTTGGATTTAGAAAGTGAACCTTTGGAGCAGCTTTTTGTAGATAATCTCGTGGCTCAAACAACCAACAAATTGGTTCCTCCGCCTTATAGAGCTCCACCTCCGCCTAATACAGTTCCACCTCCGCCCGATACAGCTTCACTTCTACCAGCACCACTGAAATTGGATTTAGAAAGTCAACCCTTGGAGCAGCTTTTTGTAGATAATCTCGTGCCTCAAACAAACAACAAATTGGAACCTCCTGTTCCTCCGCCTGACACAGCTTCACCTCCGCCTGATACAGTTCCTCCGGCCTCTTCGTCTGATACAGCTTCACCTCCACCACCACCACCACCACCTTCATCGTCTGTAGACAACTTGATCAACCTTGTGCAAACTGGCAAACAACATCTAAATACGACGAAAGAATATCTCTCGAATTTGAAGTTTTCTCATCTCACCAAAGAAAATCTGGAAGCTTTGGAAGGCACGCCCCAATACACGCAAGAACTCAAAAACATTGTCAGCAATATCAGCCAGATTGGTTGCAAGGATAACTTTAAGAATTGCAGCGCAGAGGAGTTGGAGCGTTACATGTACTTTTTGGGTCGTTATGCTGAGGTCTGTTTGAACAGCTGCAACAAGCATGTGAATACCGTGCTAGACGCCTTAGTGGATTATAAATCTGTAGCACTTTAATCTTAAATAAGTTCTTAAGTTTTTTTTTTTTTTGATACATCGTACTGTACTGTACTGTACTGTACTGTTATACACGCATATTTGATGGAATTGAATGGCCTTCAAATACCAGTGTTTAGATTTAAGAACAATTTTTTTGTCTTTTTTTTCATTTCATAAATAAAATTTATAGTTTCTGTAAATAGAATATTTTGGTTTGCATTTCAATGAATTATTTTTTAAACTAAGCCTCTATTTTGCACAAGGATTTGTCAAAAAGTTGCGAGACCTCGAAATTTCAGTTGTTCTGTTGCATAGCAAAGGTTTATTCTCGCCTATTAGGATACAAAGACTTCTGGATGCCATCAGGGAAAACAGTTCGGGAATCTTTAATAGCTTTTCACCAGCAAAAAGCCCTCTGAAGGCTGATAAAATTGAGAATTCCAGTCAGATATAATGGGTGATTTTTTAAGAGCTATAGGAAAAATTTCCAAAAAAAAACAAATAAATTTCAAAAAAAAATGCATGAAATCTTTATTTGAATCGATAGTACGGTCCATATAATTTAATGTTTGAAGATTATTTCATGCAAATGTTGACCGCGACTGCGCCTCAAATGGTCCATCCGCTTAGTCCAATTTTGGCATACTCTTTCCAACATTTCGGCCGGTATCTCACAAATAAATGCTTCAATGTTGTCTTCCAATGCGTCAATTGAAGCGGGCTTGTCTGTATAGACATGAGCTTTAACATAGCCCCACAAAAAATAGTCTAAAGGCGTTAAATCACACGATCTAAGCGGCCAATTGACCGGTCCCGAACGTGAAATAAAATGTTCACCGAACTCGCCTCTCAATAAGTCCATTGTTACGCGTGCTGTGTGGCATGTGACACCGTCTTGCTGAAACCACATGTCATGGAAGTCAAGCTCTTGAATTTTGGGCAAAAAAGTTACGTTACGATTCGCAGCATCTTTGAAGAAGTACGGTCCAATGATGCCACCAGCCCATAAACCGCACCAAACTGTGAGTTTTTCTGGATGCATTGGTAGCTTTTGCAATGCTTCTGGCTGATCTTCACTCCAAAATCGACAATTCTGCTTATTTACGTATCCGTTGAGCCAAAAATGAGCTTTCGTCGCTGAACACAATTTTTCGATAAAGAAGTGGATCTTCGGCCAACTTTCCAAGAGCCAATTCACCAAAAATTCTGCGTTGCGGTAGGTCGTTCGGCTTCAATTCTTGCACCAGCTGTATTTTGAAAGGCTTCACACCTAAATCCTTCCGCAAAATTTTCACGTTGTTGAGTAACAGAGGCCCAATTGCTGCGAACGGCGACGAATCGATAATTGATGGTCATCATTAACACTGGCCGATACAGCTGCGATATTTTCTTCAGTTCGCACTCTACGTAAGCGTGTTGGTGGTTTAATGTCCAACAATGTAAATTTAGTGCGAAATTTAGTCACAATAGCCCGAATAGCCGCTTCAGTGGGTCGATTAAACTGACCATAAAATGGAAGAAGCGCGCGATGAACTTTCTTAACAGAGCAAGCATTTTGATAATAAAATTCAATGATTTGCAAGCGTTGTTCGTTTGTAAGACGATTCATGGTTAAATTATAGACCAAACTGTTTGACAGTGAAACAAAACACGAAACGTCCCACTCAAAGTCCTTCAATACCATGTAGAAATATCGTTCGTACATGATATCTTCCTTTGAAGACAAGTCGCCGTGGTCTAATAGATAATGTGTTGGCTTATTAGATGTGAGGTCTCGGTTCAAAGCTCCAACTAAACGAAATATGACAAAATATTTCTACGGCGACATCCTCTCAGCAGATTTCTGGCAAAAACTCTGAGAGTAAATAAAAGTTTCTCAAAAAGTCTTTAAATTGTAGGTCCCACCACTCATGCATAAAAATTAACGCACCCAACATAAGTGGTGTGAGAAACTAAGTCGTAATCTTGATTAAAGGGTTGTAATGACCAATTATGTTATGTATGTGAGACAAGTAGGGTATGTACGATGATTGAATGCTTGCACTGTGGTTTGGTCATCAGGAAAAATGTTATCTCAACCTTAAACCCAATAATTTTTAGTATTTTTATGAATTTCAAATCTCAGTCAAATCTTACAATATATACTGGAGATCCAAAGACACTTGGAGCATTGTTCTCAATATTGAGAACTTTTTCTCAATTTTACGCTCGACTCACTGGTGATTGATATTCTTGGGGATAGTCACGCTACTATTCGTTTCTTAAATTATGCTTGAATCACTTCGTATCATAATGAAGCCCCTAGATATTGGCGAGCTATTAATCTCATCCAAACTACATCTACTTAAACTTGTTAGGACATAGCATTTTATGACCTCAAATTTCATTTTGTTTTTTTGTTGTAAAATATATTAAAAATATTGCTTTCTATTTACCCGTAACTAATAACACCCCTTTACGTAATTTTTCTCTTTCATTTCAGCCCCCTGAAAATGAGCTTCAAAAATCCCACGATCACAATCCGGCCGCCTTAAGTGAACACCAATTACGTATACAAGCCTCGTTACAACGTCTCAATATACCCGATTGGTTCCGACAATACAATCAAAATCAAAAATCTCCCGAAGGTGCTGCTGGCACAGGTGCTACGACAGTCTATAAACCTGGTAATTTTACACGCAAACGTACACAAGACTCTGGTCGATGGGTGGGCTTGAATTCGAAAACAACCTCACTCAGTTCATTGGGTTCCCAAAGATCCGATCGTAGTCCCTTGTTATTGAGTCCCTCGGCACATAGCCATCATGGTGGCCAGTCGGCACAGCATGGCGGACATGGCCATCAGGGTCAAGTGCATGGCAATGCAACAACAGCCAGTGGTGGTGCATTTTCACGTTGGTCCACTTCGCATTTGAATTCATCACAAACATCGCCCAGTGTCTCGCAACGGGGATCATTTTCCCGTGGCGGTCCCATCAACTCTAGTTTTATATCGGTGAACAGTGGTCACAGTGTGATACGTAACTCTATGCGCCAGCCTTATTTGGGCTGGCGTAGCCAAGAAAAACTGTCACAAAGAACAGCTCATGAAAGGTTAGTGTGTGTGTGTGTGGATGGAATTTGTAATTAATTTGAGTTAAATTTCATTTTTTTATTATAGATTGGCTTCATCTTTATTGTCTCAACAGCAACAACGCACATCGCCTACAACACAAACGTTACCGGCAGCAGCAGCAACAGAAATAGCAACCAATGAAACGAAATTACTACCCGTTACACCCGAGATACAAACCTCAATTAAAGAGGTTACCTCGGCTATAGTACATTATGTTAACGATCAAACAAATCAACAGCGCAGTAGATCAACGAGTCCAAATTCGAGGTAGGCTGGTTAATTAAATGCCAGCTTTAAATAGCTTTCCCCCCTCTGATTAAAACGAAAACTTTCTTCCCCCTGTTTTTATTTTCTTCACATTCTTTCTTTACAAAAAAAAAACTCCCCTTCCCCTTAATGTTACGTTCAAGTTTTGTTTGTGTGTAGTGTTGTATTTTGTTTAGTGAAGTTTTAAACCATTTTGCGTTACATTACGTTACGTTACGTTTTTTTCTATGTACAGCACACTCAATATTACGTGTATTTAGAGCACAAATCATTATTTAACTCACATCACAAACCAAAACTCCAGAATTTTATGTTTTAAACTCCCAAATCCTTACTTAATTTTTTTTTTAATTTTTAAAAATTTTGCACAATTTCTGTTTTAATGTTGATTTTTTTCTTCTTCTTTTTCTCTTTTTTTTATTATGTTTTCGTTTATTTTGTTCAACTTATTTTAGCTACTTATGAATCAAATCATTCGTTATTTTCAAAAACAAAATTTTTTTTAATTTTCAATTTCTTTGCTGCACTGTTTGAATCAAAATTGAAATTTTTTTTCTTAAATTTTTGAGTTTTTTACTTCTCGTTCATCATCCATTGAAATCCCGTAAATCGTAAATCGAATATACAAATCCGTTACCAAAATACTGTTGATTTGATTTTAAATTTGATTGTTTAAACAAAAAACAAAAAAACATATCAAAACATACCAAAAATCTCTACTATCCCTGGGATGCATCATCGCATCATCATACAATATTTTATTTTCAATGTTGTGCATCTTCTTCTTTGTTGTTGTACATACAAAAAGCCGTATTATCATTTCCTTTTTTCATTTTCGTTAAAATTTAAGGTAAGTTTTCTTTAAATAATTCATTTTTATTCTTCTTTTTTATTTTTAAATTTAAGTTTTGAATTTTATTTTGCAAAAAATTATTCTCTCAATATTATTCAGAATATTTATTATTATTATTATGTATTATTAAGTAAACATTAGAGATTCATTATATTTATTAATGCTTGCTTAGAGTATAAGTATAAAACTTAAAAATCTCATTTGAAATTGCTAATGAATTTTAGATTGTATAAGAAAGTAGACAAACGAGGCTTACAAAGCTCTGCCACCTTTATAAAGGGTCCGCCAAATAACTTTTTTTTTTGAAAATGCTTAAAAAAAAACTACTGAATATTTTCTCAAATTTCATTTTTATTTGAAAGTACAATCCTTCAGGTTAATAATGGAAAATAATTTCATTCAAATGGCTGCCTCGGCTGGCCATGCAGTAGCCCACACGATCGGTCCAATTTTTAAGCACATTATCGATTGTGTTCAGCTGTATTTCACCAATGGCTTCACGAATATTGTCCTTTAAAGCGTCCATTGTCTCTGGCTTGTCACTTATCTTTGACGGCAGCCCACAAACAATAGTCCAACGGTGTCAAATCGGCACGTAGCGCCGTCCAAATTGAAACCAAATGTTGCCAATATCATCCTCTTCAATTTTTGTGAACAAAAATTCGTTCAACATGGCCCAATAACGATCGCCATTGACTGTAACGGCCACTCTTTGCTCATTTTCGAAGAAAAATGGCCCAATTATGCCCCTGGACCAAAATCCGCATCAAACAGTGACTCGTTATGGGTGCGTCGGCTTTTCAATGTATGCGTGCGGGTTTTCTGTGCCCCAAATGCGACAATTTTGATTGTTTACATACCCGCCAAGATCAAAATGAGCTTCATCTGAAAAATGATTTTTTTTCCAAAATCGGCATCTTCTGTAAGTCCCATTTAGCGAAGCGAAAACGCATTGGATGGTCAATTGGCTTCAACTCCTGAACCAATTGGACTTTGTATGGCGTCATACCAAGGTCTTTATGCAAAATTCGTCTCAATGATGTCTCCGAAATGTTCAATTGTTGAGAACGACGGTGAATTGATGTTGATGGCGCTTCATGCACACTTTCTGCCACAGCAGCAATATTCTCGGGTGTGCGCACTGCTTTTGGCTTTTCACGCTTTGGTTTATCGATGAGGACGCCAGTTTCTTTCACTTTTTTCACAAGATAACGAACATACGGAGCTGACGGTGCTTCTCTTCTTCCAAAATCCGTATGCAATTTGCGCACACATTCTGCAACATTACCATGATTTTCAAAGTAATGTCGCAATATTCCCCAGCGTTGTTCAAGCGTATACACAACCACATTCGTTCAGCAGAAGGATAAAACTAATTGTCTGTCAAATCAGACATGAGCTAAGTGTTACCATTCACGAAATAAGCACTAGTTGAAAATAAAAACGTTAGATGGCGGACCAGATAGTATTATTTATTTAAATTTCAATGCTAAGCGAATTTCGAAAACGAAAGCACATTTTTCTGACATTGAAGAACACTTCCAGTCTACACAAAGACTTCTGAAGTGCTCTTTAAGAGAACTAAATTGCTCACATTCATGTGCAGTTGCATGCACGTAGCATGATAGAGACCATAACCCATACGGGACCTATAATACTAATGGCATTATCCAAAGACTAAAGTGATTGCATTTAAAGCAACGGTACTTGTATTAACAAATTGTCGTTGATTATCGTTATAAACAAACGTTTTAACCAAGCATGTGCTGTTTTGATCGCCGAAATTGCTGCTGAAGTCGCCATAGTCTAGTAGGCAGTTTGTTGGCTTATTGGACGTAAGGCCACGGTTGATATCCCTGATTAGACATCTCCAACGAAACGAAATATGAAGAAATATTTCTTCGGCGACTTTCTCTCAGCAGATTTCTGCAAAAACTCTGATGATAAAATAAAATTGCCATGAAAAGTTACATTCGAAATCGATTTTAAACTGTAGGTCCTGCCACTCATGTATAAAATTAACACACACAATATAAGTGGTGTGAGAAGTTAGGACTTAAATCCTGACTGAAGGATTGTAATGACCAATTTATATATGTATGTGTGCATTGCTTAACTAAATGGGTCGAATTCAACTGCACAAGCACGTAATCTAATAGAGACCATCAAACATAGAGGACATGTGATGCTGCAGGCACGATCCAAGTGCTCGCATTTAAAACGACACGCCGGTTAAACAAACGTTTAACCAAGTACATACATATGTACATATGTACTGCATTGATCAGTAATATTTTTCCCTTTTTGAGGTAAAGCCAGTATTCTGAGGCTTTCTGAAAGAAAAATTAATTCAAGTACAATTTGCAACTGCTCTGAACAAATGAGAGATCATAATAAATAATAATCTGAAGACGAATTGTCCAGGCTATCTGAAGGACGCATCAGCAATTATTATTTAAGCTCTTTTAGAGTTTCAACCGCTTTATCGAAGATGTCTGAAGTCTTTAGCTAGCTTATGGAACACAACACCTTTGTTTGTTGATAAAGCCGGCCTCTCCATTTAATCTTCAATCTCTTTAATTGTGCACAATAGAGATGTCTTCCAATCATATCAGATATATCAGGCATTACCTTGCTTGGTTTAAATTCTGGCTTTGCCATTGTCTGCTTCAACTTGCATTGTCCATAACGCGTTTCAAACACCTTGAATAAATTAATGAAGGCCAAATATCACGGAGGCTATAATTCAAACAGCTGCACCTCAGCTTACGTTGTACAATAAAGAAACCAATCACCAGTTTTATTAGAATCCCTTCCAAACAATAAAATTGATTGTCTCTTAGCTCTGAGTAATTTATTTATGTTTTCCAAATCCGCAGAACGGAGTTATTAAAGCCGCAAGGTGAGGCAGCAGTTTGTAACGTTTTATTCATAATATTTTGCTTTGGAAACAGCTGCACGTTGTGGCATTGTCTTGGAGCAAGCGAACTTTTTTACGTTGCTTACTGCATTTCTTTTTTTCCAATCTTCTTCAAATCTATCCGATATGCTACCATAATATTCTCCTTCTCCTTGGGAAGGTAGTCAATGTGGATACCAAATAATGGTTGGCATGATTTGTTACACATGTCATGTTTGGTGGCCACGACTTCTACAATGGTTTACAAACTTCCTTTAGCCAACATTATTAGGTCAATTTTTTCAACTGGATATACTGAATGTCCAACATCTTTCGTTTTTGTACGGCTACAACAAAATTCAGTAAACCATTCTTTTAATATTGAACTTGAAGGTCCATCATTGCACTCATCATTATGTTCCGATATTCTCCTGATGGGGAACAAAAGACATCTCCAACAAAACGAAATATGAATAAACAAATATTTCTTTGGCGACGACTTCCTCTCAGCAGATTTCTGGCTCTGAGAGTAAATAAAATTGCCGTGAAAGGTTTCTCAAAAATCTACCGTTTAGAGTCGATTTTAAATTGTAGGTCGCGCCACTCATGTATAAAATTAACACACAAAATATAAGTGGTGTAGAGAAGCTAGTTCGTAGTCCTGACTGTAGGTTTATAGTGATCAATTATGTATGTATGTATGTCATGCCCTTTGTTGTCTTGAAGACCATTAGGATGCTGTTCGGCATCGGTAAGAATATTTTCTTGTCTTGTACGTAACATACAATGATTCAGGTGCGTCCTTCTGAAATCCATTAACGCCGTACTGGTAGAAAGTATGTAGTCTGGTGTTTGAACCGAAGCTTTTCGTCTAATAAGCCAACTACACGCAAACGTACACATGACTCTGGTCGATGGGTGGGCTTGAATTCGAAAACAACATCACTCAGCTCATTGGGTTTCCAAAGATCCGATCGTAGTCCCTTGTTATTAAGTCCCTCGGCACATAGCCATCATGGTGGTCTGTCGGCACAGCATGGCGGACATGGCCATCAGGGTCAAGTGCATGGCAATGCAACAACAGCTAGCGGCGGTGCATTTTCACGTTGGTCCACTGCAGTGTCTCGCAACGGGGATCATTTTCCCGTGGCGGTCCCATCAACTCTAGTTTTATATCGGTGAACAGTGGTCACAGTGTGATACGTAACTCTATGCGCCAGCCTTATTTGGACTACTACACAACGGCGACTTCTGCCCTCCTCATTACAAATTCTAAATATTAGGCTCGAAGCAATCTCTTTTTAGTATAAATGTTGTCTATAATGTCCTGTTGATAGGCCGGTTATCATTCTCAGGCTTTTGCTAAATGGGTTTGATGCAAAAATCAAACTTTGTCTCAAATCCATTTCAGAAAATCATAAATCGATTAAGCCTCTGTGTTTTCTGATTTTTTTTCAAGAGAATTTTAAATTGTTTACTAATTAAACCTTAAAATTTGTTTAAACAATTGCCAAGAAATGTTTAAAACATCAAATTGGCAAAATTCCAAATTATTTTTACAATTTTTTTTTCTATTTTTTTCCGGGTTTTTCGAGACACTTGAACATACGTAGTTGATAGTTTGCATGTCAATTCTCTTATGCAGGATACATAACATAAGTTCTGTTTGAATATTTTCATAAATAGATAACATGTTTAACAACAACAACAACAACAACAACATCATGCATGGTGGTTTGTGTCTGCATTTAATGTTGTAGTCTCCTCTATATAGGCAAAGCCTAGGGAGTGAGCAAGTAGTAGTATATGGCACAAGGCACAAGGTAACAAGACCAGGAATACAGGAATACAGGAAATATAAATTGGAATTTTTATAACAAAATTTACCAACTTTTTGTTTTTGTTTTTGCCTACTTTGTTGTTTGAATTTGAATTGTGAAAATTTACAATAAAATGTTATTACAAAAATAACAACAACAACTTTGGAAAAAAGGATATTGTATGCCAACGACATATAACAACACAATGTAATTCTATATACGTATGTATGTATGTCTATATCTGTGTGTGTGTCTGTTCCTGACAGTTGCATTTAAAATGCAACACAATAAAAGAACTGCAAACAAAAATTACTTTTAATTGCAAACAATATTCATTCAGGCAACAAAAATTTCATTACAATACAATCAGAAAACAACAACAACAACAACAACAAAAACAAAACAAATATTATATTCATGCCATTGAAAAATGCGGCAGAATTAAAAAGAGAAATAAAACAAAACAAAATGCAAAATGAAATGCAATGAATTCGAAGAAATAAAACGAAATGAATATTTAATTTCTATAGAAAACCAAAGGGTCCGCCAAATAACCTTTTTTTTTAAATGCTTAAAAAAAACTACTGAATATTTTCTAAAATTTCTTTTTTTATTTGAAAGTACAATCCTTCCGGTAAATAATGGAAAATAATTTCATTCAAATTGCTGACTCGGCTCGCCATGCAGTAGCCTACACGATCGGTCCAATTTTTAAGCACATTATCGATTGTGTGCAGCTGTATTTCACCAATGGCTTCACGAATATTGTCCTTTAAAGCGTCAATTGTCTCTGACTTATCGGCGTAACACTTATCTTTGACGGCACCCCACAAATAATAGTCCAACGGTGTCAAATCACAGCTCCGAGGTGGCCAAACGACATCAGCTTTGCGACTGATAATGCGATCTTCAAAAACAGGGCGCAAAACATCGAGTGTAACTTCGGCTGTGTGGCACGTAGCGTCGTCCTGTTGAAACCAAATGTTGCCAATATCCTCCTCTTCAATTTTTGTGAACAAAAATTCGTTCAACATGGCTCGATAACGATCGCCATTGACTGTAACGGCCACTAATTGCTCATTTTCGAAGAAAAATGGCCCAATTATGCCTCTGGACCAAAATCCGCACCAAACAGTGACTCGTTTTGGGTGCGTCGGCTTTTCAATGTATGCGTGTGGGTTTTCTGTGCCCCAAATGCGACAATTTTGCTTGTTTACATACCCGCCCAGATCAAAATGAGCTTCACCTGAAAAGATGATTTTTTTTGCCAAAATCGGCATCTTCTGAATTATTTTCCATTATTAACCGGAAGTATTGTACTTTCAAATAAAAAAAGAAATTTGAGAAAATATTTAGTTTTTTTTTTTAAAGCATTTTCAAAAAAAAAGTTTTTTGGCGGACCCTTTAGCAATAGTACCCAGCGCAAGTTGCTGCTACACCAACTAAAATAAGGAAATTTTGAAGGAAAGACATTATTACACAAATATCCAATTAATTTTGAATCATTTTATTGATTTTGTTTCCCATTGCCCCAGATGATTCAGACGAACGGGCCTGAGTAGTAGTACACATTCGATCAGTTTCTAATCTAACTTCTTGTTGTTCATGTGATTAATGCGAACGGGTCGTCTCAGCGGCATGTACTCGAAGATTTTCCATTCTCAATGCTCGTTGTTCGTTTGACTCTGAGGCTCGTAATGCTCTTTACTTCCGTGCTTGAGCGGTAGGTCGACCAATTGCTTGCCACATTCACTTTGAATAATATTCAGTGGCGCCATCTATCGAAAATTATTCGCACCAACTTAGAAACCTCCATCGACTCACGCTCAACAACTTTGTTAAAGATTATATCATGATCAAATGTTCACAGTTTACGATTTAATTCATTTTGAGTAATTTTCAGTGGCGCCACCTGTCAGAAATTGGTTATACCAACTTAGAAACCTTCCCCGATTCATGCGCAACAACTTTTACTATTCTATAAAGGACATACAGACAAACATTCATTTTTATATACGTAGGTTACGTAAGGTTAGGTTAGAGGACGTGTACTTGTCAATTAAGACAAGTACAGTACCCGGAGGTCGAATTGACCCATTGTACAACGTCCTAGTTTCTCACACCACTTATGTTGTGTGTGTGTTAATTTTATACATGAGTGGTGGGACCTACAGTTTAAAGTCGACTCAGAACGACAGATTTTTGAGAAACTTATTCGCGGCAATTTTATTTTACTCTCAGAGTTTTTGTCAGAAATCTGTTGAGAGGAAGTCGCTGAAGAAAATACTTTTTGTATTTTGTTTGATGTCTGGCCTGGGACTCGAACCCTCGCTTTACGTCTAATAAGCCAACACACTACCTACTAAACTACGGCGACTTCAAATATTTATATATGTATATAGAAACAATATTTTGTTGCGGGTTTTTTATAAGTGTGCCAGTGCCCAGACACATACCTGGTGTGCTTTGCTATACCTTGTCTCAGGTTATCAAATGTAGTCATGCTTCAGCATTAATAGTGGTCGAGAATATTGGTCATACAACCATTGAGTCAGGAATACAACCTAGCTTCTCATACCACCCACGTTGTGGGACCTAAAGTTTAAACTCGTCTCCTAACAACAGATTTTTTTAGGAACTTAAGAAACAAGAGAGATTGCGACTACACTAATGAGGCCCTTGCACTTCCCATCCAGCTCAAGCTACTAATGAATCTTTGAAGAGTCTTGATGTCGGCTCTTAACACAGAATTCAAACCCTCAAAGAAGCTCATGCCAAAGGTCTTCAACCTCAACCTACTATGAGCTGGACAGTTACAGAGGAGGTCTCCAATTCCTCCTGATCGCAACATGCCCTGCAATAATTCGGCTGGATCTGTTTCAGATCCCTGTCAGTGACCTAATCTCACAGTGCCCCGTAATAAATCCAACAACTAACCTTAAACTGGCCTTATCCAAGCTCAGTAACACACCCGTTCTAACACTGTCCATAGACACCTAGAAGCATAATCCATAATCCGATCCATTCTACCAACACCTCTGGTCTTCCCATCTGACCCATCCATTGATGAGGCCATAGAGGTGGCAGATTGGGGGATCAGGGCCAACTATTAAATCACTTTGGGGTGAAACATTACTACTACTGTTCTACTATCTATCTCTGACCCAAGCACCACAAAATAGTCTGATCCTAAAAAGTGTGTGCAGTTTACAAATTGCCCAGTTCAATTTTATTACTTGGTTATGATCATCTGTCAGGTCACGACTTTAGTCTTCATGACTATATACTAATATTTGTAAAGGATTTAGTTTCAACAGAGCCTCCAATGCCACCACGGTTGTGTGCGGTAATACTGGTTCCAAATGAACGTCACTACCGTTTTAATAACGACAAGTCAAGACACAATACATATTGTTTTGTTGGTGTTCGTAGTAACACTTGGGGCATGACCCCTACATATGCAGTTAGAATTAGAAAAGTCTTCTTCTTAATATGTAACACTTTGGCTAGGTATTTAATATCGTAATGAGCTCTCCGAACCCCACAAGTAAAGACAAATCATGAAAATCCAAGAATCATTATATGCCTTCAAGGTAACCGTATTGCGGGGTGTGGGGATGTTGTTCCTCATTTTATTTATTCGTTAATCACGTTCATCATTAATTCTGAAAGGACGAACATCAGAGGACTGGTTCAAGAATGCATATTTTGAGTGAGTGTTTCCCCCTTTTGAAGATTTCAATTGAAAGCCTATTTCGTCGAATATAAACACGTTAAATTTGTTGCATACGAGCTTAATTACTATCAGGCGCTATTAAAGCATCTGGGCATCAGAAATCTTTAGAAACGTTACACTATAAATCTCACAGTACTTACTTACTTACTCAATTGGCCATTAACCGATTTCGTCCTGCCACAACACATCCTTCCAGGCGCCTCCGCTTCTTGCGCGCCTACGCCAGTTGGTCACACCAATCGCTGACAGGGTTTCCTCGATTTGGTCCTTCCAACGGATACAAGGGCGTCCCCTTCTCCGACTTCTGCAGATCCCCGCATCAAATACCCGTCTCGCCGGAGCATTCTCCTCCATTCGAACGACATGGCCGAGCCAGCACAGCCGATGGATATTAATACGCTGCACAACATCTATGTCGTTGAGGATCTGATACAGCTCACTGTTGGATTATGTTTTAGTTTTCATTGGAGGGAATTTTTACGTGGTGGGTTCCAAGCTCTGAGAAACTAGATCGTAATCCTGACTGAAGGGTTGTAATGACCAATTATGTATGTATGTATGGGTTCCAAGCCCTAAGCACAACCCAAATTTAACGTCCAGGGGATTGGACTTTGCTGCACGCATTAGTTAACATTTAGCGGGTGCTAAAATGCCATCCAGGAGGGGCCACGAGGAGGAGTCTTGAATATAGCAAGACAAGGATCGTCCTGGTGGTCGCCACGTTCACCACAGTCAGAAACTTTACCTTGTTTGCATGCATTCCATCCCTCCATAAAGCTCACAGATATACCGCAAAATCTTGTCTGTTGTCTGCCACTCTCCCTACAGACTCTTTTAAATGGGAAACACTTCTGATTTTGTACACATGAAATCATAATGACCAGTGAAGCTTATTTCGATTTTTAACAAAAATGACATTACTTTTGTGTCACCCTGTACATATACACCTAACCTATGTATACAATATATTTTTCTGTATGTGTGTATGTATACCGAAAAAAATATCATCGTTTGTACTTAACAACAAAATAAAATAAAATAAGTTGCACAACAACAAATTGCTGCAACCGAATGAATAAAAATAACCAAGAAACAGGCATGTTTGGTATGATAAGGCATGTGGCACATAGCAAAAGCACATGGTGTGGCCTATAAAGCTGAGTTTAAGGTTGAGTGGTGGACGGACGATGGTGTTGATGTTGGTTATATTATAATAGTTGGTGTTGTTGTTGTTATTGTTGTTGTTATCCTTAAGTAGTAGTATATTTTTTTTATATTTAAAATGAAACAATTATACAGCAGATGGCCTAAATTAATATTTTTTTTCCAATTGTTTTTGCAATCGATTGCAAATGAAATGAAATTTCAACGTTTTCGTTGAAAATCTTTATAGTTTCCTCGATTTTAAGACGGTCTTTTGCATTGGTTAAAGAATTTCTGCAATTGAACTGAATTGTGGCCCTGCATAGGCCCACAAAAGTATACATCCGATTAAAAAATTTCACAAATTTTTGAACCAATGCAAAAGACCGTCTTAAAATCGAAGAAAGATGTCAGACAATTATAAAGAAACAAACCTGCACCGGCCCACAAAAGTTAACAAATTTCAGAAATTTTTTAACCAAGACCGTCTTAAAATCGCGTTGTCAGACAATTATAAAGATTTTCAACGAAAACGGATTGATTAAAAAATTTCTGAAATTTGTTAACCGTATGTGTACTTTTGTGGCTGAGTGTATATCAATGAAAGCGCAGCTATGAAAAATATTTTTGTTGTGATTTATTTTCAGGCAGGTTATGTTAGGGCAGATGGGTTGTAGGTAGGTAGCTAGAAGTGGCTGTCCCCTCGATGGAGTCATGAGCGGACACACTAAGGGCGCACACAGTTCCCATTGTGATACCACAGTTTTTCATTCTCCCCTATTCTAGGAACCACTCGGAGCTTCCGATGAAGAGACTCAGACTGCAAATATTCATGCATGACAGTTTATCTAGATCCTCCATGTAGTAGATACCCAGGTGTCTCTTTCTCCCCCGACCAAGTGCCGGACATGTGCACAATAGGTGAAGAATAGTTTCATCCTCTTCCTCATCTCTACAGCTTCTGTAGAAATCATTTGCAAGGCGTTCAAGACAAATACGCCTCGCATGCATTCCTATAATACAATGCCCCGTAATAACCCCGATAACAGTGCTGAGCCTACTTGTTTGGAGTTTAAGCAGAGTCGCCATGCGCCTTCTATCTTCTATCCTTGGTCAGGTTTTTTGCGTCGCTCTGCCTTTGTACGAAGCTGCCCATCTACTGTTGACAAGATCTGACGATTGCATTGTCAATTATAAGCTTGCAGGTACCCAAAGGGATCCCCAATATAGAGAATTCATCAGAGCGTTCGATGATCGTGCCCTTTCTGGCCAGTTCATCCGCTCTTAAGTTGCGGGGAATATCCTGTAGCCATATGATACAAACATCATATCGGTTCGCCATCTCATTGAGACAACTGCGATAGTCGTACACCGTCTTGGAGTTTATTACACTAGAATCCAATGCCTTGATAGTCGCCTGGCTATCGGAAAGTATGGTGATTTTCCGCCTGTAAACATTTCTGTCCACAATAATTTTCAGCGCAGCCTGAATTGCTGACACTTCCGCCTGAAAGACGCTGCAGTGATTCGATAGCCTTATAGATTCGAATATTCCGATTGATTCCGAATAAATACCAATTCCAACGGCTCCTTCCAGTTTGGAGCCATGTATGTATGTATAGGAAGGTTTATAAAGCTCTGCAATTCGGGAAGACAGCCACTTCACCTATCGCAGCCTTGAAGCATACATATATTGATCGCGTGAATGGACACTAAAAGTTTGTTATATTTCGTACCTTGGAAAATAACGAAGGCGTCCTTCGTTATCAATCTTAAATGTCATGTTTGAAAGACCGGAATATACAGTGGGGTGCACAAATGAGTACATGTTTGTACTCTAGGCAATTTCAATGGCATAAAAAGGAAAGTATTAAAGTAATTCTAAAAATTTTTTTTCGTTTTTTATTTAGTATTTAGTACTTAACATTCAATTCAAAACTAAAAAAAAAACCAAGAGAAAAATAACTCGGATGTACTAAATTTTGCACCATTCCAAAATTTTAGGGAATACGAGTATTTTTAATATTTAGTCTAAAGACCCTTGTTATTAAAACCTCATTTACGCGACTTGGCATGCTCTCCACCAAGTTCTCTATAATTTCCATTCCCGATGAATCCGTTGCCAAAGCTTGGTTGGGACTGATTGGTACTGTCCCAACCGTCTCTTCACTACTGACCACAAATTCTCAATCTGATTATGGTAGGGACTTTGTGCTGTCTACTGTACTAATTGAAAATTTTGCAAAATTCTCAAATAAACTTCTTTTTTCATAATATTATTGATTCTTTGCATTGATCCGAGATGCCACCATGTAAAGTAACCCCATACCATTTCCTCCACCGTGTTTGACCGTTTCCTGAGCATAGTGCCTTTGAATTCTTTCCCCATGGCGGGACTAGCAATATCGCTTACCATCGAACTGAAAGCCGTTGAATTTCGAATCGTCTGACCAGATCACATGTTTCCAGTCAGCCACTGTCCAATTTCTGTGTTCTCTGGCGAATTTTAACCGTGCCTTTACATTTTTAGCCGAAAGTGCAGGTTTTTCCTTTTTTTTCAATAAAAAGAGTCCAAAGTACTAACATGTACTCATTTGTGCACCCCACTGTATGTGATGCTGTTGACATTCACTATATTGTGATCATTTATAGAGACTGCGGTGTTGTTGGAAACTTTTCATGTATAAGGCTAGTAAATTGTCTCTCCAATAGCCACGACTGTATTGAAATTTCATAAGAGTAGTCTTCTATGTTAGTTTTTCTAAATCTTATAAAAAAACAAACACCCTTTAGTACACGATAACTAAGCATACATATTACATGTTCAGTGTGGTGTAAAGAAAGAAAATTTATTACATAAATCTTTAACTAACACTACACCTTCCCTCCCTCGCCTCCTTAAGGCCTTCACATAACACATAGTCTGTCTCCCCTTAAACTATGGTTTGCATATGAAATAAAATCCAATTGAATTGTAATGTAATGTAAGTAATGAAATGAAATGAAAGACAATGTGATTAAAAGACCAAACAACTCAGGTCAGACCATCGATATCAGCGCGTATGTGATTGGCAATATTCATCAAATAGTAGTAACAGCAGTTGGTATGGGGGGGGAGGGGGTTAATTTAATTTATTTGCCTTGGCTTGGCTCATATGGTGGTCATATAATAAAATTATCGATTTATTACTATTTCTCTTGTTTTTTTCCTGTACATACATACATATGTATAAGCATCTGTGAATGTATATATGTATGTATGTCTTGTAACATCAACCACCATGTTAATTTACTAAAGGGTCCCCCAAATAAATTTTTTTTTTTGAAAATGTTTTAAAAAAAAACTACAGAATATCTTCTCAAATTTCTTTTTTTATTTGAAAGTACAATCCTTCCGGTTAATAATGGAAAATAATTTCATTCAAATGGCTGCCTCGGCTGGCCAAGCAGTAGCCTACACGATCGGTCCAATTTTTAAGCACATTATCGATTGTGTGCAGCTGTATTTCACCAATGGCTTCACGAATATTGTCCTTTAAATCGTCAATTGTCTCTGGCTTGTCGGCGTAACACTTATATTTGACGGCACCCCACAAATAATAGTCCAACGGTGTCAAATCGCAGCTCCAAGGTGGCCGAACGACATCAGCTCTGCGGCTGATAATGCGACCTTCAAAAACAGGGCGCAAAACATCGAGTGTAGCTTCGGCTGTGTGACACGTAGCGCCGTCCTGTTGAAACCAAATGCTGCCAATATCCTCCTCTTCAATTGTTGTGAACAAAAATTCGTTCAACATTGCCCGATAACGATCGCCATTGATTGTAACTGCCACTCCTTGCTTATTTTCGAAGAAAAATGGCCCAATTATGCCTCTGGACCAAAATCCGCACCAAACAGTGACTCGTTTTGGGTGCGTCTTCTTTTCAATGTATGCGTGCGGGTTTTCTGTGCCCCAAATGCGACAATTTAGCTTGTTTACATACCCGCCAAGATCAAAATGAGCTTCATCTGATAAGATGATTTTTTTTTGTCAAAATCGGCATCTTCTGGTGATGCATGGCCAGCCGAGGCAGCCATTTCAATGAAATTATTTTCCATTAGTAACCGGAAGGATTGTACTTTCAAATAAAAAAAGAAATTTGAGAAAATATTCAGTAGTTTTGTTTTTAAAGCATTTTCAAAAAAAAAGTTATTTGGTGGACCCTTTACAGAATGTATGTCTTGTAACATCATCCACCATTGTTAATTTACTTACTATTACCTTGTGATACAGAAAACACAACCAAAATGTGGTAGGGTAGGGTAGGTTAGGGAAAGGCAGGCCATAGCTATTATAATAGCCAAGGTAAAGTCCTTTACCGTAGCTCTGCTTAAGCTTGCTCAGTACATATCAAATCATTTCAAATGTACTCGTACGTACGTACGTAAATAGGGAAAAAGGCCAAATTTAATAAAGAATCGTACGCGAATGAGAATGAATTGCTCATGTATTCTTCTGTTATAAATTGTATGTCGTTCTGTCCTTATAATATATTTGAATTTCCCTAAAGGAAATATTTTGCAAGTAAAAGAACAGAAAAAAAAACAAACGAAATACAAATGAAATACAAGGGAAAACTATCAACATTGTCCTGGGACTAGAATTATAAAAAATGCCACAGAAAACTCAAAAGAGGGTAAGAACTTGAGAATAAATATGACAGTTTTATAAATGTTCTTCAAAAACTAGTCACAAATGAAATTTAAATGACGAGAAATAAATAACGGACGTTTTGCACCGCCAAGCATGACTAAGTGATACACTTTCTTTCTTTTCTTTTCTTTTTTTGCTGTTTTTGCTTCAGGCAATTATTTATCGATAAAAATCAAAAAGGATTGCACATATGTATGTATGTATGATGGCTCTTTGAAGGTGTATGGACTTATATTCAAATCAATAAAAATTACTTTTAATGTCAATCAAATTGGCCTTTACTGGAGCGCCAATTTAATGCCATTAAAAACGTTGGGTTGGGTTTTGAAAATTGAAAAAAAAAATTAAAGGAATATTTATTTAATACCTGTCCTCGGCTTTCTAAACATCATTTCATGTAAACATTGCTCTTGGTTACGGCATATGTGGTTCTACCATACATAACATACATACATAATTGGCCATTACAACCCTTCAGTCAGGATTACGGCCTGGCTTTTCACACCACTTATATTTTGTGTGTTAATTTTATACAGGAGTGGCGGGACCTACAGCTTAAAGTCGACTCCGAAAGACAGATTTTTTGAGAAACTTTTCATTGCAATTTGCATATTACTGTCAGAGTTTTTGAAAGAAATCTGCTGAGGGGAAGTCGCCGAAGAAATATTTTCTTCATATTTCGTTTTGGTGTCTGATCTGGCCTTTGAACCTTGGCCTTACGTCTGATAAGCCAACACACTATCTACTAGACGTACGGCGTGTTCATGTGGTTCTACCATGCGCTACAATTGTTTTCACCTGCGTTCCATACATTATCTTTACGTTTATAGAAGTGTCGTACCGTGAGGGACTTACCCCGCAAAAATAGTTTTGGGTGATCAAATCGCATGATGTTAGCGGGGTCAGTATACTGCTCTAAAATGTAAGATTAATTGCTTACCAAACTCGCCACTTCATGTTATTGCATTCCTTGTTTGTTAAAAAAAATCACTTATCGTGAGGTGAATTGCCTCATTGAGGCTAACGTTCGTGTTTTTATCGTTCTTGACCAAGTACACTGATGTTACCGACCCACAAACTGAACTAAATAGTGCCTCTTTTAAATGGAGTTTGGACTACACAGCACAACAAGCTAGCTTTCAGATCTTGGCAACGTTTAACTTGCAAAATTCCCCACAATCAACGGGTCTGCAATCTGGATAAGGCAGAACGGATATCCGTTTCGCTATTTAAGCTTTTAAACTGCCATCTGCTGTTGCTCATCTATTAATGAGAGGACTGAACTGCTTAATAGCCGAGTCATTAGGGTCGCAAGTGGTAGTAACATACGGGAGAAGTTAAGGGCCCTTATGAGTATGTGTCAAGACTGATTCCTCCAACGAATTTAAAAAGCAGTTAATGCATTAGGGACGCGAGTGGCAAGAACATACGGGAAAATTTAAGGGCCCTAATGACTATGTCGAAGCTGATACCTCCAACGAATTTAGAAGGCAGTTAATGCATTAGGGGCGCGAGTGCCAGTAACATATGGGAAAATTTAAGGGCCCTTATGAGTATGTCAAGGCTGATACCTCCAACGATTTAAAAGGCAGTTCATGCATTAGGCTCGCGAGTGGCAGTAATATACGGGAGAAGTTAAGGGCCCTTATGAGTATGTCGAGGCTGATACCTTCAACGAATTTAAAAGGCAGTTCATGCATGTGAATGTGCATATTTAGGCATGACAGGCCGGGAATAACTGTCGTATAGCTAGATATTTATGGCCCTCTCTTGTAAGTGGACGCTGTTGAAGCTTTTGAACTTACCTCTACTGTTGGTCGTCTCTTAAGGAGATGACTGAACACCTTAATAATGAAATCATTAGGGTTGCAAATGGCAGAAACATATGTGGGAATTTAAAGGCATATAGGCATGCCTTGGTTGAAATCTCCTTACGGATTCCAACGAATGTAAAAGATGCAAATTCAAACAACGACGTGATACTATGTATGTATATAGGATATATGTGGATGTACAAGCTATTTTGTGAGAATGAATGGACTCCAAGTGGTTTTATTTGTATCGGTGATTACCGGACATTGTTTAATAGAGGCATATGACTAGCGCTTGGGTGTCAGGTATTACGATTACTAAGCAGTTGCGGAAGGAAGTAAAGAATAGAGTACCTTTAGTTGATTTAGTTTCGCTGTCAGGCGCCTGTTGAAAATTAATACAAATTATGTTTTAGATTTGAAACTGGCGGGTATTTTAAATTTTGTAAAGAGCATTGATTGCTTCTGTGGTGGAAACTGTTTAATTGGGGTCTCTCTGTCTCACAGTATCACAATGGATGTCGAATTGAAATTGAAACTACGGGCGTTCTTTTTTTCTCCAGCGTTGTAAAAGTCGCCGTGGTCTAGTCGGTAGTGTGTTGGCTTATTAGACGAAAAGCCAGGGTTCGAGCACCAGGCCAGACATCAAAATAAAATACAAAAAGAATTTCTTCGGCGACTTCCTCTCGGCAGATTTCTGGCAAAAACTCTGAGAGTAAATAAAAATTGCCATGAAAAGTTTCTCAAAAATCTGTCGTTCGGAGTCGACTTTAAACTGTAGGTCCCACCACTCATGTAGAAAAATTAACGCACACAAAATAAGTGGTGTGAGAAGCTAGGCCGTAATCCTGACTAAAGGGGTGTAATGACCAATTATGTATGCATGTATTGAGTTCTAATGATTCGAGTGATTTTCTGGGATACTCTTGCCTTCTCATTGCTTTCTTTATATCAGTTGGACTGATAAAATGTATTCAAAATGATTTTAGATTTTTTTTTGGCATCTATTGAAGCTTTACAACATTCCAAAACCCTTCTTTTAAAATAAAATTTTAATAATTCTCTCCTTCTAAAAATATAATGAAAATCAAATTGTTCTTTTAAAACAAAATAGCCACTCAACTTCACAAATAAAAATGTTGAAAAACTTGCGATAAAAGTGACACATTGTTTTGAAAACGAAGAAAAACTTTTTTTTTGCAAAAAAAAAAATTTTAAAATTGCCAAAAATTGCAAATCAACCCTGGCTTTCATATACCCTCCTTTCTTTTACAAGTTAAAAATACAATTTAAGAACGAAGAAAAAAATACAAAAAAAACGAGAAAAACTTCAAAAAAAATGACAGCAATTGCAACTGCTGCATACTCTTGCTTCGTTCGTACACACTATTGTGCTGATTTTTCTTGAACTCTCCACCGGAAACCTGAAAACAACGACCCCCGTTCGTATAGTTTGCCATCATCATAGTGTTCGTCATCAGCTTCATCATCATCATCATCATATATGCATGTGATGACTAAAATACTGTTTATAAGCAAGAGAGTGTCTGTGTATGTGTATATGAGTGTTGAGAAATAGTACACAGCATAATGGCGCCTATCTATGAATGTATGTATGTGTTGTGCACCCTCTCGTTGTTATGAAAGCGTGTCTATAAACTCACCCCGTTATTTTGGTTTTATTTTTCCACCACTCTGTACGTGTGTGTGCCTTTCTATGTTTGCTCTTTGGTGTGTGAATTTTAACGTTTTAGTGTCTTGTACTTTTCTGTGCATTTTTCTTTTAGTTTTTGTTCTTCCTTTTTCAATTGCATTTACCAGGAACACAAGCATGATTGCTGCTGCCACTATATTTTTGGCCATTGGCAGCAGTATTTACAGTTAACAAATACTAACAGCCGATATTTCTTTCTTTTTTTATATATAATCGGGGTTCACTTACTCGTTTCTCTCTCACACACACACATACACACTTCTGCTTTCGCATACTTGCGAACAGTGGCAAATTTACAGCTGTAGACAAAACGAGTCATACGAACGAGACAAACGACGACGACTTTTAGTCTAAAATAACAACAATCGACAAAAAAACCTTAAACATTAACCCTGTAAGGGTAAATAAAGGATTATTATGGTTCTAGAAACCCTTGAGAAGGGCTTTCTTTCTATCCACAGGTATAGAACATCAATTCCGAAAAGATCGCGCTTCGTTAGCAACTCCGTTCATTACTTAACTAATTGTTTAGCCAGGATTACAACCTAGCTTCTAAGGTTAGAGGAAGTATACTTGTCAATTAAGCAAGTACAGTACCCGGAGGTCGAATTGACCCATTGTACAACGTCCTAGTTTCTCACACCACTTATGTTGTGTGTGTTAATTTTATACATGAGTGGTGGGACTTACAGTTTAAAGTCGACTCCGAACGACAGATTTTTAAGAAACTTTATCATGACAATTTTATTTACTCTCATAGCTTTTGCCAGAAATCTGCGGAGAGGAAGTCGACGTAGAAATAATTTTTGTATTTTTGTCTTGATGTCTGGCCTGGGGCTCGAACTCTGGCCTTACGTCTAATAAGCCAACACACTACCTACTAGACTACGGCGACTTCACCTAGCTTCTAAACCCTTCCATGTTCTGTGTGTCAATTTTATCCATTAGTGGCGTAACTCAAAGTTTAACGTCAACTCCGAACGTTTATTTCCTCTCACAGTTCTTCCAGATGTCTGAGCTGATAGATGAACTACGGGCTCTCGTATATTAGGTCAACACATTACCATATTAGACTACCGCAAATCAGTTCATATTTTCACTGATGGTTCAAAACGGGGTGTAATTACGTATTTTGATTCAAAAAGAAAATTTTCGAAACTAGTACTTCCCGGCGTAATATTCGAATGAAGTTTCTTTCAATTCGAATTACATAATAACCCCCTGAATGGAGCTGTGGATGGTAGAATTTTTCGGAATATTCCGGCATAACTCACTTCATAAGGTTACCGCCTTCCTACAGCGTCTGTCAGGCGGAAATGTCGATAATATTTGTAGAGAAGATTATTAGTATACTTTCTAATAAACAAGCGATTGTCAAAGCACTAAGGTAGGGCACCTTAGCGAACTCCATTAGGATTTATAGCTATCGCAAAACTTTTAATTCGATAGCGTATCGGTATGACATTCATATCATATATGAAGGTACCGCACGGTATAGCAGAATAACTGCTTAGGCGTAGCCCAACCATCGAACTCAGCGGAGAGTTTTCTGCATTGGGAACTCCTTCAAATACCAGCGAGCTTATAATCGACAATGCAGTTGTGGATTCTGTCAACGCCAGGTCGGAAAGTCTGCTCAGACTCTACAGGTGTAAGTTCAATATGGTTCTTACAGTTATTAAGGACACTCACTGCCCATTGGTTTTGGGATAGATGACGAATGAATTCCTCAGTAACTGTAGAGACAAGGAAGCAAGAATATAATATTCTTCACCTATTGGGTATATGCTTAGCACTGTTTCAGAGAAGGAAAAGACATCTTGATGTCTACTATACAGACGAGTCTAAATCGCTTCATCAGAAGTTCGTAATGGTTTCGAGACTAGAGGAACTTCATAAGCTTGGTATCACAATGCATCTTACATGGTCCAAGTGTGTGGATGGATTCCCACTTTACATACACAACGTGAAGTCGCCGTAGCCTAGTAGGTTAGGTTAGGTTAGCGTGGTAGCTTTAATTTGCCAAAAAGCTCACTTGAGCACGCATAGGGGCCCCGTTGTGATGCCACAGGTGAACGCAGCCTCTGTACTGACCAATCCGATCCAAGGAGGGGGAATTTGATCAGCACAAGGGCTGCACATTTTCAAAAAGCACGACCACCCCACGCTGGAAAACCAGCTTAAAAGTTTGATAAACGAGGCTATGTCCTTGATATTAATGGACGATAGCTACGTCAAGCTGACAAAGGTTGGAGAGCCAAATAACCTATATCTGCACTCCGCAAGGGATGGGCATTGGCAGAGGAAGTGAATGACAGACTCCTCCTCCTCGGCGGATCTGCATCCACGGCAGAAGTCGTTAAATGGGAGTCGCATTTTTTCCGCTTGTCTACCCATAACACAGAGGCCTGTAAGCATGGCCACTGTGATCGAGGTGATATTACGGCCAAGTCCAAGTAGCTGGTTGGTACGCCTTCTATCCATTGTGGGCCAAATGAGCCTAGCGATGGAGCAGGACTCTTCATTGTTCCAGGACCGGTTGGCATCCCGGGAGAATTTCCGCGCAATGGCCAGTTTGAACGAGGTAAGTGGCATTGCCAAGTTGATTGAGGAAGATTCCGGAAATAGTGCGCCAGCTCATCGGCCCTGCAGTTTCCCGGAATGTCGCAGTGTCCGGGAACCCAGAGAAATGAGCCTAGTAGGTAGAGTGTTCGCTTATTAGACGTAAAGCCCGGGTCAGACATCAAAACGAAAATATGAAGAAAATATTTCTTCGGCGACTTCTTCTCAGCAGATTTCTGGCATTTCTTTGGATTTTCTCTGAGAGTAAATAAACCTGCCATGAAAAAGTTTTTCAAAAATCTGTCATACGGAGTCGACGTTAAACTGTAGGTTCCCCGCCACTCATGTATAAAAATTAACACACACAACATGAGTGACGTGAGAAGCTAGGCCGTAATCCCTTTGTTGTAATGGCCAATTATGTGTGTATCTCTCATGAAGAGAAATGCTGTAGTGGTGTAACCAGATGTTACATAAGCCTTAGCTTTTGGTATTAATCTAGTTTTGAACCCAGATTCAATAATAAATTTATAAGAAGACTTGTTTAGGAAAGATATACGGAAATTTAAAATTTCCTTTACCAGTTAAGGGTTAATAAATACTGTCACATATTTTTATGGCCTTTGTATGTGTATGTATAGAGCTTACAGTCGTACGGTATACAAAGTCAACGCAGCCAGTCAGTGAGCCAGCCAACGAGGCAGCCAGTCAGGTCATTAGGCTATGTTGCTGCGTTTAAAATCGTGTATTTTTCTTTGAACAATTTCATTGCTTTTCACAGCGTGCTGCCATAAAGACGTATAAAATAAGAAGAGTAAATAAATAAAAATAAATAAAATAAAATAGAATTAAATAAATAATAAAAATAAAGTGAAATATTGGTGGAGAATACAGGAGGAGATTAAAATAAAAACAATCAAATCGAAACAGTTTGTTTAACTCTGATTTATAGTATGTTTGTGTAGAAGAAAACTTTTTTAATTAAATTAAACGTGTTCTGTGCCAGTATTTTTTCAATCGTAATTCTCTTTTCAACAAACAAAAGAGAATAAAAACTAAAATCGTGTATGTTGTGTGTATATGTATGTGTTTTAAAGCAAAAAGTTTTATTAAATTAAGACTTTTGATTGTTATTTAAAAGAAATTTGATATAAAAAAGTGCAGAAGAAAGTGCATATTACGATAAAAACGTGGCTTAATTAGTAGAGGGCACCTTTAAGAAGAACTGAAAGCAATAATACCGTGTACATATGAGTTTCTGTGCAAATTGAAAAGTATTTTCATGAAGGTAATTTTGAATTACAACAGAATAAATGTTTAAATATTGGCAGGCCGCATAAAAATTATAAAATTTATTGAATAATTATCTTAGGTTATGAAATAAAACATAACACACCTCGTTTTCTTATTTGCACGTTATATGTAGACAGACTCTCTGAGTCATTGAGATGAATCATGAATCATAAGTCCTAGAGGATCCTTCAAGCTCTTCAAAAGAAAATCCTTTTATTTTGTAAGACAAATATTCCATATAAGTAAGCATAGTTACAAAGCAAATTGGCTTAAGTCTACATTAATGCAAAATGAACATAAAATTTAATTTTTCTCTTTCAAAATACTTTTTGGATGATTTTTAAATTTAAACTGAAGACTGAACAAGTTTTTTAAAAAACTTGCATTTTTTTCAACATTTATTTTTCAATTACTATGGCTACATAACAAAAGTAGCTTAAGTCGCAAAAATTCGTTGAAATATTGTATTTTTTTTTCCAGGCAAAGGTGTAAAAACCATTAAGAATACATACATACAGTGGTGGCCTTATAATTAGGAACGACTTAGCAACATGTATGTTTGTTAATTTGTTTTACAGTTTTCACTGTGTACCTGGGATCAAAGGCTTTGTTTGGAGGACGTATTGCATACGTTTTTCCATCAGATTGGGACAAAATAAACTTAGATTCGTCACGCCAGAGCACTCTGTACCAGAAACATCGTGTCTAATTATAAGGCCACCACTGTACATACATATTTGTTCATTACAACCCTTCAGTTAAGGATTACGACCTAGCTTCTCACACCAGTTATGTTGTGTGCGTATTCATTTTATACATGAGTGACGGGGGGACGTACAGTTTAACCCTTATCCTGTACTTCAAAAATAAAACGCATATGACATTAGTGGGTCAAATTTGCCCAATACAAAAAATTATAATATATATTCAGTTTTTTTATTTTTTTACATTCATTACATATAATATTGGTCTCAGAATGCTTTTTGCAAATAAATTTATGACATTCGGAACATTTATTTTCATATTTGATGCTGTTAGAACGATTTGGACAAAACTAACAACGTCTTCTTTTTAAATTTTTTGCTTGCGGAACCTCAGCAGAATCCTTTTGAAGGCTTTCTCCGCTAATAAGCTCCATGCCTAAGTCTTCCAAGAATATGCGTCGATTATATTTCTTATTTTCATTCCAGTGTGGATTAATTTTTAGAAAAACTACATAGGCATTATAGGCGGATATATCCAACATATTGTAAAACAGTGTTTGAGACCATCGATTAGTTCTTCTTTTACATGTGTAAGTTCTTATACGTTGATCTAATATATCGACCCCTGATTTCGCTTCATTATAGAAATGAATTATTTCTGGCTTTTTGGCTTTTTTCCCAACGGTTCCAAAAATTTCTTATGGGAGCAAGTTTGTCACGGAATCGTCTTTCGCTCCCGTCTGACTTTTTATCAAACCATATTACTCGAGATATATTTTAAAATCGGCGCAAACTCATGATAGATTTGAAAAGCGGTCTGCCTTTGCGGTCGTCCCATAGAGATTCTAAAGCTTCACCGAGAGATCTAAATACTCCCGCCAACAAAAGTAGCCCGATATATGCTTAAATTGTTATGTCGCAATCCAATTATTTTTTGAAATACAGATTGACCTAAATGAGCCGATTGAATAACTTTTACTCTTATAAATACATTACCATTTATAGTCACCTTGTAAATTAGTCATATCAACAAATAATTTCATATTATCATTGGGCAAAAATAACAGAAAAAAGATTTTATACTATCAGCTCTTGAAATAGCATAACGCGTTGGGCCTGGAGTCAAATTTATTATGTCCTGTTTAGAAAATCTTCCGAGTTTGTTTATTGTTGACGTTTCTCACCATAAATATTTCCCATTTTTGGATGGATACATTAAAACTTCATCCGTAGTTTGATCGAGAATTTCGGAAATGTCAATGCTAGCGCCTGACGAGGAGTTGGGGTCATAGTCAGATGCAGGTTCAGAAACGAGATCGTTTTCATCTCCACTTGATGTGTCCTGGGGTCTTACATCGCCTGAGTCTGATTGCATAAGAAAAATTCTTATCTCTTATGGTTTCATTGTTCCAAAATAAGTAAAGATTTTGTCACTTATATTCAATTCAAAAACACATAAACGAATGAAATATTTATACTACTTATTCTCTTTTTTTGGTTTTGTTGCAGTTTGGAATACCCCTCTAAACAACACAAACGCCAAAAAACACTTGAGTGTTATTATCAAATAGCTGCCCTTTTACTTATTTTTTTTTTGTTTTGTTGCTAGTTATGATGTTGTAAATGCACACAAAATTGTTACTAAGCTCGTATTATATGCGTAAATTGATTTTGTTGCAGTGGGCAATTTTGACCCAAAAGTACCAATTGCGTAAGTTTTTTTGCATGCGCTTTGTGAAACGATCTACAAAAATTTTATTTTAAATTTTAATAGTATTCCCTAAAAAAATAATTGTACAAAAGTTTCAAAAAAATCCGCTAAGTATTTCAAGAATAAATGGGCAATAAAAACGGTTTGGGCAATTTTAACCCATTAATACAGGATAAGGGTTAAAGTCAGTCTCGAATGACAGATTTTTGAGACTCTTCTTGGCAATTTCATTTTTCTCTCAGAGTTTTTGCTAGAAGGCTACTTCTCAATAGTCTCTCGACAGTCATCGAAGAAATATATTTTTTTTTTATAATTCGTTTCGTTGTAGATGTCTGACCTGGGATTTGAACCGAGGCTTCACTTCTATTAAACCAACACACTACCTACCAGACTACGGCGACTACAATACTTTTAACAATACCGACTAAAAATCACTCTCATTATTATTATTAATATTTTTTTTTTTTTGAAATTTAACCAGCTTGGGACCGCATTCGCATTGCTTCGAAATGGCTCCCACTTTGTTAATTTTGCCACACGACTTTTTCCACTTGCGGTTAAGTCTGCTTGCATGCATGGTTGTCCTTGTTTTAGGACTACAAATTGTTTTTAATTTGTTTTCTTCACCCTTGCACTATGTTGGAGCAGAGAAAGGCATATTGGTGCCTACATATAGATGATCTAGAGAAACTGTCACGAATTGACATTAGCAGTCTGAGTGGGTTCTTAAGTCGTTTCGAGTATTTACGGGATAACGTAGAACTATTGTAGCACATAGCACGTAAAGGCCGGGTTCGTATCCCAGTTCAAACATCAAAACGAAATATGAAAAAAAAATTTCTTCGGCGATTTCCTCTCAGCAGATTTCTGGCAAGAACTCTGGGAGTAAATAAAAAAACAGCAACAGTTTCTCAAAAAAATCGGTCGTTCGGAGTCGACGTTAAACTGTAGGTGTCGCCACTCACGTATAAAATTAACGGACACAATATGAGTGATGTAAGAAGCTAGGCCGTAATCCTGACTGAAAGGTTGTAATAGCCAATTATGTATGTATACAGTGGTGGCCTTATAATTAGAAACGATGTTTCTGGAACAGAGTTCTCTGGAGTGACGAATCTAAGTTTAATTTGTCCCAATCTGATGGAAAAACGTATGTAAGACGTCCTCCAAACAAAGCCTTTGATCCCAGGTACACAGTGAAAACTGTAGAACAAATTAACAAACATACATGTTGCTAAGTCGTTTATAATTATAAGGCCACCACTGTATATCCCGTGAGTTAAGAACAGTTTCTTTCTTTTTATCAATTCAACATCTCCTACAGAAGTCATTTACAATGTGTTCAAAAACAATGCGCTTTATATGAGTACTTGTAATACAACGCCCACTAATTATTTCAACAACTGCACAGAGTATACTCCTTTGGAGTCCTAGCAGAGTTTTAGTGTGCCCTCTATCCAACTACCCGTATCCTAAGCCCCTTATCCAACTTTAACGGAATCTATAACCGCATTTTCAATTATAAGCTGGAAGGCCTTTAAAACAGTTTCTAATCTATTCTCATCGGAGAATACGCTCAACCGTTCTACAACTACCTTACGGCGTTACGTTACGTCTCGCTGAGATATCTTTGACGACTATACTGCACCATACATCAGAATTCAGTGCTTTCTGCAGCTACCTGGAATATCCTATGGCACGAAATACACATGCCGTTACATTACTACGTCTCGTGTGATGACTATACTTCACCTTACATCACAATCCAGGACTTTGACTGCCACAGGGCTATCAGAAAGTATGGTAGTATCCATTCCTTAGATATTTGCGGCCTTACAAATTCCCGTCAAAGCCTGAGTTTTTGATAAAAAAAATGAAGATCAGTTGCCAACTGCTTTAAAGCCCATTTCTCCAGGTCTATGCATCCATGGTGAATTGATACCACGGTAAATGACAACTAATTTGATAGAGGTAGTTTTAACAAGATGGCTGTTATCCACTGTCAAACTTCAATGAGTCCTGCAAGTATTTGTGCTACAGCAGTTGCACTCTCTTCGGTATGCACATTTCTTTGTCGTATTAATGGTTTTGAATCGAAAACGATCAATTACTACACGAATGCCTTACATTCTGTGCCGATTACGTTGACCAATGAATATTTTGCGAACAGATTTCTAGTTTTTCAAAGTAAATTTTTACAATTTGACGTTACGCGATTCATGATGGCTTTTAGACCATAGTCGATAGAGTTCTCATACCCGATATTATGTAGACTAAACTATGGCTGCCTTCCAAAATGTTAGTTGGTCAAAAAGGTCAAAAGGTCAGTGGGCTAAAGTTTTGTGGAGCGACGAATCAAAATTTAACTTATTTGACTCTGATGGGTTAAATTACATTCGTCGGCCCAGAAAACAAAGATATTCACCCAAATATCAATTGCCAACTAAAGGGTCCGCCAAATAACTTTTTTTTGAAAATGCTTTAAAAAAACCACTGAATATTTTCTCAAATTTCTTTTTTTATTTCAAAGTACAATCCTTCCGATTAATAATGGAAAATAATTTCATTCAAATGGCTGCCTCGGCTGGCCATGCAGTAGCCTACACGATCGGTCCAATTTTTAAGCACATTATCGATTGTGTGCAGCTGTATTTCACCAATGGCTTCACGAATATTGTCTCTGGCTTGTCGGCGTAACACTTATCTTTGACGGCACCCCACAAATAATAGTCCAACGGCGTCAAATCGCAGCTCCGAGGTGGCCAAACGACATCAGCTCTGCGGCTGATAATGCGATCTTCACAAACAGGGCGCAAAACATCAAGTGTAGCTTCGGCTGTGTGGCACCTAGCGCCGTCCTGTTTAAAACAAATGTTGCCAATATCATCCTCTTCAATTTTTGTGAACAAAAATTCGTTCAACATGGCCCGATAACGATCGCCATTAACTGTAACGGCCACTCCTTGCTCATTTTCGAAGAAAAATGGCCCAATTATGCGCCTCTGGACCAAAATCCGCACCAAACAGTGACTCGTTTTGGGTGCGTAGGCTTTTCAATGTATGCGTGCGGGTTTTCTGTGCCCCAAATGCGACAATTTTGCTTGTTTACATACCCGCCAAGATCAAAATGAGCTTCATCTGAAAAGATTATTTTTTTTTTTGCCAAAATCGGCATCTTCTGTAAGTCGATCGCAGGCCCACTTAGCGAAGCGAAAACGCATTGGATGGTCCATATTCGTTCAGCGGATGGATAAAACTAATTATCTGTCAAATCAGACATGAGCTAAGTGTTACCATTCACGAAATAAGCACTAGTTTAAAAAAAAAATACGTTAGATGGCGGACCCTTTATTAAACATGGTGGGTGATCAATTCTGTAAATAAGACAAGACACGATGTTGAACATAGTATGGCACCGAATTGTATTTTTTTTCTCGCTACTGTATAAGGCAGCATATCGAAGTTTATTGGGGTTGGGGGCTGGCACCATATTATGTAAAATATATACAAACATTATCAAGATTTTCTTTTTACATGACTCATCAGCCAAGAGATAAGATAAAAAATAACAAAGAAAAAAGAAAAGCCTTAAGTATGTAATAAAAATACAAACAAATGAGATGCTTGACTAGAATATTAAAAAAAAAAAGAATAAAAAAACATACTCTTTTAAGCATATGTAATAAAAATAAAAATAATATGAATAAATATTACAAAAACATAACATTATTGATTAATTTTTTTCGCTTTCCTTTCTTTTTCTCTCTCCCCCTCGTTTTTTTTGTTCTAGAAAATGTTGGCTTGAATCATCATTTGTTGGCATACGTCCCTTGGACTCACCACAGACACCAATTATCGAGAATACACCTTTAATAGCTGCTGTCCAAGCTAGCGGTGGAGCTGGTGCCGGTGCAGGTGCAGGTCTTGGTATTATTGGCTCTATACCCACACTAACAACATTTAGGCCACCTTCTGCTGTATTGAACAATCACAATAACAACACTATCAACAATAACAACAATAATCTACAATACATTAATCATAATTTATTGGATGCTAATGGCAGAAGTTTAAATTTGTCAACATTTACGGCGGCAGGCAATGATCTGCAATTAAACCGTATGAACGGTGGTCTTAATAACGGTACTAGTAGTAGTAGTGCCGGTGGTGGTGTTAATTTGGGAGTTGGTGAGTCCAAAAGAAAAACTATTTTTCAACTGCAAAAAATACATGAGTGCTAGAAACAAAACAAAAACAAAAAAACCATACGAAATGCAATTAAATTTTTTTTATGATTTTTTAATTTGTAATTTCATTATAATTAAGCCTTGATTTTGAGTTTATTTTGTATTTTTTTTTTTAAATATTTAGTCTGTAGTTTTTAAAATAGTTGAGAAAAAATTTTAAATTAAATTATAAAAAAGCTTTTAACTTTTTCGTTTTACGTTTTTAATTAAATGTAGTTTGTTTTGTCATGAATGCAATCCGTTTTTTCACTTTCTTTGTTGGAAATTTTTGTATAAATTTTTACAAAATCAAAAAAAAAAGAAAAAAAACTCGTTTTTATTTTATAGAGAAACATAAACATTGTAAATTATAATTACAAGAGATTTTTAGAAATTAATTTACATTAGTTTTTATAAAGAGAAGAAAACTTTTTCAATATATTTTTTGGATTTCGATTTTGAAATATTCATTCATTTCCTTTAATTTTAAAGGTGGGGACCACTTAAATCTATTCAAGTAATTTTAATTGTTTTTTTTTAACAATTCAAGAGTCACTTACAGTGGTGGCCTTATAATTAGAAACGACTTAGCAACATGTATGTTTGTTAATTTGTTTTACAGTTTTCACTGTGTACCTGGGATCAAAGGCTTTGTTTGGAGGACGTCTTACATACGTTTTTCCATCAGTTTGGGATAAATTAAACTTAGATTCGTCACTCCAGAGAACCCTGTTCCAGAAAAATCGTTTCTAATTATAAGGCCACCACTGTATATAAACCTAAGGGGAGAAAGAAAAAATTTGCTTTTAATTTATGACTTATAGGACTTATTTGAGTCATAAAATAATCTCCAAAATGGCTTTTTTTGTATACAAACGAACTTCAGCTACAAGTACAGCTTTGGGCGTTCTGGTAGTGTAGTGGGTCCAGTTTCCGCTGGAGACTAAGGTCTGAGCTACATAGTTATAATATGATTTGTTATTGTATTCTAAGAAATAATAAATAAACTACAGCGTTATCATTAGATAAACTCACGATATATTATGTTCAAGATTAAGCCATTCCATATACACTGAGCGCCATAAGTGAGTCAACACTTTTGTTCTTAGGTATAAAAAAAGTTCCTTTAACATGAATTGTTGTTTTAACATTTTATAAGTAATAAATAAAGGTTTTTATTTTTAGAAATTTATTCGACTATTCTCATTTACTTTTCTTGCTATCCTAAGAAAATGAATTATTTCAGTGGTGTTTACTCACTTTTGGCGCTCAGTGTATCTCTGGGAATATAAACAAGGATGCTTAAAAGTAATTTTGCATATATGCTGGGAGAGATGCTTAAGATCTTCGATATCGCGATGAAGATATAGCGATTTCTAGTGAATTCACCTGCTGGTCCGTTAATACTTTTGTCTTAAAGCGCTCGAAAAATTGCTTTTTTTTCAAAAATTTACAGCCGGTTAAAGGTTACAGATTTTAAGTGGGCCTTTCTTTCAAGAAGAAGGAAGTTTAAAAAATTTTTTAAAATGTTTTGAATATAACGATTAAAACAATTTATTTCAAAAAAATATTGAAAAAGTTTTCTTTTCTTTGCTTATCATCATTATTTCAATTGCAATATGTTTTGTAACTTTTTGCTTTAATGTTTTTAAAATGGCACACCCTATCCTATTTTAATTTTTTTTTAATTTTATTTGTTTTTATAGAAATCTTGGCTTGTATTCATTTAAGTTAAAAACAAATTTATTTTAATTTTATTTAAAAAATTTTGTAAATTATTTATCATCCCGGATATAAACAATAAAAAAATATTAGTAAAGTGACATGACATGACGTATTTATAGTTTCTTTTTTTTATTGCTTTTATTTCTAAAATAAACTATTTAAAGCACTTTGTTTCTGTTTAAAAAAAATAAAATTTTAAAAAATTTTTGGAAATTTTAAAATAAAGTTTTGGGAATTGGGAATGCAGGACAAAGGAAATATGATGCTGAAGGCAGAAGTACTTGTTCATGATAATTATGGTACTTTTGGGACATTCTTATTAATACAGCCTAATCAAGAATGTTCCCTAGGATTTTTTTACCCACGGAATATACAGTCAAAGAAAAAAGTCTACATACACCGCTGATTTTTATCAAATTAAAAAAGTTGTTCTAGCGTATAGAATGTTTGCAGAGCACGAAGAATACGAAAAGATATAACATAGAAATTATTGGGAAACAAAATGATAATTATCGGGAAAAAAGTCTACATACACCACATTGTATGTAGACTTTTTCCTTTGACTGTTGTTTTCTCGGGAAAAATAACTCCAATTAAAAGTCAAAAACGAAAGATTTAATAGAAATTTTCTATTCATAATAGGAGAAATGGAAAAGGGGAAAAAACTTCCACTGAATAGTTATTCGGGGTTGGACTTTAAAGACCTTTTTGGTCAAAAAGTTTTATATTTTTTATAATTTTTAAGCCTGAATTTTTTAATTCCTAAAGCTTCCAAAAGAAAATAAAAACTTCAAATATTTCCTATGAAAAGTTTTTATTTTCTAAACCCTTCCCAAGGCTTACTTTACAACATTTTGGAAAAAAAAATTTTTTTTGTCAATTGGCATCTTTTGGAAAGACAAAAAAATTTTGTTAGAATTTTCTATTTAGGATTTGTTTTTAAATTAGAACAATTCACATATAATTTAGAAAAAAAACGAACGATTTATTAATAAAAAACAAGTGCTTAAATAGGAAAATTGTTGTCATTGTCATTCACATTTTATTTTGTATTGTAAGAAATTTTTTAGTTTTAAAAATTATTTTTTAAAGTCAATTTAAAAAAAAAATTGAAAAAATCAAAAACAAACTGCTTAATTGGACAATAATTGTTAAAAAAAAGAGTCTAAGAATTAATGTATTTAATACGTAAATTATTATTTTTTTAATAATAAAAAGTTTTGCACTTTATAGCTTAGTTTTAAAAATTTAAAATAAATTTTTTTTTTGCCTGCCTAACTCTACAATTGTTTTAAGTTGAAATCATTTGAATAATATTTATAGTTTAATAACCACAACAACAGCAACAAAACTATTGTATTTATTATTATATTTTTATAGATTATTATTAAAAATACAATACAATGCAATACCATACAATACAATACAATCATACATATGTATGTATGTAGTTTACACATTTAATTAATACTTGTTGTATTGTATTTGTATTATTCTTATATTTTTATTATAAAATCAAATCATTATGATTATTATTATTATGATTATATATTATAAATTTATTTTTCCTTTTTTAATTATATCCCCCGTATATATTTATCATTATTTAATCACAATTTATTTTTTTAATAATTTAATTAAAATTAAAAATAAAAAAAAACTACAAATTAATTAACAAACAATTGAAACAATTGAGTACATATATGCATATCTACATACATACAACATTATTATGATACGAATTTTATTTTATAAGTTGTTTGTTTTTCCTTTTTTTATTTTAATAAAAAACGAGAAATAATTTTATGTTAAAAAACAAAAACAATTTATGACTGTTTTATTTCCTTTATGAATTTTTTAATTTTTTTTTCATTTCATTATTTAGCATTTAAAGACTCCTACAATTCATATGTTTTTCATTTAAAACATCCAACAATACAAAAAAAAAATTAAAGCGTTAATAGGAACCCATTGAATCCCTTCCAAAATAGGGTCGTATTCATCACGAGTCTTTCTACCCAAAAATACTTTCTTAGTTTAGGAAGGAGTCACAGTTTTGTAAAATCAAAGCTCACTTGAGTATACATCAGAGATCAGCAATGAGTATTCAAAAGTACGTGTAGAATCGAATCATACTCATAATTTCTGATACTTATACGCATTCATACTTATTTTAATAACGCAAACAAGATCCTATTTGCCGACTTCCGCAAATCCCTGCATCATATACCCGCCTTGCCGGAGAATCTCCCTCCAATCGACCGAGTAATTTTTGAAAAAAAAAATTCCAGATACAGATCAAAGATCAGCAATGAGTAGATTCGAATCATACGCATAATTTCTGATATTTATACGCATTCATACTTATTTTAATATCATACTCGTACTACTCATATTCAAAGTTCGAAGTACTCATCGTACTCATACTTAACAATGCGCATTACGTCGTTGATTTCGATTCTCCTTTACTTAACATTTAAAGGGTCCGCCAAATAACTTTTCTTTTTGAAAATGTTTAAAAAAAGAACTACTGAATATTTTCTCAAATTTCTTTTTTTATTTGAAAGTACAATCCTTCCGGTTAATAATGGAAAATAATTTCATTCAAATGGCTGCCTCGGCTGGACATACAGTAGCCTACACGATCGGTCCAATTTTCAGGCACATTATCGATTGTGTGCAGCTGTATTTCACCAATAGCTTCACCAATATTGTCCTTTAAAGCGTCAATTGTCTCTGGCTTGTCGGCGTAACACTTATCTTTGACGGCACCTCACAAATAATAGTCCAACGCTGTCAAATCGCAGCTCCGGGGTGGCCAAACGACATCAGCTCTGCGGCTGCTAAGCGATCTTCAAAAACAGGGCGCAAAACATCGAGTGCAGCTTCGGCTGTGTGGCACGTAGCGCCGTCCTGTTGAAACCAAATGTTGCCAATATCCTCCTCTTCAATTTTTGTGAACAAAAATTCGTTCAACATGACCCGATAACGATCGCCATTGACTGTAACGGCCACTCCTTGCTCAATTTTGAAGAAAAATGGCCCAATTATGCCTCTGGACCAAAATTAGCACCAAACAGTGATTCGTTTTGGGTGCGTCGGCTTTTCAATATATACGTGCGGGTTTTCTATGCCCCAAATGCGACAATTTTACTTGTTTACATACCCGCCAAGATCAAAATGAGCTTCATCTGAAAAGATGATTTTATTTGCCAAAATCGGCATCTTCTGTAAGTCGATCGCAGGCCTAGTTAGCGAAGCGAAAACGCATTGGATGGTCAATTGGCTTCAACTCCTGAACCAATTGGACTTTGTATGGCGTCATACCAAAGTCTTTATGCACAATTCGTCTCAATGATGTCTCCGGAATGTTCAATTGTTGAGAACGACGGTGAATTGATGTTGATGGCTCTTCACGCTTACTTTCTGCAGCAATATTCTCGTGTGTACGCACTGTTTTTGGCTTTTTACGCTGTTGGTTTATCGATGAGGATGCCAGTTTCTTTCACTTTTTTCACAAGATAACGAACATACGGAGCTGACGGTGCTTCTCTTCTTCCAAAATCCGTACGTAATTTTCGCACACATTCTGCAACATTACCATGATTTTCAAAGTAATGTCGCAATATTTCCAAGCATTGTTCAAGCGTATACACAACCATATTCGTTCAGCGGAAGGATAAAACTAATTATTTGTCAAATCAGACATGAGCTAAGTGTTACCATTCACGAAGTAAGCACTAGTTGAAAAAAAAACTTTAGATGGCGGACCCGATACAAGAATCACAAAATAAGTATGATTCGCATGCGAACACTACAATACTCACTAGAAGATTGTGTGTTTGCTTTGCTTGCTGTCTTTGTCTTTTTCTTTCCTTTTTTTTGTAAATGCAACAACAACTAAGACTCTAAATTTTGATGAATGATTCGAATCATTTATGAGTACATATTACAAGTATTTTTCTAAATTTATGAATCTTAATGAGTAGGCTTATTGATCGAATATACATATACATTTCGAATGTTATGAGTTTGATATGAACGTTGTACTCATACACATTGCAAACTGTACTTATAAATCAATGTTGTAGTGAGTATGAACGAATCAGAGTAGTTGAATTTCTATACTCAATCATACTCAAAATTTCATGAGTAGTTATGTATGAGTAGCGAAAAACGATTCATTGCTGATCTCTGGTATACATATTGGCTCATTGTGATAATACATGTCTGACAATCTGCAACAGGACTTTGAATTCAAAGCATAACCACCCTTTGATGCAAGCTGAAAAACAAGCTTGAAAGTTTAATTAATTGGGTGATTGAATCTACATGTGAACTCTGCTAGATTATAGCGATTATCTAGGTAGGATAGTATGGGAGGGAGCCGCAAGTACTAACAATCTGCAATAGAGCTTAGCATTTAAAGCATGACTCCCTTTGATTCAAGCTGAAAACCAACTAGAAAGTTTAATGAATTTAATGATCGAACCTTTACATAAGCTTTGTTAGATTATAGTGAAAGGGTGAGCCAAGTGAGAGAGGTCCGCATCGGTAGAGGCGGCAGACATACGCAAATAAAATGGTAAGACCACCTTTGATTCAAGCTGTGAGTCAGCTTGAAAGTTTAATGAATTTAATGATCAAACATTTACATAAGCTTTGTTAAATTATCGCTCACTTGGGTGAGCCAAGTAAGTGTAGTCTGCACTAAGATAGAGCCGACGGATATAGACAAATAAAATGGACAATAATTTCTTCTTCCCCAAGCGATCTTTAGTCTTTAAAGAAATCATTTGCTAGTAATTATGCAATGAGATAAGATACAGTAACAAATGGATCCCTACAATCCAATTTAAGTTGTTGATAGGTATGCTTCCTATCCCAATTAGGCCTGGCGAACATGTTCTTCTATTCTTTCTATTACTCATAATAATGCCTTGGATTGGTATCATTATTGGGTTTACTTTTTACTTCTTAAGAAGAGATTAGATTTGATTCGCGCAATACGTATTATTGGAAAAAAGAGTGGATATTCAATACTTTTATCAATTCCAATGTGAACGTATTATAAGAGTGGCGTCATATTGAAAGTAGGCATTTCAGACATTGTCTGGTACTCTTAACTCGTTACTACCAGGTTTTTCTCTTCTCTTTTCACGATCTACTCCGAAAGCCAGGCTGCGATAAAGTCTCTGTCGAACGTTGCGGATAAATATAGGATCGTCAGAGAATGACCATGCTTACAGGCCACTGTGTTATGGGTAGACACGCGGAAAGAATGCGACTCCCATTTAACGACTTCTGCCGTGGATGCAGATCCGCCGAGGAGGAGGAGACTGTCATCCACTTCCTCTGCCAATGTCCATCCCTTGTGGGGTGCAGATATAGGTTATTTGGCTCTCCAACCCTTGTCAGCTTGACGGAGCTATCGTACATTGATATCAAGGACATAGCCTCGTTTATCGAACTTTCTGGCTGGTTTTCGAGCGTGGGGTAGTCGTGCTTTTTGAAAATGTGCAGCCCTTGCGCTGACCAAATTCCCCCTCCTTGGATCAGAGGAACTTGGTCAGTACAGAGGCTGCGTTCACCTGTGGCATCACAACGGACCGCTATGCGTGCTCAAGTGAGCTTTTTGGCAAATTAAAGCTACCACGCTAATCTAACATAATTATCAGAGATCATACCGCAACATGCAGCTGGGAACACACCATTGAAACTAAACGTTACGAGAAGAACATGACTGCTTGATATACAAATCCGCCTTCGATTCTGATTGTATAAGAAAAATACAAGAAAGATTCCATTTTCACCTTCCAGAGAATATTCACATATTCACTTAAGGATTCAGGCTACCCTTCTGTGAGTTTAACATCACGCCATTAACTTAGGTATAGCTGATCTGGAGATCTATATTGAGCACTCGATATATGAACTCGCTTTCGATTCTGGAGAAAGAATATTAAAAATACCGGAAAGATTCCATTCAGAGAACATCAGGCAGGTATTCACTGAAGAAGAACTCAATGCTCTGGAACACTGGTTCCTGAATAAACACCTCTAAAGTTTAAAAATAAATGTCGCCGTAGTCTAGTAGGTAGTGTGTTGGCTTATTAGAAGTAAAGACAGGGTTCGAGCCCCGGGCCAGACATCAAGACAAAATAAAGGAAAGAATTTTTTCGGCGACTTCCTCTCAGCAAATTTCTGGCAAAAACTCTGAGAGTAAATAAAATTGCCATGAAAAAGTTTCTCAAAAATCTGTCGTTCGGAGTCGACTTTAAACTGTAGGTCCCACCACTCGTGTATAAAATTAACACACACAACATAAGTGGTGTGAGAAACTAGGACGTTGTACAATGGGTCAATTCGACCTCCGGGTACTGTACTTGTCTTAATTGACAAGCCTAACCTAACCTTAAAAAGATGCTATAACGAAGAAGAAGACAAGTTGACAAAACATCTTCTCAGTAATTCTATGGCACTTAGGGAACTAAGACGAAAGATTTTTCGGCACTTAGAATTTATCGACAGAACGTTTTCAGTTAAAGGTGAAAATGAATGAGAAATTCTTGTCAAATACAAGACGCCTCCGTTCTATAACATTCTAAGTCGAAAAAGTGTGTTTTGAGTTATGAGCTCTCAAAGTTTTCACGCGACATACGACCATATGTGTATTCTAAGTAGATTTTGCCCTATAACCGGAACGGATCGGCGCATATTAACCAAATTTTGAAAGTATTTAAGTTAGAGAAAGTAGAATTTAAAAATGTAAGTACACTTAGAACGTTATAGAATGGAGGCGTCGATATGTAAATATATGATAACATAGTTGGTAAAATGATATTACGAACGGACCTCATGACGAAACAATCGGGATATGATTTGAAGGAGCTTGTATATTGTATGATATGATTCATCTAATGTTGCCCCCGTTTGGGATGGATATTTCGAATGAAATAAGTTTTATATTTCAAAAACACACAGTCACGACAGATAATTGAAACCTCACACTGACTATACACAATATTACTGGACATTAATTTTGTTTTTTATAACATTCTAATTTAATTAAATAATGTATGGAAACTGAATTGAATTAATAAATTTGTTTTTCAAATTTCTGTCACTTTAATGCACTTTATTGCACAATTTTTATTCACAAAATATTTTTATTTTTTTATTTCAAATAAAATGAACGAATTTAATAAAAAAAAAACAGAAGAAATTATATATTCTCAGTGTAATTTTGACATAATTTTGTGAGCTTCAATGTACAATTTTTTTTTGGTATCGTAAATGCAATTCTAATTAATTGTGATTTATTTTTAAATAAAAAAAAAATTTTAAATTATTTTAAAAAAACCAAATCAACAAATTAATGATGAACATATTTTTTATACATGTTCTTTTTATTTCTTTTATTCCAACTTTAATTTCTCTCCAATTTTTTGTTGTTATTTAATTTATATTCCCCTACCAAAAAAAAAAAAAAAAAAAAAAAAAAAAAAAAAAAATATAATAATAATGCCTGGCAATCTAGAACGTTCCCTGAGTAACGCATCGCTAGAAGATGTTTTAGCCTCCCTATTAGGATTGCCAACACATCATACTGGAGCCAACGTCAGTGATGCATACGCTAGGTCCAGCACAGGTATGCACCTGTAAGTTTTTGTTCCACAAAAAGCGTTAAAAAAAACAAACAAAATTAACAAAAAAAAATTGTGTTAAAAAAAGAAAATGCAACTCAAAGCAAATGTTTAAATGGAAAAGAAAAATAAATGTTTTCTTTTTTACCATAATTATTATAATTTTTTCCATATTTTTTTGAGTGTCTATAAAATGTGGGAACAGAACTATTATAAAAGAACAAAAATTTTTTCATTACTTTTGTAAAATTATAAATTTTAATTAAATATTTCAAGTTTTCTCTGTTAATTTAAATGCAATATTTATGAAGTTTTCTTTAATATTATTATACAAGCATTTATAGCTTCAATACAAAAATTTTTATTATGTTTTTTCTTGTGCTTAACTATTTATTTATTATTTATTAATAATTAAAATACTATGTACACAAAATTAACACTTAGCTTTAGAGTGCTTTAGTTTAGATTTTATAGAGAAAATTAAATTAGTTTTTTTTAGATGATATTTAAAGTGGCAATACATTGTCTAAAACATTGACGCATTCCGAACTCAAGTTATACATATTTTATATCCATCCTATCTTTTAATTTAAATAAAGCTGAATGCCTGTGACAAAAATTTCGAAATTTATTTATTGGTTTTAAAGACTTATTGATGCCATTAAGCGTAGAATGTTAGGTTAGAGGAGGTGTACTTGTCAATTAAGACAAGTACGAGGGTTGGCTTTTATATTTCGGGATTAGAGAACAAAAACAAATATTAATCATCGAAAATCGCTTTATTGTTTTTCAAAATATTCCCCATTAAGATCTATACACTTTTGCATGCGTTTGAACCAATTGTCGAAGCGCTTTTGCCACTCTGATTGAGGTATCTCCAAAACATGCATTCTGAACGCATCAACCGCTTCTTCAGGTGTCGAAAAACGTTGACATTTCATTTTATTTTTTACGTACGGGAATAAAAAGAAGTCATTCGGTGCCAAATTAGGAGTATACGGCGGATGACTCATCAAATCGATGTTTTGAGTGCTCAAAAATGCAGTTGTTTGAGCCGATGTGTGAGAGCTCGCATTGTCGTGGTGAAGAGTGATCCGTCTTCGGCGGTTGGTTTTCCTGATTTCTTGGAAGACAACTGGTAAACAAATGGTTGTGTACCACTAGTGGTACGATTGCGACATGTCCAGTTTTTCCGAAAAACCAGGCGATCATTTGCTTGGAAGTGCTTCGTGCGCGAGCAACTTTTGTTGGATTTGGCTCATTTTGAAACACCCATACAGTCGACTGCTGTTTACTTTCGGGCTCATACACGTAAATCCACGATTCATCACCTGTCACGATGTCATAGACGTGTTTCGAAGCACCGTGATCGTATTTTTGGAGCATTTCTTTCGACCAATCGACACGAGCCTTTTTTTGAGCGATTGACAAATTGTGTGGGATCCAACGCGAACAAATTTTTTTGACAGTCAAATGTTCATGCAATATTGAATGTATGCTGGTCCCACTAATGCCTAAGGTTGTCGCAATCTCACGATAGGTCACATGACGATCTTGCAATATCAGTTGGCGCACAGCATCAATAGTTTCCGGAACAACAACTGATTTTGCACGACCTTCACGAAATTCGTCTTGGAGTCAACTACGACCTCGGTTGAATTCACCATACCATCGATAAACACTGGTCCTGATGGAGCTTCATCGCCAAAAATTGAATTAAGTTCATCGATGCACTGTTGTTGAGTTAATCCACGTCGAAAGTTGTAAAAAATAATCGCACGATAATGTTCACGATTTAATTCCATTCGTAAAGTACCCGGAGGTCAAATTGACCCATTATACAACGTCCTAGTTTCTCGGACCACTTATGTTGCGTGTGTTAATTTTTTATACATGAGTGGTGGGACCTACAGTTTAAAGTCGACTCCTAAAGACAGATTTTTAAGAAACTTTTTCATGGCAATTTTATTTACTCTCAGAGTTTTTGCCAGAAATCTGCTGAGAGGAAGTCGCCGAAAAAATACTTTTTTGTATTTTGTCTGGCCTGGGGCTCGAACCCTGGCTTTACGACTAATATGCCAACACACTACCTACTAGACTACGACGAATTCAAGCGTAGAATGTAACATCTCTCAAATGTCCATCACGGTTTCACTGGGTAGGACGGATGCATCTGAAATGTCAAATTTTCCATTATTCTGCGCATAAATCACGCTGTGTTTTCTCGATCTGGCCACCCATATTATATCACCTCCACGTAAAATGGCCAATTCACTAGTGCAGAATATCCAATGTGGCATAAGCTGTGTGCTACACGGGGCTCTGTCCCATTCAAGCCACATGTCGTTGATGTCGAGATCATCCAATGCAGGCCAAAAAAAGTTGATAATCAGAGACCTATAATACTTGCCCTTGACAGTGATGCCCTGGCTTACGTTCTTGTCAAAAAAAAAAAAATAACATCCATACTTAATTGGTCATTACAACCCTTCAGTAAGGATTACGACCTAGCTTCTAACACCACTTACAGTGGTTGCCTTATAATTAGAAACGACTTAGCAACCTGTATGTTTATTAATTTGTTTTACAGTTTTCATTGTGTACCTGGGATCAAAGGCTTTGTTTGGAGGACGTCTTACATACGTTTTTCCATCAGATTGGGACAAATTAAACTTAGATTCGTCACTCCAGAGAACTCTGTTCCAGAAACATCGTTTCTAATTAGAAGGCCACCACTGTATGTCGAGTGCACTAATTTTATACATGAGTAGCGGGACCTAAAGTTTAAACTCGACTCCGAACGACAGATTTTTGAGAAACTTTTTCATGGCAATTTTATTTTACTCTCAGACTTTTTGCCAGAAGGCTGCTGAGAGATACTGACTGAAGAAAATTTTTTTTTTCATATTTCGTTTCGTTGGAGACATCTGACCTGAGGTTTGAAACGTGGCCTCACGTCTAATAAGCCAACATACTGCCAACTTAGGCACCAACTTAGACTACGGCGACTTCGCAAAAATGGAGAAAGAAATAACATTAAATTTATTTGTAATTATTTTTCAAAAAGTAATGCATATTTAGCGCTTTTAATGTATTGCCACTTAATGTATATAAAAAAAAAAATTTAATTTTAAAATTAGAAAAACTAGGAGAAATATACACCATTATAACAGATCAAATTATAATGGCCTTCTAAATAATTCCTAGAATTAGTGAACATATCAAAACCCTGTTCTTTTCTTCATAAAATAAACAATTTAAATTAGAAATTAATTGAATTAATACTTAAAGCTCGGGCCTCGTAAGTTGACGTTTTTACAAAGTCTAGAATTTTCTTAACACTTCTACAAAATGAGGTCGATATCGTATCAATTCATATTGTTTGAATTTACAATGCCTGCTTGACCTATACACACAGCACCAAAAATTGGCAGAAAGCAAAATGGGGATTCATACCTAAACCTGAGGCAGATAGCTGCGTAACCCCTTCTTCCTACTGAAAGCTATGGAACGGATGTCGATATTATATGGAAGAATAAAATATCTGATGAAAGTCTGATATTTTACAACACACATGTGTATTACATCAAAGAAAGATTAGAAGATACTGCCCCACACGAAGTCATTCACACTATAAAGACATACATAACATAATTGGTCATTACAACCCTTCAGTCAGGATTACGACCTAGTTTCTCACACCACTTATGTTGTGTGTGTTAATTTTATACATGAGTGGCGGGACCTACAGTTTAAAGTCGACTCCAAACGACAGATTTTTTGAGAAGCTTTTCATGGCAATTTTTATTTACTCTCAGAGTTTTTGCCAGAAATCTGCTGAGAGGAAGTCGCCGAAGAAATTTTCATATTTTTGTTTTGATGTCTGGCCTGGGACTCGAATCCTGGCTTTACGTCTAATAAGTCAACACACTACCTACTAGACCACGGCGACTTCACTCCAGTATCCAGTTTTTATAAATATTGCTGGGATATAAAACACTTCCGTAGTTTTAAAAATCATATGCTTATTTAAAGGCGGTAAAAAGATGATCGATGTATCGACTGTCAAACATTTTCTCCAGAATTTGGCTCAATTGTTCGACCGTTGAGCTCGCCTGACAGTCGACCAATGATGACTAGCATTAGTTTGAACTTACGGACTCTGGTTTAGTAACCCAACACACATATGAACATGCATACGTAATTAGTCATTCTATCACTTTAGTCAGGGTTTGAACTTAGCTTCTCTTACCACCTACATTTTGTGTGTGTTAATTTTATCCATGAGTGGCGGGACCTACAGTTTAAAATTGATTGCGAATGACAGATTTTTTAGAAACTTTTCATGGCAATTTTATTTACTCTCAGAGTTTTTGCCAGAAATCCGTTGAGAAAAAGTCGCCGAAGAAATATTTTTTATATTTTGTTTCATTGGAGATGTCTGACCTGGGGTTTGAACCGTGATCTTACGTCTAATAAGCCAACACACTACCTAGTAGTTTACGGCGACTTCAAGCCAACACATACTACCTACTAGTCTACGGTGAATTCAAATTCCTTTACAATTTCCCACTTCTTTCCACAATTCCAGGACGATTATGACGACCAAATTTACTCTCTGTAATGCTCGAAAAGTGCCAATAGCTAAACGATTGAAAGTCGTAAAAATCGAAACAAATCGAAGCAGTAAACAAATGATAAAGGGTCCGCCAAATAACTTTTTTTTTTTGAAAATGCTTTAAAAACAAATCTACTGAATATTTTCTCAAAATTCTTTTTTTATTTGAAAGTACAATCCTTCCGGTTAATAATGGAAAATAATTTCATTCAAATGGCTGCATCGGCTCGCCATGCAGTAGCCTACACAGCTGTATTTCACCAATGGCTTCACGAACATTGTCCTTTAAAGCGTCAATTGTCTCTGGCTTGTCGGCGTAACACTTATCTTTGACGGCACCCCACAAATAATAGTCAACCGTGTGTAAAATCGCAGCTCCGAGGTGGCCAAACGACATCAGCTCTGCGGCTGATAATGCGATCTTCAAAAACAGGGCGCAAAACATCGATTGTAGCTTCGGCTGTGTGGCACGTAGCGCCGTCCTGTTGAAAACAAATGTTGCCAATATCCTCCTCTTCAATTTTTGTGAACAAAAATTCGTTCAACATGGTCCGATAACGATCGCCATTGACTGCAACGGCCACTCCTTGCTCATTTTCGAAGAAAAATGGTCCAATTATGCCTCTGGACCCAAATCCGCATCAAACAGTGACTCGTTATGGGTGCGTCGGCTTTTCAATGTAGGCGTGCGAGTTTTCTGTGCCCCAAATGCGACAATTTTGCTTGTTTACATACCCGCCAAGATCAAAAGGAGCTTCATCTGAAAAGACAATTTTTTTTGCCAAAATCGGCATCTTCTGTAAGTCGATCGCAGGCCCACTTAGCGAAGCGAAAACGCAGTGGATGGTCAATTGGCTTCAACTCCTGAACCAATTGGACTTTGTATGGCGTCATACCAAGGTCTTTATGCAAAATGCGTCTCAATGATGTCTCCGAAATGTTCAATTGTTGAGAACGACGCTGAATTGATGTTGATGGCGCTTCACGCACACTTTCTGCCACAGCAGCAATATTCTCGGGTGTACGCACTGTTTCTGGCTTTTCACGCTTTGGTTTATCGATGAGGATGCCAGTTTCTTTCACTTTTTTCATAAGATAACGAACATACGGAGCTGACGGTGCTTCTCTTCTTCCAAAATCCGTACGCAATTTTCGCACACATTCTGTGCGAATGTCGCAATATTTCCCAGCGTTGTTCAAGCGTATACACAACCATATTCGTTCAGCGTAAGGATAAAACTAATTATCTGTCAAATCAGACATGAGCTAAGTGTTACCATTCACGAAATAAGCACTAGTTGAAAAAAAAAACGTTACATGGTGGACCCGATAGTTCAGTTGAAAGATATTTAACAATGAACTGCCATGCAAGTGATTTCGGAAATACTAAATGGATGGTTAATCCAGTATTAAGTTCACACGTTTTTTTCTGTTCAGATGTGCCTACATATGTATGTATATGTACAATACATATGTAGATAAGACAAATCCATGCAACATTTTAGGCTAAGATATGTAAGCTTTGTTTTTAAGTAACATTCGTGCAAGTCTTATGTAAATATCATATGTATGTACGTGGGCTATCTAGTATACGTAGTGAAAGCTATTTAAACGTAGGTTTAGTATTTATTTATAGTTAAAAGAAAAATTACGTAAATTACACTGAGAAAAAATTCAATAAATTTTAGTTTATTTTATAAAAACAATTTAAAATAAAAACAAAAACATTTTGTTCCTTATGCTTGTCTTATTAGCTATGTAAGCCACAGCAAATGGTTGTTAATTTAGCCAGAAACAAAAAAAAAATTATTTTAAACGCGTTATTAATTAATTAATTAATTTGTTTAAATTATAGTTTATTTTAAAAGAGTTTTAGCATGCTAAACAATTAAAATAATTTTTTAAACTAAAATTTTACAAAAAAAATTTAAAAAAAAACTTTTATTAGAAAAAGGGAATGCTTGATGTTGTGTAGAAATTACTTTTAAATTAAAATTAATTAACGAACTTTAAATTACTTTTTAATTAAATTATTAAAACATTCTTTTTTTAATTTTTTTTTTAATTTTTACAAAAAAAAATTGCAAAAACCCCATTCAACAGGAGGCGTTTTAGTTAGTGAGTCCAATCACACGCCCAATAAACTAAACCAACAACAACAACAACAACAACAGCAGCAGCAGCAGCATCATCATATGCCCCAAAAACCTTTGCCACAACAACAGCAGCAGCAACAGCAACAACAACAACAACAACAACCTTTAACCAACCAACAAGGCAAAGAAAATTTACTTGCCATTTCGAAAGAAGAACAACAACGTTTGCGCCGACGCAGTGAAGGAGATGCGGCAACGAAGCAGAAACAACAACAACAACAACAACAGCAGCAACAATTGCAACAGCAAGAACAACAGCAACACGAAGAGCAACAACAGCAGCAATTCGAGCAAAAATCCCAATATGTTGCTGCAAATGCCAAAACGTATGCCAGTGATACAATCACCGCCGTCACCAACACCAATACGACGGCAAATGGCCATGCAGGTGGTGGAACGGCCACGTTCTTGCCTCCCCGGCGTGTGTCGCTCGGTGACTCCTCAGAGTCGAATAATCGAACAGCCAGCGCGTCTAATGAGCTGCAGATCAAGTGCCGCAATAACAAGTGCGATCGCACTGCCACGCCCGCCGACGCCAAAAAGTATTACAAGTCATGCCACAATTGTACCTATTTATATTGTTCGCGTGAATGTCGCCGAGCCCATTGGGAGAAACATCGTAAAGCGTGTCTGCACTCCCGTGTCTCAAATCTGTGCCGCCAAGTGTTAGCCTCCTGCAAGGATGACAGCGATTCTTTGCGCCATCTGAGTCTATTGGCACGCAAAGGATTCCTGTCACAGGGGCGTGGGGTAGTCAGGATTCTTTTTCGTTCGCCCGAAGCGGCCGAAGGCTTTATTAAGAACGGTTTTCAGTGTATGGGCGAGGCATCGTATGTGCGTTGGCCGGATTTAATGCCGGCCGAAATGGGTCTTGAATTGTATTCGGAACTATTGAAATTGAGCACGGAATATAGGCCGGATTCTAAAATGTTGGTTTATGTGGCTGTGTGCGTGGTGTCCGAAGCTCCGGGCATGGGCCAGGCGCCAGTACGTTGGGAACGTCAGCTTGTTTCACGTTGTGCCAAATTGAAACTTTGCAAAACGGTATTAGCCGAACTAGAACAACAGCAACAACCTTTGCCACAGCCCGTTACCGTTGTAGCAGTGCCCGAGCCAACCACTGAAGTTCTAATTCTCACCTTTAATCCACAATTGCGTAATTCCACAACCCAACGGGAGGTCGTTTTATCCAACATACTCGACATACTATCCAGGCGCGGTGTTATACTGCGTAAGCATTATCCGGAAATATTCCAACGTCTTCAAAGCTACACGGAAGGTCAAACAGATAAATTTAATCCGGTCACTTTGCATCCACGAGATTCTCATACAGGGCAAAATTTCGTTTGCATCATAATGCCGGTACAGTCTGAAACCGAAATAATTAAACTACCTTCCATAGCTGATGGCGGCAATCGGGTAACAACAATCGATGTGGGTTCCACGGCCGCACTGGCCCAACTGGACGACGATGAGCTATTGACTCGCACCACCACAGTTACAAGTTGATTAAAATCGTCCACACGTAGGGGTCATAGAAAAACTAGCTCAAATTCCAGTAGTAAAAGTAGAAATTCACCATCACCCCAATTGATGTCACCGGTCATCTCAACATCGGCCGTGGAGGGTTTTAGTTTGGAAAGTACTCGTATGTAAAGTTAGTTTTTAATCATTATTATTTGCTTTTTCTATGTATTCTTTCCTCTCTCTCTCTCCTATTTCACATCATTCATGTACATGTATATCCTATAACTCTACTAGACATCATAACTAACCTAACCTAACTTAAATCCGAGTAGAGCTTGTTCCATAAGGCATCACAATTTCATAAGCAAACACAATTAAGCTTTAAAAAAGTTTACAAAAGCAATCTTAAAATGCTTTATTATTGTATAACGGTTAACTTAACTAAATATTTAATAAAAAGCAAAAACAAATCTATCATACTACATACAAACTCCTCATATGTATATCATGCGATTAAAAAGCTTTGTAGGAGAATCTTTTCCCCATAAAAGCGTTCTACAAAAGCTTTTCAACGAAGAAAAAAAGCTTATTTTTATTCAGCACTATGACAACAGCAGCAATATTAGAAAGTTTTGGTTTATTTAATCAATATAATCCAAATAAACTTTTAGGAAATAATGCCAATAAGCTTTTTGAAAATGGTTGGAAAATATCGTCAGAAATGTTAGGGCAATTGAAATCGTTCAGAGAGGAACAGTACAGCCTTTATAGACATTTTTAGAAAAACAAAGCTTTTAATAGAATTGCACTTGCAAAGTTTGTCTCGGAAGCTTTGGGAAATAATTATCAATGACTTTAATTCTAAAGTTTTGAATTTTCAAAAGCTTTCATTTTCGAAAGTTCGTTTTTTACAAAAGCTTTGGCTAAAGTTTTTTTTCGCAGTTTCTTGCAGAGAGCCATTCATGGTTCCAATTTTCACATTCTCATTAGTCTTTGTTGCAGTTCCTTTGAATGACTTTTACAAAAGCTTTTAATAAAATTTTAGCCTTAAGATTATTTTCTTAAAGTTTTTTGTTTACTAACAATTGGAGACACATTTTTAGAGACGTTAGTAAGCTTTAAAGTATTTTCACAGGGAAGATAAAAAATTCCAGACTTTTTGAAAGCTTTGCACAAAATTTCTTTTGCGACTTGTGGAACACTTTAAATTTCATAAATAAACTCCATAAAGTTTGCTTCGGTTTCTTCATGCAAAATGGAATGAGAGACGTGTTATTTGCCGAGTCATTCGGAGGTCATTCAGTCCATTAATGTGAACACTTGCACTTCTGTTTTTCATAATATATCACTAGAGAGGGCCCAACCTCCCAAAGCCGTTGATAAGATCATGCAAAAGCTTCGGAAATTGTTTGAACTACTATGTAGGATTCTCCTATAAGTACATCTCAGACATGCTTCCTAACAAGTAATGACTTGTAATAAGTCCTTTAGTTAGTACCTGATCTTATGAATCAGGATATGTAATACGAACTGAGATATCCTACAGGTTATGCTTGCAATTTTCTTATATCTCTGGACTCAAAGGCACAATTTTGAATTTCTGTTCTGTACTCTATTTAATCAATCAATGGCATTGTGTTGAAGTCGCCGTAGTCTGGTAGGTAGTGTGTTGGCTTATTAGTCGTAAAGACAGGGTTCATACCCCAGGCCAGACGTCAAAACAAAATACAAAAAGTATTTATTCGGCGACTTCCTCTCAGCAGATTTCTTGCAAAAACTCTGAGAGTAAATAGAGCCATGAAAAATTTATCAAAAATCTGTCGTTCGGAGTAGGTCCCGCCACACATGTATAAAATTTAACACACAACATAAGTGGTGTGAAGAAGTCGCTGTGGTCTAGTAGGTAGTGTGTTGGGTTATTAGACGTAAAGCCAGGGTTCGAGTCCCCGGCCAGACATCAAGACAAAATACAAAAAGTATTTCTTCGGCGACTTCCTCTCAGCAGATTTCTGGCAAAAACGCTGAGTAAATAAAATTGCCATGAAAAAGTTTCTCAAAAAAATCCGTCGTTCGGAGTCGACTTTAAACTGTAGGTCCCACCACTCATGTATAAAATTAGCGCACTCGACATAAGTGGTGTGAGAAACTAGGACGTTGTACAAAGGGTCAATTCGACCTCCGGGTACTGTACTTGTTTTAATTGAGAAGTACACGTCCTCTAACCGAACCTAAACTTCGGAAATTATTTGAAAATCGCACAGCGAATATTATGTAAGTTTCTCTTATAAGTACATCTCAGACATGCTTCCTAACAAGTAATGACTTGTAATAAGTCCTATAGTTAGTGCCTGATCCTTATGAATCAGGATATGTAATACGAACTGAGATATCCTACAGTTTATGCTTGTAATTTTCTTATGTCTCTGGACACAAGTGAAAATGGGCATAATTGTGTATTCCTGTTCAGTGGAATTGTGTCCTTTGAAAGAAATGGAGACAGAATTGTCGGGTGTCGGGCTACGTAGGTCATACCGAAAATATATTCTGCATATCCAGAAAAGATGGCCTAATATTTTTACTTTGGAACATAGGAATATTAGCCCTTTGCACTCGGTACCGTTTCGGATGTTACCTACCAGCAACTCGACGCCACTTTTTAACGAAAACGTACATCCTGGAAACGTGATATTATACAGTATAATTTTAGAACCAAGTAAGGAATTGTAATGAAATTTGTTTTGTATGAATTTGTGGACATTGAAGAATACATATTTACAAATAAATATTACAAATTTTTTCTATTCGACGCTTCAGTACGAATTGAGATCTTGTATATTTCTTCTCTCGAAGTCGCCGTGGTCTAGTAGGTAGTGTGTTGGCTTATTAGCCGAAAAGCCAGGGTTCGAGCCCCAGGCCAGACATCAAAATAAAATTACAAAAAGTATTTCTTCGGCGACTTCCTCTCAGCAGATTTCTGGCAACTCAGAGAGTAAATAAAATTGCCATGAAAAGTTTCTCAAAAAATCTGTCGTTCGGAGTCGACTTTAAACTGTAGGTCCCACCACTTATGTATAAAATTAACACACACAACATAAGTGGTGTGAGAAACTTGGTTGTAATCTTGATTGAAGGGTTGTAATGAGCAATTATGTATGTATGTAAGTATATTTCTTCTCTCGGTTATCGGATTTCTTTATTATCGTATCAAGTTTCCCACTTCATTGAGCCACACCCTTGTAGCTTAATCCACTATATCTACAATTTGCTCAACGGATCAGGGAAGTGTACAGTCCGTCGTGAACGCTCCTTTTCGACGTGTAGAGCGGGCGATTTATTTATTATGCATGTTGTTAATTCTACCACATTCCGATCAATTTTTTTTGTGCCATTTTAACAGAATACTACAGGAGAAGACGTGTTTCTTAAAAAATTGCGGTGGAATAATGTCATTGTCCGTAATCGCTAACAAACTATCATGTCCCCTCAGAGGGGACAACCGAGTAATATGCTAGACTTACGCTGTCCCTTCAGAGAGGACAGCCGAGTGCAAAGGGATAAAATAAAAACTATGCCCCCTTTATGTACAACTTTTGTCAGCCACTGTACCTGCTCTTTTTGAACGATTTCATATTTATCATAGCAATGATAAGAAAAGCAAGAAACAAACTCAAATAATCATTTAAAAAACTTAAACTATATAACCTCCAGCTTCCATTTAAAGAATACAAAAAGAATATTTAAAACAAAAGCAAAACAACAAAAAAAAGAAAATATCATTATAAAACAATACTAATATATGTATGTATTAATTAAACAATTTGTCCGATAATAAAAAAAAACTTAAATTAATTAAAACAAAACAACTCCAAAACTAATTGGCTAAACTCTTCCCTTTTCTTTTTTATTTTTTTTAAGCTAATAAAACTACGATCATGCTCTTAATTAAACCTTTTTGAAAAAGAATTCCCTGACTTGAAAAGAAAAAACAACAACATCAAATACAATACAACAACAAATGCATTAATTAAGAATAATTAATAATAAGAAATTAAATTAATTACAATAAAAAAGAAAAGAAATTATTTTTTAATTGTTATATGTTGTAATGCGTTAAAATAATAATTTTAGATTAAGGAACCAGATTTTGTTGTGTATAAATTTAATTCAAAATATTTTTGATTTAATTTCAATTTACGAGTGCAGTTCCAAAATTAGCCGATCTAATAAAATATCAACATCAACAGTGTCACCTCATGGAAAGAAGCAGCACACACTGCTGTTGATTTCTCACCAGCACAGCCAATACATTTTCACTGAGACCGTCGTCGCATCTAGACAGCAACAGATGGTTACTACACTAATCACCTACTCGCCTCGTTAATGAAACTGAATAAAGTCTTACAAAAACCGTAACGAATTACAAAATGTTTTCAGACAGCCATACGTATTGATAGGCTAGCGAAGTCAGATACTAAACCGCTAATTATACGAACATTGATGCTCTCTGGAGCAACTGTGGACTTAAGTAGAATCAAGGCTGCCTTCCAAAATGTATAAATACAAAGTTTGTATGCAGTGGCACTACTGTATATAAACTATGTAGATATGCAAAGTAACCAAAGACTGCATCAACTATAAATCCGATGCCAGATTGCTTTTTGACTGCGTTAAAAACACACATTGACGACGTTTTGTATATATTTTGTACAGCGGCATTATGAAACACGATACTTTGTTCAAACATAAAGCAACTAACATTTTGGAAGGCAGCCCAAGTGTTCATATGACCCTCAAAATTGCTTGACCGTGACTAAAACTGTTAGATAGCCAGTTCATTTCAGTTACTTTATAGCTCGATTCATTGTCAGGCCTGGCTGTAGATAGAGGTTGTCACCTTCTCTTGGCTGATCTGTTTATACATATTTTATGTGACTCTGCGTTTAAGCAGAAATCTGTCTGTGTTAGGGTCTGTTTTTTGTTTTGTTTTCTGTAGGAAACTCGGTCTTGAGCTCCACTTCAGCGTTTTTCAGGCGGTTTTTCGCAATCTTGAAGGCTATTGAGGCCATAGATGGTGACCCAGCTTCGAATTCGGAATCTTACATGATCTTCGTTGACAGTCAGGCTGCCCTTAGGGCCATTGCGTTGGTCTGGTGCAAATCACGGCTCGCTCGCCACTGCAAGGAGTCGTTGAGGACTTTTGGACTAGACCGTATCCGTCTGTGCTAGGTTCCGGGTCATAGCGGAATACTGGGCAATGAGACGGCGGATGGCCTCACTGGGTTAGGTTCGCTTTCTGGGGGCGCTTTGATAGTTGGTCCTGACCCTCCGGTCTGTCACCTCTATGGCCTCATCAATGGATGGGTCAGGGAGGAAGAGCAGAGGCATTGGGGGAACGGATCGGGTTGTTTGTCAGTAGATGTCTATGGCCTGCTGTGGACAATAGGAGAACAGGTTAGCTGCTGGGCTTGGATAAGGCCAGCTTAAGGTTGTTTGTCGGTTTTATCAAAGGGCACTGCGAGATTAGGTCGCTGACGGGGATCTGGAACAGATCCCAGCCGGACTATTGCAAGGCATGTTGCGATGAGGAAGAGTTGGAGACTATCGAACGCCTCCTCTGTAACTGCCCAACCCTTGGTAGAATGAGGTTGAGCACCCTTGGCAGGGCCTTCTTTGAGAGTTTGAATTCTGTGTCGAGAGCCGACATCAAGGCTCTTCACAGATTCATTAGTGGCTTAGGCTGGTTGAGAGGCGCTAGGGCTTAATTAGTGTAATTCCTCCGCTTACCATTCTCTCCTTTCCTGTCCTTTTTAATCCCTCTATTATCCTTCCCTCTGTAAGGACGTTGTACAATGGGTCAATTCGACCTCCGGGTACTTGTCTTTATTGACAAGTACACGTTCTCTAACCTAACCTAACCTAGGGTCTGTAGAATCATAATGATTTGCCAAAAGAAGTAGCCTGCTGGAGGTCGTAGTTGCTACAGTATATCACGCTATTTAATTGAACACAACTGTTATTAAATACTTTTATTATCTAGCTATAAGGTTCTTCATAGCGTTATGACTGGTAATCCAGCACCAGAAGGAATTAGAAATAACTAAAGGCCTTAGCACAAAACACGATTAAATACCAAAAATTTTGTTGAGGCCTTATGCTCCTTTTAGTGCTGACAGTTGCAACTTCCTGACATCTACAGCTTAGCTCGGCCAATCTTGACACTGCACTCGAATGTTGTATATTAAAACGATAATTTAAAATTAAAATGTTAGTTTCTGCCTTATTTTATTTATTTTTTGTAACTGTATTCAAGCCTTTAGTATATAAATTAAGCTTTTTTTGTGTCTCTCCCTTATAACTACAAACAAATACAATGTCAAAAAAATGAATGTATGAAATGCCTTATTTTCTTTGAATACAAACAATACTCGTATAACACAAATGAACAAAAACCAAATTATTTCTGTTAAAAATTTGTTGCTTTACAATGGTATTTAAAAATTCTATTATAATAAAAATAAATAAATTCTATAAAGTAATATTGTATTAATTATGTAATTGAATTAACAATTAACATTAACATATAAATTCCTATTTAGTAAAAATATTTTTTTTATTAAATTAAAATAAATTTATTTTAGTCGTATAAAATAAAATACACAGTAAAACATTTATAATTATTATTAAACAAACTACAGATTATTAAAATATTTTACAATACAATACAATGCTTAAATATTTCATTTAATTTCGATTGTAAAAAAGAGAAAAACTATTTTCTTTTAACCCGTTTTGAAAGAATTTGTAAAATCAAAGGAACAAAGGAAAGAATTGAAAATTATTTCATTAAAGAGCACAATTTTTTAAAATTAATTTGAACAAAAAAAATTTAAAAAAAAGATCAGTGCATTAATAAAATGATTCTTTTTAGATTTTAAATGTGTAACCAAGTGCTTCTAACCATTTTCTAAAGACATTCTGAATTTCAACAATTTTCCGATTAACTTTGCTGTTAAATTGAAACCAATTGGACCATAATCATATTGTTGCCGTTACAGTAATGCTATAAACCCAGATACTTATGTAATAAACGGAGAGGTACTTCTAATATACATATTCTATGGCTTCCCTCAATGTATAATTGAATCCTTGTTAAATTAAAGAGTACCCACAGGTAAAGGGTCCGCCAAATAACTTTTTTTTTGAAAATGCTTTAAAAAAAACTACTGAATTTTTTCTCAACTTTCTTTTTTTATTTGAAAGTACAATCCTTCCGGTTAATAATGAAAAATAATTTCATTCAAATGGCTTTCTCGGCTGGCCATGCAGTAGCCTACACGATCGGTCCAATTTTTAAGAACATTATCGATTGTTTGCAGCTGTATTTCCCCAATGGCTTCAGGAATATTGTCCTTTAAAGCGTCAATTGTCTCTGGCTTGTCGGCGTAACACTTATCTTTGACGGCACCCCACAAATAATAGTCCAACGGTGTCAAATCGCAGCTCCGAGGTAGCCAAACGACATCAGCTCTGCGGCTGATAATGCGATCTTCAAAAACACGGCGCAAAACATCGAGTGTAGCTTCGGCTGTGTGGCAAGTAGCGCCGTCCTGTTGAAACCAAATGTTGCCAATATCATCCTCTTCAATTTTTGTGAGCAAAAATTCGTTCAACATGGCCCCATAACGATCGCCATTGACTGTAACGGCCACTCCTTGCTCATTTTCGAAGAAAAATGGCCCAATTATGCCTCTGGACAAAAATCCGCACCAAACAGTGACTCGTTTTGGGTGTGTCTGGTTTTCTGTGCCCCAAATGCGCCGATTTTGCTTGTTTACATACCAGCCAAGATCAAAATGAGCTTCATGTGAAAAGATGATTTTTTTTGCCAAAATCGGCATATTCTGGTGTAGGCTACTGCATGGCCAGCCGAGACAGCCATTTGAATGAAATTATTTTCCATTATTAACTGGAAGGATTGTACTTTCAAATAAAAAAAGAAATTTGAGAAAATATTCAGTAGTTTTTTTTAAGGCATTTTCAAAAAAAAAAGTTATTTGGTGGACCCTTTAGATACTTAAGTAATAAACGGTGAGTTACTTGTATAATTGAATCCTATTAAACGAATCCTTGTCAAATTAAAGAGTACCCACAAGTATATCTATGTACCTCCAAACCTAATTTTTATTTGTGCCTTAGCTTCTAATCTTTCCGAATCCTAAATACAAATAAATGGCAATCTCGCATCCGACCTACTGGAAATCTTCGAATGGAATCAAGTAAATAACTTCGATTTTAATACGCGAGAGAGACTCTTTGTTGTAGTCTGTACCCACAAATGGAGTAAATATTAGGGAGTGCAGAGAACATCAAAAGGTTCTGGATATTATAATGGGTGATTTTTTAAGAGCTATAGGAAAAATTTTCAAAAAAAAACATAAAATTCAGAAAAATGTATGAAATCTTTATTTGTATCGGTAGTACGGTCCATATAATTTAATGTTTGAAGATTATTTCATGCAAATGTTGACCGCGACTGCGCCTCAAATGGTCCATCCGCTTAGTCCAATTTTGGCATACTCTTTCCAACATTTCGGCCGGTATCTCACGTATAAATGCTTCTTTGTTGTCTTCCAATGCGTCAATTGCAGCGGGCTTGTCTGTATAGACATGAGCTTTAACATAGCCCCACAAAAAATAGTCTAAAGGTGTTAAATCGCACGATCTAGGCGGCCAGTTGACCGGTCCCGAACGTGAAATAAAATGTTCACCGAACTCGCCTCTCAATAAGTCCATTGTTACGCGTGCTGTGTGGCATGTGGCACCGTCTTGTTTAAACCACATGTCATGCAAGTCAAGCTCTTGCATTTTGGGCAAAAAAAAAAGTTGGACATCATCTCACGGTAGCGCTGACCATTCACAATTACGTTACGATTCGCAGCATCTTTGAAGAAGTAAGGTCCAATGATGCCACCAGCCCATAAACCGCACCAAACTGTGACATTTTCTGGATGCATTGGTAGCTTTTCCAATGTTTCTGGCTGATCTTCACTCCAAAATCGACAATTCTGCTTATTTACGTATCCATTGCGCCAAAAATGAGCTTAGTCCCTGAACACAATTTTTCGATAAAGAAGTGGATCTTCGGCCAACTTTCCAAGAGCCCATTCACCAAAAATTCTGCGTCGCGCCAGCTGTATTTTGAAAGGCTTCACTCCTAAATCCTTCCGCAAAATTTTCCACGTTGTTGAGTAACAGAGGCCCAATTGTTGCGAACGACGACGAATCGATAATTGATGGTCATCATTAACACTGGCCGATACAGCTGCGATATTTTCTTCAGTTCGCACTCTACGTAGGCGTGTTAGTGGTTTAATGTCCAACAATGTAAATTTGGTGCGAAATTTAGTCACAATAGCCCGAATAGCCGCTTCAGTGGGCCGATTAAACTGACCATAAAATGGAAGAAGCGCGCGATGAACTTTCTTAACAGAGCACGCATTTTGATAATAAAATTCAATGATTTGCAAGCGTTGTTCGTTTGTAAGACGATTCATGGTTAAATTATAGAACAAACTGAAGATGTTTGACAGTGAAACAAAACACGAAAGGTGCGTGAGCTGTTTAAACCAGTGTTGCCAAAAAGATAATAGCTAAAAAATCACCCGTTACTTACATATATCCGAAAAAAATTTAAAACACCCAGTTTTAGACCTTGAAGTCTGTTTACAGGCTTTTCGACTGCATACGGAAAAGAGCGAAAGTGTTTGCTAATGAAGATAGGATATGAAACTCTTTTATGCTTCATATTTGGAGCATAGTCGTAATGTGGCTTGTGATTTACTATCATCCTATTACTACAGCAGAGATTTGTTAAAAAAAAATTTTTTTTATTTTTTTATAAGAAGGATTCAATGAAATTATTTCTGTATGTAAACAATACGAATTGTTTGAATAAACCAATGCTAGTGGGGAATACTGCTGATCTATGTGTAGGAATGTTTCGGAAATCGCATGCTATGCTGAAAGAAATCAATATCAGGAAGTTTTCATGGCTTACAACATTTTTGTATGGAATACTATTCCACTTTTTGGCAATTCGATTGCTTTAGGCAGTCTAATTAATGGCAGTAGAGATTGTGTTTTGGCTTAACAGGAAATAAATTATTTTTGTTCGCTCCGCTAAGCATTAGAACCAATTCACTGCGATTCAACAACCTTGTTCCGTGACTCAAACCCTAGCAAGTTGCATGGGTTTGTAACATTATATGCAAGTGATCTTCCGGACTCTTGTTCGATCACACTAGTGGGTGATATGCTTCTTTCGTCCCGCTAGCATTGAGAATCAATTCACCGCGAATTAACATAACACACTAGTGTGTGATATCCTTCATAGCGTTTATGCTTGACATGAGTTTGACATTTGCTTACCAGAATATAAGAATGTGAGTCCAATATCTGTTTAAACTTCAACAGGAAGGTTATTATGTATTTCGATTCGAAAGAATCGATTCATTACAATATCACGCTGTAAAGTATTGTGTATCTTTCAAATCTAAATACATAATAACCCCTCATATTCAGGTCACCGGGTTTAACTGACCCTTAAAAGGAATTATTTAAGCTTGTTTGTTTCTATTGGTACAAGTATATTAAATGATCAAATTCTTACACGTTTTTTCATGCCAAAAGTAGGTTACAAATTATACGTTTTTAAATTTGATCTGATATTACTAACTTCATACTTAAGATCTGCACCAGAGGGTTAGGTTAGGTTAGGTCTGAGTGGTAGCTCTGATTTCACAAAGCTCACTTGAGCACGCAGAGCGGCCCGTTGCGAATTCATTCGAATCTTACACTAAAAAGTAGTGTGTTTCGAGAATTGTTCTTACCATACAAGTCTGGTGTTGGAGGTGACCCATATTAAACACGAGACAGACTTTATGGAATAGAATTTCCCCGAACATAAATTTCAACATTACAAAGGCTATAAAATATGAGTTATGGAGCAAATGGCCATATAATATCAAATTTATATCGCTACATTAATACAGACTTCCAATTGTGCACATACCGATTTTTTTTTCGTACATATGTATTCGTAGATGATAACTTTTACGATTGAAAATTTATTGCGTAATTTTGTTTTTATGAAAATCGATTAGTAACGGCCTTTCTGCGATATGTACATATCAGAGATCAGAAATGAATCGCTTTTTCGCTACTCATAAGTGCTCATGAAATTTTAAGTATGAGTGAGTCAACAGTATTGAAATCCAACTACTCTGATTCATTCGTACTCACTACAGCATTGATTTATAAGCACAAGTTACAATGAGTATGAGTACAACGTTGACATCAAACTCACAACATTCGAAATATGTTTGATTCATACGCCTACTCATTCAGATCAGAGATCAGCAATGAATCGCTTTTTCGCTACTCATAAGTGCTCATGAAATTTTGAGTATGATTGAGTCAACAGTATTGAAATCCAACTACTCTGATTCATTCGTACTCACTACAACATTGATTTATAAGTACAGGTTGCAATGAGTATGAGTACAATGTTGACATCAAACTCATAACATTCGAAATATGTTTGATTCATACGCCTACTCATTCAGATCAGAGATCAGCAATGAATCGCTTTTTCGCTACTCATAAGTGCTCATGAAATTTTGAGTATGAATAAGTCAACAGTATTGAAATCTAACTACTCTGATTCATTCGTACTCAGTACAACATTGATTTCTAAGTACAGGTTGCAATGAGTATGAGTACAACGCTGACATAAAACTCATAACATTCGAAATATGTTTGATTCATAAGCCTACTCATTAAGATTCACAAATTTAGAAAAATACTTGTAATATGTACTCATAAATGAATCGATTGATTGGAATCATTCATCAAAATTTACAGTCTTAGTTGTTGTTGCATTTACAAAAAAAGAAGAAAGAAAAAGACAAAGACAGCAAGCAAAGCAAACACACAATCTTCTAGTGAGTATTGTAGTGTTCGCATGCGAATCATACTTATTTTGTGATTCTTCTAAATGTTGAGTAAAGAAGAGTCGCAAGCAACAACATCATGCGTATTGTTAAATATGACTACGATGAGTACTTCAAACTTTGAATATGAGTAGTATGAGTATGATATTAAAATAAGTGTGAATGCGTATAAGTATCAGAGATTATAAGTATGATTCGAATCTACTTATCGTTTTGAATACTCATTGCTGAATATGAGTAGTATGAGTATGATATTAAAATAAGTATGAATGCATATAAGTCTCAGAAATTATAAGTATGATTCGAATCTACTCATCGTTTTGAATACTCATTGCTGACCTCTGGTACATATTTAACATCAGTTTATTATGTGCATAACTATTGAAACTTGTTCAATAAACAAAATTTTACAATTCTTTCTCTAATATAGCAAAATAAATTATAAAAGCTAAGCTTAATTTAAGTTTAAGTTTTATTGTATGTTTGTTGTAAGTTAATTAAGTTAATATATTTTCTAAATTTTATTAAAACGCAACTAAAATCTTTAACTAAATCTACTAAATGATACTCGTATAATAAATGAAAATTTAAATGAAATAAAATTCGTATAAAAATAATAAAAAAAAAACTTCAAGCAATAGTCTTATATCAAATACGATAGTTATTAACAGAATACCAAAAAAAAAAAGAAAATAAAAAAAAAGAAATCTTATAATAAGAAAAAAGTGTTTTTCATTATGCCGCAGCAACTAATTCATCAATTTCACTTAATACTTGATAAATTGCTTTAAAATAATTAAAAAAATAATAACGGAATAATAATAATAAAAAATATTTAAAATAGATAATTCTACGTCTTTATATACAAATTAAATTAAAAAGTAAATAAATAATAATAAAAAAATGCATTAAAATTCATTAAAAATCATGCAAGGAACTTATAATATGTACTTAATATTAAAAACATTATAAAAAAAAACCAAAAAGGAAAATCATTAAACGTACATACATTTAAAAATTGTTTGCCTATAAAATTTATTATTAAAACAAAACAAAAAAAAGAAAGCAAAGGAAAGAAAGAAAAATCCATATTTAAAACCCATTAACATGAAAAAGAAAAATTGAAATTTGATTCCTTTTCTTTTAAGTTAAGAGAAATTGAAAAATAAAACCAAACATTTAAAATAAATTGAATAATAAAAGTTTTATTAAGCAAAAGTTATTTGTTTATAAACAGGTAAGTAAATTCATTATTTTATTAACGTATTCACCATTCTCATTTACCACCATGGCTAGGCATAACAAGCTATGACTTCTACAAGTCTAGGTCTTGCGAATGCAGTTTTATAACCATAAACGTAGTAAAGGTAATATTGTTAAGAGGATTAAAATTGAATATTTCTCAAATTTCTTTTTTTATTTGAAAGTACAATCCTTTCGGTTAATAATGGAAAATAATTTCATTCAAATGGCTGCCTCGGCTAGCCTACACGATCGGTCCAATTTTTAAGCACATTATCGATTGCGTGCAGCCAATGGCTTCACGAATATTGTCCTTTAAAGCGTCAATTGTCTCTGGCTTGTCGGCGTTAACACTTATCTTTGACGGCACCCCACATATAATAGTCCAACGGTGTCAAATCGCAGCTCCGAGGTGGCCAAACGACATCATCTCTGCGGCTGATAATGCAATCTTCAAAAACAGGGCGCAAAACATCGAGTGTAGCTTCGGCTGTGTGGCATGTAGCGCCGTCCAGTTGAAACCAAATGTTGCCAATATCATCCTCTTCAATTTTTGTGAACAAAAATTTGTTCAACATGGCCCGATAACGATCGCCAATGACTGTAACGGCCACTCCGCACCAAACAGTGACTCGTTTTGGGTGCATCGGCTTTTCAATGTATGCGTGCGGGTTTTCTGTGCCCCAAATGCGACAATTTTACTTGTTTACATACCCACCAAGATCAAAATGAGCTTCATCTGAAAAGATGATTTTTTTTTTGCCAAAATCGGCATCTTCTGTAAGTCGATCGCAGGCCCACTTAGCGAAGCGAAAACGCATTGGATGGTCAATTGGCTTCAGCTCCTGAACCAATTGGACTTTGTATGGCGTCATACCAAGGTCTTTATGCAAAATTCGTCTCAATGATGTCTCCGAAATGTTCAATTGTTGAGAACGACGGTGAATTGATGTTGATGGCGCTTCACGCACACTTTCTGCCACAGCAGCAATATTCTCGGGTGTACGCACAGTTTTTGGCTTTTCACGCTTTGGTTTATCAATGAGGATGCCAGTTTCTTTCACTTTTTTCACAAGATAACGAACATATGGAGCTGACGGTGTTTCTCTTCTTCCAAAATCCGTACGCAATTTTCGCACACATTCTGCAACATTACCATGATTTTCAAAGTAATGTCGCAATATTTCCCAGCGTTGTTCAAGCGTATACACTACCATATTCGTTCAGCGGAAGGATACAAATAATTATCTGTCAAATCAGACATGAGCTAAGTGTTACCATTTACGAAATAAGTACTAGTTGAAAAAAAAAACGTTAGATGGCGGTCCCGATACATTGCTGAGGAGCTGGCCAGAATCGGTACCGAGCTCAAAACCTAAGACATTTTATACGGCATAAATGTTCCAATTGCTTCAGTTAGACTAGGTGTTCTTCGCTTGTTCGCAGGGAGGCTCGACTTCGTTGATAGCAGGAGAGTACGTGCAATATTGCTAAGCTTGTTTGGATAAGAAAAAACTGGTAGCCATCCATCGCACAATTGCGGTTCAACATACCAATGTCAAACTGGAAGGCATGCCAATAGACTTTACATTCTCTAGAATGACTTCTGTGGGTTTTTTACCTTATAATGTCAGTGCTCATTTTCATTATGAAAGAGCACCCAGCATCCAGTCATCTCTGGAAAACATCAGAATGGTGAGATTGTGTACTAGCTTACCTACCTCGCCTTTGTTCTTCCATGTGGTCGTTGACAGCATTTAGACAAAAGTTACATGAAAGGCAGTTGTCACGAATGCAAAAATTAAACAAAAGTTTTCATTAGAGAACTCCGGACTAAGAACTAAAAATTACTATCCCAGAGCTTACTAGAGCAGCATGGAATTATTAGAGTTCGTCATTTAATGCCCTTAAAGCTCTTACGGGAACATCCTGGGGTATGGATATGGAAACTTTGGTATCATCATACAAGACCTTTGGGTGCACCCTTTTGAACTATTCAGCCCCTGTTTGAACACCTTACCTTAAAAAGACACTGACCAGTGTTGCAGATCACTCAGAGCAATGCGTTAAGAATTTCGAACATATATTATATCAGAATGAAAAACGTGTAAATCACTTACACGTGAATACCAAGATGCTGTCTGTCATGCAACGTGTTGGGTTATATTTCTACTCACCCACCAAATTGTTCGACGTGTTGTACATGATTTTCTCTGCTTTAATCTTAGACATCTATGATGTTATTCCGTCTAATGTTGACCGATTTTCAATGTTAAATACTAACCAAATTGTTCGACGTGTTGTGCATGATTTTCTCAGTATCCGAGATTAAATCTCGGATATTATTCCGTGTGACCCACCAATATCAGTGAGCCTTGAATCAATCGACGGTCACTGAATGCATGAACGACTATAGCTGCAACAGAATACTGAATGAACACCCACTTGCGATTTCTGGTAGTTAGAGGCAAATCTATCGACGCTCACTGAATCCATGAACGACTATAGTTGCAACAGAATACTGAAACTACATACCTACCTAGACCAACTAGCTCCATCTCGACAATGTTGAGATCTGGATGATTCAGTTAACTGCTACCGTGAGAGAATGACTTCTGGCTCCATGAACCATTGTCTTGTATGTGTTCAAGGCCCTCACTGCATAGTACACTCATTCAACTGTCCTTTACTGCCACAGCTTTGCTAACGCTAGACTTATTGTTTAACACGTTGACTGCCGCGGCAATTTTCAGAAAACTTGACGAAAAACGACAATTTGATTTTTTCACATTAGTGAGCACGAGATAGTTTGGCGCCCTAGAAGGGAACGCAATCTACAATTTATCTCGTAGTCGGCAGTCAACGTGTTAATGTAAACCTTCAGAACATTATTCCTCCTTACGTCGCACTATGTGGCATTTTGCCTGAAAACCTGGCCAAAATTAATAGAAGTGTTTTATGAGTTAATGGCTGGAATTTTTTGATAGTGTTAGTGATAATTAGGCCCAAGGATGAATCCAACTGATTTTGGTTCAAATCGGTCCGGGATTTCGCCTAGCCCCCATACAAATTCCCCTCGAAATTGCACTTATTTACACATAATTAAATTTACACATGATAAAATTTAGCATGGATCAGTTCTGTGTACTAAGAAATCATGGTGTAATGTTTTGTGAAAATCGGATCACATTTGACCCTAGTCCCCATATAGTCCCCTTAAGAAATTCACGTTTGCGCTTATAAATGGCTTAAAAACATCGGTATCGTGATGAAATTCGGTATGAACGTGTATTTTGTAAATCTAATTCATATTATCAAATTTTGTTATGGTCGGTCCATAATTGCCCCTTGGTCCAAAATAGGGCCCCTTAAGAAAATATTTTTAACAATTATAATTGGCTTAAACATTTTATTACCTCTATGAAATTCGACATGCACATGTTTAATATGAATGTGAATCATTTTATCTCATTTTATTATGATCGGATCATAAGTGTCCCTAGGTACCACATACGGTCCATTAAGAAAATCAACCATACATCTCATATTGTTATAATAGTCGATTTACATATGTAATTAAGTTTTTAAACTTCTATGATAATCAATATTTATTCATAATATTTATTTTACATTATTTAATACTTAACTTAAAAATACTTAAAAAGTGAAACCAACTGCAATCGTTATCATTTTCATCATCAATGTCAGGAGGGAGTAATTTAATAATATCTGAATTCCTTCGCAATTTTTGTGTACTGCAGCTTATAAAAGGGTCACTGCTTAAAAGTAACCTATTCAGGACATCTCGATTGGTATCGCTTCTACTGAATTTCCTCGCATAATCGTACGCCATATGGCTTTATTGCCTATGCCTTTATTACACTGCGTCTAATTTTTTTAATTTTTCAAAAAAAGTAAAATTTTCAAAAAATCGCCAAAAATAATTGCGCAAATTTGCGCAAACTTTTCTTTTTGATCCTGAATGTAGAGAGTTCATATTTTCTTGTGGTATATAACATTAAACTACTAAAAACTACTTTCACCTTTAAAATCCTTATCTTTTTTTAGGGAGGGTAAAAAAAGATGAAATTTTTATTATTTTTAAATTTTGAACGAATAATTTTACCATTAATATATGAGATATACAATATATATAAAAAAAACTGAAAGTAGTAGTTGCTCATACCTTTCAAATAAAAAAAAATCAATATAAAATCTCTATTCGTTTAGCCACAAAAAAATATCATATAAACCTATTAAAATTTCAAAAAAACACCAAAAACGTATTTAATTTTCTTCACTTTCCTGACTAACATCGTCTCAAGTCTACAAATCTCAACCTAAAGTCGTGAACTATATAATGCAGAATTTTGTTGTCTATCGAACTGCATACTCAGTTTCTTAAATTTCTTTAAATTCATTTTTGCCTTTTTGGCCAGCTTTTCAGGGTAAATGCCACATAGTGCGTCGCCCGATTGTCAATATTCAATGCTTAGTGTGAGTCTTGAATCAATCGACGCTCATTGAATCCATAGTTGCAGTAGAGTACTCAATGTATAACCACCTTCGATTACGGGTAGCTAGAGGCATTTACGTGGGCCAACTCGATTTAGTTTCAAAGCCCTTACGACTCGTTATCCTTATCCAATTTTTGCCCGGTAAAACTGTGTTTGAAACCAAATGAGATATCAACTGGTATACTAATAAACCCTGTTTTAAGTTCCACAGGAAATTTTCTTCAAATATAGGAGGGCACTTACAACAACAATTATATTCTTTAAATTTTGTACAGGTCCATTTAGGACATTATTTTCGTTTTACCACACTGTAGAAGGTTTAATAAAGAAAGCTTCATTTTATTTTATTTTTTTTAATTATTTATTATAAACGATAAGTTAATGATAGATTATTTACATTAGAGATTGTTTGTCTCTATTATTTGTTTGTTTGTTTGTTTTCTTTTTATATACTTATGCTGTGGTATTTTAAATGTTTTAAGTATTAAATGTGTTATACAAAATCGTTGCTTATTCACTATATTATTTTTTTGTTCTTTATTGATTTGATTTTTATTTTTATTTAATTTGCTAGTTTTATGGTCATTAACAAAAATATACTATATGTATGTATACGTGTATGTATATGTATAGTACCTAATGCTAAATTTTTATTAAAACTATTATTGCTTTTTTTTCTTACAGACGAAGAAAAAAAATTTCTTTAAACTGAATAGAATAGTAAAAAAAAGTGTTTTATAAAGGGAAAAACACTTGGGATTCTCATATTACAAATGACATTACATTGTCGTATTTATTTAATATTATAAGTATTGTTTATTAAATAGTTTTCTTTTTTACACAAACTTATATACGAGAGAAATTTAATTATTCTAAATTAATGTATGGGGGGGGGGGGGTAAGGTAAAGAATTGAATCATGCGTTAATTTACCTTTTTTTTATACACAATTTTCTATGAAAATGATGATTTTTTTTATTCTATATGCACATTATTTAAAAGGTAATAGAGTACGTACTTAATTGTAAGGTTTGTTGTTTTATTATGAATTATTATTGAAGGTTTAATGATGTATGCATACATGTTTCTTATACGATATTTCTTTTATTCTACTTTCATTTGTTTTTGTTTTTATTAAATTTACAGTTGTTATCAAGCAACTGAATTTGTTTTTCTTTTTCTTTTTTTTAGTTCATAAATTACTAAAACTATGTGATAATCTTATGAATAGTTTAATAAAAAAAAATTAAAACAAATTTAAGAAAAGAAAAAAAAGAAACCCTAAGCTAAGCTTAAGTTTAATTGTAATATTAGTTAGCAGTAGTAGATTTAATTTTACAGGATTTACAATTGCCCCTGTTAGTAAAAAAGGGTTTGTATCTAAGCATAGGTTCATTTGGATACTACCGAAAATGTAGTACCACCACGTATTTACCAAATTTTATATACATTTTGTTGGGTTTAAAGGTAAAAGCAAAAGTATAACAAGCAATTAAAATTAAAAGGGTAATGCACCTTAGGGTTAATTTCATCAATTTGGCCAGCAGATGAAATAAGGGACACCGCACTGTAAAAGAGATAAAAAAATAAATGATATTGTAGTAATAGATTCATAAGACCGGTATAATAATAATTTAAAAAAAAAAAAAAAAAAAAAAAAAAAAAAAAAAAAAAAAACGCCAAAGGTCAAGCCTAATTTTACTGTACAGTAAGCCTTCGATTTACGTCGCCTCAATTAACGTTGTTTCGATTTACGTCGTCACATTTTTTGTTCCCTCTAACTTCAATTTGCGTCGTCATTCGATTTACGTCGTCTTTTTTTGAAACCAACTGCGACGTAAATCGAGGGATTACTGTAACTTTTTTAAGTTCCTTGTTAAAAACATACTACTTTGTAGTACGAGCAATATGAAATTCGATTTACGTCGTTTCGATTTACGTCGCCTTTTTTGGAACCAACTGCGACGTAAATCGAGGGATTGCTGTATATGAGAAACGTAGTTAATAAATTAACATCTTAAACTAAACAGCGAGTCTTCACTAATAGTTGCCTGTGCCTGTATAAGAGGCAAAAATGATCATCGAGAAGGACCAAAAATCATCAGAAGAAGAATTCTTACCATATTCCGCCAATATCTCTTCGAGTGATTGATTGATTTCTAGTTGTTCTACTTCTCTCTGGCGGGCAAGTGATTTTACAAAGAAAATAATTCAATGAGCTTAAATTACATGAATTTGGTGGCCAATTAATTGACTTAACGCCATTTTTTGAATGCAAGTTTAAACTCGAGATTCAGTTAATCTCCAGTTAAACTCCGTTTTCAGTTTTTGAATTTACTTAATCTTGAGTTTAACCTTACGGTTAAGCAGTTAATCTCGAGATTAAACCACCAACTATGAAAAGTAGTTGACAAATTTTATTTAAAAAAAAGCTTTTAAGTGAGGGGAAGCCGAATAAGACAAATATTTAAATGACTATGAATTATATAAAACACTTTTTTTATTTTAAGAAAAAAAATTTTCTTCCATAAAGATCAACAGTATTCAGCTTTTGTTTGTTTGTTTTTGTTATATACAAAAGCAAATTGTTGTGAAATACTTTGCAAAAGTAGTAAACACAACAAAATAAACGAAAAAAATGTTGCCATTTTTGCTTATAAGTACGGCAGCTCTACAAGGTTAATCTCCAGTTAAATTCCCATTCAAAAAATGAAAACTCAGTTAACTGAAGATTAACTTTAACTGGAGATTAACTTAATCTCGAGTTTAAACTCGCATTCAAAAAATAGCCCTTATACGTTAACTCGCTCTTTCAAAACAAAGTTTCTTAAAGTAAATCAAACCTAACTTTAATTCCAGCACAAGTAGAATCTTGAAAGCCTTTAAGCCAATATCCTGCTTTTGTTAAATCTGCCATAAAATAGAAGAACACTTGCTTACTTGTTTTTATAACAGCTACGGCTTCTTTTGCACTGTTCATCTTACGGGATGTGCATTGTAAGTAGAAATTAATGTGCTTTTAAAGCAATGCATTGTTACTCGAATTAGCCGCTCTGAAGAGCGACTATGTACGTCATAAAATGCACGATAAGTTTGACGAACAGAATCATTACTTTGAGTAAATGTAATCCGAGAGTAATGTATTTTCTTACTCGAATTAGCCGCTCTTAAGAACGACTATGTACGCCATAAAACGGACAAGGCGCACGAAAGGTTTGACGAACAGAACAAAATTCAACAATTTGTAACGTTGCTCTGGTGTAAGTCTATCCATAATGAAAGGTTAAACTAAACATAAGGCCATTATAGGAGTTACCAACTCAAATAATGGGTCCGCCATCTAACGTTTTTTTTTTCAACAAGTGCTTATTTCGTGATTGGTAACACTTAGCTCATGTCTGATTTGACAGATAATTAGTTTTATCCTTCCGCAGAACGAATATGGTTGTGTATACGCTTGAAAAACGCTGGGAAATATTGCGACATTACTTTGAAAATCATGGTAATGTTGCAGGATGTGTTTGAAAATTGCGTACGGATTTTGGAAGAAGAGAAGCACCATCAGCTCCGTATGTTCGTTATCTTGTGAAAAAAGTGAAAGAAACTGGCATCCTCATCGATAAACCAAAGCGTGAAAAGCCAAAAACAGTGCTGCTGTGGCAGAAAGTGTGCGTGAAGCGCCATCAACATCAATTCACCGTCGTTCTCAACAATTGAACATTTCGGAGACATCATTGAGGCGAATTTTGCATAAAGACCTTGATATGACGCCATAAAAAGTCCAATTGGTTCAGGGGTTGAAGCCAATTGATCATCCAATGCGTTTTCGCTTCGCTACACTCGATGTTTTGCGCCCTGTTTTTGAAGATCGCATTATCAGCCGCAGAGCTGATGTCGTTTGGCCACCTCGGAGCTGCGATTTGACACCGTTGGACTATTATTTGTGGGGTGCCGTCAAAGATATGTGTTACGCCGACAAGCCAGAGACAATGGACGCTTTAAAGGACAATATTCGTGAAGCCATTGGTGAAATACAGCTGCACACAATCGATAATGTGCTTAAAAATTGGACCGATCGTGTAGGCTACTGCATGGCCAGCCGAGGCAGCCATTTGAATGAAATTATTTTCCATTATTAACCGGAAGGATTGGAAGGAGGAAATAAATTTGAGAAAATATTCAGTATTTTTTTAAAGCATTTTCAAAAAAAAAGAAGTTATTTGGCGGACCCTATATATGTATATGATGATATTATCCATCCTATTCAATTTGAAAAACTCAACTATTGTGTCTAAAACATTAGCTAATGTGCGCTAAAAAATAATTCAATGAATTATGTTTAAACAGAACTTTAAAGGACAAGTCAAATGATTTACAAATCAAATTTAAAATGCATTTTCGTATAATTGAGGAAAGCCTATGGTAATATCGTCTTTTGTAAGACTTTCAGTTTGGTTTTATTAATATTCCGTTTCCCAATAAACTGGTTATTTATTCAAACAGGAGTAGCTATCATATAAAGATCTAGTTTGTGTGATATTTTTTAAAATGCTTGACGTAGCATTAGCTAATACCAATGCTGCAATACTAATCCTGAACGATAATAAAAGTATTCTCATGTCAAATTTCCTTAAATACATTGCAAAAGATTTTTAATTTGACTTTTGTTTGAGCGTTTAAAAATTATTTTAAAAAATTTTAAAATAAAAATTAGAAATTATTTCTGCACTTACCCCTATGTTTGCATTGTTGATGATGTCCCAGTTGATTCTATTTTTGTATTTTCAATTAGTTGTTCATTCTATCAGTAGGTGAATTTAATTTTTATCGCCTTGCTAGTGGTGTTAAAATCGTATTGGACGCACCAGAATTTATAGAAATCATGTCAGTAACAGTTGCCATATTGGAGGCGGCATTTAAATTCGGCTGGTGATAATAGACAGGCGGTGGTGGTGGTGCAGCAAAACCACTATGGTGGTGATGTATTGGATGATAATTATGTAAATATGATGCAGTTGTTGATAAAGTTGCAGAGGCTGACGACGACGATGACGTCAGTGAAGAGGTGTGTGCTGCCGCTACATGTGCTGATTGTTGTTGCTGTTGCTGCTGTTGATGTTGTGGCGGCGTTTGAGCATGGTGTTGATATGTTCTCGTATACAAACCACCTCCTCTGGAAGATTTTGTCTATAACCCAGATATCACAACTTCATGCTGAGCATCATCATCCATATCGGGTAGTTCCTGTTTTTGTATAACTACTTGACGGTCGGCATTGTCTTGTTGGTTCTGTTGTTGCGATTGTGGCACTTGAGCAGGTTGTCGTGGTGCAGTCTGACCATATTTCTCATGGATGCCACGATGACGTTTCAATGCAAAACGATCTGCAAAAGCCGCCGAGCATATATCACATTTAAAAGGTTTTTCGCCCGAATGTACTTTGGCATGATTTTTCAAGTGAGCAGCTTGTGAGAAGGCCGAACCGCATATTTCACATTTGTAGGGTTTTTCACCAGTATGAATGCGACGGTGATTCCATAAGGTAGCATGGCGGGCGAAACCTTTGTCACATACCTCACAGACATAAGGTCTTTCACCGCTATGCGTGCGTTCATGGTTTTTCAAGTGAGGCGATTGTGAGAATTGCATGCCACAGGTTTGACATCTGCATTGGAAAAATCATTGTAAATTTGGCGTTTTATTTTAATTTAAAGAGTACTTACTTGTAAGGCTTTTCGCCGGTATGTATACGAGCATGATTCTTTAAATAGACAGCTTTAGCAAAGGCCAATCCACATATGCTGCATTTATAGTTCTTTTCGCCACTGTGTAGTTTTTTATGAGACCATAAGCTTGAATATCGGGAAAAGGTGCCACCACAAATATTGCAGGTGAAAGGTTTAGGATTTCTAAACGCAAATTACGGCAACGTTAAGGATTCATATGAAAAGTTACTAAAATCTATAGAACTTACTCTGTTTTTACTGCAGCCGTATTTGGCTTGATGCCTGTTGCTCCTGAACCCGCAAATACTACACCAGAGCCATTACACTTATTACACTTGGTCACTTTGGGTTGAGGGAATTTCCTTTTTGACGATGATGATGCTCCGCCACAGTTGGTATGTTCCCGTTTTATGTTTACGCCCGAAGAGCAGGCATGTTGTTGACCATTTCCTAGCAATTGCACATGATTATGTAACATATTTTGGGCGTTTAATGAGTCCATTGATGATTCTGAATTACCACTAGCCAAGTCGTTCATTTCGAATTTAATTTCACCGTCTGGTGCTACGAATATCTGTGTGGGAGTCACTTGTTGCGCTGCAGCCATAACAGCCTGTTGAGCCTGATCGTTATGTAGGCAAGTGTCGCAACGGTTTACCTTGGAGCCTTTACGTTTAATCGGTTGTAAGATTTGCACGCCACACGATGTACACTTACTCTGTTCTAATTTTAACGATTTGCCTACTGTTGTTGTTGAGTCACTCGATTGTTGTTGGTGCTGTTGATTTTGTTGATGCTGTTGCTGTAATTGCTGTTGTTGCTGCTGCTGTTGTTGTTGTTGTTGCTGTTGTTGTTGAAGTACTGATGATGCTGGTTCCAATGCCTCTGTAGCTACAATTTGAATTTGTCCCATTTGACCATTTTCGGTTATAATATTTTGTGTCTGTACCAAACCTTGGGCGTTTACAACGATTGAGTCCTGCTGCTGTTGCTGTGTCTGATGCTGTTCACCACCGTCCTGAGCATGCATACGCTTATGATGATTCAACAAAGCCAAATGGGAAAACATTAGGCCACACACATCACACTTGAAACTGATATTTGAAATTGTATTCTGTATGGGTGAGATTGTCTGCAAGGATTGCTGAAACCACCAAATGGAAAACATAAACAATAGATTAAAAACATATTTTCGAGGCGACATTATTATAAATTTAGAAAACCTTACTGCTGCTAAGGGTTTATTCTGATTAACAATTTGTAGACGGCCTTGTGAATCTAGAGTTGCAATGCCAATAGTGCCACCTTGATTCAGTTGATTCAATTGCATGCCATTTACCAAAGCATAATTGTAACCACCAACGGGTTGAGCAATATAACAAGTTTTACTTTCGTCTGTGGCCAATTGTGCTAAATTTACAGTTGCTGCATTACCCTGCCAAAGACTTATTGAAATTTATATGCCTTTTTTTTAGAGAAGTAAAGTAACCAAAATTCCACTTACATTAGTTGTTGTATAATAGAATGTGGGCTGATCCTTTTGTCCTTCAATTTTGGGCTGTTTTAAAATAGTTCCGTCTGCGGTTTGATACTGTATAGCGGTTGGCTGAACATTTGCTCCAAGAGCATTTGTGAATATTATGTTTTTAGTGATATCTTCCATCATTTGAATGCCTTTTTTCAGCAATCTAGAAAAATAGGAATATTCAGAAGAAAAAAAAAACAAATTAAGTTTTTACTTTAAGAGAAATTGCATACATAGTAAATAAAAATACGTAATCAACAAGAACCTGTTGGTAAATTAAAAATTTCTTTCTAATAATTTGCTTTCTCACTTTTTTTTTGACAAAAATAAAAACTTCAATATGGCAAAAAGGGATATTTCCTACTTATTTTTATTAAAAGGAACGCATGTACTATGTATATATGTATGTCAATATGTGGCCGAAACAATTATTGTTTTATTTCTATAATAAATAAAAAAAACGCACAAATAGCGGAATCTATTAAAACAAAATTAGTGAACAAAACATTGATTGAAATGAAAATAATGAAATTAAAGTCTATTCTTTGATTCATTACCTTAGACTTTGTATGATGTAGCATTGTTAACACAAATCTGATGAATTAGTATCTTCTAGAATAAAAAGAAAGAGAAAGTCAAAAGGAGTTTATAGTAGCAATAAAATATGGCAAATATTTTTTTTTTTTTGGGTTAATTTTAGTGCCTGGAAATTAAAATTTGAACAAACAAACAAAAAAACAAAAACAAAACTTAAGGATCAAGTTTTAAAAATTAAAATTCTATTTAAAAAAACGGGAAAAAGTACATTCAATACAATAAAGTAAGAAAAACGTGAAGAATTTAATCAGGTATTAAAAAAGAAATTAAAATTTTTCTCTTATGATAACGCTACTTAAAATTGTTTTCAAATATAAAAAAGAAGTGCGACAAATAGAAGTACTAAATCTATGTATTAATAAAAGTTTACTTATGTATGTCCTCTATTTTCAGTCTTGAACAACTTAAAGAGAATATAGGATCATGCTCTACAGCAATACAAAGAAAGGACAGGACTCAATTACTTTAACTACTTTTTTGGAACAAGACTTTTTTAGGACAAATAAAACGTTTAAAGAAGTCTAATAACATATACAACACAGGCAACACTGGCAAGCAGCTCAATACAAAACTATATTAAAAAACAAAGCCAAAGAAGTAAGATAATAGAGTACAAGCTTCCGTATTCTAGTTTAAGGTCTTATTTAGCAGTCCAGGCCAAACATGCAGCATTATAAATTATTAAACACAACTTGTTACCATAATGAATGTATGTAATTACATCATATCTATCTTACATCATACATCTAAGGACAATTGATTATTCTACAAGTTTATACAGACGATCCAAAAATTATGTGTCATAAACACAAACATATTTTAGATACTGGACGCCAAACAGCATTTGAAGTGAGTGACTATTAATGTGTACAATTATAGAGCAGATGAACTGGTGTGGCACAAGCAGTGAATTTTTCGGAAGCTATCGAATCCCCCTGCTCAAACGGCAAAGGGTTGCGCTCAGTATGGTTATTGGCGTCATTACTGGACACCACATGGCAAACGAATTCTGTTATTGCAGATATGAAGAAATGGGGAAAATGTCAGAGAGGGAGAGAACACCAGGGTGAATACTATATTTATGATTTTTGTGCCTATATTGAACATTAGGAGCCTAAGTTATGCTTTAAAAGGTTACGGGATTTGGGGGAAGTGAACAACTGTGGTATCACTACAGTATCACCTATGAGTGAAATGTTTCCACCATTACATCTTAGCTCTTAGCATCTAGTTTTAATATACGCTGGCAGAGAGGGAGAGAACACCAGGGTGTATACTATATTGATGATTTTTGTGCCTATAATGAACATTAGGAACCTAAGTCAGGCTCTAAAAGGTTCCGGGATTGGAGGAAGTGAACAAATGTGGTATCACTACAGTATCACCTATGAGTGAAATGTTTCCACCATTACATCTTAGCTCTTAGCATCTAGTTTTAATATACGCTGGCACAGCGTGTTTGTCATTTCGATCGCTTTCTCCTGATGTCTTACAATTGACAAATTTATGGCTAAGCATTGAATTGCAACTGGTATGAATCGAACATAAGGATTTTTCTTCCTTTTATTTATGTAAGGCTATTGTTTCAATATTCTTGCGGTTCCAAGCGCTTTTATGTACAATACTTGTCATGTGAGTAATCAATACAGTTTAATGGAAACATATTTCAGAAATCTAAAAGCCTGATCCACAGCCAATGGAGTTATTTAAACGCCAACTACAAACGTTTCTGCCCTTTGAAAGTAGCATATATCTGTCTAATAAGTTTATATATGGAAATTTTCAATAATTATCACGAGCAAAGTGAATTAAACTCATCCCCACTAACAGACACGCCAACCATTAGGCCTTAAAAAAATACAATACGAAAAACATATTTTTCAAACAAAATGTAAACAAACACTATACAAATCTGGCATCTCATGTTGAAAATAAAGAAAAACAAAAACAGTACTGCCAACTGGCGCGCTTTTTGTAAAACGAGACAAACATATATATACACAGAGGAGATAGAAAACTAAAATGAAATGCAAAAATTAATAAATGAATGAAACAAAGCAACAACAACAACAAAAAATGTGAAATGAAAAAATGTGAATGAGAGAAGGAATAAAATTCTGAAGCAATTTAAATATGGCGACGACAGAGACACAAAATCCGAACGAAAAAAAAAACTACGAAATAAAAAATGCAATGTTTTGGAAACTTTTTAAAGGCTACTTAAACAAAACGAAAGAAATAAATATTTAACTAAATATATAGATTGAAAAATAACAAAACTTGTTTAAAAAACATACTAATGATTATTATTGCATACTCAAAATATTATTACTGAGAATTGTCATACTGAAACATTCAGCTTTTGTCTATAATATAAAACAATCTCGTGTATACTTTACCTGTATAGGTTTACGCAATAATTTGGATTTTTTGTCAATCACTTTTAAGGTTTTTCTTTTAGCAAAATTCCTTTGCACTTATTGTTTTGATTAGTTGTTATTGTTTTTAAATGCGTTAATTTTTTTCTTTTAACAACCGCTTAAAAATTCTATTATTGTTTTTTCTTTTTCTAGCAAATTTAATTGAAATGCACTGTGAAATGAAACAGACGACTAAGTAAAGTTTCTTTTGCCAGCGATACACGAACGAGTGAACGATAATGAAAATTTTCTTCGTTTTGCTTTTTTTGTCACACACACACGTCTGAATATTGAATGCAATAGAACACTCCCTTCACTGCTTGCTCTTGTTCAAAATGTTTGCTGCTGTGCTACTTTAATACAATGACTATCGGTTAAAATAGACAAGAAAAGCAATATGGCGGCGCCAAATTTCTTTTCCAGGCTTTAAAATTCTTTTAATTCATAGCTTTTTTTAATATTTCTATAAATTAATATTGTTTTTATAATTCTTCAACGTTTGCAATAAGTTTTTTCAAGTGATTTTAATTATTTCCTATAGATTTAAATTGTAGAAATTAATCTAAGAAAGCCGAATATTTTCTCTGCCGTTCGCACTTGTCCACTGCTAAAATAAGACTGATGACACACACAGTTTTACTCTCTCTTCGCCTGATGGCGATGTATCAACGAATATACGATTTTAGTGTCAGGCAGAAAGAGACAAATATTTGGATTAAATCAAAACAATAGCTTGCTTTCATTCGTTAAGTCTCTTTCGTTAGGTGGATTTTATAGTGATGCCAGATTATTGCTAATGAGACTACCCATGCAAACAAATATAATAAAAATTCAGATTTTTAGATTTGTTTCCTATTTTGGTGGTTGGAAGGAATTACATTTTGTTGTTAAGCTTCGGTTGTGTTGAATAGTTTCTCCGGAGTGGTGAGTTTTTATCACATATGGTGAGTTTGTCTGGTTGATGAATAAAAGTGAAATTTACTACTACAGCATTACTCATGTTATTATCCATATGTACGCAATACCAATGCACACTGTATTACCAACTGTAGGGTTTATGTCTGGATTGAATATAATCAACATCAGATAGTGGAGTCACATACATTCAATAAAAAGGAAGGAAAAATGAAATAAAATGTGATTTCTTCACAATCTTTTTTATTTTCGGGCAACACTGTTTACATATAATATATGTTTGTTATGATATAATATGTTTATTACAGTATAACGAATGTGGCACAAAATTGCTATCAAATTAGGTTCAGAGGGTATCTAGGTATCTAGCATATGTAAAGGCGTTTGAATTAAGACTGGGTGCTTCAAATGAAAATAATGTTTTTAAAGAAACCGTTCATGAAGAATTTTAAAAAATTTAAAACTTTAAAATATTTGTTATCATATTTATATAGAGCTTTAAAAACCTAGCACCTAGCAACATACACATTCAGCAGATTATTTTATTGATCGCTTAAGTAAGAAAATTGAAGTAAAATACTTTTTTTCTAATAATAATCTTTAAAATTTAAATTCAGCCAGCTGAATAACATAAAATAAGCGTTTTCTCTAGCAATAATAACACAATGTTATGCCGCGGCCTTTATGTATTAATGTTTGGCCAGCTGAATAACTTTTACAATTTGTTAATATGGTGTTTGCAATTGGACAATTGGGTGGCAGTGAATTTAATTTGGTATTAGAAGTTACAAATAATACAATTCAGCTTTCTGAATAACAAAAAATATACTTAAAACGTTGTCAAAGTTAGAAAATAATGGAATGCATTCAGCTGAATAACAAACAAGTATCTAAAACATTTGAAAAACTCACAAAGAAACAATTTAACTAGCTGAATAACAAAAAACGTTAGAAATAATACAATTCACCCAGCTGAATAAATAACATTACAAAGAAAAATAAAAAATATTTTTAAATTCGTATTATAAGTTATAAATAAAGCAATTCAGCTAGCTGAATACCTGAAAGAATATTTAAATAGTTTATTAAATTTGCATATAAAACAATTCAGCTGTCTGAATACTTAATAATTATCACAATCTTAAAATTCAGCTTGCTGAATAATAACAAAATAAACTACTTTTTGTTTTTGTAAACTCACATTAAGCGGCTTTAATAGCATCTTTAAAGAAACAACATTTCGGTTTTTCCTTTTAAATTTGATCATACAATTTGTCGCCACAACATTGTATTAAATTATTGGATTTTCTCTAACAGAGTCTTTCTTTTTTTGTATGTAAGCATAGAAATGGATTTAGGCCTTCTAGAAAATCACGATCATAAATCAAATTAAAAAAATCGAAACAGACATAAATGATATAAAATTATCAACTCAAATTGGCAGCCCGAAAAGTGTCTAAAGAAATGGAAAGAAAATTATGTATGTAACCCATAAACAGTAACATAAACCCACATATTTTGTTGCTTTTGTTGTTGTTGTTGTCGTTGTGGTGGCATTAAAACATCGCCCGTGCACAAATGGAGAGACACTTTCAGTCATAAAAAAATTTATTATGAAAGATTTTATGGTAAAGGAACCACCACCACACTTACATTACATTCATGATGCTACTACAGTTGCAGTTGCAGTTGAAGATGCAGATACAGATGCTGCTGCTGTTAGTTATTTTGTAGCAGTACTTGCTTATAAATTATAAACAAAGTAGTTAAATGGGAAAGAAAACCAACAATAAGAAAGGAAGAAGGAAAATACGTAGAATCGTAGTGTAAAGTTTTCGATTATTAAAGTTTAATTTAAAATATTTACGAGTAGAAATCTCATAAAGTCAGAAAGTAATAAAAAAAATTGCCATCAGAGTCTCTATATATTTTATAAGTGCGGATTATTAAGGTATTAAACTTAATTGTTTTTGAGAGACATAAAAAAACGTGTACCGGATATTTTTTCTATTGCATATAAATTATCGATATCGATAACTATCTCACTAACAGTTGAGAATGCCAAATTATGTTGGCAATACATCATAGGTTAGGTTAGGGTGACCTGGCAGCCGCTTTAATGGGCACAGCTTATTTAGGTTCTATAAGGTCCCGTTATAACACCGATATTAGTTGTTCTGTCATATAATTACAGTTTACAAGGCTATGCAGAATGACTTTGAGCAATTCCAGCATCTCCGTCAAGGTAGGAATGGACCTCTCTGAACCTTTTAATACCGTGCGAGGTTTCAGACAAGGCGACCCCTTATCATGCGATCTCTTCAACTTCGTCATGGAGAGTGTTCTGCGAAAGGCGGGAGTGCATCGCAATGGCACTATTTTTCAAAAAAGTGTACAGTTGCTTGCGTACGCTGACGAGATTGACATTATAGGGAGAACAAAGAGAGATTATACTACTGCCTTTAGTGCTATTGAACGGAAGTCTACCTAGATGGGTCTGGCAGGAAATCAGGGCAAAACAAAGTATACGTTATCGACAAGTAGAGATGTGCGGCGTATTGGATCTCAGATTATGGCCGATAACTTTACTTTTGAAACAGTCAAGGAATTTATTTATCTCGATTCCGCCGTTACCACCAAAAATGATGTCAGTCTGGAGAACAAGCGCAGGATCACTCTTGCCAACAGGTGCTACTATGGTCTCAGTAGGCCATTGAGTAGCAGAGACCTCTCTCGTACGACAAAACTAACACTCTACAAGACACTCATCCTACCCGTGCTTCTTTATGGCGCAGAGGCATGGACCCTATTAAGCACTGATGCAGCAGCCTTGAGAGTGTTCGAGAGAAAAATACAACGTAAGATCTTCGGTCTAGTGCTAGTTGGCGATGATTTCCACATCCGATCCAACACTGAGCTGTATGATCTCCTCAACGACATAGACGTTGTACAGCGTATTAGTATCCAGCGGCTGCGCTGGCTCGGCCATGTCGTTCGAATGGAGGAAGATGCTCCGGCAGGACGGGTATTTGATGCGGGGACGACCTTGTTTGCATTGGAAGAACCAAATCGAGGAAGCCCTGTCATCGATTGGTGTGACCAACTGGCGTAGGCACGTAGGAGGTAGAGGCACCTGGAAGGATGTGTTACGGCAAGCCGAAATCCTTTAATCGGGCTGTTAATGGCCAATTAAGTAAAGAAAGTAAGTAATTACAGTTTCTGGTTGGCATATCTCAACCATCCCGAGAGTCCTTTGGCCAGATATGTTTTGTACCCAAGTACTCTTCTTCTTTTTAGTAGGCTTCCAAGCACCTCTTCTTCTTTGTCGTTGCAGCTTGGATGATCTGTATACCAAGGACGCAGAATGGTTGCAACAGAATGGAGGTATGTGCATTGGATATACTGCTTGAGTGATTTGAAGACAAGGTCATCTCACGTAAAAGTGGTGGATGTGAATTAGCCGCTGATATCGAGCAATTTGACCCCGTTAGATTTTTTTTCTTGTGCGGTTTCTTAAGTCGCATGTGAATTGGAGTAAAATACAAACCTCAGTCGTCCTGAAAGACAATATAACTCATGCCATCGGTGAAATTTTATATTCCACACAAAATGCCATTAGAAGGCCTTTTAAACAAGGTAGGTAGGTAGGTAGAAGTGGCTGTCCTCTAGATGGAGTCATGAGCGGACACACTTAGGCTGCACACAGGGCCCATTGTGATACCACAGTTCCACATTCTCCCCTATTCCAGGAACCACTCGGAGCTTCCGATGAAGCGACTCAGACTGCCAATATCCATGCATGACAGTTCATCTAGGTCCTCCATGTAGTAGGCACCCAGGTGTCTCTTTCTCCTCTGACCAAGTGCAGGGCATGTGCGCAGTAGGTGAAGAATAGTTTCATCCTTTTCCTCATCTCCACAGCTTCTGCAGAAATCATTCGCGAGGTGTCCAAGACCAATACGCCTCGCATGCGTTCCTATAATACAATGCCCCGTAATAACCCCGATAACAGCGCTGAGCCTACTTGTTTAGAGTTTAAGCAGAGTCACCGTGCACCTTCTATCTTCTATCCTTGGTCAGATTTTTTGCGCCGCTCTGCCCTTGTACGAAGCTGCCTACCTACTGTCGACAAGGTCCACGATTGCATTGTCAATTATAAGCCTGCAGGTATCCAAAGGGATCCCCTTTTAAACAAAGAATTTCGATAATATCTTAAATAAACTTAAACATAGGAATCGCTTAATAAAAGATCCTATTCGTGATACAGTTCTTGATCCGTTTGGGAAATCTCTCTACAGATTTGAACATGATGGATCCATTCATGAGAATGAAGGAAGGCGGAACGTTTAGTTTTCAGTTGCCCTCGATTTAGTTGGAAATGGTTAACATGCCATACCATTCCAGTTTATCCGAGATGTTGAAATATGAAATACAATTGGAATGAGTGTAGTTAGCATATGACTAAAGTCGTGATGGAACGGCAGAGGCAGATTTTTACGCGAGAAAGCTTTAAGCCTTCCGCAAAGTAGTAGCTCATGATTGTCTTATGAAGGGGGAATGATTGATGGATGAAGAGGATGGTAGACTTTTTAGGAGATCCCAATCTCCTCTTCTACAGCAGAGTATGAGGTTGCAGTGGCAGAAGCAAAATTTTACGCGAGAAAGCTTAAAAGCTCTCCGCGAAGTAATAAATACCTTATGGTAGAAATGTAGGATGCACCTTTTCTTGTTGTTCTTCAAACATGAATAAGGCTTTCAACAATATTTATTTAGGACAAGCAGAATAAGAAATCGTTTTTGGAAAGGTTATTGCATGCGGAAAAGTCATGGTCATGGTGGTGCCCTTGAGCCCTATTTTTTTGCGAAAGTGACTGTGATAATGGGACAAAAAGAAATCGATCCATATTCCTTTGGGAACGACGTTGGCCGAGACATCACCGTCATCGGCGTTCACAACAGGTCGATGATAACCATCTTCTCTTAGGTTGAATTGCGTGATCTGGACACCAACGACATGTGTTGTAAAACACGCTCATGCCACATTGTATATTCTGCACGGACAATTTGAGGGCATGGTCAGCTCAGATGAAAGTAATGTGAACTGGCTACAGAGATTGTGGTATTATCTATGAGTACGCAGTCTTATCAGGAGATACCCAAGTCACTTTGTGTAACTTTCTTGGTTTTCTATCTACAATCGCAAAAAAAGCTATTTTCCAACGATTTCTATTAGCTCAAGTAGGCTTGAGTTGAAATCGCCCACAGTTGTTACTACCCCTTCATAGGGTAAAAATAGTAATACTCTCCTAAGAAGGTTAAAATAGAATTGGGAAAACAATTGTTCAAGTTTTCCTAAGCTAAGGTCTATTATCAAGAGTGGTTGGTTTTTCAGAAGTAGGAGGAAGTCGCCGTGGTCTAGTAGGTAGTGTGTGGGCTTATTAGACGTAAGGCCACGGTTCAAACCCCAGGTCAGGCATAAAAACAAAAATATGAAAATTTCTTCGGCGAATTCCTCTCAGCAGATTTCTTGCAAAAACTCTGAGAATAAATAAAATTGCCATGAAAAGTTTCTCAAAAATCTGTCGTTCGGAGTCGACGTTAAACTGTAGGTCCCCTGCCACTCTTGTATAAAAATTAACACACACAACATAAGTAGTGTGAGAAATTAGGTCGTAATCCTGACTGAAAGGTTGTAATGACGAATTATGTTATGTATGTGTCTTAAGTCTTTTGTTTCAAAGGGTCCGCCAAATACCTTTTTTTTTGAAAATGCTTTAAAAACAAAACTACTGAATATTTTCTCAATTTTTTTTTATTTGAAAGTACAATCCTTCCGGTTATTAATGGAAAATAATTTCATTCAAATGGCTGCCTCGACTGGCCATGCAGTAGCCTACACGATCGGTCCAATTTTTAAGCACATTATCGATTGTGTGCAGCTGTATTTCACCAATGGCTTCACGAATATTGTCCTTTAAAGCGTCAATTGTCTCTGGCTTGTCGGCGTAGCACTTATCTTTGACGACACCCCACAAATAATAGTCCAACGGTGTCAAATCGCAGCTCCGAGGTGGCCAAACGACATCAGCTCTGCGGCTGATAATGCGATCTTCAAAAACAGGGCGCAAAACATCGAGTGTAGCTTCGGCTGTGTGACAATTTTGCTTGTTTACATACCCGCCAAGATCAAAATGAGCTTCATCTGAAAAGATGATTTTTTTTCTGCCAAAATCGGCATCGTCTGCTGTAGGCTACTGCATGGCCAGCCGGGGCAGCCATTTGAATGAAATTAATTTCCATTATTAACCGGAAGGATTGTACTTTCAAATAAAAAAAAGAAATTTGATAAAATATTCAGTAGTTTTTTTAAGCATTTTCAAAAAAAAGTTATTTGGCGGACCCTTTATTTTCTTTATGTCTTTAAATTGAATAATTTTTTAATTTTATTTTTTGTTTTTTCAATTTATTGTTATTATTACCGTTCGTATTTGTTTAATAACAAAACCTACCTTTTATAGATAATTTAATTACCTGTAGAGGCAGCAACAACAACAACAATAATCACACCAACAATCAACAACATCAATCACTTTCTAAAGTTTTCCGCATTTTTCAAATGTTTTTCTTATGGTAATACTGTGTGATGATGTGTTTGCTTTAAAAAAAACCAAAGAGAGAGAGAGAGAGAAAGAGAGAGAAAAACTCAATTTTTGTTCATTTCGATGCAGCGCTCCCACCCCGTTTATTTTTTCGTCTTCTTGACTTTGCTGTTAATAAACCGGCATTTAATTTCCATATTGCCTGCATAAAATGTCTTAACAATTATACGAACGAACGTATGGACTTTTTTTTTTTTGTTTTTATTAAGAAAGGAAAATCATTTGTTGTATTAGTTTTGTTTTGTTTTCTTTTGTTTTTTTTTCCGTTGATTTTCTAATATGAACAGCATTTGCTGGTTGTCCTATAAAATTAATGTTATTTCCACTTTTATTGTCTTTTTTCCCAGAAAAACGAAAAAACGTCTCCGCTTACCAATGGTTTTGAAAAAAAAAATAAAATAAAATAGAAAGAGGAGACAAGTTTTTCACATTCACATGTTTGTTGGCCGATGTGATGATCATGATCTTGTCTTTTTCGGCAACATGTAACATCATTTATTTTGTGAGTTTAATCTAAGCGGAGGCATTATTGTATTGCTACAGGAATGTGAAAGAGTTGAAAGAAAATAAAAATCAAAAAAAAAGCTTCATGAAAGTGAAATTGTTACTAGTTTGAGTCTTGGGTTTGAGTTTGTGCATTTCATAGCCTACAAACATGCCTCTGAATGGATATACATACATATGTATGCATGTATGTATGTGTTCCAAAATTGTTTAACAATTCAACGAATTTTCTTCTTCCTAATCTTAAAGCATTTATCATCTTCATTTTGTGAAAAGCAACAGCTTTTTTTTTACGTGTTATTTGTTGTTGTTGTATTTTTAAACGTAATACAAGAGGACAACCAACAATGCTTAAATATTTAAAACTTTCAAAGAAAATTTAATTTTATTGCAGATTTATTAAAAAAATATGAGTTCTTGAGAAAATTCGTTTACAAAGTTGATCGAAAAAAATCCTTAATCCAACTATTTGCCGTTATAAACGATAACTAATTCCGATTATTCGAAATCGCCGTAGTCTACTAGGTAGTGTGTTGGCTTATTAGACGTAAAGCCAGGGTCCAGCCCCAGGTCAGACATCAAAACAAAATACAAAAAGTATTCTTCGGCGACTTCCTCTCAGCAGATTTCTAGCAAAAACTCTGAGGGTAAATAAGAATTGCCATGAAAAGTTTCTCAAAAATCTATCGTTCGGATTCGACTTTAAACTGTAGGTTCCGCCATTCATGTATAAAATTAACACACACAAGATGAGTGGTGTGATAATCTAGGCCGTAATACTGACTGAAGGGTTGTAATGGTCAATTATGTATGTAATTCCGATTATCTTCTTTTCAATAGAGGAGATTGAACATCTTACCAAAAACATTGATTATATAGCCTCCAAGGCAATGTGTCTGTCTGGATTGCAGAGTTTCATTCCGGATAGGGCACTGTGGAATGGTGTGGCAAACCCATTCCAAACCCATGTAGAATGGTGTGGCAACCCCATTCCAACCCCAGGTAGAATGGTGTGGCAACCTCATTCTAACCCCAGGTGGAATGGTGTGGCATCCGCATTCCAACCCCAAGTGGAATGGTACTTTCATCTTCAAGGATAGGTCGGGAGTTGGATGATAGCACTGAGACTGTGATTTTTTGTAAGGATCTCGGACTGAAGCTCCAAGGTCGATTAAATGATGACTGTAACGTCGTCGTAGTTTAGTAGGTAGTGTGTTGGTTTATTAGACGTAAAGCCTCGATTCAAGCCTCAGATGAGACATCAAAACTAAAAATGTATGTGAAGATAAAATCGGATTTGAAAATCCAAAACGCAATCCATAAATTTGAGCAGCGCCACATTTAGCGTTAACAGCAGAAAATTTGCTCTTAACAGAGCCAAACTTGCCCTTAACAGAGCACTGTTAACTGTTTAGGAGTTAATTTTATGGCATATACTTGGCCTATGAGCACCATATTATTCTCAAAGGAGTGTTCCAAGGCCTATTAATAGAATCAGCAATATAGTCCTACATGAAGTGATATGGTATTGTAAAACTTTCTTAGTGAAAATTCTCTAGAAGATCATTGGTCATTTTGGAGCATATAAGAAATAGTAAACCATACAGACTACATATACGCAAATGATAACCCTCCAACTATCCTTTACATTTTAACACTTTTGTTCATTAATAATAATGATCATAATGAGAATTATACAATATTTTATGTCAATAGTCTGCAATAATTGCAAAGTAGTAGAGTAATCCACTATTGCCACTGTTAAGCAGTTAACAGTGCTCTGTTGATAGCAAAGTTTATTCTGTTAGAGACAAGAAGTGGCGCTGCTAAAAGTGGGGGTTTGCGTCTTTGAGCATATTCTGGTATGAGTAGCACAAAGGAATGTTCTGGAAGCCTCTTAATACAATCAGCAATATAGTCTTATATAAAGTGATATGCTATTGTGAAAATTGGCTTTGAAAATATAAATTTTAGATTGAAAATTCTTTAAATGATCAGTGGCTATTAAAAATATAAGAAATAGTTCACCATACAGCCTATATGCAAATGGTAGTCTAGAGGATCCTCTTTCCTACCGTGGTAGTGGGATAGCTGAACTAATTTTGTGAGTAGAGATTTTCAATTTAAAAAAAATTGATTTTTGGTCAAAAATATATGCGAAATTCTCTAGAAGATCAGTGGCCATTTTCGAACATATTAGATATAGTACACCATACAGGCTATATGCTGAACTAATTTTGTGAGTAGAGCTTTTTTTTGTAAAAATTCGAATTTATCTTCACACACATAAACTAAAATATGAAAAAATACTTCTTCGGCGACTTCCTCTCAGCAGATTTCTGGCAAAAACTCTGAGAATAAATCAAATTGGCATGAAAAGTTTCTAAAAACTACTCTGAGAGTAAATAAAAAAAATTGCCATGAAAAAGTTTCTCAAAAATCTGTCTTTATGAATAAAATTAACACGTACAACATGGGTGGTGTGAGAAGCTATTTTGTAATCCAGACTGAAGGGTAATACTAATCAATTATGTATGTTTCTTTGGCGACTTCCTCTTGGAATTTAAACTGTAGGTCCCGCCACTGTAGGTCCTTGCTGAAGCTTGTAATGACCAATTATATACAGTGTTGGAAAAAATAATAGGGACACTTAAATTTTTCAATATATTCTTATATTTTTATTTACTTTTCCATAAATATTACAATGTATATACATTAAATTAAATGTATTCAAATAGTTTAACTAATAAAATAAAAATAAATGACTAGTTCTGCCAAATTCTTAAAAAAATATAATTTATTCGAAAAAGGCCTGGAAAAAATAATAGGGACACTTTATGTTATGCTAAAAATATGTATATTTTATGAAACATTTCCATCATTTTCGGATATTATTTCAATATTAGGTTGAAGCGCCTTTCATTTTTATTACCTCCTGACAGCGACGATTCATAGATCCCACAAGATTCGCACAGACGTCAGGGGGAATTGAATACCATGTCTCCTGAATTTTTTCCCACAATTCCTGTTTATTTTTTTATTTTATTTTATTTTTTAGGACTCCGCAGAGGTGTTCAGTTCATTACAGGCACCTCATTCTGTTGAAAACACAATTTGACGTTTCTAGCGGAATGCTTCGGATCATTGTCTTGCATAAATTCCCATTTAAGTAGCATTTCGTCCTCGGCAAACGGAAGCATTTTATTCTGTAGAATATCTATGTAGTCAGCTGCACACATTTTTCCCTGAATCCAAACAATAGGGCCAGCGCCAGATGCTGTAAAACACCCCCATAGCATTATCGACCCTCCACCATGTTTGACTGTCTTTTTTGGGTTAAATTCTGTATTTACAGGACGACGTACGAACGTTCTTCCGTCCGAACCAAACAAATTAACCTTTATTTCGTCTGACCCCAGTATATTATTCCAGTTTTATTCCTGTAAATTTAACCCAAAGTATACAAAAAAGACAGTCAAACATGGTGGAGTGTATTACAATTGAGCAGTATTACTGGCAAAAATTCTGAGGGTAAATAAAAAATTGCCATGAAAAGTTTCTCAAAAATTGTCGTTCAAAGTCGGCTTTCCACTGTAGGTCCCGCCACTCATGTATAAAAATTAGCGCACACAACATAAGTTGTATGAGCAACTAGGTCGTAATCTTGACTGAAGGGTTGTAATGACCAATTATGTATGTATGTATGTATGTATGTATGTATGTAACACAATTGATGTTCTGTGTGTGTGCTATCAAAAAACAAGGAGTTATACTAACATTAGACAATACAATACAAAACTTTACTAACTTTCTTTAATTTTCTTTTCTTTTTATTGCAAGTAAATATTTTATTTCTTTAATAAAGGCTGGCTTTACAAAAAAAAAATACAATTATAAAAACAACAAAAAAAAGAAGAAAATTAATTGTATTATTTTTTTGTTATTATAATTTCTATTGTTATTATAATAATATTGCGTTTTTTTTTGTTTTTGTTTCAAATAAAAATAAATCTTGTAAATAAAAAAGAAAAAAAAAATAAAAAAAAATAAATAAACAAACGTAACAAATAAACTTCACTAAGTAATAAATAAAACAAATGAATGAAGCATTAACAACAACAACAGCAACAACAACAAAAAAGATATGATATATTGCGTTGACATTTAAACAAAATTAATGTCTTCATAGAGACATAAAAATTAATTACGATTTTGCCACTGGCGTTTAAATTTAAGAAAATTTGCAAATTTTTTTAACTGCATTTGAAAAAATTACAAAAAAAGAAAAAATTAAATACAAATACAAATACAAATAAATCATACAAATGAAGAAATTTTTTTTTGCAAAAAAACAAAAAAAATTAAAACAAAAGACTTAAGACACAAACCTTAAATAAAACACTAAAAGGGCCATTATTACGACTTGACGTTAAACTTGGGTTTAGTTAAAGGTACCTTTAGCTAAAGGGAACTGTAAAGTTGCCTTTAACTTATTTTCGTTATTACAACTTACAGATAAAATTTTTCAAAAATATGGCAGTGCCGGAGCAATGTCGATAAAACTGCTCAATTATACAAGTTTTTTTTAACCCAGTGGCAACCGCGGGCTTCGTGTTTTTGTTGTATTTGCTCATTTTGTTTGAATTTGAAGTTGCCATAATGAAACTAATATATAATATGACAAGTTCAAACATAAAGTGACCTTTAAATGTTATAGGTAGGATGATCCTCCCTTTAGCTTAACGATCACTTCTATCTTATTGGGTATTCATAATCATGAAAAACAATTTATCTGCCCGTTAAAATCCTCCCTTTAGTTAACGGCAAGTTGTAATAATGGCCCTTAAACACACACTGCAATTGTTAGTTGAAGGGATTGTTTTTCTGTTTTTTGTTTGTTTTTTTTTTTTTAATAAAACATAATAAAATATTAATGTTAATGAGTCATGTTTATAACTATTGCTGTATTAAAACAAACCGTAGACAGTTTTATTTATTACACATTTAATTATGTATGGTACGATATGGTTTTCAAAAAATATTTCAACTGCATGTTGTCATGCACAATCATGATCAGCTGATCTTTTTTTTTTATAAAACGTTTGTATAATTTTAAAAAAAATAAGCTTTCAATTTCAAAAATAAACAAATTGTCAATACAGTTTTATTCCAAGTATTAATCTTCTTCTTTATTTGCGGATTCGTTATTCGATCATACAATAGTAAATGTTTTGAATCTCATTATATTTTATGGTAACTGCGACAGTTCTCGATATTTAGCAGCACGTAGTATGTTTGTTTCATCCCTGTATCCTGTCCAATCCTGAATGTTTCTAAGCCAGTATATCTCTCTTCTGCCTCTGCTTCGGCGTCCTTCAATTGTACTTTTTTTTATGGATTGTATAAATTTGTATTTTTCATTACTCATCAGATCTCCCAAACACGCGATTTTCCTTCTTTTGATCGTTTTCAGTAGTTGTCTGTCGATATTCATACGTCTCAGAACTTCCTGGTTTATAATGTGGGAAGTATAGGGTATCTTCAAAACTTGTCGATATATCCACATTTCAAATGCCTCAATTTTTTTCTCGTCTGCACTTTTGATGGTCCAGGTCTCTAGTGCATATAATAATATAGACGCCAATGTATTTAAAGTTTTTCACTCGTTCGACTATTTCATTTTGATTCATGAAATATTTGTTGGTTGTATATATTAAAGAGGAGCGGTGATAGTATGCATCCTTGCCTGACTCCTTTCGATATTGGAATTTCGTCGGTCAGTTCACCATTTATTTGAATTCGCGCAGTTTGGTTCCAGTATAGATTTCGGATGCATCTAATTTCTTTTTCTTCTATTCCAATATCCCTCAATATTTCAATCAATTTATCGTGTTGGACGGTATCAAATGCCTTTTCATAATCTATGAAACATATGTACACATCTTTCTGGACATCTTTGCATTTCTGAACCATTACTTGGATCGATAATAAGGCTTCTCGGGTACCCATACTTTCCTTGAAGCCGAATTGTGATTCTCCCATAGCACTTTCACAATTTGAGTATATTCTCATGTGTATTACTCTTGAAAATATTTTTAAGGTGTGGCACATAAGGCTAATAAGCCTTTATTCACAACACTTTTAATAGCTTTTCCCATTTTAATAGCAACGTATAAATGCCGAATCAAATAACCTTCAGAATTAGGAATTAAGCGTTTTGTAATGATCAATGCCACAAGACATACATAATTGGCCATTAAAACCCTTCAGTCAGGATTACGGCCTAGGTTCTCACACCATTCATGTTGTGTGTGTGTTAATTTTATCTGTGAGTGGCGAAACCTACAGTTTAAAATCGACTCCGAACTACAGATTTTTAAGAAATTTGTCATGGCAATTTGACTTTACTCTCAGAGTTTTTGCCAGAAATCTGCTGAGAGGAAGTCGCCGAAGAAATATTTGTTCATATTTCGTTTTTATGTTAACCTGGGGTTTGAACTGTGGCCTTACGTCTAATAAGCCAACACATTACCTACTAGACTATGGCGACTTAATGACACAAGAACTGTTCTCTAATAAGCTTGGGCAAAATAGCCCAACCACTTCTTCGTAAATACAGCGTTTTCGAAGAGGCACTTTCAATCTCTGAGAGAAAGCCATCTGGTTGATGCTAGAACTTCAAAATCAAATTGATTTATGCACCAGAATTATAGAAGATTGGATATTTAGAAGCCGTACATTCCATACACAATGGCATCAATAGGTCTCTCAAACGAATATAAAATTGCAATGATATCTCACACACACACTTTGTTTTATTTAAACTTAAAGATATAAAGTGTTGTTGCCGTAGTCTAGTAGACTTATTAGACATGAGGCCTCGCTTCAAACCCCAGGTCAGACATCAACAACAAAATGTAATATGAAAAATTGTTTCTTCGGCAACTTCCTCTCGGCAGATTTCTGTTAAAACTCTCAGAGTAAATAGAAAATTGGCATGAAAAAGTTTCTCAAATATCCATCGTTCGGCAACTCGAACTGTAGGCTCCGCCACTTATGTATAAACTTAACGCACGCAACATGAGTCGTGTGAGAAGCTAGGCCGTAATCCTGGCTGAAGGGCTGTATTGGTCAATTATGCATATATGTATGTATGTATGTATATATGTATGTATGTATGTATGTTTTTTTTTTTTTTTTTGTCTTGAGCCGGAGGTGGGAATCTTCGAAAGACACTTTTGTTCCAACAAAAGAGTGCACGATTCACCATCACTGGTGCCTACGTACTAAACCCACCCCCTACACACTTCAACCACTCTCCCTCCGCGGGACTGCCGTAAGGTATTACTTCGCGGAGAGCTGGTTAGCTTGAAAGCTTTATCACGTTAATTCAAATTTCGCCTCCGTTCCTCCAGTCTTCGGAGTACTATCAAAACTTCAGCCATTCTCTGGCTATATTGACTCCATAGAATCCTACGATTCAACAGCTCTTCCATTAGCCGGTTTGGTCCTAAACTCGTTTCCCCGGGCCATCTAAATCTGGGACAGCATATTAGAATATGCTTCGCATCTTCCTCCTCATCTACACAGTTTGGGCATATAGGGGAAGTGTCATGACCAAATCTGTGCAGGTACTTCCTGAAGCACCCATGACCAGTTAGGTACTGAGTCACGTAGTAGTTCAGCTCGCAATGTTTGTTATTCATCCAAAGGGTTACATCAGGGATAAGGCGAAATGTCCATCTTCCCTTTAAACTGCTTTCCCATCGTGACTGCCACTTGTGCATGGAAGTCCTTCGTTCCTCCGCTTTTATAGCTGCTATTCGTCCCGGGTGCTCGAGACGGCGAAGGTATATCCTCCTCATCTCATCCGCCAATATATCTATTGGTATTGTCTTTGCCAACACCAATACCGCTTCATCAGACACTGTCCTGAAGCCACTTATCCGTCTAATCGCGCTTAGACGATACACCGAGGACAGTATCCTCCTTGTCGTCCCCACGGAGAGTGCCTCCGACCATATTGGGCAAGCATACAGCATTATCGACGTTATTACCGCCGAAATTATCCTCCTTTTGAATGGACCTGGTCCTCCAATATTTGGCATCATCCTCGCCAGTGCTCCCTGTGTTACAGATGCTTTTTCGCCGATGTATTTCACGTGCTCCTTAAAGTTCAACCTGTCGTCGATAATCACTCCCAGGTATTTTATCGCCCTCTTCGATTCGATCCTTGTGCCTCCAGCGGTCACTTTCATCTTCTCCACTATCTTCCGGCCGCTTATCAAGATGGCCTCTGTTTTATGCGCAGCAAGTTTCAAACCTGCTTCATCCAGCCATGCTCCAACCTTTCGAATCGCTGTGTTCGTTTTCTCCTCTATTTCCCTTACCGTCTTAGCTACCGAGACTATGGCTATGTCATCTGCAAAGCCCACAATTGTAGTCCCGTTCGGCAATCGCAATCGAAGTACTCCATCGTACATAATGTTCCATAGTAGTGGCCCAAGTACAGAGCCCTGAGGGACTCCCGACGTCACTACGTATTCCTGCTCTCCTTCATCCGTTAGGTATATTAGCTTCCTGTCCTGAAAGTAATTATTCAGAATCTCCATTAAGTATGGCGGCGTAGCCATGTTAAAGAGGGCTCTCATAATACGCCCCCATTTCGCCGAGTTGAACGCGTTTTTAACGTCAAGTGTGACAACCGCGCAGTATTCCTTGGTGCCAAATCTCCATCTTTCGCCCTCTATTGCATCTCTTGCAATGTCGACCACCCTCCTTATCGCGTCAACAGTGGACCGTCCTTTCCTAAATCCGTATTGCAGGTCCGAGAGAGCTCCTCCTGCCTCGGCACATGTTAGTAGTCGATTGTATATTATCCTCTCCAGTATTTTTCCCATCGTGTCAAGTAGGCAGATGGGCCGATACGACGATGGTTCCCCTGGCGGTTTACCAGGTTTCGGAATGAGAACCAATTTCTGCTTCTTCCATCTACGTGGAAAAACACCCTCGACGAAGCACTTGTGGAACACCTTGGCGAACGTATCCGGTCTGAGCCGGATAGCCGCCTTAAGTGCCCTATTCGGGATTCCATCCGGCCCCGGTGTTTTCCTATCTCCTATTCCAGTTGTATGTATGTATGTATGTGTGTATGTGTGTATGTATGTATGTATGTATGTATGTATGTATGTATGAAAGAAAATCAAAAATTTTTATATGTATTGTACTAGAGTATTGAAAACAAAAGACTTAAGACACAAGCACAATACTTATTTGCAAAATATTGCAAAATTAAAGATTTTAAGAATGGCTTGCTTACAAAATAAAAACAACAAACAATTTTAAAACAGTTTCCTAAAGACATTAAATTATAGCCTGTATTAAAAAAAAGAAGACAAAGAAGACTGCAAATGATTTCTTAACTTTTTTCCATTCATATTGTGCTTAAATTTAAAGCAGTATTGTTGTTCTTCTTTAAATATTACGAAGTCAAATTAAATAAAGTACATAAAAAAACCAACAACAACAACTGCAGTAGCAGTAGATAAAATGGAATAATTTTTGTATTTCTCTTTCGGATTTTTTTGTTTTTTTTTTTGGACTCATGTTCATATGGCACGCTTAGATGCACTTGATTGCATTTTAGCATGTGTTTACAAGCCACAGCAAGCATATGTTTGTTTGGTTGGGCTTTTGTATGCTAACTTTACAGTTGGTTTTTATAATAAAAATGTTTTATTTTTAAGTTTTTTTCTTAAGAAACTTACAAATTTTATGGTTTTGATACGCCTGCATTCATTTTCGGCATTATATTGTACTGGTATTGTATGTATTGTAGGGGTATGATAAATGCATACATAAATGCATTATTTAGTTTAAAATGCAGAAATGCGTTGTTTAAACATTTCAGAAATAAAATTTTTTTGTAAATATATAGAAAACCAGTGTCTACACACTGTCTTTATATACAATATATGCATGTGTACATACATACATACATATATGTTTATTTAATACAATTTTATTACAATATATTTTTATGTTTCAGATGTTCAGCTATACGCTCTTAATAATGTTTCAATTTATGCTTTAAATACGAATTTTTTTCTTTTTTGTTTTCAATTTTTTTTTAGCTGTAATTAAGTTCATGGTATTAAACTTTCAGAAAATTATTGTGCTTTACAAAAACAACAAACAACAAAATAGCGAAAATATTAACAAACAAAATAAAAATTAAATTAATGCTTAAAAAACTAATTCCTAAAAATATAATTTACAAACAGCAACAAAGCAACAAAAACTAACAAAAAAAAAAGTGAAATCTTATTTACAATTTATTTTTGTGTTTTTATTTTCGTTTATTTTTTTCGCTTTTTCTATGCAGTAATTGGTTTAAAAAATAAAATAAAATCTACAAAAATGTAAATGAACTTACAAAACAATAATAACAACAGAAATAAAGAGACAACAACACAGCACTACCATAGAAGTTTTATAACTTTTCCAACTAATACGCTCGTGTCTTAAGTCTTTTGTTTTAAAGATGGAAAACTTCTTCAACACGGTGATAACAGTAAATTTATTACAATAATCTGTAGTCTTATAACTAATGTTACTTTTCAGTTTTCAAGTCGCCGTAGTCTAGTAGGTAGTGTGTTGGCTTATTAGACGTGAAGCCAGGGTTCGAGCCCCAGGCCAGACATCAAAACATAATACAAAAAGTATTTCTTTGGCAACTTCCTCTCAACAGATTTGTGGCAAAAACCCTGAGAGAAAATACATAAAATTGCCGTGAAAAAGTTTCTCAAAAATCTGTCGTTCGGAGTCGACTTTAAACTGTAGGTCCCATCACTCATGTATAAACAATTAACACACACAACATAAGTGGTGTGAGAAACTAGGACGTTGTACAATAGGTCAATTCGATCTCCGGGTACTGTACTTGTCTTAATTGACAAGTACACGTCCTCTAACCTAACCTAACGTTACTTTTCATTTTTACCCCATAATACAGAAAATCCTTTCGAGACGGCAAGCTATCTTAAGTCAATGAGGAGTCCTGCTCCACCGCTGGGCTTACTTGAGCCCTCGATGGATAGAAGACCAGTTATTGGTCTTGGTCGTAATGTCATCTCGATCACAGTGGCCATGCTTGGGAAGACACGCGGAAAGAATGCAACTTCCATTCAACAACTTTTACTGTGATCCGCTAAAGAAGACGAGATTGTTATCCACATTCTTTGTCAATGCCCACCTCTTACGAGGTGCAGATGTAGATTGTTTGGCTCTCCAAACCTTGTCAGCTTGACGTAGCTATCATCCATTGATGTCAAGGATATAGCTTAGGTTAGAGGACAGTACTTTGTCAATTAAGACAAGTACAGTACCCGGAGGTCGAATAGGCCCATTGTACAAAGGATATAGCTTCGTTTATCAGATTTTTCGGGCTGGTTTTCCAGTGTGGGGTAGTCGTCCTTTTTAAATGTTTAGTCCTTGCACTGATCAACTTCTTCTTCTTCCCTGGTTTGGAGGAACTTGGTCAGTACAGAGACTGCTTTCACCTGTGGTGTCACAGCGGGCCGCTATGCGTGCTCAAGTAAGCTTTTGGTATCAAACTTGCCACTACAACCTAACCTAAGGTCTTAAAGAGTCGTCGCAGTCTAGTAGGTAGTGCGTTGGCTTATTAGACATGAGTCCTCGCTTCAAACCCCAGGTCAGACATCTTCTGCAAATCGTCCAGTCTAAATTTCAGAATGCTGCTCAGTGCCATCAATGACAATTCCCTGCCTAGCACTTGATAAACAACCTTGCGTTTCTGCTTGGAATGCGTTAATGCCCACAGTTTCCGAGAAAGTGTTCCAATAATTCATATCCATTGTCATAGAATGTATATGCTGGCCTCGAGGCAAATCATACTCCACAGTGCCTTATCTAAAGACTGTTTGGCAATTATACATTTTTCTTTGATAGTCTAATGCGTGAAGAAAATCTCCTCTTATTTTTATACCCCAACAGAAGTTTCGATTGCTTCAAGCCCACTTAGTGTGAGAAGAGTCTGCAGCTCCCTTAATCTTTCCTTTCCTTTTGTTGAGCATAACTTTCCAATCATCCGCTTCCATTTCATTTGCTTCACATTATGGAGAATTTTCATAAGACCTGGGACCCAGGAGACAGACAGATAACCTTATTTTTTCTACATAGCCGATTAAGATTCTCCAGGCAGCCTTCGAATTAACCTCATACGAGCCTAGTACTTCATTGGGCGGCCTGACTGTCAACTATTATTGCTTCTGTGTTTTGAAAACAGCAGACGGGCCAATTCTTTCTTCCACCCTAGAAGAAAGTTTTGGCTATGAAATGAATGAAAGGGACTCTCTCTTTATTTGTAATTCGTCCAAAAACCCTTGTGAAGGGCTCTTCGAAAAATCTGTCGTTTTCTGAAGAAATGAACGAACTTGGATGTGTATACGACTCTCATAAGGCACTTTCTGGTAGTCTAGTTGTTCCGAGTACTTTATCTCTTTAGTCAGAATAACAACCTAACTTCTCACACCAACCTCTGAGAGCAAATAAAATAACAATGAAAAGTTTCTCAAAAATCAGCCGTTCGGAGTCGACGTTAAACTGTAGTTTCCATCACTCATGGAAAAAATTAAGCAACACGACATGGGTGGTGTGAGAAATTAGCTCGTTATAGCCATTACAACGGTCGATTAAGATAAATTCGATTTTAAAAACCAAAGACGCAAACCCACACTTTACTAAACTTTATTATTAACAGAGCACTGTTAACTGTTTAACAGTGGCAATAGTAGATTATTATGCTACTTAGCAATTATTGCAGACTATTGACAAAAAATATTGTATAATTCTCATTATGATCATTATAATGTGTGAACAAAAGCGTTGAACTACAAAGAAAGTTTGGTGAGGATGGAGGACGGAATTATTCCCAGCTGTCCCACTACCACGATTGATAAGAGGACCCATTTGCATATAGTTTGTATGGTGTACTAATTCTTATATGCTCCCAAATGGCCATTGATCTTCTAGAGAATTTTCAAGCAAAACATATGATATTTTGAAAGCCAATTTTCTCTCTTTATATGGTATTTTTTTGTTGATTATATTAAGCGGCCTTGGAAGCTTTCTTTGGGTATGAGATATGGTACTCATAGACCGAGTATTTGTTCTAAAATTACTTACTTACTTGCTTACTTAATTGGCCATAACAACCCGATTAACGGATTTCGGCCTGCCGTAACACATCCTTCCAGGCGCCTCTGCTTCTTGCGCGCCTACGCCAGTTGGTTACACCAATCGATGACAGGGCTTTCTCGATTTAGTCCTTCCAACGGATACAAGGTCGTCCTCTTCGCCGACTTCTGCAGATCCCCGCATCAAATACCCGTCTCGCTGGAGCATCCTACTCCATTCGAACGACATGGCCGAGCCAGCGCAGCCGCTGGATATTAATACGCTGTACAACGTCCACGTCGTTGAGGAGCTCATACAGCTCACTATTGTATCGGATGCAAAAATCATCGCCAACTCGTACTGGGCCGAAGATCTTACGCAGTACTTTTCTCTCGTACACTCTCAAGGCTGCTGTAGCAGTACTTAATAGGGTCCATGCCTCTGCGCCATAAAGATGCACGGGTAGAATGAGTGTCTTGTAGAGTGTTGGTTTTGTCGCACGAGAGAGGTCTCTGCTATTCAATTGCCTATTGAGACCATAGTAACACCTGTTGGCAAGAGTCATCCTGCGCTTGATCTCCAGACTGGCATCATTTCTGGTGGTAACAGCGGAGCCAAGATAGATGAATTCCTTGACCGTATCAAAAGTATAGTTATCGGCCGTAATCTGAGAATCAATACGCCGGGCGTCCCTACTCGTCGATAACATATACTTTGTTTTGCCCTCATTTACTGCCAAACCCATCTTAGTAAGACACCCGTTCAATAGCACTAAAGGCAGCAGTAACATCTCGCTTCGTACGCCCTATGGTGTCAATGTCGTCAGCGTACGCAAGCAAGTGGACGCTTTTTTGAAAAATAGTGCCACTGCGATGCACTCCTGCCTTTCGCAGAACACTCTCCATGACGAAGTTGAAGAGGTCGCATGATAAGGGGTCGCCTTGTCTGAAACGTCGCACGGTATCAAAAGGCTCGGAGAGGTCCATTCCTACCTTGACGGAGCTGCAGGAATTGCTCAACGTCATAAAATTAGCTTCTAAATAAATAAGCTTATTCAGACGGATACTGTTAAACAGCTAACAGTGCTCTGTTAAGGGCAAATTTTGTTCTGTTAACGCCAAATGTGGCGCTGCTAAAATTTATGGATTGCATCTTGGATTTTCAAATTGAAATCTCTCTGAATCTCTGAATGCAAATAAACTTAGTAAGAGAGTGGTGATTGCTATTGAATCTAAATTATCTAGAAGCATGCATGCATAAAAGTTTTCTATTTCTATATGCTCTAGAAAAACTTAATTGTTAAACATAAATTATTCAAAACAACAACTACAACTAATGATGCCGCAATATTACATTGAAATGAAAACGTTTTACTTTTAATAATGATTTCTATTGCTTTTAAGGCAAAGCTTAGCAGATTACAAAATTAAATTTTTTTAATTATTATTTCGTTTGTCTATTTAAAGAAACAAGAGCACAAATCTTATTTCTTTTAAAAAAATATGGAAAAAAAACTATAAATTTCACATGGTTTTTTATTATTTCTTTGTTTTTAAACATAAATATGCAATAAAAACACAATTATTTATTGTCTAATAAAACTGCATGTTTTGTTGTTGTTGTTGTTTTTTTTCTCTTCTGTTACAAAAACAAAAACGAAATTTGAAATCCAAAAAACCAAAAAAAAAAAAACAAAGACTGACAATTACAAATTAAACAATGCCGGTGAACAATGATCATGTTTGTAGAGCTTAATGGTAGAAATCATCCTCCACCATTACACCATTTCCAGTTAAATGGAAACAGAAAATGTATTGTATTCATCATCTCTTCTTTATAAACTGGAGATTATTTAGGAATTTTAGTCAATTGCAATACAAATTTATTAAACGATGGCCTACAGGTAGATGTGACGACTTTGGTATCTTTCTGACAACTTATAGATTCTGCGTCAAAAGAATTGCTAACTTTTTAAGGCGATATAAAATGTAAATGAACTTACATAACAATAATAACAACAAAAATAAAGAGACAACAACACAGCACTACCATAGAAGTTTTATAATTTTACCAACTAATACGCATGTGTCTTAAGTCTTTTGTTTTAAATATGGAAAACTTCTTCAACACGGTGATAACAGTAAATTTATGAAGGAGTCTAGGTAGAGAAAAAAAGGTTATCGTCTGTCTTCTGGGTCCCAGGTCTTGTAAAAATTCTCCATAATATGAAGCAAATGAAATGGGAGCGGAAGAGAAAGGAAATATTAAGGGAGCCACAAACTCTTCTCACACTAAGTGGGCTTGAAGCAATCGAAACTTTTTTGGGATATAAAAATAGGAGAAGATTTTCGTCATGCATTAGACTATCAAGGAAAAATGTAGGGTTGCTAAACAATCTTTAGACAGGGCGCTGTGGAGTGGGATTTGCATCAAGGCCAGCATATAAATGGCCAGCCAAATAACTTTTTTTTTTTTTTGGAAAATGCTTTAAAAAAAACTACTGAATATTTTCTCAAATTTCTTTTTTTTATTTGAAAGTGCAATCCTTCAGGTTAATAATGGAAAATAAATTCCTTCAAATGGCTGCCTCGGCTGGCCATGCAGTAGCCTACACGATCGGTCCAATTTTTAAGCACATTATCGATTGTGTGCAGCTGTATTTCACCAATGGCTTCATGAATATTGTCCTTTAAAGCGTCAATTGTCTCTGGCTTGTCGGCGTAACACTTATCTTTGACGGCACCCCACAAATAATAGTCCAACGCTGTCAAATCGCAGCTCCGAGGTGGCCAAACGATATCAGCTCTGCGGCTGATAATGTGATCTTAAAAACAGGGCACAAAACATCGAGTGTAGCTTCGGCTGTGTGGCACGTAGCGCCGTCCTGTTGAAACCAAAGGTTGCCAATATCCTCCTCTTCAATTTTTGTGAACAAAAATTCGTTCAACATGACCTGATAACGATCGCCATTGATTGTAAAGGCCACTCCTTGCTCATTTTCGAAGAAAAATGGCCCAATTATCTGGACCAAAATCCGCACCAAACAGTGACTCGTTTTGGGTGCGTCGGCTTTTCAATCTATGCGTGCGGGTTTTCTGTGCCCCAAATGCGACAATTTTGCTTGTTTACATACCCGCCAAGATCAAAATGTGCTTCATCTGAAAAGATGATTTTTTTTTGCCAAAATCGGCATCTTCTGTAAGTCGATCGCAGGCCCACTTAGCGAAGCGAAAACGCATTATATGGTCAATTGGCTTCAACTCCTGAACCAATTGGAGTTTGTGTGGCGTCATACCAAGGTCTTTATGCAAAATTCATCTCAATGATGTCTCCGAAATGTTCAATTGTTGAGAACTACGGTGAATTGATGTTGATGGCTCTTCACGCTTACTTTCTGCAGCAATATTCTCGTTTGTATGCACTGTTTTTGGCTTTTCACGCTTTGGTTTATCGATGGGGATGCCAGTTTCTTTCACTTTTGTCACAAGATAACGAACATACGGAGCTGACGGTGCTTCTCTTCTTCCAAAATCCGTACGCAATTTTCGCACACATTCTGCAACATTACCATGATTTTCAAAGTAATGTCGCAATATTTCCCAGCGTTGTTCAAGCGTATACAGAACCATATTCGTTCAGCGGAAGGATGAAACTAATTATCTGTCAAATCAGACACCATTCACGAAATAAACACTAAGAAAAAAACGTTAGACGGCGGTTTCTCGGAAACTGAGGGCATTAACGCATTCCAGGCAGATACACTAGACTGTTTATCAAGTGCTAGGCAGGCTATTGTCATTGATGACACTGAGCAGCATTCTGAACTTTGTCAGAGAATAGGCTTGACAAACACATATTGGTACTTAAACTAAACAAAACATCCATACATAGAGAAAGAGATAGAGTGAGAATAAAAGCTTGTGTTTCCTACTACCTTAGAAGACTTTGTAGGTATATCGTTACGGGATTCAATATTGCCGTATATTAGGTGGAATAGACTTTTACAATATTCACGTAAACTGAACTACAGTTAACAGGACCAGTGTTTATTAGGACCAATTGCTAACGACTTTCTAGACTTTATTTTCTTTAGCGCCTACATACATACATAATTTGCTTATTGCAACCCTGCAGTCAGGATTACGATCTAGTTTCTCACATCACTTATGTTGTGCGTGATAATTTTATACATGATTGGCGAGCACCAACAGTTTAAAGTCAACTCCGAACGACAGATTTTTGAGAAACTTTTTCATGGCAATTCTATTTCCTCGCAGGCTTTTTGCCAGAAATCTGTTGAGAGGCAATCCCTGAAGAAATATTTTTTTCATATTTCCTATTTCTAGATGTAGGTTAGGTTAGGTTAGGTTAGAGGACGTGTGCTTGTCAATTAAAACAAATACAGTACCCGGAGATCGAATTGACCCACTGTACAACGTCTTAGTTTCTCACACCACTTATGTTGTGTGTGTTAATTTTTATACATGAGTGGTGGGAACTACAGTTTAAAGTCGACTCCGAACGACAGATTTTTGAGAAACTTTTTCATTGCAATTTGCATATTACTCTCAGAGCTTTTGCCAGAAATCTGCTGAGAGGAAGTCGCCGAAGAAAATACTTTTTGTATTTTGCCTTGACGTCGGGCCTGGGGCTCGAACCCTGGCTTTACGTCTAATACATGATGATGTACATGAACAAACAAAATTGTCGCATTCACATGTTTTTGAACTGGCGGCGTCATCGCTCCACAATTCTTTGACAACAACGTGGCCCAAGCCGCCACTGTTAACGGCGACCTACCCAATTCTTTTGACCTGAACTGCATGACACCAATGGCATGTTGTTTCAACAGGAAACCATACATCTCCTGCCACATTGAATATTTTGCATGAGCGATTGGAGGACATAGTCATCTCAGGTGGAGATGGTGTATACTGGCCCACAAGATCGCACGAATTAATCCCGATTTTTTTCTTTTCCTTGTGGTGTACTTTTAAGTCATATATTCGCATACATATATACAAGCCACAAACCACAGTAGTGCTCAAAGCCAACACAACCCATACCAATTAGGCATATGCAGCCTGATTCATGCATCAGAGTCATGGAAAATTTGATATTTCGGCTGCGCTCTACCCAAAAAAGCCGTGATGGGCATTTGAACGATGTTATGTGCCACACATAATGTCATCAATAGGCCTTCCAAGCGAATAAAAAATGCTGTTAAAAGACCCTACAGTAGAGTAGAATGAAGCGAATTTCGATCTTTCGAAACACTTTTGTATTTTTTTTTATTTCTTTAAGAAACCTAAGCATATCGCAAATCATCTCCCCAATCTTCTTATTTCTTCTTATTTCTTCTTAGCGTTTATTAGGATTTTCTAATAACAAATTGATTGGTCTACAATAGCAAGTTCTAGAATAATAGGATTGCCATTTGTAGTTGTCTGGACATAACCGTTTCAATGAAAACTAAGTGGCTTGTTTTATTGTGTATAGAAGTGAGGAGAATTTTATTCGGTGAGTCCTACTATTTCCAAGAGGTAGTCCTGCCTGACCTTCCAACGATGTTCGTTGTTGATATTATACTCCTCTGGTCAGGTTTGGGTGCAATAGGCTTCTATGTTGCATTGTCGGGAGAGAGATTGAAGCGTTTCTTCTGCTTTACTTTGGTAAACAGTGTAACCTATTCATTATTTCTTGCAATAAAAATCCATTCTCATCATTCGAAATCATCGTCGTTATTATTAACATCACCATAGCCAACGTCACCATTGAAATATATTGTTGATGTTAAAACCATTTCGAGTTCAGTTTGTTGTAACATTTGCCAACCAAAAATAATGCAACATTTTCTCAAGCAGCCATACATACATACATACACTCAAGAAAAAAAAACACCCACAAAAACGAAAATCTATATAAGAAAACCCCTGTTTTCATAACATCACAAAAAAAGCTTTACAAATATCGGGTCCGCCATCTAACGTTCTTTTTTTTCAACAAGTGCTTATTTCGTGAATGGTAAAACTTAGCTCATGTCTGATTTTGACAGATAATAAGTTTTATCCTTCCGCTGAACGAATATGGTTGTGTATACGCTTGAACAACGCTGGGAAATATTGCGACATTACTTTGAAAATCATGGTAATGTTGCAGAATGTGTGCGAAAATTGCGTACGGATTTTGGAAGAAGAGGAGCACCGTCAGCTTCGTATGTTCGTTTTCTCGTAAAAAAAGTGAAATAAACTGGCACCCTCATCGATAAACCAAAGCGTGAAAAGCCAAAAACAGTGCGTACACCCGAAAATATTGCTGCAGAAAGTAAGCGTGAAGCGCCATCAACATCAATTCACCGTCGTTCTCAACAATTGAACATTTCGGAGACATCATTGAGACGAATTTTGCTTAAAGACCTTGATATGACGCCATACAAAGTCCAATTGGTTCAGGAGTTGAAGCCAATTGACCATCCAATGCGTTTTCGCTTCGCTAACTAGGCCTGCGATCGACTTACAGAAGATGCCGATTTTGGCAAATAAAATCATCTTTTCAGATGAAGCTCATTTTGATCTTGGCGGGTATGTAAACAAGCAAAATTGTTGCATTTGGGGCACAGAAAACACGCACGCATACATTGAAAAGCCGACGCACGCAAAACGAGTCACTGTTTGGTGCGGATTTTGGTCCAGAGGCATAATTGGATCATTTTTCTTCGAAAATGAACAAGGAGTGGCCGTCGAAGTCAATGGCGATCGTTATCGGGCCATGTTGAACGAATTTTTGTTCACAAAAATTAAAGAGGAGGATATTGGCAACATTTGGTTTCAACAGGACGGCGCTACGTGCCACACAGCCGAAGCTACACTCGATGTTTTGCGACCTGTTTTTGAAGATCGCATTATCAGCTGCAGAGCTGATGTCGTTTGGCCAACTCGGAGCTGCGATTTGACACCGTGGGACTAATATTTGTGGGGTGCCGTCAAAGATAAGTGTTACGCCGACAAGCCAGAGACAATTGACGCTTTAAAGGCCAATATTCGTGAAGCCATTGGTGAAATACAGCTGCACACAATCGATAATGTGCTTAAAAATTGGACCGATTGTGTAGGCTACTGCATGGCCAGCCGAGGCAGCCATTTGAATGAAATTATTTTCCATTATTAACCGGAAGGATTGTACTTTCAAATAAAAAAGGAATTTTTTGAGAAAATATTCAGTAGTTTTTTTTAAAGCATTTTCAAAAAAAAAAAGTTATTTGGCGGACCCTTTATGTATGTAGTAAACCGGCTTTTGACAGTGCACTACAGTACAAAAGAACACGTTCTTAGAAGCAGGATTATGTCCAAGACAATATATAAACTATGGCTGACTTCTAAAATGTTAGTTGCTTTGTGTTTGAACAAAGTATAGTGTTTCATAAAGCCGCTGTACAAAATGCCTACAATGTATACTATATCAAAACATCGTCAATGTATACTTTTAACGTAGTTAAAAAGCAATCAGGCATCGAATTTAAAGTTGATGCATTATTCGGTAACTTTGCATATGTACAAAATTTATATACCGTAGTAGAACTGTATACAAACTTTGTATTGTATTTGTATAAAATTTATATACCGTAGTAGAACTGTATACAAACTTTGTATTGATACATTTTGAAAGTCAGCCTATGTGTTGGTGAGAATGAATCCTCTGAATACACAATTGGAAAAGCATTTTCAAAAAAAAAAGTTTTTTGGTGGACCCTATACCTTCAAAAAGTGGGAAGAGAAAGAGCGGTGGGGGTAAAAAATACCAAGCGAGAGAGAAATAGTAGCAACAGCATCATCATGTCATGTTTAACACACAAAAAAATAAATTGTTTTCTGTTGTTCTTGTTGTTGTTGTTATTGTTAATGTTTGCATTTTATTACCCTTGTTTTTTGGAAAAATTTTATTTTCATTTTCATGTTTTTCCAAAATCCGTAGCAAATTAAGCTACAGCAACCAACTGATTTTGTGGGATGCTACACAAAAAAAAGAGAAAAAAATTAATACAACAAACAACAACATTTGCAACTTAGGCGGGAGGGGGGAGGGGGGAGGAGAGAGAGAGAGAGAGGACATGTTAGGTGTTGTATAAGCTGAGTTGAATAAAGCATTTTTGTAATGACAAAAAAAAGAATGGAAATGAATGAATGAAAATAAATTAATGACAACAAACGAAACTGATGTGAATGTTGATTTTGAATAAAAACAAAAGACTTAAGACACAAACTTTTTTTTTATTGTTTAATGGAAAGGTGTTGCTTTGTACATATGTTCGACAAAATAAATTATTGTACTGTAGTTAAATTAAATTAAAAAAACAATATTTTTGGAAACAAAATTTTATATTTTAAAAGTAATTTTTCAAAAATTTTAGGATTACAGTTTAAAAATCTAATCTGTAGCCTTTCTGGCTGGTGGGCAGATAATGCAAACTGTTTGAGAATCTAATGTTAATCAATGAAGGTAAAAGTTAACTTCTAAATCATGTCTCAATACCCTTCAAATTCTATTCATCATTGTATTTGATGACCGATTTTTTTAAACCAATTTTTGCTCCTACCCAAGTTGTTGGCCAACTCTCCGTTGTTTACTTAGTTCAATTTCTTGTCTACTATAATGGGTTTTACCCTTTAGCTTTCAAACATTATAGGTCAGGTCAAGCTATTTGAATTCAAATGAAACGATTCAATTTAAATAGCATACATCTAAACCGCCCATGAATCGAAATACTTGGCGAAAGGGAAGATAATGCCTTCAATACACACGAGGCTGAGAAAATTTAAATTTTTTCAAGGTAACTAAAGTCAATAGAGATTTGGACCTTACTTCAGACTATATAGAAATATTTTGAGAATGGGTATCCGTCCTCTGATCGGTTATGGTAGATTCAAGGAACATTTCTACAGAAGGGGAATCGCTGCAAGGCCAATATAAAGACTCTGCTATGAGTAGAACCAATAAGCCGATCGCATACTGTAATTCTTAGGTTTTAGAAGGAAACACCTAAGTCTTTATGAAGTGCTAGGTAAAGAATTATATTTATCCTTAGAATTACTAGTGCAGCTGGGTTAGACGATACCCTATATAGATATAATAGATCATTTGGTCACAGTACTGTAGTTACTTTACATGGCAATAATCATGTTAGATTTGAAAAAGAAATAAAGAAAGCTTGAGAATACTTTCGGTGGAAGTTACAGGTCACTAGGTTTGCAATATGCACCTGCACAGAATGGACATATCCGGTAACTATTAACAACTTATTATGTAGGGAGCAATAGGAGTTTAAGTCGCTATGAAGCAATGGATCACATGAGATACAGGCTACATCACGCATACACACAGGGCTAGAAATTGGATATTAAGCTGTACGTAACCATCTGCCATTCTTCAATATTTCCACCTCTTGCTTCAACGATATCGTGTTTGTTGTTGTGGTCAAAAGGCTTGATATTCTGGCAACGAAGTGTAACAATGCTGCAGCCAGTATGGAAATGGATAGGTAATGTTGAAAAAGGAAGCAGCACTGACAAGTGCCCACAAACGAAGATATCGAATGAAATTATTTCACAGGAGACAATAAATTCCTTAGGCCTGCAATAGCACTTGGCAACTGTTGGTAAAATGTCTGGAAAAATAAATCGTAAGCTCGCGTATTTAATGACGAATATTGGTAGCCCTCAGGGTGACAGACTATGGCTTCTGTCGAAGTTTACGCAGCACCAATAAGGGCATATACGAAAATGCGCTATATAAGGCACATATATAAAGGGTGTTTTTTATAGAGGTATAGAACTTTAAGTTGGCATTACTTTTCAAGATGGCGACCGATTTAACAGCTGTCAAGTGATTTATTCTCAGTTTGGTTTGGCAATTCATCATGAATAGACTCACGCCTGAACAACGCTTGCAAATAGTGCAATATTATTTCGAAAACAATGGTTCTGTGAGGAAAACGTATCGCGCACTACGTCCATTTTATCGTCAACAAAATCGTCCATCAGAGCAGTTAATTCGATTAACCATGGAACGTTTTCGCACCACGTTAAGTCTTATTGATAACTCGCATCCCCAGAGACGCTGTACGGTGCGTACAGAAGAAGCTATTGCTGCTGTAGAGCGTAGCATTGAGGAAGACCCGAATGAGTCCATCCGCCATCGAGCACAGGAATTGCATCTGTGTCCACCCACTTTATGGAAGATTTTGCGGAAGGATCTTGGTTTGCGTTCTTACAAAATCCAACTCGTGCAAGAATTGAAGCCAAACGATCATCAAGTAAGGCGTAGATTCGTCGAATGGGCCCAAAACGAGATTACCGTTGTTCCCGATTTTCATAAGCGAATTTTGTTTAGCGATGAAGCGCACTTCTGGTTGAATGGCTACGTCAACAAACAAAACTGCCGCATTTGGAGTGAAGGTAATCCTCAAGTGTATGTGGAAACACCATTACATCCGAAAAAACTGACTGGTGCGCTTTATGGGCTGGTGGAATCATTGGTCCGTACTTTTTCAAAAACGATGGTGGCCAGAACGTTACAGTCAATGGTGATCGGTATAGAGCCATGATTACTAACTTTTTCATTCCTGAATTGAATAACCATGATGTCCAGGAGATGTGGTTTCAACAAGACGGCGCAACATGTCACACAGCTCGTGTCACAATAGATTTATTGAAAGACACGTTTGGTGACCGCCTAATTTCACGTTTTGGACCTGTGAATTGGCCTCCAAGATCTTGTGATTTAACACCGCTAGACTACTTTCTGTGGGGCTATGTAAAGTCATTGGCCTATGCGGTAAAGCCACAAACGCTTGACCATTTGGAAGACAACATTCGCCGTATTATTGCCGATATACGGCCACAAATGTTGGAAAAAGTCATCGAAAATTGGACGTCCAAATTGGATACAAGATAGTTTTACAGGAGGCAATAAATTTCTTAGGCCTGCAATAGCACTTGGCAACTGTTGATAATAAGCCGGGAAAAATAAATCCTAAGCTCGCGTGTTCAATGTCGAATATTGGTTGCCCTCAGGGTGAAAGACTACAGCTTCTGTCGAAGTTTACGCAGCACTAATACGGGCCTATACGAAAATGCACTATATGAGGCGCATATATACAGTGGTGGCCTTATAATTAGAAACGACTTAGCAACATGTATGTTTGATAATTTGTTTTACAGTTTCCACTGTGTACCTGGGATCAAAGGCTTTGTTTGGAGGACGTCTTACATACGTTTTTAGATCAGATAGGGACAAATTAAACTTAGATTCGTTACTCCAGAGAACTCTGTTCCAGAAACATCGTTTCTAATTATAAGGCCACCACTGTACATACCAGAAATCTGCTGAGAGGAAGTTGCCGAAGAATTATTTCTTGGTATGTCGTTTTGTTGGTGATATCTGACCTTCGATTTGAACCGATGTCTCATGTCTAATATACGAACATACTACCTAGTCGACTAATTCGACTTCAGGTGCACAAGTGCTCGACCTTAATTGTCTTTTGCGTCCTGGCAGATGCCGATAGATATCCATGTTAGAGAACTTAGCCAACTCTATAGTAGGCAGGGTGCAGTACTGCTGCAGAGGAGAACTCACAATCTGTTAGAGAATGGCAGCGAAGGTGCGAGATTAGTACTTTACACAGATTCTATCTGGTCATGAGTCTTTATGATAATACATATCCAATGTGTCTAAGCTGTTAATTCAGGGATTTCTATTCTCTTTCCTTCTACGTTTGAGAATTAAAATCCAGATTAATAAAATCAAAATCAGCGTCTGGTTTTTCAGTTTAGAATTTTAAAGGCATTTCATTTTTATTTTTAATTCTAATTTTTATTATTTTATGTTTATTTTTTATATAATTTTTTAATCACTGAAGTGGTTAGCTTTTTAAGCATTTATTTTATTACCCTTTTTTATTTTTATTTTTATTTTTCTAAAAGTTTTTAATTGAAATTTCCTTTTGAAATCACTTAAATCGCTAACATTGTAGCAGCAAATGGCATTTCATACAAAGAACAACTTATTGCTCAGTGCTCTGTCTATCTTCTTCGCATTCAATTAAATTAAAATAGCACTTTGTAGCCAGTAATTGATGTGAAATTTAAATTTAAATCTTAATGACATTCGCTTGCAAATCACAATTTCTTCTAAATATTTATATTTAATGGCCGGGACTTAAGTACTTCCTTGAACACACACATCTCTGGGCACTCATACACAGCATTCTTATGACTTCAAAGTGGCCTCATAAAACACAGGTAATTTTTCTTAACAAACGTTCATCAAATCATCAAATGATGGCAAAGCAAATACCACAGGTTTTATAGAAAGAAATGCAATAAAAAAAAAGAAAATACAAGTTAGATGGACAATTTCTAACATGATCTTGACATTAAAGAGACGTACAAACAACAATTTTAGCAGCTTTAAAATCAATTTAACGCTTTAGTTGCCTGTTGTTGCCACTAATTGAGGAAAGAAACTGAAAATGATGATGGTGATGCTATTGCTTGATGTTGTTGCTTGATGTTGTTGCTGATGAAAATGAAAATTAGCAGAATTGTGAATTTATAAAACCAATCCGGCTTTTATAGAAATGAAAAGTCTTCATATGTACATTCGTATATAAATACATACCGCAAACACTAGTAATAGCAGTGTTGGCTTGCATTAAACCATGTTAGAAAATTAGTTTAGAGCATGAAAATGAAATTCATATTAAATAATGGCATCATCAGCTGCATCTGCCGGCATACAAAGCAACTCTACAACACTCAGCGTGATACGTTTGCATCAATTATTATTCAAATAATCGCGTAAAAAAAAACAAACATCAGCAACGCCATCAAATTCTCATCCTTAACACTCAAGATCATGGGAACTAACACTTTTGTTGTACACAGAAATAGAGAGTGAGAGAGAGATGGAAATATTGAAGAAAAAGAAAACAAAATCAACGATTTATTTGCAGCTTTATGTTGAATATTGAATTGATTTTTATTAACCTTGCAACATAATTTCTCTTTCAAACACACACTCACACACACACACACGCACACCCAGTTACACATAAACTGTTATATCAACGCAATCTCTCATCATGTTTGTTTTTTTCTTTTCTTTTTTAATTTTTATCTCTTCACCATCGCCTGTATCATCATATGGCTGCTTGGCTGGCTGGCTGGCGTGTCTTATTTCTAAGTCTGCCGTAAATTCTTCTTGTTGTTGTTGCCTCTAAATTGATCTCTTATTGATATAAAACTTTCAAGAATCATTTCAAATTGTTTCATTGCATCTATCCGCCCGTCTGTCTCTCTGTTTGTTAGACCGCTTGCCTGTCTGTCTGTCTTCTCTATTAAAGCTCTTAATAAAATTTGTATTTATTAAAAGCTATTTAAAATGCCACCACCAAGGCAGTGGTCACTATAACAGATAGACCGTATGCTTTGGCATGGTTGGATAGACGGACAAGATGGACAAGACTATCTAGTCGGCTGGCAACCAAACAGAGTAAGCCAGCCAACCGACCGCAACTTTCTAATCTAACCCACAAGTCTGTTGTATAGTCTAAAATGAATTGAAATAAAGTTGGAGCAGTGATGAGTGGGAACAGTGGGTTCCAAAAAACTTTTTATATTAAGTTTTCGATAACAAACTTTTCTATATAGAAAATTGTTCGATAACAAACTTTTCTATATAGAAAATTGTTCGATAACAAACTTTTCTATATAGAAAATTGTTCGATAACAAACTTTTCTATATAGAAAATTGTTCGATAAAAACTTTTCTGTATAGAAAATTGTTCGATAACAAACATATCGAAAATTTTTCTAAATAGAAATTTTTCTAAATAGAAAAATTTTCGATAACAAATTTTTTTATATAGAAAAATTTTCGATAACAAATTTTTTTATATAGTAAACTTTCAATAACAATTTTTTTATATAGAAAACTTATGATAAACTTTTCTATATAGAAAACCTTCGACAACAAACTTCTCTATATAGAAAACTTTCGATAACAAACTTTTCTATAGAGAATATTTCCGATAACAAACTTTTCTATAGAGATAATTTTCGATAACAAACTTTTCTATATAGAAATATTTTCGATAACAAATTTTTAAATATAGAAAAATTTTCGATAACAAATTTTTTATATAGCAAAATTTTCGATAACAAAATTTTTTATATAGAACATTTTTGATAAGAAACTTTTCTATATAGAACATTTTCGATAACAAACTTTTCTATATAGAAAGTTTTCGATAACAAACTTTTCTAAATAAAACATTTTCGATAACAAACTTTTCTATATAGAACATTTTCGATAACAAACTTTTCTATATAGAAAGTTTTCGATAACAAATTTTTCTATATAGAAAGTTTTAGACAAGAAATTTTTGTATCGAAAATTTTCGATAACAAACCTTATATAGAACATTTTCGATAACAAAATTTCTATAGAAAATATTCGATAACAAATTTTTCTATAGAAAATATTCACTAACAAATTTTTCTATAGAAAATATTCGATAACAAATTTGTATATAGAAAATATTCGATAACAAATTTTTCTATAGAAAATATTCGATAACAAATTTTTCTATAGAAAATATTCGATAACAAATTTTTCTATAGAAAATATTCGATAACAAATTTTTCTATAGAAAATATTCGATAAAAAATTTCTATAGAAAATATTCGATAAAAAATTTTTCTATAGAAAATATTCGGTAACAAACTTTTCTATAGAAAATTTTCGATAACAAATTTTTCTATAACAAATATTCGATAACAAATTTTTTTATATAGAAATTTTTCGATAACAAATTTTTCTATAACAAATATTCGATAACAAATTTTTTTATATAGAAATTTTTCGATAACAAATTTTTCTATATAGAACATTTTCGACAAAAAATTTTTCTATATAGAACATATTCAAAAACAAATTTTTCTATATAGAACATTTTCGACAACAAATTTTTCTATATAGAACATTTTCGATAACAAATTTTTCTACACAGAAAATTTTCGATAACAAATTTTTCTATATAGAAAATTTTCGATAACAAATTAATCTATATAGAAAATTTTCGATAACAAATTAATCTATATAGAAAATTTCAACAAATTTTTGTATATAGAAATTTTCGATAACAAATTTTTGTATATAGTAAATTGTTCAATAACAAATTTTTCTATATAGAAAATTGTTCGATAAAAACTTTTCTGTATAGAAAATTGTTCGATAACAAACATATCGAAAATTTTTCTAAATAGAAATTTTTCTAAATAGAAATTTTTCTAAATAGAAAAATTTTCGATAACAAATTTTTTTATATAGAAAAATTTTCGATAACAAATTTTTTTATATAGTAAACTTTCAATAACAATTTTTTTATATAGAAAACTTATGATAAACTTTTCTATATAGAAAACCTTCGACAACAAACTTCTCTATATAGAAAACTTTCGATAACAAACTTTTCTATAGAGAATATTTCCGATAACAAACTTTTCTATAGAGATAATTTTCGATAACAAACTTTTCTATATAGAAATATTTTCGATAACAAATTTTTAAATATAGAAAAATTTTCGATAACAAATTTTTTATATAGCAAAATTTTCGATAACAAAATTTTTTATATAGAACATTTTTGATAAGAAACTTTTCTATATAGAACATTTTTGATAAGAAACTTTTCTATATAGAACATTTTCGATAACAAACTTTTCTATATAGAAAGTTTTCGATAACAAACTTTTCTAAATAAAACATTTTCGATAACAAACTTTTCTATATAGAACATTTTCGATAACAAACTTTTCTATATAGAAAGTTTTCGATAACAAATTTTTCTATATAGAAAGTTTTAGACAAGAAATTTTTGTATCGAAAATTTTCGATAACAAACCTTTATATAGAACATTTTCGATAACAAAATTTCTATAGAAAATATTCGATAACAAAATTTCTATAGAAAATATTCGATAACAAATTTTTCTATAGAAAATATTCACTAACAAATTTTTCTATAGAAAATATTCGATAACAAATTTTTCTATAGAAAATATTCGATAACAAATTTTTCTATAGAAAATATTCGATAACAAATTTTTCTATAGAAAATTTTCGATAACAAATTTTTCTATAGAAAATTTTCGATAACAAATTTTTCTATGTAGTAAATTGTTCGATAACAAATTTTTCTATATAGTAAATTGTTCAATAACAAATTTTTCTATAGAAAATTTTCTGTAACAAATTTCTCTATAGAAAATATTCGATAAAAAATTTCTATAGAAAATATTCGATAAAAAATTTTTCTATAGAAAATATTCGGTAACAAACTTTTCTATAGAAAATATTCGGTAACAAACTTTTCGATAGAAAATTTTCGATAACAAATTTTTCTATAACAAATATTCGAAAACAAATTTTTTTATATAGAAATTTTTCGATAACAAATTTTTCTATAACAAATATTCGATAACAAATTTTTTTATATAGAAATTTTTCGATAACAAATTTTTCTATATAGAACATTTTCGACAAAAAATTTTTCTATATAGAACATATTCAAAAACAAATTTTTCTATATAGAACATTTTCGACAACAAATTTTTCTATATAGAACATTTTCGATAACAAATTTTTCTACACAGAAAATTTTCGATAACAAATTTTTCTATATAGAAAATTTTCGATAACAAATTAATCTATATAGAAAATTTTCGATAACAAATTAATCTATATAGAAAATTTTCGATAACAAATTAATCTATATAGAAAATTTCAACAAATTTTTGTATATAGAAATTTTCGATAACAAATTTTTGTATATAGTAAATTGTTCAATAACAAATTTTTCTATATAGAAAATTGTTCGATAAAAACTTTTCTGTATAGAAAATTGTTCGATAACAAACATATCAAAAATTTTTCTAAATAGAAATTTTTCTAAATAGAAAAATTTTCGATAACAAATTTTTTTATATAGAAAACTTTCAATAACAATTTTTTTTTATATAGAAAACTTATGATTAACTTTTCTATATAGAAAACCTTCGACAACAAACTTCTCTATATAGAAAACTTTCGATAACAAACTTTTCTATAGAGAATATTTCCGATAACAAACTTTTCTATAGAGATAATTTTCGATAACAAACTTTTCTATATATTTTCGATAACAAATTTTTTTATATAGCAAAATTTTCGATAACAAACTTTTCTATATAGAAAGTTTTCGATAACAAACTTTTCTATATAGAAAGTTTTCGATAACAAACTTTTCTATATAGAAAGTTTTCGATAACAAACTTTTCTATATAGAAAGTTTTCGATAACAAACTTTTCTATATAGAAAGTTTTCGATAACAAACTTTTCTATATAGAAAGTTTTCGATAACAAACTTTTCTATATAGAAAGTTTTCGATAACAAACTTTTCTATATAGAAAGTTTTCGATAACAAACTTTTCTATATAGAAAGTTTTCGATAACAAACTTTGCTATATAGAAAATTTTCGATAGCAAACTTTGCTATATAGAAAATTTTCGATAGCAAACTTTGCTATATAGAAAATTTTCGATAACAATTTTTATTATGTAGCAAAATTTTCGATAACAATTTTTTTATATAGAAAATTTTCAAGACCAAATTTTTCTAACAAATTTTTCTATCCTTGATAGAATTTTATTTTAAAGTATTACCTGTAGTGATCCACTGTATAAAGTCTTAAGCTTATGCGAGTGCTATTGCAATTACCCAGGCATGCAATTGATGCTGGTTTATTAAAAGAAGTGTAATTTCTACTTTTCTTCTTTTTTCTTCTTCTTGTTCGGCTACATCAACACAATGATAATTTTTCTATAAATTTCGAGTTTTTTCTGTTTCAATTTATTGTTTTTGTTTCTGTTGAATTTTTCTTTTTGTTTTTTTGTTTTCTGCTTTAGCACAGCAACAGCTACAACAACAGCCTCCAGTTTTAGCTGTGGCTGCCTCTCTATGCCATCACCAAAAAATTTGTATTTGTGGGTCGATATTTCTTGGTAAGTGTTTGGGGCATCTTTTCTTGCCACATACCGATGAACGTAAATAAGTAATGATCTTGAGAGCAACTACAACAACAATAGCAAATATTTATTTAGCATTTTTTATTTGTTTAGTGTGGGTCTCTTCTATATTATGGGGTCTAGTCTTGAACGTTTAAAGCTTTTTTATTTGAATTTTTTTGTTTTTTCTTCTGTACAGCTAAGCTGCAATATTGAGAAAATTATTTCCACTTTCCAATAAATGTGCTGTACATAGAAAATAAGTTTTTTTTTTCTTCTTCTTTAGTTTTGTGTAATAGGCTTTTGGCATTAAAAGATATTTTTCTTCTTCTACTTTTTGTTTTCATAAGCATACTGACGACGTGTTTTCAGTTTCACAGAAAGAAAAAGTGAATTGAAGTTTATTTTTGTAACATAAATTCAAGGATGAGGAAAAAAAAACGAAAGAGATGGAAATATCCGTGTGTAAATGCATGAATAGAAAATCGAAAATATATTTACGAGTATACGATAACAAAAACGAAATTAAATTTCACGGCTTTTAAGAAGGAAAGGTGAAGAAATAAAAGACGGAAATAATAATAAGGATTTAAATAAAAAGGTATTAAATTTAAATATTAAGGAGATCCGCCACATTGGCCAACATGCTAATGTTAAAATATGGGGAGATGGTACCGTCATGACCTTAATTTGATGGAAAAATTTTTAAAATGTTAAGATTTTATGGAAAAACATAAAATGTGGCACTAGACAAAATAATATTGAAGCTTCAGGCATGCCATTAAGCATTAAAACTCCCATTTCACATACCTCTGCTGATGACACTATTTTTCTTCTTACTTTTCTTGATGATCCCCAGAGAGGCTGCCCGGTATTTTCAGTAACACATTTTCCTGCTAGAAAAGTGAATAAATTTTTGTAGACTTAAATTGAATGCACACATGAATGTGTGAAGTTAGGAATGAATACTTGCCGGAATAAATAATTTTATAAATAAGTTTGGTTTTTGTAAAGACAGGGAGTTGAACAAGATACAGAGACTAGCGGTTGCTAGTATAAGAGAGACGATGAAAACCTATTCAACAGTAATGCTGGAAGATATGTTTAATTAAATCCCCTGCACATGTTAGTGAAGCTCAGCGGTTTTGAAACTACACTCCCCGAAATATTTATAAGACCAAATTTGTTTCTCGAAAAACTTAAAATCTTTTAGACCAATTCGTACCATTTTTGGGTTAAATATAACTAACAATAAAATAAATCTTTTTATGTAAAAAAAATATTTTCTTCTTTATTTAATAAAAGGATAACACAAAATGAATTTCATTTTCAAACGAAAAAATTATAAGACCAAAATTAAATAATATTCACCTAAAACTAAAATAACAAAAAATAACTACTGATTAATTTTTGTATTTATTAGTAATGAGTGTGTCCACCGTGATTAATAATGACTTCCTGAAGTCGACGGGGCATAGAATTTATTAAATTTTTAATGCAATTTTGATCAATTCTACTCCATTCTCTTATGATGGCACTTTTTAAAGATTTTACATCCATATACTGGGTGTTATTTTGGAAAATTTGGTCCGATAGTATTGCCCATAAATTTTCTATCGGATTTAGATCTGGACTACATGCCGGCCAATCCAAAACTGGTATGTTTCTGGACGACAGAAACGATTTTGTTGCTTTTGATTTATGGATTGGGGCGTTATCCTGCTGAAATATCCAATTATTGCCTAACGAATCATCCCCAAAATTAATTAAAACGTCATCTAACAATTCAATATACTTCTCGCTATTCATTTTAGTTGATATAAAACAAAGTCCTTCCCGTAGTCGAAATCCCAGCCCAAACCATTACGGTGCCTCCACCGCAATTTCCCGACATTCTTTTTTTTTTTACGTGAGTCCATCCAATATTTTTGGGAACCGTCTGGACCATCTATATTGAATTTTTGTTCATCAGAGAAAATAACTGAAGCCCATTCTTCTTCCCAATATTGGTATTTTTCTGCAAAGTCCTGTCTGCATCTTTTATGATTTTTATTTAGGCTAGGCTTAGAGTTTTGTTTTGCAGTATTTTAAGTGCGGATCTGAATGTAGAATTTGTTGTATTCGTCTTACTGTTATGTTAAGATCCAACAAACGTATTATTTCTGATGGAGATATCGAGCTGTTTGCTGCTAATCGCTTTATATTGCGAATATCTCGTTCAGATAGCGTGGGCGTCCTTCCAGTTCTCTTCTTCTTTCCATAGTTTTCTATATTATTTAGAAAATTTATCACTACTGTTTTACTTCTTTTTAAACGACAAGCAATTTGCCGTGTTGTCATTCCCATACTTCTATAATTTATTATATCGGACCTCTCTTTTAAGTCCAACTGCTTTCCTCGTGGCATTGTTTAATGGAACTTGAAATACATATGTTAAAAAGTTTGTTTTATGAATATGTATGATTGTAATTATCAAAAATAGAATCCTTACTATCTTGTAATATTTTTGAAAAACAAAATTGCACACCGGTCTTATATTTATTTCGCACCGAACAGTTGCAAAAAACGGCACAACATAAAGTCAAGCTTGCAAAAATTTAAACTACTACTATTTTTTTATGTGCCTTACACACATGGTTGCAAATTATAGTAAACAAATATAATTTATTGTTTTCATTTAAAATAAAACATATTTTTATTTAGGTCTTATAAATATTTCCGGGAGTGTATGCTTCGGATAATAGAACACAAGTCTAACAAAAGATTCCTTAGAGATTTTCGTAACTTAATTAATCGAGTAGTAGAAAGCTTTCTCCTTAACTGTTGCCTGGGCAGAATCACTGGACTCCACTTGAGTTTGGCAAATGCTTCGCAAGAGACTTGTAATAAAAGTGAATGAAGCAATTTGGAAGTTGCATGATATTCTAAGAGATTAACCATTTTGTAGTATGCAGATGGATCGAGAGTTTTTGGTTCCAAAATCAAATTTTCTGAATCCATGGAGAAACTCGCGTAAAGTTTCCAAGCAGAAGTCTATGCCATTGAAAGATGTGCTCAATAACTTAACTTAGACAGGCAATACAAAAGACGCGACATAGCAATACTATGTGACAGTTAGGCAGCCTTCCATACACTGGGCTGCTATGAGGTTAAATCAAAGGTAGTATGAGCCCATCTGGGAATCAGCTAGGCAGGGAAATAGGATCACACTTCACTGAGTCCCAGTTGGTATGGTAATTCAAGGCAATTACGAGAGATAAGCTAAGTCCAGAACATTTCTGCTCATAAGTAACAGATGATTCACCTAATGTAAAGATAGGAAGAGGGGAAGATTGTTCTTAAACCAAAAAGGGTTTTAGGCAATCTCAACTTTAATTAGGTAATTACAATAAAAAGAGATTTGAGTCACCCCTCAGACTATACAGGACTAATTTGAGGTTAGTAACCATGAAGCCGCCGTTGTCTAGTAGGTAGTGTCTTGGCTTATTAGACGCAAGGCTACGGTTCAAACCCCGGGTCAGACATCAAAATGAAATATGAAAAAATATTTCTTCGACGACTTCCTCTGAGCAAATTTCTGGCAAAAACTCTGAGAGTAAATAAACCTGCCATGAAAAAGTTTCTCAAAAATCTGTCTTTTGGAGAAGACCACTCGACGGTCCCGCCACTCATATATAAAATTTAGGAACACAACATAAGGGGCGTGAGAAACTAGGTCGTAATCCTTACTGAAGGGATTTATGCTGAAACTACATAATATTTTAAGATAGGAACCATTTTGTTGTATATAAATGGATCAAGAACAGTTCTGACGACAGGAGCGAAAGTTGTTGGTTTCAGAATGAAATATTCTGAACCCATGGAGAAACTTGCATGTAGTTTCCAAGCAGAAATCTATGCCATCGAAACTTAGATAGAAAATGCAAATGACGACACATAGCAACACTATGTAACAGTTAGACAGCTGTCCGAGCACTAGGCTCCTGTGAGGCTAAATCGAAGATAGTATAGGACCATCTGGGGCAGCTGATTTAGTAGGCAGGGAATAGATTCCAGATCATGTGATAATTCAAGGCAATGAGCAAGCAAATGAGCTTACAAGAGTGAGACTAACCTCAGAGCCATTCTGCGATCTTGAAACAGGTATTTGGAAGGCTATATGCAGCGAAAGCAAAGATAGAAAAAGGCGGAGACTCTTCTTAAACAAAAAATCCATGCCAAACAGTGATTTTTCCGTGATATATTGGATGCTTTGGGATCTTATGTGGATTGGTGTCGTCCCAAATTCCGCAACTTCGTTTGTTCACGTACCCACGTATGTAGAAATGGACCCCATCGGAATGATTTTTCAATGAAAATTAGGGTCAGTTGTCAAACTACTCCAGAACCCATTTAGTGAACATAAGCTATGCTCTGATCTTTGTCCATCCTTCCATGGCGATTTGGCAGAACAGAATGAATAAATGGCAACTAATTTGACAGATGCAGTTTCAACAAGATGTCATATAACGGTAGTTCCTCCTGTTGGAAGGCACGAGATAACTGATCTTTGCTCATTATTTAGAGGCTACATGCCAGCCAAATGTAGATCAAGAATAGATCTTGGGACAGAAGTGGGTATCTTTCAAGCAAAAGTGTATGCCATCGAAAGATGTTCTCAATTCAACTTGGATAGGAAGTTTAAAAGAAGGGACTAAGCAAGGGACTTATATCGAAGATAGTGTGACACAGTCTGAAGAAGCTGAATCAGCTAGACAGGCAGAATAAGGTAACTTTTTGGTGGGAATTCACTATAATTTGCAAGCAGATGAGCTTGTAAGAGGGAGCTTCCAAGCCGCTGATAGGGTCAGAACTGTTCTTTAGAGTGGAGCGAATATTTGGAAAAAAAAATACTGAAGGAGAGGGCAAATAACCTGAGGTTGATAACTGGTACTTTGGCAAGGCATTCAGAGACTCAGGCTACATTTACTCAGAATGAGAGGTTTTCTCGAACCCAGCATATAGATTTTGTGACAATGATAATGAATCATAGGAAGATATTCCTGGAGCCTATCGAGCATTTATGCATCCCAAGAAGACTCATTTGGGTGCTTATTAAGTGCTAGGTAGGAAATTGTCATTGTTGACTTCGAGCAGCATGCTGAAATTTGTCAGGGCAATAGAATTGAAGGAGATATTATGGGGATACCGCCATGCTCTTAAACAAAAAAAGTTTAGGGTAAACCAAGCCTAAATTATTATAATGGGATGCGATTTAAGTCATGCAACAGACTATTCCAATGAGGTTCGTAACCTTGACTGGGTATTGTAGACTTAAAAAGCAGATGTGCAGAACCGAAGTCGCCTAGAATATAAATTCCCTCTTGGTGCAAATGCATCATTAGAACCCATACTTGGAATCATTGAATATTAATTGTGTATCAGAAACACTTGCCATGAAAAGTTTGTTAAAAATCTGTTGGACGGAGTCGGTATTAAACAGTAGATCCAATTAACACACACAATATTGGTGGTGGTGTGAGAAGCTAGGTTGTAATCCTAACTAAAGAGTTGTAATGACCAAGTAAGCAATATGCTATGCGCAGTATCATGGCACTTCTACACGTTTTATGTTTTCCTGTTAAATGTCGATTAACTCACTGCTTATGTGAGTTATTTTTGAAAATAATTGTAAAGCATGATGAGATTACCCCGGTAGACACTACTGTTTCTATTTTAAAATAAAATGAAGAAAAACAAAAAAACAAACAAACAAATTAAAACTAAATTTAAAGCATTTCAAATGAATTATTTACAACGGAAATTTTGTAGCAAACGAATTAATTTGTTTCAGGCTACGTAAACATTTAAAATGTATTTTTGTACAAAACAAAGTGAAGCACTAGACCATTAAGAAAACCTATTGTTTTCATGATTTTTTTTTAAATTTTTTTTATTATATTTTCAAAGATAATTTTTAATAAAAAAAATATAAAAACACTGCAAGTATTAATAAAAATCATACAGAAAACTTCATATGAAAAAAAAGAAACTTGAATACAATTTCTATTTTTTGTTTGCGGCAAACAAGTGAAAAAAATTATCCAAAAAACAAAATTCTTTAATAAAAACTTGAATACAATTTCTATTTTTTTGTGTGGCAAACAAGTAAAAAAAATTCTTTAATAAAAAGCAAAAGTTTTCTATTTGCAATGATTTTTTATTTTGCTTTTTAATGGCACTTGACGTCTAGAAATGCCGACGACAAGAGTGTGTGGTAAAGTCAGTCTACATCAACACCCAGACTTTATAGCCATATTGACTGTGTGGCCAGGCCCCCTGGCATTTAAGTGAAACATTACCATCATGAGACAAGAACCACTTTCTTCTCAACAACTTCTTTCAAATAGCAACGGCAACGTTCAGTTGTTGTGAACGGTATGTTCAGTCAGCACATCATTCACGATTAAAAATATTTATGAAAAGTTTTTTTTTTTTTTTTCATTTTTTTTTCATTTTTATGTTCAGCAAGTAAAAGTTAAAAAACCACTTTTGGTTACAAAAAAAAAAAAAAAAAAATTATAAAAAAATACGATCTTTTAAAAAAAAGCTTCAAATAATAAACATTAGAAGTCATTTTTTTCCATAAATTTTTAATTATTGTTATTAAAAAAAACGCGTTTTTATAGCTGCTGTTTATCATGATCTATTAAGAATCATTTCCACAAATTATGGAAAAGTTTTTTTTTTTAATTTTTTTCTTTTAATTTTTTAATGTACAATCGTAATAAAACATCAGTGAGTTAAAAAAATTAAATTGAGGAAATTGTTCATTTGAAATTTCAATCGTTATGTTTGCTTTAAAGAAGTCAGACTCCAGTTGTTTTTATTTTTCTTATTTCAACTGCTTTTTTAATGTCTTCTATAATTTCATTGAAATTAAAAATCTTTTAGATTTTGAAAGCGAGTAGCTTTAAATTTATGGCCTTAAATTATCATTAACAAATACTCTGATTGTGTAATTAATCTACACAGTGTTTCGATTGTCTTATTAATCGTTAAATAATAGCGCTCATCTAAAATAAAATACAAGAAATTGATTTGATTGAAGTCGCCAGCTGTGCTTTTATGATTTTTTAATTTGATTTTGTTGCTTTTACTTCCACACTCTGTCATGATAATTCATTCTTGTCTAGAGGCTTGCTGTTAAAAGTTTCTAGAATTTTAGTTCTGGCTGTCATTATTTAATTAAAAACTTAAAGCAAAACAATGAAAATTTAATTTAATTTTTAGAAAAGATTTTCTTACTACTGGCCATACCATCCCTACAATACCTTCTTTACACACAAAAAAAAAAAAAAAAAATACGGGCCTAGTACCAGAACCTGCAAATAGGTGTTTGCCATACACGTTCCAATTGTGTATTCAGAGGATTCATTCTCACCATCACATAGGCTGACTTCCAAAATCTATCAATACAAAGTTTGTATACAGTTCTACTACGGTATATAAATTTTGTACATATGCAAAGTTACCAAACAATGCAGCAACTATAAAATCCGATGCCTGATTGCATTTTAACTACGTTAAAAGTACACATTGACGACATTTTGAAATAGTATACATTGTAAACATTTTGTACAGCGGCTTTATGAAACACTATACTTTGTTCAAACACAAAGCAACTAACAAAGCAACTTACATATTGTCTTGGACATAATCATCCTTCTAAGCACGTGTTCTTTTCTACTGTAGTGCACTGTCAAAAGGCGGTTTACTACATACATAAAGGGTCCGCCAAATAACTTTTTTTTTGAAAATGCTTTAAAAAAAACTACTGAATATTTTCCCAAATTTCTTTTTTTATTTGAATGTACAATCCTTCCGGTTAATAATGGAAAATAATTGCCGTGGTCTAGTAGGTAGTGTGTTGGCTTATTAGACGAAAAGCCAGGGTTCGAGCCCCGGGCCAGACATCAAAATAAAATACAAAAAAAGTATTTCTTCGGCGTCTTCCTCTGGCAAAAACTCTGAGAGTAAATAACATTTGCCATGAAAAGTTTCTCAAAAATCTGTCGTTCGGAGTCGACGTTAAACTGTAGGTCCCGCCTTTCATGTATAAAAGTAACGCACACAACATGAGTGGTGTGAGAAGCTAGGCCGTAATCCTGACTGAAGGGTTGTAATGGCCAATTATGTATTATGTATGTATGTAATTTCATTCAAATGGCTGCCTCGGCTGGCCATGCAGTAGCCTACACGATCGGTCCTATTTTCCAGCACATTATCGATTGTATGCAGCTGTATTTCACCAATGGCTTCACGAATATTGTCCTTTAAAGCGTCAATTGTCTCTGGCTTGTTGGCGTAACACTTATCTTTGACGGCACCCCGCAAATAATAGTCCGACGGTGTCAAATCGCAGCTCCGAGGTGGCCAAACGACATCAGCTCTGCGGCTGATAATGCGATCTTCAAAAACAGGGCGCAAAACATCGAGTGTAGCTGCGGCTGTGTGGCACGTAGCGCCGTCCTGTTGAAACCAAATGTTGCCAATATCCTCCTCTTCAATTTTTGTGAACAAAAATTCGTTCAACATTGCCCGATAACGATCGCCATTGACTGTAACGGTCACTCATTGCTCATTTTCGAAGAAAAATGGCCCAATTATGTCTCTGGACCAAAATCCGCACCAAACACATTTGGATTGCGAAGAGTCTTTGCTTCTCATTATGTTCCACTTTTCTAAGTAGACCTTAGCAAACATCTCTTCATACTCCACAGAAATCTCCATCAGCAGCGTGGAAGCTCACCTTCTTGCAAGCTCATCTATCTGCTCATTATCGTGAATTATCACATGGCTTGGAACCATGGCCTAGCAGAAGACAGCCCTAGCTAGCTAATTTAGCCATCCTAGACAATCCCGTACTATTTTCTAATTAACCTCATAAGAATCAAGTGCTCAGATTGAGTGTCAGATAGTAAGCAATATTTCAACTTGAATTGAGCAAATATTTTGATTGCATCAACTACCGCTTGAAAGATGTACACAAGATTCTCTCTGAGCTGCTGTTTGTTGTTCAATATCTGTTCTCGAGGTATTCGTATGCCACAGATGGGCCACTATTTTATAAGAGCATGTAGCCTACATTCGCTTTTTTTACTAAGTTTCGTTGTGATGCATTATCCAAAATCGTAGTGTTTAATGGTTCTTCTGTCCAGGATATTGTTAGAGAGGCAACTGCCTCGATTTATTAGTTCATGAAGTTTTCTTATAAATCACGGTCCTTGGTTATGAAATTGATCTAGTCATTATGGTATCGGGTTGTGATTCACGCACCCTTTCATTGAAGTGTCATTAGACTTGGAAGCTTATACTGAAATGGTGTTCCTCACATGGTGCTACTCGAAGAGCCATCATTACAAGATAACTCCTTAGTTAAAGTGGATATTCTCTGGATGTTTTATTTGAAGGCTAAACTTCATGAGCAACGTAAGGGTACGAGTAATATTGTTAGGCTGGACGAAGTTATGGATACGAAGAGGATTGAATGTCTTTGTTTTTTAAATCGTATGACCAAGCATATTGCACTATTGTCGTTCTCAGGGGTTACTGACCTATTAGAAAGTCAATTGGCATTTTCTTGAAAGCCTTCTGCAGGGATTGAGGATCTGAGGAGGCGAAAGGCATTATCTAAGAACCAGGTATCAGTGGCCGGCTACTTCTATGTAGAGGTGGAAGTATTTTCATTAAATTCTCTGCCAAATTACGATAATTACAACCCTTCAATGAGCATTAAAACCTAGTTTCTCATCCCACTTATGTTGGGTTTGTTAATTTTATACATGAGTGGCGGGCTCTACAGTTTAAAGTCGATTCCGAACGACAGATTTTTGAGAAACTTTTTTCATATTTCGTTAGGTTGGAGATGTCTGTCCTGGGTTTTGAACAACACACTGCCTACGACACTACGGCTACTGCCGTTACCTTAATAATAAGACATATTTTTGGGAGTTGAGATACTGAATTTTGGATCCCCGGGTTTTAATATAACAATGCAGTAAACAAATCTGTTTACAAATTATCGTACAGCTTAATATAACAAAAAACACCAGCATAAAAGGGGTAAACAAGTAAACAAAAATACAATGACAAACACCAGCATAAAAAATGATAAACAAGTAAACAAAAATACAACAACAAATACTACAAGAGTAAATGTAAACAAAATACACACACAACAATAATGAATGTAAAAAACGATGTTTACATTTATACAGATCTCGAGAAGGCAAAATCACGAACATTCGCCTTAAAAGAACATTCATCAAACTATTTACCCTGCCATGTAAAACGCAAGACTAAGCAGGCGAGGGAGTTAGTGCAGTTCAGTCAGTCTTGTGTGAAGACGCGATGCCTTTGAAGAGAGTAATCGTGGTTTGAAGATCTCCGATATAAAGATCTTTCGAATAATTGTCTAGTAATTGTTATTGTTTATGCAAAGGTTGTAAACAAAGAAATAACAAAGACAAGCAATTGTTGTTGTTTACATCCAGTTGTGAACAGTGGCACACTGAATTGCGGGAATAATAAAGAATTGTAATTAAAACTAACATAAATTTATTTCGATTTTATTTGCAATATACGGGCTTATAACGGGTGATTTTTTAGCTATTATCTTTTCTTCAACACTGGTTTAAACAGCTCACGCACGTTTCGTGTTTTGTTTAAATGTCAAACATCTTCAGTTTGGTCAATAATTTAACCATGAATCGTCTTACAAACGAACAACGCTTGCAAATCATTGAATTTTATTATCAAAATGTGATCCACTTCTTTATCGAAAAATTGTGTTCAGCGACGAAGCTCATTTTTGGCTCAATGGATACGTAAATAAGCAGAATTGTCGATTTTGGAGTGAAGATCAGCCAGAAGCATTGCAAAAGCTACCAATGCATCCAGAAAAAGTCACAGTTTGGTGCGGTTTATGGGCTGGTGGCATCATTGGACCGTACTTCTTCAAAGATGCTGCGAATCGTAACGTAACTGTGAATGGTGAACGCTACCGTGAGATAATATCCAACTTTTTTTTGCCCAAAATGCAAGAGCTTGACTTGCATGACATGTGGTTTCAACAAGACGGTACCACATGCCAACCAGCACGCGTAGAAATTGATTTATTGAGAGGCGAGTTCGGTCAATTGGCCGCCTAGATCGTGCGATTTAACGCCTTTAGAATATTTTTTGTGGGGCTATGTAAAAGCTCATGTGTATACAGACAAGCCCGCTTCAATTGACGCATTGGAAGACAACATTGAAGCATTTATTCGTGAGATACCGGCCGAAATGTTGAAAAGAGTATGCCAAAATTGGACTAAGCGGATGGACCATTTGAGGCGCAGTCGCGGTAAACATTTGCATGAAATAATCTTCAAACATTAAATAATATGGACCGTACTATCGATTCAAATAAAGATTTCATGCATTTTTCTGAATTTGATGTGTTTTTTTTTGAAAAATTTTCCTATAGCTCTTAAAAAATCACCCATTATTTGAAAAGTTTTTTAAAAGGTAAAAACGTAACAATATGAATATATAATATTATGTTCAGATATGCACTTATATTGAGTAAATCGCAATAAACGTCATTATTGATCTCAATATTTCATATAAAATGTCAATTAGTTATTGATCAATAAATTCATAAATTGTTATACAGAACTGTCGTACGATCAGTGAGCATATTACAAATTTCCGAACAAAACAAAAACAATATTGTTGAAACAACCAGCTGTTTTGTTTACTAGCTGTCAAATGAATATTGAATAAGCAGCTGAACTGCGTATATTGTTATGTCTAAACACTTAAAATATTGTAATCAATAAACCGAATATTGACTCATTAAAAGTGCATGTCTGAACATAGTATAAGGCCTATAAATTAAATTTTCAAGTGTATAAGCATAAGAAAAATTTATTGGAAAAGAAATGATTCTTTTTTGTTGACCAGTGTACATTAAAACTGAAAGTGTTTTAATTAAATTTTTTTCTTTTAATTCAAAGCGAGTAAATTAATAAAAAAAAAAAATAATAATTAATTTGAAAATAATATAGCATTTTAGCAAAACTATTTTCATTTAAAAGCTGAGATAATCTCTTCTTTGCAAGGCAAAGTTTGGGTCTTAAATCTTTTGTTTTTTTTGCTTTTTTTGTTGAATTTCTTGATAAATTTCATAATTTGTTGCCATTTACTGGGCTGTGTGTTAACATTATTGTTGTTTAAATTTGGTGTTTTTTGTGTAAGGAAATTCAAATATTATTTCAACATACAACAAAAGTAGCAAAAAAGCAAAACAGATTGCTTTTGTTTAAAATCAACCAAAAAAATTAAAAAAAAAATCCAATAATTATTACAAATGAAAACGAAACACAATGATTTCTTCCTCCTCCTGCTTTTCAGTGAATTAAGAAACAAAAACATAGAAAAAACTAGAAAAAGAAAGACAGATAGAAAAAAAGAAAACAAAAAATTTATTGCCTTTTTGTTTTTAACACCTTTGGAGGTTTTGTTAAGTCTGCTTTGAATTTTGTTGTAGTATTTTTGGTGAACATGAAATACTAAGTGTAACACCCGCATATTATGAGAGTTTTTGTTCAACAACTAACACAAAAACATGATAAATTATTTGCTTTGGTTGTTTTTGTAAAATTTTTCAACTCTTTTTGCCTTATTTGGCTTTAACCATCCAACTTTACAAACATAATGTGGCATTATGTGTTACCATTTATTTGTTGGGTTTTTTTGTTTCGTTTTTTTCTTCGTTTTTATTATTGTGCGCCCATAATTATGTTCAGCTAGAAAATAGAAAAAGTTTTATGAAATAAAGAAAAAAAAACGATAACAACACTACTAAGCAACAACATAAAATATTATGTTACGCTTTTCTGCATTTTAGCCTCTTTTTTTCTATTGTATGTTGGGGAGCATAGACAAGAAACCATAAAATATATAAGGCGGCTAGAAGAAAAAAACTGGAATTGTTTGGCTATTACGGAAATATGCTTAGAAATTATGATTTAAGAAAAGTTATGCAAAAATTAAAGAAAAGATACGAACGCAAATGCTATGAAAAAATAGAAATGAAGTACCACCATATGTTAATAAGAATGAGTCATAGCGAAAGTATTATACAATAAAATATTTCCGTTTCTTTTGTAGCTAAAATAAGTGATACAAAATAATAATTTCTGATTAGTATTATAAAGTTTTCCTTTTGAATTGATTGCATGTTCCAAGGAAAATTGGAATCAATTCACTTCTATTTTGTTTGAAAATTTTGAAAAAAAAAATTATAAACCCACCTCAATCTGTTGATTTCCCTGTGGTTGTCCACTGAATACAGTCAGACTTAAAATGTTTTTATTATATATGAAAAGGACAGACGGATTACCACTTGACTCAAAACAAAATAGGTAAAAACAATTGCTTCCTTACGGGTGGCTGATATATAATGCAACAAAGTACATACATACATACATACATAATTGGCCATTACAACCCTTCAGTCAGGATTACGGCCTAGCTTCTTACACCACTCATGTTGTGTGCGTTAATTTTATACGTGAGTGGCGGGACCTACAGTTTAACGTCGACTCCGAACGACAGAATTTTTGAGAAACTTTTTCATGGCAGTTTATTTTACTCTCAGAGTTTTTGCCAGAAATCTGCTGAGAGGAAGTCGCCGAAGAAATATTTTTTTCATATTTCATTTTTGATGTCTGACCTGGGATACGAACCCGGGCTTTACGAATAGTAAGCCAACACACTACCTACTACACCACGGCGACTTCAATGCAACAAAGTAAAGCGCTTTATTTTTTTAATTTTTTTTTAATTTTATTGCTCAAAAGCAAAAAGTGTTGGAAATAACATCAAATTTTAGAATCAGTTTAGATTTGTTCGAATTGGCCACTTTTGGTACGAATCATGGCCTTCAAACGGCCGACAAAGCCATCACAGGCTGCACGAAAGTGGCTCTGCGGTATTTTGGCCCATTCCCGGCGAAGCGCCGTTTTGAGATGATCGACACTTTGGTATTTTTTAGTGAGAACCTTACTCTCCAAAATGCCCCAGGCGCAAAAGTCCAACGGATTGAGATCCGGAAATTTTGGTGGCCATTGTGCGGTAGAAATGAAGCGAGGAATTTTAAGCCATTCTTGGTTGACGCGTGCTGAGTGCGGTGGTGCTGAGTCCTGTTGGACTTCAATACTGTCTTTAAGACATTTTCCCGATAATATTCGGCATTTATTTTGACCGCACGGTCGATGAATACGTGCGGGGAGCGACCATCGGCCGTTACGGCGGCCCACACCATTACCATCGGCGGCGCTTGAGTTCTGGTGGCCCATCGCAGGTGTAAATTTTCAGCTGGTGTTGTTAACGTTTTTTTTCGTCCATTTTTGGACGCGATGCAACACTGCCAGTATCACGGTAACGAGCAATGGTACGAGAAACAAATGATTTATTCACATTTAAATGCTGGAGGGCTCTAATGATAGTCACCTGTGGTTTTCCAGCCAAATATAAAGCAATCACACTATCACGCTTGAATTCCATCAAGAATAACTTTTTTTCTGAATGCAATAGATCAGAATGCTTTTGTAAGCTTGTAAATAATAAAATGAACTGTCACTGGAATAAATCTGTCAGCTGTCAGACGAGCGGTTTACAAATAATAACAACCTGAAGTTGGTTGCAATACATATCAGCCACCCTGTACATCTTAGAAGTTCAAGGTCTGTACAATCTCCCCTCATTTGTGCTCTCAATTCTATGCTAAAAGCTCATTTATTAAACGCTTTCTACCTTTAAATTTTAAATAAAACAAAGTGTATGTGAAACATCATCGAAATTTTTTATTTGTTTGAAAGACCTATTGATGCCTCAATGTATCGTATATACTATCGTGCAATCAAATCGCTCGTACAGAATATCATAAGCGGCATGCAGCTGTATGTTACGTAACGTCATACTGTTGAAATTACATGCAGTTGGTGTCCAGATCATCCAGTTCAGGCCAAAAGATTTCAGTGTATAGTGCTAGACATCGATAGTAATGGCCTGGCCAAAGTTGTTCTCAAAGAAATATGAAACGATGATACCGCCAGCCCTTAAATCCATACCAAACAATGATTTTTCCGTGATATTTTGAATGCTTTGGAATCTTATGCGGATTGATGTCGTCCCAAATTCCATAACTTCGTTTGTTCACGTACCCGCGTATGTAGAAGTAGACCTCATCGAAATGATTTTTCAATGAAAATTAGGGTCAGTTGTCAAACTACTCCAGAGCCCATTCAGTGAACATAAGCTATGCTCTGATCCGTGTCCATCTTTCCATGGCGATTTGGCAAAACAGAATGAATAAATGGCAACTAATTTGACAGATCTAGTTTCAACAGGAAGTCATAGTACGGTAGTTCCTGGTGGAAGACCCGAGATAACTGATCTTTGCTCATTATTGCCAGCCAAATGTAGATCAAGTATAGATCTTGGGACAGAAGTGGGTATCTTTCAAGCACAAAGTTTATGCCATCGAAAGATATTCTCAATTAAACTTCGATAGGAAGTTTAAAAGAAGGGACTTAGCAATACAACATTAAAGCCGGCATTCGAGCACTCTGCTCTTATGAGATTATATGCGAAGATAGTGTGACACAGTCTGAAGAAGCTGAATCAGCTAGACAGACAGAATAAGGTAACCTTTTTGTGGGTCCCAGGTCTTGAGGGAATTCACCATAATTTGCAAGCAGATGAGCTTGTAAGAGGCAGCTTCTTCCAAGCCGTTGATAGGGTCAGAACTGTTCTTTAGAGTGGAGCGAATATTTGGCAAGAAATACTGAAGAAGAGGGAAAATAAAGAGAAGCAAAGAAAAGTGAATTTGAGCCATTAAAAACTTTTGTGGAGAAATTACATTAAAAGGAGATCTCTGTCTTGGATTCGATTATTGACAAATAACCTGAGGTTGATAACAGGTGTTTTGGCAAGGCACTCAGGGACGGAGGCTACATTTACTCAGAATGAGGGATTTTCTCGAATCCAGCATATAGATTTTGTGACAATGATAATGAATCATAAGAAGACATTCTTGTTATGTGTGTGGCATTAATGCATCCCACACAGCGCTCGGTAGTATATTGTCATTCTTGACTTCGAGTGGCAATGGGATTGAAGGAGATATTATAGGGATCCCGTATAAAGCTTGAGGGGAATACAATAGATCTGTACACTACTCATGATGTGTATTCTGATTAAGTATTGGTAAGTAACTTATAGGAGGTGGGGATGAGGAGGAAAGAATATAATTTATTTAGAAAAGTTCCACGGGCAAAAAGATGTCGCTGCTGATATCATTACATTTTCAAAAACCATGATTGTATCAATTAAGTCGCTGTAGCCTAGTAGGTAGTGTGTTCGCCTATTAGACGTAAAAGCCCGGGTTCAGACCCCAGGTCAGACATCAAAACGAAATGTGAAAAAATATATTTTTTCGGCGACTTCCTCTCAACAGATTTCTGGCAAAAACTCTGAGAGTAAATAAACCGGCCATGAAAAAGTTTCTCAAAAATCTGTCGTTAGGAGTCGACGTGAAACTGTAGGTCCCGCCGCCACTCACGTATAAAATGAAGGCACACAACATGCGTGGTGTGAGAAGCTAGGTCGTAATCCTGACTGAGGGATTGTTATGACCAATTATGTATGTATGTACATATGCAGGATTAAAGGAGATATTATAGCGATAACCCATAAAATTTGAGGGGAGTACAATAGCTCTGCCACCTACTCATACTATGAATTCTAATTGGGTACTGGTTGGTAAATTATAGGAGTTGCGTGGGAAAGAGAAAGAAAGTGTAGAATTCGTTTAGAAAAGTTCCGCGGCCAAAAAGAGGCCGCTACTGATATCATTGCATTTTTAAAAACTTTGGTTGTGTCAATTAATAATTTTAGTTGCGGCAACTAAATTTTTTCTTAAAAAAATTTAATTTTCAAAAAAATTTAATTCCTCTGAGGATTATTTAAAAATCCTTATTTTAATTCCATTTTTACCCGGGTATTATTTCCAAAATCCTATTTTTTGTTAACCTTGAATGTTTTTTGAAAACCAAATCAGAAATAAATTTAAAAAAATTTTCTTCCTTTTTTTTATTACGATTTCAGCATAAATTGACAGGCAACATGAAAATAAACACAATCTAAACAAGAAATTATGACAGGTGATATTTAAAATTGAAGTGAAGCGATGAAAAATGAAAATGATTGGATAATTGCTTATCAAAAAAGCCTGTCTATACTAACCAAGCAAGCCAATACAAGACAACACAACACAACACATGCACGCTTTGCATTACGTTGCTGGAAATTCTTAGAGGACGAATGAACTATAAATATGATACCACAGCACAGGTGTTCATTCATTCATTTCGTTCATATTCCTGTTGTGAACTACTGGACACTACTACTACCAATACTACTACCACCGTCATACGGGACGGGTATTTTAAAACGAAGGAAGATCTTGGTCAGACACTTTAGAACAGCTTTAAGGGATTTTTTTAATTTTTTTTGTTGTATTTTCAAGGGAACGTGTAATTTGAGGTGGTACAAAGAAAAATGAATATTTCGAAATTAATAATCATTTACGGAACACTACTACACACACTGGACATTGTGGGAATGGTAATGGCAAAGGCAATGGTAATATTAGAACCAGAAAAGAATATCTCCGATATGTCTATTGGTATGTATAATTTGTAAAAAAAAATGAAAATAATACGCAAATACACACAGTGTACAGGCATGTACTGAGAAGATTAATTGATTAAAACAGCATTTTGTGACAATTAACCCTAAGCCTTACAAATGATTTTTGCTGTTGTGTTTAAGTTATTGATTAAAATTTTTATTTAAATTTTTTTTTATTTATTTAAAATGAATCGCTTACAAACATTTAACCCTACTACTACTGTTAATTTTTACTACTAAAATTTTTATTTTAATTTTTTTTTATTTATTTAAAATGAATCGCTTACAATTTACATGTAACCCTACTACTACTGCTCATAGAAAAGCTGTGATTTTTGTTTATAAAAAAACCATGGTATGATTAGGGTTAATTAATTTTATTTAATGATTTTTTCATATAAAGTTGCAGTAGAAAGAAACCCATAATACTTATCAATAGATTTTAGGATTCAAGGCATACATATCTCGCATAGCATAAGTTTTATTGCAATACGCTAGATGGCGTTGGAATGATACAAAAAAATCTTCAGCAGATTTATGATTGATTGGCTCAAGCTGTTCTGTACCAGATAAAAGTATACGCAAAAATAAAGAAATAATAAAATACAAGCCAAATGTATAAAATTCTGAATACTTTTATGGCCCTAATGCTTTCGCAAGCAATTACTTGCAATTTGGATTTGAAGAACTTTAATTTCAAGAATTTTGATCTTAAAAATGCACCTCCGCGGGGCAACTAATTACACTATTGGACAAAATAAAAAAATGAAATACACCCAGCTAATAATATAGTGAAAGTTATGAGTTTTATTTAGTAGAACTCAAAAATAATTTTTTTTATATTTCTTGAACCCTCCAAATTTGTTTTATTTGACAAAAACTGTTTTTTTTGGACTTTACGCACAAATTTATTGATTACACAAACATTTCTGAAGCGATATCCAAAATTTAAACCTCATTAGAAAGGAGATAAATGGGCCTTTAAAACGATGTACAGACATATATTATTTGACTTAATATGCTATGAGGTTTGATGAGGTAAACTTGACAAATGCGAATTTTTTTTATATTTTTTCAAGTTTGTCCGTTCATAGAAGCAAACTTTAATTAAAAAATATGAAACAAGTGATCACATTCTGAAAGCACATTATCTTGTGAAGAGATTGACATTTCGTTTGATCAAATCGGACAAAAATTACCGTAGTTATTACTTAAAGAGTCTAACAGTCGAGTTATGTTTTTGATAAATGTATATATTCTTCCAAATGATCTTTTAGTTCAAAAATTTTCAGAATTTTTGATGGATCTTGATTGTTTATCGGAAAATGTGTCAATTTCGACAATTTGAAGTCGCCGTGATCTAGTAGGTAGTGTGTTGGCTTATTAGACGTAAAGCCAGTATTCGAGCCACAGGCCAGACATCAAGACAAAATACAAAAAGTATTTCTTCGGCGACTTCCTCTCAGCAGATTTCTGGCATAAACTCTGAGAGTTCGACTTAAACTGTAGGTCCCGCCACTCATGTACAAACACACAACATAAGTGGTGTGAGAAACTAGGTCGTAATCCTGACTAAAGGGTTGTAATGACCAATTATGTATGCACTGAATGCGTGTGAAGTGTACAGGCATGTGACCACTATTTCGATTGTCAGGAAACTAAGCATTGCAAAAAGACCGAAAGAGGCAGAAAAAACTCCAGGAGCAAAAGAGCTGTTTGTGAACCATTGCATCGACAAAAACGACACACTTTTGAAGCGGTTAGTTATTGATGGGCCACTTATGAAAACATTTAATGGAAACGGCAAAGCTGAGACAGTCAAGTAGCCTTTGCTATGTGTAGCCAAGAAAGCAGTTGCTACAGGAAATATGGTACCAAAGAAGCTGAAATCGTGGTTAAATACTGTTTCTATGTATTCTGGTTGTGAATTACCCACTACGAACAGATATTGAAGCAATTATTATCCCCAAAATACCGATAAAGATGATCTTATCGAACGCAAGGTTAAACATAGTCCATAGTAGCACATATCAGTTAAGAAGGGACACCGACTATGAGTACAGGCGCCGGGAGAATGTAAATAACCTCAGAACACCTTTTGTCGATGTAATGATGAGAAAAATCTGAGGCGAAAGGTTCTTGAAGACCCAGAGCAAGTCTATCCAAAGATAAAGCGGAATAAATCAATCGCTTCGTAAAACTATCAAGTTGGTTTGGTATTCCCAACCGGCAGTAACTACAGAGAGACTTTATAGGTTTCAGGTAAGCTATGCTTTTAAAAGCGAATCTCAATTTAACCCAAAACCAAACCTAGCATATGCGAAAACATAGCAGAGCTAGTATTCTGAATTCAACACTCTGGCATGCCTTTGTGAAGGCAAGAGCAGGAAACTTTTCAAACCACAGCATCATATGTTAACCTCTTCAGTACGCTTATATACGTTCAATATTTTATTTCACATTCCTGGACTTGAAAAAGTTTTCTGGCTGCCTGTCCACTCTAAGATATCCGGATGTTACTAAGATATGTATGAGATTTTTCCGTAGAAAATAATGCGTTTAATAAGGAGGCTTTACTATGATGCCAATTGTCGTGCCCTAAATGATATCCAACTTTTTAATACTTCTTTTGGTAGAAAAGCTGTGAAGAGGTATTGCGTATTAGTGCATCTTTATATAACGCCATCTTCAATAGCACTTTGTAAAGAGTGGTACAGTCTACAGGAGTTAATTTTGGTCTGGCGATCCGTCTCTATCATTTCGACAGTTGATTGCTCTCTGGATATAGGAAATGGGACGTAAAGGATAAGACATGGGATATTTCATGCAGTATAGGATGTTTCATGCTGTATATACTGACTGGAACCAAGTTTTGAATACTTCTTAGCAGCAATGTTTAGTTGGTGCTGCAATATGGAAAAGAGACACGGACCATCCCAACAAAGTTTACGTTCATGATGTGATCTACTTTCAGCAGTTTTCTTTGTAGAATATTGCGATTCTTTTGTCTTATGTGTGTAAGTAATGGCAGACACTGTCATAAGATGAAACCTTTGGTTAATAGGAGAAGATTCCTGTTCACTTATTGACAAGAGAGAAGCCCAAGTATCATACATACATGCATACCTACATACATACATACATAATTGGCCATTATTTTTTTTTCCTTTTTTTTTGTAAAACCAGCACTCAGGGGATGGCCCCTACTCATGCAGTGCATTGTGCAGGTTTAGGAAAATAGGTTAAAGGAAGCTGGAAAGAGGGAGTAGTGTTTGTGGGCATTTGATTTAAACTCAAGATGTGAACGGCAAGGAAACGAGTTGCTGCTAGGTGACTCATTAAGTCTTTTCGAAGTTCAACTTCAAATCATTGAAACATTATAAACCTTCAGTCAGGATTACGGCCTAGCTTCTCAGACCACTCATGTTGTATGCTTTAATTTTATACTTGAGTGGCGGGACCTACAGTTTAACGTCGACTCCGAACAACAGATTTTTGAGAAACTTTTTCATGGCAGATTTATTTACTGTCAGAGTTTTTGCCAGAAATCTGCTGAGAGGAAGTCGCCGAAGAAATGTTTTTTTTTCATATTTCGTTTTGGTGTCTGGCCTGGGATACGAACCCGGGCTTTTACGTCTAAAAAGCCAACACACTACCTACTAGACTACGGCGGCAAAGCCCAAGTATCCCAGTTCGAATACAAGAAAAGTCAAACAATTTTCATCATGGTTTTAAAGGGTCCGCCAAATAACTTTTTTTTTTGAAAATGCTTTAAAAAAAAACTACTGAATATTTTCTCAAATTTCTTTTTTTATTTGAAAGTACAATCCTTCCGGTTAATAATGGAAAATAATTTCATTCAAATGGCTGCCTCGGCTGGCCATGCAGTAGCCTACACCAGAAGATGCCGATTTTGGCAAAAAAAATCATCTTTTCAGATGAAGCTCATTTTGATCTTGGCGGGTATGTAAACAAGCATAATTGTCGCATTTGGGGCACAGAAAACCCGCACGCATACATTGAAAAGCCGACGCACCCAAAACGAGTCACTGTTTGGTGCGGATTTTGGTCCAAAGGCATAATTGGGCCATTTTTCTTCGAAAATGAGCAATGAGTGACCGTTACAGTCAATGACGGTCGTTATCAGGCCATGTTGAACGAATTTTTGTTCACAAAAATTGAAGAGGAGGATATTGGCAACATTTGGTTTCAACAGGACGGCGCTACATGCCACACAGCCGAAGCTACACTCAATGTTTTGCGCCCTGTTTTTGAAGATCGCATTATCAGCCGCAGAGCTGATGTTGTTGGCCACCTCGGAGCTGCGATTTGACACCGTTGGACTATTATTTGTGGAGTGCAGCCAAAGATAAGTGTTACGCCAACAAGCCAGAGACAATTGACGCTTTAAAGGACAATATTCGTGAAGCCATTGGTGAAATACAGCTGCAAACAATCGATAATGTGCTTAAAAATTGGACCGATCGTGTAGGCTACCGCATGGCCAGCCGAGGCAGCCATTTGAATGAAATTATTTTCCATTATTAACCGGAAGGATTGTACTTTCAAATAAAAAAAGAAATTTGAGAAAATATTCAGTAGTTTTGTTTTTAAAGCATTAAAAAAAGTTATTTAGCGGACCCTTTGCTTATCCGAGTTTAATCTCCCTAAATAAACCACACCGAATGTTCATTGACTCTCCGAGAGGATCTCAAATAATACAGTACGGACAACAAGCAGGGGTAGTAGTAGTAGTACAGTAAATTACAACCAACAGCACAATGTCGTCCTGTCAAATCAAACAAACCAAAATTCAAATCGTATAAGATGGGGAGTTTAATGATTAATGGAAACACTTATGCATCCATCTTATAGTACGGACGCGAACCTAGTGATGACTTCAACAATTACTCGAAATTCAAATAATTTTTTCCTTTCGCTTCTTTAGCACACCCTACCAATGACATTTTTAAGTTTACTTAAGCATTTCTTTTTCAGGCCTCTCTCAAATCGTTAAAAGTCTTCATCCCACACAATTAGCCATTCTGGTGAAACCCATGCCTCTCTTAAACAACCATTCTTTAGATGGTACAACTAGCTTGTCTGTCGACGATGAGTTGAATTTTCAATCACACATCGATGAATTTCTATGGAGCCTACATATTTTATACTTCAAATCGGTGATATTCTATGATCAGGAATTATTTTTTCAATTTATCGAAACCAGCTTGCATGGTGCCATAGAGAGTGTGAATTTGATTTTTTGGAAACCCAATGATTTGATACATAAAATCCATGAACGTAAGCTGGCACATCGCTTAAGTTTGTTTCTATTCTATTGGGGTGCGAAATATCCACCAAAACGTAATGAAGTTAGTTTTCGGGAACCCATGAGAGCAGTGGTTATAACCAGGCCTAGGCAAAGAGCGTGAGTACATGTTTAAATTACATGAGAAAGTATTTGAAAAATCGTTTTCATTTAAAGCTTTCGCATTTACTATAATCAAGCCTATCCGGATGGTTTGGGCCGTTTGTCTTTGGTTAGCTGGTATGATGGTGATAATTTGGGTTTGAGTAAAGAGCCTTTATTGCCTTCGGCTAAGAAGGTTTATTCGAATTTCCAACGGCGGATTTTTCGTGTGCCGGTATTTCATGTAAGTTTTCTAAATACTTTCTTAAAATCCATTTTAATTTTAAAAAAATATAAAGTCCCCTCCCTGGTTTTGGGTAAATTATGACAATGAATCGTATGCCAATAATTCCTGGGATTATAATGCATCCGAAGAAAATTATTTAACAGAAGACTTGCTTGAGTTTAAAGAGGCCAATGTCACTGGAGGCCGTGATCATCGCCTCTTACAATTGCTGGCCAAACATATGAATTTTGATTTTATCTACATAGAGGCTCCGGGACGAACTCAAGGCTCTTTACGGAATGATAACGAAGCCAATGACACCTTTACTGGTGGCATAGGCTTACTACAAATGGGCGTAAGTTGTGTTGCTTTAAATAAATTTAAAAACAATTCTTTAATTAAGTTTCTTCATCAGCTCGCAGATTTCTTTTTGGGTGATGTCTCTTTAAGCTGGGAACGCCGTAAGGCCATTGAGTTCTCCTTTTTCACATTGGCTGACTCTGGTGCCTTTGCTACGCATGCACCACGCCGTTTAAATGAGGCTTTGGCCATAATGCGCCCCTTTAAGGCCGATGTCTGGCCTTATTTGATTTTAACCATCATCGTTTCAGGTCCCTTTTTCTATTTAATTATAGCCACGCCCTATCGCTGGCATAGATCTGGTGATAGAAGACCCGGTAAAAATGTAATCAAACATGGCCGCTATTACATGGCCTATATTAAGGAAATCACACGCATGGATACACAATTTCAAAGGCGGTTGGCCAAAATGGAGTATGATATTGAGGAAGGAATTGAGTGCCAAGAATTGCCACCAAATTTATTTAATCGTTGCATATGGTTTACGGTGCAGTTGTTTTTGAAGCAATGTAAGTTTTTTTTTTAATTTTTTTAATTGTTTTAAAAGAGGAATTTGGGTCAAAACAATATCAAATGAAAGCAGAGAGCATAATCTTCACTGAGAGTGATGTTTGCATATAATTTCTCTCCATTTCGTATGCTCTCATTCAGGGATGGAAAAGTTGGTACAATTGTACTTTTTTTAGCACTATTTGGAAGTCAAAAACACCATAGCACCCCAATAACTTATTTACCACTATTTAAAATTTTTCCCTATTTTATTACATTATTCAAATATTCTGTCTCATCAGTGTATAATTTTTTGTTTCATTTTCATATTGCCACTCGATGCTAACTTTTAGACCGCTTAAAATTTTTGTTCAGTTAAATAGCTCGCAATTTTATACAAAAAGATGCATTAGATGAAAATGATATATTAAAAATCAATATCAATGAAAACCATATTCCAATGTTGAATGTCATTTCAAGAGTTATAAAACGAATATTTTCAATTCCACATTCATCTGTAAACGTAAAAAGGATATTTTCGTACCAAAATTTAATAAAAACCAAAGGGAGAAATAGACTGTTTGCTTCGACTGTCTCCAATTTAATCCAAATAAGGGATTTATTGAAGTCATTTAATTCGTGTTGCTACAATTTTGAAATAACAAATAGTTTGCTAGCAAAAAAAATATCATAAATAGTGATTTTAAATTTAGATCTCATAAACTTTTATGTTCCTTTATAGTTAAGTATTAAAGTAAGTTGTTAAGTTTACCTATTATAAAGGGTCCGCCAAATAATGGAAAATAATTTCATTCAAATGGCTGCCTCGGCTGGCCATGCAGTAGCCTACACCAGAAGATGCCGATTTTGGCAAAAAATCATCTTTTCAGATGAAGCTCATTTAGATCTTGGCGGGTGTGTAAACGAGCAAAATTGTCGCATTTGGGGCACAGAAAACCCGCACGCATACATTGAAAAGCCGACGCACCCAAAACGAGTCACTGTTTGGTGCGGATTTTGGTCCAGAGGCATAATTGGGCCATTTTTCTTCGAAAATGAGCAAGGAGTGGCCGTTACATTCAATGGCGATCGTTATCGGGCCATGTTGAACGAATTTTTGTTCACAAAAATGGAAGAGGAGGATATTGGCAACATTTGGTTTCAACAGGACGGCGCTACGCGCCACACAGCCGAAGCTACACTCGATGTTTTGCGCTCTGTTTTTGAAGATCGCATTATCAGCCGCAGAGCTGATGTCGTTTGGCCACCTCGGAGCTGCGATTTAGCACCGTTGGACTTTTATTTGTGGGGTGCCGTCAAAGATAAGTGTTACGCCGACAAGCCAGAGACAATTGTCGCTTTAAAGGACAATATTCGTGAAGCCATTGCTGAAATACAGCTGCACACAATCGATAATTTGCTTAAAAATTGCACCGATCGTGTAGGCTACTGCGTGGCCAGCCGAGGCAGCCATTTGAATGAAATTATTTTCCATTATTAACCGGAAGGATTGTACTTTCCAATAAAAAAAGTTATTTGGCGGACCCTTTATATACTTAGTGCTTAGTACAAAGAAACTGCAATGTATCTTTTTTAATTTTTATGTTTTTTTACGCATATATGTACATAAATATATGTAAAATGAATTCTCATTTATAAATTTATTTAATTTTTAATAAAAAAAGTTTAAAAAAGAAAAAAAGTGAATTTAGTACAATCAGGCTGAAAAAAGTACAATTTTTTGTAAAAGTTAGTACAATTTGTTAAGATCAATTTCCCATCCCTGCTCTCATTACAGGTAAAGGGTCCGCCAAATAACTTTTTTTTCTTGAAAATGTTTTAAAAAAAACTACTGAATATTTTCTCAAATTTCTTTTTTTATTTGAATGTACAATCCTTCCGGTTAATAATGGAAAATAATTTCATTCAAATTACTGCCTCGGCTGGCCATGCAGTAGCCTACACGATCGGTCCAATTTTTAAGCACATTATCGATTGTGTGCAGCTGTATTTCACCAATGGCTTCACGAATATTGTCCTTTAAAGCGACAATTGTCTCTGGCTTGTCGACGTAACACTTATCTTTGACGGCACCCCACAAATAATAGTCCAACGGTGTCAAATCGCAGCTCCGAGGTGGCCAAACGACATCAGCTCTGCGGCTGATAATGCAATCTTCAAAAACAGGGCTCAAAACATCGGGTGTAGCTTCGGCTGTGTGGCACGTAGCGCCGTCCTGTTGAAACCAAATGTTGCCAATATCCTCCTCTTTAATTTTTGTGAAAAAAAATTCGTTCAACATGGCCCGATAACGATCGCCATTGACTGTAACGGCCACTCCTTGCTCATTTTCGAAGAAAAATGGCCCAATTATGCCTCTGGACCAAAATCCGCACCAAACAGTGACTCGTTTTGGGTGCGTCGGCTTTTCAATGTATGCGTGCGGGTTTTCTGTGCCCCAAATGCGACAATTTTGCTTGTTTACACACCCGCCAAGATCAAAATGGGCTTCATCTGAAAATATGATTTTTTTTTTGCCAAAATCGGCATCTTCTGTAAGTCGATCGCAGGCCCACTTAGCGAAGCGAAAACGCATTGGATGGTTTCAACTCCTGAACCAATTGGACTTTGTATGGCGTCATACCACGGTCTTTATGCAAAATTCGTCTCAATGATGTCTCCGAAATGTTCAATTGTTGAGAACGACGGTGAATTGATGTTGATGGCGCTTCACGCACACTTTCTGCCACAGTAGCAATATTCTCGGGTGTACGCAATGTTTTTGGCTTTTCACGCTTTGGTTTATCGATGAGGATGCCAGTTTCTTTCACTTTTTTCACAAGATAAAGAACATACGGAGCTGGCAGTGCTTCTCTTCTTCTAAAATCCGTACGCAATTTTCGCACACATTCTGCAACATTACCATGATTTTCAAAGTAATGTCGCAATATTTCCCAGCGTTGTTCAAGCGTATACACAACCATATTCGTTCAGCGGAAGGATAAGACTAATTGTCTGTCAAATCAGACATGAGCTAAGTGTTACCATTCACGAAATAAGCACTTGTTGAAAAAAAGAACGTTAGATGGCGGACCCGATATTAGGTTTACAAAATATCTTCTGCCCTGAAACTTGACAAGACGTACATCTTGTATGACCGTCTAAATCTCCCTTTACTCTTCGATTTCTACCCATTAAAATCCTCCCAAAACCAAGCGGTCAAGAGGTCGTCCAGAGCGCTAAGCTCAAACGTCATATTCTGTACGTGTAGCTGTTAATGCCGTTGTAGCTCCAGCTCCTACAGCGGATTGGCACATCTCGGTAATTGGTGTATCTAATGCAGCACCTTCTTTGGCGAATCTGTAGAACTCGAAAGCTATGAGTTCCGCTATTTCTAGTTAACCCGGGCAATTTGGATACATAGGACTGTCTGCAAACTTAAATCAATTCAGATATTATCACACGTGACGGGACAGGATCTTTTTGAGTTAATAAGATAGTACTTGATCACCAATACCCAGCTTCATTTGCTGGCTCTGTTGATTAATACTAATCAGTAATGTTGCCGCGGTAATGTTGCCAGCATTATAAAGCTGTCTCCTTGTTCTAATTGCTATATTTTTACACTTCGCTTTCAGAGTGTCAAGGTCAGAGAACTTAATAAGTTCTGTAATGCTCCCATCGAAACCCGATAGTTCTCCAGGGGCAGGGTTCGTTTGTGATGATCTCAGACTGAAGCTTCTTTATAAACTGGATGACAACTATAGGGCTTTGAAGTCGTAAATATTTGCGGTTTTTGAAGGATTTTGAGGCCGTAACTAAATTGATAGAATTGCCGTAGTCTAGTAGGCAATGTGCTTATTAGACGTAAAGCCTCGGTTCAAACCCCAGGTCAGACATCAAAACAAAATACTAATATTTCTTCGGCGACTTCTTCTCAGCAGATTTCTGGCAAAGACTCTGCCAATGGAATAAAACTGCCATGAAAAGTTTCTCAAAAAAAATCTGTCGTTCGGAGTCGACTTTAAACTGTAGGTCCCGCCACTCATATAAAAAATTAACTGGGAAGCTAGGCCGTAATCCTGACTGAAGGGTTTTAATGGTAATTTATGTATATATGTATGTATGCATGTAACTAAATTGATTTTCGTTGACAGTCAAGCTACATCGTGGGTGCAGGTTTTGCATAAGCCGCTAGTGGTTCATAACTGTAAGGATTCGATAGAAGACTTCATACTGGACCGGGTCATTATACGCTGGACTCCAAGTTTTAGTGATGAGTTCTCAGTAGGTTCATGAACGTGAGTACTAGAAATGAAACAGAGAAAGGATAAAAGGGAGTGTAACATAGCTGAAGGATTTGGCCATCTATCGATAGCAGAACTGGCTTGTTGCCTGAACTCGGAGATCCCAACGTGAGCTTAGTAACTGGGCTCTTTATGGGACTTTGAGATATCAGGACCCTGAAGGGGAAATGGAATAACCCTTAGTCCGATGGCTAAAGGGTACGTGAAGAGGAGGAACAATTGGAGACGATAAAGCATTTCCTATTTAATTGCTCGGCTCTTTATGAACGAAGTTTACATACCCTGGCACGGAATTTCCTGATTAAGCTGCTTAGACTAATCTTTCTGCTTTGAATTCTGCGCTCTTTTAACTGTCTTTCTCCCGTTTTTACTACTTCTATGCCTTTTCTATGCTTGCTTACTGAATTGGTTTACAATCTAGCTTCTCATGCCACATATATTGTGTGTGTGTGTTAATTTTATTCACAAGTGTTGGGACCTACAGTTTAATGTTAATTTTATTTACTCTCAGAGTTTCTGCCAGAAGATGCCGGCAGGAATATTTCTTAATATTTCATTTTGTTGGAGCTTACTGAACCGGGGTTTGAATCATGGGCTCTCGTCCAATAAGCAAACATACTACCAACTAGATTACGACGACTTCTTTCACTTAATCAAACAGTACTTTTATTTATTATGGAACCAGCTATACTTGATTAAAAGTAGATTCTAAAAAAATTGATTGTTTCCATTAATTGTTTCAATTAATCTTTTCAATTAATTTTTCCAATTAATAATTTGACGTTTCATTTATTGGACAAAATTTTTATAAAACTATTCTAGAAGTATTTATCCTTATCAAAACTTTTTTTGGTTGTAATTTCTAGCCTGCCAAGAATTATATCATGGCTACAGAGCCAAGTTTCTTATGACTGTCTATTGGATCGCAGCCACATATGTCTTAGCTGATGTCTATTCAGCTCAATTAACTTCACAATTTGCCAGGCCTGCACGTGAGAGACCCATTAACACGTTACATCGCTTACAAAAGGCCATGATACACGATGGCTATCAATTGTTTGTGGAAAAAGAAAGTTCTTCGTTGGAGATGTTGGAGGTAGGGAGACTACATTAAGAAATAATTTTTGATTTTATTTTTTTTATTTTTGTTTTGGGAATATTTCTAGAACGGCACTGAGATTTTTAGGCAATTATATGCTTTAATGAAACTACAAAATCCTGATGAGGAGGGCTATTTAATTGATTCGGTAGAGGCGGGCATAAAACTTATTGCAGATGGTTTGGAGAATAAAGCAGTGTTAGGGGGACGAGAGACTTTGTTTTTTAATATACAACAATATGGTGAGTGGAAAGAATTTTAAAAAAATGTTTTTTAAAAATTAAAAAAAGAAATAAAAAAAAATAAATTTTAAAAATTAAAAAAAAATTAAAAAAAAACTTAAAAAAATAAAAAAAATAATAAAAATATAAATATAAAAAAAAAAATAACCACAAAAAAATTTTTTTTAAATTGAAGAAAATAATTAAAAAATATATTTTTTAAAAATTTAAAAAAAAGAAAAGAATTAAATATTGAAAATTAAAAAAAAATTAAATTTGTAAAACATTGGGAAAAAAATTAAAAAATAAATTAAAAAATTTTTAAATTAAATTTAAAAAGTTTTGAAACTATTTTGAAAATTAAGACAAAAAAATATTTTAAAAAAAATATAAAAACATTTAATTAAAAAAGGCTCGAAAACCTTTCAACTTAGCCAAAGAAACTTAAAAAAAATAAAAAAAAATTTAAGAAAAGAATTTAAAAAAATCTTTTTTAAAAAGTAAAAAAATTAAAAGAATTAAATTTTATAAATTAAAAAAAAATTAAAGCTGGAAAAAAAATTAAAAATTAAATTTAAAAATTTTTTTAATTTAAATTTAAAAAGTTTTGAAACTATTTTGAAAATTAAGACAAAAAAATATTTTAAAAAAAATATAAAAACATTTAATTAAAAAAGGCTCGAAAACCTTTCAACTTAGCCAAAGAAACTTAAAAAAAATAAAAAAAAATTTAAGAAAAGAATTTAAAAAAATCTTTTTTAAAAAGTAAAAAAATTAAAAGAATTAAATTTTATAAATTAAAAAAAAAATTAAAACTGGAATAAAAATTAAAAATTAAATTTAAAAATTTTTTTAATTTAAATTTAAAAAGTTTTGAAACTATTTTGAAAATTAAGACAAAAAAATATTTAAAAAAAATATAAAAACATTTAATTAAAAAAAGGCTCGAAAACCTTTCAACTTAGCCAAAAAAAAAACTTAAAAAAAAATAAAAAAAATTGAAGAAAAGAATTTAAAAAAATCTTTTTTAAAAATTAAAAAAAAATTAAAAGAATTAAATTTTATAAATTAAAAAAAAATTAAAACTGGAAAAAAAATTAAAAATTAAATTTAAAAATTTTTTTTAATTTAAATTTAAAAGCCAAAAAGAAATTCTTTTTAAAAATATAAATTTTTTTTGTTAAAACTAGGCTCGAAAACCTTTCAACTCAGCCAAAAACTTTATACCCGCTATTCTGCTGTGGCTGTACAAATTGGTTGTCCTTTTCTGGACAGTTTAAATGATGTGTGAGTTCCTTCAACTTTATTTAAAACATTTAAATTCAAAAATTTTCTTAAATTTCTTAGCCTCATACATCTCTTTGAAGGTGGCATTTTAGATAAAATGACCACCGCTGAGTATGAAATACAATCACGCATGATTGGCAAGGATTTGAGCAAGAAAACAACAACATCAAATGAGGATAACTTGGATACAAAGACAAATCCAGGAGAAGAAACCTCATCATCAACTGAAGCAAATGGTCAAACTGCCGATAATGCTGAAATGAAAAAGCCACAGGATTCGCAAATCATACAACCTTTGAATTTGCGTATGCTGCAAGGAGCCTTTATTGTATTGATAGTGGGCTATACCATGGCAGGTAAAATAAAATGGAAAATAAAATCCAATAAATTTTTCTTCGCATAATTTTGTTTCTTTTTCATTTCTTTTCTTTTCCCTTTTGGTGTGTGTAATTGAAATTTCTTTTTTACGGTTTTCGTATTTTAATTTCTTTCTTTCTTTCTTTCGTTTTTTTTTGTGTGTCAGGTTTAATGCTTTTGCTTGAATTATTTTGTCATGGTATGCATTTGAATTTAATTAGAGTGTGTAAAACTAATTTGCATAAAAAATGGAAATTTTTCAAACGCAAATTAAGGAAAACTATGAAACTCATCAAATGGCTGGTTGGACGCCTAAGATAAATACACACCCGAAGCCTAAGAATAGTGAAAGAGAGAGAGAGAGAGAAAGAAAATGTTTAAATTATATGAACTAATTACGGTTATTTCAAACACCATTTAAAATTATCAAACAGAGCACAAATACTACGAATAGAAATGTATTTAAATGTTACAAGAAGAAACAAAAAGTTGATAAAAGAAATAAAAAAAATGTCTTAAGCAACGAACTTAAACTGTTTTTCAAGCATAAGTAACAGAAATATTTGAATTTCTTTTTTCTTTCTGAAAACGTCAATCTCAAAGCATCTCCGCTCCCAGTTGGAAAAACTTGCCACAACAGATTTTTATAGATTTACAGATTTTTACTGATTTTTACAAAAATTTCTTCCTTCGCAGGACGTGCTCTATACAGTGTTTTACTGCGTTCCAGCTCTCTCTACTGTTTATCATTTTCAGCACGACGTTTGTAGGGCTAATGACGCCGATTTCAGCTTCGAGTCGCTGACGGCTTTCGGCCCATCGACGACAGCTGAAGAAAGTGTGTTCGGAATCATCTAACGTTTCTTTCTCTTCATAGATACAGAATGGCAAGCGGCATTTCCCCATGCGATGCAGGTACTCTCTGAAATATCCGTGACCGGTCAACATCTGGGTTATGTAGTAGTCCACTTCGCCGTTTTTTCTGTTTTTCCACACTTGCAACTCGGGAATAAGTTTATATGTTCCCAGCGAAATTGCCATTTTAGGAAGACTTCGTGCTTTGTCGCTTATATGCTCTGTGGTTGAGTCGTACTTTGCTTGGCGTTAGAGATCATCCGGCGCTCATATGCTTGTAGGTCTATGGGAAGCATTCCGTCTAAAACTAGGACAGCTTGTGTCGATACCTTGCGATACGAAGACCAGCTATTCTCTGCGCAGACAGTAGTTTTCTAGCCCTGATCCGGGTTTCCAAAGTAGTAGCCCAGATTTCAGACCCATAGAGGAGTATGCTATTTCCAGCCTCCATGAGTAATTTCCTCTTACTTGGGAGGGGTCCACCAATGTTTGCCATCAGTCTACTTAGTTGAGTTGTTATTCTAGCTGCTCTCGCTGTTGTATACTCTATCTGCTCTGAGTAGGTCAGTTTCGAGTCCAGTCTAACCCCGAGGTATTTAATCGATTTCTTCGTGGGAATAACCAAGTCGCCTATGTTGATTTCGATCTCGATCGGAAAGTGTCGTCTGGTTTGTAGGAAGCAGCTCGGTTTTATGCAGTGCCAGCTGTAGTCCGCATCATGACTTCCCGTAATCTGCGTTGGACTTCGTCTGTATTTCTGCCCCTAATGACCGCTGCGATGTCGCCTGCGTATCCGACTAGGAAAGTATCCTCCGGCATCTCTATTTTTAGGATTTCATCGTAAGTCGCGTTCCAGAGATCTGGTTCCAATATGGACCCTTGCGCCGCTCCGGGAGTGACTTGCCTTCTTCTTGACCCTTGGTTTGTGTCGTATATCAGCACTCTATTCCTTAGGTAATCCAGTTATAGTAATGGAAGAGCTAAGAACCAAACAAGCATGTCAAAGGTAATGGTTGTAGCCCTAAATCCACAGTAACAATACGAGGAATTACTTTTACGTTAGGAACCTCTTCTATGGAGCAATATCAAGAAAAAGGCTTGAATAATGGAAGTAGAATTTTTACGTACTCACAGGAAAATTTTATTTGTTCACTGTTGATTGAGATTGAATTTTGACGGAAAACAATATCACAATTATAGCTCAGTCCATAGATTAAAAAGGTAATCTGACAAAGATATGGTAGAACAGTATTAGAATTGATATGAGTGCTTCAGAATTAAAAACATTGTTCACTTCCGAATTCCAGAAAAGCAAAAATATTTAAAGTCGTTATATAGAGCAGCGTATTTAATTTTATTTTAATTTTGGTACGAAAACTGTTGCTCGCTCCAAATATTATTTTTTTTTTTTTGTTATTAATTTTAGGTCATTAATAACTAATTTTTTATATTGAAATCCAATTTATTTTATAACAATTATTATCAGAATGAGGTCATCGTTAGTAGTATTAATAAGAAAATAAAAAATAAAATTTAAAAAAAATAAAACCGTAAGACATGTTACCATTTTACACTTGAACGATTTATTCTTTGCGTTTCATGTATAAACGATTTAAAAAAATTAAAAAAATATAGTTTTTCTTTTTTTGTTAAAAAAAACCCCTACTTAATCTCATTAACTATAACATAAGTTTTTTTTTATAAATTATAGGAAATAAAGTAAATTAAGCACCAGCTATTTTGATAGAAACTGATAGTAACGGGAGTACAAATTAATTATGAGCGTTTCAACAAAAAAATATATTCTTTCAAATTTTTAATAGATTTTTAAATGTTATGCTATGGTTTAAATATTTGGTAATTATTCTACAATTTTTTTGTTATTTTAAGAACAAGAAGAGATAGGAAATAGTCATTATAAACATACATGCGCATATACATGTATTCAACAACTTCTTTCACTTATCGCTGCCATTTAGCATTAATCTCACGCAGTGATCGGCTAAACAGATGAAGACGTTGGATGTCATAGCCATCCGATTACAACATTTTTTGAGTACGTAATGTTTGATCAAAGGTAACTCAACTTCAATCAGTTTTAATTTAACTATCAAGTTACAGAATGAACATGATTTATTGGAAGTTAAAGTGAATAACCATTATTCACGTGATATCCTGTGTGCAGATGGCACTTCTGGTATGTATCGGTTCCGCTATCTAACGTTTTTTTTTCAACTAGTGCTTATTTTGTGAATGGTAACACTTAGCTCATGTCTGATTTGACAGATAATTAGTTTTATACTTCCGCTGAACGAATATGATTGCGTATACGCTTGAACAACGCTTGGAAATATTGCAACATTACTTTGAAAATCATGGTAATGTTGCAGAATGTGTGCGAAAATTGCGTACGGATTTTGGAAGAAGAGAAGCACCGTCAGCTCCATATGTTCTTTATCTTGTGAAAAAAGTGAAAGAAACTGGCATCCTCATCGATAAACCAACAGCGTGAAAAGCCAAAAACAGTGCGTACACCCGAGAATATTGCTGCTGTGGCAGAAAGTGTGCGTGAAGCGCCATCAACATCAATTCACCGTCGTTTTCAACAATTGAACATTTCGGAGACATCATTGAGACGAATTTTGCATAAAGACCTTGGTATGACGCCCTGTTTTTAAAGATCGCATTATCAGCCGCAGAGCTGATGTCGTTTGGCCACCTCGGAGCTGCGATTTGACTCCGTTGGACTATTATTTGAGGGGTGCCGTCAAAGATAAGTGTTACGCCGACAAGCCGGAGACAATTGACGCTTTAAAGGACAATATTCGTGAAGCCATTGGTGAAATACAGCTGCACACAATCGATAATGTGCTTAAAAATTGGACCGATCGTGTAGGCTACTGCATGGCCAGCCGAGGCAGCCATTTGAATGAAATTATTTTCCATTTTTAACCGGAAGGATTGTACATTCAAATAAAAAAAGAAATTTGAGAAAATATTCAGTAGTTTTGTTTTTAAAGCATTTTCAAAAAAAAAGTTATTTGGCGGACCCTTTACTTAATCTGTGGTTCTAAAAGTATCTCTTCATCGGTTACCGGCATAAATCTAGTGCGTGCAAGTCTCAAGTTACTGAGGCTCGCAAATGCTGTACACATCATTAAAAAACACAGTTCTACGTTTAGGCTGTAAAAAACAGTCCGAATTAGATTAAACTCGACGAAATACAAAACATATGTAGAATAATGACAATAAAATAGGTTTGTGTCTTAAGTCTTTTGATTACAATGGCCTAAATTTATTGTTTTACTCGTTGGCATTAGTATTTATTGTTTGATACGTTTGAAATATTGTACATTTTCTTTAAATTTAATTTTTAAATTTTCACTCGTGGTTTCATTAAAAAATTTCTTCCAAGTCTCCAGTAGATTTCTAGGCCTTGCCATGACACTTGTGTATAACAATGTGTTCAAACAAAACCATTATTTGAGGAGTTAAGAAACAAACAAAAAATACAAACAATTCAAATGCAATCTTTATTTATGTATGTGTGTTGCTGTATTAATTCTTTATCTGTTGGCATATCAGCAAGAGACAGAAATGTGAACCAGCCTAACGTTGACATTAATTTCTTACAACGCATGTGAGAGTCCATATTTTCTTTTGTTAAAGATTTTATATTCTCTAGTGTTTTATGCGTTTTGTTTTCTTTTTCGTTTTTCTTATAAAATAAAAACACAAAAAACAAATATTAATCAAGCCAAAGGTGTTGTCTCTTATTCATTCTTATTGTATAACGTTGTTGTTGTTGCTGCTGTAGATCTCTAATGTATTGAAAATCTTTGCTGTCAACGCTATGCCTTCGAAACATTTATCAAATTTGATTTCAAAGATTCTTCTTTCTTTCTTATCGTTTACATGGTGCTGCCAGCAAATGCGATAAGAAAAAAAAGAAAAAACAACTTAAACGTTAATTAAAAGAAGTTTAACTTTAGATTGGTATCCATAGATTAGTTTTATAAATAGATTCTAAGCACATCAATAGATTAATGATCTGCTGCGTTTAGATTAAAGGCATATCTTAAGTGTGCATTCATAAATTATTTCTCCTTTAAAAGCAAACTAATATTTTTCAATTAATTTTTGGAAAAAAAAAATATTTTAAAAGTTCTGAAGGCAATTTTGTAATGAAATCTTTATGGGAACCAAAAGCTTTAATTACAATATTTTAAATGAGTTTTCATTAGAATTGTCGTGGAGAATAGATTTGCTTCGGTTACTAAAGGAAAAATGAATGAAATATTTCTTCGGCGACTTCCTCTCAGCCGATTTCTGGCAAAAAATCTTGTCAAAAATCTGTCGTTTGAAGTCGTATAAAATTAAAACACACGACATAAGAGGTTTGAGAAGCTAGGTTGTAATCCTGACTGAAGGGTTGTAATGACGAATGACGTATGTATGTATACCAAGACTGCCACTTGAATAACCGTCTGCACACGTGGTATATTGCCATGTGTATATTGAACTAAAGGGTCCGCCAAATAACTTTTATTTTTTGAAAATGCTTTAAAAAAAAACTACTGAATATTTTCTCAAATTTCTTTTTTATTTGAAAGTATAATCCTTCCGGTTAATAATGGAAAATAATGTCAGCGTAACACTCGTCTTTGACGGCACCCCACAAATAATAGTCCAACGGTGTCATATCGCAGCTCCGAGGTGGCCAAACGACATCAGCTATGCGGCTGATAATGCGATATTCAAAAACAGGGCGCAAAACATCGAGTGTAGCTTCGGTTGTGTGGCACGTAGCGCCGTCCTGTTGAAACCAAATGTTGCCAATATCCTCCTCTTCAATTTTTGTGAACAAAAATTCGTTCAACATGGCCCGATAACGATCGCCATTGACTGTAACGGCCACTCCTTACTCATTTTCGAAGAAAAATGACCCAATTATGCGCCTCTGGACCAAAATCCGCACCAAACAGTGACTCGTTTTGGGTGCGTAGGCTTTTCAATGTATGCGTGAGGGTTTTCTGTGCCCCAAATGCGACAATTTTGCTTGTTTACATACCCGCCAAGATCAAAATGAACTTCATCTGAAAAGATGATTTTTTTTTTGCCAAAATCGGCATCTTCTGGTGTAGGCTACTGCATGGCCAGCCTTTATTATGCCAAAAGGCCGTCGTGAAGTCGCCGTAGTCTAGTAGGTAATATGTCGGCTTTTTAGACGTAAGGCCACTGTTCAAACTTTAGGTCAGATATCTTTAACAAATTAATATACGAAAAAATATTTCTCTCGGCGACTTCCTCTCAGCAGATTTCTGACAAAAACTCTGAGAGTAAAATAAAAATGACATGAAAAGTAAAATTGACATGAAAAGTCGGTCGTTCGGAGTCGATTTTAAATTGTAGGTGGCGACACTCACATATAAAATTAACACACACAACATAAGTGGTGTGAGAAACTAGGTCGTAATCCTGACTGAAGGGTTGTAATGACCAATTATGTACGTATGTATGTATGTATGTATGTAAGCCTAATGGGGTTAGATCGCATAATCTAGGTGGTCCGTGTTCACGTCACGTCACATTGAACGTTGTTGGATTTTATGTGGATTGGTTTCATCCTTAATGTGGTAGATTTTTCGGTTCACATACATATTCCTTAAGAAATCAGCCCCATTGCTGAAAATGATTTTTCATAGAAAATTAGTGTCAGTTGCGCTAATTCAGTAAACACACGTTGTTGTCTACGGTCGTCCAGGGTGATGAAATAAATTATGGAATAAATGACAACTAATTTGACAAATGTATCGTCAAAAAAGATGGCCATAACCAATAGACAAATTTCGTAAGACCCTGTTGGAAGACCCTGTAGTTAAAATATTAATTCTTCTCTTTTCCTTTTTATATGGGACATGGGAAAAAATAATGTTTACAATATGAGACTCTAGTTGCCCTAAAAAAAAACTAAAATAAAATCCAGGCCAACGCAGCAACAACTAAACGACTAAATGGTTTTCAGTAAGGCTGTCTTAATTTATCAATTAACGATTTAAACAATTTGTTTTTAAATTTAAGAATTTCCTTTGAAAAACAATCTTAAAGCCACTGCAATTAATGTGCAAGTGAAGTGGAGCCATCATCATCATCACTTAAATGCTGTTGTTCTTGTTCTTTCTTCGAAATATTTTGTATGTTTTTTTTTTTGTTCTGAAGAAGAAAAATGTTTAAGTATCTATGAAATGATTAAAAAAAGCATCAATTATACCAAATTTTAAACGTAGTATTTAATGATTTAAAGAAAATGTCTCAAGTTTAAGGCCAGGCGTTGTTTTTGTTTTTCAACGTTTTGAACGTTTCCAACGTTTTTTTTGCATTCCGCAAATAATTTTCCCAAGAATTATTATCAACATCATACAGCAGCAGCCTTTAAATGTAAGAAGAGACACACAAAAAATGGAAAATGAACAATTGTTGATATTGTTTTTGTTTTTGTTTCTGTTGTTTTTGTTTAGTTTTTCAGTTTTTTCTTGTTGTTATTGTTGTTGTTTTGTTTTTTGTACTATTTTTACTAGGACACAAAAACATTGACAACTTGTTAAACTTCAAGCTGTCTGCAAATGTGACACAGACTGATAAACTACTCACAAACATAACACAAGTGATAGTGTAACTATGTATGTGGCTTATAAGGGTACCACCACCACCACCACCATCATCACCATCACCATCTGATGCCAAACACAAACACAAGCTCTAACTCTTGTAAAACGCTTACTATTAAGGATGGAGCCAAAAAACAAAACAAAAAAGAAAACACGAAGAAGGAAAATGTATACGACCAACACATATTCTCCCCAAAATAAAACACACACAAAAAAAGAGAGTCATAAAGTAGAGTGCAGGGTTAAAAAAAAGAGCAGGAATAAAAAAAACAAACAACAGCAATAACATGCTAAAAAACTAAGCGAAAAATTGAAAACAAATAAAAAAAACAAGAAAAAAAACGTTAAAAATTTACAGAAAAAAACGCAAATGGAGGCAACATGCTATAACACACTCTATTAGGCACTCTATAGCACAAGTTAAGCACTCAAATAAGTTGGTGTCTATGATTGTTCAAACAGAGGATGTAATAATGTTGGATGTCTGTTGCTCAGTTAAATAGCAACTACTTGGGCTTTGATAGCGGTGGAGCAGGACTCCTCATTGAACCAGGATAGGTTGGCGTCCCGAAAGAACCTCCGCGCAATGGTCAACTTGACCGAAGCAAGTGGCATACCCAATTCAACAGAAGAGGATTCCGGAAGGAGCGCACCAGCTCTGGCGAGCTCGTCGGCTCTACAGTTTCCCGGAATTTCCACACCAGAGAGACACTGGTGAAGCGCCCCGAGAGAAGGTCGAGACAGCGGCGACATTCCCTAACGATCCTAGAGTTAATCACGAAACCCGATAGAGATCTTATCGCGTCTTGACTATCAGAAAAGATCGAGACACGAGTGAAAGGAGCATCGTTGACGAGGATCCATTGAGCGGCCCGGTAAATTGTCATCACCTCCGCCTGAAGCACGCTGCAGTAGTCCGGCAGACGGAGAGAAATATTTAGGTTCAGTTTCCCAGAGTAGACACCGCTTCCAACCCCATTATCGAGTTTAGAGGCGTCGGTATCTATACCGACCGTATTAGGATTCCAGTCATCCCTACTTGGAATCAGAGAGTGGAAACATCACTTATGTTGAGTGTGTTAGTTTTATCCGTAAGTGGCCGGACCTATAGTTTAAAGTCAACTCCGAACGACAGATTTTTTGAGAAACTTTACATTGGAATTTTTAATTTACTCTCCTAGTTTTTGTCAGAAATCTCCTGACAGGCAGTCGCTGTAGAAATCTATTTTCATATTGCATTTTGTTCTAGATGTCTGACCTGGATTTTGAACCGTGGCCTTATGTCTAATAAGCCAACACACTACTTATTACACTACAGTGCCTACACCAACTCGATTTATGGTTTCTTATGTCAGTCGACATTGTAGTGGTTGGCCCGTTGTCTCCAGAGCATGTGATCGGTTAAAGTTCAAGTTCATTCACGGAAATCAAGAGATGCCGACCAACTAAATATTTTGACGAGAATGAAGGTGGAATATCTGACCTTGACAAAATCAGTAAAGCGATGATATGAGTAATAATTCGCCACGACGCTGGAATTCATAAAAGACTCACACTGTGTTGTATACTTGAAAAAGATTGGTTGCTTAGCCAACCGAATTTCAAAACTCAAGTTCATAAACTACCTTACTTCTTATTGTGGCTTACAATCGAAGAGCGCATTCCAAAAATTAAGGCAATAAGACTTCTAATGAGGTCTAAACAATAGTTTTTGATTTCATCAGCTTAGATAGAGCATTTTGACTGCATTGCCGCAAACCAAGTTCCTTACTTACTTACTTACTTACTTAATTGGGCATTAACAATCCAATTAACGGATTTCGTCCCGCCGCAACACATCCTTCCAGGCGCCTCTGCTTCTTGCGCGCCTACGCCAGTTGGTCACACCAATCGATGGCAGGGCTTCCTCGATTTGGTCCTTCGAGCGGATACAAGGTGGTCCTCTCCGCCGACTTCCGCAGATCCCCGCATCAAATACCCGTCTCGCCGGAGCATCCTCCTTCATTCGAACGACATGGCCGAGCCAGCGCAGCCGTTGGATATTAATACGCTGCACAACGTCTATGTCGTTGAGGGACTCATACAGCTCAGTGTTGGATCGGATGTGGAAATCATCGCCAACTCGCACTGGACCGAAGATCTTACGTAGTATTTTTCTCTCGAACACTCTCAAGGCTGCTGCATCAGTGCTTAATAGCGTCCATGCCTCTGCGCCATAAAGAAGCACGAGTAGGACCAGCGTCTTGTAGAGTATTAGTTTTGTCGTACGAGAGAGGTCTATGCTACTCAATTGCCTATTGAGACCATAGTAGCACCTGTTGGAGTAGAGTAATCCTGCACTTGATCTCCAGAACCAAGTTCCTTAGTGTTTCCAAAAATACTGAATACACGATTACTGGCTGTATTCGTAGTCGACTACATTAGATTTTAATTCGCTGTAATAAACATTTACAATTGAGGGGTACTATGATCAAAATAATTTGTTTACACTCGTCTCTCCACGATCCCAAATCATTTGCTTTGAATAGAATTCGCAAAACCCCACTTGGGCAGAGTAATTGTTATGATTAATGGTCAATGCCGGTATGCCAATATTCATTTCCATTGTACTTCCTTCTATTTGATTACAACTAGAATGCATCAGTATTCCAGTAACTTTGTGATTTGAAAGAGAATACTTGCTTGTAAAAAAGAACCATTTTGGATTTCACACAATTTTCGAAAGGGTCGGGTTTATGAGGATCCAAATCCTTCGTCACATTCTGGTTCAAGAAGGCAATAGTTGAACAGTATTGGCTGAATCTTATCTCTCTTTCTACTTTTGGAAGTTAATAAGTTAGTCATCATTTAAGGGTGCTTATAAATCACCTGCTAACCTGCTCTAAGTGACTGCCAATCTTACTCTACTATTTGTTACAAACATCATCCTGTAGCCAAAATACTCTCCTACATAAAAACTCCATCACATGCACTTACAAAAACTTTTTATTTTGTGAGTCTAAACAACGATACGTATCGTTACAAACAAATACAAAAAATAAACAATTTTTTTTACAATACCAAACAAACAAACAAACAAACAACACAATAGCAACAATAAAAACAACAAAAGGCAACAATTGCAAAAAGTAGGCGCATATGGGGGCTTAAATAATGATCATGATGAAGACGATGACGTGTACATTGGATGCTGCTGCATGGGTTGCTTGACAATACTGATGATGATGATGATGATGATAATGACGAACGAAGTTTTGTGTACATGTCGCACACTTATGGTCAGTCACTATGCACTATGGGGAGATATTGAAAGTAAATGGCAGCAAATGAAAAAATTAAAATTAAAAATAATGCAGAAATTCTTTTAAATTTCTTTGTAGCATTGCAGCAGCAATGAATGCAAAACAGAGTATGTGTCTTAAGGCTTTTGTTGTTTTTTGGTAGATTAAGGGCCATTATTACAACTTGCAGTTTTGTTTTTCATTATTATAAGTGAATAATATGGTAGAAGTGAGCTTTAAGCTAAATTGAGGATCATCCTACCGGTAACTTTTAAAGTTAAGTTTGTAAGTATGGCAACTTCAAATATAAACAAAATGAGCATATACAACAAAAAAACGAAGACCGTCTTTGCCATTGCGTTAAAAAAAAACTTGTTTAGTTGAGCAGTATTATCGACATTGCTCCGGCACTGCCATATTTTTGAAAAAGTTAACTTTATTTTATCAGTAGGTTGTAATAACGAAAACAAGTTAAAGGTGACTTTAAAGTTCACTTTAGCTAAAGTTACATACATAACATACATAATTGGTCATTACAATCCTTCAGTCAGGATTACGACCTAGTTTCTCACACCCCTTATGTTGTGTGTATTAATTTTATACATCAGTGGCGGGACCTACAGTTTTTTGAGGAACTTTTCATGGCAATTTTATTTACTCTCAGAGTTTTTGCCAGAAATCTGCTGAGAGGAAGTCGCCGAAGAAATACTTTTTGTATTTTATTTTGATGTCTGGCCTGGGGCTCGAACCCTGGCTTTTCGTCTAATAAGCCAACAAGAAAAACAAGAAAAAGTGCAGCCTACATTCCCACAATGGGGTATTTATTACTTCGCGGAGAGCTTTTAAGCTTTCTCGCGTATAATTTTGCTTCTGTCACTGCAACCTCATACTCTGCTGTAGAAGAGGAGATTGGGATCTCCTAAAAAAGTCTACCATCCCCTTCTTCCATCAATCATTCCCCTTTCATAAGAGGACCATGAGCTACTACTTCGCGGAAGACTTAAAGTTTTCTCGCATAAAAATTTGCCTCTGCCACTTCAATCTCTGCAGTTCCACAATGACTTTAATCATATGCTAACTACACTCATTCCCATTGTATTTCATATTTCAATATCTCCGATAAACTGGAATGGTATGGCATGACAACCATTTCCATCTAAATCGAGGGCAACTGAAAACTAAACGTTCCACCTTTCTTCATTCTCATGAATGGATCCATCATGTTCAAATCTGTAGAGAGATTTCCCAAATCAAGCATAACGGGTCAAGAACTGTATCACGAAAAGGGTCTTCTATTAAGCGATTCCCATGTTTAAATCTATTTAAGATATTTATCGAAATTCTTTGTTTAAAAGGCCTTTTATTGACATTATGTGTGGAATATAAAATTGCTTCTCTGGGTGGAATGCAACGAAAATATCCAATTTTCCATGACTCTGACGCATAAATCAAATCCAATTTCACCGATGGCATGAGTTATGTTGGCTTTGAGGACGTCTGAGGTTTTTGTTTTACTCAAATTCACATGCGTCTTAAGAAAACCGCACAAGAAAAAAATCTAACGTGGTCAATTGCACGATTTCGGCGGCCAATTCACATCCATCACTTTTACGTGTCATGACCTTGTCTTCAAATCACTCGAACAGTATATCCAATGCACATACCACCATTCTGTTGCAAACATTCTGCGTCCTTGGTATCCAGACCACCAAAGCTGCAACGACAAAGAAGAAGAGGTGCTTGGAAGCTTACTAAAAAGAAAGAAGAGTTCTTGGGTACAAAACATATCTGGCCAAAGACGATTTAAAAAAAATTCATACCTTCATAGGACTTTCGGGATGGTTGAGATATGCCAACCAGAAACTGTAATTACTTACTTACTTTACTTAATTGGCCATTAACAACCCGTCTAACGGATTTCGGCCTGCTAAAGTTACCTTTAACTAAACCCAACTTTAACGGAAAGTTGTAACAATGGCCCTAAATCTACAGCATATGAATGAATATAAAGACAGGAGCTACAATTGAATTCAATAGGCTCTGTATTACACTAATTGAGACTAAACGAGCTGCGATTAGTAATCGTCCATTCTGTGTCATGCAGAAGATTAAATTGTACGTCATATGTTACATGTTTCAAGAAGAGTTGGGATTTAAAGGAGAAGGGGTTTATTATAGAATTACTTTTGCTTATAGGATTGGAGTGGATGTGGAAGTTCCATTCACAAATATCCTGATTATCAGAAAAAACTAAAGCGAGTAGCCTTGGTCCCTAAACTCTGCTAGTAAAGTACCAACCAGCTTATTAGTGGAGCTGAAGTATTTGTCATTTCGTGGGAGAGAGAAAGTCAATATCAGAAGCTAGAAGTTCTAGGTTAAGTTCCGTTTGATGAGTTTGCGGGTACTTCTTGAAAGCTGAGAGAAGTCAGGACCAATGTAATATCCGCAGGCCAGTATATAGCCCTGGGATCAAACAGTCCCTTTAGAAAATTGTAGCGACCAATATAAATTCCATTTCTGCTATAAACTTTATTTTGAAGAGTTCAATTAAGGATGGAAAGAAGTGGGAATTTCTTTGTCATGGTGTCCTGTGCATCTAACTTTCATAATCATTAGTGGACTGTAAGCAGCGTTTAATTTGACATTCTTGAATGCTTCCTCAACATCTAGGAAGACATGCTGTTCCTGGGATAGGAGATTGACGCGCAAGGTTTGGATCAATGATTCTCTCCACTATCTTTAGCAGAAAGAAAGGAAGACTTTAAGTGTAGGTAGGTGGGTAGGTAGGTAGATATAATTGGCCGTCCACCCAAATGAATTGGATGGACGCACGTAGGCCCCATGGGTTCGCGTTAACTATCCCTTAGTTCTGGAACCACCTAGAGCTTACAATGAAGCGACTCAAACTGCCGACGTCAATGTTCGACAAACTACTTTGATCATCGAGATATCTCTTTCTCCTTTCACATAGTGACGGGCACCTCCTCGTCCCTGCAGCTTCTACAGAAATCGTTCGCTAGGTGTGTCAGACCAATGCGCCTCGCATGTACACCCTTAATGCAGTGTCCCGTCACGACTCCGATAACCGCTCTGAGCACTCCTCTTTGGAGTTTTAGTAGCCTTGCAGTGCGCCTTCTATCCAGCCTCGGCCAGATCGTGCGGGCCTCTCTGCCCTTATCCGCAGCTGCCTAACTGTGGTTGACAGAGTCCGTGATCTCGTCATCATTAATTCAACTGCAGGTCCTCAAAGGGACCCCAATACCTACAAATTTGTCGGAGAGTTCGATGGTCGTGCCGAGTCTGGCCAGTTCAGCCGCTCTGCAGTTGCCCGGGATATCATTGGGTCCCGGAACCCAAATGATATGTACATTATACTGTTCAGCTGTTTCCAACAGCCGTATACCGTCCTGAAGCTCATCAAATTGGAACCCAGAGCCCTGATAGCCGCCTGGCTATCGGAGAGTGTGGTGATGTTACCATTGGGGATATTCGAATCCCAAATAATCCTAAACGCAGCCTGTATTGCCAATACCTCCGCCTGGAAAACGCTGCAGTAATCCGCTAGCCTTATAGATTCGGCTACACCTATTGACTCCGAGAAAATTCCGCCACCAACGGCAGAATTATTAATTCTAACGGAACACTGCACTGTTGGCAATTTTGCTGACAAGCTCGGTCTTCCCCAGCTGGATTACTGCAAAAGCTAGCGTGACGTAGAGGAAACGGAATTAGCACAACACATGTTTTGCGAGCGCCCTACACTTCAGAACAAACTTTAAAGGTTTTTAGGTGACAGTACGTTTAAAGATCTGGGCAGAATAGCGGCCGTGCCACTAAGGGAACTGGCCGGTTTTATCCGAAGCTCGGGATGGTTTAAACCCACCACTAACGGATCACGACAAGGGGGCTTACCTCACACTGGGTAACACAATGGGCCTTATGGCCAGCGAGTGAACATGCAAGCTATCCGCTAACCTAACCTAACCTAAGTATGCTATAGGAGTTAGGAACGTTAACTATCTGCGGGATTAAAATTAAAGAAGAGAGTTCATTACGCCATTTTATTTTCTTTTTAAAATTTCCGTTTATTTCTGCGGAAAATTTACGAATTTCAGGCCATTGTGTGTTTGATTATCTTGAGACTTTTACGACTATGAATAGCATCTGGGTAAGAGGATCTACTAGGATGTTCAATGTTTTATTGCAAAAAAACTATTGTTGTTGTTGTTGTTGTTGTTGTATATTTGTTACTTTTTATGTTGAATTGTTGAGGTAGTAGAGCGCAAAAATAAACACGCCAACACTTATAAACGAAGAAGAAAAAAAGAAAAACCAACAGCATCTTCGTTATTATCATTGTAGCCTAGTCTCTGAACGTTTCTGAACGTACATACATATGTACATATGGACCATAAGTCTTGGCAAGACTTGAAATGTATGTATGTAGTGTGGCAATAAACCACTTTCATTGACCGGTATGTAGCATGTCTTTTGTAAAAACGTGGTAGTATAAGCCTGCATACTGGCCAGGTTTTAAATTTTATGTAAAAATTTGTGCCTCTTCTTTTTTGCTGTTTTTTGTTTTTGTTTTTGTTTTGTTTTTTGGTAAGCTGGCTGGCTATGGTAGAGTATAGTTCAAGAGTAAAGATCACGTTTTAATACGGTTGCCTTTTGCTTGGGATGTAAAAGATTTAAGACAGCTTAAGTGGATTTGTGATCATGTACAATTTAAATGGTATATACGAACATAAGTATGAGTACGAAGTACGTTTTCTGTTTTTTTGTTACATTTTTTTTTTGTTGCTTGTACTACGTCCCTGTATAGTAAACAGTCATGTCAGTCAACCCTCTCACACCTCACCAAACCTTAGCTTGTTTTACATCCTGGACTCTCTTTAAAAGAGATCCTGTACATTATTATGGATTTTTCATGCCATCATTATTATTGAGTGGTAGTAGTATCTGTCGTTATTTTGTTTTCTTCTGCTGTTTTCTGTCTTTTGTTTTTTTTTTTTTCTCAATAGCTTCGCTGAATATTTTTTGCTGCCGTCTAAAAATAGCTCAGCTCTATACAACAACTTTTATTACAACCAGTAAAAGAAAACCAACAAAAAAAAATAAAATCAAAATCATTGGCGATCATCAACAACGGCTTGCTGCAGCTTCAGCACCAGAAGCTGTAGCCTCCTCTCAGCCACCATATATTCAATAATAAGATGAATGTGGGTTTTTAGTCACATAATAAACAATTATAAACACATCATTTTAAACACGGATGCAATTTTTATTTAAAAAAAAAAGTAATGCACACACACACGCTCTTTATAAAGAGTTTTTAAAAATAAAAACAAAAAGCAAAATACTTTACAAGAGAAGGAGAAGGAGGTTTTAATGAAATTGAAAATAAATATTGATTTTGATTTCTTTCCTTAATTTTTGGCAGTTGCCTTATTTTACACGTATTTTTTATGATCATTTTGAGGTTAAGTTTAAGATAAATAAGCTGAAATTCGTAGTGAAGTGATTATGAAGCTCGTTGTTTTGTTTTGTTTTGTTTTGGTGTTGAATATACCCTGTGTGGTAGGGTAGCAGTATATGTGGTTTAAAGTTCGTGCCTTAAGTCTCTTTTGTTTTCAACAACAGGAAATTGTTAAATAATTTAAATGTGTTTGCTCTTGTTGTTGTTGTAGTTGCCGTTGTTATTGGTGTGTGGCTTTGTGGTTTGCTGCTTTGTTTCAGTGTGTGCCTGTGTGTTAAACTGTTATGGACACTTTTTGCACTCAACCATCTGTTTTATGTCACAAATCTTTATACGTTAATTAATTATGTTCACGGCTGATGATGATGATGATGGTTAAGCAAAAAGAAATAAAAATTTTGTCAGAATTTTTAATGCAATTAAATGGGAGTTTTGTGATGAAACGGTATATTCATCAGAAGTTTTTAAGAAATTAATTTGAAAACATAAAACGAATACAGCTTAAAGAACCACGAGACTCTAAGTGAAATAAATTATAACTCGCCTAAAATGATTATTGAATTGATAGGAAGTTTTATATGAGATTTCTAAGCAGGACAGAATTGTTCTCTGACAGGGTGTGCTCCGGGGTTTCAATGGAAGTCTACCCCATCTGAATCCAGTGTTGATAGGAGGTTTTACGCTAGATTTACAAGCATGCAAGACTTTCCCTCTGAGAAGTTGTGCTCTGGGATTTGAGAGGAGGTCTAGCCCGTCTGAGTCTAGCGTGATAGGAGGTATTTACACTAGGTTTCCAAGTAAGCAAGATTTATTCTATGACAAGGGCTTCTTTAGAGGTCAGTGGAAGTCTACCCCATCTGAATCTAGCGTTGATAGAAGGTTTATTCAAGATTTCCAAGCCTGCAATATTTGTCCTCTGATAAGGTGTGCTCTGGGGTTTCAGTGGAAGTCTACTTCGTCTGAATCTAGAGTTGATAGGAAGTTTTATACTAGATTTCCAAGCATGCAATATTTGTTCACTTATAAGGTGTGCTCTCCAGTTTCAGTCTGAATCTAGTGTTTATAGGAGGTATTTACACTAGGTTTCCAAGCAAGCAAGATTTATTCTATGACAAGGGCTTCTCTAGAGGTCATTGGAAGTCTACTCCTTCTGAATCTAGTATTGGTAGAAGGTCTTACACTAGATTTTTTGAAGCAGGCAAGACTGGTTCTCCGACAAGGTGTGCTCTGTGGTTTGAGAGGAGGTCTACCCCGTTTGAACCTACTGTTGCTAGGTTTTATACTAAATTTCCAAGCAGGCAAGACTTGTTCTGTGACACGGTCTGCTCTGGAGTCTCAGAGGAAGTCTACATGCAAGTAAAGTAGTGATCAGAGATCAGCAATGAATCGCTTTTTCGTTACTCATAAGTACTCATGACATTTTGAGTATGAGTGAGTCAACAGTATTGAAATCCAACAACTCTGATTTATTCGTAATCACTACAACATTGATTTATAAGTACAGATTGCAATGAGTATGAGTACAACGTTGACATCATGATTGATTCATACGCCTACTCATTCAGATTCATAGCTTTAGAAAAATACTTATAATATGTACTCATAAATGAATCGAGTGATTCGAATCATTCTTCAAAATTTACAGTCTTAGTTGTTGTTGCATTTGCAAAAAAAGAAGAAAGACACATAAACAAAAAAGACGAAGACAGCAAGCAGAGCAAACACACAACCTTCGTGTGAGTATTGTAGTGTTCGTACGCGAATCATACTTATCTTGTTATTCGTGTATACGATGAGTGATGGAGAGTCAAAATCAATAACATCGTGCGTATTGTTAAGTATGTGTACCATGAGTATTTCAAACTTTGAATATGAGTAGTATGAGTATGACATTAAAATAAGTATGAATGCGTATAAGTATCAGAAATTATAAGTATGACTTGAATCTACTCATCGTTTTGAATACTCATTGCTGACCTCTGGTAGTGATCGTGAGTAAGGCATCTCTTGCGACTAGCATTTCTATCCACTTTAACAAAAAACTGCGTTTAAATCTTTTTCCATTCAATCTTCACATCTACGCTAGTTGTCATATGTCGCGACATATCGATGTCCACTCTCGAGACAGTTTTATGTCGGTGGAATATACATATAATGAGAAGTCGCTGTGGTCTAGTAGGTATTGTGTTGGCTTATTAGACATGAGGCCAAGCTTCAAACTCCAGGTCAGACATTTCCAACGAAACGAAATTTGAAAAAATATTTCAGTAGATTTCTGGCAAAAACTCTGAGAGTAAATAAAATTGCCATGAAAAAGTTTCCCTAAAATCTGCCGTTCGGAGTCGACTTTAGAACTGTAGGTCCCGCCACGCATGTATAAAATTAACACACACAACATAAGTGGTGTGAGAAACTAGGTCGAAAACCTGACTGGAAGGGTTGTAATGTCCAATTATGTATGGATGTATGTATCATGGACTTCAAATACTTGGATCTTTTAGGCAAATTTCTAAGGATTTCCAAAACAATAATACTACCAGAGATCAGCAATGAGTATTCAAAAAGATGAGTAGATTCGAATCATACTCATAATTTCTGATACTTATACGCATTCATACTTATTTTAATGTCATACTCATACTACTCATATTCAAAGTTTGAAGTACTCATCATACATGATGTTGTAGATTTCGACTCACCATGACTCAAAATTTACAAGAATCACAAAATAAGTATGATTCGCGTACGACTACTACAATACTCACTAGAAGGTTGTGTGTTTGCTTTGCTTGCTGTCTTTGTGTTTTTCTTTCTTCTTTTTTTTGTGAATGCAACAACAACTAAGACTGTAAATTTTAATGAATAATTCAAATTACTCGATTCATTTATGAGTACATATTATAAGTATTTTTCTAAATTTATGAATCTAAATGAGTAGGCTTTTGAATCAAACATATTTCAAATGTTATGAGTTTGATATGAACGTTGTACTTATACTCATTGCAACTTGAACTTATAAATCAATGTTGTAGTGAGTACGCACGAATCAGCGTACTCATACTCAAAATTTCATAAGTACTTATGAGCAGCGATAAAACGATTTATTGCTGATCTCTGATTGGTATACCCTTGAAAACTAATTTATTTTCCAGCTCATTAAAACCCTTGCTTATAAGGAATCAATGGTTTTTTTTTGGTGTTGTTGTTGTTCTTTCAATGCAATCAGTTTCATTGCATTAAAACCCACATGCTTTGTACACTTATAGGCTTTTCTTATGCTAAAGAAAATTTCATTTTGTGTAAATAGATGATGGTGTTTGGTCTTATCGTCAATACCTCTTCAAATATTTGACAAGCACTTGAAATTAAACAACAACAGCAACAACAAATAAAAAAAATCGTTAAAAAAGAATCTTCTTAAGATAAGAAAAGCAGCAAAAACAAACACCATAAAATTGTAACATAAAATTTAACCACCATACATCATCATCATAGAGTGAGGGGGGCAAGGTAGAAAGGGAAATAAAAAAATAAATAAATCTGAATATATGTATGATAACAAGACAAATAAGTGATATAGAGAAGAAGAACTAGAAGAAAAAGGATCAATAAAATCAATTTTTATTAGGAAAGAAAAAAGAAATTTTAAGCTGTCCAAACAAATCTTTTAAAAACGCATTAAAAGATAATGAATGAAGGGAAAAAGGGAAGGCCAGGAATGACTGAAGGTATCAACACACAATTACAATAAAAAGTAATTGCATTGGCAATAGCAACAACAACAACACCGACCAAGATATATCATAAAATAGCGTGTCAAAAAGCTGTTCTTTGGTTTTCAGGCCAGGGACTGTGAAATATTATGTTGTAATCTGCTTTGGCGGCTTATTTACGTGTCAATGCATTGTTAGTTGTCTCCTCTTACTGTTTGACTGTTTGTCTGTCTGTCTAGTTCTTTGTTTCTTTTTATGGCTGATAATAAAGTTGTTGATGTTGTTGATTTTTATCTATAAAATGTGATGACATTTAAGAGACAGCAATAATAATGATATTGTAAAAGAGATTTTTAATCTTCAAATAAACTGACAGATTATTAAGGCCCCCTTAAGAACATAAATAAACAAAAATCATCACAACACAACACAACACAGTAAATTCTAAAAGATTAGCGTGTTTAATTCCTTTAAATTAAGAAACAAAACAAAGCAAATTTTGCTAAATTGTTAACAATTTTCTTTTAAAAGCCAGTCTTTAAATTTAATTAATTTTAAAATTTTTCATACCCAACCAATGACCTTTTTTTCAACACATTTCAGCAATATGACGCTGACCACACGGTCTTAATTCAAATGGCCTTCACAGAATTCTTTTTATTTTCATTATTTTTTCCATTATTTTTTGTCTTTTTAATTAACCGGAAATTTTATTCTCAATTTTTTTTCTTCTTTTTTATTACCACACAACAATTCTATTCTGAAATTAATTTTTTGGTGTACAAAAATTAAATAAAAGTTTTTAATTAATGGACGTGTGTTAAATTAATATTCGTCATAATAAAAAACATTTTTAATCACCAATTAAATCACATTACTCGTATTAACAAATTTGTTTAAAGATTTTTATTTATTCTATTATTATGTATCACATTATGTCTTAATAATCATCATAATAATGATTTATGATACGTAACAAACAGATTTTAAACAATAACTTACGCATAAAAATCGATGTAAAAAAACTTTACACCTCGTATAACTAATATGAAGGGTCTCTTATAGTTGCCTTCAATACATATATACTTCTGTATTGTAACAGTTAACAACGATCATCTTGTAGCAGTAATGGCTGTCAATTTAGTTGTCATTTATTTGCCAAGTCACCATAGACGACGGATATATGTAGCGTTCAACAACACAATGATATGTGTTCGCAGAAGTCGCCGTAGTCTAGTAGGTAGTGTGTTAGCCTATTAGACGTGAGGCCACGGTTCACATCCCAGGTCAGACATCTCGAACAAAATGAAATATTTCTCGGCGACTTCCTCTCAGCAGATTTCTAGCAAAAACTTTGAGAGTAAATAGAATTGCCATGAATAGACTTTAAGCTGTAGGACCTGCTACTCATGTATATAATTAACACACACAACATACAGTGCTGGCCTTATAATTAGAAACGATGTTTCTGAAACAGAGTTCTCTGGAGTGACGAATCTAAATTTAATTTGTCCCAATCTGATGAAAAAACGTACGGTCTCCAAACAAAGCCTTTGATCCCAGGTACACAGTGAAAACTGTAAAATAAATTAACAAACATACATGTTGCTAAGTCGTTTCTAATTATAAGGCCACCACTGTAAGTTGTATGAGAAGCTAGGTCGAAATCCTTACTGAAGGGTTATAATAACCCTTGGCAACTGAACCCAATTTATATCGAAAAATCATCTTCAGCCATGATACCCATTTGTGGGTGAATGGGTCGTGAACAGAGGTCAGCAATGCGTATTCAAAACGATGAGTAAATTCTAATCATACTTATAATTTCTCGTACTTATACGCATTCATACTTATTTTAATGTCATACTCATACTACTCATATTCAAAGTTTGAAATACTCATGGTACTCATACTTAACAATACGCACGATGTTATTGATTTCGACTCTTCATGACTCATCGTATACACGAATCACAAAATAAGTATGATTCGCGTACGAACACTACAATACTCACAAGAAGGTTGTGTGTTAGCTCAGTTTGTTTTCTTTGTCTTTTTGTTTATGTGTCTTTCTTCTTTTTTTGTAAATGCAACAACAACAACTAAGACTGTAAATTTTAATGAATGATTCCAATCACTCGGATCATTTATGAGTACATATTATAAGTATTTTTCTGAAGCTATGAATCTGAATGAGTAGGCGTATGAATCAAACATACATATTTCGAATGTTATGAGTTTGATGTCAACGTTGTATTCATACTCATTGCAACTTGTACTTATAAATCAATGTTGTACTGAGTACGAATGAATCAGAGTAGTTAGATTTCAATACTGTTGATTCAATCATACTCAAAATTTCATGAGTACTTATGAGTAGCGAAAAAACGATTCATTGCTGATCTCTGGTCGTGAATAAACACAATTTTCAAATTTGTGACGCTACCAATACACATAAAACAGAAGAGTGTCCAATGTATGCCAAAAAATCTACTGTTGAGGGTGGATTATGGGCCGATCCATATTTCTCTTAGAGCGACGTTGGCCAGGCCATCATTGTCAATGGCGTAAACTATAGAACGATGATTACCAGCATCTTTTGGGTTGAATTAGCTCAGGTGGCGCTACGCACTACACAGCTCATGCCACATTGGATATTCTCCACGAGCAATTTGAGGCCATAGTCATGAGGCGTAAAGCTGATGTGAGCTGGGCACTGAGATTGTGCAGTTTGACTTCGTTAGAGTTTTTCTTGTGGAGTTTTCTTTACTTTTGATTCAGTTTCATTAATTCTTGACAGAAGAGATCACATTTAATCATTCCAACCAGGTGCGAGAAGCTAATAATGAAAAGTTGCCTTCTAATCCTTTTAACCAATTGTAATAATAATAATACCACTCTTAGTATCAATCCATGCTTTGTCACCATCCGCGAAGCTTCTTCTTACTTCATCGAAGATTTATTTCACACACTATATGGCCCGCAATCAAATACTTCAGAAACGGTTGGGTTTCATTCCTCTTTAGCAGTGAATCGCAAATGTATGTTTATGTGCCACCTTAAATTTAGGTTAGGTGGCCAACGCTTTTACCAATTGTGATACCAGAATACCAACACCGGATATCAAATATTTTCTAAAGTAAACCAACTATACTCCAGGCTAACTCTGACTATTGCAGCATGAAAGAAAATGAGAGTCTTAGAATCTCCGTCTCTTTATGTCACGAACAGGACACGGGCGTTTGAGGTGACCGAAAGTCTCTTCTTCTTCCTTCCCATCCTTTCAGCCTATAACTTCTGCAAAAGACATTCGACGGAATGCCAAAAATCTATCGGCTTACCATCCAATACAACAAAGACCCGTGAAAGTAGCAGCAATTGTGCAATGGAGGACCATTCGATTATCCACACAAGCCCAGCGGAATCCAGCAAGTTTGCATGTACCATAGGGCTGCCAACAAATTAGAACCTCGCTATGAAACGAGCGGAGAATATCTAGTCTAACTGAGATAATCGAAATACCTCTGCTCTGAAAACTTTGGGATGAGCTTCTTATTGCCTCTGATCAGTTCATTAGCAATACAATTTGCGACGCTATCCAGTGTCCTGAAAATCGTATAAGAATTACCCTTGAATGATGGGAAATTTGCACCAGAAATCCTTAGCATTTGTCGACGAGGACATTGCAGTCTGATTAGCTGAATAGGTAGAGAGGTAGGTAGGTTGGAGGACAGGATTGTAAGCTGCGATATCTACTTGTCCTAAAACCCTTATAAGAGTTACCCTTGAATGATGGAAAATTTCCCTCAGAAATTCTCGGCATTTATAGACGAGTACATCACAGTCTAATTAGCCGAATAGGGAGAGAGGTAGGTAGGTTGGAGGAGAGGATTGTAAGCTGCGATATCTACTTGTCCTAAAACCCTTATAAGAGCTACCCTTGAATGATGGAAAATTTCCCTCAGAAATTCAGAAGAAGGGATCTCATGCCTATCGGCATACACATAAGCTAATAAGTAGTCTTGTTCTAAGCTCACCATTAGGGATACCAAACGTATTTCCTATACCGAGTCTGTAGCTTATAAAAACATCCTAAACTTCTTCTAATCCATCGTTTCGATGTTTTCACCGCGTGCCTTGCATTCACTATTTTCTATCACACCAATACGATTCAGAGGTACTTTGAAAGAGCAATGTCCTGTCGTTAATGTACTTGATTCGCCTTTAATGAGTCTTAAAATACTCATGGTTTTCCTCTTATCGGGATCGCCTAGGGTATTGTTGGAATACGGCCTACAAGGCCCACTTTTCAGGTCAATGCAGTGAAAGGCTGTAAAAAAACGAAATCAAATTTTTTTTATTGTTCTCAACAAAAAAAGAAGAAATCTTCTGAATGTCATCAAAATTTGTTCTTTGTTTTGTGCATTTAAATACAATGCGTTCATAAATTTCATCAAATTATTACAGAATTTCAACCAGAAGTGTAAAAATTCATAAAATTTTTTTTGAAATTAATTAAAACCGCCTGGCTGTTGCAAACATTTTTTTCCGGATGCTGCGTTTTTTTTTTAATTTTTTACTGACATGAACATGACGTCAGCTAAAGATCAATGAAATACTGGCTACAATTTTTTTTTCCTGGTATGATTCTAACACATCTAACAGACCTTAAAATAAATAAGAAAACCTTTTAAATGAAGAAAAATAATAAAAAAAAATCACACTTTAATCAAAAGAATTACAATCAGAAGCCGTCTGATTAAAGGTTAAATAAAATGTACAAACATTTTAAAGGCCTTTTACGAAAAAAAACCAACAGAAAATTACCAAATGGAGGTAAAGCGTGAATTTTTTTAACGCTTGTGGTTTTTATATGTTTTAAAGAAGAAAAAAATCGAATGGAAAACCTTTAAAAAATACAAAAAAAAATTTTTTTCTTTAAAGATTTTCCATTAGACAACCGAGACACACATACATATTTCGTTAATAGTTAATCACTATTGAAAATGGAAAATAAATACAAAAATAAAAGGGTTTTCATTAATACAAGACATACCATACGCTTAATTAGGGTTTAAAGTAAGTCTTAAATATAAACACGATTTTTTCTTTATTTTTTCTTACGCAATGACTCACATGAAAAAATTGTTTGAAATAATAATCAACTTAAGGCTTAAACGTAGGCCTTTTGCTTTGACCACTGGCTATCACTTTAACTCACATCACAAGCATCATCTTCGTCATAGTTTTTCCTGCATATTTGATGTGATTTGTTTTTTTTTTTAAGTTCTTGAAATGCTCTGAATAACTAAGTGATGAGTAATGCACGCACAAATGCAATCTCTTTAATAAGAAGCTTGTTGTCTAAGTCTTTTGTTTTGACTCTTTGGTTTTCAATATGGAAGAAAATTGTTTTTTTTTTCTCCTTGGATTGTTGAAGTTCATATCAGCAAGAATGTAGTCGGGATACTTTTAATAGTTTTTCCAAATTACAAAATTTTTAAGTTTTTTTTCAAATTTATTGTAAATTTATTACAGATTTTATACCATAGTTTCAGAGCCAAGCAGATAGGCAGAATATAAATACCGAATTTACCATTTTGTTTGAAATCGAAAATGGAATAAAGAGAACACTTAAGTTCCTGGTAACGATAAAATGTCTAGAAGACGCCGTAGTCTAGTAGGTAGTGTATTGGCTTATTAGACGAAAAGCCAGGGTCAGACATCCCCAGGTCAGACATCAAGACAAAATGCAAAAAGTATTTCTTCGGCGACTTCCTCCCAGCAGATCTCTGGCAAAAACTCTTGAGAGTAAATAAAATTGCCATGAAAGAGTGTCTCAAAAATCTGTCGTTCGGAGTCGACTTTAAACTGTAGGTCCCACCACTCATGTATAAAAAATTAACACACACAACATAAGTGGTGTGAGAAACTAGGACGTTGTACAATGGGTAAATACGACCTCCGGGTACTGTACTTGTCTTAATTGACAAGTACACGTCCTCTAACCTAACCTAACCTATAAAATGTCTCTCAAATTGCTTAAAGATATTCCACAGTAAAGACCCAACTCACAAGTAGTCCTAGCTGCGAATTGAAAGACGTGCCAATCTAAAGGGAAAGGAGAATTGCCTGGATGAAAACACTGCAGACTTATCATTTTCCTTATATAATATATTCATACGTAATTGGTCATTGCAACCCTTCAGTCAGGATTACAACCTAGCTTCTCACATCACTTATGTTGTGTGCGTTAATTGTAAATGTAAGTGCCGGGACCTACAGTTTAAAATCGATTTCGAACTTCCGATTTTTGTGAGAACTTTTCATGGCAATTTTTATTTACTTTCAGAGTTTTTGCCAGAAATCTGCTCAGAGGAAGTCGACAAAGAAATACGTAACATAATTGCCCATTACAACCTTTTAGTCAGGATTACAACCAGCTTCTCGCACCACTTATGCTGGGTGTGTTAAATATGCATGAGTGACGAGACCTACAGTTTAAAGTCGACTCCGAATGACAGATATTTTGAGAAATTGTTCATGGCAAATTTAATTTACTCTCAGATTTTTTGCTAGATATCTGCTGAGAGGAAGTCGCCGAAGAAATATATTTTCACATTTCGTTTTGTTGGAGATGTCTGACCTGGGGTTTGAACCGCAGTCTCACATCTAATAGACCAACACACTACCTACTGGAATACAGTGACTACACCAGAGATCAGAAATGAATCGCTTTTTTGCTACTCATAAGTACTCATGAAATTTTGAGTATGAGTAAGTCAACAGTATTGAAATCCAACTACTCTGATTCGTTCGTACTCACTGCAATATTGATTTATAAGTACAGGTTGCAATGAGTATGAGTACAACGTTGACATCAAACTCATAACATTCGAAATACATATGTTTGATTCATACGCCTACTCATTCAGATTCATAAATTTAGAAAAATACTTATAATATGTACTCATAAATGATCCGAGTGATTGGAATCATTCATTAAAATTTACAGTCTTAGTTGTTGTTGTTGCATTTACAAAAAAAGAAGAAAGACACATAAACAAAAAGACAAAGAAAACAAACTGAGCTAACACACAACCTTCTTGTGAGTATTGTAGTGTTCGTACGCGAATCATACTTATTTTGTGATTCGTGTATACGATGAATCATGGAGAGTCGAAATCAATAAAATCATGCTTATTGTTAAGTATGAGTACCATGAGTATTTCAAACTTTGAATATGAGTAGTATGAGTATGACATTAAAATAAGTATGAATGCGTATAAGTACGAGAAATTATAAGTATGATTAGAATCTACTCATCGTTTTGATTACTTATTGCTGACCTCTGGACTACACCAACTCTATTTCCACATTCTTATGTCAGTCGGCAGTGTAGTAGTTGGCCCGTTGTCTCTAGAGCATGTGAACGTGGAAAGTTAAAGTGCATTTACTAGAACCAACAGAGGCCGGCAACTAACTATTTTGATGAGAATGAAGCTAGAAGCTCTGATTTCTATTGTAGTTAATATTGATGGCAAGCGTTTTGAGAAGATGTTCTGCCCAATGGAACGAACTTTGCTACAGAGGAATAGCAAAGCAGTTCATGCCAGTAATTGCATCCATGTACAGGAACTGAAACCTATCGAATTATGCACGGGTATAAGACAAAAGTCGCCGTGGTGTAGTAGGTAGTGTGTTGGCTTACTATTCGTAAAAGCCCGGGTTCGTATCCCAGGTCAGACATCAAAAATGAAATATGAAAAATAAAATATTTCTTCGGCGACTTCCTCTCAGCAGATTTCTGGCAAAAACTCTGAGAGTAAAATAAAACCTGCCATGAAAAAGTTTCTCAAAATTCTGTCGTTCGGAGTCGACGTTAAACTGTAGGTCCCGCCACTCACGTATAAAATTAACGCACACAACATGAGTGGTGTGAGAAGCTAGGCCGTAATCCTGACTGAAGGGTTGTAATGGCCAATTATGTATGTATGTATGTATGTATAAGACAAAAGGTCCGATAAGAGCATGCCATAGTTTGTCAAACCTGCTTATTAAGGCGTTTATACTTCAGTGTTGCCATTGAAAGTTTTTTTTTTGGTGAATTCGATCATAATTTGGCGTTTTAACCGTAGTCTTGAGGAATTTGCATTACGTGATTACACAATTTCAGTGCAATATGCAGTCGAAACTGGAGGAGGCTAAAGCGACACTATACAAAACCAAATACAAATAACACTGTAACAGCATCAGGAGCATTATTTCATAATATATGGAGACTTTGCAGTCGCCGTGGTCTAGTAGGTAGTGTGTTGGCTTATTAGACGAAAAGCCAGGGTTCGAGCCCCAGGCCAGACATCAAAATAAAATACGAAAAGTATTTCTTCGGCGACTTCCTCTCATCAGATTTCTGCCAGAAACTCTGAGATTAAATAAAATTGCCATGAAAAGTTTCTCAAAAATCTGTATGTCCCGCCATTCATGTATAAAATTAACACACACAACATAAGCGGTGTGAGAAACTAGGACGTAATCCTGACTGAAGGGTTGTAATGACCAATTATGTATGTATGTATGTATATGGAGACTTCGGCTAGGACGTTGAGAGGAGGAGAACTCCCAGCACATATAGTTTATTGGAGGAGAAACCATGAATCTCATCTAGCTTCGGAAAAATGTAGGTGAGCTTTAATTAATTTTTTTTTCTCTGGGACCGCATTGATTCCTTAGTGAACTCTATTATATGAGACAAGCTTGGGCCAACATTCGACACGATATGGCTAATGTAATGCAAACTACATGATGCTACATATATATCATGGAAGTGGGATCACCTTCGTCAACTTAGTTTCCATTAACAGACCTCCGCGATTATGCAACTTCGTGGACTGCATACAGAAGCCGATTATTATGAATGAGTAAAAGGCTAGAGTTGAAAATGCTACTGCCGGAAATTTGGTCAAACCTCTGAAGGAAATACCATTTAGAAAGCGGCAGAAACAAAGGCAAGAAAGAGCAGAACTGAACATTTTGCTCAAAAGTGTTAGAATCGCAACTAGCGCCGATGTACAGTGAGCGTCAAAAGACACTGTACGCTATAGATAAAATTCTAACAATCACCAAAATCAACTTTTACTAGCTAAGGAGAGTGCCCGAAAAAATTTGACAATATTTCGAAATTTTTTTTGTAATTTTCTTTTTGTTGTTTTAATTTTAAAGACTGGCAATGAAACAATTTTAAAATAAAAATAACGGTAATGTATTGATGTATATTTTTTTAATGTACAGTTTCTTTTGACTCCCACTGTAGGTATAGTACACAACGCACGGATACTAACAATGCAGGAAGTTGTTTCTATTTTCTGTGTCAAGGGATACATTATCTTGCCGAGGGATTTTCTTTAACCCAGCCATTCGTAGATTAAGATGATTCTGACCATTATTGAGTTGATCCAATACCTTATTTCATTTATGTAGAGTTGCAATGGAAGTGTTCTTTATTTCATTGAGTGCCGGTTTTATAAATTTTTTTGAAGAATTCATTGATTTTTTTTTTTTGAATATTCGACCAGAGAGAGAGGCCTCTTTAATATCAAAATTATCACATCGAAAACGAACAAATCATTTCGATATTGTTTCTCTTCATAAATTTCAAAAATTCTGCCACGCATTCTTGGCCTTTCTTTAACAGAAAAGTCAAAAATATGACGGTAATGTTTTAAACTTTCACTCATTTTTCAATGTAGAGAACTTCTCATCGTAACATTTAAAGCTTTTATCGAAATGTTACATAAAAAGATTCACTTTTTTTTACTATTTTTTTTAAAAGATTTATTAAAAACACAAAAATTTATTTAAATGGCTCTTGGCATTTTCAGGCACTTGGCTGTTGTATTAAGCACTCTGTTGCATCGCATTTGAATGGCTTATCAAAGTAAAAGTGAAGGCAATAGACGAGATGATGAGATGTGGTAACTGTGCACTTGCACTTGCCACTGCACTTGTCCACATGCCCTTAAGTAAATAGTTACAACAAAAAAACACTTTATCTCAGTTATTTATAATAAAAATAAAAAATAAATAAAAAATAAAATCCTATGTTAAAAGGTTATCTAAAAAGTGATTTGAAAAGGGGCACTGTGTTTGATATATCACAGAGAAATTTTAAAATTTATTGCCAGAAAACTAGTTAAAGATAAAGAAAACTCTGTTGTTTTATTGTTTAAATGTAATTAAATCTTTATTCCCTTAATAATGAAAAATAAAATGTGTTGGTATTTATTTAAAAACAAAAATTAATAATAAAAACAGTTGTACTATAGTATTAGAAAATTTATAAGGGAATGATGATGACACTTATTGTACAATGAGTTTCAAAAGAAAATGAATATGATACCTGCATTAACAGAAAAATAAATCAATGCCCTCTTTATTTTATATTAAAATTTTTTAAATAAAGTTTTATGAATCCTATAAATCATGCCTGCGATTGATATCACGAAGTTTTAGTAGCGGAGCTAGACCCGTTCTTCTCGAAGCAGCAGAGAAAAATTACTTGTATCATCCAGGCTAATACAACTTCAGTAGCCACTGAACTATCTCAGCTTTAAGTGAAAAGATTGCCAGCCTATTACCTGTGTTAGAAAGTCAATCAGATACATGATTTTCCTTAGCGGCCGAAGGACCATTAGAATGTCTTGCCATTTCATTAAGTGATGTAAACATCATGCAAGACTTATAGTACTGTTTGATATACTGATCTATTTGAACACGCCATTCTGTTACCAGCCGTGAAGACTGCAGAACAAACACTAGCTTTAAGTTAAGCTACTTGTCCATTCCACCGATTCCTGACCACAATTTAAATGTATCCACGAAGGCCTTAAACAAATCGCTATTTTCATAGGGAGACAGATGTGCCCTGAACAGAAAGAGGCGAGTGGAACAACAAACTAACTCTTCATGGGTAAGTATTGGCCGCCTATAAAATGTAATCTCATCTATTTGCTAAAAGCTCCCTGAAATCTTAATTCTTTCTGATGTGTAGTAGGAAGCTATCATGAACAGGAGCTTGGAAATCAGTAGTATAAAGTAAAATAATTGACACTGAGTGTTTGACAATCATAGAGACATTCGTCTGGATATGAAATTTGATTATACAATTCCAAGTATGAACTTCTGGTCTGATGTCGAGTATTTCTCAGGGCTAGGTTAGGTTAGGTTAGCGTGATAGCTTTAATTTACCAAAAAGCTCACTTGAGCACACATAGCGGCCCGTTGTGATGCCACAGGTGAACGCAGCCTCTGCACTGACCAAGTTCCTCCGATCCAAGGAGGGGGAAGTTGGTCAGAGCAAGGGCTGCACATTTCTCAAGGCAATGTCAAATCATTCAACGGTAACTCTTACAAGAGTTGTAAGACATAGAGATTAAGTCCTAGGAGACCAGTCAGACTAAGTATCCGGTTTTCCAGGGAGACTCAACATCTTTAGCAGCCAGATGGTACATACAATATCCCTAGACTCTGCTCGTATAAATTAAAAAAGAGGACTGGTTCACTTTTGTCCTTAAACCATATGGTCATCGATCGAATAATAGCGAATCTCATGAGAGGCTGTCGTATTAGTAGGCTTACAGATACACTTGGCGTTCAACTAAATAACTTCTGCATAAACTGTGGATCTGAGAAAAAGTAAGAGACTTATTACACTTCAAGCTTTAGTACCCTGTTATTGCCATGATAAGGTGAAGATTCTTGACCTCGGAATTGGATATTAATTGTTGTATCAAAATAGGCCCAAACGCAAGCCACAGTGGGACGTTGTCCATGAAGAAGGACAACCTAACTGTTTTGGTGATAAAGATATAGGTTTACAACCACGCCATCAGCCGAATCAGAAGACGTCTACCTAGTAAAACAGAAGAAGTCTACGAAGCCTATACTGAATTCGATAGCCAGTTCAATGCAGCAAAAAGCACAACAGATTTGGGTACTTTATACTTGAGGAACATCTCTGTTTTGGCCAGTAATTAAAAACATGCCTACGAAATGCAGTAGACATTGGCAAATAGGGATTACAGCGAATGAAAAATAAAGTTTTAATGATAGACAGGAGCACGAAACAATTACCCACAGCCTCTGACAATATAATACGTCGCTCTTAAGTAGGAAGAGATTCTTGAGAGGACCATTTTTTGACACTGTAGTCTATGAACGCTAGCATTGGTGATAACTTTTATCACTTTCCTAACAAGCTACTGAAAATTGCCTGCATTTTTAGGGGTTCTAAGGAATCCGTAGTCTAGTAGGTAGTGTGTTGGCTTATTAGACGTAAAGCCAGGGTTCGAGCCCCAGGCCATACATCTAAACAAAATACAAAAAGTATTTCTTCGAGGACTTCCTCTCAGCAGATTTCTGGCAAAAACTCTGGGAGTAAATAAAATTGCCATGAAAAGTTTCTCAAAAATCTTTCGATCGGAGTCGACTTTAAACTGTAGGTCCCACCACTCATGTATAAAATTAACACACACAACATAAGTGGTGTGAGAAACTAGGTCGTAATCCTGACTGAAGGGTTGTAATGACCAATTATGTATGTATGTAAGGAATCCTTTATTTATTTTGAAAATTTAAAAGTAAATTCAGCGTTTTTTTCTTTTAAAAGGTACTTTTTGCTTCCAAAAAAAAGTACCTTTTATAACACACTATAAATTCTTTTTAAACCAGTCACTAACACCAATACACTTACACACTTTACTCTTTCATTTTTTCTCTTTTAAAATAAAACAACAACAGAAGTTAAACAAACTATTCTCACCTGCATGTTTTTAAACAAAATTTTTAATGCGAGAGAGTGTTGTACCCCAAAAAGAGAAAAATGTGGTTGCAGTGAGTGGAGAGAACGGAAATAAGAGTAGAACGAACGAACACATAAGGAAAATAACAGACAGAAAATCACAAAAATAGAGCCATTTATACCACCGATGTGTGTGCATAAAACAAAAACAAAGTGTAACAAGAAAAATCAAACAAACGAGTAAATAAACGAATAAAACGAAAACAAGAAAAAAACAATAAGAACCGATACGATCCCCATCAATTGTAATGAAAACCCTGAACAACTGATTAACACACACACCAAAACACATATCACACACCATACCAGCAGCATATAACAACAAAAACTTAAGACAGCAGACATTAAAGAAAACAAAACGAAACTCAGAAAATAAAAATAAAAAAATAAACACTTTTGAAATATAAAACTCAGGTGAGCAACATTTGTAAGCTGAGTATAAAAATAACACACGGCAAATAAGATACGTTCACTCTCATGCAAGTACTCTTCACTTCACACTGGCATGGTTAAAAAGTGTGCCCATGTGTTTGAATAAAAGAAAAGCGCTTATATAGAAAAACGCAAAATTAAATGATTATTTCTGCTGACCGAAATCCGAAAGGGACATTGTCGCTTGTCGTTCAGACATGTGTTAACATATTTCTGTCACTTGACAGCGCGGTTCACAGTCATCACAAGATGGTAGACGCACTTAGGACCACATATGATCCATTTTTCAGAAGACTGGAACCTTCTATCAATAATATCATAGACATATCAAAGCAGAAGATCAGATACTTCCTTCTCCTGTATTGTAACGCGCCCTCTATTCTAGAGATCCTGCAAAAGTCACTACCTCTAAGACCATATGTATACCCACAATCTAACGTCCAGTAATAACCCCTTCAACTACACTAAGCGGCTGCTTTGGATTTTAAGCAGATTTTTATCGAACGACATATCAAATGAGATTATCCGCATAGTAAAAGATCAGGTGCATGCTGCTCCTACAATATATTACGGACTCGATCATAGAGATCCTGCAGAAATCAGTAACAGTACGAACCCCTTCACCTACGCTAGGCGTGCTCCTATGGGTTTTAAGCAAATTTTTATGCAACCTTGGCAATCTATCCACCACAAAACATTTAAGGAATCTATTGCTACTTTGTATTGATAAACTTCTGGATGCTGCTCGATATCAATAAGGACAATTTCCTGCCCAGTACCTGATATTACATTCAAGTGTTTGCATATGGGATGTCATAGGCTCTAGGAACTTGTAGTTGCTTGGGAGATGATCATCATTGTAAACAAATACGGAGCCCTATCAAAATACCGGTTATTAACGTCATGTTATTACTAGGTAATCTAATGCATGATCAAATTTTCTCTTATTGTAATTTTCCAACAAATGGAGACAGCTGTTACCCATTCGATTTATTAGGTTAAGAAGGCTCCTAACGAATTTCTTTTTTAGACTTGTCTTCCTAACCATAATTTTCAAAGACCTGATATTCACTGACATGTGCAGATCTTCCAGCGCCGTTATAGGCCAAATTTCATTGCCCCTGTTTTGTATTACCAACACACGCTAGTCGCTGTAACTTGTCCAATACCATTAGAACTGTTTTTAAATTTTTTCTGATTGGTAAGGACATTGTGGTATACATCTGGTTCATAGCTCCTGGATTACATCCCCCGGTCATTACAACCCTTCAGTCAGGATTACGGCCTAGCTTCTCAATACCACTCATGTTTTGTGTGTTAATTTTATACGTGAGTGGCGGGACCTACAGTTTAAAGTCGACTCCGAACGATAGATTTTTGAGAAACTTTTCACGGCAATTTTATTTACTCTTAGAATTTTTGCCAGAAACCTGATGAGTGGAAGTCGCCGAAGAAATATTTTTTTATATTTCGTTTTGCTGGAGATGTCTGACATGGTGTTTGAACCGTGGTCTCATGTCTAATAAGCCAACACACTACCCACTGCAGCCCTTGCGCTGACCAACTTCTTCCTCTTCCCTGATTTTGGTGGAACTTGGTCAGTACAGGGACTGCGTTCACCCGTGGCATCACAACGGGCCGCTATGCGTGCTTAAGTGAGCTTTGTGAAATCAGAGCTACCACTCAGACCTAACCTACTCCCACTAGGCTACGGCAACTTTATGATATTTAACCTCCAGTTTCTGTGTTGTAGGAAGTTTCCTTCTTCTTGCTCGGATATATCCAAAACTCACTGAAATGGACCATGGATTTATAATCTCAAGACCTCTTTGAATGTAGTTGCCAAGAGATTCTATAATTCCACTTCTGCCATCAAAGCTATATAATCTGCATATACTTGGTAGTGAATGCTAGATAGTTTTGTTATAACCAAGCTCCACACTAATACTCTGAAAGACGCTCATCCTCCCCGTGCTTCTTTATGGCGCAGAGGCATGGATTAAGCACTGATGCAGCAGCCTTGAGAGTATTCGAGAGAAAAGTCCTACGTAAGATCTTCGGTCCAGTGCGAGTTGGCGATGATTTCCGCATCCGATCCAACAGTGAACTGTATGAGCTCCTCAACGACATACATAGACGTTGAGCAGCGTATTAACATCCAGCGGCTGCGCTGTCTCGGTGATGTCGTTCGAATGGAGAAGGATGCTCCGTCGAGACGGGTATTTGTTGCGGGGATCAGCGGAAGTCGACGAAGAGGACGACCTTGTTTGCGTTGGAAGGACCAAATCGAGGAAGCCCTGTCATCGATTGGCGTGACCAACTGCCGTAGGCGCGCAAGAAGCAGAGGTGCCTGGAAGGCAGGCCGAAATCCGTTAATCGGGTTGTTAATGGCCAATTAAAAACTTTTGAGAAACTTTTCATTGCAATTTTATTTACTCTCAGAGTTTTTGCCAGAAATCTGCTGAGAGGAAGTCGCCGAAGAAATACTTTTTGTATTTTTATTTTGATGTCTGGCCTGGGGCTCGAATCCTGGCTTTTTCGTCTAATAAGCCAACACACTACCTACTAGACCACGGCGACTTCAGAAACTAGGTCGTAATCCTGACTGAAGGGTTGTAATGACCAATTATGTATGTAATGGCCAATTAAGTAAGTAAGTAAGCTCCACATTAGTGGTCAAAAACCCCTCTAGTTGTGCCAAGCGTTAATCTTTCATTCCCTGTGGTATTAAGTTTTTACAGAGAACAGTGAAAGTATTTCTGACGTTAATTAAATAAACGCGTTTTTGCTGTTACCATTAGCATTACTTCTACTGTATCTTAAGGTAACGTTTAAGAGAGAGAGTATAATAAAACACATGCTTAAGAGAGTGAGAGAGGTTTTGTTTTAACTTTTTTTTGTAGTTTTGTTCAGGGGCAAAGACAATAAGACAAAAACCCAAAGCCAGACCATTGTAGACGTTTTCTGGGCGAAGTCAAAGATGTTGGTAAAGAAAGCGATTTAGTTCTTCAACGACTGCTGAACGAGTTGGTGGTTAAAAAACGTTTAATTTTAAGTAAAGAAATTAAGAAAAAAAATTGGAATAAACACAAATCAAATGAAATAAATAAATGCTAAGAAAAAAGAAAAGAAAAACCAACGACGCGTTTTTATAAATTTTAACGGTTATAAATAATTAAGTTCGATAATAATAATAATAATTTAAACAATAATAATTAAGATTTTTAATTATGAAATAAGATTTCTATTCTATAAGAAAAAGAAGAATAAAAAGAAGAAAAAGTGCGAAATTTTTTCTAGAATAGTGGGAAAAACAAAACAAAAAAGAAACGTTTTCTTCTGTAGAGAATTTATGCAAAAAAAAAAAAAATAAAAACGGGCAATAAAAATAAAGTAACAGAATAAGAAATATTATGCAAAAAAGAAAAATCAAGAAGTGGCTAGAAGAAGGCCTTTAAAAAACAAGTTTCCTTTTGAAGAAAAATAACAAAAAAAAAAACCAAAAGAAAATAAAATAAAAAAAATTGCAAAAGAAAAATCTTAAAAAAATAAAGAAAATTCTGTGGAAGTATATAAGGAATTAGAAATATAAACAAAATACATAAAAGTTAATTAAAAAAAATTAATTATTTAAATATAAAAATAAAGAATAAAACAAATGCAAAATTAAAACATATTTTACTTACATTTTATTTATATTTTGTTTGGTGTTCTCTTTTGGTGCCTTTATTTCCTTATTGTTGAATGGATTATTTTTGTTGTGTTTTGTTTTCGTTTTATTAAAAAAATTTTTTTGTATAAAACAAAACTTTTTTAATTAATTATGGTGTCTCAACTGTTAAAGGTGAGTTAAATTTGTTTAAAATATTTTAATTTTAATTTGTTTTTGTTTTTGTTTTTGTTTTTGTTTTTACTTCATTTTCAAACGATATTTGCTTTTTTAACTGCCCGTATTTATTTATTTTTTTCCTCAATTCTTTTAAAATTTTTTTGTTGTTTTTTCTGTGTGTGTTTTGCTTGATTATATTCGCCAGCTGTATCTGTTTTTGTCTGTATTTTATTTGCTCTTTAAACGTCTTTTTGTTTCTGTTATTTGTTATTTTTTTCCTTCTGTTACTTATTGTTGTTGTTGTTGAAGCTTTTTGTCTTAACTGTAGAGATCAATTGAATGAACAGTGACTCGGTTATACTACATCGTAACGAATTTTTATTTAAATGCCCCTGCTGTAAAGAATATTTTATTGTGAGTCTGCAAAAAAAAAAAAACAAAAAAAATAAGATTTAATTTTTCCTGGAGTTTATGTTTTTATATTTTATACAAAAAAAGAAAATAAAATTTTTCATAATTTTTAAATAAAAAATTTTTGGTTGAACTCATGATTTTTCGACAATTAATTTCTGATATTTTCTTTTATAAGAAAAAGTATTTTTTAATCTAGAATATCTATCATGGCAAGGGGGCTTATCTCACATTGGGTAACACGATAGACCATATTGGCCGCCAAGTGAACTTGTCTGTGAACGGCAAGTTACCCGTTCACATATCTGAACCTAATGTAGAATATTTAGGATGGTATCTTAGATACATACATACATATATAATTAGTCATTACAATACTTCAGTCAGGATTAAGACCTAGATTCTCGTGTTAATTGTAAACACAAGTGCCGGGACCTACTGTTTAATGTCGACTCCGAACGACAGATTTTTTTGAGAAACTTTTCATGGCAATTTTATTTACTCTCAGAGTTTTTGCCAGATATTCGCTGAGAGGAAGTCGCCGAAGAAATTTTTTTTCATATTTCCTTTTGGTGGAGATGTCTGATCAGGGTTTTGAACCGAGGCCTCATGTCGAATACGCCAACGCACTACCTACTAGGCTACGGCGACTTCTATCTTACATAGAAAATTTAAATGCAGACAACATTTGCCTCCAGATGTAGGTTCTAAATGGGACCTCATTTTAAGAATGGATTTACAGGAACTCAACCAGGCTCCTACTAATTCTCGACAATGATTAAGCTAAAGAGCTTGCGAGAAGGGGAGCTTCCACGCTGTTGATGGGGCCAGAAACCTTCTGTTAAGTTGGGTCAGATGTTTGAAAAGATATACTCAACTAAAAAGAAGATAAAGAGAGAGCCTTTTTAAACCAAAAGGATTTGAGGGAATCAAAACTTTTGTTCGTATTTTACACTAAGATGAAATCCAAGTCATGCATGAGACTATTCACGAAAAACCTGAGGTTAATAAACGATATTATGACAGTGCACTGTTGACTCAGATTATACATATTTAGAATGGCGGTTGTCTCGACCCGAACATGTAGATTCTATAAAGGTGACAAGGAATCATCGGAACACATTCTTGGAACCTGAAAAATAATAATCTCTTTTATAACAAATCTTCAAAACCTCATTTAAGATATTTTGAGTGATACAAATCGCAAAAAGGCAGGAAAACCATAAATTCTATCTGCAGGTCTCTAAAGAAATTAAAATAAGGCCATTAAGAAAGTTCTATACGGATGGCAATAAATCGTAATCAAAAGGCGTAAGGTCCTTGCTCTATAATAAAGGCATCAAATCTTTCCAGCCAGACTTTCTTTGTATATTATGAAACAGGGTTTGAACTCTTGCCATTTTCTTTGAACATACTTAACTTGATAACTTAATTGATCATTACAACCCTTCAGTTAGGATTACGACCTAGCTTCTCACACCAATTATGTTGTGTGCATGTTAATTTTATTTATAAGTGACGCAACAGATTTTTGCGAAAGTTTTCATGACAATTTTATTAACTCCCAGAGTTTCTGGCAGAAAACGCCTACAGAAATATTGTTTCATATTTCGTTTTGTTGAGATAACTGAACCGATGATTGAACCACGTTCTCATGTTCAATAAGTCAACAATCAAATTTGCATGGCAATTTTATTGATGCTTAGAATTTTTACCAGGAATCTACTGAGTGGCAGTTACCGAAGAAACATTTTTTCATATTTATTTTTCCGAAGATGTCTGTCCAGAACTTTGAACCATGGTCTTACGTCTAATAAGCCAACACACTACCTACTAGACTGCTTGTTTCAATTTCGTCAAGTGTTATTAGCAGAGTTCAGAATCCATTGTCTGGCCAGATTGCAGAGGCTCATAATAAACCATTGCCTTTCGATTCCACCGTAGACACACAGTATAGGCTTTTTGGGAGCAAAAATGGCTATGTTACCGTCTGCAAAGCAACAACTTGCTTCGTCCATGATCTTTTTCGCACATTACTGATATGTATGTGTTCAAATCTACAAAATCTACATCGTTCTTAATCAATCGTTTTAGCAGTGAATCGCAAATGGCAGCTTGGTCCATTAAAATGTTCACTTTTACTTCGAGGACTAACTATACATCAGGCCTCCTGCTGTATTTTGCACATTTTAAGTTAAAAACTATTTGGTGATGATTGCTTAGTTACCCAGCAATGTTTACATTGCTTATGAAGGGTCTTTCTTAATTTCTTTCAAAATTTCATCTCTAAAGTAAAAATTATCCTACCTAACACGGGAAAACTATTTCAAACTGTTTTCAATGTTAAAAAATGATGCATATTTGGCTTTTATTTACTAAACACATATAAAATATTTGCATCATATATTTCGAATTTTCATTCACGGTCTTTCCGTATGTAGGGTGTATTTTTTGATTAAATAAATGTTTCTAAAATAATACGTTAAGTACGAGTATTATTTATTGCATTAAGAAAGTACAAAAAGTACAAACAAACAAAGAAAAATTAAATAAAACAATTTGCATAATTATTTTATTACAATATTAAATTTGTTGTTGTTTTAAATTGTATTTAAATTAAGTATGACTGACTAACTGAATGTATATTTAAGTGGAGTGTGTTGAATCAAAATAAATTCCAAATAAAGTGTGTGTATCATACTGCTAATAAAACAAAGGCAATTATATGTTTTGATGAAATATTTGTGAAATATGACTGGGTATTAAATATTATATTATTGTAATAAAAAATTGTTAAAAAAAAAACAAAAATTTAAAAACTTTACGTGAAATTTCTTATAAAAAGTATCTACAAAAACTTAAACAATTGTCAAATAAATTTTTTTCTAAATAAAGAGTGTTCGCAAAAATATTTGAGCATATCTTTTTATACTGATGCTTAGTAGAGTTCTGATCTGCAGCAGTACCTATGTATATAGGCACTCTTGGATCAGATGGAAAGCAGTACTATTGACGTAAGTCAAGTACTGAATTTTTTCCTAACAACACTCAGATTACGGTCTGAGTCTGGGGGAGGGTCGATACTGGTGTGGAAAAGTTTTTCCAGTGCATGAATAAGAAATATTCATTTTATAGAGATTTGGATTGACAGACACACATTACATTGATTATAACATTCGAGTAGAAGATCACCAGCGAAGAAGATCAACACTCAGACTATGGTCTGAGTCTAGGGGAGGGTAGGTACTGGTGTGGAAAAGTATTTCCAGTGTAAGAGTAGGAAATAGTCATTTTATAGAGGTTTGGATTGACAGACAGACATTACACTGATTATAAAATTGGAGCAGAAGATCACCAGCGAAGAAGATCAACGTTCAGGCTATGGTCTGAGTCTGGGGGAGGGTCGATACTGGTGTGGAAGAGCTTTTCCAATGCAAGAGTAGGGAATATTGATTTTGTATAGATTTGGATTGACAGACAGACATTACATTGATCAAGATCACCAGCAAAGAAGATCAACACTCAGACTACGGTCTGAGTCTGGCGGAGAGTAGGTAGGGTGGTGACATTACATTGCTTATAAAATTCGAGTAGAAGATCTACAGCGAAGATACTGTAGTCCAGTAAGTAGAGTATTGAATTATTAGACGTCAGGCCACGGTTCATACCCCAGATCAAACATCTCCAACAAAACGAAATATGAAAAAAAATTCTTCGACAACTTCCTCTCAGCAGATTTCTGGCAAAAACCCTGACAGTAAATAAAATTGCCATGAAAAGTTTCTCAAAAATCTGTTGTTCGGAGCCGACTTTAAAATGTATGAATAAAATTAACTCATAATTATATAAGTGGTGTGAAAAGCTAGGTCGTATACCTGATAGCAGCGTTGTAATGACCAACCATGAAGTTTTAGACTCATTTAGACTTTTGAGTGTAAATATTATTTTGTCGAATAATGATGGCATATTCCGGCATGGATTTTCTAAATTCTGTGGCAGAATCACTTTGCCATCACTGTCACATTTCCTTATTAGCGGCTTTACATCCGTGTTTACGTTAAAATAATGATGTTTTAGAAGTTATTGTACATTTCCTATATAAAATCTTATTTAAGTTATTAATTAAAATCCTCTTAAGCCCTAAAATAGCTTTTTCAATTAGTTGGCTACAAGAGTAGTTTTCTCTGTTTCCAAAGATAAAATATTGCAAATGACTCTTATCAAAGCGATTAAAGATGAACCACCTGTTGGTTATTCCAACAGGAAATTCATGTCTACAGCATCACTGTTTACAGAAATAAATTATTGCCTCTCTTTTACATAAAATCTCATTAAGTTCTTAATACAATAACAACACCCGCGCTATCCCTATGGAAGCTTTTATATACACACAGAGTTTCAAGAAGGATTGTTTGCATATGTGTGAGTGTTATTGGGCCTCTCCCGAAAACCACATGACATTTTTTCTTGTTGCTATTTTAATATGTTCGGTTTGCTCATGCCATCTTTAATCGTTAATAGTCGTTATAAATAATCAACGAAATGGTCAACAAATAAAAGCCGCTTAAACGGTATTTATTTTTATAAATTTTTTTATCTTTATTATCATTGTCATCATCATCACATATGTTGTTAGTATAACAGAAGATTTGAAATTTAAAAAGGAAAATAAAAAAGACAAGAGAAACAGAGAGAGAGAGAGTGAGAGCCAGAGATACACTTGTTTATATCACAGCACTGTTATATTTTACACAACCAAACATAAAGTCTTTATTATTGAAATAAAAATGAAAACCCATTATTTAGTTGTGTTAGTAAGTGTGTGACATTTTTAACTGTTTCGTTAACACTCCGCCACTCACTCCCTACTTTGCTTGTGTGTGTGTTTAAGTGCCTTACATATGTTTCTGTTTATTTTTGTTTCAGTTTTTAAGGTTTGAAAGCAATTTTTTTCTCTGTGTTGTTTCTTTCAGAATGACAAGTACTTTCGGTTTTTTTGTTAATATTTTTTGAATTTCTTTTTTGTAAAATTATTTTCTGCTTCTTCTTTTTTTAATTTCTGTTATTTTTTTTGGTAATTAAACCTTTTGTGTATGAAATTTCTTTAGAAAGTTGTTCGTCAATATTTTACAATATTTTACTTTGTGATATTTCTGCTGGTTTTCTTTCTTTGTCTGTATGATTAAATTATGATTTTGTACTGTTTCTTCCTTTTTTTTTTTTGGAATGGAAAAATGTTCTTAATTCAAGTTTTATATACAAAACAATGATGCATTTAGAGCAGTACAGAAAAAAAATTTAAAAAAAATTTTTAAGTTAAAAAAAAAATATAAACACTGACTGCTTTAATTACAGTGTTGGTTAAAAGAAAAAAAGGAAGAAAGAAAAATTTGTAAATAAGGGCGGTTTCATTTTTGAAGTCAGAAATTGGGTCAAATTTTTACTAAGAAGAAATACATACACACATACATATGCTAGCAAGTGTATTCCAAAAACCATAAAGATTGGCGCTTGTTTTGCCATTTTGAAGAGGTACAATCAACGTTCTGTTCAATAATTTTCGATTTACCAGAAAACTATTCCGTGTGTGTTCTCTGTGAGAAGATGAACTTAAATAAGGAGTACTGATGCTGACTGATAGAACCAAATACAAAGTGTAGCAAAAAGAAATATTTTACAAACATGCTTACATACATAATTGGTTAATAGAACCCTTCAGTCAGGATTACAACGTAGCTTCTCACACCACTTAGGTTGTGTTTTTTTTTTTTTTTTTTTTTATTGTTGAATCTTTCCTAAGAAATTTACAATATTTTTCAAATCTTAAAGCTAGTTTTAAAGGTTAATAGTTAGCACCAGCGTGTTAACTATATATTGTATTCAAATCTTATAATAATAAAACATTAAAAGTTAGGGTCAGTGCAGCCGTGGAGCGAGGCTCAATATGTCACTTCGTTTTAACCTCTGATGGCCATCGAATTGAAGCAGGTCCCTTGCCAATGCGTTGGGGTGAATTGTTAGTTTACCGTCGTATTTTATGGCAAATTTTTTAATTTCATCCTGAATTGTAGGAATGTTAAGATCTCTATGGATATTGTCGTTACGAATATACCATGGAGCGTAGACAATTTTTCGTAAAAGCTTGGACTGTCTTCTTTGTAATTTCAAAACGTTAGACGCGCAAGCACTGCCCCAAAGTTGAATGCCGCAGGTCCATATTGGCTTTATAATGTGTTGTGTGTGTTAATTTTATACATGAGTGGCGGAACCTACGGTTTAATGTCAACTTTGAAAAGCAGATTTTAGGAATTGTTGAAATATGATTGAACACTTCTGGAACGGTTGTAAAATTCGCGTAGATCAACAGCAAATACGCCGTAGTCTCGAGTTGGTTATTTGTTGGCTTATTAGACGTGAGACCATGGTTCAAATCCTAGGTCAGACATTTTGAACAAAAAGAAAAATGAAAAAATATTTCTTCGGCATGTGCCTTTCAGCAGATTTCTGGCAAAAACTCTAGGTTAGGTTAGGTTAGAGGGCGTGTACTTGTCAATTAAGACAAGTACAGTACCCGGAGGTCGAATTGACCCATGGTACAACGTCCTAGTTTCTCACACCACTTATGTTGTGTGTGTTAATTTTATACATGAGTGGTGGGACCTACAGTTTAAAGTCGACTCCGAACGACAGATTTTTTTGAGAAACTCTCAGATTTTTTGCCAGAAACCTGCTGAGAGGAAGTCGCCTAAGAAATACTTTTTGTATTTTATTTTGATGTCTGGCCTGGGGCTCGAACCCTGGCTTTACGTCTAATAAGCCAACACACTACCTACTAGACTACGGCGACTTCGGCAAAAACTCTAAGAGTAAATAAAATTGTCATGAAAACGTTTCTCAAAAAAATCTGTCGTTCGGCATTGACTTTAAGCTGTAATGGACTCTGCCACTTATACATAAAATTAACACACACAACATAAATAAGTAGTTGTGTAGACTCTGTTCTGATCAATTAGGTGAGGGGAATTCGGTAGTACTTTGACTGGGCTGTGATGTCACAACGAGCCGCTATGTGTGCTCAAGTGAGCTACCACTTCAACCTCCCTATCTATTATAAGTGGTGTGAGACTGTAATCCTGTCTAATGGGTTATAATGACCTTATGTATGCATATACTAAATTTCCTTTTACTATGCCTTATATTTGGTTCTACCAGCCAGTATCAGTTCCCTTTATTTAAAGTCTATCTACTACCATAGAACACACACGTTTAGTTTTGGGCGGCTTTTACACTTTTTACAAAGGAATAGTTTTCCAATACACCAGAAAAGCGATAAAACATACAAGCCAGTCTTAAATGCTTGGGCTTAAAAAGCGTTTTTTTATTTTTTGCAAAAGATTCTCTCTGTGTGTGTGTGTGTATGTTTTATTACGTGTGTTTAACAACACTTTATGGCCGTCAGAGAGTGTATTTTATGCGAGTGTTCAAAAGAGTGTGTCAAATTTATTGTTGTTGTTCTGTTTCTTGATTCTTTTCTTACGGTTTCCCAACTCCTATGAAAATTATCTTTTTCATCATAATTAACCGGAACCCTGTGAAGTGTGTTGTGATGATGTTCTTTGCAGTTAATCTGACCTTTTCAAAAAGCCTTCTTTATTAATAAAAATAAATTGAAATTTAAAAGGAAAATAAACAGGAACTGTTTTAAATTTTTTTGAATTCTTTTTTTCTTCTCCTTTCAGTTACAATCTTTATTAAGAAGTTTAATTCTTTTTCTTCTTCTTGTTTTTTTTTGTCGTTTTTCTTAGGAATTGCAAACAGGTTGGCGGCTGTGGTTTTTCGTTTATCATACTTGCTAAGCTGTTGGGTACTTTTTTTGGTTACTTTTTTTTGGTTCTTTTTTGTTGTTGTTACTTAAAGCAAAGTAACGTAACGTTTATAAGGAAGAGAGGAAAAAGTTCAAGAAGCTGTTGGTTTTTGTTCATGATTTTTTTATTTTTATGGCGTTTTCTTTAAATACGTTTTGCTTTGGCCTTTTTTTTTGTCTACTTCTTGAACTTCTGTTTTATTTTTTTAAGATTTTTCTTTTTCTTAAGCCTCTAGTTTAGCTGTTTAGCTGCTTCATGCTAAATTCATCAGTTTTGTTTTGGTTTTCTTTTCAAAATTGACCAGTTTTTAAACCAGTTTCAATTGAGAAACCTTAACCACTTTTTTTTTCTTTTTTTTTTTTGTAAAGAAACCGCGTTTTTTCATTTTATTTTGTTTTGCTTTGCTTTGTTTTTATTAGTTTTTAATTTAAAATAAATTTATTTGCCATGTAACAAACAAAGCCTTATTTATTTATTTAAATCAAATCTTTTTTTTTAGCTGCCTTGATTTAATTACGTTTCAAATTTTTATTTACGAGTTTAAAATTTTACGCTTTTCAATACGACCAAAAAACAAAAAAACAAATCTGGTTTCCAAAAAGGAAAAAAACAACACAAAACAAAACGTTTTAAAACAAAAAACTGTTGCCATTTTAAGTGGTTATAATACCCCTAAAGCTGTGTTGTTGCTATTGGCTTTAATCTCGTGCCTGAGTTTAAGTCACGTTTTTTGCCTCCAATGGCTGGCTGGCTGGCTTCAATCTCAGTTTCAATCACTCGCTCATTAATTTATTCTATTCATAAACTCTGGGTAGTAAAAATACAACAACAACAACAAAATGTTTTATACTTTTTAAATTAAAAATCCATAATTTTTAATACAGTTTGTAAAACTGGAACTGGTTGTCACCTTTAAACGGAGCAACAAGATACACGCTTAGATTTCAAACAATTTTATAAAAAAAAAATATTGAAAATGTGTTAAACTACCATAAATAAAAAAATAATTAAAAAACCTTTCCGTTATGGAAAAATAGTTTTAAAATTAAAAAAAAAAATTATAAAAAAATTAAAATAAAATAAAACAAATTTTTGTTTTTAAATTAAAAAAAATTAAATAAAATAAAAATTTTTTTTTAAATTAAAAATATTTAAATAAAATAAAAAAATTTTTAAATAAAAAATTAAAATAAAATAAAATTTTTTTTAATTAAAAAATTAACAAAAAAAAAAATGATGCAAAAGTATAACAAAACTGTTTTACTCAAGAAATTTAAAAAAAAAATTGAGATATGCAGCTGATATTAGATTATACTGGCAGCTACTTTACTCATAGCACACATACACTCAGCCACAAAAGTATACATACGGTTAACAAATTTCAGAAATTTTTTAACCAATCCGTTTTCGTTGAAAATCTATATAATTGTCTGACATCTTTCTTCGATTTTAAGACGTTCTTTTGCATTGCTTCAGAAATTTGTGAAATTTGTTAACCGGATGTATACTTTTGTGGGCCTGTGCAGGGTCACAATTCAGTTCAATTTCAGAAATTTTTTAACCAATGCAAAAGACCGTCTTAAAATCGAGGAAACTATGAAGATTTTCAACGAAAACGGATTGGTTAAAAAATTTCTGAAATTTGTTAACCGTATGTATTCTTTAGTAACTGTGTGTAGATTCTACCAAATATCTCTTTAAAATACCATTTTTACCGTATGCCTACAATTTCTGGTTGATGTTCCCTCTTTTCAATTTTTCTAAAACCTGGGCATATTTCCATAGCAGCAATGACTACACAAGTTCTATTGCTAAATTATGTGTGCCGTACAATCTTTTGTTCCTGCGTTTTCTATATCCTCCCTTTCCTACCTCTTCCCCTTTTTTCATTTCCCCATCTCCTTCACTATCCTCTCTCTCTCTCTCCGCTAGAACGTATTTACAATGTATCATTTGGACCTCTCAGTATTGTACTTGTCCCAATGGCAAGTATACGCCCTTAAACCTAACCTAACATAACCTATAATCTATTGTCTGCGCCAGAACATAACATAAGAAGGGGTTCAATAATCTTTTCTATAATCTTGCTTCTTCAGCTTTGATGGAAATGTATTTTTCTGCCTTTGGAACTGCGTACATAGTTGTCAGTGTTCCGTTACGATCGCCATTAAGTTCCTAAGATGTATTGAATGATGATTTAGCGGAAATGATATTCTTCAGTCAAAAGCCAGATTTTTGTGGTCTCTGTACAAGTGTATCTATTTTTCATCTTTCATTTGCCACTGTGTAGGAAACTGCATTAGATCATTTGCCTGAAACAACTTTCGTAGCACCTCTGCTAAGCTGTTAGCTTCTACGTCCCCTTGTCTATAAACCCACATAAGGGTAACCGTTGAATGTATTACTATCTCCTCCAGAGATACCCAGTATTCTTCTTCAAGAGGATGTACTCTTCATCTCTCTCATACCGCTTTACTATAAGTAATGAAGTCGCCACAGTCTAGTTGGTAGAACGTTAGCCTAGACATGAACCATTGGTTAGACTTCAGATCAGACATCTCGAACAAAACGATGCAGTCTTCTAGCAAAAATTCTGAAAGTACCCAGTACTCTTCTTCAATGGGGCGTAATCTCTTTCTTCAGAAATTTAATGACAATCATGTAATGAGGTCGCCGTAGTCTAATAGGTAGTGTGTTAGTCTAGATGAGAACCTAGACATCTTGACCAAACGAAATTTGAAAAAAAAAATTCTAACAGTAAATAAAATAGTCATGAAAAATTTTTTAAATCTGTCGTTCGAAGTCGATATTAAACAGGTAGGTGCCGCCACTTATCGATAGAATTAATGCACACAACATTGGGTGCTGTGAGAAGCTAGATTATAAACCTGACTATAGGTTTTTGCAACAACAAACTAAGTAAGTTTGCTATCAACTCAGCGTCTGTCTTTATAGTCATTATTTCCATTCCATTATGCTACCGTAGTCGGATTATTTAACTGCCAATTATAGGTTCAATTAATTACGCTACGACCTGGTTTTGTTGCCTGGATCTATCAGTGAAAACTTGAATGATATTCTCTTGGATATGCGATATTTTTATTACAAACACCAAGATTCGAAAACGGGTTCAAATGCAGAATTTTATGTCTTTGGATATTGAATGGTACCCGGACTTATATATTGTTGGATAGTCAAGAGGTATGTCATTGTAGCCTGATGAGCGCGGGTTCAAATGCGTCTTCTCGAATATTTTTCAGGCAGAATTTTATGTCTTTGGATAATGAATGGTACCCGGATTTATACAGTTGACAGCAAATACTAATTGATTAATACGGCAATATATTTAAAAAAACTGTTCCCACAGGCTTAATACTCTTGCGCAAAGTCCCATTAGGAGAACATTTGAAAGAACGGTTACGTAATCGCTAAACCTGAAACAAAAGTCAACCGAAAAACTCATGGTGCTGATGGTGCCACCAGAAAACAATAAACAAAACTTGTACATTCAATTCCAAATGGGTTAATTGGAGTGCTTGACCTTAAGGGATATTTTGCTAAATACAAGGTATAACATTTCCATATATTAGGCCTTTGAATTTTAAATTTACTCAGGGTTCTCCTTGGGGGTGCCTATGGAGTCATCTGAAACTTTTCCTTATTTTTCTCTTGTTTTATGAAAAACGTAAAAAAATTGTTTGTTTTATAATAAAACAGAAATAAATTAATAAAATAAATATATAAACGATACATTTTTATACAAACTTTTGGCTAAAATTCATGAAATTGCTAAAATATATTGCCATACTAAGACTTTTGCTGTCCACTGCATATTGTTGGATAATCAAGCGGTTCTGCGGTATTGCAGCATGGGGAAATTGGTTCAAATTCCTGTAGTCACCGATTTCTCAAAGATTTTCCAGGCAGAAAATCATGTTTTTGGAATATGTGTGGTAGGATGTTTTCGTAGCATAATGAATGATACCCGAATTTATATATTGTTATATAGTCAAGCGGTACGTTATGGGCCATTTTCATGCAGAAATTTATGTCTTTAGAATTTTTGCAATAGAATGTCTCCGTATGGTACCCGGATTTATATATTGTTGGTACCTTATGTGCCATTACAGCCTGATGATATTTATTTATGATCGAATATGCTTCACTTCAGAACAGAGTATTCGAATTGGGCATCAAAAAATTATATATCCCATGGCATGGAATCCTTTTGTTGCAAAAAATGTGGGAAAACATTATTGCCAACGAAGGCCAAATACTGTCAATATTTCAATATGTTTTCAAAAATTGTGCTTTTTAAGTTAAAATAAAATGTAATAAAGTCCACTTTAAATTGGCTTCACACTGTCTGTTGCAAAACAAAACAATTTTACTTAACAATTATGAATTTTCTATGCTTTAAACAACTAAATTTACTATTACAGTTCAGTAGCCTTTACATTGGCCACACTCTGTTGTATTTTTTTGTATTATCAAAAGAAAAAAATATCACCTCATTAGTATGATTGGTTTTGTTTCATTCAATAAGGGTTTCACGGTTTCACGTTAATTTCATTTACTTTTTTGCTTTACTCAGCTGGTTTTTTTCTCTCGTTTTTGTTTTTTTTTTGCTTGCAAAACGTAACATTTAAATTGTTAAAAACAAATAAAAATAGTAAAAAAAAACACAATTAAACCTTAGTGTTTTTTTTCCACACCATTTGTATTGAGTACCTATTTTTCATTGGATTTATTTCTGTGCTGTTTTTTTTATTTTTTTTTATTTAAAATATTGAGCTGTTGTTACTATTATTGCTTGCTGAAGTCAAGGTTGAATTTAGAAATGACCTACAATTGTTGTTGGTACCTTTTTATAAGCTAATTGGTACGATTTTTTTGTACCTTTTGGAGCCGGAAGAGTGTTGAGAAAATATTTTTTTTAATGACAAGAAATAATACAAAAAGATATGGATTTTGTATGGGTAATTAATACGAAGGCTATTAAGGGAGACGAGAAAGCAGGCCTTAAAAAGTACTTTCGTTTTAATGTTTCTCATGAGTTTTTATTTTTAATTTCGTTATGGTTTTCTCTTGTATTGTTATTTCCTTTGATTTGCTTTTTTTATTATCAGATCTGTGAAGATTTTAAAAATAAATTTTTTAACAATGACTACCAAAAAAATTTACATAAGAAAACACAATCTCAGTTTAATATTATTTCATGTTATTGTGTAATAAGTTTGCTTTTTAAAACGAAATAAAAAATAAAAAATCTTTTATTTCTATTGTTAGAATACAGTCAGTCATTGATCGATAATTTAAAAAATCGATCGTTAAATTTAAAGCCGTGAGACAAAAACCACAACACAAAGCCAAAAAAAAAAAACAAAAAACCTTTAAAGGTGACAATGACAAATAGTCAGTTATTGTTAACAACTACAAATATTTCTAGCAGCAGAGATAAAATAGATGCTTGAATCGATAGATAGTTTTCCTTTATAATAGCAGTTTATGTAAATTAGTCAAGTTATTTCCGTGGTTTTTAAAATTTAGAAAAAAGAAATTAAAAATTAAATTTTATATAAAAATTTATGCACCCAGGGTTATTATTATTTTTCATTAATTGAGATTAATAGTGTAACAGTGTGAAAGAAGAAGGATACATAATGTGGTACCCTTTAGGAATAGAGAGGAACCTCAAATCTTAACTATTTTATTCACTTTTTTAATATTAAAGAAGCCAAATGGAAAACAAAATGGACAATACTAATCCAAAAATGCTTAAGAAAGCTGTAGATCTTAGGAAAGTAATAATAAGTTTCAGAACTTCGTCCTGCTCTCTAACTCTCTCTCTCTCTCTCTCTATAAGCTAAAATAGGAAGTCATAATCTCTTACTGAGTGCTTAGACTGAAGAGGTATTACAATGACGACTATGGCCATTAGCGAGTTAACATCTGTAATCTACTTACTGTAGTCACATTAACCCATTCGCTGCCAAGGACGAGTACACTCGTCTTGGCAGTGCGGGATACCCTGTCAAAGACGAGTATACTCGTCCTACTTTAAATATATTACAACATACAGGCTTTTGAATTAGCATTTTTTTTTTGCCACAAACATAATATAAATATGTAAAAAACTTGAAAAATACTACAAATAAAATTTTTTACAAAAATAATACATGATTTCTTATAGAGAATGATCTTTCATGCAAAAATCAACTTCATCGTCAAAATTTTATAGCAACTAAATCACTTATAATACCTTATCTTCATGATAGGATTTGTAACAAAGTCCAATACATAATGGAAGTTTATCAGGACAGCTCGGACAGTAATATCGAGTCTCCTTTCGAATGCTTTTCGTTGCACAAACTCCACATTTGCTAGTTGGGTTTTCTTCTGTTGTGTGGGAGGAATAACATCAAGATAATGAAGGGAACTTTGCTCTTGGGGTATGATTGACGTAGATTGATCAGATGGAATGACTGCATCTTGGTTTCCGTTTAGCCAATATTGTAGAACTTCTTCTCTAAATTGAAGAGATGTTTTCTTTTCTGCGATCGGTTTCAATACAATATATATGCATTATGCACAGCCATTTCAATGATGTGTACAGCTACTTTTTTATACCACCGAAGAGTTTTTCTCATAGCACTATAGTAGGACAGCATTTGATTCGAACGGTCTACACAGGGTTTTGGTAAACAATAACACTCAAAATATACATGGCAATGGGAATAACTTCATATAATTTAGGCTTGGCAGCGAATGGGATAATACACTGTAGATCTTCGATATAAACAATCCGGCTTTCCGGCTTCAGATCACATCTCTGTCATGCCAATAACGTAAACAGTCTAACTATCATAGTAAAATCATCGGTTAAATGGTTGACCCCGTTATATTTTGTCTTCGTTGACTGCACAATAAACACTTTTCACCATCCAGCGATGTGGATCACTTCAGACCACACATCTCTGCAAGGCCGATGACGTCAACAGTATACGTATTGTAGTAAAAGCATCGAATAAATTGCAGTCTCCGTTATACCCTCCGTTATACCCATTGAAGTCGCCGTGGTCTAGTAGGTAGTGTGTTGGCTTATTAGACGAAAAGCCAGGGTTCGAGCCCCAGGCCAGACATCAAAATAAAATACAAAAAGTATTTCTTCGGCGACTTCTTCTCAGCAGATTTCTGGCAAAAACTCTGAGAGTAAATAAAATTGCCTTGAAAAGTTTCTCAAAAAATCTGTCGTTCGGGGTCGACTTTAAACTGTAGGTCCCGCCACTCATGTATAAAATGAACTCACGCAAGACCTGTGAGAAACTAGGTCGTAATCCTGACTGTAGGGTTGTAATGACCAATTATGTATGTATGTATGTATGTTATGTAAACAGTCTAGGTATCATCGTTTAAATAGCAGTCTCCGTAATATTTTGTCTACGTTGACTGCACGATAAATACTCTTACTATCTAGCGATGTAGATCACATCTTTGCTATGACGATGACGTAAACAGTCTACATATTGTAGTAAAAGCATCGTTTAAATAGCAGCCTTCGTTATATTTTGTCTACGTTGACTGCGCATTAAAGACTCATCAGCATCTAGGAATAAGGACCACTTCATACATACATACATAATTGGCCATTACAACCCTTCAGTCAGGATTACGGCCTAGCTTCTCACACCACTCATGTTGTGTGCGTTAATTTTATACGTGAGTGGCGGGACCTACAGTTTAACGTCGACTCCGAACGACAGATTTTTGAGAAACTTTTCATGGCAAGTTTATTTACTCTCAGAGTTTTTGCCAGAAATCTGCTGAGAGGAAGTCGCCGAAGAAATATTTTTTTTTTCATATTTCATTTTTGATGTCTGACCTGGGATACGAACCCGGGCTTTACGAATAGTAAGCCAACACACTACCTACTACACCACGGCGACTTCAAGGACCACTTCAATTATAGAAATTCTAGGTAAACTAATTGAAGTCGCTGAAGTCGAGTAGGTATTAGACTAGAGACCACGATTCACATCCCAGCTCAGACATCTCGAACAAAAGGAAAAAAAAGTATTTCTTTCTACGACTTTCTCCCAGCCGACCTCGGATAAAAACCCTGAGTGTAAATAAAATTGTAAAGAAAAGTTTGTCAAATCTGTCGTCCTGAGCCGACTTAAAACTGTAGGTACCAAAATAAACATCTCCTACGTCCATGTGGTTCATCAACTCCTCTTCCTCACGGCAGAATCTGTGAACAGGATTGAAGATGTTACAAATTCAGTATTAGATCGTCGTTGTAGTCTAGTAGGTAGTGTGATGGCTTATTAGACGTAAAGCCAGGGTTCAAACCCCAGGCCAGACATCAAAACAAAATACAAAAAGTATTTCTCCGGCAACTTCCTTTCAGCAGATTTCTGGCAAAAACTCTGAGAGGAAATAAAATTGCCATGAAAAAGTTTCTCAAAAATCTGTCGTTCGGAGTCAACTTTAAACTGTAGGTCCCACCACTCATGTATAAAATTAACACACACAACATACATAAGTGGTGTGAGAAACTAGACGTTGTACAATGGGTCAATTCGACCTCCGGGTACTGTACTTGTTTTAATTGACAAGTATACTTCCTCTAACCAAACCTAACCTACAAATACAGTAGCTGCTAGTCAAAGACCTCTAAGTGCTTGTAATCTACACTCAAGCCATCCTGTATCTTGGTTACGAGATAAATAATTTAAAAAATTATCATGAATTATGGAGTTACAACATGATGGGGCAACGATAGCACAGTAACCTACAAATGAAATTCTTCATTGCATGAGACTCAATCATGAGAGACTTTAAAGTTTTCAAAGAGAACCGCAACTTCCTGGAAGGAAAATGCCCGTATGATTATTAATTTAGAGAACTACCAACTGGTCGATGTAACTTTTTCTACTCAGTGAATAAAAGTTTTTGATTTTTGAAAGAAAATTACAATGAAAGCGTCTAAGAAGTAGCAACTTTTACGCCGCCTCATATAATTGAGGTATGGAACTCGGAGATATTTTGCATTTTGTTAAGTGAAAAGCATAATGCCAGCAAAGGCTCATGAGAATTACATAAAAAAGAATATCAGGAGCATACTTAAGAGGTTTGGAAATCACATTAAACAGGGCGAATATAATTCCCAATAGAGATCTTTACAGATTTGCAAAAATCTCTTTACTTCAAAGATGAAACTTTACAGTCTATAATAAAGGGTGTTTTTTATAGAGGTATAGAACTTTAAGTTGCAATAAAACAACGATGGATTATTCGATTGACATGAATTTTATTTATCCGAAAGATAATCTTGTGGCATTACATTTTAAATATGATTTCTGGCATATGACCACCACGGCTGGCGCGGATGTAGTCCAATCTGGACGTCCAATTTTCGATGACTTTTTCCAACATTTGTGGCCGTATATCGGCAATAATACGGCGAATGTTGTCTTCCAAATGGTCAAGCGTTTGTGGCTTTACCGCATAGACCAATGACTTTACATAGCCCCACAGAAAGTAGTCTAGCGGTGTTAAATCACAAGATCTTGGAGGCCAATTCACAGGTCCAAAACGTGAAATTAGGCGGTCACCAACAGTGTTTGTTTATATGTCATGTTTTTTAATACAATTAATTGGCATCGTATCCATTCACTCTATTTATACTTTGTTTATCTTTAGTCTGGCAACTTCCAGAAGTTGTTTGTTGATTTGTTATTGCAATTCTATTTTTGTTTGTCCCTAATCTTATAATTTCTTTTATGTTTTGTTATTGTAAATATTTGTTATCATCGTTTCTTTGTTGTTTTGTTTACTTTTCAATGAAAAATATTGAAAAGAAAATTTTTTGAGCCCAAACTTATTGTTTAAAACAGATTTTTTTTTTTGAAATTTTCCTAAGAAAAAACCGCAAAAATATGTTCCCAGTTAAAGTCAATGAAAAATTAATTTTTCCATTTACAAATTTCCTGAGGCTTTAGGTAGAAAATATATTTTATGACAGTGGGCTTAACTACACCAACATTCCATCTAATTGCCATTTTAGCCGCTTCTTATTAAGGCTGATTAGCTGTCTGTCTATATTACAGCCACTCTTTTCAATGGGTGTTCTATGGCTGTGGTTGTTTATTTAGAAAATGAAAAACCCTTAAGGCGGAATTTTTAGCCTCTTCTTCTAAGCCAGAGAGACAACATATTGTCTGATGATGTTACAGGGCACGCGTCGCTGTAAAACAAAGTCAAACGATTGTATGGTTACCGGCCAGCCTGCCTGACTGCTTGGGTGTGTTTTGGGTTTTGTGGGTTGAAAAAGTAGAGGAATTTTGAAATCCCATTAGAACAATAATGATGATGATGAGGAGGAAGATGATGGTCAAAATATGTTGAATACAAATGATTGATTTGAAAAAAAAAAACAATAAATTTTTCTGGGGTTTTTTTTTGTTTCTTTTCTTATGATAGTTTAGGTTTAAGCAAAAAACAGATTGTAAGGGCTATTAACTAATGCAACAGGGGAATATTGAAATATTTATTGAACAACCATAAGGTTTTTTAAAAAGAATTTTCCATTGGAATTTTAATTTTTTTTTCGTTTTTTTTTTTTGCACAAATGAGCCACATTACATTTGTATACAAACACTTGCTAAAACAAAAGCAAAAAAAAAGCCGCCATTAACTGGCGTTGTAAAAATCGATTTAAAACCTTAAGTGGCGCCAATTGAATGTTCTTTTTTTCTTCTCCACACATTTCTGTTCTGTTCTGTTCTTTTCTGTGTTGTTTTTTTAAACAAAATCTAATGAAAATAATAAGAATAATTATTTCTAAAGGCGCTCCTTGAAATAATTTGTATTGTTTTGTCGTTGTTGATATTTTTTTATTTTAAATCACCGCTATTTTAAATTTAATTTATTTTTATGCCAAATCATTACGAATAGATGGCTGGAATGGTCTGGCAAAAAAATGGTTTGAAAAGAAAAAATAATAGAAACATAATTAATTATTGCTTTTTGTTTCATAATTTATTTAAATTGTTTTTGTTTTTTCTTTGTTTTTTCTGTTAACAAATCATTTATTGTTTTTGTTAAATGTCAGTATAATTTAATAACAATTCACATGTGGATTTATTTTTGCAGAAATTTAACAAAAAATGAAATGAAATTAAATAAATTATATTTCGCACAGTGGTGTAGTTCATTGAAAACTGTAGCAAATAGCAAGGAAATACTCTGATTTTTTTGTTAATGAAAAAAAAATTAACAAAAAATTTTCAAAAAAAATTCGTTCCTCTTTTCCTCCTTTTTCGACTATCGAGAAAACCTAAACGCCATCGATCTTGGTTTTACCACGAAAATATTTTTATGATATTGGTTTACACCTTCCAGAGAACATCATGCAAGACTTATCTAATGGATTCGATACCCTAGCGCCCCCGATCTTGGCTTTACAACAAAAGATTTTTTATGATAATGGTTTACCTCACCTAGAGAATATCAATCAAGACTTCACCGATTTTTTTACGCCGAGGAGGGTTAAATGTACCTAACCGCACCATAGAGGAAGTCCTCACATCCTCCGTGTGTGAGGCCCTCACCCACTAAATCACCCTGGTCTCGTGGACTTGTTGTGCCCACTCAATACCCACGGAACTACGGTGGTATTTCTTCGGAGTGGAGTCCATTTGGCCCTTTGGCCCCTGCGTGTTCATATCCGCGTCCGGATTGCGTGTCGAAAGTTGAAAAGGACATCTAAGTGTCTCCACTATTCCTTTCGTCCAGGTCCCTGATTCTAATTTCGCTTGACACGTGTGCCAGTTTCACCTATGCCGGCGTGCCCACATGTTCCGCAGCCTCCACGTAATTCGCCACTGAGGTCCAATTTTCCCTACTCGCGATCATAACCCCGACAATGTTACCGGCCGTGATCGTCCCGATGTCCGGAATAAGTCTCGCCGTCCATCTTCCTCTATCTTCATAGTTCCATCGTCGTTGCCACTTAAGACTTCACCGATGGACCCAGATCATACGAATAAGATGGATGTGGAATTTTTTTTGTTAGAACAACTGAATCCTAGATTATCCCATGTACTATTCAGACTGAAACCATGACTATAATGATTGCCACTGTACGATTCAGTCATCAAAGTATATAGCGTAGTGCTATACGCACATTTACCGAGAGTAAAGCGTCCATTAAATCTCTACAGAATTAGAGCACCACATGTAAGCTTGTCCAAGAGTTCCGAGTAGATAGCGAGACATTGAAGGGTTACTCTTTTATTGGGTCCTAGCCACAGGGACTGAAGGTAACAACTAAACCGACGTGCTTGCAAAGTCTGGCACTATAGAAAATTCAATTGAATTCGCACAAGAGATTGACATTCCTTTACAGAGGAGCAAAAAAATTGTCGCATACAAGATTCTATTTTAGGAAGTTCATAGCAGCTTTAAGGCGGTATTGGCCTTTGTGCGCACATGCAAGCGAACTGAGAACACATCATAACAACTTCTGCAAGAGCTGTAACAACGAGGAAGAATGGAAGAGCATCTTCAGCCCTACATCTTCATCAGCCCATTTTCCGTCACTTGTGAACCTTATAAGAATTTTTCGGTAACCAGAATTTATTGACAGAACGTGCCTAGCCAGAATACAGAAATGACGACTTCCTCTCAGCAGATTTCTAACAAAAACTGTGAGAGTAAATAAAAAATTGCCATGAAAAGTTTCTCAAAAAATCTGTCGATCGGAGTTGACTTTAAACTTTAGGTCCCGCCAATCATATAAAGGGTCCGCCAAATAACTTTTTTTTTCGAAAATGCTTTAAAAAAAAACTACTGAATATTTTCTCAAATTTCTTTTTTATTTGAAAGTTCAATCCTTCCGGTTAATAATGGAAAATAATTTCATACAAATGGCTGCCTCGGCTGGCCATGCTGTAGCCCACACCAGAAGATGCCGATTTTGGCAAAAAAAAATTATCTTTTCAGATGAAGCTCATTTTGATCTTGGCGGGTATGTAAACAAGCAAAATTGTCGCATTTGGGGCACAGAAAACCCGCACGCATACATTGAAAAGCCGACTCAGCCAAAACGAGACACTGTTTGATGCGGGCATTTTTCTTCGAAAATGAGCAAGGAGTGGCCGTTACAGTCAGAGGCGATCGTTATCGGGCCATGTTGAACGAATTTTTGTTTAGAAGAATTGAAGAGGAGGATATTGGCAACATTTGGTTTCAACAGGACGGCTCTACGTGCCACACAGCCGAAGCTACACTCGAAGTTTTGCGCCCTGTTTTTGAAGATCGCATTATCAGCCGCAGAGCTGATGTCGTTTGGCCACCTCAGAGCTGCGATTTGACACCGTTGGACTATTATTTGTGGGGTGCCGTCAAAGATATGTGTTCCGTCGACAAGCCAGAGACAATTGACACTTTATAGGACAATATTCGTGAAGCCATTGGTGAAATTCAGCTGCACACAATCGATAATGTGCTTAAAAATTGGACCAATCGTGTAGGCTACTGCATGGCCAGCCGAGGCAGCCATTCGAATGAAATTATTTTCCATTATTAACCGGAAGGATTGTACTTTCAAATAAAAAAAAGAAATTTGAGAAAATATTCAGTAGTTTTTTTTAAAGCATTTTTAAAAAAAAAGTTATTGGCGGACCCTTTATAAAATTAACACACACAACATAAGTGAGGTGAAAAGCTAGGGCGCAATCCTGACCAATTTTGTACATATGTATGTTATCTAAAAGCAAAGAATTTGTCCCCATTATTTCTTCCAACACTGTATGGTATTCTCACTTTTATTATTTGTTTTCCCTTAAAAGATAATTAACTAAAATAGCTTTTTAATAACCAAAGCAAAACTTTTTTCCAGATGTTTTTTTATGACTTTTTAAATATCGTATTAAAGTTTGAAGTTTTTTCTCCGTTTTTTTTTAATAACATTTTAATTTGTTTCTATTCTTGCATTTTTTAAATTAAAACCTTTTTTATATACATATTCCCTTGTGTTATCTTTTTTTGTCATCTGATATTTAAATTTAGAATCTAGACACGCTGTGATCATTTGTTGGCTGCAGTGTTATCTCTGAAATAAAAAGTGTGTGCTATGCGACTATTTTTATGGCAATCAGAAAAAAAAAGAAACATTTGTTTACGAAAGACTAGATGCGGGAGAATTAAATGACAGACGGCCAAACAATAGAGAAAAAAGAATAAGATTGAAAAACATTTTGTTTAACAACTAAATCTTGTATTGTAATCAAATGAAAATGATATTGTGATACTTTAAGATAAAAAAAAACAGAAAACAAAAATCGTAAATAGAAATGAAAATAAGAATATGCAAACAAAGCCAAGTATTTTAAAGCAAACATTAGGGATATTCACTGCTGACTACATTTCAGACAAACAATGTATGTACACAGTGTTAAATTATAATTAGAAACAGGGAAAAGTAAATGAAATTTAAACCAAAAAAAATTTATTTTCTTTTTCAATTATTTTCTATTCCTAGTGACAGCCCCTAATAGTTGTACTCGTATACGAGACTTGTTAATATTTTTCTTGTTTTTTTTTATAGAATTTTAAATTAATTTTATTTTATTGTTTAAAACACTTGTCCCATATTGTCATAGCATTTCTTTTTTTAGATTTGACTTTCTTTTTATTTGTATTTTTATTTAAACAAGTGTGATGTTTTAAAATATTTCAAGATTTTTTTAAAGGAATTTTAAACAATAACATCAACCATGTTTAACATTTGGGTTAATGGCCTGTTATAAAGGTTATATTTATTTTCATTATATTACAACAACAATAAACAATAAATAAAGGAAAACAGCTGTGGAATTTTTATAATCCGAATTTCTATACAAAGAAAAGCTTTTGAAAATCAAAGGTCACTAAAGCTGGATTCACCCATTCACCCAACAAGCATGTTGTTCCGAAACAAGTTCAGTTTTTTGAGAGTTTGTTCCAAAAGGATTCACCCACTTCGAACAATTGTTCTGTAAAAACAAGGTTACCATATGAAAAATTTTTGTAAACGATGCGTGCTAGTTTTACAATTAGGCAGCACAGTAGCAGATGATTGCAATTCATTTGTTTTCTTGGCTTGAGTGTGATCATATCTTTTATTGTGTTACAAAGAAATTGTAAATTAAAACAAATAAATAAACAAACAGTATTAAACAACTGCTCTGTATTTTATTATACATACATACAAACATATAATATGATGTGGCAGCTCAGTTCAACTTTACTTAAAAAATTAAAGTTTCTGGCAGCACAGTTCGATTGTTTCGGAACAAAAATTAAAATTAAACCAATTCGAGCAGAAATTATTCCGAAGCAAGCTTACTCTCTTTCGCTCTCTCTCTCTCTCAAAAAGAGAATCGTCAAACTACATATAAAAAATTGTTTCGGAATAAAAAAATTTTTCCGAAACGATGGGTGAATCTTAAAGGCTACTTTTTAAACCTTAAACTGGGACTTAAATTGTTTTTAAAATCAAATTAAAACTAAATCGTCCTAGTTTTACAGCAGATGACTTTAGTCTGAGACAGGGGTTGAACCATAGACTCTATATTATAATTATATATATAAGCTAATACACTACCTACTGTACTACGGCGACTTTAGATTCTGAATTGAGAAGAATGAATAAGACAGATATGGATACAGCCTTTCAGAAGGAAATTCCTGGAGGCTTATCGAGTGCTAGGCAGATAGTTACCATTGCTGACATCGAACAGTATTCTCAGGTTCGTGTGGGTAGCACAATTATAAGAAACATTATAGGGATGCACTTATACATACATAATAGGCCATTACAACACTTCAGTCAGGTTTACAACTTAGCTTCTCACACCACTTACATATGTTGTGTTTGTTAATTTTTATACATGAGTGGCGGGACCTACAGTTTAAAGTCGATTCCAAACGACAGATTTTTTGAGAAACTTTTTCATGGCAATTTTATTTACTCTCAGAGAGTTTGCGAGAAATATGCTGAGTGTTTGAACCAAAGGCTTCATGTCCAAAAAACCAATACACTACCTACTAGACTACGGTGTCTAGTCTATGATCACTTTAGTAACCTTTATTTAAAGCTATAAAGGAGTATTTCTCTACTCTTTTGAGTTTCAAGATTTACAAAAACAAAGAAAGTTTGCAATATGAAGAGGAATATTTATTTGGGACGATAAATGCTTTCATGCCATTTAGTTTCAAAAGATTACTTCCTTACATTATACAGCCCTTTAGTCAGGATTATAAACTACACACAGTTACTAAAGTTACATACGGTTAACGAATTTCAGAAATTTTTTAACCAAGACCGTCTTAAAATCGAGGAAAGTTGTCAGCAAATTATAAAGATTTTCAACGAAAACGGATTGGTTAAAAAATTTCTGAAATTTGTCAACCGTATGTATACTTTTGTGGCTGAGTGTAGCTTCTCACACCACTTATGTATGTTTTGTGTGTTAATTTTATACATGAGTGGCGGGACCTAGAACATAAAATTGATTTCGAATTAAAGATTTTTTTAAGAAACTTTTTCATGGCAATTTTTTCTATTCACTCTCAGAGCTTTTGCCAGAAATCTGCTAAGGGGATGTCGCCCAAAAAATATTCATTCATATTTCGTTTCGTTGTAGATTGGCTGAACTGGAGTTTGAACCGACGTCTCATGTCTAATTAGCTTACAATTTGTTTGAATTTGATTAATGAAATTGAAAGAAGAAATCAGAAGACCGCGTATCTCCGCCTTCTGATGACAATCTTTAAGGAACGATAGGGAGTAAAAAGCAGGTCTATCCAGAAGGTTAAAAAATAGAATTGGCGAATGTTAATTTTTGAATATAAGCTTTAAGGCATTAAGGTATGACCAAGACTCCTTCAATGCCTCGACTATAATGTCCATAAAATAGGGTTATACACGTAATATCACATGGGCTATGATACTCAAATGACCAGAATTTGAATTGACTTGATTACAACACAATAGATATTGTAAAGTGTGTCTCTAAACTTGACAACAAATTATAACAGCTGTTAAGTGAGTGAAATTTGACTTCACTATGACGAGGCATGACTTTCCTGTGATCTTATATTGATTTGACTACGGTTTGACTTTGTAAATGGAAAGTCAAATGGAATGGAGTCCCTGCTTGGTATGAACTTGATTAATGAAACTCAAGAAAAGAAACAAGAAGACCACGTATCTTCGCCTTCTGATGACAATCTTTAACGAATGATAGGGAATAAAATAGGCTCTCCAGAAGATTAAAAAATAGAATTGGTGAATCTTAGGTTAGGTTAGGTTAGAGGACGTGTACTTGTCAATTAAGAGAAGTACAGTACCCGGAGGTCGAATTGACCCATTGTACAACGTCCTAGTTTCTCACACCACTTATGTTGTGCGTGTTAATTTTATACATGAGTGTTGGGACCTACAGTTTAAAGTCGACTCCGAACGACAGATTTTTTGAGAAACTTTTCAAGGCAATTTTATTTTACACTCAGAGTTTTTGCCAGATATCTGCTGAGAGGAAGTCGCCGGAGAAATACTTTTTGTATTTTATTTTGATATCTGGCCTGGGGCTCGAACCCTGGCTTTTCGTCTAATAAGCCAACACACTACCTACTAGACTACGGCAACTTCATGACTTGTAAGTGACTTGACTTGACTTTACTAAGCCGAGGCTACTTCCCTGTGATCTGTTATTAATTTGATTATGAATTAACTTTAACACGGCAATGTCTTTGTGTATGACAGCCATGGCTGATCTAATTTTATTTTCGTGTAATATTATGACCCTGAGTTGATTATAACTTTCGTAACATGTCATAAAAGTGGCATGATCTCTGTCTTACGGTCAGAAAAGAAAACAAAACAACAAAAGAAAAACGTTATATTTCATAATATTGTAGGGTTGTAACGCATTTTAATGTGTGACATGCTATTTTGTCACATTTTGTGTTTGATTGACAGACGACGAAAATAGTTTTTAAAAACCTTCGCAACGAAAAACACATTAAACTGCACATAAAATTGCAATGATCCGCTCTTAGTAATTGTAAATTGTAAAAAATCCCCTTCAAAACTAATTTAAATAGACGTAGACAGCCCGTATAACAAGAGAAGAGAAGGTCATTTAAAATGTTTCTTATTGTTTTTACTTTGTTTTTTGGCTCATCCAAGTAAAAAAAGGCTTATTAAAGCCAGGCTTTTCTTAAACACATTGTGTGATGTGTTAACAGAGTGACAAAAAATTCGAAAAAAAAGTGCGAAAAAATTTTTCGTGTGCCAGAGACTTTATGATGACCATTAAAAATGAGACAGTTTTTCGAAAGAAGCAAGTGTAAATTGCCGTGTCTGTCCCACTTTACAAAGTATTTGTATATTTTTTTTATTTTTTTATTGTTTTTTTTTTTTTTTTGAGTAAATTTGTAATTTATTTTTAATTTTTAGTTGTTAAAACAGAAAAACTGAAATTGAAATGAGTGCTGCGATAACATAAAAAAAATGTTGGTTTATTTACGCTTAATTGTTTTAAAGGGAATTTTTGTAAAACAATTTTTAATTATTTTTCTTTTTTTTTACTAAACTTTGTAATTAAATTTCAATTTTTATGACACATTTTTTGTTGTATTTTTTTTTAAGATAAGCCTGGCAAGTCAACTAAACTTAGCACAAGAAAAAGGAAAAAAATTTAAATATGGAATTTCAATTGTTTTTATCTATGTAAACTTTTCATATTATTTGGGTTAATTTGTTTGGTTTTATTTGACTCTAATCTAAAAATAATTAATTTAATGTCTACGTTTCAAAATTTACATGCCACACAATTCTAAAAACAAAGCCACAGATAAGAACCGGTGGGTGGAAAACAAAACGTTATTTAAAATTCATTTCACAATACACAGGCTTTTTAAGCAAACGAATAAAATTATCTGCTTGAAGAAACCACCGTATTCAATTAAAAAAAAAAAAGAAAAACCTTAAAGCTAAGGTTCGCCAATTCTATTCTAAAGGAGAGCCCTTTTTATTCCCTATCATCAAAAAGAAGATCCGCGGTCTTCTTATTTCTTCTTTCAGTTTCATTAATCATGTTCAAACCAATCAGGGGACTCCATTCCATTTGACTTTCCATTTATAAAGTCAAACCGTAGTCAAATCAATATAAGATCACAGGAAAGTCATGCCTCGTCATAGTGAAGTAAAATTTCACTCGCTTAACAGCTGTTATTATAGTCGCCGTGGTCTAGTAGGCAGTGTGTTGGCTTATTAGACGAAAAGCCAGGGTTCGAGCCCCAGGCCAAACATCAAAATAAAATACAAGAAGTATTTCTTCGGCGACTTCCTCGCAGCAGATTTCTGGCAAAAACTCTGAGAGTAAATACAAAATTGCCATGAAAAAGTTTCTCAAAAATCTACGGTCTGGAGTCGATTTTAAACTGTAGCTACCGCCACCTATGTAGAAAATTAACACACATAACATAAGTGGTGTGAGAAACTAGGTCGTAATCCTGGACTGAAGGGTTGTAATGACCAATAACGTAACGTAACGTAACGTCAAAAACAATAACTACCGTGTTGTAATCAAGTCAAGTCAAATTACAGTCATTTGAGTATTATGCTCATGACATTACGTGTATAACCCTCTTTTAAGAGGTCTTGGTCAGAAAAAAAAATCGAATTTTATAGAAATCATAGCTCTCTAGTAGTTAGTGTGTAGGTTTATTAGATATGAGACCTCGGTTCAAACCCCAGGTCAGCCAATCGCCAACAAAATGAAATATGAAAGAATATTTCTTCGGCGACTGCCTCTCAGCAGATTTCTGGCTAAAACTCTGAGAGTAAATAGAAAAAATTGCCATGAAAAAGTTTCTCAAGAATCTGTGGCCTGGAGTCAATTTTAAACTGTAGCCAAAGCAACTCATGTAGAAAATTAACACTCACAATATAAGTGCTGTGAGAAATTAGGACGTAATCCTGACTGAATGCTTGTCATTACAAGCTCATTAGCAGTTATGTATGTATGAATGTATACTTTTCCGTACCGTAGACAAAATGTGTCTTAGCTAATGTGTGTATTAACTAAGTTACAAAATAATTACAAAAATGTAAAGGGTCCGCCAAATAACTTTTTTTTAGAAAATTCTTTAAAAAAAACCACTGAATATTTTCTCAAATTTCTTTTTTTATTTGAAAGTACAATCCTTCCGGTTAATAATGGAAAATAATTTCATTCAAATGTCTGCCTCAGCTGGCCATGCAGTAGCCTACACTATCGGTCCAATTTTTAAGCACATTATTGATTGTGTGCAGCTGTATTTCACCAATGGCTTCACGTATATTGTCCTTTAAAGCGTCAATTGTCTCTGGCTTATCGGCGTAACACTTATCTTTGACGGTACCCCACAAATAATAGTCCAACGGTGTCAAATCGCATCTCCGAGGTGGCCAAACGATATCAGCTCTGCGGCTGATAATGCGATCTTCAAAAATAGGGCGCAAAACATCGAGTGTAGCTTCAGCTGCGTGCCACGTAGCGCCGTCCAAATGTTGCCAATATCCTCCTCTTCAATTTTTGTGAACAAAAATTCGTTCAACATGGCCCGATAACGATCGCCATTGACTGTAACGGCCACTCATTGCTCATTTTCGAAGAAAAATGGTCCAATTATGCCTCTGGACCAAAATCCGCACCAAACCGTGACTCGTTTTGGGTGCGTCGGCTTTTTAATGTAAATCGGCATCTTCTGTAAGTCGATCTCAGCCTTATTAACGAAGCGAAAACGCATTGGATGGTCAATTGGCTTCAACTCCTGAACCAATTGGACTTTGTATGGCGTCATACCAAGGTCTTTATGCAAAATTCGTCTCAATGATGACTCCGAAATGTTCAATTGTTGAGAACGACGGTGAATTGATGTTGATGGCGCTTCACGCACACTTTCTGCCACAGCAGCAATATTCTCGGGTGTACGCACTGTTTATGGCTTTTCACGCTTTGGTTTATCGATGAGGATGCCAGTTTCTTTCACTTTTTTCACAAGATAACGAACATACGGAGCTGACGGTGATTCTCTTCTTCCAAAATCCGTACGCAATTTTCGCACACATTACCATGATTTTCAAAGTAACTTCGCAGTATTTCCCAGCGTTGTTCAAGCGTATACACAACCATATTCGTTCAGCGGAAGGATAAAACTAATTATCTGTCAAATCAGACATGAGCTAAGTGTTACCATTCACGAAATAAGCACTAGTTGAAAAAAAAAACGTTAGATGGAGGACCCTGTGTTTAATTTTCAGCAATTTATGTAATCGAAAATTAAATTATTTATTGAACTTAAGTTTTATTTTCGTTTTTTTTAATGAAATTTAATATATTGTTTGATTAGCGCCAATATAATGAATTTGATTTTAATATACGATCTTCAAATATAAAATTCTATATCCTCTCTCCCTCTCTCTCTGTCTGAAAGCTAGAGCCACAGCCTTGTTTTGCAATGGCTTTTAATGACTGTAAGTAACTACAATACTACAATACGTGCCCCTATAGATGCTATTGCATCTTATGGCAAATAAAAATCTGGACAAGGCTTTTTTTTTTTCTTCAGTTTGCATTAAGGCTTGTGCAAATAAAGATTGTAAAGATTTTAAACAAAAAATATAAGACCTGGCCAAAAACAATAAATGGGTTTGGCTTTTGGCCAAACAAATAATAAAAAAAAATCAAAAAAATAATAGTAAGGAAAGCAACAACAAAAAACGAAAAACAAAAAAAGTTACGGCAGTTTAAAGTAGAAAATGTTTGTGGTGTGGAGCGTTTTGTGGAGTGGTATGATTTGACTTGTTCACCTACAAAAACTATTAAACGTTTTAATGAAAGTTGTCTTTAATTTTATTTGTTATTATTATTATTGTTGTTGTTGTTGTTATATGGTTATTTTATAGCCTTTACGTACATACATATATAAATATGACCCTGGTCAATAGGAACTCTTGATAATATTGTACGTTTTATGTTTATCTATTAAGAATGAAATGAAAATGAAAAACGGAATCATAATAAACAATTTATTTTAATAGTTTATGATAATTATAGTCTATTGGCCCATCGAACAACAACAACAATAACAACAACAACAATTTTTATTATTATTCCTATAACAATAGATGAAGGGTCAGATATGTTTTGAAAACTTGTTAAAAATTGTTGTGGGAGTTCTAAAGAGATTTCAAAAAAAGGTTGATGGTGCCAGGCAAATTAAGCCAATGAAAAGATTCATATTTTTTTAAAATAAATTGTGATGATATTGAAATTAAGAAAAACAAATAAAAATAAAAAAACACAATATAAATACCTTAACCCATTCGCTGCCAAGGACGAGTATACTCGTCTTTGACAGGGTATCCCGCACTGCCAAGACGAGTATACTCGTTCTACTTTAAATATATTATAACATGCAGGCTTTTGAATTAACAATTTTTTTTAGCCACAAACATAATCCTTTATTTCTTATAAAGAATGATCTATCACGCAAAATTCAACTTCATCGTGTATTTATAACAAAATTTTATAGCAACTAAATCACTTATGATACCTTATCTTCATGATAGGATTTGTAACAGGGTTTTGGTAAACAACAACACTCAAAATATAAATGGCAATGGGAATGACTTCATATAATTTAGGCTTGGCAGCGAATGGGTTAAAATGTGTACAAAAACTGTTTAAAACTTTTTTTTTGATTTCCGAAATTTCAAGCACAGATAAAATCGTCGTCGTGGTCTAGTAGGTAGTGTGTTGGCTTATTAGACGTGAGGCCTCGGTTCAAACCCCAGATCAGCCAATCTCCAACTAAACGAATATGAAAAAAATATTTCTTTGGCGTCCGCCTGTCAACGGAATTCTGACAAAATCTTTGAGAGTAAATAAAATTTGCCATGAAAACTGTCTCAAAAATCTGTTGTTTGGAGTCGACTTAATACTGTAGGTCCCGACACTCATGGTTAATATTAACACACACAACATAAATGGTGTGCTAAGCTAGGTTGTAATCCGGACTAAAATGGTAAAGGGTCCGCCAAATAACTTTTTTTTTGAAAATGCCTTAAAAAAATACTGAATATTTTCTCAAATTTCTTTTTTATTTGAGAGTACAATCCTTCCGGTTAATAATGGAAAACAATTTCATTCAAATGGCTGCCTCGGCTGGCCATGCAGTAGCCTACACGATAGGTCCAATTTTTAAGAACATTATCGATTGTGTGCAGCTGTATTTCACCAATGACTTCACGAATATTGTTATTTAAAGCGTCAATTGTCTCTGGCTTGTCGGCGTAACACTTATCTTTGACGGCACCCCACAAATAATAGTCCAACGGTGTCAAATAGCAGCTCCGAGGTGGCCAAACGACATCAGCTCTGCGGCTGATTATGCGATCGAGCGTAGCTTCGGCTGTGTAGAACGTAGCGCCGTCCTGTTGAAACCAAATGTTGCCAATATCCTCCTCTTCAATTTTTGTGAACAAAAATTCGTTCAACATGGCCCGATAACGATCGCTATTGGCTGTAACGGCCACTCCTTGCTCATTTTCGGAGAAAAATGTCCCAATTATGCCTCTGGACCAAAATCCGCACCAAACAGTGACTCGTTTTGGATGCGTCGGCTTTTCAATGTATGCGTGCGGGTTTTCTGTGCCCCAAATGCGACAATTTTGCTTGTTTATATACCCGCCAAGAACAAAATGAGCTTCATCTGAAAAGATGATTTTTTTGTCAAAATCGCCATCTTCTGTAAGTCGATCGCAGGCCCACTTAGCGAAGCGAAAACCCATTGGATGGTCAATTGGCTTCAACTCCTGAACCAATTGGACTTTGTATGGCGTCATACCAAGATCTTTAAGCAAAATTCGTCTCAATGATGTGTCCGAAATGTTCAATTGTTGAGAACGACGGTGAATTAATGTTGATGGCGCTTCACGCACACTTTCTGCCACAGCAGCAATATTCTCGGGTGTACGCACTGTTTTTGGCTTTTCACGCTGTTGGTTTATCGATGAGGATGCCAGTTTCTTTCACTTTTTTCAGAAGGTAACGAACATACGGAACTGACGGTGCGTCTCTTCTTCCCAAATCCGTACGCAATTTTCGCACACATTCTGCAACATTACCATGATTTTCAAACTAATGTCGCAATATTTCCCAGCGTTGTTCAAGCGTATACACAACCATATTCGTTCAGCGGAAGGACCTAAATGGCTTGAAAGCGGATTTCTTTTAATTTTGCAAATTTTCTGTGCTTTATTTCAATTCTTGAAACCCAAAACGGGGAAAAAATAGACCATTACTGCTTAAAATGAAGATTATTAAAGTCATCATCATCATTACATGTCCTCAGTAGACATGAGGCATGTTTTCAAACCCCTCCAGATCAGCCAATCTCCAACAAAACGTAATATGAAACAAAATATTTGTTCGGCGACTTCCCCTCAGCAGATTTCTAGCAAAGATTCTGAGAATAAATAAAAATTGCCAATAAAAAGCTTCTCAATTATCTGTCGTACGGAATCGCCTTTAAATTGTAGCTTCCGCCAGTCGTGTATGAAATTAACGTACACAACATAAGTGGTGTGAGAAACTTAGTCGTAATCCAGACTCAAGGGTTGTATTAACCAATTATGTATGTATGTACGTATGTTGTTAAGACGCTTGTATTAACAATTGCCAGGCATATGAAACTGTAGCTAATTCGTGGTTTTATTTAATTTCTAGCCACTAGCCAACAACGTCCAATACAAAGCTTGTTTCAATTTGTTTGTTTTGTTTTTTTTTTAATTTTTTGTATTAAAATTCATTTAGTTAAGCCTTTTAAAGTGAAACAATTTCAATGTCAAAGCCAATATTGAGTTTGTTTTACTTTCTAATTTTGAAAAAAAAGACATAAAAAAACACGGAAATTTTTAAAATATTTTTGCATACTTTGCTGTGTACACACAATCATTTTTAAAAGCAAGAGCCTGTAGTTTTATTTAAAATTGAAAATCTTAAGCGAAAGTCTATTTAAAAAAAAAAAAAACTATTTCTTGCCCGCTAATCATGGTAAAATAAATAAAACGGAAACCTAGCAGCCAACATGCATATGCACGCATAGCATGCTTTTTGTGTTTTTAAAACCTACTGTTCGAAAACAAAGAGAAAAAAGAGCGACATTTTTCTAACTTCCTGCTTAAAAAAGTAATAGCAAAAGAAAAGAAAAATTAAGAAGAAAAAAATAAAATAAAAATCTTAATGAGAACGTTGTTGCCTATGATTATAGTATCGTATCATATAAATTTCTGTGTTAATTACCAAATTATTCTCATAATTCATGAATTAAAAGAGAAAGTCTCTGGTTTGTTCAAATAAAATTAGGGATTTCCGGTAAAAGAACCAAAAATTCAAATCTAAATAGAGTGGAAATTAAAACTCCAGAATAAATAAAGAAGAATATAAAATACTTAAAATATAATTAAATACGACATATTCATAATCAACCTTTGGACCCTGATGTATATAAAGGCTCCGCCAAATAACTTTTTCTTTTTGAAAATGCTTTAAAAAAAACTGCTGAATATTTTCTCAAATTTCTTTTTTTATTTGAAAGTACAATCCTGCCGGTTAATAATGGAAAAGAATTTCATTCAAATGGCTGCCTCGGCTGGCCATGCAGTAGCCTACACCAGAAGATGCCGGTTTTGGCAAAAAAAAATCATCTTTTCAGATGAAGCTCATTTTGATCTTGGCGGGTATGTAAACACGCAAAATTGTCGAATTTGGGGCACAGAAAACTCGCACGCACCCAAAACGAGTCAGTGTTTGGTGCGGATTTTGGTCCAGAGGCATAATTGGGCAATTTTTCTTCGAAAATGAGCAAGGAGTGGCCGTTACAGTCAATGGCGATCGTTATCGAACCATGTTGAACGAATTTTTGTTCACAAAAATTGAAGAGGAGGATATTGGCAACATTTGGTTTCAACAGGACGGCGCTATGTGCCACACAGCCGAAGCTACACTCGATGTTTTGTGCCCTGTTTTTGAAGATCGCATTATCAGCCGCAGAGCTGATGTCGTTTGGCCGCCTCGGAGCTGCGATTTGACACCGTTGGACTATTATTTGTGGGGTGCCGTCAAAGATAAGTGTTACGCCGACAAGCCAGAGACAATTGACGCTTTAAAGGACAATATTCGTGAAGCCATTGGTGAAATACAGCTGCACACAATCGATAATGTGCATAAAAATTGGAAAATTTTTGGAAATTTTTGAAATATGAGAAAAAAGTATTTCTTCGACGACTTCCTCTCATCAGATTTCTGGCAAAAACCCGGAGAGTAAATAAAAATTGCCATGAAAAAGTTTCTCAAAAAAATCTGTCGTTCGGAGTCGACGTTAAACTGTAGGTCCCATCACTCATGTCTAAAATTAAAACACACAACACAAAGGGGTGTGAGAAACTAAGTCGTAATCCAGACTGAAGGCTTGTAATGACCAATTATGTATGTATGTATGTACTATCTACGAGAGAGAATAAATTTCCGAAATGGAAGAATCTGCATCGTAATCTGACAAAACGAGTTTTTCTGTTCAATAGACAGAACCACAGCTTAGCAATGTGTCTGAGTAATATGTCTAAATACTATTTTAAAAGTCGGTCCAATATGTTGTATACGGAAGGAACAAAGACATATAGTGGGATAGGTGCGGCATACAGTCGGAAATCACGGCGAAAGTCTTTCAACAAATCAAGATGAGTGCTCAAGTCAACTTGGTTAATACAGTACTCTGACAGTCATTCGATTCATATACGATTATTTCGAGAATAATATAGGACTGTCGGGACAAAATGGGTCAACTGTGAACACGATCACCATCTGCTGGATCCCAATTCATGTAGAAACTCATGGAAATTAGCAGGCAAATAAACTTTTAAGAAAAGTAAAGGGTGTTTTTATAGAGGTATAGAACTTTAAGTTGCAATAAAACAACGATGGATTGATTATTCGATTGACATGAATTTTATTTATCCGAAAGATAATCGTGTGGCATTACATTTTAAATATGATTTCTGGCATATGACCGCCACGGCTGGCGCGGATGTAGTCCAATCTGGACGTCCAATTTTCGATGACTTTTTCCAACATTAGTGGCCGTATATCGGCAATAATACGGCGAATGTTGTCTTCCAAATGGTCAAGCGTTTGTGGCTTTACCGCATAGACCAATGACTTTACATAGCCCCACAGAAAGTAGTCTAGCGGTGTTAAATCACCAGATCTTGGAGGCCAATTCACAGGTCCAAAACGTGAAATTAGGCGGTCACCAAACGTGTCTTTCAATAAATCTATTGTGGCACGAGCTGTGTGACATGTTGCGCCGTCTTGTTGAAACCACATCTCCTGGACATCATGGTTATTCAATTCAGGAATGAAAAAGTTAGTAATCATGGCTCTATACCGATCACCATTGACTGTAACGTTCTGGCCACCATCATTTTTGAAAAAGTACGGACCAATGATTCCACCAGCCCATAAAGCGCACCAAACAGTCAGTTTTTCTGGATGTAACGGTGTTTCCACATACACTTGAGGATTACCTTCACTCCAAATGCGGCAGTTTTGTTTGTTGACGTAGCTATGGTTAATCGAATTAACTGCTCTGATGGACGATTTTGTCCACGATAAAATGGACGTAGTGCACGATACGTTTTCCGCACAGAACCATTATTTTCGAAATAAAATTGCACTATTTGCAAGCGTTGTTCAGGCGTGAGTCTATTCATGATGAATTGCCAAACCAAACTGAGAATAAATCACTTGACAGCTGTTAAATCGGTCGCCATCTTGAAAAGTAATGCCAACTTAAAGTTCTATACCTCTATAAAAAAAACACCCTTTAGCTTCAATGCTTCAGATAGGACCAGAACTTTTTAGTGACCGAATAAAACAGTATATTTGGTGAAAGGAAAAATGAAAAGAGACGAAAACTCTCCTTAAGCCAATGAGAGTCATGCGTCATATTATTCAGGTGTAGTCTGAAAATAGTAACCGGTACTATAGACAAAAAAAAACAATTGCTCAGGATAGAATGTAGATTCTGTGATGAAGAGATTGAATCATCGCAACACATTTTGGACTCTATGTGGCGTAAAAAGCATCTCAGAAAACAACATTTGTGTATGTATTAAGCAATGGGCAAGGAGTTACACTTACTAACACTGAACAACAGTCTTAAGTTTGTCGTGATAATAGGATTGGGAAATATATCATGGAGGATACCCTATATAGATTAAGAGCAGTACAATAGCTCTTGCAAGCACTTCTTTAAAATTATTTTTATTTATTCCTTCTTTATTTCTTATGAAAGCAAAGCATTTAACATTATAGTTTCTATCACAATTAGTTGAAAAATTTTAATTAAAATAAATATTCTCCCTTTTTCTCTTTTCAGGTACTTTTTTGCTCCCCAATGATACTTAAAACCTGTTACAAAAAAAATCTTTTATTGTGGAATTAAAGGCCTCTAAAGTAAGATTTGATTACGGATATTATTTTTACGATAATAATTTTTCTTGGTTTTGAAAAAGTACCATAAAAATGAAATAAGTACCAAAACACATATTACGCAATTTGTTTACATTTTTTCATTGTTTACAGAAGAGTACTCGAAAACGTTTTCTTTTTTTAGCCTTCAATTAAAGTAAGATTTCATTACGGATATTATTTTTACGGCAATAAATTTTCTTGGTTTCAAAAAAGTACCATAAAAATGAAATAAGTACCAAAACACATATTACACAATTTGTTTACATTGTTTACAGAAGAGTACTCGAAAACGTTTTTCTCTTAAGGACTTCAATTAAAGCAAGATTTGATTACGGGTATTATTTTTATGGTGATACATTTTTTTGGTATACAAAAAGTACCACAAAAATGAAATAAGTACCAAAACACATATTACACAATTCGTTTACATTGTTTACAGAAGAGTACTCGAAAACGTTTTCTTTTTTAACCTTCAATTAAATTAAGATTTCATTACGGATATTGTTTTCAATGTGATGCATTTTCTTGGTATACAAAAAGTACCAATAAAAATGAAATAAGTCCCAATTTGTTTACATGCAAAAGAGTACCCACATTTTTTTTTTTTTTTGTTTGTAAAATCTTCAATTAAAAGCATTAGAAAAACTAATTTTCAGTAATCGAATCATTTCATCGTTCTTAAAAAAGTACTATCGAACATAAAGTACCCCATTATTCACATATAATTTTGAAATTTTGTTTAAAATATGAATTCAAAAGTTAATAACTTATTGCCAATATTTTAGGTGACATTTTTCATTTCGTTTTTTTCCTTTCGCTCTTGTTTCAAATCTAAGTTTCATATGGTACGCCATGTCATATTGTGTTTCTCACCAAATCGTGCCGTTTGAAAGTAAACACGATTTTAAGCCGCCCCTTTAAATCATTTTCCCAAAATAAAGCAAAAATGTAAAATTTTTTATTTATTTCTTTAATAAAATGCCTCTATTTTAAGCTTAAATAAAAACAAAAACATGATCTATATTTGTGTATAAATTTTTAATATTAAAAACTGTTTTTAATATTAAAAACCAACACAAAATCGTGTGTGACCCATTTACGTCAGACAACCAAAATAAAAACAAATTTTTTTTAAAAGCAACTTTATGGTCAAAATACGGTTAAAAATTCCAACAAAAAAAAAAACACCGAAACAGAAACAAATTTTCAAACACACACTAAATGTCAATTGTAATGACAACGTGTTGAAAATATTAATTTTTTGTTTTTTTTTTTTTTTTGGAAATTCTAAAGGGTGTTTTTTATAGAGGTATAGAACTTTAAGTTGGCATTACTTTTCAAGATGGCGACCGATTTAACAGCTGTCAAGTGATTTATTCTCAGTTTGGTTTGGCAATTCATCATGAATTGACTCGCGCCTGAACAACGCTTGCAAATAGTGCAATTTTATTTCGAAAATAATGGTTCTGTGCGGAAAACGTATCGCGCAGTACGTCCATTTTATCGTCAACAAAATCGTCCATCAGAGCAGTTAATTCGATTAACCATGGAACGTTTTCGCACCACGTTTACTCTTATTGATAACTCGCATCCCCAGATACGCTGTACGGTGCGTACAGAAGAAGCTATTGCTGCTGCAGAGCGTAGCATTGAGGAAGACCCGAATAAGTCCATCCGCCATCGAGCACAGGAATTGGATCTGTGTCCATCCACTTTATGGAAGATTTTGCGGAAGGATCTTGGTTTGCGTGCTTACAAAATCCAACTCGTGCAAGATTTCAAGCCAAACGATCATCAAGTAAGGCGTAGATTCGTCGAATGGGCCCAAAACGAGATTACCGTTGTTCCCGATTTTCATAAGCGAATTTTATTTAGCGATGAAGCGCACTTCTGGTTGAATGGCTACGTCAACAAACAAAACTGCCGCATTTAGAGTGAAGGTAATCCTCAAGTGTATGTGGGAACACCGTTACATCCAGAAAAACTGACTGTTTGGTGCGCTTTATGGGCTGGTGGAATCATTGGTCAGTACTTTTTCAAAAACGATGGTGGCCAGAACGTTACAGTCAATGGTGATCGGTATAGAGCCATGATTACAAACTTTTTCATTCCTGAATTGAATATCCATGATGTCCAGGAGATGTGGTTTCAACAAGACGGCGCAACATGTCACACGTTTGGTGACCGCCTAATTTCACGTTTTGGACCTGTGAATTGGCCTCCAAGACCTTGTGATTTAACACCGCTAGACTACTTTCTGTGGGGCTATGTAAAGTCATTGGTCTATGCGGTAAAGCCACAAACGCTTGACCATTTGGAAGACAACATTCGCCGTATTATTGCCGATATACGGCCACTAATGTTGGAAAAAGTCATCGAAAATTGGACGTCCAGATTGGACTACATCCGCGCCAGCCGTGGCGGTCATATGCCAGAAATCATATTTAAAATGTAATGCCACAAGATTATCTTTCGGATAAATAAAATTCATGTCAATCGAATAATCCATCGTTGTTTTATTGCAACTTAAAGTTCTATACCTCTATAAAAAAACACCCTTTATATGGATTAGAGGTTTATTTCATTAACTGTTACAGAAATTAAATTAAATTCAACGCAATTTAAAATAAACTGGCATGTAATTGTAATACATAAACGTGTTTATTTAAATAAAATGCAGGCACATAAATAAAATTATTAAAAAAAATTTCAATTTTTTTAAATAAAATTTATTGTCGGATGGTGAAACATGTAACATGTAACATACAGGACATTTTAGGGAAATTTTTTGCATGGATTTGAATCAGCATCTGCTTGTAAAGAAGGTTTTTTTCCAAAAAAAAATGTTAATTTAATATAATTTTTATAACCTACGATTTTATGATTTATTTCTCAAATTTTATGCCGGGGATTTTACACTGAAAATTCCCTATTTTTGCATAAAACTCAAGGACATATTTTTGTCATATTTTTAATGATTTTGTACAGGCAAAATATGAGATTTGGGAAATTTTCGAACGTCCCCGGCTCCGCACTAACCCACCCTCACCCGACCGCGGAGGGCTCGTCCCCATTACGTAGGGACACGTACAGACTACAGTCCGGACTGTAGCGGGTAAGGGAAAAGTAATGGCAACGAGAACATAAATCAGCTACAGAACTTAATCACAAGCTGAATAAAGTAACAATAAACAGGAACTGCCTATGACAAGAACGAAAATACATTTTTAGCATATAAGCTACGTTTTATATTACAAACACCACTATTAAAATCAATAAAACCATAATATAAGTTAAAATCATTACATAATCTACGAAAAGAAAACTACATCCATAGTTCGTTCTATAAAAATCTAAAGAAAGAGGACGATAGTGCCGTGAAAATCTTGCTGGAATACTGAAATTCAGGTTACAAAGCAAAAACTCAGAATCGATATCACCTTTAATTAGATTAAAAACAAAACAAACCCCTAAAACAGCCCTTCTACGTTCTAAAGTTGGACGTTTTATCAAACCTAATCTAGCCTCATATGACGGAAACCCATTGGCACAATCCCATCCTAAGCCGCGTGAACAGAATAATAAAAACTGCTTCTGCACAGACTCTATTGAATCACTATGACAACGATAGCATGGATTCCAAATAATACACGCATCAACCAAAATAGGTCTAACAAGTGAAATGTATTATAGCAGTCTTGTTATATAAGGATCAATGAATTCCCTAGCCCATCTTTTCACAAAATCAAGAACAGCCCGAGCTTTGCCAATCATCATACTAATATGACCAATAAAAGACAGTTTCATATCCAATAATACTCCCAAATCAAGAAATGTAGTCACAGTTTCCAAAGGGCAAGAAATAATCGCATAAGTGGACGATATTACGCCCCCGCGAGAGAAAACCATGCATTTACATTTTTTCAAGTTAAGATCCATTAAATTAATTCTGCACCAAGTTACAAACAAATCAATATTTCGCTGAAGAACAACCTGACCATGATCATCATCAAAAGTATAAAATAATTTAACGTCGTCAGCATACATCAGAATATTACAATCAGAAATAGCACAAGGAAGATCATTAAGAAACAATAAAAACAGGCTACCCTGCGGAACACCAGAAGTAACATATACAGTCTATAACACTCTCTCTGTCTCACTCTCGCTCTCTCTCTCTCTTTTCCCTTTCCAATTAAAATTTTACAAAATGAGGCTATAAATACAGCTGGCAATCGCAGAAAGAAAAAAGAAAATATAACTGAAGATAAAACATAGCCTTGTGGTATCCAGGAATATAATCTAGACTCGTATGATTTTTATTTTAAAATTTAAACTTTTTTTCAATTACGAACCAAAGTTCATAAACAAATGTCTTTGACTTCTGAATACTTGGGCGTTCATAGATCGACTCTTGTATTATAAAGTGAACAGAACATCATAACCTCAAACAGCATATTCATACACCACAATCCCACAATAATCATGGTTCCAAACCATACATAATAGCATGGTAACTGGCTCTAAAAATTATAAACCATACACAGTGACATTTCTAAGCCCTCTTACAATTTTAATCACTATCTGTACAACCTCCAAATCTTTACTGAAGAGCAAGAAAATCAAATAAAAAATCTACCATAAACACAGAGTAATAAGAACAAAGGGGAACAGCGTCATATTTGTAATCACCAGACAGAACTGTAGCAAGTAAATGCCGAGTTGAATCGGAGAGAATTAAACTCACTACCAATGTAACCTATACAATCTGAATATGATAAGAAATAGGCCACTAAAAATAGCAATGGCATCTTTTCTAACTCTCAGAGTTTGCGGGTTGTGGTTTGAACCATAAAATCACATCCAATAAGTCATACACACATAATTGTCAGGATTACGACCTAGCTCCTCACACCACTGATGTTGGGGTGGGGGGGGGGTGTGTTTATTTTATACATGAGTGACTGGACCCACAGTTTAAAGCCGATTCCAAACAACAGTTTTTTTTTGGGAAATTTATTCTCAGAGTTTTTACCAGAAATCTTTAATAAATTTCGTTTTGATGTGTGGCCTGGGGCTCGACCCCTGGCTTTGCGTCTAATAAACCAACACACTACCTACTAGACTACGGCGACTTCCGGAGAGGATGTCGATGAAATGAAAATCAAAATAGCATATATTACTAACACTTTTCTATGACTGTAAACTGTCAATTCATTCTCGCTCTCTTACTCACTAGTACACAACCAAAAAACTTTTGGTAATCCCTGTTCTAGGGTAACAAGATTGCCATAGTATTATCAATGAAAACGTATTCCATTGTATTACGTCTTGTGGTGAAGAATTTTTGTCATATTGTCATCTACTTTTTAACAAGAGTCACTGTCCGGAATGCCAAGTCTTTACTATTTACTATTACTTTTGCTATTTACTACTGTCATTGACAATATATTGTTTCAATTGATTTTAAATTAATGTAGGAGTTTTGATTCTTACTAAGAATTTTTTCCCCATAATTTTTATGATTTTAAATTATTACCGTAGAGCACTTAAAACAGCCCACCTTAATATTTTTCATAATAAGGCGCAATAGTTCAAATTTAAATAATGACCACTTTGCGCTGATTGACTGACTTGAATACACTTTGAAAGAGTAATTTATTAAAAATAAAATAATTAGTCTAAAGGTAGGTAGCATATAAACAAAAAAATAGCAACAAAATAGCAAAAAAACAAGTTTTCAAATCAAATAAATTTTTAGAATTTTAAAAGAAAAAAAACTATTCATCAACAGTTCAGCTAAAAATATAATTTAAATAAAACAACAATTTATTATTGTTATAAGAAACAAAATACATAATAATAATAAGAATAAAAGGTCATTGTAGTCATTAGGATGAATGAAATATAATAAATTAAGAAAGAAAACAAAATTTTGTTTTAAAAATCAAGTTTATTTTAGAATGATTTCAGTAGGTTTGTGATACGTACATATGAAGAAAACCAACAGAAAGATCAAGGCTAACGAATTAATCTCATAAAAACAGAAAAGGTTACTTACTACTCAAGAAAATAAAATATAGTGGCATTACAATTATAGAGAAATAATGCTCAGCTGCATTTAAAGGGCCACTGCAATTAAAGATTTCAATCTTTTTCTGTAATTTTCAACAAGAAAATTTCAAAAAATAAAAAAAATTTAATGGTAGCACAACTAATAAACTTGTAAACCAAAAAAATATAAAAAAAATTATTAAAGTAAACTTGTGTTGTTTCTTTAGAAATTAAGGTCACAGTCATGGTTTATTTAATTGAAAATTTGTTTATTTTCTATCTTAATTTTCTGTTGTTTTTATTGCTTCAAAATCAAGATCATTTTTTGTCTCCCTAAATTTTATTTCTATAAAATAAAAAATTTTAAAAACTATTTTTCACGCTTAATTAAACAAATATTTTCGAATTTAAATATGGAGCATTGACCGCCGGCTGCATACCAAGGCAAGTGTTAATTGGACATTCTTTACTACTATACTATACTAATACTATACTATACTATATACTATATACTATACTATATACTATACTATATACTATACAAGACAGAATTCAAAGAAAACATAAAGCTGGCGTTAACATAACACTATTTCTTTAAAAATAAAGAAAATCTAGTATTTTTAATTAAAAATTTATGAATCAGACATAATTAAGACACAACAAACCCAAATATGCTTGAAAATAAATTGTTGTTCTCGATTTCTTTAAAACTTTCAGCATTTTTTTAATCAAATCTCTCACTTGGGGAAAACCTTTTCAATAAAGTTTTAAAATTATAATAGCAAAACATAGAAGGTGTAGTAAAATGCTTGCTATAAAACCTAACTAGTTAGTTGGCTTTATAGAGGTTTAATCTGAATAATGAGAAACGACTGCTTATTTCGGTGTTTGGAATCAGATTGACCGACTCTATTAATTCTTTATTAAGTTAATTTATTATTAAGTGTATATTATTTGACATTCGTAAATAGATTGTAATAGAATGAAAATGTAAATGAATAGAGATACTTAAAAGCTTAAAAGCTATAATACAGAGATGTTAAAGATCTGTTACACCTCCCTTTTTATTGAAAAAGGAAGAAATTAACAAGGGGTACCAAACTTGTTAATTTCTGCCTTTTTTCCCAAAGGCGTACGTATCTTAAAATATAAGTTTTATATATTTTAATATAATAAAAATATTAATGTTATAAAATTTATAACTTGTACATTTATATATATATATAAGCACTTTACTGTAAAAGAATACAAATCCTTTTTTTTTTTTGCATTTAATAATAATAATAATTTTACGACTGAAAATAATCTTTAATAAATTTTAATATAATCAGTTTTAATATACTGAAGTTGAGAAACGCTTCTCTTCCTCCCTCTTTAATAAAAAGTAAAATGTTAATTTTTAATTATTTTACGCTTTTCTTAGTCTGTTTTTGTGAACAGTTTTTTCTTTTTTACTTATTTTATTATACACTGTTACATTACAACCATCCAATCTTTTTACTACAAATGGGCCTTCATAAATACTTTTAAATTTATCATAAGGCTGTTTCTGAATTAAAACATTATCATTGATATCCAATGTCAAAGGCTTTGAAAAGTTATCGTAATAGTTTTTATTTCGTAATTTATGTTTTTTGATTAACTCCTTTGCTAAAATATGAGTCTTTTGTAACCTATACTTAACTTCCTTACTATAATTTTCAACATTGTATATAGGATCAATCACTTTTTTTATAGAATCTTTAGGCATCGATGGAGACTTTCCAAAAACTAGTTCATACGGGGAGAATTTATTATCAAAGACTGTATTTGTAGTGGTATTATGGAAAAACGTAAAATATTTTAAATATGTATCCCAATCGGACATAACTTCATTTGCAAATGACCTTAAGTATTCATTAAATACTCTGTGATTACGTTCTACTGTGCCTAGTGTTTCGTGATGATACGCGGTTGAAAAATTTATTTTTGTATTTAAAAGTTTACATAGATCTTCTAATACTTGGTTTTTGAATTCTGTTCCGAGATCTGATTTAATAGTGTTCATAGATCCATATATCAAAATAAATTGTTCAAATATTGCACGAGCCACAGTATTTGCGCTTTTATCTGGAATCGCTATAGTAACCAAATACTTTGTTAAGTCACACATAAGAGTTAACGCATATTTATTCCCATAACAAGATTCAGTGAATGGACCTATTGTGTCCAATACGACGATTTCAAAAGCCTGATTTGGCGTTGGGGTTAAAACCAGGTTTTCTCTATTTTTAGATTTTACTTTGTTAAGTGTACATTTCTCACAACTTTTTACGAAAGTGGCTATGTCTTTCGACATATTTTTCCAAAAATATTTTGTCCTGAGCTTTGCATATAATTTTTTTTGTCCACAATGCCCTCCTAAGAGTGGATCATTGTGATAAATAGTCATAAGTTCCTCCTTTCTTGATTTTTCAAATATTTGTTCAATTGGATCAGTTAATATAATTTCCAGCTTCTTTAACATTATTATGCAATGGTCTTTCAATCTTTGAATACTGCAAATTTTAAAAAATATATCATCTTTTGGCCATTCTATTTTTTGAATATTCTGATTGACAGCTTCCCTTTGGAGCTTCGAAAGCATATCGTCTAAATTCAATGTTTCGTTATCAATTGGAATATTCAGAAAAGTTAAAATTTTAAATTTTTTATAAATATTTATGCGCAATTGTACTAATTTATTATTTGTATACAAAATTTCAGATCTGATCTTTGGTATTTTAAGATTAAACTCATGAGTGAATTTGTCATATATCGGTAATTTTCCTACGCTAGCGATTATATTTTCATTTTCCGGTTTCAATTGTCTAGTCATTGCTCGAGTTTTTATGGCAAATACCTCCTTGTTAGCGTTTTTCAATTCGTCAACTGAAATTCGCGAGAGTGCATCCGCCGCAACATTGTTTTTTCCTTTTATATGTTCAATTGTAAAGTTGTATTCTGATAATTCTAACCTTATTTTCGTCAATTTTGATGATGGGTCCTTCATATTAAACAAATAGACCAAAGGTCTATGGTCTGACCTGACGGTAAATGGTGTTCCATAAACGTATGGTCTGAATTGTGTTATTGCAAAATATATAGCTAAAAGCTCCTGCTCAATAGTTGGTTTCTTTTGTTCTGCTTTATTAAACGATTTAGACGCAAAATAAATGGGCAGATCTTCACCATTAAAATTTTGGCTCAAAACGGCTCCACAACCAATTTTGGAAGCATCCACGGTTACAACAAACTGTTTAGAAAAATCTGGGTACTGTAAAAGTTTTGGAGACATTAAGCTTAATCTGAGACTTTCGAAAGCTTTGTTGTATTTGTCGTCCCAACTAAAAGGTACATTTTTGCGTGTTAGCTGGTTTAGTGGTGCTGCTAACGAAGCAAAATCCTTAATAAATCTGCGATAATAATTCGCGAATGCTACAAATCTCTTAACCTCGTCTTTATTGGTAGGAATAGGGTAATTTTGAATTGTTTTAATTTTGGAATCGTCCGGCAAAATACCTTTTGAAGTGCATTTATGACCTAGGAAGGTCACCTCTGATCGAAAAAAATTACACTTGTAGGGATTGATTTTTAGATTACATCTTCTTAAAATATCGAAAACAGTTTTTAAATTCTTTAAATGATGTTGAGTACTACAACCAATGACGATTATGTCGTCAACATATAAGAATGCTTGGTCCGGTGACAGACCTGAAAACGCAATTGACATCATCCTTGTAAATGAATTTGGTGCTATGTTTAAGCCAAACGGTAAAACTTTCCATCTAAATGAACCTAAATTCGTGCTAAAAGAAGTAATGTCTCTCGAATCTTTGTGAATAGGTATTTGGTGAAAACCAGAATATAAATCAAGTGTTGAAAAATGTTTTGCACGTCCAAGATTATCTAGGATGTCATCGATCCGCGGGAGAGGAAATTTGTCGGCGATCAACTTCTTATTTACCGCTCTATAGTCTACACACATCCTGTAGGATTTTTGCCCATTTACACTCTTTTTCGAAACCAAAATCAAAGGACTATTGTAATTCGAGCAACTAGGTTCGATTAAGTCGTTTTGTAATAAATTTTTTACTTGCCTATCAATTTCTTGTTTTTGTGAATATGGTAAACGATAATTTTTGATGTAGACCGGTGTAGCATCATTCAACCTGAGTTTCTGCTCATAAAAATTATTAACTGTCATTTTGTCGTCTTCTAATGCAAAAATTTCGGCATATTCCCCACATAGTGCCAATAATTTATCTTCCACTCCCTTGGGCATGTGGCTTTTCAACTCGCTTTTAAGTCTTTCAATTCGTTCGTTGTCTGAATTTAGGGCCTTAATCGAGTATACATCATAATTTGAAAGCTTTTCCGTTTTAATATTAAAATTTGTAATGTGTTTAACATTATCGGTTACATTAACTATTTTCACTATGGGCTGTTCCGTATCTATTATACATTTACCAATAAAAACTCCGTCACATACTTCTTGCGCATCTACGAAAAGTGGTTCTTCTACATTGCTTAAATTAAATATTCGAAAAACTTCACACCTTGGTGGGATTACGCAACTATTGACGCTTGTACCATGTTCTATGGGAATAATTAACCTATTGTTGTGAAACCAAAATGAAATTGACATGCTTTCATAACTAATATTGCACCTATTTATCTTTAAAAAGTCTTTGCCAAGTATTCCGTCCGAAGGTATGTTAAAGTCATCTTCTACTACATGTAAAATTTGAGGGATTAGACAATTATCTACAATAAGATTCGTACGAATTGTACCTATAGTTAATATAGAATTAGTTGTAACGCCTGTAATGTTCACTTTCTCATTTCGATTTAAGCCAATATTTGGTTGAATACATGAAATTTTTATAAGAGAAATATCTGCTTGAGAATCGACTAAAAAGCTACATAATTTGTTTGTTTCCGTGCATTTTAAGTTGATAAAGTCCGAGTAGTTTAAATTTAGGCTATAAATAGCTTTAGTTGAAATATTTTCATTGTTAGTTACTGAATGTGAATTGTTTGTGTTTCCCCCAACGACTCTTGTTGAGGGGCATCTGCGTTTAAAGTGTATGCTTTTGCATTATGATTAGTTGTATTCGCCCGGTTATAGTTGCTACTATTATTACCACCACGATTACGTCCACGATTGTACGTATTGTAATTATTATTTCTAGTATGATTATTATTACGGTTGTTAAAGCCTCTTGAATTATAGTTACCACGCCTATAACTATTTCCACGATTGAAATTTCTGTTATTATATCGATGATTATTCCCATTGGAAAAATTACCTTCACCATGATTACGAGACTGAAATGCCAGAATTTGTTTTTCATTTGACTCGTTTGTCTGTTCTACAACTAACTTCGCTACTACGTCTTTCGGGTCAGAAAAAGTTGTGGAAGCAAGGATAGACTTTACCAAACTTGATTTCGCATTTAGTCGACATACACTGACCGTTTGTTCGACAGCCATCTCGTGTGCCTTAGCCTTTGTAATTCCCTCAACTACTAAAGACCTTTCGAGAGCATCAGCAAGCTCTTCTGCTTGTTTCGAAAATTCTGCATAATTATTATTTCTTATTTGCAACGCTGCAATTTTCCCCGCAACAACTTTAGAATTGTCCGGTTTTATTTTATTTTTTAAGGCAGTTTTTATCGATTCAATTGTATTTACATTTTCAGGTAAAGCCTCACGAGCTTTCCCTTCCAATTTTGATTTTACAAATGAAATGAAAGTAGAATTTAGATTTTCCTCAGTTAAGTCTTGGATTAAGTTAATTTTATCTAAAAATGACTCCAACGCTAGAGGGTTCCCATCATAATTTTCCCTAATTATACCCGAGCATAAACTAATAAATGATTTCTTCTGATCTATGGTAGCCATTTCTGTCTCAAAAAATTTCCTTCCTGTAGTTCTGTCTTTTATTTCCGTATTTTCTTCCTCAGTTTCTAAATCGATCTTTGTATCAGCCTCTGACAGACCTTCATAGCTAACGAGTTCGAATAAAAAGATATCATGGGGCACTTTAATTCTTGATTCCAACCTATCAAAGCACTTGACTAAAAGTTGCCTGCAATGTATGATTCTTTTAAAAGTATTTGTTTTTGTTGTTTCGGATAGTTGTTCAATATTTAAACTTGTGTATGATATAATTGTGTTGTAGTTTTCGACAAGTAGTTTAATATATTCATTTCTTTTTTCTTTTTTAGTAGAAAGTGGCCGGTTTTGTAAAATTCGTTTTGTTACGTTATCAAATTTTTTAATTAAATCATTTAAAATATTTTGATTGTCTGTCATTTATAGGAAGAAAAAAAAAAAAATTCAAATTAAAAATGTATTTGAATTTTCAAGATTTCCTTTTTTGAAAATCTTTTTATGAAGGTTTTGTATTCTTTCTCAATAAGTGCAGTTAAAAAATATATATAAAATTTATATTTATTATTTTTTTTTGATTTTTTTTCTTTGTTCTTAGTTTCTTTTTTATTTTTGAAAATAAATTTTAGAAGTAATAATATAAGTAAATATTAATGTATATAATGTTGTATAACAATAACTTTAAAGATATGATTTTATACATTTATTATTTAGGGCTAAATATATATAAAGATTAACCATATAATATAAATTTCTAAAAACAAAATAATAAATTTGTATGATTTCATTTTTAATTTTAAGATTTTTATAAATATACATAATTAATTGTAGATTAAATTTATTATTATTTACTATTAGATATATTTAATTACAACGTATGTATTTTACTTAGGATTATTATATAAAAAATTAATAAAAATATTTTTATTACTGATTTTAATTTATTCTTAAATCAACAATTATATACATATGTATATAATAAAACTTACTTATTTATTTTAAACACTTTCAATTATTTTCCATTATCTTATGTTATATAATTATATTTAATTATAATTATAACTATATTTAAATTTTTTTAAAATTTCATTTATTTCATTTTTATTATGTTTCTATTTAGTTGTAAATTATGTATTAAAATTTAACGTTATGTATTACATACTTTACATCATCAAGAGAACGTTATTTTTTTTTTAACATATTAAGAGTAATGATCATCTCCTCTTAAAGTTTTTTTTTCATATTCTCTTTTCAATGATCATCAGATTTACTTCAGCGCTGGTGTTGCCGCGTCACACTTTTGTCACCAACGTTACAATTTCGCTGCCTGCGTTGACTGATTTTGTTGTTATTTGTTGTTATATTTCTTGCAATGTTTTTTTTTCTCTTGTAGATAAATTTTTAAACTCCTTTTTTTTCATCTTTATTCTCTGCTTTTAATGGTGATTTAATTTTCTATTTTCTTATATATAGAGGTTTAATCTTCTATTTTCTTTGATAATACAATTACGGTTTTTTTTACAGTTTTTGTTGTTTTTTTTTTTTTGTAGATTTTTATTTTTGGATTATATTTTTACAGTTTCACTTTTCGTTTTAAAAATTTGAAAACGGTATTTTTCACAAAACTGGTTTTTTCGTCATTTTTATGTGCAAAATTTTATTATACACATAATTTTGCATTTTTGGTTTGAAAATTTTCCCGTTATTTCCGCAGATATAAAATTCACTTTTTTTTATCGTTTTTAGTAAATTAAGTTTTTTTTTTCGTAAAAATTTATGTACATATGTTTTTTTTTCAATTGATTTGCACATTTTTCACATTTTGCAGGTTAGATTTTAATTCAATATTTGCTATTTTTTATGTTTTTTTTTTTAGTTTTTGGATAAAATTAGAATTTTTCTTCAAATTATTTTTGAACTTTGCATTTTCATGTATTTTAATTTAAATGTTTTTTTTTTTCTTCATTAATTTAGAATATCGTTTTTTTTTTTTGCGAATTCGTTTTTAATATTGTGAGTTCCAATGTTTCCAAGTTTTGTTTTTCATTTTATTTAGGAAACAAATGAGTCGTTGCGACAAAATAAACTTAAATTTAACAAAGCTCACTCTCTTGCTCTTTTATATTAAAAACCCATTAAAACCATGCTTAAACAAAATTTTTTTTTTTATTTTTAAGTTTTATGTGTGTGGCTCAAAAAAAAATCTAATTTAAAATTTTTTTTTTTATTTTTGTTCACGTAAACTTTAAACAATTTTAAAAACTATGAAGTTAATTTTTCTTTTTTTTCAAACTTTAATTTTAACTTTTTTATATAATTAAACAAACTTCAGTTTCAATGTTCTATAATGTAACTTAAATGTCACGGTCGCCATATAGAGGTTTAATCTGAATAATGAGAAACGACTGCTTATTTCGGTGTTTGGAATCAGATTGACCGACTCTATTAATTCTTTATTAAGTTAATTTATTATTAAGTGTATATTATTTGACATTCGTAAATAGATTGTAATAGAATGAAAATGTAAATGAATAGAGATACTTAAAAGCTTAAAAGCTATAATACAGAGATGTTAAAGATCTGTTACAGCTTCTCAAAAAAAAATGTGCTAAACCGTATACCAAAATACAGTTCGCCTTACTAATGCAGCACCAGCGAATTTTTGTCAGTAACTTGTGGAACTTACTTAATTTAAGGTCCCTCGAGGTATAAGATGTATGCATAAGATGCTTGCAATCGAGTTCTTGGATTTTCAAGTGTTAGCTTGATAGAAAACTAATTCTTTCTCTGTCTCCGAAGAAAATTAAACCTCCAGTCGCTTTGAACTGATAGTCATGATAAAATGATTCTGAATTTAGAAGTACTATTTCTAAAGGTACTTCTACTATTACTTCTTGTGTAGTTCAGAGTCGACTTTAAATTGTAGGTCACGCAACTCATGTATGAAATTAAACACACAATATAAGTGGTATGAGAAGCTTGGTTGTAATCATGACTGAAGGGTTATAATGGCCAATTATCTATGTACATACATACATATGTATGTATGTCTTTGAAGTAAAAAATAATAACAATAGTAATAAATAAAATAAAATAGTAATAAATAAAATAAAAAAAATAGTAATAAATAAAATAAAATTCTAACAATAACAATTTTTTTTCTCGCGTCTTTCAAGTGTAAACTCTGCATGTCATTGAATCAGGTTCCGTGACAGATGGAATGGTCAGATTTTGCACACTCACCGACGGGAGTCATGTTCAAATGCATAATTTATTAGCGGTGCTACAATGATATGCTATTCCATCAGGATATGATTACCTATGGGAAAAGTAAACCCACTATCTACATGACTCAATTGACACGAATGAATGTTAGAGTACTTATAGTAAAGTACTTATAATAGGGTTCTTATAGTATAATGATTATAGTAAAATGATTATAAATGGTCCGCCAAATAACTTTTTTTTTTGAAAATACTTTTAAAAAAATACTGAATATTTTCTCAAATTTATTTTTGATTTGAAAGTACAATCCTTCCGGTTAATAATGGAAAATAATTTCATTTAAATGGCTGCCTCGGCTGGCCATGCAGTAGCCTACACGATCGGTCCGATTTTTAAGCACATAATCGATTGTGTGCAGCAGTATTTCACCAATGGCTTGACGAATATTTTCCTTCAAAGCGTCAATTGTCTCTGGCTTGTCGGCGTAACACTTATCTTTGACGGCACCCCACAAATAATAGTCCAACGGTGTCAAATCGCAGCTCCGAGGTGGCCAAACGACATCAGCTCTGCGGCTGATAATGCGATCTTCAAAAACAGGGCGCGAAACATCGAGTGTAGCTTCGGCTGTGTGGCCGTCCTGTTGAAACCAAATGTTGCCAATATCCTCCTCTTCAATTTTTGTGAACAAAAATTCGTTCAACATGGCTCGATAACGATCGCCATTGACTGTAACGGCCACTCCTTGCTCATTTTCGAAGAAAAATTACCCAATTATGCCTCTGGACCACAATCCGCACCAAACAGTGACTCGTTTTGGGTGCGTCGGCTTTTCAATGTATGCGTCCGGGTTTTCTGTGTCCCAAATGCGACAATTTTTCTTGTTTACATACCCGCCAAGATCAAAATGAGCTTCATCTGAAAAGATGATTTTTTTTACTAAAATCGGCATCTTCTGGTATAGGCTACTGCATGGCCAGCCGAGGCAGCCATTTGAATGAAATTATTTTCCACTATTAACCGGAAGGATTGTACTTTCAAATAAAAAAAGAAATTTGAGAAAATATTCAGTAGTTGTTTTTAAAGCATTTTCAAAAAAAAGAGTTATTTGGCGGACGCTTTATAAGGATTATTGGGTTTCAAACACATTAATTAGTTTTTGTGGTTTCACTTTGATTCAGCTTTTCCCCATTGCAGCTATTTCCGAATCAATCTGCCATTACCATGTTTGGAGCATGTGATATGCCACCACTATGCCAGTTATGGAATAGTTAAACCTCTCAACCAGTAATCATTATGAAGTGCTATTAGGCTTCGTAATTATTGGACAAAAAAGATTTATTTTTACTACACCTAATAGTTTTTCTCAGTCCCTCCGTTTAGCATTGATTTCGAATACAATAAATTTCTTTGAATGAGAGCTACTGTGGTTACTTTCTGTAGACTTTTGTCTGGCAGTGTTATTTTTTAAAAGAAAGTTTTTCTTTTTTGTTTAAATTTCCAATTATTGTTATCGATTGAAAATCATTGAAGTGACAAAATTCATGACACTTTTACTTGCATTCAATAACCAATTTTATATAGTATTTCCTACAAAAACAACAATTTAATGATAGATTAAGTTGTAGTGTTGTTTGAAAAGTATTTAATTAAATCGTCATGAATTTTTTTTTTGTTTATTTCCCAGGCATAAAGATTAAAATCGTTGCAACTAGCTGCCGGGCATAAAGAAATGTTTTGAATTTTTAATTTCGGTTTTATCACAACAACACTTGCTGTTGATGATGACACACGCACTGTAATTCCTCATTTCACTTACAATACAACAAACAAAACAAAACAATACAACACAATACAACAAATATTAACGTATTTAACCTCAATTTTTTTTCTTGTGTTTTTATAACGTTTTTCTGTGTATGATTGTGTTACTAACACGCACGTACAATTTATGTCGACCGATTTAAAACATAAATAATGGGTGCTTTTTTAAGAGCTATAGGAAAATATTTCAAAAAAAAAAACACATAAAATTGAGAAAAATGCATGAAATCTTTATTTGAATCGATAGTACGGTCCATATAATTTAATGTTTGAAGATTATTTCATGCAAATATTGACCGCGTCTGCGCCTCAAATAGTCCGTCCTCTTAGTCCAATTTTGGCATACTCTTTCCAACATTTCGGCCGGTATCTCACGAATAAATGCTTCAATGTTGTCTTCCAATGCGTCAATTGAAGCGGGCTTGTCTGTATAGACATGAGCTTTAACATAGTCCCACAAAAAATAGTCTAAAGGCGTTAATTCGCACGATATAGGCGGCCAATTGACCGGTCCCGAACGTGAAATAAAATGTTCACCGAACTCGCCTCTCAATAATTCCATTGTTACGCGTACTGTGTGGCATGTGGCACCGTCTTGTTGAAACCTGAAACATGTCATGCAAGTCAAGCTTTTGCATTTTGGGCAAAAAAAAAGTTGGATATCATCTCACGGTAGCGCTTACCATTCACAGTTACGTTACGATTCACAGCATCTTTGAAGAAGTACGGTCCAATGATGCCACCAGCCCATAAACCGCACCAAACTGTGACTTTTTCTGGATGCATTGGTAGCTTTTGCAATGCTTCTGGCTGATCTTCACTCCAAAATCGACAATTCTGCTTAGTTACGTATCCATTGAGCCAAAAATGAGCTTCGTCGCTGAACACAATTTTTCGATAAAGAAGTGAATCTTCGGCTAACTTTCCAAGAGCCCATTCACCAAAAATTCTGCTTTGCGGTAGGTCGTTCGGCTTCAATTCTTTCACCAGCTGTATTTTGAAAGGCTTCACACCTAAATCCTTCCGCAAAATTGTCCACGTTGTTGAGTAACAGAGGCCCAAATGCTGCAAACGGCGACGAATCGATAATTGAGGGTCACCATTAACACTGGCCGATACAGCTGCGATATTTTCTTCAGTTCGCACTCTACGTAAACGTGTTGGTGGTTTAATGTCCAACAATGTAAATTTGATGCGAAATTTAGTCACAATAGCCCAAACAGCCGCTTCAGTGGATCGATTAAACTGACCATAAAATGGAAGAAGCGCGCGATGAACTTTCTTAAAAGAGCACGCATTTTGATAATAAAATTCAATGATTTGCAAGCGTTGTTCGTTTGTAAAACGATTCATGGTTAAATTATAGAACAAACTGAAGATGTTTGACAGTGAAACAAAACACGAAACGTGCGTGAGCTGTTTAAACCAGTGTTGCCAAAAATATAATAGCTTAAGAATCACCCGTTATTTTTGTATAGAAATTCTGTCACTCGGCTAAGGTATGATTTGAGAGAGAGAAAGACACAATACTTATACGCTTAATATCGAGAAGAAAATGTCATGTTGAAAATCATCATCATCATCGTTATGATCATTAGCATTATTGTTGCAATGATCATTGTAATGGCATTAATTTTAAAGCGTGAGTATTGGCTCAGAGACGTGATATCACGGCAAAGAAGAGTAATAAAATTACAATTATAACAACAACAATAATAATAATAGCAATAGCAATAGCAATAGCAATTTAAAATAGCACTATATACTCGTGTAACTGTATATTCGATTATCCATTTACCACTACTATTCACCACTGCTATCGAAGTAATTAGTTTCTAAACATGTCAAGAATTTAATGCCGCTTGTCAATTTCAAACTTAATGAACTAAAAGATATAGACAACAACTACAGCAACATCAATTGTTAATTGTTTGTTGTATTGAGAAAAAGAAGAAGAAAAAAAGCATTGAAAGAAAAGCTTTAAGAAAAAAAAAGAGTTTTTAATTTCATTACAATTCATTTTGATTTTGAATGGATGTCGATTTCATGTTAAGCGGGTCAATTTAATTGTTGTCTGTCGGCAAGCTTGTATACAAAATTAAATGTTTTAGAAAATTAATAAAAAAAAACACTTCACTTTCTTTTTTTATGTCTTTCTTCTTCTCACCATTAGAAGAAGAAAAAAATCGCTTTGAAACTGTTTTTTAGTTGTTATTTGAAAAACTTTCTTTCATTCTTACAACGAAGAGGATGAGAAAATTTTCTTTGAAACCATTAAATCCGGGTTACAAAAACATATTGTATAAGTTTAGAATGATTGAATTAAAAAAAAACGAATTCCCAGTGAAATTATACCAGAAGTATAGAACCTCATGCAATCGCCTCTATCAGGAGGAACAAGGGCTGTAATTTGCTAAGTCAAGTGCCTTAGACACCCGGAACTTAATGAATATACAGCATCATCCGAAAAGTCTCTAAGCCTTTTCACTTAGTATCGCCTTAGCATGGTCCAAAGGAATTCATGCAAGCATACATAGTGTTACGAAAGGGGTAAACGGTGTACCATAGTTTAACAATAAAATGCTACACTAACAAATACAACGAACTTGTTGCAAGTAAACCAACAACATAAGTGTGAAAGAAATGGAGATAGATAAGTAAGCCAGAACGCAACAACAAGCAATGTGAACCAAATACACAAACTACAATGAATTTGCGATAGATAGTCTCGAGCAGGCGAAACCGCGAACGTTCTACTTCAAGAACGTTCATTAGACTGTTTGCATGGGCATAAAAAATATCAAGACAAAGCAGGCAATGAGTAGCAAGCATTCAGTCAGTCTGGTGTGAAGACGCGTAGTGTGCGAAGTTAACACTCATGGTTGTGAAGATCTACCGCAGAGTTGTTAGTGTTTGCGCGTCCGAAGTATAAAGTAGAATAGTGAACAAGCAATTATTGTTGGATACATCAAGTTGTAACAGTGGCACATAAAAGTAGTGCGAACAATAAAGATTTTAATTGAAACTAAACACAAATTAATTTTTATTTTGTTTGCAATCAAGAAACACGCATATTTTAAACGTTTTTAAAAAGGTAAAAACGTAAGAATAGAATAAAACACACATGTTGAGTTCGTAAATTTCAGCCATGAGTGGCGAAACCTACAGTCGACTCCGAAAGTCTAATATGAAAAGTTTTTCATGGCAATTGTATAGCTGAGAGTAAATCGCGGAAAGAAATATTTTAGTAGAGATTTTAAGATCACTTTTGCAATGCAAAAGTCGCCGTAGTCTAGTAGTGTGTTGGCTTATTAGACGCAAAAGCCTGGGTTCGAGCCCCAGGCCAGCCATCAAAAACAAAATACAAAAAGTATTTTTTTTTTGTTATTTTTTTTACTCTGAGAGTAAATACAAATTGCCATGAAAAGTTTCTCATAAATCTGTCGTTCGGAGTCGACTTTAAACTGTAGGTCCCACCACTCATGTATAAAATTAACACACACAACATAAGTGGTGTGAGAAACTAGGACGTTGTACAATGGGTCAATTCGACCTCCGGGTACTGTAATTGTCTTAATTGACAATTACACGTCCTCTAACCTAACCTAACCTAATGCAAACGAAATCCTCTAAATAGTGATTGCAAAAATATGTTCGACTACAACCTGTCAGAGTCAAACAGTTCAGTTGCACAGAACTTGTTGCAATGTTTCTCCATTTACTCATTCATGTAGCTTCTGTGCTATCCTGGACATTGCCTATGCTCGCAGACGTTTGATACCACAGCGACATGATATTTTTTTATCCTCTTTCGTTCTTTTAAGTAACATAGGACTGCCATAAAGCATCTCCTCCATTTTCTTTTTATTTTTTTGCTTTATTTCAGTTTCATGAATGCATTTAGTCTACTGTTACAAGTTCTGAAATGACAGGGTTGCCAACTTTCTTTAATTGGAAACAATGAACTCTGCCTTGTTGTTTGTATGTAGTTTAGTGGCGGGAATGTTTTTGAATTGAAACTTACACTTTCTCTACAGGTAGCGATGTGTGTTCCTCTACGGAGAATTTTTTTTTACTATTGTAAACGTATTCCAATCTGGATTATTAGGGTTTATACTCTAATCACAGCACATTGTTACCGCTAGCGACATTCTTACAAAAAATTGCTCAACAACAAGTAACCACTCGGTCTAAATTCGTAAATCATAACTACCATCAAAAGTGCTGATATAGCAGATCCGAGAAGGACTCCCATCATTGAACCAGTTTCTAAAAAGTGTAGTCATTTGGTCTGATAACATACATACATACATAATTGGTCATTACAACCCTTCAGTCAGGATTAGGACCTAGTTTCTCACATCACTTATGTTGTGTGCGTTAATCGTTATACATGAGTGGCGGGACCTGCAGTTGAAAGTCGACTCCGAACGACAGATTTTTGAGAAACTTTTCATGGCAATTTTATTTTACTCACAGAGTTTATGCCAGATATCTGCTGAGAGGAAGTCGCCGAAGAAATACTTTTTGTATTTTATTTTGATGTCTGGCCTGGGGCTCGAACCATGGCTTTACATCTAATAAGCCAACACACTACCTACTAGACTACGGCGACTTCAAAAAAAAGGAGGGAAACACACCCGAAGTCTGGGCGCTTGTAATTGAATTGCGGATATTTTAAGTTCACACTTTCATGAACTTTACAGTTGTAAACCTATTTCTCTAATCATTAATATCTTACAGTGCGTAACAGAAATCATAATAACCTATCTAAACAACGGTAGTTAATTTAATTTGCTACACATACAGATGAACTGTAACAATTTGTTTAAATTTGTTTTTCACGTTCTCTTGTAACGCCTTCATAACAACTACGTTTGGGTCACTTACCTTTTTCAAGTTGCTTGCTTGTGTTACTGTTGTGTTAAGGCTTTTAGTGATTAATTTAAGCGAAGTGGCTTCTACACCATTTCCAATGATGATCATTTCTGAAAAGTAAAAAATAGAAAAACCATTTTCTAAAAATTAAATAAAACAAGTTCTTCTTAAATAACTTTATTAACCTTGGAAATGGTGTGGTGTGGAGTGAAATTTTAGTATTTTAGTGGCCCGCAGAATATGCAAAAATTGAAAATTAAAACAAAAACAAACAAAGAAAACAAAAACTACCGCCCATATGGAAACAAAATTCTGTTTTTTCCTCCTGTTATCATTGCTAGGAAAGACAACAATTGGAATGAGAATAAAAAGAAAACAAAATTTTAAATACCCCTAGAATGGGTTAATCAGGGTTTATAGCAGACCGAATACAACACAGCCACAAAACACAACCCAAGAGATCAAGAAAACGAAACAGAAACAGAAACTAGTCACCAGTGGTGGTGGTATCGTTGTATCGTTCTTTGCTAATTTGTATGCAATTTACGTTTTTGCATTGGAAGTACAAAGCTGTGGGCTTTTTTGGCGAGAAAAGACAATTACAACTGAAATATATCACTTCGTGTGTCTGGCTTTAAACAACCACGCTGTATGTAAAGTCCATTGGTACTGTGTTACCAAAATAAACAAGTAAAATAAACCTAAGACACCCTAGAGAAGCAAAAAAAAAATCTTGTAAGACTTCTCTAGGCAAACCGTTTAAGCAGTAGTTGAAAGAGAGAGAAAGAGAGAACGAAACAGAAACACAGACAAAGACAGAAAACGTAATAAAATAAAAAGCGGAAGTTATTTGTTTAAATGAGAAAACAAGACATGAAATGAAGGATTTATTTTAATTTATGCTTTCCAAAGAACAAAAGAAACCTTTTTCAATTATTATACACAGCGCCTGGTAGAGAGACAATTTGTAGTCTTACAGAATTTCAATTATAATGTCATTTCAATTTACAAGGAATTAAAGCAGTGAGTGAGTCATCGATGAAGGCATTTTATACAATTACTCGCTGTAATCATTCCATTTTATTCTAAAGGTTAAAGGTCATATGTTATCCATTTCTTGGTTAACACAAAGCTATGAGTTCGATGAGAGTTTTATTTCATTATAATGTTGGGAGCTTGCCTTTATGTACGATATGCACTGCCACCTCCTGTAAATTAGTAGTAAAGGGTGTTTTTTATAGAAGTATAGAACTTTAAGTTGCAATAAAACAACGGTGGCTTATTCGATTGATATGAATTTTATTTATCCGAAAGATAATCTTGTGGCATTACATTTTAAATATGATTTCTGGCATATGACCGACACGGCTGGCGCGGATGTAGTCCAATCTGGACGTCCAATTTTCGATGACTTTTTCCAACATTTGTGGCCGTATATCGGCAATAATACGGCGAATGTTGTCTTCCAAATGGTCAAGCGTTTGTGGCTTTACCGCATAGACCAATGACTTTACATAGCCCCACAGAAAATAGTCTAGCGGTGTTAAATCACAAGATCTTGGTGGCCAATTCACAGGTCCAAAACGTGAAATTAGAATTAGGTCACCAAACGTGTCTTTCAATAAATCTATTGTGGCACGAGCTGTGTGACATATTGCGCCGTCTTGTTGAAACCACATCTCCTGGACATCATGGTTATTCAATTCAGGAATGAAAACGTTTGTAATCATGGCTCTATACCGATCACCATTGACTGTAACGGTCTGGCCACCATCGTTTTTGAAAAAGTACGGACCAATAATTCCACCAGCCCATAAAGCGCACTAAACAGTCAGTTTTTCTGGATGTAACGGTGTTCCCACATACACTTGAGGATTACCTTCACTCCAAACGCGGCAGTTTTGTTTGTTGACGTAGCCATTCAACCAGAAGTGCGCTTCATCGCTAAACAAAATTCGCTTATGAAAATCGGGAACAACGGTAATCTCGTTTTGGGCCCATTCGACGAATCTACGCCTTACTTACTTGATGATCGTTTGGCTTCAATTCTTGCACGAGTTGGATTTTGTAAGCACACAAACCAAGATCCTTCCGCAAAATCTTCCATAAAGTGTGGATGGACACAGATCCAATTCCTGTGTTCGATGGCGGATGGACTCATTCGGGTCTTCCTCAATGCTACGCTCTACAGCAGCAATAGCTTCTTCTGTACGCATCGTACAGCGTCTCTGGGGATGCGAGTTATCAATAAGAGTAAACGTGGTGCGAAAACGTTCCATGGTTAATCGAATTAACTGCTCTGATGGACGATTTTGTCGACGATCAAATGGACGTAGTGCGCGATACGTTTTCCGCACAGAACCATTATTTTCGAAATAAAATTGCACTATTTGCAAGCGTTGTTCAGGCATGAGTCTATTCATGATGAATTGCCAAACCAAACTGAGAATAAATCACTTGACAGCTGTTAAATCGGTCGCCATCTTGAAAAGTAATGCCAACTTAAAGTTCTATACCTCTATAAAAAACACCCTTTATTAGCAGCAGTTGATCTTCTCGAAATTTCGTACAGAATTCCAAACAAAAGAAAGCTAGTCTTGTGACATGGTCAATTCCTGAGAATCTGTGAAAGTCTATACAGATGAAAATACACTGCCCCCTAATGTGGATTAGTTGCTACAATCGATCTCCACGAAATTTCTCTATGAATTCCAATCAAGAGATAATTAGTCTTGTGACATGGTAAATTTCGGAGATTCTGTAATGGTCTAAACCGTTCGTTCTAAACTTGAGAATAAAGTAGGCTGTGGCATTTTCTTCGAAGGGCTTGATCCTAAAGTCTCTTTCCGCTTCTCCTTGACTGCTGTAGTGTGTTTCAGTACAAGGGAATGGTCTTAAATCACACTGAGTAACTAATCCTGAGTAAGCGATCTCAAACTATAAGTACTTCTTTAGTTGCCAAACGGCAAACAGATTTCGTTTTGGTCTAAACTACTCGACATTTGCATTGAATGTGAACGTCGAAATTTGTAGAAGTATATTTTAAAAGGATTAGACAAAGCTTGTGCACACTAACAAAGGAAAAATGCTGTTGGGTCAATCTTATATGGGTTCCGAATAATTGTTTAGCTGATGGACTTACTAGATTGAGCACACTTCTAAGGAATGTCCATCCCTATCCAAATATAGGTAAGCCTCTTACCCTCGTTGGGCTATCCATTAGATAAAGGTTTTTATTGGCCGCTAACAAATCATAGACTGACGAAGAATTTTGCATACATCGCTAGAGTCACCTGGAATAATTTGCATAGCAAGCATACCGATTGATTGTCAATCGTCGTCTTACATTTTAGCATAGTTCTTAATAGCGAATCCCTGGATGCTATTGCCCGATAATAAGGGCTATCAGTGAAGATATTTAATTGCCTACTGCGATTGCTAAATGCAATGACCTTTCTAGCTGAATTTTAGCTTTATTGTCATGGAATCATGTTTAGTATGAAGTTCTAATGCTGATTGTCAAGACTTGTCAGTTGGCTTTGGAGTATCAACTCATATAGTCTGAAGGCACGCCGCTTTGAATGCTCTAGTTTGCCTTCATTTTAACAAAACAGCTCCTCTTTCGTAGTCCAAAGAATAGTGTGTTGCCTTACTAGGGTTTGAGAGTTCAGAACAAAGGATATGAAAATTTTCTTTCAATGACATCCTCTTAACAGTCTTCTGACTTGACGAGTTAAATGGCAAGTAATATACAGTGGACAGCAAAAGCCCTTAGTATGGCAATATATTCCAGCAATTTCATGAATTTTAGCCAAAAGTTTGTATAAAAATTTATCGTTTATATATTTATTTTATTAATTTATTTGTGTTTTATTATAAAACAAATAATTTTTAATGTTTTTCATAAAACAAGAGAAAAATAAAGAAAAGTTTCAGATGACTCCATAGGTACCCCCAAAGAGAACGCTGAGTAAATTTTAAATTCAAAGACCTAGTAAATGAAAATGTTATACCTTGTATTTAGTAGAATATCCCTTAAGGTCAAGCGCTCCATTTAACCCATTTGGAATTGAATGTACAAGTTTTGTTTAGTGTTTTCTGGTGGCACCATGAGCAAGTTTTTTGGTTGACTTTTGTTAAATATTATGAATAAAGGGTCCGCCAAATAACTTTTTTTTGAAAATGCTTTAAAAAAAAACTACTGAATATTTTCTCAAATTTCTTTTTTTATTTGAAAGTAAAATCCTTCCTGTTAATAATGGAAAATAATTTCATTCAAATGGCTGCCTCGGCTAGCCATGCAGTAGCCTACACCAGAAGATGCCGATTTTGGCAAAAAAAATCATCGTTTCAGATGAAGCTCATTTTGATCTTGGCGGTTCACAGAAAACCCGCACGCATACATTGAAAAGCCGACGCACCCAAAACGAGTCACTGTTTGGTGCGGATTTTGGTCCAGAGGCATAATTAGGCCACTTTTCTTCGAAAATGAGCAAGGAGTGGCCGTTACAGTCAATGGCGATCGTTATCAAGCCATGTTGAACGAATTTTTGTTCACAAAAATTGAAGAGGAGGATATTGGCAACATTTGCTTTCAAGAGGACGGCGCTACGTGCCACACAGCCGAAGCTACACTCGATGTTTTGCGCCCTGTTTTTGAAGATCGCATTATCAGCCGCAGAGCTGATGTCGTTTGGCCACCTCGGATCTGCGATTTGACACCGTTGGACTATTATTTGTGGGGTGCCGTCAAAGACAAGTGTTACGCCGACAAGCCAGAGACAATTGACGCTTTAAAGGACAATATTCGTGAAGCCATTGGTGAAATACAGCTGCACACAATCGATAATGTGCTTAAAAATTGGATCGATTGTGTAGGCTACTGCATGGCCAGCCGAGGCAGCCATTTGAATGAAATTATTTTCCACTATTAACCGGAAGGATTGTACTTTCAAATAAAAAAAGAAATTTGCGAAAATATTCAGTAGTTTTTTTTTAAAGCATTTAAAAAAAAAGTTATTTGGCGGACCCTTTACCATTTATTTATTTTGATGAATATTTAATCAATTTGATTAAAATTTTGTCAAGATTTATAACAAACATTGAAAAAATTATGGAATTTCATAACTTTACGAAAATCAATCTTTAGATTGATGTTTGAATTTAATTTTTAATTTAATTAATACGATTAAAGATTTCATCAAATTGAGAATTCTTTTCAATTAAATTTTATGAAAATAAGATTTTTATTAACAATTATTGTTATTGTGATCAATTGATTGATTGTGATCAATTGATTGATTATGATCAATTTGATTAAATAATTTAACAAACTTTAATCAAATTGACAACAAAATTTAATCGATTTGGCAACAAATTTAATTACATTTTTTTACATTTCCTAAGGGTTTAATTGTTAATAATAATTTCATTTCTTTTTTCTTTGCAGACTTACTACGAACTCAAGGAATACTAAACTATTTTAAATATGTGAAGCAAACTTTCCTCAAGTAATCTTATGCTAAGGTAAGCTCTAGAAATTCTTTTTGTGTTTTGTTTAAACATTTTTAAAAAATTTTTTAAAAAGAATTTATGGAATCTATTTGTTTAAGAAAAACAATATTTTATCAACAATGTTCCCATTAAACAACACTTGGATGAGATGGTTTTTGTTTATTTAGGTTTTCCTATCGATTTCTTCTTTCTCCACACACAGCCATTAAGAGCCATAATTTACTTAAGCGTCGTTACAACACCCTTCTTGTTTACCATTTAAAATAACAACAACAACAACAAAAAAACTTTAAAAAGTGTAAAATTTTAATTACAAGTTTTAGTTTTCTTTATTTGTTTTGATATTTTTTTGTATTGCATATGACAGCAGCATGACTATTTCATCTTCGTCTGCATCTGTCATGCCAAAAGAAGAAAAAAATTTTTTCTTTCAACATAACTTTCCTTAGATGTTGCCAGCATTTGTAAGAATACTGCTGTGGTGCAATGAGAATTTGTGGGCTTTTCTTTTGACTGTGCATACGTACGTACAAATAAAACTTTCTAAATAAATATTTGTTTAAATTACAAACAAACAAGAAAAATAATACGAAAGAAAAATAAGAAGAAAAAAAATTGTTTAAATATGTAGAGACACCAAACAATAACAATAAACAAGAAAATATCATTCATGGAATAAATGAATTTCAAATATGAGAGAAAATTTCAACATTTTCATCACCACATACTCGTACATAAGAAAAAAATGGGAAAAATGTAGAAAAATTTTGTTTTACAATTTCTAATGAGAACCGAGCTATTTTTAAACATTTCTCAGGTTAATAGAGTTCCACGGTTTCTTATTGTTTTTATTGCAAAATATAGGGGATAAAACAATACTATCTCTGAGTTATCAAATTAGTGGTCCTATAATATGGCAAGGTTTCAGCAGTTAAATATCTCTCAGAATGATACATCATCGCAATGCACGCACTTCCGAAAATATCGCTTCTGGCAAAGAAAGTGTGGCGTATAATTCGAATTTATCCATTCCACGGAACATTATCTCTTCATATGAAGTCCAGCTCTCGTATGAAGTCCAGTTCATATGAAGTCCAGTTGACTAACCGTTCATAATGGTATTGAATATATGCTGGTTGAGTTCAACAGCAAAAGGCCTTGAAGGTTTATTTTTCGATCGAAATTTGCTTCAGAGACAAGCAAACTTGTCGCCTATAGGGCCCGGAGAACCCTGTTTGGCATGCGTTATAGTGTGGATAAGACATTGAGCCATATTTGTCAAAAACCTGCAAGAACAACACGTATTTACTTATTTGGTAATACAGCCCTTTAGTCACGACTACAACCTGACTTCATACGCCAACCATGTAGAGTATTAATTTTATCAATAAACACAAGGACCTACAGATTTTTAAGCAAATTTACATAGCAATTTTATTTAATACCACAGCTTTGCCAGAAGGCTGCTAAGAGGAAGCCGTCAGCGAAAGAAATATTTTTTTCGTATTTCGTTTTGTGAAAGACTTTTGAGTTACGGTTTGAACCACAAGATCTCGTCTAAACAGCCAACACAATACCTATTATCGGGTGCGCCATCTAACGTTTTTTTTTTTCAACTAGTGCTTATTTCGAGAATGGTAACACTTAGCTCATGTCTGATTTGACAGATAATTAGTTTTATCCTTCCGCTGAACGAATATGGTTGTGTATACGCCTGACAACGCTGGGAAATCTTGCGACATTACTTTGAAAATCATGGTAATGTTGCAGAATGTGTGCATTTGGAAGAAGAGAAGCACCGTCAGCTCCGTATGTTCGTTATCTTCTGAAAAAAGTGAAAGAAACTGGCATCCTCATCGATAAACCAACAGCGTGAAAAGCCAAAAACAGTGTGTACACCCGAGAATATTGCTGCTGTGGCAGAAAGTGTGTGTGAAGCGCCATCAACATTAATTCACCGTCGTTCTCAACAATTGAACATTTCGGAGACATCATTGAGACGAATTTTGCATAAAGACCTTGGTATGACGCCATACAAAGTCCAATTGGTTCAGAAGTTGAAGCCAATTGACCATCCAATGCGTTTTCGCTTCGCTAAGTGCGCCCTGTTTTTGAAGATCGCATTATCAGCCGCAGAGCTGATGTCGTTTGGCCACCTCGGAGCTGTGATTTGACACCGTTGGACTATTATTTGTGGGGTGCCGTCAAAGATAAGTGTTACGCCGACAAGCCAGAGACAATTGACGCTTTAAAGGACAATATTCGTGAAGCCATTGGTGAAATACAGCTGCACACAATCGATAATGTGCTTAAAAATTGGTCCGATCGTGTAGGCCACTGCATGGCCAGCCGAGGCAGCCATTTGAATGAAATTATTTTCCATTACTAACCGGAAGGATTGTACTTTCAAATAAAAAAAGAAATTTGAGAAAATATTCAGTAGTTTTCTTTTAAAAGCATTTTCAAAAAAAAAGTTATTTGGCGGACCCTTTAGATTACGGAGACTTAGTAAAAGTCCTATGTCCGTATGATTGAAGATTATGAACTGTGATCTCAACAAAACGATTCCACGAATCATACAAAACAAACGATTTTTGCTTTATTGCATGAAGAGTTTCCAGAAAGAGTTGTTTCACGTTTTAGCGGGGTCAATTGCCCGCCAAAATTATGCAATTAGACCCGTTAAATATTTTCAGTCACAAAGAATCCATTAACGTTGAGTAATCAATGAGATATCGCCAGAAATGGGCGAAAGTTGTCAATCAAAGTCTCACGCTTATTGTGTTTAAATTTAATTTTGAAACCATAAAAATGCGTAACTCTTTACCGTAAGGTATGCATGAATTGAATCCTATCCCATCTCATTGTAATACTATGATACATCGTAAGGATTACAGCTTTAAAAAAAAATTTGTTAAAAATTATTGAAAAATGTTTAATTTTATCCCCTGCTTTTTTTAAATGTAAAAATCAATTTATATTCCTTTTTAACATTAATGCCAATAATTAATTGTTTTTTATTTAAATTTAAGTTTTTTTAAATTTAATTTTGCCTGTTTAACGGTATGCTGGTAATTTGTTATTACAAGTTATCGATTGTAGACACTGGCAATAAACTGGTTTTCGAGGGATTTAAACAGAAATTTTATTAAAAATCACAAATAAGTATAACAGTGGGGGAGAAAACTGGCTACCCAAAACGCCTTCAACTCAAAGTCTTAAGAGTTGGGCAATGGCAAACATTCACATCATCATAAACATAAACATCCTCGTCATTACGGCTTCTACAGAAGTCGTTGTGAGGTATTCCCAGCCTTCAGACCACAGATCAGCAATGAATCGCTTTTTTGCTACTCATGAGTACTCATGAAATTTTGAGTATGAGTATTGAAATCCAACTATGATGATGTATGAGTACAACGTTGACATCAAACTCATAACATTCGAAATATATTTGATTCATACGCCTACTCATTCAGATTCATAAATTTAGAAAAATACTTATAATATGTACTCATAAATGATTCGAGTGATTCGAATCATTCGTCAAAATTTAGTCTTAGTTGTTGTTGCTGCATTTACAAAGAAAGAAGAAAGGCACATAAACAAAAAAGACAAAGACAGCAAGCACAGCAAACACACAACCTTCTTGTGAGTAGTGTTCGTACGCGAATAAAACTTATTTTGTGATTCGTGTATACGATGAGTCAGGAAGAGTCGAAATCAATAACATCATGCGTATTGTTAAGTATGAGTACCATGAGTATTTCAAACTTTGAATAAGAGTAGTATGAGTATGACATTAAAATAAGTATGAATGCGTATAAGTACGAGAAATTATAAGTATGATTCGAATCTACTCATCGTTTTGAATTCGCATTCAATAAGTATGAATGCGTATAAGTATCAGAAATTATAAGTATGATTCGAATCTACTCATCGTTTTGAATACCCATTGCTGACCTCTGCTTCAGACGTATGCACTTTGAGATCAGCGACCCATTATAACTGATTCATACAAGTGTATTAATTTTTCTATTTCCGCTTTGCAAATGAATCAATCATTTGCCGCACCATTTATTTGTTATTCTGCATAGCAATGTCAATTTCAGATGTGAATTCATTTGGATTTTCTGTTGTACTTGTTTTCAAAAGTGCCTCAGGATTGTCGTCGGTTTTTATGTAAACTTGTTCAGGAACCCACATCACTGTCGAATGCTCCGCTATCTCCTCCAGAGAAACTTGACATTCTTAAGCAATCTTAGACATTTTCTAGGGATCTAATGGTCGTTTTACTCTGTTAGTAAAGAGGTGTATATCAGCACTCGATATATTCTGATACTGGATATGTATAGCGGCAGTCTTTATATCCCTCATAGACAATATAGGATTCAACTGTTTGGAAAAGCTTTCACATCCGACTTTGTCCTATTATTTGGATCTGTTAGTACATACTTCCCTTCTATGAAGTGGGAGCAGATATTTGGAAAACTATACTCATACAAAGTCTCTCCTTAAATCAAATGGATTCGAGGGAATCAAAACTTTTGATGGAAAACTATAATAAGCGGAGATCTGAGACCATTCGTCAGACTATATTCCACATAGACAATATAAGATTCAACTGCTTGGAAAAGACTTCACGTCTAACTTTGTCGCACGATTTGGATCTGTTAGTGAGAACTTGGATGACCTTGTGTATAAGATATACACCCTTCTATAAGATGGAAGCAGATATTTGAAAGGGTATACTCATACAAAGACTCTTTTTAAATCAAATGGGTTCGAGGCAATCAAAACTTTTGGTGGTAAACTATCATAAAAAGAGATCTGAGTCATTCATCACGCTATCAAGGAATAACATGAGGTTGGTAACCGGTTTTTTGACAGGGCATTGTAATTTTAAAGTAGACTTATTCAGAGCGGGGACGACGCCGTAGTCTAGTAGCTAGTGTGTTGGCTTATTAGACGAAAAGCCAGGGTTCAAGCCCCAGGTCAGGCATCAAGACAAAATACAAAAAGTATTTCTTCGGCGACTTCCTCTCAGCAGATTAATGGCAAAAACTCTAAGAGTAAATAAAATTGCCATGAAAAAGTTTCTCAAAAATCTGTCGTTCGGAGTCGACTTAAACTGTACGTCCTACCACTCATGTATAAAATCAACACACACAACATAAGTGGTGTGAGAAATTAGGATGTTGTACAATGGGTCAATTCGACCTCCGGGTACTGTACTTGTCTTAATGGACAAGTATACGTCCTCTAACCTAACCTAACCTATTCAGAGTGGGGGTTGTCTCGAGGCTAATTTTGTTACGATGAATGAACATCATCATCATCATCATGGAAGGAACACCTGCACTCCACTACGTAGCAACCTCCAATTTGTCAGAGCAATACGTTTGTGGAGTCGCCGTTGTCCACTCATGTATAAAATTAACACACGCAACATAAGTGGTGTGAGAAACTAGGTCGTAATCCTGACTGAAAGGTTGTAATGACCAATTATGTATGTATGTATGCAATAAGTTTGGTAGAGACATTACAAGCATTGAAGTCGTTGAAGAAAGAAGGTCAGATCAATAATTTTGGTGGAGACATTATAAGCTTATTAGACTTGAGGCCACAGGACAGACAACTCCAGTAGTCTTCTGGCAAAAAAACTCTCGGAGTAAATGAAATTGCCATGAAAAGTTTCTCAATAAATCTATCGTTCGGAAACGACTTTAAACTGTAGCTACCGCCACTCGTGTATACAATTAACACACACAACATAAGTGGTGTGAGATGCTAGGTCGTAATCCTGACCGATTGGTTGTAATGACCCGAATTATGTTATGTATACAATTTGAGTGGACTACAACAGATGGCATGATGGCAGTTCTAAGAAAATTGGTTTAAGGATCACCTTTGTTATGCCCCTTACTGTAACTAAATTGGTTATACTTTGTATGTTTTTTTTTCTTCATGTTTTTAATTTTATTTATAAAACTTCCCTGTATTGCGAAAAAAAAACACACACACAATCAGACAAAAAAATACATTCACTTCACTTCATGTAATTTGTGGGTATTTTCTTAAAAAAATTATTTTCAAGACGTTGTTTTGAGGTGTTTTTTACGTGTGTGTGTGTTTTTTTTTTTTGTCATTTAATGAAATATTTTCGTGGCTTTTTTTGTCTGTGATTATATTTTAAAAGGAATTTGCAATATTGGCATTTATTTAAAAATTAAGAGAAGAAAAAAATATTGAAAAATTTATTTACAAAAAAAAAAAGGAAAAAAAGATTCCATATTGGAATTCGTTTTTCGGGCAAAAACATAATAAAATTCGATTTAAACTGTGGAAACAAGAGTTGAAGGTTTACCAATATAATGCTATGCCGGGCGTTCTTAAAGTTAAAAAAAATTATTGAAAAGGAAAAAAAATAAAAAAAAAATTTATGATATGGGGATGAAAGAATATTTCCGGTGCATTATATTAAATTTTAATAAAAATAAACATAAAAATTTATGGAGTTTTTTTTTCATTAAATTCTTCCAATATTGTATTACAATCGTTATTAAGAAATCAAAAAAAAAAATTTAAAAAAATTCACATACAGTAACAGAATATGATTTTATTTTTTTCAAAACACACGTGTTTTTATAAAGAAACTGGGCTTTAAGCAAATTACCATATAAATTTGAGTTTTTTTCCACTGTCTTAGCCTGGCTTTCAACAACAATTGAAGTCTTACAATTTATATGCTTGCAATATATGGTAAAAGTCTCCCCCTTTCAAATTCTGTAACCAGCAAATACGGTATCACAGCACAGCAGAGCCTAGCTCGGTCGCATTTGTATTTGAGAAAAAAAAAATATTTTTTTTAAATTCAATTGAAATCGTAAAAAATATGGCCTGTTTGACTCATAAACTTTGACAAGCCCTCGTTTTTTGTTCTTTTTTCGGCTTTGGTTTGCCTTAAAATGTGAACGTACGTACATAAAATTTCTGCACAATTCTACTCTGTTAACTGGCTGGCTGTCCCACTAGCTAGCCGCCTGTCTCCCTAAGAAATCAAGTAACACTACTTTTCATTATAATGTTATTAATACGGCTTTAAAACGGTTGTTTTTTATGTTGTAATAACACCAAAAACAACAACAACAAAAAATAAACATAATACTGAAGTGTAAAATGTAACACCAGAATGAGTCATAATAAGGCACAGACAGAGAAACACACTCACTGTGCCATACAGACAACCGGCCAGACAAACAGTTTGACAGTTCTCCTCCTCCTCCCTATATATGTGTCAATAGGACTGTTATTCATAATAAAAACTGCAAGCAATAAAATAAAATAACAAGAAAGAGTATAAAAATTGAAATTATTAATAACCGTGCAATAATTTTCAAAAATTAATCACGACTAAAATATTAAAATTAACGTGTTACAGTTTTAAATATCATGAGACAGAAAAGTTCGTTAAATGTTTTAAAGGTTTTACCAAAAATGAGGAGAATTCGGTTGTTTATATACTCAAGCAATCCTTCTTAGCTGTAGCCAAATGATGCTAACCTATCTGCCTATTCGTGAAACCCTATTAATCATCAGATTTTTTTTTAAATATCATGCGATAGAAAAGTTCGTTAATAATGTTTGAAATTTTAAAGGTTTTACCAAAAATGAGCAGAATAGTTGGTTGTTTATATACTCAAGCAATCCTTCTTAGCTGTAGCCAAATGATGCTAACCTATCTGCCTATTCGTGAAACCCTATCATCAGATTTTTTTTTAAATATCATGCTATAGAAAAGTTCGTTAATAATGTTTGAAATTTTAAAGATTTTACCAAAAATTAGCAGAATTCGGTTGTTTATATACTCAAGCAATCCTTCTTAGCTGTAGCCAAATGATGCTAACCTATCTGCCTATTCGTGTAACCCTATTAATCATCAGTTTTTTTTAAATATCATATGATAGAAAAGTTCGTTAATAATATTTGAAATTTTAAAGGTTTTACCAAAAATGAGCAGAATAGTTGGTTGTTTATATACTCAAGCAATCCTTCTTAGCTGTAGCCAAATGATGCTAACCTAGAAATTGTAATGGTTTTACCAAAAATGAGCAGAATTCGGTTGTTTATATACCCAAGCAATCCTTCTTAGCTGTAGGCAAATGATGCTAAGCTATCTGCCTATTCGTGAAACCCTATCATCAGATTTTTTTTTAAATATCATGTGATAGAAAAGTTCATTAATAATGTTTGAAATTTTAATTGTTTGACCAAAAAATGAGCAGAATACGGTTGTTTATATACTCAAGCAATCATTCTTAGCTGTAGGCAAATGATGCTAACCTATCTGCCTATTCGTGAAACCCTATTAATCATCAGATTTGGCTTAGAAAACTTTCTTTTTGTCAGGTATACCGTATACCCTTCTAAACAACTCTTTCCACCGCACAGAACGGTTCTTGCTCTATTAGCGACTTAGAAACTCTCCTAATACATACATACATACATAATTGGTCATTACAACCCTCTAGTCAGGATTACGACCTAGCCTCTCCACACCACTTATATCGTGTTTGTTAATAATATACATGAAGTCGTTTCCGAACGTCAGATTTTTGAGAAGCATTTTCATGGCAATTCTATTTTCTCTCAAAACGTTTGCCAGTTTGTCTAATAAGCCAACACACTGCCTACTAGACTACGGCGACTACACTCCCTCCGCTAATAGCAAATGTACACCCGAACTTTTCTATCGCATGATATTTAAAAAAATTTATATCTTTGCTCATTGCAATGAATTTGCACCTGACTTGGAATACGAATACTGAACACCCTCTATTTCTGTCCTTGACCTGTCCTTTTATACCGCAGAATAGAAATTTCCTTAAAAGAGTTTGAAGCTTCCTAATTGTCAGTCTTAATACTCAATCGCCTTGTGAAGATATTCTCAAAATCATAGAGTTTACTGGTTCTATTTGCTTGAGTTGTCAATCACTTGAACACGATGCCCTCTGATAAACCTCGTGTCAGACTTTCCTCACATTACACTGAACATAGCCTCTATAGCTCTGGTCTTCAAAAAGGGGCTATCTGAAACGATTTTAAATCCAACAGAGTATCTAACGCCGCTATAGTGCAGGTTTTGCTTGCTCCGGATCTCATCTGTTTTTCATCTGAGGTGTTTTAAAACCATTCCTTAGGTTAGGTTATGTTAGAGGACGTGTACTTGACAAGTACAGTACCCGGAGGTCAAGCTTCATAGATTCCTACTATGTGTTCTGATGATTCATTCCTGTTCTCACATAAACCACTTATTGGGTTCGAGACGATACTCATTTCAAAATATTGTACTTTAAGCCTTCAGTTGCCTGTCAAAAGATTGATTATTATGCCAGAAAGTTTCCTGGAACATTGTACAAAACGTCCTTTAAGTAAGAGGATAAACTCTTACTTACTTTCCCAACAATGGCCCCACAATTCCCAATTGGTCTGACCATCATAGTATATACCCAGTGCATAGCTCTGGGTTGCTTTTCAGGATAGTCCTGCAAGCCTACTGTATATCGTTATGCAGATATCATATCATTATGCAGATATCCAAGATGTGTTGCGTCCATCATACCTCATCCAGCAGTCGAATATTCTTCAATTTAGGAATTTTATTTCTTTTCATAAATGGGGACATAAATCTTATAAAGAATTTCATTTCTCCTATACTCTCAGCGCTGACTCATCCGCACAATGGGTAATATGAATGAATTTCATATTATAAGGACGTCGGGAATGTCCTCATGTTTAGAAATCGTCAATTGAACGTAATCGTCAAATGCCACACTATCTTCTCTAGAGAACATCAGGCACTGATCTGACAATGAGAGTGAAGAATATTAATACTTCTCTAGGATGGTTGTAGGAAGTTTACAGACAGCTGTTAGGGAATAGCCTGTACATATTCAGTGCTTTGTGTTAGATCTAGGAAACTATATTAAGGGTCAGAGAAAAGAGGAAGTAGTGTTTATGAACTTTAGATTTGAGTCTCGCCCTATTATGTAAGTAAAAGGAGAAACTTCTGCGGGCTATACCCGCATACCCACATACGAATATTTCCGCTGAAGAACGAATTTTCCCTTAATTTTCGACCATAAACGGTTTGCCACTTATTAAGACGAGTATTGCGTAATACTGTGTTCAGAAAGGCAGTTTTATTGAGTAAATCGCAATAAACGCCATTATTGAGCTCAATATTTCAAATACGCAAATTGTTATATATTGAGTAAAACTTAAAATACAGCAGTCATAAGTACGTTCAGTGAGCATATTACAATTTTCCGAACACTTTCAATTGATATTTGACAACTCAAAATCAACAACGACAAACAAAAAATGGCGGTTCAGTTTTTATAGAATTTATTTGTTTATTTATTACCAAATTTTTCTTCCTCGCCCTTCTGAGAGAAGCCATTTCGGAATTAAAAGTTGTTCCTACCAACCGCAACAGTTCGGCGTTTCTGTTAAACACTAGTAAGACCTTCTCTAACGTTGAAGTGTTTTACATTTTTTTGGAACCAATTTTCGCGATCAAAATAAAAACAATGTTGTTGAAACAACCAGCTGTTTTGTTTACCAGCTGTCAAATAAATATTGTCTATATTATGTGTCCGAACACTTAAAATATTGTACTCAAATAAACGAATATTGACTCAATAAAGGTGCCTGTCTGAACATAGTATAAGAATATATGGATTTCGGGAATAAGTCTTTTTATTTCGCTAGAATAGAGAAATACAAGCCGTATTGCTACAGTGTTCCAATGGATCTAAAGAGTTTGATGCCCTACCGTTATTAATGAACACATTCACTCTTTCCTATACGCTCTCGAGAAGCCTCAATTTAGATTTCGATGCATAGACTCAAACATAATAGTTGTATTCTATTTTCAGATATAAATGATGTAATTAGACGGACAATCACACATGTAGGTGAAGTATATTGCCAAGGCACTTTAGTGAATGTCTGACTATCATACATAGTCACAGCTTAAGCTGTGAACATAGATTAAGCTGTTCACAAGCAGCAGCGCTTAAAGGGATAATCTTGTTGTCTGAAAGAATTTGTTTTACTTAGAAGTGTGAAGAAAAGCAATTCTAAGGTTAATTTCATTATAATTTCCATTTAAACGTACTCGTAATTAAAAACTTTAAAACTTGAACCCATGTTACTCCACTTCATTAACATGGTGGCCATGTTTTTTCAGCTCTTGTTCTACCATGTATGATACAATATAAGACACATCATAACGGATGTATGAATGAATAACGTTATGACATGATTTCTATTCACATTTTTTTTCTCTCTTTTTGAGGCTCTTTGTTGTAGTTTTTCTTGTTGTATTTTAACAATGAAATAATGGCACAGAGAACGTGAAATATGAGACATTTTTTTTGGTGTGTGAAACAAATCGTTTAATTACTGCTGTGCTTCGTTTTTTTTTTTTGCTATTTTATCGGCAGCGTATGTACTGGAATGAACTTATCTAAGCAGAAAAGCAAGTGCTGGCAAGAAAAAAAAAACCCCGATTGTTTAAGAATATTTATAAAGAATTCAAGAAGACTTGACATTGACATTTAAGTCATTAAAGTGAAGAATAAGTAGAGAAAAAAAACAGCAAAATACCTGAACAAAATTACTCAACATATTCAAATGAAGCAATACGAAGCGGTAATTTTAATGGCTAAATTTCATCAAAAAAACAAAAACAACAAAAAACAAGATTAATTATAACAAAAGAATAGAAAAATAAAAAATAAAAAATGTTATAAATTACACTGTTTTTATGAATAAATAAAAACAAGAAACAAAATCCAGTTAATATAACATTATTTTAATAGACACGGTATTAAAACGATGAGAACCAAAAAAAATAGTTTAACCTCCCGGGTGAATACTTAATGGCATTACTGTTCTATACTCTTAGAAACATGCTTAAGTTCGCATATAGCAAATCAATTATCGTGGAGTGTGAAAATATCCATGGAGTGTGAAAATATCACTGAATAAGCGTGACATTAATAACTGTTTGCTGCAGTTAATGTTGGTACAAAAGCTTTTGATTTTCTAGGTATTAGAATTGCCAGAATCAGAACTTATTTAGAAACACTCAAATGAATCCGATGTTTAATACGATTTAAAAAAATACTTCATTGACTTTCTCGCAGGACTCACAGATTGTGTTATAAAAACTATCATATCTGTCTGTCGTCTGTCAGCGTCATACCGTTGGTTTTATGAAATAATCTCTGGCTAACCATATTGAGATGGCCAATGACAAACAATATGATCTTCTCTTCTTCCTCGTCATTACAGCTTTTACAGTAGTCGTTGTGAGGTATTTCCAGCTTCCAGAGGCCACAGTCCCATTATAATAATTCATACAGCGGATTAATTTTCCTATCTCCCCTTTGCAAATAAAGGGTGTTTTTTCTAGAGGTATAGAACTTTAAGTTGCAATAAAACAACGATGGATTATTCGATTGACATGAATTTTATTTATCCGAAAGATAATCTTGTGGCATTACATTTTAAATATGATTTCTGGCATATGACCGCCACGGCTGGCGCGGATATAGTCCAATCTGGACGTCCAATTTTCGATGACTTATTCCAACATTTGTGGCCGTATATCGGCAATAATACGGCGAATGTTGTCTTCCAAATGGTCAAGCGTTTGTGGCTTTACCGCATAGACCAATGACTTTACATAGCCTCACAGAAAGTAGTCTAGCGGTGTTAAACAACAAGATCTTGGAGGCCAATTCACAGGTCAAACCGTGAAATTAGGAGGTCACCAAATGTGTCTTTCAATAAATCTATTGTGGCACGAGCTGTGTGACATGTTGCGACGTCTTGTTGAAACCACATCTCCTGGACATCATGGTTATTCAATTCAGGAATGAAAAAGTTAGTAATCATGGGTCTATACCGATCACCATTGACTGTAACGTTCTGGCCACCATCGTTTTTGAAAAAGTACGGACCAATGATTCTACCAGCCCATAAAGCGCACCAAACAGTCAGTTTTTCTGGATGTAGCGGTGTTTCCACATACACTTGAGGATTACCTTCACTCCAAATGCGGCAGTTTTGTTTGTTGACGTAGCCATTCAACCAGAAGTGCGCTTCATCGCTAAACAAAATTCGCTTATGAAAATCGGGAACAACGGTAATCTCGTTTTGGGCCCATTCGACGAATCTACGCCTTACTTGATGATCGTTTGGCTTCAAATCTTGCACGAGTTGGATTTTGTAAGCACGCAAACCAAGATCCTTCCGCAAAATCTTCCATAAAGTGGATGGACACAGATCCAATTCCTGTGCTCGATGGCGGATGGACTCATTCGGGTCTTCCTCAATGCTACGCTCTACAACAGCAATAGCTTCTTCTGTACGCACCGTACAGCGTCTCTGGGGATGCGAGTTATCAATAAGAGTAAACGTAGTGCGAAAACGTTCCATGGTTAATCGAATTAACTGCTCTGATGGACGATTTTGTCGACGATAAAATGGACGTAGTGCGCGATACGTTTTCCGCACAGAACCATTATTTTCGAAATAAAATTGCACTATTTGCAAGCGTTGTTCAGGCGTGAGTCTATTCATGATGAAAACCAAACCAAACCAAACTGAGAATAAATCACTTGACAGCTGTTAAATCGGTCGCCATCTTGAAAAGTAATGCCAACTTACCTCTATAAAAAACACCCTTTATAAATGTTGTTTGCTATCATTTATTTGCCCTTCTGCATAGGAATGTCAATTTCACGTAGGAATTCATTTGGATTTTGCTTTCGATTTGTCGTTGCTTTCAATGTAAACTTGTTCAGGAGAAATGCTTCATTGACCTCCTCACAGAACTGTCACTGAAAATATCCTCTTTCCTCCTTATTCAAGTTTTATTTTCCTTTATTTTTTGTTGTATTTCATTTTCCTTAAAGTAATTCGAAAGTAAAAAGTATTTCTAAATCAGCAGATTGTTAATGTACTCCAGCAAGTTCTAGAGTGATATGGTTGCCATCTGTCGTTGCCCAGAAACAATGAAACGAAATGTGTTATTGTTCTAGGTATTGGGGAAACTTGCTCCTATTCTTTCAGTAAATTTAACGCTGTCTTACCTTCTTTCTTTAGATATGAGGTGGATTCTTCTGATCTTCTGGAATGCCAAATCTACAGGCATACCTGCTTATATGGTAGAGACCTATAAGAATCATAATGGAAAGGTGGATCGTCATACAACTGAATCCTCTTTTAATGCCGCACAGTCCATCAAGACTACGCCAGCCCTTATGCTTCTAACGAATTTAGGCCTCTTCGCGCCATAAGCTGAGCACTAAAACATGAAGTGAAAGACTTTCTCATCTACCTTCTCATACCCACAACTCCTGCAGAAGCCATATGAGGTAATGCCAAATTTTACGGCAATTCTTCCAATAGGGAATAGAATCGCGCTAATCTTAATTGTTTGAGATGGCCATGCGATTTACAGTCTTGGCAGAGTGTAGCAATATTGCACGCATCTTCCTGCTGACAAAGAAGTTGGATTTTACTGTAAAACGAGAAAAGAATACCTAAGTTAAGTATGGCAATCGGAACACCTATGCCCTATAAAATATTGGAGATTTTGAGCTGCATTTCGCCTGCGGCAGACGATATCTCTGTGTCCTGGAATACTTGTAACAGTTCGCCAAAATTCACGAACGACAACGAATGTTGATGTCACCAGTTGCAGCCCGGGTATTTCAGTGCTTTAAACTTTTCGCAATAAACTCTGCGCCGCTTTTAAAGACCATTTCGATGCTATATAAATCTCCAGGTTCGTCCCACTGGGAACTTCAAAATCTTTGGACTAGCAGTCGCTAGATGAAATTGTCATTTCAATGGGCTATCCTCAGCAATTGTTTACATGTTTACAAATTCCCAGAGGTTTTCTATTTTGTGTGATTCAAAAAATTTAAAAAATACCAAACGATGTGTTCTAATTGCCTTAGTTTAATATTGAGATGTCGAAAGGAAAATACTGATGAAATAACGGGTTACATTATAATGCTGTCAACAAAAAATGCAAAAATACATACAGTCAAAGAATAAAGTCTACTTACACCCGCTGCTTTATATCAAACTAAAACAGGCACTTACAATCAAGAATTCAAAACGAATTTGAAAACAATGTAACATAGAAATTTTGGGAAGAAAAATAAAACTTAGCATGAAACATGTCTACATACAATGCTATATGTAGACTTTTTTCTTTGACTGTATGTAACTTCAAAAAATTTTTAACCTTTTTTCACATTTTTTTCTTACATCAAGTATCAGATTTTCCCTTTCTTTTTGACCCAAAGATTTTTAAAATTTTTTATTTTTCTGGCATTAATCTCAACTCATTTTTCAATTGGAATTTAAAATTCACTTTCATTGTAAAAGTCTTTTAAAGGCAGCAAGACAGTAAATCATTTTCCTAAAGGTCAGTTTATTAATGACCAGGATTTTCAACAAGTCATGGTAAAAGTTAAACAAACAAAGAAAACAAATTGCAATACAAGACATTAACACGTGATATTTAAAATACTAAATAAAAAAAAAAAAACGTGGCTTAAAACCTTCAGTGCAAATTATTATTTTCCCCCTCAAAAAAAAAAAACTTACTAATGGACAGCATGCAACACAACACATGAAGAGAAATATTCCCAAAATTTAATACAAGGAGATGACATTAAGCTTTGTTTTTAAAATCATGGCCTTAAGTTTTGTTTTGTTTTCTTTTTTTCTGGAAATTATTATGATTTCCTGAAAACTGAAAACTGAAAATTTGTAATAAAAATCAACGTAGTGACCTTATGTGGGTGTTGTTATACACTCACTCATGCACTCATTTTAAATGCCTGGCGTTTAAAGAAGACTTGAGTGGCTTGATAACATGAAGATTCCTACAGCAATTCGGTTTTCGTTAAGATGGTGAACAGATGTTCGTTTAACTTGTAATTTAACTGGCGCTTTGAAAATAATCTTGAAAAGAAGATTTACTGGCAAGAAAAAACAACCGAAACATCTTTGTGTTTAAAACCAAAAAAAGCGTTTTTTTTTAGTTGTTAACTTTCACTTTTTGCTTCTTTTCTTCTCCAAAAAACAATTTTTTTTTTAATTTTTTTCTCTTTCTTCTTTCTTTCTTTCTTTCTTTCTTCTTGTGTTTATTACAGAAATTTATGTGTTTTTCTAGATTTCAAGAAAAAAAATCTTTTTCTTCTTAATTTCTTTAATAAGCCGTATAACAGAGAGTTTAAATTAATGCGTTGTAAACATTTAAATTAAAAAGTTACCTTAAACTCCCTCTCCCTCCCTCTGAATATAAAAAAATTGAAAGAAAAAATATTAGAAAAAAATGTGTTGAAATTTTTGTGTTCAATTCACTTTCATTGGTTTAACGCCCAGAATTCTTTTAATGCCTGTAAAATTTCTACACAAAGGTGGGTGTTGCTTTAATTTTACAAGTAATTTTTAATCAAAAAAAATGTTGAAAAAAAGAAATTTAATCGAAAGTCATTAATAACTTTAGAGAAAAAAAATCTTTAATCATGTTTTTTTTTTATTAAAAAAAAAAGTTTTCTTTTCGAATTTAAATTTTAACTTTTAAGAACAGTAACAATTGATTTAATGCAATGGAACATTGTACACAAGTCGCCGTAGTCTAGTAGGTAGTGTGTTGGCTTATTAGACGTAAAGCCAGAGTTCGAGCCCCAGGCCAGACATCAAGACAAAATACAAAAAGTATTGCTTCGGCGACTTCCTCTCAGCAGATTTCTGGCAAAAACTCTGAGAGTGAATAAAATTGCCATGAAAAAGTTTCTCAAAACTCTGTCGTTCGGAGTCGATTTTAAACTGTAGGTCCCACCACTCATGTATAAAAATTAACACACACAACATATGTCGAAGAAATACATATGTTTTCAAATTTCGTTTTTGGTTGGAGATGTCTGACCTGGGGTTGGAACCGAGGCCACACTATTAGGCGTGCCAACACATTACCTACTGAACTAAGGCGACTTTGAGGTCTGTAACTCTAAATACCTGTTCCCAGATCCAATGCATAAAAAATTCTTTAAAATGTCCATACAATCTGCGAGATTGTTGTCATTTGCAACAGCTTGGTGGCCTAAAAATAACCACAATTTGAAAAACCCGCTACGCTATGATTTTTTCCAACGTTTGTTCTGTACAAATAAGTTTAAAATTTTTCCAAATATTTTAGTTTAGAATACCCCCTTAATGAAATGTTAATAACCTTCTGATTCTGGTTATCAATTTTAATATTTTGTTTTAATAAAATTTCTAATTAGAAAAAAAAACCACCATAAAATCTCTATAAAATTCAAATCGATGCCATGTGTGACGTTTTTGCATATTTAAAAAAGAGAAAATTGTTGTCAAATTAATTAAAAAAATATTTAAAACCAGAAACAGCAACCCACACAAAAAAGAAAAAAAAAAGATTCGCATCTCTAAACATTAAAAATTATGGGCAGAAAATTAAAAACGTTTAAATATGTATGTTTTTGTTGTTTTTTTAAACGAAAAAACCTTTTAAAAAATGTGTAATTCTAGAAATCAACAAGAAATCACGTTTTTTAAATTAAATTTTTGTTTTTAAATCTACACACGAAGTTGTAAACACATGCACTCAAGGAAAAAAGTCTACATACACCGTGTGTATGTAGAAATTTTTCCCGGCGATTTTTTTCAAATTAAAAAAGATGTTATAGCGTTCTTTAAGGCAGTCATAATTAAAAATTTTTGAAGACAAAATCGAATATAAAAAATATAACCTAGAAATTATTTGAAAATTTGCGGGAAAAAAAGTTTACATGCAACGGTGTATGTAGATATTTTTCTGTGACTGTATATCTCCAGCAGCAGCACTATAACAGCAACAATAATAATAATAATAATGTTTATAATACAATACAATTATTTAGAATTTAACATTTTAGCGCTTTATTATGATTTTTAAGAAGTCATCTACGGTTTCTTTAAATGGTCGTACGTACGTACGCGAGTAGTATTTTTTTTATATTCCATTTACAATAATTGCCTCTTTCTTCCTTCTTTGCTAAAAAAAAAGTGTAAAGAATATGATACGATACGATACGACACCAGCAGCAGACAATATATCGCATTGTAAGTAGAAGAGATGCGTGTGCGATTATTAACTGGGCTTTATTAAATCACAACAATAATAGCACACAATAAAACAACAAATAAACGGACAAACGTACAAACAGACAAGAAATAGTCTTACTTACTGTGTGTAGATGAGAGTATAATAAACCATTTAACAAAGAAATTAATGCCAGTCGGTATAGCAAAAAGGAACGGCAAAGCACAAAAGTCTGGTGGAAAAAAAAGCCTAGAAAAACAAAGCCTAGAAAAACAATGGCAAGACTTTACAATGGAGACCAAATAAATTAACTGTACATGAGTGCCCAAAGGTTTTGTTATTATTAAAAAAGAAAAAAAAATGTAGGCACAGATAACGTAAATCAAACGAATGAGGAAGTTATAGACTGAGAAAGCTATAGCACGTGATAGTTTGACATTGAAAATCGAGTTGCAGCTTGTCTCTGTTGCAATAAACGATTCCTAAAGTAATATCCTTCATCTCGCAACAGCTATATTGTCCCTATACTATTTTATTACGAATTTGAAAAGCTTTTTCGTGGCAATTATGTTATGTTAGGTTAGAGGACGTGTACTTGTACTTGGACTTGTACTTGGTGGTCGAATTGACCCATTGTACAACGTCCTAGTTTCTCACACCACTTATATTGTATGTGTTAATTTTATACATGAGTGTTGGGACCTACAGTTTAAAGTCGACTCCGAACGACAGATTTTTGAGAAACTTTTTCATGGCAATTTTATTTTTCTCTCAGAGTTTTTGCCAGAAATCTGCTGAGAGTAAGTCGCCCAAGAAATACTTTTTGTATTTTATTTTGATGTTTGGCCTGGGGCTCGAATTCAACACACTACCTACTAGACTACGGCGACTTCCTCCTCTCAGAAGATTTCTGGCAAAAATTCTGAGAGTAAATAAAATTAACACACACAACACAAGTGGTGAGAGCAGCTGGGTCGTAATCCTGACTAAAGGGTTGTAGTGGCCAATTATGTATGCGATGAAACTCACTTTTCATACCGTTGATACGTCAATATGCAAAATTATCGCTTACTTAGGACAAGGAGAATAAGAAAGCGTTTTTGGATAGGATATTGCATCCGAAAAAGTCATGGCTTGGTGCTTATTATGGTCTGGTAGTGCCCTTGAGTCCTATTTTTTTCGAAACTAACTGTGATAATGGGGCAAAAAAGAAATCGATCCATATTCCTTTGGGAACGACGTTGGCCGAGACATCACCGTCATCGGCGTTCACAACAGGTCGATGATAACCATCTTCTCTTAGGTTGAATTGCGTGATCTGGACACCAACGACATGTGGTTTAAAACACGCTCATGCCACGTTGTATATTCTGCACGGACAATTTGAGGGCATGGTCAGCTCAGATGGAAGCAATGTGAACTGGCTACAGAGGTTGTGGCATTATCCATGAGTACGCAGTATTATCAGGAGATACTCAAGTCACTTTGTGTAACTTTCTTGGTTTTCTATGTGCAATCGCAAAGAAAGCTATTTTCCTACGATTTTTATTAGCTCAAGTAGGCTTGAGTTGAAATCGCCCACAGTTATTACTACCCCTTCTTAGGGTAAAAATATTAATACTCACCTAAGAAGGTTCAAATTGAATTAGGAAAACAAATTGTTCAAGTTTTCCTAAGCTAAGGTCTATTATCAAGAGAGGTTGGTTTTGTTTTTTAGAGTACTTCATATGTAGGAGGAAGTCGTCGTGGTCTAGTAGGTAGTGTGTCGGCTTATTAGACGTAAGGCCACGGTTCAAACCCCAGGTCATACATCAAATCAAAAATATGAAAATTTCTTCGGCGACTTCCTCTCAGCAGATTTCTGGCAAAAACTCTGAGAGTAAATAAAATTGCCATGAAAAGTTTCTGAAAAGTCTGTCTTTCGGAATCGACTTTAAACTGTAGGTCCCGCCACTCATGCATAAAATTAACGCCCACAACATACTTAAGTGGTGTGAGAAACTAGGTCGTAATCCTAAATGAAGGGTTGTAATAACCAATTATAGGCGGCATCCCCCTAGTGTTGGTCGTATATAAAGGGAACTATAATTAACGGAATATATGCTTATGTTTACTGTGCCTAAGAACTCTGACTGCAGCAATTAAAATATGCCTAATAAGGGGTTTAAAATCTAAACTAAAATATTTTTTTAGGTTGAAACTACAGTTACCATAAGTCGGCTGCCATAAAAACTATAAAATCTAACAATAATTTTTATTTCCTTAGCATATCTTTTCCAACTGTAATGTTATGCTAGCAACTAATTTTAAAAGCATACATAGACGGTTAAGTTTAATTGCAGTCAAAACTAGCAGCCGTTGTAGTAACAGGAAATGAGTATTTAATTAAACAATTCACACATAAAACGCGTTAATTCTTATTATAGTTCCTAATTCAATCTCTAACACCACTCTTCTACACTCTTTCCTTTTGCTAAGACTTCTTTTTTTTGTTTAATGTGGCTAGGGTGCCACCGGTATTTATATAGGAAATTAAGGTCGTCTTTTCCGTTCTAAACGTCCGTCAAATTCTAATAAAAAAATTAAATAAACGCACATGTTTAACTAACTGCAGCAGCTACTTAGAAAAATATGTAGAAAAGAAACGAAATAAAAACATTAAATGCTCGTAGTATTATTACAAAATCCATATTTAAATGCATTTTTATTTTATTTCGTTTCTTTTCTTTTATTTATTTTATTGTTAAAGTAATACGAGACGTACATACATGTATTTTCTTTGAATAATTCAAATAAATATTTAAATGAAATTGAACCAAATATGTTCAACAGTGTATGTATTAGGCAAGATGGTCTAATTAGTTGTTTAAACAAAAGTAGGCGTTAACATTGAATGGAAATTTTTATCGGGTAATTATGGAAAATTATGTCTAGTCGCTCACTAATTTTTAAATAAAAAAAACCAATTCCTGTAATACTATAGGCGCTCACTTGTTTCTTCTCTTGGCCAAGTAAATTCTATTCAAGTGAAATTTTCTAAGGTTTACATTGATATGTGGATCATTGATAAAAAATATTTGAGCAAATTAATTTACATTTGGATTTCCATCATACGTACAGAATTGATAATTACAAGCCTTTAGTCAGAACTGCAACCTAAAGGTTAAAATGCTTTAAAAAAAACTACTGAATATTTTCGCAAAAGTACAATCCTTCCGGTTAATAATGGAAAATAATTTCATTCAAATGGTTGCCTCGGCTGGCCATGCAGTAGCCCACACCAGAAGACGCCGATTTTGGCAAAAAAAATCATCTTTTCAGATGAAGCTCATTTTGATCTTGGCGGGTATGTAAACAAGCAAAATTCTCGCACTTGGGGCCCAGAAAACCCGCACGCATACATTGAAAAGCCGACGCAGCCAAAACGAGACACTGTTTGGTGCGGCCATTTTCTTCGAAAATGAGCAAGGAGTGGCCGTTCCAGTCAATGGCGATCGTTATCGGGCCATGTTGAACCAATTTTTGTTCACAAAAATTGAAAAGAAGGATATTGACAACATTTGGTTTCAACAGGACGGCTCTACGTGCCACACAGCTGAAGCTACACTCGAAGTTTTGCGCCGTAGTGGTGATGTCGTTTAGCCACCTCGGAGCTGCGATTTGACACCGTTGGACTATTATTTGTGGGGTGCCGTCAAAGATAAGTGTTACGCCGACAAGCCAGAGACAATTGACGCTTTAAAGGACAATATTCGTGAAGCCATTGGTGAAATACAGCAGCACACAATCGATAATGTGCTTGAAAATTGCACAGATCGTGTAGGCTACTGCATGGCCAGCCGAGGCAGCCATTTGAATGAAATTATTTTCCATTATTAACCGGAAGGATTGTACTTTCAAATAAGAAGAGAAATTTGAGAAAATACTCAGTAGTTTTCTTTAAAGCATTTTCAAAAAAAAGTTATTTGGCGGACCCTTTACTATAGGCTAGCGTCGTCATCAGTTCATGTTTCTTTGGAAACGAAGTTGGCCAAGCCATTACTATCATCGTCGTTCACTACAGGTCGATGATTACCATCTTCTTTTGGCTTGAATTAGTTGCTTCGTGGACACCAAAGGCATTTGGTTTCAACAGGTTTATGCCACATTGGATATTCTGCACGTGCAATTTGCGGACATGATTATCTCAGATGGAGGTTGATATGAACTGGCCTCAGAGATTGTGTCATATGACTCCTCTAGGCTTTCTCTTGTAATTATTTCTTAAGTCCAAAAGGCAATTATTGACCTTTGCCATGAGTCAAATTCAGACGATTTTATGTGCCAGAATTATGGAAAATTGTACATACCGGATGCACACCACACTGAGAAACAGTGTCAAACATTTTAACGATTTTATATTCCACACGTAGTCTCCGTAGTCCCGTAGGTAGTGTGTTGGCTCATAGGCCTTGGTTCAAATCCCAGGTCAGATATCTCCAACTAAATGAAATATGAAAGAATATTTCTTTGGCGACTTCCTCTCGGTAGATTTTTGGCAAAAACTCTGAGTGTAAATAAAATTGTCATGCAAATGTCTCAAAAATCTGTTATTCGGAATCGACTTTATAATGTAGGTTCCGCCGCTCATGGATAGGAGGAGGATAGGAGAAAGAGGCACCTGGATGCCTACTACATGGAGGATCTAGATGCATGGATATTGGCAGTCTGAGTCGCTTCATCGGAAGCTCCAAGTGGTTCCTGGAATTGGGGAGAATGAAAAACTGTGGTATCACAATGGGCCCGGTGTGCGACCTAAGTGTATCCGCTCATGACTCCATCGAGGGGACAGCCACTTCTACCTACCTACCTACATACCTATGGAGAAGTAATGAAAATTGTTCCCAAAAATGTCCAATTTCGTGACCGCCAATGTATATCGTTGCTAATTTAAATATTTTTTTAATAAATTTTAAGGCTTTGACGCCTTTACGATGTCTTTCAGTAAGTCGCAGGCTCAGTGGGAAATCATGAATTTCATTATCACAGCACGGCATGAAATTAGAATTCTTTTGTGTTGTAAGAAGTGAAAGCAAAAATTCTAAATTTTCTTTTGTCTTCGTCGTATTGTATGAACCAGATATGTAAAGAAAAAGAAAGAAAGAATGGAAGATTAATTGTATTGGAAACGTGTTTAAAACAATGGGATTAACAATCCGAATACAATAACGATGACACTTTAAAGACTGTAAAGCAGGTCAGAGTTCACAAAAATGAAAAGCAAAGAAATGAAAAGAAAAGGAAAATTTAAAGAAAATTAAGATTCAAATTTTATGATAAAAAAAAACTAATTGGGTGGCCATTAAAAACGAGAACAAAAAATTATCTTCAAAAGAAAAAAAAAACTGAAAAATGATTTCCATTCCTTTTCATTCATAAGATTTCATATCAGTTTTCATAAATTTTTCGACTTTGTTTCACATTTTCTTTCAACAGGTAAATTTCAAAATTTCAAGAGTCAGAAGCAAGTTTTATTATGGTCCTTACCCATCCTTGTGCCATACCTGTTTCTTCGTTTCTGTATTTTTCTTTTATTTTTATTCGAAAACATCTTCTTTGTTCTTCAAGATTTTGGTTTCCTGTTGTGCAAATCTTTTTTGTTTGTTTTTACAACATTTTTAAAGAAATTCTTGTTAATTTTTTAAAATACGGCAAAAAAAGGCGTTTTCAACAAAATTAATTGCGGTGTTATTGTTTAGGTCAAGGGTCATATGCTGCATATTTTGACACCTGTATGGGAGGAATTTTTGTACATAAATTGTGTTACTCCAATACGTTGTTACAGGAGTGTTACAGGTTCCAATAACATGCAACGATTAAGGACTTTAAAGATTATTGAATCCTAGGAGAAGCTAGGTCGTAATCGTGACTGAAAGGTTGTAAAGACCAATTATGTATGTATGCATGTGTATGTAAGGAGAATAATTTTTTACATTCTCCTTGTTGTTGGTTTGAACTTAAATGCATTCTGCTTCACCTATTTTCCTAATTTTTGCAGCTTTTTAAATGACCAGGTCTTCTGTCCCTAATTAGGTACATTGAGACAATTATTCCGCAGGCATGTTGCTTTTCTTTTTCGCATTGGTCCTATATATTGTAAATGCTTAGTCCATATTGCGCATTGATAGCGATATATTGCAGGGTCTTTTATTATGTGCTTCCTATCTTTAAATTTAAATAAAACAAAGTGTGTATGTGTGTCCACGGCTGGGTGGAGCGCATTAAAAATTTTCCATTAAATCAGGCTGAACTTAGCCGACGACATTAGTGAGGTATGTTGGCATTTATTGCAGTCCAGATCAACCAATTTAGACCAATCTCTGTGGCCAGTTCACATCATATCCATTTGAGATTACCATGCCCTCAAATTGCTCGTGTAGAATATGGAATGTGGTATAAACCTGTTGAAGTCGCCGTAGGTAGTGTGTTTGCTTATTAGACGTAAAGCCAGGGTTCGAGCCCCAGGCCAGACATAAAAAAATACAAAAAGTATTTTTTCGACGACATCCTCTCAGCAGATTTCTGGCAAAAACTCTGAGAGCAAATAAAATTGCCATGAAAAAGTTTCTCAAAACTCTGTCGTTCGGAGTCGACTTTAAAATGTAGGTCCCGCCACTCATGCAGTCCAGATCAATCAATTCAGGCCAATCTCTGTGGCCAGTTTACATCATATCCATTGCAAATTGCTCGTGTAGAATATCGAATGTGGCATAAACCTGTTGAAACCACATGCTGGCCGTAATAAGTTGCTAATCATAGACCTATAGAGCTACGTTACGATATTCTCAAAGAAAATCCAATCCAAGTTTGTGATTTTTTCGTGATGCCAGTGGCCAGCATGGATCTCAAGCACTCATTGGTGTCGTTTCAAATTCAGCAATTTTGTTTGTTCACGTACCCATTCATCCAGAAATAGATCTCATCACTGAGGGTAGTTTTTCAGTGAAAATTAAAGACAATTGCTAAATGCTCCAGAGACCATTCATTGAACACACGATTGTGCATACAAATGTAAGACGTAAGTTATTGCTTTCTTGACCCATTATCACGGTCATTTATCCCAAAAAAAAATATATCGCCAGACAATGGTTAGGTTAGAGAACGTGTACTTCTCAATTAAGACAAGTACAGTACCCGGAGGTCGAATTGACCCATTGTAAATCGGCAGACACCAAAAACTGAGTTTTTCGAGATGAAATATTCTGGGTTCCCCATGTCCCAAATGCGACAATTTTGAGCTGCATTCCTTAAACAAAAATTTGTTCGAATAATCAGCATTGAAAGCTTCAAGTTCTGGGACCCAGTGAACAATTCTACGACACTGACAATGGTCAGCTGGCTTCACTGGTTGTCTGTGTTAGACTTTACTGGATGAGTCGCCATAGTCTAGTAGGTAGTGTGCTGGGCCTCGGTTCAAACCCAAGGTCAGACATCTCCATCAAAACGAAGTATGAGAAAATATTTCTTCGGCGATATCCTCTCAGCAGATTTCTGACAAAAACTCTGAGCGTAAATAAAAATTGCCATGAAAAGTTTCTCAAAAATCTGTCTTTCGGAGTCAACTTTAAACTGTAGGTCCCGCCATGTATAAAGTTAACACACACAACATAATGGCTGCCTCGGCTGGCCATGCAGTAGCCTACACGATCTGTGCAATTTTTAAGCACATTATCGATTGTGTGCTGCTGTATTTCACCAATGACTTCACGAATATTGTCCTTTAAAGCGTCAATTGTCTCTGGCTTGTCGGTGTAACACTTATCTTTGACGGCACCCCACAAATAATAGTCCAACGGTGTCAAATCGCAGCTCCGAGGTGGCCAAATGACATCAGCTCTGCGGCTGATAATGCGATCTTCAAAAACAAGGCGCAAAACATCGAGTGCAGATTCGGCTGTGTGAAACGTAGCGCCGTCCTGTCGAAACCAAATGTTGCCAATATCCTTCTCTTCAATTTTTGTGAACAAAAATTCGTTCAACATGTCCTGATAACGATCGCCATTGACCACCCCTTGCTCATTTTCGAAGAAAAATGTCTCAATTATGCCTCTGGACCAAAATCCGCACCAAACAGTGACTCGTTTTGGGTGCGTCGGCTTTTCAATGTATGCGTGCGGGTTTTCTGTGCCTCAAATGTGACAATTTTGCTTGTTTACATACCCGCCAAGATCAAAATGAGCTTCATCTGAAAAGATGATTTTTTTTTTGCCAAAATCGGCATCTTCTGTAAGTCGATCGCAGGCCCACTTAGCGAAGCGAAAACGCATTGGATGGTCAATTATTCGTTCAGCGGAAGGATAAAACTAATTATCTGTCAAATCAGACATGAGCTAAGTGTTACCATTCACGAAATAAGCACTAGTTGAAAAAAAAAAACGTTAGATGGCGGACCCGATATAAAAACGTCTCCGAATGGCAGACGCATTTTTATTTACTCTCAGAGTTTTTGCTAAGAGAAAGTAGTCGAAAGAAATTTTTTTTAATATTCACTTTGTTCGTGATGTTTGAGCTGGGATTTGAACCACAGGCTCTCGTTTAATAACATGCAAAGCCAACACACTACCTAATAAAATACGGTGATTTACATTGTTACATAACAATTATTATTACAGTTGCATTAATAAAGCCTGCAGAATTTTCAAATTTCTACTAAAAAATTAAAAATAAATAAGCGAGTACAAGTCTAAAGGCCATTACATATAAAATTTAGTTCTCATAGTTTATTGTAATTTAAAAAATTCTGTTTAAAATTTAGCAAATATGGTCATAACAAATTACATTTTGTATGATATTATAGAGGCCCATAATTATTTATAATGTAATTAATTAATCATTTGCTTAACTTCTTCGTTTTTTTTACTTAAAAGCAAGCTACACCATCATTACTATGAAAAGAAAAAAAATATTTCCCAATAAAATCCCACATAAATCATGGTTATTTATTGTTATTATTTTTTTAAATATTTTTTTTTTCATTTTTTAAAAGCATTAAAATTAATTAAATTCCCATCATATTTTGTTTTTTCCTCTTTGCAGGTAAGATTTTGCGTGTGTTGAGTAGTAGAGTACGATTCCCTATGAGTAAATAGGTCAGTATAATTTTCAAATTTTAATTTTTTTTATGCCACTTAGTTTTTTTTTTTTTGTTGAATTACCTTTGAAGACCATCATATTTTTTTTATATTATTTTATCTTTTTAAACTTTTCTTCTTTTGTAGTTTAAATCATTTTTAATAACAAAAGAAATTCCCATACATACCATGAATACGATGTAAACAAATTAAAAAAAAAATTTGCATTAAATTCATATAAAAAAACCCACAACAATTTATGAAAACATAAAAAAGAATTCATAGCAAAACTTTTCTTTGTTTCTCAGTTATTTATTGAAGAGTTTTTATTATTATTGTGTTAATAATTTTCCGTTAAAAATATAAAAGAAAAAAAGCTTTCAAAAATATTACCTAATATTAAGTAATTTTACAGTTAAATTTTAAATTTTCGGTTATTAATCACAGGCTCATGTCTCATCACTGACTGACTTCGTCATCGTTCTCCGTTTTATTGATACTACATTATTTGTATGTCTGGTAGCTTCACAATCTTTCCATGAAATTCTTGTTATTGGATATTTTCTGTTTACCGTACGATGTGTGTATTTTGTTGTTGTCTGTTAATCTTGTTAACTTATCATCGTTTAGTTTGTTTTTGTTCGCGAAGCAATATATTTTTCCATCGTTCTTTTAGGTTAGGTTAGGTTAGAGAGACAAGTACAGTACCCGGAGGTCGAATTGACCCATTGTACAACGTCCTAGTTTCTCACACCACTTATGTTGTGTGTGTTAATTTTATACATGAGTGGTGGGACCTACAGTTTAAAGTCGACTCCGAACGACAGATTTTTATTTATTGAAAAACTTTTCATGGCAATTTTTATTTACTCTCAGAGTTTTTGCCAGAAATCTACTGAGAGGAAGTCGCCGAAAAAATACTTTTTGTATTTTGTCTTTGATGCCTGGCCTGGGACTCGAACCCAGGCTTTTGCGTCTAATAAGCCAACACACTAGATACTAGACTACGGCGACTTCATCGTTCCTTTAAGTAGCATAAGGATTCAACAAATTGTGTGAATATTATCCTGTTCTGAGCCATTATCTTCACCTCACCACAAGGCTCATCAATTGTTCTTCTTTCAGCTTCAATTCACGTTTTCCAAATATGTCCCGACATTCTACTTCTTTAACTATCCTGAGGATTCTATTTTATGATATTTCTTGTGATGTCGTCTTGAGATCTTCTAAGATTATGCCCAAACGATCTCAAACCATTGAAGTATCCAATTTTCCATGACTATGGCGTATAAAACAAACTGAATTCGACATAGTATACAGGGTTTTGAGGGCCGCTAAATGGCTAATTTGCATGTACTTTTGTGTTAAGAAAACACTACAAGAAGAAGTCTAACAGTTCACATCAACTCTACATGAGATGACCATGCCTTTAAATCGATCGCGTGTGGCACGTAGAGCCGACCTGTTGAAACCACATGCTGTTGGTGTCCAGAATGTCCAATTCAGGCCAAAAGAAATATGGTTGGATGACGTTGCCAGCCCAAAATCAACACAAAATACTGATTTTTTTCGGGATGCATTCGACGCTATTGGATCCCATGTGATTTGCTATCGTTTGTTCACAGACCATTTATCCTGAAATGGATCTCGTTATTCAAGACGATTTGATTGATCAGTTGTCAACTCTTTTAAAGCCCATTCAGCAAACACAAGTCTATGGTCTTTTAAATACAGGTCAGTTGAATTTTGTACGAGTGCAGGCCCAACTCACGGCGTAAAATTAATCAAGTTGTGATGTGTTATACGCCGAGATCTTGTGATAGATTTGCCTCGAATCGACCTGCATGCTTTCATGAACAGATCTCTGGTTGACTAAACAACCAGTGAGCTCGAGTTTATCTATCTAAAATGGGCAAATGGCATGGTATGTTCCCGAATAGAAGCCATTTTGATAAAACAATTTCATTATTTGCACGCATTGCTAAATGTTATACTCATCCAAAGTGATTTAGCAAAACAGAAGGAGTAAACGATAACTAGTTTGACAGTTGCAGGTCCAACAAAATGGCCGTTATTAACTGTCAAAATTCGTATGTCCCTGCTGTTAATGTTAATTAAATTACGAATGAAAATATTTTTGTTTGCCTAACTTGAGTTATTGGATTATACAACACATTTCCTCCTATGAAACTTGATAGAAGGGATAATTTGAAATATCCAGCTGATTACAATTCTTCTTTTGTGACAGATTCTCGTTTTACCTTTTCTCTCCCTAAAAACATATAGTATTTCCTATTATTCATTTGAATATTCACAAAAACAATGAATGTGTGACTTAATCAATGCATGAATGAATAGAATGCCTGTCTACTATTACCTGTGAATGTGAATACTTTGTCTAGCCAATCACATAGTAAATGAAAACCTAAAAAACTCTACAAAATTTACATCACAACTAATTTTTAATCGTAAATTATTATTATTATTACACTCTGTAATTTAATATAGACATGGCAACAACAAAAAAAACTATTGTTTAAAAAATAAAACAACAACAACAACCACAATAAAATTATGTATGAATTATAATAAGAAGCATAGCCGATAATGATTGGCACTTGCATGTGGTCTTGTACAGGCAACGCGTCTCTCTAGGGGAAATCTAAACTGAAAAACAAAACGAACGAACAGGTACAACAAAATAACGGTTGTCTTTCAATGCAACATAGTAAAACTGTAACCAAGTGACAATTACAACGATTGACTTACTCACTGAGCACACATACAGACACACACTCAATATAATATTGACACCTTGCACTCTCTGTCGGGACTCTGTCTCTAAATTGTAAACACGTGTCATAACAATGAAAATTTCATTGTAAAGGAAAGAAAACACTAGTCAACTGCTGCTAATTTATACAGTTAGAGATCTATGCTATTAAATGTAAGATAAGACCGAAGATTTGTAAAGATAAATTCAAAAAACATGAAACTTTTTAAGAATTTCAAGTGGGAAAACAAGAAAATAAAACGTCAGGTAGATTTAAAAGATAACAAGTCATTGGCTTAGGAAGTTCAAGAGGAAAGAATACACAGTGAAAATAGAATATAATTGGGTCCTAAAATTATTATAACGGAAGTTTTAAACTAAGTTTAAAATTAAACGGATGTTTCAAAATTTTTATTCAACTTGTAAGGCAAAAGGGGAAGGAAATAAAATCTAAATTACTTCCTTTAATGGAGTAAAATTAAATAAATTGTAAGTCTAATGTATAATAATAATCATATTAACACACCCGTTACATACAGGAGAATGTCACACCCGTTACGATGTGTTATATTTCTATACATATTGTCTCCGTTACATCAACAGCGAAGTGCATTGAAACGGCCACTAATTTATGTCTTTATTAGACCAGTGTCACACCCGTTACATTTCTTTTGCAACTCCATACGGATTTAAAGGATTAATAATCTATATAGTTATTCGACCCAAGTCCTGCCAATTAATATACTATTCCATCTTCATTACAAAGTTGATGTGCCAATAAGTGACCAATAACACAGTGCCAGAACCTATGCTTCACACCCGTTACAGAAATTTATGGATGTTTATAAGAGTTAATATTATTTAAAAATGTTTGCAGTCCCCAATCAAGGATTTTAAGGCTTATAACTAATTTTTTGTCACACCTGTTACACATTTCTTAGTGCTATGAAGAATAAGTGAAAACAACACTTCAAAGAGTTATTCGTACTGAAGTTGAAAAAAAGTAAAGTAAACAAGCAAGAACCTTGTAACGGGTGTGAAAATGTGTTCATTTTTGTTTTCTATTCCTAATTTGCGAATTCCATTATTTTAATTTATTAAAAACTACTTACACCATACAGTAACGGGTGTGACAATGCATACAATATGCACTTTAAAATTCTTAGAATTTTTCTAGGAAAAAGAAATTATTTATTTGCTACAGTAAAATAAAGAAAAAGTGTAACGGGCGTGACACACACTTTATTTTTTTTATTGTTGCTTTATAAGTAATAAACTAATTCTGTAGTATTTGGAGGCTTGTGTTAGAGTGTTTTGAGGCTTTCTAAAGTAACAGGTGTGACAATACAGTAATAATTAAAATGGAGCTGGTTTAAAAACGCTTTCTTAATTTCTAAAAGTGGTTTTTAAAGAGTAAAATAACATTGTAAGTTTAATTCCTTAAAGTACATTTGCCGTAACGGGTGTGACAATACATTGTTAACTAAAAAGACGCTGCTGTAAAGATACTGCTTTTAATTCGAATATTGGGTTTTAGAGGAAGTAATAATATTGTTAGAATAAAATAAGTTTAATTTAATTGTTTAAAATCTCTCTGATGGAACGGGGGTGACAATGAAATTTTGAATAGAAAAAAAATTGTTTTTGGTATTTAAAAGTTTGAAATAAAATAGAATTGTATTCAAAGCGTGATTAAACTGAAAAGAATTCCAAAAATTCTTTTATCTTAAAGTACATACATACATTCATATTTATGTATGTATATTTATTCATACTTCATTAATCACGTTTACTGGAGAACAGCAAACAAAGAAAACTTTTTCTTTCATTACGTTGAATCTAACGGCATTTTTTGGATTTTTTTATTTTAATCCACTTTTTTTTTTTTTGAAAAACAATCCATCATAAGGAAATTTTGTAATTCATTCTAAAAACAAACACTTAAAAAGGGGTCTCCAACAAAAAGAATAAATAAATGGGTCAGTCTGTCAACACACTAGACCATATCACATATAACTGTTGTATACTCACTTGTAGCTGTACTGGAAACCTTTAACATTTTGGTCTTTCGTTTCATGAATATGAATAAGTCTGTACGTACATACAATTAAAATCAACTGACGAAATGTCATGAACGTTTAATGGATGTTTTATTTGCTCTTTATTTTCTTTCTTTGAAGAAAGAACTTTTGAAATGAAGTGAACTTAATGAAATCATTGTACATAAAGAAAGAATGTAATTACATTCGTAATGCTTTCTCTTCACTTTTAAATGGCTAAACACCCATGTTTCGTGTATAAAACGCATGGCACTTAAATGTTAAAATACTTGAAAGAAATATTTGAATTGGAATTTAAATTTTTATAGAAAAAACACTAGAAATAGAATCATTGAGTGGTTAAATGAAGCCCCATTAATTCTATTGTTCAAACATTTATTTTTTACGATCAATGATCTTTGAATATCTTTTGTTCGTAAAGGAAAAAATGCCTTTTAATTTGTGGCTTGAACATAAATTCGTTTATTTTATGAACGTTTTCTTTGATTCTTCTTCTGACAGTTACATTTCAATAACGGTATTGTATGCTGCATGTTAAGGAGTTTGGAAAAACTATTATACAAGTATACGTTAGATAGAAAAAAAAGATCTTTCTTTTCTTTATAGAGAAAAAACACAGCACAGTACCTCACAGTTGCCCATTGTAAGTGAAGTATTCTTTGTAATTTAAGGTTATAAATTTAATAGGCTTTTGACCTTTTTTGGTTATTCTGTAACCCTATACCTATGTATGTAACATGCTGTCTCTATGAAATCTAATACTAGAAAATATGAAGATGATTGTTTCTTATAATGAAAACAAAAAAAATTATTTTAAATAAATTTAAAATTTTGTTTCATTGTTTTAATGAATTTGAAAGACAGTTTTAAAAAACAAAAGTATGTTAAGAATGCACATAATGAACCTTAGTAATCATATAATAGAACAGAATACAATAAAAAAAATATTAAAAAGATTTTCAAAATTATTTTACTGGCTACAATTTAAAGCAAAAGTCACACCAGTTCCTGCACCATTTACTCTTGGTTAGATGTTCTTTACTGACCTCTGAGCTATAATATTTACAAAAATTTAGAGTCACCTTACTGACTACAATACAATATTGAAGTTAATGTTACACCCGTTACATGTCATTTTAGGACTGGATCTCATTTAAGAGAAATGTATTTAAAATTTTTTGACAATGTTAACCTATGTTCCATGTTTATTTCAATATTCAATATAATGTCACACCCGTTCCATGACAATAACCTACGTTTCATGTTTATTTCAATCTTCAATATTATGTCAAACCCGTTACATGTCATTTAAGCACCAATTTTATGTAAGCCGGTGTTCTTCATAGGCTGCTTAGCAATACTTTTAAATAAATGCAAAATGATAATACATGTTCGATTTTTTTAAAAAACTGTCACACCCGTTACGTATCATTTAGGTTTATAATTTTAATTATTGTATAAGAAATAAGCAATAAGTTGTTAAACATGAATTTTTATAAACAATGTGGCATATTTATTTAAAAGAAAAGTTAGAATCACGCCCGTTACAAAAAAATTTTATATTCTTTTTAAGAACTGTAAATTATTTTAAATTAAAAACTTTGAAACCCCATCTAAACATTTCTATCCTCACATCATGTAACTGTTCTTACATCTTCTTATCTCTTGCATTATCTTCTAAATTACATTTTCATTATTATTTTTTATCAGTTTACTTTTTTGTAATTATTACCTCATTGTTATGAATACTATTTAATTGCTACAATATTTACACAAAATTATTCTTTCTGTTTAACCTTACAAGCATAGATTTATCTTATTTAAGCTTGTGTAATGATCATGTAATAACTTCTCTTTTTTCTGTTTATTTATACTCATGGTTACCAATGGCATAAAGATATCGTAATTTTTGAAATGAAGGCCAATTAATTAAACTTAAATGAAACTTTAATTTTTTTTTCAAAAATCATTTTAAAAACATACAAGTCATGTAATTAGGAATTGAATGAAAAAAAAACTGAAATATCAGCCGAAATCATAGAAGTTACATAAAAACAAGAAGAAATGACATGAAAATAAATATTTACATAAACAATATTTGGTAATTTTTACAATATTAATACAAATTAATGAATAGGCGGTTTTTTGATAATGCAACAGAAATATAAAATTGTAATTGCATAAATTAATTGAATTTATTTGATAATAATACAAGGATTTGATTGAAAAATAAAAGTTACGTTATGTAAACTAATTTACAAAGGAACATTAAATATACTCTAACGAATACTTCTTTTCCTTCAGGATATTTTTATTTACATTTAAAAGAAAATTGTTGTTTTATGAATTTTTTTTAAATATCATGTCACACCCGTTACATCTCGTAACAGCTCTTAAGTTTCAATAAAAGCCTTCGAATAAAAATAAAAGCCTATATTAGAAAAAAAATCCAAAATAATGTCACACCCGTTACTTCACCACTAATGTTATCTTAAAGACGGATCTTTCACAACTTATTTAAAATAATTCGCATTAATTTTACCGCTTACAGTAATAAAAACAATGTCACACCCGTTACTTGTAGTTCTAACAACAATTTTCTTTTAAGCAAGGCATTATTTACTAGCAATATATTTAAAGAAATTCAAATATTTGTTTCTCCTATGTTAAAAATAATGTCACACCCATTACCTATTATTACAATTTAAATTTTCACTTAAGTGAGGTGGCACTATTTGCCGGTTCTTCACAAATTAAATTAAATATTAAACAAAAATGTCACACCCGTTACATATGATTCAGCATTCACATGACATGATCTCTGACAAAACACATTATAGAATTTAGTGCTGTAATCCCACTGTAGTGTACTTAAATATTCGAACTGCGACTGTCTTTACCGCCATTGTTGCGGAGGTTCAATTGTTTCAAAAGCCTTGCACTAGCCCATCCAAAAATAGCTTAAAGACAGTAAACAACCTTGTGAACAGACATTGTGAATTCAAGAACCATTTGTTAGAATAAAAATCGCTTAAAGCTGAATATGTAGATTCTGTCAAGATCAATCAATGAGGACTGAAGATACCCTACGGTAACAGGGATAGTTGAGTTTTACTCTTCCTTTAAGATAAATTCATTGCGATGTCATCTATTGCGTTAAATTTGAAGAAAATTGATGCAGAAAGTATTAACAAAATCTGGGGTTAGATAACGTTCTTTTTATAATCAGTGCTTAGCACATAGCATAGCGTCGAATACACACTTTATTAACAAAGTGTTGTTAGGATTTAATTGTTACATATTTTTACCGAAATTATCCGCATTGTGTACATCTATATTTTGTTAATAATTCTAAATGTAATGAATAAATGAATGATCTTGTAATTGTAAGATCCAGAGATCTTTTACAGATCTTTCTTTGTTTAATTTTAAAAACGTGCATAAATTTAAACGTTTTTTATTTTTTTTTTTCTGTAAGAACGTCAAACTTAATAATGAATATTCATAAAAAAAAATTTTTTACAAAATTTAAATATTTTTGTTAATGAAAAAAATGAACAAAAATTTAAACAAAATTTTGCCAATTCACTTCACTTTCTTTATGATAATGACCATCAAAAGAAATGCTTTAGAAAATGAAATTGTTAACATACACAAACACAAATACATTTTAAACTATTATCAATTTCTTATAAATCATAATTTACAAAAAAAACAGCAACAATTGATTGTTAAACAAAAATTATTTATTATTATTTTTTTTAATTATTATTCATCAAGCATAATGAATGCATGCATGGCAAGCAAGCCACAATGAGTTAAATTAAAAATACATAGTTTAAGCACGCACAATGTGGACGTTAAAGCGTCAGCGACAAAAACAACTAATTACGAGTGCAAGATGAAAAGAAAATGCCAGTAAAAAAAAGAAAAAAAACAGTCAATGGCCGCTTTAAAAGCCATAATTATTGTTAATAACTTTTCACACACATACATATACACACAATAATTAACCATTAATAAGTATGTATTATAAAATAATTATAAAAAGATATAAAAGAAAAAATAAATAAATTAAACAAAAAATATTACCATCCGTTTAATATGATTTTTTTGTTTTTGTTTTTAAGCAAGCATAACTATTGATTTATAAAATATAATTTATTTTTTATCAACATTGTGTATATTTTTTATGCAAATATTTAACAAAAGAAATCAATATTTACTTTAATTTTAATGGTTAGCAGGGGAGGGGGCGATATTTGCACAAATTTTTCTTCTCTATGCCACCAAAACCATATAATGTGTTTATCATAACAAATAAATATAAAAATATACGTATAAACGACTTAATAAAATATTGATTTTATTAATAATCATTTCTTTTCTTTTTTTGTTTTCATTTAAATCTGAACAACAACAAAAAAACGCACACACAAGTCCCATAAAAACATAAACAAAGTATGAATGTAAACAAAGCAGGCAAATAATAACTGTGAAAAGAATGTGCGAAAGTAACAATTAAAAATTAACAAGACTTTGTTTACATAGCGGCAGTAAACGCATTGTAATAATGCAAACAAAAGAGCCTGTGTAATCAAAATATTATTGCTCTAGGTTCAGTTATTAAACAATGTCAGCCAAATTCGATTCAATAACAGTTGGAATGAAAAGTTGGTAGGCTAATACACAGATGGCGCTACCAGCATTAAATCCATATGAGATTTTTAGTTAATCCTAAGTCTCACACCTATAGGCTCATAATTGATAATGCGATCGTCGATTCCGTCAACGACAGATGGGCAGCCTCGGACTAGGGTAGATCAGAGCTGCTTAAACTCCAGAGGTTGTCGGGGTCATTACGGGGGCAGTGCATTATTGGTACGCAAGTAAGGCGCATTGGTCTTGGACACCTTGTTAATGTCTTCTGCATAAGCTGCAGGGATGAGGAAGAGGAAGAGACCGTCCTTCACCTGCTGGGTTAGGTTAGATTGGAGTGGTAGGTTAGGTTAGAGGACGTGTACTTGGCAATTAAGACAAGTACAGTACCCGGAGGTCGAATTGACCCATTGTACAACGTCCTAGTTTCTCACACCACTTATGTTGTGTGTGTTAATTTTTTTTTATACATGAGTGTTGGGACCTACAATTTAAAGTCGACTGCGAACAACAGATTTTTGAGAAACTTTTCAATGCAATTTTATTTACTCTCAGAGTTTTTGCCAGAAATCTGCTGAGAGAAAGTCGCCGAAGAAATAATTTTTGTGTTTTGTCTTGATGTCTTGCCTGGGTCTCGAACCCTGGCTTTACGTCTAATAAGCCAACACACTACCTACTAGACTACGGCGACTTCAAAAAGTGGAGTGATAGCTTTGATAGAAAAAAGCTCACTTGAGCACGCATAGCGGCCCGTTGTGACGCCACAGGTGTACGTAGTCTCTGTAATTACAATGCTCCTCCAAACCAAGGAAGAAGAGGAAGTTGGTCAGAGCAAGGGCTGCACACCTAGGTACATGTCAGAAGAGAAAAAATACTTAGGTGCTTACTATATGGATGATCTAGAAGAACGCTCACGAATTGAAGCTGATGACACGAATTGGCAGTCTAAATCGGTTCATTAGGAGTTCCGAGTGGTTCCGACACTAGGGAATAGTGGAAAACTGTGGTAACACAATGGGCCCTATGTGGCCTAAGCGTGTCCATTCAACTCTCTTAGATGGACAGCCACCTCAACCTACCTATCTACCTAACATCCAAAAGACAGGCGTACAAATGTTAGTGCCCTCGGACTTTTATGATAGTCTGATAGATAGTTTAAAGATAAAAAAGAATTTCGTGTGTTAGTAAAGCATGTTTAAGCCAAGGCTTAGCTTGATAAAAAATTGTATGTAGTTTGAGCCAAGAAAATCTACCGTAGAGAATCTCTGCCGATGAGTATACACAAATTCTAAAAGACCGACATAGCTGAAGCTCCTAAAACGTTAAAGGAATAAGGCCGACATATCGTGTATAAATACCAATCACAACAACGAATTGATGATTCGGAACTGGGTCTGAAGCTGTTCCATCATAAATATTCCAAATTTACACCTCAATATGTCACATAAGTCGCCGTAGTCTAGTAGGTAGTGTGTTGGCTTAAGAGACGTGAGGCCGCGGTCCTAACCCGAGCTTAAACATCTCCAACAAAACGAAATATGAAAAAATGTTTCTTAGGCGACTTCCAATTGCCATGAAAAAAATTCCTCAAAAATCTGTAGTTCGGAGCCACTCAGAAAATTAACACAAACAACATAAATAGTGTGAGAAGCTAGGTCGTAATCCTGACTGAAGGATTGTAATGACCAATTATGTTGTATATGTCACAATGAATGAAACATGGTCCATAGTAGCAGTAACACCGTTTTGGCGCTTATTGACCTGTGGAGTTGAACTCAGATCTAGTCGTTGGTATATCAGTTTTTTCTGTGTCCTAGAAAATCATGTTCTAATAGGTTCCGTTACCGCTGTTTTCATAGTCGGATACTAAGGTAAAACCCATGTTTCTGTACGACGAACGATTTCAGTTGTGCGCATTATGAGTACCAGAGTGTCAAAATTTTGTTAATGGAGGATTTGACAATGTTACTACAATAGAAACGAGTTTTTACGTCGATTCGTCGTAAAACGTATGAGACAAGGCGTCACCATTTCGCGTTCTTCGAGGTCGAATTTTTTGAATATTGCTGGGAAAAATTAGAAACAAACAATCAGTAATGAGCAGATGTTAAATCAAGTTAGATTACTTAGATCCAATATAGAATGCCACACTATTTTAATGTAGAAATGGCTAACATTGCGTTAGCCTTACTGAAATTTGACTAACTAGCTGTGAAGACCCATAGATCAGTACACCGAAACCCTGTATGACGTAAAATAGACTGTGACTTTAAGGACAATTCAACCGTGTCTAGCCAAACAGGATTTTTTGTTTTTTTCTGTAATGTATTGTAAGAAGCTAGACAGATTTCACTGTAGGAGGGTACTGAAATTTTTAAATATTACCGGAAGAAGTATTTTGCGCTAAAAGGAGGTTATGTTGAAAAATTAAGAAACTATTCCAAAAAATTTGTTGTGTATTACTTTGTAGGTCGGTTAATTTTAGGACAGTCTACGTACATATAATCTTTTGTAAAACAGTTTCAATGGCAAGAAAGATAAGAGTACATTTGTTAGGTGCAGAAAGGGAGAAATATCTCGAGAAAGACAGATCTCTTAATACTAGATTGCAGTAGAATTTACCCATTACAGTCATTCTTTCGAAGTATGAATGCTTTGAAATGAAGTTAATTTCGACATGCTGTCTACAATTTATGAAAATGGAGACGGAGTACATCGTTTAACATTAAAATGAGCAAAAGCTACACAAACAAATACAACGAATTTGTTACAAGTAAACCAACAACATCAGTATAAAAGAAAAGGGGATAGAGAAGTAAGCGAGAACGCAACGTGAACAAAATACACAAACAACAATGAAGTGGCGATAGAGTTCTCGAGAAGGCGAAACCCCGAACGTTCGACTTCAAGAACCATCATCAGGCTGATTACGTGGGCATATAAAAAGGCAAGACAAAGCAGGCAACGAGTAGTAGGAATTCAGTCAGTCTTGTGTGAAGACCCGTTGCGTGTGAAGAAAACAGTCGTGGTATGAAGATTTCCGCTGTAAAAGTCTGCGTTGTTATTGTCTACGCAATAGTGGAAAGTAGAATAACGAAGAAGCAAATTATTGTTGGATACATCAAGTTGTAAATAATGGCACACAGTGGAATTGTGCGAACAATAAAGAGTTTAATTAAAACAAAACACAAATTTATTTTTATTTTGTTTGTAATCAACGAACTCATATTCTAAGGAAAGTCTATAAACAAAATATCCTATTGCAATAATAAAACATATTTAAAAAAATAAATAATTTAACTCGCTGTTTAAATAGGAAATATTATAAATTATATCACAATTAACTTCCTATACGTTTTAATTTCACTTCCCCATAGAGCCAGACCAATCAATAAAAATTATTTAAAAATTAATACTTTTGCTCTACATACAATTTGCATAATGATTGAGACAAAAAAACCGACAAACAAATAAGCAAAACATATCAAATATCATATATTTATTGTCTATAATTATTAATAAACAATTAAAAACAATATATACTCGTATGTAAGTCAATAAACAATACCAGAAAAAAACCATAGGAAAGCAGAAAGAAATAATAAAAAAAGAATTCAATAAAAATAGTTTAAAAGAAATGCTCACAAAGTAGGTAATTAGCATACTTCCTATATGTAATTACACTAAAAAACAAAAGTTTACCAACACTATATTTTACATCTACGTTATAAACAAATTTCTTACATTTTTGTTTTTATTTTTATTTTTCTTTACAGATTCTGCGTTTAATTTACACAAAAAACAATGGCCTCTTTAATATTAAATAACAAATTTAAAAAACAGTATTTTATTTTTTACCTAAGCTAAGTAACGAACCAACCTATTAACTTAAGCTAAGCTAAGAGAAACTAATTCGTTCAACAGTTCAACACACCTGAAACCATCTTCTCTATACATTTTTTACGTTCCACCAAATTATGTTTGGTCTTTTGAATACCACACAAATCTATGGCATACAACAGCATCAAGTGCATGATCATGATCTTATAATTACCAACAGTTTAGTAACGCCAACAACCACCACCACTAACATTAGTAATCCTAATTATCAAACACCACACCGTAGAAGTCATTCATCGGTTTCCGATACGGGTCATCGTTTTTTTGCTTCTTTAGCAACAAAAAATCCAACAAATTTTATCGAGAAATTCCTTAAAACTGATCTTCAATCTACCTATGATACCATAAAAAGTTATCATCGCAACTATCCTGCAAATAATCAAAACTCTACGCCATCCAACATAAATAAACGTCTTTCGGATCCTTTGCATTACGAAAGTGGCAGTAAACTGACAGCGTTTAATTGCCTGCAAGGCAGTTATCGTCACAGTTTTGATGGTGAATTTTATGCACCGGTTAAGGTAAACAACAACAACAGCAATAGCAACAACAGCAACAATAACAAAGACTCTGAGATGACTATCAAATGTTCCAAGAATTTATTAGCCGTTGATACTGTTGAACAGGCGCCCGCCACATTACAGAATTATCAGAAAATACCCGAAAGTGAACATGATTTATTGGTTGATTCTTTAGTGGCCTCAAGCGGTGCCAGTTCGGGTGAATTTAATAGCAGTAGTGATGGCAATGCTACTACCGGTAATTCCAGCAGCAGCAGTAGTAGCGGCAACAGTGGTTCATCGTCATTGTCTTCATCGAATCTTTATAAGCGACTTTCCTTTGGCGGCCGTAATTCACAGAACTCGAAAACAGAGAAAAATGGAGATCGTAATATGCAGTCACAACAACAACAACAGCAACAACAAAATGGGGTAAGTAAATAAGAATAAGAGAGTAAAACCACCATTACATAAGAGCTCTATCGGGGAATGTTAAAATCATCCTTTGTTTATGGTGTTCATGTTTGGTGAATAGGCTGCAAACACCAATGCCATCACCGTCTTATAGACAAAGCATGCAGGCAGTCAGTTAACCTGATTATCAGTGTACTCTGTTGCGCTCCGACTAAGGCATTATTTGCTAAACTCAATTGGTACTTATTTGATCTTCTGCTGAAGCAGTAAGACTCTGGGTAGACATATACACATCGGGTTGTTTATATAGTTCGCTATACTCCTGGTCCAAAGCTCTGAAGCTTTAAAATGAGTTTCGTGAGTTTCATATCGATGCCTACGGGGCTTAATGATTCTGATATTAAGCTTGCCTGACCACTGCATTGTGTTCCAGGCATTGGTTATGGCTGAAAATCTCTTTATTTACCCGAACAGCCAGAAATATGATCAATAATCGCCCCAATTATCAATTAACCATTCTGAGTTATAGACCCTCTGCTGAATCACAGGTCATGTGGGAATTCATGGCAATGAGCAAGCAGAAGAGCTTGATGGGGTCAGAACCTATCTGTAGAGTGGGGACAGATGTTACATACTTACTTACTTAATTGATCATGACAGCCCTTTAGTCACGATTTCGACCTTGTTTCTCACACCGCCCATGTTGTGTGTGGTAATTGTATCCCTAAGTGGCGGAACCTACAGTTTTAAGTCGACTGAGAACGACAGATTTTTGAGAAAGAGTTTCTGCCAGAAGACTCTGAGCTGAGGTTTGAACCACGACCATTTCCGTCTTATAAGCCAACACATTATCCACTAGGCTACGGCGACTTCAAAGATGTTAAGAAAGGTATGCTCAACGAGAAGATAACTGGAAAGAAAAATTCTTCTCAAACCAAATAGGTTTGAGGCAAACAATACTTTTGTTGGAAAATTACAAAAAGAGAGGATTTGAGTCATATACCAGACTACCTAGGGATCCATACATACACAATTGGCCATTACAACCCCTCAGTCAGGATTACGACCTAACTTCTCACACCACTCATGTTGTGCGTGTCAATTTTATACGTGAGTGGCAGGACTTACAGTTTACCGTCGATTCCGAACGACAGATTTTTGAGAGATTTTTTCGTGGCAGGTTTTTATTTACTCTCAGAGTTTTTGCCAGAAATCTGCTGATAGGAAGTCGCCGAAGAAATATTTTTTGAACCCGCGTTTTACGTCTAATAAGCAAACACACTACCCACTACCCATTAGACTACGGCGACTACCTAGGAATAACTTGAGGTTATTAACCGGTCTTTTGACAGAACACAGTATACTCAAAGTACACTAGTTCCTAAAGAGGATCGTCTCGCAGCCAATATCTTGATTCTGTGATGATGAAAATAAATCATTAGAAAACACTCATCAGAGGCAGTAATACATTCCAGAAGCACTAGGTGTTGGGGATTATCCCTATTGATCTATATCCTGAAGTATAATAGATCGCAGTACTTTGGCAACTCTTTTACATAGAAGCTCATTATGAACAATCTCTTAAGATTTCTTACGATCATAATGGCCCATAATTATTCGTGTCATACCTTAAACAGAGTCTCCATGGTTTTTAGAATTCAGTCACATTTAAATTTGTGCAAGTTCCTCGTGAGAAGTGAATGCATTTATATTTTTTTTTCAATATTTTTAATGACAGTTATGCAGTCCTTAAGAAGGCAATTAAATTCCTGACTTAAATGAATTTTTATTTTTTAATTTTTTTTTTAATTTAAAACAACCTCTGAATTTTTTTTTCTTAAGATTTTCAACACTTAATTAGCATTGTGTTCTTTTGAAATTTATTTTGAATTTTAATTATAATTGTACAGGAGTTCAAAAAATATGTACCGAAACTCGTTTCGTTTTCAAATTTTTCAAAAAAATTGAATTTCTTTCATTCAATAAATCTTTCTTAATGCCTAATTAATTATTTAATTAGGAATTAAGCAGTACTTTTAAGAAATTATGCAAATTAGTTAAAGTCCCATACTAAGTTATTTGCAAAATTTGATTTCGCAACTAAATAAATAAACAAAAAACAGATGTTTTTTTAACCACAATTCGATATTTGTAAGGCCGGAAAGGAAAATAATTTTTGACGTTTTTATCGATGAGTTGGAAAACTCTTTTTTCTTTGTAGTACATGGGTTATAGAAGTAGGGCAATCGATTTTTTGTTTCTCTTTATCAGTTGTTTTATTACTTTATTGCTGAATTTATTGTTTATTTATTTCATGTTATTATTTATTTAATGAAATCATATCAGTTCGATTGGAATTGAACTTGAATTGTTTTAAAAAAGTCCAAACAAGAATGAAAACAAAGAAGTCAGTGACTCTTTTTTCTATATTATAAATGGTCTTTTTAGTTCGAGTTTATCTCTAGATGGCTGTGAACCTTTAAATTCTTTATGGATTTATTAGAATTTCAAAGCAGTTTTAGAGAGACCAGAGCTAACACACCGCCTCGATTTGTAATTCATTAAAACATATCGAAATTCACGTATTTACAGGTGAAATAAGCCAATATACTAATCCAATACATATGTATAGTTTCTTGGCAATGATAAATGGCAACCCTATCGATCTAGAAACAGCTACAGTAGACAAAACAGAGTATTATTAAACCGCCTCAATTTGTAATTCATTGAAACACATTGAAACTCATGTATCTAAAGGGTGTTTTTTATAGAAGTATAGAACTTTAAGTTGCAATAAAACAACGATGGATTATTCGATTGACATGAATTTTATTTATCCGAAAGATAATCTTATGGCATTACATTTTAAATATGATTTCTGGCATATGACCGCCACAGCTGGCGCGGATGTAGTCCAATCTGGTCAAGCGTTTGTGGCTTTGCCGCATAGACCAATGACTTTACATAGCCCCACAGAAAGTAGTCTAGCGGTGTTAAATCACAAGATCTTGGAGGCCAATTCACAGGTCCAAAACGTGAAATTAGGCGGCCACCAAACGTGTCTTTCAATAAATCTATTGTGGCACGAGCTGTGTGACATGTTGCGCCGTCTTGTTGAAACCACATCTCCTGGACATCATGGTTATTCAATTCAGGAATGAAAAAGTTAGTAATCATGGCTCTATACCGATCACCATTGACTGTAACGTTCTGGCCACCATCGTTTTTGAAAAAGTACGGACCAATGATTCCACCAGCCCATAAAGCGCACCAAAAAGTCAGTTTTTCTGGATGTAACGGTGTTTCCACATACACTTGATGATTACCTTCACTCCAATTGCGGCAGTTTTGTTTGTTGACGTAGCCATTTAACCAGAAGTGCGCTTCATCGCTAAACAAAATTCGCTTATGAAAATCGGGAACAACGGTAATCTCGTTTTGGGCCCATTCGACGAATCTACGCCTTACTTGATGATCGTTTGGCTTCAAATCTTGCACGAGTTGGATTTTGTAAGCACGCAAACCAAGATCCTTCCGCAAAATCTTCCATAAAGTGGATGGACACAGATCCAATTCCTGTGCTCGATGGCGGATGGACTCATTCGGGTCTTCCTCAATGCTACGCTCTACAGCAGCAATAGCTTCTTCTGTACGCACCGTACAGCGTCTCTGGGGATGCGAGTTATCAATAAGAGTAAACGTGGTGCGAAAACGTTAAATGGTTAATCGAATTAACTGCTCTGATGGACGATTTTGTCGACGATAAAATGGACGTAGTGCGCGATACGTTTTCCGCACAGAACCATTATTTTTGAAATAAAATTGCACTATTTGCAAGCGTTGTTCAGGCGTGAGTCTATTCATGATGAATTGCCAAACCAAACTGAGAGTAAATCACTTGACAGCTGTTAAATCGGTCGCCATCTTGAAAAATAATGCCAACTTAAAGTTCTATACCTCTATAAAAAACACCCTATATATGCTCCTTAAAGGTACTAAAAGGAATGATAATAATAATCTTCATTCCACTTACTTAACTGAATTGGTCATTACAAACCTTTTTAGTCAGGATTACAACCTATTTAAGAAACTTTTCATGGCAATTTTAATTTACTCTCAGAGTTTTTGCCAGAAGATTTGTTTGAGTTGTCTGAGCCAGGATTTGAACCACGGACTCTAGTCTAATAAGCCAACACACTATTTAAATCCAGCAGCAAACTTGATCGAACATTGTATATAGAAGGCGTTAAACTCCTGGGCAGACAACAACCAGATCTATCCTTCCAAAGTTTAATTTCCTTCTCCTTTACCCAACTTCCAACAAGACCATAGAGGTAGCAGATTGGATGATGAATACGTCACATCAAGTAGCGCTCAAGAATCATTAGGTTCACACTCGCAGTAGCATTCGCCATTTTATTCCCTAATATGCTATTATTTCCCGGAACCTAGCAGAGACATATTCAATCTGATCCAATGGATTTCTTACAATCACGCACCAGTCGCGTCCTACCCTAGACTAAGTGACAAATATAATATCATTAGAAACAATTCATAAAGCCTTGATACAACTTTTTAGCGGCGTTTTCAAGCTGAAAACGAGTTTGAAATACTTGCAACAAATGGACGAATAACCCGATGAGCTTATGCAGGCACTTAAGAACACAACAGAGGATTTAGTTGAGCCAGACTATTGCAGCATATCCGAAGTAAATGTCGACATAACCAGTGTACAAATAGGAGCCGATATACATCGGGCCCCATTATCAGAACGTTATTAGAATCGTTTATAGAGCATGAAAATGATTTAGATGCGGCAACCGAAATTTCAAAAGCCAATTCTTATAAGACTGAAGAAATTGAAGAGATTTTCGCTGACATACTCAAAAATTATTAGGTTCACACTCGCAGTAGCATCCGTCATTTTATTCCCTAATATACTATTATGTCCCGGAGCCTGGCAAGACATATTCAATCTGATCCAATGGATTTCTGACAATCACGAACCAGTGGTGATTTACCCCGGACCTAGTGACAAATAGAATATCATTAGAAACAATTCATAAAGCCTTGATACAACTTTCTGGCGGCATGGAGAGGGATCGAGCTGAACATTCCATTTTGTCGATAAAAACGAGTTTGGTTTCCAAACGTTAGTAGAGAAGTCTCGAGATTCTTTGTAATAGCAAGAGATTTCCACGTCCTCTGTGACAGTGTTGCAGATTTTGAAAGCCCAATTTATTCTCAGTATCATGGTTTTTCTTGTATTTAATTTTGTTTTCTTCCCTCATTGCTGTTTTGACAACGCTGTCGCTTCTTCTGCCATTAAACGTTATCATCGTGTTCGACGAAGTATGGATTTCCCCTTCAATATTAATTTATGATTATTTCTGCGTATCTCATGTGTTGCCTAGGTGTCTGGTGTATAACCCTTTATTTATTTATTTCTTCGTAACTGTGGTAAATTTATACAACTAATCCCCAAACAAACTATGATAAAATGTGTTGCATACGGCAACAATAAAATGAAAACGAAAAAGAATAACTCACTCACTAGCTAAACAAATACGAAAACAAAAATAGATAACATGACAATGAAATGCCCTTTCTCCACCTAATTTGTTATATTTTTTTGCAATACAAACTCTGAAGGGGGGTGTTGATCAAACCAAATAATGACTTGACTTCTTGGCGGTTAACAATTATTTTGCCAAACAGTTAACAACTAAACGTTAAAATGGTAACAGCTTGATAAGTTTTTAATAAAAATTAAAACAAAAACAAAAGAAAAATCAACCAAATCACTGCCATACAATCAATCAATAATTTTTTAATATAACAGAACAGTTCCGTGGAACAATTAAACGTAAAAATAAAAAAAAATGTAAAACAATCTGAAGAGAAAAGAAATTGAAAGCAATTAAAATTCCTAAACTAATTATTATAATGTTGTTATTGTTATTGTTGTTGTCGTTGACAGGTTCCAACTGATAACTCGATTACACTCAATTTATCAGCCTCATCAATCATACCCGCAGTGAAATCAATTGAACTACAACGCAGCAGTTCATCAACATCGTCTACGGGCGATTTTCTTAGTAAAAGAGAACGTAAAAAAGGTGCCATGACACCACAGCCGGAGAAGACGCCGCTGGCCAACTTACTAACACCCTCATGCCTATCGGCAAAGAATCATGCAACCAGCAATACGCCTACATCACCCGAAAAGGCTCAAAGACGCCGCCTTTTGCAAATGTTGACCAGTTACGATCAACAGAATAAATTTCTACAGCGTGAATTGGCCAAAGAGAAACGTAGACGCACCGAGGAATTGGCTTGTGTGGTAAAGTCGTTGTTGTGTTTCGAAGCCAAGCTAAAGAACGACATGAAAGCGGTGAACCAACGTTTACAGGACAAAGATACTGAAATCTGCCGTTTGGTAAGGCAAAACAGAGCTTTGCGAAAAAAGTTAAACAAGCTGCAGCAAGAAGCCAGAGAATCGGTGCAGGATGAAGGCGTCGTGGAGGATAATGATGATGATGCAGATGCTGATGCCGATGATGTTAATGAAGATGGTGATAAGGACTTGAAAGATTTACTCGAAGACTGTTTGGTTTTGGAAGCCTTGCAATGCATTAATTGTAGACAGCAATTCTATGACATTGAAGTAACCGATAACTGCACACAAACCCAGGGAGCCAACTCTCTAAAGGACTCAAATGGCAAACGAAATAATGGTAAGTAGGTAGGCCTCCCTTAATGTAAAGAAAATAATTTTAATTTTTCAATTCCTCCACCCTCCACAGATGATCCCACAACTGAACACGGCTCTTCGAGTGATGATACAGTCTCATCATCGTTTTTTGGAGCCCGACGCAGTGTACGCTATACCAGCAAACGAACTTCCGGAACGTTTCGTGATTATATGCGTTCAAGGGCTATGAACATAGACGATCCTGCCTTAGAAAACGATATCAATGCCGGCGAAGAGTATGCCACCCAAGCAAGTTATGAAAAGCTGAACATCTACTCCCGTACCATGGAGCGTATGCATGGCGTTAAAAGTGAAAGTGAACGTGATTCCGAGCACAGTGGCTTGGATTGTTCATCCTCGATAACGCGTTCCAACTCCAGAGCCAGTACAAAAAGTTCCAAGAGTACCATCAGCACCGCAACAAGCAAAGCCAGTGAAATTAGCCACAATCTGGAAGAGGATGATGGTATTTTCTCCCCCACCCAAGATGAAGATTTCGAGGAGGAGTTGCTAATGAAACAGGAAACTAAATTGAAAACTGTTAGAGGTTCGGCATTGGAAGCCTTTTCGGAAGCTTCGCCTAAACAAATCTATGAGACTTCGCTCGATGATTGGTATGCCAGTAATTCGGATCAAGAGGAAATATCCGCTTCAGCAGCAGTAACATCGAAATCCTATGGCCAGGGTGCAGTGAATCCTGTATTGGAATGTGTTAATCAGATTTTATTGCAACAAAGTATGGAAGGTGTAGAAGAAAGATCTCAAACTCCTAAAAATTCTAACCACACCATCAACAACACCACTTTACCCAGACGCAGTTCGTTAAGTGATAGACGCAATCAGCGTAGCAATAGCCGAGCCAGTGATAGTTGTTTGCCGGGCTCAAGAAGTGGCACACTGACACGTAAACGTGTACACTTTTCCACCAAGAACAGTATGGTGCATGTGCCACGCAACGATGAAACCGAAGAAGATGAAGAGGAATTGAAATCCTCAAACATGATCTCAAACTATCAGGGTATGGCCAATGCCGCTGCCGCCGCCGCTGCCTATATAACACATTCGCCTGTTATGGAAGGCCATCATGCCAGCCCGGAACGCTTGGAAACCTTTAACTATGAAAGTATTTACAGCAATGAATATGAGCCTATAGGCTCCGAATTAAACTCCTCCAATTTATATGTGGACATGGATTCAAACTCGAAAACCCATAATTTAACGAATGAACACAATAGCAAAAACAATGCCAACAAATTGCCACCAGCCTTGCCACCCAAACCGGCTAATTTATTGAAATTTAAGAAATCCTTGCAACAACTGGATGAATCACCCGATGAGCTGATGGAGACACATAACAACACAACAGAGGTTTTAGTTGAGCCCGACTATTGCAGCATATCCGAAGTAAATGTAGGCATAACCAGTGTACAAATAAGAGCCGATATACATCGGGCGCCATTATCCGAACGGGATTTAGAATCGGTTATAGAGCATGAAAATGATTTAGATGCAGCAACTGAAATTTCAGAAGCCAACTCTCATAAGACTGAAGAAATTGAAGAGATTTTCGCTGACATACCAAAGTTACCCAATGTGGCAGCCATTATAGCACCAAAATCTTCATTGAAACAAAATGATTATTTGATTATGACACCCAAACAGGACAGCAAATTGGGTATTATGGCATTGACACAAGCTAATAATACAACAACAACAACAACATCAGCAAGTAATGCAGCAACAAACAATATGCAATTAAGCTCTACACCATGTAACAAACCAGATCGCAAGGCTTTAAAACTGAACTTATCGCCCATAAATGGTATTCTAACGAATAGTGCATTGAAAGCAAATAAAACGGATTGTAATAGTAGTGTTTTAAGGCCCCAGTTAAGCTCGGCCAATTATCAGCAACAATATAAACGTAAGCATATGCCAAATATTTTACAGGAAATCAATAAACGTTTAAGTCTACCCAATTCGCCTATAACGCCGACCACACCGAAAGGTTCTAACTGCTCATCCTCCAGTTTGTATAATAAATCCTCAACTAATGATGCAGACTGCCTTAACAGTTTACCCTTGCAGGCTGAGTTTGATTGGTACAATTTAGATGCTGAATATGGCAAGAACACTCAAACGGAACTGCATAAAAATAATGAGAATCTAAACACCGTTGTTATGCCTACTTTGCTGGCAGATATTAAGGAGGATGGTGAAAGCCTGATAACAACTGCCGATGAATATAATCTGGATGAGGAATATAAAAATGAAATGGAACAAGAGGAATCTACTGGTAAAAATCATTACATTATGAACGATACATTATGTGAAGCTATTAATCATCCTACGAGCCTTACCAAGGCAAAGAAAATCAAAAAGAATTTAGCCAACTTTGAAAAGTTCATAGAAACGACTTCCTTAACAAGCAAACCATTGCCCACGAAACGTAAAATCTATTTCGCTGGACCATTTGTGTGATAAAAAAAAAGAAAATAAAAATAAACTTAAACTTAAATCATCTCTCTTATACTAAGGATTTTTAAATAGTATTCTTTTTGTTATTATTTTATAAAACTATTTAACGATTTTATTTTAATTTACTTTGTAACCAACCTTTAATGCGACTTCCTAGTATTTCCGTAACTCAATAATGGAATACCCTAAAACACATGTTCATTATTATAATTATTATGTTTACTTTAGTTTATATTAATTTTAATTAATTTCTTAATTATTATCAATTAATTATAAAACAAACAAATATTGTATACTATTATTATCGTTTAAAATTAAGCAAATCTTAGGCAAAATTAATATGAAATAAAAATTTAAATACAAATAAAAACAATAATAAAATCAAAAATAATAGGAAAAATATAAAATTTTATTTCTTCGAAACGCCCTGTTATTATTCACAATCATTTGAAAAAGTCCAACCAGGGGAAATATTAAAGACTCCAACCTATATAACCTACACAGTAGCAGTCTTAAGTATAAGTACAGGGCCTAAGCAAAGTTGGGGGGACACCCTAGCTGAGAGGGCTCTTTAAAGCACTTTTTATTATCACCGACTACAGTAGATCAATTGATACAAGTTCAGGATGATACCCTGAGTTTATGCTTCACCCTCAACAAAAATTGTAATGTAAATCTCTTCATTAGGTTTAGGTTAGAGGACATGTACTTGTCAACTGAGACAAGTACAGTAACCGGAGGAACCATTTGACCCACGGTACAAACGTCCTTAAGAAGAAAGGATAAAAGAGGGGATAGGAAAAAGGAGAGGAAGTAGGAAGGGAGAATGGGAAGCAAAGGAATTACACAGACCAAAGAAAACAAAAAGGGAGAACGCGGCTACACTGATGAAGCCCTAGCACTCCTCAACCAGCTCGTTACTAATAAATCTGTGGAGAGCCTTGATGTCGGCTCTCGACACAGAATTTAAACCCCCGAAGAAGCCCCTGCCAATGGTCCTCAACCTACTACCAAGGGTTGGGCAGTTACAGAGGAGGTGCTCGACAGTCTCCATCTCCTCCTCATCGCAACATACCCTGCTGTCAGCGACCTAATCTCGCAGTAACATCTACTCATTAAAGTAAGGATATCAGTTGTGATACAGATTACAAATGCCTTCCTTCTTATGCACAATTGACTTTCATTTAGACTACTTGCTAGACAATATACGACACTTGTCACAATGTAACTTTATGCCCTGTAGCACTAGAAGTCCCTGATATCCAGAATGGCTCCTAAAAACTTTACCCTCATGGAATATTAAATGCCATTAAAGATGGCTAAATTAAAAGCTCCAGGCTCTTCCTACAGGCCTTCTGCAATCATATTCCACAGCAAGGAATATGTACACTAAGAGTCCGCTCATTCGAGGTAGGCCTGATATTACTAGAAGACCTAATAATAGGGTCGCCGTGGTCTAGTAGGTAGTGTGTTGGCTTATTAGACGTAAAGCCCGGATTCAAACTAACCTCAGGTCAGACATCAAAACAAAATACAAAAAGTATTTCTTCGGCGACTTCCTCTCAGCTGATTTCTGGCAAAAACTCTGAGAGTAAAAATAAGATTGCCATGAAAGAGTTTCTCAAAAATCTGCAGTTCGGCGCCGATTTTAAACAGTAGGCCGCGCCATTCGGGTATAAAAATTAACGCACACAACATAAGTGGTGGTGTGAGAAACTAGGTCGTAATCCAGACTAAAGCGTTGTAATGACCAATTATGTATGTATGTATGACCAGTTTTGATACAGATTACAAATGCCTTCCATGTTAAGCATAATTGGCTTTTATCTAGATTACTTGCCACACAATATGGGGCACTTGTCGGAGTGTAACTTTATGCCCTATCGATTTAGAAATCCCTGATATGATCTACTGCAGATTGACTCCTAAAAACTTTACCCTCTTAAATAAGGAATATTGAATCCCATTAAAGATCGGTAAATTAAAAGCTCCAGCTCTTCCAACAGGCCTTCTGCTACCATATTCCTCAAGAAGGAATATGTACTCTAAGAGTCCCCTCATTCATGATAGGCTTGACATTCACAGAAGACTTAATAATAGGGTCGACAGAGCCACATTTATTCGTTGTCAGAAGTTTACGTTGTCTACTAGCCTCATATTTTTCCCCGGATCCTACTAGATCGCCTTGAAGTATACCGGATGCTTATGTTTAAGAGACGTTGATCGAGTTGTGGGTTTCTGAACAATTAGAAATTGAAGATAAAAAAGCGGACACACTAAGCAGTTCAATGCTAACGAATTTTGACTTGAGGTTCGGATTTTTTTCTGAAAATTTTGCTGATATCTATCTACTCTTTCTCAGAAGTCGATCTGGCTGACTTTCTTACTTGAGGAGGGAGGCTTCAATCATGTTAATTTTATAAACTCAAAAAAAATAAAAAAAATTAAGACCAGGGGGGTTACTCTCTATTGCGATGCGAAATGAAAATGGTTCGTTCTTTTCTGTGCTTTCGTATTTGCCTTACGCATTCCCTTGCGTAAATCTGGTATCATTTTCAACTAATTTTACGAAAGTTTTTGCGTAAGCGATACGGAGTACCAAATTGTACTCTTAACGCATTTAACTTACGCATCGAACTTGCTTTCGCATCGCAATAAGGAGTAACCACCCAGGAATTAAGGACAGGTGATACGATAGACACAACGGTGTGGCTTAAGGCGACTGTCAATATAACCTACTCTTTGGAAAGTAACATATTGGCTGTGGTAAATGATTGATTACCTATCAATCTGATCAAAAACATACAAAAAAAACTTTCCTGATCTTTCCATTATCGTCACCATATGCTTTAGAATTGGGACAATTTCGTTACGATTTAGCAGTAATTCGCAAAGGGAAACTTGGTCGATGAGAACTTAATTTGAGCTTTTTTGTGTATAAGACTTCATAATCAGGTATACAAATCCAAAGTGCAGTATGTTTCTATCGGATTTAGTCGTGATTGCATTTCCAAGCCATTAGGTTAGGTTAGGTTAGAGGACGTGCACGAGTGCGTCAAACAAGACAAGCACAGCACCCGGAGGTCGAATTGACCCATTGCACAATGTCCTTAAAGAGGGAAGGATAAAAAAGTAGAGGATGTAGGAAAGGGAGAATGGGAAGTGGAGGAATTCTAAGCCATTAATCTGGTAAAATTTTGAAGTTAAAAAACATTGCAACCTCATGTCTCACCATTTATCCCAACTTGGTACTCTTCCAACTCCATCCATCCATATGGAACTTACAGCATTTACATTTAAAGTTAAAAAAAATTGTCTATAATTTCGATAACTTAACATTTATTTTGAATTTGACACAAACTTCGAAACAGAAAATAAATAAAAAGTGAGAGTACTTTAGGCCAAATATAAATTTGACCTTTTTCTTGAACAGATCAGTCGTAGAGAATGGCAATTACGAACATATTCAGTAGGAATGTCGTTAACGATTTAAGAAATTTTCTAAACTCCCATTTGATCTAGGAAAACTGTTAAGGTGTTCTTCATATAATCACTTCTCAAAGATTTCTTATTAAGGGTTTCCCTTAAGGCATACTGACAGGATTTAATGTTATAAGGGGTCTTAAATTTCTGTTCGCAACGCATTAGACCCAATTGTATGAGTAAATAATTGAGAACTTTACGCTCTTGTTTAGTTTTAACAGCATGATCTACGCACATTTCATACAAAGAGATGGCCAAATCCAAAGCTTCACTTGATGCCTGCGATAAATGAGCACATTTAAGGGTGGTAAATATAAGCAACAAGAGGTAATTGTCATCGGAAAAATGCTAGAAAAAAACCAATAAAAAAAATGGTGGTGGTTGTTGAAACACACAGTACGATTACGTTAGAATATTTAAAGCGCGCATAACATACCTCAATGATAGCTTTAAAGGCTTGTAGCTTATTTTTTTCTTTCAAAGATTCAAACATTTGTAGGGAATAAGGTTGCTGGCTCAGGCAGAAGCTTTCGGCTGTGGCCTCAATATTTGTGGCCGTTGTATCAAGGTTTACACTTTTAGTGGAAATAAACGATTCGTTAGCATTAAGCATCTAAGAGAATTGGAAAAAACGTGTGTTATATTCAGCTCTGAAATGTAAAATCGAAAAATAAAATCCCCTCCCACCTTGGTAGTAAATGCCTGTGAAGTAGTATAGGCTGTTTCTTCGGCATTCTCTTCCTCTTCGTCAGCCTCTTCGGTGGAATCATTATGATGATCCTCATACAATTCATTCTCTTCATCGACTTCTTCATCTTCAGTATCGTCTTCATCATCGTCATCATTATCGTACTCATCTTCATCGTCTTCTTCCTCATTCTCAGCCTCTGATTGATCTTCGTCCATTGGATCTAAAGCATCCGGATTGGCACTACATTGCATGGTTTCCTTGATGCGTTCACAACCCTCAAAGCCAAACTAAAGACATTTGTTTTACCGCCCCCCAAAGTAAAAAGAGAAATTTACTCCAGATTTACAAAAAAAATCAATTGAAATGCTTTTGACTTACATGATTGCCATCTAAGTTCACTCTGGTTAGATTGGGTTTATTTTGAAGAGCTTTCGCTAAAACTACGCCGCCATCGGGACCAATCTCGTTGAAACTCAGATCTAAAATTTCCAATTCCCGATGATTTTCTTCTAGAGCTTCGGCGATGTGATACGCACCATTTGTTTTCAGTAAACAATCTCCGAAATTAATCTCATGCAAGCTAAATTGGGCGAGAGGGATGATGATGTGGACAATGATTGTTAAGAGAAAATATTGAAAAGAAAATGGGAAAACACGAAAATAAATGGTAGGGAAGGTAGATAGAGGAACACAAAGTCTGATACTGAATTCTTTGTCAGCATAAGGGCGATGCCGGAAGTGTTTGTTAATGATTTTAGGATGTTTTGTAATGATCCTAGCTGAATCGCAACAAAATCTACAAAATTTCTGAAGCAGATGGTGACTAATAATAAAAAAATGTGTCCCTTAGGTTAACGCTAAACGATCGGTAATGAAGCGATGAGAGGCGCTGCATACAAATACGGAAATTTTTCAGTGTCTTTTACAGAAAGTGACTAAATGAGGTGACTCATTTACGGAAGCCTGAGATTATGCACAAAGTGATTGCCTTTTTTCCTATGAAAAATTCGTTCGTTGTGTAAAACAACCCCCCCCCCTCAAATTACAGCTTTTTTTCAATTTGGAGACATTAATTATTTGGTAATGGAAATACTTTTACAAAGGAAACTACCTATTGAATATATTGTATTGGAACTGAAACACCATGACTGGTATGGAGGGCTAGCTCTATGTGGAAAATATTCTATCTTTCTATAGAAAAGTGCCTTAGCAACTATTAACGTTTTTCACCTTTTCTTTTTACTACATTTAATAAGAGCTTAAAAATATATTACAAAATATACTCACTGTGGCAAATGGGCTAAAGCCTCCGCTATATGAAATGCACCTTTGCTTATCACTGTATTATCATTTAAATTCAATACTTTTAAATTCGTATTTTGCTTAAAACTTTCCGCTAAAGCGGCTATGCCTTCGTGATAGATGGAATTCTGTGGCATAACAATCTCTTCCAGAGTCTTAAGTGTTGTAAATATCTGGGCAATAGCCTTGGCGCCATCGTTTTCCAAACGATTGCGACCGCCAATGAAAACTTTCAATTTTAGTGGTGTACCGGCAGCTGTACTATTTGTATGGCAATCGATTATGGCCTTGGATAACATGCGACCGCCATAAATGCCCAAACCACAGTTATTCATGTGTAATTCTTGTAGGCTATAGCATACGGGTGAACGTAATAGCTCTTCCAAGCCCGCCATGCCATGAGGACCGATGGCATTATCACTTAAATCAAGCACGGTCAAACGGGCACCAGCCACTGCCATACCTTTGCCCAAATGCTTTAAAGCTTCGGGAATTTCTGTTTTCAGGCGACTGGTAAACATATTTTTCCATAACGCCTTACGGAATTCTGGATGTTTCTCCAAGGCTTTGCCTATAGCAGCGGCAGCCTCAACACCCAATGTATTGCCTTCTAGCTTAAGGTAATGCACCACTTTATGATTTTCCAAGGCAGTAACGATGTCCTTTACTGCACAACAAAAAAAAGAAATTATTTTAAATTTTTATAAAAATATAAAATTTAAAGAACTCTACTGACCATCTTCGGCTGTATTCCATTTGCAATTTTTGTCTGCAAAACTTAGGCCTTCCTCAGCAGCCTGAGATAATTCATTTGCTAATTTGGTGAAACTGAAATTGGCCGCCATTTATGTGATTTCCTTAATATTTTGTAAAAATTCTTTAATTTTTTTTAATACACACAATACAAATAATAATAACTGTTTTTTAACAAAACACACACAATAACCTCAAAATACGGCGCCGTTTTTTTGCGTTTGTTTTAATTTTTAATGGCAGCTGTTATAAACCGGCATACTAAACGTTCACAAGGAATGATTAACATTAACTGTAAATATAAAGTTTATGGAATGGTTTAAACCAAGGCGAATTTATTCTATCAGGTGACCGTGTCTCGACAATAAATACAACAATCCAAAACAATAGGCATTTTGTTTTTGTTAAACAGCAATCATCTTGTCAAAAAATTAAACCTCAAACCTCCATAGGAAATTAATAAAAGCAATTAAAAATAACTAAATAAATTATAAATATTTAACATTTTTATGTCATTCTAAACTACGTAATAGTGCAGCACCTATAAATTCAAAGATCTATATTACATCGAGAACAATGGCAGCTGCAAACGTTATTTCTTATTCGTCATTGTTTAGGCACCCTTTCTGCCGACCACTGCTTAAGGCCACCTTATATATGAATTCGCCTTGATTATTGGCTTATAAGCCGCTGTATTGTTTACATTATTTTCATTTTTTGTTTATTTTGTATATTTACTACTCAAATATGTTTTCTGACATTTCATTTCACTGAGAAAGAAAATAAGAAAAGAAATATTCCCCTTAATAAAAAATTGTGTATTTTTCTCACGTCTTGACATTTTTTTGTTGTTATTTCAAACAAAAATTCCAACATATTTTTACATAAAAAATTAACAAATATTTATGCAATAAACAAGGAAATTGTCTAGCCATTCAACAATTAAAGAAAACATGTGTAAATTAAAATTTCAAAGACATTTGGGGTTTTTAAAATTATTTTAGAAATCTTAACAACAGCAAAAACAACAACAACGATAACAATAACAACATCAACATTAAAGCACTGAAGAAAAGCTAAATTCCATCAAAAATTCCTGACTGCTTGCTTGTGTAGTCTTTAGATGACTCAATGCTGTCTAAACACGGCCGCAAGATGTTGTTGACAAAAAAACACTGGCTTTTTCTGATGGGAGTCTTATGCCTAATGGTATGCCTGGGCTATTGGTTTATTGGTTCCGAGGTTAAAATAGATGGTAAGTAAAATTAACTTAACCTTTTTCAAACACAGTGGGTCCTGTATCTATCAAAACACCCATTTATCTTCCGTAAAGCCATAAAGCCCTTAACAAAATTCAATAATCCACAAAATCCCCCATTAGGGGGTGTATCATCAGACTTAGCAGCGTCGCCCTTGGATAATTTCGATTATGAGGAACAGCTGGTCGTTTTGTACAATCGTGTGCCCAAGACAGGCTCAACAAGTTTTGTAAATATTGCCTATGATTTGTGTAAGAAGAATCGTTTCCATGTTTTGCATATCAACATAACAGCCAATAATCATGTGCTTTCATTACCCAATCAGGTAAACGTAACACGCTAAATATAACCTTAATGTTCTTGTTAATATTTGTTTTATCATTGCAGATCTCTTTTGTACGTAATGTCACCAAGTGGCATGAAATGAAACCGGCCCTTTATCATGGTCATTTGGCGTATTTGGATTTTTCAAAGTAAGCAATATATTTTTGTCATATTATTTCGGTTGTAGGGGTTTTCTACCGAGTATTACTAGCTCCATCTACATACATATATAGGATTAAGGCCAAAATTCAATGGCCGTGGTAATAACATACCGCGGTACGGTAAGATCTTAGGAGTTTCTTCAATAATAGGCTGTATTTCTGGGTGTATACAGAAGCGAAAACAGTAACTTTGTCCAGATACAAGGTGATAGAGATCTAAGCGAGTTGTAGTAAAAAAGATGTCAGAAGAGGTCGCTCGCATACATGAAGAAACCATAATCGTATCCGTGAAGTTGCTTAATGTGCTGTCCTCTAGACAACTATTAATGGAGGACAATCAGCTACCCAACAATCACATCCTGCGGCATATTCTGAATTATTAGAAATTACTTACCTTAGTAGGTAGTGTGTTGGCTTATTAGACGAACAAAAGAACAAAATACAAAATATTTCTTTGGCGACTTCCTTTCATCAGATTTCTGGCTAAAACTCTGAGAGTAAATAAAATTGCCATGAAAAGTTTTTCTGTAGGTCCCACCACTCATGTATAAAATTAACACACACAACATAAGTGGTGTGGAAACCAGGTTGTAATCCTGACTGAAGGGTTGTATGTATGTTGCATCTACGATTCGAATTTGGTGCAACACGTATCGGGTTAGAATATTTCTAGATTCGACTTCAGCTCCAGTCTGAATAGGATTCCGAATTGGCTTGCTGAGACAAGGGAAATTCTACTTTAACTTTAATTTAGGATTTAGTGTAGTCCGGAGATCATATTGGGACCGATTTCAGTTACCAATAACGAAAGGGCACGACTTAATATTGCACCATTGCCAATTATGGTTTAAAAAGGATTCCGAGTTGTCTTGCTGAGGCAAAGGGAATTCCTTTTTAGCTTCAATTTGGATTAAATGTAGTCCTGAAATCGTATTGGGACCGAATAATCCTGTATTCTATGGACAAGATAATACTATTGAAGCCGTCAATTGTTTGGAGCAGGGAGTCTGTTACTAGAAAATGAGGAATGTCTTTCATATTACATGCAGGGTTTGATCAAGTTCGATTCGAAAGCGATTCGTTTGAATTTGTGCGACTTTTGTCAACATTAGTCTGTCAAAGCATCCAAAATGTAGTTTAAAAGCATAAAGAATCCCGTTTTGCATCGTTTTTCAATTGAAGTCCTCTGTATTGCAATGTTTTTTATGATCATGATCTTTCTTTAATCATTTTCTTTATTTTCCAGATTCCAAATAGCCCATAAACCCATATACATTAATATAGTACGTAAGCCTTTGGATAGACTTGTTTCCTATTATTATTTTTTACGTTACGGTGATAACTATCGTCCAAATTTAGTGCGCAAAAAGGCGGGTAATAAAATTGTAAGTGCAATGCAATGCCGTCTTTTTTTAATATTCTCTAGAGTTTGTTTTAAAAATTATTACTTTTTTTTGAAAGACATTCGATGAATGTGTGGAACAAGAGCAACCAGACTGTGATCCCAAAAATATGTGGCTACAAATACCATTCTTTTGTGGACATTCTGCCGAATGTTGGGAGCCGGGCAGTCAATGGGCCTTAGAACAGGCCAAACAAAATTTAGTCAATGAATATTTTCTGGTGGGCGTAACCGAACAAATGGAAGATTTTGTTGATTTATTGGAAAAATCATTGCCCAGGTAGGAATACTTTTTGGTTAAAAAAAAAGAAATTTTTTTTATTAATTCCCTTCTGTGTAATAAAGAATGTTTCAGGGTTTCACGGAATACTATCGCCATTCAAACAAGTCCCATTTAAGACATACTACCTACAAAAAGCTACCCAGCGATGAGACTGTAGCCATTATTATGAAATCAAAGATATGGCAAATGGAAACCGAATTATACAATTTCGCTTTGGCACAATTCGAATTTAATAAGCGGCGTCTAATACAGCCGGATAAAAAGCAAATACAAAAGTTTATGTATGAAAAAATTAAACCCAAATAAGCCCTCGTTTTTTTTCAAAAGCAGCTAAGCACAATAACAGTGTATTGTAAATAGTATTGTTTTCCTAAAGATGTGTATAAAAAACATAATGTTGGAACTTAATGTACTTAATTTATTTGAAATTATTATAGAAATATTTTTAACATTTTTGTTATTTACATATTTTTACTTCCAAGAACCCCCTCCCCCCCCCCCTCTTTAACTTGTAACATTTGTAAACACACATATTTGCCTTATTTTGTTATTAGCAAAAAAAGAATATGAATTTAATTTCAATATTTAATACATATTTATAATATTATTTTATAATTTATATAAACAACAACAACAACAAAAACAAAGTAAAAAAATATTTAGTAGAAGAGCAATATTTAAATATTATTAACCAAAAAAATTGTAAATTATTAAAATTTAATGAAAGAATGTGTAGTAAATTGTAGCATATCATATCATATTAATTTATGAAAGTCAAAATGTAACCCAAAAGATTCCTTAAAAACAAAACAAGTTTTTTAAATGTTTTATATGTATATGTAATGTTTAAGTTCTCTTTAGTTATTATCTTTTTTATATGTACACAATATATATGTACACAATATATATATAAATACTTATATAGAAATGTTTAAACATATTAGTTTAGTTTAAAAAAAAGAAACAAAGAAAAACACTATAAAACTTAACAATTAACATTTTATACCTATGGACAATACTACTAAAAAGAAAGGAAAAGAAACATAATAAATATTGAAACAAAACAACTACTGAATAATAATAAAAAAAAACCATACAAATAATATTTTAGTTAAATATTAAAAGAATTTATAAAGACAACATTAAGAAGTAATTTAAACAAATTAATAAAAACAACAAATAAAAGAAACTTATTTCAATAAAAAAAAAAAATTAATTTTATTTTTAAATCTCTTTAAAGCCTATATACATGCATACATACACCTATTGACACCTAATTAGAAACGCTTTTTTACTTTAGCGCTAAGTCAGTAATATTAATAATTTTTGGGAAAACTACCGTTATGTTGCCTTCCAAACACTTGTATTTTGTTTATTACTCTGTTTTATCTTTAAATGCTTTTACTTTCTTTATTAAGCATTTAAATTACCGTTATTTTTTTGCAAACTTGTAAACACGTTCTTAGTATAGTTTAAAAAAAGTGCGACACATAATTAGAAACGATCATTTATTGTTTAAAATTTGCTGTGAAAGACAATATTTAGAAAAAGGTAGTTAAATATATTTTTTAATTCAATGTGTTTAAATATATTAGCCTAATATTTTTAAGTTTTTTAATGGGAAAATGTAAGAGCTGCACGCCTGAAATAAGGAGCTCTATTTTCGAACTGCGTAAAGCTGGAAAGACATATAGAGAAATATCAGAGCAGCTTCAGTGTTCAAAAAAAATGGTCCTTAACGCTCTGAAGCACATTCAAAAATATAACACTACATCGAACGTTCCACGACAGAAAAGGCCCAGGAAAACATCAGACTATAGAGACCGCATTATTGGGCGAATCTCCAAAGCCGATCCAAAAAGTCGTCTACGGATATCCAGCGTGAAATTTGCGACCATTTGCATTTGCAAGAGAACCATTTCACGTCGTTTGGTTGAAGTCGCGCTAAATGGCAGAGCAGCACGCAAAAGAACACTTCTGAGCAAAATTCAGGGAAAACGTCCCATTTGAATTGGACAGCCAATCAATGGAAATATGTGCTTTTAAGCGGCGAAACTAGGATAAATCGCCTTGGTCCAGGCGGTCGTAGATTTTTTAGAAGGCCCATCAACCAAGAATTTAATCTTCGCTATGTTTCACATGCAGTGAAGCATGGTGGATGATCGACTATGGTGTGGTCATGTTTTTCCTGGAATGGTGTTGGTCCAATCCACAAAATTGATGGAATTTTAGATAAGGAAAAGTACGTTGACATACTTAATAATGTGATGTTGCCGTGGTCTGAGGAGAATTTGCCTGTTATCTGGAAATTTCAACAGGACAACGATCGAAAGCACACGGCCAAGGTAACGAAGAAGTTCCTTGAAGATAATTCCATCAATGTTTTGGAGTGGCCATCATCAAGTCCGGGCCAAAACCCCATCGAACACCTATAGGGCGATGTGAAAAAAGCTGCGAGCCTCAAAAATGTTACAAACATGGCGACTCTTTTCGAGGTAGTTAAGAAGACATGGGAGGCAATACCAGTGGAGCGATGTCGTAACCTTATAACATCAATGCGGAGGCGATGTGAAGCTGTATTAAAACAAAAAGGGTTTGCAACAATATATTGACAATAAGTAAGAATATAAACATAATATCACAATTTTTTCTAATGGTTTTTATCGTTTCTAATTAGGTGTCGCAGTCAATATTTGAAAAAATTGTGTTCTTTATTTTAAGTATTTAGTAATAAGAGATTTGTTAAGTTTTTTTGTTTCTTTTTTATGCCTTTATAAAATTAAATAACAAGTAGTGTGAAAAGAATAAACAATATGAAAAATATTTCAACATTCTATGAAATTTTAAAGCGTTTCTAATTAGGTGTCAATAGGTGTACATGCATACACACACTTGTCTAGTGAATACAGTGAAAAAGTCTTCATAGTGTTCAGAATAATGCTTTGCCGACTGCGACTGGTTAAGTGGAAATTATCAATGTTGACCATTAACATGAGAAAACCGGGGTACTATTTGTAAGGCAATACAGCGTGCCATCATCCTTAGCAACCCAACAATCGTCTTCCAATCATATTTATTTTTAATTTTATTTTGAAATCTCTTTAAACCCTCTTTACATACACATACGTGTCTAGTGGATAAAGTAAAAAGACTTCCTAGTGTTCAGAATAATGCTTTGCCGACTGCTACTGGTTGTAAGGAAATTATCTTTGTTAACCAGCTACATGAGAAAACAAGGATACTATTTGTGAACCAACACAGCGTACCATCATCCTTAGCAACCCAACAATCGTCTTCCAATCATATTTATTTTTAATTTTATTTTGAAATCTCTTTAAAGCCTTTCTACATACACATACGTGTCTAGTTAATACAGTGGAAAAGCCTTCATAGTGTTCAGAATAATGCCTTGTAGACTGCTACTGGTTGTAAGGAAATTATCAATGATCACCATTAACATGAGAAAACCAGGATACCATATGTGAAACCACACACTGTGCCATCATCAGCATTATTGAGGTAACAATTACCGTCTTCCTATCATATTTAGAAGGACGTTTGGAGATACATATGTACACATGTCTGGTGGATACAGTGAAAAAGCCTTCATAGTGTTCAGAATAATACTTTGCAGACTGCAACTGGTAGTGTGGAAGTTAACAGTGTTAACCGTCCACATGAGAAAACCAGGGTACTATTTGTGAAGCAACACAGCGTACTATCATCACCATTGTTAATGTACCAATCACCGTCTCTATCATATTCAGAAGGACGTTTGGAGATACATATATTTTCGATATCCAGGACTACGTTATATCTGCCGTATGGAAAACAACAAATCTACCACCGGCAAGGTTAATTTCGGAATAATACGCAATTCAAAATACACCAATTCGCCATAAATTCACCTTAGCAGTGCTTGAAACGTCAGTGCGAGTTGGCGATGATTTCCGCATCAGATCCAACAGTGAGGACGTTGTGCAACGTATTAATATTCCAGCGGCTGCGCTGGCTCGGCCATGTCGTTCGAATGGAGGAGGATGCTCCGGCGAGACGTGTATTTGATGCGGGGATCTGCGGAAGTCGGCGATGATCACGACCTTGTTTGCGTTGGAATGGGCCAAATCAAGGAAACCCTGTCATCGACTGGTGTGACCAACTGGCATAGGAGCGCAAGAAGCAGAGCAGCCTGGAAGAATGTGTTACGGCTGGCCAAAATTCGTTAATCAGGTTGTTAATGGCCATTTAAGTAAGTAAGTATTTGGAACCTTGTGATTTTCTTACTTACTGTTTCTTTTTCTTGTTATGTAACTTAGTGTAATATATATAGGTTAGGTCGGAGTGATAGCTTGAGCACGCATAGCGGCCCGTTGTGATGCCACGGGTGAACGCAGTCTCTGTACTGACCAAGTTTTACCAAAATCAGGGAACATATATTATGCGTTCAACATTTATAATGTCGCCTCTAATTTTCAAATATCTCGTAAAATATAAGATTCCTTTTGAAGATTTATTTATCTTTTCATGTACTTTTGCTACTTACGTAACGTAATGTATCCATTAAAATTCGTTTACAAATTGAAATAAAACGTCATTTTCGATTGTATGAACTTGTCTTACAAAATTTAGATTAATTTTTTAGAATTATAATTAATTTTAACATAAATTTTAAAGTTACGTAATGTAGTTACGTTTAAGCAGTAAATAAGTTGTTACGAAACGTAATTTAAGGTTTTTTGTTTTATTTTTTACAGTAAAGTTAAACCATTTGATATGATTTTGTAAATGTTTATTACTTCTTACGTAGCTTACGTAACGTGAACATTACAGTTAGTAAGCCAGTAAAAATATTCAATTCAATAATAAACTCTTATTTATTATTATTTTATTTTTACAGTGTTTTACAGTGATACTGTAAATTTGTATGCATTTTAGAAGTTTTAAAGTTACGTAACATATACATTCAAATTGTTAACACAGTAAATAAATTAAAACAAAATGTTCTTACAGATTTATTCTTAATTATTTACAGCGGCATTAAGTTCTTTATCTGTAATAATATTGTAAATTGTGTTAATTACGAAGTTTTAAAGTTACGTAATGCTGGTTTTAAAACTCATTTACGTAGTAAAATATTATAATAAAATTTCCTTTGAATAATTTTACTCTTTAACAGCGTTTTTAACTCATTTTAACTGAATTTCGAAATTAAGTTAGATTTTCGACATTGCGTAACGTAAACATTTTGTAGCAAAAAAAATAAAATTGAAATAAAACTAAAAAATTTTTGTTTTCAAAATCACTTTTATTTCGGTTTTTAATTCTTTCTTTTTTTCATTTTATATAAATTAATATGTATGTGCAGTTGCTTGGGGTTGGAAAATATTACGACGTCTACGCCTTAGGCCCAATAGCGTTAAAATGAATTTAATTTTCCGACGTATGCATTTCATTTTCCATTTGAGACACTTTCTTGAACACATTTTATGAAAAGATCGCCGCCTTGGCCTTTTTAATGCCGATTTATTTGCACAAACCAAAACTAGGTCGTACTGCATGAACGTTCGAATGCAGAAAGACACTCAATTGGAAATTTACAATGAAAAATATCATGTTCAGTTTCACCTTTTTTGCCTCAATTATATATTCAAAATTTTTTAGAATTTATAATCAATCGAATGCGCAATATGCAGCAAAAAAAAAAATTGGAATGGAAATGAAACTGCAGTTTTACTTTGAAACGATAGCGTCGTACAAGGTTGTTTTGTAGCGGAGCAAAATTAAAATACAACTGTTTGGGGAAATAGGGCGCGATTAGTTAATAAAAAAAGGGTGTCTGATGTGCACTATATACCGCATGTACTGCTATTGCCGATGATTGGACGCTTTACCGACATCAAAGAATACTAAAGAAAGAAAGGGGTTTTTAGAGCTCACTGACCAATTTAGTGCAGACAAGAATCTTGTTGGTTTTGGGGTGTGGCATCGATTTAACTCGCCCTTCGGTTCAAAATAATTCGACCTAAGGGCTTTAATATTCCATACAGCAGAATAATGTACCTCCAGGTGTTGTAGTCTTTTGCCGCATCTTTGTTTCGGTTTATTACCAAAGTTTCTAGCATCCATACATAACATAATTGGTCATTACAACCCTTCAGTCAGGATTACGACCTAGTTTCTCACACCACTTATGTTGCGAGTGTTAATTTTATACATGAGTGGCGGGACCTACAGTTTAACGTCGACTCCGAACGACAGATTTTTAAGAAACTTTTCTTTCTTGCACCCACTCAGAAAAAATTCGTTCTTCTAGAGATTTTCGAATAGAGCGCACTAAGGATTTCTATTGTAGTTTCGTTTATTTCCGCAACCTTCCCTACTTTAGTCTTCCTTAAGGCCGAACCTATTTCCGCCTGTCTTAGGTAATCCGCTATTGACACACGCGACCTTTGATAAATTAGGAAAATAAAACCACAATATTTCCGGGGATTAGATTAGACTTTCAAGACTCTTTAAAAGGTATGAGGACCTTTAAGATTAAATGGGAAACTATTAAATTGCCTGCTTTAGATGTCTAGCACAGGGTTCGTATTAGCTAAGTATGGAAAGCGAAAGTTGAGAATGTCACAAGTGAATTTAAGAATTTCGTCTGAAACTTTAAATGCCTTACATACATACATATGTACATAATTGGTCATTACAACTCTTCAGTCAAGATTACAACCTAGTTTCTCACACCACTCATGTTGTGTGTGTTAATTTTACACATTAGTAGCGGGCCATACACTTTAAAGTCGACTCCAAACGACAGATTTTTGAGAAACTTTTCATGGCAATTTTATTTTATTCCCAGATTTTTTGCCAGAAATCTGCTGAGAGGAAGTCGCCTAAGAAATATTTTTTCATATTTTCGTTGTGATGTCTGACATGGGGTTTGGACAGTGGCCTTACGGCTAATAAGCCAACACACTACCTACTACACTACGGCGACTTCAATGCCTGTAAATGCCTTAAAAATGAGAATTGGCCTCCGTTGAAACAAAATTCGAAATATTGGTGTTATCGAGGATATGGGTGGAACCTACATTAAAATTTTGCTACCACAGAAGAAAATGTTTTTTATGTTTAAATTCTATTCGAGAAATTGTGATCGTGCCTCAATCTTGGCAATTGCTAACAGATTCTATATGTCTGAACCTATTTTCGTTTCTGATTTTATAACAAATAGGCCTGAAAGACTTTATCGCAACACTTCCATAGAAAACCATCCAAGGATTTATTGCCAGATCAAGAACATACGACAAGTTCAAGATGTGGAAGCTTTTCGGCTCAGTTTAATCTTAGATTGACACTTAAACTACTTGAGTTCAGTGGGATAATTCTAGTCGAAATAATAAGCCAGGAAGACTGATGATAGCAAAGCTGGCATTAAGATAGGTGTTTAGAGAGTATGTAAACCACATATCTCTGAGATTAACTGGCATTTGGATTTATGTGAACATGGGACAGGTACTACGCTCTTGTAGTACGAGGTACAAATACTATTTTGAACAAATTCACACCATCAGTTTGGCATTCCTAAGGGGCAATGAAATGGTCTTACACAGACTTCATTTATAAGCAAAGGGAAAAATAGGAAAATGAATGAACTACAAGTTCATAATAAGAGGCCAGACAAGTCTCATGCATTATTAATATACAGAGAATTGGAATTGCTTACATATTAGAATAAAAACAAACATATTAAAATAAAGTCTACAGATCACATTTTATTTATATATTTTTTTTTTTTTGATTTAACCACTTATAACCCCCTATATAAACTCTGGTTCTCACTTATTTAAAACCGCATGTTTGCAATTCCTCGAAATAATCTTCAATAGGCTCCAGCAGTTGATAGGTTTCACGGCCATACGATACTTTCATATCCAACAAACCACCGTAACGTTTCGGTAGACACTTAGGCGCTATATACTGATGCAAGCTTTCATAATTCGTGCCATGCATATGTATACGAGGGCCATATTTGGCACTAAAAAATTGTTTAGCAGCTGAAAATATTGGTTGACATATACGCGGTTGATTGACAATATGAAATCCTTTAACTCGGCCCGGTATATTATCTTGTATAAAATCGAGGATACGCAAAACTCTACTGGGAGTGAATTGTAATGTTTTAAAAAAAGTCAGGTCAGTCATATCGACTATATAGACGAGACCATTTATCTGAGTTTCTGGTTCCATATTTACAACTTCGGTGATTAGGGTACTAGCACTGTATGTTTCATCAAATGTTATGAATTTGAGATCCCATTCCTCTGGAAAGAGTGAACATAATTTTTGAAAATTGCATACACGGATTTCATGTTAAAACTTACTGCCACACAATGATACTATAATGCGCCTACCATGCTGGTCACGTTGAGGCATTATGTATACTTGATTGTGATCATAAATAACGTGTTTCAATTTTTTCAATGTTAAAAGTCTTTTAACTTCTGGATATTTCACGTATAATTTACAATTACGTATGACCTGGAGGGATAGAATAAAATCGCTGTGATTGGAGGTAAAAATTAATACGTTTCGCCTTCAATATTGGCGCGAAAGAGATCGGAGTTTTGATTAGAAAATAGAAAAAAAAGAACTGACATTGACACCCATTCTTAACGCGTGTCATAAACGTGTCTTGTGTGGGCGTTGGCGATTGAAGTTACACTCTCGTAAAGTTCAAATTTTTTATGTAGAAATTATGACAATCAAACTTCTCTGAACCTTATATTTCCTTCACCGCCAAACCAAGGCTAATTCGTTCATATCGGAACATTTGTGGGCAAGTAGACAAAATTTTACTTCAAAACTTACCAAATCTCTGGCACTCTCTGGATAAAATTTACAACGTCTCAAGTATTTCATCAACCATTCATCTGTCATGGGCACTTTTATATTTGTTTCAGCTGTAAAAGTAGGTAGTCCACAGTTCACTATAAATCAAAATTAAACTTTGAATTGTATTTTGTCAAACCTTCTAGCAAACGCCTTAATTCCCTTAAACCATTCTCACGATTTTCTGCTGTATCTCGTAATTCTTTTAGAGCTTTGGCTTTGGCAGCTTCACTGGGTTCACCCAAATCTAATTTCAGTATCAGTCCACCACCACATTTGATTTCGGGTGAAGTTTTCAATTCCATTATTTTGTGTTTGTTTTAATTTCTCGTAATATTTAATATGTTTAGGCGGTCGGAATATATTCCAAGTGACTGAACTTGTTGTTAATATTTCATTCCGTTTTATAGTGCCAAGAATACTACTATAACAGGTCAATAGGAGCATAGTTTGGCTGTCTGTTTTTATTGTTTGATTCCATTTACAATTAATTATAATAATTTTGTTTTAATTTTACTACAACGTCCCTGTTCTGTATTTTGTGTTGCATGAACACTATTACTACGGCTGGGTAATCACCCGAATTGCCTTCAATATATTACAAAAGAAAGTATGTTCCGTGAACGTTCGGTTAATTCTATCTTCAGAGTTATTATGAGAGAAGTAAAGGCCAATATATTGTCGTACTATTACGGTTTAGTTCTTACCTTCAATGTCCCCTATTCCAGGAATCCATATGAGGATAACTGTCAATCTCTCGCTATCTACCATAGAGACATCAGGCATTCTTGGAGGCCCTTAGGTATGCCATACACACTCTCTAAGAATCTAATAGCCGCTATACAGTTGTTAAATATATGTTTATAACCATACGATGTACTTTAAAATCGGATTGGCATATCAACAATATTATTATTACCTGCATAGCACTACAGTCATCAGGAAGTGAGTGCATAGGATAATCTAAGATGCAGCTGTGCTGAAAAGATTCTACATCCGACTTTTGCTATGAACACATAAGAGGCACCAAATGCTACGCGTCCGTCTAGCAAGCATAGAATACAAGCGTGCATATATGGAAATGATTATTTTAAAGGCTGCGCGCCTACAATCTTCGATGCTGCTACTGCGCTTTAGGCTAATTTCTATTTTTGCTGACTTACTTATTTAATTGACCCCATTAACAACCCGATTATCGGATTTCGGCCTTCTTCAGAACATCCTTCCAGGCGCCTCAGCCAGTTGATCACACCAATTGATGATAGGGCTTCCTCGACTTGATCCTTCCAATGCAAACAAGGTCGTCCTCTTCGCCGACTTCCGCAAATTCCTGCATCAAATACCCGTCTCGCCGGAGCATCCTCAGCTATTCGAACGAAATGACTGAGCCAGCGCAGCCACTGGATGTTATGCAGCGTATTAACAATGTCTACATGGTTGAGGAACTCTTACAGCTTATTGTTGAATCGAATAAGGAAATCATCGCCAACTCGCCGAAGATCTTACGACTCTCTTTTCTCTCGAATACTCTGTAGGCTGTGCTGCATCAGTGCTTAATAAAATCCATGCTTCTGTGCCATAAAGAAGCTCGAAGAGAATAAGCGTCTTGTAGAGTATTAGTTTTGCCGTACGAGAGAGGTCTCTGCTTCTCAATTGCTATTTGAGACCATAGTAGCAAATGTTGGCAAGGATGTTCCTACGCTTGATCTCCAGAGGCTGGCATCATTTTTGTCGATAACGGCGGACTATATCGGACGGCAATAAGCGGACTAGTACTATCAATACGCAAGAGGGTTTCAAAAGCTATACAGAGGCAATATAACTATTGAAAATGCGAATAAAAATTTTAGTTTTACTTATAAAGGGTGTTTTTTTTATAGAGGTATAGAACTTTAAGTTGCAATAAAACAACGATGGATTATTCGATTGACATGAATTTTATTTATCCGAAAGATAATCTTGTGGCATTACATTTTAAATATGATTTCTGGCATATGACCGCCACGGCTGGCGCGGATGTAGTCCAATCTGGACGTCCAATTTTCGATGACTTTTTCCAACATTTGTGGCCGTATATCGGCAATAATACGGCGAATGTTGTCTTCCAAATGGTCAAGCGTTTGTGGCTTTACCGCATAGACCAATGACTTTACATAGCCCCACAGAAAGTAGTCTAGCGGTGTTAAATCACAAGATCTTGGAGGCCAATTCACAGGTCCAAAACGTGAAATTAGGCGGTCACCAAACGTGTCTTTCAATAAATCTATTGTGGCACGAGCTGTGTGACATGTTGCGCCGTCTTGTTGAAACCACATCTCCTGGACGTCATGGTTATTCAATTCAGGAATGAAAAAGTTAGTAATCATGGCTCTATACCGATCACCATTGACTGTAACGTTCTGGCCACCATCGTTTTTGAAAAAGTACGGACCAATGATTCCACCAGCCCATAAAGCGCACCAAAAAGTCAGTTTTTCTGGATGTAACGGTGTTTCCACATACACTTGAGGATTACCTTCACTCCAAATGCGGCAGTTTTGTTTGTTGACGTAGCCATTCAACCAGAAGTGCGCTTCATCGCTAAATAAAATTCGCTTATGAAAATCGGGAACAACGGTAATCTCGTTTTGGGCCCATTCGACGAATCTACGCCTTACTTGATGATCGTTTGGCTTCAAATCTTGCACGAGTTGGATTTTGTAAGCACGCAAACCAAGATCCTTCCGCAAAATCTTCCATAAAGTGGATGGACACAGATCCAATTCCTGTGCTCGATGGCGGATGGACTCATTCGGGTTTTCCTCAATGCTACCCTCTACAGCAGCAATAGCTTCTTCTGTACGCACCGTACAGCGTCTCTGGGGATGCGAGTTATCAATAAGAGTAAACGTGGTGCGAAAACGTCACATGGTTAATCGAATTAACTGCTCTGATGGACGATTTTGTCGACGATAAAATGGACGTAGTGCGCGATACGTTTTCCGCACATAACCATTATTTTCGAAATAAAATTGCACTATTTGCAAGCGTTGTTCAGGCGTGAGTCTATTCATGATGAATTGCCAAACCAAACTGAGAATAAATCACTTGACAGCTGTTAAATCAGTCGCCATCTTGAAAAGTAATGCCAACTTAAAGTTCTATACCTCTATAAAAACACCCTTTATTATTGCGCTGCTGCCTTTAAAATAATTTATAGCGCATGATGGCTTGGCTTAAGAAATCTATTGCAAAATTAGAGCGCAGCATTTATTGCCAATTATGTGTTTATAGCAGCACTTGTCATCACGTAAACGGGATCCATCAATAAACGCTTGGATTGTGAAAACCACTATCACCATGAAAGGATTTAAGGGACGATGGGGCTTAATATTTATTTTTTATATAAATCGGGCACAAAAAAAGAATGTGCGAATTAATATTTTTTCAACGAACAAACAAACGAATTTTTCCAATCACCAGTGTTGCCATGAAGAAAAAAAATTATGTAATTAACGCCTGAAATAACATATAAAATTCATACATACGTAGCTTTTTTTATTTTTTTTTTAAATTAAATTGTTTGTTTATTTAGTTAATTAATTAAATTAAATTAAATTTATTTAGTAATTAATTAAATTACATTTTTAAAAACTAAAAGATCCAGAAAATCTACACATTGAACAAAACAATAACCAGTTTTAGTTAGAAATAACCAAACACGGCAACACTGTTTTACTACCCCAAAAACTTAAATGCTCTTATAAAAAAACCGCAAGAGCAAATACAAACAAAAAGTAAAGAGTACAATAAAAATTCTTTCTCTCTCTCTCTCTGTGGTTATTGCATGCAAATATTTTTTTGCATATCACGCTCAATGTGCCTTAATTTGTTCTGTTTGTAATTATTTTCCGTTACTTCTTTTTAGTTGTCATTTACACTTCCGTACGGGAACATTTGAAATCGGTTGCTTTGTGTTGTTTTTTTGTAACAACAAAATATATACACGCTAGCCAGTTTCCCTCCAGCAATTTCAACTTGCACATACGCATACACACACTCACATGTAAGTTGAAGTAATTAAAAACTTGTGTTTTTTGTATTAAAAAATAATGACATCATATTAATTACAAATGAAAAACAATCAATCCATCCATTAATATGCAAATAAAAAGCAGAATTCCTTAATTTATTTATTATTTAAAGTTAATTTATGAAATAAAATGCAAGTTGACTTTGTACCCCTCGCTGACGTAAAAATTCCCATGAAATTTATTTACATAAATATTGCACACAGTGTTTCCATAGTGCGGTTTTCCTACGTAAAAACAGTTATTTTGGTGTTGTGTACTTTTCCATTCCAATAATTCTTTATTGTTAAAAACGTGATTAATAAATAGTCAATTATAAATAAATCAATTGTTGAAAAATTTTATTTTATTCAAAAAATGCAAAAAAAAAATTATTGCAATGTTTAACAATTTTTTTGTTGCCCCTACCACTGTGCATCGTCACCCATGTGAATTTTCCATAGGCAAACCATAAAACCACACGTAAAAAAAAACAAATGCGGTTTTGTTTACAAATGCTTAACAACAACAACTGTAATGCTCTCTTCGCTCACTCGCTATTTCTTTCTATCTCTCCCTCGAAAAGGCGTGAATAAGAATCCGTTTCTTTTTGCTTTTATTGCTCTGTATGGTAATGCTACTGACGTGTTTTTCTTGTGAAATAAGCGATTTAAACGATTATTTTTTTTATTTCTATTTCCAAATCAGAATTAATAATAGGCTTTTATTTCAATACTGACGTAAAATTATAGAGCTTTCATCGATTGTCACATATCGACTCATAAATTCGGATTTTTATTGTCAAACAATTTTCAGAATCAATTCGTTGTTATGTTTGACCGATTTCGCATAACTATTGAAATATTGAAGCACGATATGTCCAATACTTTCCTTTAATATTTTTGCAGCCTAATCTAACTCGTTCAACTTCACTTTGTTGTCATCCAAAATTTTCTAGTCGATATCCCCCGATACTGGACAGGCTGACTAAATAGCCTTATTTAACATTACAATCCTTTAGTCCATATTACGGCCTGGCTTCTCGTTATGGAGTTAAATAAGTTATGTACGTTAATTTTATCCATGAGTGACAGAACCTGCGATATAATGTCGAATCTGATCAACAGATTTAAGAATCTCTTATGGCAATTAGTTTTTTGCTCTCACAACTTGTGCACTGTTGTGAGAGGAGGTAACCGAAAGAAATGTGTTTTTCTTTCTTTAAGGATGTAAAAGCTGAGTTTTGATTAATCGGCCCTTGTCTAGTACATATGCCAATTCACGATTTACTAACTATGGCGAATACTTTCCAGCTTGAGTAGTAGTTCTGTAGTAATGGGGTATTCTAGAAACTATCTATCCGAAAGGTTCTACAGCTTTTGCAAGTAGATTGCTGATAGGGGATAACATCTTTTAAGATGTCAGATTTAAGGTTTGAACACCCTAGGTCTTGTTTAGTATGCCAACACACTACTTACTAAACTATGACAACACTTCCCGGTACCCCAGTACTCCTATTTTAAGACTCAACTGTTCTAAAAAGGTTCCTTTACTGTGATAGGATCGTTACAAAACTATGATCTAAACATGGTTCAAGTATCGTTCAATCTATTAGGAGATCTAAATCAACTATACTTCCATGCTTTGTTACTTTCACGCTCTTTTGGCGCTCAGTCTCATTGCCCCACTTGTTTCACCAATTGTGAAAAATTATTTAAAATATATCATGTATAACATTTTAAGCGTTTTATCTTAGCGTTTTTTTTAATAAAACAACACTGTTAACCCTGTTCTATTTTTAATTTTGTACTCTTTTTAAGAGTCTCTTACTCATTATTTTTTTTTTTAGATATTTGACTCTCTTAAATCTAACAGTCATTGTTGTTATTGTATTTAATTAAATGCAATTAAAAAAACGTTAAACAATTACTGTTTTGAACTTTTTTAGGAATGATAAATGAGTGTTTAATTAGAAAAAAAGTTTTTAATAATTTTAAATAAAAATAAGAACTAAACAATTAAAAATTATAAAAATTAGGATTTGAAGTCAGCAGCATTTGAATTAATTGTTACAGAAAAACTAATTTAAAATAAAATTTTTGTTAAATAATTAAAAAAAATTTAAAAAATGATTAAAAAAATTTTTAAAAATAATTAAATAAAAATTGTTAAAAAAGAAATTAAAGAAAGTTATAAAGAAAAATAATTTAAAAAATATTGTTACAACTGGGATTTGAACCCACGAGCTTGAAAAAGAAATATAATTTAATAAAAAAAAATAAACACACAAAAAACCTTTATTATTAATAATAAAAAAAAAATTCTTGTCAGAAGTGGGATTCGAACCCACGCCCTCAGAGAGGACCAGAACGCTCGAATTCAACCGTAGTTATTGATTACGGCAAGATTGCTCTTGAGTCTGGCGCCTTAGACCGCTCGGCCATCCTGACATGTGGTAGCGTAGGTACTAATCAGCAACACTCACTATACCGTTATTTGTTCTCTCTTACTCTGTTAAAAAATTTATATTCTATAAGTAATCCAGTGTATGTATGTGTTTTGTTTGTTATTCAATGACAAACAAACAGTTTTCTATCTCAAATACTCAATCTCTCTCTGTTGTTATAATTTTTAAATTTTAATTAAATATTCAACACATGAAGTGTATGTACAACAGTGTTGTAAAATTTATTTTTATTGCTATTGTTTTTGCGGTAATGCCGAAAAAACGTTTGTTTCTTTATAATGACTGCGGTTGTAGCTAAAAATTCCATTGACATTTTGTGTTAATAACCTGTTGATTGTTGTTTTTATTGAAAGTAACTTCCTTTTTTTTTCTTCTGACATTTCAATAAACACCGGGAATTTTTTTGAAATGTAATAACCACAAAAGAAACAAGCAAAACAAGTTTTGTGCAACACTATTAAAACTTGGCTTATAATTTACACGTGAATGCAGTTTCCTTAAGTAGGGGGGAGAGTGAGAGAGATCATTTAAGAGTGTAGTTTTAAAAGTAAAGAGCTCGGAATATTTTTAAGACAGGTTTCTCATTGAGAGTATAGCAGAGATTTTTATTGAAATTTGAATACCCAACAAGCATTTCATCAACGATTTATAAAAAAAATTAAATAAAAATCGCTTAGGAAATATTTTTAACGTTTATTTGTATTGTAACTCTTTCTGACCTTCAAATACAATAAAACATTGACACTGAATCAAGTTCAAAAATTCTGAGTCATCTACGAAACAAAATTGCAAGTTTTTAATGGAAATTCCAAAAAACTTAATTAAACAAATCTGTACAGCCCTGAAAAGAACATGACCTCGATTTGTAAAAGGTTATCCCTTTTTCAGTTTTAAAAGTAAATTTAAATAAAATTCGATGAAGTTATAGCTCCGAATTTTGTCATTATGTGCGTAATTCAATGTCATTTAAATCACTGACTCTGGAATGGTTGTAACAATAGATCATTTGCAGTAGTTTAAGGCCAAGTGAGCAACACCATTTGAAGCGGTATCTCAGCAATAGTATGACAAATATTTGGTTTCAAATGCTTCAACTCTAGCCCTACAGAAAAAAATCCCACGCATGATTTTGGTGGACAACTGACGTTGTCACAATGGGAAACTAATTTCTCTAGAAATCTCCAGGCAAAATCGACAGTGTTGACAATATGTCGTTGGAACCTTGTATCGTTTCATAATCTTTACATGTCAGTCAAAAACGGCAATTTTTTTCGCCGAGGAGGGGTAAATGTACTTAACCGCACCATAGAGGAAGTCGTCACATCCTCCGTGTGTGGGGCTTTCACCAACTAAATCCCCCCTCGTCTCCTGTGGACTTGTTTGTGCCCACTCCGGAACTACGGTGGTATTACTTTGGAGTGGAGTCCTTTTGGCCCATTGGCCCCTTTATGTTCATATCCGCGTCCGGATTGCGAATCGAAAGTTGAGGAGTCATCTAAGCGTCTCCACTATTGCTTTCGTCTAGATCATCGTCTCGGTTACGCCCGGCACGTGTGACAGTATCACCTATGCCGACATGCCTACTCGGTCTGCAGCTTCAAGATCTCTCTTCTTCCGTCTCAGAATGCGCTCTACGTAATTCACTACCGAGGTCCAATTTTCACTACTCGCAGTCATAACCCCCGAAAATATTAGCGGCTGTGATCGTTCCAACTATTGACGTCAGTACAGAGCGATAGCTCTGCCAGCGTGCACACTCGAAAACAGTGTGCTCTGCGTACAGACAGTAAGGGGAGGCGGCCTTGCCCATTCTGTGCAGATATTTCCTAAAATATCCGTGACTCGATAGCATCTGTGTAACGTAGTAGTTTATCTCTCCAAATTTCCGACCGATCCATGGCCTTATGTCCGGGATAAGTCTCGCGGTCCATCTTCCTCGTTCCATCGTTGTTGCCATTTTGAAATGGTGTTCTCTCTGAAGTAACCGGTTATATGATTTCCAGCCGATTTCGCCTTATAAATCTCCATCCGCTCTGCCGCCAGCAGATCCACAGGGATTATACCCGCTATCACCAGTACGGCTGACGCGACACGCAATGCAGCCGTTCTCTGTACCGATACAAGTGAGTATGCCCTCTTCTTAACATCTAGTGTTTCGGCCCAAATTTCGCTCCCATAAAGCATAATGCTGTTTCCAACATCCATCAGGAGTCTCCGTGTCGCCGGTAGCGGTCCTCCAATATTCGCCATTAATCTGCTGAGCTGTCCGACGATTTTCAGTGCCTTAGCCGATACGAGGATGTCAGTCTGGGGTCCAGCCTTATTCCCAGGTACTACACGGCCATAGCGCTCTGAATTAAGTTAAAGGTTCGTTCGGTGTCATTTTTAAAGCAATACGGCCCAATGACTTTTCAAGACTATAATGTCAGACCCAGCCACTCTTTTTGCTAGCATTGCCACAATCATTTTTGATACGCAACAATTTAAACAAAAATTTTATTCGGTTAATAAGTATTAAAAGCCTTTTGCTCCAGCACGGAATAAGGTGGACGTGTCCCAAATTGCTTAGAGCGGTGTCCTCAAGGTTAAAAAAGATTCCTATTTTTTTTAGAATACTTTATGCAATGTAGGGTATTTTATAATCGAATGTTTTGTTTCTTCTTTTCACTTGTTATCTTTTTTCATAGGTTGAAAGGGTTCAGTGTTCCACGTTTTTAATTGACGCACAAAAACTCACAAAATAAAGAAATGTAAACAATTAAAAAGTGGAAAAGCGACTGAGGTCGGATTACAAAAGAGAGGCAAATTATTAAAACAATGAAAAAATGTTTAAAAATTAAGAAATTTAATTTTATTTATAACGTGCATGGAGTGTTTCAACAGCCAAAAATTAATAGTTAAGGTTTATAAATCATGGGGTGAAGGGTTTTCTAGACGTAGTAATGGTTAGTTTAGGTTAGGTTTAATTGACAGTCGCCTCAATAAGCATAACTCACTTGGGTCCCACAAAGTTCATTTATAACTAAACGTTGTAATAGTAAATTTGCCAATGATGTCAATGTGTCAAGCCGAGTCATGCCATTTATTGAAATATTTTTGACATGAGGCTTGTGTCAGCGAATTTTGCATTAAAACTGTGCTATTTTCAATAGAAATATCATTGCAAAGACATGGAATGGTCAATAATAATTTCAACTTGCTGTAAAGGATCATATCTGATGGCAAATCAATGGTTTTTGTTTAGGACTTCGTAACATTTTTTTTCTTTTGAAAGACCACTTGATGCTATTATGTGTTTAATGTAAATTCGTTCAAATGTCCGCCGAAATGTAAAATTTCCATGCCTTTGGCGCATAAATGAGGTAGCATTTGATCAATTGCATAGGTTAGGTTGGGTTTAAGAACTGCTGGGGTTTATGACTTATTCGCATACACTTCCGACTTAAGAAAACCACACAAACAAACGTATAATGGAGTCAAATCACTTCACGTGAAATGACCGTGCCCTCACATCGCTCGTACAGAATATACGTGGCATAAGCTGTGTGTCACGTAGCGTTTTTATTTTCAAATCACATGTCGTTAGTGACCAGATCATTTAATTCAGGGCAAAAGAATTTGGTAATCATCAATTGGTAGTATTTTCCGTTAACTATGATGGCCTGGACCCTATTAAGTACTAATGCAGAGGCCTTAAGAGTGTTCGAGAGAAAAGTCCTACGTAAGATCTTAGGTCCTGTGCGAGTTGGCAATGATTTCCGTATCCGATCCAACAGTAAGCTGTATGAGCTCCTCAACGACATAGACGTTGTACAACGTATTAATATTCAGCGGCTGCGCAGACTCGGCCATATTGTTTGAATGGAGGAGGATGCTCCGGCGAGACGGGTATTTGATGCGGGAATCTGCGGAAGTTGGCGAAGAGGACGACCTTGTATCCGTTGGAAGGACCAAATCGAGGAAGCCCTGTCATCGATTGGTGTGACCAACTGGCGTAGGCGTGCAAAAAGCAGAGGCGCCTGGAATACATCCGTTAAACGGCTTGTTATGGCCAATTATGTAAGTAAGCAATGATGGCCTGGCCAACATCGTTTTCAAAGAAATATGAACTAATGACGCCTCTAGACCAATATCCGCACCAAACAGTGACTTTTTGGGGGGTTGCATTGTATGCTCTTGAATCTTATGTTGATTGGAATCAACGCATTTCTTGTTCACGCATTTCTCTAGTCGAAAATGTGTCTAATCGATGAAGAAATTTTTTTTAAATGAAAAAACTGCTCCAGAACTCACTCATCGAATTCAAGTCGTTGTCTATGGTCCATGCCTATCCGTCCAAGAAGATTTGGCAAAACAAACCGAATAACTAACAACTAATTTGACAGATTTAGCTTCTACAAGATGGCCGTTATCAACTGTCAAATTTCGGTAGACCCAAGAGTAGGGTATTCATCTTTATTTGAATTTGAAATCTCCACTGTATTCTTTCCTCTGGTATTTAAGTATGCATTTTACAGATTTAGCTTCACCAAGATGGCCGTTATTAACTGTCATAGTTCTGTAGACCCAAGAGTAGGGTATCCATCTTTATTTCAATTTGAAATCTTGCACTGTATTCCTCCCTTTGATATTCAAGTAGGCATTTGTTATTGTTTTTAAATATTGAAATAAAACATACAATTGTTGTTATTGTTATTGCTAAAGCGATCAAAAAAATAAATGAAGTCAAAAAGGTCATTGCTTTAGTTTACAACAAAACTTAGTTTATAATTGACATTTGCTGCTCTTCTCTTCACTTTAAACATTAACTTTAGGTTGCCTCTCCCTCTCTCTTTAGGTTTTTTTCGTCTTTTTTTCTATTTCTTCCATTACATACATGATTGAGTAGAGTGAGTAATTGTTGTTGATCTTTGATCCGGAGAGTAATATAATGGGCAACAACAAAACTGGCTTAAACTAAGACACTAAATGAATATAGTTTTTGTTAATACATATGATTGTTGTTGTTGTTATTGTTGTTGGCTGTAGCTTCATTATACTGTAGAGAAATAGAACTAAACACTTCACGTGTGTTTTTAAATACAACAACGAAGACGTTGTTGTAGGTTGTTGTTTTTTTTTCGTATACAGGTATTTAATTTATTTTTTTTAATTTATTTTTGATTTTGTTTAATAAAATCTGTGTAGTTTTGAAAATACTTGAACAGTTTCATCTTTACTTTGACGCTTTAAACACGCACGGCTTCTTAACTAAAATTGCTTTGCTTGAAACACGGCTTTTGAATAAAAAAAAAAAGAAAAACGAAAAACAGTGTTGGAAACTTGTTTGTTAAGAAAATTAAACGGTATCAATAAAATATAACTTCCGATAACAAACATAACATTCACACGTACATAAACGGCGCGTTCTGCGAGTATCTGTTTTATTTAAAAGAAGAAAAAATCAACAAATATTGTATGAACAAGTGTTTGAAAAAGAAATTTTTATTATTGAAAAAAAAAAGAAACAAAATCCTATCGTTTATTTATTTATCAATTCATACATGTGAACAATTGGTTCCGTTTTTCATTAACAACTCTCTTGAGTGTTAGAAAAAATTAACATAAATTCTATGCAAATCATTTTATTTCCATTGAGATACATTGATAGGCTTTCGTTTTCATTAACATGAAGAAAGAGGGAGAAAAAATTTGTGCATTTATTAGAAGGACTTTTTATATTTTCATAGCGAAATTTATTTAAAAATTATTGATTTTTTTTTAGTCAAAATTTACTTCAATGAATTGAAAATGCAATTAAAATTAAGAAAAGGACAATAATTAAATTTATTTATAATTAAAAAGGAACTAATTTTACGAATCAAACCCTAAGGGTGCTTAAAATCGCCGCAAAGTGTTACCATTTTAAAGAAAACTACTTGATCGGAAAGCTCATCTAGGCTGGTTTTGCCCACTTACATGGAATAGTTTAAATTCCTGCAGAAATTGTTACACAGTCAGTCTATCAAGGCTGGTTCGATCCAGAACACATACATATGAGTACCTACATAATTGGTCATTACAACCTTTCAGTTAGGAGTACGACCTAGCTTCTCACGCCACTTATATTGTGTGCGTTAATTTTACACAATACAAACTCTGCACGGCAATTTTATTTTACACTCAGAATTTTTGCCAGAAATCTACTAAGAGGGAGTCGCCGAAGAGGCTTGAACCGTGGCGTCACGTTTAATAAGCCAACACATTACCTACTAGACTATGGCGACTATCTTCTATTTAGGACAACGCAGAACAATTCGATATTCTATAGAAATTCTTACAAAAATGGTTCTATGCAGCCATCTTTAGTCGTCACATAGTGTTACCATTTTAAAGAAAACTACTGGATCGAATGGTTCATCGGAACAATTTAAATTCCTGCAGAAATCTTTACACAGTCAGTCTATTAAAGCCCGTTTTATCCAGGACAACGCAGTGAAATTCCATATTTTAAAGAAATTCTTAGAAGGACAGTTCTACTCAGCCATCTTTAGTGGCCACACAGTGTTACCATTTTAAAGAAAACTACTGGATCGGAAAGTCCAGCCAGAACAATTTAAATTTCCGCAGGAATTTTTACACAGTCAGTCTATCAAGGCTGTTACTGCCCACGCGCCTATATCTCAACATCAATGCAAGGATAATTACATATTATAATAAAATTCTCACAATGACAGTCCTGCTCAACAATCTTTAGATCGTCATGGACAACATAGCATAATTATAATTGCTATGGTAGTTATATCAATAATGGTTTTACCCATTAATTTTTCGATTGCTTCTTAAAATGCAAACAATTTACAATTTCTGCGAAACTATTTTGCGATTAATTTGCCTCAGCTGGGCGACATAGAACAACCATTATTACTTCAAAAGTCAGGAATCGGTCGCTCGTCCTGGACAACTCTTATTACTTCAGAAGTCAATAATCTGTCGCTTGTCCTGTACGACTCCTATTATTTCAGAAGTCAGGACAAGCGACTGTCCTAGTCAATGAAAAAAATTTGTCTAGAAACCATTTTATAGTAATTTTATGGAGGACGAGGTCCTGTTCAGGAAACTTCATTTCATCCTGGACAATGTAAAACAATTACAAATCCTATCGAAGTAGTTTAACAAGTTTGATTCTATCCAAACGGTTCTGGTTCTATCTACTATTCTATAACTCATTCGATTTCTAAAATTACCATCACACGATCAGCCTATTAAAGGCGGTTCTAAACAGAAATCTTTATTTAAAGAAGTCATTAAGCGAAAGAGTCATACAAAATTAATACTAGTCTATTTAGATGATATTTTATCGATCTTAGACAGCTAGATCTACTATATCATAGGTTTGATCATTAATCTGGCTTATGCTATATTTTTTAGCGCACAATCAACATCCGTGCGAAGCGAGGTAAATGGAATACACATCCGTAAAAGACTAGCTGATGTTTGCCTACTAGATTATCCTCGTTCGGAAACACATTGCCATGTATCCATGTATTGACTATTAGTAAGAATGTAAATACTTACAACAATACAGATAGCCTGCATGACCGACTCTGCAGGAATTTCTCTGCCTAAACATATTCTCATTTTCCATTTCCGCAAATTGTAGTTTTACTAATCCTGTGATACACATACATACACATAATTGGTCATTACAACCCTTCAGTCAGAATTACGACCTGGGTTCTTACCGCAATTATATCGACGCCTCCATTCTATAACGTTCAAAGTGTAATGTTCTTCTACTTAAATACGTTCTCTAACTTAAATACTGTCAAAATTTGGTTAAGATGCGCCGATCCGTTCCGAAGTTATAGGGAAAAATCTACTTAGAATACACATATAGTCGTATATCGCGTGAAAACTTTGAGAGCTCATAACTCAAAACACACTTTTTCGACTTGGAATGTTATAGAATGGAGGCGTCGATATTGTGTGTGTAAATTTTATACATGAGTAATGGGACCTATAGTTTTAAGTCGACTCCGAACGACAAGATTTTTGAGAAACTTCATGGCAATTTTGTTTACTCTTAGAGTTGTAGCCAGAAATCTGCTGAGAGGAAGTCGCCGCAGAAATTTTTTTTCTTATTTCGTTTTTAGTGGAAACGCCTGACCTGGGGTTTGAACTGAGGCGTCATGTCTGTCTAGTAAATCAGCACACTGCCTACTAGGCTACGGCGACTTGTGATAATCACGAATAATCTTTATATCATGGCTTTTCGGAAATACAGGTCATCATTCCTCAAATAACTTCCATTCGCTCATTATGAAATTGAGAAATGCTGGAAAAAGAAAATTTTTAATCGTTTATTTGTTTTTCGATATTCGATATTTCGATATAATGCCGTATGGTAGAAAAAGCGTAGACAGTTTTCAAAAAGGTCACAATCTTAAGCTTATAGATCCCAACAATGCGTTGCATTTAAAAAAATAATTTAAAATTCATGATTTTTATTATTTTTTATTTCCATTAATTTTAATCTTTCTCTATAATAATTTTTATTTCATTATTTAAATAAATTAGTTTTTTAAATAAACAAATTTTAAAATGATTAGCATTCATTATTAGATGCTATTTTTCTATACAAATAAAATAAATATATTTTTTTTAATTTTTTTCTTTCTTTTTTAACAACAAAAACAAAATATTCCGTTAAAAAATGCAATTATTGCATGACTCTTTAGAAAAAATATTGTATTGTATGTATGTTGTTGTTTTTTTTCTTTCTTATTATTATTAACAAATTTTGTACTTGTAAATAAACAAGTTATCGTTGGATAAAAACATATTAAAAATAACACTGTGCAACAAAGTTAAAAATAATATGCCAGGGGGTATATGCCAGAGATGAGCAATGAGTATTCAAAAAAATGAGTAGAATCGAATCATACGCATAATTTTTGATACTTATACGCATTCATACTTATTTTAATATCATGGAACCTTTCTACTCATATTCAAAGTTTGAAGTACTCATCATACTTAACAACACGTATGTATAATGTTGTTGATTTCGACTCTCCATAACTCAGCATATACGCGAATCACAAAATATGTATGAATAGCGTACGAGCACTAAAATACTTACTAGAAGGTTGTGTGTCTGATCTGCTTGCTGCTCTGTCTTTTTTTGCTTATGTGTCTTTTTTCTTTTTTTTTTTTTGTAAATGGCACAACAACTAAGACTGTGAATTTTGATGGAGTGATCGAGTCACTCGATATAAGTTATGAATATAAATGAGTAGGCTTATGAATCAAACATATTTCGAATGGTATGAGTTTGATGTCAATGTTGTACGCATACTCATTGCAACCTGTACTTATAAATCAACGTTGTAGTGAGCATGAATGGATCAGAGTAGTTAAATTTCACTTGAATTCAAAATGTCATAATCTGATCTCTGGTATACATCTACAAAAAAGAATATGCAGATGCTGCCCCTATATAGGGCATAAGGTTATTCGTTTCTTGATTTTAAAAGTACAGTTAAATAAATGATAAATGAGAGAGAGAGCGCTAGTCCGTTGATGCTCTAGGGGTAGAGGAATAGTACTTGCTATTGTTAAACGACAAAACGTTTGTGAATGCCTATTAAAAATATAAAATATTTAATTTATTTCCCAAGAATTATATTGTAAAACTAAATTGTTTATCGCAATGCTATTAAAAGAGTAGTCAAGTTAATTAAAGTATTATCATAATTATTATTTTTTTAATCAATTCTACTAGTTAATGATCGATTAAATCAAGGTATTTTACACAAAAATAACTTGTTTAACTGGTACTAAAAAATAAAAATTAAAATTAAAATTAAATTAAAAATATATTAAACTATTTTAATAAATGCATATATTTTTTTTTGCTTATAAATCCTTATTTCATGATTCATTTACAACAATACCTATGTATATTTGTAAAGAAATATTTATTTTTACATTTTTTTTAATAATAATTTATGCAAATAATAAACAAAACCACTCAAACAATAACAACAATAACAATAATGATTTAAATAAACAATAATTAAATACACTTTTAAAACAAATAATTATTAATAATTTTTAAAACCACAAAACAACAACAACTAAAATAGCAACAATAAATAGAACAAATATTGGAAAAATAATCAACACAGACATTTTTTTAAAAAATTTAAAAAAATATTTTTTAAAAATTTTCCAAAAAATAAAATATTTTAACACACAACCACACATTCTACACACACACATACAAAATGAGTAAGTAATTTAAATTTTAAAATTTAAAAAATATTTTTTTTTTTTTTTTAGTTTTTAACACGATACACTTCCAGAACTATTTAGCTTCTAAAATTGGGTTTCAACTGGAAACTATTCCTTGCTCTTTATGAACTTTTCTTTTTTTTTAAATTGCAAATCGAACACTAATCGCAACTAGAACTGATGTACAGTGAGACCCCGCTTAACGCTGCTCCACTTAACGCTGTTTGAGTATTACGCGGTAGTATTGGGACTAGAGCTGTTCGATGTTAATCGATGCATCGTAAACATCGATGTTTTGATTTCGATACATCGTTAAAATGTTGATGTATCGTATCATACGATGTTAGTCGATACATCGATATTTTTTATTCGATGTATCGAAAAGCTAAATTTTAAATTTACGCATCCGGCAGCTTTTGTTTAAGTAGCAGATTGGAACTCATTTAAAGTAGTGACAATGTTTTTAAACAAAAACCCTCTAAGAATGACTTAATTTGATTTAAAATCGCTTGATTTTTTTTTTTTTCAAAATGGGCCCTTTTTCTACTCAAAAGAAAGCTTATACAATTTCCTTTAAGGCCTTTATAATCGCTTAATGGAATGCGAGTGGGATATCTATCAAAAAAATTATTTATTAATTCAAGATTTTTCAATATTTGGCATGAAAACGTACTACCTAAATGATCTTAAAAAAGTATTTGCATTCTAAGGACATTCGGAAATTAGTTTTTTATAAACAGTGTTAAAGTTTGGACGTACGTTACTTACAATGGCTTCCGCTTCCAAAAAGGAAATGTTGACTTATTTTTGTTGTAATCCCTTAAACAAAAAGATCATCAGATATGCGAAATATTTCCGACAACTTATTGAAAAAATTCCCAACGATTTCAAAACGTTTGCTAATTTGTGGATCGTGCAGGAAAATGGTGGGAAAGTTGGACACATTACCAGTTATTCCAGATGAGAACAAAATCAATTCTGAAAATGATGACAGTTTTGCAGGAGATGATGGTTGTTCTAACTTTTCAGTAGAACCTATAAGACCTAATAATGAGTGCCAAAATCAACATCACAAGGAGTAGAAGTAGAAATAGAAGTTTTTGAACAAATAAAAAAGAAGTACAAAACGTCACATAGTAGACCTGAAAGAATTCAACTTCTTACTCTTGCCCCATCGTCATGGAGTTGTTCAAAAATAATGACCGAGTTTGGAACGTCTCAACGAAAAGCAAGAATTGCTAAAAATTTGGTTGCTGAGCATGGGATTCATACACTTCCAAGCGAGAATAAGGGAAAAACTTTAGCGTGCGAAACTGAAGCTCTAGTAACTCAATTTTATCATAATTTATTGAAATAATATTTAAAAATCTTATTCTTGAATTAAAGAATAATTTTTTTGATAGATATCCCATTTTGAAAAAAATTTAAAAAAAAATAAAAAAAATTTTTTTATAAAATTAAAAAAATTATTTTTGGAAAGATTGAAGAAATAGCTATCTAATATCCTTTGGAAAATTTTTGCAAATTCAATAGGTGAAAAGTTACACACATTTTAAAAAAACCCTGTATGACCAAAATGTCCAAATTTGGCCCCCTCTAACTCCGGCAGTTCTTGACTGATAGAGCTGAAAATTTGTGTCTGGCATACTATCCAATAGTACTAACCTGGGTGCAAATTTCATCCAAATCGGAAGACATCGATTTTAAAAATTGGGTCACTTGACACGAAATTCCCCATATATTAAAAATTTTGTTTTTTCTATCCATATAAATATAACTTGATGTCATGTTTTACACAATTAGGACCGTAATAATCTAATAACACTGAATTTAATGAAAAATTCCTCATAAAATAAACAATTCTTGTATTCAATATGTTAAAATAATTCGACTTTTATTCAATTAATTTTGTTAAGTTCCAGTTAGAATAAATACGATGCATCGCAAACATCGATGTTTTTTTTTAATTGATGCATCGAATAACATCGATGTTAATTAATGATGAATCGAATGGCAGAAAACATCGATGTTTTTTTTACATGAACAGCTCTAATTGGGACTCCCCTAAATCGCACACTGTATTGATACTTGTTGTATATGTGTGCAAATGAAAAGGCCATGCACCAACCAAAAGCGGTGCACTATATAGCGACGCTCAACGTTTTTTTTAGATTTTTTTTGTACAGAATAAAGATTCCAGCTGTATTTTCCGAAGTCGCAATCACAGTATGAACTCTGTTTCGTTTAACGCTGTTTCGTTTGGCATTGGAACTTATTGGAACGTATCCCCCGCGTTAAACGAGGTCTTACTATATTCATATTCCTCTTGGTTTTCGAATTTAGAATTTTTGTGAATTCAATTCACCTCAACGAAACCAATAGGATGTACCCCTCCTAACTTCTAACCAACCAGAGAGCATAATGTCACCAATGAATATGATGGGAAGGTCAGACATTGTCACCTCTTGCGAAAGACAGCAAATATCCTTGTCACATAACCTCACACATTTTCACATAGGCTGTTATTTCTAAGCAACAACAGCTGGCCACCCTATTATTTTAATAAAGCATCTTCCAAAGTGTAGCCGTAGTCTAGTACGTAGTGTTTTGACTTCTTAGACGTAAGGCCACGATTCAAACTCCAGGTCAGACATCTCCAACAAAACAAAACATGTAAAAATATTTCTTCGGCGATTTTCTCTCAGTGGATTTCTGACAAAAACTCTGGAAGTAAATAAAATTGCCATGAAAAGTTTCTCAAAAAAAATCTTGTCATTCGGAGTCGACTTAAAACTGTAGGTCCCACAAATTAGCATACACAACATAAGTGGTGTGAGAGGCTAGGTCCCAATCCTGGCTGACGGATTTGTTGTCATTTATTCCCTCCGTTTTGTCAAATCACCATTATTTTATTTCAAATAATAAAATTGTTTTACCAAAATGGGTATTCTGTTCTGGCAACGTATCGAAATTCAAGTCATCGGGAAATTATTCTCAGCGATGAGTCCCTTTTCTGGAAGAATGTTTACGCAAACAAATAAAATTGTTGCATTAGGAGCGATTCCAATCCCCATAAAATCCATGAGCTTCCAATGCATCCCAAAAAAGTCACTGTTTAGTGTGGATTTTAGGCTGGCAGAACGTCACTGCCAACGGCGAGCACTATAGGTGCTGATTATGCCAACTTGTTTTGACCAAAAATTTGATGATCTGGACACCAACGACATGTTGTCTAAACAATGATATCTAACGTGATATGTATTGAATATTTTGCATGAGCAATTTGAGGGCATGACCCCCTCACGTGAAGGGATATGAACAGACCCCGAAGATCGTACGATTTTTGTGAGGCTTCGTTAAGTTGAAGGTGTAAGCGTATTAGGCACAAACCACAAATTTCCTCAAAGCTAACAGAACCAAAATCGTCGATCAAATTCATGTGCTCCACCTAGAGAAGCCAATGTTATATTCCATACATAATGGCATCAATACGTCCTTCAAACGAATACAAAATTTCGAAGATATCAAACACACACTGTGTTTTATTTAAATCTAAAGATGGGAAGCGCCTAAAAAGTTTCTATATAAGCACCATAGGCCCTCAACAAAGAAACAAAGCCTGGTACCTAACATTGTATTAGATTAGAGTATTTGTAGGACAGTCATATATAGTTAGCAGTTTCTGACATTTGTTCACAAGCTCTTCACCCTATAAGTAGTATTTGGTGCATCCATACAGTAATAACAACTGCACACTACGTTTTAAAGTATGCAACTTGGAGTGTAAGCCTCTGTTAGACAGATATCGCCTGCCTAATCTGGATTTCATGACAGCTCTTGTATTCGACAGGATATGCCACATGGTAAATACCTATTGCTTGTTCAAGGGCTTCTTCGACCAGGATATGCCCCTGTTTCTTCCAGACGTTGGCCTCAAAATCGTCACTGTTAAGGCCATTAATCAAACTTTACCCCTGAAGCCGCTTACGTATCTAATCCAAAAAGCACGTCCTGCGTATTGCCTACTAAGGAGCAGGTCACAAAATGGTATCTATGACTCGTCAGAAACAAGGAAAAATAAGTATAACGAGCTGTTGTATTTGATGGTTGTTTGACCAAATGCGGACAATGTTAATGTGGTCCACACAAGGTTTGTTGCGTGGAAAGTTCGCTTATCACTTAAGTAGATTTTTCTTATGGTCCAACCACAACCAAGTTGCGTATTCCAATTGATTTTTTTTTCAAAAGTTTTTACTTCAAACTTACATCAAACTTTTGTCTTAGAATCAAACTTATAAATTTAAAGAGCCTTAAACGGTCCATAATTTTAATTATTAATAATTTAATTTTTATTTAAATTTCAATTCCTCTGTCAGATTTTTGTAAATTTAATACCTTTAGCCTGATGCTGGATTAGAAAGTTCTCATACGATTGACGTGTAACTTCTCTCGACTTCACTTTCAATACCCGTTTTTTATTTACGTAACTGAATATAACCGTTAATGATTTTAAAGCCACAATGTATTCTCATTTCATTAATTGTGAAATTTATTACCTTTTAATAGCACCTGTAGTACTTATAGCTCAGCTCAGCTCAAATAACTGTAATTAAAGCTCATGCTATCACTAACAATGACAGCGAGTTGAAAGAAGCTACACATCACAAACGTCACAAGCTATTTGAGCAATTGTTTAGAATTAGAAAAAAATTTAATTTGTTTTATTAACTCAACTACACGAGCTTCCATATACCTCGTAGATACGTTTGTTTAATTAATTAACCACAATTGAAAGGAGAAACAAAGATAAAAAGCGTTAAACAATTACAACATACAAGTATAATTACTTGACAATTATGGTTAAAAGTCAAATACTTGTACTACTTTCGATCAAATATTGTTAGCAAATCAAAATAATTGCATTTAATTACCTTAAGGTTCATAACTTGGTGTCATTGCTAATGGTTGTTTGCTTACTTTAATTTTTTTTTTAATTCGTGATTATTAATTACCATCAAACTATAGGTGGCATGATCAAACTGGTTAATGTTGTAGGTTTTAAGCAAACTTTGTTTGATCACACTACTCTACTTCACATTCTACACTTTAAAATAAATTAAAATCAAAAGCATTCAAAATTTTAAAAGAATTATTGGCATCAAACTTGCCATTTTATGATCAAACTTTCTAATGTCGTAAGTTTTAAATGAACAAACTCTGTTCATACTAATTTGCTTACCATATTACATACGTATACTAATTGAAATCAAAAGCATTTCAAATTTTAAAAGAATAGTTGGCATCAAACTATGCGTATTATGATCAAACACTTTAATGCTGTAAGTTTGAAATGGACAGAGTTTGATCACACTACTCTACTTTACGTACTATACTCAAATACAAACTGAAATCAGAAGTTTTTAAACTTTAAAAGAATTGTTGCTATCAAACTAAGCCTAGTATGATCAAACATTCTAACGCCGTAAGTTTTAAATGACCGCAATTTGATCACACTACTCTACTTAACATACTACACGTTAATAAAAACTGAAACCAAAAACTTTCAAAATTTTAACGGAATTTTTGGCATCAAACTATACGTTTTATGATCAAACTTTGTAATGCCGCAAGTTTTAAATCAACAGACTTTGATCATACTACTTTACTTAACATACTATACTCAAATACAAATTGAAATCAAAAGCTTTCAAAATTTTAAAAGAATTGTTGGCATCAAACTATGCGTATTATGATCAAACTCTTTAAGGCTGTAAGTCTTAAATGAACAGAGTTTGAACGCCCTACTCTACTTAACATACTATACTGAAATACTAATTGAAATCAGAAGCTTTAAAAATTTAAAAAGAATTGTTGCTATCAAACTAAGCCTAGTATGATCAAACATTCTAACGCCGTAAGTTTTAAATGACCGGAATTTGATCATACTACTCTACTTAACATAATACACTTTAATAAAAACTGAAATCAAAAGCTTTCAAAATTTTAATAGAATTGTTGGCATCAAACTATACGTTTTATGATCAAATTTTCTAATGAAGTACGTTTTAAATGACCAAAGTTTGATCATACTACTTTACTTAGTACACTACATGCCTAGGCAAATTGAAATCAGAAGCTTTAAAAATTTAAAAATAATTGTTGGCATCAAACTATGCGTATTACGATCAAACACTTTAATGCTGTAAGTTTGAAATGGACAGAATTTGATTACACTACTCCACTTTACGTACTATTCTCAAATACAAATTGAAATCAGAAGTTTTTAAACTTTAAAAGAATTGTTGACATCAAACTATACGTTTTATGATCAAACTTTCTAAAGCCGTAAATTTAAAATCAGCCGACTTTGATCATACTACTCTACTTAACATACTACACGTTAATAAAAACTGAAACCAAAAACTTTCAAAATTTTAACGGAATTTTTGCATCAAACTATACGTTTTATGATCAAACTTTGTAATGCCGTAAGTTTTAAATGAACACAGTTTGATCGCACTACTCTACTTAACATACTATACTTAAATACAAATTTAAATCAAAAGCATTTCAAATTTTAAAAGAATTGTTGGCATCAAACTAGACCTAGTATGATCAAACTCTTTAAGGACGTAAGTTTTAAATCAGCAGAGTTTACTCATACTACTTTACTTAACATTATACATACTTATACAAGTTAAAAACAAAAGCTTTTGAAATTTAAAAGGAATTGTTGTCATCAAACTAGACATAGTATGATCAAATTTTGTAGTGACGTAAGTTTTAAATGAACAGAGTTTGATCATACTTATTACTTATAAAAATTAATATGAACATTTTTTAAAAATTTTAAACATTTGTTGGCATCAAATTAATCGTATTCTGATCAAACTGCTGTAGACTTCAATTAAACAAAGAAAGCTTGACAACTTTACTTGATTATTTCACATTTAAAACAAAATGTAAATTGTTTTTAAATCCTTTTTAACAACATAAATGATTTGTTACCATCAAACTAAAACTATTACGATCAAACTATTAGCTTCAAACCAATGAAGTTTGATCAAATTTTTACAAAATTTGTTTATTTTTATTCAAGAACTCTGTATCTGTATTTAATTCATTATTTTCTTTATACTTCCAGAGATCCCAACCATGATTACTGAAATCGATGAGATACCCTCCATAATGGTGGGTGACTACAAATTACAGTTCGAATTGGGTGAACCCTCTGAACGTACCAAAGAAGTGGCTCTACGTGAACTACGTGAAACACCAGAAAATATTAAAAATGCCACAGCTGAACTGAAAAAGTTATTGGATGGTAAGTTATTTGATAAAACTCTCAATTGATTTACACAAACCAACTATATTTCTTAATTCTGAAGCTGAAAAACTTCATGTAACTTCTATAAAATGGGACACAATTAGATAGGTGCATAGGTAGAAATGTTTAGACTATGTAAGACACATTCTGATACAGCAGGCTTTCAGCTCTCTTGCTTACTTCTCGCTCGACATAATACTTGGTATGTACACAAGAACAGTGAAGAACAGTTTTCTACTCTTTCGCATCTCTTTACTTTCAACTGACGTCATTGGTCATACCGTGCAATGATGACTCTGATTTCACTATGCAATGCGTGCTTATTTAGATTTTGCGAAGACTCTTCATCTAGCCTTGGAACGGAATCCATTACTGCGTTGTTAGTCTCTCAATGGGTCTTCAAATCTAGAAAATTCACAGGAAAATTTGATCGTTGTACCATATCTGGCCAATTCATTCGCTTTACTGTCTCCTGGAATATGAATATGTTCCGGCAACCATGTAGTGTAAAAATTGTACCGCTGTCGTTCAGGGCTTCGTGACCTTCGACCTTTAGATAGATATGTTAGAACCCCGTTATCTAGAAGCTGCCTAACTATCAGAAAATCATCACTCTCGCAGCGAATGCGGCCCGACATTGGAATGATCGGTTAGCCCCATCGAATGAGCTATACCTATCGATTCTGAAAAGTTACCTCCATCTACAGCTTTATTCAGTTTCGAACCGTTAGTGAAGATTTGTATAAATACGTTCACGAGATGGCTTGCACTATTTTCACTTTCCTCTTTATCCTGAATGGTTTCCAATACGATCAATATTTTTAAGCGGAAGATATTCTGTGGCATTGTTCATTATCGAAGTTGCTGACTAGTATTAGCAGCTGGGCCCTAGCAGTAGAAATCCATCGGAAAGTGGAATAAAATTATCTCCAGCTCCCTATGTACAGGGTGGCTGATATATAATGCAACAAAGTAAAGCGCTATATTTTTTTATTTCTTTTTTTAATTTTATTGTTCAAAAGCAAAAAATGTTGGAAATAACATCAAATTTTAGAATCAGTTTAGATTTGTTCGAATTGGCCACCTTTGGTACGAATTATGGCCTTCAAACGGCCGACAAAGCCATCACAGGCTGCACGAAAGTGGCTCTGCGGTATTTTGGCCCATTCCCGGCGAAGCACCGTCTTGAGATGATCGACACTTTGGTATTTTTTAGTGAGAACCTTACTCTACAAAATGCCACAGGCGCAAAAGTCCAACGGATTGAGATGCGGAGATTTTGGTGGCCATTGTGCGGTAGAAATGAAGCGAGGCACCTCCTTTTTGAGCCATTCTTGGTTGACGCGTGCTGAGTGCGGTGGTGCTGAGTCCTGTTGGAATGTCCATGGTCTGCGGCCGAAATGTTTGTCTACCCAGGGCTTCAATACTGTCTTTAAGACATTTTCCCGATAATATTCGGCATTTATTTTGACCCCATGGTCGATGAATACGAGCGGGGAGCGACCATCGGCCGTTACGGCGGCCCACACCAATACTATCGGTGGCCAATCGCAGGTGTAAATTTTCAGCTGACCTCTTTGGCAAGTAAATCCGATCATTTTGTTTGTTCACAAACTGCTTAATTTGGAATGGCTTCTCACCGCAGAAAACCAAATTCGGTAACTGGCCACTTTCGTGCAAGCGAAGTAACTCCTTGGCTTTTTCCAGTCTAACCTTTTTTGTCCATCGGTGAGCTCTTGCACTTTTTGGAACTTCAATGGCTTTAGTCCAAGTTCATTTTCCAATATGTGTTGCATCCGTTCTCGCAATATGTTCAGCTCACGAGCAATTTTTCTACCAATGCAGCGTGGATTTCGATCAAATCTGGCCCTCACTTTTCGGATCATTCCTGGTGTTGTTATCGTTTTTTTCGTCCACTTTTTGGACGCGATGCAACACTGCCAGTATCACGGTAACGAGCAATGGTACGAGAAACAAAAGATTTATTCACATTTAAATGCTGGAGGGCTCTAGTCTTCCAGCCAAATATAAAGCAATCACACTATCACGCTTGAATTCCATGACGAATAAATTTATTTTTGAGAAACTACGTCGTAATCCTGACTGAAGGATTGTAATGACCAATTACGTATGTATGTATTTTTTTCTGAATGCAATAGATCAAAATGCTTTTGTAAGCTTGTAAATAATAAAATGAACTGTCACTGGAATAAATCTGTCTGCTGTCAGACGAGCGGTTTACAGATGATAACAACCTGAAGTTGGTTGCAATACATATCAGCCACCCTGTAGGTGTGATCTGCGATAATATTTTTTCCCTATTACAACTTTTGGGAGCATATGGTTTCCGTAAAGCATTTTTCATCTTATCCGGTTGGCTGCGGCTGTTGTCATAAGTTGCGGTTGGTTTTTATTCTGCCTTATTTCGGTATCGTTAATCTGTTAATGATTCAGCTAAGCAGGTGGTAGGTCTCCTGTAGCAGGTCCTAGTTAACAGTGCTGCCTAGAAACTATACCCTCCGACTATGTGCTAGAGTGGTGGGGAACCTTGCTAACAATTGATTCCTACTTTTTGGTGATCATAATACAGGCGAATCTTTGTGTATCCATTGTTTCAAGTTGAGGTTCGTTGTTCTGCCAAGAGATTTCCATCAAACTAGGCATTCCTAGCTCCATATGGGTCTGACTATTACTGTATTAGGCTGCACTTATTATTCGAATAATCGATTACTGGTTATATTTTATTCGTTTTACTTTTAATTCGAAATTAATTCTGTTTTATTTTCTCATTCCATTTCAATTTAAAATTGATTTGTGGAGAAACAATTAAGATTCTGTACTTTTTTTTAAATACTTTTCCTAGAAATCGAATATTAATTGGATAATTAATTAGTAATCAGTGAAGGCAATACAATATATATTCAAGAGAAATCATAAATTAAATTGTTTTGACTTGGAATTGTTGTTCCATTTAAATGCAGTTTCATTTGATTTTATTATTGAAGATAAAAAGGAAATCGAAAACAGGATGATTAATGGACATGATTTAATCTCGGTTGTATGACATTAAACTGATAATTTTAAAAACGTGTTGACCCTCGTCTGACCGTTAAAAACTAGCACGAGTTTAAATAGTTATTACGGATTAAAAAAAACTGCAATTTGCTTAAGGGCACTTTGAGTGTTGTTTGTTTTTCTTCCAACCACTGTGCTGCATTAGAAATGCAGGGGCTTCATTTACGATCGATCAAAGGCGGTAAATAATTTGAAAAATAAAAATAAAAAAAATTGTTAACATTATTCTGTAATCATTAGTCAGACGTTTATTATTCTATAATTTAAATGAAATCATATAAATGGCGGAAAAATATTATGACATGCAAAGTGTGTAGCTATTGTTAGATGAAAATTTATTAAATTTGTAGGCGTGGCTTTAAAAAATACAATTTCTTTTTAAAATATATTTGAGTGCACAGAGTTCTTAACTCCCTTTTGTATGACTGTACATACACTTTAGAGGTCTAATGAATGCTTTATTATGCGTAAAAATCAGTATTCTATATTAGGAGTGGCTTTTGAGTACCGAGGATGTAGTCGCTTTCCTTTCGGTCTTCTCACGTGGCAAACTCCATCTGAATTTAGTAAGTTAAATTTAGATACATCACTAATCAAACCAGTTCTCCATTTGGATATAGTCCAATCCATATGTGCTCTAGTAAAATCCGACCTAAAACAAACAAAAAGTTGAGAAAATCAGAGACTACATTGCAATCAATTAGACAAACCTCGTTTTTAAATGCTTCTTAGTCAGCATAGGCTTCTTAGATGGCAATGTGATGGTTTGGACTTGTTTTTCGGCCAGTGGTGTTGATCCCTTTGTAGAAATTCAAACAAAAATGGACCGTTTTGTTTACAGAGACATTTTAGGCACTCACATGCTTAACTATGCTGAGTGGGAAATGCCACTTCGATGAGAGTTTCGACATGATAATGACCCAAAACACTCATCGAAGTTGGTCAAGGATTGGTTATCAGCTAATGGGGTTCAAGTCTTGGATTGGCCACCTCAATCGCCAGACTTGAATCCCATAGAGAACCACTTCGGCATTTTAAAACGGAGAGTTGGAACTCGAAGCATTAAAAATAAACAGGAGTTGATGAACTGTCTAAAATCAGAGTGGGAAGTTATACTAACATCTATTCTATCAAATCTTAGTGAATCTATGCCCAAAAGATGGGCTGAGGTCGTAAGAAACAAAGGATATCATACCAAACATTAAAAGTTGCTTAGGTTTTGAGCAGCGAATTTTTAATTTAATTTTGTTTTTATTTTATTATAACTTCCAAAGAAATGGAATTTAATTTTTGTTGTTATTTTTAGGTTATAGCCATCACCAAGAACATTTTTCTTGGATGGGCACCCACCTCTACCTTTAGGTTATAGCCACATTGTGTAATAGTAAATAAAATAAATATTTTCTATAAATTTATTTAGAGAAAAGATATGAGTCTATTATTACTTAGTGAGAAAAAGTTGCTTAGGTTTCGAACAATACTGTATGTGTAAACTTGTCTGTTCGAAATTTCGAACGCTGGCGCTTATCCGAAAACGAAAAGTCGGAAAAATTTTTTGAGCTGATTTTTGACATCAGTAGGTCCTAATTACCCTAAAAAAGTATTTTTCTTCTTAAACAAAAAATAAAATTTAATCTCAGAGCGAAATGGGTTAAAAAGTTTTTGGGCATTCACTACTTTTATAAACACTAAACTTATGGTAAAAAAATTTGAATTTAAATTAAAGGAAACAACTTAAGGAATAAATTAACTTAACATAACAAGTATCATGTCTTTAAGAAGTTGTAACATTTCCTTTCGTTCATTAGTTTCTTTATTGTTGTATTTGCTGGCAGTTCTCCTTCTGCTATTCTATTTTTGACTCAGTTTTTTTGTGTCGTTCAAATGTTTTTCGTTTTAAATAATGCCCAAGATCTCTGCGTAGAGAGAAGTTCCTGAAAATGTGAAGCATTGACTTGTCTGGCTACGTAGGCAACATTTTTCGCAAGATGATACCAAATTAATTGCTTATTTTCTACAGCGATAAATGACTAGAACGAACTAGAAAAATGAAGGCACTTTGTAGTTATTTAAAATATGTAAAGTAACGGTAATTATTTCTTTTCAATCTTAGTGAAGGATATGTACACATAGCCACAGAAATATACATACGGAATGTAATTGTCTGACAACTTTCCTCGATTTTAAGACGGTCTTTTGCTTTAGTTCAGAAATTTGTGAAATTTGTAAATCGGATGCATACCTTTGTGGGCCTGTGCGGGGCCACTATTCAGTTCAATTTTAGAAATTTTTTAACCAATGCAAAAGACCGTCTTAACATCAGGGTTACTATAAAGATTTTCAACGAAAACGGATTAGTTAAAAAATTTCGGCAATATTTTAACCGTACGTATAATTTAGTAACTGTGTGTATAAGACTATAAGTAAGAGCAAAATTTTTTCTTGCACACTCCTTACGTTGTTATTGAATTTTTCCACGGCTGTTTTCATAAGCATTACTTCAGTGTATTGCTGTACTAATTGAGTAGCTATAGGGCCTTCCAACATGGACTTTCGAACTTTAATAGTTGCTAACGGCCATCTTGTCGAAGCTACATCAGTTAAATTAGTTTTCAATTAATCACTCTCTTTTTGGCAAATCACCATGGACGGGATATAGCATTCAATAAGAAGTGAACGTAATAAAATTGTTGTATTACATTCCGTGTTATGCTCGTGGAACGTACCACTTTCAAATATCCTCTTCAGCGAGGAGACACATTTCTGGATAAAAGGGCACTTGAACAAACAAAATTGTCGCATTTGAGACAATACCAAACCATATAAGATGCAAGAGCGTCCAAATCCTACCTAAAAAGTCAATGTTTGATGTGAATTTTAGGCTGACGTCGTTAACAGGCAATAATTCTTTGAGAATAACGTTTGCCAGTCCATTACTGTCAATCGCCAGCAAATTCTTTTGGCCTGAATTACATGATATGGATACCAGAGATCAGTGCCGTGGTCTAGTAGGTAGTGTGTTGGCTTATTAGACGTAAGGACTCGGTTCAAACCCCAGAAAAATATTCAAATATTCCTTCGGCGACTTCCTCCCAGCAGATTTATGGTAAAAACTCTGAGAGTAAATATCTCAAAAATCTGTCGTTCGGAGTCACTTTAAACTTCAGGTCCCTCCACTCTGGTATAAAATTAACGCACATTTTCCTGTTTTTAGATGCCTACTAGATGAGAAACCAAATCCTATTCTAAATTCTATGAAAATATTCAACTGATCAGATGAATCCAGGCGTAGGTAACTATACAATAAAGGGTCCGCCAAATAACTTTTTTTTGAAAATGCTTTAAAAAAACTACTGAATATTTTCTCAAAGTTTCTCTAAAATCTGACGTTCAGAGTCGACTTTAAACTGTAGATTCTGCCACTCATGTATAAAATCAACGCACACAACATAAGTGATGTGAGAAACTAGGTCGTAATCCTGACTAAAGGGTTGTAATGACCAATTATGTACATATATATGTGGATACCAAAGACAAGTGGTTTCAACAGAACGATGCTGAGTTCTACATTGGATATGTTGCACAAATGAATTGAGGGCAATCTGTCATGTTATTCGTTTGGTATAGAGATCATCTCACAATACTAAGACTTCCTGACTTTTCCAGTTATTTGCGAGATATACTCAGCTATTGAAGTCTCCGTAGTCTAGAAGATAGTGTAGTGCCGGATTAAACGTGAGGCCACAGTTCAAGCACCAGGTCAGACATCTCCAGCAAAACGATTAACGAAAAATTATTTCTTCGGCGACTTCCTCTCAGCAGATTTCTGGCAAAAACTCTGAGAGTAAATAAAAAATTGTCATGAAAAATTCTAAAAAATCTTGTCGTTTTTAGTCTTTAGACGTGAGGACTCGGTTCAAACCCCAGAAAAATATTCAAATATTCCTTCGGCGATTTCCTCTCAGCAGATTTCTGGCAAAAACTGTGAAAGTAAATAAAATTTCCATGAAAAGTTTCTCAAAAATCTGTCGTTCGGAGTCGACTTTAAACTGTAGGTCCCGCCACTCATGTATAAAATTAGCGCACACAACATAAGTGGTGTGAGGAACTAGGAGACTTTAAACTGTAGGTCCCTCGCCACTTATGGATGAAATTAACACCCTCAACATAAGTGGTGTGAGAAGCTAAGTTGTAATCCTGACTCGTGAAAGGTTGTAATGACCAATTATTTATGTATGTATGAGAATTGAGATTATGGTCCTCTCATGTGATGTAAACTGGCCCCGAGATCGTCGTGATTTGACCCCGTTAGTGTTTTTCTTGTGGGGTTTTCATAAGTCGCAGATGTAGGCGAATAAGTCAAAAATCTTAGAGGTCCTCAAAGCCAATATAACCCATGCTATCGATCAAATTCAGCCTATTTCTTGAGCTAGAGTCAAGGCTAGTCGTATAGGCTATACCCAGAGAAGCCTTGACTACCATCTGAACGTTGAGATAGGTCTTCATCATCAATAGATCTGTCAAACTAATAAGGAATTTTCAAAATATCTCACGTAGATACTTTGTTTTATTTAAATTTATGAAATGATATCACTTCCGGCCTTGCAATGTGATCTTAATGCGTCAATGAAAATGCGGGGAAAAACCTCCAGCTTTAAAATTTACAACAGATAATCTTTCCATATACATCAGCATGCCTTGTTAATTATATGATGTTACGTTTCGAACTAAGGTCACATTAATTAGATACTGCACTCAAAATGCAGCCCTGAGCTTTTAAAGCTTAAACGAATACATACAGTTTTTAATAATTTGTTGTTGTTGTTGTTTTTTTCTTCTGTTCAAGGTTATAAAATATTCAGAATTTTGTTGTTCATTAAGATGTTGTGTTCATGTTTCAAAAAGACCGGTTCTCCATTATAAAAATAAAAAGCAAAAACTGCAGCTGGAAAGTATAGACTAGACTTACTTAAGCGGCTTTATTTAACGGCCCTGAACTTGTCTACAAAAAACTGATGATCTTGCAATTGCTGAAACAAAATTTCAAGAAAAAAAATCCGATTAAAACAAAATTGATGATGATTTAAAACAAAATAAAACAAAACTTAAATAAGAAATCAAAAACTCAATGAATGAAGTGTGGAAGTGTGCTTAAGCAAAATAGTAATAACTGGACCATGTCATCTGCTCTTCTCTTTCTTTGAAGGCATTCTCTAAATTTGAATTTGAATTTCTATTGTGTTAATAAATTTACCGTAAATAAACAAACAAATATTGGTGGTTGTAAACGCTTCCGCCTTAATATGCTTTAGCCAGCCAGCCAGCCAATGTTAATGTTGAAAATTTTTTTTTTGGAAATTTTTAATTTCAGTTTGAAATTAATTTTTTAAATGCTTCGATTTGGTTTCTAACGACTATTGACCAAAAAAAGAAAAGAAAGAAAAAAAATATGAACTGAAGCAACCCTCAAACATAGCAAACAACAACAATAAATTTATTTAATTTAAATTTTGTTTAATTTATTTTATTAATACGCCTTGCTGTTGTTGTTGTTGTTGCTGTTCCACTGTACAACCAACCTTGAACTTCTTTTTTAACATTTCAATTCTTACGAGCTGAGTCTACAAGCCAACAACGTAGACTTGTTTAAATTAAAAAACAAAATATATGTATGAATGGTTAACACCTACTTTATGATACCCTACCCACTATGCTACTATGAAAGAAAGTAATTTGCAAAGATTTTTAAGACTCAAGTTTTGCACATAATTGGTCATTACACCCCATTGCCGGTTTGTGGCTTATTCGCCTACATCTGCGACTTAAGAAAATCCCACAAGAAACAGGCTAACAGGGTCAAATCACACGATTTCGTGGCCAGCTTCATACCCTCAATTCACATACATACGTGCATAATTGGTCATTACAACCCTTCAGTCAGAATTATGACGTAGCTTCTCACACCATTTATGTTATGTGTGCTAATTTTATACATGGGTGGTGGGACCTACAGTTTAAAGTCAACTCCGAACGATTGATTTTTGAGAGGGTTTTCATGGCAGTTTCATTTGCTCCCAGAGTTTTTGCCAGAAATCTACTGAGAGGAAGTCGCCGAAGAAATATTTTTTTCATATTTATTTACCTACAGTATACAGCTACAGGGCCAAATAGTCGAGTACGTCGATAGCTTCTGCTATCTAGGTAGTACTATGACAACAAACGGCGGCGCAGAAACAGACGTAGATAAAAGACTCAGTAGGGCGAGAGCAGCATTCGGGCGACTGCACTCCGCATGGAGAAGCTCATATATATCTAGGCGTACTAAGCTAAGAATATTGTACAATGGGTCAATCTGACCTCCGGGTACTGTGCCTGTCTTGGCTGACAGGTACACGTCCTCTAACCTAAGCTAAGAATATTCAACGCTTGTGTGAAGTCAACGTTACTATATAGTAACGAAACTTGGCTTATATCTTACACCATCACGCAAAAACTTCAGGTATTCATCAATAAATGCCTGAGAATCATATGTGGAATATACTGGTCCAGCACCATCAGCAACGCATATCTCTGGACCCTTAAAGAGGAGGAACCCATACAGAAGCAGATCAAAAAGAAAAATTGGGGGTGGATTGGCCATACATTGAGAAAGAAGCCCGACAGTATTACAAGAATGGCGCTAGAATAGAATCCCCAGGGCTCAAGAAACCGTGGCAGACCAAAAAACACCTGGAGACGCACGGCGGTCCTTCAAGAACTAAGACTAAATGACCTGACATGGGAAGGCGCAAAAACATCAGCGGAAAATCGTGTCAGATGGATATGCTTTGTGGAAGCCATATGCTCCCGAGAGGGAAAAAATTACCTACAGTACAGTACAGTACAATCTGGCGTTTACCCGCCTGATCCTAAAGATCTGGTATCCTACTTTATTCACAAATGTTGAAACTTTCTTTACAGTTATTAGTTCGTATCTACCAGTTGAACCCAATCGTCCACCAGTACCATCCATCCCACTCAATTTGTACCTAAATAGAGAAATAGAGAATCCCTATCCGAAAACCATATTTAAACAGCTACATTTCCAATAGGAACAAATATAATTAACCATTCCACTCAATTGTAATCCCAACAGAAAGGAACAGGACAAATGCCATGTTGAAACAATTTTTTTTTTGTAAAACCAGCACTCAGGGGATGGCCCCTACTCATGCAGTGCATTGTGCAGGTTCAGGAAAATAGGTTATAGGAAGGTAGAAAGAGGGAGTAGTGTTTGTGGACATTTGACTTAAACTCAAGATGCGAGGGAGTTGATGCTAGGTGACTAATTTATTCGAATACTCCAAATTTGTTCAAATAAAATTGCAATATGATTCCTTCGGTTTCAATTGATAATGTTTGAAAACGTACAATGAGGTCCTAGTCAGCTTTATGCAGTTGCATAAAATATTCTCTGTGGTCTCAGAGTCCATTAAAATGGGCCAAGCTGAACACCATATTGAAACAGCAATTTCTCCGACTGTCGAATAAATTTATAGTAAATCACGATTAGAATGAATCTAAATTTCTATCGATTCAATCGATAGCAGTTTAAAACGTACAATCTGGTCCTATAGTCAGCACAATATAGTTCAACAAAACGTCCTCTGTGCTTTCATTCTTAAATAGAAAAGCGATGACCGAGAGAATGAGAAAACCGTTGTACAGCAATTTTGCAAATGAAGCGCACTCGATTTCCTCCACATCCAATTGATACTTGTTTTAAAGCGAGCTTATCTAGTCTTAAGTCGCCGTAGTCTAGTAGGTAGTGTATCGGCTTATTAGACCTAAGGCCAGGGTTCAAATCCCAGGTCAGACATCAAAACGAAAATATAAAAAATATTTCCTCGGCGACTTCCTCTCAGCAGATTCTGATCTGAGAGTAAATAAAATTTCCATGAAAAGTTTCTCTGAACATCTGTCGTTCGGAATCGACTTTAAACTGTAGGTCCCGCCACTCATGTATAGAATTAACGCACACAACATATGCGAAACTAGGCGTAATCCTGACTAAAGGGTTGTTATGACCAATTATGTATGTTATCTGGTTTTAATCAGAACAATAAAGTTACACAAAATTTACTCTGGGATTTCATCCTCAAATAGAAATGCAGAACTTCTCCGAATTCAGAATAAAGTCAAGTAAATATCCGTTGGCAACAGATCTGATTGCCCCCGTATTCAATTCTACCGATTGAAAACGTGAAATCCAATTTTGGTTGAGTGCAATACAGTTGCACAAAATGTGCTCTTCTGTAATTTCATCCTTTGTTAGATAGAATAGAGACTCCGTCTCAAATCAGGAAACATAACTTAATTAAATGATATTTCGGGGAGTTCACCTTCCACAATTAAGACAACCCTTCTTTCTCCATAAGAAAAGGACTCTACCAAGCGTTTGCCACAGTCCTCAAGCTCCCTCCCAATATATGATCCTAAGGGATTACCATCGATCTCACTTTTACTAAAATAATCTCATAAAAAGACCACCGCACCAATAAAGTTTGCTGTAGGATCTTCACACACCGTTCCTGATAGCGGTGATATCAAATTCTTAAAAAATAACTTAGAAATCATCGTATTGTTCCCCTGACTATAATGCTGCAATATTAACCATACGATCCATTGATGCCGCTGACTTGTTTGGAACTGACTTACCGAAATAATCTCATAAAGGCCTCTAAACGAATAAACTTTACTGTGGACCCTTCACTCACAATTTCCGATAGCGGAGACTCCAAATTCTTCAATTCAAAAAACAATGTAGTAATCGTCGCATTGTCCCCCTGAATATAATGCTGCGTATGCGAAGTCGCCGTGGTCTAGTAGGTAGTGTGTTGGCTTATTAGACGAAAATCCAGGGTTCGAGCCCCATGCCAGACATCAAAATAAAATACAAAAAGTATTTCTTCGACGACTTCCTCTCAGCAGATTTCTGGCAAAAAACTCTGAGAGTAAATAAAATTGCCATGAAAAGTTTCTCAAAATTCTGTCGTTCGGAGTCGACTTTAAACTGTAGGTCCCACCACTCATGCATAAAATTAACACAACATAAGTGGTGTGAGAAACTAGGTCGTAATCCTGACTGAAGGGTTGTAATGACCAATTACGTACGTACGTACGGTTCTATCTCACGGTTCAATGATGCCGTTGGCTTGTTTTGGGACTGTTTGGGCAACTCACGTCAATTAGCAGACAAATAAGATAAAGGGGAGAAGGGAAGTTCGTTCCTCCACTACCGATGATAGATGCAGAACCTTTCTGAATTTTGAATGGGTATACTCTGCAAGAATATGAAGAGAGGCGGAGATAAATGTGTTTAAGAAAATTTAAATTTTCGTTCGATTTGAGTCGGGTATCAGATAGATAGTGTGTTGGCTTATTAAACTTGAGGCCTCAGGTCAGACATCTCCAACAAAACGAAATAACGATAAATATTTCTTCGGCGACTTTCTCTCAGCAAAAGTCAGGCAAAAACTCTGAGAGTAAATACAAAATTGCCATGAAAAGTTTCTCAAAAAAATCTGGCGTTCGGAATCAATTTTAAACTATAGGCCCCGCCATGCAAGTATAAAATTAAAACAGACAGTATGAGTGGTGTGAGAAGTTAGGTTGTAATCCTAACTGAAGGGTAGCCTGAGGGCACTTAAGCTTGCAGGCCATCAATTAAAATATAATCTTTCGGGTAAGTAGGGTACATGCAATAGAATATTGATGAGTAAGAGAAACTGAAACCGAAATTTGAAAATCAAATTCCAAAAATAGCACACACGGGGCTTTAAATATTTGCTTTGTTTTTGTCTAACCCAAGTACAAAGGTTGGTTGTATTTAGTTTTTCTTTTTTTTTTTTGTAGTTTTATTGTCTAACAATTAAACAGCTTTACCTAGATTTTTTTCGATAATTTTTTTTTGCTAATTTTAATGTGTTAATTACTTCAGAATGATCATAAAAATATTTATTTTTATTTATTTTTTTTTATTATCTTTGTAATAATCATTAAACACATTAAGTAGAAATTTTTCTGTGTTTCGTGAATGAATTATTTTTTTTTGCTTCGCGAAATTTTTTAATTGAAAAAAATATAAAAAAAACTATTAAATATGAAATGTTTTAATCTTTCTCCATTGTTTTAACAATGTATGTAAGCCAGGCTTAAAGTTTCTCTGTATAATACGTGTATTGTACGTGTTAAACTTGTAATGACCTTTTTTTAATGAATTTTTTTCATTGTTTTTTTTTTAAGATAACATTTCAAAGTTATGTTAGTTTACAAAGAAAAAAACAAAAACAAAACCTTGTGTTTTATTGTAAAATCTTTATGAATATCATTTCACTAGAAATTTTTTTAAAATAAAAAAAAAAACAAAATTATATGCCCATTAAATAAACAATATTTAGAATGACATGGTTTTGTTTTTAAATTTAATCACTCATTAAATGTTTTGAAATAAATTTTTGAAATTAAAGAAACAAAATCCATTTAAAAAACACAAATTAAAATTCTTTAAAATATAAAGAAGAACGAAAAGTGTTTTACCGGCACCAAGTTTAATTTCCAATAAATGGTTTCTATTTGTATTTCATATTGATTTGTATGATTTTCTGCTATTTGGTTTTTTAGTGTAAATTTTGTCAGTATAAAAAAAGATTCGTGACATGTGTCATGCACAAAAATGCCTTAGTAAGCTTTACCGTTTCGCCTTAGGTTAGGTTAGGTTAGATTAAAGGACGTGTACTTGCCAATTAAGACAAGTACAGTACCGGGAGGTCGAATTGACCCATTGTACAATGTCCTAGTTTCTCACACCACTTATATTGTGTGTGTTAATTTTATACATGGGTGGTGGGACCTACAGTTTAAAGTCGACTCCGAACGACAGATTTTTGAGAAACTTTTTTTCATGGCAATTTTATTTACTCTCAGAGTTTTTGCCAGAAATCTGCTGAGATGAAGTCGCCGAAGAAACACTTTTTGTATTTTTGTCTTGATGTCTGGCCTGGGGCTCGAACAATGGCTTTACGTCTAATAAGCCACCACACCACCTACTAGACTACGGCGAAAGCTTTACCGTTTCGCCTTAAATAGACTAACAAACAAGAAACTCTTCTAAGCCACTGAATTTTATTATTAAAATTCGTAACGTGTGAGAAATATTGTGCCCAAAAAAATTATCTGCAAGAGAAATGCAAATTTTTTGCTCCATGGGTACTTCAATAAACAGAATTATCGCCAATGCGCCATGGAAATTGTCCTACTTTTGTCATTGACCAAAAACTGCAAGACATTTAACAAAAAATGCAAGTTATCGTCAAAATAATGCAAGTCAGCGACCAAAAAATGCGAGTCATCGGACAAAAAGTGCAAGTCATCGGACAAAAAAGTGCAACTCATCGGCCAATAAAATGCAATTCATCAACCAAAAAAGAAATGCAATTCATCGTCTAAAAGAATACAAGTTATCAACCAAAAAAGAAATGCAATTTATCGTCTAAAATAATGCAATTCATCGGTCAAAAAAGTGCAATTCATCGTCCAAAAAATGCAAGTCGTTCTCCAAAAAATTTCAAGTCATCTACCAAAAACTGCAAGTCATACACAAAAAAATGGAAGTCATCAATCAAAAAATGCAATTCATCGACCAAAAACTGCAAGTCATCATCCAAAAAATGCAATTCATCAACAAAAAAATGGCAGTCATCGACCAAAAAAATGCAAATCATCTACAAAAAAATGCAATACATCGTCCAAAAAAATCCTAAAGTCATTGTCCAGAAAATGCAAGTTAACGTCCAAAATAAAGCAAGTTATCAGCCAAAAAGAGTGCAAGTCATCGACACAGGAAATGGAAGCCGTCTACAAAAAAAAAAGGAAGACATCAACAAAAACACTGCAATGCGAAAATTTTGCCCGATTTATGTAGAAAACTTTTTGTTGCTCATTTGAAGAAAACAATTTGCTTCGGCGCTTAAATCTTTGGTCCCAAAGGCTGTTTTGGAATCCCTGATGCCATGGCTACCCGGCCCACTAAGTCCATTTCCCCACATGTACATTTTTCATCCGATTTATGTAGCCTCATTTACACAGAGCACTTTCTTTTTTGCTCATTTGAAAAAAATAATTGGCTTCGGCGCCTATATCTTTGGTCCCAAGTAACGCCCGGCCGTAAAGAAACCTGTTTTGGAATCCTTAATACCATGGCTAGCCCAGCCCGCTAGGTCCACTTCCCCCACAAGTTTTTTTTTTATTCAATTTAGACCCATTTATACAGAGCGCTTTATTTTATGCTCATTTGAAAAAAATAATTAGCTTCGGCGCCCATATCTTTGGTCCCAAGTAACGCCCGGCCGTAAAGAAACCTGTTTTGGAATCATTGATATCATGGCTACCCAGCCCAGTAGGTCCATTTCCTCCATATGCACATTTTTTATCCAATTTAAACCCATTTATACAGACAACTTGTTTTTGCTGATTTGAATCAATTTGAATCTCTGATCCCAAGAAATGCCCGATCGTAAGGACACCTGTTTTGGAATTCTTGATTATTTTTCTTTTTGTGTTTATAATTAATTTTTCTTCTCTATTTTATTACACTTCCAGCTGAAACTGATTTAAAATGTCCACGGGATGATCTATTTCTATTAAGATTCTTGAGAGTATGCAAATTTTATCCGGAAAGTGCTTTAAAATTGGTGAGTTTCGAATACAAAATTGAATCATAGTTCAATGGCAATAACCTGATTTTCTATTGTCCTTACAGATTAAAAACTACTACTCGTTTAAAGTTAAACATGCTGATGTTTATAAGGATTTAACACCCAGCAATGAGAAAAATGTTTTCGATCACAATGTTATTGTAGTATTCCCCAATAGGGATCAATTGGGCAGACGCGTTGCTGTATTGGAATTGGGCAGTAAGTATACTAAGCGGTTAATTGTTTACTTTTATTTGTTATTAAACTTTGTGTTGCCTTTTTAGAAAACTGGAAACACAAGAAAGTCACTTTGGATGAGGTTTTCAAAGGAGCCGTCTTATATTTAGAGGCTGCCATGTGGGAACCTGAAACCCAAATCAATGGTGTTGTTGTCATATTCGATATGGATGGCCTGAGTTTACAACAAACTTGGCAATTTACACCAGCATTTGCTAAACGCATAGTCGACTGGCTACAGGACTCAGTGCCCTTACGTATTAAGGCCATACATATTGTCAATCAGCCGAAAATCTTTAATGTGGTCTTTTCCCTGTTTAAGCCATTCCTCAGAGAGAAATTACGTTCCCGTATTATATTCCATGGTACCGATCGTGAATCCTTGTATAAGCATATGGCACCCGAATGCTTGCCGGCCTGCTATGGTGGCACACGTAAAGAGGCACGCATCGATGGTGATCAATGGTATAAACTGTTGATACAATGCGAAAAAGAATACAAAGCCATCAATTCGTATGGCTATCAAAAGTAAATCAAGAGCACATTCCCACCACACACGCACATTTATTGCCAACATAATATATTATTAAAAAGCATTATTGAACAATTTAATTTGTTAACTATTAGTTTAATAAGCCAAGTCTAATTAATCTCAAGACAAAAACAATTTTAATTTAAATTCTTTAAAACCTTAAAAGCATACTCTTCTTTAGATTTGCTTGAAAACAAAATTCCCTTTTTAGAAAACAAATTAATTTATTGTCATCCCTACCTACCCTACCCTATTTTCTTGTATATTTTTTTATGAAGTTAATTAGTTTATACATACGTTACTTGGGGGCTGTAAATATCATTTAAGTTCAGGGATTAAGTTTCATTTTAATTGTTATATTACAAGGGGTTTGTTTAGTCTTTATAAGTTAATTTTTTTTTTATTTTTTGTACTTAAAATTGATATTTAGGAAAACATTATTGAATAAATGTTATTTTTTGTATAATTTTGATTAATTTATAAAAGAATTTTATAAAAAAAAATTAAATTAAAAGAATAAAAATTTAGAAAAAAATATTTAAGCAAAGGATTTCATTAAAAAACAGAAACAAAAACCAGTCCCATCAATTTAAGCGCTTTAAATATGTGGTGCCCCCTTCATAAAATCTATATCTATATGTATATAAAAATGAATGTTTGTTTGTATGTAATTAATAGAATCGTAAACTATGCACTTGATCATGATATGGTCTTCCGCAAAGTTGTTGCGCATGAGCCGGGGAAGGTTTCTAAGTTGGTGTGACCAATTTCCGACAGGTGTCGCCACTGAAAATTACTCAAAATGAATTGAATCGTAAACTGTGCATTTGATCATGCTATGATCTTCATCAAAGTTGTTGCGCATGAGCTGACAAAGGTTTCTAAGTTGGTATAACTAAGTTCTGACAGGTGGCGCCACTGAAAATTACTAAAAACGAATTAAATCGTAAAATGTGCATTTGATCATGTTATGATCTTTAGCAAAGCTGTTGCGCATGGGCCGACGAAGGTTTATAATTTGGTATGACCAATTTCCGACAGGTGGCGCCACTGAAAATTACTAAAAACTAATTAAATCGTAAACTGTGCATTTGATCATGTTATGATTTTTAGCAAAGCTGTTGCGCATAAGTCGACGGAGGTTTCTAAGTTGGTGCGATTAATTTCCGATAGATGGCGCCACTAAGAATTATTCAAAATGAATTGAATCGTAAACTATGTATTTGATCATCTGTTGATCGGGCAAATACCAGACATTTTAGCATTTATCGTTTATGATTTTAATAACATTAAGGGCCATTTTTTGATGCAAGTTTAAACTCGAGATTAAGTTAATCTCCAGTTAAACGCCGTTTTCAGTTTTTGAATTTACTTAATCTTGAGTTTAACCTTACGGTTAAGCACCACCAACGTTGGTGGTTTAAACTCGAGATTAACTATGAAAAGTAGTTGACGAATTTTATTTAAAAAAAAAGCTTTTAAGTGAGGGGAAGCCGAATAAGACCAATATTTAAGTAACTATGAATTATATAAAACACAAATTGACAACAGACAGTCTTAATTTATTTATTATTTGAAGAAAATATTTTTTTTACATAAAGATCAACAGTATTCAGCTTTTGTTTGTTTGCTTTTGTTATATACAAAAGCAAATTGTTGTGAAACACTTTGCAAAAGTAGTAAACACAACAAAATAAACGAAAAAAATGTTGCAATTTTTGCTTATAAGTACGGCAGCTCTACAAGGTTAATCTCCAGTTAAATTCCCATTCAAAAAATGAAAACTCAGTTAACTGAAGATTAACTTCAACTGGAGATTAACTTAATCTCGAGTTTAAACTCATATTAAAAAAATGGCCCTTAGTATAACTCATTCTCGTAAAATTTTAAACATTATAATTGACTGGAAACTTTTTAAAAATGCTGTTGGGTTCAATTGGATTGGGTACATTGTGAGATTCTAATAAATTTAGCACATTTTTCACGTAATTCCCGTGCAATCATGCCTCCAAAGCGGCAAGCAATTGGTCGACCTACACCTCGAGCACGGAAGAAAAGACCATTACGAGCCTCAGAATCAGACAGGCAACTAGCATTGAGACTGGAAAATCTTCGAATACATGCCGCTGAGACCCGTTGGCATGCATCACTTGAACAACGAGAAGTGAGATTAGAAACTGATCGAATGCGTACTACTCAGGCCTGTTCGTCTGAATCATCCGGACAACGGGAAACAAAATCAATAAAATGATTCAAAATTAATTTGATATTGGTGTAATGCCTTTACTTCAACATTTATTTTAGTTGGTGGTGCAGCAACACGTGCATGGTACAGCTAGTCTCACAGAAGTTATGAAATGATATTGAGCCTGTTTTGGAAATTCTAATTGTATTCATTCACTTTTAAGTTTTGTTCAATGTAAAGTAAAAATGGTAGCGTTTTCTAAGCCCTCACTGGGACAAATTCGCGCCCCTGCAGAGTGATATCATATTGTCAGGCAAATTGCCTTCACATTATTGCATTTTTTTAATCGCATCCATTAGGTTAGGTTAGAGGACGTGTACTTGTCAATTAAGACAAGTACAGTACCCGGAATCGAATTGACCCATTGTACAACGTCCTAGTTTCTCACACCACTTATGTTGTGTGTTAATTTTATACATGAGTGGTGGAACCTACAGTTTAAAATCGACTGCGAGCGACAGATTTTTGAGAAACCTTTTCATGGCAAATTTATTTTCTCTCAGAGTTTTTGCCAGAAATCTGCTGAGATGAAGTCGCCGAAGAAATACTTTTTGTATTTTGCCTTGATGTCTGGCCTGGGGCTCGAACTCAGGGGGGTTACTCGCTATTGCGATGCGAAAACATGTTCGATGCATAAGTTAAATGCGTTAAGAGTACAATTTGGTACTCTGCATCGCTTACGCAAAAACTTTCGCAAAATTAGTTGAAAATGATGCCAGATTTGCGCAAGGGAATGCGTAAGGAAAATACGAAAATGCAATAGAGAGTACCAATTATTCAATTACGTACCATTTACTTTTCGCATCGCAATAGAGAGTAATGTCTAATAAGCCAACACACTACCTACTAGACTACGGCGACTTCATCGCATCCATTATATGTCCTGGAATTCTAGTGTTCATCACTCTGAATGCTTTTTTGTGATTTTGTTGTTTTTGAATGCCTACTAAATAAGAAACTCGATCCTATTCTAAATTCTATGAAAATGTTCAACTGATCAGATGAATCCAGGCTTAGGTCCCTAACCATATAATACTATTTTGCGCGACGAATAACAAATTTTCTTTAAATATTCATCGATAGCTCGAGCTACCGAACTATTGTAGTGTCTGCCAGATGGAAGTAACAACTATCCTTATGACGCTTAAGTGTCAGCACATTAGCGTAATATTTTCTAAGAATATGTTGTTCTACTCGGATATCTGGGATGTCTTAAAGTGGACGACCTAATTTGTCCTAATAGTCGGCTATTTCTCCAAGAAAATTTAGATTTTTGAGAAGGTCTCCATCCGATGAGTTCTGCCGTACATTATATTGCAGGACTAATTCCAAATTCTCTGAAAGTATTCATTTATAGCTCGATCTTCCGAGCTACTGCAATGGCTTCCAAACGGAAATTCCCACTATCCTTATGACAATAAAATGAGAGTTCAGTAGCATAATATTTCCTGAGAATATTTTGTTCTACTTGAATAGCTAGGCTGTCCTTCAGTCGACTGTCATGTCACGACTATGCTTTTATGATGATTAAATGTCAGCTCAATACCACAAGATTTTCTAAAAATATGCTGTTTTATACAGGCAGCTAGGCTAGACTAAAGTAGACAGCTTAGTTTTATTCAGAAATGTTAGATTTTAGATGAGTCCGCTCATAGGCAAGAATGTGTATCAGAGTGAACAATTCCCTACGCAATCAAATCATATGGATGCCTTTTGGACACAATAAGAAAGAAACTCCAATCCATAGTTAATATTTCCTGCGTGATAGAGAGGGCTTGCTAGGTTAAGCTAACAGAATCTAAATTCAAAGGCAACAAAATTATTCTCCCTTACTTGAACATTCACTTTCCTTACGGAACACTTACTTTAGAAAGACAAGCCCTTCGACAAGATGTCCTCACCATTAGATTTCTCCAGAATTTTAGAAGGAGAGACTTTCATTCATTTAATATGTTTCTAGGCGTCTTAGAATACTGTGACAGGCTTTTTAATAGCGGAACGAAATCGAAAAGTAAGAGTGTCGTGAAATGGCTCGAATCAAATGAGCCTTCCTTCTAATAGCTTCCATAAATTGTGATAGAATGATGAGCGTATTGAACCTAATAGGGAAAACACATGTGACTGAGGCTCGTCTTCTCATGTATCATTCTGTCGCACTGTATCAAGGTCAACCTTCTTCCTGCGGAGTACACATTCTACGTATCTTCTCACAGCGCTCCACTTCGTCTCGCTTTCGAGCATTGCGTCAACAGTGTTGTCGGGTGTGAATTCGCCAATCTGTTCCATCAACACATTCTTCTCGTCTTGCCATTTGATGCAATGGAAGAATGTGTGTTCAGCGTCGTCACTCATTTCCTCGCAATAAATGCAGCCAGGATCATTCACCTTGCCCATGCGGTGTAGATATTGTCGGAAATAACCATGACCCGAAAGAAACTGGGTCAGGAAGTAGTTAATTTCCCCAAAATTTCTCTGTGTCCATGCTTCTATAGATGGAATAAGTCTAGCAGTCCATCTTCCACTTGTTTCATCGCTCCATCTACTTTGCCATCGCCGTATTGTTTGAGATCTGACATCTGTGGTACTAATGGCGCTTCTTCGCTCGAATGCCATCAAGTCGATAGTTGTCTCACCGGTGATCACGAGGACTGCGGCGCCCGAGACCGTGCGATAGGCCGAAGCGACTCTTAGTGCCGCTGTTCGTTACACCGCTGCTAATATTTTCCGCTTGGATTTAAACTCCAACGCATCTCCCCATATCTCGCTGCCATGATCAATTTGCGTTTGGACTGCGTTGGTCCCCCGATATTTGCCATCAGCCTGCTCAACATGCCCGTTAGTTGTGCTGCCTTAGTAGCCATATCTGTGATATGCTGTAGTCTAGTACATATTGTCGTAATTTAGGAGAGTTTCGAGAGTTGAAAACTCAAAAATTAAAACAAAACAGTTCTTTCGGTAACCCCAGCAACAACTTTCAGAGTAAAGTAAGAGTCATTAAAAATCTTCTGCAATTTGCCGTTCGACTTTAAAATATATACCACGCTACTCATGGTTAAAATAAAGTCACTAAACATGGGTGTTGTGAGGAGGCAAGTAACGGGTGATTTTTTAGCTATTATCTTTTTGGCAACACTGGTTTAAACAACTCACGCACGTTTCGTGATTTGTTTCACTGTCAAACATCTTCCGTTTGGTCGATAATTTAACCATGAATCGTCTTACAAACGAACAACGCTTGCAAATCATTGAATTTTATTATCAAAATGCGTGCTCTGTAAAGAAAGTTCATCGCGCGCTTCTTCCATTTTTTTGGTCAGTTTAATCGACCCACTGAAGCGGCTATTCGGGCTATTGTGACTAAATTTCGCACCAAATTTACATTGTTCGACATTAAACCACCAACACGCTTACGTAGAGTGCGAACTGAAGAAAATATCGCAGCTGTATCGGCCAGTGTTAATGATGACCATCAATTATCGATTCGTCGCCGTTCGCAGCATTTGGGCCTCTGTTACTCAACAACGTGGAAAATTTTGCGAAAGGATTTAGGTGTGAAGCCTTTCAAAATACAGCTGCTGCAAGAATTGAAGTCGAACGACCTACCGCAACGCAGAATTTTTGATGAATGGGCTCTTGGAAAGTTGGCCGAAGATCCACTTCTTTATCGAAAAATTGTGTTCAGCGACGAAGCTCACTTTTGTCTCAATGGATACGTAAATAAGCAGAATTGTCGATTTTGGAGTGAAGATCAGCCAGAAGCATTGCAAAAGCTACCAATGCATCCAGAAAAGAGTCACAGTTTGGTGCGGTTTATGGGCTGGAGGCATCATTGGACCGTACTTCTTCAAAGATGCTGCGAATCGTAACGTAACTGTGAATGGTGAGCGCTACCGTGAGATGATATCCAACTTTTTTTTTGCCCCAAATGCAAGAGCTCGACTTGCATGACATGTGGTTTCAACAAGACGGTGCCACATGCCACACAGCACGCGTAACAATGGACTTATTGAGAGGCGAGTTCGGTGAACATTTTATTTTACGTTCGGGACCGGTCAATTGGCCGCCTAGATCGTACGATTTAACGCCTTTAGAGTATTTTTTGTAGGGCTATGTTAAAGCTCATGTCTATACAGACAAGCCCGCTTCAATTGACGCATTGGAAGACAACATTGAAGAATTTATTCGTGAGATACCGGCCGAAATGTTGGAAAGAATATGCCAACATTTGCATGAATTAATCTTCAAACATTAAATTATATGGACCGTACTATCGATTCAAATAAAGATTTCATGCATTTTTCTGAATTTTATTTTGTTTTTTTTTGCATTGAAATGACTAATAATGTATGTATTTATGTTACCTATTTATGCGAGTGCCCTGCACTTCAAGACAGACGTTATCGTTTTCTGGGTGACACAACGTTTGAGGATCTGAGAATTGTACCGGTTTCATCCGGAGTTCGGGGTGGTTCAAATCCACCACTAACGGATCATGACAAGAGGGCTTACATCCCTTTTTCACTTGGTACATTACCAACACGCTTTAGAAACCTATTCATAAAAACATATTCTTAAAAACATATTTTTTACATTTTGTAATACATTTTGTTTCAGTTTATTTAAATCATTTTCTTTTTTTAAATATGCTTAAAGCTAATTTTTTTAAATATGAACTAAATATGTATTTAATTTTCTTTTCTTTTTTAATTTCATTGACTTATTTGGAAAATGTGTGTACAAAGGTTTATCATAAAATGTTTGACATTTTCTTTCAACGTTTTCCAAGATTACTTCGGAAATCTTTATGAAGTGAGAGTAATAAGTGTGTACAATTAAAATGTAAATATAAATTTGTATAAATAAATAATTTCTTTTAAGGATTTTGAAATTAAAATTAAAACTAATAAAAAGCTGACTTTGGACACAAAAACTACATATTGCAAGCAAATAAATGTTAAAACAATTCTAAAATATTAAAAAATGTAATTTTTTAAATTTCATTTGAAATAAATTTCTATAAATTATTTAATTAAATATAATTTTATAGTACATATTAAATTTTTAAACATTTGGAATGTTTTTTATTTTCATGATTTAATTTAAATTCAATTTTTTATGATTCTGGTTTTTATATTTTAAAGCGAAACAATTTTGGAATGTTTAGAATTCTTATATAAAATTGTAAATTAATTTAACTTAAATAAGTATGTTTGTATATCAATTAAATTGCTTTTTTAAAAGGCACTACAAATTATTGTTTAACAAGCCAATAAATTTTTATTAATCTTTGCAATGAAAAAATATAAATTAGTGAGCATTTCTATGAAAAAGGAAACAAATTTCGAAACTCAATGTATAAGGCGCTTCAGTTAGGGTCACTAATATTCGGTCTTTGACAGTGTAGATCTTGAAAACTTTTTTATGAATGCAATGCCGAGAGCTCAGAACATATTCTTTGTGATTCTGCCTGTACAGGCGGTAGATACAGCATTACCGGCTACAGTTCGGTCTTTGACAGTGTAAATCTTGAAAACTTTTTTATGAATGTAATGCCGAGAGCTCAGAACATATTCCTTGTGATTCTGCCTGTACAGGCGGTAGATACAGCCATTCCGGCTTCTGCGGCCTTGTCTTGCCTCATGACAGATAAAGTTAGAATTCCTTAGAGACCTTAGCTTGGGAGATTAACGTTTTAAAGGCTTTTCACAATAAATTTTCATTTCTCACGAGTGCTTTCAATTTTCGAATAGTAATAATATTGTATTTGCAATCTTGCAAATAGGAAATGTACTGTTGCTGCCTCGTTACATAGACTACGAATACAAATCCTACAGTAACGTATGGTTATGAAACCTGGGCATACAATCAGAAAAATAGCGTTATGTTATGCAGCCAGCTTAGTGTTTAATTCTAGTGATTAAAACCGCGTTTCTGTCACATATCCGGTTAGAGTGAATATAACATTTGAATGGGAATACCTTAACAATATTGTTTACAATCGTTTCGAATCGGATGCCTTACAAAAACGGATGATAAGTTTTTCAAATAAGTTATATACTGGGTATTGGATTTCTGTTCACTTTCAGTTTCATTCACTCTATTATTGTTTCATTCCTTCTATATTCCGGTAGTCTTAAATCTACTTTCTTGCTTTGAGAAGATTTATTCTCCCAAGTTGTGGTTACGGCGTGTATTTGGATTTCTGCAGTGTGCGAGGAGATGAGAAGGAGTCGGAGACAATAGAGCATCTCCTCTATGATCCTCTGACTTTCTGTAGAAGAAAGGATTGAATATATTGGGAGAAAGTTTCTTTGAAGGTTTAAACAATCTGCCGCCAGCCAATATTCCGTCTTGCTTTGAGAAGATTTATTCTCCCAAGTTGAGGTTACGGCGTGTATTTGGATTTCTGCAGTGTGCGAGGACATGAGAATGAGTCGGAGACAATAGATCCTCTGACTTTCTGTAGAAGAAAGTATTGAACACATTGGGAGAAAGTTTCTTTGAAGGTTTAAACAATCTGCCGCCAGCCGATATTCCGCCTCTCCTGAGTATGGTATGGATTCATGCTGACCATCATACTATTTTTTTCTGTACTTTTAGTTCACTCGAATCCTTTTTTATTTTACTTTTTCCCCTTTCTAGGAAGAAAACAAATCTGCTTTCCTGCGTACCTACCTACAGTGGTGGCCTTATAATTAGAAACGACTTAGCAACATGTATGTTTGTTAATTTGTTTTACAGTTTTCACTGTGTGCCTGGGATCAAAGGCTTTGTTTGGAGGACGTCTTACATACGTTTTTCCATCAGATTGGGACAAATTAAACTTAGATTCGTCACTCCAGAGAACTCTGTTCCAGAAACATCGTTTCTAATTATAAGGCCACCACTGTATGTACTCTGTTACTGGAAATAGTTTATTTGTTTAAAGAATTGTTTTTCTCTGAAAGCGATACATAACAAAGAAGTAAATCTCTCTCTAAACTTGTAAGGGAACCCAGCACATGCAAGGAGATTACAGATCACATTCGAAATAGCCAGCAAAAGCTCGAATTTATAGAGACTATGCTACTGAATAAGGATACGGAGTCCTATGCTATTGTAGAATCGATGGGAATATATATTCCTTTTCAGAAATAGAAATTTTACCTCCCAAATTCAAAGGCAAACGATTTCAGACGATGGACATATTGTATAAAAATAAATACTTAAGTAATTGAGTGTTTTTCAAATTGTCGATCGTCTGAAATCGTTTGTCGTACAAAAAACAGGGGATAAATAGCCATATACATACATAACATACATAATTGGTCATTACAACCCTTCAGTCAGGATTACGACCTAGTTTCTCACACCACTTATGTTGTGTGCGTTAATTTGTATACATGAGTGGTGGGTCCTACAGTTTAAAGTCGACTTCGAACGACAGATTTTTGAGAAACTTTTCATGGCAATTTTACTCTCAGAGTTTTTGCCAGAAATCTGGTGAGAGGAAGTCGCCGAAGAAAAATACTTTTTGTATTTTGTTTTGATGTCTGGCCTGGGGCTCGAACCCTGGCTTTAGGTCTAATAAGCCAACACACTACCTACTAGACTACGGCGACTTCTATTTCACTCGATTCTTTTTTTTATTTTACTCTTTCCAAAAACAAAAACAAACAAATCTGCTTTCCTGCCAACCTACCTATGTACCCTATTACCGGAAATAGTTTATTTGCTTAGACTTGTTTTTCTCTGAAGGCGAAACAGATTACAGAAGCAAGTCTCTCTCTAAACCTGCAAGGGAACTAAAAAAGATGTAGCCCAGCACATACAAGGAGATTACCGACTACATTCGACGTAGCCAACAAGAAATAGAGTTAATAGAAGACAATACTACTTGTAGAATCGATGGGAATACGTATTCTTTATCAGTTTTATGCTCTATTTTGAAAGATGAACGATTTCAGACGATCAATAATTTGTATAAAAAAAATACTTGAGTAATTGTGTAGAAATTGTGAATCGTCTGTAATCGTTTGTCGTACAAAAACAGAAGGTAAATGGCCTTATACCGAAATAAATACCGCTGTTTTGTAAAACAAATGATTTCCGAAAAACGAAAATTTGTACGAAAAACACCCACAATTTTTGAGTTATTTTCAAACCAAATTTTAATCCTCTAAAGTCTTTCGACTTACAAAAATAGGACCTAGATGTTGAATTGTTTCCTGTCAATTAAACCGAATATTAGTGATGCTAAATATACGTACGCAAAGAAATTTATTTTCGAAACGAAATACTCAGTAAAACACTTTGGGGCTGGGTGGTGTCTTTGTTTAAAACTTATGCTAACATATTAGGTGCGTTCGTTTACATTAAATAAGTTATTTAATAAGTTATTAATAAAAAAAAAGAAATAATAATTAAAGACACTGGGATTGAAATAAACAAGATTTCGAGTAAGTAGTAAAAGGAGATATAAAGCCATAACCCAACCCATTAAACTAAAATGTATTTTTTTTTTAAATTTGGTAATAAAATTTTACGTTTAGAACTTAAACTTCTATTTGATGGTTATGGCTTTATAAGTAAAATTTGTGCAATTAATATAAAATTTATAAAATAAATGAGGTTATAAAATAATATACTTGTGATAAATAATTTAAAAATCTTTAAATTTTAAAGAAAAATATTCAACATTGCAGCATATTATCATCGTATACAGATATTTAAAGCTTTTTTACAATTTTTAAATTTTAAAAGGAATGTTTGAAATTCTAAGGAAGGAATGTTTTTGTTTCCTTTCTAAGGAAACTGTGATGTTAGCTGAGTTTATAAAACTAAAGTAATTGATTTGGAAATGTTTCAGTTTTAGTTTTGTACTATGCTTTTAAAATTTTTGTTTGAATGAAAACAGTATTAAAAACAAAATAAAATTAAATTAAATGAAAGGAAAGAAAACTTACAAATGATCTCTTTTTCTTTTTGGGGTAATAAACAACCAAACGTATTTAGAATCTTGTCTCTTACTCTCTATGAATATACTTTTATGCTTCGTTAACTACCACTCCCTAACGCTCTTAGAGTTGATAATGTGTTTGTTGGGGTTTCGTAGAGCGTTTGCCAAATCGCCGTGGTGATGGTGTATGCATGGATTCATCTTCAGATTCTAAACTGCCACCAACAACCGAAGAGTTAGTACTGCTGCCACCGCCACCACCTGTACAACAGAAACGACTTTGTGCCAAACGTATTGTTTTAGTCAAATCAATGGTATCATTTTGTTTTAATTCGATTTCAGCAATACGTTCCATATGTTTCCATTGTCGTACGGCCAATATGAAAGCATCATTAACGTTTGTTGCCGTTTTCGAAGAGGTTTCTATATGACTGCGTATTTGAAATTGTTCACACCATTGTTTCAGTTCGTCGGTAGAAACTTGGCGGCATTGATAAGCTAAATCATTCTGTAAGGAAGCATAATTAGTTAACTTTAGTAAGTATTTTTCCATTAGAATTCCATTAATTGCTTACCTTATTGCCCACCACAATAAAAGGAAATTTATCAGCTTTTACATCCGCATAATGTAGGAATTCTTCACGCCACTGTTTAAGTCCACGAAAGCTGTCATAATCATCGATCGCATAACAAAGTAGGCAAACATCTGAACCTCTATAGAACGGGGTACGTAGAGCACGAAAACGTTCCTGACCAGCAGTGTCCCAAATCTAGGCAAAAAGCACAGGAAAAATTATAAAAATTGTTTCGAATTTGGCACAATTTATTTAAAAAAAGGAAAATATTTTCGTTTACTTTATAGATTTATAAAGAAAACAGCTTCCCAGCAATTCTAGAAGACAAGAATTTAGTTACGATTTTATTCCAGATTCTACGGACTAATCAATCGAATTTGTCCTAAACATGTTGTGCATGGCCATGTGATTTAAGAAGGCAGGTTAAAGAGTCCTGATTTTCTATATCATCTTCTATTTTTAGCAGTGCCTAGCAATATTACCTCCCTGTAAAATGACCGGAGTTTAACTGAGGAAATCTGAACTTCTATGTCCTATAGGTTAGGTTAGGATAGAGGACGTGTACTTGTCAATTAAGACAAGTACAGTACCCGGAGGTCGAATTGACCCATTGTACAACGTCCTAGTTTCTCACACCACTTATGTTGTGTGTGTTAATTTCATACATGAGTGGTGGGACCTACAGTTTAAAGTCGACTCCGAACGACAGATTTTTGAGAAACTTTTTTTTACTTTCAGAGTTTTTGCCAGAAATCTGCTGAGAGGAAGTCGCCGAAGAAATAATTTTTGTATTTTGTCTTGATGTCTGGCCTGGGGCTCGAACCCTGGCTTTAAGTCTAATAAGCCAACACACTACCTAATAGACTACGGCGACTTCCTACCAATATTACCTTCCTGTACAATGACCGGAGTTTAACAGAGGAAATCTAAACTTCTGTGCCCTGTAACATGTCGGCAATTGTAAGCTCTGTGCGAGTCTTAACCCCATGTCCTTTAAATGATCTGAATTTCCCATTTTCATGAGAAATCCCCAGCATTAATGGATGACATGAAGTACGTTAGGGACTTGAATGAAAGCTGATTGTCCAAAAGAAGACGGAGAGTACTGAACGAGCCATATATGAAATATTTTGGCCTTCACATGAAAATGAAGATACGAAAAAATATTTCTTCGGCGACTTCCTCTCAACAGATTTCTGGCAAAAACTCTGAGAATAAATAAAAATTGCCATGGAAAGTTTCTCAAACAAAATCTGTCGTTCAGAATCGTCTTTAAACTGTAGGTCCCGCCATTCATGTGTAAAATTAACACATACAACATCAGTAGTGTGAAAAGCTAGGTCGTAATCCTGACTAAAGGGTTGGAATGACCAATTATGTTATGTATGAATAACGAAAAAGTAACAGTTAAGATAAAACGCCAGAAATGCCACTCGGTCTTGGCACTGGATAGCACACAATGACATACAAAAATTACATTTGAATGGAATACTCATGAGCCAAGAGGGCAAGAAAGTTGAAGAGTAACTGAAGATTGTATATCCAGAAGAACATGGCAGCAAAAGTAATAGCACCGGACAGCAATAGGCCGATTCTGTTTCTGCCCACTGTTTCTGTAAAACAATAGATTTCAGAAGATTAAAAATTTGGATTACAACGACTCAAACTTTTTGAAAAATGAAGTGTCTTTTAAAGGGTCCGCCAAATAACTTTTTTTTTGAAAATGCTTTAAAAAACATTCCTTTTTTATTTGAAAGTACAATCCTTCCGGTTAATAATGGAAAATAATTTCATTCAAATGGCTGCCTCCACTGGCCATGCAGTAGCCTACACCAGAAGATGCCGATTTTGGCAAAAAAAAATCATCTTTTCAGATGAAGCACATTTTGATCTGGGCGGATATGTAAACAAGCAAAATTGTCGCATTTGGGGCACAGAAAACCCGCACGCATACATTGAAAAGCCGACGCACCCAAAACTGATTTTGGTCCAAAGGCATAATTGGGCCATTTTTCTTCGAAAATGAGCAAGGAGTGGCCGTTACAGTCAATGGCGATCGTTATCGGGCCATGTTGAACGAATTTTTGTTCACAAAAATTGAAGAGGATGATATTGGCAACATTTGGTTTCAACAGGACGGCGCCACGTGCCACACAGCCGAAGCTACACTCGATGTTTTGCACCCTGTTTTTGAAGATCGCATTATCAGCCGCAGAGCTAATGTCGTTTGGCCACCTCGGAGCTGCGATTTGACACCGTTGGACTATTAGTTGTGGGGTGCCGTCAAAGATAAGTGTTACGCCGATAAGCCAGAGACAATTGACGCTTTAAAGGACAATATTCGTGAAAACATTGGTGAAATACAGCTGCACACAATCGATAATGTGCGTAAAAATTGGACCGATCGTCTTGGCTACTGCAAGGCCAGCCGAGGCAGCCATTTGAATGAAATTATTTTCCATTATTAACCGGAAGGATTGTACTTTCAAAGAAAAAAAGAATTTTTTTAAAGCATTTTCAAAAAAAAGTTATTTGGCGGACCCTTTATTTATTTATTAATTACAATACAATTACAAATTACATTCCAGTTATATACGAGCGCAGTAACTTGACAATATGCTCGGTGTAGTGTCACAGACCAGAGTCTCTGGTGGGAATCTAACGCACGACCCTTACGCTAATAGTCTAAAACACTAGCCACTAGACTACCAGGACACCCTGAAGTGTCTTTTATAAAAATTTTGTTGGAAAATGCTTAACTTTCAGAAATAGAAGAAGATTAATTAATTTTTTATTATTTTAAAATCTTTTTTTCCCTATTTTCTCATGTAAAAATACTTTTTCTCTTACCCAATATTTGTAAACAACAATAATAAATTATTGTTAAGCATTTAAATAATTCATAGCCAAACAAACAAAAAAATCAATAAATATTAAACGACAATAAAAATAAACACATTATTAAGCAGTTAAAATATTTCACATAAAAAAAATCACCTTAAAAATCAATTTCTAAACAAAATTAGTAAAGCAGGGTGTAAATCAATTCAAGAGACAAAAACCAAACTGGAAGTAATTTGTAAGAATTCCGAAAAAAAAACAAATACAAATAAGGTTCTCTCTCAGTGTACTTCCGAAAATCGTTTTTAGCGAAACAATGCACAGGCATTGTTTAAAAAAAACGGAATAAAAAATATTTTATCCAAGTACGCCGTACACATACATATTTAATTGCAAATTACAGTTTTTAATTCAAATAATAGATTACAGATTAGATATCTTCTATCTTTGTTGTTTGTTGTTTTGTTTTGCTGTATTTAGTATTACTTTATGCCATATTGCAGTGACATTAATCTCAGATGTTATTTTAAATTAAATTACGTTCCATTTCCAAAAAAAATCGTCATCTAAAATTGGTATGACAACTTATCGTACGACAAATAGATCGTATGCTACAATCAACAAACGATTCTACTATAACAATAACCATAATAATAACGTGTTAAATTGTTAATTATAATACACTAGATTTCAGCAATAAAGATAATACATATGTACGCAATTAATAACAAATTGTTTATATTAATTTTATTATTTTAGTATTTAATTATGCAATAACAACAACTTAATCAATCGATTGTGATTTATTGTCTGGGAAAAAAATGATAAAAATATTTTTTGGTCTATTAAAACAGAAACTTATTTGCTTGATTGGTTGTAATATTTGCAAAAATATTTTAAAATTTTTACAAACTCCTCTCGAAGTATACAGCAAAATACATACATAATTGGTCATTATATATATGTTCCTCTTACTCCTCTATGGAGCACAGGGCCCCTAAAGGGGACTAATGGGAAAGTGAAGCGTACAAAAGACACGTACTTTTTCACATAGCCAAACTTTTCCAAGAGTCAACCTCACCCACTGTCCTTCAAGGGCTTGGTGTCCTCTGTCACGCTAACAAGGCTCTGACGACCGACCATGGGCGGTATAGCACGACAAAATCCCGACACATTGCATGCCTGGTGGCGATGTTGGCAAACCCCAACACCAGCATCGGACGTTATAGCCTATTAAGCTGTACGTCTTAAATAACTATTATAATCGTTCATTACAACCCTTTAATCAGGATTATAAACTAGTTTCTCACACCACTTATGTTATGTGTGTTAATTTTATACATGATGGGCGGGACCCAAAGTTTAAAGTCGATTCCGAACGACAGATTTTTGAGAAGCTTTTCATGGCAATTTTATTTACTCCCGGAGTTTTTGCTAGAAATCTGCTGAGATGAAGTCACCGAAGAAATATCTTTCATATTTCAGTTTATTGGAGATGTCTGACCTGGAGTTTGCACCATGGCCTCACATCTAATAAGCCAACACACTACCTACTGGACTAGGGAGACTTCAATAGCAAAATAATTAAATTACAACGCTTGGTACCAATTCCAAACTATACGATGAGTTCCTAAAAAGCTGTACAAGTTTTAATCGATGTGATTAGCCTGATATGGCTCTGATCTGAACAAAATTCCTTTCTTCCTCCTATCAAAACCAGTAGTGATTCCTTTAAGGAGCATGGAGATGAAGTAAGCATGACCATTTTATTCAATTTTTTTATCAAAATTTTTCAATCTTTCCTTAGTTTTCTTTTAGTTTCTATTGTGGCATACTCTCTCACTCTAGAAATCTTTCCTTTACTTTATTTTAGATTCTATTGTGGTACACTTTCTCACTCTAGAAACAACGCCCTCTGTGATAAGGAACTAGATCACTGTTGTAACATCTCTACTGTTTATGAAAGTTCTTTCCTGTGGAAAAAAGTCACAGTGATACAGCTGATTCGTTAATCAAAGGAACGTGTCAAATACCTCCCGTTGAAATGCTATTCATTAACCGTTAATTTGGGGTACAATTTAGATAAGTCGTCCAATTTATCTCATTATTGTATTAGGTTTAGTTAGGAAGAACATTGTTGTTAAAATACTTCAAACTTTAGAAATATGGGAGCCTATCCTTACAATTTCCGACATGTTACAGGTCATAGGTATTTGAATTGCCTCATTTAAACTGGGTATTCTTGTATAGGTAAGTTATAAGGAGAGAAGTCGCCGTAGTCTAGTAGGTAGTGTGTTGGCTTATTAGACGTAAAGCCAGGGTTCGAGCCCCAGGCCAGACATCAAGACAAAATACAAAAATTATTTCTTCGGCGACTTCCTCTCAGCAGATTTCTGGCCAAAAGTCTGAGAGTAAATAAAATTGCCATGAAAAATTTTCTCAAAAATCTGCCGTTCGGAGTCGACTTTAAACTGTAGGTCCCATTATTCATGTATATGAGAAACTAGGACGTTGTACAATGGGTCAATTCGACCTCCGGGTACTGTACTTGTCTTAATTGACAAGTACACGTCATCTAACCTAACCTAAGTTATAAGGAGACTAAACTTCGTTGGCAGCATTAGGACAAGTAAAGTAGACTGATTGTCTTCTTTCGTTAAATCGCATCGGCATTCATCGCACTGCCCTGGTTTAAGACATGGCCTTAGACCGTAGATGCGAGGAAGTGGAGAAATTTATCTTTTACATCTCGTAATACTGCTCTTGTCGTAAAGTAACTCAGGTTTTTAGCAACAACAACAATTAATGTTGGCTTGGATTATTCAAAATAAAGATTACAGCCATATTTAGGAGTCGAGATAGTTTCCTATAACCTAACCTAACCAACGCAAATTCAATTGCAGCACTGAGCCTAAGTATACAATAAAAACATTAAAGTGCGACAACATTTTTTCCCTTACCTTATAAATAATCAGCGGAAAAATTGTTTATGACAACAATAGTGGAGAATGCATTAATCATTCCGTTGTCTATATTTTGTTGTTGTTTTTTTTTTTGTTTGTTACATAATAAATTAATTAATAGACTCAACAACATAGAACAAAAACTAAAACCCGGCTCATAGTCACAAAACAATTTGTCATAATAATAATGAAAATTAGAAATCTTAACATTAGAATTAGAAAAAAAATACATTTTTTTATTACAAAGGGAGCCAGACAAATTCTATAATAGAATCTCTTTTTTTTATTGATTAATCTGATAAATTATTATAGTACAGGAGCTTGTATACACCGTGTAAATAACAGACTGAATTTGTTTAATAATTAATAAATATTGTCTTATAATAGAGCAAAAATGCCAATAATTCAAGCAAATAAAAAGATACTTTTAAATTCTATACAAGACCGCGTGACATTTCTTCATTGAAATTATTAAAAAGGTCAAGAAACTTGCATACTAAAATGTATTTTCATAAAGAACTGTATAATATGAGCGTTTTTAACGCTCATTTAGACTACAATGCGTTAAGACAATTTGCTGAGCCTAAAAAACTCTTGTTTTACTATAAAAATCGTATTTAAAAGTAATGAGAATGACCAAAATTCTTTTGATATTGCTTATTAGGGATATTTATAATGTTTTTCCATGCAAATTAAAGTTAAGTCAGTCAAAAAGATCTTGCTTCGTTAAGCTGAAAAGATTTTGATGTTATTGCGTCTTTCTTAAGGTGAACTCTTATTGACTTCCTTAACACAACTTGAATTGTATTACAAGGAATAAAACAGTGTTCGCACAAACACTAAACATTTCTAGGAATCATTACAGAAGACTTCTCCTGAAAATATAAATCAAATGACTGTGGAATATATCAGTTGCCATGAATTTATTAATTACAAGGTCATTGTGTCTAAAATATAAGGAAAAAGTAACTGAAATCTTGCTTGGCCTGCAGAATGTTATCCTGACTTTGCCATATAAATTTGAAACTTTTATGAGGCAAAATTGCAGAATCTTTTACACTGTGCGGACAACATCTGCTCCCTGCGTTTGCACGATACCGAAATAAGCACATCTGGGGTATTTAATCTGGTTACCTATTAAATTCTGTGTTTTCAGATTGAATACTACAGAGATTTACCCCGATAATCCCTTGCTGCTAAGCATACCTATCAGTGAAATGAATCAGATAGAGGCTTACATGGTATGGTTAATCGAATTGTTACAAATTTTCTTGCTGTCCTCGAAGTCGTACTTGGTTTAGCCCGGTTATTATTTAATAAGGACGTAATGATTATTGTAGCAGTTGTAGTGAATTAAAAGCGGAGAAGACTGTTGTTCTCTTTCTGTGACACTGTTCTACTACTAACCGCACTCGTTTCTACGACAATCGGATCTACGTTCCGGAACAACCCGACCACACATCAGCCAAGGATTGTCAACCCAGCGAAAGCTGTTTCAACCGGAAGTTTTTTCCCAAGGGAATCAGTTCCAGACACAACAACAGTGCTGTTACAACAACAACAACTAACCGTACTTGTGGCAATTGAATTTAGAAGTCTTGTCGTCTAAAATTTTGTTTTAAAAGCTAAGTAGCGTGCTTACTGTTTAATTAGTTCGGTCTTATTAGACAGTGTCCATTAGTTACTGAGGATTTAAAGTTGAATTCGAGTATGATAGCTTAATGATAGCCTAATGGTCTTGTAATTTATATTATTTAAGGTTATTTTTCCGCATTTTAAATACATCGGGGCATCAAGCGAGCATAAGGCTTAGACAGGAGAACAGCTTAAGTCGGATTTAGGCTCTTCACGACCATACAACTACATAGGTAGCATAGTGTATTTGCCAACACAGAAGCTATTTCCGAATCACATTTCTTTATGTGAAATATTAAGTATGTAATCTAGCCTATAGAAACCCCCTGTGAAACCATACCCTAGATATTGTGTTTCTTATTAGAAATAAAACGGTCTTGCTTACCTGCAGTGTATATTTCTCGCCATCGATGTCAATGTCTTTGTTCATGAACTCCACGCCAATTGTATGGAAATTATTCTCATCATAACGATTGGAGACAAAACGATTCATCAGACATGATTTGCCAACGCCGCCATCGCCCAAAATAACGACTTTCAATAAAGTCGATTTGTTCGGTGGCCGCATATTGGTCATGTTGCCGCTGTTGGTCGTAATGGTGGTGTTGGTGGTCGTTGTTACAAAAACAAACAAACAAAAAAAGACAATGGAAACGTTGCAATGGAAACAACAAACGCAAGAAAGGTCACAAACAAAATGGCAGGATGTATATAGAACCTGAAAAAAGGTCAGTAACAAAGTTATACAAAGTTTAAGTTTAAGTTTAAATTATGAAATTATTTAAGTTTTTACATTAATTTTACCTTAATTTATGATTTTTCTTATTGTTTTCTTTTCCAAAAGCAGTAATAATACTTAAATTATTTAATTAAACAAATACTCCTTAGCGTATAGAGAAGAGAATCTCTTGCTCTACTCTCGTACACGTCCGTCTAGTTAATATTCTACTCTTTCTAATAAATGTTGTTGTTATTGTATTTATTGTTTTTTTAATTGTTTTTTGTGTTTCTTTAGTTATATTATCTCTGATTTTCACTTTAAAAATAAATATTGGTTGTTCTTTTCTGTGTTAAACTTTTGCAAATAACCTTTTGAAATATTAAAAAAAAAATTCCCTTTACTTTATGTGTTCTTTGCTTATCTTTTATTTATTTTTGCATTCTTTTTAGTATTTTCCCTTTTAAAACACTAAAACAACAACTTAGTATTTCATGTAGTATTAATTTAAATTTCTTTTTTTTCCTATTTATTATACTTTATTAAGCACAGTAAAAACAACAACAACACAAACACAGAAACAACAATTTAAATGTAATGTTACTTTAACAGCACCCAACAACGTTGTCTGTTGCTCTAGTATTTTATTGAGAATGAATCTAGTCTGTTTTTATTGTCTTTTTTATAAAACCCATCAGCTGTTTTGTGTATTTTCTTTTGCTCTCATATTTATTGTTCTTTTTGTTTTGCCTTTAAAACATTTCTTTAGTATTTCACCACTCTATACAATAAAACAGTAAATGTAAACAGAGTCAAGTGTTGCCATGTGGTTAAAAAAATGTATGTGAAAAAAGTGTTGCACTAAAACCAAATGTTTTGTATAAGCAAATTGCGTTGTATGGTTTTCTTTCTTACTTATATTTAAAAGTAATTGTACAGGCAGTTTGTGAAAAAATAAGAACATGATATTCGTTAGTTAGTTAAAAATTTAAAACGTTTTCTTGCTAATTCACTACTCTGTACTATCTACAGCTGCATGGCGACACATCAAATTTTACTTATCAATTTATGTTGCGTTATTTTATTTAGTACAGCAAATCAAAATTATATCTACAAAATTCATTTTATAACTATTATGAAGAACAAGAAACATATAATTTCTGAAGCGCTGGTAGTAAAAATCCAAAGTATTTTGATATTCTTCAAACTCACCTCGGCCAATATATGACTATTTTCACAAAAAGCTAATTTTGATTCGATAATTTGATATGGTTCTTAGCTCCTAATTTTAACAATATTAATTTTGAGAGTTTTTGTCAACTATTCCATCTGGCAGCACTAAATCCGTTACTATTTCAAACGTCCATTTACAGAGTTGATATCTATTGTACTTGGAACATTTCAAACAAAAAAATTTGCTTACTGTTATAATTTAAAAGTTTTAAGTCAACCAATAACTTTTATAATTTATAAAAAGCTTAATAAACACAATTTAATAAAATTATTTCTTTAAATGAAATTTCATTATTATTTTCTTGTGTACTATTAATTGTTTAATAAGCATATTAACATTTCCCACACCTTTTTAATAACTCTCTTTAATACCATTTACCTTAAGAGACTCTTAAAACTTTCCTTATTGGTTTTTTACGCCAGCCATATTAGCTCTTTACTGGGACTCATTTAGTGTGAATTTAGACGTCGTTGTTTGTGGTTGTATAGTAACGGTAAAACGGTGGATATTTCTTGCTTTTTGATTGTTTTACGTTTAGCGAGTGTGTGTGTGTTTGTGTGCGTGTGCAAAGAAATGAATTAATGAAAAAAAAAATCTGACAAAAAAGAGAGTAATTTTCTTATAGAAATGAAAACGTAATATTTTATAATTTAAAAGAAAAATCATAAATAAAACCTTCTAATAAAAATATTTTTATAAATGCAAACAAAAAAGTCTGAAATTTTATAACAAAAAATATTTATTTGTATGTATATACATATAGAATATAAAACACAATACAACAAAAGAAAAAAGAAAGAAAAATTGTATATAAAAAATTTTTTTATGTAAAGGTCATTTAAAGTAAAAGCAAAAAATAAGAAGCAGCACAAGAAATAAAAGAAAAGATATAAAGAAGTGTATATAAAAAATAGAAGAGAGTGAAGAAAAAAATTTAAGAGCAAAGAAATAGTATTTAGTTCTTTAAAAAGAAAAACCAAAAAAATTTTTATACAGAAATTTTATACAAAAAAAATAAAGATTAAATTCTTTCATAAAAGAAATCATTTATCATATGTAAAGTTACATATAAGAAATACATTTTAATTTTAAAAAAGGTAATTTTATTAAATTCTTTCAAGAAATTTGTGTTTTTTTATGCCAACTTGTGTTAAGAAATCTTAAAATTGAAGGTTATTTAATTAAGTTTCTCTTCAAATCATACAAAACACCTTTCCATTTCTCTTTTTTCTCGCGCGTAGTGGCAATAAGAGTTTGTTTTTGTTTTTAAATTGTTTTTGTTTTTCTTAAATGTAAACAAAAAAGCAAGTGTTTTACAACAATAATTGAAGACAGCAAAACTATTTCTTATTGTATAAGAGTAAAAGAGTCAGCTATAGTGTAATTCTAATAAGTGAGTTATGATTCTTTTGAAATATGGTTAAAGAGTCCTCTATAAGCATGGAAACAAGTATTCTCTCTTATTAAAGAAATTGAGAGCAAATGTATGATTTCGTGGTAATTGTGTTGTTAATACAGTGTTTTTGGTAATATTTAAAGTGCGTTATTTGGAAGTGTAAAAGCGTTAAAAAATTTTTAAAAAAGGAAAAAAAATTGTGAAAAATACTTACAACTTTTAATTATTACTGAAGAATAGAAAAGGAATTGTAATCTAAAAGTGATATCTATCCATCCGTAAAGTGTTAAAAAATATCATTGGTCCATTAAATCACATGGAATCCGTAAGACTTTGACAGCATGCATGTTTTCTTATGTAGTCTGTTTCATTCGGTATTTCTCTGTTAATGCAATACATAAAGTCTGACAACATAGGGTATACGTTGTGTACTTTGACAGTCATTAGCTTGTTTAATTTGTTGATTGGCTAGTGAAACGCCGAAAAACTTTTCCCGTTCCTATTTGTATCTTTCTTAGCATTAACAATTTTTTTAAATTCTCTATTAAAACTTATAAAATTCTTTATTAATAAATAAAAATATTTATATTAACAATTAATTTGTAAAATTCCACTTTATATTGAATTCAAACTTAAAAAATCGCGTTTTAATAATTTACTTGCCTGGCCTTTTTCTTTTACTTAACAGTTGATGCCACTGAAGTTAATGTTTGTTGTTATATCGTCTTATTCTGCTTCTTCTTCTTAACAGTGATTTTTGTGAACATTTATTAGCAAGTATTTTCTGTTTGTTGTTGTTTTTCAGTTTGTTTATTTTCTTATTTCTTCCATAACTTTTCTTGTATTATGTTGTTGTTTTTTTTATATTTCAAATGTCAATAAACTCTTCCTGATGTTTGTTGGGCTGTTTATAATCATCATCACCATCACCATCATCGTCATCAGCATTACTTTTGTCGTTTTTGTTGCTGTTGCTGTGCTTCAGTTATTTATGGTGTTTTTCTTTCTCTTTTCTTGTTCTTGCTTTCGTTCATTTATGTTCTTAACTAGTGTTGTTTCTTTCAAAGGTAAGAAGACTTTTATGCCAGTTGGTATTTATGTTGACAGCCAATGTATAGTAGTAAAGTTGTTATTATAGTTGCTTTGGAGAAACAACAACAATAGAAAGAAATTGTCATCATTTGGTGGCGTTGTCACATTACTGTCATCTCTCCACATAGTATTTATTGATCTCTTTGAATATTCTTCGTGTTTTTTTCCATGGCTTTTGACAATGAGAACAAAATTAGTAACTGGGAGAAAACACAGAGAGGAAATTATTGCTTTTTTGAAGTTTTTTTTAACTCAGTTTTTGAGGTTAAAATTCGGAATAACGATGAAAATTGCGGGAAATACTAAAAATTATTGTAAAGTAAAATACTCGAAGTAGAAATTAAGTGAATAATGGATGAAATCGAACCGAAACGAATATTTTTCTTAAAGATTCCTGTGCTGTATCTTTAATAATCCATTGCGCGTCGTGGCAATTAATCTGTTTCCCCTACATTTTTATCACGGTGCCGCAAGTAAAAACGCGAATTGTTCCAAAACTAAAATCTAAATGTACACAGTGAATAGAGGAAACGTTAAAGCCTTGAATCTACATATTAAGTTCAGACTCAATGGATAACATGTCTGTAGCTGGTTCATTTGGGGACAATTATAGTCTTTAAGATACTCTTAAAAAGACTATTTTCCTATTCCACGGATTGCTTACAGATCGGCAGTACTTCTGAGGTAAAGAAAGGGCTTTACAAGGCCATATTTGCAACCAAGATCATTGAAGGCAATCGTGTTGGGCTTTACAAGGCCATATTTGCAACCAAGATCATTGAAGGCAATCGTGTTGTGTAAAATGTTTTAAACGAATTCGGGAAGACTAGTTGTAAAGGAGATTTAGATTCCATATGACAAAGCTTTAATTTCTTTCTTGTCAAGCCAGCTTTCTCAACTGTCAGTCTTGCATGGATTGTGTGACCGAAGACGACGATTGTTCCAGTACAACATCTTGACTAGTGTCGTCTGAAGTCAGCATAGGTATTCGTACAAAAAATCTTTTTTAGGTGAGTACATTTGTCTTGCGTAGTATACTTTTTCCAGCAATTTGGCTGGTATCCCGTTAAAGGCAATAGTAATGTTATCGTCCAGTTCTAGATTTTACGTATTGCCACAAAAAATGGTCAAATTGTCTACTCTGGGCGGCCAGAGAACTGCTCAGAAATCTGAGATGAACCAAACTAGCCTCTTAATAGATATTTGGTAACGCGTTCCGCGTTTCATCTTTAGCAACATGTTGTTAAACATTTTAAAACTGTCTTAACTGGCGGTAAAGGTTCTTCTAGGGTCCTTTTAAAACAAAAGCGATATCTTTGACACTGTGCACATCGGATGCACTTTTGGTCTCTAAAATCTTAGCATTTACTCTCCCGGTAGGTCGATTGTGACCACCATTATTACGTTTGATAACCACCACATTTGAAATAGTTTTGAACTATTTTTACGAATACTTTGGTTGCTTTCACTAAATTAAAGCCACTTCTTGAGCCAAGGGTTTGAAATCATTTAATGGGTAACCCGGATGTCATATTTATTTTCATATTACAAATTAAAATTATTTGTTTATCTTTCAAGAAAATGTTTCACTTTAAAAAAGAATGTTTTGCAACATGTTACATGTTTAGCAACATGTTGCTGGAAACAAAACGGTAACAATTTAAATGTTTTACTAACAAAGCATAGGTACTTGCTTTAATATGCCATTTTTCGTCTTTCTTTTATCTTATTTGAATTTTTTTTAATGTTTAGCAACAAGTTGCGGCATTTTAAAGAATATATTTTTGGTTATAGAATAGTGGACTTTAACCTTAACAGATTTATTCTATTATTTAACATTTAAAATTTTCAATTTTCAAACTTCTGCTCAAAAAAAAAAAACGAAAAGAAAATTTATTTATTGGCAACATGTTGAATGCGCGCTAGCATGAGTAAGAATTGAATACCATACATACATGAAAAATAAAAGAAGAAACCAGTTTTTAAATACCTTTTTTTCTTGTTTGGCTTATAAGAAAAACTTGCAAACCGTAAACAGTAAGCGAGTAGCGGATAAAGAGGAAACTAACCTAAAAAAAGCACCAGCCAACAATGAAATAAACAGTTATACGGGAGCAGCAACAACAGCAATAACAATAGCGATATACAACTAGCATTACAAAGACAAGACACAGCAACTGCACGAGAAGAAACAAAAAAAATCTGATTTTTTATTTCGAAAAAGTTACACTTTGCCAGTTAGTCAGTCAGCTAACCAACCAACCAACCAGCCAGTTTGAGTTTCTTCCTCCAATTCTGCAGCCGCTATTTCGTTCTGCTACTTTTACAAAATTTAGTTCAGTTCACTATACAGAAATGCGTATTTTTTTTGGTTTGTTTGTAGGTTTGTTATGAGAGGCAATAAAATACTGGCAACAAAATCACAACAAATTGCACGAAACTGCAACAGCAATGCAAACAATAGTCGTCATCATTTTGTTGTTGTTGTTTTATATTTGCAAAGAGGCAAAAAAAAAAACTGTTTTTTTTCTTTTTTTTTTTTAAATTCGTGTGTCAGTGATTTCTTATGTTTGTTGTTGTACTGTTGCAGTTGCTGTTGCTGTTGCTTTTGCCATGGCATGGTTTTAGTGTCAGGCAACAACATTATCCACTACAGTTGCTTGCATACAAAACACTCGCATACAAAATGTTCTTTTTCGTACAACAACAATAATAATAATTGAGGTTGTGGGTTTATTGTGTTGGCCTGTGTGTTGTTCAGTCATTCAGTGTAATTTTGTTCATCATTCTTCTTGTTGTTGTTCGCTTTAAATCCTGTGTGTTGCATACACCGCCATTAAAAATGAGGAAATATTACTATGCACTCAAAAATAAAATAGTTTTACATCAAATTTGCATTTTAAACACTAGTTTTTGTTTTTTTTTTCATGTTTTATTATTGTCATTGTATTTAATATTGTGTTTTTTTTTTCAAAGTGAAAATAAAAACAACAATGAAGAGAAAAAGAAGAAGAAGAAGAAAAAAGAATACATAAAATGATCAACAATTTTCACCATCATCATGTGAATAATGGCAACGACAACGACAACGACAACGTTGATAATGTTGAATGATGAGTCATACAATCATTTTTACTACAATATTTTGTACAATAATTTCAAATTAGAGCATGAATAACCAATAACACGCGCATTTAAAGAAAAATGTTAAGAAAAATGGTAATTAATCAACATAATGCCCAATTTTTTTTAAAGAAAATACCATCAATTTAAAGCCTGTAGTGTTTTGGCAACATGTTGCTGAAACATTTATATACTTAGCGTTTCATAAAGGTGGCTTAAATATGTTAAGTGGCCGTGGTGTAGTAGGTAGTGTGTTGACTTACTATTCGTAAAGCCCGGGTTCGTATCCCAGGTCAGACATCAAAAATGAAATATGAAAAAAAAAATATTTCTTCGGCGACTTCCTCTCAGCAGATTTCTGGCAAAAACTCTGAGAGTAAAATAAACTGCCATGAAAAAGTTTCTCAAAATTCTGTCGTTCGGAGTCGACGTTAAACTTTAGGTCCCGCCACTCACGTATAAAATTAACGCACACAACATGAGTGGTGTGAGAAGCTAGGCCGTAATCCTGACTGAAGGGTTGTAATGGCCAATTATGTATGTATGTATGTAAATATGTTAAGACGTTTAAGGGATCTCATACCATATTACAATGAATAATTTATCTCTGTTGTAGAATCAATACCTATCAAATACATGGTAATAGATGTCATTCTTTGAAAAAACCCATTAGTTTTCTCAGCAGTTTTGTGCTTTCCTTTGAAATGAGTTTTTTGTTGGGTAGTTCTGCTCTGTTGCACTCTCACCGAGTTGTACTTTTATTGGAATTCATAATTTTCTTAATTTTCTTAATTCTAAATTTAATAATTCCGCTAAAGGAACAGCTCGTAGGGAGGCGCAACACATAATCAGTTGAAAACCATTCGTAAAGTCATTGCTAAATTTATTTAACATTGCCAGTCTTTAAATCTACGCACACTTTTCTCATTGGGCTTATCCCTTCTCGATAGTCACCGAGTTTTTATTTTCGGGCAATTCATAGATTTCTTTGCGTCAAATAGTTTAAGAGCTTACAGGAGTTTTAAAATCTTTATAATCTTTAAAAATATTGAAAATAAAATTATTCTGCCATTTTGAGAGTTTAATAAGTGAATTTATTATACAGGATATTAAATAAAATAGTTTAGCAACATGTTGCTTAGGTAAATACCCATTAAAATTTCTTAGAAATTCGTGTTTCTGTATTTTGAAAATCCAGTGACTAATAAAAAAAAGGATATTAAATAAAATAGTTTAGCAACATGTTGCTTAGGTAAATACCTATTAAAATTTCTTAGAAATTCGTATTTCTGTATTTTGAAAATCCAGTACCTAATTTTTAACCACAAATTTTAGTTTTAATTTATGTTTTTAGATAATTAACGTACAAAATCATTAAGAATATGTTTATCAACATGTTGCTGAAATATTAAACATTTATGTTTTAGTTAAGGTTTCATAAGCCGATGTTTCTGTAATTTTAATGCTGTTAACTGGCTAGAATATTACCGGGTATTAGGTGGGAATAGAAAAAAATCGGAAATTCCTTAATCAACATTAAACTCATTAAGTCCTTTCGAAGTTCAACTTCAAATCATTGAAACTACAAGGGAAGAAGAAACACAATCTATTTTTCACTGCCCAGGGGAATAATGATGCTGGCAAGAAAGGAAACCTAACAGCTTAGCGTCGTAGTCTAGTAGGTAGTGTGTTAGCTTATTAGGTCACGGTTCAAAACCCAAATTTCTGGCAAAAACTCTGAGAGTAAATAAAATTGCCATGAAAAGTTTCTCAAAAATCTGTCGTTCGGATTCGACTTTAAACTGTAGGTCTCTCGGCACTCATGCATAAAATTAACGCACCTAACATAAGTGGTGTGAGAAACTAGGTCGTAATTCTGACTGAAGGGTTGTAATGACCAATTATGTATGTATGTATGTAACAGCTTAGTGAAGGAAGGCATTATGTTGGCAATTTCGGACATTGTGCACATAATGCAATGATATGGAGGAGGATTAAAATGTCATCCACTTCCACTGCTCGGAAAGCAAAGTTTGTGGACTGGACTGTATCGTAAGTTGTTTCTCGTTATTTTATGGTTTAAGTTTGAATTTGTTTGGAGTGGAATTAAGTCATTTCCTATGAAGCTAGCCCGCTGACTATTGTAATTCAAACAGTATTGATTTGTATTGATAACTCCTTTAGATTAGACACCATTGTTGTCCAATTTCTGTTTTCCAATATCTGTTTTCTTTATAACTTCATAATCATCATCTCATTGGACTCAAATATGGCTTGAAAATCTCTATATTCCTCTACTGCCCTTCTAATGATTAAACAAAGTTCAGTATTAAAAAAAAAATCAAACCATTAGGGTTTTTTTATTGTTTTGAACATTATCCTCTTCTTATGCTAGGACTGCTAGGACCAGCTACTTCAGATAATCAAAAATTTATATACAAATTGTCAGGAATCTTTCACCTTATTAAAACAGGGGGTCAATATAAACGTTCTACAACATAAGTTATATTACTTAGAAATTTTGAAATCGTTTTTGCAACACTTCCGTGTCCAACATGTTCTTAAATAATTTTTTTTTAAGATTTTTCTCATTGCCGACGTTTTTAAATTAATTCTGTTTGTTTAAATAATTTAAAATAATAAAAAAACTAATTTTAAATAAAGATTTTAATTTCATATTTATATTGTACGGCTAATAGAAAATGTTTAGCAACATGTTGCTAATCATTTTATTTATTTATAATCCAATTAAAGAAGAAATTGAATTTTATATCACAAATATTTTATCTGTTTTCCGGCTTATCGTCACTCATTTCTTCACTACTCTCTGCTCCCTCAGTGGTGCTCTCTTTCTTTGGCTTTACCTACCAAAAATGCTTTCAATATACAGTTGATGACGATGACTAATCCCTCGAAAATTATTTTGTTTTGATGTTGTTATTGCTGCTGGCATTTAAAGTCTCTTTTTATGGGCTGATTTGTGTTGTTGTTACTGCTGCTGTTGCTGTTGTGTTCTTTATACCTTAAAAAATAAAATAAAAAGAAAGAGAAAGAAAAACACGGCCATATGAATCCATTAAAGGTTTTTATGGTATATGACAAGCATGCTGCTGTTACTGTTACTGCTGCTGCTGCTTGGTTTAAGCCACAGAAGCTGTGTGTATGTCGTAAAAAGTAGAAGAAAAAAAAACAGAACCAGAGTTGTAGACCAAAAAACAAAAAAAAAAATGAAGGAAAAATGAATGCAGGCAGCAAATAAAAGAGAACAAACGTGTTTTATACTCTTGCTACATATAATAGAGGACTTGTTTTCTGTTGTGCTATATGCTGTGTGATACTCAGCATAAAGTCTAATGCTTGGAACAGGCCGTCAGCCAAACTGCCATGTAGTCAGCTTATAAACTAGAAACATGAAAGAAAAAACAACGGAGTCCAAAGAGTGTGGCTGGCAGTTCAGTTCGTTGCTGGTTGGCTGTTAAGACTTGTGCTAAACTTGTTTTTGTTTTTGTATAATTTCAAGTGTGTTTTGTTGTTGTTATTTTTTTTCCTAACATTTGTAATTAATTTTATTTCTATTTCAAATTCATTATTTTTTTTGTTTGTTTTTTTGTTTACTTTTTTGTATTTATTTTTACCTTTTCAGAAAGGGTTTCATTCAACTTCAAATGAATAATCAATTGAAATAGACTTTCTATTCTATTGTATATTATCAGGTTATAAGTGCATGTGTTTTTGTTTTTTTATATTAATTGTTGTTGTTATTTTTAATTAACTTATCAGCTGAAATATCAACGCCTATGACCAGGGTCTTTAGTTTTTTAAATATATTTTGCCTCATTATAAAGGGTGTTTTTTATAGAGGTATAGAAATTTAAGTTGGCATTACTTTTCAAGATGGCGACCGATTTAACAGCTGTCAAGTGATTTATTCTCAGTTTGGTTTGGCAATTCATCATGAATAGACTCACGCCTGAACAACGCTTGCAAATAGTGCAATTTTATTTCGAAAATAATGGTTCTGTAAGGAAAACGTGTCGCGCACTACGTCCATTTTATCGTCGACAAAATCGTCCATCAGAGCAGTTAATTCTATTAACCATGGAACATTTTTGCACCACGTTTACTCTTATTGATAACTCGCATCCTCAGAGACGCTGTACGGTGCGTACAGAAGAAGCTATTGCTGCTGTAGAAGGTAGCATTGAGGAAGACCCGAATGAGTCCATCCGCCATCGAGCACAGGAATTGGATCTTTGTCCATCCACTTTATGGAAGATTTTGCGGAAGGATCTTGGTTTGCGTGCTTACAAAATCCAACTCGTGCAAGATTTGAAGCCAAACGATCATCAAGTAAGGCGTAGATTCGTCGAATGGGCCCAAAACGAAATTACCGTTGTTCCCGATTTTCATAAGCGAATTTTGTTTAGCGATGAAGCGCACTTCTGGTTGAATGGCTACGTCAACAAACAAAACTGCCGCATTTGGAGTGAAAGTAATCCTCAAGTGTATGTGGAAACACCGTTACATCCCGAAAAACTGACTGTTTGGTGCGCTTTATGGGCTGGTGGAATCATTGGTCCGTACTTTTTCAAAAACGATGGTGGCCAGAACGTTACAGTCAATGGTGATCGCTATAGGGCCATGATTACTAACTCTTTCATTCCTGAATTGAATAACCATGATGTCCAGGAGATGTGGTTTCAACAAGACGGCGCAACATGTCACACAGCTCTTGCCACAATAGATTTATTGAAAGACACGTTTGGTGACCGCCTAATTTCACGTTTTGGACCTGTGAATTGGCCTCCAATATCTTGTGATTTAACACCGCTAGACTACTTTCTGTGGGGCTAGGTAAAGTCATTGGTCTATGCGGTAAAACCACAAACGCTTGACCATTTGGAAGACAACATTCGCCGTATTATTGCCGATATACGGCCACAAATGTTGGAAAAAGTCATCGAAAATTGGACGTCCAGATTGGACTACATCCGCGTCAGCCGTGGCGGTCATATGCCAGAAATCATATTTAAAATGTAATGCCACAAGATTATCTTTCGAATAAATAAAATTCATGTCAATCGAATAATCCATCGTTGTTTTATTGCAACTTAAAGTTCTATACCTCTATAACAAACACCCTTTATAAAAAAATATTAGTTTCCAATAAAATGTTTATAACCTTGAGTTGAAAGATTTCATAAGGCCAGCAACATGTTGCCAAACAATTATTTCTAATATCTCGAAACTATCATAAATATAAAATATTGTTACGTTTTTTACCTTTTAAAATATGAGCTTGTAGATTGAAAATAAAATAAAAATAAACGTGTGTTTAGTTTAATTTAAAATTCTTTCTTATTCCTACAATTCTGTATGCTTTCTTTTGTTATTCCTCTGTTTACATCCGTTGCATAAACAATAACAATTTCTAGGCAATTGTTCGACAGATCTTTGTAACGAAGATCTTCAAACATACCGCATCTTCACACAAGACTGACTGAACTTCACTAATTCACTCGCCTGCTTTGCTTTACCTTTTATATGGCAGGGTAAACAGTGTGATGAATGTTCTTGAAGGCGATTGTTGGTGGCTTCGCCTTCTCGAAATCTCGATAAATGTAAACATCGTTGTTTTATTATTGTTATTTGTTTGTGTCTTTTGTTTACATTTATTCTTGTAGCATTTGTTGTTGTATTTTTGTTTACTTATTTACAATTTTGTAAATTTTTTTGCTGGTGTTTGTTGTTGTATTTTTGTTTATAATTTTAATGCTAAACGATGTAAAAGCAAAAAACCATTATCTAGATTTTTCATTTTCATAGCAATATGCTGCCAGTAACATATTAAATATGTACATGCATAATTACTCTACGACCTAGCTTCTCATGCCACTTATGTTGTGTGTGTGTTAATTTTATCTATAAGTGGCGAGGGACCTACAGTTTAAAGTCGACTCCGAATGCCATATTTTTTTGAGAAACTTTTGATGGCAATTTTATTTATTCCCAGAGTTTTTACCACAAGTCTGCTGAGAGGAAGTCGCCTCAGAAATATTTTTTCATATTTCGTTTTGCCTGAACTGGGGTTTGTACAGTGACCTCATGTTTAATAAGCCTACTAGACTAGTATAGATTAGCTGCTCAGAGAATCAGAACATTAAACCGCACTGCGACAAGCGGTGCATGTTGTCTGACAAGTAATTTAGTCAGTTAAGTGCATAAAAGGATCGTTGTAATGGTAGCGCACAATACACCCGTGACCTGTATCGCAACAGATGAGATCACTTTGGCGGCAGTTCGCTATAACAACTTCATAAAAAAGTTTAGGTGGCAAACTACATCAGGATGAAGTCCTCATCTTTTACCAAATTGCTCTACAGTAGGTGGCGTTAGGTACTAAGTCAGCTAGGCTGTTGTCCATTCAGCTTAGGGTCAAGAATACGGTGCAAATAGAAAGTTGGAAACATGTTGACTGCAGCGTTTTTAAGAAAGTGTAGAGAGATCCCCACCTTCCTTTTGTTTACCACCCTCTTTCGCCGTGTACCTCTAATGGAGGAAGGTAACCAATCGAGATATAAAAAGTAATTCAATGAACTCAAGCACAACCAAATTGTGGAGAACGTGATTTTGTTTAATAAAGTCAGCCAGAATATATTATTTAACTTGCAAGTTTTGTCTCATCTGATTTGCCGCTATTATAGGCCGGTTGAGAACATACAAGAGAGACGAGGTAATCACACACTACGAGTGTGAAGCCCAAGAACTCTCTCCAGGCTAAATGCCAATATGTTTAAATGAAATCAAAAAATGTTGCTGGCAACATGTTGCCAATAAAATATATTTCATATATTCTGTCTCCAAAATTTTCAAAAAAAGTAAATCTTTTTTAAAACGTTTAATATTTCTAAATAGATTGGAAATCTTTTTCGCTGTATTAGAAGTAAAGTAAACGAAACGTAATATGTCGCAACATGTTGCTAGTAACATTTTTGTATTGTTTTTTTGGTTTTTAAATGAATTCAAATTTTATTTACTTTGCTTTTCTTTTTTCATATAAAATAATAAAATCTTGATAAATATTTCCAAGAAAAAAAAAACAGTGTTTTTATTTCATTCACCTACACTATACACTTTTTCCCCTAAAACTGACCTAATTTTCGTATGCCTACCATAAAAGATAAGAAAAAATACATTTAAAACAACAAAATATTATCAAATCAAAATAGACACGTGATATTAGAGCCAGACAACACTTTTTTTCTTTCATTTTATTATTATAGGAACCCAAAACCAAATGAAAAACAATTTTTAAACGAAAAAGAGCTCGCTCTCATGGTAATTAATTTGTTAAACAAACATTCCAAATATAGAAGAAGAGAAAAAAAGCTCAAAAAACGTTCGTATTTTTAATTATAAACAAAATAAGTTGTCATGTCAACAAATTAATCATTTTTATGAAATCCACATTTCAAATAAAACTTAAACAAATTGAAAGCGTAGGAGGTTTTTAATTATCAAATGAAAAATGGCTGGGGAATTGAACACTTTGAATATTTGAAGTTATTCGAAAAAATGCTTGACTAAAATGTTTAGAGGAGTGTAGCAATATGTTGCTAAAGAAAGTAGCTTTAGAGGTTTTATGAATTCATTTGAAATTGTTTTTTTAAAATAGGAAAATATCAAACAAATTGATTTCTTTTGCTGAGTTTAATTAGCTAAAACTGTTTTACGAATTCAGCAACATGTATCTAAACATTTACAATTCAGTTCTAACAATTTATTAAATAGAATCAGTGGGAAAATAAAATTTAATTCGAATTTGTTTAAATTCAGTTTCCAAGGCGTTAGCAACATGTTGCTAGATATGTTGAGATAGATTAGGTGTTAAGTGTCTTTTTATAAAAAACAATTTTCTATTTAGTCAGACTTAGGTTTTGGCCTCTAGTCATGTAGAGCAAGTAATTGATGCGAAGTCTTGAAGAAGGCAGCGAAATGTCGATTCGTTGCTGAAAAACAGCAACATGTTGCTAAGATTTCCTTTATAATATTACTAAATATGCAGTAAAACCATGATTTTGCTTACTAATAATGAAAAATTTCTGTTGCAAGCTACTAGGAAATATTTGCAACATGTTGCCAAAATTGAATTAATTTTTATTACGCAACATGTTGCATTTCAATTCATATTTAAAATTTTTATTTATTATAATCTAGTAGTGAACAGCATAATGTTAATCCATAATTTGTAATTTTTTTTCGCAACATGTTGCTAAAGTGTATTTCTATCATATTATGCAACATGTTGCAAAATTAATTTTCTTTATTATTTAATTATAATTAAATTTATTATAATATCATACTGCAGAAGTCAATGTATCTGCAACATGTTGCCAAAGTCAAATTAATTTTTATTATGCAACATGTTGCATTCCAATTCATATTTAATTTTTTTTATTTATTATTGTAATCTATAGGGAGCTAGATTGTTAAAAGATCACAATATAATGTTAATCCATAATATGTAATTTTTTTTAGCAACATGTTGCTAAAGTGTATTTCTATCATATTATGCAACATGTTGCAAAATTAATTTTCTTTATTATTTAATTATAATTACATTTATTATAATATCATACTGCAGAAGTCAATGTATCTGCAACATGTTGCCAAAGTCAAATTAATTTTATTATGCAACATGTTGCATTTCAATTCATATTTAATTTTTTTATTTATTATTGTAATCTATAGGGCGCTAGGTTGTTAAAAGATCACAATATAATGTTAATCCATAATTTGTGGTTTGGTTAGCAATATGTTGCTAAAGTGTATTTCTATCATATTATGCAACATGTTGAAATTAATTTTCTTTATTATTTAATTATAATTAAATTTATTATAATATCAAGTCAATGTATTCCTACTCAAATATGTTTTACATGTTGCCAAAATCGAATTAATTTTTATTATGCAACATGTTGCATTCCAATTCATATTTAAATTTTTTATTTATTATTGTGATCTATGGGACACTGGGCAGTTAAAAGTGAACAATATTATGTTAATCCATAATTTGTAATTTTTTAGCAACATGTTGCTAAAGTCTATTTCTATTATATTATGCAACATGTTGCAATCATTAATTTTCTTTATTATTTAATTATAATTAAATTTATTTCAATATCATACTGCAAAAGTCAATGTATTCCTACTCAAATATGTTTTACAACATGTTGCTAAACTTTTTATTTCTTGTTTAATGTTTCTGAAGTTAAAGTTAATGACTGTTTTTTCTCTTCTTGCTACCAGCCAGCCGGCTCAAAGTTACCGCTTTTCCCACTGTTGTTGCCAGGTTTTTTTTGTTGTTGGTTGTTGGTATTAATAAAAATTTTTATGCATTTGACCTACAAAATCAAGGGAGTTTCAGTCGTTTTCAAGTAAAAAAAAAAAAATGAAAAAAGAGGAGAAAAAAGTCATAATTTTTGTTGTTTCTGTTTTCATCGCGCATAAAAAGTTGTTTTTAATGATTTTTTGCGGTTTTTCTGTTTATGATGACACCGATGTGGCGATAAAATTAATGATGAAAAGCTAAAATATAAAGATTTTTTCCTTTTTTTTTTTCTTCTTTAAATATGTAAAAAAATTTACAGAAAATAAAATAAATGTTGCAAGTGAAGAAGAACATGGCAAAAGAAACAACACTTTTCAACAATGATTTTAAGAAGCACTTGAATTATAATGCTTATGAACATGATCATTAAGATCATCGTCATCATCATCAACTTGATGAGAGATGTTGAATACGAAAAAAAATTTTTTGTGTCTAAAACAGTAAATTCTGGTTTCCAGACATTATTAAACCAAAAAAAATGTTTTTTTTTTAGCAATTTTAGTGAAGGTTATTTAATATTATTGCTGCTTAAGCAGGGCATTAAAAAATGTAGCGAATTTCACCATCCAGAGAAAATAAAACAACTCATTCACACACTCTCGTACAGAAATTATGGAGTTCTGAAGGCCATAATTTATTTTTAAAATTATTTTAAATTAACAAAAAAAACCCGAAAAAAAACATTAAATGGCTTAAATCAATATTTATTTAAAAAAAAAAAGAGGAAAAAATCATTCAATAACAACAAAAAAAATTAACACAATAACAGGCCGGCAAATATTGCCCTGCCGTATTTATTAATTGTTTAAATAAATTGGCTTCTTCAGTAATCAAATAATTGCTCAAACTTCATAATAATTTATACAATAATTTGTAATTTTTTTTTTCGTTTATCTTTTGTGGCCATAAACTTCTCAGATGTTCTAATAAATTTAATTTGATTAAAGAAATATTGCTACAACCAACCTAACCATCTAATGGTTTAATGATCTCTGATTAACAATTGAATTGATTTATTGAAAATCATTGCCCCTAGACAACCTCTTTGTATTGTTAATAAACCGAATTTAAACATGGATAATCAATTGCAAATGGTTAGAGGGCTTTTTTTTAGAAATAAACACGTAAATATGGTGAATGACTTGGTTGTGGCTTCAAACTTGGCATTGAAATTAACAACTGTTTCTCAGTCAAAAACAGCCGAATTCCATTAGGTCCTTAGTCTGGTAATTTTATAATTAAAATGTAGCATTCTCCTTAGAGATTTAAGAAATTTTGAAATATGATCGCTTGTAGATAATATGGGAACAGCAACAGAAACTAAAAGTTGGCAAGACTAAAAATATATATGAAGTCCGAACGTATAAGTTATTATCCGGAACCGTTTAATCTCCATTTAGTAGAGTTTCCAAATCAAAAATGCACACATTGTGGGAGAGATTACTCACGGTTGACGTTTTTAATGGCTTTTTCAAAATCACACGATCATGAAAATCACGAAAAACAGTGACAGAAATGAAGACGTAAATGCAGTCATAAATCTATTTCGAGTTGCTTCGTAATACAAACCGACAAAGAAGTTTGAATTGATTTCACATACCAGAAGTGATGTTGGAGAAATCGTCGCAATCAGAAAAGTTGGTTGTTTTTTACGCATTATTGTGTGGAGGTGGCACATTTGGCCCTGGAAGAATTTTCTTTTTCATCTGCCATTGCGCCACAAAACACTTCTAATTTTGGGTTAATCATACGAAAAGTTTCCAGATTTTCTCTTCGCATATGTAGCTCGATTAATCTAGGAATGATGGAAAATTAATTGTACTATAAAGACTCTTTGGCGCGTGTTATGATCTGAAAACGCCACTTGCTTGAATTTTTCGAAAATACCCCTATAAACCCCGTTATCGTCAGTTCAGCACGCTATTGTCATATGATGACAGCCCTTTTTGGACTGCAGTTGAAGGACGGTGATGCATAACACAACTGATTTTGGGCCTATTGCGTGAGAAACTTCTAAAAAGAGTAATTTCACGCTTTGACAACATTAATTGATCACCTGCCTTTGCCATGAAGAGGTGAAGATTCTTTAAATCTCTTTGTCATTCTTGACTAAACTCTCCAATAAAAAGATTGCTGCAAAAGCAAGATTCATTTTGAAATGAAATGTTTGATTCCCGTTTTGGATATTTATTAATTGTCCTAACACAGTAGCCTAAATGCTGGCCTAAGTAGGACCGTACCCCACAAGAAGGCTTCACTACCTAACCTAATCTTTAATGTACCTCAAAAGAATCGATGTCTGCCACCAGTCTAGAAGCGTTCATTTAAATGATATTGTATTTCATACATTATGGCTAAGTCCGGGTATTCTAATGAAATAAAAGTTTCATCAAAATGTGTGCTTTATGCTGAATAATCTTCGATAAAATATTTTAAATTTCATAACAATAATTTTTAGTATTTTTTGTCAAATATTTGCCTAAAATTTATTACCAAAATTATATTTTTTTCATTAAACCTTCCCGTTTTAATTAACGTCATTAATTCCCATCATTTTACCATTTTTTTTTATCAAAAAAAATAAAAGTTCATAACTTCCTTCTTCGTAATTTCGAATTCGATTCAACATTAAATCATAATTCCCTTCCATCAGCAATATTTATCGATAACGTGTGAGTGTGTGAGCATGTATGTACGTGTTGCCAACTTATAAGAATTTGTTTTGCTAACTGCCATTACTTTTCTTTACACACAACACGTTGAGGAAAGAACACGTTGTACACCACCAGACCACTACCACCACTCACACATTTACTCATTCTCTCTCACTTGCGGGATATTACTTTAACAAACACTTTTAGAAAAAGAAACCAACAAACAAAAAAAAGAAAGCAACAAAAACACACACACGTATAGAACACTCAAATAAACATAAACAAGAAACCATAAAAAAAGAATAGAAAATGTATGCAGAAGGACAAGCCAACAAGAGATATACATATAGTACGTTGAAGAAGAAGAAGAGAGGTTATTTGCGGTTATTGACTTTGTCTCGTTTAAATGACCTTGCCCGAAAAATAGCGTGTATAGAAATGAAACACACACACAGACACCACCTCTATGCATACAGTACGAAAAAAAGAAGAAGAATGAAGAGTAAAAAGAAATGAATTAAAATCAACCAATATACACTTACACATATACTATAATATCATGATTATTTACTCTGGCCACCTTTTTATTTATATTGGGTTGTGTGGTTTTATTTTTTTTTGTTTATTTTGTAAGAAAAACGGGAAATTTTCTTTTCTTTTTGTTCTTAAAATAAAATAAAAAGGAGAGAAATGTAAGCAAGTTTACTCCGTATCCACACATGCACACACAAACTTGTCTTACAACTTTATTTTTATTTGATTTTACATCAATTGAATTTTGTTGTTGATTTGTTTTGTTTTTTGTTATTGTAATTGCAAAAAATGAGGCGAGACGAAGAAGAAGAATATTGCAAACATAAAATGTATTTTTATTGTCATCATCGCATTACATGTCCATGTTCAAGAAGACGAATACAGAGAGAGGCTCCCTCCGTATTATGCTTAGTGATGCCAAGTAAAGTGGAAAAAATTAAAGGCGCCGCAATGAATTTTATGTGAAAATCAAATCGTAAGGCATGAGCTTGATATTTTGGAAGCCAGTGAGTGCTTTTGGTATAAGGGGTAGTAAAAATAAATCCTTTTAAACTTACAAGTTCAACAGTGTCAAGCAATATTTACAGGTTCTTTCCTGTTGCCAACGAAGTTAACATACATAATTGGTCATTACAACCCTTCAGTCAGGATTACGACCTAGTTTCTCACACCACTTATGTTGTGTTAATTTTATACATAAGTGGCGGGACCTACAGTTTAAAGTCGATTCCGAACGACAGATTTTCTGAGAAACTTTTCATGGCAATTTTATTTTCTCTCAGAGTTTTTGCCAGAAATCTGCTGAGAGGAAGTCGCCGAAGAAATACTTTTTGTATTTTATTTGATGTCTGGCCTGGGGCCAACGAAGTTAAGCCTCCCTGTAAAACGAGAGGAGAATACCTAGTTTAACTGAGACAATCAGAACACATTGTATAAACGGTAACATGTAGTAGATTGTGAGCTGCTTACCACTCCTTTTTGAATTTTCGGCCAATTTTTTACAAATTTTGGACGGTATCACGGCGTTTACTTGACGAGTTTGGATTTTTAAACGCTACAACGCTAGGGAATTATCCGCAAAGGCATGGTATTTAAAATAGTTCCCATAAGAAAGCTAACGGTATTAAATCACATGATCTTGGTGACCAACTGATGTCAATAAAATACGAAATAACTGTCTCTGTAAGTTTTTCATGCAATAAAGCCAATATCGGTTGCGTTGTATTTCTTATGACAATGTTTCTTCGAAGCAAATTACTTTGGAGTTCTTAAACTTCGATTGTAGACCAAAAAAAGTCTGTTAATAAATCGGAAAAGCGCCCTATAGTGGTAATTTTTGAAAAATGAAATCCCAGAACACATCTAGGTATGTGATGCGGGCAAAACAGTCACTTTTTCTAGACATAACAGCTTTTCCTCAATCAGCTCTGTGTTCTTCGCGTTAGATAGGATATAATTATGCTTAACTTCAATTGTAGTCCAAAAAAAAATCTGTTATTCAATCGGAAAAGCGCCCCATAGTGCTCTTTTTGAAAAATGAAATCCCAGAACACATCTAGGTATGTGATGCGGGCGAAAAAGTCGCTTTTTCTAGACATAATACCTTTTCTGCAATCAGCTCTGGGTTCTTCGTGTTCGATAGGCCATAATTATGCTTAACTTCAATTGTAGTCCAAAAAAAGTCTGTTATTCAATCGGAAAAGCGCCCCATAGTGGTCATTTTTGAAAAATGAAATCCCAGAACACATCTAGGTGTGTGATGCGGGCAAAAAGGCACCTTTTCCAGACATAATATACTTTCCGCAATCAGCTCTGGGTTCTTTGCGTTCGATAGGCCATAATTATGCTTCTTAATGCAAGCACCGAGTTAGAGGCGTGCTTCAGCTGGAGAAAATTCTGCTGGGAAACTCAGCCTTAAGATCCTACTGTTCTAACACCCAATTCGCATATCTACCGCATATTGAACGTTTAATCAGCTTTAATTTTGGCGTGAATAGGATTTTTAAGGGATACAGATGCAAATTCAAATTCATAAATATCCCATAATGAGCCGATATACAGGTCCAATAAATGTGAACACAATGGAAACAACAATTTCGAATTAATCGCTACACAGAAGCGATATTTTTGGATGTGTGTACATTGCAGGACTAATATATTGCTATCAGTCTCTACAAATCTCTTGCCAATTCCTTGCAAAATAGGTAGACTATGACGACCACTATCATTCCGTAATGTTCAAAAAGTGGCCGCTTTTAATTCACTACTTTCGTTCTAAATTTTAAAAATTTTTACGCATTCTTCGATTGTTAAACGATCCATATTCGTAAATGACAAACCTTTTGCAAAATAAGTCCAGTCCAATTCTTTTAAAGTCACTTAACGGACATGCTCGTATGAGTATTAAATTGTATATGAATTGTAGCTGTAGCGTATCCAATTTGTCGGATTTGTTTTATTGTTATTGTTTTTCTGCGTTTTATTTCTTCCTTTTTGCCATTTCTTTGTTTTATTTTCATGATACAATTGATGATGATGATACGCACAGGGAGAGAGAAAGATTGTTGGCCTTTTTTTTGCTGTTTTATTTGTAATGCTCTCGCTTACTCACTTGTTTTAAATTCCCTTGAGTGTGTTTTTTGTTTTTTTTTGGTTGTGGTTTTTAATCTCTTGCTGCACTTTAATTGCAGTGTATCACGGTGTGTGTGAATGTATGTATTGCATCCGTGTGTATTGTTATAAAGTAGTGCAATGACATTGACATCATTATTATTAAACAGGCATTTATTATTATTGTTATTGGTGGTGTTGTTGTTGTGGTTGTGTGTTGTATTTTTGTTATCATTGTTACTCTTTTTTATTCGTTTTTTTTTGCTTTGTTATTACAATACAATGTGCAGTACGTACGCATCATGTAAAACTTTCTTTGTTGCATTTTATTGGGTTTCTGCACTTGTGTGTGTGTTTATGCACAAGGGGTTGTTTGTTGTTATGATTGAAATAAAAAATTGTTCATGAAATGAATTTCACAAAAAACAAGTCAATGTCATCGTTAATTATGGAAGAAAAATCGATAAAAAGAAGCAAAAATAAAAAATATGGTGGATGGCTTTTGTGTGAGGAACAGGGAGAATACAAGTCGTTCGACTTTGATTTTCTCTCAACTAACGAAGGCGTAAGTTGGTATTCGGCAGAAGACTGCCTGCTTCAGCAAGTTCCTTAGCTAAATAATTGACCGTGATATTCTTCTGACCAGCATATTCATTCGATTGGTAAAAAAAAACTACAAGAGTCAATTAAGAGACGAATTAAGATCGCATTGAAAGGTCGGAAGTGATTTATTTTTGAATTTAAATAACTTCAACTATGTGTGACATATTTTCGAAATTTTGTATTCGTTTGAAAGATCTATTGATGATGAAAGGCCTGGGTTTCTTGGCCGGGGATTCTCTGGATGTAATTTATACGAAATGTAAAATTTTCCCCAACTCTGGCGCATAAATCAGCCTGAAATTGATCGATGGCATTGGTTGTATTGGCTTTGAGAACCTCTGTGGTTTGTGGCTTATTCGCCTATATCTGCGACTTAAGAAAACCCCACAAGAACCAGGCTAACGGGGTCAAATTATACGATCTCGTGGTCAGTTCACATTACATGAGAGCTTCATACCCTCAATTCACATACATACGTGCATAATTGGTATTTACAACCCTTTATTTAGGGTTATGACGCAGCTTTTCACACCACTTACATATGTTGTATGTGATAAATTTATACATTAGTGGCGGCACCTACAGTTTAAAGACGACTCCGAACGATAGATTTTTGAGAAGCTTGTTCATTTGAATGTGTTTTATAGAGGTATAGAACTTTAAGTTGGCATTACTTTTCAAGATGGCGACCGATTTAACAGCTGTCAAGTGATTTATTCTCAGTTTGGTTTGGCAATTTATCATGAATAGACTCACGCCTGAACAACGCTTGCAAATAGTGCAATTTTATTTCGAAAATAATGGTTCTGTGCGGAAAACGTATCGCGCACTACGTCCATTTTATCGTCGACAAAATCGTCCATCAGAGCAGTTAATTCGAACGAACACGGAACGTTTTTGCACCACGTTTACTCTTATTGATAACTCGCATCCCCAGAGACGCTGTACGGTGCGTACAGAAGAAGCTATTGCTGCTGTAGAGCGTAGCATTGAGGAAGACCCGAATGAGTCCATCCGCCATCGAGCACAGGAATTGGATCTGTGTCCATCCACTTTATGGAAGATTTTGCGGAAGGATGTTGGTTTGCGTGCTTACAAAATCCAACTCGTGCAAGATTTGAAGCCAAACGATCATCAAGTAAGGCGTAGATTCGTCGAATGGGCCCAAAACGAGATTACCGTTGTTCCCGATTTTCATAAGCGAATTTTGTTTAGCGATGAAGCGCACTTCTGGTTGAATGGCTACGTCAACAAACAAAACTGCCGCATTTGGAGTGAAGGTAATCCTCAAGTGTATGTGGAAACACCGTTACATCCAGAAAAACTGACTGTTTGGTGCGCTTTATGGGTATAGAGCCATGATTACTAACTTTTTCATTCCTGAATTGAATAACCATGATGTCCAGGAGATGTGGTTTCAACAAGACGGCGCAACATGTCACACAGCTCGTGCCACAATAGATTTATTGAAAGACACGTTTGCTGACCGCCTAATTTCACGTTTTGGACCTGTGAATTGGCCTCCAACATCTTGTGATTTAACACCGCTAGACTACTTTCTGTGGGGCTATGTAAAGTCATTGGTCTATGCGGTAAAGCCACAAACGCTTCACCATTTGGAAGACAACATTCGCCGTATTATTGCCGATATACGGCCACACACAAATGTTGGAAAAAGTCATCGAAAATTGGACGTCTAGCTTGGACTACATCCGCCCCAGCCGTGGCGATCATATGCCAGAAATCATATTTAAAATGTAATGCCACAAGATTATCTTTCGGATAAATAAAATTCATGTCAATCGAATAATCCATCGTTGTTTTATTGCAACTTGAAGTTCTATACCTCTATAAAAAACACCCTTTATTTGCCAGAAATCTGCTGCGAGGAAGTCGCCGAAGAAGTATTTTCACAAATTTCATTGTGTTGTAGATGTCTGACCTGGGGTTTAAAACGTGGCCTCACGTCTAATAAGGCAATACACTACCTACTAAACTAGGATAGATAAGCTGCTCGGCAAGCGATAAGCGGTGCATCTTGTCAGACAAGCGATCTACTCGATTAAGGGTATAAAAGGATACCTTCTAGACTACGGCGACTTCACACATATAAGAGAGCGTATTGTTATTGAGCTTATCCTTGACATTTTACCCAATACTATAGGGGCTCATATAGATCGGGTAAAAAAACTTTGAAAAATTCATTATGGACACCAAATGGCAGAAATAGGTTTCACAACAGATGGTCAGAGAAAGAGAGAGAGGCAGAGTTAACTTTCCACAGATAGATTAGATTTTAGAATTCGTGGAATTCTTAATTATTTGTGATAATGATCATTATGAAAATGTTCAACATCATTATTATAAGAAGAAGAAGAAAAAATACCGAAAAATGCAAAGAAGACTTATTTTTATCTCTTGGCCATCGTTATAAATGGCTGATCAATGATATTCGTTCGTTTGTACGCTTGGTCCCCAAGACATTTTATTGCTGGTTGTGCCAAAGATAATGATTATGTTGTTGGTTTCCAAAGATTTTTTTCCACAGGTTTTTTTTTTGTCTGACTGTTTAAGTTGTTGCTCGTTGATGCTGTTATATTTTCTGTACGTTGCCTTTAATGTACAATCAATATTCTTGATCTCGCTCTCTCTGAAATGCTGAAACTTGAATATCATCGCTCGCATACAATATATAGAGTATGTATGTATGTATATATGTATGTGGAGTGTATATAGAGTATATATGTATGTATGTATGCATGCATTTGTATGGCAATTTTTGTGCTGATTTCTACTTATGCTTCTTCTTTTCCAGTTTTTTTTTACAATATATTGTTTTATTATTATTTTTTTATTTCTTTATTCATTTTTCTTTTGCTTAAAACAACCAAGAAACAGAAACTCAACGATGCAAAAAGAAATCAATTTCAAGGATTTATTTGTGTCTTCTACGTTTATGTTTCACTTCTTCAGTTTTTCTTTTCTCGTTTTTTTTTTTAATTCTCTATTCAATGTGGCCCTGTGCCTTGTGATCATCGGTAATAAGAACATTTTTTTGAAGAATAAAATACAAAAAAAAAATGAATTTTATTTTTATTATGTTTTATTGAGATTCTTTAGTTGATGTTCCTCTAAAAAAAAAAAACAAAGGTTCTTTGCTTTTAAATACTGCTGATATTGGCCGTTTATGTTTTAGAAATAGTTTCAAGGTTATTTAATGATGAGATTTTTTTTCTTCTTTTATCTCATATAGAAATATATAATCTCGTGTTTATTAAGTTCCTTTTTTTTATTGGGAATGGTATGAGTCAGCTTTTTTTGATAAGAATTTTATTAAAAAAAATTATTAACAATTAAAACATTACATTTTTCATGCAACAAAAGGAAGGAATAAGATGTTTGTAAACATGTTTATATAAAGATAAGATGTTTATAAACATGTTTATACAAAAATAAGATGTTTATAAACATGTTTATACAAAGACAAGATATTTATAAACATGTTTATGAGATGTTTATAAACATGTTTATAAGATGTTTATAAACATATTTCTAAAATGTTTATAAGCGTGCTTATAAACATATTTCTAAGATGTTTATAAGCGTGTTTATAAAATGTTTATAAGCGTGTTTATAAACATGTTTATAACATGTTTATACGCATGTGTATAAGATGATTATAAACATGTTTAAAAAATGTTTATACATATGTTTATAAGATGTTTATACACATGTTTATAAGATGTTAATAAACATGTTTATAAGATGTTTATAAACATGTTTATGAGATGTTTATAAACATGTTTATAAGATGTTTATAAGATGTTTATAAAATATTTTTTTAAAATGTTTATAAGCGTGTTTATAAAATGTTTATAAGCGTGTTTATTAAATGTTTATATGCATGTGTATAAGATGATTATAAACATGTTTAAAAAATGTTTATACAAATGTTTATAAGATGTTTATAAACATATTTATAAGATGTTTATAAACATGTTTAAAAGATGTTTATAAACATGTTTATAAGATGTTTATAAACAAGTTTATTAGATGTTTATAAACATGTTTAAAAGATGTTTATAAAAATGTTTATGAGACGTTTATAAACATTTTTAAAAGATGTTTATAAACATGTTTATAAGACGTTTATAAACATGTTTAAACGATGTTTATAAACACGTTTAAAAGATGTTTATAAGATGTTTATCAACACATTTAAAAGATGTTTATAAGATGTTTATAAACATGTTAATAAGATGTTTATAAGATGTTTATAAACATGTTTAAAAGATGTTTATAAACATATTTAAAAGCATGTTTATAAGATGTTTATAAGAATGTTTATAAACATGTTTAAAAGCATGTTTATAAGATGTTTATAAGAATGTTTATAAGATGTTTATAAACATGTTTATAAACATGTTTATAAGAATGTTTACAAGATGTTTATAAACATGTTTATAAGCATGTTTATAAGATGTTCATAAGCATGTTTATAAAATGTTCATAAGCATGTTTATAAACATGTTTTTAAGATGTTTATAAGCATATTTATAAACATGTTTTTAAGATGTTTATAAACATGTTTATAAACTGGTTTTAAGATGTATATAAACATGTTTAAAACATGTTTTTAAGATGTATATAAACATGTTTAAAAACATGTTTTTAAGATGTATATAAACATGTTTATAAGATGTTTATAAGATGTTTATAAGATGTTTATAAACACGTTTAAAAGATGTTTATAAGATGTTTGTAAACATATTTATAAGATATTTATAAGATGTTTATACACATGTTAATAATAAACATCTTTATAAGCATGTTTATAAGCATGTTTATAAACATGTTTATAAGCATGTTTATAAGATATATATAAACATGTTTATAACATCTAGTAGCGACATAAGTACTGTTACATACATTTTACGCCATGAAATTTTTTTAAATACAAACATTACATTTTTTATATAAAATATGTTTATAAACAAGTTTGTAAACATGTTTATAACACTTAGTAAATTTATATGTAAGTACTGTTGCATACATTTAATGCCATAAAATTAAATGCAACAGAGTATTTTAAACCAATTTTTTTCATCTTTGAATATATCGGGTCTTCTAACAGAGACTTTGAAATTTTGGCAGTTGATATTGGACATCTTGTTGAAGCTACATCTGTCAAATTAGTTGTTATTTAACAACTCTGTCTACAGGAACTGTCAAGGATTGACATTGGCAGGTTAAGTCGCTTCATCAGGAGCTTCGATTGGTGTCGAGACTAAAGGATAGCAGAAAACTGTGCTAACACAATGGGCCCTAGGTGGCCTAAGTGTGTCCATCCGATTCTCTTAGATGGGCGTCCACATCTACCGACCTAACCACTCTGTTTTTCTAAATCATTAGCGATTACTAGGGTTTAAATAATTAAATTGGTTTTAGCAAGATGGGCTATCTGCAATGGGTGTTCGAATTATACCAGTCATATGAGATTTAAGATTCTCTAATGCATCCTGAAAAAATCGGTGTATAGTGCGGATTTTGTGCTGGTTATTGTTGACATAATTGCCATGAAAAGTTTTTTAAATCTGTCTTTCAGAGTCGACTTTAAACTGTGGGTCTTACCGCTCATTGGTGAAATTAACATACACAACATAGGTAAGGTGGAAAATTAGATTTTAATCCTGATTAAAGAGACTTAATGACCGATTAAACTGTTAACCGGGAAATAAACTTCTGTTCAACTGTGTAAAAATTTATGCGTTTAAAAAATTATGGCAAATTATATGACGAGAAATGTCGTCATCTAGAAGTTGCAGAAGTGCTTTGTGTATGACGAAATATTTCGTCATATCCTGTTAACAGATTACATAAGTAAGCAAGACCAAGATGCCTTTTTAACATCGAAATTTATGAATAGGAATTGCTCAAACTGGATGCGGTCTTCACTTACAGCGTGCTGAACAGAATTTTATAAATTTGTTTGTACATGTTTTTGCAGTGGTTTTTTCATTTTTTGTGTCACAAAAATATCGCTTCAAGAATTATGTTCTTTAGATACTTCACTCACTGACAATATAAGTTTTTGCTCTGTACAATGGGTCAACTTGACCTCTGGGTACTGTACTTGTCTCAATTGACAAGTACACGTCCTCTAACCTAAGTTTTTGCTCGAAGGGTAAATTACAGAACTGTCTGTTTGATATACAGAACCCATCACCTTTCAATGAGGCTTACGTTTCACAATATGTATAAAATTATTGGTTCCCGATATATGGCTAGTCTTATGCTTAATGCTCTTAGGCTGACTTTACTAAGAGTTGTCGCGGAATATAAACCATATGGGGCTTTTAAGGAGCTAATTTACTGATTGCTTCTGTCTTGTGTGCTCATAAAGGGTGTTTTTTTATAGAGGTATAGAACTTTAAGTTGCAATAAAACAACGATGGATTATTCGATTGACATGAATTTTATTTATCCGAAAGATAATCTTGTGGCATTACATTTTAAATATGATTTCTGGCATATGACCGCCACGGCTGGCGCGGATGTAGTCCAATCTGGACGTCCAATTTTCGATGACTTTTTCCAACATTTGTGGCCGTATATCGGCAATAATACGGCGAATGTTGTCTTCCAAATGGTCAAGCGTTTGTGGCTTTACCGCATAGACCAATGACTTTACATAGCCCCACAGAAAGTAGTCTAGCGGTGTTAAATCACAAGATCTTGGAGGCCAATTCACAGATCCAAAACGTGAAATTAGGCGGTCACCAAACGTGTCTTTCAATAAATCTATTGTGGCACGAGCTGTGTGACATGTTGCGCCATCTTGTTGAAACCACATCTCCTGGACATCATGGTTATTCCATTCAGGAATGAAAAAGTTAGTAATCATGGCTCTATACCGATCACCATTGACTGTAACGTTCTGGCCACCATCGTTTTTGAAAAAGTACGGACCAATGATTCCACCAGCCCATAAAGCGCACCAAACAGTCAGTTTTTCTGGATGTAACGGTGTTTCCACATACACTTGAGGATTACTTTCACTCCAAATGCGGCAGTTTTGTTTGTTGACGTAGCCATTCAACCAGAAGTGCGCTTCATCGCTAAACAAAATTCGCTTATGAAAATCGGGAACAACGGTAATCTCGTTCTGGGCCCATTCGACGAATCTACGCCTTACTTGATGATCGTTTGGCTTCAAATCTTGCACGAGTTGGATTTTGTAAGCACGCAAACCAAGATCCTTCCGCAAAATCTTCCATAAAGTGGATGGACACAGATCCAATTCCTGTGCTCGGTGGCGGATGGACTCATTCGGGTCTTCCTCAATGCTACGCTCTACAGCAGCAATAGTTTCTTCTGTACGCACCGTACAGCGTCTCTGGGGATGCGAGTTATCAATAAGAGTAAACGTGGTGCGAAAACGTTCCATGCTTAATCGAATTAACTGCTCTGATGGACGATTTTGTCGACGATAAAATGGACGTAGTGCGCGATACGTTTTCCGCACAGAACCATTATTTTCGAAATAAAAAGCGTTTGCAAGCGTTGTTCAGGCGTGAGTCTATTCATGATGAATTGCCAAACCAAACTGAGAATAAATCACTTGATAGCTGTTAAATCGGTCGCCATTTTGAAAAGTAATGCCAACTTAAAGTTCTATACCTCTATAAAAAACACCCTTTAGTAACGTCAAGCAATCCATCTTAAATCCAGTGTTACATAAGTGCCCTAATTTGAGGACTCATTTGTCTCGTGGTATGTGATTGATATTTTATTGAACAAGGTTAGGGATTTTGTAAGAATATTCTGGTCTTTAGAGACTCTTCATGGACTTTTATTTTTTAATTCTTTAATGTTGCAAGTACGGCGTCATAACAGTAACTGCCACAACAAACAACGCCAACAAAGTTAAATTTTTTTTTTCCAAAAATCATACGCAATTATTGAAAGAGACAACACAAAATGGGGAGCTGCTCTTCCACTCTGCTACTTTCGATAGATTGTTGTGTATAAAGCCAGTTAACAAGTTGCTTTGCCTCAGTCATAATTCCATATTTGCCATTTAGCCAACATGTCTAAAGACTAAGAACCACTAATAAAGATTCAAGCGTTTTTTGTTTGTTTTTTGTTTTTTTAATGCACAGTTGGTTGTAACAATGATGGTGATGGTGTGCCAAGAAACATGTTGTAGCCAAACACCCGGCCATGGACATAGTAAGAGAGTGAGAGAGAGAGAGCGAGAGCATGCAAAGCAGCTTATGGTTTTACAACTACTGTAGGCAACCAACTGCAACATTAAATAAAACAACACCCACTGATCTTAAAACAATCCGGCAACCCATACACAACTTTGTAATGTCGTCCATCTAATGTTAACAGAGAGCGTTGGACTTTGTTTCAACTTTAAGGCAGGCATGCGTAACATTTCTTAAACCCTCTACGACGAGGCTGGTATGGATGGCGGGGATGGAATTTCCGTCAGCCAGCTTATGTGTAGTGTAAAGCAGTAGGACAACTGTGTCTCTACTGTTTCTACTTCGTACTGTTTTTCTTTTCTTTCGTTTTTTGTTGTTGTTTTCTTTCGTTCAAAAGATTGTAAAATCGACGGACTATTACGCATTATTGGCAAGAGCCTTAACCAGCCACTCTTTTTTTTTTTTTTTTTTTTTTTGTTGTTCATAATGTTGTTATAAAATAAACTGATTAACACAGAAAATATGGCAACAAATGCTTGGTTGTGCTGTGTTTGCTTTTTTATTACATTTTGCTTGCTTTAGATTCTTATGCTTGCTGCTCTTGTTATAATAACGCTCTAGTATGTTGCCACATATTGTATGTGCACACACATAAAGGGTGTTTTTATAGAGGTATAGAACTTTAAGTTGGCATTACTTTTCAAGATGGCGACCGATTTAACAGCTGTCAAGTGATTTATTCTCAGTTTGATTTGGCAATTCATCATGAATAGACTCACGCCTGAACAACGCTTGCAAATGGTGCAATTTTATTTCGAAAATAATGGTTCTGTGCGGAAAACGTATCGCGCACTACGTCCATTTTATCGTCGACAAAATCGTCCATCAGAGCAGTTAATTCGATTAACCATGGAACGTTTTCGCACCACGTTTACTCTTATTGATAACTCGCATCCCCAGAGCCGCTGTACGGTGCGTACAGAAGAAGCTATTGCTGCTGTAGAGCGTAGCATTGAGGAAGACCCGAATGAATCCATCCGCCATCGAGCACAGGAATTGGATCTGTGTCCATCCACTTTATGGAAGATTTTGCGGAAGGATCTTGGTTTGCGTGCTTACAAAATCCAACTCGTGCAAGATTTGAAGCCAAACGATCATCAAGTAAGGCGTAGATTCGTCGAATGGGCCCAAAACGAGATTACCGTTGTTCCCGATTGCATTTGCCGCATTTGGAGTGAAGGTAATCCTCAAGTGTATGTGGAAACACCGTTACATCCAGAAAAACTGACTGTTTGGTGCGCTTTATGGGCTGGTGGAATCATTGGTCCGTACTTTTTCAAAAACGATGGTGGCCAGAACGTTACAGTCAATGGTGATCGGTATAGAGCCATGATTACTAACTTTTTCATTCCTGAATTGAATAACCATGATGTCCAGGAGATGTGGTTTCAACAAGACGGCGCAACATGTCACACAGCTCGTGCCACAATAGATTTATTGAAAGACACGTTTGGTGACCGCCTAATTTTCACCTGTGAATTGGCCTCCAAGATCTTGTGATTTAACACCGCTAGACTACTTTCTGTGGGGCTATGTAAAGTCATTGGTCTATGCGGTAAAGCCACAAATGCTTGACCATTTGGAAGACAACATTCGCCGTATTATTGCCGATATACGGTCACAAATGTTGGAAAAAGTCATCGAAAATTGGACGTCCAGATTGGACTACATCCGCGCCAGCCGTGGCGGTCATATGCCAGAAATCATATTTAAAATGTAATGCCACAAGATTATCTTTCGGATAAATAAAATTCATGTCAATCGAATAATCAATCCATCGTTGTTTTATTGCAACTTAAAGTTCTATACCTCTATAAAAAAACACCCTTTACATATATTGCAACTACTTGTTATTATTGCAGTTCTACTTGCAACAACTGCTCTTTACATTATTATTATTGCACTCTACCACCAACACCACCATCACACCACCACCATCACCACCATCACTCGTTAAATTTCGTTAAATTTGTTGCGTGTCTTTAATTAAGAAAATCGACAACATTTTCGAAAACCAAAAAAAATTAACAACAATAATAATAATAATAAACAACAACAACAACATCTATACACAAACAATATGTTGTTTTGGCACAAGGTTATTTTATGTCTAAAAAATTGTTTTTTAAATTGTTTGTTTTGTTTTTTCTTGCAATTCTTGCTGTGCAATTCATAAAAATTTTTCTAAAAAATGCGTTAATTATTTTAGAATTAAACAACAATTTGTTGTTTTGTTTTGAAGAGAAAATATTTACTTTGTTGCTTATACATGGTAAGGTCATCGTAGCATAATTTGTTTCAAAACACGTTAATATGGCCTTTGTAAGCAATTGTTAAAAATAATTGCCTTTAATGAATGGCCTTTTGTATGAAAAAAAAGAGAAATTTTATTCTAATTGTAAGCAATTTATGTTTAGCAACATGTTGCTGGCAACATTCTAAGCAATAATTTTTATAAAATAAGGAAATTTTAATGTTCAGTCATATGTTGCTGGCAACAATGCATATAATCCAGATTTGTTATGGTTTATAGTAACTGTAGAGGATGTAAGCTTTGTAATTAGCTCTTTTTACTGGCAACATTTTAAGCAACATATTTTTTTGTTAGTTTACAAAAAAATATAAAAGGAGAGAATTTAATTGGTCAGCAACATGTTGCTGGCAACATTCTAAGCAATAAATTTTTATGAAAGAAGAAAATTTTAATGTTCAGTCACATGTTGCTGGCAACAATGTGTATAATTCAGATTTATTATGGAGCTATAGGAAAATTTTTCAAAAAAAAAACGCATAAAATTCTGAAAAATGCATGAAATCTTTATTTGAATCGATAGTACGGTCCATATAATTTAATGTTTGAAGATTATTTCATGCAAATGTTGACCGCGACTGCGCCTCAAATGGTCCATCCGCTTAGTCCAATTTTGGCATACTCTTTCCAACATTTCGGCCGGTATCTCACGAATAAATGCTTCAATGTTGTCTTCCAATGCGTCAATTGAAGCGGGCTTGTCAACATAGCCCCACAAAAAATAGTTTAAAGGCGTTAAATCGCATGATCTAGGCGGCCAATTGACCGGTCCCGAACGTGAAATAAAATGTTCACCGAACTCGCCTCTCAATAAGTCCATTGTTACGCGTGCTGTGTGTCATGTGGCACCGTCTTATTGAAACCACATGTCATGCAGGTCGAGCTCTTGCATTTGGGACAAAAAAAGGTTGGACATCATCTCACGGTAGCGCTCACCATTCACAGTTACGTTACGATTCGCAGCATCTTTGAAGAAGTACGGTCGAATGATGCCACCAGCCCATAAACCGCACCAAACTGTGACTTTTTCTGGATGCATTGGTTGCTTTTGCAATGCTTCCGACTGATCTTCCAAAATCAACAATTCTGCTTCAGTACGTCGATTCAGTGGGTCGATTAAACTGACCATAAAATGGAAGAAGCGCGCGATGAACTTTCTTAACAGAGCCCGCATTTTGATAATAAAATTCAATGATTTGCAAGCGTTTTTCGTTTGTAAGACGATTCATGGTTAAATTATAGACCAAACTGAAGATGTTTGACAGTGAAACCAAACACGAAACGTGCGTGAGCTGTTTAAACCAGTGTTGCCAAAAAGATAATAGCTAAAAAATCACGCTTTAGTCAGTATTTTACTTACTGGCAACATTCTAAGCAACAGATTTTTTTTGTTAGTTTACAAAGAAATAAACATGTTGCTGGCAACATTCTAAGCAATAATTTTTTCTTTAATTTATAAAGAAAAATATAAAACAAGAAAATTTTAATGTTCAGCTACATGTTGCTGGCAACATTGGTTGTAATACATATTTATTATGGTTCATAGTAACTGTGGAAGGTGTAAGCTTCCCAGTTAGGTCTTTTATTTACGCTTCATTATGCCAGCATGGATTTCTTTTAAAATGCTTGTTAAGGCCTCTGAATGCTTTTTTAAACCCAGCTTTTTAACCTTTGCACTTTCAAATGCTTTGTAAGTTATCACGTCGGTTCTGAAACGGAAATTTCCTTTTTTTATAGCGACTGAGGCCTACTTGAGAGTCAGCAGCCATGGATTTATTTTGACTTGCTTGTCAAGGCCTCTGGATGCCTTTTCAAACCCACATTACTGATGTTTCCACTTTCTATGCTTTATCAGTTACGTTAAAACGGGCATTTTGAAACCCAAGTTCCTCTTTTATACTGACTGAGGCCTAGATGTATGTCAACTGCCTCTAGGAAAATAAGTTTCACATTATCGCATGCGTTCAGTTTTCTTTATGGAGCCCATTAAGTACCGCTTTGAGTACATCGGCGTGTTGTTTTGCTTCTGGAGACTGCATTAGTTTGAAAACGTTGAATTTACGTGCTCTAATCTGGTCAGAGTCTTTGATAGTTGCTGGTTTTATACGGACAGTACCTACTTGAATAGGGTTTTCACTCTCATCTTCTCCATTTTTTTAGCTGAGGGCTTATTTGATTTTCAGTTATTCGATTATTCGAAATGGGAACATCCATGTGACTTTATTTCAAATTTTTTGTCTCCGATGGCCAGTTTAAAGTACAGTAAAGTTCATGGACACCAATCAGAGTTTGCTCAACATGTTGTCGAGGTTGGTAGTTGGGGAGTCAACATGTGCATTAAAGATTCATATCAGAATTATTATGGCTTCGTACCGGATAGATGCCATAATTCTGTTCAGCTGACGGTACCACTTTGTCTTGACATTAACATCCACTAGTCCTGAGGGTGGATTGCATGGCATGCAAGTGAGCCGGTTTCTCGTTCGAAATTCTGTCGATTCTTGGTTTCTACTCCTTAAGTCCATCTGTTACCTCGTTTCAACTTCGCCCGATTTAGAGCACTGTATTTCAAAAGCCCTAATATAAGCAACCATAATCAGTTTCACTCTTCTTATGGCATTAAATGTTTTTAAAATTACGAAGAAAGACAAAAAAAAAAGAATTAAATAAAAAGCTTATATAGTAAATGAATAGCAACATGTTGCCAAATATATCGTAGATCTTAATTATGATTGTTATATAAATTTTCGTTCCAAATTTGATTAAAAATTAAATATTTTTTCTTTTTTCTTTTCAGATGTTTTCCTAGAAACAAATTAAAAAAAATAAATTTTCGAACATCTTTAATGTTTCGAACTTGTAAAAGACTACAGGTAAATTGTAATAGAATGTAAAACCATTTAAAAACATTATATGTTTCGATATAATATACGTTTAACTAAGTTACGGTCACATTGAGCAAATATTTACCGAATAAATCTTTGGAAACAAACAATTTTTATCAAATATTAGTTGGAATTTACAAGATCTTGATAAAAGTAAATTGCAAATAGCATCCTCAAGAATTTTAGCTTCTGGGAATATTTTGAATTCTTTAATATTCTAAAAAATTTTCTTTTAAATGTTGCGGCAACATGTTGCTGATGATGATGACTTCTTTAGAGTATTTATTGAAATCTTTTGTATTATAACAGTAGAAAAATTGATAAAGAAATAAATTTAAAAGAAAGATATTTTGCAACATGCAACCATTGATTTGAAGCTGGGTGTATAGTAGGCATAGGTTAAGTTAGATTGTGGGCTCTACCTTAATGATAAATTCCCACTAAAGCTAACGTTCAAACTCATTGTGATACTGCAAAATTCTTCTTCCACATTAACTTTTTCAAACTGCATTTATTTTCCTCAGCGTTGTTTTTGCTTATAGACAATGTCCATGTATTTGTAGCAACATATTGCCCAAAATTTGTTTTTTTTAGTTAGATTTGTTTAAAAATTCTTGTTTTCTTATGCAGAAATTAATAAGGAATGTTAATTCGTAGAGGTTAAATTGAAAATGAGTTTAAATGTTTCCAGCAACAATGTTGCTAATACTTTTTCCCACAGAAAATTATAACTTTTCTTAGTATATTAATATGCACTTTGAAATTTATAGAATAGAAATCAATATGGAATGCAAATTTGTACAGATTAAATTCAAAATATGGTAAAATGTTTCTAGCAACAATGTTGCTAAAAAAATTTTCCTTTGAAATTATAATTTTCCTAAAGTTATTTATATGTACATACCTTGAAATTCTTGAAATGAGGTGATTAAAATAGAGTCGTGGTTTATATAACAATAAGTTAAGCAACAGTATGAGAGGCTGGGCCGTAATCCTGGCTGAAGGGTTGTACATTAAGCAACATGTTGCTGAACAATAATGGTGGTACATTTAATAAAAATTTTTTGTTTCGATTATTTTCAAGTATAACTGTCATGCAACATTTATTTTTTCAATTTTGTTTTTTTGTTTAGATTGAAAAATTTTTTAAACAAGTTGCCAGCAACAAAGTTTTCTTTTTATTTCTATAAATCTTAGATTATTTCTATAAATCTAGATTATTTTCTAGTATTAGTGGTATGCAACATCCTTTTTTCAATTGTTTTTTTTGTTTAAATACAAAAATTTTTTTAAACAAGTTGCCAGCAACAAAGTTTTCTTTTTATTTCTATAAATCTTAGATTATTTCTATAAATCTAGATTCTTTTCTGGTATTAGTGCTATGCAACATCCTTTTTTTCAATTTTGTGTATTTGTTTAGACACAAAAATTTTTTAAACATGTTGCCAGCAACAAAGTTTTCTTTTTATTTCTATAAATCTTAGATTTTTCAAAACTCCTTAAATATTTAAACGTTTTTACATTAAAGCTGATCAAAAGCAAGTACAAAAAAAACAGAACAGAGTCAGAGAAAAAACTTGACAAAATACGAACAGCAAAAACAGGAAGACCTTGACTTGAATACCAACAATAAAAACAACAACAACAGCAACAGCAACAATACAAAAAAGAAACTATACCTACAACTTGTACAGACAACACCAACCTCCACCATATGGAAACGTAACATTGTATATCACTCGCTTACTTACTACTTTAAAAGATAACGTTTTTATATATGTACATACATATGTATTTAAATAAAATGAATTTAAATAAAACTAAACTTTATATGAAAACAGAAGACCAACAATAACAATAACAACAACAACAAACTAAAAATCATTTAAAAATTTATCTTTATAAAGAAACGGAGAACGAAAACAAAAAAAAAAACACAGAAAAACTGCATTGATATGTAGAGGCAGCCGTTGAAAAAGTATGAAAGAATTACCACCACCACACCCACTTTATAAAGCAACAATAGTAAGACAGAGAGACAGAGTTATGTACACATAAACATACATATACACGCACACACATACATTCGCTACAAAAGTTTAAATTCAAGTGTCAATAATCTGAAAACGTGATAAAACTGGACTCAAATGACACTAGACTACAACAAATGTATGTAATAGAGAACACGACGACGAAAAAATACATTTTAAAACAAGAACTGAACTTTTAAAGCCAGCCAAGCAATAATTGTTGTTGTTGCGTTTGTTTGTTAAAAACAAATCGTTACGAGGGTACAAACTTTATTGTGCTGGAAATATGGAAATTATTTATGATTTTAGTTTGGTTTGTTAGAACTGCAAACAGTCGCTATACAAGTTTAATATTTTCTATATGAAAACATTAAGATTTTTCAATAATAAAGGGTGTTTTTTATAGAGGTATAGAACTTTAAGTTGGCATTACTTTTCAAGATGGCGACCGATTTAACAGCTGTCAAGTGATTTATTCTCAGTTTGGTTTGGCAATTCATCATGAATAGACTCACGCCAGAACAACGCTTGCAAATAGTGCAATTTTATTTCGAAAATAATGGTTCTGTGCGGAAATCGTATCGCGCACTACGTCCATTTTATCGTCGACAAAATCGTCCATCAGAGCAGTTAATTCGATTAACCATGGAACGTTTTCACACCACGTTTACTCTTATTGATAACTCGCATCCCCAGAGACGCTGTACGGTGCATACAGAAGAAGCTATTGCTGCTGTAGAGCGTAGCATTGAGGAAGACCCGAATGAGTCCATCCGCCATCGAGCACAGGAATTGGATCTGTGTCCATCCACTTTATGGAAAATTTATTGAAAGACACGTTTGGTGACCGCCTAATTTCACGTTTTGGACCTGTGAATTGGCCTCCAAGATCATTCGCCGTATTATGGCCGATATACGGCCACAAATGTTGGAAAAAGTCATCGAAAATTGGACGTCCAGATTGGACTACATCCGCGCCAGCCATGGCGGTCATATGCCAGAAATCATATTTAAAATGTAATGCCACAAGATTATCTTTCGGATAAATAAAATTCATGTCAATCGAATAATCCATCGTTGTTTTATTGCAACTTAAAGTTCTATACCTCTATAAAAAAACACCCTTTAGCAACATGTTGCTAAACATGTTGATAAACATGTTGCAAATTGTTTATGAAATATTTTTTAAAATTACAAACATGCCTGATGTCGGCAAATGCTTCACAACGAGAAGGTATAAGTGAAGAATGAATCTTAAGCCAAGAAAGCTAGTTTCAGGTCCCAAAGAAAAATATAACGAGCCCTCAGTATAGAAACACTAGTTGACAGTGAGACCGCCATTCGAGCACTCGACTCTTATGAGATTAAATCGAAGATAATATGGGATAGTCTGATGCAGCTGAACCAGCTACACCCTGAACATAAGATTAGCTTTTGCACTGCCCCAAGATAAGTGGGAATTTGCGGCAATAATTGGCAGATAGGCTTGCGGGAAATGGAGCCTACACGTTGCTGTTCAGTTGAGAATTTTTCTGTTGAGTAGGGGTAGATATTTGAATAGATATACTCACCGAAAAGCAAAATAAAGACAGACAAAATCTTTTCTTAAACCAAATAGGTTTGACACAATCAAAACTTTTACTGGGTAATTACAATGCGAGACGAATTCATGTATTAGAGCATCCAGGAATAACCTAAGGTTAGTAACCGGCCGGAAGTCACCATAATCTAGTGGCTAGTGTGTTGGCCCATGCCAATACAACGATCCTTTTATACACTTAACTGACTAGATTGCTTGTCAGAAATCAAGCACCGCTTGTCGCAGTGCTGCATAATGTCCTGAGCCGCCGAGCAGCTCTTCTATCCTAGTCTAGTAGGTAGTTTGTTAGCTTATTAGACGTAAGGTCACTGTTCAAACTCTAGGTTAGGCATCAAAACGAAAATATGAAAAAATATTTCTCTGGAGACTTCCTCCCAGCAGATTTCTGGCACAAACTCTGAGAGTAAATAGAAAATTGCCATGAAAAATTTCTCAAAAAACTGTCCTTCAGAGTCGACTTTAAACTGTAAATTCCGCCACTCATATATAAAACTGACGCTCAAAACATGAGTGGTGTGAGAAGCTACGTCATAATTCTAGCTGAAGTGTTGTAATGATCAATTATGTATGTATGTAAAGGTGTGTTTTTTATAGAGGTATAGAACTTTAAGTTGCAATAAAACAACGATGGATTATTCGATTGACATGAATTTTATTTATCCGAAAGATAATCTTGTGGCATTACATTTTAAATATGATTTCTGGCATATGACCGCCACGGCTGGCGCGGATGTAGTCCAATCCGGACGTCCAATTTTCGATGACTTTTTCCAACATTTGTGGCCGTATATCGGCAATAATATGGCGAATGTTGTCTTCCAAATGGTCAAGCGTTTGTGGCTTTACCGCGTAGACCAATGACTTTACATAGCCCCACAGAAAGTAGTCTAGCGGTGTTAAATCACAAGATCTTGGAGGCCAATTCACAGGTCCAAAACGTGAAATTAGGCGGTCACCAAACGTGTCTTTCAATAAATCTATTGTGGCACGAGCTGTGTGACATGTTGCGCCGTCTTGTTGAAACCACATCTCCTGGACATCATGGTTATTCAATTCAGGAATGAAAAAGTTTGTAATCATGGCTCTATACCGATCACCATTGACTGTAACGTTCTGGCCGCCATCGTTTTTGAAAAAGTACGGATCAATGATTCCACCAGCCCATAAAGCGCACCAAACAGTCAGTTTTTCTGGATGTAACGGTGTTTCCACATACACTTGAGGATTACCTTCACTCCAAATGCGGCAGTTTTGTTTGTTGACGTAGCCATTCAACCAGAAGTGCGCTTCATCGCTAAACAAAATTCGCTTATGAAAATCGGGAACAACGGTTATCTCGTTCTGGGCCCATTCGACGAATCTACGCCTTACTTGATGATCGTTTGGCTTCAAATCTTGCACGAGTTGGATTTTGTAAGCACGCAAACCAATATCCTTCCGCAAAATCTTCCATAAAGTGGATGGACACAGATACAATTCCTGTGCTCGATGGCGGATGGACTCATTCGGGTCTTCCTCAATGCTACGCTCTACAGCAGCAATAGCTTCTTCTGTACGCACCGTACAGCGTCTCTGGGGATGCGAGTTATCAATAAGAGTAAACGTGGTGCGAAAACGTTCCATGGTTAATCGAATTAACTGCTCTGATGGACGATTTTGTCGACGATAAAATGGACGTAGTGCGCGATAAGTTTTCCGCACAGAACCATTATTTTCGAAATAAAATTGCACTATTTGCAAGCGTTGTTCAGGCGTGAGTCTATTCATGATGAATTGCCAAACCAAACTGAGAATAAATCACTTGACAGCTGTTAAATCGGTCGCCATCTTGAAAAGTAATGCCAACTTAAAGTTCTATACCTCTATAAAAAACACCCTTTATGTATGCAATAACCGATCTTTTGACAGGACTCGCGTAGACTCGAAGTATACTTATTCGAAGGGAATTAATATGATTTTGTCCAGAAAAAAGGACCTTAAAATTGATATTCATGTTGCTAGCAACATGTTGCTTTATATGTCTTTGCTTTTGTACAGCAAATTCTTTGCAACAACCATACATGCTTTCTCAATTTGTAGATATTTTGTTACGTAAATAATGCCAACATTTAGCATTCATGTTGCTAAAGGTCTTTGTTTTCTTATTCTATTGGCAAATATTTCTTGTTATTGCTTGAGTTTTTTTTCTAATAAAGTTTCTTCTCTTCGACTGCCATTAGAAACAAGAAATTAAATTATTTATAATGGTTAAAGTTTTTCTATTTTTTTATTTGTTCATTGGCTTTAAATTATTATTTTTTTTTTATGTATAATTAAGAGGAGACACATTTCAAATGTTGCCAAGTTGCCATGTAGCCATGTCATACACATAAAAATCCGTAAAGCAACGTTTAGTTAACTATCATAGAAATCTTTACAAGAGAGAGAGAGAGAGTGGAGTGGAGTGGAGTGGAGTGGTTTGGAATGAAGTATATGAGTGCGGTGGTATTAAAATGTGGAAACTTGATTTGACCGTAATGGACGCACCTGTTAAAATACATGTTTTGTGTATTTCTTCTACTTCTTCTCCATGTCTCCTCTATATGTACATATATGCAGAACAAAGTTGGTGGCTAGAAGCTAACACTCATACACACTTTTTTTTTAATAGAGAAAAGTACATACATACATATGTACATATGTATATAGAAAATATGTATCTAATGAAATTGTATAAAAAAAATTCAAGTTTCATCTAACTAAACTTCTATATACAATTTAAACTTAGGTAAACTGCTCGTTGCTGACAACGACTACAGTAGGTGGGACATGGCAAACGGACACATGAACATAAACATGCATGTACAAAAGCCAATAGATAAAATGGTCAATAAAATTCCACAGACTTGATGTCATACACTAAATAACTGATATGTAGTTAGTTAAAGTTAAAAATATTTCTTATTATATTTATTACAACAGGATATTGCTTAAGCAACATGTTGCTTAAGCTTGTACATAAGGTTGTCAGTAAAATTTGACGTTACCGACTAAAATAACATAAATAAATTGAATGAAATATATCAAAAAAGTATATTTTTTCTTTATATTATGTTATAATGTTTTAGCAACATGTTGCTGAAACATGTGTTTAAAAATATTGAATGAAATCCTTAGCACTTTATAACTAAATAAATGATATGAAGGGAGTGTAGAATATAAAAAATATATATTTTTACCGGATATTTCTAAAGCAACATGTTGCTGAAACATTTAACCATAACCATAATATAAATTTCCATACATTTATTGGTTTAAAAGTAACAGAAACAATTTGTACTCTAATAATTGTTACATCAATCTACATTTAGAGAATACATGGAAGGGGCCTATTTACAGTGAGCGCCATAAGTGAGTCAACGCTCACTGTAATTTTAAATTTTCTATTATGTTCTTGGGTATAAAAACAGTTCCTTTATCATGAATTGTTGTTTTTGTTTTAACATTTTATAAGTTTTTATTATTGGAAATTTATTCGACTATTCGCATTTACTTTTCTCGCTATCCTAAGAAAATGAATTATTTCAGTTGTGTTTACTCACTTTTGACGCTCACTGTAGCTTCAAAGATTACTCTAGCAAAGGGGATTCAGGCAATAGTGGTACCCTTTATTTCTCAGAATTTTGTTTAAAAAGCGAGTTTTTATCCAAATATTCCATTTTTATGAAGCCAACTACACGGCTCTCAAATCGACATTTAGAAAACGGAGTTGATCTGCATGGGTCTCCGGGCAACACTAGGAGAAGCTTCCGTTCCTGTACGAATTATACCCAAATACAAACAATCGTGGAACATTTTTTCTCCTAGATAAGTTGTCGAAAATTAATTTTTTGCCCAAAAATTACGTTTTTTATGAAAAAAAAAAAAAAAAACTTGCAACATGTTGCTGCAACATTTTTTTTATACAAAATAAGTTGTTATATTTAAATGAGTATTTGGTGTAAAAGGTGTACAACAATTTTGTGTTCTTAAGATGTTATATACTATCGGACTATCCATTTAGTGGTTTCAAAACCATCGATCTGGCAAGGCTGTCAGTTATTACAAAATCTTACATATGAAGTATCATTTATTTAGCCACTTATATCAATAGTTTAACTATCGACAAACACGTTAAAATAGTTAAAAAGTATAGCCAAAGTGGTGATGTAAACGTTGGCGCCATAGCGATCTATTGGGCAACGGCTAAGAATGATTAGAAAGAAATTTGAAGAGACCGTAAGCGTTGTATATGCGATAAGGACTTTGCGCCATTTGAAATGTATGCACTGCCTAAAATTTTGCTTCTGTTAGAGAAAGTGTGACGTATAGTCCTAATTTGTCGATATCTCAGCGCCTTCAGCAATTGGGCCCATCTTATGACTCATTATGACGTATTTTGCATTTGGATTTCCGCCTACATTCATATGAAATCCAAGTCACGCAACAATTAAAGTCGACTGACCATGCTGATTGGGTACTAAAAAAAATTGGCTGATTTTGTGAACAAAATTTTCTTTAGCGGAGAAGATCATTTCTTACTCGTTGATTATGCCAACAAATAAAAATCTTGCTTGGGTACCTCAGTATTGAAATCCGGAATAAAAAAAAGTCCGAAAATCGGATTTTATTTACGCAGACACCCAGGCAGAAATCAAGTCCCTAACGAATATGCCATATACGACCATCTTCGTCCACGAATACCTAAAATTTCTCAGTGAAATTATGGATCATTCCAAGGTAACTCTTATATTGGTTCCATACATAAGATTTTCATCGTAAATTGCATTGTTGATGAACTGCCCAGATTCTGTATGGAGTTCACAATCTCTGATATGTAAAAGGACATCCGTCTGCCTCAGTTAGACTATGTATTCACTGCTCGTTTTAAGATTAAATTTAAATTCGATGGTGGAAGAAGGGTACGTGTAATATTGATAGACTACGATGGACTTCATTTTCTTCTTTCTTTGGCTTGGCATTTCATCGAATGACTTCTATAGGAGCTTAACAACATGTTGCTAAATGTTGCAAGTAAGTTTATACAAGTTTTGCCTTTTTCTTATTAGAAATGGCATAATTGACACAAAAATCTTATTCTGTCCCAGTTTGGCTTTTTGTAAAAATTGACCTTTAATTGATTCATTAAATCCAATTTATTTTTACACGCCTTTTTAATTTAACCTTCACGTTTAAGGCTTTATTTTCAAACCTTTTTTTCTGAAATATTTCTTCTTTTTTTATGTTTGTCTGTCTGTTTGCCTTCCATTTATAAAGTTTAAATGATATCTTTGACATTTCTTTGTGTGTGAGTGTTTTTTTTCTTCTTCTCTTTACTTTATATGCTCAGTAGCTTTCTGTTTCTATAAATGTCAATGTCATCTCTGGCAACAACAAGACAACAACAGTGTTGTATCAATACAGTACCCTTAAAGTTATTGACATTTTCAATAACAAAACAATGGTTATCAACAAGGGAGGTGAGTACATTTTTCCCCACTCATAAAGACAAATATAACAGTACTTTATATATATACGTACGTATTGAGAAGAAAGAAAGGAAAGAGAGTAAAAAAAGGAAATAATGTGATGGTGATGCATAAAAATCAATATGATTGTTTTAAAAAGAAAAATCCTTAGGAGTATTCATATTCAGTACCACTAAGAGACGAAAGTTATAAAGTGTTCTGAGAGAGAGACAAAGCATGACAGTAAGGGGGAGAGAGAGTGAGATTAAAGAAAAGAGCAATTCCCGAAAAAAAGATGAAAATAATGGAAACCAACACCCCCTTTATTATTGTATTCTATAATCAATTGAACTTGACATAACAAGTGTATGTTGATGTACAATGTGTAGGCAACAACACTTACTACACTATACTACCACTGCTGACCAATTCAAGGTTCACAGCAGGGAGTATTGAATTGCTTACAATTGTTGTTGGTCTAAAAAAGGAGAATAAGGAATAATAGGGTTTCAAAAACAATGTTGGTGTGTGGTTTTTTTTGTTTTGTGGGATTTATGAAAGGAAAGGTGGTTGAATTTTAGTCAATATTTATTTGTTGGTTTTATTTCATTTTTCCTAACGTTTAATAATTGAATATTTAACCCCTTTTGGTGTTGAAATTATTTAAATACGTATCTTAAATACGAACTGTGTCAGGAAAACCAGAAACTAAAGGAGAGACACACGGGTATGGTAGAGATACTCTCAAGTTATTTTTGTATTCAGTGTTGAGATCAGGTCCTTTTTAGAAAACAATTTTTTTTGTATCAAACGGTGACGGATTGCTGTACTGTGGTGATGGATTGCTTTACTGTATTTTCGTTGCAAAGAGTTTCCGAATTGCCGGAAGACTAATGGTTCACAAGACGTCTTTTCTTTTTGGGCGCAGGCAGAATCAATTTGAAAACAGCTCAGATGGAAAAGTTGCAAAGACTGATCTTCAGAATCGCTGCAGGGCACTATTGGATTTAAATCTGTTGCTTACGTTAGTGAGAACCAGAGCTATGGAGACTATGGTTAGGATAATGGATGATGAGTTTAATGAGGCATTTATTAGGGGTTTGAAATCGCCGTAGTCTAGTAGGCAGTGTGTTGGCTTCTTAGGCGTGAGGCCACGGTTCAAACCCCAGGTCAGACATATGGAGCGAAACGAAATACGAAGAAATTTTTCTTAAGCGACTTCCTCTCAACAGATTTCTGCAAAAAAAACTCTTGAGAGTAAATAAAATTACCATGAAAACTTTCTCAAAAATGTGTCGTTCGGAATCGATGTCAAACTGTAGGTCTCCCGCCACTCATGTCTAGAATTTTACACACACAACATAAGTGGTATGAGAAGCTAGGTTGTAATCCTGGCTGAAGGGTTGTATTAACCAATTATGTATGAATTCATCAGGGGTAGGTTAGGTTAGGTTAGAGGGCGTGTACTTGTCAATTAAGGCAAGTACAGTACCTGGAATTGATCCATTGTACATAAAGTGCTTAAAAAGGAAGGATAATAGAGGGGATAGGAAAAAAAGGAGTGGATGTAGGAAAGGGGAGAATGGGAAGCGGAGGAGTTACACAGATCAATGAACTCGCCGTAGTCTAGTAGGTAGTGTGTTGGCTTATTAGAAGCAAAAGCCTGGGTTCGAGCCCCAGGCCAGGCATCAAAGACAAAATACAAAAAGTATTTTTTCGGCGACTTCCTCTCATTAGATTTCGGGCAAAAACTCTGAGAGTAAATAAAAATTTGCCATGAAAAGTTTCTCAATAAATAAAAATCTGTCGTTCGGAGTCGACTTTAAACTGTAGGTCTCACCACTCGTGTATAAAATTAACACACACAACATAAGTGGTGTGAGAAACTAGGACGTTGTACAATGGGTCAATTCGACCTCCGGGTACTGTACTTGTCTTAATTGACAAGTACACGTCCTCTAACCTAACCTAACCTAACCTAACCTACACAGATCAAAACAAAACAAAAAGTTTCATCATAGAGTATCATGAGCTGATGGAGAGAGTCAGCTCTGTGGACAGAACTATAATTTTCGGAAATACTTCGCAAGTAGACTGAGTATTAAGAGAGAATGAAGCCATATACGCTTACGGATATTGAGTACCTTCCAAGCGGCCATCTGTGCAACACAAATTGATGAAACAGAACTCGCGACTTGTTTTAAGTTAAGCCGACAACAGTACGCGACTGTCTTGCCAACCTGAATCAACGTAACAGTGGCAATAGTGGCATCCTACGCTGGATTTCAGCACATTTGCGAATTCACGACAATAAACTGCTTGCGAGATTGGTAATTTTCACGCAGCTTGACAGACAGATAAGCTTGCGAGGTTGGGAATCTTCACGCGGCTTAACAGACAGATAAGCTTGCGAGGTTGGGAATTTTCAAGCTGCTGATAGGGTCAGAGCCATTTGGAAAGACAAACTTGGCAAAAGTAAAGATCAAGAGAGGCGAATGAGCATCTCCAAACTTTTGCTGAGTAATTACAATAGAAAGAGAGATTTGAGTATGAGTAGGCGACCGATTGTTCAGTATACAGATCGCCTCAAGCCCTATAGAAGAAGAAATACTTCATCAAGTAACAGGCAGATAGTTATCCTTACTATGTCATCCGGAAGTTTGTTAGGGCAACAGGATTGGGGAACATATTATAGGGATGTCCTAGTTAGATTGAAGGCAGTACAATAGATCATATAGTAGTCCCTGTACTCCAACACCTCTAGAAGACTGTGGTACGGCTGTTAAACTGTTCAAATAAAGAGTGTTTTTTATAGAGGTATAGAACTTTAAGTTGCAATAAAACAACGATGGATTATTCGATTGACATGAATTTTATTTATCCGAAAGATAATCTTGTGTCATTACATTTTAAATATGATTTCTGGCATATGACCGCCACGGCTGGCGCGGATGTAGTCCAATCTGGACGTCCAATTTTCGATGACTTTTTCCAACATTTGTGGCCGTATATCGGCAATAATACGGCGAATGTTGTCTTCCAAATGGTGAAGCGTTTGCGGTTTTACCGCATAGACCAATGACTTTACATAGCCCCACAGAAAGTAGTCTAGCGGTGTTAAATCACAAGATCTTGGAGGCCAATTCACAGGTCCAAAACGTGAAATAAGGCGGTCACCAAACGTGTCTTTCAATAAATCTATTGTGGCACGAGCTGTGTGACATGTTGCGCCGTCTTGTTGAAACCACATCTCCTGGACATCATGGTTATTCAATTCAGGAATGAAAAAGTTAGTAATCATGGCTCTATACCGATCACCATTGACTGTAACGTTCTGGCCACCATCGTTTTTGAAAAAGTACGGACCAATGATTCCACCAGCCCATAAAGCGCACCAAACAGTCAGTTTTTCTGGATGTAACGGTGTTTCCACATACACTTGAGGATTACCTTCACTCCAAATGCGGCAGTTTTGTTTGTTGACGTAGCCATTCATTCGACGAATCTACGCCTTACTTGATGATCGTTTGGCTTCAAATCTTGCACGAGTTGGATTTTGTAAGCACGCAAACCAAGATCCTTCCGCAAAATCTTCCATAAAGTGGATGGACACAGATCCACAGATCCTGTGCTCGATGGCGGATGGACTCATTCGGGTCTTCCTCAATGCTACGCTCTACAGCAGCAATAGCTTCTTCTGTACGCACCGTACAGCGTCTCTGGGGGATGCGAGTTATCAATAAGAGTAAACGTGGTGCGAAAACGTTCCATGGTTAATCGAATTAACTGCTCTGATGGACGATTTTGTCGACGATAAAATGGACGTAGTGCGCGATACGTTTTCCGCACAGAAACATTATTTTCGAAATAAAATTGCACTATTTGCAAGCGTTGTTCAGGCGTGAGTCTATTCATGATGAATTGCCAAACCAAACTGAGAATAAATCACTTGACAGCTGTTAAATCGGTCGCCATCTTGAAAAGTAATGCCAACTTAAAGTTCTATACCTCTATAAAAAAACACCCTTTATAAGCTATGAATTGTAAAATAACTCCAGAACCTCCAGAACGCTGCTAGAAGTTTCGAACTTAAACTGGGACTTCGTTGCTCTAGAGAAAATTAAACATTTTTTAGGCCAAATAACTAACTAACTTTAGTTTATCATTTTAGCCGGTGTTCAATGGCTAGCAAAAGGAGTGTGTTTGTGCGTGTGTGTCAGGCTTCAGGCATTTCTGACATTAACCAATGCCATGAATGAAATATTGCCACAAAGTCTTTTGACAAACCGATTAGAGATCAGTTTGACACCAAACACAAGCAATTGTGCCTGTTACATTCTTTTGAACAATTCTTTGTTGACTGTTGTTCTCCTTTTAACTTCAGGTACAATTTAAGGTGTGGTATTGGATTTGTTTGTTCGCCAAGTCAAAACTTTAAATTCTTTATGAATGATTAACAAAACTAAACTATGAGATGCGAGAGGAGTTTGGGGGGGAAGGTGATGTGGTGTCACTGTCGGCGTTATTCTGCAAATCAATTAAACAGAAAAAAATACCTGAGTTTTATAACAAATTCTGCTGCTGCTGCTGCGCTGAAATAAAAGTTGTCAAGACTGGCTGTCTTACGCTTTGCACGTCTGTCGGTCTACCGGTCTCTTATGTCTGCGCTTAGTTGCAATGTTGTTCGGTTACGCTTGCATTAGAAACTTACATTTCCTGTTGGGTATTTTATTTCTGGAAATGTTGTCGTATCAATGATTTGTTTGACTACACTTCTCCAGCGTATATGTACGTTTGAATTTTAAAACAATTTTTTCTTGTCGTTTCTTTTCTTGTTTTTGCATATTGACACACAATAAAAGCTGAACTTTGTATTTGCAAGCACACACAGGCATTTGCAAGGAGTGAAGCTAAAAGAGTAAAGCCACCAGCCATACAAGACACGTTTGCAGCATGAAATTCACATTAGAAAATCATTTGTCATCCAAACAACAAATTTATGCAAAATATCACAAAACAAAAACAACAACAGAAATTAAACCATAATAAAACAATTTCAGATTAAAATTTGTAACACGAAAGAATGCCAATTTAATCTCGTTGGCTTATTAGTCCAAACCTTAAAAACTGTTGCAATAGTTTGCAATGATGACAGGTGGCTGTTTTAAAAGAATTTGAAGGGCAATGAATGGAATTATTGGTAGTTAATTAACTAATCAATGAAACCTTTAGCTTTACAATTGAAACTGTATCGTTAACTTATTTCTAAAGGGTGTTTTTTTATAGAGGTATAGAACTTTAAGTTGCAATAAAACAACGATGGACACAGATCCAATTCCTGTGCTCGATGGCGGATGGACTCATTCGGGTCTTCCTCAATGCTACGCTCTACAGCAGCAATAGCTTCTTCTGTACGCACCGTACAGCGTCTCTGGGGATGCGAGTTATCAATAAGAGTAAACGTGGTGCGAAAACGTTCCATGGTTAATTGAATTAACTGCTCTGATGGACGATTTTGTCGACGATAAAATGGACGTAGTGCGCGATACGTTTTCCGCACAGAACCATTATTTTCGAAATAAAATTGCACTATTTGCAAGCGTTGTTCAGGCGTGAGTCTATTCATGATGAATTGCCAAACCAAACTGAGAATAAATCACTTGACAGCTGTTAAATCGGTCGCCATCTTGAAAAGTAATGCCAACTTAAAGTTCTATACCTCTATAAAAAAAACCCTTTATGACCGGTATGTTCTTTAGGTTCCGTTCCAGCCACTATAAACGAAATACAAAGTTTTTTCAATGACGATTCTCATCATAAACCGCTGTCCTTTTGATTGGCACGCTGAAAGACTCGGCATTCCGGCAAATTACTTCTGCAGGAGTAGTGGATTTGAAAATAAAGAAGAAACTGTTTTTCACCTCATGTGACAGTGTCACGCTCTTTTCATAAAAAGACGGTGGTTTCCCACCCCTCACTTTTGGACATCCTTGCCTGAGCTCTCGAATATAAAGATTGCTGTAATAGCAGGATTTATTGTTGTCTCGGTTTGGGTTCCTCTAGGAAATGTTTGATTCCCAGGTTGAATAATAATTGTGGTAATACATGGGCCATAAATGATGGCCTAAATGTGGCCTTTTCCTTACCTAACCTAACCTTAAATGACGGCCCTCTGCAGTGGTTGCAGCTGTCGATTTAATTAAGATAGTTTTCAACCATATTTTCGAACATTTCGGGCAGTATATCGATGATAACTTGACAAAAGTTGATTTTCAAATGCCTCAATGTTATGGAATTATACCCGTGGACATGGTTTCGGACGTAGTTGCATCAATGTTATGATCTGGTTGGCCAATTGATGTCACCAAAACACTTAATTACCCTTCCTGGAAGCTTCTCATACAATGAAGTCAGTCGTGTTGTGTGGCTCGTGGCACCACCTTGTTGAAGCCACACCACGTACTTCATAATTTTCAATTTTAAGTCCAAAAAAAGCATAGTGGTATTAATGGTTCTTGAATGGTCCTTTTCGTCAAAATACGGCCTAATGGCCCCTATATATGTGGACATTTTATATTATTTTAAAAGCTATTTTAAAATTTAGCATTTTTTCGTCATGTTCGAAAATTCGAACTTAATTTCGAACATTGGAGAAACATGCCTGCACATTACGTAAAGCCTTATTTTTGTGATAAAATTAGAAACAATTGTTTTTATACCACAGTTGACTGGTTTTTAACTTTTCGAACATTGCAAATTATAATTAAAATTAAAAATTTCCATATACTTTATAAGATTTTAAAAGCTCTTTCAAAATATATAATTTTTCGTCATGTTCGAAAATTCGAACTTAATTTCGAACATTGGAAAAACATCCCTGCACATTACGTAATGCATTATTTTTGTAATAAAATTAGAAACAATTGTCTTTACACCATAGTTAACTGGTTTTTAACTTTTCGAACATTCCAAATTATAATTAAAATTAAAAATGTCTATATACTTTATTAGATTTTAAAAGCTCTTTCAAAATATATGATTTTTTCGTCATGTTCGAAAATTCGAACTTAATTTCGAACATTGGAAAAACATCCCTGCACATTACGTAATGCATTATTTTTGTAACAAAATTAGAAACAATTGTCTTTATACCAAAGTTGACTGGTTTTTAACTTTTCGAACATTGCAAATTATAATTAAAATTAAAAATTTCTATATACTTTATAAGATTTTAAAAGCTCTTTCAAAATATATGATTTTTTCGTCATGTTCGAAAATTCGAATTTAATTTCGAACATTGAAAAAACATGCCTGCATATTATACAAATCTTTATTTTTGTGATAAAATTCGAAATATGTGTTTATTCTTTGTTTGACTGATTTTAAGGTCTTCGAATAATGAAAATTTCTACTTGAACTAATAATTTATATATACACTGGTGGCCAAAACTAAAGCAACTGACATTACACTTTGATATTTTAGCTAATATGTTCCGCTATAAAGGTTAAAACTGGATGATTTTTGGTTTTTATGTTTACACATTATTCAGACTAAACGTAAATGCAAAAAAATTATAATCAATTTGCTTAAAATATTGCTTTTCTTTCAAAATAACGAAATAACCATAAAATTCTAGTGGTCAAAACTAAAGCAACTTTCGTACTTCTGTAACAAAACTTAAAAATTAAATTAATAGTCAATAGCGTAACCCTTATTTTTAATGACGGGAGCACATCTACGGGCTGTTGAATCAATTAGCCTCTTAATTTGATCTTTAGAAATGCTGTTCCATGCGTTCTGGATACGATTAAAAATGGGGTGTTTATTTGTCCCTAAATCCCTTTTTATTTTGCGGTCAACTATGCTCCAAAGGTTTTCAATAGGGTTAAGGTCTATCGATTAACCTAGCCACCCGAGAACACTTACTTTTGATTGACTCAACCATCCCTTAACAAATTTTGAAGCATGATTTGGGTCATTGTCATGTTGGAAAACCCAAACCAGTGGCATGTTCTCTTCTGTGTATGGCAGCATTACGTTTTCCAACAGATTTTTATAAACAAATCGATCCATTTTCTCAGTAATTTGATAAATTGGTCCAACTCTACAGCTGTAGAAGCAGATTTAAATGCTCGGAAACCATCAAAGAAACCATTTATTTCCCAGAAAAATCGCAGAGCCAGGTTAGCTTTTGGAAAGGCCCATATTGGTTGAAGTCCTGCTCAGTGAAGAAGCATATTGTTATTCGATGAATCCAAGGAGACCAAAAAATGAACGCCTTAAACCGCAATATTATAAACGAACGGTAAAAGATGGTGGAGGCTCAATAATGGTGTGGGGCTGTTTTTCATACGATGGAGTTGGACCAATTTATCAAATTACTGAGAAAATGGATCGATTTGTTTATAAAAATCTGTTGGAAAACGTAATGCTGCCATACACAGAAGAGAACATGCCACTGGTTTGGGTTTTCCAACATGACAATGACCCAAATCATGCTTCAAAATTTGTTAAGGGATGGTTGAGTCAATCAAAAGTAAGTGTTCTCGGGTGGCTAGGTTAATCGATAGACCTTAACCCTATTGAAAACCTTTGGAGCATAGTTGACCGCAAAATAAAAAGGGATTTAGGGACAAATAAACACCCCATTTTTAATCGTATCCAGAACGCATGGAACAGCATTTCTAAAGATCAAATTAAGAGGCTAATTGATTCAACAGCCCGTAGATGTGCTCCCGTCATTAAAAATAAGGGTTACGCTATTGACTATTAATTTAATTTTTAAGTTTTGTTACAGAAGTACGAAAGTTGCTTTAGTTTTGACCACTAGAATTTTATGGTTATTTCGTTATTTTGAAAGAAAAGCAATATTTTAAGCAAATTGATTATAATTTTTTTGCATTTACGTTTAGTCTGAATAATGTGTAAACATAAAAACCAAAAATCATCCAGTTTTAACCTTTATAGCGGAACATATTAGCTAAAATATCAAAGTGTAATGTCAGTTGCTTTAGTTTTGGCCACCAGTGTATATTTATTATTGGGTTTTTAAAATAAAACATTTAAAAAAAAATTTTTATCTTTCGTGATGCTTGAAAATTGGAATATGATTTTGAACATAGAAAAAATTTACGTACATACATATTACACAAAGCTTTGTTATTGCAATGATATAAGGAATAGACTTGGTTTACGATTTTCGAACATTGAAAATTACTTTCGAAGATACAATATAAGATTGTGGAATTATTGCATAATGATAACGGTTATAGGAGTTGTAGCTGGTCCATTAGATTGTTTAATGGAAGCACGAATCTTAGCTTGCCTAGTAGCTTGTGACCAATTCATGAAACCAAAAGAATTCTGCGGAATTATACGGAGTTTAGTTTTATTTAATATTTTAAAACCCAAACTAAATTTATTCATTGAAGAACGTCCAAAAAAAATTTTTAATTTCAGAATCTTTCTTTGTTTCTGCGTTTTTAAGGGTTAACTTTACCTAGAGTTGTATTTAGTTGTGCTAAACTCCAAAATACAACACTGTTTACAAAGTAATGGCCTCCATTTTAATTGTTTACATTTCAACTTTTTATAACAGCTCTTGTAAGTAAAATATATGAACGTATGTGGGCGTTTTAAACAAAACCAACCAACCTTTATTATGCAAATTTTTTTTGATTCTGTTTTTATGATACAAACTTCTTTTTCTCTTTGTACCATTCATTATTGGCTATTACTTCTATTCTATTACACTTCAAATACATTTGTTGAGTGGTAAGTCAAGCATAACAGCACACACACAAACACATATGCATGCACGTAAATACTTACATACTTTGAAAAAACCAAAAATAACAATAGTATTGAAAACGAAGCCTAAGGGAATTTATTTACCATTTACTCTTTTAGAGTTTGCCTGCTGTTTACATATGTATATGTGTGTGTGCATGTTACTTCTTGTTCTTATTATGTGGCTCTTATTATTTACTGTGTTTAAAGAAGAGAAAAGCTTAAGAAGTAGTTACAAATTTTTTCAATGTGTAGGTAAAAAAATGTGTGCTTTTTTCATACTTAAACTAGTTTTACCACTTGTTTTATTTATCACGTATGTTTTTGTTGTTTTTATACTTGATTTCTAATAGCAGCAACAAAACGAAGAGAACAAAATCCATGAACATGTTTTAACACCTTTTTTGTCATGTTAAAAATCTCTGTTAATATGACGCATTATTTCTAAGAGTATGCTAAATGAGATAAAAGAGAGTTTTTCATTAAAGAGTCGTATTTAAACGAAAGAGAATCTCTCTCTCTTTTATACATTTGTTTTGTTTTTTTTTATTTTCATTGGCAAATAAAAAATTTTTCTTCCCTTATTGTGTCTGTTTTTTTTGCTAACATTTTCTCTTTGTTTTTCTTACCTCACTCTCGCTCTCTCTCTTTATAAGCAGTATCATGTTGTTTCTTTCTTATTGTATACAAAAAAAAATTTAAATTCTAGAGAGTGCATGTCGTCGTCGTGGTGTTTTTTTTTCTGTGGTCTTGTGGTGTAATTGTATGTGTGCATGTGTTTTTGTTTCCTTAGCAAGGTCGTTTGCGTACACAAATTCAACAACATTACTTGAAGGTCGTCCTTTTTTTGTGTCTGTCAGACGACGACGACGGCTGATGATATGATTGTTGGCGTTGCTGTGCTTGTTCTTGTTCTTATTATTAACGCTGTTGTTTGTGTTGTTATTTTTTTTAATATTTTTTTTATTATTATTCTGGTGGTTGATGATGAGTGTATTTCGTTGTATATGAGAGTGATGTTTTTGCTCCCCTTGTTGGTTTAATAATAAGATGAGTATAGAAAAGACGTTTATTTCGTTGATGACGATGATGTTGATTGTTTCGTCGTTTGATGTCGTTTATCATCATTTTTGTTGTTGTTCATGATGTACTATGTGTGGGTATTTTATATATATTTTTGATTTATTATCGTATAAATGGAGACAATGACATCGTAAATTGATTGTAGTTGTTGTTGTTCCCCGTTTATCTGCTCTATCTCTCCCTCTCTGTTTAGAAATGTTATCAATTCATTTCAGTTGTATTGCTTGTATTTTAATTATGAAAATTTCGTTGCTTTTGTTTGCAGTTGCGCTTTGTTAATTGTTATTGTAATAGACTTTAACATCTTCTCTCTCTTTTTTTTCATATACATTACTGTCGTTTTAGTCTTTTCATTATCTTTGGCACTCTTCAATTTACTAAATATAACCATGCAGCTGATATTTTCGGCATATTTTACGTCGTTGTTGTTTAGACTTAATGGAGAGTATTTTTAAGTGCCATTTAATTGTTTGTTTTTTGGGGTTAAAGTACACATTTGAGTGTGTGCACGTGTGTATGAATGTACGTATGTATGTATACATGTTTCTAGTGTAGGCGTTTGCACGTTTTATATCGTAGTTTTTTATTATTGTTTTATCGAAGAAAGTGACGTTATAAAAGAACGTCATTTATTTTTCTTATGTTCGAATATTTTTTCACCACTAACAATTACGTATGGGAGGTGAATAACCGAATAAAAAATAAATAAATAAAAATGTGTGAGAGAACTGTTACCATGGAGGAGGACTATAATTGAAGTTTTGATGTGACATATTTTTTTAAGTATTTTTACAGAACCAAATATCGATTGATAATATAGGTTGATTTCCTAATGGAGGAACCTCTCATGTTCCTTTTACTATCAATGGCAGTATTCTATGATGCTATTACGGGTGCTGAAGCACTGGAGCAGATATGTATGTACATATGTACATGTTTCTAGCCTTATTTGCGATATGACCAGAGCTTCTACTGCAAAGATGATGTCACATAAGAAAATTCAGGTTTTCGTGATATACGAAAATTCGAGCATCGATAAATAATTGCCTTTATATTACAAAAGACGTAAATATTGTAATAAATATGGATTTCTCTCGAATTGAACTTATTTTGTTGCTTTAGAATTTTGAAAACTGCTCTCAATACAATGAAATTTTACGGTTTTGTTCGAAATTAATTTCGAATGTTAGAAAAACATGTTACATACATATAAAATTTGACTTTATTTTAGATTGGATTCCTTTTATAGTTTTCGAAGATTGAAAATAATGACTATTATATGAAATTTGTATGTTTTTATGTAATTTTTAACAGTAGCTTGTTTCACCATCCGTATCGAAAATTCGAACTGCATATTGCCCAATTAGTGATTTTGACAACAAAATATAAAACATGACATTTTTGTTTTTATTTGACTTGTTTAGATGTTTTCGAATATTCAAATTACACCCAAAATATATAATTTTTAAAGTTTTGTTATAATTTGTAATAGTAGTTTTAAAATGTATCACTTCATTGCTAAGTTCGATAATTCGAACTTAATTTCGAACATTGATTAAACATACCTGCATATTACGGAGGACCTAATTATTGCAATAAAACATAGAACATTTAATTTTCTTTCAAATTAAAATTGTTTTGAGATTTTCGAACATTGAAAAATACAATTAGAAAATTGAATGTTTATACTTTTGTTAGAACTTTCCATAGCATTTTTAAAATTTATTATTTTTATGCTATGTTCGAAAATTCGAACTTAATTTCGAACATTGAAAAAACTTGCTTGCATATTATAGAGGTCTGTTGTAAGATTTTCGGGCATCGAAATTTTACCCAAAGTATGTAATTTTTATATTTTTGTTATAGTTTTTAGATTTATTACTTTTTTGCTGGGTTCGAACATCGAAAAAGCATTCTAACATGTCAATTAAGGCTTAAATATTCATATAATACAATATTTAAAAGGTTTCCTTTCGCTTTTGACTTATTATCGAATTTCAAAATGTATTTCGAAATAATTTTCCTTTATTTTCAACTCTTGAAATAAATTCTTCTTTTTGTTGCCATGTAAGTGGTATTCGAAGAATATGAAAATTCTTGGAATAAAATTTTTTTTTATTGTTTGAAATCTTGCCATAAAACGAATATTTACAAAGATTTCATTCAGCCGGTTCTATTCAAACACATTTAAATCCACAATGGATAAGAGTGTAAATTATTTAAATTTTTTTGTGTGTAATTCAAAAAAAGAAAAAAACAACAACAAAACAGTTAAAAACTAACACGCTTGAAAGAAAAAAGTAAAAAAAAGATTGAAAAAAAAATTATAAAAAAATATGTCAACGACCCAACCAGCGGCCCATCAACCAACAACAGAAAAAAAGAAGAAGAAAAATACTGTCGAAATAAAATTTGTATACGAAAATAAAATACAACAAAAACAACAATAATAACAATACTAAAATAAAATTTAAAAGAACAGTTGGAAAAAACAGCATAATACTGAATTAATAAAACGAGAGAGAGAAAAAAAAACGAATTAAAAAAAGAAATACAAATAAATTAAAGGTACAATAACCTTAACCGAATTAAAAATTTCATACGTTATGAAATTATACAACAACACAAAGCGTCAGAGCGAGAGAAAGACAGAGAAAGAGGGATATGAAGAGGAAGAGAAAGATACTCATACGAATACTGTCTATCAAACGAAATATAATAACACGATTAGGGTGAGCGGTAAAAAGCGTTTAACAAAAGGGCTCAGAAAATAATTTTTTATATAACAGGGTGTCTCAGTAAGAATACATTTTTTAAATGCACATAAGAATTCCGCAAGGCCGCACTATCTGTCAACAGACCATCAACCCCATGTAATTTTATGAAATCTCAGGTTTATGCGTATAAACCAGACTTAATTCCTGAGCTAAAGTGTGATATCCAGCGTAATATCGGTGAAATGCAGCCACATTGCAGTGAAAAAACCATGGCGAGTTTCAAGAAAGAAATTATGGCCTGTCATCAAAGCCAAGGCGACTAGGTTTAGGTTTAGGTCGGAGTGGTAGCTCTGATATCACAAAGCTCACTTGAGCACGCATAGCGGCCCGTTGTGATACCACGATGTACTGACCAAGTTCCACCAAAATCAGGGAAGAGGAAGAAGTTGGTCAGCGCAAGGACTGCACAAGGCGACTATTTAATGGATAGCTTGTTCGATACTAGAAAACGTTATAAAACGCATACAAGAAAACGTTGCAGTCAGCCGCTACGCGAGCCATTGTCGATAACTATAGAGAGAAGAGAAGGGATGAGAGACGCCTTTTCAGACGCAAGAAGAGGGAGCAGGAAAGGCGTGAGCGTGAGGAAGTCGAGATGTATAGATATAGGAATGACGCTCGAAAATTCTATCAAAAGGTTAAGCGTCTAACCGAGGGTTATAAACCCGGAGCGTCTTCCTGCAAGGACGAAAATGGAAACTTAGTTACAGATCTGCAGGGAGTACTGAGGTTATGGAGGAAACACTTCTCTACTCTGCTACAAGGCGATGACGACACCAATACCGCCTTTAGAGATGATGTTCCGAACCCGATGGACGATGACGGCGTGGAGTTTCCGCCGCCTAGCCATGAAGAAGTCAAAGTCGCCATTACGCGCGTTAAAAACAATAAAGCGGCAGGTCCTGATGGCCTCCCCTCTGAATTGTTTAAGACCGGATGTAATGAGTTGGTAGGGCGCATGCACCAGCTTATTTACAAAATATGGCTAGAGGAAAGTATGCCCAACGATTGGAACCTCAGTGTCCTCTGTCCTGTCCTGAAAAATGGAGACCCTACTATATGCGCCAACTATAGGGGTATAAGCCTTCTCCCTATCGCATATAAGGTTCTTACAGGCGTATTGTGTGAACGACTGAAGCCACTCGTCAAAACACTGATTGGACCTTATCAGTGCGGCTTCAGACCTGGCAAGTCCACCATCGACCAGATCTTCACACTACGCCAAATCCTGGAAAAGACCCACGAGAAACAAGTCGACACACACCATCTTTTTGTCGACTATAAGGCTGCCTTTGATAGCCCCATAAGGGATCGTGTTTTTGCCGCAATGTCTGAGCTCGGTATACCTGCGAAGCTGATAAGGCTTTGCAGAATGACGTTGAGCAATTCCTGCAGCTCCGTCAAGGTAGGAATGGACCTCTCCGAGCCTTTTGATACCGTGCGAGGTTTCAGACAAGGCGACCCCTTATCATGCGACCTCTTCAACTTCGTCATGGAGAGTGTTCTGCGAAAGGCAGGAGTGCATCGCAGTGGCACTATTTTTCAAAAAAGTGTCCAGTTGCTTGCGTACGCTGACGACATTGACATCATAGGGCGTACCAAGCGAGATGTTACTGCTGTCTTTAGTGCTATAGAACCGGAGTCTACTAAGATGGGTTTGGCAGTAAATGAGGGCAAAACAAAGTATATGTTATCGACGAGTCGAGACGCGCGGCGTATTGATTCTCAGATTATGGCCGATAACTATACTTTTGATACGGTCAAGGAATTCATCTATCTTGGCTCCGCCGTTACCACCAGAAATGATGTCAGTCTGGAGATCAAGCGCAGGATCACTCTTGCCAACAGGTGCTACTATGGTCTCAATAGGCAATTGAGTAGCAGAGACCTCTCTCGTACGACAAAACTAACACTCTACAAGACACTCATCCTACCCGTGCTTCTTTATGGCGCAGAGGCATGGACCCTATTAAGTACAGATGCAGCGGCCTTGAGAGTGTTCGAGAGAAAAATACTGCGCAAGATCTTCGGTCCAGTGCGAGTTGGCGATGATTTCCGCCTCCGATACAACAGTGAGCTGTATGAGCTCCTCAACGACATGGACGTTGTACAGCGTATTAATATCCAGCGGCTGCGCTGGCTCGGTCATGTCGTTCGAATGGAGGAGGATGCGCCGGCAAGACGGGTATTTGATGCGGGAATCTGCGGAAGTTGGCGAAGAGGACGACCTTGCATCCGTTGGAAGGACCAAATCGAGGAAGCCCTGTCATCGATTGGTGTGACCAACTGGCGTAGGCGCGCACGAAGCAGAGGCGCCTGGAAGGATGTGTTGCGGCAGGCCGAAATCCGATAAACGGGTTGTTATGGCCAATTAAGTAAGTAAGTAAGTTGTTCGATACTTCATGGGATCATGTCTTCTTTACAATCAAATAAGGTAGAGCGCATTTAAAATGTCAAATTGTTCATGATTCTGGCGCGTTTTGGATTATGCTGGCTTTGAGGACCGCTGTGGTTTGTAGCTTCTCAGGCAACTGCGGCTTAAAAAACCCCACAAGCAAATGTTTAAAGGCGTCAAATCGCATGATGTCGGTGGCCACTTCATAATCACCTCCACGGTGTATGACTGTGTCCTCTACTTGCTCGTGCAGAATATCCAATATGCCATGAGTTGGGTGGTACTTAGCGTCGAAATATTGGAAACACATGTTGTTGTTATCTAAATCATCCAATTCAGGCCAAAAGAACCTATAAAGCAAAATCTACACGAAACGGTGGTTCTTGTGGGATGCATTTAATGTTTTTGGACCTCATGTGGATTGGTATTGTCCCACATTCGAGAATTTTCTTTGTGCGTATTCCCATTCATGCAGAAGCGGGCCTTATCGTTAAAGATGCATTTTCACGCGGTACGTTGCCTAAACGAATTGCCCATTTTGATAAAATAATTTTATTATTTGCACGTAGTATTGAATGCTAAAGTCGTCCGCGGCAATTTTGGCAAAACGGACTAAATAATTGACATCTAATTTGACGGAGGTAGCTTTAACAACATTGATAGCAACCAACTGTCAAAGCGCAGAAGTTCCTGCTGGAAGATTTTTAGTTCCACAGTGTTTTATTTTTTTTTATATAAAAAGAAGCCTAGAGGTGTTTAGAATTAATTGGAATTATAATATCGGTTAGCTTGCCTTTCTTCCCAGACAAGGCTAAAGGTACTTTAGTTTAGTAAAACTGAAGGTACTTTTTTTATAAACTTTTTTGCCTTTATTTGGTTCTAGTGGGTGATTTTTTAAGAGCTATAGGAAAATTTTTCAAAAAAAAAAAAGACATAAAATTCAGAAAAATTCATCAAATCTTTATTTGAATCGATAGTACGGTCCATATAATTTAATGTTTGAAGATTATTTCATGCAAATGTTGACCGCGACTTCACCTCAAATGGTCCATCCGCTTAGTCCAATTTTGGCATACTCTTTCCAACATTTCGGCCGGTATCTCACGAATAAATGCTTCAATGTTGTCTTCCAATTTAAGCGGGCTTGTCTGCATAGACATGAACTTTAACATAGCCCCATAAAAAATAGTATAAAGGCGTTAAATCGCACGATCTAGGCGGCCAATTGATCGGTACCGAACGTGAAATAAAATGCTCACTGAACTCGCCTCTCAATAAGTCCATTGTTACGGGTGCTGTGTGGCATGTGACACCGTCTTGTTGAAACCACATGTCATGCAAGTCAAGCTCTTGCATTTTGGGCAAAAAAAGTTGGATATCATCTCACGGTAGCGCTCACCATTCACGGTTACGTTACGATTCGCAGCATCTTTGAAGAAGTACGGTCCAAAGATGCCACCAGCCCATAAACCGCACCAAACTGTGACTTTTTGTGGATGCATTGGTAGCTTTTGCAATGCTTCTGGCTGATCTTCACTCCAAAATCGACAATTCTGCTTATTTACGTATCCATTGAGCCAAAAATGAGCTTCGTCGCTGTACACAATTTTTCGATAAAGAAGTGGATCTTCGGACAACTTTCCAAGAGCCCATTCACCAAAAATTCTGCGTTGCGATAGGTCGTTCGGTTTCAATTCTTGCAGCAGCTGTATTTTGAAAGGCTTCTAAATCTAAATCCTTCCGCAAAATTTTCCACGTTGTTAAGTAACAAAGGCCCAATTGCTGCGAACGGCGACGAATCGATAATTGATGGTCATCATTAACACTGGCCGATACAGCTGCGATATTTTCTTCAGTTCGCACTCTACGTAAGCGTGTTGGAGGTTTAATGTCCAACAATGTAAATTTGGCGCGAAATTTAGTCACAATAGCCCGAATAGCCGCTTCAGTGGATCGATTAAACTGACCATAAAATGGAAGAAGCGCGCGATGAACTTTCTGAACAGAGCACGCATTTTGATAATAAAATTCAATGATTTGCAAGCGTTCGTTTGTAAGACGATTCATGGTTAAATTATAGAACAAACTGAAGATGTTTGACAGTGACAGAAAACACGAAACGTGCGTGAGCTGTTTAAACCAGTGTTGCCAAATAGATAATAGCTAAAAAATCACCCGTTATTTTTCTTTTCGTAAATGGAGGGAAAAATTCTACACCGATGGCTATTGAAATGTTGCCTTTGTTCGTGATATATTGGAAGATTTGAGGCATTAAAGTTTACAGTATTTTGGGGCATTATTATAAGTCATAAAGGTGAAGAAGGTACTTTAAATTGGTACCAAACATTTTTTTTTTTAAATTTGAAAAAAAAAATTTTTTTAATTATTTGGTAGAAGAAGATGTTTTCTAATAAAAACAACCTTTCCGAATAGATTCCATTTATTTTTTTATTATTAAAACACCTCCTCCTCCACGTGTACATACATGTCTTTCAACGTTTTCTCGTTTAAGCATGAAACAGACCACAATTACAGACAAATTATGCTAATTTATACGAATTATTTTTAGTCTCATTGTTCCTCTTCTTCTTATTCGTCATTTAAAGGTCATTGTTAAAATAAAATTTAAATTATTTTTAAAATTTTTTTTTAATTATTTTTCTTTTTAATTTAATTTTCTACTGAATCGTAAAGTCCACCAACAACGTGTACGTCAAATACACACACAGAGACAATCAGAAAATGCCAACAAATGATTTTTCTGTCAACTACCAAAAAGAAAAAAAAAGAACCAATTATTGCCACTGTAGACAGTTTAAAGACAAATTATTATCACGTGCTAGACGAATTTAAAAGAAAACTGTCAGTTAATTTAAAAATTAAGCGAAAAAATGTTTCTTTAATGGCATATGAATATAATAATTTGTGCAGATTTTTTTCTTATTTTTGAATAGAAATTTTTGTGAAAAATTTTCTTAAGAAAAATTTTTTCAGTCACTTATCATCAGATTTTGAAAAAATAAGTGGCGGTTCTGGGAAAATTAATTTTTCAATTTGTTGTTTCTGTCATTAAATATTAATTTAACAAAGTATTGCATTATGCGTTGTTGGCTGGGTGATGGAGGTTGAAAAGTATAAGCAAGTAAAGTGTGTTTTTTTATAGAGGTATAGAACTTTAAGTTGGCATTACTTTTCAAGATGGCGACCGATTTAACAGCTGTCAAGTGATTTATTCTCAGTTTGGTTTGGCAATTCATCATGAATAGACTCACGCCTGAACAACGCTTGCAAATAGTGCAATTTCATTTCGAAAATAATGGTTCTGTGCGGAAAACGTATCGCGCACTACGTCCATTTTATCGTCGACAAAATCGTCCATCAGAGCAGTTAATTCGATTAACCATGGAACGTTTTCGCACCACGTTTACTCTTATTGATAACTCGCATCCCCAGAGACGCTGTACGGTGCGTACAGAAGAAGCTATTGCTGCTGTAGAGCGTAGCATTGAGAAAGACCCGAATGAGTCCATCCACCATCGAGCACAGGAATTGGATCTGTCTCCATCCATTTTATGGAAGATTTTGCGGAAGGATCTTGTTTTGCGTGCTTACAAAATCCAACTCGTGCAAGATTTGAAGCCAAACGATCATCAAGTAAGGCGTAGATTCGTCGAATGGGCCCAAAACGAGATTACCGTTGTTCCCGATTTTCATAAGCGAATTTTGTTTAGCGATGAAGCGCACTTCTGGTTGAATGGCTTCGTCAACAAACAAAACTGCCGCATTTGGAGTGAAGGTAATCCTCAAGTGTATGTGGAAACACCGTTACATCCAGAAAAACTGACTGTTTGGTGCGCTTTATGGGCTGGTGGAATCATTGGTCCGTACTTTTTCAAAAACGATGGTGGCCAGAACGTTACAGTCAATGGTGATCGGTATAGAGCCATGATTACAAACTTTTTCATTCCTGAATTGAATAACCATGATGTCCAGGAGATGTGGTTTCAGCAAGACGGCGCAACATGTCACACAGCTCGTGCCACAATAGATTTATTGAAAGACACGTTTGGTGACCGCCTAATTTCACGTTTTGGACCTGTGAATTGGCCTCCAAGATCTTGTGATTTAACACCGCTAGACTACTTTCTGTGGGGCTATGTAAAGTCATTGGTCTATGCGGTAAAGCCACAAACGTTTGACCATTTGGAAGACAACATTCGCCGTATTATTGCCGATATACGGCCACAAATGTTGGAAAAAGTCATCGAAAATTGGACGTCCAGATTGGACGTCCAGATTGGACTACATCCGCGCCAGCCGTGGCGGTCATATGCCAGAAATCATATTTAAAATGTAATGCCACAAGATTATCTTTCGGATAAATAAAATTCATGCCAATCGAATAATCCATCGTTGTTTTATTGCAACTTAAAGTTCTATACCTCTATAAAAAACACCCTTTATAAGAAAATTAAATTATTTGCTATTGAATAAGTCACCGTAGTCTAGTAGCTAGTGTATCGGCTTATTAGACGTAAGGCGCGGTTCTAACCCCAGGCCAGAAATCAAATCGAAAATATGAAAAAAATACTTCTTCAGCTACTTCCTCTCAGCAGTTTATCAAAAATCAGACATTCGGAGTCGACTTTAAACTGTAGGTCCCGCCACTCATGTATAAAATTAACACACACAACACAAGTGGTGTGAGAAGCTAGGTCGTAAACCTGACTGGAGGGTTGGATTGACCAATTTATATCGGGTCCGCCATCTAACGTTTTTTTTTTCAACTAGTGCTTATTTCGTGAATGGTAACACTTAGCTCATGTCTGATTTGACAGATAATTAATTTTATCCTTCCGCTGAACGAATATGGTTGTGTATACGCTTAAACAACGCTGGGAAATATTGCGAAATTACTTTGAAAATCATGGTAATGTTGCTGAATGTGTGCGAAAATTGCGTACGGATTTTGGAAGAAGAGAAGCACCGTCAGTTCCTCATGTTCGTTATCTTGTGAAAAAAGTGAAAGAAACTGGCATCCTCATCGATAAACCAAAGTGTGAAAAGCCAAAAACAGTGCGTACACCCGAGAATATTGCTGCTGTGGCAGAAAGTGTGCATGAAGCGCCATCAACATCAATTCACCGTCGTTCTCAACAATTGAACATTTCGGACACATCATTGAGACGAATTTTGCATAAAGACCTTGGTATGGCGCCATACAAAGTCCAATTGGTTCAGGAGTTGAAGTCAATTGGGCCTGCGATCGACTTACAGAAGATGCCGATTTTGGCAAAAAAAATCATCTTTTCAGATGAAGCTCATTTTGATCTTGGCGGGTATGTAAACAAGCAAAATTGTCGCATTTGGGGCACAGAAAACCCTCACGCATACATTGAAAAGCCGACGCACCCAAGACGAGTCAATGTTTGGTGCGGATTTTGGTCCAGAGGCATAATTGGGACATTTTTCTTCGAAAATAAGCAAGGAGTGGCCGTTACAGTCAATGGCGATCGTTATCGGGCCATGTTCAACGAATTTTTGTTCACAAAAATTGAAGAGGAGGATATTGGCAACATTTGGTTTCAGCAGGACGGCGCTACGTGCCACACAGCCGAAGCTACACTCGATGTTTTGCGCCCTGTTTTTGAAGATCGCATTATCAGTCGCAGAGCTAATGTCGTTTGGCCATATCGGTGGTGCGATTTGACACCGTTGGACTATTATTTGTGGGTTGCCGTCAAAGATAAGTGTTACGCCGACAAGCCAGAGACAATTGACGCTTTAAAGGTTAATATTCGTGAATCCATTGGTGAAATACAGCTGCACACAATCGATAATGTGCTTAAAAATTGGACCGATCGTGTAGACTACTGCATGGCTAGCCGAGGCAGCCATTTGAATGAAATTATTCTCCATTATTAACCGGAAGGATTGTACTTTCAAATAAAAAAAGAAATTTGAGAAAATATTCACAAGTTTTTTCTTTAAAGCATTTTCAAAAAAAAGTTATTTGGCGGACCCTTTATATGTATGTATGTGATAGAAGGTGAAAAGACTGGTAGAGGCAGGCATTCATAAATGTTTTAAGAATTGCTAGTGGCAGATTGACAGAGTAGGCTGTGGTATATATTTAAGAGCTCCGCCTGAACGCTCCAGTGTTTTCCGAATGGAGGCCAATTTTCAAACAGTTGCAATGCTTGTTACTCGTAGGATTGTTTGTTTTGGTAGGATTTTACGTGAAAATCTTTTAATTTACTGGGACAGCCGAACTACGGTCAGTACCCTAACGAACGTCACCATGACTTTCGTTCACGTTTATAAAGACCGGGGATTTCTTACGGAAATTTTCGGATCATTGAAAGTATTATTCTGTTCCAGGTCATAGGGAAATAATCGGGAATTGCATTGCGAATACAGAGCTCACAATCTCCGAGCCAAGGCATTTTCCGCTTGGTTTTCAGACTTCACTTCTCTCCGTTAGCTGTAGGAAAGTTCTTGTAATATTAATAGACTCTCGCGGAATGCGTAGTTAAGAAGAGGGCTAGTTGTCTTATGTATTTAATTCGTATGACCATTCATCATTGTAATTGAGCTGCTCACGGGTTATTGTCGTCTTATGGGAAAGTATGCTGGTAGACTTTGCATTATCTAGAATGATTTCTGAGAAGTACGAAGAGATTGAGATGTAGGAAGAGAATATCTTAAGTGTAAATCTTTTAATTTACTTGGACAGAATTTCGTTGTCGTTCCTTGAAGGTTGGGAATTTCTTAGGGAAATTTCGGGTCATAGTCATAGCGAAATCGTCGGAATTGCATTGTGGTTACAGAGCTAACAATATTCGTAGGCTTACGGGGCATAGATATGTGTTCCGATTGCCTCAGTTAAACTAGGTATTCTCCGCTTATTTTTCGGACTAGACTTCACTCCGTTGGCTATAGGAAAGTATCTGTAATATAAATAGAATCTGGTGGACTGTATAGATAAGGTTCTCTTCTGTCCTTTATTGCGATAATCATGGGTTATTTTCTTATTGGAAAGTATGTCGGTGGACTTGCTACACTCTCGAATGACTTCTGCAAGTAGCAAAGGGACTGGGAAGTATGAAGAGACTGAGATGTAGGAAGAGTCAGAGAAGTAGCACGAGAGTGAGAAGTAGGTAGAGACCGAGAAGTAGGAAGGAACTGAGAAATAGGAAGAGACTGAGAAGTAGGAAGATACTGAGAAGTAGGAAGAGGCTAAGAAGTAGGAAGAGGCTAAGAAGTAGGAAGAGACTGAGAAGTAGGAAGAGACTGAGAAGTAGGAAGAGACCGACAAGTAGGAAGAGACCGAGAAGTAGGAAGTAACTGAGAAATAGGAAGAGACTGAGAAGTAGGAAGAGACTTAGAAGTAGGAAGAGACTGAGGAGTAGGAAAAGACTGCGAAGTAGGAAGTAAATGAGAAGTAGGGAGAGACTGAGAAGTAGGAAGAGACTGAGTAGTAGGACGAGACTGAATAGTATGAAGAGACTGAGAAGTAGGAAGAGTCTAAGAATTAGGAAGAGACTGAGAAGTAGGAAGAGACTGCGAAGTAAGAAGTAACTGAGAAATAGGAAGAGACTTAGAAGTAGGAAGAGACCGAGAAGTAGGAAGAGACCGAGAAGTAGGAAGTAACTGAGAAATAGGAAGTAACTGAGAAGTAAGAAGAGACTGAGAAGTAGGAAGAGACTGAGAAGTAGGCAGGGACTGAGAAGTAGGAAGAGACTGAGAAGTAGGAAGAGACTGAGAAGTAGGACGAGACTGAATAGTATGAAGAGACTGAGCAGTAGGAAGAGTCTAAGAATTAGGAAGAGACTGAGAAGTAGGTAGAGACTGAGAAGTAGGAAGAGACTGAGAAGTATGAAGAGACTGCGAAGTTGGAAGTAACTGAGAAGAAGGAAGTGACCGAGAAGTAGGAAGAGACCGAGAAGTAGGAAGAGACCGAGAAGTAGGAAGAGACTGCGAAGTAGGAAGTAACTGAGAAATAGGAAGAGACTGAGAAGTAGGAAGATACTGAGAAGTAGGAGGAGACTTAGAAGTAGGATGAGACCGAGAAGTAGGAAGAGACCGAGAAGTAGGAAGTAACTGAGAAATAGGAAGATACTGAGAAGTAGGAAGAGACTTAGAAGTAGGAAGAGACTGAGGAGTAGGAAGAGACTGAGAAGTAGGAAGAGACTGAGAAGTAGTAAGAGACTGCGAAGTAGGAAGTAAATGAGAAGTAGGGAGAGACTGAGAAGTAGGAAGAGACTGAGTAGTAGGACGAGACTGAATAGTATGAAGAGACTGAGAAGTAGGAAGAGTCTAAGAATTAGGAAGAGACTGAGAAGTAGGTAGAGACTGAGAAGTAGGAAGAGACTGAGAAGTATGAAGAGACTGCGAAGTAGGAAGTAACTGAGAAGTAGGAAGAGACTGAGAAGTAGGAAGAGGCTAAGAAGTAGGAAGAGGCTAAGAAGTAGGAAGAGACTGAGAAGTAGGAAGAGACTGAGAAGTAGGAAGAGACTAAGAAATAGAAAGAGACTGAGTAGTATAAAGAGACTTATAAGTAGGAAGAGACTAAGAAGTCGGAAGAGACTGAAAAATAGAAAGAAACTATCTTTCACCTCATGAGTCATGCGTCAGTGTTTTGCCATGAACAAGTGAAAGTTCTCTTCCTTTCATTTTCCGTCATCTTGGTCTAAACTCGCCAATATAAAATTGCAGCAACAGCAAGATTTATTCTGGAGTCAGATTGGTTTCATAATGTTTAGACCCCTGAGTAAAAATATCCTGTGATTTTTCTTTTTCTTTCAGATATTTTCACAACATGATACTGCATCAACGACATCTTTCCAATTTTTATAAGAAATTTTGGCACAATAATAACTTTAATTGAAATCAACAAAGAAAAGACTTTAACTTTCCGTTAAGGAAGCAACCTGGAGGGTGTATAGCGCCCTCTATTTTTTTAAATAATAAACTAGAGACTTAAAATAACAACAACAATAACAAAAAACCTAAAGCCTAAAAAGACTTATTGTCCTAAATATCTGCAAGAATCAACAAGAAAATGTCGTCTTCGATTAAAACAGAGAATCTGACAACGGGTGCCGTGGTTACCACTACCACCACCACGGCAGGAGGCACTACATTTCAATTACCCATCAACATGAGCAATACAGCAACAGCAGGAGTGGCAGGAGGTGGAGGTGGTGGTGGTGGTGGTGGTAGTATAACCACTACTTGTACCACCACAACGACACGCAATAATGTTTCAGTCACGAATATTAAATGTGAAGTGGACGATGGTGGTGGTGGAGGTGGTGGTGGCAACAGCAGTTCATCGTCTACGAATGGCAATATTGTCTCGGTGGGATTCTACAATGGTTCTAAGGCGGCAAGGACAGGCGGGGCAGGGACAGGTAGTGTAATAACCTCTGGCCATGGCATACGTATACCGGTAACCAAGGCTGAGGATTCCGATTCGGAAACGGAACTAACGAATATAGAAAATTTAAAAGTAACACGACGTGTGGCCAGTTCCACTTCAACGGCTGCTAATCATCATAATGGCCCCAGGCCTATGTCTTGGGAAGGTGAACTTTCGGAGAATGAAGATACCCGTGAGGCGGAATTAATGGACACAGACTCCACCATGAGCAATGGTGGCAATATGCCCGAACCCTCTAATGCCGTAGCTGTTATAAAAAGTGAAGCCACTACTACAACGCCCTCGTCTATGTCTTTCTCGACTCTAGGCAGTGCCCAAATTAAAAGCGACATAGAGCCCTTAATGCTGGATACTCATCAAGTTACTGGCGGTGGTATTTATCATCCGAAACTAAAGTTGGCGCCCACACAAAGCGATCCCATCAATTTGAAATACGAGCCACCTGATCACTCGGCTTTAGTCAATTCCCCCTTGATGGCCCGCCAGAAATCAACCACAGCCTTGCCTCATTTACCTGCCAATCCCAGTCCAGATTCTGCCATACATTCCGTTTACACTCATAGTTCACCTTCCCAGTCGCCATTGACTTCAAGGCATGCTCCCTATACGCCCTCATTGTCGCGCAACAACAGTGATGCTTCCCATAGCTCGTGTTATTCCTATTCCTCGGAATTTAGTCCTACTCACTCACCCATACAGGGTAGGCATCCGGCTCCTCATGGTGTTTATGGTGGCAATTTTAATGGCGCTACGGCCAATAGCTTGCAACATTCCGGTTTACATTATCGGCCCATGTTAGGCTCACAAAGCCTAACTGCTCAAACGTCATCATCGTCTAAAATTGAAAGTGGTTCTAGTGAAGTGCAAAACCTATCCATGGATGCCTCATCATCATCATCTTCAGCGTTTACCATGTCATCAGACTCTACAGGCTTACCAGCCTCCCCGGCAGCAGGCATATCGCGACAGCAACTGATAAACTCTCCCTGTCCCATATGTGGTGATAAAATATCCGGTTTCCATTACGGCATCTTTTCATGTGAATCCTGCAAAGGTTTCTTTAAACGTACCGTCCAAAATCGCAAGAATTATGTGTGTGTACGAGGTGGACCCTGTGCAGTTAGTATTACCACGCGTAAAAAATGTCCAGCCTGCCGCTTTGACAAATGCCTGCAGAAGGGCATGAAACTGGAAGCCATAAGAGAAGATCGCACGCGCGGCGGCCGTTCTACTTATCAATGCTCGTACACGCTACCCAATTCCCTCATGAGTCCACTACTCTCGCCCGAACAGCAGCAGCAGCAGCAACAACAGCAAGGCTCCACACAGAATATATTGGCGGGTCAGCAGCATTCACAATTGCAGCAACAATTGCAGCAAAGACTTAATCCTGCTCTGCAAAATGTTCAACAGACAAATGGCTACGCGGGCCATAGCTCTAATGCTATGAATGCTGCCTCGGCTACCATTAAAACCGAGCAAGCAGATCCTTATGTTAAAAATCTAACGGCAGCTCATTCAACTTCCTTGAATGGCCTCAATACATCAACCCATCGTTCACATTCTCATTTGCATGCGTCTTCTTCGAATCCTGCTCTTAGCACTGCTGCTACAACCTGTTCATCTTCCTCCTCGACATCCGCCTCCTCTACTTCCCATGCGTTGCATCACAACAGTATTCCTCAGCTCTTACAAGAAATTATGGATGTTGAACATCTGTGGCAATACACCGATGCTGAGCTGGCACGACTTAATCAACCCTTAACATCATCGTCTAGTTCGGCTTCATTAAATTCCAGTTCAACGGATTCATCCAGCGCTGCGGGCGCCGCCAATCAAATGACCAATCCACTGCTGGCCAGTGCTGGTCTATCGTCGAGCACCAATCCGGATTTGATTGCCCATCTATGCAAAGTGGCCGATCATCGACTGTACAAGATTGTCAAGTGGTGCAAGAGTTTGCCGCTCTTCAAGAACATTTCGGTAAGTGGAAGGAAAGTTATTACTACGTCGTAAGAATTTAAGAATTTTTCGTTTTTCTTTACAGATTGACGATCAAATCTGCCTGCTCATCAATTCATGGTGTGAACTTTTACTTTTCTCCTGCTGCTATCGTTCCATTGATACACCGGGAGAAATTAAAATGTCATTAGGCAAATCGATTACGCTGCCACAAGCTAAACTTACTGGTTTTCAGGTGACTATTCATGGAAAAATACACTCTCTTTGGAACTTTTTTGAATATTTATTTGCCTTTATAGCCCTGCATTGAACGAATGCTGAATCTGACAGACCATCTAAGACGTTTACGCGTTGATCGTTATGAATATGTTGCTATGAAGGTTATTGTACTACTGCAATCGGGTAAGCGTAAGCAATTTGTAAAGGAATATTTGTGATTTAATTGTATGCTTTTTTCTTACTTTTTCAAGATACTTCCGAACTGCAAGAACCTGTCAAGGTAAGGGAGTGCCAAGAGAAGGCCTTGCAAAGTTTGCAGGCCTATACCTTGGCTCACTATCCGGATTGCCCGTCGAAATTTGGTGAACTATTGCTGCGCATACCCGATCTACAGAGAACCTGTCAGGTAAGTTTACAATGACAGATGCTGTAAACGAATGCCATAAAATGCAAGAAAAATTTGTGAATCCAATGGTAGTATCTGGATACTTCAAAAGCTTTGTTCGTCTTATGGAATTTAATGCTCTTCTTACCAATTTGGCATACTCTTTCCAACATTTCGGCCGGTATATTCCGAATAAATGCTTCAATGTTCCAATGTGCAATGCGTCAATTGAAGCGGGCTTATCTGTATAGACATGAGCTTTAACATAGCCCCACAAAAAATAGTCTAAAGGCGTTAAATCTCACGAATCTAGGCGGCCAATTGACCGGTCCCGAACCTGGAAATAAAATGTTCACCGAACTCGCCTCTCAATAAGTCCATTGTTACGCGTGCCGTGTGGCATGTGGCACCGTCTTGTTGAAACCACATGTCATGCAAGTCAAGCTCTTGCATTTTGGGCAAAAAAAAGTTGGATATCATCTCACGGTAGCGCTCACCATTCACAGTTACATTACGATTCGCATCATCTTTGAAGAAGTACGGTCCAATGATGCCACCAGCCCATAAACCGCACCAAACTGCGACTTTTTTTGGATGCATTGGTAGCTTTTGCAATGCTTCTGGCTGATCTTCACTCCAAAATCGAAAATTCTGCTTATTTACGTATCCATTGAGCCAAAAATGAGCTTCGTCGCTGAACACAATTTTTCGATAAAGAAATGGATCTTCGGCCAACTTTCCAAGAGCCCATTCACCAAAAATTCTGCGTTGCGGTAGGTCGTTCGGTTTCAATTCTTGCACCAGCTGTATTTTGAAAGGCTTCACACGTAAATCCTTCAGTAAAATTTTCCACGTTGTTGAGTAACAGAGGCCCAATTGCTGCGAACGACGATGAATCGATAATTAATGGTCATCATTAACACTGGCCGATACAGCTGCGATATTTTCTTCAGTTCGCATTCTACGTAAGCGTGTTGGTGGTTTAATGTCCAACAATGTAAATTTGGCGCGAAATTTAGTCACAATAGCCCGAATAGCCGCTTCAGTGGATCGGTTAAACTGACCACAAAATGGAAGAAGCGCGCGATGATCTTTCTTAACAGAGCACGCATTTTGATAATAAAATTCAATGATTTGCAAGCGTTGTTCGTTTGTAGGACGATTCATGGTTAAATTATACATCAAACTGAAGATGTTTGACAGTGAAACAAAACACGAAACGTCCGTGAGCTGTTTAAACCAGTGTTGCCAAATAGATAATAGCCAAAAAATCACCCGTTATTTCATTATCGATTAAAAATCCGTTCATTTTCATTTCTTCTGATGGTAAGCATTTCCGTCTGTATTTTTCGCCGTAGTCGGAAGGCCCCAGGTCAGACATCTCCAACTAATCGATATATGAAAGAAATATTTTTTCTTCGGCGACTTTTTCTCAGCATATTTGTGGCACAGACTCTGAGAGTAAATTAAATTGCCATGAAAAGTTTCTCAAAAAAAAATCTTTCATTCGGAGCAGACTTTAAACTGTAGGTCCTGCCAATCATGTATAAAATTAACAAACACAACATAAGTGGTGTGGGAAACTAGGTCGTAATCCTTACTGAAGGGTTGTAATGAATATTTATGTACATATGTATTCATCAGGGGTATCATGAGCTGATAAAAGGAGTCGTCAGCTCTGTGGGCAGATACATATGCAACGTTTTCCGAAAAATCTAATGTTTGCAGTCGACTTTAAACTGTGTTTCCAACACGTATGAGCAAATGGCAGAGCCTCTGAATTTTACGACAATTAAAAACAAGAGTTGAAGTCGACGTGGTCTAGTAGGCAGTGTGTTGGCTTATTCGACGAAATGCCAGGGTTCGAGCCCCAGGCCAGACATCAAAAAATACAAAAAGTATTTCTTCGGCGACTTCCTCTCAGCAGATTTCTCTGAGAGTAAATAAAATTTCCATGAAAAGTTTCCCAAAAATCTGTCGTTCGGAGTCGACTTTAAACTGTAGGTCCCACCACTCATGTATAAAATTAGCACACACAACATAAGTGGTGTGAGAAACTAGGACGTTGTACAATGGGTCAATTCGACCTCCGGGTACTGTACTACAAGTACACGTCCTCTAACCTATCCTAACCTAAACTAAAAACAAGAGTTAGAAACCAGAAAACTGCTGCGTTTCTTACAAATTGTGGTATTTATCATGTCGAATACCTTATTGGTATTTCATTATCGATTAAGAATCCGTGCATTCTCTTTTCGTTCTCTCGCCTGTATATATATCAGAGAATACATGGATCCATAAATCCTTGCCATTCTACTGAAGCAAATCAGTGTCCTCTTTTAGGTACACAATAATTTTAGAAGGAGGCGTGCCTATCATTAAGAGTTAAACTTTTTCCTGTTGTTGTCCGACTGAAAGTTAAGTTGTTTTGTAGCGTATATCCTATCTGGATTCAGGTCCTTTCTTGTTATGACATTATCTTTGCTGCTCTCTGTATTTTAATTAAAATCTTGAAATTCTTTTTAATTTAATCGTACATTTTTTCTTTTGTTCTCAACAGTTGGGTAAAGAAATGCTGTCCATTAAGTCACGTGATGGTGGCGACTTTAATTTATTAATGGAACTTTTACGCGGAGAACATTGACAAATGCCTTCCATTATTATTAAAATTAGTTTAAGCTGCAGTTTAAGACGACGTTACCATTGCAAATATGATGGTATATTAACAAATCTATACTGTCTTCTTCTACTTCTACTTCAACTCACTAAAAAAAACAAAATAAAAGAAAACAAACTATAATTTGTTATTAAACAAAAACCAACAACAACAAAATTATTTTCTTTAGTATTTTAGTTTAAGTTTAAATATTAAATAATTTTTATAAAATTTAAATAATTTTAAATAAAAAAAAAACAAAACAAAACTACATTATAAATATTAATAATAAAACAAAATATGTGCCTAAAACAACAAGAACTTGAAAGAAACTGATTTAAAAAAAAACACAATTTTTGAAGACATTTTTGCCAAATTTTTTATAAAATTAATTTTTATAAAGAAAAAAAAATAATTAAGAAAATTAAGACAATTTTGTATAGAAAATCTAAAAATAAACAACATCCTCGATGAGACTTGATTTTTTATTAATCGTAAATGGTAAATTACTAAAAATTAACAATTAAAATAATTATTAAAATAAAAATAAAAAATAACGTTTTTGTATTAGCAAACTATGGTAGTTTTTTTAAAAATAGTATTTTTTTTATAAATATAAAAAGCAAATCTTCTAGTTATAAGAAAAAACTTAACTCAATATGATCAATATATTATAAAATAAAACAAAATAATGTTTTATTATTAAAAAAAAAAAATAAAAAAAAGTTTTTTAAAGTTTTACAACTCAAAACTTCAAATCCAATAACAATCATTATTACAATTACAATTAAAACTAAACATTAAAATAATATATGCTAAGCTATTAGTTTCTTTTTATATATATATAAAATTATATATATTTTATATTTTTTATAGCAAAAACAAAAAAAAAAACAATGAAAGAAAATTAGTTTTTAAGCTAAACGGAAATACGCAACAAAATTATTTTGTTTTAAAACCACATAGAAATTTAATATTTTTAAAAATATATTTTGTTATTAATAAAAAAATTTTATTTATAAAGAAATATATATTTTTATTATTATTTTTTTTTATTTTTATTTATTTAAAAAAGGAAATTTGCAATTAATTTTTTAAAAATAATTATTTTTAGAAAAAAGGATTAAAATATAATTTTTTATATAAAAAAGAAGATCAGGATTATTATTTTTTTCTATTTTAAAATAAAAAGGCTATTTTAAAATTTATTTTTCTGAATAAAAATTTGTTTTGTTTTTTTAATTTAAAAATGATATTCACCCTTATTGTGTTTGGCTCAAAAGGATTTAATTTTCTGTTGTATTTTTAGGCGTATGTTTTTTACTAGGACTGCAATTTTTGTAAAAGAGTTTAATTGTAACAGATTACTTATTTATATTTTTTTTCGTTTTGAGGTTATGTCTCGTAAAAATGCAGTTTTGAAAGAGTTTTTCTTTTTAAAGCAATTTGTTATGAGAACCGTTTACAATGTTAGTTTTCAATAATTTTTAGTATTTTTTTTTAATTATTTTAAATGTCGGGGTGCATTTACATATCTTCAAAAGCCAATAAAGATTGGGTTTTAACCCTTTCATGCCCGATGTTGCCCATAGGCAACATTGTAAATTTTTGTTCATAAATTCCGCAATTTTTAATTTTTTTAAAAGATTTTTTTTGCAAACAAGTTTGGTTAAAATCGTGTAAAACCAGAATACGTAGGACTCTGAATTTAATATCACTTCATATTTAGGCCATGACTAACAAACACATGTCCTTAAAAAAATTTTACCTCTGGCCCAAAAAATTCGGGCATGAAAGGATTAAAAAGCAAAATATTTATTTTAATTTTAAATAATGACATAAAAAACATTTAAATAATTTTTGAAATATTTTTTAATTTCAATTTAATCTTTTCTCTTCAACTCATGCTTAAAAATTCTAGTTTTTCTTCTTTAATTTATACAACTCTTACATTTATTTGTACAATGGGTCAATTCGACCTCCGGGTACTGTACTTGTCTTTATTGACAAGTACACGTCCTCTAACCTACATTTATACCTGTTTATTTCGGTCAATTTATTTCTTAAATGAATGCTTAAGGAGTTCAACTTGTTTTTACAATAACTTTAGTTTCTCAATTTACTTAGTTTTGCGGCTTTGTGTAGCAGACTTAGGAGAAGAGCAATATTGCTTGCTTTTCTGAATTCCAATTGTAACGACATTATCTCCAGTGATGTCAGAATTTTATTAAGACTTTTTTAATAGTACTTGAAGTCGTCTACTCTAGTAGGCTGTATGTTGCCTTATGAAGCATGAGGTCCTGTTTCAAACCTTAGCCCAGATATCTCGAAGGAAACGAAATCTGAAAAAATATTTCTTTTAGCGACTTCCTCTCAGGAGTCTTTTTTTCTTTTTTTTTTTTATAAAATCTCTTGAGAATAAATAAAATTGCCATGAAAAGTTTCTCAAAAATCTACCGTACGAAGTCGAGTTTAAACTATAGGTCCGGCCACTCATGGATAAATTTAACTATCATATGTAAGTAGTGTGAGACACTAGGTTTTAATCTTGACTAAAGGGTTGTAATGGCCAAAGAAGTATTTAAGTAAGTAACAGCAAAACAAGTTTTAACTGTTAGTTTTTAACTTTCTTCAATCACACTTGTATCGCTTATGTCAAAAGATTCAATATTTTTTTGAGGAAACCTATAATGGTCGCTTAAGACTGAAAGATTCCTTATGGTGAATAACTCACTTCCATTAAACTTACTGTGGCTTCTTCTATTGGTGACATTGTTACTGCTTAAAACTTCTAACAATTGATGTAAAACTTTCAAGATTGTTGGGCAAAGGCTTTTTTGCAATTTCATTTTGAAGTGTTTTTAACTTTCACCTGCACAATATACAGTGAGCGCCATAAGTGAGTCAACACGTTTGTTCTTAAGCATAAAACAGTTTTGTTCTTAAGTATAAAAAAGTTCCTTTATCATGAATTGTTTTTGTTTTAACATTTTATAAGTAATAAATAAACGTTTTTATTTTTGGAAATTTATTCGACTTCTCTTTTACTTTTATCGCTATCCTAAGATAATGAATTATTTCAGTGGTGTTTACTTACTTTTGGCGTTGAGTGTATGTGATTTCGTTCAACTTGTACTTTAATCTATTTCTTATTCCTTTAACCAGCACAGTTGTTGTTATTTTTAATCTTGAACGTTAAAATAATTAAAATAAAAATTATAATTTAAATAAACCAAGCTTTAATTTTACTTCTTTGACTTCTATTCGTTTGTATGTTTAAATATTTTTCTTTTATAATTTGGTGCTTGTAATCCTTTTAAAGCTTCCGGTATTATAAAAACATAACGACAGATTCAATATCTGTCAACCATTGACAGGCAAATAAGTCAACCACAGTTAAGATTTTATAAATTTTTTGCAAATCGTGTCGAGATTGTTGGCGTTTTTGCTAAGACCAAAATAATTTTTAAAAAACGCCAAATGCAATAAGGGTGATTGGTTAATAAAAAAATTTTTATTTATGTATTTAAAATAATTATTTAAACGGTTAATTGCAAATTTCTGTTTTAAATAAAATAATTAAATCAAAAATTAAAAAAAAAAACAAAAAATATAATGTAATGCAATATATTCTGTCTTAAATAAAAATAATTTTTTAACTCTGTAAATATATAATAATATTTTTATTTTATAATTTTTATTTTATATTTTTTATTAATTAAAATAATTTTTTTTATACAAATTAACAAAAAAAAAAAATACAAAAAAATTACAAAGCAAAACAAACAAAAAAGAATTATAAATGTCTGGCAGCTTTTACAATCACAATTTTCAATGAAAGTTATACAAAATTTCAAATTATAATTAGAAAATTATGGTAAATAAATTTTAAATTCTCCTAAATTCAAAGTATTGTTTGCTCGTAATGGCTTTTTCGTAAAAGTTATACAGTAATCCTTCGATTTACGTCGCCTCGATTAACGTTGTTTCGATTTACGTCGTCAAATTTTTTGTTCCCTCTAACTTCAATTTGCGTCGTCAATCGAAATACGTCGCCTTTTTTGGAACCAACTGCGACGTAAATCGAGGGATTACTGGAACTTTTTAAGTTCCTTGTTAAAAACATACTATTTTGTAGTATGAGCAATATGAAATTCGATTTACGTCGTTTCGATTTACGTCGCCTTTTTTAGAACCAACTGCGACGTAAATCGAGGGATTACTGTACAAAATTTTAAATTATAATTAGGAAGTTATCGTAAATAAATTTTTAAATTTCTTGTAAATTCAAACTATTGTTTGCTTATTACGGTTTTCTCGTATTGCTTTAGACTTTTTCGCAAAATATTTGCTTAATGTGAACTTTTAAATTTCGAAATTTACGCTGAATTTTCAATATATTCTCATAAACAATTTGTTTTTTATATATCGATGGCTTAATATAAAAAGGCCTAACTCGATTTTTGGTTACTTTACAGGAGAAGGAAACAACTTAATAAAATTCGTAAAATTTTAGATACAACAAAAATGTTAATACAATTTTTAATTAGAAACAGCAACACATTTAATCTCTCATTTAAAAAATTTTCTTTTTTTTTGTGCATCTGACATTTGTCTATCAGAATAAACAAAAAACCTTATTTCGAAAAAAATTGAGTTAGGCCTTTTTTATATTAAGTCATCGATATAAACATTTCAAAATCCATTTTAAAAAAACCATAATTGTTCTGCTAAAGGTACCAATCAGAGTCAGCAATGAATCGCTTTTTCGCTACTCATAACCACTCATGAAATTTTGAATATAAGTGAGTCAACAATATTCAAATTTAACTACTCTGATTCATTCATACCCACTACAACGTTGACTTATTAATACAGGTTGCAATGAGTATGAGTACAACGTTCACATCAAACTCATAACATTCGAAATATGTTTGATTCATACGCCTACTCATTTAGATTCACAGCTTTTGAAAAAGTTGTTGTTGTCTTAGCTGTTGTTGTTATTGAAGTCGCCGTAGTCTAGTAGGTAGTGTGTTGGCTTATTAGACGTAAAGCCAGGGTTCGAGCCCCAGGCCAGACATCAAAACATTTATAATATTTCTTCGGCGACTTTCTCTCAGCAGATTTCTGGCAAAAACTCTGAGAGTAAATAAAATTGCCATGAAAAGTTTCTCAAAAATTTGTTGTTCGGAGCCGACTTTAAACTGTAGGTCCCACCACTCATGTATAATATTAACACACACACATAAGTGGTGTGAGAAACTAGGTCGTAATCCTGACTGAAGGGTTGTAATGACCAATTATGTATGTACCATTTATGAGTACATACATGTATAATATTAACACACACACATAAGTGGTGTGAGAAACTAGGTCGTAATCCTGACTGAAGGGTTGTAATGACCAATTATGTATGTACCATTTATGAGTACATACATAGTGATTCCAGTCATTCGAATCATTCATTAAAATTTACAGTCTTAGTTGTTGTTGCATTTACAAAAAAGGAAAAGACCGAGCAGCAAGCAGAGCAAATACATAACCTTCTAGTGAGTGTTTTAATGTTCATATGCGCATTGTACTTATTTTGTGATTCTTGTATATGTTGAGTTAAGAACATCATACGTGTTGTTAACCCATTCGCTGCCAAGGACGAGTATACTCGTCTTTGACAGAGTATCCCGCACTGTCAAGACGAGTATACTCGTCCTACTTTAAATATATTATAACATGCAGGCGTTTAAATTAGCATTTTTTTTTTGCCACAACCATTTCCAAGTGTTGCCAATTTTCGCAATGTGTCTCGTTTTATTCCATTTTCTTTATTTTATCCATCATACTTATTTTGTGATTCTTGTATATATTGAGTGTTGTTAACCCATTCGCTGCCAAGGACAAGTATACTCGCCTTTGACAGAGTATCCCGCACTGTCAAGACGAGTATACTCGTCATACTTTAAATATATTATAGAACATGCAGGCTTTTGAATTAGCAATTTTTTTTTGCCACAAACATTTCCAAGTGTTGCCAATTTTCGCAATGTGTCTCGTTTTATTCCATTTTCTTTATCTTATCCATCTGCGTGATTTATTATTTGTTTTTCTACTAAAACGTATGCAAATACGAAAAAGGATATCGAGCCCTTCTGCCTTTCTTATTGCTAACGACGATTATACTCGTCTTTGGTTTTTTGCTTGTAAATGATTATGTATGATAATATACAGTGAGCGCCATAAGTGAGTCAACACCTCCTATAATTTTAAATTTTCTATTATGTTCTTAAGTATAAAAACAGTTCCTTTATCATGAATTGTTGTTTTTGTTTTAACATTTTATAAGTAATAGATAAACGTTTTTATTTTTGGAAATATATTCGACTATTCTCATTTACTTTTCTCGCTATCCCAAGAAAATGAATTATTTTAGTGGTGTTTACCCACTTCTGACGCTCACTGTATATGCTCTTACCAAGAATTAACAGGGTTTTGGTAAACAATAACACTCAAAATATAGATGGCAGCGAATGGGTTAAGTATGAATATGACGAGTATTTCAAACTTTGAATATGAGTAGGGAGGTTCCATGATATTAAAATAAGTAAGAATTCGTATAAGTATCAGAAATTATGAGTAAGATTTCGATTCTATTCATCTTTTTGAATACTCATTGCTGATCTCTGGTTATAGATTCCTTACGTGTTTGTTTTAATCCACTTAATTAAATTCAAATTTAAAATTTAATTTCCCTTTTTAGAATCTAAATTATAATTGTTTATTATGTCCATCATGTTCATTCTTTTTATATAAAATTTTTTTAGTATTAAAAATAAATTATTTTTTTTTATTTTTTTTTTACATAAATCATTAGCTATTAATAATTAAATGTCATAGACTTTCCTCTCATATTACTCCTTCCCCAAAAAAAAAAAAAACATTTAAATCTCTCCCTTAACACATCGCCCGCCCATAAAAATCAACAATAGCGTATAGTTTTAGTGCAATTATAGTAAAAATATCAACAATACTTAATTATATTAATAAATATAATAATGTAATGAGTTTTTCTTATTATTATTATTATTATAAAAATCATTAAACAAAAACTAATTAATAATAAAATATTCCAGTGTTTAAAAAAAAATAAATAAAAATTAAAAAATGTAAAATAAAAACTAAATAAATAATAATAATAAACAATTTATTATAAAATAATTTAATTTTTATTTTTTTTATATAAATCCTGTAACAGGATTTAAAAATAATATTATTTTTCATAAGACATTTTTTTTTTGTAATAAAGTTTTATTATTTTTTGATTTTGATTTTTTTTATATTTTATTCTTTTATTTTTTATAAAATAATTTATTAAGTTAAATAAGAATCTATAAAAAGAACCCACCCATTCAAAAGAAAATAAATCAAAAGTTTTATAATTAGAAAAAGAATTCCGGAGCACTTTGTTTTTCGGGTAACTGGAGGCCAAATAAGTCGTTCAGTACCAGAGATCAGCAATGAATCGGTTTTTCGCTACTCATAAGTACTCATGAAATTTTGAGCATGAGTGAGTCAACAGTATTGAAATCCAACTACTTTGATTCGTTCGTACTCAGTACAACATTGTACAACATAAGTACAAGTTGCAATGAGTATGAGTACAACGTTGACATCAAACTCATAACATTCGAAATATGTTTGATTCATACTCATTCAGATTCACAAATTTAGAAAAATACTTATAAATGATTCGAATAATTCGAATCATTCATCAAAGTTGACAGCCTTAGTTGTTGTTGCATTTACAAAGAAAGAAGAAAGCAACATAAACAAAAAAGACAAAGACAGCAAGGAGAGCAAACACACAACCTTCATGTGAGTATTGTAGTGTTCGTACTAGAATCATACTTATTTTGTGATTCGTGTATACGATGAGTCATGGAGAGTCGAAATCAATAACATCATGCGTATTGTTAAGTACGAGTACCATGAGTATTTCAAACTTTGAGTATGAGTAGTATGAGTATGACATTAAAATAAGTATGAATGCGTATAAGTAGCAGAAATTATAAGTATGGTTCGAATCTACTCATCGTTTTGAATACTCATTGCTGACCTCTGTTCAATACTGTAGATTGCATTTAGAATGAAAAAATTCGAGTATTTTGAAATGTTATGCCTTTTCCTCTGTTCATTGTAAATTTGTAGTGCAAAACTATGTATTACCAACATAATTACTAAATGAGGCTATCAGACATTAAAACCACAGTACAATCGAGGTCTTCAATAGAAATAAAAAAGTCTCGTCTGCTCGCAATATTGTCACCGTAAGACCTTTGCATGCAACCGTTGATTCAATAACTCACAGATTTCTTACACTCCAACAATTATTGTCATGTTTTGTCTAAGAAAAACTAGAATCTTCATGGTTCTTAGGCCATAACGGTTTGGGGATGATCAAAAATATCTTGTCCTACTTTGGACCTTAATTTGATGAATAAAAAATTCTATCACGGTTATAAACATAACATCGTTCAAATGCCTGCTACGGCTTCTCTATGTGGAAGGCACCTGAAATGTCAAATTTTAAATGATCAGGCGCAAAAATCATGCTGAATTTGGCCACTGTAGTTTGAGGTCTTGAGGACCGTTGTCGTTTATGGCTTATTTGCCTGCGACTAACACGCGTAACAAATTTTCTCTCCCACTATTTGCTTAGGGAACTAATTTTAAGTACCTAAGTATAGACCTACACGATAAAGGAATATTTGAGGCTATACGTTCCTAATGTCGTGGCTAAATAAATAAATAGACTTCAGAAAACTCTACAAGAAAAAGTCGAACGAGGCCAATTCATATCATCTCCATGTGAGTAGACCATTCCCTCGAATTGCACGTAGAGAATATCCAATGTGGCATAGGCTGTGTGGCACGTATCGTTGTCCTCTTGTAAACACATATCGTTCGTGTTCAGATCAGTCATTTAGTCTAAAACAAGTTAATAACCATCGACCTATAGTGCTTGCCGTTGACGGTGATGGCCTGGCCAATGTTATTCTCAAAGAAATATGGACCAATGATAACGCCAGTCCAAAATTGAAATTAGGACTCTCATGTGGATTGGTATACTTTCAAATTCGACAATTTAGTTTGTTCACGTGCCCTTTCAAATGGTCATCACCGTTGAAGTTGATTTTTCAAAGCTATGCGTGTGTTAAATTGCTGGAACAGAACGTCTGTTTTGTTAAAACAATTGTAATATTTGCACATGCTGTTGAATGCTATATCCGTCAATGGTGATTTGACAAAACAGATCGAGTAAATGACAATTAATTTGACAGATGTAGCATCAACAACATGTGCATTAGAGATGAGCGATCCAGAGATTTTTAAACAACGTTGTTCTCAGTGAACGTGATTTGTTAATCACTGTTCTTTAAAACAGTGGTTGTGATCACAGTATTCCAATAGAAAACAATAATGACAATAACGTATTTTATTAAGTCGTAAGAAAGAGACAACTAGATACATAATACGAAAAGACTACTAAATAAAATCAAAGTGGTGTCATCAATGTTATTATTTTTAATGTAATTTTTTTTATATGAAGTTTGACAATTAAGTTTCATAGAAAGTTCATGTATAAAAGACAAAAGTAAATAATCAGCATCATTTAATAGTAATTCTGCCTCGTTCAAAATAAAATGAAATAAATTTGAGTATGTAACAATTTTGTAAGAACGACATTATTAGTAACTGTCATTTGGCAATTTCAATCACTGTAGTTACCAGTGAATTATCAATCACCGTGATTAAATCACAGTTTTGAAAATATCACTCGTCTCTAATGTGCATTGTCAACTGTCAAAGTTCGGAAGTTCCTTGTGAAAGAACCGCTACATACCGTTCAGTTCATAATCTTCAATTGTGGTTATTATAAGGCCTTGTAGCGCTTTGAGTTAACAGTAAAGGTTCTTTCATAGTAATTTTTGGAAAACATCCGGCCCAAGACCAACTTCTGACTATAATTTGGACTTTAGTGTACGTTCAAATGCCACTGTAAATCCATTTCATTTGGATCTATTAGAGATTATTTCGACGCCTCCGTTCTATAACATTCTAAGTCGAAAAAGTGTGTTTTGAGTTATGAGCTCTCCAAGTTTTCACTCGATATACGACTATATGTGTATTTTAAGTAGATTTTTCCCTATAACTTCGGAACGGATCGGCGCATCTTAGCCAAATTTTGACAGGATTTAAGTTAGAGAACGAGAACGTAGAATTTAAAAATGCAAGAACATTAAAAACGTTCCAAGTACACTTAGAACGTTATAGATTGGAGGCTTCGATATGTCTTCATCTTTTTCTGAAAAAAAATTCTGCTGACGCTACGTTGATACACCTACATTATAAGCTTACTTGTGTGGTTTCTTATAATGATCGTGTGTTTGTTGCTTTGTTTGTTGTTTTGTGTTGAACTCAAAGAACAAAATCAATTCAGTTGATGTTTAGCACTTGATGAAGCAGGGCCTCGCTACACAACTTTTTTGAATAATTTTTTGTTTTTTGCAAATACACTCAGCAAAATGTTTGATGAAAATTGGGAATATGATTTCTTTTTTAAAGAGAATATGGATGGTAATGCAAAATGTATTGTGTGTTATCGCACTTTATGTCGTAATTATTTTTTTTATAAAAAGACATTACGAGGCTAGCCTTGCATACATACATACATACATAAATATATTCATCAATACATACATACATACATCAATACATTCATCAATACATACATACATACATCAATATATTCATCAATACATACTTACATACCTCAATTTATTCATCAATGCATACATACATACACACATACATCAATATATTAATCAATACATACATACATACACATACATCAATATAGTCATCAATATATACATACATACATCAATATATTCATCAATACATACATACATATACACATACATCAATATATTCATAAATACATACATACATACACAAGTTCATTATGTAATAATACACACGCAACACAATAAACCATTTTTTTATTTTTTTATTTTCCCAGTGTACGATTCTCAAAAATTTGGTTGATTTTTGTTCTCCGCTGCTTGACCAACACAACCAAAACTATGATAGTATGTGTTTGAGCACCACTGCTTTACACACAACATTGATGATGTAAAAAGCTAGGTTGTAATCCTAGCTAAAGTGTTGTAATGACAAATTAAGGATATTTTGAAATAATTTTATATTTTTTTTTATTAAATTTTTAATTTTTATTTTTAATTTAATTTGTTTATATAAACTTTATTTTTTATTAAAAAAACTATACTAAAAAACAACAAAATAAAAATAAAACAGCTATGGACTGATTACTTTATTGATGTTAAATAAAATTAAAAATAAAAAACTTTTCAAATAATTTTTTTTAAATATATTTTTATAACAAGAAATAAAAAATAAAAGAACTTTTGTAGCCAATAAATAATTATAAAAAATAAGAATTTTTAAAAGGAAAAAAAAACTAACAACTCAATAACTTTTAAGCCAAATTGAAAAAGAAAAGAAAATAAATGTTGTCCTCTAGATATGATATATTTCCATCAAATGTGTTTTATTCTCATGCCTTCCTGGCTGCTCAGTTGTTCAACTCCATTTTCTTTAAATAATCCCTTAAGCAACCGGGATAATTGAAATTATTCAGCGGCTTGAGGCATTTCGGTATACAATAAAAGCCTGGCTTTTGGCAATTTATCGGCAATACTGCCGGTTCTAGAACAACAAATTCACTGGCATTGATTTTACAAGCCAACAATCCATTGTATTGGGCTTCCATAGGCAAAGGAATTCTGTAGAATTTTTGCGCAAATATTTCAATCAGAATAAAAAAAAATAAATAAACAAACAGAAGTTTTCCTTTAGAACTCATGTCTGAAACTGTGGAACGATGTTTCTATTCATCGTTCATTTGTTATGGCAGTTTATTTAACGAGACCATAATGAAAATGATTTTATGGCAGGTACAACGTTATTACTTTATAAGCCATAAACATGGCAATTAGCTTAACTAGCTTCAAAGCATATGGAAGGTCAACGCAAGAGATTGGGATAAAGACAGCTTAGGCCATTTATTGTGGTACATTACATTACTACAGTTGCTCATTTCCCCGTTGGGTAGGGATAAAGACAGCTTAGGTCATTTATTGTAGTACATTACATTACTACAGTTGCTCATTTCCCCGTAATTCAGAAATCCCACAGAGCTATTCAGGCTCCTAATGTCCCTCCTCAATAGATCAGTGAGATTGCCTGCATATCACAAGGAGAAACTAATTTTTAAGGCAAACGGAACGTAGGTAATCCAGGAGGATGTAATACAGGGTGGCTGATATGTATTGCAACCAACTTCAGGTTGTTATCATTTGTAAACCGCTCGTCTGACAGCTGACAGATTTATTCCAGTGACAGTTCATTTTATTATTTACAAGCTTACAAAAGCATTTTGATATATTGCATTCAGAAAAAAAGTTATTCGTGATGGAATTCAAGCGTAATAGTGTGATTGCTTTATATTTGGCTGGAAAACCACAGATGGCTATCGTTAGAGCCCTTCAGCATTTAAATGTGAATAAATCTTTTGTTTCTCGTACCATTGCTCGTTACCGTGATACTGGCAGTGTTGCATCGCGTCCAAAAAGTGGATGAAAAAAAACGGTAACAACACCAGAAATGATCCGAAAAGTGAAGGCCAGATTTGATCGAAATCCACGCCGTGAGCTCGTGAGCTGAACATATCGCGAGAACGTATGCAACACATATTGAAAAATGCGCTTGGACTAAAGCCATTGAAGTTCCAAAAAGTGCAAGAGTTCACCGATGGACAAAAAAAGTTAGACTGGAAAGAGCCAAGGAGTTACTTCGCTTGCACGAAAGTGGCCAGTTACCGAATTTGGTTTTCTCCGATGAGAAGCCATTCCAAATTGAGCAGTTTGTGAACAAACAAAATGATCGTGTTTACTTGCCAAAGAGGTCAGCTGAAAATTTACACCTGCGATTGGCCACCAGAACTCAAGCGCCGCCGATGGTAATGGTGTGGGCCGCCGTAACGGCCGATGGTCGCTCCCCGCTCGTATTCATCGACCGTGCCAAATATTATCGGGAAAATGTCTTAAGGACAGTATTGAAGCCCTGGGCAGACAAACATTTCGGCCGCAGACCATGGACATTTCAACAGGACTCAGCACCACCGCACTCAGCACGCGTCAACCAAGAATGGCTTAAAAAGGAGGTGCCTCGCTTCATTTCTACCGCACAATGGCCACCAAAATCTCCGGATCTCAATCCGTTGGACTTCTGCGTCTGGGGCACTTTGGAGAGTAAGGTTCTCACTAAAAAATACCAAAGTGTGGATCATCTCAAGACGGCGCTTCGCCGGGAATGGGCCAAAATACCGCAGAGCCACTTTCGTGCAGATTGTGATGGCTTTGTCGGCCGTTTGAAGGCCACAATTCGTACCAAAGGTGGCCAATTCGAACAAATCTAAACTGATTGTAAAATTCGATGTTATTTCCAACATATTTTGCTTTTGAACAATAAAATTAAAATAAAATTAAAAAATATAGCGCTTTACTTTGTTGCATTATATATCAGCCACCCTGTAGACAAACTTAAACCATATATTATGGTCATATTCTTGAAACCTTAAGACGTCGTGGTCTAGTTGTCGCCTCAGATCAAACTCCAGGTCAGACATCTCCAACAAAACGACTTCTTCTGAGACTTCTTCCAGCAGATTTCTCGGAATAATTCGGAGTATAAATAAAACTGCCATTAAAATTTTTTTCAAAAATCTAACGTTCGGAGTCGCGCCACTTCTGTATAAAATTAACACGCACCCAACATAAGTGCTGTGAGAAACTAGGTAGTAATCCTGACTAAAGTGTTGAAATGTCAATTTATGTATGTATGTATGTATGATCATACTCAGCTTCTGATAGAGCCAATTAGACTCCTAATATCCATGCTTGATAAATCAGTGAGGTCGCTTGCATAGTAGATATCAAATTCCTTTCCATTTCTTCGATATAATGCTGAGCGCCCTCACCAAATAGATGAAGAACAGTTTTCTCCTCTTTCTAGTCTCTGCAGCTCTTGCAAAAGTCGTTTGCCAAGTGTACAACATCAATGCGTTTCTTATGAGTGCCCATAAGGCCATACATAGTAATGACCACAACCACCTTAACAGTTTAAGTAGAATTTCCGTGCATGTTCCATCTAGCTTTAGACGGATTTTGAGAGCTAACTTGTCCATATCCGAAGCTGATCACACAGCATTGATGGAATCCATTACTTGCATATTTACTTACTTAATTGCTCGTAACAATGCTTTAGCCAGGCCAACAACCTAGCTTTTTGCACCACCTATGTTGAGTGTGCATTAATTTTATCCCTAAGCGGTAGACCTACAGTTTAACGCCAACTCAGAATAACAAATTTTTGAGAAACTTTTCAAGGCCATTTTATTTACTCTCAAGAATTTAGCCAGCAAACTATCGAGAGGAAATCGCCGAAGAAAAATTTTTTCATATTTCGTTTTGTTCGAGATGTCTGACCTAGGACTTGAACCACGGGCTCGTGTCTAGTAAGTTACCACGTTACCTACTAGACCATGGGATCCATTACAGCCTTATTAATTACAATCTCTCAGTTTTTCAATAGTTTTCTGAATACAGAGAACTTGCTAGAGTTTCATGATCGGTTTACGTCTGCTCAGTTCTTCCGCTCTGCCCTCGTATCCATATGATGGAAATATTGTATGGCTTTGCCATTTCACTGAAACATTCGCGGATTTATAGAGAAGTCGCTAGCGAGTTTGATGGTTGGTTTTCGTCTGGTCAGTTCTTCCGCTCTGCCCTCGTATCAATATGATGTAAATATTGTATGGCTTTGCTTTGAAACATTATCGGATTTATAGAGAAATCGGTAGAGAGTTTGATAGTTGATTTTCGTCTGGTCAGTTCTTCCCCTCTGCCCTCGTACCCATGGGATGTAAACATTGTAAGGCTTTGCCATTTCATTGAAACATTCGCGGATTTATAGAGAAAGTCGCTAGCAAGTTTGTTGGTGGGTTTTCGTCTGATCAGTTCTTCCACTCTGCCCTCGTATCTATATGCCGTGAATATTGTACGGCTTTGCCATCTCATTGTAAGTTTCGCGGATTTTTGTTTTCAAACGCGAAAGAACCGTTAAAAATCCATCTTAAAGTCAATTCTCTTGGTTGTACCCTGTGTCACCCTGTTTTCAATTTAGCCTGTATGTTGCATGCCACTGCGTTTCCTTACTATATACAGTGTTGGCCAACCAAATAAGTTCTCCACTGAGTATTTCTCTGCCTCTCTTCACAGTACATGCGCCCTGGAATATTTTTGTGTGTTCGCTTGTTTTCTTTATAGACATGGTCTCTCGTCGAATGTGTTGAAATACCGGTCGCATATAAAAAGCAAATCAAATCGCATTAAATCGTATTAAAATCGTATTTAAGTTGAGAGAGAGAGAGAGAGAGAGAGTAGGAACTGCATTAAAAACACATAAAAATCACGTTATCAGACTCATTATATGATGCTTAAGGCAGGCAAATAACTCCAATACTCTCCACTACTTACGCTATTACTCCACCCAAAACGAAACACTTCTCATGTTCAGTTGCTTATGCATGATGGAAGCATATGTTGCCTTCTATGGTTGTGGCATGGCATGGCATGGCATTGAGGCGTATGATAAAAATCTAAGGAAAGACAAAAAAGAAGGAAATTCAAAATTTTTGTGGAGTTGGAAGTTTTGTTTTTTTTATTTTTTAAGGCCCTGTTGGCTGTGTCGTCAAGTAGTTTTAAAAAGTTCTGTGCGTTCGTTCGTTCGTTCTCTTTTAAGTTATTGAACTTTTTGTGTTGAACGCATCATAGTTTTTTTATGATTCATTCACATTTTTGTTCCTTTTTTGTTTATTTGAATGTATTTGTTTTTCTTCTTCTTCATGCTTTTTTCCACTTGTTTTGAAAAGTTTGTCGGCATAATTTGCTAATGAATTATTTTCTCATACTCGTGTTAATTTTTACAATCAATATGAGGCATTGTTAGAATATAGTTTTACTTGGATGCTAATCTCCACCATGCTTTTAACAGTGGGATGAAAGTTGTAAGAAAAGCTAACAAAAAAAATATTAAAAAATCTTCCACTAGGATTATGGTGAGTGCTTATTAAAAAAAAATCATTCGAAATCATCATATTCAGTACAAAGTAAATAAATAAATAAAAGAGGACGGAATCACAGATCGGCAATGAGTATTCAAAAAGATGAGTAGAATCGAATCGTACTCATAATTTCTGATACTTATACGCATTCATACATACATAATTGGTCATTACAACCCTTCTCACACTACTTATGTTGTGTGTGTTAAGTTTATACATGAGTGGCGGAACCTACAGTTTAAAGTCTACTCCGAACGACAGATTTTTGAGAAACTTTCTCATGGCAATTTTTATTTATTCTCAGAGAGATTTGCCAGAAATCTGCTGAGAGGAAGCCGCCGAAAAAATACTTTTTGTATTTTATTTTGATGTCTGGCCTGGGGCTCAAACCCTGGCTTTTCGTCTAATAAGCCAACACACTACCTACTAGACCACGGCGACTTCAACACATTCATACTTATTTTAAAATCTATTCAAAGTTTGAAGTACTCATCGTACTCATACTTAACAATACGCATGATGTTGTTGATTTCGATTCTCATTTACTCAACACAGAGGTCAGCAATGAGTATTCAAAACGATGAGTAGACTCGAATCATACTTATAATTTCTGCTACTTATACGCATTCATACTTATTTTAATGTCATACTCATACTACTCATATTCAAATTTTGAAATATTCATGGTACTCTTACTTAACAATGCGCATGATGTTATTGATTTCGACTCTCCATGACTCATCGTATACACGAATCACAAAATAAGTATGATTCGCGTACGAACACTACAATACTCACATGAAAGTTGTGTGTTTGCTCTCCTTGCTGTCTTTGTCTTTTTTGTTTATGTGTCTTTCTTCTTTCTTTGTAAATGCAACAACAACTAAGACCATATCCAACCAATCGATTCATTTATGGGTACATATTATAAGTATTTTTCTAAATTTATGAATATAAATGAGTACGCTTATGAGTCAAACATATTTCGAATGGTATGAGTTTGATGTCAACGTTGTACTCGTACTCATTGCAACCTGTACTTATAAATCAACATTGTAGTGAGTACGAATGAATCAGAGTAGTTAAATTTCAATATCGTTGACTCACTTATATTCAAAATTTCATGAGAGCTTATGAGTAGAAAAAAAAACGATTCATTTCTGATATCTATTCGAAATCATTGATGAGTATGCACCTCAATGTTCTCTATAGCCCTCTTTTAGAATATCCGTTCTCTATATAAAGAAAATGGGATTGTAAACACTGGAGTTGAATACTTTTGCTCCAAGGACTATAGGCACTTCAAAATCTAAATGATAATTTCAGTTTATTAGGTGCATTCGGCATTCGATTTGAAAGAAAATTAATTGACAAAATGATGAGTAGAATCGAATCGTACTCATAATTTCTGATACTTATACGCATTCATACTTATTTTAATATCATACTCATACTACTCATATTTAAAGTTTTAAGTACTCATCGTACTCATACTTAACAATACGCATGATGTTGTTGATTTCGACTCTCCATAACTCAACCTACACAAGAATCACAAAATAAGTATGATTCGCGTACGAATACTAAAATACTCACTAGAAGGTTGTGTGTTTTCTCTGCTTTTGTCTTTTTTCTTTTTTTGTAAATGCAACAACAACTAAGACTATAAATTTTGATCATTTATAAGTTTTATGAGTATTTTTCTAAATTTATGAATCTGAATGAGTAGGTTTATGAATCAAACATATTTCGAATGCTATGAGTTTGATGTCAACTTTGTATGCATACTCATTGCAACCTGTAGCTATAAATCAACATTGTAGTGAGTACGATTGAATCAGAAGAGTAGTTAAATTCCAATATTGTTGACTCACTTGTATTCAAAATTTCATGAGTGCTTATGAGTAACGATTCATTGCTCATCTCTGGTTCTGGTGGACTCATGACAGAAGTTATTTTGAATCATATTCAGTAAAAAACATCGAAGGATTTTGGATTGTATGAGTATGCAACTTCACAATAATGCCCTTTAGAACTATCCGACCTGTGTATACAAGGAAAGGAAATTGTGAAAACTTGGTTACTTTGGTTAAATTTTCTAATGGTTTTGTCCTTTTAGGCGCATCAAAATCTGAGCGATAATTTCAGTTAATTTTTCAGACCACTAGTCGCATTCGAGATTAGATTTGAAAGAAAATTAAGTGACAAGTTTTTTTGGACAGATTAGGGGCCGAAGTCGTCGTAGTCTGGTAGGTAGTAAGTAAGCTTATTTGACGTGAAGCCGTAGTTCAATCTCGAATACAACGAAATATCAAACAATTTCTTTAGGCGACTTCCTTTCAGCAGGCTTCTGGCAAAAACTCTCAAAGTGAAATAAAATTTCCGTTAACAGTATCCGCTACTCATTGATTAAATGAACACACCACAACATGGTTAATGTGTGAAGCTAGGTATTAATTCTGACTGCAGAGTTGTAATGACCAATTAAATAAGTAAGTAAGTAGTGGGCGAATGATTCTTTAATTGAGTCGTTTATTTTGAAAGTGGTTCAAGTCCATTTTTAAAAAAGTTTAGTTAATGATAATAGGATTGTGATAAACCTATATAATCTTTTTTTATAAACAATTTAAGTCTTGTATCATTAAAATCGCTTTGATTTGGGGCACTTGAAAATTAGCTAGTTAACGAAATGCATAAAAATTTATTTTGAAACTGGTTTAAGTCCATTGAAATCCATAAAATTGGCAGTAACATGGTTGGAAATTGTGCAATCGGCAGAAAATAATGCAGATATTATTGACCATAAGTTTTTACTATCAGGACATTCATTTTTGCCAAATGATAGTGATTTTGGAGAGATAGAAATGGCTGTGAGGAAAAATAATTTAATGTATGTCCCCCAGGGTTTCTATGAAACTATAAAAACATGTCGAAAGAGTAACAAATATTATATTATGAAACGTGAAGATTTTTTCTGCAAAATCTCTGGAAGAAGCAATTCATAAAATATTAAAAAACTCTAGTGGCGAACCTGTAAATTGGATACGATTTATAAAAAATGAACACTATAGAATGATTTATAAAGAATTTATTTAAGTGGATACAAAGTTCAAAATACTCGATATATTACCTTGTCGGGGAAAACCAAAGAACTTTAGCAAAATAAAATTAACACCATTATACGAAAATGTTCGTCCCATTCCAACATATCCATATAAGGATAGCTATTTAGAGGAATCACTATCACTAGTGGAATAACTTTAAGTAAAAAAATTAACTTATAATAATATTAAACAAAGAACACAAAGTGGACTTATTCGTTTTCACAAACAAAAAAGTCATTTTATTCATTTTGAAAGTGGTTTAAGTCCATTTGAGGCTCTGAAACACAGCTTATTTTTCTAGTAAAGTTTACAAAACCTATAACGTTATATATTCTAACATGTTTAAGGTCACATAGATATAAGAACAACGTAATACCAGTTAACAATATTTTTGAAACAATTCAAACGCAAACCCTTAAATATCTCAATATAAGAAAACATTGACTTAAACCACTTTCAAAATAAACAGCTTAATTGTTTAATCCCATTTAGATTAGAGGTTACACACCATGTGATTCTACAAATCAACACCTAAGCCAGAAATCAAAGGGTTTATATATGAAATAATTTCGACCACAAAATAATTCTCGATTCTGTAGTGGTCCTTATATTGGAAAGTTCGAATAAAGATGACAAAAGCAAGAACCTTCCTTTCTAGACAGAGCTGAGGTGAACGATAGCCTCCTTCGTCTCCATAAAACCAAAGCTCCTGCATAAATCATTGGAAAGAACGCCTAGTGTTTTAGAATGCCTTTCAATAGGAGAGTGGTCTGTGAAAACCGCAAAAATGTGGTGCATTGCCGTGTAATTTAGCACCATCAGTCCCCTTTTTTACTGTCAGCTTCTCTGTACTCACTTTAACTGAGGCAACCGGAATACCCATTGCTTATAACATGTCGGAAGTTTTAAGTCCTTGCCACTTCATCAGTATTGCAATTTGCGACGATATCCCTAAGCCCTGGAACCCGTATAAGCTTTTCTTTTAATGATAAACTCTTTAATTTACTTGAAAAATTTTCACGGCTTTCATGAACTACGACAAACGTCAACGGACAGCTTGGTTGTCCGAGTGAGAAGCAATTGCATCACCCAACAAACTTGTATGGCTTTCTATATGGCCATAAGCACCATCTAGAAAACGCTGCAGTGGCCAGTAATATATGCCCCATAGCCGTACTCTGTCCACCATTTTGAAGCCGTAGATACATAACACAAGAGCCCTATCGGGAACCTTCTGAACATTAAGCCTGTAATTGAAATCCTCAAGTTAAATCCCTATCGTGAAAATTATACACGCACACATAATTGGTCATTACAACCCTTCAGTCAGGATTACGACCTAGTTTCTCACACCACTTATGTTGTGTGTGTTAATTTTTATACATGAGTGGCGGGACAGTCTAAAGTCGACTCCGAACGAAAAACTTTTCATGGCAATTTTACTTACTCTCAGAGTTTTTGCCAGAAATCTGATGAGAGGAAGTCGCCGAAGAAATACTTTTCGTATTTTATTTTGATGTCTGGCCTGGGGCTCGAACCCTGGCTTTTCGTCTAATAAGTCAACACACTACCTACTAGACCACGGCGACTTCGTGCAAATTATAAGCAATCATATAATTGATTCAAATATGTTTATAGCTCTCTAGTATGGCTGCATGTCCACAATTCAGCTTGCACTACCAGTTCAGTTTTCGTCTTCAATAGAATTGCAGAAGTGAGTCAATTGAGTATAGCAAATATTGCCTTAGTTGGAGTGAACAAAGTGCCCTGAAGACCAGGACAACAGCCATTAGATCTTTAAGAAGTGTACACATCATATTTAAGATTTTTTAAGAATGCTAGGTCTCTCTGAGGGAGATAGTGAGACATTAGAGGCGAATATGGGGTCATTGAAGGCAATAACAAAAGCTGCTGCAACTGAAAATTAGAATTAATTTCTACGTGAGAATGGCAAATGATCGCAAATAAGTTTTCCTCATATAACTGTACAACAAACTAATCTGTCCCACTATGGATAAACGCAGAACAAAATTTGCCTTAAACTTACCGGAGTAACCTCATGTCGGTTACAATGGGACACTGGCTCTTGGGTACATATGCTAGAAGAGTAGGAATATTTCATAACGACTGATGTAGAGGAGCAGCTAGTAGAGGAGACCACTGAACATTTTCTCTGTCATTGTTTGGCTCTTAGAAACTTGAGACGAAGAATACCTGGGCACTCAGAAATTATTGACGAAACATATCACACACCTCCTTTAAACTAACAGAATGGTTGAGAAATGTTAATGAGGAGTTATAGTTGAATCACTGAAGCATTATTATTACGTGACCGTATAGAATCTCACCTGTTATCTTTAACCTAACTTAACCTACACTTCGATATAAGTATCTATTCAGTTACTGAGTGAGAATAAAGGACAGTTGTTTACGTTTCAAATTACCACAAGTGATCACCAATACAAACCATTTTATAGAGCCATTCCAACTCTTTTGAACCTTTTTGAAAATTGTATAAATAATTAAGTGAATTCTTTTCCAAGCCTAAAAGTAGGCAAGCGTTTTTTGCTCAAGAGATTTTGACACGTATATTGCTTCATATACTTACATTGTGCCTAATGGTCAAACCCTTGTCTTTTAAGACTCCTTTTTAAAAAATTAAATACCATTTTCATTTCTTCCTCAAAGATTTCTATAAATTTCAATTGTTTTCTAACAGTTTTCTAATTTCAAAAGCATACTTATAAGAGCAAAGCAAAATACCTATTCGTTTGATAAGTATAATGAATTCTAAAGCATACAGTGAGGAGTTAAATAAAATAGATTTTGCTTTCTAAGAGATGGAAAGAGTGAAACACAGCAAATAGATAGAGAAACAGAGAGAACATTAAATAAAAAAATCTTTTTGTACAATAATAATCATGGATTTCTTATACATTTTCCTTTCTCTGTTATCATTTTGCAAAATGATTGTCAAATGCTGGCAAAAAGGAAAGTACAAAAAACAGAGGAAATCCTTGATTACCATAAAACACTTTGAAAATAAACAAAAAACTTGTCGGCTTTGTTTTGTCGTCTGTTGTGTCTCTAACATAAAGATTAATATCATTAGCAAAGTTAGTTAGTCTGGAAATATATTGGCTTTTGTGCCACAATATGTCATTAGTATGGAAAATTGTATGTTTAGAAACAGCTACAAAGCTCAAGGGATAAGTGAAAAGAAATTGAAGGCATACCTTAAGGAGTTCAGAGTGAGTGAGAGAGGGAGAGAGGGAAAAAATTAATGGAAAACTAATTAAAAGCTGGGAATTGTTAGAAGCAAAGGGAAATACAAAATAAGATTATTAATACGGGTATATAAAGGCAATGTACTCATAAAAAGTTATTTATAGCCTACTTTGGGGATGACAATATTTTGCAAATTAAAGCATACTTCTGAGTTGTTTAATTAAAAAGGAATATTTATAGTTAAGGGTCAATATTATGTAAGATTTTTCATCCAAGTCCAGTTATAATCCTCATTAACAGACTGTATCTTGACCAATAAGTTTCTAAATCATGTTTCTCTCGATCGACCCCGGCTTAGACATACAAGCAGTTCCTAAACGAGGCCCGTTTTTCTACATTATATGCCAGCTGCCGAAATGTGTAGTCAATCCAGCATAATATCTGAAATTTTGTTGCCAGGGCAATGGCTACTTGGCGTCATCTTCTGTTAAGCGGTGTGTGATGGGAAGGCAGTTGAAGGCCACTTTATTTTGACTAATATTTCTGGGGCAAATATAAATGTTAGTAAGAGAACCCGCCTTAGTCTCGTAGGTTGTTTGTTGGTTTATTAGACGCCTGGTCGTGGTTCAAACCCCAGCTCAGGCATCTCAAACAGTAAATAAAACTGCCACGAAAAGTTTCTTAGAAATCTGTTGTTCGTAGTGGAGTTTAAACTAAAGGTCACGCCACTTATGGATAAAAATTAACGCACATAACATGGATGGCGCGGCCAGCTAGGTCGTAATCATGGCTAAAGGGTTATAATGACCAATTTTGTCCATCCAAAGTTTATTTTTGATAAGAGGGATACAACACTTTCCGGCAGACATATTGCAGGTCACTACAATATACCTCGTATACCTGAACGCTTAGGAATAACGTCAAATACCATATGTGGGGCCGTTAAGGAGGAAGGAGAGACTGTCTGGTTGTAATTACATCTCACAAATTGTCTTACCGGCTAATTCTAAGATTACGACTAAAGGGAAAAGAGTTTCTTATATTCGGTTACAACTAAATCAATTTGCAGCAGGCTATCCATCTCAACTGTGCAGTCCTTGCGCTGACCAACTTCTTCCATTTCCCTGATTTTGGTGGAACTTGGTTAGAACAGGGACTGCGTTCACCAGTGGCATCACAACGGGCCGCTATGCGTGCTCAAGTGAGCTTTGTGATCCATCTCAACTAGCTGCAACTGAATAAGATTATTTGTTTTGCCCTACCTCATGGCCTTTTAATACAAATAATAAAAATTCATTTATTTTAGCATACTTTAAGGCTTTGCTATGTATTAAAATAAATCCATAGCATAAAATTATTATAAAATCCTTATGTTTTGTAAATAAATCTTTGGAATGATTTTAAGCACTTCAAGTACTTCAGCCTAAGCATTTCGTATTTAAATTTAGTATTTCTCTTCTTTCTTCTCCATTTTTTTCTAGAACTTAAGTACTATTTGAGGTTCACATAATGCTGCATACTTTTAGGGATTTTTATTTAAATTCCTTTAAAAGTACTTCAGTACAAATATGTATACGGAAAAAAGCTCATTGCAAAAAAAGAAAAATGCAAAACAGAAAATCTTGTTGATTTTCTTACTTATGAAATGCATTTGCAAGCCAAAAGCATGTCATGTCAACGGAACATGCCATAGACGGTAGGTAGGCAGCACGTTGTGCACTTGAAACTCATACCAGATTCGCAAAAAAATCAAGAGTCACACACACACACTCATTGTTACAATTTGTTTTGTACTGTTTGTCTGGCACAATAGGAGACCATAAATAAAATCATGAGAGAGAGCAAAAAGAAAATGAAGAAAAAAAGTGAAAAAAAAAAAAGGCATATGAGTGCATGGGGTATGCTTGTAGTATTAATGCGTGTGTATGTGTGTAATTGCAATTGTGGTTGAAAGGAAAACGGAAATAATTTCAAAGTGCAATTTGTAGCATGGAATTATTATGATTATTATTATTGTTATTGTGTGGGGCATTGTTCAAATCAAGAACAAGAACACACAGGCGTAGAATCATGCCAGCAAAAGGAAATGTTAAAAGGAAATATAATTTAGAAAAAATCAAAACATTGCATATTAAATTAAAATTTATTGAATTAAATAAATGGCATAGGCAAAGGAACGAGGGTTCCTTGTATACAGTCTACATCGAAAGAAGTGGTCAATCCAACTTGGGGACAAAGTTCAGAGGACTGTCTGTGTACATGACAGACTGTCATGTAAGCATTCATGCCGCCGTTCTTGTATGGCATTGTCTGGTAAAGCTAGAGTTAGTAAAAGTCCAGTCAGTCTTGTGTGAAGACGCGGTACGTTTGAAGAGAGTAATCGTGGTTTGAAAACAGCAACAGAAAAAATGGTAAACAAGTAAACAAAAATACAACAACAAACACTACAAAAATAAATGTAAACAAAATACATAAACAACTAAAGGGTCCGCCAAATAAATTTTTGGTTTTTGAAAATGCTTCAAAAAAACTACTGAATATTTTCTCAAATTTCTTTTATTTATTTGAAAGTAAATCCTTCCGGTTAATAATGGAAAATAATTTCATTAAAATGGCTGCCTCGGCTGGCCATGCCTACAATTTTTAAGCGCATTATCGATTGTGTGCAGCTGTATTTTACCAATGGCTTCACGAATATTGTCCTTTAAAGCGGCGTAACACTTATCTTTGACGGCACCCCACAAATAATAGTCCAACGGTGTCAAATCGCAGCTCCGAGGTGGCCAAACGACATCAGCTCTGCGGCTGATAATGCGATCTTCAAAAACAGGGCGCAAAACATTGAGTGTAGCTTCGGCTGTGTGGCACGTAGCGCCGTCTTGTTGAACCAAATGTTGCCAATATCCTCCTCTTCAATTTTTGTGAACAAAAATTCGTTCAACATGGCCCGATAACAATCGCCGTTGACTGCAACGGCCACTCCTTGCTCATTTTCGAAGAAAAATGGCGCAATTATGCCTCTGGATCAAAATCCGCACCAAACAGTGACTCGTTTTGGGTGCGTCGGCTTTTCAATGTATGCGTGCGGGTTTTCTGTGCCCCAAATGCGACAATTTTGCTTGTTTATATACCCGCCAAGGTCAAAATGAGCTTCATCTGAAAAGATGATGATGATCGGCTGCATGGCTAGCCGAAGCAGCCATTTGAATGAAATTATTTTCCATTATTAACCGGAAGGATTGTGCTTTCATATAAAAAAGAAATTTGAGAAAATATTCAGAAATTTTTTTTAAAGCATTTTCAAAAAAAAGTTATTTGGCGGACCCTTTATAATGAAACAACGATGTTTACATTCATAGAGATTTTGATAAGGCGAAGCCACAAACATTCGCCTTCAAGAAGAGACTGTTTGCCCTGCAATATAAAAGGCAAGGCAAAGTAGACGAGTGATTTAGTGAAGTTCAGTCAGTCTTGTGTGAAGACGCGGTGCGTTTGAAGAGAGTATTCGTGGTTTGAAGATCTCCGTTACAAAGATCTGACGAATAATTGTTATTGTTTATGCAAAGGGTATAAATAGAAGCATAACTAAGAAAAGCAATTGTTGTTGTTTACATCAAGTTGTGAACAGTGGCACACAGAGTTGTGCAAATAATAAAGAATTTTAATTAAAACTAAACACAAATTGATTTGTATTTTATTTGTAATCTACGAGCTTATATTTTAAACGTTTTTAAAACGTAAAAACGTGAAGGAAAACAGGGTCATCCAATGCTCGATCCCAAGTGATTCAAGGCAATGAGCTGGCTGATGAGCTTAAGAGCTTCAGTAGTGATTGGCCGTGAATAGTTTCGCAAATCTGTTATTCGCAGTCGACTGCAAACTGTAGGTTCTGTCACTCATGTATAAAAGTAATGCACCCAATATGGATGGTGCGAGAAGCTAGGTTGTAACGCTGACTAAAGGATGATAATGACTAGTTAAGTAAGTGAGTTGAGTCATACCTCAGAAAACATAGGAGTAGCGTGAGGGTTGGAACTGACCTTTTGACCATGGACTGTAGACTAAAAGTACTCTCGTTCAGGACATCCAATTGAAATCCACTTGGCGTTAGGTTGGGTTAGGTTTGAGGACATGTACTTGTCATTGGGACAAATACAATACTCAGAGGTCAAAATGACCCATTGTAATACGTTCTAAAGGGGAGAGAGAGAGAGGATAGCAAAGGAAATAGCTAAAAAGAGAAGAGGTAGGAAAGGGAGGATATGAAGACACATGACAAATCAGACCATTATCACCAAGATAGCGTTACTGCATTTCAGAAGGAAACAACTGATTGCGTATCAACGGCGATTATCCTTGTTGGTCACAAACAGCATCCTGAAGTTTATCAGGGCAATAGGACCACAGGAGAAATCATATGGATTAAGTGCAGTGAAACAGGTCGCATGGAAATGTGAGAGTTTGTATCAAAAAATATTATTTTTTAGCAAGTTTTGCTTTCCCAATGCAGCTTATTTTGGAATATCTTCCGATAATTTCGCTTAAGAAGTGGTTGATGTTGACATCATGGAAAATAAAGGCCATCTAAGTCAGTCAAAGAAGTACGAAGATAATGAATTGAGGGCACATCCCTATGAAGAATTTTCATCTCATTCAAAAGCATGTCAATTGTTTACCCCAGGAGTTAAAATCGAGAGACGTTGACACACGATTTTACTACTGACGAAGCGCAATATTTTTCAATATCAATTTCGTATACGCATCAGTGGCTATGGAATGAAATGATGAAATGATATGGCAACACAAGAGGCTAGATATCGCTAATCCGGCCATTCATGCAAATATTTATGTTGCTAAGCCTGTGTGTGGTAGGATCAGAAGATTTCCAACTATTACTCCCAGCTATTATAAGCTATAAATCGGGCCAGGCGATCCTAGGTGACCTTTGGTAAGATAATTTTGGAGTATTTCTTTCCTACTTTGTGCTAAATCCAACGTGAAGTGATATCACTTTGAGTGTTGCCTCTTGAGACCGCTTTACTTAACATTTATTCGCCCAGATTACAATTTATGGTCCTTATAGCCTGTTCCCCGCCAGAGTTTTTGTCTGTTTATCTATTTTTAATGCTTTAAAGAATAAAAACCTTTAAGCAATGTATTAATTAAACTCCACTATAAATATTTCAAAGCATAGTTTTAGGTGCCTGTGTCTTTTAACATTTCCGTTTCCTAAACTACTATCAACACTTAATTCCCACACTCGTATCCACACACAAATTTAATATTTTCTGCTTAAAAACATACGCTTTCATTCTTTATTTTCTTATTCCTTTTATTGGAACCCTTTTATCTCCATAGTAATCATTCAGCCAAAACCACTATAAAATGGAAACGGATGCAGAAGAGAGAGCGGAGAGACAGCTCCAAGTGAAAACTCAATTATTAAACTCATGAAGTTTCATTAATGTTTGGTAGTGTAGTGAAACAAAATATTTGAAAAAGCTTTTGAACTGTACTGGAATGTAGGGACAACGTATAAACCATAGTTCTAATGCCACTAAATCAAACAGTAAAGTATACTTTTAGGAGACCTTACAAATATACTTATTTGAAATGTTTTATCGTAGGAGACTTGATTGTATTCATTTACTTTTTACAAAGGCATGTTTAATCTGCTTAAAAGGTTATAAAAAAATAGAAGGAAAAATTTATTTTTAATTCGTTTCTTTCTCTTTTTTTGGTTTTATTTTTCTCATTTGACAAATAAAAGAGATTAAAATTTAAGTCAAACCAATGCCTGTAGATTTATTTAAAGCTTAAAATGTTTAAAAATGTATCATTTAATTATTATTCTATTTCTATTTAATATTAAATAATGAAAATTTTATTAAAAGGAAAATTATAAAATGCCTTGAACTGTGCTTTAAATAAAGTTGAATAGAGCATCCTAAAAATATGCAACAATAGCTTGTATATAATAAATTTTGATTAAAAAAACCAAATTTCTGAAGAAAAATCTCATAACAGGGATATCATCAATAGCGAACCGCAAAAATTTAAATATTTGAACTCAAATAACCTTATGATGCGGGCTTCTAGGGGACGATTGCTGTAGACTGTCTAATGGTGAAGGTATAACACTGGCCATTATATAGTCACCTAGCAGCAACTCGTTTCCTTGCCGTTCGCATCTTGAGTTTAAATCAAATGTCCAGAAACACTACTCCCTCTTTCCACCCTATACAATAATAATACAATAACTTGCACAATGCACTGCATGAGTAGGGGCCATCCCCCTGAGTGCTGGTTTTATAAAAAAAAAAAACAATCGCGAACACAGTTTTTGGAAAAAAATAAAACAATCCAAAACATTTTCAAATACAGCGTTGTTTCTAGAAAGATTAGTGTTAAGTCGTCCCCCTTGAGGGAAGAGATTAGGCCAGATTTTAGGACCATGTTCAACTCGGGGATCAAATATTCCTTAGAGTTCAAAAACAAATCTTCTTATTGCAGCAAACTTTATATCAAAGAGCCCAGTCAGATATTGGGAGATCAAAAGTCTCTGTATTTTTATAACAAAATCAGGGCACTTTTACATGAGGAGAAAGACTGTCTCCTCCTCCCCTTTATACAAATAGATCTTGCAGAACCCGTTTGCCGGAATACTAAGTATGCGTGTGAGAGTCGCTATCGTGCATTGGATGGACATGCGATTTAAGCAGAGAAGTGAGTCAGTTTTCTTCTTATGCCCACCAGAGTTTCGCAATGTTGCATGTACCTACTGGCTGCCAACGTATATTAATCCTCCTTATCAAAATGAGTGAATTATTTCTAATTTAACTCAGGCAATCGGAGTACGTATACCCTGTAACATGCAGCTCAACAGCGGCTCCACCCAGCTCATCAGCTATGCAATTTCCAACAATACTCCAATGTCCCTGAATCAAAGAATAGAGTTCCATTTAAATGATTTGAAATTTAATCCTCAATATGGACAAGTACGAACGTTGTAACTACGTTCGTTCGGAACTTAATCGCAGGCTAGTTACATGGACAGTCAGTCACCCAACAAGAATTTCCCCGCTTTCAAAATATTCATGCCTTCTGACTAGAAAACACTGTGTTCTACAGATAAGTTTCATATCAGAATCCATATACTTCAGTGCACTCTGTCACTCATCCATTATACTCTAGGTAATGTTAGATGGCAACCCTATCATACTAGGACTAGCCACAACAAAACAATTAAGTTCCTAATAAATTAAACAGAAACAAAGCAAAGATATTATAAGAGGATGTAGAAGAGAGATGCTTCGTGACATCACTATGTGCCGTATGGATTTAAGGATATTTAAACGCTTGTAGGCACTGGCTTGATGAGAGTTGCAACAACAGCTTTTAATGACTATTCGATTTTAATCGAAAGAAAATTTCACTCAAAATCTCATAAGTATTGTAAATACGACCCTGAATAGTTATTCGGTTATTAGAAAATCCTTCTAAAGGGTGTTTTTTATAGAGGTATAGAACTTTAAGTTGCAATAAAACAACGATGGATTATTCGATTGACATGAATTTTATTTATCCGAAAGGTAATCTTGTGGCATTACATTTTAAATATGATTTCTGGCATATGACCGCCATGGCTGGCGCGGATGTAGTCCAATTTTCGATGACTTTTTCCAACATTTGTGGCCGTATATCGGCAATAATACGGCGAATGTTGTCTTCCAAATGGTCAAGCGTTTGTGGCTTTACCGCATAGACCAATGACTTTACATAGCCCCACAGAAAGTAGTCTAGCGGTGTTAAATCACAAGATCTTGGAGGGCAATTCACAGGTCTAAAACGTGAAATTAGGCGGTCACCACACGTGTTTTTCAATAAATCTATTGTGGCACGAGCTGTGTGACATGTTGCGCCGTCTTGTTGAAACCACATCTCCTGGACATCATGGTTATTCAATTCAGGAATGAAAAAGTTAGTAATTATGGCTCTATACCGATCACCATTGACTGTAACGTTCTGGCCACCATCTGGCCATTTGAAAAAGTACGGACCAATGATTCCACCAGCCCATAAAGCGCACCAAACAGTCAGTTGTTCTGGATGTAACGGTGTTTCCACATACACTTGAGGATTACCTTCACTCCAAATGCGGCAGTTTTGTTTGTTGACGTAGCCATTCAACCAGAAGTGGGCTTCATCGCTAAACAAAATTCGCTTATGAAAATCGGGAACAACGGTAATCTCGTTTTGGGCCCATTCGACGAATCTACGCCTTACTTGATGATCGTTTGGCTTCAAATCTTGCACGAGTTGGATTTTGTAAGCACGCAAACCAAGATCCTTCCGCAAAATCTTCCATGAAGTGGATGGACACAGATCCAATTCCTGTGCTCGATGGCGGATGGACTCATTCGGATCTTCCTCAATGCTACGCTCTACAACAGCAATAGCTTCTTCTGTACGCACCGTACAGCGTCTCTGGGGATGCGAGTTATCAATAAGAGTAAACGTGGTGCGAAAACGTTCCATGGTTAATCGAATTAACTGCTCTGATGGACGATTTTGTCGACGATAAAATGGACGTAGTGCGCGATACGTTTTCCGCACAGAACCATTATTTTCGAAATAAAATTGCACTATTTGCAAGCGTTGTTCAGGCGTGAGTCTATTCATGATGAATTGTCAAACCAAACTGAGAATAAATCACTTGTCAGCTGTTAAATCGGTCGCCATCTTGAAAAGTATTGCCAACTTAAAGTTCTATACCTCTATAAAAAACACACTTTACTTTGGTCATGCATTACGAACTGAGAGAGACAAGTTGATCAATCTAATATACTGCCAATGGCGTGCAATACACCTTTCTTACCTACTTAAATGGTTATTACAGCTCTTTAGTCAGGATTACAACCTAGCTTCTCACATTACCCGTACTGTAGGTATTAATTTTATCTATGTTTGACTGTAGAACTTACGAAACTTTAGGAAGCTCTTCATGGCAATTTTATTTACTCCAAGAAAAAGTCGCTGAAAGAAAGTCTGAGCTGGGGTTTGAATCACAGACTTTCGTCCTCTAAACCAACATACTACCTATTACACAATGGCGATTTCATTCAGTAATTGCCTTGGCAACAAGATTATTTGATGGTCCTTCAAATTATAAAAAACGGAAATCATTTTATTCTTACAAATCCTTGAATTAATTATTCCAATGACATTCACAAATTTTCCATTGAAATTCTTTAAATATTTGACCGTTTTGCATACAATATTTAACAAGAAAGCACCATAAATTATGCAACAATATTTTCGCTATTTAACAACGGCCGAAAAATATGCAATAATTATTCAAACGACACAAAAAAAATCAGGCATGCTTTTGGGAATTTCATGATTCAACAACTGAATTAATGCACAATGTTATCTATGCAAACAAAAAGAGAGAGAGCGAAAAAAATGATGGAAAAAAGGATGAAAAGATGAAAGTATTGCCGGAATCCATGTATAGAGTCTATAGTTTTTACTGCAATGTCTGTCACTCCCCTTTATTTCACTTTATTTCTGTGTTTTTTTTTTTCTTGTACAAATTTTGTTTGATATTCCGTAAAACAATATTTTCTCTCCTTTTTTTTTATTATTTTTGCTTAAACAAAACCAACATTTTGCCATCTGTTTACCTCAGCAGCAATTGTTAGCGCATTGCAGACAAAAATACCACAACATACATTCAGGCGAACAACAGACAACAACAAAAAAAAAACGAAACAACCTCCAAAACCAACTGACTTACCCAGACATTCATAGCAAATATTCACCCAAAAATATACTCCACATATCGTTTTAAACACAACCAGACAGGCAGAAAAAAACGATTTTTTTTCTACATGTGTCAGCTGAAAAACGGTTTCTCTTTCCTTCTCTGAACTCTCCTCCATCGCAATGCTGTTTTCATCAATATTGTAAATGAAACGAACAATAATCTGTTGTTGTACCAACAAAAAAAACAAAAAATGGCATCCATTACACAAAAAAAAAAAATAATGACAAGAGCCTGAGACTGAGCCTTTATAAAAATGGTCCTTTACTTTCAAAGCCATAGTTGATGTGTGTGTCTGTGTTTATCTGTGTATATTTTTAGGGCTTTTAGTTAATTTTACAAAGTGTATGAAAGTATACTTTTAGGCTTTTATTTCGATTTTGTTTATAAATGTACATTAAACAGCATATTTTCGCATAAGCGTAGTCTGTAATCAGCATTGTTTGTTGAATTTCTTCCATTTTTTTTGAGGAGTAATTGAAATGGGTAACAAGTATTGCATACTTTTGGGGATTGATTTTAAATGAAGTGTATAAAAAGGGGTATTTAAGGTTTTTTGTATATAAATTTGAATTTAAAAGATGAAAATATAGAAGAGTTTTATTAAATAAAAATTCGAGAACTTAATTATTGTGGTAATACACTTGAAAGACGAATATTTTTATAATTCAAAATAAATTGGAAAGGGCATAAGATATTCACAGTTGTATGTCCATATTACTTCCGGTAATTCAGGAGTTTGAACTGTGAATGTAATTTAAATGATGTTAGGGATATGGGCTGTATATTAATCCAACCAAGGCATAGCTGGTCCTACTCGCAAGGAGATATAAGAATGTCTGAATAAGCTATCTTTAGTTTAATGAAGTAGCTCTTACTTTATCCAATGATATAAAATATTTTTTAATCATATTGGATAGCAAACTAAAATGAAATACTACATACATAATTGCTTATTACAACCCTTCAGTCGGGGTTACGACCTAGTTTCTCACACCACTTATGAAATATCATAATGGAATTCATAAACAAGGAGGCTTCAGAAATATCTGTTGGTATATAAATGGTGATTTTTTCTTTTTTTTTGGCAACACTGGTTTAAACAGCTCACACACGTTTCGTGTTTTGTTTCACTGTCAAACATCTTCAGTTTGGTCCATGAATCGTCTTACAAACGAACAACGCTTGCAAATCATTGAATTTTTTTTTTTTATCAAAATGCGTGTTCTGTTAAGAAAGTACATCGCGCGCTTCTTCCATTTTATGGTCAGTTTAATCGATCCACTGAAGCGGCTATTCGGGCTATTCGCACCAAATTTACATTGTTGGACATTAAACCACCAACACGTTTACATAAAGTGCGAACTGAAGAAAATATCGCAGCTGTATCGGCCAGTGTTAATGATGACCATCAATTATCGATTCGTCGCCGTTCGCAGCAATTGGGCCTCTGTTACTCAACAACGTGTAAAATTTTGCGGAAGGATTTAGGTGTGAAGCCTTTCAAAATACAGCTGGTGAAAGAATTGAAGCCGAACAACCTACCGCAACGCAGAATTTTTGGTGAATGGGCTCTTGGAAAGTCGGCCGAAGATCCACTTCTTTATCGAAAAATTGTGTTCAGCGACGAAGCTCATTTTTGGCTCAATGGATACGTAAATAATCAGAATTGTCGATTTTGTAGTGAAGATCAGCCAAAAGCATTGCAAAAGCTACCAATACATCCAGAAAAAGTCACACTTTGGTGCGGTTTATGTGCTGGTGGCATCATTGGACCCAACTTCTTCAAAGATGCTGCGAATCGTAACGTAACTGTGAATGGTGAGCGCTACCGTGAGATGATATCCAACTTTTTTTGCCCAAAATCCAAGAGCTTGACTTGCATGACATGTGGTTTCAACAAGACAGTGCCACATGCTACACAGCACGCGTAATAATGGACTTATTGAGAGGCGAGTTCGGTGAACATTTTAATTCACGTTCGGGACCGGTAACTTGGCCGCCTAGATCGTGCGATTTAACGTCTTTAGACAATTTTTTGTGGGGCTATGTTAAAGCTCATGTCTATACAGACAAGCCCGCTTCAATTAACGTATTGGAAGACAACATTGAAGAATTTATTCCTCAGATTCTGGCCAAAATGTTGGAAAGAGTATGCCAAAATTGGACTAAGCGGATGGACCATTTGAGGCGCAGTCGCAGTCAACATTTGCATGAAATAATCTTCAAACATTAAATTATATGGACCGTACTATCGATTCAAATAAAAATTTCATGAATTTTTCTGAATTTTATGTGTTTTTTTTTTTTGAAAAATTTTCCTATAGCTCTTAAAAAATCACCCATTATATGTAGTTTATTGACGCAGTGGGTACTATAGGCATTACAACATGATATTGTAGCACCCTAGTAAACTATGCTTTTTATGGTGGATTCAATCCATATATTGGTGAAATTGCTTGGATTCCTGCCAGGAATGGTAATATACGTGCTAATCTAATGTCGATTTCACAAGGTTGCGAGGATATCTTTGTTAATTGTGTAAGAGATGAATTTGTTCTAATGGCCGCAGACGTACCGAACATCAATCCACTATCTATCTAGGTATGTAAGGCTGTTCCTTAGGGAAATATATTTCTTTAACAAATTCTGCTCTGGGAAAATTTTTTTTCATTGTCATTGGCCTAGATTAAAGAGGAAGTATAACAACATATTATTTCAATTGGATCATATCTCTGTCATCGCCATCTATTCTCATGGCGTAGTTAGTAGGCACGCTGAGAAGCTTCTCTCAGCCGCCAATGACTTCTGCAGAGGTTGTACATCAGTTGCAAAGGAAGACAGTGTTGCTTACTTTATGTGCTAGTATCTATCTTTGGCTCGCCGAAGTGTTCTCTTATTTAGCTCATCCTTTGTCGATAGGCTACCATGGCTATCGGTTCTTGATATCACATCATTTACTAGATTGACTAAGCCTTCAAGCCTCTACTTCATTCTAAGGGAGTCATGATGTAATGCGAAGTGTTGATTGTCCAGGTCGGTTAATCAGTACTTGTCGTTTCATTCTGGTGTATGGCCGTATGTGTTATCACACATTCATTACTATCCTATCCAATAGTAAAGTAGGCACCTATTATAACGAAATCTGTGATACGACACAATTTATAAGCTTAGAGCGACTGACAATTGAATCTTACATAACGTATCCTATGCTACATATGATTATGAAGAATTTAAATCCATTTATTTCAAACTTAATTATAAGATTTGTTGCAATACTGTCTCCTCCTTTATACCCACAGATCTTGCAGAACCCGTTTGCCGGAATACTAAGTATGCCCGTGAGAGTCGCTCTCGTGCGATGGATGGCCATGCGATTTAAGGATAGAAGTGAGTCGGTTTTCTCCTTATGCCCACCAGAGTTTCGCAATGTTGCATGTACCTACTGGCTGCCAACGTATATTAATCCTCCTTATAAAATGAGTGAAATTATTTCCAATTTAACTCAGGCAATCGGAGTACGTATACCCTGTAACATGCAGCTCAACAGCGGCTCTGCCCAGCTCATTAGCTATGCAATTTCCAACGATTAGTCCAATGTTCCTGAATCAAAGAATAGAGTTACGATTGAATGATTTGAAATTTAATCCTCGTTATGGACAAGGACGAACGTTGTAACTACGTGGTATTTTCAGTCAGCTACATTTCTTTTACAATGAAAATACCTTTTTAAAAAGTTTTTTTCTTAATAAACTAACTGCCTATTTACAGGCGTTATAATAAAATTTCCTTGAAAATTAATTTAAAATCTTGAAATTATATTTAAATTTGAAGTTTTGGAAAACATTTCACTAAAAAGTTTTGTTTTTCAAACTTCATTTTAATGTGTAACTCCTTAAAGTATACTACATAGAATTATATACATATATAAACGAGATTACCGTTGTTCCCGATTTTCATAAGCGAATTTTGTTTAGCGATGAAGCGCACTTCTGGTTGAATGGCTACGTCAACAAACAAAACTGCCGCATTTGGTGTGAAGGTAATCCTCAAGTGTATGTGGAAACACCGTTACATCCAGAAAAACTGACTGTTTGGTGCGCTTTATGGGCTGGTGGAATCATTGGTCCGTACTTTTTCAAAAACGATGTTTGCCAGAACGTTACAGTCAATGGTGGTCGGTACAGAGCCATGATTACTAACTTTTTCATTCCTGAATTGAATAACCATGATGTCCAGGAGATGTGGTTTCAACAAGACGGCGTAACATGTCACACAGCTCGTGCCACAATAGATTTATTGAAAGACACGTTTGTTGACCGCCTAATTGCACGTTTTGGACCTGTGAATTGGCCTCCAAGATCTTGTGATTTAACACCGCTAGACTACTTTCTGTGGGGCTATGTAAAGTCATTGGTCTATGCGGTAAAGCCACAAACGCTTGACCATTTGGAAGACAACATTCGCCGTATTATTGCCGATATACGGTCACAAATGTTGGAAAAAGTCATCGAAAATTGGACGTCCAGATTGGACTAGATCCACGCCAGCCGTAGCGGTCATATGCCAGAAATCATATTTAAAATGTAATGCCACAAGATTATCTTTCGGATAAATAAAATTCGTGTCAATCGAATAATCCATCGTTGTTTTATTGCAACTTAAAGTTCTATACCTCTATAAAAAACACCCTTTATATACCTCAAAGTATGCTTTACATAATTAATTTTGAATACAAAATGAAATCAGTTAACATGGATTAAAATATCCTGCTTATAGGATTTGAAATATGCTTCGTTTTTGAAAATGTTTATTTTGGTTTTATTATGCCATCGCTTTTTTCCTTCCTTGTTAACCATTTGATTGATTTAGATTTTAATTTATCCTTCATGTACTCATGGATAAAACACGGGGAAAAAAGTAAAAGAAAAAATTATATTTTACATGGCCAGCATTATTAATCACAAAGTTTCTGTGCAAATGGTGGTGGTGGTTGGTGGTGTCAGTTCAGGTATGAGAAGCCTTTCACTTCCTTATTTGCACTTTTATTTGATTACAAATGTTCATATACATATTCCCAGAGCCATGAAAAAAAGAAACAACTCAATCTTAATTAAAATTTGCATAATTTATGTTGTTTTACATTATACCGTCATACCGAAAGATAGTTTATAAGGCAGACTAGAGCTAAGGAAGGAGAAAGGGTGAGGCTTTGATGAATAAAGAGAAATGAACATGCAAAGTCCAAAACAGACGATTTAAATCAATAGTAGTAGCAGAAATAAAAACTAGATTAAAAATTCAAAGTATAAATATATACTTTTAGGTGCTTATAACCAGAAAAAATAGGTAGAAATCAATAAAGCAATTTTTATGCCACAAAATATGCAACATTTTTTTAAATAATTTAAGCTGAAGTGTTTCTTATCCAAAGATCATTTTAATTAACAGAACTGTAACTCTGAGGCTTAAAAGGACTGGTATTCCATTATAAGAGGTGTGAAGTAAAGGGTGTTTTTTATAGAGGTATAGAACTTTACGTTGCAATAAAACAACGATGGATTATTTGATTGACATGAATTTTATTTATCCGAGAGATAATCTTGTGGCATTACATTTTAAATATGATTTCTGGCATATGACCGCCATGGCTGGCGTGGACGTCCAATTTTCGATGACTTTTTCCAACATTTGTGGCCGTATATCGGCAATAATACGGCGAATGTTGTCTTCCAAATGGTCAAGCGTTTGTGGCTTTACCGCATAGACCAATGACTTTACATAGCCCCACAGAAAGTAGTCTAGCGGTGTTAAATCACAAGATCTTGGAGGCCAATTCACAGGTCCAATGAATTAGGCGGTCACCAAACGTGTCTTTCAATAAATCTATTGTGGCACGAGCTGTGTGACATGTTGCGCCGTCTTGTTGAAACCACATCTCCTGGACATCATGGTTATTCAATTCAGGAATGAAGAAGTTAGTAATCATGGCTCTATACCGATCACCATTGACTGTAACGTTCTGGCCACCATCGTTTTTGAAAAAGTACGGACCAATGATTCCACCAGCCCATAAAGCGCACCAAACGGTCAGTTTTTCTGGATGTAACGGTGTTTCCACATACACTTGAGGATTACCTTCACTCCAAATGCGGCAGTTTTGTTTGTTGACGTAGCCATTCAAGCAGAAGTGCGCTTCATCGCTAAACAAAATTCGCTTATGAAAATCGGGAACAACGGTAATCTCGTTTTGGGCCCATTCGACGAATCTACGCCTTACTTGATGTTCGTTTGGCTTCAAATCTTGCACGAGTTGGATTTTGTAAGCACGCAAACCAAGATCCTTCCGCAAAATCTTCCATAAAATGGATGGACACAGATCCAATTCCTGTGCTCGATGGCGGATGGACTCATTCGGGTCTTCCTCAATGCTACGCTCTACAGCAGCAATAGCTTCTTCTGTACGCACCGTACAGCGTCTCTGGGGATGCGAGTTATCAATAAGAGTAAACCTGGTGCGAAAACGTTCCATGGTTAATCGAATTAACTGCTCTGATGGACGATTTTGTCGACGATAAAATGGACGTAGTGCGCGATACGTTTTCCGCACAGAACCATTATTTTCGAAATAAAATTGCACTATTTGCAAGCGTTGTTCAGGCGTGAGTCTATTCATGATGAATTGTCAAACCAAACTGAGAATAAATCACTTGACAGGTGTTAAATCGGTCGCCATCTTGAAAAGTAATGCCAACTTAAAGTTCTATACCTCTATAAAAAAACACCCTTTATTAAGAAATGTCCGTTGGAAATTAACAAACGCTGGAAACATAGGAAATAAATTACCTAAATACTGCTGATCATGGTTTTCAGGCCATGATACTAAGCATGAATTGATGAAATAAATTCATCAAAAATTTTCAAGTTTTGGTAACTATCGGGTGGTCCATCTATCGGTGTAAATTTGAGCCATCGGTTACTTCTAATCTGGCAATACTTATGTCATTCTATTCTGTCATAAAATTCAGTATATTATCTCCACTGAATGTAATGAATCGATTTACGCTTGAGCAACATTGGGATTTATTGGAAATTTATTTCAAAACCAAAGACAATTGGTCGGAAATTGAAAATATTTATCTTGGTGAGTACGTTAATAAGCAAAATTGCTACATTTGGGGCTTAGAAAACCAACACGTGCTCTTACAGCAGCCAATGCATCTATTACGAGTGGCTATTTGGCGCGGCTTGTTAAGCGGAGGCCAAATTGGCCCATATTTTTTGAAAATTAGGACGGCGCAACCATTACGGTCAATGAAGATCTTCTATGGTACCATGATAACCAATATTTTTTGCACCCGCTCTTCATGGTATTGAGGTGGACTATGTTTGGTTTCAACAGAATGCTGTAACTTGCCACTTATCTTATGCCACAATAAATTTTTTTGCCTCAAAAGTTTGATGGCCGTTTAATTACACGAAATCGTGATGTCAATTGGCTGCCAAGAAGTTGCAATTTGACGCCGTTGGACTATTTTCTATGGGGCGCCGGTAAAAAAGTCTTAAGCCCATAAACCAGAGATAATTGAACATTTGAAGGCCAACATTCGTGATGCCATTGCCGAGATACGACTGCACACGCTTGAAAAATTGCACGATAATTAGTCCGACCGAATGAGGTACTGTGAGGCCAGACTACGCAGCCATATGCTTGAAATACTATTCCTTTTTAATCGAAATAATTGCACTTCACAACAAAATAAAGAAATTTGGCAAAATTTAAATTTAAATTTAAACTTTTAAGTGGCCCACCCTTTACAACTTAGCAATTAAACGTAATATGTTGCAGCACCATCTGCCGTTACATAGAAACTTTCTGTGGACAATTGTATCATCATTTCTCTTCTTTCAAATGCTGTATGGTCTTCATATGACTTTCATATGAAGAAGTTTGGGATAGGTCGAGTAGCAAATTCGATAATTTTGTTTGTTCACCTAAAAATCCAGTAAAAAGAGCGTATTTTTGTTGACATACCAACTTTACTTAATTAATTTTTAAGATTTAAAATAATTAAAGCATACTTTAGAGCTGTATAAGAAGTCAACAATTTATAGCATACTTCCAGGCTGTCTATGAAAACTCGAATAAAGTATTTTAACAAACATTTTAAAATTAAACAAATATTTTTCATTACTTTTCATTCCTTAAAGTAAAATAAAATGAAAGAAAATAAAAATAAATACTGCCATATTACTTATGCTCATAATGTTAAAAGAGTGGAAAAAAATGAAGAAAAAGAAATGAAAACAATCTGATGGCTTTTCCATTTCATGCAACTGCTTCATATAAGAATGCCAAAAATAAAACCCAAACAAATCACAAAAAAAAACCAGAAGAAATACAACAACTCTACGGGTATGAAACGGAAAAACAATTGAAGACCATCATGTGCAGTGAACCCCATATAAAAATCGTAATCATCTTCACTACGGGTTGGAAAATGAAAGAGAAAAACCTCAACTGTGTTGAAGAGAAAATAATAAAGAAAATACGTATAAAAATTACAAGGATAAGTATAAGTAAGCAAACGAAAAAAAAAAAAAACGAAAAAAAAACTGACAAAGACAACCAATAAACCCGCCACTGACTAGCATGTCCTGGAATGCCATACCGAAAAACGCAACCCCATAAGACTCCAGATGATTTTATTCACATTCAACCAAAAAAACCCCAAGTCATTATATTGGGTGTTGCAATGAATATTGCAAAACGACAGTAATAGTAACCAACCAAAAAAGTAACAACATTATTATTGTCAATATACAACAACGATAACAACAACGATAAACAACTACAGCAATACAGCAATAACAGAGACATCGTCGTCATCAGCATCATCATCATCAGCTACACCACGAACAGCATCAGCATCAGCAACAAAAATGACAAGAATATTACCATCAGTACAATCTGTAGCAGGATAAAGAGTTTATTTTTATACGCCATTGGTTGGTTTGTTGTGTGGAATATTGGGTATGGGAAAAAGTAATTTCGTTTAAGCGTCTAAACGGAATCATTAGAAAACTACTAACATTCTCCTGGGCGCAGTTTAGAATTCGAAGTTACTTGCGAGCTTGAAAACAAAGTTTAGATTTACAGGTTATTAGTTGCTTCCTAGTCCAAAAAGGCCTTATTCTCGTTGTAGTATAACAAACCACAGTATTTGGCGGAATTTCCAGCCTCACACTAATAGTCGGAAAGTTTAAAATTATAAAAGTATGACCAATGTTTTTCTATTCGATGGCCTAATTAAAAATCAATATAACAGCCGCGTAGAAGTTCAAAATATCAACCCTGAACTAACTGCATGCTTGAATTTTAACAGCCGCGTAGCTGATCACATTATCAACACTGAACTGCTAGATAGCTGGTTTAGACGGCGTTGATGCTGTGAACTGCTACGTGACTATTATATTGATTTTTGGGGAGCGGGTATGTAACTACAAGGCAACGCCACTGATTGGTTTCAACTTGGTGAAGCCCGGGGCTATCCTTGCAAGTACATGCCAAGCAGCTCACATGATTTTTAAGTAGGCCATCGAATAGAAAACCCTTGCCAATTCTTTATTGATTTTAAATTTTCTGCATAGACTCTGCCTGAGAACGACTTGTAGAGCCGTCCAGCAAGATATTACTTTAATTGTGTTTAATTAATTCATACAACAGAAAAGGCGGAGCACCGTATCCATACAAAATTGTTTTTACAAAGACTTTACGATCTCTTTACAACACTAGTAGTAAAGGTATTAGGGAGCATGTGACACATGACGTCATTCAAGCGGTAGCATATGATTTCTATACAGTCCAGAACTGTTAACATGCTTCATTCACTATGAGAAGACTTTCGAAAGTTTAATGTGTAGAGCAGTTAAGGAAAACTTATATAAATGTTAAGTTGTCTTCCAATGCGTCAATAGAAGCAGGCTTGTCTGCATAGACATGAGCTTTAACATGGCCTCCACAAAAAATAGTCTAAAGGCGTTAAATCGCACGATCTAGGCGGCCAATTGACCGGTCCCGAACGTGAAATAAAATGTTCATCGAACTCGCCTCTCAATAAGTCCATTGTTACGCGTGCTGTGTGGCATGTGGCACCGTCTTGTTGAAACCACATGTCATGCAAGTCAAGCTCTTGCATTTTGGGCAAAAAAAAAGTTGGATTTCATCTCACGGTAGCGCTCACCATTCACAGTTACATTCCGATTCGCATCATCTTTGAAGAAGTACGGTCCAATGATGCCACCAGCCCATAAACCGCACCAAACTGTGACTTTTTCTGGATGCATTGGTAGCTTTTGCAATGCTTCTAGCTGATCTTCACTCCAAAATCGACAATTCTGCTTATTTACGTATCCATTGAGCCAAAAATGAGCTTCGTCGCTGAACACAATTTTTCGATAAAGAAGTGGATCTTCGGCCAACTTTCCCAGAGCCCATTCACCAAAAATTCTGCGTTGCGGTCGGTCGTTCGGCTTCAATTCTTCCAGCAGCTGTATTTTGAAAGGCTTCACACTTAAATCCTTTCGCAAAATTTTCCACGTTGTTGAGTAACAGAGGCCCAATTGCTGCGAACGGCGACGAATCGATAATTGATGGTCATCATTAATACTGGCCGATACAGCTGCGATATTTTCTTCAGTTCGCACTCTACGTAAGCATGTTGGTGGTTTAATGTCCAACAATGTAAATTTGGTGCGAAATTTAGTCACAATAGCCCGAATATCCGCTTCAGTGGGTCGATTAAACTGACCATAAAATGGAAGAAGCACGCGATGAACTTTCTTAACAGAGCACGCATTTTGATAATAAAATTCAATGATTTGCAAGCGTTGTTCGTTTGTAAGACGATTCATGGTTAAATTATACATCAAACTGAAGATGTTTGACAGTGAAACAAAATACGAAACGTGCGTGAGCTGTTTAAACCAGTGTTGCCAAATAGATAATAGCTAAAAAATCATCCGTTATTATAACAGCCTTGCTTAAGAACTTAAAGATCTCTTTCAAAATAGCTGAAAAGAATTTTGGTTGGTAAAGTTCTTTTATTGATTTTGTAAAAGGTTTGTTATTTACGAATATGAACAGTTTAGGAAGCGAAGAACGCGTAAAACTTACTACATATTTGATGATATAAACGTGGTCTCTTTTTCAGAAATATGGGGCCGTTATGCTCTTTGTAATTGACTTACAGAGCAAGAAGTTGGCAAGATTATGAAGAAGTTTAAAGAGACTAGAGGCCCTATGCATGCAATGTACGCATTGTCCAAAAAAATCACTGTAGGACTATCTCATGGCTTGAAGTCGCCTTAGTATAGTAGGTAGTGTGTTGGCTTATTAGACGCAAAGCCAGGGTTCGAGCCCCAGGCCAGACATTAAAGACAAAAATACAAAAAAGTATTTTTCGGCGACTTCCTCTCAGCAAATTTCTGGCAAAAACTCTGAGAGTAAATAAAATTTCCATGAAAAGTTTCTCAAAAATCTGTCATTCGGAGTCGACTTTAAACTGTAGGTCCCACCACTCATGTATAAAAAATTAACACACACAACATAAGTGGTGTGAGAAACTAGGACGTTGTACAATGGGTCAATTCGACCTCCGGATACTGTACTTGTCTCAATTGACATGTATTCGTCCTCTAACCTAACCTAAGCTATCTTATGGCTCATTATGGCGTACTTTATAATTGGATTTGCACCTTCATCCAACTAAAGTAAGAATTAAAGCTTATTCACTATGGCATAGGCATGCTATGGACAGCTAGTCGTTGTAGCCTAGTAAGTAGTGTGCTGGCTTATTAGATGCGAGCTCACGGTTCAAACCCCAGGTCAGACATCTCCAACAAAACGAAATTTGAAAAAAAAAATATTTCTTCGGTGACTACCCTTCAGCAGATTTCTGACTAAAATTCTGAGAGTAAAATAAAATTGCCATGAAAAGTTTCTCAAAAGTCTCTCGTTCGAAGTCGACTTTAAACTCATGTATAAAATTAACACACACCATATGGGGTGTGAGAATCTAGGTCGTAATCATATTATGTAAGCATCAGAGGTCAGCAATGAGTATTCAAAACGATGAGTAGATTCGAATCATACTTATAATTTCTGATACTTATACGCATTCATACTTATTTTAATGTCATACTCATACTACTCATATTCAATGTTTGAAATACTCATGGTACTCATACTTACTTAACAATACGCATGATGTTATTGATTTCGACTCTCCATGACTCATCGTGTACACGAATCACAATATAAGTATGATTCGCGTACGAACACTACAATACTCACATGAAGGTTGTGTGTTTGCTCTGCTTGCTGTCTTTGTCTTTTTTGTTTATGTGTCTTTCTTCTTTCTTTGTAAATACAACAACAACTAAGACTGTAAATTGTGCCGAATGAATGAACTCGTTGTACTCATACTCATTGCAACCTGTATTTATAAATCAATGTTGTACTGAGTACGTATGAATCAGAGTAGTTGGATTTCAATACTGTTGGCTCACTCATACTCAAAATGTCATGAGTACTTATGAGTTTTCAAACAAAATTAGTTTTTTTTTCACTGCAACAAGTATTCATTATGCATATAAATAGGCCCTTTTACAGAAAAATGAATTATGTTTTCTTTAGTAAATTTCACAAGAAAACAAATATTGAAACGTATTTATTTCTTTATTTAATTTTATTGGAAATAACTTCTACACTTATCCAATATACCCGTTCGATTAAAGTGAATAAACCAAATAAATACATATTCATTCCATATACACACACACCAACACACAGTGTAAATGTAAATGATAAACAACAAAGAGAGAGAGAGAGTGGTGAAAAAAAACGTATTGCATAATAGTGTTGTATTGTTGTTTATATTCCTGCTTTTTTTTCTTCTTTTCTGTAGCGTGTTAATATTTGTTGTTATTGTCCTTTGACCATGTATTTTGTTTTTAATACTTTTACTTACACGTACGTAAATAACAAAAAAAAAGAGTGTAAATGTGCATGAGTAAGCATATGTATATAAGTGTGTGTATATATGAGTGTAATATTACAATGATTACCATGTTGTATTTATCACAACACAGACTGTAAACAGAAAGGAGATTTTGATTCTTCTTTTTTTTATTTACAGCAAACCAAGTACACTTCTCTTTACGCACACCCTAACACACAGACACTTATTTGGAAATGAACATTAAAGCACAAGGAAAATAATACAAAAAAAAACATTGTATTTTCCCCATGTTATTTGGGAGAGTTAAGGAGAGCAGCAGATTCCTTTTGTAGAGAAATAAGCATGAATAATTCATTAATTGGAACGAACAAATTTAATCCATATTTAAGGAGCAACATTTATTTATATTTTTAGAAGTGAAATTAAAATTGATTTTAAAACTGATTTGTTTCTGTTTACCTCAATATTTTTGGATAATTACATAAGGTGTAGTAAAAAGAAGTTCATTATTTTTCTAAAGCCACACCACAATGGGTAAAGTGAGAAGCTAGGTTGTAATCTTGACTAAAGAGTTGTACCAAAGAATATGGATATAAAGAATACGCATCATGTAGAAGTAAAATTTCTTATGGCGGGTCGTAACATTACGACCCGCTCTCACCAAAATATTTTTAAAAATCATTTCTTGATGAAGGAGGAAGACAGAAGGAAAATGAACACAAACAAAGAGCGTAACAATGTGTTGCTCTCATCGTACGTATGTATGTATGTATGTATGCCGATCAGACTGCGACAAGAATATATGTGTACATGTACACTCGAAGAATATTTTGTGTTAAAAATGTTCTATGTCATTAGCTGGGCGTATTTTATTTTGTCCCATAGTATAATTTTTTTAAATGCTTTGGAATGCTCGTTTTTTTTCTTTTAATAAAAAATGGTTTTTTATTCTTCTTATTTTTATTTATCTAAAAAACATGGCCTAATTTTTAAGCCAAAGATGGATAGCTTTATGTTCTTTTAATAATAAAATCGATGTTTTATTTTATTTTTATTTATCCAAAATTATTAAGCCAAAGATAGACAGCTTTACATATGTATGTTGATGAAATGAAAATAAAAATAGAGTATATTACTAACACTTTTATATGGCTGTAAATAAATAAATTCTCTCACTCATTAATCCATAACCATAGGCATGTGTTAACCTAGAGGAAAATTGTTAGTAATAATGTCAAGTCTACTTATTAACCCAATGATATGTATATGTGATCGGAAAATATAGAAAAATTGTACTGCACTAAATTCCCAAAGACACCGTATTTAACTTTGCAAGTATTCTTCCAAAAATCGAAATCATTTCTCATTGATATTAGTGAATACTACTGTGATATTTCCTTGGGTGTATCATTGAAGTCTGAAAAAAGCGACATGAACCTTCTTCTTTAAAAACTGAGAAGATTTTTATGCTCTTTTTAACGGACATTATTGATGTTCGTGTCCTATGTGTGTAAAAAGCCGAAGATGTTCTTCCCCTGAGGGACATTGGTGCCGACGTCTATTTTTAACACCAGAAAAATAAATAAAAAGTGGTCAAACAACAAAAACGCACGATGAGAATAACGCATTGTTACGCTCTTGGTTTCTGTATCATTCTCTTCTATCTTTCCCCCCGCATCATGAAATATTTTTGAAAAATATTCCAAAATATGTTAAAATGCACATTCTTTATACTGTATTTTCTTTGGTTGTACTTATTAATTTAGTAAGTATGTAGGTAAATAAGGATATGAAAAGAAGAAAATAATTTAAAAGTGGCATGTTCTGTTAGGGAAAATGTTTGACTATAAACCGCAGCAGATTCAAATACAGATGAAAGCGTAACATATCTTTGAAAAACTTTTCGTGGCTATTTTATTTACTCTGGGAGTTTTTGCCAGAAATCCTTTTGTTGAAGATACCTGACCTGCTGTTTGAACCGTGGCCTCACGCCAACGCACTACCTACTAAACTACGACGACTTCCCTCCACCACTACACCCATTTCATAATAACTGTTGTGTTCTACACAACAGCAGAACGGCTAATTAGCAATCTGCGACCGACTATGAGCTTATACTCCTTAAAAGCACGAAAAGGAACATAATAAAAATCCATTGAATGAGTTTCACACTCCATTAATGCAAAAAACTTTTCAGTTGCACCTCGTTGAACAATTTTACTTGAAAACAGTCATGAACGTCATGCTACCAGTCGAAGCCAAAAGTGGCTTTGGGAAGAACTGACAATCAGGTAAGTTTTGTTGAAAGTTAGATTTGATTTCCATTAAATCCTTCACTATAAACAGATCCCCTATGGGCAACTCCAAATTTGGACTAACACTGACCAATCTGAAGGAAATGTGTGGCCAGATGTAAACAACAGGAGAGCAATTGTGTTCCATTAGTGCAATTATAGGCTACACGTAGTGATTGTAAAACGCCTGTAGTTCCAAAAACTTATCTTTAAGTTTTTACCCCGTTATGATACGAGTAATTTACCGTCAATTCCTGACTATGGAGAGTAATTTTATAGGAAATAATTTCACAAAAAGTTTGTATAATTGGAATGATTCGCCTTTAAGTAGCTATAGCCTTCAGATCAATACCACTTACTTACTTAATTTCCAATTAAGAACCTAATTATTGGATATCGGCATGCTTCATTACACCCTTCCAGGCGACTTTCCTTCTTGCGCGCCTTAGACAGGGCTTCATCAACTTGGTCCTTCCAAAGCAAACATCATCGTCGCCTTCTCCCACTTCCGACATAAAGAAGATCGTGGCACCCAGCTTTTAGCACCAGTCACCAGTCTACTTCATTAGATCAATTCTAGGCCAGACGATCATTGATCATGGCGGTAACCCTTAATCACCAGATCACCAGTATTTGCACGAAATAATTTTAGTGAAGAAAAATTCTCCTCAATTAAATTGAAGTATGTAAATTGAATGAGACTCACCTATAGCCAGCTTTTGGCCAACATGAGAGAAATTATGGTCCAGGATAACATCAAATTGTAGAAATATTCACATGCATGACTTGATGATTCGTATGGGTTCAGTTGATGGTCTAAACCTGGTAGCAGAGTGTTATGATCTGTTTTTGTCTACGGAAAACAATTTTGACTCAAAATTTTTTTTACTAACAAGCTTGTGGGAAATGATTTCCCTATTTTTTGCTAATAGGACTGAGGGTTTCTATGAGTGAAACTTAGAGGAATTGCATTCAAACTAGAGGGAAATTATTTCCCTGTTTTTTGCTAATAGGAGCGGAGATTTCTATGAGAGAAATTTACTGGAAATCCATTCAAAATAACAGCAAGTTCCCAAACAAAATGCTTCATATTTGGTTTGAATAAAATCCTTCTATAGATGCTAAATAAATTCTCTGATTTGTTATCACTACACCTTATAATTCTAAATAAAACTAAACTGTAGTATAATTTCAGGCTTTTACAATAAAAATTTCTCTAATTTAAAGCACACTTTTAGGTTGTTATTTCTTTCTTTCTTTATAATTGTTATTTTCTTTACAAAATGTTCTTGAGAAATTTTAATCCCAAAGGTTTTGAACAACTAACGTTGGTATCCTTTGTAGCAAAATTTTCTTAAAGCGCCATAAAAGCCAAGCATACTTTTGGGATTTAACATTAAAATCATTTAAAATAATGAATATTTTAGGGCTTACAACAATTTCCCATTGAAATAAGCAGGATAACAAACAACACCTTTATAATAAGAGAAAGAATGTGACTCCCATTGACGTTTTCCTACTTGTTACATTAAATCGAAAAAAACTGAACGTCATCATCTTTGTGCGTTTTATTGTCATAAATGGCATCATCATCATCGTCAACATCATCATTTGCGTCAACGTCAGTGTAGCATTGGCAGGATGCCATTAAAAATATAAAAATCTAATAAGAAGACAACATGAAAACTACTTGATTTAACCACAATGCCTTGACGTACCTACCTACCTACCTAGTCACTCACTCGTTTACTCACTCAGTGACTTACTCATGGACTCATGTTTAAACGTTTATAAAGAAAAATAAAATCAATTTTGTATTCACATTAAATGGGGATCATTTTGCAAGCGAAGTATTCATAACTTTGTCATTAAAATAATTTTTTTTGTAACTGTTGGGTCAAAAGGTCAATTACTTTAAAAAATCATTAAAATTTATACAGAACTTGCAATGTTAGGCCAAGTATTTTACATTAAAAACTTTGAAGAAAATAATACATTTTATTTATACATAGAGGTCAAAGGTCAAAGGTCATTTTTGGGAGAAATAAGCTTTTAATTCAAATAGAATTAAACTCTCTATCGTGGCAACTTAGAACAGAATTTCAAAATGCTTAAAAAATGGGAAAATGAAGTGGAATTAAAGCAAAGGTCAAAGGTCACATATGGCGCCTAATTGAACAGCACTTTTGTTAGAGGTATTTTTTCGAAATTGATTTATAAAGCTGACGAATAATTGTAGAGCCTTTTAGGTGGAAGTGGATTTAAAGCAAAGGTCAAAGGTCACTGATGTCCTCTAATTGAACAGCACTTTTCTTGATTGTATTTCTTCGAAATTGATTTATAAGGCTGACGAATCACTGTAGCGTGTTTCAGGCTCAAGTGTAGGCAATACAGGCTGCGTCAAACATTATGAAGGACGCCAGTATTCCCAGGCGAGGTATTACTATGCTTTCCAAAAACCAGGCGACCATCAAAGCATTATATTCTAACGTAATGAACTGCAAGACGGTATACAACTGTTGCAAGTGTTTTATAAGCCAACACACTACCTACTGAACTACAACGACCTTAAGTTTCTACATTTTCTCTCAATCGAATGGAATTTTATGTTAGGAGAGGAAGTGTGTTCCAGGACCAGGCTTATTCCCCCAAGAGATTGGCTGGAAGTTTCGGGAGATTTCATCTTATAATCTAAACCGCAAACCAAGTGTTTACCAACTTTCTTATCTTGTTTTGCTTATAGAGACGACAGAAGCTTGATGGAGACGATTCCAGCACGCATTTTTGTATCACTCTTCGACCAGGCCATGAAGGGGAAGACAACATAATTCGTGATCATATTTCTCACATTTCAGTTGGTGCGTGAGGTTAGTATACAGCTCGACGGTTAACCACAAGCATCTTTAGATTGATCTCACCTAGCTTCGCCTAATGGTATGCAGCATTCTAAATTTCAGTACAGATTTGTCTCCATTGATTCCAAAATTCGGAAATATCAGAAGAAAAACATTGTCTTCAGACTAATCAGTGGCATAGATCTTACCATTCTGGTTATGGCAAGACAGTCAAATCGCCTCAAATTTGTCTTCAAATTATTCTTTCTTACAGGCTTAAAGTCTGCCTACAAAATCCCCCATATTTCTACTGAACAAAGCAACTCAATAAAGTTGACAATAAAAAACACTGTCTGCCACTCAATGTATTGGCAGCAACAACGAATGATTCGATGTGATAGTATTTTTCAAATACTATTGAGCATGAAAATATTGGAATTAAGGAAACTAAAAAAAAAAACAAAAACAAATTAAGGAATCCTTGTAAGGTGTCATCATCATTACCATCATCATCATCATAATTCTACGAGTATACAATTTAACTAAAGCTCATACACTTATATGACAAGGAACTGGAAACAAAACAATTTGAAATTACAAAATCAAGTAGAATTGTATTGACATTGAAATGAGAATGATGACGACTGTAAAGGTAAGAATGGAAAAATTGATTTTTATTTTCTAAAAACCCATAAAAGGTAATAAAAACCTAAGGTTGTTTATGTTTTTCTAAGGTATGTAGTTTAAAAAATTATGAAAAATATTTCAATTAATAAAATATTATTGCATACTTTAAGGCATAGTGTCAATAAGTAAAAATATTGCTGCATACTTTAAGGCAAAGAATTATTAAGAAAAAAACTGTGCCATAAATTAAAAAATATTGTTTCTTAATTAAACAGAAAGTGTTGTAAACCTTAAGGCTTTTTAATGAACAAATTCATTTGCCTACTTTAAGGGTTATTGGAAATTTTCTTTCGCATACTGTATTCAGTCTGTTGTACCCATAAAATAAATTACCAGTTTGATTAACAAGTTCCAATACACCAGCATCCCCTTGGATAGTTTGTTGCAAAGTCATTCATAGACTGACATCCACTCTATGCTCTCCCACTCTCATCATACGCATTGAAATTGATGGCAATCGTTTAAAGTGAATTGCTTTAAGTGTGATAATAAATGAGTTGCAAAGCCATTTTATATCGTTACAGCTAAAGAAGATACAAATCTTTATTGATGACCTACCCCCTCACCCTTCTACACAAGTTGTGGAAAAAATACTGGACCAAAATGACAGCCAACAAACTGAATGTTACAGAAACAAAAATAAAATAAAAAAGGGACGGGCCACAGGAAAACGAAGAGAACAGAAATTGACAATTTATGGGAACAAGATATTGGTCATGATCGAAATTCTGTATGTGTATGTCCTAGACTACAACAACAACAACAACAACAATCAAACAATATTGAGGAGAGTAGTTTTTCATTGTCAAAATCCATCACGTTTTGGCACATTTGGCAGTTTGACATTTAACAAATGCACGTAAAAGTATGTTACTGAGATAAAGCGCTAGAAAGAGAGAGAAAGAGAGAGTGGTTGGAAATTTATGTCAAAATACTGTTACAAAATTGTCAAGGCTTATGGAGAATAGTAACTAAAAACAATAGCATACTTCTAGGAGAAAAAAGAAAATTTAAACTGAAGACTACGTTAAGGATATCAAAACGTTCAAAGGAGAGCAAATGCATACTTTTAGGCGAAAAGAAAATTGACAATAAAAACTAAGTTTAAAAAATATTTGAAATGTTTTTAGAATTCGGAAAATTGTGGTCAAAAAAATTATTTTTAGAAAAATTCTGTTTAAATTTTATAGATAAAATTAACTCCTTAGCTGAGTCTAAAGAGGAGTCTATGACCCTCGTGTGACCTTTAGCAGAAGCAGAGTATGTCAAAGACTTGTGCCACTCAAAAAAAAAAAAGAAATGTCTTCAGGCTCCTAAAACCACGATCTACTGGATGCTGTAGAAGTAAAGCATTCGTTCAATGTTGAAAGCTGCACGGCTTGAGCTCACTTTATAATAAAGGGTGTTTTTTATAGAGGTATAGAACTTTAAGTTGGCATTACTTTTCAAGATGGCGACCGATTTAACAGCTGTCAAGTGATTTATTCTCAGTTTGGTTTGGCAATTCACCATGAATAGACTCACGCCTGAACAACGCTTGCAAATAGTGCAATTTTATTTCGAAAATAATGGTTCTGTGCGGAAAACGTATCGCGCACTACGTCCATTTTATCGTCGACAAAATCGTCCATCAGAGCAGTTAATTCGATTAACCATGGAACGTTTTCGCACCACGTTTACTCTTATTGATAACTCGCATCCCCAGAGACGCTGTACGGTGCGTACAGAAGAAGCTATTGCTGCTGTAAAGCGTAGCATTGAGGAAGACCCGAATGAGTCCATCCGCCATCGAGCACAGGAATTGGATCTGTGTCCATCCACTTTATGGAAGATTTTGCGGAAGGATCTTGGTTTGCGTGCTTACAAAATCCAACTCGTGCAAGATTTGAAGCCAAACGATCATCAAGTAAGGCGTAGATTCGTCGAATGGGCCCAAAACGAGATTACCGTTGTTCCCGATTTTCATAAGCGAATTTTGTTTAGCGATGAAGCGAACTTTTGGTTGAATGGCTACGTCAACAAACAAAACTGCCGCATTTGGAGTGAAGGTAATACTCAAGTGTATGTGGAAACACCGTTACATCCAGAAAAACTGACTGTTTGGTGCGCTTTATGGGCTGGTGGAATCATTGGTCCGTACTTTTTCAAAAACGATGGTGGCCAGAACGTTACAGTCAATGGTGATCGGTATAGAGCCATGATTACTAACTTTTTCATTCCTGAATTGAATAACCATGATGTCCAGGAGATGTGGTTTCAACAAGACGGCGCAACATCACACACAGCTCGTGCCACAATAGATTTATTTAAAGACACGTTTGGTGACCGCCTAATTTCACGTTTTGGACCTATGAATTGGCGTTCAAGATCTTGTGATTTAACACCGCTAGACTACTTTCTGTGGGGCTATGTAAAGTCATTGGTCTATGCGGTAAAGCCACAAACGCTTGACCATTTGGAAGACAACATTCGCCGTATTATTGCCGATATACGGCCACAAATGTTGGAAAAAGTCATCGAAAACTGGACGTCCAGATTGGACTAAATCCGCGTCAGCCGTGGCAGTCATATGCCAGAAATCATATTTAAAATGTAATGCCACAAGATTATCTTTCGGATAAATAAAATTCATGTCAATCGAATAATCCATCGTTGTTTTATTGCAACTTAAAGTTCTATACCTCTATAAAAAACACCCTTACATCGTATAAATAATACACAACATTCCATCATTATATTTAAAATCCACTCTTTGTGTATCTTTACTTCCCTCAAAACTTTTTTACTTATGAAATTTATTTAATAAATCCCCTTAAATGCAAATGCCTTTCGGGGAAAAATCTTTAACAATTCCTCCAAAAGAAGTTTAGTTTCTCGCTACTGTTGAAATCAAATTCTGTTATACTGTGATACTCGCTTTTTTTTCGTTAAATTTTTAATGAACTTTTCAGTTGAGCAGGATATATTTCTAAAGCATTTCCGTTAGATTTAACATTCTTCTACACTTGTATACAGTTTCCATGATATTCATAATAATGCAAACACAGGTTGTGGCCATATTTATATGGATGCTGCATAGCAAATTTAAATTCCAACATTGGCACTGAAAAGCTTTTGCAAATGCAGAAATTTCTAATGTAAACTCGTGGTATAATATTATTAATAGCTACAGGGTGTGGCTATACAAATAAGGACACAGGGTTAAATTTTCTAATTATTTTAAATAAATGATTTGAAGGGACATATTTCAAATGATAAGCTCTTCAAAGTATGCAAACAATTTAAGGTTAATAACACTCACATAAAAACAGAGTGTAGCCAAACATTTAAGGACTTAACTTAGTAATATTGTTATGTTTTTATCTTTTGAAAACGTTTAAAATATAAGCTCGTAGTTTAAAAATAAAATTAAAATAAATTTGTGTTTAGTTTTAATTAAAATTCTTTCTTATTCGCACAATACTGTGTGCCACTGTTCACAACTTGATGTAACAACAACAACTGCTTTTCTTTGTTATTCTTCTGTTTACACCCTTTGCATAAACATTAACAATTACTGGTCGACAGATCTTTGTAACGGAGATCTTCAAAACACTATTACTCTTTTCAAACACACCGCGTCTTCACACAAGACTGTTTAAACTTCACTAACTCACTCGCCCGCTTTGCCTTGCCTTTTACATGGCAACGTAAACAGTCTGATGAATGTTCTTGAAGTTGAATGTTCGTGGCTTAGCCTTCTCGAAATCTCTATAAATGTAAACATCGTTGTTTCATTATTATTGTTTGTGTATCGTTTACATTTATTCTTATAGTGTATGTTGTGGTATTTTTGTTTACTTGTTTACCATTTTTATGCTGGTGTTTGTTGTTGTATTTTTGTTTACTTGTTTACCATTTTACTGTTAAGTGATGTAATAGCAAAACACCAGTATCTAGATTCTTCATTTTTGTAAAAATTATATCGGGACATCAGTTAAGTGAATCGTATCTTTAAATTTCAATAAAACAAACGACTTCTTTGGGTGGAAATCCGAAATGTTCAATTCCAGATGAGTCTGACGCATAAACTGAGTTTGACTGATGGCATGGAAGTTATTCGCATACGTCTGCAACTTAAGCAAACCCAACGACATCAAATCGCATGATCTCGGTGGTCGGTTCACATTACCTGCGTGAAATTACCAGGCCCTGCGTAATATACATTGTGGCAGGAGGACAGTGGCACGTAGCGCTTTTTTGTTGAAATCACATGTCATGAGTGCCGAGAAATATGAACCGATTATACCATCAGCCCAAAGTGCACACAAAACAGTGAGTATTTTTGTAATGGACGCTCTTGCATCTCATGTGGATTTCTGTATCCCATATTCGACAATTTTATTTGTTTACCTAAACAGCCATCTCAGGATGTGCTCTTGTGCAACTTGTATAGGAAGTACAAAGGCTAAGGTTTAACAGTAATATGTGATGATCAGACCACCATCTGAACGCTCGACTAGAGAGTATTATGGAACTGTTTGGTCTAGCTGACTTAACTGGACATGGAAAATAGGATCACTCTATGCTTGACCCCAGTTTAATTAGCTGGCAGATAAGCTTTTGTTAGGAGGAAAAATTTCTGTGGACTGGATTTGAAAGCATATACTTAGAGAAAGTGAGAAAGCTAATATTTTTCTCCAACCAAAGTGCTTTGGGATAATTTAAATGTTTGCTGGACAATTGCAATGGGAAGAGATTTGACTTTTTTGGTTAACAGGCTATACAGGAGTAGTCTGAGGTGATAGAAGCCTGCAGACTTGAAGAAGACTTATTTAGAACACGAATTGCTTCATGTCGAAAATGTAAATTCTGTTCTGAGGAAAACAAATTACCACAGATCTGGGTTCAGTGCAGAGTTAAGAACCTCAGAATGAAATACCTGGATACCTATCAAGTACTAGGTACAGGGGGTTCTCCTTACTAATAATGAACAACATGGTTACATTCAAATTTCAGATTCAAAAGTAAAGAAAACAGTATAGAGGCGATGTTGTAGGGATGTTCTATATAAAGTGAGCGTCAAAAGTTACTGTACACTAAAAATAAAATTCTAACAAATTTAAATTCTAAAGTTCAACTTTTACCGCTTAAGGAGAGTGCCCAAAAAAATTTAACAATATTTTGAAATTTTTTTTGTAATATTTTTTGTATCAATTTTAAAAACTGGCAATGTAAGAATTTTAAAATAAAAATAACGGTTATTTATTAGTGTATATCTTTTTTAAGGAACAGTTTCTTTTGATGCTCACTGTATATATGTTTATTGAGGACAGTACAATATAGTCGAAAAATACTAGCACCCCCATACGACAATACTACACTTAGAGCTTTTGGTAGAAGATTGCTGACATGAGGTCCTTCAAAAGATGTATTTGTTTCATATTCAAGGTACCTTAAAAATGTTTTAACGGGTGATTTTTTAGCTATTATCTTTTTGGCAACACTGGTTTAAACAACTCACGCACGTTTCGTATTTTGTTTCACTGTCAAACATCTTCCGTTTGGTCTATAATTTAACCATGAATCGTCTTACAAACGAACAACGCTTGCAAATCCTTGAATTTTATTATCAAAGTGCGTGCTCTGTTAAGAAAGTTCATCGCGCGCTTCTTCCATTTTATAAACTGACCATAAATCGATCCACTGAAGCGGCTATTCGGGCTATTGTGACTAAATTTCGCATCAAATTTACATTGTTAGACATTAAACCACCAACACGCTTACGTACAGTGCGAACTGAAGAAAATATCGCAGCTGTATCGGCCAGTGTTAATGATGACCATCAATTATCGATTCGTCGCCGTTCGCAGCAATTGGGCCTCTGTTACTCAACAACGTGGAAAATTTTGCGGCGCAGTCGCGGTCAACATTTGTATGAAATAATCTTCAAACATTAAATTATATGGACCGTACTATCGATTCAAATAAAGATTTCATGAATTTTTCTGAATTTTATTTGGTTTTTTTTTTTAATTTTTCCTATGGCTCTTAAAAAATCACCCATTAAATCCATTTAACCTTACATTAAGGTAGTTAGTGCATTAGGAATACGTATTTACGTATGTACATATTGCTAAAACCAGTGTTTCTCTGAAAAAAATTTAAAATTTTGTTTACGAAACGTTTTCTTATCTACGATATGTGCTTAGAAATTCGTAGTTTCTACTGTTGTTGTGATTCTAAAGTAAATATTTTTACTGCTGCTGTAGTGTACGGCAAAATTATCTTCAAAAAAAAATTTAAATTCTTTTTTTTTCACAAATAAAAACATGATTTTGAGCTACAACTACACAACAATCGCATTTCCGACATTTTTTGGTCATGTTCAGAATGCAAAAGCAGCACTTAAAACAATGTTTCATTCGATGTAAACAAATCAAAAATATTTCTTTTGGTGTTGATTTTTGTTTTTCCATTTTAAACATGAGTTTCTAATGAAATAAAACAATTATTTCGTATACATACATACATTAAATATATTAAAACAACAGAACAAATTTAAGTATTAAAGTTCCTGGTGATATTTTGTTTTTTATCTGAAAGTAAATATAGAGCAGCAGTAGCGTATGTCTCTAACAGATGCAAGATACTGTGACTAAGCAAATGTTACTTATGCCGGGTGAGGTGAAGTGAAAGACAACAATAAAAATAATAAAAAAAATGCAATAAAACAGTCCAAAAAGAATAAAACTGTTGCTTCCATACTTAACATGTTTATTTATTGGACTTCTAATCTGAATTCATTTGGCTTGTGGAAACATTTATTCGTTAGACAGGTTGTTCACAAAGTAATAAGGTTTTAAGACGTTTTTTAAAGAATTTATGCATCAGATTTCTTTCTAAGAGCGTAAAGACTCAAAATGATAATACAAACCACAAATATTGTTGCAATGAAATTGTTTTTATTATTATACAGGGTGGCTGATATGTATTGCAACCAACTTCAGGTTGTTATCATTTGTAAACCGCTCGTCTGACAGCTGACAGATTTATTCCACTGACAGTTCATTTTATTATTTACAGGCTTACAAAAGCATTTTGATCTATTGCATTCAGAAAAAAAGTTATTCGTGATAGAATTCAAGCGTGATAGTGTGATTGCTTTATATTTGGCTGGAAGACCACAGGTGGCTATCGTTAGAGCCCTCCAGCATGTGTGAATAAATCTTTTGTTTCTCGTACCATTGCTCGTTACCGTGATACTGGCAGTGTTGCATCACGTCCAAAAAGTGGACGAAAAAAACGGTAACAACACCAGAAATTATCCGAAAAGTGAAGGCCAGATTTGATCGAAATCCACGCCGCAGTGGTAGAAAAATTGCTCGTGAGCTGAACATATCGCGAGAACGGATGCAACACATATTGAAAAATGAGCTTGGACTAAAGCCATTGAAGCTCCAAAAAGTGCAGTAGCTCACCGGTGGACAAAAAAAGTTAGACTGGAAAGAGCCAAGGAGTTACTTCGCTTGCACGAAAGTGGCCAGTTACCGAATTTGGTTTTCTCCGATGAGAAGCCATTCCAAATTGAGCAGTTTGTGAACAAACAAAATGATCGGGTTTACTTGCCAAAGACGTCAACCTGCATTTGGCCGCCAGAACTCAAGCGCCGCAGATGGTAATGGTGTGGGCCGCCGTAACGGCCGATGGTCGCTCCCCGCTTGTATTCATCGACCGTGGGGTCAAAATAAATGCCGAATATTATCGGGAAAATGTATTAAAGACAGTATTGAAGCCCTGGGCAGACAAACATTTCGGCCGCAGACCATGGACATTCCAACAGGACTCAGCACCACCGCACTCAGCACGCGTCAATCAAGAATGGCTTAAAAAGGAGGTTCCTCGCTTCATTTCTACCGCACAATGGCCACCAAAATCTCCGGATCTCAATCCGTTGGACTTTTGCGCCTGGGGCATTTTGGAGAGTAAGGTTCTCACTAAAAAATACCAAAGTGTCGATCATCTCAAGACGGCGCCTTTGTCGTCCGTTTGAAGGCCATAATTCGTACCAAAGGTAGCCAATTCGAACAAATCTAAACTGATTCTAAAATTTGATGTTATTTCCAAAATTTTTTGCTTTTGAACAATAAAATTAAAAAATATAGCGCTTTACTTTGTTGCATTATATATCAGCCACCCTGTACTCTGGTAGGCAATTTTCTGACATTTATTTTTTAAATACGTTAAACGACATACGACTCTATACATGATGTATTCAATAAGTCTCATTTTTAACTTATTTAAATTGGTCATTACAACCCTGTAGTATGCATTACAACCTAGCTCCTCACACTACTTATCGTGTATATGTTAATTTTATACATGAACTGCGGAGTCGATAGTTTAATGTCTTTTCCAAACGACAGATTTTTTGAGAAACTTTTCATGGCACTTTTATTTACTCTCAGATAGCTTTTGCCATAAATCTATTGAGAGGAAGTCGCCTAAGAAGTCGTTTTGTTGGAGATCTCTGACCTGGGGTTTGAACCAAGGCCTCATGCCTACTACAATATTCGGCATTCATCTGTCGCAACTACAAGTTACATGATCACTTCAATTCGCCCAATTTTTGGTTACTTTTTTGCAATAAATCTGATTGTATGCCGTCAATGGCGGCTTTAATATTGGCTTCCAATGGTTCAAGGCCTGCTGGTTTAGCGGCATAAATTAATGACTTAATATAGTCTCATTAGGAAGGAATCCAGAAACCTTTATTCGTAGAAACGAGGTGACCAATTAACAGAACCACTTTTGTAATGAAAATTCTCATCAAATGGATTTTGCAATAAATTGCTTGTTAAATACACTGTGCGACAAGTTGCGTCATATTGTTGCAACCTAATAACAGTAATGTTTGGCGGATTAGCAGAGGTCACCATTCCACGTAATGATATCGTCTTGCTCATTTCGAAAAAATAAACGATCATGATCGTATCCCTATAAACCTCACTAGACTTACTCACATCCTTAACTGATCATTACAACACTTTAGTAAAGATTACAACCTAGCTTTTCACAACACTCATACAGTAATCCTTCGATTTACGTTGCTTCGATTAACGTTATTTCGATTTACGTCGTCAAATTGTTTGTTCCCTCTAACTTCAATTTGCGTCGTCATTCGATTTACGTCGCCTTTTTTTTGGAACCAACTGCGACATAAATCGAGGGATTACTGTAATTTTTTTAAGTTCCTTGTTAAAAACATACTACTTTATAGTATGAGCAATATGAAATTCGATTTATGTCGTTTCGATTTACGTCGCCTTTTTTTCGAACCAGCTGCGACGTAAATCGAGGGATTATTGTATTGTGTGTGTACAAAATTATCGAAGAGCGGGTCCTACAGTTTAACATCAACAGATTTGAGAACATTTTTATGTCAAATATTTACTACCAAAGTTTTTTTTTTTGTGAGAAGACTGCTGAGAGGGAAGGTCGACAAAAGAAAAAATTTTTTACACTCTTTTTTTCCCGAAGTCATAGCTGAGTTTAGCAACGACTAAAAACTTACCATAATAGTCAGTTTTTAAATGTATGTAATGATCATTAAGATTTTTCTCTCCAAATACGGTGATTTTGCTCAAACCAAGAATGAACTGCAGAACTAAATACTATTTTTTGATAAAAAAAATGCTCATCTTCAGCGAGCTTCAAATGAGTCTAATCAGCCTAAAAATGCATCACAAATAAGTGGAAATAATTTTCAACGGCACAGTTTTTAAAGTTAATTAAATAAGGCTATTGAATGCATAACAAAAGAAAAGAGTCATATGCATGGGGTACATAATAATTTTCTGTGTTCATGACCGACTACAGAGATGAAAACTTCCCTCATGACATCAATTTATGTAACGGGTGACTTTTTAGCTATTATCTTTTTGGCAACACTGGTTTAAACAGCTCACGCACGTTTCGTGTTTTGTTTCACTGTCAAACATCCTCCGTTTGGTCTATAATTTAACCATGTATTGTCTTACAAACGAACAACGCTTGCAAATCATTGAATTTTATTATCAAAATGCGTGCTCTGTTAAGAAAGTTCATCGCGCGCTTCTTCCATTTTATGGTCAGTTTAATCGACCCACTAAAGTGGCTATTCGGACATTGTTGGATATTAAACCACCAACACGCTTACGTAGAGTGCGAACTGAAGAAAATATCGCCGCTGTATCGGCCAGTGTTAATGATGACCATCAATTATCGATTCGTCGCCGTTCGCAGCAATTGGGCCTCTGTTACTCAACAACATGGAAAATTTTGCGGAAGGAAGGAAGGATGTGAAGCCTTTCAAAATACAGCTGGTGCAAGAATTGAAGCCGAACGACCTACCGCAAGGCAGAATTTTTGGTGAATGGGCTCTTGGAAAGTTGGCCGAAGATCCACTTCTTTATCGAAAAATTGTGTTCAGCGACGAAGCTCATTTTTGGCTACCAATGCATCCAGAAAAGGTCACAGTTTGGTGCGGTTTATGGGCTGGTGGCATCATTGGACCGTACTTCTTCAAAGATGCTGCGAATCGTAACGTAACCGTGAATGGTGAGCGCTACCGTGAGATGATATCCAACTTTTTTGCCCAAATTGCAAGAGCTTGACTTGCATGACATGTGGTTTCAAGAAGACGCTGCCACATGCCACACAGCACGCGTAACAATGGACTTATTGAGAGGCGAGTCCGGTGAACATTTTATTTCACGTTCGGGACCGCTCAATTGGCCGCCTAGATCGTGCCTTTAGACTATTTTTTGTGGGGCTATGTTAAAGCTCATGTCTATACAGACAAGCCCGCTTCAATTGACGCATTGGAAGACAACATTGAAGAATTTATTCGTGAGATACCGGCCGAAATGTTGGAAAGAGTATGCCAAAATTGGACTAAGCGGTTGGACCATTTGAGGCGCAGTCGCGGTCAACATTTGCATGAAATAATCTTCAAACATTAAATTACATGGACCGTACTATCGATTCATATAAAGATTTCATGCATTTTTCTGAATTTTATGTGTTTTTTTTTGAAAAATTTTCCTATTATAATCAGACATTGAAAAGCCGTCTCTATTGTCTTAAACCAACTGGCTGATTTAATTCTACGTAAAAATTGCGCTTTATACAGCGAAAAGTTATTACTATCAAACGTAATAAAAAATTATATCAAATCGCCTCTGCTTTACGATCAGCTATTCAAAGATACATATGAACATACGTAAGTGGTCATTACAACCACTTTAGTCAAGAGTGCGACTTAGCTTCTCACACCACTTATGTTGTATGCGTGTTAATTTTATCTGCAAAGGTTTAATGTTTAAAGTCGACTCAGAACGACAGATTATTGAGAAATTTCTTCATGTGAATTTTTTATTTGCTCTCAGATTTTTTGCCAGAAATCTGTTGAGAGGAAGTCGCCGACGAAATATTTTTTCGTATTTCATTATGTTTGACATGTCTGACCCTGGGGTTTGAACTGTGGCCTCACGCCTAATAAGCCAACACACTACCTACTAGACTACGACGACTTCAACACACACACACTCTAAATTCAAAGCTTATTATTATTATCAACACTATCCCATAACTGTCCTGGATCAATTAAGAGTCCTGCTCCATCGCTAGGCTCACTTGGCTCACAATGGATAGAAGGCGTACCAGCTACTTGGACTTGGCCGTAATATCATCTCGATCACAGTGGCCATGCTTACAGGCCACCCATACCGCCTTCTCTTTACCAAGGTGGCTACTTAGTTTTGTTACTGTCGAACACAATACTCTCATTTGTTGCCTTAATCTGTGTATGTGTTCATTGTTATTTACATTAACTGGGTTATTAAATTTAGGATAATAACGTTATTATAGTCTCAAGAGAAATAAACAGCAAAATAATCATCTTAAGAAAGTAATCTTTTACGCAAACAATACAGCTCCTTGGGAAAATTTTCGTTTCTTTTTTCAGTACAAGTTTATGTTATTTCTTGTAGTAAAAAATACAAAAAATAGAAAAATAAACAAACAATTTAACATTAATTTTCAAAATATTTTGTGAAAATATTTATGTGTACACGCTTTAACACACATTTTCCACTTTATTTTTCCCTCTCCGGTCGTATAAGCAATGGCAACACTTATACGCTCCGTTATATTTTCCTGTGTTGCATGCATTTTATGATGGAGGGTAATATGGCTGACTCTTGTTCTGTTTGTCTCTCTCTCTCTCTCTGGCTTTGTATGTTTGTGTTTGTTTTTGTTTGTCATGCGTAATTAATTTAATCGACTGTAAATTATAATTGAATTTTAATTGTTAATTTTAGTCAAATTTCATACTGTTATATAACTTTTTTATTATTATTGTTGTTGTTTGTTTGTGTGTTTTTATTTTTATGTTAATAATGAGGTTATTAAAGTGCAAAATAATAGCAAAGATCATGTGATTTGTTACAATTTTTGAAATTCTGAATAATTGGGTACGTGAACGAACAAAATTATTGTGTTTGGAACAATACCTGTCCATATGGAATCCAAAAGAGTCCAATGCATTCCGTAAAACTCACTGTTTGGTGTGGATTTTGGGTTGGCAGCAGCAACGTTTCATATTTATTTAAGAACAATGAAGTCGCCGTGGTCTAGTAGGTAGTGTTTTGGCTTATTAGACGAAAAGCCGGGGTTCGAGCCCCAGTCAAGACATTAAAATAAAATACAAAAAGTATTTCTTCGGCGACTTCCTCTCAGCAGATTTCTGGCAAAAACTCTCAGAGCAAATAAAATTGACATGAAAAGTTTCTCAAAAAATCTGTCGTTCGGAGTCGACTTTAAACTGTAGTTCCCGCCACTCATGCATAAAATTAACACACACAACATAAGTGGTGTGAGAAACTAGGTCGTAATCCTGACTGAAGGTTTGTAATGACCAATTGTCCAATTTGTAATGAAATTGTCCTGAATTAGATGATCAGAACACCATCCACATGTTATTTAAATAGGACAGCTTTATGTGCCACACAGATTACAGTGCGTTTTGATGGCATATCCACCTCATGTAGAGGTGATGTAAACTGGCTTTCGAGAACATGTGATTTGACCTCGTTAGAGTTTTTCTTGTGGGGTTTTCTTAAGTCGCAAGTGTATGCGAATAAGCAAATAACAACCGCTGCCCTCAAACGCCCATAAAAGCAGTAATTTATGAATGCATATCTTTTTTAATGTACAGTTTCTTTTGACGCTCATTGGATATATGTATGTATGTTGAGGGCATTACAATAAAGTGAATAGTCGAAAAATATTAGCACCGCCGTACGACAATACTACACTTAGAGCTTTTGGTAGAAGTTTGCTGACATGAGGTCCTTTAGAAGAAGTACTTGTTTCATATTCAAGGCACCATCACAATGTTTTAAACCCATTTAACGTTACATTAAGGTAGTTAGTGCATTAGGAAGACCTAGTTACGTACATATTGGTAAAAGCAGTGTTTCTCTGAAAAAATTTTAAATTTTTGTGTACAAAACGTTTTCTTATCTCCGATATGTGCTTGGAAATTCGTAGTTTCTATTGTTGTTGTGCTTCTAAATCTATTCTATTCACAGGTGTATGCGAATAAGCAAATAACAGCCGCAGTCCTCAAAAGCCCATTAAAGCTATCACATCGGTCAAATTTAGACTGGTTTATGTGCCAGAGTCATGGTACATACAATACAACATACAACTACATACATAATGGCATCAATAGGACTTTCAAACAAGTAAAGTATTTCGATTATATTTCACACACACTTCATTTTATTTATTTAGGGAAACGCTTAATGAGAGATCGGATGATAGGTCCAATTGACGTTTAAAAGAGACTGAGGGTAAGCTGTGATTGGTACACGTAGGAGGAAACGTGTTAAGACGTTAGTCTGTTTTGATCCCGACAGCCATCACAGTGCAATACTTTCTTATAGCAAAGTCGACGTAGTCTAGTTGGTAGTGTGGTGGCTCTGACAAAAGCCCATAGTTCAAAACCCAACCTAGACATGTCAGGTAAAATATAAAAAAGTATTTCTTTCGGCGACTTCCATTCAACAGTCTTGTGGCAAAAACTCTGAGAGTAAATCAAATTGTCATGAAAAGCTAGTCGGAGCTGACATAAAACTGTAGGTCCCACCACTCGTGGATCAAATTAAAGCACTCACCATTGGTGGTGTGAGAAGCTCGGTTGTAATCCTGACTAAAAGGTTGCAATGACCAATTCAAGTAAGTAAGAATAGCCTGTCGGATCTACTGAACTTAATCCAATGTAACCCAGCATGACCAGCATTAAGCCAACAGCATTTAGGGAGCTAACCTGGGACATCTTGCATGTGACTATTCATGCGCGGGGCTTCTTAATAATACTGGAAAATTGTGTTTATTTTTTTAAGAACAGAAGCTCAATTATTCTCTTTCGTATCTTAACAGCTCAAGGCAAAGTCCTTACATGAGATGAGAAATGAAACAGTTCAGCAAAGTTTTTTAAAGAATTGTGTACCGTATCCATGGTCCCGAAATCAGAAAGATTTAAATTAATGCTCTGGTGGAAGAATTCTATAGCGGGCGGTCTATAAACTTTTTCCCACACAGTGAAGGCTTTATTAATTTCTGGAGGTGAATTTATTTGCGCACTTCCGCCTGTTTTGTAGGTATTACTGTAGAATTATAATAATGATTGGCTCTTGTATGGGTTCTAAGCTAAGCTTAACGAAACTAACCTAACTTATATTAATCTATGGATGACAAGAATTTAAATAATTTTGATTCATGTGAAGTCGCTGTAGTTTAGGGAATGGTGTGTTGGCTTATTAGACGTGAGGCCACGGTTCAAACACCACCAAAACTCTGAAATATAAAAAATATTTCTTTGACGACTTCCCCTCAGCAGATTTCTGGTAAAAACTCTGAGAATAAATAAAATTGCCATGATAAAGTTTCCCAAAAATATGATGTTCGGAGTCAAATTTAAATTGTAGGTCCTGCCACTTATGGATAAAATTAACACACACAACATATGTAAATGGTGTGAGAACATGGGTTGTAATTCTGCTTGAAGGGTTGTAATGAACAAATTATGTATGTAGGCATGTTTAAACATACAATAAGCGCCATAAGTGAGTCAAGACTTTTGTTCTTAAGTATAAAACAGTTTTGTTCTTAAGTATAAAAAATTTCCTTTATCATGAATTGTTGTTTTTGTTTTAACATTTTATAAGTAATAAATAAACGTTTTTATTTTTGGAAATTTATTTGACTATTCCCATTTACTTTTCTCGCTATCCTAAGAAAATGAATTATTTCAGTGGTGTTTACTCACTTTTGGTGCTCACTGTATTTTATATGAAGATATTGTATATGCTATTATTTTGCACAACACTGTACACTAATTTGGTTAATTATACTCACAGATTTTTTCGATTTAAAATTATTTGGAAAAATATAGGCGTTGCGGCAGCATACAGCATATCATTATGCCCATAAACTGCTGCAAAACTGCAAATTAAAAGCAGTACTCACTCACTCACCCACTATTATTATTATTTTAAACAACATGTTTAAATTTAATTAATTATACATTGGTCCGCAGAGTGAGTAAACAATTATTGACTGAATTTATATGCAAAATTTTAAATAAAATTTCATTTGAATTAATCACTGCGATTGGATGCATGCATGCATGCATGCATATAATTAATAACGCCATTAAAGCCAACTTAATGAACAATTAGTAATTAACGTGGTTATAATAATTTCAATTTAAATACAAAACTTTTATGTGAACAACAACAATAACAACAAGAATAACAATAAAAAAATGAAAAATTAACATAAAATTTCATTTAAAATGATGGCAGGCAGTTAAAAAAATTATGACAGGCAGCAGAACATTATGAAACTGACAGGAATTCTTCGTTTTTTTTTTTTTGTTTTGAAGGGGAATGGGGTGGTGCTTAACAACGCCCTACCCTAGTATACTGTATATAAATTTACATAAAATGTATTTAAACGACAACAACAATAAACACAATATTAACAAGCTTATAATGCAACAATATAAGACACCTGCTAAGCATAAGAGCTGAGCAGAGGCTGTGATTGATGGCAGTTCCTTATAAAATTCTTTTAAAAGAAATTGCATCAGAAGTAAGAAATTTAAGTTTGTTTTTAAAAAATAACTCTAAAAAGTTTTCGTTAAGCTTGCTTTGGTACATACTTTACTCTTTAGTTAGGATTATGACGTCACTTCTCACATCACCAGTGTTGTATGTGTCAATTTCATTCATATGTGGCAGGACTATGAACGATAAATTTTAGAACGACTCTTCTCATGGCAATTTTATTTCCTTTTAGGGGATTTTACCAGAAGATTACGTAGAGGAAATCGTTGAAGAAATATTCTGAGCTGAGGGGATTGAATCAAGTGATCTCGTCTAATAAGCCAACATACTTTTGATTAGACTACGGCGATTTCCATTTACTTTTCTTTTTAATAGAATATGCTTAGAGGAAGCATTTCAAAGCATTTCGTCCTCGATAAAATTCCCTGAGGTTAGACTAGATGCAAAGCTGAGCTATTGAAAGCAGATTAAGTACGCAACATCAAAAGCAGTTAAGATAACAAAACAATTAAGTGCACGATAGATAAGCGTCCGTGGACCTATCTCAGGCAGTAGGAAACTTCTCACAGATAGTAGACTCCTCTACATACATACATAATTGATCTTTACAACCCTTCAGTCAGGATTACGACCTAGCTTCTCATACCACTTATGTTGTGTGTGTTAATTTTATCCCTAAGTGGCGGGACCTACAGTTTAAAGTCGACTCCAAATGACAGATTTTTGAGAAACTTTTCATGGCAATTTTTATTTACTCTCAGAGTTTTTGCCAGAAATCTGCTGAGAGGAAGTCGCCGTAGAAATATTTTTTTCATATTTTCGTTTTGATATCTGACCTGGGGTTTGAACCGAGGTCTTACGTCTAATATCTAATAAGCCGACACACTACCTACTAGACTACGGCGACATCAAAAGACTCCTCTATGGATCAGTAATATGGGGTCCTACTTTGGTAGGCCGTACCAGAATCAGAAAAATCTTTATCTAGGCAGAGTTGGCACTCTATCACATCCAGCACTGGTATCGGTACGGAGAACGGCAGCATTCCGTATCGCGTCGGCATATCGTACGGTATCCGCTCCAACCGTAGTGGTGATAGCGGGTATTATCCCTGTGGATCTGCTGGCAGCGGAGCGGATGGAGATTTATAAGGCGAAATCGGCTGGAAGTCACATAACGGCTCATTTCAGGGAAAACACCATTTCAAAATGGCAACAACGATGGAATGAAGAAGATAGAGGAAGATGGACGGCGAGACTTATTCCAGACATAAGGCCATGGATTGGTCGGAAATTTGGAGAGATAAATTACTACGTTACACAGATGTTATCGTGTCACGGATATTTTAGGAAATATCTGCACAGAATGGGAAAGACCGCCTCACCTTACTGTCTTTACGAGGAAGGGGAGATAATTGATGACGCAGAGCACACCGTTTTCGAGTGTGCACGCTGGCAGAGCTATCGCTCTGCACTGACGTCTATAGTTGGGACGATCACGCCCCGTAACATTGTCGGGGTTATGATCGCGAGTAGGGAAAATTGGACCTCAGTGGCGAATTACGTGGAGAGGATTCTAAAACTGAAGAAGAGATAATATCTCAGGTAGTAGTAAGAGAGTCGAGTCTTGAGTACTATAGCCATTGCTTCACCCTCAACTTGACTTCTGCACAGTTAAAGCCACAAAAGATTCGTGGAGAAAAAAAATTTCCTATCAACTCTTCCTCTGTAGGTCTATCAACAGTTGTACTTTCAGCTATTTCCGGTGCCCTATAAAGCACAATTTTGTCCGCTGCCGCAGCAAACACTCGTTAGCCAAACTATCCTAACAACATGTCCGAGCCAGCATAGTCGTTGGTTGTTAACGCTCTGAAGAACGTACATATTGAGCGCTGCTCAAGCTGGCTCGATTGAACATGCAATATGACGTTGAGTAAATTCTGTAGATCCGATAATGCAGGATAGAATCTGACGTGAATTGGATTCCTCTTCTTATTCTATTATACTGTTACGAATATGATGAATCTAGATACTCGTTGCTTTTACATCGCTTAACATTAAAATTATAAACAAAAGCTACAAAAACAAAACAATGAAGTAAACAAACCTGTTTACAAATTATCGTACTGCTTGATGTAACAACAAACACCAGCATAAAAAATGTTAAACAAGTAAACAAAAATCCACAAACAACACTACAAGAATAAATGTAAACAAAATACACAAACAACAATAATGAATGTAAACAACGATAGAGATTTTATAGAGATTTCGACAAGGCGAAGTCACGAACATTCGCCTTCAAGAATATTCATCAGACTGTTATTGTTTATGCAAAGGGTATAAACAGAGGAATAACAAAAAAAAGCAATTGTTGTTGTTTACATCAAGTTGTGAACAGTGGCACACAGAATTGTGCGAATAATAAAGAATTTTAATTAAAACTAAACACAAACCTATTTTTATTTTATTTGCAATCTATGAGCTCATATTTAAATGTTTTTAAAAGGTAAAAACTTAACAATACTTATCGTTTAAAATTAAATTTCATGTTTTTTTAAATACATTTTCATTATTTCCTTTGAATCAATTGTTTTGACATCTCGTTACTCTTCAAAACGTTTCCCTCTTCTCTCTTCTTTTCTTCCTTTATTTCCTTACCTATCATTTTTCTGTATTCTGCTAACGGTATATACACAGGATATTAATTATTTAAAATCAATTTTAAATTCAATTTTAACGCTTTGATTTATTGCCAGTCTTATGTGGCTCTGGTCAATTTCATGATTTATGAGCATGTAATACAGATTTTGTAACACACTGCCCACAGGCGCCTTTATATTAAATGGGGGATCGTTAATTAATTACACACAATATACATATGTATGTATGTATGTATGTGCATATAATTTAATGAAAATTATAAAGGAAACAATAATTAAAATACATTTATTTACATACATTGTTTAACGGTAAAAGAGATGATTAATCAATAAAGTTCAATACGAGGGTGATCCATCGAAAGCAGTTGTTGACAGTTGCCGTAGTCTAATAGGTAGTGTGTTGGCTTATTAGACGTAAGGCCACGGTTCAAACCTTAGGCCAGACATCAAAACGGAACGTTAAAAAGTATTTCTTCGGCGACTTCCTCTCCGCAGATTTATAAAATTAATGTATAAAATTAACACACACAATATAAGTGGTGTGAGAAACTAGGTCGTAATCCTGACTGAAGGGTTGTAATGGCCAATTATGTTATGTATGTATGATCCATACAACAATTTTGCTACAACAATTTTGCTACAACAACTTTGCTACAACAATTTTGCTACAACAACTTTGCTACAACAATTTTGCTACAACAACTTTGCTACAACAATTAGGCTGCAACAATTTTGTTACAAGAATTTTGCTACAACACTTTTGCTACAACAACTTTGCTACAACAATTTTGCTACAACAATTTTGCTACAACACTTTTGCTACAACAACTTTGCTACAACAATTTTGCTACAACAATTTTGCTACAACAACTTTGCTACAACAATTTTGCTACAATAATTTTGCTACAACAACTTTGCTACAACAATTTTGATACAAAAACTTTGCTACAACAATTTTGCTACAACAACTGTGCTACAACAATTTTGATTATTGTCGCATTGCCTTTAAAATAATCATTTCCACCCATGTATGCTATTTTTGCAAAATTGCTGTGTTTGCTGCGTGGCTTTTATTGTGTTTAAAGCATAATCCATTGATTCACCACAATACTGGCTGTGTGTATTGATGCAGTGCCTAAATGATGCCATAATTTCATAATTACCACTCAATTAGCTTAATGCTTGGCGTTGATAGTTTTTCCTTTGAACATAATTTTTAAAAATTATGCTACAGGCATCGACAAAACATATGCCATGAACTTGAGTGCAAATGAAACTGTATGCCCCTACTTTGGCCATGATTCTCTCAATCTAGCCTACGGCTCCTACTAATTTAGCCTACTGCTCCTACTAATCTACTGTTCCTTTGCGTAAAAGTGATATAATAATCTGTAGGGCATTATCATCGCACACTTGAGATTCTATATAGACTTGTAAAGACTTGGAAATGCTACAAACAATGATCACGAATAAGTTTTGTTTCCTAACCTCATAGGCTAGCTCATCAGTTATATACAAAATTTCTACCACGGTAGTACTGTTGACATTTTTTATCTCACTGCCTTCCATAGTAAATCCACCTTTAGCCCACCAGCAATTTCAATAAATGAATGTTCTGCCATCCAAACAAGCTTTTATCCCTGGTAATAGCCCCAGTTATCGAATAAAGTTGCGTATGGATTTTGTTCTTATGGTGAAAAAGGTCAAAGCCTTAACTACTTCGAGGTTTTTTTAATCCCCTTTCCATACAGGGTTAGATTGTATGTTGACTTTTTGTTGACATAAATTTTCTCCTGGCTGGCAGAAGAGTACTCGTATTATAAGCATCCGTTTCAACTCAACCTCTACCCAAAACTATGGCAGCATAATGCTTTATGACAGGGTCTGAGCTAGGCGAAATGGAATAGTAACCACAGGAATAAGTACACACATACATAACTGATCATTAGAATCCTTTAGACAGGATTACAACCTAAGTTCTCACACCATTTATGCTGTATGTGGGTTAATTTTATCCATAAGTGGTGGGGGATCTACACTCTGAAATCGTCTCCGAACGACCTAGTTTATAAGCAACTTTTTATGGCAATTTTATTTAGTCTTAGAGTTTTTGCCAGAAATCTGCTGAGAGGAAGTCGCCTACGAAATATTCAAATTTCGTTTTGTTAGAAACGTCTCATGTATAATAAGCCAACATACTACCTACCAGACTACGGCGAATTCTATACATACATACTCAACCTATCCGAAAAACTATGGCAAAATAATATTTTATGACAGAGTTTGGAATTAATAAGCTAGGCGAGATGCAGTAGTAACCATAGGAATAAGTAGGCCTGTAGTAAACCTTAAAATCAATTAAGGCTTGGCGGATAGATCAGTCTCCAAGCAGACTTGCTATTACTCGCATTAGTAGTATTTTCAATACATTAAGCAATAGCTTCGTTGACTGCTAGGAAAATAAGTTGACAGCATCCTATTTATTTTCGAAGAGTATTCATACTGGCACCGACGTTTCCGACCAATAAGCTTTACTAATTTCATATACTATTCGCCATATTCTATACACAATGCTGCTGAATCGCTAAAGACGTATTTTTGTATTTAATTGAAACCAGATTTGAGTCTCTTGACTGACTTGTTGTTAAGTCAATATTAAGTAGCGGCCAGGTCTGTGGACTGGTACTGCAGCTACGCTGCCTATCTTTAAATTTAAATAAAACAAAGTGTGTGTGGAATATTATCGAAATTTTTTATACGTTGGGAGACCTATTGATGCTATTATGTGCGGAATATAACATCGTTTCAATTTGAGGCACGGCTTCTCCATGTTCGTCTAGTACATGAGTCCATGCCGGAACTATGTTTTGGATTAAAAGCTGTTTTTGCAACTGAATATACTCTGCACGACATTGGCAAGAAGCGAATACTGGCATGTTCAAAAATCGAGAACAACGACCTGCGCTATGTCTTGTCAGGGAAATTGGAGAACAACCATTTCGAATAGGCAATCTCATACTGGCCCCGACGTTTCCGACCAATAAGCTCTACACGGATTCTAATTTTATGCACTATTCGCCATATTCTGAAGTCGCCGTGGTGTAGTAGGTAGTGTGTTGGCTTACTATTCGTAAAGCCCGGGTTCGTATCCCAGGTCAGACATCAAGACAAAATATGAAAAAATATTTCTTCGGCGACTTCCTCTCAGCAGATTTCTGGCAAAAACTGTGAGAGTAAAATAAACTGCCATGAAAAAGTTTCTCAAAAATTCTGTCGTTCGGAGTCGACGTTAAACTGTAGGTCCCGCTACTCACGTATAAAAATTAACGCACACAACATGAGTGGTGTAATCCTGACTGAAGGATTGTAATGGCCAATTATGTATGTATGTATGTATTCGCCATATTCTATCTACAATGCTGCTGAATCTATGTTTCTGATTCTGCTGCATTATTTTGGAAGACATCTGAAAGCCTAAAAGCAAGCCTTCAAGATTACATTGGCTCGTAGGCGCATAAGTTGACAGCGTCCTCGTTATTTTCGAAGAATATTCATACCTGCCCCTACGTTTTCGACAATTAAGCTCAAGTCAGATTCTAATTTCATGCACTATTCTCAGAATCTATGTTTCTGAAGCTGCTCCATTATTGTAGCGGAGATCTAACAGTCGAAAAGCGTCCCCTTAAAGAGTTTTTTGTTTTCACTTTTGTCTGCTTTTGACTTCTTGGATTCTATTTTTATAATTTCCTATTAAACAGGCCTTCACCATTCCATATTTTCTTAATAAAGAATTCATTGTTTTTGTAATTTTTCTTTGAAAATATTGTTGTTGTTGTATTGTCTTGTCATTGATTTTTCTTTCGTCGCTCTCTATTGCTTATTATTTATGCGTAAATCGAAGAGTTCTTCTTCGTTCTTACCAGTTATTGATTTCGTAGAATTTGCATCGTAATTAATATGCTGAAGAAAATCGATGACGCCATACGCGTAGTAGGAGTTGCAGGAGCCACACCAGCGTATTCATTCAGACATTGCCGGTCATTCAGTGCAAAGACTCTCGTATTCATGATAAACGTTGTTTTAATGACTGACATGTGCTGCGAATAATTAATTGAATCGAATGAATGCGAATTTACATGCAATATACGGCTGGCCAGCAATGTACAACAGTTTCTGCTTTTAAAGAGAAACAGTTGGGAAGACTGAGCAGCCAGTCAGGCACATAATGATGTTGTTCAGTTCAGAGAATTAACGGCGACTGTATAGTGAACTTTATTGAAGTTATTAGGAACAGGGCAGGGATGTTAATGGAAATTCAAACAAAATTAAAAAAGAATATGCAGTCACATCTTTGGAGAGAGAGGAGTTCGAGTATAAATGCTAATTTTGTTCTAGAATAGGTTTATATGGATATGATGTTCTAAGATGATGATTTAAGGAAGTTAGGTTAGGTTAGGTTAGGTTAGAGAACGTGTACTTGTCAATTAAAACAAGTACAGTACCCGGAGGTCGAATTGACCCATTGACAACGTCCTAGTTTCTCACACCACTTATGTTGTGTGTGTTAATTTTATACATGAGTGGTGGGACCTACAGTTTAAAGTCGACTCCGAACGACAGATTTTTTGAGAAACTTTTTCATGGCAATTTGCATATACTCTCAGAGTTTTTGCCAGAAATCTGCTGAGAGGAAGTCGGCGAAAAAATACTTTTTGTATTTTGTCTTTGATGCTTGGCCTGGGGCCAACCCAGTCTTTTGCGTCTAATAAGCCAACACACTACATACTAGACTACGGCGACTTCCTAACTAAGGAAGTTAAAGGAAACAAATCTCTGTGAAAACGACAATGATGTATAGAATTCGCCGTAGTCTAGTAAGCACTGTGTTTTCTTATTAGACGTGAGGCCACAGTTCAAACCCCAGATCATACGTCTCCAGCAAAACGAAATATGAAATAATATTTCTACGGCGACTTCCTCTCAGCAGATTTCTGGCAAAAACTCTGAGAGTAAATAAAATTGCCATGAAAAATGTTCTTAAAAATCTGTCGTCCGGAGTCGACTTTAAACTGTAGATTCCGCAACTCGTGTAAAGAATTAACACACACACACATAAGTGCTGTGAGAAGCTGGGTCGTAATGCTGACTGAAGGCTTGTAATCTTAGATGTTGAAAGCTGTTCCCAATGCCCAAGCAAGAGAGCAAGTTATGGCACAAATAATGGGTCATTTTTTAAGAGCTATAGGAAAATTTTTCAAAAAAAAAACACATAAAATTCAGAAAAATGCATGAAATCTTTATTTAAATCGGTAGTACGGTGCATATAATTTAATGTTTGAAGATTATTTCATGCAAATGTTGACCATCCGCTTAGTCCAATTTTGGCATACTCTTTTCAACATTTCGGACGGTATCTCACGAATAAATCCTTCAATGTTGTCTTCCAATGCGTCAATTGAAGCGGGCTTGTCTATATAGACATGAGCTTTAACATAGCCCCACAAAAAATAGTCTAAAGGCGTTAAATCGCATGCTCTAGGCGGCCAATTGACCGGTCCCGAACATGAAATAAAATGTTCACCGAACTCGCCTCTCAATAAGTCCATTGTTACGCGTGCTGTGTGGCATGTGGCACCGTCTTGTTGAAACCACATGTCATGCAAGTCAAGCTCTTGCATTTTGGGCAAAAAAAAGTTGGACATCAACTCACGGTAGCGCTCGCCATTCACAGTTTCGTTACGATTCGCAGCATCTTTGAAGAAGTACGGTCCAATGATGCCACCAGCCCATAAACCGCACCAAACTGTGACTTTTTCTGGATGCATTGGTAGCTTTTGCAATGCTTCTGGCTGATCTTCACTCCAAGATCGACAATTCTGCTTATTTACGTATCCATTGAGCCAAAAATGAGCTTCGTCGCTGAACACAATTTTTCGATAAAGAAGTGGATCTTCGGCCAACCCATTCACCACAAATTCTGTGTTGCAGTAGGTCGTTCGGCTTCAATACTTGCACCAGCTTTATTTTGAAAGGCTTCACACCTAAATCCTTCCGCAAAATTTTCCACGTTGTTGAGTAACAGAGGCCCAATTGCTGCGAACGGCGAAGAATCGATAATTGATGGTCATCATTAACACTGGCCGATACAGTTGCGATAATTTCTTCAGTTCGCACTCTACGTAAGCGTGTTGGTGGTTTAATGTCCAACAATGTAAATTTGGTGCGAAATTTAGTCACAATAGCCCGAATAGCCACTTCAGTGGGTCGAATAAACTGATCATAAAATGGAAGAAGCGCGCGATGAACTTTCTTAACAGAGCAACCATTTTGATAATAAAATTCAATGATTTGCAAGCGATGTTCGGCAGTGAAACAAAACACGAAACGTGCGTGAGCTGTTTAAACCAGTGTTGCCAAAAAGATAATAGCTTAAAAATCACCCGTTAGTATTCAAATAGTGAATGGGAATGGGATCTGTAATCTGTTAAGTCCTCAAAGTAGACAATACAATGAAAGTGTTGTTGCTATTAGAAAAGAATTTGATGCGCTGAAGAAATCTTTCAACGATGCACTGCGTGCAGTCGTTGATGACAATGTATTTGTTCTGCTCTCAATGCTAGAGAAAGTTTATCGGATAGCCATGTTGTGATAATGTAGGCGGTAACCTTCTTGATGCCGCTTAGAGATGTTGGATGTTTTTTACCTTCAACAACCACGGATCATTGAATATCCTTTTTACGTTGGCTAAACGAGGACAACTTTCTTCAGCAGATCTAGTGAAATCTCATCAGTCCGTCAATCTCTTGAATTATAATAGGTCTGGCCGTGTGTCAACTAGCTGAGTATCTTTTAGGGACTTGAAACGTTTCATAATGTCTGCAGTGTAAAGGAGTATCTACTCACTGCTCTGCATATTGCGTTTGCAAATCCCTCCTCTTTTTAGTCATAAGAAGGACTTGTTTCTCACAATCGCATACATTTTTACGTAGTACTTGTCCTTCTTGTAAAACTCTCCTTGCCTCTGGAGCAGTAGATCATTCAAAGCATTACGCTTGTTCCTATGAACCCACACAATCTATTTTCCCATTTCTCACATCCTGATTTCGTAGTTTAAATGTGAAGTATAGCGCCCTCTTTAATCTCAAATTTCCTACAACAAAAATTTTATATTTTGTCACAGTTTTTAAGTAACAAATCGTTGAAGAAAAGTCTTTTTTAATCACAATCATTTCTAACATCATTACCGTTATTTTTTACGGTTATAACAGTGAAGATACTTAAAATTTCCTTTTTAATACTGCCGTCTGCGTTGCCAAACATCACACATACTGTGCGTTAACAACAGTTGTCATAGTGTAAGCACATGACATAAGCATTTCTGTGTATGTATTTTAGTGTGTGCGTTGATGCGTGAGTGTGTGTCTGGATGTATGCGTATGTAGTGGTAAATGTCATTAGAAATTGACTGGCAACGTTAATTGTTGCTAACAATTTTCCACCCACATCATGTGATAACACTGTGCTACAGTAAAACTGGAGAAGAGTTCTCTTTAAGTCAGTGAAGAGGAGAGTTTATAGAGCATCGCTAAGGCCATAGTTTAAGACGTAGTTGACGTTCCATAGGTCGGGGCCGAGTATAGATCCCTGTGCCGCACCTGATGTTATACGTTTCACCCTTGGGCCCGAGCTTGTGTTATACACCAGCTGTCTGCTACTCAGATAACTACTTATCATGGCCAAGATGTAGTGTGGCACCGAGAAATTGTACTCCAAAGCATTTAATACGTCGCTCCATCTAAGGCTGTTGAACGCATTTTTAACGTCCAGAGTCGCAAGCAGTACCACAGGCCTCGAAGATTTGCTCCCTCGTTGTGTTACCCTGGCCGCTTCAGTCACCTCTCTCAAGGCACCAATTGTAGACCGACCGGGTCGAAAACCATATTGTCTAGCAGACAGTCCGCCACTGTTCTCAATCGCGGCAGCAAGTCGAAGCTTCAAAAGCCTCTCGAGCAGCTTTCCCGCCGTATCCAGCATGCACAGTGGCCTGTACGCGGATGGGTCCTCTGGATCGCCCTTTCCCTTATTTATCAAGACTAGCCGTTGTCTCTTCCACATTTCGGGGAAAATACACTCTCTCAGGCACGCGTTGTACATTCCCAGTAGGAATTGCGGTCTCTGATTGGCAATCTACCGCATTACCTCAGGCGGGATGCCATCGGGCCCCGGTGCCTTACCGGGTTTCAATCCGACTGCAGCTGCTTTCAACTCCTCTGCGGAAAATGGCAAAGGTTCCGTATTGGGCGTATTCCGTCGTCGTTCGTTCGCCGGTTCATGAGTAGGGAATAGTGTATCCACTATATTTCTCATTACTCGCTCGTTCATAATTTCCATTGGTTTCCTTCTGTTCAGTTTGTCCACTACAATTTTGTATCCAAGTCCGTAAGGGTTTACGTTTACGTCGTCGCGTAACGTACTTCGTACGAAGCGAATACTGGCTGCTTCAAAAATGACCTGACCTATGTCTAGTCAGGGAAATTGAAGACATAGGCAACGGCTCTAAACAGATCTCTACAGACGAAATAAATCGGAATGATGCCGTGGGAGAAGGCATCTATTTTGAGTTGGTGTATATAGCTCACGCAATAAGGCAAGCGGACAATTGCAGCGCCTTCCAGATTAAAATATCAGTCATATGGGTTGCTGTGCTGAGCTCAAATATCTCCAGGGAAGATATTAACATACTTTCGCATAACTAGGTTGTATAGCACTAGGAGGACAGTTTAGTACATCAAAAAATCGCTCAACAAGATGGCTAAGCAGTACAACATTTCCATTATATTTCCCGAAACTGCTGAGCTGTTCAATTGGTCAGTCGTGGCACTCTCTTGAGAGAGTTTTATACGATGGGAATCTTGCCTGGAAGCTTAGGCTTGGCAATGTGATATTAGATTATTATTATTATGCTTTAAACAAAAGGGAATCTGGTCACGGAATACATTTCTTCTAGCATAGCTTTGAATACCATTTTGTATTTGAATAATCCATACAGAGTTGCATCTGCTTTTATTTAGAAATCAATGACAAACTATTTTCAAAATAATGTACAGAGAGCTGGCTGTCGCTGATATATTTCATGCTGATCTTCTGATTTCCGATCTTGATTTACAGAATGGAACGAAGATGTTCCTTTCCTTGAATACAGAAATGAACTTTTTCATAAGCCGCCTAAGGCTTTAAGGGTGTAATCTATGCTCAGATTAATAAGATTCCTGATGTTATAAGGGGCCATAGAGGGACACTGCTCTGGATATCCGGTCTTACAGTGAAGATTCTTTCAGAATTGAATCAATTTAAAATATTTTTCATTAAATTCATCTTTTAATGAAATTTTGTATCACAGTGTAATTAGGAATGAAAGTAAAAAAGATGTTTTGGGAGGATAAACATAAAATCCAAAACGCTTTAAGGAGCTTTTTAGCTTCGCAATAACAGTTAAATTGAATTCGGTTGATAGTTTTTCATATTTCAGAGCGGTAATTAGCGATGGCGATACAAGCGACAGAAATATTAACGGCGGAAATATTAAAGAATATGGGCGGCGTAGAGGAAGTGACTGCGAAAATGAAATTTGCTGTCTACAAATCCAGGCTTACACTGGAACAAGACAATCGCAATTGCCATCTACTGAAATGAGATATCGGAGAGAGAAGAGGTGTTGAATTCGAAATGAATAGATTAGATGTAGCCTGGATATGGACACCCCTATGAACGTACAAATAAAAGAATAGAAGATAAGATGGTTCGGCCTTATTGCAAGGAGGTTACCTGAGGGAAAACGTAAAACCAACGGGAAGAAAGAACTTGACATAGGAAGAATCAATAGCAAGCGGGGAGATGTTGAATTCGAAATGAACGAATTGGCTGTAGCTTGGATATTATCCCTTGGGATGTATCATCAAATAATGTAAGATAAGATTCGGCTTTATTGGAATAAGGCCACCAGAATGAAGGCAATTGACCAAGGGGCAGGTAGAAGTGGCCGTCCCATCGATGGAATCATGAGCGGACACACTTAGGAAGCACACAGGGCCCATTGTGATACCACAGTTCCTCATTTCCCGTATTCCAGTATTAACCATTCGGAGCTTCCGATGAAGCGACTCATGCTGCCAATATCCATACATGACAGTTCATCCATATCCTCCATGTAGTAGGCACCCAGGTACCTCTTTCTCCTCCGACTAAGTGCCGGACATGTACACAATAGGCGAATAATAGTCTCATCTTCCTCTTCATCTCCACAGCTTCTGCAGAAATCATTTGCAAGGTGTCTAAGACCAATACGCCTCGCATGCGCTCCTATAATGCAATGCCCCGTACTAATCCCAATAACAGTGTTGAGCCTACTTCTCTGGAGTTTAAGCAGAGTCGCCGTGCGCCTCCTATCCAGCCTCGGCCAGATCTTTTACGCCGCTCTGCCCTTATCCGAAGTTGCCCACATTCTGTTGACGAGATCTACGGTTGCATTGTCAATTATAAGTTTGCAGGTCCCCAAAGGGATCCCCAACGTAGAGAATTCATCAGAGAGTTCGGTGGTCTCGCCCCTTCTGGCCAGTTCATCCGCTCTGCAGTTGCCAGGAATATCATTATGTCCCGGTACCCATGTGATACAGACATCATATCGGTTCGCCACCTCATAGAGATATCTGCGACAGTTGTACACCGTCTTGGAGTTTATTACACTGGAATCCAATGCCTTGATAGCCGCTTGACTATCGGAAAGTATGATGACTTTCCGTCCGTGAACATTTTTGTCCACAATAATTTTCACCGCAGCCTGTATTGCTGACACCTCCGCCTGAAAGACGCTGCAATGATCTGGTAGCCTTATAGACTTGGTAGCCTTATAGACTAAACATAGGAAGAATCAATGTAAACGCATCAAATGCGAAAATTCCAGCTAAAGGCCGGTATAAATCGCAAACCTTTTGCAACAATCTCCACACTGTAGGTATGTAAGTCAATAAGTTTTTTTTATTTGTAAACTTCCCTTTTATGTTCGAAAAAGTACTTGAAATATCTTAATATATTTAATAATAAGCCTAAAAGTATGCATATAATTTTTACTTTTACAGAATCCTAAATGTAGGCTTTATTTGAAATTTTTTTAATGGTTTGAACTTTAAATATTTGAGAATACTTTTAAGGGATTAAATTTTGTTTGTTTTTTGTTTTGATTTCTTGGAAAGATTCTCTCATATTTTCTCCAAATATGTGAGGAAAATATGGAAACAATTTAAGAAAAGAAGAACACAACACACATTTTCATTTTCAGTTTATCTTGACTGCAATTGGCCATCAAAACCCCAAGAAAAAAACAGAAAACATTCCCCATACTTGTACATCCATTCATTACAATCATTTGGTTCTTAAAGAACACACTACTCGGGCTTATGGTGTATTGTGCAGTGTATGTACTTGTTTGTATCTTGTTTTTTGGGTACTTTTTTTGCACTTTCTGTGTGTAATTTTTTTTTGTTGTAGTTCCAAACTATTTTTGAGGTCAAAAACAATCGATTTTTGTTTTGGATTTTTGTTGCTTGCTTGCCAATGCTTAAAAAATGTAGAAAAAGTCCCAAAACCCATGTTTATTTCATTTTTATTTGAAAATCAAAACAGAGTACAATTTTTTAAGTTATTTTTGCAGTACATTTTTTATAACTTTTTTTTGCTTTCGGTTTTTAGCCAAGTTAAGGAAAATATTTTTAGAACGTTTGCATATTTCAAATGCGAGATGAAAAGTTTATGAAATGAAAAGCAATTGTGGCTTAAAACACTATTTTAAACAAACAATGGCCATTCATTCATACGAAGAAAAAAGGAATTTTATTGTAAATTTTAAAATTTTTGCAATATTTTTGCCAAACATAGAAAAAAGTACCTGAAAAGTACCAAAATATACAAAAAAGGTATAAAAACTTAAAAGTACCTTTTATTAATATGTATTTCATTCTAATTCATACGAAGAAAAACGAATTTTATTGTAAATTTTAAATTTTTTGCATTATTTTTGTCAAATATAGAAAAAAGTACCTGAAAAGTACCAAAATATACAAAAAAGGTATAAAAACTTAAAAGTACCTTTTATTAATAAGTATTTCATTCAATTTCATACGAAGATAAAAAGGAATTTCATTGTAAAACTTTAAATTTTGTGCATTATTTTCGTTGCTAAATATAGAAAAAATGTAGCAGAAAAGTACCAAAAAATACAAAAAGGCATGAAAACTTAAAAGTACTTCTTACTAATATGTATTTTATTTTAATTAAGAGGAAGAAATATGTTTTTCTTATTTTTTATTACACAAAACATTAAAAAGTACCAAAAAAGTGCCCAAAAAGTACCAAAAATAAAAACTACTTTTCGAAAATTTCCATTTTAACTAAGAATTAAAATCAATTATTTTTTATTTTTGCAAGAAATAATTTTTAATTTTTTTTTAATAATTTTTTAGTACCAAAAGCACCAAAAAAGCACCAAAAAAGTACCATTAAAAGTACTTCTTACAAATATGTATTTCATTTTATTTAAGAGAAAGAAATATGTTTTTTTATTTTTTATTATACAAAATGCGAAAAAGTACCAAAAAAGTTCACAAAAAGTAGCAAAAATAAAAAGTAATTTTTAGAAATTTCCATTTTAATTAAGAATTATATTCAATTATTTTTTATTTTTGTAATAAAAAATTTTTAAAATTATATTATTAAATTTTTTAGTACCAAAAGCACCAAAAAAAGTACCAAAGAAGTACCATTTGCAAAACCACTTTTATAAATATTTCATTTCGATTAAAAAGAAAAAAATATATTTTTTTATCCTACATTACACAAAAAAAAAATGTAAAAAAAGTACTAAAAAAGGGTATAAAAACTTAAAAGTACTTCTCACAAACATGTATTTCATTTTAATAAAGAGGACGAAATATGTTTTTTTATTTTTTATTATACAAAACATAAAAAAGTATCAAAAAAGTGCAAAAAAAGTAGAAAAAATAAAAAGTTCTTTTTTAGCAAATTTTCATTTTAACTAGGAATTAAATTCAATTATTTTTTATTTTTGTAATAAAAAATTTTTAGAATTATTTTATTAAATTTTTTAGTACCAAAATCACCAAAAAAGTACCAAAAAAGTACCAAAAGTGAAAAACCACTTTTATAAATATTTAATTTCAATTAAAAAGAAAAAACATATATATTTTTTATTCTACATTACACCAAAAAAAAAAATGCTAAAAGTACCAAAAATATAAAGTACTTTTTAGAAAATTTTCTTTTTATTCCTGAATTAAATTTAATTTATTTTCAATATTTTAATAAAAAAAAAATATTATATAAAATATATATAAAATATAATAATATTTAATAAAAAAAAGTTTTAAATTATTTTTTAATGTTTCACAAAAAAAAAAATTAAAAAAGTACCAAAAATAAAAACTCACATTTTTAAATGTTTCAATTTTTATTTTAAATAAGAAGAGTAAATTTTCACTTTTTTATTTAAAATATGTACTTATATTTACAAAAAGAAAAAAGTACCACATAAGTACCAAGAAGAAGTACCACAAATAAAAAGTAGTTTATAGAAACATTTTATTTCAGTCGAGGAGAACTAATTTGTAATTTTTTTTTCTTCTTTTGTATAGAGAAAAAAGGTAGAAAGAAATACAAAAAAAATCAGAAAAAAGTACTTTTTTTAAAAAAATATTTTATTTAAGTAAAGAAATACAAAGTAGATAAGTAGAAAAATACAAAAACGTATCAAAAAAGGTACCACAAATATTAACAGCAGTTTTCAAAAATATTTTATTTTAATTAAGAAGAAGGAAAAGTGTTTAACATCAAAAATAGTACCTAAAACGGGTAAAAAAGGGTAATTACTTATTGGAAATATTTCATTTCAATAAAGGAGAAGAAATTTCGTTTTTCTTTTTTTATTTATTCAGAAAAACACAAACCTAATAGTACCAAAACAGCGTATGTCTTTGAATAAAATTTCGAAAAAAGTACTTTTTCGTTGAAGATTAAGTTAAGCAAAGTTTGCAGCCAGAAGCTTCTGTCCTATGAACTTTATTCAACGAAATGGGCTGGATTCAGAAAGATTTTTCCCCATTAACCCTACACAAAGCATCTTCATCAACACAAACAAGTACCAAAATTGTGCGTTTCTTTGAGTAAAATTCTAAAAAAAAGTACTTTTTCGTTGACTACACCATATTACTGGATTCTAGATTAAGTTACCAAAATATTTTTAAATGAGATGGATTGGAATCAGAAGGATTTTTCACCATTATCCCTCTGCAAAGCATCTTTATCTTACAGGATAATTGTAGTTTTAGAACCTTGTAAATATTTGTTACATATACCTCCTGATGGTATGGCCGATCGATCTTCATCTTTTACGTTTACATACATAATGAATCATTAAAACCCTTCAGTCAGGATTATGACCCAATTTTTCACACCAATTATGTTGTGTGTGTTAATTTTATATATGAGTGGCGGGACCTACAGTTTAAAGTCGACTCCGAACGACAGATTTTTGATAAACTTTTCATGGCAATTTTTATTTACTCTCAGAGTTCTTGCCAGAAATCTGCTGAGAGGAAGTCGCCGAAGATCAATTTTCCATATTTCGAATTGATTTGTACCATGGCCTCACCTCTAATAAGCCAATGCACTACCTACTAGGCTACGGTGACTCCAACGATTAATTTGGTTGTCTATGTTTCTCTTCTGTCAAGTTTCAGAAAACCGTGTTGGTGATGGTGTTGAACCTTAAATATATTGCATATGACTCTGAGGCTTTTGTTAATAAGTATCTGTAGTTTCATTTCGATACCATTTCAATGAGCTTCTCCATAGCAATTGATTTTATCTGAATGCCACTCTTGCCCTTTTAAGCCTGTTGTTTGCATCAGTTCCCGCGACGACATATATGGCCACACTACTAAATAAAGGGTGTTTTTTACAGAGGTATAGAACTTTAAGTTGGCATTACTTTTCAAGATGGCGACCGATTTAACAACTGTCAAGTGATTTATTCTCAGTTTGGTTTGGCAATTCATCATGAATAGACTCACGCCTGAACAACGCTTGCAAATAGTGCAATTTTATTTCGAAAATAATGGTTCTGTAAGGAAAACGTATCGCGCACTACGTCCATTTTATCGTCGACAAAATCGTCCATCAGAGCAGTTAATTCGATTAACTGTGGAACGTTTTCGCACCACGTTTACTCTTATTGATAACTCGCATCCCCAGAGACGCTGTACGGTGCGTACAGAAGAAGCTATTGCTGCTGTAGAGCGTAGCATTGAGGAAGACCCGAATGAGTCCATCCGCCATCGAGCACAGGAATTGGATCTGTGTCCATCCACTTTATGGAAGATTTTGCGGAAGGATCTTGGTTTGCGTGCTTACAAAATCCAACTCGTGCAAGAATTGAAGCCAAACGATCATCAAGTAAGGCGTAGATTCGTCGAATGGGCCCAAAACGAGATTACCGTTGTTCCCGATTTTCATAAGCGAATTTTGTTTAGCGATGAAGCGCACTTCTGCGTCAACAAACAAAACTGCCGCATTTGGAGTGAAGGTAATCCTCAAGTGTATGTGGAAACACCGTTACATCCAGAAAAACTGACTGTTTGGTGCGCTTTATGGGCTGGTGGAATCATTGGTCCGTACTTTTTCAAAAACGATGGTGGCCAGAACGTTACAGTCAATGGTGATCGGTATAGAGCCATGATTACTAACTTTTTCATTCCTGAATGGAATAACCATGATGTCCAGGAGATGTGGTTTCAACAAGACGGCGCAACATGTCACACAGCTCGTGCCACAATAGATTTATTGAAAGACATGTTTGGTGACCGCCTAATTTCACGTTTTGGACCTGTGAATTGGCCTCCAAGATCTTGTGATTTAACACCGCTAGACTACTTTCTGTGGGGCTACGTAAAGTCATTGGTCTATGCGGTAAAGCCACAAACGCTTGACCATTTGGAAGACAACATTCGCCGTATTATTGCCGATATACGGTCACAAATGTTGGGAAAGTCATCGAAAATTGGGCGTCCAGATTGGACTACATCCGCGCCAGCCGTGGCGGTCATATGCCAGAAATCATATTTAAAATGTAATGCCACAAGATTATCTTTCGGATAAATAAAATTCATGTCAATCGAATAGTTCATCGTTGTTTTATTGCAACTTAAAGTTCTACACCTCTATAAGAAACACCCTTTAGAAAGCCGAAGATGCCTAAGAATCCGATCGCCTGATCATGTTGTTTATTTTTATGAAGGAAAGGTGGGTAGCACAACACATGACAGTGGCGAGGTGAAGGTGTAGTGGGCAATTCAGTAATACGTATTGTTTTAACAAAAATAATGCCTTTTGGAAACGGTGTTGATTTTACGCTGGACTCAATGTACAATTCTTGGCAAAATAAGAAAAATTTTAAACGTAATAAATATGAAATACCTTTAGGGGGGGAACGAAGAGACATTCATGTTAATATTAATATTTTCATATTTATTTACTTGTTATTAAATTTTTTATTTCGTTTTTAAAAAGCATTTTGGTCTCCCCACTTAAAACATCGACACTGACAAACATATAAAATTTATGAAATTTCGTCGAATTGTCAAGTGTTTGAAATTCATTTGAAATGTTTATGGTTGTTAGGCAGACAGAGAGAGACTCTATCTTGAAGTGGTGCTAAAGGTGGTGGTTATGGTGTCAAATCAGTCAAGTCAGTCAAATTGTTAAACTCTACAAAACATCCAAGAAATAACGCGCAGTATTTGCTGCGAGTTTGTGTTACAAATTTGGTTTCCAAAAATAATTTTTTTACAAAAGTTATGGCCAGAGTTCATTTCGTTTGGCGCCCCCCTCTTATGAAACTCTCTGCCATTCGCTCCCACTCTCTCGCTCTCCTTTATTTATAGATTCGCTGATTGCTGTGTGAAAAGTATCTTTAAGATGCTTTGATTTTATGGCCTGTGGCTTTGAAAAGTGTTGAATTTTATTACTTGAAAAATATATTTCATTTCGTTATTTTCGTTTTTAGATTCTCTTTCGTTGTGCTTAATTTTACTTACAATTTACGCTGCAGTTTAAATGAAAAAAGAAAAAACTGTAATGATTTTTATAACAATGCTCAGCAATTTTCCATTCTTATCACATTAAGAAAATTTGTTACAAAAAAAAAAAAAAAAAATAAAGAAAATTATGGCAGCTTTGTTAACGACTTGACATTTCATTATCAGCGTATAAAAAATTTTTTTGAAAGCATTTTTCAAAATTTTTTTAAGGAAAGAAAAAAATCGAATGGACTAGCTGGAGATATTGGTTTTTGGCATATCTTTTGTATTGAATAACAATTTAAACAAGTAGCAAGAAAATGTGGAAATTTTCTCAACATAACCTTACTTTACTACAGTTTAAAGTCGACTCCGAACGACAGATTTTTGAGAAACTTTTCATGGCAATTTTTATTTTTACTCTCAGAGTTTTTGCCAGAAATCTGCTGAGAGGAAGACGCCGAAGAAATACTTTTTGTATTTTATTTTGATATCTGGCCTGGAGCTCGAACCCTGGCTTTTCGTCTAATAAGCCAACACACTACCTACTAGACCACGGCGACTTCCAGCCTTTCAATGCCTTAAATTTCCACTTGACCTGATACACAGTGTAAAGAGTGACCCTATTTCTCTTGCTTAGCTGATGTAGCATTCTGAGATAGTCCCATACAACTCTTGAGTTAATTTCATAGCAGCTGGTTTGGCAGATAGTATTGGTATATTCTATCTCTTCTAGCTTCTGAGTTGTAGTGAACATCTCTTTTGATGGCATAAGCTTCTGCTTGGAAAATGCCCATGGTTTTCGAATTACTAAATTCTTAACCCGTAAACTCTCGTTCTTGTATCTCTACCAGCCTGGGATCCATACGTTCCATATCCACGAGAGTATATAGTTTTCAAACTGCTTTATTCACTTTTATTGCTTAGTCTCGTTACAAAGCTCTTCCCACAATTCAATTGTGAAGTTTACTGGTTCTGTCTGGGTTCAGTTAGGGAGGGAGCTGCCAACCAATCGATCTGTCAGGTCTTGTTGTCTTCAACTTCCATGTCCTAACCTCTGTTTTTCCACAGCTCTGGTTTTTACTACCAGAGAGAACGGACTTAAAGTCAGCAGAGCAGCAGTTCTTAGGCTCGTTATACCAACCGTCGTAGGAAACAGTTGGCCTGAACAGGATGACATACATCCAGTTCAGCATTTGGTTCACTCCCTAAGTCTTCTGGATCTCATAATATTGATATTGATATTCGCTTGATATGTGCCCTCCACGTCAGTTTAATGCTTAGTACTATTCCTAGATATTTTGCCCACGTTTTCCATGAGATCACCTCACCCAGAAGTTGAATATACTTTCATTTGAGGAGCTTCCTCCTTTTCGTAAGTAGTAATATTGTGTTTAGCTCAGTTAGGTATGCCGATCTTAGACAATTTAGATAGGAATTCATCCACAACTAGACTTCACATTAATAGTGGACGAACCAGTTATGGTTAAGATCAGTGGTGTTGTCGAGCCGGAACTCTCCGGAACGTCGTTCCGGTACTTCCTTTTTGGACAGGAACGCGTTCCGGAACTAAAGATGATTTCTGATAACGAGAATTGGCTGACGTTTTGAAAAAAAAAATTTATAAGAATTGCTGATCTTTTTTTCTAATTTTTGACGAATTTTTGTATGTATTTTTATAAACAAGGGTTTGAACTGAAACCGAACCGGCTTGTTTTTCCGAACCGTGAACCGGAGTCCGGAACGCGTTCCGGTAAAAAAAAATTAGCACAACACCACTGGTTAAGATCGTATGAATAAAGTCGCAACATTCGGACATCACAAGGTCTGTATTCCCTATATCTGGTAAGCTGAGTAGTGTTATCAAATGGCGCCTTCTACACGTGGAAAATCGCAAAATTTGGCTTCCGTTCCAGCCCAAGGACTTCTGAGTGACTGTCTCTGGGTGCAATGACACTCGTTTCAACATCTCACAGCTTGTAGTTGTCCAACTGTTTTAGAGTTCATTTTCTTTTTCTTAATTTTAAGATTAGAGGCCTATTTATTCGTTTTTCGAAAGTTTTGAAAAATTAGGAATTCACGCTCAATAATAAGAATTTCAAGGAAAAGCTTTTTTTCAGGCCTTAAATCTGTTTATTTTATAAAAATTTACACCTTTTTGTAATTTAATTTTGAATTAAAAGGATTTAAAAATTTTTAAATTGATTTTTTTAATTAATTCCTCATTTAGAGGCCTATTTATTCTACAAATATTTGTAAAATTCCATGAAAGAAATTAATATTTTTCCTTTGTAGGCCTATTTACATAAGCTATTTAAGATTATACATATATTCCCCCCTATAGTACTAATTTCCTCTTTATTGTTGCCAACTCTTTTGTTTATTTATTTTTTATGTTGGTTTTTTTTTCACGCTCTCAGCAGTTGTTGTTTTTACGTGTTGTGCTCCTAACATGTCTTACTTTAATTGACCTTCCGAAATAAAATGGAAAAATTAATCACCCAATTGGGAACATAACATCAAAAAAAAAAAAAAAAAATAAAACGAAGAGAAGAAAAGTCGAGAGTCAACAAAAATAATAGAAATTCCAATTAGCAATTTAATGCTACATTAACATTACAGTTTAACATGTTCCATAACCAGATTGTTTCATTTAAAGCATATACATATACACACATACACGTATACGTTTAATATAGTATAACAGCTGTTTTGTTTTTACGGTACTGGGGTTTAACACAGTTTGCTTTGGGTTTTCATTTTAGCAAATTTGTTTGTGACGCTTTAGTGGCATTAAAAGAAAAAAAAGGAAAAACTAATGAAAATATTTAATTGAAATCGTGTGTGTAAATATAAAAGAAAATTTAAGGAATTTTTTTTTGTGTAAACAGCATATATTTCTTGATAAATATTTGCTTCTACAACGCAACTCTTTTCATTGCAGTTGTGTGTACTTGTAGTCTTAACATAAAACATAAAAAAATGCTCACGTACATTTTAAATCAGTTGTGTAAACAAAAATACAGTTTTATTCTCTTTCTCTCTCTGTCGCTCACGTCATAACAGTACTCTCTTTGCATTGTGTAAAAACAACAAGTGTATTATTTGTTGGTTTGCCACATCTCTGTTTATATTATAAAATCGTTTTTTTTTTTTGCTTCTTCGTTATAACATATGTTCCATTCCATATTGTTTCTTTATTTCAAAGAGATTTAGTGAAACATTAATGCAAAGCTAAAGTCATGTACACGCATTTGCATTCATTTTTCTGTTGATTTAAAAGAGCATGAGTAAATGAGAGTCATTGAGAACTGTAAACATATGAATGAAATAAACAACATAAATTTAACATAAAATTCAGACTGCATGTACTTTAACACAAGCAGTTGTAATTGAAACGTCTAACTAATCGGGTGAACGAAATACGCGCAATTTGAATAGAAAATAAAATAAACGTTTGAAAACACCTCAAAAACATTCAACGTGCAATAACGTGTTTGTTTTCTCCTTTTTTATGTTCTGTTTTTAAACTTTTTGTTTTCAAAACCAATTACCATTTACATTAAACCGAAATTAACCCAATAAAATACAAGTGAAATAATAAAAAATACTCCGGAAAAATCTCTGCGAAAAACCGTTCCGCAAAATTTATGTGTTGAAAACGTAAGTGCTCTTAAACAAATCAAAATGGAGTGCGAAAAAATACGAAACAAAAGGAATTAAAATAAAGGAAAAGCAAATTAAACCTTTTGTGTTAATTTTTTTTATTAAATTTTTCAAGAATGTGTTAAAATCTTATATTTTTATACAAGAGGAACACATGTAAAACGATACAAAAATTGTAAAAAAAAATTATGTTTAAAATAAAATTAAGAAAAGTAGTAGCATGACAGAGAAAAAAAGAGAGAGCGATAATTTACGAAGTTCTCTAATGTTCAGCGAATGTTTTTTGTTGAGTGCTGCAAACATGATGTCAACTTTAAAATTTCAAAAAGGCTCCGTGCAAATGAACGCGGTTTTCCTTGTAGAAAGGATTTTAAAAATTTTAATTGAAATCATTTACAATTTATTTGAAAACAATAATATTTAGTTTTATTTTGAAAAAAAAAATTAATTCCATTAAGTGCTGAAATACGAAATTGCTGGACCTTGTCAATTTAATTCTTTTTTAATGTTTTAAACTTGGTAAAATAAGCCTTTATATAAAAAAATTTCAAATTTTCTGGAAATAAATTTTTTTGTTAAAGAAAGCATTACCGTGAATACTCATTTTATTAAACGTAAAACTAAATGTTCTTTAAGAACTTTAACTCCTTAATACGTTTCAAAAAACATAACCCTACAATAAAAATCTAACGGCGTTAAATCACATGATATTAGTAGCCAATTAAGGATGCCATAATATGTTTTCAGTCTCTTTGGATAATTCACTTGAAATAAAATCCAAATCAATTGTCTGGTGTGGTTTGTAGCACCGTTTTGTTGAGACCACATACCATGCAGTTCATAGTCTGCAATTTCAGGCCAAATAAGTTCGGCTAAAGTGCTCTAATTTGACGCTTACGGTTTTTCAGAGACATTTACAAAAACACACTCCAAAATGATATCTAATGGTTTAATGTTTACAGAACATGTTAATTTTTGTTGAATGCAAGAGCATTTCCTCAATCCATCCAGTGCTTTCCATGTGTCATATGCAATAATTTTGTTTGCATTTTTGAAATCCTGATGCTTATAGAAGAGCAAACACTTTCTCTAACAGAATTGATATTTTCGGTAGCTCGTACATTGCAATGATGCACAGGCCACATTTAAATTTATTTATAGTTCACCTAATTTATAACTAAGTAGGCCTGTAATGTTCGAAAAGTGGTCACATTAAATCACAATTTTCGTTGTAAATTTTAGTTATTTTTACACGTACTTTGTTAGTGCATCGTTGAACTAATATTCGTAAATAACAAAACCTTTCACGAAATAAATGCTACTTGAGCTAAAACATTTTTAACAACTGCTAGCTTTACTAGACCGGTGGTTTTGAAACCATTGAGTCGATACATGTCTTCCCAAACGTTCCGGTAGAAATTTCAACGCATGTGAATCAGTTAGTTTTAACTACTTTACTTGCTCTTGAATTCGCTAAATGGATAACCCCTATATTTGTAAATAATTCGTAAAATCATTGTGATTATTACATCGCTTTTCTTATGCGAAACAAACCGCCACCTTTTGTATTTTTAAAATGAAAAAGTTGACACTACTGTTAAGGTGCTTTAAAAACCAAGAGTGTATTTCATTAAATAAGCTTAACATAAATTGAGAGTGTCTATACATAAATAGAGAGAGAGAGAAAGAAAGAGAACGTGTGTACTTAAATGAGATAATAATTATTGAGCACTTCTTAATGCAACTAAAAACCCAACAAAAAACAAATGAGGCCGTTATAAAAAGTAGAAAAAAAGTGACAAAGAATTGCAATAACAAAAGAAAAATAACAAAAATCAGCTGTAATAAAAGAAAAATACTTGTTTTAAAGAACAATTTACACAGAAAAATATTCAGTTTTATTATTATGTTTTAAACATAAAAGTGAAACACATTGTTTATGAATAAAATAAAATACGTTTCAATAAATAAAAATTTAAAAAATATTTAGTGGATAACGGTAAAATAAAAAAAATTTTTTTTTCTTAAAATGTGTTAAACTTGACAAACTACTTTTCTTCTCTCCACCTCTTGTTAAAGAACGTGTATTAAAAATTTTTAATTTTAATTTGTAAATAAAATCTTGTGTCTAAAATAAGTTTTGTTAAATAAAAAAATTAAACAAAAGTGTTTATATGTGTGTATGAAATTCCGTATTTATTTTTAGTTTAATCGGTTACAAATTCCTCTTTAAAGAAAATGAAAAAATAAAACGAATGTTAAACGAAATTAAAAAAAAAAACACAAACTCTTCCAATACTACAGGCAACAACAACTAACATACATTACAAGTGTTACAGCCTTTAACTAATAATAACAGCAGCTACACGGCAACAACAAATTTTAAGCAAAACCCAGCACAACACTTTACGCCTTAACATAATCAAATTATTTTTTTTTGTTTTCGCCATCGTCTTTTTCTTTTTTTCTTGCTGCTCAAAACATCATCTTCGTCACCTCGTGAGTTATTGGGTGAACATTTAATCCCGTTGTTGTTATTTTATTTTATTCTTTTTCGTTATTCGGCATTAGCAATTCATCGTGTTTAAATTTGTGTTTGTTGCTTGTGTTTTGCATTGTTTTCAATCGTAGTGTGATGTAAGTACAATTATTTGTTTATTTTCATATTTTTTGATTATAATATTTACACAACCGCACACATATACATATATTTCAAAACTCTTCTTCTTTCCATTTTAAAAGTGTTTTGTTTGTTTTTATCATTTAAAATTTGTGTTTTTTCCCTCTTTCCCGTTCTCTTAATGTTTTCGTTATTATTGTTGTAACAACTAATCACAGTAATAATGCTGCGGCTAGTAGTACTACTGCAGCAGCATTATTATCGGCTGCATAATAAGACGCTTCTGTATAGTTTCGTTTTCAAAATTATCAGCAATCTGTGTACATGAAATACAGTTGTATGGGTGTTTATTTTTTTATATCAACAACAGTAGGACTTTTACAGAAGTTTTGAAGTGATTTATCAAAAAATTTTTTTATTTCTGCCACTATTTTTGATAAAAAAAAAAATCAGAATAATTAAAAAAAAACAATTCCAAGAAATTAGAAAGGGGGTTATTTTTTAATTTCTAAAGCAAACAAGATTGTTTTGCACAAATAACAATGTGTTACATATACTGTGCCTCACATTGAAAGTGTTACATTTCTATGGAGAAATAGACTTCTATGGTCGTTTAAGGTTGATTTTTTCCCTGTTTGGTTCTCGAGGGTTTTTCGCTCTAAAAACAGTTACGTGACATGTGACAATGCCACAAAAGGTCTCAATAGCCCGTTTAGTCAAACGTCCACGGAACGTACGTTTGTTTTTAGAATACGAAAGGCAATGAGAGCGTTTACCGAACCGTGATATAATTTCGATAAGCACTTCAAATGGTAAAAACGAACGTACGTTCTGTTACGTTCCATGGACGTTTGGCTAATCGGGGCTTAACCACTGAAAAGACGCTTGCATATCATTGAATTTTATTATCAAAATTCGTGTCTCTAACGATAAATTATCGAGCTTCAATGCTCGATTTTGGCTTATTGGGTAAGTCAACAAACAAAATTAACATATTTGGTGTACATGCAACCAGAGGGCGTTTGCTTCATTATACCGCACTTCTTTAAGAATGTTAAAATCGTATTTGGTGTTCACAGCAACCAGAGGCCATTCAAGAGTTGGTAATGCATCCTGTAAGGTATACTCTTTGTTGTGGTTTGTAGGCCGTCTGCCCCATTGGACGGCACTTTTACAAGAACGTTTAAATCGCTACGTTATAGTCTACAGAGCAAGTTATCTCCGCTTATTATTGTCGTAAACAGGTGCATTGCTCATAATCTCTATGCTTCTCCCAAATCTGTTGTTCTGCCAACTTCAGTATGATGTTCGGGGTCAGTAAAGATAACTACCAGCCTAGTACTTGATACGCTCGCAGGAGTTTTCTCTTCAGATCTATTATTGGCACACAGGCTCTAAGTATGTGTTGCGATGATTGATTCTCCTCATCACAGAAATTATGTATGTACATATAGGACATTAGGTGATTACTATTCTAAGCAAGTGTTCTTTTAGTCTACAGTGTTCGGCTAAAAGGATTTAATTTAGAATATTTATACTTCTGGATAGTCTCCTCCCAGAGCAGTTTTAGATTGTCTCAAATCCATTTTTCGACGTTCAACTTATCCCTTTTAATCAGATTTTCTCACTCCTTGTCGCAAGCTCACATCTACCTGCTCATTGCCGAGAGCTTCCACATACATACATAATTGGTCATTACAACCCTTCAGTCAGGATTACGACCTAGTTTCTCACACCACTTATGTTGAGTGTGTTAATTTTATACATGAGTGGGGGGACCTATAGTTTAAAGTCGACTCCGAACGACAGATTTTTGAGAAACTTTTCATGGCAATTTTATTTACCCTCAGAGTTTTTGCCAGAAATCTGCTGAGAGGAAGTCGCCGAAGAAATACTTTTTGTATTTTGTCTTGATGTCTGGCCTGGGGCTCGAACTCTGGCTTTTCGTCTAATAAGCCAACACACTATCTACCATACCACGGCGAGAGCTCCCAAATGACCTGCTATCCAGCAGATTTAGATTGTCACAAACTTGTTTGGCTTGAAAAGAGCTTCCGTCTTTCTCTATATTCCCTTTCGCAATTTATAGCCTTCTAAACGCTTCTTTCCATTTCTGCTTGTAAGCTCATCTACCTGCTTATTGCCTTTGAATTCCCACATGGCGTGACATGCAACCGAGGCTTGCCCAAACGGCACCATATTATTCTCATATGAGCCAAGTTCTCGAATGGCACTCTGAGTGTCAGATAGCATTGCTACATCCCGTTCTTTGTAAAGGGTGTTTTTTATAGAGGTATAGAACTTTAAGTTGGCATTACTTTTCAAGATGGCGACCGATTTAACAGCTGTCAAGTGATTTATTCTCAGTTTGGTTTGGCAATTCATCATGAATAGACTCACGCCTGAACAACGCTTGCAAATAGTGCAATTTTATTTCGAAAACAATGGTTCTGTGCGGAAAACGTATCGCGCACTACGTCCATTTTATCGTCGACAAAATCGTCCATCAGAGCAGTTAATTCGATTAACCATGGAACGTTTTCGCACCACGTTTACTCTTATTGTAGAGACGCTGTACGGTGCGTACAGAAGAAGCTATTGCTGATGTAGAGCGTAGCATTGAGGAAGACCCGAATGAGTCCATCCACCATCGAGCACAGGAATTGGATCTGTGTCCATCCACTTTATGGAAGATTTTGTGGAAGGATCTTGGTTTGCGTGCTTACAAAATCCAACTCGTGCAAGATTTGAAGCCAAACGATCATCAAGTAAGGCGTAGATTCGTCGAATGGGCCCAAAACGAGATTACCGTTGTTCCCGATTTTCATAAGCGAATTTTGTTTAGCGATGAAGCGCACTTCTCGTTTAATGTATACGTCAACAAACAAAACTGCCGCATTTGGAGTGAAGGTAATCCTCAAGTGTATGTGGAAACACCGTTACATCCAGAAACACTGACTGTTTGGTGCGCTTTATGGGCTGTTGGAATCATTGGTTCGTACTTTTTCAAAAACGATGGTGGCCAGAACGTTACAGTCAATGCTGATCGGTATAGAGCCATGATTACTAACTTTTTCATTCCTGAATTGAATAACCATGATGTCCAAGAGGTATGGTTTCAACAAGACGGCGCAATATGACACACAGCTCGTGCCACAATAGATTTATTGAAAGACACGTTTGGTGACCGCCTAATTCCACGTTTTGGACCTGTGAATTGGCCTCCAATATCTTGTGATTTAACACCGCTAGACTACTTTCTGTGGGGCTATGTAAAGTCATTGGTCTATGCGGTAAAGCCACAAACGCTTGACCATTTGGAAGACAACATTCGCCGTATTATTGCCGATATACGGCCACAAATGTTGGAAAAAGTCATCGGAAATTGGACGTGCAGATTGGCGGTCATATGCCAGAAATCATATTTAAAATGTAATGCCACAAGATTATCTTTCGGATAAATAAAATTCATGTCAATCGAATAATCCATCGTTGTTTTATTGCAACTTAAAGTTCTATACCTCTATAAAAAATACCCTTTACTTCTGGATAGTCTAATGCATGTAAACATTTAACTTTCCCAGAGAAGTTTTAGATTGTCTCAAATCCATTTAGCTTCATTTTCGACGTTCAACTCATCCCTTTTAATCAGATTTTCTCCCTCCATGTCGCAAGCTCACATCTACCTACTCATTGTCGAGAGCTCCCACATGACCTGTCATCCAGCTGCAGATTTAGATTGTCACAAACTTGTTTGGCTTGAAAAGAGCTTCCGTCTTTCTTTATATTCCTTTTCGCAAATTATAGCCTTCTAAACGCTTCTTTCAATTTCTGCTTGTGAGCTCATTTACCTTTTTATTGCCTTTGAATTCCCACATGGCGTGACATGCAACGGAGGCTTGCCCAAACGGCAACATATTATTCTCATATGAACCAAGTTCTCGGATGGCACTCTGAGTGTCAGATAGTATTGCTACATCCCGTTCTTCCTTGTACTTCCTGTCAAAACTGAACTATATTAATCCGTAAGATTACTACAAATTACTAGAAAAAAATTGCACTGGGTTAACGTTACAACAAGACGTCGCAACATGCTATATTGCGCATGATCCCATGAACCTATTATAAGGAAAGTTTAGTAACCTGCTAGTCTGAATGGATGCTACAAGTTTAAGTTTCATGTGGGATATGTAAAGGCACCCACATTATACACGTATTTTTCATGAAAGAAAACAGAAATGTTTTCTCTTTTGCCGTATGGCGCATTGCAGTTTTTGTGTTATTTACTTAAGAATTTAATCAACATTCTCGCGATAACCAGCTTGTCTACCTATCCATTTGGATTGTATTATCATATCCAAATAAGATCTTTTGATGTCTATCAAATTGTTTAGCAAACTGTTTATCAAATTGTCTCAATGGGGGTTTAAATTCTTACTATCGTTGCTTAGAATATTTACTTGTTGCTTAATAATGAAATATTTATACCCGTAGAACGAAATAAAAATAATAAAAACAAAAGCAAAGCAAAAAACGTAAAGAATTTCCATTCAAAAACAATTTATTTGTTTACGTAACGTTTACGTCATCTTTAAGGCAAACGTAATATCTTACGTACAATGGGTGATTTGACTGACATTTCTAAGACGTATTTTTCCACGGGAATATTTTTATTAATACAGCCGATTGGCATTATTTTCTTTATTTTTCATTCTGGCATCAAACATGGAAGAACTTTCTACGAGAGGCTTACAATGGAGGCAAAAACTTTCCAATCAATTGCATTTCTAGTAGCCTGAAAGCTGATAATTTTATGAGACAAATCAAAGAAATCCATATTCAAAGAGGTTCTGGGAAAACTTTGCAAATAACAGACCTTGACTGTAGAAGTCGTAAAGCAAAGGTCGTAAAAATTTTGTGGCATTTTTTTTCTTTTTTCTTTGTGAGAGCGGCTAGCAATGGCAAAGGGTTTGCTTGAACCTGTTTTCTCAATTTAAACACGTAAGCCGCATAGCTCATATGAAAGCTGAAAGTGTAATGACCTGTGGACTCAAATAACTGTAGTTGTTGTGTTGGGACAGGAAATGTTGCTTCGAATCAATCAACCTGACATGATCGCTGCAATACAGTGGCTAACAAATTTGCTTCAAAATGTTTCAGAAATTTCTTCTTCTTTTTAATTGCTTCAAATTCCTTTGAATCGTTTGCATTTTAAATTGATTTCATAGCTCACTTGAGGAAAAACTAATCAAACTTTCATGGCCTTCTCCGATGTCACATATTTCCTGAAACGTTTGCAATTTGAAAAACATAAATTGTACACGAACGCTGTGTTTGCATTGCTAGTTACTCAAATAAACTTTTCTTTACTTTCTTTGGCGAAACTTGAGTGTTAAAATTCAAATTATCTTTCTTAACCTCTCGTATAACTTATATTACAACATCAATTGACATTTGATGCAGGAGCGGAGGGTGTAAAAAGAAATTTTTTTTAACGTTTTTTGACACGTTTTGAGGTTTCATTTTTTAAAAACATGTTCAATGATTCGGTTTTTTTTTGTTCAAAATAATTTCATTAAATGAACACAGCAACTAAATAAAGAAAAAGAGAAAAAAATCCACAACACAAGACCTACATTACTCGGAAACTAAATAGCTTGACTTCTGATATGGAAATGTGACGCGCTCTGTTCATAGAGAGTGAAACAATGTTGCATTAATAACTGATAAAAAAAAAACATAAAACAACTAAAGATTACAATTAAACACACAATAAAATATACAGTCAACCCTCCTATAATGCGCAGAGTTCGTACCGCGTTGTATGGAAAGCGCTCTATAAGGAACGCGAATTTAACCGTACAAGCCAGGCTAATTCGCAGTGTGTTCTATGGAAACCGTCTACCGCCTTGTATGGAAACCGTGCTATAAGAAACTCGAAATTAGTATAAATCCCTTCATTCGTACCGCGTTATAATATAACGTTCCAAAATAAAACTTATATTAAACCTTCTTACTATATCTAGTTACTAGAGTTATTCATAGGCTGACGTAAGGCCGCGGTTCAAACCCCAGGTCAGACATCGAAACGAAATTTGAGAAAATAAAGGGTGTTTTTTATAGAGGTATAGAACTTTAAGTTGCAATAAAACAACGATGGATTATTCGATTGACATGAATTTTATTTATCCGAAAGATAATCTTGTGGCATTACATTTTAAATATGATTTCTGGCATATGATCGCCACGGCTGGCGCGGATGTAATCCAATCTGGACGTCCAATTTTCGATGACTTTTTCCAACATTTGTGGCCGTATATCGGCAATAATACGGCGAATGTTGTCTTCCAAATGGTCAAACGTTTGTGGCTTTACCGCATAGACCAATGACTTTACATAGCCCTACAGAAAGTAGTCTAGCGGTGTAAAATCACAAGATCTTGGAGGCCAATTCACAGGTCCAAAACGTGAAATTAGGCGGTCACCAAACGTGTCTTTCAATAAATCTATTGTGGCACGAGCTGTGTGACATGTTGCGCCGTCTTGTTGAAATCACATCTCCTGGACATCATGGTTATTCAATTCAGGAATGAAAAAGTTAGTAGTCATGGCTCTATACCGATCACCATTGACTGTAACGTTCTCGCCACCATCGTTTTTGAAAAAGTACGGACCAATGATTCCACCAGCCCACAAAGCGCACCAAACAGTCAGTTTTTCTGGATGTAACGGTGTTTCCACATACACTTGAGGATTACCTTGACTCCAAATGCGGCAGTTTTGTTTGTTGACGTAGCCATTCAACCAGAAGTGCGCTTCATCGCTAAACAAAATTCGCTTATGAAAATCGGGAACAACGGTAATCTCGTTTTGGGCCCATTCGACGAATCTACGCCTTACTTGACGATCGTTTGACTTCAAATTTTGCACGAGTTGGATTTTGTAAGCACGCAAACCAAGATCCTTCCGCAAAATCATCCATAAAGTGGATGGACACAGATCGAATTCCTGTGCTCGATGGCGGGTGGACTCATTCGGGTCTTCCTCAATGCTACGCTCTACAGCAGCAATAGCTTCTTCTGTACGCACCGTACAGCGTCTCTGGGGATGCGAGTTATCAATAAGAGTAAACGTGGTGCGAAAACGTTCCATGGTTAATCGAATTAACTGCTCTGATGGACGATTTTATCGACGATAAAATGGACGTAGTGCGTGATACGTTTTCCGCACAGAACCATTATTTTCGAAATAAAATTGCACTATTTGCAAGCGTTGTTCAGGCGTGAGTCTATTCATAACGAATTGCCAAACCAAGCTGAGAAGAAATCACTTGACAGCTGTTAAATCGGTCGCCATCTTGAAAAGTAATGCCAACTTAAAGTTCTATACCTCTATAAAAAACACCCTTTATTTCTTCAGCGACTTCCTCTCAGCAGATTTCTGGCAAAAACTCTGAGAGTAATAAGATTGCCATGAAAAGTTTTTCAAAAATTCGTCGTTCGGAAACGAATTTAAACTGTAAGTCCCACCACTCATGCATGAAATTAACGCACACAATATAAGTGGTGTGAGAAGCTAGGTCGTAATCCTGACTGAAGGGTTGTAGTGGCCAATTATGTTATGTATGTATGTACGGAAGGAACTTATGGGATGTTGTTGAGCAGAAACCGCGCTGTAAGAGTACCGCGTTATAGGAGGGTTGTCGCAATTTCAGCTCCGCGTTGAATGGAAACCGCATTCTAAGAGTACCATGTTATAGAAGAATTGATTGTAGTCATTGATATGAACAGAAAACGATTTTATTTTTTCGAACATAAATTTTGATAAAAAAAATTCTAGGGAGGGGAGTGTTCAAAAACAATGTGCCACTTCGTTTTTCTTCCATAAGTTTCTTTTATTTCCGTTTTACAACATCATCAATGGTGCATTTCCATTGCTCTTTGCTTCACTTCTTTATTTCTATTAAGAGTTTCGAGAAAATTGGTCATTAACTTAACTTAACTTAACGGCCTACTTAAAAAAGCTAGGATCACTTATAATACATTTTCATACGATAAGACACTCCATCGCTTAGGTCTTGAGACAGTAAGCGGGAGGTAGTTATTTACTTACTTTCTCGCTTACTTTAATTGGTCATTGCAACCCTTTAGTCAGGATTGAAACCTAGTTTCTTACACCACCACTGTTGTGTGTGTTATATTATATATATATATATATATATATAATGTTTTCAATACGGCAACTTCAAATATGAATAAAATGAGCATATACAACAAAAAAACCAAGCCCGTTGTTGCCACTGCGTTTAAAAAAAAAATTGTTTAACTGAGCTGTGTTATCGACATTGCTCTGGCATTGCCATATTTTTGAAAAAGTGTACTTTATTTATCATTAGGTTATAATAACAAAAGAAAAGTTAAAGGTGACTTTAAAGTCCACTTTAGCTAAAGTTACCTTTAACTAAACTCAACTTTAACGGGAAGTTGTAATAATGGCACTAAAACTGATCATTTTAAAACCAATTGTGCGGAAAAGTGATCAAAAATTACCTTAAATGCATCATCTGCCGCAAACAACCCAAATGTGGTAATTTAAATTATAATCTACTTCGTACGTAATGTCAAGGTCCAAGCATTTTAATGGAATACAAGATTTATCGACATCATAGCATACATTTCAAACCAAAGAAGTGCACAGGCTTTTTTATGTAGTTTTGTTATTATAATTTGATTTTTGTTTCCTTCTATTCTTTGTTATTCTGTTACTATTCGTTTATCGTAATCTTTTTCTTGTGTATACATTTCAAGATAACTTAGTATCCTGAGACGTTATCAACACAATTAATTAAGTTAATGGAAGTTGTTCTGACGTTACGAGAACTACAGTTCATGTTAGCGAAGCATATCAATTTTTTTTGGGCAATTATTTGAATAAATTTGATAAAGAAGTAAAAGCTGAAAAAAAACAATTGATAACTGGTTTATACAACATTTTAAAATTCCCAATCGGTTTACCGATAAGATTACTTTCACAAAAATTTAAAAACCATTAACAAATTCTATTCACTGTTTATCTTTCGTTTCATTAACAATTTGTTAATCGAATAATTTTCGAATGTTATTCAATAGCCATGGCCAAATCGTAAATCAGATATGAAAATAATTTGTCAAATTTTTTAAAATAATCGCAGTCCATGCGATAAGCAGACTGAAAGACTTCCTGGCTGCATAATAATATATTGTGTTGGAACTTTACGACAGGCTCATAAAAATTAATTGTTTAGATATTAGCAAAAGTATATAATAAATAAATAATAATAATAATAATAGTAACTTTAGCAATAAATCAGAACCATGTGAATTAATGTATAAAAATTACAATATAGTTCTTAAGAAATGCCATAGCAAAGCTTTATCAGTTGAGAGATATCGCACTGGCCTTGCCTATATTAACAATTTTTTTCTTTTAAGAATTTTTACGTCCGTTCAAAGCAAATAAAATTTTAGAGAACTTAACGTCGTAAATAGTAATTTATTTAAATTTTCTTATACCTTTCAAGAGAAAAGTATTTTATAGGACACCAAAAAAGACTCAATTGACGCTGAAGTGTAGGAAAAATTTTTTGAAGAGGAAAAAATAAATGATTATGGCACGATTTTATAAATTTCTTTCGGTGGACCATTGTTGTCGCCGTAGTCTAGTAGGTAATGCGTTGCCTCATTAGACGTGAGGCCATGCGTCAAACTCCAGGTCAGACATCTCGAACTAAGCAAAATATGCAAAAAAAAAATATTTCTTCGGCGACTTCCTCTCAGCAGATTTCTGGCAAAAACTATCAGAGTAAATAAAATCACCTTGAAAAAAATGTTTCTCAAAAATCTATCGTTCCGATTAGATATTAAACTGTAGGTCCCGCCGCTCATGCATAAAGTTAACACACAAAACATAAGTGGTGTGAGAAGCTAGGCCATAATCCTGACTGAAGGGTTGTAATGACCAATTATGTATGTGTGTTAGACCAGAAAAAAATCTTTTTCCACGAATTTTCCACTTATTAGACACACGGTAGCGTTAATTACTTAAACGTGTACTGATAAATGCAAACATTTTCTGCAAATTTATTCAGTAAATTTCACGGCTTTGGTGAACATGGTTAACAGTAGTCTTACTACCCATAACTCTATAATATTGTATCCGTAAGGCCTGCTCTACTGGCAGTGTGCTGTTTTTACTGTACAAAACTCAAGCAGCAGTCGTAGTAAAACGGAATATTTCAGTGAACAGAGTACTGAGACGAAGAAGAACCTCCCGTTTTGCTAAGTTTGTTGCTTGATATTTGGGCAATAAATACAACAGACTGTCATTACAATGGGCCTTACTATATTATAGAGTTATGAGTTCTTAGCAGTTGAAATATTGGAAAACAAATATGTTTTTAGATTTCGAATTAAATTTTAACCAAAGGAAATTTAACCTTAGCAAATATAAAAACGACGATAGATAGGTTTTCGTTATCAATAAGAGATAGTGTGCGCACACAGTCCAGCTGTCCTAATCATCAGTGCACTCTGTACCACTTCAATTAAGGCATTATTTGCTATGCTCAGTTAACTCTCTTCCGATCTTCTATTGAATTAGAGGTCTGCCTCTCAGCTGTCTTCTGACAAAAAATTCTGAGAGTAAATAAAGTCGCCATGTAAAGTTCCTGTCTTACCGAGTGAACTTTAAACTCTAGGTCCCGCCACTCGTGGATAAAACTAACGCAGACAACAGGGGTGGTGTGAGAAACTAGACTGTAATCATGTGTGTGAAGATAAATTCAAATTTAACTAGCAAAGACAAAAACCAAAAATTTTAACAGAGGTAATGTTAAAGCTAACAGAGCAATGTTAAGTGGTTAACAGAAAATAGTCGAGGTAGGATTATCGATATTGTGGGCAAGTGGGACTTGCTGCACATATCCCACTATACACAAATTGTAGCCTAAGGTGTCCCCAATTAAACGCAATAAGTGGTATATCCCAAATAATTTTGGAACCCATATATACCCTATGTTAACAGTGGCTGGGTAGGATGACGGATGATGTATATTGTGGAAAAATGGGACTTGCTGCACATATCCCCTTATATACAAATTGTAGTCTAAGGTGTCCCTAATAAAACCCAATAAGTCGTGTATCCCAAATAATTTTGGAACTTGAGATATCGGGCTTCATATATACCCTATGTTAACAGTGGCTGGGTAGGATGACGGATGATGGATGTGTGTGAAGATAAATTCGAATTTTACTAGCAAAGACAAAAACCAACAATTTTAACAGAGCTAATATTAAAGTTAACAGAGCAATGTTAAGTGGTTAACAGAAAATACTAAAAATAGTCAAGGAAGAAATCACCCAAATATAGGATGGCAGAGAATGTAATCCCTATTCCATTCCTTTTAAATTGTAGTCCACACGTTCCTGAGTGGATAAACGGAATTTCTTTTAAAAATTGCAAAATTTAAATAAAACAAAATGTGTTTGTTTTAAGAATGTCTGGATAGGATGATCAATATTGTGGTAAAATGGGACTTGCAGCAGATATCCTTAATAAAATAAAACACAATAAGTTGTACATCCTAAATAACTTGAGATGCCGAGCTTCAAAAATTCAGTATGGTACAATGTCTGGATAGGATGATGGATATTGTAGAAAAATGGGACTTGCTGGGGAAAAATAGGACGTAACATTGTTCTGTTAACTTTAACATTAGCTCTGTTAAAGTTGTTGGTTTTTGTCTTTGCTAGTTAAATTCGAATTTATCTTCACACACATTTTGATAGACCCAGTGGGTAACTTTGTATCGTTGTAATATACTCGTAGATGAGGCTTATCAAATAGAAACTATTTATTTTACAAAGCTTTTCTTTGTATATTTAATAGGAAATTAATTTAAACACATCTCGTACGTTGTATATTTGCATTGAAATGAAAATAAATTTCAATTTTATTTCAGAGTAGTCCCCATCTAAATACACATATGTATGTATTTACATGGTATCGAATGCTCTACATTTTTGGCATGTTCGCGACATTTTTTGCCATAAATTCTTATAAATTTTTTATTATTTTGCTCATATAAAAGTTTTTTTTTTGGTTTGTTTTTACACGTAATATCAATGCCATGTTTAATGCGAAAAAACTGATTAGAATTCGTAATTTTATGCGCGTTTTTTTTTTTCTTGAATTCATAACAGGCAATAGAAAAATAATAGAAAAAAATTTAAAAATAACTCGGTAAACGATTGTTAACGGTATTTGACACCTACGATTTTTTGTTTTTTAAATTTGTAATACAACAAATATTAACAACAAATTATTACAATGGGAATAGCATGAAAACATGAACAAAAACAAAAACAATATGATAAAATCAAACAACATATACAAGTTCTATTAACACTTAGTTCGACGAAGTGTATTATGGGTAATCACAGATGGGTAAAGATGGACGATTTAAAAAGTTCTGTTGATGAGACGTGGTTTTAAGACATGAATCAATGAAATGTCATTAAAGGAAAGGAACCCCTGGCCTTATTGTATTCAGAACTCAGTTACAATTCGATTTTAATTACGGCCATGATGCGCCAACTTAACCTGGGGTCCCAGATAGAGCTCTTTGGGCCATTATTACAATTTCTCGTTAAAGTTGGGTTTAGTTAAAGGTAACGTAAGCTAAAGTGAACTTTAAAGTCAACTTTAACTTCTTTTTGTTATTATAACCTAATGATAAATAAAGTTACCTTTTTCAAAAATATGGCAGTGCCGGAGCAATGTCGATAACACTGCTCAATTTAACAACTTTTTTTAAACGCAGTGACAACAACGGGCTTGGTTTTTTGTTGCATATGCTCATTTTGTTTATATTTAAAGTTGCCATAATGAAAATAATATATAATATGGCAAGTTCAAACATAAAGTGACCTTTAAATGTTAAAGTTAGGATGATCCTCCCTTTAGCTTAACGATCACTTCTATCTTATTGGGTACTCATAATAATGAAAAACAATTTATCTGCCCGTTAAAATCCTCCCTTTAGTTAACGGCAAATTGTTAGAATGGCCCTTAGTAGATTATCGGTGCAGGCACGGTCTTTGACGTTAGAAAAAAATCGCATGAACCTAGTAATCTTTGAAGTCGCCGTAGTCTAGTAGGTAGTGTGTTGGCTTATTAGACGCAAAGCCAGGGTTCGAGCCCCAGGCAAAACATCAAAGACAAAATCCAAAAAGTATTTCTTCGGCGACTTCCTTTCAGCAGATTTCTGGCAAAATCTCTGAGAGTAAACATAATTGTCATGAAAAAGTTTCTCAAAAATCTGTCGTTCGGAGTTGACTTTAAACTGTGGGTCTCACCACTCATGTATAAAATTAACACACACAACATAAATGGTGTGAGAAACTAGGACGTTGTACAATGGGTCAATTCGACAAGTCAATTAAGACAAGTACACGTCCTTTAACCTAACCTACCCTAGTAGTCTTTAGACATCGTCAAAACGTGAAATTACTCTTTCTGGAAGCTGCCAAAAATAAAGCCAAGTTGCTGCGTGTTATGTGGCTTGTGGTACTATCTTGTTAAAGCCAGGTCTAGGTCTTAATCTTTAGTTGTTGGCTAAAAAAGTCAATTGGCCACAGCTTCTTGCACACAAATTTTCGAAGTATATATGATCCAATCATACTCCCAGACTATAATTCTCTCTAAACTGTCACTTGTTACGGATGTAATCAGTTTTCCAGAATCAATTGGGGGTTCTTTGAGCCCCATATGCTACATGCTTGCTTATTGCCGTAAAAACTGAAAGAGAAGCTTGGTCGTTGAAGATAATTTTAATCAGCATTTCAAGCCTATTGCTATAGCACTTCTATGCTTTTGTGAAAGGTCAGGCGGCTCTAATTGTTGCATAAAATGAACTTTGAATTGAGATGCTAAACTAAGTGGAAAATACTTCATAATGACTTGTAAGGTAGGACCAATTTGCTGGCAACGCAATGCAATCGACAAATTGGGTACTTTATTATGATACGTGCTCGAACCAGTCTCTTCAAATTTCTTTTTAATCTTAAAAACTACTTGCGTAATAGGTCGCTTATGATGACCATAGTCAGTACGTTATGTTTGAAAAGTGCCTATGTAGGATAGCTAACATTTTAACTATTTTAATACGTTCGCCATATGGCCGACCTTTCGCTAAATAAATGACACAACATATGAAGAAATTTAACAGTTGATAGCTTTGCAAGAACGGTGGTTTTGCAACCACCACATAAATAAATATCTTAAGGGATTGAAATGGAATAAATAACCATAACAAATCAACAGTTGTGTTCTCGAAGTTGCCAGACCGAAAATAAATGAAGTATAAATAGAACGAAACATAATGTTTCCAGACATTGAAACAGAGCAGCCTAGTATGTTTTGGCTTATTAGACAAAAGCCCGGTGGTTCATGTCTTAGCTCAGTTATCTCGAATAATATATAATATTTACGGTCCCCAATATTATATTCTTAGGATTATCACAGTTACCTATGTAAAGTTGTAGGGTAATTCAAGTGCCCCACTGTTTGTTTCATTGATTTTAATTTTTTGTCTAACTTTGGAGTTGAAAACGAAAGTAAATCCTACAGGAGCCTTTCTTAAGTATTCTGGTAGACAAATGAGGTGTCAAACCTATTCAAAATATTAGGAAGAATACAAAGTAAACAGTTATTGCTATCAAACAAACAAACTAATGTTGTCCTTAATATATTCAGGTATTCCTAAAGGATAAAGTAAAATTATTTCCTTATTATTATTAAGCCTGTACAAGCCTGTCTATTTTATCAATTTCCAACACATTTTAATAATCCTTAAATACTCTCTACATTATAAGCTTTAGCTGTAATCAGCAAATAGAAAATGATGATTATGTTGTTGTTGGTTCGGTATTGAGGTTTTTTTGTTAAGCGCCTTACAGTATGTTTGAGAATTTCAAACCATAATAATAAATAAAGGGCTGCTTGTTCTTTTGGAAAGGAATGTTAAACGTATTGATGCAACACATCCCTTTCCTTTTCTTTTGATAACATTTTAAACCCAGAAACGTATAGGCCATTGCCTAAATTACCAATACGAATGGTATATGAAAAAGCGCCTGAAATCGATAAATTTATTGAACTGTTAAATAAGCAAAATCACCAAGAAAAATTCTTCAACGTTAAGGAAAAATAATAATAATAATAATGATTCGTTTACTCCAGAGGAACGTGTCGTAAAACATTTTACACTTTCACTAAAGGGATTAAAAAGAAAAACACATCCTCCCTTTCATATAAAAACAAGTGAACCTTTTGTGAAGTGAAATGAACCTGAACGAAAGAATTTTTAAAGAGAAAAATAAAAAAGAATTGGGAAATGCTTGACATCACATTGACATTTTGAGTAATTTCTTTTCATGATTTTTTAAAGCATATGGTTTGGCGTTTTATAAAAAATATATAATTAAAGGCATACTTTTAGGAGAGCCAATTAAAAGACTGTAAACTTTACGTTAGTTAAAGGGGTCACATAGTTCTTTTTGACCATGAATGTGTAATGAAAAGTAGTTGATGTCCTGCCCTTTATTCTTAGGTTAGTATTACTTTTTCCTAAGAGGTCAGAGTTCACATAAAAAAGTTTCAGTATATATTGCGAAATTTGAATGCAAAAAACAATTGACATTTATAGGGTCTTCAAAAAAGGTTTCCAAAATTCTTATAAAGACGAATAGAATTTATTAGAAGCTTAAAGAAAGACTCCTCCAAAGGACAAAGAAGTTCTTATGCTTCCCTGAGTTCTGTCTTCCCCAAAGCCCCTTCATATATCAAACCCGAAAGCAATATCATCAGATGGCAAATGAATTACAAACGAATAATGTTGCCATGTGTCCTTTCAGGCTGTCTTAAAAATGCTTTAACTAACTCATCCGATGGCTTTATTAATATGTGAATGAAGGTTCTTAAATTCCACAATTCTAGAAGCAAGTTTATTCAGTTAACAGTTCCCTGTTATGTTACTAACAGTGCTTTATTGTATATTAAAATCTGTAATCCTAGACACAAACCCGCCTAGCTTACAAAGCTGTGTTATATTACTAAGAGAGCTCTAGTGCATGGAAAGTTTCCGGAAAGGGTAATTTTACATTTTTGGAACATCAACTGGCCAACAAGATGCAATTTGTACTCGTTAGGCTTTTTGTGGGACTATATCAGAGGCCGTGCGAGGTTTCAGACAAGACGACCCCTTATCATGCGACCTCTTCAACTTCGTCATGGAGAGTGTTCTGCGAAAGGCAGGAGTGCATCGCAGTGGCACTATTTTTCAAAAAAGTATCCAGTTGCTTGCGTACGCTGACGACATTGACATCATAGGGCGTACGAAGTGAGATGTTACTGCTGCCTTTAGTGCTATTGAACGGGAGTCTACTAAGATGGGTTTGGCAGTAAATGAGGGCAAAACAAAGTATATGTTATCGACGAGTCGAGACGCGCGGCGTATTGATTCTCAGATTACGGCCGATAACTATACTTTTGATACGGTCAAGGAATTCATCTATCTTGGCTCCGCCGTTACCACCAGAAATGATGTCAGTCTGGAGATCAAGCGCAGGATCACTCTTGCCAACAGGTGCTACTATGGTCTCAATAGGCAATTGAGTAGCAGAGACCTCTCTAGTACGACAAAACTAACACTTTACAAGACACTCATCCTACCCGTGCTTCTTTATGGCGCAGAGGCATGGACTCTATTAAGTACTGATGCAGCAGCCTTGAGAGTGTTCGAGAGAAAAGTAAGATCTTCGATCCAGTACGAGTTGGCGATGATTTCCATATCCGATCCAACAGTGAGCTGTATGAGCTCCTCAACGACATGGACGTTGTACAGCGTATTAATATCCAGCGGCTGCGCTGGCTCGGCCATGTCGTTCGAATGGAGGAGGATGCTCCAGCGAGACGGGTATTTGATGCGGGAATCTGCGGAAGTCGGCGAAGAGGATGACCTTGTATCCGTTGGAAGGACCAAGTCGAGGAAGCCCTGTCATCGATTGGTGTGACCAACTGGCGTAGACGCGCAAGAAGCAGAAGCGCCTGGAAGGATGTGTTGCGGCAGGCCGAAATCCGTTAATCGGGTTGTTATGGCCAATTAAGTAAGTAAGTAATATCAGAGGCCGTATCTAATTTTTTAACATTTGGAAATCAACATTCGCCAAGTTAAAGCCGTGATATCTCCCGAAATGCAACCGAAAATTTTCTCCAAAAGATCGACTTCTGCAATCCATCCAGAGACAGGCATTTAAATGATATTGTACATATGATGTGCAGCCATGAAGCTACCATAATAGTCTAGTAGGTACTGGTTTGGCTCATTAGACACAAAACCGAGGAAATATGAAAAATAATTGTTCGATGACCTTCTCTCACTGATTTTCTCATAAAAACTTTGAGAGTAAATAAAATTTTAATGAGAAAGCTTTTCAAAAATATGTCGTTGAGATTCGACTTTAAATTGTGTGTCCAGACACACACATACACAACATGGGTAGTGTGAGAATCTAAATTGTAATCTTTACTAAAGCGTTGTAATGACCAATTAAGTAAGTAAGTAAATAAGTCGTATAAAATGTCCAGTGTCCAAGCATTATAACGAAAAAAATTACTTTTCTATTGTGTAGCCTATAAGTATGCTTTTAATTAAAACATTACCTAGAAGTATGCTTTCAATTTAAATAAATTTAATATTTATAGATTTGTACGTATGAACATGAGTTTTCTGTTGAATATTCTCTTAAGAAATCTATAAATTTTATTATAACTGACAAGTATAAGTATTATAAGCAGCTGGAGCACATACATGCAAAAGCAGCAGATACATACATGTAGCACATGTGTTGTACAATATTCTTTCCATCATTTAATTTTCTGCTTAAATAAATGCATGATTCATGAATTGTTTTATTTACTTTTGCATAAGAATTGAGCAATAATACATACACACAGTGTAATTACCCTAAATAATGTCAAGTTAAACACAGGCGGCGACACATGGGGTGGACGACATACAAGGGCCCTTAATAATGTAAGAATTTCTTCTTATAATTTTTAACTACGCCTGTTTAATAATAATATAGTCGTTGAATAAAAGCTAGGAAGACGGAATATTTCTGTTTGTTTGTTTGTTTGTAAACATATTTAAATAAAATACAAACAAATATTCTTTAAAAATGTATGAATGAATGAATGAATGAATAAATATATAAATAACTGTATGAATGAATGACTGAATGAATGAATGAATGAGTGAAAAAATATTGTTATTATTGCTGTTTAAGTGTTTCTAGTTAAAACATTATAATCAATGTTACAATTGGGAATAACACTGCTGCTGCTGCTGCCTGCTGCTGCTATAACGCTACAGATACCACAATGATTCATGTCTAAAGGGTCCGCCAAATATTTTTTTTTTTCTGAAAATGCTTTTCAAAAAAAACTACTGAATATTTTCTCAAATTTCTTTTTTTATTTGAAAGTACAATCCTTCAATCCGGTTAATAATGGAAAATAATTTCATTCAAATGGCTGTCTCGGCTGGCCATGTAGTAGCCTACACCAGAAGATGCAGATTTTGGCAAAAAAATCATCTTTTCAGATGAAGCTCATTTTGATCTTGGCGGGTATGTAAACAAGCAAAATTGTTGCATTTGGGGCACAGAAAACCCGCACGCATACACTGAAAAGCCGACGCACCCAAAACGAGTCACTGTTTGGTGCGGATTTTGGTCCAGAGGCATAATTGGGCAATTTTTCTTCGAAAATGAGCAAGGAGTGGCCGTTACAGTCAATGGCGATCGTTATCGGGCCATGTTGAACGAATTTTTGTTCACAAAAATTGAAGAGGAGGATATTGGCAACATTTGGTTTCAACAGGTGTGGCGCTACGTGCCACACAGCCGAAGCAACACTCGATGTTTTGCGCCCTGTTTTTGAAGATCGCATTATCAGCCGCAGAACTAATATTGTTTGGCCACCTCGGTTGCTGCGATTTGACACCGTTGGACTATTATTTGTGGGGTGCCGTCAAAGATAAGTGTTACGCCGACAAGCCAGAGACAATTGACGCTTTGGAGGACAATATTCGTGAAGCCATTGGTGAAATACAGCTGCACACAATCGATAATGTGCTTAAAAATTGGACCGATCGCGTAGGCTACTGCATGGCCAGCCGAGGCAGCCATTTGAATGAAATTATTTTCCATTATTAACCGGAAGGATTGTACTTTCAAATAAAAAAAGAAATTTGTGAAAATATTCAGTAGTTTTTTTTAAAGCATTTTCAAAAAAAAATGTTATTTGGCGGACCCTTTGGAATAGAAAAGAAACGTAGTATTTGTTATACAATTTTCTACAAAGTATTCACTTATTAACACTATAAATCTATAATTTGTTGTTATAGTCTTGCCTATAGTTATCATACTTTAGAGACTTGAAATCGAATAAATTTCTTCGAAATTCTTACAACACAACTAATCGAATGTCTGGGAATTTTTTTAAAATGTTTACAAATTGTTACAGATAAAATTATTAAATAATTAGAAGGCCTAAGAGAGAGAGAGAGAGAGAGAGAGAGAGAGAGAGAGAGAGAGAAAGAGAGAGATAACGAGAGAAAAACGAGAGAGAAAAAGTCTGCATACATGTTATTGCGTTGCTAAAGGCATTTACAATTAAGAATGTTGGAAGAAAATGCGAATTTGAAAGAAATATAATGTAGAAATTGTTGGGAAAAAATATAAAAATTAGCGCGAAAGAAGTCTACATAAAGTAATGTATGTCGACTTTTTTCTTTGAATGTATACCATTCAGCCACCTTATCAGTTGTAAAGATTTACTCTCATGCTTTATTTTACAATGTGCTGTGTTTTTGAATGATGCATAGGCCTATCTGCTAGCTTAAATTGGTGCAGGTATTGTCACAAGCATCCATGAAAAATACAGAACTCAGACCATATCGATGCCTCCGTTCTATAACATTCGAAATAGAAAAAGTGGGTTTTGAGTTATGAGCTCTCAAAGTTTTCACGCGACATACGACCATATGTGTATTCTAAGAAGATTTTTCCCTATAACTTCGGAACGGATCGGCCAAATTTTGACAGTATTTAAGTTAGAGAACGTAGAATTTAAAAATGCAAGAACATTAAAAACGTTCTAAGTGCGCTTAGAACGTTATAGAATGGAGGCGTCGATATGATGTATTACTCCTGGTCTCATGTTCAAAAATAAATTTTTAGTTATTCATCTCGCCATATTAATGCAGCTTGTTGAAGTAGCCGTAGTCTAGTAGGTAGTGTCGTGGCTTATTGTGTGTGAGGTCACGGTTCAAATCCCAGGTCAGACATCTCCACCAAAACGAAATCTGAAAAAATATTTCTTCTGCGACTTCCTCTCAGCAGATTTCTGGCAAAACCTCTAAGAGGAAATAAAATTGCCATGAAAAAGTTTCTCAACAAAATCTGTCGTTCCGAGTCGACTTTAAACGGTAGATCCCGCTACCCATGTATAAAATTAACACACACAACGTAAGTAGTGTGAGAAGCAAGGTCGCAATCCTGACTAATGGGTTATAATGACCAATCATGCATGTATGTATGTTGCTTGTTTTAAATTGCCAGAAATACTGATAGTCGCCGTGGTCTAGTATGTATTGTGTTGGCTTATTAGACGAAAAGCCAGGGTTCGAGCTCCAGGCCAGACATCAAAATAAAATACAAAAAAGTATTTCTACGGCGACTTCCTCTCAGCAGATTTCTGGCAAAAACTCTGAGAGTAAATAAAAATTGCCATGAAAAGCTTCTCAAAAAAATCTGTCGTTCGGAGTCGACTTTAAACTGTAGGTCCCGCCACTCATGTATAAAATTAACACACACAAAATAAGTGGTGTGAGAAACTAGGCCGTAATCCTGACTGAAGGGTTGTAATGACCAGTTATGTACGCATGTACTTTCGCGGCAGTCATCAATAGCGACTACGTCGTCAAAATCCTTTGTCTCAGATTGCCACAAGTGCCGGGCAATAATAGAGAAAATATTCTCTGTTATCCTCGGCTTCCTTATCATTACAGCATCTGCAGAAATAACTGCTAAGGGGTTCCTATAATGGACTCTGATTAGTTTTAACGAAAATCTTATTCTCTGTATATCTCTAGCGGGCATTATTTGTCCGGTCTTTATAAAAATGGGTTAATTTTCGCATCTTTGAATTTGTGTGAGAACATTTATTTACCTCTCCGTAAAGGAATGTCCATCTCATGTATGAATACATTCAAAATTTCTGTTGAATTAACCTTTCCACGTGTGTCAGCTTTGTTCTGTTCAATGTCACCGTATTCGAGAACCCATACAAGGAAAACCGCTGAATGTCTGGCTACATTCTCTACAAATGCTTGGCATTCTTTAATAATCTTAGATATGGTCGCCGTAGTTTGATAGGTAGACTATACTGATCCCAGGTCAGATATCTCTAACAAAACGAAATTTGAATATTTCTTCGGCTACTTCCTCTCAGCAGATTTCTGGCACAGAGTAAATAAATTTTCCTTGAAAAGTTTCTCAAAAAATCTGTGTACTGTAGATCTCGCCATGCATGTGTAAAATTAACCCAAATAACATAAGCGGTGTGAGAAGCTAGTTCGTAACCCCGACTGAAGGATGACCAATTAAATATCGACGCCTCCATTCTATAACGTTCTAAGTGTACTTAGAACGTTTTTAATGTTCTTGCATTTTTAAATTCTACGTTCTCTAACTTAAATACTGTCAAAATTTGGTTAATATGCGCCGATCCGTTCCGAAGTTACAGGGAAAAATCTACCTCGAATACCCATATAGTCGTATGTCGCGCGAAAACTTTGAGAGCTCATAACTCAAAACACACTTTTTTGACTTAGAATGTTATAGAACGGAGGCGTCGACACGTAAATATGTATTTAGCTCTAGTCGATATACTACAATACTGGATTCTCTTACAGCGGTTGTCTTTGTAGTCATTATTTCAGTCTGATTAGTAATCGGGTAGTGCAAGGGACAATCATAGATTCTATAACCGACTTTGTCGTGTGGTCTTGATCTTTCGGTGAATACTTGGCCGACATTTTCTTGGTGGAGTAAACCATTAAAGTAACAAAATCTTTCGGATATTTTCGGTGTCAAACGAGGATCGAAAGTGGATTCAGGTATTACGTATCTTATAGGTACACTCAGCCACAAAAATATACATACGGTTAACAAATTTCAGAAATTTTTTAACCAATCCATTTTCGTTGAAAATCTTTTTAATTGTCTGACAACTTTCCTCGATTTTAAGACGGTCTTGGTTAAAAAATTTCTGAAAATTCTGAATTTTCTGAAAATCCGTTTTCGTTGAAAATATTTATAATTGTCTGACATCTTTCTTCGATTTTAAGATGGTCTTTTGCATTGGTTCAGAAATTTGTGAAATTTGTTAATCGGGTGCATACCTTTGTGGGCCTGTGCAGGGCCACAATTCAGTTCAATTTCAGAAATTTTTTAACCAATTCAAAAGACCGTCTTAACATCAAGGAAACTATAAAGATTTTCAAAGAAAACGGATTAGTTAAAAACTTCTGAAATTTTTAAACCGTATGTATAATTTAGTAACTGTGTGTATATCCAGGTCAACTATTTGCAAGTTTTTGGCATGACCATAGCTTCTATACAGCTATGCTTTTGTGGCGCGTGGTCTCCTTGCCTCGGTTGCAGCTACCTGTTGCGCCAAAATGTTATTGTAAATAATGCAGATGATGTAATCCTAAGAGCTTATCCTATCGTGATCCTCATGGGTGCCTCGATAGCCTAGTTGGTAGTGTACTAAACTTCAAATGCTGAAGCCGTTGCTTCGATTCCCGCCAGAGACTTTATTTTGTGATTGTCCGATTGTTGACATCATGTGATTAATCGAAATAGAAAAATACGGTGAGAATTATTAGAGAGCAATACTCTAGGAAAACAGTACTGTAGGTATGTATATAGATTGCATATTAAAAAAAAAATTCAAAAATTAAATTTATCGCTCACTACTCTTCTTTCCCTGCTCCTATAACTACCTTTCTATTATTCCAACACAATGAGTACGAGTTCATCTCCTGGATTTTGGTCTTAAAAAAAATATGCACATTTTTAGGACTGAGATCCCAGTTTAGGCGTGTCGCTTACCAGAAGCAATTAAGAACAGTTATCATGCTATGTGTGTGAAGATAAATTAAAATTTAACTAGCAAAGACTAACACCAAAAATTTTAACAGAGCAAATGTTAAAGTTAACAGAGCAATGTTAAATGGTTAACAGAAAATGCAAAAAATAGTCAAGGAAGAAATCACCCAAATATGTATACGATATCAGAGAATGGAATACGTATTCCATTCCTCTTTAATAGTGCTCCACACGTTCCTGAGTGAATTTCTTTTAAAAATTGCAAACTTTAGAAAAAGAAAATGTTTTTGTTTTAAGGATGTCTGGATAGGTTGATCGATAATTTGAAAAAATGGGACTTGCTGCAGATATCGCACTAAACACAAATTATAGCCAAGGTGTCCCCATTTTTCCACAATATCCATCATTCTACCCCGACACTGTGCTACTATATTAACATTTGAATTTTTTAAGCCCGATATCTCAAGTTCCAAAATTATACCATTTATTATTAGGTTTTGTTAGGGACACCTTAGGCTACAATTTGTATATATACCTGCAGTCCATTTAACATTTGAATTTTTTAAGCCCGATATCTCAAGTTCCAAAATTATACCATTTATTATTAGGTTTTGTTAGGGACACCTTAGGCTACAATTTGTATATATACCTGCAGTCCAATTTTTCCACAATATCGATTATCCTATCCAGACATTCTTAAAACAAATACATTTCTATATTACCACTGCTGCTGTTTCCCTCAGCAACGTCTGGAACACAATTTTAAAGGATTCTGATATCGTATATTTGGGTGATTTCTTCCTTGACTATTTTTCGTATTTTCTGTTAACAACTTAACATTGCTCCGTTAATTATAACATTAGCTTTGTTAAAATTTTTGATTTTTGTCTTTGCTAGTTAAATTTGAATTTATCTTCACACATTATCGTCCTAATTGTTGTGGAATTTGTATTCATATGCTCGTATAGTTTACTGTCCAATATGATTCCAAGATATTTTGGATTGAGTGATACCAGAAGAAACAATTTAAGGTGCTTTGTATCTGCGTGAGAAGTGTACTAACTTTGTCTTGGTTAAGCTAACTTTGAAGCCAAATTTGCTGCATAACACTGTTGCATAACTATTGCATTACACTGTAATGCAGTATTATTGAATATTCTGTTCCATTTAAAATATTTGATTAAAACATTTCCTTTATTGAATAATTTATTAATTTTAATCTCTTTCTTCTTCATTTTCTCTTTACAGTTTGGTCATTGATAAAGAACAAATTTGGTAAGTTTTTTCTCTCTTTCTATTATTATTTTTTTGTTAAAAATTTTTAAATTAAAGTACATCTGTGGTGACGTAAAGGGTTAATTAAAATTAACATTTTTGTATGGCGAAGAAATTCTTTTTCCCTAAAGCGGTGTATAAAACACAAAAAAAAATTAGAAAAAATATTTGCCAATGCATGAAAAATATATGTAGAGAGAGAGAGAGAGGAAGAGAGAAAAATTATTGTATGTGAGTCTTTCCATGATAATGATGATGTTGATGTTGATAATGATGACACATATAATTCGGTCAAGGTCTCTAGAGACAGAAACTCATTTAAGTTTACGTTTCTTTCACAGTTTTTTTCTGTTATTGTTGTTTCTCTCACTCTCTCTCTCTCTCTCTATATATATTGGTTACATGACTAAAATAACTTTAGCAGTTTAAGTCGCACATTAATTTAAACGCCAGTTTGTTGTTTTTTCTACGGCAACAAAAAACTAAAAACCAAAAAAATAACATAAAATAGTAGAAACTAAAATGAAGAGAATTTTTGCATTTTTTTGTTTTTCTTGTTGCTTTTTAATAAAATAAATATTTAACAACTCTGCATGCAAAATTGTCTTTATATGTAAGGATTTTTAGTGGCCTCCTTTCTCGGTATATTGTGCCTGCCTGCATGCCTGCCTGCCTTTAGATTTTTCTAAAGAATCCTTAATCCATTTTGTTTTCCATATTTCTCTTATTTTGTTATTGTAAATTAAGCTGAAAGCAAGAAGTAAAACTTTAGGCAATAGGACACAACAACATTTAGCCTACAATCTCTATCTCTTTTTATAAAAAGATATTTTGTTTTATTCAACAAAATCTGGTTAGCTTCGCAGATCCACTTAAAAGATTTGATTTTTTTTTTATTTAAAGCCTACATCTTGCCCTTATATATGTATGTAACTTTTTTAATTGGTCATTATATTAGCTTGAGTCAGGTTTACAACCTAGCTTCTTACACTACTTATGTTGCGTGTATTAATTTTATCCGTAAGTGGCGGCATTTACAGTTTAAAGTGGACTCCGAATGACAGATTTTTGAGAAACTTTTCATGTCAATTTTTTATTTTATTCTCAGAGTTTTCTCCAAAAGACTGTTGAGCGGAAAACGCCGAAAGAAATATTCTTTTTCGTATTTATTTTCGTTCATGATGTCTGAGTAGGGGTTCTGTGCCAGAAGTTCTCGTCAAATAAACCTACGCACTACCTACTAGAAAAGGGGCGAGTTCATGTACGCTTCCGCTTTGGTTGCAGTCGTCAATGCTTTTGAGATAGTTTTCTCCACACAATCCACATAATCGCACATTTCGGGCGGAATGTTGGCGATAACTTATGGACTGTTGATTTTCATCTTTCAACGTTAGGGTATAAGCTTTGTAGACATACATACATACACTCAGCCACAAAAGCATACATACGGTTAACAAATTTCAGAATTTTTTTAACCAATCCGGCCACAATTCAGTTCAATTTCAGAAATTTTTTAACCAATGCAAAAAAGACCGTCTTAAAATCGAGGAAACTATAAAGATTTTCAACGAAAACGGATTGGTTAAAAAATTTCTAAAATTTTTTTTTAGTGTACATACATAATTGGTTATTACAACCCTTCTGTCAGGACTACGACCTAGCTTCTCACACCCCTTAAATTGTGTGTGTGTTAATTTTATACATGAGTGGCAGGACCTACTGTTTAAGGTCCATTGTGAACGACAGATTTTTGAGAAACTTTTTCATTGTAATACTCTCAGAAATTTGCTGAGAGAACGTCGCCGAAGAAATATTTTTTCATATTTCATATGTTTGACCTGAGGTTTGAACCAAGGCCTCATGTTTAATAAACCAACAAACTACCTACTAGACTACGACGACTTCTAACTTTGTAGGCTTTGCAGAAGTCCTACAAAATACGTTCAATGGTTGTGTTAACTAATTAGGAAATTACTTATTATGGAAATTTATTACGAAATAAAATTAAAATCGATTAAATTGTATGACTTGTGGTACCGTTTTGTTGCCACCACACATTGTCTAATCCATAATCGTCAATTGCAGGCCAAGAAAGTCTCTCTAGGTTAGGTTAGGTTAGAGGACGTGTACTTGTCAATTAAGCCAAGTACAGTACCCGGCGGTCGAATTGACCCGTTGTACAACGTCCTAGTTTCTCACACCACTTCTGTTGAGTGTGTTAATTTTATACATGAGTGGTGGTACCTACAGTTTAAAGTCGACTCCTCTCTGCTGAGAGGAAGTCGCCGAAAAATACTTTTTGTATTTTGTCTTTGATGCCTGGCCTGGGGCTCGAACCCAGGCTTTTGCGTCTAATAAGCCAACACACTACCTACTAGACTACGGCGACTTCAGTCTCTCTGAATTTAGTTTATTTCGAAAAATGCCGCCCAATAACATCTCCAGAGTATAATTAGCACCAAACACTCAATTCTTCTAGATTTCCACAATCACTTCTGGATTCTTCGTGCTCCATGTGCGTCAATTTTGCTTGTTGAAGTATGTAAGTGGAGAGTATTCTTCTCAACGTTTGTTTAATAATTGCAATGGGAAGAGAATTGAGGCATGTAACGGGTGATTTTTCGGCTATTATCGTTTTGGCAACACTGGTTTAAACAGCTCACGCACGTTTCGTGTTTTGTTTCACTGTCAAACATCTTCAGTTTGATGTATAATTTAACCATGAATCGTCTTACAAACGAACTACGCTTGCAAATCATTGAATTTTATTATCAAAATGCGTGCTCTGTTCAGAAAGTTCATCGCGCGCTTCTTCCATTTTATGATCAGTTTAATTGACCCACTGAAGCGGCTATTCGGGCTATTGTGACTAAATTTCACACCAAATTTACATTGTTCGACATTAAATCACTAACACGCTTACGTAGAGTGCGAACTGAAGAAAATATCGCAGCTGTATCGGCCAGTGTTAATGATGACCATCAATTATCGATTCGTCGCCGTTCGCAGCAATTGGGCCTCTGTTATTCAACAACGTGGAAATTTTACTGAAGGATTTAGGTGTGAACCCTTTCAAAATACAGCTGGTGCAAGAATTGAAACCGAACGACCTACCGCAACGCAGAATTTTTGGTGAATGGGCTCTTGGAAAGTTGGCCGAAGATCCACTTCTTTATCGAAAAATTGTGTCCAGCGACGGAGCTCATTTTTGGCCCAAAGGATACGTAAATAAGCAGAATTGTCGATTTTGGAGTGAAGATCAGCCAAAAGCATTGCAAAAGCTACCAATGCATCCAGAAAAAGTCACAGTTTGGTGCGGTTTATGGGCTGATGGCATCATTGGATTGTACTTCTTCGAAGATGCTGCGAATCGTAACGTAACTGTGAATGGTGAGCGCTACCGTGAGATGATATCCAACTTTTTTTGCCCAAAATGCAAAAGCTTGACTTGCATGACATGTGGTTTCAACAAGACGGTGCCACATGCCATACAGCACGCGTAATTTCACTTCACATTTAATTTCACGTTCTGGACCGGTCAATTGGCCGCCTAGATCGTGCGATTTAACGCCTTTAGACTATTTTTTTTGGGGCTATGTTAAAGCTCATGGCTATACATTGACGCATTGGAAGACAACATTGAAGCATTTATTCGTGAGATACCGGCCGAAATGCTGGAAAGAGTAAGAGTCCAAAATTGGACTAAGCGGATGGACCATTTGAGGTGCAGTCGCGGTCAACATTTGCATGGAATAATCTTCAAACATTAAATTATATGGACCGTACTATCGATTCAAATAAAGATTCCTTCATGCATTTTTCTGAATTTTATGTGTTTTTTTTTTGAAAAATTTTCCTATAGCTCTTAAAAAATCACCCATTATTAGACAATCTAAAAGTAACCTTACGGTTTTTCAATTGGACTCTGAAAAGTCAAAGAATACATACAGAATTGATCATTACAAGCCTTCAGTCAGGATTACGACCTAGTTTCTCGTACCACGTATGTTGTGTGTGTTAATTTTATCCATGAGTGCCGGGACACCTACAGTTTAAAGTCGACTCCGAACGTCAGATTTTTTTTTTAAACTTTTCATGGCAATTTTTATTTACTATCAGAGTTTATGCTAGAATCTGTCGAAGAAGTACTCTTCCATATTTCGTTTTGTTGGAGATGTCTGACCTGGGGTTTGGACCGTGACCTGACGTCTAGTAAGCCAACACAGTACCTAGACTACGGCGACTTCAGCCTAATATGTAGGAATTAATACATCTCAGAAGGAAACAATTGGGTGTGTATTAACCCATTAATGCCCGAATTACTTTTTTTTTTCTAACGGTTACCGTTTTGTTTTTTACACTCAATTTCCTCTCAGAGCATAAAAATTAAGGCAACTTCTGCTGGCAACTTAAGTTGCCACTGGGCACTAATGGGTTTACTGTCTAGGCAAGCAATTACTGCAGGACATAGGGATATCATTAGAATTCCTATTGCTGATAAACTGACCTCGAAATCTTCGACAAGGTAAAGGCCTTAGGTGTTCTGATTGCCACAGATAATCAGAGTATTCTCTGATCTTACTGACACTGGGCAAAATCAAAGTCGAAAGAGTCATAATAGAGGTACTGCAATATATCATATGATTGCAGCACTTTAACACTCCTACCTACACGGCAATAGTAAAATAATCTACAAAATAATTTGAAAGCTTAGGGCACTAAAGTAAGCTACTGCCTTAGCTTTTAAATAAACAAACAAACCAACATATGTATGTACATAAACATATTTTTTTGTATATAGAAAGAAGCTTGCTTTAGCAATAACTACAAACAATGTAAAATAAAAAGTGGCAACATAAATAACAACATCCGTTTCCTGTTAAAACAATACCGTTGGTTCTGCCATTGTAACTGTCACAACCACCATTACAATTACTTTTTGTAACACATACAAAAAAAACACAAAAAAAAAACAAAAAATCTGCAGTTTTTTTTCTTCTTTTGTTTCCTTTACATTTCGTTTCATTTCTATATGTCTCTTCCACTGTCTCACTCCCTCTCTCTCTCTCTGTTTGAGTTTTGCTTTCTATTTCAAAATAATACTAACTGTTGTTAAGAAGCCAGTAGCTCAGTAGCTTCTATACACATGCACAAATACAAATGCCTACAGAGTTATAAACGATGAATGGATGCTGTATGTGTCCTATAAAAAAGAAAGTATAGCATACTTTTAGGTTATTTACTTTCATGCTATAACAATAAAATACCAGAGTAGAGCAGAAGACAAATGATAAATTTACGTTTTAATGTTTTTGGACTTTAATTTGAATAAAAACGAAAATTAGTAGTAAGAACCATAAGAACTAATTTGACTGAAAGAAACCAAAGCATAAGAGGACATACATAGTTTTTGATACGCTTGCTTGAATCACGCAATCTTTGTGTTTCAGTTTCTCTTTTTCTTTTTGTAAAAAATTGTTTATTGTTTGCAAGACATTTAATATCTTTAAATAAATGCCTATGTCTTGTTCTTTCAAATGCGTAATATTTTGAGCATTTAATTAAAATCCATCCATTATTTGTGTCGTTTAATGCAGGGCCTATTTATCAAATGTTAACAAATGTTTCTTAAGGCTATTTGAAGGTTAAAATAGCTTCAAACTTTGTGTTGCTAGTGCTAATGGGTGATTTTTTAAGAGCTATAGGAAAATTTTTCAAAAAAAAAAACATAAAATTCAGAAAAATGCATGAAATCTTTATTTGAATCGATAGTACGGTCCATATAATTTAATGTTTGAAGACTATTTCATGCAAATGTTGACTGCGACTGCGCCTCAAATGGTCCATCCGCTTAGTCCAATTTTGGCATACTCTTTCCAACATTTCGGCCGGTATCTCACGAATAAATTCTTCAATGTTGTCTTCCAATGCGTCAATTGAAGCGGGCTTGTCTGTATAGACATGAGCTTTAACATAGCCCCACAAAAAATAGTCTAAAGGCGTTAAATCGCCCGATCTAGGCGGCCAATTGACCGGTCCCGAACATGAAGTAAATACGTCCATTGTTACGCGTGCTGTGTGGCATGTGGCACTGTCTTGTTGAAACCACATGCCATGCAAGTCAAGCTCTTGCATTTCGGGCAAAAAAAAGTTGAATATCATCTCACGGTAGCGCTCACCATTCACAGTTACGTTACGATTCGCAGCATCTTTGAAGAAGTACGGTCCAATGATGCCACCAGCCCATAAACCGCACCAAACTGTTACCTTTTCTGGATGCATTGGTAGCTTTTGCCATGCTTGTGGCTGATCTTCACTCCAAAATCGACAATTCTGCTCATTTACGTATCCATTGAGCCAAAAATGAGCTCCGTCGCTGAACACAATTTTTCGATAAAGAAGTGGATCTTCTTGCACCAGCTGTATTTTGAAAGGCTTCACACCTAAATCCTTCCGCAAAATGTTCCACGTTGTTGAGTAACAGCGGCCCAATTGCTGCGAACGGCGACGAATCGATAATTGATGGTCATCATTAACACTGGCCGATACAGCTGCGATATTTTCTTCAGTTCGCACTCTACGTAAGTGTGTTGGTGGTTTAATGTCCAACAATGTAAATTTGGTGCGAAATTTAGTCACAATAGCCCGAATAGCCGCTTCAGTGGGTCAATTAAACTGACCATAAAATGGAAGAAGCGCGCATTGAACTTTCTTAACAGAGCACGCATTTTGATAATAAAATTCAATGTTTTGCAAGCGTTGTTTGTTTGTTTGTAAGACGATTCATGGTTAAATTATAGACCAAACTGAAGATGTTTGACAGTGAAACAAAACACGAAACGTGCGTGAGCTGTTTAAACCAGTGTTGCCAAAAAGATAATAGATAAAGAATCACCCTTTATTTTCTGCGTAGCATGCAAAAACCTTTCAAACGGCGTCCTATGATCTTGGTAACTAATTAACTTCACTGAAACATGAAATCACTGGTTCTTGTAACTTCTCAGGACACAAAGTTAAAATCGATCGCATTCTGTTGCTCTTGGCATGCTTTTATTGACATCAATGAGTTAAATGAACGAAAAAAATTCTTTCAAGGTAGTTATCAAATAAATATGGCTCAATGTCTTCTCCAGATCTTAATGCGAACTAAATATATACCTTTTACTGAGACAACAGCTCATCCCAATCAGACCAATATATAACTTTCCTTGCTGATGTAACAATCGAGTTTTACTATCTGAGAGTCAAGCCGCCATTTTGAGCTCTTATGAGATTAAATCGAAGATAGTATGGAACTGTTTGGAAAAACTGAATCCGCCAAGGTTACACTGTGCTGAGTACCAGATCAAGTGGGCTTTCTCTGCAATGAGCAAGTAGACGAACTTGCAAGGAGAGCAGCTTCCTCGTCGGTGGTGGAGCCAGAACTTTTCTGAAGTGAAGTTCGAATATTTGGCAAGGGATGTTCAACGAAAGGGGAGATAAAAAGATCCAAAGACTCTTTCACAAAAGCCGAGTGGGTTTGAAGTAATTAAAACTTTTATTGGAGAATTACAATAAGTAATTACTGAGTCATGCATCAGACTATCGAAAAATAACCTGAGGCTGGTATCCAGTCTTTGGACAGGGCTTTGTAGGCTCAAAGTATACTTACTTAGAATGGGATTCTGTGACAATGGGAATGAATCATTTAAACACATTCTTGGAACATATGGAACATTATTGCACTTGCTTGCATATCTGGAATTGTCATTGTTGATACCGAGCAGTATCCTGACGTTTGTCATGGCTTGGAGGAGATATTACAGGGCTCAGCTAGATTGATATGCTTAGGGAGAGCACTGTTGTAAGGGGTGTTTTTTATAGAGGTATAGAACTTTAAGTTGCAATAAAACAACGATGGATTATTCGATTGACATGAATTTTATTTATCCGAAAGATAATCTTGTGGCATTACATTTTAAATATGATTTCTGGCATATGACCGCCATGGCTGGCGCGGATGTTGTCCAATCTGGACGATGACTTTTTCCAACATTTGTGGCCGTACATCGGCAATAATACGGCGAATGTTGTCTTCCAAATGGTCAAGCGTTTGTGGCTTTACCGCATAGACCAATGACTTTACATAGCCCCACAGAAAGTAGTCTAGCGGTGTTAGATCACAAGATCTTGGAGGCCAATTCACAGGTCCAAAACGTGAAATTAGGCGGTCACCAAACGTGTCTTTCAATAAATCTATTGTGGCACGAGTTGTTTGACATGTTGCGCCGTCTTGTTGAAACCACATCTCCTGGACATCATGGTTATTCAATTCAGGAATGAAAAAGTTAGTAATCATGGCTCTATACCGATCACCATTGACTGTAACGTTCTGGCCACCATCGTTTTTGAAAAAGTACGGACCAATGATTCCACCAGCCCATAAAGCGCACCAAACAGTCAATGCGGCAGTTTTGTTTGTTGACGTAGCCATTCAACCAGAAGTGCGCTTCATCGCTAAACAAAATTCGCTTATGAAAATCGGGAACAACGGTAATCTCGTTTTGGGCCCATTCGACGAATCTACGCCTTACTTGATGATCGTTTGGCTTCAAATCTTGCCAAACAATCATCACGCAAACCAAGATCCTTCCGCAAAATCTTCCATAAAGTGGATGGACACAGATCCAATTCCTGTGCTCGATGGCGGATGGACTCTTTCGGGTCTTCCTCAATGCTACGCTCTACAGCAGCAATAGCTTCTTCTGTACGCACCGTACAGCGTCTCTGGGGATGCGAGTTATCAATAAGAGTAAACGTGGTGCGAAAACGTTCCATGGTTAATCGAATTAACTGCTCTGATGAACGATTTTGTCGACGATAAAATGGACGTAGTGCGCGATACGTTTTCCGCACAGAACCATTATTTTCGAAATAAAATTGCACTATTTGCAAGCGTTGTTCAGGCGTGAGCCTATTCATGATGAATTGCCAAACCAAACTGAAAATAAATCACTTGACAGCTGTTAAATCGGTCGCCATCTTGAAAAGTAATGCCAACTTAAAGTTCTATACCTCTATAAAAAACACCCTTTAGTTCTAATAGGCTACCGCCATATTGTCATGTGGATAGACTTGGCGTTCCAGCAAACGACTTCTACATAAGCTGTTGCACTGAGTGTTTCTTTGACCCAAAATAAGGATTCCTGCAATAGCAAGTATCCTTCCCTTCTAGGGAGCCAACTACGAGTTATCTTGTACTCACTAAACCTGCCATTTTGGTATAGCTACGAATAAAATCGTATTATATCAGTGCTAGTATCGATAAATGGCTTCTGGGAAAAGAACAAAAAGTCAATGTTGCCTTGCGTGGCCAGTTTTCGGAAAATTGCCGAGGCAGTCAACGTGTTAAAGACAGTGTGCTTTCCTATAGGAAATGTTGGCTTCCGATTTGAATAATTTATTTAAGCGTCGTCTTACCATTCAAGAATGGTCAGCTACATAACATAGCTCAAAGAATTTGAGAATGTTTTATTCTTTACCTAAATGAAATGTCAAGCTTTTCTGATAATTTTTTTACTTCAAGTATATTTTTAGGCGCCCTAAATAAAAAATAATTGACAGTTGGATAGGCATTTATATTTACTGCTTTAGGTATTTCATTTAGCATATTTTTAGGCACTTTGGCTTATGATCTCCAAAACAAGTGTTTGTAATGCTGTGTAACTCAAAAAGTTTTTGACTATTTTCACTGTTTATCAAATGCTCTTAAAATTCTTTCATTATTGTTGTAAATAAATTTTGAAAGCCTTTATAAAAATAAAAAAATAAAATTAAATTCAAGTATACTTTTAGGGTTTTTAGTGATTTATGATTTTTTGTACGTTTATTTATTATTTTTACATGCAATAAAATTTTTAGTTGCCAATAATCGATTTCATAATAAAATTTATATTGAAAAAAATATTTATTTTCAGAAATGTCTCTCTCACTCTGTCTCTCTCTCTCTCTGTCTCTCACGGTTTTTCATTTGCGTTTTGTATTGGCAAACGGCCAATAATAATAACGAGCAAGCAAGTGAGTGAAAGTGTTTGTACAAGTGCGAGTGCACAAGTGTGAGAGAAAGGAAGACAGGAAAACAAAAAAAAAAACTGAAAAGAAATAAAATTAAATTGTTTCCTTTGATACATTTTATAGTTGTTACTACTACTACTACTACAACTATAAACTACACAGACATACAGCTGTTACTAATACACTTAAAATAATTCGAATATTATTAAATATATCGTGTATGTATGTATATAGGATTTTGACATGTTTTTGTGTCATGATATATGTATGTTGCTTGGTTGTATTTCCTTTTCCTTTCACGGTATGTACGTGTGGTTTGTTTCAAAAAAGAGCAGAAAATCAGCTGACATTTGTAAATGTATGGCGGGTGTCGGTGGTGGGTGTATGATTCAAATCTAAATAGTCTGTGCCAAACAGTAGCACACTTTATTAGTAAAATTTACTTACACATTCCCATATGCACACACACTTGTTTCGGCTTCAGTTCATACTACCCATATACTATTCACATATCGACCAAATGCAAAAATTCTCGAACAATACCTTGTATTTTCTTTTTTTTTAATATTGCCAAGGCACAGATCTCTTAAGAGAGAAACAGTTGCCTTGCCAAAGGAATTTTTAGCAAAACAGCCAGCCAACACAATGGCTTTAAACAAGATTTTTTTGTGGCAGCCAAGTATTAGTTACTGGGTTGAGAACTCATAAAAAGGCCTCTAATTTATTCTGCATATTTTTTTGTTTGAATATTTTTGTTGTATTTTGTTAAACTACATTTTTCTAAAGTATATTCATTTCATATTTCGCATCCCATTGTGCATTGTATAAGAATAATAGAAGCCATGAGCCAAGCAACTTGTAAAGTGACAAGGTTGACTAAGTGTTTAAGATGAGCATATGAGTGTAAGCATATGATGTGCTATGAGTGCTTGACTCAATACATATGTATGCACATTTGTATGTATTGGGGTTACCATTGATTCAAATCGATTATTTTGTTGTTTAAAAAAAGTATTAAAAAATATGTATGTTTTCGAGAATTTAATCCTACTCTCCTATAAACCCTAACATGAGTTTCAACACTTATTTGTTTTCGCCACAAAATTGTTCACTATTTTGTTGTAGTATTTTGTAACTGGTTGCGAATTTATTTAATTACTTACGTAATTGTTCATTACAAGGAAAGAATGGACCTCTCCGAACCTTTTGATTCTGTGCGAGGTTTCAGACAAGGCGACCCCTTATCATGCGACCTCTTCAACTTCGTCATGGAGAGTGTTCTGCGAAAGGCGGGAGTGCAACTCAATGGCAGTATTTTTCAAAAAAGTGTCCAGTTGCTTGCGTACGCTGACGACATAGACATCATAGGGCGTACCAAGCGAGATGTTACTGCTGCCTTTAGTGCTATTGAACGGGAGTCTACTAAGATGGGTATGGCAGTAAATGAGGGCAAAACAAAGTATATGTTATCGACAAGTTGAGACGCGCGGCGTATTGATTCTCAGATTACGGCCGATGACTATACTTTCGAAACAGTCAAGGAATTTATTTATCTTGGCTCCGCCATTACCACTAAAAATGATGTCCGTCTGGAGATCAAGCGCAGGATCACTCTTGCCAACAGGTGCTACTATGGTCTCAATAGGCAATTGAGTAGCAGAGACCTCTCTCGTACGTCAAAACTAATGCTCTACAAGACACTCATCCTACCCGTGCTTCTTTACGGCGCAGAGGCATGGACCCTATTAAGAACTGATGCAGCGGCATTGAGAGTGTTCGAGAGAAAAGTCCTACGTAAGATCTTCGGTCCAGTGCGAGTTGGCGATGATCTACACATCTGATCCAACACTGAGCTGTATGAACTCCTCAACGACATTGACATTGTACAGCGTATTAATATCTAGCGGCTGCGCTGGCAAGGCCATGTCGTTCGAATGGAGGAGGATGCTCCGGCGAGACGGGTATTTGATGCGGGAATCTGCGGAAGTCGGCGAAGAGGACGACCTTACAACCGTTGGAAGGACCAAATCGAGGAAGCCCTGTCATCGATTGGTGTGACCAACTGGCGTAGGCGCGCAAGAAACAGAGGCGCCTGGAAGGATGTGTTGCGGCTGGCCGAAATCCGTTAAACGGGTTGTTATGGCCAATTAAGTAAGTAATTGTTCATTACAACCCTTTAGTGGGGACTGGAACCTAGTTTCTCACAACATCCACTATTGTGTGGGTCACCCATGAATGGTGAGACATTTAACGTTCTCTACTATTGCTTTCATCTTAGAGATCCTGTCCTGGAGTAGCCAAACCTCATACACATAATCCAAATACTGAAGTTGGCTTGACAGTCTTAATACAATTCCTCTTCTCTTTGAACATATAGCGTGATATCATTCAACATGATGGTGAATAATTGAGATGTTAGAGGCATCCTTGTTTTACTCCTGTGAGCTCTTTTGGAGAGCGTCTCAGAAAAGGCCAGACATGCCATCAAAAAATGTGTGTGCAGTTAAATTCGAATTTAACTAGCAAAGACAAAAACCAATAATGTTAACAGAGCCACTGCTAAAGTTAACAGAGCAATGTTAAATGTTTAACAGAAGATACAAGAAATGATCACAGAAGAAATCACTCAAATATACGATATCGGAGGATGGAATATCTATTCCATAACTTATCGTTATATTAGAGGCAAGGTATCTCGGGAAGCTCTGTTGGATTTAAGTTCGCTACACATGTTGCTGAAGACCCAAGGTTTGGAGACTATAGTTAGATAGATGGGAGACAAGTTTAACATGAAATTTGTTAGGGGATTCCGTGACCTAAGGACTTGGTTAGCTGACAGCTCCCTCTTGTCCCCTAAACAGAACCAGCAGACTCTATGATTTTGGCAAGTGCTTCGCAACCAGACTTAGTAACTAAAATCACTGAAGTAATCTGACCGATGCATACGCTTTTGTGGTACACAGATGGATCAGAAAAAAACTTAGAACAGGAGCAGGAGTTTTTGGTATCATCAGAGTAGAATATTCCGAGCCCATAGGAAAACTCGCAGGTATCATCCAAGCGGAAATCTATGCTTTTGAAAGACGTGCTCAATTCAACTTGGATAGGAAGTATAAAAGCAAAACATATCTGACAGTCAGGCCGCAGTAGAATCTTAGGTGGTTAAATCGAATGTCTGGGGAGCTAAGATTGCCTTCTTGTGGGTTCCAAGACCTGTGGGAATTCTTGGCAATGAGCAAGCGAAGAGTGGATGGTGTCAGAACCCTTCTGTGAAGTGGGTGCGGATGTTTGGTAGGATATGCTCAACGAAAGCGATGTTAACAAGGGGCCAAGGCTCTTTTCAAATCAAGTGGGTTTGAGGCAGTCAACACTTTGGCTATACGAGTAGGTGCGTATCATGCATTAGACTATCAAGGAACAACCTGAGGTTGGTAACTGTTCTTTTGGCAGGGGATTGTAAAACTCAGGGTACATGTGGAGGTTGTTTCGAGTCTAACATGTAGCTTCTGTGACGCTGGCAATGAATCAAAGGAACACATGCTTGGAACCTGCATTAATGCTTTCCAGAAGGAAACTTCTGGGAGCATATGAGGTGTCGGGCAGGGAATTGAAGTTTGCCAGGGCATTGGGCTAGGAAGAGACATTTTACGGATACCATATAAATTATAGATTCGGAGTACTAGGGCACCTCTTCACGACAATACTCCTGTGATTGTACAAAATGGTTAAGTTCCCGTTGTGAACATCTGAGGCTTCTGAATCCCTGACAATAGCTCGTATTTGTTTCTAGGGTACTTACTTTCTTTTCAATGGTTTTCAGTTCGTCTAATAACACTAAGGACTTCATTGATATGTCCGAACAGGAAGTACAGAGGAGTACGTCATTCTAGAGCTTGTTTTACTATAATGTGTAGAGTGTTTGACCGACAAACTGCCTGTTGGTTCGCTTTTAGAGAAATGGCAACCCTTGTTTATAATGACATTACATTTGTGTCACCTTGTATGTGACGCTTACTTATGTACATATATCAACTGTTTTATGGGTAACCTGTGTCTCAAGCTAGTGGGCTTAGTTTTTCATTCTCTCCGCTCTCCGCTCTCCGCTCTCCCCTCCCCCCTCTTCCACTCTTCCAACTTATTAAAAACCAATGTTTTTTGTAACGTGTTTTTTCTAAATTAAGTGCTTTGGTAGTATAGTCGTTTGCAGTGGTGTTGTGTTAGTGTGTTGATGTCATTGTTTATGAATGTACATTCGTATTGTGTATGAATGCATACACGTGGTATGATAGTATATGTTTGTTTCATACTGGATCTCTAAGGATGTGCATGCATCATGCCTCCTGATTGTCTGTTGGTATAAATTTTCTTGCCACACAAATTGAATTTATGCAAATTTTCTTCTTCTTCTTCTTTTTATTCTCCATCTTGCATTTCATCACCCGGCTATGGCTGTATGTTGAAGAAGATACAAACGTTTGCCTTGTTGCTTTGAATGTTGATGGTTTTTTTGGTTTTGTTTCTAACGGGTGATTTTTTAGGTATTATCTTCTTGGCAACACTGGTTTAAACAGCTCACGCACGTTTCGTGTTGTGTTTCACTATCAAACATCTTCAGTTTGATGTATAATTCAACCATGAATCGTCTTAAAAACGAACAACGCTTGCAAATCATTGAATTTTATTATCAAAATCCGTGCTCTGTTCAGAAAGTTCATCGCGCGCTTCTTCCATTTTATGGTCAGTTTAATCGATCCACTGAAGCGGCTATTCGGGCTATTGTGACTAAATTTCGCATCAAATTTACATTGTTGGACATTAAACCACCAACACGCTTACGTAGAGTGCGAACTGAGGAAAATAGCGCAGCTGTATCGGCCAGTGTTAATGATGACCATCAATTATCGATTCGTCGCCGTCCGCAGCAATTGGGCCTCTGTTATTCAACAACGTGGAAAATTTTGCGGAAGGAAGGAAGGATGTGAAGCCTTTCAAAATACAGCTGGTGCAAGAATTGAAGCCGAACGACCTACCGCAACGCAGAATTTTTGGTGAATGGGCTCTTGGAAAGTCGGCCGAAGATCCACTTCTTTATCGAAAAATTGTGTTCAGCGACGAAGATCATTTTTGGCTCAATGGATACGTAAATAAGCAGAATTGTCGATTTTGGAGTGAAGATCAGCCAGAAGCATTGCAAAAGCTACCAATGCATCCAGAAAAAGTCACAGTTTGGTGCGGTTAATGGGCTGGTGGCATCATTGGACCGTACTTCTTCACAGATGCTGCGAATCGTAACATAAATGTGAATGGTGAGCGCTACCGTGAGATGATATCCAACTTTTTTTTTTTGCCCAAAATGCAAGAGCTTGACTGGCATGACATGTGGTTTCAACAAGACGGTGCCACATGCCACACAGCACGCGTAACAATGGACTTATTGAGAGGCAAGTTCGGTGAACATTTTATGTCACGTTCGGGACCGGTCAATTGGCCGCCTAGATCATGCGATGTAACGCCTTTTTTTTTCTTGTGGGGCTATGTTAAAGTTCATGTCTATACAGACAAGCCCCCTTCAATTGACGCATTGGAAGACAAAATTGAAGCATTTATTCGTGAGATACCGGCCGAAATGTTGGAAAGAGTATGCCAAAATTGGACTAAGCGGATGGTCAACATTTGCATGAAATAATCTTCAAACATTAAATTATGTGGACCGTACTATCGATTCAAATAAAGTTTTCATGCATTTTTCTGAATTTTATGTGTTTTTTTTTAAATTTTCCTATAGCTCTTAAAAAATCACCCATTATTTGTGTGTGTGTGTGTTTTTGTCCCCTATTAGGGCGCTCCATGTTTTCTCTCTTTAGGCTTTTGTAGAATAACGAGAAAATGCAGAAACGAGAATTATAAACAAGAAACTTAAACAGAACTTCAATTAAAAAAATGTTGTGTTTGATCTACGAAAATAAAATAAAAATAAAAAAAATTAAAACAAATAAAAAATTTTAAACAATTGTTAACAAATGTTTTTGTCTCGTTTTTCTACTTCTTTAAATTTATTAATTTCACGGTCAGTTATATAAGCACACATAAATTTTTTTATTTTGCAAATGGCCTTTAAAAATATTTATAAAAAAAAAATTCCAAATAATTTAATTGCACTTGCTGTCTAGTGTACTTCGCAGTTCAGTGTGTTTGTTTATTTGTTGTTATTCACCGAAGATTTTTAATTATTTTAATAAAAGAAATAACAAAAATTCATAAAATTTATAAAGTTTTTTAAGTGACCAAATTGTCATTAATGTACGTTACGTATACGTACGTACATACATGGTAAATGTGTATGAACACCACCATTTTTTTTAATTATTTTTGATTGTTTTCAAGGATTTCTATAAAATTTTTGGAGAAGAATGAAATATACAGTGGTGGCCACGAATTTAAGACACGACATTTTACTTATATATTTGAGATAATTTTTACATCTTTTAAAAAATATTTTAGGTCCATGATATTTTTCTTAATATATTAGTAATATTAGGAAGAAAAATTAATAATATTTTGCTACCTATATTTGGTTAAGAATTTTTATTTACATATTATATTGATCAACACAAAATGCTAGTCGGGATTTGATATTTTTTTGACACAAGTAGTTTACGTTGTGCAATACACCCACGCAAGTTTTTCTTATTTAGACATCTTCTTATTGCCCTAGACGAAATATCAATACCAAAATCCAATACAATTTTATTTTTTATTTTACTTGAGCTCGGGAAAGGATTATTAGCAGCTACTTTAGGGTGTGATTTTTCGGGCTCTAGGTTGCTGTTTGACATTTTTGGTGGTACTATGTTGCTTGATGTGTTCCAGCGCGTTGTAAATCTTGCATGTAGAACATTTCAGCAGCTTGGATATCTCCATTATTATTTTTCCATAAAATTTTAGTTGTTGGATCAGTTTTCGCTCAGCATCGCTATTCCAGCTACCTCTGACCATTTATAATTAAATATTTCTATGTATTCCAACATAAAATAAAATAAAACATTCGTTGCTCAACGTTTAGCTTCAAAAAACACCAAAAAATCACTTAAAAACCACATATTTCTGAAATGTCTTAAATTCGTGGCCAATTTCAAATAAACGTTTTTACAATAATATGATCAAAAAGCAACAAAATGTAAAAAAGAAACAAAATAAAATAATGGTACTTTTTCTTAATATTACAGGGTACATAGAAGAATAAAGAATATCAAATTTGATATTACAGGATTGTAAATATTATCACAACTAAGTCAGTCATATGTCGTGTCTTAAATTCGTGGCCACCACTGTATGTGCAGCATTGTAAAGCTTCTGTAGTCTGGATTTAACATTTTTTATTTGAAATTAAAGGCGAAAGTTTGCTGTTTTTTCGACATAGGACTCGCAACCGTACCCTAGGTTATATTTCACACATAACATAACAGACATAATTGGTCATTACAACCCTTCAGTCAGGATTACGACCTAGTTTCTCAAACCACTTATGAGCGATAGATTTTTAAGAAACTTTTCATGGCAATTTTATTTACTCTCAGAGTTTTTGTCAAAAATCTGCTGAGGGGAAGTCGCCTAAGAAACATTTTATCATATTTCGTTTTGTTGGAGGTGTCTGATCTAATAAGCTAACATACATCATAATTGGCCGTTACAACACTTCAGTCAAGATTACGGCCTAGCTTCTCACAACCCTCATGTTGTGTGCGTTAATTTTATACATGAGAGGTGGGACCTAAAGTTTAATGTCGACTCCGAACGACAGATATTTTTGAGAAACTTTTCATGGCAATTATATTTATTCTCAGAGTTTTTGCCAGAAATCTGCTGAGAGGAAGTCGCCGAAGAAATACTTTTTGTATTTTATTTTGATGTCTGGCCTGAGGCTCGAACCCTGGCTTTACGTCTAATAAGCAAACACACTACCTACTAGACTACGGCGAATTCAAGGTTATATTTCACATTCTGTTTAAGTTATAACGGTGCGGATTTCTATACCTTGTCAACAGATTAATTTGCTTTTTTAATGCAGTTCTTAATATCCTAAAGTAAACTGCCGGTGAATTCGCCGTAGTGTCTAGTAGGTAGTATGTTGTCTTCTTAAATGTGAGACCACGGTTAAAACCCAGGTCAGACATCTCGAACAAAATGAAATACGAAAAAATATTTCTTCGACGATTTTCTCTCTGTAGTTTTCTGACACAAACTCTGGGAGTTAAATAAAATCGCCGCGAAAAGTTTCTCAAAAGTTTGTCATTCGGAGTGGACTTTAAACTGTGTGTACTAATCATGGACAAAATTAACAGACACAGCAGGGATGGTGTATGAAGCAATGCTTACACTGGGACATATATATACATACATGGAGTTATTCCATTATTTTAACGGAGTCGATTCGTACGATCTCGGTGGGCAGTACACATCATTGCCACGTGAAATGACCACGCCCCCAAATCGCTAATGCTGAATATCTATCTATCTATCGGATCATCAAAATTGGTAATCATTTAAACCGGGTCAGACATCTTCAACAAAAGGAAAAATGAAAAATTATTTCCTTGGCAGATTTCTGGAAAAATCTCTTGAGAGTAAATAAAATTGCCATGAAAAAGTTTCTCAAAAAATCTGTCGTTCGAAAACGACTTTAAACTGTAGGTAACGCCACTCATGTATAAAATTAACTCACACACACATAAGTGCTGTGAGAAGCTAGGTTGTAATCCTCACCGAGGGGTTGTAATGATACTTTGCAGATATAAAAAAACTCTGAACATTCCCGAGTTCCATATTGAAAGTTCAATTCAAATTTGAATTTAGAACATGGGTTGCTATTTGGCATATCGTTTCAATTTGGCATATATCGTTCAAATAGTCTAGGTCATCTAGTAGATTTTTAATATGCGTTTAAAGACGTTGAATTCACATGGAAATCGCCGCAGCCTAGTAGGCAGTGTGTTGACTTACTAGACTTAAGACCACGGTTCAAACCCCAGGTCAGCCAATCTCCAACAAAACGGAATATGAAAAAATATTTCTTCGGCGACTTCCTCTCAGTAGATCTCTGGCAAAAACTCTGAGAGTAAATAAAATTGCCATAAAAAAGTTCCTCAAAAAATCTGTCGTTCGGAGTCAACGAATACACATACATACAGTGGTGGCCTTATAATTAGAAACGATGTTTTTGTAACAGAGTTCTCTGGAGTGACAAATCTAAATTTAATTTGTCCCAATCTGATGGAAAAACATATGCAAGACGTCCTCCAAACAAAGCCTTTGATCCCAGGTACACAGTGAAGACTGTAAAACAAATTAACAAACATACATGATGCTAAGTCAGTTCTAATTATAAGGCCACCACTGTACTTGCCTAATGCTGTACTTTCTTCGCCTTCTTCCCTTTTTGTAGTAGTAAGTCAGTGATGCAAGATTTGTGTTTTAAAAAGTTGCAAACCTCCGTATTGCCTTCTGCGACCAGGAGTCGGAATACGTTTTATAATACGATTTATGCTACAGTAAATGTGTCCATAACTTCAGCGAAACATTATTTACCGCACCATGTTTTTGATAATAACCACTGATGCTCTGCAGTAATACGTGTATCATCGTAGAAAATCAAGAGCACTTGACTAAGCTTTTCTACAAAAGATATGGCTTTGATTTCGATCTTCCTAGCAGTCCCTTAGAAGTATTAAGTCTTGGTTTGATAGATGAAGTCGCTGTGGTCTAGTATGTAGTGTGTTGGCTTAGTAGACGTGTGGCCTCGGTTAAAATCAAAGCTTAGACATCTGCAGCAAAACGACAAATGAACAATATTTCTTCGGCGATTTCCTCTCAGTTGATTTCTGGCAAAAACTGTGAGAGTAAATAAAATTGCCATGAAAAGTTTCTTTAAAAATCTGTCGTTCGGAGTCGACTTAAAACTGTAGGTACCGCCACTCATGTATAAAAATGAACGCACACAACATAAGTGGTGTGAGAAACTAGGACGTTGTACAATAGGTCAATTCGACCTCCGGGTACTGCACTTAATTGACAAGTACACGTCCTTTAACATAACCTAACCTAACTAGGTTGTAATCCTGACTAAAGGGTTGTACTGACCAATTATGTATTATGTATTTACGTATGTATATGAAATCTCCGACTTCCTCGCCAAAGAAATACTGTTTGTATTACTGTTTTGATGTCTGGCGTGGGGCTCGAACACTGGCTTTACGTCTAATAAGCCAACACACTAGCTACTAGACTACGGCGACTTCAACGGCAAACACACATTTTTATGTTTTTAATTCATTTTATTTTCATTTTACTTCACATACATATGTATGTACTTATCAGTTCGTCATTAAAATCTAAAAGAGAAAAATTATATCCAATTGCCACTGTATTCCACATGTAATATTAACACCGTATGGCTCATTAAACCATAATTAGGGCTCTTTTTAATGCCGCCCACCATCTGCTACCGGTTGCATTTAATGTGGTCTAGAGTTTCTTTACATACATGCGTTTTCTTTCTACGTTTTCATAATTCTTCTATTAAAACGAAATGGAATGAATAGAGAAAAAAATCGAAAACAATTTTATGTCACTATGACATTAAAGCGGGTCAAGAGTGATTGATGAACTTGTCAAAACGATATAAAAATCGAAGAAAAAAAATTTGAAAACAACCACCGACTACTGACTGCTACCGAGTTTAGCATCGAATGAGTAAATGACCAGACCAGTGAGCGTTGCAAAGAATAACGTTGTGGAAATGGTAAAAAATATTACACATCGTAATACATATTTATAACAAAGAAAAGTATAAAAATAAAGCGATAAATATAACAACAATAACATCAACTTATTTATGAATCAAATAATATGTAAAGGGTCCGCCAAATAACTTTTTTTTTTGAAAATGCTTTAAAAAAAACTGCTGAATATTTTCTCAAATTTCCTTTTTTATTTGAAAGTACAATCCTTCCGGTTAATAATGGAAAATAATTTCATTCAATTGGCTGCCTCGGGTGGTCATGCAGTAGCCTACACCAGAAGATGCTGATTTTGGCAAAAAAAAATCGTCCTTTCAGATGAAGCTCATTTTGATCTTGGCGGGTATGTAAACAAGCAAAATTGTCGCATTTGGGGCACAGAAAACCCGCACGCATACATTGAAAAGCCGACGCACCCAAAACGAGTCACTGTTTAATGCGGATTTTGGTCCAGAGGCATAATTGGGCCAATTTTCTTCGAAAATGAGCAAGGAGTGGCCGTCACAGTCAATGGCGATTGTTATCGGGCCATGTTTGGACGAATTTTTGTTCACAATAATTGAAGAGGAGGATATTGGCAACATTTGGTTTCAACAGGGTGGCGCTACGTGCCACACAGCCGAAGCTACACTCGATGTGTTGCACCCTGTTTTTGAAGATCGCATTATCAGCCGCAGAGCTGATGTCGTTTGGCCACCTCGGAGTTGCGATTTGACACCGTTGGACTATTATTTGTGGGGTGCCGTCAAAATAAGTGTTATGCCGACAAGCCAGAGACAATTGACCCTTTAAAGGACAATATTCGTGAAGCCATTGGTGAAATACAGCTGCACACAATCGATAATGTGCTTAAAAATTGGACCGATCGTGTAGGCTACTGCACGGCCAGCCGAGGCAGCCATTTGAATGAAATTATTTTCCATTATTAACCGGAAGGATTGTACTTTCAAATAAAAAAAGAAATTTGAGAAAATATTCAGTAGTTTTTTTAAGCATTTTCAAAAAAAAAAAGTTATTTGGCGGACCCTTTATTATATGGTGGGTATATTGTGCAAAAAATACTACGTTTGAAAAGAAGGTAAATGAAAACGTTTATTATTGCATTAAAGCCACATGTTCATAAAACAAAAGCAAAAACAAAAAGAGAAGAAACACTGTTAACATATATGTACATATGTATGTATGTAGTCCGTTAGCAATATTGGCAATAACAACAACAATAACTTAATAAATGTTTGTTATTTTATCGTTTCTGTTTTATTGTTATTTTTCTTAATATTAACTTGTTTCTCTTCTCTCTCTCTCTCTCTTTTATATTCTTTTGCATATATGTACATGTATGTATATATGTAAGCAATAATCGTATAAAGGCAATAGGGCATAAACTATTACAGTTTATTAACATAATACGTAGAACAACAAACAGTACGCTACAGTTAATTGCTGTTTATTAAGTGTAGTGTTACATTTATGGACTTCAGCAGAGGCTTTAAGTTCAAATATGTATGGCAGTTATAAGAGAGTGTTCAAACAGGGATTTCAGATCTTTGGCACATGATAGTGGACATCTTGTCGAAGCTATATTTGTTAAATTACTTGTTATTTATTCACTCTGTTTTGCTAAATCACACTGCTGGACTACTACGGCCAATGGAATGGGCTCTGAAGCAGTTGGTAACCCACTTTGTTGAAAAATCATCATCACATGTCTGAATCATCATATATGTATGCCTGAACAAACAAAATAGTCGACGATACCATTAGACGATCTAAGAGTGTCTTAAGTGTCCCATAAAAATCGCTGTTTAGTGTGGATTTTAGGCAACGATGGCCAGGCCATCACTGTCAACGACGAGCAGTATTGGACGATGATTACCAACTTCTTTTGATCTGAATTTAATGATCCGGACATGTGGTTTCAATAGACTCACATTTGATTGATCACAAACAAAATAGTCGACGATACCATTAGACGATCTAAGAGCGTCTTAAGTATCCCATAAAAATCACTGTTTGTTTTGGATTTTGGACAATGTTGGCCAGGCCATCACTGTCAACGACGAGCACTATTGGACATGTGGTTTCAATAGACTCACATTTGATTGGTCAAATTAGTTGTCATTTAGTCAGTCAACATAACATAACATAATTGGTCATTACAACCCTTCAGTCACTATTATGACCTAGATTTCACGGCACTTATCTTGTGTGTGTTAATTTTATACATGTGTAGCATGGGACCTACAGTTTAAATTCGACTCCGAACGACAGATTTTTTTGAGAAACTTTTTCATGGCAATTTTTATTTACTCTCACGGTTTTTGCCAAAAATCTTCTGAGAGGAAGTCGCCGTAGAAATATTTTTTTTTAAATTTCGTTTTGTTGGCGATTTCTGGCCTAGGGTTTTAAACCTGGCCTCACGTCTGATAAGCCAATAGGCTATCTACTTGACTACTGTCAAATTAGTTTTTGTTTATTCAGTCTGTCCTGGTAAATCACCAGGGTTGACCATATACAATGGGCGTGTGTTCGTTGAATGGGCTCTGGGGCAGTTGTAGTAACTGCCACTAATCTTCGGCAATAAATCATCATCTCATGTCTGGATCAATGTCTGGATGCATACCTAGGTAAAGAAAATTGTCGATGATACTAACCCACATGAGATCCAAGAGCGTCCAAATCATACCGAAAAAATTGCTGTCTGGTGTGGATTTTAAGCTGGCAACGTCAACGGTTCATATCTCTTGGAGAACGAGATTTGCCAGGCTATCACCCGTCAACGCCGAGCACTATTGATAGATGATTACATAGATACATACATAATTGATCAATTGCAACCCTTCAGTCAGAATTATGACCTACACATAGCCACAGAAGTATACATACGGATAACAAATTTCAGAAATTTTTTTACCAATCCGTTTTTTTGAAAATCTTTATAATAGTCTGACATCTTTCTTCGATTTTAAGACGGTCGTTTGCATTGGTTCAGAAATTTGTGAAATTTGTAAATCGGATGCATACCTTTGTGGGCCTGTGCAGGGCCACAATTCAGTTCAATTTCAGAAATTTTTTAACCAATGCAAAATACCGTCTTAACATCAAGGAAACTATAAAGTTTTTCAACGAAAACGGATTAGTTACAAAATTTCGGCAATTCTTTAACCGTACGTATAATTTAGTAACTGTGTGAAGCTTCTCACACCACCACTTAAGTGGCTGGACCAACAAATTAAAGTCGACTTTGAACGACAGATTTTTGAAAAACTTTATCGTGGCAATTTTTGCCTGAAATCTGCTGAGAGGAAGTCGCCTAAGAAATATTTTCTTCATATTTCGTTTTGCTGGAGATGTCTGAACTGAGGTAAATGATTACCAACATCTTTCCACCTAAATTTGATGATCCAGTCACTAGGTCTGATGATACGGACTTGTGGTTTCAATAGGCCGGATGTATGTTCAGTATTGTCATTGGATATTCGGCATAAATGATTGGAGGTCGTGGTCATATCACGTGGCGGTGATGAGAACTGCCTATCGATATCGTGCGATTTGTATGTAAATATCCCTGCGTAAGCATAATACTTACTTAATCGGACAGTGCAACACCTAAGTCGAAGTCGCCGTGGTCTAGTAGGTAGTGTGTTGGCTTATTAGACGAAAGGTCAGGGTTCGAGCCCCAGTTCAGACATCAAACTAAAATACAAAAAGTATTTCTTCGGCGACTTCCTCTCAGCAGATTTCTGGCAAAAAGTCTGAGAGTAAATAAAATTGACATGAAAAGTTTCTCAAAAATCTGTCGTTCGGAGTCGACTTTAAACTGTAGGGCCCCGCCACTCATGTACAAAATTAACACACACAACATAAGTGGTGTGAGAAACTAGGTCGTAATCCTAACTGAAGGGTTGTAATGAGCAATTATGTATGTAACACCTTAGTCAGGACTACAACCTAACTTCACATACCACTCATGTTGTGACTGTTAATTTTATCCATGATTGGTACGACCCACAGTTTAAAGTTCACTTCGAACGACAAATTTTTGAGAAACTTTCCATGGCAATTTTATTTTACTCTCTTGGAGTTTGTGTCAGAAGACTGCTGAAAGGAAATCGCCGAAGAAATATTTTTTTCGTATTTCATTTTGTTCGAGATGTTGTCTGGGCTAGAGTTTGAGGAGAAGCTAGGTTGTAATCCTGACTAAAGGATTCTAATGACCAATTAAGTAAGTAAATTAGTAAGTAGGGGTTCAGAAGTTTCAAAATTTTAATTGAAAAGAAGATTTTTGAACAGTGGTAAGCACTGCATGTTAACCCTTTCATGCCCGATGTTGCCTATAGGCAACATTATACATTTTTGTTCATAAATTCCGTAATTTTTAATTTTTTTAAAAGATTTTTTTTTGCAAACAAGCTTGGTTAAAAACGTGTAAAACCAGAATACGTAGGACTCTGAATTTAATATCACTTCATATTTAGGCCATGACGAACAAACACATGTCCTTAAAAAAATTTTAGCTCTGGCCCAAAAATTCGAGCATGAAAGGGTTAATAAAATCCCCTGAAAGTTGTTGTTATTTGCTGCGTAAAAAACTAAAATGTAATTAAATAAATAGAACAACACAATAGTTTTTTCTAATTCATTAAAAACAACCTGAAATTTCAATGAAAGTGCTGAAAAAACACCAATAACGGCTCAATTGTGTCCCAAGTAAATGCGACACTTCAAAAGCAGAGTTACAAAACACGACAGACATAATTTGGGTCATTGATAGCCGATAGAAGATATTGTATTGCGCATGCAAAAGAAATTATTGGTATGGCCAGGCAGAGAGAGAGAGAGAGTGTTGGCAATTATAATTAATGAATATTATTTTTTCATCATCCCCCCACTCTTCCCCCTTCACCATTTTCTCATTAATAATTTTGTTTTTTTTTTTGTTCGCCTTTTTATGTGTCTTTCATCTTCCAAACGATAGTCTTCCTCATCATGAAAAAAAAACTGAATGAATGAATGAAATACTGAATGAATGAACAAATATTCCGAATAAAAAAACTAGTCAATACAACAACTATTTTGTAAATAATGGTTGTAAGCAACAACAACAACAAAAATATAAGAAAATAATTGTAACAAATTGCTGCTGCTGCCATAACCTGAAAATCGATATACAAGTATAATTTACGTCTTCTCAAATTTTTATTTGTTTTTGGTAGACTTTTGTTGTTGTTGTTGCTGTTGGTTTTATCATAACCATTTTATTTTTTGGTTAATACGAAATGTGTCTAAAACTTTTGGCCACTGTAACATGGGGGAAACAAAAGAAAGAAAGAAAAAAATGAAAGAAAGAAAAATTGTTCAAAAACTTTTGTTTACAGTTTGAAAGTAATTTTGGTAATAACGATTAAATGGCCAAAAAAACATTGCAAAAAGGAAGTAAAATCATAATTGTTTTGGTAATAAACGTAAATCTTTTCTTGTTTTTTTTTAGCCACAAAATATAAATTGTTTCTGGCTAACAACTAAAAACAATTTTTTTTTTATTTTTTTTATTCATTTCTTTGAATTTTTAATCGAATTACAAATTGATTTGCAAAATTTTTTCTATTTTTTCTTTCTTATTTATTGGCACCTTAAAGTATGCAATTATTTTAAGTGCATTTACTTCGTTTCCCCCTCCCCTTATATGTATGCTAACAATATTAAATTCAAGGCTATTTTTTGTTATTTACTTTCGGTTGTCTGCTAAAATAGAACTACAAGGGAATAAGAATAGCTTTTGCACAGAGAGAGATGGATATTGCCAAACAATATATCATCTTAAGTTTTCAAATCAATCAAACAAATTGAAAATCACTAGAGTAGAACTTGTTTAAACAATAGCACCTGAAAGTATGCAATTTAAAATAGGAAAAGAGTAGAAAACAAAATGTTAAAAGATTTCTTGGAATATTTCCTTCCTATAGAAAAAAGGAGAAGCCTGTTAGTATAGAATACTGTACAACCAGTAAATTGTTATGCCTTAAGTTATGCTTTAGGTTTTTTAAGTTTAAAGGACTTCAGGTTTAAAAACCAAAACTTAAAAATGTTGTCATGCGAACACTAGGAAATAAAACAATAAAAAAACATGCATGTATTGGATTAAGTTGAAGGGTTAGACAGAAGCTAAGTGCCATAGTTTAGTAGGATTAACAAAAACTCTGAAAGGAAAATAAAATTGCCATGAAAAGCTATTTTCCAACTGTAGGTCTCGCCACTCCTGAACAGTAATCTCTCGATTTACGTCGCAGTTGGTTCCAGAAAAAGGCGACGTAAATCGAAACGACGTAAATCAAATTTCATATTGCTCACACTACAAAGTAGCATGTTTTTAACAAGGAACTTAAAAAAAGTTACAGTAATACCTCGATTAACGTCGCAGTTGGTTCCAAAAAAAGGCGACGTAAATCGAATGACGACGCAAATTGAAGTTAGAGGGAACAAACAATTTGACGACGTAAATCGAAACAACGTTAATCGAGGCGACGTAAATCGAAGGATTACTGTATAAAATTAACATACACAACGTGAGTGCTGTGAGAATCTAGGTTCTAGTGCTGACTAAAGGATTGTAATGATCAATTTTGCAATATTTACGAGTTCTTGAAGTGTTTTCTAATAGTTTTTCTTTGTGTTTTCACAAAGCGGTATTGTCGCTTAGATGGTATTATGTAGTTGCCTTCTGCTGATACTTTTTACATTATAAGACCTGAAGATTGACACAAAAGTGGCCATCGTCTCTACTGGGACAAATAAAAATACCAGCTTGAATCTCTGAATCAGCTTCGTTGGCCATTTCACTTCTCTCCCCTGCTACTCCTTCAAGTGCCCGAGTACAGTTGAATAGGCACTGGTTTACTGCTAAAGGATGTCGATGCTTAAATCAGAGTGGTACTATATACAAACCGAACAGCCAGAAACCTAGGAGAGCGAACCATTTTGTATCATTGTCTTCCCATTTCAACAATTATGCCGGAGCATTGCGCTTTAAGGGCAAGGACTAAGGTGTGGGGCAATATTGCCGCTTCTTTTTGTGGGATTTGTAGTAACGAGATGGAGCCTGATTCTGTTGAACGTATACTATGTCTCTGTCCTGGTATGTAGAGGAGCCGTATACTTAAGACTCCCAGCTTTGGTTTCCTCGATGTTCTAACTGAAATAGCCTCTGCCAGGAATTATGATATTAAGAGTTTCATCTCTGCTGCTAGCTAGCTGGTGAAATATAACTCTGTTTCCATCTATATTTTCCTTTCTTTTTATTTCTTGTTTCTTTAACCAATTTTGTATCGTGATTTGAGCACGCTCTCTGTAAAATTCAAATGAGCCAGGAACTGAACATAAACGGCCATAGACATAGTACACCAATGACGGAAGCTTTCAAAAACATCTGCGCTATGTGCTCTACAGCTCATGCCACATTGAATATACTTCACGAGCGATTTGAGGGCGAGGTTATCTCACGTGTATGTGAGTGATGTGAACTGACCATTGTGATCGTGCGGTTTGACTTCGTTAAACGTTTCCATGTGAGATTTTCTTAAGTTGCAGGTGTATGTGAATAAAACGCGGTCCTCAATGCCGACAGCATCCATACATACATAATTGGTCATTACAATCCTTTATTCAAGATTACGACCTAGTTTCTCACATCACTTATGTTGTGTGCGTTAATTTTTACACATGAGTGGCGGGACCTACAGTTTAAAGTCGATTCCGAACGACAGATTTTTGAGAAAGTTTTCATAGCAATTTTATTTACTCTCAGAGTTTTTGCCAGAAATCTGCTGAGTGGAAGTCGCCTAAGAAATATTTTTTTCATATTTCAATTGGTTGGAGATGCCTGACCTGGGGCTTGAACCGAGGCCTCATGTCTAATAAGCCAACGCACTACCTACTAATCGACGGCGACTTCAGCATTAATACTATCGGCTAAATTTAGCCTGATTTATTCGCCAGATTAATTTAAAATTGAACATTTTGGAACCGCTTCACCCACGGAAGCCATGGCGGTCTTTCAAATGAGTAAAAAAGTTCGATAGTAACTCACACATACTGTGTTTCGTTTAGACTTAAATATGTTAAGCGCTTAATGAAAGACCCGATATAGTAATTACATTGAAAGTATTCCTTTACGAGTTGCTGATAGTTTTTTAAACAAAAATAATTTTGTTTTCTTTCTCTACAATCTTGTTGAATGCAACCCTCTTAATATGTCATAATCATGCACTTAATTGTGTAGTTAGACAATCTTTAAAAAGTTTCATAGAAAGGGAAAGATAGTGCGTTAAAAGTATTTATTTCCGCTTCACTTCAAGTGATTTTAAAAATCACGATAAAAAATATTCGATAATGACAGTCTATAATGCGCTTACAGGTGTTGAAATTATTATATTGCAGCACTGACCTTAAGTTCTTTTTTTTCAATTACATTGAAGATAATGACAATAAAAAATAAATTTTTTACATAAACATTAACAGGCATTTTATTTTTTCAACCTACCCTTCTGTTTGTTTTTTTTTTTAATAAAAAATGATTTTTAATTGAATTTTTTCCCCTTACCACTTTCGTTTAAACCTGTTACCAACCTTGTTCTAAAGAATAATTTTTGGTAATTTATTTTTTTTGCTTTTGGCCATAAATTGTGTTTCTACGACGTATATAGCTCGTCTAACAAGTTGTATAAAATGTATACTGCAGTCTCAGCAAATTTTAACTGACATATGTTTTCAGTTTCTTCTTTTTTCCTTTTCTTTTGTTCATACATTATCCTTAAAAGTGTGCTTGACTATTATTATTTAATGTATGCCCCAAAAGTATGCTTTACTTTTATTCATTTCTGTTGTATTTTATTTTTCAGCCTAAAAGTAGGTAATATTTATATTCTTATAATAGATATACAAGTGTTTAACTGTCTTATACATTTAAATTTAAGCTCTTGAACTATATTTCTGAAATTTCCTTTCACATCTACAGGGTGTGGCCAAGTAAAAGCGGGGTAACACACTATGGAATCACATATGTCACACACGTAAATTCAATGGAATATGGCAGCAAAGTATAAATGTCACGTATTTTTGTGTGACCGCAAATTTTAACTTTAAAGTTCAGAAAACCTTCAAATGTTTGATGGACACTTATTCCAATTCCAGGATCGTCAGGGAATGCCGCCGTTGCCTCAACCTTCTTTCTGGGCGCTTCAGTGTCACACTTGTCTGGGCCCCCGGACACTGTGACATTCCGGGAAACTGCAAAGCCGACGAGCTAGCCAGAGCTGGCGCACTACTCCCGGAATCCTGTTCAATCGACTTAGGAATGCCACTTGTCTCGATCAAACTGGCCATCGCGCGGAAATTTTTTCGAGACGCCAACCTATCCTGGATCAACGAGGAGTCCTGCTCTACCGCTAGACTCACCTGGCCGCGGATGGATAGAAGGTGTACCAACCAGTTACTTGGACTTGGTCGTGCCATCATCTCAATCACAGTGGCCATGCTTACAGGTCACTGTGTTATGGGTAGACACGCGGAGAGAATGCGGCTCCCATTTAATGACTTCTGCCGTGGGTGCAGATCCACTGAGGAGGACGAGACTGTTGCCCATCTCTTGCGCGGTGCAGATATAGGTTATTTGGCTCTCCGACCCTTGTCAGCTTGTCGGAGCTATCGTCCATTGATGTCAAGGATACAGCCTCGTTTGTCAAACTTTCTGTCTGGTTTTCCAGCGCGGCGTAGACGTGCTTTGGATATGCAGATCTTGCGCTGACCGACCTCCCCCTCCTGGGTTCGGGGGAACTTGGTCAGTACAGGAACTGCGTTCACCTGTGGCGTCACAACGGGCCGCTATGCGTGCTCAAGTGAGCTTTTGGTATGAAGCTACCACACTAACCTAACCTAACTTAACCTTGATGGACACTGGGAAGTTTTGCTCTTCTGCTTCCGGCTTCTGTCCAATGCACTGCAGGATTTAGATTACTTCGTTACCAAATGCATTGTATTCACAATATAGGGAGGTGTCTTCCTTAAATCCCTATATGTGTACCTCTTTAGGAATTTTTAAATCTCACATACCGTCTTGCATCACATTCCACAACTGCGGTCCTATACAGTACTTGAACAAACTCTTCTTGCCATGATGACGTAAAAAACATCATCGTTGTCGAATTCGTAATACAAGATTTTGTTTGAAAAATATTTTGTGAATATTTAGTTTTGAAGCGTCCTTAACGGCAATCGCCTTCCAGAACATATTTGTGGCACTCTAGATTGGGGCAATCGCCAATCTTGCTTTATGAAGACGTGATGGTTGCGTGAGATTCTCTCGACGCCTTTAATGGCATCGTCTAGCCTATCAGCAGTTTAGTAAACATAAGATTTGACTGTTTGAAGTCGCTATATTCTAGGTAGTGTGCTGGCTTGTTAGATACGAGCCCGTGGTTCAAATTCCTGCTCAGACATCTCGAACAAAACGAAGTGTAGCCTCCTTGCAAAAATCCTGAAAGTTAATCAAATTGCCATGAAAAGTTTATCAACAACCTGTCGTTTGGAGACGACTTTAAATTGTAGGTCCCTTTAACTGTAGGTCGTAATCCTGACTAAAGGGTTGTAATGACCAATTAAGTAAGTTTTATTGGGCTGGCTTGGGGTTCAGTTCATTTTAGTAGCAAGTAAAAACAGACAGCTTATGAAAAGGTTGGTTAATCACATCCGGTGTTGTCTGGACTACAACCTCTCTCTTTAATAACGGCAGTACGCTGCATGCCAGGTCATGCCACCTGGCGGAAAAGCATTCCCATTATCTTCGCAATAAGAACAGGGCAAGTCACTGGAGAAGTTTGCGCATGCTGATGTAAATGACACTTGTGTGGCACAAGAATGACTTATGATGCCGGAATTTGAAATGAAATAAATGAATTAAATTAAATGAATATTATAACAGTTATACATATTTAACAACCGTACCTTTTTATTTACGCCACCCTGTATGCTCTTGTCGTTTTTGTTTTCTGAGCCTAAAAGTAGGCAGTGTATTATGATGTTATTTTACTTTATTTCTTGCCTTATTTCATTTTTCTTTTTTTAACAAAAAGTTGTTAAAAAAGTTTTTCTTTCTTTTCCTTTTTTCAGTATTTTTTGCTCTTCTTTTTTTCTTTTCTTTGCTTCATATTGTATGCACAGAAAAAATATGTCATTTATAATTAGTTTTCCATTTCTCTACGCTCGACTGATTTCTTGCTATGCCTTGCTAGTCAAGCTATAAAATCAGGCATATTTTTAAATTAAAATATTAAAACTGAGACCCAAAAAAGAAGACAAAAAAAAAGAAGAAGAAAGACAAGTGATGTGCCATCCATCAATCTTTCAAAACTTCAGAAAAATGTGATGATGTTGCTACAAAAAAAAAAAAAATGACTTTTTCCAAATGAATTCATTTTTATATTTCATTGCCTAAAAATAGGCAAATAGACGAGTAGGCATTGGGGTGAGAGAGACGTTTTTTAAAGGGTAAAATTAGGAAATTCTTTATATTTTAGCTTCTTAATTATTTGTTACAAAAAATAAAGGAAATTGCAATAAGAAAAACCCATTAGGCACAAGAAGCCTATTGACCTATTGAACCTTAGGCATGCAGATAGCCTAACCCAAGTAAAAAACATGTTCAAATACATGACTTTAATTAGGCACTGACCCGCAATTATAGTTTAATATGTTAGACATCAGACACAACACGCGTTTCAAACGTATTGTTACGTTTTTACCTTTTTAAAAACGTTTAAATCTGAGTTCGTTAATTGCAAACCAAGTAAAAACAAATATGTGTTTATTTTCTTTTAAACTCTCTTTATTCTTTACACTACTTTTGTGTGCCACCGTATACAATTTAACGATACAACAATAATAATCTGTTTATTCTTTTTACTAGTTCACACAATTATTCACTGGATCTTTACAACCCCGACTTCTTTTGTTCACACGCAACTTCACACAAGGCTGACTAAATTCTTACTGACTCACTGCTGGCCTTGTCTTGCCCTTTTATATACGCACGTAATCAGTATGATGAACGTTCTTGATGCGGAAGGTTCTTGTTCTCGCCTTCTGTAGAGTTCTATATCGACCGCATTGTTGCTTGTGTATTTTGCACACTTGTCCATCCCTCATGCTTGTTGTTGTTGGTTTACTTGGAACGTATTCGATGTATTCATTAGTGTGTATTTGTGTCGTGTGTATTGTGTTGGTGTAGCTGGTAGCTTTTTTTGTTTACTTTTTCGACATCATTTCTAATGTTCATGATGAGCTTTGCTTTCCATTTCTATCCTTTAAATTATAGGCGGGGTCTTAAAGAGATTGAGGTAACCCTCTAAATCGTTGTGCCAGAATGATATTTAAAATAAAATAAGCCACATCTTCTTATACACACTGATGAACTTATACTATGTTCAGACATGCACTTATATTGAGTAAATCGCAATAAACGGCATTATTGATCTCAATATTTCATATAAAATGTCAATTAATTATTGCTCAATAAATTCATAAATTGTTATAATATTGATTAAAACTTGAAATACAGCACTGTCATAAGTACGTGCAGTGAGCATATTACAATTTTCCGAACACTTTCTATTGATATTTGACAACTCAAACATCAACAATGACAAACAAAACAACGAACAAAATAAAAACAATGTTGTTAAAACAACCGACTGTTTTGTTTACCACCTGTCAAATGAATATTGAATAAGCAGCTGAACTGCGTATATTGTTATGTCTAAACACTTAAAATATTGTAATCAATAAACCGAATATTAACTCAATAAAAGTGCATGTCTGAACATAGTATTATTTATTCTACTACATTTCTAATGTTCATGATGAGCTTTGCTTTTCAATTCTATCCTTTAAATTATAGGCGGGGTCTTAAAGAGATTGAGGTAACCCTCTAAATCGTTGTGCCAGAATGATATTTAAAGTAAAATAAGACACTGATGAACTTACTCAGGTTAGTAGTTTATGGCGATAGAATTGAGATCCTGAACGGCAAAATCTTCCACGTATTTCTGTCTGAGTTGTTTCCAAATCAGACAATCGTAAAGAGACATGATCAGGACTGAGAGGTTTCCACCCAGAGAGGGAAGTGTTATGTATTGTCTGAAAAAGTTCAGCAAGAATATAAGAGTAAGCTTTTTAGCCGAATCAACGTAACTTGTCTCCCATCTTACTTACTTACTTAATTGGCCATAACAACCCGTTTAACGGATTTCGGCCTGCCGCAACACATCCTTCCAGGCGCCTCTGCTTCGTGCGCGCCTACGCCAGTTGGTCACACCAATCGATGACAGGGCTTCCTCGTTTTGGTCCTTCCAACGGTTGCAAGGTCGTCCTCTTCGCCGACTTCCGTAGATTCCCGCATCAAATACCCGTCTCGCCGGAGCATCCTCCTCCATTCGAACGACATGGCCGAGTCAGCGCAGCCGCTGGATATTAATACGCTGTACAACGTCTATGTCGTTGAGGAGCTCATCGCCAACTCGCACTGGACCGAAGATCTTGCGTAATACTTTTCTCTCGAACACTCTCAAGGCCGCTGCATCTGTACTTAATAGAGTCCATGGCTCTGCGCCGTAAAGAAGCACGGGTAGGATGAGTGTTTTGTAGAGTGTTTGTTTTGTCGTACGAGAGAGATTACTATTGATACCATAGTAGCACCTGTTGGCAAGAGTGATCCTACGCTTGATCTTCAGACTGACATCATTTCTGGTGGTAACGGAGCCAAGATAGACCTTGACCGTATCAAAAGTATAGTTATCGCCGCGCGTCTCTACTTGTCGATAACATATACTTTGTTTTGCCCTCATTAACTGCCAGACCCATCTTACTAGACTCCCGTTCAATAGCACTAAACGCAGCAGTAACATCTCGCTTGGTACGCCATATGATGTCAATGTCGTCAGCGTACGCAATCAACTGGACACTTTTTTGAAAAATAGTGCCATTGCGATGCACTCCCGCCTTTCGCAGAACACTCTCCATGACGAATTTGAAGTTGAGAGGTCGCATGAAAAGGGGTCGCCTTGTCTGAAACCTCGCACGGTATCAAAAGGTTCGGAGTGGTCCTTTCCTACCTTGACGGAGCTGCAGGAATTGCTCAACGTCATTCTGCATAGCCTTATCAGCTTCGCAGGTATACCGAGCTCAGACATTGCGGCAAAAACACGATCCCTTATGGGGCTATCGAAGGCTGAAATAGTTTATTGTAGTTTATTCTCGATATTTTTTATTGTTTTATTTCATTTTCTTATTCTTTCTCCATCTTTCCAGAATAAACATTGAATGTGTGTTGAAAACCGCAACATTTTTCTTTTAATCCCTTAAACTCAGTTGAAAAACTAAAATCTTTCCCCAAGTGCACTCCAATTAAATTCATTCAATGCCAAATACGGATCCCCAAAAGCATCTTATGTGGGTTACATTTTACTCTACCTTATGACGAATACTTTTCAGTTCGATCTTCCTTATGACTTGAGAGGCATTCACATGAATAACTCGTATCTCTGTAATTACCTCACGTATAATTTTATGTAAGGATTGAGCTCTAAAGCCCTAAAAGAATTAATTTCTAGTTCACCTACACCTACTAGTTTCCATTTCGAGTCCTTGTGAATTTAGAAACGTTCAGTTACCCAGTTACATACACAAGGTCTATTTAATATACGATTTAGGCTCTGAACCCTTATAATATTGACTTGCATTAAGAATTTTAATCAAACGACATTCCTATTCAACTCTTAGATTTCATCGAAGATCAAACGAATGGTTTTTAAAAAATCACGGCCAGAAATGGTTCACTTTCTACGCATTACAATACCGTATCAATGTTGACTATATTGATTGTTAAAATCTCTGTTGTAGACTATTGTCTGTAGGGCCATCATATCACTACTAGTAGTAGTGGTACTTGTTAATAATTTATGTAACGTATGATTCATCACTTGTACTGTTATCATTGCTTATCATGTCTACACTTTGAAAGTGATAGTCTCCTCTATTCGCATCACGAGATTGTCTGGTTTTTGTTTTATTTACGATCAACCTTATCTACATTGCTGCGGCTGGTATAATCGTAAATAGCTGTTTAAGATAACGTCAGTTACGAGCTAAAACCGCACAGAAAAGCATCAGCGATAGACAAATGTGAATGTTTGAATACATTTTCAAATCCTGTGTATTTTCCAATAAGGTAATGCAGACAAAACAATCGATAAACTATAACTGTATTGGTTGTAGCAGTCGATCTTTCTTCAAATAGCTATCAATCATTTTTTGTACGTATTTCGGACGAATATTGATTTTCAATTGCTCTAACATTGGTGGATTGCTCACGGTTTAACCATAAGTCTTATGGCATCAAATCCTTATGGGAACTTCTCATGCAATAAAACAAAAATCGTCTGTATTGTATAGCTTAAGGCACCCACTTGTTGAAACCACATGGTGTTCAGAATCCCGTACATGATTTTCACTTGCAAAATCGTTTATTATGGGGCGCTAAGGCTCTGATATGATGGTTATTGTTCTGCTAGGATCCTTTTTGGAAAAAATATGGACCAAAAGCACCTCAAAAGCATATCAAAAAGTCTCTTTTTGCATATGCTCATGCTGCATACTCAGTTCTGGGTAGTTTTAGCCCCATTTGAGACAATTTTGCTTGTCATGATGTTAGGTAGGTATGAAGAAGTGGCTGATGAGCGGACACACTTAGCTTACACACATTTGCTCATTGTAATACTACAGTTTCCCATTTTCCCCTAGTCCAGGAACCACTCGGAGCTTAGGATGAAGTGACTCAGATTGCCAATATCCATGCATAACAGTTCAACCAGATCCTTCATATAGTAGGTACCTAGGTGTATCTCCTCCGACAAAGTGCCGGGCATGTACACAGTAGATGAAGAACAATTTCATCCTCCTATTCATCCCCACAGCTTTTACATAAATCATATGCAAGATATCCAAGGCCAATGCGCCTCGCATGCGTTTATATAATGCAATGCCCCGTAATAAGCCCGCCAACAGTGCTGAGCCTGCTTCTATGGAGTTTAAGCAGGCTGCAGTGCACGTTCTACCCATACTTGGCCAGCTTTGTTCCCACCCTGTAAAAAATTACGAACGAAAATGTAATTCAACATGAAAAATAAGCTATTAAGGGCCATAGGCGCAATAGCTAAAAACAAATGCGATTCATCTACCACATTTTCTCCGGCCATCCTAGCCAGACTGTCTGTGTTTTAACCACTAAATGCAGAACCCTTTTCTTTTCATTATAGAGAAATACAAATATTTTTTTCGTTTTGTCAGTGTTTTCTGCTAAAAATTTTAAGATTTTATGTGCCACTTCACTAGAATTTATGCACAGTTTATCCTTTTATGCTAGGGAAAGATTTTCTAAAACTCTTAACTTTTGTTTTGTACACCCCTTTATACCATTTTCTTTCAAAAAATATTCGAAACGAAAAAAACTTTTGCTTTAAATTTAGAGAAATGAAATGTTTCTTTGTTTTTGTTTCTATTTTTCTTATATTTTTTATAAAATATTCCACCTACAGTTAAAGTTTATTTTACAAGCACACAGCCATACAGAAAGAGGGAAGGAGAAAAGAGACCGGAAACTATTTTCTTATAATTTATGTATTGTTGACCTTTGAAGTACCATCTCTCTAAACACTCATATAATGGCTCTAACCTATTTAACACATGTATTTGTATGCACATTGCATATACAGAGGAGGAATACTTGAAAATAATCATATCAACCATATACACTTACACTCACTCACTCACTCACTCACTTATAGTCATTGTGGAGAAGGGCCAGAGAGACAGAGGCAGAGAGAGTGAGAGAGTTACATTTTGCAAACATGTTTATGTAAAACACTTTTCTTCTGCACTTCTCATAGGCCTTATGAAAGCAAATGTTATTGTTTAACAAAGTCAATGGCTATTGTAGTTTAAATTGTAATAGTAGTAGTAGCAGTGGCACTAGTAGTAGTGGTAGCAATAGTAGTTCTAGAGCTCTTTATCATATAAACTCTCGAAAATGTACACGCACATATCCACTAGCATTGATATTTTGCTATGAATAACACACTGAAGCAATTGTGGACGCTCATATTAAAACTCTGCCACTCTGCATATCTCACTCTCACTCTCTCTCTCTCTTTCTCTTCAGTCTGTATTATGATAAATGCATTGCAAGTAAAATAAACTGCATAATATACTTTGTATTTATAACAATTTGTAGGTGTATATGTGTAAGCACATTTACCCTCTCAGTTGTATATTTTGTCATTTAAACAAATACAAAATCATGTTTAATTCACACACACACTCCCTCCCTCCTTTTCTTCTCAATGTTTAATTCAGTATAACATGCTCTATTACAATGCTTTTGTTGCTATTGCTATTGCTCCCCCTGTTAAAACCAAAATACAAGTGAATAATAATAATAATACTGTTATAACACGAGAGCAATACGACTAGTTTAGTGGAGAACGACACAAGCAGAGAGAGAGAGAGTGCGATATGTAAAGTGAATGTTTGTTATAAAGAAAGTGCATCAAGAGTGGGAGCTCTAAAGTTGAAGTCAAGCAAAAAGGAGTAGCAGTAGGAGTGAGTTTGAGTGTATAAGTAAGTGTAAATGTTAAAGAAATCTTATATCGCATATCTGTATGTGTGTGTATTGGTAACTAGTTTACACTAAAAGCTTTTCATATAAAATTCATACTCTGGGTATGCATGAGTGCTTAAGGTAGAGTAGTACGTACGTAGGTACATACGTACTCTCGTATAAAGAAGAGAAAATATTATGTTTTTACAATACACAAAATACAGTGGGTGTTAATTGTAGTGGGTAAGACATTTAAAAGTAGGTGTATAAGTATAAAAGAATGTCAAATAAATGACCACGAAAAGTTTCTCAAAAATCTTTCGTTCGGAGTCGACTTTAAACTGAGGGTCCCGCCACTCATGTATAAAATTAATAACTGAAGGGTTGTAATGACCAATTATGTATGTATGTTATATATGCTTATCTACCAACCCGAATAAAAGAAAAAAGAAGAGATTATAATTCAAAAGTATGGAATGCATGGTAGAATTTTTCTGGAGGCGCTAGGCATAGCTCACTCCGGCTACAGGGTCATTGCAGCGGAAATGTTGACTATACATGCCGTAATAAAGGTTACAAAAGATGGAAATATTTCTGGTTCTGGTGACGGTTCAAACTCCTGGTTAAACATCTCCAACAAAACGAAATAAGAAAAAATATATCTTCGGCAGCAGATTTCAAGCAAAAACTGTGAGAGTAAATAAAATGTCAAGTTTCTCAAAAATCTGTCGTTCGGACTCGACTTAAAAACTGCAAGTCGCACTACTTGTGGGTTGTATGACCAATTATGTATGTATGTATGATTTTAGCAAGCTTCTGTCTGAATACTGGTTTCTAATGTAATGAACTTCACGATAGTTTATGGCAGTTTAGTAAGTCTCTCCGCAAAGTAGTGGTTCCCAACGGATTCCCCAGTGTGTCCTCTGTATTTTGCATGCCTTTGAAGACCCTAGACAATACAGTTACGGTTTCTGTCAACATTGGATAGGCGACTTTAAGCAGAATAGTGCAGTAAATAAAGTCTTCCTAATTTCTTAAGAAGTACGCCTGATTGTTACTGAAAGAACTCTCACTTCTTGACGATCGCAGTGCGAAAACTATCGTATAACAAGAAAACTTCGTCACCTCAATTGTTTGCCATATTGGTGGATAATGTCATGAAGGAAGTCTGTTCGAAGGGAGATGCAATGAAATTTGGTCACTCACGCCAACTATGTCGAAGTCGCCGTGGTCTAGTAGGTAGTGTGTTGGCTTATTAGACGAAAAGCCAGGGTTCGCGCCCCAGGCCAGACATCAAAATAAAATACAAAAAGTATTTCTTCGGCGACTTCCTCTCAGCAGATTTCTGGCAAAAACTCTGAGAGTAAATAAAATTGCTATGAAAAGTTTCTCAAAAATCTGTCGTTCGGAGTCGACTTTAAACTGTAGGTCCCGCCACTCATGTATAAAATTAACATACACAACATAAGTGGTGTGAGAAACTAGGTCGTAATCCTGACTGAAGGGTTGTAATGACCAATTATGTATGTATGTATGTATCGGGTTTGCAACATGAACTTCTTAACTTTGACTCTGTCAAATAAGCTGCCATTTATTCAGGCTGTTTTGACAAATCACCATGGATAGTTAGACAACGACTGTAGATAACAATGTGTGTTCTCTAATTTCTAAATCCAAGATCAAGAAATCCCTGAGCGTCCAATGCAACCTGAAAAGGCTACTGTTTGCTGCGAACATTGGGATGTTGACGTTATCGTTTCATATTCATTTGAAAACGGCGTTGGTCAAGCCATTACTAACTGCGGGCACTGTAGGTTCGAGATTACAAACTTATTCTGACCAGAATTGAATAAGCAGGACGGCGCTACACGCTGCACCACTCATACCACTTTGGATATTTTCACGAGGGAATAATCCTCGCAATTAGGAGTCATGTGAACTGGCCAGTCGCAGGTTTATGCGAATAAGGCACAGCGGACATCATAGCCAACATTATTGGAAAATTGGACATTTCGGATACATATTACTCAGAGAAGCCGTGTCAATAGTTTTGCTCTCAACTGTCTTTAAAGTTTTATGAGCTCTTCTCAGAATATAAAATCCTACAAAACTTTACACAATATTTTCTACTCAGCATTATAGCCGGTCTATGTGATTATGTATGCATTTCTTGTTTCAAACAAACAAAAGTAGTAAAAAAACTATTTTGAAGTGTATTATAAATTTTGTCGGTTTATGTCTGTCTGTCTGTCTGTCTGTCTCTCCACTTGTCTAACTGTGTATCGTACTACTCTGTTTATGCCACATATACTACAATAGAAATATAAATATCTTTGCTAACACATCCATACACCGTCGTATACTTGTTGTCAACAGCCTTCTCAGTAAACGTATGCAAATGAAGTCGATACAATAATTTTTTTTTGCCTCCTTCAAGAATCCATAACGTCAAGTGGAGGCTGTAGCTGTGTGTGTGTGGGAGGGGTTGGGTTAAGAGTATTGAAATAAATTTTTAAGAGTTTTTGGCGTTCGAACCTTTATTGTTTGCTTATAATACCGGATCAAAAAAAGGAGTAAAAAACAAACAAAAAAAGTTAAAAGCCCAGAGGTTAGAAAAATATCAACGGAAAGGAAGCTTTAATGATCTGAAGTGAAAGGAAGTATTGAAATTTAGTTTTTTTTTTGGATAAAAGCTTTTTAGTTTAATGAATTCACACAATGTTGTTGAAAAGAGATTCAATATTAATTTGAATACAAATTTTTTTAATAAAAATAATACGAAGAGAAAATATTTTCATGATGGTGGTGGATTGTTTGAAGTCACAAACATGGCGTGAAGAGAATCCATAATTGCACTGCTAGTTATAAGCTCGCAGGTCTTCAAACGTGTTCCCAGTGTAGAGAACTCACCTGAAAGATCGATAATAGCCCATTCAGCCGCTCTACCCTAAACTAGAATACAATTATGCCTCGGTAACCATATGATATTGATGTCGCATCTCTCTGCTATCTTGTAGAGTGATTCGGAACAGACGTAAACTGTTTTAAAGTTTGTTATGTGAGAAGTCGCCGCAGTCTAGTAGGTAGTGTGTTGGCTTATTAGACGTAAAGCCAGGGTTCGAGTCCCAGGCCAGACATCAAAACAAAATGCAAAGAGTATTTCTTCGGCGACTTTCTCGCCTTCTTCTGGCAAAAACTCTGAGAGTAAATAAAATTGCAATGAAAAGTTTCTCAAAAATCTGTCGTTCGAAGTCGACTTTAAACTGTAGGTCCTAACACTAATGTATAAAAGAATTAACACACACAACATAAGTGGTGTGAGAAGCTAGGTCGTAATCCTGACTGAAGGGTTGTAATGACAATTTATGTATGTATGTATGTATGTATGTGAGAACCCAAGACTTCCACAACAGCCTGGCTATCAGAAAGTACGGTGATATCCTTTACGGGAACCAGTTCACCTTTAATGGTCCTTAATGCAGCCATTAAGGCCGTATCTTTCGCCTGTAAGATATTGTAGTGATAAGATAGCCTTAAGGAGTGGCAATGCATTCTAACTACAAACGAACTCTACTACAAGACATTTCCACTTAGCCTCGAACCATTTGAAAACATCTGAATAAAATCTTTAAGGAAATGTGTTACACCCTTTTGCCAAACCTCTCTATCCGGAAAGGATATTTTGAAATTCTTTGAGAAGTCGGAGTGTGGTATTATGTAGCCAATACACTTGTGAGCTTCGAACTCCTTTAGGATCCTCGAGTATAAAGATTCCGGGGGAAAAAATCACAAAACTACCTCCAACGCCAATGTAGCTGCAGTTCGCCAGGCAAAAATAGATATTCTTCTTTGATGTGCCAGGGTCAGGTTCGTGGTTTTGCCAAAGACTTCCACCATTTCAGGTTAAGCTTGAAATATATCTGGCCATTGCTGTAGACTGCTTTAATTATTTTTAAATTATAAAAGTGCTAGGACTACATCTACTAATACTGCAACTGAATTGATCATTGAAACTATTTAGTCAGCGTTACAACCTAGCTTTACACGCCACCCTACAGTTTAATATCGACATCGAAGGACAAATTTAGGAAATTTTTCATTGAAATTTTATTTACTCGCAGAGTTTTTGCGAGATGACTGAAAGGCAGTCGCCAAAAAAATATTTTTTGTTTGGTTCCACATGTCAAAGCTTTTTTTTGAACTACGGGTTGTCATCTCCCCAGCCAACACACTAACTACTACACAACGATTATTTCAGATATTCCGATTGCTTCAGTTAAACATGGGTATTTTTCTTCCCGTAAAAAATTTGCATAGACCTGCGTGATCGCTCAGACGCACAAATAGGACACTGGGCTCCATCAAACTGAGCTGAATTAGTTTTAAAAGCTAATAATAAGTAAAAATAGGCCTCTTATTACTAAACATAGTTGGGGCTCTAAGTGAATAGTAAGTAAATCTTTCAATTTCTTGTCTCCTCGTGAATTCTTTCATTAAGAAGACAACAATTTTTCAATGTTAAAACAAAAATTGTCTTTTCAACTATTGTAATGAAAACCATTTTGTTCATAAATTATATTCTATTCTACACCATTTATTTGTATTAATTTCCATAAATTGTAATTATTTTTATTACTTCTATCTATCTAGAAAAATTTGACTTTTACGGTCGAACGATCCATTAATTTCTGTTTCATAAAAATTGTTCTTTTCTTTTCTGTTTTTTGCCATTATATTTATTGTTTTTATCATTTGGAATCATTATTAGTATAAATTACGAAAGAAATATTTAAAGCATACGTTAAATGACAACTACAGAAACCATAGCATATTTTTAGGCATTCCCATATAATAGCCATACCCCTCGTAATTAAACATTAAAGCCTGTTATGGTTTATAAATAAATATTTAATATCAGTAATATTTACCAATATATAGGGGAATAACAAATGACATTAGAAATTGAACTGTCATCTCTCTTCTCCCCTTTTTTATATATTTTGCTGTAACACATTCAATCTTCTGCGCGCGCTCTCTCTCTCTCTTTCTCCCTTGCTGTAGGCTTTAATAAAATAGACATTTTGTCCTTTGTAGTAAAACTAATAATAGCGGAGAAATCAAAAACAAAACAACAACAACAACTCAGTAATATAACGACAATGTCGACATCAACTATAATGCCATTAGCAGGAAAGGCCGGGCAGGCAGCAGCAGCATTTAATGCCACCACCATCACCACCATATACTCGTACTAAGTTTAGGTATAATTTAAGCCAAATGTCACCAGTTTAATTACTCTTTTCCCTGAACAAAAAGCAAAACAAAAAAAAGCGGAAAAAATATTGTGATGGTGGTCGTGGCAGTAGTGGTAGTGGTACCACCACAACGACAAAAATAGAAAGTAAAAAGGCAAAATTCAAAACCACTAAACACAGCTGGTGGCGAATGTATAGTAAAATATATTCGTGAGAGACAGAGAGAGAGAGAGGGAGAGAGTGAGAGTGAGTGTATGTAATATATGTATAATTATATGTATATATGCACGTGCTTTTCATAGTGTTGCTATTATTGTTCCCATTGTTTATGTTTTTCCTATACCCTCTTTATGTATGTATGTAAAGGGTGTGTTTTATATAGGTATAGAACTTTAAGTTGCAATAAAACAACGATGGATTATTCGATTGACATGAATTTTATTTATCCGAAAGATAATCTTGTGGCATTACATTTTAAATATGATTTCTGGCATATGACCGCCATGGCTGGCGCGGATGTAGTCTAATCTGGACGTCCAATTTTCGATGACTTTTTCCAACATTTGTGGCCGTATATCGGCCAAGTGGTCAAGCGTTTGTGGCTTTACCGCATAGACCAATGATTTTAAATAGTCCCACAGAGAGTAGTCTAGCGGTGTTAAATCACAAGATCTTGGAGGCCAATTCACAGGACCAAAACGTGAAATTAGGCGGTCACCAAACCTGTCTTTTAATAAATCTATTGTGGCACGAGCTGTGTGACATGTTGCGCCGTCTTGTTGAAACCACATCTCCTGGACATCATGGTTATTCAATTCAGGAATGAAAAAGTTAGTAATCATGGCTCTATACCGATCACCATTGACTGTAACGTTCTGGCCACCATCGTTTTTGAAAAAGTACGGACCAATGATTCCACCAGCCCATAAAGCGCACCAAACAGTCAGTTTTTCTGGATGTAACGGTGTTTCCACATACACTTGAGGATTACCTTCACTCCAAATGCGGCAGTTTTGTTTGTTGACGTAGCCATTCAAACAGAAGTGCGCTTCATCGCTAAACAAAATTCGCTTATGAAAATCGGGAACAACGGTAATCTCGTTTTGGGCCCATTCGACGAATCTACGCCTTACTTGATGATCGTTTGGCTTCAAATCTTGCACGAGTTTTGTAAGCACGCAAACCAAGATCGTTCCGCAAAATCTTCCATAAAGTGGATGGACACAGATCCAATTCCTGTGCTCGATGGCGGATGGACTCATTCGGGTCTTCCTCAATGCTACGCTCTACACCAGCAATAGCTTCTTCTGTACGCACCGTACAGCGTCTCTGGGGATGCGAGTTATCAATAAGAGTAAACGTGGTGCGAAAACGTTCCATGGTTTATCGAATTAACTGCTCTGATGGACGATTTTGTCGACGATAAAATGGACGTAGTGCGCGATACGTTTACCGCACAGAACCATTATTTTCGAAATAAAATTGTAGTATTTGCAAGCGTTGTTCAGGCGTGAGTCTATTCATGATGGATTGCCAAACCAAACTGAGAATAAATCACTTGACAGCTGTTAAATCGGTCGCCATATTGAAAAGTAATGCCAACTTAAAGTTCTATACCTCTGTAAAAAACACCCTTTATATATGTATGAGGCTCTCAGTGTATGGTTTATGAGTGAGTATAAGTGCTTTTAATTGCTTCTTTTTAATATGGGATGCAAATAAAAACAAATGAGCACAATATCACACACACATACACACACCCATTTACATAATTGTATAGACCTCTACAGACCTCTACATATGTGTATGGTTGGAAATATAGGCACAATTATTTATAAATACTGCCTTAGAAAAGGGTACTCCATTAAGCTGTGCTATTTCGTAGAGATTTTAATTCAACGTTTAGTAATCCTTTACAACCTAACACATGTCGTCTGTATTAAGTGAGATTGAGTCATGCTATGCGGCATTAGAAAGCTAGGCGACCTAGCTTTACATATTTGATAAAATTTTGCCTTCAGGTTTCTTTGTGATACGTTTAGCTTAGGCGCTCATGAGTAAACCTTCTTCTTGTGTTTGTAATCCACATCTAAGGTGGAATCAGTCAGTCCTTTTTTGAAGACAACTCATGTCGCACGTATAGAACGCTACATCAGACATATTGCACCTTCATATCAATCAATAAAAAGCATCCAAAAGCATGCCAAATACTGGAGGACCAGGTCCATTTAAAAGGAGGATAATTTCGGCGGTAGTAACGTCGATAATGCTGTAAGCTTGCCCAATATGGTCGGAGGCACTCTCAGTGGGGACGACGAGAAGGATACTGTCCTCCGTGTATCGTCTAAGCGCAATTAGACGGATAAGTGGCTTCAGGACAGTGTCTGATGAAGCAGTTTTGGTATTGGCAAAGGCAATACCAATAGACATATTGGCGGAAGAGATGAGGAGGATATACCTTCGCCGTCTCGAGTATCCGGGACAAATAGCGGCTGTAAAAGCGGAGGAACGAAGGAATTCCATGCACAAATGGCAGTCACGATGGGAGAGCAGTTTAAAGGGAATATGGACATTTCGCCTTGTCCCTGATGTGAACCTTTGGTTGAAGAACGAACATTGCAAGCTGAACTACTACGTGACTCAGTTTCTAACTGGTCAGGAAGTACCTGCACAGTTTTGGTCATGACACTTCATGCCTAAACTGTGTAGATGAAGAGGAAGATGCGGAGCTTATTCTAACATGCTGCCCCAGATTTAGATGGCCCGAAGAAACGCGTTTGGGAACAAACCGGCTAATGGAAGAGCTGTTGAATTGTAGGATTCTATGGAGTCAATATAGTCAGAGAATGGCTGAAGTTATGCTAGAACTCCGTAGACTGGAGGAACGGAGGCGAAATTTGACTTAATGTGATAAAGCTTTCAAGGTAACAAGCCCTCCGCGAAGTAATACTTTACGGCAGTCCCGCAGGGGGAGAGTGGTTGAAGTGTGTAGGATATGGGTTTAGTACGTAGGCACCAGTGATGGTGAATCGTGCAATCTTTTGTTGGAACAAAAGTGTCTTTCGAAGATTCCCACCTCCGGCTCAAAAAAACAAGAAACCTTCATATCAATGCTAAAAAAAGTTACATGAGCCAGGAGTAAAGCCGTATTCCGCTTTCAAAATATTTGAAAAATTCATCACTTGGATGCGAACGTTAGGCAATCCAGCTCATAATACTTTTCGTTTTCATTTCCTTTCCCCGAAATCCCAAGTATACCGGTATTCAGGTACTTAACTGGTTGCTCTAGCACTCCAATACAATTGCATTTAAAAGCTACAAGCTCTTGTTGCGAATCTGATTTCCCTTGAATGCACGAACGTTATCGGGCGGCGTGATTGAAATTAATGTCTCTGGCTATTTGGACCTCTTTGGCGGAAAGATTTGAAGGATTTCGCTGGAGACCATTATCGATGAACTGCAAATTTTTCTTTTTGACTTTTAGTATCGACTTGGCAGGAGTTACTCTAAAAATTGGCATGCCGAGGTTTAATTTTCACTGCTTTAGTTATGGCATGAGATTGTAGATTCGTTTTGATGAAGTTAGATAGGTAGAAAGGTGAGACACTTTCAACAACAGGCCATGAAGAGTTTATTCCCTGTCTTATCATCTAAGCGTTCAGCTGACATACTTGCATCATTTCCCCTTAATGAGCCGAAATTCAATATAATGCCACACTCTTCCAGTCCGCAAGTATCGTGAGGGTATTTTTGTACACTGAAACTAATCTTGAATGCCTCAAGACTCTTTTCTTTGTAGCTTCCCTGAAGGGCCAGCCTGTTCAAAGTAGAGACTTTAAATTTCTGCGTTTTTAGGCAGCAACTTCATTGAGAGCAATGCCTCGTTTTTAAGCCTTTTCTGTATACATACACAATTGGTCATTACAATTCTTCAGTCAGGATTACGACCTAGCTTCTCACGCCACTTATGTTGTCTGCGTTAATTTTTTACATGAGTGGTGGGACTACAGTTTAAAGTCGACTCCGATCGACAGATTTTTGAAAAACTTTTTCATGGCAATTTTTATTTACTCTCAGACTTTTTGCCAGAAATCTGCTGAGAGGAAGTCGCCGAGGAAATATGTTTTCATATTTCGTTTTGTTGTAAATGTCCGAACCGGGGATTTGAACCTTGGGCTCATGTCTAATAAGCCACACACACTACCTACTAGACTACTGCGACTTCCATGTTCTTCTTATAATTGTTTAAGCCGGCTTATGGATCTTAGTTTCCTCTTCGCCAATAAAATTGTGAAAATTGTTTTTTTAAATCTTCTTCCACATCCTTTGTTGTGTCCACCCTATTTCGTTTTATGCCATTGTTCAAGTTAAACACCCTGTTGATGATGATGATGACGGGTTTATGAACATCAAATGCCAGAAAAAAAAACAACTTGTGTTCACATTAAGCCTGTTAAATGAACATGAATTACGTTTCGCAGAGTGCAAGTTTAAGATCTGGTCGAAACATTAACACATACAAACGCCCGTCCATTGCCACTGCCACAGCCACAGCCACATTCACAGCCATAACCAGAGTCGCTCCCTTACATGCGAGAGTAAATTTCCATAATTTTTCGCAGTTTGTTAAACACGTTCAGTTAATAGCACTGGTTTTTAACATTTGACCGTTAGTTAATATATCCATACATATACGAGTATATGTGTGTGTGTTTGTGTGTAAATGTATGAACGAAAAGGCCTATTTCTATACGAGGTGTTGCTTGGATGATTGCAAATAATTGAAACGATTTTATGATCTTTTTGGGATTCTTTTTTTTTGTACTAATAATGGCGGCACCATCGCAGAGCTATGCAGGCGGAGAAGAAAATAATGGATTTCCTAGGCAGACAGGGTCTTAAAAGATTTCAATTTGATTGATTGATTGATTGGGTAATTGATAAAATAAAAATTATGAGGTTTACATTACATTTGATTTTGAGTACTTTAAGGAGGAAAGAAATTTTTTTTAAGTACTGAAGAAGGAATTTCCAAATTTTGTAAAATATTGAAGTGGTTACGGTCGACAATTGTTTGGTAGAAAGTGAAAGAACTGAACCAAGGAGTAATCTGTAAAAGTACTACGATGTTCGGTTAGAGATGTAATATTATTTCATTCATATGACTGCTGCGGCTGTCCTCACACTATCTCATTCGGTCGGAACAATTTGGAGCACTTTTTCAAGTGTATGGGTTCGTATCAGAGATCAGCAATGAATCGCTTTTTCGCTACTCATAAGTACTCATGACATTTTGAGTATGAGTGAGTCAACAGTATTGAAATCCAACAACTCGGATTCATTCGTACTCAGTACAACATTGATTTATAAGTACGAGTTGCAATGAGTATGAGTACAACGTTGACGTCAAACTCATAACATTCGAAATATGTTTGATTCATACGCATACTCATTCAGATTCACAAATTCAGAAAAATTCTTATAAATGATTCAAGTAATTCGAATCATTCGTCAAAATTTACAGTCCTAGTTGTTGTTGCATTTACAAAGAAAGAAGAAAGTCACATAAACAAAAAAGACAAAGACCGAAAGGAGAGCAAACACACAACCTTCATGTGAGTATTGTAGTGTTCGTACGCGAATCATACTTATTTTGTGTTTCATGTATACGATGAGTCGTGGAGAGTCGAAATCAATAACATCATGCGTATTGTTAAGTACGAGTACCATGAGTATTTCAAACTTTGAGTATGAGTAGTATGACTATGACATTAAAATAAGTATGAATGCGTATAAGTATCAGAAATTATAAGTATGATTCGAATCTACTCATCGTTTTGAATACTCATTGCTGACCTCTGGTTCGTATCTCGTCAATGGCATCATGAATGTTGGCCTTTAAATGCTCAATTGTCTCTGGTTTGTTGGCATAACACTTGTCTTTAAAGGCGCCCCATAGAAAATGGTCCAACGGTGTCAAATCGCAGCTTCTTGGTTGGCCAATTGACATCACCATTTCGGTTAATTAAACGGTCATCAAACGTTTGACGCAATACATCGATTGTGGCATGAGATGTGTGGCAAGTTAAGCCATCCTGTTGAAACTAAACTTTGTTCACATCAATACCATAAAGAGCGGGTAACAAAATTCGGTTATCATGGTATGGTAGGTGTCTCCATTAACCGTAATAGTTGTGCCGTCCTCATTTTCAAAGTAATATGGGCCAATAATGCCTCCGCTCCACAAGTCGCACCAAACAATCACTCATAATGGGTACATAGGCTTCTGTAAGACCACGTGAGGGTTTGCTGAGTCCCAAATACGGCAACTTTCCTTTATCTTGACTTTATATGATATAACATGGCTCCATCACTTCACAAAATAAAAACGATCGCAAAGGCGACTGCAAAGTTATGGCATTTGAATTTTGAGACGAGCAAAGTTAATATTCGTCGACTATCTTAACATTGGTCATTACAACCCTTCAGTCAGGATTTCGATCTTTCTTCTCCCACCACTTAGGTTGTGTGCGTTAATTTTATATATCAGCGGCGGGATCTACAGCTTAAAGTCGACTCCGTAGGACTGATTTTTGAGAAACTTTTAATAGCAATTTTATTTTCCTGAAATCTGCTGAGAGGAAGTCGCCGAAGAAATATTTCGTTTTGATGTCTGCCCTAGGGTTTGAACCGTGCCCTAACGTCTAATAAGCCAACACACTACCTACTAGACTACGGCACCTTAAGAAGAAAAAAACCATAAAAAGCCACAATTACATACAATTTCTTAACCCTGCTAACAAATTTACAATACATTCTTTTAAATCTCTGCCTTCGAAGTCCACAATTAAATTTTTTTTCTGCCTTTATTTCGCGCTCTATATCTATTGTTTATGTCCATGTTAGTGAAAATAATCGCCTATTATTAACACCAGTCTCGGTCCAACTTTCATATTTGTTTAACTCTTGTTTTTTTATAGGCAATTTCCTTTTAATGACCTTTAAAACACATACATACATACATAATTGGCCATTACAACCCTTCAGTCAGGATTACGGCCTAGCTTCTCACACCACTCATGTTGTGTGCGTTAATTTTATACGTGAGTGGCGGGACCTACAGTTTAACGTCGACTCCGAACGACAGAATTTTGAGAAACTTTTTCATGGCAGTTTATTTTACTCTCAGAGTTTTTGCCAGAAATCTGCTGAGAGGAAGTCGCCGAAGAAATATTTTTTTTTTTCATATTTCATTTTTGATGTCTGACCTGGGATACGAACCCGGGCTTTACGAATAGTAAGCCAACACACTACCTACTACACCACGGCGACTTCAAACAACAACCATTTAAATAGGCCAGAGAGTTATGAGTCTGCCATTTTGTTTAATTTGTTGGTCTGTTTTAAGTTAATTAATGGCTATTAAATCCTGTTGCTGTTCAATTCCTCAGTAATTTTTTTTTTAAATAATTTTCTATGAATTTTAAGCTTTTATAAGTACTTTTCATCATTTAAATCAAACAAAAGCTGAAAAAGGGACAATTATTCTAAAGGGTTCATCGTAGATGCAAAACTTAAAAATGAGAAGGAAAAAAAATGTAAAAAGATTAGAGAAAAATAAAAAAGTATATTTTTAGGGGCGACTTGAACAAATGTTGTTGTGGCATACTTTTAGGGGAAGATTTTTTTACATTTTGTTTTATTGTACTTCGTTGTTCTTTCTTGTAAGTAGAGGATGAAGGATTAGGTTGGATTTTGAGATTTAGTTTCAAATTATTATTCATCTCGGTTCTTAGCAAAAATCTTATCTGAATATGCTTTTTTGTAAGACCAATACTCAGAAGATGACTCCTCTGCATGCAGGGTATTGTGGTGGAATACAGGGAAAATAGTTTATAAAAGAAGGGAAAGAACCACGGACTATCGCCTATAAAAAGTCAACATTCTACCTACGGCAGCTTCATTAAACATTAAAGACGGCGACCTCAATCAAACAAGTTTTAAAAACATAATTTAGAAAGATCTGTCGCTCAAGATTGGTGTCAGACGCAACAGTACTTGCATAATTAATAAGTGTGACTTAAGCAGCTCCTTCAAAGCATTTAAGACTAGCGGGATTCATTGAAAAGAAAGGAATTCACATGAAGTGGATCCGAGAGATGTTGACGAATAACTTTGATTGACTAGAATGATATTTAATCGCTTTAAAAAGAAATTATTTTTGTAAAGAACTATCATTGGCGAATAAAAATTAATTCAATTCGACAACTTCAAACGCAAGGCATTAATGGGTGATTTTTTAAGAGCTATAGAAAAAAAATTCAAAAAAAAACACATAAAATTCAGAAATATACATGAAATCTTTATTTAAATCGATAGTACGGTCCATGTAATTTAATGTTTGAAGATTATTTCATGCAAATGTTGACCGCGACTGCGCCTCAAATGGTCCATCCGCTTAGTCCAATTTTGGCATACTCTTTCCAACATTTCGGCCAGTATCTCACGAATAAATGCTTCAATGTTGTCTTCCAATGCGTCAATTGAAGCGGGCTTGTCTATATAGACATGAGCTTTAACATAGTCCCACAAAAAATAGTCTAAAGGCGTTAAATCGCACGATCTAGGCGGCCAATTGACCGGTCCCGAACGTGCAATAAAATGTTCACCGAACTCGCCTCTCAATAAGTCCATTGTTACGCGTGCTGTGTGGCATGTGGCTCCGTCTTGTTGAAACCACATGTCATGCAAGTCAAGCTCTTGCATTTTGGGCAAAAAAAAATTGGATATCATCTCACGGTAGTGCTCACCATTCACAGTTACGTTACGATTCGCAGCATCTTTGAAGAAGTACGGTCCAATGATGCCACCAGCCCATAAACCGCACCAAACTCTGACTTTTTCTGGATGCATTGGTAGCTTTTGCAATGCTTCTGGCTGACCTTCACTCCAAAATCGACAATTCTGCTTATTTACGTATCCATTGAGCCAAAAATGAGCTTCGTCGCTGAACACAATTTTTCGATAAAGAAGTGGATCTTCGGCCAACTTTCCAAGAGCCCATTCACCAAAAATTCTGCGTTGCGGTAGGTCGTTCGGCTTCAATTCTTGCACCAGCTGTATTTTGAAAGGCTTCACACCTAAATCCTTCCGCAAAATTTTCCACGTTGTTGAGTAACAGAGGCCCAATTGCTGAGAACGGCGACGAATCGATAATTCATGGTCATCATTAACACTGGCCGATACAGCTGCGATTTTTTCTTAAGTTCGCACTCTACGTAAGCGTGTTGGTGGTTTAATGTCCAACAATGTAAATTTGGTGCGAAATTTAGTCACAATAGCCCGAATAGCCGCTTCAGTGGGTCGATTAAACTGACTATAAAATGAGCGCGCATTTTGATAATAAAATTCAATGATTTGCAAGCGTTGTTCGTTTGTAAGACGATTCATGGTTAAATTATCGACCAAACTGAAGATGTTTGACAGTGAAACAAAACACGAAACGTGCGTGAGTTGTTTAAACCAGTGTTGCCAAAAAGATAATAGGTAAGAAATCACCCGTTATATGTAAAGCGAAAGCAACTACCAAAATCTAAGGACAAGCAGAATATCGATTGCAGAATAAAACTGAGCCAAAAAATCACAATTAATTCATTTCAAGCGACCATTGACGGAAATAAACGTCTAGAATACGCAACCAGGCACCTGGCCGTAATATTCCATCATGATGACGCTCGTCCATATATTACTTCATCGGTCAAAAACTATTAGGAAAACAGTTGCGTTGTTTTATTTCACCCGCATTATAGCCTAGACTTTGCTTCTTCTGGCTACCACTTGTTTCGATCGATGCGAAACGGTTTGCCTGGAATATGCTGCACTTCAAAACAGGGTTTCAAAACTTGGCTTGATTCATTTCTAACCTAAAAAAACGAGCGGTTTTTTTTTGGACGGAATCCATAAATTGGCAAAAAAGATGAGACAAAGTCGTAGCTTCCGATGGACAATACTTTGATAGACAAATTCTATCAGCCTTCATAAAGCATTTTCAAAAATATGCTTTGAATAATATTTTCTTTGTATAAAAAAACAGCGGTTTTAGTTATTAATAAATCAGCAAACTGGGATTCCACTAAAACAATCCCTCCTCCTCTTCTGGAGATACTCCCTTCCCGCGACGGCTATCTGCATTACTTCGGGAAGGGTCCAGAACGACGTCCCGTTAAGAACCGTTGTCTACTCTCCCACGTCTGGGTACGCTATTGGCTCATCTTCTCATGTATCATTCTGTCGTACTGTATCAAGGTCGACCTTCTTCCTGCGGAGTACAAATTCCACGTATCTTCTCACAGCGTTCCACTTTGTCTCGCTTTCGAGCATTGCGTCAACAATGTTGTCGGGTGTGAATTCGCTAATCTGTTCCATCAACACATTCTTCTCGTCTTGCCATTTGGTGCAATGGAAGAATGTGTGTTCAGCGTCGTCACTCATTTCCTCGCAATAAATGCAGCCGGGATAATTCACGTTGCCCATACGGTGTAGATATTGTCGGAAATAACCATGACCCGAAAGAAACTGGGTCAGGAAGTAGTTAATTTCCCCAAAATTTCTCTGTATCCATGCTTCTATAGATGGAATAAGTCTAGCAGTCCAGCTTCCACTTGTTTCATCACTCCATCTACTTTGCCATCGCCGTATAGTTTGAGATCTGATATCTGCGGTACTAATGGCGAGGTTTTCCTTCTTCGCTTTCCATAAACTTCTTCGCTCGAATGCCAGTAAGTCGATAGGTGTCTCACCGGTGATCACGAGGACTGCGGCGTCCAAGACCGTGCGATAGGCCGAAGCGACCCTCAGTGCCGCTGCTCATTGCACTGCTGCTACTATTTTCCGCTTGGATTTAAACTCCAACGCATCTCCCCATACCTCGCTGCCATAAAGTAGTATCGAGTTAGTCGTTGCCATAATCAATTTGCATTTGGACTGCGTTGGTCCGCCGATATTTGCCATCAGTCTGCTCAACATGCCCGTTACTTTTGCTGCCTTAGCAGCCACATGCTGTATTTGTGCCCAGTAGTTAAGCCTACAGTCTAGTCTGAGACCCAAGTATTTCATTGCCTTCTTTGTGATCAGTGATACGTCACCTATCTGCATACTTATCTCGAGTGGAATGTGAGCCAATGTCATCAGTATGACCTCGGTCTTATTTCCTGCGAGCTCTAGTCCGTAGTCCTCGAGCCATATCTGCGTCCTTATCACGACATGATTCAGTTTTCTCCTGGCATCCTCCATATCGCGCGCTGAAATTACTGCCACTATGTCATCCGCGTATCCCACGAGGATGGCATCTCCATACCCAAGATATCGTCATAGCTTATAACTGAATATGTAAAGAAGTCTACTTTAGGGATCACTGAATTAATATATTTTGTAGTATAGTTTTAAGCTTGATTAATACAAATTATTTGAATTTTATTTTTAAACGCGCTATAAATATATTTCTGTATTATTTATCTGTTCTATTTCTTTTTAATTATCTTTCCATTTTAATTAAAATTTTCCATTTTCGTTTCTTCTTTTTCTTCCTTTGCAGTTATCAATGCTATTGAAAACGCGTTCTACCAGACAGAATTTCTTAACACACCATCATCATCACTATTTTAATTAAATTTTCCATCAGTTCCTTCTTCATTTGATATACAAAATTAAGGTAAATATAGTTTATAGTTTTCTCTTTTTTGTTTTCGTTTTACTACAAATAATTTTCTTAAGAAACTAACGTAGCAAATGTGAATTAAGGGGAAATACATACATAGATATTCTTGTAAATTGTAGGATTACAATTAACAGAGCATACATGATGGATACAAATTTACTAAATGATACCATAAACTTAATCATCACTATGCTGGGAGTTGTAATAACAAAACGTGACACAATTTATGCAAGTCAGTGTATGGCTTTAGTTCTGTTATAAAGGGTGTTTTTTATTGAGGTATAGAACTTTAAGTTGCAAAAAAACAACGATGGATTATTCGATTGACATGAATTTTATTTATCCGAAAGATAATCTTGTGGCATTACATTTTAAATATGATTTCTGGCATATAACCGCCACGGCTGGCGCGGATGTAGTCCAGTCTGGACGTCCAATTTTTGATGACTTTTTCCAACATTTGTGGCCGTATATCGGCAATAATACGGCGAATGTTGTCTTCGAAATGGTCAAGCGTTTGTGGCTTTACCGCATAGACCAATGACCTTACATAGCCCCACAGAAAGTAGTCTAGCGGTGTTAAATCACAAGATCTTGGAGGCCAATTCACAAGTCCAAAACGTGAAATTAGGCGGTCACCAAACGTGTCTTTCAATAAATCTATTGTGGCATGAGCTGTGTGACATGTTGCGCCGTCTTGTTGAAACCACATCTCCTGGACATCATGGTTATTCAATTCAGGAATGAAAAAGTTAGTAATCATGGCTCTATACCGATCACCATTGACTGTAACGTTCTGGCCACCATCGTTTTTGAAAAAGTACGGACCAATGATTCCACCAGGCCATAAAGCGCACCAAACAGTCAGTTTTTCTGGATGTAACGGTATTTCCACATAAACTTGAGGATTACCTTCACTTCAAATGCTGCAGTTTTGTTTGTTGACGTAGCCATTCAACCAGAAGTGCGCTTCATCGCTAAACAAAATTCGCTTATGAAAATCGGGAACAACGGGAATCTCGTTTTGGGCCCATTCGACGAATCTACGCCTTATTTGATGATCATTTGGCTTCAATTCTTGCACGAGTTGGATTTTGTAAGCACGCAAACCAAAATCTTCTATAAAGTGGATGGACACAGATCCAATTCCTGTGCTTGATGGCGGATGGACTCATTCGGGTCTTACTTAAGGCTACGCTCTACAGCAGCAATAGCTTCTTCTGTACGCACCGTACAGCGTCTCTGGGGATGTGAGTTATCAATAAGAGTAAACGTGGTGCGAAAACGTTCCATGGTTAATCGAATTAACTGCTCTGATGGACGATTTTGTCGACGATAAAATGGACGTAATGCGCGATACGTTTTCCGCGCCAGAACCATTATTTTCGAAATAAAATTGCACTATTTGCAAGCGTTGTTCAGGCGTGAGTCTATTCATGATGAATTGCCAAACCAAACTGAGAATAAATCACTTGACAGCTGTTAAATCGGTCGCCATCTTGAAATGTAATGCCAACTTAAAGTTCTATACCTCTATAAAAAACACCCTTTATTATCTTTACATTTGCAAACGGATTCGTTAAATTTAACATCTTTAAACACTAGTCTGCAATACATTGCATGAGTAGGGGCCATCCTCCATAATTTAAAAGCCTTTATAACAGCATTCAACCGTTCTAAGCATTACTAAAATAATTTCTTATGAATAGTTTTTCAGACACATTTTATGACTGAAAGCTTATTAAGACATCTTACAGAAATTGGAAATTTTATTTTGTAAGCGTTTCATAGCTTCAAAGAGGAAGACGATAAGAAAGAGCTGTTAACCTCAGTATTTTAGCATTGGAAATGAAATAAAATCCACAGAATTTGTAACGGAAATATGAAATAAAAATTAAAAATGTTTTTCTGTTAGCTTTTGCTAACAATTCCAATAGCCAATGCTAGACATGCATAGATTTGTGTATAGAAGATGTCGGCATTTAGAGTTATTGGTAGGCAGCACAGCACATATAATAGCAATTCATATTTGTAACGGTAGCTGCTAAAGCTCCACTCCTCCCTGCTTGCCTAACTGTCTGGTCTAGGGTAGAGAGAATGAAAAACCAGTTAAATTTTAATTTTTTTTTTGTGAAAAGTTGTTTTTATCTTTTGGCATTGCTGCAGTGTCTCCGATTATTCCACTACGCTCAACTAAAGCTTGCTTGCACACATGGTCAGCAGCTACGGTGTAGAATTGAAAATCTTTTTGCCGTATTAATTTTCTTACATTACCTTGACCATGATAATAAACATGATGATCATGATGATCATGATGATGATGATGACGATCAGTGAGATTAGTTATGGTGAAGAGAGTATGCAACCATATCCATGGTCATTGAAAGAAGCAACATTTGATCAGATCTAACAACATTAGACTCGCATTTAATTTTATTTAAATTCTCTTCTCTTCTCTTTCTACAACATTTGTTTTGGTTGTTTTATTTTTCTTTCTTTTTGTCTACAACAACGAAACGAAGCAAAAGTGCACTTTATTGTTAAACACAAAAGCGGTCTGTGCGCAGGCTTTATTGGCTTTAATTTCATTGTAATCAGATACGGCCTAAAAAAACACAGAAAAGATGAATTCAACCAAATAACTTCCGGTTAAAAGTGCTTTTGAATTTAATTAAAAGAAAGAAAGACAGAAAGAAAGAAGGAAAAAAACGAGAAAAGTTTTTCATGAAAATTTGTTGGATTTTGAGGTCTGAAATATAAAATACGTAGTAATTTTGTTAAGTTATTACTTAACGAACCGAGAATTGAATTCAATCAATACACAGCATACTCGTATACTCTACATGAAGAGAAACTACATTTTTTAGTTTTCTCATTTCCTCATGTGGCAATAGAATACCGCCCTTAGCCACTTATCTTTCATGTTCAAGGGGTACCGATAATGGTCTAATAGGTACTCAAGCTCAATATACAAATCTTCCTTACTTTTATAGTAGTATGATGCAACGATTGGAAGTCGCCGTAGTCTAGTAGGTAGTGCGTTGGCTTATTAGACGTAAAGCCAAGGTTCGAGCCCCAGTCCAGGCATCAAAACAAAATACAAAAAATATTTCTTCGGTGACTTCTTCTCAGCAGATTTCTGGCAAAAACTCTGAGAGTAAATAAAATTGCCATGAAAAGTTTCTCAATAAATAAAAATCTGTCGTTCGAAGTCGACTTTAAACTGTAGGTCCCCCGCCACTCATGTATAAAATAAACACACACAACATAAGTGGTGTGAGAAACTAAGACGTTGTACAATGCGTCAATTCGACCTCCGGGTACTGTACTTGTTTTAATTGACAAGTACACGTCCTCTAACCTAACCTAACTTAATGTACGAGCAATGCTGCTGACCCAGCAAGCACACACAAACATTGGATTGAGCGCATTGGCAGCTCTCGAACCGCCTTTGACTGCTCTTCCTAGAAATTTACTTCTCGCACCATACAGCCTTTCATGTTGTTCGTTTGTCAGTCTATACATCGTAAAATGTATAAAATTGTTATTGTCACATGTCACGACTCTTTATTTATACTCAAAGAAATTAATATTAGAAACCAAATGGAAGAAAAGTCACCTGTTTTACGTTAAAGCCTTTGTTCGTTTGTCTCTATATTCATCGTGAAATTAATAAAAATTTATATTGTCACATGTCACGAATATTTATATATATTTATATATCAGTAGAATAGTTAGACCTTCCAGAAAGAAATCGTAGACAGTGAAACGTTATACAATTAATTCCAGTGAAAGTACACTTTAATACATACATACATACATGCATAATTGGTCATAACAACCCTTCAGTCAGGATTACGACCTAGCTTTTCACACCACTTATATGGTGTGAGATAATTTTATATGAGTGGCAGGCGACCTACTGTTTAAAGTCAACTGCGAACGACAGATTTTTTCAGAAACTTTTCATGGCAGTTTTATTTACTCTCAGAGCGTTTGCCAGAAATCTGCTGAGAGGAAGTCGCCGAAAAATTAATTTTTGTATTTTGTTTTGATGTCTGGCCTGGGGTTTGAACCCTGGCTTTACCTCTAATAAGCCAACACACTACCTACTAGACTACGGCGACCTTATGCACTTTAATACAACTGACTTGAAAATTGCTGGAGTAGCAACAAACATTAGTAAAGGGTTCGCCAAATAACCTTTTTTTTTTTTTTGAAAATGCTTTAAAAAGAAATACTACTGAATATTTTCTCAAATTTCTTTTTTTATTTGAAAGTACAATCCTTCCGGGTAATAATGGAAAATAATTTCATTCAAATGGCTGCCGCGGCTGGCCATGCAGTAGCCTACACGATCGATCCAATTTTTAAGCACATTATCGATTGTGTGCAGCTGTATTTCACCAATGGCTTCACGAATATTGTCCTTTAAATCGTCAATTGTCTCTGGCTTGTCGGCGTAACACTTATCTTTGACGGCCCGCCCCACAAACAATAGTCCAACGGTGTCAAATCGCAGCTCCGAGGTGGCCAAACGACATCAGCTCTTCGGCTGATAATGCGATCTTCAAAAACAGGGCGCAAAACATCGAGTGTAGCTTCGGCTGTGTGGCACGTAGCGCCGTCCTGTTGAAACCAAATGTTGCCAATATCCTCCACTTCAATTTGTGTGAACAAAAATTCGTTCAACATGGCCCGATAACGATCGCCATTGACTGTAACGGCCAATTTCGAAGAAAAATGGCCCAATTATGCCTCTGGACCCAAATCCGCACCAAACAGTGACTCGTTTTGGGTGCGTCGGCTTTTCAATGTATGCGTGCGGGTTTTCTGTGCCCCAAATGCGACAATTTTGCTTGTTTACATACCCGCCAAGATCAAAATGAGCTTCATCTGAAAAGATGATTTTTTTTTGCCAAAATCGGCATCTTCTGGTGTAGGTGGTGGTGCATGGCCAGCCGAGGCAGCCATTTGAATGAAATTATTTTCCATTATTAACCGGAAGGATTGTACTTTCAAATAAAAAAAGAAATTTGAGAAAATATTCAGTAGTTTTTTTTTTAAAGCATTTTCCAAAAAAAAAGTTATTTGGCGGACCCTTTATAATTAGTAGAACTAGATTTACGTAAGACGTAACATTGTATTGCTCTTGCATTGATTTTTAGTGGTTTTAACTTTATTCATCTCGCAGATTGTCTTCCATCATCATTTCTTACAGTGCCGATGCATAAATGTATGTAGACAAGCAGGCGCCGAAGAACACTGCTACACTGAACCATTGAGACTTTGCTGTTGTGTTAATAAAAATCCGTTATTTGCCCAAATTAGGCCACCATTTGAATTTCCGTTTAAAAAACATTGTTTCCAAATTATTCTTTTCAATTTCCATTAAAGCCATAAAATCTACGACGGCACATTTAAAGCCAAGCAATAAAAAGAGAAGAAAAAAACAGAAACAGAAACAGTAAATTGTCTTCCTTTGCCATTCACAAAATCAAGTCAAATAAATTCAGCTTGAAATTATGCTGTGAACTTGATTTCAATCAAAAGCAAAAAATAAAAAAATGAAAAAAATTGAAAAAACTATCAGAAAAATAGAACGAGATTTTCTATTTTTGTAAAGCAAATTGTTATTTTTATAAATTTGATTGAGCATATGTCTGTCTGTCTGTCTTTCTCTCCGTCTGTGCATCTGTATGTTTCAGTATCTGGCTCTAGTTCTGTTTTTCTTCTTTTGCTGCTGCTGCTGATGCTGATGCATATTTTTCTTTTTATTTTTCTGTAATAACGTTATGAAACGATTGATCAATTACAAGCATCGTATCATAGGCTGGAATGCCAGAAACGTAGTTTTCAGGAGGGAAAGCACCCTATGCTCATTATTGGGTAAAAATGTTTGCCGTTAATCTGAACTGATTCTAGATTTCGAAGAGCTGGCCAATAAAGAGCGTCTGACTGTTAATATTTTTAAATCTTTAAGGAAAGCAGATTAAATTGCCATTGAACTTTAACTTTCAGAGTTATTTGTCACTCTATTAAAAAGGTTTGACTGTATATTCTTAACATTTCTGGCGAATAAAGCCCTTCTACGACCCCATATCACATTAGCCTAGGAGGCATCATCGTTTTAGGTTTAGGTTTAGGTGGGAGTGGTAGCTCTGATACCACAAAACTCACTTGAGTACGCATAGCGGCCCGTTGGGATGCCACGGGTGAACGCAGTCCCTGAACTGACCAAGTTCCACCAAACTCAGGGAAGAGGAAGAAGTTAGTCAGCGCAAGGGCTGCATCATCGTTAGTTATCGAGAAATTATGTTTGGAAAGGCTACAACAACTGTAGAGGAATTCACCTGCTTAATACTATACTAGCTGTCACAGTACACGAAAGGCTTCCAAGTAAAATAGAAAAGAATACGATGCGAACACGCAGACGTATGGTCAAAAAGGAATTGCGTAGGCCAGACAAATATTATACGTGCTGTAATAGATTCTGTTACGTAAGCAGTATAGTGCCACCAAATGGCAATGCAGAAACAGACGTAAATAAACAGGCTCAATAAAGCAAGAGCAACGTTCGAACGACTACACAATGCTGGTGCAAACTCTGTGAGAGTGTGGCCTAAGTGTCTTCATACACACTCCGTGAATGGACACTCACCTCAGCTTCAGAGTTTCGTTTTTAAAGCAAAATCAGTCTGGAAGTTAAATGCATTTAAAGATCCATTCGATATCTAGTAACGACAGCTCCTTTAAACTATCGAGAAATGGTAGAAAAGGACATTGTCAAATAAACTACAGAATACTCTCTTTTCCCTCAGCCTATTTATAAATTGCAAGCAATTCATTAGCACCTAAACTAAATCTCTCCTCATGCTTACATATCATGTAACGATCCATGAGCAGGAGATGAAGTGACTGATATAACGCTACGATTCAATTGCGCTAAGCCAATTGCGTTTGGCAATAAAGCGAAATTCTTCCTCAGCAGAGATAAGATACTTACAATCAGTGGGGCATTAATGTGTTCCAATAGAAAACATTTGGGTGTATAGCATGCGCTGGCTACGAAATGGCACTTTTTGACATCGTGTGCAGTATTATAAAGCTTGTGAGCACAATTGTTTGAGTGGAGACAATACGGATAGGAACCCCATATGGAAAAGACAGTACAATAGATCGTATGTGACCTCTACACTACGACGGCAGAGCTAAGAGGTACACGTGTTGGTGTTCGGTACGGAGAATATCCCGTACGGTCAGAAGCTCATACACGCGATACAAAATTGTCGCAAGAGTTGATCAAGAGACCTGCCGTATGGGTTCTGGTGCGTGACAATTATTACCTCGGCATGAGACACACTACACTATTCAGGCAGATGGAAGGATATTATTATGAAAATGAAGAATCTAGATACCTGTGTTTTGCTTTTACGTCCCTTAACATTAAAATGGTAAATACATACATATACAGACACAATTGGTCATTACAACCCTTCAGTCAGGATTACGACCTAGTTTCTCACACCACTTATGTTGTGTGTGTTAATATTATACATGAGTGGCGTGACCTACAATTTAAAGTCGACTCCGAACGACAGATTTTTGAGAAACTTTTCATGGCAATTTTATTTACTGAAATCTGCTGAGATTAAGTCGCCGAAGAAATACTTTTTGTATTTTATTTTGATGTCTGGCCTGAGGCTCGAACCCTGGCTTTTCGTCTAATAAGCCAACACACTACTTACTAGACCACGGCGACTTCAAAATGGTAAATAAGTAAACAAAAATACAACAACAAACACCAGCATAAAAAATGGTTAACAAGTAAACAAAAATACAACAACAAACACTATAAGAATAAAATACACAAACAATAATAATGAAACAACGATGTTTACATTTATAGTTTCGAGAAGGCGAAGCCACGAACATACGCCTTCAAGAACATTCATCAGACTGTTTACACTGCCATATGAAAGGCAAAGCAAAGCAGGCGAGTGAGTTAGTGAAGTTAAATCAGTCTTGTGTGAAGATGCGGTGTGTGAAGATCTCCGTTACAAAGATCTGTCGACCAATTGTCTGGTAATTGTTATTGTTTATAACAAACAAAGCAATTGTTGTTGTTTACTTAAAGTTGTGAACAGTGACACACAGAATTGTGCGAATAATAAAGAATTTTAATTCAAACTAAATACAAATTTATTTTAGTTTTATTTGCAATCTACGAGCTCATATTTTAAACGTTTGCGAAGGTAAAAACGTAACGTAAAGTCGCCGTGGTCTAGTGGGTAGTGTGTTGGCTTATTAGACGAAAAGCCAGGGTTCGAGCTCCAGGCCAGACAAAATAAAATACAAAAAGTATTTCTTCGGCGACTATCTCTCAGCAGATTTCTGGCAAAAACTCTGAGAGTAAATAAAATTGCCATGAAAAGTTTCCCAAAAATCTGTCGTTCGGAGTCGACTTTAAACTGTAGGTCCCGCCACTCATGTATAATATTAACACACACAACATAAGTGGTGTGAGAAACTAGGTGGTAATCTTGAATGAAGGGTTATAATGACCAATTATGTATGTATGAAGCCACGAACATTCGCCTTCAAGAACATTCATCAGACTGTTTACACTGCCATATAGAAGGCAAAGCGAAGCAGGCGAGTGAGTTAGTGTAGTTCAATCAGTCTTGTGTAAAGACGCGGGTTGTGAAGATCTCCGTTACAAAGATCTGTCGAACAATTGTCTGGTATTTGTTATTGTTTATAACAAACAAAGCAATTGTTGTTGTTTACTTAAAGTTGTGAACAGTGGCACACAGAATTGTGCGAATAATAAAGAATTTTAATTAAAAGTAAACACAAATTTATTTTAATTTTATTTGCAATCTACGAGCTCATATTTTAAACGTTTTCAAAAGGTAAAAACGTAACAATATCTTAAGATTATGCCTTAATTAGGAACATGATTCATTCACAAGTATTTTCGCCATCGTATTTAAGTGGCTAAGCAAGCGAATTGTTTTACTTGAATTGTCGACGCTGTCTTAGAGCAGAATTCCCAGGAGATTCTCTTCTAAAACTGAATAAGCAATTTCCTTTGTGGTTTTTTTTAGAGTACGACCCTTGGCTGCGATCCGCCGATATAGAATCCTGAAATCCAAGTCTGGGGTTTCTCTAAATTTACACACGAAGTCAAAATATTCAACTGATGGCAACAAAAGCGGTAAACAAAATAAAAAGAAAACAAATTTCTTCATTGATTCTCATAAAATTTTCGTACATTTTATTGCTTTGGAAGAGATTTTTCTTCTTCCCTCTTTTATGTTACGCACCTGACTTCTTGAGTACAATTTAATGGTTTTACAGAGAGAACAGCAGAAACAAAAACTCGTTAAAAATTTCAAATGCACTTGTGCTAAAAGTAATTGATTCAAATTTCTAGTTTAACTTGAATATGTAACAATATGTGTATGTATGTATGTGTGTGAGAGTATATGTCTGTGTTGGGTATGAGTTTAATATAATTTCATATACGAAACTTATGGTACGTGTTTGTATTTCAGTGCCACAGAAGAAACAAAAAAAAAATACAATCCAAATGCATACAACATACTATATATGTACATATGTATGTATGTATGCATAGGAAATGGGGAAGAGAATAGGGGAGAGAATGCAGCATTTTATATGCTTAACTATGATGATAATATCTAAAGTTTCTGCATGTGACACAAATACATATTTTCAGCAGCTGTTCTGGAAAAAATACTGAAAAAAACTCACAAAAAAATCAAATTATTACGAACAAAAAAGGAAAACTAAACAAATATTTATGCCAGCGCGAGAGAAATAATAATAGAACACAACACAGACACCAAACAAGTTGCATGTTGCATAGCCAAGATGTCGTCGTCGTCGTCTTCAACGTCATCGTCAAGCCCCATCTAATATTGTAAGCCTAACGTTAACAATGCTGATGACGACGATGCCAATTGGTTTAATAAAAACGCAAAACCAAAAAGAAGACGAAGAAATTTTTAAAGAATACACACACATATACACAAACACATATATATTCAGAAAATTCTAATAATAAAATGACAACATATTGCACGCAATCGAATATACAATATAATCCCGATTTTATGTTGCATGCAGCATATAAAGCATATGTATTGGCTTGTGTGCAGAGGAACTTGTTCTACATACAATATAAATAGATTTACTAACTCAAATTGTTTAATTTAGCAGCAGTTAACTACAGTGAGTGCCATTCTATATGCCATAAAACAATAAGCCATTCATAGAGCACTTAAGGAAACCATGGATGAACAAGTTTGACTGTGTTTGGTGTGTGCCCTACAATACCATCGTATGTTTCTGGTGATAGAAACAGTAATTTGGCGGTTGTGTATACGAATCTTTGTGTGATTCCATATCCAAACCTAGCTATACCTTTCAAGACATGGCAAACCCTAACTTAAGATCTTAAAAATAAAAATGTTAACGATCCCAATAAAAAATCTTTCAAGGTTTCAAAGCCTATGAAGCAACCTAAATAATACGAAACATTATAAAGGACTTGTAAGACTCGAAAAATTTTACTGACAGAGGGAATCGTGGCCACTGATAATTAAGATAAGATACCGTTGGAATACTTACTTACTTACTTAATTGGCCATAACAACTCGTTCAACGGATTTCGGCCTGCCGCAACACATCCTTCCAGGCGCCTCTGCTTCTTGCGCGCCTACGCCATTTGGTTACAAACAATCGATGACAGGGCTTCCTCGATTTAGTCCTTCCAACGGATACAAGGTCGTTCTCTTCGCTGACTTCCGAAGATCCCCGCATCAAATACCCGTCTCGCCTCCATTCGAACGACATGGCCGAGCCAGCGCAGCCGCTGGATAAGAAACCGTAGGAATAGGAATTACAAATTGCCGTAACTGTGATGAATAAATTTCTTGCAAACATTCTTAACAGACCATTGGCCAGACCGTTGGTGCTCTTGCAGATGACAAGAGAAGTTCAGTTCTGTTTCCACGAATCTGTTTCTAACCATATCTATAGTTTACCTATAATTATGGAACCATCAGTCTAGATAATGGCTCTCTTCTAATACCTTACGTGAAAAGAGTTCGAAAATTCATAATTGTACAGTAATCCCTCGATTTACGTCGCAGCTGGTTCCAAAAAAAACCTATGTAAATCGAAACGGCGTAAATCGAATTTCATATTGCTCATGCTACAAAGTAGTATGTTTTTAACAAGGAACTTAAAAAAGTTACAGTAATCCCTCGATTTACGTCGCAGTTGGCTCCAAAAAAAGACGACGTAAATCGAATGACGACGCAAATTGAAGTTAGAGGGAATAAAAAATTTGACGACGTAAATCGAAACAACGTTAATCGAGGCGACGTCAATCGAAGGATTACTGTACACAAAAAAAATATTTGAAATGCTATTCGCAATGAACTACTAGAGAATTGTTTACCTCTTATTCCATCACTAAATCACTTTAAGTCAATACATGGCTCCCCTGAAACACATCCCCAGCGATCAGGGCATATGATCTTGAGTATTCGGTCAAAAACACTACCATTCAAAACAAAATGCTTTCTGCACAAAAGTCAAATGTCATATGAGAGGAAATTTGCATTCTCTTTGAACTAAGTTAGGTTAGGATGAATTGGCATCCGCCTCAATGAGCATAGCTTACATGGGTTATGTAAGCTCCCGCTGTAACATACATATTTGGTCATTACAACCCTTCAGTCAGGATTACGACATAGTTTCTCACACCACTTATGTTGTGTGTCCCACATGAGTAGTGGGACCTACAGTTTAATGTCGACTCCGAACAACAGTTTTTGAGAAACTTTTCACGGCAATTTTGTTTGCTCTCAGAGTTTTTGCCAGAAATCTGCTGAGAGGAAGTCGCCGAAGAAATACTTTTTTTTTGTATTTTATTTTGATGTCTGGCCTGGGGTTCAAACCCTGGCTTTACATCTAATAAGCCAATACACTACCTACTAGACTACGGCGACTTCCGCTGTAACTCTGATATCAATTATTCCGTCATTTAATTACAACTACTGTTTGATGGCTATCGGATCCATTCCGCGAATTGTATGAAAGTGTGAATTTTATTTAAATTGCCTTTGACTAGATACTTTCTGTCAATAAACTCTGGAAGCAGGCAATCATAGAGAAGATATTCTCCTTTTCTTTCTTTTGTGCTCCTTTTTCTGCTTTTGCAGAAGTCGTTATGAGATGTTCCCCGTCTCTGAGTATGTACATTAACAAACATTTTATGTTTTCTGATTGAAGTTCCATTCACGGAATTTGTTACTATTCGCTGTCCTAAAATTCAGTTCCAATGCTTTATTCGGTAAGAGACAAAGCGTCACTATTGAAGTTGATAAAGCATATGGAGAGGTCAGCAGCGCAGAAAGGTAGGCTGCCTTCCAAAATGTTAGTTGCTTTGTGTTTGAACAAAGTATCGTGTTTCATAATGCCGCTGTACAAAATATGTACAATGTATTCTATTTCAAAACGTCGTCAATGTGTATTTTTAACGCAATCAAAAAGCAATCAGGCATCGGATTTATAGTTGATGCATTGTTTGGTTATTTTGCATATCTACATAGTTTTTATACAGTAGTAGAACTGCATACAAACTTTGTATTGATACATTTTGGAAGGCAGCCGTAGTACTGTCCGTAAGGCATCTTGGCGAAGCATATCTTATGCAACCACTTAACCGTTTATGTAGCCATTTAAATCCTTAAAACCTTATTAAAGATGTTCGTATAAAATACAAAGACAGCTCCTTGGAAGACAAGTTATAGGTTACCAAGACAGTAAATTGCAGACATGACGTAAGTCAAAATTTTCAATTTAAATCTCCTTGTAAAATTCGAAGTCAGTTCATCCAATCGGTAATCAATTATTCCATTGATTGCATTACCCTTATAAAGCTTTTACGCAGTGGTCGTCTCTCTCGTAAGGCACATGCGTTTGTATTCGATTAGCCTGGACAGTACATTGCGCTGCATAGTCTTCCTGCTGAAGTTTTTGTACCACTTGTAAACGAGTTCAAATTAAACTCATATGTAGAACTCTCTCTTTTCTTTACCAAATTTTCCGTGTGTTGTAAAATCCACTCCAAGTGCAAAGGCCTAAGAATTGGCCGTAAAAAAATAGTATAATGTTGATTGAGGCCATTGTAACCTGATCATTTCTCTTACTTACTTAAATCGTTATTACAATCCTTTAGTCAGGATTAGAACCTAGTTTCCCATATCATTCATGTTGTATGTTTTAATCTAAGACTGGGATCTACAGTTTAAATTCGACTTCGAACGACAGATTTTTGAGAAACCTTTTCATTGCAAGTTTATTTTACTCTTCGAGTTTTTGCCAGAAGACTGCTGAGAAGAAGTCGCCGACGAAATATTTGTTCATATTTCGTTTTGTATCAACACAGGCTTGTGCCTAATAAACCAACATAGTACCTACTAGACTACGTAGGCTTCAATAAATAATAAAACACTCCACAAAAAGATGTGTTCCAATTAACACGATTAAAACTCATCTGCAATGTCTCGTTATCCCACACATCACAGTGCCAGAAAACTCAACGCTCTAGCACTGTATTTCTTTCCAGAAGCATAGTGAGAGCCTTTCTACAGATTGCTAGCAATCTCGAGCTAATATAGTCACCCAGACAATGCTTTCAATCAAAGAATATGGATATAAAGAATACACATCATGTAGAAGTAAAATTTCTTATGGCGGGTTGTAACATTACGACCCGCTCTCACCAAAATCTTTTTAAAAATCATTTCTTGATGAGGGAGGAGGAAGACAGAAGGAAACTGAACACAAACAAAGAGCGCAACAATGTGTTGCTCTCATCGTACGTATGTATATGTGTATGTATTCCTGTGTTTTTTGATTTAGTTGTCGATCAGACTGCGGCAAGAATACATGTGCTGCGGATGCTTTATCATTTTATTTCAGAACAACACTCGAAGAATATTTTGTGTTAAAAATGTTCTATGTCATTAGCTGGGCGTATTTTATTTTGTCCCGTAGTATAATTTTTTTTAAATGCTTTGGAATGCTCGTTTTTTTCTTTTAATAAAAAATGGGTTTTTTATTCTTTTTATTTTTATTTATCTAAAAAACATGGCCTAATTTTTAAGCCAAAGATGGAAGAAGCTTTATGTTCTTTTAATAATAAAATCGATTTTTTATTTTATTTTTATTTCTCTAAAATTATTAAGCCAAAGATAGACAGCTTTACATATGTATGTTGATGAAATGAAAATAAAAATAGAGTATATTACTAACACTTTTTTATGGCTGTAAATAAATAAATTCTCTCAACTTATTTTCTCTCTCTCACTCACTAATCCATAACCATAGGCATGTGTTAACCTAGAGGAAAATTGTTATTAATAATGTCAAGTCTACTTATTAACCCAATCATATGTATTTATATGTGATCGGAAAATATAGAAAAATTGTACTGCACTAAATCCCTAAAAACACCGTATTTAACTTGGCAAGTATTCTTCCAAAAATCGAAATCATTTCTCATTGATATTAGTGAATACTACTGTGATATTTCTTTGGGTGTATAATTGAAGTCTGAAAAAAGCGACATGAACCTTCTTCTTTAAAAGCTGACAAGATTTTTACGCTCTTTTTAACGAACATTCGTGTCCTATGTGTGTAAAAAGCCGAAGATGTTCTTCCCCTGAGGGAAATTGGTGCCGACGTCTGTTTTTAACACCAGAAAAATAAATAAAAAAAGTGGACAAACAACAAAAACGCACGATGAGAACAACGCATTGTTACGCTCTTAGTTTCTGTATCCTTCCCTTCTATCTTTCCCCCCGCGTCATGAAATATTTTTGAAAAATATTCCAAAATATGTTAAAATGCACATTCTTTATACTTTATTTTCTTTGTTTCAATGCAGCCTGACTGTCCATAGCTCTTCTGCAATGTCTCATTACCCCACACATAACAGTGCCTAAAACTCAACACTTTAACACTATTTCTGTCCAGCAGCGTTGTGAGAGCCTTTCTACAGATTGCTAGCAATCTCGAGCTAATATAATTGCCCAATCAATGCCTTCAACGCGGCTTGATTATCCATAAACCATAAATAACTTGCGTACTCCCCGGTGCTATACATTTTTAAACCATTTCCGCTGCATTGGTAATCGCAAACAGATGATCGACATACTATTTGCTAGACTACGTTAACTGATCACTTGCCCCTGGGTCCACAAATCTATCGTTCCTATAAACCTTATCATTAAATGCTGTTATTGAAAGAATCTGCTGCTTAGAAACCCCTTACTTAGGATAGGGCTTTTTGACAATCCCGTCAGGCCAGTGTTTTTATTTCATAGGGGTTTAATGTATGTAATCTAATGTATGTATGTAATCTGAAACCCTTCTTTGTATTTCACAAAAGCAAAACCCCTAAAAAATTATAGTCATTTAAAGGCAAACCACCGCATACCTACTTACATACATATTTTGTATTATGTCAGCATATTTTACTAGCATGTCGCCTTCATTTTTTTGTTAACTTTTCAAAATTTGGGGTTTTTTTTCTTTTGTTTTTGGTTTTTGTGGCATTAACGCTCTGAATTATTTTTGTTAAAAAGTTTCTTTATTTCATTCCTCTATTCGGACGTTTCTGTGTGGTGTAATTAAAGTTTTAATGTTTTAAACAGCAACGAAGACTAATGGCATGACTTAACAGAAATGGCATAAAACTTTGGGCGAAAATATATATATGTTGGGGTATTGTTATACAGAAATTTTTTGTAATTAGAAGCTACACAGTAAGCTGCAAAAATGTGGGTTAGGGTTTTTGGTTTTTAAATTCGAATTTTTTTTAACACACACATATGCTACAGTATATATAAATGGGAGTCCAATGGGCACTCCTGTACCTCCTACAATTAGCTCCTAAATCTATGGACATTTTTAAACTCCTACAGTTAAACAGTTAACAGTTGTCTGTTAAAGACAAATTTTGCTCTGTTAACGTCAAAAATGATTCTGTAAAAACGTGGGTTTGTGTCTTTGGTTTTTTAAATATAATTTTTTGTAATTTTTTTAAGAGCTGTAGGAAAATTTTTCAAAAAAAACCATAAAATTCAGAAAAATGTATGAAATCTTTATTTGAATCGATAGTACGGTCCATATAATTTAATGTTTGAAGATTATTTCATGCAAATGTTGACCAAATTTTGGCATACTCTTTCCAACATTTCGGCCGGTATCTCACGAATAAATGCTTCAATGTTGTCTTCCAATGCGTCAATTAAAGCGGGCTTGTCTGTATAGACATGAGCTTTAACATAGCCCCACAAAAAATAGTCTAAAGGCGTTAAATCCTACGATCTAGGCGGCCAATTGACCGGTCCCGAACGTGAAATAAAATGTTCACCGAACTCGCCTCTCAATAAGTCCATTGTTACGCGTGCTGTGTGGCATGTGGCAACGTCTTGTTGAAACCACATGTCATGCAAGTCAAGCTCTTGCATTTTGGGCAAAAAAGTTGGACATCAACTCACGGTAGCGCTCACCATACACAGTTACGTTACGATTCGCAGCATCTTTGAAGAAGTACGGTCCAATGATGCCACCAGCCCATAAACCGCACCAAACTGTGACTTTTTCTGGATGCATTGGTAGCTTTTGCAATGCTTCTGGCTGATCTTCACTCCAAAATCGACAATTCTGCTTATTTACGTATCCATTGAACCAAAAATGAGCTTCGTCGCTGAACACAATTTTTCGATAAAGAAGTGGATCTTCGGCCAACTTTCCAAGAGCCCATTCACCAAACATTCTGCGTTGCGGTAGGTCGTTCGACTTCAATTCTTGCACCAGCTGTATTTTGAAAGGCTTCACACCTAAATCCTTCCGCAAAATTTTCCACGTTGTTGAGTAACAGAGGCCCAATTGCTGCGAACGGCGACGAATCGATAATTGATGGTCATCATTAACACTGGCCGATATAGCTGCGATATTTTCTTCAGTTCGCACTCTACGTAAGCGTGTTGGTAGCTTAATGTCCAACAATATAAATTTGGTGCGAAATTTAGTCACAATAGCCCGAATAGCCGCTTCAGTGGGCAGATTAAACTGACCATAAAATGTAAGAAGCGCACGATGAACTTCTTAACAGAAAACGCATTTTGATAATAAAATTCAATGATTTGCAAGCGTTGCTCGTTTGTAAGACGATTCATGGTTAAATTATACATCAAACTGAAGATGTTTGACAGTGAAACAAAACACGAAACGTGCGTGAGCTGTTTAAACCAGTGTTGCCAAAAAGATAATAGCTAAAAAATCACTCGTTATAAATGGGAATCCAATGGGCACTCCTGTACCTCCTATAATTAGCTCCTAAATCTATGGAATTAACAGTTGTCTGTTAAAGACAAATTTTGCTCTGTTAACGTCAAAAATGACTCTGTAAAAACGTGGGTTTGCGTCTTTGGTTTTTAAATACAAGTTTTTGTTTAAACATACATATGACACAAATAGGAATCCCAGGGGTCTACTACAGGCATTCCAGTTCCTGATTTTTATTACCTAATTAGCTCCTAAACCTATGGATCTTTTCAAATTGTTATTTATAAACAGTTAACAGTGGTCTGTTAATTACATATTATGCCCTTTTAAAGCTATATTTTGCTCTGTTAACGTTTAAACTGGTGCTGCAGAAATTTCGGTTTGCATCTTTGGTTTTTAAATACGATTTTTTGTTTAAAACATGCTTTTCTAGGTTTTTTTTTTATATATTCGCTACACTTGACTTCCTCAAATCACATTTTAGACACTTTGTTTGCAATTTAAAGAAAAAAATATTTTTTTCCTATTTTGTTGTTGTTGTTGCTCCAACAATTTAAAATTGTTGCGCAATAGATAGAATTGCACAAAGAAAAGAAATGATATTTCCTCTTTGGTCATTGATTTTCTCAATTTAAAAATAAACATTCATATGGCCAGAGGAGAAGCTCTTATAGCCTGCCTCTCCTACATCATCGTGAGATGATAATCAAGAATGAAAAGTATTTGAAACGAAAGTAAATGAAGAAAAAAAAACAGAAAAATCTCTGAATAAATAAACGCACGCGTTGAAATGCGATAAGAAAGCGTAGAAAATTGCACGCATGCAGTTAGCAACACGATAGATTTCATCTTGCAACAGCAACAGCAGTAGCATCAGCAGCAGCACCAACAGCAATATCATCAAGCAACAACCATAACAATTTAATAAAGTCAAGAGAATATTGCAACGAGCCCCAGTATGTGGTGATGGTTACGAAGAAAAAATAAAAAAGAATGCAACTGAAGCCATTGGTTTAAGGCAAATATACGAGGGTAGTGCAAATATTAAACAGCATAAATAAGACTTAAAAATCCTAGAAAAATTTTGAATTATTCTAAGCTTCGGTTTAATTAACCTCAATTGTTTGGATTTTTTTGACCTCTGACCTTAGAGGTTTTAATATCAGTGCTATGAGAAAAACTAGCAGAAAATTTTTCAATATTGATGTAGTCTATCCCCTACGAAGATGTTTGTGATTACCAATGCAGAGGAAATAGTTAGGAAATGTATAGCACCAGGGGGAGTACGCAAGTTATTTATGGTATATGGATAGTCAAGCTGCATTGAAGGCATTGACTGGGCAATTATAATAGCTCGAGATTGCTTGTAACCTGCAGAAAGGCTCTCACTACGCTGCTGTACAGAAATAGTGTTAAAGTGTTAAGTTTTCAGGCACTGTTATGCGTGGGGTAACGAGACATTGTAGAAGAGCTATGGACAGTCAGGCTGCATTGAAAGCATTGACTGGGTGACTATATTAGCTCGAGATTGCTAGCAATCTGTAGAAAGGCTCTCACTATGCTGCTGGACAGAAATAGAGTGTTAGAGTGTTGAGTTTTCTGGCACTGTGATGTGTGGGGTAACGAGACATTGCAGATGAGTTTTAATCGTGTTAATTGGAACACATCTTTTTGTGGAGTGTTTTATTATTTATTGAAGCCTCTGTAGTCTAGTAGGTAGTGTGCTGGCTTATTAGGCACAAGCCTGTGTTGCAACAAAACGGAATTTGGACAAATATTTCGTCGGCGACTTCCTCTCAGCAGTCTTATGGCAAAAACTCGGAGAGTAAAATAAAATTGCCATGAAATAGTTTCTCAAAAATCTGTCGTTCGAAGTCGACTTTAAACTGTAGATCCCACTCTTAGATTAAAACCCACAACATTAATGATGTGTGAACCTAGGTTCTAATCCTGACTAAAGGATTCTAATAACGTTTTAAGTAAGTAAGAGAAATGATCAGGTTACGATGGCCTCAATCAACATTTTACCACTCTTTTACGGCCAATTCTTAGGCCTTTGCACTTGGAGTAGATTTTACAACACAAGGAAAATTTTTTAAAGAAAAGAGAAGAGAGAGTCCTAACTACGAGTTTAATTTGAACTTGTTTACAAGTTGTAGAAAAACTTCAGCAGGAAGACTATGCAGTGCAATGTACTGTCCACGCTAATCGAATACAAACGGATTTGCCCTACGAGAGAGACGACCACTGCGTAAAAGCTTTATAAGGGTAATGCTATCAATGGAATAATTGATTACCGATTAGGCTAACTGACTTCGAATTTTACAAGAAGATTTAAATTGAAAATTTACACTCTTTTTGACTACATCAGGGAAGAAAACATGCTTTTGACTTGCGTCATGTCTGCAATTTACTGTCCTTGGAAACCTAATAAGTTGTCTCCAAAGAAGCTGTCTTTGTATATTATCGGATAGGAATACGAAGATCCTTAATAAGGTTTTTAGGATTTAAACGGCTATACCTACATACATACATAATTGGTTATTCAGTCAGGATTACGACCTAGTTTCTCACACCACTTATGTTGTGTGTGTTAATCTTCTTTATACATGAGTGGTGGGACCTACAGTTTTAAAGTCGACTCCGAACGACAGATTTTTGAGAAACTTTTCATGGCAAATTTATTTACTCTCAGAATTTTGGCCAAAAATCTGCTGAGAGGAAGTCGCCAAAGAATTACTTTTTGTATTTTATTTTGATGTCTGGCCTAGGGCTCGAACCCTGGATTTACATCTAATAAGCCAACACACTACCTACTAGACTACGGCGACAAGAATACTGAGAGTAAATAAAATTGCCATGGAAAGTTTCTCAAAAATCTGTCATACAGAGACGATTTTACACTATGAGTTCCACCACTGATGTAGAAAAATAATACACATAACATGAATGATAAGATAAGCTAGGTTGTAATCCTAACTAAAGGGTTGTAATAATGATTTAAGCAATGGAAATGATCAGGTTACGCAATGATGACTTTTGACTGTGAGTCTCGCTACTTGTGAATAAAACGAACACACCAGAGATCAGCAATGAATCGCTTTTTCGCTACTCATAAGTACTCATGAAATTTTGAGTATGAGTGAGTCAACAGTATTGAAATCCAACAACTCTGATTCATTCGTACTCAGTACAACATTGATTTATAAAAACAGGTTGCAATGAGTATGAGTACAACGTTGACATCAAACTCATAACATTCGAAATATGTTTGATTCATACGCCTACTCATTCAGACTCATACATTTAGAAAAATACTTAGAATATGTACTCATAAATGATTCGAGTAATTCGAATCATTCATCAAAATTTACAGTCTTAGTTGTTGTTGCATTTACAAAGAAAGAAGAAAGACACATAAGCAAAAAAGAGAAAGATAGCAATGAGAGCAAACACATAATCTTCCTGTGAGTATTGTAGTGTTCGTACGCGAATCATACTTATTTTGTTATTCGTGTATACGATGAGTCATGAAGAGTCGAAATCAATAACATCATGCGTATTGTTAAGTACGAGTACCATGAGTATTTCAAACTTTTAGTATGAGTAGTATGAACATGACATTAAAATAAGTATGAATGCGTAAGTATCAGAAATTATAAGTATGATTCGAATCTACTCATCGTTTTGAATACTCATTGCTGACCTCTGGAACACACACAACATGGGTATTATAATAAGCTAGGTTCTAATCCTTGCTAAAGGGTTGTAATGACAAATTAAGTAAGTTGAACATCAATCGTATTTCAATTTTAGCATTCTAGTTACTGCTAATTGCTGGCAAAATAAAATGGCAAATGTTGCATGCAACATCAACATTTGAAAATAATTTAAAAAAAATTTTTTTTGTTTTTGCTGTCTTTTAAGTAATTTTCCAGCCTCTCCTTTACAACAGACATATTTAATTTCCTTGAGCTGTTTTGTTGTTGTTTTTTTTTTTTTTGACGTTTATTAAAGAAGTTTTTGCATGGCTAAGTGAAGCCAACGCTTTATCAGACCATCTGGCTTTAGACGACGACTGTTTAGCAATATAAAGGTCATGGCAAAAGCCAAGTTCCTTAACACAGTAATAAGAGAAAAAGCGGTTTAAGCGTTTAGAAAAGGAAAAAGAAAATTATGACAGGCAAAGGAATAAGAAAGATTTTTTTGGGAATCATCAGGTGGCGCCACACTGACAGTTAGTTATTGATTTATGCCTGCTAACAACGTATGGTTATGTAAACTGGTTTCAAACAAATTCAAAATTGCCAAAAAAAAAAAGCTTGTTAATCTCTGTTCTTTTCTTTTAATTGTTAAAGGCTGGCAAATAAACATTTTTTAATTGTTTATTGTTTAACTAATAATTAACAACAACGAAAACAAGCATAAATTATATAAGAAAACATAAATAATAAATTGCCCTCAGGCGGCAACTTTGATTAGAATTTTTATTTTTTTTTTTATTTTTATTGTTTGAATATTTTCCTAAAAGCGTTTGTTTGCTTTATTTGTTTATAAATATTTATTTTTAATATTTTATTATTATTATTATGCTTTTATCTTAACTACATAGATAAGTCTCAATGACAAATCTTTAAAAGCATTTAAAAACAACACCTTTAACATTTTATGACATAAAAGTTTTTTTTTATTGATTTGCAATTACGCTTTTTAAAAGGCATTTTTTTTTTTTTTTTTCAATAGTATTCCTTTTATTCAATTTAATTCTTAAGAACTATATAACATTTTATGAGAATTTACAATAGTATTACAGCAATTATATCTTAGTGGCAATACCTTATAATATATTAATATAATGTTATGTTATCACAGTTTAGGGATAAAAAATTAGGAGTTAAAAACCCTTTATTAATTTTTATAAAAGTTTAATTTAGAAATTTACTGAATGGGTGACAAAAATAGCATCACTTAAGAGAACTTTCATATTGAAAGTTAAGGATCTGCTTTTGTCTAGTGTAAATTTCTAATGAGATCATAAGTTGACTGCTGGCATTGATTTTCAAATGCTGTCGTCAAGTCTGCCATTAAGGCTCTAACTGTTTTGTGACCGTAGGTGTTATGAAGTCTATCAGTAGGGAATCTCCAGTTCAGATTATGTATTATTTTCAGATTTTTATTTTGAATGATTTGCAGCTTCTTAATGTGGCTTTTTGCTATTTTAGGAAACCAGGCTTGGCAACTGTACGTCATTATCGGTCGTATACACATCTTATATAGCATTATCTTATTTTTTAAATTTAGGGCAGATTTTCTGTTTAGAAGGGGGTACAATGCTCTGCCACATTTTATCGCTTTTACGGTTATGTGGTCAATGTGGTCTTTGAAGTTTAGTTTTTTGTCAAAAATCACTCCTAAGTATTTGACAGAATTCTTTATTTCAATCATATTACCTTGTATTGTTAAGGGAGAGTTGGCGACACGTTTGGGGGATTTGTTGAAAGGGAAAATTATTGCCTGTGTTTTATTCTGATTTATTTTTATTTTCCATTTAGTGAAGTATTTATCAGCACATGTTATAGCTTCCTTAAGCTTCTTCACTATTGCATTGGACACTTTTCCATTACAAATAAATGCACTATCATCTGCATAAAAAGCTGCTTCATTTTTTCTTTTAATAGGTATATCTGCAGTAAATATTGAATACAGCGTTGGTGATAAAACAGAACCTTGAGGGAGACCTGCTACAAGTTTACGTGGTGTTGAGTAGATGTTTTCTATGCATACTACAAAAGACCTATCTAATAGGAAATTTTTAATTATTTTTTGTAGGTATAGCGGAAATCTGAATTTGTTTAGTTTGAATACTAGTCCATCGTGCCATACAGTGTCAAAAGCTTTTTCTATATCCAAAAACACAACGCCTGTGCTTTTTCTGTTTAACTTGTTATTTTCTATTAGATTCACTACCCTTTTTATTTGGTGAATTGTTGAGTGTTCTTTTCTAAACCCAAATTGTTCTTTAATTATAATATTATTTCTTTCCACATGCGATATAAGACGATGCTGTATAATTTTTTCAAACAATTTATCTAAGACGCTTAACATGCTTATTGGTCTATAATTACTAGGTAGAGTGTGATTTTTTCCTCGTTTAGGTATCGGTATTGTTTTTGCCCCTTTAAATTCTTTAGGAAAATAGCCATTTACAAAACAGAAATTAAATAATTTAGCGAGAACTTCAAAAACTCTTTCAGGCATTTTCTTTATAAGTGAACATTGTATCATGTCTAGGCCAGGAGCTTTATTACTCTTGAATCTTTTTATTGTATCAATTAGTTCAATGCTATTTGTCAAAAGGACTTCATTCGCGTTTATTTCGCTTGTATTTAACTCGTTTAAGCATTTTTCTACCTTCTTGTCCATACTTGAAGGATTGTTTAAAGTTATTGAATGATGTTTTTCAAATTCATTAGCAATTATGTTCACTTTTTCTGCATCGTTTGTAATCTCGTTGCCATTAACAACCAAATTTTGTATTTTAGAGCATTTTTTGTTAAGAGACTTAGCTATCATCCAGAACTTCTTATTACCCGTTGGTAATTTTGAAATGAATGAACTCCATTGGTTATTTCTGTCCTTGTTAATATGGAAATCGATTAATAATCTCAATTGTTTAATTATTGCCATAATTGTCAGCCGTCTAGAGGGATCATAGCATCTTTGCAATTGCCGTTGGTATTTTCTGCGCTCTCTAATCAGTCTGAGGCTTAAGACAGATATGCGTTTATGCCATATTTTATGTTCTCCAACAGGAATTTTTTCACCAGCATTTTTTATAATACCTATCAGTCGGTTGAATTTTAGTTCTATATTATTGATTGTTATATTGTCCTCAAGTAGGTGATTAAGTTCTATTTCTCTATTAATAAAAGCTTTGATTTCGGTCCAATTTCCGAGATGATAAAGATATATTTGAGGTGTTGTACCAGGAATATTTCCATATAAAAAACATGTAAATGGATGATGGTCAGATGATAACGAATTCGGATGAGTTTGCAGGTTAGAAAACGGTAAACTAGAGTTAGACAGAAGTATATCAATTGTTGATGGCGGAGAGGGCGTAGACGTTTGACTAAAACGTGTGAAACTTTGGGGATAGTAGACGTAGTAATTTGATTGATTTTGGTGGTTATATAAAACATTTCCAGCTGTATTATTAGATAGACAGTTCCAGCTTACGTGCTGAGCATTAAAATCTCCAAATATAAAGAAGTCATTTGATCTGTTAGTCAAAACATCAAGGTCTCTCTTAAAATTGTTAGAATATTTAGGAGAGTATGCAGAAGTTATAACAATAGATCTTCTATTAAGTTCAACAGATATAGATAAATTTTCAATACTATCGGTTGTTTCTGTACCGAGCAACTTATGACTTATGCAATTTCGAATAGCGATTAAGACTCCCCCGCCGAACGTTTGTCGCTCTCTTCTATAGATTTTATATCCATTAATACAAAATTTATGATGGCTTTTAAGAAAAGTTTCATTCAATAAAACGATATCAATATTATTTCTTCGAATAAATAATTCCAACTCAGTGATTGCTGGATTTTTCGTTATGCCTTGAGCATTCCAGTGCATAACATGAAGCTTATCAAAATACATTGAGTTATATGACATGTCGAAGCATATTTCCTAATACTCTCAATTTGTCGTATTTATTTTTACATTTCTGAAGAGCATCAATTGCTTCAAAATAAATGTCTAACAGCTTCTCGTTTGATATGTCATCACTATCTTCACTGTGTCTGTTATATTTCGATATGTCAGAATATAGCATTTTGTGGCGATCAGCGGTCTGTAAACGCGGAGTAGAGGTTGACTGTAATTGAGGAAAATCTTCTTCAAAGTTTCTAAAAATGGGGGCGCTCTTTCCTCTGTGAGGATATGAAGCAGAACCAGAGGTCACTCTCTTGCGAATCTTCAAGTAATCCTGTCTACAAGGACATTTAACATCATCAGCTTTGTGATTCACATTTTTGTAGTTTCTTTTTACACAATTAAAACACTTGTATATTACAGGACCTTCATTTTCAGTTTTGCTTAGGTTACATACCGAGTAGTCATGTTCGCCAGCACATGCAGGACAGACTGGTGAGCGGTAACAGTTACTAGCACCATGGCCAAACATGGAACACTTGGTGCATTGGGTTGGACCTTTGTTTCCTTTAATTGGATTTTTCCATTTTACTGCAATATTGCAAAAGTATCTAATTTTTTGAATTTCTCTCTTAGATATTTGATCTCTATTGAATTCAATCAGATAGATTGCGTCATCAGCAGTGGAGAGTTTAGTTTTTATTTCTTTTGCACTTAAGCATTCTATGTTATGAGAGTATTTAAATTCATCTGTAATAGTTTTGGCGTCCATTTGAGGAAGACCAAACAGCACTAGTTTAAATTTTTTCTGGTCCTTGAGTTGGTGTGTAAAAAATCTAATTTGGGCGTCTTTAAGGGTTTTTAAGGCTTCTTCATATAAAGAAACAGTGCTAGATAGAACTTTAGTTCCCACCGACATTCTTTGTAATTTGTATTGCGATCCCATTAATTTATATATGGTAGAAAAACCAGTTGTCCTATCTATTATTATTGGAGGAATCTTAATGTTAGAGATTTTACTATCTTTTCCATGTCATCTCCGTCATCTAGTAAACTATAGCGGTTACTCGAAGAAGCTTGGCTAACTGGGCGTTCATCCAGAGGTTTATATAATTTAAATTTCGGATTATTACCGAAAATCTTTTTTCTTTTCATTTGACCGAATGAAATCAGTTAGAAGTGTAATTAGATGGTACCTTAATTTTACAGAGGAATGTTATTTTTTTAGAGAAATGAACCACGTGTATTATCAGCTGATACGCGACCTTTTATTTATTTCACAACAATTCGACACAACCGTTCGTATTGAATGCTCGCACCGAACTGGGTTAAAAGGCATTTAAAAAGTTAAACTCAATGGGAATTATTTGAAATCTTATTGAACAATAATAAGCTGCAATCAGTATTATGAGTAATTTAAAGTGACATAAATTTTAAGATTGTTAACAAATGATTTATTTATTTATTTATTTATGTCACAGACCAGAGTCTCTGGTGAGAATCGAACCCACGACCCTCACGCTAATAGCCTAGCACACTACCCACTAGGCTACCAGGGCACCATGTTAACAAATGATAAATAATACAGTATTCACCCGGCTATAAGCATTTTCAGAAAATGCTTTCAGGGCAGTGCTCATACACGGTGAATTCTTGTATCGAAATTCCCCAAGCGAGAGGAAATAGTCTCGTATCATTCAAGCTAATAGAATTATATTTGTCTTCTTGACAGTACACTGGCTTTGTAGTCGATGGACTGTAGGCTGGTCGAAGAGAGCTTTGATCATTTTCTACAACTAGGTGTGGTAAACAAAGTTGTAATATGCCGGGCCCCTGAATTTCGGGAAATTGCTGAAGGAAATAGATTCTCGGCAGACTTTATAGGCATAATCAAGATCAACCTATTGGAGCATTAATTAGGCAAAGAGCCAAGTCACTAATGAAGTCGCCGTAGTCTAGTATGTAGTGTGTTGGCTTATTAGACAGACGTAAGGTCACGCTTCAAATCCCAGGTCAGACATCAAAATGAAAATATGAAATAACATTTCTTCGCCGACTTCCTCTCAGCAAATTACTTGGTCTTGGTCGTGACGTCATCTCAACCACAGTGGCCGTGCTTACAGGTCATTGCGTTATAGGTAGACATGCGGAGAGAATGGGGCTCCCATTTAACGACTTCTGCCGTGGAATAGGAGACTGTTATCCACTTTCTTTGTCAGTGCCCGTCTCTTGCTAGGTATAGATGTAGGCAATTAGGCTCTCCATTTCTAGTCAGCTTGACAGAGCTATCATCTATTGATATCAAGCTTCGTTCATCAAACTTTCTGGCTGGTTTTCCAGTGTAGGGTAGTCGTGCTTTTGGTGTGCAGCCCTTGCGCTGACCAACTTCCTCCTCTTCCCTGATTTTGGTGGAACTTGGTCAGTACAGGGACTGCGTTCACCCGTGGCATCACAACGGGCCGCTGTGCGTGCTCAAGTGAGCTTTGTGATATCAGAGCTACCACTCCGACCTAAACCTAAATCCTCTCAGCAGATTTCTGGCAAAAAAAAACTCTGAAAGTAAATAAAATTGACATGAAAAGTTTCTCAAAAAAAAAATCTCTCGTTCGAAGTCGACTTTAAACTGTAGGTTCCGCCGTTCATGTATAAAATTAACACACACAATATGAGAAATGTGAGAAGTTAGGTCGTAATCCTGACTGAAGGATTGTAATGACCAATTGCGTACGTTTGTATGTCAGGTCATTGATATGCCCGAGGCCAACACCAAATGGAGGGTCCTTTAGTTTAACGCGAAATCGGTACAACAGATTAAGCAGCGTTTTTCATGACAGTTAGTTGACACTCACAGGTTCGGTAGAAGATTGCATAGAGGAGGTCGCCGAAAGAAACATTTTTTTCTCAAGATGCCAGAGTTGATGTTTTAAACCGTGGAGCACTCGTCTATTAAGCTAACACACTACTAAATAGACTACGGCCACATGTCAATAAAGGCTGAATGCTTATGAATCTTTCATATCAGGTTTCAAAGATTTGTAGAATCTAGGCCAGGTTTTTTTTTTAAGCCGAGGATATCGATGTCGTCACATCCTCCGTGTGCGGGGCCCTCACCCACTAAATCTCCCCCTTGTTTCCTGTGGACTTGTTCGTGCCCACTCCGGAACTACGGTGGTATTACCTCGGAGTGGAGTCCTTTTGGCCCTTTGGCCTCTCCATGTCTCTATCCGCGTCCGGATTGCGTATCGAAAGTTGGGGAGACATCTAAGCGTCTTCACTATTCCTTTCGTCTAAATCATCGTTTCGGTTTCGCCCGGCACGTGTAACAGTATCATTTATGCCGACATGGCTACCTGTTCTGCAGCCTCAAGGTCTCTCTTTTTCCGTCTCAGAATGCGCTCCACGTAATTCACCACCGAGGTCCAATTTCATCTACTCGCAATCATGATCCCGCCAATGTTAGCGGCTGTGATCGTTCCAACTATTGACGTTAGTATAGAGAGATAGCTTTGCCAGCGTGCACACTCGAAAACAGTGTGCTCTGTCAGGTTAGGTTAGGTGAAATTAGTAGCGGCTTCGATAAGCTTACTTGGGTCCCTATAAGATTTCGTTATAACATCGATAGTTGTTTTTTCGTCATATAATTATTACTTCTCTCCGGCATACATATATAAGTAATCCTAGTAGTTTTATGAAAGTATGGATTCTACCCAAATCATACATTACTCAGGTTCCTATGCGTCCAATAAAGAGATACAAAATTTTCTGTAGTTTCCTCCTCCTCCTCCTCATCATTACTCTCTTGGAGAAGTCATTATGAGACATTTCCATCCTTTGGCGCGTGTGCCCAAGGGCCAGTGTCCCGCAATGACTGCTATTAAGTTCTTAATGTGGTTTCTGGTTAGGTTTAATGGAAATTTTGTCTTGCATACATCTATAACAGACTAGATCTGTTTTTCCATCTTAGCCCTTTCGCGACGGCAAAATTGTACCACACTTTATAACTTTTCACGAGGGTGCATTAGCGCAGCTATTACACTGTCTCAGGCTGCACTTTACCCCATAATTTCTCACACAGCATGAAATTTCACAATAAAACTCAATGATTACTTACTTATTTCCTTAATTGGACATTTAAACTCTTCAGTCAGGATTACAATCCAGCATCTCCCACCACCCATGTTGTGTGTGCGTGTGCTTTAATTTTATCCGTAAGTGGCATGTTTAGGAAACTTTTCATAGCTCGCAGAGTTTTTTGCCAGAAATTTATTGAGATAAAGTCGCTAAAGAAGTATTTTTCAGATTTCGTTTTGTTAAAGATATCAACACTGAGATTTGCACCACGCCCCCACCTACCTAATGGATTCGGCGACTTCTTCAAATTCAATGATTTGCAATCATTATGATTTAACAAACCTTTGTGAGTTCTTTTGACATTTCTGCATATCACGAATTTTTTTTGTTGTTACACTGTTTACGCAAATGGCAAACAAGTCATCCGTTAGATTAGCTTAACCTTTTTAAATACTACACTGAGCCCCAAAAGTGAGTAAACACCACCCAAATGGTTCATTTTCTTATGATAGCGAGAAAAGTAAATGAGAATAGTCGAATAAATTTCCAAAAATAAAAACGTTTATTTATTTAATTATAAAATGTTGAAATAAAAACAGCAATTCATGATAGAGGAACTTTTTTATACTTAAGAACAAAACTGTTTAATACTTAAGAACAAAAGTGTTGACTCACTTATGGCGCTCACTGTATATCGCCACAAATAATAACTGTTGGCCAATCAAAATCCATCTCTTAAATCGTATGTGGTTTTCGACATTGAACTACGTATACTTTGTTGCCTCATTTCCCTTGCGGAATTCACCTCTCAAGATCCAATCCATAAATCCCCACAATTTTCACAATAAAATGTTTGCGGGATTAGTCTGTTCCACTCGCAAAAATTTATCGTTCAATATTTCCTGTATAACGTAATGTACATACATACATACATACATTCATAAAAATGTAAAAAAAATAAAAAAATGTTTTGTTATTAAATTGTTCATAAAATCATTGGTATTGACATGTTAGGCTTGGTATGACAGTTTGCCCATCTATGAATGGCCATTTCGAAATGAATCAAAATATCAGTTTTCATTTCTGTTTTTTTTGTGCTCTATTTAATAATATTATTGAAAGAAAAAAATGTCATAGTGCCAGTCAAATAATAATGGATGTGTTTAAAATAAAGAAAAAGTAAAAAAATAAATATTGGCGCATGCTATCGAATTAAACGGAAGTAGACGTGGTTGATTATTTATGATTAAATTTTTATAATTTAAAAAAGTTTCTTTAATTTAACTGTAATAAAATATAAATAAATGTGATGGAGAATCTAAAAACCTAATCATAATATAGATTAAGAGCCTCTTTTTAGACACCCATAATTATTTTGTATTCCTCCCGACCTTAATGAAACTATTTGGATAGGTTAAGGAATACCTGCTAGGAATAATGGCTAAATAGCAGAATAGTCAGGCACCGGACTGAAATGGATGGAAGATGTCTTTATTACACTCCACATTTAGATTGCACTGATCAATACCAATACTTCATTCCAAAGCTCTACCTCCAAGTCCTACATCGCGCGCATCTTATATATCGGGTCCTCCATCTAATGTTTTTTTTTTCAACTAGTGCTTATTTCGTGAATGGTAACACTTAGCTCATGTCTGATTTGATAGATAATTAGTTTTATCCTTCTGCTGAACGAATATGGTTGTGTATACGCTTGAACAACGCTGGGAAATATTGCGACATTACTTTGAAAATCATGGTAATGTTGCAGAATGTGTGCGAAAATTGCGTACTGATTTTGGAAGAAGAGAAGCGCCGTCAGCTCCGTATGTTCGTTATCTTGTGAAAAAAAAGTGAAAGAAACTGGCATCCTCATCGATAAACCAAAGCGTGAAAAGCCAAAAACAGTGCGTTCTGCTACCGTGGCAGAAAGTGTGCGTAAAGCGCCATCAACATCAATTCACTGTCGTTCTCAACAATTGAACATTTCGGAGACATCATTGAGACGAATTTTGCATAAAGACCTTGGTATGACGCCATACAAAGTCCAATTTGTTCAGGAGTTTTAGCCAATTGACCATCCAATGCGTTTTCGCTTCGCTAAATGGGCCTGCGTTCAACTTACAGAAGATGCCGATTTTGGCAAAAAAAAAATCATCTTTTCAGATGAAGCTCATTTTGATCTTGGCGGGTATGTAAACAAGAAAAATTGTTGCATTTGGGGCACAGAAAACCCGCACGCATACATTGAAAAGCCGACGCACCCAAAACGAGTCACTGTTTGGTGCGGATTTTGGTCCAGAGGCATAATTGGGCCATATTTCTTCGAAAATGAGCAAGGAGTGACCGTTACAGTCAATGGCGATCGTTATCGGGCCGTGTTGAACGAATTTTTGTTCACAGAAATTGAAGAGGAGGATATTGGCAACATTTGGTTTCAACAGGACGGCGCTACGTGCCACACAGCCGAAGCTACGCTCGATGTTTTGCGCCCTGTTTTTGAAGATCGCATTATCAGCCACAGAGCAGAGCATGGCCAGCCGAGGCAGCCATTTGAATGAAATTATTTTCTATTATTAACCGGAAGGATTGTACTTTCAAATAAAAAAAGAAATTTGAGAAAATATTCAGTAGTTTTATTTTAAAGCATTTAAAAAAAAAAGTTATTTGGCGGACCCTTTATTATTAACCGTTTGTCTAACGGCGCTGTACTACCCTCATGGTCTTGCGGAATTGTTTTACAGCACATAGTTGTTCTACGAATCTTGAATTTGCTCATGACTTCCCTGTGATTTACTTACGTCAAGCGTTATGATGTCGTCCACATCGCATTAAATTTTGCGTTATAAAGCAAGGCTTAAGTAGATCTCAATAAACGCTGTGATCGTTCTTTACACTATTGGGTGTAAACTCAGGTGACTGTACAACTTATTTACTTAATTGGTCACTAAAAGCTTTTAGTGAGGATTAAAACCTAGCTTATCAAATCACCCATGTTGTGTCTGTGTTAATTTTACTTATCAGTGGAGGGGGAACTACAGTTTGAAATCCAATCCTAACTACAATTTTTAGAATTTTTTCTTGGCAATTTTATTTTACTCTCAGAGTTCCTGCCAGAAGACTGCTAACACGAAGGTGCTGAAAGAAATATTTTTTTTTGTAATCATTCTGTTTGGGATGTCTAAGCTGAGGTCTTATGAAGATTTCCGGTAAGAACCCTGAGAGTAAATAAGATTGCCATGAAAAAGTTTCTCAAAAATCTGTGGTTCAAAATCGACTTTAAACTTTAGGTCTCTCCAGTTATTTATAAAATTAACACACACACAACGTAAACGGTGTGAAAAGCTAGGCTGTAATCCTAACTAAAGGGTTGTAATGACTAAATTATGTGTATGTATGTATGTATGTATGTATGTATGTATGTATGTATGTATGAATACATACTGAAATTTATAATTTAAATTACAATTTATTTTTAAATATAAATTTTTTAATACTAAAGAATCATTCAAATGTTCTACTGTTTTGAATTTATTACGAATTTTTGTATTCATTACCCTTTAACTTACGTTTACGTTTCTCTTTCCTTTTCTTTCCAGGTAAGATTACATGACATGTCTCCATTTAAAAATATTGAAATTTATACTCTTCAGGTATTTATACAGAGCAATTATTGTAAAAGTTTTTTTTCGTAAATGCAATTAAATTCTTACTTAAACAATTAATTAATAAGTTTTGAGGAAGTTAAACTTATTCTCCAATAAAACTTTTAAAATGAACAGACATCCTACACAGTGATGATGCGACTTTACTTTTATTTCGATTTGGGATTTAATAATTGCTTTAAAGTCTACATTGTCTTCTAACTAACTCAAAAGCTATGTATATCGTTCTAAAGACTTTCCTACAATTTCTGAAACTAAATTCGATTGAAAATTTTTTTTTAAATATCTTTCGCCAAGAGTGATCGACGAACTTACAGTGACTGTAAGGATTTAGGTTCATGGATATAGGATAGGAAAGGTTAGAGCAGCTGTGTTAAAATCACAGCTCACTTGAGCGCTAACGGGCTCTTTAAGATACTACTTTATGAAGCGATGTCCCAGAGATAACTGATAGGGTCTATCACATCGATCTTGACAATCAACATCAAGGCCTTGCATTAAAGCATAAATTCCCTAGTATCTGAAACTGTAAATCAAGCTGAAAATCTGGCACTCGTATTAGGTTAGGTTAGGTTAGAGGACGTGTACTTGTGAATTAATAGAAGTACAGTACCCGGAGATCGAATTGACCCATAGTAGGTAGTGTGTTGGCTTATTAGATGTGAGGCCTGGGTTCAAACCCCAGGTCAGGCATTTCCAACTGAATGAAATATGAAAAATATTTCTTCGGTGACTTCCTCTCAACAGATTTCTGGCAAAAACTCTGAGATCAAAAACAAATTGCCATGAAAAGTTTCTCAAAAGTCTGTCGTTCGGAGTTGATTTTGAAGTGTAGGCCTGTCCTGCCACTCATGTATAAAAATTAACGCACACAACATAAGAGGTATAAGATACTAGGTCGTAATCCTGACTAAAGGGTTGTAATGACCAATTATGTACATATGTATCAGAGGTCAGCAATGAGTATTCAAAACGATGAGTAGATTCGAATCATACTTATAATTTCTGATACTTACACGCATTCATACTTATTTTAATGTCATACTCATACTACTCATATTCAAAGTTTGAAATACTCATGGTACTCATACTTAACAATACGCATGATGTTATTGATTTCGATTCTCCATGACTCATCATATACACGAATCACAAAATAAGTATGATTCGCGTACGAACACTTCAATACTCACAGGAAGATTGTGTGTTTGCTCTCATTGCTGTCTTTCTCTTTTTAGTTTATGTGTCTTTCTTCTTTCTTTGTAAATGAAACAACAACTAAGACTGTAAATTTTGATGAATGATTCGAATCACACTGAATCTGAATGAGTAGGAGTATGAACCAAACATAGTTCGAATGTTATGAGTTTGATGTCAACGTTGTACTCATACTCATTGCAACTTGTACTTATAAATCAATGTTGTACTGAGTACGAACGAATCAGAGTAGTTGAATTTCAATACTGTTGACTCGCTCATACTCAAAATTTCATGAGTACTTCTGAGTAGCGAAAAAGCGATTCATTGCTGATCTCTGATATGTATTAAGTGTGAACCCATGGAGGAAAATCTGATTCGACACAATATTCTCTTCAATCGATCTACGATCTACGCAAAACTCATTAGCAAGCAAGCGATGTCTCTCCGCATGATTATGCCTTACGCAGTGTCTAGCAAGAAATAGTAGCGCACATATATATGTATATCCCTAAGATCTCGTTTAAATATTTTATTAGTAGGCTTCCTGTCCAATTAGGTCAAATTAGTTTAAAAATGAAGCAAGATTCTGCCTTTAGGGCACGATTTGTTAGCCTCCTTTTAATATATTTGCCTAATGCACAGTCCAACAGTCCTGTCCGGTCCTAATATAGTACCGAAATTCCCTAATCCGTGATACAATTACAACCGTTCCCACGGTATTATGCCAAATCACCTTTGGCTAGACACAATCAATTGCCCGTCCTTAATACCTGGTATTTTTTTTTTTGTCTTGAGCCGGAGGTGGGAATCTTCGAAAGACACTTTTGTTCCAACAAAAGAGTGCACAATTCACCATCACTGGTGCCTACGTACTAAACCCATCTCCTACACACTTCAACCACTCTCCCCCCGCGGGACTGCCATAAGGTATTACTTCGCGGAGGGCTGGTTAGCTTGAAAGCTTTATCACATTAAGTTAAATTTCGCCTCCGTTTCTCCAGTCTTCGGAGTACTAGCATAACTTCAGCCATTCTCTGACTATATTGACTCCATAGAATCCTAATCCTGAAGCATCCATGACCAGTTAGGAACTGGGTCCCGTAGTAGTTCAGCTCACAATGTTTGTTCTTCATCCAAAGCGTTACATCAGGGACAAGACGAAATGTCCATCTTCCCTTTAAACTGCTCTCCCATCGTGACTGCCATTTGTGCATGGAATTCCTTCGTTCCTCCGCTATTTGTCCCGGGTACTCGAGACGGCGAAGGTATATCCTTCTCATCTCATCCGCTAATATGTCTATTGGTATTGCCTTTGCCAATACCAATACCGCTTCATCAGACACTGTCCTGAAGCCACTTATCCGTCTAATCGCGCTTAGACTATACACCGAGGACAGTATCCTCCTTGTCGTCCCCACGGAGAGTGCCTCCGACAGTATTGGGCAAGCATAATACAGCATTATCGACGTTACTACCGCCGAAATTATTCTCCTTTTAAATGGACCTGGTCCTCCAATATTTGGCATCATCCTCGCCAGTGCTCCCTGTGTTACAGATGCGTTTTCGCCGATATCTTTCACGTGCTCCTTGAAGTTCAACCTGTCGTCGATAATCACTCCCAGGTATTTTACCGCCCTCTTCGATTCGATCTGTTGTGTCTCCAACGGTCACTTCCATCTTCTCCACTATATTCCGGCCGCTTATCAAGACGGCCTCCGTTTTTTGTGCAGCATGTGTCAAACCTGCCGCCTCCAGCCATGCTAAAACATTTTGAATCGCTGTGTTCGTTTTCTCCTCTATTTCCCTTACCGTCTTAGCTACCGAGACTATGGCAATGTCATCTGCAAAGCCCACAATTGTAGTCCCGTTTGGCAATCGCAGTCGAAGTATTCCATCGTACATAATGTTCCATAGTAGTGGCCCAAGTACAGAGCCCTGCGGGACACCCGCCGTCACTATGTATTCCTGCTCTCTTTCATCCGTTAGGTATATTACCTTCCTGTCCTGAAAGTAATTGTTTAGAATCTCAATTAAGTATGGCGGCGTTAATAATACCTAGTGTCTTTGGTATATTGTAGTGTAGGGTGTACGTACCGAATAATCAAACTTGCTTGATTGTATCTTTTGTTATTTGATTCTCTTGTAAATTCTTTGGTCAATAAATCACACAAAAACTTTGACTTCAATGTTGTTCAACAGCAAAGGAATAAAAACAAACAACAACAACAACAATTTCTACTCAATTTAAATGTTTTAAACAATTTAATGAATTCTACTAAAACTTAGTATACATATGTACATATATATTTACATGTGTATGCATACATATTGCATGTATTTATGTATGCGTACTTGCCATGTGCTCCCATTTGTCTACGTAGGCAAAAAGTAAGCAAAAGTTTTTGACGTGAATTTAACTTGAAATTTTTTTAATTATTTAAACATTTCATCTTCATTTCATGTAATTTCAATTTCTTGTTGTTATTGTTGTTGTTGTTGCATTACTTAAACTAATTTATTTTAATTTCTTTTACAAATAATTTCTTCTCTTAAAAAAAAAACAAGAAAAGAAGTTGAAAAGCAAATAAAGAAATAAAAATGGATGGAAAACATTTTCAATTACGTTTTAGGAAAAGAAAACCAAGAAAAAAATAAACCAACAAAAATTCATTCCTTGTTGTTGTTATTGTTTTTTTTGTTTCTGCTTTTTTAACAAAAGCTTAAAACATCACTCTTTACTAATTAGTCGAAGTAGAGGAGTATCCCCAGTAGTAGTAGTAGTTTTAGTTCTTGAGTTTCATTTTTTTTCATTTGTTTTCTTCTTCTTCTTCACTCTATTGAGCACTTGGTTTTTATTGTTATTGTGATTTTCAAGGTAACCTCAGTTCATACACACAAACTGTGTTGTTTTTTCCATTTTTTTTCATTTCTATTGTTGTTGTTTTTGTTTTTGTTTTTTTTCGCCCGATTGTTTATGTTCAACTCTATTCTATTAGAAGCGAAAAACGGGCGAAAAAAATCACGTTGTTTTTTTACAACAAAAAAAAATCCGTTTTTTCTTTGTATTTCTCTTCTCTATTGGCTTAAAACTTTAACATCAGCATCAGCATCAACATCAACTCGTGTTAGAAGGTGCTTAAAACCGATTGAAAATTTATTCTAAAATAAACAGAAAAACAACAACAATAACTGAGCAAAACATAAACACAAACAAAACAATACAGAAAAGTATGTAAATCTGTGCGCTTATAATTACTGCTTGAAGGGTAATGAAAATCAAAAAGCACTTCAGTTCAGTAAAGCATGAGTTTATGTACTTCTTGGCTAAATCAAGTTAAAAAACCAAAAAAAAAGAACAACAAAAAATTCTTTTAATTTATACAAAGAAAACATGACTCTTTTTTCCTAAACATAACTTGGTTTTGCATAGCTTAACAAGATTTAAGGATTTTGCTCTTAACACCATCACCACCTACTCCTCTGAAAATTAGTTGAAAAATCTGTTTCGATTATCACAAGGGTTGCCTATCGATGTTAATCTGCTTAGAACTTTTAAAAGTCCGCCACCTTGTTTTATTTCCTAGAATAATTTGTTATTTTATAATAAATTTTCATATTTAAGTAATGTCACACCCGTCACTTCTTTCGATTAACACAAGAGTTGCCTATCAATCTTAATCTGTTTAAAACTTTTTAAAGTCTGGCAGCTTTCTTTTTTAATTCCCTAGAATAATTTGTTATTTTATAATACATTTTCGTTTTAAAGTAGTGTCACGCCCGTTATCTCTGTTTTTCAATTGTCCAGTAATACATCTGCTTTGTAATTGAATTTTTTCCATGTTTCCTTTATCTAGGTTAGGTTATGTTAGGTTAGAGGACGTGTACTTGTCAATTAAGACAATTACAGTACCCGGAGGTCGAATTGACCCATTGTACAGCGTCCTAGTTTCTCACACCACTTATGTTGTGTGTATTAATTTTATACATGAGTGGTGGGACCTACAGTTTAAAGTCGATTCCGAACGACAGATTTTTATTTATTGAGAAACTTTTCATGGCAATTTTTATTTACTCTCAGAGTTTTTGCCAGAAATCTACTGAGAGGAAGTCGCCGAAAAAATACTTTTTGTATCTTGTCTTTGATGCCTGGCCTGTAGCTCGAACCCAGGCTTTTGCGTCTAATAAGCCAACACACTACCTACTAGACTACGGCGACTTCCTTTATCTATCTAGTCAAACATTTTGTTTGCAATGTATTGTATTTCAAAAGTATATGTATAAAACATACAGAAGAGTCGTCATACCCGTTACATTGTCCTCTATGTGTTACGTTCGCTATATACCTGTTTTATTTTGTATTTGTTATGTACAACATTTAACTTGTCACACTCGTTATATATTCAAGCTACACTCGCTACACGTTTTTATATGTTTTATGTTTGTAATTGACAACTTAAAGATTTTGTGTATTACAAGTCACACCCGTTACACGTTTTTTTAATATTATTTGGCTTGTACAACATTCAATTTTGCTCATCGGTTTTATGTATACCTTGTAACATCCGTTAAGTCCTTAAGTTATATCACCTTCGCGATTTTTATACATTATTTCTCTTATGCAATATTTAATTGGTAATTTATGGGTTTTATGTTTAACTTGTCACGCCCGTTACATCCTTGAGTTACACCCGTTACACGTTTTTTATATATTATTTGTCTTGTACAACATTTAGTTTGCCATCTATCCAATTGAAGTATAACTTATTAGACCCGTTACATTCTTGAGTAACACCCGTTGCACATCTCTTGTAGAACATTTAGTTGACAACTTATAGATTCTATGTATAACGTGTCACACTCGTTTCACGCTTTTTATAAACATATATTATTTGTCAGTTTTGCTTATCGGTTTTATGTATACCTTGTCACACCCGTTAAGTTATATCGCTTTCTCGATTTTTATACATTATTTCTCTTGTGCAACATTTAATTGCCAATTTATAGGTTTTATGTTTAACTTGTCACATTCGTTACACGTTTTTTATATATTATTTGTCTTGTACAACATTTAATTAGCAACTTAAATATTTATAACAAGCTCGTTGCACTTTTGAGTTACATCTCTTACACGTTCTTATATACATATGTATAACTTGTCACACCCGTTACATTCTTGATTTAAATCCGTTACACATTTTTTACATATTATTTGTCTTGTAAATCATTTAATTTTGGTTATCTATTCTATATAAACATGTCACACCCGTTAATTTCTTGAGTTATATGGGTTACACGATTTTTATTCCTCTTGTACATTTAGTTTGCAAACGCTTTGTTTTTTATATAAACTTTGTCACGCCCGTTATATCTTTCGTGCTGTAAAATACGTACTTATGCATTTTAAGGTGATTAGAAGATTATTTTGACTGTTGCTAAACAGATACACTGCCAGACTAGCACAGAAACAGCAGTCAGATGGTTTTTGAACCGTTCCTAATCTAGAGAACAGACACTCCATCTTTTTGTGGGTCTAAGGGCGCTTTTATTATTTCATTCATATCCAACACCTGGGGATCGGTCCTATAGAAGTTACTGGTTTCTCCAGATCTTATTGGTGCGTTTACCGGTCTCATACATATATGCGTTGAATGCTCCAGCCTTATCCCCTTGGCCATGATAAGTGGGAAGCCTAAGATACTATAAACGAGTGTGAGAATATTTTTCGATATCTGGAGCGGGCTGGAAGATCTAAAAAATTATTTCAATTCCTTGAATATTCTTATTCCTCTACTCATTTAAATGTTGAACCTTTTGATGTTCAGCTTTTGTTTTTAAACAGAATTCATTAAACAGAAACTGCATAATAATTATAACGGGGGAAAGAAAGAATTGAAAAACATGCCTTTTGGAAAAAAGTTTTTCCTGTTCTTTTCTTCTCTGTTTACACCATACCCCATAGCGAATGAAAAAAGTTTGTTTTTTTAATTGCATTTTTTTGTTTTTTTTCTTCTTCTTCTTTCAATTCTTTTTTAAAGTTTTAAACAATTAACAGAACAACAATATGTTGTTGTTGTTGTTGTTGATTTTAAATTAATGAAAACAAAAGAAGAATGAAAAAAAAACTCTAAAAAAATAAATAAAATGCAGTTTTAAGAGCAACATGAATGAAATACAGAAAATTTAATTAAATTTTACAGCCAAGGCTCCACTATTATTACCATCGGAAATGCATATCAGTTGGTAATTAATTTTTAAAAAATATTTTTCCAAATTTTTTTTATTGGTTTAACCAACGACAATTCTGCTCATAACTTTACGAGCCGAATTGTAACCTCAAAAAACAGGATTTTCTTTGTATTTATTTTTTCGTAAAAAGTTTAAATTGAAAATATTTAATTTTCTTTAGAATTTTATGCCCATTTCAGCCAAAATGTATGTATATACGTGTGTAATAAAAACTTTTGTCAGGATGTTCATGTGTAATCACGTTAAAACTTGTTGAATTGCTTATAGCTGGAGATACTGATTTTATAGGCTCATAAATCAAAAATCGTTACATTATAGGGTGTCCCATTAAAAGCTGGATTTAGAAATTATTGTTACTTTATTGATTATTGCAACCCTTTAGTCAAGATAACAACCTAGCTTCTCTTCCATTCTTCTCTTCCGGGGGACCATTGGTCACCGAGCTTTTGGCAAAAGATTTGCTCTGAGGAAAACGCTAAAAGAAATATTTTCTTTATATTTCGTTTCTGTTCGAGATAACTGAGCTGAGGTCTGAACGACAGGCCCTCGTTTAATAGATCAACCCGTTACGTGCCAGACTATGGCAACTTTAGTTGCTTAAAGAATATCAATCTCTCGCGCAATTGCCTGCCATTTCTCTGTCTATATCAGGCTTATTCTGTACCCACATACACATACATACATAATTGGTCATTACAACCATTCAGTCAGGATTACGACCTAGTTTCTCACACCACTTATGTTGGGTGTGTTAATTTTATACATGAGTGGCGGGACCTACAGTTTAAAGTCAACTCCAAACGACAGATTTTTGAGAAACTTTTCATGGCAATTTTATTTACTCTCAGAGTTTTTCTTAAGAATCTATTGAGAGGAAGTCGCCGAAGAAATTTTTTGTTTTGTTGGAGATGTCTGACTTGGGGTTTGGACCGTGGCCTCACGTCTAATAAGCCAACACACTACCTACTAGACTACGACGACTTTATCGCTGTATGACTTTCCATAAATATGTGAACGCTCCAATATATCCACTTTCAGTTTTTGTTTTATTGTAGAGACTAAGAGGGAATTTTTCATAATCGGGCGGGACTGTTATCTAGCGATAGGACTCTCGTATAATAACTATTCAAGTAGCCATCTTGATGCCGCAAAAAACAGACTCCGGAAAATCTTTTACACGTTGCCGGCATTTAGAAATCTAAGGCTAGAGCTGCAACTAAAGTTATTAAATTCTAGCAGGTTTTTTCCCATCAGAAGTTCATCGTCTGATTTTGTCCCAAGTGTCTCCTTCTAGGATGCAATAAAACCCCAAAGGTTCTACGTACAAATGTATTCCGATGATTATTTTTAATCGTCACAGAAGGTTTGTACCCTTATTTTGAATAAGTATTCTCTGAGCCTGAAGTCTAATAGGTAGTGTGTTGGCTTATTAGACGTAAAGCCCGGGTTCGTATCCCATATCAGGCATCAAAATGAAATATAAAAAAAAAATAATTTTTCGGCGACATCCTCTCAGCAAATTTCTGGCAAAAACTCTGAGAGTAAATAAACCTGACATGAAAAAGTTTCTCAAAAATCTGCCGTTTGGAATCGACGTTAAACTGTAGGTCACGCCACTCACGTATAAAATTAACGAACACAACATGAGTGGTGTGAGAAGTTAGGCCGTAATCCTGACTGAAGGGTTGTAATGGCCAATTATGTATGTATGTGTTCTCTGAGTCTACAATGCTCTGTCAAAACACCGGTTGCCAGGTTACTCAGGTAATTCTTGAATAGTCTGATGCATGACTTAGATCTCCTCTTATTGTAGTTTCCCAACAGAAAGCTTTGATTGCCTTAAAAACCCACTTGGTTTAGGGTTAAGAACAGTCTTTGCCTCTCTTTATCTTCCTTTTCGCTGAGCATACTTTACTAAAAAACGTCCGTTCTTCACCCTACAGTAGGATTCGGGTTCTATCAGCGGTGTGGAAGCTCTCCTCCTTTCAAGTTCATCTGTTTGCTCATTGCCGAGAATTCCCACATAACCTTGGAACTCCAATCTGACCACGAAAGAACCCAGTACCATTATAATATCAAATAGTGTTGCCATGTTCCGTATTTTATACTTCCCTATACAAAAAAGCTGACACTATGTGCTCCTACTGTACGGTACTATTTGCATTTCTAGCTTCAATTGGGTGTGGAAGCTCCCCTCGTCTTAACATAATCTGCTGAGAATTCTGACATGGCCTGAGGACTCTAATCTTACCTTTTTAGAACCGAATTCTCTTCTGGTATCAGATAGTATTGCCGCCATGTTCTGTAATTTGTACTTCCCTGGTTTTAACAAAAAGCTGCAACTATGTGCTCCTACCGTACGGCACCACTTTCATTTATAGCTTCAATATTTTCTCAATATTTGAAATTTTTAATCGGAATCGGCTAAAGTCGTGTGTATAAGGAATGTGGAATGAGTTCAACGGGAAAGGCTGCTCTGGTACTCTCGGTGCATAGGCCCGGTACAGCGCTCAACTGTAAAATACTGTGTTTGCAGATGATTTTTGGATGTCACCCTTTACGTGCTGCAATTAAAGCGTGCTTCTCGCAGTTATTTTCGTTCAAGTCTGCAGTTTAATTAGGAAACAAAAGCATCGAATATAATACCCTCCAGTCAGAGCACATTCTTCTTTTTTATCTCATGATATAAATTATTTGCCTTTAAAGGGACATCCTATTTCTAAGATTAAAATTACTTCACTCTACAGCCAGCCATCTGTGGATTTGTAAAATTTATTGCAATTTTTATTACAGATTTTTTTTTTTTTGGTTTCTTGTTTCTTGTACTCTCCACTTGTCATTAAAACTTTGTTTTTGTGTTGTTTCTTCTGCTGTCATATAAATATTCTATGTTTTCATACGAAATCTTAATACATTTTTATGGCTTATAAATCAAATACAGAAATAAAGTTTTAAAATGAAGCAACAACAAAATGAAAACAAAACAACAACAATAATTTTTCTTTAAATCATTAAAGCGATTCGAACATTTTAAATGAATTTTATATTTAGCAACTGATGATGAATAATACATTCATCCATACATACATACAAAAACTTCCAACCAACCATCCATCAACATTCAGTCATTCATTCATTCACTTATTTATTGTGTTATTTACGTTGAAGTTTTGCTAATAAAACTTTAAAACGTTTAAACATTCTTGTTTTTTTAACTAAGCTTCGCTACCATCATAGTTGCTTATGTTAATGGATTTCCCTAATGTAAGGATAGGTCCCCTATCTTACGCATGGGAAAGTTATCATTGGCAGGAAATCTACAACAACATTTAAAAGGAAATTGCCCTTCTCCTCTTTATTCTTTTTGTTTCCTTTACAAAGATTTTAACGTGTCTTAATATAAATAGAGATTGTAATTAAAAGAATTCTTATGATGAAATTGAAAAAAAATCAATCACGGTTCTTCTTTCTAAAACTATTCTCAAGGGGTATAATGGTACAAATATTTGCTTTCATTTGAGGCTTATTTTATTCATAGGCTGTATGAGAGTTTTTCTTAATTTTAAAATTACTTAAGATTTATTAAAGCGTTATTAATTGAAATACTAAAGTAACTGACGTTCTATATTTCCCCCTTTACATTCAATTCAAGTTACAACACAATCATGATTGCAATACCATGAGCACAGACAATCAAATGTCACGATAGAAGCTTTGTAAAGACAAATATCTCGTGTGGAATATTCAAAGTTCATTGCCACTGAAAAATGTTTAAGTATATCCCTACAATTGATGTGTGTGGTCTTTTGGAATACAACAATCCACTTCGAAGAATCCTCTATCCTTTATCTATCAGGTCAAATGTTTTATTTGTAATGTATTGTATTTCAAAAGTATATGTATAAAACATACAGAAGAGTCGTCACACCCGTTACATTGTCCTCCATGTGTTATGTTCGCGACATATCTGTTTTATTTTGTACTTGTTATGTACAACATTTAACTTGTCACACCCGTTACATTATGGAGCTACACTCGTTACACGTTTTTATATGTTTTATGTCTGTAATTGACAACTTAAAGATTGTATGCATTACAAGTCACACCCGTTACACGTTTTTTTATATATATTATTTGTCTTGTACAACATTCAATTTTGCTTATCGGTTTTATGTATACTTTGTAACATCCGTTAAGTTATATCACTTTCTCGATTTTTATACATTATTTCACTTGTGTAACCTTTAATTGGCAATTTATGGGTTTTATGTTTAACTTGTCACACCCGTTACATCCTTGAGTTACACCCGTTACACGTTTTTTTATATATTATTTGTCTTGTACAACATTTAGTTTGCTATCTATCGAATTAAAAAGTATAACTTATTACACCCGTTACATTCTTGAGTAACACCCGTTGCACCTTTTTATATATTTTATATCTCTTGTAGAATATTTAATTGACAACTTATAACGTGTCACACGTTTTTTATATGTATATATTATTTGTCTTGTACAACAATAAATTTTGCTTATCGGTTTAATGTATACCTTGTCCCACCCGTTATATTCTTAAGTTATATCGTTTTCTCGATTTTTATACATTATTTCTCTTGTACAACAGTTTACTAGCAACTTATAGGCTTTATGTATAACATGTCACACCCGTTACACGTTTTTCTTATGTATTATTTTTTAGTACAACATTCAGGAGCTTTGTAAAGACCAATATCTCGTGTGTGTCCCTACAATTCATGTGTGTAGTCTTTTGGAATAAAACAATCCACTTTTTTATTTGTAGATAGTTTAAACCTTCGAAGAATCCCCTATCCATGGTATTCATCTTTCTTCAACCACCACCACATACCACGCACAAACCCTGCTGCGATGCATTGCACACCCTTGGCAGTGAGTTAGTCCCGCAGTATTCCTGCCTTTAGCCTCACACGGGATTTTTTCAAATCAAGTGGCAAGACGGACCCATTAGCCTAGATAAGCAATAAGTCTATCTTGTCCTCCAGTTCCTTCTTTCTGATTCACCTCTCGATAAGTCCAAAATCCAAATTTCTAGGAGATTATTATATGCCTTTGCCATTTTCTCCATATAGTAAAATAAAGAAGAATCATTTGAATTCGTGAACACAACTCTCTGATACACATGCACAATAACCTCTATACCTCAGCAAATGATCGCAATATTTAATTCCGATAAGAATGATTCAGCGCATGCCAAATGTTGGTATTCATTTGCCTGCTTGAAGTGAAATCAATGATGGCAATACAATCATGGAATTGGGGTCTTCTACTCTTATATTGCAAGTGACATACGACGTCATTAGGCTTCTTACAAAACACTGCGCATATCGGCGTATATTCTAAGGGCTCCTTAGCGTTCTGTGGCCAGAATAACTGTGCATTTCTTCAAAGCGCAGGCAGATCAATTGTAAAATTGTAATGCATGCGAAAAAGTTGAATCGCCGGTTTTAAAGCTATGCAACCCAAAGTAGAGACTATTTCGATTTATTCATTTAGTGGTTTCAAGGCGAACGGTCTAGCAATACGGTCAACTGATAAATATCTTTCAACAGAAGTTTTTTTGTCTTGGGCGGAAAGACACTTTTGTTCCAACAAAAGAGTGCACGATTCACCGTCACTGGTGCCTACGTACTAAACCCACCCCCTACACACTTCAACCACTCTCCCCCCGCGGGACTGCCGTAAGGTATTACTTCGCGGACGGCTGTTTAGCTTGAAAGCTTTATCACATTAATTTAAATTTCGCCTCCGTTGCTCCAGTCTTCGGAGTGCTATCATAACTTCAGCCGTTCTCTGACTATATTGACTCCATAGAATCCTACAGTTCAACAGCTTTTCCATTAGCCGGTTTGGTCCAAAATTCGTTTCTCCCGGCCATCTAAATCTGGGACAGCATTTTAGAATATGCTCTGCATCTTCCTCCTCATCTACACAGTTTGGGCATATAGGGGAAGTGTCATGACCAAATCTGTGCAGATACTTCCTGAAGCATCCATGACCAGTTAGGAACTGGATCACGTAGTAGTTCAACTCGCAATGTCCGTTTTCATCCAAAGGGTTACATCAGGAACAAGACGAAATGTCCATCTCCCATCGTGACTGCCATTTGTGCATGGAAGGCCTTCGTTCCTCCGCTTTTATAGCCGCTATTTGTCCCAGGTACTCGAGACGGCGAAGGTATATCCTTCCTTCGCCAATATATCTATTGGTATTGTCTTTGCCAATACCAAAATTTCTTCCTCAGACACTGTCCTGAAGCCACTTAACCGTCTAATCGCGCTTAGACGATACACCGAGGACAGTATCCTCCTCGTCGTCCCCACTGAGAGTGCCTCCGACCATATTGGGCAAGCATACAGCGTTATCGGCGTTACTACCGCCGAAATTATTCTCCTTTTAAATGGACCTGGTCCTCCAATATTTGGCATCATCCTCGCCAGTGCTCCCTGTGTTACAGATGCTTTTTCATCGATGTATTTCACGTGCTCCTTGAAGTTCAACCTGTCGTCGATAATCACTCCCAGGTATTTTATCACCCTCTTCGATGCGATCCTTGTGCCTCCAGCGATCACTTCCATCCGGCCTCCGTTTTATGTGCAGCAAGTGTCAAACCTGCCTCATCCAGACATGCTCCAACATTTCGAAGAAGTGTATATGTATGTGTGTGTGTATGTGTGCTTTCAACAATACAGTGCCACCAGCCAGCCACACAACCCGACCTATTTTGACTTTACTGCATGAGAAGTTTCCCGAAAGAGTAATTTCATGCGATTTAAGGCAGTTAGATTTTCTTTTCTAGTTCGATATTAAATACTGTCTCTACGCTTTTGATCCTCTAATGTGTGGAGCATTTGAAAAACGACACTAGCCAAGTTGACGACGATCATTAGCTGCAACCAATTTAGAGGTAGTGTGTTACCATCGCCGTAGTCTTGTAGGTAGTATTTTGGCTTAGTAGGCGTAAAGCCACGCTTCAAACCCCAGGTCACACATCAAAACGAAAATATGAAAAATATTCCTTAGGCGACTTCCTCTCAGCAGATTACTGACAAAAACTCTGAGGGTAAATAAAATTGCCATGAAAAGTTTCTCAAAAAAAAAATCTGGCGTTCGGAGTCGACTTTAAACTGTAGGTCCCCCGCCACTCATGTAAATAATTAACACACACAACATACATAAGTGGTATGAGAAGCTAGGTCGGAATCCTGACTAAAGAGTTGCAATAACCAATTATGTGATATAGTAATGTGTTACCATATTAGATGAAAGTCCGTAGTTCAAAACCTAGTTCAGATAGTTAGGTTTATGTTAGGTTAGGTTAGTGTGGTAGCTTTAATTTACCGAAAAGCTCACTTGAGCATGCATAGCGGCCCGTTGTGATGCCACATGTGAACGCAGCCTCTGTACTGACCAAAAAAAAATTTGTTTTTCTGAAGGTGTCCTCCTCTGAGCAGTCCTGTGGCAAAAATTCTCGAATTAAATAAAATTACCCAGAAAATTTGAGCAAATCTGTCGCTCGGAGTTGATGTTCAATTGTATGATCCGACACTCATATAGGCTGCCTTCCAAAATGTTAGTTGCTTTGTATTTGAACAAAGTATCGTGTTTCATAATGCCGCTGTACAAAATATATACAATGTATTCTATTTCAAAACGTCGTCAATGTGTTTTCTTAACGCAGTCAAAAAGCAGTCAGGCATCGGATTTATAGTTGATGCATTGTTTGGTTACTTTCCATATCTACATAGTTCATATACAGTAGTTGAACTGCATACAAACTTTGTATTGATACATTCTGGAAGGCAGCCGTATTATGCAAACTCCCAAAAACATCATAATGTTTCATCGAAATCTTAGCTTTCTTTCTTAGTACCACATACAGTGGTGGCCTTATAATTAGAAACAATGTTCCTGAAACAGAGTTCTCTGGAGTGACGAATCTAAGTTTAATTTGTCACAATCTAATGGAAAAACGTATGTAAGACGTCCCCCAAACAAAGCCTTTGATCCCAGGTACACAGTGAAAACTGTAAAACAAACATACATGTTGCTAAGACGTTTCTAATTATAAGGCTACCACTGTACCATCGTAACATTTGTTTGAAAAATTTTCGCACAAAACTTGGAACTGTTTGGAAATAATTTTTGTTAAATTTTCTTTTTTACACACATTTTTTTTTAAAATACTTTCTGTACAACACATTGTATAACAAATTATATATCAGTTTTGATAAAAATATGTACACATGTATATTCTGTAGACTACATTTGAGCTCCTACACATCATCATTAGCTATTAAAGCGATAGCTTTTGCAAGACAAGTGTTCTTCACATTTTGTTAATTAGAAATTTCCGATAACAGCTATGAAATACGACAACAACACCAATAGTACTGAAATTAATTATTTTAAAATTTGTTCGAAATAAATAAACAAAAAAAGAAACGTAAATTAGTTTAATTGCCCAACCCTTTTGAAAACCAACAGAAAAAAAATATAGGAAAACTATATCGTATCAGTCAGCCTTTTTTCCACTATTGTCGTCAGGTAAAAAGTTCGCGTGTTATTTTGGCTGTTTTTTTTTTGCTTGTTGTTGTACTATATTTTCGACATTGTAATGCCATATTGCCATACATATAGAATGTATTTGTTGGCGTTGGTTATACGATTTAAATATTTGGCGCTTAGCGTGCCAAAGTACCAGAAGCTTAAACAAATCAAACCAACACATACATACGTATCAAAAAAAAAAAACATGACATAAAAATAATAAAAAAAACATAAAAAACAACATTTTTATTATAAAAGAAGGCAACCAGCCAGCCAGCCTTAGCCTGCTAGCCAACTTGGTATGTGAGCTGTTTGCCCTTTTTTTTTTGGTTTAATTTTCGTATTTTTTTTCTCTTCCACTTTTTCATTATTTTTGTATTTTGAGGTCAAAAACAATCGATTTTTTTCACTTTTGTTTTTTTTTGTTTTTTATTTTTATTTCTTTCTCCTCCCCACTTGAAATCCATTTTTTTCTTTTTCAATTAAAGCTTTAGCCAGCCGCATTATGTTCGTCGTAATACACTCATGTTTGGTGGGCACACACATTGTTGTTCATTTTAAGAGAAAAATCATCATCACATGAGCTTGAAAAATTTCTTCTACTTTTGAAATGTAATCGATTCCCGAGCTAAGAAAGAGTAAAGAGTAGAGTTTTATGAAGAAAAAAGTACGCTGTACCCCTTAAGCTCTCTTCAGTTTAAGTCTTCCTGTACCTTAACTCACTTGGGGGTCTTATTAAAGGGGTTTTGTTGTAATACCTTCCTATAACCTATTTTCCTAAACCTGCACAATGCACTGCATGAGTAGGGGCCATCCCCTGAGTGCTGGTTTTACCAAAAAAAAAAAAAAAAAAATACCAATCAGGTTTCGTGTGGCCTCTTTACATACATACAAAATTTGGTCATTACACACCCTGTAGTCAAGATTACGGCCTAGCTTGTCACATCACCCACGCTGTGTGTGTTATTTTATCCATAAGTGGCGGAGCCCTACAGTTTAAAGTCGACTCCGAACGAGAGGAGAAACTTTTTCATGGCAATTTTTATTTACTCTCAGAGTTTTTGCCAGAAATCTGATGAGAGGAAGTCGCCGAAGAAATACTTTTTGTATTTTGTTTTGATGTATGGCCTGGAGCTCGAACCCTGGCTTTACGTCTAATAAGCCAACACACTACCTACTACACTACGGCGACATCAGATTTCATATGGCACATACATAATTTGTGATTACAACACTGCAGTCAGGATAACAACCTAGCTTCTTACACCAGTTATGTATGTATGTTGAGTGAGTTTATTTTATCTATAAGTGGCGGGGCCTTTCAGTTTTTAGCAACTTTTATTTCATTTGCTCTCAGAGTTTTTGTCAGAAACCTGCTGAGAGGCAGTAACCGTGGAAATATTTTCAAATTTCGATTCCGAGATATCTCACCTGGGGTTCGACCATGGCCTCATGTCTAATAAGCCATCAGACGACCTATTAGACAATGTCCATTTCTTTACAGATTTTGTAATTTCCTACTTTTCCTTATTAAAAGAGTAAGCGCTAGACGTCCTGTTCTGGATTTAAAACGGATGGAAGACAAGTCTAACATGACTCGATTGTTTGACAGTTTCTCTCCTTTACGAGCCCCTGAACAGAACCAGTAGACTCTAGGACTTTGGGAAGTAACAAAAATTAGTGGAGTAATCTGGAATCTGTATACTCTTTTAATAGTGGTATTATTTTGTAATATACAGATAGGTTAAGAACGGATCTATGAACAGCTGCAGGAGTTTTTCCTCCCACAATGAAATATTTCAAGCCTATGGGAAACTTCTCTGGTATCGTCCAATCGGAAATTTATGCTATCGAAAGATGTGCTCAGGTACAGGTACATGTGTAAGGAGGTACAGAATACATAGACATAGCTATGCTATCTAATAGTCTGGCCGCCATTCAAGCACTCGACTTTTATTAGGTTAAATCGCAGACATTATGGACTATCTGGGGGAAACTGAATCAGTTAGGTAGCCAAAATAAGGTTACTCTCTGCTGAATACGATGTCATATGTGAATTCCTGTGAATAAGCAAACAGATATGCTTGCGAGGAGCGGGGCTATCCTCTGCTGATTCCCAGGTCATGTGTGAAATCTCGTCAAAAAGCAAACAGATAAGCTTGCGAAGAGCGGGGCTACCCTCTACTGATTCCCAGGTCATGTGTGAATTCTCGTCAAAAAGCAAGCAGACAGGCTTGCGAGGCGGGGTCTTTCCATGCCATTGATGAAACCATAACTCTTCTGTGGACAGGGAGCAGATGTTTCTAAAGATATGCTCTAAGAAGGAAAAGATTAAGAGAGACAAAGGCTCTTCTCAAACGAAGTTAGAAGGGACGATCAAAACTTTTGTTGAAAAATTACAACAAGACGAGATCTGAGTCATGCATTAGACTATCCAGAAACAACCAGAGGTTGGCAACCTGTCTTTTAACAGTACACTGTAGACTCAGTGAATCGGTGTCGACGAGAATGAATCATTGGCACACATCGGCTGCTTTCTAAAATCTTTGTTGCTTTGTGTTTGAACAAAGTATCGTGTTTCATAATGCCGCTGTACAAAATATGTACAATGTATTCTATTTCAAAACGTCGTCAATTTGTATTTTTAACGCAGTCAAAAAGCAATCAGGCATCGGATTTATAGTTGATGCATTGTTGGGTAACTTTGCACGTGTACAAAATTTATATACCGTAGTAAAACTGTATACAAACTTTGTATTGATACATTTTGGAAGGCAGCCATCCTTAGAACCTGTGGGGCATTAATGTATATCTGAAAGATATACTTGTTTGTATAACTTGATATGCATGCTAGATAGGAAATTGTCACATTGTTGGCACCAAGAGGCATCCCGAAGTTTGTCAGGGCAATAGGCTTGAAGGAGATACACATATGGCCAAAAAAATAGGTGTGAACTACATAGCAAACTATATCCGCATATATTTTTGGTTTTATTTATACGTCATAGTTTAGTTAATTATTTTTATTAAATTAATTTATTTTACGTTCTTAAAAGTTAAAAGAAAGGGAAAATAACAGTAAATTATGTTTAAAATAAAGTGAATTCAAAAAAAGATCAGTTTTTGATGTGGACAAAAAACTAGGTGTATGCAAAACAACTTAAAATTTAATGAAAAATTTGTACTTAAAAATTGTTTTTCACAAATAAAAACTAAATTATATCATTAATAGTCCGTATAATTGCCATTGTTTTAAGGACAGCTTCGATTCTTCGAGGCATAGACGAAATTAAATTACGGCAAGTCTATACTACAATATTGTACTGAACATGTTGAACGTTTCCCCATAATTGGTCTTTATTACAACAAGGAAGCTTAGAAACTCTTCTTTTTAATTCTCCCCAAAGTTTTTCTAACGGCTTCAAGTCGGGCGACTGACTAGGCCAGTCAATAACGTCTATCTTCCTTTGACTAAACCATGCTCTTACTAACTTTAATGAGTATTTTGGATCGTTATCCTGTTGAAACTTCCACATCAGAGGCATATTTTCCTCGGCAAAGGGTAGCATAACAAATATTTGTACACAAATCTGACCATTGTTTGCTCTATTCGGTGAATTGGACCTACTCCATACCAGGAACAGCAACCCCATACCATGATATTGCCTTCTCCATGCTTGATGGTATTTTTTGTGTACCTACTGTCGAATTCTTTACCTTTTGGCCGACGAACATTTCTTTCTGCGTCGTTTCCAAATAAATTGATTTTGGTTTCGTTGCTCCAAAGGATATTTCGCCACTTTTATTCTCCCTCTGCTCCACATCAATCTTTGTGAGCCAAGGCAAAATTTTTCCTCTTCTTTAAATTGTTTGTTCTAAGCAGAGGGACTTTGCGGGCTATCCTACCTTGTAGGCCTGCCTTCTGTAATCGTCTTCGCACAGTTCGTGATGACACTGTATTTTCAATTTCTCTAGCAATCGCCTTAGAAAAGGGTCCCATTTGGAAAGTGTGACTATGCGTTTGTCTGTAGTTAATGAAGTTTTTCTATGTCTACCTCGTGTTTCAACGTTATTTTTTTCTTTTAAAGAGTTGGTTACAAAATTCTCAGACCGATTTAAAGCATCTGCAATGAATTTGTAGGTTTTACCTTGCTCGCGAAGTTTAAGAACGAGGAGTCTTTCTTCATTACTGCAATGGCGCCCACTTATTTTTAGTAGAATTCCCATTTTTTTCTTTCTGCAACAATAATACCAGCCTATTTATTTGGTAATTTTAGCCTGGTTGTAATTTTTTGCATTTTTTTTATAAGTTGAAAGAAAAAAATATTTTTACACCTATTTTTTTGGCCATATGTGTATATTAGCTATACTCTACATAAAGTTGGAGGGGAGTACAATAGATCGTATGGTTGCAGTACTAAAGTAACTCATGTGGCTGTTAGTCGCACAAGTTCAAGAGCCTACACACCAAGTTCAGGCACTGAAATGCTCTGGTGGAATGGAATAAGTTCGAAGAGAATTCTTTTTGGAAAATTTGGAGATAAGCAAAGGAAACTTGAATATGACTCAAACCCCGTGACTCCAAAAGAAAGAGAATAACTGATCATATGCAGTTACCCCTTGTAGCTAATGGGTCTTCAAATAAGCCTGCTAATGTGGAAGTACTTATACAAAGCTAACCTTAATATGGTCCTCATTATAGACGATCAATTAAAATTGTGAAATTTGTGTTTCATTTTATTATTTCGCTCTCTCATGCTGTCTATTACTAATTGGGATGTGATGTCAAGTAACAATATTGTTGAGAATAGGTTAAGTTCACTTAGACTTGTGCGAGATTACGTCAAACAATAATTGTTTTTTAATAAAAAAAAAATTGTTTTTAATTTAATTAAAAAACAATCTTATTTATTTTTTATTTTTTATCACACTGACACTATCTTGTGCAATAAAAGCCTTGTCGTGTTAGAGAAACATTTGCCACTTGACAGTAAACAACGTGTCTAATCAATAATGTCAATAAAAAATAACAAAAACAACAAACAAAAATTTAATATTTACGTTTTACATTAATTTTACAACTTTGTTGTTGTGTTTTTTTTCTGATTCTTCAACAACAACAATTTAAATAAATTTTATAAATTAAAATTATTAGAAATGGAGACCAAAAGACTAGTAATTATAAGCATGGGAAGCAAGTTCCACATCTAAAATTTAGTTTACAGGGGCTTTGTTGAATGGGGGATTGGGAACAGCGAAACTATTTCTGTCCATGGACAACTAGGAATAAGTGGCAAGTGATTAGTAGCTAGGATTTCTCAACGATCGCAATAGTCTTGCGAAGATGAGGATTTTATCCAAATCACCTTCGGGCCTTATTAATAAATTCTTGGTGTCCTAGAAACATTCTTCTCAGTTTCCTTATTACCGGGCAATGACAGAGAAAACGTTCTTACGGTGGCATCTTTAATTCGTTTCAGTATATCATAATCGTCTGGTTAAGTACCAGGCATTTGCGTTATTGAATGTGATGAACAAGAATCCACAAAAGAGCATAGAGGATTGAGAAATAAGGACATAGGATATGTAATTACCATAGTTTTTGAATAGGCTGAGGCATCTTTAATTCCCGGTAAAAAAATCCCGCTGTAAATGCAACTGTAATTTTCTCTGTATTTAGCGCTATTACTGAAGTCGCCGTAGTCTAGTAGGTAGTGTGTTGGCTTATTAGACGCAAAAGCCTGGGTTCGAGCCCCAGGCCAGGCATCAATGACAAAATACAAAAAGTATTTCTTCGGCGACTTCCTCTCAGTAGATTTCTGGCAAAAACTCTGAGAGTAAATAAAAATTGCCATGAAAAGTTTCTCAAAAATCTGTCGTTCGGAGTCGACTTTAAACTGTAGGTCCCACCACTCATGTATAAAATTAACACACACAACATAAGTGGTGTGAGAAACTAGGACGTTGTACAATGGGTCAATTCGACCTTCGGGTACTGTACTTGTCCTAATTGACAAGTACACGTCCTCTAACCTAACCTAACCTAACCTAGCGCTATTGCTACTGTTATTGCCGCTTAATTAGCCGCTATAATTACCACTGTAACTGCCGCTGTAAGATGTTAAGATACTTAATTACTTAATTGGCCATAACAACCCGATTACCGGATTTCGGCCTGCCGCAACACATCCTTCCAGGCGCCTCTGATTCTTGCGCGCCTACGCCAATTGGTCACACCAATCGATGACAGTTCTTCCTCGATTTGGACCTTCCAGCGGATACAAAGTCGTCCTCTTCACCGACTTCCGCAGATCACCGCATCAAATACCCGTCTCGCCGGAGAATCCTCCTTCATTCGAACGACATGGCCGAGCCAGTGCAGCCGCTGAATATTAATACGCTGCACAACGTCTATGTCGTTGAGGAGCTCATACAGCTCACTGTTGGATCGGATGCGGAAATCATCGTCAACTCGTACTGGACCGAAGATCTTACGCAGTACTTTTCTCTCTAATACTCTCAAGGCCGCTGCATCAGTTCTTAATAGGTTCCAAGCCTCTGCGCCATAAAGAAGCACGGGTAGGATAAGCGTCTTGTAGGGTATAAGTTTTGTCATACGAGAGAGGTCTCTGCTACTCAATTGTCTATTGAGACCATCGTAGCACCTGTTGGCAAGAGTGATCCTGCGCTTGATCTCCAGACTGACATCATTTTTGGTGGTAACGGCAGAGTCAAGATAAATAAATTCCTTGACTGCTTCAAAAGTATAGTTATCGACCGTAATCTGAGAATCAATACGCCGCACGTCTCTACTTGTCGATAACATATACTTTGTTAAGATAAGTTCTTGATAAAATGGATGCTTGATGTGTCACTGAATTAATTTCGAATTCGTCAGATGTTATGTTCGAATGCCGAAGAGGAGGGTTATTTAAGAAACTGTGCTAGTAATCATGCTACCCATGCGACTTGTTTTTTTCTTAAAATCATGAAAAGTTTCAAGGCGAATTCTTATTCCTTATTCCCTTATATCCCGGTTATGCGAGCCATATTACTTTTTCCCTGGTTTTGATTTCTGAAACTTTTTGAATCAAAACCCCCAAATTTTTTGACGACTTTTTCGGGTTATCAACTGAAATATTTTTTCAAGATGGAAATCCTAATTACTTATTGGGTCATTACAATCCTTCAGTAAGGATTACAACCCAGCTTCTCACACCACTTTTGTTGTGTGTGCTAATTTTATCCATAAGTGGCGGTGGACCTACAGTTTAAAATCGATTCCGAATGACAGATTTTTGAGAAACTTTTCATAGCGATTTTATTTCTTCTCAGAGTTTTTACTAGAAATCTGCTGAGGCAATTTCCAAGAAATATTTTTCCATACTTCATTTTGTTGGAGATGTCTGACGTGGCCCAATTTCTCCTACTGGCCTACGGCAAATTTAAGGAGAAATAAGGAGATCGGATATGAAAAAATTTAAGATGTGAAGATAAGTTCTTAATCATATGGATCCTTGATTTGTCACCGAACCAGACGTACGTTCGAACGTCGAATAGAAAGGTTACTTAAGAACCCGTGCTAGTAACCATACGACCCATGCGTCTTGTTTTGAAGTTTGAAGGACGATCCCCCGTATCTTTTAACTGATTTTGTTTCTGAAACTTTGTGAAACAGAAGCACCCAGCGATCAAATATTTTGGCAACTGCATTTCGGATTTTCAATTGATATGAAGAGAGCATGCTAAAAGGAAACGACTTACTTGCTTACTTACTTAATTTAGGACCATGTTGGGTGTGTTAATTGTATCCATAAGGGGCGGGGGACCTACAGTTTATAGTCGACACCGAACGACATATTTTTGAGAAACTTTTCACGGCAATGTTAGAAGCTGTTGCCGAAAAACTGCTGAGAGTAAGTCGACGAAAAATGTTTTGTACGAGATGTCTAGGCTGATGTTTGAACCACGGCCTCTTATCTAATAGGAATAATACACGACCTACTAGACTGCGGAGATTCCGCTGCTAATTATCGAATCTTTTTTGTTGGTATTATGCCTCCTAGAATTTTGCTCAACACTGTACCTTCTGGCAAACAAATTTACGCCTATCGATTTCAAAAATTTACTCTTCCTTTTATCCTCCCCCTCATGCTATTATAAACTTATTTTAATAACCATTTTATGTCCATGTATCTGCCCCAAAATTATAGCCGAGTGTTGTATACATACCTTTTCGTTTTCCATTGTGTGTGGCAAAAATTCATTTACATTTTCAACTGATTAGTCATGGGGGCATGACAGCATACAATTGATTAATAATCACACCTGTTTAGGGTCATTTGCCATTAACAGGCATATACACACACACACGAACTTCATACACACACGTATGTAACTACATATCCATACAAATATTTCTTTGTAAGCTTCAAAACCAAATGGTTTCATGAAAATACCATATAACGGGTGATTTTTTTAGCTATTATCTGTTTGGCAACACTGGTTTAAACAACTCACGCACGTTTCGTGTTCTGTTTCACTGTCAAACATCTTCAGTTTGGTCGATAATTTAACCATGAATCGTCTTACAAACGAACAACGCTTGCAAATCATTGAATTTTATTATCAAAATGCGTGCTCTGTTAAGAAAGCTCATCGCACGCTTCTTCCATTTTATGGTCAGTTTAATCGATCCACTGAAGCGGCTATTCGGGCTATTGTGACTAAATTTCGCACCAAATTTACATTGTTGGACATTAAGCTACCAACACGCTTACGTTAGAGTGCGAACTGAAGTAAATATCGCAGCTGTATCGGCCAGTGTTAATGATGACCATCAATTATCGATTCGTCACCGTTCGCAGCAATTGGGCCTCTGTTACTCAACAACGTGGAAAATTTTGCGGAAGGATTTAGGTGTGAAGCCTTTCAAAATACAGCTGGTGCAAGCATTGAAGCCGAACGACCTACCGCAACGCAGAATTTTTGGTGAATGGGCTCTTGGAAAGTTGGCCGAAGATCCACTTCTTTATCGAAAAATTGTGTTCAGCGACGAAGCTCATTTTTGGCTCAATGGATACGTAAATAAGCAGAATTGTCGATTTTGGATTAAGGTCAGCCAGAAGCATTGCAAAAGCTGCCAATGAACCCAGAAAAAGTCACAGTTTGGTGCGGTTTATGGGCTGGTGGCATCATTGGACCGTACTTCTTCAAAGATGCTGTGAATCATAACGTAACTTTGAATGGTGAGCGCTACCGTGAGATGATATCCAACTTTTTTTTTTGCCCAAAATGCAAGAGCTTGACTTGCATGACATGTGGTTTCAACAAGACGGTGTCACATGCCACACAGCACGCGTAACAATGGACTTATTGAGAGGCGAGTTCGGTGAACATTTTATTTCACGTTCGGGACCGGTCAATTGGCCGCCTAGATCGTGCCATTTAACGCCTTTAGACTATTTCTTGTGGGGCTATGTTAAAGCTCATGTCTATACAGACAAGCCCGCTTCAATTGACGCATTGGAAGACAACATTGAAGCATTTATTCGTGAGATACCGGCCGAAATGTTGGAAAGAGTGTGCCAAGCGGATGGACCATTTGAGGCGCTGTCGCGGTCAACATTTGCATGAAATAATCTTCAAACATTAAATTATATGGACCGTACTATCGATTCAAATAAAGATTTCCTGCATTTTTCTGAATTTTATGTGTTTTTTTTTTGAAAAATTTTCCTATAGCTCTTAAAAAATCACCCATTACAAGCGTGTATACTTACCTATGTATACTTATACCACATGATTACATTCCATATGCACATACATACATTTTTATTCATTCATTCATTCATTCATAAAAATTTTGTAAAGAAAAAAGGAAAAATAAAATATTATTATGATAACATTGTTTATTGTGGTAAATTATATACAACAAACAACAACAACAACAACTACTACAACAATAGCAACAACAATAATAAATTTATACATTAAGAATACAAAAAAAATATAATAAAATTACACCCATTCCATCCATGTGTTGTATTTTTATTTTTACTTGGCTTTCACCTGCTTTACAAAAAAGACCACATTTACTAGCAGGGGGGGGGGGTGTTTGGTAAGTGGAAGACTGAAGGTTAAATAAAAAAGCAAAATAGATTTTCTTCTTTAGCATGGTATACCGTTTTTGCTAATGTTTTCAAAATTTTTAAAAGGTTAGGTTATATGGCCTAAGACTTAATGTAAAACAACCTAGGCAAAATGTTATTGACATGGGGCATGGAAACCACGCTTTCCATGTCCGGAATCAACATCATGCGTAAAACTAGTTACTAAAAAGCATTTTCACGACACAGTGAAATTCTATCCCAGACGTAGTCTATCAAATATTTCCCTCCGCAGTTGCATAGCCTTCTCACACCACCCATGAGTGAATTTATTTCACGAGACGCGGCGCTACCGATTAATGATGAATCCTAACGATAGATTTGGGAAGGTTTTCCATGGTAATCATTTATCGTAAGGTAAGGTGGTGTACTCCTATTGAAGGAAATAATCTCAGTTAGAGCAGCATTCAAGCCCATTGTGATACCACAATAAATATTCTTCACGGGGATGAAACATTCTCCAGAGGGGAAAACAACCCGAGAACACAATAAATCTTGCTATTGCAGCAATTTTTATATTCGAGAGCTCGATTAAGGACATCGGAATTTGTTTTCCGTTTTCATGACAAGAGCTATTTTGCCGGATTAACAAGTCAAGATTGATCCTCCCTGTGAAACTAGTACATATTTATTACCCCATTTAACTAAGGCAATCTGAGTACATATGCTCTGTGACTTGAAGTCTCCGTAGTCTAATAGGTACAGTCAACCCTCCTATAACGCGGTGAGTGCGTACCGCGTTATATGGAGACCGCGTTCTGAGAGTACCGCGTTATAGGAGGGCTGCCGCAATTTCAGCTCCGCGTTATATGGAAACCGCGTTCTGAGAGTACCGCGTTATAAGAGGGTTGACTGTAGTGTGTTGACTTATTAGACCTGGGTTCATGTCTCCGGTCAGGCATTAAAATGAAATATGAAAAAAATATTTCTTCTGCGATTTCAGCAGATTTCTGGCAAAAACTCTGAAAGTAAATAAACCTGCCATGAAAAAAGTTTCTCAAAAATCTCTTGTTCGGAGTCGACGTTGAACTGTAGGTGCCGCCACTCACGTATAAAATTAACGCACACAACATGAGTGGTGTAAGCGGCTAGGCCCTAATCCTGACTGAAGGGTTGTAATGGCCAATTACGTATTGTCTGTGACTTATCTTAGATTGTAAACTCCATAGTGGACCTTAGAAGGTAAGCAGCAATGCAGTTTCCAATGATATCCCTATGACCCGGAATCTGTATAAGTGTTCTCCTTGAATGATTCAAAATTTCCCAGAGAAATAATTGGCATTGATGGACAAGAACGTCGGCTGAAAGTTAGTAAATCGAGATCTTTTTAGGGAATATACCGGCACTCTACAAGCTTCTAAAATAGCTATGACCTTTACCAGGAAAACTATGCAGTGGTCAAAAAATTTCATATCAAAACCCATACTAAATATACCACAGCCCATCTTTTCATGCATCTTTCAGCCATCGGTATAAACTTTAAGGGTCCCATCTGGTACCTTAGGGTCTTTAGAACAGATGTCTAGGGACTTGGAATTCTAAAATCGAATGTTGTATTCAGGAAGTGAAAACGAACAATGTAATCGACTGGCATTTGTCTGTATTTTCCAAAAAGAAAACGGATGCCCATAGTCCAAGTTGGAATTTGACTACATTGAGTTTTAATGTCACCTATGCTGCTTTAATAGGAGATCAGAGGGTAACGAGCTGAGTATAGCAAATAATGTCTTGGTTATAGTGGAAGCCGACTGTCTGCTTCCGAGTAAACATTATTGAAGTCGCCTTATACGCTAATGAAAGCTGTCACTGAATAAAGTTTATATGCCAGAGCATTTGCAATGTTTTCCACCAAGGAGCTCAGTACAGTCTTAGTGGTCCTGCCTATAGTGTAAGCATACTGCGCACTACTGGCAAGTGCGGGAAAGTGGTTGGTAATTACTTACTTCCAGATCTTTTTCCAGAAGAATGTTGAGGGTAGGTAGCCGAAATAAATATTTTTGGACATACTTTCTATCATGCAGCAGCCTGAGGATTATTTTTATATTGGTACTTTAAAAAACAGTACTTTTCGTTAAAAAGTATAATTTTTGTTAAAGAAAGGCGCTTTTTTTGTATGTGAACTTTAAAAAAGTAGTGAAAATACTTCTTATTGAGAAGACACTTCTTGTTAAAAAGTACTTCTAGTTTGTACATAGAACGAACTTCCTGTAATGAACGTTCTTTATTATAAAAAGTACTTTTTATTGAAAGCTTACGTTAAAAAATTTACATTTTATTAGAAATATGCTTTAAAAAAGTAATATTTATTAAAAAAGTACTTTTTAATAAAAACAATTTCTTTAAAAAAGTACTTTTTAATAAAAAATTTCTTTTAAAAAGTACTTTTTATTAAAAATGCATTCTAAAAAGTATTTTTTAAACGTATTTAAAAAGTACTTCTTATTAAAAACGTCCTTTAATAAAAAAGAACTTATTTAAAACGTACTCTAAAATAGTACTTTTTATTTATTAAAAAAGAACTTTTTATTAAAAGCTTACTTTAAAAAGTCCTTTTTTATTAAAAACGTACTTTAAAACAAAAGTACTTTTTATTATAACACATACATACATAATTGGCCATTACAACCCTTCAGTCAGGATTACGGCCTAGCTTCTCGTACCACTCATGTTGTGTGCGTTAATTTTATACGTGAGTGTTGGGGCCTAAGGTTTAACATCGACTCCGAACTACAGATTTTTGAGAAACCTTTTCATGGCGGGTCTATTTACTCTCAGAGTTTTTGCCAGAAATCTGCTGAGAGGAAGTCGCCGAAGAAATATTTTTTTTTCATATTTCGTTTTGATGTCTGACCTGGGATACGAACCCGGGCTTTACGTCTAATAACGCACTACCTATTAGACTGCGGCGACTTTAAAAAACATACTTTTTTATTAAGAACGTCGTTTAAAAGTACTTGTATTAGAAACGTACTTTAAAAAGTACTTTTCATTAAAAACGCACTTTTTATTAAAAAACGTACTTTTTTACATTAAAAACGTACTTTAAACAAGTACTTTTTATTTAAAAAAAGTACTTTTCATTAAAAACGTACTTTTTTTTATTAAAAACGTACTTTAACATGAACTTTAAACAAGTACTTTTAATTTTAAAAAAAAGTACTTTTCACTAAAAACGTAATTTTTTATTAAAAACGTACTTTAACAAGAACTTTAAACAAGTACTTTTTTATTATAAAAAGTACTTTTCATTAAAAACGTACTTTTTTATATTAAAAAGTACTTTAACAAGAACTTTAAACAAGTACTTTTTATTTAAAAAAAAGTACTTTTCATTAAAAACGTACTTTTTTTATTAAAAACGTACTTTAACATGAACTTTAAACAAGTACTTTTTATTAAAACAAAGTACGTTTAATTAAAAACGTAATTTTTTATTAAAAACGTACTTTAACAAGAACTTTAAACAAGTACTTTTTATTTAAAAAAAGTACTTTTCATTAAAAACGTACTTTTTTTAAATACTATCTTTTGTTAAATTGATTCTCGTGATTTTTCTGCACTTTTCATAAAAATTTATTTCAGTCCAATAAAATTCATACACATGATATTTTTTTGCCCCATGGCAAGTACTTTTTATTATCCTTTTAAATTTTATTTTTTTGCACGCTTTGCCTTTAATTCATTAAGAATGTTTTCAAAGTTTATGAACATGGAAGATGCTTTAATTTTAATGGCATTTGCAATTTTATTTCAATTCACTTTAATCAGTATTATTTTGTGGCTCTGTGCCGCTCTATGTTTTTTGTTTTTGCTTTCGAGTAAATTGTAGCATAAAAAAATGTCTTCCCATAATGTTCCAACTACACTTACTCATTAGTCAGCTTTGCTAGAATCGTGTTGGATAGCAACTAATTACTATGGCATGACTATAAAAATTAACTTTTCAAAATATGGTTCAAACAGCAGAACATTTCTATTCATTTACACTATTTCTGTGTTTGTTTGTTTTTCCACTCGTTCTCTCTCTCTCTGTATGGCTTTGACGTTGGTTCCCTATAGCATGCATTTTGTTTGGGGGGCACAAAAGTTTCAATTTTTATTTCATTTATGAGAAGAGTAAAAATGGTAAACACTATTAGCATTATCATCATCATCATCTCCATCGCCATTTCCATCGTATTAATCAACATCATTATCATCATCTTGAGCAGTGGTTGTTGCTGCTACTGCCAGCTGCTTAAGCTTCTTGATAAATCTTTTCTTCTCACAGCAACGCGTTTTTTTTTGATGAAAAATCTATGAATAATAGAAAATTATGGAAAAGTTTTCATCATATTTTTCTTTCTCTTCCCTCTTTTTCCTTATTCATTTTGAGTTTTGCAAAAGTTAAAATTCAAAATTAAACTTTATAATTTGCCCTATACATTCATCACCTCGCCCCCTCCCCTTTTTTGTTCCTCTTTTTTGTTCCCAATCGAAACCAGTGGCGTTTAATGAGAAGAAAATTTCATTTTATTATTATATACAACGCGACGCCCAGAATGAGAACATGTTTACCAGCATGTTATAGAAACATAAATAGAAGAAGAAATATTTGCGGTACAAAAAAATTCTGGATAATGGTCATGCATTTTTAATATCGTTCATACGAGATTAAAACTGAAAATACTTATAGGGTGCATCAATAGTTGAAGTCTTTTCTCTTTACGCCTGAGAAGTTATGTTAGGTTAGGTTAGGTTGGAAGGGTGGCGCATCACTGTTTTAGCAGCGGCACACCGTCACTCGAAGACCTAGTTGGTGCGTTGGTGACCCTTTCTATAAGTAAAGAAGAAGAAAAGAGTAGGAGAACAAAGAGGGGAAAAATAAGAATGGCAAAAATAATGTTAAGGCATGGTTAGGTTAGCTTAGAGGACGTATACTTGTCAATTAGACAAGTACAGTACCCGGAGGTCGAATTGACCCATTGTAGTCCTTGTCCTAGTTTCTCACACAACTTATCTTGTGTGTGTTAATTTTATACATGAGTGGTGGGACCTACAGTAAAAAGATTTTTGAGAAACTTTTCATGGCAATTTTGTTTACTCTCAGAGTTTTTGCCAGAACGAAGTTTTTGCTGAGAGGAAGTCGCCGAAGAAATACTTTTTGTATTTTGTCTTGATGTCTGGCCTGTGGCTCGAACCCCGGCTTTACGTCTAATAAGCCAACACACTACCTACTAGACTACGGCGACTTCAAAGGCATACACGTATAAATTATAGTCGAAAAGATATCCGCCTGGCCAGTCAATACCGTTTATAAATCTCATTAGATCCTTTAGTTTGCAGGCCATCCTCTGCTTACTTACCTGCCGTCAACTTTTTCCTCTGCTACCTTAGATACATACATACATACATAATTTGTCCTTACAACCCTGCAGTCAGGATTACGACTTAATTTTATACATGAATGGCAGGAAAAGTATAGCTTATGTTGTTCCACTTGTGAATAAACTCACCCAGTGGAAACCAGTACTCAATAGTATTACACAGGGCTGAATTATGTCCCCACTGCTCTGCAACTTTGTTCCGGACTTACTTACACACATTCATAATTGGTCATTACAAACCTCCGGTCAGGATTGCAACCTAGCTTCTCACTCCACTTATGTTGCGTGTGATAATTTTATATATGAGTGGCTTGGACCTACAGTTTAAAGTGGGCCCTGGACGACAGATTTTTTGAGAACCTTTTCATGGCAATTTTATTTTACTCTCACGAGCTTTTGCCAGAAATCTGTTGAGGGGAAGTCGCCGAAGAAATATTTTTTTTTCACATTTTGTTTTGTGGGCGATGTCTGACCTGGGGTATGAGCCTCACATTCATTAAGTTCCACCAAAGAATATGAATATAAAGAATACGCATTATGTAGAAGTAAAATTTCTTATGGCGGGTTGTAACATTACGACCCGCTCTCACCAAAATATTTTTAAAAATCATTTCTTGATGAGGGGATAGGAAGAAAGAAGGAAAATGAACACAAACATAGAGCGTAACAATGTGTTGCTCTCATCGTAGGTATGTACATGTGTATGTATTCTTGTGTTTTTTGATTTAGTTGTCGATCAGACTGCGACAAGAATACATGTGTCGCGGATGCTTTATCATTTTTATTTCAGAATAACACTCGAAGAATATTTTGTGTTAAAAATGTTCTATGTCATTAGCTGGGCGTATTTTATTTTGTCCCATAGTATAATTTTTTTAAATACTTTGGAATGCTCGTTTTTTTCTTTTAATAAAAAATATTTTTTTTATTCTTTTTATTTATCTAAAAAACATGGCCTAATTTTTAAGCCAAAGATGGATAGCTTTATGTTCTTTTAATAATAAAATCGATGTTTTATTTTATTTTTATTTATCTAAAATTATTAAGCCAACGATAGACAGCTTTACATATGTTGATGAAATGAAAATATAAATAGCGTATATTGTTAACACTTTTCTATGGCTGTAAATAAATAAATTCTCTCAACTTATTTTCTCTCTCACTCACTAATCCATAACCATAGTCATGTGTTAACCTAGAGGAAAATTTTTAGTAATAATTTCAAGTCTACTTATTAACCCAATGATATGTGTATGTGAGCGGAAAATATAGAAAAATTGTACTGCACTAAATCCCTGAAGCCACCGTATTTAACTTGGCAAGTATTCTTCCAAAAATCGAAATCATTTCTCATTGATATTAGTGAATACTACTGTGATATTTCTTTGGGTGTATAATTGAAGTCTGAAAAAAGCGACATGAACCTTCTTCTTTAAAAGCTGACAAGATTTTTACGCTCTTTTTAATGAACATTCTTGATGTTCGTGTCCTATGTGTGTAAAAAGCCGAAGATGTTCTTCCCCTGAGGGACATTGGTGTCGACACCAGAAAAATAAATAAAAAGTGGTCAAACAACAAAAACGCACGATGAGAACAACGCATTGTTACGCTCTTGGTTTCTGTATCCTTCCCTTCTATCTTTCCCCCCGCGTCATGAAATATTTTTGAAAAATATTCCAAAATATGTTAAAATGCACATTCTTTATACTTTATTTTCTTTGGTTCCACTCACATATCCTACAGAAATCAGATTTATTCCTATTTCATCTGCTTATCCTATATCTAAAGGGGACATACCCTCTTAATACTGCTATAATAGCTTTCATCTCCTACCTACCCATGCTTAGAATGAGGCACGTTCCTATAGGATTTAGCTTTGACCTAAGGGCTATGGTTACACTTCAGTCAGCATTACAATCTAGCTCCTCACATCATCCATATTATGGGTGCTAATTATATATGTACATGAGTGCGGGGATCTACAGTTTCAAGTCGACATCGAGTGACAGATTTTTGGGAAACTTTTCATGGCAATTTTATTTACTCTCAGAGTTTTTTTGCCAGAAGTCTGCTGACAGGAACTTGCCGAAGAAATATTTTTTTTATTTCGTTTTTTTTTTATTTCAAGAAGTCTGCATTAGGATTTGAACCAAGCTCATGTTTAATAAGCCACAATGCCGACTGGATTACGGCGACTTCAATATAAAAATCTTTTTAAAATAATTTTAAAAAAGAAAATTATAGAATGCCTATGATTCAATACGTATCAATAGAAATTGCTGTAAGCCGTTTGCAAAATATTAATTGGCACAATCATCGTATTTAATTAAATGTTTCATTAAAATTACAAATTTCTTTTTTAGCCATTTAAGCATTAAATAGCTAGCTGCTAACATTAACTTGGCGTTAACTAAAAGGGGGATTTTAACGAGCAGATAAGTTGTTTTTCATTATTATTAGTGGGCAATAAGGTAGAAGTAAGTGTTAAGCTAAAGGGAGAATTATCCTACCTTTAACTTTTAAAGTTAAGTTTATGTTTGAACTTGCCATATTATATATTATTTTCAATATGGCAACTTTAAATATAAACAAAATGAGCAAATGCAATAAAAAAAAATTAAATTCATCGTTGTTACTACGTTAAAAAAAAAACTTGTTTAAGTGAGCAGTGCTATCGACATTGCTCCGGCACTGCCATATTTTTGAAAAAGTTAACTTTATTTTATCATTAGGTTGTAATAACGAAAAGAAGTTAAAGTTGACTTTAAAGTTAACTTTAGTTAAAGTTAGCTTTTATTAAAGCCAACTTTAACGGCAAGTTGTAATAATGGCCCTTAAAACTTTATTTTTTTACAATTAATTGTAAAAAAGTTTCAATATTTATGTTTTAATTAAATTAATTGTGGCAATTAAATTTTTAATTAATATAACAATTTTCTGTTCTCATTCAACAACCTCTAGATGTATGACCCTTTTGTTTGATGTAAAGATTTTTTTTCATTATTAATAGCATTAAAATTATGCATTACAAAACTTTTGCCAACACCAACAACAGCAACAACAACAATAAATTATCTTCTCCCCATTAGTAATCATGTTTACTTATGCCACACATTTCAAAGCTGCTTCCTTTAATCTGTTGTAGTACATATGCTTTGGCGTTTTATAATTTCGTTGTCAGTGTGGCAAAACTAAATGGTCGTCCCCATTTGTAGTTTCAATGTATTTTCTCCTTCTCTTGTTGCTTCTTGCATTCGACTGACTTTGGTTTGGTTTGCTTCGGTTTTTATGATAATTTAAAATAGTCGATAAGAAGCTGGTAGTAGTCTCGCTGTATGCCAGAAGAATATCAAACGAGCAAAAACTTATGATGCTGACGATGATGTTGCCGACGATGATGATGAGTGGCTGTAGAGCTGCAAAAGCTGGAAAAGATTACAACAAGCGGCATAATAAGGAGAAGTGGATGTAGAAGTATAAAAAGCAAAAGAAGAGAAAAAAAATTCATATAAAAGTGATGATACTGTTGTCTGAAAATACTTATTAACTTTAATTAGATGTACAATAACTAGTAGTTGCTTGGCTATTTGCTTCGTTATGTTGCATACAAACGATTTACTTTACTCTACACTACACTACACTACCCTACTCTACTCTTGTATTGCATGTTGCAGTCACATGAATTACATTTGAAAAACAAAAACAAAAACAAAAAATTAAAAAATCTCCAACAACAACAAAATATAGTCATAAAAATTGTATTGGTCAAAAATATTAAAAAAATACTTATAAAGGGTCCGCCAAATAACTTTTTTTTTTAAATGCTTTAAAAAAAACTACTGAATATTTTCTCAAGTTTCTTTTTTTATTTGAAAGTACAATCCTTCCGGTTAATAATGAAAAATAATTTCATTTCAATGGCTGCTCGGCTGGCCATACAATAGCCTACACGATCGGTCCAATTTTTAAGCACATTATCGATTGTGTGCAGCTGTATTTCACCAATGGCTTCACGAATATTGTCCTTTAAAGCGCCAATTGTCTCTGGCTTGTCGGCGTAACACTTATCTTTGACGGCACCCCACAAATAATAGTCCAACGGTGTCAAATCGCAGCTCCGAGGTGGCCAAAAGACATCAGCTCTGCGGCTGATAATACGATATTCAAAAACAGGGCGCAAAACATCGAGTGTAGCTTCGGCTGTGTGGCACGTAGCGCCGTCCTGTTGAAACCAAATGTTGCCAATATCCTCCTCTTCAATTTTTGTGAACAAAAACTCGTTCAAAATGGCCCGATAACGATTGCCACTGACTGTAACGGCCACTCCTTGCTCATTTTTCGCAGAAAAATTGCCCAATTATGCCTCTGGACCAAAATCCGCACCAAACAGTGACTCGTTTTGGGTGCGTCGGCTTTTCAATGTATGCGTGCGGGTTTTCTGTGTCCCAAATGCGACAATTTTGCTTGTTTACATACCCGCCAAGATCAAAATGAGCTTCATCTGAAAAGATGATTTTTTTTGCCAAAATCGGCATCTTCTGGTGTAGGCTACTGCATGGCCAGCCGAGGCAGCCATTTGAATGAAATTATTTTCCATTATTAACCGAAAGGATTGTACTTTCAAATAAAAAAAGAAATTTGAGAAAATATTCAGTAGTTTTTTTTTAAAGCATTTTCAAAAAAAAAAGTTATTTGGCGGACCCTTTATCTTCTCTGTTGTTGTCTGCCATAAGTAGCAGAGAAGCATCTGTAATTTTCTATCAAAAAAAAAAATTAAAAAATACTGGAAGAGTGGTAAAAAAAAAACAGGAAAAATTGCTAAAAATAACATGAATTAAATACAGAAACTAACGATGTAATCCATAAGAAAACAAAACAAAACAAGCAGTTTTACTTTAAAATAATTTTTTTTTTCTTCTTAACTACAAAACATAACCACAAAAATTTGAATTGGATTTTATAAACTTATGGCAGAAAAAGAAATACATATGTTTACTAAGCATTTTCAATATATTTTTCTTGTGGGCCTAAGGCAAAGATCGTCTATAAGCAGAATTTTTAAGGCAGGCAAATGTATCTTTATTTGAGAGGCAATTTTCCTGCACTTTTTCGAGCCTATGGGATCGTATCTCGGCAATGGCATCACGAATGTTGGCCTTCAAATGCTCAATTGTCGCTGGTTTGTCGGCATAACACTTTTCTTTAACGGCGTCCCACAGGAAATAGTCCAACGGTGTCAAAACGCAGGTTCTTTGTGGCCAATTGACATCACCATTTCGGCTAATTAAACGGCCATCAATCGTTTGACGCAATAAATCGCTTGTGGCATAAGAGATGTGTTGAAACCAAACATCGTTCACATCAATATCATGGTTATCATGTTGCGATTGGTGCCTAAATTGCCCGTAATGGTTGCGCCGTCCTCATTTTCAAAGCCTCCGCTCCACAAGCCGCACCCAACAGTCTGTAGGACCACGCATGGGTTTTTTGAGCCCCAAATACAGAAATTTTGCTTATTAATGTGCCCACCAAGATGAAAATGGGCTTAATCCGAAAAGATGATTTTTTTTTTTTTTTTTTGGAAAGATCATTCAAAGATTATCATTCAGTTTCCCGGAGGGCGAGTAAATCCCTACGATGCTCAAGCGTAGATCGATTCATTACGTTCAGTGGAGATAATATACTGAATTTAGAGGTCGCCGCAGTCTAGTAGGTAGTGTGTTGCCTTATTAGACGTAATGACAGGGTTCGAGCTCCAGGCTAGACATCAAAACAAAATACAAAAAATATTTCTTCGGCGTCTTCATCTCGGCAGATTTCTGGCAAAAAGTCAGAGTAAATAAAATTGCCATGAAAAGTTTCTCAATAAATCTATCCTTCGGAGACGACTATAAACTGTAGGTCCCACCACTCATGTATAAAATTAACACACACAACTAGGTCGTAATCCTGACTGATGGGTTGTAATGACCAATTATGTATGCATGTATGTATGTATGTATGTATTTCGGCTAATTAAACGGCCATCAAACGTTTGACGCAATAAATCACTTGTGGCATCGTTCACATCAATAGCATGAAGAGCGGGTACAAAAAAATTGGTTATCTTGGTGCGATAGGTGCCTAAATTGACAATAATAGTTACATCGTCCTCATTTTCAAAGAAATATGGGCCAATGATGCCTCAGCTCCACAAGCCGCACCAGACAATCACTCGTAATGGGTGCATTGGCTTCTGTAGGACCACATGTGGGTTTTCTAAGCCCGAATACGGAAATTTTGCTTATTAATGTACCCACCAAGATGAAAATAGGCTTCATCCGAAAAGATGATTTTTTTTTGGCAAGATCGACACTATCATTAAGTTTCCCGGAGGGCAAGTAAATCCCAACGTTGCGCAAGAGTAGATCGATTCATTACGTTCAGTGGAGATAATATACTGAATTTAGAAGTCGCCGTAGTCTAGTAGGTAGTGTGTTGGCTTATTAGACGTAAAGCCCGGATTTGAGCCCCAGGCCAGACATCAACACAATATACAAAAAGTATTTCTTCGGCGACTTCCTCTCAGCAGATTTCTGGCAAAAACACTGAGAGTAAATAAAATTACCATGAAAAAAAAGTTTCCCAAAAATATGTCCTTCGGAGTCGACTTTAAACTGTAGGTTCCACCACTCATGTATAAAAATGAACACACACAACATAAGTGGTGTGAGAAACTAGGACATTGTACAATGGGTCAATTCGACCTGCGGGTACTGTACTTGTCTTAATTGACAAGTACACGTCATCTAACCCAACCTAACCTACTGAATTTTGTGACAGAATAGAATGATATAAGTATTGCCAGTTTCGAAATAACCAATGGTTCAAATTTAAACCGATAGATGGCCCACCCATTGTTATCATTTCACTTTGACAATTTTTAATTCGTTTAGAACGAAATTTAATCCTTCGTCAACATTTAGAACTAGAGGGGACAGAAAACCATCCAAACCAGCAAACAGCCATCATTAAGGGGTATGACCAGACCACCATTTTAAATTTATTTATTGGACCGTCCATGAAATTCGCCGCATTCTATGTGACCATGTGTTGGCCATGGTTTAAATCCCAACTTAGACATTTTAAACAAAACGAAATATGAAGAAAAATATTTCTTTTGGGCGACTTCCCCTCAACCGTTTCTGGCAAAAACCGTAAGAGTAAAACAAAATTGCCATAAAAAGCTCCTCAAAAATTTGTAGTTCAGCGTCGATTTTAAACTGAGGCCCATTACTCATTGATAAAACTAACGCACACAATATGGATGGTATGTGAAGGAATGTGAAGACTAATTATGGCTGCGGTGCTACTCTTCTTCATAAAAGAAGCTAGAGAGAGCGCGGACATAAGGTTTGAACATCTACACAAAAAAATAAATATTTAAATTGTACGTCCCAAATCCTAAAACAATAGCCATCGTTTCTACAATTTATTCTCACAATTGGTTTTGCTTTAGAATTGGACGTGTATTGTCAACAAATACACCATCTGAAGGAAGTAAGAGCTCAGAAGCGAACAACAGGGGAAAGATAGTATGCCCCGTAGGAACTTGCCCAAACCTCTGTTTAGTGTGGACCTGCACATTTCTCTCCGACTGCCGAACTACTGTAGCTTGTTTCAGCCGGAGGTGATGGCCATTTACCGGGCCGCTCAATGGATCCTCGTCAATGTTGCTCCTTTCACCCGCGTCTCGATCTTCTACGACAGTCAGGCTGCTATAAGATCTCTGTCGGGTTTTGTGAATAACTCCAGGATCGTTAGGAATGTCGCCGCTGTCTCGACCTTTCTTCTGAGCGCTTCAGCGTCTCGCTGGTCTGGGTCCCCGGGTGCAGTAATGTTCTGGGGAACTGTAGGGCCGACGACCTTGCCAGAGCTGGTGCACTCCTTCCGGAATCGTCTTCGATTGAGTTAGGCATGCCACTTTCCTCGTTCAAGTTGGCTATTGTGCGGAAATTCTTTCCAGACGCCAACCTATCCTGGGTCAATGAAGAGTCCTGCTCCATCGCTAGACTCACCTGGCCCTTGATGGATAGTAGGCGTACGAACCAGTTGCTTGGACTTGGTCGTAACATCATCTCGATCCACTTCTTCTGTCAGTGTCCGCCACTTGCTAGGTGCAGGAATAGATTATTTGGCTCTCCGTTTCTTGTTAGCTTGACGGAGCTGTCATCTATTGACATCAAGGATATAGCTTCGTTTATCAAACTTTCTGGTTTTCCAGCGTGGGGTAGTCGTGCTTCTGATGAGCAGCCCCTGTGCTGACCAACTTCGTCCTCCTCCCTGGTCTTGGTGGAACTTGGTCAACACAGGCACTGCGTTCACCCGTGGCATCACAACGGTCCGCTATGCGCGCTCAAGTGAGCTTTGTGACATGATCAAAGCTACCACTACGACCTAACCTAACCTAACGAGTTTAGTGGAAGAGTCTAATGCCTCCAGTTTATAATTCGATCTTGACATTTGCAAATAATTTCCTTATAATTAGGAAGTGGAGACTCTCAAGATCATCTTTTTTGTGTTTGTTCCGCAGATGGTGTTACTTGAGACTTCATTTTGTATAATCACAATTACATTGCCGATGTAGCCTAGAATAGCCTCATTAATTACATACATACATACATAATTGGTCATTAGTCCTTCAGTCAGGATTACGGCCTAGCTTCTCGCACCACTTATATTGTGTGTGTTAATTTTATAGATGAGTGTCAAGACCTACGACAGATTTTTGAGAAACTTTTCATGGCAATTTTTATTTATTTCAGAGTTTTTGCCAGAAATCTGCTGAGAGGAAGTCGCCGAAGAAATACTTTTTTGTATTTTGTTTTGATGTCTGGCTTGGGGCTCGAACCCTGGCTTTCCGTCTAATAAGCCAACACACTACCTATTAGACTACGGCGACTTCATCACTTATTTTAGAAATATAATACATCATCTTCGAATTTTAAATATATGGTGGAAGCTATTCATGATCATATCTCTAAGAGGGGAAGTAGCCCCTACTCTAACCTAAACTAAAGTTCTTTTTTTATTGATCTGTAGGTAGTGTGTAAGCTTATTAAACGTAAGATCTGGGGTTCAAACCCCATGCCACATAAAAAATAAAACGAAATGTGAAAAATTATGTGTTAGGCGACTTCCCCTCAAAGGCAAAGACTCTGAGAGTAAAATAAAATTTCCCTGAAAAGGTTTCTCAAAAAATCTGCCATTCGAAGTCGCCTTCAAATTGTAAATGCCGCCATTTATGGTTAAAATTAACACACATAAACATAAGTGGTGTGAGAAACTACGTCATTATCTTGATTGAAGGGTTTTAATAAACAGTAAATAAGATCTATTGCAAGTAATAAAAATGTACTCCCTCCAACTCAATTATCCATTAATGGACTCAACTTCCATGTGGTTAATGGCTTAAAATTAAATTTTTCCATATTTTTTTTGAAATTTTCATAAAATGTACTTTTGATTACAAATGTTTGAATAGAAATGCTTGCTTGCGTGTTACAATATTTTCATTTGAAATACTTTCTCTCCACTTTTCGTTTTCATTTTTATTTTATTACACTTTTTTTTTCTCTTCTATTTTTTGTTTAATTTTGCGTGTTTATTATTGTACAATAACGTAAATAAATAAAGAAAAAAAATGTAAATAAAAAACTACAAAATTAAAATCGAAAGTTACTCTAGAAATTATACACTAAAGAGGCAGACAAATACATGCACTAACTATGAAAAGAAAAAAATCTGCCCCGTTTAACACGCTTTGTGTGTCATTATCATCACTTTAATAATTAAAATAGAAATTAAAAAAGGGCGGGTTTTAATAGAATAAATTAAAGGATAACATGTTTCCAAGCAAAGAACGACGAGGGTCACTTAAACTCGACTAAACTCAACAATATTAATTAACCAAGAGTGTGCACAAACATTCCATCAATTAAAGCACGGAAAACTTAAACTTAAAATAACATTTTATTGTAGACTTGAAAAAGCGGAAATTAGTAGACAGTCAGAGCCGGCTAAACACCAAGCATGTGGCGCCATCTGGATTTAGATCCAAACAAAGCTCTGCAAACGGAACTATTTCTTGGATAACAAACAAAAAAAGTGAAAGAAATTTGCAAACCTTTCTCTGTCGACAATTAATTCAAAGCTCCAGTCGTGTGCTCCAATTTTTAAGTACTTTTTTCAGCATTTTGATCGATATCTTACGAATGGTAACTGTAATGTTATCTTAGGTTAGGTTAGGCTAGGTAGAACTGCTATCTTTGACTATAAAAGTACACACTTGAACATGCATAGCGGCTGGTTGTACTGTACTTACCGAATTCCACCAAACTCATCGAAGAAGTTGGTCAGAAGGCTGCAAATGTTATCTCCCTTAATTCTAAAATTCTGACAAATTCAACTCTCAATACATTGATGATATCGTCTGTGCTCAAGCCACACATCAGCCAAGGATATTTTTTCTTATTTTGTATGAAAAATAAGTCTGTATTCATAGCACGCTACATTGTACCCAGAACTGTAAAGTAGCGATTTACAACGTTCCTGAAAAATTACGGTCGAATGCTTCTGTATACATACAATCCGTAACAAACAGCACATCATTCAAAGGCAATATTAACTCCTGAACTGCCTTATACCATGTTCAGAATATGCACTTTTATTGAGTCAATATTCGATTAATTGAGTAAAATATTTTAAGTGTTCAGGCATAATAATATACGTAGTTCAGCTGCTTTTATTCAATATTCATTTGACAGCTGGTAAACAAAATATTCGGATATTGAACTCAATAATGACGTTTACAGTGATTTACGCAATAAAAGTGCATATCTGAACATAGTATTAACCTGTTTTGCGTATTAAATTTGGCAATTTTGGTTATTGATATACCATCCATTAAGCTTAAAATGAACTTTGGCGCTGAAGCTAATCTTTCGAGTAGAGTAGAGTAACCCATTAAATTATGAAAGCTTTAGGGCTCCTCAGCTTCTTCCTAAAAATAAATTTAGCTGCGGGAATTAATTTCATATTATGTTGGTCCCTGTAAAGTTTGTTGTAATACATTAAACAATTAAAACTTTAGCCTCCTAGGCTTCTTTTTAAAAATAAATGCAGCTGAGACTGAGTCCCAGCTTATGTAGGTCCCTATAAAGCCCTGTGGTAATATCGATAACATTTATTCCTTCAAGCGGAATATATAACTCGCGGCTAGCAATTTCAAACCATCTAAATAGTTTGATGAAGGTGTGGATTCTAAACAAAGCACTTTCATCTGAACACGTTCTGCCAGTAGATTTTGGGTGCCCAATGGGGTTGTCAAAAGCAGGACTATGACAGATAAGATGTTCTGTGTTCAGTTTCTTCATTGTGAGGTATTTCCAGTCTCTGAGGGCATGCGTCAAAGGTTCTTAGGATGTAAAATCAAATTTTGATCTGCATTCATATATCCATAGCGGGCCAGATATGTTTGGTCTTGAAGTGAGTTCATTATCTCATCTTCCTATTGCAAATGACTAAAGATTGTGTGAAATCATTTGATCACCCCTCTACAGAGGACTGCCAAACGCACGTCCAATTTGCTGTTGTAAGGGACTTTACAAGTCGCCATAGTCTAGTAGGTAGTGTGTTGGCTTAGTAGACGTTAGGCCACGGTTAAAACCTCAGCTCAGGCATCTTCTACAAAACAAAGTAAGAAAAAATATTTCTACGGCGACTTCCTCTCAGCGGATTTCTGGCAAAAAAAACTCTGAGCGTAAATAAAAAACCATGAAAATTTTCTCATAAAAAAAAAACTGTCGTTTCGGAATCGACTTCAAACTGTATGTCCTGCCACGTATGAATGAAATTAACACACACACAACATAAGTGGTGAGAGGAGCTTGGTCGTAATCCTGACTGAAGGATTACAATGACCAATTATGTATGTATGAGACTTTACAAGTGTGGCATCTCTGTTGTCAAATTGTATGACGAAAATTGCTAATATCATAAAATGCTAGACATCATGTTGTCACAACGTGCACAAATAACGATAATATTCGTTTATTTTTATCTAAAAATTGTCGAAAATATTATAAACTTGATAACCCATGTAGACATGTTGCTGGAACAAGTATTGTTTTTGTCTTACATTTCGTGTAGACATCATGTTATCTATCACTGATATTATTATCGCAATTAATTGTGACATCACTTGTTTACTGACTATATTTATTTCCTGTTTCCTGCTCTTGGCTAGTTTAATTGTATTTTAATTTGATCCGGTTCCACTTATGACCCATAATCATAATTTTTTTTATAGGTGACAAACAGATACAATTTGCGCCTCTGTGTTTTCCACATCTGATCCACTTCTGGTACTCTTGTGGTTAATTTTATTTCCATAAAAAATTTTAAGACCCGATAACCAAATTAGTCGTAATATATTCCCAGCTATTCGCTCCATTGAAGTAGAAAATCCCAAACGTTGCATTGCAATCCTACCCCAATGTTTCCAAGGTCCTAACGTATAGCCGGAGTACATTTTTATTTTGCAACTACAAAAATCTACAAATCTTTAGGCCTCTAGAGACTTGATCTTTCGGCCAGTCATGAAAAGTCATTCAAGATTACGACCTAGCTTCTCACAGCACTTAGGTTAGGTTAGGTTAGAGGACGTCTACTTGTCAATTAAACCAAGTACAGTACCCGGAGGTCGAATTGACCCATTGTACAACGTCATAGTTTCTCACACCACTTATGTTGTGTGTGTTAATTTTATACATGAGTGGTGGGACCTACAGTTTAAAGTCGACTCCGAACGACAGATTTTTATTTATTGAGAAACTTTTCATGGCAATTTTTATTTACTCTCAGAGTTTTTGCCAGAAATTTACTGAGAGGAAGTCTCCGAAAAAATATTTTTTGTATTTTGTCTTTGATGCCTGGCCTGGGGCTCGAACCCAGGCTTTTGCGTCTAATAAGCCAACACACTACCTACTAGACTACGGCGACTTCTCACACCACTTATGTTGCGTGTGTTAATTTTATACAAGAGTGGCGGGGGATCTACAGTTTAAAGTCGACTCCGAACGACTGATTTTTGTGAGAAACTTTTCATGACAATTTTATTTATGTGTGTTAAGATAAAATCGAATTTAAAAACCCAAGACGCAAACCTACACTTCTTGCCTCTAACAGGGTAAATTATGCTATTAACAGAGCACTGTTATCTTTTTAACAGTGGCAATAATAGATTAGTCTTCTATATTCTCATTATGATCATTATTATTTGTGATCAAAGAGTTGAGGTGTAAAGGTGGAGATGGAGGACGGAAATTTTCTCAACTTCAAAATTATTCCGGCTATCCCACTACCACGGTTCGAAAAGAACCCTTTGGTCCATAGGTTCCAAAATGGCCACAGATCTTCTAGAGAATTTTCATATATTTTTAGCCAAAAATAATTTTTTTTAAATTCAAACTCAGCTCTTAAAATTATTCCAGCTACCCCACTACCGTGGTTCGAAAGAGGACCACCAGGACTACCTTTTGCATATAGTCTATATGGTGCACTATTTCTTATATGTTTCAAAATGGCCACACATCTAGAATCAATCAAAAAATTGATATTTTTAAAGCCACTTTACACAATACCATATCACTTTATATGGGACAATATTGCTGATTGTATTAAGAGGCCTTGGAACCTTTATTTGAGTATGATATGGTACTCATAGACCTGGTATATGCCCTAAAATTAGCTCCTAAACAAGTGACCTTGTTCAGATCGATACTGTTAAACAGTTAACAGTGTTCTGTTAAGAGAAAATTTTGCACTGTTAACGCTAAATGTGGCGCTGCTAAAATTTATGGATTGCGTCTTGGATTTTAAAATTTGAATTTATCTTCACACACATATTTTATTTACTCTCAGACTTTTTACCACCAAAAATCTGCTGAGAAGCAGTTGCCAAAGAAATATTTTTTCTATTTTGTTTAATTCGAGATGTCTGACCTAAGGATTTTCAATTTCAATGGTACTAATTTTAAACTGAAGTTCCGATGATTAATATTGACCTTTAAGTAATAGTGCCCACAATTTAAATTGTCGATGTAGTCTAAAGAAACTGATTATTAAATTAAGAAACAAGAACAGAGACTCTCAAAAAAGTGTGACGCCGTTACTGGTGTATCAATTCAAATAATCTGAAGAATGAAGTTTTAGGGCCATTGTTACAAGTTGCCGTTAACTAATAAGGTAGAAGTGAGCGGAGGATCATCCTACCTTTAACTTTTAAAGTTAAGTTAAGGCCTGTCGCAACACATCCTTCCAGGCGCCTCTGCTTCTTGCATGCCTACGCCAGTTAGTCACACCAATCGATGACAGGGCTTCCTCGATTTGGTCCTTCCAACGGATACAAGGTCCTCCCCTTCGCCGACTTCCGCAGATCACCACATCAAATACCCGTCTCGCCGGAGCTTCCTCCTCCATTCGAACGACATGGCTGAGCCAGCGCAGTCGCTGGATATTAATACGCTGTACAACGTCCATGTCGTTAAGGAGCTCATACAGCTCACTGTTGGATCGGATGCGGAAATCATCGCCAAATCGTACTGGACCAAAGATCTTACGGAGTACTTTTCTCTACAACACTTTCAAGGCTGCTGCATCAGTGCTTAATATGGTCCATGCCTCTACGCCATAAAGAAGCACGGGTAGGATGAGCGTCTTGTAGAGTGTTAGTTTTGTCGTACGAGAGAGGTGTATGCTACTCAATTGCTTATTAAGACCATAGTAGGCAAGAGTGATCCTACGCTTGATCTCCAGACTGACATCATTTTTGGTGGTAACGGTGGAGCCAAGATAGATGAATTCCTTGACCGTATCAAAAGTATAGTTATCGGCCGTAATCTGAGAATCAATACGCCGCACGTCTCTACTTGTCGATGACATATACTTTGTTTTGCCCTCATTTACTGCCAAGCCCATCTTAGTAGACTAACGATCAATAGCACTAAAGGCATCAGTAACATCTTGCCATATTATATATTATTTTCAATATGGTAACTTTAAATATAAATAAAATGAACAAATACAACAAAAAAAGAAGCCCGTCTTTGCCCCTGCGTTAAAAAAATTTTATTTGAGCAGTGTTATCGACGTTGCCATATTTCTGAAAAAGTTAACTTTATTTTATCTGTAGGTTGTAATAACGAAAATAAGTTAAAGTTGACTTTAAAGTACACTTTAGCTAAAGTTAGCTTTAAGTAAACTCAACTTTAACGGCAAGTTGTAGAGAATTTATTTACTTATAAAGCAACCCACCAACGATATTGTAACATGAAAAAAATGATGAATAGTTTGAATGGCCTTTCTTTACTTCTTTTTTTTTTTGAAATTTTTGTCTCAGCGTTCAAGAATTTTGTCTCCTCTAAAACATTTGTCAGTTGGAAATTATTTAAACAGTTTTTCCTCATCCATGACACTTGTTTAAACACATGGATTAACCAACTATTTTTAGTGGCTCGTTCTTTTTCTTTTTCATTTATTTCTTTGTAAAATTCTTTACAATTTGTTGCTTTAAACAAGTGATTCTGCCATTGTGGTGACACATATTTCTGTTGTACACCCAGATTCCTTCTTAGGAGAACAGAAAAAAATTGTTTATTTATCTCGTCATTGTGGGCATTTAATGGTTCTGTTAAAGCAGTTAAGCTGAGGTCTTAGAAAAGAAATGAAAAAAAAAACCATCGAATGCGGTATTTTTGTTACGAACTTTAAGGCCAAGATGTGTTTTGTTACACCATTTCCTAACACAAAATTTTATTGTTACAATGTTTTTTTTACCAATTCATCTGAAAAATATTGTTTGAATTCCTTTAACAATTAAATTTCCAAAAAAAAGAAAAAAAACAGTTTTTAGGAAACAGTGTATTTTATTTCAAGTTTGTTTTAACCGCAAAGAAAGTGGTAGAGAGAGCAGAGGGCGAAAAAAAATTGAATTCTGTGCATAGAGAGCGATGAAAATTGATGTCAAGTCAATATTTAAATTGTTGTACATAGTTTTTCTTCAATTATTTTCTTTTTTTTTTAATATTGTCAACGTAAACAATTGAAATTTGTTAAGAGAAAAACGAAAAAAATTTGTAAAGAATTGAAGAAAATTGGTGATGATGGATGGATGACATAAAATGTGTAAGAAAAGAAGAAGAATATAATACGTTGCCATAGACTCTGGCTCCTTTAAACAATTTTAAAATAAATGTTTGGAGTCGATTGGTAACAAAAAGTATGAATTTGGTATGTAGAATAGTTGTAATTTGGCTAGGGGCGTGGCAGTTAGGAAATATAATATAAGGAAATTTAAATATCAAAGGCTTACCATTTACAATTTCGATGATATGCCAATTGGGCACAAGAGTAACAGGCTTTCAATGATGATTTTTCCAACACAATTATCTGCACCGATAAGATCGAACAAGAAAAAAATTGCTGCTTGTGAAGCTCAGAGAATCACAAACTGATTGTGGAGAAACCATTGCAACCTTAAAAATTTACTGTTTAGTATGGTCTGGAGGCCTCATTGGCCAATATTCTATCGACAATGTCTCTCGAAGAAGCGTTTTCAAATGATAATCGAATTGCAAGCACATGTCATCCAACATTTCAACAAAATGGTGCAATGAGGACCACCCAACACGTTCGGTTCTGGTCTTTTTGCATGAGAAATTTCCAGAAAGTAAAATTTATAGCTATGGGGACCTCAATCGGATACAGAGATCATGTGAATTATGGCCGTTAGAATTTTTTGTAGAACTAAGTTAAAGACCGTGATAATCATGTTATGTTGCAAAATGTTAATTTGGAAATTTATCATCGAGATATTCCTTCTGCACATATTATGGACAGTGGCAACGTTTTTTGCAGATCTCGGGTTTCGGCGACGTACGGGTGTTGATCGATCGTTTACTGAGCCATTGAATACGAATTTATCCAACACCTTTCTAATATTTCTCTTGGTAGGACGTTTATGGCGATCGTAAATTGATTGACCAAACGAACAGAACCGCCTATTTTTATAAAACAATTATATTATCTGCACGTTTTATTGGATTCGATAGTAGTTCATGGTAATTTGGCAAAACAGACTGAATAAATGACAACAAATTTGGCAGATGTAGTTTCAACAAGATGGCCTTTATTTTCATCACGAACGTTGGCCTTCAAATGCTAAAGAGTCAATGGTTTGTTGGCATAACACTTTTCTTCAACTTCGCCCCACAGAAAATAGTCCAACGATGGTGGTAAATCGCAGCTTCTTGGCGGCCAATTGTCATCACCAACCGTTTCACACAATAAATTGATTGTGGCATGAGAGCTGTGACAAGTTGCACTATTCTGCTGAAAGCAAACTTCGTTCACATGAATAACATGAAAAGCCATCTTCATTTTCAAAGTAATATGGGCCAATGATGACTCCGCTCCACAAGCCGCATCAAACAGTCACTAATAATGGATGCATTGGCTTCTGTAAGACCATTTGTGGGCTTTCTGAGCCTCAAATAAGGCAATTTTGCTTATTAACATATCCACATACATACATAATTGGTCATTACAACCCTTCAGTCAGGATTATGACCTAGTTTCTCACACCACTTATGTTGTGTGTGTTAATTTTATACATCAGTGTCGGGACCTACAGTTTAAAGTCGATTCCGAACGACAGATTTTTGAGAAACTTTTCATGGCAATTTTTATTTACTCTCAGAGTTTTTGCCAGAAATCTGCTGAGAGGAAGTCGCCGAAGAAATACTTTTTATATTTTATTTTGATGTCTGGCCTGGGTCTCGAACCCTGGCTTTTCATCCAATAAGCCAACACACTACCTACTAGACCACGGCGACTACAACATATCCAATAAGATGAAAATGAGCTTCATCCAAAAAGATGATTTTTTTTGGCCAAATCAACATCATCCTGCAGTTTCTCAGTGCCCCAATAAATCCCAATGTTGCTCAAGCGTAGATCGAGCCATTACGTTCAATTTTTTTTTGTCAATTTTGTGACAGAATAGAATGATACAAGTATTGCCAGATTCGAACCGATGGTTCAAATTTAAACTGATAGATGACCCAACCATTACTTCATAAGGTTCTCAGTATACTGCTTTACTTCTTTTTTTTATCAGAACATTGCTATGCTAAAAATTAGCGTCCATTGAAATTAAAGTTATACAATTAAATTGTGTGTTTAATTCATATTTATTTTGCATTAATAACGATTTTCTTGGGTGCCTTGGTGGTATTCTAGTGGGTAGTGTGATAGATTATTAGCGTGAGGGTTGTGCGGGTCCGATTCCCATCAAGTCTCTGGTCTAATACACTACAACGAGCATTTGGTCGAAGTTACTTAGATAGTAAATAATTAAATATAATTTGTAATTGTATTGTAATTCATAAATAAATAAATAAATAACGATTTTCTTTCTTTCTTTTACTTTTCAGGTAAGCTTCTACAACCATAAATATACTGGCATAAGTAAATTTGCGTAAGTCTACAACAAATATAATTTTTTTTTATAAATAATTTTGTTAAATTTCGAAGTCGAAATTGTTGAAAATTTAAAGCAGTTTTCACTTGTTTAAATATTTACTGAAGTGGAATACCGTTATGAGTATTTTTTGTTTTATCATCTGCATGACAAATATATAAAAATATTTGTTTTATTTGCATATACATATATTATATATGCATTGTTTTGTTTAAAGAATTTTTAAATAAACATTTTCTTATTTCCTATTTGAAAACAAAAAATAAATCATTTGCTGCGAAGAGGCTTTTCTCATTGCACACATGTTGCAACTCATTTCACCTTCGCAAGCGGTAAGTGTTAGACAAGAATTTTTTCGAAATATATTTTAAAAATTAAAATTATACATTAAAGTGGTGGAATGCATTATATTTAAATAAATACGTGTTTCGTGTATTTCTTTATCGGAAAATATAGTTTTTGTTTGTTTTTGCCTGAAGAGAAAGCAAGCATGACTTGATACATATAATAAAGATACCCTGGTATTTTTATTTGAAAAGGTGTTTGCCTAGATTTTTAAAGAACTCTTTGGCACTCATCCTATTAAACAGAACAATATTTCAGTGCCATAGCCTACGGGTGGCTGATATATAATGCAACAAAGTAAAGTGTATATTTTTTTAATTTTATTGTTCAAAAGCAAACAATGTTGGAAATAACATCAAATTTTAGAATCAATTTGGATTTGTTCGAATTGGCCACCTTTGGTACGAATTATGGCCTTCAAACGGCCGACAAAGCCATAACAGGCTGCACGAAAGTGGCTCGGCGGTATTTTGGTCCATTCCCGGCGAAGCACCGTCTTGAGATGATCGACACTTTGGTATTTTTTAGTGAGAACCTTACTCTCCAAAATGCCCCAGGCGCAAAAGTCTAACGTGGCCATTTGTGCGGTAGAAATGAAGCGAGGAACCTCCTTTTGGTGCTGAATCCTGTTGGAATGTCCATGGTCTGCGGCCGAAATGATTGTCTGCCCAGGGCTTCAATACTGTCTTTAAGACATTTTCCCGATAATATTCGGCATTTTTTTTGACCCCACGGTCGATGAATACGAGCGGGGAGCGACCATCGGCCGTTACGGCGGCCCACACCATTACCATCGGCGGCGCTTGAGTTCTGGTGGCCCATCGCAGGTGTAAATTTTCAGCTGACCTCTTTGGCAAGTAAACCCGATCAAAACCAAATTCGGTAACTGGCCACTTTCGTGCAAACGAAGTAACTCCTTGGCTTTTTCCAGTCTAACTTTTTTTTGTCCAGCGGTAAGCTCTTGCACTTTTTGGAACTTCAATGGCTTTAGTCCAAGCTCATTTTTCAATATGTGTTGCATCCGTTCTCGCGATATATTCAGCTCACGATGGCGTGGATTTCGATCAAATCTGGCCTTCACTTTTCGGATCATTTCTGGTGTTGTTACCGTTTTTTTTCATCCACTTTTTGGACGCGATGCAACACTGCCAGTATCACGGTAACGAGCAATGATACGAGAAACAAAAGATTTATTCACATTTAAATGCTGGAGGGCTCTAACGATAGCCACCTGTGGTTTTCCAGCCAAATATAAAGCAATCACACTATCACGCTTGAATTCCATCACGATTAACTTTTTTTCTGAATGCAATACATCAAAATGCTTTTGTGAGCTTGTAAATAATAAAATGAACTGTCACTGGAATAAATCTGTCAGCTGTCAGACGAGCGGTTTACAAATGATAACAACCTGAAGTTGGTTGCAATACATATCAGCCACCCTGTAGTAAGTAGTATGTTGCCTTATCAGACGTGAGGCCTCGGTTCAAACCCCAGGACAGACATCTCGAACAAAACGAAATATGAAAAATATTTCTTCGGTGACTTCCTCTCTGCAGATTTCTGGCTGAAACTCTGAGAGTAAAAAAAAATCGCCATGAAAAGCTTCACAAAAATCTGTCGTACGGAATGGACTTTCAAATGTATGTCCCAACTTACTTACTTACTTAATTGGCCATAACAACCCGTTTAAGGGATTTCGGCCTGACGCAGCACATTCTTCCAGGCGCCTCTGCTTCTTGCGCGCCTACGCCAGTTGGTCACACCAATCGATGACAGGGCTTCTTCGATTTGGTCCTTCCAACGGATACAAGGTCGTCCTCTTCGCCGACTTCCGCAGATTCCCGCATCAAATACCCGTCTCGCCGGAGCATCCCCCTCCCTATCCGAAAGACATGGCCGAGCCAGCGCAGCCGCTGGATATTAATACGCTGAACAACGTCAATGTCGTTGAGGAGCTCATACAGCTCACTGTTGGATCGGATACGGAAATCATCGCCAACTCGTACTGGACCGAAGATCTTACGGAGTACTTTTCTCTCGAACACCCTCAAGGCCGCTGCATCAGTTCATAATAGGGTCCATGCCTCTGCGACATAAAGGAGCACGAAGAGGATGAGCGTCTTGTAGAGTGTTAGTTTTGTCGTACGAGAGAGGTCTCTGCTAATCAATTGCCTATTGAGACCATAGTAGCACCTGTTGGCAAGAGTGATCCTGCGCTTGATCTCCAGACTGACATCATTTTTGGTGGTAACGGCGGAGCCAAGATAAATAAATTCCTTGACTGTTTCAAAAGTATGGTTATCAGCCGTAATCTGAGAATCAATACGCCGCACGTATTATACGTATGTAGGTCCCACCACTCATGTATAAAATTAACACACACAATACAAGTGGTGTGAGAAACTAGATCGTAATCCTGATCGAAGGGCTTTAATGACCAAATATGTTGTATGTTACGTATGTATGTATGTACATATATTTCAGTGTTTTTTTTCCACAATTTAACCTCTAACATTCTAATATCGGATAACCATATAAATTCATTGTCGTATCGATTGTTTTCTAAACTTGTTTTCGTTTCACGTGAATGTGGTTCTGATTTTATTCATGCTTTGTACAACACCGTAGTGGTTAGCAATCGGCTTCATTTATCGTTATTTGCTATTACATTTTGCTTGCTAAACATTTCAGATAAGATTAGATTCAATTAGATTATATTTTTTTTTTCAAAATACTATCTTGGTATGAATAATGAGTTACGCATATTGTTACAGCATCGGAGAAAAATATAGCAACACTTTTGCCATCCTCCCTTAGGTTATATATAAATGACAGTCGCCTACTATAAAGTCGCGGTGTAACATCGATATTAACTATTAAATACATCATTACAATCCTTCAGTCAGAATTACATCTTAGTTTCTCACAACACTTAAGTTGCGTGCGTTAATTTTATCCATAAGTCGCTGGACCTACAATTTAAAGACTATTTCGAACGACAGATTTTTGAGAAACTTTTCATGGTCGCCGGAGAAATATTTTTTCATATTTCTTTTTGCTAGGAATGTCTCACCGGGGCTTTGAACCGTGGCCTTACGGCTAATAAGCCAACACACTACCTACCAGACTGCGGCGAGTTTTCCTATTGCGATATATAATTTTCTCTCTCTCTCTCTCTCTCTTAACCATCTTGAAAGTCTTATAAAGAGATGTGAATTTCTTTTCAAATCACCTTGTGTCAGACATGTTTTCTCACTAAATTCTGGATACTCAAGAATTCTTCTCCTTAGGTTACCAAGCATCCGACAGTGATAGAAAATATGTTCTGTGATCTTCTCTTTTTCCCCGTCGTTGTAGCTTCTGCAAAAATCGCTGCAAGAAATTATCAGGCGTATACACCCAGAAGCCAGTGCCCTGTTACAACTGCTATAAGGTCCCTTGGATATAATGAATGTTGTAGGGTTTAATGCAAATTCTATTTGAAATATATTCATGCCGGGCTAGAACTGTCTGCTGTCTCTACAAGCGGGTTCGTTATCTCATCTTACATACATACCTAGTTGGTAATTACAACCTTCCAGTCAGGATTACGACCTCACTTCTCACACCACTTATGTTGTGTGTGTTAATTTGATCTATAAGGGGCGGGCGACCTACAGTTTAAAGTAGAGAAGCAGACGCCTAAGAAATATTTTTTCATATTTCGTTTTGTTGGAGATGTCTGACCTGGGTTTTGAACCGTGACCTCACGTCTAATAAGTTAACACTTTACTAACTAGACTACGGCGACTACGACATTATCCCATCTTTCTTTGCCAATATGCAGTTTCCGCTATATGCAGCATTCCCTGTATGCAGCATTTCATTTATGCAGCTTACCCAAGACGCAGCATCCTCTTTATGCCGCAACACCTTGCCCAGCATCCTCGATATACAGCAGCAACACTTTTACGCAGCATTCCCTATACGGGCAACAGCTATACGCAGCTTCTTCCTCTATATCCAGCATCCCCTATATGCAGCAACACTTATACGCAGCATTCTCTATACCCATTTTCCGCTATATGTAGCATTCCCTATATACAGCATCTCTTATACGCAGTAACTCATATACGCAGCAACCCCTATGTGCAGCAACCCCTATGTGCAGCAACCCCTATACGCAGCATTCCCTATACGCAGCTTCCTCTATATCCAGCGTCCTCTTTATGCAGCAACACTTATACGCATTCCCTATACGCAGGAGTCCCAATACGCAGCATTTCCTATATTCAGCATCTGCTATACGCAGCTTCCTCTATATCCACCATCCCCTATATGCAGCAACACTTATACGCAGCATTCCCTTTACGCAGCTTTCTATATATCCAGCGTCCTCTTTATGCAGCAATGCATATACGCATTCCCTATACCCATATTCCGCTATATGTAGCATTCCCTACATACAACATCTCCTATACGCAGCATTACTTATATGCAGCAACTCATATACGCAGCATCCCCTATACACAGCTTCCCCTATGTGCAGCAACCCCTATACGCAGCATATCGCAGTTTCCGCTGTGCAGCATTCCCTATATGTAATATCTCCTATATGCAACATCCCCTATATACAGCATCTCCTATCCTGAGCATCCTCTATATGCAGCATTCCTTATACTCGGCATTCCCTATATACAGCATCCTCCAAATGCAGCATCCCTTTACTCAGTGTTCTCTATGTGCAGCATCTACTTATGCAGTATCTGCCCCATATAGAGGATCATGCAGCATCCCGTATATACAGCATTTTGTATATGCAGCATCTCCTATATGCAGTATATCTTGCATGAAGCGTCACCTACATGCAGCGTCACCTACATGCAGCCTAAATCCTGAAGGCACTATCTGAGGTGGTCATTCACTGACAAGTATACGCAGATAATATAGACGTGATGGCGGCCGTAGTCTAGTAGGTAGTGTGTTGGCTTATTAGACGTAAAGCCAGGGTTCGGGCCCCAGGCCAGACATCAAAACAAAATAAATAAGGATTTCTTCGGCGACTTCCTCTCAGCAGATTTCTGGCAAGAACACTGAGAGTAAATAAAATTGCCATGAAAAGTTTCTCAAAAATCTGTCGTTCGGAGTCGACTTTAAACTGTAGATCACGCCACTCATGTATAAAATTAACACACACAACATAAGTGGTGCGAGAAACTAGGTCGTAATCCTGACTGAAGGGTTGTAACGACCAATTATGTATGTATGTATGATGGCGGCTAAAGGCGATTTGAAGAGACTCTCTGCAACATCGTTCAAACAGATCTTGAGGTTGTAAGTCGTTGTTGCATGATAGCGTGCCTGGGTGAGCAAAATCACAATAGTACCATATTATGCTGGGTGGGATAATAACACAGAAAATATGAAATGAAACTTTAATTTCCGAATACAGAACCGGGTTGAAATAGTTTCAAAAACTCCGTAGAAAAAATTCGTTTGTCGTGATAGCTATCAGTTTAATAGAAGAACACTTTATAAATAATTTTTAAATTTCTTGGAATAGTTTTTAATTGTTCCCTTTTTCATGATTTTATCTTTAAAACATTTAAAACTTCATAGAAAAGATTGTTTTTTTTTTCCTTCTTCGTTCAGACTGTACATTAACCTTCTGTTTAAAATTTTATAGGAGTAACACACACACACCATGTGAGCTTATTATTTAAAAAAAAAAAAATTAAACAAAAAATAGTAATTTTATGCTTTTATCAGCTGCTTTTTAATTATTTTGTTATTATGTATTGTATATAAAAACAACAAAGAAACTATTGCGACCAAAAGAATTTTTTTTTATTCAATTCATCATCATAAAATACTGGAGGGTATATACGATATGAAATAAAAAAATAAAAAAATAACCTGCCAAATAACATACGTTTTATTTAACAAATTATAGGCTTTTATCGTGTTTTCTGAGAAGAAAAGGATTTAAATTTAAATTTAAAAATGTAGAGATTTTGTTTAAAAACATTAATCATTATAATTATGATTTAATTTGTTGCCATGCTGGTTGGGTAGCTGGAAACTAAAAAAAAATTAGAATACTTTTTGCGCGTTACAGGAGAGTATATAACGGCGTTATTGGCAGGTTTTTAAATGGAATTGATTCGATTTTAATTCTTTTTGTTAGAAACCGCCGTAATCTAGTACGCAGTGTAGTGTAGAGCTTATTAGAAGTGAAACCACGATTCATATCCCAGATTAGACATCTCGAACTAAACGAAATACGAAGAAATATTTCTTCGGCGACTTCCTCTCAGCAGATTTCTGGCAAAAACCCTCAGAGTAAATAAAATTGCCATGAAAAGTTTCTTAAAAAACTGTTATTCGGAGTCGACATTAAACTGTAGGTCCCACCACTCATGATAAAATTAACACACACAACTGACTGATGGGTTGTAATGACCAATTATGTTATGTATGTATTCCATAAAAGGTGCGTATTTCTTTTAGAACGATGTTGACCAGGGCGCCATTGTGAATCACCATTTGTTGCTGATTTGTCGCCGTAGTCTAGTAGGAAATGTGTTGACTTATTAGACGTGCGGCCACGGGTCAAACCCCAGGTCGGGTCTCGATTAAATCGAAAAGTGAAAAATATTTCTTCAGCGACTTCAGATATCTGACAAAAACTCTGAGAGTAAATAAAAATTGCCATAAAAAGTTTATTTATTTATCAAACAAAAAGCTGTCGTTCGAAGTCGACTTTAAACTGTAAGTCACACCACTCATGATAAAATTAACACACACAACAAAAGTGGTGTGAGAAACTAGGTCGTGATCCTGGCTAAAGGGTTTTAATGACCAATGCTGTATGTATGTATGATGTATCTAATAAATTCGTTTATATAAGGATAGTAGTACTGTTCTGAATTGTCTTCCCTATCTTTTTATTTTTTCTTTAATTTGTTTCAATATTTTTTAATAAAACTTTTCGGTCAAAGAGTTGTTTGTTTTGCTGTAACAGTTTGGCTGACTTCCAAAACGTATCAATACAAAGTTTGTATACAGTTATACTACGGTATATAAATTTTGTACATATGTAAAGTTACCAAACAATGCATCAACTATAAATCCGATGCCTGATTGCTTTTTGACTACGTTAAAAATACACATTGACGACGTTTTGAAATAGAATACATTGTATATATTTTGTACAGCGGCATTAAGAAACACGATACTTTGTTCGAACACAAAGCAACTAACATTTTGGAAGGCAGCCAAAGTCTCCCACACGGTGTTAACGGAATTCATAACTGCATCGCGAAAAAGCCACTGTTTGTTGTTGACTAGGGCTGGCAGTGCCATCAGTCCAGATTTCTTTGTGAAAAATGTTGGCCAGGCCATCCTGGTCAACGGCGAGCACTATAAATCGATGATTACCAACTTCTTGAATAGGAATACCTAGACGCCAACTATATCAGGACACCGCCCAAATAGCTCAATTCACATTGGACATCCTAGCCGAAGGATTTAAGGGCATGGCTATCCCATGCAGAGGTGATGTAAATCCATTATCAGGTAGTCGATATGCTTGATAAGTCCTAATTCTCTTAGAAATTGCATTCCTGATTCAGTTCAACTCCAAGGTTGAATCCATATGTTGCTAGAAAGATGTAAAAAGTTGGTTACAGTGCGTGATTAAGTTATACATACAGTGATAGCAAAAATTGCGTTTTTTATCGATAAAATAATAAATAATCACACACACATACCCACATATAAATATAGAAATACTTTTTATTTATTCTGTACAGGTTCTTACCCAAAAAACTGGGTTACAAATCTTGACAAATTGTTTCAATACAAATATTTTTATCTCAAATGTATGGTTTTTGTTTTCCTTTTTTTTATTATTTTTTTCTTCATTAAATAATTTCGCATTTATTTTTTTATTTTTGTTTCTACCCACGATTTTTTTTATATTTTTTTGTTTTTATTCTTTCGAACAGCAGTATTTACTTTGCGTGCAAAATATCAGCATGCTTCACGCTTTAATGGGATACTTAAAGTAATGAAGTACTCGTACTCATACTTGTACTCGTATGTACTACCGTTGAATACAAAATAATTTCTTTCACATTCTTTCTTTTCTTATAGCAGAGAATTAATTTCGAATTTAAAAAAAAAATTATTGAATGCCTTAAAGCGAGAAATTAACCTTAATCTGTGGATATTTTTGAAATATTTTTTGTTTTTTTTTCTTTCTTTCTTTTGCCGCCAAAGTGACAAAATATATTGCGAAACAGAAGCATTTTGAGATGCTCTGAAAGATAACGAAGGTGTTCAGTTTAGAAAAAGAATTTAAATAAGAATATTACTATGGAGTACAGCTTTAATGACTCATGTCATAAATAGTACTCTGGATATACAATATAGTCGCTCTGCCAATTCTTACCTAATAATGCCTTGTGTGGTGGTAGGCCTTATCACCATTAAATCTTTAAAGAAAGACCACATGCTTACAGAGCTAGTCTCAATACTGTTCTCAAAGGTAGTTTACACTTGCTGTGACATTTTATCAAATTGACTCAAAGCATAATTAGGCTGTGGTTGAACATGTGTGCGAAGATAAATTCGAATTTGAAAACCAAAGACGAAAACCTACAATTTTAGCAGCGCCATTTTTGCCTTTAACAGGGCAAAATTTGCTATTAACAGAGCACTGTTAACTGTTTAACAGTTAACTATAACGCATTGATTGAACTATTCTACTGGAGACTATCATTCAGTGGCCATAGCAGCTGTACTCCATAGCTTCAATGACTCATGACATAAATAGTACTCTGGATGTACAATCTAGTCGCTCTGCCAATTCTTACGTAATAATGCCTTGTGTGGTGGTAGGCCTTATCACCATTAAATCTTTAAAGAAGACCACATGCATGCAGAGCTAGTCTCAATACTGTTCTCAAAGGTATTTTACACTTGCTGTGGCATTTTATCAAATCGACTCAAAGTGTGCGACTCATGTGTGCGAAGATAAATTCGAATTTGAAAACCAAAGACGCAAACCTACACTTTTAGCAGCGCCATTTTTTGCTATTAACAGAGCACTGTTAACTGTTTAACAGTTAACTGTAACTGGTTGAACTGTGTTTCTAAAGGCTATCTTTCAGTGGCCATAGCAGCTCATTAAAGTATTTCACTCCCTTTGTGTTGGTAATTGAAATAGACCCGGCCATCGATAAACTGTTTTTTTTTTGGTGGCAACACCAAAGATTTTTTCACTTCAAAAGAAATAGATTGAGATTTATATGGGTTCTTCTGTTATAATCTTTAAAGATGAATCCAAAATGGTATTTCTCTTCGAATCTGTCAACTTTACCACATTTTTTTTAGATTTCCGCAGACCTCTACGACCTCAAACAGAAGTCTGTACGTACATATGTGCGCATGTTCCTGCAAAAGTTGGTTAAGCTGCGTTGGCAGTTCAGTGACGGATATCGAAACTTCTGGAAATAATAGAGCATTCTCTTCTTTCACTGTCGGCCTCTTGGTAAATGCAAGTTAAAGCCTAAATAATACTTTCTTTTCTTTGTCAGTTTAAACACTCTGCCAGGAACTGATATTAAGGATCTCCTAAGGTGTATAATAAGTTTACGCAGGTTGAGGGGTAACGTCCTCTGTTTCGTTTCTTTTACCCTTCATCCAGATTCTCTTACATCTCCCAATGAGTCACGTACCGCCGGCGGTTTTGCATTTGCCATGGATATTGGACAAATGATACGGAATTTAATCCTTAAGCTTCATTACAGAAATTATAAGAACACTTATGAGAGGGAGACCGTCATTCATTTTCTCTGTGAATGTTCAGGTTTAGCAGGCAGGCGATTAAAGTTATACGGTGTAACTTTGCTTATGACTTGGTGCAGTACTTAGATACCCTTGTTTCACTTCATTTTATAAAAAGCTAAGCAAACAATTCTGAGAAGTAGACAATCATTCATTTCCTCCTTAGCTGGTCTAGTGTAGCAGGCAGATAACAAAAGTTCCCTAGGGTAACATTCTTCAATCGAGGGGCAGTGCCTTGACCCGATTTTCTTCGTTTTATAAACAGCTAAGGAAACATTTATTCAGTAAGTGTTTAAGCGCGCCAGACAGATGATTACGGTTCGTTAGCTTAACTTGTTTCAATCGGGTGGCGCAGTGCCTTAGACCTCTCGATTTTCGTTTTATAAGCTGATCAGAAAATACTTTTGAGAAGGAGGAGTCAATCATGATTTTTTGTCCGATAATATGTAGTTCTAGCAGACAGATGATTACGGTTTTTCGGGGTAACTTTCATTTTCCATATTTTGCAAGCTATCAGGAGGACTGTAATCCTCTACTCTGGAGGCTGCATTAGTTTATATACCTCGGCTTAGGTTAGGTTAGGTCAGAGTGGTAGCTCTGATATCACAAAGCTCAATTGAGCACGCATAGCGGCCCGTTGTGATGCCACAGGTGAACGCAGTCCCTGTACTGACCAAGCTCTACCAAAACCAGGGAAGAGGAAGAAGTTGGTCAGCGCAAGGACTGCCCATCAAAAGCTCGACTATTCCACGCTGGAAAATCAGCCAGAAAGTTTGATAAACGAAGCTATATCCTTGATGTCAACAGATGATAATTCCGTCAAGCTGCCAAGAAAGGGTGAGCCAAATAACCTATATTTGCACGGGCACTTAGAGAAAAAGTGGATAACAATCTCCTCTTCCTCAGCGGACCTGTACCCACGGCAGAAATTGTTAAATGGGAGCCGCATCCTTTCCGCGTGTCTACCCATAACGCAATGACCTCAAAGCATGGCCACTATGGTTTAGATGATGTCACGACCATTATCCTCGGCTTATAAACAGAAAAATTAAAAATCAAAATTCTACAATAGTCTTCGCAGGTATATTTATCGCTATTAGGTGCACGATAAAATTGTACTTCAGATCTACTGCTACTTTAAGGTGAAGCAAAAGGCCTGGAAGCTTAAGTCATTGTTCGTCAGCCTAATATACTCAGATATCTGTAGGTTATGAGGTTGTTATATGTACGTCTTCAAGCATTTTCATTGATGACAGAATTCGCAACTCTGGGGAACACCCTTCGAAAGACTTATCAAACACTCGTCAGCGGCAAAACATATTCTGTGCAGATCCCTATACCCATCCACTCCAATTTAAGCATAAGGGCCCCGAGTCTTTCCTTATATCATTTAAATTGCTTCTTAATTTAATAATATACGTGTGTGTGCATGTACATAAGGTATTTAATTATAAGTTTTTTCTCCATTAAAAGTTCTTTTTTTTTGAGGTGTTTATCTCTCCACCTCTCCTCGTCTCACCTCCATCAACTTTAATTATTTCTTCAACATATTTGCTTAATGTTTCCTTTTTCCGGTGTGGATTTTGTTACATTGTGTCGTTTCCTCTTTTCATGATTTTTACTTTTTTCGGGGTTCTTTTTTCCTTTTTTCCTCTTTCTTTTTATCTTTCCTCGTGTTTTATTTCCTGTTTCCCTTTTAAAAAATGCATCAAATGTATATCCATCATGTAAAAATATGTATGTATGTATGTTTATAGTTGTTGTTGTTATTGTTATTGTTGTTGTTGTTGTTATTCCTTCATACATCATTAAATATTTAATGCACAATACAATATTTGCAAAACGAGAAGAACGAAAAAAAAAACCGAAAAATTAATGTATTGAGTGGTGAATTTATAGGCATTTGCATATAAAATAATTTAAGGGCGTAGTATTTGAACGGGGCTTTGCATTCAGTAATAAAGAACACATTTTCTTATATAGTTTACACTCTGGACTGCAAAGACCCCCCAAGAAGTAGGGTTAGGTTTGAGGACGAGTATTGCCATAACATAAGTACAATTTCCCTTGGATGTCATGGGACCCACCAAACAGCAATGAAAAGAGGAACATACAGCCAGCCTTCAACCATATCAACCACACTATATACCTTAGAAGTCGCCGTAGTCTAATAGGTAGCGTGTTGGCTTATCAGTCAACACGGTTCAAACCCCCCAGGTCAGACATCAAAACGAAATACGAAAAACTATTTCTTCGGCGACTTTTTCTTTCTTTCTGGCAAAAACTCTGAGAGTAAATAAAATTTCCTTGAAAACTTTCCCAAAAATCTGTCGTTTGGGTTCGACTTTAAACTGTAGGTCCCACCACTCATGTATAAAATTAACACACATACAGTAATCCTTCGATTTACGTCGCCTCGATTAACGTTGTTTCGATTTACGTCGTCGAATTTTTTGTTCCCTCTAACTTCAATTTGCGTCGTCATTCGAATTTTTTTGGAACCAACTGCGACGTAAATCGAGGGATTACTGGAACTTTTTTAAGGTCCTTGTTAAAAACATACTATTTTGTCGTATGAGCAATATGAAATTCGATTTACGTCGCCTTTTTTTAGAACCAACTGCGACGTAAATCGAGGGATTACTGTACAGCATAAGTGGTGTGGTCGTAGTCCTGACTGAAGAGTTGTTATTATCAATTATATATATATGTATGTATGTGCATGTCTCAGAAGAATCCAAACATCGGTTCCCGCCAAAGAGTCTAAACCTTCGAGAGATTCAGCCGCATCATAGCATAGCTAGATAGTTACAGAAGAGATGTCCTATAGACTCCAACTTTTTTCTTCATTACATTGTACCTTACAGTAATCCGGTTGCTTCAGTTATCAGCCTCACTCTGGATTTTTCTATAGCCAGCACCAACTGCCGTAGATAGAAGGCCAAAGGCTCTTGGGCATACAAAATTTCATTCTGTCCTCCTAACGCTTCTGCTCCTTCTTAGGTTAGGTTAGGTTAGAGGACGTGTACTTGTCAATTAAGACAAGTACAGTACCCGGAGGTCGAATTGATCCATTGTACAACGTCGTAGTTTCTCACACCACTTATGTTGTGTGTATTAATTTTATAAATGAGTGGTGGGACCTACAGTTTAAAGTCGACTCCGAACGACAGATATTTGAGAAACTTTTCATAGCAATTTTATTTACTCTCAGAGTTTTTGCCAGAAATCTGCTGAGAGGAAGTCGCCGAAGAAATACTTTTTGTATTTCGTCTTGATATAATAAGCCAACACACTACCTACTAGACTACGGCGACTTCTTTCTGATCTTTATTCTGATGGTTGAGGTAGCAGAGGAGGATTAGGACCAACCACCAAATGATTCTTGAAGATTAAATGATGCCATTATCCTTCATATTCTCATAGTACCGCAAGAGAAGTAGTCCTTCATTCCACTTCAAATAGGTATTCCGCAGTTTATGTTTCCGCAACGATGACTATCATATTAGATTAACGGAATCCAAATTCTTGAAGATTGACTGAATGCTTATCTATCTTTTCGTGTATTGTTTAAACGTTTTTGTGTACTTTTGATCCGTGGTTCTTCTCCTCGGAGCAGTGTAAGAGATGTAGTTCCTCACTACTTCAACTAGGTTTTTCTGAGCATAAAGCTTCCGCAGCAAGGATAAACTTGGATATTATTCTCTCAAGATACATCGCTCTACATATATTTATTCACCGAACCACTTTTATGCCAAGGTATAGTCTTTACAACCATGGTTTCCTTTTTCCCGGCACCAAGGACAACGTTTTGCTCATCATCTGATAGTCTACCGTTATGCATTAACGCCACACACTTTTCGAATATGTGTTAAGATGATTCGTTCTCATCATCAGGAGCCTAGAGACCTAATTAAAAGGACGGTTACTAACCTTAGGCTGCTTCTAGGTAGTCTGATACTTGACCCAATTTTTTTTTAATTGTAATTGCCCAACCACAGTTTAGATTGCTTGAAAAGAGTCTATGCCTCTCTTTGCTTTGAATAACTATGCCCTATCAAACGTCTCTTGCTACTCACACACAGCATATCAGCGGCGTGAAAGCTCCTCTCCTCGGAAGCCCATCTGTCTCTTTATTGCCGGGAGTTCCCGCATCAACTTAGACTCTGAAGAATATGACGCTATTTCCCCTGCCTAGCTAAATCAGATTTCCCAAAGCTAAATCATACATAATTGGTCATTACAACCCTTCAGTCAGGATTACGACCTAGCTTCTCACACAACTTATGTTGTCTGCGTTAATTTTATAGACGAGTGGCGGGACCCACAATTTAAAGTCGACTCCGAAAGACAGATTCCTGAGAAACTTCTTTACTCTCAGAGTATTTGCCAGAAATCTGCTGAGAGGAAGTAGCCGAAGAAATATTTGTTTTTCATATTCGTTATGATGTCTGACCTGGGGTTTGAGCCGTGGCCTTACGTCTAATAAGCCAGCACACTACCTAATAGACCACGGCGACTTCAAAGTTAAATAAGATTTCCCAAAGTTAATCTATTTCCGAGTTAACCTCATAAGAATTGAGTGCTCGGTTGGCGACCTGACTCTCAGATAGTCTTGCTACGTCTCGTTCTCTATACTCTCTGTTGGAGATGAATTAAGCATATCTTTCGATGGCGTAGAATTTGAACTGAGCATATCTTTGTCTACTTACTGCCAAGAGTTTTCACATCACCCGAGCCTCAGTAGATGGTGATACTATTTCCTCTCCCTAACTAATTCAGCTTTCCCACACAATCTTATACTATTTCCGAGGTAACCTCACAGGAGTTGAGTACTCGGATGGCAACCTGATTCTGAGATAGTATTGCTACGTCCCGTTCTCTGTACTCTCTGTCAAAGTTCAATTGAGTATATCTGCCGATGGCATAGAATTCAACTTAGAAGATACCCATGAGCTTAAAATATTCCACTCTGGAAAGGAGCTGAGAAATTTCTTAGAGAGTGAATGAACCACCGAGGGTATAGCATATGATTTTTGGAAGCCTAATTGATTTTCTTAGTATAGATTAGAGATGGGTATTGCATTTGCTTGGTTGCGAAAGCTGTGTGTGTATTTTTTTAATCCTTTACACAGCCGACGTCTCTGTTTGCACTTGTATGTGTCATGCAAACATTTCATTTTTAAATATATTTCGGTTGTTTTATTATTATTTTGTTGTTGTTGTTTATCTTTTGCATGGCATTAAATTTATTTTGCGGTTACCGAAAAATCGTAGCAATACCCACACACTCGCTGAACAAGTGAAAATACAAAATATGTGTGTGCCCGTCGTCGTATACTGTCGCATAATGATGACTAAATAAACCCAACGATTTAAACGAATTCCTGAATACGGTAGCGAATGCGAATGGTAGCGAGTGTTGTGTTTGAGGCTCTTTTTTTAATAAAGGGTGTTTTTTATAGAGGTATAGAACTTTAAGTTGCAATAAAACAACGATGGATTATTCGATTGACATGAATTTTATTTATCCGAAAGATAATCTTGTGGCATTACATTTTAAATATGATTTCTGGCATATGACCGCCAGTGTGGCCGTATATCGGCAATAATACGGCGAATGTTGTCTTCCAAATGGTCAAGCGTTTGTGGCTTTACCGCATAGACCAGTGACTTTACATAGCCCCACAGAAAGTAGTCTAGCTGTGTTAAATCACAAGATCTTGGAGGCCAATTCACAGGTCCAAAACGTGAAATTAGGCGGTCACCAAACGTGTCTTTCAATAAATCTATTGTAGCACGAGCTGTGTGACATGTTGCGCCGTCTTGTTGAAACCACATCTCCTGGACATCATGGTTATTCAATTCAGGAATGAAAAAGTTAGTAATCATGGCTCTATACCGATCACCATTGACTGTAACGTTCTGGCCACCATCGTTTTTGAAAAAGTACGGACCAATGATTCCACCAGCCCATAAAGCGCACCAAACAGTCAGTTTTTCTGGATGTAACGGTGTTTCCATATACACTTGAGGATTACCTTCACTCCATAAGAGTAAACGTGAATAAGAGTAAACGTGGTGCGAAAACGTTCCATGGTTAATCGAATTAACTGCTCTGATGGACGATTTTGTCGACGATAAAATGGACGTAGTGCGCGATACGTGTTCCGCACAGAACCATTATTTTCGAAATAAAATTGCACTATTTGCAAGCGTTGTTCAGGCGTGAGTCTATTCATGATGAATTGCCAAACCAAACTGAGAATAAATCACTTGACAGCTGTTAAATCGGTCGCCATCTTGAAAAGTAATGCCAACTTAAAGTTCTATACCTCTATAAAAAAACACCCTTTATTAAATAACCACACACGGAAAAGTAATGTTTTTCAAGAGAGGGGCATAATACGATACCCATGGGTTTTTGTGATGGCCCCCCAAAACAAAAACTAAAAAAAAATTGTTTTTATTGTTTGGAAAACATTTTTAAACTTAAAATGAAATGGATTTGGGATTTCGATTTCCTTTTTTTTCGAACATTTAAAGTTAAATGTACATTATGAATCATTATTCATTGTGGTTAATGCACTTTTGCCAATAAAAATGTGGTTTTTTTTTTTACATAAAAACAAATATTTATTAATTTCATTCAAATTTAACGCAATGAATTTACGCGAGTCAGTATTTAAATGAATTATTTTAGTTTTCAATAAAGTAAATCAGGAAATCAGGTTTCAAGCTACAGCAGGTTAATTTATGTGATGCTGCATACGTCAGAATGCGTTGAACTTTATCTCGTCTACGTCTGTTAATTCCTCGTTAGACGTGATATGTAGGTTAGGTGGTATCAAACACATATAAAAGACCGAAAGAGGTTTCCATTGAGCCCATTATTTAAATTTGAATTAAAAGGATGTTAATGTACGCCATTAGTAAGAGGTTTGCGTTTCCTAAGCCATTTGAATTTGCCAGTAAGCCTTGTAATGTTCCTTACCTTAATTTTAGACAATTCCATCAAGGATATCAAGAATGGGATTCATTCCCGCTATTTTAGCGATTGTTAGACATTCACACTTTAAGTGATATACGTTCTCTTGTCCACTTTTACCGACTGCTGCAGAAATGATGGGCCAGTATTAGACAATGTAACTTGAGAAAAGAGGCTTCATGATGAATTTCAATTCAGGAGAGAAAAAAAACTGTTTCATCCTCTCTGCCAGCTCAATCCAACAGCCGAATAGATTTCCTCCCCATACTCAAAATAGTGGCATTCTTTCCCTAATTTTTAGCATCATTAAAGCCATACAGTGTGATACCCGTTCTGGCGAGTGCTTTCGCGATTGAGTTTCCCAGTAAACTCCTGTGCACAAGGTCCTAAATAAGAGGGACCCCCAGAATAACCCGCCATTTCCCGGAGAAATAGAAAAGTTGAGGATTATTCAAAGGTCTCTATTATTTTGGTCCCTGGCCCATTGTGTTGCGAAAGTACAATCCAGAACGAGTACCACAAAGGGCAAGCACCCACGTGATCCGCTAATAGGAAGTCTCCTTAACAACAATTACGCTGGAAATTAAAGGAAATTATATTTATTGGATAACGCTTCCATGGGAGAAGAGACGGCCTATTCGACTACCAGGTTGTATTGGCAAAATCTTAGCCTAAGAAAAAAACTTATTTTTCTCTCCCGCCTCGACATTTTTTATATGGCCTCTGTCCTCACGAAACGCTGCTTATTAGAGACAGGCGCGTTCGCCGTCAAGTTATCCCATTGGGTAATTTGTACAGAAGTTGCGACTTGGAGGAGGAGGAGATCGCCTGCCATGTAATATGTCACTGTCTAGCATTCGCACTAACGCATAGGAATATTCTGAGAATCTTATCGTCCCTAACGAAACTGTCTTAATTTAGGATAAGGAATATTGACCGCTGTATAAGTGATTCTGGGTGGCTTGGGCTAGAGGAGACTTCCTAATAATGAATATGGCAGCATAATAGGCCTAAGTGGGAACCTCACTTGTTCCGTGGTAAAGTGCCACCTAACCTAAACAAATTTCACATGCCTAAATCGTTAAAAATGATTAATTTGTGCAACTTTTAATGGTTAAGATAATTTTTAATAAATAATAATAATCCAACAACAACAATAATAATCCAATTACACTCAAAATAATTGCCCTTTCTCGCCCTCAACAACTTACACTTTCCAAATAGTAGGGTCAACCCTCTGGTGTTGACCTCAGTTAGAAAGTGCACTTCCAGAACGTGGAACATTGTGTTTAACTAAGATTTTAAAAATATTTTCCTTATAAAAGTTTTAATTCTTTTAAAGCTCTGCTCTTGAAATCTCGTTAATTAATAATGCAAATTTCATATAAATTTTGTTGAAAAAAAAAATTGTGTTTTTAAGAGGATTAATGTCTACTCGTATAGTGATTAAACACTGTTGCGGAAAGTCATAAAATAATTAATTTCAATAAAAAACGAATGTAAACATAAAAAAAAATTAAATTAAAGAATAATTTAAAAATATTTAATTAAATATGTGTCATGTACACACATAAATACTTTTCTAAAAAAATAATAAGTGTTTGGAAAAGGAATAAAAAATACCATTTAAACTGGATAACAGTTTCCTCCTCTTCAGCAGACCCACTATCGCGGTGGGAGCTGCAGTCTTTCCACGTGTCTTCCCTGCGATCAACTTTGAGTAGTTGGTTGGTACTACCCCTTATCCATCATGGAATCGATCCAAGTGAGTCTGGTAATCGAGATTCCTCATTAGCCCAGGATAGGTTGGCCTTCCGAAAGAATTGTTGCCTAATGCCCAATTTAATCGAGGTGAGTTTCATGTCCAATTCGATTGGCGCGGATTCCGGAAGTAGTTTACCTGCTCTGGAAAGCTCATCAGCCCTACAGTTGCCTGGAATGTCGCTGTGCTCGCGGATCTAGACAAGCGAGACGCTGAAGCATTTAGAGAGGACGTCGAGACAACGGCGACACTCCCTGACGAGTTTGGAGTTGACCGTAACACATCAGAAAAGATCGAGATACAGGTGAAAGGAGCACTGTTGATGAGGATCCAATTAGCTGCTTCATGAATATCCAACACCTCAGCCTAAAACACGCTACAGTGATCCGGTAGTCGGAGGGAAACGTATAGGTTGATTTTTTCTGAAAGGTCAGCGCTTCCAACCTTATCATAGAGCTTGGAGCCATCGATGTATATAAGCAAGGATTCCGAGGAAATCTTGTTAGAGATCCAGTCATCTTTGCTCGGAATTAGAAAGTGAAATCCCATATCCAAACAATATTCCGTAGTGAAATAATCGATGTTCGATGGGGCTGGGGGTTAACCTCTAAAAAAGAAGAGTGCCCAGAATGTATGAGGCGCCAGCGAGACATATCATTGAGTCTGGTCGCGGCAAATTTTGCTGCTTGTTTAACAAGGAGCGCAGTCGGAGGCCAGTTAAGCATTGCGAACAAGGCTTTTGTAGGAATAGTGCGTAAAGCACTTGTAATTAGAATAGCTGCAGATCATTTGACTTTGTCAAGAAATCTGATATTATATTGTCTGTCCAGAGCAGTCCGCCAGAAAGCAACTCCATATAGTAGGTTGTATTCGATGACTGCAGAAGATATCCAGCGTGTGATATTAGGGCATCGGCCCCATCTGGGTCCAAGTACTCTTCTGCAGAAGTAGGCAGAGGCACCACTTCGCGGTAATCACACCATAGGTCAGCAACTTTGGCAACCCTCCAGTTACCAGTCAGTGTTGCTGACCCGAAGGACCTTCAAAACGATCTCTGAGGCTAACGGTTCGGCCGGGATTCTGCCTCTCGACCTGGGGCGATTTTTGATCTGGTCCACAGAAACAGCGGCAAGCTTGGCTCCTGGCCGCATTTCGCCATTCTTGCTGATGGTCACCTTATAGAGCTCCAAAAATCGGAGATCTGAGCCATCCTAAGAGTACTGGTCGATCTCTTGAAAACATTGCTGCCGTAAACGAGTGTTTCCAAAAACCCGAAAATATCAATTCGACATCGTTATCAACAACTTTCAACTTTACTCAGCACTTATGTAGCAAGTTTGACAAAAGACCTCCACGATTATGCGTACAAAATTTAGTTTACTCAGCAGCTCCTTTCTTCAATACCGGCAGAAACACAGGAATTATTATTTTATTTTTTTATTGTGGTTTATTATTATTATTTTTGTTATTTATTTTAATTATTTATTATTATTTTTATTATAAATAATATTTCACTCTTTTGTACAAACGGTTATAAGGTACTCGTCGTTTTATATTTAGTACTTAAAAATACGACTCTGTTACGCTAAACATCCACTTTGTAACACATCTCGTTGTTACCAGCTGTTATATTTGACGTTTTGTTTCGTTTCAGCTTTGTTCCTATACAAGCCAACATTCAATTACAAAAGCAATTGCCGCTATTTTGTCTTGTTAGAAATAAATGTCAGCATTCCCATATAAAAATCAATTGTGAAATAATTTGTTAATTAAAAATAAAATGGCTTCCACGAAATTAAAAGAAGATTTAGAAAATTGTCTCATTACATTTGATCGTCGGGTGTTACTCACAGAACTCTTGGATGACTACGATTTACCTTATGAGGAGGTCAACCAAGTGGTCGCAAATCATTTGAAGCAGCAAGAAAATAAAAGTGAACTTAAATATGAGAAGCGTTATGTGGTGCATTGTGTACAAGAGGGAGAACATAAAAAGGAAATTTATAAAATAGTGGCAGAAGCAAAACTAAAAGAATGGCTTAAAAAGTTAAAAAATGCCGAATCTTCTTTGTACTCTGTAGAGGTCGTTGGTGGAGCTAAAGCAGCAGCGGAGATCTTTAAGCCAATGAAGGTAAACGAAAACGTTAAAATAAAAGACCGCACTAGTGTAAGGGCCACAACAAGTAATGGTGATTCCTCAGCAGCTGGCAAAATTATTGAAAAGAAGCCAATTAAAGTGGAAACCAAAAATCCATTCCAAGAAACTTCCACTAACAAAACAACTGCAAAATCTCCAGCGAAAGCAAAAACTCCTACTAAAAGCCTATCACATAAAACTGTATCGCCACCTGCCGATAAAAAGTCTGCGGCTAAAAAGGGAGGCATTGACAATTTCTTTGCTCCTGCTACACAGAAGAAAGTGGACACTGAAGCTAAAAGCAGCAAATCAGTGGTCAAACCACCCACACCCAAAAAAATGCAAGACTTCTTTAAAAAGCAAACAGAGAAACCTAAAACCCCCTCTAAAGAATCTGCTAAAAACTCCAAACACAACACATCCATACAACTTTTCGATTCTGAAAACGAAGAAGAAAAACAAGATCCGGAAGAAGTTTCTTCTGATGAGGAAGAAAAAATTGAGGCACTTAAACGTGATATTATATCGTCTGATGTTGAAATGGATGAAGATACCGAAGAAACTGATAATAAACCCTCCACTTCAAGTAAAAGAAGACGTATTTTGGACTCAGATGATGAGGAGAGTGAAGATCCTCCAATTAAACAAGAGAAATTGGATGTAAAAGAAGAAATTAAGGAAGAGGAAGACGTAGAAGAAAAAGTGGAGGAGCCTGAAACCTATTTAGATGAGGAGGGTTTTGTTATAACCAAAAAACCGAAACAAAAAGCTTCTACCCATAAAACAGCGCCAGCTATTAAAACAACACCACCGGTTACTATGAAACCGTCGCCCAAGGAAAGCAAAAAGACCCCGCCATCTGGTAGTAAGGATAATAAGAAATCTGGAAATACCACAGCCAAAACGAAACAAGCTGGTATTATGAGCTTTTTTAGTAAAAAGTAATTAAGGCTGGCCTGTGTTGCAGATTGGGCCATTTAGTTAAAAGTATTTATCCAAGAATTATTATATTTTAAGTGTGTTTTGTGAACAAGAAAATAAATTGTGTTATAAATTATAATTTTGTGTTTTTAACAATGAAGGTTGTGAGACCCACATGGTATAAGATTTCAGGTAGGGGAACAACAGTATATGTATGATCTACGATCTATTTATTAAAATTAAATTACTCCATATTTTTAAATAAAAACCTTTAGAACCAGTAGAATAACAACTGGCCAATGAGATTCGTTAAGGAATTGTCTTCAAAATGGTAACAAGTTATTGATAAAAATGGTGCATACTTCACTGGAATAATTCTTACTTCGTTAAATAATATCTTCAGGTTAAAGGACTTATTTCGGATCTGTTTAACATAAATCACTAGATTGCTAGGATTTCTAGCAAAAGATTAAACCAAGATTCATGACCTTATGGCTACACTTTTTGGGATTACAGTGCACTTATGAATATTTGGCGATGAATAATTGAAATAATAGCCTCCACCCTAGTCAGTTTCAGCTGTAGGTCCACTATGTTCAGTTCTTAATTGATGTAAGTCACGTGCGAGAAGAAATGTAGGATACAGTCGCATATTACCCCAATAATTTTGTGGCTGCTAACCGTGGAAATTCGGTTACCTTCGACTTAGATGTTAAGTTCTCTCCTCAATACCGTACACCTTGAAGTGAAGAACATTCGTTTGATTTTGGAGCTGATTTCGATTATGCAAGAAGTCTACAATGGTGGCACTTTTTTTCACCAATATCTACTCCCGGTGAGTAGTTAGAACACTCATCGCCATATAATGCCATGAGACGTTATGCAGTGGAGCCTAAAGAGTAGGATTAGTGACATTGTTGTACGCCCATATTTATCTTTCGGTATCTTGATCTTTGGTCTCTGCCTTCTAGATTGTTTGTATCCAAGCGCTTGATTTCATTTGGCAGAATGGAGTTCAAAATATTTCCAATTAGCGTATCCAAAAAATCGAAGCCGCAACATGGTCCATCGGTTTTATCCGCCGTGATCTTTTTCAATACAGCTGTTATGCTGAATGCTTCCCTGAAACCTTGTTGATGGTAGGCCAGGGGGAAGTACTCTTTCAAGGGAATTAAATTCTGGATAAATTGGTCTGTTTAATGTCACTAAAAGTGAGACCAGAGTTCCTGTTTTATTATTTAGATATTCGTTATGCTTCAGACTTCATTGAGGCCTCTATGTTAATAATATTTTTAAAAGTTATACAGGGAAGCTGTATAACTGCCCATACTTGAATTGAGCACTAGCTTGCAGTTAGTATCATCACCATAGGTAGGTATCACAGAGAGACTATTGTTTACACCCAAATGTGAGTGGCTACACGCAATAAGCGGAAGTTTTCTTTTTTAATCCCTTTTAAGTTTACAAAATTTTTAAACTTTAACAATAATATTCACTCTAATAATTTCTTTCCTCTTTTTCTTTACAGTTTATTGGCTAAGAAATTCACAATAAAGTTTTGAATTACATTTCAAAACGAATTCCCGCCAAAAAGCAAAACAAATAATTTTTTAAAGACCTGTTGTAGTAAAAAAAGCCTCAAGATTTCTTACAACAAATTAAATTCACCCGGGACACAAGAAAACGCATTCAAAATGCGTTTTGAACCACTGGGACAGAAAATGTTTACACGACGTAATTGGCTGCTGAGATGCAGTATCCTAATCAATATTGCTGTGATTTTGTACATATGCAGTCATGTAATGATTGGCAATCGATATACACTTACCACAGGTTCACAATTGTTTATACAAGAACAGCAAACACAGCAGCAGCAACAACAACAACAGATACAGCAACAGAGTATGGTACGAGAAACCTTAGGGAAAAGTGTAAGTGTTTGAATATTATTTCGTAATTGATTTATAAATTAATATTACTGTGATGTTTTTTTTTTTGTTCTAGGAACAATTATCACAGTTTAATAATGATGATAATAAAATACAACCACCAGCAGAACAACCCGTAGTGGTTCCTCTAAGTGATAGTGGTGGTTCACCGGCAGAAACAAATAAAGATGCTGATGCACCCGAACTGGATCCAAATATTGGTGATCCCGCGGCCGTTATTGGCAATATTGCTTCTGGAGGCAATAGTTATCTTAATAATACCAATAATAGCGATAATGGTGGCAGTTATATTGTCACCGGTGATGAAAAAGACTTTGATGAACGTTTACGCAGCATATTGAAATGCTATGATAAACCGTACGAACCAGAAACTCTGCAACGTGGAGATTTTTGGGTATTGAAAAATTATGTTCGTGCCGAACATGGTGATCTCAAGTGCCACGAATCCATTACCTATACCACACATGCTGATTATACATTTTTAGATAATCTAATACCACTATTGGAAAGGTAAGCCCACCCATTTAATACTTTGCAACTAAACACTCTAATTAAATAATATATTCCAGATGGAATGCTCCTGTTAGTATAGCTATGCATGCACCTGGTACTGACTTCCAACCCACTTTAGATGCCATCAAATATCTAAGAGACTGTCTGCCTGAAAGTAATTTGGTGCGCACCTATACTACGTTTCATATTTACTTTAGTACCAAACATATCCCAAAACAAATACCCAAGTCAGCGGATGCTTTAAAAACGGGCTACAATTGTTCACTGCCCGCTCCATATGTCAATATTACCTCGGGCCATTTGTACAAGTCGCAAAAGAAACTTTTGTATCCGGTTAATGTTGGCCGCAATGTAGCCCGTGACTCGGCCCTTACACATTTTATATTGGCCTCCGATATTGAATTGTATCCGAATCCGGGTCTGGTGAAAAAATTCTTGGAAATGATTGCCAGAAATGAAAAATATTTGCAGAGGAAAGCACCACGGTGAGTATAAAGGAGTGAAAGACATTATTTTGTTCCGTTTTCGAAAGATTTTTATCAAAATGAATGGAACAGAAAAGGAAACTTTAGTTGGAAGTGAAAAAGGGAGAACAAAAATTCGGAATATTTCCATAATAACAACGAAATTAATTCTGTTTCACTTTCTTTTACAGTGTTTTTCCACTTTCCATATTCGAAGTAGAGGAAAGCAGTCCTGTACCACGTGATAAAACCGAATTACAAGAGTTCCTGCGTACAGGCAAGGCAATACCATTTCACAAGCGTGTATGCGCCAGTTGTCATGGTGTACCCAAGTCCAAAGAATGGATGGCTGCCAATGAGACGGAGGAATTAAGTGTCTTCCATATTGGAAAACGTACCGGCTATTTTGTGCATTGGGAACCTATATATATAGGCACAAATGCCGAGCCTCACTACGATGAACGCTTAAGTTGGGAGGGAAAAAGCGACAAAATGACACAGGTAATGTGGAACACATGGAATTGGAATTGGAAAGAGAATGTTTATTAAGATTTTTATTTTCTTTATTTGTGTTTATAGGGCTATGCCTTATGTGTTTTAGATTATGAATTCCATATATTGGATAATGCCTTTCTGGTGCATAAGCCGGGCATAAAAGTCCTAAAGAAAGACACCAGACGAGCCATGTTGGCTGGCAAAACAAATCAACTGATACGCAAAATCATCTATCCGGAATTGAAAATCATGTACGGCACACGTAATGGCTGTGCCGTATAGTGGTTGTTTAAGCATAAAAGTTGAAAAACTTTTCATGCTAAATGTAATTTATGGACGCATTGTTTATCCCTTAAGGATTTAAATTTTTCATGGTGGCATAAAACAGGATTTTTCTATACACTATGGCAAGTGTTTAACGAAAAGTAGAATTTTTTTGTAGCAGGTAGTAAAGAATAGAGAAAGTAAAGTAAAAAATAATTTTCCCAGTTAGAGAATATTAATTAAAAAAGTAATAAGTATAGGAAAAAAAGCTTTTAGGGAGTTACCAAGTATTGTCTTAAAAAGTATTTTCAGTTGTTTTAATTTGTATAAAAACAAAATGAACCATGAATTATTTTTTAAATTTATAAGGGATAACAAAACAAAAAACAAACAAAAAATATTAGAATATAAATAATTTATTTTAAAGATTTTAACACAAAAAAAGACTAAGAAAATTTAATTAAAACATAGTAAAAAAAACACAAACAAAACAAAACTATTATAAAATCTTAAAACAAAAAAAATTGAAAATGTTAAGTAAATAATGATGATGAATATTTTTGTAAAAATTATTAATTTTTAAGCCTGAAAAGAAAACCTAAACTTAAGAAAAGGATTTGATTTCAAAACAGCTTTGAAAGCGCTATTAAATAGTTTATTTTTTAATTATAATTTTTTCTTTAGTTTTTATTTTTAATTAATTTATAAAAAAATATGTTAAAAATTTTCTTTTTTTTCCCCTTTTATTCGAAAAAGCAAAGAAAATTATTTCTTTTATTTTACTATATCCTCCTAGATATTATTAATGAACTTCCTTTTATTTTTACGTACGCAAACAATATTATTATTCTTAAATAGAGAAAAAAGTCAATGCATTTCTTTTACTTTAATTACTTATTAAAAAATTGTTATGAAAATAATAATAATAAATGAAGACTTAGTTTAATTTATTAATTAATATTAATTAAACAACTTAAACAAAAACTATTTAAAAATATAATTATAATATTTTAAAAAAATGAACACTTTACTCAGATATTGTATTTAAAAACACGTTGAAATGTTTTGAAAATCTTGGAAATTAATTTGGCAAATATACTCGGAAAAATATTGTTTATAATTCTTAAAATAACTGCCATAAAGTATATAATAATACTGATCTTTATTCCATTATTTAAGTGTTCCTGTTCTTAAATTTAAAATTAGATTTCTCTGTCCCTAACAAAATTGAAACTATATTTTCATTTCTATTCAATTTTCTTTTCGGTTTGTATTCCAAATCGAGCAAATAATGCCGTATTTGTTGTTGTTTTTAGAATATATTTGAATTCGATTTGATTTGTTTAAATTTTTTGAAAATTTTCCTTAGAAGAATCATAAAAATCTGCTTTTTTTTTCCTCCTAGCTTGTTAAGAATACTGACCCAGTAGTTAAACTACTCAACTTCTTCGACGTAGTGGTCTTTATTTACTGCATTTATACGCATCGGTATAGCCTTTGTTATTTTTATAATAGGTTGGTAAGAGTAGTGTACCACTGCATTAGCAGCCGTTCGCCTACAATCGAACACCCAGTCAGTCAGTTAATAACAAAAACCTTTCAAAAAATGTAGAAAGGGAAAGAAAATAGCAAAAGTATGTAACAAAAGATAGGAAAAAACGAAAAGAAGAACGTAAAGACAGATGCCTCCTATCCATCACACACAAACTGACTTAATATTCCGTATATAAATACGTAGATATCTCCAGTCAGACAATCCCGTTCACATACTCTGTTAGATCCTTAATCTTATTCTTACAAATCTCTGACAGGGTTTATGCATTTCAATTCGAAAAAAAAATGTTCGACACAATGTTTCACAACGTGAAATTCGAATGAATACTTTCGAATTGGTATACAAAATAACCTCTCAGTTCCTTTTATGAGTACAAATGTAAGAAAAATAGTTCACTGTTTCTCCTCCCGCTTTAAATAACTTACAGAAATCAGATCTGTTGATCCTGTGCATAAAGGGGTCATAATCCGTTTAGTAAATCCCTCCTACGCATGCCTGAAATTAATTTCGTATCTGTAGAATTGTGCTTTGACCACAAGGCACTACTAGCCCTATATTCCGATTTAAATCTCCATGATCGACTTATAAGTCAATCGAATCTTCTTGAAAATTTACTGACCTGTCTCGCTTATCCTGATCTGTCTAAATTGACAATTCGATATAATGGCGCTTAGCAACTTCTTACATTACCAGATGTAACATTTTGATTGGATATCTAAAAACATCTCTGAGAGGTCTTACATATGCCGCCTACTAAACTAAATCTAAAGCATCGAGTGTATCCTATGCACTTGAGTGATGTCTCCACTGTGACTAGTAACTTTGTTATTACTATGTGGAGTACACTAAGAGATAGACTAAGAGCTCACAGGCTTGCCGCAGTTTAGTTTTCATAATCTTTTCACAGAATTGATATTCGTAGAGTGATCTCATGGAGCATGGAAAATTGACATTGTTGTTCGTTATACTCCGTGAAAAAAATTTCAAAATTATAGGGGGCTGTGAACTTCTAGAATTGAAGCAAAGAAGAGAATAGATCGGTTTCCGTCTTCCGAGAGCAACTAACGTAGTAATACAATATGTCCAGAAAATGGAAAACTGCTCTTATGGAAGGCCACATAAAGGCTAATTGAAGACATTAGCATATCCACTTATTCTTTATAGGACTGAGTAGAGTCATATTACTTCAATTATATTTAAACTATAATGGAGCAGTACTTTCATGTAAGATTATTCGGTGTAATGGGATTATATACTCCACTAGTGTGCTAACAACGTTGCATATGTCCGCATAGTATTCGTATTTAATGTACGAAACATAAGCTGGTGGAAAATATTTCCTTACGCTGATTCATTTTTTTTTATTTTACTTGGAATACAAACGGCAATAAAAATTGTAATAGAATTGAAAACAATGAAGAGGAAGATATCATATTTTTTTAATCTAATTTTTTTTCACAAGCTGTATACAATTCCTTTTGAACTTGATTTCTCTGCCTATATATAAGCTGCAGTTAAATTAGTTAAATTATCGTTCTTTTTAGCAAATCTTTTTTTCTTTTAATTTTTAATAAATAATTTAATTTCTTTTAGTATTGTTTTTTGATTTAAATAAAAAAAAAATTTTTTTTTAATCATCTTAGAAACTCATTATTAAATTACGATTTTAAGCTGTAAAACCGTGATATTTGTACTAGTAATTGTTTAATTATTTTATTAAAAAAAACAAGAAAAAATCTTAAATAAAATACAAAAAAAAAACAAATTAAACTTAATTTAAAATTTAAGCTAAAAACTAAGTTTAGTCTTAAAAAAAAATTATAAAACAACCTTGCACATGTGTAGCATATATACTTTACTTTAAAATAAAATGTTTAAATTTAAAACAATTCATGTAAATACGTAAAGAAATTAATATATAGTATACTAAACAGCTATATTTTTCAAACTTTAAATTAAATATCAAGAATTAAATAATAATTAAACAAAAAAACAAACAAAATCGGGTGGTAGGTTATTATAAATAAAATGATTTTTTTTTTAATTTCTTAATCAAATTTTAATAATACATAATTCTAAGTAATTTATAAAATAAATAAAAACAAAAACAAATAGAAAAAAACTAGAAGACTTAAAGGCTTTTTTCGGCTATATAAACAAAAAAATTTTGAATTGAAATGTCAGTTAAATTATGTTAATATCTTATCTCTTTAGCCACTAACTCAATTGTTAGGTGCCTAGTTTAAGTTATTATTTTTTTAAATGTAAAAATATAGAGAAAAAAAAATAAAATTAAATTAAACTAAAGAGACCTAAAAATAAAATTAAATAGTAAAGCTATCCTTAAAGAAAAAAATAAAACAATAAAATTGAAATGAATTAAACAAGAAAATTCCTTTGACCTAAAAAACTAAAATAAAAAAACAAAAATATCATCTGAAATTTTAAATAATGGACTCATTTAATTGGAGATAAGATGAAAATAAAAATATTTTTTTATTCAAGACACAATGCTATACAGAAAATTTATGAATAAATTTGGAAATGCATTTATTTATTTTTTTTTTTTTTGTTTACTACAGTTTTATATGTTTAAGAATTTATGAATAACAGAAGTATAAAAAAGTCAGAAATTAAAAAAAATATAAAAAAACAGAAATTAATAGAATTTTGTGTATCTTACTAAGCCATTCCGGGGTTTAGTAGACAGACATAAATCTTTATACTTTTTCATTTAATTTCACAAGAACTGCGAAATATAGAAAAGAGAAAATAATATCAACTACAGGCACTCTACAAACTACCTCTGTTTGGTTTTCAATTTTCTACAAGTGAAATTAGACTTTTTTTAACATTTTATTTCCATTTTATTGTATCTGTTAAATATTAATGAAATTAAATTTAATGTTCGAAACTTCGTTCCCCTTGATTAGGTTCAGATATAAGAGGCAGAACGTTTGCCCTTGGTTAGGTTCAGAGATCAGAAACAGAAAGTCTTGCATCTGAGTTATTTATTGAATAATACCTGTAGTTTATTTAGGTTGGATGGACAGTACCCGGAGGTCGAATTGACCCATTGTAAAACTGTAGTTTATTTACTTGTTACGTTTCATTTCCATTCAACAAATTACACTTTACATATGTGTTGAATGTTCTTAGCTTATTTTGTATGAGCATTTCCACTCTAATTTTTATATACTCAAAATGCCGTCCTCGCTTTGCTTAGAGTCACTATACTGCCTTTTATAGTCGGCTTGGAGGCATGTTAAACTTCTTTATTTTCTTGTATTTGCTAATCGTTGCAGATTGAATTTTGATTACATCTTGGGCGAGCATAAACCATTATTAGCCACCATATAAACAATTGAGTTAACAGGACTAAGAACTATGCCTCCTAATGTAAGTGATAGAACTAAGAGTTATGTATCCTAAGTAGCTCTGGTGAATCGCATTGTTTTATGGGGTATTACTTCTTTCCTTCTAAATGCTTTCCATATCTCACTTCATGTTATGGACTTAAAGGCTTTTTCAAATTGATAAAAAAAAATTGATGTTTGAAGCGGATTATAAGCTAGCGGGGGTCAGTGCAGTGGACCCTATATCTTCAAAAACAATGATGGTTAGAATGTTACTATGAATTGTGAACAATAAAGGGACATGATTAGAAATTTGTTTGTACATCTATTAGCTGGCTTTGTCGTCGACGTAGCCCATGTGTTGGCTTATTAGACGTAAAGCCAGGGTTCGAGCCCCAGGCTAGACAAATACAAAAAGGATTTCTTCGTCGACTTCCTCTCAGCAGATTTCTGGCAAAAACTCTGTGAGTAATTAAAATTGCCATGAAAAAGTTTCTCAAAAATCTGTCGTTTGGAGTCGACTTTAAACTGTAGGTCCCACCACTCATGTATAAAAAAAATTAACACACACAACTTAAGTGGTGTGAGAAACTAGGACGTTGTAGAAGGGGTCAGTTCGATCCCTTAATTGACAAGTACACGTCCTCTAACCTAACCTAAATTATTAGCTGGCTTTAATCTTGCTGGCATGAGGCTCCAGCAGGATGGGTCTACATACATGCCACTTAATGCGTGCTACAACTAATTTACTCAAAGAAACTTTCAATAAAAGAGTATTTTCATAAAATGGCTCAATGAACTTTGTTGCTATTGGCGAAGTTCGTAGTCGCCGTAGTATAGGCTTATTTAGACATAAGACCACCGTTCAAATCCCACTTCGGACATCAAAACGAAATATGAAAAAAATATTTCTTCGGCGACTTCCTCTCAGTAGATTTCTGGCAAAAACTCTGAGAGTAAATGAAGTTGACAAGAAAAGTTTCTCAAAAATCTGTCGTTCGGAGTCGACTTTAAACTGTAGGTACCGCCACTCATGTATAAAATTAATACACACAACATGAGTGGCGTTAGAAGCTAGTCCGTAATCCTGACTGGAGGGTTGTAATGGCCAATTATGTATGTATTGGCGAAGTACAGTTCAAAAAGTTTGTGTAAATAAGATTTCCAGATTTGGCCTTGAAGAGCTATGGCGACAATATGACCGAAATCATATTCAAACATTAATTTCATAAAATTTTCTATTCAACAAAGCCCGTTGTATTGATATTAAAGTCTTTCTTTTAAAAATGGTTTCGTTTAAACTTATACTCTTTTAAATTTAAATGCTCTTCTAAATTTTTGTTTTTGGTTTTAATTTTTTAGTTTTTCTTTTACTTATGTTTTTTTGTTTTATTAAAAATTATTATTTAAAACAAATATTAGTTTTATTACGTCAATCTGTGTTTGGAAATACTATTTCTATGGCATTTTATATATTTTCTACTAACGAAACAGAATGATCGCTTTTGCAGCATTTTATAATTTATTCTGAATACGTCGATTCCTAATAATAATAAAAAATGTATTAAAATTTATTATAATGTTTTGAATTTTACAAATAAATTTTGAATAATTTATTAATGAGTAATATTCCGGCTTATTGAAACAACTTTTGTCTTAAACTAGATTTGCAAATAAGTATAGAATTTTTTTCTAAAAAAATAAATAAATATTTATTCAAAAATATCTCTGATTATGAGTTCATTATTAAATTATTAACAAATTCAAATACAAGTTTTCAACCATAAATGAATATAATAAATAGCCTATGACAAAAACAAATAAATTATTAAACAATTATTAAAAAAAAAGAATGAAAAAAATAAATAAAAAACAAAAATCACGCGCAAATAAAATTTAATTTAAATAAAAAAAAATACAAAATAATATAAAAACCAACCATATAAAATTATATATGGCGGAATCAAAAAAATAAAAAAAAAATAAAATAAATTAAAAAAAAAATAAAAAAAATTAATTCAAATTAGTTTTTATGAAATGGAAAAATAAAAATTATTTTAAAGTGCCTTAGATAAAATGAAATGTAATTATAAAAAAAAGAAAATTATATAAAACGAAAACAAACATTAAAAATAAAAAATAAACACAAAATAAAAAAATTCTTAAAGAATTTCTGAATAAAAACCAACAAAAAAAAAATAAATATAGTTTTACTAACAAATTCTTTTAATTAAAAACTCTTTTTCCTCTTTAAAATAGAACAATTTTAATAATTCAATTTAGTTTTATTTCATTTAAATTAATGGACTGATAAAAACAAAACCATTAAGAAACTCCTACTCCTGCAAGTCTTCTTGTAAATGTAAAAAACAAAATTAATTTAAAAACACGTTTCTTATTCAGTTTAAGTATTAAAGTCTTAAGTCATTTTAAACAAATTATTTTTCTTCCTTTTTTCCAAATATTATTTTTTATTAATTTTATGTTGTCTTGCAAAATAAGAAATTAGTTTTAAAAACAAAGTACTTCTATTCCTATTAATTTAATAAAACAAAAGAAATAAGAATAAAATAAAAGAAAAAATTTTTAATTTTTTAATATTTTTACTTCCTTTAAGAAAAAAAAAACGAAACTTAAAAAAATAGTATTTTTAAGAAACAACAAATTGACTTTGAAAAAATAAAACGAATTGTATATAATGTTAATTACAATTCTAAGAAATTAAATAAAAATGCTAAACAAACATTTAAAGTTTAACGAAATGAAATAAAATGCAAAAGAAAAACTTTAAAAGGAAATTTTATTTGAAATTAAAAAGGAAGTAGTAGTAGAAGTATTCAATATGGTTGGTAGTGGTAACATTTAAATTGATGTAGCTGCTGCAGATAATCAGGATATCTAACAATTAATTACTATATTAAAACTATTAAACTTCCTTCAAATTACATATGTATCAGAGATCAGCAATGAGTATTCAAAAAGATAAGTAGAATCGAATCATACTCATAATTTCTGATTTGAATATTAATTCATACTACTCATATTCAAAGTTTGAAGTACTCATCATACTCATACTTAACAACACGTATGACGTTTGTTGATTTCGACTCTCCGTGACTCAACATTTACAAGAATTAGAAAATAAGTATGATTCGCGTACTAGCACTGCAATACTCACTAGGTTATGTAGTTGCTTAGCTAGTTGTCTTTGACTTTTTTTTTGTAAATGCAACAACAATTAAGACTGTAAATTTTGATGAATGATTCGAGTCACTCGAAAACATATTTCGAATAATGTGAGTTTGATGTCAACATTGTATTCATACTCATTGTACTCATACTTATAAATCAACGTTGTAGTGAGCACGAATGAATCAGAAGAGTAGTTAAATTTCAATATTGTTGACTCACTTATATTCAAAATTTCATGAGTGCGTATGAGCAGTGAAAAAAAATTCATTGCTGATCTCTGATATGTGTTGTATTTTGCTCGATTTGAATTCTTTGTTGAGTGCCGACATTGAGGCTCTCCATAGATTCAATATTAGTTTGAGCTGGTTGAGAAGTGTTAGGGCTTCAATGGTGTAGTCGCGGTCTCTTGTGTTTTTGTGGTCTGTGTTAGTCCTCCGCTTCCTTTATTCTCCCTGTCCTACTTCCTCTCCTTTTCCCTATCTCTTTTATTATCCACTCTCCTTTAGGACGTAGTAGAATGGCTCAACTTGACCTCCGGTACTGTACTAGTCTTAATGGCAAGTACACGTCCTCTAACCTAACATAAACTTATTATCCCAAAGCTCCTGTGTGGAACGTATTATATATTTAAACTCTATTTCAATTAAATTCTGTGATAGCCAAATGATCCGCATAAATGTCCAAAATGCATGCAGGGACAGAAGAAAGTGTATTCATCAACCATTGTCAGGAAATCATGCAGTATTTTTGCTGCGAAATATTGTGTCTTTCAGGAGGACATTCTAGAAGTTGTTAACGTCACGAAACTAGTCAGGACACATATATCGAAGAGCTCAAGAGTAGAATATTGCACTGAAGAATTTGAAGGGACATACTTCTAGGTTTACGAGTCAGTTACATGACAGTGGATCTTGTGCGCATTACAATGGCTCGACTTCGAGATTTCCTGTAGTTCAGTTGCAACTATTTGCTAATGTCACAGAGTAAGGAAATATACAGTCCACATACAGTGGTGTATGTGATTTTTATCAAATTGAAAAAAGTGTTATAGCGTTGTTTAAGGCAGTTACAATTAAGAATGTGTGAAGACAAAAGCGAATAATAAAAATATCATCTAGAAATTATTAGAAAACTACAAAAAATTAGAAGGAAAAAAGTTTACATATGTAGATTTTTTTCTTTGATTGTATACCGAATAGCTCTTGCGTAAAGCTCTAATCACACGGGATAAATATTAGTTTAGCATGAAATGTATACGTATACACTGCTTTGTATGTATTAGTGTTTTTGCGTTCATTTGATGTTTGGTTTTTTAAGGGTACACAACAAATAAACGAATAATTTTAAAATTATTCTATGCGGAATTTCACAAATTTTCGACTAATAATTGTTTTCAATTCATTTATTTTTGTTTTAATATTTTGCTTATAAATTACGTGCAGATTATTGAAACTAATTATTTACAAAAATCTCTTTGTTCATTCGCAAATATTTTATTGGAATTTCGAAATGATAGACACAATGTATAGCACAGGCAATAAGAAAGAGGAATCTGTAAATGGAAAACCAACAGACATGTAATGGTTCCAAAATAAAGAAAAAATCCAAGATTTTATACAAATGCAACTAACGACTAAATCAACTCTGTTAAAAAAAAAAATCTTGCCTACCCTGATTTTTGAAAATGTGTATGTATTAGTTTTGTGCTGGTAATGCTGGGTTGTATCTGACTGAAACTTTAAGCCACCGAAAAACCATTCTCTTCACCCCTCTTGCCTATAAACTACCATTTTACGCCAGCACAATTGTTCTCGTGTGAATTGGCGCTAACAGTATGAAAAGTCATACCTTTAAATTTCATATCTGTCCTCGAAATATAAGAGGTTCCTAAGCGCCTTTATATCAGATTTTTGAATTAAAATAGACTGGGTACCTGGTAATTGTCACGTGACCGGCAACGTAGTTACAAATGAACTGGTAAGTTCAGGATCTGTTTTGATAACGATAGAGATAGAGGTCCACGACCAATATGTTTGATTCACTTACCAATCGTAAATGGAAATGTAGATCGGACGGTAGGGTCACAAGAGCCTTATGGCCAAATATCATATTTTATGTCACTGTGGTTGTCTGCAGGCATGTAAGCAGAGATAGCTTGTAATTCAATTTGTCGCATAACTAGTAGATATGAACTTTTATAAACTTAAGGATTTAAAAGGGCTTGTGAATGGGAGCTGGGTTTCTTGCGCTTCCACTTTCTTTTATTTATTTTTTCTCTCTTCCTTCCTCTGTCAAGATGAGATAGTATTTTATTCTTTTTTTAGTGTACAAATACTAGACAAACCTGATGCAAAGTAGACTGTGGAAATGAAAATTTAGGATACCACACTTCTTGGTTCATTCTAAAAGTAGTGTTTCTTTAACAAATAAATCAAGGAAGGTTTTATAAGTGAACGTGCTCTCTCTGTGCGATGTTGACTTGTGATGCAAAAAAAAAATGAATTTTGGAAAATAAGATAATGTAGACGGTAGGAGTTCACACGAATAAATTTGGAAATACCTTCAGGCTTATAATCTTGATTGCTTTTTTTTTTGATAAAATTTATAATAAAAAACAGAACAACACGTAAGTGGTAATTGAAAGACTAGTAGGTAGACTGCAGTCGATATAACAACCATAGGATTCAGGGTCTCATGCCTACGCTATGCACCTAAGACATCCTATGCGATTTAGGTATACGACTAGATCGGAATGTACTCCACGGACACTTGTTAGAGTACTGAGATGGCTTTTATTCGAGCTTAATATACTCATTATTGTACTCCCCTTATGATTGTCCTCTCCAATATATTTAAGATACAAAATATATTGTTATTCTCGATACTTTTCATATAAACTTTTTGCTTAATACTCTGACAGGCATACATAGGGGAATTTATTATTTTTTATTTAAATTCCAGAAGATGGTTAACAACAAATAAACAAATTAAATTATGTTATTTTGTTTAATATTGTGGTTAAATATTTTAAAACTCCCCATTGCTTCTTATTCTTTGAAATTTTTTAAAAAAAATAAAGTAAAAAAAATTAAAATTCTTCAAAATCCTTCATTTAATTTCATTGTTTGTCTCTTTACTTCAATTATAATGAATCATGATTTTTCATAAAAAAAATTAAAAAAAAAAAGATTTATAATTTTAAACATTTTTAACACGTTTAGATTGTTTTATTTTAAGAAAAAAAATAAATAAATTAAATGTAGACAAAAACAAAAATATTTGCTTAACCAGTTACACCCCAGAGACAAAATCAAATGGATTTCATCTGAAAGCCAAACACAAAAGAAGTATTTGCTTAAAGGCTTGGTACCGATTGGTGACAAAAAGAAGTCAAACGAAATAAGTTATGAAAGCCTTGACATTTTCTAAAAAATAAAATTAAATTAAAAAAAAACAAATTAAAATAAATAAAACAATTTAAATTTAAATAATAATTTAACAAATTAAAAGGGGAAGCATGCATATTTTACATATTTATGCTAATCTACGATTTGTATGGAGGAATTGATTTTATGACGGAATTGTTTAGTGATTAATTATTAAACAAACATTCAACGTTAGGCCGTTTAAAATAAAAAACCTTGTAAAAGAAATGTTTTTCAATTTCAACTCAACTTTTTAATTTATTTTTTTTGTTTTATTATCAATCAATAATGATGTCAAAATCAATAACGACACAAGGTGGTGTAAAAGTTAGATCAGTCTAGGCTGATGGAAGTGTTATTGAGAAAAAAATTAGCCCTGGTTTTACCAAAAATTGTGCAAATATTGGTGAATAATTTTTTGGAAGAAGATGCTCCAATGTCACTCTTAGACCACTGGACACTTTCACTTACTTCGTAAACTCAATGGCGCCTAATCGAGTTAATGTTAGAATGTGAATTCCTTTTTGGTTGATTTTTTTGTGCCATGGGGGTACCATATTCAAGCTCTTGGAGACCTGGGAAGATGCTTCGAAGGTCATCGAACTATGTTTCAACTGATCCCTCCGCATTTACAGTCGGCACCAGGGCTCCTAGTTTTGTGGGTAATCAAAACTATCTGATCAACACCTGGCACGTGGGGTTTAACAGATTATGGATTCGGAAAGTCATACATACATACATAATTAGTCATTACAACCCTTTAGTCAGGATTACGACCTAGTTTCTCACCCCACTTATGTTGTGTGTGTTAATTTTATACATGAGTGGTGGGACCTACAGTTTAAAGTCGACTCCGAACGACAGATTTTTGAGAAACTTTTCATGGCAATTTTTATTTACTCTCAGAGTTTTTTTTGCCAGAAATACTTTTTGTATTTTGTTTTGATGTCTGGCCTGGGGCTCAAACCCTGGCTTTACGTCTAATAAGCCAACACACTACCTACTAGACTACGGCGACTTCCATAGCCATATACTTGGCTTTAATTTAGGTCGCCTACAGGCTTAAGCATTGTTTGTTAGCATGGCGGTTGATGGGGCCAGATGCAAATGTTTTATAACTAGCATTTCAGTTACATACAAAGGACTATAGTCTGATACGGACGTTGGGTCTCTGAAGATTGAATATCTTTAACTTGATAGTCAGTTTATTGTAGTGGTACTGTGTCGGCTTAATAGAAGAGAGCTCTTTGGTACAAATCTTAGATTAAACATGAAAGAAAAGAAGAAGTATTTCTTTGAACGATTTCCCCTCATTATCCTTAAGAGTAAATAAAATTACCATGAAAAGTTTTTCAAATCTGTATTTTGGAGTCGACATTAAACTGAAGTTTCTGCAACACATGGAAAAAATTAAAATACACCACATGGGTGGTGTGGGAATCTAGGCCGATATCCTGACTAACAGGTTGTAGTAACTCATAAAGTAACATTCCCAGATACTCAGGGAGTGATTCTGACTCAGGAAGTGATTCTGAGTATCTGAGAGGATCTGTACTTTATGCACACGGCCAGGTTTTTAAAATTTCCGCCCAATTAGAGACAGGCTCAGACCAGCATCCGTTCTCTTAGAGCACAGGCGCTGTTGGATTTGAGGTCGCAGATAAATTAACCCACTAGGCCAGTGGACAGTCTCATTTCAGATGAAGGTTAATACCTATAAGACTTTTTAGAGTGATGGGGGGGAAGCAGTTTTTAATTTTAAAACTTAAGACTCCAGCATCATGACACTTAAGCATCGCTTCCAAATTGTAAAGGTCGTTTACAATGTAAATCGATTAAAACCTGTGGTCCATAAGCACCAATCGTACTTTAACCACTAAAAACGCCTAATGTCTGGTGATGCCTAATAGTGGGGTTTCTTCTGACATTCTATATTCACTATATAGGCAACAAGATGTACAGCAAATAAGGCAAATGATTAACTACAAAATTTGCGACGCAATGACCGAAAATGATTAAACTTCCCGTAACGCTCGCTATGGTACCTGATTACAGTGGTTCCATCGGTGTTCTCAAACAATAAAATCCATACAACTGTCACATTTCCTGATGTAATAGCTCTGCTTGTTTTTATTTAAATTACGACATTACTTTTTGCCAACCTACGTATGTACATATATATTTCAGATTTACATCATGCCACAACAAATATTTTTTTTAAATCAAGAACTGCAGAAAAACAAACAAAACAAAACAAAAACAAAAAAATAAAAATAAATTTCAAAATTTTATTTGGAAAAGGTTTTCGTATACTCGAAAAACATGTTTAGTTACGCATTCATTTATCATTTCATTAAATCTTCTTCGGAATTATTTCGAAAAACAACAACAAACAACAACGTGCCCGTGTAAGTGTGTGCTGCAGTCGACAGCAGATCATCTTCTTATTTTTTATGAATAATTTCTGCTGAATGTTTAAAATTTTTTTTCTCGCTACTCTCATATAGCGGGCGTTAATACAGAAGCATCAGTTTTAAACTTAAGTTCGTCTGATAAACAACGTTTCTGTTTTATATTTTGAAGCTGCTTTAAATAAAAAAAAGCACTCAAGGATTTAAAAGGAGTTTTTTAAATAATTTCAGTTATTTTTCATAAATAACTTTAAATACATACAATAAAAAAAGTGTACAAAACAAAAGAAAAAGATGGCCAAGATATTTATAAGTGCTGTTTTGTGTTTAGCCATGTTTGGCTCAAGTGGTTAGTATTTTATTTTGTTATTTAGGGGGGATGGTGATTAGAAGGAATTTTTCTTTTTTGTTTATAATTAAATTAAAATAAGTTAAAAATAAATTAAAAAACTTAAGAAACAATTTTGGAAAAGTTTTTGTAAATATTAAAATAAACAAAAGACTTAAGCAACAAACTTGTAATAATGAAAGTGAAATTTTTGACAACTTTTTTACGAATACAAATAAAAAACAAATTCAAAACGAAATAAATAGAAGTGAATTATTATTGTCTTGCTACAATAAAAAAATCTGGAATCTGAAAACGATCCCTTAAGTAATAAAATAATTTGAAAAAAAAAAATAAATAAATAAATAAAAAATAGTTTTAAATTAGTACGTAGTTTTTCAAATTATAATATTAAAATAGAAATATTTAAACATATTCCTTCTTGCATTTCATATTCAAAATATAATATAAATTGGAAGCTATTTAATAAAAAAATAATAGTATTTCAATTAATTTTTTGATTTTTGTAGAAAAAAAAATTTAAATTCTCTTTATTGTTAAAGGGATTTAAGTATAAACTTTTTATTAATAATAAAAATCAAAAACCACAAGTGGCATTGCAAATAACATTCTCTGGTAATTTCCGAAAATATATTTACATCGTATATTACTCTTTCGCTATGCAGGGGAAACTTAATGATATTTCTCTAGAGTCGAATAAAGTTGGCTTTGACATTAATGTAGCTAAAACTGAATGCGATTTGTTTGACTTCTAGAATAAAATAGTCGCTGAACCTCCTTCATTGATACAACATACATACAGTCACACAGATTATTATACGTACCCTCTTAAAAATTTTTTTAAAATGATAATATATGGACAAGTCAACTGATTTTTGCGCCAAATTTTTTGTTTTCCGTCACAGCCGAACAAATTATATTTGTTCTCATCACTAAATATTACATTCGCCCAAAAATCAGTTGACTTGTCCATATATTATTGGGCGAATTCCAATCGTGGCTTTTTTCTCGGCACTCGGCTGCGGAAACCGTTCTTTCTCAAAACACTTCGAACTGTTTCTGAATGCACAATAACACTGTGATCACTTTTCGAGGTATTTCGTATTTCTACGGCTGTAGTCCTAGGATTTTTATCCACAATACCTTTTATATACCGGGCTACCCTTGGAGATATTTAATACGAAATATACGTCGCACGTATAATTTTCTGTGGTGCCATATTGGTTTTAAGCAAACTGCAGTCGCAAATTCATAGATTTTGGGAATCTTTTTTCTTTATTTAAGTAAATGTGTCGTTACAGACGCTAATGTAAAGAAATTTTAGATTAGAAGTTTTAGATCAGAAGTCATTTGAAACAACACTGCTCATTATGTTAGTCGGAATCTTTAAGATTCAAAATATAAAAAATAAATGAAAAGGTAAAACGTAGCCTAGCAGTGTGTTAGCTTACTAGATGACAGCTCAAACCTCATCACTGTAGTTTTCAAAAGGAAAAATAATAAGGAATATATTTTGACGATTTCCTATTAGCAGTCTTGTAATAAAGTCTTTGAAAATAAGAAATTGCCATGGAAAAGGTTTTTCAAATCCTTTGTTCGAAAGTACAATCTAGCCACAGTCATCGATAAAATTTACACACATTGCTTGGGCGATGTTATAAAACCTGATTAAGTATTCTAATAGCCCAGGATGTATTTAATGATATCCCTGAGGTATGATGAACGCATTTCATTCTTTTTTATAAGAACTCGTATAACACAATCTCCGAAAAAACAATATTTATGAAGATCGGTAGCTTAGACGCCAAAATTTATTCATATTGGATAGCACTTTTCAGGTTTAATGACTTGAACCAAGACGCAAAATGCTGAAATCCGTAAGAAAATCCAATTTTTGTACAAATTATTGAATTATATTAGGAAACCTAATCTACTCGGAGGTCCCAAAAAATTCTGAAAGCAACTCTCCCTTCCAATGCCAAATATAATGTCTAATTACATAACAGATATAATTGAGTACATTTCGATTGTACGATAACAGGAAATCATGATACGTTTCCAATTTTAATTGGTGCGTACTAGGAAAAAAACAGATTTTGACCTAGAAAGTGCAGCAAAAGTAAGCTCATTCTCATTTCCTAATTTCTAGCCCATAATCGCCAATGCTTTTCGCTTTTAACGAAAATCCCTAATAAAAGATGTATTTTTACAAAAAAAAATTCCACAGCTATGTATTCTGTTTCCTTACACGATAATCATACAGGTTTCTTTTAAATCTGATTTAAGATTCTTTAATTTTTACAAGCAAAACTCCTGTGGTTTAAGTGAGGTTAAATTTTGGTTAGTCGTTAATGATTTTAAAGATTTTTATATTTTTCTTTAAAAAAATTTTTATTTTTAGCCGGTTTTACTAGTAACCTTTGAATAAAACAAAAGACTTAAGCAACAAACTTATTATAAGAAATAAAAAAACAGTTTAATTAGCATTTGAATCATCTTAAAAAAGTTAATTAATTCCGATAATATATGTATGTACCTTTAAAATAAAATCTTTTTAAAGTTAACGTTGTTTATTGTTCTAGAAGATATCAAAAAAATAAAATTTTAAATTTAAAAAAATTTTATTTAAAAACAAGTTCCACTTAAAAAGCGTTAATTTTTATGATGAAATAATCTTTGGTTTGGGAAACAAATATTAGCGATAAAATATCTTTAATTAAATTAACATTTAAAAACGAAATAATCTTTCTCGAAAACCTAAATATTAAAACCGGCTTGCAAACTTAATATAAAAAACAAAAAATTCCCAAAAAAATTGTTTTTTGTGCAGAATTAAAAAAAAAAATAATGAAAGCCATCAATATGTGTGTATTAACGACCAAAAAAAATTGAATGAAAAAAAACGCGTTTGACCACAACGTGTACATATAAATTATGCAATAAAAAATGTTAACATTTAAATAAAACAATTTGTTTTTATTTAACAAACTTGGCGATGAGCACACAAACAATAATGAAATAAAAACAGCACAGAAAAAAGAAAACAAAAAATGATGCTAAATGACCTTGAAGCAACAATTCAATTTTTGTCTTTTTTTCGATAAGAAATATAGGAGATAAAGAAGACGATACGACACCTAAAAAATAACGTATAAAATGAAGAAGAAAAAAATTTTCATAATAAATTCAAAATTGTGAAAACACAAGTATTTAAACCAAACAAGTTTGTTGCTTAAGTCTTTTGTTTGCTTTAGAATTAAATTGAATCTAATGCAACTAATACTCACTCTATTGTGTGTACATTGATTTGATTATTTTAATATGGAAATTTTTTTATCAATTACAACAACAATTGCATTCGTTATAACAAGATTTATAATAAATTGTGTTGACTGTTGTGATTGTTCAAATAACTTTTGATGCCTTTTTAAAGGTCATTCAAAGTGATGAATTGATTATCAATATTGAAGATAAAAATGTCATTTCTGTTTAAGTAAAACATTAATTACACGGTGCAACAGTGAAAATACACCTGAGTAACTACATAGTCTAAGTTATTCACTAGGTTGAGTAGAACTCAAATATACTTTTTTATTTTTCTCGAACTTCCAAATTTGTTTTTTTTTTGACAAAAACGGTTTTTTTTATCTTTTCACACAAAATTATTGATTACCTAAATATGTTTGAACCTATTTTAAAAATCCAAAGTTTTTAGAAAGGGGAGAGATTAGCGTTTCAAATGGTAGACATAAAGGTTCTGTTCAAACTTATATGATATGAGTAAAGATGATGGGGTAAACTTGGAAAATATTTTTTTTTTTATTTTTTCAAGTTTAGCTATTCTTAATAGCAAAATTAAATTAAAAGATATAAAACAAGTGATGACATTCTAAAAGTGCATTATCTTGTGAAGAGACTGACGCTTCGATTGACGATCAAATCGGACAAAAATTACCGTAGTTACAATTTAAATAGTATAATAGTCGTGTTATATTTTTTATATATGTCATCTTATCAAATGAAATTTCAGTTCAAAAATTTTAAAAAATTCTGATGGATCTTGATTCGTTATCGGAAAATGTGTCAATTTGACGTTTGCACGACTACCAGAAGTCGGCTAATATTTGTCTTTCTTCAAATATTATTATTACTATTTGCGCAAACATTGGCCAACTTCTGGTGGTTACTCAAACTTGAAATTGACACATTTTCCGATAAAAATCAAGATCCATCAAAAATTCTGAAAATTTTTGATCTACTCAATTTTAATATTTTAATATTTTAATTAATTTGTTTTTTATATTAATTTGTTAGTCTTACTTAATTTCTTATATTTCATAATTTTTATTATTTTTTTAAGTATTATATCTTATTGATCCTAAGCATAGCACTATAACTTATAAGATTAAAATCTTGTTGTGTTATGTTAATTATAATAAATAAAAAAAAATAAATAAAATAAAAAAGTTTATTTAAAAAAATATACATATGAAAAATATAGCACGACTGTAAGACTCTTTAAATAATAACTACTGTAATTTTACTCAGATTTGATCAAACGAAGTATCAATCTCTTCACAAGATAATGCACTGTCAGAATGTCATCACTTATTTCATGTTTTTTAATTAAAGTTTGCTACTACAACAACAAACTTGAAAAAATATGAAAAAAATTCGCATTTGCAAAGTTTACCTCATCAAACCTCATAGCATATTAAGTCAAATAATATATCTGCATATCGTTTTAAAGGCCCGTCCCTCTCCTTTCTAATAAGGTTTAAATTTTGGATATCGGTTCAGAAATGTTTGTGTTATCAATAAATTTGTGCGTAAAGTCCAAAAAAAAAACAGTTTCTGTCAAATAAAACAAGTTTAGTGGGTTCATGAAATATAAAAAAAATATTTTTGAGTTCTACTCAACAAATCTCACAACTTACGCTATGTCATCAGCCGGGTATATTTAATTTTTTTTATTTTGTCGCATAGTGTTATTGACGTTTAAAAATATATAAAAACAAAATTTATCTTGGGTTTTTCAAAACAATATGCGAAATTGAGGCAAAAAATTATTTTCAAAAACAATCATTAAAATAAACCACATGATCTCCTATGAATTGATGCTGTTAAAAATTCAATTTTAATCAATTTTTCTAAAACAATTAATTTGACAACCCATCAGTGTTAGATATTTAACAACTTTAATTAGGCGGCAGAATCTCAATTGACACCTTCATTTGAATGAATAAAAAAGAAAATAATTTGTCTATACAAAGGCAAACGTTTGTAAAACTTTATTTGTTTTATTATGCGACTGTAATTATTTATTTTTTTTGTACCTAAAAAACATACAAGTCTGAACAGTAACTGATACGATGATAATAAACCGGTAGAACGAGTCATTCCCAGGGCTAGTGAATTATATGATAAACGTATAATTAAATCTATTTCTGTTATTTGAATACTAAGCTGATCTATTGTTTTGATTTGTATTTAATTCTAAGGCCAATGATATGAAAAGACAATTTAGAAGTACACACTGTTACTAAATTATACGTACGGTTAAAAAATTTCCGAAATTTTTTTAACTAATCCGTTTTCGTTGAAAATCTTTATAGTTTCCTTGATGTTAAGACGGTCTTTTGCATTGGTTAAATTTCTGAAATTGAACTGAATTGTAGGTATACATCCGATTTACAAATTTCACAAATTTCTGAACCAATGCAAAAGACCGTCTTAAAATCGAAGAAAGATGTCAGACAATTATAAATATTTTCAAAAAAAAAAACGGATTGGTTAAAAAATTTCTGAAATTGTTTACTTTTGTGGGCCTCTTAAAATCGAGGAAAGTTGTCAGACAATTACAAAGATTTTCAACGAAAACGGATTAGTTAAAAAAATTTTTGAAATTTGTTATCCGCATGTATACTTTTGTGACTGAGTGTATTTTCAAAATATCGATGATTATTAAAAAAAAATCGAAGGAAAATTATGTTCTTTTAGTTTTTGTAACCGGCTTTAAAAATTTTGGAGCATTACTCCTCACTTGCTTAAATAATATTTGCTTCTCGAATGAATTTAATTTCCAAACGAAAACTAAAAATCTTAATTGACGTACATATGCGAACAACATGTCTCGTAAGCCATTGTATCGTTATAAGAAACCAACACAGGTTATTATAGTGGTTGTAACAGAATATAAAAAATTATTTCTGTTTCGAACAAATCATTCCAGTGGCAAACATAATAACTACACAGAGCACTGTATGTATGTGTTCATTACAAAACTTCAGTTAAGATTGCGATTTAGCTTCTCACAGAACTTATGTTGTGTGTGTTAATTTTATACATGTGTGGCGTGGTGGGACCTACAGTTTAAAGGTCGACTTCGAGCGACAGATTTTTGAGAAACTTTTCATGGCAATTTTTATTTACTCTCAGAATTTTGGCCAGAAATCTCTTAAGAGGCAGTCGCCGAAGAAAATTTTTTTCATATATCGTCTAATAAGCCAATACACTACCTACTAGACTAGGGTGACTTGTTGGCGAGATACTACAACGATTGCTTGTGCTAAGGAGACTTGTTGCCATAAAACTCGTAGTTTTGCGTAGTATCCATATGTGTTGCGCAAAGCAGAATATACAGTGTTGGAAAAAATAATAGAAACGCAGCAAAAATCGTTGAAAAACATCCCCATATCTTTAGGGACCCGCCACCCTGTTTTACTGTCTTTTTTGTGCATATTGGATCAAACTCTTCATTGGCAGGGCGACGTACAAAACATTTTCCGTCTGATGGAGCACGCACCTTGTTTCAATTTTTCCGACTTTGGTGTTATCTGGCAAATTGTAACCTTTTTTGTATATTTTTGTTTTACTTAAAAGAGGTACTGACCTTGGACTTCGAGCCTATTTCTTATAGTACTGCTTGTTACTGGAGCATCTAGTATATTTTTAAGCCCATTAGATGACTCAAAAAAATTTTTTTTGAAATGACGTACTAAAATTTGATCAAAACGCGTGGAGGTTTTTCCCTCTTTCTTTGTCTAGTTTCGATATTTTTTGTATAGTGAATCACTTAAATACTTTATGTTTAGAACACTTCATTATGTGGGCTATTTTTCCAAGTGATAAGCCATTCGATTTTAACTTAAGGATAAGATTTCTTTCAGCATCAGTGGTATGAACACCTCGAACCATTTTTTTTTAAGATTTAAAATAAAGATTCAACCCGAAAATTTTACAAATGGTCCAAAAAAAAGTTTTTTTAACTCAATTTTTACCACTTCTAAATACTTCATGTAAAAAGTTTATTTATTTAAAATTTAAACACGATTTTAGAAAAACGTTTCCATTAATTTTTCCAGCTAAATTACGTATTTTCTTACATTTTTCTGAAAACTATTAAATTAAAAGAGAAGAAAGCAATAAAGAAAGCAAATAATAAAATCCCGTTACATTAGCAAGAATTTGACAGTAATTTCTAACTATAAAAGTTTATAACGCAAAAGTATACAACATTTTAATGATGAACTAGTAATCGTTTCTATTATTTTTTCCAACACTGTAGTATACAAATATAATTCTCTCATCAATCATTCTATCCATACTTAGGACGCTCCTTCTATCACAACATAAATATTTCAATCTCTCCCTCTACCTTATTTTCTACTCTGAGACAATCGGAACGTCTAACAAACAAAATTTCGAAATTTTTTCAAAAAGTGCAAAAAATTATTTTTTTTAACATAAATTCAGTTTTTCATTCACATTTAAAACAAAAAAAAAAAAACATCATCAAATATTTCCTCTGTAGGTAAGCTGTTGTTAATATAAAATTTATTAATTTCCATTTTATTTCTCTCTTTTGTTGCATCTATTTCTAGCCTTGGCTGCTGGATCTTGTCCCCAAGCCAATGGTACCTATCCAGTATCGGGCTCATGTGATGCCTACATTGAATGCCGTAATGGTGTGGCTGAGGAGAAACTTTGCCCGGATGGTTTGTTATTCAATGAAAAGTCTACCGCTTATCCTTGCGGCTATCCCATCGATGTTGAATGCACCAAGGGTCAGGCACGTATACAACCACCACAACCTACTGATGAGTGCCCTCATCAGTTTGGTTATTATCGTATGGGTGATAGCAAAAACTGTGGTCAATTCAAGAACTGTGCTTCCGGCACTGGTTATATCTTTGATTGTCCCGATGGTTTGGCTTGGAATCCACAAACCTACAGATGTGATTGGCCCGATCAAGTAGAGGATTGTGATGCTGAAGCTTTCTTGGGTTTCAAGTGTCCTGATTTACCCGCCAGAAATTCATTGTTGGGTGAACCCGAAGAAGAATACACTTTCTATGCCAATTCCAATAATTGCCAACAATACTACTTGTGCATCGAAGGACGTCCCAGACGTATTTCCTGCGATGAAGCTCAAGCTTTCAATCCAGAAACAAAGTCTTGTGATGATATTGAAAATGTTCCCACCTGTAGTTCTGACATTAAACAACGCGGTGTTGAAGTTAAAAACGCCCGTTTGGCTGCTGCCAAAGCTAAAACTGGCCAGAAGAGCCGTTTCTAAATGAGAATGTGGAGGACCATAGGAAACAAACAATCTTGTTGATATAATTTTTTTTTATTGCTATTTTTCTAGTCCTTAGTGAAAATGTAAAATGTATATTTTTTTATTTGTTTATTTTTATATGTTGTAATAGAAATTGGTTTGTTTAAATAAAAAGGAAAAGAGAAAACAACAGAATGAAATGAAAAGAATTGAAAAAAAAAACAAGTTTGTGTCTTAAGTCTTTTGTTTTATATCAGCAACAAAATTAAAAAAAAACGAATATTTGCAAAATCCTTTAATAATTTAATTGTACAATAATTTCTTTTAACTTAGCCTTGGCTTTCACCTGCCCCGAACCTAATGGCCGTTTTGCCACCGAAGATCAATGCGATGCCTACATCCAATGCCAAGAGGGTGTAGCTGAGGAAAAACTTTGCCCCGATGGTTTGGTTTTCCAACAACGTTCCAAAACAGCCGGTGATTGTACTTATGCACCATTTGCTTCCTGCAAGGAGAGAGCACGTCTCCAGCCAGCCAATGCTACCGAAGAATGCCCCCGTCAATTTGGTTTCTATCCCAATGGAGATCCTGCCAAGTGTGGTGTCTATCGTAACTGTGCCCATGGTGTATCCACACTTACCAAATGCCCTGAAGGTTTAGCCTTTAATGTTGACAGTTATCAATGTGATTGGCCTGATCTAGTTAATGATTGTAACGCTGAAGTTTTCTTGGGTTTCACTTGTCCACCAGCCGAAATCGTTGATGGTGTTCAAGTGAATGTTGATGTTACGCCCGAGGGAGAATTGCAATATTTCCGTCATCCCAACAGCTGTAAGAAATACTTTGTATGCGTCAATGGCCATCCTCGTCTGTACAATTGTGGCCGTTATTTGGCCTTTAATCCCGATACGAAATTGTGCGACTTCTATCGCAACATTCCTGAATGCTATGCCCGTTTGAAGGAGAAGAAAGAGAAGGTTGTTTAAATTTACTTAAGCAGAATTTTAAACAATAATAGTGACTGTCTTGTTTGATATTTTTTACAAATTATTTCAATAACTTTTTAAATAAAATAAAGTACCAAAAACGAAATATTAATCATAGAAATTCAACGATTTTTGTTTGTTTTTAAAAGAGTTTCTGTGGCTACTTGTTCGTTTGCTATAAGCAATCCTAGTTTTCTAGAGTATGATGTATTAGCTAGACCACTAGCGACTAGACGCTAAAATTTATTTTGCAGACCTAGTGGACTAAATAACTATTGGATCAATGGTTCTAAAACAGATTTAATTACGTTTGGGTAACCGGAAATATAGACGACGAAGCTAACTTTTTTTTTTTAATGCTCTATAATTTGGGTAAAATTCGATAATTTTGGTGCTAATGAGCCGAATAGCCATGATATAAAGGATTCCAAAATAGATTTCGGTTCGGGCGTTACCTGGGACCGGAGATATAGGCAACGAAGCTAATAGTTTTCCTCAAATGACCATAAACAAAGTGTTCTATATTAAAATTCTTTATAAAAAGTCAACGACTTAAAAGATGCAAGGCATCGGAAAAAAATATGCAAGTTATCGGCAAAAAGATTCAAGTCATCTAAGCAAAAAATGCAAGTTATCTACAAAAAAATGCAAACTATCAACTAGAAAAATAATGAGTGATTTTTTAAGAGCTATAGGAAAATTTTTCAAAAAAAAACACATAAAATTCAGAAAAATTCATGAAAACTTTATTTGAATCGATAGTACGGTCCATATAATTTAATATTTGAAGATTATTTCATGCAAATGTTGACCGCGACTGCGCCTCAAATTGTCCATCCGCTTAGTCCAATTTTGGCATACTCTTTCCAACATTTCTGCCGGTATCTCACGAATAAATGCTTCAATGTAGTCTTCCAATGCGTCAATTGAAGTATTCTTGTCTGTATACTCATGAGCTTTAACATAGCCCCACAAAAAATAGTCTAAAGGCGTTAAATCGCACGATCTAGGCTGTGTGGCACGTTTCACCGTGTTGTTGAAACCACATGTCATGCAAGTCAAGCGCTTGCATTTTGGGCAAAAAAAAGTTGGATATCATCTCACGGTAGCGCTCACCATTCACAGTTGCGTTACGATTCGCAACATCTTTGAAGAAGTGCGGTCCAATGATGCCACCAGCCCATAAACCGCACCAAACTGTGACTTTTTCTGGATGCATTGGTAGCTTTTGCAATGCTTCTGGCTGATCTTCACTCCAAAATCGACAATTCTGCTTATTTACGTATCCATTGAGCAGTGGGTCGATTAAACTGACCATTAAATGGAAGAAGCGCGCGATGAACTTTATGAACAGAGCACGCAATTTGATAATAAAATTCAATGATTTGCAAGCGTTGTTCGTTTGTAAGACGATTCATGGTTAAATTATAGACCAAACTGAAGATGTTTGGCAGTGAAACAAAACACAAAACGTGTTTAAACCAGTGTTTCCAAAAAGATAATAGCTAAAAAATCACCCGAAACAACCAAAAAATTAAAGTCATCGTTCTAAAAAATGCAACTCATCAACCAAAAGATGCAAGTCATCGACCAAAAAATACAAGTCATCGACGCCAAAAATGCAAGCCATCGACAAAATTGTAAGTCATCGACAAAAAAAAAACGCAATGTTCACATTTTGCCCGATTTTTGTAGAGAATTTTTGGTTGCTCAAACGAAGAAAACAATTAGATGCGGGACCTATATCTTCGGTTCAAAGTAAAGCTCGGACGTAAGGAAAACTATTTTGGAATCCTAGATTCCATGGCCCACTTTGACCTCTTTTTCAAATTTTATCGAATTTAACTCGATTTATGGATGGTATATCTATATATATATAAATGAATGTTCGTTTGTATGTAATTAATAGAATCGTAAACTATGCATTGATCAGGCTATGATCTTCAGAGTAGTTGTTGCGCATGAGCCGGGGAAGGTTTCTAAGTTGGTATCACCAATTTCCGACAGGTGGCGCCACTGAAAATTACTTAAAATCAATTAAATCCTAAACTGTGTATTTGATCATGTTATGATCTTTAGCAAAGTTGTTGCGCATGAGCCGACGAAGGTTTCTAGGTTGGTGCGATTAATTTCCGATAGATGGCGCCACTACGAATTATTCAAAATTAATTGAATCGTAAACTATGCATTTGATGATGTGTTGATCGGGCAAATACCAGACATTTTAGCATTTATTATTTATGATTTTAATAACATTGAGTATAACTCATTCTCGTAAAATTTGAAACGTTTTAATTTTGGAAAATTTTTAAAAATGCTGTTGGGTTCAATTGGATTGGGTACATTGTGAGATTCTAACAAATTTAACACATTTTTCACGTCGTTCCCGTGCAATCATGCCTCCAAAGCGACAAGCAATTGGTCGGCCTACACCTCGAGCACGACCATTACGAGCCACAGAATCAGACGGGCAACAAGCATTGAGACTGGAAAATCTTCGGGTACATGCCGCTGAGACCCGTTGGCATGAATCACTTGAACAACGAGAAGTGAGATTAGAAAGTGACCGAATGCGTACTACTCAGGCCTGTTCGTCTGAATCATGTGGACAACGGGAAACAAAATCAATAAAATGATTCAAAATTAATTTGATATTTGTGTTATGTCTTTCCTCCAAAATTATTTTAGTTGGTGGCGCAGCAACACGCGCAGGGTACAGCTAGTAGTTGATAAAAATTCTTATATTCTACAACACTATTATCTCCAATAAGCTTCTATTGCAGCAGCTCCTAAAGAATTTTAGTATATTCTTTTAGAACGCAGCAAATCCGAGGCTGTAAATAATTGGCATTTTTTAGCGATCATACATTACCAAATTGTTGAAGAAAGGAAAATCGATTTTATTTATAATTTTTTTCTTTTTATTCTTAATTTTATTCTGTTTTCGTTTTTTTTTTTTTTTGTATTGTATTATAATAATTATTTTGTTTATTTATTTGTTTTTTTGGTTTTATAGAATAATGAATACTTGAATCATATTTCAATAAATTTAGTTGTTACGTGTTGGTTTTTCACATTTTTGTTTTTGTTGGAATTTTCTTTACACATGTAGTTTATTTTCTTTTTTAATTGTTATGATAAGTTTTCTTTTTTTGGTTTGTTTTTTTTCTTTTTCCTTCATTTTATTACTTTCATTCAATATATATAATTTGTTTGTATGCAATGTCCTTTAGAAAATAATAATAATTTCTGTTTTAGTTGTTTTAAATTTTTTTTAAATACTTCTCTCTCAGCCTGTGTGTGTGTGTTGGTTGTGTCTTTAAAATGGTATAGGTTTTCAATTTTCTTTTTACATATTTTTTTGCTGATTTCTATTTGGTTTTTTCTAGTTTTTATTACAATTTTTCAAAAAAAAACAAATCGTTTTTCTTCTTCCTTTAGAAAAAAAATTTAATTAAATTTTTAAGCTCGAAAGTTTTGGTTACAGAAAGAAAGATTTTGTTTTTAATAAAAACCAAAAATTATTTTCTTTTTTGAGTATTCAAATACTTATAGAATTAAGAATCGTATTATTATTAACATTTTGTAGCAAAAGAATAAAGTTTTTTGGATAAACTTTAAACAATAAAAAAAGTTTAAGTAAAACTGGTTTATAATTATTTTAAACGCTTGTGAATTAATTTAATGCCAACGATCTAAAAACATTGGAGAATACATTTGATGGGCTTCATGCTTCATATATGTATATTAAAACAGGTTTAGTTTTATAAACATTATTCGGACTGCACCAGAAAAATCAATCGTACCGAGACTGTGATTACAAGCAATCATGTCCAATAGAACCGTATCCTTAGCCATACCTCTGACAAAACTTCGTTTATTGTAAGAGTCATTTGATAACATGACCAAGACCTATCTAATTTAGCATGTTCCCTAAGTAAGATAGCTGGGTGGAAAGGCCTTGGCTATCGAAATGAACATTTCCTGCAAAGCATTCGAAAGAAACCCAGAACAAGCATAAGAAGGAGAATCTGTTTCACATATTATCAATGGTATGTAACCGGAACCCGGAATATAAACAGCCTTCTAGTGGTTACGTCCACAAAGAATATTTAAAATATTCTGGTCGAAATTATTTGCCAAGATCCCCTCTGCAGTTTCGTACGCTACTCAGTAGACTAACGAGAATTTAAAAAAAACGAGAAATAGAATAGAATATAAATGGAAATGTTAAGGATCGAATCGCAGAAATTAGCAGGTTTGACAGCTGAGTCTACAAACTTTCTGAAAATTTGATATAACGTAAGACTAAGATTTGTGGGTTTAAAAAAAGCCAGTTATTCGGGAAATAATAATTAAAATGACGAAGTTAAAAACTAGCATGCCAACAGGGTCTTCAGTTCTTACATTTCGAATAGAAGTTCAGACATATCGAATAGAAGCATGAGGTCATTGCACATTTTTTCTAATATTGCTAGGCATGGTCTAGAAATACAGAGATAGAAGCAATCAGAGTGAACTTGATGATTAAGCATTTAAGGCGAAGTTATTATTTGGGTTTGTAAGTTTCACAGACACAGTTCAGCAACTATCTTTACTAAATCATATCTCATTGGCGCCAATTGAATTGGCATTGTGAACACTTGGTTTTTCATAAGACGATTTTTAAAACGACGAAAAGAAAAACAAGAAAAAGCGAATGCTTACTTTCTCTGCTATTGTAAAGTTTTGGCAAGGTAGCAAAAGAATGGAACGATTTTGACATGTTGTGTTCTTTAAAAACCTTTAACAAAAAATTCTGTTGCTACCGAGGTTCATTGTGCGCTAATGATTGGTCCATTTGTCTTCAAAAACTATGTTTGCTGGAATGTTATAAACAATGGTATACGGACAATGTTACGGAGACATATTTAGTAACAGATGTTAAACTTGCTGATTTTGTAAAATTAAACAGAGCCTAGGAGGCGATATAACCAAGTCGATAGCTATTCACTCACTTTACTGCTTACAACTGTGCTTCAAATGGTATAAGGAGAAAATATTTTATACCAAAATGCTTAAACAGATGATCGGTTACAGAGTTCTGTTCAAAAAGAAATCATTCACTCCCATGGTAAATAGCACTTGGATTCCATACAAGGTCAAGACAATAAGGTCTCAAGGGCCAATGAAAGTCAAATTCAGTGAACGTAAAATCCTGTTTTGGCTTCACAAAATCAATTAGTTTGTGAAAAGAATTGTTTATCATGGTTGGTTAAAAAGTGGGTCTAGTACTCGTATTATAAACTAAATTTGAATATCCTTGAAGTGAAGCTAATGTTCTAATTTTTATATTTTTACAAATATATTTTTACAAAGAGACAGTGCTGTAACTAGTGGAAAATGTTAAATTATATGTTTTTTATTTTTTGCTAAAGTTTGTTTTAATTAAATTTTCTTTAGTGTTCAAAATTATTTTCTTTTAAAATATTCTCAATTTCGACCAAATGACAATGTATTTTTGTATTGGAAAACATATGTTTCTTTTTTGTTTTTAAATATAATTTATTGATTAATAATATATTTATATATATATATAGTATTTTCTTTATTATATAATATATTATAATTCATACTTAAAATACTTGTATTCATTAAAATTTAAATTATAAAAAAATTTATAATTTTTTTGTTTTTTGTTTTTGGCTATAAAAATTAAAGAATTAATTTAGTTTATTTAAAGATTTTCTTTTAATATATTTGCTTTTTGTCACTTTATTTTTTTCTCTTTTTTATTTTTTTGTTTAAAAGTTTGAACTATTTTTTGCATATCAATTCATGTGATTTTTTTTTTAAATATTTTTTAAATGTTTAATTTAATTTCTTTAAAAAATAATATATAAAAAAATACTTTTTTTTTTGTTTTTCTTGGTATTATTAAATACAATATTTTATATAAATTTTTATATTTAAAATAAGAAAAAAAATATATGTTTAAAAATAATATTCTTCTATAAAGGAGTTTCTGGGTTAATAAAAAAAATAATATATTAAAAGAAATATTTTTAATTAAATATTCAGCTACTTTTTTGTATTAAAATTAAATTAAAAAATAATTCATGTTTTTTTTTTTGGTTAAAAAAACATTTTGTTTTACAATAAATAACAGATTCAGTCTTTCAGTATTTTTTTAAATATTTTTTTACTATTTAAAAAAAAATTCAATAAATTAATTTAATTAATTTATTAAAAACTTTTTTTCATTTACTTAAAATAAAATAAAATTCAACTCAATTTATGTTTAAAAAAAGTTTTTTTGGTTGGTTTGGTTTGTGGTGGTTATTAAAGAAAAAATGGTTGTGAATGTTTTTTATTTTTTTTTATATTAAATATACTCAGCCATTTTGTCTTTGTTTTTGGGTTTCTTTATATATTGCACTGTAAAATTTTGAAAACTATTGCTGTTTATGTGGTTAGTTTTCTTAATGTTTTATAGCCAAAAAGTTTTGTTATCATATTTAAAATATACACACTTGGTATCATGTATACGTTATATTCTATACTTATTATACCGAAATAATTTTAAGCCAAAATAGTTGTTTAATATAAATAATTTTGAATTTAGATTAATTTCATGTAGTTGTTGTTGGTTTTTTTTCCATAAATTTCAATACCAAAAAAATTTGTTGTATCTCATCGTCATGGTTGTATGTGAGCCGAAAAGTTTGCGTTGCCATACCAAAATATTCTTTTTTTCATATAATATTTGGTTTTATTTTATTAATTAATTATTATTTAATTATCAACTAAATGTTTTATTAATAAATATTGCTTAAAGCAAGTAGAAAATAAATTCACTTAATTAAAAAATAATTTCAAGAAATTTAAAACATTTTTTATACGAAAGTTTAGTTTTTAAGGATTATAAACGCCACCTTTTTTATGGTACGCCCACCCGGTTATTCAATTTGATTGATTTTAATTTATTAATCAATTTTCGATTTAAAATGCATATTAATGTGTATTTAGATTAAAAGTAAGAGCCTATCCAAGATAACCTAACTTATTGAAATGCTCGTATTCGAAAAGATTCCTTTAAATATCAAACTATGCACTCAAGTTTTAATACCCGCTTGAACTCATTTGAACAAATACCGAACGGCGAATTTAAAACATTGATTCAAATTCAGAACATTAAATACTTTTAGCAAGCAATTGTTCTGGACTAATGCCTTAAGAACATAGAAATGTAGACACGTAGAATCCTAGGGTCCAAGATATTGCTCAACATATATTGAAATTACCAAGGTATTATTATGAATTTTTAATTTTTGTGACAGAGCCCCCTAGCTTCCCAAGGAAGCTAAAAACTTCATAACAAGATCGGACAGTGTCAAGGGAAGGTGTAAAATGTAATGCACAAATGTATAATGTATAGTTTGTAGATGACGACAGTTAACAAAGATGATTGAGTTTTAATACAAGAACGCGCAACTAGGACTAACAATCAATCAGTAAGAAATATACTTGCAATCAGGTCATGCACTACATTGAGCCGAAGAATATTCCACACATAAAAAGTGCAAAAGGAAGTAGGTATTCCGCCTGCAATGAATCAAACACTCCAATGGCAATTTTATCATTAACAGATATTTGCTACGATCATTATATAAAATATGCAATTATAGGGAACTACCGCCAGGTTCCTACTAAATAGACATAACAAGGTTTTTGAACGACCAAACAGACGACATTGCAGACAGTGAGATTGCCTAATCAAGCAGAGGAAGTTCAAGTCTGGCTCGACCGAGATACGATTAGTGCCCTTTCCTCAACTCCTATTGAAAAAGTATAATACCAAGAACACCCTGTTAACAAAGTCTTAATGATACGATACACCTCTTCCAATATCCTAATAGACCTATGGAAAAGAAAATGGAAGTGTGAATTTGTTTGGACACCAAAATACCAAGACAATTTAATCAATTGGTCAGTTTAATTTCATTTAAATTATACAAAATTATTAAATAAAATAATTATAGGATATAGGTATGTATCTCTGCTTACCATTGTGTTAGATTCATTTTTATTTAATTCCTTTAACATTGAATTATTGCCGAAAGTTGTAGAAGAAATACCGCTTCCCGCTACGCCATATGAAAAAATGTGAAGGAGAATCACTATTTAAATTCAATTCATTCAGAAAAAAACTCTCTTTTGAAATACTTTCACTTAAAATTATTCACTTATTGTAGTTAAAATTTATTCATTAACATTTTTTCAATAAGATTTTATGTTTCGCTTTTAGGAACACGCAAGAACACTATTTAAAAATGTTGAAACAGAACTTCTACAATTACTTTAAGCACAGTTATTTTTTCCATGCTTTAGCAAAACAACAACAATAGAGTTTTGTTTTCTTTGCCTATCAAAATAAGCAGTATAGTCAACATGAAAATAATATTTACCGCCGTTACTTAAAAGTAAAATTGACGTATAGTACCAAACAAAGTGTATTTTAATACACTTTGGTACCATATTTATATGTTTGACAAAATGCATCACTGTGTATTTAAGTTAATTGTATATTTAAGTTTTCTCTTAAAAATTTGAATAAATCCTTTCTCTTGATAGGTGAAGTTTTTAATTATTTATGAAAAGCACAAAATACAATGAAAAGGGAGAAAGGAATACTTGTTTGATACCCGCTCTTCTAGGAAATGACTTATAATTTATAGACAATTCATAATATCCTCTTACAGAAGCTACTGTCTCTCACCAGTACAACTCAAAAGATTTGCTAAGGGAGAGACCAAGAAGCCCGTGAAGAGGCTGTCACCGAAGTGGCATATCGCACAGAATTGCTTGGTCAATAGTATGTTGTACCCGAAGAATTTTGTTTTCTCATGGCGGTGATAAGAAGTAATTATGTTAACATAGCCAGCAGAGGGCTTGAAAGTATTGTTTTATATGATTTGAAGTTTCTTCCATTTGGCGTCAATTAAAAAGGCGTCAATGACAGCTATTGTCTTGAGAAGTTTATTCAAGCCTTTACATATCTGATGATGAAGGAGAATGCATAAGAGTATCGAACCATGTATTTACAAAGGCAATCAACCGAGATATTCAAGTCCCTTTTTTAGAGTTTTGTCCATGAGGTAAATATTACATTGAATACATGTATTCCCTTGTATTTCATTAGGAAATGTCAAACGTCTTTACAGAAGACATTACAAATTGAATATGTTGTCATGTCGGTATATAAGATTCAGTCCCTAAGCTTAGTATTCCGAATCAAAGTCAATGTGTTCTACTTGAGCAGAAAGTTCATAGGATTGAGCACAGTCTGGCCGCCATCAGAACACTCGGTAGTTAAGAGGTTAACCCGAAAATAGTAGGAGACCGTCTAGGCAAGCTGAATCAGATAGGTCCCTAGTCAAGTGGATATTCACGATAATCAGCTGATAGTGTGTCTGCGAGGAGTGTGTCTTTTTTTATAAGACGTCGAAGAAATATCGAAACCGTAACTAAATAGCTTTTATCCCTTAACTTAAAATGAAATAAATGTTTCAAGCATTGTTGATTGTTTCAAGCTAGCAAGAATTGGAGCCATAGATCTTAATAATTCTCATATTTAATAGTTTAAAGACATGGTTTAAAACCAAGTAAGATAATGATGTAAAGCAAAAGAGTAATATACAGATATATTCGAAAATCTACGCATAAATTAATAGAAATATGCTTTGGAATTCATTTTTTTCCTTTCTTTTTTTGAGGGTGAAAATATGTACTTTTTAAATTAAGGTGGAGGTTATAATAAATTCGATTAAACCGAATACATATGTTTTCTTTAAATATTTTAATTTTTACAAATTTTTTTATGTGTATAATCTGGACGTTCGAAATAGTTTACTTCTTTTATTATAAATTTTCTTAAACGTAATGCCATAAATTTACAACTGATTTGCAGTAAAGAGCAATATTAATACTAAAATTATATTTTGTTGTAATTAAAACTGGATACGAGACTATATAAAAAGAATAAGAGCTTAAAGTAAATTCGAATACTTCAGTTAAGATTAAGGTTTCGAAAATAATATGTGGAAAAAATAATTGATTGCTCCTTACTGCTAAAATTTTGTGCAGGAACTCCATTTGGCAAGTTAAACAAAAACAAAAAAATTATAATAATTTGGAAAATTATTTTTAATAATATTTTTAAAATTAAATATCTTTTGTATGGCTTCCATAAATAGTGGAGTTCCTTTGCATTAATTCTTAGTATAATTTTCCAAAGTTTTTTTTTTATTTTTTTTTTTGGATTTTTGGTTCTGAATTTAATTTTTGTTTTCTTAATAAATTTTAATTTATAAATTTTGTTTTATATTTCCTTAAAGATAAATCGAAAGTATTTTATAGTTTATGTTTGTTATTACATCTAAAAAGTTTCTTCAGTTGTTTTTAGGAGTTTTTAATAATTTCTTTTCTTTTTATGTTTTTGTTGTAATTTCTTTGTATATAAAAAGAAACTTAAGAAAATAATTTTTAAATACAATAAATTATTAACCCCAGTTTCAAAATAGTTTCGTTTTTTTGTTTTAGTTTTTGTTTAATAAATATACACAATTTTTGTTAGTTTTTTAGTTTAATAAATTTTAAAATAGTTTTCTTTTGTTTTAAAATAGATTTTTTGGGTGGGGATTTCATTTCGTTTTTAATAAAAAGAAATTTAAATAAAATGTTCATTTTAAAACAGAAAGAAAAATATAAAATTATTTTAATTATTGTATATTTAAAATTTATTTTTTAATATAAATTTCATCGTCTTCTCTCAGTTTGTTTATTTTGTTGTTTTATTTGTTATTATTTTTTAAAAAATATTTCATTTATATATTTCATTTTAGGTTTTATTTGTTATAAATTTTCTTCTTCTCTTTCGTTTCTTTTGTCTTTTGTTGAATTTGTTTTTAAATTTATTTTTATTTCTTTAGTTTTTTTTTTGTTTGTTTATTTGTTTTCTTTATTTCTTGTATATAATAAGGCAACTGCAATTTATTTTCTTTTTTATTTTTATTTTTTATTTCATTTTGTTTGTATTTTTGTTGTAGTGAATTTGTTTTTTGTTATTTTTCAAGAAAAAAAAACGTAAAATAAAACAAAAATTAGTTTTTCTTTTCTTTCTTTTTGTTCGTTTGTTTTGTAAAAATTTTGTAAATTTTACATTGTTTGTGCTTTGTTTTATTGAATTGATTTCAATTTAATTTCGGTTTTAAAATTATTCTTTTCATTTAATGGTTAAACTGCATTGGTTATTTTTAAAATATTGATTTTAGATTGTTGCCAAAAGTTATTACATATTTTTCTTTTTAAATAATTTAATAAAATTTAAATTTAAGTTTTAAATTTTTTATTTAAATGTTTTCCTTTTAATTTTTGACTCCTAAAAACAACGTAATATTGTATTAATAATTTAATTTTTTTTTCATTATAGTTTAATATCGAAATTCTTTTTTCCTTAAATTTTTTTATATTTATTATAATGTACAGTTTTGTAATTTTAATTTATATTTCGAATATATATTTAATTTAAATTTTTAATACATAATTTTTATTTATAATTGTATGCCAAAACTTTAAACATAAAATCCGATTTTATTGAATTTTGCTGCCGAAAGGCAATGCAGTTTATTGCGAGTATATATATAAAGGTTTTATTTTTATTTGAAAATAAAAAAAAATTAAATGTGCGATAAAAAATATAAATAAATATCATTAATTTAAATAAAATATCAATAATATTTCTGAAATATAAAACAAAATAAAAATATAATAAAAATTTATGTTTTTAAAATTAATATTAAAAAAATTATTAAAAATAATCCATCAATACCCAATTGCAAAAAGATTCGAAGTAAAAAAAAAGCATTTCGAAAACCTCAATGCGTTTTAGTACACTTTTCTTTGTCAAAGTTTAAACAGAAAGAGTATATTTAATTGTAACCAACGGAGTAAGAATCAGTGGTTCGGTAGATTACTTTTTCCAATTTTCATTCACAGAGTTATTGATACAGTGTTGACTAGTACTCGCAAATAAATGTCATAAGAAATCTGCGTCTCACGTTGCATATTTATCATTGCACTGTGATAGTTGACATTACATTATTCTGAGCATTTTTTTACCTCTTCTGATAATCCCTAGACTCTGATTATATCACGTCTCAAGTTGGTTTTGATAGCAGATTTCAGACTAGAATTCCAAGTAGAGAAAACTAATTATCTGACACGATCTGTTTCGAGGTTTCTGTCTGCTGTCGGCAGGCTGTGAAATTTTCTTCACATGCTTTATCTTAAGTCATCTATCCGCCTACCTGACTAGGCAGGTTTGTTCCCAATAAGGGATCTCTAACTACTAGCATTTATATTTTCTTGGCAGTTTTGTCTCACTACAATATAGTTTACTGATCACAGGCTAATTGTGTAGCCGATGAATATAGTTATATTCTTTCTTGATAAATGTCACGGAGTTAAGTTATCTATACTGCATTAAATCGGTCATTAAATTCATTAAATTTTGAGACTTATTTTCAATTTAGTTTTAAGAACGTCATGTTTTAAAAGTGAAGTTCTCATTCTAATTAACAAAACCGGTTGCCAGTTAGTTCTGGTGCTTTGCTTCGTGTGGTAATAATCACAGACACCTATGTGTAAACTTTAATTTAAAGGAAGCTGCCAGCTCCTCTTATCTGACTTTAATATAATTTAGTTATATTAAATAGCGTTTTTCGCTAAATAGCTATTGCTACATACTTTGTATTCAAGTGAATCGTATGAAAGATTTCTCGACTATAGGAACCATTTATTGTGGCTTTTGACCAAATGTGCACGAATAAATTCTGGCTGGTCAAGAATCCTTTTTCACTGGTTTGAATAATGACAAAGAAGATGATCTATAGTTTCTTCGAGAGACTTTAGGAATGGCTAAACGAAATTTAAAACTGTGTCATACTTTTTATTTAGAAGTATTTGTTGCCTTTTCAAATTCCTCTTTTGACGATAGATTCACTATGAACTCAAAATGAGTTACTTAAAACTTCCAGAAGACTGCAGAAAGCGGATTTCCAAAAAAAACATGTTTTTTTTTAATTTCTGTTTTCGATATGTCAAAGCTGAAGCTTAAACTAGAAACTGTCGTCTAGTAAGCCAACGCACTAGCCAGTAAACTACGGCGATGTCAGCATTAACTCTGCTCGAATCTTAAATTATTGTAAGACCCTAACCAAGATGACCTTTGTTGCTTTAGACTGTAAGCAGTCTCCAAGTTTTAAGTGGCCTGTATATTATTTCTGCATTGGTAGTTGAATTCAATATAAAACGAAGTAATAATTAAAAAAATATTTTTTTGTGTTGTAAATAAAATAAAATTTTATTAAAAAAAAAAGAAAAATTTACAATATTTTTTTAAAATTAAATTGAACTTTAAACATAAATTTATATGGGAAAACTTAAACAAAATTTTGTTTAATTATTAAAGAAAAAGTAATTTAAATTATGAAACTTAATAAAAAACAATATTGATTAATAATGAAAATGGAAGCTAGACAACGAAAGTTTTTAACAAAACAAAAATGTTTAAATGGACTTTTTTCGCATTTAAAATTTGCCTACATTAGGCCGATAAACAATGAAAAATTTGTTTTAAAAATTCAAAATAAAAAATAATTTTTTATTTGTAGGGATTAATTAGGGATATGAACTAAAACAAGGTCTACTTAAGATTTTGAAAAAAAATATTGAAAACCTTAAAGCAGGGTTTTTTAATAATTAAAAACAAATAATTATTTTATATAAAAAAATCATACGTTTTGTTTCTGAAATATTTACTGAATTATGCTGCTATTTAATGGTTTTGTCTTAAAAATGTTGTTGTTTTAATATTTTATATATAAATCATATAAAATGTTTTTGGCTTTTTTTTTGCTTTTTTTCTTAAGTATTGTTATTACAATGAGTGGTAAATTGTTTTTATTTTTGTAATGTTTTAAAAGAAAAGAAAAGTTTAATGGAATCTACGCTTTTTGGCACCTTTCTTTTTACCTTTGCCACCCTTGGCTTTACGTTTTTTACTGCCAGACGACGAATCACCGCGTAACGAAGCATCACGATTAATTTCACCCAAAATTTCATCGCCCAAAGTGCCTAAAAGAATAATTTTTTTTTTTTGTAGTTTTAAAGAAAGTTTTTCACCATGTTAAGCCCTTTGCAAGAGTAAGAGGGACAAATATATTGCTAATAAAAAAAAGTATAGTTTGACTTACCCAATGTAGTTAATTTACGTTGACGATGCTTTTCCGCTTTGGTTACGGGCAGACGTGTTAAATAGGTTTCTTCATATTCTTGTTTTTCCTTCTGGGCCTTGGAGAGTATTTGCTGGGCACGTGAACCGGATGAAATTTCAGTGGGTGCATCTAAATATTCTTCTTTCAAATCTTGTAACATGGAGGAACTGTTATAAAAAAGGAAAAAAATTATTAAAAATAAAAAAAAAATGGAATAAATGCCTCTTACGTTATGGCACGCTTTTTGGCCCGTTCTATTAATTTCTTTTCCTTATCCTCAGGTTTCTCATCGCCATCATAGTAGACTGGCTTAATTTTAGGTGGCACATAAATGCCTGGTTTGCCTGCTGTGGCTGCCTTTTTAGGTTTTTTAACACCTTTTTCTTCATCGGATTCCTCATCCTCCTCAGAATCAGAAGCTGAGTCCTCCTCATCATCTTCATCGTTGCCATTGTTATTACTTAACATGTTCTCAGGATTAGGCTGTAAAATTTTTAGCAATTGAATATAAAATTTTAAAAGCCTTCAACGTTTCTTAAGCTTACCTTGTATAGAATAGGATCTGAGGCTGATGATACTCCTGTGGTGGCTGTCTTAACTAATTTGTCTATTTGATAGCGTAACTTATAATCGATTGGTCGTATTTTCTCTAACACTGTACGTATCTCTATTAAACGTTCTATGGATGGATCGCCTTCAATTGTTTCGCCCGAACATTTACGCAACACCACATACGTTAAATTGATGAGATAGTCGAGCAGCATATGATATTTGACTTCCAAAAAACTTAAACCATATTCTGTGGTTAGTTCGCCGCGTTTGACACGCTGCAGCATGCCTTCCACTAAATCTGTGACTTGCTTAACATTGCTATTCATTTCACCCAATAGCTGTATGGCCTGCGGTATGTCCTGTTGTTCCTGTACCTCACAGTCGTAATCGAGTGCCTGGAAAAAGAAACAAATTCAAATTTTTAATTAAATATTCATGAAGAAAAAAAGCAAATGTTTAGACCGCAACATTTTGTAAAAGAATTTTTTATTTTTTTTTTGTAAATATTTATTATTTAAAAAATAAATTGAAAATAAATTTAATTAATAACAAAATAAATGATAATATTATGCTGGCGGTTTTTCCAAATGAATGCACAAAAAATATATTCTTTTATGAGTTATTTTTTTTTTTTTTGCATAAATTAATAATGAAAACTAACGACCACACATAAAATAAAATATTTGAATTTAAATTAAATTGCAGTTAAAAAAATTAACGTTACAGTTTTACAGGCTAACAGAAAATAAATCATACAAAAATAGTGCATCCAGTAATATAGTATGTTGGACCTAATATTGACAAAAAAGTGTACAAAGTTCTACAAACACAAGGTTTTTTTTTAACAGAATAAACATTTTAAAATTGTGGGCGTGGCATTTGTACTAGAAAAGGATATCATCAATCAAATACTATACCAGTTTGATATAATAATCCTGATCCAATATTAGAAATAATAAAAATCGTTCACTTTATTTGCCAATGTTGGTCTCTGGATCGATGCAAACTATTGGCTCACCATTTCTCGATAGTCCTACGGAGCTATTGTTGGTTGATATTCAATTCAATTCAATTACTAGATTTATTAAGCATTCAGGCTTGTTTTAAGCTTGATTCTTGGATTGTTAGGCTTTATTGCGATCCAAGATCAGTTTTGGGGCATCGTCAGTGGTATAACAACGGGCCACTATATATGTACTCAACAAACAAAGGCTGCCACTTCCTTTTATTCCTAATAAATGTGAAAATTTCCTGGGTAAATATTGCAGATTGTGGCATACAAAGCTTCGGTGCAATCCCATGTGATGAGCTAACTCAAGATGCAGAGGCTTTTCGATACGCAAGATAACGCATTGACCAATTCGATAGTCTTAGGATATTAGCGGAATAATCTACGTCAATCAAACTTGATTTAGCATTTCTAAGCCATGAAGTTGGTAGTCGCCGTAGTTTAGTGTGTTGGCTTATAAACGTGTGTCCTCGGTTCTAACCCCAGGTCCGACATCTCCAACAAAACGAAATATTCAAAAAAATTTCTCCAGCGACTTCCTCTCAGCAGATTTCTGTCAAACACTCTGGGAGTAAATAAGTGGTGTTAGAAGCCAGGTCGTAACCCTGACTGAAGGGTTGAAATGACGATTTATGTATGCAACGCCCTCCCATATGAAGTTTTCTGGAACGCAGTAAAACATAAGAGCATTTTGGACAAAATAGCGGAGTAAAGGGTCTTTAAGCTTACCTTAGTCTGTTTATAAAAATTGATTACAAAAACCCTTATTTCTAAACTTTAGCGTCAACTCAGTAGTACGGATAATGAAAGCAAGAGCCCTATACAGGATAGTGTGTTATCGACTCCATTATTTAACTTCGTTCCCTACAGTGTTATTACAGGAGTCGTTCAGTTTGAGATTTGTTTTGATTGCCCATAATCTCATGTAGAAATAGCTACGCATAGTTGATTTAGCCGCTAGGGTGGGATTGAAAACTCTATGAAAACTGAAACATTGAAGATAAATGCATTGAATATTCCAACACTTGTGCTGTCCGATGGTCTCCACTTCAAAACATACAGGCTTACGACGATGGATCGTTTCATCCGTGACGAATGAACAGACTTTTTCAAAGTAGATCTCCTTTCTTATATTATTTTTCGTTTATCTGGCATAGAACTGTCACAAAGCATCTCCCCCATCTATTTTATTTTTTCTGAATTGCTTAGTCATCAAGTTTTTGCATCTCAGCAGTTTATTGGTACATTGTAGCATGTTCTAGAACAGTAGGGTTGCCATCTTTTGCTCTATGAAAATTTACTCAATTGTTCTATTGGGTGTAGAGGGAATGAGCACTTCTCTTTAATTACTGCTCTCTCTGAATTGGTGACTCCGAAAGTTATATGATTTTCATCGTTGATATTTATCTTCTTTAAGGGATATGGGGTCTTCTAGATCGATTACTCAGAGCGAGATAAAAAATTTTCAAAAAAGTTTTTAGGTTTCAAATCATGACGAAATGTTGCTAGTTTTCAACTGTATTCTAATTGTAAATTCCTGGTTTTTTTAGATCAGCTTTTTATCATTTCAGCTCACCACCTCTTAGTGTGTTCTCCATCATATGATGGTAATAAAACATAATTTTTTTAGACTACAAAACCAGAAATCTAGTCAGATCCTGAACTAAAAAATATTTCGAACAATGACATCTCGAGATTTATTTACAAAAGGAGTCTAATAAGGCTCAATATGGATTCCAAAGCGATTTCGACCGCATCTACCTCATGGCCGGCTTGACCAATATGTTTCTTTTGTAGGTAGTAAAATGTTAAGTTACCGTGGCGATACGAAAACGTAATTCAGTTACAAATGATAAAATTTTGTTCAAACAATATTTCTGTGGTATGGTTATCGATATTTAGCCCCTAATAAGTGCAAGAATTGTTTTACAATTCAAATATCTGAATATTCTAATATTTCCGCATATTTATTTAGAATATTTTCGAATATTTACTCTACGGTTTACTGCATTTCTAGTTCAATTGTTAACAATGCAAATAATTTATGCATGAAAATTGCATAATAAATGTCCAAAAACACATACACACGGGAATAAAAATTTCTAAATAATAAAATAACTGGTAAAATAAAAAATACGAAACAAAAATTCTAACCAAATTATAAATAACAAATATGCTGGGAAAAAACTCTCAATAATACTATCCAACCTATATGCCTATGGCCACCCAGGAGGGTAATAAAATTTTTTAGAAAATAAAACCACAAATACACTAAAATTAATGCAAATAACGCATAAGGTTTTATGTGTTCTCGCTCACTCCTTTCCCTTATAAACCCTTATTACGGACTCAAACAAAATAAAATAAAATTAAAATAAGAAGAGCAAAAAAAAAATTAAAGCATATACCACAGGCGCAAATGAATGTCATAAACACAGCATACATTTATGCATATTTAAATGTAACCGTGAGTTTGTGTCTGTGTATATTGTTTTTAATAATAATTATAATAATAAATGCAAAAAAATTAGAAGAAAATAACAACAATAACAACAACAAATAACAATATTTTATTTGACAATTATAAAATATATTGTTTTTATATTTTTTTCTATTATTGTTTTCAAATACAATAATTTTCTATATGGACGTTTGTGGAAAAGAGAAGAGCATATTATTTGCCAACCACAATAAAGCATGCAAGTAGAAACAGGAAATGGAAACATAAAAAACTCTTTTATGGACATTTGCATTTATAAAACGTTATTAATTTTCTTTTTCTAACGGTTTTTTTTTATTCATTGAAAAATTAATTGCAAATTATTGTATCGTGCTTTTTATTTATTTACAATAAATTTTTTCAAAATGCTTATTAAATTGGAAAGCAAATGCAAAAAAAATGTTGTCTGTAAATGACAATAAATTATAATGAAAAATTAAATAAAAACTGTGATAAATTAAATATTATTCGTGGATTATTTATAACAAGCTTACTATATGCCTAAGGTTGTACACACATATGTACATGGTGGTGAGCATAATCAAATAAGCAGAAATTTCCGCCTGAATAACATCCTTTAGAGAATGGCTCTACACATTGTTTTTTGTTTGTATTATTATTAAAATGTACAGTTTTTGTTTATAAATAAAATATATTACAAAATAAATAAATTTATTTTAAAGAGTTTAAAAAAATTAAAAGCCACACCCAGTTAATTATTTTATTTTTTGTTTAATTTTTTCTATAAAAAAAAGTTTGAAATTGTGTACATATTACATAGCGGCTCAATAGATCAACAATAATCATATCTTGTTTAGGTCCTAAAAGATACCTTTGTAACACCCCTATTATGATAGGAGTCATACAATTACAACTCTGGGTTGACATTTCTCAACCATCGCAATAGTTTTTGAAGATGAGAATTCTGTTCCCCTTGATCCAGGCTCTGACTTTTCAAGTTTCACACAGTGACAGAGAAGATATTCTTCTTCATCGTCCTTACAGCCTCTGCAGACTTTTCAATCTCCACATATTGACAGGGAAGATGTTCTTCTTCCTCGTCATTATAACTTCTGCAGAACTCGTTGTGAGATATGTTTCGGCATTCAGAGGCCAAATCCCTCTGACCGAGACACATTCTGTCAATAAACTCTGACTTTTCAAGTTCCACTCAACTACATAGAAGATGTTCTTACTCGTCATTACAAGTTCTGCAGAAGTCACTGTGAGGTATATTTGAGCACTCAGAGGCCAGTGTCACAACTCCAAGATTCCTAAGAAGGGCTGTGATCAGTTTTAAATCAAAATTTTGGTCCCATACTTAACCCATACATACATACATACATAATTGGCCATTACAACCCTTTAGTCAGGATCACGGCGTAGCTTCTCACACCATTCAATTTGTGTGTGTTAATTGTATACATGAGTGGTGGGTCCTACAGTTTAAAGTCGACTCCGAACGACAGATTTTTGAGAAACTTTTTCATGGCAATTTTTTTTTCTCCCAGTGTTTCTGCCAGAAATCTACTTTTTTATAATTTCGTTTTATTGTCTGACCTGGGGGTTTGAACCGTGACCTAACGTCCTACCTACTAGACTATGGCGACTTCACCTTCTTAATCCATAGACTCTCTGAAATTGCGGTTAGAAGATCATCTTTCCTTTGCAAATTAGAGAAGTTTGTGAATACAATTGGCAGACTATGAAAGTGCACATATCCAGAAACCCGTGTGAGGAGGGTAACCGTCGTAAATCTCGCCATCGCCATAGCAAGCATTCTTGCAGTCACTTGTTTCGCTAAAATCTCTGATGGTAGACAGTTAAAGAAAGTAAACAGTGCCTTAGGTAGCCCAGCTGCTATCAAGATCGTCACAATCAATAGGGCTGCCGGATTACTGCAGCGTTTTTCAAAGGGAAGTGTTGGCAATATACACAGCAGTTACGATTATTTGCGAGGCAAATATCGCCAATCGAAACATACCATACTCTTCGATAGCCAGGCAGCTATTAAGTCACTGGGCTCCATGGTGATGAACAACACCAGGATAGTCTACGGCTGTCGCAAACACCTAAACAGGTTAGCGGATAGATATGATCATAGAAGTCGCCGTAGTCTAGTAGGTAGTGTGTTGGCTTATTAGACGTAAAGCCAAGGTTCGAGCCCCAGGCCAGACATCAAGACAAAATACAAAAAGTATTTCTTCGGCGACTTCCTCTCAGCATATTTCTGGCAAAAACTGTGAGAATGAAATAAAATTGCAATGAAAAAGTTTCTCAAAAATCTGTCGTTTGGAGTCGACTTTAAACTGTAGGCCCCACCACTCGTGTATAAAATTAACGCACACAACATAAGCGGTGTGAGAAACTAGGACGTTGTACAATGGGTCAATTCGACCTCCGGGTACTGTACCTGTTTTAATTGACAAGTACACGTCCTCTAACCTAACCTAACATAACCTAGATATGATCATTTGGGTTACGGGATACAATGATATCCCGGGTAACTGCAGAGCGAATGAACTGGCCATGTACGGCACGGCTATTGAACTCCCTGCCAAATTCTTGGCTATTGGAGTCTCTTTGGGGACTTGTAAACTCATGATAGATAATGAGGGCACAGACTCCGTCAATCGCAGGTAGGCGGCTTTGGATACGAAAGAACGACGCACAAAATCCAAGACTGGAAGGCGCACTGCAAGGCAGCTTAAACTCTAAAAAAGCATGCTCAGTGTGGTTGCCGGAGTCGTGACGTGATCGGTATGTACGCAAGGTGCATTGGTCTGGGTCACCTCGCAAATGATTTCTGTAGAAGCTACAGAGATGAAGAGGGAGATGGGACTGTTCTTCACCCACTGGGAACATGTCCGGCTTTATGTCAAAGGAGAAAGAGACGTGTTGGTGTGTACTACATCGATGGTCTAGGTGATTTATCGAACGTTGACATCGGCAGTTTCAGGCGATTCATTGGAAGCTCTAAGTGGTGCCAGGACTAGGAGATAATTGACAGAAACAGTGGTAGCACAATGGGCCCTATGTGGCCTAAGTGCGTTCATTCGAATTCCTTCTACCTACCACACGGAAAGTGGCTACGTTCGTTAGCTATGTTAGCTGCTATAAAATATAAAATGTTTACTTACTTTTTTTCCTACAACATTTGAAATATTTTCTAATTTATCGTGAAAAAAATTGCAATTTTATTGAAATATAATTCCCCTGTTGTAATTATTAAAATAATGATTTACGAATAAATCCGCCATAAAAACCTCAACGATAATTCGGATGCGAAAAAAATGAGGGACAAAAAAAATAAAATGTTTTTAATTTTATAATAAATAAATAATTAAAAACCACCAATCATGAATGTTCGTTTTTAGTGCTGAATATCTAAATTGTATTGGTTTAAAAAAACAACAACAACAGCACAACATGCCACAATAAGCAGAAACAATAAATGGACTTGGGGCAGGGCAGCATATTTAAGCGGATATTCTATTGCAAATGAAAGGGGGGAGAACAGAGTGGTGCAAATGAAGCATATTTATTTATGCATTCATTTTGCATAGAAAATTTAATTTCCTTTTTTGCAACAACGACAACAACAACAACAACTAAAAAAGAAAAACAAGTCAAATAATCATAAATAGTTACATGAATACTATACTAATAAAAGCATACATATAGGCGTACAGTCGATGGGATCTAATTGGAAGTAATTTTAGGGAAATTATTCTAGGCACTGCTTTAAATTTAATCTGTCTTCTACATGTAAGTGCTAAGCGACTTGATTTTCGCGGTAACCTAAAGACTACACACCATATTTAAAGGTTGACCATTTAAAAGATTGTGTTGGGTTAAGAACAGATAATGGCACAGAAGCGAGGGTGAAATATGCCGAGCCCTTAGGAAAACTTGCAGGCACCTTCAAGGCGCAAGTTTGTGTCATCGAAAGATGTAATCAATTTAACTTGGATAGGACAGAACATAGCAATGCTATTGGACAGTCAGACCACCATTCGAGCATCTGTTCTTATGAGGTTATCTTGAAAATAGTGTGATAGGGGAAGATCACTCTGCTCTTATGAGGTTAACTTGAAGTTAGTGTGGGACTATCAGGGGAAGTTGAAGCAGCTGTTAGATTCCAGGTTATATGGGAGGGAATTCACTGCAATGAGCAGACAGCTGAATTTCTTATGCTGTGTGAAGACATGTTTGAAAAGGTATACTCAACAGAAGAGAAGATAACGAGAGGCTAGCGGAAATCTTAACTATTTTGGGGTAAATAGAATAAGAGGAGAGATGTTTCATGCAGAAGTCGATGTAGTCTAGTAGCATTGGCTTATTAGACATGAGGGCAAACCCCAGGTCAGACAACTCCAACAAAACGAAATACAAAACAATATTTCAGCGGCGACTTCCTCTCTGCAGATTTCTGGCAAAAACTCTGAGAGTAAATAAAATCGCAATGAAAAGTTTCTCAAAAATCTGTCGCTCGGAGTCGGCTTTAAACTGTAGGTCCCGCTATTCATTGTATAAAATTAGCACACACAGCATAAGTGGTGTATAGAAGCTAGGTCGTAATCCTGACTGTAGGGGTCTTTTTTTTTGAAGGGAGTACATTAGTAGCTCGTATGGTTGTAGTACTAGGTGCCTTACATATACGATATTGTTGAGTAACCTTAAGCTGATTGTAGTCATACGACTGTCTCACGATTTCTTAGCATACTGTTTGGGTTGGTTTCTGCCTAGCTAGCAGAAGCTATTTACATATTCTACTGGTTGACATTGTAAGAGGCTTAAGGTATCATTCAGCGCTGTGGTGAACAGTTAAGATGATAAAGGACTTGTTTTATTACATACATACATACATAATTGGTCATTACAACCCTCAGGATTACGACCTAGTTTCTCATACCACTTATGTTGTGTGCGTTAATTTTTTCACATGAGTGGTGGGACCTACAGTTTAAAGTCGACTCCGAACGACAGATTTTTGAGAAACTTTTCATGGCAATTAAATTTACTCTCAGAGATTTTACCAGAAATATACTGGGACGAAGTCGCCGAAGAAATATTTTTTCATATTTCGTTCAATTGGAGATGCCTGACCGGGGTTTTGAAACGAGGCCTCACGTCTAATAAGCCAACACACTACCTACTAGACCACGGCGATCGTTATATAAACCTATAAAATGTATTACTATTTACTTATCAGCTGCTGTATATAAATACGTAAACGTTCTACATGACTGCATGAATGCGTGAATGAGTGTGTGTGTGTGCCTGCGAACACAATCGACATCTAATAAAAACCACAATAATAATTTCTGCGCTATTTTAACACAAATCATCCACTCTCTCACTAAAACACAAGAACACATACATACATACACACATTCATATGTAAACATATATTTACGCACACAACAGTAGAAGATAAATGAAAACATAAAAAAATGCATGAGTGTTTATTTCCCTTCGTGTTAATGTCTCGCTCGCTCGCGTACTTTTAAAAACTAACCCACGCTCTTTTCCTTGCTCTCATCAACACAAACTGTTAACAATAACAACATTTAATGCAACTGTATTGTTGTTAAGTATTGTAGCATATTTAGCGGGGCCATATTTATTTGTATAAATGCGTGCCAGCAGTCAGCCTGCCTGGTTATATTGTTGCTATTTTTACTGTTTCTAGTTTTATTTCTCTTTCTCTCTCTCTCTCTTTCTTTTTTCTAATTTGAAATAAACAAAATACACAAACAATTTATCAATACCCGTTAGTGTATGCATGCCTAGTGTAACCATAATGTTAATGCTCTTTGGCATGGGTTTTTAAAACCAAAAAAAAGGGGAGGATGAGTGTATGGACTACTATACACAGACAGAGATACACTTTTCAACATACATGCGTAATTAGTTTGTTAAATGCTTGTTATTGTGTTGATTTGTTATATACAATTTATATTGTAAATGCATTAACAGAGCTCTCTTTTTTTCCAGTTTTTTTCCTCTTTTTTTTTTATTAAAACTTATACAACTTATAGCCATACTTGGGTAGGGGTTAGGTGTGTGTATGTGTGTGCATGGATGTGAATGTGTTAGTACTAAAAAGCTTTATAACAAATGTTTGCATTTAATTACAAGTATTTAATACGGGTACCACAATAAATGCCAACCATATTCTCAATCACTGTGATGATATCCTAGCCAACCTGAACTGCCAGCCTGCCTGCATGTAGCCGTGTAGGATAGTTGATAACATTTTTTTGTCTTTTTTCTTTTTGTTGTAATTTGAATGGTAAGAGCAATAAAATGTATACAGATATTTTAAATGACCACTCAAAATGTAATTATTGCATATGAAATGCACTCTAAACATCTACTATTCTATTGTTTTTGTATTATTAATAGGCAACTAATCAAATATTAAAATAATAAAAATTAAAGAAAAGAGAAGAGACACAAAATCATTAAATTATAAAATCAAATGGAAACAGGAATAGAATTATAAATTATAAATGATAATATTTTATTAATAAATAATAAAGACATGTAGCATTGTCTATAAAGTATAGGCATTAACACATAGTAGGTAATATGTATGAGCGAAACTATGCACTGGCGGAGGGCGTGAAAATAAATATTTCATGATGCAATAGTTGTCAGAAGAATTATACAAATAGTGATGTGAGTACCTTGACTAGACTAAGCTAGATTTAAATGTCAGAATATTAATAGCTTTGAGTCCAAGCAATCTATAGAATTGATAATCAGCAGGCCAGGAAAGATTAGTGCATAATGTTGGACTTGAGATAAATATTACGAAAACAAAAGTTACAATAAATACCGACTTAAAAACAGACACAAACAGCTAGACTAACAGGACTTGTATGAAACAACTGCAAAATGTTTCATTGCAATTTTATTTACTCTCAGAGTTTTTGCCAGAAATCTGCTGAGAGGACCTATCCCGGGTTAATGAGGAGTCCTGCTCCACAGCTAGACTCACCTGGCCCTTGATGGATAGAAGGCGGACCAACCAATTACTTGGTCTTGGTCGTGACGTCATCTCAACCACAGTGGCCGTGCTGACAGGTCATTGCATTATGGGTAGACACACTCCCATTTAACGATTTCTGCCGTGGATGCAGATCCGCTGAGGAAGAGGAGACTGTTATCCACTTTCTTTGTCAGTGCGAGTCTCTCGCTAGGTGTAGATATAGGTTATTTGGCTCCCCATTTCTTGTCAGTTTGACGGAGCTATCATCTATTGATATCAAGGATATAGCTTCGTTCATCAAACTTTCTGGCTGGTTTTCCAGTATGGGGTAGTCGTGCTTTTGATGTGCAGCCCTTGCGCTGACCAACTTCTTCCTCTTCCCTGATTTTGGTGGAACTTGGTCAGTACAGAGACTGCTTTCACCCGTGGCATCACAACGGGCAGCTATGCGTGCTCAGACCTAACCTAACCTGCTGAGAGGAAGTCGCAGAAGAAATACATACTTTTTGTATTTTTGTTTTGATGTCTGACCTGGGGTTTGAACCGCGACCTCAGGTCGCCATAGTATACTAGGTAGTGTGTTGGCTTATTAGACGTAAAGTCCGGGTTCGTATCCCAGGTCAGACATCAAAACGAAATATGAAAAAAAAATATTTCTTCGGTGACTTTCTCTCAGCAGATTTCTGGCAAAAACTCTGAGAGTAAATAAAATTGCAATGAAACATTTTCTAAAAAATCTGTCGTTCGGAATCGACGTTAAACTGTAGGTCCCGCCATTCATGTATAAAATTAACGCACACAACATGAGTGGTGTGAGAAGCTAGGCCGTAATCCTGAGTGAAGGGTTGTAATGGCCAATTATGTATGTATGTATGTATGTATGTATTACCTACTAGACTACGGCGACTACCAAAGGATATCTGTTCAGGAAGCTAAGCTGGTGCGACCATCCATGCGAAGGCTCAAAAGTAGCAGCATCATACCAAGTATAATGGAAATCCTTTGTGAAAGCCATGTACTATCAAGAAGGTTAATATAAGATGATTACGTATTCGATGTACGACTTTAGAGCCATTATTTTTCAGATCTCGCATTAATGCCTCCTCTTAATTCTGTGCTATACACTCATATTTCGTATGACATTACATAGGGATATTGAAAGAGATTGTACAGAAAGAGGAAGAAAATTAATTTCAAAGAATTGATTTGTCTCCAACGCATTTGAAATGAATGAATATGTGTAAAAAATAAATTAGGAAAACTACAAAGAACAGTATATACAAATATAAAGAAATATACAACCAAAGTAAAAATATATACATATACTAAGATACAATGAAATTTAAAGATATATTAATTAAAAAAATGAAAAATTAAAAATATATATAATCATTAATAGAAATAGAGAGAAAAAACTTTACAAAAAAAAATCAAGATATGCTAAAAACTACTTGAACAGATTGTATAACTCCTTTTTGAACTTAACTGCATTGCCTATATTCTGAATATAATTAGGTAAAGTATTCCAAAGACATGGTGTATATAAAAAACTAGCGTTGTGACAAAAGAGTCCTATGTCTGTGTTGGATAATCTTCATACCGCGGTTGGATCTAGCAAATGTAATCCTACTAAATAAGTAGATTGGCTGTTTTAGAGTAATAATCTTATGGAGGAGAATAAGGCATTTTATATTTAATAGATTATCAAAATTAACTGCGAATATCTGGTATGAAAATTGTGATATATGGTCTCGACGTCCCCTAATAAAAACATATCTGGCTATATTATTATAAGCCAGGTTGAGTTTCCGCTTATCATCAGTATCACAGTTTCAGATCCGTATAAAAGAACAGGAATCAAATACGTTTTAGCCAGTTGCATACGTATGGCAAAGGGAGTCGAATCTATAACAGCCCACAAGTTCCTAAGCATACCGTAAACTTTACCAACGATGACGTTAATGTGGTTAGACCACGTTAGCCGACCATTAAAGATAACACCCAGATTGGATGCTGATTCAACAAAGTCAATTTTATTCCCCCTGATAATAATATCCGGCACAACAAATGCTCTCTTAGTTCTGGAGAGCAATAAACATTTAGATTTAGAGGGATTTATACAAAGTCCATTGGACCTAGCCCAGTTGTCAATTTTTCGTAAATCACAGTTGATGGTCTCTATACATAGTTGGATATCCTCTATGCGCGTGCTTCTATAGAGCTGAACGTCATCAGCGTACATATGTACGCTACAATTATTCAAAACATCAGGCAGGTCGTTAATGTATATACAGAACAAGAGAGGCCATAATATTGGTCCCTGAGGAATACCTCTTCCAACGCTTAGAACGAAGAATTCGAGATCTTGCCGTTTAGATAAGCTCGTTGTGATCTGTTCACAAGATAAGAACGTATGAGATTACAAGCTGAGTTAGAAAAATGAAAGAGGGTCTGTAGCTTCTTCAATAATATTTTGTGGAACGAAGTTCCATATGAATTGTGTGTGTCAGGCTATTGCAATAGCCATCTACGGGATAAGTTCTGAGTTTCATTTATTTCACCGGATTAATAATTTCGCCAAGTTATTGCCAAAATCCAGACAAAACCAGACGAGGAGTACATTTTATTAGCATTTTGTGCACAATGTCAAGGTCCAAGCATAGGAATAAAATAAAAGTTTCAGTAATTTACTGAACTAAGTTTCATTAAAAATATTAAAGAGAACCCCTTAGAATCCTTTATGCAATGCCTTTTTGTTAAAACACAGACGAAAACAAATTTCATTTAAAATGCATTAAATGAACAAAAAAAAAAGAATGAAACAAAAAAATCATTAGAATTGTTAATTATATGTTTGGGATTTATTATGCAAAAACTAATTATCGATACATACAAAACAGATGCGTCATATATTAGAAACACGCAATAAAATGGCCATAAAAAAAAGAGAGCCAACAACGTTAGTCAACATTATTTAATTATAACGATGCCACTGTTGCAAAATTTAAGCAACAAACAAACATGTTTGAAGACCAATAAATATGCAATTAATTGCAGCGAAACGGCAACTAAAAGGCCATAAAAAATAGGGGTGTATTGCCGCGAACCATGTTCATATGTGTCTAACACTCGCTCTAAAAGTGTTATAAATTTCTGTTAATCGCTATGAAAACTTAGCAAAAAAAACACATTTTTTTAGATTTGAATTTAAATTTTAACAGAAAAAAAAAAGGATTTTTTTTGTTGATTTTAATTAAAAAAAAATTTTTGAAAATTTATAAAAGCAAATAAGGAAACGGATATAGACGAATGGATAAAACTGGACTTTATATAAAAAAAGAAACAGAAAAAAATAGCCAACAATCGATGACATATGCAAAACACATAAACATACATATGTACATGCACGCAATAATGTTCAAACGTACAAACGTTATTTGCCTGGTTGTAGTGTATTAACACTTGCTTAAATGCAATCGTAGTGACAGAGAGAGAGAGAGAGAAAGAAGGGTAAAGACAGAAAGCAAGCAACGTGTTAATATATTGTATAGGCTATATTTAGGCGCAGTATGAGTTCACAACGTAGTCATTATTAAAATAGGCAGTTATACACACACAGTCAAATACATACATACATACATACACTCCCTTTTCATACTCGTCTCATTTAAAACATACATTTTCAACGCAATGTTTTATAAACACTGCGAATGTAGTGTTGCCAACTACAATTTGAGTTTACTAATGTCATTATTTAAATGTGTATGTATGTATGTATGTATGTATGTGTGTGAAAGCGAGTATGGCAGAGAGGAAAAGGGAGAATGCATTTGTAGTTGATATAGGCTGAAAATTCGTTTTGCATACTTTGGCAGTTATCATTGGATTTGGTTAGCATACTCATACACACACACAAACATTCTCTCACTGGTGGTGCAAGCGAATAAACAATTTTGGGTTGGCATGGGCTATAAATATGCGGGTGTTTGATAGCAATGCATATACAGTGGGGGACAAAAATTACAAGAATTCTGCGATACTTAAATATAACCTCTAAAAACACTTCATACGTACATACATACATACATAATTGGTCATTACAACCCATTAGTTAGGGTTACGACCTAGCTTCTCACACTACCCATGTTGTGTGTGCTAATTTTATACATGAGTTTCAGGACTTATCGTTCAAAATAGACTCCGAACAACAGATTTTTGAGAAACTATTAATGGCAATTTACTCACAAAGTTTTTGCCAGAAATCTGGTGAGAGGAAGTTGCCGAAGAAATATTTTTTCATATTCCGTTTTGTTGGAGATGTCTGATCCCTCACGTCTAATAACCCAACACACTACCTACTAGACTACAGCTATTTCTGTGTATGCAAGTATTAGCAAATGACCTTTAGTATAGCACAGGAAGCTTCCTTAGTTGAACTGGCTACTCTATCATGGCAGTTTGCCATCAGTGTCAATTTTAATTTACACATAGCCACAAAAGTATACATACGGATAACAAATTTCAGAAATTTTTTTAACTAATCCGTTTTCGTTCAAAATCTTTGTAATTGTCTGACAACTTTCCTCGATTTTAAGACGGTCTTGGTTAAAAAATTTCTGAAATTTGTTAACTTTTGTGGGCCTGATGTACACTTTTGTGGGCCTGTGCAGACAAATTTCAGAAATTTTTTTAACCAATCCGATTTTTTTTTTTTTTTTTTTTTTTGAAAATATTTATAATTGTCTGACATCTTTCTTCGATTTTAAGACGGTCTTTTGCTTTGTTTCAGAAATTTGTGAAATTTGTAAATCGGATGCATACCTTTGTGGGCCTGTGCAGGGCCACAATTCAGTTCAATTTCAGAAAATGTTTAACCAATGCAAAAGACCGTCTAACATCAAGGAAACTATAAAGATTTTCAACGAAAACGGATTAGTTAAAAAATTTCGGCAATTTTTTAACCGTACGTATAATTTAGTAACTGTAGGTGTCCCTCATTGGCTGTATAACTATGTCTAGAGATTGCAAGTTTCGCCATATCTTTTAGATATTTCGGACACTTCCTTATCGGGATGGATATCGTGTTATCCGTTTACTTTAAGGCGCATAGGGCTGTCGAACTGCATTTTATTTTTTTATTTAATTTATTTTTATTCTCCATTTTCATTGCCTTATTTTAGCTTCCTCATTCATTTTTTAACTAAGTAGTTCCTTAGTCGACTGCAGCAGGTCGTAGGGTATCTATCATCCTGCCATTTGTAAGCTTCATGTAAGGCCCTTAAAACTATTTGAATATCTACACGCATTCGAATATTCTTTACGCGGATACTGCGACTTTCCTACCTACCTAACCGATCTTAGGCCTTGAGCCAGTCCATTGCTATAAAATAAGAAGACACTACTAACTGCACTCTAATGTAAAATCATCCGTAAAGATCACTATCCGATTACTGTTCAAAAGAACTGGCCAGAGAGAGAGAGACAGAGAAGAAGCATTGTACATCTGATAGGAATATGACTTTGAACCAGGAAGCAAATAGGCAATGGGCCTACATTTGTAACGTATGAACTTCGAAACGTTAATTTAAAACCCATAATTTTAACTGCCTTTATCATCATCAGGCCAATTGTTATTCAACTTAATCAGCAAAAAACTACCTTTTTAAGATGTAACTGGAACGAACCAGGTCTATTGTGTCTTACTTTTTCATGATATATGGTGACGTCTGACCTTTCAAAGGCTCTCGTTTTAACTCTATCGTCTGTATGTGATTTGGGATTTCTGGAGAGATGAAGACGTTCGTTTTCAAATTAGAAACAAATTGTTAGTGTTCTACGTATTTCAACCTGGAATAATTGAATTTTAGGGACTGTAGTAAATATACCATGCTATGTACGACCTTATTGACTAATTTTAGTATTAGATTCTCTTTAGCACAGTGAGTGAAAATTGATCGTCAGGTGCTATTAAATGGTCATATTAGGTTAGGTTACCGGGCATAGCTTACACGGGTCGTTATAAGGTGTCATTGTAACACCAATATTACCATATTACAGGCTTCATATTTAATATACATTTCTCATCCACTGTAAATATTCGTTCACACATATTTCTATATGTATGCATATATGTACATGTATGTATACATCTGCATATATTTACAGTTCACTTGCATACATCTGTATCTAATGATGTTTTACGGTTTCCTCTATATATATTGAAATTACCAACACATATGCAATAACGCATTAGAATTTGAAATTATTCGCCTATGTTAACGTTGTTATACGTTGTAGTTTTTGCTTTCGCATGCCATTTTTAATGATTCTTCTTCTTTGCCACACGATGCTCGTTCCCACCACAACCATACTGTATATAACAGGACGGGACGGGGAGCTTTTTATAAAATACAATAAGAAAAACAAAAACAAAAACAAAACATATTTACATTTTAACAGTTTTCGCGTATTGCAATAATATTATGCGAGAGTGAGTAAAAAAAAAAACAACAACAACACTACTACACTATACTATAACTACACTAAACAGAAAAATAAAATTATAATTGAAACAACCCATATTGATACCCAATACATACATACTACATGCATACATATACACTCTATAGAGTATAAACCAATAACAACCGAAAACAACAAACGACGTTTTAGCCTCGTTATACTCTTGTTTCACACAGAATAAATCAATTTAGAAAAATATTTGAAAATTTATGCAAAACAACAACAACAACACTACACACTTCACAACACTACTATATACGGCACGATCAATACATATTTTCTATAACCACAGTCCAAAATACAATACCGTGCAGTAATGTTTTCTAAATAGAAGAATTATGCAGAGTCAAGCACGTTGTGTGTACAAAGCACTTGAACATTGAAAGGAAGCGAACTGTAGGGGTCATCAGAAAAGTGTTGAAAAGTTCAAAAGTTCAAATTTTTAGTTTTGAAAACAAAATTCAGATTCAGGTTCAGATTTCATTGCATAGAATTGAGAATGAATTGTTAAAGCGGAATGAATATTTTTCGAAATTATGCTGAAAGTGAGAATCTTCAGCGTTGAAGCCTGTTTTCGGCTCAATAGGTAGGTATACAAATAGAATTACCAAAATTTATGAGAAAAGTAGACAAAACTTTGTCAAAAGATGCATTGTTTAATGAAATTTGTTGGTCAACGGTATCATTAGATTGTGCTGCTTCAAGAATAAAAATATCCCCACGTTACAGTCAATGGAAGTAGCCGTAGTATGAAGGCAGGTATGAAGTGTGTTGGCTTTTCAGACGAAAGCCCGTGCTTTAAATTCCAGCTCAGACCTTTCGAAGTAAACAAAATAGCCTGGATGCATTATTTGATGAGATTTCTTGGCCAATCGTGTGCTCATTTTCGGCTCAATGGCTATGTATACAAACAGAATTAGCAAAATTTATGAGAAAAGTAGACAAAACTTTGTCAAAAGATGCATTGTTTGATGAAATTTGTTGGTCAACGATATTATTAGATTGTGCTCCTTCAAGAATAAAAATATCCCCACGTTACAGTCAATGGAAGTAGACGTAGTCTATGTGTGTTGGCTTTTCAGACGAGAGCCCGTGCTTTAAAACAAAATAGCCTGGATGCATTATTTGATGAGATTTGTTGGCCAATAGTGTTATTAGATCGTGCTGCTTTAAGAACGAAAAATATCCCCACGTTACAGTCAATGAAAGTAGCCATAGTCTAGTAAGAACTGTGTTGACTTGTCAGACGAGAGTCCGTGCTTCAAATCCTAGCTTAGGCATCCCGAAAAAAAATTCATTGTACTGGTCGGAACCATAAACTCTCTGAAGATGCTCATTCACGTCTTAACTATATGTGCAGAACTTCCGAAATTTTGAAAGACATCACCTTGCTTCGGTAATAATATTTTTCACACATTTATTCCCATATGTAACGAGGCATATCGCAAAATTACAGTCAATGAAAATTGTCGGAGTCTAGCAGGAAGTATGTTGGCTTGTCAGGCGAAAACCAATGCTTCAAATTCCAGCTCAGACATCTCAAACAAAACGAAATAGTTTAGTGCATTGTATTGGTCCGAACCATAAACTCTCTACTCGACTTGGAAAGTCATACTATGGTTGGTAGTAGATGGTCTGGTATGCGAAGGCAAAGTGTGGTTTCTGATACTTCTATGCAGAGGCTTATTTACATTCTAACACCATGTGAAAAACTTCCGAAATTTTGGAAGGCTTCATCTTGCTTCGGTAATAATCGTTTTCACACATTATTTCCATATGTAATCCATGATGAAATCATTTGCTACTGAAAAAAGTTTCAATTTCATTGTGTATAAGTGTAGTGACAGTAGCCGTAGTCTAGTAGGTAGTGTGTTGGCTTATTAGACCTTAGGCCAAGGTTCAAGCCCTAAGTCAAACATCCCCCACAAAATGAAATACAAAAAAATATTTCTTTGACTACTTCCTCCCAGAAAATTGGCAAAGGTTCTAAGAGTAAATAAAAAATTACCATGAAAATGTTCCTCAAAAATCTGTTGTTCGGAATCGATTTTGAACTGTAGGTCCCGCCACTCATGTATAAAAATTAACACACGCGACATAAGTGGCATGAGAAGCTATGTCGTAATCCTAGCTGAAGGGTTATAATGACCAAATTATGTATGTATGGTGAATTTCAAATGGGAATCCAGTCCATTAAATTGTTTACTATTACTTCAGATGGCAGCCTAACATCATGTTCTTTTTGTGTATCCAGCTTAATTCAAGTGGGTAATGAACGCGTTCACACTGATCTTTCTAAATATTTTCCATGATACTTCTGACTTATATTTTGTAATGTCTACTACCGAAAGATATTAAACTCTAACCTTCTATTACTTTTGAACAAATCCAATAAGTATGATAGAATATAGTATGTATGACCTGTGTTTGAAATGAATTTAAAGAAAATCTTTTTATTTCCCGTTTAACCAGAGTTTAAATGAATAATGGCTGCCAGAGTTCAGATTCCAAAACTTTGCACAACACAAATAATTCGTATTTGTGTGGATACTACTACTACTACTACTACTACAGCAAATGTATGTATGTGTACTTATAGACAAGGGTTAAATGGGGGGAGGGGGGTTAGAAACTCAATTCCATTTGTGTTTATAAATTTTGTATAAAAATTTTATTTTCTGTTTTTTTTTTATATTTTTATTTTTATATTTCCGCTAAAATGTTCAATATTGTCGCTATTGTTGCTATTGTTGTTCTTGTTATTATTGCAATTGTTGTTATATCCCACTACTACTGTCGATGTTGTTCAAATTATTTCTATACAATGTTTTTATGCGAATTGTTTTTATATGTATGAATGTGTACAGTGGATGGCAAGTGATTAGAAATAGATTTTCTTTCTAAGGAATATAGAAAACAAAGTTTTTATTTGTTTTCTTAAAAATATTTTATTTCGTGAGATATTTTTTATGAATTTTTTTATTCGTGATATATTTTTACAAACAATAGATTAATTTTCTTTTTCTGTAAGACGAACGAATGCCTATTTGCATGAAAATAACTCAAAAATACTTGAAGTATTTAAGCATTTTACCATGCAAATAGGAAATTAGAAAAAGAAAAAAATTATCGCATGAGATATTTTTGTAAATTTTTTTATGTCAAGAGATACTTAATAGACAGAATTTAGATTCATCAGAATTAAATTGTGAAATACAAAATTAAAAGTGACTGTTTGTTTAATTTTTTTTTAAAGAAATCTTTCACTTTTTTAACATTTTCTTTGCAAAGTATCGTACGGAATATCATACAGTTTATTTTAATATGTAACGCAGTCTTTTCGTATCCACGTATGATAATAGATAATACCCATGCCTTCGTTAAGCTCTGCCCTAGAAAGATATTTTTTGACTGAACCTATTTAATTAGTATGTGCTGAAGTGAATTTTGATTTTGACGGATTCTCTGGATGAAAAGTATTCGAAATATTAAATTTTTTCATGACTCCAGTGCCATAAATCAAGCTGAAGTTGATCGATAACAAGGATTATGTTCGCTTTGAGGCTCGCTATGGTTTGAAGTTTATTCGCATACACTTGCGACTTGAGAAAATCCCACAAGAGAAAGTCTAACGAGTACGTCGCACGATTTAGGTGGCTAGTTAACATTACCTTTATCTGACTATGCCCACAAATCGCTCGTGCAGAATATTCAATGAGCTGTGGCAATGTGGCATGAGTTGTGTAGTTGATATAACATGTCGTTGAAGTCCTCATGAGGTTAGGTTAGGTTAGGTAACTTACCGTTCACAGGCAAATTCACACGGTGCTCTCAAATCGGTCTTGCGGAATATTTAATAACCTGTGGCAATGTCGCATGAGTTGTGTGGCTCGTAGAGACGTTCGTTTGATATCACATGTCACTGGCGTTCAGATGAAGTTAAATTAGGTTAGGTAGTTCCCATAGCCCTTTGTGTCACCCAGTGTGAGGACGTCCAGATGATCTACGCGACAAAAAAATTTGGTAATCATTCACCAATGGTGCTTGCCATTGACAGTGATGGCCTGACCAACATCGTTCTCAAAGAAATATGGACCGATGACACTGACAGCTTAAAATTCACAGCAAACTGTGATATTTTCGTAACGTATTGGATGTTCTGGGACAACAATTTGTTTATTCACCTACTGTTTTATACAAAAACGAGCTTCAGTTAACGACAAAAAATTTTTTTTTAGCACCCAACTTTACTAATGAGCTACCCATGGCTGTTAACACACCCATCCATACATTGCACACACATACATAGATAGTCTGCTATATTTACATTTCATTTATGTATTCTATTGCATTTCGGTTGATAAAATATGCACTTGTTTAGTTTTCAGAAAAGAACAAAAACAAAAAAAAAAATGTTCGAATACACATACAAATACCAGCGCTGTTGCAAATATTTCTGTTTTATTCGCATAGATAAATATACAGGGTGTTGTGTTGTTAAAACAAGCAATCTCATGCTCTATTCTCTATTGTACCACTACCACCACCTATGTTTAACAATTATTTTTTTGTTGTTTTTTAATCAAATTCTCTACAGATAAAAATAAATTCTACTCCTCTTTCCAACACATTTAATTTGTTTTAATTTTTTTTGTTCTTTAATATTTTTTTTTGTTTGTTTTATAATTCGCGGTTTTTCAATATTGTTTTAAATGCAGTTTCGTTTGTTATTTCTTCGTGTTTTTTCGTACACAATAATGGCATTTTGCACACCTTTTCATATCTGTTTGCACAGAAAACCTCCAACTAGAACCACAGCGATGTTCTCTCTCCCCCCAAATTCTTTTTTTTTCGAATGCAAATTTTATTGTTATTGTTATTTTTGATAAAGCAATTTTAATAATTAAAATTTTTTAATTGGAATTATTTTTTTTTTTGCTTTTATAAAAAATATGTATTAAACATATAAAGGCATATTCAATTTAAAGGGCAAATAAATTCCAGATGGCAACACAAATTAAATGATTAAAAAAACACAAAAAAAAATTATTTTAAAATGTAATTAAATGTCTGGACAAATATTAGCAAGCAGGGGAAGATAAAAATACCAAACAAAACAACAGAATTTAATATAAAATTTAATTTCCAGAAGTTGACAAATGAAATTTTCATCAAAAGAAGAATAAGTCGCAAAAATGTTATTCACATGGGCGTGGTGATTTGTTTTATCAAAACATGAAAATGGAAGAAAAAACTTAATAATATCGGGTCCGCCATCTAACGTTTTTTTTTTCAACTAGTGCTTATTTCGTGAATGGTAACACTTAGATCATGTCTGATTTGACAGATAATTAGTTTTATCCTTCCACTGAACGAACATTGTTGTGTATACGCTTGAACAACGCTGGGAAATATTGCGACATTACTTTGAAATTCATGGTAATGTTGCAGTATGTGGGCGAAAATTGCGTACGGATTTTGGAAGAAGAGAAGCACCGTCTGCTCCGTATGTTCGTTATCTTGTGAAAAAAGCCAAAAACAGTGCGTATACCCGAGAATATTGCTGCTGTGGCAGAAAGTGTGCGTGAAGCGCCATCAACATCAATTCACCGTCGTTCTCAACAATTGAACATTTTGGAGACGTCATTGAGACGAATTTTGCATAAAGACCTTGGTATGACGACATACAAAGTCCAATTGGTTCAGGAGTTGAAGCCAATTGAACATCCAATGCGTTTTCGCTTCGCTAAGTGGGCCTGCGATCGACATACAGAAGATGCCGGTTTTGGCTAAAAAAAATCATCTTTTCAGATGAAGCTCATTTTGATCTTGGCGGGTATGTAAACAAGCAAAATTGTCGCATTTGGGGCACACGCACGCATACATTGAAAAGCCGACGCAACCAAAACGAGTCACTGTTTGGTGCGGATTTTGGTCCAGAGGCATAATTGGGCCATTTTTCTTCGAAAATGAGCAAGGAGTGGCCATTACAGTCAATGGCGATCATTATCGGGCCATGCTGAACGAATTTTTGTTCACAAAAATTAAAGAGGAGGATATTGGCACCATTTGGTTTCAACAGGACGGTGCTACGGCCACACTGCCGAAGCTACGTTGGATTTTGCGCCCAGTTTTTGAACATCGCATTATCAGGCGCAGAGCTGATGTCGTTTGGCCACCTCGGAGCTGCGATTTGACACCGTTGGACTATTATTTGTGGAGTGCCGTCAAAGATAAGTGTTACGACGACAAGCCAGAGACAATTGACGCTTTAAAGGGCAATATTCGTGAAGCCATTGGTGAAATACAGCTGCACACAATCGATAATGTGCTTAAAAATTGAACCGATCGTGTAGGCTACTGCATGGCCAGCCGAGGCAGCCATTTGAATGAAATTATTTTCCATTATTAACCGGAAGGATTGTACTTTCAAATAAAAAAAAGAAATTTGGGAAAATATTCAGTAGTTTTTTTTAAAGCATTTTCAAAAGTTATTTGGCGGGCCCTTTACATAAGGAAAAAAAATCCGCAAATTTTTATAATGGAACTCTCTTATCTGAATTTTAAATCACTCAACTTACTTCCTGAATGGATAATCGTCCTGCCACAAAGCAGCAGGTATTCAGTCACTACAAGTAGAAACCCTTATGCGTCATCACAAACTAAGGACTACCCCCTGCCTACTTTATGTGCCCGAACTGTGTAGATGAGGAGGAACATGCGGCACGGGGAAACGAGTTTAGCACAAGCCGGCTTATGGAAGAGGTGTTGAATTCTAGAATTCTATGGAGCCAATACAGCCAGAAACTGGCTGAAATTATGCTGGAACTCCGATGGTTGGAGGAATGAAGGCGAAGTTCGATTTAGTGTGCCAGAGCTTTAAAGCTAACCAGCCCTCCGCGAAGTAATACGTTACGCCAGTCCCGCGGGGGGAAAGTGGTTGAAGAATGTAGGGGGTGGGTTTAGTACGTAGGCACCAGTGATGATGTATCGTGCACTCTTTTGTTGGAACAAAAGTGTCTTTCGAAGATTCTTGCCTTCGGCCCAAGACAAGACTAGCAAACATTGCTATAGTTGGGCAGACTAATTCCTTTCCTATTTCTTTTTCTATTTTGTTTAGGATTTTGTTTTGGATTTCGTGAGATAAACCGCCTTTACTTTCCAAAAGATGGAACCAGTCCATCTAGCAATTTAGTGAGACTGAGGTTGCAACTCTAAACATACACAAATATTTATACAAACTTTAACACGGCACACTTTTATCGAAACTTATTGCTTTTGGTAGCAATTGTCGATTCTATCGATTTATAGTTGGTATCTCTGGGGAACCAAAAGATTCCATTCCATTTCCAACTCTATTTCTTATTTTTGTTAATGGTTTCCGCCTTCATCACAATGGGACTAAATGCTGAACTAAGTGGCACCACTTCCTTCCAGGGGGCCGCCACCTAACGTAATGATTTTCTCTCTTTAACATTCAATTCAGATTAAAGTAACATTTACCATGTCGCCGTGCAGCCCTTGCGCTGACCAACTTCTCCCTCCATGGTTCGGAGGAACTTGGCCAGTATAGAGACTGCGTTCACCTGTAGTGTCACAATGGGCCGCTATGCGTGCTCAAGTGAGCTTTTAATGTGAAAGCTACCACACTAACCTAAACTAACCTACCGTATCACGAAAATCTTTAGGAATATGAATGAATCATAAGCTACCGACCTAAAGACAACGTCTGTGTAGGGTTAATGGGCCCGATAGGTTCAATGGTGTTTTTTGATTTATACGCGTGCCATTAAATAATGTTAACTAAGGGTCGATTGAAGTCGCCGTTGTCTAGTAGATAGTGTGTTGGCTTATTAGACTAGAAACCATGGTTCAAATCCCAGCTCAGATACATATCTCGAACAAAACAAAATATGAAAAAAAACATTTCTAGGCGATTTCTTCTCAGCAGATCTGTGACAAGAAGTCGCCGTGGTCTAGTTGGTAGTGTGTTGGCTTATTAGACGAAAAGCCAGGGTTCGAGCCCCAGGCCAGACATCAAAATAAAATACAAAAAGTATTTCTTCGGCGTCTTCCTCTCAGCAGATTTCTGGCAAAAACTCTGAGAGTAAATAAAATTGCCATGAAAAGTTTCTCAAAAAATCTGTCGTTCGGAGTCGACGTTAAACTGTAGGTCCCGCCTTTCATGTATAAAAGTAACGCACACAACATGAGTGGTGTGAGAAGCTAGGCCGTAATCCTGACTGAAGGGTTGTAATGGCCAATTATGTATGTATGTAGATCTGTGACAAAAACTCTGCCATGAAAAGTTTCTCAAAAATCTGTCTTTCGGAGTCGACTTAAAACTGTCCCACCACTCATGTATAAAATTAACACATACAATATGATTGGTGTGAGAAAATAGATTGTAATCCTGTCTAACCAATAACGTAAGTTATGTGATGTAAATTTTGAGAGAATCAGAAGCTGACGATGTTCTGGGTATGAAAACTCAGAGCAATGTTCGCCGGTACCAGCATATTGGTATCAAGTGTCGAAAGAAACATTCAAGTGCATTGGTTTCCTTACATGGCACAGTAAATACTTCATCTGATCGTCTTATCGGTAACACCACATACAGTCAAAGAAAAAAGTCTACAGACAGTGGTGTATGGTTTTTTCCAAATTGAAAAAGATGTTGCTAAAGCGTTGTAAAAGGCATTTACAATTAAGTAGTGTGTAAGGGGTGTATGTAGACCTTTTTATGTGACTGCACATTCATTTGAAAATGGCACACAACTCTCAGCTGATGCTTCGAAGTTTATCTTCTTGATCGCGAATAGGGGAAGAAGTTCATTAATGATGGTAAGGCATCCAAGTCCATGGTAAGGTATCGACGAAATGTTCAGGAAAATCACACAGTACTCGTCTGTCTTGTAGACCAAAACAGTTAATGGAACAGAAAAAATTCGTTCTTAAGCCGTTCTATCCCCGTACGCTTCTACAACTAATTTTCCACAGTTGCAACATAATGCACAACATAGTAGGGGCAATCCTCTTAGTATTGGTCGTGCAAAAAAAAAATCATCAATTTCTGTAGTCGGAGATGCGGCAATTGTTGCAGATGCTCTTCAGTTTGCGTCCAGTATTCAGTTTGTATCCAGAATCGCTAAGATATCGCGTGATTGAATGTTACAATGTTAAGCCTTTACCACTATTCACAGTTTCTTTACCAGAATAACAATGAATTTCTCTTTACCACACTTTATTACAGGCTATGAAAACAAAACTAAAGAGTGTTTTTTATAGAGGTATAGAACTTTAAGTTGCAATAAAACAACGATGGATTATTCGATTGACATGAATTTTATTTATCCGAAAGATAATCTTGTGGCATTACATTTTAAATATGATTTCTGGCATATGACCGCCACGACTGGCGCGGATGTAGTCCAATTTTCGATGACTTTTTCCAACATTTGTGGCCATATATCGGCAATAATACGGCGAATGTTTTCTTCCAAATGGTCAAGCGTTTGTGGCTTTACCGCATAGACCAATGACTTTACATAGCCCCACAGAAAGTAGTCTAGCGGTGTTAAATCACAAGATCTTGGAGGCCAATTCACAGGTCCAAAACGTGAAATTAGGCGGACACCAAAAAACGTATCTTTCAATAAATCTATTGTAGTACGAGCTGTGTGACATGTTGCGCCGTCTTGTTGAAACCACATCTCCTGGACATCATGGTTATTCAATTCAGGAATGAAAAAGTTAGTAATCATGTCTCTATACCGATCACCATTGACTGTAACGTTCTGGCCACCATCGTTTTTGAAAAAGTACGGACCAATGATTCCACCAGCCCATAAAGCGCACCAAACAGTCAGTTTTTCTGGATGTAACGGTGTTTCCACATACACTTGAGGATTACCTTCACTCCAAATGCGGCAGTTTTGTTTGTTGACGTAGCCATTCAACCAGAAGTGCGCTTCATCGCTAAACAAAATTCGCTTATGAAGATCGGGAACAACGGTAATCTCGTTTTGGGCCCATTCGACGAATCTACGCCTTACTTGATGATCGTTTGGCTACAAATCTTGCACGAGTTGGATTTTGTAAGCACGCAAAACAAGATCCTTCCGCAAAATCTTCCATAAAGTGGATGGACACAGATCCAATTCCTGTGCTCGATGGCGGATGGACTCATTCGGGTCTTCCTCAATACTACGCTCTACAGCAACAATAGCTTCTTCTGTACGCACCGTACAGCGTCTCTGGGGATGCGAGTTATCAATAAGAGTAAACGTGGTGCGAAAACGTTCCATGGTTAATCGAATTAACTGCTCTGAAGGACGATTTTGTCGACGATAAAATGGACGTAGTGCGCGATACGTTTTCCGCACAGAACCATTATTTTCGAAATAAAATTGCACTATTTGCAAGCGTTGTTCAGGCGTGAGTCTATTCATGATGAATTGCCAAACCAAACTGAGAATAAATCACTTGACAGCTGTTAAATCGGTCGCCATCTTGAAAAGTAATGCCAACTTAAAGTTCTATACCTCTATAAAAAACACCCTTTATAAGCAAAGTTTTTAAAAAAAACCAAGTGTTAAATGCATTTTTACATTTGCCTACGTCTACACTAATTTTATCATAATTTCGTAGCCTGTAGACGATCGGCAACAATATTTTAACAAACACTTATGCTTCATTAAATATTTGACTTCTTTATATGATCCTCGAGGGGTAATAAGAGCAGTGTGGGTCAAATATTGCACTTTACATACAAAAGCAAACTTTAAAACTAAGAAAAAATGCCAGCAGCTGTGATAAAATTACCCGCAAAAAAATTTTAACAAACGTTCAACAAATCCCTAGACGTCAACATTGACATCTCTACACAACACTTGCCACACACTACAAATACATATACATGCACATACACAATGAAAAAAAAAAACAACAAAGGAATGAAAATTATTTTAGCTTCTGTTTTTAGACCAGAATGAACTAAATCGATACGCCTCACCTGGTGAGAAATATGAGGTTATGATTTAAGTAAATTTTACCTAAAGTCAAAATAAGCACATACATATACACCTTATACACATACATAAGCACTCTCTCTCCCACTCTTTGTTCTTTTTTTTTTTTTTTTGTATAAAAATTAACATTCGCTGCAACATTTCGCGGTATAGACACATTTTCCCCATATACATACGTTAACATTCTACATACAGAGTGTGTGTCACTGTACGCTATGTATGCATGTAGTATGTACATCCTGTCCGTGTTATATAGGCTGATATTAAAGCAGCTTTTGTTGTTGTTGTTATTGTTGTTATTGCATACAGTTGCCGAACGCCAATAACCGAAAATATTGATTAGAGATTATAAGCCAAAAATTCAACAGAGTATTGGTGCCTCACGTACACGAGCGCCTGTATGTATATGCCTTGCCTTGCCTTGCCTATGATTTCATTTATAAACCAAATACGCCATTTGCCCAGTACACACAGGCACATGCACGCACAATTCCAATGACAGGCTACAATAGGGAGAGGTGCCTACTATTATGGGGCCTCCTATTCAATATGCAAGGTAGCGCAAATGATATGAACGATTTGGTATGAATTGGCTCTGGCTGGCCGTGGGGGGGAGGTGGAGGTTGTTTAAAAAATTGCATGCAACTGCAACATCCAACACAATTAGAATTGAAATTGCCATTGAAGTATTAGTGTGCGGTTAGGTATACATATATATATATCTGTTCTTCTTCTTCTTCGCCGCCTTTTTTTCGCCCCACTGTTGACCACAAAACGACATTTGTATTGCGAAACAACTGTGCAGCATAAAACGGGGGAAAAATAGCCAACAGGGAGCCAAGTTTGAAACAAGAACGTTTCGGAATATGATACCCCCTGTACATTAAGGTAATGGTTTTGGGAAAAATTTAAGATGACAGGCATTGAGGATTGTTGGTCATCGGATACAGCAAATGGTTAAGCAAGTCTATTAAGTTCTTTGCTTGTTTCCCATGAAAATACATCGCCTTCTACAAATTCTAATCTTTTGTTTTAGAGGTAGTACTGTATAGCATTAAAAGAAGCCACCAGATGGCGTTTTTCCTACTCATTTATGTCTGAATCGTAGTTCCTTGCTGGCCATCGAATTCTGCAAATGGTTAAGCAGGTCTATTAAGTTTTTTTGGTTGTTTCTCACACAAAAACATCGATCTCTACTCATTCGAATCTTCTCTTTTGGAGGTAGTACTGTATAGCATTAAAAGAAGATACCAGATGGCGTTTTTGCTACTTCTTTATGTGTGAACCGAAGTTCCTTGCTAGCCATCGAATTCTGCAAATGGTTAAGCAAGTCTATCAAGTTTTTTGGTTGTTTTCCATACAAATACATCGCCTTTTACAAATTATATTTTGTTGCAGAGGTAGTACTGTATAGCCTTAAAAGAAGCCACCAGATGGTGTTTTTCCTACTTCTTTATGTCTGAATCAAAGTTCCTTGCTGGCCATCGAATTTGGCATGTTGTTATGTTCTTTGGCTGTTTCTCATACAGAATCATCGTCTCTTACATATTCGTATCTTTTCTTCCGGAGGTAGTACTGCAAAAAGACCCCAGATGGCGTTTTTTTTTTTCTACTTCTTTATGCCTGAATCGAAGTTTATGTTCCTGAAAAGATGGAGCCCACTGAAGAAAGATGGCAAAGGACAATTTTATAGGATTCGTAGCAGAACTGAAACATTTTTTTTTTGTTAAAAAGTGTATTCAAATAAAATTTTTGCTCATTACATCCCTGTAGCCAGAAACTAAACCTAGCTTCTCCTATCACCCATATTGTTTGTATTCATTTTATTCAAGTGTAGCGGATCATTTGCTGCTGAAATGTTTCAATTTTATTCTATACATGTTTAGTGACAATCGCTGTGGTTTACCTACTGTTTGTTTATTAGACGTGGGGCCTCGGTTCAAAGCCCATGTCAGACATATCCAAGAAAACGAAATATGAAAAAATATTTCTGCGGCGACTTCCTCTCAGCAGATTTCTGGCAAAAATCCTGAGGGTAAATAAAATTGCCATGAAAAGTTTCTCAAAAATCTGTCGTTCGAAGTCAACTGTAGGTCCTGCCAGTCTTGTATAAAATTAACACACACAACATAAGTGGTGTGAGAACCTAGGCCGTAATCCTGACTAAAGGGTTGTAATGACCGATTACGTACGTACGTAGCGAGACCTAAAGGCAAAATATTTTAAAGTTTGATATTTTGCAATTTTAAAAGTTTTTTAAAAAATTTTAATAAATAAACTACACATCAGTCACATATGTAGGTGCTGCCCTAATAAAATTGTGCGTAAACTCGATAGTGTTTTAACAATTTGAAACTGAATAAGGGTGTATAAGTGAGCCTGTTTTCTGCAAAAGTGTGTGTAGAGAGAAAAATTTTAAACTAAAATACGAAACATGTTTTAAAATTCCCTTAATTCCAAATAACTAACACACTTGCAAGTTACACGCACATTCGAACACACAAACACTTGTATACATACACACGCAATAATTGCGTTTAAAAATTTTATGCGTGGGTGGCCAAAACGGATGTGCATATGCTTGTTTAAAAACGACTACAACTACAGTAACAGCAAGGAAGAAAGAGGAGTAAAAAAGGGGCAAACAACAACTGTAACTAACTGTTACTGGTACTGCTACATTTTCCGTACAACTTTTCACTATGGCGACCGGATATGAAACTATAAGTGTGTATATGTATATTTTAAACGCGTAAATGCTTAAGTGCGTGTAAGGGTTTTATGCATTTCATTTTGTTGTTGTTTTTTTTTTCAGCGTAGTTTTCCCCCTTTGTTTATTTCGAGGCCCTCATCACTGTTAACAATTAACGCTGGCATTTACACGCAAAACTGTGAATGTATTAATTTGAGTTCTATTAATAATACAATAAAAAAAAGAAGAAGAGAAGGATAAACTAGAAAATTTACACACCACAAAACTTTTATTGGAAAATGCAGAAGAAGAAGAAGAAGAAGTAGTAGAACCCCAACATAACCGCGTTGAATATAAAATAGAATTGTAATGTTAGCACTGAGGATAGATTAGAAAGAGGCTCAGACCAGTGTATAGTTTTTCTGTTTTGTTCCTAATGAAATTAGAAAAGAGCATAAACAAATATTGATTGATTTTCCTTTTTTTCTATTTTCTATTTTCTATTTTTTGTATTGAAACGCAGGCACAATTTAAACAAACGTTTTTTTTTCTCATAAAGGGTTAAAAACAAGGGGTGCAAACACTAGAACAAGGGAACTGTTTGATATGTTATAGAATGAATGACTAAATTAACAGGAAAAAAATAGTTAAGTTAACTTTAAAAACTTTAAGAAAATTCTTTGAAAAATTGTCTGAAATATTGAATCTGTTGCAACTCCATTAAGTACACGATAGGGCCGACAAATTTAATTTTATTTAGAAAAAATTTTTCTTAAACATTCGATATAATAAAATGAGGGAGAGGCTACAGTATTGTATATCGATGCCTCCGTTCTATAACATTCTAAGTCGAAAAAGTGTGTTTTGAGTTATGAGCTTTCAAAGTTTTCGCGCGACATACGACTATATGTGTATTATAATAAGATTTTTCCCTATAACTTTGGAACGGATCGGCGCATCTTAACCAAATTTTGACATGACAGTATTTAAGTTAGAGAACGGAGAATTTAAAAATGCAAGAACATTAAAAACGTTGTAAGTACACTTAGAACGTTATAGAATGGAGACGTCGATATGACCTCTAAGTTTCATCCCAAATCCACAAAGATCAACACCAGAAATGAACATAGTCAAGTGATCTTTAATATATGCCCTGTAGTTCATGCTACATTGGATTTTATGCGCAAGCAATTTGAGGAAATGGTCATCTCACGTGTAGGTAATATAAACTACCAAATCGCGAAAGTTGAATCCGTTAGATTTTTTTCTGTGGGGTTTTCTCAAGTAGCTGCTAAGCTATGTGCTAATAATACATAAACCACAATGGTTCTCAATGCCAACATTTGTGGCCGAGTCAGCACATCACTCGTGCAGTTATAGATTACATACATAATATTTTTCCCTTCAAGATATTTTCAAAACATAGAGGACACCGAAGAGAATATTCCTACTGAAGTCCGAAGAGTCTTGTAGCAGACGCTGAAACTTGAATTCATCATCGTTTTTAACTTGTTCTTCTTTGTCTTTCGATTACACCATTTTACATAAGGCCTATAAAATTCTATCGCACAATAACTTAAACCAATCCACTATAGATTTTCTCGAATTTCTGGGTGAGTCTTATTTGAAGCAGAACGAAGATGAGTATTTATACCTAAGAACTTTGTTCTGAAACGAAATGAAACGTCAATAAGATGGATACGTAAATAACTAAAATTGTCGCATTTGAAACTAGGACAACCCTTAAGCAGTTATCGTATCACCATTATTAAGTCATATAATTGACGATTACAACCATTTAATCAGGATTACAACCTAAGTGCTCACACAAACATCATAGCTGCTCACACCACCAACTCCAAACTACGAATTTGGGAAATTTTTCCTGGCAATTTCATTTACTTTTATTTGCCAGAAAACTAATGAGAGAAATACGCCGCAAGAAATATTTATTCGTTTTGTTCGGGACATCGGAGCTGGGGTTTGAACCACGAGTTCTAGCCTAATAAGCCAATACACTACCATCTAGGCTACGGCAACTTCATATCTCCATTATACTCATTAAAATTTACTGTTTGGTGCGGTTTTCACGCTGACGTTAATGTCGTAACTATTTCTTGCTATATCAGTAAGGAGATGATGTTGTAATGTATGACTAGCTCTATCTATCATTGATCTACACTAGCTGAATTTTTCTTTTCAACAATTAGCCACGTAAACGTCAACGAAGTTTGGATCCAACAAGATGCTACAATTTGCCATACAAGGCACTTAACACTTGATTTATTGGAAAATCAATATGGTGACGAAGTAGTATGTGTATGCCTTGCCTGGCCTATGATTCCATTTATGAACCAAATACGCCGTTTGCCCATTACAACACACTCAGGATCCAAACGACAGGCTGCAATAGGGCCATATTTAATATTCAAGATAGCGCAAATGATATAAACGATTTGGTATGAATTTCCAGACCTCGTTGTGATCCCCATGTTCATCTGATTTAATGGCTCTGCATTAGGTTTTATTTGGTTATGTGAAGTTGTTGGTTTTAGCCGACTAACTATTAACTTCTGAAATTTTGGAAGCCAATATGCATAACACAACGGCCAGATACAGTGTTGGAAAAAATAATAGAAACACATCAAAAAACGTTGAAAACATCCCCATATCATTAGGTACTCGCAACCCTGTTTGACTGTCTTTTTTGTGCATTTTGGATCAAACTCATTATTGGCAGGGCGACGTACAAAACATTTTCCCTCTGATGGAGCACTTTGTTCCAATTTGTCCGACTTTGGTGTTATCTGGCAAATTGTAACCTTTTTTGTATATTTTTGTTTTACTTAAAAAAAGGTACTGACCTTGGACTTCGAGCCTATTTCTTATAGTACTGCTTGTTACTGGATTGATTCATGAGATGACTCAAAAAAATTTATTTTTGGAATGACGTACTAAAATTTGATCAAAACGCGTGGACGTTTTCCTCTTTCTTTCTCTAGTTTCGATATTTTTTGTATAGTGAATGACTTAAATACTTTATGTTTAGAACACTTCATTATGTGGGCTATTTTTCCAAGTGATAAACCATCAGATTTTAACTTAAGGATAACATTTCATTCAACATCAGTGGTATGAACATCTCGACCCATTTTTTAAAAGATTTAAAACATACACTCAACCCGAAAATTTTGCAAACGGTCCAAAAAAAAGTTATTTTAACGTAATTTTAACACTTCTAAATATTTCATGTAAAAAGTTTATTTATTTTAAATTTAAACACAGTTTTAGAAAAACGTTTCTATTAAATTTTCCAGCTAAATTACGTATTTTCTTACTTTTTCCTGAAAACTAATGAATTAAAAGAGAAGAAAGCAATAAAGAAAGCAAATAATAAAATCCCGTTACATTAGCGAGAATTTGACAGTAATTTCTAACTATAAAAGTTTATAACGAAAAAGTATACAACATTTTAATGATGAACTAGTAATCGTTTCTATTATTTTTTCCAACACTGTATATTAGAAAACATAGTCAAACTCGGAAATGATTGAATGGACTACGATTATAATAAAAAAAAAAACATTCCTGCCAATAATATTTCTGTCTTGTATTACCATTTTACTACCCCTAGTACCAACAGCAGGAAAACCTAATTAGATTACGTTGATTGTAGACCTTTTTAGGAGATATTTTTTGTTGCTTAATTTCTACTTTTCCTTTTTACTTGTTTCTTTTTTCCTTATTATCCTGTGACATCTAACATATAATGGAAAGTGAGTATTGAAAAAAGAGAAGAAAAAAAATTGAAAAAAGTAACGCATTATTTCACAATAACTAAAGAGATGCAATAGAAGACAGAGGGAAACATAAACTTTTAGAAAAAATTTCAAATTTTTTTTATTATTCTATGTATGAATGTGTTTAATAACTCATACTTTATATCCGGCTTTTGTACAGCAGTTAAACATAATGTTCCTGAGCCTAGAGATGGTCAATCATGATGGTGAATGGGAAAAGTTTTCTTTTTTTTTTCCTTACTTTTTTGTAAAGGACACCCAGCAAATGTATCATCATAAACTATCCATTTCTGTGTGTGTGTTTCTTTTTTCTCTACTTTTTCGCTTTCACTGTTACAAAGAATTTTAATTTTTGTTTTTTCTATTCCTATTGACTTTTAAATATTCATAAATGGCAGCATTCGAGGCCTTGTAGAACTAACGAAACAATTTTTTTTAAATTTTTTTTTAAAAATTTTAGGCCGTTATTAAAGGCTTGCTGTATGCAGCATAGTGCTTATACGCAGCATATGATTGTCAATAACTTTAGAAAAAACTGTGCCTTGTTTTTTTTTTTGTCAGGCCATTGCTGATGTTTTAAATGTTTTACACGGTTGTCCTGTAATGCTTGTAATGGACTAGGGGGGGCATAGTTTTACTCTCAAACAGTTTTTTTTTCGTTCATCTTTTTCTTTATTTGTGCTTGCCTGATGGCAGACATGTTGTTGTTTTTTTTTAAGCTGAAATGTCATTTAACTTCCGTCTATAGGTTCCGTTTGATGTCCAGTTGACAGTTGGTTTGTCAGTCTGTTTGCAAGTTTGCCTTTTGAGCCTCCGTGTTTGCAGGGTGGGTGGGTGTGTGTGTTGGCTATAAAACATTTGTTAACAATCTTTTCGATTTTTTTTCTGTTTTTCTTTTTGCGAAAATAATATTGAAGTTATCTGTCTGTCTGTTTACTTATGTATGATGATGATTGTTGTCAATAAATGACAATTGATTTGAAATGTTTGTTAAACACTCATAGAGTAGTAGCAGCAGCAACAGTAGCAGGCAGCTTAATTTTGTATTTCTATTGTATGGACCTTTTACTTGAGAGTTTTTCATTCTGTTTCTCTAAAATCTGTGTTTTTTTTTAATTGAATAGGATATTAAATATGAAAAAATGGTGGCGATTTTTGTCAGCTAGGCTGACTTCCAAAATGTGTCAATACAAAGTTTGTATACAGTTCTACTACGGTATATTAATTTTGTACATATGCAAAGTTACCAAACAATGCATCAACTATAAATCCGATGCCTGATTGCTCTTTGCCTACGTTAAAAGTACACATTGAAGACGTTTTGAAATAGTATACATTGTAAAAATTTTGTACAGCGGCTTTATGAAACACTATACTTTGTTCAAACGCAAACATTTTGGAAGTCAGCCCTAATGCTTGTCAAAGTGATGCTGTGATGATTACTAAATTGAAGAGATTCCCATTAAGATCTCTATAACATCTCTACAGAGAAATATTCACTGATGGCTTTGAATTAGATCGTATGGCCGCAGTACTTTAGCATAATAATATACAACTAGCCTAACAGTTTTTCTTGAAAAATTCAATATTTTCAAAAATAACCACATTTCTTCTTCCTTATACAGTGGACAGCAAAAGTCTTAATACGGCAATATATTGTGACAAAAAAAGTACTTACAGGGTTAATACTCTTGCACAAAGTCCCGATATGACTTCAAGAGAGTATTTAGGAGATCATTTGAAAGGAGGATGAAGTAATCGCTAAACCTCAAACAAAAGTCAACCGAAAAACTTGCTCATGGTGCCACCAGAAAACACTAAACAAAACTTTTATATTCAATTACAAATGGGTTAAATGGAGTGCTTGACCTTAAGGGATGATCTACTAAATAAAGGGTCCGCCAAATAACTTTTTTTTTTGAAAATGCTTTAAAAACAAAACTACTGAATATTTTCTCAAATTTCTTTTTGTATTTGAAAGTACAATCCCTTCCGGTTAATAATGGAAAAAAATTTCATTCAAATGGCTGCCTCGGCTGGCCATGCAGTAGCCTACACCAGAAGATGCCGATTTTGGCAAAAAAAAATCATCTTTTCAGATGAAGCTCATTTTGATCTTGGCGGGTATGTAAACAAGCAAAATTGTCGCATTTGGGACACAAAAAACCCGCACGCATACATTGAAAAGCCGACGCACCCAAAACGAGTCACTGTTTGGTGCGGATTTTGGTCCAGAGGCATAATTGGGCCATTTTTCTTCGAAAATGAGCAAGGGGTTGCCGTTACAGTCAATGGCGATCGTTATCGGGCCATGTTGAACGAATTTTTGTTCACAAAAATTGAAGAGGAGGATATTGGCAACATTTGGTTTCAACAGGACGGCGCTACGTGCCACACAGCCGAAGCTACACTTGATGTTTTGCGCCCTGTTTTTGAAGATCGCATTATGAGCCGCAGAGCTGATGTCGTTTGGCCACCTCGGAGCTGCGATTTGACACCGTTGGTTACGCCGACAAGCCAGAGACAATTGACGCTTTGAAGGACAATATTCGTGAAGCCATTGGTGAAATACAGCGGCACACAATCGATAATGTGCTTAAAAATTGAACCAATCGTGTAGGCTACTGCATGGCCAGCCGAGGCAGCCATTTGAATGAAATTATTTTCCATTATTAACCGGAAGGATTGTACTTTCAAATAAAAAAAGAAATTTGAGAAAATATTCAGTAGATTTTTTTTTTTTAAAACTTAAAAAAAAAGTTATTTGGCGGACCCTTTACAAGGATTAACGTTTTCATATATTAGGCCTTTGAATTATAAATTTACTCAGAGTTCTCCTTGGGGGTACCTATGGAGTCATCTGAAACTTTCCTTATTTTTCTCTTGTTTTATGAAAAACATTAAAAAGTTTGTTTGTTTTATAATAAAACAGAAATAAATTTTTATACAAACTTTTGGCCAAGAATTCATGAAATTGCTAAAATATATATTGCCGTACTAAGACTTTTGCTGTCCACTGTATATAAATTTGGTCGTTATATAATTTTCATACTAATTTTTTCATATGCCAGCCAGAATATATTGTGATTCTTTTTTTCCTGTAAACATTATGTAAGATAGTGAGTTTTTGGGGGGTAAACATTGATTATATGAAACGTATTGTAAATAAAATTAAAAAAATTTTTTTTTTATTTATTTATTGTATGTCTGTGTTCAAATTGTATTCCAATAATTGTCAATATTGGCTTTAAATTTTCTCTTTTTCCCTCAAAATGTGTCTGTATGTAGTGACTCAATTAATTGTTTGTTTTTCTTTTTGTTATTGGAAAATATTATGAAATAAAATTATTATGAAAAAAGATTGTGAAATATTCCGTGCATCCTCCCTCCCATATAGGACTGTTAAAATTACAGTGTAAATATTTTATGTTCAATTAAAAAACGAAACACAGTGAAAAAAGTGTTCAAGCATGGCTGGCCATTATAAGAGGAATGAATAATAACTTAAATGAGGGGAGGTAGGCGATTGAAATTATATATAATGTTGCATAAAAAATGGGGAAAACGTTTTATGAAACTAGTAGAGAGGGTGCAAGAACTACAATGAGCGCCAAAAGTGAGTAAACACCACTGAAATAATTAATTTTCTTAGGATAGCGAGAAAAGTAAATGAGAATAATCGAATAAATTTTCAAAAATAAAAACGTTTATTTACTACTTATAAAATGTTAAAAGGAACTTTTTTTATAGTTAAGAACAAAACTGTTATAATTAAGTACAAAAGTGTTGACTCACTTATGGCGCTCACTGTATGTTAGGCTGCAGAATATTCTACATTTTTCAAGTTATGACGGAAGTAAGGTAAAAGTGTAGACTAGGCATCAGTAATTGATCATTACAAACACTTAGTCAGAATTACAACTTAGCTTCTCGCACCGCCCAGCTTAAAGTTGATTCCGAATGGCAGATTTGACAAACTTTGCAAAAAAGGCCTTAAATAGACGTTTCAGATATCTCGAAAGCATTGTCTAGTTTCCCTCTAGACTTACTTAATTGGTCATTACAATTTTATTCAGGATTACAGCCTAGCTTCCCACACCACTTATGTTGTGTGTTTTCATTTTATACATGAGTGGCTGGACCGACAGTTTAAAGTCGATTCCGAACGACATATTTTTTGTGAAATTTTTCATGGCAATTTTATTTACTCTCAGATTTTTTGCCATGCCTAACAAGCCAACACACTACGTTCGAGACTACAACGACTTCAAACAAAATTTGCAAATTTGGGATGGTATCCATCCACATGAAATCCAAGAGCGTCTAATGAACGCCTAAAAAGTTACGGTTTTTTGTCAATTTTGCATTGGCGGCATATTGCTTGGAGACCGACGTTGGCCAGGCCATAAAATTCAACAACGAGCACTATAAGTCGATTATAATCAACTTTTTTTGTCCAGAATTGGATAATCTGGATCAGAGGTCAGCAATGTGTATTCAAAACGATGAGTAGATTCGAATCATACTTATAATTTCTGATACTTATATGCATTCATACTTATTTTAATGTCATACTCATACTACTCATACTCAAAGTTTGAAATGCTCATGGTACTCGTACTTAACAGTACGCATGATGTTATTGATTTCGACTCTCCATGACTCATCGTATACACGAATCACAAAATAAGTATGATTCGTGTACGAACACTACAATACTCACATGAAGTCTTTGCCTTTTTTGTTTATGTGTCTTTCTTCTTTCTTTGTAAATGCAACAACAACTAAGACTGTAAATTTTGACGAATGATTCGAATCACTCGAATCATTTATAAGTATTATAAGTATTTTTCTAAATTTATGAATCTAAATGAGTAGGCGTATGAATCCAACATATTTCGAATGTTATGAATTCGATGTCAACGTTGTACTCATACTCATTGCAACTTGTACTTATAAATCAATGTCGTAGTGAGTACGAATGAATCAGAGTAGTTGGATTTCAATACTGTTGACTCACTCATACTCAAAATTGCATGAGTACTCATGAGTAGCGAAAAAGCGATTCATTGCTGATCTCTGATCTGGATATCGCCGACATGTGATTTCAACAGGATGTCACTGAAACTCATGCCACATTGAATATTCTTACGTACGATTTTAGGGCAATATCACCTCATGTGGGAGACGTCAGATTTGATTACATAAGACTTTTTATTACAGTATATGCTATTAATGCAGGTATATGTTAATAATACACAAACCACAGCGGTCCTCAAACTCTATATTGTCCATGCCATCGGGTTTATTCAGCCAGATACATGGAAAATGGGACATTTCAGATGCGCTGCACATAGTGAAGTTGTAATGGACATTTGAACGATGTCGTAGTCCACTCGGAAGTCGTCGAAGTATAGAAAGAAGTGTGTTGGTTTATTAGACTTGAGCTTGTGATTCCAAATCCCCATCTCACACATTTTGAAGGAAACAAAAAATGAAAAAATACTACTTCGGCAACCTTTTCTCAGCAGTCTTCTGGCTAAAATCCGAGCGTTGGTAAAATTGCCATGAAAAATGTCTTAAAAATTTGTCGTTCGGAGATGACTTTAAACTTTAGGTCGTGGTGTCATAACTTAGGTTGTAATCCTGAATAAAGGATTTTAATGGCCTAATAGGTTAAGCTTTTATTTTAATCAAAATCTTCTTAAGAAACAAATGTTTATGAAAGAAATATTTATTAGCAATTTGGAAAATAGTTATTAAATAAAATGCAATAAAGAATAAAAGCCATTTAATTTAATAAAAAGTTTTAAATTCCAATTTAACGAATTTTTGAAAAAAAAAAAATATTTTAAAAATTTCTGACGCCATATTTTTCAATTATTTTTTTTTTGTATTTTGAAAAATACAACAAATTCTCTACAGACATCATCGATATTAAATAACAATTGAAAACATAAAAATATTTGAAAATTTATTTCTATACAAAAATCATTTTTGCCCTTTTTTTTGTTGTTTCTGATGAGTTTTTCTTTTCTTCTTTTCTTGATTTATATTGCCAATCAGAAATGAATGTGAAAATGAATCAATCGTACAAATAATACAAAAAAAAGAGGAAACAAATTTAAAAAATACAACAAAAAATCTGGGGGAAAATATTTTGTGAAATATTCAACCCAACATGTACACTTGTGGACATACAATTAAGTCATTCATGCATGCGGTTTGAAAAACCCACCTCCATAAAGACGAAAAATTTTGGAAATTAGTCGTATGGAGTGATGAGTCCAAGTTTATATCTTTGGAAACGATGACAGACCCTATGTAAGACGTCCTATCAATACACAATTAGACTCAAAGTACACCAAAAAAACAGTAAAGCGTGGAGGTTCGTCAGTAATGGTTTGGGGTTGTTTTACATCATCCGGCGTTGGTGCACTGGTAAGAATCGATGGGAAAATGACTGCGGAAATGTATTAAAACATCCTACAGAACAATTTGACTAAAGATTATGAGGACTAATTACCACTAGCGTGGATATTTCAGCATGATAGCGACTCGAAGCATACATCTCGGGTTTAACTACCCGACTACTACTACTACTTGGTTTGCTGAGGAAAAAATAAGAGTTCTTGATTGGCCAGCTCAAAGTCCCGATCTGAACCCTATAGAAAATCTTTGAGGGATCGTAAAACGAGCAGTTCCATCAAAAAAACTAGCAGCAAAAAGCACTTTGGCAGCTTATCCAGGCAGAATGGAATAACATTAGTTCTGAGCAGTGTCGCAATTTAATCAACTCAATGCCACAAAGATGTACTGAAATAATACTCCAAAAAGGGTACCCCACAAAATATTAAAGGTTCAAAATAGTTTGGGTGAAAAATAAATCAATTAAATTAAATTTTCAATATTTTTTTCAGATAACTTAATTATGTGTCCACTTAAATTTTAAGTCTGATATCAACTCCATACCAAAACATTTTTTATAATGAATAACTATTAAAGTTTTTGTTGTTAATTAATTATTAAGCATATGAAATTAATAAATATTAGTTGTTTTTGTTTCCATTTTTCTTAAATCTTTTTAATTTTTACAAAAATGAAAAATGTTGCAAAGTGACTTAATTGCGTGTCCACGAGTGTACTTTTTTAACGGGGAAAAACACTCACACAATACGAGTGAAAAGAAAAAATCCATTTCATTTTATTGAGAACAGAGTATGGACCCAATAAATATTGTAAACAATGGACAGAGTAGCTAATGATAAGCAATACACTACTAGTAGGAAAGTATTTATGGAGTTTTTAAATGGTTCAAGAGCGAAGCCAATGATCACATTCGAAACAAACGAAACTGAAGTGTATCACTGCCCCTTTCCTACTTCCTTTTCTTTTTCTATTATCCCCTCCCCTTTAGGACTTTGCACAATGAATCCAATGGACCTCCGGGTACTGTACTTGTCTCAATTGTCAAGTACACGTCCTCTAACCTAAACCCAAACCTATCACTATGTAATAAATCTATTGAACTAATATCAGATCTTTTCCCACAAGTCGCACCAGTTGACACTTCTTGAATTCCACACAGATTTCATCATTCATAAGAAGTAATTTTCTCCTCTGAATTATTAGACCTTAGCCTATAGCCTTGATTCTGTTCTGTTGCTACTGAGGTTTAACACGTTTAATCTGTTAAAATTTCATGATTGTTTGAATAATTCCTTGTCACTAGGTATGCTGTTAAATCCTTGTATTAAAAAAAGTGTATGTGTATGTGTGTGCATATATGTATGTAAATCGACATAAAACCCACTTAACTATGGCAATGTTGTACTGTTTTATAGCCAATTTCTGTTTTTTTTTTGTGAGTTTTTTAACGAAACAAAAAATAAAAAAAAATTGAATTTAAAATCCTATGTTTCTCTTTTTTTTGGAGAATCCGCTGTTTTTATCAGATGTCTCGTTATATACTCTCTCTCACACACATACACATTTATACACATTTATTTGCAGATCTCTTAAATATTGAAGTGACCAAATATTCATTTCAGTGTTGCCAATTCTGTATTTTAAAAACATCATCATTTCATCGTAATTTTTATAACAAGTATTTATACAGGACCATAATGTTCAATGTGAAAGGACTTTTATAGTGGAACTCCTTTCTGGGACATGCTTTTCTAACTCTTAACGAGGCTTGTAGGTTTCTTTAACATACAATAGTTTCTATATTAGCCACGGGTGCCCTGGTAGTCTATTGGGTAGTGTGCTAGGCTATTAGCGTGAGGGTCATGGATTCGATTCCCACCAGAGACTCTGGTCTGTGACACTACACCGAGCATACGGTTTCCGTTACTCCCCTCGTATATAATTAAAATATAATTTGTAATTGCACTGTCAAGAGTGCAAGGAGAAACTATCCTACAGCGGCGCTGTGTGCTCTGCTGGATTCAAATCCTTTGCACATGGTAACATAGGCCAAAACTTTGTCGACTTTGATTAGTATTATGGAAGACGAGTTTAATAAGAAATTTAAAAGAGGAAATCGCGATCTAATGAATCGAGTGGCTGCCAAACTTACTTACGTCAGCAGTCATTACAACTCTTTAGCCAGGATTACAACCAAGCTTTTTACGCCACCGATGTTGTGTGTGTTAATTTTATCCATGGCAGTTTATCCATCGACAGTTTAATGTCGACTCTGAACGATAGATTTTTGAGAAATTTTTCTTGGCAAATTTATTTTAATCTCTGTTTTAATGCCAGAAGACTGCTGAGATGAAATCGCCGCAAGAAATAAATTTTTCTTATATTTCGTTCAGTTTGAGATGTTTGAACTTAAGTTGGAATCACGTGCTCTCGTCTAATAAGCCGATACATTACCTACTAGACTACAGCGACTTTGAAATTTTATCATAGATTTGTTCAAGAAATATTCATACCAGATCACAACGTTCGAATTCCCTTCTGAGACGAATGTATCATGGGCTCATGAGATTATTGTTGAGTTCTTGATAAGGTTTGTTCGGTAGTTTAGTCCCTCTCACTTGTAATATTTGCCATATCGGCCTATGCCAAACAGGATAACAAGAACTTGCTGTACAGCAGCGCTAGGGGCGTTAGAGAAGGACAGACATTTGGAGAGTATGGTTAGGATACTGGGAAAATAGTCGAACACGAGATTCAACAAGGAACTTTGCGGCTCAATGAATCAATTGGTTAACAGCTCCCTCATTAACTAGTGGATTCTACAATTTTGGGAAATATTTCGCTTGCGAGACTTTGTAACACAATTGAAGGGAGTAATATAGGGTTATAAGTCGCCGTAGTCTAGTAGGTAGTGTGTTGACTTATTAGACGTAAACCCAGCATATTTCTGGCAAAAACTCTGAGAGTAAATAAAATTGCCATGAAAAAGTTTCTCAAAAATCTGTCGTTCGGAGTCGGCTTTGAAACTGTAGGTCCCACCACTCATGTATAAAATTAACACACACAACTTAAGTGGTATAAGAAACTAGGTCGTAATCCTGACTGAAGGGTCTACATACTTTATGAAAAGACCAATCTCTGTTATAAAGATGTAACGAGAACAGCAGGAATGGCAGTTTTTAGTTCCAAACTCAAATTTTGCATGGAAAAAACTCGCCGGCATCTTCCAAGTGAAACTCTTTGCCATCGAACGATATGCTCAATTCTACTTGGACAGAAAGTAAAAAGACCAGGATATAGAAATGCTATCTGAGAGTCAGGCCCCCATTTAAGTACTCGTTTTTACGAGGTTAACTCGAAAATAGTATGCGACTGTTTGGGGAAGCTGACTAGGTTAGGTAGGGAAAAATAGGGTTACATCTGCTGCGTACCAGGTCATGTGGTAACCCGCAACAACAAACACGCAGATGAGCTTACGAGGAGGAGAGCTTCCAAATCGCTAATGGGGTCAAGACCTTTCTGGGAAGTGGATAGAGATGTTTGTAAGGATATGTTCAACGAAATAAAAGATAAGGAGAGGCAGAGTTATTTCTGTTACCAAATGCATTTGAGACAATCTAAACGTTTGTATATGGATCCTACATCAGGCTTTACACTAATATCCTGAAGTTGTTATAAATGACGTTCAAAACTTTATCATTCTTTTGATCGAAAACATCACTGTTGCGCAACCTAATGAAAGCTATTCAGATGACTTCTTATGGTCCAAGAATTATAAAAAAGGACACAAAAAGACAAAAATAATTCATAAGTTTCAAAACATACTTACAATATTTAAAAGAGTCAGTGTTTCTGTTAGTAGAATAAAGAGTGCCCACGAAAAAATTTGGATATAAACTTTTCTTTATCAAAACCCGAACTTTATGATAAAATGATTTCAAAATTATTACTACTAGCAACACTGGAATATTCAATTTTTTTTTACACATACACACTCATTCTCATATACATATGTACATACTGTGATATGATTGTATTAAAAACGTGAACTCAAAAATCATTTATGCACACTCCTCGCGCTTCACACTCCAATGCATTTTATTATACAGGGGGCATATGCACACAAAAAATATGTATATATCTACGGGGTGGTCAAAAATTTGTACATTGGGTTTGGAAATAATAAAAACACACGCACACATACAGAGGTAAATGAAACAAAATAATATTGCAGCGAAATGTATATTTTAAAGTGGGCCTTGGATCACTTTTATAATAAAATCATGGGAGTTTGAGTGCGCATACGCTGCATATTGCAAACAACAAACGAAAAAAAAAATACGAAAATTATCGAAAACAACACCAACAACAATAAATAAACTCGCGGTCACAGGACTACAGCATACATAAATGCATGTGTGTAGTGGTGATAAGCGAATATCATGAATATCTATAGACAATATGACAGGGTGTGTTGTGTGTGAGTAAAATATAATGGAGTTATTAAAAAAAAAGAAACGTTATTAAACTAAAATCTCTGTCTCTCTGCCTCGCTCATTCTGTTCCTCTCTCTTTCTCTCATTCTGTTGTAGGCTGTTGCTGTAGCCAGCGATGCATTAAAAATCTGTTTTAAAAATATTTTCAGTTTTTATTTCGTTTTATTAGTGTAATTTAAATGTATTTATATTATATTTCATTGGTTTCCTTTTTTTTGTTGTTGTTGTTATTATTATTATATATTCTATGTATTGATGAAAATATTTATTTTTATTCATTTGAATTTCATATGGAAAATGCATTAAAAATCATATTAATTGGTAACAGAGTAAGAGTGAGAGAGAGAGAGACTATACTGTACTCAATATAAAGTACAGTCACAACAAAAATACACTCGAGACAACAATTTCGAAATTATAAAATAAATAAAGTAAAGGAGGATGACAATTAAATTTTAAATATAAAAATTAATGGAAAACATAAATTTATATCATGAAGTCATGAATTTTTGAGGAAGAGTGCAGCAGTAGGAAAGAAAACCAATCAGATTTTCTTTTTGTTTAATTCAATATTTATTTTAAAATTTAAATTAAAAAAAACAAATGCTTAAATATGACAAAATTTGGGAAATTGCATCTACTTTCGTGCAATGTGTCGCATCTATTCAAGGTTTTAATATTTTCAGATCGCTGGTGCAAAAATAAATCCAAAACAGGTTCTCCGATCGCCGTAATCTAGTATGTAGTGCGTTGGCTTATTAGACTTGAGGCCGCGGTTCAAACCCCCATGTCAGACATCAGAAAGAAATTTGAAAAAAGAAAAAAAAATATTTCTTCGGCGACCTCCGACCAGCAGATTTCTGGCAAAAACTCTGAGAATAAATAAAAAAAATTGCCATAAAAAGTTTCTCAAAAATCTATCGACTTTAAACTGTAGGTTCCGCTATTCATATATAAAACTAACGCGCACAACATAAGTGGTGTGATAAGCTAGGTTATAATCCAGACTGTCAGGGTTGTCAGGACCAAATATATATGTTATGGCAGGCACAGGGGCTTGCGAGAATTGCAGTTTTGCGATGAATTTAAGAAGTGTGATCAATTATGTATGTATGTATGTGGCTGCTCTGATAATCCTGTTACTGTGAGGGTTGTAGAGGTAGTGAAGACCAAAGCTTTGGAGACACAAGTATAACGTTGAATTCAGGGATTTTCCTGACCTATGATTTTGGGAAATGCTCGCAACGAGACTTAGTAACAAAAATGAATGGAGTAATCTGCGCCCTTTTAAAAGAGGAACTTTTTTGTGGTAAACACATGGGTCAAAAACGAATCTTTTGACAGAAATGTTAGTTTCTAATCCTAGAATTAAGTACAGTAAGTCTATGCCATCAAAAGATGTGTTCAATTATACTTGGAAGGAAGATACAAAAGATAGGACATAGCAATACTCTCTGACAGTCATGTCGCCATTTGAGAACTTGACTCGTATAAGGTTAAATCGAAGTTAGTATGGGAAGGCAAATCAGTGAGGTAGGCAGCTGGCTTCCAGGTCATGTAGGAATTCTCGGCAATGAGTAAGTAGGCGACCTTGTGAAGTTGGGGCCAGAACCATTCTGTGGAGTGTGGGCGAATGTTTGGTAAGATATGCTTAACAAAAGGGATGACAAAGATAGGCAAAGACTCTTCTGAAACCAAGTGGATTTGAGGCAATCTCAACTTTTTATAGAAATTAATATAAGAGGAGATTTGAGTCATGCATCAGTCCAGGAATGGCCAGAGAGCCCTATAGACTTAGAGTACTCTTATTTTGAATTGGAGTTGTTTTGAGATCAACTTTTAGATTCTATGACGATAAGAATGAGGCATCAGAACACGTTCTTTGAATCCAATGGGCATTGTCTGGTGCTAGGCAGGGAATTGTCTTTGCTGACACGGAGCAGAATCCTGAAGTTTGCCAGGGCAATAGGCTTGGAGGAAACGTTACTGGGATATTCCATAAAGTTGAAGGGAAGTACAATCCATCGCACGGTCGCTGTATGTAGATAGAAGTGGTCCATCAAGCAGAGTCGGATGGACACACTTAGGCCTCATACGGTCCATTGTGTTATAGTCGATATAACAAAGCACCTCTTCACGGCAATGATTATAATAAAAATGCAATAACAATACGTCAGCTATAAAATTTGTACACGAGACTCTTAAATGTGACCGCCAACTGCGTGTTAGCCTGCATACTTTTCATTGTAACTGTTAATATTTTGAAAGCACAACAGAGTATATTAATCTTTAGCGCAATTACTTGGTTTTTAGGTATGTTTTCTCATTTGATAAAAAAAAAATTTATCAGCCTATCTTCTAACATTCCATATTTTTGTTTCACTTTGCCGCTTTCACTACCATTTTAGACTGAATTACGTAAAAACGTTTTTATGTCCCGTAGTGCGTTAGATGAGTATGCTTTTCTATGGTTTTGTTTGTCGTCTTTTTTTTCCTGTTTGTGGACAACTTCCGTTTGTCTAAAGCTTTGACTGGGGATTTCAACAGTTCGGCGTATTTTTTTTCTTTTTTTTTTTTTGGCAGAAGTTTAATGCAGTGATTCCTTTACTCATTTTTAAAAACAGCACAGGAATAAAGAAAAAAAGGATGATGGTCTTGCTACTTGAGAAATAAAAAAGGAATGGAAATAAAATCCCGTTGACGTTTGTTGTTTTCCCGGATAGAAAAAAAATTGTATTTTCAGCAAAAATTTATTTATTTTTGACTCACCATCATATTTTAATTTTATCCTGTTTTTGGATATTAAAAAAGTATACAAAATATATCACGTTGTTAAGGGGGAAAAAATGTTTTTTTTTTTTTGTTAACTTTCACTGGCTATAAAATCATAATGAAGCTTCGAAACAAACAAAATTTTTTTCTTCTTCATGGCAACATGCGTCAACACTGTTAAGCTCCTGTACGGGACAGTTGCGGATCAGACCAAAAAAAAAAAAAAAAAAAAAAAATAGGAAAGGAAAAAATGAAATACCGTTATAAACGAAACATAATTTTCCGCTAAAGTTGTTTTTCATAATGTTAATGCATATACATATGTATGTATGCATAAGTGTGTTTGTGTTTAATTTCTGAAATTTATATCATTCTCTAATCATTAGATATGTCTTCAAACCCAGGGTTTGGCAAACCTCTATAATGGTATTCATACAGGATAATAATTAAGTTGGTTGTTATCAAGTATTCCAACGAAAAAAAAAAACGAAATCCTTTTCTCTTCAAATGTTCCTCCAAAGGGTTTTCGTTGTCTCTTTTTTATCATATTTTTTTTTGCTTTACCACATTAATAAACAAAAATTTGATTAATAAATTATTACAATTGTTTTAAGAGCATATGTTTGAATGCATTTATGGTTTTATTTTAATAAAACAGAATTAAAAATTCCACTTGGTTAGGTTTTGAGGAAGGATTTAACAAAAAAAAAAAAAAAAAAAAATGGAGCTTCTCTATCCATCAGCATTGGTTTATAATTGAAAATTTAAAAAAATATAAAAGGAAAGGAATTTTATATAAAAAGAAAAGAAGTAAACCGCCATTAAATAATTGAGGAATTTTATTACAGAAAATTCCATTTTAATTTTACTTTTTAATCGTAGCAATTTAAATACTAATCAGGACTCCAACAACTCGGTGTATTATGCAAGTAACTGTCGTTTTAGCTTATAAAGAAAACCTTTTTGTTGGGTGGGCCATCTATCGGTTTAAATTTGAACTACCCGATATTTTGAATCTGACAATACTTATGTCATTCTATTCTGTCACAAAATTCAGTATATTATCTCCGCTGAACATAATGAATCGATTTATGCTGAAGCAACGTTGGAATTTATTGGAAATTTATTTTCAAAATAAAGACAATTGACAGCTAAGACAGTTAATAAGCAAAATTGCCTTATTCAGGGCCCAGAAAACATACACTTGGTCTTACAGAAGTCAATGCACCCATTACGAGTGACCGTTTAGCGCGGCTTGTGGAGCGGAAGCATCATTGGCCCACATATCTCATGCCACAATTGATTTATTGCGTCAAACCATTGATGACCGTTTACATACATACAGTGAGCGCCATAAGTGAGTCAACACTTTTATTTTTAAGTATGAAACAGTTTTATTCTTAAGTATAAAAAAGTTCCTTTATCATGAATTGTTGTTTTTGTTTTAACATTTTATAAGTAATAAATAAACATTTTTATTTTTGGAAATTTATTCGACTATTCTCATTCACTTTTCTCGCTATCCTAAGAAAATGAATTATTTCAGTGGTGTTTACTCACTTTTGGCGCTCAGTGTACATACATACACAATTGGTCATTACAACCGTTCACTCAGGATTACGAACTAGTTTCTCAGACCACTTATGTTGTGTGTGTTAATTTTATACGTGAGTGGCGGAACCTACAGTTTAAAGTCGACTCCGAACGACAGATTTTTGAGAAACTTTTCATGGCAATTTTATTTACTCTCAGAGTTTTTGCCAGAAATCTGCTGAGAGAAAGTCGCCGAAGAAATACTTTTTGTACTTTATTTTGATATCTTCGAACCCAGGCTTTTCGTCTAATAAGCCAACACACTACCTACTAGACCACGGCGACTTCATGACCGTTTAATTAGCCAAAATGGTGATGACAATTGATCGCGAAGAAGCTGCGATTTGACACCGTTGGACCATTTTCAGTGGGGCGCCGTTAAAGGAAAGTGTATTGCCGGCCAACCAGAGGCAATTTAACATTCAAAGACTAACACGAACCCATACACTCGAAAAATTGCAAGAAAATCCGATCCGATCCGATCGAATGATCGCGAAAGTCAGCCGCGGCAGTCATACGAATGAAATAATATTCCATTTCTAACCGGGACAATTGTACTTTACAATAAAAAAATAAAATTTGTAAAATTTTAAACCGTTTTTGTTTTATTGCATTTTTAAATTTAAACTTCTATATTGCCCACCCTATACTACACCTTGTCGAAAAATTGTGCTATAGGATAGTGATAGACATTAAAAACAAAACATCAATGTTTTTCTCGATGTAACACTTCCCAAAGATAAGAAAAGATATCGTTAACTCGTAATGTCTCCCGAAATCTTGTTGCCCTGGTAAACTTCATGATGCAATTGGGTATTAGAAAAGGATAACTCTCTACTTTAACTTGACAAAGAGGCTTTTCCTTTTGAGGTGTATTAATATTGAACAAGTTCCAAGTATATGTTCTGGGGATATTTTCTTCTCATAATGAAGCTTGAATTGATCCCTATTTGAAAACAAATGCTCTTTGAGTCAATAGCGTTTAATATCAATAGGCTGCTTCTCTCACTTCTCATTGTAATTACCCAACAAACTGGTTAGATTGTATCAAACATGTTTGACTTGAGTGCCTGTCTCTATTCATCTATGTATACTTTTGTTTTTTAAATCTACTTTTCACGGGTCTCATCGACAACGTGGAATCTATCTTCCATGCCAGCTGATCAACTAATAGATCGAATATATCGTTAGTTTTGAGGAGCAACAATTTATTTGAAATACTGCGCCTAAAAGCAGGCAAGAAAAACTTATAACAGATAATTAGTTATCATGTTAACTTACTATTATATCCTTTTAAAACGAAAGCATTTTTATTATCATTATTTTTTTTGTTTTGGAAACTTCTCAACGAATAACAGAAGTCATGTATTCAATGTAATGCCCCTTAAAGTATGCTTTAAATTTAAAGCTTTTCTAATGCTAATACCGATTTATGTTTAACAATCGAGAAAAAAACAAGGAAAACAAACAAATGAATCAAATACATCTACCGTTAGATTTTTGTACATTGAAATGAAGTTTAGTTTTCCTATTAAAAACCTTTTGATTTTTTAATGACACTTGTAAAGCAAAAGAGAGCACAAGAATAGCAAAACAGCACACAAGCTAACGAAACAATTTTATTTTTAAAAATGTTTCATAACCCCCTCGAACCATATTCCTTTTAGTCTTATAAATTTTACAATTACATTGTTGTTGTAGTACTCATAGCTCATGTTGTTTTGTTACCAATATTGACAATTTCGAAATAGCCATGTTGAGCTGAGGCTGAAGGGGATGGAAACATGTTCAAGAGTTGAGCTGAATAGATTGTAACTCATTCTAATGGCAACATACAACAACAACAACGCTAAAAATGAAATCGAATAAAAAAAATAGAAACAACGACAACAGTATCGTTTTGTTAGAGAAAAAAAACGTGCAAGAAAAAATATGAATGTTACTTGCAACAACAGAAACAATATGGGCAAACAACACAGAGCAACAAACTGAAAAAAAAAAGCAAAAAACATTGAGCCAAAGACAACAATAAAATGTTTGTATTACTACAACAACAACAATTACAGCAAACAACTCGAGAACAATTATATAAACCAGCCGTCAAATACATTTCCATTAAACATTTATACGCAGAGAAAAACAAAAAAAAAATGAACAAACGTAAGTAAAGCATGGACAGAGCTGGGTGGATGATGGCTTATGATGGTATCTCAACGATATGGCTGCCTCCACACCGCATACAGGCAACAAACCAGTCAGCCAGCCAGCCAGCCAGTCAGGCACTTTTTGTTTCAGAAAAGCATTACGCTATACATCAAAATTCTACACCTTCATCAAACGGCTACGTCATCAGTATCAACGGACATATTGATGACGTTGATGGTTAACCGGAAGTGTAACTGAAATCAGCAGGAATTCGTATTTTTTGTAGACTACTTTTTGGCCAACTTGGTAATTGCACATGTTTCTACTTCAAGTTTAAAGCCTAATTTTAGGCTTTTAAAGGTATTTGAATTTTTCTAGTATACTTTAAGGCTTTTTGGATTTGAATTTCTTAAAGTATACTTTTGGGCTAAAGAAAAAGTAAATGAGTAATGTTGCTTGTAGTTACGAAATTTAGCTTCAATTTTATAACTTTGAAATTAAAAATCAAATAGTTCCCCTGGTTTTCAGACAATATACATATACATACATACATATGTACATAAAAAAGGAATTTTTAGGCTAATTATACTACATCTTTAGAACAGACTTTTTAACATTTATACAGCGGTTCTTTTCTCATTTCGAAACACATAAGGACCGAAGAAACAAACCTCGTATATTAGGATGTAATGGTGATTCATTAACGACTTGAGAATTGTCTTCGCTTTAAATACGGCAAATTTTCTTTTGTAAATAAACCAGAAATGACAACTTGACACTTCGGTGTCTACTTTAAGGCTTCTCGCTGCAATACAGCAATATACTGTCCGTTTAAAATAATCAATAACTGTACGAATCCCGGAGTCAGTTGTGTTGACCGTGATGTGAACGAAGTACTTTATAAACCTTGCGAACAGATTGATATTAAATTTCCACAGTTTAGAAGCGTTGTTCTGGCATCAAACGATGCATAATGACTGGACAAATCTTACTTGCTTCATTCCACCACTCATGTTGTGTGAATTAATTTTGTCCATGAGTGGCGGAATCTATTGTTTAATGTTGACTCTGAATGAAAGATTTGAGGAACTTTTTATGGCAATTCCGTACTGATTTTGGAAGAAGAGAAGCACTGTCAGCTCCGTATGTTCGTTATCTTGTGAAAAAAAGTGAAAGAAACTGGCATCCTCTTCGATAAACCAAAGCGTGAAAAGCCAAAAACAGTGCGTACACCCGAGAATATTGCTGCTGTGGCAGAAAGTGTACGTGAAGCACCATCAACATCAATTCACCGTCGTTCTCAACAATTGAACATTTCGGAGACATCATTGAGACGAATTTTGCATAAAGACCTTGGTATGACGCCATACAAAGTCCAATTGGTTCAGGAGTTGAAGCCAATTGACCATTCAATGCGTTTTCGCTTCGCTAAGTGGGCCTGCGATCGACTTACAGATGCCGATTTTGGCAAAAAAAAAAAATCATCTTTTCAGATGAAGCTCATTTTGATCTTGGCGGGTATGTAAACAAGCTAAATTGTCGCATTTGGGGCACAGAAAACCCGCACTCATACATTGAAAAGCCGATGCACCCAAAACGAGTCACTGTTTGGTGCGGATTTTGGTCCAGAGGCATAATTGGGCCATTTTTCTTCGAAAATGAGCAAGGAGTGACCGTTACAGTCAATGGCGATCGTTATCGGGCCATGTTGAACGAATTTTTGTTCACAAAAATTGAGGAGGAGGATATTGGCAACATTTGGTTTCAACAGGACGGCGCTACGTGCCACACAGCCGAAGCTACACTCGATGTTTTGCGCCCTGTTTTTGAAGATCGCATTATCAGCCGCAGAGCTGATGTCGTTTGGCCACCTCGGAGCTGCGATTTGACACCGTTGGACTATTATTTGTGGAGTGTCGTCAAAGATAAGTATTACGCCGACAAGCCAGAGACAATTGACGCTTTAAAGGACAATATTCGTGAAGCCATTGGTGAAATACAGCTGCACACACTTGATAATGTGCTTAAAAATTGGACCAATCGTGTAGGCTACTGCATGGCCAGCCGAGGCAGCCATTTGAATGGAATTATTTTCCATTATTAACCGGAAGGATTGTACTTTCAAATAAAAAAAAGAAATTTGAGATAATGTTCAGTAGTTTTTTTAAAGCATTTTCAAAAAAAAAGTTATTTGGCGGACCCTTTAGTTGGATACCGGCAGCAAGTCACAGTTTTGTCAAAAAAAAAGTAAAATTTTGTGCGTAATTTTCTCAATTTCTAAAACCATTTAAGCAGTGAAAACCAGTGAAACTGTTCTACTCAGGAACGTAAAAAGTATAATTTTAATGAGGTGCGGTACATATTTCATCTTTCGAATTAAGTTTGAAATTTGACGATTTTTTGTAAGTTCTGTTAAATATATAACACCTCTCTGTTAACTTAACATTGGCTCTGTTAAAATTGTTAGTTTTTTTATTTTAATTGTAGGGCTTTTTACAAATCTTTTTAACTCATAGAAACTGTTGAACCCAATAGGAAGAAAAACAACAGAAAAAATCGTTACTAAGACGCATACATCGTTACTAACCCATTTTGTCAAAACGTAAATAACAATCTGTCAAAATGTGGTATGAGTTCCCCCCAAGAGCCGAGAAAAAAAAATGCAAAATAAGTCTAAAAATAAAATACGCAGCGAGTGTTACTCTTTTTTATTTTAACCACCATTAATACCAAGTCCACCCCGAACTTAAAGCATTTGACTGCTGCTGTTGCCAATATAGCCACATTCCATAGCCATTAAGTAGCATAGAGTAGTAGATGAGTACAAAGTTATAGCTCTTCGCAATGCTAAAAAACGAAACGGGAGTGGGCTTCGTATACAAATTGAAGTTTGTAGCTGGATATACGCGATTTATAAAAAATTTTCTGTTTTTTTTATTTTGGAGGCCATTGAAACCAACTGGCCAGCAGGCAACTCTGTGTCAAATGTTTGACAAACTCTCAGGATTTTTTTCTTTTTTTTTTATACTTTTTCCAAATATGCCCGTTTGTTTATACGCCAAAAAAGGGGGTTAAAACTCGAATGATACGAATATGATTTTATTTTTTTTTCTCCATTACAGTCCAAAAAAATGAAACAGAAACAGAGAAAAAACATTTGTCTAGCATTAGTACAACCCGCTTTTAGTTCAATTTTGTCGATTATTTTTTCCAAAAGAACGGAATATCTTTTTGTTTTTTGCGTTACCCACCCTTAGCGCTAACAAGTAAGAGGTCAGTGAAATCTACTCACTTTTTAGCAAAACACAGCGAAAAAACAAATGTAAAGGCTCTACTTTTACTTTGGCTGTGGCGGCGGTGGTGGTCTTGGGTTAACAAATAAATCAACAAAAAAAAAAAAAAAGAAAAAAATGTGAAAGAAAAAAGCGAATTCCGCGAAATTTAAGTACATGAGAGTATTTTTCAAGAGGGATTTTGTATGTTGACATAAAGTACATGACACCACTTTTGATGAATTCACCAAGGGTTCAAGGATCGTATTAATAAGCAGCAGCAAAACAAGTAGAATTTTACGGACTCTTGCATATTTTTAATGCATTTGTAAGAAACTTTTAGTGGCATTCGTTTGTTACAGTGTGATGTAAACAAACCCAATATATTTGAGAGCTCGGTATAGGAATCTAGAAAGTAAGAGGTTCAACAAATCAGTCTTTTCATGACAAGAACAGGGCACTGACCAAAGAGGTGAAAAATACCACAACCTATAAGCCATCCCGAGTCTAACATATTTGAAGGGTTTGTATGGAAAGCCAGAAAGTGAGAGGTTGAACATCGCCGTATTGTCGCGACAAGGCACTGACACATGAGTTGAAAAACAGACACTTCCATTAGAAGGATTACCAAGGCTTAATACATTGTTAGAAACGTTATTGTGCTATTTATGGATAGAAGTGAGTCAATCCTCTTCATGTTTATATATGTCTAGAAGCGTTTAGCAATATTGCACGAACCCCCTGCTGCCAACAAGATTGAGCCTCCCTGTAAAAAGTGTGGATAATATCCAAATTAACTGAGGCAATCGCTAGACTACGGCGATAGTGTGTTGGGTTATTAGACATGAGGCCACGGTTCAAATCCCATGTCATTCATCTTGAACAAAGCGAAATACAAAAAAAAAATTTCTTTGACTTCCCCTCAAACAGATTTCTGGCAAAAACTCTGAGGGTAAATAAAAAAAAAAATTGCAATGAAAATTTTTGCAAAAAATCTGTCGTTCGGAGTCGACTTTAAACTGTAGGTCCCACCACTCACGTATACAATCAACACACCCAACAAGGATGGTGTGGGAAGCTAGATTGTAATCCTGACCAATTATGTATGTATGTGTGTTATTTTGTCCAGAATTACGGAAAGATGCTGTCTAAACTTGAAGAAGATCGATGCATTGGTGCAAGCAATTTGCTTACTTCGATTTTTAAGAACAAATTCTGTGAAGATTGTTCTATGAAGATCACTCAAAGTGAGAGAAACTACGTTGTAATCCTGACAGAAGCTACGTAGTGAGAAGCTAGGGCGTAATCCTGACTGATGGGTTGTAATGACCAGTTATGTATTTATGTACGTATTCCGAATACCTATGACCGGTAACAGCTCGAAGATTGCGAGCTTCGTACCGGCCATAACCATCTCATCAGCAAATCCAATTTCCAACGATATCTCTATGTCCCGGAACTCATATAAAATTTACCTTTAAATGATCGGAAATTTCTTCGTGAAATCCTCAATATTCAAGGACAAGGACAGACATTGCAACTACATTCGTTAAAAACTCAAACGCAGCCTGGCTGTTAGAGCTCATTAAGGGATTTTCAGAAAAAATCCCGCCACCCAACAAGAATTGCGCCACTTTCAAAATAGCCATGATTTCTGTTAAAAAAAACACTACACATACGGCATTAATGGACAAGAACGGACGTTAGGAACTTAATTCCAGCTTAGATGTTAAAGAGATTTTCAGAAAAACAATCCCGCAACCCAACAAGCATTGCTCCGATATCTAAATAGCCATGATTTCTGCTTGGAAAACACTAGTGAGAAATCCCCGGCGTTTATGGACAAGGGTTGACATTGAAACTACGTTCGTAAGGAACTTAATCCCAGTCTAGTTGTTAAAGTAAATCAAGAGATTTCCAGAAGAACAATTCCGCCACCCAACAAGCATTGCGCCGATATCAAAATAGCCATAAACACTACAATGAGAAATGTTAGCATTTATGGACAAAGACGGACGTAGAATTACAATGTTCATCGCAGCCTGGCTGTTAGAGTACACCATGAGCTTCTCAAGAAAAAAATCACGCCACCCATTAAGCATTGTGCCGCTTTCAAAATAGCCATGATTTCTGCTTGGTAAACACTACAGTGAGAAATCCTAGGCATTAATGAACAAGTGCAGACGTTGAATTTCGTTCTTTAGGAACTTAATGCCAGGCTGGTTGTTAAAATCAATCAAGAGATTTTTAGGAAAGCAATCCTGTCACTTTGTGCCGGTTTTTGTTTGGAAAACACTGCAGTGATTTGGCCTATATTTGAAGATTTTTAATGTTTTTAATGGAGATAAATGGATCATATATCATGCTTTCTAATAATTATAATATTCTTACGTGATTGTTGGTCATGGTATATTATTAAATTAATATTTTTGGTAGCCAAGTACAGTTTTTTTGCGGCATCATTTCTTTTAAATTTCAAACGGACTCACCTGCAATGAAAGCAAAAGAAGAGAGGATATTATTCAATTAAATTTAGATTAAATAATTTAAAATAATTAAATAATTTCATTTAAATATTAAAGACAAAAATAAAAATCCCTTAAAACATTGCCAAGGTTTCCATGATTTGATTAAACAAAAAAAAAAAAACGCCTCCTTAACTCCCATCTTTGTTTCGTTAAAAACAAAATGAATTTCTTTTTTTAATTTATTAATTAATAAAAAAAAGTAAATTAAAAACTGCACATAATGCAAAACGGATGAAGAGACCGTAAATGAAATAAAACATTCCTTACGTTCCAAAGAGATAAGGATAAACGATAATAAAAAACAAACGAGAGAAAGTACAAAAAAATAGATAAAAACGGGCCAAACAAAAGTTTGTTTTTGATATGAAATAAAAAAATGGGGTTTAAATACAACATAAAATATTTTTTTAAAATTAAAAAAACACACACACACGACATCGAAAAAGAATTTTCCGCTACCGGACACAACAAGGAAGAAAAAACTCAGGGCAGGGGTATTTTTTTTTTTTGCTATTTTTATAACAGCTCAGCTCAACTTTACATATGATTGCATATATAATGATGTAGCACAACCTGCATCTCACTTTGGGTTATACAGATGGTGTGGTGAATATGGTGGATTGTGAAAGTGGGGGGAATTCTACAATCCAATTTACCGCCCATAAACAACAACAGATTTACGTTTTGTGTGGGACAGTAAATACAGTTCTAGCATCAATGGTATGAGTAAAATAGCTTAAAAATTTCTCACTTTCTCACTCTCTCTCTTCCTGCCTTCCGCCCCATAGGCAAACACAGTCATGTTAAAAAAAAACAGAAAATAAACTCCATCAACAATAATATGCCATGGAAAAAAATTCATCATATTAAAAATGCAATGATATGCCGAAATATGTATGAAAAAAAGCATTTAAAAATAAAGCAGAAATAAATAAATTTTTTCTGAGGCATAAAACACATCTACAAGGGAGGCTGCTGGATGGACAAGCCATAGCAAATATAAAAATTTCATTAAAAAAAACAACAACAAACAAGTGTCCCAAAAAAGGGCGGCGTTATTTTTTTTCTGCCGTTTTTAATAAAAACTACATTAACAAAACCATATAAGGGTTTAAAAATAAATAAATAAATGGAAAAATCTGATTTATAAAATTATTTTTATTTATACGCCTCCCATAGCCACCTCTCGACACATGTGAAGATTTAAAAAGGGTGGCATTTTTACGCGCTTGTTAAGCACAGTCTGGATTGCAATGCTAACAAATGATTCAAAGTGTTGAAAGGGCAGCAGTAGCAGATATAGGGTGAGTAATTGTAAAAGCAAGTGAAAGTTTTTGATTTTAAAGAAATTAACAGAAAAAATCATGGACAATTATTTAACCACAGCCGTTATGGAACAACAGGTGTCCCTATAAAGCCAGACAAAGACACTAGACTATTGAAAATAGGATTCTGTCTCCATAAAAAAAATTAATAAAAACATCCAAAAATTTTGACGTAACATAGCAATATTTGCGATAATATAATAAGGAGTGTTCACGAAAAAATTTGACCAGAGGTAACAAAGGCAGCCTACAATTAAAAATAGGATTCTGTTTCCACAAAATAAAATTCATTAAAAAAAAAAAAATTTTACATAACAATATTTATGAGGAGTGCTCACGAAAAAATTTGGCCGTACACTTTTAATTACAAAAAATTTGTTTAAGAGTAAAATAATTTAAATTCTAATACATGAATTGCCTTGCTAATGGCACGAAAAATTATTAACTAAACTAACAATAAAGCGGCCCTTAGAGCCCTAGAGAAACTGTACCACATCTGAGATTGTCCAAGAATACCTGGTGCCTCTGAAGATACTTTTGACGGTTACCCCAAGTTCCGCAAAATGGGTACTTAGAAAGTAATAACAACGTGTGACGCGCTTTCAAAAGCTAATACAACGGAAAATTCAATTGAATTCATACCAGAGATCAGCAATGAATCATTTTTAAGCTACTCATAAGTACTCATGAAATTTTGAGTATGAGTGATTCAACAGTATTGAAATTGATCTAATCTGATTCATTCATATTCACTACACTATTGATTTATAAGTACAGGTTGCAATGAGTACGAGTACAACCTTGACATCACACTCATAACATTCGAAATTCGTTTGATTCATATGCCCTCATTCAGACTCATAAATTTAGAAAAATACTTATAATACTCATAAATGATTCGAATCATTCATCAAAATTAACAGTCTTAGTTGTTGTTGCATTTACAAAAGAAGAAAGACAAAGACAGCAAACACACAACCTTCTAGTGAGTATTGTAGTATTCGTACACGAATCATACTTATTTTGTGATTCTTGTAAATGTTGAGTCATGGAGAGTCGAAATCAACAACATCATACGTACTGTTAAGTATGAATACGATGAGTACGTCAAACTTTGAATATGAGCAGTATGAGTATAATATTAAAATAAGTATGAATGCGTATTAGTATCAGAAATTATGAGTATGATTCGAATCTACTCATCTTTTTGAATACTCATTGCATTCCCTTACAGTGGTGTAAATAAATGGCCTTTCATTTGATGAATGATTCCAAACGTACAGAGACAAAACAGATCTGACACCTTATGATTCACAATACTGACTCACAATGATTTCTACAAAAGCTGTAACAATGAGGCAGTAGAGGAGACCACAGAAAATCATGGGGATACTAAGATAGAGAATTCTTAACTACACAGAATTGATTAACAGAACGTGTCTGGCTAAAGGCGATTTGTATAAAATTAACACCTTCACGAGAACCAAGAGTTGTAATTATATGAAGGAACAGCTAATATCGGGGTCACAACGGGACCTTAGCAAGCTATGCCAATTCAGGCGGCTATAAATTCAACCTAGCTTAACTATTGGCATGTTTTCCAACAGGCCAGTGAACTGTAAGAACCATAAGTGTGCAATGGATGATCAAACGATTTAGGGAAAGAAGACAATCAGTACTCTACTTATACATATCAATATAGAAAAGCCTAGCAACATTTGTCCCTGACAGTAAAATTACTAGACAGCCATAATACCTATGTTCTATAATATATCGACGATTGTGAGCTCTGTACCCGTTGCAGCTAATTCCTCAAGTCTTGAAGTCCAAGTAAGATTTTGTTGAATTTTTATCTCCTGAATCACAGACAGAGTCGTGAGGAATTTGTTCTCATTCCATCATCCTGCAAGCAAAGCGCTGATTTTATGACCCTGACCTCCGCTTGGAAGACATGTAAATAGCCGACAGTCTATTCGAAAAACTAATATCAGTACCTTCAATACATATCCCACTACTCTGTCAAGCATTGTGGACTCATAGGTACCATCGCGGACCTCCGGATTATCAAATCAGAAATCCCGCAGTAAATTCTAAAATCAAATCTCTTAAGAAATGTATAAGAAATCAATTACAGACTTAAGAGGCTCAAAAGATTTACAAAACTCTATGGCTTCCCAGTAAATTTTTGAGTTTCATCCTGAGACCAAGAATGTACGTTTCCAGAAAGGATTTAAAAAGTACTTTATTAAGGTACTTCTTGAAGTCGCCGTAGTCTAGTAGGTAGTGTGTTGGCTTATTAGACGCAAAAGCCTGGGTTCAAGCGCCAGGCCAGGCATCAAAGACAAAATACAAAAGTATTTTTTCGGCGACTTCCTCTCAGCAGATTTCTGGCAAAAACTCTGAGTAAATAAAAATTGCCATGAAAAGTTTACCCATAAATAAAAATCTGTCGTTCGGAGTCGACTTTAAACTGTAGGACCCACCACTCATGTATAAAATTAACACACACAACATAAGTGGTGTGAGAAACTAGGACGTTGTACAATGGGTCAATTCGACCTCCGGGTACTGTACTTGTCTTAATTGACAAGTACACGTCCTCTAACCTAACCTAACCTAAGGTACTTCTTCTTGTACTGAAAATTCAATTTTAGTAAAATTAAATTTCAGTTTTTCATTTACAACGAAACATGTATGGAAAAAAAATTGAATTTTATTTTCTTTCTGATATCCTATTTAACAGGAGTAACAGGAGTATGAATTTCTATATTTTCGCTATTTTTTCTGAAATACTGGGCACAATATAAAAATTTTAAAAGCAAACAAACACTCTCAAATAACAAAAGGAATTGCTTTTGCGTATTTCGACTCGAAAAAATTGAAAAAAAGAAAAAAAGAAATATTTTCACAGATTGTCAAATAAATCCAGGCAGGAAAAAGAATTTCTCTTGCTTCAGTGGATTGAAAAAATAAAAAAACAAAAATAAATCACAACAATATCACCTTAGTTGGGTATATACGAACTGGAATGCCTACTTAAATTTTAGTTTTTTTTGCTTGGATTAGAAAAAAATTAGAGTTTTAATTGTAAATAGGATTTGGGGCATAATTGAAAAATGAAGCAAACAAGCTTTTAAACATATATCCAATCCAAGTGATAAATTCACTCCCTATCCATTCTGGTCGTAATATCTTCTTTCGAAGCCAACGAAGCTCTGTCGTCCGACTTAAGGCGGTGCAATATTTCTTGGTTAGGGCACTTATATACATCGCCAGCAGCTCATGCTGTAGTCTAATGAGTTGACCTAAAGATAATAAAAATAAGACTTTGTTCATTCTCAGGTGGAACAATTAAAATGAAATTCTTGCAGCCAAAATCTTTTAAGATCGACATTAGTGTATATGTATCACAGACTGTGGACAAACGGGGCATTACCCAGAAAGTTCAAGAGAGTTTAGGTCAGGTAGGTGAGACACCCAAAATCACCGACTAAAATAGATTGGAAAAGAGGAAAGATACAGAAATGAAATGAAGTTATCTCCACGTAGTGAAAAGAGGAAAAACAAAATGAAGGCAGAGAGGAAAATAGAGTCACGTCCCCTAACCCTTTAGGACTGAGAATCCATTCAATTCTTGAACGATCTTCAATCTATACCATTCCACCAAGAAGAGTGTACACCAGAGATCAGCAATGAATCGCTTTTTCGCTACTCATGAGTACTCATGAAATTTTGAGTATGAGTGAGTCAACAGTATTGAAATCCAACTACTCTGAGTCATTCGTACTCAGTACAACATTGATTTATAAGTACAAGTTGCAATGAGTATGAGTACAACGTTGACATCAAACTCATAACATTCGAAATATGTTTGATTCATACGCCTACTCATTTTATTTTAGAGAAATTAAATTTAGAAAAATACTTTGAATACTTATAAATGATTCGAGTGATTCGAATCATTCGTCAAAATTTACAGTCTTAGTTGTTGTCGCATTTACAAAGAAAGAAGAAAGATACACAAACAAAAAAGAAAAAGACAGCAAGCAGAGCAAACACACAACCTTCTTGTGAATATTGTAGTGTTCGTGCGCGAATCATACTTATTTTGTGATTCTTGTATACGATGAGTCATGGAGAATCGAAATCAATAACATCATGCGTATTGCTAAGTATGAGTACCATGAGTATTTCAAACTTTGAGTATGAGTAGTATGAGTATGACATTAAAATAAGTATGAATGCGTATAAGTATCAGAAATTATAAGTATGATTCGAACCTACTCATCGTTTTGAATACTCATTGCTGACCTCTGGTGTACACTACGTTAAATCAAATGATCGATTAATCCGAATCCGATCCGATCCATCCGATCGATTCATCGGGTTTGCACGCTACACCGCTCACTCCAGTGTCAGGTCATCTGCAGCCTCTTAACATTACACATCACATCAACGGATGTTAACTCCTGTTTACAGACAGGCTTTAGGTCTTAAAAGATCTGCATATCAATAGTCTAGGGATCATAATTACGAAAACTATCAAATGACGATCAGCATTATGTTTCTGGTGACCCTCAAGAAGCATGCGACACATGGAGTGCTCTATTAGCAGCCATATAAAGTGCTTTAATATGAGAAACATTGTCTCCCTGATTCAAGGCTTATGCAGTGAGACAAGTTGCCAAATCTTGCATGGAACTAAGTTAAGTAAGTAAATGTCAGTCGGTAATTGGAATACGCGATAAATGTGTATGACTTCTGTTATGACTTCTTTTCAGCATAATCGTAAACACTGCTATGGCTAAAGCAATTCAGAAAGGTAGTGCTATGAGCTTTTGATCATGCCGACATTATCTGTGTTATGACACACAACCTCGAGAATATAACCCTTAACTGCAGAAGTTATCATATCTAAAAGAAGAGGCGGAGTTAGTGATATTATAGACCGGAAAAAGAGGCCAAGAAAAATTACTGGTCGTTTGAAATCCATTCGGAGCTTGCAAACCCTTTCCAAACGAATATGGGATGTTCAATGCTATCATCATAAATCCAATTCTTTCGAACGATAAAGTTGTGCACCAGTGTCTGATGGCCACAGAATAATGTATATTTTCAGGTCTGATTTTATGAAGAGCAGTGATTTATGGGACTCAATAGACAATTGAGTAGCAGAGACCTCTCTCGTGCGACAAAACTAACACTCTACAAGACACTCATCCTACCCGTGCTTCTTTATGGCGCAGAGACATGGACCCAATTAAGTACTGACGCAGCGGCCTTGAGAGTGTTCGAGAGAAAAGTCCTACGTAAGATCTTTGGTCCTGTGCGAGTTGTCGATGATTTCCGTATCCGATCCAACAGTGAGCTGTATGAGCTCCTCAACGACATTGACGTTGTAAAGCGTATTAATATCCAGAGGCTGCGCTGGCACGGCCATGTCGTTCGAATGGAGGAGCCTGCTCCGGCGAGACGGGTATTTGATGCGGGAATCTGTGGAAGTCGGCGAAAAGGACGACCTTGTATCAGTTGGAAGGACCAAATCGAGGAAGCCCTGTCATCGATTGGTGTGACCAACTGGCGTAGATACGCAAGAAGCAGAGGCGCCTGGAAGGATGTATTGCGGCAGGCCGAAATCCGTTAAACCGGTTATTATGGTAAGTAAGTAAGTGATTTATGGGCTGAAGTGAGACAAATGTCAATTGAACTGACTTAAGTGAAACCAGATCGAAGACGCGAACCGTTAAAATACAAGGCCAGTATCAGCTTTGACTAGAACCCACTAGACAATTGTGCAAGTAGATGATATGCGCCAGATCAGCATTGAAATTGCTGTTTAGAATAAAAGTTGTGTTTAAATAAAATTCGTTAGCCAAAGTAAATCACATTGGAAAGTATTTGCTGAGGTACCATGATCCTATGACGTGAACATATATAATATCGGGTCCGCCATCTAACGTTTTTTTTTTCAACTAGTGCTTATTTCGTGAATGGTAGCACTTAGCTCATGTCTGATTTGACAGATAATTAGTTCTATCCTTCCGCTGAACGAATATGGTTGATCAGGAGTTGAAGCCAATTGACCATCCAATGCGTTTTTGCTTCGCTAAGTGGGCCTGCGATCGATTTACAGAAGATGCCGATTTTGGCAAAAAAAAATCATCTTTTCAGATGAAGCTCATTTTGATCTTGGCGGGTATGTAAACAAGCAAAATTGACGCATTTGGGGCACAGAAAATCCGCACGCATACATTGAAAAGCCGACGCAGCCAAAACGAGTCACTGTTTGGTGCGGATTTTGGTCCAGAGGCATAATTGCGCCATTTTTCTTCGAAAATGAGCAAGGAGTGGCCGTTACAGTCAATGGCGATCGTTATTGGGCCATGTTGAACGAATTTTTATTCACAAAAATTGAAGAGGAGGATATTGGCAACATTTGGTTTCAACATGACGGCGCTCCGTGCTACACAGCCGAAGCTACACTCGATGTTTTGCGTCCTGTTTTTGAAGATCGCATTATCAGCCGCAGAGCTGATGTCGTTTGGCCACCTCGGAGCTGCGATTTGACACCGTTGGACTATTATTTGTGGAGCGCCGTCAAAGATAAGTGTTACGCCGACAAGCCAGAGACAATTGACGCTTTAAAGGACAATATTCGTGAAGCCATTGGTAAAATACAGCTGCACACAATCGATAATGCGCTTAAAAATTGGACCGATCGTGTAGGCTTCTGCATGGCCAGCCGAGGCAGCCATTTGAATGAAATTATTTTCCATTATTAACCGGAAGGATTGTACTTTCAAATAAAAAAAGAAATTTGAGAAAATATTCAGTAGTTTTTTTTAAAGCATTTTCAAAAAAAGTTATTTGGCGGACCCTTTACATATGAATTAATAAAGTTTCTTCTAAGATAATTTGATAATTTTCATTCTCAATAAATGTATTTTTAATGGCTCGTGTAAATTTCATTTAAATTTTGTTTACGAGTGAGTCTCTATGATATTCCTAAAATAGATGATAGTATGAGAAAGACAACGGTGGGGTAATATTTTTATGATATACAAGTGCAATAACAATGTGTACATAGCCATCAACATAAGCACACGCACATCGAAGTGTTAAAGGTGGCAGAATGGATAACAGCCACCTTGTTTTTGTTTGTCTTGCTGCTACAGCTTTACTTTTTTTTTTGGAATTTGTTTTCCCCCAATTTTTTTTTCTTCCTGGTCTTTGTTTTGAAGCATACAAATTTCAATTTTCAGATTTTTCCATTACCACATTTCGATGAAACAACACATTTTTTTTCTTCTTCTGAAATTCAGTTTCAATTTTTTTTTTTCGTTTTTTTCTTTTGCTCGCATTTAAATTGTATTTTTCTGCTTTTGGATTAAAGCAAACAAAATCTGGCATCCCCATACGTAGAAATGGAATTTGTTCGTCTATTTTTGTTTGTTTTTTCTTCATACTTTTCTTCCTATATCCGTACATACAACATACATATTTAGGTACAGCATATAAAGCTTAGCAGAAGAGGCGTATGATGAATATACGTCAAGCAAATATAATATGAGTGCCAGCAAATACTCACAATAACAACTGAAGAACAAAAACAACAAAAAAAGAAAACATTTCAGCCATTTAGAGATATTTTTTTCAATAGAAAGAAAGAAATATAAAACTCATCATAACACTTTTATTAAAAAAAAATGACAGATCCGGTCAGCCATCTATCGGTTTAAATTTGTACCATCGGTTATTTCCAATCTGGCAATACTAATGTCATCTTATTCTGTCACAAAATTCAGTATATTAGCTCCACTGAACGTAATGAATCGATTTACGCTTGAGCACCATTACGATTTATTAGAAATTTATTTCCAAAACAAAGACAATTGATCGGAAATTGCACGAAAATGTCGTATACAATTTGATCGCAGAGAAGGACCAACAGTGGCCGGTACACGCATGTACACACAGTTACTAAATTATACGTACGGTTAAAAAATTGCCGAAATTTTTTAACTAATCCGTTTTCGTTGAAAATCTTTATAGTTTCCTTGATGTTAAGACGGTCTTTTGCATTGGTTAAAAATTTTTTGAAATTGAACTGAATTGTGGCCCTGCACAGGCCCACAAAGGTATGCATCCGATTTCTGAACCAATGCAAAATACCGTCTTAAAATCGAAGAAAGATGTCAGACAATTATAAATATTTTCAACGAAAACGGATTGGTTAAAAAATTTCTGAAATTTGTTATCCGTGTGTATACTTTTGTGGCTGAGTGTATATTGCTAAAGTTCTTGAAACTGGTTTCATTGTTGATGCGCCAAGACGTTGGCATACTCCTACAGGGCGTACACCTGAAAATATCGAAACTGTGGCTGAGAATTAATCAACATCAACTCGTCATCGTTCTCAGGAGTTCAACATTTCACGCACCGCTTTACGTCGAATTTTGCAAAAAGATCATGGTATGACGCCTTACAAACTTGAATTAGTTCAAGAGTTATAGTCGTATGACCATCCCCTTCGTTTTCGTTTCGCTAGATGGAACAACGAGAAACTGCATGATGATGGCGATTTTGCAAAAAAAAAAAATCAGCCTTTCGGATGAAGCTTATTTTCATCTTGGTGGGAACATTAATAAGCCAAATTTGCCGTATTTGGGGTCAGAAAACCCACACTTGGTCTTACAGAAGCCAATGCACCCATTACGAGTACTTTTTAATGCGGCTTGTGGAGCGGAGGCATCATTTATCCCATATTTCTTTGAAAATGAGGTCGGCGCAGTCATTACGGTCAATGGAGACACCTATCGCACCATGACAATCGATAATTTTTGTACCCGCTCTTCATGGTATTGATGTGAACTATGTTTGGTTTCATCAGAATGGTGTAACTAGCCACACATCTCACATGCCACAATCGATTTATTGTATCAAACGTTTGATGGCCGTTTAATTTAGTCGAAATGGTGATGTCAATTGGCCGCCAAAAAGCTGCGATTTGTCATTGTTGGACTATTTTCTGTTAGGGGGGCCGTTATAGCAAAATGTTATGCCCACATACCAGAGACAATTGGGCATTTGAAGGGAAACATTCGTGATGCCATTGTCGAGATACGTCCCCATATACTTGAAAAAGTAGACGAAAATTGATGCGATCGAATGAGGTACTGTGAGGCAAGCCGCGGCAGCCCAATGAATGAAATATTATTCCATTTCTAACCGGAACAATAAAACTTTACAATAAAAAAAGAAATTTCTAACCGTTTTTGTTTTATTGAATTTTTAAATTTAAACCTTTAAATGGCCCGCCCTATACAATTTAAATTTCCTAATTCGATATTAAATTCAATAAAATAACATAAAGAAACTTAACTAACTTTTATTTTATTCTACTTATTTTAGAACACTTAAATTTAACTATTTTTCAAGGTCGATATGTACGGCAAATCTTCACTGGGGCAGCCAAATTCTTCAAAGGGTTTCATAACACTTTTAAACTCTTTCGTTTTCACTTGCAGCATAGAATTCCACAATATATTGCCGAATGCAGCATTGCCATATTGGCTAAAATGGAAACAATCCACAGCAAAAAATCTCAAGTCCGTGTTGCCATTTTTCAAAGTTGCCAATGTCTTGTTGACATAATCCATTCGGGGTACAGCAGCAAAGTCCTCCAACTGAAATTCAGGCAGTGAGGCCACATCATAATAAATTTGTTGGAAACGTTTTATGATTTGAGAAATTTCTTTTCGTTTTTTACTTTTAATCGAGTCACTGATAATACAATGGCAACTGAATTTGTGTAGAACTTCACAAACAGGGGATATGCCCTTCATAATACGTATGGTATTGTCTATATCGGGTATGGCAATGACATTAACTAGCAAGCGGGGTATATTTTCTTTGAGTATGGTTAAGGTGCGATGTAAATATCTGCGATGATTGGCAAGGAAATCCTCTACATTATCATAGTAACACATGTCATTGCAGACATCATTGGCTCCTATGAAAATGGAAATTAATTTCCAATGATTTTGCATATCAACTTTCGGATCAGATTTCATGCGTTTTACTAGCACTTCAGCCATATAGGGCATATCTTGGACAATGGCAAAAGGCTCGGCTACATTAAAACGTGCCGAACGAAATTTGGCCAAAGTATTTGCCACAGCATAGCCATATAAATTTGGGTTAAACACCTTCAGGATATTGGGCAGCGTAAGAAATGTACGCCAATCTTTAAGGCCGCCACCCAAAACTGTTTGTCCCCTGAACTCTATAAGAATTTGAGGCAAAGTTTTCGATATCATAGCTGTACCAGCTGTTATTGAATCACCCATGGCTGCTATAATATCAATGTCACCGGGTCTCAAGCGATGCACACTAGAGGGCGTCTCTGTTGAACGTGTATTATTAAGAGCACAGGGAAAAGGTTTATTAGCACTTATCTGTGGTTGTAATCTGCCCGTATTCACTGTGTATTCATAGTTGAATTTAAAATGTTGATAGTATTTCTGCATCAGTAATATCTTGCCAGAGGCAAATAAATCACGATATTTTTCTGCATCTGAAATCTGCAACTGGCCATTGCGCGCAGTCTGCAATGAAAATTTCTGCGGTTGTATACCGGTTTTATTGAGAAAATAGTTGATAGCAGCTGTTTCCTCACAATTCGAGGACACGGACAGGATACAAAGTAAGGATGCACACAAAAGAAATTTTGAAATCATATTTCCGTTAACGGTTTCTAATATACAGTTTTTGTTTTAAACTTTTCAACGTTCTGTTAACAACTGAATTGTAAAAAATTATTCATCTCATAGGGAAGTTTTAAATGCAATTACGTACCTTACCTTGTTGTATTCTAATTAAAATTGTAATTTTATTCAATAAATAAATAATTTTTTTTTTCTATTTTTTACAATTTCATTCAACATTTGATAGCGCGCTGCTCATGAAACAAGTTTTATTCTTCTCAATTTCATTTGAGAAGTTCAAGTTCAATTAGAAATAAAAATTCTAACAAAACCACAGCATTTGCGTTTGCATTACATTTGACAGAGTGTTAATCGGCACAGTGATTGAGTGTAATTAATTTGAGTAAAAATGTTTTGATTTATCAGTTGAAAGTAGTTCTCAACATACGATACATAACTGTAGTGCAACTAAGTCTCTGTAGGTCAAGAATTTTTGTTAAAAAAAACTATCTTTTAAAGTGTGTAAAGGAAAAATTTTTATGGAAAATTAAATGTGAATGAAACTGAACTCAATAGAAATTGTCAAAAATTTTCACCAAATAGCTTAGTTTCAAACCAAATCAAGTTTCAAACCACAAGGTAATTTTGACGATTAGTCGAATGGTTGAGTGCTTCAAGTCGCCGTAGTCTAGTAGGTATTGTGTTGACTTATTAGACACGAGGTCTCGGGTCAAACCACAGGTCAAACATATCCAACGAAACCGAAATATGAAATAATATTTCTTCAGCTACTTCCTCTGAGTAGATTTCTAGATAAAACTCTAAGAGTAAATAGAATTGCCATGAAAAAGTTTCTCAAAAATCAGTCTTTCGGAATCGACTTTAAACTGTAGATCCCGTCACTCATATATAAAATGAACTCACTCGACATAAAAGGTGTGAGAAACTAGGGCGTTATCCTTACTGAAAGGTTGTAATGGTCAATTATGTAAGGGAAGTTATTACGCCGTGGATGCTGAAGCTAAACGTCTGAATATGGAACTTGCGAGCAACGGAACGGATGTTAAGCGTATAACTTTTGATTTTGAGTGTACATGGCCTGTGTTAAAGTGATGAACTTGTTGGACACCGGGACAATTGGTGAAGTGAATCTATATGGGACGCTTAGAAGATAAATGTCTAGTGAGTAGTGTGTTATATAAAGGGTGGGAGATTTAAAAGTTTAAATTTAAAAATGCAATAAAACCAAAAGGGTTTGAAATTGCGCCAAATTTATGGTTTGATTGTGAAGTACAATTCTTCCGGTTAGAAATGGAACATTATTTCATTTATATGACTGTCGCGGCTGACCACACAGTGCCTGATTCGATCGTACCAATTTTCATGCACTTTTCAAGTGCATGGAGTCGTATCTCGGCAATGGCATCATAAATGTTGGCCTTCAAATGCTCAATTGTTTCTGGATTGTCGGCCTAACACTTTATTTTAACGGCGCCCAAAGAAAATAGTTTAACGGTGTCGAGTCGCAGTTTCTTGGCGGCCAATTGACATCACCATTTCGGCTAATTAAACGGCCACTAAACGTTTGGCGCAATAAATCGATTGTGGCATGTGAGATGTGTGGTAAGTTACACCATTTTGTTGACAAACATCGTTCACGTTAACACCATGAAGAGCGGGTACAAAAAAAAATCGGTTATCATGGTGTGATAGGTGTCTCCATTGACCGTAATGGTTGCGCCGTCCCTATTTTTAATGATATATGGGCCAATGATGCCTCCGCTCTACAAGCCGTATCAAACAGTCACAGCAATGTGTGTGGATTTTCTAAGCACAAAATAAGGCAGGTTTGCTTATTAACGTACCCACCAAGATGAAAATGGGGTTCATTCGAAAAGATGACGAAATCGACATCATCGTGCAGTTTCTCGTTGGCTTAATAAATCTCAACGTTGCTCAAGCGTAAATCGATTTATTATGTTCAGTGGATATACGAGGGTTGCCTTTTATATTTCGGGATTTGTCAACCCTAGTGTTGCAATCTGCCAACTGACAGCTCTATCGTAAAGCTTGACATTTTTGAGGTTATACGTACTCAGAACCTTGTGACATACGAGCGCTATTTGTGTTGTTTACAGTAGCTTAAGAGATTCATCTCGCCCAAAAAATTGAATTAAATCGCGAACATTTTCGTGCGATTATTTTTTACAACTTTCGGCGTGGATTAACTCAACAACAGTGCATCGATGAACTTAATTCAATTTTTGGCGAAGAAGCTCCATCAAGGGCCAGTGTTTATCGATGGTATGGTGAATTCAACCGAGGTCGTAGTTCACTCCAAGACGAATTTCGTGAAGGTCGTCCAAAATCAGTTGTTGTTCCGGAAACCATTGATGCTGTGCTCTAACTGATATTGGAAGATTGTCATGTGATTTATCGTGAGATTGAGACAACCTTATGACATCGTGACAGGTGATGAATCGTGGATTTACGCGTATGAGCCCGAAAGTAAAGAGCAGTCAACTGTATGGGTGTTTCAAGATGAGCCAAATCCAACAAACGTAGCTCGCGCACGAAACACTTCCAAGCAAATGATCGCCTGTTTTTTCGGAAAAACTGGACATGTCGCAATCGTACCACTAGAACAACGCAGAACAGTCAATTCTGAATGGTACACTACCATTTGTTTGCCAGTTGTCTTCCAAGAAATCAGGAAAACCAACCGACAATGCGAGCTCACACACATAGGCTCAAACAACTACATTTTTGAGCACTCAAAACATCGATTTAATGAGTCATCCGCCGTATAGTCCTAACTTGGCACCGGATGACTTCTTTTTATTCCCGTACGTAAAAAATAAAATAAGAGTTCAAAGTTTTTCGACACCTGAAGAAGCGGTTGATGCGTTCAGAATGCATGTTTTGGAAATACCTCAATTAGAGTGAATTTTGTGACAGAATAGAATGACAAAAGTATTGCCTGATGCGAAATAATCGATGTTGCAATTTTAAACCAATAGATGGCCCATCCGACAGAAGGACTTGCATTGGTCGTCATTGCATTGGGGACAAGGAATTCTTCACTTAAATGAAAAATGTTAGGGTAGCGATTATTCGCGATTAAGCGCTAAAAACCGCTAGAATTGAAAGAATTTTTATATTTCGAAAGCAGTGAGTTATTAATACTCAGCTAATTAGATATGCAAAGTTTGTTTATCAGTGGGACAATGACAGCAATGCTTGGGAGAGAAGACATTTCGACAGGCAATAGACAGTAGTTGCATACATGAAGTGAGGGGAGAACACGGTGAATAATGTGGGGTTACCTTCCCAGAACTAGGCAACATAAACTTGCATTTTTTAGAATTCCCATCTAATCGTGCAATTGTTGAATGAAAAATCGTATAATAATTGAAACCGGTTTCTAATTGATTGTCTCAATAAATCGTATGAACAATAATTATAAGAATTTAATTTATCTCATTGTAAACAAATGAAATTAAATTAATAAACGACAAGCATAAAAACAAGGAGAAAATTGTTATAAAAGAAAATCGTAATTAAATTCAATGCCAGTCTTTCTTAAAACAGTGAAGTGGAGAATTGCAATGCATTTGAAAAAACTAATGATTCTGCTGGTATATCTCGCATCTGTTATTTTGCCGATTGAGGGCCAACATAACACGGCAATACAGTACTTTTTAAAAAGAAGTGGCATTGAAACGAAATTATTTACACCGGAAACTGCCAAAGACCCCCAAGTCACCGTTACAAATTTGGAAGATTTCCGCAATTTGTATTTGTGGTTCAGGAATACGGCCATAAACAATGCAAATCGTATGTATAAGAGCAATTACAAATACGCGAAAGCTTTGGGTAAAGTACAGAAGCAAATAAGCCCGACGCAACCTTTCCCCTGTAGTCTAAATAATACACGTTCTGCAGAGACGCCCTCTAGTGTTCATCGCTTAAGACCGAGTGATATTGATATTATAGGAGCCATGGGTGATTCGTTAACAGCTGGCACAGCCATGATGTCTAAAAATGTATACGAAATATTAGCAGAATATCGTGGCCAAACTATATTGGGTGGAGGCCTTAAAGATTGGCGTTCACTGCTAACCTTGCCCAATATATTGAAAGTATTTAATCCCAAGTTGTATGGCTATGCCGTGGCGAATACTTTGGCCAAAAATCGTGCAGCACGTTTTAATGTTGCCGAACCCACAGCCATGACCAAAGATATGCCTTTTATGGCTCGGGTTTTGGTAAAACGTCTGCAACGAGATGCCAAAGTAAATATGCAGCAACACTGGAAAATGATTTCGCTTTTCATAGGCAACAATGATATCTGTATTGATCAATGCATTTATAATACCACCGAAGAGTTTTTAATGCAACATCGCCGTGATATATATCGCACCTTAACGATACTTAAAGAAAATATACCGCGTGCGATGGTGAATGTCATAACTATACCGAAAATAGATGTACTTATTGCCATGAAAGGTATGCCATTGCTGTGTGATCTACTACATCGTGTAGAATGCCCGTGTCTTATAAGTGATGCCTTGTCTTCTGAACAGTTAGAGGAGAGAGTTGAGACTATAAAACGTTTTCAACAAATCGATAGAGAAGTCGCTTCTCTACCCGAATTCCAAACGGACGATTTCGCTGCTGTACCCAGGACCTTAGCTATTGATAAGAATTTAAGGACTTTGAAGAATGGTAACACGGATTTAAGATATTTTGCAGTTGATTGCTTTCATTTCAGTCAATATGGCAATGCTGCTTTTGCGAATATGTTGTGGAATGATATACTGCAAGCCAATAAAATAGTCTTAGGCGATAGACTCTTAAGACCTTTTGAAGCTTTTGCCTGTCCCACAGAGGAGCAACCGTATTTGTCCACTTTGGCTAATCGTTAGACATTTTTGAATAAAAAACAACTTTTTTAAATAAAATAATTATAATTATTGGACTTTACTTGCAATGTCATTGATAGGGAGGTAAGTACTGCAATTATTTTAAGTTCCAATAAAACCGTAACTAATTAAAATAATTAAAAACAAAAGAAAAACAAAACATGTGTCATTAATTGATTACAAGCTCACTACATTGTCTGGTAACTGGCTAGAAATTATAACAACAAAGAAGTTAATGCATAAAATCTATAGAAAGTTTGAAAAAGTTTAAGTGTAAGTCTAGTATGTAGCGCGTTGGCTTATTAGACGTTAGGCCACGGTTCAAAGCCCTGGTCAGGCATCGCCAACAAAACGAAATATGAAAAATGTTTCGTCGACGACTTCCTCTCAGCAGATTTCTTGGAAAAGCTCTGAGAGCAAATAAAATTGCCACGAAAAGTTCCTCAAAAAAATCTGTCACTCGGAGTCGACTTTAAACTGTAGGTCCCGTAAGCTAGGTTGTAATTATGAGTGAAAGGTTGTAATGACCAATTATGTATATACATATGTGTGTAATAAATGCCAGCCATTACTTTTTAAGAATTATTTCGTGTAGATGATGCCCGTGACTGCGCGTAACCATGGATGATGTATACGTGGTTTTAAAAACGAACGATATCTCACCAATTACAGCACGGCTAGCACGGCCCTTATTGATTCTAAATATGTTTATGGATGGATCATAGATATAATTGTGCTCTGTTTTTGTACGGATTGACTGGTGGGAAATGGAAACGCATAGTTTATTTGTTGTAAGACATATTATGAGATTCGGGCGGAGAGTGGAAGGTTGGGGCCATAGATAAGCTATACATGAGTTTAAACTTTAACATACGGTTTCCAATATATCGAACGTTATCTTACCAATTGCAAGAAGACTACAAGAAAATCTGTGTTGATTCTGAAATGATTCGCAGATAAACCCTAGACATAGTTTTGTTCTGTTGGGTCCAGCAACCCTGGCAATTTCATATTAACTGGCGGGGAATGAAACCATAAACTTTATTTGTTCTGAGACCTAAAATGAGCTTCAGACCGAGGATGGAAGGTTGAGGAGATCATGGAAAGACTTTTCTGCTATAGTATAGAGAAGGGCTTTATAAATTATGGTGGGACAGTATATTTCAATCGGGATAGACTACGTCTTCTCGATAAAATAAAGTGCAATGCAGTCTCTGTCTGAAACCATTCAGAAGTTATATTGCTCTGCTGTCAGCCTAGTCTGGACTGGATGCTATTTTAAACGATTACCTTTACCTCAAGAGTCAAATGCTTATCGAAAGATATCAAAAGTAGCAAATACGCTCTCTAACATGTAGGAAGACGTAAGCAAAGTTAAAGTATGTATATCACTGTTTACAGTATGGGTAGATAGAAATCATGCAATATATAACCAAAAGGGGTGAGTTATCAGTTCTTTAAATGACGTGCAAAAGAGTGTTAAGTGGAGGCATACATAAGTACATAATTGGTCAACCCTTCAGCCAGGAATATAACCTAACTTCTCACACCACTTATGTTAAAAGACGATTCCGAAAGACAAATTTTTGAGAAACTTTTCATGGTAATTTTATTTACTCTCAGAGTTTTTGTCAGAAATCTGCTGAGAGGAAGTCGCTAAAGAAATATTTTTTTCATGTTTCGTTTTGTTGGAGACGTCTGACCTGGGGATGAGCCTAATAAGCTAACATACTACCTACTAAACTCCGGCGACGTTCAGTCAGTATATGTTGTGTTGTCAGTATATGTTGTGTTAATTTTATACTTGAGTGGCGGGAGTTTAAAGCCGACGACGAATTTTTGAGAAATTTTTTCATGGCAATGTTAAGTGGATTATCCTCATGAGGGACCTACATACATACATAATTGGTCATTACAACCCTTCAGTCAGGATTACGACCTAGTTTCTCACACCACTTATGTTGTGTGTGTTAATTATATATATGAGTGGTGGGACCTACAGTTTAAAGTCGACTCCGAACGACAGATTTTTTGAAAAACTTTTTCATGGCAGGTTTATTTACTCTCAGAGTATTTGCCAGAAATCTGCTGAGTCGCCGAAGAAATACTTTTTTTATTTTATTTCGATGTCTGACCTGGGATACGAACCCGGGCTTTATGTATAATAAGTCAACATACTACGACGTTCAGTCAGTATATGTTGTGTTAATGAACGGCGGGAGTTTAAAGCCGCCGCCGAACGACAGAATTTTGAAAAACCTTTTGATGGCAATGTTAAGTGGAAAGGGAATTACCCTTATGAATGAACTACCAGGGCATTTTAAATCATTTAGGTAAAGGAAATGGGGGAGAAACGCTTCTACAACGCCAATAGGGTCCGAAAGAGAAAGATTACCCTGGGGTAAAGTGCAAGATATTACCATTAAAAGGGATTTAAGTCATGGCATAGATTATCCTACTAAACAAAACACATATTAAATATTAAATATCAACACATTCTACTTTTCAATTCATTGCTCCCTTAATGTTTCATTTAAATTCTCTCTTATTTATCATGTATTTGCATCCTGCAAATAAAATATTTAATTTAATTTGAACTTTTAAACAGAGTGTATTCCTTTCCTCTACCAACAATCATTGCAATCTCACTCTCTTTCCTCCTCTCTGTTCCTCATGCTGTGTCTGCCATAGATTTTTGCCAAGAAAGAAAAAGTAGTTCATTGGGTTAAACATTTTATATAAACAAACTTACTTACTTACTTACAATAACAAAGTGAAAATGACTAGACAAAAAAAATCTCCCTCCACTTTGCTTGCTTGCATCCTTTATATTCTTTCTTTGCTTCCTTGAAAATGCATTTAAAATATTCTGTTAAAACATCATCTACTCTCTCTATCTCTATCTGTCTCTCTCTATACAATAAAAAGTAATCTCTTCCTTTTTATATTTTCTTGTTATTTTATGCAGACAAATGCGGTTTTTAACCTTGAACACTCTGTGTAACTGACTGACTGACTGACTAACTGGCTCTGTGTACAGACGCTGTGGGAAAATGAAGCCACAGACGAGTGGGGGGGTTTTCTTGTTGCTTCTCTTTCAACCACACGCACATAGTACTTAGTAAAGTACGATGAGTATTCATTCTATTCTATAACAATTTCATGCCATTCAACTTTTGTCTACGGATTTTATAATAAAAATAAAAAGGAACAAGTCAAGATAGCTACACTCACACTCAAACAAAACCAAGCAAACGAAAACACAAACAGGAAAAGACAGAGAGATGAACAGAGAGAGAGAGAGAGAGAAAGACAATTTGAGCATAATTTATACGTTTCGAAATGTGGGGTGATGGGTGGTTTTTATAAGTTTCAATATGTTTTTATTGGAAAAAGATTGCCAGATTCGGGGGAGAAGCATAACTTAAAATGGGAATTGAAGGCATTGGAAGAAAGTAACCAAACATTATAATGCTTGGACTTTGCCATTATAAACGGAAGATTGATGGCAGCAGTAGATCCTTGTGAGGTTAACGATCATTTTTTCGCACATGTCGGCGAGAGCTTGACAACTTTCGCAGATTATGCACAAAGATAAGGTCTTTAATGTAGCAACACAAAATAAAAAGAGGCAAAGACATCAAATCCCATGATCTAGGTGTCTAATCGTGAAATTATTCTTTCTTGAAACTGGTGATGCAATACAGCCAAAATCGGTGGACCAGCCGTGTGACTGCTGGGTTATCTTGTTAAAACCTCATACGGTCCTGTTTATAATCTTTAATTGCATGCAAGAATCTTAGCCCGCTAAGCCCTTGACGTTTACGATTCATCCAGAGACATTTTCGAAAAAAATACGATCCTCCAGACCGTATTTATCCATATGCAATTACACACATACATACATACATAATTCGTCATTATAACCCTTCGGTCAGGATTAAAAACTAACTGCTCACACCACTTCTGCTGTGTGTGTGTTAATTTTATACATGAGAGGCGGAACCGAACAACAGATTTTTGAGAAACTTTTTCATGGCAATTTTTTATTTACTCTGAGGGTTTTTGCCAGAAATCTGCTGAGAGGAAGTCGCAGAAGATATATATTTCTTTTTTTCATATTTCGATGTCTGACATGGGGTTTGAACCATGGCCTGACGTCTAATAAGCCAACATATTACCTACTAGACTACGGCGACTACAACCGCTCTTTGAACCGTTCCTAGAGGACAGATACTCTATATTTTTGTTGGTCCAAGTGCGCTTACATTATTTCATTCATATGCACCACCTGGGAAGCGATCCTATAGAAGCTCATACAGGTCATACTTGTGTATTTACCGCTCTCATGTATGCGTTGAATGTTTCGGCTTATGCAAGTTTGGAATTCAATTACTTGAACTCATGTGCCAGCCTTATTACTTTGAACTTCAAAAGTGGGAAGCCTATAAGAGTTTTTGCCAGAAATCTGCTGAGAGGAAGTCACACTACCTACTAAACAACGGCGGCTTCTGAAATTGCTTTTCCATAATTGCTTCTGGGTTGTCCGAGCCCTATGTGCAACAATTTTGTTTGTTGAAATAATATCCGATTGTGATATGACTTCATCGCTGCAGAAAATTTTATTCGAAAGATCAGCATTGAAAGCTTATTGCTTTAGCGTGTAAACAGCATTTCTATGACATTGCGAACGGGTAGCCGACTTTCATTATGGAGTAAGTTGATTTTTAAATGCAAATCGATTGATCAATTCGATCAAATCGAAATGCAAACTATGATAATGATAATAAGACGTAAAATAGGCTCAATTGCCAATAACGCTGTGGAATCGCTTATTTGCCAGTGCGTATGTTGCGAGGATATACGAACAGACCACACCTGCAAACCCTGAAATCTCTATACATATATTTCTTTATAATCCCGCACAATAGATCGAATATGATCATAATAATCACCCCGAAATGCTCGAAAAGCGATCAGGTTTCATCGTTTTTATTATCTTAACTACATTTAAAACAAAAAAGTGTCGAGATAAAAATTTTTATATTTAAAAATCTCCTATTTTTGTTAAATTCCTTCATATCTTTTTAACTCCCATATTATTGTTCAATTACTGCATATGGCATCACTACTTTCTCTCTCCATAGCCTCACAGAATACTTTTCACAGCAAGCACTTTTTATATGCATAAGAATAAATGTGGTTACGTACATATGTGAGGATATGTGAGAGTGTATGTGTAAATGCATTCCAATGTTTACAATTTGGCTTAAGGGAACCTCACACACAAACTTAGATTGGTCGGTTAAAACATCGTCTATTTTGTTAGTAGTAGAATCGTATGTTCTTGTGTTCGTATAGTTATTCAACATTTCTTGTTTTTGTTTTTGTTAAAGGAAATATTCTACGAGCATATCGTTTTAAGTTGTTGGTATAAAAAACACATTCGACTAGTGAGAGACTACGTGTCGAAGTATAGTATTTTTATATAAAAATGTGTGTCTGTATGCATGCATACAAATATTTAAATGTCTGTCAAGTTTACTTCCGGGATTTAAATACAAATATAAACTTTTCTAGACACACACACACACACACTTTTAAATTTATACTTTTGGGGATGTATAAGAAGTATTCACGTATTTGTAACTTTTTTGTATTGGCATAGAGCATGGCTGCCTTGTATTTTGATTTTGTGTGCCAAAGAGGAGGAGGTGGAATATGGAATATAAGTGTATTCGTTTTGACTAAATATCGTATGTGCGGCTGGTATAACTTTCAAGAGAAAAATGTCTGCCCTTGTGTGCGTGCCTTCTTTCTTGTACAGTGTTTGTGCCTGTGCAGCAATAGTAGTTCGTGTGTTTTGTATTTGGTCTGGCTGATGCTGCAGTTTTCTTATTCATGTTGTTGTTTGTGGTTATGTTCGTATTTTCTCCATTTAAATGTATTAGAGTATGAGAGCAATTCTAGGTTAAGGTGATGATACTCTACTTCATTTCTATATATGTTTTGTGTTGGAATATTTTTTGAAAAGAAACTTTTCACATGCTTAGAGAGTAGTTGTATGTTATGCTTGTGCAAGTGTGCGTGCAAGTGTTATAACTGGGAATGTTATGTTTGTTTTACCATGCATGAGAGAGTTTATTTAAATTTGTTTTTGTTTTTAATGTTTTGTTTGTATAAAGTTAAAGGAGTAACACATTTTATTTGTCTTTGTTTTTATTTTATTTTTATTTTGTTAAGAAAGGTCAAGTAACACTTTGAGTATGTAAGTGAGTATAAGGAAAAGAGTGAAAGTGTTTTAAATTTGAATATTTTATGAATGAAAAATTGTTTAAAATTTATTGAAATGAATTGAAAGAAATGAAAAATTAAACAGAATATTTAAACAAAAAGGAAAACAAATACTGAAGAAAATATGATTCATATTATGTGAGAATTAAGTTGAAAAATCATTTAAACAGCAATAAAAATATTATTTCTGGTAAATTTCTTAAACAATCAAGTAAAAATCTACGATAAGCAACTGGTACGGAGACTTATGAATAAAATTATCACACACGATATAGGTGATCTGAGAACCTATGGCATGATGCTAACTGAAGGGTTGTGAGGCAGAATAATGTGTCGGGAAACTTAAGAATAACAAGTAAGAGCAGTCATCTAAGAAATTTTTATCCCAAAATGACAACACTTGTTTTGTTCAACTGCAACTAACAAGGCTCGAGACTCAAATCGGTTTACCGTTGTATTAATGTATTATTACAGAACGAATAAACGAATTTCTGTCCACAAGGATAATTTATTAATCATCCTACCAATCTTTTTAACCAGTCCGATGAATGATGTTCTGCACTCTACCATGCGTTAGTAGACTACAAGAAGACTTTTTGAAATTTCGAAGGGACTTTTGTGATTGATTATTGTCAAAAGGTTGCAGTGTTTTGCTCGATAGCAGTATCAGTGTCAAATGTTTCATTTGCAACATGACCTAGCCAGCTGGAGGACTTAAATTACGCCGAGTACATCTGTCTTCTTATACACAGACATGCAGCTATGCAGAAAAAACTAGATTCTGTTCTGACAGAGGCATACAAAGCTGTTTTTAGGTGAACATCGGCAATAGGAATTCGACTAAACTTTAAAAAAGCCAAAATTTGGAGGACATCTCATATTATCCTATCTCGGAAGCGTTTTCTCCCCGCCCGATGGATCATTTACTGACATGCAGCGGAATAAACAAACAAATAACGGTACGTATGTACATTGTATCAAATCTATGATTTTAAATAACTGTGAATCGAGAAATGAAGCGACTAAGGATATTAAAGCGATTCGGATATTTTTTTAATCAGCATCAGAACTTGAAATAGTGAAGCTCAGCATACCTTCGAAGAGACAGATACATAGGGAGAAGCGGCTTTGCAAAGGATCAACATGTCATTTAGGAACATTGGCATTGAACAGTCATAATTTGACAATTTGTTATGGCCGCATGCGCCGCAATGGATTTTCCATTTATTGAATATACAAATGCGGATCGTTTAACTACTAAAGAGCGCGTAAAAATAGTTAAACGTTATTGCAAACCTGTGGCAGATAATTCAAATCAATCAATTCCTCGACGTTCTCATCGACTGGGTTTATCTCTCAGCACATTATGTTGTATATGGGAGAGAACCTAGAAGAGATAGTGAAATAACTAATGTATCCGGTTTTAAGCGCATTATTGTTTGGAGGTATCAGTGGCAATATTTTGGAAGAAATATTACCCCATAGCAACCGACTTTTTTGACCTGCTAGCGTATACCTTGAACTGGATGATATGTGTCATCAACAAGAGTCATATGAGTCATACATGACCACTTTTTTAATTTAATTCATTAAAAGTTTTTAGAAAGAGAAATTGCAAGCATTAGCGACATCCATTGGACAACAAGATCACGCGAATATGTGTCGTCAATTTTTTTTACTGCTTCAAAGACCGTTTGTACACGTCGACATAACTCTCGACATGTGCGAAAAAGTAGTCCAATACCTATCCAGAGACAATCATTTAAAGGACATTGTATTTCGTACAGAATGGCAAAGTTCAGACTTTATAATGAAGTAGCGTGTTTTATTTAACTTCACTTTGGGAACCCAAAAAATGGATAACCCTTTAGGAACATAATTTCACTACGAAAATAGTACTAGTAGTTCAAGTACTAAAGTTTTACCGCAACATTACTTTGCTGAAAATAATGTAAATACCTTTCTTCGGGAAAACATGGATTGCTTTTTCTTCTGGGTTATGTAAAACTCACCTGAAATAAAAGAAGAAAAATATAAAATGTTACAAACTTATTTATAGAAAAATATGATTAAAAATTAAAATAATAAACAATACTTTATTACAACAGGGAAACCCTTAAAACCCTTTTTGTTTTATGCTTGTCTTCTATCGAATTCTTATTATTCACTTTTTCTCTACTATTTTCGTTTGGCTATTGCCAAAAACACAAAAAAAAGTTACAATGTGTTCAGTTTTTTTTCCCTATGAATACATACGAAATTTTGTGGTTTATTGTGCTATTGCAGCTCATGTTGTGGGGCGCTGCAGTGCAGTACATTATGCAGCCGAGGTACAATAACGTTGCCGTCAGTGCATACAAACCATCCTTGTTAAGCCTAAAAATTATTCTACATTTTCATCATTATCATGTTCACATACTCCCTCTATATGTGTGTACATATGTATGTGTTTCATGCAACAATAGAGTTTTTCAGGGCAATACGACAACAGCCCTCCAATTTGTTGCTACATGTAGAAAATAATGAGTAGAAATGGACAAAAAGTATTGAAAAGCAGCCGAGTTTTTCGGTACATTTAGGCCTGTGGTGTTGTCGTACTTAAATTTGAGATAGTGCAAGTATGTGTGCGTGTGTGTAAGGAGGTGGGTGTTGCATGTATACATTTGAATTGGTAGGCAGTTGCAGAACTGCATGTTAGAGGGTGTTTTTTTTGTGGTTTATGCTTTGTTAACATAATTCTTCTGGCAGCGAGAAAGAAAACAAATTTTCTCGATTTAAGAATTTTTTCATTTCGTTTTTTTACACAAATTTAAGGAAGAAATGCTTAAATTATGAATTTTTGTTTTTTATTAAACGAACTTCAATTGACCTCTAAAGTAAAATGTTTAAATAAAAATACAAGTACGCTTCTGGGCGTATACTTTATTAAATATTGGATTTTGTAATACAGAAGAGTTTAATAAATCTTATAAGAATACAGTTAAAACGTATGTTGCTACAACATGTTTATAAACAATGCTGCTAAAAAATGTTGCTAAACATTGTAGCTACATACTGCAATTATTCATTAAACAAAGCTTTTTTAAATGATCGTCTGTAATTAAAGCTGAAATTAAAAGCTTTTTTAACACAGATTTTCTTATGTTGTATTTTTTTTAAGATGCCAGCTTGAAACAAAAGCTCTATAAAAAGCGTTACATTTTAAAAGTAAAAATGTTTCATGTAGAAATTTGCTTGCCCTAGAATTTCAACTACAAACACCCAGGCTCTTAGGAGCAAAAAACACTAAAGTTTGAAGATTTATTCCATTAAACCTTCAATGCAAATATTTCTGACTCAAGGATTATAAGAGACGCATTAGAAGAGTCAACCATTAAATGAGTGTTCAAAAAATTTTAAGAAACTGTGTTGGTTGTAGACATTAAGACTCATGAACATCAACGTATCGAATAGCCTCTAGCGGCTTCGTTCTCAACTACTTCAAATCTCGCATAGCCCTACGCAGGGAATTTTGGCAAAACACCTTCATCTTCATATGTATAAAATTCAATTCAAGAGCTCAAACCAGCAGAGCATGGAAATCGCCGAAAATTAATGAATGGGCAGTGGAGCAACGTGAAAACCAATTTATTGAACAAAAAAAAAGTCATCTTCGCCAATGAGCCCTCACGTCTATTTGAATCGCTTATTACATATACAAGGCTTCCGAAATTGGGACTCAGAAAATCTTCATGCATTCCATGGGAAACAAATGCACCCCCAAAGGGCAACTATCTGGTGTAAATTTTGATTAGGTGGTGTGATAGGAATTTATGTTTTTAAACATGTGACCGAAATTGCATTGTCTACGAACGACATTTGTTACAAGAGCGTGGTGATATTACGAAAGAAGTCCGTTCAAAGAGAAGAGGAATTACGTGGAGTATCTGAGAAAGTTTTCCGTCATTGAACTTGAAGATGAGGTTATAATAGTGTGTCACATTGGACATGAGTTGAATACCAAGAAAACCAAAACCAACAGAATAAAAAATATTAGCACAGAGTACATAATGATTGAAAGTCAAGTAGGAGAATATCTACGTTTGCAGCAGCTAGTTTAGAGGCAACGAATTAATATTCAAAAACAAACGTAAACAATAGGATCCACTAAACGAGAGCCACATCAAGATTAGAATATACAACGCAAGTGTACAATTTGTTCTACTTACACAGACATACGCACATAATTGGTCATCACAACTCTTCAGTTAGGATTACGACCAAGTTACTCACACTACTTCTGTTGTGTGTGTTAATTTTATACATGAGTGGTGGGACCTACAGTTTAAAGTCGATTCCGAACGACATAATATGAAAAAATTTTCATAACGATTTTATTTACTCTCAGAGTAAAAAAGACTGTTGAGAGGAAGTCGCCGGAGAATTATTTTTTTATATTTCGAAATGAGGTTTCAACCTCACGTTTAACATGCTAACGCACTACCTACTAGACTACGACGATTACCACTACTTAATCACACAAAAACTAAAGGTTTTTCGCAACATGTGTCTGATATGCTGAATATTTAGGCCCAACACCATTAGCAACAGGAATCTAAGTAACTTAACTAGGAACTGATACCGAAGTAAAGTCGCCGTGGTCTAGTAAGTAGTGTGTTGGCTTATTAGACGAAAAGCCAGGGTTCGAGCCCCAGGCCAGACATCAAAATAAAACACAAAAAAATATTTCTTCGGCGTCTTCCTCTCAGCAGATTTCTGGCAAAAACTCTGAGAGTAAATAAAATTGCCATGAAAAGTTTCTCAAAAAATCTGTCGTTCGGAGTCGACTTTAAACTGTAGGTCTCGCCACTCATGTTTGAAATTAACACACACAACATAAGTGGTGTGAGAAACTAGGTTGTAATCCTGACTGAAGGGTTGTAATGACCAATTATGTATGTATGATACCGAAGTAAATTAAATTAAGGTGGGACGACGACATCATTAGCACGATGCCCGACGGTTTTAGAGTGTAATACTCATGAACCATGGCAAAAAGCAGCTAAGGACGTACGATACTTCCAGAGCTGGAAAATCGACTAAAATAGACGTACTTTGTGCTTCCAAGAGTGATGAGTAAAACAAGATGCAAATGAAGTATATTACAGAGTAGTATCATGACTTTGATGACACAGACTATAATAGATATGCTCTAGTTATTTCAAAATTATTTATTTTAATTAGGTTAGGAATTTTCTAATCTGATAATCATTCTCGCTGGTATGTAGGCAACACAATTGCTGAAAAGTGAGCCATTCCTTGAAAATGATGATGGACATGCGAAAGAGACTTTATGGCCTGGCTGTCAGTACTTATCAATTTCTTTTTTTTTGGACTATATTCCGCTAAAGAGCAGCTATTTTATCCCATAAGGATAACTATGACTCCCTTTTGGAAAAAGAGTTATTTATGATCAGTTTTAAGGACTTATAAAAGTTTGTTCATGGCTTAATTATGACTTAATGAGACTCTCAATTTAATAATTTGCAAAAAAAAGAAATATTGTATTGAAGCCAAACAAATTATTGTTTATTGTTGTAACAATTAGAACGAGGTGAAGACTTGTTATACATACGTGGTCAGGCTTGAATGCATACAATTTTCGAACATTCGCTTCAAATTAAGTTTTAAGTTGCAACATATTTTTTTTTAAACAAGTTTTTCTATTATTTTAAACATAATTTATGTTTTTCAAACATATATTTCCTTTAAAATAATTAACTCTGACTATGGAAATAAAATTGTAAGCAAAAAATTAAATTAAATTAAATTAAAAAATATTTTGTTTTCATTAACTGGTGGTAACTATTGTTTTACAAAAGCCTTGAGACGTTTCTGTTACATTAAATCAATAGTTTATGCGGCAAACTAATGCATAAAATATTCGTTTTTGTTTTTAACGAAAATATGTATTCATTTGGAATATTTAATTTCCCAAAACAATAAGCAAATAACCTTAAAGACTGAAATTGTTAAAGCCGAAATAATAAAACGATTTAAAACTATAATTATTCTTACATTACACAATACACACAATAAATGTAATGGTCGGTATAAAAAAATACGCGATATGAAACCAAAAGGAAATACCCAATAATAATTGAAAAGAAATACAACAAAAAAAATTAATTTAAAGTTTGAGTATAAGTGTGGGTTAAAAAATACTCTTTAGAATCTAAATGCACGTGCCTTGTAGCTCTCAAAACGAAAATCAATAAGAAAAGCAAATAAATAGAGAATCTAAACGGCTTCTTTAAATTTTTAATTGAAAACGTTGCGTTTCTTTCTTTATATAAAAATTAACGCTTTAAAAGCACTTTACCAAACCGTCTCTCAAGCTGCTTTTCATTCCAACAGAGCATGTGCAAAAGCTGTTTACAAAAAAAGAAAAACAAAAGATTTAAACAACAAACTTTTTTCCTTCGATTTTCCAAATAAACGCTCTCAAAACCAAAATAAAATTTTTTTATTTAAGAGCAACTGCGTATATGTATGTGTGGGTATGAGAAAGACGACAACAACCAAACAAAACCACTTTAAAAGCAGAGAAGAGAAATTATGCAATATTTTAATAAAAAAAAAAAAACGAAAAAAAAATTGAAACGTTTATCGTACAACGACCACAAAAACCCGCCGCCAAACAATTGTTGTAGATTTTTTTTTGTAACTGATTGACTGACTGACTGACTGAATAATACTATTCCCAATATAACCATTACCACCACAACCACCATCACCACCGCCGTGTCTCTATTATTGTACCACCGTGCATTTTGCCATGCCGCTGGCCGCTGTTGCTTATGCGTTTTATTGAAATCAATTGAAAGAAGAAAAAGAAACAACAACAACAACAACAAAACATGTTAAAAACATACATACGTTTAAACATTTGAACTAAAATTTTGTGTAAAAGAAGTAAAAAAAATAAAAAAAAAATAATTCAAAAAAGTTTATACACACCTCAAGGTCGATCAGTCAAAAATTTTAATATATGCTGCACAGTGGTTTGTAAATATTTAATTTTTTTTACAAAATCAATGAAAAACAAAAATAATGAATTATAACAGCAAACAGCAGCGTTTAAATAAATATTCAATTCGTGTCCGAAATTTGCATAAACTGATCAAATTTAATTCAAAGCTAGTCAGTGGCTCCAGACCGAGTAATAAAGAACAAGTTATCGTAATCAACGAATATGAAAACCTAGTGAAGGACCTGGTACATACATACATACATATGTAATTGGTCATTACAACGCTTCATTTAGGATTACGACTTGGTTTCTCACACTACTTATGTTGTGTGTGTTAATATTATAAATGAGTGGCGCAACCTACAGTTTAAAGTCGACTCCGAATGACAGATTTTGAGATTGTTCCCAGAGTGAAATATGTTAAGTCCATTAGTAAACTTGCAAGGTTCTTGGAAGCAGAAGTCTATGCCATTTAAAGATGTGCTCAATTCAACCTCAAAACGTAGCAATACTATCCGACAACCAAGTCGCCATCCCCAAGAACTCGTCTCTTGTGCAGTTAACTCGAAAATACTGTGGGAACGTCAGGAGAAGCAGCTCTGCTGGATGCTAGATCATGTCGAAATTCACGGCATTGAACGGATAGACAAGCCTTTTTAAAGGGCAACTGAAACGCTGCTGATGGGGAGAGAAATTTTCTGCGGTGAGGGAAGAGATGTTTGAAAGGGTATATACAGGGAAGGACAGACAAAGAGAACTGGAGATTTCAATTGAGTTTGAGGCAATCTCAGCGTTTGTTGGGTAATTACAATAGGAAACGATATGAGTCGTGCAACGGACAATTGAAAAGCAATCATCCTTTTACCAGATACTGCAGGCTGAAAGAGCATTTGTTCAATATGGAGAATACATACATAATTGGTCATTACGACCTTAAGCCACGATTACGACCTAGTTTCTTACACCACTTATGTTGTGTGTGTTGATTTTATACGTGAATGACAGATTTTTGATTGCAATTTTATTTTACTGCCAGAAATCTGCAGAGCGGAAATCGATGAAGAAATATTTTTTCGAATTTCGTTTTGTTGGAGATGTGTGACCTAGGAGGGAGAACCGTGGCATCGCGTTTAATAAGTCAGCATACTACCTACTAGACTAGAAGGGAACACCTGGGTGAATATCAGTTGTTCGACAAAATTGTCCTTCTTGATACAAAAACGCATGCTAGATATTGTCAGGGGAATATGATTGGAAGAGTTACGCTGTACAGATTGAGGACTGTATGTCAAATGACAACAACAACATCAATAGTTTTAGGGCAATTATTACAACTTGCCGTTAACTAAAGAGAGGATTTTAACGGGCAGGTAAATAGTTTTTCAATATTATAAGTGGACAATAAGCTAGAAGTGAGCGTTAAGCTAAAGGGAGGATCATCCTACCCGTGACATTTAAAGTTAAGTTTATGTTTGAACTTGCCATATTATATATTATTTTCAATATGGCTACCTCAAATATAAACAAAATGACCAAATACAACAAAAAACAGAAGGTCGTCGTTGCCACTGCTTATAAAAAAAAGATAATATAAAATAAAAAAAATGTTATCGACATTGTTCCGGCACTGCCATATTTTGAATAAAGTTAACTTTATTTTATCATTAGGTTGTAATAACGAAAAGAAGTTAAAGCCGATTTGAAAGTTCACTTTAGCTAAAGTTAGCTTTAACTAAACCCAACTTTAACTCACCGGTGAGACACCTATCGACTTGCTGGCATTCGATCGAAGAAGATTATGGATTAGTACCGCAGATGTCAGATCTCAAACTATACGGCGATGGCAAAGTAGATGAAGCGAATAAAACAAGTGGAAGATGGACTTCTAGACTTATTCCATCTATAGAAGCATGGACCCAGAGAAATTTTGGGGAAATTAACTACTTCCTGACCCAGTTTCTTTCGGGTCATGGTTATTTCCGACAATATCTACACCGCATGGGCAAGGTGAATGATCCGGGCTGCATTTATTGCGAGGAAATGAGTGACGACGCTGAACACACATTCTTCCACTGCATCAAATGGCAAGACGAGAAGAATGTGTTGATGGAACAGATTGGCCAATTCACACCCGACAACATTGTTGACGCAATGCTCGAAAGCGAGACGTAGTGGAGCGCTGTGAGAAGATACGTAGAATGTGTACTCCGCAGGAAGAAGGTCGACCGTGATACAATACGACAGAATGATAGATGAGAAGACGAGCCAATAGCATGTAGCTGGCTTCGAATATGGCGTACCCAGACGTGGGAGAGTAGACAACGGTCCTTAACAGGACGTCGTTCAGGGCCCTTCCCGAAGTAATTCAGTTAGCCGTCCCGTGAAGGGAGTATCCCCAGAAGAGGAGGAGGGATTGTTTTAGTGGAAGCCCCACTCGACGCAGCTAATGACGGTCACTGTAAGTGCGAAGGCATTTTGAACCCTACCTCACACGCCAAAAAAATGCCCCAACTTTAACGACAATTTGTAATAATGGCCCTAAAGCTATTGATGTAGTTAGTGAAGTATCAGTAGTTTTCAAAATAGGTTGCAAGAGCCCTATAGTCTCTTAGGTAATTATAATTTCTTTTTTCAAATTCAAAACACAGCGCGGTAAATTTATACCACCACTTTATATTTTCAGATACATACATTCTTGTTTTCTAAGTTGATTAGCAATATTTAGTGGATGACTAATAATTTAAGATGTTATTAACATAACCAAATACGTTATTTATGTATGAATATCAACATCTGCTGGGTATGGAGCTTGAGATTTATTTCTTTTAATTTTTAGCAGCGTAATACTATGTTCAGACATGTACTTTTATTGAATTAATATTCGGTGAATTGATAACAATATTTTTAGTGTTCAGACGCCAAATTTATTTGACAACTGGTAAACAAAACAGCTGATTGCTTCAATAACATTGCTTTTAATTTAATCGAGAAAATTAGTGCCAAAAAAAATTTGAGAAAAAATGGAAAACAATTTAACATTAGAAAATGTCTTACTAATGATTAACCGAAAAGCCGAGCTGTAGCGGTTAGTGGCTTCTCTCAGAAGGATGAGAAAGAAAAATTTGATAACACATACATAGCATAGCATAGAGGAAAATGAAACTCAAAGGTCTTTATTTGTTAACTGCTGAATACGTCGTATTTTCAAAATATACCGGTCAGTTAACATATTCTGCATAAACCCGAGAATGAAATTACGAGAACTGTTATAGATTATCCGTCAAGACCTAGAAGGTCAGCTATACTTGGAGAAGAAGGGTAAAAACAGAAGCTGTTTCTTCAGAGCAGGAACTGGATTCCCAGTAATATCTCAGTTCAGGGTATTATAAATAACTTTTCGAAATTAATTAGAAATTATCATCAAAAAATATTGGGATCGAAAGGGTTAAAAATTAAATACGATCGTATTGTCGATTAAGTCTGTGATGTTATTAAAATTATTTTTTATATGACATAAGTTGGAAATATTCCATTTTTTGTTTGTCGCTGTTTTGTTTTTGTTTGTTGTTGACATTTGAGCTGTCAAATATCAATAGGAAGTGTTCGGAAAATTGTAATATGATCACTAAACGTACTTATGACAGTGCTGTATTTGATGTTTTATTCAATATTATAACAATTTATGAATTTATTAAGCAATTATTAATTGACATTTTACATGAAATATTGGTCTCAATAATGCCGTTTATTGCGATTTTCTCAATATACGTGCATGTCTGAACATAGTATAAGATATAGAATAGGTTGTAATATTTGAATATACTGTATTGTATTTATTGTAAGAATTTACCATTATTGACTTAAGATGATAATCATGCTCACATGTCATGGTTTGTTAACAAGTTTTCTAAATAATTTTCTTAATAAAATAGTTTTCCTTTAAACAATATATTTTTTTTTATTTATTATTTGAGACTCTTAATGCCTTAAGCTGCCTACAATGTAATTTACATTTAATTTTTTTTTTTTGTTTTTGAATATTAAATTTTTTAATATCAACAGTGAGAAAAATAATTCCAAAAAAAATAAAAAAAAAATTAAAAAAATAAAAAAAAAACTTAAAAAATAAAACTCTCGTAAATGTTTAAATATTTGTTTTCGAGGGTTGTTGTTGTTATTTTTTTATATTTTTATTGAAGTTTAAATTACACATTTTTTTTGTTCAAGTTTTTAAATTTATTTTACAAATAAGCAAACATGACCTTGAAATATTGAAATTCTTTGCATAAGAGTAGTGTAACAACAGCAACATCGTCATCGTTATCAATATCAGCATTCAGACTATCATCATCATCGTCATCAACAACAACAGCGGCAATACGCATTGCCAAGTGATGAATAAATGGCGTTTATTATGAAAAATTGTAACTTGAATTTAAGCCATAAAAACTTGCTTTCGTTTAAGATGTAGTTGTTGTTTTTTGGTTTTTTTTTCTTTGCACTGAGGCAGCAAAAGTGTTTAACGAAAGCCATGCATAATAAAAAAGAGTAGGGAGGTTTGGATTTTAGTTGAATACAATAGTTTCCAGCTCTGCATTTAGACACTTAAGCTTAAATAGTCGTTATTGATTGACTAACTGATAGAGTGACGGTCAGGATGGTTGGCTGGTTGGCTTAAAGTTGTTTTAAAGTTAAAACAAACGGCCAATCTTTAATGTGCCGATATTAACCCATTTAATTTAAAGCAAAAACAAATGCAAAAACATCTAGAGAATTGCGTTATAATGCTGATTAAACAGAAGACAAAAAACTATTGCAGCAGGCAATATTAGCTGCCGCAGCAGCCACATTAATATCACAAGCATTTGTGAGTTTTAATCACACGGAGTCAACAATGCCAGCCAAAATCATTGGCGTTAATACCTCCGCTGCGAATGAATGTAATTGTCTGCTTAAAAGTCTGTTAGTCAGTTAGTCGTGTGTAACACAGTGAATTTTATGGGATTTTAAAGTTAAAGCAGCAGCAGTTCAGCATTATAGCCATCCATCCATCGTATCCATCAACATTATCAGTATCAGCTTCAGCATCACACACTTGATTCATTTCATTCGCATGCATTACATGGTAATGGTGGCTGGTGCTGCGCGTCTATGATTATAAATACCCAACGCAGTATTACCATGATTGAGATCAAAGTTTAAAATGTTTTTTAACCAAAAAAAAAAAATATAATATTCGCAGTGTTTTAAGCATATGAGCGATTGCAGAAATAAGCCCGGTTTTTTACCTTCTTTTCTTCTTATATTTTTATTTTTTTGTTTTCCCTGCAAGAGTTATAATAATTAAAAGCGTTTTACTGGTTATTGGTACACTTTTATGAGTTTGTTTTAAATATTTGAATATTTTAATTATTTTTGTGTTTTTTGCTTTTTAACAAAAAATGTTGCAATTTTTTTATTTCGCAAAACCCTTAAGAGTTTCGTAAAATGAACACAGACAAAAAGCAAAAAAAAAATCATTTAAACAAAGTCTTCACACTCATAGTCATTTCATTTTAAATCGTAGAAAAAAGAAAAATTACGTAGAAAAACTTAAATTTTTATTAAAAAATATTAAAAAAACCCTATTGAGTTGTAAGGAAAAACAATTGTTCGTCTATTTATTTAATTAAATAAACAATTTGAAGAACAAATGTTAACAAAATTTATTACGGAAATTGTTGCTTTAAAATGCTTACAAACTTACACAAAAAAAATATTATTTACATGACAATCATTCTGGATATAAGGGAAACAATATTTACACCAAACACAGACACAAGCGTGCAAAATATTCCTTTATTCTCCCCTTCAAACCAAAATTTCGCAACAAAAATTCTCTTGAGCTATAGATTCGAAGTAAATATTTGAAGCTAAACCTTTAAGGAGCTCAAGGCTCAACCTTAGGTCATACAACAGGCAACACTTTTTACTGTAAAAATCGTTGATAAAATAAATCGATTGCCTCATGATGTGAGATGCCATATGTAATCCACATCTCTGCCATCCAGCAGATAAGACAAGAACCCCACTGCGAACAATCACTGCAATTCCAACATGGTTTTCGAAGAGGCAGAAATCAAAGACGATCTTCATCAGAAGCACCACTAGATAGATGGACATTGTAGTTGAATTTGTTTCTCATGGATTGTGAGCAATTTGTCTGACTTCTAAACAGGATTGTTTTGCCTACTAACCAAATATTTGGCATGTAAATTCGGTGGTATTTTCAGTATAATTTTTACCACCTTTGTGAATAATAGATCCACCACTGAAAATAGCGTCAAAGCCCTGAAGTTTTCTTTAGCAGCAGGTTATTCTCCCTGTAAATAATACATCTAGATGCCCATAGCGTCCATTACAAACATCAGTATTAATTACTACTTACTTAAGTGATCATTTGTCAAAACTCTTGTGGGTCATAGGTTAATCACAAGATAAAGGTTTTCCTCGTCGAAACTTTCGTCTCTTCTGCGAATTTGTCCGACACCAAGCAAGACTTGTCTTGCCAAAATGTCATTGTACATGCGCAGATGACATTGAAGGGATAGCAACGGGCAAATAATCAAACTTAATTACATACATAATTTGGTCATACAACCCTTCAGTCAGGATTACGACCTAGTTTCTCACACCACTTATGTTGTGTGTGTTAATTTTATACATGAGTGGTGGGACCTACAGTTTAAAGTCGACTCCGAACGACAGATTTTTTTGAGAAACTTTTCATGGCAATTTTATTTTACTCTCAGAGTTTTTGCTAGAAATCTGCTGAGAGGAAGTCGCTGAAAAAATACTTTTTGTATTTTGTTTTGATTTCTGGCCTGGGGTTCGAACCCTGGCTATACGTCTAATAAGCCAACACACTACCTACTAGACTACGGCGACTTCAAACTTGTTTAATAGGTTGTTATTACAACCCTTTAGCCAAGATTACAACCTAGCTTCTCACACCCACCATGGTGTGTTGGTTAATTTTATACAGGAAAATCGGGACCAACAGTTTAAAATCGATACCGAACGGCAGTTTTATGAGAAGCATTTCACGGCAATTTTATTTACTCTCAGAGTTTTTTTCCAGAAGTCTAATGAAAGAAGGCTGCTGGGGCTTGAAACACAGTTTCGCATCTAATAAACCTACTAGACTGCAGCGACTTCAAGATCTAAATTTACTTGTTAAAATTCTTGAATCTCCACCGAAGTTTTATGTAAATGATGGAACAAATGTGGTCTGAGGATTAATTCAACCAAGACGGGTGATACTCAGTAGGGTACTGTTCAATTTACTATCCTTTGCTTCTCTTAGCCTCTATTGACTAACGTAGAATATCTAGACTTGTTCATTACTTATTAAATACAATACAATTACAAATTATACTTAGTTATTGCAAACGAAGTGACTAAATCCATATGCTTAGTGTAGTTTAACAGACGAGAGTCTCTGGAGAAAATCCAACAAACGACCCTCACACCAATAGACCAGCACACAGCCTAAAAGGCTGGCATAGCTTTAGAGTCTAGACTTACATTGGAAAGTAAAATAAAGTGATATTCAATTCACTTAAGCTCCTGTTGGCAAAATAAGTAGCTGCAAATACTGCAATGAGTATCTGAAGCCAAGGGAATCTGAAGCATAGCACCTAAGGTCATACCAATACTTTAGACACATTTGATTTGGACCCCCAGTTTTTCGCGATACCTAGATCACGTAGACGTGATTTGTACAAAATCCAACCCGCTATAAAACTTTCAGGAATGTTGGAAAACTGCAGCAAGAAGTGGTTCAGGACCTTGTAGAACCCAAGTGAGTTATGCTGTCGAACTAACATAACCTAAACTGAGACATAACACTACCCATTGCGGTCATTTAAAGTTTAATCAGGTCGACAATGAGAAGGAAACTATGCATCATCTTCTCTGTAACTGATTAATCCTGAAGGAACTAAATTGGAAATACTTCATAAAGAATTTTCTAAGGCAACAGGTTTTTGAAATCGCCGTAGGAGGTAGTGTGTTGGCTTATAAGACGAAAGGCCAAGGTTCAAGCCCCAGGTCGACATCAAAACGAAATATGAAAAAAATATTTCTTAGGCGACTTCCTCTCAGCAGATTTCTGGCAAAAACTCTGAAAGCAAATTAAATTACCATGAAAAGTTTCTCAAAAATCTGTCGTTCGACTTTAAACTGTAGTTTCCCACCACTCATGTATAAAATTAACACACACAACATAAGTGGTGTGAGAAGCTATGCCGTAATACTGACTGAAGGGCTGTAGTGGCCAATTATGTATGTATGTATGTAACAGGCTTTTACTATGAACGTAGTCTTGGATAGCTTTAAAAGTGATCTTAGAAGTATTTATTATGAACGTATAAAATTGTCTTGCCAAGTCAACGCAGTCTCGTAAATTCGGATTTCTAGTACTCTGAAATCGGCGTAGTCTACTAGGTAGTGTGTTAGCTTTTAGATGTGAGGTCTCGTTTCAAACCCCAGGTCAGACATCTCCAACAAAACGAAATATGAAAAAATATTTCTTGGGCGACTTACTCTCAGCAGATTTCTGACAAAAACTCTGAGAGTATATAAAATTGCCATGAAAAAGTTTCTCAAAAATCTGTCGTTCATAGTCGACTTTAAACTGTAGGTCCCGTCACTCATGTATAAAAATTAACACACACAACATACAATAATAGTGTAAGAAACGAGGTCCTGACTAAAGGGTTATAATGACCAATCATGTATATATGTTATGTATCAGGCTTTTACTTTGAATCTAGTCTTAAATAGATTTAAAAGTAATCTCAGAAATACAGATTATATGAAATAAAACGATATACTCCTAGGGATTCAGGTTAAAGTAAAGCAACGTACAAAATTTTCGTGCCAAGGCAATGCAGTCTCACAAATTTTGAATTCAAATACACGTTTACTACTCATCTTTAGGACTGTCTTGCAGTTGCTTATGAAAATATTTGCTAGAAATTCCTCTAATCCAAGAGTTTTCCCTAATGCGCATAAAATTATAAAAATAAATGCGCAATAAATCATCATTAAAAAAAAAAAAACTTTATAAAGAAATTCTTAAGCAATTAAAATTTTACGAGAGTTTAAAGTAAACAAGAATAAAAATGATTAACGACACATGTTTTCATTCATTGTTAGAACACAACAATGTTAGAAACAATTTTAAAACAATTAATTTTATTATCGAGTGCAACAATTAAAAATTCTAATTCAACAAAAATTCTAAATCATTCTAAAAACATTATAAAAAAGAAAAAGATTTCCGGCGCACGTTTTAAATGACAGTTTTAAAGTTTAACAGCCATTATAGAGAGACATAAAAATCAGCAAAGAAATTAAAGTCGACAACACAGAGACAGGGTCGTTTAAATATAAAATTAAGATTAGAAGTGAAGAATAAAAAGTAAAAATAAATAAAATTTAAATTAAAATGAAATGAATGAAAAAAACTATTTATACCTGATGACTTTTACAAAGATTTCGAGCAGCTGTGACACCGATTGACATTTTGTTGAATAAAAAAATTGTATTTTTCTTGGTTTGGAATTTTTTTAAATTTAAATTATTTGGACTTTATTTATTAGAAAGAAAAAAAAAACGACTCGGATTGTATAAAACCAATGCCAAAGCAACAGCAAATTTACCACTAAAAATTGAACTTTAGTTTGGCTCACCTGAAAGTTTGCCAGCATAAAACAAAGCTAGACTGTTAAGAGCGAACGCGTTTAACATTTGGCCAGCTAAAGACCAGCTAAAGACGAAAACTTAGACCGAAACTCTGATCGAAGCTTTTTGTTGAAATAAACTCTTGGCTAAAAATCTCATTTATAAGCAGGAGAGTGTGCGCTCTATACACGAGTATAAAATTTATTACGTTTACAAAACTAAAAACTGTGAAAAAAAACTTAATAAAAAAAAAATAATTGCAGTTAACGAAAATATAAGCAGAAACGTGTAAATGTATGGGTAGCCAGGCATTTAGCATTCAGCTTGACTTGAAGCTTGTAAGCCAAGTTTATTGAAAAGCTAAAATCAGTTGAATTATTTTACTTGGCCGCGTCACTTGAGCATAACGTTATAAACGAGGCGAAGCCGCTAATTTCTGTTTTTGGTAGTGTGGATTAAAAATCTATTTAAATCATCTGGTTTTATATGGTACGGCTTGAAATGGCTTAAAAATCTTTACAATTGTTAACAAAAAAAAATATTTTTTTTACTCTACTTTGTTAAATAAAAGGAAAAATCTTTAAAAAGTTTTTCTTTCAAAAGCAAGAAAATAAAACAATTGCAAGCAAAAAAGTATAAAAAAAAAATAAAAATAAAAATTATGTAAAAAAGGAAGTCCAAGTCAAAAGACGGTGGAAATTTTTTTATTTTTTAAACAAAAAAAAAAACAAAAAAAATTTTTTGAATTAAAAAAAAATAAGAGAAAAAGAAATAGTGAAGCGTGAATTTGATTAATATAATTTTGACTGCATGCAATAAAAAAAAAGGAAGTGAATATTTTGGTAATTTGTTTGTTTAAAGCAAAGAAAAGCCTTCAAAGAAAGCAAATATAAAATTTTGGAATACGGAAGAAAAATAAAAAAGCAAAGCAAGTAGAAAAAATATTTTATTTTTATTAAGTTAAAGATTGAAAGGACACTTTTTTAAATCAAATATTTATATATGTTTAAAAATATGCAATAAAAGCTTGGAATAAATAAAATTACAAAATAATATTGAAAAATTAGAGAATAAAAAAATCTGAAAGACTTGATAAATATTCTCAAATTTTCTGCCTCTTTAGCTATTAAAAATAAAATACTAAAGTGAGCTTTTCTACGATTACAAATATGCATAAAGAAATATTTTTTTTTTTATTTTTTTTATTTTTTAAATTTTTTGCCCAAAAAATGCTATAATAATATGCTCTAAAAAATTTTTTATATGCAAGAAAATTTGTATTTCTCATTTTATTTAAAATTTATAATCGTATATTCTAAAAACAAAGTAAATAGGAAAAAACGGAAAAATAGGTCAAAAATTTGTTCTTAAAGTCAAAACTGAGTTGTAAAATCAAAAATATGTTTTCAAAGTCAAAAATATGTTCTATACGCCAAAAATATATATGTTCTATACGCCAAAAATATATATGTTCTATACGTCAAAAATATGTATATTCTATACGTCAAAAATATGTTCTATACGTCAAAAATATATCCTTAAAATCATTTGCTTTTTAAAATTGTTAAATTTGTTAAAAGCAATAATAAAAGTGCTTTAAAAACAAAATGTTTTTATTATAAAAAGCCTAACAAAAATAAATCAATTGTGGAGCGTAAAATTAAATAAAAAAAATATGTCTCAAAAATACTCATTATTTTCATTTAGATTGATTACCCAAGTAATCAACCATTTAGTCAGAATTACAAGTTAGCTTTTCACACCATCCATACTGTGTATGTTAATTTTAATCATCGACTGCGAACGCCAGTTTTTTCGAAACTCTTCAAGAAAATTTTATTTACTTCGACTTTACTTCGACAGAAAACTACTGAGATGCAGAAATAATTGTTAATATTTGGGTTTGTTCAAGATATCTGACCTCGGGTTTGAACCAAAAAAAATAATATTCACTCTAGAAATGTCTTTATTATAAATATTTATGGTGTGTGAAAATGAATCGATCTTTATGGCCTATAAAGTATATTTAAAACAAAGGCTTTAAAATTGTATTAAAAATTACAACCAAAACTGGTTGATTTTTTTTTTTTCATAAAATGCATATTTTAGCATATTTTACTTGGGGGGGTCTTTAAAAAGTAAAATTTTATTTCTATTTTTTTCGATTTATATTAAAAAAAAAACATCTGTAAATATGTAAAGCATATAATTTGCTTTGTTTTCTGTTTTAATTAACATAAAAATGCATATAATACATTAATTCATTTCGAAATAATTTTGTTGTGAAATTTTTACAAAAAAAAAAATTCAAATTTGTGCACTCATTAATCAAGGTCAATTTTCGATGAATTATTATTTTAATTTGGAGACGTTTGGGAGCCTGAAGTTAAAAATATTAAAATGAAGCTAATAAGCATAAAATATTATGTATTATAAAATCTCCATGAATATACATATATTTGTATTTAAATATTCCTTAGAAATTTGTTCTTTTTTCCTGTAAACTGTTGCCTGCTTTTTCTTTTCAAAAATTATGAATTGAGGATATGAGAAGTCCGAAGTCGCCGTAGTCTAGTAGGTAGTGTGTTGGCTTATTAGACGTAAGGCCACGGTTCTAACCCCAGGTCAGACATCAAAACGAAATATGAAAAAATATATCTTCTGCGACTTCCTCTCGGCAGATTTGTGGCAAAAACTCTGAGTAAATAAAAATGCCATGAAAAGTTTCTCAAAAATCTGTCGTTCGGAGTCGACTTTAAAACTGTAGGTTCTGCAAATCATGTATAAAATTAACACACACAACATAAGGGGTGTGAGAAACTAGGTCGAAATCCTGACTGAGGGGTTGTAATGCCCAATTATGTATGTGTATCGCTTTAGAAAAAAGAGAAGTGACAGATTAGCGTGCAGGACCAGATAATTTTTGAGTAATATGAAAATGAGATTGGAAGGATCGTTCCTTGCCCTATCAGTTTATTGTAGTACTTTTCAGGCAGAAATATTGGTGATGAAAATTCCCACCATGCGAATTCGGTATCAGAATATATCGTATGATGATAAACGCATATTCGTCGACAGTGAACAGGCCATTAGATTCCTAGAGAATTCATACACCACATTTAAGTTCGTCCAAGAATGCCGGATGTCTCTACGGCAGATAGCGGACCTTTGGTGGCTTCCTAGTATGCTTTCCTGGACACAGAGACATCGAAGAAAAAATCAAAACACGGCACATCGAAAATTCAATTGAATTCCATCTGCAGAAAAGCAAACAAATCGCTTTAAAAAAACTTCTTTCATTGATCAGATCTGATCCGACATGAATAAGTAGAACAGTATTTGCATTAAGCAAGTCGATTTGCTACATTTTAGAGCGCCGCAACTAAAGGTCCTATATTTCCATACTTCCTTAAGGGATTAGTATTAGTCAGAAACCTTACAAATCTGCCTCATAACTTCAACAAGGAAATTTATTGCCAATTTGTTGCCCGATATTTATCAAGCAACAACTAAACCTTACACTGAATGTGGTCAAATTAAATTTTATGTTAATAGGGTTAATTTTGTTTGCCATTGCTATTCATATTCATATGATTATTACTAGGCCACCTTGTAAGCCATTGATATATTTGGGTGATTAAGCTAGCCATAGCAAGCTTGAAAACCACAAAGAAGAAGATAAATCATTTAAAAGTAATAATTTTCTGTTTCTTTCGTAATTAAAGGCGTTTTTATAGCATCTACATGGTCTTAAAAGCGATTTGTCATTTTATGTTTGTTTTTATATGAGCTTTTAAGCAATTACTCGCTTGGCAGTGTAATAACTTAAGTAACTCTTAATAAAAAATAAAGAAAAATTAAATTAAATATGTCGTAAAGAATATGCAATTATTGTAGTAAAGTTAAGCAAAAATAATAATGGAATTACAACATATTACAACAATTAAATGATTGCAACAATTAAAATAATAAAAACTTTGTTTTTAAAATTTAATTATTAAACAAAGTATTTAAGCAAACTGCTTGCTTGACAAAGTGGCTAGTCATTGTAAAAAAAAACAGGGCAATAAATGTAAGAAAATCTATAAAAAAAAATTAAAAGAAGAAATTACTAAATTTTGTATATAAAAATTCAAAAAAGTGTTAAACAAAATTTAAAAGAAATATTAACAAAATTGAAATAAAAAATTGTAAAAAAATTTGCAAAAAAAATTACTCAAAACCATAAGCGAATTTGTTTATTTCAAAAAACAAAAGACTTAAGAAACGAACTTGAGTTTTGTAAACACCACATGAATGAAGTTAGCTGCAGCAGAAGTAAAACAACTGAATAAGAAACCTTCAAAATTTAAAAACAAAACAAGAAAAAAGAAGAAAAAAATTAAAGAAACAGAAATTTAAAACTTTGCGAAATTTCTGTATCTTACAATAACAACAAAAACAATAAGAATTTAATAAGAAATAGTCTTCTAAAATATAACAAATAATTGTGAAAAAATTATTTGAAAAATGAATAGAGAATTACAAAAAGAAGAAGAAACAATTTGTTAAAAAAGCTTTATTCCACCTGTGCACGTACAAAAAACAGCGTGTATGTATGGCTATACATAAATAAATGGTTGGTTGGTTAGCAAGGCAGACAGACATACGTGTTAATTAATTAAGCAACAAGCATTGTATATCAGTTTTTTTTTATTTTTTACAAATTTGTAGTTGTAGTTTTTCTGCTTAGAAAACATTTGAAAATAAGAGTAAGAAAGAGAGAGAGAGAGCGAGAAAAGAGAATCAAAGTTAGAAAAACTCAATTTTTTTATTTATTGTTGAACAAAAAATAAAATAAAAACAATTCAAAACATGTTACACTAAATAAATATGCATTTTGCTTGAAACGAAAAAAGCAAAAAAAAACTATACGTCTGAATAACAAAAATAAACAAATTGAACAACCATATTTAAAAATAAAACAAAACAAAATTGTTTATATACTATATAGTAATAGACAGCGTAATTAACCCATTAAAGTATTAAAATTTATACGAAAAGGAACAAGAGATGACCGCTACTCAGTAAGTTCGCTAAGGAACTAACATGCAAATAAGCAACTGCTGATCTCAGCAGGTTTCCAAAGATGTGATGATGAACGTTTTAAGAATTTGTAAAGGGTCCGCCAAATAACTTTTTTTCTTTGAAAATGCTTTAAAAAAATCTACTGAATATTTTCTCAAATTTCTTTTATTATTGGAAAGTACAATCCTTCCGGTTAATAATGGAAAATATTTTCATTCAAATGGCTGCCTCGGCTGGCCATGCAGTAGCCTACACGACCGGTCTAATTTTTAAGCACATTATCGATTGTGTGCAGCTGTATTTCACCAATGGCTTCAAGAATATTGTGCTTTAAAGCGTCAATTGTCTCTGGCTTGTCGGCGTGACACTTATCTTTGACGGCAGCCCACAAATAATAGTCCAACGGTGTCAAATCGCAGCTCCGAGGTGACCAAATGACATCAGCTCTGCGGCTGATAATGCGATCTTCAAAAACAGGACGCAAAACATTGAGTGTAGCTTCGGCTGTGTGGCACGTAGCGCCGTCCTGTTGAAAACAAATGTTGCCAATATCCTCCTCTTTAATTTTTGTGAACAAACTACTGCATGGTCAGCCGAGGCATCCATTTGAATGAAATTACTTTCCATTATTAACCGGAAGGATCGTACTTCCAAATAAAAAAAGAAATTTGAGAAAATATTCAGTAGAGTTTTTTAAAGCATTTTAAAAAAAAAAAAGTTATTTGGCGGACCCTTTAGGTACAAAAAACGACGTACTCATGGTGTAGACAATGCACCCGATATAGCGGCTTTGCAAAGAGCATTCTACACAGCTGCAAGTTATACTCATCCTTCCACACTATTTCAGGTCTGAAGAGGAATGTTCATTGTCAACCCAATTGTTTTCAAATTGTTAAGATTCAGTTTCCATGCTTGCAGCTATCAATGTGAAGGCATATTGTGTACAATCTTTAGATTGATCACCAGTTTTGTTCTCTTAAAGTGGAGGTTAAAGAATTGAATGCTTGTAGAATTGAATAACATATCAAAACGAATAATCTACAATACAGGCATTGAACCTCACTGCAGATTGCAATGAAGAATTTGCAATGAATGTAGATACTACTGCACATTTGTTTTGACGCAATCCAAGACGATGAAAGTCTTACACAAACTAGCATCCATTAACGACGAAAGACTTTGTAGGTTATTGGGAGATTAAAATTCGTTAGGTATTCTAGTAGCTGGCTGGTAACTAGCTGTACCACATACATATATACATACATAATTGGTTATTGCAACCCTTCAGTCAGGATTACGACCTAGCTTCTCACACCACCTATGTTGTGTGTTAATTTTGCACATGACTCCGAACTCCGAACGATAGATTTCTGAGAAGCTTTCTATGGCAATTTCATTTACTCTCAGAGTTTTTGTTAGAAATCTGCTGAGAGGCAGTCGCCGAAGAAATATTTTTTCGCATTTCGTTCGATATATCTGATCTGAGGTTGGAACCGTGGCCTCACATCTAATAAGTCAACACACTATCTACTAGATTACGACGACTTCACATAGTATTGAATTGAGCTCTGTGCGATTGGACTTTCGCTTGTAAGGAACCCACAAGTTTCGCCATGTTCTCAAAATATCACAATCTAGAACCAAAAAGTGCCGGTCTTATCCCCATGGTTTCTTGTCTAGAGGTTCTGACCAGAGGATAGTTAAGGAAGAAGTTGCTAAGCATCCGGTTTATCAGGTTACAATTCACGCTGAAGACTCTTGTATTAAACTTGTCTGCTACTATACTAACCATAGTTTCCCAAAACTCATGTCTATTCCTGGGCAACGCCTTAGCTGTAGTAGAACCTCCAGCGAAGTTTAGGACAGAGGTTTTAGCTGACTTGTCTATATGCTATTGTCCACCACTATGTATTGATAATATAAAAACAGATTTATTTCGAAGTTTATCCATGATGCGTTCATTGTCTCGTGACAAACAATGAGATCTATACGCACGACAGCTAAGTTAAGCTATTTTGCATTGCAGAGTCGTCCAAGTTATTCCAGGAAGATTTGAAGTTCGATAGGCCTTTTTTGATAATTTACTTTAAAAGCCAAAATTAATTATTTCCACGTATTACTGAATTTATACTTTGAACTTAACTTATTCACACTTAAATAAGCGGAACTCATTAAGAAAAAAAAACATTTTTTACAAGCTCTTCCTTAATTAAAAATTTTTTTGTTGAAATTTAATTTCTTATATTCCCTAGGTAAACTGTAATACAATTCCTATAAAAGATCATAAAATTTAATGGGGATCAGCTGTTGTTGTAAAAGAGGTTAAAGATTATAAAAATGTTAATAGACGTTCGGCTCGTTAAAAGCCCTGATTATATAAAATAAAAATGATGTAATTTGCCTTTACATTTAAATAGTGTTTCACTTTCAACTGAAATAGTTAAACCACTTCAAGTCACATGTCGGCAATTGTCACCTGTTGACATGTGTTTAAGATTAATTGAAGTGTAAAGTGTAATTGGTTTCCCTTTTTAATGATAGTTTCAGCAACTTTGTTGCAAATAAAATCTAATTTTTTATGAAAAAACGCCCTAAGGGAAGTGTTTAAATGATTCTAATGGATTTGTAATTAAAACAAATGGAAAGAAATTAAATTACGTTTAATTGTTGTAAAGTTGAGCTCAATTATATCGTTAATAAGTGTAAATTATAAAAATTATTTTAAAACGTTTGCCATTTAATTTATGCAGACATGTTGTATTGCTCAAAGACATTGTAATCTTAATTGTGTAGGACAATTAGCATAAGTATTTCGACTTGTTTTTTGTAAGATCCTAAGACCTTTCAGGTTGCATTATAAGTTGCCTATTATCGTTGATTTTAGTTATTAATTTTAATTACTTAAAACACGTGTATAGTTTACATTATAAAACACAAATTGAATTAAAAATCAATTGTAAAGTTTTTCAAATGTTACATTGTTTACGTTACTCTTTTGTCGCTTTCTTCAACCTTCTTAAAGTATGACTTTTGTTTAATTTAGTCGTTATCGTCTAGTAAAGGGTCCGCCAAATAACTTTCTTTTTGAAAATGTTTAAAAAAAACTACTGAATATTTCATCAAATTTCTATTCTTATTTGAAAGTACAATCCTTCCGGTTAATAATGGAAAATAATTTCATTCAAATTGCTGCCTCGGCTGGCCATGCAGTAGCCTACACCAGAAGATGCCGATTTTGCAAAAAAAAAATCATCTTTTCAGATGAAGCTCATTTTGATCTTGGCGGGTATGTAAACAAGCAAAATTGTCGCATTTGGGGCACAGAAAACCCGCACGCATACATTGAAAAGCCGACGCACCCAACACGAGTCACTGTTTGGTGCGGATTTTGGTCCAGAGACATAATTGGGCCATTTTTCTTCGAAAATGAGCAAGGAGTGGCCGTTACAGTCAATGGCGATCGTTATCGGGCTATGTTGAACGAATTTTTGTTCACAAAAATTGAAGAGGAGGATATTGACAACATTTGGTTTCAACAGGACGGCGCTACGTGCCACACAGCCGAAGCTACACTCAATGTTTTGCGTCCTGTTTTTGAAGATCGCATTATCAGCCGCAGAGCTGATGTCATTTGGTCACCTCGGAGCTGCGATTTGACACCGTTGGACTATTATTTGTGGGGTGCCGTCAAAGATATGTGTTACGCCGACAAGCCAGAGACAATTGACGCTTTAAAGGACAATATTCGTGAAGCCATTGGTGAAATACAGCTGCACACAATCGATAATGTGCTTAAAAATTGGACCGTTCGTGTAAGCTACTGCATGGCCAGCCGAGGCAGCCATTTGAATGAAATTATTTTCCATTATAAACCGGAAGGATTGTACTTTCAAATAAAAAAAGGAAATTTGAGAAAATATTCAGTAGTTTTTTAAAGCATTTTCAAAGAAAAAAAGTTATTTGGCGGACCCTTTAGGTAGTGTGTTGGCTTATTAGACGTGAGGCCACCACTGTTCAAACCTCAGGTTAGACATCGGTAACTTTCTGTCTACAGATTTCGAGCAAAAACTCTGGGAGAAAATAAAATTGCCATGAAAAGCTTCTCGAGAAAATCTGCGGTTCGAAGCCGATGTTTAAGCTGTAGGTCCCGCCACTTATGGATAAAAATTAACGCACACAGTATGGGTGGGAGGTATGAGAAGCTAGGTAGTAATCCTGACCGAAAGGTTTGTATGTTATCAGACCACATAACAAGGTAAGATTTAGAGAGCGTGGGATTTTTCTCAAACCCAGTGAGTTTAAGGCAATCTTAACTTTTGTTGGGACGAGATTTAAGTCATGCATCCAGCAGCAACATAAGGTTAGTAACCGGCCCTTCAGCCAGTTATTGTAACACCAAAGTGCACTTGAGCCGCCTTGAGTCCAACATGAAGATTCTGTGATGATACACTGAGCTCCAAAAGTGAGTAAACACCACTGAAATAATTCATTTTTTAGGATAGCGAGAAAAGTAAATAAGAATAGTCGAATAAATTTCCAATATATTTGTTACTTATAAAATGTTAAAACAGAAACAACAATTCATGATAAAGGAACTTTTTTTATACTTAAGAACAAAAGTGTTGACTCACTTATGACGCTCACTGTAGAATAAATTATCAGAACACTTGTTTTTCAACAAGTCAAGAGGGTAGAGAAGCGATATATAGAGACGCATCAATAAAACTCAAAAAGATTCGAACATTTGAATCGTATATAGAAATCTTACCCAACTGAGTATATTAATCTCTGATGTCAATCGTTCATTAAGAACGATGCTAATGGAATCCAGCGAAATGTGGCTTACAATAAATGGCGATCAAAAATAACCATTTATCGTCCATAACAAAATATCAAACAATCAATCTTGCAATCAGAAAGAGATTATGGGGAAGAATAAGCCACAGTTTCAAAAATGATTACAAATAATATTGAAATACCGACCATATATTGGAGGCTACATGGTAGCAGACAAAAAGCATATCGTTTACGTACATTCCTATGGAAAGTAAAGTTTGCTACAACAAAACTTAGGTCAAATTAATTCGAAATAGATTGTAATTCAATTATTATTGCCTTATGTTCCACTTAAAATTGATTTGCTCCATCATCCTAGATCCATAACTTATCGACACGGAAAACAATATACGGGGTTTTCCAGTCACACCTTTTTTTCTTTTTTTTTTAATAAATTATCACAAATAAAACGAATGATAATAATAAAAATATGAGGCAATTCCTTGCCAGCTATATTATATAATGGAAAATACACAATGCAATGGCCAGTCAATACTGAGGGGCCTGGAATAAACATACAAAAATTAAAAAATAAAACTGGACTTATAGTGGTGGAGCATATTTTTGAGGATTTTGTGGAACCTGTTGCAAAAATCTCTATGAAATGTATGTTCAAAGTTGTTGTTATAGTTGCTAATACTGACTTGTTAAATAAACGTGCAACATACTTTAAAAATGGTTTTTAAATACAAAACTTACTTGTACTACTACCTTGTGTGCCACACACGTATATGTAGCACACAATGTTTTATTTTATTTTTGTAAATTTTTTTATTGTTGTTGTTGTTGTTTAAATTGTTGTTTTACATTCATATTTATTTGTATGTTGCTGTTGTTGTTATTATTTTATTACAGTTTGTTGTTCACTTTTTAACCAATTTTAGAGGAAGTGTTACAAAGAAAAAGAAAAGAAAATAAATTAAAAAACTATACCAAATACCCAGTTTTTATTTCTCGTTATTGTATTTATTTTTATTGTTTTTTTTCTAATTTTCTTTGCTATTATTTTATTGTTTACTTTACTGTATCTGTGTGTCTTTTCGTTAATTTTCTTTTGGCATGAGTAGTAGGAAAAGAAAAGTTTTAAAAAATAGGAAAAAGCCCACTTTTATTTCTGTTTTTCTTTCTTTTGTTTTTAAGTTTTCTTTAATTTAAGCGCTCGTTTTCTTTTTCTTCTTCTTTGTTTCTTTCCTTCTGTATTTTCTGTGATAGTAAATGAAAAGAAAATAAACTGCGCGTAGTTGAGTTTTTGTTTTTCACAATTTGATTTACAAATACGCGCAGCAGCAGCAGTAGCAAGCAAACGGACAGACAGACTGCTGTGTATAGCTGCTAGTCATGCATAAACTTTAAACCACATAATGACGCCATCATATGTTGAAATAGTAAATTTTCTGTTACTTTTTTCTTATTTTTTTTTCTTCAACATTTTATTCAATCACCTGTGTATGAGAAGAAAAACTCATTAGCAAATCATGTCCATAAGAAAATTGTTTAACCCATTTTTAGGGGTAAAAAAAAAGGTGAAAGGTCTCTGTGCAATGGTGTTAAATATTATTTAATTTGAAAATTGCACACACGCTATATCATCTTCAAAATAATGTTACTACTAAGCAAAGATTGGGCATTGCATGCGCTTTCATTGGACTGATATGATCTCTACTACTTTTAACACAAGTCTTCTACGTCTACCATATTGATTATAATCAATTGCAGTTATATTCTTTTCCAACGGATAAATAGAGTCTCAGGAAGTAAGCATCATTGCCCGCGCTGCCAACTTCTTCAGGTCATTTTGGAACTTATTTATCTCTACTGCCTATATTTCCAAATGTCGGCACCAGCTGCCCCGGGGAATGCCAGCCAATCAATTGCAATTCAAATTTTGCCGGATATTCAATTAAGATCCGTCAATTTGGGTCCCAAGTTGAGTATCGTTGCTAGTTTTTGGCCAGTATATCTAACGGTCGCCGTAGTCTAGTAGGTAGTGTATTGGGTTATTAGACGTAAAGCCAGGGTTCGAGCTCCAGGCCAGACATCAAAACAAAATACAAAAAGGCGACTTCCTCTCAGCAGATTTCTGGCAAAAACTCTGAGAGTTAATAAAATTTCGATGACAAGTTTCTCAAAAAAATTGTCGTTCGAAATCGACTTTAAACTATAGGGCCCGCAAATCATGTATAAAATTAACACACACAATATGAGTGGTGTGAGAAACTAGGTTGTAATCCTGACTGAAGGGTTGTAATGACCAATTATGTATGTATGTGTATGTCTAATGGATTAGTCTCAGGCTTTGATAGGTTATGATCTGAATTGTCTTGAGCTCGCAACGAACTGTGTACTATAATTTGCATCCTTATAAGACAACTTTTAAAAATATTCAGTTTAATGCGTTGCGGAGTGTGTCGTGACTTCCACATTGGAAACTTTTTCTGAAGAAAGTAATACAATGGCTTCGGGCAATATTTACCTGAATATGTACGTCTGTATGTAAATATGTCAACTTCGATTTTAAAAGGAATACAGGATTTCGACGAACGTTCTTCAATTTTAATAATCCCCTGCCAAAGGGTAGTGGTCTAGCTAGACTAGAGCTCCAAAAAAACTTCTGAAATCTGTGTTTTGGGATAATGGATCAAATAGGTCGTGTAAGAAATTAGGCAGTAATCCTAAAGTATTGTAACGAGAAGTAGTCGCAGTAGTCTAGTAGGTACACTGTTGGCTTATTAGATGTGAGGCCTTGGCTCAAATTCCAGGTCAGACATCTCCAACAAAACGAAATGTGAACAAAGATTTCTTTGGCGACTGCCTCTCAACAGATTTCTGGCAAAAACTCTGGGAGTAAAATTAAAATTTTGATGACAAGTTTCTCACAAAATGTGTCGTTCGAAATCGACTTTAAACTAAAGGTCCCGCAAATCATGTATAAAATTAACACACACAACGTAAGTGGTGTGAGAAGCTAGGTCGTAATCCTGACTGAATGGTTGTAATGATCAATTATGTATGTAATGTATGTATGTGTGTAGAGTTATAAACAAGTTTTTTTTAATGTTTTTACAACTCAGTACATCATTGGGATGTAGTGGACCTATACGAAGCCGAAATTTCGTAAACTTTGCTAAAAATTTAATGCCGATCGACTGCCAATTATTATATCCTTTCCAAACACAATCACAGGGAATTGTCATATCCTCTATATATAATCCTTTAATGCAATTAACATTTGTTTAGTTAGACGATTGAAGACTTAATAGCTCAGATAATAAGTAAATAAACGTTAGCGAGGATTGTTTGTGACTAGGTGCCTATTTCGCAAAAATATCCTTAACATAATGATAATGTTTATTGTTTTATACAATGAAAGGCCATTTTTTATTGACACAAAAATTTTTAAAAAAGAAATAGTCAACTGACAATCAGCAAACTCCATACACAAAGGGCATACGACGTGTTGAAGAAAATAACGAAAATATCGCCAAAAAAATTTAAAACTAAAAAGAATAAAAAAAATTTGTAAATTACAAAAATATTGAAAAAATAATGTTAAAATAAATATAAAACAAAATAAAGCATTTGAAATAAAAAAATATTTTAGAAAAAAAATGAAAAAAAATATTTTAGAAAAAATATAAAAAAAAATTTAGAAAAAAAAAATAAAAAATATTAAAAAAAAAATAAATAATAAGACTCAATTTAAGAAATTGCTAAAAAAAAAACAATGTTCATATACAGTTATTAAAGTTCCATAAATTATTAAAACATTCAAAAGATAGTAACAAAATAAATTAAAAATAAAAAACCCCAATTAAAAAACAAATTATTTTAAAAGAAAAACAAGTTAAAAAAGTAAAAACAAAAAATAGTTGCAATAAAAACATTTGTTTAAAAAATGAACAATAAAACTATATAAAAAAATTGTAATTAATTAATTTAAAAATGAAATATATAAAAGCAAAACAAAACCTTCAAAATGATTTAACGATTTTAATTTACAACAAATTCTGGAAGTATGGGGTGACGGTGATTGATTATAGTCTCTAGTGTTTTACAATGTAAAACAACTTTTTTTGTATTTTAAAACAAACAAAATAAAATCCCAAAATAAAACTGTTAAAACTCAATGATTTTTTGTTAAAAAAAACATCTTAACAAGAAGGGCAAATATGCAATAAAAATGTACAAAAAAAAATCATTATTACAATTATTTTACAACAAAAAAAATTAAAAAAACCTGACAACAGTACGTGTCAACACTGTCAACTGTTAATAGTGTGAGTCAAATCAACAACCAAGATGTTTAAGCCAACCAAATAACCGTACAACACCAACACCTTAAAAAATTTTTGTTTTTTTATTAAATTTTTTTTTTAATTTTAATCGAAAAAAAAAAATTAAACAACAACAATTTCAAATAGTTTGCTGTATAAAATAATTATCATCATCGTCATATCATATCATTGAAATCCACTTTAAGGCATATGACCTTTCAAAGTAAGACTAACTAAACTAAACACTCACACACAACAGTGAGACGGACACTCAAACGAACTCATAAAAATAAAATCAAAAATAACAATAACAAAAATTTAATTAAATGGCATTACATCAAATATATACAAATGTATGTATGTTTGTATTGTATATGCAATATATTATTGTAAATATAATTAACCTCATTTTAAATAATTTAAATAAACGTTTATATGTTATAAAAATAACAACAATATCAACATTATAAGCATTTCATATCGAAATCGTGAAAGAATAAAAATTTTTTATTTTCATGAAAAACTCGTAAAAAGCGATAAAAAAAAATAATGGAGAAAAAAGAGCTAATAAAAGTAAGCCTTAAAAGGGTTAAAAGGTCAAAACTACAAATTAAATGTTTTTAAAAATTTTTATCCAAATATCTTGTGGCAAAAGCTTTGGAAGAAAACTAATTGCCATTGAAAAAAATTTCCAAAATTTTCGTTCGAAGTTAAAAGTTAAACTGCCTCTCATGCATGAAATTCATCACACCCAATACGGGTGGTGTGAGAATCTAATCCGTAATCCTGACTAAAGAACTGAAATTGCAAATTAAAAAAAAGTTAAAGTTTAATCCCCACTGAGACGTCTAGAACCGTACTCATGAACCGTAGTCACGTAAAATATTATGGGCCTCAAGAAGAAAACACACCAAATTTTTTCTTTATTTCTTTAGGGCCATTAGTACGACTTGCCGTTAAACTTAGGTTTAGTTAAAGGTACCTTTAGCTAAATGGAACTGTAAAGTTACCTTTAACTTATTCTCGTTATTACAACTTACAGATCAAATTTTTCAAAAATATGGCAGTGCCGGAGCAATGTCGATAAAACTGTCAATTATACAAGTTTTTTTTTTAACGCAGTGGCAACCGCGGGCTTCGTTTTTTTGTTGTATATGCTCATTTTGTTTACGTTTGAAGTTGCCATAATGTTTAACGATCACTTCTATCTTATTGGGTACTCATAATAACGAAAAACAATTTATCTGCCCGTTAAAATCCTCGCTTTAGTTAACGGCAAATTGTAATAATGGCCCATAGAGTTACATTTGTGCACAGAGCTACACTTCGATACCATGTTTACAGTCTAACTTCTTAAAATAGTTGTTGACTGTAAATCTTTTAACATGCATACATACATAATTGGCCATTACAACCCTTCAGTCAGGATTACGACCTAGTTTCTCACACCACTTATGTTGTGTGTGTTAATTTTATACATGAGTGGTGGGACCTACAGTTTAAAGTCGACTCCGAACGACAGATTTATGAGAAACTTTTCATGGCAATTTTATTTACTCTCAGAGTTTTTGCCAGAAATCTGCTGAGAGGAAGTCGCCGAAGAAATACTTTCTGTATTTTGTCTTTGATGTCTTGCCTGGGGCTCGAACCCTGGCTTTGCGTCTAATAAGCCAACACACTACCTACTAGACCACGGCTTTAATCTTTTAACACCATGACATTTAACCAGGTTTGGAAAAAGAAAATATTCCATGTGGCAACAAGATGCTTAATGAGCCATACATAATTGGTCATTACAATCCTTCAGTCAGGATTAAGATTTAGCTTCTCACACCACTTATGTTGTGAGTGTTAATTTTATACATAAGTGACGGGGAACTACAGTTGAAAGTCGTCTCCGAACGACAGATTTTTTGAGAAAATTTTCATTTTTTTACTCATAAAGTTTTTCACTAGAAATCTTCTGAGAGTAAGTCCTCGAAGAAATATATTTTCATATTTCGTTTTGTTGGAGACGTCTGACCTGGGTTTTGTACCGAGGCCTCATGTCCAATAAGCCAAAACACTACCTACAAAGACTACGGCGACCTATCATGACCTGTCTCCATCATCTATGGACAAGTACCCCTGAATCCTGTCAAAGTGGTTGCTTTTGTCTGACGTGTGAAGTATGATTCTATGTCTTATACATGACTGCGAATTGACTCAAGAATACCACTTTTTCTTTTTTGTTCTACCGTGAACATGCGCTACAATCCTAATATATATTATAAATCTTTTTGTAAGTCTGTTTTTTTTTTGTTTGTTAGCCAATCACGCCTGAACGTCTGGACCGTTTTCCTTGAAATTTGGGATATAGATCGAGCTTCTGTAGGTGCAGGTTATAGGCTATAAATCTTTTCAAAATTTTGACCAAAAGGGGACAAAAAATGGTCAAAAATTAGTACTTTTATGCATAAATGCTGTATTTTATCTGTTTTACAGGTAATTGTTTACGATTTAGCTTGGTTAAGTTTCCCAAATAGCTATTGGAGGTGTTCCGTTTATAAAGTTGGTCCAAAAGGGGTCCAAAAAGGGGGAAAGGGGGGAAAAGCGGGTAAATAGAGTGCATTTATATTTAGGACTTAGAGTATTCAAAAAACTGGGTTGTTTGTTAAACCGGTTTCCGAATAATTTGAAAAATTGCATTTTTTTAAGAAACCGGTTTCAAAACCGGTTTCGAAACCGATAAACCGGTTTTTTATTTATTGTTATTTTTAATGCAAAAATGACCCGATAATAATTTTTTTTTTAAATTAAAAGAAAAATGTATACAATAGGGTGTCCCATGGCCAATGTACAATAAATGTACATAACCCGCGCAACGCCGGGTACAATCTGCTAGTATTCTATATTGCACACATCACATCACACATTCCTCTATCCAATGGTGGATTTTCTTAAATCCTTTGATAGTAAGCAGCTCAGTTGACCGACATTTACTACATAAAACATGACAATCTATACAGCCTCCACTAATCTATGTCATAAAATGTTTTGAGGTGATAGAATCTATGGTCGACTTTAATATAGACTGAACTGGCACCGTCCTCAAAGATTAAAAAAAATTGAATTCTTATTTCAAAAAGTGGAAAAAAGAGGGTGGGACTTTCTTAAGTACGGCAACTTTACAGCATACAGTTATATGGCAATATTTATTGCGTAAATCGCAATAAACGCCATTATTGAGCTCAATATTTCATATAAAGTTTTAATTAATTATTGCGCAATAAATACATAAATTGTTATAATATTGAGTAAAACTTAAAATGCAGCACTGTCATAGGTGTGTTTAGTGAGCATATTTCAATTAACCGAGCACTTTCTGTTGATATGTGACAACTCAAATCTCAACAACGACAAACAAAAAAAATTTATTGAAACAACCAGCTGTTTTGTTTACCAGCTGTCAAATGAATATTGTATAAGCAGCTGAACTGCGTATATTATTATGCCTGAACACTTAAAATTTTGTACTCAATAAACCGAATATTGACTCAATAAAATTGCATATCTGCACTATAGTATTAGGCAAAACAAAACAAAAGTATTTACAAATAATTTAAAATTTTTCCGTTAGTATTTTAATTACTGGTTAACTAGACTCCATCAATTTTTTTGTTTTTTAATTACAATCCCGTTTAATATAAAAGTAATTCCCTTCCAAAAACTAAAAGTACTTTTTAAAACACGTGATAATTGTAATTGAAAATTACAAAAACTATGGTTAAAAAGTAGTTAAGACGTAAAAACAATTTTAAAAAAATTGCGTTTAAAAATTCAAAATAAGGCTTTTAGAAGGACAGACAATTTGACGCTGATGTTTGTTTGTTGTATACAAACGAGCTTCACAGTGGGACAAGTGCATTAAAACAAGTGCTTGTAGAGTAAAAAACGTACAGCAACTTGATAAAGTTGTTATTGTCGTTGTTGTTGTGCCTGTTAAAAAAAAACTACCCAAGGTTGCCATCAACTGGTTTTAGTATAGCATTAACGGTTTTACTTGTTCCCAGAAACAAACAAAAAATTTTTTTTCTGGAAAAGAAGTAACGAAATGTAAATATCCAACATTAATACCAGATATTTCAAAGAATGAATTCTTTATATAATTTTTTTTAAGTGTGCTACACTATGATTGTACAATGTATACTGTACTTGTCTTAATTGACAAGTACACGTCCTCTAACCTAACCTACACTATGATTGTATTGGAATCTTTCGAGGATAACAGTAATGAAAATGTGCCGTCTGCCATGGACTGCATTTTTAGGAGTTTTTCACTATTAACGGGTTATCGAAGCTTCTGAATATTACTGGGTAAAATGTAATGTAAAATGGTGAGAAATAGAACTGATTTTTCCCGAATATTCGATTCGAATTAGTGATCGTAATATTATCTTGGGGTGTAGCCGTTGTCTAGTAGGTAGTGAGGTGGCTTATTGGCCGGGTCAGACAATCTCCAGCAAAATGGAATATGAAAAATATTTTTCGGCGATTATGACGTCATTTCTCACACCATATGTTGTGTGTGTTAATTATATCCGAACTCCTAACGACGGATTTTTAAAAAAACTACTCATGACAATTTTTTTACTCTCAGAGTTTTGCTAAAAGACTGCTGAGAAGTTGCTGAAATACTTCTTTTATACACCGTTTTGGTCGATTTGTCTAGGCTATGATTTGAATCACGGCCTTACGTCCAAAAAGCCCACGCACAGCCTATTACCCAACGCTCAAGTTCAAAGAAACTAAGTTCATTTAAATGACACCTACGGCTGCAATGGCTGAAGTTTATTCCAGATTAATCGTTAGGGCATAAGCCGTCTTCAGATCGATCGCCAGTTTGCATCGAATATCAGACTACTCAAGAATAATCTGAGGCTCATAACCGGACTATACATACTCACAGTATACTAGTTCAGAACGGGTACTAATTTCCAAATGTGTCTATGTGTTTATAGTTTTCATTACAAAATTTTCCTTGGTACTCTAGGGTTAATTATTGTAACAGCATTAAAATGCATTTAAATTACGACTAAAATTCGATTTCAAAAACAAACAAACAAGCCCCTCCTTCTCAGTTTAAGATTAAAGCTTAATTGTAGTGAATTTTTTTTTTTAGTAGCAAACGGTTGTAATAACTTGAAATTCTTGTAAGATTGTTTCTTTCGTATTTTTGTTTTTTTTATTAATATTTTAATAAAACTTGTTTTTACCATAAACACTGGCTTGGCCTCAAACCTCTTTTGAAAATTAAAATGCAGAATACAACTGCTGGAAGCCATAATTAAGCAAGACATTAAGAATTTTCGAGATAAAATAAAAAAAACTGAAATAAAATCGAATGAAAAAAAAACAAAACAGAAGCTGAACAGAAAAAAAACTAGAACAGCGCATAACAAACAGAGATCAATGCACTTAAATTATGCTAAAAACGAAAAAATAATTTTAAATACATTTTTTATTTTTATTTTTAATTTAAAACGAATAAAATTTATGACGCTTTAAGGAAAGTAACATTTTGAAAAAAAAAATGCAAATTCAAGACGCAGAGTTTTTCAAACCAAGAGAATAAATTATTATAAGGAGAAAAAGAGGGAGAAAAAGAAGAATAAAATGAAAAAAAAAAATGAAAAGAAACATTTTAAATGATTAATTATAACAATTTATGAGTTGTCATGATGAAGACGTCAAACAAACAAAAAAAATTATTAAGAAAATTTGTATTGTTTTCAGCAAACAATTTGAAACAACAATAATTCTGCAATAACAATAAACAATTTTAAAAATAATAATAATAAACAATTATTTTTAATGTTCAACAAAAGAAATCATTACAAAAGAATTGCTCATAAGCATACTCATAAGCGTCATCATATAGTCACCATCATCGTCAGCGTTATTAACATTTAAAGCCAATAAATTGCTACAGACATGCCATGCCAAAAGCATTATTAAATTGTTTAATGTTTTTAAACATTAAAGAAAAAACAGAGACAAAAAATTAAACATTAGTCGGTCAAGATAATTAAATGAAGGATTCTACGTACGTAATTTCAAAACAATGCTTTCAACACTATCGGTTATGCTTGAGGCTCAAGATGTACAATGAATTGGTGATGGAGGGTAAAAGCGTTTTTGAAACATCTTTTTTTTCAATTTTCAATAATTTCTCAACAATGTAATGAAAATTTGTTTAATTCCTAAGTTCGAATCTATTTAATGTGTTACTATCTGAATAAAAGGCAAATTTTCCATAAGTTCTCATAAATAATTCTATTGGAATCCTATCTACACAGTTCGTAACGCAATTGTCATCATAACCCTTCAGTCAGGATTAAGACCTAGCTTCTCACACCACTGTGTGTGTTAGTTAGTAGTGAGCGGGACCTATGATTTTTCTGGGAAATTTTTTTATGGCAATTTTATTTACTCTCAGAGATTTTGCCAGAAATATGCTGAGAGGAAGTCGCCGGAGAAACATTTTTTCATGTTTCGTTTCGTTGAAGATGTCTGACCTGGGATTTAAACCGTAGTCTCACGTCTAATAAGCCAACACACTATCTACAAGACTACAGCGACTACTACCCAGTTTATATACGTACATACATAATTGGTCATTACAACCATTCAGTCCGGATTACGACCTAGTTTCTCACACCACTTATGTTGTGTGTGTTAATTTTATACATGAGTGGTGGGACCAACGGACTCCGAACGACAGATTTTTGAGAAACTTTTCATGGCAATTTTATTTACTCTCAGAGTTTTTGCCAGAAATCTGCTGAGAGGAAGTCGCCTAAAAAATACTTTTTGCATTTTGTTTTGATGTGTGGTCTGGGGCTCGAACCATGGCTTTACGTTTAATAAGCCAACACACCACCTACTAGACTACGGCAACTTCTTCTTCCCAGTTTATATACCTTTAAAGAAATTACTTCCAAATCATTGCTTTACTATATAATTAAAAAAAAGGTTTCTCGAAACACCCATATGAGTATATAATCGTACCGTGCTGCTCGTGTAAGACTTAGAAAAGCTAACGTATTGAATGAGAACATTAAACTATTCAGTTTAAAGATAGAAAGTTTAATTTTTGTGTCTATACTTCCTTATTTAATTGGTCATTACAATCCTTTAGTGAGGATTACAAGCTAGCTTCTTATACCACCCATGTTGTACGTGTTAATTTTATTCATGAGGGGCATGACCTTTACCGTTTAATATCGACTCTGAACGATAGATTTTTTGAGAAACTTTTCATGGCAATTTAATAGATTTTTTACCGGAAGACTGGTGAGAAAAGTTTGCCGAAAGAATTTTTTATTGTCAATATGTCTAAGCTGAGGTTTGAACCATGGGTCGTATATTAAGCCAACACACTACTTGCTATACTACGGCGACTTTTACACTAATAATATGGTGTTCAGATATGCACCTTTATTGCGTAAATCGCAATAAACGCCATTATTGAGCTCAATATTTCATATAAAGTTTCAATTAATAATTGCGTAATAAATACGCAAATTGTTTTAATATTGAGTAAAACTTAAAATGCAGCACTGTCATAACTGTTTTTAGTGAGCATATTTCAATTAACCGAGCACTTTCTGTTGATATTTGACAACTCAAATGTCAACAACGACAAAAAAAAAACAATGTTGTTGCTGTTTTGTTCACCAGCTATCAAATGAATATTGAATAAGCAGCTAAACTGCGTATATTATTATGTCTGAACACTTAAAATATTGTACTCAATAAACTGAATATTGACTCAATAAAAGTGCATATCTGAACATAGTATTACCGATAATAGCATTGAGAATTTTCATTCAGAGAACGAACTTTCTCGCACGTTATATCGCTAGCGATTAGATTACCTATGAATGTTTTTGAACGAACAGAATTGATTCAAGAAGTAAACCAGCCCTCAGATGCGAAAACCTCAGCCTATATTTGTAATTCAATATTTATTTGGAAAAAATCTGAAGGACAGGAAATACAAAATTTACTTAGGTTAGGTTAGGTTAGAAGACGTGTACAGTACCCGAAGGTCGAATTGACCCATTGAACAACGTCCTAGTTTCTCACACCACTTATGTTGTGTGTGTTAATTTTTTTATACATGAGTGGTGGGACCTACAGAGTGAAGTCGACTCCGAACTATAGTTTTTTGAGAAACTTTTTTCATGGCAATTTTATTTACTCTCAGAAATTTGCTGAGAGGATGTCTGGCTTGGGGCTCGAACCCTGGTTTTACGTATAATAAGCCAACACACTACCTACTAGACTACGTCGACTTCAAATTTACTTAGGGAGGATGAAAATAACATTCACAATCGCTCTTGATTCATTTCATTCCATTTCACTTCAAACTTTTTGTCTAACGTTTGGAAACTTAGTTTCTTCGGCATTAGCTCTACAGAGAGGGTATGCAGTCATTTTCATAATCACAAAATCTACATATTGGGTTCGAAACGTTTGTCATTCTGAACAAGTTTACTTTGAGTACACAGTGACCTAACAAAAGACCGATTATCACCCTTAGGTTATTTCTGGATAGACGGATGCATGACTCAAACTTCCTATTATTATAATTTCCAAAAACACAAAAGAGGGCTATCTGACGAAAAAATTTGGTCTTTCTTTCATTATCCTGTAGATACTGCTACGGAATATGCTCCAGTGAAATAAAAGAAGCTTTTAACTACAAATACAATCATGGGCAAAACTGTCAAACTGAGGGACAGCTAGTAAAACAGTAGCCGTGGCATATATTCTAAGTTTTATAATCGAAAATATCAAGAAATAATGAAGCCACTACAATAGCGGCCACAAAGTGCATTGGATTTGTGTTAATTTTTCAATCAAAACTATTTGATTGCTAACCCACTTTTAATCAAAAAAAAAAATAATAACATTTCCTTTCAAATTACATTTGAAATAAATTTTTTTCTTTCTATTTATTGTTGTTAAAAACTTAATTGTACAATTTATTATTGTATGTTTTAAACTCATTAAACTGTTGTTATTTGATTTAATTAGTTCAGCACCGAGATTGCATGATATTTTAGAAAAAAATTTTCGTTATTGTTTCGTTTTTATTGCATTTCGTTTTATAATTTCAAAAATTATTTACGGAAATTGAAATGTAAATTGAAAATATAAATACAATAAATTATGATACAAAAACAATAAAGTAGAAAAATAATAATTAAATAGAATTCTTCACTGTTAAACGTGAGATTTTATGTTAATTTTTTGGTGAAAAAAAATTTTTTATTCACAATTATTTCGCCTCAAATTATGATTGCGTCTGAAATTAATGTGTACTTAGTACCTCGAACTTTTTACATCGATTTGCTAAGGAAAGGTTTGAGAAAAAATACTAGAGTGAATAGTGGTTCCAGCAGAGAATTTAAGTGACTAAAATTTAAGAAGATAAGAGCGGATTGCGGAAATAACTTTTTTTATTTATTACAAAACAATTACAAATTATATTCTAATTATATACGATCGGAGTAACTTTGACCATATGCTCGGTGTAGTGTCTCAGACCAAAGTCTCTGGTGGGAAGCGAACCCACGACCCTTACGCTAATAGTCGAGCACACTACCAGAGGTCAGCAATGAGTATTCAAAACGATGAGTAGATTCGAATCATACTCATAATTTCTGATACATATACGCATTCATACTTATTTTAATGTCATACTCATACTACTCATATTCAAAGTTTGAAATACTCATGGTACTCATACTTAACAATACGCATGATGTTATTGATTTCGACTCTCCATAACTCATCGTATACACGAATCACAAAATAAGTACGATTCGCGTACGAACACTACAATACCATAAGAAGGTTGTGTGTTTGCTCTACATGCTGTCTTTTTCTTTTTTGATTATGTGTCTTTCTTCTTTCTTTGTAAATGCAACAACAACTAAGAGTGTAAATTTTGACGAATGATTCGAATCACTCGAGTCATTTATAAGTATTATAAGTATTTTTCTAAATTTATGAATCTGAATGAGTAGGCGTATGAATGAAACATATTTCGAATGTTATGAGTTTGATGTCAACGTTGTACTCATACTCATTGCAAATTGTACTTATAAATCAATATTGTAGTGAGTACGAATGAATCAGATTAGTTGAATTTCAATACTGTTGACTCACTCATACGCAAAATTTCATGAGTACTTATGAGTAGCGAAAAAGCTATTCATTGCTGATCTCTGCACACTACCCACTGGACTACCAGGGCAAACAATGTGTAAATAAGTTTTCAGGGTTTAAAATAACTGAATTCTATGTTCAAGTAGTCTACTATGTAACGTGTCGGCTTATTAGACATGACGCCTCGGTTCAAACCCCAGCTCAGACGTGTCCAACATAACGAAAATATGAAAAATTATTTCTTTGGCGAATTTATCCCAGCAGTTTTCTAGCAAAACCTCTGAGAGTAAAATGAAATTGCCATAAAAAGTTTCTCAAAAAATCTATCGTTCGGAGCTGACTTTAAACTGTAAGTCGCGCCACTCATGTATGAAATTTGACACACACACAAGATAAGTGATGTGAGAAGCTAGGTCGTAATCCTGACTGAAGGGTTGTGAGAAGCTAGGTCGTAATCCTGACTGAAGGGTTGTAATGACCAATTATGTATTGTGACAAGTAAGTTAGAGCATTGGCCAAAAAATAGATGGACAGTAAGATTCACTCCATGCAGGAGAATTTGGAAAATTAAATTGTTACCTGAAGCAGAGGTTTTCGGGTCATGGATACTGTGCCGTTGCACAATATAGATGCTATTGCTATTAAGGATGCCCAATGCAGTTTTCAATTCGTGCACTGACAGTTAGTAAGGTAACTGTGAACGAATCCCACCACAACTTATAAATGCTGATATGAATGTAGCAGATTTTATAAGAATAGTCCTCCTACCATAACAACCATTAGTTGTAAAGGGTCCGCCAAATAACTTTTTTTTAAAATGCTTTAAAAAAAAACTACTGAATATTTTCTCAAATTTCTTTTTTATTTGAAAGTACAATCCTACCGGTTAATAACGGAAAATAATTTCCTCGGCTGGCCAAGCAGTAGCCTACACCAGAAGATGCCGATTTTGACAAAAAAAATCATCTTTTCAAGTGAAGCTCATTTTGATCTTGGCGGGTATATAAACAAGCAAAATTGTCGAATTTGGGGCACAGAAAACCCGCACGCATACATTGAAAACACCCAAAACGAGTCACTGTTTGGTGCGGATTTTGGTCCAGAGGCATAATTGGGCCATTTTTCTTCGAAAATGAGCAAGGAGTGGCCGTTACAGTCAATGGCGATCGTTATCGGGCCATGTGGAACGAATTTTTGTTCACAAAAATTGAAGAGGAGGATACAACATTTGGTTTCAACAGAACGGCGCTACGCGCCACACAGCCGAAACTACACTCGATGTTTTGCGTCCTGTTTTTGAAGATCGCATTATCAGCCGCAGAGTTGATGTCGTTTGGCCACCTCGGAGCTGCGATTTGACAGCGTTGGACTATTATTTGTGGGGTGCCGTCAAAGATAAGTGTTACGACGACAAGCCAGAGACAATTGACGCTTTAAAGGACAATATTCGTGAAGTCATTGGTGAAATACACCTGCACACAATCGATAATGTGCTTAAAAATTGGACCGGTCGTGTAGGCTAGGCATGGCCAACCGAGGCAGCCATTTGAATGAAATTATTTTCCATTATTAACCGGCAGGATGGTACTTTCAAATAAAAAAAGAAATTTGAGAAAATATTCAGTAATTTTTTTAAGCATTTCAAAAAAAAATAATTTGACGGTCCCTTTAGTTGGCATACCTAAGGTATATGAAATTTATTAAATAACAGGCATAAGCTATTGACTTTCATTAATAATTATGAGCGAACATAAAAATATTCAAATAAAAAGAATGGAATTATTTGAAATTCCTCAAAGAAATTCTTGCCTAAGGAATTCATGATAGTGCCAGACATAACTTGTTGACTTAAGTCAATAATTATATGCCAATGCAAATATTTAATACGTACCAGAAATAGAAATCTGGCCTCCCGTGCAAAGTAAACAGTAGACATAATAAATATCTGCTGTTGTTTAATTGTTGACTTCTACTAAAAATAGAATTATTTTCTACTTTTTACGTGTAGTCAACAAATAAAAACAGGCCCGCCTAAAGTATGTTAAATATAATAAATAAAATTAATAAATTATTTATTTTAATTCACCGTAACGAACAATGTAGATTCTTCATTAAAAAAAAAGCAGCAAAAAAGTTTTTAATTAAAAATATTGTGGGAAATTAGAAATTCTCTCTTCTGGAACCAAAATCTGAAAGATCCTCACGCTTTACATTAAAATTAATTTTAAAAAAACGATAATTTACTCAGAATTAATTATTTCTGACAATTTTCGTAGTAGCCTAATGGGAAATGCACGGCGGGAATAGGAGTCATAGCTTGTAAATTGATTTGAGTAAAAAACAAAAGAAAATAGCTGACCTTGTATTATCGTATCAGAAATCGAGATTCGTATTTTAATATGGGTGAAAGGATGTAGTATCTGGAAAAAAAAAACCCACATTTAAGTTAGATGCCATAAAATCCGCGTTCACGGTCCTAATAGACCAATGTAGGTTAGGTGCCCTTCCCTATTGCCTGAGTTGTTAAACATGACGTGATTGGATCCAGTAATTATGCTCTGTCATGTCATGTATTGCATATTCCAACTAGTCAAAACAAACATTTGTTATGTTATCGATCACATATCGCTCAAAATGTACGCAAAAGTGTTCGTAAAGAATCTCAAAAATATAAAATTTGCATGTAATTTGCATGCATTTCACAGTACAATCAGGCTGAGAGCAAATCCCTAACGAACGTAGTTTCAACGTCTGCCCTTGTCCATGAATGCCGAAAATTTCTTAGAGACATTTCGCATCATTCAAATGTAACTCTTATATGGATTCCTGAACATAGCGATTGCTGATGAGCTGCCCAAAAGCCGGCATGGAGATCGTAATCTCCGACATGTTTCAGAGCATAGGTATTCAGATTGCTTCTATCCAAACTTATAATAGGGAAGTTTAATATCGTTGGCAGCAAGAGTTTACGTGCAATATTGCTAGACTCTACTGGACACGTATGGACTCACTTCTTTCCTTAAACATGGCTACTCAACACATAACAGCGATTCTTTTTGTAGACATGCCGAAAAACTTGGCATTAGGGCAAATGATTTTTGCTGAAGCTGTGGGTCTGAGGAGGAGAAAGACACTATATTTCACATCATGTATTACTGCCGTGCTCTTGTCATAAAGAGACAAAGATTTTTAAACTCACACTTTCTGGCATCTTTGACTGCAATAGCAAGAGTTATTTTGGACTCGGGATGGTTTTCTCTGCTGTATATTTGAACCCTCCTGGTAGAATTGATTGTAGTATCACAATGGACCAAAATGCTGACCAAAGTGGGACATTTTCTTTTAAGGTGGGCACGCTAACTTACCTAACCTTTCGGAAGTACGGATGTTTTGATGCAAAACTTATTAATAAATTAGAAAACAATCTGGAAATCAATCACTCTCGCCGTAGTCATGGCTTATTAGACATAAGGCCACTGTTCAAGCCACATTTCCACCAAAACGAAATATAAAAAAATATTTCATCGACGACGATTTCTGGCAAAACTACGGGAATAAATTGAAAATTGCCATGAAAAGTTTTTTCCAAAAAAACCCGTCGTTTGGAGTCGTCTCATGTATAAAATTAATACTCACGACATAAGTGGTATGAGAAGCTAGGTCGTAACCCAGACTAAAGGTTTGTAATGACCATTTATGTATGTACGTATGTGAGTAATTAAAATTCTAAAAGGTTTTCCTTCCCTATAATCTTTTTTTTTTTTTTTTTTCTAAAAGTGCTTACAATTCAAGTCAAACATTTAGAAAATTTAAATTACGATTCCAGACACTTTTAAGTGTACTTTTTCGTTAGTTTTATGTGGTAGCCGAAACCGAAAAATTACTTAAAAATCTCACATTTTACAATTTAAAACACCGAGGTTTTTAAGTAATTTATGACCAGCCTGGAAAAATAGCATTCTTCTAGAATAATAAATGCTACATATTTAGATACGCAGATAAAAATAAAATTATGGCCCACCTGAAAAATTCTGTATATAAAATGGAATTTTTCCAGTTTATGCATGATTAAATTTGAATTCCACAGAAGAGACTGGAATTTTAAATATTTTATTAAAAATAATTACTTAGTTTTCTAGAAGTTATGATAAAATTCTGTCGGCTTAATACGGATAATTAATATTCTTTCAGAAATTTATGCAAAATGACATCAGAAATTATAAATTCCAAAAGAAAAAGAAAAAACCCCAAAATATTTAAATAAAATTAATTGTTTTTAAATCCTTTTCCTTTTATTTTTTTCAAAGTAAAATGAAATAACGCGTGATTTTTTGTTATTAAAAAATGACGATAATAATTTAAAAAAAAAATATTGGGAATTAAACATTTTTTTCTCTTCACCATCTAGCTTCTCGAGAATTAAACACTGGGAACTAAAAAAATATTCAAAAGAGAGGCGCACAATCAAAAAACTTGGCAAACTTAGTGTCTTTTAAGGAAAAAAAATTGTTAAAGCCAGACTGAGAATCTAAAAATATAAAAACATCAGCAGTAGCACAACAAATAAAAACGGCGGGCAAACAGTTGATAAATACAGAATCAATTACAACAACTACATTAATTGTAAACACATGAGCCTTAAAAGGAAAAAACTTTAACAACAAAACAAAAAACAAAATTTTTATCAACAAAACTTATAAAGAGAGGGTACCAGCCACCACGAGACCCACCGCATACAGGCTGATCATACAAGCAACAACCATTGTCATCAGGCAAGCGAGCAGGCAGCCATTCAGCACAAAGACAGTGTGACAAAAAAATAGACGCGAGCAATTTTTTTTAGATTATTTTTCTTCTATTTTTCTTACCTATCCCCCCACTAAATTTGTTAACAATGGCGGCAGCGGTAGAAGTACGGAATGGCTATAAATATTATGGCAGCAAATCGAAACCAAAAATCATACTCAACTATTTGAATATGAATGTACAGCGTGGATCCATGTGAGTAGAATAAAATCAAAGTGATTATGAATGATTGAAAAATGAAATTGAAATTGAAATGATTAAGTCTTTAAATGGTAAAGAATATGATGATAAAATGTGTTCGGAATTAATAAAATCACATAAAATAGAAAACAAAAGAAATCTTATTTAAAAAAAACGATTTTTTCTCTTTCAGCTATGGTTTGCTGGGTGCTTCTGGCTGTGGCAAAACCACATTGCTCTCTTGCATAGTGGGCCAAAGGGAATTCAATAGTGGTGAGGTGCGTGTTTTGGGTATAAAACCAGGTGCTCCCGGCAGTGGTATACCCGGTTCTCGCATTGGCTATATGCCTCAGGTAAGCTATTAAATCCCGTGTTAATTTACTTTCCTAAAAACCCCCACTTAAAATAAAAATTTTGTTGCCCTTCAGGAAATTGCATTGGTAGAGGAAATGACTGTCAAGGAGACAGTTTATTATTTTGGTCGCATCTATGGCATGAGAGATGAGAAAATACGTGAAAAATTTAAAATTTTACGTGATTTATTGCAATTGCCACCCGCCAAACAATTGATTAAAAAATGCAGTGGCGGCCAACAGAGACGTGTATCGTTTGCCTGCGCAATGATACATGATCCGGAATTGTTGATATTGGATGAACCCACTGTGGGTTTGGATCCAATGTTGAGAGAAAAGTAAGTAATATCTTGATAGAAAAAAGTACCAAAAAGGTACCTATAAAAGTACTTAAAACTAGAAATAACAAATTATACAACAAATACCCAAACATAAGTACCAAAACAGAAAAGTACGAAGAAATGTACAAAAATAAAATCCCATAGAAATTTAAATAAATAAATAGTACCAAAAAGTACCAATAACAAAGGCCATAAACAAAGGCCCGTTTATGCTTAACATGATCGGGACCAACTCAATTCTGGATGAGTGCAAAGGTGAGGTAGAAGATCACCCAATGCATCCCGAATAAGTCACTCTTTTATGTGTATTTTGAGCTGGCGGTATCATCGGTTCATATTTTTCTTTGAGAACGAACTAGTTCAGACCATCACAATACTATATGTAGGTCGACGAATTGCCTTTTTATTTAACGACGGTACATAAAATACATTTTTGAAAATGACTTAAGTGAAGTTAAACAAGGTACAGAAACGGGATTAGGTTGCTATGATTGTGACAATGAGAACCTGTGCTATAACTCTGTTGCATTTTAGCCCATTGCATAAGTTAATGAGGATTAGAGGAATGGAAACCGTGGTTAGGTTATTGGGAGACAAATCAAACGCAAAATTAAGCAGGAGACAACGTGACCTGTCCAATCCTTTACTGCCGCCTAGACAGTACCAGTATACTCTATTATTTTAGGAAATGTTTTACAATGAGAATGAGTGAGTGGTATAATTGTGAAGCCTAAATGTTCTTTTAAGAAGGGGACCATTCTGGGGTCAAAGAGAGATAATAGGGCTGGAACTTGGGTGTATAACCCAAAAGTGAAATTTTTAAAAGTCGTGGTTAATTCGCATGTATCTTCCAACAGAAAGTTTAAGCCACCATAAGACATGATCTATTCAACGCGAACAGAAAGTAGAGAAGACGGGATATAGCAATACCATTAGACTGTCAGACACGGAAAAAAATGTAAAGCTGAATCAACTTAGCAGACTAGCTTTCGAGGGTAGGTTTCACTTTTAAATTAAAAGAGTTGAAGGCAAGCTAAACTTTTGTTGAATACTTATAAGGAGAATTGATTTAAGTTATGCACTACATTCCAAGAGTAATTTGAGAATAGTAACCAATATTTCACCCGAACATTGTAGACTCAAAGAGAATTTGTTTTAAAATATAAGGACCACATACTTGGAACCTGTCTGGCATTAATACATCTTAAAGGGAAACAACTCGGTGTTTATAAAGTAATAGGTAGGGAGTTACGGGTGCCGAATAGTATTCAGGATTTTTCAGGGCAATAGGATTGAAGTCGCCGTAGTCTAGTAGGTAGTGTGTTACTTATTAGACGTGAAGCCAAGATTCAAACCCCAGGCCAGAAACCTTCAACAAAGCGAAAAAAATATTTCTTCGGCGACTTCCTCTCAGTAGATTTCTCAAAAAAGCTCGGAGAGTAAATAAAATTGCCATGGAAAAGTGCCTCAAAAATCTGACGTTCGGAGTCGACTCTAAACTGTATGCCAGCCACTCATGTATAAAATTAAGACCCACAGCATAAGCAGTATGAGAAGATAGGTCGTAACTCTGACTGAAGAGTTGTAATGACCAGTTATGTATGTACATATTTAATGGACAGAGAGTTATCACAACGGACATCGAATTGTGTTCTGAATTTTGCTAGGGCAACAGCGTTGGGGAAGACGTTACAAGAATAATTTATATATAAGGATTGAAGGAAAGACAATAAAGCCGCTTAGTGGCTTTACTCTACTACTTTTTTGCAACAGTTACAAAAATCAATCAAAATGCATAGAAAACATCAACGCATTTAAATCGATATAACGACAGGTTTTTTGAGAAACTTTTCAAGGCAATTTTATTTACTCTGAGAGCTTCTGACGAGGGGATGTCACCGAAGAACTATTTTTTCAGGTGTCTGACCTGACGTCTGATAAGCCAACACACTATTTACTAGACTACGTGAACTATAACATCGATGTTTTAAATCAAAAAAACCTCGAAGTTTAATTTTAATGTCCATCACCAGCAACGTTATATTCCACACATCGTGGCATCAATAGGCCTTTCAAAAGAATAAAAAATGTCGTTGATATCTCACATACGCTTTGTTTTATTTAAATTTGAAGATGAAAACCCCGATAATTTTGATATGTAATGAGTTTTATCGATGGATTTCTTCGGGTTTGGTTGGTAATTTAAAAAGAAAAGGTTTAAAAAACTACAAACCAATAAGAATAATTTCTTCAGTAGACTTACTTCGATCTTTTGTTCAGATACGTTTTGAAAAGTATTTAATTGAGATTCTTCAAATAGAAATTGTATAATTACCTGCAAAGAAAGAAAAGAATATTTAATTAATTTATGTAAAAAATAATTATAATAAAAATAAAATAACAATAAAAATAATTTTAATCTTCCCACAATACGTTTACAAACGAAGTAAACTTACACCAGAGCATCGATCTACTTTAAGTTTAGATAGAAGCTTTCCATAATTCTTGACAAAACAAGCTTGCATTTAATAAATTTAGTTGTTTTGTTTGTTTAATTCAATTTTTATTCAATTATTTAATCTCTATTTTAAAAATATTTAATTTTCCTTTTTTCCCCTTCAGAATCTGGGATTTCTTGGTGGAATCAACCAGAAATAGTAAAATGGCTGTGATTATAACTACACATTACATAGAAGAAGCTAAGCAAGCCAATTGTGTAAGTCCATACCTTCTAAGCTTATTAAATAACTTCTAAAATTACCTTTAACATACCCTTCTAGATTGGTTTAATGCGCAAAGGTGTACTGCTGGCTGAAGATACACCCGAAAATATTATGTTAAGATTTGAAGTTAATTCCATAGAAAATGCTTTCCTTATATTGAGTCAAAAACAAGGTGACAATGATGTTATTGAGGCTTCTCTGGCTCAATTGCCCTCCAATCAACAACATGCCTCAAATGCTATATGCAATGGTGTGGAGGTAATAGATGCCTCCAGTATAACGCAACCCACAGAGAAAGCCAATATGGAAACGAATATAGAGAAACCACCGTTAGAGAGAGCAGCAGCAATTGAAGAGAATGACAATCAAAAGAAATTCTTTTTCACCACCAAGGGTAGGATAAAAGCGCTGATGACCAAAAATTTTGTACAATTATTCAGGCAGCCGAGGTATGTTTAAAAACAAAGAAACGGAAACATTCCCATGATACTAATTTTTTAAAATTTTTTTAACTACAGTGGCATTATTTTTATGTTAATGTTTCCTTTGATACAATTATCCTGTTTTTATATGGCCATTGGCAAGACCCCCAATAACATGAGAATAGGTATTGTGAATAGTGAAATAACGAACTGGGACACCTGTTTTGATCCTGACTTAATTACGGTATCAGTTTACAATGACACGTGCAATTTTAATAGGATATCGTGTCGTTTTGTTACTAGCCTAGAGGATAGTGATCATATAAAGAAGGTACACTTGTTGATAGAAAATGCCGATTTCCTACTTCAAATAAATTCCATCGAATAATTTAATTTTGTAGGTTTTCTATGATAATGTTGAAGATGCTTATCGTGACTCAAAGTCTACTGATATATTGGGTTACATTTATTTCCCACAAAACTTCTCTACCTCGATGCAATCTTTAATGGAAGATGGCCGTTATGCAGAAGATGATGCCATTAACAATGCTGAGCTGTCAGTACGTATTGATATGACAGGTAAGTGCCAAAAAAAAAAGGTTCATTTTTAAGGGTTCAAAAATACTTTCTGAAGAATATTGGTACACTTTTGTTCAATACAATGAAACGGTACCAAACTAACAAATTAAGTGAAATAAAAATTATAAACAGCAACATAATGTAAAAAATTGGGTTCAATTACAACCCAAAAGAAAATATTGGATAGCAAAAACAGAAAAGGGTAAGAAATCGTACCCAAGGTAAATAGTACCAAAAAAAATCCCATTCCTATAGAATAATTTTCGGTTTATATAAAGTTATATTTTTCTATAGCATAAAATAGAAGGGTACCAAATAAAAAATCCTTTTCCTACAGGACATTTTCTGATTTAAATAAAAAGTAATATTTTTTGCTCAAAAAATATTCCAATAAAATATTCTATTGCATAAAATAGAAGAAGAAAAGGGTAAAAAATCGTACCCAATGTAAATAGTACCAAATAAAAAAATCCTATTTCTATAGTACAATTTTTGATTTAAATAAAAAGCTATATTTTTTATTGCACAAAATAGAAGGAAAAAAGGGTAAAAAATCGTAACCAACACAAATATTACCAAATAAAAAGTCCATTTCTATAAGACATTTTTCGGTTTGAATAAAAAGTAATATTTCTTTGCTCCAAAAGTAATGAAAAATGATGGAAAAATTAGTACCACAGTACTAAAAAAAATTAAGACAAGCAAGTAAATACAATAAGCAAAATAAAGTACAATTTTTTGTCCTTATTCTTTAGCCTTTAAAGATCTTATTTTGAAACGAACATATACTATAAGAAAACTTGTCAAGGTAAAAAGTACCAAACCAAAAAGTATCAAACATAAAAGTACCAAACATAAAAGTACAAAACATAAAAGAGCCAAACATAAAAGTACCAAACATAAAAGTACCAAACATAAAAGTACAAAACATAAAAGTACCATACATAAAAGTACCAAACATAAAAGTACCAAACCTAAAAGTACCAAAACTAAAAGTACCCAATATAAAAGGAAAACACATAAAAGTACCAAACATAAAAGTACCTAACAGTACCAGACTTAAAAGTACCAAAAATAAAAGTAGCAGATTGAAAAAAACTACGTATTTCCAAAATCCAAAAATTTTTCTCACGAATAGCTGCGATTTGGTGGCAGAGTATGGTGCATTTAGAGTTTAAATAATTATTTAGCTGAGGTCTCATAAAAAATGTGCCTTATATTCCTGTTTTTAATGCCGAAAATAGGGCTCAAGCATTTGTCCAGAGTACTTGAGCATTCAAGATACCGGAAACAAAACTCAGATTTTAGTGAATTCGTAAGGAAAAAATGTTATTTCTTGCCTGATTAAGTGGCTGTGGTTTAATTCTAAGAACAATAGATTGGTACAGATATTGCATTTTGACTTCTAATTTCTTTTTTTTTACTTTTCACTTACAGATCGCCAAATAGCTTATTTTGTGGAAAGAAAATTACGTGAACACTATCATACCTTCATCAAGGCTATTTTAAGCGATTGTAATTTACCCCAATCACTAGCTGACATACCAATCAATATGAAAGAACCGATTTATGGTTCAGAAGATATGGAATTTCAACAATATGTAGCACCTGGTGTAATAATGACGTAAAGACATAAGAAATTGAAATTTTTTGATATAAATTTCTACAACAATAATAACAATAATAATAGCAATACATTTGAATTCATATTTTTGTTTTTTTTTTTGTTTCTTTCTTTCATATTAACAACAATAACAACAACCACAACATTAGTATGGTATTCTTTTTGGCTACTTTAATGACGGCAGCGGTATTCATTGAAGAGCGTATGGATGGTGTATGGGATCGTACATTGGTAGCCGGTGTATCGGCTATGCAAATGTTATGGGCCCATCTGTTTACACAATTCATTATCATGGTGATACAAAGTTTCGAAGTGATTATGTATATTGGTATTGTATTCGATACGTATAATAAGGGCGATACGGCGACATTAATATTTCTATTGACATTGACCTCATTTTGCGGCATGTTATTTGGTAAGTGGGGAAGAAGGCAATAAAACACAAAATTTTTTTTTTTAGTTTAAAAAGAAAAGAAAAAAATGTAAACAAAATTAATTTAAATTAATTCAAAAAATATTTTTTTTTAATATTTTTTCCATAAGGTTTACTAATCTCTGTGTATTGTAAATCACATACGGAGGCAAATTTTGTAGCCACGGGAGCTTTCTATCCTATGATTATATTGTGTGGTAAGCTTAAATAATTCTTTGTATTAAATAATTCAAATATAAAACAATTCCTTGCTTTTAGGTTTATTATGGCCCCTGGAGGGCATGCCAAAGGCCTTACAAGAGGTAGTCATGTATTTTCCATTCACCTTGCCTTCGATATCGGCACGAAATATTTTGGAAAAAGGTTGGAGCATTACCAATGATCAGGTCTATAATGGTTTTCTGGTAATGTGTGCCTGGATTGTTATATTCTTTACATTATGCATGATTGGACTTAAAAGAAAAGCGTAGTTTTTTATTTCCAAAAAACCATCGTATACATACACTTGTAGCCTATTAATTATAATTTAAACTTTTCTATTATTTTACTTTAATATGCTTTAATAATTTAAAGCATTCACATCATATTCTCGCATAATAATTTCATTCTTATATTTAAAGAAAAATTTTCTTTAAAAATTCCTCACTCCACAAAGAAAAAGTTTCCTGTAAACTATTGACAAACAAAACTCTTTAAATTATTTATAAACCAATCAAAGCAAACCATTAATTAATTACAATTAAATATCATTCATCAAACTGTCAAAATCATAAATTCAGTTATTTTTATAAATTTTTTATGATTAAAAAATTCCTTAAAAACAAAATTTCTTACATTTTTTTTGTAATATAAAGGTAACCAGTTTAAGTGCTCAGCTTATAGTATATTTTTTTTATTATTTTATTATTATTATTTATAATTTAATATGTAAATCATGTATTAAAAACAACAACAACAAAAATTATACGATATTTTATAAATAAATCAAAAAAAAAACATGGTAATTGTAGTTCTGTAGTAGAGTTTATAGCGCATAGTTTTAGTGTAAAACCAACCCAGTGTATAAAATTGCGAAAGCCAAAAACAAACAGAGAAATTTTTAAAATAAATTTTACAAAAAAAAAACAATTGTTTTATTTATTTATTTATTTACTTTGTTTTAAAGCCTGAAAGTAGACACAATTTTGAATTGTTAATATATTTTGTACAATAAACTTTAAACAATAAACTTCTGCTTTAGAGGCGAGACAGAAAGCCCAGACGAAATTATTCTTATATCGGTTTAATGACATGCATACATACATACATAAATAATTGGTCATTAAAACCATACACAGTCAGGATTAGGACTTAGCTTCTCACACCGCTTATGCTGTTTGTAGTAATTTTATCCATAAGCGGCGGAACTTACAGTTTAAATTCGTCTGCGAACGCCAAAATTTTGTGAAACCTTTCATGACAATTTTTATTTACTCTCAGAATTTTTGCCAGAAATCTTCAGAAGAGATATTTCGTTTTGTTGGAGATGTCTAATCTAAACCCCATGTCACCGTGGCCTTGGCCTTACGTAATTTTTAATACTGAAATAAAATGAAATTCAATTTGCTTTAAAGTTGAGTTTGTTCCGGGAGAACCTGCCTTGTGGAGAGTTTCCCTTGTGATTTCTTTTCCATTTTTTATTGAAATTTTCTTCTCATATGTCTGTTAAAATACACGAGGAGGTTTAGTAAATTGTGGTCGTTTATTATGTTCACAATATCTAGAAAACTCTTCTTTTTAGGGATGAAAGCGGCAACTTGATGTCGATGGAACAAGCACACCTGACTATTTGCTTAAAGTATCTTAACGGGATCCTAAATGTCATTCTTCTTCGATGCAGACATTAAGAACAAAATAAAGACAGCAATAAATTCAATAAAAAATCAAAGAGCTTCATTTATAAACAATATCTCAGTTCAATTTCAAAAACCTGTCGGCATGCTAAAGGCCTACATGGAAACGATTCCACTACAATCAATTTATTGAAAAAAGGAAACCCTTTCACAACAATTGCAGGAGCATATCAAACTATCGGTAGCAGGCAAGGTATTCATTTTAAGTACTTTGTCGTCTCTATTAACAAATTGTTAATGAAACAACAGGATAAATGTACTAAAGCGGGCCGAAATTCGATAATCGGGTTGTTAATTGCCATTTATGTAACTAAGTAACGGGCCGGTTAAACCGCTCGTACTCTAACCACGTCAATACTTTGCACTTTATTTAGTACCAATCGTTGTATGCAAATTTATTGGAAAAGGCCTTCGACACAATAAAGACAAGATATTTCTGAGGTGTTTTACACAACATTTAAAATTATTCTTGTAATCTTAAACAGCCATGATGACACTAAATATAGACAAGCTTACGAAATCATTCAACTACACCTCTGTTGTAAGGCAAGAAAAATTTGGAGAGCGTTAGAAAACAAACGGCAAATCACTTTGACTTTTTAAAAATCTTGAGTATGTCACAGATATTGTTTTGCTATTGCAATTAGTACATATAGGGTCATTTATTAAGCAGTTCGTATTCTTAAATTTAAAACGAACACAGTGTGAGAGATACCAACAAAATTTTTTTATTCGTTTGGAAGACCTATTGATATCATTATCTTTCAAATGCTCGCTCTTCTCTGGGTGATGCTTTGAACATCGCTGTGGTTTGTAACTTATTCGCTTATAACTGCGACTTAAAAGAACTCTGCAAGAAAAAGTCTGATGGGATCAAATCACACGTCTCGGTGGTCAGTTCACATTCCCTCAACGTGAGATGACCATGCTTTCAAATCACTTGCGCAGAATATACAATGTGGTATGAGCTGTCTGATACGTAGCGCCATCGTATTGAAACCACATGTCGTTGATGTCCAGTTTATCTAATTCAAAACGAAGAAGTTCATAATCATCAAACTATAGTGCTCACCGTTGACATTGATAGTCTGGATAACGTCGTTTTCTTCGAAATTTTAATCGATGATGTCGCTTTTGAATCTGAATTTAAGGTCAGTTATCACCAGCTCCGCCGTGAGGCCACGGTCCAATCTCCGAGTCAGACATCAAAAGAAATATGAAAAATATGACTTTCTCTCATCAAATTTCTGACAAAAGAATCTGAGAGTAAATAAAATTACCACGAAAAACGTATCTCAGAATCTGTCCTTCGGAGTCGACTTTAATTTGTAGATCCCGACACTCATGTATAAAATTAACACACACAACATAAGTGGTGTGAGAAACTAAGTCGTAGTCCTTACTGAAGGGTTGTAATGATCAATTATGTATGTATGTACCAACAGCTTAGAAGCCTATTCACTGAACACACGTCGTCGTCTACGGTCGTCCATGAAGATTTGGCAAAACAGACTGAATAAATGACAAGTGATTTGACAACAAAATTGCTATTATCAACTGTCAAATGTGCAATGTTATTGTTGCAAGACGCGATATAATCGAAATTAGAAAATGACTAAATATATGTAGGTCTTGGGAGCCAAATCAACTAAACAAAATGCCATATAAGTTGCTAAAACACCAAACAATTGTTCATAATCTGTTGTAAATCCTTTCGTTTTATATTAAAACCATGCGGTATTTTATGCAAAAATAATTCGATATATTTTTAGTATAACTTCCAAAAGAAGACTTCTTTACTTAGTTTCTTACTAAAGAATTAATTCAATATGAAAATAAAATAAAATAAAATTACATTCCTAGCACAGACTAAACAAATTCCAACCAAAACCACATAAGCAAACCAGTTTAAGTTTTCATTTTCCTTAACTCCATACACAATTTTTCTTTTCAATTATGTATGTATGTTCCTGTTAAATAAGTACGTTTTATTATTCCTTAATATACTTTAGAAAATATTATTTAAATAACCTTGACCTTCTTTTATTCTACTGCTGCTGCTACTACTGCCAGTACTGCTGTATATACAGAGCAACAACCACTTTTCAGGACATTGACCTCCTTTTATTCTCACAGAGTTTTTCAAGAACAAGCAAAAGAGTTCTCAAAAGAATGGAAAATATTTTTCAAATAAAATTATATTTAAAAAGATTAAAATAATACAACAAAAACCATCTCAACAACAACAACAACAACAAAAAACAAAGCATGTCTGTCTATATACTAGACATAGGAAATAAAATCTCTGTTAAGAAAAAGTCCATTCACCCAGGCAATGCTGTAGCTGTTGCTCTGCAGCTGACTTTCACCTTCATTGATGGCAAAGAAAGGAAGCAAACATCTGTCTTCCTCTCCCTCTGTCCCTCTCTCTCTCTATCTCTCTCTTTCTCTTTTTATACAAGATACACACAAACTTTGAATAGCAATTTTCTACTCATACAATAGCATCATCATCCTGTTATAATTTCCATGCTGGGAAAAATAGATTTTCTCTTATGCGAGCATTTCCCAGCATACGAAAGGAGGAAAAAAAGAATTTTCTCTCTACCTTTGGCTAGAGATTTCGTTTATTTTCTATTTTTCTTTGTTGTTGTTTTTCAGTATGTATCTGTGTGCGTGTGTGGGTAGTATATCTGCAAGTGTTTTTCAGAACTTTTGTTTCAAGTTCTCACTCTATTTGTGCATTTAAACTGTTTGCATAAGGGCAGGAAGGGGGTGTGGTGTGAATGTTAATTTTAGTATCCTTGAATAAAATCTAGTTCAAAGTTTATTTTGTTTTTGTTGTTTGGTTTTGTTTAAGGTAATGCTTTCGGTTTAATTACCAGTAAAACGAGTAAATAAATTTAAAATTATGAAATATACTGAGAGAAACTGTTTTTTGGAATATCTCTGCTAGCTGGGATTTGAACTCGGAACTCTTATTTAGTCAGCCAAGCTTCGAACCACTAGAAATAACGACATCGTTCACTACAGTTATTAAAGCTGCTGCACAGATATCTTTATCCGCAGGACCTAAGCTCCTGACATGCTTCCTAATTCGGAAGTGATCGACTATTACTTCGACTACCATCCATACGTGGTCTCTATGAAAACTAATCAGTACAAAAATACCTCTTGTGAGCCTAGTGAATCAAAAAATTGTTGATATCATGTCATAAGCCGGTTTTCTAGACCATTTGGTCTACGCTTTTGTTCAAATTCATATTAAAATGTCTATAATAGGACAACGAGCAAGTGATTCATGTTTGAAATAAACTTTGCTAGGTCGCCAACGCTTGCAGGTTTAAATTTAAATTCTTTCGCAAATACATGCATACATACAGAATTGCTTGTTATAATCCTTCAGTTAGAATTAAGACCTATCTTCTCACCACCTCTTAGGTTGTGTGTGTTATTTTTATACATAAGTGGCAGGGCCTACAGTCGATTAAAGTCAATTCCGAACCACAGGTTTTTGAGAAACTTTTCATGGCAATTTTATTTACTCTCAGAGTTTGGATATGAACCGTGGCCTCACGTCTAATAAGCCAACACACTACTTAATAGGCTACGGCGAATTCTTTCGCAAATATCAATCAATCAATTCATCTCTCTTTTGATTATATATGGCGGTTAAGCTTAGTAATAAATCCAAACAGAGAAAGAATTATCGTATGCAGGGCATAAAGCCACGATGGGAATGTAATTTCGCACTGCATTTACTGCCAATAACGTGGTTGTTGGGGTACCATCACGCAAGTTTGATGTAAAAGCTTTTTCATCCTGTAAATGACGGACTTCGTCAGCATTGGTTGCATTCTAGCAGTTAAATAACGTGGAAACAACAACAACAAACTACTTGGCGTAAGAACTGCAGACATTTGCTTGGTAACCCGAAACCGAAGTTAAGGATCATAAGCAAGAAATGCCATCATGGTTTTAACCATTAGAAAATGAATGGAATTGTTTGAAAAATCGTGGATTCACTGAGTTTAAAGCTATTGATAATGGATTATATCTTACAAGCAAATTAATATTGGATACATTATGGGGACAGTCGATACTAAAGATGTGTCTTCCATCTACATAGGAGATCCCTATAATGTATTCATCAAGCATATTACCTTGACAAAATTCGTGCCCAGCACCTGATATGCTCTCAGATGTTTCGTTTTTGTATACCTCACCGATTCCAAATTATTATAAATTCGAGACGACAAGCATCTCTTCCCACTTCCCACAAAATGGATCTGGTCCCATCATACGGATTAAAGCTCGCCTTTTCCAAGGAATTTTTTTTTTTTCATTTTTCGTTTTGTTCGAGATGCCTGAGCTAGGGTTTGAACCGTAGGCTCGGTTCTAATAAGCCAACACACTAACTCCTGGACTACGGCGACTTCTAAAGTCTATATTTCTACAAATAATTCCAACTCCGCCTTGGTTATACAATCGGTAACCAGGTTACCATCCACTCTCTAGTAGAGATCAAAATGAAATTTTCGTCATATGTTTCAGGCATTTCCCAAATTCCCTATCAATTAAGAACCTAAAGGCTTTAAAATAAATTGGCTTCGATGGATGCTCTCTCTAATAGTTTTAAATCTCTTTGCTGTAGACTCCTTAGCAAGAAAAAATCAAATTTTAAAGTGTTCTCAGATTCATCTCAGTAGACTCCTGACCAAGAAAAAAATCAGATTTTAAAGTCTCTTCAGACTCATCTCAAAGAAGTCATGGACTGGAAAAAGCTAAAGAAGTTTATACAATAAATAAGAAACCGAATTGATGGCATATGTGTATGCCGGCCTATCTAGGATTCTAGGGTTCTAAATTTTCATAATTTTGTTCCTTATTTCTCTCAGTGTAACGATTTGCTTCACAAAATTATTGGCTTTTTTGCTTCTACCATCCTAAATGAATTTATTTACCATAAACTATTAGAAAATCTCAAATGTCCTGGCAAAGAACAACTTTATATCGTCCTTATACTTGCATACATATACAAACAATATTCTCTCTGTATACATGTACTAATGTATTAAAGTATGTCTTTCGTCGTATATTACTGTGTGTGTGTACAAAACAGAATAAAATTATTTGGAAAGTCAAAATCCTTACTGTGTCTGCTCTAATGTCTACAATTTAAATTTTTTTCCCTCTTTATGGGGTGTCTGTCTGTCTGTCTGTCTATGAGCTGTTTGTAAAAGTACAATTTTTGTTTTTAGTTGGTACGTACTTTTTCAATGGTAGAGTTTGGGTCGTTTTCACATTTAAATTTTTTGTATGCAAAAGTGTGTGTGTGTCTATGTGAGAAAACTTTTAAATATAAATGAAGGTCAAGAGTAAATATAATTTAGAAAACTTTATTTTCGAGAGAGAGAGAGAGAGAGAGAGAGAGAGAGTGAGGAAAAATGCTGAATAAAATAAAAACGAATTCGAATATAATAAATGACCTAGAAAAAGTTCATTCAACAACAAACTGTCGGGGGTATGAGAAATGTTTTGCTTTTGTTTTCTTTGAATGAAAAAGAAACCAGGACAGATAAAATTGGAATAAAAAGTTTAATGACATTTAAACAGTTAAAAGGATATTAAAAAGGAAAAAATTTTTAAAAAATTTTAAAGGAGAGAAGTGATGATAATTTAAACATATTTGGTGAAAATTTAAAAAAGAAATGTAGTCTTATGGTCTTATGTAGTTTAGTTGGAATGTTCCCATTGAGCTTATATGTATATGGGCCGATAACTTGTTGCCACTTAACTTCATACCATTCTGTCTTACTCATAGAAATCTTTGTTACCTGTAGGCAATTTTCAATTTTCGGAAGATAATACAACGCAGACATTCTTTGGAGTCTTCATGACTGCTGAAAAACCCTGGTTTGCGTACATGGCGGATAAAAAAGGCTCAACTTTAGAAACTTATATGATGGCATAGAGTCTTTACCGGAGGTAGCAGAAGTATATAAAAATTTTGCGAGGAATGGATCAGGAGTGAAGATGTGTTTAAGAAGATAGCAGAACGGCCGTTGCGTACACGCTTCCCAGGAAGCGAGCAACCAAATAGTAGTAGTAGTAAAATTATGACGATATTTCTAGTCACCGTGAAGGTGCCGTAGTATAGTAGGTAGTGTGTTGGCTTATTAGACGCAAAAGCTAAGGTTCGAGCACCAGGCCAGACATCAAAGACAAACTACAAAAAGTATTCCTTCGGCGACTTCATCTCAGCAGATTTCTGAAAAACTCTGAGAGTAAATAAAATTGCCATGAAAAAGTTTCTCAAAAACCTGTCGTTCGGAGCCGATTTTAAACTGTAGGTCCCAACAGTCATATATAAAATTAACACACACAACATAAGTGGTGTGAGAACCTAGGACGTTGTACAATGGGTCAATTCGACCACCGGGTACTGTACTTGTCTTAATTGACACACGTCCTCTAACCTAACCTAACCTACTAGTCGCCATAGTCTAGTAGGTAGTATAGTGGCTTATTAGACGTATGACCACGGTTCAAACCCCAGGACAGACATCTCCAACAAGACGAAATATGAAACAATAAATCTTGGACCACTTCCTCTCAGCAGATTTCTGGCAAAAACTCGGAGAGTAAATAAAATTTCCATGAAAAGTTACTTAAACAGTATGTTCCGCCACCCATGCAGAAAATTAACACACTTAACATAAGTGGTGTGAGTAGCTAGGTTGTAATCTTGTCTGAAGGGTTGTAATGACCAATAATGTATGTATGTATGTATGTATGGTTGTAAGGCTGTGACTTTAAGTACTGTTTTACCGTAGAAAACTCTAGGAATGTAATGTTTTATTGAAGGGAATAGAAAAACCACGATCAATTAATATATGCCATATCAGCTTAGCTCTTAAGCACATACCAACCAACAGCCTGGCAAAAGGCTCGAGTAGCGTTCATCCCAAAAAAGGGAAAAAAAGGCCATGACACACCCAAAAACGTTCACACAAATTCGTCTCATGTCTCACATGTTCAAAACTCTTGTGAAAATTGCGGACAACTGCATCTGATATGGGATATTAGAAAGGTTATGCACTGTGTCCTATGCAACATGCTTACAGGGCAGGCAGGATCTACTGGGACAGCTCTTATAGATTTAGTGAAAACCAATAACAGAGTTGAATGGCAAAGAGCCTATACACAGTGTGAAGCCTGGTTGTGAATGTACTTCAGGCAACGATTGTGCCGCAAAATTTGTAAACCCTGGTAGTGGATGTACTTCTGACAATGATTGTGCCCCTCTAAAGTGAAGCCTGGTTGTGAATGTACTTCTGACAACGATTGTACCGCAGAATTTGTGGCGCCAGGTTGTGGATGTACTCCTATCAATGATTGTGCCCCACTAGTGTGGAGCATGGTTGTGAATGTACTTCTGACAAAACTTTCTGAGGCAGGCATAGACTGCCAAGTATAGGCAGGTGATATAATCTTGATTGGTAAAGAAAAATTTTTAGAGATCCAATGCGACATCTTTCAAAGAAGTTTTCAGATTGTAACTCATTGGTGCATGGCGGTTTGATCATTACAAGAAGCAAAAACCTTCCAAAATAAAAGGATATTCAAATCCTGAACGAGATAATGTCACAGAAAATGTGAGTAAAATATCTGGGAATAACAACGGACAATAAATAGACATGGGGGTTCTACTTGTTAGGAGTACAATATATCAAGTGATCACAGTACTACGGTATCGCTTCACGGCTATAGTAATAATACAGCTGCTAATATGGAATTGAGCAAAGGATATCAGAAGGATAAATACCAGGAACAACTAAGCATTTATTCAGCTTGATGGTCCCCTAAAGACGTGAGACTTTCCTCTAAAAACACTGGCCATGATTCTTTAAATTCTCTAGCAGAACTAAAGACCGAATAGTTCAATAGCAATGTTAAGTTCATACTGTTATGGAACACTGAGCTCAAGAGCTCTAAAATGTTACGAACCAATTTCCTTTAACCCTAAGATAGGATACCGCTTTAGATTGTAACTGTCAAAGTCAAACAGGTTTGAAAGAAGGAACTGAAGAACGACTGGACGTGGATGAGTTAAAATCACAGTAAATTCTTATGTTAGCAGAGCAATGTTAACTGTTATATTCGATCTCTCCCCCTCTTTCGACAGCTCTCTCTCTCTCTCTGATACCGTTCGTATACCATTTTAAAAGGAATCTTTTAAGAGATTTCACTGTTTTCACTCCCTTGATGGAGAGCAATATTACAAAGTATGTTTGTAAGTTTACTGATACAAATAAACTTATTTTCTTCTGTTAGTGAGTTAAATATTGTTGTTGTTGCTGTTGTTGCTGGCATTTTCCTAACAAATTTGTAACGTTACTTTGTTCTGATAGGTGATATACGAGAGAAGATGTTAGATATGCATCATCATCATCATCGTTATCGTCAATATCATTATGATGATTTTCTTTGTGGTTTGAAATTGCCAGCCAAAACAACGTACCGTAAAGAAGAAATAGACACAGAGATGTATAGGAAAGACAATGTAACCAGAAGAAAACTATTGGAGGAAAGATTGAGTTAAATGGATTAACAATGTGAACCTTAATGGCAACAAATGGAAAAGAAACCGGAAGCACATTCTAAAAGTTTTTCCAAAAAGAAACTCAACTACAGGAAAAAAAACACACAAACACATTTTCATAGAGGCCTTAGATTGAGAATTTAAAGGAAAACCAATGAGTGAGTACAAGCAGGCACAGCACAACATATATTTAGCGTTGAAAGAGGCTTAGGTTGGGTAAAGCAGAGTATAATGAAGTTTTATTCAAGAAGCAAATAAACAAACATCAATTGCACAAAAGGCTGTTTGGCTTGGTAGCATTAAGGGGTCCTAGGCCCTACAAAAAAATCAGTTAAATTTTTAAAGTTTTTTGTTTAAAGAAAAAAACAACCAAACCTGATGGCGTACAGTTGGAAATATCGTGTAAATAACAAAAAAAGGAATTTATTTTTCATAAAAAAACAATCACTGGGAAAAATATTCTTTTTTTTTTGTAAGGGAAAACGCCCAATTTTTATACATACAGGGTAAGCCTACACATAGATTTGTATTATATTATCAACAGTAAGAACCATCCATCAACCTAGCGGTCGTTTAAAAATGAATAAAACAAGCAATTCATCAAGCATAATTATGAAATTTACATCAAACTCTTCTTATTAAAATTAAACACAGGAAGTTCGCTTCAAACCAATAAATACTAAAGTACTTCTTCCAAAGCAAAGATAAGAAAAACACACAATAAAAAAAAGAAAAAAATTCCAAAACTACATAGAAGGACCACGCAATACAGTAATGGAAAGAGTTACAATAACAAAACAACAGTAAAGTTCTGAATGTTGCCAGACCAATTATAAATGACGTATTAATGCGGCTTCAAGTAAAATTGTTCGTCAATATTAGTAAAAAAAAAATCCTTTATTATACACCGTGAAATTTGATTTTAGTAGTAAAGGAATCTCGTAATAAAATTGAGAACATATGTGTTCTCAATTAGAGTGTGTAGAAAATTTAAATAAATACAGGATTTATTAAAATAGAGAAACATCAGGTAAAAGCAAAAGATATATTTTATATCGAACTTCTTAACAAGTTTTTAAAAGATTTTCACCAACGTTTCATTAGATAAGATGAGCGTGTATACTACATGTAAAATTGTCCTACAATAACAAATATCTCCAGAGAAGATAGCGAGGCATTCGACAGTTACCCTCGTATATGTAGCTTGACACGGTTACATTAATGGTAACAATCAAGTCGACACACTTGCAAAGCCTGGTAGTACAGAATATTCACATGAATTCCTGCTTGAAATCAGCATTACGCTGCACAGAAGCAAACAAATGGTTCCTCACAACCTTCACTCACTTACTAAGGAAATATTGGATAATGAACGCAATTGCTCAGAGGCCAGAGACCAGATCTTGCTCGATATTAAAACACGTCGAACAAAATTTGCTTTAAATCTGACGAAAGTCTACTTTAGAATCCTCATAGTGGTTATAACGAAACACTGACCTCTTAGTGCATACGACCGGCAACATCCGGCACAGTACGGTAACCTAAGAAGAAGACAGAATTGGACCTAGCATTCGATTGATTTGATAATTTGGACAGAGTCCACACCTTTTTAAGGGATGTTTGAAAGATACCAACCAGTAGCTGTAATATTATGACGGAATAGATAATATCGCTGTGACAACAGAATCTTAAAGAACCCAAGTAAGCTATTGAGACGTAAGTAAATCTAACATTAAACAAACAAACTCTTACGAGATTAAAAACCTCCCAAAATAATTCAAGAAGAACTTGTGTTATTGAGGGACGCCAACCTATCCTGGGTGGATAGAAGGCGTACCAACCAATTACTTGGTCTTGGTCGTGACGTCATCTCAACCACAGTGGCCATGCTTACAGGTCATTGCGTTATGGGTAGACACGCGGAAAGAGTGAGGCTCCCATTTAACGACTTCTGCGTGGATGCAGATCCGCTGAGGAAGAGGAGACTGTTATCCACTTTCTTTGTCAGTGCCCGTCTCTTGTCAGCTTGACGGAGCTATCATCTATTGATCATCAAACTATCTGGCTGGTTTTCCAGTGTAGGGTAGTCGTGCTTTTGATGGGCAGCCCCTGAGCTAACCAACTTCTTTCTCTTCCCTAATTTTGGTGGAACTTGGTCAGTACAGGGACTGCGTTCACCCGTGGCATCACAACAGGCCGCTATGCGTGTTAAAGTGAGATTTGTGATATCAGAGCTACCACTCCGACCTAACCTAACCTCTGATAACCTAACCTTCTGATGGTGTTTCTCCTTTCCCTGGAATGTTACTCATATCACCTGATAATGGAGTTAAATATATGGACCTATCAAGATACGTAGACTAGTTAGCGCTTAAGCACTGTGGCTTAAAGCCGACATGTATGGTAGTCAAATATTCTGAAAATATTCTGGCTGTACAGTGATATAGGAATCAAAATTCCCTCTTAGAGAGTATTAATGATCAAGATGATCAACCTCGAGAGAGATTGATTGCCGGAAGTATTTATTTATATCCGTGACTGTGACTGTGACTGCGCTAAGGATATGATCCTATGCAAGCAATTTTGAGTTCATATTGCACATCCATGGCCTTTTGCCTGTACCCTATATAGGTGTAGTATTGGAAATCTAGGACTCAGTTACAACTTTTCAGGGCCCATGAGAAAACCAGAGGCAACTTCAGATAGTTTCAGTCTGTAGTATAGACAGGTTGTTCACATTCTTCTAAGCTATACTTTCAATTACCGCTTCAAAGACTGATTATTTTATCTGTCCACCAAATTCCCATATTATCAATTTCAAACCTTCATATGTGTTACCCTTTATTGAAACGCATACAATATGCATTTAAATGAAAAAAGGGGAAAATATTTCAACGAATTTTTTAAAAATATTTTCTGATTCCATTTCTTTTTTTTCATATTTTCGACATTTTGATTGCCTGTATCAGAGAGCTTATGCAGCACTGAACGAATACTTTCGCATAAGGGCACCCCATCGCATAAAGTACCACTATGGATACGATAGATATCAAAATATATGCTACATATGCCTCTAGGATTTCAAGGATTTAAAGTGAAATATTTTGTAAACCATATGATATGGTTCCCTGTATTATAGCCATGTTGTTAATGAAATTGTTAACATACATGGACACTTTTTCTATTTGAATTTTTATACGCCATGTTTAATTTTTTTCGCCTGTTATGTTACTTTTAAAACAAATTTTTTTTTTATTTATTTCGTATTTCGTATTCATCCAGCGCCACCATTTTAGCGAATTTTATGCTGAACAATTTTTTTATGGTTTCTTTAGTTCTTTTTATGAAAAATAAATTTTTTTGAGAACGTAAAAGAATAAAGAAAACATTTTAATTTAAAGCATGTTTGCAATGTATGTGGTAATGTTGCTATAAAACCACAATTTTCTCATGTTGTTTCTGTTCAAGGGAGCAAAAAAATTTATAAAAAAAAAATTCAAAGAATCTTGGTACTCAACGCCTATATCATGAGAGAAATTAAAATTTTCATAAATTTTTTAGAAAACTATCTCCCGATTGCCAACATAAAAATTAAAAAAAAAATTTGTGATTGAAGCACATTCCAGTGTTTTGCAAACAAGAGGTAGACAGTTGGAGCAAGGTCTAAGCCATGAGGCGGATAGAGTAAAAGTTCCCCTCCAACGTTTTCTAAATAGTTTGTGCACGTCGCTCCAATATGTAGTCGAGCGTACTCATAATAGAAATTTACGGCCTCGTGTCTGGTTACATATCCAAGGCGTTTGCGGCCAATGCTTACTTCAAACAACGACAGGCAAATTGCTGTCTGTGCAGGTCTCCCGTGATAATATAATCCAGTTGTAGCGGCTCATAATGGAAGTCACCATAGTCTAGTAGGTAGTGTGTTGGCTTATTAGACGCAAGGCCACAGTTCAAACCCCAGGTTAGACATCAAAACGAAAATATTAAAAAAAATATTTCTTCTGTAACTTCCTCTCAGCAGATTTCTGGCAAAAACTCTGTGGGTAAATAAAATTGCCATGAAAAGCTTCTGAAAAATCTGTCGTTCGAAGTAGACTTTAAACAGTAGGTGTCTCGCCACTCATATATGAAATTAACACACACGACAGATGTGTAATGAGAAGCTATGTCGTAATTCTGACTGAAGGATTGTAATGACAAATTACATTGAGTGAACTTGAACATGCAGGCGGATTTTTAACCAATGCTCACTTCAATGACTAGATTTTCCTCGTTGTTCGCGTTCATATATTATTTCTTATGTTTGAGATTCTCATAATGAGTGGTTAAATCGTTGTAATAACCAATGAAGTAAGTAACAGAGATCAGCAATGAATCGCTTTTTCGCTACTCATAAGTACTCATGAAATTTTGAGTATGAGTGAGTCAACAGTATTGAAATCCAACTACTCTGATTCATTCGTACTCAGTACAACATTGATTTATAAGTACAAGTTGCAATGAATATGAGTACAACGTTGACATCAAACTCATAACATTCGAAATATGTTTGATTCATACGCCTACTCATTTAGATTCACAAATTTAGAAAAATACTTATAATACTCATAAATGATTCGTGTGTATCGAATCATTCATCCAAATTTACAGTCTTAGTTGTTGTTGCATTTACAAAGAAAGAAAAAAGACACATAAACAAAAAAGACAAAGGCAGCAAGCAAAACAAACACACAACCTTCTTGTGAGCATGTAGTGTTCGTACGCGAATCATACTTATTTTGTGATTCGTGTATACGATGAGTCATAGAGAGTCGAAATCAATAACATCATGCGTATTGTTAAGTATGAATACCATGAGTATTTCAAACTTTGAATATGAGTAGTATGAGTAAAACATTAAAATAAGTATGAATGCGTATAAGTATCAGAAATTATAAGTATGATTCGAATCTACTCATAGTTTCGAATACTCATTGCTGACCTCTAGTAAGTAAAGTCGTCTTTCAACGTCTCTAGAGTCTAGACTCACAGTTCTTTGCCCAAAAAGGAAGATTTCTATGGCAATCTTATTGCTTGACTGTCAAACTGAATTTGATAGGAATTATAAATTAACTCGACCTGTGTTTTAAAAGAATGTTTGAAAGTAAGACGTCTTTTACTTGCTCAAAGTGCAATTTCAAAGCCGTCAAAATTGTAGGGATTTGTAAAAAAAAAAATAAAACACAAATGGAAGTGCTTTATAGTAGGATATACTCGCAAAAGAGGTGCATAAAGTACTTGGCTTGTTGAGTTCTAAGGGAAAAAATGATACAGCATATTAACTTCATCCTCTTGAGTGGATTCGAGGCAGTCTGAGGTTAGAATATCGATGATAAATAGTTTGTCGAATGATTTCAGATTAAATAGAAGTCGAGATTCATGGATAAAGTAAAGACACAACATGGGTTGGGTAAGAGGATAGGGTGTAAGAAAATTAGTCTTATATCTCTCTCCACACATCTCTATCTCAGTTTTAAATGTATTAACAATTGTAACAATTGTTTTTTAATTATAAATCTCTTCCACAATTGATGAGAATCAAATTTTTATTGCCACTTAGCATAAGAAATTTTTTTATCATATGAAAAAAGAAATTTTTTTTGTATAATTAAACATCGTCCTATGCTCTTGAGATTGTTTTATTTACTGTTTATAAAAGTTTATTTGCTTATATGTTTGTTTGTTGTAAGCCATTACAACAACATAAATGCAAAATGTTAAGAAAAGGAATATAATGATGACTATAATGATGACGACTAGTTAAGTTTCGTTCCAAACAGTATAGACTCGGTGTCAGTCATGCAGTCAGTCATCTTGTAACATGATTATTATTGACAAAATATCAAACATCATAATTTCAAGTCGCACAGGGACTATTTTATCTGCTGCTTCCTTTCTCTCTCTAACCCTTTCCTGCCTCCCCACCCCCCACCCTTTGTGCTATTGTATTAGGTTGCCACATAACATTTCACAACCCGCTTATTATGCTAAGGACCCCCTATTTTTAATTGTGTAACATGTTTGAGGCAGCAGCAGCAGTCCAATAAATGAAAAATTTTGTTTTTTGTTTCTCTCTTCCGCTGGTAAACTTCATTAAAAAGTTCCTTGTACAACAAGAACAACAACTACAAGAAAATATTCAAGGAATTGAACATTTTAATGGTTTGCAAAAACAAAACTATGTTGCCACACACACACAAAAACATACAAAAACTACTTCAAAAATTATCCAGAAAACTGTAAACCGTGAGTGCTGTACAACAACAACAACAACAACAACAATGTTGTGACAAAAATACTTATATTAGGCTTCCCCTTTTTCTAAAATAAGATGTGCCTTGCCATGCCGTGCCTGCCATCGAAAAAAAACCCCAAAACATCCTAAAAGCCTACAACTATAACCATATTTTGTGGGTCTTGCGAATGAACATTAAAAGTACTCGAACGGCTTCTCCTCCTCCTCTCTTTTAGTGAAGATGTTGGCCGAACAGTCAGGCAGTAGTCGTAGTCTGGGTGTTGATGGTGGTCAATAGTGGTCAATGGCCATAATGAACATTTCGTACGTTTATCGTTTCCTTTATACGTTCATTTTCTTCATTTCGTTTCATAGAAAACTTGAATTCAATAGATGTGCATAGACTCACACATACACACACACACATACATTTACGCAATAATTATGAAAATAGAAGAGTCTGCAAGTGATATCATTAGAAAAATTTCGCATACGCACTGCACTTTCCTGGACTCAATGTACAAATATTGCATTAAGCACAGCACAGCACAGCACAGCACAGTGAGGAGATTCAATGGACAACGAAGAGTACAAGAATGCCTGCAAGTAGTCTTTGGACAGGAGATTCTAAGTCCATGCGTGCACATGACTGACTGGTTTTACTTGTTAGAGGACAGTCGAGGATAGAAAAGTAGCAGAACTGAAGCTGAAGTTTAAGCAGTTGATAGTTTGTTATCATCCCGGTTAGGTTAAGTTAGGTTTTATGGACAGGCCACTGTCAAACATTCGTACCAAGATTACGAAACTCACTCATCACTTTGTAACCAGCCTTTTCTTCCAAGATAACAGATCGGACTACTAATGAAGGTTGGATTTATTCTAGTCCCTAAGAGAATTAATTTCTTTGAATGCAAACTTCCCGGAGAGTAACAACAGAAATACGTATGGCACCTGCATGTACCTTTTTCCAGAAGTTTCCTTCCGTTAAAACTAAAAAGCAAACATGAAGTGTCCTAAAATAACTCTGCTACATAGTGTCCTCTTTCTCTTACCAGTTTTAGCTGTTTTCTTATTGCTTTGTGATCATGTCTTGGAAATAACAAGATTTTTATGCAACAACTTAGACGCCAACCATCTAAAAGAGGATGTATTTATGGCGATTGAAAGAAGCAAACATTGCCTACAAAGACGGGTAAAACTTTAAAATCACACAAGCTTTGTTAATATCTTAGGAGAGCAGAAAAAACTTATTCAAAACTTCTAAGAGCCATTGAGATCTAGAACAACCCGGTTCATAAATGCTATATGTTAACAGTCTGCTGCGCTAGCTAGCTTGCACGCTAACCGTGCAATACCCAAAGAAGCAATTGATATAAAATCCGGGAAGATCCCAATAGATATCCACATAAAGAAGCTTCACCGGCAAAAGGAAATTGGAGAAGCTTCTATTAGAAAATTTTACAACCACACACAGATCCTATCACACCCTGAATGCTGCCGACGATACCTCTCCCGGCTTAAAAAGATAGTTTCACGTGTCCAAACTGCTCGAGAGAACTCGAAACAGATGAACACGTAACTTGTGCGAGCGTCAGATTAACGAAAGAACGTAGGCCATTAGAGGAGATGTTTGGCTGCCGTTGTAAAGCGACAATTGGAGCCACTAACGTAACTGGAAAGTGACGTAGTCGTGAGAGAATACAGAGCGCTACAAGAAAAGCTGGAGTAGCAATGAGATTGTAAAATAGTTTGACGTTCGTGTTTGGAAAGAGGAGAAATTTGGCTGTCGACCAATCGTTGAAACGTGAGGTAGTCGGGAAAGAGCGCTGCAACAAAGGCTGGAGCAACAATGAGATTGTCAACTGGAAGACGACCATTAGAAAGATCAGAAGTTTGACTGCCGCCCAATCGTTGTAAAACGGCAAGTAGAGCCCCTAACATAACTGGAACGTAGCATAGTCGAGCGAGAATACAAAGCGCTGCAACAATAGCTGGAGCAACAGTGAGATTGTAAACTGGTTTGGTAAACTGGAGAAATTTGGCTGTCGACCAATCATTGTAAAACGGCAAGTGGAGCCCCTAACATAATTGGAACGTGACGTAGTGGAGAAAGAATACAGAGCGCTGCAACAAAAGCTGGACCAAAAATGAGATTGTAAACTAGTTTGGTGATCATTTTTGGAAGACCACCATGAAAGTTGTGAAAATAAAGCGAGTAGTTTAGCTTTCTGGTGAGTCCACTGATGTTACACTTCAACCGTGGTTCTGGGTGAATACCAAAGTGGAAGTTCTGTACTAATGAGCCTCTCAAGTGCTATAAACCTGGTTAAAACGAAAATACTGTTGTAGGTACACAACCGTAGCCTAGTAGGTAGTGTGTTTGGGTTATCAGACGTGAGGCCTTGGTGCAAACCCCATGTCAGATATTTCCAAGAAAACGAAAAATGTGAAAATATTTCTTTGGCGACTACCTCTCTGCAGAGTTCTGACAAAAACTCTGAGAGTAAATAAAAATTAGCCATGAAGAAGTTTCTCAAAAATCTATCGTTCGGAGTCGACTTTAAACTGTAGGTCCCACCACTAGTGTACAAAATTAACGCACACACAACATAAGTGCTGGGAGAAGCTAGGTCGTAATCCTGACTGAAGGGTTGTAATGACCAAATTATTCATGTAGTTTAGCTATCTGGTCAGCCCACTGACTTAAATCGTGGTTCTTGAAGAATCCCACCGTGGAAGCCCCGTACTAAATACGTATCTCCTTTGCTTTAAACCTCGTTAAAAAAGATGCTGTTGCAGGTACACTGAGTGAAAAATGTGGTGATAGGTCAGTACAAATTCGGTGAAGATTTCAATTTCTAGATATCTGGTACGTGGTTCTTAACTTTTTAATTATCGGGCATCGCTAGGAGCGTTGATTAATCTCTCAACGTTGAGATATGTTGCAGACACATACATACATACATAATTGGTCATTACAACCCTTCAGTCAGGATTACGACCTACTTTCTCCACTTATCACACACAAGATAATTTTATACATGAGTGGTGGGACCTACAGTTTAAAGTCGACTCCGAACGACATTTTTGAGAAACTTCTTCATGGCTAATTTTTATTTACTCTCAGAGTTTTTGCCAGAAATCTGCTGAGAGGAAGTCGCAGAAGAAATACTTTTTGTATTTTGTTTTGATGTCTGGCCTGGGGCTCGAACCCTGGCTTTACGTCTAATAAGCCAACACATTACCGACTAGACTACGGCGACTACAGATGTTGCAGATACGTTGAGATATGTTGCAGCCTGTTCAAGTCGTACACATAGCCATGCAATGACTTCAACTAGACGAAAACAAGGTCTCCAACTAACTCTTACTATCGCTTTTATAACAAGTCATACGACAATATGGAACTCAACTGTTGCTCGTTTTACCATTGCGACTGTGTGCTGTATACAGCGGGCAAATAAAATTTTTTCAAAGACACTTTGTATACACATGTAAACCTGGAGATTTTTATATGCAAGTAGAACTTAAAACTCTAGATTTCTACTTCTATATACGCTAGTAAATGCATACACATACATAAAGGAACGTCCAATTGTATATATGTTGCTATGGATACATACAAATATGTATCCTTTATACATACGTACAAATATGTATCCATCCATGTTGTTTATGATGACTATTCCAAGGTTTTCAACTTTATTTTAGAATTTTTGCAGTTTTGCTTCCTCTTTCAAAAATACAGTGCGTATTTGTTTGATAATTTTTTTCTTAGTTGTTGTTGTTGTTGTGGATACATCTACAATTGAATGATGAACGAACGTACATACATGTGTATATATATATCTGTAGTGTATAGGCATATAGGAAATTGTCCAAACACTGTACAAAAAGCCACTAAGAAATGTTGAAAGCAAAACAGAAACAAAAAACAAACAAAAAACAGGGATAATATATGTACAAGTAGGAAACAAGAAAACAAGGAAAAGAAGATACAGAAATTGCAAAAACTTTTATATTCAATATATAGGCCTCCCTTGCAAACCTACAATGCTTTTGTTGTTGTTTTTGTTGCACTGTTAGACAGTCTTTTTCGTCAATTGATAAATGCGTACGACGTTGTTTTGCCCCATGAAGATTTGGCTGGCTTTGCATTATAGTACCACACAACAGCATAAAGCATTGAGATAATGATTTTGAAAGAGTTAGGAATGGTCAGTCAGAGACAGAGGTACACGAAAATTATTGTCAAAAGAAAACACACATAAAACAGAGAGAGACAGTGCAAAAGAAAGAAAAGTTTTTAGGCAGTGGGTCAGTAAAATAGAAATTTGAATAAAACAGGAGTTACAAAAACAAAAAACACACAATGAATGATACTTTTTGGCAAAACAGAAACAAAAATAAAAGGAAATAAAAATTAGTTTTCATAATTCATTTTTAGCTAAAAGAAAAGAAAACAAAACTCAAAAAGGGTTTATAAATTTACAGGTAAAAATCTACGAATGGATGGCATTTTAATGCATTCAAATCCTATATTTGTTGGCATAGCTGATGGTATCAACTTAGAAGCTCTTGACGGTCTGGACAACAGAAACCGATGTGGGCCAAGTACACAATTCAACTGATTTCCGTAATTGCTTCGGTTAATTGTCCAAACGTTTTGCCTGTCGTAATACGACAACGCAATACAGTCATTAAAAGAAAAGATTTGTTTCCCACGATATTATATTTCTATGTACTGCTCAATTCTTTTGCAGAATACAACCATTTGAGTCACCGTAGTTTCTAAACTCGATCGCTCGGAGTCGGCCTTAAGCTATAGGTTCCTACCGCTCATGAATCAAATCAACACACAGAACACAGGTGGTGTTTGAAGCTAAGTTATAGTCCTGACTAAAGTGTTGTAATGACCAATAAATTAAGTACAACCATTTGTAACCGATTAACCAATTGATCGTATATAGCATTACAAAGAGAATTTGTGGTGTAGTTTTAATACTAGTGTAGGGACTCTGTACAATTACAAACCCTTTCTGCCTTTCCTTACAATAGAAACTGAATGAAATCTTATTTTCGCCTGCCCTGATATATAGGAAAAAATGTGCTGAAATCATCCTGTATGATACCATATCCGCCCTTTGACGCACTGGACATCCATATATTTGGGAATAAAGCATAGGAATAGCTTCAGCTTTCATTTTATCTATGAGTGATGCTACCTATAGTTTAATATCGAAAACAAACATTCATTTTCAGAATCTTTTTCAACACAAATGAATTGCCCTTAAAGGTTTTGCCTTGAGATCTCCATGTCAGAACTGAAGTCGAACTCCCAAGCTCTTGTTTAGAAAGCCAACACAATATTCCCTACAGAACAGTGACCAATAATGAAGTAGAAATTTATCAAATCGTCACTATACTTAAACACAAACTGACGTTTTTATCGTACTGGCAGAATTCTCGACAATGACTGTTTGACCATCGCCACGCCACTTTATAAATCATACGAGAACGAGAAAATGGAAAGATTTATGTAAGAGGTGCTCCTTGTATGTTTGAAAATTAAAGTCTTCCGACAAGAAGAGAAGGTGACGTAATAAGAAAAAAACTAACCTTGTCTGTGCCATTGTCCGAAGAAAAGTTCACACCACTTTTAAAATAATATCATGCGATTATCCTTTGAAAGTGCATTGCAAAGGGCCCAATAGGCTTAGAATCTAATTAAACCTGATCCGTAGGAACATGGAATAGCTTCTAATAGAGTCTGGATGTATGAAAAAAAAGGTCGAATAAAATCTAAAGTACTTATTTTAGAAAAAAGACAACAAAACCTTAAAGAAATAACAATAAAAAAAATACGATAACAAAATAACCAAGGAATCGTGGGAATAGGGATAAACAGATGCTTAACTATAATTATAAAGCAACATATGAAACTCAGAAGATATAGGAAAGTAAACAAATAGTATAACAATAACAAATCAACAGTAAGGTTCTAGAACTTGCCAGACAGGCGAAAATGAAGTATAAATAGTGAAAAAGGTAACGTTGCCAGTGATATTAAACTCCGCAAAGTCTGTATTTACAGTAAAACACTAGCGGTGTGCTATTAATTTAAATTAATAAAGAATAAAAGAGAAAACAAAACAATTTCTTTTTGTTTAAAATTGCAATCCTCAAAATAAACAGAAAATAGAATGTAAAATAAAAATCTTCAAAATTTTCTACATTTTTTTGGACAAATACAAATTGGACAATGGCTAGTCTGAAAGAATCAAAAATTCCTTTCCTAGGTATCTTAAAAAAGTATAAAATTATGATAAACAAAATTTAAAGCCTATTTCCTGTTGAAAAAACTCCCTTGCCACTGTTATATTTAATTCTATTTTAATTTTTTTTTTTACTACCAAAATAAGTCTGAAAAAATCTCTTTCCATTGAAGCCGCGAATCCATTGCCAACCATTTCACCACCGCTTATATTTGCAATTATTCCCCAACCAACGCTTTCAAAATACCACAACATGTTCCTCTACTATTTTGTTATTTTTTCCCCTTTTTTTTATTTCATTTCGCCATTTCGCGCTATACCGCTATTGCCATTGCAATCATCCAGCCAACCAACCAACCAAACAACCATACCACCTCTATGTGTGCACGAAAAAAAATACATTCAAATTATAATTAAATATTTATACACATAAACAAGAGACTGACTGACTGACTGCTGCTGTTGCTATTGCTATTGCTTTTACTGTTGCAACGATAGCGACAACAACGCGAATATATATAAAAAAAATCATCATATTATAAAGCATATATTCGGGCGCAAACGGACCCATCCCCATCATCTCTGTACACATGCATATGCATGTGAATTAAATGCAAAAAAATTTATGTATGTACATACGCATACAAATGAAATTCATATTTATATAAAAATTGGTAGAAAGCAATATAGAGAGAGAAAGAGAAACAACGTAAAAAGAGAAGTAGAAATTAAAAAAAAAATTAAAAACAAAGTATTAAATTCATACATAAACAAAACCTGCAGGATATATTATGATGGTTGTCATAGTGTCCTTGTTGTATAGTTATGAATTGTAGCTCCAAAAAAAAAAAAAAAAAAAAAAAAAAACACGAAATTTTTTCAAATGTATACTCATATACAACATACACACACTGATATGAAGCTATGTTGAACTACATACATGCATACATATCACACATATACATACATACATATGGAGTATCGACATGAAATGAAAAGAAAAATTGACGTTAAAATTTTTGAATGTTAAAAATCTGACGAGTTCTGTTGCAAACCACAACGACTAAAATCTATGCTATGCTATGTTATGACTATGCTAAGTCCTTACATAGCAGCAGGCCTTAAATTAAGCTCTCTTTTCAATATTGTGGCAGGCAATCATCTATAGATATGAATTGCCATTAGGTATGTCAGATTCTTACCTCCATCGCTAACGTTTCAAATATTACAGACATAATTGGTCATTACAACCCTTTAGTCAGGATTACAACCTAGTTTCTCACACCACATATGTTGTGTGTGCTAATTTTATACATGAGTAGCGGACCTACAGTATATATATAAACCGTTTCATGGCAATTTTATTTACTCTCAGAATTCTTTTTTGCCAGAAATCTGCCTTCCGATATTGCTTCCCATTACTGGGCTATTACTGTCTTGCTTCTATACCACTAGTCCCCCTACCTTATGCGATTTATGATACCGGTAAATCTTTGCAAATTTCCTCTGCTATTTCCAGTCTTTTTGCGACAACTTTAATAAACATTTCCCCTGAATACCTGTACACCTCGAACAGTAGCGTCTTCTCTCTTACATTGTCAGGATCTTCCCGATACAATACATTTGTAAACATTACAACCCCTTAGCCAGACATACAGCCTAGTTTCTCACACCACTCATGTTAGGTGTGCGAATATTAGCCACTTGTGACGGGACCTACAGTTTAACATCGAATCCGAACAGCAGAATTGGGGAAAAATTTTATGGAAAGCAGTTCACTTTCAGAGGTTTTGTCAGAAGATTGCTGATTTAAATCTTGTTTCAAGAGATCAGAGCTGAGCCTCGTGAAATAGATCAACACACTGCTAAATACTCTACTACAACGACCGTTAGGTGATTTTATTTCATTTCAATGTACGCAAAATCTCATGTATTTGATATCAACTTACTTAATTAGTCATTACAGCTCTCTAGTCAGGTTTACAACCTATATTCTCCCACCGCTCGTGTTAAGTGTATTAATTTTATCCACGAGTGGCGGGACATACAGTTCAAAGTCGATTACCAACGACAGATTGTTGAGAATCTTCTCATGGCAATTTATTTCACTCACAGAGTTCTTGCCAGAGAGAGGAAGTCGCCGAAGAAATATTTTCTCATATTTCATTTTGTTGGAGATGTTTGACCAGGGATTTGAACCGAGGCCTTGCGTCTAATAAGCCAACACACTACCTACAAGACTGCGGCGACTTTTAGCACATCTACGTAGTTATAAATAGTCAACCGGCTTTAATTGCTACGTGAGTTCAACTGTAATACAATGCAAATCAAACTGCTAAATATGGCATTGTTAGCCCTAAGAAACGCCCAATTGCTGAGACCACCGTTTAATAGAGAAGTAAGGTTGTCCGCTATACTTTCATTGAGAGAATCGGTATTTGCGGCGTAAGTGTAATGTTTCCAGGCTCTTCAAATTTCGTCATAATCTTGCCAATTCCTTGCACAGTGGGTTGATTATGAAAACACGTTCTTTGGGTATCGTTAAACAACCATTGCGATGATGCGCACGACTGACTATATATACGTATATGTAATGCAATCAGTCTCTTCAAATTTTCAACACAAGCTTTTCAATTCTTTGCACAATGGGTTGATTATAACCAACGCATTTTTCGATTGTTCAGCGACTCATATTCGTAAAGGGTAAAAATTTCAAAATCTAAATAAAAGACACTTTAGATGGAAGATATTTAACTAGCCTTGCCTTAACAGCCTTGCCAGACAGAAGGTTTTAAAACCACTAAATGGATAACCCATTAGAAAGCATTATCACTGTATGTATGTATCGAAATTATTTTAAGTAATCCTATTGATTGCGTACGAATTGCGTGAAGTAATAAGTAAAGTGCCTTTGATTTCCCATTAGACTTTCAATACCGCAAAATTTTTTTTGCTGTCCTTCAATGAGCAGCAATATTATAATGAAACTAATGGAAGTAAACCACACATGATCATAAATATTTTGAAAGAATCAAAAAAAACCACCCCACGAAATATAAAAATCACACACACGTACCTAAGTATGTACGAAAAAGATCTCTACACTCAAATGTACAGAAAAAGCCTTCATTATAGTAAAAGTAGTAGAAGTAGCCGAAGCCCCAATAAAAGAGCCCCAAAAAAACCCATATTATTTGTACGGATCAAAAAGCGAAAAACACACGAGAGCAAAAAAAAATTGCCACAGAAACTAAAAATAAAATAATGAACGAACCAACAGCCTCTACAGCCTCAACATCCCCCATAGCTGCACATACATACGTGTTCATCTTATTTTCTTCGTTCGATTTTTTTCTTTTGCCATTTTGGTGGGCCAAATCATATCTCATATATCGATGGGTTGCAGCCGGTGGAACGATTGTATGCAGTACGTTACGTTTCCTGTTTATATGGATGAGGAGTACGTAATAGTATGTATGTGTGTGTGTTTATTTGTGTGCGTGTTGTTTTGTTTTTGCATTTTGGTTTGTTCAATTCTTCATGGCCTGGTTGGTATGATGATATAAAAACCCAATCGAACGTTCAAAATTCAATACAAAAATCGTTGCGCATCGTTGCATAATTTACAACATACTCACATACATGCTTACTCACACAGCCATACTTAAATATACAACAAATACAAACATGATGATTGGTAGAGTTAAAAAGGTAAAGCTGATAGCAAATAATTAGAGCACCAGTAGAAGATTATTTGAAATGCTATCGCCAAAGAATTCTTTGTACTTGAAAGCAGAGGACAACGTTTAGTTCTCTGTAATCGGATTAACCTTGAATAGCACATAGTTTTATAGAAAATGGAAAGGTCAAAAGGTTAAGAGAAGGTACTGTTTTAGGACCTAGAGACAGGTTGGGCGTTACATGGGACCGGGGATATGGCGATTTATCACAAATAAGCAAAAAAAGTGCTCTATATATGAAATGCATATCATCATCCAAAAAATGCAAGCCATTAACCAAAAAGTGCAAGTTATTGACCAAAAAGTGCAAGTCATCAACCAAAAACTGCAAGTTATCGCCCCAAAGAATGCAAGTCACACAACAAAAAAAGTACAAGTCATCAACCATAAAATGCAAGGCATCAACCAAAAACTTAAAGTCATCGGCCAACAATTTTCTCTCTCTTTTCTAGGTCTACACTGCTTCTACAGTGAACTAAAATTGAATTTAGAACTTTAACTTAATCTTCCAATGGCACTGTCACTTATTTACCAAGAAAATCTTCAAATTAATAAACTAAAGAAAACATACATGTCTAATAATGTAACACCAACTGTTTATGCTGGCAAAAGAAAAATGAAAAGAACAGTGGTTGTATGTAGAAAAAATACAACGCAAAATAACGCTGGCAGCAACAAAAAAATAAAAGTTGATATTTTTCGCAGCAGTGGAGGCAAAAAAAAAAATGCAAAAACAAAATAAAAAATACAGACCCTGTTACAGTTGTAGTTGAACTAACACATACACTTGAACGCTTTTTTGCGCCCAAATGGCTGATATGTTTCTACTTTCACAACCTCCGCCGCCTTCACTACAACAAGATATTACTATGACTGCCATAGCTTGCTACCAAATACTCCCACATACTTGCACAACACAACGACGACTTAAAACAGCACTCGCACACTCACACATATAATAAATGCAATTTTATTATTTACAGTACCCTTTGGCCCCTTAACTCTATGCAATGTTTTTTTTTTGCACAACAATGTTAAGGCAACAACAGTAACAACAACAATAATACAGAAATGGTAGTAGTTTCACATGTATGTACGTTTCCTATCAAAAATACAAGGAAAAAACAAAACCAAATCGAGTTCAATACTGTTGAGTGGGTCGTACGTTATATTGTTTGTATGTAAGCCAGTGTGGGTGTGTGGACCTGTATATGAAAGCATTTGTGGTTATGTGTGATAGTAGTAGCAGTAGTTGTTGTTGTTGTTGTTGTCGTTTTATAGATGATATTTCCATCATATATCGAATTTTCATTTCAGATTTTTCTTAACCTGTAAGGTTTTTAAGTGAAACCCCTATAGGAAATGAAAGAGACAGAATTAGTAAAACAAATATGACTTCATAAAGCTAAATTACAGATGAAAGGTCAAAGGTTACATTTTATACAAATTATATGAACAGGCCTGAACACAAAAGAGTAAGTGTTCCTGTGCGATTGATCGCTTTTGAGAGAAGCTGCTGCATCGCTACAAAATCAATACGTTTCTGAATTGATGATGACTAATTGCTTCCACAATTCCGATCTACAGTGTGAATATAAATTGGACATTCAAACGCTTAACGATTGTCAATTAAACACGCACAAGATGTCGGATATGATCTGATTTGAATGGAGAATTGAAGAAATTTTAATGTCGATATCTGGTCATAGAAAATAGTTCAGTTAAGACAAACCCAAGCTAAAAAGCACTATTACAATGGTTTCAGTGAGTGAGAGTCACAATGGAGTTATCTTCTAATGGCAGGTTAAGTGGTGAACTGTCCCTGACGCAAAATAACCGGGGGTCAAACGTTTCCTACAAGAAAACAATATGACTCCAAAATTAATCTTAGTATTACAGCAATTTTTATATTGGAGAGTTCAATTAGGGATGTAGGAAAAGAAAAGAACTTTAACCTTCTTCCTGACAAGAGCACAGCTTTGACACATCGGATGCAATGTAGTCTCTGCCTCATCTTCAAAGTTATAGCTCCTGTAGAAATCATTAAAGCGATTGCCGTAGTGTGTTGCGTCTGGTAGTTAGTGTGTTGGCTTATGAGACGTAAGGCCACGGTTCAAATCCCAAGACAGATCTCTCGAACAAAACGAAATATGAAAATATATTTCTTCGGCTTTCTTTCTCTCTGCAGATTTCTGGCAAAAACTCTTGCCATGAATAGTTTCTCAAAAATTTGTCGTTCAAAGTCGACTTTAAAATGTAGGCCCCGCTACTCATATATAAAATAAATACACACAACAGAAGTGATGTGAGAAGTTAGGTTCTAATCTAGACTGAAGAGTTCCAATGACCACCTTTTTTATGAATCCCAAATCTATCAACTTGTCTGCCAATAAACCTGTGGCCAGCGAGAATTGCAGTTTTGTGATGAATTTAAGAAGAGAAAGGTAGTATCTGCCTCCTCCTCAGACCCAAAGCACTTGCAAAAATCATTAAAGCGAATGCCAAATCTACCAAGTTGTCTGCCTGCATGATGGATTTAAGAAGAGAAGACAATCAGTTCTATTCTTATCCATACAAGTCCAGCAGAATGTACAGTGCTGGTCTTATAATTAGAAACGACTTATCAACATGTATGTTTGTTAATTTGTTTTACAGTTTTAACTGTGTACCTGGGATCAAAGGTTTTGTTTGGAGGACGTCTTCAATACGTTTTTCCATCAGATTGGGACAAATTAAACTTAGATTCGTTACTCCAGAGAACTCTGTTCCAGAAACATCGTTTCTAATTATAAGGCCACCATTGTACCTTCTGATGCTTACGAGCTGTTGAGCCTCCCTGTAAAACAAGCCCAGAATATCTGGTTTAACTGAGACAATAGGGACATGTCCTATGCCCTGTAACATGTCGGAGATTATGAACTTCATTTCGGCCCACCCCAGTTCGGCAGCAATGAAATTTTCCTATGTCCCGGACTTTTAATGATCCTGACTAATCTGCGGTTTTCATGGGCGAGGATGGGCTTTATTATTGAATAAACCCAAGTATACTGGCCTTGAAGTCCCCGTAGTCTAGTAGGTAAGTAGTGTGCTGGCTTATTAGACGTAAAGCTAGGGTTCAAACCCCAAGTCAGACATCTCCAACAAAAAGAAATCTGAAAAAATATTTTTTCAATGACTTCCTCTCAGCAGTTTTCCGGCAAAAGCTCTGAGAGTAAATAAAATTGCTATGAAAAATTTCCCAAAAATCTGTGCAGAACATTAATATTTGCTTATTGGCACGATACAATTTCTCAATTTCCTATCAGACCCCTAGTAAAACCGCATACAATTCATCAGAACAAGTCGGCGCGGTATCCAACAGTTTTACACAGGCCTGTACAATAATAACAGCAACAACAATCAAACCAAAAAAAAGAGAGTAGAGAAGAGAAGAGAACCAGAGTAACAAAAGTATCCTGTATACAATTGTATTTGTAACTGCTGCTCTCTATAACCACTTATAGCAGTAGCAGTACGATTTCAATTTTTTTTCCTTTTTTGATGTTTTTCTCTTGCTCTCTGCATTTATTTTCTGAAAATGTGTACCTCGTCTGTAGTACAACAATTCATATGTTGTTGTGTTTAACTCGTTGAAGTTGAAGTTGAAGTTTTTCTCTCTTTCCATCCATTTGTTGTTTGTTGTTGTCCGTCGAAAGGCCTCTGTTAAAATGTTATTATTGTTGCTGTTGTTGTTGTTATATGTAGTTTTGCATTTACGCATATTCTGCTAGCCATGCCACAACGGCCACCCTGGATGGGCAATGCTTTTCATTGCAAATGTTCTTCTACCTTTACGCACTATACGCACACGCATGCAACGTGAAGAAGGCTTGTGCGTTGTGTATCTCTGCATTCGGGAAATTCGTAACAGCAGAGTAGTCAGCAGCAAAAATAATCAATGCGCTGGTTCAGTTCAGTTCAAGTTTGGTCGAAAATTTTATATTTTTTTTCGGTACCAAAATGTTTTTTTTTTTAATTGTAGTTTTCATAATGACGTTGATGACGATAATGTTAATGTTAATGATAATGATGATGATGATGATTATGATACATATGAATGCAAATATAATTTTGAAATGTAAAATGTGGTTAAAAATGTTGTTGCAGCAAAAGGTTGTATAATTTTCATGAGGTTTTCTCCATATACATATCTACAAATAATTTTTATGGAAATTCTCATTTTGCTTTTGTTGTTGTCGTTTGCCTTTTTTTAAAAACCATAAAAGTTTTAATGCAACGCATTTTGCGTGAAATAATTATTGTTATTATAACATAACATATACATATACACTGCGGTTCATCAGGATAGAACCAACATATTTTAAAGTAAAAAAACTGTATAAATTGCAAATACAGATTAAATAAAAAAATTTTGTTTTGCAGAAAGATAGTTGATACTGTAAATGATAATTTAATCACAAAAAATTTTATAAAAATGAATTATAACGGTACTTTTTCACTTTCTTTGTAGTCAAGTATAAAATTTTTCATTTATTTTTTGGTTCAACAGAATAGAACCACTTACATTTTTAACGTAAATCAGTAGGCTGTTGTAATAAAGCTTTATAAAAACGAAATAAAATTAAAATCACAGTTTGTGACTGCAGTTATCTAAATCCATATGTGAAGAAAGAGTTCTGTAAATTTGTCGGAAATGGTAAAAATTGATGTTTACCATCCTGAAAATTATTCTTATCGCGAAATCGATAGACAAATAGGGCGAAGTCATAATGTGGTAATGAATTACACAAAACATCATGAAACATGTAATAAAAATTACAAAGGAGGTACTCAGACAGCTCTAACACCACAGGATAAGCAAAAAATTCCTCGAATTGCCTCAAATTCAGCCCATTCTACCACTAAAATTAAGCATTTAGCAGGAGTTAAAGCAAGTACATCTACTGTTCGTCACGCTATTTTAAGCAGTGAACATTTACAAGTCCGAAAACTAAAGAAAAAACCTCCATTAAATGCAATCCGCCAACCATAGCGCCTTCAGTTTGCCAAAGATCATATGGCATGTGATGTTCAAAGACAATTAAGCGAAAACGATTGGCGAAAAGTAATTTTTTCGGATGAAAAAATGTCATTTGGATGGCTATAACTTTTATTTTCACGATATGCGTTAGGACCAAAAATATCTGAGCCGCCATTACAGCAGAGAGGGGGCGTTATGCAATTGAATACCCATGCCATATGATATTTGGCAAACTGAAGGCGCTGTTGTTGACGGATTGCATTTAATGGAGGTTTTTTCTTTAGTTTTCGGACTTGTAAATGTTCACTGCTTAAAAAAGCGCAACGAACTGTTGATTTACTTGCTTTAACTCCTGCTAAATGCTTAATTTTAGAGGTAGAATGGTCTGAATTTGTGGCAATTCGAAGAATTTTTCGCTTGTCCTGTAGTGTTAGAGCTGTCTAAGTACCTTCTTTGTAATTTTTATTATATTTTTCACGATATTTTATGTAATTCATTACCACATTACGACTTCGTCTAATTTGTCTATTGATTTCGCGATAAGAATAATTTTCAGAATGGTAAAAATCAATTTTTACCATTTCAGACGAATTTAAAGAACTCTTTCTTCCCATATTGATTTACATAAATGCAGTCACAAACTGCAATTTTAATTTTATTTGGTTTTTATAAAGCTTTACTACAACCACCCACTGATTTAAGTTAAAAATGTAAGTGGTTCTATTCTGTTGAACCAAAAAATAAATGAAAAATTTTATACTTGACTACAAAGAAAGTGGAAAAGTACCGTTATAATTCATTTTTATAAAAATTTTTGTGCTTAAATTATTATTTACAGTATCAACTATCTTTCTGCAAAACCAAATTTTTTTATTCAATCTGTATTTGCAATTTATACAGTTTTTTTACTTTAAAATATGTTGGTTCTATCCTGATGAACCGCAGTGTACAACCAAGGATATACCACAACTAAAATTAGAAAATATATATTTATCGATGGCAACATGAATGTATGTACATCCCCCTTGATAAGTCATTGGATTTTTCCTATGTACGAAACATAAAATTATCCGAAATTTGAAAATGCTAATCAAACCAATTTCTATTTTTTTTTGGTGCCTTTCACTCTGGGACCAAGCCTATAGGGAAACTTGCATTTATCTTCTGAGCAGAAGACTATGTCATCAATTCAGCTTGTATAGAAAGTGTCAACGGTGAGATATAGCAATACTATCTGACAGCTTGGTGGGGTTAACTTGATACGTATGAAACAGAGTAGGATAGTACGAGACTGTTTGGGAAAGCCGAATCAACTCGGTACGGATGTGCTAATTTTTTTTTACCGGAACGCGTTCCGGATTCCGGTTCACGGTTCGGAAAAACAAGCCGGTTCGTTCCGGTTTTTGTTCCGGTTCAGGTTCGGTTCAAACCCTTGTTTATAAAAATTCATATAAAAATTCGTCAAAAATTAGAAAAAAAAATCAACAATTCTTTTTAATTTTTTTTTTCCAAAACGTCAGCCAATTCTCGTTATCAGAAATCATCTTTAGTAGCGGAACGTGTTCCTGTCCAAAAAGGAAGTACCGGAACGACGTTCCGGAGCATTCCGGCTCGACAACACCACTGCCTTCAACTGAATTTTTGAAACAATGAACAGACAGACAAGCTTGAGAGGTTAACGCCATATCATCAGACTGAGTAGGATAGTATGGGACTGTTTGGGAAAATCGAATCAACTACGTAGGGAAAAAAGAATGAATATTCGCTACAATAAACAGACAAATAAGCTTGAGGTGACGATAACTTTTAGTGAAAATAAATTTTTGGGAGGGTATGCTATACGAAAGGGAATATAAAAAGAGGCAATGAGTATTGCATTGCTGATGAACTAGCCCTGACCGGTATGGAGTCTACAAAGGTATTCCGATGTTCAGTTATTCGTTCGTTTTACAGCGAGAGTCAACATCGTTGGCAGTAGTTGAAGAGAGAAGGGAATAAGCGAACTGATTGTCGTATGTTCTTAAATCGCACAATTGGGATTCTCACAGACTACTAAATTAAGACATGCCGATATACATACATGGCAGTCCTTTGGGTTTTAGGTTTGCGAAAAAAAAAACAATTTTTCACCTCATGTGTCAGTGGCCTGCTATTGCCATGAAAAGGCGAAGGTTCTTAGCCTCATTTTCTGACTTCATTGCAAAATAAAGATTGCTTCAATAGAAATATTTTTTGCTATTGTAAGTTTACAATGGACCTAGCAATCCATTACGACGATATGATTTAAAAATAACACAATAATTCCTTCAACTCTTTCAACTATTTTGAGTTTACCTGTGTGAATTTAATCTTTCGAGCCAATATCACTGCTTCTGAACTGCATAAACCCTTTTTGCATATGTTGAAATAGATGGAGCATTCGCAGAAGAAGCTTCAATGACCAATCGATGTGATTTGTTTGCATTTTTAATGAATAAGTTTCGAAATTTTCGTGGCAAAACAAATATTTCTATTTTTTTTATCAAAGACACAAACCATATATACGATATATTCCATGTACTTGCATACAAGTCAAACTTGTGAACTGATTTGATAGATGATAGGAGACAACTTCTCTATAACATGAATGAAGTTCAAAGACTAAGCTCTTTTATATTGCTATAACTGAACGATAAAATCCAATCTATAATGCTAGTCAGATGACAATATGGATACTAAGACAATATCTTGATTGGAACAGGTATTGAAATACCATCGAACAACTGGACCTTAAAGGACCCAAGTATGTTGTACCTATTGAGACGGCTGCCTAACCCACGAACATGCTGTTTTTTAAGCAGATTAATTTAGTTAAAGCGACGTAATATACATTAAAAACAATTTACTTTGCTAGCCCATGTTGTCTGTTTTCACGCAAAAGGGCTCTTAGGTTAGGTTAGGTTAGGTTAGAGGACCTGTACTTGTCAATTAAGACAAGTACAGTACCCGAAGGTCGAATTGACCCATTGTACAACGTCCTACTTTCTCACGCCACTTATGTTGTGTGTGTTAATTTTTATACATGAGTGGCGGGACCTACAGTTTAAAGTCGACGCCGAACGACAGGTTTTTAAGAAATTTTTCATGGCAATTTTATTTACTCTCAGAATTTTTGCCAGAAATCTGCTGAGGAAGTCGCCAAAGAAATACTTTTTGTATTTTATCTTGATGTCTGGCCTGGGGCTCGAACCCTGGCTTTACGTCTAATAAGCCAACACACTACCTAATAGACTACGGCGACTACTAAAATGGGCTCTTAGTGGGTTTTAAAATCTGATATGTCGAAAAATTTCAAAATCTACTATCATAAGACGCTCTGTTAAGGATTATGGCGATTAAAAGCCTTAAATTAATTTTTTAACAGAATTCTGTTAGTAACATAATTGGACGCAAACCAGGGTAATAGATTTTAAACCCTATCTGCAAATTCATTTGTCTTAATGAAGACTTTTTAGGCTGGCAAGGGACTTGGAAAACGAACAATCTTAAACGAGATATTTTAATCCTTGGCTTCATTTAGGTCTTCTCTTCTTAGAGAATAAAATAAAAAGATTTAAAAAAAAGAAAGTTTTCCTATTTTTTTAACCGCAAATGTGGTTTGATTGGTATTGCTTCCATTAAAACTTGTTTCAGCTTTAAAATTGAAATAAAATGCAACGGAATTGAGTCCTTTTCTATAATTTGGTTCTATAATGCTTTGTCCTGCAACAATGATCACCTTTGACTTGCCTCTTTAATATTGCTTTTATGATTATTTATCACACAATTTAATCTGTTTAAACCACCACCCTTGCAAACAAACAAAGAAATGAATATTGAAACCAAAAGTTTGAAAAGCTACCCCAACTATAACAACTAAACAACACAGGCCAAGGTATTGGTTAACTGACTAAGTGGTGGATAAATAATAAACTCTGGTTACTTGTCTGCCTGATTTTAAAGTTTTTTTTTCTTGTTTGTGTTTACGTTGTATGACTCAATGGTATAATCACTTAATCATTCATGGTTTAATGTATGAATTGTCCCAAACTGGAATTTCTATACAAAAAATTCGTAGAATACAATTCGAAACAACAACCAACCCCCTCCTAATCTAAAGTGATTTAAGGACATGGCTTTGGTGTTTGTGTTTGGCTGCGTAAACACAGGAATGAGTATATGGGGTACTGATGTATTTGAGTCAGTTGCCCTAAGAGGATTTTTGAAACGAATGGGAAAAAGAAATGGAAAGAGAGAGAGAGCGAAAGAGATCGTAAAGCGATAATAAACAATTTGAAATTTATGAATTTTAAACAGAATGTTTATTTACTTTTTGCCACGATAAATATTGAACTATTTTCCTCTCTAGCCTCTTCCTCTGTTTCTATTGTACTCTACTCTTTACAGCTACTGTTTTGCTGTTATCCATCAAGTGATGTATCGAAAAAAAGAAAGGAAAACAAAACAAAAAAAGTGGAATCCTCTAGAAAAACAAAACTTAGAAAACAGAAAATGATTTTCCATTAAACATTTCCCGTATGTACGTGAAGAATTCATCATCCTCCCTTGCTCTTGTGTCTTCTGTTCGTTGTTAGTTTGCAGTCAGTTTAAGTGCATCGCATGTCCTTGCTGTTGGTGGCGTGTGTTCTCTTTGTGGCATTATTTTCATGCCTATGACTATGCCTATGCCTATGCCAGTGCTTTTCTTTTAGTTTCATCGTGTTTGTTGTTGTCGTTTCGTTTTATTTTTCTCTTCTTTTTTTTCTGTTTTGTTGCTTGTGTTCCACTTGGATTTTAATATGCGTATGTATCCTAGTTTATTATGTTGTTGCTGTTTGTTGTTTGTTTGTATTTACCTTTTCCATATCCTTACGCATTTTACTTCTACTACATCCATACAAACATGCATACATATGTACGTACGAGTGTATCTCCGTAGTGAAACACACTCACATGCATACATATATGTCTTGTGTGTAGCAGAATATTTTTATTTGTCCATTTCAATCTGGCCTTCGTTATGTTTGATTAAAACCATTTATTTTTTTGTTCTTGTTGTTGTGTTTCTTCCTTTTGGTTTTCCTATTTTATTTTGTGTTTCTCTTTCTTTAACAGAATTTCTAATTGGTATAACAGAATACTTCCTTGCCATTGATGATGACCTACCGTAAAATTGTAAAGAAAAAATTTGAAATTCGAAAAAAAAGTAGAAGGAAAAACAAGCAAATGGAAAATCCTAATTCAAATTATAATAATTTTTGTTTCTTTTTTTTTAATCTGGAAATCCTGAAAACCCTTTATATTAGGTTCGGTTAGGTTAAGTTAGACGACAGAACCTGCTTGAAGGATAAGAACCTACTTATGCCAGTGTTCAGTATCATTCTAATACTACAATTAATATCTATTACAGACATCAAAAATTTCCTATAATAAACCAAACCGTCTTACTAATCTTTATATTGGAGAGTTCACTATATAATGACAAGCCCACAGCTTCGACAGAATTCATTCGAGGGAATATCATATACCAACTGTGATACCACAAGTATCCGTGCGCCAAACATTCCCCATAAAAAAATCAAACCCACAGCTCCAACAGAATTCATTCGAGGGAATGTCATTTAACAATGAATACATAACCTATAAATCTTTCACTGGCAATAAGCAATGTTTTGTAAAGATCTTGAAAAAGTGGGAAATATCTTCTTCACATGCCATTAAGTCCTATAGAGTCCACATGTTCTGTTAAGTATTCCTTCACAGTGAAGTAAAATGGTTTAGCAGTTAAATTTCAAACGAGAGATATTCTAATTGAAATCTTGTAATCATATTCAACCCCTACCATGCACCTAACCATAGCTATCACCAGCATGAATTACTTCAACAATAAATATGCAAAAAGGTCCGGCAACCCTGGGACTCAATCAACAGAAAGTTTCTCACCACTACAATCAATGCATGTTGACAGACGACGTTGGTTTTTAGGCTACGACAGCAAACCTGCTTCGCTTAGGAAAAAAATTAGAAGCCTATTCGATAAGTCAGTAGTCCATCAGCCACCAGTTTGTTTATATGTAATGTCGGCTGACCAATCATGACACCTAATTTAGAGGATACTCAATGTTAATAATTTCGATTTCAACACTTCTAGATTCACTTTCTCGCCTGAAGTTAGCAAAGCATCAACTTCAACTTCACTTCTACTTAAGAAATATGACTGCTAGACTCCCTGACGAATCTCTGCAGTTATTATTGCAACCTCCTTAAGCATTATTCACGAAAACAAAACAACATGGATTGAGTCTCTACATATTACTGGCTCGTAATCATCGTATATTCAAATTAACGCCAGGTATTGTTTATTTCCAAAGACGTACACATATTAAATCTCTACATCTTCGAAAAAAGCTAGTAAAACAAAACATTGAACCCAAAAGTGGATTATATGCACTCATTAAAGCGGGTATGCTTCAATTCTATTGCCATAACAAATTTGAGGCAGCTCTACAGTATCAACAAGAACAACTCTCTGCCTAGCGCGAAATATGCAGACAAGTTTTTTATTCTGTGAAGCATTTATGCTTAGTGGGTTCTATGTCTGTGTTCTGATGGTTGTGACATGACAAAAGGCCGGTTATGAGCTCAAAATACTTCTAGAAATTTTGAGTGAGCATGAGTAAATATATTCTATATTCTTCTATAATAATTTCCCCTTCATTTCCCCTTCGCTAAACAAGCCCTTATAAACATGTAATCTCACTCCAGAAAAACATTCTAATTGAGCACATATTTCAATGGTGAAGACTTCAACCTGGAAGCCCATGAATTTCCCTACAGGATCAGAATATTTCACTACGGTCTCGGTCCATTCGTATGAAGGACCCTTCTTAAAAGAGTGCCGCTTTTTAAAGGGACAACATGTTAGGTTAGGTTAGGTTAGGTTGCAGTGGTAGCTTTAATTACCAAAGCTCACTTGTGACGCCACAAGTAAACTTTACAAAGTCATGTTGCGAGGCATTTACCGAAATCATAGTGTTAAGAAGAAATCTGTCAGACACGCGATTTATCTGGTCGCAAAGTTCCCTGATCAATTTTGTATGAAACTTGTCGCACTTTATTATAACCACAGTTTCCAATGCTCAGATCTTCACCATCATAAGCAATGGACTTAAATCCAACAGACCCTCTAGTTCCGCCGTAGGAAACGCTAGCCTCTACATCCCGTCAAATTTTATTCGAGCGTTTTTCACATATCTTCTGGCTATCCAAACAATTTGGTTGCTATTGGCCTGACCATCATGATATACATCCAGAGTAGATAATTCTAGGGTTACACCCCCCGGTATTTCTGTGCAGGCCCTCTGCCTGTCATTATGGTTTATTCGGCCTCTTCTGAAATACGCTCTATATGAGTCTTCCAAGTCAGTTTAATGCCCAATGTTACTCCCAGATATTTATCAGCGTTTAGCTTTAACCTCACTGATAGGAATCAAAGCTTTACAATATTAAGACTTCTTTAAATGATGAAAAGAGTCTCTTCAAAATTGCCTTTGGCCATCAGAAATATGTATGTATGTCATCTGCATATCGTCGTCCGTCAATGACCGCCTCAGATAGTTTATTCAAGAATTCATTTACAACCAAGCTTCATATGGGTGGTGATCGCAGCTGATTGTGTGCCATCCATCTGGATCTTAGAGCACCTACACGATTTCTATTTTAAGCCCTATCTAAAACATCGTGCGGTGCAAGCAAACAAATGCGCCCTCTGTATCAAGAAAAGTGCAGATTGAGATCGATTAACAACGTCTTTTACAATAAATGACCATAACAAGACTACTGAAATCACAATCGAGCTTTACTGCATCTTCTAGTAGGTTTTAAATCTCCCAATAAGCATTATTACGCTCATAGACCATTTTTTAAATTCGATTCAAATTGTTTTTTTTTTTGCTTTTTTAAGCAGCATATTTGCATATTTCTAACTACATCACCCACTAAATAATTCCATTGGGCCTCAGTTAAGCAAAGAATGAGTGTAAGAGAGACAACATAAAACTATGTATTGTTAATACAATAAACCGCAATACAACAACAACAAAGTGTTTAATGTTCAGTTTCTAAATTATTTAATACCAATAACTACAAAAACAATAACAATAACCATAAAATTATAATATTTCCCTTTTATTGTGTGCGTATGAGTGTTAAGCCTCTGTTTATGATCCCGACAATGTCCATAAATATCGCTGCCTATCGATGAAACTCTACCCGCAAGTACAACGAGTGAGTGGGACTTTTGGTATTGGATGTTGGGTGTTGGAGGTGCTTCATCTAACTGACAGAGAGTGGTTTTGTGTTGGTGGTTTTATTCACTGATAATTAGATAAAAAAAGGTATTGCAAGACCACACCTAAAAATTCATTTTTTTACACCGTTATTTTATTCACCGTTAAAGCAAAAGAATGCAATTTAGTTAATTTTTTTGTTAATATAAAAAATATGTGCGAATGTTTAAGGATGTTGGAATGCGTTCACTGCTGGCTGCATGGTTGGCGTTAAATAATGCGACACATTTTGGCGGACATACTTTGCTGCCCTTTGTTACTACACTCCTGTTTGCCATGCTTTGTTTGCATGTCCTGTGAGAGTGGTATACATACATACTTATTAATAAAAATATTGAATTTTTATTGGTGTTGGTGTATTTTGTTTTTCGGTGGAAATTATTTTAAATATTTGATATTCACGATGATAATGGACATTTTGGTAATGGAGTGGTTACACTTAGGAGAGGTTGTAGAATTATGGGATTGGATTTTTTATGAGTAAACGGAATACTTTTTTTAGTTCTGTTTAACCGCTTGAGTGCGAATCGTCGCTATAGCGACGAATAGGTAATGCGCCAAAATCGCGGTTTGTCAATTTAGCAACGATTGCGTCAGTCAGAGTTTGGCGTTCAGTTAGTGAGGACTGCTGCGACTGTTATGAATAAAAAAATATTCTTTCTGAATTTCTCATAACAATTTTCCATTCATTTACCCTAAACCCATAGCACTCAAACGGTTAATACAATAGGAATGTTAGAAAAGTTAGATTTTAGGCATGAGGCCACGGTTCAAACACCTGGTCATACATCTCGAACTAAACGAAATTATGAAAAAATAGTCCTTCAATGACTTTCTCTCAGCAGATTTCTTTCAAAAACTCAGATTAAAATAAAATTGCCATTAAAAATTTCTTAAATATCAGTCGTTCAGAGTGGGCTTGAAACTGTAGGTCCTGCCAGCCATGGATAAAAAACACACGCATTGGTGGTGTAACAAACTAGGTTGTAATCCTGACTAAATGGTTTGTAATGGCTAATTACGTGTGTTATGTTATGTAGATTATAATACAATAAGCCTATGCTTTAAGAGAGTAGTTAGGATTCATTGCAATTCAATATCATAACAATTTTTATTCATGTAATGGTTTCCAAACCATCGGTTTGGCTAGCCTTTAAGCTGTTAAAGAACTTTTTATCTACACTGTCACTTATATATTAAAAGTAAAAGATTTTCCATTTAAGAATATGGAGTGTTTAATAAACGCAGAAAGTATAAAACTTGGTCACACTTACAACAAACGTAGTGATTCAAACGTGGCCATTTTTCAAGCAATACGTGGGGATTGATATAGGTTGTCAAAATACGACTTACGGCGAAATCATAAAGAAATTTGAAGAGACTACAAGCGTTACAGAATTGGTCAAGTAAAGATTTTCCATTTAAGAGGATGGAGTGTTTAATAAAACTTGGTCGAATTTACAACAAACGTGGTGTTTCAAACGCCGCTGATTCAAAGGCCACTTTTCAAGCAATACGTGGTGATACATAGGTTGTCATAATCGACTTACTAAGCAAGGTATTGGCAAAATCATAAAGAAATCTGAAGAGACTCCAACGTTACAGAATTGGTCAGGTTTGTACATCACGGCAATGTACACACTTGTAAAAATATTGCTTCTGTCAGAGTAAGTGTGGCGGATAATCCAATAATCCAATAATTTGTCGATTCTACGGCTTTCTTAGCAATTGGACTTACTAACTCCTCAACATTGCATATTTAACATTTGAATTTGCCCCTCCATCCACATAAAATCTAACTCAAGCAACAATTAAAGCCAACTGATCATTCACAAGGTCTTAGATATGCTGTATGCTTACTAGAGCAAAAGACTTTTAATGCTAATTTTACGTACAAAATTTTCTCTTGCGATAAAGCACATTTCTCAATCGGTTGTTGCAACAACAAGCAAAATTATTGTCTATAGGGATCGAGGAACCCAGTTGTTATTGTAGAAAATATCATTGCATTCAAAATTATTGTTGGCAAGCATTGGGGTCATGAGGTCTCATTAGCCGTATTTAATAAACTTGCAAGAATTCAGATCTCAATGGAGGTATGATAACCCACTTCTTTTGACAAACTTTTAAACATTATGAACTGGAAGACCGATACGTCTGATTTGATACTTTCATAAGGTTTTGGCAGCGTCAATTAGCCATTAAAATCATGCTTTTGGACGTTTTTAGCCATTTTTCGTTGTCAAAACCTGCAAAGAGATACACCAAGTCAATTAAACCTCTCCAAAGGTGTTCAACCTCATTCTACAAAGACACGAACAGACACAGCAAAGATACTCTGTCGGCTGTTAAAGTCTGAATTTCATGTTCGCTGAAATATCTAAACAGTGTGAGCGTTATTATCTCCAATAAACGTTGAAGATCTCTCAACACTTTAAATCATTTTGGATTTAAGAAACTCAATATTAAATTCATTTTTTAAGACGATTACATAAACAATAATATAAGATCACATATATAACGACATATGCATCCTACTAAACTTAATTCAATGGTCATTACTACTCTTTAGTTAGGATGATAACCTAGCTTCTCACACCACCAATGTGGTGTGCATTAATTTAATGTCGATTTTTGAGAAACTTATTCGCAATTTCATTTTCTCTTAGATTTTTGACCAGAGTTCTAGGTCAGAGGAAGTCGGAGAATGAAATATTTTTTCATATGTCGTTTTATTCTAGATTTCTGAGCTACCTACTAGACTACGGAATTCAGCCTATTTAAAAAACGGATCAAGACCAAGACAATCTATCAGTTAATCGTTAAGCTGACGGCTCAATATATCTTCATCTAGCCCAATCCAATTTAAACGTTCAAAATAAATCCTTTAGACAGGCTCTATCCTGCAGCCTTTGCGCAAAAGAAAAAATTCAAGACTAAAATCTCATTTTGCAGCGTACACTGAAATGAATTCAAGCTTGAATCAAAGTTCAAATTTGCAAGTTGAATATAAATTTAATTCATCAATAAGTCAGGCCGCTAATATTGCTAAATGATGCCATCACGCAATCACAAAAAATAAATTCAAACGTTAAAAATATATCTGCCAGATAGATCATAATCTGAAATATCTCTGGGGGACTTTGCGTAAGTAATGCGCCTGCGAGACATGATTACACTCTCAAAAATCTCATTTTCCATTACGAAGTAAAAATTTCTCTATTAAAGTGGCATAGTTGAGCAGTACCTCACCGATTCAGGTAAATTCTACCCAAAAATTTCTCCTGCGGCCGTGTATACGCTAAGTAGCGTCAAATAAGTGAGAGATTTTGTTCTCCCTTTGACTCTTCTTAAATGTTAACCGAAATCGGACCTAACTAGTGCCTGTGAGACTATGCATCGACAATGTATATCAGTTTCCTGGCGTAGATTTTTCTATGGAAACACACAGTACTTGGGCAATATCTAAACGATTCAGAGGCCGTCCCATATCCATTTTTGGGCTGGCCATTAAAACCTTCAAGATAGTTAAGTAATCTGTGAGAAATAAGCAGCGAGTACCTTTAGATCTGTCCCATAATAAACGTGAGTGACAAAATGGGCGCCAATTTTTATTTGTCTACAACATCTTAAGCATTTTATTTTTACACTTGTATTGATAGATTAATTTTAATATTAAATTTCTTTTTACACTCACCTGCACCATTTTTATTATTTTATTTTTCCTTAATTGGCTTCTGCAATGATGATTTTTAAAATAAATTCTATAAAAACACTTTTTATTTAATTTTTCACTTCTTTTTCGCACCGTTTATCAACACCCACTACACGTGTTTGGTTGATAAGCAAAAGTTTGTTTCTAAACAAATGTTGCTAAACAAGACAAGTTTTCTTAAGAAAAATCACAACAATGCAAGCAAACACACCACAATATTTAGTTTTAAGAATTAGAATTCATTTAAAATTTTTATTAATTAAATAAATATTCTTTTATTTACTTAATAACTTGTTTCTTTTCGTGTATTTTTACAATTTTAAATTAAAAATTATTTTTATTTACAATTTTTCTTTGATTAGTTTTGTGTTTTTCTTTTATTTTTATTTTAAATTTCTTAAGATTTTTTTGTTGCTGTTTTAAGTGTTGTGCTCTTTCTCTCTCTTACACGTTCTCACAAGTGGAAAGAATGAGCTGTGTAAAGGGAATCTCACAAAAACTAAACTTCTTAACACTCAATTGTTGTTGCTGTAGTTGTTATTTTGTTTCTTTTTTTCTTTCTTTCGCTTTCTTATATTATTTTGCCAAAAAATAATAAAAACTTAAAAAAACACGTGCTCTTTTATTCTAATATTTGTGATTATATTCTAATTCCTTTTTTGTGTTTTGATTTTATTTATAGGTATATTTACATGTATTATTTATTAACTGCTTAAAATATGTTTTAAAAATGTTCTTTTATTAAATTTATTTTTTATTAAAGCCGATTTATATTTAATTTCCAAATTTTGCGTTAATTTTTTAGCGCTTTTAGATGCGCTCGCGTCAATTACAATTTTAAGACAAAAACAGCAGGCCAAAATTGCATTTCAACTCAATGGTAATTCTTTAGAAATGTTTTCATTTTTTCATTTGCAAATTTCACCACTAGTAGAACCGCAAGGGGTGTTTTATTATTGTTTGGCGAAAGAGAGAATGAGCAAATGTCAAAAGGTAAAGTAAGAGAACTAATAACAGGGATGTTATTTCTTAAGAATTATAGGTTGCCAGATGTTATGAATTTGTATATGGAGATGTTAGATAGGCTATTGTACACATTTTTAAGAAATAGAATGTATATATTAGTTTTAATTATAGAAAATAACTAATAATAAATAATTTCGACAAATGTATTTAAAATCTATATATTTCTTCCTAGTTTTGTGATATATTTTCAGGAGTTGACTTCAAAATATTTTTTCTGGCAACACTTTTGTTTGTTTGTTCGTTCAAAAAACGAACAAACGTTTGCAATTTAATTAATTCGTACATCCTTTTTTCTTGTTTGGTTTTTATAAATGAAAATTAAGTAAGCCCCCCTTCGTTCTTTAAGAAAATTTACGGCGTGCTTAAGTATGTGTGTATTGTTTGTTGCTCGTTCGTATGCTATTATGATATTCTGTGTTTGTTGATGTGTCTGCTGTGTGGTATGTGTCGGGGTGTGGTTGCTGGTTTATGGGTTTGTGTGTTGGATTGTTGGAATTTGGTGGGACGGATGGACGACCCCCCATTAACAACAGAAATCAAATACTTTTTAGTGTGTGTTTCCAACGAGATGTATTTTTGGGGAATGTGGTGAATTCATTCGGTGTGGTGAGTTTTCAGTGTGGTGAGTTTTTGCAAAATGTGGTGAATTTTGTACGGTGTGGAGAATACAATTTAAATCCACCAAAGTACCGTTATTCGAAATATGTACTGTATTACCATATATCACTTTCAGTGGTGAATAAATTGGTGTTTGTCTGGAATAAGTAATTTTCTGTTCCATAAGCGGAGCCAATGGGTGGTTATCGGCATGTAGTTACAACATTTTACATTACATTACCACAAACTGTGTTTGGATTAAGGATATTTAATCTCGACTAGTGAAAACACTGCATAAAAGAAGTACTCTCAACGAACGTAGCAAAACCCGACATTTTTCTTTTCGACTTGGAAGGGGCCTTACTAAACTAAAGATTTATTGAAAATTTAATATAAAAGAGAAGGAATGATACAAACAAACTATTAAAACAAACAAACTATAAAAATATTATTGTCCGGTCCTTCTTTCACACTTGCACCTGCGCTTATTTTGGCCTAAATGCGCTCCAAAAAAAATTACAAATTGAAAATGCTTTGTCGTAAAATGTATAATTTTTTTTGTGTTTTGTTTCGTAAGGTCTATCGGATCTAAATTTAACATTAGGAAAAATGTATTAAAAAGAAAAACTATGAATTAAATAAATTTAGTTAGTTGGCTATTATTTATTTTCCCACTCCTTCAGAAGTTAGTTATACAATTTTTCAAAACCCTGGCAACATTGCTGGCTTTTAACGCTATTACTAAACAAATGGAACACAGCTACAACACATTTGTTTACCACATTGAAAATACTATATGGCATCACTAAACAAGCTATAAGTTAAGCAGCCATTGCTGCTTGTATCTATTCGTTGCTGTGTGTATCTCTTTATTGCTGTGTGTGTCTCTGCAAGTGTCAGACGTTTTGTTTGTCGGCTGGCTGTAATATAGAGAAAAATATAGAAAAAATACTGAAAATTTAAAGAAATTTTATTAAAATAAGAGGAGTTTATTTAATAAAACCATGTCGGACCATGAATACGAACGTTTCGAAATAACGGATTATGATTTGAAAAACGAATTCAATACAATGAGACCACGAAGATACCTAAGCAAAGAGCAGCAAATTTATGGTAAGCGGTCTAAACGTTTATTTGTTTTTCTTTAAAAATTTACAAAAAAACTAACAATTTTTCTTATTAAATATTATGTTTAGGAATCTGGGCTAGTGATAGCGACAACGATGACAAAAAATCTTCCCGCAGACGCCGTGGTTCAACTGGCATTCCTAAAGGCCGTTCGGGCAATAAAGACTATACCGCACCCGTAAGTTTTGTGGCCGGTGGCATACAGCAGTCGGGTAAGAAGAAGGATGACAGTGCCGATAGTGACGAAGGGAGTCCTATAACCGATGAAGAGGACACAATGCCAAGCCGGCCTGGTTTTGGTGCTGGAGCCAAGCAAAATTTAATGGATGTAGATTCGGCTAATACTAGTGAAGATTCTGAGGGAGACATGGACGTTGGAAATAACCAACAAACCAGCCAAAAACCTTCGTACTATAATCCCAATCAAACAGGCAATTCTAAACTGGGAGCCTGGGAACAGCACACTAAGGGTATAGGAGCTAAACTATTGCTTCAAATGGGTTATAAACCAGGCAAGGGTCTGGGCAAAGATCTTCAGGGCATTTCCCAGCCTATAGAGGCTCGTGTACGCAGGGGCAGAGGTGCTATAGGTGCTTATGGTTCGGAAAAACCTGCCAGTGTGGGTGGTAAAGAGGTAAGCAAGAGAGGTAGTTAATGCATAAAAATGGTTTAGTTACACCGCCTTTTATTTTTAGCATACGCCACAAATTGATGAGGATGCCCGTGAGGCCAAAGAGTTTAGGGAGAAGCTAAACAAATGGAAAAAGGGAGGCGATAATAAACAGGATAAAGCTCCCAAGCGTTACTACTACAGATCGGTGGAGGAGGTATTGGAAAAGGGCAAGACCACCAATTACTTTATCACCGACAAAATGAGGTAAGTAAGCAAAATGATTTTGAGACAGGATTGTGAAAAGTAATGTTGGTTTCTTTGATGCTTTTTTATAGCAAAAAACTAGGCAATGTACCCGTAATCGATATGACTGGTCCTGAGAAACGTGTATTAAGTGGCTATCATGCCATAGGCCAAACCAGAGTCATGGATGAAGATCTATATGAGTTTAGTGAACAGCCCAAAAGGTCCACTGCGACTGCCTTTGCTATGCCTGAACTTATGCACAATCTTTCCTTCATAGTGGATATGTGCGAAAAGGATATTATTTCCTTGGACTCTGCTCAAACGGCTGCTGTCGATGGCCGTATTGTTTTGGAACAGGAAAAGAAACAATTGGAACAAATTGTTCAATTCGAAACTGCTCATATACGTACTCTAGATAGAGTATTAAAACTAGTGGATGAGCTAACCGCACCTGACTCCCAATTGGATTTGGACAGGGCAGAGAAAATCTTTCTGGAATTACAGCAAAACTATGCCCCAGAGTATCAACAATTTGGCATAGGCGATTTGGCTGCTGGCATTATAGCGCCATTGCTAAAGAATCATTTAGCGGAATGGAAACCTTTGGAGAATCCCACTATGTATGTGGACTTAATTAAGAAATGGCGTGTAATCTTGGAAGGTCATAATGCTAGGCAAGAAGATAATCGTTCGAATGTCTTTGATCCTTATTCCTCTTTGATATGGGCTGGCCTGATACCCAGTTTTCGTTCCTGTGCTGAATTTTGGGATGCTAAACAGCATCATACCATGGCTGCTCTGTTGGATTGTTGGGCGCCCATGTTTCCCAGCTGGATATTGGATTCTGTGCTAGAACAGCTTATATTGCCACGCTTAAGTTCAGCGGTTAAAAATTGGGATCCTTTAACGGATACTGTGCCCATACATATGTGGATTTTACCTTGGAACTCGATATTGGGCCACAAAATGGAGGAGTTTATATATCCTACCATCAGAGAAAAATTGGGTAATGCTTTACAGGCCTGGTCGCCACAAGATCGTTCCGCCAGGGCCATGTTAACACCCTGGAAGGGTGCTTTTAACGAGGAAGAAATGCAAGTGTTCCTATTGCAGCATATCATACCAAAATTGCAAATGGTTTTAACAGAGTTTGTTATTAATCCTTTGCAACAGGATTTGGGTAAGTATTCTATGGGCTTTTTATTGTAGGAAGGTTTTATTTTTAATTAATTTTTCTATTTAACAGAACCCTGGAATCAAGTATGGGAATGGCGTGAACTCATACCCACAATACAACTGGCACAACTCTTGGATAAATTCTTCTTTCCCAAATGGATGCAGGTATTGGTCTTGTGGCTTAATCAATCACCGGACTATACGGAAATATCCCGCTGGTATACGGGCTGGAAGAGTATGTTCTCCGAGGAGATTTTAAGAGAACCCAATATAAAAGAACATCTGAGAAGGGCTCTCGAAATGATGCACAGGGCTACGGATCAGTTAAGTAATCCGGTTAACATTGGACCGGTTGGCGGCAGTATAGGTGCCAATATACACGCTACACCAGTGCCGCCCCCGCCACAACCACCACCACCACCTCCATCCCTATTGGATCTGCAAGTGCCTGCACCGGCACAGCTGGAATTCAAGGAGTTGGTTTCACGTAAATGTGCGGAACGGGGAGTACTGTTTGCGCCTCTTCCGGGGCGCCGAGAATTGGGCAAGCAAATCTATCGTGTGGGAAAATTGTATTGCTATATTGATCGTAATGTTTGTATGATAAGCGATGCTTCGTTTAAGAACTGGATGCCGACACCTTTGCAGCCCATGATAGATCGGGCCATAACGGGCATATTAAATTGATTTACTAATGTAGTAGATGCACCTGAACGACAAAGCCATAACGGTTATTTTAAATTAATTTTATTCATGTAGTAAATATTATTGTATGTATGTACGGACATGGTGTAATAAAGCCATGACGACGGGTATTTTAAATTATATTATTGATGTTGTAAAAGTAGAGATAAACAAACTATTTCATTTATGCACTTTCATATATCGTAATAAACCTCGTAAACTATTAGATTTATATGCCAAAGAGGAGGTCTTACTTTTTTGTAAATGTAGCATAAAATTCCAAAGATAACATGGCACTTAATGGCCTATAAACTGTATTTATTATGGAAACCTTGGTTTCTTTAGAGTCATAAATGATTTGTTTGTTGGGCTTGGCGTGAAAATATTTTATCGCCAACTTATCACCGCAAATTAACTTTAAAAAGCCTTGGTTTTTCAATTTATATTTTTACCTCCTCTGTAATGAACTTCATGCGGTTTATGCTGTAAATTTTTAGAGATTTTTTTTGCCCAGTCACTTTACAAATTGCTTCTCTATTTTTTTAAACTCATAATGAATAAGCAAATTTATCATAAATGTGTATACAAATAAATATTTATGTTTTCATAGCATAGCCTCTGCCTCTTTTTGTAGAGATTTAGAAAAAATATTTTTTTTCGTTTTGTTTTCAACAAAAATATTTGGCATTGCTTAACGTTTTACAAATCATGGCCCTTAATTTCCGTTAATTTGTTAAAGAAAAATAGATTAAAAGGTTCATGCTGTAAGTTGTGCTTGTTTTGAAAGTCGCTTGGTTGACCTAAGTGTGACCGGTTCAAACTATTTTGTTTAGGAAAACTGATTCTCTGCGTGACTTGTCTGAGCCAATAGCCAACATACTTGCTTTGAGTAGATCGGTACTAGAACTATAGGGTCCAGGGACTCATGCTTTTCGGTATGCACATAAGTTATCGGACTTTCTTATAGGAAGTCTGTCTCTTGTGCAAACTTCCTTAGCTTCTAGTTTACTCCTCTGGGATGACTTATGTCTTGTATAGTGTCTTGTATTGTATAGTAAACGGTCCGCCAAATAACTTTTTTTTAAAATGCTTTAAAAAAAACTACTGAATATTTTCTCAAATTTCTTTTTTTATTTGAAAGTACAATCCTTCCGGTTAATAATATAAAATAATTTCATTCAAATGGCAGCCTCGGCTGGCCATGCAGTAGCCTACACCAGAAGATGCCGTATCATCATCATCTTTTTAGATGAAGCTCATTTTGATCTTGGAGGGTATGCAAACAAGCAAAATTGTCGCATTTGGGGCACAGAAAACCCGCAGGCATACATTGAAAAGCCGACGCACCCAAAACGAGTCACTGTTTGGTGCGGATTTTGGTCCAGGGGCATAATTGGGCCATTTTTCTTCGAAAATTAGCAAGGAGTGGCCGTTACAGTCAATGGCGATCGTTATCAGGCCATGTTGAACGAATTTTTGTTCACAAAAATTGAAGAGGAGGATATTGGCAACATTTGGTTTCAACAGAACGGCGCTACTTGCCACACAGCCGAAGCTACACTCGATGTTTTGCGTCCTGTTTTTGAAGATCGCATTATCAGCCGCAGAGCTGATGTCGTTTGGCCACCTCGGAGTTGCGATTTGACACCGTTGGACTATTATTTGTGGGGTGCCGTCAAAGATAAGTGTTACGCCGACAAGCCAGAGACAATTGACGCTTTAAAGGACAATATTCGTGAAGCCATTGGTGAAATACAGCTGCACACAATCGATAATGTGCTAAAAAATTGCACCGATCGTGTAGGCTACTGCATGGCCAGCCGAGGCAGCCATTTGAATGAAATTATTTTCCATTATTAACCGGAAGGATTGTACTTTCAAAAAAAAAAGAAATTTGAAAAATTATTCAGTAGTTTTTTTTAAACATTTTCAAAAAAAAAGTTATTTGGCGGACCCTTTACAGTAGCCGTAGTCTAGTAAGTAATGTGTTGGCTTATTAAACATGACGCCATGGTTCATAAAATTAACAAACACAACAAAAGTGGCGTGAGAAGCTAGTGCGTAATCCTGACTTAGGGGTTGTAATCACCCATTATGTATGTATGCATGTATAGTGTCTTCACTAAGATATTGGTATATGGATCCGAGTGTCCTATTGGTTTAATGTCTTCCACATGTTTATGTAAATCGTTGTCGTCTACGCACTCGTCATCAATAACAAGTACTATTGCCAAACTAATGCTATTTTCTAAGGCCTTTCAAAGTCAACAATGACTTTTCTCCTCCATAGCTATTGCTACAAGAATACAACTGTATATGCACTGATAAGGATATGGGATTATTGCCCCCATACAGTGCAGGAGTACGTGTATGTCGAAGTGTCGTTATTCAGTCTTAATACACCCGTGGTTTTTCTTAATACGCCCTTAATACACTCCTATTCTTTCACACTAGTTGATGCGACGTTTTCACTTACCTTTGTAGTCTGGTTTTAAATACACTAAAAGACATTTCATCCTATGTACCCGTGTTCTAACGCACTAATTGTTATTTGATTAGCTGAGAAGATATTTTTAACCCCAATATGCCAAGTTTGCCAAATTATCGCAAACCCGGATCATACATTCCCTGATCACGCGTAGCGCTGTTTCAAGGTCCGCAGACATAATTTTCTTTATGGTTCTCCAGTAAAGGGATTTAGTCCTGTCACGTCTTCACATTTAAAGCAATTCAGTTAGCAAAAACCCCCAGGGGCGTACATTCCCTGACCACATGTATCGCGGTTTCTAGGCCCGGAAGCATAATTTTCTTTCTGGTTCTTCTATAAAGAGACCCACATGTCACTTCTCTATTTTTAAAGCAATTTCTTTAGCAACATGTATCCACGGGCAGCAGTGCCCTAGATCCATTTAATCAAAAAAGTCAATCTAGTATCAGAGTGATGCAATTGGTTGCATATCAGGATTTGTCTTGCTAGGCTATATATTGTTCCAGGGTAAAGTTCAGTGATGTATGTATGTAAGAATCAATGTCACACAACAGTTAGCAACGATCTTGAAATTTCTAAAGAAATAACGACACCAGCCATCTAATTCAAAGCCGGTCATATGCCTAATGGACGAAGAACATGAAAATGGATTTAGACATCCTAGATTCGATGCCAAAAATATTGGCTCTAGCTTTTCACGTAGAATAATGCTCTCACGATCGCTTCTGGCTTATTAAACGCGGGGCGAACCATACAACACTGGCAAGAGAAATGGAACACTGAGACGAGTGGTAGATGGACGGCAAAACTTCTCCCACATATTACCCGCTGGATAGAGAGGAAATTTGGTGAGGTTAACTACTATTTAACATAACTCTTATCCGGACACGGTTACTTTTGTAAGTACCTGTTTAAAATGGGGAAGATGACACGACGAAATTGCATCTATGATGATGCGTCGGTTGATGATGCGGAAACACTCTTTTTCATTGTGAGAGATGGAGATTGGGAAGAAGGAATCTTGAGGCCAAAGTCGGCGTCTGTACTGTCGAGAACTTCTGCGAAGTAATTCTAAACAGCGAGGAGAATTGAAACAGTATAGCCAGTTACACTGAGGCCTTACTGAAACCAAAGAAGATTGACTTGGATGAGAGAATTAGAATGGATGTTTAGATAGCTTCTCGGATTTTGTTGCGCAATCCGGACGCGGATATGGATATAAAGGGGCCAATTGGCAAGACGGACTCCACTTCGAAGTAATACCACAGTAGTTCCGGAAAAGTAAAAAAAAGAAAAGAAAACGCCTGGCTATGGCACAAGCCCCAGATCAGACATCTTGAAAATATGAAATATGAAATAATATTTCTGCGGCGACTTCCTCTCAGCGGATTTCTGGCAAAAAATCTGGAAAGAAATAGAAAAAAAATGAAAAAGTTTCTCAAAAAATCTGTCGTTCGGAGTCGACTTTAAACTGTAGGTTCCACCACTCGTTTTTAAAATTAACGCAAACAACATAAGTGGTGTCAGAAGCTAGTTTGTAATCCTGCACGAAGAGTTGGATTAACAAATTATGTTTGCATGTATGTGTGTGTTTAAGGGTTAAAGGCTTTTAAGTTTGTTTCCTTAAAACCAATTGGAAACGGTGTAATTTATAATTTCAATGATTTTTGTTTATTAATTTCTTGTACTTTTCGTTCATAAATATTTAAAGAATCAACACTTTAAAGCCATAATAATTATGCACAAGTAAATAAATGAAAAGTTTTTAGCCAATGCCTTTACCTTTGGCTAAAATAAACAATTTTTTTTTTGTGTTTCTATCTTAAAAATAATTTTGATTTGTAAACCAAAAACCAAATACCTACAATAATCATAAATAATCATCATGATGATTATCTTAAACAACATCATTATTATGATGATATGCAATAACACAAAGAAATTTATGTACAAAATATTCATAATAATTAAGTGCTTATAAATAAATAAATAAATATCGTTAATAGAATAGAAATTTATACCAAACGTTTCATTTAAACAATTTAAAAATGATGTCTGTCTGTACGCCGGCCTGTCGATTTATCTGTGTACGGCTGTTTCAGTGGAAAATTAACAATAAACACTGGAATTATTATTGAAAAAAATTATAAAAATTCACAAATTTAGTGTTTAATCGACGCTGAATGAATTCGCAACACGACGTGTGAGAAAAAAAGTTGTTAAGGGTTTTTAAGTAAAAATAAATAATTTATAGAAAAAGAAAATAAATAATTAAATTTAAATAAAATAATTAATTTAAAGCTTTTAATGCAGAAAAAATGCAGTATAAATTTAAAAATGAAATTAAACTTTAATTTTTATAATATAAAAAATATATATTTAGGAGAAAATATCAAAAACTACAACAACTTTTTTAGAACATTTCTTAAACTAATTTTTTTTTAATTTCAAAATTTAAATTAGAAGAAATATTAATTTTTTTTATTATAAAATTCTAAAATAATAAAATATAAATTGGTTTTTTTGTTAATTTAAAATAAATAAAAAAATTTCAATGTAATAAAATAAATAAAAAATATGAAATTGAAAAAAAAATAATTATAATAAATAAAAATAAAAACATAAGTAAAAACATTAAAAAATAAATAAATAAATTAGCAAAATTAATTAAAAATTAAAAAATTAAATATAAGTATTTAAATTTCATTTTAAATATATCTAATCACTCTTAACGATTTAAATTTTTTATAAAAAAAGAAAAAACAAAAGTTATAAAGTAATAAAATAATTGCAAAATATAAAAATATATTTAAAATATTTAAAAATTTAAAATTTTTATTATTTAAAATTCTAAAATAATAAAATGGAAATTGATATGTTTGACAATTTAAAATAAAAAAAAAAAATATATAAAATTCAAATAAAAATTAATTAAAAATATGTAATTCAAAGAAAATAATAAATAAACAATGCAATAAAAAATTTTTATACAACAAAATTCTGAAATAATAAAAAATATTTAAACCAAAAGAAATAAAAAATTAAATAAAAAAATAAATAAAAAACAAAAGAAAACAATAAATTAAATTAAAAAAATGAAATATTTTCAATTTTTTTTTATTACAATCAATCCTTTAAACCCCTTAATCAATCCCTTAAATGCTTTCATGACATTGAAAAAAGTGCTTCCATACATAATTGGTCATTACAACCCTTCATTCAAGATTACAACCTAGTTTCTCACACCACTTATGTTGTGTGTGTTAATTTTATACAAGAGTGGCGGGCCCTACAGTTTAAAATCGACTCCGAACGACAGATTTTTGAGAAACTTTTCATGTCAATTTTATTTACTATCAGAGTTTTTGCCAGACATCTGCTGAGAGGAAGTCGCCGAAGAAATACTTTTTGTATTTTTGTTTTGATGTATGGCCTTGGGCTCGAACCCTGGCTTTACGTCTAATAAGCCAACACACTACCTACAAGACTACGGCGACCTCATAAAAAACCATATAATATTAAAGTTAGGAAAATAAATAAATTTTTTTAACAGCTTAAAATAAAATAAAAAAAATGAATAATAAAATTAAAAAAAAATTAAAGAAAAATCAATATAAACATTTTTTTTAATTTATCCAATAATTTTTCTAAATGTTTTAAAATTTTTAATTAAAAACAAACTAAAATATTTTTTATAATTAATTTCTTAACAAAAAAATAAATATTATATAATACAAATTAATTGAAAAAAAAAATAAAATAAAAAATTAAATGAAAAACAAACTTTTTTTTCAAAAATATAAAAATTAAAAATTTATAGAAAAATATTAAAAAAATTAAATATAAATATAAAAAATTAAATACAAATATAAAAAAAAAATTAAAAAATAAATGTATAAATAAATAAATAAATTAAATTAAAAAGATTTAGACTTTTCAAAAATATCTACCCAAATAATTACAAAATGTTTATATGTACGAAATAAATTTGTAGTGAATTAAAAATACAAAAAATTTTAAATAAAACAAGTACAACACGAAATACATTTTTTTTATCAAAACTAAAAAAATTTATATGAAAACCAAAATTAAATAAAATGTTTCAAAGAAATTTTAAATGCTTTTCTTGAATTAAAATTCGTAATCGCACGCCCTCGGGTATAGTATTAGAGCAGTTATAAATATGAAAAAATTTATGTTCGCTATGTTGGTGTTACTTGAAACAATACTGAATCAAAGCTAGGCTCTAACCGCTCTAGGCGCGTCTTCTGTACCTTCTTTTACAATTATGAAATATTAGAAGCCAGTGTATAAAGGCGTGTAGTAGCCGTAGTCTAGTAGGTAGTGTGTTAGCTTATTAGACGTGAGGCCACGGTTCAAAAACCAGGTCACACATCTCCAACAAAACGAAATATGACAAAATATTTCTTTGCTGACTTTCCCTTAACAGGTTTCTGGCAAAAACTCTGAGAGTAAATGAAAATTGTCATGAAGTAGATTCTCAAAAAATTAGTCTTTCGGAATCGACTTTGAACAGTAGGTCCAGACACTCATGTTTAAAACTAAGATACACAGCATAAGTCATGTGAGAAGCTAGGTCGTATTCCTGACCGTAAGGTTGTAGTGGCCAATTGTGTATGTGTATGTGTAAAGGTGGGTGGCACAGAGCGTAGATATTCGATGATCGACGTTTAGACGGGCGTAAGCTTGCTGAAATGACTGCCATTTCAAAAAGTACTATACATAGGGCATTGTCTTCAAAATTTTAAGATGACAGATCCGTGAGCGAACTGAGTATCGCATTTGCTTGTAATAGTAAAAAAATAGGGTCGTAAATATTGGGATATTCGTGACCATGTTTCAAAAAATTAAATAAGGCAGACAGTTTTAAAAATTTTAAAAAATTAAAAACAAAATGCTACAAAACAAAAAATAAAGTAATAACAAATAATATTCAAATTAACTGATAATTAAACAATAAAATACAATACGTATAGTATGTATGTATGTATGTTGTATTTGCAAGCAATTTACCACCAAGTACGTGCATTTTTTTCAATATTTTTATTGGTTTTCAACAAAAACAAAAAAAAAACAGTAAAAATGTTTAAGCCATGTAACCCCGTGTGCAGAGATTAATTAAGGTTTTGGTATTAGAAACATTTAAATTTTCTAAAAATAAAAACAATACATCAAAAAACGCAATAATTATTTAACAAAGTATTCTTACATATTTTAGGCTACGAAGTGTCATGTGCAAAATTAGTTGCAGTTGAAAGTTAAACAAGAAAAGGTGTTTTGAAAATCAACAAAAATAGAAGAAAAATAAAAATAAAAAAATAAATAACAAATAAAATAAATAATAAATTGTAAATAAAATAATTAAACGAATAAAAAGATATGAAAATATTCAGAGTGCAGCACTTTGAAAGATAATAAGACAATACAAAACAATTGCCAGACAGTGAGTAACAAAATTAGTTATTATTGAGAAGTAAATAATAAACCCAAATTCTATACAATTTTGAGGGAAAAATCCCTTTACTTTCAATTGTAAAAAAACTATAAGTGAGTTATTTAAATAGTAATTCTGAAATAGCAATAAATTAAGTCATGTCATCAGTACTCGTAGTATCAGTAACAGTTTGTTTTGGCACCCTATAACACCAATACAAATTTAATTGCCTCTAACGAGTATGTGCCTAAAAGATGACATTGTAGTTTACATATGTGCTAAATATTGTTCTTTAATATAACACTTAAAAAACGCTAAATATCCATATAGGGGCTTCCAACAAGGCTTACTAAATTTTGACAGTTGATAATGACAGCTACATCTGTCAAATTAGTTGTCATTTATTCATTCTGTGTTGCTGAATCCCCTTTGGCGCATATACCACTCACTAACACGTGCAATAATAAAATTGGATATTGTCGTCATGTCGCCGCAGTCTAGTAGCTAGTGTGTTGGGTTATTAGATGTCTGACCACGGTTCGAACCCCCAGGTCAGACATCTCCCATAAAACGAAATATGAAAAAATATTTCTTCGGCGACTTCCTCTCAGCAGATTTCTGGCAAAAACTCTGAAAGTAAATAAAATTGTCATGAAGAATTTCTTAAAAATCTGTCGTTCAGAGGCGACTTTAAACTTTGGATAAAATTAAAACACACAACATATGTAAGTCGCGTGAGAAACTAAATCGTAATCCTGTCTGAAGGATTGTAATGATCAATTATGTATGAATGTAAGTTCTCTTCAGACAACTTAGCTCACTAAATTTAATTGAAATTTATCTTCAGCTCTGAGACCCATGTCTGGATGGTAACAGAAAAAATTATTGAATTTGGAACGTTGCCAATCCAAATGCAATCCGGAAAAACTTACGTATTAAGTGTGGATTTTAGGCTGGTGGCATTATAAGTTCATATTTCTTTTAAAAACGATATTGGCCAGGCCATCGCTGCAAATGGCGACCACTTTAGATCATTGATTTCCAACTTCTTTGGGTCTGAATTGGATGATCTGTAAACCAACGGCATGTGGTTTCCAATGTGTCTCATGCCACGTTGAATATTCTGTACGAGCAGTTTGAGGGCATGGTCATTTCACGTTGTGGTGATTTGAACTGGTCAGCCTTTTTCTCCCCTATAATCTATTTTTCTACATTTTTCTTTTCATTTTTTAAAGCGGATCATTATGTGTGATGAGAAATATTCAGCAACACAAGACATTTTGTTGTCACTGGCTACAAACAAATATGAGGGCAGAAAAGGCTACGGAAACCTGGTCCCATTAAAGGATTGCGGCTCAAGATTTTCATCAAATACTGTACAGAATATTGTATAGAGCAGTAGATGAAATGGTTATGCTTAACGGAAATCTTATTATTACCGCCGTGTTGTAATATCCACTAAGACATTATTTATCATGTTAAATTGGTATCTTAGTAAAATTCTTCTGGATTATCTTTCTTCTTCTGATGGCAACTCTTTCAACAATCAGGCTAAACTCTTCGAGCTGCTGGTCTAAGAAGTGCTCTAGTATATTATAGCCTTAATGCTCGAAATAATTATTTAATTGTACCTCTATAGCTAACTGAATAGATGCTTACACGATCAAGTACAGACTACTGCAAATGAAAGGCAGAATCTCCTTCAAACTCTCTGAAAACATATATTCGATTACTCGAAGTGCGTTGGAAAAACAAGTTGCTATGTGTATATACATGACTTAAGTATCAGACATTCGTATAAACTCCTAGATTACTGCAGCGACTTTCAGGTGGAGGCCATAAAATGGCTACTCTGTAGCCAGTCAGTCGGCATTATATAGACATCAGAGATCAGCAATGAATCGCTTTTTCGCTACTCATAAGTACTCATGAAATTTTGAGTATGAGTGAGTCAACAGTATTGAAATCCAACTACTCTGATTCATTCGTACTCACTACAATATTGATTTATAAGTACAAGTTGCAATGAGTATGAGTACAACGTTGACATCAAACTCATAACATTCGAAATATGTTTGATTCATACGCCTACTCATTTAGATTCACAAATTTAGAAAAATACTTATAATACTCATAAATGATTCGAGTGATTCGAATCATTCATCAAAATTTACAGTCTTAGTTGTTGTTGCCTTTCCAAAGAAAGAAGAAAAACACATAAACAAAAAAGACAAAGACAGTAAGAGGAGCAAACACAAAACCTTCTTGTGAGTAATGTAGTGTTCGTACGCGAATCATACTTAATTTGTGATTCGTGTATACGATGAGTCGTTTTAATGATGAGTGTTTTATTGTTAAGTATGAGTACCATGAGTATTGCAAACTTTGAATATAAGTAGTATGAGTATGACATTAAAATAAGTATGAATGCGTATAAGTATCAAAAATTATAAGTATGATTCGAATCTACTCATCGTTTTGATCTCTGATAGACATCCAAGCTTGCTCATTACCGTCTGTCACCTAATGTATTGCTGCCCAGAAATTTATTACTATACATAAAGCATGCCTGTACACAGTGGTGTTGTGCTAATTTTTTTTACCGGAACGCGTTCCGGACTCCGGTTCACGGTTCGGTAAAACAAGCCGGCTCGTTCCTGTTTTTGTTCCGGTTCGGGTTGGGTTCAAACCCTTGTTTATAAAAATACATATAAAAATTCATCAAAAATTAGAAAAAAAATATCAGCAATTCTTTTTAAATTTTTTTTTCAAAACGTCAGCCAATTCTCGTTATCAGAAATCATCTTTAGTTCAGGAACGCGTTCATGTCCAAAAAGGAAGTACCGGAACGACGTTCCGGAGCGTTCCAGCTCGACAACACCACTGCCTGTACATAAACTTCAGCAAGGGTCAAACTATAATGTATTTAGAGGTACCCAGAATGAATACCCAATCAAGCCCCCTGAAGCTATTTCCAAGTAACGAATATCTGATGTATACTTGGTAATATTTTTGATAGCTTACATCGGTTTGAAAGACACTGGCATCAGTAACTTCTCTGATGTATTGAATCCAGGATTTTGATTTAGATTCCTCCATATGTGTAGCTTTCTATCAGATCCATCGAAATATTGTTATCGAACAAATGATTTGGAAGGCAATGGCCTACATTAGTAAGAAGAAGTATTGTGGAGGGATAGGATGTTGCCGTGTAATATACTGACGCCTATCCTTGGGATAATAGGCTTCAAGACTGAGATATCGCACTTAAAGAAATTACCGCACTCTCGTAAAACTTTTTCGAAGTTGCTTTCAATAATTCATCATAAATTCGAAGATTCTTTCAAACGTTAGACCTGGAACTGGAAAAGTACAAAATTGCGGACAGAATTAGAAGAGGGGGTTATTATTTGTCAATAGTGGTAGATATTAAGAAAACAATTTTAGTATCATTTAACTTTAGTATCAATTTTTATTGAAATTTTTTTTATTAAAAACAGTAACAGACGTTATGGCAGCTATAAACGATAATATGATTGTTTAATTGAATATCGTTAGATTATATACTATCTGTAGATTATTAACAAATTTGATTAGATTTCTGATAAGTTAACAGTCTAAATAGTTAAATTTAATGAAATAAATTGTGTTGTTTAATAAAAAAATTGTTTAACTTGATTGATTAATTGAAAGTAAATCATAATCTCTAGACTCTCTTTTAGTTAAACTTGTTACTATCAACAAAGAAATAAGAACGCGAATTAAAAACATAAAAATGTCTTCTACAAATTCACCACGCAAATTATATCAGCTTCATTTACGCTCGTTTATGTATCGCAAATATTTAGAAATCATAACAATTATTTCTATAATCATCCTGTGCGGGTTCCTTATAAGCACACAATTCGCCAGGACATTTAAAACTTTTAATGTCATTGGTTTTAATAACGAGCCTTTAACGAATTTAACAGCAGAACAGCAACAAATGCCAATTGATTTCCACGTACATCCCACGTATTCACCTTTGGCATTGAAATTAAAAGAAATTTTAAATTGCATTGATACGCCTTTGGTAATGGAGAAAGTACAACATGGTGACTATTGGATGCTGAAAAATTATATACGCGGACGTAAAAGTATACACATGGGATGTGGTGAATCCATAACCTATACCACGAATGGTGATTTTACGTTTATGGATAATTTGCCCGTGGTGGTAAAACGGTAAGTAAATTACAGCACGACTCTAAATGTCAATTAATTCTTATGGGTTCTCCATTTAATGCTTTGGCCCAATTGCAATTGGAATTGATTTAAATTTTTCTTTGCTTTTCTTTACCTTTTTTACTTCCAGCTGGTTGGCACCCGTTAGCTTTGCAATTTATGCCCCTGGTGATGACTACATTTCCACCATGAACTCCATACTCTATGCTTTAAACTGTCTACCTGAAAGTCCTCTAATAAGGGATTATGCTACCTTTCATCTGTTTTTCCACAAAGATCACTTGCCTCCATACATAGCCAAAGATGAGGATGAGGCTTTAGCCTGGCCCTATGATTGTGAGATGGAAGCCGAACCTTATGAGAATGTAAATCGTTCTTTAATGTATAAAACCCAACATAATCTAACGTATCCCATTAATGTGGCTCGGAATTTGGCACGCAAAACGTCAAATACTTACTTTGTATTTCCCTGTGACATAGAACTCTATCCGAGTTTGGGTTTGGTTGATAAATTCCTAGCAATGGTACTGAATAACTCCTCAGCTATATTGGAAGGTGATAAGCCCAAAGTTTTCCCTCTGCCAGTATTTGAAGTACAGAAAAATGCCTCATTACCAGATACCAAAAAAGAATTACAGAAAATGCTTAACACCTCCATGGCTATACCATTCCATCAGCATGTTTGTGCAAATTGTCATGTGGTGCCCCAGCAGAAGGAGTGGCTTAAAGCTAACGATAGTGATGAATTGACAGTATTTTCAGTGGGTAAACGTTATGACAAATTTAAGTCCTGGGAACCGTTCTATATCAGTGATAACAAGGAACCAATCTTTGATGAACGAGTCACCTGGGAGGGTCAATCGAACAAACGTATACAAAATTATGCCATGTGCCTATTGGATTATGAATATCACGTTTTACATCCAGCATTCCTGGTACACTCACCGGGTATTAAAAAATTGAATCTCAAATCGAATGAAACAAAATCACGTTTAAAATATGCCAAAGTAATGAATAAAATCATTGATAACGAAATTATGCCAGAATATGCGATATTATTTGGTGAGAACAAACGCTGTAAAATATAGAATTAAGTGTCATTTACATAGGGTAAATAAGGTAAAGTAAAAAATAAGTTCTTGATTTAAAAAAGAATTATTTAAAATTAATTTATTTAAGTTTAAGAATTATTTTAAAAATAATGGCTAGCTTACATAATTATAAAGTAAACAATAGGTAAATAATGGAAAAATAAATTAATTAAGGCATTTAAATTAAAATAAACTATTGTTTACATAAAGGGATAATTTGACGTTTTGCTTATATTATGATATTGTATACATTATGATAACTTTTTACGAGTATACGAGTTATAAAGCATGTATGCTTTGTGTTGAAATACATTTCCAGTTTTACTTTAATTGTAATAAAAATCTAATTTATTTTCTACATCATGTAAATAACATGTAAATTATATAAACTGATATATATTTTCATATTTTATGTTTAATAAAAAGAAACGTAAACAATATAATGGAATTTTACAAAACGTCCATGTACTACATTTTATACATTATGTAAAGTATTGTCATTTACATATTACAGGAATAAAATATTACTTGAGATATTTTTGTAAATTATTCAAAAGGAAATGCATTGTTTACACAATTATTTACATTACGTAACTTATTAGTAATTAAACAAAAATTAGGTAAATGAAGGTCATTTAATGTGTAAAAAATTCTTTTAACTCATATTAAATTTTTACATCATGTAAAATATGTATATTATATTATTTACTTTAATATAAGTTCTATTAATTATAAATTTGAGGTTAATTAAATGAAATATTAAATGAAATCTCAAGAGAAAGTCTTAATTATTGACATTGTGTAAAAATAAAAAAGTAGCAATGTAAACAATAGTGTTAAACCTTTAAAATATTAGTATTTATAATACAATATAAACAATACATATTTGTTTACACAGTTTAATACTATCTGTATAAATTTTATAAATAAAACCCCAAAAATATTACCACAATGTAAACAATTAAAATTTTTAATATTAAAAACAATAATTTGTTTACAGGCATACAAATAGTTGAAGATTGCTTATGCTATCATTAAATAATTTAAATTTTGTAAGAGATTAAGAGTAGAATAATATGTAAAACAAAATTTTGACATTCATAAATATAAAATTTTAATAAAGGGATTGTTTACATTCATGTAAAAAATGTAAAAGAATATGTAATTAATTTTTAATATTTTGTTTTTAAATTTGAAATGCGAAAAGAGTATTTATTTACAGGAACAAAAAAATGTAAAATTAATTGCTATTTAAGAAAATGTAGAATAAGGTAAATCAGGTATGTAAACAAAGTAAATTTAGTAAAAATCAACATATCCCAGGCATTAAACTCATACCTATAGTACTAATTTGTGTACATGCTGGTATACAAATTGAATAAATGCATCTTAAAAAATATTCCAATGCATGCATCTTAGTTTATGTCCAATTTGTGTAATCAAAATTCATTTACATGCAATGTGTCAAAAATAAAAAATAAATTCTACATTACGTGCAATTTACATTATTTGAAAATGGACTCTTTGTGTAATAAATGTGTATTTATTCTAACAATAAACAAATTTTTGTATCCATTAATTAACATAATTTACATCATGTATTTAGTTGGTAGATAATTAGGAAATACATTTTTTTTAAATTTACGTCATGTAGATAAAGGATAAATATTGACATAGAAATGTAAATAAATGAAAATAAAAAGTATCTCTAATTAGTACCTACATAGTAAGAAAAGAAAAAAATATCTAAAATTATTTACATCGTGTAAAAAGTGTAACTATTAAAATTTCTGAAGTGTATAAAATTCTTTTTACATTTTTTACGTATTTGGTTGATAAATTATTTTGTGTAAATATTAGAACTTTGTATGTGTGTTAGACTTTTAACTACTGTAGGCATTAGTGGTGGATGAAATAAATCGATGTTCTAAAAACACTTGTCGATACATCGAAATAATGCGATAAATTTTTGTTGCTCAACATGAATGTTTTTGGTTAAAAAAATTTATACAAATACTTAGGCATATAAAGGGTGTTTTTTATAGAGGTATAGAACTTTAAGTTGGCATTACTTTTCAAGATGGCGACCGATTTAACAGCTGTCAAGTGATTTATTCTCAGTTTGGTTTGGCAATTCATCATGAATAGACTCACGCCTGAACAACGCTTGCAAATAGTGCAATTTTATTTCGAAAATAATGGTTCTGTGCGGAAAACGTATCGCGCACTACGTCCATTTTATCGTCGACAAAATCGTCCATCAGAGCAGTTAATTCGATTAACCATGGAACGTTTTCGCACCACGTTTACTCTTATTGATAACTCGCATCCCCAGAGACGCTGTACGGTGCGTACAGAAGAAGCTATTGCTGCTGTAGAGCGTAGCATTGAGGAAGACCCGAATGAGTCCATCCGCCATCGAGCACAGGAATTGGATCTGTGTCCATCCACTTTATGGAAGATTTTGCGGAAGGATCTTGGTTTGCGTGCTTACAAAATCCAACTCGTGCAAGATTTGAAGCCAAACGATCATCAAGTAAGGCGTAGATTCGTCGAATGGGCCCAAAACGAGATTACCGTTGTTTCCGATTTTCATAAGCGAATTTTGTTTAGCGATGAAGCGCACTTCTGGTTGAATGACTACGTCAACAAACAAAACTGCCGCATTTGGAGTGAAGGTAATCCTCAAGTATATGTGGAAACACCGTTACATCCAGAAAAACTGACTGTTTGGTGCGCTTTATGGGCTGGTGGAATCATTGGTCCGTACTTTTTCAAAAACGATGGTGGCCAGAACGTTACAGTCAATGGTGATCGGTATAGAGCCATGATTACTAACTTTTTCATTCCTGAATTGAATAACCATGATGTCCAGGAGATGTGGTTTCAACAAGACGGCGCAACATGTCACACAGCTCGTGCCACAATAGATTTATTGAAAGACACGTTTGGTGACCGCCTAATTTCACGTTTTGGACCTGTGAATTGGCCTCCAAGATCATGTGACTTAAAACCGCTAGACTACTTTCTGTGGGGCTATGTAAAGTCATTGGTCTATGCGGTAAAGCCACAAACGCTTGACCATTTGGAAGACAACATTCGCCGTATTATTGCTGATATACGGCCACAAATGTTGGAAAAAGTCATCGAAAATTGGACGTCCAGATTGGACTACATCCGCGCCAGCCGTGGCGGCCATATGCCAGAAATCATATTTAAAATGTAATGCCACAAGATTATCATTCGGATAAATAAAATTCATGTCAATCGAATGATCCATCGTTGTTTTATTGCAACTTAAAGTTCTATACCTCTATAAAAACACCCTTTACCATATGCCATACATAATCGACTCATTAGTGTAATAAAATGTTTTGTAAATACTTTCATGTAAACAATTCAGATGGAGTTGGATGAGATACGGAGGTGGGCTTGCGTTAGTGTAAACATGACGCTGCGAACATATTCTACAAAGGCGCTGCAAGCTACAAAATATTTAAGACCGTTGCACACGGTAGAGAGAGGTCCAAAGTCATTAAGACTGTGGTTAAGTCAATGGAAGACAAGTCTAAATCGAGGTTTGTGACCTAGCAAAGCAAATGGCTGACAGTTTCCTGCTTAACTGTCTGCTAGACAGTCCCAGTAAACACTACGATTTTGGGAAATGTTTAGTAATGATTATGAGTAATAAGAAAGAAGGAAATAATTTGGTGGCTACATGCTCCTCTAAGATATACCAATACCAGCGATATACCAAAGGATCGAAGATATATAGTAGCACAGAAGCAGGATGCCTCAGTTTTAGAGTGAAATATTCTGAGCCCATGAGGAATCTTGAGTATTGCTGTCAAACGAAAGTTTACGCCATCGAAAGAAGTTTTCAATTCACCTTGAACAGGAAGTACAAAGGACTTAACAATAATATCCGATCGTCAGACTAGCATCTGACCCTCAATTACTTAAAGGTTAATACGAGATTAGAATGGAAGTCACGATAATGAGCAGTAGAAAGAAGCATCTGGAAGGGTATACTCAGCGAAAGGAAAGAAGTCACACGGGTTTAATTGAGTAATTACAATGAGAAGGGATTTGAATTATACATCCAACTATTGAGAAGTAGCCCGAGAATAATAACCGGCATTTTAATGAGCATCATTGACTCAAAGAGCAGTTGTTTTAGAATTAGGATTGATTCAAGCTTAATATGTAGACTTCATAATGAGGAGAAGAGGTTATTAGAACACGTATTTTCAATTTGTGCGACGTTAGTGCAGCATTAGCAGGAAAAACCTGTATGTTTACAAGATAGAAGTCATGGAGTTATTCTTACTAAGATCGAACACCATTTTTTGAAGTTTGCTAAGGTAACAGTATTGTTGGAGACATTACAGGGAAGGCATATATTGGTTGAGTGTAGTAAAATATATGGTCTGGACTGTACTTGGCACCTGCAGACACCAGTTGAAATGGGAAATGGATAGCAGTTTCATCACAATGGCCCTTATATGGAATGAAGTATATCACCTGCGTCTATCTATCTGGCTATCCCTTAGCACTTCAAGGGGATAAGAGTTGTGGTAGGCGGGAATAATTACGGATCATTAACTGTCAGGTATACCGGTATGAAGTGAACGTTTTGTTGTGAAAATAACACACAAACTTTTAATGAAAAAGAAAAAAAAAACATTTTATTCAAGGTCTTTCAGGCAATTTGTGTATTCCTGGCCAACAAAACTGTTCGTCTTTTGAAGCAAAGGAATTAGTCACACAATTTTCGACTTCCTTGAAGGAATTAAAGTGCGGCTCAGCCAATACGTAGCCCATTGATGATAACTAATAGTAGTAAGAAGGATCGAAGTCTGGAGAATATGGTGAGTGGGGTAGCACCTCCAATGTAGCGTCCAATAGGATTAAAGCTTGAAATTCCAATGACGTAGACTATATTGGCGGTAGCCAGTGAAACATTTTTTTTTATTATTTTCATTATGAATTTTTTTAAGGCATATTTTAATACCACAAGAAACAGTAGCAGTAACAACTGTTCAAATAGTAAATGAAGACGTTTAAAGATTCCTAAGACAGTTGGTACTTCTTTGATTACAGACTATAAGGTCTATAGCATCTTTATGTAAGAAATATACGTACATAACGATACATGAGAGTATATAACAGGTATGTAAACAGTTTTTGTTATGGAGAAAAACATATTTTTTGAATAGAAGAATAAAGTATTACTAGCTTTAGTAGTAAAATAGCACTCAAAGCATAGCATTGCTCCAAAGGAAAATATAAAAAACATTTTTCTCTTTAACAGTTATACCCAGAATGAAGTGCCATATATTTGTTCATATTTTTTTATCAGTTAACAGGCCCTATTAGTTACAAATACTACGGTTTCAAAGACACTGTGATCAGTTTTTAAGAACTCATTAATTTGATTATCACTAAGAACAAAAATTAAAATTTAAAAATGTCTTCTACGAATTTACCACCCAAATTATCTCCATTTCACTTACTAAAGTTAATGTGTCACAAACATTTGGAACTCCTAACAATTATTTCGATAATTGCCCTGAGTGGTGTCCTATTAGGCACACATTTTCTCGGGACATTTAAAACTTTCAATGTCATTGGTTTTAATAACGAGCCTTTAACGAATTTAACAAGAGAAGAGCAACAAATACCGATTGATTTCCAGGAACAGCCCACGTATTCACCTTTGGCATTGAAATTAAAAGAAATTTTAAATTGCATTGATAAGCCTTTGATAACGGAGAAAATACAACATGGCGACTATTGGATGCTGAAAAATTATATACGCGGACGTAAAAGTATACACATGGGATGTGGTGAATCCATAACCTACACCACGAATGGTGATTTTACGTTTATGGGAAATTTGCCCGTGGTGGTAAAACGGTAAGTAAATTACAGCACGACTCTAAATGTCAATTAATTCTTATGGGTTCTCCATTTAATGCTTTGGCCCAATTGCAATTGTAATTGTTTTAAATTTTCCTTTGCTTTCCTTAACATTTTTTACTTCCAGCTGGTTGGCACCCATTAGCTTTGCAATTTATGCCCCTGGTGATGATTACATTTCTACCATGAACTCCATACTCTACGCTTTAAACTGTTTACCTGAAAGTCCTCTGATCAGGGATTATGTTACCTTTCATTTGTTTTTCCACAAAGATCATCTGCCCCCATACATAGCCAGAGATGAGGATGAGGCTTTAGCCTGGTCCCACAATTGTCAGCTAGAAACCGCACCATATGATAATGTAAATCGTTCTTTAATGTATAAAACCCAACATAATCTAACGTATCCCATTAATGTGGCTCGCAATTTGGCACGCAAAACTGCAAATACTTACTTTGTATTTCCCTGTGACATAGAACTCTATCCGAGTTTGGGTTTGGTTGATAAATTCCTAGCAATGGTACTGAATAATTCCTCAGCCATACTGGAAGGTGATAAACCCAGAGTTTTCCCCCTGCCTGTATTTGAATTACAGAAAAATGCCTCATTACCTGATACCAAAACCGATTTACAGAAAATGCTTAACACCTCCATGGCTATACCATTCCATAAATATGTTTGTACAGATTGTCATGTGGTCCCCAAGCAGAAGGATTGGCTTAAAGCCAATGACAGTGATGAATTGACAGTATTTTCAGTGGGTAAACGTTATGACAAATTTAAGTCCTGGGAACCATTCTACATCAGTGATAACAGGGAACCTATCTTTGATGAACGGGTCACCTGGGAGGGTCAATCGAACAAACGTATACAAAATTATGCCATGTGCCTATTGGATTATGAATATCACGTTTTACATCCAGCATTCCTAGTGCACTCACCGGGTATTAAAAAATTGAATCTCGAATCGAAAGAAACGCAATCTCGTATGGAATATGCTGCAGCAATGAATGAAATCATTGACAACGATATTATACCAGAATATGCGATATTATTTGGTGAAAATAAACGCTGTAATATATAGAATTAAGTGTCATTTACATTGGGTAAATAAGGTATAAAAAAAAATAAAGTCGTGTATTTTCAAAGAGAAGTTTAGTTATGGTAAAATATGAAATTAAAAATATTACTTAGCTTAAACAACTATTTACATAAGGTAAACAGTAGGTAAATAATGGAAAAATTAGTACATTAAGGCATTTAAAGTAAAATAAACTATTGTTTACATAAAAGGAAAATGTAAAGTAAATATTATATAAATGATGGAAACGTATTTGTGACATAAATTACAAAGCATGTAAAGTTTGTGTTGAAATATATTCCCAGTTTTACTTTAAATGTAAAAAAATTTAATTTATTTTCTACATAACGTAAATAATATGTAAAATATGTAAACTGATGTATATTTTCGTATTTTATGTTTAATAAAAAGAAACGTAAACAATATAATGGAATTTTACAAAACGTCAATGAACTACATTTTTTACATTATGTAAAGTATTGTAAATTATATATTACAGGAATAAAATATTAAATAAAAAAATATTATAATTTATTTAAAGAAAAATACATGGTTTACGCAATTATTTACATCAGGTAAATTAACATCGTTTATCCTGTAAGCTTTACAAACTGTCTGATTTTTCTATTATTTTGGAGATTTTGTGTGATGGAAGACAATACAATCCTATTCGTAATCCAAAACTTAAAAGTGAAATAATATGTAATATTCGTGATTTCCTAGAAGACCATGCTCACTCATGACATTATCCAGAGCTATGGTAAAATGTTAGGTAGGCAGGGAATATCGTTGCTTTACTCCGTTCAATGATTAACTGTACTTCCGTTGTAAAGAACTTAGAGTTTCTCGTCCATACATATGTATGTGGCTCTACTAATTCAAATTATTTTCTAAGGCACCTATTTCCCTCTCAAAGTTTTCCATGTAGGAGTATTGAAACTATTTTTTTAATTTGATATATTGGAGATTCAGAGGCATACGCCTTGTATTGTAATATAATAGGACATACGCAGCTTATATTTCAGAGAATACCTGCGTATTGTCGTATGTCGAATATTGTTTTATATTTCATTTTAAACTCTTTCCTGTGTTAAAACTGCCTGCTTTTCTTCCAGTCGCCATTTAATTCGGTAACTCGATAACTTAAGCTTAGGTTAGGCAAAGTGGCGCCAGTTATGTCAAAGTTAAGGTCCATTAAAGTACGACAAACCAACAATATAGTCTGAAGGTCAAATTATTTCTATAGGATGCCATACCGACTGCAAAATAAATCTCTCTACTGGCGGTAATCTTTATTTTGAGATTACAGGAAAGGAACGACTCAAATCCACAGTGTTTTCGTTGCAAGAGCTGGAAACTATCACATACGTTGAACGATAATCTCCACATTTAAAGATGTAGGAAAGGAAAGTCTAGAATCCACTGTTTTTTCATTGAAAAAGCTGGATACTGTCGCATAAGTTGAACGGTAGTTTCTACATCCTTCTCTTTAGACTTTTAGCTGCTGCAGAAGGTAGGCGGAGGAATGTCAATGGGGCGTTAGTCATGCGATTCGAGCAAAGAATTTAATTGACCTCAAAACATACAGTAGTGGCCTTATAATTAGAAACGACTTAGCAACATGCATGTTTGTTAATTTGATTTACAGTTTTCATTGTGTACCTGGGATCAAAGGCTTTGTTTGGAGGACGTCTTACATACGTTTTTCCATCAGATTGGGACAAATTAAATTTAGATTTGTCACTCCAGAGAACTCTGTTCCAGGAACATCGTTTCTAATTATAATGTCACCACTGTACATAAATCATCATTACAACCCTTTAGCCAGGATTACAACCTAGCTTCTCACACCTCTTATGTTGTGTTTGTTAAGTTTATACACGAGTGGCGGGACCTACAAATTTTTGAGAAAATTTTTCGTTGCAATTTTATTCATTCTCACGGTTTTTGTCACAAATCTGCTGAGAGGAAATTGCCAAAAAAGTATTCTTTTCATATTTGGTTTCGTTGGATATGTATGTATGACCAGGGGTTTGAACCGCGGCCTCACGCCTAATGAGCCAACACATAACAAATTGACCTCAATAGCCGAGTAATATTACGTGTGACCATATATGGACAAAGAATTCGGTCCTTCATGACAATAAAATCTTCTTTACAAGTGAGGGATACACGTTCTTTTTCCCAAACTGTTAGGTTATACGACTTTAGAAGCCCATCTGTGATTTAGATGTTAATCCATAGAATTTCTTCCTCTGCTAAGTTATTTCTTAATTTTGCAGTTGGCTTCCTTTGCCATAAATGGGGGGTTTGCATCAGAGATCAGCAATGAGTATTCAAAAAGATGAGTAAATTCGAATCATACTCATAGTTTCTGACAGTTAAACGCATTCATACTTATTTTAATATCATAGTATGAGTATCATATTCATATTCAAAGTTTGAAGTACTCATGGTACTCATACTTAGCAATACGCATGATGTTATTGATATCGACTCTCCATGACTCATCGTATACACGAATCACAAAATAAGTATGATTCGCGTACGAATACTACAATACTCACTAGAAGGTTGTGTGCTTGCTTTGCTTGCTGTCTTTGTCTTTTTCTTTCTTCTCTTTTGTAAGTGCAACAACAACTAAGTCTTCAAATTTTGATGAATGATTCGAATTACTCGAATCATTTACGAGTATTATAAGTACTTTTCTAAATTTATGAATCTAAATGGGTAGGCGTATGAATCAAACATATTTCGAATGTTATGAGTTTGATGTCAACGTTGTACTCATACTCATTGCAACTTGTACTTATAAATCAATGTTGTACTGAGTACGAATGAATCGGAGTAGTTGAATTTAAATACTGTTGACTCACTCATACTCAAAATTTCATGAGTACTTATGAGTAGCGAAAAAGCGATTCATTGCTGATCTCTGGTTTGCACCATATTCTTACGTGATTTTGGTCAGGGCTGTTGTTATACATTTCGTTGGCTTCTGTAATTGCATCTACGATAAGGTTTCTTAGTACAATACCACTGCAATCAGCGAGTGCTTGACTTGTGCTAGATTTTCGATTATTGGGACTTAAATTTTTAATATTGAAAAACAAACTGTGGTACATAGAAGCAGACATGCTGGGTTTAAAACAGTTGTGTATGATGAAAACATAAAAATGTTTTTAGAGCCCAATATACAGCTGCTGTCATAGCACTGACAGCTGTGTAAATACCAAATAAAGGTGCCTATAATTAGATAAGACATCTGCTAGTTTTTATATGGTATAAGATCTATAGCATCTTTCTATAATAAATATGTGAATAGAGCAATTAGAACAGCTTTATTTACATTAAAATGCTCACAAGAATAGAAATTTCTTGTTCAAAAAATTTTTGGAAAAGAACTCCCAGTAACTCTAAATTTAGTATTAAAATAGCCTTCTAACCATAGCAGCACCGCAAAGGCAAATTAATTCTTTAAATTTTCTTTGTCTTTTTAAATTTTAAAAATGTCCAATGAAAAATTAAATCACTTTCCAACACTTCAAAAGGTCTCGCTTTCATCCATCTGGTCATTTTTATATCGCAAACAATTGGAAATAATCACGATACTTTTTATAATTACCCTCACGTGTGTGCTTATAAATATTCAACTGCGGCAACCAATACCGATCTTAAGAGAAAATAGCCTTGGCTACAGAGCTAAGCGGATAAGCTCGAAACTAATAACAGAGCCGCCTTTAAATGGTTCTGTTAATAGCCAGTATGGGGAATTAAAAAATTTGTTAAATTGTAGCGATATTACGCTAAAGCGAGAGACCATACTCTACGGTAATTATTGGTTGTTAAAAAATTATATACGTGGGCGCAAGTCTATAAACATGGGATGTGCTGAGTCCATTACGTATGCCATCAATGGGGACTATAAAGTGATGAAGAGTCTGCCGGTATTGGTTAAGCGGTAAGTTAAAAAAGCTAATGTTCTCTAGGATTCATTATGAGAGATCGTAATGAGCATGCTGATAAGGCGAAAATAACTGCATTGGTATGGGCATTGTGAAAGGTCAAATAATCGGGCACCTAGATAGTGCCCTCTATATATGGCAGAATCAATAATTAAATAAGAACGCATAGATGAGTCTGATCTAACATTTTTCAAATATCTATAGTCCTGGCTAGGGTTATGTATGTGCCGAACTCAAAAGAGTTTCATGTTCTAGAAAATGTTGTGCAGCCCTTGCGCTGACCAACTACTTCCTATTCCCTGATTTTGGTGGACAGGGATTGCGTTCACTCGTGGCATCACAACGGGTCGCTATTAGTGCTTAAGAGAGCTTTGTGATATCAGAGCTACCACTCCGACCTAACCTAACCTATCTAGAAAATGTTCCAACCAGCTTACCATTTGGTTCAAGAAAGAAATTTATGCTCCTACCTAATAATCTATATGATGAGAAAATCTCGTTCTATTTCCATGCTTCAGGGACTTATCGTCTGGTTCAAGAAAGAAATTTATGCCCCTACCTAATAATCTAAGTGATGTGAAAATCTATTTCAAAGCTTCAGGGCCTTACCATTTGGTTCAAGAAAGATATTTATGCCCCTGCCTAATAAACTAAGTGAAGTGAAAATCTATTTCGATGCTTCAGGGACTCCAAAAAAAAAAAGAAATAAGAATCCCTGCATATATGCATTAACGCTTTATTAACACGCTTTTATTCCTTAATTTCAGTTGGTTGGCACCCATTAGTTTTGCTGTTTACACTACCGGACCAAACTATGAAAACACATTGTCTTCCATACTATATCTCATCAATTGCCTGCCAGAAAGCCCGCTCATACGTGACTATGTAACATTTCACATCTATTTGCCACAAGAGGGTGAACCTCGTTTTATAGCTCTTGGCGAAAAAGAGGCCCTCGATTGGCCCTTTATATGTAAAAAGCAAAAGGCTCCCTATTTGAATATTGTGACCACAAAAAGGCCTCAGGAAAGTACTCATCCTTGGTATCCCATAAGTGAGGGGTATAATATAGCCCGCAAGGCAGCCAATACTTATTTTGTTTTATCAAGCGACATAGAATTTTATCCCAGTTTGAAATTGGTACCGAAATTCCTGCAAATGTTGAATCAAAATCCCCAACTTATTTTAAATCGAAAGAAGCCTCAAGTGTTTGCTTTGCCGGTATTTGAATTGCGACAATATGCTGACTTGCCGGATACAAAAGGGAATTTACAAGATTGGTTTCGAACTTCACAGGCCATGACATTTTATGAGTTCATTTGCCCCAATTGCTACAGCATACCCCAACAAGATGAGTGGCTTAAAGCTAAGGACTCATCGAGCATCGAAGTATTTACAAAAGTGCAACGTAACGATAAATATACGTCCTGGTCACCGATCTACATAAGTGATAATCAAGAACCTTTTCTAATGGAAAACTTACCGGGAGAGATGGATATAAGTAAACGTTTACAAGATTTTACCATGTGTTTAAAGGGCTATGAATATCAGGTATTACATCCAGCATTTCTAATACATAGCTCGGGTGTTTCAAAACTGCATTACACGACAAAGATGGTGAGACAAACGCAGCAAGAAAGAGACCAAATCAACACATTGCTTAACAGAGTAATGAAAGGGAAATTTCAAGTATTTTATGGTAAAAGGGAAGGTTGTAAAATCTAAAAAGTACTAAAACTGAAAAATTTAATAAAAATATTTTATAAACTGATTTTAATTTTTGTGGTACTTTTTTCCAATTTATGGTACTTTTTTGAAAATTTGTTTGAAATTCTTTAAATTAGATAAGAAATTAGAAAACTAAGAATAAAGTTGTTATTTTAAGAATTTTGAAAGGTACCAAAATTTTTTTAAAGTACTTTTTGGTACTTTTTTACAAAAATCAGCAAAATAAAAAGTTTATATGAAATTGAGTGTTAAGAAAACTTCAAACAAAATTTAAAATAAAAATATATTTGAGACCTTTTTTTGTGTGTTAAAAGTTACTTTTTCCCATATTATGGTACTTTTTTGGAGATTTAATTTAAATATTAAAATTTTGTAAAAAAAATGGCTAAAAATAACCAAAAAAAAGTAGTTTCAGAAATTTTTAAAAGTACAATTTTTTTTTATATACCAAAATAGTACTTTTTTTTACAAAAATTTGCAAATTAAATACTTAATATAAAATTGAATTTTTTCTCAAGAAAACTTTAAATAAAATTTAAAATAAAAATATGTTTGAGACCTTTTTTGTGTTAAAAGGTACACTTTGCCATTTTATGGTACTTTTTTGGAAATTTAATTTAAATATGAAAATTTTGTCATTATTGTGACAAATTAACTAATAAAATATATTTAAAAATAACAAAAAAATTGTTTAGAAATATTTAAAAGACCAACTTTTTTTAAAGTACCAAAATGGTACTTTTTTGGTACTTTTTTTTTCAAAAAGTATCAGCTTAAAAACTTAATATAAAATTAAAAATCCAGTACATTAAATAAAGAACATATTGTCACGTTTTATTTTCTCAAAAAAGTACTTTTTTGTACTTTTTAAAAAAGTATTTAAAAAAAAAATTTTAAGTATCTTTAAAATATATTGGAGTGTTGTAAAACCTATAGAAGTACTATTTAAATTTTTTATTTTTCTAAAAATACTAAAAAACCAAACAAATTTTACTTTGGAAACAGATTTATTTCTTGTGGTACTTTTCTCCATTTTAGGGTACTTTTTTAAAAATTTGATTTAAATTATTAAAACGAGATTAAAAATTAAAATCCCTGGCTAAAGTTGATATCTTCAGAATTTTTGAAGGTACCAAAATTTTTTTAAAGTTCCAAGATAGTACTTTTTTAGTACTTTTTTTTCACAAAAAGTGTCACAATAAAAACTTAAAGTAAAATTAAAATTCCAATGTATTTAAAAAACGTATTGTAGAAAAAGTACTTTTTTACTTTTTAAAAAATTATTTCCAAAAGAATTTTATGGTACCTTTAAAAATATTTTTTCAAAACGTACTAATGTTATTAGAAAATTCTATTTGTATTAAAAGCCACAAAAATTCCAAGGAGATAACATTTTATCTATTCCCCACGCCATAATACTACACGTCGCTTATCTTTAATAACAAGTCCTTTGGGCCTTTATTTGAAATACTTTGTTAGACCAACAAACAAATTTTAACACTTTCAGATATTGTTGAACTGCCTTTGCTTTTTAGATAAAGTCTTCCCCCTTATTTGCCTATGCTTTTAGATAAAGATTTCCCCTTATGAAAAAAACGAAAGTTGCGTACTATTATTATCAATAAATAATTTAATAAAAGAATGAATATTAAAAAAGTACTTTTTAATTAAATTAATTTAAATACGTAGTTTTTTCTTTCAATAATAATTTCTATTTGAACCCAAAAATATATTTTTCTTATTCCTTGTCGAAATCGCTGGAGCCAATTCAGACCATTGCCAATTGTTGTAATTCAAAGCATAATTATTATTGAGTTTTTGTGCAGACTTATAAGCTGGATCTACAGGATAACTATTAGCAGTGGGTGGTGTCTTTACTGTAGTCGTAGGCCATTGACTCTCCTTCCACTTGGCATTGGTTTTATAGTTGTTAACATTATTTTCCAGATAATCAATCGGTAGCACTGATATTATGGGTTGGGGTTGGGTTAAACGCGTCTTGTTTGCTCGCATTAGTTGGGCATTACGCTTCTTTTGTTCATCAATATCACGATTGTTGGGTGTTATCAGTACACGTACATTTTCTGTTATTTCTGGATTATAAGTTTTCGGTATGAGAGGTTTAAATGGATCATCGCCATATAATGATTTATAGCGTTCTGTGTGGATTAGGGTTATTATTTGATACAAAGCCACACAGGTAGCCCAGTTATAGCCGAGAAAAACTACAAATTGAAGGAAATAATTATTTGTATAAAATTTAGTACTAAAATGTTGGATCACTGATTGATTGAACCTTATACCTTAAATATTGTATTTAAAATTTAGTACTTAAAATTTAGTACTAAAAAGGTTGTCACTAAAATGAATTACTGATTGATTGAAATACTAATGTAGTATCTAATATTGTGCTTAAAATTTAGAATTCAAAATTTGCTCCTTTAAATTTAGTACTCACAATTTAGTACCAGAATTTGGTATGTAAATTTCTTACCTAAATTTGCTAAGTAAATTAGGTACTACATTTAGAATTTCTATTTGCTATCTACATCAGGAACTTTAAATTTGGTACCTAATTTAGTACCTAAAATTAGTATATTAATTTTAGTACCAAAGTTAACTAAAATAATTTAGGACAAACAATTAGAAACTAGATGTTGTGCTTAAATTTAGTACTAAACAATTTAGTACAAAAAATTATTCTTCTAAATTTAGTACTCATAGTTTAGTACCATAATTTGGTATGTAAATTTGGTACCTAAATGAACTCCTAAATTTAATACTTGAATTTGGTATCTATGTTTGGTACTTAATTCAGTACCAAAATTTAGAAACTAGATGTTGTGTTTAATTTCGTACTAAAAAATTTTGTACAAAAATTTATTAAAATTTGTTACTAAGTTTAGTACATAAACTTAGGACTTAAATTGCGTAATCAAATTTAGTACCTCTCAATTTAGAAACTATTTTTGTACTTTGAAATAAAAAAGAATACAAAAATGTTGTTATTAAATTTGGTACTAAATAATTTAGTATTTAAATTTAGTACCTCAGTTTAGTTTTCAAAATTAGTACCTAAATTTATTGTCCAAATTTAGTACCTAAATTTATTGTCCAAATTTAGTACCTAAATTTAGATTTCAAATTTAGTACCTAAATTTAGTGTTCAAATTTAGTATTTAAATTTAATGTCCAAATATAGTACTTAAATTTAGTGTCCAAATTTAGTACCTGAATTTAATGTCCAAATTTAGTATGTATATTTTGTTTTCAAATCTAGTTCCTAAAATTTAGTGTCCAAATTTAGTACCCCAATTTAGTACCTAAATGTACTACTTAAATTTAGTATACAAATTTAGTACCTAGCAATATAAAATGCAACCTTAATTGAGTATCTAAATTTAGAACTAAAATTCAGTTTCTAAATTTGGCACATACGTAACTCAATTATTTAGTACATAAATTGCGTATTTAGTGTATAAAAGTGGAACCATTTAGTACTTAAAACTTACGTATTATGAAACCACCAGTTAAAGTCGAGGTGATAAGCAGACCCAAATTAAAACGATTCTTAGTCACTGTCATTAAGAGTATATGGCTAGCCAAACAATAAATCACACGACATAATTCAAAAAAGATTTGTGGCAATAAAAAGTACTTTTGAATCTGTAATAAAAGTAAGAAAAAAATTTTGTATTAAGAAAAGTATTCAAATGGAAAATAGAAATTTATATAAACGAAGTTTTGGTACTTTTTTCCTGAAAAGTACCAAATCAAAAAGTACTTTCTTAAATACAGAGATGATTGTATTTATTTAACTAATTTTTTATTAGTTTTTCCAAACATTAAATGTTATTAAATGAGACAATAAGTATTAAATTTGAATAAGTACCAAATAAAAGTACTTTTGTGGTTTATTAAAAGGGGCAAAAAGTACCAAATAAAAGTACTTTTACGGTTTGTGAAAGGAAAAAAAATTTGTGTAAAAATGTGCTGCAATGAAAGATCTTTCTGATCATTTTGCCGTAAAAAAGTTATCAATTTTAATACAAAAGAAAAGACAATTTTTGGTACTGGTGTGTCACATAAAAAGTATTCAAATTTTTGTCTAAATGGTGTTCATGTGACGATATGTTATGCTTTGGGTACAAAACTATGACGACAAATTTGTAAAGTGCACATTGGTTGTGAGGGTTGTGAGCATGAACCATAAAATGCAGAACCATAAAATATTTTGTTCGGTTCTGTTCCAGACTTTGTGAAGTTAAAAGTTCTTCCCACTTTGGTCATAGAGCGACTGAAACAGTAAAAAGTGGAAGCATAGAAGGAATGTCTGAATATATTGCAGGAATTATGAAAAGAGGATGTTTAATCAAAGCAGACGTTTAATTGCCACATCAAGTACTTACTAAATTGGATATTACAACCCTTTAGTTAGGATTACAACCTAGTTTTTCACACCAGCTATGAGTATATTGTGTGTGTGTGTGTGTTAATTTCAGCCATGAGTGGCGTAACCTACAGTTTAATGTCGATTCTGAACGCTAGAGCTTTATTCTGAGATTTTGCGTAAAGACTGTCGAGAGGAAGTCGCCCAAAAAAAAAAATAAAAATTATATTTCGTTTCGTTCAAGATGGCAGAGCTAAGGTTTGAACTGACTCCTTACTAGACTATGGCGACTAAGCAAGTTAAAGGGAGAAGGTCATATAGCCTTTATGGGTGCCATGATGGCCTGCTTGATAGTGTGCTAAACTCCAAGAGTCAAGTCTGTGGGTTCGATTCCCACTAGAGCCTCTAGGTTTTTGTGGTTGTCTGATTGTTTGTCTGACGTGCGTCATATGTGATTACTTACAATAGAAAAAAGAAAGTGAGAATTATTACTAAAAATAATTACTAAAAAGCAAAATTCCCGAATTAAAAATGTGATGAAAAAAATTGCGCAAAATACTCAGAAAAAGATTATTTCAGGCAGGAAGTTCAATTAAAAAATAATTCCATTTACAGGAAATCTCTTGTCGTTTTTAGCAAATATCTTGTGCCAGTTTTAACAATAAATTTTATTTCTGTTTAATTCCTAGAAGTCTACTGCTATTGATTATTAACGCTTTGAAGTGATCATAATCAAATAAAAAATTATTACAAAAGACAAGTGTTTACCATCAAGTAGTAGATAATAATAAAACAATTGCAACCATCATTTTTATTACACTGTGATAACAAATTAAATTAAAATTAAACAATAAAAAAATAAAATATTCAATGCAGCTGATTCATAAATTATTATCAACAACGTCTGCTTACTATCAATTAAATTGTAACACTATCACTATCGCTATCATAGTGGATGAGCCAATTGAAAATTAAAATAAAAATACAAAAAAAATTGAACTCAAATTACCTTTAAAGCACCATAAAATGCTAGAACGCTGGCTATCATATGGGCAAAGAAATACAATTGAAATAAAGCCATCAATTTAACGGGTTCTGTAATATGATATGAAAGAAATTTATTAAAAAATATACGTTTCACCATGGGAAATAATTCACATTTTTTTGTAAAACTGACAAAAGGGTGTCACACAAAAATTAAAATAATTGCATGTCAATAATTCCGTTAATCTCTAATAAGACACCCTGTTGCCTATCTGTAGTCATTCAAAACTTACCATCTTTGACCATGTTTACAAATGTTTTCACAATGAAATGCTTGCGGAAATGTTCATCGTCAGTGAAAAACTTTAAAAACGGTTCCAGAACTTCTAAACCCATGGAAAAAAATAATATGCTGGGTATGAATAAGGAAATCTGAAAAAGAATTCAGTATTTTATTATTATTGGGAACAAGACAAAAATTATATTCGATTCAATATATCTGTAATATAAATAGGCGTCAATCCTGTAGGCGTAACGAACTTCTGCTTCTGAGATCCGTTAATTCTGCTTGGTTTCTAACCATGTGTGCGGGTGCTTTGTTCCCCTCATCACAGAATTTACATTTTGGACTAGAAGTGCTTACTACTCTCACGAAATATTCCTTGAATCCACAATGCCCATTCAGAAGGCCGATTACTATTCCCAAACTACTTCTAAAAAGTCTGATGCCATAAATACAATAAACGCAACGCAGCAATCTCTTAAAAGTGGAATACATGGTTGTATATGAAGTCGCCGTGGTCTAGTAGGTAGTGTGTTGGCTTATTAGACGAAAAGTCAGGGTTTGAGCCCCAGGCCAGACATCAAAATAAAGTATTTCTTCGGCGACTCCCTCTCAGCAGATTTCTGGCAAAAACTCTGAGAGTAAATAAAATTGCCATGAAAAGTTTCTCAAAAATCTGCCGTTCGGAGTCGACTTTAAACTGTAGGTCCCGCCACTGATGTATAAAATTAACACACACAACATAAGAGGCGTGAGAAACTAGGCTGCAATCCTGACTGAAGGGTTGTAATGACCAATTATGTATGTATGTATGTATATGGAAGTGATTATTTTAAAGGCAGCGCAACAACAAGCAAATTGTTGTTGCAAAATTGTTGTATTTGCTGCGTTGTGTTTATTGTGTTTATAGCAGGATGCATAACTGTTGTCATTATAATTGCCAAGCAAAGCTTTAGATTGTCTTGAATTTGCTTGATTGCGCTTGAAAAGATGCTTCGCCTCTCTCTATTTTTCCTTACGGCGGGAATATGCTTCTTAGAAGATAATTTTCATTGAGTTTCAGCAAACAGGTATACAAATATCACCGAGTAGTACCATTTAAAGTTATTGCAGCATGTCCAACTTTAATGAGAAAGAAAGTGTTGTTTCATCAAGATAATGCATCACTTTATATCGGAGCTTCCAACAAAGACTTAAGAACTCCGACAGTTGATAACGGTCATCTTGTGGACGCTACATCTGTCAAATCAGTTGTCATTTATTCAGTACATTTTACCAAATTACATCATGAATGGATATGGTATTCAACACCCACAGCAGATAATAAAATTGTGTATCAAAATGGCGGTTCTGTTCAGCAACGTAACGTTCGCTTTGTCCATTTTACGATCTCTATAATCGTACTATCGAGAGGGCTTTTGGCAATATGGCGGATAAATTCGAGTCTACTGGATCGACCAACATCCATACAATGACGATAGGCAATATCTGCCGAAAACATTGCCGCTGTGCAAAAGCAGTCGATTTCGTACTTTTTATAGAAAATAACGTATGTTCGTTGAATGGGCTCTAGAGCAGTTGACAACAGGCTACAGTTTACATTGAAGAATTGTCTTTAGTTATGAGGCCCACTTCTGGGTACGTGAGCAAACAAAATTGCCGACTTTGGGACAATTCCAACCTATATGAGATCCAAGAGCATTTAATGCATCTCGAAGGAGTAACTGTTTAGTGCGAATTTTGGGCTGGCGGCGTTATCGATCCAGACACAGTCAACCAGACCATTACACAGTCAACACTATAGAACGATGATTATCAAACTCTTTTATCCTGAATTGCGTGATCTGGACACCAACGACAAGTAGTTTCAACAGGACGGAACAATGTGCCGTACAGCTCACGTGGAGATTACCGGTCACAGACATCTTACAACTCGAGCCGGGTAGAAATGTTTATTTTATGATGATTTCTTAACTTGCAGGAATATGCAAGTAAGCCAAAAGACACATCGATCCTCAAATCTAACATACGCCATACATTCCATCAAATTCAGTTTGATTTATGCACCAAAGTCATTTAGAGAAATCATGGCGGACATTCTTTTAAGCAAATAAAAATATTTCACAAACTTATTTACTTAATTGGTCACTATAACCCTCAGTCAGGTTAGGTTAGGTTAGGTCGGAGTGGTAGCTCTGATATCACAAAGTTTACTTGCGAACGCATAGCGGCCCGTTGTGATGCCACGGGTGAACGCAGTCCCTGTACTAACCAAGTTCCACCAAAATCAGGGAAAAGGAAGAAGTTGGTCAGCGCAAGGGCTGCACCTTTAGTCAGGACTACAATCTAGTTTCTCACACCACCCATGTTGTGTGTATTAGTTTTGTCTATGAGTGGAGAGGCCTACAATTTGAAATCGACTTTGAAGGACTGATTTTTGAGCAACTTTACATGGCAATTTTTATACAATCTCAGAGTTTTTGTCAGGAGACTGTTGAGAGAAAGTCGCCAGCTAAATATTTCTTTCTTATTTCCTTGTTGCTCGAGATACATATCTAATCGTAAGTTTGAACCACGGACTCGCGCATAATAACTACTACTAGACTACAGCGACTGCAATACCTTACACACATTTTCTTTTCTTTATTTAAACTAAAAGATAGGTAGCGCTTAATGAACGACCCAATACATATGTTACACACATACAAACATACATAGATACAACATAATTGGTCATTAAAACTCTTTAGTCAGGATTACGACCAATCTTCTCACATCCCTTATGTTGTGTGTGTTAATTTTATACATGAGTGACGGGACCTACAGTTTAAAGCCGACTACGAACGACAGATTTTTTGAGGAACTTTTTCATGGCAATTTTATTTACACTCAGAGTTTTTGCCAGAAATCTGCTGAGGGGAAGTCGCCGAAGAAATATTTTTTTTATTTCATTTTATTGGAGATGTCTGACCTTGGATAAATGTGTTAAGATAGTGAAAATAAATGAATTGAAGTTGGAATTGTTTCATCACACAGCTTATATGCCAGAATTTGTTTTCATATATCAAAACCTTAAAAATGTTTGAATGGTAGGTTGCGAAAAATTTTAAGGTAGAGTCTAAGGTTGTTGGCGTCTGAGGACGTGCTGACAGGATAAGGAAAATCACTAAAAAATGTTATAAAATTTATTGCGTTTTCTTTATTAGGTTGACTAATTTTGAGTTTAACGAGGACCTATTGCATAATTTTTGAATACAATTTTTTGTTTTTTTATAATGGGGGCTATTTATCGGGTTTAAAGTCACATTTATCACTATTTTATATTAATTTTCTAACTTACAAATGATAAAACGGAAATAACCATTACACCCAAGCGCACGGAGCAATATAAGAGATACGTTTCCATCCATAACATGGCCATGATAAATAAATTTTATTTCGTAAATTTTTTTTATAATTTTTGAAGACCTTTTATTTACGAACTACATTTTGATTGGAAATTTTTTTTAAATTTTCTTTCAAGCACTTTTCCTTTCTTTTTTTGTTTATAAATATAGTACAGCTCTTAGTTTAAGTCTTACAAAAGCAAATGAAATAAAATAAAATCATTCCTTAGTCCCTTAATACCAAACAAACTAAAATCAATAATATTTTGAAAATATTATACAAACAACCACAAGCATTTAAACAAAACAATTAACAAAAATATGATAAAAATCTCTCTCTACAACAACCACATATACTCTATGGACAACAACATGACATGTTCAAAGAGAAAAAAACATGAAAAACGTTTTTAGTTTCAAACTGACTGACTAGCATAATGGTCAGCTCATGAATTATAAAAAAAAAACAAACAAAATTACTTTGGAAAATGAGAATGAATTTCTCTGCAATTACTTCTATTGACCATAGAGTCCATTAAATGTATATAATCTGCCATAAAATGCTTTTTTTTTTCTTTGTGGTCTTTCATATTGTAAAACTACTGCTGGACACATGGCAACTTTCTATTGTCAGATGAAAAATCGTTTTGTTGAGGTTTTAAAAATGTCATGGCATTAAAGCAGAGTATTTTTTTTTTTTTTGTTGACAAAAAAAATGGTTCAAGGTTTGTGGTGAAAGAGATTTTGTATTAAAATAAGACCTTGACATACAAATAAAAAAACCCCAACAATAATAACAATTATTCCTCAGATATTCCAATTAGCGAATGCGCTTTAATTGCAACATATGCAGATGATACTGCTATTTTAACGGCCGATGTTTGTCCAAACACCGCATCAATTCAGCTTCAAAATGAACTGAATGCAATTGCAGCTTGGCTAAACAAATGGAACATCAAGGTCAACAGCGAAAAATCAACACATGTCACATTTTCATTACGACGAGGTAACTGCCCTGAGATACGTCTAAACAATAATCTTATCCCTCAAAGTGACTGCGTGAAATATTTAGGAATGCATATTGATAGAAGGTTAACATGGAAGACTCATATCAAAATGAAGAAGCAGCAATTAAATATAAAAACAAAACGTCTATTCTGGTTATTAGGCCCAAAATCTCGTTTGAGTTTAAGAAACAAAGTACTGATTTACAAAACTATCCTGAAACCAGTTTGGACCTATGGAATTCAACTTTGGGGAACGGCCAGCAATTCGAATATTGAAATACTTCAACGCTACCAGTCAAAAACTCTGAGGCTCATTGTCAACGCTCCATGGTTTGTATCGAATTTTTCAATCCACAATGATCTTTCTATTCCAAAGGTAATAGACGAAATAAGAAGGTTCAGTGAAAACTATTTAGACAGGCTAATTCACCACGACAATCCATTGGCTATTGCTCTTCTTGATCACACCAACGAAATAAATCGACTGAAAAGGCATCACATACTGGATTTGCCATTTCGAAATTAATTATATATGTATCTATTTTTCTGATTATAAATATGTAAATATGTATAATTTATAGATAAAATTTGCATAAGTATGTATGTTGTTGGTCTCAATGGAGTTCAACAAATATGTCAAATTAATATAGTATCAAATTTGCTTATTATCCCGAAGGGATAGATTGTAAATAAAGTGTTGAGAAAAAAAAAAAAAAAAATAATAACAATTAAAGGGTTTAAGCAGTAGCATAAACATTAAGGGAATGAAAGGGATTATAAGAGTCAAAATAAATTCGTAAAAATTCCAGATTTTAGTAAGTCAGTGTAAAAAATGGGTGAATTTTTAATTATTTCGGTTTTAATAATTGAAGAAAAATACATACAATTTACTCAAATGAATGTAGTTACAAAAAATAGGCTGTATAGTAGAATCAAATCGCGTGGTATTGGTGGCGAATGTACAGACCCAAGACCTAAGATTATTTCCTCACCAAACTCGCCTCTTAGTAGATTTATGGAGCCGATTTGCGAGGGCTATATGATCTTCTCACACCACCTATGTGGTGTATGTTACCGAATCTTCCAAAAAAAATTTTCATGACATTTTTATTTACTTTCAGAGTTTTTGCCATTAATCTGCTGATAGGAAGTCGCCGAAGAAATATTTTTTCACATTTCGTTTTGTTGGAGATGTCTGACCTGGGGTTTGAACCAAGGCCTCACGTCTAATAAGCCAACACAACGTTGTGAGTCCACACAATACCCCGTCTAGTGTACCCGTTCCAAACCGTAAATTAATTGGTCACCAAACTTGTCATTCAGTAGTTTCATAGAAACGCGTGCTGTGTGACAGTACTTTGTTGTCATAAGAATAAGTTCAATCTTGCGATTATATTGTTCTAGTAAATTTTTAAGTAAACAGCTAAAATTCTAGACATGTTCGCATGTTGACGCATATTGACGCACCATGACGCATACTCAATTTTTATCCGTTTTTATTCCAATTTTTAATCCGTTTGATATTCTAGCGAATGTCTACGTTCTAGATTTTATCTGTTTCATGTTACTCGAATGGTAGACTATGGCAAGAGTCTTTAATGGTTAGAAAATATTGACTAACCACTAAAATCCAAAACTCTGGTATTTTTATTATTATTGAGGCTTCGATTTGGTTCTTATTTCAGCAGTAGTTGTTGTTCCTTTTTACGCTCTTTATATTTCAGTAAGTAGATATGTGTACTCCATGTAATTTTATCTTCTTCCTTCTCCTCCTCTCTGCGCTTCTACTATTTCAAATTGTTACAGACACATTGCCACTATCATTCGTATCCATTTTGTTAAAGTCGATTGATAATGTCGTTAAGAAGCGTTGCCGTTAAAAGAATAATAAAAATGTAGGTTTGCAAGCAACTTAAGAATTTTATTTCGTTGTCAATGTCTTTTATGTTATTTATTTCTATCATCGAATAGTAGTAGTAGTGGAATGCAATTTTTTATTATTTTTTTTATTATTATTATTGCAAGCAATTTAAAGTTTTATTGTTATTCGCACAATTGCAGCAGATGAAAGACATGAATGTCTGTCTGAAGAAATAAAGGCAGTGGAAAGAATGGCAAGAAAATCTTAAAAGAAAAAAATATAAGATTTTATTCTTCTTTTGCTTTTGCTTCTACATCCGTTTGCTGCTTTCTGTTGCAATTTATGCAAAACATGTTGTAAAACATTTCCGCTTCCAGAGTCAACGTAACGATAATTTTTCTTCATTCTGTGACACATTGTTCGGAAGGCAAATTACCTTTGATAGATAAATTGTGAATAAGAAAAAATTTTATAAAGTGTTTAAATTTATTTTATTTTCAATAAATTTTTTATTAGAAAAATTTTTTTTAAATAAAAAAATGTTAAAAAAAATACTCGTTTTTGGTTATAAGTACTACAGCAGAAAGCTTTTTCAAAAAGCTTTTTTAATTTGACAATTTTATTACAGATGGCACTATTAAGCGTTTTAATAAAAACATTTTCAAAAAACATTCACTTACTTTTACAATTGGAGGCCTATTTGACTAAAACCAAGATGCCTTTTCCATGTCCAATGTTTCCTTTGCAGTTTTGAATTTGTGGGTAAGAAGAGAACAAAGAACGGGAATGAGAACGCACAGTTTGATGTATTTATAAAGTTGTTTTGTCCTCTCTATTCCTAAGTAGATAGGTAGAGGTGGCTGTTTACCCAAATGGAATGGAATAGTCACACTTAGGCCACATCAGACCCATTGTAATACCACAGTCTCCCATTTTCCCCCAGTCTCGGAACCATTCGATGATTCTGATAAAGCAATTTAGACTGCCAAAGTCCACGCCTGACAGTTCACATAGTGAGCCTATGTGCTAGACACCACATAGTGCTGGGCATGTACTCAATAGATGAGGAAGTACTCTTGAAGAAGAGTACTATCGAAGAAGAGTGAGGGAGTACTCTTGAGGAAGAGTACTCTTGAGGAAGAGTACTCTTGAGGAAGAGTACTTCCTCATCTAATGAGTACATGCTACACCTTCTGCAGAAATCGTTTACCTTGCCTAATGCACCTCGCCGTAGTCTAGTAGGTAGTATGTTGGCTTATTAGACATCAGGTGTCAGTTCAAACTCCAGCTCAGCCATCCCCAAAACGAAATATGAAAAAATATTTCTTAGATTCGATTTCCTCTCTACAGATTTCTGGCAAAAACTCTGGCAGTAAATAAAATTGCCTTGAAAAGTTTGTCAAAAAAATCTGTCATTCGAAATCGACTTTAAACAGCAGGTCCCGCCACTCATGTATAAAATTAACACACTCAGCATAAGTGGTGTGAGAAGCTAGCTTGTAATCCAGACTGAAGGGTTGTAATGACTAATTGTGCATGTATGTATTGCATCTCGCATGAATTCTCTTCGTGCAATACCCAGTAATGACTCCAACAACCATACTGAACGTACTTCTCTGCAGTTTATGTACCTCGCATGAGTGCTGTTAGTGCAATACCCAGTATTGACCCCAATAAACATACTGAGCGTCCTCTTTGGACTTTAAGCAGACTTCTCATGTGTCGTTTATCCTGCTTTGACCAGACTTCCTGCTCTGTTCTGAATGAATCCAAAGCCGGTCCTACAGAGATTACTGTATTCATGACTCCATAATAATTTAAAAGCATGAAGGCCTTTAAAGAGATTCCTAAAATAAAGAATTCATTGGAGAGTTCAATGGTTGTGCCCCTCTAAGCCAGTGCATATTGACCAAGAGATCTCTGTGTCCCGGTACTCATTCGTGGCGCAGGCTCTTAGAGGAATCTGCAACAGCAATACTCCGTCTTGGAGTTCATTACGTTGGAACTCAGTGCTCATTCGTTGCGCAAGCTCGTAGCTTTATCTACAACAGCTATACACCGTCTTGGAGTTCATTACGTTGGAACCCAGTGCTTTAATAGCTGCCTAGCTATCAGAAAGTATACAACATTCTCTCCGGCGATATTTCCGTTTTAATAATTTTTACTACAGCCTATATTGCCGGCAGTTCCGCTTTAAAGACGCTGCACTCATTCGGCAGTCTTATGGATTAAGTAATTCCAAACGATTTTGAAAAAATTTGGTTTGGAGCGATCAATGAAGATTTGAAAACAGTCTTCTACGAGCTACTCGGCACCATTTTTCCAGAATTCTTTCACGAATTTCCACGAGAAATCACTTTGCCGTCATTGTTTTTCATAGTTCATCTGTAGTGTATAAAGTTAACTTACTTACTTACATAATTGGCCAAATTAAACTTTTTAGTCAGGATTTTAACCTACCTTCTCACACCACCTACGTTTTATGTGTGTTAATTTTATCCATAAGCGACGGAACATACAGTTTAACATTGACCCCGAACGATTAATTTGAGTAATTTTCATTGAAATTGCATTTACTCTCTGCATTTTTGCAAAAAAGATGCTGAGAGGAAGTCGCCGAACGTGGAAACCAATGTTAAAACAATGTATGGCATAAGCGGCTTGGCTTTTCTCATTCTGAGAGAGACTTTTGTTATACCCAAAAGCCCTCTCCATTTCGTAAAAAATTCTTCTTAATCTGGTTTAATTTAATATTTCCTTTAATAATTAAATCATTGCCCATTGCTATAGCATGCGAAATCACGTCTTAAGCGTTTATAATAAAAATAAATATTAATCATACGCCTCCTTAAATACTTAATGAAATATTTATTTAGTCATACCTGTATAACATACTCATTCGTATTCAAGTTAAAGATTTCTTGCCATAATTCCACTCATAATTCTTCATTCATTTTACCTGACAATATATTTATGAGGGCGGCTTAAGTTCATACATAAATTCATAAGAGAACTCTAGTAAATGAAAGAAAAATTATTTGGCATTAAAATGTCTGCAAACAAAATATGTTGCCATTTTACGTGTCTTTGATTATCAACAATAAACGTAAAGAGGTAATGATTATTATAATAATAACAGTAAGGAGTAAAAGTGGAGCATAGATGCTAAATTCTTTTTTTCTTAAAGCATGGTGAGGCATAGACCTTGGAGATTAAAAAGCATTAACTGCAGAGAAAAAAAAAGAAATTTTTTTAAGTTTTGCTATATTTTTAACCCCCACTGTATTTGTTAAATTATTTCTTTATTCAAATACTGTAAGAAAAGAGCAAATATTTTCGTTATAATTTTGTTTTTTATTTATTCTTCTTCTACAATAAAAGGCAACTTCAATGAGAAAATCTTACCTTATAGGCACAAATCCATAGATGCTGTCAACATATTGTCCTGATGCTTATATTGGTAAGAAACACGTATCTCAGCTACCCAAAAAAACAAGCAAGCAAGCAGCAGGCTTAAATACTTGTAAAGTAGAATAAGCCACTAACAAAAGGCTTCTCCTCTAAGAACAGAAAATGGAAAAAAGGAAAAGAAAACAAACTCAAGAAAAATTAAGCATAATACGTGCTTCAGAATATTTGTTGAAAATAATTTTCGTTTTCCCTTCTCTACTATTTGTAATACGAATAGATTTTTCCCTCTAATGAAGTAAAACAATTGGGCAAATAAAATCCCGTAAAACGTATGCGAATACGTTTAACAAACAAACAACAGGTGAAACAATCAAATGAAATCTAAAACAATCATCAGCGTTCTTAATCTGCTAAGAGATGAGAGAGAGTGAATCGTTTAAGTGTGTTAACAATGATGGCTTTATGGGGATTTGATGCTTGTTAGAGGCAATTAAAGGCCTTAATTTGATATTTGAATGGGGTATTAACGATGGGTATTAACAGTCTATTGTCAAAGTAACCTATGGGTATTTAAGGAATGATTTTAAGGCATTATGCATAGCATTTTCAATGAATTAAGGAGCTATGTATTGTTATGAATATGCGTTAATGAAAATTGGTATACTTTTACACTAAGTGGTTAATGTATTCAATTTGTTTTTGATCAGTTTAGCCTTTTAGAAATTTAAAAACTGTCTTGTCTATTTAATATCCTGACGGTACCATACCAGCGCACATGTCATGGGTGCTAATAATCTTCACAGTGTCCTGACGGTATCACACTAGTGAACTTACAGATGAGCATGGAAATTCCTATGCCTTGGGTGCTAATAATCTTCAGGGTGTCCTGACGGTATCACACTAGCTAACTTACAAATGAGCCTAGAAATTCCTATGTGATGGGTGCTAGGAATCTTCAAGGTGTCCTGGCGGTATCACACTAGCAACTTACAGATGAGCATAGAAATGTCGTGGTTGCTAATAATCATTAGGGTCTACTAACATTTATTTTATCTTTCTGTCAAATTGTCCAGCCTTCAACACAAGCAAACAGCTTGTAGCCATCACTCTAGCATTAGATTTCCTTAAACTTTGGAGATCGCAATTGATGCCTACTAGATCAAACCTCTGACCTGATATTTATTTAGGGAATCTGCAGGCCCACAAGTAATGTAAATCTATCGAAACTGTACTATATCTATCATTTTAGTAAACATCCCATAAAATTAGTGAGAAGACACCCTTTGGAATTGATTTCCTAAATCTAGACCTATAGATCCCCTGCTTTGGTTTGTATGTATCCATCAGTATATCATACCTGGGAGCGTGCGTAGTATTCAATAAAGTTAGTTCTACAGCCTTTACGATCTTTAGCAAAAGAACTGTGTGTCACGGTTCACAACTTGATGTAAACAACAACAATTGCTTTTTTTGTTATTCCTCTTTGCAGTCTCTTACACAAACAATAACAATTACTAGTCAATTGTTCGAGAGATATTTACAACGGAGATCTTCAAACCACGATTACTCTCTTCAAACACATCGCGTCTTCACACAAGACTGACTAAACTTTTACTTACTCCGTCACCTGCTTTGCCTTGCCTTTTATATGACAAAGTAAACAGTCTGATGAATGCTCTTGATGGCAAATGTTCATGGCTTCGCCTTCTCGAGATTTCTATAAATGTAAACATCGTCGTTTCATTATTGTTGTTTGTGTATTTTGTTTACATTTATTCCTGTAGTGTTTGTTGTTGTATTTTTGTTTACCTTTTTTTATGCTGGTGTTTGTTGTTATATTCCTCAGTGCTATAATTTGTAAACAAATTCATTGTTTTTGTTTTTGTAACCTTTATTTATAATTTTAATGTTAAACGATGTAAAAGCAAAACACCAGTATCTTGATTTTTTTATTTTAAAATATTTATTTTATTTCATTTCATTTCTTTTCTTAAATTAAAACATTTAAAATAAAAATAAAATTTTAATGTCTACCCCAACCACATAATATAGTCTGCACTTTCGCCCTTTAAATGGTGGGTAAATGATGTTCACTACGGGGAAATAAAGTGGAATTTTTATTTAGTGGCTGTAATTTACCATAATCCTGATGGTTGTGATGGTGGTGATGATGATTCGATGGCAATAAAGGAAGGGAGGTATTTGAAGTCTGTAGGGATTTAGAAAAAAAGCAAAAACTCAATAAAAATCTTCTTGCCACTAAAGCGTATGATTAATATTAGTCTTCCCTTAGCAAATATTAATCATACGCCATCGTATATTATATATCATTTATAAACTATTTCTCACGTAATTTTCTCTTCTCTTCCTCTTCCTCTTCCTCTTCTACTTACCTTTGATTTATCACGACTAGATACTGTTGTTGCTGCAACAGCTGCAGCTTGTGCTGCTGCCTGTGATGTTTGTAAGAGTGATTGTTGCTGTTGCTGTTGTTGTTGTTGTTGCAGATGTTGTTGCTGCAACATATGCTGTTGTAATAACTGTTGCTGTTGTCTCAGTGTAGCTGCCTCTAAGCCATTGAGACTTTCCAGCTCACGTTGTTTGGCAATGTAGTCATCGAAATAGGAATGTTTGATGAGTTTCTCACATGACCAACGTTTGGCCGGATCCTTGTCCAGGCATTTCTAAACAGGCAAGTAAACAGAAGAGGATATTTAAAGATTCGTTTAATTCAAGTAATTTTTTAAATTCTTTTTCAAATACCATACGAAGTGCCAGTGATGGCACTGAAAATAGTTAAAAGTTTTGGAAATGAAACGGAATGTCAAGATGTCGTGCTTTCAGTCTTAGAAAGCGGAGTGAAAAGAGACAAGTAGTAGTGTGTTCATGAGATGTGTATTCTCTTCAAAGGAAAACAGTCCATTGACTAGCAAAAAAGGGAAAGCCTGATAAGATCTCTAGCGGGATATTTCAAGCCCGCTAGAATATTTTTTTGTTCAGATACCTTAAGTCTTTTATGCACACAAAGGTCCAGCTTTATAAATAATATTACATCTGTCATTGGTGGGACTTCGGCCGAAAAACTATAAAAAGTATATATTGAGCTCAGGTATGAACCGCCTAAGGCAAAGCGGCGGCCAGCATTAATATATGAGTTTTAAAAAGTAAATGTCAGCCATTTCTATGTCCTTTTAAATATTTTAAAACAAAATATCGGCTCTTCCAACAGCGACTTCCAAGTTTTTCAGGTGGTAACGGCCATCTTGTTGAAGCTACATCGGTCGAAGCAAATAGCATCAGAAATGTCCAAAATTTCCATGATAGGCTGAATTTGAAAGATGTCAGGGGTTATATTATCTTTGTGGATCACTGTGGTTTGTTGTTTATTCATATACACTTACGACTTAAGAAAACCCCCACAGGAAGAAGTCCAACGGAGTCTAATCGCACGATTTCGGTGACTAATTCATTCTCCTCCACGTAAAATGACTATGCCCTCATTCACCGTTGATAGTAATGACCTGGCCAACGTCATACCGAAACAGATATAAACCGATGACGCAGTCGGTTAAAGATATAACCAAACAATTTTTTCAGTAAGTATTGGACGCTTTAGGATCTTTTTGCTCCAGAAATGAACCTTGACTCTAACGATGATTTTTCGAAGCCTCAGTTGCCAACTACTATGTTCGTTTACCTTGGGTCAGCTGAATTTTGTACAAGTGCAGGTCCTAGTAAAATTCGTAAAATTTTTGTTTGCGAAAAAAAATTTCTTGTAAGTGACGCGATATCGGTTGCCTCTGATTTTCCTGTACACTCTCACCGACTGTGGTAATGTTTTCGACAGATCTTACATTTCGTCGACCTACGTCTCCAACAACAAAACGAAATAAGATTTCTGGCACATACTCTAAGAGTAATTAAAATTGCCATGAAAAAGTTTCACAAAAATCAAACTGTCGATCCCGCTACTCATGGATAAAATTAACACACATAATATGGGTGGTGTGAGAAACTGGGTTGTAATCTTGCCTAAATGGAATGTTGTGACCACTTATGTATGTATATGACTGCTATAACAAGTCCATCAGCTGCAACAATCAACGGAGTTGTGGCATGTGGCAGCTGGTTTTAATCTCAAGTTTGCATCCTAAAGAGGTCATAGTAATGTTTGGCTGTCAGGGAAGATAGTTATGTTAACGTACTCAAGATGATTTATGGTTATTACTTCAATCTGATAGTGTCTTGGGACACTGGAAGAAATTTTCATAGCCTACGTTATTTTCAAGTTTAGTTCCGTTTGGGTAAACTTCTATAGAATCTTCTGAACATATCAGATGGCAAGCCTTTATTGATGGTCACTGTCTTTTATCAAGACTGTGAATAAGATACAGGAGTATCCAGAGGAAATAGTGTGCTAATGTGACAGGACCTTTAGTAGCTTTTTGACAAGTGACGTAATCTTTAATATTTTTAATATCACCTACAACCTCTAGAAACCCTACTCATGTGGTATGAAATTTTCAATCAAAACTGGGCTTAGAGTCTGTGATTACGATACAGGAAATATTAGAGGCTTTGTGACAAGTGACATAATCTTTAATTTTTTCGATTTTATCTACATATATTCCCTAGAAACCCTAATCATTTGGATACTTTAAAAATGCTTTTAAAGAAATATTTTTTAAATTATACGCTAAAGTATGTATTTTGTCTGAACGATTTTTATTAATTTTTATCATCTCTATACGTCTGACCAAACGACATTGCCTTTCATATTTTCTTTTTTGCTTTTCCTGTTTCCTGACTTTATTTATGGACGTGCTTGAAATTCTCAAAACACTTATTTGTTCCCCATGGTGTTTTTGTGAGGAAATATTTTCTATTTTTTAAAAATAAAAGCTGCATTAAAAAGAAAAAGAAAAAAGGGAAAAGGGAACAGAATAAAGTTTTTACCTTTAAAAAATCTATTGTTAAAGGATTTTGCAATGATTTGGCTGGCATTTTCTCCTCCAATGGCTCTAAATTAGGTGGTACCGGCAAGGTAATGCCCTTTAATAAGAAGGCAAGGAAAAGGAAGAGAAGAAATATTTTATTTTCATAAATTTATTGGAAATGTATGTTGCGTTAGCCAACCTTAAAGTATTCATTTTGACCAAATATTTGTATGTGTCTTGGCAGAAGGTCACCCAGGGTTTTACGTATCAAATACAATTGATCGACATCACTGCGTCCAGGCCATAATGCTTCACCACGTACCAGTTCGGCAAACAGGCAACCAATAGCCCATACATCGACAGGGGTGCCATATTGTGTATCGCCCACCAGGAGTTCAGGAGCACGATACCAACGTGTAGCCACATAGTCTGTATAATTTTCACCAGGACCTGCAGATAAATGTAAGAAAGATAGAAAAAAACAAAACAAAACATGTAATGGTAAGTAAGCATATATGAAATGATGCCGCTGCAGATGCAGCATATGAAACGTGATGTTTTTCTAGAGTTTTTTTTCTTTTGAATGTGCTACAGAGAGAGAGAGTGACAGAGACAGTTTATATACATATATACTCACTTAACATGCGAGCAAAACCAAAATCACACAATTTCACTTGGCCCTGTGCTGTCAACAATATATTTTCGGGTTTTATGTCACGATGCAGGCAGCCTTGTTTGTGGCAATAGGCGACTCCTTGCAACGTTTGATAGACAATTTGTTTCGTTAAATGCTCCGGACAGCCCTGCGGATGACGTTCCAATTCATGCAACACTGTCAGCTCACAAAATTCAAATACCAAATGTAAACGTCGTTTGCGGCGAAATACCTCAAGTAATGAAACCAAATTTGGATGTTTTAGATTCTGTTGAAAAAGAAACAGAGAAACAGTAAAAAAACAGAAAAAAATTAGAAAAAATTCTCCTGAAAAAATTGTTTGCAAAGAGTGTAAGCTGGGTGTAGTATTCAAAGAAAAACTTCCCATAACACTGAATGAAGGGATAATATTTGTTTCCATATTTTTTTGTTTGGCCTGCTGTGTGTGTCATGGATTAAATAACCTGCAACATATGGCAGATGATATGTTATTTTGTTGCACACGAATAAAAAGGGATTGAAATTTGAGTAGCTATGGCAATAGGTTTCCAAAATGAAGTTGAAGTTACTAATTAAGCTTTAAAGGGTGAATTGCAGTTCGTTACAAAGAAATTTGAATATCAGAGTGTAACTGGAAAGGAAAATCTCTTGTTGGCTTAATTAAAAGCATAATGAATGGAAATATTGAAATAAGGACAGGATATGGATTTTAATTGTCCTTTTTATATGGGAGATTTTAATTATAGGAGACCATTGAAAATGTAAATAAATTCATTATTTTAGAGAGTATAGGGCTTGCATAACATCTATTCTATCCAGAAACTATCAGATGTTGAAAACTGGACTTTTGACAGGTACAAAGTACATTTATTTAGATTAGCAGTTGTTGCAACCCCAACATGGCGACTACGCGACGATGAGAATGAATCATGGGAGCACATTCTTGGAACCTGTGGGATATTAATTCATCTCAAAAGCAAACTCCCGTGCTTATACCAGATGCTGGATAGGGAAATGACACTGTGGTCACTGCGCAGCATCCTGAGGTTTTCAAAGGCTTCCTTCTCCAAGCCATTATCCATTACATGGTTGTGCTTTAAAAGATATGACGGGAGCGGGATATGGTCGCTGTAGATACCTCTTTACCACAATAATAATAATATGCCCTGATTTGCCTGACTAACTAACCACGGATGGAGTTTGAACATGCCAAGATCATGAGTGTGGTGTTATACTTGTTCTGTAGCTACCTTTCCAAAATTGTACAAATATTTTGCCTTTTATGTCATAAAAAATAGAGAACAAAATTGTATTAATAAAGAACTGTTTGACTTGATATTCAACCATCAAACACGATACATTGCAGTGGCGACGAGGGTTTAAATAAGTTAAAAAAAAAAAAAAAAAAGTGTGCAAGTTATATAAAAAGAACAGTTAATTTTTGGTTTATATACAAAGTTTTTGTATATAATATATGTAATAAATATTACAAGATAACCAAACTTTTTGAGTGTTAACTGATACATTTTGTGTTATACTTGTTTGGTGGTAATGATGCGAGCTGCAGGTGATACAACAATAGCGCACAACGAAAGCCTTTGTGCAACATCCATGGCAACCGGCATAAGAGAATTCCGGCCGGTGATAGATAAGTGGTGTCATTGGCAAGAGGTGTTGGATTCACATTTTGTGGAGGCGGCGGTTGATGAAGACCGTATTAAAACGTCAACGTTATTGAAGGCTGTTGGTCTTGAGGCGTATGGCTTGTTGAGGGAGTTGTGTTTCCCTGATTTACCTGCTAAGAAGAAGTACAAGGAGTTGTGTGACATGCTAAAGATGCATTATTCGCCCCCGGTTATAATATTTCGTGAGCGAAGAAATTTTTTGGACGCAAAAAAACGGGAGGAGGAATCTGTGGCAGCCTGGTATGCACGTTTAAAAAAATTGGCGATGGAGTGCAAATATGGTCAACAGCTAGAACAATTTGTGCTTAATAAATTTGTAACTGGTTTGGAAGGCAGAATTTTTGAAAAATTGTGTGAGGAGGACGAAGGTTTAAATCTAGAAGGTGCGTTAAGAAAAGCATTGACGATGGAGGCGAAGCTGTATGCACAAAGAGGGGAAAGTGAAGGTGTAAATTATGTACAAAAAAGATATGCGAAAACTAAGAAGAACAACAACAACAACAGCAATAAGGGGAACGGCAACAAGGTTAACGGGTATGAGAATAACGGCAATCAGGCAAAGAAGAAATGTTCGCATTGCGGATGGAAAAATCATGCCAGTGAAAAATGCAAATACAAAAGCAGTGTTTGTCACAAATGTCGTAAAGTTGGACATTTAGCAAGTGTGTGCAACAATAATCACGTTAATGTGGTCCAAGTATCAAATGAAAATTTAAATGATGATAATGATAATTATTCTGAAACATTAAATGATTGTAATTTTTCTATTTATAGTGTAACGGGTGAACTTTCTGCTGCTCCGTTTACGTTGGAAATTGAACTAAATAACAAAATGATGGATTTTGTGTTGGATACTGGAGCAGCTTGTTCGTTGATGTCGAGTGAAACTTTTTATAATTATTTTAAAGAGGTTGGATTGCATCCCTCTACAAAAAAATTGTGTGCATATGGAGGGGAAGGCATAAAAGTTATGGGTGAGTTTTTAGCAATGGTGAGATTTAGGGGCCAAGTTAAAAATTTATCGTTTGTAGTTACAAATGCGCGTAGCCCTCCCATTTTGGGTCGTGATTTTATGTCAATGTTCGGTGTCGGTATCTCAAATGTTAATTCTATAATGGACATGAATGAGGGTGTACAAAGCATAAAAAAGAGATTCAGCAAAGTTTTTAATAAAGACTTAGGTTTATATACGGGTGGAACAGTTACCTTAAATTTAATTGAAAAGGTGAAGCCAGTTTTTTGTAAACCAAGGCCGGTGCCATTGGCATGGCGAGCCAAAATTGAATCACAGTTGCAGGATTTAGTGGAGAAAGGAGTGTTAGTTCACGTAGATAATTCTGAATGGGGTACACCATTGGTGCCCATTTTAAAACCCAATGGTCAGATCCGTATTTGCGGGGATTACAAATCTACCATTAATAAATATTTAGAAGATGTCAAATACCCTCTGCCATTAATTGACGAATTGTTCGCTTCTCTTCGTGGAGAACTTTTTACAAAATTAGATCTTTCTAATGCTTATAATCAGCTAATGCTGGACGAAAGTTCACAATTATTATGTGCGTGGAGTACTCACTTGGGTATTTTTAAAATGACACGTTTACCGTTTGGGGTAAAACCAGCAGCGGCTATTTTTCAAAAAACGATTGAAAATATTTTACGTGGAATTTCCAACGTAGTAAACTACTTAGATGATATTATAATTACTGGTCGTAATTTGGAGGACCACGTCAAAACGATTGAGTTGGTGTTAAGTAAGCTGGAGTCGGTGGGTTTACGTCTAAATAGTGAAAAATGTGAATTTTTTAAGCATAAGGTATCTTATTTAGGCTTTAACATTAATCGTGATGGTCTCAGTTTGAATAAGGATCGTATTTCTTCGGTTCTGGATGCGCCAGTTCCTAAAAATGTGTCGGAAGTTAGAGCGTTTGTGGGGATGCTAAACTATTATTCAAAATTCATTCCTAATTTTGCTCATAAAATGGCACCTCTTTATGAACTTTTAAGAAAAGAAGTTGAATTTAAATGGACGAAAACTCGCCAAAGTGCATTTGAAGCGTTAAAGGAGGAGGTGACTTCGGACAAAATATTAGTTCATTTTAACCCTAGACTACCTATACTGCTGTCGACAGACGCATCTAATTTTGCGGTAGCGGGTATTTTAGCCCATATAGGGGCGGATGGGTCGAAGAAGCCCATAGCATTTGTTTCTCGTGCGCTTAGTCAAACTGAGAGAAATTACAGTACCATACAGAAAGAAGCTTTGGCTATTGTTTTTAGCGTAACAAAACTCAAACAATATTTATTGGGTATTCATTTTACGTTGGAATCGGATCATAAACCGCTTTTAGCCATTTTTGGGGAGAATAAAGGCTTGCCAGTTATGGCAGCAGCTCGAATACAAAGATGGGCTTTTATTTTATCAGGTTTTAACTATACCATGCGTTTCGTAAAAGGTATAGAAAATTCAGCAGATCATTTATCTCGTTTTCCTCATCGAGATAGAGAAGAAGATAGTGAAGACTTCGGTTTTATAAATTATATAGGTAGCGATAATAAGCTAAATTTGAATTTTAGGGATATTTCTAGAGAAACTAGAAGAGATCCAATTTTGGCAAAGTTAAAAGAGGCCATTCAGGTGGGAAAAATCGGCCTGTTAAAGGGTGATGAATTTATTCCATTCGTCAGTCGTGAGAAGGAGCTTTCGGTGGAATACGAATGTATTTTATGGGGATTCAGGGTGGTGATTCCACAAAAATTGCGTAACAAAATTTTAGCGCAATTGCATTATTCTCATTTTGGAATTGTTAAAACTAAGGCGTTAGCACGGTCGTATATGTGGTGGCCTAAAATAGACCACGACATTGAAAAATTAGTTTCAAATTGTGTTTCATGTAAGGTAAACCAACCAAGGCCTGAAAAAGCTCCATTGATTCCTTGGGTACCAACGGATACACCGTGGTCCAGGCTTCATATTGATTTTGCGGGTCCAATAAAAGATTTCCATTTTCTTTTGATTATTGATTCTTACTCTAAATGGGTCGAGGTTTTTAAAACGAAAAATATAACATCAAGTTTTACTATCAGCAAATTGCGTGAAGTTTTTGGAAGGTTCGGTTTAATAGACACTCTAGTGAGTGATAACGGGCGGCAATTTACGGCTGAAGAGTTTAAAGTTTTTATGAAATCGAACAATATAAAACACATTTTAACTGCACCGGGTCACCCGGCTACTAACGGTCAGGCTGAAAATTTAGTCAAAACTTTTAAAAAGACTGTTTTAGCGAATCTTCGAGATGGAGAAAATCTCGACGATATTATAAGTTTATTTTTATTTGATTACAGAACAACGAAACATTGTTCTACAGGAGAAACTCCTGCCAAATTGCTATTAGGTAGAGAGATAAAAACACGTTTTAGTATGCTTTGTCCACCTTTAGTCAGAAACAAAATTGTTGAGAGTCAGTTATCTAACATTAAAAATCACAGAGGGGCACGAAATATAAATTTTGAAAATGATAAAAAAGTTTTTGTTCGGGATTATTCGAATCCGAATAAAGCTTCTTGGCAAGAGGCAACCGTTAAAAAGCGATTAGGTCCGCAATCTTACCATTGTATTTTAACGCGAAATAACAAATCCATAAAAAGACACGTTAATCAAATGATTCGTGGTACTCAAAGTGCAAGTGAGAATGCGGATATCGACGAACAAACAGGCCCAGAGGTTTCCAATAATAAAAATGAGCCAGAGTCTGAAAAATCAGTATCTGAGAATGACAGAGGACAGCAGAATGTTACTCCGGATACAAAAGAGATTAAAACTCGTAATTTAAGACGTTTGCAACGACCAAATTACAAAGAATAACTTTTTAATTTTTTTTGTTATACTAGGTATTATATTTCAACATTAGTTAATATTAGCAATTCACTAAAGGAAAACTTATATTTACAAAAATAGGTATATATTTATAATTGCAAAATTGATAAATATTAGTAATTAAAACCAAATAATTTTTTTTGTTTATGAATGTAATTAAACTACATTTTATGAATTTCCTATAAACGTATTTTTAATATTTATAGTATTATTACAACTTAAGAGGGGAGTTGTGGTGTTATACTTGTTCTGTAGCTACCTTTCCAAAATTGTACAAATATTTTGCCTTTTATGTCATAAAAAATAGAGAACAAAATTGTATTAATAAAGAACTGTTTGACTTGATATTCAACCATCAAACACGATACATTGCAATGAGTGTTGCCCCAGAATACAAATTTCACAACAGAGTCGGAGTATGCGACTTTGACACATACTGGCTGCTCTCAGTAGTTTTTCTAGACAGAAAGCAATTGTGTGGAACATAATCTATTTGACAGTCTTGCAGATTAAAGCTGACTCTGGGGCGGGGATCTATTTTGTAGAAGGCATTAAACTATCCAATCTGAGATCGCCGTAGTCCAGTAGGTAGTGTGTTGGCTTATTGGACGTAAGGTCACGGTTCTAACCCCAGGTCAGACATCAAAATGAAGATAGGAAAAAATTTTTCATCGGCGACTTCCTCTCAGCAGATTTCTGGCAAAAACTCTGATTGTAAATAAAACTGCCATGAAAAAGTTTCTCAAAAATCTGTCGTTCGGAGTTGACTTTAAAATGTAGTTACCACCACTCATGTATAAAATTAACACACTCAACATAAGTGGTGTGAGAAGCTAGGCCGTAATCCCGACTGAAGGGTTGTAATGGCCAATTATGTATGTATGTAGTTGTTGCAACTCCAACATGGAGATTCTGCGATGATGAGAATGAATCATCGCAACACATTCTTAGAACCTTCGGGGCGTTAATGCATCCCAGACGGAAACAGCTGTGTATGTACCAGGTGCTGGACAGGGAATTGAGATTGTTGTCTTTGCTAATCCAAAGAAGACGTCCTGAGGTATGTCATGGTAATAGGCTTGAAGAAAACATTACATGGATATCCTATGTAGTTTGAGGAGTACAACAGATCAGATCACTAAGGTACCTACTTACAACAATAATAATAATATTTCCACGTAATTTGCCTGACTAATCATGGATGGAGTTTTAGTATTGTTTACTTGGTCAGACGGACCCTGAATGCCAATTTTAAGGACTACATAGTCGGAGTATGTAACTTCGACAGGCTAGGTTAGGTTAGGTTAGGTTATAGGACGTGTACCTGTCAGTCAAGACAGGTACAGTACCCGGAGGTCAGATTGATCCATTGTACAACGTCCTAAAGGAGGGAAGGATAGTATAGGGGGTAGGATGAAAGGAGGGTATATGGGAAAGGGGGGAGTGGGCAGCGGAGGTATCACACAGACCAGACACAACAAAAAGATGGGAGAGCGCGACTACACCGATGAAGTCCTAGCCTCTCAACCACCCTAAGCCACTAATGAATCTGTGGAGAGCCTTGATGTCGGCTTTCGACACAGAATTCAAAATCTCAAAGAAGGGCCTACCAAGGGACCTCAACCTCAATCTACCAAGGGCTGGGCAGTTACAGAGGAGGTGTTCGATAGTCTCCAACTCCTCCTCATCGCAACACGCCCTGCAATAGTCCGGCTGGGATCTGTTCCAGATCCCCGTCAGTGACCTAATCTCGCAGTTCCCCGTGATAAAACCGACAAACAACCTTAAGCTGGCCTTATTCAAGCCCTTATTCTACAGCAGGCCATAGACACCTAGAAACAAAACAACCCGATCCGTTCCCCCAACGCCTCTGCTCTTTCTCCATGACCCATCCATTGATGAGGCCATAGAGGTGACAGATTGGGGGGTCAGGACCAACCATCAAATCGCCTACTGAAAGCGAACCTATCCTAGCGAGGGCATCCACCGTCTCATTGCCCGGTATTCCGCTATGTCCCGGAACGGGACGGATACGGTCCCGTCCAAAAGTCCTCAACGACTCCTTGCACTCGCGAACAAGCCGTGATTTGCACCAGACCGACGCAATGGCCCTAAGGGCAGCCTGACTGTCAACGAAGATCATGTAAAATTCGGAATCCGAAGCTGGGCCACCAGCTATGGCCTCAATAGCCTTCAAGACTGCGAAAATCTCCGCCTGAAAAACGCTGCAGTCATCATTCAACCTGAAGTGGAGTTCAAGACCGAGTTCCCTACAGAAAACCCCAGCACCTGTACGTCCACCTAACTTAAACCCATCTGTGAAGATGGGTATACCACTCTGCCCCTGGAGTACCCCACTATTCCATTGTGCCCTATCCGGTATAAGTATTCTTAAACCAGGCAGAAACATAGCCTCAGGCACAATATAATCAGTGGCTTTTTCTGAAAGCGCATATCTTCCATCAGGAAAGACGACATTCAGAACACTGGAGTGACCTATCGAACGCTGTTTCCAGCAGCCCGATTCCCTCAGGCGTATGGCACTACGCGCTGTACACCGCTTGACATACAAGTGAATGTCACATTCGACAGGCTATCCTCAGTAACTTTTCTAGACAGGGAGCAATGGCGTGGTACAGATAGTCTATTTGACAGTCTCGCAGATTAAATATGGCTCTGGAGCTGGGATCTATTTTGTGTGTGGTGTTAAGCTGTCCCATATGCTACCTGATGTGTGAGGCAGAGATGTTTGCAATCGTCTACGCAGCGGGAATGAGCCGGGAGATATCGTGGTTATCTATCTAGATAGTCCTGCAGCCTTGAGGGCACTGACTGGGCACTATGTTGGCTCGAGATTGATTGCAGTCTGCAGAAAAGTCTTCATTATAATTTTGGAAACTAACACAGTGGCATTGGTTTGGGGGATTTCGATGTGTGGGGTAATGAGATTGTATGTGAACTGGAAAGAAGCATCGAAGGAAGTGAACAATAACAGAGGAGATTGTAGAATCTCTAGACCACTATGGTTCAGATTGAACTGTTCTAGGAGTTCTGATGACTTCTAAAAGAAAATTATGCTCGGAAATTGGTAAACTTTTTCCCAAATATTGTTGTATATTCTTTGTTATGTTAGCAAATTTTGAAATCACCACACGTATTGTCTTACAAAATATTTACCTTAAGTAATCGTATTTCTCTTAAAGCTATTTTTCTAATGGCAGGATCATCTTCAGATTCAACAAAACGTTTTACAGCCACCAGTTGGCCCGTTTCACGATCACGACATTTATAAACGACACCATAGGAGCCCTCACCCAAACGACTTAGTTTTTCATAACGATCCATTTTACTGCTGCCTTGGGGCCTAAAATGATAAGAAAATATGTTTTTAAAGTTAAAAAAAAAGAAATTTTTAAAATATTTTTCGAATTCATATAAACTTTTAAAAAATTTTGTTTTTACGTTTACCTTAAACTTAGGCATTGGCCCCTTACAATATTGGCACGTTTCATAGTTTTCTTGGTGAAATTTGTACATATAAAAAAAGGTGGGCTTAGATTTACATTTAGAGGACGGTCTTGGTGAGGTGGCAGAAATTTATTTTTTCATTTTTTTTCTTTAAAATTTCTTTTAAAAATATTTTTTTTTAAATATTTACACAATATTTCTTATTTTTTTCTTTTTTTAGTTTTTAAATGAAGTCAAGTGTGTTGTTTTATGTGGTTTTCAGGTTCTTTAGGATTCAATGATGAAGAAAAGGTGATAAAAAAATATTTTTTTTAAATAAAAAAAGAATATGAAATATTTAGAAAATCAATTTTAAGAGTTTAAATATTTATTTGATTTAAAGAATATAAAAGAAAAAAAATATTGAAAAATGATTTACAAACTTTAAATTAAAATTGTTAATTGAAGCATAGTGTTTTGGTTTTCCATATTGAGTAAACAATAACAAATAAACAAAAAATATTAAAGCATATTTCAAGGTGCTGAATTAAATACTAAATTTGAAGCATAACTTAAGGCTTATAAGCATTGTTTTTTAACAAACCTACCTAAAACGATTTCTATATGTACCCATATTCTGTTTAGTTTAGTAAAATATTTTCTTTTTCTTAAACTTTATTAAAAATTATTTGTTTTTATCCCTCTTATAACGTCGTCTTTCCTTAACAGTTTCTTTTAATATGATTTATTTTTGCCTTGCTTCTTTAAAATATATATTTCCTTAAACAAATTTTTATGGCATGTTTAACCGCTAAAAATAACTGCCCCGAAATATTTATGAAAATAATTTTTTGCTTTTTTTCATTTAAAATACACACTTATTGGATAATTATGACGCATTTGTATTTACAAGTATAAACCTATGTAAACATTTCGTGTGCCTAAAAGTTATTTTTAATTTTTTAAGGATTTTAATAGTTTTTAAATGTCAGACGGAAATATGCATGCGTTACAAACTTTTCTTTCAAAATCAATTTAATTAACCTGAAATCCTGAATCTCTTTGGATTTTTAGTTCTTATGCAGCCAGCAATAAGATAACAACACCGTGCTGTGATTCGTACTACAACCGCAAGCTATTAAGAAAAAGAAAAGAAATACAAATGTACGTGAAACATACCAGGTCTATTCATAATTAAAGCTGATTTACTTTTATTATTAATTTTTTTTATATTTTTTTTCCTTAGTATTTAAGCTCATCTTACACAAATTAAACCTCTTGTGACAAGGTTTTTGGTAAACTATTCCGCTGTTTAAGGAAGACAATTACAATCTTTTTAATCATTTTAGATATCTTTTCAGTTTCTATAACTGGAAACATTGGTGCATGATTGATGTGATATTTTTTGGATAAAGCTAAAGTGGAAAACTAAGCATTGAAATTCTGAAGCTAAAACCTTTGAGGTTTTTGTATACTTGTTCTGATAAACGTCGTTTAAGATATTTTCAGGCGTATTAGCAGTCACTTAAATGCAAGGTAGTCAAAACCGAGCGTCGAATCCCAGCTTTGTGAGTATTTTGTAGAGGTGGCTTAATGTAGTTGTTAATGTGACCGACTGACTGCAAATCTGGGAGATAGCGAAAAAATGTCATCATGATTTTTAAATAAAAAACAAAAAATTACGTGCTTTACTCCCTCTTAAACTCGTATGAAAAATCTTAGAGAAATCAACTCGTATGTGGAAAATAGTTTTCAGAAATTTTTCCTAAAGAATCGAACGCTGCAAGAAAAGCATTGGCTGTGTTTTGTTTGAGGACATATGTTTTCATGCTGGAGACACCAATTTCATTACGATTTTATTGGACGTTCCCAAGAGCAAACAGTCGAGGAAAAAAGGAAACAGAAAGAGATATAAAGACTTAAGAGAGAACGAATTAGCAATACGAAATGAGCGTACACCTCACTGCTAACCAATTCTATTATTGATCCTAGGAAAACCAACACGTCGGTTCCTGACAGGGAGTTTAAAATATCGAAGAATTCTATGTCCAGGGATTTCAACTCATCCTATTAATATCAGAGCAGTTAGAGAAGAGGTATTCTAAAATCCAACTTCTCCTCATCGCTAAATACCCCGCAATAGTTCGTCAATAGAATAGTCCATCCATCTTCATCAACGACTTAATCTTTCAAATATCGCATTAAAAAGTTTAGTTACTAGTCTTACTCTGGATTTATCCAGCCCCTACAGTCTGTTGTATCATCGTGAATGGAAAACCAAAGACGTAAAATCCCTCTCTATTGCTTCTGCTCCATCTTCTTGACCCATCTTCTGAAAAGTCTATAGAGGTATCAGGTTGAAGAATTAAGAGCAAACACTAAGGCTCTAAAATCTATGCCAAGAGGCCAAGGTCAAATCTATGAAGAGCATACATACGTCATCATCTTGTTTGCATGTATACCACTATGAATAAAAAAAAGTGGCGTAAAACAGCACGCTATTATTTCTTTCCAGTTCTAATATCAAGAATTCGTATATTTAATAATGAATATAATCTATAGATGCTTTTTTTTTACTAAACTTATGTTGATTACCATGAAAATATTAATCGCTTTTACATTACACACTCGTATGTATAATACACTGTGACATGTGAGCCGTTCGCACTGCATTAATCCATATGACCTTTTTCTGTTTTCTGGTAAGATTGAAGAAACTGAAAAATTCATGAATATTTTCATGAGCACATAAGGAGTGTATACGTTACTAGCGGAACTGTGGACTATATAACATACACCTAAATAATTTATCATTACAATCCTTCAGTAAGGATTACGACCTAGCTTCTCACACCACTTATGTCGTGTGTGCTAATTTAATACATGAGTAGCGGGACCTACATTTTAAAAACGATTCTGAATGGCAGATTTTTGAGAAACAATTCATAGCAATTTTATTTTCTCTCAAAGTTTTTGCCAGGACTCTACCGAGAGGAAGTCGCTGAAGAAATAATTTTTCAAATTTCCTTTTGTTGGGGTTGTCTGACATAGGGTTTGAACCGTGTCCACACTTCTGTTAAGCCAGTAACAAAATTCGTGAAGTAATTGCGAAGATACTCGACTGTGGGAAATTGTTTTCAGAAACATTTTCTAAAGAACCGACTGCTGCTATCAATACTAAGATGGCCATTTAAATGACGTGACGTTTCATGGACTGCATTAATCCATATGACCTTTTTCTATTGGTAAAACTGAAGAAACTAAAAAAATCCATCAGCACATAAGGAGTGTATGATGTTAATGTTGCAGCTATATAACAAAGGATTCCGATAAAAACTCACACAGTTTTAGAGTTTAGAGTATTTATACTCCATTTATACAATACTCCTTATTACTTAAGGATTATTGAAAAAAATATTGCATGGTTAATAGTCCATTTCTTTTAATATTGATTTTAGTACACAGTGACCAGGTTGGTTTTACAATATTTAAGTAATCTGGCAGCTCTGATATGTGGTCAGTCTGTAGTGTCCAAGAAAAAAAAAGAAAAAAAAAACAGAAAGAATGAAAGAAATTTAAATTTTACGAAAGTGCTTTATTTAGTGTTGCAATATAAAAAGTGTGCTTAAATAAATTTTTATATTTACAAAAAAAAAAAAACAATTAAATTCATTTGTTTGCCACAAGAAAATTATTCTTATTGAAACACATACACACATACACATGCAAACACGTCAAAAATTGTTCTTTAAAGTCTCAGCAAAACATATTTTTCTTTTTTTTATACCACCTTCTTAAAATGCTTTATTCACACTGACTGCACTTTATTTGCTATTGTTTTTGGTTTTGCTTTCTTTTTTATAAATAATTAATTCATTTACAAAATTTATTAATTTTTTGTATAGAAAAACTCTAAAGTTTCCTTTCAATTTATTGCTTCACCTTCACTCTCAAATAAAACCAACAAATGAACACCAACCGATTGACAACTTCTTTTCAACTGGCATTTGTGTGTTTTTTGTTATCATTGAGTTCTAATACAGCAATAACAAATAACAACAACAACAATAATAATAACAAATTACCGTAATTTATTTATAACGTCATTTATATATGGTAACTAGTAATGTTATGTTTGGTACCTTTTTTTCTTTTGTATATACATACATACGGCAACCCTTAAGTAAACATATTCATACCTAAACGAACTAATGGAGTGAGAATGTAAGAGAGTGTGAGTGAGTTAGAAAAAAGAAAAAATTGGTATGAGAGCGTTAGGAACTTTGGAGAGCCTTTACTGTTGTATACACACACTCAATGAAAATGTCATAGCAATCAAAACTACCACAACATTAAAACCGCAACAACAATATCCAAGCCCAACAAGACAAACCAAAACAAAACAACTTTTAACATTTACAACAAATACAGATGTTTACAACAACAAATAAATAAACTGGTTTACAAGAAAAAAAGTAAAAAAACAAGGAGAGAGTATGTAAACACAAAAGTTTTTCACTCACTCTCTTTCACAGAGCAACAACAGACACAAACACAAGTGTTTGAAGTTGTTAATGTTTACAACGCAATAACGATTATGGCGAAAATTATTAGACAATAACAGTGATGCCATATTTACAAATTGTTGAAGAGGAAAGGCATTCATTTAATAGTTCTTTAAATAAAGTTTACTAAAGTATTTTGAAAGTATATTTAGCGACCACTTACTATCTTAATTGACTAGTACAACAATTTAATCAGGATTACAACCTAGCATCTCACCACACTCATTTTATGTGTGTTAATTTTTATTCATACGTTCTTTATTCAACCGTGGAACCTACAGTTTAACATCGAACCCTGAACGAAAGTGTTTGTTTGAGGTTTGATAAGCTATTCTTGGAAATTTTATTTACTTAAGCCCACTTCACACGGTAATACTTTACGTACGTAAAATCTAATGAAAAAGTAAAATGAAATTCCATCCGTATGACAAAAAAGAGAATAAAAGTCGTATGATTTATATTTTTTGCGTTTACATGATCGGTATAAGACAATAACAAAGTAAAATGAAAACAGCTGTTACTCTTTTTTTCTATGTGTTTACATAAAAATACATCCCTGATCTAATGCGGCTTGCTTGATTTCTGAATCATTTCAAAAAATGAAGAGAGCCATACGACTGTCAAACTTTTCATCCGTATTCATTCATCAATGTGTGATGGTTTCATTACATAGTACGTTTAGACGATCACATCCGTACTCTTCTACACAAAATTTTGACAGATCATATTACTTGTGGGACCGTGTAAAATAGGCTTTAGGCTTAGAAGTGTAATTATTGTCGAAATGGCAGTTGAAACCCTCTGGATTTTTTATTTTCACTGATAATGTCCACGAAAACCACATTTACTGCCTGCAGAATTGCTTAAGGCATTACTTTACGGCTTAATAAATTTCCGAGTTGCTTTTCTTCTGGCCTTATTTCTTCTCCTCTGCTTCCTCTGCAGTATTTTCTTGCTTTGATTAATTTTTCTCTCTTGTCTCAGTTCTTCTCGGTTAGTATCAAGACTTCCATTGTATTTTCTACTGCCAGAAAATGGCCGAACGTAGAATTCTTTTTCATTCGATATTCTTAAAACATGTTCCAAGGTTTCGTATTCCTTTGCTTCGTCTACAGCATCTCATCTTGTTAAGAAGTGATGTCCAAAGCGATGTAGAAAGCTTCTGTAAATATTTCCGTTAAGAACTGGTTATGTTAAGCATTTGTTTGCAAGACGTCCCAATCTATTACCAGAAAGGTAGTAAGCAACTATAGATAGCATTCTAGAACCTGCTTCAGTAGGTCAAAGTAGAACAAATTCCGTCCAGAACTGGTCATGTTAAGAATTTGTTTACAAGACGCCCAACCTATTGCCAGAGAGGTAGTAGGCAACTTCATATGGTAACCCTAGCATTCTAGAACCTGCTTCAATAGACCAAAGTTGACCAAATTCCGTCAAGAACTTGTTATGTTAAGAATTTGTTTTCAAGAAGTCCAACCTATTACCAAAAAGGTAGTAGCCAACTACAGATGGTAACCCTAGTATTCTAGAACCTGCTTCATTAGACCAAAGTAAACCAAATTCCGTCAAGAACTGGTTATGTTAAGGATTTGTTTACAAGAAGCCCAACCTCTTACTAGAAAGGTGGCAGGCAACGACTTATGGGAACCCTAGCATTCTAGAACCTGCTTCAGAAGACGAAAGTGCCTGCTAAACTGGTAAAACTTGAGAGACGAAACTGAAACACTGTTAAAGAAATAACAAAACGAGGGGAAGAAGGAAAAGAAAAGCAATTTTTATTTAATTTTTCTATTAGTTTTCCTCCAGTTTGTGGAAATTATTACGTTTTACATTTAATTCAATAAACAACCACAATTTTCTGGCCACTCTCTTCTAAACAAGGAAGTTTTCTTTTACGAATATTTACTCTTCTTCTTCTGCTTGAAAGTATTAATTGTGTTGTTGCTGTTGTTGTTGTTATTTTCTCTGTGGTAAAGTATCATTGGCACCATTAGGATTGTTGGCTTTCGGTTTGTGTTTTGGGCTTATGTTTTTCTAAACTGCCCTTTACCCTTTTATACTTCCATCGTCCTTTTGGGTTTCTTTGTATAGGAGAGTATTAAATATAATCAACTACGTTTGAAGACAAGTTTTTTTTTTGTTGGAAAATATCCAAAAACAAAATATTTGCTAAGAAAGTGACTGGTGACTTTAGGCTCTTTAGGGATTATAGATTGTAATTATGGTCAGAGTAAAAGAAATTTCTGGGAATTGTTAGGGGAGTTTATTAACACAACTAATAATCTAGTTCAACATATGGACGGACGACGGGATATTAGAGGGCTTAGTTAAGAGGGAGAGAGAGACTAAAAGTAATTAAAACAGAAATATGATAATTGTACGTAGAATTTGGATTTGTTTTGGGGAAATCTACTGCTTATCTAAACAGGAGTTTGGAGAAAAAAAACAAAAAACAATCCCTTAATGGGAAATGAATGAACAGAACAGAAGAAAATTATCGTTTTTTAACTATGTAGACTTGGTAGGAGGTGTGTTTTTGGGTAATGTATGTCATTTATTTATAGATTTAGATTTTTTAGTTCTAGGAAGTGCAAATAATAATTAGAAAGAAAGAAGGAAATATAGGCACTATCGGTTTAGTAGGAATAGAACAGAAATAGTTTCATAAACTTAAGCAGAGAATTGCCTTAGGTTGAGGAATGTCTCTTAAACTTTGAATGTAAAGGCAATTTTTTATTCCTGCCAAGGTGCTGTAGAGTGAAAATAAGTAATTCATCATGGGAAACAAAAAATTTTTCGAGTTGTCCTAGCCATTTTTTTCATTGAAATCATTTCTAAAGGCTTTTTGACTACTATTGGCTGTATTTTATGGTGTATAGAACAGAAAACTGTGTTAGTCATTGAACACAGTATTACAACAACTGGAAACTATGATTAGGATTTGGATTATGAAGTAATACAAGACCTTTTCGAACCATTTTATAGCTTTATTGAATCTATTGATCCATAGCTTCTGTTAGTATACCTTACAAATCCATAGAACTGTGGTTCTCTTCCAAAAAATCTCTCTACTGTAGTTGACAGAAATTTGACAAATTGTAGAAATTGTTATCTTAACAGTTGAAACCAAATACGTAGTGAGATCAGCTAATAGTTAGTATAAACCAAAATAAAACAATTTTCAGCTTTGGCTTTGCTAAGGTTCGAATCTGAGATAAAGCGATCAAATTTTCAACCTGCTTTTCGAATCTTCAAAATCAAAAACCTTCAATTTTTTTCTGTCTAATTCATTCAAGAAGCCAAGGGGTCAACAGTCATCCCTTTAAAAGGTGGATTATATCAATAACACTCAAAATATTGAGGTTAGGCAAGTTAAGACGCACATGGAACAATATCAGAGCCGCTGTTTGATTGCTCTTTTTTTCTGTTATTCCCAAGGGTATAACTTTACTTAGATTTGCAAAACAGCATTCAGAAAACGATACCACGACCGTATACTTAATGTACTTTCTTTATTGATCATTACAATCCTTTAGTCAGGTTTACAAACTAGCTTCTTACACCACCCAGATTGAGTGTGCTATTTTGAGCCATGAGTGACGAGACCTACAGTTTAAGGACAGATATGTCTGAGAAGCTTTTCATGGCAATTTTATTTACTCGTAGACTCGTGAGTGAAGCAAATATTTATTCTCATATTTTGTTTTGTTCGAGATGTGTGGGTTGAGGTTTGAAACTCGGCCTAGCATCTAATAAGCCAACACACTACCTACTAGAATAAGGCAACTTAGACGGTATATCCATAGACTGTTTATAAAAAAAATTCTAGCAGGTCGATGTACAGAGCCTGTAACAGGGAAATTGGCAATTACTTACAACTACTAAAATGACTTTGCAACTTTCAACTCTCAGCTAGTTGGATAAAACTAATACAAATAATTTTGTGTATTAACTCGTAACAGCTTAAGGCCGAGTTATAATGAGCCTTTCATCGAGGACTTCTGGACACTTCCTGCTGTCAGAACTGAGAGAGGAAGTCATAATTAAGAAGCCCTATAAGAAATTATTCCTAGAATACTTAACTTTGGGAGATATAATGTTGTTAACTATAATTTGATCTAGAATCTCCGAATGGGGTCTTGAGGTTCGGACTGATTTTAGTACACTCAAGATCTAATATGTCGACCCATAAGCACGACATTATTGTGTCAGGGATTTTTTATTTTTTAAATATCACAAGGAGTATTTGTGGCTTCCTAAGACAGCGCAGGAACTATTTCAAATAATCTGATTTGCCTATATCCTATAGAGAATTTAATACAACTGTTATCAATTTGGGGCTACTCGACCATATACAGTAGACTTTAACGTAACCAACTTTATCGATTCACTAGAGCAATAGTGCAGTGTGATTTGTGTCTCCCTACACTACAACGCGCTCTAGAGCAATAACATGACTTTCTTTTATATCATGCACATTATATTAGGAAGAAAATTCATTATTTAGCCGAATAATCCCTAGATGGGACGCTCTCCTTGCAGATACCTATCCTGTCGTATACAATTTTTCTATCATCCCTACAGTACCTGTTTTTTTAGTTCCAACAAAATGCATTTAGTTTTTATCATTATTTTTTTAATTTTTTTATTGAGAATAAAACTGAAGGGTACCCTTCTAGAGTTCTAGAATAACAGGCTTGCCATCTGCCGTTGCATTGGTTGTGGTGGCAAAATCCACTTTCCCAAAAGGTGGAGGAATATGTTACGCTTTCAAGATGGATTAATTAGAGGACGAATGAGGGCAGTTGGCACTTAATGGCCACCAGTGCAATTGGTCATATAAAAGAAAACCTGCAATCAAATTAATCAATACATCTGACGTTTTTAGCTGTATAAGGAGTACTAGTATCGATGATCTGATAGAACAATGCCAAAGCCATTGCCTACGGGCGACATAATCGATCTAGTTCGCATGAAATTCGTACAGTACTCTGTTGAAATGAGAAAGAAGTTGCCATTGCGATGAATGCAAAGTGTGATTGAGCTATCATGAGGGAATTTAAAACCAACGTAAACCACATTTGATTCCATTTGATCGATTTATTGCAAAATCAATTTGGTGACAGCTTTATTTCCAGGATCGATACTATTCACTGGATAATTACATTATATTTTATGTAGCTACTCCGACAAACCAGCTTTGGAAACCAATATTCAAGACACCATTGTAAGAAGTATGGTAAAAAGTGAAAAGAAAAATTAAACTGATCGAGTGGACCATATACATACATAACTCGTCATCAAGGTGGACATATTTTGGCAATAAAAATAAATACCATGAAATTATATTTCGGTTTATAGTAAATCCGATCCGATATTTTAATGTTTTTTTTTTTTAATTTCAGTTTGATTTACTTTTCTTTAATTTTTGCTTACCTTCTTAATGTAAAAATTTTCGAAAACTCAAACATTTTCATTTGTAAACGTGTTAAATGCTTTCAATTTAAAAAATTATACTCAACTACCACTAAATGTTCTCTTTTAAACAAAATTTTCTTATTTTCTTACAACTCTTGTTAATTATTTTGTATTACTTTTAAAACAATTTTTTTTCTTTCTTCTTTTCTTTTGTTCTTTTTCTTCTAGAAATCGTTTAAAAAAGCAACAACAAAAAAAGGAGAGAAAATGTATCAGTAAACAGGCAACCACTATCACGAGCTAAAAGTTACAGACTAAAATAAAACGATTGGTTTGCTAAAGTCCAGTGTTTAAAAAAAAACAAAAGAAAAACAGAGGAAAATTACAAAAAGAAAGAAAGAAAGGCTGAACTAACGAAACTTAATAGAACTTACTTACTTGTACTACAAGTATTAACACTGCCCAGATGGTTGTGTGCACATGTGGTAACAACATTGTAGGGGGCATGTTAGCTCTTGTACAACAATAGCAACAACTACAGCAAACAGTCTAGTATCGACAATCAAAGTTCAAAAGTAAGGCTGGTTAGGGTTTGGTGGCTTATAAAATTTAATGGAAACAAAAGGGAAATGCAAGTGAAATAAAAAAAAATGTTGCTTGTAAATCACAAAAGAACAGAAGGTTTAGGTTTAGGAGGTATTAGAGTCATTAGGCAAATACCAAGACACTCTACTGAAGGTAAGAAAAGTAAAGAGATTCGAACGAGAACATTTTTGTAACATTTCTCTGGAAAAGTTTTATTTAATTTGCTTTCTATTAGGTTCTCGAAAGTAGATTTCATTGATTTTGATGCATCGAACATTTGACGAAAGAACATGTATTTGATGACACAATGCTCACTTTAGTTGATTGTAGGCAATGGCACTGCTATCACATCTGTTAGCCCTTGAAAGGATCGCGGTCTAGAATATTATTGAGACCAGAAATGGAGAACTGGACATTTGTGGCGAAATTCTTACGAAAAGCCAACTTGACCTAGAAATCTTTTGAGGTATTGACATGACATTCAATTTGATTCGTAGAGTCCGAAAATCTCTGGACGACGAGACATGCTAATGTTACTTTTGCCTTAGCAAATGATCATGTCAGCAATGCGAGAAATCCAATTGCTAATACGCAATTTTCTGTGTTTCATTGGTGCTCATTTGAGACGATTTAGTCTTCCGCAAAATGACTTTTGTAGGGGCAGAGCAAGTAAACAGAAAAAGATGTCTGAATAGGCTTTCTCCGGTTAAGTAAGCGGAACTAGTTATACGATTTCATTAGAACCTCAAAATCGTTACAGCGTGATTACTATGCCTGTATATTTACTTCATTCCTCTGAAGATTCTGGTTTAAGTCTGACTTGGTTACAGCTTTTCACAAAATGATATGCTTGTAGTGGTGGCCTCCTTGATTTTGTGGTTCTCGGACAGTAGCGATATATGTTATCTTGTAGCTTCAGGTGGCTTGGCATAACTTCTTCAGAAGCCCTCGCTGTTCCTATCGCTGTTATTCTTTTTAACACCAGTATTGAGCAATTTTTAAGTCCATGTCGAGTCCATGACAAATATTTTCTCATGCAAGGAAATATTTTCTTCCAGATAATCGACTTTGCTTAGTTTTTTTTCTCTTCATGCTCAATGAAACCCTTAAACAAGCTAATGATCAAGAGCTCTTTGAACCCTAGTGGTTAGAACTCTTAGGTGCCCACACTGTACTTGTATAGGTGCTCATTGCGATTTCTAAAGGGCCCCCAAAAATGTCCTGAAGTTTTTTTGTCCAATTTCAGAGAAAAGTTCGTTCATCTAAAGTCATTCCAAAGTAACATTTCAATATTTCTGGACGACTGATTTTTTCATTTTCTTTTTCAAATCTACTCCCGATGAAGCCTAAAGCCCGAGCGTATTTTGTGAAGGCCTCTACAGTTCCCTTTGAGGGGTATTTCATTTTATTTGCCTCACAATATTTTGATCTTGAGTGATGGGATTGTTGGATGCATTGCATGTAACTACTCCCAGTCTATGAAGTCTTTTAGATTCATTCGTGTACTGCTGTTATGAGTCATCTGATAGACATTTTGAATTTTTGCTCTACTCCCTGGTCGAAAAGATTGCCTTGTATCACATAATTTACTATCAAATTGGTTCCTGCAGCAATACCGAGTGGCCTGCGGTATTGGAATTTACTGGGCGTTACTTATCTCCTTACTTTCTTACCTTATTGGTCATTGCAACCCTATAGCCTGGTCGGAGAGATCGCCTTGTATCATATAATTCAATTGATCATGATACACACGCTTGTTTAAGGCTTGTGAGTCGATGGTTTCTTAACTTAGGTTTCCCTTTCGTTTTTATATTGTTGCGTTAAGCGTTTTAAATCCAGAAGAGCCTGCATACTTGTCTTTGGTGTCGTTTTCATATCCTCTGTGATATACAGGCACGAACGTTCCTGCACTCTTCAACGCCTCGAAATAGTCGGTGTGTGGTTAGTATTTCCCTTCTATACTAAACCGCCATTCAATACGCATAGTAGGCAGAAATACTGCAGAACGGAATTTAGGAAAAACTACAAAAGAAGTTACATCTGCGGCCACCTTAGATTCGTTCAAGTCCAAGTCAAACTAAGCCTGGTCCCACTTAGGCCAGCATTTATGGCCATTTCTAATACCACGATTAATTCTCTCCGTTGTAGCCCTGTGTTAGTAACTAAATATTCTTAAAGTACTTTAGTAGGGTGCTTAAGAGAAAAAGTAAAATTTTAGACAAACAACTTAAAGGAATTAACACTAATACCATAACAAATAAACCAATACACACGTAGACATACGGTTATACAAACCACCCAAAGAAAGGCACACATTCCTTGTTGTGCTCCTTCATTACACTCGTATGTTTGTGTTTTGCTTTCGCGATTTTCTTAGTGTGAGAAAGAAAAAAGTGCGGAAAAGATTTCTATTTCATGGTGGGTACAAAGTAAACAGTTAAGGACATGTGACCTAAAGTACCTTCACTGGTTTTAATCATTTTCATTTCAACATCATTAGAAAGGGGAAGAAAATTTTCTAATTAAAAATACAGGAAATGGAACAAGAACTTAAAGGAGAAACTTTCCGCAATAAAAACGATTTAAAAACAATGAAGGGGAAAAGAGAAAAGTAAGAGGAGGAATTTCTGTGAAAGTATGTGGAGTTACAATGCGAATGCCATGCGAAATTGTTTATATTTTTTTAATTGAAAGAGTATAGCCGTAATACTCCACCTCATTAGTAATCTTGTGTGAATTTCAGTGGCACAATTCACTTACATGTTCCCTATCCCAACCTTAGTTAACAGAACCTAATTTCAGTTAAACTCCTCTACTCTATTAAGGGGCATCCAACACTTTCTTAGCCTAGAATTTAAGACTGATTTTACAATCCCCTGTCGATCCTTTCAGTTGCGGAAGCCTTTCGCCTGATATGTTAGCCTCATGTAAACATCCAGGGTTAGCATTTTCCCATCATTTCTTTTTAAAACTCCCACTGTTCGTAATTCAGTCTTAAAAAAAATTGTTTTTAAGGTCTTTGATTAAACGTTATCGCTAAAAACATTTCCTCTTTCTTTTGGCATCTGTTTTTTAATTTTTTTTCTCCATTTGCCAACCAATTTCTATACACGCATTTTTACACGTCTTGCTGACTGGTTTAGTCGTTGCAACACTTCATGGTTTACTTACTACTTTAACTACTATTCAATCTTTTTTTCTATGTTTGAATTAAAGTGTGTCGCAAAAGTCACCACACACACCATATCCAGTAGGCATGAAGGGCAACCATTTTAAAATATTTTGATTCCAACCCCTGTAAATTATGTGAAGAAATCGTGAGGGATTTCTCGAGTACTGGATTCACTAAATAGTACTGCGTCGATACTTCATTTAATTGTAGAGAGTGATGTGGAGTTATTTTTAGCATTTGAAACCTTCTGATCCAGTGTCTAAGGGGCCATGTCCCATTAAGAGCCCTTAAATAGCTTTCAATTCCCTTCTTTGGTCGATAAGGCTCTTGTGAGGATCCGAATCAGTAGCCTCAGGCATGATTAGTGAGTTAACCGAACCTTGCCTCAATAACTCCAAGCAAGAAATCAATCGGTGGTCCACCGACCTTACTCCTGTTGTAAATTACTAATCAGATACAGATCTTGCCAGTTTATCTGCAATTTCGTTGACAATAATAGCACAAGTCTCCGTAATCTAGTATGTGGTGTGTTGGCTTGTTAGACGTGAGGCCTCGGTTCAGAACCCACTCAGGTCAGACATCTTCGACAAAACGAAGTGCGCAAAAATATTTCTTCTACCACATCCTCTTAGCAGATTTCTAGCAAAAACTCCGAGAGTAAATAAAATTACTATGAAAAGTTCCTTTAAAATTTATCTTTCGTAGTCGAGTTTAAACCGTAGGTTCCGGCACTAATGCAGAAAATTAACACTTACAACATAAGTGATGTGAGAAGCTAGGTCGTAATCCTGTTAAAGAGTTGTAATGATCAACTGTGTGTGTGTGAGTATAACGGCATAATGTGCAGCTACCGATAGGTTTGTCAATTCCCGATTAAATATGATCTGAAATTATGTTTCCCCAAAATTTTCAGTACCACTAGTTTTCACTCAAATTGTATATGTTTCCTGACTAGTTCTGTTGTGTTAAGAACTTTTAAAATTTCCTCCTGAAAAATTGATTTCCTCATATTGGTTCCATGGATGAAGACAGCTGCTTCACTGCCCTTCTCCTTTTAGATTCATCCATGAACTAAACCTAGCCATCGATGAATTTATCTGAACCTATACAGAGATTCCCAACAGATATTATTACACTTGGTGTGACACAAAAGTAAAGCCTAGTGGCCATTCTTATAGCGGAATTGACTTGATCACTTCAGCTTACTTCCTTCAGAACTATCGCGTGGCTGGCTTTACAGGAACTTACTAGACCTTAAACATATTCCTTACTTTCTTACTTAATTGATCATTACAAGCCTTTAGTCCAGATTACAACCCAGCTGAGCACACCACCCAAGTTGTGTGTGTTAATTTTATCCACAAGTGGTAAGACCTACTGTTTAATGTCGATTCTGAATGACAGATTTGAGATTTTTCATGGCTATTTTATTTTGATTTCAGAGTTCTTAGCAGAAGGCTGCTAAGAGGATGTCGCCGAAAGAAATATTTTTATTGTTATACTTTGTTATGTTCTAAATATTGGAGCCAGAGATTGAACAACGGGCTTTATTCTAATAAGCACTATCCACTAGACTACGGCGACTTCACTCATCTAAGGAATTTTTTTATGGCCATCTTCTTCGTATTATCCTTAATCCACTGTAAGCGATTTGAGGTGTACTTTTACTGGACCTTGTGGTATCAACAACTAGTTTCTGTACTTTAGACATAATGTTCCTGTTGACCAAAGTTCTTGCAGAAGTCATTTAAGGGAACCCAAGGCTAATTGGCATGCCTTCTTCATACACAGGCTTGTTGGAGCCAAAATAGAGCAATGAATGCTTATGCGATTTAAGGAAAGAAGACTTTCCAGTCATCTTGTTATTCATATTAGTCCAGCACAATCAGGCAGTATTGCACTGCATTTCAATTTAGCAGAGGTAAGAGGACTACTGCAGTCTAGTAGCCAGTGTGTTGGCTTATTAGTGAGGCATCGGTTCAAACTCCAGGTCAGACATCAAAACGAAGCAGCAGATTTCTGGCAATACAGTAATCCCTCGATTTACGTCGCAGTTGGTTCCAAAAAATTCGACGTAAATCGAAACGACGTAAATCGAATTTCATATTGCTCATACTACAAAATAGTATGTTTTTAACAAGGAATATAAAAAAGTTACAGTAATCCCTCGATTTACGTCGCAGTTGGTTCTAAAAAACGCGACGTAAATCGAATGACGACGCAAATTGAAGTTAGAGGGAACAAAAAATTTGACGACGAAAATCGAAACAACGTTAATCGGGACGATGTATATCGAAGGATTACTGTAACTGCTGAGAGTAAAAACCTGTGCATTGTAACATAACAGGGATCATAGGTTCTATATCAGCCTTGTAGCAGTTTTAAGGCTTTTTCATCTAACAGAAGATATATGCTTCCGTATAATTCAGAGAGAGACCCCCTGTATATTTTTTCTGTAGCCCAGTGTTATTATATTTTTCTCTTCCATGCATTGTTTCTAAAAATTCAGAAATGTTCAGAAATTCTTTGGTGTTTTTAAATGATTTCCTAGTTTTTTTTCGCAGCTTTTTTTTCTTTGTTTTGTTTGCCTTAACTACTCATGTTTCTGTTATTTTCTCAATGTAAACTTAATAGTCCTCCATAAGCGGCTTTTGACCTTTGTAGTTGGTTGTATTGGTTTTTTTTTACCTTCAGCTGATTTCTGATTTCTACCACCTGGTGTAGTTGCTTTCATGTTTCTTGTTAGAGTTTCAATATGATTTTTGCGTTGTGCTTTGGTTACACATGCTAAAAACATGTGTGCCGAGGTGCTGATGACAGGTTTTGAGTTTCACAAAAGAGAGAAAGAATCATGGAAAAGGTTTTCATTAAAATCAATATACAGCCGACATTAGTTGAAGTTTTTTTTTAAATTTATTTTCAAACTTTAAATCATATTTTTTCTTAATTTTCCTCCTCTCTTTAAATTGGGTTTCTTTCTCCTTTTTCCTTGCCTTACAAAAATTCTATTCTTGTGTCCTCTGAAGGCCCTCAACCACTATTTTTTTTCCTTCGAGTCAATTGCATATTTTATAAGATTTTGCATGTTATTTAGGCGTTTATTCAAGGTATTTTAGCCGAGTATTTTTTTTTTTGCTTTCTTTTTCAACTTTTTCTCCATAATTTTTCGAGTGTTTTTGTTTTGCATGCGAATTTGCATAATTCAAGCCCTTAAGCGTTGTAAAAGAGTCTCAGTGTGGTTTTTTGTTTGCTGTTTACGGGTAATAAAATAATTTTATTATGGCTTGAATAAATAAATCTCTTGCCACCAATAAAAATGAAATTAAATTTTTTGGGTTGAATTTTTATTGAAATTAAAAAGAGAAGAAAATCAAGGATATTCGGTTGGAGGGGTATTTATTTCTATTACAAATTAAAATTTTTTTTTTAATCTGTTTACGCCATAAATAGATCAATGAGACGGAACAGTGAGTGAAAAGTAATGATGTGTTGTCATACCCACCATTGTTAGTATTCAGTTAGTTTCTATACAGACATAATTGGTCATTACAAACCTTCAGTCAGGAATACGACCTAGTTTCTCACGCCACTTATGTTATGTGTGTTAATTTTATACATGAGTGGTAGGACCTACAGTTTAAAGTCGACTCCGAACGACAGATTTTTGAGAAACTATTCATGGCAATTTCATTTACTCTCAGAGTTTTTACCAAAAATCTGCTGAGAGGAAGCCGCCGAGAAATATTTTTTTCATATTTCGTCACTTAAAACTGTCGTCGACTTTAAACTGTAGGTTTCGGCACTCACTGTATAAAATTAACACACAACATAAGTGGTATGAGGAGCTAGGTGGTAATCCTAACTGAAGAGTTGTAATGACCAATTATGTGTTTCCTGCTGGCATATATCACGCTCTCTGTTGGCATACCGTTCACCAGTACTCAAATTAACATTAAAAATGCGTGCCAATATGGTTTTGGGTAATGAGCTAGTGTTACCCGATGACTCTGAACTAGGCGTCAAATCTGCACAAGCAAATAATTAAAGGCCTAAGCATTCTGAAAAGCAGGAATCGTTCGTAAAGGGAAGACCTAACAGAATTCAGAAATTAGAGAGCAGATAGAGAAACGTTTAAAAAGGCTACAAATGCTCTGTTCTTTGCCTTCAAACGTGTGTTTGTACTACCATATGCCTCGAAATCTTAGATTAAAACAACCAACGACGTGGTGTCGCATGAAAAAACTAATATATTAGCCCCACTATTTTACATTTGATTCAGTGAAATGTCTGCAATATTCACCATTTAGAAGAGTCTTCTGTTCCAAGCCATCCAGACTCACTATCGGGTATGTAGATAATATTCATCCTAAATTAACACAGTTCCGTCAGATTCCTGGCATTCTGGTACAGTGACACATTAAGTGATTGATGGTCTTTTCCTTCTCCTTCCAGGTATGCCTTCCCAATAGGTAACTTCGTTATCCTTGGGAAATTAACATGCACTTACATGGGTGGTGCGATAAGCTAGGTTGTATACCTGACTAAACTATAATATTGACCAATTAAGTGAGTGAGTAAGTAAAATAAGCTTGATTTTAATAATACTTTACGCTACACAAGCTAATACTCTCGAGAAAGACTGCTGTGGTAAGAAGAGTTCTTAACAGTAGGAATTGGACTAGGAGCTGAATTCGGTCGTCTCGCAACACTAATGCGCGGTCACGTTCTGATTGGTATGTTTGTAATACAGATTTCGAGTATATCCTTATCAGATCTGAAATAAGTAGGCGACAAGCATGGACAAGCGTTGCTGCCGATAAGAGATCCGAAAGAGACTTTGTGGAAGTCTTTGTTCCGTGTGTCTATAAAGCTCAGTGAAAAGCCTATTTCAATTCTCAGACTACTCTTGGATAGTCTGATGTATGGGTCAAATCCGCTGCTATTGTAATTACCCAAGTAAAGTATACATTTTCATAAAGCCATTTAGTTTGACAAGAGCTTCCACCTTTCTCCATTTTCCCTTTCGCTGATTATATCCTACGAAAGCACATCTCGTCAACGGTGTTAAAATTCCATTCTTCGCAAGTTTATCTCTGTAATCAGTGACCCTATTAACTGACGCTATCCGATTCATTCTTATTAAGTTGTCTCGTTGCAAAGCATTTCCCAAAATCATTTACTGGTTCTACCCAGGTGGCAATGAAGAAGGCTGTTGTCTGTTACCCTATTTGTTAGTTTACAATGCTTTCTTATTATTAATTAATGTCAGACGTGCGTCTAATTATACTAGTCATGGTCTATGTAGCTCATTTTCTCACTAATGTGTGCTATGGGCTTAAATACAACAGAGTCGCCAGAAATGCTGTATTACGAGGCCCATTGTCTCGGTTAATAACGCATGCCAGCCTCTGTATTTCTTCTGACTGCAATTAATATATTTTCCATTTCACTTTGTTTACCTATACAATGACCCGATAGTTTAGAACTGACTATACCATGATGGCTAGATAACTAATCTCGGCTTGTTAAATTAGGTTTTTCATGCAACAACTCTGCATATGGCAGGCGTGACTAAGGATATTACTCTGTTCAGTAATAATCTGTTCAGCAATATCCTTAGATTACATGATCTAGAAGTTAAATACCCTTCCAACAAATATTTACATTCGTAAGGAAAATGGTTTCATTTGGAAAGAAATATTATTTTAAAGATATAAAATTTAAATATTTTTAAACTCTCTTTAGTCGATTACCCTGTATTATACATTTAGGGGCTTAGTAAGCTTAGAATTATTATCATTGCTGTACTCTTTGTTCTACTCATTGTAGAAGAAATAATATTTTCAATTATTTTTCTTATTCGTTTTCCATTTTCATTTCCAATTTCTTTCAACTTCAATAGTTTTCTACTAATGCTCTCCATACTATTCTCTCCCTCCCTCTCCCTCTCTCTAATAGTTTTCATTTAATTGATGTGCAAGCAAACAATCCCACTCATAAAGTGTATGTAAGTTGAGGCAGAGTATGTGTGTGTATTTCTGTGTTAGTTAGAGAGTGCGTTTCCTATTTCGTCCTTTGTTTGTTATTCTGTTGTTTTATTCATACACATTTTTCCATTTCCGTTTGTTATTTGAAATCGATTTCCGGTTATTATTGTTTTTAAATAAATCCGAACGAATGTTTTAGTAGTTGAAAGAAGGAAAAATAGAAAATAAAACGAAAAAAATCTGATTTAATTTATTGTTTTGCTTTGACTATCTTATAATTGTTGTAGTTGTTGTAGTTGTTGTTGTTGTCTCTTTTTTTTTTAATTTATTGTTGTTAAAACCACAAGAGCAAAAAATAACAAGAAAAACTATAAACAACAACTGCAATTATTATTAACCTTGTTGACATGACCTTGTTTTTTTTCTTCTCTCTTTGTATTGTTCTTGTCTGTTGAAAGGAGACTCACACACACACATGCTCACACATGCATACATATGCGGATATTCATGTGTTATAAAGGGCATGCATGTATGCGTGATATACTCAGACAATAATTTTAACAAATTTTGTATTGAAGTACACCAATGTACATACGTATGATGGAAACCGTGGTATGAATAGCTTCTGGGTAAGAGAAAATCTGATTTGATTTGTACTTTAATTGTTTTAATTAATTTATTAGTTGCAGTGTTATTGATACAGGGCATATACTGTATAAGAGCATAAATATATCGCCTGGAAATTTTATTACCCCTCTCAGCCACAAAATGTAGTTGTGGGCTGCAAGAGTCCGTTCTAATTGATCTTTTGGTGGTGTAAACCCAACCACACAATGCCCCATAAGATATTTCCACAATTCTTCATAAATTATTAATGAATCAAGCCACGAACCTAAGGTATTACCTTGGCGTTCAATACCGGACCCTAGGATCTTGCCTACGCTAACGAAGTTAGTCAGCGGAATGACTTGGTGTCCCAACAAATTTAGCAAAGACTACATAATAGGATACAGCGGCAAATTAATGCTCACTTGAGCACACATAACGGCAGGTTTGGAAACTAAGTGGTGCCCCAGAGCTAACTGAGAATGTCTGCTTAACCAGAATCCATATCATCAGCAGGGTTTTACTTCAAAGTATAACGCGCTTAGAGTCAGATTGAAAACCAGCTTGAAAGTTTATTGAATCTGTTGACCAGTCTGATACCAAGTAACGTTTGACTTACCAGGGAGAGTGAGTAAAATTTGCCTGAGTAGAGCCATAGATAGACGCTGACGTATAAGATAAACAATAGTCGTTTTCATCTTACCAAACTTCTTTAGAAGTCATTTACAGTTAAGTAAAGTGTATCCACGTGCCTATCAACTACACAATGGCCTCTGAGAATGTATACGGCGAACGAGATAGCTTCTAAGGCTAAGGAAGTCCGGCAATGAAGCAAAATTTTCTCGCAGCCAATGTCTTCACGTGCTTACCAATTACGTATTAAAATGTGGATTGATTACACAGCCCTGCATGGTTTTTGCAAATAAGATGGCTCCAGGTGTTTCCGAAGGCATTTTGCGTGCTAAACACGAATCTGGGTTTAAAAAATTCAAAATGGCGGATCCAATATGGTTTGATTAATTTTTATAAACCTCGACCGCCATATTGAATCCGCCATTTTGTTTTTTTTCAATCCGAATGAAGATCTGTAATCAGCGACCCCAAAAACCCCTGAGTAACAATTCTCAAGTAAATCTGATTAATTTTTAAGGACCTCCGTAATGTGTTTCTTTTTCTCTTGCACCCCTTGACATAAACCCACCCCCTACTTTAAGGGTGCATGCAAACAATTTGGCTTTGGGCTTATTTTAAAGAGAGAAGATCAATTGTCAATTTCTAACAATAGCGATGGTTCTAGCACGTCAGTGTTTAGCTCTACAATGTTTCAAAAATGGCAAAAAACGCTATTTTTAGAGGTTTCAACCTCCATATTCTCGAAAACCTGACGTGATGGAAAGTTTTTGAAACCAGATCCGTGTTCAGCGCGCAAAATGCCTTCGGAAACACAGAGCCATCTTATTTGCACAAATGCGTTCACTATTGCCCCGTTTAACAATTTGTGTAGAAAATCGTGAGTGCACCAAAATATGTGTTGAAAACAAGTCGAAAATGCATTTGGCGATGGCGGTACATATTTGAAGTTACTGCTGACGACTTAATTCTGTATAAGAATACATACAGCGACAGATATAGCTCTTTTGTACGCATATTATCCAACTTAGGCTAAGGAAGTCTAACGATGAAGCAAGATTCTCTCCCAGCACAGGACTGCCTAATGGACAGTTCATAGATAGGTATTGGTTAGGACTTCGTCAGCTTCACAATTATTCGGAATGCCCCTGTATAAAATTGACGAGATTTGATCAGGAGTATTGTGGCAGATGACAATCAGTTTATAACTGGAGACTTGGTAGTCAGAGACGGTAGAAACGCTGGTAGTTGAAGATCCGATCAGTTCCACAGTTTGATTTATGATATGATATACCTTGGACTGAAATATATTACAATAGTCAGGAAGGCAGAGAGATATCATAAGATTAGGCTCTTGGAAGAATATTGCATAGCCTGACTTATTTTCAAAAAATAGAATTGTCTGTGTAGACTTCCATAGAATATCCGGAGCAGACTATGTCGGAAGATCAACTTTCTCTGCTTGGATTTCTAAATTGGAATTTCCTCTTAAGATCTTCTGAAAGTCGAGTACCCAGATGACATCATGTGCCAGCTTAATAGGAAGAAAAGTTTCAAATAAACAACAGGGAAACCAATTAATAAGTCGCCGTAGCCTAGTGGGCAGTGTGTTGGCTTTTTAGACGTGAGGCCACGGTTTAAACCTCAGCTAAGGCATCTGGATCAAAACGGAATATGAAAAGATATTTCTCAGCATATTTCCAGCAAAAACTCTAAGAGTAAGTAAAATTGCCAAGAAAAGTTTCCCAAAAAAATCCGTCGTTCGGAGTCGACTTTAAACTGTAGGCCTCGCCATTTATGCATAAAATTAACACACGGAACATGATGCGACAACCTGGGTTGTAATCCTGTTTGAAGGGTTGTAACGACCAATTCTGCATGTATGTTAGGAATGAAACCAATTAAGCATTCCAAGAGGGACTTTTATGGAAAAAGGCAAACCTAGTCTGTATCATAAAAAATTTCCCCACTTCTTCATCAGGTTTTACATTGAAATTTTCATTAAGATTCGTCTACTCGAAGTTAACTCCATAAATAATTTTAAGTTCCATAACCATCGACTACATTTATCAAACAGCACAAGGACGAATTACACTGCATTACCATAGGTGGTGTAAATTGATTTTCAAACCATTTTAGCTAGGTTTGCCTGACAGCTTAGTTTTAAGAATCAGGCTTATATACTTAATCCTGGGACTTAAACTAAGTTCAATACCAGTTAATTAAAGATTGCCAAAAACAGAATTTGTTGCACTAACCAAATACAATCAAATTTGATTTCGTGCCAATATGCGTCATGGTGCGTCAGTATGCGTTAATATCCGTCAACATGCGAACAAGAGTAGAAAGCTAGTTTTCCACTCAAAAATCTAAATGATATTAACAGTGCTGATTTATGACTTATTTTAACAATGACAAGGTAACTGGTTGTAGAAATATTAGTTCCTATAGCAATGTAATATACATACAGAAAACAATACTTTATAGGTCTTAAGTGGCTATGTTATACCTAAGACTTGAAATTTCTCAGCAAATTTGATTTCATGCAAATATGCGTCATGGTACGTCAGTAATCAGCCACGATTTAAGAAGGAGTTGATGATATCAGAAAAAATAGTCACCATACTTATTTTTCATATACAATTAAGCCCAAACCAATAATTTTTCTTTATCAACAAATATCGAAAACGTTAAAAGCAATCAATTAACAGCCGGCTTAATCACAATCACCAGTATTTACTCGTGTTTGCTGTCAGTTTGAAAACACTCAAGTGTTTATACGTGAGAGATTTTTTTTGTTCTTAGTGGTTACAGTAATTCTTTTGTATACATGTATGTATATGTGTATTTAGTCCTATAAGTGTGTTCACTCATACATGTTTTTTAAAAAAATAAAAAATAATTGTTGTGTGTTTTTAGGGGCATTATTTAGGTTGTATGCACTGTACTACAAAGCATATTCTCGAGTCTTATTTAAATTTTTTTTTATTCAAAAATATCTCTACTTTGTTGCTGTTTTTGTTGTTATTGTTATTATTAGTATAATAATTGTTATTTTTTGTGCAAGCAGTTTATTTTCCAGTCTGTTTTTTAATAAAAAACCATGCGTAATAATAAAAGTTCAAGGCCAATTTAACACATTGTTTATAACGAATTTGCTTGTATACAAACTAGTTTTAAATTAAAAAGCAACAAAAATAGAACGTTTTTGCTTTTTATATTGTTTTGCTTTCATTTTCAGCAAAAAAAAAAATAATAATTGCATATTGGCATACAATGTTGTATTCTATGGAAGAAAAATTCTTTCTAAAGGTCATAAACAATTTTTGCTTTTCAACAAAGGCCATATAAATGTTGTTTTTTGTTTTTTTTCAATTAAATTTTTTGTTTTTGTTGTTTTTTAATTTCAATTAAAAAAAAATATTTTTATCTTTGCAATCCTATGGTTTTGTTCGTTTGTTTGTTTATCAATTACCTTTTAAAGTCACTAAAAAATGTCAGCCTTTGCAGCAAGCGTGTTAAATTGAAATTCATGTTTTAAATAAAACAACAAAAAATTTTTTTTATTATTTTCCTTGTAATTAATTTAAATTAAATTTATCTTTGTTTTTCTGTATAATTTTTATATTTTCACTTGATTTTTTTAAATAACAAAATACCATGTATTACGGCTTGTAGATTTTATTGACAACTAATAGTATACCATGGATTAACAATTTCTGTAACGCCTAATGTCCTGCTTTAATTTCATTTTTTTTTCGGTTGATGGTTTTCTTATGTCTGTGACAATAGCAGTAAATAAAGTGTATACACATACATATGTATGTGTGTTTGTATATGTGCTTATAATCAATTTAATTTATTATTTATCTTGTTATTTTTGTTTTTTCCTTTCCTTTCATTTCCCTCTTTCTCGCTCTCTATGACTTATTTCTTTTGACTTTGTTTTTGTTTGTGTATTTGTTTTAATATTTAATGTTTTACAATTTTGACACAACATGCTAATCAAACACAAACTCGTTCAATTATTTACTCATTTAAGTCTTCTCTCTTTTTTGTGATTTTTTATTGGCCTTTAAAGCTTTTCATTACTTAACAGTGATTGTTTAAATTGAAAGAGAAATTTATTTGACTTGGGGTTACGACATTGACTAGAGTTTAAATTTCTTTTCAAGTTTATTGACTTTAAATATAAAATTATTTTAAATTTTTATTTCTTTATTTTTTGTATGAACATGGAGAATGGCTTACCACATGAAATTTTTTAAAATTATTAAACAATTCAACAAACTGCATAAAGAGAGACCAAATTTCCTGGGAACTAGAACTACTACTTGGAAATAGGGGCTAACTAGACTACATGAGAAAAGTGTATTCCATAATCAGGATTCTAGTAATCGCAGTGGTGCACTACTGTCCAACACCGATTCATTCTATAAACACATCGGAGGCACCAAGTGCTGTGTATCAATTTACTTGCAATAGAATTTATGTGTTCATCTGGAAATGACTGTTTAAAAGGCTGCACACCAACAAGCGTCGATGTGTCTGCTGTGTATTAATGGTAATTTCTATTTTTTTCTCTCGGCAATGACCGAATTAGTCTGTAAATACAATCAGATGGCATGATATATGGGTTCTACAGATGCGATACTTACAATATAACTATTAAAAACGCAAAAAAACATTCTAATGCCTATCGCTTACTAATTAAAGTTATTTCTTGAAAATGTCATCTGCGGCTATGACGTAGAAGGTTCAAGGTTAACTCCAATTTCCTAGTAATTTGTCACAGAGCTGGAATTATGTACCCAAAGACATTGTGAGTTCACACAATAGTCGGTCTAGTGTGGTTAGATCGTATTCTGCTGACAGCCAAACTTACTTTCACTGGTTTAATGGTATCATGAGCCGTGTAGCAGTATTTTTGTTGTAGTGAAAATAAGTCATAAATCAAAACTGTTCAAATCCTTTAAATTTTTCAGTGAAAAACTAACATTCTACGCAAATTCGTATGTTGACGCAAACTGATGCATTCTGACGCATATTTGCATAAAATCAAATTCGCTGAACAATGGTAAAATAAAGCCGCTTAAGGCCTTTAAAGCATTGTTTTATGTACTACTAATATTTCTATAACTTATCCTTCATCAACTTCAAAGTACTGCGTGCAGTGTGGCGTTGATTTGTCTTTGTAAAACTAAGTTATAAGTAAGTTCTGTTTAAATCTCTTAAATTTTTAAGCAGATACTAACATTTTACAAGTATTCGCATATTGACGCATATTGACGCACCATGACGCATATTTGCATGAAATAAAATTTGCTGAGAAATTTCAAGTTTTAGGTATAACATATCCACTTAAGACCTATAAAGTATGGTTTTCTGTATGTATATTATAATGCCATAGGAAATAATATTTCTACAACCAGTTAACTTGTCATTGTAAAAATAAGTCATAAATCACCACTGTTAAAATTATTTAAATTTTTTGAGTAAAAAAACTAACATTCTACACATATTCGCATGTTGACGGATATTAACGCATACTGACGCACCATGACGCACATTGGAATGAAATCAAATTTGCTGAGGAATTAAAATTTTTAAATGGAATATAACCACTTAAGAATTTTAATGCATCGTTTTGCATATTAAAATGCCATTGCAACTAATACTTTCATATAGGGTTCGATGCCAAAAATTGCTACGCGCTCGGATTCAGTTCACATAGGTGGAATCTGTGAGGCATTAAAATATTCGAACAGGAAACAGCTGAGCACATGATACAAGCTGGGCAGGAAATTATCTCATCGAGAAGCACCTTGAACTTAGTCAGGGCAGTAGGCTTATAAGGGATATTGTAGGGAAAAACTGTATAGATTGAAAATAGTACTCTAGATCGTATGGTCGTAATACTAAGATCCTTTTTTTATTACTGCAAGGCCTTGAGGCTAAGGAAGTCGTGGTAGGTTCAAAAACACTCATGATACTCTAAGACTTAGGACAGTGAGACCTTTACATTTGAAGTAATAAAAATTAGACAAGAAAACCATGTAATATGGAGACAATTTGTGCTCAGTTTGAAAAAATTTTTTGGAAATTTAAGGTTGATTACCTTTTCCCCTTCCATTTCCTTTTATTATTGTAAATCATTTCGATTTATTTCCAGTTTTATTTGCTTTAAAAATTTTTTATGACCAAAAAAAAAAACAGAATTGTACAACAACCACAACAATAATTAATTACATTTTAACTATCAATTTATTTGTATTTCATACGCTGATTGGTTTTTAAATGTGTTTGGGTTTCATGCTGTGTTTTCCTTTTTTGCTTTTAAAAATGAAAACCAATTTTTACTTGAAAAGGCTAAAATATACACAAAAACACAGGCGAAAAAAATTTTCAACGGCAAATAACAGCCGTAAATGGAAATCACAAATAACCACAACAGGCAAAACCACAGCAAAGGTTCTTTTGCGATATAAAATAAAATATTTTTTATTTTTTTTGTATGGTTTTTACCAAAATTTTTCATTTAATTTTTATTTATTTTCATTTTTTCAACAAATACCCTTAACCAGCTCTGTGCATGAAGTCAAGTCGTTCAAGAGGTTGGCATTAATAAATTTCTGTTATACGGGAAATACACGTTTTAATGCAATGAACATATCGTATAAAGAGCGAGAGAGGAAGACAAAAAAGTTTTTTTTAATTTTTTCCTGTGCATTTCTACAATTTGAGGTAAAATGTTTGCTTAATATCCCCATACACACACACAGGGCAGTTCATATTTTAATTTTTTTCCTGTGCATATCTACAATTTGAGGTAAAAAGCTTGCTTAATAGTAAAATCGATAGTGACAAGTAAACGATTTTCTTTTTCTTTTTTTCTTTCGAAATGTTCAATTTTGGTTTGTGATTGTGATTTACCGTTTTGTTTTGATTTCTTTCTTTAGTTTGCATTATAGAAATTATAACGGTAAAGGCTTTTCTTTTCTTCTTTTTAATTTTTTTCTACTTCATCTGTCTTAAAATATGCACCACGAAATGCATGTTTTTTATGTTTTTTTTCCTTCACTCTACTTACTGTGTCCCTTTTAGGTCTAGAATTTCTGTTAAACTGAACATTTTACCATACCGTTCCACTTTTTTCGTTTTATGCAAAATCCAATGCAATTTTTTTACTTATTTTCTTATAAATTGTTATGCTTCCCGGTAGCTACCTCTGTTGCCTGTTGTCTAACGTTATCAAGATGATTATTAATAATGTCTTAGAGGCATGACTGTCATTATTAGTGTCATAATATTTTTTTTTAATATTTTTTATGGACTTTTTTCATTTGACTTTATGAAACTACTAACGAGTTGGTATCATTTTTTTTATAAATTTTTTTTTATAATAATTTTATGAATATTTAAACAACATTTACCAACCACCGATTTCATACAATCACTTGCTTGAATAGTGAAAAAATTAAAGCAAACATTTTGATATTTTCAAGAGCATTATCCCAAAGGCATATCCGCCAAATAACTTTTTTTTTTTGAAAATGCTTTAAAAAAACTAGTGAATATTTTCTCAAATTTCTTTTTTATTTGAAAGAAAATAGTTTCATTCAAATGGCTGCCTCGGCTGGCTATGCAGTAGCCTACAACAGAAGATGACGATTTTGGCAAAAAAAATCATCTTTTCAGATGAGGCTCATTTTGATCTTGGCGGGTATGTAAATAAGCAAAATTGTCGCATTTGGGGCACAGAAAACCCGCACGCATACATTGAAAAGCCGACGCACCCAAAACGAGTCACTGTTTGGTGCGAATTTTGGTCCAGAGGCATAATTGGGCCATTTTTCTTCGAGAATGAGCAAGGAGTGGCCGTTACAGTCAATGGCGATCGTTATCGGGCCATGTTGAATGAATTTTTGTTCACAAAAATTGAAGAGGAGGATATTGGCAACATTTGGTTTCAACACGACGGCGCTACGTGCCACACAGCCGCAGCTACACTCGATGTTCTGCGCCCTGTTTTTGAAGATCACATTATCAGCCGCAGAGCTGATGTCGTTTGGCCACATCGGAGCTGCGATTTGACACCGTTGGAATATTATATGTGGGGTGTCGCCAAAGATAAGTGTTACGCCGACAAGTCGGAGACAATTGACACTTTAAAGGACAATATTCGTGAAGCCATTGATGAAACACAGCTGCACACAATCGATAATGTGCTTAAAAATTGGACCGATCGTGTAGGCTACTGCATAGCCAGCCGAGGCAGCCATTTGAATGAAATTATTTTCCATTATTAATCGGAAGGATTGTACTTTCAAATAAAAAAAGAAATTTGAGAAAATATTCAGTAGTTTTTTTTAAAGCATTTTCAAAAAAAAGTTATTTGGTGGACCCTTTATTAGATTTTCAACAATATTCATTAAGCATACTGCATGTCCACCTTGAGCTAACATAGTGCTTAGCCAGTGCTTTCAAAGCTGCATGACTATCTACATAGTTGGATGACTGTATCTCCGGCTCTTTTCATTTCTCAATCAGTTTCACTATATAGATGATTGCAAACATCAGCAGTCTATTGGATAGCTTAATGCCATCCACTAAGTAGATTCCCACCCCCGAACTCGAAAAACCACGGAGAGCGGCCTGTCAAGGTCAAATTGGATTCAGGCCCCGTATGACGAATTGGTCAACACTCAAAATCTTAGGTTATACAAACTACATCCTTAGTTAGTTAATGAAATAAATAACGTGGAAATATTGTTAGTACAGCAACCATTTGATCTCCCTGTGTCGGGGCTCTTCAGTTTAACGTCAACTCCGAATTAGAGATTTTAGAAAATTGAAATGACAACATGGGTTTTAGAAGTCACCGTAGTCTAGTAGGTAGTGTGTGAGCATATTAGATGTGAAGCCATGGTTCAAACCCTCAGGCCAGACATCTCCAACACAAACGAAATATAAAAAATATTTCTTCACCGACTGCCTCTCAGAAGATTTCTGGCAAAAACTCTGAGGGTGAATAAAAATTTCTCATGAAAAGTTCCTCAAAAAAAAGTATGTTGTTTGGTGTCGACCGTAAACTGTAGCTCCTGCAGCTCATGTATAAAATTAACACACACAACAAAAGTGGTGTGAGAAGCTTGGTCATAATCCTGGCTGAAAGTTGTAATGGCCAATTATGTTATTTAGTCCAGCAGGGCCGTACAGCACGATCGTACGATTCAAGGTTGGAGTCTTTCAACAAAAAGGTGTTTATTTCGGAGAAGAGTAAAACAGTACTCATGTTTAGTTTTGTCTTGCCTTTTGGCTCTTTTCCGATTTGCGATATTTTGTTTTTGTTGTTGTATATTGTGACTAATGTCTTGGAGCATTGTATGCAGTTAACCGCCTACCAGGAAACATTTGGAACTCAAACATTCTATTTGGCAAAGATTTTCTTGTGACTTATCATACAAACATGTTAAAATTTTAAACTTCATAATCATTACTCCTTTTTCCGTCACGGTATTCGATTAGTTTCAACTCAATATTCTTTAACAGGGGCTAAACGCTAGGAATCAGAAATGGAAATGGTGTTTTGCTTTTACATCATTTAACATTTAAATTATAAACAAAAGCAATGTACTTGTTTACATGATAAACAGGTAAACAAAAATATACCAATAAACACCAGCATAAGAAATGGTAACAAGTAAACAAAAATACAACAACAAACACTACAAAAATAAATGTAAACCAAATACACAAGCAACAATAATGAAACAACGATGTTTACTGTTATAGAGATCTCGAGAAGGCAAAGACACAAACACTCGACTTCAAGAACATTCATCAGACTGTTTACGTTGTCATATAAAAGGCAAGGCAAAGCAGGCGACTGTGTTAATGAAGTTCAGTCAGTCTTGTATGAAGACGCGTTGTGTTTGAAGAGAATAATCGTGGTTTGAAGAGCTTCGTTATAAAGATATGTCGAACAATTCTTTACGCAAAAGAGTGTAAAGTAAAGACCAACAAACAAAGCAATTGTTGTTGTTTACATCAAGTTGTGAACAGTGGCACACAGAATTGTGCGAACAATAAAGAATTTAATTAAAACTGAACATAAATTTATTTTAATTTTATTTGCAATATACGAGCTTATGTTTTAAACGTTTTTAAAAGGTAAAAACGTAACAATAAGAAAATGTGGTTTACAAGAGCTATTATCAAGAAAATATGAATATTTATGACGGATTGTGAGGCCAGATTGCAAGTGGGTCTATTGCATGTGAGATTTAGTAGGAAAACTTGAGACACTCATTATATTTGTGTTTGAAAATGTTCGTTTACGTTATGTGGGTTTTGCAGGCATTAGAACAACGCTACAGAGATATGTCGTTATGTTTTATTGTTTTCAACTTTAGTAACTCATAACAAATTGGTATATAATTTCACTTTATTTTTCAATGTTTTCTGTCCTCTTTTTTTATAAACACTTTTTAAAATAAGAAAATTTAATTCCTTTTGTTTTCTAATACTTTCTCCTTCATTTTCCCTACTGTTTTTAGGTCTGTAAACTTAATTAAGTTCTCTTCATTATTAATGACTTCAATAAGAACTTTCGATATCAAAAACAAAACTGGCTTTTGTCGACTTAACAAAATAATTTCGCTGTGTTAACTGGGCTTCTTTACAACCACCAAAGAAAAATGATAATGAAGTCACAGCAAAAACAAAAAAGAGAAAACTTTTTTATCGAGAACAAAAGAAAACTTAAAGCAAGTTAAGCCAAGTCTATGAATATTTAAATTGTGAAACAAAAGAGGTCACTTACCGACGTGGTAACAATGGCAAATGATTACCAAACAACCACAAACGTTTCTCGCCAAACCATTTGTCCATAGGAGGACAAATGGTTGAATTTTTTTAAACAAAATTATTTTTTTTTATAATTGCAAGAGAAAGTTTTTTTTTAAATCTTTTGTTTTCATTAAGGAAATATTTTTCTTTTATTTTTAATTTTTTCGAAATTTGTTTTTCGTTTAAAAACAAACTTTTTTTAAAACTTTTTCTTTAATTCTAATAAAAATTTATTACGCCATTATTTATGTTATTTATTTACACATACTTTTTGTTTAAACTTTAACTTTTTAATGTTTTTTTTTAATAATTTTTTATACAACTTATTTGTTTATTTTTTCGTTACTTGGTACTGAAATTGAAATTCGCTTGATTTGCGAAACTCTAAAACTGAAACAGCAATACGAAACAACAAAAAGTTGTATTGAAAAATAACAGAAAATATTAGAAAAACAGAACGCAAAAAAAGAAAAACTTGTTTTCATGGTTGACATTGGCAACGGGACAGTTAAGGTTTATTTTTGTAAAAAAATACATTTTTTTCAGACTTTTTTCTTTTTGTTTTTTGCTTAATATTACAATTTTTGTATGGTTTTGATATTTTAATGACTATTGTCTGCCATAGATTTTGTATTACTCTGCACAATGGCCCGTATGACCTTAATCCAATCAGCAAATTTGGATAACAGATAAGAAGCAAGGAAACTCGACGTTTTGTAGTGAAAAAATTTAAGGATCGTGTTTCGTAAATCTAAAAATGGCTTTGGGCAAGATATAGGATCTATTACCACTTAGTGGCTCTAGCGGACCATAATAGAGCACACCTTGTTTAGGTTTTTGAGCGCTGTGGAAATGCCTATTTCATTGCAGACTGATGGAAAGGGTGTGAAGGCTCATACATCATCATCACAACATCATACAACATCATCATAATCATACATCGGCAACACACTGATACAACAACATCACACTCATACATCATTATTTATTACATTAAAACTAAGGCGTTATGTGCTACACTCAATTAGCTTCCCGCTACACTCCTAGTGAAACACTGTAATAGAATGGTGGCAGCAAGGCTCAACGCAATTAAATTTTGGCCTAACTTGGCTTATGTACAAACTGCAATTTTCTGGAAGCTACGGGCATATCCGGGTAGACCATGTAGTCCTTTATCTTTATCTCGATAGAAGAAGTAATTTTAGGTTTCTAACTGAGGACTTCTGTTCTGATGATTCAGAGGTTCCTGACTGCTTCAAAATACTGCACAAATTGGGCAGCGGCATATATGTTAAGTGTTCACATACGAAATTACCATAGTTTAGTAGGTAGTGTGTTGACAAGAGCCCTCGTCTCTCATCTCACATCACATCTCGCATAAAATAAAATACGAAGAAAAAAATGTTTTTCGTCAACTTCTTTTCAGCAGTCCTTTGATGAAAACTCTGGGAGTAAATAAAATTGCCATGAAAAGTTTCTCAAATCTGTTATACGGAGTCGACTTTAAACTGTAGAACTCTCCACTTATATATAAAATTAACGCGCACACATAAGTGGTGTGAAAAAATTTATTCATAATCCTGACTGAAGGGTTGTAATGACAAAATATATATGTGAACGTGGGTGGTATGATAAGGCAAATTTGTAATCCTGACTAATGGATTCTAATGTCCACTTTAGTTAAGTAAGTATATTAAACTTTCGTATAGACTGTCTGACCTGAGCTTTCCTATAAAAATTTTTTAAATTCCTAAATTACCTCATCGTCCGACCATGAACAAAGGTCATTCTTTAATGGATACCAGGACATAAGGATACCATCGGAAATTTGCTGATGACCTGCCAAAGGCTAGTACGGAACTCACAACCTACGACACACTATAGGGCGTAGGTATTCCGATTGCCTTATTTAAACTGGGTATTCACTGCTCGTTTTATAGGAAAATACAAAATACGAGCAATATTGCCGGGCCCTGCTGGAGCCATGTCGGCAGATTTTATATTCCCATAAATGACTTTCACCTCATCTGTGGCGGCCGGGTTCCAGCCATGAATAGGCAAAGTAATTGAAGGCTTTATTTTGGAGCCAGTTTCGTTTCCTATTGAGAATGCTAAATCCTCGAGTTGGATATTATTTAACAGCATTACAATGACCCTGACAACAGGCTTAATAAGGGTCCACGACATAACCCAGTCATGGGTGGACTTATTTTCTGTAGTATACCTGTCAAGGAAATAATCTTAGCAATGTCTTAAATGATAGTCGTAAACAAATTAAAAGTAGTTTCTTTTACTTCTGATTTTCAAATCATTATTTCCTTAACTGCTTTTGTCATCAGTCAGCCCATTGTGCTTACAATTTGTCTATAAATTCTTTATTTGTGCCAATACTGTTCCAGACTGCTGGTCTGTCTCTTTGTCTCTGTCTAAATGACGGTAAAAGTATTTTGTATGTCTATATTTCCATCTGTTTACCCCCCATTATCCTGAGCCCTTCAGTTATCACTGTCTGTACGGCCGGCATATCACTCTACCAGCTCTGACTGGGTTTTGCGGTTTTTGGTTTGTTTATGAGAGAGACGTATGTATACTCTTGTGTAACTTTACTGTTATCATTTTATATTTTTTATATATTTGTGTATATGCATATGTATGTATGTATATACATGTATAACTGTCCAAATTTGATTGTTGTTGTTATTGTTTCATATGCGGTTTTTGATTGTTGTTGGATTTATTTTTGCGATTTTTTTTGAATTTTTTTTTTCTGAAAAATGTGTGACTATAACCATAAAATACAATTACAAAATCCAGGCATATTTTTACAGAGAGAGAGAGAGAGTGCATCATAGATTTATTTAAGATGTCTGGCAGTATGGGTGGCATCGAACAGAAAGGATAGGTGGTTGGAAACCAAAAGTTAAATGTGGTTAAAGAAAATTTTGTGTGGGAATATTTTTGGACCATAAAAAAATAGAGGAAATAAGAATAAAGTGTAGTGTTGGTAAAAGTTTTATTGAGTGCCTTATGTGATGGATTTGATGTGATCATTAAAGTGTGTGCAAAAATGTTCGGAGATGTGGGGACTTGTAAATAAAAATTAGAAATAAATTGATTTTATTTTGAGGAATAAAGCGATTAGTAGATAGGTAGTATGTTGGTTTATTAGACATGAGGCCAAGGTTCAAAGGACGTCTGACCTGGAGACGTCTCCAACAAAGCGAAATATGAAAAAAATTTCTGCGACTAGAGTAACAAAATTTCCATGAAAGTTTCTCAAAAATCGGTTGTTCAGAGTCCACTTTAAACTATAAGTTATACCAATCACGTGTAACACAACAACAACTAGGTTGTGATCTTGGCTAAAGGGTTGTAATGACCAATTATGCATGTATGTTAGGTATAAAACCAATTAAGCATTGCAAAACTGAATTTTATGGGATTAGCAACCGTAACCTGTTGTATTTCCTCAACGGGTTGCACATTGCAATTTTCAAACTCCTAGTCAAACATCTCCTACAAAACGAATTCTGGAAAAATATTTCTTCGGCGACTTCCACTCAGCAGATTTCTGACAAAAACTCTGGGAATGAATAAAAAAATGTCATGTAAACTTTCTCAAAAATCGGTCGTTCTAAGTTGACTTAGTCGGTCCCGCCATTCATGTATAAATTAACATAATTGGTGCGAGAAACTAGGTTGTAATCTTTAATGTAGGGTTGTAATGACCCATTATGTGTGTATGTATGTAAGCTGTGGGTTGCGAAAGGTATAAGAAGACATAAAATACTTCAGTTGGTGTATTGAACTTTAGCTGAATGCCATGAAGTTAGGAAAAAACAAGAACCAGATCAAAAACTAAAGTTTTTCTAATATATCGGAAGCTATACAGTGGATCACTACATACTGGTCATGTTGTAAAAACATGAAGTTGATATTTTCTATTCAATAGAGAGGCAAAGAAGATTTGCTCAAAAGGTATCGAAGATTTTTTTGAAAAATCTAAATGCAAGCTACAGCTGTTGTATAATAAAACTGACAAAGATATCTGTTAAAATACATACGTAGAGATAAGAAATTTAGAAATTCATATACCAAGTTGTGGTTTAAGAAGACAAGAAAGAAATCATATTCATGGAGCAGTCAATACCAGTACATGGCAGTGTTATAGCAGATAAGCATGACTCAAGAAGAGTTAATGGCCATAGGCTTGAAGGAGACGTTGTTATTTAAAAAGATGAACGAAATATCTTTTCAGTGGAGACGACAATACCGGTACATAACAGTATTGCAGCACAAAGGAATGACAGAAGAAAGGTTAATAGCCATAGGCTTGAAGGTATACCCTATAAAGCAGGAATCGCATGATTGCAATACCAAGGCTCCTCTTCCCCACACCAAATGAATTGTCAACAATAAAGCTCCAGATGTCAATGGTTTGTCCTCAAACTGTTTAAAGTTGCACTTTAGGCAAAAACGTATATATTTGTCTATCTTTATACTGGAAGGAATGTAATTTGTAGCGGATAGAATAATTAAGAAATTCTCTTATTAAAGAAAATCTCAGCCTTTTGAACTCCTTTGCTTTCTTGATACATAACCAAAATGGGTGGTGTGAGAAGCTAGGTTGTAATCCTGACTAAAGGGGTTGTAATCCAGTCAATCAAGCAAGCAAGCAAGAATGATTTCTTATGAGGCATGAAATTTTGTTAGTAAAATGCCTTGAATTCCATAAATCCACACAAAATATAAACTCCAGTATTAGCAACTCTGCTTTAGAAAGTGTTTTACGAGTTTTTTACGTATTTTTGTAAACCAATTTTATGTTGGCAATAACTTCAGTTATGCAATGGTAACCTTAGCAACATACCTTTTGAACTCTTTGTCATAGTTATGGCAACCAAATAAAGGGTAATAATTTTGACAATAACAAACGAAAACAATGCGAATTAAAAACAAACAAAATTTATTTACAAAAATAAACTTAAACACACACATACACAAAAACATACAAAAATTACAAAAATTATGAAAATTTATTTGCAAAAAAGTTTTTTTTATTTCCAGCTTAAAAACTCACTTTTTCTTTTAAAATTTCAAAAATATTTTTTTCCTTTTTCTTATACACACACATATACATACATACGCTTTTGTGCTCATATGTATTGTTCATAAACAATACTTTTGTTATTTTAGTTTTCTGTTTAAGAGAAAAACACCAATAAAACACTCGCCTACACTCTACACTATACTCTTACACTTACACTTACAAAAGCAAACTTCGTTATATTTTTACGTTTAAAAACAAACAAACAAATTTTTTCTCAGTTTTTTCCCAACAACAATAAGCTCTGTTTGAAGAAATAAAATAACAAAAATTATTGAAAGTTTTGTTTACATGGTTATTTTTATTTAAAAAATAAAAATTTTCGTTTAAAAACTTTTCTCTTCTCTTTTACTATTTCACTATTTTTTTCTCTCCGTTTTAGTTTTTTCGTTTACGCCAAAACAATTTTTTTTCTGCATTAAAATTGCAGGTAAAAATATTATGCTGCTCACATATACTTGCATAGAAATAAGTTCTCATACAAGTAAACCTCTATAAAGGGGTTTATGAGCAACAAACTGAGTGTTTGAATGCCGTATAAACAAAAGAGCACAAATAATGAAGAATTTTTTTAAAGAGAACAGCTTATGTTCTCATAAATATCGTGTGTATATATGTCTGGCACACATACGTATATACTTCTTTGCCAGCACATACCATAAAATACATATGCAAGTAGTTTTAAAAAGCTTTGCATACTTTCAGGGAAATGAATTTTAGAAAAATGTATGTGGAAAGGCATGGATCACAGGGCGTGAATGCTTGAAAGGGCCTGTTAAATAAGATATTTTTGCAAAGGCAGAATAAAGTGTAGAAAAAGAATAAGAAATACAAGCAATAATAAAATAACAAAGAAATTACGTGACAATATCAAACTAAAAGACTACGAACCATAGAACAAAAAAGCATAACAATAACAAATCAGCAGTAAAGTTCTAGAAGTTGACAAATCGGAAATAAATGAAATAAAAATGTAACAGAAGATAAATTTTCCAGTCAGTTGTAGCAAAAAGTGGAACTTAAAGTGCCCGCCAAATAACTTTTTTTTTTGAAAATGCTTAAAAAAATACTACTGAATATTTTCTCAAATTTCTTTTTTTTTATTTGAAAGTACAATCCTTCCGGTTAATAATGGAAAATAATTTCATTCAAATGGCGGCCTCGGCTGGCCATGCAGTAGCCTACACCAGAAGATGCCGATTTTGGCAAAAAATCATCTTTTCAGATGAATTTCATTTTGATCTTGGCGGGTATGAAAACAAGCAAAATTGTCGCATTTGGGGCACAGAAAACCCGCACGCATACATTGAAAAGCCGACGCACCCAAAACGAGTCACTGTTTGGTGCGGATTTTGGTCCAGAGGCATAATTGGGCCATTTTTCTTTGAAAATGAGCAAGGAGTGGCCGTTACAGTCAATGGCGATCGTTATCGGGCCATGTTGAACGAATGTTTGTTCACAAAAATTGAAGAGGAGGATATTGGCAACATTTGGTTTCAACAGGACTGTGCTACGTACCACACAGCCGAAGCTACACTCGATGTTTTGCGCCCTGTTTTTGAAGATCGCATTATCAGCCGCAGATCTGATGACGTTTGGCCACCTCGGAGCTGCGATTTGACACCGTTGGACTATTATTTGTGGGGTGCCGTCAAAGGTAAGTGTTACGCTGACAACCCAGAGACAATTGACGCTTTAAAGGACAATATTCGTGAAGCCATTGGTGAAATACAGCTGGACACAATAGATAATGTGCTTAAAAATTGGACTGATCGTGTAGGCTACTGCATGGCCAACCGAAGCAGCCATTTGAATGAAATTATTTTCCATTATTAACCGGAAGGACTGTACTTACAAATAAAAAAAAAGAAATTTGAGAAAATATTCAGTAGTTTTTTCTTTAAAGCATTTTCAAAAAAAAAGTTATTTGGCGGAGTATTTATAAGAACTGTTAGGAAGTTTGATCTACGAAGAAAAAGGATCGCGTAATATAATTGTAGGACAGTGTGTTGTTAACCCAAAATAAATAAAGAATTTAATTAATTAATGGAATACCAATAAATAAATTTCTTTTTCAAAATAATGGCCATTGAAATCAAAGTAAATACTTGTTTTGTAAAGATTACATGCATAATGGAAACCGAGATGCTTCTAACTTGTATGAAATAACGCTGGGCATTTATCCACGAAGAACAATTTCCTTCTCTTCCTCATCTATACAGCTCCTGTAGAAGTCATTGGTCACATTGCCGAGATCGAAGGGTCTGGTATGAGTATCGTGAAAGAAGTGTCCTGTAATAAATCCGACAACTGTGCTAGACGGCTTTCTTGGAATTGAAGTAAACTTTTGTCAGGTTTGATGAGGCATCTTGCGGGTATCCAAAGGCATGGAAACTATTACTGCATAATCAATTCGGGGCTTCCAAGTTCTCGGTAGTATTCGCCGTAGTCTAGTAGGTAGTGTGTTGGCTTATTAGACGCAAAGCCAGGGTTCGAGCCTCAGGCCAGACATCTAAGACAAAATACAAAAAGTATTTTTTCGGCGACTTCCTCTCAGCAGATTTCTGGCAAAACTCTGAGAGTAAATAAAATTGCATTAAAAAGTTTCTCAAAAATCTGTCGTTCGGAGTCGACTTTAAACTGTAGGTACTACCACACATGTATAAAATTAACACAACCCACAACATAAGTGGTGTGAGAAACTAGGACGTTGTACAATGGGTCAATTCGACCCCCCGGGTACTGTACTTGTCTTAATTGACAAGTACACGTCCTCCAACCTAACCTAACCTAAGTTCTCGATAAGCTTCCCAATGTAGAGAACTTATCTGTAAGTGCGATGGTTGCACCATCTGCCCAATTCATCCGTTTCTGCAGTTTCCCAGACTGTCACTATGTTCCGTTGTCCATGTGATTTACCATCTCGAGTTTATTCAATTAGAGACCAGTGTCCTAACAGCCGCCTCGCTGTCAGAAAGTATGATAATGTTTTTATCTTAGTTAATCATCATTGTAGCCCGTATATCCACCTGGAACTCACTGAAATCACATGGTAGCCTTACTGAATGAGCTAAAGCGGCTGCAGTGTCATTCCCTTTCGAAGTATTCGTGAATATTTGTATGGAACGGTTCACGAGGTTCGCCACACCACTTTCATTCCTCTCTATTTGGGATATACGTTATGTAACTCCCTTCAGAAGGCACAGTGTCGCATCTTGTAATCATATCCCTGAAGGTTTACAATTCCGTCAGTATTTAACTATTAAGCTTAAACAGGGGGAAACAGATTATGGGGATTCAGATGGTTGGAAAATGAATCCGATTGATCACAGGATCCGAAAACATCTGAATGATATAACGTGTAATGGCTATTGATTGGAATCCATAACCTAAACGTAGCATAGACAGCTGAGAGCAACTTGCCAATGAAAAAGCTGAAGACCAGTTTCATTTAGACCCTGTGGTCTTTGTAAGACCTAAATGCGTACCTTATTATTTCTTTAAAGGCCCCCTTATAACACAATGTCTTAAAACCCTTCTTCCATTTTTTGTTCAAACTGTGGTAGAAAAGTGTTATGCCTGGGTTGTCTAGGTAACCCAGTAAAAGTTAAACATTCTATTGTTCCATTATTTCTTCTGTTCCACTGGTTTCAATTCCGTATAATAAGTTTCTAAAGTTTGTCCCTGTTCTTTTCCTCATCATTTTATTTTGTTTTGAGTATTGAATTAAGAAATTTGGTTCGTTTCAATTTTTTTTTTGGAACAAAAGTAAAATGGCTGCCTAGTTACTGGTATTTGAGAAAAATAAAACGCATAAGGAATGGGCAGGAAAAAATTTAGATGTACATTTTTCTTTAAAGGAGCTAAATTTATTGGTAAAATTGTTTCAAACTTTATTTATATTGAAGAAAGTATTGTTTGGGTGTAAAGTAAGATTACAAAAAAAAAAACCTAGAAATTTTTTCGTGCACATCCCTTAAATTTCAGCATTGTTTTATAGCAGTTGTTGCATTTTAAAAAACTCCATTTAAATGAGTATGAGTATAAAATAAATGTGAATATTTTGGTTTTCTAGCAGCTGTAAATAAAAGTTTTAAAAGTGAAAATTTATTTTTTAAAACAATTGAAAGTAATTAAACTAGTTTTGGTTTTTTGGTTTTCTACAGAAACAAAATTTTTTTAAAATAATTTGTGGGTGTCCCGGTTATTAGTTTAGATTTTTGTTTCCTTTCGTTCAATTATTAGAAAAATTTTAATAACAATTCACAAAATAATTTAAAATTATGTCAATATTAGGAGTGTAAAAAGAAATTCGAAAGTCTTATCTAGCTGGTCTCCTTAATTGAAAGCTTTTTGTAGACCAAATAACTCATAAACTTTATCTGTAAACTTTTACACATTCATCCAGACACTGTTTAATCAGTGCTAACAAGGATAGCTTACAACCGAAGCTTTTTTATTACCAAGCTTTTGTGTTACCAAAGTGATTACCAAGCAAAAGATTCTTAGTAAAATACGCTTAAAGAAGAAAGAGGGAGAGAGAGACAACGAAATTTTAAAGGACTTGTTGTGCTACAAATAAATTCTCTTGCTATTCAAAGTGTACCATTCGAGAGGTACACTTGATGTTAAAACTTTCTGGTTAAATGAAAACGATCCTGATTTTGTAATTAAAAAGGAGAAAATCTTGTATAAGTATCAAATAGAAATGCCTCATGAAACAGTCACATGTTATGTCTTCCAGAATTGTATCACCCAGTGTGAGGTAAGCGCCTTTGTCATGATCCGATAGTGGTGGGTTTGAACCACTCCGAGCTTTAGATGAAACCGGCTAGTTCCCCTAGTGACACGTTCGCTAGCATGCCCATCTTCACACGTTCTGTCACCATAAAACCGATGACGTCTATTCTGAAGTGCGAGGCACTCGCAGTACTACGTTTATAGCTTCGATGAATTTGTTACTCTCTATACCTGATCTGAACCTAATCTAAGTAGGGGATTTCATAATAGAATTCCAAACAGGGAAGACTGACCATCTGAGAAGATCATTTCCTAGAATTTCGTGGACATCTACACATAGAGTTGAAAACTTGAGAATTCTACACTCAGAAGAATTTTCGACGAAAAAAGACTCGACTTTAGAATATATCTTGACTTCCCAGGCTACTAAATTGTATTTCAGCCGAAAGTAATGGCTTTTAATCTAGCTGTGATGTTATTACTCAGTAAGTTATCTCCCTCCTCTGACAGACAAGCATTTTTTGGATCTCTTTTAAGTGCACGCTTCAACTATTGATTGTCTTTCAAGTTTTGATTTTTATTTCTCATCTTGTAAAGGTTTCTATCCTGAGGACCAGAGACATACCGGATAATCCCACAGATAAGGAACTTGCTACGTCAGGCACACTGAAAACCAACACAATCCTACCGAAAATAGATACATATATCTGCTACCTCCGATGGGCTATCCGTTAGTCTGCCCAGAGCTAAGGAAAAATCATGCTTTGTTGCTGGACGCTGTTAATCTAAATTGAATTTGAAGTGAAGCGATCACTGTATCTGTTCTTACTAGTGAACGTTTAACAAGCAGGCTTGCGGTGAGACTTCATAAATATGCAAATAAATTCTGTAGAGATTGCCGATTGGTTGAAGTGGAAGAGAGTAGCACAGTTTATTCTTTGATTTGAAATACTTACTTACTTACTTACTTAATTGGCCATTAACAACCCCATTAACGGATTTCGGCCTGCCGCAACACATCCTTCCAGGCGCCTCTGCTTCTTGCGCGCCTGCGCCAGTTGGTCACACCAATCGATGATAGAGCTTCCTCGATTTGATCCCCTTCCAACAGATACAAGGTCGTCCTCTTCCCCGACTTCCGCAAATCCCCGCATCAAATACCCGTCTTGGCGGAACATCCTTCTCCATTCGAACGACATGGCCGAGCCAGCGCTGCTCAACGTCCATTCGAATTTCGTCTCCTATAATAGCCTAATGGAGCTATCGTTACTTGATATCAAATTCATTACTAGTTTTATTAAATTTTATGGCAGGATTTCAGTATGATTGTAAGTCCTGATGCTGATTGTAAAGACCGGTTGACCAGGTTGGCTCTGAGTACCGCTTTATGTTGTATCACAACAGTTCACCACGTGTTCAGGAGCGTTTTGATTTGAAAGAAGCTGTTAATTCCCTTCATTCCAGCCTATACTTTAACAACAGATTTCGTTTTTATTTGGTATTGTTTGAACCGTTCACATTTCCGCACAATAGCCATATATTCCGTAACTCAAGCTTCGTAACGTATGCTTCAGTACTGAAGTAAGTTAAAAGACTTCAGGCAACCTAATTATGATACGAACAAGGACTGCTAGGGATTGTATACCATCAGCGATGACGGATATTCGGCTTTCACTAAGAAGCCAATAAAACCTCCGATTAATATGGGATAAACAGCAACAACGGGTAAAAGAATTCAACTGCTGCATGCTGTGGTAACTAAAAAAGAACTCAGGACTTTTTGTCTTCTTTTTTTTATAAGAAAGCTGCATAAATAATCTCTGAAGCTAGAATTGGATACAAGACGGAATTTATTCGCATACTTTTTCAGCAACCAAGTTCATTACGTAGGCAGGTATGTGACCAAAGAAGTTGGCACTTAGGCCACATAGGGACCATTGTAATACCGCAGTTTTCTGTCATCTGTTAGTCTCATAACCACAGGGAAATTCTGATGAAGGGACTTAAGCTGTCAATGTTAGTTTAGGCAACTGGGTTAAGTAAAATACATACATACATACATAACTTGCGACCTAGCTTTTCACACCACTTATGTTGTGAGTGTTAATTTTATACATGAATGGCTAAACCTACAGTTTAAAGTCGATTCCGAACGACAGATTTTTATGAAACTTTACATGGCAATTTCATTATACTCTCTGAGTTCTGAATGACAGATTCTTGAAGAACTTTTTCATGGCAATTTTGTTTTTTGTATCCGAGTAGTTTTTGCCAGAAATCTGCAGAGTGGCAGTTGCCAAAGAAATGTTTTTCATATTTCGTTTTGATGTCTGACCTGGGGTTTGAACCCGGGCTTTACGTCTAATAAGCCAACACACTACCTACTGGACTACGGCGACTTCATGTAAAGGACCTATGTTATGTCAATTAATCTTCCTGTTTGTAAAGTTTTGGCAGGCGATTAAGTCAAGTCAAATGATTGACTTTATGTGGTGGAAGCATATTTCAACCACATTCGTTGTATTTTTAAATTTAAATTTTCAAAAATATTCCTCTAAGCCTCACAACGCATACCATATGCAGTGGAATCATAGAGCAATCCTAAGCCTCTTGCTTAAATGTGCTTATAGAGAAGATGTTGTTGCATTCACTTGGAAACTTATGTTACCTTAGGGACTCTATTAATTTTATAAAATAAACTTACACAAACACACGCACACATAAGTACATATACATGAAGAACAATTTATTTCAAAATCGATTCCCTCTTATAAAAAAACTCCCTTTTATTTCATACTGGTACTGGTGCTACTGCTTTAATATCTTTTGTAGCGTGCCGTTGCAAACAGGCAAATTGAATTTCAAAAAAAAAAAAATTGGAAAATTGGAAAATTATTGCAAATGAAAGGGTCTATTGAAATGAAATAAATTTTAACGAAAAATTATTGCTAACTCAGCAAAGGGGTGTAGGTAGTAGGGGCTTATAAAATTATAATGTTGCAATAGAACGTAGGAAAATTGCAAAAGTTTTTCGATTTTTACTAGCCTTTTTTGCATTATTTTTTGTTTTTTAGTAGCGTAAAGGGAATAATTTGTTACGCCAATATCAATTCAATTCCTTTATACAAGAAATAGAGAGAAACTTAAAATAAAAAAGAAAATTATCTTCAAAGTTTTAATATTAAACGTTTAATTTATTTAAACCTTCAGTTTTTTATCCCTTTTTTATGCCATAAAATTTTTCAAAATCTTTGCGTTCTTAATAGTCATAAATTATGCCCTCAGATTTCTTTTTAAAATACTTCCTAATAAAGTTTTCCTTTTTTTTTGCCATTCGAAATATCTCTCTCTTTTAATGAATATTCTTTGGCAAATTAAGTCTTAGTCTCTAAGGCTTAAGCAGTAGGGCTTTTGTAATTGAAAAACTATTTTCTTTACATTTGAAAACAGTTGCCAAAAATATATGAAAAGGTGGTTGAAGTCGTTCGTTAGATTAGCTACACATACATATGTACATACTTAATTGATCATTACAAGCTTTCAGTCAGGATTACGACCTAGCGTCAAACCAAACATTTTTCAGTAAATGACAATATTCTACACGTGTTCGCATGTAGACGCATATTAACGCATACGGACGCATCATGACGCATATTAGGATGATATCAAATTCGCTGAGAAACTTAAATTTTTAGGTATATTATAATGCCATACACACACCTTTCAGTCAGGATTAGAACCTAGCTCTCACACTACTTATGTTGTCCGTATTAATTTCATACATACGTGTACATGTCACACGTTGAAATAGGCAGTCTGAGTCGATTCATTAGAAACTCTAAGTAGTTCCGCGACTAGTTGATAACGGATAACTGTGTTATCTTTGTACCTAACAGAGCGGCGTATGTACGTCATAGGCTTCCTACAGTGAACTTGAGGGGATAACGGAGTCTGTCCATCATACTTCCTTGGATAGACTGTCTATCTATCTACCTAACCGAGAGACATGTACATGTAATGGGCTTCACTGTAGGCGTTTCCGGGCTTTGAATCAAAGAATATTGAAAAGGGAAAGCAGCGTGTGATTAACTTTTGATTGCATTGGATGGGAGTGTATGAATATTGAATTAAGGCCATATAACTCCTGCTAACCAATCAGATATTTAATGAATCCAAACTAGGACTAAGATTACGTCTAATAATGCAATGAACGTTTCAGAGGGAGTGTCAGCCTGAAAAAAACTACAAATATGTTTGAATTTGGTCTTCGCAAAATTTTATCAAAAATATATTCTCTTCCATGGTTTTTATATTATACTGCCACCCTACTATTTATGTAGGGTATATTTAACACATGTAAATGTATTTTATTACAAGGTACCATAATTCTTTTACGGGCTTAAAATTTCTTTTCCTGGTCTTAAAATTCTTTTACGGGCCTTAAATTTCCTTACTTCCGTGCGTTTAAAATTAAAATTTTTCTAAAAATGGCCAAAATGCCACTTAAACTAAATATAATCACTATAGGGCATTGCTTGTAATATTATATAAAAAAACTTAGTTTTATTACCAAAGGACATACAAACATATATGGCAAATACAATTGCAAAGTTACTCACATGTACATACGAGTAAGTGCTTACATGTGTGCTGAAATAATGAAGTGAAATTATTTTTATTACCCCAGAGTGTTAAATTTAAATGATTATTTATTATCAAAAAGAAATCTTGTGTTGTTTTTTATAACAATTGTTATTAAAAATTTATATTCCAGAGAGAGAGAGAGAGATAGAGAGCAATGAGACAGAGCAATAGTAATGACATGAAATAATTTTTATACATTCGCATGGTAAATAGAAATTTTAAATATTCTTTTGAAATATTTTATTGCGATTTAAATTAATTTAAAGGCAATAACTAAAGGCCTTTGATTATAATTAAGCGAAACAAAAATCTTTTAAAGTTCAAAGATTATTTCTTTTAAGTGGGAACAACATCATATCCCTTTACATCGTGATTTATTTAGGTAATTATCAGAAAGTCACGATAGTCTAGTAGATAGAGTATTGGCTTATTAGACATGAGGTTTCGGTTCAAACCACAGATTAGACATGTCCAACAAAACGAAATATGAACAAATATTTCTTAGGCAACTGCCTGTCCGCAAATTTCTGCTAAATACTCAGAGAGTCAATAAAATTGCTATGAAAGGTTTCTCAATAATCTGTCGCTCGGAGTCTATTTTAAACTGTAAGTCTCGCCACTCATATATAAAATTAACACACATAACATAAGTGGTATGATAAACTATGTCGAGGCTATATTCTACCTAAAAATTGAAGTTTATCAGCGAATTTTCAAATATGAGTCATGGTGCGTCAGTATGCGTTAATATGCGTTAACATGCGAACAGGTGTATAATATTGTCATTTACTCAAAAATGTGTGGTATGAGACGCTAGGTCGTAATCCTAACTAAAAGGTTGTAATATCAAATTATGTATGTATGTATGTAATTAAGTACACTCATTAGACTTCATCTTCACGATTTCTAAGTAATTATTAACAATTAAGGCCTTATAAAAATCTTATAAAAATTTACCCATAAAAGCTAAACAAAATACTAAATTAGACAAAAGAACATGAGAAAAAGAATGAGGGAGGAGAAACAAAAAATTCTCAAGCTTTCTAGTAACCAGAACAAATGACATTCAATTCAGCAATAACAAACCACTTTAACCACAACAGAACATTTGAAAAATTGTAATTATCAACAGCACACCCACAAAAATTACTCACGCACACACTCTCTCTATTTTGTCCCTCTCTCTCTCTCTCTCTCTTTCTCTCTTACTCAAATTTTCGTATACATTTAATGGCCATTATTTTTAGGGCATTTAACACTTACAATAATAGCGACATTAATGGTTGTCATTAGTGGTAGTTTTACTGGCATAATTTTTTTCGTAACAGTTAGTATGTGTGTGTGTTTGTTTTTTAAAGTACATTTTTTGGTACTATTATATTTAGTACTTTTTGCCCAAAATAGTACTTTTTTCACATTATTTTTATGTCCATAAAAATGATAATTTTTAAGAGTTTATAAACTATTATGGGAATGCCAAGGTAGTTAGTAAAACTATTGTGTTGCAGACATTAAATGCTTATGAAATGGAAGGTAAAATAAATTGCTGGTCAATGTTAAATTGCGGCGTTTTTAATAGGGAAGTAAAGATTTGTGACTTTTCTTCTTTTAAGGTAGAATGTTGAGCTTGGCTGATATTAGATCAAAACCTTGATATTGTTACGAAAATTAAGTATCCAGATACCGGTGTTTTGCTTTAACATCGCTTAACATTAAAATTATAAACAAAAACTACGAAAACAAAACAATGCAATAAACAAAATCTGTTTACAAATTATCGTACAGTTTGATATAACAACAAACACCCGCAAAAAAAAAATTATAAACAAGTAAACAAAAATTTACCAACAATTCTACAATAATAAATGTAAACAACGATGTTTACATTTATAAAGATTTCGAGAATGCGAAGTCATGAACTTTCACCTTCAAGAAAATTAATTAGACTGTTTACTTTGCCATATAAAAGGCAAGCCAAAATAGGCGACCGGAGTTAGTGAAGTTCAGTCAGTCTTGTATGAAGACGCGCTGCTTTTGAAGATAGTAATTATGGTTTGAAGATCTCAGTTACAAAGATCAGTAGAATAATTGTCTAGTAATTGTTATTGTTTATGCAAAGGGTATAAACATAGGCCTAACAAAAGAAAGCAATTGTTGTTGTTTACATCAAGTTGTAAACAGTGGCACACAGGATTGTGCGAATAATAAAGTATTTTAATTAAAACGAAACACAAATTTATTTTTATTGCTACAGTCAATGTAGTAGTAAAAACAAATTCTTCAATATTTGCCAGTTAGTGGAATTAATTTTATTATGGAATGACCAACCATTCATCGCCATCAACAACAAATACGAAGAAACTACCAAGGATCCTGTACATCAAAAATTCAAATGCTGTTAACGATGTAATCAAATCGTTGCTTAAAATAGGTTTTATAACATATGCTTACAGAACTTTAACGCATTAATCTGTGATAGATTAAATCATCCTTGCCCCACTCAGTTTACTAGAGCCGTTTGATACTTTAAAATTTGCTTAACGCACTTATGGTTACACGAATACACACACGTATTTATATGTTCTTTCACACTTATGCTTACATTCACTAGTTAATATGTGCAATGCTCATGTAATAGTAATAAAAGAAAACAAAGGAAGCGAATAACATAAAATATACTCATGTGCACATTTTCAGTTACGCTTTGGTATTGGCATACAGTTACAACCAAAGACAAAGAGGGAGCGAGACAGAGAGAGAGAGAGTAAAATCAACAACAAATATAAACTAATAGAGACATGTTGCAGCTTTTGTTCTCATATGAAGCCATGAAATTGTATTGTATAACGGAGAATGTCTGTATGGCAAATGGCATATAAAATTTACTTTCACTCTCTCTCTCTTACTATCAATTACTATGGATTTTTGTATAGAAAAATACCGCTTGAATACGTGTTGTAATGTAAATACAATCACAAATACATCAAAGGGAACTGTAGTATAAAGAAATACGTTCACTACGATCCTTTATAATGCATTAGTATGAGTGCCTTGTCTATGGTTATGAACTCGTGATGAAATCTCGCATGCTAGACAATAATTTACGCTATTGTGCGTGTTCTTTTTTATTATAGTGAATGTGATGTAAGAGTACATAAGCGTGTGTTTGTATGCTTTTTGCTCTTTTTTATTTTCCTTTTATCTCGTTAATGGAAAATGTCGCAGCCATATAAACAGAAGGGAATGACAGTACAAATGCGAGTAAATGAAATGCGTTGAACGTTTTTCATTTTTTTAATTAATTTATAAGTGGACAACGTATGTTTTCTTTTATTTGTTGATTAAAGAGCGGAAAGCAAGAGATTCTGTAGTTAATTATTGAAGACAGTGGTAGTCTTACATGTTGACTCTTTTAGTTGTACTTGACCTTGACTTGTGTTTACAATACAAGATTTATTTCAAGAAATTTAAAGCTTTTTATTGATACTGGGTTCATTATTGATTTAAATACTCATATAGTACAGATATATACTGGACAGTACGTACATACATAATTAGTCATTACAACAACGCAGTTAAGATTACAACCTAGCTCATCACACCACTAGTGTTTGTGTAATTTTATACATGATTGGCGGAGCCTACAGTTTAATGTCGACACCGAACGACAGATTTTTAAGAAACTTTTTCATGGTAATTCTATTTACTCTCAGGTTTTTGCCTGAAATTCAGCAGTTGCCGCATGTAGCAATACGCAGGAGACAGGTGACAGATGTGATCTGCATTAGCGTAGTCCTCCAACCATGTTATTGCGCTTGATGTGGATAAGATACAATCGAAGAAGACTCTAAACAACAGAATGCAAAGAGTACAACCTTGTCTATCAGCAGCTTTAGTAGAAATTGGACGATTGATTGATGGTATCATGTAGGACACAATATCACTCATTCCCATACAGTGTCTTAATTAAGTCGATAATTTTCTGAGAAGTACAGATGCAAGCTAATGCGGTCTAAATAGTCAAAGGAGCCTGGGCTTTAACGGCCTTCTTAAAATCTAGTTAGAGTGACAAAAGCAAGTCAATGCAGCGTTTAAACAAGTCTTTTCATAGGAATATTAATTTTTTAAATAAATTTGTAATAAATTTGGGTTAAGAAAGTCCTTATTGTTATGTTAGTGTTGTTGTTGTTGTTGTTGCTTTTACACCTTATAATAAAACTTAAATTTGTTGCACCTATTTTTCAGTTTTATTTTCTTTTATTTTTCTTTTTATTTGATAAGAACCAAGCCAAGCACATAAAAAGTCTTGGTAAGGATGACTTACCATACAAACACTTGAGTAATTCTTTTTTTTTATTCTAAAAACCAACAAATTATTTACACATGCTTACATATGTGGGTCTTAAAAAGGACTATAAGAAGCAAAAACAAATACAACAAACAAACATATCATATATATGTAGCACAAGTGTTGGTTAACAAGAATACGAAGGTGGTGTCAAAACACAAGTTAAAAAACAAAAGCATACATTTCTTAGATTTCTCTGACAACCCTCGTTAGGTTTCTTTTTTTTTTGTGAATATTTGTTTGTGTGTCGTTATTTTCATGCATGCATGCAAAACGTATGCCATCTTTAATGCTCACGTTAAATTTTGTAAAGTTTTCTTTAAGTGTTACACACTTTGATAAAAAAAATAGAAAGAAAAACTTCATGAAATATTGCACTTAACCCGGTCAGTGATAAGGAAAAAAATAATAGAAATTTAACAATAAAAGTGTAAAATTTTTTTAATGCAGAAAATGATTCGTGACATGTGATAATGGTCAGTAAGGTTTGCCATTTTTCTGGTAGATGCAAACAGCGTTTGTAAATCATTAAATCTGGTTAACAAAATTTATTGCATGCGAGAAATATGTTTCTATCAAAAAAAAAAAAAAAACAAAAAAAAAACTTAAGCGACTCATTGACACCCCAGGCCAGACATCAAATAAAATAAAAAAAGTATTTCTTCGGCGACTTCCTCTCAGCAGATTTCTGGCAAAAACTCTGAGAGTAAATAAAATTGCCATGAAAAGTTTCTCAAAAATCTGTCGTTCGGAGTCGACTTTAAACTGTAGGTCCCGCCGCTCATGTATAAAATTAACACACCCAACATAAGTGGTGTGAGAAACTAGGTCGTAATCCTGACTGCATTGTCGTAATGAGCAATGTATGTATATAGTGAAGAGCAGATAAATGCTGTTCAAAAGCTGTTTTGCCTCTCAATATCTTCTCACTCTATGAAAAGATTTTGTGTCAATAACCGGCGTGCTGAAAGCCAGCAGAGTCCTATTTTCTGTACCTTTTTCTTTGTCTTGGGCTGGAAGTGTGAATATTCGAAAGTCATTTTTGTTCCAACAAAAGACTGCACGATTTACCATCACTGGTGCCTGCGTACTAAACTCACCCCCTATATTCTTCAACCACTCTTTCCTTGCGAGACTGCCGTAAGGTATTGCTTCGCGGAGGGCTGGTTAGCTTTAAAGCTTTATCACACTAAATTAAATCGCCATCGTTCCTACAACATTTGGAGTTCCAGCATAACTTCAGCCATTCTCTGGCTGTATTAACTCCATAGAATCCTAGACCTCTTCCATAAGCAGATTTGGCCCAAAACTCATTTTTTCGGGCCATCTAAATCTGGGGCAGCATCTCCGCATCTTCCTCCTCATCCACACAGTTTGGGCATATGGGGGAAGTATCATGTCCAAATCGGTGCAGGTACTTCTTGAAGCATTCGTGACCAGTTAGGAACTGGGTCACGTAGTAGTTCAGCTGGCAATATTTGTTCTCCATCCAAGGGATTATATCAGGGACAAGGTGTAAGATGGACATCTTCCCTTTAAACTGTTCTCCCATCGTGATTACCATTTGTGCGTGGAAGTCCTTCGTTCCTCCGCTTGTATAGACGGTGAAAGTATATCCGCCTTATGTCATACGCCAATGTGATAAGCAGTCGGGATTTATGAAAGCTAGGAGCTGCACTACTGCTTTAGTCAAGGTAGTTGAAACTGGATGAAAATTACATAGCGCTTTTGTTTCTTTTGGATCACTCTAAGGCTTTTGATACAGTTGATCACAGAATATTATTGAGAAAGCTACAGACCCTCTTTCATTTTTCTAATTCAGGTTGTAGCCTCATACGTTCCTATCTCATGAACAGATCACAACGAGTTTACCTAAACGGCAACATCTCGAATGCGCGACACGTTGGAAGAGGTATTCATCAGGGATCAATTTTTGGGGTCTTTTGTTCTGCATATACATTAACGACCTACCTGATGTTTTGGATAATTGTAGCGTACATATGTACGCTGATGACGTTCAGCTTTATAGGAGCGCTTGTATTGATAATATCCGACTATGTGTAGATACGATCAACGATGATTTACGGAAAATTGACAACTGGGCTAGTGCTAATGGACTTTGTATAAATCCCTCTAAATCGAAATGTTTATTGCTCTCCAGGTCTAAGAGAGCATTTGATGTGCCGGAAATTATTATCAGGGGGAATAAAATTGATTTTGTTGAATCGGCATCTAATCTGGGTGTGGTCTGACCACATTAATATCATCGTTGGTAAAGTTTACGGTATGCTTAGGAACTGGTGGGCTGTTATAGATTCCACTCCTTTTGCCATACGCCTGCAACTGGCTAAAACGTGTTTGATTCCTGTTCTTTTATACGGATCTGAAATTTTCGCAAACTGTGATACGGATGATAGGCGGAAACTCAACTTGGCTTATAATAACATAGCCAGATATGTATTTATTAAGGGACGTCGGGGCCATTTATCACAATTTTCTTACCAGATATGTGGTATTCATTTTGATAATCTATTGAATATTAAATGCCTAATTATCCTCCATAAGATTATTACTTTGGAACAGCCAGTATACTTATTTAGCAGGATTAGATTTGCTAGATCCAACGGCGGTAGGAAAATTATCCAATTAAGTCATAGGACTGTTTTGTCGAAAAGACAGTTCTTTATATACACCATCAGTCTTTGGAATGCACTACCTAATTATATTCAGAACATAGGCGATGCAACTAAGTTCAAAAAGGAGCTATAGATTCTGTTTAAGTAGTTTTTTAACATATTTTGATTGTTTTATACATTTTTACTCTTTATCTCATATAATCAATGATTTGTTATTACTTTTTCCTCTTTCATTTATAAGATTATTATCTTGTTGTGCTATGATTAATAATAAATAAATAAATAAATAAAATAAATATGTCTATCGGTGTAGTCTTTGCCAATACAAGTACCGTTTCATCAGACACTGTCCGGAAGCCACTTATCTGTCTAATCGCATTTTGACGATACACCGAGGACAGTTTCCTTCTTGTCGTCCCCACAGGCAGTTGGTGGTGATCGAACGGTCACATAACATGAATATTAACTGATCGTAAAAAAACAAACCACTTCACCGATTAAACACAATACTTTTTAGCAGCCTACGGCACATTCTTCCCTTTTCTTTATTAGAAAAGCAAAATATGACAGCGATGTTCTGAATTCTCAGCCAGAAAATATTGTGAATTTAGTATTGCATTCTAACTTAATGAAGTTTAAGATGTCGCTTTTCCAGTAGGATATAGCTTTACCCCATGCATTTAATGTTTAGAGCCACCAACCAATGATTTCTAACCTAACTTTTCCGACCACCAACATTTTTGTGCATTTTTAAGTCCAGTCAAGTTTTTGACCCGATAAAATAGGTTGCTTTTATCTCTTCTTGTATTTTTTTATGGCCACTAAGGATATAACGGTGTGTTGGTCCATGTACAGTGAGCGGCAACAGAAACTGTATGCTATGGATAAAATTCTAACAAAATAAATCCAACTTTTAATACCTAAGCAGAGTGCCCGAAAAAATTTAACAATATTTCGAAATTTTTTGTATTTTTTTTTGTTTGTTTCAATTTTAAAAACTGTTTTCAAAAAAAAAAAATAACAGTAATTCATTAATGTGTATTTTTTATAATCGTACAATTTCTTTTAATGCTCACTGTATATACGAGTACACGTGTGTTTGAATTTGCTCGAGAGCTAGTTTCTTATTTAAATAAGTTTTTCATTTCATTTTAATGTATGCGTAGAGAAAGTTTATATTTTCTCTTTCATTCTCCCTCTCTCTCTCTTTCTCTCTCTGTGCATTTCTTTCCATTCGTTTCTTTTCATTTTATTATAATGATTATATTAAAAACGTGTTTAATGGCTGGAGTTAAACTTTGCATATGAGTTTTAATGCATCTGTAATGGCACTTTATGACCATTAAGAGAATTTATGCTTCTCTCTCCTTTCTATTGTTCTTATGTTTGTATGCGTATGACAACTTTTATGCTTCTTTGGGAAACCAAACTGCAATTTTATGTCAGCAACTTGGTTACGTGATATCTTTTCATCTTTTACTTGGCCATTTTGTTGGGTTTTATTTTTTTTGTATAGAAACTGTGGAAATATTTCATTGGATTCTTTCCTTGAAAGGATAACAAGCGAAAGTATTGTAAGAGAGGACAATGATAATGCACTTCTTGTTTAGTCAAGGTTTGTCAAATTATTATGTTACGTTTTTACCTTTTAAAAACGTTTAAAATATGAGCTCGTATATTGCAAATGAAATAAAAAATAAATTTTGTGTTTACTTTTAATTAAAATTCTTTATTATTTGCACAATTCTGTGTGCCACTATTCAGAACTTGATGATAAGTGAAATCAGTTATCTGGACATACGCCCAAATCAAAACTTTCAATCTCCATGAAAGTCTAAATGCCTCTATCCTATCTGAAATGGATTTCCAATGTCGACAGTCTATGCCAAGTAGTCATAAAATTATCTTCATAGACCCTTGGATCACGTATCTGTACTTATTTGTACTCTACCTACCCCCAACTTCCGACTTCTTCTTGAGCATCACCTCCACTACATATCAAGCATAATACTGTTACGTTTTTACCTTTTAAAACTGTTTAAAATATGAGCTCGTAGATTGCAAATAAAATAAATTTAAAATATGTTATTAGTTTTAATTAAAATTCTTCTTCACAAATTTATGTATACAACAACAATTGCTTTGTTTGTTATTCCTCTGTTTACACCCTTTGCATAAACAATAAAAATTGCTAGTCAATTATTCAACATATCTTTGTAACTGAGATCTTCAAACCACAATTACTCTCTTCAAAAGCAGCGCGTCTTCCCACAAGACTGACTGAACTTCACTAATTCCGGTCGCAAGGCAAAGCATTTTATATGGCAGAGTAAAAATTGTGATAAATGGTCTTGAAAGCGAATGTTCATGACTTCGCCTTCGCCTGAAATCTCTATAAATGTAAACATCGTTGTTTGTGTATTTTGTTAGCATTTATTTTTGTAGTGTTGTTGATGTATTTTTGTTTACTTGTTTACCATTTTTTTATGCTGGTGTTTGTTGTTGTATTCGACAGTGTGTCCATATCAAATTAAATTGCATCACAATTTAGGAATGTGAAAAACCGCTCAACCGGTAGATGTCAAGACCACTCTTGAAGTCGCCGTGGTCTACAAGGTAGTATGTTGGCTTATTAGGCGAAAAGCCAGGGTTCGATCCCTAGGCCAGACATCAAAATAAAATACAAAAAGTATTTCTTGGGCGACTTTCTCTCAGCAGATTTCTGGCAAAAACTCTTAGAGTAAATAAAAAATTGCATTGAAAGGTTCCTTAAAAATCTGTCGTTTACTGTCAACTTTAAATTACAGATCCCGCCGCTCATATATAGAGTTATTAAACACACAAAAGTGGTGTGAGAAACTAGGTCGTAATCCTAACTGAAGGGTTGTAAGAACCAATTATGTTATGTATTTGTTGTTGTATTTTTGTTTACTTGTTTGCCACTTTTTATGCTTGTGTTTGCAGTACAAGCAGTAAGATAATGTGTAAACAGGTTTGTTTACTACATTGTTTTTTGTGGGATTTGTGTATCTTTATCGTGTCAAGCGATGTAATAGCAAAACAATTTTAATTTTTGTAACAATATCCTTTTTTTTATTAAAACAGGTGAAGTAATATTTTTTTGAAGCAAAAACAATGAAAACTTTATAAAAATTGCAGTAACAAATATTTCAAATATTTTACATGAACACTGAAGTTATAGATTTCAAATCGTTCACTTTCATGAAGAGAAGTAAAAGGAGAAGTCGATCGTACTGTCTGATTTGGAAATCTATAGATTTCTGATTAACCCAGTAGTGCCCAGTGGCAACTTAAGTTGCCAACAGAGGTAGCCTTAGTTTTTATGGTCTGAGAGGAAATTGAGCGTAAAAAACAAAATGGTAACTGTTAGAAAAAAAAAGTAATTGGGGCATTAATGGGTTAAATCAGACTTTTCACGTCTTGAGTGTTTACTAAATTACTTAACTGGTAATTACAAGCCGCCTTCAATAAAGATTCCAACCAGGTCACTGTTGACGATACTTCTCATGCAGCTGGTAATAATAGCACCACAGTACCATGCAAGTAATAAATATGTTCCTTCAAATCCACCGCTTCGTACTTCGATATTAATACAAAAACAACTTGACTAACTCCGTTGACAACTACATAGCCAATGCAGTTTGAAGGCTCATCTTAGTATTTTATTTTCTTACAGGACTAAGGAGTTACATTGTGTTCATAAAAATTTTTATAAAAGTTAAGACAACTTTAACTCGTTTCCTTTTGTAATTGCAACTCATTATAGCTTTTCCCCATGATAACAAAGCCAGCAGCTAGCATTGCGTGTCACAAGCAAATTTCTTTGGAAATTAATTTCATTTCAATATTGTGTGGAATTAAAAGAATTCTTTTAAATGACATTCGCAAAATTGCATTGCACTGTCACATTTAATTTTAGTTTTTACTTCACTTTTGCCAAACACTTATTTATGCCCTCTACACGTGGGTAAAAGGTATCTTGAATTTTATACAGAATACAAGATAATAAAAGGAAATCGAGAGAAAATATTAGGGACAGCTAAGTGACACAAGTGAGAGTAGTAAGAAGATGGATAAAGAGAAGAAATGCAATCCCCATATTCCAAAGATGAAACCCACTGGGGCAGTATTCCTAACAAAGAAGAACTCCCCGCTTATATTGAAGAAACCTGGCTAAGGATTCAGAGTCCTTGCCTCTATAAAACAGGAAAAAACACAGAAACTGTCTACTTTTCGACTCATTCTGCAGAAGGAATAGGAGTCTATGTTTCATAAAGTGCTTGCATTACAACCCTTCAATCAGGATTACGACCTAATTTCTCATACCACTTACGTTGTGTATGTTAATTTTATACATGAGTGACCTACCGTTTCAAACCGAATTCGAATAACAGATATTTGAGAAACTTTTTCATGGAAATTTTAATCTGCTGAGATGAAGTCGTCAAAGAACTATTTTTCATATTTAGTTCGGTATGTCTAACCTAGGCGCTTAAACCGACACCTCATAAGCTAACACATTATCTATTAGACTGCGGCAACTCAGATCACAATGCCCAGTTGAAAGACTTATTAAATTCTTAACAGGTTCATTCCTTATAACATCCCTAATAAACTAGAGATTTTGCAATATGTTGTGTAACGCCAATGGCATCTGATACATCGATTGATAAGCATGAAGAAGTGTCCCAAGAATTGACGTCCTCTTGCCCTCAATGTCATATAACCCTGTATTCCAGTACAGTACTACCACATGCTTTTAACCTATTGACAAATGGTACTTTCAATGTAAATTTAACTTCCACATAAATAGCTACTCTATCAACCATTACAATCAGTTCTTATACCAACTCCGCCTAATACGCTTTGTAATCGCGAATCCCTAAGTCTGGACCACCACATACCTCAAGAAGAGACTGAAATCAGTCTTTTGCAAATGCAGCTTTCAACGCAAATTTCCACATAGTCTTTAAGCCTGGAAGACTGTGTACAACATCATCTCCAAAGTCTGGACCACCACATACCTCTAGAAGAGACTGAAACCAGTCTTTTGCAAATGCAGCTTTCAACGTAAATTTCCACATTATCCCTAAGCCTGGAAGACTGTATACAGCATCATCTCCAAAATTGACGGCACGGGTAGCCATTATTTTCGAGTTGTCTGTAAAGACCACATGATCAGCAAACTACTCACATCTTGTCATTGCTTTCTACCTTGAAATAGCATCGAAGGCAGCTAAGTGAAATCAGTTATCCAGACATACGCCCAAATCAAAACTTTCAATATTGTTACCAAAATGAAAAAATCTAGATACTGGTGTTTTATTTTTACATCGCTTAACATTAAAATTATAAACAAAAGCTACATAACAAAACAATACAGTAAACAAATCTGTTTACACATTATCGTACTGCTTAATATAACGACAAACACCAGTATAAAAAATTTGGTAAACAAATAAACACAAATACAACAACAAATACCAGCATCAAAAATGGTAAACAAGTAAACAAAAATACATCAACAACGCTACAAGAATATGAAGTCATGAACATTCAAAAACAAAAACCTTCAAAAACATTCATCATACTGTTTACTCTGCCATATAAAAGTGAAGGCAAAGCAGGCGAGTGAGTTTAGAGAAGTTCAGTCAGTCTTGTGTGAAAACGCGGTGTGTTTGAAGAGAGTAATTGTGGTTTGAAGATCTCCGTTACAAAGATCTGTTAAATAATTGCCTAGTAATTGTTATTGTTTATGCGAAGGATGTAAGCAGAGGAATAAAAAAAGAAAGCAATTGTTGTTGTTTACATCAAGTTGTGAACAGTGACACAGAATTGTGCGAGTAGTAAAGGATTTTAATTGAAACTAAATACAAATTTATTTTAATTTGCAATCTACGAGCTCATATTTTAAACGTTTTTAAAGGTAAAAATGAGAGCATAACTGCCCCTATCCCATCTGAGATCGATTTCCAATGTCGACAGTCTGTGGGAAGTAGTCATAAAAATATCTTCATAGATATTTTCCTACTTTCGACTTCTTCTTGAGAATCACTTCTACCGATAAGATGCCCCAGCCATAACACATGAGTGACACATGTATTGCACATAAGAATAGTACACCATATCGAGCATAATATTTTGGTGTACGGCATCCCAAAGTCTTTTACAACTAATTTCAAAATTATTGCCTCGTTTAATAACGTCATTTATGTAAACATCAGAAATATTAATTATGTTTACAAAAGTGAAAACGAAAGGCAAATTATGGCAGTTTTTCGTTTTCTGTTCTCCTTTTTTTCTATTTCCTTATGTCCCTGCTGCAACAGCCATTGTTGGAATTCGGAACGGAAAATATGGAAAAAACTGCTACAATAACAGGAATGACAAAAAAGGAAAATGCAGTACAAATTGTAATACAAACCAAATTTGTTCTCTTTTTTGTGACATACAAAAAGGAAATTGGAGAACGAAATATTCAAACGAAATATTTCAAGACAAAATGTTCACAAATGAAGCAGCAGCAGCGTACATTTCATGAAAATATATTGACTAGAATGTTATTAAGGCAGAAATGTCATGGGAGAAGATGGAGACTGTACGTTTTAATAACTTATTCAAGAGAATATAAAGAAGCATATGCAATAAAGGATTTAATGGGAAAAGCATAAATTATGTAAAGAAACTTGGACATCCGGGGAACGGCTATAAGTGATTTTATTCTGTTGTATAGCCTCTCAATTGTGGACACCTCGCCGTCCCAGCTCGGTACCTGTTCGCATCGATTAAAGTTCGATAGCAAATATGGATAAACCAGAAATCCAGAACGAAAACGATTTCCCGCCACTGTTCGTTTCGTACGGATGAACACCTAGAACTTGTGAACTTGTTTACAGTAAATATAATGCAACTGTCGTAGTCTAAAAGATAGTGCGTTGGCTTATTAGACGTAAGACCACTGTACAAACACCCAGGTCGGACATCGCCAACGAAACGAAATACGAAATAATATTTCTTCGGCGGCTTATATACACATTTTAGAATTCCTAGTCAATTATGGATAGCATAAGTACTTAATCTGTTAAGTTTTTGTGAAGTCTTTACATGAGCATAGTACTTTCAGTCGCCGTAATCTAGTAAGCAATGATTTGGCTTATTAGACAGGAAATATGAAATTTTCTCGGCGATTTCTTCTCAGCAGATTTCTGGCAAAAACTTTGATACAAAAGGTGGTGTGAGAAGCTAGGTTGTAATCCTGTCTAAAGGGTTGTATTGACCAATTATGTATGTATGTAAGTATAAACATCCAATCAAATCGGAATTTTTTTGCATTTTACATGCTGGTGGCATAATAAAGTGTGTTTTTTTTATAGAGGTATAGAACTTTAAGTTGCAATAAAACAACGATGGATTATTCGATTGACATGAATTTTATTTATCCGAAAGATAATCTTGTGGCATTACATTTTAAATATGCTTTCTGGCATATGACCGCCACCGCTGGCGCGGATGTAGTCCAATCTGGACGTCAAATTTTCGATGACTTTTTCCAACATTTGTGGCCGTATATCGGCAATAATACGGCGAATGTTGTCTTCTAAATGGTCAAGCATTTGTGGCTTTACCGCATAGACCAATGACTTTACATAGCCCCACAGAAAGTAGTCTAGCGGTGTTAAATCACAAGATCTTGGAGGCCAATTCACAGGTCCAAAACGTGAAATTAGGCGGTCACCAAACGTGTCTTTCAATAAATCTATTGTGGCACGAGCTGTGTGACATGTTGCGCCGTCTTGTTGAAACCACATCTCCTGGACATCATGGTTATTCAATTCAGGAATGAAAAAGTTAGTAATCATAGCTCTATTCCGATCACCATTGACTGTAACATTCTGGTCACCATCGTTTTTTGAAAAAGTACGGACCAATGATTCCACCAGCCCATAAAGCGCACCAAACAGTCAGTTTTTCTGGATGTAACGGTGTTTCCACATACACTTGAGGATTACCTTCACTCCAAATGCGGCAGTTTTGTTTGTTGACGTAGCCATTCAACCAGAAGTGCGCTTCATCGCTAAACAAAATTCGCTTATGAAAATCGGGAAAAACGGTAATCTTGTTTTGGGCCCATTCGACGAATCTACACCTTACTTGATGATCGTTTGGCTTCAAATCTTGCACGAGTTGGATTTTGTAAGCACGCAAACCAAGATCCTTCCGCAAAATCTTCCATAAAGTGGATGGACACAGATCCAATTCCTGTGCTCGATGGCGGATGGACTCATTCGGGTCTTCCTCAATGCTACGCTCAACAGCAGCAATAGCTTCTTCTGTACGCACCGTACAGCGTCTCTGGGGACGCGAGTTATCAATAAGAGTAAACGTGGTGCGAAAACGTTCCATGGTTAATCGAATTAACTGCTCTGATGGACGATTTTGTCGACGATAAAATGGACGTAGTGCGCGATACATTTTCCGCACAGAACCATTATTTTCGAAATAAAATTGCACTATTTGCAAGCGTTGTTCAGGCGTGAGTCTATTCATGATGAATTGCCAAACCAAACTGAGAATAAATCACTTGACAGCTGTTAAATCGGCCGCCATCTTGAAAAGTAATGCCAACTTAAAGTTCTATACCTCTATAAAAAACACTCTTTATTTCTTCGTAAATTTCGAAATGTGCGAGAAGCTGCCGCAATATTAAATGGCTAAAGCTAGTGAGTAGCGCTTACTGAAATTTAGTTTCCAAAAGTTCGTCAGCTAAGGTTAGCTTAGATTAGCGGGTAGCTTGAAGTTCACTGGTAAATTTCACTCGGTAGCCCATATGACCCAGTATGTTATCCTATATGTTACCCAGTATGAAGTAAGCTCCCATTGTCATGATCCATAAGTGGTAGGTCTAAACCACCCCGAGTTCAAGAAAAAACTGGCTAGTTCCTTTAGTAACACTTTCACCACCATGTCCAGGTCTTCAAACGTTCTGTTAACCAAAAACCGATGAAGTCTGCTCTAAAATAGAGAGAACTCGCTCTGCACCTATTCCGTTTCCTCTACACCATGCTAGCTTCTGCAATGGGACTTTTTCCTGTGGCGTGCAGTTACAGAAAAGTGTTATGCCAGCAAACCAGAGACAATCAAGCATTTGAAGGCCAACATTCATGATGCTATTGCCGAGAAACGACCCCATACACTTGAAGAAGTGCTAGAAAAATTGGTCCGATTGAATGAGGTATTGTGAGGCCAGCCGCGGTAGCCATGTGAAATAAATAGTATTCCCTTTCCAACCGGAGCAAATTTACTTTACAACAAAAAAATCAATTTGGAAAAATTACAAATCGTTTTGGTTTTGATTGCATTTTTAAATTTAAACTTTTAAATCCATTGCATTTAGTCTCTGAGATTGTGTTCATATTTAGTATTTAAAATCCATAATAGCAGTGCATATAAGACTGTGACGTATGAGTGATATTTAATTACATTGGTTTCATACATGACAAAATCAAAGATTTTTTATTGCATACTTTTCAGAGTAACTATTCAAGTGCTGGTAATATGGTGCGTATGAGTAATAAATATTTCAATGGCAATTAAATAGTACGTATACCATTAATTTGAAATTAACCCTTTCATGCCCGATGTTGCCTATAGGCAACATTGTACATTTTTGTTCATAAATTCCGTAATTTTTAATTTTTTTAAGATTTTTTTTTTTTTGCAAACAAGCTTGGTTAAAAACGTGTAAAACCAGAATACGTAGGACTCTGAAATTAATATCACTTCATATTTAGGCCATGACGAACAAACACATGTCCTTAAAAAATTTTTAGCTCTGGCCCAAAAAATTCGGGCATGAAAGGGTTAAAGAACATTTACAAGCTCCGATTTGACAATTCTAATGGATTTTTAAAAATTTTAAATTTTTTTTCGAGATATCCTAACCTAAAAGTGAATACAAAAACTACAATTCTACGCAATATTCTAGGGGATCTTCCACACCTTCAGAACAAAAAAAAAAAAAAAAAAAAAATTGGAAACATTTTAAACCGTTTTTGTTTTGATTGCATTTTTAAATTTAAACTTTTAAACGTTTCACCCTTTATTATCAACATTTGGTTCCAATAAAAGCGCATAGCTTTCCCGCAGAAAGATATCTGCTGGCGTACCACAAGGAAGTATTCTAGGTCCGTTCCTTTACTTATTGTTCACTGCAGATATGTCTACAAGTTTAGTGACTCACACGTCTACTTTGCGGATGATACGGCGTTTTTAAGTATTCATAGAGATTCTACACTTGCGTCACAAAGACTTTAACCTCATGTTAGTGATTTGGAAAATTGGATGCTGAAATGGAAGATAAAAGTCAATGTTTCTAAATGCATGCACATCACGTTTACACTGAGAAGGGGAAATTGTCCGCCCATCAAGATTAATGGTGTGACAGTACCAGAACATAGTAGTGCAAAATATCCATCTCGACCGTCGCCTTACCTGGGCTCACCATATAGCTGCCATAATTGCTTTACTGGCTAATTGGACCTTGATTTAGAACTAAAAATGCTTTTGTATAAGTCAGTATTGAAACCTATTTGGCTTTATGGTATCCAACTGTGGGCAACAGCCTCACCATCCAATGTAGAGAAGCTTCAAAGGCGGCAATGTAGACTTCTTAGAATAATAACAGGTGCTCCTTGGTATATGAGAAACAGGAGCATCCACAAAGATCTGAAGGTGCCCTTAGTTCGAGAGGAAATAAAAATAGCAGGTGTCAATTACATCTCTAGGATTACAGAACATCCCAACCGTCTTGTAAGAGACTTACTTATATTCGAGGGTCACAGACGTCTCAAAAGGGTTCAAACAAATGATCTGATCAGATAAATTTACTTTTGATGAGCACTTTTCGTTGTACGTTGCAGTGGCAATAACAACTTTTATTATTGTATTATTTTAGGTTAAGATTTGAATACTTATTGTAAATTCCGAAAGGAAAGATTCAATAAATAATATATGAAAAAAAGCGCATAGCTAGCCATGTAACTTGCTTTACAATCGATTTATTACAAAAGCCGTGTGGTGATAACTGTCCTAACACTAGTGGTCTCATTCTCAAGCTCATTATTTCTTTCTGGTGTAAGTATTCTCCAGTATTTTTTATGTGGCTATGCTAAGTAATTGGTTAATGCCGACAAACTAACACTTATAAAACATTGGTAGCCAATATTCCAGCTTATTAACATCTAGCGGCTGCGCTAGCTCGGCCATGTAGTTCGAATGTAAGAGGATGCTCCGGCGAGACGGGTATTTGATGCGGAGATCTGCGGAAGTCGGCGAAGAGGACGACCTTGTTTGCGTTGGAAGGAAAAAGTCGAGGAAGCCCTGGCATCGATTGGTATGACCAACTGGCGTAGACGCATAAGCAGCAAAGGCGACTGGAATAATGTGTTAATGCAGGCCTAAATTCGTTCATCGGATTGTTAATGGCCAATTAAATAAGTAACTGAGCTAATATTCAAGTCATCAGGCTACGTCCTATACTTCCAGGTGCGTTTTAAAAAAATTCGTTTAAAGTTCAAAGTTCTTCGTTCGTTTGTTTTCTTAACGACAATAATTAATAAGACCACGCTCTTCATTACAACATAATTCAAAGCCTGAAACTTGACCATTAATGCAGCAACAATATTAACGCTTATTGAAGCTTTATTAAATTATACTCATCAGTATTACAGGCATTGCCTTAAAGTGTAAACCGAACCACAGAAAACTATGGCAACAGTTAATTAAAAACTTTTTAACATTTTCGTCAGCAAAAAAAAAGGAAAAGAAGAAGACAAAAAATATTTAAAAAAAGACGTAACATTTCATATTCAAAAGTTTCAAGCTCATACTCTCACTTCTTATTTGCCACTTTTCGTCAATACAAACATTCATTGTGCCCAGCAGGATGGCAGCAAAATGGATGAAAAAATCTGTTGCCTCTTGCAATACCTTGTTGTTTATTGAAAGTGAAATAAAAATACAACAAACACAACAACAACCACATAAAAAGTGAATAAAAAAAAATCAAGTAAAATAAAAACGAAGAGACTATCCAACAGACTGTAAATGACACCCACATTTTAAGCAAACAAAAGGATTCTCTCTCTCTTTCACTCTATCGCCCTGTTACCTTTTGGGTTTATGTATGTAAGGTGCACCTGTGTGTGTGAACATGTGTTGAAATTTCAGTTGATCGGCAAAAAAAAAGAGAACAGCATCTGGTCTGTTATGCACACGTGCACTTATAATACAAAAGAAACTTTTTCTTTCGTAGCAACACAATGTGCGACAACTTGTATGGAAATGAAATATTTTTTTAAAATTTTGTTTGAGTGCGTAAAGGAGCAATGTAAGGCGTATGGTAGAGTAGAGTTTATCTGTATGAGAAGAATCGTTTGGAAGTTCATTAAAATTCCATGTTTTCAACGCCAATCTTATTTATTCTCAGATTTTTTGAAAGAAGACTTCTGGGAGGAAGTCTTTGAAGAAATATTTTTTTTAATTTCAATTCAGTTCAAGATGTATGAGCTGGGGTTTGAATCAAGGGTTAGCGTCTATCTACTAGACTATGATGACCGCAGTAACTATAACTTTTGTGATGATTCCACCACTTTTCGAACATTACGCGATAATTATGGCCATCCTATCCGAATAAAGAAATTTGTTGTAGTCACTGTAGTCTAGTGTGTTGGCTTACATACGTACATAATTGGTCATTACAACCCTTCAGTCAGGATTATGGACTTAGTTTCCCACACCGCTTATGTTGTGCGTGTGTTAATTTTATACAAGAATGGAGGGACCTACAGTTTAAACTCGACTCCGAAAGACAATTTTTTTGAGAAACTTTTCGTGTCAATTTTATTTGCTCTCGGAGTTTTTGCTAGAAATCTGCTGAGAGGAAGTCACCCAAAAAAATTTTTTTTCATATTTTCGTTCGATGTCTGGGGTTTGAATAGTGGTCTTACTTCTAATAAGCTACCTACTAGACTACGGCGACTTTTTGATTAAAGGGTTGCAATTACCAATTATGTATGTACATATGTATGCCAATTTTATTCATTCTCAGAGTTTTTGCCAGAAATCTGCTGAGAGGAAGTCGTCGAAGAAAAATTTTTTTCAATTTCGTTTCTGTTCGAGATGTCTGACGTGATGGTTTGATTCACGGGCCCGTGCCTAATGAGCCAGCACACTTTCTACTAGACTGTGGTGACTTTAATAATTAAAACTTTTTTGTGGTGATTCAAACATGACTACTTTTCCAGCATTACGCAGTAATTATAATCGTCATACCCCACCACTGTGTAAAGAGTTTAAAAGATTCTAAAGAAATTTGTAGAGACTGGAAGCGTTATAGTTTTGGTCAGACCAGTGTCTCATTGTAACGAACGACCTTCATTTTGAGCATTACGAGATCAACTGTGCAAAGAGTTGGAAGGATTATAAAGAAATTTTTAGAGACTGAAAGTATCACAGATATAGGCAGACCAGTCCTTCATCTCAACTAACGACCCGTATTTCGCGCATTGGAAGAGTTGGAAGGATTTTAAAGAAATTTGTAAAGACTGAAAGCATCAATTGGTCAGACCAGTGTCTCTTCGCAATGAACGACCTGTTGAAAATATCTCTGCCCTTAGAAAAGGTGGAGCGATTAATCCGATTTTATCGATTCCATGGCGTACCCAGTAATTGTGTTTACCTTACAGCTTAATATGGAGTATTTTGGATTTGAATTTACACTTCCATTCATCCAGTCCAACTCACGTACAAATTAAAATCAGCTGATCATGCAAAACTTCACAGATATGCTGGGCATACAGTATTTAGCGATGAAGCTTTGATTCTGCAGTGTTCTCAGGCATTAATTTTTAGAAATGCTACCGTTGGGTTTGTAATTAACAAGTTCTCGTTGTCATCAGAGATCAGCAATGAATCGCTTTTTCCCTGCTCATAAGTACTCTTATGATTGATTTATAAGTACAAGTTGCAATGAGTATGAGTACAACGTTGACATCAAACTTATAACATTCAGATTCTTAAATTTCGAAAATTTACAGTCTTAGTTGTTGTTGCTTTTACAAAGAAAGAAGAAAGACACATAAACAAAAAAGACAAAGACAGCAAGCAGAGCAAACACACAACCTTCTTATGAGTATTGTAGTGTTCGTACGCGAATCATACTTATTTTGTGATTCGTGTATACGATAAGTCATGGAGAGCCGAAATCAATAACATCATGCGTATTGTTAAGTATGAGTACCATGAGTATTTCAAACTTTGAGTATGAGTAGTATGGGTATGACATTTAAGTAAGTATGAATGCGTATAAGTATAAGAAAGATTCGAATCTACTCATCGTTTTGAATACTCATTGCTGACCTCTGGTTGTCATGCAACAATACTGTTTTTCAAGACATAGTATCCCAGGTTTTTCTAAAAGTATTCGTCGTAGAAGTTACTCTCCCTGGTGGCATTTTGAAGGCAATTAAACTCTCGTAGTTTTTTGAAAATTCTGTTGAAAATATAACGTCGTTTGTGGAGTTTGATCGAGGATTACCAGTGTTTGTAGTTGAGTACAGACACTCTACACCATTGCCACGTAATATAGTGCGATGTAACTCAATTCCTCAATTGTAGTCGTCGTAGTCTAGTAGGTAGTGTGTTTTCTTAGTAGACGTAAGGCCACTGTTCAAACCTCAGGCTAGACATCAAAGCGAAAATATAAAAAATATTTCTTCGACGGCTTCTTTCAACAGATTTCTGGCAAAAACTCTGAGAATAAATAAAAATTGTCATGAAAAGCTTCTCAAAAAATCTGTCATACGGAGTCGACTTTAAACTGTAGGTCCCTTCAATAATGTATACGATTAACACACACACAACATAAGTGGTGTCAGAAGCTAGGTCGTAATGTTGTTTGTAGGGTTGTATTGGCCAATTATGTAATGTACTCTGGTAGTGTTTTTTTGTAAAGGGTTCGCCAAATAACTTTTTTTTTTAAAAATGCTTTAAAAAAAACTACTGCATATATTCTCAAATGTCTTTTTTTTATTTGAAAGTATAATCCTTCCGGTTAATAATGGAAAATAATTTCATTCAAATGGCTGCCTCGGCTGGCCATGCAGTAACCTACACGATCGGTCCAATTTTAAATCACATTATCGATTGTATGCAGCTGTATTTCACCAATGGCTTCACGAATATTGTCCTTTAAAGGGTCAATTGTCTCTGGCTTGTCGGCGTAACACTAATCTTTGACGGCACCCCACAAATAATATTCCAACGGTGTCAAATCGCAGCTCCGAGGTGGCCAAACGATATCAGCTCTGCGGCTGATAATGCAATCTTCCAAAACAGGGAGAAAAACATCGAGTGTAGCTTCGGCTGTGTGGCACGTAGCGCCGTCCTGTTGAAACCAAATGTTGCCAATATCCTCCTCTTCCATTTTTGTGAACAAAAATTCGTTCAACATGGCCCGCTAACGGTCGCCATAGACTGTAGCGGCCACTCCTTGCTCATTTTCAAAGAAAAATGGCCCAATTATGCCTCTGGACCAAAATCCGCACCAAACAGTGACTCGTTTTGGGTGCGTCGGCTTTTCAATGTATGCGTGCGGGTTTTCTGTGCCCCAAATGCGACAATTTTGCTTGTTTGCATACCCGCCAAGATCAAAATGAGCTTCATCTGAAAAGATGATTTTTTTTTGCCAAAATCGGCATCTTCTGGTGTAGGCTACTGCATGGCCAGCCGAGGCAGCCATTTGAATGAAATTATTTTCCATTATTAACCGGAAGAATTGTACTTTCAAATAAAAAAATAAATTTGAGAAAATATTCAGTCATTCTTTTTTAAAGCATTTTCAAAAAAAAAAAGTTATTTGGCGGACCCTTTATTAACTTGATAACTCTGATGCTATGTCATCTGTGGAGTTTGAAAGAGGTTTACCGGACTTTGTAGTTGAATACAGATATTGTGCAATACGATCACGTTATATAGTGCAACTCCTTTAAAACTTATTTTAAAATGAACAAAAAATAACTTGTCTTAGTTAAATAGGGACAAGCATTAACCTCGTTTTAAAAAATTACTGTCTCTCTGTTTTTTAGAAAATTTGCCTAAAGTGAATACAACATAAGCCCACATAAACGGTTTGAAAAATTGTGTTTTTGACACCTTAATCCAAAAGAAAGAAGAAAAAAATCTTCACTCTCTCGGAATAGAAAATGATGGAGAAAAAAGTGCATATTTTAAGCCAAGTACTTGCTTATATATGACAGATTAAATAAGATTTATTGCCAAAATTTCTTACTTTACAACGATAATAAAATCAAGAGAAAATTAAAAAGAGAATTGGTTTCAATGTAAAACTCCTATGTAAACGTAATAAAATGACAAAAAACTGAAGTAGTTGCAGCATTTTTAAATCCTGCAATAAATCTTTAAAATGCACAAGAATTAATGTCAATTGATTTGGTTTCATAAAAAAGGATGCAAAGGAGAGTGTTGTTGCCATTAAACTGGCAACTTTCCTTCATGTTTACTCTTCACTTTAACGTTACAGAGTATAAGCAACCATCAGCTTTACTGTATGAGCAAAATACCTGTACAATTTGTATAGATTTGCTTAGTGTTCGAACGATTTTTCTTCACCCCTTTACCTCTCTATACGGCATTAGTAAAACCTCTGATATATACCAGCATTTAGTCTTTTCCTTTTTTTCGTAAGGATTTCATGTGTTTTCTGAGTATTTGTTTCCTAGAAAAGCTTGCTTATCTACCGTACGTAGCCTGCTAAGTAAGATTCATTGTGTTGCCTTAAATCATTGTAAACAATAAAATTTTTTATTGATATGTGCTGTTACCTTGGCTATAAACACATATTGTTTACAGGTGAAAAGAGAGAAACAAAACTTGAAATTTGCATACAAAATCCACAAAAAAGAAGAGAAAAAAACCCAGAATAAAAGAAAAACTGTGCCAGGAAACAGAAAACGAAATTGGAAATTGATTTTCAACGTTTTTCTACCTTTACAAGCATATTAAGGCATATGCTGTGTACTGAGCACCACATAGGGGGAGGAAGCTGTGTCCATGCTTTAAAAAATTCTTGCAAAGTCAAGCAATTTAGTAACTCTACATGAGGAGATTGTAGTATCGAATCCTTCTGATTAAAGGACTTCCATTTAAATGAATTCTTTTTCAAAATAATATGCTCAGTTAAGAAAAAATTCAGCAGATATTGATAATAAAACTCATGGAATTTTAGGACAGGAACTCTTTGTTCTTTTGGTCTGAACAAAAGGACGGAAACCTCAGAAGATACTTTTGTTCATTATGCTTGGAGACTACGTACTAAATTCTCCTCCTACAGTGGTGGCCTTATAATTAGAAACGATGTTTCTGGAACAGAGTTCTCTGGAGTGACGAATCTAAATTTAATTTGTCCCAATCTGATGGAAAAACGTATGTAAGACGACTTGCAAACAAAGCCTTTGATCCCAGGTACACAGAGAAAACTGTAAAACAAATTAACGAACATACATGTTGCTAAGTCGTTTCTAATTATAAGGCCATCACTGTATATATGTACGTCCATCATATGGAACTGACGTTCGTTGCTACTTTGCAGGGGGCTGTTTATCTTAAAAGCCGCCATGGTCTAGTAGATAGTGTTTTGGCTTATAAGACGCGAGGCCTCGGTTCTAATCCCAGGTCAGGCATCTCCAACTAAACGAAATATGAAAAATATTTCTTTAGCGACTTCCTCTCACAGATTTCTGGTAAAAACACGTGACAGTAAAAACAAATTGCCATGAAAAGTTTCTCAAAAATCTGTCGTTCGGAGTTGATTTTAAACTGTAGGTCCCGCCACTCATGTATACAAATTAACGCACACAACATAAGTGGTGTGAGAAACTAGGTCGTAATCCTGACTAAAGGGTTGTGATGACCAATTATGTATGTATTCTACTCTAGCATCTTGAAACTTCAGAGTTCTATGATAACTTCAGGCATAAGCTGACCTCACTTGTTCCATATAATTTTACAATTTAACATCTCATCGAGATGTTCATTTCCCAGAATCATTTATATCTCCAGCAACTGTACATATATAATTGGCCATTACAACCCTACAATCAGGATTACAACCTAGCTTCTCAAAACCCTTACGTTGTGTGTTAATTTTATACAAGAGTGTGGGAATCTACAGAATTTTTTGAGAAACTTTTCAAGGCAATACTATTCACTCCGTTTTTGCGAGAAATCTGTTGAGAGGAAGTCGCCGAGGAAATATTTGTTTCACATTTCGTGTTGGTGGAGATGTCGGACCTGGGGTTTGATCCTAGGCCTCACGTCTAATAAGTCAACACACTATCTACTCGACTACGGCGACTTCAGTATATGTATATATGCATGTGCTCCCATTTTTATTCTCTCCACATAAAGGGTCCGCCAAATAACTTTTTTTTTTTGAAAATGCTTAAAAAAAAAACTACTGAATATTTTCTCAAATTTCTTTTTTTATTTGAAAGTACTATCCTTCCGGTTAATAATGGAAAATAATTTCATTCAAATGGCTGCCTCGGCTGGCCATGCAGTAAGTAGCCTACACCAGAAGATGCCGATTTTGGCAAAAAAATCATCTTTTCAGATGAAGCTCATTTTGATCTTGGCTGGTATGTAAAGAAGCAAAATTGGGGCACAGAAAACCCGCACGCATGCATTGAAAAGCCGACGCACCCAAAACGAGTCACTGTTTGGTGCCCAGAGGCATAATTGGGCCATTTTTCTTTGAAAATAAGCAAGGAGTGGACGTTACAGTCAATGGCGATCGTTATCGGGTCATGTTGAACGAATTTTTGTTTACAAAAATTGAAGAGGAGGATATTGGCAACATTTGGTGTCAACAGGACGGCGTGCCGCACAGCCGAAGCTACACTCGATGTTTTGCGCCCTGTTTTTGAAGATCGCATTATCAGCCGCAGGGCTGATGTCGTTTGGCCACCTCGGAGCTGTGATTTGACACCGTTGGACTATTATTTGTGGGGTGCCGTCAAAGATAAGTGTTACCAGAGACAATTGACGCTTTAAAGGACAATATTCGTGAAGCCATTGGTGAAATACAGCTGCACACAATCGATAATGTGCTTCAAGTTTGGACCGATCGTGTAGGCTACCACATGGCCAGCCGAAGCAGCGATTTGCATGAAATTGTTTTCCATTATTAACCGGAAGGATTGTACTTCCAAATAAAAAAGGAAATTTCAGAAAATATTCAGTAGTTTTTTTTAAAGCATTTTCCAAAAAAAAAAGTTATTTGGCGGACCCTTTAGTTTGGTTGAGTAGGAGACCAATCATGAAGCAACTACAAACAGTCAAAAATTGAGAGAAAATGGGTTTAGAGCCTTCTCCTCACACCAGTTCTTGCTAAACGCTGCGCCAAATTCGAATTTAAAAACTGATAGCCGTGCACTGCCACCGAAGACGTTCTTTTCGTAGAAATATCGCGTACTGGTCTACATCGATGGCATTGAAGGCTGTTAAGTTCGCCCTCCATATCGCTTAATTTGGCGTCAACATTTTATTTATTGGCCCGATTGTAGGATTTAGATCTGCGTTTGCAATTCTTTACAAGTGCCTCTGCTTCGTGCGTCTGTCCAATCGAAGACATCTTCCATACATACACATTCTAGAACGACTAGGCTAAATCATCGTAGTTACTGAATGCAAATGAGTTGAACAATGTCTGTATCAATATGTGCAGCTCATACTCATTGGATGAAACGCAAAAATCATATCTCAGTCGGATTAGAACCACGATCTTACGTTAACTTGGCGAATTTCCGTTCTGCAGCACTAAAGGCAGAAATAACAGCACGCTTATAAAAAATTACGAAGTTAAAGAGGTCACCTTGCCTGCAACTTTTCTCTAAGAGATCCTTTTAGACCTTCATAGAGATACAGAAATTGTTTAACGTCATACTGCATAGTTTTATAAGCTCCGCAAAAATACTGAGCTTAAACACTGTCTTTCATTATTGTCATTGCTATGTTTTCTAAGTTAGCCAGTATCTCTGAAAAATCTGTATCTCTATTAATTTAACAGATGATAGGTATAGATGCTGGCACCTTGATTTCAAAGGCTCTCCGTTAATCTTTAGAGTATTTCGCTGTATTTATACTGTATTCAGTTCAATTCCGGCAACTTCTAGAACTGCTGTGTAGATTTGTTATTGTAAGTAGACTTTCTACATGGTTTTGTTATTGTAATTTTGTCTGTGTTTATTTCGATTTTCGTAATTTCGTTGTTGTGTGATTTGATTTGATAGTATTCTTATGATAGACCACACATTCAGTGTTTATTCAGTATTCGCAACACAGTCGGTAACTACAGTACCTTTCTACACTTTGTTTTCTCAAGTCTTTGACAGAAAAAACGTAACATTAGCGATGAAAATGGATTTTCTTGGTACTGACTTAAAAATCATGAATTAAAGAGCAGTTGGTCTGTGAGTTTTAAATGTTCTGGAGAAAACCAGACGATATTTGAAAAAAACTATTCATTTGCATACGACGATGTCATGCGTCAATATTAACTATTGGCTGGAAACAGTTAATACTGTAGGCAGGTGAACAAGCAGACTAAGAAGTATTTTTCAAAGGAAAAAAAAATAAATTGATGAACTGATGAATGATTTGCTGCAAAAAGACGTACAAACTGGTTTTTATTAAAGACGGAAAAAAAGGTGGAAAACAAAATGAAAGAAACTCTTGAACAGGTAATGGGTTGGACAACATTTTTGGAACGAATTTTAAACAAACTTTTCTGCATATGGTAGCTCATCACCATACATCGCCATGGAAATATCTTAAAGACAAAAACAATAAAAGAAAATTTAGGTTAAGTTAGTTGCCGATTATTCTCACTCCATCAATTTTCCTTAGCTCCTAATGAGCGTATGGATTTTATTTAAATCAGTTTCGACTAGATATGTTCTGTCTACATATTCTAAGTGCCAGAAATCCTTTGCTGCAGCTTTGCAAGTGTCGAACAAAAGCATTGAAGAAGATCTGTGGTTTCCCTTCTACTCCTTACAGTTTCTGCAACGATCGCTGTGGAGAGCGTGTTTATCCAGAGGCCGGTTTCCCTTAATAACGACTATAAGGTTGCAAAAGTGGGTTCAGGTTAGGCTTATGGAAAGTTATCTTCTGCAAATGTCCCCATAGTTTTGTCGTTCTCTATACGTGTAGGTTCGTTATGCCTTTCTAAATGAATACCTTTGTAAATGAATGCCGACTATGTAAGATCGTTTATTTGCCTCGTTACTGAAGAATGGTAATAAAAATTCTGTTGTATCAAACTTTGTTCATTCGTAGGCTATGTTGTTAGCTCCAATGTCTCCATGTCCAGTTTTCTACATGAGGTTAACCGTTGATTGGCTATCTACTCAACACGTAGTCGGCTTTCCAGGATAATCTTAGTTGTGTTTGCAGAATGAAATATTGGACGCCATGGGGAAACTGGCAGGTATTTCCCAAGCTGAAGCTGGATAAGAGGTACAACAGATACCACATAGCAATACTATCTCACAGTTAGACAACTATCCTACCACTTGGTCCCCATTCGAACACTTATAGATTCAAATCGAAACTACTATGAAAACTGTCTCGAGATACTGAATTGGCTACCATATGTAGGCAAAAATAAGGTTACCCTCTGCTGGTTCCCAGTTAATGTGAAAATTCTCGACCAAGAGAAAGAACACGCGCTTGGGAAAGATTTTACTCTGCTGATAGAAGTAAAACACTTCAGTGGACTGTGGGCGAAGATTTAGCAAAGAATGCTCCATGAAAGGGAAGATAAAGTGAGTTAAGGACTCTTCTCAAAACCATGAGGGTTTGAGTCAATCAAAACTTTTGTTGGAAAACTACAATAAAAGTACATGTGAATCATACATCAGACTATCCAGAGATTAATTGATGTTGGTAACAGGCCTTTTGACAAGGCACTGCAGTGTTAATGGAGGCACTGCAAACAGAATGGAGTTTTCTTGACTACAACATGTAGATTCTTCTACAACGAATGAGAATGAGTGATAGAGTGATGAGTGTGGGACATTAATGCATCCCAAGAAGTTCTAGGCACGGAATTATCATTGTTGACACTGAGCAGCATTCTGAGGTATGAAATGGCAATAGGTTTGCAGGAGACATTATAGAGATACCGTATAAAGTTTGTGGGGAGTAATAATATATCGTATAATAATAATAAGAGTATAATAGATCGTATATGCGGTGTACATATACCTCTCAGCAGTCTTGGGGCAGAAACTCGGAGAGTAAATAAAAAGTTAAATGAAAAGTTTCTCAAAATCGATCATTTGAAGTCGATTGCAAATTGTAGGTCCCGACACTCATGTATAAAATTAACACAAACAGCATACGAGGTGTGAGAAGTTAGGTTGTAATCCTGGCTGAAGATTTGTTATGAACAATTATGTATATACATATGTACAGTGAGTGACAAAAGTAACTGTACATTAAAAAAAATATACATTAGTAGATTACCGTTATTTTTATTTTAAAATTTTTTCATTGCCAATTTTTAAAATCGAAACAAAAAAAAATTTCGAAATGTTAACAAATTTTTTCGGGCACTCTCCTTAAGTGGTAAAAGTTGAGTTCGGTAATTGTTAGAATTTTATTCATAGTGTACAGCTTCGTAGTAAGTCGCCGTAGTCTAGTAGGTAGTGTGTTGGCTTATTAGACCTAAAAGCCAGGGTTCGAGACCCAGGCTAGACATCAAAAACAAAATACGAAAATTATTTTTTCGGCGACTTGCTCTCAGCAGATTTCTGTCAAAAACTCTGAGAGTAAATAAAAATTGCCATAAAAAGTTTTTCAAAAATTTGTAATTCGGAGTCGACTTTAAACTGTAGGTCCCGCCACTCATGTATAAAATTAACACACACAACATAAGTGTTGTGAGAAACTAGGTCGTAATCCTAACTGAAGGGTTGCAATAACCAACTATGTATGTATGTACAGTTTCTTTCGACGTTTACTGTATGTACATACATACCCTCTAGGACCTAATGACTTCATTGTAGTTGGTGAATATGCGATGTACTGCACTTCAATGTACTGCAATTCACTTAATTGTTTGGTATGTTGCACCATAGATTCGGATTTTTATTGAAAAATATCGTAAATTTCAAGCGAATAAAGCTGTTGACCTTAAAACTGAAGAAAAATGTACATTTTTGAACACCCTCCAGCTGCTGTTCATGCTAAATTCGGCAATTTTGTTGGCACCTATCGAGTTAAAGATAAGCCTTGTTGCTGTTGGGAAACGTATTTCTTTTACAGCACGAATTTTGATAAAAAAACTCTATGATTTGAATACGCCGTTCGTTTGGTAGTCGATTCATGACTTATTTTTTTAAATTGTCACTTAAAAACATAACAGAATTACGACAACGAAACTGCGAAATTAAATTTCCTTTAATTCCACTTCATGCAAATTCTCCGTACGTGGAACATACATTTTTATTTAATTTCCCCACATTAAACAAATACCCATCAGATAACAATCCTCATGATTATGCCACACAAGCATACATAATTTACACTTCATTCTCTACCAACAATTGTGGCATTAGCCAAAATGATTACTTATCTGAGAAGAAGAAGAAAAAGAAAAAATATAACAACAACTTAAAAAACCATGTAAATTATCCCGCATTTGCCTAATTTCCTTATCTTCCTTAACAGGTCTCCACGGATATCATGTTTTACACTCTAATCTCCCAGGTTGCCAATTATAATTTACACCAGCAAACATACATACAGCACACATACACACACACATACACAACAAGCAAACCAAAGAAGAAATGTGTCAGTCATCATTCTGAGTCTGTCCATGCGATTAAATGTGTCGTTAAAGCATGAGAATGTTATTTTCTATTCTACGTGTAGTGTTGTATGCTTTAACATGTCGGATTTACAGAAAAATAAGGGGAGGAGATGAGTGTATTGCTTGTACTTGAGTGCCATAATACTTAAGTGCTTTTACTTTTTCCTCTGAGTTTTGTCGTTTTTCCGTGTTCGTTTGTTTGTTTGCTTTTGGTTGTCATTGTTATTTTTGTATCTGCTGTGTATTTGGATTTGTAGCTGTTAAGCCATGTAAATGTGCGGTTTTTTTTAGTAAAAGACATTGAAATTGTTGCAAGTGGTGAAGAAGGTATAGAATTCGTGAAACACCATAATCTTCAGTGGTTGTTATGGGTACATTCCGTTGATATTTTGCGGGCTACATATGTATGTATTTGGACTGGTATATGAAACAGATAGTGCACGAAAAAAATTTAACAGAAATTGGCTGAAACTAAAAGGTCAATAACAATAACAATAAATAATGTCTGTCCCAGGTCAGACATCAAAACGAAAATATGAAAAAAATATTTCTCGAGGACTGCCTATCAGCAGATTTCTGACAATAAGATTGCCATGAAGAGTTTCTCAAAGAATCTGTCGTTCGGAGTCGCCTTTAAACTATAGGTCCCGCCACTCATGTATAAAATTAACGCATACAACATAAATGCTGTGAGCACCTAGGTCGTAATCCTGACTGAAGGGTTGTAATGACCCATTATGTATGTATTTGGATTTTAATATTTAAAAAACGAAAATAATTCATGCCTTTCAATCTTGGAAATTGAATGAAATGTTCTGAACCACCCATGTTTATCTTGTAGAGGTAGAGTTTAAAATCGAACAATCCATACCATCGGAGAAGACGAATTATTAATTTGAAAAGACTTGAATCTTCGCCAAACTAATCATTGAGGAGGGCCCCTAAGTCACTGGAGTTTACTAGGTAGTGTGTTGACTTCTGAGACATGAGGCCACGGTTCAAATCACAGCTCAGTTATCTCCACCAACAACGAAATATGAAAAAATATTTCTTCGACGATTTCCTCTCAGCAGATTTCTGCCAAAAACTCTGAGCTTAAAAGAAAATTGACATGAAAAAGTTTCTAAAAAATCTGTCAGCCACTTATGTACAAAACTAACACACTCAACATAAGGTCCTAATCCTGACTGAAGGATTGTAGTTGGCCAAATATGTATGTATAAGAGGTCAGCAATGAGTATTCAAAACGATGAGTAGATTCGAATCATACTTATAGTTTCTGATACTTATACGCATTCATACTTATTTTAATGTCATACTCATACTACTCATATTCAGAGTTTGAAATTCTCATGGTACTCATACTTAACAATACGCATGATATTATTGATTTCGAATCTCCATGACTCATCGTATACACGAATCACAAAATAAGTATGATTCACGTACGAACACTACAATACTCACAAGAAGGCTGTGTGTTTGCTCTGCTTGCTGTGTTTGTCTTTTTTGTTTACGTGTCTTTTTTTCTTTTTTGTGAATGCAACAACAACTAAGACTGTAAATGTGGACGATTGATTCGAATCACTCGAATCGTTTATAAGTATTCAAAGTATTTTTCTAAATTTATGAATCTGAATGAGTAGGCGTATGAATCAAACATATTTCGAATGTTGTGAGTTTGATGTCAACGTTGTACTCATACTCTTTGCAACTTGTACTTATAAATCAATGTTGTACTGAGTACGAATGAATCAGAGTTGGATTTTTAGTACAGTTGACTCACTCATACCCAAAATTTCAAGAATACTTATGACTAGCGAAAAAGCGATTCATTGCTAATCTCTGGTATGTATGTATGTTCAATTGTATAGGTAGCGTTTGAAATCGGCCAATCTATACCCTCGGAGAAGACGAATTTCAAATTTGAAAAGACTTGAATCTTCGCTAAATTATCAACTGGATATGGCCGCTAAGTCACTGTGATCTAGTAGGTAGTATGTTGACTTCTGAGACATGAGGTCACGGTTCATATCTCATCTCAGACATATCCAACAACAACGAAATATGAAAACATATTTCTTGGGCAACTTGCTCAGAAAATCTGCCATATGGAGGCTTTAAGGAGACTTTAGAGACTTTAAGCTGTAAGTCTGGCCACTCATGTACAAAATTGGGTCGTAATTCTAACAGAAGGGTTGTAATGACCAATTATTAATGTATGTATGTATGAGGGCCCTTATGAAAGAGAGAAGTGATAACGAGAATAAATATTACTTGAAAAAGAGTAGGTCTCGATAATAAAAACATTCGATGTTTAAAAAAACAATATGGCAACCCTGTCATTCTAGAATCTTCGACAATGCACTCATCAGTTGCTTAATTGGAAAAAACTTGGCAATGAAACTGAAACAAAGCAAAGAAATAGTAAAACTTACTTACTGAATTTATAACGCGCTGGAAAAGGGAGCTTTTACAGCTCATTGTTGATTACTTACTTTACTTACTTAATTGGCCATTAACAACCCTATTAATGGATTTCGGGCTGCCAGTTGGTTACACTAATCGATGACAGGGCTTCCTAGATTTGGTTCTTCTAACGCAAATAAGGTCGTCCTCTTTGCCGATTTCTGCAAATTCCCGCATCAAATACCTCTTCTCGCTGAAGCATCCTCCTCCATTCGAACGACGTGGCCGAGCCAGCTCAGCCGCTGGATGTTAATACGCTGTACAACGTCTATGCCGGTGAGGAGCTCATACAGCTCACTGTTGGAGCGGATGAGGAAATCTTCGCCAACTCGCATTGGACCGAGGATCTTACGTAGTACTTTTCTCTCGAATACTCTCAAGGCTGCTGCATCAGTGCTTCATTGGGCCCATGCTTTTGCGCCATAAAGAAGCACGGGGAGGATGAGCGTCTTGTAGAGTATTAGTTTTAAGACCGATGATCTTACGTAGGATTTTTCTGTCGAACACTGGAATTATTGCGAACACATCTCACTTGATTTGTAATAGCGGTCGTAGAAAAACACAGAGAGAAGTGGAGAGAGCACAAGAGATGCTCCAAAATTCTTAAGTTTTATTCAAGTAAATATTTTTCCGTGCACTTTCTTTTCTATCCACAAAAACAAAAAGTTTTTTGCAACACCGAACACATACCATATTCATGTTTTACAAAGTATTGTTAAGGGATTTAGGCAAGTAATTTTGGGGGTTTTGGAGAAAATGGATGCCAGAATACATGCAAAGCCCATTCTGGTGGCAAATAAAACAAGGTTGACACATTCAAATGGAACAAACCGCAACGGTGTAACATTAACTTGGACCCTATAAAACATGATTCGGAAATGATGGCAAACGATTGAATGCAAGGCAAAGAAAAGAAAAAAAGAATGGATTCTGCAAACGACAATTTTTCCTTTGGTGGTCTCTTTTGCCTTATTGTTGCAATTTGTGTGCTGAAACCTTAAATATTAAGAAGAGAAATTATGAAAACATAGAAAAAAGAACGAATTTATAGATTAAAAAGAGATTTTTTTCGTAAGAAAGACATTTTTTTGGCATTTAGATTTTCTGCATTTTAATTTTCTCTGACTTGAAATTGGCTGTGAGTTGAATGAACAAATTATGTCCCCTCGCATTGCAAAACAGATAAACGAAGTGGCCACTTTTCAATGCCAAAAAATATTATGATAAACATAATGGTCATAAAAAAAAGAAAAATTAAAAGAAGAAAAATTGCCATGAAATGGTTTCTTTATAAGGCACTTAATTTATGGCATTATAAGTAGTGCGTCTAAAGTCATTGCCAAGTTAAAAATTGAATAATTTTTTATGATAAGCACGAGGGCTAACAAACTATTGCCAACAACAGAGAATAACTCACACAAAAAAAGAAATAAAGAAAATGAAAATTTCTTTATAATACTTTATGGCAATAATATTAAGTGGACAATAATTTAAATAATTTTATTAAAATGTCTTCAAGAAATTGGGGGTATAAGTTACAGTGAGCGCCAAAAGACACTGTACATTAAAAAAAATTAATTAATAAATTACCGTTATTTTGATTTTAAAATTGTTTCGTTAACAGTTTTTAAAAATTGAAACAAAAAAAAATTGAAATATTGTCAAATTTTTTTCGGGCACTCTCCTTAAGTAATAAAACTTGAGTTGGGTGACTGTTATGTCCATAGTTATGTCCATAGTATATAGTTTCTTTTGACGCTCACTGTATACAAAATGATTTAAAATGCTTTGATTAAATGCATTCCTTGCTGACTAGTATCAGTGTAGTAAAACTTTTACAAGTATGAAATGAGTAAGTATTTGTATTACAGCACTAGTGGAATCCTTATCTCATCTCTTTACTCTTTACTCTTAGTGGGATACTAGCTGTGGTATTAATACCCGAAACGAACAATCCGGTCTAAGACTTTGCCAAACCATTAATGGTTAGTGAGCATGTTGATATATACTGTATAGGAAACCAGTACATAACATACCTAACACCTAACTGGTCATTACAACCCTTCAGTCAGGATTACGACATAGCTCCTCACACATTTCTGTTGTGTGTGTTAATTTCATACATGAGTGGCGGGACTTGCAGTTTAAAGTCGATTATGAACGAAAGATTTTTGCGAAACTTTTCTTGGCAATTTTATTTATTCTCAGAGTTTTTGAAAGAAACCTGCTGAGAGAAAGTCGCCGAGAAAATATTTTTTCACATTTCGCTTTGTTGCCCGACCTGTGGTTTGAACCGTATCCCCACGCATAATAAGCCAGCACACTACCTACTAGACTTCGGCGACTTCGACCAATTTTAACCTAAATTTCCATGCGCTGTATGAAACCCAAAAATCCAAATCAGTCTGATGGTGTACCTCTGTCCTTTGTCGGACTGAGCTTTTTACACTGAATGTATGTATGTATGTGCAATAAACTACTGGAACCTCTATGCAGTTCATTAACGACTTATCTCAGCTAGATAACTACTTTGTGAGCTCATATTTCCTACCACAACTATTGAATGAATTTCTATCTGAAGAACAATTCCGAGATCCTTACATTTCGGGCACTCAATCATTAAATATTTGCCATTCTGTATATCACACTTGCAAAGAGGACAGAACGGTGTATTAATAAATTAGAATTGATTTAAATGTTGCCTATACGATCCATGCCAAGACAAAAGTTAACAGCTGATGACGGCATTGAAATCACTCATTCGAATTGAAATTCAGATTTATGATCTCTTCATCTCCCTTCCTTATCATTCATTAAAACTTCTGTCTCTTGCCTCAACTGACAAACACTGTTCGTAATAAATCCCCATAGATTTCTAGGCCAATATGCCATTGGAAATTATGTCTGATATTACAAATACTGCCTCATCAGAGGTAGTTTTATGGCCATAGAATACTTTCAAGGCGATAAACCTATATGCTGATCCAATTTTACCACGGTAAGGCTTGTCTTAAGACAAACTGCCCAAAATGAATACAGCATAGAATACAAAATATCTGATTACTGCCGCCAACATTTTTCTTCAAAGAAATATTGATCCACTCGTATTGGGCTTTATTCCAACAAGCGTTTTACATGTTCTCCTCACTATATCCTTTGTGTTTATGACAATCGCTACTTCTAAATACTTAAGAGCATCGTTACTTATAGTGCTATAACTTTTTTGCTCTCTACCTTTTTTTTACTAGCTTTTAACGTCATTGCATAGCCGACGTTTTAGTATACCACAGCAGAGGCTCCAAAACAGAGCCTTTTGGTACACCTCCAGTAACGTGGTACTGTTTCAAACCAACATCTGAATCATAGATGAGGATCGGATGCCTATCATTCATCGAAGAAGTCTGTTACTGTGGTTGTAGTTTGCGGTGCTAAGAAACATTGTTTCTATTGTCCTGTAACGATGCTAAAGTACTGCATTCAGACTATCTTCCTTCCTTCAATTTGTCTCTATAATGTCTTCTTCATCCTGTTGCCTTACAAACTTAGGGATGCTGTTCAGAGTCTGTAAGGAGTCTCTCTCCTAAAATCTTTCCATATTTCCAATCCATATTAGCATACCAATAATTAAACTCTTTATCACTTTCTAATTCAATTATTTCACTTCTCTATATTTCCCCTTTTAAAAGCTGTGAGACGAGTTTAGTTGGATTTATTATGGAAATTCATTTAATCTTTACTCCTACAATGGCTTCTGCATATACATTCACATACACGAATGCATACACTCAACAAAAAACACATGTTTATATAGGTAGTCAAGCATGTTCATACATACATACATATGTATGTTCTTAGAAATATATAAATACATGTGCCTGTGTGTGTATTCTATACTAAAACATACAACATGTCTCGAAAGTGTAGTAATTTAACCTACAAGCAGTACAACATTTTGTGGTCATGTTGAAGTAGTACTGCTAGTAGTTGTTAGTGGTATTGCTGTTGCTGTTATTGTTGTTGTTTGTGGTTAAACAATAAATTTGTTGTATATGCTGTTAATGTGGTTGTAATAATCCACCATCATTATTTGCATCCCCTTTAGCACAGCAAAAAAAAGAAAGAAGTACCAGCAGCAAATTAATACAATAATGAACACAATAGCAACGTCAGCAGCATAGCAGCAAATAACATCGTAAGCAGCAGCAGTTTTAATACGAAAACTTATTTTTTTTGGGGGTTTAAGAAAAGTATGTTATAATTATTAGATGCATTTAAGAAATGAAGTAAATTAATTTAATTTTCTACACAATAATTGTTATTTATTGTTTTAAATATTGAGCTGGACACAAATGTTTAATTAAGACAATTAAAATTGAGTTTAAGATGAAGGTAATATGAGTAGATATGGTAGAAAAGGGGACAAATCCACTTAATAAGGTAAAGTAAATTAAAAGCAATTTGATAAATTAAATTAAAGAAGGATTGTTTGCATTAAAAGGACGGTTGGAAACAAATTATATTCTCGAAACAAAATTTTATTCGAAAGAAAACGTTGTAAAGTGCCTTGAAGTAAGTTTTTTTGAGTCCAAGAAGAATTAAGAAAAGAATACAAGTCTTATAAAAGGAATATTAGCAACCTCCTTTCAGCAATCTTCTTGCAATAGCTCTGAGAATAAATAAAATTGCATTGAAAAGTTTCTCAAAAATTTCTCTAACGTTCGGTGGTTTTAAAAAAACGATGTCGGATTTTTTTAGCTTCTACTGTAGCCAAAATGATACGAGTAGCGCTGAAGAAAGACTACTACAGAAACAACGGAAGGTGTTGGACAAACAACTTGAAGCGGAAAATTGTTCATTGTTCACAGAGACAGAGGAGCTCACGGAAGATAAGACAAGAGAAGAGTCAGAAGGACGTGAAACGCCATATGAAGAGCTCGAGATGAACGTAGAATCGGAAGGATCATTTGCCCCCAAGAGAATCAAGCGTGGCTTCAAAGAGGTCCTAACCATGAAATTGTCATTGTTGCTGGACGGCTGTAAGGTTTCCGATAGGAACGCTACTCGTATCATTTTGGCTACAGTATAAGCTCTCGGTTCTACCTGCTTGGGGTCGGCAGTGATACAGTGTGCGGATCTAAAATTATCGGTATACCGTAGCAAATATATTTAAATGAAATGAGATTCCAGAGTACAAGTATTTGTCCATAATAACCAATAATAATACAAATAACGCATCTTCGCTCTCAGGGGTACTTAGATACGTTTTTAGGGACATTGGCTCTATTTTTTCGGTTACAGTACTAGTTGCGTATTTATTGTATATAATATAAAATATTATAAACAGTATGGCCTTTAATTTGATGTTTGACACGGGCGAATAGCTTTAGCCGTTCCAGAGATATGGATCTCCGAAGTCGCAAAACTGCCAAAAAATAGAAATTTTAAAAACTTTGAGGCCCCAGTGGCACATCTTCCAATTGTGCTCAAACTTTGGCAACATTAAAATCTGATAGAAAGAAATATTTTAGGGGGGTGCCCCCCAAAAAATTCTGAAATTTTTTTAGCCTATGAGATAAAACCACCCTAGTGTCGACTTAAAAACTGTAGGTGCCGACACTCTTGTATAAAATTAACACACACAACATGTGTGGTATGAGAAACTATGTCGTAATCCTAACTGAAGGTTAGCAATGATCAATTAAGGAAGTAAGTAAGTAAGTACACAGGCTAAGCGACTTCAATATTTGGAAACCCCAGACAGAATGTTACTGCAATGTGAGAAACTCGCTGCTAATAGCAGGCTTAATCGAGGATAGTATTGGGTCGCCGTGGTCTAGTAGATAGTGTGTTGGCTTATTAGACGTGAGGCCAGGTCAGACATCTCCAACTCAACGAAATATGAAAAAATATTTTTTCGGCTACTTCCTTTCAGCAGATTTCCGGCAAAAACTCTGAGAGTGAAATAAAATTGCCATGAAAAGTTTCTCAAAAATCTGTCGTTGTAGGTCCCGCCACTCATGTATAAAAATTAACGCCTACAACATAAGTGGTGTGAGAAATTAGGTCGTAATCTTGACTAAAGCGTTGTAATGACCAATTATGTTATGTATGTATTAGGCTGTCCGGATAACCTTAATCGGCTAGGCAGGGGAAACAAAGTTACATTTTGCTGGATTTCAGATCATGTGGGAATTCACGGCAATGTACAAGCAGAGGAGCTTCCGAGGTGGGGGGATCCCACGCCGTTAATGAGGACAGGTTCAGTGAAGTCACAGCGACGAAAGGAAGTACTAAGAGAGGCAAAAACTCTTCTCACAAAAAGTTCGTTGAGGCAATCAAAACTTTTGTTCAAAAATTATATAAGGAGATCTGAGTCATATAATCCAGGAGTAACATGAAGTTGATAGGCGATCTTTTTACAGGGCCTAAATATGACGAATGAGAAATAATCTCCGGAATACATTCCCGAAACATACCAAAAGTAAAATAATAAAGAGGCCCCTAATGTAGTCGCTGCTGTAAGTAGTTTTTCAAAATATGATCTGCACGAGAATATACATTTTAGCATCTTAATGTGACAGCTATTTCTTACAGTATATAACAGTAATAGCAACAAACAATTTTATTATAAGCATTCCAATTAATTTATGAAAATATTGTTGAAAAATTTGCAGTTTATGCCATGAAAAATTTCGAAAAAGAAGAGAACAACTGTATGCAATAGAAATGCAGAAATAGAAAAAGAAAAAGAAAAATAATTCTTACTATTTATTTCGTAGCAAAACAACGAAAACAAGTAGAAAAAAAATATAAGAAAATAAGGGAAAAGTTTTACAATTAAAACTTATAATTTACAAGCGAGAAAGGGAAAGGAAATTGCAAAAATTGGGGTAGAGACCACTTTAAGCAATTTTTTTTTAGTGATTTTCAGTTTTTAATTTAAATGAATGGAGGACAATAATAATTTACTTGAGTATATTTTAAATAGAATAATTACTTATCATATTATTTTCTCTTGAAATCAATTTATTTGTTAATGCAATGCAGCATCGAACGAAGTTAAGGCCACTACTTTTTTCATAATATTGTTAAGAAAATGGAAAAATCTCGATACTGGTGTTTTGCTTTTACATCGTTTAACGTTAAAATTACAAAAGCTACAAAAACAAAAACAAATAAAAAAAAGTATACCAACAAAACAAAACAAATAAACAAAATGCAACAACAAACACTACAAGAATAAATGTAAACAAAATGCACAAACAACAATAATGAAACAACGATGTTTACATTTATAGAGATATCGAGAAGGCAAAGCCATAAACATTCAACTTCAAGAACATTCGTCAGACTGTTTACCCTGCCATATAAAAGGCAAGGCAAAGCAGGCAACGGAGTTAGTAAAGTTCAGTTAGTCTTGTGTAAAGACGCGGTGCGTTTGAAGAGATTAATCGTGGTTTGAAGATCTCCGTTACAAAGATCTGTCGAACAATTGTCTAATAATTGTTATTGTTTATGCAAAGGGTGTAAACAAATTGTTGTTATTTACATCAAGTTGTAAACAGTGGCACACAAAATTAGGCGAATAATAAAGAATTTTAATTAAAACTAAACATAAATGTATTTTAAACATTTTTAAAAGGTAAAACGTAACAATAATGAAACTCTGTAAGCATGCTTCAAATTCAATTCATTTTAGGTGTGGTCCAAACATAAAGCACGATGTTAACTTCAATTTTTTTACCCAATTTAGTTGGACATTTCCTTGTTTCAGGGTTTCAATAATTCAAACTGGTGTAGTCAACACAATTGAGCAGCACATAGAGATTGTTCAAGCCTTTTACGAATATGGGCGTTCAAACCAAAGTGCTTCTCGTGCACTTCATGATTTCTTTGCTCGGCATGATTTACCAAATGTGTTCACAGTCGGCGGAACTGTACGTCTAATTCACTACACCGGGTTTGTAGGAAATGTAAAAACATCTGCACAATGCTCGCCCAGTTCGTTTTGAAGACAATATTGCTGTTGGTCACGATAGTTTGACAGAAGAGCCGTCATCCACGACTCGTCATCGTGCCCAACAATATAACATCTTACACACACCATTGATGCGAATTTTGAATTTACAAGGTTCAAATCACTCAAGAGCTAAAGTCTACTGACCATTTCAATCATTGCCAATACGCCGAATGGTTGATTGACGAGACAGAAGTGAAAGGGGACTTTATAAAGAAAACCTTGTACAGCGACGACACATTAACTAACAAGCAGATTTGCCTTTTTTGGGCAAATGAGAATCCACGAGGAATTGTTGAACAGCCAATGCTTCTACAAATAGTAGCCATTTGTTGGGATTATTGTCTAGTGGCCTCATTGGGCCGAACTTTTTCAAAAATGACGACGGCCAGGCAGTTACAGCCCCAACACATTCATTGACAAGCAGAATTGCCTTAGTTTGGTAAATGAGAATCCACGAGGAATTGTTGAAAAACTGATACATTCAGAGAGAGTAATGGTTTGTAGTGATTTAGGGACTGGAGGCTTTATTAGAACGTACTTCTTCGAAAATGAGGTTGACCAAGCAGTTACCTTGAATGGTATTCGCTATTGCGTGATGATAACAAACTTCTTTTAGCCAGTAATTGAGGATATGGTGCTGAACGATATGTGGTTCGAACAGGATGGTGAAACTTGCTACATAGTCACGAAACAATTGTTTTTTTACACCGAGAAATTCAATGGCCATACTATCTTACGTCGTGGTGATGTTAATTGGACTTCTTTCAATGCACGTACATACACATAAATAATTGGACATTACAACCCTTCAGTCTGGATTACGACCTAGCTTTTCACACCACTTATGTTGTGTGTGTTAATATTATACATGAGTGGCGAGACCTACAGGTTAAAATCGATTCCGAACAACAGATTTTCGAGAAAATTCTTCATGGCAATTTTTTTATTTCCTCTCAGAGTTTTTGTAACAAATCTGTTGAGATCAAGTCGCCGAAGAAATATTTTTTCATATTTCGTTTTATTGGAGATTTCTGACCTGTGGCTTGAAGCAAGACCTCATGTCTAATAAGTCAACTTATCTACTATCCAGAGGGACTACTCTCTGGGTATATTTGAAAGGAAAATTTGTACATAACTAAGCCAAGAACAATTCAAGAACTAAAGGATGAGATCATTTGGCATCTTAACGACATTGAAACTCAATTATGTCTCAGAGCCTTTGAAAATATGATGTAACTGGTATATCACCAAAACCGTGGCGGGCATATTGCCAATATACTGCTTCACACATACAATGAGCTTCAAAAGAAATTGTACACTATGGATAAAATTCTAACAATCACCAAACTCAACTTTTACCGCTTAAAGAGAGTGCCCGAAAAAATTTGACAATATTTCGAAATTTTTTTTAATTTTTTTTTTGTTTCAATTTTAAAAACTGCAAAGAAACAATTTTAAAATAAAAATAACGGTAATTTCTTAATGTGCATTTTCTTTAATGTACAGTTTCTTTTGAAGCTCACTGTAGTTATGACAGTTCCTTTTATCATAATAAACAATGTGAAGATAATTCTCTGATAACTTTTTCTTTTATTTTCAATTAACCTCGTATGTTTTCCAAAATTGCTTAACAGTGAATATTTTTTGCGTATATTAGCAATTATTATTATTCCATTAAGAGTTTATCTCTTAAAACATCTAATGATTCTAATAATTTAATTTAAAATCATTCCAGTATTTTCTTTTTTAAACAATTTACCATAAAATTCATTTCTCGTATTCCTTTAATTTTCCACCAATTGCATTATGTTCCCCCATCCATGGCCATATTTTGCAAAAATTTCACATTCCATGTCTAAGTCATCATTAAAAATTCTCAGCATGATTTTGCCTCCTCTATTTTCTCTTTCTTTCTTTCTTTTATGGTAATTTAAGATGGGAGACAAATATTTTGCTGTTGAAAGCAACGGAGAAACGATGTTTATGATCTCAATTTTTTTCTTTCGATGCCTTGTGCATAAAACAAAACCAACCAAATAAGGCATGAAATGCAATTCTTATGCAAAGAACACGTTCAAAATTTAAGATGTCATGACTTTCTTCTTAAGAAAGCCATAAAAAAGAAGGCAAATAAAACGAATTGTAAACAGTTTTTATAAAAGAATTATGAAAACACGATTAAAACAGAGAACATGACATTTTAATGGGTATTTAAATGGATAAGGAATACAAATAAAATTCATTTTCTTTGAAACATTTTTTTTGTTTCGAAGTACAATTGTTCCGGTTAGAAAGGGAATATTATTTCCATGCCATATGGGATTTTATTCCATATGGCTGCCGTGGCTTGCCTCACAATCTCTCATTCGATCCGACCAATGTTCGTGCACTTTTTTAAGGGTATGGGGTCGTATCTGATGTTTAATTCCATTAATGCTAATGCTTAATTCCAAATTAATGCTGGTATACTTACTATTTAATTGCCATTGATACATATATTAGTCATACGCACTATATATCCTATACTTGAATAGTTACTCTGAAAAGTATGCAATAAAAAATCTTTTGCTATGTATGAAACCAATGTAAAGGGTGTGTTTTATAGAGGTATCGAACTTTAAGTTGCAATAAAACAACGATGGATTATTCGATTGACATGAATTTTATTTATCCGAAAGATAATCTTGTGGCATTACATTTTAAATATGATTTCTGGCATATGACCGTGGCGGCTGGCGCGGATGTAGTCCAATCTGGACGTCCAATTTTCGATGACTTTTTCCAACATTTGTGGCCGTATATCGGCAATAATACGGCGAATGTTGTCTTCCAAATGGTCAAGCGTTTGTGGCTTTACCGCATAGACCAATGACTTTACATAGCCCCAAAGAAAGTAGTCTAGCGGTGTTAAATCACAAGATCTTGGAGGCCAATTCACTGGTCCAAAAACGTGAAATTAGGCGGTCACCAAACGTGTCTTTCAATAAATCTATTGTGGCACGAGTTGTGTGACATGTTGCGCCGTCTTGTTGAAACCACATCTCCTGGACATCATGGTTATTCAATTCAGGAATGAAAAAGTTAGTAATCATGGCTCTATACCGATCACCATTGACTGTAACGTTCTGGCCACCATTCTTTTTTGAAAAAGTACGGACCAATGATTCCACCAGCCCATAAAGCGTACCAAACAGTCAGTTTTTCTGGATGTAACGGTGTTTCCACATACACTTGAGGATTACCTTCACTCCAAATGCGGCAGTTTTGTTTGTTGACGTAGCCATTCAACCAGAAGTGCGCTTCATCGCTAAACAAAATTCGCTTATGAAAATCGGGAACAACGGTAATCTTGTTTTGGACCCATTCGACGAATCTACGCCTTACTTGATGATCGTTTGGCTTCAAATCTTGCACGAGTTGGATTTTGTAAGCACGCAAACCAAGATCCTTCCGCAAAATCTTCCATAAAGTGGATGGACACAGATCCAATTCCTGTGCTCGATGGCGGATGGACTCATTCGGGTCTTCCTCAATGCTACGCTCTACAGCAGCAATAGCTTCTTCTGTAAGCACCGTACAGCGCCTCTGGGGATGCGAGTTATCAATAAGAGTAAACGTGGTGCGAAAACGTTCCATGGTTAATCGAATTAACTGCTCTGATGGACGATTTTGTCGACGATAAAATGGACGTAGTGCGCGATATGTTTTCCGCACAGAACCATTATTTTCGAAATAAAATTGCACTATTTGCAAGCGTTGTTCAGGCGTGAGTCTATTCATAATGAATTGCCAAACCAAACTGAGAATAAATCACTTGACAGCTGTTAAATCGGTCGCCATCTTGAAAAGTAATGCCAACTTAAAGTTCTATACCTCTATCAAAAACACCCTTTACATAATTAAATATCACTCGTACCTCACATATGTACTTGTTATTATGTTATTTAATACGTAAATATGATCTTAATCTGAGTGACTAAATACAATGGGTGGGTGGGTCATTTAAAAGTTTAAATTTAAAAATACAATCAAAACAAAAACGGTTTGAAATTTCGACAAATAAATTTTTCTATTGTAAAATAAATTTGTTTCGGTTAGAAATGGAATACAATTTCATTCATGTGGATTCGATCGAATCAATATTTGTGCACTTTTTCGAGTGTAAGGGGTCGTATCTCGGCAATAGCATCACAAATGTTGGCCTTCAAATGCTCAATTGTCTCTGGTTTGTCAGCACTACACTTTTCTTTAACGACGTCCCACAGAAAATTGTGCAACGGTGTAAAATCTCAACTTCTTGGCGTCCAGTTGACATCACCATTCCACTAATTATACGGCCCTCAAATGTTTGTCGCAATAAATCGATTGTGGCATGGGAGATGTGTGGCATCCTGTGGCAACCAAACATCATTCACATCAATACCATGATCGGTTATCATACTGCGATAGGTAGCTACCATTGATGGTAATGGTTGCGCAGTCCTCATTTTCAAAGAAATATGGACCTCCACTCCACAAGCCGCACTAAACAGTCGCTCGTAAAAGGTGCATTGGTTTGTAAGACCACGTTTGGATTTTATGAGCTCCAAATACGGCAATTTTTCTTATTAACGTACTCACGAAGATGAAAATGAGCTTCATCAGAAAAGATGATCGACATCATCGTGCAGTTTGTCGTTGGTATTTCTAGCAAAGCAAAAACGAAGCGGATGGTCATGCGAATTGAACTCTTGAATCAATTGAACTTTGTATGACGTCATACCGAAATCTTTTAGCAAAATTCGAAGTAAACTGGTGCGTGAAATGTTCAATTCTTGAGAAAGATGAGGAGTTCAGCTACAGCTTCGATATTTTCGGGTGTACGCACTGTACGAGCATGCACACGTCTTGGCACATCAACAATGAAAACAGTTTCACAAACTGTAGCATTAAACTTGCATATACTGTTACTAAATTTTGTACGACAATTTCTTGTAATTTCCCAGCAATTGTCTTTGTTTTAGAAATAAATTTCAAATAAATTCCAAAGTTGCTTAAGCATAAATCGATTCATTATCAGTGGCGATAATATACTGAGTTTTCTGACAGAATATAATGACATAAGTATTGCTAGATTCGAAGTGACCGATAATTCAAATTAAAACCGATAGATGGCTTACCCTATATGAAGAATTTAGGCGTTGTAAATATACAGACTTTTCTATCCCTTATCTTGTTTTCCTTTCAGATAAAAAGAAATAAAAAATGACGTATCACTTATCGTTAGCATAGAGCCTTCTATGTATTCATCATTTCTACTTCCAATACTTTATGTAACAAATTGAAATATTACCCATACAAATACGCTATTCTCTTCGGTAATACAATACCAACACATTATTTGATGTTTCACTTTCAACTTTTTTTGTTCAGTTCTTCTGTACGTTTTTAGTTTCTATACAAGCGTTCATGTTCATACTTTATGCCACAAATGTAATAAAAATAAATAACACACATACATACACCCATACTATCATATATATTACATAGAGTAAAATATAAACGATGATTATAAATGTTGCAATACACAGAGGGTAACGCGGTTAAAGTGCAATTCACACACACAGCAAAACATGGAAAACGTAAAGAAATGCAGCCAAACAAACGTCATCTGTTACAGAAAAAAGTATTGATGCAGAAAAGCATATGAAATTTAAGTAGAAAACATTGAAACAAAACAAGACACACACATACATGAAAAGAAAGCAATCGAAGTATGAAGATGTAGAATGAAAAAGAGAACACATGAGTTACTGTTTCACTAGAACATATAAATAAAAAACCAAAAAAAAAAAAGAAACAAATAAAGAGAAACAAAATCCTTTCGACAGAAATAAATGCACAACATATGCTGATGTGAGTCATTTTAATTTTTGTGATTGATCATATCGAACTAAAAAAATATTTTTTATTGTCACTTCCTCTCAGCAGTCTTCTGAAAAATATTCTGAATAAAAAAAAAAATTGCCATGAAAAAGTTTCTTAAAAATCTGTCGTTCGGAGTCAACTTTAAACTGCACGGTTCCGCCACTCAAGGGTAAAATTAACACACACATCACAGGTGGTGTGAGAAGCTAGGTTGTAATCCTGACTAAAGCTTTATAACAAATAAAAAATTTAGTGAGTTAGTTAGGATTTCATTTCACCATCAATACACTACCCAGTGGACAGCGATGGACTGAAGAGAATTTCCTAATTATGTGTGAAGAGCACTTAGATGCAGTTCGTCAGATAACAACCCACGCTTTACGATTAACTGTGCTGTTTGTAATCCCGCATCCTAGAACAGTACTTTCCACGGATAATGAAAATCACCGTCTATGGAGATAACTTGCGTTGATTACTGATTTTTCTTTAATTCAAAATTGAAGAATTTGATTTGGTCTGTTTGTGGTTTCAACAAAAAGTTGCCACATACAACACGTTATCGCTAACATAGTGAGAGATGAGTTTGTTAAGGACGTAATCATACGTTTTGTAGTAGTAAAGTGGCTTCAATGTCATATGATTTAACCCCAAAAGACTATATTTTTTTGTTAGGATACATGAAATTTTTCTTTCACAAGGAGAGTATCGATTAGGGCGATACCAGCTGAAATGCTTTCAAAATTATCACAAAATTAGAGCTCACGGGTGATCTTTTGCGGCATAATCACGGGCTGAAGATTATCTAGAGGTATCCGAAGACAATATTTTTGGTAGACACTCGACAATATTTACTTACTGAAATGTTCATTACAAGCTTTTAGTTAAGACTACCACCTAGGTTCTAACTTCAACCATGTTGTGAGTGTGTTGATTTTATCCATGATTGGTGGAGACCTACAGCTTAACGTCGACTTTGAATGACAGATTTGGGAAATCTTTCATGAAAATTTTATTTTCACTCTAAATTTTTTCAAAACAGCTGCCCGTTTTGTTTGAAATGTCTGAGCTGGGGTTTGAATCACGGCTAATAACAAGACAATCCACTATCTATTAGACTACGGCAACTGTAATGCTTTCGCTTTATTGTTTTTGAATACCTTCTTGAAATATATTCTAAAGTATTTGTTGTGTTGTTTTCTATCAAGTAACTGCGGTAAAGGAAGCCTTAGTACTGAGGGATACGAGTTATTATTATTATTACCCTGCCTCCTTATCCATCTTCTCAGAGTTGTTGCCAGAAATCCGCTGAGAGAAAGTAGTCGAAGAAATATTTTTTTCAATTTCGTTTTGTTGGAGATGTCCGACCTGGTGTTTGAACCACGGGCTCTAATAAACCAACACACTACCTACTAGACGACGATTTCTACTGTAATAATCTCGATTATGAATTGCTCTTTTGAAAGCCTTTACATGCTTTCACTATGACTCAGCGTGACCTAACTTAGCTGCCACATCAATCTTTCAATCCAGCTGCTCCGACATGAATTGTTATTTGCAAATTTTTAAAAAAGAGGGGGGGTGTGTCATGAATCCTAATAGAAATAGTAATACAACACTGACCTACTTATTCGTTATCGATTGATCTGTACACCGTGTTTAATAAAAAGTTTTAAACCGCAAGTATAAGGAAATATAAGAAAAATGCCTCATATCGTATATGCAGTTGCATTTATTGTAAATATGTGTGGGTGTGTGTATATGTGGTAAACATAAAATACGATATACGAGTGAAATAAATACCATGAGTATCTAAGATCTCACTCATGCACTCATGCATGTACATTTGAATAAAATTTGATGTCTGAACATGTGTGCCACCAACGCCGTTGCCTTTTTTTATTTGTTTCTTGTTGTATGGCTTTGTGTATGTGTGTTCGAAGTATACACATGCATAAGTCTGTGGCTTAAGAAACGAAAAATGAAGTTAAAAAAGAAACAAGAGTACACAAGAAACACACTCGTTAAGTGTGATATTTTATATCGCCTAGTATTTCATGTTGAAAATGTGTAAATGTGTGTGAGCGTCTCTATATTTCAAACTGTTTGCTGTGTGTTGTTTAAATGCGTGTGTGTGCATTTGCATACCACAGACTCAATGTATGTTTTTAAGACTCTTTTGCGGTTTTTGTTAATGTGCGTGCAGAAATAAAAATAAGTTTAAATTCACGGCGCTAACAAATGCTTTTTAATTTTTCAAAGAATATGTATGAAAGAGAAAATGTTTAGAGAGCAAATGTAGCGATAAGGATGTATTCATGTTATTGGAAAATTGGCATATTTATTAAGGATTTAAGGATAAATATAGATTGCATATGCATTTAATGCAGGCAAAGGGCAGTTTCATAACATATCTAATACAGCACTCTTGGAGAGGTTACCAGATGAGAAAAAATTGTTTTTTTTAAACCAAAAATTTTTATACTCTTATACTTATACTATATCGATAGGCCTTTTTCCATCATTCAATTACTGCTTGATGTTCCTTAATCATTATGTTAGGTTATGTTAGGTTAGATGACATGTACTTATCAATTAAGACAAGAGCAGTACCCGGAGGTCGAATTGACCCATTGTACAACGTCCTAGTTTCTCACACCACTTATGTTGTGTGTGTTAATTTTATACATGAGTGCTGGGACCTACAGTTTAAAGTCGACTCCGAACGACAGATTTTTGAGAAACTTTTTCATGTCAATTTTATTCACTCTCAGAGTTTTTGCCAGCAATCTGCTGAGAGGAAGTCGACGAAGAAATACTCTTTGCAATTTGTTTTCATGTCTGGCCTGGGGCTCGAACCCTTGCTTTGCGTCTAATAAGCCAATACACTACCTACTAGACGACCGCGACTTCAACTAATCATTAGTTTTATAAAATTGTGGATTCTATTCAAATCACCTCGGGCCAGACCTAACCTCTTAATAAATTCTGGGTGCCCAAGAATCTTTTATCTGCGGCGTATTGTGGTTTCCTCTCCTTTCTCGCCACTACAGCTTTTGCAGAAGTCGTTTTGAGCAATATTCAGCCAGTTTTTATATCAAGGGTTCAGGGCCCCATCATAAAGATCCGAAGATGAACACAAATTTTGTTTTGTATATATTCATAGATATACTAGGAACGATAAATGAAGTTGACCCAGGCGACTTGAAAACCGAGAAAACTTCCTACGTTAAGGCGACATACCTTATTTAATTTTTTTTTATTTTATTTTATTTATTTATTATTAGTCATAGCACAACAAGGTAATAATCTTATAAATGAAAGTGCTATGGGAGTACATCAAAGAAAGAAAATAATAACAAATCATTGATTATATATGTTATGAAATGTTTGAAATAATGTAGAAATAAAAATGAATAAGAACGTGTTAAAATCATGGGAAATAGCAATCGATACAAAAAAGGATAAAAAAATGAATATATGTAAAAAATAAATTAGGAAAACTACAAAGAACAATATATACAAATATAAAGAAATATACAAACAAAGTAAAAATATTTACATATACTAAGATACAATGAAATTTTAAGATATATTAATTAAAAAAATGAAAAATTAAAAATAATCAAAAAAAAAATTCCCAAAAAAAAATCAAGATATGCTAAAAACTACTTGAACAGATTGTATAACTCCTTTTTGAACTTAACTGCATTGCCTATATTCTGAATATAATTAGGTAAATTATTCCAAAGACTGATGGTGTATATAAAAAACTGGCGTTGTGACAAAAGAGTCCTATGTCTGTGTTGGATAATTTCCATACCGCGGTTGGATCTAGCAAATGTAATCCTACTAAATAAGTATATTGGCTGTTCTAGAGTAATTATCTTATGGAGGAGAGTAAGGCATTTTATATTTAATAGATTATCAAAATTAACTCCGAATATCTGGTATGAAAATTGTGATATATGGTCTCGAAGTCCCCTAATAAAAACATATCTGGCTATATTATTATAAGCCAGGTTGAGTTTCCGCTTATCATCAGTATCACAGTTCGCGAAAATTTCAGATCCGTATAAAAGGACAGGAATCAAATACGTTTTAGCCAGTTGCAAACACAAGTTCCTAAGCATACCGTAAACTTTACCAACGATGACGTTAATGTGGTTAGACCACGTTAGCCGACTATTAAAGATAACACTCAGATTGGATGCTGATTCAACAAAGTCAATTTTATTCCCCCTGATAATAATATCCGGCACAACAAATGCTCTCTTACTTCTGGAGAGCAATAAACATTTAGATTTAGAGGGATTTATACAATGTCCATTGGCCCTAGCCTTTATCCAAAAACCATTATAATCCTTACGAAAAAAAAGAGGACAAACACAAAACAGAAAATAGAGAGAAATGAAAAGTGTTTACAAAAAGCGAAGAAAAAAAGGAAAGGAAAGAATAGAAGAGAAAGAAAGGAGAGAAAATGTTTTTTTTATTACAACTTTGTTTCTTTGCGGTTGCCAGTCTTACAAGCCTGTCGGCCTTTATATATCCTTCGCCCGAAGTGTTATTTATTTAGTGAAATGTTTGTCATTGAAGTCGTTACGGTCTATTAGGTAGTGTGCTGACTTAATAGATCAGAGCCTGGTTCAGATGTTTCGACAAAACGAGAAATGAAAAGAAATCTCATCAGACTCCTGACATTGAAACATTTAAAGTAAAATAAAATTGCCAGGAAACGTATTTTAAATCAGTCGCCATTATATAGTAAGACCCACCACTCATGGATAAAACTAACATACACTGTATGAGTGGTCTAAGAAACTAAGTAGTCATCCGGACTAAAGGGTTGTAAGGATCAAGAAAGTAAATTACCATTGCCATCTGCTTGAGGCCTCTACAAATGCTTTCATTATCCCGTCTTTCCTTTTGCGAATGAGTAAAATTTGTGTGAGATCATTTAATTGGCACCTCTGCAGAGGCATGTCTACCTCACGTGGAATTCAATTGAATTTCCTCTTCTACTAGATTTCGCAAGTGCGTGTACTTTTACTTTTAATGTCCGTGTATCCATAAACCAATATGAAGGTAAATGTCGTCGTCGTAAATCGCAAGTGCGAATACTTTTGCTTTCAATGTCCACGTATCCAGAAACCAACATGACTGTAACTGCCGTCTCCGTTCGATAAACTAAATTCGCAGTGAGTCCCACAATTACGAAACTACAATCGAAGGTGGGGTCAGGCTAAGCGTAGACAATGGAGTAATACAGATTAACTACGCCCAAGATTTTGTTAGAACTATGGTCTCTTACGTGCTTGCTTTTTTGATGCTCAGTGTCAGTGATGCGTTCACAGTCATTTGTGTTGCCAACATGTCTGGATAAAAGTAATGCAGTAAAGGATAGATGAGATGACATAAGTTCTGAGAGCAATTGTTCTTACGATTGGCACTATCTTGGAAGTACAAGTTAATGTAGCCAATAACAATATTTTAAGACAAAACCCAGCCTTTCATTTCCACAGATCTGTTCTTAAAACTTCTTAAAACTTTACCATCGCATACGTTTTTCAATGGAAAACGCTATCATTTGGATACGTAATCTTATTGTGCCAAAGCTCGCATTTGTTAAACAGCTCATCAATAATTATTTCAACTCATATTTCTCCTTTTGACTTTGGTTAGACCTGTTTGCTCATATAAATTTCGCCATGAACAGAAACAAACCACACGAATATATTATCTTCTATCAGTATACCTACCACATATTTTTCTTTCTTCTTGGATTTTTATAAGACAAGGAAGTATCAAATCAACTCTTCTATGCAAATTTATTTGAACATAACACTTCTACCTATTTAAACGATGTATCTACTACTACTTGTACTACCACGAAAATTCACATCTTTTGTGAATTTCTTCCGTTAGTCGAGTATCCACGGCATGCTGGAATATTTTCTTTTAAACTTTTTATTCTCTTTTAAACTGAATTTTGTAGAGAAGTTAAGCAAATTTTTTTTGCAGATTTTGTTTTACGATTTAAATGCAGCGACTTTTAAGAAATCTTTCATAAACTTTTCTAAAGCGAAAGATGAAAAGATTTTTACGATTTAATCTAATGAAATGGTGTTTGGATTTCCAATGTTTGTTTAAGCTTTGAAACTTTGTTGTTGTGTGAATAAATTTAGAAATGATCTTAAATGTTATTAAATAATGAATTTAATAATTTAAACAAAAAGGCAACACCTTCTTGCCATATCAGAGCTATCCCGTCAGTTTAAAATATTATACAACAACAATGTGTTTAGAGTAGACTAACTCCTGATTAACTCTTGCCATATCGGCAACAAAGAATAACAAAGGTTCTGCCAGTATCTGTAGAGACATGCTTTTAGCATTAAGAAGACACGACTGAAGTTCTCGTAGTGTTTTATCAAACTTTGGAATCAATATCAATAAACTTATACACATACATAACATACATACATTACAACCTAGTTATTCTCACCACTTATATTAGGTGTGCTAATTTTATACATGAGTGGTGGGACATACAGCTTGAAGTCGACTACGAATGGCATTGAGAAACTTTTCATGGCAATTTCATTAAACACTTCGTGGTTTTGCCAGAAATCAGATGCAGTTACCGAAGAAATATTTTTTAATTTTCCGTTTTTGTTGGAGATGTTTGACTTGGGGTTTGAGCCGTGGCCTCACGTATAATAAGTCAACACACTACCTACTAGAATACGATGACTTCACTTCTATCGATTGTTATAAAATTAGGCTCAAAGTGGACATTTGTTGAAAATACGTCGCCGAATATACAACTGCAGCAGTGGTTTGAACCGTGGCCTCTCGTCTAATAAGCCAACATACTACATACCAGCCTACGACAACTTACAAAATATGTTGCGGAATATATCCCGTCAACTTACACGCTTTTGGTGACGACACATTAACACATGACTCCTCTATGCTTACCTTAATAGTTATAGTGCCCAGCTTAAAAATATCTGCAGTCTTATGTGATGCTATCTGAGGTATCGCGAGCTCTTATATGACCTTTCAAAGAACCAATGAGCTCTAAAACTCACATCTGATATAGCCCAGGGATATATTTTTATTTTCGATCTTCCAAATCTAGTTAATGGTAAGATCTCACGTATGGGAGTTCTAACGTTGAATACAGGGCTTATGAAGTTATGATAAAAAACTAAGATATGACTTGAGGAGAATGGTCTGGAACTCGTCTTGATGGCATACAAACGGCAAGAAATTTCGTCTCATTTGGATTCAGTATTCAGATAGACGATGTGCTACTATTCGACAAATAGGTTTTGGGTGTGATTCTTGACTTATCAAAACCATTATTGACCACCTATTATTTGCCATCCTTAATGGCCAAAACAGGAAACACAAACGATTCTTTGCTTGCTACTAATTTTCGGTCTCTCAAGTCAACGAAGCTTTAGTATATTTGCATTTGACTGTGATGGACTTTTTTATCGCTAGAGTAGAAAATAAAAAGAAAACACACATTCTCCATACGAAAAAGGCGCAACAGAGGTCAGCAATTAATCGCTGTTTCACTGCTCATAAGTACTCATGAAATTTTGAGTATGAGTCAGCAGTATTGAAATCCAACTACTCCGATTCATTCGTACTCAGTACAACATTGATTTATAAGTACAAGTTGCAATGAGTATGAGTACAATGTTGACATCAAACTCGTAACATTCGAAATATGTTTGATTCATACGCCTACTTATTCAGATTCATAAATTAAGAAAAGTGCTTATAAATGATTCGAGTGATTCGAGTCATTCATCAAAATTTACAATCTTAGTTGTTGTTGCATTTACAAAGAAAGAAGAAAGACACACAAACAAAAAAGACAAAGACAGCAAGCAGAGCAAACACACAACCTTCCTGTGAGTATTGTAGTGTTCGTACGCGAATCATACTTATTTTGTGATTCGTGTATACGATGAGTCATTGAGAGTCGAAATCAATAACGTCATGCATATTGTTAAGTATGAGTACCGTGAGTATTTCAAACTTTGAATATGAGTAGTATGAGTATGACATTAAAATAAGTATGAATGCGTATAAGTATCAGAAATTATAAGTATGATTCGGATGTACTCATCGTTTTGAATACTCATTGCTGACCTCTGGTTCGTATGTATGACACACTGTCTGCCTTCAAGAAGGCAGTAATGAAGATATCGTAAATAGTTCATCCTAAAAATCACATTAAAAATGTTACTAAAAATGTTTCAATCAAAAGGTTTTCTTCGTATTGAATGAATTTGCTTTGAACTTATATTATTCCGATATAAATTCAACAATTGTTGGCATTGTTTTAATTAAAGCTTCTCGTTTCACTTTCTTAATCGTAAAAAGTTCAACTCCGTCTACAAATCACATCAATTTTTCTTTGCATTTATTTGAAAGAATTTTTTGAAGATGCTGCTTGGCCTTGGATAAACAAGTGAAATAAAATAAGAAAAAGCAGAATGAAGAAGAGAAATAAAACGAAAAACTTCTTAATGAAGGCACGCACTAACAACCCATAAATTATTGTCTGCCATGCAAAACAGAAATCATGAAACAAAAAGAAAGAAAAGAGCAACGCAGCATATACGAAACGCAATATTTAGTTGTTGTTGTTACTGAACTGTTGTTTGTGCAGAGGTCATGGTTATTAAATTTATTATTGTTGTAGCTGTTAACACAGTTAAGGACTCCTTAAAAACACAAACACAAACAAACCATAAGAACAACATATACCAACGTAAACAACAACAGCCAAGGAAAAAAAAACATGATAATAAAATAAAACAAAACGTTTTCATTTTGTTTTTGTTTTTATTTTTCTTTTGGTAGAATAATAGAAGTGGGAGAGCAAGGGAGTATGAGAAGTTTATTTAAAATACGGAGAACAGAGCTTAAATCTATTGTTTGGAAGTTTGCAAACTTGATTTTGTTTATGTAAACGTATAAAATACATAAAGAAACCATCAGAAAGCGAGAGAAACAAACGGAGTGTAACTCCATAAGACAAAAAAACACAGAAATAAAGTTGGATACACGTCAATGACCAAAACTAAATGGACTCAGAAATAATAATCAAAGGATTTTCGAGCAAATTGCTGTCTAGAGGAGACATTGTGCTGCAATTATACGATCTATTATACAGTCCCCAATCTGTCTTAGGTATCCTAATAACGTTCCTACTATTAGCAAAATGAATATCAGTTGAACTGTTCGGTGTCTTCCTAAACCACTTCTAGCATCTGATATACGAGAGATCCAGACGTCTTTTAAAGGATTTTAGGTACTGTTCTGAAGTTTCAATCTGATCATTAGGGAGTCTACATATTTGATACGATCACAATTCTGAAAAAGTCATACTTGAGACTATAATGCCCTGTCAAAAGGTCGATTACTAATCTCAGTTTACTTCTGGATTGGCTGATGCATGACTTAAATTTCCATCTGTAATAATACCCAACAAACATTTGGTTTCAAAAGTATCTGCATCTCTCCCTCTCTGTCTCCATCTCTGGCTTTCTCAGGCTATATCCTTCCAAATACAACGCCTCGGAAATATTCTGGCTCCATAAGCGGCATGGAAGATAACCTCCTTGCAAACTCATTTGCAACAATAATCTGTATGAGCTCTCCAACGACGTGAATGTTGTGCAGCGTAATAACATCCAGCGGCTGCGCTGGATCGGCCATGTCGTTCGAATGGAGGAGGATGCTCCGACGAGACGGGTATTTGATATGAAGAGTACAACCGTGATTGCGTTGGAAAGCCCATATCGAGGAAGCGCTGTCATCGATTGGTGTGATCAACTGGCGAAGGCATGCAAGAAGCAGAGACGATTGGAAGAATGTTTTAAGGCAGGCTGAAATTCGTTAATTGGGTTACAAATGGCCAATTAAGTAAGTTAGGAAGCTCATTTCCTTACTCATTGCTATGAAATCCCACATGACCTAAGACGCAGGGTGACCTTATTTCCCTTGTCTAGCAGAGTCTGTCTCCTTTTCCCTTCCATTGTGCTCCTTGCCCAATTGAGTTCCTTACTCAATGGCTTACACTTCCGTTTGTAAGTTACTCTTGGGTTTCATCATGGGCTCGAACAATGGCATCCACTCTAGGACCAAAAATATCCGCTCTTGATTCCATATCTGCCCCCAAACCAACCGCATTGTACTCAATTGTCCCATTTTTCAAATATTATCGAACCTTCAGGTTATTTTAAGCACTGTTTTCACAAAGCATTTCTTATAATGGGGTTCCGCCCAAGAGTCAATTAAGGAGCAAGCTATCAGTCACTCTATTTATCAGGTCATGATGTTAGCTATAAATCTCGTATCTAACTTGTGTCCTTTTAGTTTAATTATAGCTTGCTTAGCTATGATCTTTATTACCATGAGTACGGCATTGAAGTCCGAAAGATTTTCCAGTGAATAAAAACTTATGCATGCGAAGTAAAGCAAGGGGTGGTTTGTATCTGTACTAAATGCATATTTCATAATAATTTGCTACATTTTGGAACTTTAATTAAAAAAAAATGTTAAAAACCTTATCCAAAAATCATGATTATCATCAACAATAACACTTATGACGGCATCATCACCAACGTATTAATTTGGCTTCTGTTGGGAGAGCAAAAAGCCAAATTATACAGAAAAGTCTTCATTATATGACTCCTGCTTAAAGCATCATCAAAATGCAATATTTTGATATGGCATATGCTGTTGCTACTGACGACGACAACAATATTGTTGTTATTGCCGGTTTTGTTGTTGTTGTTGAGCAAAACTTTGGTTAGACTTAACAAAGACATAAACTGGCATTATTCGTTTCGTTTCGTTTCATTTCATTTTGGGATTGGCGAGATATGACAGCAAATGTTAATTAAATGTCAGAGGCAAACAAAAATTTTTTAAGTAAATCCTACACTGCACACACACAATATGAAAATGAAATAAAAATTGAGAGAATGAAACTTAAATGAAATGTTAAATGAGATACAAAAACACATATTCAAACTGAAAGCCGAATGGACTTAATGAACATAAGAAGTCATACGCCGGATTTAAATGGAATAAATTTTATTTATGAAATATGTTTTCCAGGATACTTACTTAAATTAATTTAAGTTTCATTACTTAAGCCTTATGATCACAAAGTTGCTTAAGGCAATTATGGTTGTTTGATTTACTACTTCGAAATTGCAATGATTGTTCGTTGTCTTTAATTAAAGTGTAATTAATTGAAATGTACTCTACTTAGGTAATTAAAAGTTAATTTTCAACTTTAAGGCCTGTAGTCTGGATACAGAGTAGCTGAATATTTTATTAAACTAAGAGGCTTCAATATTCTCTGAATAGTCCGTCCATTCTCTGGGCATGAAGTATCTAAATAAGACGTCAAGACTTTCTACTGCCGTCATCGCTTGACCGAATATATACGCACCACATCGGCACGGGATGGTTTTAATTTGACCAATGATTACTAGCATGCGTGGTTAGCTACAAAACTCACCTCAATTAAAAGACAACAGTGGAATACTAGGCAAGTGCCGATGTATATAATATATAATTGGCCATTACAACCCTTCAGTCAGGATTACGGCCTAGCTTCTCACACCACTCATGTTGTGTGTGTTAATTTTATACGTGAGTGGCGGGACCTACAGTTTAACGTCGACTCCGAACGACAGAATTTTGAGAAACTTTTTCATGGCAGTTTATTTTACTCTCAGAGTTTTTGCCAGAAATCTGCTGAGAGGAAGTCGCCGAAGAAATATTTTTTTTTTTCATATTTCATTTTTGATGTCTGACCTGGGATACGAACCCGGGCTTTACGAATAGTAAGCCAACACACTACCTACTACACCACGGCGACTTCAAGTCTAGTGGGTAGTGTGTTGGCTTATTATAAGTGAGGCCACGGTTCAAACCCAGGTCAGGCAGAACAGAACGGTATACAAAAAAAAATATTTTTTCGGCGACTTCCTCTCAGCAGATTTCTGGCAAAAACTCTGGGACTAATTAAAGTTGCTTTGAAAAAGTTTCTTGAAAATCTGTCGTTTGGAGACGACTTTAAATTGTAGGTCCCGCCACTCATGTATAAAATTAACAAACACAACGTAGTGATGTGAAAAGCTAGAACGTAATCCTAACTAAAGGGTTGTAATGACCAATTATATATGTATGTATGTAGATTTAAAAAATGTGATCCAATGATTCATACTCATCGTGACAGAATATACATATTGTGTTCCAGATTAACTCCAATCTAAACAAGTGTGCTCTAAGTCTGCAGTGCTCTGATCTACTATGCATGACTCAGATCTACTCGCATTCTAATATCCCCACACAAAACTTTTAATCACCTCAAGCTTACATTGTTTGAGAGGAGAGTTTTCCTGTCTTTACCTTGCTTTTCATTGGGAACATCTTCTGAAAAATTTGCTACCACTTCACAGATTGCTTTCGAATTTCTGCTTGATCATTGTCATGAATTGCGAAATGACATGGAACCCAACAGATTGTACAATAATTTTACTTGCCGTTCTAATCAATTTCTCCAGAAAGTCCCACACAATCCTCGATTTAACATCATCAACCGAGTGGTCGAATGGTGGCCTGACTGTCAGTTAGTATTGCTGTGTTCTAAATTGATCACATCTTTCGATTGCATTGACTTTCGCTTGAAAGATACCCGCTAGTTTCCCATGGGCTTGGAATAATTCATACTGCGAATAAAAACTCCCCCTCCTGTCTCAAAAATTGTTTTTGACCCATGCGTGTACCTCAAAATAGTTCCTCTTTTCAATGAGTATGCAGCTTTCAAATTATTTTATTCGTTCTTGTTACTAAGTTTCGTTAAAAATCACTTCCCAAAGTCATGGAGTCTATTGGTACTGTTTAGGGGACATGTTAGACTTGTCACTCATCAATCATTGCCTCTTAAACTTTAGTCTTCACTACCATATGCAGCGGAATTAAATTCAATAGCGCTTCTAGCGACGCTGTAGAACACGTTCTCATATGCAAACGGATACTAGTCATCTGTCTCTTTATTTTCTTGGACGAGCATGTTGGGTTTAACCATGAATAAGGAGACCTATGATGTGTGGTCAATTCATTATTAAAGTGAATGTCTTGAAAATCTTTTTCTGTGTGAATTAAACCTCATGACATCAATTAACCCCTTCTTAGGGTTCTTCTTTGTTGGGTAAAGTATTTCAACTTAACCCTCCGAATTTACAGAAGATTTATAAACTAGAACACTCGACAATTTTTACCAAAAAATCCTTGGTGATAATTATAAGGAACATGTTGATTACCTTGCTTTGATAATCATGTCCAAATTCTACGTTCACATACAACATTTCATTGCTTACAAGTTTTTTTAAATTTTCCTCAAAAAATTTATTTTATAACGTAACAATGCCCCCCCACACTTTAATTCCAAATAATAAACGCAAAATAAATCATCGTTTGCAAAGGTATTTGCTTAACATAAAATAAATCCTGTTTGCAAACACCGGTATTGTATTCCCTTTGTGCTCACAGAATATTGTTTTGATAATTGGATAAAGTCATTACAAAGAAGAAGAAGAAGAAGAAGAAGAAGAAGACAAAAATAATAACAACAACAACAGCAACAAAATTTCAGGGAAATATGATACATAAGGAAAATAATACGAAATTTAAAAAAAAAGACAGAATGTAAACGAATTTTGTTAATATTTATGGCAACAGGGATTTACAGGAAAGAAGCATTAACAACGAACTGATAAACACCCTGTAACACTCATAGCATAGCTGGAAGTCTGTTGGCTTTAAAATTATTTTGTATGGTTCTAAGCAGATTATTAAAAAGTCCCATCTCTGCAATTCAAGTTCAGTTTACAGACTATTGTCTCCCTATCTGGTCTCATTAAAATCGATGCTGATACTATGAGACACAGTCGAATTACTTGACCATTTTATAGCACAAATGTAACGCTACAGGAGACTGACGCTTATAGTGTCATGCACATATACCGTCACGTTGTGGTACCACATGATTCGATGTCACAGAACTAATTCTTAAGTCCTGATTAACCGGGATTACTGGGCTTCACATTTAACGTATTACGTCCTTACAATTTGAAACCCGGAGTGAAAGTTTAAAAAATTTAGTAATCTGGCAACGATAGCTCCCTTGTATCATAGGGAAAAGAAAATTAGAGAAGTCCGCGTAAAGCTATAGAGAGGATCTAAATCCTCTGCAAACCTTATTTGCAGATAAGGGAACTCTCTCACTCTCTCTCTCTCTCTCTCTCACTCACCCTAAATGCCTCAAAATTACGCAATAAATTAACAATGTTTAGCTAATGAGGAGACGGTAAGCAGAAATCCGTTTCTTGTAAGTTATAGTTCGACAACTTCTTTCACTAACATGTCACCTTAAAGCTTTTGGAAAAACCTTTTGGGTCAAGAATGAGGAGACTTAGTTGGTATTGTTCACATCTCTCTTCGATTATGCGGCTTCCAATTGCGATATATAATAGCGACGTATTCGATAGGACTTATGCCCTTTTAACGCAGACTTAATTTCATTAATTTAAACCTCCATTGATTGTCAATATCAAATGCACAGCGTGCCTTTCATCAATTGGAGGCCACTGAAGCTATAAACGATTTTAGATGCAACAGATCTTCCCAAGAACATGTTCTTATGATTTCGAATAAGGAAGGGAAATTATTCACGCAGGATTATTCCAAGCATCGTTGCCTTGATTGTCATCAAAATCCTCGCTGCACTGTACAGTTATTTAATTATTTTGCCATACTTATTCCTTACTTACTTAATTGGTCATTTCAACCCTTCAGTCAGGATTACGACATAGCTTCTCACACCACTCATGTTGTGTGCGTTAATTTCATACATGAGTGGCGAGACCTACAGTTTAAAGTCGATTCCGAACGACAAACTTTTAAGAAACTGTTCATGGCAATTTTACTTGCTCCGAGAGTTTTTGCCAAAAATCTGCTGAGAGGAAGTTGCCGAAGAAATATTTTTTCAAATCTCGTTCTGATGTCTGACCTGGTGTTTGAACTGTCTAATAAGCTAGCACACTACCTGCTAGACTATGGCGCCGTATCCTTTAGTTAGGATTATAACCTAGTTTCTCACACCATATTGCCGTGTATGTAAATTTTATCCATAGGTGGCGGAACCTACAGTTTATCTCGACTAGAAAGGCTAGAGTTTTCACGGTTTTTGAAAAAAAGCTTGCTGCGACGAGAAAATCGGCAAAAGAAATATTTAGTTTTTAGACACTTTGTTCTGTAAGAAGACGTATCAGCTGGATTTAAACAGCTGTAGGACTACACAGACGTAAATTATTGGCTTGCTTTTAGGATACCGGGTTTATTGGTAAATAAATTCCTAATTGAACGTGTTATACTTTGCAGTTCTGGTAGTACTAATCGGTTCTATGCTGGTCGTGATAAGAAGAATTCATAGGCTTTCCGATTCAATGAATGAATGCACCAAACTCCAGCGAAATAGTGAACGCAAGATATTCTTCGAATAGGAAAAGATGGAAACTATCATCAAGTTCTGAAATTTATCCTTTCGAATGACATTTCGCTTTCAAATTTGATTTAAGCACCATATGAATTAAGCATACATACTTACATACATAAATGGTCATTACAAGCCTTCAGTCAGGATTACGACCTAGCTTGCGACACCAATTATGTTGTGCGTGTTAATTTTATACATGAGTGGCGGCACCTACAGTTTAAAGACGATTCCGAACGACAGATTTTTTTCAGCAATTTTTTTCCTGGCAATATTATTTACTCTAAGTGCGTTTGCCAGAAATCTGCTGAGAGGAAGATAGGCTCACTTGAGCACTCATTGACGCCATAGGTAAACGCAGTCCCTGTACTGATCGATTTCCACCAAGCCAGTGAAGAAATTGGTCAGCGCAAGGGCTGCACCTCCTGAGAGGAAGTCGCGGAAGAAATATTTTTTTATATTTCGTTTTGTCTGACCTGGGGTTTGACCTCACGTCTAATAAGCCAGCACGCTAGCTACTACCTTAAAATTTTCATTTTATTTCAAACATGAGTTTGAATGGCGTTGACTCTTTTACTGTAAACAGGAGAAGTGACTATAATTCTAATGTAACCCAAACCAATATAGCCTACCCTACCCTCTATTATATACACCAGCAAACCATTGGTAAAACCAAAAAGATTTATTTTTCAAAACAATTTATTAAACGAAGCCATAAGGAAATATTAAATCAAATAAAAAGAATAACGCCGTTAAAAACACCTGTAACAGACAATGACATCCTTCTTACCCACTGAAAGCAATTCTCTACCATAAAAATTATAAATTTTCTTTCAAATTGTGATCCTTATTAAAGGCATTTTCAACACAAGTAAAGTTATGCCCGATAAAAAAACAAAATTTAATTCGTATAAAAAAATAAAAAAGAAATAAAAAATTCTTGACGTTATTTTTCTTACCGCTTGCTTTAAAAGGAAACAATTTCTTTTTATTTATTTTATTTTCTTCATATTTTTTGCTTCTTTTTTTATCCACGAATTTTTCCTTCGGGGTATTTTCTGTGTGTAATACCCTTAATACTTGACATCTTTTCAGGATATTTAGTGGCATCGTACGAACAAAAGCGCAGAACAAAACAAAACAAAAAACCAAAAAATTTAAATTTTCTTTTGCAAGCATTCTGTCCTGTTCCTTCTATAAATGGACAGGACCGAGCAACAGTGAACAAAAACAATATTTTCTAATGCAAATGCTGATGTTTCGCTAAAGAACAACAGCAGCTGCAGCAAAAATCATCAGATTTACACGTCTTTTTTAGTTTTTTTTGTGGAAAATAAGAGTCAAATGAATTTTCCGGCTTTCAGTTGAGACAACAATTTTTAGAAAAGTTTTCGAGACAAGTTCTGTGCTTTATTATTGCAATGCAAAGCCAAAAAAATTCCGAAATATTCTTTCAACAGGAAAAAAGCTGGAAAATTGGTTTTCATAGGGGAAAGGAAAATTTTTTTCAACATTTTCAGTTTTTTTTTTTAACAATAACAGTAAATTAAATATCAATACACCAGCGGTTACTTCATTAGACGCTTTCTATTTAAAGTGTCAGTAAAGCCGCCTGTAGTAGCAGTGGTCTAGTAGGTAATGTGTTAGCTTATTAGACCTGGAGCGTCGACGTAAGGCCACGGTTTAAATCCCAGGTCAGATATCAATACAAAAATATGAAAAAAATCTTTCTTCGGCGACTTTCTCTCAACAGATTTCTGGCAAAAACTCTAAGAGTAAATAAAATTTCAATGAAAAGTTTCTCAAAAATCTGTCGTTCGAAATCGACTTTAAATTACAGGTGCCGCCACTCATGTATAAAATTAAGACACACAACATAAGTGAGAAGCTAGGTCGTAATCGTGACTAACGTACGAAATATGAAAAATTTTCACAAAACTTCTGAAAGTAAACCCAAATTATCTTGAAAAATTTGTCAGAAATCTGACCACCATGGTCGGTGTTAGAAACTAGGTCGTATTCCCTACTAAGGAGCTGTAATGACTCATTAAGTAAGTACGTAAAGTATGTGTGTGTGAGATATTATGGAACATTTTTAATCATTTGAAAGTCTTATTGACTACACCGTAGAACTTGCCGTTGATAGTGATGGTCTCGCGAACGACATTTTGAAAAAAATTTTGGCACCAGCCTAAAATGCATACCAAACGGCGACTTTTTCGTAATCCATTGGGTGTGGATCTACGGTAGTCAACGTTCTCCATCTAAAAATGTCACCAGCCTAAAATCCACACTAAATAGTGACTCCTTGGGGTGAATTTGATACTCTTGGGTCTCATATGGCTTGTTATCATCTCAGTTTCAAGTCGGTGCTGAACACTCTCAAAGTTTTTGTAGGAATCTAGAAGTCGCCGAAGAAATATTTTTTCATATCGTTCCGTTTTTACCTTTTATAAACGTTTAAAATATGTGCTCGCTGATCGCAAATTAAATTAAAAAAAATTGTGTTTAATTTTAATTAAATTCTTTATTATCCGCACAATTCTGTATGCCACTGTTCACAACTTGATGTAAACAACAACAACTGCTTTGTTTGCTTTTGCGCTTTGAACTCTTTTGCGTAAACAATAACAATTGTTCGACAGATCTTTGTAACGGAGATCTTCAAACCACGATTATTCTATTTAAACACACCGCGTCTTCACACAAGACTGACTGCACTTTTACTCACTAGTTGCCTGCTTTGCCTTGCCTTTTATATGGCAACGTAAACAGTCTGGTGACTGTTCTTGAAGGCAAATGTTCGTGGCTTTGCCTTCTCGAGATCTCTATTAATGTCAACATCATACATACATACATACATAATTGGCCATTACAACCCTTCAGTCAGGATTACGGCCTAGCTTCTCACACCACTCATGTTGTGTGCGTTAATTTTATTCGTGAGTGGCGGGACCTACAGTTTAACGTCGACTCCGAACGACAGAATTTTGAGAAACTTTTTCATGGCAGTTTATTTTACTCTCAGAGTTTTTGCCAGAAATCTGCTGAGAGGAAGTCGCCGATGAAATATTTTTTTTTCATATTTCATTTTTTATGTCTGACCTGGGATACGAACCCGGGCTTTACGAATAGTAAGCGAACACACTACCTACTACACCACGGCGACTTCAACATCGCTGTTTCATTATTGCTGTTTGTGTATTTTGTTTACATTTATTCTTTTCGTGTTCATTGTTGCATTTTTGTTTACTTGTTTGGCATTTCTTTGGTACTGGTGTTTGTTGGTCTGTTTTTGTTTACTTGTTTATTATGTAAACAAGTTCATTGTTGTTGTTTTTACAGCTATTGTTTATTATTTTAATGTTAAACGATGTAAAAGCAAAACACTAGTATCGAGATTTTTCTATTTCGTAATAATATTTTGATTTGATGTCTGACCTGGGGTTTAAACCGTGGCCTTACCTTCTGGAATACGGCGACTTCTTATTCCAATAATCATGAGTAATATGTCAGCTGTTCATTGTTAATAATTCCAATTAGTATTTAAATTTCTGGTTTTCCAAAGTTTTTTTTTTAATTTAACAAGATTTTATAAACAATACGAGGGGAAAACCCAATTAATGTTTTCGACATGAGCAAATAATAAAGAAAAAATGGTATAATAATCACAATATCATTAAGAACATGAATTCCACCAGCAAGACTTTTACTTGGAACAGCAGCAACAGCTCTAGCACTAGTGTCCTCTACATTAGTTCAGCTGTCAAAGTCTTGCATTGGCATCGCCACAGATGCTTTTCATTTTCATTTTAAATATCTCAACAGAACAGAAGTTTTTTTCTCCTTCTCCTGTCCACAGGATTGCATTTTTCCGCTTCTTCCTTTAAGTTCTACCACTACCACTAACAACACCAATACTACCGCAATAAAATAAAATGCTAATTAATTTTGAAGTACGGTTTTCATGCATTTTGTTCAGTGTTTGAAAGGCGTTAAGCGTCAAGACAACTTTTTAAAATGGTTTTACACTCGAAAAATCAAAAGCATGGCGTAACAAGGACGACAACAAAGGTAAATAAAAAAGGAAAGACAATGAAAATATATTTAAAGCATGGGTAAATGGTAATTTTTCTACCATTTCGAAGGAATTAAAGTTTGAGAAGCAGAAGCCAGATACAAGGACATAAAGCTTCTTTCCAAAACAGGGTTTGGTACTCGTACAGCAAAGGTCTTAAATTAAATTAAATTTTCGAAATATTTGTACTATAGCGCGAAATCTTAAAGAAGACGCCGAAATATTGCTCGTCGTCGTTATCAATTTAAAAATGAAAGCTGTTTTTGCTGTTTGGGCTTATTTATAAGGAATTTTTTTCTTTTCTTTAAAAGAAAAGAATTGTGCTTAGTGATGAATCCTATTTCTGGTTAAAATGCTACGTCAATAAGCAGATTTATGCAGAGCGTAGACAATACCCATCTCAAGTCCAATGCGATTGAATGTTTAATGCGATTTACGTGATAGCAACAAAATCGCTACTAATTTCTATCGAATCATGCTCATGAAGTTGCAGTTGCAGGCGAATGGCGAGTGCTACCAGCCAGGCTGACTTAGTTTTTGTTTCCACATTTTGCCATACTGCTAGCGTTGCTTTAGATTTATTAGCAAATCAATTTGGCAACAATTTTTTGCCCAGTAATGGTCCTAATCACTGTCTACTTCATTGGTGCGATTTAACTTCTCTGTATTAATTTTTATGGGGCTAAGTCAAGTCATTACTTTATGCCAAGAACCCAAATTTCGAAGCATTGAAAGCTTTGTGCCATACGGACCGTCGAAATTGTAGCTGCAGCAGACTTACTTACTTTATTAGTCTTTACGTCTTCAATCGTGTATACATGAGTATACAGTTTAAAGTCGACTCAGAACGATAGATTTTAGAGAAACTGTCGTTGGGAATTTTATTTGCTTTGAGAGTTTCTACCAGAAGTCTACTGAGAGGAAGCCGCCGAAGAAATAATTTTTCGTATTTGCGTTTTGATACCTGGCCTGGGGTTTGAATCCTGGCTTTACGTCTAATAACACTAGCTACTAGACTACGGCGAATTCTTTGCTCATTCATTGGTGCGGTTTATCACCTCCGGATTACTTTTTATAGGGCTAAGCTAAGTCATTACCTTACGCCGACAGTCCAACAAGTCTTGAAGCATTGATGCCATACGGACCATCGAATTTGTAGCTGCAGCGGACTTACTTACATGTTTGGTCTTTAAAATCTTTTGTTAGCATTATATTCTAGCTTTTCACAGCACTCATGTTGTGTGTGTTAATTTTATACTTGAGTGTCTACACCTAATGTTTCATGTCGAGTTCGAACTTCAGGTTTGAGAATCTTTTCAAGGAAATTTTATTTTACTTTTAGATTTGTTGTGAGAAGACCGCCGAGAGAAAATTGACGAAAGAAATATTTTTTTCGTTCTGTTCTAGAGTCAGAGTTATCTACGGACTCTCGTCTAACTAGTCAATATACTACCTGCTAGGCTGCTGCGACTTCAGCGGACATATGCCTGAAATTATCGTAATTTTCATATACCCAGTATATGAATCAACAGTTTCTGTGCCTTTTGTTAATATTTTTCAAAATTTCAATTAAATTCCATTAAACCAAAAAATCACTTATCAATAATGCAACAACAATTTGGAAAATTTTCCAAAAATTTTTTTTTTTTCAACAAACAAAAAGTCACCGAAGAATTTTAAAACTCTATGCATAATGCAATGGTTTTGAGGCCAAATAACAGTCAGTTGGTGTATTAAACCAATATAATAACAACCACTCACTCATACACATACACATACAAACACTGGCACATACATAAACTTTAAATGCCATTTAAAAACCAGGCCATAAGGCTAGAAATGCTTGAAATTTAAGAGGAGTCTTAGTGTGAGCATATATATATATAACGGGTTTTTCATTAAGTGCTTCTTATTTTTAAATTTAAAGTAAACAAAGAGTGTGTGTTAGAGATATAAGCGATATTATTTCTTTCCTTTGAAAGACCTATTGATGCCATCATTTGTGAAAGATATCATCGTTCACTGCTTCTCTGGCTGGACTATATCTGGAAGTGTTTAATTTTCCATGACTCTGCTGAATAAATCAGATTGAATCAGAGTGATGGCATTGGTTATGTTGGATTTGAGAGCCGCTGTGGTTTGTGCTTTATTTGCTTACCCCCAGGTCTTAAGAAAATTCTACAAGTAAAAGTCTTACTTACTTACTTACTTACTTAATTGGCCATTGATAACCCGATGTACAGCCTAAATTAACACATCGTTCCAGGCGCCTCTGCTTCTTGCGCGCCTACGCCAGTTGGTCACAACAAATGATGACAGGGCTTCCTCGATCTGGTCCTTTTAACGCAAATAACGTCGTCCTCCAATCGAACGACATGGCCGAGCCTCTGCTTCTTGCGCGCTTGCGACAGTTGGTCACAACAAACGATGACAGGGTTTCCTCGATCTGGTCCTTCCAACGCAAATAACGTCGTCTTCTTCGCCGACTTCCGCAGACCTTCGCATCAAATACCCGTCTCGCCGGAGCATCCTCCTCCCGGCAAGCCAGCGCAGAATACATACATAATTGGTCATTACAGCCCTTTAGTCAGGATTACGACCTAGTTTCTCACGCCACTTATGTTGTGTGCGTTAATTTTTATACATGAGTAGTGGGACCTACAGTTTAAAGTCGATTCCGAACGACAGATTTTTTGAGAAACTTTTCATGGCCGATTTTTATTCACTCTCCGAATTTTTGCAAGAAATCTGCTGAGAGGAAGTCGCCGCAGGAATATTTTTTCATATTTTCGTTTTGATGTCTGACCTGGGGTTTGAACTCGGGGCTTGCGTCTAATAAGCCAACACACTACCTACTAGACCACGGTGAGCCAGCACAGCCGCTGAATGTTAATACGCTGCACAATCTCCATGTCGTTGAGGAACTCATACAGCTCACTGTTGGAGCTGAATGCTGAAATGCACTCGTAATAGACCGAAGATCTTACGTAGGACTTTTCGCTCGAATACTCTCAAAGCTGTTGCATCTGTGCTTAAGAGTGTCCATGCCTCTGCGCCATAAAGAAGGACGGGCAGCTTTAGCTCAAGTAAAAGTCTGACTGGGTTAAATCGCACGAACTCTGTGGCCAGTTCGCAAGACCTCCATTTGAGATGACCACGCCTTTAAATCGCTCATGAAGAATATCTAATGTGACATGAGCTGTGTGGCCCACAATGGCGGCCTGTTGAAATCGCATTTTTTAGATGCCCAGATCATCCAATTCTTGTATAAAGAATTTGGTTTGGTGCTTGCTTTTGGAAATAAGGACTTATTCCACGTTGTTTTCGAAGAAATATAAGACCTCTTCGGTCTGCCGAACCTAAATCTACTTCCAGCAGTAACTTTTTCAGGCTACATTGGACGATTTTGGATTTCATGTGGATTCTTAGCCTTCCAAATCCTAAAATTTTGTGCTCATTCATCCAGAAATAGGCCTCACCGCTGAGAATGATTTTTGCATGAAAATTAAGGTCAGTTGACCGCTGCTCCAGAGCTTATTCAACGAATACACGTTGTAGTCTATGGTCGTTCATGAGTATTTGACAAATCAGGGTGAATAAACGAAAAGTTATTTAAGGGATGTAGCGTCCACCCGAGGGCTGTTGTCAGCTATCAAAATTCGGATTGGAAGTCCCTGTTGGAAGACCTTATACAAGTATAATTATCATACACACGTATGCGGACATTAGTGTTTGGACAAGCGGATATGCAAACAATTAATACTTGTGCTCGCTCTCTCTCTATAAATACATACATACGCATACATATGTAAGCAAATTTTCACTTTATACTGCGTACACAATCACAAAGATGTGTTCATGTGTGTGTGTGCGAACCATATAAACACACAGGATTTAACCAATAATTGAACATTAATGTACGTACAATTGAAAATAATTTGCAACAAAAATTCTGTTGTTTGACACACACATACAAAAAAAATTCCTAACATACAGCAACCTAATCCAGGCCAAATGGTTGTTGTTGTATGCCCAGCTCTTCATATTTTTGTTGTATTGATGGCCATTTAGTTGAGAGTGTAGCCAAGTATGGCGTTTACATGCTCATGCAATAATGTGTTGCATTGTTGATGATGATGGCTTATGGTTGTTGGCATGACCTTGCTATTATTATTGTTTGTTATTGGTTTTGTTGTTGCCATATTGCCATATTGTTTGTTGGCAAACTCAACCCATTGCATTGGACTTAATTTGTTGCTTATACAAACGTACGTACATACATATTTTGAAATGGTTAAGAGCCACAGCCACATAATATGTTAAAACAACACTGGGTTAATAAAGATTTGTTTTTTTTTCGATTCTTCTTGCTTAGATTTATCGTCATCATTAAAGGCAATAATGGCTTAGCATAAGACTTCATGGAAAGTAGAGTGTCCTTGGTAGGTGCTTTAACTATTTAAGGTCGGTCGTTTTGTTTTGTTTTTGTTTGAAGTTGTTTAATGTTCGTTTGAGAGCAAGAATTAAGTAGGATTTCGAAGATTTTAAATCAAAACTAAACAGAGGGTCAGTATTGTAATTAAAATGCTTCTCTAGGGCAATTGTTTTGCTGTGGAAGGGAAAAAAGGAAATTTAAATTCAAAAAGTGAAAGTATTTGCATGCATAATGATTAATTGTGAGTGGTTTGGTAGGCTATAAGAGTGAAAGTCGTTTACCATGAGAGCTCTTATGAACGCAACACTATTTCCAGTCTGTTGTTACAATAATGAAATGTCGTCGGGTATTGAATACGGCCTCATAATGAAATAGCCGAAGCTCTAATCCATTTTAAGTTTCTTTACAACGATAATTAACTTAAAAATTTTGTCCTACGCCAGATTGTACATCTAACTCTCAGAACTTTTCTTTGGTGTAAGTAATTGTCGGAAGAAGGCTAGCTGATGGCTTCAAGAATTTGCGGGTGCTAAGAACTATTGAATTTCTAACCTTCTGCAGATATAAAGCCGTCTTTGATGAACGATATATATAGAGAACAGTTTATATAATAACGAAATATTATCACAATAAAATATGACTATGGAGGGGGCATTGAAGCCCGCAGAGACTTGGGTCTCCACTCTTTTCGCAGTTGTATGAAATCTCCTGCCTGAATAACAGTCGTGTAATGCAGCTGGTTGTGAATACAGGACCATCCAAATTATTGGCAACCAATGCTGAAGACAAAACTTGTTTTCTCGTCGAGGTAAAAAATTATCATATCAATCCACTGAAAACCTGTTTCTAACTGAAACTGCTTAACCAATACTTCTGGCTTACAGCTCTCTATGAGTTAAATGTTTTAGTCACTTTTGTTGATTGTTTAGATTTAGTTTCCTTTGTCCGCTGATCGTCGTAGTGATTACCAAAGTTTTTGACACTATGGTTAGGTTGTATGGAGACAAGTATACTTGAAATGCACTTGGCACTAGTGGATGGGTTGGCTGATAGCTCCTTCTAAAAACTCAACAGAACTAGAACCAGAAATAGAAGCTGCTTTCTCTTTTAAAAGAGATACTATTTGCGGTACACAGAGAGTCAAGAACGAAATAGTATTTCGAGCTCATAGCGAAACTTGCAGGAATCTTCTAAGCGGAAATCTATGCCATCGAAAGACGTGCTCAATTCATCTTGGATAAGACGTACAAATACAGGACATATCAATACTGTGTTATAGTCGAGAACTCGGCTCTTATGAGGTTAAGGTTAAGATACAATGAAAAAGATGAGTTTGCTAATAGGAAAAGAATCCCTCTGCGGAGTGGGTATGGATGTTTGAAAGAGTATGCTCTGAGAAAAACAAGATAGAGAATTGGTTTGAGGCAATCAATACTTTTGTTGGAAAATTACAATAAGAGGAGGAGAACTGAGTGATGCATTAGACCTACCAAAAATGATCTGAGTTTGGTAAGAGTTCCTCTGTCAGGGTCCTGGGCACTCAGAGTACACTTATTAAAAAGCAGGTTGTCTCGCGCCAAACATGTTTATTCTACGACGTTGAAAACACATTATTAGGAACTACGGAGTATTAATTTATCCCATAAAGAAACACTAGGGAACATATCGACGCCTCCGTTCTATAACATTCTTAGTCGAAAAAGTGTATTTTGAGTTATGAGTTCTCAAAGTTTTCACGCGATATACGACTATATGTGTATTATAAGAAGATTTTTCCCTATAACTTCGGAACGGATGGGCGAATCTTAACCAAATTTTTACAGTATTTAAGTTAGAGATCGTATTTAAAAATGCAAGAACATTAAAAACGTTCTAAATACACTTAGAACGTTATAGAATGGAGGCGTCGATATCAGGAGCTAGAAAAGGAATTGTCATTGTTGACATCGAGCAGTATTGTGAAATTTGTCGATCCAATAGGCTTGGTTTAGATTTAGAATTCGCGTAGTCTAAAAGGTAGTGAATTGGCTTATCAGACGAGAGGCCACGGTTCAAGCTACAGGTCAGACATCTCCAACAAAATGAAAAAAATTATTTCTTAGGCGACTTCCTCTCAGTAGATTTCTGGCAAAAATTCTGAGAGTAAAAAAAATTGTTTTGTCATTATTGTTCGCACAATTCTATGTGCCACTATTCACAACTTGATGTAAACAACAACAATTGCTTTGTTTGTTATAACTCTTTGCACTCTTTTGCATAAACAGAACAGATCTTTGTAACAGAGATCTTCAAACCACGATTATTCTCTTCTTCACACACAGCGTCTTCACACAAGACTGACTGAACTTTTACTGACTCGTTGCCTGTTTTGTCTTGCCTTTTATATGGCAACGTAAAGAGTCTGATGAATGTTCTAGAAGACGAATATTCGTGGCTTCGCCTTCTCGAGATCTAAAGTAACGTTAACATTGTAGTTTCATTATTGTTGTTTGTGATTTTGTTTATATTTATTCTTGTAGTGTTTGTTGTTGTATTATTGTTTACTTATGATAATTTTTGTATTCTGGTGTTTGTTGGTATATTTGTGTTTACTTGTTTATCATGTAAACAAGTTCATTGTTTTTGTTCTTGTAGTTTTTCTTTACGATTTCAATGTTAAACGATGCAAAAGCAAAACATTTTTCCATTTACGTGACAATATGAATATCAAATAAAAAATTGTTACCGATTATTAAGTTTTAAACGATTTTCTTCCACAAGAATTCTGAGTCTTTGAACAGTATGTTCATTTAGTATGCAAAATATAAGGCCTACAATATTATTGCAACAACTTTTTTTCTAATAATAAATTCAAGTATTCATATTACTTCTACCAGTAATGTCGTATGATTATATTTATTGTAGTCGGGGCAACAATTTCTCTCTCATACGTATAAGTAATTATTAATTAATTAAATATTACTCATACGACTAGGATATATTTCTTCCTCTCTAGGCAATGGATTAATTTAATACGTTTCTTTATAAAAACTTTTACTCTTTCGTTTTGCTCTTGCCTTGCAAAACAATATATTTAATTGAATTTATTTATGTGTAATCATGTACGTATGTATGTACGTTCAAGTATAATCCATTTTGTATGAGTATAAATAATTTTTATTCACATGCCTTTCTATTGTAATCTGGCATATTACACTAATTGAATAACAAATTTTATTTTCTCATAAAACTCTCTTAATTGCCAAATGATGTATGAAGTACATGATGTTAAATGCCTACCAACTCAATAATACCTTCTACTAAATGATGCAAAAAAAAAAAAAATAAAATAAAAGGAAAGACCAAAGATGGTAGAGATTAAGGAAAACATGAAATAAAAGAGTTGAAGGTAAAATGTATTTACAGTGGAGGAGAAAATAATCAGTAAAATCAGAAAAATGCCTACCAAGTCTCAGGTACCTTGTACCAAATGATGCAAAAAGTGAAAAACATAAAAAATGGATGAAGAAAATTAGAATAAAGCAGTTGAAGGTATAAAGCCGTTACAAAAAAAAATCGCTAGGATTACGACCTAGCTTCTCACACCAGTTATGTTATGTCTGTTAATCTTATACATGAGTGGCGGGACCAGCAGTCGACTCCTGACGACAGCATTTTTGAGAAACTTTCCATGGCAATTTTTATTTACTCCTAGAAAAAATATTTTTTCATACTCCATTCTGTTGGAAATCTCTGACTTGGAGTTTGAATCGTGGCCTCATATCTAACAAGCCTACTAGACTACGGCGACTCACTAATATCTTTGCGGATTTTCAGATAGAAGTCTACGTTGAACAGCACATTAGGGAGGAGTGAAAAATACCAATTTAAAGCGAAATTTTATAAAACAAAATGCTTCGGTCATGCTTTAAGAAATCTACAGGATGATATATATCCAGTATGGCAATCTGCTGAAGTCTAATGGGCAGTGGAAGTGATTTGTAGATTTTTGTAGATTCTTAGTCAAGAGGATAATTATTCCGGTTGTTGTGTACTGCAACCAAATGATATATTTTACTTGCTGTTCCTGTTCCAAGATTAGTTCTTGGCACATATGTGTACCACAAATTATTTCTTCTTTAAAAAGTGTCTCGTTGTGAAGCATTTTCAAAGATAATAGAGTCTACTGGTTCTGTGAAGGAGACAGTTAAGGAAGAAAATCGGTTGCTGAGGTCACTAAATCCCCGAATGAATTTCTTGTTCCACTTATCTTCCATTAATCTAACTATAGTCTCCAAAGCCAACACACTGTCTAGAAGATTATGGCGACTTCAGTGTTATATACCTTTAGTATTTGAATTCCCTGGTGACTTCGTACTATGGTAGCGTAATTAAAAACGATATTTTTCTGTTCCGGAACTCATATAAGAGTTACTTTTGAATGATAGGATATTTTCCATAGAAATTTTCGATATTCATGTAAAAGGACGGATGTTGAAAACACTTTCGTTACGGACTTAATCACAGCCGGGCTGTCCAAGTAAGTCGATAAATTTCCAGGGAAAATCCTGCCACCCAACAAGCATTATGCTTAAAGGACACTGCAGTGGTTAGGCAGATTAGAAGAAAGTGGATAAGAACTCTGAATAAATACACTACTGTCTACCTTGTCATACTTCTGTGAGTCATCCGTATATACATAAAGAGTCCCATAACTTGGCATTAAATAATCGCCGAAATTCGCTCCCCGTAATACTGTTATTTGAGGCTTAATTCATTACGGTTTTGACTTAATCTTCTCCCTACACGCCTTGCTAGTGGATATTTGGTATGTATTCGGCAGACTTGCACACCAAGCTAAACAAATCCGCCACTCTGTATACCACCTATTGCTATAAGATCGCAGCATTTTTCCCGGAATCCGCATAAAGCCGCATATGTGTTGTGCATACGTGTTCCGATAGAGAACAGTCTTTCGAGGGCCTGCATTTTCATATTCATTAATGTCTAACCTCTGACCTCTTCTCTGTATTAAGAAAAATAATTTTAAGACCAACCAAACTGAACCATACAGTCGAAGAAAAAAGTCTACACCGCTAATTTTTTTCGTTTTCTAATAATTTCTAGGTTATATTGTTACGTTTTTACCTTTTTAAAAACGTTTAAATATGAGTTCGGTAATTGCAAACCAAGTAAAAACAAATATGTGTTTGTTTCAATTAAACTCTTTATTGTTCACACTACTTTTGTGTACCACCGTATACAACTTGTATGTAACGATAATCTGCTTGTTCACTATTCTATTTCACACTTCCGTGCGCGTTACCACTAACAACTGTTCGTTAGATCTTCTCTCCTTACAACCTTTTTGCAAGCAATAGCGTTTGTACGTTCAAACCGCAACGCGTCTTCACACAAGACTGAATGAATTATTACTGACTGACTGCTTGCCTTGTCTTGCTCTTTTATGTACGCACGTAATCCGTGTGATGGACGTTCTCGATGTGGATGGTTCTTGATCTCGCCTTTTCAAGAATTCTATCGCGACCATATTGTTGTTTGTGCATTCTAGACACTTGTCCATCCCTCATGCTTGTTGCTGTTGGTTTACTTAGAACGTGTTCGATGTATTCATTGGTGTGTATTTGTGTCGTGTGTATTGTATTAGTGTAGCTGGTAGCTTTTGTTTATCGTTTTTATTGTTAATCGATATTAGGTCGTTTCGATTTGCGTAACAATAAATTTTATAATCGATTTTGTCTTCAAACATTCCTGATGGGGACTGCCTTAAAGAACACTGTAACACCTTTTTTAATTTGAAAAAAATCGCCAAGTGTATGTAGACTTTTTGCCTTGATTGTATACATACGCCTGTAGACTTTATCTTACAAATTAAAATTTTTTTTAAAACAAAGTTGATCTTGTATCTAAAAAAAGTATGATAATAAATTCTAGAATACAAGCTTATAAATATTCTGCAGCATATAAAGGAAGAAAGCCTTAAATAAATGCATGACACTTACAATTTTGCAGAAATAATTCTTAGCAAACAACTGAATGGATATTTACCACACTTACTTACCATAAATGATGATGAAGAATTTTTTCAAAAATAGAAAGAAAAAAAATAAAGAAAAAAACCCAAGAATAAACAATTTAAACTGCTTGTTAACAGAGAAAAAAATCACACACACAAAACTGTGTTGAATATGCTTAAAGGAACACTTTCCTTCTGACATTCTTTCTAACGGCTATTTACTGTTCACTCTCCTAAACATACAACAGATACTGTGTGAGATATTTGACATACAAAACATTCTTTATTTACACCTTAAGTACTTTAGCCTGAACTCTTTCAAACACACTCAAACACACACCACACATACACTCCATGCATACACACAAACACCATAACACCATGTTTTTTTCCTTAAGCTTGAGCAAAAAGAATTTGCTTGAGAAAGTGCTCACATGTACTCACATTATTGGTGTAAGTTTGTTTGTGTAAAGATGATTTTCTAAAGTAAAGAGCAAGTGTTTGTCTAAATATTGTATGTGTATGTATATGTATAAGTGTTTATTATTTAAGTAAGTAAGTAATACTTGACATGGACAAACACACACATAAACACAAACAGGCATGTATTTATAACACAAATATTTTAAAGTAGCATTTACTTATGGGTGCAAATGTAATCTTATTTGCTAGTTTTTACAGTACAGTATTGTAAAAAAGTATGACACAGTGTTGTTTTCTTGTAGCTCGTTTATTCAATATAGAAATTAGTTGGCGTCAAAAGTAATGTGGTGTACGGCCCTTTTCTGATAGTCAGGCCGCGATAAGATCTCTATCGGGTTTCGTGATTAACTCTAGCATCGTTAGGGAATGTCGCCGCTGTCTCGACCTTCTCTGGGGGCGCTTCACCAGTGTCTCTCTGGTGTGGGTCCCCGGGCACAGTGAAACTCCGGGAAACTGTAGGGCCGACGAGCTCGCCAGAGCTGGTGCGCTCATTCCGGAATCCTCTCCTGTTGAATTGGGTATGCCACTTGCCTCGGTCAAGATGACCATTGCGCGGAGGTTCTTTCGGGACGCCAACCTATCCTGGGTCAATAAGGAGTCCTGCTCCACCGCTAGACTCACCTGGCCCAAGATGGATAGAAGGCGTACCAACCGATTACTTGGTCTTGGTCGTGATGTCATCTCTACTACAGTGGCCGTGCTTACAGGTCATTGATCCCTTTCAACGACTTCTGCCGTGGATGCAGGTCCACTGAGGAAGAGGAGACTGTTGTTCACTTTCTTTGCTAAGGCCCGTCTCTTGCTAGGTGTAGATATAGGTTATTTGGCTCCCCATTCCTTGTTAGCTTAACGGAGCTATCATCTATTGATATCAAGGATATAGCATCGTTCATCAAACTTTCTGGATGGTTTTCCAGTGCGGGGTAGTCGTGCATTTGTGGTGCAGCTCTTGCGCTGACCAACTTCTTCCTTTTCCCTGATTTTGGTGGAACTTGGTTAGTACAGGGACTGCGTTCACCCGTGTCATCACAACGGGCCGCTATGCGTACTCAAGTAACAACAGAGCTACCACTCCGACCTAACCAAACCTAACGGCCCTTATTTATTGAATTATTCATTACAATCCTTTAGCCAGGCTTACAGTCCGGATTTTTTCTCACACCACCCATGTGTATAATTTTATTTGCGAGTGGCGACTCCGAATTACATATTTTTGAGGAACTTTTCATGACAATTTTAATTTACTTTCAGTCTTGTTGCCAGAAATCTGCTGAGAGGAAGTCGCCGAAAGATTTTTTAATTTTTGTCTCGTCTAATAAACAAACACATTACTATACTACGCCGATGTAGAGTATATAGCATCTAGCAAATGTCCACCAAGGCTTCTTTGGGTGTAGCGCATTCAACGCTTGGTCAGGTTAAGTTTGAGGCCGTGTACTTGTAATTAGGACAAGAACAATACTCGGAGGTCAAAATGAAGAAGATAATAAAGGGAAAAGGAGAAGAGTTGGGAAAGGGAATATAAGGAGACGGAGGAAAAACACGTACCAAAAACACTCAAGAGAGTACGAGTACAACATTGAACCCTAGCACTTCTCAGCAGGCTCAACCTATTAATGAATCTAAGGAGAGCTTTAATTTCGGCACTTGACAAAGAGTCCAAACCTTCGAAGAAGCCTCTGCCCAGGTACTTCAACCTCAACCTACTAAGGGCTGGACAGATACAGAGGAGGTGTTCAATAGTTTTCAGCTCCTCCTCGTCGCAACGTACTCTGCAGTAGTCCGGCTGGGATGTGTTCCAGATCCTTGTGAGCGATCTAATCTTGCAGTGCCCTGTAACAAAACCTCAGACTGGCCTTATCTAAGCCCAGCACTAAACCTGTTCTACTATTGTCTATAGCAGGCCATAGAAACCTAGACACGTTACTTGCCGATCCATTCCCACAAAGCCTCTGATCTTCCGCCCTGACAGCCAGTGATGAGGCTGTAGAGGTGGCAGATTGGGGGATCAGGAAGCACATTCAAAATGTTCAATTTTCTTTGACTATGGTATACAACTACGACTTAGGAAGAAGTTTAATTTGCGATCCCAGTTGCCAGTGCACATCACTTAAATGTGAGAAGACCAAGCCCTCAAATCGTTCGTGCAAAATACTCAACGAAGCATGAGCTATATGGCACTTTGCAGAATTGTTAAAGAATCACTGTGGTTTGTGGCTCATTCTCTCACACCTATGACTTAGAAAAAGCCCACAGGAAGAAGTCGAAGGTCGATCTTGGTTGCCAGCTTACGTCACTTGCATGTGAGATGACCATGCCCTCAAATCGTTCGTGTACAGTATTCAATGAGGCATTAGCTCTATGGCACGTCATGCTGTCCTGTTCAAATGAGGATCGTTAGAGGATCGTTGTGGCTTTTTCGCACACACCTACGACTTAGGAAAACTCCACAATATGAAGTCTTATGTAAGATCTCGGTTATCAGTTTACATTACCTCCATGTTAGATGGCCATAGCCTTACGTATTTCGTGCACAATATTCAATGAGGCATGAACTGTCCTGTTGAAATCAGGATCGTTATCGTTTGTAGTTTATCCACTTACACCTACGACTTAGGAAATGCCCACAATATGAAGTCTAATGTACGATCTCGATTAACATCGCTCCATGTAAGATGACCATGTTCCCTGATCGCTCTTGCATGTTATCCAATGTGGCGTCAGCTGTGTGGCATTTAGCGATGTCCTGGTGGAATCACATTTTGTTTGTGTCCTGTTCATTCAATTCTTATTAAAATAAGTTGATATTCATTGAGCTCTGATGCTCGCCGTTTATGCTGATGAGTAAGTCAACCTCGTCCTCAAAGAAATATGAGACCGATGAGGACGCCAAACCCAACATCTACTCCAAACAATTACTTTTTGAGGTTGTATTGGGCGGTTTTGGATGTCTTGTGGATTGGTGCCGTTAGCTTTTATTATATTTTCCTTGTGAATATTCCTTGTGGCTCTCAATCACTTATTTTATACTCCTTCTTTTTAAAAACTAAAGACTGTAGCAAAGCATATCACTTGTCTTCTTGTTATTTCTCTGCTTCTTATTAGTTTCATTAGTCAAGTTTTGAGAGCAAAGCAATTGTAGTTCTAAGTTTGCAAGTTCTAGGATGACAGGGTTGCCATTTGCTTATTTGTATTCTATGCTTTCTTAATCCCTGGCTCTGCCTGACTTGCTATAATGTTAGTGGTTAATGTTTCTTTCTGCTTGGTAAGAAGTAGTAGACTTCTTAGGTGGGTTACGTGGATGAAATTGAAGCCATCTCTCTGGTGGGTAGGAATCATTAGGCTTTTTTGGTATAATTGGATGAAACTGAACACTTTATCGATTTCTCCGGAGTATAAACTGTTATGCTCCAGTGTTGTAGTGATATACGTAAAGCTGAATATATTCTAAATATCCATTATTTTTGTTACCCACTGTATAGATATTTATCTCTAACGCTACTTAAGCCTGTATAAGCGTACTTATTTATGTTTTTATTTTTCTTTCTTAACAATTCTGATCTAGAATGTGTTGCTTATGGATATGAGTAGGAAAAAATGTTTGAAAAAATAAAAACAAAAGTATGTTGAGTGTTTTAAAGTGTTAAAACTGTAGAGTGTTGCCAAGTGTGGCAGTTGATATGATGAGGAATGATGGCGTTGATAATGATAATCTTGCAGAAAACTATTGTTGACTGTTATGTTATGGTCATAAAAAGGGGGGAAAGTAGGCCGGGAAAATATTTAAAAGTTAAAATCAATTGAATATCAATTATTTTTCAAAATTTGTAAAGTTTCAAAGAAAAATAGTATTGCATAGTTTTGTATGAATATTGTTAAGAAAATTGAAATCGTGTTTTGCTTTTACATCGTTTAACATTAAAATTATAAACAAAAGCTACAAAAACAATCTTCTTGTTTTTGTTGCGTATCGCAAGATTAGTTACGATCGGGACGCGAACATTTTCGAGTGCTATTGTGGTGGAATTTATTATTTATTTAATTTTTTGATATTTTTTATTTGATTTTAATTTCGTTGCTGGAATTAGTGAGGAACAGAATCTCAACCATTCTGTTGATTCTTTTTGGTTCCAATTTTTGTTGTTGTTAGTTAGCCGAAAATCTTCCTGTATTAATCCGTCGTTGCGTAGGTATAGTTTTCGTTTATACAAGCTCGACTTATTATTCAGGTTGATTCGTAGAACTGTTTTTGACAATATTTGTGACCATTGGAACTATACTACAGTTTGGGTAATTATTTGGAGCTGATTTGGAGCTGCAAGTTTGAGCGTTCGTTCGGAGAGCGTTTGAATCTGTCGCAGAATCTTTTCATTCTTGGGCGAGGATTTTTGGTTGTGAAACAGAACAACCTGTGTATTGACTGTTTCGAGGTTGGTCATAGGTTGAATGAATGCAGGCAAAATATTAATTGCTCGATCTGCAATTTGCGACATCACACTTTGTTGCACCGGGAGGTGTCTGGATCCTCTCAGGAACTTTGAGTTTTGGATGCGACAAGTTCTAGTCGTGTAGCAAAGCTTGGTAGGGATGTGCAGAACAGTTTTGCTGCCACATCTGGGCAGACGCTTTTAGGGACAGCCATAGTTGGTATTTGCCATCGAGGGCAAACATTTAAAGCTAGGGCCGTGATATATTCCGGATCTCAGGAAACTTTTATTTCGAAAAAGTTGCAGAAAAAATTAGGATTGCCAACAGTTCGAATGAATGCCAAAATTTCGTGTTCGGAGCTTATATGGGTACAGTTCAGGGACAATGTTCGCTTGTCCTGACTTCGTCTTTGGACGATAGGTTTAAAGTAAAGACAACGGGTTTAGTACTACCAAAATTGACTGGGATGTTGCCTAATTCGACTATTGAAGTTTCGAAATCAACAGTCTTTTCGGGGATTTCGTTGGCTGATCCGAAATTCGATAAAAGTCGTCACATAGATATTCTTATTGGTGGTGACGTATACCCTGACATCTTGTTGGCAGGTGTCAGGAAGAATATTTCTGGGAACCTAATGGCACAGGAAAGCGTATTTGGCTGGATTGTAACTGGGCCTTTACCAGGGCCGCATTTGAAGGAGCTCTTAACTTATGCGTCAGGTTACGCTAGAATAGAGGTCAACGGTATACCAACAAACACCAGTATCAAAAAAGGGGATAAACAAGTAAACAAGTAAACAAAAATGCAACAATAAACACGGCAAGAATAAATGTAAACAAAATACACAAACTGCAATAATGAAGCAACGATGTTTACATTTAAAGAGATCTCGAGAAGGCGAAGCAACGAACATTTGACTTCAAGAACATTCATCAGACAGTTTATATTGCCATATAAAAGGCAAGGCAAAGTGGGCAACTGGTGAGTAAAAGTTCAGTCAGTCGTGTGTGAACACGCATTGTGTATGAGGAGAATAGTCGTGGTTTGAAGATCTCCGTTACAAAGATCTGTCGAATAATTGTCTATTAATTGTTATTGTTTATGCAAAGGGTATGAACAGAGGAATAACAAAGAAAATTAATTGTTGTTGTTCACATCACATTGTAAACAGCGGCACACAGAATTGTGCGGATAATAAAGAATTTTAATTAAAACTAAACACAAATTTATTTTAATTTTATTTGTAATCTACGACCTTATATTTTAAACGTCTTTAAAAGTTAAAAACGTAACACAATGTTTATTTTTCTACATCTTTTATATCCAGTTTCATACTCCATTTGTTTTCATTTCCTGTTAACCTATAATACTATGAAGCAATGATTTTGATTTTGATTTTTTTTCTTTTTCACTTTGCAACTTATTTTATACTTTTCTTTTAACAGCAACAATAAATAAAAAAAAGAATAATGAAACTTTTCATTTATAAAGAAGCAATATTTGAAATTTATTTCCCACTGAAATTCGATTAAAAGGGTATTGTATTGTGTCGCACAATGTTTCTTTCAATACTTTTTTTCGTTCTCTGTTTTTGTCGGTTTCTAAGACTTCAAATGCTTTAAGGCTCTTAGCTGTTACCGCATTGAGTTTCTATCGATGCTTTTTGTTCTTGGAATTTTTTTTTAACCTTTGGTTTCTGGATTTTTAGTGGAAACGGAAATACATTTTTAGTCGTTCGTTATTAATGGTGTCCCGCAGGTAACATAAGTTACAACGTTATACACATACATATATATAATATATAATATGTATGTATATATAATATGTATGTATATATAATATGTATGTATGGGTATAGAAATATCGTAGATATGTATGTATGCTTAAGCGGCGGAAACAGGAAATGCGATTTATATGAGGTTAAATAAAATTCAAAATAAAAATGCAAAAAAAAAAATTCGAGTGTTTTTAAGCAAACATTTTTATTTTTAAAAATTAAACTTAATAATGAAATTACTTTAATGACTATTTTTTTAGTCATGCCATGAATAGTTTCTCAAAAATCTGTCGTTCTGAGTCTACGTTAAACTGTAGGTCCCGCCACTCACGTATAAAATTAACGTACACAACATAAGTGGTGTGAGAAGCTAGTCCGTAATCCTGACTGGAGGGTTGCAATGGCCAATTATGTATGTTATGTTATGTATTCCTTCTTTGTTACTCAACGTTCATACGAACGTGATTTTTGAAATCGCAGCAGTGTAAACGTAGGACTCAGAAAACCGACTAAAAAACACATTTTGAAATACGACTAATAAATGACTCAAATTATAATCATAAATGACGCAAAAAGGAGTCCAGATTAATACAAACATGACTAATAAATGACAATAAAAGGACTCCTAAATATACTGATAAATTACTCATAACAGACTCGTTTGCGATTAAACAATGACTGAAAGACGACTCGAAAAAGAAGCATAAACGAAGTTAAATACGAGTAATAAATGATCAGAAAGCGATTCAAAAATTATCACAAAACTATTCGAAAACGCATCGAAAATTACTCGAAATTAATATAGAAAATGACTCATAAATGATTTTTTGAGAAGAGTCGTCCGTAGTAACATTTTTCTCCCGACAAATGAGTCTTTTATGATCAGAAAATAAGCGCATATTCTTACTTTTCAATCGCGCAGAAGAATCAAAAAAGACTCGAATTTGATTAATATTTTCAAAAAATGCTGGCTGGGTCAGTAATTACAATAAATAGGCTGCAGTTCTAAGCAATTTCCTGCATTCATTACGACCCTTTAGTCAGGATTACGACCTGGCTTCTCACACCACTTGTGTGTGTTAATTTTATACATGAGCGGCGGGACCTACAGTTTAAAGTCGCCTCCGAACGACAGGTTTTTAGGAAGTCACAGGAGAAATATTTTTTCATATTTTCGTTTTTGATTTGGGTTTGAAGCGTGGCCTTTCGTCTAATAAGCCAACACACTTCCTACTAGACTACGTCTACTTGGATATAACATTCTTCCGCAATACCCGTAATAGCTTTTCTGGTTGGTGCGCATGCGAGAAGCCCAATTTACCACTACTCTGACGCATAAATCATTCCGAATTTCACCGCTGACATGGATTATGTTGGCTTTAACAACCGCTGTGGTTTGTGGCTTATTTGCATTCAACTGCGGCTTAAGAAAACTCCACTAGAAGAAATCTAATGGGTACAAATTGAACGATCTCGGAGTTCAGTACAATTATATCCACTACCATGCTATGCTTAAATCGCTTATGCGGAATATCCAATGAGTTTTGTTGCACGTAGAGCCCTTCTGTTGAAGCTAGCTGCCGTTGGTGCCAAAATCATACACGTTTAGGTTAAAAGAAATTGATTATCAACTACTTATAGTGCTCGTCATTGACAGTCAAGACCTGGGCGACGTTGTTTTTAAAGAAAAATGTACTGATGATAGTCCAAAAGTTACGCCAGCCCAAAAGCTAGACCAAACAGTGACATTCTTGGATCTTATGTGTACTGGTATCGTTTAAAATTTGACAATTTTGTGTGCTCAAGTAGCCATTCAACAATGAATACGATTTTTCGACGAAAATTTAATTCTGTTGTTAATTGCTCTACAATTTCGTTTGTTAACGTAGCCATTCATTGATGGTGAAGGTTTTTTGATGAAAATTAAGTTCAATTGTTAACTGCTCTCGATCTCATTCTGTGAATACAAGTTGTTGTCTGTGATTGTTTATCTTCATTTAGTGGGTTAGAAGAATTTTTTATGGTTGCAAATGAAAGTTACGACAAAAATTTTGCCAAGTGGATGTTTGGGAAAGGCTGGGTTCTTGCAAGTGACCCAAAATCGATTATGTCGGATTCTTCCTCAATCTCTTCGAGACAGCTTTCTCTTTCACTGACAGCAGTAATGTTTTCGACAAGTCTAGCGTTTTGTCAAAACGAAGGCTTGAACTTGAATTTATACACCACATTCCGAGTTCTTGTGAGTGAAGCAAAGCGATGATCTCAGATTCTCCTTTACACTTTCACAGACAGCGTCGATGTTTTCGACAGATTTTGCGTTTTGTCTACAAACGGATGTTAGCTACTGTTTGCTGAACCAGTCGACTCGAATTTATTCACCACATTTGCACCACAAAACTTATTAAAACACAAACAGTAAACCTATCTGCGAAAGAGAATTTTGCTTGGTTACATGAGCAATCCGCATCGTATGAAGTACTCATGTGACCTAAGTTCTAATCGTGATTTGAATTTTTAGGAAGGTATGAAGAGAGGATGCCCAATTATAGTATATGTTGAATAGTAGTAGTTGGAAAAACGATTTTAACGGTCATTGCAACACTTTTGCCAGGACTTCAACCTAGTTTCCTTAGAAGGACGATTATGGCGATCGTGCGAAGAACGTAGTACATTGCTTAAGCAAAACAGGTTTATTATTCGTACGTATTATTGAATACTTATCAGCCCATGGAGATTTGACAAAGTAAACTTAGTAAATGATACTTAGTTTGACAGATATATAGTGAATGTTAAAAGAAACTGTATATTAAAAAAAAAACAATACATACATACATACATAATTGGCCATTACAACCCTTCAGTCAGGATTACGGCCTAACTTCTCACACCACTCATGTTGTGTGCGTTAATTTTATACGTGAGTGGCGACTCCGAACGACAGATTTTTTTTTGAGAAACTTTTCATGGCAATTTTATTTACTCTCAGAGTTTTTGCCAGAAATCTGCTGAGAGGAAGTCGCCGAAGAAATATTTTTTTTTTTCATATTTCATTTTTGATGTCTGACCTGGGATACGAACCCGGGCTTTACGAATAGTAAGCCAACACACTACCTACTCTACCACGGCGACTTCAAACAATAAATTAACGTTATTTTATTGATTCATTGTCAATTTTTCAAATTGAAACAAAAAAAAAAAAAATTTCGGAATATTATAAAATTTTCTCGGGCACTCTCTTTAAGTGGTGAAAGTTGAAGGGTTATTGCTAAAATTTTATCCATAGTGTATACTTTCTATTGACGCTCACTGTAGGTTCAGCAAGATAGTCGTAATCTACAATCAAAGATCGAAAATCCTTGACTATTTCAATAAAATTTTTTATCCTGAAATCTTTTCCAGAACATAGTCTTCCATGATGGCATACCCTTAAAAATTTAATTTTTCCAATTTTTTTTTTGGAATTTTTTAAAAATATTTTTAAAAAATTTTCAATTTTGAGTTCGTTTTACAAAACTGATTATAAATAATTTTAATTTATTGTTGGAATTGTTTTTACTACAGCTAATAGAAAGTAGGCTTTATGATACTTTTTCCCGTATTTGTATTTTCCAATTTCCAATATAAAAATTAAATTTCAATCTTTAATTGAAATTGTAATACATAGTTTTTAATTACAAACAAGTTATTGCAAGCAGTAGCCCTCTTATATTTATTTTATATTTTGGCCTGGACTCTTAAATCTTAAATATTTGTATGAAATTACATACATTCTTGAATAAAACTATAATAATATATCAGAAACGTATATTGTTATCGAAAAATGTACAACAAAAAAAAAAAAAGAAAAAACAGAGAACTTTTAGTTTAATGAAAACATTTAATTTTTAAAAATATTATATTCGAATGGAAAAAAATGTTCAAAAAGTTCTTGAAATCATACAGAAATTTTATCAATTTTTTTTTCAATTTTTTTTTGTTTTTTTCTGCCTTAATTTTTTTTTTATTTTCCCAATGTGACCACATTTTCTATGTGGTTTTGTACAATTTAATGGCAAACAATATTATCAAATTGTGTGTGTGTGTCTGTGTGTGTCTGTGTTTGTTTCTCTGTTACAGTTACAGTAACTCGTATCCCCCTTCTATTTTGTCGATTGCTTTACAGCCAAGACCAATAGTTGAAGCAATTGCTGTTGCAAATACTACTGTTGCAGTTGAGTATGAGAATGTATACCAGTGTGCTTCTGCGTTGCTGTCTACACATGAAAGTTGGTAGGTTAAGCAGACAATTTTAGTGTTATTTTGAGTTTTAGAATGGATATGTAACATCTTCCTGGCAGTTGTCCTCTGGAAAAAACTCTGAGGTTAAATAAAATTGCCTTTAAAAGTCTCTCGAATCTGTCGCTTAAAATGGACTTTCAACTGTAGATCCTGCCACTCATGGATAAAGATAACACACACAACATGGGTGGTGTAAGAAACTAGGTTGTAATACTAGCTAAAGTGTTGCAATGACCGATTAAGTTAAAAGCATTTGTCCAACTACTACTATTCAACATATACTATAATAGGGCATCCTCTCTTCATATCTTCTTAGAAAGCGCGCTGTGGGAATTGCTTTTGGTAGGGGTATGAAATTCAAATCACGATTAGAACTTTGGGACTTTGGTCACATTTTGAGGGTTGCTCATGTAACCAATGCGGATTGCTCATGTAACCAATCAAAATACGCTTTCGCAGATAGGTTTACTGTTTGTGTTTCAATAAGTTTTGTGTTGCACAAAAAGCCTAATACAGCTGTAGAGACAGCTAATACAAGGATATTCATATAAAGTGTCTTTTAAGAGAACATTATTCGACTTCAATATCCTTTCAGATAAACGTACGAGAGGATAACAGAGAATTTTTTTTTGCACAAATTACTGATGAGCTCGCCAGCGCCAGTACGAATCACGCAATATCTGACATGCTACAGGGCATAGGTATTCCATTTGCCACAGTTAAATTGGAGATTACCTACTCGTTTTACAGGGAATCTATCAGTATTAGGCTTGCAATATTCTACATGCTACAGGACGTAGGTATTCCGATTGATTCAGTCAAAGGGGATATTACGCACTCATTTTACAGGGAGGCTTAATCCTGTTGGCAGTAAGAAGGTATATGACACGTACACATACATTATTAGTCATCACAACCCTTAAGTCAGGATTACGACCTACCTCCTCTTCCTTACTTTATTGGCAATTTAAAACCCGATCAACATCCTTCCAGGCGCCTCTGCTTCTTGCGCGCCTACGCCAGTTGGTCACACCAATCGATGACAAGGCATCCTCGATTTAATCAAATACCCGTCTCGCTGAAGCATCCTCCCCCATTCGAACGACATGGCAGAGCCAGCGCAGCCACTGGATATTAATACTCTAAACAACATCCATTTCGTTGAGAAGCTCATACAGCTCACTGATCGGATCGGATGCGGAAATCATGGCAAACTCTCACTGGCGAGTGTATTAATTTTATACAAGAGTGCCAGGACATGCAGTTACAAGCCGAACGATAGATTTTCTAGAAACTTTTCATGGCAATTTTATTTACTCTCAGAGTTTTTGCCAGAAATCTGCTAAGTGGAAGTCACGGCAGAAATATTTTTTCATATTTCGTTTTGATGTCTAACCTGGGGTTTAAACCGTGGTCTTGCGTCTAATAAGTTAACACACTACCTACAAGGCTACAGCGACTCCAATTCCGATTGCTTCAGTCAAATTGGGTATTACCCACTCGGTTTACAGGGATGTGTAATCTTGTTGGCAACAATAAGGTATGTGCACTATTAATAGACTCTGATGGGCACGCTTGGATAGGAAAATATATTTCATCACTTTTTGACCTCACACTTCATTCACCGATTACTGCAATAAGAAGGTTTTTTCAGAGTCAGGTTAGTTTTCCTCTGGGGAATGTTTGATATCTAGGTTAAACATTGATTGTGGTATCACAATATGCCTAAATACTGGCCTGAGTGGAAACTCTTCTTTCTAGGAGGGTCCGCCTCGTTACACTAGCTAATTGTCACTGAAAGCACTGGCTTTTTAAATGGCAAAATCACGGCTGGACGTGCAGTTGTTTGCTCAGTTTAAACAAAACTGAACGCCGATCGATTTTATGTTCTGCAAGGTCCTATGGTACATGGCACACGAAGAACTAATTAGAGCCAGTGCTCTATTGTGGGATTAAGTAAACAAAAGTCAAAAAGAAACTCTCCAAATTTAGATAGCCGAGTGAATACAAGTCATTGTCTTCTGGTGGTTTATCTTCAGTTCCTCGTTTAGACGAATTGTTTGAATAGAAAGATCATTTCTATCCTTTGTAGATTTTTCACTTTCTTACAGGGTTTAGCGTTGTGCGATTAAGTATCCAAAACTCAGTGCGGTGATGGGATCGAATATTCGCAGAGCGGTACTAGTGTCTTTATAGACGAGGCGCTTCTAAAATCCAAATAAAGCGAACATATTTTTTATACCATAGTGAACCATATTATCACTCTTGCCAACAGGTGCTACTATGGTCTCAATAGGCAATTGAGTAGCAGAGACCTCTCTCGAACGACAAAACTAACACTCTACAAGACACGCATCCTATCCGTGCTTCTTTATGGCGCAGAGGCATGGACCATATTAATCACTGATGCAGCAGCCTTGAGAGTGTTCGAGAGAAAAGCCCTACGTAAGATTTTCGGTCCTGTACGAGTTGGCGATGATTTCCGTATTCGAACCAACAGTGAACTGTGTGAGCTCCTCAACGACATATACGTTGTGCAGCGTATTAATATCCAGCGGCTGCGCCGGATCGGCCATGTCGTTCGAATGGAGGAGAATGCTCTGGCGAGACGGGTATTTGATGCGGGAATCTGCGGAATTCGGCAAAGAGGACGACCTTATATGCGTTAGAAGGACCAAATCGATGAAGCCCTTTTCGATTGGTGTGACCAACTGGCGTAGGCGCGCTAGAAGCAGAGGCGCCGGCAGGCCGAAATCCGTTAAACGGGTTGTTAATGGCCAATTAAGTAAGAAAGAACCAGATTATCAGCATAATTAAATTAGAGGCTATGAAATGCCACGAACACTTGTTATTTTATTTATTTTATTCATCTCTCATTATGCACATAAAAATCTTGAAGTATTTCCACTCTTGTAAGTGCCGTTTTGATCGTATAGCTCAGGCTCAAGTCTATGTTTGCTTTTTCACAAACCAACCAACAAATTGTTGTCTTCCTTGCGTTACAAAAATTTTTTGTTTGGAGTTTTCGATTCTTTTTTTTCTTTTTTTTAATTCGGCATACAAGAAACTTTGCAATCGAGATTTTATTGAAAACTATAAAATTTTTGTAATTCTCTAATGTTTTTCTATGTTGTTGGATATTTTCCAACATAAAAACGGAAAAAAGGACAAAAAAATGAAAATAAATTTTAAAAAGATTTCTTTATTTTCACAACTTAACAATTGTCTGTGCCATAAAAAAAAGAGTTTTTAAAATGAAATCAGGAAAATCCTTAACAATAAAATCGTATAGGAAACTTGCACACAGAAAGGACAAAGTTTATCTGGACAGTTTTTTTTCTAAAGAGAGCTTAAAGTAATGTATGTTATGAAGAGAGCAAAAGAGAGGGAGAGAGAGAAAAAAGAAAGAGAAGAGAGAGAAGAGAGAGAGGTAAATATATTTGAAAAATGATAAATAAAGCTGTATTAAAGAATTGTTACAAGGAATAGAAAATAATTTTTAATTATTAATGCCAGGTGTTTGGAAAAAGAATTAAAAAGTTTCGTGGTTTTATTTTTAATTTTAAATTTTAAAAACCATTATCATGTAGAGGGTATTCCAACAGGGACTTCCAAATTTTGAAAGTTCTTGGTTATTCAGTATGTTCTTCCAAACCACTATGCATGGATTGCCGCCATAGTCTAGTATGTAGCGTGTTGACATATTAGACGTGAGGCCACGGTTCAAAGCCCAGGGAAGACATTTCCAATCAAACCGAATGTGAAGAAAATATTTCTGGGGTGACTTCCTCTCAGCAGCAGATTTCTGGCAAAAAGTTTGGGAGAAAAAAACGCTAGACCAACATCTGTTTGTAGAGGAGACATAAAATCTAACGAAAACATCGATGCTGTCCGTGAGAGTGTGAAGGAGAATCCGAGACAGTCCTTTTTGCATCGCTCACAAGAACTCACCCTTTCGCAGACCTTCACTTGATGAACCTTTCATCGGGACTTAGATCTGCAACCATAAAAAATTCTTTTAACCCAGCAACTGAAGCCAAATGACCGTAAACAATGACTTGTACTCACTCGGCGATCACAACTTGGTTAATATTTGTTTTTGTGACTTGCTTTGTTTTCATACAAAATTTATTTGAACCAGGAGCTGAGAGCAAACAACGTGTATTCGCTGTATGGGCTCTAAAACAATTAAAAACTGATTCTAATTTTCATTGAAAAATTATGTTCAGCGATGAGACTCAATTCTACTTGAATGGATACACAATTGGCAGATTTGGGACGATACCAATCCATATGAGAAAAAAAACTGTCCAATGACACTTGAAAGTGTCACTGTTTATAGTTGATTTTGGGCTGGCGGCCTCATGGATATATAAGGAAACAAAATTGTGGAATTTGAGACGATGTCATCCACTGTAGATCCCGTCACTTATGAATAAAATTAACACATACTGCGTAAGTGGTGTGAGAAGCTAGGCGGTAATCTTGACTGAAGGGTGGTTAGAACCAATTATGTATGTATGTATCATCCACATAAAATCATTAAGCGTCTAATGCATCCCGGAAAAGTTAGTGTTTGGTGCAGATTTTAGGCTGGTGGCGTTATTGGTCTCATATTCCTTTCAGAATGCCATTAGTCACTATCAACTTCGACTTCTGTACGTCGATGATCACCATTTTTTTTGTTTGATTTGCATGGTCTGGACACGAAATACATGTGGTGTAGAGTTGGGTAGTTCGCGAACGAACTAGTTCAATTGAACTATTCACACAACTGAACTAAAAGAGCCGCTCATAATAATGAGCTCTTTTAGCTCCGTAGTTCAGTTGGTTCTTGTCCTCGTTTCTTATTCGTTCATTTCGTTCTTTTATTTTGTTTATCGTTCTCATGTGTGTAGTTCACGAACGAACTATATAGTTCAATTGAACTATTCAACGAGAGTTGTGTAGTTCACGAACGAATTAGTTCAATTGAACTATTCATACAACTGAACTAAAAGAGCCAACTGAACTAATGAGTTCTTTTAGCTCCGTAGTTCAGTTGGCTCTTGTTCTCGTTTCTTATTCGTTCATTTCGTTCTTATTCGTTCTTTTCTGTTGTTTATCGTAGTGTTAAATAGTAGTGCCATCATTGGCGGTGTTACCACATACTAATAAAATAACTTATGGCAACATTTTTCCTACAAAAGCGCGAAAATTGCAAAAAATAAAAAAATAAGCAAATTAAAATAATATATTTTTTCAATTTAACTCAAAGAAGGGTTAGGCGAGAAATATCCACAGAAATTCTTATTAAATATACTTTTATAAAAACATATGTAATTTTTGACGATGTATTAAAATTAAAATTTTTTGCTTTTGAATTTCTTGAATATAATTCAAATTTTATACATTAGAAGTAATAGCACATAATAGCTAAAAAAAATTTATAATATATTTCTTTTAATAAAATTTCTAAGTGGGCTCCATGGAAAGTTAGTGCATAGCGTAACGATTGTGAGTTTGACTCTCACAAGATAATCTGGTCTGTTACGCTAATAAGTATGTTTTTATAAATAATAGTGTCAACTAAAAATCTATAAGATTGAAAAAATTTAAATAAGACAAAAGAGATTGTAAATGTATTTATTTATATATGTATATAAATAAATAAAAAAATATTTTTATGTTTATGTTTTTCTTAATATTTATATTTTATGTATATATTATTGTTTTTAACGATTCAATTATCAAAATTTCCGCCAATCCATTGACTTAACTTTTTGATAGAAATTCAAATTTTTCGACACTGGTAGGTCAAAAAATCTTGCCAATAATCGGAAAAGGGTTCAATTTCAAAATCTGGATTTGCAAAATTCTCGCTAAACACTAGATTTCATTCATTTATTGCTGGGTATTCAAATTTTTCAGAGCAGGTAGGTAAATTGTCAAAGAAATAAATTGTAGGAAATTTCCGTCATAGCAATAATACCAAAACAGTGCTAAAAGGGCCGCAATTGAAAAATGGGTTGAATGTGGTCATGCTACCTACCCTACAAGTGTAACGTCACACAAAACAAATGTTATTCTCGTCATAGCAATAATGTCAAAAGAGTGCTAAAAGGGCCGCAATTGAAAAATGGGTTGAATGTGATCATGCTACCTAACCGTACAAGTGTGACGTCACACAAAACAAATGTTATTCTTACTGAGAGTTTTCTGTAGCATTCACCCATTATGAAAAACTGCTCAATAGCTCTCTTCATGTTTTTTTCTGGAAAAAAACATTCGACTTACAGAATCAGGGTAAAAAATCAAAATGAGAGTTATTTGTAATAAACATTTTTTTCTCAGGAAGAGAGCCACATATATAAATAGACAACATGGGTGAATCAAGCACTAGTTATTCGAAAGAGTTCATATTGGTATAGTGTCGGATAATCAAAGTGATCTAAGTGAATTTTTATTGGTATAGTGTCGGATGATCAAAGTGATCTAAGTGAATTTTTATATTTAAAAATGGCTGAAAAAAGAAAATTTAGCGCAATATGGACTCATTTCACGGCAGAAGAAGGTAATAGAGCAATGTGTAAATATTGCAAAATAAACCTAAGCATTGCTGGGGGTTCTCATGGGAATCTTTCTCGACATATGAGAACAAAACATCCGCTTACACCATTAAATCAAGAAAGACAGACTACAATCCCACCAGAGGTACTCGAAGAAGACATGCCAGACGTACAACCTTCTACCAACTTCCAATCCAGGCAAAGTGCAACGCTCCCTCAGCAACCCCAACAAAATATAACACAATATTTTCATAGGCCTCCATCCGTACGTACTGTTGAGCTAATCGATAGACAAGTGTTGAAAATTATAGCCAAAGGACACCATGCTCTACGAATTGTAGATGAACCGGAATTCAAACGGCTAATAGAACTTGTCTCAAATTGTTCGGGATACACGCTTCCTACAAGAAAAACTATATCAAATAATATTATGGAAGCGGTTTATGGAGATATCTTAAGCCAAGTAAAATCTCAACTATTATCTGCTACAGTAGTCTGTTTAACTACCGATGGATGGACTTCGAAAACAAATGATAGCTACTTGGCTATAACTGCTCATTATATTAGCGAAGATATGCAACTAAAATCACATTTAATAGCATGCGACAAATATGACGACACACATACTGCCGAAAACCTAAAAAATTTTATAAAAAAAACAGGTGCAAGAGTTTGGTATTGAAAATAAAATTACGGCAATTGTGAGCGATAATGCGGCAAATATTACTGCAGCAATACGTATGGGAAATTGGAGTGGAATTCGCTGTTTTGCCCATTCATTAAACCTGATCGTGCAATTAGCACTTGCGGAGGTGAGTGATACTGTTTCTAAAGTGAAAAAATAGTAGAATTTTTCAATAAAAGCACACAAGGTATGAAAAAGCTAAGAGAATCTCAAAGGCAAATGAAACTCCCAGAGCTAAAATTAAAGCAGGATGTTCCAACACGATGGAACTCTACGTACGACATGCTTAACAGGATTGTTGCCGTAAAAGATGCTGTAATTTCAACCCTGTCGCTCACAAAACCCGATTTATCTTTGGCACTTCAAGATTGGGAGGTTTTAGACGAACTAATACCAGTTCTCGAGCCATTTTATGAGGTTACGAAAGATATTTCAGCTGAAAAAAATGTAACCCTATCAAAAGTTTTAGTTTTGTGTAATCTATTAGAAAGTGTAATTTCGGATTTTAACGCAACTAAAAGTCAAATAAAAGTACTGATTTCCGTGATGAAAAGAGAAATTACTAATCGTTTTGGTGAACTAGAACGAAGTAGTTTATATGCAGAGAGCACAATCCTAGATCCCAGATTTAAAAAATTAGGTTTTAAAAATGACAGCTCCTATGAAAACGCTGTGAAATTATTGCGCAACAGAATCGGCCAAATTAGACTACCAAATACTGAAACACCTGATACGGAAGGAAGTATTGCTGAAGTTCCACAAAAAAATATTTGGAAAAAATTCGACATGAACTTCAGTCGACTTACAAAATCTGGCAATAACATAGCTGCTGGAATTAGAGAATTCGATAAGTACGTAAACGAGGAGTACCTGGAAAGAAGGAAAGACCCTCTTGCGTCGTGGAATGAACGCGGGCATTTGTATCCAAGGGTGTACATGTATGCTTTAAAACGCCTTTGCATAGTAGCCACATCTGTACCATGTGAGCGTATTTTTTCAGCAACAGGACAAATAATAAACGAAAGAAGGACCCTCATCAAACCAAATAAAGTTTCCACTCTTGTGTTTTTACACAATAACATGTGAGCCAAGTTACTATTAACTTTATATCAAAAATGTAAATACAATGTATATTATATTATTATATAAACATATTATAAATGTTTTTTTTAAATTAAATTAATAAATGTGATTGCAATAGACTGAATTACTATTAGTTTCTATTTTTTGTATTTATTTTATTTTTGTTTTTTATGTCCCTATAATTAAATTAAGATTTTCAAAAGCTGCATTTTTTATTTTTCAATTTATTTTTTTCCTTTTAAATATATGTATATATTTAGATAAGTTTTGTTGTTATTATTAGTTAGTTAAGTAATTTTGATTAAAAAGCGCTTCAAGCACATAAATGAATTAATAAAAATGAAAATGTGTTAAATACTATACTATATACTGTTTTTATTTTATTCAATAAGTTGATATAAATACACGGAATGCATTAATTCCTTTAAATGTATATATGTATTGTTTACATCATTTTAAATATAAATAAAATTGAGAAAGAGAGCGGAGTTGTTTAAAAGTACTGAACTATTGAACTAAAAGAACGAACTAGTTCATTACAGAGAGCTGAACTAGAAAGAGCGAACACTCAAAAGAGCTAAAGAACCCAATTCTAATGTGGTGTGAACAGAACAGCACACATACATAAATAATTGAACATTACAACCCTGCTGTCAGAAGGTTACGACTTTGTTTCCCACACCACTTATGTTATGTGCGTTAATTTTGTATATGAGTAGAGAGACCTACAGTTTAAAGTCAAGTCCGAACAACACATGTTTGATAACTTTTCATGGCAATTTTTTATTTACTCTCAGGGCTTTTGTCCGAAATCTGAAGGAGTCGCCGAGGAAATATTTTTTTTTACATTTCGTTTAGTTGGAGATGTTCGACATCGGGTTTGAACCTTGGCCTCACGTCTAATAAGCCCGAATACCACCTATTAGACTACGCCACTTCAGACACAGTGTGAGACAGCTCTGGTGAAATTGAATATTTTGTCCAAGAGATTCGAAGGCATTGTCTTTGTCATATCGAGGTAATGTGAGCTATCAACCGAGATTAGGTGATTTCATCTCGTTAAGCATTTTCTTTTGGGACTATCTTAAGTCACAGCTGAGTATAAATAAGTGAGAAGCCATAGTAGTCCTCAAAGCCAACCTATGCCAGCGGTTAAATTCAGCCTGATTTATACTGCAGAGTAATTACAAATTAAACTTCTCTGATGCGTTTCACCCAGAGAAGCTGCAAGCCTTAGCGGTGGTCTAAGCCAACATAAGCTATGCCATTAGTAAAACTCTGCCTCATGGAAAATGAGACATTTTGGATGCACTCCACCCAGAGAAGCCGTAGCGAACATTTGAATGATTTTAGTTTACTTATTGAATGGCCTCAATATGTCTTTCCAACGAATAACAAATTTTGATTTTGTTTTTTTTTTCATTTGTTGTCAATTTAAGGCACTTAAAGAAAGACCCTATTTAAAGAAGTATTAAAATCTGTTGCATTTGTCCACAACGTAGGGTCCTAACCACTAGACGATCACGGTCGCCGTGGTGTAGTAGGTAGTGTGTTGGCTTACTATTCGTAAAGCCCGGGTTCGTATCCCAGGTCAGACATCAAAAATGAAATATGAAAAAAAATATTTCTTCGGCGATTTCCTCTCAGCAGATTTCTGGCAAAAACTCTGAGAGTAAAATAAACTGCCATGAAAAAGTTTCTCAAAAATTCTGTCGTTCGGAGTCGACGTTAAACTGTAGGTCCCGCCACTCACGTATAAAATTAACGCACACAACATGAGTGGTGTGAGAAGCTAGGCCGTAATCCTGACTGAAGGGTTGTAATGGCCAATTATGTATATGTATGTATGCATTTGTCCACCAAACCAGGAATCTAAAGTTAACTTTTAACTTCCAGTTTTCCAATTTTCGTGTTCTAAGGAAGCCAGTAAGCTACAGTGACACATATTTGTATGGGACTCATGGTATATTTCAATGCAGCTTGTTGTATCGTAGTTTTTTTCTTCATTTATTTATCCTCCTTTTAATTAAAAACTAAAAGATTTCTATAATAAATTGAATATTTATTCCCATCATTTGGCATTTAAGTAAGCCAACTGTACTCCACAGAAAAAACCCAACATTTTTATTCATAATCTCCCATGGCTGCTATTATACGCGTTCGCAGATAAATAAACGTTTTTTTGGGGTTTGTTTTTCTCCCCATTTCTATAATTTAGTAAAGTTTAGTTAAGCTTTTTAAAAAAATAAACAACTGCAGAGCAGAATAAAATAAAATTCTGTTGAAAACATGGAACAACTTTTTGCAAAATATTCGAAAATGGTCCAATAAATTCAATGAAAATTATACTCACAATTATTTCCCTACTTTCTACTTTCAGTAGTTATTTATTCTACAACAACAACAACAACAAACACAATAACTAAAACAAAAATAGAAAACAAAAAATGTAAAGGAACTCAAGGTAATATCAGGCGAATTAATAAAACGTGTTTCTGGTTGCTTTGTTCTACTTTTTTTGGTTCTCTTTTTGTTATTTTACATAATAAAACAATTAATTTTGTTCTCTTTTATGTTATTCTCTTTTTTTCTCCCTCTCTCTCTCTTTCTGCTATACCTTGTGAATTTTATGAGTTTAAGTATGTGCAAAATGGAGTTTTTGCGAAATTAGGGTCTAATTTTTATGATTTTTAGGTTTTTATTACTAAAAGCGTGAAAGTTTTGGTTTTTAATTGTTTAAAAAATAATATGAGAAGCATTAGAGTTTAAGCGACTACGATAGGTACTACCCAGCTATAGGGCGATTGCATATTTAGTCATTACAACCCCTCAGTTAGGATTACGAACCTAGCTTCTCACACCACTTATGTTGTGTTCTTTAATTTTTATACATGAGTGGCAAGACCCACAAGCTAAAAGTCGTCTACAAATGACAGATTTTTGCGAAACTTTTCATGGTAATTTTATTTCACTCTCAGAGTATTTGACGGAAATCTGCTGGAAGGAATTCGTCGAAGTTGCCGTTTAGTTGAAGATGTCTGACCTCTGCTTTGAACCGTGGCCTTATACCTAATAAGAAAACATAATAACCATTTAACTACGGCGTCTATTTTACTATTTGAGAATGAATATTTCTATGTGGCTGAGTGGTACAATGGGTCAATTCGACCTCCGGGTACTGTACTTGTCTTAATTGACAAGTACACGTCCTCTAACCTAACCATGAGGCTGAGTGTCCTGAAGTTTTAGTAGAGACGTTTGTTTCCTACAACTTTTGGAAACAACTTCTCTACGAACTTCATAATACCTACAGGCAATGCTACCTCTTGAGAAAAAGTATAACTTAATCAACAGAAGTTTCTCACCAACACTAAAACAAACGTGTTTTCTAGGCAACGCCTGATGTCATACCAAGGATCAGCTCCAATTAACTAGGTAGGTAGGTACAGAGTTTGAAAGAGAGGCGACCTACCAAGGTTCCCATGCCAACTTATGTACACATAATCTTATATATAAAAATGAAAATGTGTTTATTTGTTTGTGGGTTTGTTTGTTTGTTCGAAGTCTATAGACGGCTAAACGGCTTGACCGATTTTCTTGAAATTTTAACAGTACCTGACTGTATGTCTGGAAGGAACTATAGGCTACTTTTTATTTTAAAATTTCAAGTAGGCAAGGTGCGACGCCCACATACCCAATAAGTATTTAATGTCGCATATCTCATAAACTGCAAGAGCTAGAGTCCTCAAATTTTGCATGGACGACTTTGACGTATATATGAACAAAATGGGTGGATTGGCTACAGTGGGCGCGTCACTTCCCATATGTTTGCTTGTATGTACCTTATAGAATCGTAAACTATGCATTTGATCATGTTATGATATTTAGATAAGTTGTTGCGCATGAGCCGGGGAAGGTTTCTTAATTGGCATGACTAATTTCCAGCAGGTGGCGCCACTGAAAATTACTTAAAATCTATTAAATCGTAAACTGTGCATTCTTTAATAAAGTATTACGAGCCTCAAAATCAGACGAGCATTGAGAATGGAAAATCTTCGAGTATATGCCGCTGAATCCCGTTCGCTTAAACCACTTGAACAACGAGAAGTGAGATTAGAAACTGATCGAATGCGTACTACTCAGGCTCGTTCATCAGAATCATTAGGACAACGGGAAACAAAATCAATAAAATGATTGAAAATTAATTGAACATTTGTGTCTTTCCTTCAAATTTATTTTAGTTGGTGGCGCAGCAACACGCGCAGGGTACAGCTGGTACATTATATATGCTAGTGGTGCGCTTACCTTATCCATTGCAGGAAGTCTGTATGTTGTGCAAACTTATTTAAATACTTAGAGTCCATTCATCTGAAATGAGTTATATCTGGTGTAATGCATACATACATACATAATTGTTCATTACAACCCTTTAGTCAGGATTACGACATAGCATCTCATATCACTTACATATGTTGTGTGTGTTAATTTTATATATGAGTGGCGGGGCGTACAGTTTAAAGTCGACTCCGAAAGACAGATTTTTGAGAAACTTTTGATGGCAATTTTTATTTACTCTCAGGGTTTTTGCTATAAATCTGCTGAGAGGATTAAGCTGATGCTCGAGCTTACGAAAGCCTTAGAAAATATCGAATGGAAATGTAAAAAACTTTATTGATAGTCAAGTCACCATCAGATCCCAAAGAAAGTGTGAAAAAATTGCGGGGTTTCCCAAGGAGAAACATTGAAATTGAAGGTAACAACAATAAACAAATTCACATATGATATTGGTACTCCAAAGGAGAGGAGCAAACACATGATCTCATAATATACTGTACACATTTATATCCCGGGGTTAATGGACAAACTAGTGTAGAGACCTATCCAATCGGACCTAATGTGTACATATAATAGAATAGATTTGAGTTAAATGTAATCAAAGTCCATCTAAAAAATCCCATAGCAATTATATTGACACACGAGAATTCATAACCAGAAAGAAGGGGAGACAGAGAACGGTTATAATTACCAATTATGTAAAGGGTGCTCCATTTAAAAGTTTAAATTTAAACATGAAATAAAACTAAAATGGTTTGAAATTTTGCCAAATATAATTTTTTTTGTTATGAAGACGCGGAAGATCCGCTAGAATTTTTGCCTAGAATTGTAGTTTTTGTATTTACTTTTAGGTTAGGATATCCCGAAAAAATTAAAAATTTTTAAAAATCCATTACAATTGTCATATTGTAGCTTGTAAATGTTCTTTAACCGTTTGATTGCTACAAGGCGCAGAAGCGCTGCGTTCATTTGTTACGAAAATCGCATTTGAGCTGCGAATTTCAGTGTAAAAATTTAGTCAAAGAGCAAAAATAAAATTAAAAGACGATATATAGGGTCTTCTCTTTATACATAGGTTATTAGAATTTTGTAGATTTTTTATTATAATAATTAATTGTAGTTTTCGAACGTTCTCACCAGAATCGCTTAGCAGTCAAACGGTTAATTCCAAATTAATAGTATACGTGGTATTTAATTGCCATTGAAATATTTATATTACTCATACGCATCATATTACATGTATTTGAAAAATTACTCTAAAAAGTATGCAATAAAAATCTTCGATTATGTTATGTATGAAACCAATGTAATTAAATATCACTCATACGTCACACTCATACGTCACGTGCTGTTATGGATTTTACGTACTAAATATGCGCATAATCATCTCAGAGGCTAGTTTAAATTTAAAAATGCAATCGACACAATAACAGTTTGAAATTTTACCAAATTTATATTATTGTTGTAAAGTTCCGGTTATAAATGGTATATTATTTCCATACATATGGCTACCGCAGCTGGCATCACAATACATGATTCGAAAGAAGCAATTTTCGTGTACTTTTTCGAGTGTATGGGGTCTTGTCTCGGTAATGGCATCGCGACTATTGACCTTCAAATGCTCAACTGTCTGTGGTTTGTTGGCATAATACTTTTCTTTAACAGCGCCCCACAGAAAATAGTCCAACAGTGTCAAATTGTAGCTTCTTGGCGACCAATTAATATAACTATTTTGGCTAACTGAACGGCCATCAAAGGTTTGACGCAATAAATCGAGATGTACAGCAAGTTGCACCATTCTGTTGAAATTAAACATCGTCCACATCACTACCAAGAAGAGCGGGTACAAAAAAATCGGTTATCATGGCGCGATAGGTGTCTAAATTGACCGTAATGGTTGCGCCATTCTCATTTTCAAACAAATATGCGCCAATGATGATGAAGTCGCCGTAGTCTAGTAGGTAGTGTGTTGGCTTATTACACGTAAAGCCAATAAGCCACAAACAACAATGATCATCTAAGCCAACATAATTTATGCCATCGATGAAATGCAGTCTGATTTAATAGCCATAGTCATAGAAAATGAGACATTTCGAATGCTATCCATCCAGAGAAGCCATAGACGGCATTTGAAAGATGTTATATACTATACAGTAGCAGTATTCTAGTAGGTGGTGCGGTGGCTTATAGACAGGAGGACACGGTTCAAGCGCCAGGTCTGACATCTTTAACAAAACGGAATATAAAAAAAATATTTCTTCGGCGACTTCCTTTCAGCAGATTTCTGGCAAAAACTCTGAGAGTGAATAAAAAATTGCCATGAAAAAGTTACTCAAAAATCTGTCGTTCGGAGTCGACTTTAAACTGTAGGTCTCGCCACTTATGTATAAAATTAACACAACCCACCAAAGGGGTGTGAGAAACACAATGTACAATGGGTCGATTCGACCTCCGGGTACTGTACTTGTCTTAATTGACAAGCACACGTCCTCTAACCCAACCTAACCTATGGGTCAATGATGCCAAACTGTCACTTGTACTGGGTGCATTGGCTTATGTAGAACCATGTGTGGGCTTTCTTTTCCCTAAATATGTCAATTTTGCTTATTAACGTACCCACCAAGGTGAAAACGAGATTCATCCGAAAAGACGATTTTTTTTGTCAAAATTAACATCATCAACATCATGTTCTCGTTGGTCCATCTAGAGAAACGAAAATGAAGCGGATACTCATGCACTCCTGAACAAATTAAACTTTGTAAGGCGTCATATCTTACGGATACCCTCAGCTGCAGCTTCGATATTTTCAGGTATCACGGCTTGTCGTATCAACAATGAAATCAGTTTCAGGAACTTTAGCATTAAACTTGCGTATACCGGGCACTGTTGGTCCTTCTTGACATTTTCGTTCAATTTCCGACCAATTGTCTCTGTTTTTTGGAAATAAATTTACAAAAAATTCCAACGTTGCTCAAGCGCAAATTTAAATTTTGCGTCAGAAGAGAATGACATACGTATTGCCAGATTCAAAATAACCGATGCTTCAAATTTGAAATGGTAGATGGAGCACCCTATATATACTGGAGTACCAAAGGAAAGTTCTTGAGCTCTGGTTCTTTCGTAGTGAAAAGCAGATTTCACATTTTGAGCTTTATTTTATCGCAACATTTACTTGGAGAAAGTTTCTTGGTTTTAGTTTGTGCTGGTTAGGATTTGGGGAACTTTTGCTTGATATATCTGCCTTCGATTCTACACTAATTTCTTGAGTTTAAGGCATGACTCTCCGTATTATTTAGTGCCCTATTGTGCATATAGCAATCGTAACATTTAAATTATGTAAGTTGCTTACGTTAAATTAGTTTCCTGTGCTAAAACCTTACAGCCATAATATGCTTCTAGATTACAACGGCTGTTTGCCTATACAATTTATTATGAAGCAAAACTTTTCTTAACAATTTTTTTTTTATGTAATTAAACCACTTTAAGCAAATTCTACTACTTGGTGTAAATGATGTTTGTAATGATGGTTGGCTTTATTACTTCAAATAGAACAACTCAATATAAACAATGGATTTGTGTTTTGCCAACTCATTTTGTAAAGCACTTACTTACTATTTGCACCTCTAATTGGAACATCAAGAACAACAATAAAAACAATAAAAAAAATCTTGACTTTTATGCTGAAATTTTGTTCAAAAAGCAACAACAGCAATAAATAAATTGAAAAGTAATAAAAAAGGAAATAAAACAAAAAAACACTTCAACGCCCACAATTTTACTGGCACTTCATTGCCGTAGACGGCATCAATGCAGGCAAGAGAAACAAGAACAAGTCATTGTATTGTTTAAGGGCGTATTTTTAAAAGTGCAACGATTTTTGCTTACACGAATATAAAAAAGCACGTCTAGATTTTTACGTACATACATAAGTGTTTGTTGGGTGTGTGTGTGTGTGATACGCTTTCCTGTTTAGATTTCTATCACAATTGCATTGTTCGTTTGCACTCTTTTCTTTCTTTGTCTCACTCTTTGAATTCCATTTTTAAACCATTGTGGGCCATGTGGTGACACTAAAGTTTTCAACCAAAATACATACAAATTTTGAAGTTTTTTATTTGAGAAGAAAAGCAAAAAAAGGAAAAAGAAGTCTTTTTTTATTTTTGTTTAAGCACAATGAACGATAAACAAATCGTAAAACATTTTTGCAATATATTTGCTGATGCACACACACACACACACACACAAAAGCAAATGTGCTCTTACACATGGGGCTTAGCTTCGGGCTACCATGGGGGTCAGTAGGTGGCGGATAACTGAACGGCCTATCCCAGGTAGGTTAGCTGCGAATAACCAATATCTGCGACATGGCGAATCGATGCCGCCATTAACTAGGCATCATCCCACAGGGGGTTCCCTCAAGAGATGGGAAAATAGGAGAGTAACGACTCCGTGGTTCCCTCAGTTCCACCGAAGCGGCGAACTACGACGCCCTTGATTGGGGCATTAGAACCGAGCCCGGTAAGGTTCTAATTATGGTATACCGGAAAATGGATTTGAATTGGTGATATAGGCTGACGATGGCAGTATTCCGGCACTTTAGTAAGCGGTGTGATAGCTGGCTGAAATGGCTGTCGGGCTAATGCTGTCATTGCCCCCGACCCGTTAAAATGATGGCAAGTCTGTCGGTACGTTCCTGATTTATCACCGTTAAGTTGGTGTTGTAGGACCAGATGCGAATCCCTGGTTTACGTCGACCTGGCTCTGAACACGTATTCCCATGAGGTTATGTGTCAACCCTCGCGTGGCCTCCCTGCTTATGCATAGATAACCACGGGGTCTTTTGTGGCGACTACAACGATGGATTAGGACAGCGGCCGAGAGTTGGGGCCCAAATGAAATGATGAATAATAGAAATAAACCTACGAATAAAACGATGAATGATATGAATACCTTGGAGCTGAACGCTTTCGGTCAGAGCTCAAGGATTCTAAGATCTCCTGTCCGGAATCGGGAAATGAACCCATTCGGTCAGAGTACGAGGACTCCGAGATCACCAGTAGATGGAGAATCTTCAGGATTGGTGGCATCGGGGTCGGAACCGACGCGAAGCAACCCGACGGCATCGACCAGCGGGGTTTTTGGTCAACTCGGAGACCAAATTAGGAGCTTAGTTGATATGATGGAGGATGGAAAGAGGAGATCAATCCATCAGCCGATGAGAGATGCAATCGACTCTATTAAGACCCTATACGACCTGTACGCAGGTGAATTGAGGGGGCAGTCAACTGATGAGAAGAGTTGCAGCAGTTCTGCAACTCAAACTTCGCCCTGTATGAGAAATCAGAAGGGCAAGAGGAGACAGGAGGAAACTGTTGAGGCTCCCGAAGCAAAGAGGAGAACTCCAAATCCAGCACCGAAAGCTTTGGTTAGGAGGACTACTGAGACGACTCTGAGTCAGCAGGTAAACGCTCAGGAATCGACTGGAGAGCCAGGGTGGCAAAAAATCACTAAAAAGAAAAGGAAGGAAAAGAAACCTCAGGAGAGGAAAACAAAGCCTGATGCGATAACGATAGCAACGAGGGATGACACATCGTATGCTGACATTTTGAGGAGGGTTAAAACGGACCCTAAGCTCTGTAAATTAGGTGAAAACGTGACAAGAATTCGGAGAACCGTCAAAGGGGAGCTACTATTTCAGCTCGGCAAGAACGGTGAGCGAACGGAGGACCTCAGAGGAGCCATTGGAGAGCTCCTAGGGGAATGCGCTACTGTCCGCGCTCTAAAGGAGAGGAGGACAATTGAGATAAAGGACATTGATGAAATCACGGAGAAGGGAGATGTATATAACGCAATACAGAACATTCCAGGTCTTGAGGGCTTCGCTGAAGCCGACATAGTTGGTCTCAGGAGGGCATACGGTGGGACACAAACGGCCACGGTGAGCCTTAGTGCAGAAGATGCAGCTATTCTCCTGAAGGAAGGTAAAATTAGGATCGGCTGGGTCATATGCAGGATTCGCGAGAGGAACATTCCGACGAAATGCTTCCGATGCTTGCAGTTTGGACATATAGCCCGCCTGTGCAAGAGTAAAGTTGACCGCTCGGGAACATGCCGCAAGTGTGGACAGGACGGTCACATTGCTGGGAATTGCGAACGGGAACCACTCTGCATGTTCTGCAAAGTGGACAACCCAAGGTTCGCCAAACATATCGCTGGGAGCAGGAAGTGTCCTCAGTTTCAAAGCGCTCTTAAATCACGATCTAGGAGATGAAGTTAATACAAATTAATCCGAATCATTGCGAAGCAGCACAGGACCTATTGGTCCAGAGGGTAAAGGAGGAGAATATCGATGTCGCAATCATAAGCGAACCTTATAGGGTACCGAGGAATAGTACTTTGATCACGGACGGATCTAGTACTGCGGCTATATGGATTTGTGGTTCATTACCCTTCCAGCAAACCTATGCGCGGGACATTGGTTTCGTTATGGCCAGGATAAAGGGAGTTTTCGTCTACAGCTGTTACGCTCCCCCGAGGTGGTCAATGGATGACTTCCAACATATGCTGGAGAGGCTGGCGTCACACGTGCGCTTGAACACCCCCGTTATTATAGGAGGAGACTTCAACGCTTGGGCGACCGAATGGGGTAGTAGATATACTAACGCCAGGGGTCGCTGCCTCTTGGAAACGTTTGCATCCCTTCCTGTGGCGCTGATGAATGACGGAAGAGGAAGCACATTTAGGAGAGCTGGATCGAGCTCGATAATAGATTTGTCGTTTGTGAGCGATGGCCTTGTTTCGCGGACCGCGTGGAGGCTAACTGAGGACTTCACGAATAGTGACCATCAGGCAATCGCGATGACGGTTACTGGACGCAACACGAGAGGAAACGGATTGCCGAAGTTTACGGGACCGAAATGGAAGGACTCCCGCTTTGACGAGGAGACGTATAGATTGATGTTGTCGTCTTTTCATACGACTGGCAGCACGGTCGAAGAATTAGTGAGCGGCGTATACCAAATGCTCAACACTGCATGTGATGCTGCTATGCCTAGGAGAACTGTGTGTAGGGGACGTTCCCCCTGCTACTGGTGGAATGACGAAATTCGAAGACTGCGGTCGGCATGCTTTGGGGCGAGAAGACGGGCCCAGCGTACGAGAGGAAGACCGACATGGGAAGTCGAACGGGCTTCCTATGAGGATCTAAGGCATCAACTTAGAAGAGCCATTAAAAGGAGCAAGAAACTATCCTTTCAGCGGATATGCCAGGAAGCTGACATCAATCCTTTTGGGACGGCGTACAGAGTCGTCTGCAAGAGAATCGGTGCTAGAGAACAGCCTAAACTAGGTTGTCCAGTTTTGCTACGGGAGATAATTGGTACATTATTCCCACGGGGCCAGCCCTACACTTTTATAAGTAGGGAGCCGGAGGCCATTCATAACATACCCGAGGTAACAGGAGAGGAGGTACTCGCAGCATGCACTGGAATAGGAGATAGGAAGACACCGGGGCCAGACGGAATCCCAAATAGGGCACTTAAGGTGGCTATCCGGCTCAGACCGGATATGTTCGCCAAGGTGTTCCACAAGTGCTTCGTCGAGGGTGTTTTTCCACGTAGATGGAAGAAGCAGAAATTGGTTCTCATTCCAAAACCTGGCAAACCACCAGGGGAACCATCGTCGTATCGGCCCATCTGTCTACTTGACACGATGGGAAAAATACTGGAGAGGATTATATACAATCGACTACTGACGTGTGCCGAGGCAGGAGGAGCTCTCTCGGACCTGCAATACGGATTTAGGAAAGGACGATCCACTATTGACGCGATAAGAAGAGTGGTCGACATTGCAAGAGATGCAATAGAGGGCGAAAGATGGAGATTTGGCACCAAGGAGTACTGCGCGGTTGTCACACTTGACGTTAAAAACGCGTTCAACTCGGCGAATTGGGGGCGTATTATGAGAGCCCTCTTTAACATGGCTACGCCGCCATACTTAATGGAGATTCTGAATAGTTACTTTCAGGACAGGAAGCTAATATACCTAACGGATGAAGGAGAGCAGGAATACGTAGTAACGTCGGGAGTCCCACAGGGCTCCGTACTTGGACCACTATTATGGAACATTATGTACGATGGAGTACTTCGACTGCGATTGCCAAGCGGGACTACAATTGTGGGCTTTGCAGATGACATTGCCATAGTCTCGGTAGCTAAAACGGTAGGAGAAATAAAGGAGAAAACGAACACAGCGATTCGAAAGGTTGGAGCATGGCTGGATGAAGCAGGTTTGAAACTTGCTGCGCATAAAACGGAGGCCGTCTTGATAAGCGGCCGGAAGATAGTGGAGAAGATGGAATTGACCGTTGGAGGCACAAGGATCGAATCGAAGAGGGCGATAAAATACCTAGGAGTGATTATCGACGACAGATTGAACTTCAAGGAGCACGTGAAATACATCGGTGAAAAAGCATCTGTAACACAGGGAGCACTGGCGAGGATGATGCCAAATATTGGAGGACCAGGTCCATTTAAAAGGAGAATAATTTCGCCGGTAGTAACGTCGATAATGCTGTATGCTTGCCCAATATGGTCGGAGGCACTCTCAGTGGGGACGACGAGGAGGATACTGTCCTCGGTGTATCGTCTAAGCGCGATTAGACGGATAAGTGGCTTCAGGACAGTGTCTGATGAAGCAGTTTTGGTATTGGCAAAGATAATACCAATAGATATACTGGCGGATGAAATGAGAAGGATATACCTTCGCCGTCTCGAGCACCCGGGACAAATAGCGGCTATAAAAGCGGAGGAACGAAGGACTTCCATGCACAAATGGCAGTCACGATGGGAGAGCAGTCTAAAGGGAAGATGGACATTTCGTCTTGTCCCTCATGTAACCCCTTGGATGAAGAACGAACATTGCGAGTTGAACTACTACGTGACCCAGTTCCTAACTGGTCATGGGTGCTTCAGGAAGTACCTGCACAGATTTGGTCATGACACTTCTCCTATATGCCCAAACTGTGTAGATGAGGAGGAAGATGCGGAGCATATTCTTACATGCTGTCCCAGATTTAGATGGCCGGGAGAAACGAATTTGGAACCAAACCGGCTAATGGAAGAGCTGTTGAACTGTAGGATTTTATGGAGTCAATATAGCCAGAGAATGGCTGAAGTTTTGATAGTACTCCGAAGACTGGAAGAACGGAGGCGAAATTTGAATTAAAGTGATAAAGCTTTCAAGCTAACCAGCCCTCCGCGAAGTAATACCTTACGGCAGTCCCGCGGGGGGAGAGTGGTTGAAGTGTGTAGGGGGTGGGTTTAGTACGTAGGCACCAGCGATGGTGAATCGTGCACTCTTTTGTTGGAACAAAAGTGTCTTTCGAAGATTCCCACCTCCGGCTCAAGACAAAAAAAAAAAAAAAAAAAAAAAAATGTGCTCTTACAGCCATGCTTTTATTATAATTTTTTATTTCTTTTTTTGTTGTTGTTGTGTTGATAAATATTTTATATTTCATTTGGATTGAACAAAACTTCCTTTTTTGCTGTAAAATTTGTTTATTGACTGGCATCACAGAGATAAAAGACAACACAACTGAAAAGTTGCAGTTGCTGCTGCAGTTGCAGTTGCTTTCTTGGCAGCTGTATAAATAGAAGCAAAGTTCAAAGTTTTCCTAGGAGGAAGAGAGATTTTTTTATGGTTTTAATTGTTACTTTGCGATAAAAACAAGTTCCTTTTGTTGACACAATATTTTTTTAGTTTAAGATTTTTCAATTTAAGAACAAATTTCCATATAAAGCAATGATTTTGAAAATACCTTCCACATTTAGATACGTTTGTTATTTAATTATTTTTACTAAGCCGAGTTTAACTCATTGTGGCGGAACCTACTGTTAAAATATCGACAGATTTAGGAAACTTTTCATGGGATATTTATTTAGGTTAGGTTAGGTTAGAGGACGTGTACTTGTCAATTAGGACAAGTACAGTACCCGGAGGTCGAATTGACCCATTGTACAACGTCCTAGTTTCTCACACCGCTTATGTTGTGTGTGTTAATTTTATACATGAGTGGTGGGACCTACAGTTTAAAGTCGACTCCGAACGACAGATTTTTATTTATTGAAAAACTTTTCATGGCAAATTTTTATTTACTCTCAGAGTTTTTGCCAGAAATCTGCTGAGAAGAAGTCGCCGAAGAAATACTTTTTGTATTTTGTCTTTGATGCCTGGCCTGGGGCTCGAACCCAGGCTTTTGCGTCTAATAAGCCAACACACTACCTACTAGACTACGGCGACTTCCTTTATTTTATTTTATTTTCAGAGTAATTTCCAAAAGACTACAGATAGGAAGTTGCTAAAAATGAAGTAATGCCACTGAGTCATTCATATCATACAACTCCAAAGGGTTTAGTCCACACTCAAAGGAACACGTCACACTCCGTCAAATGCTTTTCAAAATTTTAGAGTCACAATCTTGTTCTCTTACTTCCTTTCTTCATTGTTTATTACAATCCTTTAGTCAGGTTTGCAACCCAGTTTCTGACACCATTCATGTTGTGCATGAAGGGCAGACTTTTAATATAAATATTAACGTCTATTTCACTACACGAACGATCAGTTTGACAATGTTTTAGTTTTGAATTTTGAGTGTTTCTGTGATACAATATTCTTGACTATGTCGACATTACGTGTAAAAACAATGAAAAAACTGAAGTATCTTACTTACTTAATTGGGGCTTACAACTCTTCAGCCATGATTACAACCTAGTTTTTCACAACAATTATGTTGTGTGCGTAAATTTTTATATATGAGTGGTGAGACCTACAGTTTAAAGTCGAGTCCGAACGACAGATTTTTGAGAAATTTTCATGGCAATTTTATTTACTCTCAAAGTTTTCGCCTGAAATCTGCTGAAATGAAGTTATCGAAAATAGATTTTATTATTTTTCGTTTTGTTACAAACGTCTGACCTGGGGTTTGAACCGTGGCCTTACGTCTAAAAAGTCAACTCACTACGTTTTAGACTACGGTGACTTCAATGCTCTCATACCATATAACACGGACATCTGTGTTAACGGCAATATACAATCAAGCAGTTTTTATAGAAATTGCACAATGTTCTGTTATGCTATATATTTCAGGATTTTTATGCCATACACTGTTCGTTTCCCTATAAGTAATAGTAAAAAAAAGTAATAACTCCTGCTTTGCTTAGAATAACCAACAGATGTTACCAATCAGAAGAGGGCGCTTGTGATATTTACTGCCTATTTGCAAGCATAATCCAGATTATGTAGTCGCCGTAGTGTAGTAGGTAGTGTGTTGTCTTATTCGACGTAAATCCAGCGTTCGAGCCCCAGGCCAGACATCAAAACGAAATTATGAAAAAAATATTTCTTCGGAGACTTTCTCTCAGCAGATTTCTGGCAAAAACTTTGAGAGTAAATTAAATTGCCATGAAAATTTCTAAAAAATCTGTCATTCGGAGTCGACTTTAAACTGTAGGTCCCCCCACTCATGTATAAAATTAGGAGGCACTGCATAAGTGTGTGGTAATCCTGACTGAAGGGTTGTAATGACCAATTATGTACGTAATCCAGATTGGCTTTTATTCCATCGAAACTAAGTATGTTTAGACTCACAAAAACCTCAAAAAACTTTTAATGTCTTAGTCCATAATTATTTTATGTATGCTTGCACTATCTTTGCTCTGGATTATCCATTTGCCATGTTCTTAACAAAATGAGTTGGGAGCCATACAATTGTCGCCAGAAAAAGTTTCTTAAGGACAGTCAGTACTCTGGAATACATTGCTCTTTCAAGATACTTGATTATGGTATTATGCTGTCACAAACGCCTGTATGACTGAGGTTATCTCAGTTTTTTTGTTCGCACAGTGTAAGATTTAGCCATTCTAGGGAGGCAGAATTAAATATCTTGGAAAAAAATTATGCTAGACTTATGAATTTTGGTGCAAGGTGTTACTAGGCCAATATGTACTATTGCCAAAAAAAAAAAAAAAATTGGCGACATTGGACCCACCTCCTAGTTCGTGTTATGTGGTATGACTCATTATTTGTTTTTCTTTTTTTACGGCAAATATCGGCATATGCTTTTATACGTGTTTTAAGGTAGGTACTTCAGACGTTCGTATAAGACTAATTTGGTGTTGAACCATTATGAAAAAAAGAATTTATCGATTAACAAAAGAATTTTCTAGGTTCTAAAAGTAAATTCTCGTGATATTAACAGCGAATAAGTTGAACTTCAAAACTAAACAAAAAATAGTTAAAAAATTCCATTCGAATAAAAGGTTACAAGCTTTTAAGAATGAGCAATTTCGTGTAAGTATTTTTGTTGTTTTTAATTCACTTAAAAATATACAAGTTTAAAGTACCGTTATAATGTCATTGTTGACAAATTAGGCAAAGTTTTTGCATTTTCTTATTTTATAACAAATGCTCTTTCATATTGGATAAAAATATTTACTCAATTTGAAACTAAAAAAAACGACTTTTGTCTAGTTAGATCATCAATTTCTTACACTGTGCTTCGGCATCAGAATGATATTTTGTTCCTTCACCTTATAGGCAATTACTCTCAGGTTCTTTTTTTTAAAGAGAATTTCAAACTAGGCTCTGATCCTATGTAAAGTGGTTTGCCGCCAAGGAAATAGGGGGACAGCAGTGACAAATTGACTAGGACTTAAGCGAGGAAATTACTAAGACTGTGACTTTCTAAAATTTCAAGTAGTTTAGAAAACTCACTTCTATTGTTTAAAAAAAATTACTTACGTTTCCATTTTGAACATTTTTTAAATCTGTATAGCTGTATTAATCAAAGAAAAACAACTCTGTGCTTTGCTCTTTAATTTTTTTTTTAATTTTTTCAATAATTGACTGTATTATAAAATCATCATATAATTCTGCATTGTCGACTGCATGTCTAGTTGACTTCCTGTTTTAATGGAAATTTAAATACTTCCTAAGGGCATAAGTATTCAATTTTATTGATTTTTTTATTGGAATTACGAAAACATAAACAATAATATTTAAATTTTAAATAAATTTTTAAAGCGTCTGTTAAAAATTCAACTGGTATGCTCATCAGACCATGGACAAAAAGATGTTTAAAAAAATTAAAAAAAATATAAACTTTCCTTTAAACTTTATTGGTTTTACAAAGGATTTAAACAACGCAATGAAGTATTAAATGATACTTAGAATGTTTATTTATTCCCCTGCCTCTATTTACGTTAGACATGAAGCTTTTAAATACTTTTGGAATATTTCTAAACAAACTTAATAGAAGGAAACCAAAAGAGAGAGGGAAAAGAAAACGTACAACAAGTTAATGGGAAAAAATGTAAAGAAAAGTTTTGTATACATTTAAGCCTGAAACCAAGACCACGTGTCTTGCATTAAATATCCATGTAATCACACGTAGCAAATGCGTAATTCAGAGATGTGTCAACGGTTTCCTTAAAATAAAAGCAGCGATGAATGCTTTTAGGCCAAAATAGACAACCATATCTCACGCAAAACATTATCATTTCGTACTTAACCGGCAGATAATCTTAAATGAGTAACGAATAAAGCAAATGACATTAAAAAATGTGTGAATGGCAACTAGGAAGAGGATATTGAAAGAGTAGCAAATTTTTATTAATAAAGATACTTTAGGCTTCACATTGTTTATGCACATAATGTAGGCTTTTTCAAGAAATTTCTATTAATAGTAGGAGGTTACAAAAATCCCCAAAATTGTAAACCAAAATACTTTAAAACCGATCATCTCAGTAGTTTGCATTTCTGTAAAGAGTTTGCCTTCAGTAAATTCCTGAATATAAAGTATCAAGTAGGTATTGTGTTAGCTTACTAGACGGGAGCCTATGGTCCAATCAAATCTCTCGAAGCAAACAAAATATTGAAAACAAATTTCTTTCTACGACTTCCTCTCAGCAGTATTCTGGTAAAAACTCTGAGAGTAAAAGAAATTGCCATGAAAAACTTCTCAAACACTTTGTCGTTCGGAGTCGACTTTAAGTTGAAGGCCAATTCATGCATAAAATTAACACGCACAACACAAATGGTGTGAGAAGCTAGGTTTTAACCTTAATTAAACAATTTTAATAACCAATGATGACTAATGCCGGCAACAAAAAAATGAATGTTGTGAGAAGCTAATCTTGACTGAAGGTTTGTAATGAGCAATTATGTATGTGTGTGTATGTATGTGATAAGGTTTATGTTAATTTGAAGTCATCGTAGTATTGTAGATAGTGTGTTGATTTATGAGACAAGAGCTCATGGTTTAAACCCTGACTCAAACATCTTGAACATAACGAAATTGGTGGAAAAATATTTCTTTCGGCGACTTTTTCTCAGCAGTTTTTTGGGGTAAAAATCCGCCGTTGGGAATCGTTATGAACTTTAGGTTCCGCCGCTCATAGATAAGAATTGATTTCAATAAAGAATTAACAGCAGAGAAGAGTAAAATATCTCTTTCAAATTAATATTTAGAAATTCTGTTATCCACAGAACATACACCTTGAAAGTTCTGAGTATTGTATTGTTCAGAGAGTAGTTAAACGTTGTATTACTATAAGCTACCTCTGCAAACTCTATTTCATAAAATTTTCCATTTTGTCATTCAAATACCAGACCATAATGAAGTGGCCGTAGTCTAGTAGGTAGTGTGTTGGCTTATTAGAGGTAAAGCCAGGGTACGAGCCCCAGGCCAATCATCAGAACAAAATACAAAAAATATATCTTTGGCGATTTCCTCTCTGCAGATTTCTGGCAATAATTCTGAGAGTAAATACAAATTGCCATGAAAAGTTTCCCAAAAATCTGTCGTTCAAAGTCGACTTTAAACTGTACGCCTCGCCGCTCATGTATAAAATTAACACACACAACATAAGTGGTGTGAGAAACTAGGTCGTAATCCTGACTGAAGAGTTGTAATGACCAATTATAATAACCAATGAAGTGGTAATCGGCGAAGTGTAGTAAGTAATGTGTTATAACATTTGAGGCTGCGGTTCAAACCCCAGGTCAGACATACCCAACAAAACGAAGTATAAAAAAAACATTTTTTTGCGGCGACTTCCTCTCAACAGATTTCTGGTCAAAACTTTGGGAGTAAATTGCCATGAAAAGTTTCTCAAAAAATCTGTTGTTCGGAGTCGACTTTAAACTATATATGCCACCACTTATGCCTAGAATTAACACGAAAAACATGAATGTTGTGAGAAGCTAGGTCGTAGTTCTGACTGAAGTTGCAACCCATACCAATTATGTAAGTTTGTATGTATGTGATGAAATTTTTTTTATTTGAAGTCACCATAGTCATGTGGGTAGTGCATTGATTTTAGGTAAGAGCCCATGGTTTAAACCCTGGCTCAGACATCTCGAATATAACGAGAGAGGAAACAAAATAAATATCTTTTTGGTAACTTCGCAGCATTCTTGAGGGAAAAACTCTGAGAGTTAATAAAATTTGCATAAAAATTTCTCAAAAATTCGCCATTGGGAATCGTTATGAACTTTACGTTCCGCCGCTCATAAATAAAGTAAACACACGCAGCATAAGTGGTGTGAAAAGCTAGATTGTAATACCGACTAATGGGTTGTAATGATAAATTAAGTAAGAACAGCGCGGTGTTATTAAACTAAAAAAATTAGGAATTGATTTGAATAAAGAATTAGCAGCAGATAAGAGTAAAATTTCTCTTTCAAATCAAGTTCTGGAACCCACAGAACATACACCTTGAAAGTTCTGAGTATTCTATTGTTAAGAGAGTATTAAAACGTTGTATTACTGTAAGTAACCTTTCCAAACTCTACTTTATAAAATTGCCCATTTTGTCATTCAAATACCAGACCATAAATACATTTCCAATAAATTTTATTTCTTTTGAACAAATCTCACAAGTCCATTGCTTTCATCAGTCTTCACTGGTAATTCCCAATACATGAAATATTTTTCCTTGTAATATTTCCTCATTCCACATCATTTACAGTTACACACTCAGATACGTACAGTGAGCGTAAAAGGAAACTATACACCATGGATAAAATTCTAACAATTACCAAAATCAACTTTTACCACTTAAGGAGAGTGCCCGAAAAAATTTGTTAATATTTCGAAATTTTTTGTAATTTTTTTGTTTCAATTTTAAAAACTAGCAATGAAACAATTTTAAAATAAAAATAACGGTAATTTATTAATGTATATATTTTTTAATGTACAGTTTCTTTTGACGCTCACTGTATGTATGTATGTACTTGAGCTTAAAGCCGTTTATACGAATATATTTTAAATACGAGAAGCATAATTAAAATGAAGTGCAATAAATGCAAAGAAACTTTATTTACGCACAGGATATACGTAATAAATACTCACGCGCACATTTAAATTTCCGGTAAAGTAAACGATGCAAGTACACACACAAGAATGCTCAAAATGTATTGGACACTGCTTAACAATATTGTTGCATTATAATCCTTATAAAGCATGTGTCTGAAGGAAGCTTTCATTTACATGTGTACATACGCATATTAATAGTGAGATTTTCTTCTTAAGGTTGAAATAAAAACGTACAGTTTTTTGGGGATTATGTTCATAAATGTCCGCACAAAAGGCAGCATAATTAAGTTAGCGATACGTCAATGCAATAGGAAGTAATACAATATTGTCTACCTTAACAAAGGATATAATTTAAAGCAAATCAAAAGGAATGTAACACAGTGTTAATTGTTGTATATTTTCTTTCCTCGATTTATTTTGTGGATCTGCCAGGCAGCTGATATAATGAAAGTTCCTAATTGAAGCAACTTATTATAAAGACTGAAGACGCCGTAGTCTAGTAGGTAGTGTGTTGGCTTATTAGATGTGAGGCCTCGGTTCAAAACCCGCAGGTCAGGCATCTCCAACTAAACGAAATATGACAAAATATGGATGTATATACCGACGGCTCCAAACTCGATGGCGGGGTGGGCAACGAAGTCTACTCCGGGAAATTGGATTTGAACATTTCACTCCGGCTGCCGGCCGGTTCCTGGCGGAAGTAATGGCCATCTACCGGGCAGCACAAAGGATCCTCACGGTGTTTTTTTCATCCGCATCTCGATCTTTTCGGATAGCCAGACTGCCATAAAGTCTTTGTCGAACATTGCGAATAATTCCAGGATCGTCAGGGAACGTCGCCGTTGCCTCAACCTTCTTTCTGGGCGCTTCAGTGTCACACTCGTCTGGGTCCCCGGACACTGTGACATTCCGGGAAACTGCAGAGCCGACGAGCTAGCCAGAGCTGGCGCACTACTCCCGGAATCCTATTCAATCGACTTAGGAATGCCACTTGCCTCGATCAAACTGGCCATCGCGCGGATATTTTTCCGAGACACCAACCTGTCTTTTATCAACGAGGAGTCCTGCTCTACCGCTAGACTCATCTGGCCCCGGATGGCTAGAATGCGTACCAACCATCATCTCAATCACAGTGGCCATGCTTACAGGTCACTGTTTTATGGGTAGACACGTGGAGAGAATGCGGCTCCCATTTAATGACTTCTGTCGTGGATGCAGATCCGCCGAGGAGAAGGAGACTGCCATCACATTCCTTGCGGGGTGCATATATAGGTTATTTGGCACTCCAACCATTGTCAGCTTGACGGAGCTATCGTCCATTGATATCAAGGATATAGCCTAGTTTATCAAACTTTCTGGCTGGTTTTCCAGCGCGGGGTAGTCGTGCTTTGGGTATGCAGATCTTGCGCCGACTGACCTCCCCCTCCTGGGTTCGGAGGAACTTGGTCAGTACAGGAACTGCGTTCACCTGTGGTATCACAACGGGCCGCTATGCGTGCTCAAGTGAGCTTTTGGTATGAAGCTACCACACTAACCTAACCTAACCTAACGCTTTACAAACTGCAGTCTTAAACTTCATTTTCATTACAGTTTGTTAACAATTCGACTTGACTAGCCATTTAGCTTAAAAGATAGGCTGTATCTTTTTATTTCCCTTTCTTTATTGATTTCAATTTTATTCATTACAGTAAAAAGTAATTAAAAGTAATGAATAATTCGTAACATAATGAGAGATTCAAACGAATTACAGAAGTAATCGTTTATCTGTAAGGAAATACGATTACAAGTGATTCCCTTACCGAAAAGAAATAAAACAGGAAAAAATTTTTATTTTGTTAAGAAAACCACATTGAAATTCAAGTTCTCTTAAAACCTAATTGTTTTTAACTAGTCATTGACTTTTATTGATAAAACAAACAAATTCTCTTTCATTAATAATAATTTCTGTATTTGAAATCATCGTAGAATTCTTTTTTCATTTTCCACTCAATCAGGTAACATTCGATTTTTTCTATTTGCTTTTGCTTTCCGTTACTTTATTTATTACACTTTATCTGTCGTAATTCTTATTTAATGTACTTCGAAAGGACATTAAGTATCTTCAAAGAAAAAAAAAAATACCAAACTGGGTTGAAATTTCGTTAGCATGTGACATCTCGTATGTATGTATGAAAGAAAACGAAATTAATGGTGTTACAACATGCCAACATGTCAAATAGAAGTGTCACAAAGTATTTAAGGAAATGTCACTAAAGGTGACAAATATAATAAAAAAAACAAAAAACAACAAAAACTGAAAACTTAAAGAAAAAAAGGAGTGCTATTACGTTAATTGTTGTGCCGCTAAACAAAAAAAATTGAAATAAATTGACAATAGTGTTGTTTTAAAGGCAACAAAAGCTTTGAATAGACAAACGTACGTAGAGTTTGTAAAAATTAAAGTTTCCATAGAGAAAATTGTAATAAAAAAATTAAGCAACAAAAGAATTAGATTTTCTAGCATTTTTAAACTATTTTTTAAGGTCTTATAAAACTACTCTCTACTCTACTCTAGCTCTCATAAAACCTTAGGTTCATAGCCGATTGATACGAGCAATAGTTTGAATTTTATTGAGATTTAATGACTACTTTTATTGAATTAATATTCGGTTTATTGATAACAATATTTTTAGTGTTCAGACACAAAATTTATTTGACAGCTGGTAAACAAAACAGCTGATTGCTGATTGCTTCAACTACATTGCTTTTAATTTAACGGAAATAAATAAAATTTCAGAAAAAATGGAAAACAATTTAACATTGGAAAAGGTCTTACTAATGATTAACCGAAACGCAGAGCTGTTGCGGTTAGTAGGGAATATTTCTGACTCCAAAGTGGCTTCTCTCAGAAGGATGAGAAAGAAAGCTTTTGCTTATGGCACTGTTAGAGAAAAATGAAACTCAAAGGTCTTTATTTGTTAACTGCTGAATACGCCGTATTTTAAAAATATACCGGCCAGTTAACATATTCTGCATAAACCCGAGGATGAAATTGCGAGAACTGTTATAGATTATCAGTCAAGACCTAGAAGGTCAGCCATAATTGTAGAAGACAGGTAGAAACAGAAGCTGCTTTATTCAGAGCAGGAACTGGATTCCCAGTAATATCTCAGTTCAGGGTATTATAAATAACTTTTCGAAATAAATTATAAATTATCATCAAACAACATTGGGATCGAAAGGGTTAAAAATTAAATCGACATCAAGTCTGTGATGTTATTAAAATTCTTTTTTATATGACATCAGTTGGAAATATTTTCTCATCACTTTCTGCTGAGCTTCCATTTTTTGTTTGTCGTTGTTTTGTTTTTGTTTGTTGTTTTGTATTTGAGTTGTCAAATATCAATAGAAAGTGTTCGGAAAATTGTAATATGCTCACTGATCGTACTTAATACAGTGCTGTATTTTAAGTTTAACTCAATAATATAACAATTTATGAATTTATTGAGCAATAGTTAATTGACATTTTATATGAAATATTGATATCAATAATGCCGTTTATTGCGATTTTCTCAATATACGTGCCTGTCTGAACATAGTATTAGTGTCATACGAACCTTGTGCAATTAATAGAAGAAATCGCGAATAAATTTTGCATTTCTTGTATCTTTTTTTATATTTCAAAGCTTTCAACAGCAATTTGCAAACCAAAACTAAATTTCCAACATATTGCCAACACTCTAAATTCTAAATTCCAACAGGGTTTTCTTTTCGACTGTTGATAACGGCCATCTTGTTAAAGCTACAACTGTCAAGTTTCTACAGTCTATTTTGCTAAGTGACCATGAACGCTTATAGCATTCAACAACATTTACAAATATCCGAAATGGTATTCTGTATTGGCTTATTAGACGTAAAGCCAGGGTTCGAGCCCCAGGCCAGACATCAAAACAAAATACAAAAAGTATTTCTTCGGCGACTTCCTCTCAGCAGATTTCTGGCAAAAACTCTGAGAAAATTTCCATGTACAAGTTTATCAAAAATCAGTCATTCGGAGTCGACTTGAAACTTTAGGTTCTGCCACTCATGTATAAAATTAACACACACAACATAAGTGGTATGAGAAAACTAGGTCGTAATCATATGTATATACATATGTATTCTGTTTGGAAAACTACGAGTTTTGCCAATATACGATTGCAAATCCAAAGCGTATTGCTTATAAACTTTACTTTACTTAAATAAAAATTTTGCCCTAAAATTACTATTCTTGTTCAAGATAGCTTGGTTGTGCCTATAATTCGATGATTGCCATCATTATCCTCCAAGAAGTGTTGAATAAATTCCAGTCCACTGGTCCAGTAAATTATAGACCTACAGTCCTATGTTGAAGAAATGCAAGAGCTGCTGAAAACATCATCGCTGTTCGTGAAAGTGTGCAGGAGAATCCAAAGCAGATGCTGCTTTCGTTTCGCCCGCAAGAACATAGCTCTTCAAAGAACAAAAGTTGACGAGTTTTACATCTAGACTTGGGCCTACAGGTCCAGAACAGAGAATAAACGCCATTAGAAAAAGACATTTGTTCACTGATTTGATTCTCGAGCAGTTGGCAAATGACTATAATTTCTATCGAAAAATCTTCTTCAAAGATGAGACCCGTTTCTATATGAACTTATTTAACTTAACAAACAAAATTATAGTACAGTCCCAAACCAAACTACATGATATACAAAAGCATCCAATCCATCCAAAAAAAGTCACTGTTTGGTGTAAATTTTGAATTTGGCAGATTGATCTGTGCATATTCCTTTGGGAATGATGTGGGCCAGGTCATCACTACTGAACATTAGAACTTTGGGTCGTTAATTACAAACATGTACACAACCTAGCTTGTAACACTATGCTATGTGTGTTAATTTTATGTATTAAAAACCACTTCGAACGACAGATTTTTAAGAATCTTTCTCATGGCAATTTTATTTAATCTCGATGATTACCTACTTCTTTTGGCCTGAATTGAATGATCTGGATACTAGAGACATGCGGTTTAATAGGACGGCGCTGCAGAATACACAGCTCAAGCCACTTTGGATACTCTCCACGAACGATTTGAGGGTATGATCATCAGTCGAGCGACTTAACAACTAAAACCGCTGTATTTTTTTCCTTGCAGGTAGTAGTAAAACCGAAAGCGGGAACTGCTTTTACCTTTGCTACGCGACCAGCTAATTAAGTCGTGTATACGTACAAATTTTCATGAAAAATTTCTTAAAAATCTGTCCTTCGGAATCGACTTTAAACTGTAGGTCTCGCCGCTTATGTATGAACTTAATGCACACAACATAGGTTAGATTAGGTTAAAGGACGTGTACTTGTTAATTAAGTTAATAGACAGTACCGGAGGTCGAATTGACCCATTGTCGTCCTTAAAGAGGAGAGCATAATAGAGAGAATAGGATAAAAAGGAGAGGATGTTGGAAAGGGGAGAATGGGAAGCGGAGGAATTACGCAAACCGGACACAACAAAAAGGGAGAGCGCGACTACACTGATCAAGCCCTAGCACCTCTCAATCAGCCCAAGCCACTTATGCATCTGTGGAGAGCCTTGATGTCGGCTCTCGACGGAGAATTCAAAATCTCAAAGAAGGCCCTGCCAAGGGTACTCAGCCTCAATCTACCGAGGGCTGAGCAGTTACAGAGGAGGTGTTTGATAAACTCCAACTTTTCCTCATCGCAACATGCCCTGCAATAGTCCGGCTGGGATCAGTTACAAATCCCCGTCAGATCGTGTGAGAAGCTAGGTCGTAACCCTGACTGAAGGGTTGTTATGACCAATTATGTTACGTTATGTGTAATATACCTTCGCCAATGCAAACCCAAAGCGTATTGCTTATAAACTTTACTTTACTTAAATAAAAATTTTGCCTGCAAATTACTATTCTTGTTCAAGTTAGCTGGATTGTAGCTTGTTTTCAATTCCATCCGCGTTTCTATAGTGTCCTAAAGATTTTTCTTTTCCACACAATTTGCCAGTTTGAATAGTTTTTTATTTGATTAAATTTCATCCTGGAATTTAATTTAAGCAGATTTATCATCATTATCATCATTCCATACCATATCCAAATTGTTATGTAGACATGTCTGTATATTGTTTACAATTTATTGAATTTAACACTTTTCGCACGTTAAAATGTTTTCAATCACTTCGCATTTCACATGCCACACGGTTACCATTCGTTTTATGTATTCTCACCATTGGTTTTGCATTTGAAACACCAGATCACGTATTGTGAGTAAGAGTTACTGCTTAGCAGAGGAAAAATCGAAGATTATTACGTGATTTTCAATAGTTATTGTAGATTTGTGCACAAACACGTAACACGATACAATGTGATGAAAAAAAAAAATGTGGAAATATGGAGCGCAGGAACAATGAAACCAAAAAAAAAATATTTTTTATGGAAAAACAATTGTACAAATCGCTGCAAGTACTTAAAATATTTGATGAAAGCGGAAATAATGGATTAAAGTTTAATAAACCTGTCTATGGGTTTAAATGGCGTGAATACTTAACATTAATAATTTCAGTTCAAAAACATTTAAATTTCTCTTTGGCTCAGTAACAGCTTTGAACGCAACCTGTTTCTTCTGTCATACATGGCGTATGATTAACATTTAATTCTTTCAGTAACAAACTCAACACTCATACGTTTTATGTCACTTATATAGCATGGTTTTAGGCGCTCGCTATCTTTAAATTTACATGAAATTAAACATGTGTCAGGGAGATATCATTGAAATTGTTTATTCCTCTGAATTCCTTTGAGTGGAATATAACACCGATCTGGCGCATATATCAGGTTGAATTCGCTCAATAGCATGGATTATGTTGACTTTAAGAAGCAAAGTGGTTGTGGCCACTTTAGAAAACCCCACGAGAAACACACAAACGGGATCAAATCACTCGATCTCGGTGACCAGCTTACACCACTTCTACGTGCAATGACTTTGGCCAAAGTGTTTCTCAAAGAAATATGGAACGATTACACCTTCAGACCAAAATCCATATCAAAAAGTAATTTTTTCGCTATGCATTGAATGTTCTTTTCTCTCTCTCTCTCTTTCTCTCTCTCTGAAGAAAACTTAGTTCGAAAATCTGTATTGAAGTCCTATTGTTGTAGCATCCAATCCAAGTTGCAATCTTCGATGTTGTAACTGATAAACACGATTTAATTTTAGCGTAATTTCAACATTATATGGGTGAAGTTGCATATTCAAATGCAAATTACGCCACCATTAGCCAAAAAGCGAGCCAAATTAGTAAGAACACAATGGAATCGACAAATTGGACTTTTTCGCCACACTTCAATGCTGTAAAAATTTTTTTTTTTTCGAAAAATCTGGGTTTAAGACAATATTTTCTTTTCAGGTGAAACTCATTTTGATCTTGGCGGGTATGGAAACAAGAAAAATTGTCGCATTTGAAAATGAGCAAGGAGTGGCCGTTACAGTCAATAGCGATCGTTATCGGGCCATGTTGAACGAATTTTTGTTAACAAAAATTGAAGAGGAGGATATTGGCAACATTTGTTTTCAACAGGACGGCGCTACGTGCCACGCAGCCGAAGCTACACTCGCTGTTTTGCGCCCTGTTTTTGAAGATCGCATTATCAGCCGCAGAGCTGATGTCATTTGGCCACCTTTGGGGTGCCGTCAAAGATAAGTGTTACGCCGGCAAGCCAGAGACAATTGACGGTTTAAAGGACAATATTCCTGAATCCATTGGTGAAATACAGCTGCACACAATCGATAATGTGCTTAAAAATTGGACCGATCGTGTAGGCTACTGCATGGCCAGCCGAGGCAGCCTTTTGAATGAAATTATTTTCCATTATTAACCGGAAGTATTGTACTTTCAAATAAAAAAGAAATTTGAGCAAATATTCAGTATGTTTTTTAAAGCATTTTCAAAAAAAAACCTATCTGGCGGACCCTTTAGTAACATCCAAATTCAATGTACGCCGTAAGGAGTGTAATATACACAAGATAGATGGTAGTATCAATATTTTCAGAAGTTCATATTTTGCGATGATGTGCAGGTCTAATCATATCTGTAATTTGCATGTTGACCCTCAAAAGCTCAATTGTTCCTGATTTGTTGGCATAACACTTTTTTTTTAAAGGCGTCTCACAGAAAATAGTCCAAAGGTGCCAAATGCGGCTTCCGGATGGCCAAAGCATCAAAAACGTTTGAAGTAATAAAGCGATTGTTGCATGAAATGTGCATCCTGTTGATGTTTAATACCTTGAAGAGCGGGTATAAAAAAATTGGTTATCATGGTACGATAGGTGCCTGTATTGACAGTAATACCTGCACCGTCCTCATTTTCAAAGAAATATGGGCCAATGATGCCTCCGCTCCATAAGCCGCACCAAACTCTCGTACTGAGTGCACTCGTAATGAGTACATTGGCTTCTACAAGATCACATACGTACAAAATTGGTCATTACAACCCTTCAGTCTGGATTACAACTTTGTTCCTCACACCACTTACGTTGCCTGTGTTAATTTTTATACATGAGTGGTAGGACCTACAGTTTAAAGTCGACTCCGAACAACAGATTTTTGAGAAACTTTTTCATGGCAATTTTATTTACTTTCACAGAGTTTTTGCCAGAAATCTGCTGAGAGGAAGTCCCCGAAGAAATACTTTTTGTATTTTGTTTTGATGTCTGGCCTGGGGCTCGAAACCTGGCTTTACATCTAATCAGCCAACACACTACCTACTAGACTACGGCTTCTTCTGCAAGATCACAGATTCGTTTTCTGAGCCGCAAATATGACAAATTTGCTTATTAACGTACCCATCAAGATGAAAGTGAGCTTCATCCGAACAGATTTTTTTTGGAACAATTTACATCATCGCGCTGTTTCTCGTTGGCTCAATAAATCCCAACGTTGCCCAAGCGTAAATCGATTCATTATGTTCAGTGGAGATAATATACTGAATCCTTTCAGAGAACAGAACGATATAAGTATTGCCAGATTCGAAATAACCGGTGGTTCCCTTCTTATTAATTTGTTGCGCTCAATTTACCTTCCTTTTAATGCATCATTACATATCTCCAGTTTCATACCTCTCTGGTGGAATTCTGCGTAAAAATGTTAATTTAAATTAAAAAAAAACAGTTCCAGTTTCATTCACTCGCAGTTCATTAATTTAATGAATATTCTACAGAATGATACTCACCTTGTTCATATGTATGTCACAGTAGCATTTAGGTACGAATGTAAATTTGTAAAGGAAACGTTCATTCATTTATTATCAATCTTTTTGCATGTCAAAGTATACATTAAAAATTAATACGAAGCAAAAAAAATTTACATCCACCTGCACACACATATTGTCTGTTTATTGCAAACAATTAATTATTTATTGTTGTTGTTATATAAACAGATATTTTTATTACAACAAATTCTTTGTATAAGTGCAAAAGAGATTAAAGGACAAATATGGAGTTAACGGTGCACAGTTGCTTTAACGGTAATAAAAATAATCGAAGAACCCATGACTAAAATAACTTCAGACCAATACCCACACCAAACATTCCAAATTCTACAATTTTATTTATCCACGTACCCTTTAGTCCAGAAATAGATCTCATTGCTGAAAAAGGTTTTTCAATAAAATTTAAGGTCAGTCGTGAGGGTTCATTCAGCGAAAACTTGTCGTCTATTTGCAGTCCATTGACAAAAAAATTTTCAGGGGCGCAGACCCAAGCTAGTGCGTATAATTCGTCAAGTTGCGGTGTACGAAAGTTTGAAATCCTCGGATTCCTCCTGCACATTTTAACGAACAACAGCGATGATTTCGGCAGATCTTGCATTACGTCAATGTACTGGTGATGGTAGAGCATTGACTGAACCAAGTGGACTGGAATCTATTTACCACACTGCAAATAGTACTCTTTGTAGGACAAAACGACGATTGTAAAACGGTCGAGCTATACGGTATGTATAGAACACTTTGATGAAACAATTTTACTATTTGCACATGTTCTTCCACGTGGACGCCGTAATCTAGTACGTAGTGCGTTGGTTTATTAGACCTGGGGCCACGGTTCAGGTCAGGCATCTCCAACAAAACAAAAGATGACAAAAATATTCCTTCGGCGACTAACTTCCAGCAGATTTCTGGCAAAAAATCTAAGAGCATCTGAGAATATTTAGTTCAGAGTTCGAATTTAAACTATAGATCCCCCGCTCATGTATAAAACTATCGCCCACAACATAAGTGGCTTGAGAAACTAGGTTGTAATCCTGACTGAAGGGTTGTAACGACCAATTGTGCGTATGTTTATGTGTTGTTCAGTGATGTATATACCAATGCTGTTTGGGTAAAAGATACTGAAAAAAAGACAATTAATTTCACAGATAAGGCTTTACCAAGATGGCCATTGTTATCTGTCAATGTTCGGAAGCCCGTAGTGGAAGGCCAGTTTGAGCTTGAAAACTACAGACCCACAGACTACGGGAAACAGTGTGGCCTTCAAAGTGCATTAGCGAGACTTGTGTGTACCAAATCCGGTAATTCGTTATGAAGACGTAGTCTTTGGATGAAAAATAAATTTCATTTTAATTTTAGCACAGTACGAGGGTTGACAAAAAAATTCATTAAAAATAAAAATTTCTGGCAAAAACTCTGAGAGTAAATAAAAATTGCCATGAAAAGTTTCTCAAAAAATCTGTCGTTCGGAGTCGACTTTAAACTGTAGATACCGCAACTCATGTATAAAATTAACACACACAAGTGGTAGGAGAAACTAGGTTAGTATTTTCACATGTCATGAATTTTTTTTTAATACTGAAAAGACTTACACTGAAAACCCAACTAGCAATTCTATTTTCCCATTTCCATTCTTATAGAACTGTGGTCATATTTTTTTATATCTTTTACTTGTGTTCCTTTTTCTTGATTACGATGGTCGTTGGTTAAATAATTAATCAATTTGCACGTTAATGGGCACTGAGTAGTATCAGTAGTTGCGGTCATAATACAGGTGAAAAAAGAATATGTAACTACTATTATTAATTATTATTATTATTACACATAAAATAACTTTATTAATAAGGGATTTATGTTAATTATAACTGTAGCCTAGCATACGTAAATTCCACAGGTAAATAATACGTAAACACGGTCATGCATGCATGAATAAAAAACTGTCATAATAGAAAAATAAATAAAATAAAAAGAATAAAATAAACTGTAAAAAACAATATAAAAAATGTAAAAAAAGTTTTTTTTTTTTATTAAAAATAAAAAAAGAAATATTTTCAACAATTAATTACGATATTATGGCGGAAATTTTAAATGTTGCCTTGCAGGAAGAGAAAAAAATAAGAGAGCAAATCATTACAGCAGGAAATGAAATGAACAGTAAAATATAATCGATTAATTTCATTTGAAACATTTGTGAACATTTTTTTAAATTTTTTTTTTACAGAATTTCAGGAATTTTAATTGAAAACATATTAAAGGCTTTAAGGGTGTTATTAAGTATGGGGCATTGACGGCCAAGGATAAGCAGATGATATAGTATTTGATAAAGGCGATGATGAAGAGACTCAATGCGACAACATTTAAAAGGGTTTTTGAAATTGTAAGTCTTTGTTGCATTATAATAAGCCAGAGCATATAATCTGAAATAAGACCACAGCAGCATCATTTACAAGAAGAAGAGATCTTCCTAAATGACAGAATAATCGACTTCTACGTTGCGATAATACTACCACATAGAATGGAGGTGCAATATTGCAATATCTAGGAATAACACTATACAGAGCATCACATAAAAGATCAGATATGACATAATGCTATACAGAAAGCATGCAGGGAAACCCAGGAACTGCAGTCTATGGCGAAATTATCTGTGCAGATTGAACAGATCTGAAAAAAAGTTCAAATGGAAATAGATAAGATACTAAGATTAGTGTATGTTGCAATATCTCACCTAGAGCGGCGCTGAAGGCTGCACTTATTAAAGAAGACCAACAATTTTGGAGTCCAAATATAGATTGACTGGAGACTAGTCTAACCCGAAATTCATTAGGGAGCTGACATCTCCCTTCTTAACTGTCTCCTGCATATTAGCTTAAAATAGAGACTATTTTGAGGTATATAAGTGGGTTGAAAATGGATTTTGGTACAGGAGCTGGACTTTTTGGTCCCAGAATGAAATAGTTCGAAACCATTGGGAAACTTGTCAAGGTCTATGCCTTAGAAAGATATGCTCAATTCAGCGTGGATAGGAGATACAAAAGACTATACTTAGTAATCTTAACTGACAGTCAGGCCGCCATTTGAGCACTCGGCGCTTAAGAGATTAAATCGATTTTCTGGGGAAGTTGAACAGCTACATTCTGCTGGGACATGTAGAAACTCTAGACAATAATGAAGCAAACCAAGTTGTCTAGTAGTTAGTCTGTTGGCTTATTAGACGTAAGGCTACTGTTCAAACCCCAGGTCAGACATCTCGAACAAAGACGGAACACAAAAAAAAAAGAAAAATACTTAGGCAGCTTCCTCTCAGCAGATTTATGGCAAAAATTCTGAAATTTTTCATGGAAATTTTCTCAAAAATCTGTCGTTCGCAGACGACTTTAAATTGTAGGTCCCGTCACTCATTGATAAAAATTAGCATACACAACATATGTGATGTGAGAAACTAGGTCGTAATCCTGACTAAAGGGTTGTAATGAACAATTTTATGTGTATGTATTAAGCAAACTGGTTTGCATGCCACTGATGGAAGTGGTGGAGAATATTTGGAAAGTTATGCTCAATGAAAGAGAAGAAAAAGAGAGAAAAAGAGTTCTTGAAACCAAAAGCGTTTTGGGGCAATTTAAACTATTGTTGGAAAACCACAATTAGAGGAGATCTGTATCATTCATTAGACTATGCAGGAATAATCTGAGGTTGTTAACCGATCTTTTGACAAGGAACTGAAGACTTAGGGTACAATTAGTCAAAATGAGGGTTGCCTAAAGTCCAACATGTAGATTGTGTGACAATGAAAATGAAGAATAGGTACATATTCCTGTAACCTTTGTGGGCATTAATCCATTTCGGGTCAGAAAACATTACTAGTTGTGGATCCGTGTGTGAGGTGTAATGAACAACAATATCATTGCCGTAGAAAAAACCTTGTGTTTGAGGCATTAGTGCTGGCCTATGTATAAGGATGCACTGCTATTCAAAATTATAAAAAAAGTCATGTCCGGAAGTCATCATAACATTATTTTCACTTCGAAACATCATTTATAAGGGGGATAAGGCAAGGTAGGATATAAAAAATATTGTTTATATGACTTTTTGTTACGTAGAAAAAGTTTTTTATTTTGAAAAATTTTTTGTTTCCAAAAATTTTTTTTTTTGAAAACTTTTACTGACAAGTTCACTGAAAACCACGAAAACATATTTAACATGTCATAAATCTTTATGCAACATGATATAACAGAACGTTATTATCGCTTTCAACTTTACTTAGTTGATGTTTTTAAAGCGATTCACAGCATGAACCCTCCATGCGTTTACATGACATGTGGTAGACGAGCTTTGCTAAAGCAACACTCAGTGTCATTTCAACTTTAAAAACTGCAATTGTGCATCACTTTTCCGTAAGTAAGTAATGAAAATATATTTTAAATTATCCTGGGCAGAACATTATTTAAATTGCTGTCGTTTAAATTAATTTAAAATTTTTCCTTTCCCCTTACTTTCTTATCTATTTTCTTAGCGTTTTTCTTAACAAACCATTAAATTGTTATTTCATTAGCAGAGGTAAACCCATTGTAGTCCCTTAAGTTTCGTTATCATTTTCATTTCTTTTCTTTTCAAATGTTTGTTAAAATGCTGTTGAACATGCGATCTTGTAATTGTCGTGGGCGTTGGTTTTATTTTCTTTTCCATTCTTTCCCTTCTTCTATTCATCTGGTTCCAATTGTTTGGTTTAGCTGCAGCAGGGGATAATAATTTGTGGCAAGTAGACGTTGCCATTAAGTATCAGCAATTAGTTGAAGAAAGACATGTTGAGGCACTTCAGATAAAATAAATACGAAGCAAGTTTGAAGTACAACAACAATAAAATGTGAACAAGGACCAAAGGGAGAAGGAGGACATAATTAAACAAGAATAATAACACACCCGTAACACAGTCTTGAAAGGAAAAGAAGAAAAGAAAAGACAAAATTTAAAAATTATTTTATATAAACGAGGGTTGTATCAATTATTTAGAAAATTCAATTCCCGCATGCATGTATGTATGTCACATGGCTACTACGACTTAAATAACAGCTTTTAACACCAAAATACTTGGATATTCATGTAATAGACGTAGGTAACGCACTGACTAGGCTAAGCTGGCGCGAAAGTAGCGCATTACATCATGGGATAGACGTAAACAACGCACTGATTAAGCTCAACATGCCTGAAAGAAGGGCATGACATCATGGGATAGGGCGTAGACAACGCACGGATTAAACTAAGCAAGCCTGAAAGTTGGGCAAAACATCTTGACATAGACGTATGCAATGCATTGATTAAGCTAAGCAAGCCTGAAAGTAGGGCATGGCATCATGGGATAGGGCGTAGACAATGCACTGATTAAGCTAAGCATGCCGAAAAGTAGGGCATAACATCAACTACTCGTTTGCAAAAGTAATAGAACATGTGCGTGTTTTTCCCTTTACTGCATCCTCTCCTCTTTATCCCTCTATTATCCTTCCCTCTTTAAGGACGTTGTACAATAGTTCAATTCGACCTCCGGGTACTGTACTTGTCTTAATTGACAAGTACACGTCCTCTAACCTAACCTAACTTAATAGAAAGTGTGAGGAATACTAAGAGTTTCTTAATTCCACAGCGTTCTCAGCAATTGGACGTATTGTGCAGCAATATTCTGCAAATTTATTTCAATGCAGTCTGATCACGTAACCATTAAAGCCGGCTAATCATTCACAAAACCGCCGGGAATATTATGAATATGATTCGATGCTAAAGCAACACGCTTTATAGAAAAAAATTTTTCTGCCGTTTAAGGCTCATTTCCAACAAGATGGATACTCTAACAAAGCAAATTACTGTGTAGGGGGAAGGGGAGTATCTAAAAATGATTGTCAAAAGCCATTCCATCAAGTAAAAGTCATTGTTTGGTTTGTGTTGACGTCTAAAGCAGGTATTAGGCCGTATTTCTTCAAAAATTACTTCAGAAAAACGATTTCCGATATTCTAGAGCGCTACGTTCGTTGGGTAACTGGCTATTTTCCACCTGCAATTGGACACTATAAACATGCTGATATGCTGCAAGAAAACGGTTCCATGTGTTACGTAACACTTCGCCTATTTTATATACGCCATAGTCACACTACTGAGAGCACTATGCGGCAATATGGTGGATAAATGCTAGTTCACTAGTTCAGTAAAAAACCTGCTAGCCTAACCCGTAGGTCTATTTCTACCAAGAGGACTATTCGGAAATGTGGTCGATAAATTCAAATCCACTGGTTCAGTGAACAACCTGATAACATCCGTTCGTAGACGAAGTAGAATATCTGCCAAAAACATTGCCGCTGTTCGTGAGAGTGTACAGTAGAATCTGAGGCTGTGGATTTCGTGTTGCTTACAAGAATACGCCTTTCGCAGAAAACAATTTCCTGAATTTTTCATTCTGTCTTTGACCTGCACCCGCACAAAATTAAACTTACCAAGGAACTGAATCTAAATGGCCATAGACAGCGACGTGTGTTCGCTAAATTGACGCTGGAGCAGTTGGCAATTGATCCTAGTGTTCATACAAAAATTTATCTTCAGCGATGAGTCTCATTTCTAGATGATTAAGTACGATACCAAACAAAATTGTCAAATATGGAACAATATCGATCTATATGAGATCCAAAAGTGTCCAGTGCATCCCTAAAATGTCACTGTTTAGTGGAGATTTGGTCTGACTGGGAATCATCGGCGCGTATTCCTTTGAGAACGATGTTAATCACGCCATAACTAACAACAGCGATGACTATAGTTCGATGATTACCAACTGATTTTGCCGTGAAATGGATGATCTGTACACCAAAGATATGTGGTTTCAATAGGAAAATGCTAACTCTTGTCACGTTGGATATCTTGTACGGACAGGCAAGAAATGGTATCCTACGCGGAGGTATTGCGAACTGGCCACTGAAATTGTAAGATTTGACCTGTCAAACCTTTTTTTTTTGAAAACTATGTTCGCCACGCCAACAGCGTGGACTATAGTTTGATGATTACCAACTCATTTTAACGTGAATTGGGTGATCTGGTCACCTAAGATATGTGGTTTTAATAGGACAATGCCAACTCATGACACATTGGACGATTTATTCGCGTAATACATGGTTATCGCACGTGGTGTAGTAGCAAACTAGTCACTGAAACTGTACAATTTGACCACGTCAAGCTTTTTTCTTTGAAACGACTTTCGCCACGACAACAGCGACGACTATAGTTTGATGATTACCAATTCATTTTGCTGTGAATTGGATGATCTGGACACCAAAAGACATGTGGTTTCTATTTGACAATGCCAACTCATGTCATATTGGGCAATTTGTTTAGGCGAGACATGATTATCGCACGTATAGGCGTTGTGGATTGGCCACTGAGACTATACTATTTGACCCTGCTAGAATTTTTCTTGCTGGTTTGTCTTCAGTCGCAGATGAATGCCAATAAAGCACAAAGAACAGCGGTCCCCAAAGCCAACACAACCCATGCCAACGTGTGAGTTAAATTCATCTTGATTTATGTGACAGAGTCATGGAAAATTGAAATGAAGTTGCCGTAGACTAGTAGGTAGTGTGCTGGATTAGTAGACAAGAGCTCGCGGTTGAAACCCTAGCTCAGACGTGTTGAACAGGCGTCTTCAAGTATTGAAAAAACAAAAAAATAATTCATTCGGCGATTTCCTCTCAGAAGTCCTCAGGCAAAAAGTCTTAGCGTGAATCAAATTGTCAAAAAAAGCTTCTCAAAACATATGTTGTTCGGAGTCTACTTTAACCTGTAGGTCCTGCCACTCACGTATAAAATTAACACATTCAACATTAGTCCGTATATACATACACACACAAATTGGTCATTAAAACCCTTCAGTCAAGATTACGACCTAGTTTCTCACACCATTTATGTTGTGTGTGTTGATTTTATATTTGAGTGGTGGGACCTACAGTTTAAAGTCAACTCCGAACGACAGATTTTTGAGGAACTTTTCATGACAATTTTATATACTCTCAGAGTTTTTGCCAGAAATCTGCTGAGAGGAAATCGCCGAAGAAATACTTTTTTTGTATTTTGTGTTGGTGTCTGCCCTGGGGCTCGAACCCTGGCTTTATTTTATTTTATTTATTTATTTATTTGTTCAAAACAATACAACAAGAATAAATCTTATATTACAGTATTGCTTAGCAATTGTTACTAACATTTATTATATTTTTCTATTTTATTATTTTAACTAAATTACCATAATTTAACAAAAAAAAAACAATTTAAAAAGAAAAGAAACTTAATATTTAAGAAAAAAGGAAATTTAAGTAAAGGGAAAAAGAAACATTATTATCACAAAAATTATTAAAAAAAATATCACAATTATTATAAAACTAAGGGGAAGCAAATTTACAAAAATTAGAGAACATTAACTAAGTAAAGTGCTTGAAAATGGCAGTCTTGAAATGCTTTGCATTGCTGATCATTTGTATTTGAGGAGGAAGTTGGTTCCAGAGACGAATGGAGTGAATAAAAAAATGTTGTTGAGAGATGGCCTTGTTATATTTCATAGAGTTATCCTGATCCCTTTATTCGACCTAGAAAATATTAATCTCTCATACAAATAAGGTGGCTGTCGACTATATATAAGTTTATGTAATTAGAAATAGCAGCAGAGTCCGGCAATTCAATAAACTGTCAAATGTGACATTATAAATTAGTCGGGCGAAATGCGATATGCTACTATTTCTCCTGATGCCAAAAGTGTATCGTTGTTAAGTCGTACGTTAAGTCTTCGTCTACTAACTGCATCGCAGCTAGCAAACAGCTCACATCCATACATAAGAGTTAGTAGTAAATAAGTTTTCGCTAATAGCATTCGAATATTAGTTGGTATAAAATACTGTGAAATCCAGAGATTTCGAAGCATCGCAAAAATTTTTCCACAGTTCATTTTCACGTGATCCGACCAATTTAGTTCTCTATTCAGAGTTACGCCAAGACTTTTAGCTGTTCTAACAAATTCTAGATTCGATCCATTAATTTGAATTGGTGGTAGATTCGAGATAAAATTTTCAGGTGATCCAATCAGTAACGCCATTGATTTGTTAGGATTTATACTTAGACCATTTGCAGATGGCCATAAATAAATTTGATTCAAATCCTGATTTATCAACCGGATGCAGTTGGTAGCATTACTAGCACTACAACCCATGTATAGCTGCACGTCATCAGCGTACATGTGTATTTGGCAATGTTTTAACTACAACGGTAGCTCATTAGCATAAATCGAGTACAACAATGGGCCAAGTATAGAGCCCAGCAAAGAAGGAAAGATAGGTGTAGTTTTTGCTGTCGAACTACACCTCGACGAATCCTAAAAATACTTAGGATTTCTGGTTTCAGATATCAAATCGCTCGACCGATGATAAGAGTGTAAATAAAAACGCCATGAAAAAGTTTTTCAAAATCTGTTGTTCGGAGTCGACTTTAAACTGTAGGTCCGGCCACTAAGGTCCAAAATTAACACACACAACATAAGTGCTGTGAGAAGCTATGTTTTAATCCTGACTGAAGGGTTGTAATGACCAATTATGTATGTATATATGTATATATTAAATGAAAGACACGATATAAATCTGTTTCTTAGTAGTCCTATGCATTTTTAATTGTTTTTTTTTTGGCATTTCTGAAATCAATTTTCTTTTTTAGAAAATCTTTTTAAATTGAATTAATTCTCTATGAATTTAAAAATGCTTTTGCATACCGTTTTAAATCTCATCATTGAATATTTTTTCAATTAATTTAATTGGTTTTTATTGATGTTCTGTTTATATTTTTATTAGCCTGACACTGATTAAATTAAGACCTCATTATAAAATAATTATAAACACTAATAAAAACATACAAACTTCCCATGTTTATCAACAATTATGTTAATTAAATATTCAATAAATATTTCAAAAAGAAAAACTAAAAAAGAAAAATAAAATATTATGGCACCATCTCTTTGGCAGCAAAACCCCACAAGCAATATTGTCGTCCCCAAAATAATAACAGCCTTGCTGTGCCATGGACACACTCATTAAATGGTCTATGAATTCCAAATTTGATAACAACATCATGAATAAAGACTTTGAAATGATTTCAATGGGTTGTTGTTGCTGGTTGTTTGTTTTCTAAAAACACCAAACACTTGAGAAAATTCTGGCCAAAAGCAAAACAAAAAGGCTAAAAGAAAATATTTGTTCAGAGCATAAGTATATGTGTTCTGTTGTGTATTTCTTCTCTTTCTTTCTCTTTCTCTTTCACGCTTGGTTCCCTTTTCTTTAATTGTTCAAACACCATAAATGTTTTTCCTTCCGTTTTGATTCTTTTCTTTTTTGTTTGTTTTTGTATTTATGCCTGTGAAGAAAAAAACCTTTCCTTTTCAACTAATTAGCATAATTATCACATTTTTGGTCTGGCACTTCCCATTGCCAATTATCGTTTTCCTCTACACCACCACCAGCACCACCACCACCACCATTACGAAGGAATTAACTTTTTTACTCTCTGTTGTCTTCATAAAATCTAAACAGTATTGGTGTGTCCTTCTCTCTCTCTCTAGGTTGTAAAATCTTATGAATTCTACGGCTTCTTTTAAAAGCATGCCCATGGCAATAATTTTTTGGCAAACAAACACTTACTTGCAGTCGACAACAATATTCCATTGGCCAAGATAAGATGACAAATGAATTGTTTTTGACTTTTTGGTTTGTTGAACATTTTCCATTTGCTTAAACAAATTAAATGTTTTGAAATTATATCGTAAATTAAGCTTCAAACCAACATAAGTAGCAGTTGGAAGCAAAAGCAACGTAGTATGTTCATCCCCAAAACTGAATATTTGGAAATTAATACCAGAGATTTATCTATAGCTTCTGCTGAAGTTGTTTGACATGTGTCCAACAACACTTGTTGCGTGACCTTAATGCAATGTCCAGTAATAAATTCAACAATCATAATGAGCGTACTTCCTTGAAGTTTTAGAAGACTTTTGTATGTGTCCTCTTCTTTTTGTGTCTTCAACAAGCGTAATGAACGTACTTCTTTTGACTTTCAGCAGACTTTTCCTAAGTCATGTATACAGGTTAGGTTAGGTTAGGTCCGAGTGGTAGCTCTGATTTCACAAAGCTCACTTGAGCACGCATAGCGGCTCACGGGTGGACACAGTCCCTGTACTGACCAAGTTCCACCAAAATCATGGAAGAGGAAGAAGTTGGTCAGCGCAAGGGCTGCACATCAAAAGCACGACTACCCCGCGCTGGAAAACCAGCCAGAAAGTTTGATGAACGAAGCTATATCCTTGATATCAATAGATGATAGCTCCGTCAAGCTGACAAGAAATGGGGAGCCAAATAACCTATATCTACACCTAGCAAGAGACGGGCACTGCCAAAGAAAGTGGATAACAGTCTCCTCTTCCTCAGCGAATTTGCATCCACGGCAGAAATCGTTAAATGAGAGTCTCATTCTCTCTGCGTGTCTACCCATAACGCAATGACCTGTAAGCATGGTCACTGTGGTTGAGATGACGTCACAACCAAGACGAAGTAATTGGTTGGTACGCCTTCTATCCATCAAGGGCCAGGTGAGTCTAGTTGTGGAGGAGGACTCCTCATTGACACAGGATAGGTTGGCGTCCCGAGAGAATTTCCGCGCAATGTCGAACTTGATCGAGGTAAGTGGCATACCCAGTTCAATTGAAGAGGATTCCGGAAGGAGCGCACCAGCTCTGCTGAGCTCGTCGGCTCTACAGTTTCCCGGAATGTTACTGTGGCCGGGGACCCACACCAGTGAGACACTGGTGAAGCGCCCAGAAAGAAGGTCGAGACAGCGGCGACATTCCCTAACGATCCTATTGTTATTCACGAAACACGATAGAGATCTTATAGCGGCCTGACTATCAGAAAAGACCGAGACGCAAGTGAAAGGAGCACCGTTGACGAGAATCCATTGAGCGGCCCGGTAAATTGGCGTCCCCTCCGCCTGAAACACGCTGCAGTAGTCCGGCAGACGGAGAGAAATGTTTAGGTCCAGTTTCCCAGAGTAGACACTGCTTCCAACCCCATTATCGAGTTTAGAGACGTTGGTATATATATTCCGGGGGGACAACCGTATTATGATTCCAGTCGTCCCTACTCGGAATCAGAGAGTGAAGTCATGTATACAGTTTTGGACAGATTTTTTATTCTGCTCATATTCGAAGGCACACTCAACTAACGTTCACAGACTTTATGACTGCATTGCCAGTTAAGGTCTTCTGCAGGTCTTTAAAGGTGATTCCATTGTAGAGAACTCGCAATAGAATTCGATAGTTGTTGTACGTCTATTCACTCCGCTTTACAGTTCACACACTTTTCACTCCTGGAATATTATTCTGTTCTGGTACCTATATAATGCAAATATAATTCTTGCTTGCTTGATTAGCCATTTAAACCCTTAAATGAGGATTACGATTTTGCTTCTCACAACTTATTGTGTGTTAGTTGCATACATGAATAACGGAGCCTACGGTCTACTACAAACGACAGTGGCTTGGGAAACTTTTCATGGAAATTTCAGAATCAGAATTTTTGCTAGAAAGACTTCTTTTCTGCCTTTCGTTTTGTTCGGGAGGTCTGAACTGGGGTTTGAACCACGCACTCACGTCCTATAAGCTAACACACTACCTACTGTTCTATATTATGGAGAGACTTGTGTCAGATACAAATCATCGAACAAAGTTCTTTCTGTTGAATCCAGTACTATGATAGTCGCCTGTCTATAAGAAAGTACCAACTACTGACTTCTGCAGAAGTTGTGGGCCAGAGGAGGAGGAATAGACTTTCTTTCTCCTCATGTGTCAGTGTCCTGCTCCTGTCATAAAGAAACAGAGCATTCTGACCTCTTACTTTCTAACATCGATGACCGAAATCTATGTTTTATTATGGTTTTCTCTAGGGAATGATTGACCCCTGGGTAGAATTAATTGTGTTACCAGAATGGGACTAAATGCTGGCCTATATGGGACCTCTTCCTTCGAAAGCGTTCGCCATCTAACCTAACTTAACCTACAATTCTTTAATAAACGTTGTCCTTAAAGAATATATTGCATGATGGCTCTTATTTAAATCCGTGTACCGTCTTTTGTGTGGAACTTGGAACGCGAAACGTTGTTCTTCTTTCGAAATTTTATGTGAATGAAATAAATGGTTTAACTCATCTGTGATGCAATCAAAATACCAATCCAAATCTTTAAATTAAGACGTTTGATTTTAAACTTCAAAATAAAAAAAATGAAAAAATTTTTTCCCGTTTAAATGAGAAAAGTTTTTCAAAAGAAAATTCTTCCTGCAAAATATATGTTTGCTTCCTCTTTTTTTGTGTAAATTTTAGAAAAATTTAGAAAAGAAAACAAAACCGAAAAACTTAAAGAAAAGGAAATATTGAAACGAAATACTGAAATGTCTCTTTAACACACTATTAAGCAGACTAGTATGCAAAGAAGCAGGAAAGAAAAGAAAAAAAACAAGAAATCAATCATGGTGAGAGAGAGAGAGAGAGAGTTAAACAGGAAATGCCAACCAAACAACCAAGTTTAATTTAAAAGTTTCGAAACTGGTACGCTGGTACGATTAGTTCATTCACACACATACACATACATTCACACATATGTGTATTTGCATGTGTTGTAATGTATTGAAAGAAAATTTTTGGGGGTAAAACTTTACTTACGTAACAAAAATTGTAAGCCCTATATGGGAGGCGGGGTAAGTATGCATGAGTTCAGCCTCACAAACTTTCTATCCAACATCTATCAAACACCGTGTTAACATGACCAAATCATTGGATCAAAAGTTAAGCAGGGAATCGATTTTTTCTAAACAACTTTCTGTAAAGTAATTAGGAATCAATAAAAGCAAGGAGACTAAAGAACAACTTTCCCAGTTTGTCTTAATTAGTTTGTTAAACAAATTGATACTCTAGAGTACGTTGATGTAAAAGAAAATTTCCATCAAATTTAAATATTTTTTAGAAAAACTCTTGTATTTATTTTGCATTCTCATAATGCCCGTTAGCAATATAAGTGCCACATAAAATGCCAATCATTTCGTTTATTTTGCCAGTCATTTGTGCAACCACTCAAATGCATTTTCACACACACTCAAACATACACTCTCAAACACAATTTTCAATATTCACTTTCTATACCGTACTTCGTCCTTCTTTTTTTTTTATAAATTTCTTTGATGGACTGTTTACATGTTAAGCTTGTATAAACGATTTTCGTCAATTTTTTTTTTCGTTTTCTTTTTTCTGTCAATGTCTAGTGTTTGTGTTTGTTTATTGATTGTTGTACAAATATTCAAACCAACTTTCATTTCAGTTTGATCACAAACAGTTTACAACGAAAGAAAAATATTCGATTCATACAGGAGACACAACAAAATAGGCCTTTGCTCGAAAGGCCTTTTAAGGAATTTGAAGCACACATATGTCAGCATTAAATGCTCTTAGAGGACGATAGTTTTGATCAAATAAATGTTGAAATCAATACGAAGGTCTGAAGCCTACAGTTGGTGTAATAAAATGTCGCAAATGGAAGCGCAAAACTGTCAAACCTACACTGAGCGCCATAAGTGAGTCAACACTTTTGTTTTTAAGTACAAAACAGTTTTGTTCTTAAGTATAAAAAATGTTTCTTTACCATGAATTGTTGTTTTTGTTTTAACATTTTATAAGTAATAAATAAACGTTTTTATTTTTGAAAATTTATTCGACTATTCTCTTTTATTTTTCTCGCTATCCTAAGAAAATTAATTATTACATTTACTCACTTTTGGCGCTCAGTGTATATTCAGCATACAGCTCTTAATTGGAAGCCTCATACATTACATAATTGATCATTACAACTCTTCAGTCAGGATTATGGATCTAGTATCTCACATCACTTATGTTGTGTGCCTTAATATTATACATGAGTGGTGGGACCTACAATTTAAAGTCGATTCCGAACGACAAATTTTTGAGAAACTATTCGTGGCAATTCCATTTACTTTCATAATTTTTGCCACAAACCTGCTGAAAGAAAGTCGCCGAAGAAATATTTTTCCAAATTTCATTTTGTGTGTTGGCCTATTAGACGTGAGCCCAGGGTTAAAATCCCACAACAAACATCTCCAACAAAATGAAATTTGAAAAAATATTTCTTCGGCGACTTTCTTTCTTCCCGGGTTTCAACATCTCGAACAAAACGAAAATATATTTCTTCAGCAACTTCCTCTGATAAAAACTCGCTCTGAAAAAAAAAAAATTGCCTTCAATCTGCCGTTTAATTTCAAGCTGTAGGCCCTGCCGCTCATGCATAAAATTACATGCACAATATGTATAGTAGATTGTAATCCTGGCTAAAGGGTTGTGATAACCACTTCATTAGTTATCAAGAAAGAGAGAGAGAGAGTGCAAGGTTGTGACCCTAAACATTTAAAAAGCATTAGCAACAGTGTGACATGTTCCTTTGACCGTGAACTAAATCCTTTAGAGATATGTAATCAGAATGACTCTGTGGCTTCCGATCTGGCTGTATCGGATTAGACCTCAGAAGTTTTGTTTGATTTATGCGTTTAAAATCAAGAAAATCTCCTGGGAAAAATCGTACGGGCTTAAATCACATGTTTTTGGCGGCTAGTTGACATTAGAATTTCTTTCCACAGTTTCTTCTGAAAAGCGTTCTGCAATACATCGATGGATATTCACGCGGTGAATGTAGGTGGCGCTGTCTTGGAGAACCCACAGGTAATCTAGATTCATAGCGTTTAGTTGAGGCCACAATAACTCCGTTATCATGTTCCTGTAACGAAAGCTCATCACAGTTACTTCAATTTTGTTCTCATTTTCAAAAATGACAGACGCAATCACATCGCGTGACTTATATTCACATTGTGAGTTCATTTGTTTCTCTTGCAATGCATTACGATTTTCAGAATCTCCAAATACGACTCTTCTGTGTATTCTCTGAGCCATACAGTTAGAAATGCACTTCAACGGCGAAGTTGAATTCTTTTTGCGTTCACTTTGCTCGATTACCAATTGAACAAGTTGTCAACACTTTATATGTTGTCATGATTTGGTCTCCTGAATAAGCTGCATACTGCAAGCTTGCAGGTAGAATTTCTTTCTAATAATTCTCTGCGTAGTGCTTGATGAAATTTATTTGCATGGTTTTCTTTTTATCGGTACTTTGAGAATACTTCGTTAGTTTCTATATTCAAGCTGAACTGTCGCGCCAAAAATTTAATTGTTTTTGCGCGAATGACCTTTTATTACCGGATTTATATTCGAAAGAGAATAATGTATTGAGGATTGAGTTGTAGGAGTAAGAGAAAAAAATAACGGACATTAAAGTGTTTCGATTGCTGGCCATGACAGAAGTTTCCACAGCAGAAAAGATTTAAATACTCTGATCTATTGACTATAAACCATTACCATATAAGTCTAGACGTTCAAAATTATTTTGTATGAAATTGTTATGCGGGGAAAAACAAATCAAATGCAAATAAACAAACAAGACAAACAGACAACAACAAAATACACACATCGTACGGTACTCAGTATTAAACAAAAAAGTGTTTGCAATTTAGCTTAAGGCCTATTACAAGGCTCTTATAAAATTTGCCGAACCTGCCATCTGGTTGCATGTAGTTTGACATGTGTGCAGTTTTAACTTCAAAAACTAATATACGAACAATGACAAACTCCTCAACATCACTCTTTAACATTTACAAAACAGTGACACAAAATATTATTAAAGAACGATTTGACGGACAGGTCTTGTAAAACTTTCAGTCATAAAACTCAAAGTGATTGAAATGAATGAATGCGACTGCAAAAAATATACATTCCTATTGAATTCTTTTCAAAGCAAAAAATCAAACGATTAAAATGAAATGAAATGTGACGAAAATGGCGGTAAGTTTGAAAAACTGAAAATTTTTTTCATTTAGTCATTCAAAAAATAGGATGATGAAAAAGGATTGAAACGATTAAGAAGATTGGATTGATGTCGGCAGACCAATTGAAGTGTTTTCATTAGCCACGTGCTTACAGTGTTTTAGAAAAAATTCAATGGAATTCAAGTGGCAATCTGGAGATCAAATATGGGATAAGTCTTGCGCACAGAGTCTCAAAAGGTAACTGAGTACCTGGGGCCTCTTTCTTGCGACGAAACTTACGCTCTACAAGTCTCTTATTCCACAAGAACTTCTCTATGGCGCGAAAGCATGATCCACCAGCCATGATGTACCGATGCAGCAATCAGTGTTCGAGTCTTACATTACCAGTGCGAGTTGGCAATGATTTTCGCATCCCATCCCATAATGAGCCGTATGAGCTCCTCAACCACTTGAATGCTGATCAGAGCATTAAAATCCAGCGTCTGCTCTGGCTAGACCATGTCGTTCAATTGGCCGATGATACTTCGCCGAGATGGGTATTTGAAGCGGAAATTAGCTGTAGTTGGCTTAAAGGACGACCTTGTTTGGGTTGGAAGGACCAAATCGAGGTTGGATGGACCATCGATTGCTGTGGCCAACTGGAAGTGCCCTGTATGAGCTCCTCAAACACATGGATGTTGTGCAGAACATTAAAATCCAACGGCTGCGCTGACTTGGCCATGCCGTTTGGATGGCGGTGAGGCGGACATTTGAAGCGGTAATAAGCGTCTGTTGGCGTAAGGGCGAATTTGTCTGCGTTGGAAGCACCAAATCCAGGAAGCCTTGTCATCGATTGGATTAATCAGTTGCTAAAGCGCCTACGAGGGCCTATAAGTGCTTTGAAAGATGTGTTAAGGCAGGCCGATATTCGATAAATTGGTCGTGCTTTTAATGTGCAGCTCCTGTGCTGGCCACCTTTTTCGATGAGTTTGGTGGAATTAGGTCAGTATAGGGACATTGGCGTCATTGCGGACCTACGAGAGAAAAGACTTACGTAAGATCTTTGGTCCAACAATGCTCTGCAAAAGGTCCTTAATGATATGAAGGTTGTGAAGCGTATTAACATCCAGCGGCTATACTGGCTAGAAAATGCCGTCCGATTGTCAGAGGATACTTCGGCGGAATGGGTATTTGAAGCGCTTTGGCTGTAGCTGTACTAAAGAACGACCTTTTCTGTGTTGTAAGAGGCATTTCAAGGTTGGAAGGACCATCGATGGGTGTGATCTGCTGAAAACACGACCTCGAAGCAGAGGTGAGTTGAAAGATGCACTGAGGCAGTCCGAAATTCAATAAATGGGTTATAAGGCGTAGGACATACGTGCTTTTAATGCACAGCTCCTGTGTTGACTAACTTCTTCCATGAGTTTGGTGGAATTCAATCACTACAGGGACTACGCTTATTTTGGAGTCACGACGGACCGCCCTACCCGCTCAAGTGTGCTTAGGTAATCAAAGCTATTATTTCGACCTAACCTAAGGCGAATTAAGTGCATATGTAAGTAAGTATTGCATCTGTCGTAATCAACTCCGTGTTAGAAAAAATTGTTCCCCCCATGCCTTGCTATATTTTTACTCTTGAAGCTGGCTTGTTTTGTCTTTTCCTCAGCTGTGGTTTATTTTTGTTGTCAACAATAATGGTTGCAAGTGCACTTTATTCATATTGTCATATGCCATGGCACCTCACACTTATGGTGCCTGAAGTCAGTGAGGAAAATTTATGCTGAAGGCAAAATCTGCACTTTAACGATAAAAGTGCATTAGAAAATCTATTTTGTGTATATAGAAATATAAAGGCAACTCCATTGCCATTTTTGTTATGGTCTTTATACCGTTATTTCCTTATAAATTTAAAATCACTTGCCTCTGTCTACTGACTGTTGTCTTTCATGCTTTCATTCAGTTTTCTTGGATAAATTTCTCTGAAAAATTTTATTTAACGTTGAGGTTGCATTACTGTACGTTTGAACTTGCCTTCTAAGAATTTCTAACTGTATTTATTAGATGGTGTATTTGTTGTTTTTGTGTGTATTAAATAACTGTATATTTAATCATGGCAATACAGCATAATAATATTCCATTACTATGGTAATATGGAATGTTTATTTGATTAAGTTTTTCTGCACAATAATGGAAATTTTTTTGTGCAACTTTTCTACTCCTTCTTCTCTTTTGTGTTGTATTCAGTATCGACATTGAAAGCTGCATTCATTGGCTGCATTGGTAATCAAAAGTGATAACGTTACGTCTGTTTTAAAGTTCTATGGGGTTTCTCTTTAAGCACTTCCTTCAATAAATTAAAATAAATGAAAATGTAAGTAAGTCGCCGTATTCTGGCATGTATGCTGTTGTCTTATTAGGCTAGATCTAGTGCATAGTTTACCATTTCATAGCACAGTTGTGCAAAGAGAACTCACACGCATTCTTGTGTTTTTTCATTTAGTTGTCGATCAGACTGCGACAAGAAAACATGTGCGGTGGATGCTTTATCATTTTATTTCAGCATAACACTCAAAAAATATTTTATGTTAAAAATGTTCCATGTTATTAGCTAGGCATATTTCATTTTTTTTATTTTGTAGCATAGTATAATTTTTTTAAATGCTTTGGAATGCTCGATGTTTTTGTCTTTTAATAAAAAATAGTTTTTTTATTCTTTTTATTTTTATTTATCTAAAAAACATGGCATACTTTTTAAGCCAAAGATGGATAGCTTTATGTTCTTTAAATAAAAAATGGATTTTTTATTTTATTTTTATTTATCTAAAATTTTTAAGCCAAAGTTATATAGCTTTACATATGTATGCTGATGAAATGAAAATAAAAATAGCGTATATTACTAACACTTTTCTATGGGTGTAAATAAATAAATTCTCTCAACTTATTTTCTCTCTCTTACTCACTAACACATAACCAAAAATTTTTTGACGAACCCTGATCTAGTGGTACAAACACCAGCAAATCAAAATATTAAAAGAATATTCCGTTGATCGACTGTCGCTGAGCAAGGTTAGGTTAGGTTAGTGGAAGTGTTTCAATTAACACAATTACAGTACCCGGATGTCGAATTGACCGACCCACTGTACAACGTCCTAGTTGCTCACATCACCTTTGTTGTGTGTGTTAATTTTTATACATGAGTGGTGGGACCTACAGTTTAAAGTCGACTCCGAACGACAGATTTTTGAGAAACTTTTTCATGGCAATTTTATTTACTCTCAGAGTTTATTCCAGAAATCTGCTGAGAGGAATTCGCCGAAGAAACACTTTTTGTATTTTGTCCTGATGTCTGGCCTGGGGCTCGAACCCTGGCTTTTACGTCTAACAAGCTAACACACTACCTACTAGACTACGGCGACTTCTAGCAATCTCTGAGCAATATTCTGACAAAAACTCTCAGAATTAAATAAATTGTCATGAAAAATTTCCCAAAAATCTGACTTTAAACTGCTGGCCCCGCCACTCATGTATTATATTAGCACACACAACATGGGTGATGTTTGAAACTAGGTTGTAATCCTAACTAAAGCGATGTAATAGCCTATTACGTAAGTAAGTGTTTGGTATGTTATTGAATTTTAATTCGTTTGAAAGATCAATTAGTGCCTTTATGTGTAGAGTATAACATTGTTTTTATGTCCACGACGGCATCACTAGGTGAAGCGCATGCGAAATGTAAAATTTTCTAAAATTTGTGTTCTCTATACATACATATGTACATACATACATAATTGACCATACCAACCCTTCAGTCGGGATTACGATCTAGCTTCTCACATCACTAATTAAGTGCGTTAATTTTATACATTAGTGATGGGACCTACAATTTATAATCGAATCCGAACGACAGAATTTTTTGAAAAACTTTTTCCCTTAGAGTTGTTTTTTGCTGAGAGGCAGTCGCCGAAGAAATAATTTTTATTTCGTTTTGTTGGAGATGTTTATCCTTGGCCTCACATCTTATAAGCCAACAAACTACCTACCAAACTGCGGCGACTATGTACTCATTTAAATTTTGAATGTGCTGACAATGGTCCATGAATTCGAATCTAATGCTAGGTCTGTCCGGTTAAATACACAGGCATTCATTTCAGGAAACGAGTCTTCTGCTTAACATACAAGTTACGTTTCTGTGCAGATGTTGTAACTGCGTTGAATAGTAGTGGAAATAAAGCTTGACTTTCACGTTCATTAACTGATCATTAATCATGCCATTTACATTTAAAATTATATTTTCAAGTACCTTAACACATTTTCTGTTGCCACTTTACATATGTATGTGTTTTTCGTTTTGTAATTTAAGCTGCCTGTTAATAAACATTATTGCCCTGATTAACTCACATCATTCAAAACTCTCTCTCTCGCTCATTTCTCTTGACATTTGCTCTTATCTTAATACCCTTTTGCGACTCTATTATGGGCCTTTAATTACTTTCACAAAATGCTTGTTTTCAAAGTCATGACCGCTCTTTCCCTTTCCCTCTCTCTCTGTCTCACTCTTTGCCTTTTTTGTGGCAGTTAAGGTATTTTAAAAATTTTTTTCCTTTCATTTATTTACGAATTGACTTTCATGTCTCACTTTCATACGTTCGTACATACGTACATAATCTACTGCCATTGTATTTGCGTTCTTTATACACATGCAACCGAATAAACAGTTTTTTTCCATTTGTTCTTATCAAACAGACCGTTAACGATAAACAGTTGTGGCTGTAGTGGCTGTGGTCGCTGGTGTATTCTCAGTGGGTATTCACAAAAATGTTGCCATAAAAAAAGAGGAGCAAATCAGCACAATAATATTCCTCTGCAGCGCAGCCAGTTATTGTTGCTTGTAGCAGAAATGTTTGAGTATATAACGTGTGTATAAAAATTTATTTTTTTTTAAAAGATTTTAATGAGTAAAGAAAACGAGATATTTAACGGGTAACAACTTTAAATTGAGTGGCAGTTGCTTATAAAATAAAACAACGTTAATAAAATTTAATTTCCTTTATTTATTTAAAAACATTTCTTTGTTCATTTGAAAATGGAAAATTTAAAAGAAATGTATTAAAAATGTTAACCAGCGCCTGAAAAACTTTGAAAAGTGTTGAACTTAAAATACGAAACCTAGTCACTGCTACTAGACTGTTAAACTAAGTCTTAAACAGTCACCCGTAGTCACTGCGTGGTATAACGTAACCCAAGTTTTCTAATTTGGCCGCAACACTCAAGTGATCAGTATTTGACTCTCTCTGAAATATATTCGCGTCCTTAGTTATCATAGGTTAGGTTAGAGGACGTGTACTTATCAATTAAGACAAGTAGAGTACCCGGAGGTCGAATTGACCCATTGTACAACGTCCTAGTTTCTCACACCACGTATGTTGTGTGTGTTAATTTTATACAAGAGTGGCGGGACCTACAGTTTAACAGAACGACAGATTTTTGAGATACATTTTCATGGCAATTTTATTTTACTCTCAGAGATTTTGCCAGAAATCTGCTGAGAGGAAGTCGCCGAAAAAATACTTTTTTGTATTTCGTCTTGATGCCTGGCCTGGGTCTCGAACCCTGGCTTTACGTCTAATAAGCCAACATACTACCTACTAGACTACGGCGACGTAGTTAATTATCATAACTGCAGCTTATATGGCTGATACTTCCACTTGGAAAACAATCCAATCCATTAGTCTAGTACCATTGTGAGTTATGCACTTTCACCTTTTGGACTGCATTCGATGACCTGGGCATCAACGAAATGTTCAGTGTACAGTCGACTCCTGAATTTGAGAAACTTTTTCATGGCAATTTCCTTTAATCTCAGGGGTTTTGCAAGAAATCTCCTAAAAGGAAGTCGCCAAAGAAATATTCTAATTTCGTTTTGTTGGAGAGCCCTGACTTGGGATTTGAACCGAGGCCTCACGCCTTATAAGCAAACAGACTACCTGCTATCACAGCCTATCTTCTCACTTTGTCAAAAACTTCATGTTATAATTTTTATTGCGTGCGGTCCACCAGAAATTCTAATTTCGTTTTGTTGGAGAGCCCTGACCTGCAATTTGAGCCAAGGCCTCACGTCTTATAAGCCAACACACTGCCTTCTAGACTACAGTGACTATCTGCTATCGCAGCCTATCTGCTCACTTTGTCAAGCAACTTCATTTTATAATTAGTATTGCGTGCAGTCCACTAGAATTGCTTAATTGATCACTACAACACTTTAGTTAGGTTTACAATTGACCTTCTTACACCATCCATGTTGTGAGTGCTCTGTAGTTCCCGCCACTCATGGATAAAATTAACACACACAACATAAGTGGTATGAGAAACTACATGGATCGTAATCCAGTTGTAAAGGCCTATGATGTAAAGGCCTATGATGTATATATATTTGTAGTCTGGGTCCATAGATAAGATAGAGTAACATGGAATTAATACTCATTTCAATAAGTGCAGGTTATGAAGTGGCCGTAGTCTAGTAGGTAGTGTGTTGGCTTATTAGACGTAAAGCCAGGATTCGAGCCCCAGGCCAGACATCAAGACAAAATACAAAAAGTATTTCTTCGGCGACTTCCTCTCAGCAGAATTCTGACAAAAATTATGAGAGTAAATAAAATTGCCATGAAAAACTTTTTCAAAAATCTGTCGTTCGGAGTCGACTTTAAACTGTAGGTCCCACCACTCATGTATATAATTAATAATCACAACATAAGTGGTGATAGAAACTAGGACGTTGTACAAATGGTCAATTCACCTCCGGATACTGTACTTGTCTTAATTGACAAGTACACGTCCTCTAACCTAACCTAACATAAGTGCAGGTTGTTGTCTTTGCTATAATATGGATGGGAGCTCATTAGGCATTACAAAAAGAACCTTTCTAGGGCATACTGGGTAATACCAAAGAATATGGATATAAAGAATACGCATCATGTAGAAGTAAAATTTCTTATAGCGGGTCGTAACATTACGACCCGCTCTCATCAAATTCATTTCTAGATGAGAGGGAGGAAGACAGAAGGAAAATAAACACAAACAAAGAGCTTAACAATGTGTTGCTCTCATTGTACGTATGTACATGTGTATGTATTCTTATGTTTTTTGATTTAGTTCTCGATCAGACTGCGACGAGAACACATGCTTCGCGGATGCTTTATCATTTTATTTCAGAATAACACTCGAAGAATATTTTGTGTTAAAAATGTTATGTCATTAGCTGGGCGTATTTCATTTTTTTATTTTGTCTCATAGTATAATTTTTTTAAATGCTTTGGAATGCTCGTTTTTTTTTCTTTTAATAAAAAATGGTTTTTTTATTCTTTTTATTTTTCTGAAAAACTTGGCCTAATTTTTAAGCCAAAGATGGATAGCTTTATGTTCTTTCAATAATAAAATGAATTTTTTATTTTATATTTATTTATCTAAAATTCTTAAGCGAAAGATAGACAGCTTTATATATGTATGTTGATGAAATGAAAATAAAAATAGCGTATATTACTAACACTTTTATATGGCTGTAATAAATAAATTCTCTCAACTTATTTTCTCTCTCTCACTCACTAATCCATAACCATAGGCATGTGTTAACCTAGAGGAAAATTGTTAGTAATAATTTCAAGTCTACTTATTAACCCAATGATATGTATATGTGATCGGAAAATATAGAAAAATTGTACTGCGCTAAATCCCTAAAGACACCGTATTTAACTTGGCAAATATTCTTCCAAAAATCGAAATCATTTCTCATCAATATTTCTATATGATAGAAATGGGCGTATAATTGATATGGGCGTATAATTGAAGTCTGCTTTAACAGCTGACAAGATTTTTACGCTCTTTTTAATGAACATTCTTGATGTTCGGGTCCTATGTGTGTAAAAAGCCGAAGATGTTCTTCCCCTGAGGGACATTGGTGCCGACGACTGTTTTTAGCACTAGAAAAATAAATAAAAAGTGGTCAAACAACAAAAACGCACGATGAGAACAACGCATTGTTACGCTCTTGGTTTCTGTAATCTTCCCTTCTATCTTTCCCCCCGCGTCATGAAATATTTTTGAAAGATATACCAAAAAATGTTAAAATGCGCATTCTTTATACTTTATTTTCTTTGGTAATACACCAATAATCTGTATCGCAGAATATCTCAATTTATTTTATTATTTTTACTGCGGACAGTCCATCAGAATAACTTAATTGGTTATTACAACCCTTTAGTTAGGATTACATCCTAGCTTCACGCACTACTCTACTGAGAATATGTTCGAGATGTCTGAACTAAGGTTTGAGCAACTACTACCTACTACACTACGGTGACTTCAGCTCCCCTGGAATAAAATTCCATGACGAAGCTGACACCAGCAGCCCATCCTAATTTACTTTTTTTTGTTATAAATTTTTTCTCATTTTTCAATTACGCAACGTAGTAGAGGAATTTAATAAAATTCAATTAATATTTGATTCAATTATTATTAAAAAAAATTTTAACGCCCAAATGAATTCGTTTTTATCCGTACGTATCAAATAGTTGTGAATGTATTTTCATAATTTCAATTAAGTTTGCCAAACGTTATTTCAAATATTTTCCATGATTTCATAGCCATGACGTATAAACTGGGCATGACTAACATTCCCTACCAGACTGCCGTTTGGGATAATTTTAATTAAATTTCAATAATTCAGGTTATTAAAACACACAAAAAACTATTTCAAATGCGTATTCAACAGTTTCCAACTAAAAAAACACAAACAAATCACGGTGGAATATCTCAACCCTGCATTTAATGTGTGCGGAATATCCCAACCCCGCATTTAATGTGTGCGTTTGATACAAACTGTCCTGAATAGACGGTTTGAATGAATGTTTTTGGTGTGAATTTAATTTTGTAACTGCTGTTGAGTGGTGTTAAAGATTAGTTAACGCCGTCGTTTCATTCAATCCAAACCCTAACTGAGAATCATAGTAACAGTGTCAAGCTGTTAGTGTGTCCTTCATTATTGTATTGTAGCACACAGCAGTCAGGGTTGGCATTGACTTTTTTGTCTCTGTCTACACAATTAATGAAATTAAAACAATAGACTGACTGGTTGTCGGTTGAGTGACTTGATTGTTTTGTATAATTATTATTCATCGTCATAATTAATAACGATTTAATGAGTTCATAGGAATCATAAGCTTATACCGGCTGGTATTTTAAATTCATTTCAATTATAATTTATTCACCTGCTACAAATAATTATACGGCATGACAATCAAATCATTTTAATTATTGAAATTGTTTCAATCAATGGTTTGATGTCAAAGGTTGGGGCAAAGATCCCGGGGAGTTTAAGTGTTAAATAACAGACAATCAAGAGCATTTTGTTTTTTGATATTTTAAATGATGAATGATGAATGGTGGTGAAAATCCTAATGAAAAATATGCCAATTACTGAGAATAAGAAGGATTTGACAAACTGAAATTGTTCGTCAATTTTTTTTTTAACAGGGGCGTTATTTTTGGCAATATAATACTCACGCTTAAACAGATTTATAATGTCAGTACAGTTTACGATTAGTAATCTTGAAGTCGCCGTAGTCTAGTAGGTAGTGTGTTGGCTTATTTGCCGTAAAGCCAGGGCTCGAGCCCCAGGCCAGACATCATAACAAAATACAAAAAATATTTCTTCGGCGACTTCCTCTCAGCAGATTTCTGGCAGGAACTCTGAGAGTAAATAAAAATTGCCATGAAAAGTTTCTCAAAAAAACTGTTGTTCGGAGTCGACTTTAGACTGTAGGTGCCGCCACTCATGTATAAAATTAACGAACACAACATAAGTGCTGTGAGAAGCGAGGACGTAATCCTGACAGAAGGGTTGTAATGGCCAGTTACGTATGTTTGTATGCAGATGGCACGGTGGTAAGCCAGGACAAACAGGATGTTTGAAGAAGTCTGAAGGAAGAATTATAAGGTTCCCAATCGGCCTTGTAATTGTTCCACATTCATTCACCAAATCTACAGCCCTTACATAACCCTTATTACCCAAACGTAAGTTTCCAATGCAACCTAAACGCCATTCAGTGGTAGGACCTATAGCTTCCCTTATTGCTGCTGTGCCACCAACTTTAACATTCTTCCCTTAATATTGGCAGTAAGTCTTTCTACGAAAAGACTTATCCACGCCATTGGAGTGGGACTTGGGCTTATCTGGCAGTACCTTACGTGCTCGATCATTCGACTTCAAACTTCTCTCAGACCTTCTGCTGACCACTATTTTAGCGTAACCTAACACATAGTCAGAGAGCCCTTTCGAATCCATCTCTGCTAAAGGCCCAGTTACAATCCAGCCAAATATGCTTTCCTGTGCCATTAGGTTCCCAGAAATAATCTTCCTGACACCTTCCAACAAGATGTCAGGGTATACGTCACCACCAATAAGCATATCAATCTGGCGCCTTTTATCGAATTTCGGATCAGCCAACGAAATCTCCGAAAAGGCTGCTGATCCAGAAATATCGACCGTCGAATTGGGCAACATGCCAGTCAATTTGGGTAATGCTTAACCCGTTGCCTTTACCCTAATCCTGTCGTCCAAAAGCGAAGTCATGACAAACGAAGTAGAAGCTCCGTTCAAACCCGAAACTTTGGCATTCATCCGAACTGTTGTAAATTCAAATTTTCTCTGCAACTTTTCCGAAATAAAAGTTGCCTGAGGTCCGGAATCTGTCAGGGCCCTAGCTTTAAACGTTTGCCCTCGATGGCAAATACCAACTATGGCTGTCCCTAAAAGAATCTGCCTCGAAGTAGCAGCAAAACAATTCTGGACCTCACCATTTGACTTGACTGCAGCGCTAGAACTTGACTTATCCAAAACGCACATTTCCGAAGAGGATCCAGACACCTCTTGATGCAGTAATGTGTGGTGTTTCAACTTACACACCGAACAACTAAATGTGCTCCTACACTCATTGAGTCTATGACCACTTCTGAGACAGTCTATACAAAGTTTGTTCTTCTTCCCCCAATACAGTCTACGAATTACCATTTCTTTGACTAACATTTTAAAAAGCCAAACTGATGAGACGGCTGCTGGCAATGTTTGATAATATCGTGGTTTGTGTTGAATAAGTAAACGGTCTTCAAATGATTTATTTTTTATTGCATACGTACATAATTGGTTGTTACAACCCTTCAGTTAGGTTTACGACCTAGTTTCTCACACCAATTTATGTTGTGTGTGTTAATTTTTATACATGAGTGGCGGGATCTACAGTTTAAAGTCGACTCTGAACGACAGATTTTTTGAGAAACTTTTCATGGCAATTTTTATTTACTCTCAGAAGAAATATTTTTTCATATTTCGTTTTGTTGGAAATGTCTGCCAAGGTGTTTGAACCGAGGTCTCATGTCTAATAAGCGTACACACTACCTACTAGACTACGGGCAAAATTTTTTTATAGGCTACGAAAAAACAAAAACGATTTAATTGTAATATATTCTATGCATAAGTTTTCAGAAACAATTTGGAGTTCATGTTGCCTTATTACCTTATTACCCTTAACCAGATGTATGATTTGTGTATGTGTGACAAATCCAACCTAAATGTAGAGAGAGAGGGAATAAAGAAAAGCAATTAACAAATTACATTCACATTTAAGGTAAATTAATATGAAGAGAGCAAATAAGTCACAAGTAATTTCTTTCATAAGAAATGAAATCCAATCAAACTAAAACGGCCTGAGACAGAGAAGAAAATATTGTAATTACAGGACCTGAGTGATTGAGACTTAATAACATATGAAAAATGACTACATATACATATACTACATACAAACATATGTATTTATATATTTATATAATCGTATAGAAAATACTTAAGGAGAGAGAAGAAATTAATATACAATACAGTTGTATAAAGTTTTACAGAGAAAATATGCTTACAATTGAATTACAGCAGAACTTCGATAAAGGGAACTGTTGCATGGCATCGAATAAGTGGCTTTAAGTATAATGTTCTGCATAGATTTTCAACTGGCAGAATACATTGAAACTGCAGACCATTATCTTTTTTTTTTTTTGAGAGTAGTTTCTCAATTGAGTTTTTACTGTTTAATCCCTAAATTAATTTCACTAATGGGTGATTTTTTAAGAGCTATAGGAACATTTTTCCAAAAAAAAAAAACACATAAAATTCAGAAAAATGCATGAAATCTTTATTTGAATCGATAGTACGGTCCATATAATTTAATACTTAAAGATTATTTCATGCAAATGTTGACCGCGACTGCGCCTCAAATGGTGCATCCGCTTAGTTAAATTTTGGCATACTCTTTCCAATCCATTTCGGCCGGTATCTTACGAATAAATGCTTCAATGTTGTCTTCCAATGCGTCAATTGAAGCGGGCTTGTCTGCATAGACATGAGCTTTAACATAGCCCCACAAAAAATAGTCTAAAGGCGTTAAATCGCACGATCTAGGCGGCCAATTGACCGGTCCCGAACGTAAAATAAAATGTTCACCGAACTCGCCTCTCAATAAGTCCATTGTTACGCGTGCTGTTTGGCATGTGCCACCGTCTTGTTGAAACCACATGCCATGCAAGTCAAGCTCTTGCATTTTGGGCAAAAAAGGTTGGATATCATCTCACGGCAGTGCTCACCATTTATAGCATCTTTGAAGAAGTACGGTCCAAACAAACTGTGACTCTTTCTGTATGCATTGGTAGCTTTTGTAATGCTTCTGGCTGATCTTCACTCCAAAATCGACAATTATGCTTATTTACGTATCCATTGAGCCAAAAATGAGCTTCGTCGCTGAAAACAATTTTTCGATAAAGAAGTGGATCTTCGGCCAACTTTCCAAGAGACCATTCACCAAAAATTCTGCGTTGCGGTAGGTCGTTCGGCTTCAATTCTTGCATCAGCTGTATTTTGAAAGGCTTCATACCTAAATCCTTCCGCAAAATTTTCCACGTTGCTGAGTAACAGAGGCCCAATTGCTGCGAACGGCGACGAATCGATAATTGATGGTCATCATTAACACTGGCCGATACAGCTGCAATATTTTCTTCAGTTCGCACTCTACGTAAGCGTGTTGGTGGTTTAATGTCCAACAATGTAAATTTGATGCGAAATTTATTCACAATAGCCCGAATAGCCGCTTCAGTGGGTCGATTAAACTGACTATAAAATGGAAGAAGCGCGCGATGAACTTTCTTAACAGAGAACACATTTTGATAATAAAATTCAATGATTTGCAAGCGTTGTTCGTTTGTAAGACGATTCATGGTTAAATTATAGACCCAACTGAAGATGTTTGACAGTGAAACAAAACACGAAACTTGCGTGAGCTGTTTAAACCAGTGTTGCCAAAAAGATAATAGCTAAAAAATCACCCGTTATTTCGATAACAAATCGAAATTCAAAGAAATGTATTTAAGAGTTCTCATACCCAATTGTAATCAAACTTAATTAAGAACACAATAATAAAGAACTTTTAATTGATTATTCATTTGAAACATAATAATAATAATAGCAGGTAGAATAAAGAAATTAAGCTTTTGACTTATAAACCACAAGCAAAATGTATTTACAATGAAAACTAAGATAATAATAATGAATTATCAGAAATGGATAACAAGATAATAATGATATATTTATACAGTTAGGCAACATAAAAGACATGTTTAGGGTAGAAGAGAAGCTTAAAAAGGACTTTAATAAATTCAATACAATGATTGCATTAAAGGAGGAACTTCAATTCATTACATCGGCTTACTGTGGACATTTGTGTCCTCCAAACCACTATCAATATCTTCTACCGCTTGACCTATACTGCAGGCATGCATCGAGCATTGGTCATACAAGAATACTTGAAGAAACTGATACTGTCGGAAGCATTGACTATATGACTTCTCAATGAATTTTATGACATCCATTCCGAAAAGGGAGGACTGGATGAAAGGTGCGGTGCACCTCGCGGGGGATATCGCACAAATCTACACCGATGGCTCCAAATTGGAAGGAGCCGTTGGAATTGATAGCTACTCGAAATCAATTGGCATATCCAAGTCTATAAGGCTACCAGGTCACTGCAGCGTCTTTTAGGCGGAAGTGTCTGCAATTCAGGCTGCGGTGAAAATTATTGTGGACAAAAATGTTCACAAGCGAAAAATCACCATACTTTCCGATAGCCAGGCGGCCATCAAAGCATTGGATTCTAGTGTAATAAGCTCCAAGACGGTTTACAACTGTCGCCGATGTCTCAATGAGATGGCGAACCGATAATGATGTTTATATCACCTGGGTACCGGGACACAGAGATATTCCCAGCAACTGCAGAGCGGATGATTTGGCCAGAAGGGGCACGACCATCGAACTCTCTGATGAATTCTCTACATTGGGAATCCCTTTGGATACCTGCAGGCTTATAATTGACAATGCAATCGTGGACCTTGTCAACAGTATGTGGGCAGCTTCGGATAAAGGCAGAACGGCGTAAAAAATCTGGCCAAGGTTGGATAGGAGGCGCACGGCGACTCTGCTTAAACTCCAAAGAAGCAGGCTCAGCGCTGTTATCGGAATTATTACGAGGCATTGTATTACAGGAACGCATGCGAATGATTTCTGCAGAAGCTGTGTGGAGATGAAGAGGAGAATGAAACTATTCTTCGCCTACTGTGCACATGCCCGGCACTTGGTCGGAGGAAAAATAGGCACCTGGCTGCCTACTACATGGAGGACCTAGATGAATTGTCATGCATGGATATTGGCAGTCTGAGTCGCTTCATCGGAAGCTCAGAGTGGTGCCTGGAATGGGGGAGAATGCGATACTGTGGTATCACAAGGGGCCCTGTGCGCCCTAAGTGTGTCCGCTCATGAGTCCATCGGGGGGACAGCCACTTCTACCCACCTAAACCACTATCAGCTTTGGTTTCTAGTGGCATTCATTTAGCGAAAGATTTGCCACTTATAAATCTGGATTGTACGAAATTTAACGTGGGCCATCTGTCGATTTAAAATTGAATTATCGGTTATTTCCAGTCTGGCAATACTTACGTTCTTTTATTCTGTCACAAAGATCAGTAGATTATCTCCACAGAATTCGAATTTGAACAACGTTACGATTTATTGAGACAATGAGAAACAATGAAACTATGATAACGATTTGTCAAAAAAAAATCATCTTATCGAATTAAGCTCATTTTGGGTACGTTAATAAGGAACTTTGCCGTATTTGAAGCTCAGAAAACCCACACATGGTCTTATAGAAGCCAATGCACCCATTACGACTGACTGTTTGATGCGGCTTGTGAAACGGAGCCATCATTGGCTCATATTTCTTTGAAAATAAGGCCGGCGCAACCATTACAATCAATGGAGACACCCATCGCACCATGATAACCGATTTTTTTGTGTCTTCATGGTTCATTGATGTGAACGATGTTTGGATGGTACAACTTTTTAACGTTTAATGGCTGCTTTATTAGCCGAAATGGTGACGTAAATTGGCTGCTAAAGAGCTGCGACTTGACACTGTTGAACTATTTTCTGTGGGGCGCCGTTAAAGAAAAGTGTTATGCCGACAAACCAGAAGCAATTGAGCATTTAAAGGAGAACATTCGTGATGCCATTGCCGAGACACGATCCCATACACTCGAAAAAATACAAGAAAATTGGTTCAATCGAATCAGGCACTATGATGCCAGCCGCTACAGCCATATGAATGGAAATAATATTCCATTTCTAACCGGAACAAATTTACTTCACAACTAAAGAATCAATTTGGCAAAATTTCTAACCGATTTTGTTTTGATTGTATTTTTAAACTTAAACTTTTTGAAATAGTCACTCAGATCATTCTGCGACGTATGAGTGATATTTAATTACATTGGTTTCTTACATGACAAAATCAAATGCAATATTTTATTGCATACTTTTCAGAGTAACTATTCAAGTGCATGTAATATGGTGCGTATGAGTAATATATTTCATGTGTATGAAGATAGATTTTAAAATCTATATCCCCGGACGCAAACCAAGTTGGATAATAGAGCTCTGTTATGTTATGTTATCAGAACTCTGTTAAACAATTCATTGGAGGCGGGGAAAGAAAAACGGGAAAAATTAATTAAATTCCTGGATAAAATAAGAAAAAAAGGAGAAAATGATAAAAATAAGTGCTATAGTTAATCACTGCTGCAAAATATTGCGAAATAAGACCCACGATAAACAGATAATCATACATTACCGAAAGGTATTGTAATCCGATAAAAGAAAAATCAATATTGTGGGAAAACATGACAACTTGGGCGGACAATGAAAATTGTTTCTAAAGCATTGTACGCCCCTTTAACTAAATCAGTCGCCAGAACCCTTAACAGCGCGAGTTTTCATAGCACATTTTAAAATTTTCTGAGATTTCAGATTTTAAAATCCACTAAGTGTCCTTTTGTTAGAAAGTAGCATTGTTTCTAAGGAATGGAGCAGTACGCGATTAGGTTTTTACCAAACACTTTATTGTAGACATGTGATGTGAGGGACGTGGTGTGAGGGACATGTGGTGTGAGGGACGTGGTGTGAGGGACATGTGGTGTGAGGGACGTGGTGTGAGGGACATGGTGTGAGAGACATGTGGTGGGTTTCTCCATTTTTTCTTATTTTACCCAGGAATTTAATTAATTTTTCCTGTTTTTCTTTCCCTGCCTCCAAATCTGATAGTAACATAACAGAGCTCTGTTATCCGACTTGGTTTGCGTCTGGGGAGATAAATTTTAAAATCTATGTTCACACACATATACATATATTTCAATGGACATTAAATACAGTGAACTCGCGATAACGTGAACTAATTTTTACCAAGGCAGTTCACATTTTCGAGTTTGTTCACGTTATCGAGTACCCAAATTTAAAAAAAAAAATTACTATATTTAATATGAAAAATGATATTTTAATAAGTAAAAATGCTAAACACTATTTTAATTAATTTTTTTTATTAATTTTAATGCAATATACATATGTATATAATTCACTTTGCATTCGATAAATACCAAAAAAAAAATAATAATAATATAAAATAAAGGATACAAAAAATTCGTGTTATTTACAAAAACAAGAAAAAATAAACTAAAACTAATAGGAACATTTCATCCGTTGGATAATAAAGTTAAATAAAATTTAAAGGAAAAATCTTTCATTTTTTTAGGGTAGTTTTTTTGTTTAGCCATCTTTAACAGAGCTTTTTCTTTAAGGTTTCTCAGCACTCTAATGTCACTTTGGTCTACAATCTCGTTTTTTGCCCATATTAAAGCCTTAACAAAAGCTTCTACAGCTTCCTTGGGTTTAATTTGAATTTCTGGCCGGAATATAAACGAATCATCATCATCGTCGGTATTATCCTGGATTTCAATACTTCCTACTTCTGTCTTATTTCTGGACGAGGTATCATCTCTTTCAAAACACTTAAGGGAATACTATCATCGGGGTAACCTTTGTCCGAAACTAAATTTAAAATACTTTTCCAATTGTTTAAAATTTGTTGCGAAATTCTACTCTATGCTGAGTCCAAAAGATTAATTGCACCTTTTATAGTTAACATCTTAATAGAATCTAACAATTCTGTTTGTTTTCCAGCCACTAATGTCAAGGGACTGCTTCTATAATACAGTTTTGTTATTTTAAAACGATCTGGTCCATGGACTGAATTAACGATGTGACGTTAGGTGGCAAAAACATTGCACAAATGAACCCGTCATCAGAAATGAATTTTTATTCAGTCGGATGTGAAGGAGCATTGGCTATTAACAGAAGGGCGTTTTTCCGGTGGCCCCTTTTTAGTCAAGAACTCAGTAACAAAGTTTTCAGTTTTAAATTTGTCAGTTGAAATCTGCTTCTTTAACAAAACATTGATGAAACCAGTCATAAAAATTTTACATGTCATCCATGCTGACTTGGAGAATTTGTAATTCACTGGACAAGTAAAGTTTATGAAACTTCGTAAATTTTTAGATTTTCCAATTACCAGTAAATTAAGTTTGTGGGTTCCCGACGCAGTTGAACAGTGGAACACAGATTAAAAACACAAAAAATAGAAAAGTATTCACGTTTTAGAGCTTTCTGATATTGTTCACGTTTTAGAATACTCTGTGGAAAAATAAATTTGTTCACGTTTCTGAGACGTTCACACTTTCAAGTGTTCACGTTTTCGCGAGTTCACTGTAGTATGTATACCACCATTAATTTGGAATTAAACATTTACAAGCTACAATATGACAATTCTAATGGATTTTTAAAAGTTTTTGAATTTTTCGAGATATCCTAACCTAAAAATAAATACAAAAACTACATTTCTATGCTATAATGTAGTGGATCCTCCACATCTTTATAACAAAAAATCAATTTGGCAAAATTTCAAAGCGTTTTTGTTTTGATTGCATTTTTATAACTTAAACTTTTAAATTTCCCACCCTATGCTTACTTAATTGGTTGTTACAGCCCTTTAGCCAGGATTACAACCTAGTTTCTCACACCACTTACTATGTTGCGAGCATTCATTTTTGCTATGAGTGGTGAGGTCTACAGTTTAAAGTCGACACCGAAGGATAGATTTTTTGAGAAAATTTTCATGGCAATTTTTTTTTTACCCTCAGCAGCTTTTGCTATTGTGTGCTTAAAATAAATACCTTGAAAAAGGTTCGAGAACTTTATTTCATTGATTTGTTCTTATACTCTCTTTGCCTTTGCATATATATTTTTATTTTACTTTTATCACAAAGAAAACCTTTTGAGTTTTCGTTTCCTCATTCACTTTGATTAACCAAAAAAAGTTTTCTCATTTTAATAAAAAAAAACATTTAATGGCCAATTAAGATGTTCTTAAAAGTGATTGTTTAACCTTCGAAATAAGAAAAGTTTTGGTTTGGTTTCAGTATGAAAATTTTTAATGAAAGCAAATGATATACAAAAGAAAAATGTTTATACACTGCAAGATGAAAGTATTCAGACACAATAAAATGCTTTAGAAGCTTAGAATATACGTATATTTAAAGGTGATCCTTAACACAAAAACTCATTTACTTGCACTAAAAACTTATTATAGAAAGTAAGTTCAGATGCTAAACTTTTGTTACTTACTATACCTTTTTAAACGTAAACGACAAGAAATTTTCTTGCATATTAACAATGTTTTTATAAACTTTTCCACAAAAATAAAGCTAAGGAAACGTGATGCAAAATACTTAAACAAATAAGATTGCCCTTGACAACATGTCACAGGCAATCTGGGCCAAAAGTATGTTCAAAAAGTTATAAAAGCCATGATTTTAACGTAGAGTTTTTCTTTCAGTTTTTAGTCATTAATTAGAGGCACTTTTAAAATAATTTTTGATTGTTAAAGTAGAGTCCTTGATGGCTGGTTAGCAGGTTGTCAGTCTTCCTGGTGTATAGGAGGAAAATTCATGGTGTATTGGCTTATTAGGCAAGAGACCGGGTTTTAATCCTTGGCTCAGATTTATAAAGTTGGCAGGAAAAGTTTCTCACTGCAGATCCTGCCACTCATGTACAAAGTTAACACTCGCAACATAGGTGCCTTGAGAAGCTAGGTCACAATCCTGACCAAAGCTTAGTATTGATCAATTAAGTAGGTAAGTGAGAGTCGCCATAGTCTAGTAGGTAGTGTGCTGGCTTATTAGCCGTAAAGCTATGGTTCAAACCCCAGGCCAGACATCAAACAAAATACAAAAAGTATTTCTTCGGCGACTTCTTCTCAGCAGATTTCTATCAAAAACTCCGAGAGTAAATGAAAATTGCCCTGAAAGTTTCTCAAAAATCTGTCGTTCGGAGTAGGTCCCTCCACTCATGCATACAATTAACACACGCAACATAGGTGCTGTGAGAAGCTAGGTCGCTATCTTGACTTAAGGGTTGTAATGAGCAATTATGTTATGTAAGTGAGGTTGTAAGTCTGTTGTGTTTTCTTGTCTGTTATCTGTTATCGATCTGAGCACAGAATTAACGCATGAATGCTTGGAGTTTATGTTGCGATTGGCGTGGAATACAGAAAGAATAGTTCGGATAAATAAAACGTGCATCATAGCTGGTTTATTCGATTTTAACGTATCTTTGTTCGTATAAACAAAACGTGCATCAAAACTGGATTAGTCCTTTTTAACGTATTGTTGTTTAAAATCTTGAACGTATACAACAGATGGGAAATGATGTATGGAAGAAGAACTGAGGACAGCTTAGAAGTGAACGATCAGATTAAAGACAAAAATCATCGAATGTCGTTGTATCTTGAGAAAATCTACTTGTTTCTGAGGATTTCTCTATTGATGACCGCTTTATCATTAAGTTCAATGAAGATTGACGCCGGTGGCCTGCGTCCTGGTTAGGTATTGTCAAAATCTCCTTCCTTAGCTTAGTAATTAACTAGCCTTAGTAATTAACTTCTGTCTTTTTTCCACTGCCCTGTACATCTTTCCTTATCATCGATATTGTTCTTTAACTTCCTTGCGCAGAATTCCTCCATTTATTGTTGCTTCCAGTGGGTTTTCCTACGGAGCTATGTTTCATCTACTTCATTAAGTCATCGGTGTTCCGCTAGCACTTAAACTAGAACGAAGAGTGTGATCTTTCTACGACCCACAAAAAATTCTATCGTCTTTGCGTTTTAATACGCATACCTGCCTCAAGCTTTACTGGTGTTCAGAGGCATATAAGTTGCGGCATCCTCAAGAAATTTCGAGTTACTCTGTGTTAGGCCTGTCACAGCTGCCATAGGTTAAGACCACTGTTCTTGCAGCTTTCTTGGCATCATGACTTATTTGCTGTAAAATCCCAATCTATGATCATTTCTGACCCCCAAGTATTTCAGTATAGTATTCCTTGTTATCTACTCAATCTACTGCCATAGTTCTACTTCCGAGCTCCATATGACCTCAATGGTCTCTGCGTACGGACTTTAACCACCCTGGTTTGATTGTGGAAATTCAAAGTGTAAACTTCATTAGCAAACTATGCAAAGCCATTTACTGGGGTTTAAATACGAAAGTTTTGTTCTTTCACTACATATTTGAAGTTTTCGTTGGATGGTCTTGTAGAAATCCAATGATTTTGAATTAATTTAGACAACTTTGTGGGGGTAGGGAATAGCTGGTCATTGTATTTGTTTGAGAAACCGGATGCCTGATATGATTACTTTTGAAAGATCTCTCCCCTTAAAGAGAGTATTAAAGTGTGCGCCCAATAACTTTTTTTGAAAATGCTTTAGAAAACCCTACTGAATTTTTTCTCAAATTCCTTTTTTTATTTGAAAGTACAATCCTTCCCGTTAATAATGAAAAATAATTTCATTCAAATGGCTGCCTCGGCTGGCCATGCAGTAGCCTGCACCAGAAGATGCCGATTTTGGCAAAAAAATCATCTTTCAGATGAAGCTCATTTTGATCTTGGCGGGTATTTAGACAAGCAAAATTGTCGCATTTGGGGCACAGAAAACCCGCACGCATACATTGAAAAGCCGACGCAACCAAAACGAGTCACTGTTTGGTGCGGATTTTGGTCCAGAGGCATAATTGGGCCATTTTTCTTCGAAAATGAGCAAGGAGTGGCCGTTACAGTCAATGGCGATCGTTATCGGGCCATGTTGAACGAATTTTTGTTCACAAAAATTGAAGAGGAGGATATTGGCAACATTTGGTTTCAACAGGACGGTGCTACGTGCCACACAGCCAAAGCTACACTCGATGTTTTACGCCCTGTTTCTTGTAGATCGCATTATCAGCGGCAGAGCTGATGTCGTTTGGCCACCTTGGAACTGCAATTTGACACCGTTGGACTATTATTTGTGGGGTGCCGTCAAAGATAAGTCTTACGCCGACAAGCCAGAGACAATTGACGCTTTAAAGGACAATATTCGTGAAGCCATTGGTGAAATACAGCTGCACACAATCGATAATGCGCTTTAAAATTGGACCGATCGTGTAGGCTACTGCATGGCCAGCCGAGGCAGCCATTTGAATGAAATTGTTTTCCATTATTAACCGGAAGGATTGTACTTTCAAATAAAAAAAAAGAAATTTGAGAAAATATTCAGTATCTTTTTTTAAAGCATTTTCAAAAAAAAAGTTATTTGGCGGACCCTTTATAAAGCAATTCGTGTCTCGTTATAAAGTCACCGTCTTCGGGTAGCTAATATGTTGGCTTATTAGACGTCAGGCCGTGGTTCAAATCCCAGGTCAGACATCAAAACGAAATATGAAAAAAATATTTCTTCCGCGATTATCTCTCAGCAGTTTTCTGATAAAAAGTCTGAAAAAAAAAAAATTTGACACGAAAACTTTCTGAAGAAACTGTCATTCGGAGTCGACCTTAAAATGTAGGTTCCGCTACTCATGTATAAAATTAACACACACAACATAAGTGGTGTAAAAGGCTAGGTCGTAATTCTGACTGAATGGTTATAACCACCAATTAAGTACGTACATATGTATGTCTCGTTATATAAACTGTACCACCTTCCCTACAACTGATATGAATACAATTCTGTTTTTTCTTAAAAATAAATTAAGTTTTCCCTCCTTTTAAAATTAAAAACAAACACGAATTCCTATAACCTCATTTTCTTTAAAGCCATACTTTTTCTTAAAGCTTTTTAATATTTTAAGGCACTTTCTTCATATGTCATGATAACATTGTCTGAATTTGGCCTGTGGCATTAGCATGTTTTAAGTAATTTTCTTAAAACTCCTTTTCGTCCTTTTTTTTCGGAAAAAAAAATATCCTGTCAAGTTTACAGCACCTGTACTGGCATGTCATGTTGTATTCATTTTTCTTTTTTATTATTTTTGTTGTCATTTTTTCCATTTGGATTTTTTCTTGTTTTTTTGTTGTTCACAAGATGGAAAAGTTAATTAAAATTTTATTTCATTCCTCCCACACATACATACATATGTATATACTCTCATGCCGGTAGTCCTCTTCACAGCCCAGCTTGAGTTAAAAAATTAAATTGTTTTTTAATATACAGTAGAGATGGGAATTTATTAAATAAAAATATTTTGATTTCATATAAAAATTGTATTTAAACCGAAAATTAAAATCAATTTTATGGGAAAATCATTTATGTTTTGTTGCGGAGAAGAGCTACAGAAAGAGATATTCAGTTGGACTTCAAAGCAAGTTCAACACGTTCATGTTTATGTCCAATGCAACCGGAAAATATCTGTGTTTGGTGAGGATTTTAGACTGGCATATTTCAACCGCATTAGGATTCCAGTCGTCCCTACTCGGAATCAGAAAGTTGAAACCCCTGTCGAGACAATATTCAACAGGGATATTGTCGATGTTCACGGGGGCCACTGGATCAACTTCCAGAATAGTGGAGTGACCATCAGTCAGGAGTGGCATCAGTAGGAGTTTTTAAATGAATACAAAATTTAGATGTTGTCTCACTCACACTTTGTTTGATTTAAATTTAAATAAAGTAAGCTTCGATATAATGTCTGCCTCAAAAAATTTCAAGATGCTGATCAAAAGAGTAAGTATAACTCTCCAACTAGTATCTGATAATCCCCCAAGTGTTTGCATTCGAAATACATTAACGCCCCACTGGTTCCAAAAAAATGATTTTTTGATTCGTTCTCTTCTTTACTATTCCTTTTCCAAAGTTCTAAAAATGTTCTTATTACGTAGAGAAAGGTTCGATTGGTTCTACTTCGCCTCAATATATCAGTTTCGGCCTTCCAAACTCCTCTCCTTAGCCTTACAAAGGCTTTTGCCTTAAAACCAGAGGATCCTCACATGGAATCTCGATAGGTTCAATGCAAATCTGGTGTCCCTTAATGTTGGTACATTATACCGTCTTACCTTAGCCACTGAAAGAAGTTTTTTAAGACGATTTGTTTGCTTTTCTGCCGATGATTGGCTCTTTCATGTAGGAATTCAATTGAATTTTACGATAAGCCGTCTTTTGATTTTTTCTTCGATGTCTCTGTGTCCCGGAAAGCATACGAGGAAGCCATCAAAGGTCTCGCTATCTGCTGTAGAGACATCCGGCATTCTTGGACGACCTTAAATGTGGTGTATACATTCCCTAGGAGTCTCATGGTCTCTTCACTGTCGACAAATATGGGTTTATCATCATACAATATATTCTGATATCGAATTCGCATGGCGGGAATTTTTATGGCCAATATTTCTGCCTGAAAAGTGCTACAATAAACTGATAGGGCAAGGGACGACCCTGCAAACTCCTTTTCATATTCCTCAGAAAATTTCTAGTCCTGCACACTAATCTGTCATTTCTTTTTTTTTTCTAAAACGATACACATACTTACATAATTAGTCATTACCCTTCAGTCAGGTTTACGACCTAGTTTCTCACGTCACTTATGTTGGGTGTGTTAATTTTATACATGGTGGCGGGACCTATAGTCTAAAGTCGACTCCGAACGACAGATTTTTGAGAAAATGTTCATGGCAATTTTATTTACTTTCACACAGTTTTTGCCAGAAATCTATTGAGAGGAAGTCGCCGAAGAAATACTTTTTGTATTTTGTCTTGATGTCTGGCCTGGGGCTCGAACCCTGGCTTTACGTCTAATGATGCCAACACACCACCTATTAGACAACGGCGATTTCTAAAACGATACGTTACCTAAAATCTCGTAAAGGATGATTCTATTTTCCCTGCATAGCTGATTCAATTATTTTCCCAGACAGTTTCCTGTCTAAGTGCATGAAATCTTTATTTGAATCGATAGTATGGTCCAAATAACTTAATGTTTGAAGATTATTTCATGCAAATGTTGACCGCGACTGCGCCTCAAATGGTCCATCCGGTTAGTCCAATTTTGGCATACTCTTTGCAACATTTCGGCCGGTATCTCACGAATAAATGCTTCAACGTTGTCTTCCAATGCGTCAATTGAAACGGGCTTGTCTGTATAGACATGAGCTTTAACATAGCCCCACAAAAAATAGTCTAAAGGCGTTAAATAGCACGATCTAGGCGGCCAATTGACCGGTCCCGAACGTGAAATAAAATGCTTATCGAACTCGCCTCTCAATAAGTCCATTGTTACGCGTGCTGTGTGGCATGTGGCACCGTCTTGTTGAAACCACTTGTCATGCAAGTCAAGCTCTTGCTATTTGGGCAAAAAAAAAGGTGGATATCATTTCACGGTAGCGCTCACCATTCACAGTTACGTTACGATTCGCAGCATCTTTGAAGAAGTACGGTCCAATGATGCCACCAGCCCATAAACCGTACCAAATTGTGACTTTTTCTGGATGCATTGGTAGCTTTTGCAATGCTTCTGGCTGATCTTCACTCCAAAATCGACAATTCTGCTTATTTACGTATCCATTGAGCCAAAAATGAGCTTCGTCGCTGAACACAATTTTTCAATAAAGAAGTGGATCTTCGGCCAACTTTCCAAGAGCCCATTCACCAAAAATTCTGCGTTGCGGTAGGTCGTTCGGCTTCAATTCTTGTACCAGCTGTATTTTGAAAGGCTTCACACCTAAATCCTTCCGCAAAATTTTCCACGTTGTTGAGTAACAGAGGCGGTCCAATCGCTGCGAACGTCGACGAATCAATAATTGATGGCCATCATTAACACAAGCTGATACAGCTGCGATATTTTCTTCAGTTTGCACTCTACGTAAGCGTGTTGGTGGTTTAATGTCCAACAATGTAAATTTGGTGCGAAATTTAGTCACAATAGCCCGAATAGCCGCTTCAGTGGGTCTATTAAACTGACCATAAAATGGTAGAAGCGCGCGATGAACTTTCTTAACAGAGCACGCATTTTGAAAATAAAATTCAATGATTTGCAAGCGTTGTTCGTTTGTAAGACGATTTATGGTTAAATTATAGACCAAACTGAAGATGTTTGACAGTGAAACAAAATTAATTGACCATTACAATCTTTTAGACAGGACTATGGCCTAGCTTCTCACACTGAGTGGCGAGACCTACTGTTTAAAGTCGATTTCGAGTGACAGATTTGAAAAAAAAAACTTTTCATGGCAATTTTTATTTACTCACAGGCTTTTTGTCAAAAGACTGCTGATAAAATAAAGAAAAAATGGAATGAAATTTACCGGAACTACTTTAAGTTTAGCAAGTAGAGACTTTAAAGTAAATACCACGTCTATCATTTACATAAGAGAACATATTTAGCGTGTGGCTTTTAGAGTATCTTACAATTCCATCTATTCCGCCACATATTCCGTTTGATTATGTCTATTTTCCTTTCATAAATCCCCAGTAACAATGAGAATGAGGGTATTGTACTCCATAAATAATCGTATATGTGAACGATACCCGCAAAAATGATGATAATGATGACTCATGTGTGTGTGTGATATGTGAACCAATATTTATCGTTCTATTGATATGAAATGTTTTCCTATACTCTTGTATTTGTAGCATCAGAACAAACAAAAACAGAACAAAATAAACGAAATTTATATGGAAATTATTTTCAGTTTTTCTCATGTCCATAATCATAACCACGTATGGGAAATTATTTTTTCCATCATAAATCATCTTTTGGGTTGGCCTGGTGCTAAATAAACAAATCTCTCGAGTATTTAATATTAGGGGCTTAATAATAATAATAATCAGATAAAAAATTATTAGAGTACATAATCTAAATTAAATGACCAAGTGATAAATAGAGAAAAACCAAAATAATCTGTTTTTTGTTGTTGTTGTGTAAAAAAATACCCCCAATAAATAAATCATTTACAATTATATTCACAAAACAGAAGCCGGCTAAAATCTTAGGCATGGCTTATGCGTCCGCTATCAATATAAGCTTAAATTTTGCTAGTTGAAATGCTTTCAAATTATTAACGATTTTATAGCCTAAGGTTCAAATACCAGCTCAGGCATGTGCAGCAAAAGAAATCTTGAAAAATATTTCCTTTCGTGACTTTCTCTCTGCAGTCTTCAGGCAAATAACACTGAAAGTAAATAAAATTATTGTGAAAAGTTTCTCAAAAATCTAACGTTCGGAGTCGACTTTAACTTTAACACACACAACTTTGGTGGTATGAGAAACTAGGTTGTAATCCTGACTACATGGTTGTAACGATAATTTTTTGAAAAGCAATATTAAGCACAAGAGCTTCATTAATATCTAATTTGCAAGAACATAATAAGTACTCAGAAGTACACTCAGAAGCACAGCTGCCAGATAAATGCGGCACAAAATCGTCAAATATTTGAGAACAATTCGTCTAAATCGTCAAAGACGTTTATTGAAATTGTCAAAAAATCGTCAGAAAAAATAAATTAAAAGTTTTTAAAAACCAAAATTATTTCTTTTGTAGTAAAACATATAAGGTCAATATATTGTTACGCAAATCGAAACGACATAATATCGTTTAACAACAAGAACGATAAGCAAAAGCCACTCGAAACAAATACACACTAACACTGAGAATACAATGAACATGTTAATTATCTAAATCTGCACACACACATATGTACGACGAACCTGGTTGCGCCTGGTACCAACAACAACATGTTTGTGACAAAAAGGGATAGACAACATAAGCAAAGTACACAAACAACAATGTATTAGCAATAGAGCTCTCGAGAAGACGAGATCACGAACCTTCCACTTCAAGAATGTTCGTTAGACTGGTTGTGTCGGACTATAAAAGGGCTGGACAAAGCAGACAGCAGTCAGTAAGAATTCAGTCAGCCTTGTGTGAAGTTGCGTGTGAACGAAACAAGTCGTGGTTGTAAAGTGAAAAATTGTGTGAACTAGTAAAAAGAATAAACAGATTATTGTTGTTGTATCGTTAAGTTGTATACGGTAGTGTAAAGAATAAAGAGTGTTTAACTGTAATTAAACACATATTTGTTTTCACTTTGTTTGCAATTAACGAACTCATATGTAAACGTTTTTAAAAAGGTAAAAAGGTAACAATATGTATGTACATATCTGAGTTCAAAAATAAAACATTTAAAAAAAATTTGTTAGAAATTAAAAGGGACGCCCTCATCTTGATTTATTAATTTTTTTCCAAAAAATGGAAAAATTGTATATAATTTTCAGGAAAAAATTGTTTAAGGTTTAAACAATCTATCCCAGTGTTGTTTATTGACACATAAGTGCAGCAATAATATTGCATCATCTTAATCTAGGGGTGGTGTAAATATTAAGAAGTCAGAAGCTCTTGAAATTCTGAGCATGAAAATTCAGTGTAATGTTGGCTACAACCCACACATTTTTCAGTTCCTTCAGATCCTTCTTAAGATCTTACCATCTAATCTTACTATTTGCACTATTCATTTATACTATTTATGAGGTCGGTGCCTCAACATCTATTTTGAGGTTTCTCGACCGTGCACAGGAGAGGCCGTAGGAGCTCGTTAATGACGGTAGTGTATCCAACTCCAGTGAATCATTGGTGCATCGTTACAATGTGGTTTCAATCAATTTCAATTGTGGACAATCGACCACATACGAATGTCCTGGCCGAGAAAGACGAGTGTTACGTAGGAATAAATGATTTTCGGGAACAAGTCCCCTTATTTCGTTCGAGCAAAATCCTTTTGTCGAAGTGGTAGATGTCTCCGTAGTCTAGTAAGTTGTGTGTTGGCTTATTAGACGTAAAGCCAGGGTTCGAGGCCCAGGCCAGACATCAAAACAAAATACAAAAAGTATTTCTTCGGCGACTTTCTCTCAGCAGATTTCTGGCAAAATCTCTAAGAGTAAATAAAAATTACCATGAAAAGTTTCTCAAAAATCTGTCGTTCGGAGTCGACTTTAAACTGTAAACTCATGTATAAAATTTAACACACACAACATAAGTGGTGTTAGAAACTACGTCGTAATCCTGACTGGAGGGTTGTAATGACCAATTATGTATGTATGTATGTATATGTGAGACATAGTGCCATTCGGCCACAATTTAGGCTAAAGGAGGCTGTTAATCATCGACCTATAATGCTTCCTGTTGATTGTGATAGCCTGGATAAGGTAGTCCTTAAAGGAATATGAACCGATTATACTGGCAGCCCATTGGATATCAAGTGAAATGGCATCGTCCCAAAGTCGACAATTTTTTCACGAAATAGATCTCAGCTTTGAAAAAGATGCTCTTCTGTAATTAGGCAAAATACCTAAGATAAAGAAAGTCTTTAATTTCATTCAAGAATAAACGATTTTTTTTTAATTTTAAATTGAAATTAAATGTTCGAATTTCATTACTCTCTTCCTGAAAACAACAACCTCGTAAAAAATACTCCTCAATTGGTAACATTATTACGCGTATTTAATTTTAATTTTCAGTCTTGTTGCGAACAATGTTTTCTTTTTTATGTACAATTGCTTAAATTCATTTCCACTTTATTCCCCTTATTTGTAGTGTTTTTCAGTTACTTGTAGTTGTTGGAAACTCTTTTTATTTCTTTCGCTTTTAATTTCTGTGTTAATGTATGCCATTTGTAGTTTAATTTTACAGTTTTATTACAATTGTTGCTGTAGCTATTGCAATTGTTACAATTCTAACAAGTAATGCAGCAAGTATTGCGTGTATTTCCATTCCATTCATTCATGCTTCAACTAAATACATGAACATGTACATGTTTTGTGAACACATATACACTGACAAGTATTATCATTATTGAAGGCAAATTAAAACGCCCCAAACATTTTTGTTACGCTTTTCAAAACATTCATTTCCTTTTCACAGTTGAAGAGTAATAACAAAAAAAAAAAACAAAAACAACTACAGATAAACAAGCGAATTTTAAAAACATTTTACTCGCAAGCATTGCGAACAATTTGGAAATAGTGGATCGTATAATAATTTGTTTTTGGGTTCTATTTTTCGTCTCAAGCTCAATACATTTTGAAATACTTGTCCAATTCCCACGACTTTGTATCGTGTATGTTGTATTAAATACACTTGGTTGTTTGTGAACGCTCAATTCTATGCTGTATTGTGTACGTCGTATTCTTCTTCATAATTTTTGGCATTCAAACAATTTGATAGCACGAAACCAATACAACTTTTAAAAACATATGAAAAAATGTGTATAAGTGTATCGGATTTTTACATGAAAATTATCAACAACAAGCATACACTGTTGTATAGTCGTCCAACAATACAATGAATACAACGATACAACGGCTTGTGTGAATTGACCAACTTAGCCGCAAGCATTCCCATGTGTATTGACAATTTAGGGTAAAGAAAATCTGCGGTCTTGTTGGATTTAAGTCCCCTACACATGATGTTAAAGACCAAAGCTTTGGAAGGCTAGTCTAACATATAATACATTATGGGATTTCAAGACCTAAGGAATTGGTTAGCTAATAACTGCCTCCTTTACTGCGCGATCGACAGAAGCCGTAGAAACTATGAGTTTGGATCACAGGTTTCTTCCAAGTCTATGCAGTGGCAAGGTGTGCTCAATTCAAAGTGGATAGAAGCTACAAAAGACAGCCCATAACATATTGTTACGTTTATAATATGAGTTCGTAGATTGCAAATAAAATAAAAATAAATTTGTGTTTAGTTTTTGAATTAAAATTCTTTATTATTCGCACAATTATGTATGCCACTGTTCACAACTTGATGTAAACAACAGCAATTGCTTTGTTTGTTATTCCTCTGTTTACACCCTATGCATAAACATTAACAATTGTTCGGCAGATCTTTATAACGGAGATCTTCAAACCACGATTATTCTCTTCACACAAGACTGACTGCATTTTTACTGAACCCGTAGCCTGCTTTGAATTAGCCGTAGTCTAGTAGGTAGTGTGTTGGCTTATTAGACGTAAAGCCAGGGTTCGAGTCCCATGCCAGACATCAAAACAAAATGCAAAAAGTATTTCTTCACGTACTTAATCTCAGCAGATTTCTGGCAAAAACTCTGAGAGTAAATAAAAATTGCCATGAAAAAGTTTCTCAAAAATCAGTCATTCGGAGTCGACTTTAAACTGTAGGTTCCGCCACTCATGTATAAAATTAACACACACAACATAAGTGGTGTTAGAAACTAGGTTGTAATCCTGACTGAACGGTTGTAATGACCAATTATGTATGTATGAATGTTGCCTGCTTTATCTTGCCTTTATATGCCAATGCAAACAGTCTGATGAATGATCTTAAAGTCGAATTTTCGTGTCTTCGCCTTCTCAAGATCTCCATAAATGTAGACATCGCGTTTTTTGTTGTTTCTGTATTTTGTTTACATTGTTTGTTGTGAATTTTTGTTTATTTGTTTATGCCCCTTTTTTACTGATGTTATTGGTATATTTTTGTTTACTTGTTTATCATGTAAACAAGTTCATTGTTTTTGTTTTTATAGCTTTTGTATATCATTTTAATGTTAAACGATGTAACAACTTTTCGTAACAATATAAATAAAATTTGGTTAAATAGACTCTCTTGCCATTGTACCACGAAGTAGATCAAAAACGAAAATTACTTGCTTGGAATCAGCGATTGTGGAGCGAATGGTAATTTTTTTTACACAGTCTACATATTGAAAATATTGTTGTGACGATTAAAAGTAAACTAAACATTATTAACAAGTTCATCGCCATGTCAGTCATATGTGTCTGACGCTAATAAGTTCTACATGAGCCATGTCACACATGTCGGATTTGTAGTCCACACTATTTTGGAATAGTATTTGACAAATTTATTTTTGTAAACTACGCATTTTAAATAAATAAATAAATAAATAAATAAATAAAAAAAGTTTTAATATAGGGCCATGTCAGTCATATATGTGTGACAACAAAAATAGTGTTTTCCGGGAATTTTGGCAACAATTTTTTTTTCTGTGATACATTAAGTTTCCTTGATACATATTAAACTAAATTATCTAATAAAGTTACCATGGCCCATGTGAAAATTTTTCTGATATTATCGTGGCGATGAACGTGTTAAATAAGCAAGACAAATAGACAGCAACAAAATATACTAATTCTACGGTGCAACTGAACAACAACTTAAAAAAAAGGATCTACCAAGACAAATAGACAACAACAAACTACACACAGGGTACGGTACACAAGTAAAAAAGTAGGAAATTAGAAGTAAACAAAACAAAAATCGAAAGTCTACCAACAACTAAAAAGGATTTACCAAGACAAATATACAACAACAAAATACACACATGGTACGGTACACTGAATTACACAAACAAATAAGTATGCAATTAGGAGATGTAAACAAAATAAGGATCGAAAATCTAACAATAACTTAAAAGAAGGATTTACCAGATGTGAAATCAGGCAGTATGAATAGACAGAAAACCGAAAACTGTCAGTCTATCGTGAGCAGTCACTGATGAGACCTGAGTCTGTGTTTAGTAATCGAGTTGCGTTAAAAAGTGCTTGTTAAGCACAATGGTTAATGTTGAAGTTGAAGTATATGGTTATTTAAATAAATTTAAAAATGTAACAATATAGATATAAACAATTGTAGAGAAGTGCCCAATAATACGACTTGAAAAATATGTTAGTCTGGAACAAACTACATTTGACTGATTCGCATATAATTGCATGCTTTTATTAAAAATTATTGACTCGCATTATATGTGACCACTTGGTAGAATTTTCAATGATATAAACTTTATTTGCTTAGTTGTTTAGGTCGTCTCTTAGATGCTCTTACACAGTGACAGCAATTCTTTAAATTTCCGTTGTAATTCGTTTCAATTTCTAAGAAAATAAAAATGATTTCCTTTAAAATGTCAATGATACCATGTTATTACAGCCATTTCTACAGCCATTATAAATTATTTATATATAATTGTGTGTGTGTGTGTTAGTACTGAGACAGACTCGTTTTCAGATGAATGTAATGTTTGTTTAAGTCCCTTAGCAGGGCATTTAAAAATTCAGTGACAAACCTTGAAGCCACTAAGTCACTTGCACACTTATACAGGCAATATTTACTTAACTTTCTGTAAATATTTGTACGGCAAGAAAGAGAAAAAGAATAGAGAGCGAGAGAGAGTATTTTGGAAATGTTGTTAAAGTACTTTTGTAAACATTATAAAGCAACAGAAGATTTTATAAAGTAAGTTGGTCCAGTGGAGTATTCCCAATGTTGAACAAAATACTGAAAATATTTTTAATATTTTTCAAATAATTTTTTCAAGCTGACCTTCTATTCCTTGTATTTGTTTTAATATTAGAAATTCATGATAATATTAAGCACCATGGGAATTTCTTTATAATCGTTTATAATGCAAACATACCAAAATATATTCCCATAAACCGTACAGGCAAACAAATCCTTGGTGATAAAAAAAAATAAGAAAAATATACCCAAGCAACACTACCGAAATTATTAAATTATGGTCTGCCATTATTCTGTGTTTTCTCACTCTCAACCACTCACTCTTAAACAACCAATTAGCCGTTAAAATTAAAGGACACTATGTCCATGGAAGTGCATATAAATTTTGGGCTTTAAAAAATAATTTTTTAAACCATTTATTGAAAATCATGCACCGTTGGACCGAGATTTTTTAACCCTATTTGGCAGGCAGAAAAAATAGTTAAAAAAGACAAAAGAAGGAATATTTTAAACGCTTTATATTTAGTTGTTGAATTCAATATATCAGTAGCAATTCCTCTTTGGCTTTTTGTTTTCACCAGCGGCCTTACAACGATTAATAACAGCATAAATCCTTATTTGTATACAAATAAGGAACAAAAGTGTATAAGTGAGAACATGTAAAATTGGTGGACAAACATATATTTGTCCACCTGAATGGTGCCTGAATGTTTGTGTTTATAGGGTTACTCAGATACTCTAAAATGTTGTAGGTTTTTATGTCCACAGAACCAAATCTAATAGACCACTGTTATAAAATTCCAATAAACTTAAAAAGGTGGCCGTAGCCTAGTAAGTGTTATATTGGCTTATTAGACATGAGGCCTCGGTTCAAACCTCCGGTCAGATATCTCGAACGAAATATGAAAAAATATTTGTTCGTCAACTTTCACTCAGCAGATTTCTAGCAAAAACTCTGCGGGTATATAAAAATTGCCATGAAAAGAATTTCAAAAATATCTGTCATTCGGTGTCGACTTTAGACTGTAGGTCCCAGCCCTCATGTAGAAAATTAGCACACACAACATAAGTGATGTGAGAAATTACGTCGTAATCCTGACTGAAGGGCTGTAATGACCAATTATGTATGTACAGTGAGCGCCAAAATAAACTGTAGACTAAGGATAAAATTCTAACAATCAAAAAACTCAACTTTTACCACTTAAGGAGAGTGCCCGAAAAAATTTGACAATATTTCGATATTTTCTGTAACTTTTTGTGTTGTTTTAATTTTAAAAACTGAAAATGAAACAATTTTAAAATAAAAATAACGGTAATTTATTAATGTATAGTTATTAATGTATAGTTTCTTTTGGCGCTCACTGTATGTATTTGAAAAGGTGGTTTATTGTACTGTGTGCCTTCAATCTACATAGGCCAGCCCAATATTGTGTCTACCAAACCTATTGCTCTGACAAACTTCAGTATATTGTTTGGTGTCTGTTGGTGGAGTAACTGCTTGATACGTACCCTGGTGTTTTCCTTTCCTTACAGGTTTAAAGAATATGTTCTATTGATTCATTCCCTTCACCAAAAAATCCACATACTGGCCTCGAGGGGACTTCTACTCTCCTTTACATTTTTCTTCTTTTTATGCACAGAAATGGAGCAGAGAAATTATTTTTGTAACGTTCTTTTTATTTGGTTTTTTACATTTATACACCTCCAGTTTTCATTTCGAAGGTAAACACCTATCGTACGTATACCTTAAGGCAGAAGAGGGTCAACAAAAGCCAGTTAAACCGGCAATTGGATTAAAATAAATGTGGTGTCAATAACAACAACAACAGACTCCTTCAGAAAAAAATAAAAAAGATTCATTGCAGATTGTTAATGGATTTATTTAAGCATTGTTTTCCCCACCATTTTTTTTTAAATATGAGTTCGTAGATTCCAAATAAAATAAAAATAAATTTGTGTTTAGTTTTAATTAAATTCTTTATTATAAGCACAATTCTGTGTGCCATTGTTCATAACTTGATGTGAACAACAACAATTGCTTTTGTTTGTTTTTCTTCTTCACACTCTTTTGCGTCAACAATAACAATTGTTCGACATATCTTTATAGCGGACATCTTCAAACCACGATTATTCTCTTCGAACACCGCACATCTTCACACAAGACTGACTGAATTTTTTGAGAAACTTTTCATGACAGTTTTATTTTATTTCAGAGTTTTTGTCAAAAATTTGCTGAGAGGAAGTCGTTTTGTTGAAGATATCTGAGCTGGGGAACTGGCGTTTAATAAGCCAACACAGTACTAAGTAGACATCAAGTAGCATTTGGACTTTATAAACAATTTATACAGGTAGTCGGCGTAGTCTAGTAGGCAGTGTGTTAGCTTTTTGAATATGGGAATGGGAATACGTAATAGAAGCTGTAACGATAAGGAACTTGGGAACTTGATTAAAAAAGGCTTCCGGGGCATCCAGAATTGCAAGAATTATTCATTTATTAATGTATTCATGGTGAAAAATTAAATTCCGTAGTCTAGAAGGTAGTATGTTGGCTTATGAGACGTCAGCCCACAGTTCAAATCCCAGGCCAGACATCAAAACGAAAATATGAAAAAATATTACTTCGACGACTTTCCTCTCAGCAGATTTTTGGCAAAAACTCTGAAAGTATATAAAATTGCCATGAAAAAATTCTTAAAAATCTGCCGTAAGTCTTTAAACTGTAAGTCCCGCCGCTCATGTGTAAAATTAACACACACCGCATGGGTGTTGTGTGAAACTAGGCCGTAATCCTGACTGTAGGGTTGTAATGACCGATTATGTATGTATGTACATGTCATGAATCATGTTTTTCTTTACATAAAAAACCAATTCCTAAAGAAACATCACCCATTAATTCTTTAGTGTAGGTGAAATGCATGCTCAACTTTTTAATTTTTTACTTAAGTTGAACTGCCACTCAAGTTGAAATTAAATACCTGTTCTCTTCAACATCACATAAAATATTACATTTTTTTCCTTCTTCTGTTTCTTCTAAAGAAAACAACAACAATCATTTATTATAACCTTTAATCTCAAAAGTTTAAGCATTTTTTTCATTCATTCTTTGCCCGGTACGGTGAAAATATTCTCATTTAAATTGTTGGCCATCGCCAGGGTGAAGCACGGAAGTTTACCTCTACTAAACATTATTAAATTCCTGAAGAATTTTTAAGCACAATTTGCCAGCAAAGAATAATGAAAAGGAAAAATTATTACATTTTAAATAATGTCACTTGGAAATGAAAAAAAATAAGAAAGAGCAGCTACTTTTAAATGAATAAAACTGGCTTTAATGGAAATTCCTTTCCAAAAGAGAAAAAATTTCTTTCTTTATTTTTTTTTTTACTTTTAAATACTTTTTAATTTATGCTGACATTTATTTTTTAAAACAGAATTGTTAAGACGTGCAAATATTCGTGAAATTGCAATGTGTTTTTGTGTTTGAAAAAGCGCCTCCAATTGCCTCAAAAGCAAATGCGGAAATTGTGAACAAAAGCTAATTTTCAGTTACCTTCTTAGCCATTATTTATATACAAATTAAATTTTGCGAACATAAAATGCTTTTGAAAACAGCAGGAATTTGCAACAAGAAATTTTTAAAAGAGAGAAAAAAATTTTAAGCAAAAATGTGTTTTAACCCACACTTTATATCCTTTCTAAGAAATATGATACCCTTAAGGACTAGCTTTTGCTCTGGGCAATAAAGTAAAGAAAAGGAAAATAAAACAACATAATTGCAGTGTTTAAACACGTGATTATTTCCGGCAAAAAAATTTTCAAAGTAAACAGGGAAGGCATAAAAAATAGAAAAAATTAAAACAACTAAAGGGGGGAAGACAAACAAAATTAAAAGCGTTATGCACTCATAGTATCAATACACACATACATACATACGTACACAATTGGTGATTACAACCCTTCAGTCAGGATTACAACCTAGCTTCTAACACTACTTATGCTGGGTGTATTAATTTTCTACATGAGTGGCGGCAACCATAGTTTAAAGTCGACTCCGAATGACAGATTTTTGAGAAACTTTTCATGGCAATTTTTATTTACTTCTGCTGTATTTAAATCTTATCTCCAGCTTATAGAGAATCAAAATTGTGGGAAAACAATACTTAAGTAAATCCATTAACAATCTGCAATGAATCCTTTTTAGTTTTTCTTTTTATTTATTTTTTCTGAAGGTGTCTGCTATTGTTCCTGTTATTGACGCCGCATTTATTTTAATCCAATTGCCAGTTTAACTAGCTTTTGTTGGCCTCATCTGCGTTAAGGTATATGTACGTACGATAGGTACACAACATCGAAATGAAAACTGGCGGTATTTAAAGGAAAAAACCAAAATAAGAGGGACGTTTTAAAAAGGGAAATAGGGTGCCCTGGTAGTTTAGTGGATAGTATGCTAGACTATTATTGTGAGCGTCGTGGGTTTGTTTCCCAACAAAGACTCTGGTCTGTGACACTACACTGAGCATATGGTTAAGTTACTCCAGTCGTATATAATTAGAATTAAATTTGTAATTGTATTGTAATTAATAAATAAATAAATAAAAACGGAACTAAAAGCAACAACAATAATTTCTCTGTATTATTTCTGTGCATAAAAAGAAGAAAAATGAAAATACGGAGTAGGAGAGTAGAAGTCGCCTCGAGCCCAATATGTGGATTTTTTGGTGAAGGGAATGAATCAATAGAACATATTCTTTAAACCTGTAAGGAAAGGAAAACACCAGGATACGTATCCAGCAGTTACTCTACCAACTGACACCAAACAATGTACTGAAGTTTGTCAGAGCAATAGGTTTGGTAGACACAATATTGGGATGGTCTATGTTGGTTGAGGGCACACAGTACAGTAAACCACGTTTTCACAAACTGGATTGGGAGACACAATATTGGGATGGCCTATGTAGATTGAGGATACACAGTGCAATAAATCACCTTTTCGCAAATATACATACATACATACATAAATAACTAGTCATTATAACCATTATAACCCTTCAGCCAGTATTACGACATTCTTTCCCACACCACTTATGTTGTGTGTGTTAATTTTATACAACAGATTTCTGAGGAACTTTTCATGGCAATTTTATTTACTTTGAGAGATTTTTCCATAAATCTGCTGAGAGGAAGTCGTAGAAGAAATATTTTCGTATTAAATTTTGCTGAAGATATCTGACCAAAGATTTGAACTTACATCTAATACGCCAACAGAGAACCTACTAGACTACAGCGACTTGGAATGACCGGAAAATTCCAAGCTTCAGCTTTATACCAGCCCTGTTTTGACGATAACTTGACGAATGTTGGTCTCCCAAATGGTTCACGTAGATCCATAAAAATAAAACGAAATCGAAAGGCCTGCAATTACGGAAGGTTGTTGGTCACTTGGCATCACTAAACCATAAAATTACAATCTCCGGCCTAAAATTAATAGTGTTGGATAGCTTGTGGCACCGTCTTGTTGAAATCATACACTGTCCAGACCAATAAAGCTAAAGTAAATTTTGTTCCAAAAATTAGAATTAAAAGTCTGTTGCTCTAGCTTTTAGTCCCTCTCGAAGTTGTGAGTGATCATTCGCCTTTAATGCTTGCGTGAGTTGGACTTTATGTTGTTACGTTTTACATTTTAAAAACGTTTAAAATATGAATTCGTAGATTGCAAATAAAATAAAAAATAAATTTGTATTTAGTTTTTAATTGAAATTCTTTATTATTCTCACAATTCTGTGTGCCACTGTTCACAGCTTGATGTAAACAACAACTGCTTTTCTTTGTTATTCCTTTGTTTACACACTTTCCATAAACAGTAACAATTACTAGACAATTATTCGACAAATCTTTGTAATGGAGATCCACGATTACTTTCTTCAAACTGAACTTCACTAACTGACGCGCCTGCTTTGCCTTGCCTTTTATATGACAACATATACAGTCTGATGGATGTCCTTGAAGGCGAATGTTCATGACTTTGCCTTCTCCAAATACCGTTTAGATTTATTCATGCTGGTGTTTGTTGTTGTATTTTTGTTTACAATTTCTTATGCTGGTGTTTGTTGTTATAATAAGCAGTACGATAATTTGTAAACAGGTTTGTTTACTGCATTGTTTTGTTTTTGTAGCTTTTGTTTATAATTTTAATGTTAAGCGATGTAAAAGCAAAACACCAGTATCTTGATTTTTAATTTTCGTAAGAATATGAATGAAGGAGCGAAATCTAAATGCAAAGCGCACGATAATGAACCGTGTATTTTCGAATATAACATCAGTAATCATATATTAATGTATGCTATATCCAGTTCAATTGCAAAATTAGTAGGAGAGAAATTATTTCTATTCGCAGTCGCCGTGGTCTAGTAAGTAGTGTGTTGGCTTGTTAGACGAAAAAGCCAGGGTTCGAGCTTCAGGCCAGACATCAAAATAAAATACGAAAAGTATTTCTTCGGCGACTTCCTCTCATCAGATTTCTGGCAAAAACTCTGAGAGTAAATAAAATTGCCATGAAAAGTTTCTCACAAATCTGTCGTTCGGAATCGACTTTAGACTGTAGGTCCCAGCCCTCATGTAGAAAATTAGCACACACAACATAAGTGATGTGAGAAGTTACGTCGTAATCCTGACTGAAGGGTTGTAATGACCAATTATGTATGTATGTATGATATTATTTCTATAATTTTAGATTAATTGGTTCAACACTTAAACTCGAGTGGGCCTTATTTGCTGTGAAAAAACTTAATGGCCATGTAGAATTAACCTGTAGTTTAGTTTCAAAATGAATAAATTTTTCCCTTGCAAAAATCTTTTTCATTTAAAAAAACCCAAATTTAGTACACCTCTTTGGTAGCAATCACTCCATATGTGTTTCCTTTTTCAACTGTGTTCGAATTGTTTTTCCTTTTTTTGGGTAACATTTGCCACAACATCATCATTGCATTGCAGCGAACACCGAGAAACACAGGAGAAAAATATTTTTGTACCCTTATGCAGTTGCATTGCAAAAAAAAAAAACACAACATTTTCAGAGTTTTCATGAGAGTGGAAAGTTTCCCGTCATCGTCATCTGTTGAAACGTAGTGATGCATGAAATCGTGCAACCTTTTCGGTTTTATTCTTCCCCCTTTCAAAATGGTTCAAACAATAACATGAACTTGTTCGCATACGCTTTCTAAACAACAACATTTTATGACGACAATTTGTTTGCAGCACAATACAAATAAAAACATTAACAATGCAAACAACAATACCAACAACAACAATTACATAAAACGACAACAATATTTGGCTATGTTGCATATGTGATGCATTTTATTTAGCAAGAGTGCCATAAAAGTATGCATGATGTGGCAAACATAACGCAATAACATCGGGGGTGGTTTTATTTTTGAGAATTTTATTCTCCGGGAAATTTACAGTAAAAATACAATGACAAACACAAATTTGTGAAACAAAAAATAAATCCTTTAAAAAGGCGAACATTCCTTTGAAGAGAACGAAAAAGAAAAGAAAATCAGAATTTGGTTTTAAAAATAAAATGGTTGAGTAAAGGATTCCATATAAAGTAGATGACGAAAGTTCAATACGAAAGGAAAACAGTAGAATGTAGACGTTTATATCGTTGGATAAATTGATCCATTATGGTTGCTGGTTTTCTCATCAGCTTCATTTGCCTTTGCAATACCATGAATTGAAAATTGCTTCATCATCACATCACCCACGAAAAACAAGTCCACACACACCATTTTTTGTCGACTATAAGGCAGATCATGTTTTTGCGGCAATGTCTGAGCTCAGTATACCTGCGAAGCAGATAAGGCTATGCAGAATCACGTTGAGCAATTCCAGCATCTCCAAACCTTTTAATACCATGCAAGGCTTCGGCCAAGGCGATCCTTTATCATGTTACCTCTTCAACTTCGTCATGGAAAGTCTTCTGCGGAAGGCAGGAGTGCATCTCAGTGCTACTATTTTTCAAAAAAAGCGTTCAGCTGCTTGCGTACGCTGACGACATTGACATAATGTGGCGTATTAAGCGAAATGTTGTCTAATAAGTAGTGCATGGGCTTATTAGACGTAAAACCCGGGTTCGTATCCCAGGTTAGGCATCAAAACGAAATATGAAAAAAAAAATATTTCTTAGGCGATTTCCTTTCAGCAGATTTCTGGCAAAAACTCGGAGAGTAAATAAAATTGCCATGAAAAAGTTTCTAAAAAATCTGTCGTTCGGAGTCGACGTTAAACTGTAGGTTCCACCACTCACGTATAAAAATTAACACACACAATATGAGTGGCGTGAAAGCTAGGTCGTAATCCTGGCTGAAGTGTTGTAGTGGCCAATTGTGTATGTGTGTATGTATTAAGTGAGACGTTACTGCTGCCTTTAGTACGAGAGTCCACAAAAAGGGTCTGGCAGTAAATGAGGGCAAAACGAAGTATATGTTATCGACAAATAGAAACGGGCGGCATATTGGATCTAAGATTACGGCCGATAACTATACTTTTAATATGTGCAAGGATTTTATTTGTCATGGCTCCGCCGTTACCACCAAAAATGATGTCAGTCTGGAGATCAAGAGCAGGATCACACTTGCCAACAGGTGCTACTATGGTCTCAATAGGCAATTGAGTAGCAGACACATCTCTCGTACAACAAAACTAACACTCTACAAGCCGCTCATCCTCTCCGTGCTTCTTTATGGCGCACATGCATGGACTCTATTAAGCACTGATGCAGCAGCCTTGATAGTATTCGAGAGAAAAGTAGGGTCTTCGGGGCAATGCGAATTGGCGATGATTTCCACATCCGATCCAACAGTGAGCTGTAAGAGCTCCTCAACGATATAGACGTTGTGCAACGTATTAACATCCAGCGCTGGCTCGGCAAGGTCTTTCGAATGGAGGAGGATGCTACCGCGAGGCGGGTATTTGATGCAGGGATTTGCGGAAGTCAGCGAAGAAGACGACCTTGATCATTACAACGCTTTAGTCAGGATTACGACCTGGTTTCTACACCACTTATATTGTGTACGTTAATATTTAAACATGAGTGGTGGGACCTATAGTTTAAAGTCGACTCCGAACGACATATTTTTGAACAAGCTTTTCATGGCAATTTTATTTACTCTCAGAGTTTTTGCCAGAAATCTGCTGACAGGAAGTCGCCGAAGAAATATTTTTTCATATTTCGTTCAGTTGGAGATGCTTGACTTGCGATTTGAACCGAGACCTCAAGTCTAATAAGCCAACACACTACCTACTAGACCACGGCGAGTTTTTCTGCTGAGAGGAAGTCTTCGAAGAAATATTTTTTCAAATTTCGTTCAGTTAGAGATGCCTGACCTGGGATTTGAACCGAGGCCTCACGTCTAATAAGAGAGCACACTACCTACCAGACCACGACGACTAAACCACGGCTACACGGATGTGTTACGGCAGGCCAATTAAGTAAGTATGTAAGGAAGTTCATAATCACTGTTATCTTCTTGTAACTCTTGAAGGCTTTGCCGAATATATTCCGGTTGCTTCTCATAATAAAGAGTTCTTATTAGTCGCGTAATAAGTCATTCACCAACTGCTATTATTATTTTCGTACGTCAGGCAGTTAAAGTTTTTCGATCGAATTATTATATTAAACTAGAGACCTGACTGGCTTAGCATAATCCCAGTTTTTTTTAACAAAAATGTTATAAAGAAATGCTACCAGCACACATGAAATACTCAAATACCCAAATTTTCCATACTTTTACATCAAACCTAAAAAAAATTCAACAAAAAAATTCAGAAATTGAAAACAACACTCCAAAAACATACTGAAGAAAAAATGAAACTAAAGTGATGACTAAACGAATGAATAATAAAAAGCAAATTGATTGTCAACACTGGTTAAACAAAAACCAGCTAAAAGAAAAACTCAAAGACAAGCGAATGATAAATTTATTTGGAAATAGAAAAAGACGTGTGCATACAATTGCTTCGCTTTACACTCAACTAAGCTGAGCTTTACTGAATTCATTTCTAAAATATGTTCTCTCTTGTACCGCCATTTATATGTCAAGCATTGTGTGGTAATTTTTTTGTGCTGCTATCGCCGAATTGTTTTGTCCCATTTGCCAACCTTTTTTTTATTTGCTAACCTTACTTTGCTTTTTCAAACGCCATTATCTATCATTGACATTTGTTCTCCTTATTTAGTTACAGTTTTTCAACAGTTCTTCATTGATTTTCTTCTTTGTTCTTTCACTTAATTTCAGGACTTCAATTAATTATTCAGATTTCATGGCGATTTATTGTTTTTTTTACTTGATTTTGTTTCTTAATGGCAACGTTTTGCTTTGCGGTGTTGAATAACAGCCAATTAGGAAAAGGTAGCACGAGAACAAAAAATGTTGAAAGAGAATCCGATAGGTGTTGGTAAAAGGTTTGAAGGTTACAGTGTTGTGTGGCCGTTGTAAGGATTTTTTGCCTGTAAGAAAATGCCACAAAAGCAATTATTATTGACATTTACTTACGTATGGCAACACCTAATTAATTACAATTGAAATAATTATGGCACACGACAAGAAATTGAGATGTTTCTTCTCTTAATGGATAAATATACAACCGAAATAATACTAAGTATATTTTGCACGCTGTGTGTAAGGCGTATGAGCGTTGTATCAATTAACACAATGATCATACGTCTGAGTGGCCATAGAACACAGACTGGTTTAATGGACGTCATTATTTAATCTATTGCTTCTTTGATATTTTTATAAGCCTTTAACCTGTATGTCAACGGCAGAAAAATTAATCATGTTAAGGTATGCAAAGATATTGTTAGGTTAGGTTAGAGGACGTGTACTTTGTCAATTAAGACAAGTACAGTACCCGGAGATCGAATTGACCCATTGTACAGCGCCCTAGCTTTTCACACCACTTATGTTGTGTGTGCTAATTTTATACATGAGTGGTGGGACCGACAGTTTAAAGTCGACTCCGAACGACAGACTTTTTAGAAACTGTTTTCATGGCAATTTTATTTACTCTCAGAGTTTTTGCCAGAAATCTGCTGAAAGGAAGTCGCAGAAGTAAAACTTTTTGTATTTTGTCTTGATGTCTGGCCTGATGCTCGAACCCTGGCTTGACCTCTAATAGGCCAACACACTACCTACTAGACTACTGCGACTACAAAGAGTACGTCATTATTTAATCTATGGTTTCTTTGATATTTTTATAAGCTTTTAACATGTATTTTAACAGCAGAAGCATTATATTTATGACAGCAAGCATGTCTAGCTATGCAAACATATTGTTCCGAAAATGAAAAGTGGATTAGGGATGTCAAGTGGCAACGGCATGCCTTTCGATTTCGTGTTATTTTTGTGGACCTACGTTAATCATTGCATTTGGAAGACAAGTACTCGTCAAGTTATCATTAGAACACGTCTGGTATAAAGCTGAAGTTTGGAATTCTGCGATCATGCCCAAGTCGCTGTGGACTTGGAGGTAGTGTGTTGGCTTATTAGACATTAGGCCACGGTTCCACCCCCAGGTCAGACATCAAAACGAAGTATGAAAAAATATTTCTTCGGCGACTTCCTTTTAGCAGATTTCTGGCAGAAACTCTGAGAGTAAATAAAAATTAACATGAAAAGTTTCTCAAAAACCTGGCGTTCGGAGTCGACTTTAGACTGTAGATCCCGCCGCTCATGTATAAAATTAACACACATAACATGAGTGGCGTGAGAAGCTAGGCCGTAATCCTGACTGAAGTGTTGTAAGTGTTTAATGAAAAGTCTAGATACTGGTGTTTTTCTTTTACATCGCTTAACATTAAAATTATAAATAAAAGCTACAAAAAACAAAACAATGCAGTAAACCAACCTGTTTACAAATTATCGTACTGCTCAATATAACAGCAAACACCAGCATAAAAAAATAAACAACGATGTTTACATTTACAGAGATTTCGTGAAGGCGAAGTAATGAAAATTTGCCTTCAAGAACGTTCATCAGACTGTTTACTCTGCCATATAAAAGACAAGGCAAAGCAACCGACGGAGTTAATAAAGTTCAGTCAGTCTTATGTGAAGATGAGGTGTGTTTGAAGAGAGTAATTGTGGTTTGAAGATCCTCGTTACAAAGATCTGACGAAAAATTGTCTAGTAATTGTTATTGTTTATGCATAGTGTATAAACAGAGGAATAACAAAGAAAAGCAATTTTTGTTGTTTACATCAAGTTGTGAACAGTGGCACACAGTTCTGTATATGTGCGAGCAATAAAGAATTTTAATTAAAACTAAAAACAAATTAATTTTTATTTTATTTTTATACTACGAATTCATATTTTTTTATGTTTTTAAAAGGTAAAAAGGAAGCAATACTTTGTATGGGAATTTACATTTCTATTTCGGTTTCAATTGTATTGTGTTTGTGCCGACTTTGATTTGTTTTTATGTACGAATAAATAAAATAATGGATGTTTTAGCAAAAGCATGTGCAGTTTTTCTTTGGTTTCATGTTTGAATATCTACAACCTGAGGAATTTTTAGCAAACAGTTGTTTGAACCGCTTAGTTTGTGATCAAAGTGATTGAAGAACTAAAAAAAATTATTAGGAAAACGTTTTGTGAGACGGTTTAGTACAGCTTCTCACACCACGTATGTTGTGTGTGTTAATTTTATACATGAGTAGTACGATCTACAATTTAAAGTCAACTCCGATTGCCAAATTTTTGAGAAACTTTTCATGGCAATTTTTATGTTTACTCTCAGGTTTTTGCTAGAAATCTGCTGAGAAGAAGTCGGCCAAGCAGTATTTCTTTCGTACTTCATTTTGTAGGAGACCTCTGATCTGGGGCTTCAACCTGGCCTCATGTAAGCCAACATACTGCTTACTAGACTACAGCGACTAAGCAATTAGATTCTCAAACTTATTGAATGATTTTATTGCGAACAACAAATATTTTCTGGATTTAAAAAATATAATTAAATTTTGTGCCTACACAATATGACATAAGAAATTCTGTTTATGAATACCACTACATTCTATGAACTTCAAAGTAAAATATATCGTCTGTGCTTTACGTTGCTTTAGGATCAAATGGCAGTCAGAACAAGCATTTAATTTGAAAATTTTATTTTAAGAACATGTAGAAAAAGAATATCCTTTGTCTTATAAGCTTATGCTGTAAAATATTTTTATATAAACGTTAAAATTAGGGTTTCTAAGCGGGAAAAAAATCCCGGGAATTCCCGGGAAATATTTTTTGGTAAATCCCGGGAAATTTTCTTCGGAAATTTCGGGAATTTTAATTTTTATGGAAAGAATTAATAAGCAAATTATTTTAGATATAGAATCTATTGTGCAAAAAATGATCGATTTTCTATTGTTTTTGATGAGTGGTCTAGTATTAAACAAAGACGGTGTCTAAATGTGTATTTATATGGGTCCAATAACGAAATGTTCAACTTGGGTTTAGTATACATTCCAGGCATATGTGGCGCTATTGAAATAAAAAATAGAATTGATAACCATTTAAAGACATACAATCTAGACTTCGAAACACATATTGTATGCACGATTTCCGACGGCCATAAAGTCATGAAATCATTTGTGGAAATCAGCCCCGTTCCTGGTATTTTTTGTCCTAACTATGCGATCCGTCTAGCTGTAATAGACGTACTCTACAAAAAAACAAAAAAAAATTAAAATGAACTATCCGAAGAATCAGATAATTCGGACTATAACGAAGAAGTTGAAGTTCCTTCTTATATTATTGTGCCTAAATATTCTGAAGTTCTAAAAAATATAATAATAATTATAAAAGTTTTTAAAATGAGCCTACTTAAAACAGCTTCGTTACAACAATATGCTAAATCAGAAATAGGAAAAGAAATTCATTTGGGCTGCGATGTAAGAACGCTTTGGAATTCAATTATATCTATGGTTGATAATATCTTAAAGGTCAAAAATTGTATAAAGGAGTGTTTGATAGATTTCAATTTAATTAACATGTGGAGAGATGAATACCTATCGATTTTGAATGACTTATACGAAGTTTTATACCCAGTTAAAATAGCTGTAGAGGCCATTGGGCGAAGAGATTGCAATTTACTGATTGCAGAAAACGCTTTATAAATAATTGGAAAGTAAAAACAACATATTATCAACAAATTTGTTGGCATCACTAAAGTGTCGTATAAATGAAAGAAGAGAAATTAAATAATATTTTTTACTAAAATTTTAAAAAAAATTGATTATTAAAAAATGATTATAAATCCAATAATTTTTCTTATTCAAATAAAACGATACTATTATTAACTGCTGATGAAATGTACAAACGACTTTTTGAAATGGAAAATCATAGTGACGACGAAACATTAGTATCAGAGGATAAAACCTCAACATACACATTTAAAGAACACCTTGAAAAGGCTATAACAAATTTAGCATTAAATCCAAAGACCAATAAGAAGCCTGATAATGTGCTAAAGAAAGAATTTGGTATATTTGAAATAACAGGAAAACGTACGACGAACATGAAACATTTGTATGATGCACTGCTATCTGTGAAATTCATATCAACAGAGAGTGAACGAGAATTTTCTGTAGCAGGCAACATATCAACAAAAATAAGAAATAGAACATCTGATGAACTTTTGAATAATAAAATTTTATTTTTTGAAAGGAAAATAATTAAAATCCCTAAAATTTTACTGATCTCACTACGTTATTATACACTTCCCTTTTTTAATATTATATTTAAAAATATATGAATTTATCTATTTATGTTTGTTTTTTCTTTATTTATTGTTTTTTATTTAAAAATTGAATAAAAATGTTTATTTTTGTTTAAATGTGGGTTTATTTATTAAAAGGGGTGTTTAAATTTTTGGTAATATTTACTTTTACAAATCTAATTCAAATTCCCGGGAATTCCCGGGATTAAGAAATTTTATTTTTCATTTCCCGCGAGGCGAAAAAGTTCGGGAAATTAGAAACTCTAGTTACAATTAAACAATTAAAATGAATAAATAATTGAAAAACTTCTCATTGGAATTTATAAAATAAAAAAAATGTTAAAAAAACCTCTTTTAAGGTCAGTTTTATTCCAGAAATTTTTTTTATTATTAAAAAATCTTTTCTTTTTGAAACAACACAAATTGGAATTCACTAGGCAACCTGTTTGTAAATAAATACTGAAATATTTTTTTTGTTGTCATTATTATTATTGTTAATAGGAAAAAACAACTCGTATACCATTTGCCAATTCACGCTTAAATATTTAATAAAAAAAATTCGTGTAATTGGTATTGAAAAAATATTGAAAAAATTGTGATAAATTGGTCGCCTGAAAGATGATATTTAACGCCACTTCTATTGTAGTGCTACAGTTAGAAATTAAAAAAAACTCATATCAAGGGTGTCTTAACTTTTAACTATTGTGAACTGTCTTACTTTACTTACTTAATTGGCCACTGCTTCTTGCGCACCTACGTCAGTTGGTCCCACCAATAGGTCCTTCCAACGCAAACAAGTTTGTCCTCTTCGCCGACTTCAACAGATCCCCGCATCAAATACCCGTCTCGGCCGAGCATCCTCCTCCAGGGTGGTGGTGTATTCCCTATACATGCAAACAAGATGAAGTTTCTGACTGTGGTCAACGTGGCGACCTCCTGGACGTTTCTTGTCTTAGGTTAGGTTAGGTCGGAGTGATAGCTCTGTTATCACAAAGCTCACTTGAGCACGCATAGCGGCCCGTTGTGATGCCACGGGTGAACGCAGTCCTTGTACTAACCAAGTTCCACCAAAATCAGGGAAAAGGAAGAAGTTGGTTAGCGCAAGGGCTGCATTCCTTGTCTTGCTGTACTCAAGTTGACACGCAGTCTACTCGTGGCCCCTTCTGGATGGCATACTAGCACCCACTAGATGTTAACTAATGCGTGCATTCCAATCCCCTGCACATTCAATTTAGGTTGCGTGTAGGGCTTAGAACCCACCACATAAAAATAAAATCTTATATAAACCAATTGTGAGTTTTCTATTCCCATTTATTTTAAAACAATTTAAGTTCAGCTACTTTCTTTACATACCTACATACATAATTGGTCATTACAAACCTTCAGTCATGATTACCATCTAGCTTCTCTCACCAGTTACGTTCTGTGTGTTAATTTTACATCTGAGTGGTGGTACAATAGATTTTTGAGAAACTCTTTCATGACAATTTTATTATTTACTCTCAGAGTTTTTGCCAGAAATCTGCTGAGAGGCATTAGCGGTAGAAATATTTTCTTCATATTTCCTTTCGTAGAAGATGTCTGCCCTGGAGTTTGAACAGTGGTCTCACGTCTAATAGGCCAACAGACTATCTACTAGACTACAACGTAAATAACCTTCTTTTTTACAACAAACGAGGTATTTCGAGGCTTGAAAATATATATAAAAAATTGTTTCTACTCGTAAGAAAAGAGAAACAAACATTAAAAATTCATAAGGTACTTAAGTATCCTAAATTGTCTCCAGTAAGTAGTACTCAACACTTAACAGTAGTCCCTACTATTCATCAATTTGTACGCACAACTTTGATGCTTACGTAAAACAATAAAAAAAATTACGTTTTTTTTAAACTAAACAAAGTGGCCGTATATTGATTGGAGTTTTTTTTATTTTATTTGCAAAATAAAATGTAAATTTACACGTGTCCTCTGTGTCAATTCATTGATGCAAAAAATTTTAATGAATTTTTTTTTTGTCTTATTAGTTGCCTTTTTGTTGTATTTTATGCATTAATGAATTCATTAAAAAAATAAAAGAAATTATTTTTAAATTTTAACGATGTTAGCAACGAATTTATGATGGAATTCATACTCAAATATACTCAGGCGTATGATTGATGTGAATTTCATTTCTAACGATTATACGCCCTAGTAAACATGGTATTAAAATAATTGCTTTGTTGATGGAACTATTCAAGTAAAAATTGTAAGGAGACAAAAATGTACAAATAAAAAATAACAAGGGATCAAGAACACATCTTTTCGTTCTTTTTAAACAATCTACAGAAAATGGGAAATACATACATACATAATTGGTCATTACAACCCCTCAGTCGGGACAATTAGTTTCTCACACCACTTATGTTGTGTGTGTTAATTTTATACATGAGTGGTAGGACCTACAGTTTAAAGCCGTCTCAGAACGACAGATTTTTTGAGAAACTTTTAATGACAATTTTATTTACTTTCAGGGTTTTATTTACATTGAGAGTAAACAAAAATTGCCACGAAAAGTTTCTCAAAAATCTGTGGTTCGGAATTGATTTTAAACTGTAGCTCCAGCCACTCATGTATAAAATAATACATACAATAAAAAGGGTCTGAGAAGCTGGATCGTAATCCAGACTGTAGTGTTGTAATGACCAATTACACAGCCCTGCAAATTTGGACTTTTTTTGTGCAAATAAGATGGCTCCACGTGTTTCCGAAGGCATTTTGCACGCTGAACACGAATCTGGGTTCAAAAAAGGTTTATAAAAATTAATCAGATTTACTTGACCGCCATATTGGATCCGCCATTTTGAATTTTTTAAATCTAAATGAAGATCTGTAGTCAGTGACCCCAAAAACCCGAGTAACAATCTTCAAGTAAATTTAATAAATTTAAAATAATTTAATTTTTAAGGAGCTCCGTAATGTGTTTCTTTTTCTCTTGCACCCCTTGACATAAACCCACCCCCTACTTTCAGTGTGCATGCAAACAATTTGGCTTTGGGCTCATTTTAAAGAGAAAAGATCAATTGTCAATTTCTAACAATAGCGATGGTTCTAGCACGTCAGTGTTTAGCTCTACAATGTTTCAAAAATGACCAAAAACGCTATATTTAGGGGTTTCAACGCCATTTTTCTCGAAAACCTGACGTGATGGAAAGTTTTTGAAACCAGATTCGTGTTCAGCGCGCAAATCTGGAGCCATATTATTTGTAAAACCGATGCAGGACAGTGTTATGTATGTATGTGAATATGGAAGCGCCGCATGTCCCTAGTGTCCACGACGTATACTTCATTTTACTCTCATTTACTATGAGATTATCTTAGTAGACTTCCGTCCAATAGCACTAAAGGTAGCAGTAACATCTCGCTTGGTACGCCCAATAATATCAATGTCGTCAGCTAACGCAAGCAGCTGTGAACTTTTGCGATGCACTAACGCCCGGGTTTTCATGCGGAAGTACGTGCAAACAGGAAGTCTTTGATCTGGGTTAGTGACTGTGGACTGTGAGCCCTTGAGCTGACCAACTTCTTCCTCTTCCCCGATTTTGGTGGAACTTGGTCAGTACAGGGACTGCGTTCACCCGTGGCATCACAACGGGCCGCTATGCATGCTCGAGTGAGCTTTGTGAAATCAGAGCTACCTCTCAGACCTACCCTAACCTAACCTGGGTTAGTGATAATGTTTGAAACTTGACTTAAATCCCTTTATCCTCACTGATTGTTAAACAATAATTAAAGCAATATCGTCCAGGAATACGGAATCAAGCATCATCCTGGAGTGTAAAAAGGCGATTAACATATACTCCAGTTATGGCACAACATGTGTTATATATGGGTTGCTAGTCCGAAAGCGAATACTCTGGCTAATATGTCTTGAGATTTACATACCACGAGATTGTGTAACAGAATGTCTTTCACTGCATTGAAGAGTAAGCAAAGGATGTTCCATCAACTATTGTGCAATAATGAAACAATAGGAGGATTTACAAAGATACTGTGGGAGAATGTCAATGAGGGAAAAATCACTTGACTACACTAAATAGAGGACTTACGATACATGCTGCCTTACATGTACTACGCCTGAACCCTATTGGCTTGTCGGAAAATGCTAGGGCAGGTTATTGAAATGATGGAACACTTTTTGTATCGTTAGCAAGCTTTCGTAAGCACGAGATGCCAATATTTTGAGGATGATACTATAGGTATACCAGACATAGTTCATCTCAGAGGTACGTACTAGAAGAAGTAAAAAGTTTGTAAAAGCTACCGACTTCTTACTTCTATACGTAAGACTGGCGCACACTAAGCCTATTGTTATAAAAATGAAGAATCTAGATACTGGTGTTTTGCTTTTACATCGCTTAACATTAAAATAGTAAACAAAGAAAACAACAACAAACACCAGCATAAAAAAATGGTAAACATGTAAACAAAAATACAACAACAAATACTAGCATAAAAAATGGTAAACAAGTAAACAAAAATACGACAACAAACACTACAAGAATACAATACAAAATACACAAACAACAATAATGAAACAACGATGTTTACGTTTATAGAGATTGCGAGAAGGCGAAATCATGAACATTCGCCTTCAAAAACATGCATCAGACTGTTTACTCTGCCATATAAAAGGCAACGCAAAGCAGGCGACGGAGTTAGTGAAGTTCAGTCAGTCTTGTGTGAAGATGCGGTGCGATTGAAGAGAGTAATCGTGGTTTGAAAAACTCCATTACAAAGATCTGGCGAACAATTGTTTAGTGATTGTTATTGTTTTTGCAAAGGGTATAAACAGTGGAATAAAAAACAAAGCAATTATTGTTGTTGACAACAAATTGTAAGCAGTGACACACAGAATTGTGCGAATAATAAAGAATTTTAATTAAAACTAAACACAAATTTATTTTTATTTTATTTTTAAACTACGAGCTCATATTTTAAACGAATTTAAAAGGTATTTACTTTTAAACGTCTCCAATGCATACAGTCATTGGTGACAACTTTCATATTAAAAAACCAAGGTCAAGCCGTAGCAAACGTATGTAAATAAACATGTAAAGACAACGTCTTTAATAATTCACTTTAGATTCTCTTTTTTTTTGTAAAGAAAAAACCTTCTTTTGTTTAACCATGAAAACAAATTAATGAAAAAAATAAAGCAAACGTTGTCCACTTATAAATTAATTAAAAATAGAAAATGCTCAACGCATTTCATTCACTCGCATTTGCACTGTCATTCAACATTTTTTTTTATGGCTGAGACGTTTACCATTAACGAGATAAAAGCAAAATAAAAAGAGCAAAAGCATACAAATAAAATAAAAAGACACAGACACATTCATACACACACATATACTTCGACATCACATGCCATATAATAAAAAAAGAACACGCACAATAGCGTAAATTATTGTCTAGCATGCGAGACATCATCATCATCACGAGTTCATAACCATAGACGAGGCACTCAAACTAATGCATTTTCAAAAGCATCGATGCCATTACATATGTACATTCATATGTGTATGTACATAGTGAAGGTGTGTGTATGTGCTGGTAAATAGTTGGTATTTTTATAGACTATTTTTCCCTTTGATGTATAACAGTTTGTAGTTGTTTTTTACACTACAACACGTAGTCAAGTGGTGGTAGATTCCTCTACAGAAAAACTAATGATGAGAGATGAGTGAGTGTGAGTCGCATAGTCGAGAGTAAATTCACCATTTTATGACTGTTCAGTAAACACACGTTCTTCGTTAAATTACAATTTCATGGTTTCATGAAAAACAAAAACTGCAGTAAAATGCCATGAACAAGAAACTTGTTTTGCAACATGTCTCTGTTAGTTTATATTTGTTTTGTTGTTGTTTGTCTCTCTCTCGCTCTATGTGGTTTTTACCACACACCAATACGTATATATAAGTGTAAAATGTGTACATGAATGTATTTCGTTTCGTTTATTATTATTCCATAAGCATTGTTCATATTATAGAGAGAGGATGTAAGCGTACGTAAATAACTGCAGAAGAACAATAAATATATGTGTGTGTGACTACGATTATGATGCCTAGCTTTAGTCTAATGTAACATTGAAGTGCCAGCTGATCAGTTTTTATTTAATGAACAGCAATGAGAACGATTAGCGAATCGCAATGTAATTTCGGAAAGCTTTTGCATGTATGATCCCTGACGTTATGTGAACGTTTGGCCAATTGGACCTTACGAATTAGAATTTAAAAGAAACTGCAAAACAGTAGTGAACAGATCAGGATGACTTAGTATCTCTTGGAAGTAATTTTATAAAACGATACGTAGTTACTATAGTCAAGTAGGTAGTGTATTGGGTTATTAGTCGTACAGGCACGGTTCAAACTCCCAGGTCAGACAGCTCTACCCAAACGAAATGGCCAAAAATATTTCTCCGGAGACTTCCCCACAAAAGTTGTGTGAGAAACTAGATAGTGATCCTGACTGAAGGGTTGTATTAGCCAGAATATTCGCTTTCTGGCAAGGAATATATATAAAATGTTGTGCCATAACTGGAGTATTTGTTATTCCTTGGCAATATTGTTTTTATTATCGTTTAAGGATTAGTATGAATTCACCGTAGTCTAATAGGTAGAGTGTTGGCTTATTAGAAGTAAAGCCAGGGTTCGAGCCCCAGGCCAGACATCAAGACAAAATACAAAAAGTATTTTTTCGGCGACTTTCTCTCAGCAGATTTCTGGCAAAAACTCTGAGTGTAAAACCAAAATTGCCATGAAAAAGTTTCTCAAAAATCTGTCGTTCCGAGTCGACTTTAAACTGTAGGTCCCACCTCTCATATATAAAATTAACACACACAACATAAGTGATGTGAGAGACTAGGACTAGGACAATGGGTCACTTCGACCTCCGGGTACGGTACTGGTCTTGACAAGTACACGTCCTCTAACCTAGCCTAAGGTTTAGTAAGAATGAAAGGATTTAAACCTTTATATCGCGTTTACCATATTATCAGTAGCCCAGATTACTTATTCCCTGCTTGCACGTACTTGCACTTGAAAACTGGACAGGGAGTGCCTTGCAATTGCACTATCTTCATAGAAAAGTGCACAGCTGCTGGCATATTCTTACGACATTTATATTATTGGGCATACCAAGCGAGATGTTACTGCAGCGTTTAATATTATTAAACGGGAGTCTACCAAAATAATCTTCGAGGACAATAGGGACATGAAGCATATCGAATCCCATATCGATATTGATAGTGAATTTGTGTATCTTAGTTACATTGTTAACAGCAAATATGCTGACAGTTTGTAGATCAGTTGTTTTAGTCTGTATAGCAGAGACCTTCCAAGTCTCTCTATGGCACATAAGCATGGATGCTGCTATGCAAGGATACAGAAGAGTATACGAGATAGAAAACTACTACGGTTCAGTGCACTCTGCACTTTGTTTAACATTGTTTTATTCTAATGTACATACATACATACATACGTAATTGGTCACTACAACCTTTTCGTCATTATTACGACCTAGCTTCTCACATCAGTTATGTTGTGTGTGCTAATTTTATACATGAGTGGCGTGACCTACAGTTTAAATTCGATTCCGAACGACAGATTGAAACTTTATCATGTGACGTTTTTTATTTGCTTGCAGAGTTTTTGCCAGAAAACTGCTGAGAGGAAGTTGCCAAAGAAATACTTCTTTATCTTTGGAGATGTTTAATCTGGTGTTTGACTAGAGGCGTCATGTCTTATTACTCAACACACTACCTACTACACTACGGCGACTAAAATAGGGTATCGAATAGCAAAGACTTTTCTTGCGTACTGAAACCTATTCTTTACAAGTCACTCAGAAGCATTGATACTATTATGCAAGGATGCAGTAGGATTCAGAGTTTTCTCGAGAGAGAAAATATTCTACACAAATTCAGCGGTACAGTGCCCTGTCCTAAAGTATGTCCCTAATTTTTTAATCAGTAATGAACTTATGTTCGGTAAAATATAATCGAAACAAATTTTTTTTGTATTCAGTTGTTGAAGTAAGTTTGTATTGCAACTTCGGAAAGACTTTGCATCTCAAGCCAAATTTTTTTGCACTTCATTTACACTAGATTTCCTAAATTATTTTAACAAATGTATGTTAAGAAATTTGTCATTGTTAGTTTTGGTTTAACAACACATAATAAAATGCAAATTTCTTACACCTTTTTAAGCATTTCTATAACACAAGCACAAAGAAACTAAAAAAAGAACGTTTGTCGAGATGACTTATCATAAAAACAAATGAGAAATTGTGTGTTCTTAACCCGAATATTACTTTAACGTACTTACATAACTGGGCCTTAACAAGAACAACAACAACAACAACAACAAATCAAAAAGTGAGAAAAATAACAACAAACTTTTATGACTTAAGTGGTAAACAACAAAACTAAAGAGGGTCAAAACAAGAGTATGGAAATTTAACTATTTTTTTACAATACAGTGGCAATCTCTGCAGCAAAACAATATGAAAATTTGACGAATATGCTTCAGCGAGTATTACGACCTAGCTCCTCATACCACTTATATTGTGTGTGTTAATTTTATACATGAGTGGCGGGATCTACAGTTTAAAGTTGACTCCGAACGACTGATTTTTGTGAGAAGCCATGCATTCAGTGTTTGCAAAAGCATTGTCTAACGGCCCTCGTTGATATTTTAAAGGGGTTTTACTTGGTAATGTTTTTGCGTGTTAGGAAATTGTATGCCATGTTTGACATTAAGTTAAATTCAGAAACTATTCTCTGCTCCAAAAAAAATTCAAGAAATATTGTACTTAACCTGTTCAGTGGCACAAGAAAAAAACATATTCAAAATGAAATAAAATTTTCTTATTTACAACAACAACAAACCATACCAAATGCTCACTTCTGCATCTAAAGGGTCCGCAAAATAACTTTTTTTTGAAAATGCTTTAAAAAAAAGCTACTGAATATTTTCTCAAATTTCTTTTTTTATTTGAAAGTACAATCCTTCCGGTGAATAATAGAAAATAATTTCATTCAAATGGCTGCTTCGGCTGGCCATGCAGTAGCCTACACGTTCGGTCCAATTTTTAAGCACATTATCGATTGTGTGCAGCTGTATTTCACTAATGGCTTCACAGATATTGTCTTTTAAAGCGTCAATTGTCTCTGGCTTGTCGGCGTAACACTTATCTTTGACGGCAACCCACAAATAGCAGTCCAACGGTGTCAAATCGCAGCTCCCAGGTGGCCAAACGACATCAGCTCTGCGGCTGATAAATCGATCTTCAAAAACAGGGCGCAAAACATCGAGTGTAGCTTCGGCTGTGTGGCACGTAGCACCATCCTGTTGAAACCAAATGTTGCCAATATCCTCTTCTTCAATTTTTGTGAACAAAAATTCGTTCAACATGGCCCGATAAAAATCGCCATTGACTGTAACGGCCACTCCTTGCTCATTTACCAAGAAAAATGGCCCAATTATGCCTCTGGACCAAAATCCGCACCAAACAGCGACTCATTTTGGGTGCGTCGGCTTTTCAATGTATGCGTGCGGATTTTCTGTGTCCCAAATGCGACAATTTTGCTTGTTTACATACCCGCCAAGATCAAAATGAGCTTTATCTGCAAAGATGATTTTTTTTGCCAAAATCGGCATCTTCTGGTATAGGCTACTGCATGGCCAGCCGAGGCATCCATTTGAATGAAATTATTTTCCATTATTAACCGGAAGGATTTTACTTTCAAATAAAAAAAGAAATTTGAGAAAATATTCAGTAGATTTCTTTTAAAGCATTTTCAAAAAAAAAGTTGTTTGGCGGACCCTTTAATTCAACTCCTCTGCTACTGTCTTCTTCAACGAGTTTTGTTTCCAATAATTAAAATCAATTCCCTGTATGCTGCTCACAGTGATCATTGGAAAATTGTTGCATATTTTTGAGAGCTCTCACTTATCCACACATACATATGTTCCTTCTGCCACTCTTGCTATCCAATGTGTTTTTGCAATTAAATTTTTGATGTATATGTGTATGTGTATGTGGCAACCATAAATTGTTGCCAAAATTCGTGTGAAAATATTCTTTTTGTTCATTCAAGTGAAATCATTTCATTTCCTTCTTTGAATATTGGCCTGTGTGTGGCTTATCCGTGTCCCAGGGGCATAAAATCAGAAAATGTTACGATACTTTATGGAAAACGGAAAACATGTCAAACGTGTTCAATCTTTTGAGGAATTTGAAATAAAAAAACAGAGAACAGAGAACACAGCCTGTAAACATGATGTTTTGCAAGCATTCCATGCATGCAGAAGTACACACTTATTAATATGATTCTAAACAGTGGGTAATAAAAGTAAGTTTGTTATTTGAAATAAAAAAGCCTTCAAGGAATTGGAGGGCGTGACAAATGTTTACAAAAGTAGGTGAAGTGTTGAAGTCGCCGTTGTGTAGTAGATAGTGCGTTGGCATATTAGAGGTGAGGCCGTGGTTCAAACAAAAAAAAACGAACAATGAAAAAATTTTTCTTCGGCGACTCCCTCTCAATACAATTCTGGCAAAAACTCGGAGAGTAAACTAAAAATTGCCATGAAAACTTTCTCAAAACTCTGTCGTACGGAGTAGATTTTAAACTGTAGGTTCTGCAACTCATGTACAAAATTAACACGCACAACATAACTGGTGTGAGAAGCTAAATCGTAATCCTGACTGTAGGGATGTATTGACCAAAATGAGTGAGTAAGTAGGATTCGAAATATTTATTGGTTTGATCATGTAAATGGATCTCGTGCCTTAGTTTTTCCAACATTTCGGACGGCAGTATACGCGAGAGATTTAACATGTCCCTGCAAAAAAGTGTCTATTGGGGTCAAATCGATTGACCTCAGTGACTGCTTTAAAAGGCGCACCACTGAAGGTGCCACCGCCTTCTTAAAGCGACATATCGGAAACATAAAAAGCTTAGCAATCTTAACCCTGTACCTTATTTCAGCGACTTTACGATTTTCAAGAATTATAAAAAAGTGCAGAGGATTACATTATTTTATTTACCGAACGCAACCAACCTCACCAGTCATTTTCAATTGAACTTCATAAGAGCTTAGTGCGTGGATTTTAGCTTGAATTTTGGATATTATTGCTATGTCCCGTCTCTTGAATCTTTTTCCCAAGTTGATTTGACCACATCTTTCGATGGTGCAAACTTTCACTTTGAAGATGCCCACGAGTTTCCACATGGGTTTGGAATATTTCATTTTGGCACCAAAAACTTTAGCTTCCGTTCCAAGATTCGTTCTTAAACCACTTATATATCAAAAAATACTCCGTCTTTTAAGAGAGTATGCAGCTTTTAGTTTACTCCATTCAAATTAGTTCTCATGTCTCGCTGCAACACATTGCTTAAAACCATAGAGTCTACTGATTCTGCTTGTGTCTCCAGACCTATTCTTGACTTGTCTATATAACACGAAATGAGTATGTATCTACGAGTGTGCTTCATTCAATTTTGATCACTAAGCTTCGTTGCGAAGCATTTGCCAAAATCAGGGTTTATGGGTTTTGTCCATGGGACAGTTAATAAGGGAGAAGGGAGAACCTATCAGCCACTTTTGTTTTATTTTCTTCTGTACATTAATATGCCAACATACTCACAGGAAGCAAACGCCTTCTGCTACTCTCTATACTTTTAATAAAGTGTTGGGGAGACAATGGAACCTCTGAATAGGGATGTTTCGTTGGATCACACACAGCAGTGTAAAGAGATATTTTGGTCTATGGATAGCTGGTATGATGGGATACCAAGATCCACTTTCATTACTAATACCAGTGTATTGCGTACTTCACCTACAAATTGACAACGAAGACAATTTTAAGCCCCTTTATACTGAACCTTTACTGTTAAAGGCCAACGCAGACAATTTTAAACCACTTTACACTGAACCTTTAATGTGAGAGTTGAGCAGCTAATACTGGTCAACATCTCTGGACAACAAACGCTTGGCACTCTAGGGCTCTCACAGAGTTGAGAAATTTCATTACACGATGCCATACTATGTGTTCTCCAGGAAGTTTAAGACATTTTTTCCAGACAAAGGGAAATTGAAAAATGGTGGGATGCACATTGTAAACGTCTTCATACTCACTAGACTACCAACAAGACTACTCGTCTTTTTATTTAACGGCCGCTTAAAATTCGTATTTTAGATTTTTGCTCTCAAACTGTTTAACTTCTTTGTTTCCATTGCATACATACAGTGGTGGCCTTATAATTAGAAACGACTTGGCAACATGTATGTTTGTTAATTAGTTTTACAGTTTTCACTGTGTACCTGAGATCAAAGGCTTTGTTTGGAGGACGTCTTACATACGTTTTTCCATCAGAGGGGACAAATTAAACTTAGATTCGTCACTCCAGAGAACTCTGTTCCAGAAACACCGTTTCTAATCATAAGGTCACCACTGTCTGACTTCTCACAATACTTACGACGTCTGTTTATCCATGAGTGGCAGGACCTACAGTTTAAAGTCGACTCCAAACGATTGATTTTTGAGAAACCTTTTCATGGTAATTTTATTTACTCTCAGAGTTTTTGTTAGAAATCTGCTGAGACAGAATTGCCGAAGAAATTGTTTTTCAGATTTCGTTTTATTGGGGATGCCTGCGCTGGGGTTTTAATCGTGGCCTCATGTCTAATAAGCCAACAATCTACCTACTAGACTACGGCGACTACGGGGTCCTTACGCGTGAATGATTGAAGCCACACGTTAAAGCACTGATTGGACGTTATAATTTTCACTTCAGTCCTGATAAGTCCCCAATCAATCAGATCTTCACATTACATCAAATCATGGAAAAGACCCATTAAAACCAAAGCGATACACATCAACTTTTCGTCAACTAAAGAGCAGACTTCGAGGGTCCCATTAGAATTCGTTTTTTTTTTGCTGCAATATCTGAGCTCGGTATTCCTGCTCCATTAAATTGCTGCATTGATCTCGTATCCAAATATAAGTATGTTTTTAATTTTTATTAAAAATTTGTCAAATATTCTTTGGGGTCATCAATTTTATTACCCACTATTTCATGTACTCAAATTATGCCCAGTAGTTAATACAAATTCACAATTGTTGCTCTCAACTTCCTTGTTTTCTTTCACTTTTAAATTCAGAAATTTTCTATACATGTACGTATGTATGTGTGCGTAACGTAACGGTGTTCAATAATCAAGTGGAAACATTTGTTTGTTTGCAATTGGTGCCCGGCATTTGGGTTTACTTCTCCTGTTGTTTCACTTATAACTGCCCAGTTATTATTGCAGATGCTTTTAACCAAAAAGGTTTATTATAACTAAAGCAGAAGTTTCACTCATACATATGCACACATATGTACACATTTGTTAAACATTTTTAAAATGTTAATTCAAGCAAAAGAGAGAGAGAGACGCTCATTGAATGAGTGCCAATGTATTGGTGTGGACTTTTACTATTTAGAGACCAAAAACAACAGAAGCAGAAAATAGAAAAGTGAACGAACGTGTTTATAAACAAACCACATGCCAAAGTGTGTGTGTATGTGAATAAGTATTTGCGTATTATTAAGCATGTATGTGAGTGTGTGTGCAAGGGGGCCTATAAACACCGGCATAAAGTTCAATTAATGTGATATCCTCGTTTGCATTGGTAGCTGAACATTGTTTATCCACAATGGTATTGCAAAACACACGACTGCCAAACTCATTTCATACACACTTATGGGTGTTTCCATAATGAAGGTGAGTGTATTAAAAATTAATAATTATAGTTTTGTTTAAAAAATCATATAAAAATTGAAATGTTTTTCATATAAAGAACAAAATATTTCCACAATATTTTTGGAACATTATTTTTATTTGGGTTGTATTGTAAATACGCCCCCCATATTAAGCCTTCTTAATATGCTTGCATATGCTTAAAATTCTTTTGTGTTTAATGTATGATTGATTTTAATTTTTATTCGTGTTTTGTGATATGCAAGTGATGCGTTAGGCTTGCATGTTTGCTTAAATGAAAATGACATTTTTTGCCTTTTTTCCAAATGTTTTTTGACTTTTGACATGTTTTCTGAAAATATCGGAAATTCATGTTTATTATTTACGATTTTCGGAAATTGAAATTTTTGTTTCTCTTCATTGGTTGCAATTTCATATGAAAAGAATCATTGTGAAAAGATAATAATTGATTACAATTACTTTGCAAGCTAACTGAGGCGTAATTAATAATCAGACTATTGTGCGGACTTGACTTAGTCATGGTTTTCTTTATTTGGTCTTAATTACTAAACCATAACCAAATATCTTTCTTAGTCGCCACCTAAAAGCTCTAAAGAAACTTATAAGTATATTTGACTGGTTCTTAGCGATGTTTAAATAGTGGTCACTTTGTAAATTTTTTTTGTTTTTTTTTTAACCTAAAATGTTTGCTCTAAAACTAATGAATATTGACTCACAATAAAACAAAAAAAGTTTTTGCCAGAATACTTTTGACGGAAAGTCTCCGAAAGAAATATTTTTTTATTTCGTTTTGTTTGACTTGTCTGAGCAGCGGTTTGAGCCATGGACTCTTATGTAATAAGAATTCAAATTAAATTTCTATTCCGAGTCTTTGACAAAGACACACAATAAACTGTAATTGTATATAATCATCTATTGGTGGCCAACTGACGTTTACATGTAATCACTGCTTCAAGAAACTTCCCATCGTGTTGTGGGGCTTGTGAAATGATCACATTTTCCTAGCGCAGTGGGTTCTCCAAAGTCGCCTCTAGGTTTTCCGAGACTGGATTTACATGTTCAGTATTCTTGATTTGCTTCGTTAGATGGATTTCATAACAACAGCGCAGCGCATACAAAATATACCATAGTGAAACGAAAGGTAGGCCCAATTGCTAAGAATTAGGTGGAGTCTACACTTTTAGATTATCCGCCACAGTTTTTTTCACATAAGCGATAATTTCACAATCAATCACTTAAAATTACTTTCAGGGGACCGATTATGATGACGAATATATTCCGACTAGGTAGGAAAGCGACTACATTTGACTACATTTTCTTATGCGTTCTTCAGTTGTTGGGCGATCCCGGCAAACCTTTTACTTTCATCTCATGAAAGATATTAAACAACTGGCAGAGTCAACAGACCATATACAAAATCGCTAAACGAATAACACGGTATCACAATTATTCCAGCCTACTTTGCAACAAGAAGTTAACAATTGGTCCAAAATAGGGCCCCTTAAAAAAATATGTTTAGCAATTATAATTGGCTTAAACATTTTATTATCTCGGTGAAATTCGACATGAACATGTTTAATATGAATGTGAATCATTTATGATCACATTGTATTATGATCGGATCATAAGTGCCCCTAGGTACCACATACGGTCCATTAAGAAAATCAAACATACATCTCATATTGTTATAATAGTCGATATACATACATATGTAATTAAGTTTTTAAACTTCTATGATAATTAATATGTATTCATAATATTTATTTTGCTTTAATGAATACTTAACTTAAAAATACTTCAACAGTGAAACCAACTACAATCGTTAAAATCGTTATCATTTTCATCATCAATGTCAGGAAATTTAATAATATCTGAATTTTTTCGCAATTTTTGTGTACTGCAGCTTATAAAAGGGTCACTGCTTGAAAGTAACCTATTCAGGACATCTCGATTGGTATCGCTTCTATTGAATTTCCTCGCATAATTCGTACGCCATATGGCTTTATTGCCTATGGCTTTATTACACTACGTCTAATTTTTTAATTTTTCAAAAAAAAGTAAAATTTTCAAAAAATCGCCAAAAATAATTGCGCAAATTTGGGCAAACTTTTCTTTTTTTTTCCTGAATGTAGAGAGTTCATATTTTCTTGTGGTGTATAACATTAAACTACTAAAAACTACTTTCACCTTTAAAATCCTTATGATTTTTTAGGATGGGTATAAAAATGTGAAATTTTTATTATTTTTAAATTTTGAACGAATAATTTTAACATTAATATATGAGATATATATACATATATAAAAACTGAAAGTAGCAGTTGTTCATACCTTTCAAATAAAAAATCAATATAAAACCTCTATTCGTTTAGCCACAAAAAAATATCATATCCTATTAAAATTTCAAAAAAAAAAAACACCAAAAACGCATTTAATTTTCTTCACTTTCCTGACTTTGACAGTCAGTCTACAGCAAGTCTACAAATCTCAACTCAAAGTCGTAAAAATTCACTATATAATGCAGAATTTCCCATCGAACTGTTTACTCACTTTCTTAAATATCTTTAAATTCATTTTTGCCTTTTTGGCTTTTCAGGTTAAATGCCACATAGTGAGCCATTACTATTTACTTCTATTAGCCGCCCATACGTATATGTAATATATGAGTAGATATTTTAATTAAATATCACTCATACGCAACCACATCCTAACTATACAAATATACCGTCTGAGTACCTATGAAGTCGAAAAAGCTTTAAAACCATTAATTTTTGCCCCTTGTTTTGTAAACATAATTACCCCTATTTTGTCCCATACAAAAACAATGTCTACGTAAATAACGTCATATTTTTTATTAAAAAAACATTTTTTTTTTCTCTAGAAAACTTGATATTTTCCGTCTGAGAAACGCAAAAACGAATACACAGGAACATATAATAAAGTTTTATCATATTAATTAAACAATTTTATGTAAACGTTACATTGTTGCTATTGTTAGTTTTGCTCTTTACGTTGTTGCATTATTATGGTTGTTATTTGTGTAAAAATAAAATTATAAATAAGACAGGAAAAAAGTAATAAAAATGCTAGAGTTTTAATAAGAATTTTAAGTACTCTTCCCTCCTCCACCATGAAATACAAAGTTAATAGTAATGATTATTGATCTCCGTAGGCTAATAGATAGTGTGATCGCTAGATTTCGCAGCATCTGGAAAATGAGTAAAAACACTAATGTAAACGACACTAATGTATGAAATTAACACACACAACATAAGTGGCGTGAGAAGCCAAGTCGTAATCCTGACTGAAGTATAGTAATGACTAATTATATATGTATACACCTAATTCTGTTTTTACACGGTCTTTTTTTACACGGTTTTGATATAACACGGTTTGAAAATAAAATATTTTTAATTTTTGTTACACGATTTTATTCCATTTAGCACGATTTAAAATATTTGTGCTTACATTTTTTTGTCAAATTTAATTTTTGCAAAGTATGTTCATATCACGAATTTAAGGGAATTCCCTTTTTGCGCGTACAAGCAAATTTACTTGTCAAAGCACATGTAAATGGCACAAATTTAGGGGAATTCCCTTTTGTGCATACAAGCACAAAGGTCAGAGCAATTGAAATGTGTTAATATTTTGTGTTTGGTAAAGAAATTTTTTATTGGCAAATTTGTTTTTCTATCGTTATAGGCCATTTACACTACAGCGAAATCTAGTAGATTAGATTTCAAATCTAGCTCAAAATCTACATCGTTTACACTGGATTTATTTGACAGTAGCAAGATTTCATTTTAATCACAAAAACAGCTGACTGAAATTTAAAAGAAAATAATAATATTTTAGTTTAACCCTAATCAAGTCAGGAAAATTTTTCACAAATCCAGTCAAAATGTGTCTCAGAGGCCCATACAAAGAATTTACGTATTAATTATGTTAACTTATTTTTATTTTATTAAATTTTTTCTTCTCAGTTACATAAATGAAATATTATTTATTTATTTTCGCATTTTAAGCAAACTAAAACTTTTGAACAATGTTCGTTGCAAGTATTTTTGTGATAAATACTGCAAGACTGCTTACACATTCTGCATATCTACGGTGGGCACCTATAACTTCTACGTCGCATATCTGTCTGCCTTGGCTGGTTTGAGAATTCATCCTCGTGTTGTATGGACCGAACATTGTACAAATTATTTTTATTTAATTTTAGAAGACTACGACAAATAATGGGTGCCAGAACTCTTCGTAACTCATTATACCTCATTATTATATTTAATTTTGTTGTTCACCAACAATAGAAGTAATAGTTAGCGTTCCCATATGTGCCTCATAGACACATTTTGACATGATTAAGAACATTTTTGTTTGAAAAAAAATAAAAAATTAAAAGAAATTTATTTATTACTTGAAATTTGTAAATTCTAAATAAAACAACTGAAAGTAGGAGTTCCAGAAGCAGTAAGAACTAGAACCTATATTTAAGGAAGTTACAACATGACCAAGTGAAATATGTGTCGGAGAGGCACATGTTGACTTGATTAGGGTTAAATTGAAATGTCATTTTTTTCCTGCTGAGCGTTGTATTTTTAAGTACTATTTGGCAAAACATTTGCATTTCTATTTTTAATAGATTTTGAGTAGATTTTGCCGAAATCTACTAAATAAGTAGATTTTGTTTTGTATGGGAAATCTAGTTAAAATCAACTAGATTTGGCTCGAAATCTCATAAGTACTAGATTTCGCTGTAGTGTAAATGGCCTATTACATTAAATTTAACGCATTAAGATAAAAGGTAAGCCAAAAAATATTTTATATTTATTATGTTATTTATGTTTTTAATTTTGTTAAATATTTTATGAATCCCTAAAAGAAAATGTCAAATACGAAACTTCTTAAAAAAATCCTTGTTTTTCACTAATTTTAATAGGTTTAAGAGATTAGGAACCAATCACCTATTTTTGCATACAATCAGTGTCTTGTTTTACACGGTTTCTTTTTACACGGTTTTTTCTGGAACCAATCTACCGTGTAAAAACAGAATTAGGTGTATATGATATATGAAACATAAACTGAAAATGAATTTTTGAATGTTTTTCGCTGTAATACATGGTACCTGATCACTAAGCTTACATTTCATTTCATTTCAAGGCGATCCACAGAGCTTATCCCGTAGTTGAGCAGAGAATGGTGTTAAGGGCCCCTTGTGATCTCACTTCCTTGACATCTAGCTTTCATAGCATACTAGAGCGTGCAGTCTTGAAAGGATCATTAAATGGTTTTTTGGGTATCGAGTTATTGAAACCAACTAGGTTTTGTGCAGTAAAGTAGTCGTTCAAACTCATACCATTGGCCATAGTAATCAGGTGTAGAAGGAACTAAACGAAAGTATGGTCAATGATAACTTCTCACCTGACCTTTGCCTTAAAATCCCTTAGAACCAGAATGAATATATGTCCTTAGCTTAGAGTAAAAGGCATCTTTAACCGCACCGTTGTCTTTTGCTGTCAGGGTATAGGAGGAAATGAAGTTTTTAATATAAAATCTAGCTCCCATGTGAATGTATAACAACTATGTATGACAACTATTTCGGTTATGCATTTCCTAGATGGCAGTGATATCGGTTCAGAATGTAATGATGGCATCCACTAGGACAGAAGTGTGTATTTTTAAATCGTGGTCCTTTAAACCGTTACAGTTGTCGGTTACTTATGAGGAGATCTGGTTACAGGCTCAAGGTGTGGTTCACAAGCCCTGCGAACAACCGAAATGTTAAGACAAGATTATCTAGATTGTGCTGAGCGCTTCAGTTAACAAGCTTAGGAAGAAACAAGGGGAGGCTGCGGGTCAATAGCAATAAGCTTTCTATTTCATTAAAAGCTGAGAATATGAAATTTTAGCACTATGTAGTGCACTTTATAGTCCGTCTTGATCTACGATAGCATTCATACTTTTCACATACACTTGTTAGTGTATCTGTGTGTCAATGCTTGCAATTACAACCACAATGCCGCTATATTTATGCAGACTTCTATTTGTTTGTATGTTTACATACTCGTACTTCCCTATACAAATATAAAGTTTTCCATGTAGAAAATTATTTATAAATGCAACACATGCTGGGTTTGAGAAAAAAAGAAAACAAAGAAACACAAAGAAAATTAAAAGGAATGTTACAGCACAAGGTAGTTTTTCTAACGTCGTTCCATTTTAAGAAGAAATTTGAAAGAATTCGAAATAAATTTCTTTGTTTTCCTGTACTCCTTGAGGTGAAAAAAATATTTTTGCACTTTCTTTCCATTTCCAAACAAATGAAGAGTTGTAAGGCTCTTCAGAAAACATTATTTGTGGCAGCAAAGAAAAAAAGTGCTGTTTACCTTGACAGCCAGTAAGAAAGATTTATGTTCGCTGGAGTAAATGACTGGCAAATATTGCTTTCGTAGTTACTTTAAAGAGGATTTTAATTGCATTAAAAATGCAATTTCTTTCCATAAGTAAAAATGCTTTCGCTTTTAAGTAATTGACAGTGAAAATAAATGCTAATGGTTGGTACAGAGTTTTAATTGATTTAATTGATGGTGTTGGAACGTTAAATAGAAAAAAATTTTCTTTTTTTAATTTCTTAATGATCGTAAATTAGAAACGAATAAAACGCAGATGAGTCTCCCTGTAAAATGACAGGAGAAAAATGAGTTTGCCATGTACTCTGAGGACGTGTACTTAGCAATTAAGACAGGTACAGTACCCGGAGGTCTAATTGACCCTACATTGCCATGTAGCATATCGGAGATTGTGAACTCTACAGCAACCGTTTATCAGGTCCGCTGCAATTTACGACTCGATGTCTTAAAACTCATAAAAAAATTTTCTGAGTATTCCGCGGCATTTGTAGGAGAGAATGGTAGTCTAGGTGATCATCATGATGGATTTGCTTGTAGTTTGTCCGAACAAATGAAGAGTTTTCCATGAAAAATCAGCCAGTAGGCATTGTGCCACTTCAAATATGCCAAAACTTTCACATGGGAAACACTGAAGTAGTCAATTAGTTTATACGAACATCTATCACTTAATATATACCACAAGGCCTACATTTTCAGCATTCCATCACAGGACCCCACAGGTGATCTTCAGCTAATCAGATCGGAAGGGATGAAATGAAATTTTTTATTGCGAAAATAATATGAAACTATTTAGTTGGTATATTAGTTTTCTTAGTCCATGTTGGGTCAGGATTTAACTACATTGAGACTGACTGCCACTAGCTTAGTCCTCTGCTTCAATAGAAAGTGTGAGGAGAGCACGATTTCCTATGTGATCTGTCTATAAAGTAAAGCATTGCATAATGGCTTTAGACATTGGAGGAAAGGCAAGCACTGCCAGGCAAGGTTGGTGCGGCCACGCCTTAATCAAGTCACATTCAACTCTAACAAAATTTACTTCAACATATATAGAAACAACCGTACTTACTGATCATTTTATTCCCCAATCTGAAATGGTGGCTTATCCATTTAACTCAACTCAAGCTAGCGTAATCTAACCTAATTTTATATTTCCACCTCCTATAACAAACTGGGAATTATGGAAAACACATAGTTTCCAGATTTGACACCCACTGTTCAAGCAAATGAGGCTCTCATGAGGCGACTCATGCGCACTATAATCCTTCAGTTTAATTGTTAAATCTTGCTGGATGCACTTTTGAGTGCCTAGCTGGCTTAATTTGCACCGGAAAAAAATATAGAGGACTTGTCCTAATGATTAATGAAAACTAGATAATGTGAACACTCGAGAAGTAATGCAAATCAATATACGTTTAAAGGTACAAAAAAGGAAGAATATTTATGCGTACATCAAGAGAGGAACTGTAAGTATTAAGTATACTATGCAATCCTGTTTTGGCCTAATAAAATCTCCTATGAAAACCCATTGACAACCTTAAAGCAGAAGCATACATACGTACCAGAGGTCGGCAATGAGTATTCAAATTGATGAGTAGATTCGAATCATACTTATAATTTCTGATACTTATAGGCATTCATACTTATTTTAATGTCATACTCATACTACTCATGCTCAAAGTTTGAAATAATCGTGGTACACGTACTTAACAATACGCATGATGTTATTAATTTGGACTCTCAACGACTCATCGTATACACGAATCACAAAATAAGTTTGATTCGTGTACGAACACTACAATACTCACAAGAAGGTTGTGTGTTTGCTGTACTTGTTGTCTTTGTCTTTTTTTGTCTATGTTCCTTTCTTCTTTCTTTGTAAATGCAACAACAGCTAAGACTGTAAATTTTGATGAATAATTCGATTCCTCGACTCATTTATAAGTATTAAATTTTTTTTCTAAATTTCTGAATGAGTAGGCGTATGAATCAAACATATTTCGAATGTTATGAGTTTGATGTCAACGTTGTACTCATACTCATTGCTACTTGTATTTATAAATCAATGTTGTACTGAGTACGAATGAATCAAAGTAGTTGGATACCAATACTGTTGACTCACTTAAACTCAAAATGTCATGAGTACTTATGAGTAGCGAAAAAGCGATTCATTGCTGATCTCTGGTATACATGGTATCATAATAATTTTATTTACTCTCAGAAATCTGCTGAGAGGAAGTCGATGAACAAATACATTTTCATATTTCGTTATGTACGAGATGTCTGAGCCAGGGGTTTGAAACAAGGCCTCACATCTAATAAGCCAACACCTACCTAATAGACAATGTCGACTTCACAGTTGTCGCAAACAAAAATAGATTGGTCGTACTCTCAGAAAGCAGCAGGATGTCGTCACGTCCACTTGTCTACTGGAGACCGCAGGAAATTCGCAAAATATGCAGACCGACAAAAACATGAAGATGCAGAAATCGCAGTGAAAGGCTATTGCGCTTGAATTAGAATTAATTGAAATAATTTCGTTATGAGCCATGGAACTATGGCAAAATATATACCAAAAATATATGTAAAAAAGGATGGAGTACAGATTCAGTAAATAGGTCGGCAATAAAAAATAAATAAACAGGTGTTTGACATTCTTTTGTTAAAATATGTACAATTTACAATTATGCAATTTTTCCTTAGTGAGCAATGAATTTCACTTTCTATTTTAAACGCATTTAATGTCTGCCACAATAGTTACGTTAACTATGTGGCAGTCATAATAGTTTGTATAATACTCATGAAAATTACCATTTTTATGGACATACAAATTATGCAATAAAACTGTACCATTTTTGCAAATGTGCACAATCAAATTCTAAAAAATAAATTGCCGTTTGCATACCACCATACAGTCCATAGATAGAAAAAAATAGAAATTATTGCGTAAAACTACCACTAATTACAACCATTAATGAGATGTTATTGCTGGCATTAGAAGTGTTAAATGCTCTAAAAAATAATCATTAAATTATATGGGAAATTTGAAGGAAAAAGTGTAGAAACAGAACAGAGTAAAAATATAACAAAAGTGAAACGGTTACAGTGCGCGGCTGCAATATCTGTGGGTGTCTGTGTGTATAATTACAATTTTTCAAATGTTCTCCTGTGGTTCAAGTGGCTTATTATTGTGTTATTTAGGTACTATTTTATTATGTTTGTTGGTATCATTATGAGCAAATATTTTTCTCTCGCTTTTTCCTATTTTACTATCTTTATTGGTGTGTGGAGGTATTCATGTTTTAGTAGGTAAACTTTCGCTGAAATTGTTCCACGCTAATAAAGTCTTAATTGTTTATAATTATTTGCGAAACGGAGAATACAAAATCTAATATATATTCTCTATAGGTTTCATAGCACATGGTTTGAACGCTCCATGGTGTACACAAATTTAATACAATATATTGTTATATATTTGTCTTTTAAAAACGTTTAAAATATGAGCTCGTAGATTGCAAATAAAATCAAAATAAATTTGTGTTTGTGCCTGTGTTCACAACTTGATGTAAACAACAACAGTTGCTTTTGTTTATAGTCTTATATAGCATGGACAATAACAATTCCTAGTGAATTGTTTATGAGATCTTTGTAATGGAGATCTTCAAGCTACGATTACTCTCTTCAAACACACCGCGTCTTACTTTTTTTTATTCGAACGTCCCCGGCCTCACACTAACCCACCCTCACCCGACCGCGGTGGGTTCGTCCCCATTACGTAGTGACACGTACACACTACAGTCCGGACTGCAGCGGGTAAGGGAAAAGTAATGTCAACGAGAACATAAATCAGCTACAGAACTTAATCACAAGCTGAACAAAGTTACAATAAACAGCAACTACCTACGACAAGAAAGAAAATACATTTTTATATAATAATTTACAAATTAATGCCAGCATATAAGCTACGTTTTATATTACAAACACTACAATTAAAATCACTAAAATCATAATATAAGTTAAAATCATTACATAATCTACGAAAAGGAAAATTACATCCATAGTTCGTTCTATAAAAATCTAAAGAAAGAGGACGATAGTACCGTGAAAATCTTGTTGGAATACTGAAATTCAGGTTACAAAGCAAAAACTCAAAATTGATATCACCTTTAACCAGATTAAATACAAACCAAACCCCTAAAACAGCCTTTCTACGTTCCAAAGTTGGAAGTTTAACCAAACCTAATCTAGCCTCATATGACGGAAACCCATTGGCACAATCCCATCCTAAGCCACGTAAACAGAATAATAAAAACTGCTTCTGCACAGACTCTATTGAATCACTATGACAAAGATAGTATGGATTCCAAATAATAGACGCATACTCCAAAATAGGTCTAGCAAGTGAAATGTATAGCAGTCTTGTTATATAAGGATCAATGAATTCCCTAGCCCATCTTTTCACAAAAGCAAGAACAGCCCGAGCTTTGCCAATCATCATACTAATATGATCAATAAAAGACAGTTTCATATCCAATAATACTTCCAAATCAAGAAATGTAGGCACAGTTTCCAAAGGACAAGAATTAATCACATAAGTGGACTAAATTACGCCCCCGCGAGAGAAAACCATGCATTTACATTTTTTCAAGTTAAGATCCATTAAATTAATTCTGCACCAAGTTACAAACAAATCAATATTTCGCTGAAGAACAGCCTGACCATGATCATCATCAAAAGTATAAAATAATTTAAAGCCGTCAGCATTCAATTCTTTTACCACAATAATGATTGAATATTTACTAACTCACTCCCCTGCTTTGCCTTGCCGTTTATATGGCAACGGAAACAGTCTGATGAATGCTCTTGAAGTTCAATGTTCGTGGCTTCGCATTCTCGAGATCTCTATAAATTTAAACATTGTTGTTTGTGCATTTTGTTTACATTTGTTATTGTAGTGTTTATTGTTGCATTTTTGTTTCCTCGTTTATCATTTTTTATGCTGGTGTTTTCTTGGTATAATTTTGTTTACTAGCATTGTTTTGTTTTTGTAGCTTTTGTTTATAATTTTAATGTTAGACGATGTAAAAGAAAACAACAGTAATTAGATTTTTCTATTTTCTTAACAATATTATTTTGAAAAATAAAACACGGCATGATGATAGGCAGTGTTTTGCTATTGTACTGTCCAGCCCATAACACCAGCTTCTGACAAATTCAACTAGGGAGAAGTGCACAATTGAGGCGAACTTGATTATTCAAGGCTTTTACGAAAATGGGTGTTGACTTCAAAACACATTTCGTGGCCTTTGTGTTTTTTTTTTCAGCATAATCCACTAAATGTCTCCACAATCGCGGAAATTGTATGGAAATTTTTGCAAAGCCGGATCTGTAGAATGCGTAAACACATCTGTTAATGTTTGCCTAGTTCGTTCTGAGGAAAATATTGCCGTTGTTCACGATAGTGTGGTAGAAGAGCCGTAGTTTAGTTGGTAGTGAGTTGACTTATAAGACGTGAGACCACGGTTCAAGCCTCAGATCAGAAATCTCGATCAAAATGAAATCTGAAGAAATGTTTCTTCGGCAACTTTAACTCAGCAGATTTCTAAAAAATTACTCAAAAATCTGTCGTTCGGATTCGACTTTAATCTGTAGCTTCCGCCACTCATGCATAAAATTAATACACACAACATAAGTGGTGTGAATAACTAGGTCGTAACCGAGACTGTAGGATTGTAATGCCGAGTTGTGTATGTATGTGGTAGAACAGTCATTAACCTTGACTCGTCATCATGCTTAACAATTGAACATCACTGGTGTGAATTATGCCTAAAGATTTGAATTTACACGTTAACAAGGTTAAATTCACTCAAGTGCTGAAGCCTACTGACCATTTCAAACTTTGTCAATACGTCGAATGGTTGATTGAAGAGCCAGAAGTGAATGAATACAAGGAAAATCGTCTTTAGTGACGAGGCATACTTCCAACTTAACGGATCCGTTAACAAGAAGAATTGCTGAATTTGAGCAAATGTGAGTCCATTAGTGATTGCTGAAAAGCCGATACATGCACAAAGACTGACTATTTGGTGCGGTTTATAAGCTCACGGTATCATCGAGCAGTAGTTCTACGAAAATGAGGTCGGCCATGAAGTTACCGTGAATGATGTTCGCTATCGCGAAACGATAATGGACGTCTTGTGGACAGAAATTAAGGATATGTACCTGTACCATATGTGGTACCACTTGTCACACAGCCGATGAAGTAATGTCTCTTTTGCCCGAGAAATTCAATGACCATGTTATCTCTTGAAATGGGTAACAAATAATACTTAAATAATTTAAACGTTCAATATTAAAACTTTGCAAATTCAATTATTTTCCTTTTTTTCGTGTATAAAGGATTTGGCATTGGCGTAACAAATTATTCCCTTTACGCCAATAAAAAAATTGTTTTTTCAAAAGGCATACACAAACAACTTTTGCAATTTTCCTATTTCCTATTGCAACATTATAATTTTATACATCCCCACCCCCTACATACTCCTTGTTAAGTTAATAACAAGTTTTGTTCATATTTCTTTTATTTTAGTTTTCCTTATACATTTTCAGAAATGTTTCTATTATGATAGGGGGAATATTTTTTTTTGCAGCGGCATTTACAAAATATCTGTAGAGAACAAGGGCCCTATTGCTTTCGTATAGAAAGTAAATGATTTTAAAATAAACAGGAGTGTACATGTGTATATTGGTTGTGTGTGTATTTTTCGTCTAATATCCATGGAGTCCCTAGGGTAACATAAGTTTCCAAATGAATGCAACTGAATATTTTGGGAGGCAGATTTAGGCACATGGTGTTATGCACAAAGTATTCTAAGTTTTGTGAAATAAAATGTTTAGTATGTATGGTGCTATACAGTGTCAAATAACATCAGTTCCTGCCACTAAAAAAAAGGAAAATTTGAAAAGTTCCTCAAAATTTTAGCTCTTAAGAGGTTCTGCATATTTTCCAAAGAGATTTACTAACACATGCATACATACATAATTGGTCATTACAGTCTTTCATTCGGGATTACAACCTGACTTCTCACACCACTTATTTTGTGTGTATTAATTGTGGCATTTTGCCTGAAAACCTGGCCAAAATTAATAGAAGTGTTTTATGAGTTAATGGCTGGAATTTTTTGATAGTGTTAGTGATAATTAGGCCCAAGGATGAACACAACTGATTTTGGTTCAAATCGGTTCGTGATTTCGCCTAGCCGCCATACAAATTCCCCTCGAAATTGCACTTATTTACACATAATTATGGTAATTATGCAACAATCATGATAAAATTTAGCACGGATCAGTGTACTAAGAAATCATAGTGTAAAGTTTGGTGAAAATCGGATCACATTTGACCCTGGTCCCCATATAAAGTCCCCCTCAGAAATTCGCGTTTGCGCTTAGAAATGGCTTAAAAACATCGGTATCGTGATGAAATACGGTATGAACGTGTATTTTGTAAATCTAAATCATATTACCAAATTTTGTTATGGTCGGTCCATAATTGCCCCGGGGTCCAAAATAGGGCCCCTTAAGAAAATATGTTTAGCAATTATAATTGGCTTAAAAATTTTATTACCTCGATGAAATTCGACATGAACATGTTTAATATGAATGTGAATCATTTATGATCACATTTTATTATGATCGGATCATAAGTGCCCCTAGGGACCACATACGGTCCATTAAGAAAATCTAACATATATCTCATATTGTTATAATAGTCGATATACATATGTAATTAAGTTTGTAAACTTCTATGATAATTAATATTTATTCATAATATTTATTTTACATTATTTAATACTTAACTTAAAAATACTTAAAAACTGAAACTAACTACAATCGTTAAAATCGTTATCATTTTCATCATCAATGTCAGGAAGGAGTAATTTAATAGTATCTGATGAAAATGCTTTTCTATTCCTTCGCGATTTTTGTGTACTGCAGCTTATAAAAGGGTCACTGCTTAAAAGTAATCTATTCAGGACATCTCGATTGGTATCGCTTCTACTGAATTTCCTCGCATAATTCGTACGCCATATGGCTTTATTGCCTATGGCTTTATTACACTGCGTCTAATTTTTTTAATTTTTCAAAAAAGAAGTAAAATTTTAAAAAATCGCCAAAAAAAAATTGCGCAAATTTGCGCAAACTTTTTTTGTTCTTGAATGTAGAGCGTTCATATTTTCTTGTCGTATATAACATTAAACTACTAAAAACTACTTTCACCTTTAAAATCTTAATCTTTTTTTTGGTTTGGGTAAAAAAATGTGAAATTTTTATTATTTTTAATTTTGAACGAATAATTTTAACATTAATATATGAGATATACAGTGGTGGCCACGAATTTAAGACACGACATATGACTGACTTGGTTATGATAATATTTACAATCCTGTAATATCAAAATTGATATTCTTTATTCTTCTATATACTCTGTAATGTTAAGGAAAAGTGCCATTATTTTATTTTGTTTCTTTTTACATTTTGTTGCTTTTTGATCATATTATTGTAAAAACGTTTATTTGAAATTGGCCACGAATTTAAGACATTTCAGAAATATCTGGTTTTTAACTGATTTTTTTATGTTTTTTGAAGCTAAACGTTGAGCAACGAATGTTTTATTTTATTTTATGTTGGAATACATATAAATATTTAATTATAAATGGTCAGAGGTACCTGGAATACCGATGCCGAGCGAAAACTGATCCAACAACTAAAATTTGATGGAAAAATAATAATGGAGATATCCAAGCTGCTTAAATGTTCTACATGCAAGATTTACAACGCGCTGGAACACATCAAGCAACATAGTACCACCAAAAATGTCAAACAGCAACCTAGAGCCCGAAAAACCACACCCTAAAGTAGCTGCTAATAATCCTTTCACGAGCTCAAGTAAAATAAAAAATAAAATTGTATTGGATTTTGGTATTGATATTTCGTCTAGGGCGATAAGAAGATGTCTAAATGAAAAAAACTTGCGTGGGTGTATTGCCCATCGTAAACTATTTGTGCCAAAAAAATATCAAATCCCGACTAGCATTTTGTCTTGATCTATATAATATGTAAATAAAAATTCTTAACCAAATATAGGCAGCAAAATATTATTAATTTCCCTTCTTAATATTACTAAAATCTTAAGAAAAATATCATGGACCTAAAATATTTTTGATAAGATGTAAAAATTATCACAAATGTAGAAGTAAAATGTCGTGTCTTAAATTCGTGGCCACCACTGTATATGTATATATAAAAAAAAACTAAAAGTACCAGTTGCTCATACCTTTCAAATAAAAAAAGTCAATATAAAACCTCTATTCGTTTAGCCACAAAAAAATATCTTATAAACCTATTAAAATTTCAAAAAAACACCAAAAACGCATTTAATTTTCTTCACTTTTCTGACTTTGACATCGTCTCAAATCTACAAATCTCAACTTATAGTCGTTAAAATTCACTATATTATGCAGAATTTTGTTGTCTACTGAACTGCATACTCAGTTTCTTAAATTTCTTTAAATTCATTTTTGCCTTTTTGGCCAGCTTTTCAGGGTAAATGCCACATAGTGTGGCGTGACGTACAGTTTGAAGTCCACTCCGAACGACAATATTTTTTTAGAAACTTTTCATAGTAATTTTTTATTTACACTCAGAGTTTTTGCCAGAAATCTGCTGTGAGACAGTCGCCGAAAAAGTATTTTTTCATATTTCGTTCGTGTTGGAGATGTCTGACCTATGCTTTGAAACGTGCTCTCACATCTAATAAGCCAACATACTAACTACTAGACTACGGCAACTTTCATTTAGGCTTAGCACCACATTGGGAAATACTTTATTATTCTCACAATTCTGTGTGCCGCTGCTCACAACTGGAAGACAGCGACAACAATTGCTTTACTTTGTTATTCCTCTGTTTATGCCCTTTGCATAAACAATAACAATTACTAGACAATTATACGACAGATCTTTGTAATGGAGATCTTCAAACCACCATAACTCTCTTCAAACGCACCGCGTCTTCAAACAAGACTGACTGAACTTCACTCCGTCGGCTGCTTTGCCTTGCTTTTTATATGCAACGTAAACAGTCTGATGACTGTTCTTGAAGGCAAATGTTCATGACTTTGCCTTCTCGAATCTCTATAAATGTAAACATCGTCGTTTACTTTTATTGTTGTAGTGTTGTTGGTATATTTTTGTTTACTTGTTTACCAATTTTTTATGCTGGTGTTTGTTGTTATATTAAGCAGTACTATAATTTGTAAATAGCATTGTTTACTTGCATTGCATTTTGTTTTGTAGCTTTTGTTTATGATTTTAATGCTAAGCGATGTAAAATCAAAACACCAGTATTTTGATTTTTCATTTTCGCAACAATATCTTCTATATCTTCACTTCGAATTTGTGTTATATCCATACTAACACATAAAACATCTTAAGGCCTTTCAAGCAAAAAGAGTTTTATATGCACATTTCTGTCAGTATTTTTTCCTTCTGTAGCGGGATGACTGTACCATTAACAAAAATGGAAAAAAGTAATACAAGATACTGTTGATTATAAGCTTGATATGCTTACAACACTTGTGTTCAATTGTCTATGCTGTGTCTGGCTTTTTCTTCGCGATTGTTTAGAATTAGAAGAAGATTGTTTGGAAAGAACTAGAAAATCTTGTAAGGAATTCAAAATTTATAAGAAGAATAAAAAAATGTAATTGATTTTGATTTAATCTTGCAGAGGGAGAGAGAGAGTCAGAGAGACAGAGAACCCACAAAAAGGGAATACAATTTATTACGCAACATGTGCCAGGAGTTTGTTGCATGCCAAAGAATAGTGGCAATAGTGTGACAAAAAAAAGAAGTGAATTTTTGTATTCATTTTTTACTTTTTCTTTGCCTTTCAACTGACTTTTCGTGGCAATCGTAGGGTAAAACTATCGACATGGCAGTGATTTATGACATGTCAATTGTGAATATTGTTTGAAGAAGAAAAATTACTCACATATTTTCTCTTCCTTTTCCTTCTTGAATTTGTTACTCCCAATGAACCTAAAGCAGTTGAAAGATGTACGAAAACCAATAACGTAGACTTTATTGTCTTACAATTGCAATTCAATGTAAATATTTAACCTTGTCAATGATATTGTATCATTAAGACTTCTTTACGACCACAATTAAAGGTAAAGAAATAACTACGGCTTTAGGAAATGTATGCTGAAAGCCAGAAACCATTTCGGGTAGCAGGATGTAATCTGTCTACAAACGGAAATGTGTCTGTTGCAAGAACAATTGTTTGGTAATTATGCTGAATTATTTAAAATCTTTGCAACAGGCAAGAAGCGTAAAAGTTCAATGTATTGCCATTAAGTGTAAGAAATCGATATGTCGCATATATTATGTTTAATAACACATTAGAAATCTTATGCTTGTATGTATCGAGGTGATGACAATTTCAAATAGTAATACATGATGAAAATTATTACTTTCAAGCAATTTGTATCCCTTTGGCAATAGATTATCTTGTGCACAAATATACAGTCAACGTCAAAAGAAACTGTACACCATTGGATAAAATTCTAACAATCATCTAACTCAACTTTTACCAATTAAGGAGAGTGCACGAACAATTTTGTTAATATTTCGAAAATTGTTTTTATTTTTTTTGTTGTTTCAATTTTTAAAACTGCCAATGAAACAATTTTGAAATAAAAATAATGGTAATTTATTAATGTATATATTCTTTAATATACAGTTTCTTTTGATGCTCACTGTATATTGCTTAACAAAAACTCTATACAAATATTGGAAATGAATACATTATACAAATAAAAAGGGGAATAAATTTACAATGAAAGTCATTAAATCTGACATTCTTTTGGCCATTATTTGACTTTAAACATACGGAAATTTGTACATTAACAACTCGCAAGTAAGTTGAAATTGTTAAAAGTACTGTTACGCAAATGGAAACGACCTAATATCATTTCACATCAAAACAATAAGCAAAAACTTCAAAAAAAAGCCATGAGTATGAAACAGATAGATAACGAAAACTCAACGAAAGCGAACGCAACAAGAGGCAATGTGTACACAATACACACGACACAAATGCACTAACAAATACATCGAACACGTTCCCACGTAAACCAACAACAACAAGCATGAGAGAAAAAGGGATAGACAAGTGCGTAGAATGCACAAACAACAATGTGGTTGCGATAATGTACCCGAGAAGGCGATAACACGAAGCTTCTATTTCAAGAACGTTCGTTAGATTGTTTGTGTTGAACTATAAAACTGCAAGACAAAGCAGGCAACAGTCAGTAATAATTCTGTAAGTCTTGTGTGGAGAAGTCGTGGTTTGAAGATCGTCGTGATCTGTAGCGTATTTATTTGCGTACTTCGCGAATAGCTCTATAGTTTCATCGTTGAAGAAGCACGAAAAAGCTTCCATTGGAGTGAGCTCAATTTTACAGCCTGAAACTTCCTTTCAAATCGGCAAAGATGGTTCTATATCTCTCTTTTCCCAAGTATACTTCTTTAGTTGTAATACCTTGACAATGCGGCTCGTTGTTTTTATTCGTCCGCTAAGCATATATCATCGTCGCTATCAAAGTCTTCATCGGATACACTATTCACAGTAGCTTCGGAAATCAATTGTGAACCTGGTAAGTTGTATAAATCCACATTATTTTCTTCACCACTATCTTCATCTGTACCGTCGTTATTGCAATTTTTCGGTGGCAATATAAAAATTTGGCCTGGCTGATCTTCGCTGCTCAAATTTTGAACCTCTTGCAATATTTGGTTCAGAGATAACGATTTGCGCATATATGTGTTTAACATAAAAAGCGAATGTTGATGGTAGGGTATTTTGCCACTCTCCTTTATAAAGAACATTAAATTTTACTAAATAAAAAGCAAACAAAAGTAATGTTTTGATTTTCATTGCACAAAATTTAAAGATTATAAAGCAAACAACCTAAAAATAAAGTAACAATGTATTTTCTTGTTTGCTTTGTTTCTTTTTACTGTGCGTTCTCCATCGTTGCCAAAATTAAATTTTTTTCCAAAATTTATGTTTTTTCTATCGCAAATTACAACTGACACTCAACTGTTACATGTTCTATTTGTATTCTGTAAAAAAGCAGATCAATAGATCAAGTGTTGGTAAAGAAATAGAAGAAAAATGACGGGGCCTTTTAAAAGGACGGTGGCGCCAACCGTGTTAAAGGTTTGATTGCTTATCAGGAAAAAAACCATTTTGCCACTCCTCCTTCACAATATTCTCCACAGCAGGGCAGCCTCTACTCTTTACCCTTGCCAGAGCGAGAGCATTAGTAATACTCATTTGAACATATTTCTTATGACATGATTTGGGATCGCTAAAATCGACACGTAGTGATGTAATCTAATAAAAAAAAAATGTTTATGGTTTATATAAAGTAGATAAGGAAACAAAACCGAAGATGAGATTATTTACAGAAGACCCTTTTTCAAATCAGTTCAAGCATAAATAATAATTTATAAACATCAAAACGATTATGGGATATAAATTCAAACAGGAAATATAGGGTCCTCCAACAGTGACTTCCGAATTGTGACATGGCTTATTGAATATTCTAAATGAGAGATTTAAGGGCATGGTTATCTCACATGTACGTGATGTATACTAAGTACTAAAATCAAGCGATTTGACACCATTAGACTCCAGCCAGAGAAGCTGTGGCGGACATTTGAACATGTTATTTTTTATTTTTGTTTTATTTATTTATTTATTTATTTAAGTCAATGAACAAATTCCTTACTGACTAATAACGCAAATCGAATAAAATTAAATAGGAAATAATTACAACAAAAATATGAAAAGTTAAGAATTGAGAAAAACAATAATGTTCCGTTTTATAATGCAAGAATTTAAAGAAAAATCAACAAAGTCTGATAAATAATTAATTTGACGGCAAATTCTTGTTAACGGATCAGCAACAGCATAATTAGTTCTGCAGAATTGAATATAAATAAGATTATAGCAGCAGTAGTTACGACGAGGAACATTGAATTTATTTAATTCTGAATAGAAGTTCACAGCAAATATTACCATTGATCAGGTTAACCGTGAAGGATATATTTAACATTGTTCGACGACTCTTGAGGATAGGCAGTTTTATTAAAGCCAGTCTGCTAGTATATGAAGGCATATCCAAGTAATTCCATCCAAGGCCATGCAAGCAGAAGAGTAGAAATTGTTTCTGAACATATTCGATGTGTTCGCTGTAAACATTATAGTGAGGATCCCATGCGATGGATCCATACTCCAAAATTGATCTGACAAGCGATACGTATAACTGTTTAGTAATAAATGGATCATTAAATTCCTTTGCTCAACGTTTTATGAAGCCAAGAGTGCTTCTTGCCTTATTTACAGTCAAAGTGATATGATCATTAACGTTTAATTTTGTGTCTAATAAGATCCCAAGATCAATAAAAGAGTCCACTATTTCCAGTCGATGACCTCCAAGCAAGTAATTAACCGCAATAAAATTATTTCTTGAAAACCGCATACGTTTGCATTTTTTAATATTCATCTTCATTATGTTGTACTCGCACCATAAAAAGAAATTATTGAGATCACTTTGAAGATAAATATGCTCGATGAAATTATTAAAGGAGAGAAAAACTTTTACATCGTCAGCATACATCAAGATATTGGAAAAATTAATCATGTTGGGAAGATCGTTCATAAACAGCGAAAAAAGAAGTGGACCAAGATGGCTCCATAGGTTTTCCAAACTAATAAAATTTTTAAATGGTTTTTTTACACGCATACATAATTAGTTATTACAACACTTCAGTCGGTATTACGACCAGTTTGTCACACCACTTTTGTTGTGTGTGTTAATTTTATACATGAGTGGAGGTACTCTCAGTTTAAAGTTAACTCCGAACTGCAGATATTTGGGAAACTTCTCATCGGAAATTTTTTTACTTTCAAAGTTTTTGAAAGAAATCTGCTGAGAGAAAGTCGTCGAAGAAATATTTTTTCATACTTCGTTTTGAAGTCTGACCTGGAGTTTGAATCATGGCCTCACGTCTAATAAGCCAACGCACTATCTACTAGACTGCAACGACTTCAAACTTGGTTTTCTTTAAATTTAAAAATAGTAAGCTTTTAATGAAGAACCCGTTGCTTGTATATCATTTGAAATAATCTGACGACCATAATCTATCGTACGCTCAGTCAGTACATTATGTGCGTGAAATACCCTTTGGCACACACTATACGAGTATTTTTGATTTAAAAAAAAATCAATCAATAAATTCATGTAAAATCACGTCTTTAGCCGATTGTGTAAATCGTTCTTTTTATTTGTTATGACAGAATAATATTGTTTTAAAATAAACTCTCTTCTGTTTATAAGGAAAAAATTTTTGAAAAAGGTTTTTAAACTAAAACAAAATAAATGGCTGTTACAGGCATAAATTAGATTGGCAGTAAATATTTGAAAAGATAAAAAATACTCGGGGATTTCAATTTAGCAAAGAAAAAATTCAATAAAATTTAGATTATTGCATGAAATATTATGAAAAACACAATCTATTTGCATACATGGGTTAAATACTGTGGGAAAATAAAGGATTAAATTTGAAATAAATAATGTGGTGGTGATAAGAATTTAAATTGGATAGGAGAACATTTGTTTCGTATTAAGAACAAAAAAAGACATAAAATATCATATATTTTCACAATTGAAATTAAAAATAGAGAAGAAAAAAAAATTAAATTAAGCCGATAAAGTAACAAATTTGTGCGCCATAATAATTTCATTCATAATAAAAACACTTGAGAAAGCCTTGCACCACCAAACGATGGTCCAATCAACAACTCACGATGTTAATTGTAAATGAAACAAAGAGTTTTCAGAGAATTATCCTCATATTGTTCATTATGACAGAAGGATCCATATCAAGTATGTGTGAAACAAACATACATACATAATTAGTCATTACATCGGGATTACGACCTGGCTTCTCACACCAGTTATGTTGTGTGTGTTAATCTTATACAAAGTGGCGGGGTCTGCCAAATAATTTTTTTTGGAAAATGCTTTAAAAAAACTACTGAATATTTTCTCAAATTTCTTTTTTTATTTGAAAGTACAATCCTTCCGGTTAATAATGGAAAGTAATTTCATTCAAATGGCTGCCTCGGCTGGCTATACAGTAGCCGTGTGCAGCTGTATTTCACCAATGGCTTCACGAATATTGTCCTATAAAGTGTCAATTGTCTCTGGCTTGTCGGCGTAACACTTATCTTTGACGGCACTCCACAAATAATAGTCCAACGGTGTCAAATCGCAGCTCCGAGGTGGCCAAACGACATCAGCTCTGCGGCTGATAATGCGATCTTCAAAAACAGGGCGCAAAACATCGACTGTAGCTGCGGCTGTGTGGCTCGTAGCGCCGTCCTATTGAAGCCAAATGTTGCCAATATCCTCCTCTTAAATTTTTGTGAACAAAAATTTTTTCAACATGGCCCGATGACAGTCAATGGCGATGACTGTAACGGCCACTCCTTGCTCATTTTCGAAGAAAAATGGCTCAATTATGTCTCTGGACCAAAATCCGCACAAAACAGTGACTCGTTTTGGGTGCGTCGGCTTTTCAATGTATGCGTGCTGGTTTTCTGTGCCCCTAATGCGACAATTTTGCTTGTTTGCATACACCCGCCTAGATCAAAATGAGCTTCATCTGAAAAGATGATTTATTTTGCCAAAATCGGCATTTTCTGTAAGTCGATCGCAGCCCCAATTAGCGAAGCGAAAACGCATTGTATGGCCAATTTGCTTCAACTCCTGAACCAATTGGACTTTGTATAGCGTCATACCAAGGTCTTTATGCAAAATTCGTCTCAATGATGTCTCCGAAATGTTCAATTGTTGTTGAACGACGGTGGATTGATGTTGATGGCGCTTCACGCACACTTTCTGTCACAGCAGCAATATTCTCGGGTGTACGCACTGTTTTTGGCTTTTCACGCTTTGGTTTATCGATGATGATGCCAGTTTCTTTCATTTTTTTCACAAGATAGCGAACATACGGAGCTGACGGTGCCTGTCTTCTTCCAAATTCTGCAACATTACCATGACTTTCAAAGTAATGTGGCAACATTTCCCGGCGTTGTTCAAGCGTATACGCAACCATATTCGTTCAGCGGAAGGATAAAACTAATTATCTGTCAAATCAGACATGAGGTAAGTGTTACCATTCACGAAATAAGCACTATTTGAGAAAAAAAAACGTTCGATGGCGCACCCGATAATTTTTGTATTTTGTTTTGATGTCTGATCTGGGATTTGAACCCTGGATTTAGGTCTAATAAGCCGACACACTGCCTATTAGACTACGTTGACTGTGTGAAACAAAATATCGCTTAAATGCTCGCCATTACTTCAGTGGAATACATTTATCCAATGATCCATATTTTCAATGACATAGAGACATAACTGAGCTTCAATGTCGTTAATATTCGGAATAACCTTGTCCTTTAGATCTTGAACTGTTCTTGGCTTATTGGCATACACTTTTGCTTTTAAATATCCCCAGGGAAAGGAGACCAATGGTGTCAAACCACATGATCATGATTGCCAATTAACATCACCACGATGTGAAATACCACGGTCATTGGATTTCTCTTGCAAAAAACCATTGTTTCGTTGGCTGCGTGGCATGTGGCACTATTCTGGCGGCACCATATAGAGTACGGGTACATATCCTCAATTTCTGGCAAGAATTCTGATCCCAATCGAAAAATTTGCCAAGAGCCATCTCCTCGACATGAACGTATCTATGGATTGCAGAAAATTCTTAAGCGGCCATAATTTGAAAGCCTGTAGATTTACTGTCAACAGACCAGTCATTTATTTCAATAGAATATCAGAGAGGACATCTAATTGGTTATAGCATGTAATGCCCTATTTGAAGTACAACAGAGCTCACTGCCTGATCACCATGTCTACTAGTTCACGATGTCACCACTATTTGCATTCAGTCTAGTCTAATAAGTAATATCGGGTCCGCCATCTAACGTTTTTTTCTTTCAACTAGTGCTTATTTCGTGAATGGTAACACTTACCTCATGTCTGATTTGACAGATAATTAGTTTTATCCTTCCGCTGAACGAATATGGTTGTGTATACGCTTGAACAACGCCGGGAAATATTGCGACATTACTTTGAAAATCATGGTAATGTTGCAGAATTTGGAAGAAGACAGGCACCGTCAGCTCCGTATGTTCGTTATCTTGTGAAAAAAGTGAAAGAAACTGGCATCATCATCGATAAACCAAAGCGTGAAAAGCCAAAAACAGTGCGTACACCCGAGAATATTGCTGCTGTGACAGAAAGTGTGCGTGAAGCGCCATCAACATCAATTCACCGTCGTTCTCAACAATTGAACATTTCGGAGACATCATTGAGACGAATTTTGCATAAAGACCATGGTATGACACCATACAAAGTCCAATTGGTTCAGGAGTTGAAGCCAATTGACCATCCAATGCGTTTTCACTTCGCTAAGTGGGCCTGCGATCGACTTACAGAAGATGCCGATTTTGGCAAAAAAAAGAATCATCTTTTCAGATGAAGCTCATTTTGATCTTGGCGAGTGTATGCAAACAAGCAAAATTGTCGCATTTGGGGCACAGAAAATCCGTACGCATACATTGAAAAGCCGACGCACCCAAAACGAGTCAGTGTTTTCTGCGGATTTTGGTCCAGAAGCATAATTGGGCCATTTTTCTTCGAAAATGAGCAAGGAGTGGCCGTTACAGTCATCGCCATTGACTGTCATCGGGCCATGTTGAACAAATTTTTGTTCACAAAAATTGAAGAGGAGGATATTGGCAACATTTGGTTTCAACAGGACGGCGCTACGTGCCACACAGCCGAAGCTACACTCGATGTTTTGCGCCCTGTTTTTGAAGATCGCATTATCAGCTGCAGAGCTGATGTCGTTTGGCCACCTCGGAGCTGAGATTTGACACCGTTGGACTATTATTTGTGGGGTGCCGTCAAAGATAAGTGTTACGCCGACAAGCCAGAGACAATTGACGCTTTAAAGGACAATATTCGAGAAGCCATTGCCGAAATACAGCTGCACAATAGAGCTGTTCGATGTTAATCGATGCATCGTAAACATCGATGTTTTGATTTCGATACATCGTTAAAATGTCGATGTATCGTATCACACGATGTTAATCGATACATCGATATTTTTTATTCGATGTCGTTTGGCCACCTCGGCGATTTGACACCGTTGGACTATTATTTGTGGGGTGCCGTCAAAGATAAGTGTTACGCCGATAATTGACGCTTTAAAGGACAATATTCGTGAAGCCATTGGTGAAATACAACAGCACACAATCGATAATATGCTTAAAAATTGGACCGATCGTGTATTCTACTGCATAGCCAGCCGAGGCAGCCACTTGAATGAAATTATTTTCCGTTATTAACCGGAAGGATTGTACTTTCAAATAAAAAAAGAAATTTGAGAAAATATTCAGTAGTTTTTTTAAAGCATTTTCAAAAAAAAAAGGTATTTGGAGGACCCTTTAGAAAGGATGATTGGCTTCACTATGGCCTGTTTAAACCAAAATAAGATGTGATGTTCCTCTAGCAGAGATAAGGCCCAAGACTATTTACATCGAGGATAAGGATTGTTTATGTTATTTGATCTTTTCCCCTTTCGTGGCCATTGCTTCGTTAGCTGTGTGGCAAGTGGCACCATTCTGTGAAGGCCATATAGAGTACGGTTTTCCCGCCACAAAGCGATCGTCGTTATATTGTTACGTAAGTGGAAAAATCTAGATACTATCGTTTTCCGTTTACATCGTTTAACATTAAAATTATAAACAAAAGCTACAAAAACAAAAACGTGTAAACAAAAATATACCTACAAAACACCAGTTTAAAAAAAGATAAACAAGTTAAGAAAAATGCAACAACAAACACTACAAGAATAAATGTAAACAAAATACAAAAGCAATAATAATGAAACAACGATGTGATAGCGAGCACTATTTACGAATACTCTTTCGAACGCACGAAGCAGTCACTCTTTGTGGTTGTATATCGGCTTTTAAACAATCACTCATGGTTTCTCATTTGCCCAAATGCGGCAATTCTCCAAAGGTAACGAGTCCACGGAGGTGAAAGTGTGACTCGTATGTAGTTTCCTTTATTAAGTCATCATTCACTTCTTTAACCAACCATTCGATTTATAGATGGCGCTTGAATCAGCTGTTGTATCAACAGAACCTTGTAGGCGTGTAAATTCAAATTTTTATTTTAAATTGCCACCAGTGTTGTTCGTGAGACGTACAATTTTTGGGTACGGCGACTCGATGTTGAGAAGTCTATTTATCAGAAAATCAACAACGACTATAACACATACAAAGTTTCAAGTTGAGCAGTGAACAGAGAAAACCAACTGCATAAACCTGAATGAGCTTATCCTTCTGGTCCTTACAAAGTTTGTTTTTCATTTCAATTGTCTTCATTATTTTATATATTTTCTGACTTAAATTTCATCAGTCTTCGGTTTATCTTTTATAGTTTTTGTGTCTATTGTTTGTTTCAGGTTCAAAAGTTAGATTCTCACACATACCTACACAAGTTGTGTAAGAATACGAAAAGGGAAAAAAGGAAAGAGAGACAAAAACTATTATCTGCTTAAACAGGCAGAAATAAAAACTTTCTAAGTAAACAATAAAAACAACAATTAGAAGACATTAGACAACACAGAGAAGAAGTAAGTACAGACACAGAAATATTTTAGAAATTCACAGGTGCGTGTTAAATGACACTAAATTTACGGAAACGGAAAACTTTACAACACTTTTTTTGTTATTTGTTTTTGTTCGAAGAATTTCTTCTGTATTCCGAACACTTTTTTATTGTTCTTTTTGTTCTTAGTTTTATGGTCAACACTTAAACAAAATAAAACCAAACAAAGAAAATTCTGTGCTTTTGCTCTTTTATTTCCTTTAAATGAAGCTTAAATTGGGTGTTGATAGTTTGAACAAAAATATTTTTTTTATTTACACGGTCACAAACACATTCTGTAAGTGCACACTGGACTTGTTTAGACCTGTAACAAGGAGGAACGGAAAAATAAATAAAGCAACATATATACATACATAACATATTTGGACATTACAACCCTTCAGTCAGGATTACGACCTAGTTTCTCACACCATTTTATGCATGAGTGGTGGGACTTACAGTTTAAAGTCGACTCCGAACGACAGATTTTTGAGAAACTTTTCCTGGCAATTTTATTTATTTGCCAGAAATCCGCTGAGAGGAAGTCGCCGAAGAAATACTTTTTGTATTTCGTTTTGATGTCTGGCCTGGGGCTCGAACCCTGGCTTTACGCCTAATAAGCCAACACACTACCTACTACGGTGACGACTTAAAATAAATAAAGCCACACGATAAAAAAAATTCTTTAGAAGAAAGAAAATGAGATCTCAGGAACCTTAACTCTTCGTAGTAAGAACAGATCGCTGACACGTCAACAAGTAAAATAGCTCTCTGTTCCCCTCAAATCCTTTACTACTTTTATGAAATACCGAGCCTATAAGAACCGCAATAGTATTACGGATGACCAAACGTTTTAAGGAAAGAAGGCAGTCAGTCTTCTCCTTGTCCAAAATCAGTCTAGAAGAGCCACACCCATGCTTTTAACCCCATGCTGTATAACTTACAGAAGAACTTGACCAATCGAAACACTTATGTATGGCCTGTAATACATCTGAGATTGTGATTTCTGTACCACTCCTTGCTAATTTACAAGCACTGCAATTTCTAGCATATATTTATAAGATATTGTTACGAAAATGAAAATATCGTTTAACATGAACGATAAACAAAAGCTACACACACACACACACACACACAAATACAACGAACTTGTCCCAAGTAAACCAACAGAATCGGTATGAAAGAAAGCAACAACAAACAACGTAAGCAAAATACACAAATAGCAATGAAGTAGCGATAGAGCTCTCGAGTAGGCGAAGACACGGACATTCTACATCAAGAACGTTCATCACATTGATACGCGTGCATATAAAATGGCAAGACAAAGCAGACAACGAGTCATTAAGAATTCAGCCAGTCTTAGGTGAAGACACGTTGCGTACGCAGTAAACAGTCGTGCTTTGAAAATCGCTATTGTGAAGATCTACCGAAGAGTTGTTAGTGTTTGCGCCGACAGAAGTGTGAAATAAAATAGTGAATGAGCAATTATTGTTTATCCCTCAAGTTGTATACGGTGGTACACAAAAGTAGTGTGAACAATAAAGAGTTTAATTGAAACAAGACACAAATTTGTTTTTACTTTCTTTGCAATCAACGAACTCATATTTTAGACGTTTTTAAAAAGTTAAAAACGTAACAGTCGCCGTAGTCTTGTCAAGTGTGTTGGCTTATTAGACATGAGACCACGCTTCAATCCCCATGTCAGGCATCTCGAACGAAATGAATTATGAAAAAGTATTCCTCACAGCAGAAATCTGCAAATTCTCGGAGAGTAAATAAATTTACATTGAAAAGTTCCTCAAAAAATCTGCCATTTGGCGTCGACTTTAAACTGTAGGTCTTATCACTTATGGATTAAAATTTGCACAAAAAACATAAGTGATGGTCGTAATCCTGATTGATGGGTTGAAATGATCAATTATATATGTATGTATGTACGTATTTCGGAAACTTTTGATTGACTTGATATTTCCCAGAAAAATTCCGGGCATTTACGGAAGGTGGAAATTGAGATGAAGTTCGTTAGAGACTTGAATAAAGCCTAGCTATTCGAGTAATTTAATGAATTATCGTGGCATTATACTGCTTCTAATCATGACTAAAACTTCCGTATAGAAAATACTAAGGTATCCAATCAGCTAAATTCTATTCTCTTAATACAAATCTCGTCTGTCTATTCTCCACAGCATTTTGCAGTCATCGGTATATACTTCAAGGGTTCTACTGTGAACTTATGGGTTGTCAGACCAGAAGAATTACAAATCCAAGCTATAATGGAAGAATTTAGGCAGGAGCCATATAGACGACATGAATATATCTATATCTGTATATATCTTGGTACTGCAGAAAGTCTTTATACGGCCTTACTGTACTGTACTAGTCGTTTATTTCAATAGAAGATCCATGACGAAGTTGAAGAGGTTACATGAAAATGGATTGCCTTGCTTCCAATCTCACACCGCAACAAAAGGTTAGCAGAGGTCCATTCCTTACTTGACAGAACTGCAAGAGTTGCTCAGCGCCATTCTGCATAGCCTTATGAGCTTCGCAGGAATACGGAGCTCAAATGTTGCCGCAAAAATAAAACGATTCTTAATGGGACTATAGACTAAGTCTGCCTTCTAGTCGACCAAAAGTTGATGTGTATCGCTTTTTTGTTCATGGGTCTTTTCCATGATTTAACGTAATGTAAAGAACTGATCGGTGGTGGACTTAGCAAGCCTGAAGCCGTCTTGATAAAGTCCAATCAGTGCTCCGATGACTGGCTTCAATCATTCACATAATACGCTCGTTAGAACCTTGTATGCGATATGTATGTAGTCGCCGTAGTCTAATAGGTAGTGTGTTGGCTTATGAGACGTGAGGCCGAGATTCTAACCGCAGGTCAGGCATCTCCAATAGAACGAAGTATATTATTTCTTCTCAGCAAATTTCTGGCAAACAGTCTGAGAGTAAATAAATTGCCATGAAAGTTTCTAAAAAAAATCTGTTGTTCGTAGCCGACTTTAAACTGTAAGATCCCACCACTCATGTATAAAATTAACACATACAACATAAGTGATGGGGAAGCTAGGTACCACAGTCTTCTGACTGAAGGGTTATAATGACCAATTATTTATGTATGTATGTATGTAAAGATCTGGTCGATAGTGGGCTTAACAGGCCTGAAGCCGCCCTGATAATGTCCAATATGTGTTTTGACGAGTGGCTTCAATCATTCACACGATGTGCTCGTAATACGCCTTGTATTCGTAATACATTTTGTACTCGAGAGCGAGAGGGCATATTCCTTTGTAGTTGATGTATATCCTGGGGTCTCTCTTTTAGGCCATATGCTCCCCTTGGAAATTACGGCCTGCCTACTGGTACAAATTTAAGAACGAAAACGTTTGCAAACGTAGTAAAAATAAAGTTTGATGTTGTTTCCACAACATCATATGTGTAATGAAGCAATGCAAATCTTACAATAACAATATAATCCATCATTCAAACTACTGCAGAAACAATTTTCCAAACCCTATCCATGTGTGTTTAATAATAACAATGATGCGTCTGATGAATTCATAATATTTACCAATACACTGGCACAAATACAACTGCTGCTCTCTTGTTACTCGCATATAATCTTTGAATATAATTCTATCAGTTCTTATAACCATTCATGCACTCATTTTTGCTTTCTCTCTTTCTCTCTCTATGTTATGGCTTTGAAAATAAAAACGAAATGCAAACACAGTAATACTACCATAATAATAAAACACATGATACTGCCGCTAATACCACAACCAGTGAAGGTAAGTCAAGTTTTCTTATTCGAGTTTTGTTTTGTTTTTATTTCTCTTCTCTACTTTACTCTCTTTAAGGATTTATTACAGTTATTTTAAGCAAGCAATATAAACTACAACTTTAATCAGATAAAATTTTAACTATAAATGTGTTTATGAATGTGAGTATGAGTATACGTTTGAAAGTACTCATGTTTTATGTTTATGCACACACACATACATACACATATGCATTTATATTAAGCAATGAATATAAATTATTTATTTGCGTACATGTGTGTGAGAATACGTATGGGTTTATTGCGTGTTTATTTTTATATGAACTTCCAAAAGAAGTTAGAAATTTTTGAACTGAAATGAAAACAGAGAGAAAACGAAAACATTTTAAAATTTTTAAAAACTCTATCCACCAAGAGTCCAGGTAAATATTCGTTGTGTTTAATAAAAAGAAATGAAAAGGCATTTAAAAAATCAAACTCAACGGAAAGTAAAAACTGTAAAAAAGAAAGAATTTAAACGAAAGTATAAAAGAAGGTAGAGAGAAAGAATCCAATCAATTACTTGTAGGAAACTGTATAGCAATTTAAACCTTAAAAAATTATTTTTGGCCACAAAATGGGGAAAGACCAAAGAACATAAATTATACTTATCCTCAAGATAAAGTATCTGGAGGTCGTATTTATCTCTTCTAGAGTGACGCTATGTTAGCTTTTCACAGCTCATTCTGGCTTAATCAGGCCATGGTGAAGCCAATCTTCCTCTAAGATACTTACTAACATAGATTGTATGGAAATGTAGTGCCATCGTAGTCAGGCTGCCCTTAGGGCCATTGCGTCGGTCTGGTGGAAATCACGGCTCGTTCGCGAGTGCGAGGAGTCGTTGAGGACTTTTGGACTAGACCGTATCCGTCTGTGCTGGTTTCCGGGTCATAGCGGAATACTGGGCAATGAGACGGCGGATGCCCTCGATAGGTTATGTTCGCTTTCTGGTGGCGATTTGATAGTTGGTCCTGACCCACCCGGTCTGTCGCCTCTATGGACTTATCAATGGATGGGTCAGGGTTGTTTTGTCTCTAGATATCTATTGGTCTCCTGTGGACAATAGGAGAACAGGTTGGCTGCTGGGCTTGGATAAAGCCAGCTTAAGGTTGGTTGTCGGTTTTATCACAGGGCACTGCGAGATTAGGTCGCTGACGGGGATCTGGAACAGATACCAGCCGGACTATTGCATGGCATGTTGCGATGAGGAGGAGCTGGAGACTATCGAACACCTCCTCTGTAACTGCCCAGCCCTTGGTAGAATGAGGTTGAGGGCCCTTGGCAGGGCCTTCTTTAAGAGTTTGAATTCTGTATCGAGAGCCGACATCAAGGCTCTCCACAGATTTATTAGTGGCTTAGGCTGGTTAAGATGCGCTAGGGCGTCATTAGTGTAGTCGCGCACTCACCTTTTTGTTGTGTCTTATCTGTGTAATTCCTCCACTTCCCATTATCCCCTTTACTACATCTTCTCCTTTTTAATCCCTCTATTATACTTCCCTTTGTACGGACTTTGTACAATGGGTCAATTCCACCTCCGGGTACTGTACTTGTCTTTATTGACAAGTACACGTCCTCTAACCTAACCTAGTGCCATCGTAGACATGGTACTCAAGCAGTCAGCTACCTTGAGAGTATTTGAGAGAAAAGTCCTACGTTAGATCTTCATTCTCCCAACCAATTTTTAAAAAACCCAAGTAAACATGTGTCTTTCATACAACAAAATATGTATGCAACGTCTGTATCTGTATTAAAAAAAAATTCATAAACATGTATGAAATTTAATACATTAACGTGTTTGAACTTCAATAACTTCTTCATTTTTGTGTTTGCCTTTCTTGCCTCTTTGTTAAAATGTAGACAAAACGGCAAGAAAAAAAGATTTTTTTAAATTTTTTATTTGAAATTGTTTTCTTTCAGAAAGCGATCGTTGTACAATGTCTGCTTTTTTATGCAGAAAATATAAATTGGTTTTCCAATTCTATGACAGTCATTGCAGGTTCTTTCTTTGCCTCTCGAATAGCAGGGAGGGGGCATGTGTATGAAAAAGTTTATGAAATATTGCCGACAGACAATGTTTGTGAATCTGAATACGAAATTTTGTTTTTTTTTGTACAAATAAAAAAATTTTTAAAGCATAAATAATTGAAGTATGTGTATGTATGTATGTGTTTTAAATTTTTAAATGAAAATTTATTTGTTTTCAGATTTAAGTATCAAATTCTTTCGGGGTTGCGATAAGCACCGGATCAAATTTGTTAATTTGGTGGTTGTATTGGCTACGTTGAATTCTTCTAGTCTACTTCTTGAGTTCAAATCTTTTGTATTAATTGTACAACAGTCAAGTCATTCTATATCCACATACATTGGTCATTACAATCCTTCAGTCAGAATTACGACCTAGCTTCTCACACCGCTTATGTTGTGTATGCTAATTTTATACATGAGTCAATTTTTGAGTAAATGACAATGTTCTATACGTGTTCGCATCTTGACGTATATTAACGCATACTGACGCACCATGACGCATATTTGCATGACATTAAATTGGCTAAGAAACTTAAGTTTTTAGGTAGAATATAGCCACTTCTCACATCATTCCTGTTGTTTGCGTTAATTTTATACATGAGTGGCGGGACCTACAATTTAAAGTCGATTCCAATACGACAGATTTTTGAGAAACTTTTTCTTGGCAATTTTTTATATACTCTCAGAGGTTGTGCCAGAAATCTGATACTCGAAGAGCCTGATTAATCATTAGGCGTGACTCAAGCAGTCATTTTAATGTGTTTAAAAGCAAAAGAGTTTATTCAAAAGCAAAGGAATTCGGTGTCACGTGAACTTAAGCCGAGAAACGTTGAAAATTAATTCTGCATTTGTTTAGTTGGCTTAAAAATCATCGAATACATCGATTTCTAACTGACGACAAAAAAAATGGGTTCATAACTACAACTCAAAGCCCTAGAAATCATTTCTAAAGCGCCGAGCAGAATCAAAAAAATCTCCTTCATCATGGCTTTCGAATTTCAAATTAAGTGGCTTCACTTTGTATCCATCCACCTTTAATCCATCTAAGAAGCCTCCTTTACCGGCTGAAAATCAAAAAAGTACACTACAAGGAGGTCAGCCAATGCCGCCACCTAGCGAGATTCACCGTTTAGCAAGGTTCCCAACCACTACAGCACCTACTCGGAGGGCGTTGATGGCAGCACGATTATCGTCCTGCTAGAGCAGACCAATCACCTGCTTAGCTGGAACACAATTGATTAACGGAAGGGAAACATAGCAGAATAACAATCAACCGGAACTTATTACAATAATAGCAGCCAACCAGATAAGATAGAAAATACTTTGTGGAAGCCGAATGCTTCTAAGAGGCGCAATAGAAAAAAGACTGTTCTGTATTTGATTAAATCATGAGCTGCTAAAATCGAGCCTAACTATCACTGTAGAACTATACAGCCAACAGTTAGTTCGTTTAAAACAAACATTGGCATTGGGACGAGTCCATAATTTTTATCATGACAATACTCCGCTATATGTTGCGCAGTCTCTTGAAGACTTTTTGAAAAACAACTGCCATTTAGCCTAGACATCAACCCTTCTGGTTAATATTTGTTTCGATCGTTCCTGACTGTGCTTCACCGCAGAGTAGGGTATCAGAACTCCTCTTGATTTATTCCTTGCCTTGGATAGAATCGATTAGTTGCCTAAATAACATCGAAGATTGTCGTAGCTTCCTAGGGACACCTACCGTATAACTTGGACCTGAAAGCTACTGGTTAATATTTGTTTCGATCGATGCAGAATGCGGGTGTCAATAGATCAAAACATCTATCCACGCATTCCTGGCCTTGGATAAAAACCATAAATTGCCAAAGAGATCAAAAATGTTTATAGCTTCCTAGGGACACCTACCACGTAGTCCAGACTTTAACCCTTCTGGTAAACATTAGTTCCGATCGTTCCTGAATATGCTTCACTACAGAGCTGAAGATCAGAATATCTCTCGTTTTATTCTTGGCCCGGAGACAGAATCCATAAATTGCCAAAAATATTGAAAATGGTGGTAGATTCCTAGGGAAACCTACCATATAGTCCAGACTTTAACCGTGCTGGTTAATATATGTTTCGATCAATGCTGAATGTGGGTATCAAACTGAATAGGGGATCAAAACTTAAACTTTTTGGTTAATATTTGTCTCCATTGATGCTGAATGTGCTTCACTACAGAGCCAGATATCTAAAATTTTTTGATTTTTTCTTGGCGTGGAGACGGAATCCACAAATTGCCAAAAATTTGAAAATGGTCGCTGCTTCCTAGAGGCAGTACTTTGAATGACATATCCTTTCAAAAAACTATTTTCATGAAGCATTTATTTCCAATAAATAGGATTGTTTTTTAAATTAACCTACCTAGTGATGAGTGTGAAGCTTCTATGCTTCACTATGTAATGCGGTTTGAAATGGTGTTGTAAGCCATTGATTGTTGATAGATAAACCAGTGAAGTTATTTTTTTTCTATTTGTAGTCGGATATGTCGATTTGGTTTTTGTAGTTGTAGTTGTTGCACATTACGTACATTACACATAACATAACAATTAAAGCAAATTGCCACAATTAGCCATAGGATTTACGACAGTTTTTTTGTTGCTTTTGCCGTTTTTGAAGTTGGAGTTGTTTATTGGGCCTGGGTAATGGTTAAGGCTTTAATTGTCAAGTTTAAGTAGCCAGTAGCTGCTGTGATTAACATGTAACACTTTCTCTTTTTAACATGGCTTCTAAATTTATTTAAAATTTAATTTAAATTCCTTCTATTTTTTTTAGCTTATGTTTGTAGCTTATGTGGGTGAGTAGGTGAGTTTTATTTAAAACTCTTGTTATTGTTGCACAATTAGTGGTGCTTCTGGTGTGATGCTTATAACACAACAAAACAGTTTTCATTGTGCTGACGATAATGATGATGATTTTTCTAAAATAATTTCATTTGTGGTTTTCATTATCAAACATTAATTGGTTTTTATTACATTTGTACACATATTAAATACACAGTTTAAATACATTATTATTATTATTGTAATGAATTTATCCACGTTTTTTCTACTGAAAATAGGCTCAAAAAAAAAAAAAATATTTTTGCTGATATAATTTTTATTTGTTAAAGATTTGCTGTGGTTACTGTGTGGTTGAACAATTTTGTTGCCATTATTTAATTTCGTTTTTTTTTTTTGCAATAAAATTTTGTATTAAAATTTAATTTAAAATTTTTTTTGTTGCCATTTTTCATTTCAATTTCTTTAATTTTTTTTTGCAAATTTAAAAAATATTTTTTTATATTTTCTCTTCTATGTGATTACAATTTAAAAATTGAGTAAAAAGTTTTATTTTCACTAAATTCAGTTTTCATGTCTATTATTCTAGAATTTTTTCTCTAGAATTTAAAAAAAATTCATTTCATTCATGGATATTATTTACTGGCATACTGTTTGAGGGCTAATACAGGTTTGGTTTCAAAATATTTTAATTGTTCTGTTGATTATAACAGGCATCATGAGAAGTTCAAAATTAATTACAAAAGCCTTAGAACAAATGAAAATCATACTGTTTAGAAAAAAACAAATTAATTGAAACAAAATTTTTATGGGCAACTGCTCCTTGCACCACTTCAAAGTCATGGGAATCAATATAGAAATTGTTTTACATGTAAATAGAAAGCTAACGAATCAGAAGTCGTCATAGACGTGAGGCCTGAGTTCAAATCCCAGGCCAGACATCTCCAACATAACGAAATAAGAAACATATTTCTTCGTCAACTTCCTCTCAGCAGTCTTCTGGCAAAAACTCTGAGAGTAAATAAAATACCCATGAAAAGTTTCTCCAAAATCTCTCGTTCGGATTCGACTATAAACTGTAGTTCCTGCCACTCATGTATAAAATTAAAACACACAACATAAGTCGTGTGAGAAGCTAGGCCATGATTCTGACGGAAGGGTTGTAATGACCAAATATGTATGTATGCATGCGTTTGAACCGATCATGCGTTTTGAACCCTGTTAGATTTTCCTGTGGAGTTTTCTTAAGTCGAATAAGTCAGAAGCTGCAATGGTCCTCAAATCTAATATAACATAATTAAACTCAGTCTCATTTATACTACCGAGTTATGGAAAATTTATCATTTCTGTTTAATTACACACAGAAAGCTATTGCGCATATTTAGACGATGTTAGATTCAATATGTGGATGATATTTCACACATTTTTTGTTTTATTTAAATTTAAAGATAGGAAGCATTTACAAAATGACTCCATATATATATACACAGTTTTTGTATTTGCTGGTATTGTCGCGATAGACTTCCTTGTGAAGTTCATGCCATTGAGACATGCATTTTTTTATTAATTTGTACTCCTAGTATACAAACCTGTTCGAGTTAGTGAAGTTCAGTCAGTCTAGTGTGAAGATGCTGTACGTTTGAAGAGAGTAATCGTGGTTTGAAGATCCCCGTTACAAAGATCTGTCGAATAATTGTCTAGTAATTGTTATTGTTTATGCAAAGGTTAAAAACACAGTAATAACAAGGAAAAGCAATTGTTGTTGTTTACATCAAGTTGTGAACAGTGGCACACAGAATTGTGCGAATAATAAAGAATTTCAATTAAAACTAAACACGAATTGATTTTTATTTTATTTGCAATATTTCAAACATTTTTAAAAGGTAAAAACGTAACAATTGGAACATTAAGAAGTAACCCTTGCGTAATAATGCCTATATTCGTGATAGACAGAAGTGTACCGATTGTCGTCCTTCATTGTGTGAAAACAAAATGATTACACGAAATTTCCTTAACTTTTTTTATTAGCTGTTAGAAGCTGATATCAATTTCCGCCTCAATTCGTCGGGTTATGTCCAAACACGTATGAATTGAAAAGAACCTTGGTCTCACGTGTACGGAACATTTACTGACATTCCTTTCTAGCCTTTTGCCCTTTTCTTGGACGCTAATGTTATTGACTTTACAACAATTAAATAGTTTAACCCTCCTAATAGCTGTTTGTTAGGGCTTTTATTGTTCTCAATAACTGCATTTTTACGAGTAATTGTGACGCATTACTTAACTAATATGCTTTGGCTTTATTAGACAGTTTTTCATTTTCTATTTTTAATCTTCTGTTTACAATGCTAGTTAGGTTCAAGCGAACCACATTTTGTTTAAAAGTTTTATCAAGTGCGTTTATTCTTTTCCCTTCTCAACCTTTACTCATCAATAATCCTACAATTTGTCTTCAAACCATTCCTTTAACGCTCCTCTTCCCTTTCTTTCTTTCTATGTTTTCCAATCTGACTATTTTTTTAAATTTGTTATCAATTGTTATTCACATATTTTCGGGCTGCAAGCGTTCTCCAGATTTTCTCTCCCCGCTTTTAAATTTTTTGTTTATTTCTGTGTTTCCTGTTGGCCATGTCAAGGTGATATTTTTTGAGGTGTTATAGATTGCTTCTACCACTTAATCTAGATGTTGACAAATATTTATTAAAGAGAAATAGTAGTTTAATTAATGGAAGCCAAGCACCGGCTAAAGAAGGGAAATGTTATGATTTCGTTACCTTTTAATCTGTTAATTAAGGTGGGAACTGTAAACAGTACTGTTAAGTCAAGATAAATATTTGAAAAATTAATGAAGCCCTGGTTGCTTAATATTTAAAGAGAATATGTTTTCGAATGGTTTTTTAACACAATTAATGGTTTATAAATATTGAAATTTGTTTAAATAGCTTAAGGTTAGGACACTGAAAAGGTCATAAGACGGTCAAATATTATTAAATATTCGTTTTGGTTTGAAGATACAAATAACAATCATTTCATCTTTATTGTGCGATACATTTAGCAAGTGAAATATTTTATAATAATCATAAAGTTATACCTACAAGGTGGCTAGATCAATCGCTTTCCTTAGAGCAGGTATGCTGATTTAATTTCCCTCAATGCATATAGTTTCTGTTACAGTTTTTTCCGAAGATGTTGTGAAGTATTTTTAGCACTTCAAAGCACTTTGAAATATTTTTATTTTTCCTATTTTATCACTACGAGGTCCTTGAGATAGATTCTGATTATGTTTCAAACAAATTTTGTTCTCCATATATCCTTAGGAAGCTGGTCTCAAGTGGGTTCATTCCCATTTTACTTATACCATGGAGTTAATCATGTGGGATGTCATTGGCTTGTTCCATTGAGGAGGAATGCCAATTTTTGCATTTCAATTCATCGAATACGAATTATCTGTTATTTCAGCCTTTTCAGAGTTCCCATATCTATTGGCCTAAATGCGTGTAATCATTGAATGTTACGCTATCTTTACCAGAGATGCCCAACATTCTTATATATACGAGAGTTCACAAAAAAAGTAACGGTAAGAACATATTAAAGATCTTGATAAAAATTGAAAAAAATAGTGGCTCATTTGAACTTAACTGACATTGTAAACAAAAGATTCAAAATAGAAAACGAAAAACTATTGAACAGAGCCAAAGCACGTTTCTCACAGCAAAGGTAATGCGTCACAACTATTCGTAAGAGTATACGGAATAATATAGACATTTCAACCTGAGGTAGTACTATAAAGGTCCTGAAGTAAAGCTGCAATTAAGAGAGTTGCAGGAGTTACCATTATCAAAGACTGTTAAACTATTTAATTGTTATAAGTCAAGAACACTGACGTTGTGATGTCAAAGAAAGGCTTGTTTAAACACAGATAGAACTGAATGCCATGAAGCTTCATATACACGTAAGCTTAAGTTTCTGCTTTCTTCAATACTTATTTTCCTCTTCAGCAACATGTTAAATTCATATTTATTTAAACATAAGCCCAGGCTTGTATGGATACAAGCTCCTATATATTATGTGCAAGTGTCATGGGATGAATATTTTGATCTGACTTCTGACACTCGATAAGGAGGTCGAAAGAATTTCGTGCAACCCTCTTGAATTCGCAAATTTAAGGACGACAATTTGTTCAATCGACATAGTCTAGTAGGTTGGGTGTTGGCTTATTAGACGTAAGGCTACGGTTCATACCCCAGCTCAGAACTCGAACTACAAAAAAAAAAAATATATCTTTCGGCGGCAACTTCTCAGCAGTCTTCTGACAAAAATTGCCATGAGAAGTTTCTCAAAAATTTGTCGTTCAGTGTTGGATTTAAGCTGTAGATGCCGCAGCTCATTATGCTGTGAGAACCTAGAAAAATAAAAAGTCTAAGTGAGTCAAACCGCACAATCCCGGTTGCAAAATCATGATCATGATGATCATGCCCTCAACTCGCTCATGCATGATATGAACAGTGTAGAGCTGTCCTTTTGAAACCACATGTCATTGTGGCAATTTTGTTTACTCATGTACCCATTCGTCAAAGAGTGGGTCCCATCACTAAATACGATTTTTTGATCAAAATTGGGGACATGTGCTAACTGCCTTGGAGTTTATTCAGCTTATGGTTGTTCTTGGTTATTTGATAAAACAGACTGAATTAATGAGACCTAATTTAACAGATTTAGCATCAATAAGGTAGTTGTTATCGACAGTCAAATTTCGGAAGCACTTGTTGAAAGACCCTATATTTATTTATTACTTCATGTTTACTTTCATTATCAATATTTGACGTATTACCTTTCATTGTTGATTGTAAAAACTTCAAAAAGTATTGATTTTTGTTAACTTTTTTCATAACATTACTGTGTGGCTAACTTTTAGGCTTTTTCCTTAAGTTACCTTTTCTTTTAGGTGCTTTTGGTGTTAACTTTTTGGGTTTTTTCACTTTTTTTAATGAAAAATAAAACTTCATAAAAACCAATAAAACTTTTTCCCACCTTTTTTTGTTTCGTTTTTGGTTTTCTCCTTTAACTGACCGATTACTGCCTAGAGTTCCATGGCCATTCCAAAGCTATGAATCAGTCAACCATACAACCTGTAACTGAAAAAAAAAATTTCGTTTTTCTTTTTACTCTTTGCTACCTGAAGTGTGATATGGAGAAGAAAAAAAAAAGAAAAAAAGAACAGAAGGAGAAAGGAATTTGTTTCCAAAAAGAGAGCCTTTTTATTTACTCCTAGAAAAGAAAAACTAGTTGTTTTTTTTTAGAATTTTCTCTTTTCAGTTTTCCTTTTCATTTATTATTGTTTCCATCTTCTAACTTAAAATTTTCTTTCGACTTCAGTTACAACAATAACAACATCATGAATAACTTTAGTTTTTGAAACAAAATAGTTTTTCTTACTGGTGCTGTTATTTTGTTTAGTAGTTGCCAGGGAATTGAAAGAATGCAAAGACTAATGATGTGTATGCGGGCAAAAAAAAAAACCAATAAAATCAAGGATAAAGTATAATTAAAGGAGACATTGTTTCAATAAGTTCTTTGAAATTAGTGTTACTGTCTCTGTAGTCTAGTCGAAGTTGGTAGTGTGTTGCCTTATTAGACATAAGGCCACGGTTCACACCCCAGGTCAGACATCAAAACGAAAATATGAAAAAATATTTCTTCGTCGACTTCTAGCAAAAACTCTGAAAGTAAATAAAACTGCCTTAATTTTCTCAAAAATCTGTCGTTCGGAGTCGATTTTAAACTGTAGGCCCCGCCACTCATATATAAAATTAACACACACAACATGAGTGGTGTGAGAAGCTAGGTCGTAATCCTGACTGAAGGGTTGTAATGACTAATTATGTATGTATGCATTGCTGTTACTACTGTTAGTGTTGCATGTTTATGTACCAAAATCCAACACCCGAAACAAAGATGATGATGGCACCTAAAGTGAAGAGCAGCAATATTTCTAAAACAAACTCAATCTCCATAATATTGATGGCAACGCTGTCTATGTTGTTACTACCGTTGATATTGAAATTATTATCTCAGAAAAAATTTTTTGTTCTCTGCTGCAATTTTCCGTGATCAAATGTTGTCCTGACAACATTGTCATTGTTTCGATCAAGGCAGAAAAAGAAAGTTGCATTCTTAGAAAAATTTTTTCCCCAAAATTCAGAAAAAATATGGCACAATTTGAAAAGGATTGCAAGAAATAAAGGAATACTAAGAATTTCTGTGGCTATGTGCTGTTTACTAAAAGGTAAAATCACGTCTCAAAAGTTTTCCCTCCAAAATGAAAGACTGAAATAAAGTACTGGAGGTTCATGTCTAAAACATTCTAAGAATCAAAAATCATAACATTTTTAATAGATTTTCCTGTCATTATTGTTGATGTTTATTTATTGGTTGTTCTCGAATGCCATTAAAAAATGTTGGGAAGTTACTAAAGAAGAAAATTTCAAACTTTGAAAAAGATTTAACATCAACAAGATAGAGAATAGAGATCTAAAGGGCTAGAAAACTGATCTTTGGGGAATACAGTTTGCTGGAATATGAGCAGGTTGTGATGGTTCTAGTTATATACATACCTACATAAATCGTCATTACAACCCTTCAGTCTGTGTTATGACCTAGTTTCTCACACCACTTATGCTGTGTGTGTTCATTTTTTATACATGAAAATCGACTCCGAACGCCAGGTTTTTTTGAGCAATTTTATTAATTCTCACAGTTTTTGCCAGAAATCTGCTGAGAGGAGTTACCGATGAATTATTTTACCATATTTCGTTTTGTTCGAAATGTCTAATCTAGGCTACTTTTATACGGTCTTTTTATACGGATGTAAAATCTCTAATCTAAAAATGTTTCTTGCAATACGGCTGGCCTAAGAAAACTAAATATGACTATAATGCTACAGTAACTTTGGTTAGAGCTTAGAACTTTTTCAACTCTGAGAAATGTAAGTGAGTGTAAGACTTGCATTAATAATAACTGCAAGTTAGAAAGCAGAACGTTTTAAATTAATGGTTTCCCAACATTGTTTTTGTTTTTGTTTATATTTTAATAAGAAATGTAAAATTTTTTAGTTATAATTTTTTAAATATTTATTTGTTTAAAATTTATATATCGAGCCGTTTTCGCCAAACGGACGTAAGCGATATTATTTTCGATTTTCTTTTTTTTATGGAAATCGATAATTTAGGTTCATTTACATCATCTCTGAAAACTTTACAAGAAAAGCAATTAAGACGTAAGTACACATTAAATTTTTGTTTATGAATTTTATAATAATACGTCTAAATTTTCTTTAAAAATCCATGAAATTTATAGACAAATTTTGAACAAAGTAACGTTTTAAATTTGTTTGTGTATGAAATGTCCAATATCTGAATATACTTCTTTTTAAATTCGTTTAATTATCGCTGTACCATTGCAATTTATGTACTGAAATTTGTAATTTTTATTCATTTATATGAATTTATGCGTTCGTAATTAATAACAACAACAAATTTATATTTCAATCAATTTAACAGATTTAAGATTCTGTTGAAAATGACGTCACTGATACCAAAGGTAAGAATATATTTTGTAAATTAACAATATTTGCGAATATTAAATATTTGGTTCAAAAAAATATCTTTTAAAAATTTGCGAACAGCATATTTTGAAAAGGACGACCCTAATTTCAAACTGAAATATGGATACTTTGAAGAATCAAAAGTAATGTTGCGTAAACTCAAGTCCCCGATCAAGTCGCAACACCAATAAAATAATGGCAGCTTTTGCCATTATATAATGACTTCTTGAAAATAAGTTTTAGTAAATAAAAAGATTTGAAAGTACTTTGTGATAAAAATACTAAACAATTTCCCTAAACAATTTCATAGAGAATATTTAAAACTTAAATATGACAAGAATGTAAATGATGTATTACCTGAAACTGACCAAGAAGTTGTCATTTAATTTTCAATTATTTTTCCAACATATTTACATGTTATTTGTTCGCAGTTTGTATGTTTGTTTGCTTATGCATTTAATAAAGGCATAGAATTGAATATTATACACTTAAATTTGCTCTTATATACAAATTGAATAAAGATATATTCAGAAAACTATTTTTAAAGCACAGAATTCAGACGTAACCGACATAATTTTATTAATATCATAAAATTTGTAACGGCGAAAAGGACTTAAGAGACAAAAAATTCGGATATATAGTATATATCAAATCAAAACATATTGCATCCTATATCTCATGTATAATAATCCTTATTAACCGAGTTTTAAAGAAATCCAATGGCATATTCCGAAGATATTTAAAATAAATGTTCTCCTGTAAAATTTTGTTTTTGTCGGTTACGTCTTTTTTGCGAAAACGGCTCGATATCCTTTTAATTTCTTTATTTTTTTTTTGTATTTTATTTTTTACATTTTATTTTGTTAGCATTTAAAACTCTTTTTTAATTTAATTCGAAATTTATATGAAATTTTTATTTAAAAATAAAATTATTTTAAATTTTTTTACTCATTTTCTTTCAATCCTATTCAAAATGATTTTTTCTTACCTTTCGTAATTTAAAATTTCTTATAACATAAAATGAACGTGTTGCCTTTACCGCTAAACATAACCATTGTGATTAACAGACAATATGTTACTGAAACATGTTGACAAAATGTCTGCAACATAATAAAATTTTTAATGCTTAACAATATTTTGATTGTCTTAGAAACATATATGTTTATTATTAGTGTTATTGTTGCTATTGGTTATCGTCCTTTTGCTTTACTTTACACGAAGTTTAATATTAAGTAAGAGTAGACCGTAAAAACGAAGTTTATGTTATTAAGAGAACTCTGTTAATACGACGATTCTATTGGAAGAGCATACCACTGATGTTTGTTTCGCAAAGAAACATATTCTCTGCTAACAATAGAATAAAATAAGAGAACTCGGTTAGTGAGAAGTTTGCTCTGAATTTTTAAATTTTTTCGGAGTTAAAGAGATACTCAACTTATGAATGAAAGGAAAAGAGAGTATTTAAAATCAAAATAAGATGGTTTATTTACAGTTATTTATAATAACGAGAGTATTTTTATTTTCCTAATGGCAGCACTTTGGATGTTAATGTGTTTATTTGTTCAAGGGGTTTATTAACATCTGTAAAGCGATGTTTTTTTTATACGGAGAAAAACATTTATTCAAGTCATAAACAATTTTTTAATGGAAGGGTGGTAATGCATATGTGCGTTAAACTTCAAAGGATAATAATTGTTCTGCTGTATGTAAGAGAAAGAGAAAAATTAAATTTTAAGGTTGTCACTGCGATTTTTTTCCTTAACTCTAGGTGACTAGACGATTGAACGCTTAAACGATGATGTGTTTACATAAAAAAATTCGTAAAATGCTAACAAATATACCTAAGAAAGGAGTAAGGACATACTATAGGGTGGCCCATCTATCGGTTTAAATTTGAACCATCTGTTATTTCGAGTCTGGCAATACTTTCTTGTCATTCTATTCTGTCAAAAAGTTCAGTAGATTATCTCCACTGAACGTAATGAATCGATTTACGCTTGAGCAACGTTGGGATTTATTGGGCCGTTGGAAAACAACTCGATGAGGTATATTTTGCCAAAAAAATCATCTTTTCGGATGAAGCTCATTTTCATCTTGGTGGGTACGTTAATAAGGAAAATTGCCTTATTTAGAGCTTAGAGAACCCACATGTGGTATTACAGAAGTCAATGCACCCATTACGAGTGACTATTTAGTGCGTCTTCTTGCGTGGAGGCATCATTGGCCCATATTTCTTTGAATATGTGGACAACGCACCCATTACTGTCAATGGAGATAATTATCGCACCATGATAACCGTTTTTTTTGTACCCGCTCTTCATGATATTGATGTGCACCATGTTTGGTTTCAACAGGATGGCGTAACTTGCCACACATCTCATGCCACAATCGTCAATGACAATATTGCTTCAAACGTTTGATGGTCGTTTAATTAGTCGAAATGGTGATGTCAATTGGCCGTCAAGGAGCTGTGATTTGACACCGTTGGACTATTTTCTGTGGGACGCCGTTAAAGAAAAGTGTTATGCCAATAAACCAGAGGCAATTAAGCATTAAGGCCAACATTTGTGATGCCATAGCCTAGATACACTCGAAAAATTTCACGAAATATGACCAGCCGTGGCAGTCATATAAATGGAAATGATATTCCATTTCTAATCGTAACAATTGTACTTCACTACAAAAAATAAATTTGGCAAAATTTCAAATCGTTTTTATTTCGAATGCATTTTTAAATTTAAAATTTTAAATGATCCACCCACCCATTGTATTTAATCACTCAGATTATGCTCATATTTAGTATGTAAAATCCATAATAGCACGTACATATGTGGCGTATGAGTGATATTTAATTACAATGGTTGCATACATAACAAAATCAAATTCAATTTTTTATTGCATAGTTTTCAGAGTAACTATTCAAGTGCAGGTAATATGGTGCGTATGAGTAATACAAATATTTTAATGGCAATTAAATACCACGTATACTATTAATTTGGAATTAAAGAACATTTACAAGCTACAATATGACATTTCTAATAGATTTTTTAAAATTAAAAAAACTGTTCGAGAAATCCTAACTTGAAATTAAATACAAAATGCAATGCTAGGCTATATTGTAGTGGATCTTCACAACAAAAAATATATTTGGCAAAATTTCAAACCGATTTTGGTTAGATTGCATTTTTAAATTTCAACTTTTAAATGGCCCACCCTATATAATAACTCTAATAATGCCTTCCATGTTAAATAAACAAAATATGCAATAAATACAGTCATAACGATAAGCTTTCTTTATATACAAACAGGTTCGTAAGCTGCTATTCTCTAAGCAAGAAACCAACAATCACAGCAATAACCAGGAACAGCAATAATAACAACAACATTTCTAAATAGAATTATTAGTTTTTGTTTTGTTCTACATATTCGTGAAGATTCTCTCCTCATGCTGACATGCTGTCATGATTTCACATTTACAGTCTACTGTTGTACTTGTATTGTGCTTAGAAGTTGTTACACTCATATACACTTACTTACTTATACAAGGAGGTATAAAATGTTTTATAAAAATACGATAATCTGGTTAAAATTTACACATTATTGAGCAACAATGCACATACATATAGGAAAATGTGCTCTTACACATAATAAGACTGCTCTCATTAAACATTTTCACCTCTTTGTGTACGATATAATCATATAAAGACATACATTGACGCAGAAATTTACATTTGAAAGTATGTATGTTTTAAATAATAAATACACACTCATATATTCACAACTCTACACAGTCTACTATGCAAATGTATATGTATTCCTAGTGCGAAAGCATTTTACACTATCTTACGTTGGCTTATGATAAATCAAGTGCTCAACTTTAAATGGACTAATTCAGCATGGTTCATATATCACACAGATTCTCTCTTTCAATGTATGGCTGTATAATACTTAAATACATGCAATAACTAATTAGACATACATAAGCACATATATGTTCTTACTTTCAATACAAAGGGAAGAAGATCACAATTGTCACCTACTCATACAAAGTGAACGAAATTTATTGTCCGTGATGGAATAGGGGCTTCCCAATTTGACAATTGATAATGGCCATCTTGTTAAAGACTTATCTACCAATTAGTTGTCATTTATTTAGTCTGTTTTGCCAAATTCCCATAGATGGACATAGTAATCAACAACACGTGCACGTGCCCATTTCATATATATACATAATTCGTTGTTACAAGCCTTCAGTTAAGATTACGATCTAGTTGTGTGTGTTAATTTTATAAATGATTGGCGGGACCTACAGTTTAAAGTCGACTCCAGATGACAGATTTTTGGGAAATATTTCATGACAATTTTATTTTATTTATTCTCATAGTTTTTGAAAGAAATCTGCTGAGACTAAGCCGCTGAATAAACACATTTTTTCAGATTTCGTTTTGTTGGGGATGTCTGACCTGGGATTTGAATCGAGGCCTCTTGGCTAATAAGCCAACACAATACCTACTCGACTACTAACATTGATTGGTATTTATTCAGGATCTTTTGTCAAGTTACCATGAACTAATACAGGATTTAACTACATGTGCAAATTAATAAAATTGCTTTATCAAACTGAGTTTACTGTTCGTCCATCCGTCCGTTTTACCACCGCCAATAATCATTCCACAGAGAGCACTACTCGCAATGTTATGGAGAAATTCCTGTCCACTGGTTCAGTAAACAATCAAACACCATCTGAATTAAGACAAACCACAAGTTCCGTCGAAAATATCGCCACTGTTCGGGAGAGTGTTCAGGGAAAGTCGATGGTAGTCGATTTCGTTTCACTCATAAAAACTCGTCCTTTTGCAGCCAACATCTTGGCGTCTACGTCGCGACTTGGGCAGACTCGGAAACTGAAAATAAACGAACATACTTAAATAAATACGTGTGTAAACTGAATCATTTTCAAAGAAGACACTGATTTGTATGTAAATGGGTACGTGAACAAACAAAATTAGCGAATTTAGGACGATATTGGTACATATTGCTCTGTCTTTATATGTCTTTATATGGCCACGCCATTAATGTTAATGGCGACTACTATAGATCGATAGTTAACTACTGATTTTACCCTGAATTATTTGATCGGAACACCAACGGCATACGGACGGCGTTACACGTCAGTCAACTCATGCCACATTGAATATTTTGCACGAAGGTTAGGTTAGGTTTGAGGACGTGTACTTGTCATTGGAACAAAACAATACCCAGTGGTCCAAAACGACCCATTGTAAATTCGTTCTAGAAGAGAGAGAGAAAGATAGAGAGGATAGTAAAGTAGGTAGGGAAATTTTAAAAGGAGAACTTCCTGCCATGATATAAGAGACGGAGGAAAAAGGACGAACCACAAAGGCACAAGAGAGCGCAACTACAACCTTGATGCCCCAGCACTTCTCAACCAAGTCTGCCTATTTACAAATCTATGAAGAGCACTAATGTGGCTCCTGACAAAGATTACCAACCTTCGCTACCCAGGGTCTTCAACCTACTATGGGCTGGACAGTTGCAGAGGAGGTATTTGTTAATTTCCAGTTCTTCCTCATCACAACATACCCTGCAATGTTAGGTTAGGTTAGGTTAGAGGACGTGTACTTGTCAATTAAGACAAGTACAGTACCCGGAGATCGAATTGACCCATTGTACAACGTCCAAGTTTCTCCCACCACTTATGTTGTGTGTGTTAATTTTATACATGAGTGGCGGGACCTACAGTCTAAAGTTGGTTCCGAACGACAGATTTTTGAGAAACTTTTTTCATGGCAATTTTATTTACCTTCAGAGTTTTTGCCAGAAAGAGAAGAAGTCGCTGAAGAAATACTTTTTGTATTTTGTCTTGATGTCTGGCCTGGGGCTCAAACTCTGGCTTTTACGTTTAATAAGCCAACACACTACCTACTACTGTGGTCTAGACTTCAAAATAGTCCGGCTAAGCTCTGCTCCAGATACTTGTCAGCGATCTAATCTCATAGGGGCCTGTAATGAAACGAATAACTAACCTCAGATGCTTTTATCTAAGTCCAGCAGCGGACCTGTCCTATCACTGCCTATAGCAGGCCATAGAAGCCTGGACACATAACATCTCGATCCACCCCCTCAACGCCTCTGCTTTTCCTCCCTGACCCATCCAGTGATGAGGCCTTAGAAGTGGTAGATTGGGGGATCAGGACCAACTATCATATAGCCATCAGAATGTGATTTGAAGGCAAGCTCTTCTCACGTAGAGGCAATACGGACTTATCACCAGACTTTTTCTTGTGGTATTTTCTTAACTCGCAGTTATAAGCGAATATGACACAAGCCACAAAGATTATCAAAGCTAACCTAACACATGCCATCAGTCAAAATTAGCTACATAGTGGCATCAATAGGTCCTCCCAACTTATAAAAAAATTCCAACGATGTCACTTAATCTACACTTAATTTTTTTTAGATTTAAAAATAGGAACCACTTGATGAAAAACCCGTTATTTTTCTTTGTTTTAACAACAACATAACTGTGGAGTTATGAATTATTTTTTGTTGTCATTTATTTATTTGCATAAGTTTTTTTCAATTTTTAAAAATTTTTATTAAAAAAAAGAGAAAAATTAGCAGGAGATAAAATAAAATTACAAATTGAATGTGTAAACAATGTTCACAGATTGTTAAAATAGTTTCATGACAAACAACAATGCCAACAACTGGACAATAGTGACAACAGGAAAAATAAAATAAAATTTTTAAACAAAAAAGTATCCACAAAAGGTTAACAACAATGACAGCGTAGTTTACTCTCTCTCTCTCTCGCTCTCTCTATCTCTTTTTGTGTACACAATACATATGTACATATGTAATGTTTTATTTGGAAAATGAAAATAAAAATAAAAACTTACCATTATTGGTTCAACATAGCGTATGAGTATTATTATTACCCGGCATTAAATGTTACAAAATATTACGTATACGCCAGGGGTGATCTTTGTTTATTGTAAACACTTGTAAATTATGAAGTTTTTTATTTTTGTTATTTAATACAAAGTTGTATGGATTAAAACGTGAAATTATTTCTGTACAACATTGGCTACTTTTTAAAAATTTATTAAAGTTTTATAGAATTTTTTCATAAATTGTTAACACATAAATCGTTAAATCATGTACTTTGTTGTTGACCCACCCGGATGGTCATGTGGCTTCAATTCTTGAAATAATTGAATTTTTTAAAGAATCACACCGAGATCTTTTAGCTAAATTCGCCGTTAACTGGTGCGTAAAATGTTCAATTCTTGAGAACAATGACAAGTTGATGTCGATGGATTCCCTCTCACGCACATTCTCAGCCATAGCTTCGATATTTTCGTATGTACACACAGTACGAGCGCATTCACGTCTTTGCACATCAAGAATGAAGCCAGTTTCATGAACCTTTGCAATAAATTTGGCTATACCGGGCACTATTGGTCCTGTTTTGCGACTAAATTTTGTACGACATTTTCGTGCAATTACCGAACAATTATCTTTGTTTTGGAAATAACTTTCCAATAAATCCCAACGTTGTTCAATTCTAAATCGATTAATTACGTTTAGATGAGATGCACGTACGTAATTGGTCATTAAAACCAGTCAGGATTACGACCTAGTTTCTCACACCACTTATGTTGTGTGTGTTCATTTTATAAATGAGTGGCGGGACCTACAGTTTAAAGTCAACACCGAACGACAGATTTTTGAGAAACTTTTCATGGCAATTTTATTTACTCTCAGAATTTTTGCCAGAAATTTGCTGAGAGGAAGTCGACGAAGAAACTCTTTTTGTATTTTATTTTGATGTCTGGCCTGGGACTCGAACCCTGGCTTTTCGTCTAATAAGCCATCACACTACCTACTAGCGACTTCGTTTAGATGAGATAATGTACAGAATAGAATTACATAAGTATTGTCAGATTCGACTTAGGCCCACCCGATAAGTGATAATTTCAAGTACTCAATTTGGAAATTATATGAGATTTGAATTTAAAGAGAAGGAGCTATTCATGAGGAGAGAAAACCATATTTTTTCTCCTTTTTGTTTTTTAAATAAGAGAAGTTAAAACTTAAAAACAAAATTGATGCTGATATTCCCTACTAAGGAAATGATTCAATCAAAATCTATCTGTATGCGTTGCTATTAATCAATCACACTTTAAAGTAGATGAAGTCATTACGTTCTATGTTAAGCATTATGTTGACTCGTATGCTTTCTGTTCAATTTACAGCAGGTCCAAGTCGTGATACAAAATTCTCCCAGGTGTGGCCTAAATGTCGAGTTCTTGCAAGCAACGCGAAATTGACTGCCTTGGACTCTTATGGACATTTGACTTTACATGTTTTCGACAGATCTTGCATTTTATCCATGTACTGTTTACAGAACCAGTGAACTCGAATTTATCCACCACATTACAAATAGTCCGCTCGGTAGGCTATTAAAAAATGGATCAAGCACGCAGTATGTTGACCGAAAAGAACGCCCGTCTTGGTGAACGATTTTATTATTTCCGGGAAGCTGATATAAAGTGTGCAAATGTCTTGTCTTCAAGTTTCAAAGATAAATCCAAAGTTGTTGCACATGCTACTAACCACTGGCATTAAATATTTTTTTTTTTGGTTTAACAATAAGGCATCAACAAGCATTAAATCATTTGATTACAACTTAAATGCCATAAATTGTTTCATTTTATTTGATGAGCATTCACACAAAATACAGGAAAACTCCTGTCAAATTTAATTACAAATTATTGTAAAACAACCCACTCTCTTAACACCTCCTTTTAACAGCTAAAACGTTACGTTAATCGTAAAATGTTTTCAATTTTTACGATTTATTGTGGTTTTTGATTTATCTTGTTGTTGTTGTTGTTATTGCATAAATCACAATATCCCGTTATATATTGACACACAGCATTTGAATGTCATTCAAAGTCGTTTTCATAAATTTATTTTCAAAGTCACTCGAAGTAACACAAAAACTAATGGCATGTGTCAGTAGCATTGTTACATCAACAGCAGCAGCAACAACAACAGCAACAATAGTAATAATGTAACATTAACATTGATGTTGTCAACAACAGATGTTGTTGTTGTTGTTGTAAAATTATAATTTTATGCTCTGTACTAGCAATGGCACATCAAATATAACGGGTTTCGTTGCTGCTCTAGACATTATGCATAACAATGCAACGATGTGAAGAGCACAGAGTACAGCAATTTAACACAATTGAGACAGAATTATTGCTACACCCACTCAGCAGCAATAGTTACAAAAAAAAAGAGGGAAATTTCAAAACAACTACAAAAAAAAAAAATCCCGTATTTTATGCAAAATAGAAACACAAAAAATAACCAAGAGTATCAAAGTGTAGCAGGAATAAACACGAAAATGTTAAACATCTCGCTGTTAAAGTGTAGGGGTATGAAGGCAATTTTGCTGAGACAGGAATTTTAAATCACTTTGGGGAGTTCAAGCAGAGAGTCCCATTTGTATTATGGAAGTATGGTTGTGTTAGTTTGTGCTATAGAAATGCAATTTGTTACAATTGCAACGGCGTTAGGGATAAGTGTAGATGTAGTTTTGATTGTTAGATTTGAAGATGAAAATGGATTGTTGCCTGCTTTTCCTGTCTCTCTTTTTTAACTCTATTTTTCTAAGCATTTTTTCTATTTCAATTTGAGTTTTAAATACTTTAATATGCAAGTAGCAGCAGAATACACAATTTTTTAATGTACATTTTATTATAAAAACTATTTCTTTGTGAACCAAATGCGAGGGCAAAAACGCTTAGAGCCCAAAAACATTGCCTGCAATGTCATCCAAGTCAGAAGAGTCAGAAGTGACTAATGAACATTAATATCCCCATTAATCCGTCCGCAACTCTAAAATCCAGCAGAGTACATACTGTAGTGAGCAGCTGTTAGCCTACGTATGTCTCTTTTAAAGCAACAGCTTTTCAAAAGCCTAGCTGCAGTTATAAAACATAACTTTTCTCTTTAATAAAAAGACTTGGCAGATTTTTGAGAAACTTTTTATGAAAATTTTTTATTTACTCTCAGAATTTTTGTCATAAATCTGCTGAGAGGGAGTCGCCGAAGAAATACTTTTTCACGTCTAATAAGCCAACACACTACATACTAGGCTACGGCGACTTCAGTGATACAATCACTCCTCTAATTCGCGTGCTACAAGTACGAACAACGATCAGGCCCGTAACTGATTGCAGTTTAAGTCTGATACCTGATTCTTGGAAACCAGGCACGATAAAGGCTTTAAATATCAAGATATCTGCGAGAATGGATTATAATTCAATTACTACCAGCCGTATCATCCACGTCAGAAATTGAGTACAAACTAAAAAGTGTGTCTGACTATGAACCTCTTTCTCCCTAGTTGTGGCACTAAAAAAAATTCGAATATTTTCTCAATTGGAATGGAAATCCATCACCATATGTAAGCTCCTTAAGGAGCTGACGTTCAAAAATGCTGGCAAAAGACGTAAAATATCGTTACGGATACTCTTATTTCTTTCGGATCAAAGAAAAAAACCAAAATCATGCCTTGAATACCAGGGACAAATCTTCATAACCACACTGATGCCATTATGTGTGGAATACAATCTGGTTGAAATGGCTTCTTTTGGCGGAGCACATTCGAAATGTTCAGCTTTCCATGACTCTGGCGCATAAATCAGGCTGAATTAGATGGATGGCATGTGTTATGCTGGTTTTGAGGAGCGCTATTGTTTCTGGCTTATTCGCATACACTTGAGACCTAATAAAACCCTCAAGAATAAGTCTAAAGGAGAAAAAAATTCACAATTTTGGTGGCCATGACCTCCACGTGAGATAATCATGCCTCCAAATCGCTCGTGCTGAATATTTAACAAGGCAGAGGCTTCGTAGTATGTAGCTACGCCCTATTGAAGCCACCAGTCGTTGGTGTCCAGACCACCGTCAATGATCTCAAATAAATATGAAACGATAACGCCGCCAGCCCAAAATCCACATCAAAAACAGTGACTTACTCAGAATGCATTGGTTGTTCTTGGATTACGTGTGCATTGATGTCGTCCCAAAGGATGATTTTTCGATGAAAAACGAGCGGTTAATGATGGGTACTCGTAACCAAAATATTGGTAGTTTCAGTCGTTTGATACCAGGCATAAGCTACTCATTAATCTATTCTCTTTGGAGGGATATCGTTAGTTTGTGATGCTCCAAATAACTCAGCCTTAGCGGCAGAATCTTCAAGATTATCTTATCTTCAAAAGCAACAGGACATATGGTACATATGCTCATCAGCTATTTTGACCTCAAAGTATATGTGCTTGTATTACTAAAAACGAAATAGGCAGCGTCTTTAAAACCTGGGAGATTCCTGTATACCCGTCGCTACTTTTTGGTGTTTTCCTCTATCCCTGATACTCCTTATCTTCCTCTATTTCTTGTTTTAATGACTACAAATTATGGCAATTTCGACAGACAATTTAATTTCCTTTTTGGCAAATTAATTTGCTTTCCATTACATCCTTTAAGACTCAATTAAAAAAAAAAAATGCCACCAACAACCAATAGCTGTGCTCTTTCCTTAACAAAAATACTTGTTAGTCAATGTCTCCTGTTCTCCTTTAGCAGGCAAGTAAACTTAAGCGAACACACTTCCGGTCCTGGGGCTATAAGCAGCACAATAAAAATAAACTTCACGTAGCCACAACAAACCAATGGTGGTGGTGAATGAAAGGCGAGAAGCAAAAAAAAATCCGAAAGAAGGAAAAAAACATGAACTTAAACAACGAAAAAATAAAGCAGAAGTAGAAGAAGGAAATAGAAAAATAGTAAGTATAAGAGTAAGAGTAAAACACGATTACAACTATACAACACTACAAAAATTAACGAACATTACTTAGCTAAACTAGTTGGAAACGGAAGGAAACTAATAGTGAAGCAAGTGTAATTGCAACTATTTGTTGCAAAGATTTTCAATATTTGTTGCTTTTTTTAAGCCCGTCAGCGTTTATGGCTATATTTGGTAGTGGAAGCAATAGATGTTGTTGTTGTTGTTGTTGTTATTCGTATTTATTTATCTTAGGATTTTTACTTGCCACGAAATGTTATTTTTTTTCGTGGTTTTTGTTGGTATTGCTGGCTAATCAAGTCTTTACGAACAAAGCAATGGCGTTTGGTGGTTGAGAAAATGATCAAATTCCGCGTGTAGGACGTAGCAGATTATTTGGTGGAATTGGGAAAGGAAAAGAGGAAATCATCAGGAAAAGTTATTCAAGTAAAATAAGAAAAAAAATTATGAAGTCCTCCCAGTTTGGTGGTTAGTGTTTTAGCATATTCGACGTTAGGCTGTGTTTCAAGCTCAGAACAAGATGAACTGCGAAGAAAATATTTCAGTCTTATTTGAAGTTACCTTTGTTTAGTGGCTAGTCTTTTGGCTTATTCGACGTTAGCCCGTGGTTCAAGCTCAGAAGAAGATTAGCGAGAAAATAAAACTGACATGAAAAAAGAGTCTCGATCGGCAATGTTTGGCATAGGCCACGTTGACAGCCTTAGGATTATCGTTGGCGAATTTGTAACATACTCATCTATATTCGGAAAGTATTGAATATAGGGTTAACCATTTCGTGGTTTCAAAAGTAAACGTAAATAAAAGACATATAAAACATTTTTTTAATGATATTTCTTTTTTATTGTAAAGTTTGAACGTTGACATTATGTATGAAACACTATATCATTTAAATGACCTCCACGCGAAGTGTTGCAAGCATTGATTCTTCTGAGGTAATTTTTGAACACTTTTTGACACTTATTTGGCGGTATCTCAGCCATAACTTGACGAATGTTGGTTTTTAAGTGCTCAAGAGTTGAAGGCTTATCTGCATAAACACGGTCTTTCGCGTAGCCCCACCAAAACAATTCTAATGGTGTTAAATCGCATGATCTTGGTGGCCAGTTGATATCGCCACGAGGAGAAATTACGTAGCCAGGAAATGTCTCTTGCAATAAAGCCATATTCGCTCGAGTTGTGTGGCATGTGGCACCGTCTTGTTGAAACCACATATTCTCCAAGTCGTATTCTTCAATAGCAGGCAAAAAAAAGTGGGTTATCATATGACCATAACGCTCCGAATTGACGGTGATAGTCGTTCCATCGTCGTTTTCGAAGAAGTAAGGTCTAATCACACCTTCGAACCAAAGAGCGCATCAAACAGTGACTTTTTCTGGATGTAATGGCCTCTCTTCAATTTCTTGAGGATTCTCAGAACCCCAAATACGTAAATTTTGTTTATTAACATACCCACCGAGTGTGAAATGTGCTTCATCGCTGAAGAAAATTTTGTTCGATACGTGGCTGCGGCAGAATCTCCATTTTTGTAGTAGGTTTTGATAATTTTTATGCATTGCGTGATAGTTAACAACAACAAACAAATATCGCTCTACATTCTTACATAATTGGTCATTACAACTGTTTATTCAGGATTACGATCTACTTCTCACACCACTTATGTTGCGTGTGTTAACTTATACATGAGTGTCTGGACCTACAGTTTAAAGTCCACTCCGTACTTTCTGAGCTTTTGCCAGAAATCTGCTGAGAGAAATTCGCCGAAGAATTATTTTCTTTTTTTATATTTCGTTTTGGTGGAGATGTCCGACCTGGAGTTTAAACCGGTGATCTATTGTACTCCCCTCGAACTCTATAGGGTATCCCTAAAATGTCACCCAAAGCCTATTCCCCTGACAAATTTCAGTACGCAGCATGGGGTTAGCAGAGAGATTCTTTGCCCATCACTTGAAATCTTTCCGGGTGTTTCCTTCATTCTCATCGTCTTGCAAACTACATTTTGGGCTCGAAATAAGCCGCCGTCTTGAGCCCAACATATAGATTTTGAATGCGTAAACGATGCCTGTTGTGTTTTATAAATTTCAGTACGCAGCTCGCAGGAGTTATTAGAGAGAATTCCTTGCCTAACGCTTGATATGCAGCCAGATTTCCTTCATTGTCATCGTTCTATAATCTACATGTAGGGTTCGAAACAACCCCTTCGTCTTGTGCCCAACATGTAGATTTTGAATGCGTGCCTTGTAGCTGTTATGTTTCAAAAATTTCAGTTCGCAGTTCGAACTTAACAGGGAGAATTCCTTGCTTAGCACTTGATATGCTACAAGTTTGGTTTGAAACAACCCCTAGTCTTGAACCCAACATGTAGATTTTGAGTGCCCGCTATTGTATTTTACAAATTTCAGTACTCAGCTCAGACCCAACAGAGAATGCCTTGCCTAGCATTTGATATGCAGCCAGGTTTCCTTAATTCTCATTGTTCTAGATTCTACAAGTGGGGTTCGAAACAATTCTCCTCATCTTGAGCTTAAAATATAGATTTTGAATGCGTGCCTCCTAGCTGTTATGTTTTAGAAATTTCAGATGGCAGCTCGGACTTAACAGGGAGAATTCCTTTCTTAGCACTTGACACGCAGTCAGAGGTTTCTTTATTCTCGTCATCTACAAGGTGGATTCGAAACAGTCCTCAGTCTTGAGCCAAAGATGCAGGTCCTGAATGCGTTAATCCTGGCTGTTGTGTTTTACACGATGTCCTAGCCATGAAATCCATAATATTCCTGTGAATATTTTGTTTGACAAGATTGTGTAAAGTCTCATAAGGCAAGCAACTAGATAAGATGGAGTTAACATGTGGAGGTACGTTCGGGACTACAGGACATAGTCAACGCCGTGACTCATGCTTATTGTAACGTAACTTTACGTATATAAAACAATATTTGAATGTAATTGTTAGTTGGAAAACCAAGGCATTACGTTAGGTTAGGTTAGGTTTGAGGACAATACTCGGAAGTCAAAATGACACATTTTAATACGAGCTAAAGGAGAGAGAGAGAGCGAGAGATAGAGAGAGAGAGAGGGAGAGGGAGAGAGGGAGACGATAATAAAGAAGATAGGAAAATACGTTAAATTCTGATGCATGTGATTAATTGTTAAAATCTTCCAAAAAAAAAATAAATACTTTTTTGTAGGAGAATATATGATTGTATTACTCAGTCAAGGAATGTTAAAGATAGAATGGAATTTTAGCTGATAAAAAATCCAAAAAGGCCCTAACTAACATAACCCAGAGAGCGGATGCGAAATTCATCGTCAAACAATCCACAAGTCCCGCACAAGACATTCACTAAAGCAGTACAAGATTTTGTAAAGGTTTACCTAAGGAACACTCTCAAGGCATCGGCATTGGTATGGCAAACGTCAACTTTACAACTCAATTGCCTTAAAGGCCGTAGTAAATATTAGAAGACACTCTTCTGTTGATTTAAGGGGCTGCAGGCGACTTCACAAAAATTAAAACAAGACGCTTAACGTATGAGTTCTTCATATATGGTTGAGTTGAATCAAGTACTTAGAGATAGTCTTCATTAGTATGATAATTGAGTTGTTAAACAGAAACAACAATAGATCAGGCCGCATCCTATTGTTGGCAATCGGTAGTAGTGGCCTCAACTTCTTAATCATATTAGAGGCATAGCCTAACTGATCTTTTTTTAATTAAAAATATTGAAAATTTACTTTTTACAACTAAAAGCTGGACGGCTTAATGGACTTAAATTCTCCATAACTTTTTCAATAAAATATTCCTGAATTCTTTATAAAAAAAAAAATTCAAGAAAAATATATACCAACTACGAATGAAAGAAATTGTACACGATACTAAATCTATCCCTGGTAGGTAATAAATCCATTTCAACATGTTGCATGCAATGTTGTACGAATACTATCACGCGCTCGTACCAAAACCAGCAATATAAAGACATCATGTACACATGGCACAGGCCGGCCGTACACATGCCATCATATGCTCAAGAGAATTACTGACAATACAAGACAACAACGAGCACAAGAAGCAACACATATTTTATACACTGAATGATAGTCACGCAAAAGTAGTAGTAGTAGCAGTAGCAATGGCAGTGGTGGTGAAATTACTAACACTCTCTCAAGTACTTGAATGTACTAAAGAGAGAAAATGAAAGAAAAAAATAGACACACGGACTTAGAACCACCAAAATGTGTATAGAAATAGAGGGTATACCCACTAAATCCAAATGTTTGGCCATAAGTTTAGGGCAAATCTTTGCAAGTCTTTGGCTATGCAATTGAAATGATAGCCAACTTCGAAACAAAAGGTAAAAATGTAAAACACACATGCATTGTTATTAATTACAACCCTTCAGTCAGGATTACAACCTAGTTTCTCACACCACTCATGTTGTGAGTGTTCTTTTATACATGAGTGGCGACACCCAGAGTTTACAGACGACTCCGAACGACTGATTTGTGAGAAAGTTTTCATGGAAATTTAATTTTATTCTCAGAGTATTTGTCAAGAATAAGAGTAAGAGTAAGGGAGGATGTTAGGTTAGAGGACGTGTACTTGTCAATTAAGACAAGTACAGTATCCGGAGGTCGAATTGACCCATTGTACAAAGAGAGGAAGTCGGTGGAGAAATTTTATTTCTTTGTCATTTTGTTGGGTTATCTGACCGTGGTCTCATGTCTAATAAGCCAACACACCTCCTACTAGACTACAGCAATTTACAATTTCGATGCGTTACTCCCTTGTCTATTGGGTATGCAAGATTTTGGTGGATAAATGTAAGTAAACATGGCAGCAACAGCCCTTGTTGCAAAGTTGGTGTTAAAACCACCAACATTAAATCCTAGCATCATGCATACAGTAGTAGTCATCCATATGAAATGATAGAAATGAATAGGCTTCATACGTATATTTTTGTGTATTTATTAACTGAACATAATCCCATAAAGAAATTGTCTTTAACAATATGAACAGGCTGTCATTACATATAAAGGAATTGCTGCAGGGAAAGTAATAACGAAAATTAATGCTTCAGTAAGGTGGATTAAAACAAATTTTCCCATTATCTTTACGTACATACATACATACATAATTGTTCATTACAACCCTTCAGTCAGGATTACAACCTAGCTTCTCACAACATTTATGTTGTGTGTTCTGTCCTTGTCTTTATAACGTCGTCAATATAGACAGTGCAATGCCACAATAATCAATTGAGGGAGGGCATGAAAATGAAACCAATCTGGTAAGGAAGACTTTTAGGAACATACGAAGGAATAATGAATTATTCTTACAGCAGTTAATACGTAGAAGGACTAGAAAGTTTTGGTTGGAGAAATGAAACGCATTTGAGATATGCTGTTACAAATGCAGGGATAATATATTGTGGTTGCTTTAAAAGTTGAAAATTAAAAATGCAACCAAACCAAAACCGGTTTGAATTTTTTTTGGATTTATTTCTTTGTTGTGAAGATGTCTAAGATCCCCAAGAATATAGTCTAGAATTGTCGTTTTTGTATTTACTTTTAGGTTAGAATATGTCGAAAAATGTTTAAATTTTTTAAAAATCCATTAGAATTGCCATATCGCAACTTGAAAATGTCTAATTCCAAATTATTGGTATACGTACTACATATTAATTGCCATTGAAATATTTATATTACTCATACGCACCATATTACATGTACTTGAATAGTTACTCTGAAAAGTACGCAATAAAAAAGTGCATTTGATTTTGTCATGTATGAAGCTATTGGAATTAAATATCACTCATACGTCACATATGTACACCGCTATTATGGATTTTACATACTAAATGTGCGCATAATCTGAATGACTAAATACAACGGGTGGACGGGTAATCTGAAACTTTAAATTTAAAAATGCAATCAAAACAAAAACGGTTGGACATTTTGCAAAATGTATTTCTTTGTTGTGCAGTACAATTGTTCCGGCTAGAAATTGAATATTATTTCATGCATATGGCTGCCGGGCCAACCACAGTACCTCATTCGATCAAACGGACCAATTTTCGTGTACTTTTTCGAGTGTACGAAGTCATATCTCGGCAATGGTTTGCCTAGAAATGATCAATTATCTCTGATTTGTCGGCCTAACACTTTATTTTAACAGCGCCCAACAGAAAATATTTTAAAAGTGGAAAATCGCAATTTCTTGGCGGCCAATTGATATTACCATTTCAGATAATTAAACGGCCATTAAACGTTTGATGCAATAAATCGATTGTGACATAAGATGTGTGACAAGTTGTACCATCCTGTTATAACCAAACATCGTTCACATCAATAATATGAAGAGCGGGTACAAAGAATTGTAATCATGGTGCGATAGGTGGTCATTAACATTAATGGTTGTGCCGTCCTTATTTTCAAGCAAATATGGGCCGATTATGACTCCGCTCGACAAGTCGCACCAAACAGACACTTGTAATGGGTGGATTGGCTTCTGTAAGACCACGTGTGTATTTTCTGATCCCAAAATATGGCTATATTTCTTTTTAACGTACCCACCAAGATGAAAGCAAGCTTCATCCGAAAAATTAATTTTATTTTTAAATCGACATTATAGTGCAGTTTCTCGTTGGCCCAATAAGTCCCAACTTTGCTCAAACATAAGTCGATGCATTATGTTCAGTGGATATAACAGAATAGAATGATATATGTAAGTACGGCCAGATTCGAAATAAGTTTAAACTCATAGATGGCCCACCCGTTAATTATTAAGTAAGCTTGTTTAACTAGTCATTGCAACCCTTTTAGGCAGGATTACAACCTTGTTTCTTATATCATCTATGTTGAGTGTGTTAATTTTATTGAAGAGTGGCGAGACTTACAGTTTAAAGTCGACTCTGAACGACAGATTTTTGAGGAACTTTTCATGATAATTTTATTTACTCTCAGAGTTTTTAATAGAAGACTGTATATCAGGCTTTGTTCGGGATGTCTAAACTAGGGCTTAGACAAGCCAAAGCCCAGTAAAAATATATTTTGGTTATTTCGTATATAATTTCTCAATATTTCTTCATTTCAGATTATTTTATGACTATAGGTTTATTTCCGATGAAGTCGCCGTAGTCTAGTAGGTAGTGTGTTGGCTTAATAGACGTAAAGCCAGGGTTCGAGCCCAAGGCCAGACATCGAAACAAAATACAAATGTATTTCTTCGGCGACTTCCTCTCAGCAGATTTCTGGCGAAAACTCTGAGAGTAAATAAAATTACCATGAAAAGTTTCTCGAAAAAAAAAATCTGTCGTTCGGAGTCGACTTTAAACTGTAGGTCCCGCAACTCATGTATAAAATTTAACACACACAACATAAGTGGTGTGAGAAACTAGGTCGTAATCCTGACTGAAGGGTTGTAAAGACCAATTATGTATGTATGTAGGTTTATTTCCAATATTTTTAGGAAATTTTAAAAATAATTGATATTAACTGCAAAGTTTACGTCATTTGACTGTGTTTTCCAAAAAATTTTGTTTTTAGACGAAGTAGCTGTAATCCAGTATGTAGTGTGTTGCATTATTAGACATGAGGCTTTGGTTCTAAGTCCGACATCAAACGAAACCCTGAAAAAATATTTCTCCGGCGACTTTATCTCAGCAGATTTCTGGCAAAAACTCTGAGAGTAAATAAAATTGCCATGAAAAGTTTCTCAAAAATCTGTCGTTCTGAGTCGACTTCGAACTGAAGGTCCCGCCACTCATGTATAGAATTAACACTGACATAATAAGTGAAGTGAGAAGCTAAATCCTAAGCCTGACTGAAGGGTTGTAATGACCATTAAAATTTTTTTTATTTTTTTGTCGCCATTTATGCGTTGGCCCTTTTTAAAAGCTTTTATCGAAAACTATCCATAAAAATAAATTAATTTTTTTTTTTTTTGATAGTTGTCAAGTAATTTTCGTCATTAAAAATGCTTTCCCATTAAGCATTAGTTATTACGACTGCAGTTATAAAAATCTATTCATTGAACGTTTTTATTTATTTCATGCGGTTTAAAATGAAAAAAGCATTTAAACAGTCATATTCTAAAAAGCCCAGTCCAAGTAAGTATTTGTAAAAGGAAAATATAAGTTTTTTTTCAAGTTTGCAGGCAAGATACAGTGGAAAGCAAAAGTCTTAGTACGGCAATATATTTTTGCAATTTCATGATTTTTAGCCAAAAGTTTGTATAAAAATTTATCGTTTATATATTCATTTTATTAATTTATTTCTGTTTTATTATAAAACAAAGAACTTTTTAATGTATTTTCATAAGACAAGAGAAAAATAAGGAAAACTTTCAGATGACTCGATAGGTACCCGCCAAGGGGAAGAATGAAAAAATTTTTAAATCCAAAGGCCTAATATATGAAAATGTTATCCCTTGTATTTAGTAGAATATCCCTTAAGGTCAAGCACTCCATTTAACCCATTTGTAGTTGAATATACAAGTTTTGTTAAATGTTTTCTGGTGTTACCATAAGCAAGTTTTTCGGTTGACTTTTGTTTGAGGTTTAGCGATTACGTAACCGTTCTTTCAAATGATCTCCTAAATACTCTCTTGAAGTCATATCTGGACTTTGTGCAAGAGTACTAAGCCTGTGAGTATTTCTTTGTCAAAATATATTGCCATACTAAGACTTTTGCTGCCCACTGTATGCTTATCACAGCCTAGAAAGAAATGGAGGCAGGGTTATAGATTGAGAGCGTAGTGGATTTTTTTGGTCTTTTGACTTTTGATCATAGTTTTCTTTGATGTCTTTCTTGCTGTTGTTTTTTAGTATGTTTTTATTTTATTTGTCATTTTCTCTTTTGTGTTTTCTGTTGTTGTTGTTGTCACAGTTAAATTAAGTAATTTTTCTTTTAATAGAGTGTATAAATATGCTCCCTTTTTATGGATAATAAGCAGCATATAAGCAACGTATGTTTGAGGATACGCTGCCATGTACTTGCAAGTGTTTGTCGACATATTGGTGGAGTATTTCATCGATAAGAGAAGTGTTTGTTTGTATACTTTGAAAACATTAAACATATGTTTGTTTGTTTGTGCATAAATAATGGATTTTTTTATAAAGGGTCCGCCAAATAACTTTTTTTTTGAAAATGCTTAAAAAAACTACTGAATATTTTCTCAAATTTCTTTTTTTATTTGAAAGTACAATCCTTCCGGATAATAATGGAAAATAATTTAATTCAAATGTCTGCCTCGGCTGGCCATGCAGTAGCGTACACCAGAAGATGCCGATTTTGGCAAAAAAAAAATCATCTTTTCAGATGAAGCTTATTTTGATCTTGGCGGGTATGTAAATAAGCAAAATTGTCGCATTTGGGGCACAGAAAACCCTCACGCATACATTGAAAAGCCGACGCACCCAAAACGAGTCACTGTTTGGTGTGGATTTTGGTCCAGAGGCATAATTGGGCCATTTTTCTTTGAAAATGAGCAAGGAGTGGCGGTTACAGTCAATGGCGATCGTTATCGGGCCATTTTGAACGAATTTTTGTTCACAAAAATTGAAGAGCAGGATATTGGCAACATTTGGTTTCAACAGGACGGTGCTACGTGCCACACTGCCGAAGCTACACTCGATGTTTTGCGCCCTGTTTTTGAAGATCGCATTATCAGCCGCAGAGCTGATGTCGTTTGGCCACCTCGGAGCTGCGATTTGACACCGTTGGACTATTTTTTGTGGGGTGTCGTCAAAGATAAATGTTACGCCGACAAGCCAGAGACAATTGACGCTTTAAAGGACAATATTCGTGAAGCCATTGGTGAAATACAGCTGCACACAATCGAAAATGTGCTTAAAAATTTGACCGATCGTGTAGGCTACTGCATGGCCAGCCGAGGCAGCCATTTGAATGAAATTATTTTCTATTATTAACCGGAAGGATTGTACTTTCAAATAAAAAAGAAATTTGAGAAAATATTCAGTAGTTTTTTTTTAAAGCATTTTCAAAAAAAAAAGTTATTTGGCGGACCCTGTATAACAATAAGTGATAAAAGTCATAAACAGTGAGTAAAATTTTTATGGTTCATAACGCATGACTTCTTAGAATAAAATTTTCTTCTTCGTTTCTTTTTTCAGTTTTTTTTTATTATAGAACTGTTAGCGTGCGTATGTATGTGTGTTTGTAAATCAGTTTATATTTGTGATGTTATTATTTGACATACATGAGGTGTTGGATACGTTTAGTTGCTCATTGCACTCTCTTTACTTGTTTGTTTCCTTATTTTTATTGCCTGCTTTTATTTGATGACAATAGTAACAGCCAAATGACGTTGGCTGTTGTACTCAGTGACGGTATATGTTTTACAGTAGTTTTTAAAGAGCGATATTAAGTGTTTTAAAATGTTTGTTTAACAATTTTCTGTTTATTAATGGAAATATTTCTTTTCTTTCAAAATACATGACTGCTAACAAAAAACACATGAAAGTAAATGTATTCCACTGGTCTTGGATACCTTGCTAACGACTTCTGCAGAAGCAGCAGAGATGAGGAATAAGAGGAGACTTTCCCTCACCTGCTAGGTACATGCCCGGCTTTTTGCCAAAGGACATACCAGAGAACAGCAATGAATCGCTTTTTCGCTACTCATAAGTTCTCATGAAATTTTGAGTATGAGTGAGTCAACAGTATTGAAATCCAACTACTTTGGTTCATTCGTGCAACTCAGTACAACCTTGATTTATAAGTACAAGTTGCAAATGCAATGAGAATTCAGAAAATATTGTGGAAAAGATATTACATAAGTACACACATAATGGGTCATAACAATCCTTCAGTCAGCACTACGACGTAGCTTCTTACATCATTTATCTTGTGGATTTATCTTACGGTGGATGACATCGCCGCAAATTCCACAAATTTTGTTTGAGGTCGCCAGCCTAAAATCAACTCCAAATAGTGACTTTTTCAGATTGTGTTGGACAGTTTTGTATCTCATGTTAATTGGTATCGTCCTAAATCTGACAATTTTGTGCCCATTCATGTGGAATTGGATCTCATCGAATTTGAACGACAGATATTTGAGAAATTTTTGCATGGCAATTTTTTTATTTTACTTCTAGAGTTTTTGCCAGAAATCTGCTGAGAGGAAGTCGCCGAAAAAATATTTTTTCATATTTCCCCTTGATCGAGCTGTTTGACTTGGGTTGTAAAAAATATTGCAACCCGGAAATTTGATAATTTGGTGAATTCTTAGGTCAGTTTGGCCGTATTTTTCAAAAAAAATTTAGAAGTATAATTATTGTCAATTCAAAGTGTTATGGTCCTGCTATTTAAATTATGTGGTGTCAACACGACATATCCACGAGGTACAAAATACAAACAATTTCGAAATTTCGAGTTTGCTGACGACATCTCTCTGGTTTATTTGAAATATTCATAGAATAAAGTGACTAGAACGTACGCATTTTTTACTTTTTTTTATTAAGCGTTTATTTAATTTTCTTAGGTTTAATTACATACTAAAATAAACAATAGATTAAATATACATATATTAATATTGATATAATGCCCTCTGGAGAGAACTCGAGCATCATTAAGATTATTTGAGTAAATATTTATGTGTTTAAAACAATTTTTTTAAAATCAACTATATATTGAAGCATAAAGAAAAATATGAAAAAACTTTATATTAATAGTTACTAAATTAAATATATGGAAAACAGATTGCAAAAGAAGAGTTCACCCACGATAAAGTAGTCATTAGCTCAGCCACCAGTATTTATTGACGTCTAATTTAGCTACAGCATTCGTATCCCTGTTTGGAATATTGATGCTATATCTTAGATTATCGTCGTAAGACCCATTTAATATAATTGCTTTTGACGTGGCTCTTCGATATTGATGGTAGAAAATGGGAACATCATCTTCATTTTGAATTGCCCTTTGATTGTCTAGGTAGAGCTTCAGGAGGGATGTAACCTGCTTCAATAGTAGTTTTCAAATAGGTAGGATGTGAGTAGTAGGGGGCCATTATTAGGTTAAATTTTTTACATGTAGTGCAACGAACAATATGATTTCGAATCAAGTGTATAATAAAATTATCAATCATGTTTATGGTGGCAGTATTGTATAATATTGCATTTGATATATATTTAATAAAGTTACTTTGGCTAGATCTGTTTATATAAGATGGCGCTATATTGAACCAGATTGGGCAACCGTATGTAGTTACTGGTCTTATAATTGTTTGATATAATTTTTCTTTTGTTTTCGGTTCCAAGCATACCTGTTAAATTTCGATTACGATTAGTAATCAATTACATTACTTTTTAAAAAGAATCGTAATGATTATATAATTCTATGAACAATTTTTTCCAATTACTAATTGATTACGATTACCAAAGAATCAAAAAATAATCAGGATTACTGGCGACTAGTCTAATAATCACAATTTTGCTTGTTTACATACCCGCCAAAATCAAAATGAGCTTCATCTGAAAAGATGATTTTTTTTTGCCAAAATCGGCATCTTCTGGTGTAGGCTACTGCATGGCCAGCCCAGGCAGCCATTTGAATGAAATTATTTTCCATTATTAACCGGAAGGATTGTACTTTCAAATAAAAAAAGAAATTTGAGAAAATATTCAGTAGTTTTTTTTTAAAGCATTTTCAAAAAAAAAGTTTTTTGGTGGACCCTTTATATACACAAATGTTCAATACAGCCCTTTAGTCAGGATTACGGCCAAGCCTTTCACGCCACTTATGTTGTGTGTGTTAATTTTGTAAATGTGGTAGCAGGGCCTACAGTTTAATGCCGACTCCGAAAGACAGATTTTCTGAGTAACTTTTTCATGACAATTTTTTTTACTCTTAGTTTTTGCCAAAAATCTACTGAGAGACAGTCTCTGAAGAAATATTTTTTCGTATTTCATTTTGTTAGATATGTCTGACATGGTTTTTGGTAACGCTTTAGCTCGTAGACTATGGCGACTACAATACACTATGATCCTACATATTTTATAATTATTGTTTACAATTATCAGATATTTTCTCCAATTGTCTCACGTTTTCCATCATTTTTTATGTGCTTTTTATTGCAGATAAAGCCGCTCTATTGGCATTACTTTTTTGGTTTGCAAATAAAACTGACCTACATTAGCTAAACCATTGATGACCCATATTACTATAAATACACATACATATGTACATATACTACTATATTAAGTTTGCTCTCTCTTTTCTTTATAACCAAACGAAAAGCTACGAAAATGTAAAGAGAACCTTACTTGCTCTTATAATTTAAATCATGTCATTGAGAAAATGTTATGTTAAGTGCAAAGTAATGTTATGTAAATAAATAAAAATAAATATGTTAGGTTCTGTTGAAGATTTAACATTGAATGTTAAAAGGTTATTTAAATAAGTACGTGTTAAATTACATATTACGCTCTGTTATGTTACACAGAAACAGTTGGAGTGAATGTAAGGAGACATGTTGTTAAGTTTACAGAAAAACTGGAATATTGGCTAACAGTTCTGTTTTATTTAAAAAGGATTTCTTGTTCTTTTAAGTTTTCAATCAAATAAAAAGAAAATATCATGTTAAATGCAAAGGAATGTTACAAATAAATAAAATTAATGACAGTGTTTCAGCTTTCGACGTGTGTATATGGGACACCGGTGTTACAAACCTTTAACAAGCATTTACCATTGACCATTACTACCCTAGCTTCTCATACCACTTATGTATGTTGTGAGTGTTAATTTTGTACATGAGTGGCGGGAGCTACAGTTTAAAAATTTTTTAAGAAACTTTTCGTGACAATTATATTTCCCCTTCAGAGACAGGACGACTACTGAGGGGAGTAGTCGCCGAATGAAATATTTTTTCGTATTTCATTATGTTATAAATGCCTGACCTGGGGTTTAAAACGTCGCCTCACGTTAAATAAGCCAACGCACAACAACCTACTAGACTACGGCGACTTCAACATACCATATCTCTTAAATCTTTTTAGAACAAGAACACAAGATTACTTGGGCTGAAAGCTACTCATATTCAAGCACTTTCGTGGCCGTAAATGCCACAGAAGTTACCATAGTGGATTAGGTAGTGTGTTGGCACATTAAACGTGAGCCTGTTGTTCAACTCCTAGTTCGGACATCTCTAGGAAAACGAAAACTAGAATCTTATTCAAGTTCTTGGAATTGTAAATTACTAACGCAGTATGGATTTCTGCTTCTTCCCTGTTAAATAACTCCTCAGTTGAACGTTTTCATCAAAACACGATTATTTTTTACACCCCCTACGGCGTATAATTATTAGCAAGAAAATTCATATCAATCATAGGCCTGAGTATATCTGCAGATGAAATTCTTAGTAAATTTCATTTTCAATTTTGTTTATTAAAATTTAAAAACAATTTTCTTTAACCAATTAATACAGATTCATTAATGCATAAAATATCAAAAAAAAAAAAAACAACAACGTATAAGAGAAAAATATTTATTAAAATTGTACGCATCAATGAATTGTTTTCAAATATTCATGACGACACGTGTATATTTACATTTTATTTCATGGAAAATAAAGGTTCATATAAATCTACAGATTTGTGTTGGTAAAAAACTCAATTTTTTTCTTCAAAAAAATTAAGAATTTTTTTTAAATTTCCTATTAGGGCAACAGAGGAAAATTTATCATCAGCTGTATAAAAAGAGGAGAGGGTCAATCACATATATTCTTAAAAGGCTTGATTTAAGAACGCCATAAAACCTTTTCGAGGTCGCCGTAGGCTTGTAGGTAGTATTTTTGCTCATTAGATGTAAGGCCACGGTTCAAACCCCAGGTCAGACATCACCAACAAAATTAAATACGAAAATATTTCTTCGGCGACTTCCTCTCAGCAGATTTCTGGCAAAAACTCTGAGAGTAAATAAAATTTCCATGAAAAGTTTCTCAAATAATCTGCCGTTTGGAGTCGACTTTAAACTGTAGGTGCCGCCACTCATGTATAAAGTTATCGCACACAACATGGGTGTTGTGAGAAGCTAGGTTCTAATCCTTGGTTGTAATGACCAATTATGTATGTATGTGTGTATTTCAAACCCTGTATTCCCCTATATATTTTATTGTTTTTCTTCATAGCAATTGTTCCCATTTTTTCGGCTGTAATTGAACAATAATATTCAAGGGTGAATTGGCAAATGATACACAAATTATTTTATTTATTTACTGTGAATAAATAAGAAAGAAACAAGAAAAATATGAAAAATAATGCCAATGAAAAATGAATTTCACAATTTATTTATTAGCTTGTTGCCTAGTAAATTCCAATTTGTTGCATTTAAAAATAAAATAAAAAATTTTTGAAATGAATTAATAAACAGAAATTAAAAAAAAAAACAAAAATATTCTGTAATAAAACTGACATTTAAAATAATGATTTCGGAAATAATTTTTTATTTAACAAATCCCATTTGAGAGAGAGTTTGCCTATATTTTTTTTTAGTTTTTATAATAGTCCAGCAGAAAAGTTCATATAAAAAAATGGTTTCCATGGGACGCTCTTAAAATTTGACGTACGTACTGATATTAAAGGGAGACAATATTGGAAAGTAGAGGCGAATAGGTAAAGAATACTTGCTTGCTTACCTAATTGGCCATTAAAAAGCCGTTTAATGGATTTCGGCCTGCCTTACAACATCCTTCCAAACTGGTCATACCAATGGATGAAAAAACTTCCTCGATTTGGTCCTCCCAACGCAGATAATGTCGTCCTGTACATCGCACGAAATTGTCATCTGGCCGTACGCAATGGCTAGTTCTTAAGGCGCTGCGTACTGTCATTTGCCCATGCCGTAGAGAACTTTGTACAACTCATTGTTGGATTGGAAGCAGAAATCGTTGCATTGGACTGAAGATCTTACGTAGGACTTTTTTCTCGAATATTCCCAAGGCTGCTACATCGGTGCTAAATAGCGTCTCTGTTTCTGAGCAATGAAAAAGCATGGGGAAGATAAGCAACTTGTACAGTATTAGTTCTATCGCACAAGCAAGGTCTCCGCTACTCAATTGCCTATTGACAATAGCGATCCTACGCTTGCTCCCCACACTGACATCATTGTATCTAGCAACGGCGAAGCCAAGATAAACAAGATGTAGCTATCGGCCATAATCTGGGATCCAATACATCTTATATCCCTACTGATAGGCAAAACATACTTCGTTTTCCTCCAGCATTTTCTGCCAGACACATCCGTTCAATAGCGCCAAGGGCAGTAATAAAATGCGTACGCATACAACTGAATACTTCTGTGGAAAACAGCACCATTTGCGATAGACTACAGCTTTCCATAGAACACTTACCATAACGAAGTTGAAGAGGTCACATGATAAGGCATCGCCTTACCAGAAACCTGGCATGGTATCAAAGGGTGCGGAGTAGTTCATTCCTACATTGACGCAACTAAAGGAATTGTTCATGGTCGTTTGGAATTTTGCTTCGTCGGAATACTGTGCTCTGAGATTGCAGCAAAACCATGATCCCCTTTAAGCCTAGTGAAGGTTCTTTGACAGTCGACAAATTTATGGTGGGTGCTGATTTGTTTTTCACATGACTTCTCCAGGATTTCACGTTATGTGGTGGACTTACCAGGCATGAAACTGTACTGGTAAGGTCTCACCAGTGTTTTGATAAAGGGCTTCAGTAGTTCCCACAATACAGTTGTATGAAACTTATATGCTATACGAGAAGGCTTATACCTCAGTAGTTGGCGCATACCTTGCCATCTCCTACAGACAACAGGAAATTAAACCAATTGAGGACAAATGACATACAAAAGCAATAAACTTCTTAAAATAAAACTAAATTTTTTGTTCAACATAAAACGCAAACTGCTCAATTTAAATTTCGTTCAAAGCAGAACAACAACAAACATAACGAAATATAAAAGATTAAGAGAGATATACTTCAAGCTGTTTTAGTTTGATTATGAATTTCATTGTGGAAAATAAAATTTTCCACGCAATATTATATGCTCTACTGCTTCTAAACTAAGACACAATACAACTGACAACTAAGACGTTGTACAATCGGTATGAGTGTGAGAAAGTAGAAAGAGAGCGAGAGAGAGAGAGGGAAAATATAGGAAAACTAAAACACAGGCAAACGATAGTTTACCAGCAAAAAGATGAAAAATATCTTTGTTTATGGATCAGTTCATTTATATTCGGTTTTGTTGTTTTTATCACATGTATTAGAATAACAGTTTATTCTTCATTTTTCTCTTTATTTGTGTGTGTGTGTTTTTTTTGGTCTTTTACTAGTTTTTTAGTTTGGTAGAGAAAAATATCTCGTTTGATTTGATGCCCTACAGGGTCCGCCATCTAACGTTTTTTTTTCAACTAGTGCTTATTTCATGTTTGATTTGACAGATAATTAGTTTTATCCTTCCGCTGAACGAATATGGTTGTGTATACGCTTGAACAACGCTGGGAAATATTGCGACATTACTTTGAAAATCATGGTAATGTTGCAGAATGTGTGCGAAAATTGAGTACGGATTTTGGAAGAAGAGAAGCCTCGTCAGCTCCGTATGTTCGTTATCTTGTGAAAAAAGAGAAAGAAACTGGCATCCTCATCGGTAAACCAAAGCGTGAAAAGCCAAAAACAGTGCGTACACCCGAGAATATTTCTGCTGTGGCATCATTGAGACCAATTTTGCATAAAGACCTTGGTATGACGCCATACAAAGTCCAATTGGTTCAGGAATTGAAGCCAATTGTCCATCCAATACGTTTTCGCATCGATAAGTGGGCCTGCGATCGACTTACAGAAGATGCCGATTTTGGCAAAAAAAATCATATTTTCATATGAAGCTCATTTTGATCTTGGCGGGTATGTAAACAAGCAAAATTGTCGCATTTGGGACACAGAAAACCTGCACGCATACATTGAAAAGCCAACGCATCCAAAACGAGTCACTGTTTGTTGCGAATTTTGGTCTAGAGGCATAATTGGGCCATTTGTCTTCGAAAATGAGCAAGGAGTGGCCGTTGAACGAATTTTTGTTCACAAAAATTGAAGAGGAGGATATTGGCAACATTTGGTTTCAAAAGGACGGCGCTACGTGCCACACAGCCGAAGCTACACTCGATGTTTTGCGCCCTGTTTTTGAAGATCGCATTATCAGCCGCAGTTTGACAACCGTTGGACTATTATTTGTGGGGTGCCGTCAAAGATAAGTGTTACGCCGACAAGCCGGAGACAACTGACGCTTTAAAGGACAATATTCGTGAAGCCATTGGTGAAATACAGCTGCACACAATCGATAATGTGCTTAAAAATTGGACCGATGGTGTAGGCTACTGCATGGCCAGCCGAGGCAGCCATTTGAATGAAATTCTTTTCCATTATTAACCGGAAGGACTGTACTTTCATATAAAAAAATAAATTTGAGGAAATGTTCAGTAGTTTTTTTTAAAGCATTTACAAAAATAAAGTTATTTGGCGGACCTTTTACAAGGGTGGCTGAATCAACAAATTTATAGTCGACTCCGAGGGACAGATATTTTGAAAAATTTTTCAGCCCAATTTTATTTACTCTCAGAGTCTTTTTTCTTGAAATCTGCTGGTAGGAAGTCGTCGAAAAAAATTTTTTTTATTTCGTTTTGTTTGAAAAGTCAGGTCTGGTGTTTGAACTGTGGCTTAACGTCTAATAAGCCAACATACAACGTACAAGGCTACGACGACTTAAATAAATGACGACTCCATTGAATGTCATCCTAAATTCAACCTTGCCTAACGACCTGAAACGCTGGACCTCCAACTACCTTGGAGGTAGGCAGGCGTTCGTTGAGTTTAGGAGACAAAAATCTTCTCACAGGAGGATAAAGATGGGTGTACCACAGGGTGAAGTTCTGTCGCCTATTGTATTCAACATATACTTACACATCTCACATCACTCCCGTACTCTATGATATCATACGCAGATGACTGTACTGTTTTTGCTTCCGGCGTAAATATACATGATATCAGTGCAAATATAACAGCCTCTTTTACGTCCTTGGTGAAATTCTTCCGTAATAGGAAGAATTCTGCCCCCAAATCATATGTTTCTCTTTTCACAAGGTGGACGAAAGAAGTAAGAAGAACACTAAACGTTTCAGTGGAACGCAATATCATTCCCACGATTCGTTAGCCAAGTATCCTCGGGGTTACTTTCGATAACTTACTAGACTTCGCCGCACATGCGACCAACATCAATGCCAAAGTGAGGATGAGAAACAAGGTTCTACAGGCACTAGCAGGTACCACATGGGGAATGGACAAAGAAACTATCATCACCACCTATAAGGCTATCGGACGGTCACTCCTCAATTATGCTGTTCCAATCTGGACATCATTCTTGAGTGATACATAAGACAACACAGAATAACGCCTTACGGTTAGCCACAGGATGTGTAAAGATGACGAGTATAGATCACCTTCATGAAGAGTCCCAAATGTTGTCAGTTAGGAGACACAATGAAGTATTGACGAAACAATACCTCATTGCTTGCTATTTGTCATCCCATTCCAATCACCAATCACAATATAGTAATGGACAATACTACTCCGTTGCCGTATTAAACATGACTTCACAGCTTACAGAACGCACATCACCCACCTCATACCTACAATAGTGGACATATAGGCAGCTAGGGAAGCACAGCGTTCCCTACATCAAATTACATTCACGAACGCCATGGACGAACTTAGCCACAACAGGGTTTTAAATCGGCATTCACCACCAATCTCCCAAGGTAACCCTTGGTACCAGAACCATCCTGGCCCAGCTAAGATCAGGATGGGCGAACATCCTGAACTTCTATAGGGCAAGCATCATCCCGGGGACTTTGGATTGCTGCTCCTCATGCAATCAAGCACCACATGATACGGTGCAGCTATTTAGTTGTACCGCTAAACCGACAACCATGCGGCCCATAGACCTGTGGCTGAACCCATTGACAGCAGCAGACTTCTTACGACTACCAACTACATAACGATGACTACATAAATACACAACTAATAATACATAATTCCATCTCTAACCCATTCCATTTCCACCAGTACAACAAATTCAAACAATCTAACTCATAAACAAACTATCTTATGTCTACAGGGAGATATTTCCGGAGACAACAGCAAAACTGTTACAACAACAACGGGTTATCTTTTTGGCAACATTGTTTTAAACAGCTCACGCACGTTTCGTGTTTTGTTTCACTGTCAAACATCTTCAGTTTGGTCTATAATTTAATCATGAATCGTCTTACAAACGAACAACGCTTTCAAATCATTGAATTTTATTATCAAAATGCGTGCTCTGTTAAGAAACTTCATCGCGCGCTTCTTCCATTTTATGGTCGGTTTAATGGACCTACTGAAGCGGCTATTCGGGCTACTGTGACTAAATTTCGCACCAAATTTACATTGTTGGACATTACACCACCAACACGCTTACGTAGAGTGCGAACTGAAGAAAATATCGCAGCTGTATCGGCCAGTGTTAATGATGACCATCAATTATCGATTCGTTGCCGTTCACAGCAATTGGGCCGCCTCTGTTATTCAACAACGTGGAAAATTTTGCGGAAGGATTTAGGTTTGAAGCCTTTCAAAATACAGGTGGTGCAAGAATTGAAGCCGAACGACCTACCGCAACGCAGAATTTTCGGTGAATGGGCTCTCAGAATTGTCGATTTTGGAATGAAGATCAGCCAGAAGCATTGCAAAAGCTACCAATGCATCCAGAAAAAGTCACAGTCGGTTTATGGGCTGGTGGCATCATTGGACCGTACTTCTTCAAAGATGCTGCGAATCGTAACGTATCTGTGAATGGTGAGCGCTACCGTGAGATGATATCCAACTTTTTTTGCCCAAAATGCAAGAGCTTGACTTGTATGACATGTGGTTTCAACAAGACGGTGCCACATGCCACACAGCACGCGTAACAATGGACTTATTGAGAGGCGAGTTCGGTGAACATTTTATTTCACGTTCGGGACCGGTCAATTGGCCGCCTAGAGCGTGCGATTTAACGCATTTAGACTATTTTTTGTGGGGCCATGTTAAATCTCATGTCTATACAGACAAGCCCGCTTCAGTTGACGCATTGGAAGACAACATTGAAGCATTTATTCGTGATATACCGGCCGAAATGTTGGAAAGAGTATGTTAAAATTGGACTAAGCGAAAATAAAGATTTCATGAATTTTTCTGAATTTTTTGTGTTTTTTTTTTGAAAAGCTCTTAGAAAACCACCCATTATTAATGAACCGGAAAGTATTTAGAATCTGAAAATAAAAATTTAGATTAAAAAGGACAACCAAAAAAAAAAAAATAAATAAAAACTGGCAGTAAAATTAAAATGATACCATAATTTTGGTCAACCTTTACTTCTATCAGTAGGTCTTTACAGAAGTTGACAGTACCTGTTTCCTATCGATTTTTGAGTATTGCTTGAAGACTTGCTTAATTTTTAAAAGTCCAAAAGAAATTTCAAATTACAACGAATATTCTGCGCCTATGAATGCCTTGAATTCTCATGCAAACCTATTGTGTGACAGGGTAATTTATGGTCGAACTTGATTGCCATTATCGTTTAACTACTGTAGTGTATCTTTGTTTAGTTTTTTTATAATGTTTACTTGGCAATATATGCTAACACATGAGTGGGTATTTGCAATTGTTTAAAATAGGGGGGGTTTTACATGATTTTACAACAGCAAATACTACCCAATATTTCCATGGAATTACTAGAACTCTTATAAAAATTTGTTAGCCTTAGGGACAGTCAGTATTTAAGTTTCTTTAACAATTGAGAAGAGTACCTGCACATATGGAACACCCCTTTGCATCAAAACTAAGGGAAAAAGAAAAGAATTTCAACAAAAACTTCCAACTAGAAAAATACAGTAAAAAAAAGGACAAGAAATGAAACTGAAGTGATGACTGAGTAAATGAAATAAAGCAAATTGAATGTCAACATAAGGATAAATAAAAACAGCTTAAGGAACGAAAAGAAAAAAATATTCGAATGATATATTCATTTGCAAATAAAAAGAAAAAAAATACAAACAACTGTCTCTTCTAACACTCAACTCTATTAAGTTATTTTTTCTATGTTTCTAATGTGCAATCTTTTATTTCACTATTTATCTGGGAATCAGTTTTTTCTGTGGGTTCCTTTGTGAGGTTATCGTAACGTTATAATGCAATTTGCCACGCTTGTTTATGTAGTGACCTTGCTTTTATCTTCTAGATTTCCATCACTAAACCTTTATACCACTTAGTTAGTGTCAGTTTTGCTAGGGTTTTCCAGTGACTTCTCATTTAATTTCGTGATTTCATTAAACTGCTTAGATTTCATGGTACTTTAGTATATTTTTGCTTCATTTTTGTATTTTTAAAATAGTTTTTTGATTGACAGTATTTCCTAACAAGCAGTCAATTGGAAAAGGCTGCACAAAATCGTGCCTTTTTTCTTTTGAAATCGTATTACAAATTTGTTATAGGTTTGGTGGTATCATGTGAAATCGCCGTAGTCTAGTAGGTAGAGTGTTAGTTTATTAGACGTATGGCCATGAAGTCGCCGTGGTGTAGTAGGTAGTGTGTTGGCTTACTATTCGTAAAGCCCGGGTTCGTATCCCAGGTCAGACATCAAAAATGAAATATAAAAAAAAAAATATTTCTTCGGCGATTTCCTCTCAGCAGATTTCTGGCAAAAACTCTGAGAGTAAAATAAACTGCCATGAAAAAGTTTCTCAAAATTCTGTCGTTCGGAGTCGACGTTAAACTGTAGGTCCCGCCACTCACGTATAAAATTAACGCACACAACATGAGTGGTGTGAGAAGCTAGGCCGTAATCCTGACTGAAGGGTTGTAATGGCCAATTATGTATGTATGTATGTATGTATGGCCATGATTCAAACCAGAGATCAGCAATGAATCGCTTTTTCGCTACTCATACAGTGGTAGCCTTATATTTAGAAACGATGTTTCTGGAACAGAGTTCTCTGGAGTGACGAATCTAAGTTTAATTTGTCCCAATCTGATGGAAAAACGTATGTAAGACGTCCTCCAAACGAAGCCTTTGATCCCAGGTACACATACAAACATACATGTTGCAAAATCGTTTCTAATTATAAGGCCACCGCTGTAAATACTCATGAAATTTTGAGTATGAATGAATCAATAGTATTGAAATCCAACTACTCTGATTCATTCGTACTATGTACAACATTGATTTCCAAATACTAGTTGCAATGAGTATGAGTACAACGTTGACATCAAACTCATAACATTCGAAATATGTTTGATTCATATGCCTACTCATTTAGATTCATAAATTTAGAAAAATAATTTGAATACTTATAAATGATTCGAGTGATTCGAAACATTCGTCAAAATTTACAGTCTTGTCCGTTCGCAGCAATTGGGTCTCTGTTACTCAACAACGTGGAAAATTTTGCCGAAGGATTTAGGTGTGAAGCCTTTCAAAATACAGCTGGTGCAAGAACGAACGACCTACCGCAACGCAGAATTTTTGGTGAATGGGCTCTTGGAAAGTTGGCCGAAGATCCACGAAGCTCATTTTTGGCTCAATGGATACGTAAATAAGCAGAATTGTCGATATTGGAGTTTGGTGCGGTTTATGGGCTGGTGGCATCATTGGACCGTACTTCTTCAAAGATGCTGCGAATCGTAACTGTGAATGGTGAGCGCTACCGTGAGATGATTCGTCAAAATTTACAGTCTTACAGTCTTGTTGTTGCATTTACAAAGAAAGAAAAAAGACGCATACACAAAAAACACAAAGACAGCAAGCAGAGCAAACACACAACCTTCTTGTGAGTATTGTAGTGTTCGTACGCGAATCATACTTATTTTGTGATTCGTGTCTACGATGTGTAGTCATGGAGAGTCGAAATCAATAACATCATGCGTATTGCTAAGTATGAGTACCATGAATATTTCAAACTTTTAATATGAGTAGTATGAGTATGACATTAAAATAAGTATGAAGGCGTATAAGTATTAAAAATTATAAGTATATATGATTCGAATCTACTCATCGTTTTGAATACTCATTGCTCTGGTTCAAACCCAGGCCAAATATCACCAACCAACTGAAATATGGAAAATATTTTTTCGGTGACTTCCTCTCAGCAGATTTCTGGCAAAACTCTGAGAGTAAATAAAATTATCATGACTTTAAATTGTAGTTCCCGCCACTCATGTGTAAAATTAACGCACACAACATAAAGTGGTGTGAGAAACTAGGTCGTAATCCTGATTAAAGGGTATTAATGACTAATCACGTACATATGTATGTCACTCACATGAAATTTATTAATTTTTGCTTGAATTAACCTATAATCTCAAGCAGCTGACTGCATGCCATGTCATAAATTATTATAATTTATAAATTATCGTACCGCTATACACAAACAACACTACAATAATAAATGTAAACAATGATGTAAACAATGATGTTTACATTTATAGAGATTTCGAGAAAGTGAAGTCATGAACATTCGCCTTCAAGATCATCCATCAGACTGTTTACTCTGCCACATAAAAGGCAATCCAAAGTAGCGAGTGAGTTAGTGAAGTTCAGTCAGTCTTGTGTGAAGACGCAGTGTTTTTGAAGAGAGAAATCGTGGTTTGAAAATTTCCGTTACAAAGATCTGTCGAATAATTGTCTAGTAATTGTTATTGTTTATGCAAATAGTATAAACAGAGGAATAACAAAGAAAAGCAATTGTTGTTGTTTACATCAAGTTGTGTATAGTGCTACACAGAATTGTACGAACAACAAAGAATTTTAATTAAAACTAAACACAAATTTATTTTTATTTTATTTTTAATCTACAAACTCATGTTTTAAATGTTTTTAAAAAATAAGAATATAATTGTGGTAATTGTGGTCAAATCATATATGAGATTAAAAGGTTTTTGAATCAATTCGCCATATTACTCACTGGGCCTATGAGTGTTGTATACACAATACATCGTATTGGCTGCCATAACGAGCATAAAATGTCTTTAATTTAAGGGTTTTAATTATAAATTCATACTCGATTTTCAACAACTTCCTTTCAATTTAAAATCTCCTTTAAATTTTAAATCCTTTACTGAAAAGTTTTTCCCAAAATTTTTTTCTTTTTTTTGTTGTGGTTCTCCTAAAGACCTGAAGTATAATTCAATACATTTACCACACAGAGACATAAGTTGCCAATCATGTGTGTAAGTAGTTTTACACTCAAGTGAGTGATTTTGAAAAACTGTAACCTTTTGGAAGTGTGCAAAACGAGAGAGTGTATACAAATTTGATACACACATACATATAAATATATATACATTGGTCATTACAATCCTTCAGTCGGGATTACGGCCTAGTTTCTCACACCACTTCTGCTGTGCGTGTTAATTTTATACATGAGTGGCGGGATCTACAGTTTGAAGTCGACTCTGAACGACAGATTCTTGAGAAGGTTTTTCATGGCAATTTTATTTACTTTCAGTGTTCTCGCCAGAAATCTGCTGAGAGGCAGCCGTCGAAGAAATATTTCTTTGTATTTCGTTTTGTTGTTGGTGTTTGACAGGATGTACTAAGCCACATTACTTATTAGACTACGGCGACTACAACCCGCAAGATTGCAATATTGTCGCTGGTCTTTCATTATCTTTGAAATTTTTTGTTCATTTGAAATACCAATTTGGTTGCCTGAATATCAAATATCTCGCACGTCTTCTATACCTAGTCTTATATACCCTTACTTACTTACTTAACCCTATTAAAGGATTTCGTCCTGCCGAAACACATCCTTCTAGGCGCCTCTGCTTCTTGCGCGCCTACGCCAATTGGTCACATCAATCGATGACAGGGCTTCAACGATTTGGCCCTTCCAATGGATACAAAGTCGCCCTCTTCGCTGACTTCCGCAGATCCCCGCATCAAATACCCGTCTAGCTGTAGCATCGTCCTCCATTCGAACGACGTGGACGAGCCAGCGCAGCCGCTGGTTGTTAATACGCTGCACAACGTATATGTCGTTGAGGAGCTCATACAGCTCACTGTTGCATCGGACGCGGATATCATCACCAACTCGTACTGGACCGAAGATCTTACGCAATACTTTTCTCTCGAATATTATCAAGGCTGCTGCATCAGTGCTTAATAAGGTCCATGCTTATATACCCCTCATACGAAATGTCTAACTTTCCATTAGTCTGACGCATAACTTGGATTGAATTCAACCGATAGCATGGGCTGTGTTGTCTTTGAGGAATGCTCAGCCTCTAAGCCTTAAGGATACTCTGCAAGGCAAAGTCTAATGGCGTGGGATGACTATGCCAAATCTCTTGTACTGAATATGCAATGTCCGATGACCTGTGTGGCACGTTGTGCTGTTGTCCTTATAAAGGCACATGTTGTTGTTCTCCACTTCATCCCATTCAGGGCTAAAAAAGTTGTTAATTGTCATTTTATAGTGTCGTTGCCAGTGATAACCTGGCCAACATTATTATCAAGGAAATTTGGACTGATGGCTATGTCAACTAAAATTAGACAATAAACAGTGAGTTATTCGCTTTGCGTTGGGATGTAAATTTCACAACTTTATTTGGCAACATATCCATTCATCTACAAATGGATTTTATCGCTGAATATAATTTTTCTATGGAAATTATGATCACTCGTCAATTGCTCCAGAACCCACTCATCAAACATACATACGTTATTGTCTAAAGTCATGTACATTCCGTTCCGCTTGAATTGAATTTTTTACAGAGCAGGTCAAATGAAAGTCAGAGATCAACTGCTGCAGTGCAGAGCCCATTAGGCAAACACACATCTATGGCCGCTTACTTTCTGTTCGTGGGTCGATTGAATTTTGTATGACTGCTGGCTTAAGTTCGGACGCAAAATTCACTAAGTTGCGGTCTGAGAATGACAGAGTCCTAGTTAGCAACATAAACTCTCCTGCACATTCTTAGGGAGAGCGGTAATGTTTTCCGCTGATCTTTCTCTTTGTCGACAACAGTGTGTTTTGCGACAAAGCGTTAAAACCTTCGGTCTTTGCAGAAGAGTGACAAATAGATTAGAGATCAAGGTACGATAACATCACTCACTACAATCCTACATTCTTGCGGGCCACTGTCCCTTTGGTAGGCGTGACGAAAGTCCTGGCATTCCGGCAAATGACTTCTGCAGGAGCTGTGAGTCTCAGAAGGAAGAAGAGGTTGTCTGTTTTTCAACTCGTATGTCTCTTGTAATGAAAAGACGGACGATTTTAATCCCCATCTTTCCAACATCCTTGACTGAGCTCTCAAATACAAAGATTGCTGCAATAGCTGGGCTTATTTTGAGCTGGGATTATTTTCATTCAAGGTATATTTGATCCCCGGGTAGAATATAACCCCAAGAGTTATTAGTAACTTTTATGATCCCCATGTAACGCCTGAAATTAAGCTTCAGTTACAGTTTTCTTTATAGTTTACCAATCGATTTAATTAACCTGCTTTCACTCTCTCCGTATTGAACACTTCCAACCCACTTTTTCGAAACCCTTTAACTTAAAATCAGTTTTACTTTGGAAAATAACTTCTGATTTTATTTTCTCTTTTGTTTAGGGAGACATTTTTTTGTTTTTTTTTTTGTTTCCCCTTTTTCAGGTTTTACAAACAAAACAGGATTTTTTTTCGTTTCGTTATTGTAGATGTTATTGAGTATTGTTTGCCACATCATGCATAGTTTCATAGCACACACACACATGCTTGACGCAGAGAAACCCTTACATATGCAATCTTTACAAATAAAATTGTTGTTGATGATGTTGCTCTTATTGTTGTCATTATGTTGTATGGTTGTTGTTCCTTTTTTTATATGTATGTGCTGCAACAATTTGTCGACACATAAAATGTTATTCAAAGAGCGTAGGAGTACCAGTTGTGGAGGGAGAACAGAAAATTTTCATGCTTTTATGCATCAGAAGTTTTCAACACAGATGACGAAATTTTTTTTCAGTCTTTTGTGAACTCGGATTGTGTTTTATTTTTATTTTTCTGTAAATACTTGTGTTTGTTATTGTTGTTGTTATTGAATGCTGAAAGGTCTGAATAAAACACAAAAAAACTGGGTTTTCTCCGCATTCTTCATTTCAATGGTGTTTACAGAGATTTTTAAAAGAAAATTAATTGTGTATGAGGGCAAATAAAAACTAAAGGCCACACATAGATGTCAGGTTAGGTTAGGATAGGTTAGGTTGGAGTGGTGAATTTGATACCATATACCACGCATAACGGCTCGTAGTGAAGCCACGGGTAAGTGGCTAAGGGGTTTTCCCCTAAGTTGAAAACCAGCCTGAAAGTTTTATGAACGTAGCTATATCCTTGACATCAATGAATGATAACTCTGCCAAGCTGACAAGGAATGGAGAGCCAAATAAACTAAATTTGCGCCTCACGAGAGATGGCAAATGGCAAAGAAAATGGATAGCAGCTTCCTTCTCTTCAGCAGAGCCACAACCTCGTCAGTACATGTTCGATGGGAGCAGCAGTCATTCCGCATATTATCCCATAAGGCCGTGACCTGTTAGTATGGCCACTGTGATCGAGATGACCTTGCGATCAAGTTTAAGTAGCACATGAACGTCACATTGGATATTATGTAGGAGGTATTTGAGGCCATGACCATCTCACTTCGAGGTGATGTAAACTGGAGACCGAGATAGTGCGATTTGACCATGTTAGAGTTTTTCTTGTGGGCTTTTCTTGAGCCTTAGGCGAACAATTTTTAGCCGCAAACCATAGCGGTGTTTAAAACCAACCTTGATGTATGCACCAGACTTATGGAAAATTGATTATTTGGAGAAGTCGAGGTGAACACTTGAAGGATGTTATATTCCTCTTGTCATGGTATCAATAGGTCTTTTAAATGATTAAAAAATTTCAATATTATCTCACACACACTCTATTTTATTTAAATTTAAATATAGGAAGCTCTTAATGCAACCACCGTAGTCTAGTATGTAGCGTGTTGGCTTATAAGACGAGAGCCCTTGGTTCAAACCCTGGCTCAGACATCTCAAAACTTTAAAAATTTGGCAACTTGCTCTCAGCACTATTTTGGCAAAGAACTCTAAGAGTAAAAAAATGGCCATGTAAAGTTTCTCAAAAAATATGTCGTTTGTCACTCATGGATTACATTAACACACACAAGATAAGTGGTGTGTCAAGCTAGGTTGTAATCCAGACTAAAGTGTTGTAAAGACCAAATTATGTAAGGACGTAAGCTCAAGCGATTTGGAGGGACGGAGGAGGACGGATGTAAACTGGCCACCGAGATTGAAAGATTTGATGCCGTTAGACTTTTTTCTTGTAAAGATTTCTTAAGCCCCTGGTGTACTTAGATGCTGTTAGCAAAACTTTTTATTAAATTTTGTCTGCTTTTTTCAATTCCCACTTTTTGCTATAACTGACGTTATTTTCAGTTTGTCAACTTCTAGAGCTATACTGTTGATTTGTTATTGTTATGCTCTTCTAAATCTTAATCAAAATTAATTTAAATTTAGTATGTTAATAACAGCATAAAAACGAAAGGAAACTGCTAATTCGCTGGCAGCTTGTTGGCATTTGCTTGGCAATCGCATTGCAATTTTACACATATTTGCACATCTTAACACGTCTTATTTAAAAAATAAATGTGTCAGCATAAATTAAAAAGTGTTTAAAAACAAATGAGAACAACAAAGAAAAAACTTGTTCAGAAGGGCAATTTTCATTTTACAAGAAAGGAATTTCTATTAGAGTCGTTTTATACGTTCTCTTCTTTTCTTGTGATTCTCCATTCTTTTTCTCTCCAAGTGACATTATTTAAAATGTAATAATTTTTACGCTTCCGCTTCTTAACGTTATTTCATGACATTAAATTGTGTATGTTTGAAAATCGCCAAGAATTTAATATTGTTTGGAGGTACATTTCTATGCTTTACGCTTGGGATGCCCAACAATTTTAATGAGAATACCTTGCGCTGACTTATCTCATTTAAAAAAAGGAGAAGAACTAAGCAAGGAACCAGGTTAACGGCATTACAACAACGGCATTACAATGTTTAAATTTCAGTTTAAAGGCTGTAATAAATGTTAGACGTTGTTTCCTTTAAAAAAAAGAAAGAAAGACAAAAAAAATTTTTTTTATGAGACAGTTGTGACGTGTAAGAGCACAGGATATTAATTTCTACTTGAGTGGCAATTTGGAAAAAAAAAATGTTGGAAAGATGTTCACTGAATATCTTGTGTAAACCTTTTATTTGGGCAAGTGATTTATGTTCATATGCACCAAATAGCTTAGCTTCGGTATATTAATTTAGGCTGGTAGATTGAACCTTAAGACCATTTTAATCCATATAAAAATGCTGACACGATTGACTCAGAATATGATGTAGTTTCGAGGTGCTAGATATTGCAGCAAGCTTTATATTTGAGAGTTCACTCGAGTAAGTTAGAAAGTTGGGGATTAACAATCTCCATGTTTTCATTGCAAAAGGCTCACGAGTTGAAAAACAGATAGCATCTTCCTCCTCCTGAGGCTCACAGCTCCTGCAGAAGTCATTTGCCGGAATGCCAAGACTTTCGTCTGCTAGAATGTCATTGTATTGATTGCTGTTATCGTACCTTGATCTCTGATCTATTTATCACTCTACAGCAAAGAAAAAGGGTTGTTAGGCTTTGCCACAAGACACACTCCTGTCGAGAAAAAGAAAGATCTGCGGAAAACATTACCGCTCTTCCTAAAGGTATGCAGAAGTATTTGTGTCGCTAACAAGGACTCTGTCTTTTTTAGACCGCAACTTAGTGAACTAAAGTAAGCGGCCATAGACATGTGTTTGCTAAATGGGCACTGGAGCAGTTGCCAACTGCGTCTAACTTTTATTGGACATAAAATTCAATTCAATTGGAACTGAAGGTAAATGACTATAGGCAACGTAGCATGTTTGCCGACAAAACGAATAAGTCGCTGATTGTTGTGTAATTTAGGCTGGTTGAGTCATCGGTTCAAATTTCTTTGAGAACGACGTTGGCCATGTCATCGCTGTCAATGACAGCATTGAATTGGTCGTCGCACATGGCATATTCAGCTTGGTCATCCCACGTGGATATGAAACCTTGCTTTGAAACCTTAAGACCTACAGTTTAAAGTCGACGACAGATTTTTGAGAAATTTTATATGGCAATTTTATTTTACTTGCAGAGATTTTGCCAGATATCTGCTGTGAGGAAGTGGCCGATGAAATATTTTATAATGTTGCATTTTATTAGAGATGCCTGACCTGTGGTTTGAACCGTTGCCTCACGTCTAATAAGCCAACGCACTACTTACTAGACTAGAAGGACTTCAATGACCAAAGTTCCTGATTATAAAAAAAGTATTGAAATTTCTTTCAGTTAATTTTTAAATTATATGCTCCGTACGTTACTTTGTCCTTACATTGTATAAAATTTCCTTACCACACAAAAAGTTTATATTCGTGGTTAAAAATGTTCGACTTTGACGACTTTATTCTTCAAAATAATACATTGCCTGGATATGTTAAAAAAAAATAAAAAAAATGTGTTTTAAAGCCCCCAACTGCCATTTCGCTTACGTTGTGTATAAATTTTATTGTCTACCATCTGCCTGCTGGGGTGCACATAAATACAATAAAAGAGCTTAACATTACAACTTGTTAAGCTGTTAAATGGTTGTGACAAATAAACTTGAAATTCGTCGTTATTTTGTTTGAACGATGTGGTAGCTAAAGCTGTATTCAATTTTTTTTCTTTTTTTTTTTGTAAGTGAAATGAGGAAATTCTTTGCAAAATTGTTTCTCAGGAGAGAAATTTAATAAATTTTAAAATTTTAAATTTCTTTTTAATTTTAAAATATTATTACGCCTTTACCTTTTAAAAATGTTTAAAATATGGGCTCGTAGTTTAAAAATAAAATAAAAATAAATTTGTGTTTAGTTTTAATTAAAATTTTTTATTATTCGCATAATTCTGTGTGCCACTGTTCACAACGTGATGTTAACAACAACAATTGCTTTTCTTTGTTATTCCTTTGTTTATACCCTTTTCATAAACAATAACAATTACTATACAATTTTCCGACAGATCTTTGTAACGGAGATCTTCAAACCACGATTTCCCTCTTCAAACCCCCAGCTCTTTCACTCAAAATTGACTGAACTTCACTAACTGAGTCGCCTGCTTTGCCTTGTCTTTTATATGGTGAAGTAAACAGTCTGATGAATGTTCTTGAAGGCGAACGTTAATGACTTTGCTTTAACGAAATCTCCATCGTTGTTTACGTTTATTCTGTTGCTGTATTTTTGTTTACTTGTTTACCATTTTTTATGCTGGTGTTTGTTGTTACATGTATTAAGCAGTACGATAATTTGTAAACAGGTTTGTTTACTGCATTGTTTTATTTTTCTAGCTTTTGATTATAATTTTAATGTTAAGCGATGTAAAAGCAAAACACCGGTATTTTGATTTTTTTTCAGTTTCGTTACAATATTTTAAAATTTTTCTTTAAAGATTTTTTTAAATCGATTTTTCGGTACCTCTTACCAAAAAAAAATAAAAATTAAAAATAAAAACAAAGAATTGCAACAAAGCGATTTAAATTATTTAATCTTCTTTCCCCGACAAAACAAACGAACAAAAACAAATTAAAAAAAAACAAACAATATTTAAATAAATCCATAAACATACTGTTAAGAGTCCTTTTTCTTTTATTTTCTTTGTATTTCAAGAGGTGTTTGTTGTTGTTATTGTTGTTATTTGCACCACATTTATCTCAATCCAATTGTCAGTTTAACTGGCTTTTGTAGTCATTTTACAGTGCCCCAAATGTATACGACAAGTACACAACAATCGAAATGAAAACTGAAAAAAACAACTGCTATGAAGAATGAAAAGAAGTAAAACAAAAGGGGACATTGTAAAACCAAAAAAACAACAAAAACAACAACAATTTATCTGTACTGTTCCACAATAACACTAACCGTTATAATAATAACAACAACAACAGCTTTACTAAATGGTTATGGTGCTCCAAAAAAAGGACACCCCGGTTACAATAAAAATAAAAATGTTGGTAGCTTTAAAACACCTGTGTATTGTATGCTGATATTCATTCATGAGAATCAATGCTAACCGAAACAGAAAACTGAGTTAAAGGACAGACAAAAAGAAAAAAATATTTGAATGAAGGAATGACATTAAGTCGATTGTAAAAGCTGCTAATGTCGTAGGGAAACACATGAAGTCCTTTATTTTTATAAGGAATGCAATACACTTTCGGTGGATTTATGTTCAATTTCTTCTAAGAGCTTCTTGTGTTGCCCAGTGCAAGGTAAGCCCCCTTGTCATGATCCGTTAGTGGCGAGTTTGAATCAACACGAGCTCCGGATAAACCAGCCACATGCCTTAATGCCACGTTCGCCACCATGCCCAGATCTGCAAACCTACCGTACGCATAAAATGTATCGGATCGATTCCGTTTCCTTCATATCATGACAGCTTCTGCAGTAATCTTGGTGGCGTAGACCAAGCTTGTCAGTGAAACTGCCAAAAGCGCGGTGTCCTGTTAGAAATCCTGTTAGAATGTGGAACGTTTTCTTGTCGAGCTCAAGTAGTTCTCTGGTTGTCCCGCCGTTTATTGCTGGAGATAGCAGTTTTGAAATTCGACAAACAGCTGTGTTGGACCACCCACGGTTTGTTGAATTCCATATATATATATATAGGGTGTATATATCCCTTCTATCTCTCTTCCTCCGGCATCTACAAACTCTTTCGTGCCAGTTCATATCTTTTCATTTCCCTCTATGACACATGGAGTATCCGGTATAGAGAGTCCATACAACTCCTGACGTTCGTTGATTTGACGAGGTGGGATCCCAGCGCTTAAATTGCTGCTCTACTGTCCACACATATGATCAAGTTCGAAGGAGATAGGTCCTCGGTTTCTATCATACGTGCTGCTTGTTAAATAGCAAAAATCTCTGCCTGGTTAGGCAATATGTATGACCCCGTGCCAGTTTATCAGAAGAGACCTCAGATCGACTTCCGCATTCCATTTCTGTGTCATCCGCGAAAATTGTTACATCTTCGTCACCGATGAATCCTTCCCTTCTTGTATGTTTGTCCGAAAACAGTCTCCGGTACCAAATAGTCAAATCTTAAACCTGTATTATTTGATGATACTTCATGTATTATTGAAGCGTGGCCTACCGTGCATGATCTAAACATAAACGCTTACTTTAGTTCACTAAGTTGCGGTCTGAGAAAGACAGAGTCCATGTTAGCGACTCAAACACTCCTGCAGACTCTTAGGAAGAGCTGTAATGTTGTCCGCAAATCTTTTTTTTGTGACAAAATCTAAAAATCGTTTGTCTTTGCGGTAGAGTGATAAATAGATCAGAGATCAAGGTACGATAACAACAATCAATACAATGACATTATCGCGGACGAAAGCCTTGGCTTTCTGCCAAATGAGTCTCAGGACGAAGAAGAGCCTGTCTCTTTTTCAACTCATGATCCTTTTGCAATGTAAACATGGAGGTTTTTAGTACCCAGCTTTCTAACTTCCTCGACTGAGCTCTCAAATATAAAGATTGCTGCAATATCTACCATACTAATGCCTCGTAAGATAGTGTATAGTGTACAACCGCTGTATACATCCAGTAAATGATACGAGGCTTGTAGGCAGATGTCCTTTTACAGACGTACAAGGCATTTATCGCGTTCTTCATAATTTCCTCCGAGTTACTATGTCAGGACAATTTGGAGTCATCTTCTTTGAGATCCTCTGAACCGTGTCGTCATATTCGGAATAATGAAGCTCGGGACCTTGTACTTGTGAGTGGACAAGGCAAGTTCCGCTTTACCTTAAATGTTAGTAGCGTACATGTTTTATTCCATAAACAATGATATTTTTAAAGGTTCTCTCGTTTCGGGATTAACAGTTTTTGCACATTCGCTTTCACAAACGGTTTTGATGCTCAATTGCATGCGAGTAAGAGTTTATGCTGCAGTAAACAGTTGTAAAGCCACGCTGAAAAAAAATAACAGAGAGAGGTATTGCTATTGACATATTGAATTTAACAAACAAATAAACGTATTTATTATGTTTTATCTTCTCTTGTTATTGTTCTCTCTTTTGTACGTTACCAATTTGTTTAATACGATGAGAATCCCTTGGCCAGACGTTGTATGTTTAAAAATAATTGATTTAAACTTTTTCGTTTTTTTTCTCTTTTTTTAAACACAAAACTTATATGAATCTCCATGGGTACAGTGGCCTCTTCATTTAACGCCATTAATGTTAACGGCTAATTGGTTGTTTAAACAAGCTTAAGGGAGGATAGAAACCTCAAAAGCAAACCAAACCATAATTTGGTAATTTTGGTGTCATTGGTATTGACTTGGTTTCTTGCTTATCAAGGATTTATTTGTCCACTATGCTCTTGGGAGTACATTTTCGTAGGTTTGCGGGAGAGTGAGAAAATTACTCATGGTTTACTTTAAAAATTTTTTAGTTACTATACAAAGTGTGGAAATATACAGTGAGCGTTAAAAGAAACTGTACATTAAAAATATACATTAATAAATTACTGTTATTTTTATTTTAAAATTGTTTCATTGCCAGTTTTTAAAATTGAAACAAAAAAAAAATTTTTTTAAAATTCGAAAAATTAACAAAATTTTTCGGGCACTCTCCTTAAGTGGTAAAAGTTTAGTTTGGTGATTGTTAGAATTTTATCCTTAGTGTACAGTTTCTTTTGACACTCACTGTATGTAAACATTTCTAAAACACTCTCCCTCTCCCTCTGCCTCTCCCTCTCTCTCTCCTTTCTTTAGTTGGCTGTTTAAATATTTACAGAGAGTAAAGTTAATGCTGTCTTTATGTATATGTTCATAAGACTTAAGCGTTGGCCATTAATAATTTAAAAAATTCTGTGTTAGATGTGGCACTCAACTACACATTTACACAATTTACAGGACACTTTACCATCCACACTCATATACTATATAAACACTATGTAACCACACCAGATATCATGGCATTACCAACGTTTTGAGAAAGATAAGGAAAATTAAAACAAATTCTACAACAAAAATTTAAAGAATTTCTGTCACTATGTCAATAGCATGTTTAATGGCAACTGTAAGTGTGCTGTTAATTACTTAACAGAGTAAATAAATGTTTGCCGCAAAAGATTTCATTAATTCGCTTGTAGTAATAAGAACTGCAAGTGAAGTTTTCAGAACTATTTAAGTTTATATTAAGTAGGAAAGACATTAATGAAGTAGGTTGATATGTCAGCGATTTGGTTTTTTGTTGATTTTGCTACTCGAATTAAAATTACAACTAGACTTTAATCATTGACCACCATGGTATGCATCCAGTGCATAATTCCTGAGCTAAGGAAGGTTAGGTTATCTTAGGTTAGGTTATGTTAGGTTAGGTTGTGTTAGGTTAATTCACTCGGTGATCCTTATGGTCCTTTGTGTTACTCAGTGTGAGCTCAGTGCTATTGTCATGATCCGTTAGTTGTGGGTTTGAACCACCCCGAATTTCGAATGAAAACCTACCAGTTCCCTTAGTGGCACGTTCGCCACCGCCGTCTATGTTGAAGTGAAGGGCACTCACATAAGAAATATACCTATTAGATTTCTTTCAAAACGTGGCAGATTTTGAACTTATCCTAGTGGGGCAGATCGAACTTGACAGCGATTCCGCCTATAGCGCAGTGACCAGTATGAATTCCTGTTCGAGTGTGATGCATTCTCTTGTCCTTGCTTGACACACATACATACATAATTGGGCATTACAACAATTCAGTCAGGATTACGGCCTAGCTTCTTACACCATTTATGTCATGTGTGCTAAATGTATACATGAGTGGTGGGTGGGAAATAGAGTTTAAAATCGACTCCAAGTGACAGATTTTTGAGAAACTTTTCATGGCAGTTTTATTTACTCCCAGAGTTTTAGCCAGAAATCTGCTGAGAGGAAGTCGCAGAAGAAATTTTTTTTTTCATAATTCGTTTTGATGCCTGACCTGGGGTTTGAATCGTGGCCTTACGTCTAATAAGCCAACACACTACCTACTAGACTACGGCGACTTCCTTGCTGGACACAGTATTTTTGAAATTCGATAAACAGGTCTGCTGGGCCAACTATGGTTTGCTGAATTCCAAACTGATTTTTCCAATTTAAAAAAGTATACCTGTAGGGGCGCATATATCCTATCTATCGTCTCTTCCTTAGACATCTCCGATGCCTTCTGTGCCAGTCCGTCCCCTCTAATCGACATTGGCATGCAACCCAGTAGTGGAGGGTGTTGTGTCGACGTATTTATTAATTTTTAATTTTTTAATTTTATTTAATTTTTGAAACATCGGTGAAGATCGTTGAATAAATTCCTGAGTTACAGTCTAAGGATTTCCCTGCAAGCCTTCTGCATATCATTATGGCCTATCTGGCCAGATGCTCTCTCTGCAAAAGCTATTCTTAGAGAAACTAGGTCGTAGTCCTGACAGAAGGATTGTAATGACCAGATATGTATGATATTCGTGGACATTTCATACTCCATTTTCTGTGATATTATGTCTGCCAGAAGTCGAATATTATTCCGTTTAGGAATTTTTTTTCTTCTTATAAAGGATACTATTGTGGTCTTCCTTGAATTTATTCTAAGGCTCTCTGTTTGAATAATTTCGCAGAGAGTTTCTGCAAATCTTCCAGTAGCCATCAAGACTTCATTATCGGAATTTACCCTGACTCAGATAGGTGTTCATCTGCAACCAGGCTTTACATTAATGGTAAATGGAGCTCAGCCTGTGGGTACCGCCTAGTTGCGTCGACTTTTATTATTTAATTTCCAGCACAAGTATTCCCAGATCGTGTGAATGGATGACAAACACGTGTTGATATCATATCTCAATGACCTTTTTAATCACTTAAAATTCTTTATGTATCTCATGCAATTACTGAAATTACCGACATTACTCGACAATTTTCATTTCGTTATTTATTTATGGCACCAAATGCTCAACGAAATTTCGTTAAAATCGCTATTATTGTTGCTTCAAGTTGATTTGCGCTGAAAAAAACAAATAAAAGTTAACAAAAACTTATACTCGAAACTTTCAAAAACAACAGTGAAATATGCAATTAAACGGCATTAAAAGGGAAAAGAAAAAAGAAAACAAGTTTTTATTGCATTTATTTCCTTTTTTTCTCTCCTCTATTTCTCTTTCTAACTATACCTCTATCACTTTTACTGTGTTTTTGTTTTATTCTAGTAATTTGAAATGAACACGCCATTGTTTTGTAACAAACAAAACAAAAATGAACCACGTATTCATATATAAACATCCTTCCGTTTCCGTTTTATAATATATTTACACTTATGCAAGCAAGCAGAAGTTGGAAGATGGTGGCAAATAATACCACCACTAAACATGACAACAAATTTCAATGTATTTGCAGTCTTTTTCTAATATTTTTCAAATTGCATTTCGTAGCATTTAACAACAATTACGTACTCAAAATGTGATATGTGAACCACTTGTACGATGTACAATGCATATGTATGTGTTTGTTAAAAAGTTGTATACAGTATCGAGTAAAATAAAACGAAGTAATGAAAACACATGAACGACGGCGACGTCTAGTAGGTAATGTGTTGGCTTATTAGACATGAGGCCTCGGTTTAAACCCCAAGTCAAATATGTCCAGCAAAACGAAATACAAAAAGTATTTCTTCGGCGACTTCCTCTCAGCAGGTTTCTGACAAAACCCTGAAGAGAAAATAATATTACCATGAAAAGTTTCTCAAAAATCTGTCATTCCGAATCGACATTAAACTGCAACTCTCGCCACTCATGGATAAAATTACAACAGGCAACATGGGCGATGTGAGAAGATAGGTTGTAAACCTGACTGAAGGGTTGTAATGACCAATTATGTGTGCATGTTAGGTTAGGTTAGGTTAGAGGACGTGTACTTGTCAATTAAGACAAGTACAGTACTCGGAGGTCAAATTGACCCATTGTACAACGTCCTAGTTTCTCACACCACTTATGTTGTGTGTGTGATAATTTTATACATTAGTGGTGGGACCTACTGTTTAAAGTCGACTCCGAACGACAGATTTTTGAGAAACTTTTCATGGCGATTTTATTTACCCTCATAGTTTTTGCCAGAAATCTGTAATTTGTTTTGATGTCTGGCCTGGAGCTCGAACCCTGGCTTTACGTCTAATAAGCCAACACACTACCTACTAGACTACGGTGACTTCAATTAAGTAGGTCGATAGACAAGTAGGTTGAATGAGAGGAGACCAGCCAAGTTTCTCATGTCTATTGACGTACACGTAAGCCATCATGTAGGCTTATTGTGCGCTCACCATTAGAAATTCTACATTACTTTCTATTGGAAGTTTCTGCAACATACTCCAATCCACTCTTTTCAGATGATTTAGGTGTAATATAGTGGCGTCTCCATTTCGAGCATACAAAAGCTGGGCAATGACACAAAAAGTACTCAAGCATGTCCTGCATTCATCATTTTCCACCATGAAAATACGTTTCAGGTGTGCGTATCGGAATGTCAGGCGCAGTTTCCCGTATTAATGTCATCCTTATTTAGTTTCAAAATAGTCATAGTTTTTTCGGCAATAGGATCCAACCCAAAAATTTTTGTAATTCTACATACTGTGCCATTAATCGAAGTGACGTTTCCGCCCACCTCCTCAGCTTGGTCTTTAATGCGCTAAAATGTATTGGGCTATCCAAGTTGATGGTGTGTAATGTGGCTCTATGATCCATGAATACTATGTAATGCGTACACAATTGGAGTAATTATTGATAGCCTGTTTATAGTCGCCGTAGTCTAGTAAGTAGTGTGTTGGCTTATTAGACGTAAAGCCAGGGTTTGAGCCCCAGGCCAGACATCAAAACAAAATACAATACTTCGGCGACTTCCTCTTAGCAGATTTCTGGCAAAAACTATGTGAAAGTAAATAAAATTGCCATGAAAAGTTTCTCAAAACTGTAGGTCCCGCCACTCATGTATACAATTTAACAAACACAACATAAGTGGTGTGAGAAACTAGGTCGTAATCCTGACTGGAGAGTTGTAATGACGAATTATGTATGTATGTTTACACTCCAGGAAATTCTTTAATCCCGTATTCATGTATGTTATTGCCTTAATCGTCATATTGCTTATTACTTATGATTACTAGCCCAGACCATACATACCTCCTGACCGTGCGTACCATCATTTGAAAACCCGTATTATGGTCCAGTAGCTATAGTCAAAGTTTGTTTACTGATTCTTCTATATAGGACACCAGTTTCGTTCTATCACCATGTTTTGAGCCATCCTTGTAGTAACTACAACACCCCATGGTATTGACTCGTTTGACCAAGAAAGTCAATCTGGTATTGGTGTGGTGCAATTAGCTGTTATTGATATGTTGATCGGAAATTCAAGCCACTACATAATATTCATAAGCGAATATTTACTTATAAAACGCAACGCTAACTAACTGACTAACTTCTGATTGGAGTGGAAATAACGAATTTAAAAAAACCATTGTTGAGTTAACAAACCGTGGTTTAGTGGGTACAAACATATGCAGCTTATCTCGAAATATTAGATTTATTCTTGGAGATAACTTTATTCATAAATAACTTCTTTACCTAAAGTCTGCCTGCAAGCCATTCAATTATTCTCTGCTGAATTTACTGGATTTCTGAGTATTTTATTTAAGCGTTCAATCAATACTACATAAACAGTAGCTATGTTGTACGACATTATACAAACGTCTCAAACCTGATAAGTACGTCCATAGAAGTATAAATTTAAATAAATTTTTTTTTACTCTCCACTGTTGATTGCATGTTTGGAAATTTGCTTGTAATATGTGAGTGTGTAAACAAGTGGCAATTGTTACAACAGCAACAGCAACATCCAACCACTTGAATTTAATTTCTTTTTAAAAATATTGTTAACGTAGTTGTTGCTATTGTTATTTCATTGTATCTACATATTTTAATATATAGGATCTTCCAATAGTGGCTTCTGATTTGCATAATTAGGATACCAATGACAAGACAGAGCTACGTGTCATACAGGCCATTTGCCATTGAATATCCACGATACAACCGACTTGGGTGCATGGACATCTTATATGGAGGTGATGTGTACTGGCCACCGAGATCGCGGTGGACAACATAATGACTTCAATAAAAACTTGCAATGATACGCCACACATACATACATACATACATTAATTGGTCATTACAACCCTTCAGTCAGGATTACGACCTAGTTTCTTATGTTGTGTGTGTTAATTTTACACATGAGTGGCGGGACCTACAGTTTAAAGTCGACTCCGAACGACAAATTTTTGAGAAACTTTTCATGGCGATTTTATTTACTCTCAGAGTTTTTGCTAGAAATCTGCTGAGAGTCGCCGAAAAAATACTTTTTGTATTTTGTTTTGATGTCTGGCTTGGGGCTCGAACCCTAGAACCTACTAGACTACGCCACACATACATGGTTTAATTTAAACCTAAAGATAGAAAGACATTAAATGAACACCTTTTGTTATCTGTTTAACATCAAACCGAACGTAAAGGAAATGAATGTTTTGAAAAGCGGAACAAAATGTTTGGGGGGCATTTTAATTTGCCTTCAATGCTGATCGTTTTGTCAGTAAATATATATGTCCGCATATGCGTTTAAATATACATGTATACGTATGGATGGGTGTATGTATAGAAGTACTGCCTGAATTTTACTGTAGCAGTTGCAATAGCAATTGAAATTGTAATTGTAATTAAGCCTTAAATGAAATTCATTTACACAGAATTTAAATGCAGAAATTTTGCGAACATTTTCTAAAAAGTAAACATATTTTTTCCACGAAAAAAGAAAAAAGATTTTAAAAAATACAACAACTTACACAGGAAAAAGGAAGGAAAAAAACAAAATAATTAAAGTAACTGCACATAAGATAACTACTTTCTTGAGAAGACTGAAAATTAAAATCTTTCGTGATAATGTACAGAACTGATGAACAAAATACTCTGAGAGTAATATAAAATTGCTATAAAAAGTTTCTCTAAAAAATCTGTCGTTCGGAGTCGAATTTAAATTGTAGGCTTCGCCATTCCATGTATAAAATTAACACACACAACAAAAGTAATGTGAGAAGCATTCTGAGTGAGGGGTTGTTATAAAGAATTACGTATGTAAGTATGTGTGATATATTAATATTGCGCCGTATCAGTTTTATAATCCTCTTATCAATTTTTCTCCCTGTTTTAAATTGGAAACTCTGTGTTATACCATGTTCAGACATGCGCTTATATTTAGTAAATCGCAATAAACGACATTATTGATATCAATATTTCATATAAAATGTCAATTAATTATTGCTCAATAAATTCATAAATTGTTATAATATTGATTAAAACTTCAAATACAGCACTGTCATAAGTACGTTCAGTGAGCATATTACTATTTTATGAACACTTTCTATTGATATTTGACAACTCAAATGTCAACAACAAACAAAAACAAAACAACGACAAACAAAAAAATGAAGCTCAGCAGAAAGGGATAAGAAAATATTTCCAACTGATGTCATATAAAAAAGAATTTTAATAACATCAAAGACTTGATGTCGTATTTAATTTTTTGCCCTTTCGATCCCAATGTTGTTTGATGATAATTTATAATTTATTTCGAAAAGTTATTTATAATACCCTGAACTGAGATATTACTGGGAATCCAGTTCCTGCTCTGAAGAAAGCGGCTTCTGTTTCTACCTGTCTTCTCCAAATATGGCTGACCTTCTAGGTCTTGACTGATAATCTATAACAGTTCTCGCAATCTCATCCTCGAAGAATATGAATATGAAGAATATGTTAACTGACCGGTATATTTTGAAGATACGACGTATCTTCAGTATTATCAAATTTTTCTTTCTCATCTTTCTGAGAGAAGCCACTTTGGAGTCAGAAATATTCCCTACCAAGCGCAACAGCTCGGCGTTTCGGTTAATCATTAGTAAGACCTTTTCCAATGTTAAATTGTTTTCCATTTTTTCTCAAATTTTTTTGGCACTAATATTCGCGATTAAATTAAAAGCAATGTTGTCGAAGCAATCAGCTGTTTTGTTTACCACCTGTCAAATAAATTTTGTGTCTGAACACTAAAAATCAATAAAGCGAATAATAATTCAATAAAAGTACATGCCTGAACATAGTATTAAGTCGCCAAAGGTACCCTTATTTGTGTAAATATTTTGCATCTCATTTCCTTGGCTTATTTTTATGTAAAATTTTACAAAAACCTTGTAATACGTAGGTACTATTTTTGTAATTTGGAAAAAAAAAAGTGATAGTATGGAACAAAAGTTGACCGCCATATGAAATTACAAACAGAAAGTCAGAAATTCTGTTGACATGACACATCTTTAAGTATTCATTTTAAGCAGTTTGCTTACAAATTCAACACCTTTTACTTTAACTTATAACGGCTTTAAAAGCGTGTTGACTTTTCGAATACTTTTATTGCCCACTGCATTAGCAATGCCGCATCTCATTTTCTTTCATTTAAAATTTCATTCCGAAACCAAAACTTTTCTTATTTCGAAGGTTAAACAATCACTTTTAATAACATCTTAATTGGCTATTAAATGTTTTTTATTAAAATAGGAAAACTTTTTCGGTTACCAAACAATATACGAAAATGAAGTGAAAAGGTTGGCATTCAAATAAAAAAAGGAAAAATGGTTAAAAAAAAAGTGGAAGTAAAAGTAAAATGACAAACCACCAAAAGAAATTTCAAGAAATTAAAAGAAAAAAGGGAGCCCAGGTGTTATTTTAAGCATCGCAATAGCAATAAGACAACAATACTAAAAAATAGAAGTAAAACAGAAACAAAGTTTTCTCGAAGAGAAATTTTTTCAGATTGCCTTCAAACTTTTATTGAAGGGCTAGCTATACTTAATTAATGCCAAGGTATTGATGAAATAAACAGAAGAAGTAAAAGCAAGAAAATCAATGGCTTTTTAAAGAAAATTTCAAGACACTTTTAATATGAGAATAAGATTTAAAGTAGGGAAAACAAATAAATTTAACAGGAATATTTATAGTGAATATCGCCGTCTATTATTAGGTAGTGTGTTGGATTATTAGACATAAGGCCTGGGTTCAAACCCCATATCAAATATCTCCAACAAAACGAAATCTGAAAGACAATATTTCTTCGGCAACTGCCTTTTAGCAGATTTCTGGCAAAACCTCTAAGACTAAATAAAATTATCATGATACCATGTATACCATATTATATATAAAAATAACAGAAATGGTGTGTAGAGAAACCGTGACTTTTTAAAGTTCTAATTTGACCTGTTGATCGTAATTTAAGTGTTTTTGATTTTATATAAGACAAGAACGAGACAAAATGGCGAATAACGAATTTATAATTGCGCCTTATCTAACCTCACCTTTGGCCAATTCAATGAAAGTTAATAGTATTTATGGAGAGCAACGTATTAAACAAGCTTACCATTACTATCCCTTTCGCAAAGACATAGACTCACGTCCAGGTTTTAATATTCATGTCCCATACGTAAGGAGAGCAATGTAAAGTTTAAGGACACTACCTTCGATAACATTTATAATGAGGCCATAAACCCGGTGATATCTATGCCATCAGCTATAGAGCCGTTAATTAAAAAAGAAATTAAGGACACCAAAGTACCAATTGTTTCCTGCAAATCCGAAGAGAATAAAGAGGCCAAATGTGAGGCGGCCAGCACCGCAGTTACACCAACTGCAAAGAAATCTGAAGAGACGGCTCCTAATACATCACGAAGATCTTTAGGTTCCACTAAACCAGTTGTGGCTCGCAAATCAGTGGTGGCACGCAGACCAAGTGAGCCTATTAAAGCATCGGACAATAAAAATAGAAATAATGCTTTTAATGTGCAGAAGATTTTAAAAACAATCAAAATGGTACCAAATACCAGCACTCGTTTAAGAAGATAAATTTGCCCAAACTCAAGGAACTCAAAGAGATCGATTTGAATGCCTTTGACATAACGAGACAAATTGAGATACGCATCTTTAGGGAGGCCGTTGATAAAGCTAAAATGGATTTATTTTTTTTATTGATTTGAAATGATTTTAAAGTAATGTTTTTAAAAACTGCTTTTTAGTATTTTTTGTATTGTGTTGAGGTTATTTTTTGGTGTTTTTTTTTAATATTTTTGTTGTTCTTGTAGTAATTTTTTTCTGACTGTCTTTTATTTTTAATTTTTATTTTTTAATTTTGATTTGAAAACGAAGGTGCCGTTCACGCCATTTAAATATAGAGAAATAAATTCGAAGCTTTTACTCATTTAGTGATTAATATTAAAAAAAAAAGAAAAAATCAAGTCTAAATTCTGGTTGAACGGAACAAATCGGACAACAGTTCAAATGGAATTGTACAAGATACGTAGGCTAGCTGACATAACTGCAGCAATGATAATATAACGTGTTGGATCTAAGGCCACTGCACACGGTAATGGGGTGTGGTGGAAGTGGTGGGAGAAGAGTTTCACCAGATATTTAGAAGAGGATTCTAAGCAATTATTTGACAGATTTTTGACAATCTTTTCATGACAACAATTTTTTATTTACACTCAGAGTTTTCCCAGAAAATTGCTGAGAGGAAGTCGCGCAGTTTTTGAAGTCGCCGTAGTCTAGGAGGTAGTGTGTTGGCCTATTAGACGTAACGCTAGGGTTCGAGCCCCAATACTTTGAGAGCGATGAAGGTCAGGCCATTTTTTCTAGCGACAAGCACTTAGATCGATGATTATCAACTGCTTTTGGCATTAATTGAATGCTCCAGATACCAATGGCATGTTGTTTCAACCCATCATTATGACTCAAAACTCATGTTGCATAGTATGTACTACATGAGGGGTTCGAGGGCTTGGTTATCTCATATAGAGGTGATGTGAACTGGTCTGTCTTGTGCAGTTTGCGAAAGTTGTATGTGTATACAAATTACTTACAAACCACAGAGACCACAGAGGTGGTCACAGATTCATGAATAATTGAACATTTCGCATACGCTTCAAACAGAGAAACCGTGAGCTTAGTTCCACACATAATGACATCAATATGTCTTAACAGCGACATGTTTGAAAGCTTATTGAAAGATCAGATATTTCTTTGCAAACGAATTAATTTCTCAATTAAAGGATTTAACAGTAGAAGCTCAATTGAAGTCATATTTACTAAAAATAAAGATGTGGATTCTATTTATTCTGCTTTCCGTATAAAGCTTCATATTCCATCACTTGTAACGCTTCACATTACAATACCTTTTACTGTGGTTGAGTTGTAAATTAATTTCCAGTAAATCTTTTTTTTTTGTTGATCCTTCCTTATTTCTTTATGATTATATATGTATGTATGTCGGTGTATATATTTATAATAATCGTTATGCTATTAATTTTCAATTACTCAAGTCGATTAATTACAACATTTGCCAGTAGTTCTCCGGTATTGTTTCAGATGTATTTGTACTCCATTGCCTAGGAAACAAATTATTGTGTGTGACTTATTGCCACACTTAATAACTCTCTTGTTCTTTACATGAAAATGTAATTTGTCAAATGATTCCTTTCTTTTCTTTATAATAAAGACTGTATTCAAGGCATGAAGATGCACATACTTACAAATAATCATCAAGATTGTAATAACATGGCTACGACTTTTAGTTACTGTACGAATAAAACTGAACTGAAATAAGAAGACATTTTCATGAAATTTAATTCGGATAAGCAATCCTTAATTGAGGAGAGCTTTACATTACTAATGCCATCTTCAAGTGTATCGTAAAAGGAGTAACCACATACACAGTTGGTCATAACAACCCTTTAGTCAGGATTAGAAGCTAGCTCCTCACACCACTTATGTTGAGTGTGTTAACTTTATACATGAGTGGTAGGACCTACAGTTTTAAAGTCGACTCTGAACGACTGATTTCTGAGAAAGTTTTCATGCCAATTTTATTTTATTATCAGAGTATTTGCCAGAAATCACCTGAGAGGAATTCGCCAAAGAAATATTTTTTCAGATTTCGTGTAGCTGGAGATATCTGACCTGGACGTGGCTTACAATCAATTTTATAAAAATATTTTTGCCTTTCTGACAAAGTCATATGTCAAGGCCATGTCTTAGTACTGTAGGGTAATGAACAACAATTTAATTGAGATGAATGTAATATAATAAAAAAGGTCACAGGGCATATATTGATTATATTTGGTATATGGTTCATTAAGCACAATTAATTTAATTGTTTTACTTCGTAATCAATTTGTGGTTAAAAACATGGCCACAGGTTTAAGGGATTAATGGTGAGAACATGAGAAAATCATTGAAACTTAAATGAAATAATAAATAATCACTTACTATTATATAGGGAGGGCCATCTATCGGTTTAAATTTGAACCGTCAGTTATTTTAAATCTGGCAATACTTATGTCATTCTATTCTGGCACAAAATTCAGTGGATTATCTCCACTGAACGTAATGAATCGATTTAAACTTGAGCAACGTTGGGATTTATTGGGACAACAAGAAACGGCAGGATGATGTTGATTTTGCAAAAAAAAAAAATATCTTTTCGAATGAAGATCATCTTCATATTGGTGGGTACATTAATAAGCAAAAATGCCGTATTTGGGGCTCAGAAAACCCCAACGTGGTCTTACAGAAGCCAATGCACACATTACGAGTAACTCTTTGGTGCGGCTTGTGAAGCAAAGGCATATTTCTTAGGAAATGAGGACCGCGCAATCATTACGGTCAATGGAGACACCTTTTCTTATCATGAAATCCGATTTTTTTACCCGTTTTTCATAGCATTGATGTGAACGATATTCTGTTTCAACAGGATGGTGCAACTTGCTACTCGCCTCATGCCACAATCGATTTATTACATCAAACGTTTGATGGCCATTAAATTAGCGGAAATGGTGATGTCAATTGGCCGCCAAGAAGCTGCGATTTGACATCGTATTTTCTGTGAGGCCCCGTTAAATAAAAGTGCTATGCCGATAAACCAGAGACAATTGAACATTTGAAGGCCAACATTCGTGATGCCATTGCCAAAATACGACCCCATACAATCGAAAAAGTCCGCGAAAATTTGTCTGATCGAATGAGGTACCGAGAGGCCAGCCGCGGCAGCCATATGCATGGAAATAATATTCCATTTCTAATCGAAACAATTGTAGTTCAAACAAAAACATAAATTTGGAAAAATTTCAAATAGTTTTTGTTTTGATTGCATTTTTAAATTTAAACTTTTAAATGACCCACCCACCCATTTATTTAATTACTGAGCTTATGCTCATATTTAGTATATAAAATCCATAATAGCAAGTACACGTGACGTATGAGTGATATTTAATTGCATTGTTTGCATACATGACAAAATCAAAAATTTTTTATTGCATACTTTTCAGAGTAACTATTCAGGTACATGTAATATGGTGCGTATGAGTAATATAAATATTTCAATTGCAATTAAATAGTACGTTTACCATTAATTTGGAATTAAATAACATTTACAAGCTACAATATAGCAATTCTAATGGATTTTTTTAGTTTTTAAATCTTTCGAGATATCCTAACCGAAAAGTAAATACAAAAACTACAATTCTAGGCAATATTCTAGTGGATCTTCCAAGTCTTTACAACCAATAAAATAAATTTATCAAAATTTCACAAAGTTTTTGTTTTATTGCATTTTTAAATTTAAAATTCTAAATTGCCCACTCTTTATTTTAAGATGTGCTAAGTTTATTTACTTTAAAAATGTTTTTTTTATCTTGTATCGGGAATTTATGATTTTTGCATTGATATTTTTCTGATTTTTTTCAATTATTGAAGTGCCTTAATCTGTTTGCTTTTCATTCTATGATATCGTATATCAAAGCGGAAAGTAATATTTGGTTTTTTTTCAAAATTAATTTCGTTTTTCTGATTATGTATGGCGTTATTTTGTAATTTATAGTCTCTACTCTGCTCCTAATGTGTGTATTGGACACCCCATAAAGGCAAACTCCATGATTTTTTGCAGCTTTCCCTATTATTTTCTTTTGATGTAAACGAATGTGTATTTTTATGCTAAAGAATATTGAACATAAAGCACAACATTCATGTGTTTATTGTTTTTATAGAATCCAAATATTTATTTTCTCTTTTTTATTTATTTTTATTTATTTTATGTGTGTTACCATCTAAAAACAAATACAAAACATTGTTTAAGACTCAAACACCCTTATGAAGTAGACAAATAGTAGAAATAACACTTTAAAAAATTTATTTGTATGTTTATAGACGTAAAACCAATATTAAACTGTCAACAGACAAACAGGCAAAAAGACAAATAATTGAAAAAAAAAACAAAAACAAAACATGAAACTGCCACAAAGTAGTCGTCTAGGCACACATACAGTTTGAGAGAAATGTGTTTCAAAAAAATAAGGGGCGTTCCACACAGTAAGGTATTCTCATTTAGCATATGTAAGGACATTGTTTGTGAAGTCGCCGAATTCTAGTAGGTAGTGTGTTGGCTTATTATACATGAGGCCATGCTTCTAACCCTTATTTAGACATCTCCAACAAAACGATACATGAAAAATATCTCTTCAGCGACTGCCTCTCAGCAGTTCCCCAAAAAGAAAAAAATCTGTCGTTCGGAATCGACTGCTAGTCAAGTATAAAATTAATCAGTGATGTGAGAAGGTGGGTCGTAATTCTGACTGAAGGAACAATTATGAATGTATGTAATATTTATTAGTGTGAGAAGCTAGATCGAAAGGTTATAGTGATCAATTAAAATTTTTTTCGTTTGAGAGAATAAAAATCATTCAAATGTCCACCACGGCTGCTCTTGATGAAGCTTCGGACGCTCAGTTTTACATTACTCTGGCCCTTAAATCAATCTGTACTTGGCCGTTGGCATGGGTTATATTGCCCTCAGCACAGTTGTGGTTTAGAGAAACAGACACAAGAAAAAGTCACACCACTTTCATGCGAAATATCCAATGTGGCACGAGTTATGCAATATTTAGTGCCGTCGATGTTGTTCAGTTCTTCCATTTCAGGACAAAAGCAGTAGGTAATCATCGATCTACAGCGCTTGCCGTTAATAGTGATGGCCTGACCAACATAATTGTCAAAGAAATATAAACAGATGATGTCGCCAGTCACTCCAAATACTGTCTTTTTCGAGGTGCTACGTACGTTCTTGGATTTCATATAGATTGGTAAGCACATCCATTAATTTCAGAAATAAGCTTCACTGCTGAAGACAATTTTTCGATGGAAAATAAATCCGGACAGAACACCCATTTTGAATATATGCAGGTATGTATTTAATTCTCTAACAGACAGTTTGGTAACTTCTTAAGTCTATAGTTCTAGTTAATTTGGATCTGAAATCAGTATTGGAAGCGTTATCAGTTATATGGCAGTCATTGTTTACCAAGCAGTAATTATAGACACGCTTTTAAACATAGTTTTCCAATACAGTTTCATTGTAAAATAACCCCAAATAATTTATAAAGAAGTAAAGTAAGTAAAAAAAACCAGGCGTCAAATATGAAATGCCAAAAAATATGAAATAATAACAAGAAAATTAAAATTGTGTTGCCATAGTTGCCCAACGAAATACATAAGAACATATGCAAAATCAGAAATAAAAATACATAATATGTATGTATTTATAAATATGTATGTAATGTTGACAACAAAAGAAAACCCATGTGAATTTTCTTGACTTTCACAAGCCAGTGTTTTTCTCATTCTTATACCCAAAAGGCGGGTAAGCATATAACAATCGAAACAAGGCGAAAAGAACAATTTAAGAAAAAAAATATTCCATAAATAAACAGCAGGAAATTGTGATTAAAAAAGAAAGTTTTTGCATACGAAAAAGACTTTGAAAGTCACAACTGAAAACGGAGTCATGTGAAGTATGCGAGCCAAAAAAAAGGTAATATATTGGAAAAATTCGAAAGAAAGAAACTGTTTTGTGAACTTGAAAGCCAAAAAGGGAAAGAGTAATTTGTAAAATAATAGAAAAAGAAAAAAATGAATCAAGAAATGTTATGAAATTCTAATGATTGGAAAAAAGCTTATAAAGGGTCCGCCAAATAACTTTTTTTTGAAAATGCTTTAAAAAAAACTACTGAATATTTTCTCAAATTTCTTTTTTTATTTGAAAGTACAATCCTTCCGGTTAATAATGGAAAATAATTTCATTCAAATGGCTGCCTCGGCTGGCCATGCAGTAGCCTACACCGGAAGATGTCAATGAAGCTCATTTTGATCTTGGCGGCTATGTAAACAAGCAAAATTGTCACATTTGGGGAACAGAATACGCATGCATTGAAAAGTCGACGCACCCACAACGAGTCACTGTTTGGTCCAGAAGCTTAATTGGGTCATTTTTCTTCGAAAATGAGCAAGGATTAGCCGTTACAGTCAATGGCGATCGTTATCAGGCCATGTTGAACGAATTTTTGTTCACAAAAATTGAAGAGGAGGATATTGGCAACATTTGGTTTCAACAGGATGGCGCTACGTGCCACATAGCCGAAGCTACACTCGATGTTTTGCGCATTGTTTTTGAAGATCGCATTATCAGCCGCAGAGCTGATGTCGTTTGGCCACCTCGGAGCTGCGATTTGATACCGTTGGACTATTATTTGTGGGGTGCCGTCAAAGATAAGTGTTACGCCGACAAGCCAGAGACAATTGACGCTTTAAAGAACAATATTCGTGAAGCTGAACACAATCGATAATGTGCTTAAAAATTGGACCGATCGTGTAGGCTACTGCATGGCCAGCCGAGGCAGCCATTTGAATGAAATTATTTTCCATTATTAACCGGAAGGATTGTACTTTCAAATAAAAAAGAAATTTGAGAAAATATTCAGTAGTTTTTTTAAAGCATTTTCAAAAAAAAGTTATTTGGCGGACCCTTTATAAGAAAAAAGAAAAAAAAAGAAATTGTAAGAAAATTTTGTTTAAAATGTTAAACAAAATGTTTACAAGTTAAAATTGAAAATTTTGAAAAGGATTGAGTGAGTACAACTTGTCTGAAAGCATTTTCTCACGCCTCAAGTGTACAATTTTCCATAACTCTGAAGCCTAAATCACACTGATAAACGGCAAAAGAAAATGCTTAATGGCATCAAATCGAATGATCTCGATGGCCAATTCACATCACGATGGCCTGACATGACGATGACCTCGATGATGATTAATGCAAAATATCCAATGCGGCATAAGCTGTGTAATAGTTCTAGTCGCCATTGTCAAGTAGGTAGTGTGTTGGTTTACTAGACGTGAGGTCACGACTCAAACACCATGTCAGACATCCCATACAAAACGAAACATGAACAAATATTTTTTCGCCAATTACCTTTCAGCAGATTTCTGGCCAAAATTCTGAGAGTAAATAAAATTCCCAAGAAAAATTTCTCAAACATCGTCGTCATTCGGAGTCGACCCTAAAGCTAACTAAGAGTGTATCTTCCCCCCCAATACAATATTCTTATTGATTTCAGTTTGATAATTCCTTATCAAAGAGTTTTTGCAAGAGTAAAGAAAACTCCAATGATTTGATGATTTGCTTCTGCCAACACTGTGTCAAACTCAATTTAGTTTTTGTGTGAAAAAAAAAGTTGTTGAAGAAAAAGTTGCCACAGAATACCGACACACTCATACATTTCTCTTAATATTGAACAGAATTTTATTAGTTAAGCAAAGTTTTACCAAAAAATGTTCTTTCAATATATTTGTATGTGCATGTCAGTACTCTCTCTTGTCTAATAAACTAATCAAGAGTCAACCAGTTTCGAAACTTTTAAATTAAACTTGTTTTGATGTTTCCATATTTTACTCCTGTTTCATTGATTTTCAGTTTATCTTGTATTTTTTTTTTTGCATACGATTCAGTTCAATAATTGGGTCAATAATTTGTTCTTTGGTTAAAAGCTGAGTAAAAACCGAATTCTTTTTAAATTAACACAGAAAAGAAGGAGGGGGAAAAAGCAAATAAATTTTAGTTTTTTTATATCAAAACTTTTAGAAAATGTACGTAGTTTGGAGAAGACAACATGACACACTCATCATTTCAAGCTTATTTCATGAAATAGTAAAATAAGAATTAAAACAACGTTTGGTTTTTGTTTCCCTTCAACGATTTTTGTTGCATTTATTGGATAAAAATGTTCTAAAAAAACTTGCACTGAATATTGAACAAAAAAGTTTTATTTTCTTCACTTCATATTCCAACAGAAAATCTGTGCGAGAGTGTACATCACTACGGAAAACTTTAATTTTTTAAACAATCTCCACATTTCTTTAATTAAAATAAAAATCTGGCACAGGCTGACTGATCTACAGCATCATTTCCATCACAATTTATTCCTATTAGGAATAGGAATGTAATAGAAATAGAAATCTATTAGGAATTCTTATCAGGAATGAAACCAATTGTAATTTATGTAGGCCATGCAAGGATTCGAATAAAATATCGATCGTCCTTTGAAATATTTAGAAAATTTATCAAGACCACAGTAGCCTCCTCCTTTTCCAGAATTTTTTTATGTGTTGGCCTTAATGTTCGCTACAATGATAACGGAAAAGTGATAGAGTCATACATACATAATTGGTCCATTACAAGTCTTCAGTCAGGATAACGACCTAGCTTCTCACATCACTTATGCTGTGCATGTTAAATTTATACATGAGTGGCGGTGCCTACAATTTAAAGTCAACTCCGAACGACAGATTTTTGAGGAACTTTTTCATAACAATTTTATTCATTCTTAGAGTTTTTGCAAGAAATCTACTGAGAGGAAATAGCCAAAGAAATATTTCTTCATATTTCGTTTTGTTGGAAACGTCTGAGCTAGGGTTTAAACCGTTGCCTCATGTCTAATAAGCCAACATACTACCTGCACACACAACATAGGTGGTGCAACAAAATGGAACATAAGGCAGCTGACTGCCTGCGTAGTGTGTCTATAAGTCGACAGCGGCTAAACATGTTTGTACATAAATAACCAATATTAATTACTCCACTACTCGTTAGAGCCAGTATGTGATGATTGGTCCAAGGCATACTGGAAAGTGTTCAACAAACCAGATAATTGATTTATTTAATATCTTCTCCCTGGTCATTTATATTGTTACGTTTTTACCTTTTTAAAAACGTTTAAATATGAGTCCGTTAATTGCAAACAAAGTAAAAACAAATATGTGTTTATTTTCTCTTAAACACTTATTATTCTTTACACTACTTTTGTGTGCCACCGTATACAACTTAACGATAAAACAATAATTTGCTTGTATACTATTCTATTTTACACTTCTGTCTGCGTTAACACTAACATCTGTTCGTTAGGTCTTCTCTGCTTACAACCTTTTTGCAAGCAATACCACTTGAACGTTCAAACCGCAACGCGTCTGCATACAAGGCTGACTGAATTATAACTGACTGCTGCCTGCTTTGTCCAGCCCTTTTATAGTCCGACACAACCAGTCTAACGAACATTCTTGAAGTGGAAGGTTCGTGTTCTCGCCTTCCCGGGAGTTATATTGCAAGTACATTATTGCTTGTGTACCTTGCTTACGTTGTCCAAACCTTTTTGTTGGTACCAGGTGCAACCAGGTTCGTTGTACATATGGGTGTATTTGTGTCGTACACATTGCCTCTTGTTGCGTTTTCGTCATCTATCTCTTCCGTACTCATGGTCTTTGTTTTTGAAGATTTTGTTTATGGTTAATGTTAAACGATGTATTCATGTAAGTTAACATTACGTCGTTTCGATTTGCGTAACAATATATATGTGACTGACGTGTATGACAAATATTATTTTCATAAGCTTTCCCAGAAACCAATAATTTAATAACATACTTAAAAATATACAAATGCTCATTACAAGCCTTCCGTCAGGATAACGACCTAGCTCCTCACATCACTTATGTTGTGTGCTTCAGTTTTATACATGAGTGTCGGTACCTACATTTAAAGTCAACTCCGAACGACAGATTTTAAGAAACTTCTCACGGTAATTTCATTTTCTCTCTGAGAGTTTGTGTCAGAGATATGCTAGAAGAAGCCACCGACATTTTGTTGGAGATATATGAGCTGGGGTTTGAACCGAGGCCTCACGTCTAATAAGCCAATACACTACCGATTAGACTACGGCGACTTCATTGCAATTAAAAATATATTTTTTTATGTCAAGATTTTCATACAAAAATAAATAAATGAAAACGAATAAAAGAAAAATAAAAAACGTTCCCTCCAACAAATTTACTGTGGCTTCTAAAAAAAAAAATGAAGCGAGACAAGAGCAAATTATGGTTGCTTTAAAAATCGTTTCTAAAAATGCAGAGATTTTTTCTTACGAACCTAGAAGTCCATAAAATACGTCGTATTGTATAGGTATGGCTGCGTATGTGTGTGTAAACAAAAACAATATCTTGATTGCATTTTCAACACATATGTATTGTTCGATCTCTTGTTTTATTTTTTGCTTTCAAGTCTCGAAACCAGTACGGGCCATGTGGTGACACAAAAGTTTTCAACAAATGCACAGAAATTTTTACATAAAACCCAAAGTACTATAAGCAAATAGTAAAACATTTTTACGATACATATTGGCATGCATACATATAAAGATACTGTCTTTTAAACATACTTTTATACCAACGATTTTTTTCTTTAAAAGTTGATAAATATTTTATATTTCTATTGGGTTTCAGTAAAACTTATTTATAAAATTTGTTTATTGGCAGGCATCAATAAAAAAATATAAAAAGTAACAAAAATGCAGCAAACATATCATATACGACAACAAATACGAACAATTACAATTGTATGTGATTTCCTGGCAACTGTATAAATAATAATGGACATTAAGAAAAATAGAAATTTTTATGGTTTTTGTCTTATTTTCTTTTTTAGTGTAATAAATTACTTTTTATGCAGTCCAGTAATTAATTTTTTTATTTTGTGAACCATTTTTTATAAATTTCAATGATGATTACTAGAAGAGTTTTCTGGAAAAAACTCTGCGTTTCTCAAAAATTTGTCATTAGAAACGACTTTAAATTATTGGTGTTGTGAGAAGTTAGGTTGTAATCAGAGGTCAGCAATGAGTATTCAAAACGATGAGTAGATTCCAATCATACTTATAATTTCTGATACTTATGCGCATTCATACTTATTTTAATGTCATACTCATACTACTCATATTCAAAGTTTGAAATACTCATGGTACTCATACTTAACAGTACGCATAAGGTTATTAATTTCGACTCTCCATGACTCATCGTATACACGAATCACAAAATAAGTATGATTCGCGTACGAACAGTACAGTACTCACAACAAGGTTGTGTGTTTGGTCTGCTTGCTGTTTTTTCTTGTTTGTTTATGTCTCTTTCTTCTTTCGTTGTAAATGCAACAACAACTAAGACTAAATTTTGATGAATGTTCGAATCACTCGGATCCCATTTATAAGTATTGTAAGTATTTTTCTAAATATATTAATCTGAATGAGTAGGCGTATGAATCAAACATAGTTCAGATGGTATGAGTTTGATGTCAATATTGTACTCATACTCATTGCAACTTGTACTTATAAATGAATGTCGTACTGAGTACGAATGAGTCAGAGTAGTTGGATTTCAATACTGTTGACTCACTCATACTGAAAATTTCATGAGTACTTATGTGTAGCGAAAAAGCGATTCATTGCTGATCTCTGGTTATAATCCTGACTAAAGTGTAGCAATGACTCTTGTAGCCTGACACTTATCAGTTCAATTACACAATAATAATTACTATAAAAGCCTTTTTAACTCTCCTGAATAAATATATTAAATTGTTGGTTTTTTAAATACTAAAAAAAAAATATTTCATAAGAAAAATAAATCATGATTGTGGCACAACACAGCGCTTACAACAGCGAGAACAATATTATTGTCTCGACCGAGACAATTTTTTGCCAACGACACTATTATTAAATACTCTATGAATTCAAATTCAAAACAATATAATGAATAAAGACTTTATAATGAGCTCTTCCTTCTCGTTGCTGTCAATAATGTTGAATTTTTTTTAATTTCCAAAAACACCGGCACTTGTGGAAATTCTGGCCAAAAGGAATGGCAGGGATAATATGAGAAAAACAAACACCAACCAAAATGGCCAATACATTTACGAGTATGCAGTCACGATGCATGTGTGTGCCCTGTGAGTCCTTTTCCACACTTTACCTCCTTTTAGTTCCTTCGAACTACAGACTTAAGAAACTTGTCGATATTTATTTACACTCAGAGTTGTTGCTGATTCTAATTTCGTTTTGTTCGAGAGGTTAGAGCTAAGATTTTAACTCACAAGCTTCCTTCTAGTAAGCCAATACACTAAGCATATAGAAAAGGCTGGTTTTTTAAAAATAAAGTCCTACGTCAAAGGTCAGCATGTGGTCAGGTAGTCAGGTAGTGTATGGAACAGTTTCTCATAACTACATACCTTTTAATAATGGAATGTACTCTGAAGTTAATAAATTTCTTAAATTCTGAGAAAATAATACAACTTTCACACTTAAAATAATAAAAAACAATTAAAACATCTACGAATAAATCTTGCTTTTAAAAAACGTAATTTTCCTTATGTATAATGGAACTCATGGAATTCAAACCAATTGTATATAAATAAAAAACGGAGAACAAAATTAATTGTTTTATTGTGGCTAACAAAAAATACAAGCGAAAAAACTTTTCATTATTGTTCGAAATATTACTTTGGGTTTCTTTTTTATTTTTGTTTTTTTTCTTCATTTTTTCTCATCGTTAAGCAGAAATATCTAGAGTGGGTAAATGAATGTGGCTTTAATTTCTATTGAATTTATTGGACCACATACCACAAAAGTTTTTGTTTTAAACACTGTTTTGCTCTTCGAGTTGAGGTAAATTTAAAATCAGTAATAAAAAGAAGAAAACAAAAACACAAAGAATAGGGGAGAAAAGTAGTTGAGAAAAACGCATGCAGAATAAATTATTCATTTGTTTTGCTGGAAAGCTTTTTTTTTGCTTAATTTAGATGAAATATTGATGAAATTAGATCAAGATAATTTAACATTAATTAAATATTACGTTTTTATTAATAGTAACTAAATAAATGTGTTTCTAATAAATATGTTTAAAAATATTAATAGATTCTGCCTCTCTTGTATGCTCAGTCAAAAGTTTCTGTAAATTTAAGATTTTGTTTCTGTAAAACTTTCTCCTCTCTCTGTGACTATCCCTTTGTGTTAAGAAATTTCCTGATTTCGTTTGGTTTCCAAACAACAAGTTTTTCGAAACAATTTTTATCGCAGACAATTGTTAAATTGTGGAAGTATAGAAATCTTTTCAATAAAAAATTTTATTCTAGAGTTTGCTGTATGGCGAGTAAAGAAAAAAACCGTATGTAACGTATGTATCACTGAATGTATAGGGTGGCTAATTTACCGATTTAAATTTAAAGCATCGATTATTTTAATTAATATTATTGTCATTAATACTTATGTCATTCTATTCAGTCACAAATTCAGTATATTATCTCCACAGAACGTAATGAATCGATTTACGTTTAAGCGACATTATGATTTATTGGGCCAACGAGAAACTGCACGACGATGTCGACTTTTTCAAAAAAATCCAAAAATTTTCAAATGAAGCTCATTTTCATCTTGTTAGGTACGCTAATAAGCAAAATTCGCGTGTTGGGGCTTAGAAAACTCACACATAGTCTTACAGAAGCCAAAACACCCATTACGAGTGACTGTTTGCTGCGACTTGTTGATCAGAGGCATCAGTTTCAAATATTCCTTTGAAAATTAGGATGGCACAACCATTACGGTCAACGGAGACAACAATTGAACCATAATAACCGACTTCTTTTGTACCCGCTTTTCATGGTATTGATGTGAATGATGTTTGGTTTCAACAAGATTGTGCAACTTATCACACGTCCCATGCCACAATCGATTTATTAAGTCAAACCTTTGATGACCGTTTAATTAGCCGACATGGTGATATCAATTGGCCGTCAAGAAGCTGCGTTTTGACATCGTTGGATTATATTCTGTAAGGCGACGTTAAAGAAAAGTGTTATGCCGACAAATCAGAGACAATTGAGTATTTGAAGGCCAACTTTCGTGATGTCATTGCCGAAATGTAACAATTGCCGATATCATACTACATACATATATACACAAATGGTCATTACAACCCTTCAGTCAGGATTACGACCTAGTTTCTCACACCACTTATGTTGTGTGTGTTAATTTTATACATGAGTGGCGTGCCCTACGGTTTAAAGTCGACTCTGAACGACAGATTTTTGAGAAACTCTTCATGGCAATTTTATTTACTCTCAGAGTTTTTGCCAGAAATCTGCTGAGAGGAAGTCGCCTAAGAAATACTTTTTGTATTTTGTTTTTTGATATCTGGCCTGGGGCTCGAACCCTGGCTTTACGTCTAATAAGCCAACACACTACCTACTAGACTACGGCGACTCAATACTATTCTTGATAAACTGAGACAAGAAACCTATCTCTACTCGCTTTAATCACCTGGAAACGGTTTAGATTATCTTCCAGCTATGTGTTTTGAAAAGTGTTTCTGCATCGCTGTATCATAACCTTTACAGCGTATACTTAACTAATTTCTTCCTTTTCCACTAATAGGATCTGGCTCTTCACTATCTTTTCCGAATGCTCAAAGCCTTGAACACTTATATAAAATGAGGTCAAGTAAAGAGTGTTGCATTTTCCCTTGCTTATCCGATTTAGTTGTGCCAAACAGTTCTATACCAAGTTCGAAGCTAACTTATAGCAGCTAATTGCTCGAATGGATGCCTTGTTGTCACATAGCAGATGTGCATGCGCAGCATATTTTTCGATGGCGTAAACTTTCACTTGACATCATATCAATAACGAGTTTCCTCCTGACCTGTTCGTATACCATAGATAACACCACTATTAAACTATTCTAAATTCTTTAATTCTATTACTTAGTAGAGGTAGCTTGAATTCGTCGTAGTTTAGTAGATGGAACAGAAGAAAAAGTGGTTCTTTCGGCGACATCCTCTCAGCAGCAGTCTGGTAAATACAGTAATCCCTCGATTTACGTCGCAGTTTGTTCCAAAAAGAAAAGGCGACGTAAACCGAATGACGACGCAAAGTGAAGTTAGAGGGAACAAAAAATTTGACAACGTAAATCGAAACAACTTTAATCGAGGCGACGTAAATCGAAGGATTACTGTAGTCAATAGTCCTTGTCAAAGGGGGTGTGTTACATTTTCTTTCTGAATCTAAAAATACTTTCACACATTGCTCACGAACTCAAAAAGTATGTATACATGTAGACAACGTTTACGTCCTGTATAGTCACATATTAAACCACAATTTTTAAAACTTTATTGCAAAACTGCAACAGGGGCATTCATAACAAAAAATTGAAAAAAATAGTTACAAATTGCTATGTGGCTGTAAAGCAGCAGAAAAATAGTTGTTGAACGCAATTTGATATTATTGTTTGCCATTGAATTGTCCAAAACCACATAGAAAATGTGGTCATATTTGTAAGGCAAAAACAAAAAATAAATAAATAAATATAAAAAATACATATAAAAATACAGATACAATTTTTATTTGATTTTAAAAACTTTTCTTTTTGCTTTTTTTGTATCAACAAAATATTTTTGACAAGTTAAATGTCATGCTCGTTTAAGAACTAAAAGTTTTTCGTTCTCTTTTTTATTTTCTTCTTTTATGTTGATAACAATACTCATTTCTGATGTATGAATTGTTATAGTTTTGAAAAGGATTGAAATGTGAAAAGATATTAAAAGTCAAGCAAATATTCATTGAATGTGCATTTTCTCGTAGAAAACTTTAAAAAGATATGATTTTTGTTAAAAATTGTGTAAGAAATCTGTTTAAATTGATATATGGAAAGCAGGAAAGAGGACTGTAGTAGCATTAAAGGCCTCCATTAACAGAAAAACAAGAGAAATTAAAATTGAAAATTTTCTTCAAACCAACAGCTGAGGTACTAAAGTATGGTAAAGAAACAATTTCGATAAAATTACGAAAGAAATGAAAATTCCATTTTTTTAAATTAATATAACAGATCAGAAGCTTTCGATTATAATTAATTTAATAAATTTTATTAAATTCTTCTTTATCTGCTGACCGAGGTAAAATAGAATGGCAAATAATTCAACGTCAGTAGTTACTTGAAAAGATGAAATGCAATTAGTCTTTGATCACATTTAAGCAGGAAGTTCATATTTACTTTGTACTCCATTTGCTTGTTTTTTGAGACCAGCACTCAGAAGACTATTCATGTCTTATGTATATGTGCTGCAATACAGGAAAGGTAATTTACAGGAGAAAGGAGAGAGGTGATTGTGTGCGTCAAATTTTTTAGTGACTTTTTCATAGACTTTCATTCTTTTAGTAATAAATCTCACTTTCTTTTTTCTATTGTAAGAAATCACATGCAAACAATCGGACAATAACAAACACCCAGACTCTCTGGTGGAAAACGAACCCACGTCCTCAGCACTACCTACTAGACCATCATGGTTATATTCTTCTATTGTTTCTGAGATTCCAAGCGCATTTTGAGCACCATTTTCCACTGATAACAAAAACCGGATTACAGATGGCGATTATGATATATGATGACTATAGATCTCATACTCTATGACAATATTTAGAAAGTTTTTGATCAGATGCCTCAGTCACCATATCTTAACTCCATCGAACATCTCTGGGAAGTTTTTTTTTAAACAAGTGCTGTCAATACTATGTATGTGTTCTATGTATAGTTGCTGTAGTATAGTAGGTAGTGTGTTGGCTTATTAGATTTGAGGCCTGGATTCAAACCTCTGCTCAGACATTTTCAAAAAAACGAAATACGAAAAAATATTTCTTCCTGTGTATACATCTCAGCAGATTTCTGGCAAAAATGAAAATGAAAAATTGCCATGAAAAGTTTCTCAAAAATCTATTGTTCGGAGCCGATATTAAGTCGCCGTAGTCTAGTCGGTAGTGTGTTGGCTTATTAGACGTAAAGCCCGGGTTCGTATCCCACGTCAGACATCAAAACGAAATATGAATAAAAAAATATTTCTTCGGCGACTTCCTCTCAGCAGATTTCTGGCAAAAACTCTGAGAGTAAATAAACCTGCCATGAAAAAGTTTCTCAAAAATCTGTCGTTCGGAGTCGCCTTTAAACTGTAGGTCCCGCCACTCATGTATAAAATTAACGCACGCAACGTAAGTGGTGTGAGAAGCTAGGTCGTAATCCTGACTAAAGGGTAGTAATGACCAATTATGTATGTATGTATGTATTGCTTATGAGATTTTAAACACATTTTAAGCACTAACTTTTAGGTCACTGCTAAAAAAATAGTATAAGACAAGGTCTGGAGAGCTCTTGATCAGTCGCCTTAATCACCCGATCTGAACTCCATCGAACATTTCTGGGGAGTTTTTAAAACTTGTGTTGTCTATACTCTTGGGAAGTCGCCGTAGTCTAGTAGGTAGTGTGTTGGCTTATTAGACGTAAAGCCAGAGTTCGAGCCCCAGGCCAGACGTCAAGACAAAATACAAAAGGTATTTCTTCGGCGACTTCCTCTCAGCAGGTTTTTTGCAAAAAACTCTGAGAGTAAATTAAATTGCCATGAAAAAGTTTCTCAAAAATATGTCGTTCGGAGTCGACTTTAAACTGTAGGTCCCGCCACTCATGTATAAAATTAACACACACAACATAAGTGGTGTGAGAAACTAGGACGTTGTACAATGGGTCAAGTGGAACTCCGAGTACTGTACTTGTCTTAATTGACAAGTACACGTCCTCTAACCTAACCAAACCTACTCTTGGGAAGCACTTGCTCACAAATTAAACAAATAATACACAAAAACACTTAAACAAATCAATACATATGAGCATTTCCTCATGCAAATTCTTATGCTCAAACCTAAAAAAGCCATTGTTAACTAGTAAATCAAGTGGCAAGTGTATATGTACATATGAGACAGAGAGAGAAAGAAAGAGAGACAGAGAGAGTAAGAGAGAAAAGCAGCTTGTTGACGCTGAAGTATTTAAGGTGCTAATAAAAATTTATTGTATAACAATTATGTCGTAGTATAGGTATGTTTAGGTATGAACCTTAAGTAGCCTTCAGACGGCACGTCATGAGAGAGGTATTTCCCACTGAGTATACATGATTTGTAGCATATTTTAACAGCTTTCACTGTCTGAAAGCATATTTAATTGTTCTTATTGTTTGGAAATTCTGTCCCTATCGTATATGGTAAGCAAGTATGCCCTGAATGCATTTTAAAACTTTTTTTTATAAAAATAAAATTAAGTAAGAATTTTTAAAATTTATTTGCATTTTATTTTAGAAAAGTAACCATGTATCAGAAAACTGGTTTATTTGTAGCGCCTTGGGGGCATATTTAAGAGTTTTGTAAAGCTTGATTTTAAATTTAGACTCTTTTAATGGAAACTGTTAAAACATTGTTATGGTATAATAGTTTATAAGAAACATTGGCGAACAAAATTAAGTACTGTGATCAAATGTTTATCAATAAAATAAAAAATCTTTTCTTTTTTTTTTTTTTTTTTTTTTTTTTTATCAATATCACCTTTAATTAGATTAAAAACAAAACAAATCCCTAAAACAGTCCTTCTACGTTCCAAAGTTGGAAGTTTTATCAAACCTAATCTAGCCTCATATGACGGAAACCCATTGGCATAATCCCATCCTAAGCCACGTAAACAGAATAATAAAAACTGCTTCTGCACAGACTCTATTGAATCACTATGACAACGATAGTATGGATTCCAAATAATAGACGCATACTCTAAAATAGGTCTAACAAGTGAAATGTATAGCAGTCTCGTTATATAAGGATCAATAATTTCCCTAGCCCATCTTTTCACAAAACCAAGAACAGCCCGAGCCTTCCCAATCATCATACTAATATGATCAATAAAAGACAATTTCATATCCAATAATACTCCCAAATCAAGAAATGTAGTCACAGTTTCCAAGGGGCAAGAATTAATCACATAAGTGGACGAAATTACGCCCCCGCGAGAGAATACCATGCATTTACATTTCTTCAAGTTAAGATCCATTAAATTAATTCTACACCAAGTTACAAACAAATCAATATTTCGCTGAAGAACAGCCTGACCATGATCATCATCAAAAGTATAAAATAATTTGACGTCGTCAGCATACATCAGAATATTACAATCAGGAATAGCACAAGGAAGATCATTAAGAAACAATAAGAACAGTAAAGGACCCAAATGGCTACCCTGCGGAACACCAGAAGTAACATATACTGTCTTAGACAATACATTCCTAAACATTACCCTCTGAGTCCTAAGGGAGAGGTAGGAGTCTAGCCAACGATGAATAATATCAGGAATACCAATTAATGAAAGTTTAAGAAGCAAAATTCTATGATCAACCCTATCAAAAGCCTTACTGAAATCAGTATAAATTACATCAGTCCGAGCCCTGGCAAGAAAACCCCTGAAAACATGCGTAGTAAATTCAAGAAGATTAGTGACAGTCGACCTACCTTTCAAAAAACCATGTTGGAAAGGGGATATTAAAGATCTCGTATTAAAAGAGAGATAATCCGTCACCAGTTTCTCCATTAACTTGGGAATAGCACTGAGTTTGGCAATACCCCTGTAATTGGAGACATTGGATTTATTACCTGACTTATGCAAAGGAATTATAAATGAACTCTTCCAAATGGATGGAAAATGACCAGCCCTCAGAAGCCCATTGAATATAAAGGTCAAAGGACCACTCAAAACAACAGCGCACTTTTTCAAAATACAGGCCGGAACACCGTCAGGGCCCGGCAAGTATGTAAGTTTCAGTCCAGACAAAGACTCAAGAACAGATTCCTCATCAAATGAATATATATTAGAAATGGAGACACTTCCCACTGAATAAGGATACGAAAAGCCGCTACTCAGATAAGGTCCCGAGTCCAACTGCCTATAAGTAGACTGAAAAAAGTCAGCAAACATATTAGAAATATCAAGGTAATTAGAGGAAGATACGTCCCCATAAAACATCTCAGAGGGAAACAAAGATGATTTACGTTTAGCTCGAACGAAGTCATAAAACGACTTAGGATCGCTAGCGAAGTTCGACCTGACCCTAATCATATATTCCTCATAACAGTAATGATTCATTCTACGATAATCCGCACGCGCCCTAGAGTAAAGAGCATAATCAATATCAGTACCTGATCTAACAAACTTCTTAAATAATCTTGATTTTCTGTTCCTCAACCTTGACAGTCTAGCCGAATTCCACGGAGGACCAGAACGCTCCAAACGACTATTTGCAAATGGAACACACTCCCTAAAACATTTAAATAATACCTCATAAAAGCCATCCAAGATCCTGTCAAGTGAAAGAGAGTCATATGGTGGTGAAATTAGCACAGACGACCAATCTACAGAGGCTAGTAGTGTATTCAAACGACTAAAATCCGTACGATGGAAATTAAGACGCCCCTCGTCACTAAATAAGCGATTTATTAAAGGAGGTAAACAAAGATCAACTTCAATAGAAAGTAACAACGTAGGATGATAACTATCCTCAGGAATAGATATAGGATCAATGCGAAATAACGAAGAAATACTTGGATCCTCTAAAAATACAAGATCCAGAATTCTACCCATTGAATTCAATACACCATTCACCTGGAGAAGACCCAGATCACACATAGCGGACAGAATTTCATCATAGAAAGGAACTGAAGAACATGGCACCAATGAGCCAGTCTCAGGTGAAAAATTCCAAGATGTATGCGGAAGATTAAAATCACCAAGGACTACTATAATCCCCTCATGCCCCATTGAATCAATTACTCTAGAAATTAAATCGAAGTGAGCCCTATAGATATGAATGTCAGAACAGGGAGGAATATACGAGCAAGTAATGTATATAGACTTCCCACGATCAGAGACCTTGACGCAAATAAACTCAATATCCTCAGAAGAGCACAAGTCAATCAATTCAGATGTGTATTTAGAGCAAATGGAAATAAGAACACCACCACCATTTTTAGACCTCCTATCGCGTCTATAAATACTAAAATTACCAGACATAATCTCAGAATCAAAAATATTACAATTCAGCCAAGTTTCAGTAAAAGCAATTCCATCAAATTCAAAATCAAAGCTACTATTATAAAGCGAAGAAAGTTTAGACCTAAGTCCGCGAACATTCTGATAAGCAATTTTGAAATTAAAAGACGATTTCGAAGTTAGTTTTTTTGAGAAATAGGACCAGGCAAATTAGCACCCTTCCTTCGTTGGCCCAGCCTGAATACGAATTCCCGTACCAATACACCCTGCGGCCAAAACGCAGGATTAACAATTTCACCAAATTTTTCATCGGGAACATACAATTTAAACGAAGAAATACTGCTATTCAAAGATGGCCTCATCTTATAGCAACCAAACTCAAAAGGTTCCCTAATCTTCGATTTAACGAAACATCTTATATCATCGACCGAAGTATTACATGAAAGACGAGACACAAAAATAGTCCTTTTAGGTTTGACTACAACCAATTCCCTTGGAGCAGAAGTATCTAAACTAGCGGACACTACAGATGAATACGAAACAGAAGACGGTTTAGAAGATGCATGAGAAGTGACATCACCTAGAGGTAAAGGAGATAGAGTAGACTTTGGATTCAGTTCAACTAAATTTGCAGACTTCAGTATAGAGCTGCCAGTTGGGTTATCGGCAATAGATGGGCAAATGTCCACAATAGGAGTAACAGTGGACAATGTGTTGATTGTCGCAGTTTCCCTTGGTACAGAAACTTGCGCCACATGCCCAGAAGCCTCAGAAGAAAGAGGGCCTGGAACCCTTTCCGATTCAAGCAATTCGTTCAAAAGGCCATATTTTGAAAATAATTCATCAAACCGACGAAATCTAGCAGAAAGAGATGCAAATTCAGTGTGCATCTCAGTAAACTCACGACGAGTCCCCATAAAAAATTTATAAAATTGGATGTCCACCACCTTACACTTAGGACAACACCAACGTAGACCCAAGGAACTATCCACTAATTGGTCCGTGGTACGAGGAAGCAAACCAACACACTTAATGTGAAACAAATTATCACATAGCCAGCAAGAAATCTGGCGTTCACCCTCTTTCTTTACAATGCACTTTGCTGCCATACAATTATTCATTTTTATAAATTGAATATAATAATAATAATAATATAAATTAAATAAATAAATAAAACAAACAGTATAAATTATCTATATAAAAAGAAATAAAAGAATAAAAATATATATAAAAGTTTAAAAACAAAAATAAATAATAAATAAGTAAGAATTACAAGCAAAAAAATAATAATACACAAAGCAGCAAACAAAATAAAAAGAAAAAAACAAAAGAGGAACACTGATAGAAAGAAAAAAGAAATAAACAAATAAACCGTAACAAAAACAAAAAATAATTAAAACAAGCAATTTTTGTTTTTGTTTTGCTAGATGATACAACTAATATTACAAATTAACAAATTAAAACTTACAATTTTAAGATAATAATTCAAAAAACAAGAAAACAACAAAAACAGCTTCCAACACACTTATATAAAAAATTTAAAACTTAATTTAAACAATTAAAAATCACAAATATAAAACTTTTACAAAGAGCACTTCAAAAAACACACTCAATCTCAACAGAGTTGCCAGACTTTTTTCTAAAGAAGAACATCAGTCTTCTACTCTAGCCGCGCCTTAAATAACACATTAATTAAATGTATTAATAATGCATAGACGACATATTGAATAGACGAAAAATCTTGCTTCCCCCTTCATTTTTCAAACTTTGTCTAATTTATTTACAGCAAACTGCTATTTCTCGTTACCTTCAACTCTTTGCCTTTTTTAACGGCAATCATTTGTCTTTAATTTCTATTTTTTTTTTGCCTAATTTTAAATGAAGTATTATAGCCTCATGCGGTTTTTAGCATTATAAACTTCATACATCATTTAGCAATTAAGAGTTTCATATCAAACCAAAAGTTGTTATTCAATTAGTATCATTTGTCAGATTACAAGAGAAAGACATGAATAAAAATGATTCATACAGTATACTTACCAGTATATACTTACGTATATATACATACTTACATAAATAAATTATATTTCATAATAAAACAAATTAAAAACAGAAAGGAAATGTATTTAAGCAATAAATAAATACACTGCCTGAGTTACTTGAGTTACATTCGTATGAGGAATATGTAATTGAATATTAATTACACGTACAAGAGATTATAAACCAAAGTTTGTCAAAGAAAGCATAAACACCAGATAATTTAGAAAGAAGAGTATTTTTCTTTAATTAGACTTAAGGACGTGAAACCCAATACGCAGTTTAATTACTTAAAGTGAAAGTTGAATATGTAGCCTTAGACTTACTTGGCCAGCAGCTGCTACTTAAGATGACAGAAAATTTTTTTATTTTAACACAATAGTATACACGGTCTAAAGCTAAGAGTAAAATACATTTTAATTAATAATAAAAGTAATTATTATAATAATAATGATGGCCAAACAGTATTGGAAAATTGGAAAACCGTATTAAAAAAGTATAGTCAAGTCAAGGCTCAAATCATTGTTTAAAAACAGAATATATACTGTGTATACATACCAGAGGTCAGCAATGAGTATTCAAAACGATGAGTAGATTCGAATCATACTTATAATTTCTGATACTTATACTCATTCATACTTATTTAAATGTCATATTCATACTACTCATATTCAAAGTTTGAAATATTCATGGTACTCATACTTAGCAATACGCATGATGTTATTGATTTCGACTCTCCATGACGTATACACGAATAACAAAATAAGAATGATTCGCGTACGAACACCAAGAAGGTTGTGTGTTTGCTCTGCTTGCTGTCTTTTTTCTTTCTTTGTAAATGCAACAACTAAGACTGTAAATTTAGGTGAATGATTCGATACACTCGAATCATTTATGAGTATTATAAGTATTTTGTTGTCAACGTTGTACTTTACTCATTGCAACTTGTACTTATAAATCAATGTTGTACTGAGTACGAATGAATCAGAGTAGATGGATTTCAATACTGTTGACTCACTCAAACTCAAAATTTCATGAGTACTGAATACTTATGAGTAGCGAAAAAGCGATTCATTGCTGATCTCTGATACATACATCCATACATAACTGGTCATTACAATTCTGCAGTCAAGATTACGACCTAGCTTCACATACTACTTGTTTTGTGTGTGTTAATTTTATACATGAGTGGCGGGACCTACACAGTTTAATGTCGACTCCGAATAACTTTAGAGAAACTTTTAATGGCAATTTTATTTACTCCCAGAGTTTTTGCCCGAAATCTGCTGAGAAGATGTTGTCGAAGAAATATTCCTTCATATTTCGTTGTGTTCAAGATATTTGACCTGGGGTTTGAACCGTAAACTCTCGGCTAATAAACCAACTCTCGAAATACTAGACTACGGCGACTGTGTAGAGTATAAATAACATCGTTCAAATGTTCTTTATGGCCTCCTTGTATAAAGTCATCGGAAATTTCGAGTTTGGCATGACTCTGGCGAACAAATGAGACTGATTTTGACCGATGACATGTATTATGTCGACTTTCTGTATCGATGTGGTTCGAAAGATGATGTGGTTAAGAAAATCCCACAGAAAAAATTCTAACGAGGTGAAATCGCACGTAGTCCAGTAGGTAGTGTGTTGGCTTATTAGACGTAAAAACACGGTTCGAGCCCCAGGCCAGAGATCTAAACAAAAATACAAAAAGTATTTCTTCGGCGACTTCCTCTCAGCAGATTTCTGGCAAGAACTGTGAGAGTAAATTAAAATTTCCATGAAAAGTTTCTCTCTGTCGTTCGGAGTCGACTTTAAACTGTAGGTCCCGCCACTCATGCATAAAATTAACACACACAACATAAGTGGTGTGAGAAACTAGGTCGTAATCCTGACTGAAGGGTTGTAATGACCAATTATGTACGTATGTGAAGTCGCACGTTCTCGGTAACAAGTTTACATCACCTTCACCTAAGATGGCCATGCTCAAAAATTGCTCGTGCCCAGATTTCAATTTGTCATAAACTGTAAGACACGTAACGCTGTTTTTTGGAGCCACATATCGTTGCGTTTTTGGATGTCCTAATTCCATCCACAAGAAACTGGTAATCATCGACTTATAATGCTTGTGTAATGGTATATATAACATAGACGCTTCATTCCAAATTTCGCTGTAATGGCAGCCCCTCTCAATAAACTGACAAGGAAGAACGTAGAGTTTACATGGAATGACAAATGTCAAGAGTCTTTTGACAAATTGAGACTTGCATTAATGAGTCCTAGAATTTTACAATATCCGGATCTATCAAAACCTTTTATAATAACAGTAGACGCATCCAAATATGGATGTGGAGCCATTTTGAGTCAAAATTTCAATGGAGATGACCTTCCAATTTATTATGCGTCTAAATGTTTTACTGAATCGGAACAGAAGAAACCTATTATAGAATTAGAACTGTTGGCAATACATTTCGCTATCAAGCAATTTCGTCCCTACGTTTACGGAACATCTTTTACGGTGCGATCGGATCATCGACCGCTAGTCTATCTTTTTAATCTGAAAGACCCATCATCAAAATTATCCCGTATTAGATTAGAGCTATCAGAATACAATTTTAACGTCGAATACATTAGGGGTAGAGACAATGTTGGTGCTGATGCACTCTCCAGAATTTCAATAAGTGACCTTAAGGTTAAGGACAATCAAGTGTTGGCCGTCACGACGCGTTCTAAATCAAAAAGTAAGCTTATTAAGCAGATCGAGCAAGTGAAACCTGCTTTAGATTATGACACATTGCAGGTCTACGACAAATTTTCTCATCAATTCAGTAGGAATATTACCAGGATTAAAACGGAAATAATAGATCATAATGAACATTATATTAAATTGCGCATACATTTTCATAGGAAATGCAGTAAACTGCTATCAGTGGATTTTGAATTTGTTAACGAAACAGATGGATTAGACTGTTTGCTTTCGAAGCTGCAAAAGGAGGCTAACAAATGCAAAATCTACAGAGCAGAATGGAGGAAAGATGATCCATTTTTTAGAATTTTTAAAATTCAAGACTTGAGAGAACATGGTAATAAAACACTGGAAACTTTGGAGCTGATTCTTACTGAACCGATAGCTATAATAGGAAATGAGGATGAGAAACAAAAATTGATGCGGATTTACCATAATGACGCGTTATTAGGAGGACACTGCGGACAGAAAAAGTTGTACGCTAAACTGAGAACTAAATATTATTGGAAGAGGATGACTAAAGATATAGCGAGATTTGTAAAAAATTGTCCACAGTGCAGGCTAAACAAAGTCAGACCATCCAACATAGAGAAACTAGTTCTTACACCTACTCCCGTTAAGGCTTTTGACATCATAGTTATGGATACAATAGGTCCGTTACCCCAATCAATTCATGGGAATAAGTATGCGTTGACACTGATGTGCGATCTGACGAAATATTTGGTTTCGATTCCTATTCCGGACAAATCGGCTCCCACTGTGGCCAAAGCGATTTTTGAGAGTTTTATTTTGATATATGGGAGAATGCAAACTATAAAATCAGATTCAGGAACTGAGTTTAAAAATGAGGTCCTAACTGAACTTTGTAAATTGTTAGATATTGACTTAAAATTTTCTACGAGTTATCACCACCAGACGGTAGGCACAGTGGAACGCAATCACCGAGTTTTTAATGAATACATTAGGGCATATGTAGGTGAGAACAGGAATGATTGGGACACTTACATTAAATATTTTACATTTTACCATAATACCACACCAAACTCAGTTTTTGAGAACAAGTATACACCCTTTGAGTTAGTATTCGGCAGAAATGCTACCATGCCCAATGAGACAAAGACAAATTTAGATCCTGTTTATAATATTCAGAATTATAGCAAGGAAGTGAAATATAGGCTACAGAAAACGAATATATTAGCTAGACAACTAATAGACAGGTATAAACAACGAAATAAGGCATTTTATGACAGATTTGCGAAACCAATCCAATTACAGGTGAAAGACACTGTCTATTTACAGAAACAGCCGTATGACAAACATAGCAATATCTATGATGGACCTTTCATTATTAAAGGGTTGGAAGGAGTCAATGCAATAATATTTGACGAGAAAACAAAAAAAGAGAATGTTGTCCATAAGAACAGATTAAGAAAATAAAGAAATGAAAGAGGTATATATATATTTTATGAATTTATTAATTAAAAAGGGGAAGAAAAACCTAAAATAATAGAAAATACGAAGAAAATTATTTTAAGAATTGAAATTTAATGTACATATAACAAAATATACAAATATTGAGAGCACAGTGAAAGATAAGAGTAATTGAAATACATTTGAATATGAATATGAATTGGATTGAAAATAAATAAATAAATAAAATGTGAAATAACCAAGCCTGATCAACTTGATTATTTCATTGTTTTGTTTTATCATATATATAAAAAAAAAAAAAAAAAAAAAAAAAATGAATGTTTTTGAAGAAGAATAAATAGATACTCTTCTTTTTGAAGAAAGGGAGGAAACACCATACTGTCAATATTTGTATATTAATTCAGTCAATACTTTACTATTAATACTAAATATATTGGATATAAATGATAATGTTATGAAATTGTTCAATATTACTTATATAAATTGTTAGTATTAAGAATTATAGGTTTAATATTGTACAATACTAGGATATTGAAAAAAAAGAGAATTTTCTATTATTATCTTAATATTTTCTTGAGAAAATATTGTTATACAAATTCTTTTTTTTTAAGAGAAAAGGGAGGTGTAATGGTATATATAACATAGTAAATAATGTAAATAATTAAAATACCATCACTGATGTGTACCCTTTTGGTACAACCATTAATTAGTAGTAGAAATAGAATAATAAGCGTAGTATAAGCAAAGTAGGTTAAGAAATATGAAAACGAGTTACAATAAATCATTCGTTCTTTGATCATGAAGATAAACAGTTCGTTCTTTTTATTATACTTGTCGTTGACTGTTATGAACTGGTCAACCGTGTTAACAGAGAAAATCAACAATTTTGTTTGTTCACGTACCCATTAGGGGTAGTTGCCAACTACGGCAGAGAAATTTCATCGATCACAACTCATTTAATGTGTAGCGCTTGCGCTGACCTACTTCTTCCCTAGTTAGGTGGTATTTGCTTAGTACAGGGACTGCGTTCACATATGACGTTATAACGGACCGCTATGCGTGCACAAGTGAGCTTTTGGTATCAAAGCTACCACTCGAACTTATCTACGCGTCTTTTATTTTAGTTGCTGGGTCAGATGAATTTTGTACGAGTACAGACTCAACGTACGATACAGAATTCGCCAGGTTTCGGTCCGCAAAGCAAAATCAACTGCCTCGGATTGTCTTACACACTCTTATGCATAACAATGATGTTCTCAGCAGATTGTGTGTTTCGAAGTCATGTACTTTCATTTTACAAGTTAAATTTTAATTTTTCACTTTTAGCAAAGCAATTAGCCAACGGAGATATTTTAATTAAAATGATGGTGTTGTATTGTTATGGCTTTAAATCCTATTTAATCCTTGCATAGAAGCATTAAACAACATCAAACTGAAGCCACACATCCTTATTAATTAAAGTACATACCTACCAAGGCCTCTGTAGTAAGCAGAAGCTCTCAGTGATGGTGATAAATCTTAGTGTAGCAAATCAATGAATCATTATTACCCCAGTATTGTTGTTTAAGCTTACTTTGTGGTTTTTAGCCACTTCAAGTATAGGCTTTTGTGTACAAGGGGGTATATTACAGCAACAAATTAAGTCCAATGTTCGGTTTGGGCAACAAAACCAATAGCATGCAACAATAACAAGGCCTTGCCAGCAACCTTAAGCCATCAACGCTACAATAAATAATTGTATGGACTGTAATACTTGGCTGCACACAATATAGTGGCCAGCAACAACAGCAGAAATATGGAATAATTAACAAAAGTAGATGCAACAAATTGTTGTGGCTTTATAAAGGGTCCGCCAAATAACTTTTTTTTTGAAAATGCTTTAAAAAAAACTACTGAATATTTCCTTAAATTTCTTTTTTTTATTTGAAAGTACAATCCTTCCGGTTAATAATGGAAAATAATTTCATTCAAATGACTGCCTCGGCTGGCTATGCAGTAGCCTACACGAACGGTCCAATTTTTAAGCACATTATCGATTGCGTGCAGCTGTATTTCACCAATGGCTTCACGAATATTGTCCTTTAAAGCGTCAATTGTCTCTGGCTTGTCGGCGTAACACTTATGTTTGACGGCACCCCACAAATAATAGTCCAACGGTGTCAAACCGCAGCTCCGAGGTGGCCAAACGACATCAGCTTTGCGGCTGATAATGCGATCTTCAAAAACAGGGCGCAAAACATCGAGTGTAGCTTCGGCTGTGTGGCACGTAGCGCCGTCCTGTTGAAACCAAATGTTGCCAATATTCTCCTCTTCAATTTTTGTGAACCAAAATTCGTTCAACATGGCCCAATAACGATCGCCATTGACTGTAACGGCCACTCCTTGCTCATTTTCGAAGAAAAAAGGCCCAATTATGCCTCTGGACCAAAATCCGCATCAAACAGTGACTCATTTTGGGTGCGTCGGCTTTTCAATGTATGCGTGCGGGTTTTCTGTGCCTCAAATGCGACAATTTTGCTTGTTTACATACCCGCCAAGATCAAAATGAGCCTCATCTGAAAAGATGATTTTTTTGCCAAAATCGGCATCTTCTGTAAGTCGATCGTAGGCCCACTTAGCGAAGCGAAAACGCATTGGATGGTCAATTGTTCAAGCGTATACACAACCATATTCTTTTAGCGGAAGGATAAAACTAATTATCTGTCAAATAAGACATGAGCTAAGTGTTATTATTCACGAAATAAGCACTTGTTGAGATGGCGGATCCATACTATACATATATCCCTATGAGTGTGTGCGTTTTTGATTGTTGTATGATCTGCAACAGTGTTTTAGTTCGGAAAATATTTTCAATTCTGCAAACGTTAATGCTCAATTATTGGTTATATTATGGGCACGTGGACAGTGTTGCTTAGCTGTGTGCATGTGGTATAGTTACTCTCTAGCACACACACACACACTTACAGTGAGCGTCTAAAGAAATTGTATACAAGGATAAAATTCTAACAATCAAAAAATATATTTTGTAATTTGTTTTTTGTTTCAATTTTAAAAACTGATAATGAAATAATTTTAAAATAAAAATAACGGTAATTTGTTAACGTATATTTATTTGAATGTACAGTTTCTTTTGACGCTCACTGTACATGCATTAAATTTTGTAGTAGTCAGTGTAAGTCTGATGTGAGTCGTATGTGAGTGTACAGAGTATTAATAGTTCGCATATTCGCTTGTCCAATCACTTGCCAAAGCATGTGTGTGTTTATTACACACAAACGTTATTAAAATTTTCAGCATTTCAAGCGACATATTGCTTTGTGGTGTTTAAAATTGCACACAGAACTTAAAATTTAGAATATCATGTCATAATACGGTTTCATATGTTTGTTTGATACTTGGCCCCAAAACTATTGCATTATACACACGGTTTTAAAATTTCTGTGCCTTTCTTTGTTTTGTTGCCTTATTTATGAGATTTTTAATCCATGAAATGTGCTTCAAATTTAGAAAATATTGCCACAAACAAAGTATTTTGGTTTTGGAAGCATATTTTTTGTTAGTAAATGTACGTGAAATTTAATTCGTTTAAAATTTTCCAAAGACTGTTTATAAATATTATTTCAGCTTTGGGTGGATATATATATTCAGTAATTTGAAGAAAAGAAAATCTTCCTCTCTTAAATATTAATTGTCAATTAATATGGTGTGATATACAGAATCAATCCTTTTCGATAAAAATATAACCGAACTTTCAAATGAAGTGAGTTGTGCTTAGGTTGCCCTTATTATACGAAGAATATACGGTAGAAGATTTCTGTCAGCCGTAACGACATACCTAATAAATATGTATCGGGTCTTCCCATTTTTGAATTTAAATAAAATTGTAACACATCGTCCCAGTTTATTATTCGTTTTAAAGACCTATTTATGCTGATATCTGTGGCATATACATACATAATTGCTTATATAACTCTTCAGTCAAGATTACGACATACATAGTTTCTCATACCACCTATGTTGTGTGTGTTAATAACACACATGAGTGGACCCGCAGGTTAAAGTCGACTCTGAACAACAGAGTTTTTTGAAAAACTTTTCATGGCTGTTTTTTATTTACTCTCAGAGTTTTTGCCAGAAATCTGCTGAGAGGAAGTCACCGAAAAAATATTTTTTCATACTTTGTTTTGTTGAAAATATCTGACTTGACATCGTTCAAATGTTCGTCACAGCTTTTCTGGCTGGAGTGGTAAAGGCCGCTTTGGTTTATGTTTATGTTTATTCACATAAAGCTGTGACATAAAAAAAAATTCAGAGAAAAAATTCCAACGACATCAAATTGCGTGATTACAACGGGCCGCTATGCATGCTCAAGTTAGCCTTTAGTATGAAAGCTACCACACTAACCTAACCTAAACCGCATGATCATGGTGAACAGTGCACATTACCTCCAGACGATGACCATGTCCTAAAGCTTACTTACTTACTCAGTTTATAATTATAACCCTTTAGTCAGGACTACAACCTAGCTTCGCGCACCACACACGTTGTTAATGTTAATGTGTCGGGATCTACAGTTTAACGTTCCCTTCGAACGACAGATTTATGAGAAATTTTTCATGGCAATTTTATTTGCTCTCAGAGTTTTTGCGAGAAATCTGCTGAGAGGAAGTTACCAAAGAAATATTTTTTCATATTCGTTGGAGATGCCTGACCTGGGGTTTAATAAGGGGTCTAATAAGCCAACACACTACCTACTAGACCACGGCGACTTCATGGTAGCTTATGAATAGTTTATACAAAAAGTCACCGAGAATTGTTTCCCTATGTTCTATAGGCAGTTTGGGTTGATAAAATTAATTAAAAAGTTTCTGTAGATTGCTGGGAAAATCAAAAAGAAATTTTAAGTTGTTTTTGTTATTTTTTTTTATTAAAAAAGAAAATTTTAAAAATAATATTCGATTAATTCCAACATCAATAGGACATTGAAGTCATGATTAATTACAATATCTTCCTTGATTTTAATTGTTTCTGCAAACGCCTTCTATATTTCCGTGCAGTTTCACCACATGTCGTCGTTATAACAGCTCGTATATCCCGTTTATTGCATTTGATTTTCGAAAGAACACATTGAACAATGTCTGCAGTTATCTCAGGATCCAATTGGTTTTTAATTGCTTTTTCGCGACCGTAAAATGCCGGTGACTTTTTGCCTGTCAAACTGTGTGTAGACAGTATGTCAGTGGAAAAAAGTAGACTTAAAAGATGACGTGTAGCAGTGGCAAATGAAGTCCACTTAATGTCTTCGTAAGCCTGAAGACTTATTTCCGTGCCATTTGCACCCAAAATAACTTTATCGTCCAATATTTTTGGAAATTCTTGTTGTTGTTGTTGATTGTTCGTAATGGCCAGTTCATCATGCATTCTCTTACATGTTCTGGAATTGTGCATAGAGTTGTTAGCTTTGAGATCCGGGGTTGCGGTAGATAGTGGTTCGTGTGATAGCATGGTAATCTGGCCACTGTTAGCTTGTACTGCAGTTTCGGATTTTGGATCCGGGGTTGCGGTAGATAGTGGTTCGTGTGATAGCATGGTAATCTGGCCACTGTTAGCTTGTACTGCACTTTCGGATTTTAGATCCGGGGTTGCGGTAAATAGTGGTTCGTGTGATAGCATGGTAATCTGGCCATTGTTAGCTTGTACTGCAGTTTCGGAGTTATTTACCGGCAAATTAGCTTTGTCTCCAATTTGTTTGAGATCTTCATGCTGTTGGCATTTACTAATAAGATCTAGAGGCTGGCAATAGTCTCCAGCAAAGAAATCTTGATCGCCGTGCCTTATCTTACGTTTGCTGGAACTATCAGGCAAGTTGCTTGATATTGCCGCCAAATTAGCTTTGTCCTCGATTTGTTTGATCTCCTCATGCTGTTGGCGTTTACTAATAAGATCTAGAGGCTGACAATAGTCTCCAGCAAAGAAATCTTGATCGTCGGCCCTTATCTTGGGTTTGCTGAAACTATGAGGCAAATTAGCCAAATTAGCTTTGTCCTCGATTTGTTTGAGCTCCTCATGCTGTTGGCGTTTATTTGTAAGATCTATAGGCTTGCAATAGTCTCCAGCGTAGAAATATTGATCGTCGTCCCTTATCTTACGTTTGCTGGAACTGTGAGGCAAGCTGCTTGATATTTGACTGGATGATGGGGTCTTTTGGAATTTAGTTACAACTTCATTTTGTTCCTTATCAGTAAAATATTTCCACTTGCGACAGCTCTCTTCACATACGGCCTTAAGGTTTTCAATTTTCAATAAGTCGCGTTTAGCTCGTTTATGTTAATAACAATGATCTCTCCTTGATTCCTCTCTGGTTTCCCGGATACAAGTTTCCCCAAATATGGCTATAAGTAGTAGCTACGCACGTAGCAGGTATTTGGATCTAAAACTGCCAATTCGACTTCGGTGGACCACGAAATTTATAACGACCATCAAATTCAATTAGTTACTAATCTACAGCGACAAAGTTAAATATGAGTTGAAAAGGTAATAAAACAAAACAAACGGAAAGAAAACATAAATCAATATCAAGCATTACTCCGTAAATCTCTTTATGAAGCTTGATTTATACAAATATCCTTAAATTAATTTCCCTAACAATCACTGTAAGTACTGCATCATTAAGTATCAAATTTCAATTAAAATCGCTGGAGGTAATTTTCATTTTCTACAATAAAACTAAAATGTTTTTGAATTCTGTTGCTAAAAACTTTAATTTGAGATGAAAATGTACCAAAAAGGAACATAAAAACATAAGCATCATTATTTAAATATATTTTCTTTAATTTTCTTAACTTTTAGGCGTACAAAAAATTAAATTTTTAAAAATCTTAAAAAAAGGATATATGGGCTGCTCTGAAAGTATGATAGGTAATCCCGAACTGTTTATAGAGTATTATTTCTTATATAAAACTACAAGTTGTATGATAAAAGTTTTATGAAAACGGTTAAAATTTTCTAACAAAATATTAAGATAAATATTTTTTTGTTTGTTTTTTTTTTAGAAAAAAATTCTTTTCATTCGAATTTCAAAAAAAGGCTTGAAAATTGAAATGTATCATTTTTGATATAAAGCTCGATCTACGGTTAACCTACCACTACAAAGTATTTTCCAGTTTTCAGAAGTGAGGTTGTAGCCATCTTTAGCCTGTATTTTATTTTCATTTCTGAACAGAGCTTTATAAAATCAAATATGGTTAAAAGTAATTGTTTGATTTATCTTGTTAACTGTGGAGAAAGGAGATCAAAGTCAATTGTTTGAGCTGGTTATAGCAACTCATAATGAACAAATTCACTTCCAATGCCAACCGATACACAGCACTACCTCTTTTAGTGTTAAGCCTGCGTTGTCATTGACTGTGAAATTTCCGCTTTCTTCTTTTGGAATCATTTTCACTCACTGTTGTTGTATGTGATCCTGTTTCCATTGCCCGTAATTACACGCTTCAGAAATTGTTTATTTTTGTTGCATTTTGACTACGCTGTTAATTCATGTGGCAACCAAACATCGAAACTTATTTGTGTATCCATCTTTCTGTCAGTGATGAATAATGAATGCCTCGTAATACTATGTTCAGATATGCACTTTTATTGAGTCAATATTCGGTTAATTGAGTACAATATTTTAAGTGTTCAGGTGTAATAATATACGCAGTTCAGCTGCTTATTTAAAATTCATTTGGCAGCTGGTTGTTTCAACAACATTGTTCTTATTTTGTTTTTTTTGTTGTTGTTGTTGACCTTTGAGTTGTTATATATCAACAGAAAGTGTTCGGTTAATTGTAATATGCACACTGAACATAGTTATGACAGTGCTGCATTTTAAGTTTTATTCAATATTATAACAATTTGCGTTTTTATTGCGCAATTATTAATTGAAACTTTATATGAAATATTGAGTTCAATAATGGCGTTTATTGCGATTTACGCAATAAAGGTGCATATCTGAACACTGTATTAATGTCATATTGAAGTGAAGTGGCCATCGAGATTGTGCGATTTGACGGCTTTAGCTGTTTCTCTATAATTTTATGTTCCGAATTTTACTCATTTCAATATGCAGGTAAATTTTCCAAAACAATATAGTTTCAGTAATATTTTCAAAACAGTGGACCTTAAAATAACCGTTTTCGATCGAGCTATGCAATAGTCTGCTGCAAATAATATTTCGTTGTTTGTTAGTGTTGGCTTATTAGACGTAAAGCCAGGGTTCGAGACCCAGGCCAGGCATCAAGACAAAATATAAAAAGTATTTCTTCGGCGACTTCCTCTCAGCAGATTTCAGGCAGAAACTCTGAGAGTAAATAAAATTGCCATGAAAAAGTTTCTCAAAAATCTGTCATTCGGAGTCGACTTTAAACTGTAGGTCCCACCACTCATGTATAAAATGAACACACACAACATAAGTGGTGTGGGAAACTAGGACGTTGTACAATGGGTCAATTCGACCTTCGGCTACTGTAATGTACAAAACTGCATATAGAACGTAGGAAAACAGTTCTTAGACACTTGTTGTGTAAGCAACCCATAAGCTAAGTTGCCTAAGCATTTTTGTAAAAAAAGTTAAAAAGGCAATTAAAGGCCTGTCGTGCATCAAAGCAGTAAAACATATCATACTGGAAGAAAAAAACAGTAGCACTTCATCATAAACAACAGGTAGTTAGACTGCGGACTTTGCCGCCATAAGGACATCGTAGCGATCAGGTAGCAAAACCGTGCTTTTTTAATTACCCTTGGATATGAGTATATAGACCCGAAGCGCTCAATGAAAATCAATCAGACGACTTTAAATTGTCAGCAAGATCAGATCAAACAGCAGCATTTGAAAAACTTATTTCGAATTCAAATACAAAAAATGTCTTCCCATCAAAAACAACAATTTACATGTGCTAGCAGCGATTATGTAACGTTTATAGAATTAATGAAGCGTGTAGAACGAGCTAAACGCGACTTATTGAAAATTGAAAACCTTAAGGCCGTATGTGAAGAGAGCTGTCGCAAGTGGAAATATTTTACTGATAAGGAACAAAATGAAGTTGTAACTAAATTCCAAAAGACCCCATCATCCAGTCAAATATCAAGCAGCTTGCCTCACAGTTCCAGCAAACGTAAGATAAGGGACGACGATCAATATTTCTACGCTGGAGACTATTGCAAGCCTATAGATCTTACAAATAAACGCCAACAGCATGAGGAGCTCAAACAAATCGAGGACAAAGCTAATTTGGCTAATTTGCCTCATAGTTTCAGCAAACCCAAGATAAGGGTCGACGATCAAGATTTCTTTGCTGGAGACTATTGTCAGCCTCTAGATCTTATTAGTAAACGCCAACAGCATGAGGAGCTCAAACAAATCGAGGACAAAGCTAATTTGGCGGCAATATCAAGCAACTTGCCTGATAGTTCCAGCAAACGTAAGATAAGGCACGGCGATCAAGATTTCTTTGCTGGAGACTATTGCCAGCCTCTAGATCTTATTAGTAAATGCCAACAGCATGAAGATCTCAAACAAATTGGAGACAAAGCTAATTTGCCGGTAAATAACTCCGAAACTGCAGTACAAGCTAACAATGGCCAGATTACCATGCTATCACACGAACCACTATTTACCGCAACCCCGGATCTAAAATCCGAAAGTGCAGTACAAGCTAACAGTGGCCAGATTACCATGCTATCACACGAACCACTATCTACCGCAACCCCGGATCCAAAATCCGAAACTGCAGTACAAGCTAACAGTGGCCAGATTACCATGCTATCACACGAACCACTATCTACCGCAACCCCGGATCTCAAAGCTAACAACTCTATGCACAATTCCAGAACATGTAAGAGAATGCATGATGAACTGGCCATTACGAACAATCAACAACAACAACAAGAATTTCCAAAAATATTGGACGATAAAGTTATTTTGGGTGCAAATGGCACGGAAATAAGTCTTCAGGCTTACGAAGACATTAAGTGGACTTCATTTGCCACTGCTACACGTCATCTTTTAAGTCTACTTTTTTCCACTGACATACTGTCTACACACAGTTTGACAGGCAAAAAGTCACCGGCATTTTACGGTCGCGAAAAAGCAATTAAAAACCAATTGGATCCTGAGATAACTGCAGACATTGTTCAATGTGTTCTTTCGAAAATCAAATGCAATAAACGGGATATACGAGCTGTTATAACGACGACATGTGGTGAAACTGCACGGAAATATAGAAGGCGTTTGCAGAAACAATTAAAATCAAGGAAGATATTGTAATTAATCATGACTTCAATGTCCTATTGATGTTGGAATTAATCGAATATTATTTTTAAAATTTTCTTTTTTAATAAAAAAAAATAACAAAAACAACTTAAAATTTCTTTTTGATTTTCCCAGCAATCTACAGAAACTTTTTAATTAATTTTATCAACCCAAACTGCCTATAGAACATAGGGAAACAATTCTCGGTGACTTTTTGTATAAACTATTCATAAGCTACCATGAAGTCGCCGTGGTCTAGTAGGTAGTGTGTTGGCTTATTAGACCCCTTATTAAACCCCAGGTCAGGCATCTCCAACGAATATGAAAAAATATTTCTTTGGTAACTTCCTCTCAGCAGATTTCTCGCAAAAACTCTGAGAGCAAATAAAATTGCCATGAAAAATTTCTCATAAATCTGTCGTTCGGAGTCGACTTTAAATTGTATGTCCCACCACTCATGTTTAAAAAAAATTAACGCACACAACATAACTGGTGTGAGAAACTAGGTCATAATCCTGACTAAAGAGTTGTAATGACCAATTATGTATGTATGTACCCAGAAGCTAAGTCACCTATGCCTCTAGGAAAACATTATTAAAAGGCCATTAAAGTTTTATTACACATGTCCTGGCATGCATCAAAGCAATAAAACAAACCATTCAGGTAGAAAATAAAAACAGTAGCACTTCAACATAAACTCTAGATAGTCACACTGTGCACTATGCCGGCTATAGAGTGGAAAATTTAAACTTTTAAATTTTAAAATGCAATCGAAAAAAAACGGTTTGAAAATATTCCAAATTTATTTTCTTTGTTGCGAAGTACAATTGTTCCGGTTATAAATGGAATATTATTTCATTCATATGGCTGCAGCGGCTGGCCTCACATTACCTCATTCGATCGAAGAAATTTTCGTGCTTTTTTCGAGTGTAGGGGGGTCGTTTCTCGTCATCACGAATGTTGGCCTTCAAATAATCAATTGTTTCTGGTTTGTCGGCAAAACATTTTCCTGAAATGGCGCCCCACAGAAAATAGTCAAACGGTGTCAAATTGTAGCTTCTTGTCGGCCAATTGATATCACAATTTCGGTTAATTAAACTACCAGTCGCCGTAATCTAGTAGGTAGTGTGTTGGTTTCTGAGACGTAAGGCCACGGTTCAAACTCCAGGTCAGGCATTTCCAACAAATATGAAAAAATATTTCTTTGATGACTTCCTCTCAGCAGATTTCTGGCAAAAACTCTGAGAGTAAACAAAATTGCAATGAAAAGTTTCTCAAAAATCTGTCGTTCGGAGTCGACTTTAAACTGTAGGTCCCACCACTCATATATAAAATGAACACAAACAACATGAGTGGTGTGAGAAGCTATCCTGACTTAAGGGTTGTAATGGCCAATTATGTATGTATGTAAACGACCATCACCATGTGGTATGAAATGTGTGGCAAGTTTTACCATCATTTTGAAACCAAACATCGTTATCATCAATACCATGAAGAGCGGATACAAAAAGCAATTATCATGGTGCGATAGGCATCTCGTTGCGCTGTCCTTATGTTCGAAGTAATGATGATGCTTCTTTCATATGGGGAGACAATATTATCTTAGTATGGCTTCTTAGTTTTTCTATTCATTCAGTTCTATAAGTTGTTTTCGTCCACTTATTTCTGGCAAGCGATCTGCAATATTTGTAAAAGTCATTGGCACATAAGTAAGTTCTACACATTCTTTCACAGTCTAAGATTTTACATCGACTAATAAAGCCTAACGTATATAAGAGGTATACCTATTACATGCGAATCCAGCCCAAATGTCTCACACAAAATGCCTTTAAACTCTAGGCTTCGCGATACAAGAATAAAATTAAAGTACACAACATGGGTCGTGTGAGAAGCTAGGTTGTAATCCTGACTAAAGGGCTGTAATCATCAGTTAAGTAAGCAATTTGCAGATTTCCTTAGAGTCCCTGTAATCCTAACGTTGGACTTGTGATGTGAAATCTCCCAACGAGTTTAGGTTCCGACGTGCGTATCGTGAGCATACCTTTCCAAACATCCGCTTCTACTCCACGGAGGAATAATGAGACCATTAGCGGCATTCTGGTCTTCTTCACGAAAGTTTGTAGTTTGCTCATTGTCGAGATTAGCAGCTGACCTGGGAACCCGCATACATATGAAGCTCTCTAAAGATATTTGATAGCCTAGAAGCATATCATATTCTACTTTCTATTGAATTAAAAAGCATTTCTTTCCATTATGCAATGCAGTTTTACAAACAAGCACTATAAGTTGCTGCACGCATATTAAGAAAACCACAAAAGAGTTATAAAAACATACATACACATACGATGTTAACTTGCACTTCAAACAACATATCGTAACAAATGAAATATACACACACGCACACAGTAACTATTTCATGCTGGAAATAAAACATCACACTTTACGAGCATGCTTGCTCCTGCAACTCCACTCTCATTTTCTTGTTTTCTTTTTCAACTCAATTTCCCTCCGTTAAGCCACAGACTTATATGTCGAGTACACACATAAATACATACACAAATGTGGAGGGTAATGTTAACACACAAATTTAGTTATCAAATGTTTATTTATTTGCAGTAAATGTTTATGTATGCGGACATGTTCAATGTAAGGGTGGGTGTACATGTATGAGTTGTTGCTATTCATGGTATTTATTTCAGTCACATGTATTTAATGTTTAACATATTTAACCCATTAAAGGTTAGGTTAGGTTAGCGGGTAGCTTGGCGTTCACAGGCAAGTTCACTCGGTGGCCCATAAGGTCCATTGTGTTACCTAGTGTGAGGTAAGGGCCCTTGTCATGATCCATTAGCGGTGGGTTTGAACCACCGCGAGTTTTGGATAAAACCGTGCGCCACCATGCCTAGATCTTCCAATATTCTGTCACCCAAAACCTCTGGCGTCTGTTCTGGAATGCATGGCACTCTCATAGATGGTGTTGTACTGACTCCCATTTAAAGCCAAACCATAACTACAGCGAAGACTTTGACAAATCACTTGTTTTAAGGCACAGTGGCCACTTATAAGTAAAATTTTGAAGCACCTTTTAACAATGAAATGGAGTTCTTGCCTTTTTCGCAATTCTAATGGCTTTTCCTATGGCAGAGTACACAACTAATATGATGTGGAAGCTTTACGGAAACGTGATTTGTGCTGTCATCTGTAAGCCTACATGTTTTAATGACGAAGGACAAGTAGCAGCGTTTTTTTTTTTGGATGATGACTTTAGGACAGTCTAGCTATTGTTCATAGAAATAATAATTGTTTCATGATGTTTCCTTTACAGGGTACATGTCATATGCAATACATATCATAACATAGCCATGTAGAAGAATGAAATATTCCAAGCCCACTGAAGGTTCCAAAACGGATATTTGGAAAGACACACACAACGAATTCAAAAATATAGAAAGGCAAACTCTCTTCTCAAAACAAATGGTTTTGAGTGAATCAATACTTTTGTTGTTTGAATTAAAATATTGCTACGAAAAAGGAAATGGAAAATATCGCTTAACATTAAAATTATAAACAAAAGCTACAAAAACAAAAACAATGAACTTGTTTACATGATAAACAAGTAAACAAAAATCTACCAACAAAAACCATTATAAAAAAGAGATAAACAAGTAAACTAAAATGCAACATACATATATACATAATTGGCCATTACAACTCTTCAGTCAGGATTACGGCCTAGCTTCTCATTCCACTCATGTTGTGTGCGTTAATTTTATACATAAGCGGCAGGACCTACAGTTTATAGTCGACTCCAGACGACAGATTTTTGAGAAACTTTTCATGGCAGTTTTATTTGCTCTTCAGAGTTTTTGCCAGAGATTTGCTGAGATATAGTCGCCGAGGAAATATGTGTTCATTTTGATGTCTGACCTGGGGTTTGAACCGTGGCCTTACGTGTACTAAGACAACACACTACCTACTACATTAGGTAAAGCCTGGCTATTGTTCATCGAAATAATAATTATTTCATGCTGTTTCCTTTACTGTATAAATGTCGTCTGCCATGCGTACCATATCATACACATACTTCATGAGTGAAATATTCCAAGCCTATGTCACGGACGATTTTAGAACAAACGCTTGGAAAGGAATACATAACGAAGGAAAACATATAGGCAGGTAAAGTGGCATCTTAAAACAAATGGTTTTGAGTGAATCAATACTTCTGTCGTTTGAATTAAAATATAACGGGATTTGAGTTATGCATCAGACTAGGTTAGTCTCGGGACAGGACTCTGTAGACTCTAAGTACTTTTGGTCAGGCATGGGTATCGTCTTTAACCCAACATAAAGATTCTATGGTGATAAGAAAGGGTCATTGGAATACATTTTTAGGAACTGTGATTGGCATTTATGCATACCAGACGCTAGGCTAGGCAAGATATTGTTCTTGCTGACACAGGACGGCATTTTATAGTTTCTCAAGCCAATACGCTTGGACGTAGTCGAGTAGGTAGTGTGTTGTTATGAAAAAATATTTCTCCGCCATGAAAAGTTTCTCAAAAGTCTGTAGTTCGGAGTCGATTTTAAACGACAGGTCCCGCTACTCATGTATAAAATTAACACTGACGACATATGAGGTCTGAGAATCCAGACTGACTGATTGTTGTAATGACCAATTATGTATGTATGTATGTAATGGCAAAAATAAGTTCTTCCCATTTCATCTCCCTTATTTTAACATAAAATAACCCATATAAACCATATGTATGCCATGCATTTATTTCTGTTGATGGGATTTGGTTTCACATTTCATTTGTGGTTTTTTATTTACATGTTCTTGTGTAACATATATTTTTCACTATTATTGTGTGTGTATGTGTGAGTGCTACAATGTGTTGCATGCAAGTTGTTCTTACCAATGCCAACATCTTCATCTTTCGTTCGTTTTCTTTCGACATTTTCTACTTAAATTTCATGAAGCCTTTCTGCATCAATACTTTCCTGTAACAGATGAAGTTTATTTGACTGCTGCTCTTCTGCTCATGGTGTACCACTTTTCATTTTCTTTTTTTTTTGCTTTTACTTGAACCAGGCTACCCTCTTCCTATGTTACCATATTTGTAATCATCGTTTATATTTTACCCTCTCCATATAGTTTTTAAATGGTTTGCATGTATGCTAGTATTTAGTTGTTGTAGTATTTGTGGCATAAAGAAATGGAAATTTGTAAGTGAAACATTAAATATATTATGTTGCATTGTATTATTGCAACAATGACAACAATACACGGGTAATATGATATTTGAATTTGTTGCTTGGCTTCCGAGAAAATACATGGTATGGTATTCATTTTTAATTTTATTTTGTGGTGTAGAAAAAGCACAACAATTTTCGAAATGGGTCTCATTGCTGAAGATGATTTTTCGCTAAAAATTAAGGTCAGTTGCCAACTGCCTCAAAGCCCTCTCAACAAAGACAGATCGTTGTGTATAGTCATTCATGGTGATTTAACAAAACAGTTTGAATAAATGACATCCAATTTGACAGGCGTAGCCCCAACAAGATCGATGCTATCAGCTGTCAAAGTTCGTAAGTCCCTGATGGAATTGTAATATCAAATGAAATCTATTCAGAGGGTTATACCAAGCAATATAATCCATCCGTAAGTGTCCATGCTTTCACAGAATAGTAGCATAGTCCATAGTACAGGTTGAACCAGGATTGTACTACTTTGAGCCTTACTGCAACCATATCTGCTATTAAAACAGAGGTCAGAGGGAAGCCAATTGATATAACAAATATGTAATGCTTCTGTTAGATTGGAACAGAGCGCGCAGGTGGTCAGGACAGCTGGCTGTCTGTGTATTCTGACTTTTAGTCGGACCAATACCACCACCATCTAATAGCTGGGAATACCACAAAGCAAGGTTGGTTCTACCATGACCTGACATAGCGAGAATATGATACATACGTACATAATTGGTCATTACAACACTTATGTTATGTGTGCTAATTTTCTACATGACTGAAGGTATCGAACAACAGATTTTTGAGGAACTTATTCATGGCAATTTTATTTATTCCCAGAGCTTTTACCGGAAAAATGCTGTGGAAGGAAGTCGCCGAAGAAGTATTTTTTCGTATTTAATTTTATTGGAAATAATTGACCTGGCGTTAGAACCATGGTCTCATGTCTAATCAGACAACACCCTACCTACTAGACTACTCGTTTTTTTTTTGTCTTAGGCCGGAGGTGGGAATCTTCGGAAGATACATTTGTTCCCAAAAAAAGAGTGCACGATTCACCATCACTGGTGCCTACGTACTAAACCCAAGCCCTACACACTTCTACCGCTCTCCCTCCGCGGGACTGCCTTAAAGTATTACTTCGCGGAGGGCTGGTTAGCTTTTAATCTTGGTCACTCTAAGTTAAGTTTCGCCTCCGTTCCTCCAGCCTTCGGAGTTCTATCATAACTTCAGCCATTCTCTGACTGTACTGGCTCCATAGAATCCTAGAATTCAACACCTCCTCCATAAGCCGAGTTGGTCCGAAACTCGTTTCCTCGGGCCATCTAAATCTGGGGCAGCATGTTAGAATATGTTCTGCGTCTTCCTCCTCATCTACACAGTTTGGGCATACAGGGGAAGTATCATGTCCAAATCTGTGCAGGTATTTCCTGAAGCACACCAGTTAGGAACTGGGTCACGTAGTAGTTCAGCTCGCAATGTTCGTTCTCCATCCAAAGGGTTACATTAGGGACAAAAGTGAAATGTCCATTGCCTCTTTAAACCGTTCTCCCATCGTGACTGCTATTTATGCATGGAAGTCCTTCGTTCCTCCGTCTTTATAGCTGCAGTTCGTCCTGGAAACTCGAGATGGTGAAAGTATATCCGCCTCATTTCATCCGCCAGTATGTCTATTGGTATTGTCTTCGTTAATACCAATACCGCTTCATCAGACACTGTCCTGAAGCCACTTACTTGTCTAATCGCACTTAGACGATACACAGAGGACAGTATTCTCCTTGTCGTCCATACGGAGAGTGCCTCCGACCATATTGGGCAAGCATTCAACATTATCGACGTTACAAGCCTCGATATTATCCTCCTCTTGAATGGACCTGGTCCTCCAATATTCAGCATCATCCTCGCCAGTGCTCCCTGTGTTAGAGATGCCTTTTCGCCGATGTATTTCACGTGCTCCTTGAAGTTCAACCTGTCATAGATAATCACTCCCAGGTATTTTATCGCCCTCTTAGATTGGATCTTAGTATCTCCAGCGGTCATTTCCATAGACTACTGGTTTAACATTCATCGAATGTGTGCACCATAAACCAAGGTTGGTTCCAACATGGCTTGGCACAGGCAGTATACAATGGTTGTTGTATTTTAAAAACGTTTAATTTATGAGTTCGTAGACTGTAAATATAATAAAAAAAATCTGTGTTTAATTCTAATTAAAATTCTCTGTTATTCGGAAAATTCTATGTGCCACTGTTCACAACTTGATGTAAACAACAACAATTGCTTTGTTTGTTATTCCCCTTTGCACTCTTTTGTATAAACAATAAGAATTACTGGACAATTGTTCGACAGATCTTTGTAACGGAGATTTCAAACCAAGATTACTCTCTTCAAACGCACCGGGTTTTTACTCAAGACTGACTGAACTTTACTAATTCCGTTGCCTGCTTTACCTTGCCTTTTATATGCCGACGTAAACAGTCTGCTGAATGATCTTGAAGTCGAACGTTCGTGGCTTCGCCTTCTCCAGATCTCTATAAATGTAAACATCGTTGTTTTATTAGTGTTTCTTGTTGCATTTTTGTTTACTTGTTTATCCCTTTTTTATAATGGTTTTTGTTGGTATATTTTTCAGACACACCGCGCCTTCACACAAGACTGACTGAACTTTACAAACTCCGTCGCCTGCTTTGCCTTGCCTTGGCAAAGTAAACACTCTGATTGAATGTTCTTGAAGGTGAACGTTGTTCATGACTTCGCCTTTTCGAAATCTCTATAAATGTAAACATCGTTGTTTTCACTCATTATTGTTGTTTGTGTATTTTGTTTACATTTATTCTTTTAGCGTTTGTTGTTGCATTTTGGTTTGAAACTCCAGATACTTTTGCAGATGTAAAGTGCTATTGCCGCTCTCTGAATTAGGTTGTTTTAGTGCATACATAATTGGCCATTACAACCCTTCAGTCAGGATTACGGCCTAGCTTCTCACACCATTCATGTTGTGTGTATTAATTTTATACATGAGTGGCGGGACCTACAGTTTAAAGTCGACTCCGAACGACAGATTTTTGAGAAACTTTTCATGGCAATTTTATTTACTCTCAGAGTTTTTAAGTTGTTTGTTGTCAGGGATTTTTAGTAACAGAAATTTAATTGGAAGCGTAATTGAAAAGCTGGAATACATTGTTTTAAAGGGAATGTTAAATTCCTGGTTAGTTTAGATGAAAATATTACAGTCGTAGAAAATAATTATTGTCTTGAATTTCTTTAAATAAGAAAATGAAAACCAAAAACAAAAAAGAAGTCTTCCCCTCTCTAATTTCCTTTTCTTTTTATTATTTTCTCAAAAAACTTTTACTTTTAATTGTAAAACTACGAACTAATTTATGAGAAATTCTTCTTTTCTTGTACAATTTTTTTCTCCCTTTTTTCCTCTTTTTTATTACAAAATAAATAAAAACAATTTTTCCTTCCAGTATTTTTCATTTCCTCTTGGAATTTTCATTTCGTAATTTATTTTTATTGTGTTTGTTTTTCTTTGTTTCTCGTTATTTGTAGCATTTTTCATGGCATAAACTAAAATATTTCAACAACAATTTCATAAATTAATTACAATTAATTATAAAATGCAACACAGTATTACTGATATTGTTCCTATTTCTCTATTAAAAAAAACAAGCTGCAACATCAAAATGTTGCAAGGCATTTACTAATGCAGATGCTTGCTTTAAAGGCTGTCTGTAATGTGACGGAAACATTAGGTTATATTTCCTTTTCAAATATATACCCTATATTCAGCATCCATAGGTCAAGATAGGTCTGACCACCGCTGTGTAGATCCAGTGAGTCAGCTACATACCCGGGCATGTTATGAATTCTAAAATCTTTTAAAATGGCTCGAAGTCTCGAAGCTCGAAGTAGTCTACTAGGTCTTATTTTTATTATTATTATTTTCTTCTATTATAAGATAGAAAGTGCTTGAAGTCGCCTTAATCTAGTTGGTAGTAGACGAGAGGTCACGGTTCAAACCCCAGGTCAGACATCTCCAACAAAACGAAATATGAGAGAAATATTTCTTCGGCCACTTCCTCTCTGCGGATTTCTGTCAAAAACTCTGATTCAATAAAATTTGCCACGAAATGTTTCACAAATATCTGTCGTTCGGAGTCGACTTTAAACACACAACATGGTGATGAGAGAAGCTAGGTTGTTAGCCTGATTGACGGGTTGTAATGACCAATTATATGTTATGTATGCATGTAAAAGTGGCTTTGATATCTTTTCGAAAATTTCGTGATAACCTCATTAGAAGTATTCTGTATCATATCCTAACGTTTGAATAAAATCGGTTAAAATCAAGCAATGGTTGTGGTCATTTGCTCCAACCAACCCCTTACATCAGCAGTTGTATACCAGAAATTTCATGGTTATCCCATAAAATTTAAGAGCAGGAAATTTATCAGTATGTGATGATAACACAGATCAAATTGTTTCGTCTTTGCTTACATAGTCCCTTAGAAGTCGCCGTAGTATAGTAGATAGTGTGTTGGCTTATTAGACGCAAAGCCAGGGTTCGAGCCTCAGGCCAGACATCTAAGACAAAATACAGAAAGTATTTCTTCTGGCAGTAAATAAAATTGCCATGAAAAAGTTTCTCAAAAATGTGTCTTTCGGAGCCGACTTTAAACTGTAGGTTCCACCACTGATGTATAAAATTAACACACACAACATAAGTGGTGTGGGAAACTAGGACGTTGTACAATGGGTCAATTCGACTTCCGAGTACTGTACTTGTCTCAATTGACAAGTACACGTCCTCTAACCTAACCTAACCTACATAGTCCCTCTCACTTTTATACAGCAATTCAGTGTATTTCAGTGAGTTCTTCGTCAACTTCAGTTTCTTTTTTTCGGTTATATTCTGGTAACTGAATTCCTTTGACGTCGGAGTAATCTAGACTTTCGTCAGCTTCACTTTCCTCTGCAACACCTTGAAATGAAAATTGCTTAATCATCACTATTGTCTTCGTGTAACTCCTGTAGCCTTTGCCGAGTAAACTATTTCTGGCAAAAACTCTGAGAGTAAATAAAAAATGATCAGTCAGTTCGAAATCAACTTTAAATTGTAGGTCCTGCCACCCATTAAGGATCCCCCAAATAACTTTTCTTTTTTTGAAAATGCTTTAAAAAAAACTGCTGAATATTTTCTCAAATTTCTTTTTTTTATTTGAAAGTACAATCCTTCCGGTTAATAATGGAAAATAGTTTCATTCATTTGAATGGCTGCCTCGACTGGCCATGCAGTAGCCTAAACGATCGGTCCAATTTTTAAGCACATTATCGATTGTGTGCAGCTGTATTTCACCAACGGCTTCACGAATATTGTCCTTTAAATAAATTTGTCGGCGTCACACTTACCTTTGACGGCACTCCACAAATAATAGTCCAACGGTGTCAAATCGCAGCTCCAAGGTGGCCAAACGACATCAGCTCTGCGGCTGATAATGCGATCTGCAAAAACAGGGCGCAAAACATCGAGTGTAACTTCGGCTGTGTGGCACGTAACGCCGTCCTGTTGAAACCAAATGTTACCAATATCCTCCTCTTCAATTTTTGTGAACAAAAATTCATTCAACATGGCCCGATAACGATCGCCATTGACTGTAACGGCCACTCCTTGTTTATTTTCTAAGAAAAATGGCCCAATTATGCCTCTGGACCAAAATCCGCACCAAACAGTGACTCGTTTTGGGGGCGTCAGCTTTTCAATGTATGCGTGCGGATTTTCTGTGCCCAAATGCGACAATTTTGCTTGTTTACATAGCCGCCACGATCAAAAAGAGCTTCATCTGAAAAGATGATCTTTTTTTTTTTTGTCAAAATCGGCATCTTCTGTAAGTCGATCGAAGGCCCACTTAGCGAGGCGAAAACGCATTGGATGGTCAATTGGCTTCAACTCCTGAACCAATTGGACTTTGTATGGCGTCATACCAAGGTCTTTATGCAAAAATTCGTCTCAATGATGTCTCCGAAATGTTCAATTGTTGAAAGCGACAGTGAATTGATGTTGATGGCGCTTCATGCACACTTTCTGCCACAGCAGCAATATTCTCGGGTGTACGCACGGTTTTTGGCTTTTCACGCTTTGGTTTATCGATGAGGATGCCAGTTTCTTTCACTTTTTTCACAAAATAACGAACATACCGAGCTGACGGTGCTTCTTCTCTTCCAAGATCCGTACGCAATTTTCGCACACATTCTGCAACATTACCATGATTTTCAAAGTAATGTCGCAATATTTCCCAGTGTTGTTTAAGCGTATAAACAACCATATTCGTTCAGCGGATGGATAAAACTAATTATCTGTCAAATCAGACATGAGCTAAGTGTTACCATTCAGGAAATAAGCACTAGTTGAAAGAAAAAAGCGTTAGATGACGGACCCGATAGGTGGTATGGAGAGATAGGTTGTAGTCCTGACTAAAGGTTTGTAGTCCTTACTAAAGGTTATAGTGATCAATTAAATTAAGCAATACTTTTTCTGTATCATTACGTACTTAATTCACCAATTCACCATTCACAACGCGATTATTGGAGTTCGGCTTGCCTTAGTACATCCTTCCAGGCGCTTTCGCCAGTTGGTCACACCAATCGATTACGGGGTTTCCTCGACTTGGTTCTTCTAATGCAAACAAGGTTATCCTCTTTGTCTACTTCTGCATCAAATACCCCCGTCTACCGGGAGTATACTCATTAATGCGAACGACCTCACAGAACCAGTTCAGTCGCTGTATGTTAATATGCTGCGTGACGTCTACATCGATGAGGGGCTCTTACAGCTTATTGTTGGATTGGATGCGGAAATCATTGCACTGGACCGAAGATCTTATGTATCATAACTACAAAATTAAACCAGTTTTTTTTGCATTTTAGGCTTGAGAACATTAAATCTTTTCTCTTGGCAGTCTAACGGGATACTATTTTGTTTATTTTCTGAGTGTAGAAATCACAATCACAGCAGCCATTTGAAATGAATATTTTTCAAAGTTTTTCTGTTAAAGAGTAACTCTATTGCTTCGTTTATACTCTTCTGCCTGTCTTCAAATGTATGAAATTTTCTGTTTTTTATGTTTTCAAAAGCAATTGGCTTTCAGTAGATGCAAATTGCTTGCAACAAGGCAATTTGATGAAATATTTTTCTTTATTTATTTTTTTTTTTTTTTTGGCTTATGTTCCTAATTTTTCAAAGCATTTGTTTCAAATGCATTTGTTAAAGATGATTTAAATGAAATAAATGTTGTATTTCAGCTTGTTGCTGTAATGTGCTGTAATCACAGGCCATAATAGTTTATAATTGAAAGAACAATATTACAGGACAAAGGAGAAATTGTATCTCATTTCAGAAGTAAAAAAATTTTAAATTAAAGTTTCAATTTAAAATTAAAATAGGGACAAGCAAACTAGTGTTTGCAAAAGCAAAATTGAGTTTGCAAAAGAAAAATTGTTTTTGCAAAAGCAAAATTATGTTTGCAAAAGCAAAAGCAAAATTGTGTTTGCAAAAGCAAAATTGTGTTTGCAAAAGCAAAGTTGTTTTTGCAAAAGCAAAATTGTGTTTGCAAAAGCAAAATTGTTTTTGCAAACGCAAAAGCAAAATTGTTGTTGCGAAAGCAAAATTGTGTTTGCAAAAGCAAAATTGTGTTGGCAAAAGCAAAAGCAAAATTGTTTCTGCAAAAGCAAAATTGTGTTGGCAAAAGCAAAATTGTGTTTGCAAAAGCAAAAGCAAAATTGGGTTTGTAAAAGCAAAATTGTGTTTGCAAAAGCAAATTTGTGTTTGCAAAAGCAAAATTGTGTGTGCAAAAGCAATGCAAAAGCAAAATTGTGTTTGCAAAAACAAAATTGTGTTTGCAAAAGAAAAATTGTTTTTGCAAAAGCAAAATTGTGTTTGCAAAAGCGAAAGCAAAATTGTGTTTGCAAAAGCAAAATTATGTTTGCAAAAGCAAAAGCAAAATTGTGTTTGCAAAAGCAAAATAGTTTTTGCGAAAGCAAAATTGTGTTTGCAAAAGCAAAATTGTGTTTGCAAAAGCAAAAGCAAAATTGTTTTTGCAAAAGCAAAATTGTATTTGCAAAAGCAAAATTGTGTTTGCAAAAGCAAAATTGCTTTTGCAAAAGCAAAATTGTGGTTGGAAAAGCAAAATTGTGTTTGCAAAAGCAAAATTGTTTTTGCAAAAGCAAAATTGTGTTTGCAAAAGCTAAATTTTGTTTGCAAAAGCAAAATTGTTTTTGCAAAAGCAAAATTGTTTTTGCAAAAGCAAAATTGTTTTTGCAAAAGCAATGCAAAAGCAAAATTGGGTTTGCAAAAGCAAAATTGTTTTTGCAAAAGCAATGCAAAAGCAAAATTGTTTTTGCAAAAGCAGAATTGTGTTTGCAAAAGCAAAATTGTTTTTGCAAAAGCAAAATTGTTTTTGCAAAAGCAAAATTGTGTTTGCAAAAGCAAAATTGTGTTTGCAAAAGCAAAATTGTGTTTGCAAAAGCAATGCAAAAGCAAAATTGTGTTTGCAAAAGAAAAATTGTTTTTGCAAAAGCAATGCAAAAGCAAAATTGTGTTTGCAAAAGCAAAATTGTTTTTGCGAAAGCAATGCAAAAGCAAAATTGTGTTTGCAAAAGCAAAATTGTTTTTGCAAAAGCAAAATTGTGTTTGCAAAAGCAAAATTGTGTTTGCAAAAGCAAAATTGTGTTTGCAAACGCAAAATTGTTTTTGCGAAAGCAATGCAAAAGCAAAATTGTGTTTGCAAAAGCAAAATTGTGTTTGCAAAAGCAAAATTGTTTTTGCAAAAGCAATGCAAAAGTAAAATTGTGTTTGCAAAAGCAAAATTGTTTTTGCAAAAGCAAAATTGTGTTTGCAAAAGCAAACTTGTTTTTGCAAAAGCAAAATTGTGTTTGCAAAAGCAATGCAAAAGCAAAATTGTGTTTGCAAAAGCAAAATTGTTTTTGCAAAAGCAAAATTGTTTTTGCAAAAGCAATGCAAAAGCAAAATTATGTTTGCAAAAGCGAAATTGTTTTTGCAAAAGCAATGCAAAAGCAAAATTGTGTTTGCAAAAGCAAAATTGTTTTTCAAAAGCAAAATTGTTTTTGCAAAAGCAATGCAAAAGCAAAATTGTGTTTGCAAAAGCAAAATTGTGTTTGCAAAAGAAAAATTGTTTTTGCAAAAGCAAAATTGTGTTTGCAAAAGCAAAAGCAAAATTGTGTTTGCAAAAGCAAAAGCAAAATTGTGTTTGCAAAAGCAAAATTATGTTTGCAAAAGCAAAAGCAAAATTGTGTTTGCAAAAGCAAAATTCTGTTTGCAAAAGCAAAATTGTTTTTGCAAAAGCAAAATTGTGTTTGCAAAAGCAAAATTGTTTTTGCAAAAGCAAAATAGTTTTTGCAAAAGCAAAATTGTGTTTGCAAAAGCAAAATTGTGTTTGCAAAAGCAAAATAGTTTTTGCAAAAGCAAAATTGTCTTTGCAAAAGCAAAATTGTTTTTGCAAAAGCAAAATTGTGTTTGCAAAAGCAAAAGCAAAATTGTGTTTGCAAAAGCAAAATTGTGTTTGCAAAAGCAAATTGTTTTTGCAAAAGCAAAATTGTGTTTGCAAAAGCAAAATTGTTTTTGCAAAAGCAAAATAGTTTTTGCGAAAGCAAAATTGTGTTTGCAAAAGCAAAATTGTTGTTGCAAAAGCAAAATTGTGTTTGCAAAAGCAAAATTGTTTTTGCAAAAGCAAAATTGTGTTTGCAAAAGCAAAAGCAAAATTGTGTTTGCAAAAGCAAAATTGTGTTTGCAAAAGCAAAATTGTGTTTGCAAAAGCAAAATTGTGTTTGCAAAAGCAAAAGCAAAATTGTTGTTGCAAAAGCAAAATTGTTTTTGCAAAAGCAAAATTGTTTGTGCAAAAGCAAAATTGTGTTTGTAAAAGCAAAATTGTGTTTGCAAAAGCAAAATTGTGTTTGCAAAAGAAAAATTGTTTTTGCAAAAGCAATGCAAAAGCAAAATTGTGTTTGCAAAAGCAAAATTGTTTTTGCAAAAGCAATGCAAAAGCAAAATTGTGTTTGCAAAAGCAAAATTGTTTTTGCAAAAGCAAAATTGTGTGCAAAAGCAAAATTGTGTTTGCAAAAGCAAAATTGTGTTTGCAAACGCAAAATTGTTTTTGCAAAAGCAATGCAAAAGCAAAATTGTATTTGCAAAAGCAAAATTGTGTTTGCAAAAGCAAAATTGTTTTTGCAAAAGCAAAATTGTTTTTGCAAAAGCTATGCAAAAGCAAAATTGTGTTTGCAAAAGCAAAATTGTTTTTGCAAAAGCAAAATTGTGTCTGCAAAAGCAAACTTGTTTTTGCAAAAGCAAAATTGTGTTTGCAAAAGCAATGCAAAAGCAAAATTGTGTTTGCAAAAGCAAAATTGTTTTTGCAAAAGCAAAATTGTTTTTGCAAAAGCAATGCAAAAGCAAAATTGTGTTTGCAAAAGCAAAATTGTTTTTCAAAAGCAAAATTGTTTTTGCAAAAGCAATGCAAAAGCAAAATTGTGTTTGCAAAAGCAAAATTGTTTTTGCAAAAGCAAAATTGTTTTTGCAAAAGCAATGCAAAAGCAAAATTGTGTTTGCAAAAGCAAAATTGTTTTTGCGAAAGCAATGCAAAAGCAAAATTGTGTTTGCAAAAGCAAAATTGTTTTTGCAAAAGCAAAATTGTTTTTGCAAAAGCAATATTGTGTTTGCAAAAGCAAAATTGTATTTGCAGAAGCAAAATTGAGTTTGCAAAAGCAAAATTGTTTTGCAAAAGCAAAATTGTGTTTGCAAAAGCAAAATTGTATTTGCAAAAGCAAAATTGTGTTTGCAAAAGCAAAATTGTTTTGCAAAAGCAAAATTGTGTTTGCAAAAGCAAAATTGTTTTTGCAAAAGCAAAATTGTGGTTGCAAAAGCAAAATTGTGTTTGCAAAAGCAAAATTGTTTTTGCAAAAGCAAAATTGTGTTTGGAAAAGCAAAATTGTGATTGCAAAAGCAAAATTGTTTTTGCAAAAGCAAAATTGTTTTTGCAAAAGCAATGCAAAAGCAAAATTGTGTTTGCAAAAGCAAAATTGTTTTTGCAAAAGCAATGCAAAAGCAAAATTGTTTTTGCAAAAGCAGAATTGTGTTTGCAAAAGCAAAATTGTTTTTGCAAAAGCAAAATTGTTTTTGCAAAAGCAATATTGTGTTTGCAAAAGCAAAATTGTGTTTGCAAAAGCAAAATTGTGTTAGCAAAAGCAAAATTGTTTTTGCAAAAGCAAAATTGTGTTTGCAAAAGCAAAATTGTTTTTGCAAAAGCATAATTGTGTTTGCAAAAGCAAAATTGTGTTTGCAAAAGCAAAATTGTGTTTGCAAAAGCAAAATTGTGTTTGCAAAAGAAAAATTGTTTTTGCAAAAGCAATGCAAAAGCAAAATTGTGTTTGCAAAAGCAAAATTGTTTTTGCAAAAGCAATGCAAAAGCAAAATTGTGTTTGCAAAAGCAAAATTGTGTTTGCAAAAGCAAAATTGTGTTTGCAAAAGCAAAATTGTTTTTGCAAAAGCAAAATTGTTTTTGCAAAAGCAATGCAAAAGTAAAATTGTGTTTGCAAAAGCAAAATTGTTTTTGCAAAAGCAAAATTGTGTTTGCAAAAGCAAACTTGTTTTTGCAAAAGCAAAATTGTGTTTGCAAAAGCAATGCAAAAGCAAAATTGTGTTTGCAAAAGCAAAATTGTTTTTGCAAAAGCAAAATTGTTTTTGCAAAAGCAATGCAAAAGCAAACTTGTGTTTGCAAAAGCGAAATTGTTTTTGCAAAAGCAATGCAAAAGCAAAATTGTGTTTGCAAAAACAAAATTGTGTTTGTAAAAGCAAAATTGTGTTTGCAAAAGCAAATTTGTGTTTGCAAAAGCAAAATTGTGTGTGCAAAAGCAATGCAAAAGCAAAATTGTGTTTGCAAAAGCAAAATTGTGTTTGCAAAAGAAAAATTGTATTTGCAAAAGCAAAATTGTATTTGCAAAAGCAAAATTGTGTTTGCAAAAGCAAAATTGTTTTTGCAAAAGCAAAATTGTGGTTGCAAAAGCAAAATTGTGTTTGCAAAAGCAAAATTGTTTTTTCAAAAGCAAAATTGTGTTTGGAAAAGCAAAATTGTGTTTGCAAAGCCAAAATTGTTTTTGCAAAAGCAAAATTGTTTTTGCAAAAGCAATGCAAAAGCAAAATTGTGTTTGCAAAAGCAAAATTGTTTTTGCAAAAGCAATGCAAAAGCAAAATTGTTTTTGCAAAAGCAGAATTGTGTTTGCAAAAGCAAAATTGTTTTTGCAAAAGCAAAAACGAAATTGTTTTTGCAAAAGCAATGCAAAAGCAAAATTGTGTTTGCAAAAGCAAAATTGTTTTTCAAAAGCAAAATTGTTTTTGCAAAAGCAATGCAAAAGCAAAATTGTGTTTGCAAAAGCAAAATTGTTTTTGCAAAAGCAATGCAAAAGCAAAATTGTTTTTGCAAAAGCAGAATTGTGTTTGCAAAAGCAAAATTGTTTTTGCAAAAGCAAAAACGAAATTGTTTTTGCAAAAGCAATGCAAAAGCAAAATTGTGTTTGCAAAAGCAAAATTGTTTTTCAAAAGCAAAATTGTTTTTGCAAAAGCAATGCAAAAGCAAAATTGTGTTTGCAAAAGCAAAATTGTTTTTGCAAAAGCAATGCAAAAGCAAAATTGTGTTTGCAAAAGCAAAATTGTTTTTGCGAAAGCATTGCAAAAGCAAAATTGTGTTTGCAAAAGCAAAATTGTTTTTGCAAAAGCAAAATTGTGTTTGCAAAAGCAAAATTGTTTTTGCAAAAGCAATGCAAAAGCAAAATTGTTTTTGCAAAAGCAATGCAAAAGCAAAATTGTGTTTGTAAAAGCAAAATTGTGTTTGCAAAATCAAAATTGTTTTTGCAAAAGCAAAATTGTGTTTGCAAAAGCAAAATTGTTTTTGCAAAGCAAAATTCTTTTTGCAAAAGCAAAATTGTGTTTGCAAAAGGAAAATTGTTTTTGCAAAAGCTATATTGTGTTTGCAAAAGCAAAATTGTGTTTGCAAAAGCAAAATTGTGTTTGCAAAAGCAAAAGCAAAATTGTGTTTGCAAAAGCAAAATTGTGTTTGCAAAAGCAAAATTGTGTTTGCAAAAGCAAAATTGTGTTTGCAAAAGCAAAACTGTTTTTGCAAAAGCAATGCAAAAGCAAAATTGTGTTTGCAAAAGCAAAATTGTTTTTGCAAAAGCAAAATTGTTTTTGCAAAAGCAATATTGTGTTAGCAAAAGCAAAATTGTGTTTGCAAAAGCAAAATTGTTTTTGCAAAAGCAATATTGTGTTTGCAAAAGCAAAATTGTATTTGCAAAAGCAAAATTGTGTTTGCAAAAGCAAAATTGTTTTGCAAAAGCAAAATTGTGTTTGCAAAAGCAAAATTGTTTTTGCAAAAGCAAAATTGTATTTGCAAAAGCAAAATTGTGTTTGCAAAAGCAAAATTGTGTTTGCAAAAGCAAAATTGTTTTTGCAAAAGCAAAATTGTGGTTGCAAAAGCAAAATTGTGTTTGCAAAAGCAAAATTGTTTTTGCAAAAGCAAAATTGTGTTTGCAAAAGTAAAATTGTGTTTGCAAAAGCAAAATTGTGTTTGCAAAAGCAAAATTGTTTTTGCAAAAGCAAAATTGTTTTTGCAAAAGCAATGCAAAAGCAAAATTATGTTTGCAAAAGAAAAATTGTTTTTGCAAAAGCAAAATTGTTTTTGCAAAAGCAATGCAAAAGCAAAATTGTGTTTGCAAAAGCAAAATTGTTTTTGCAAAAGCAAAATTGTGTTTGCAAAAGCAAAATTGTTTTTGCAAAAGCAAAATTGTGTTTGCAAAAGCAATGCAAAAGCAAAATTGTGTTTGCAAAAGCAAAATTGTGTTTGCAAAAGCAAAATTGTTTTTGCAAAAGCAAAATTGTTTTTGCAAAAGCAATGCAAAAGCAAAATTGTGTTTGCAAAAGCAAAATTGTGTTTGCAAAAGCAAAATTGTTTTTGCAAAAGCAATGCAAAAGTAAAATTGTGTTTGCAAAAGAAAAGCAATGCAAAAGCAAAATTGTGTTTTCAAAAGCAAAATTGTGTTTGCAAAAGCAAAATTGTTTTTGCAAAAGCAAAATTATTTTTGCAAAAGCAAAATTGTGTTTGCAAAAGCAAAATTGTTTTTGCAAAAGCAATGCAAAAGCAAAATTGTTTTTGCAAAAGCTAAATTGTTTTTGTAAAAGCAAAATTGCGTTTGCAAAAGCAAAATTGTTTTTGCAAAAGCAAAATTGTTTTTGCAAAAGCAATGCAAAAGCAAAATTGTGTTTGCAAAAGCAAAATTGTTTTTGCAAAAGCAAAATTGTTTTTGCAAAAGCAAAATTGTGTTTGTAAAAGCAAAATTGTGTTTGCAAAATCAAAATTGTTTTTGCAAAAGCAAAATTGTGTTTGCAAAAGCAAAATTGTTTTTGCAAAGCAAAATTCTTTTTGCAAAAGCAAAATTGTGTTTGCAAAAGGAAAATTGTTTTTGCAAAAGCAATATTGTGTTTGCAAAAGCAAAATTGTGTTTGCAAAAGCAAAATTGTGTTTGCAAAAGCAAAATTGTGTTTGCAAAAGCAAAACTGTTTTTGCAAAAGCAAAAGCAAAATTGTGTTTGCAAAAGCAAAATTGTGTTTGCAAAAGCAAAATTGTTTTTGTAAAAGCAAAATTGTGTTTGCAAAAGCAAAATTGTGTTTGCAAAAGCAAAAGCAAAATTGTTTTTGCAAAAGCAAAATTGTATGATGAACTCTGTTGTGTTCCACCACAGTATTCCTTTAGCTTCCGTTGCGTAAATCAGTTTGAGGTTTTGGAATGTATTTCAGCGGTAAAATCGAATGCAGTTGGTTCTGATGATTTGCATCCTTTATTCTTGAAGGCTCTGACTCCTAAACTTTTGCCTTACTATACTTACTTGTTCAATACAGTTCTGACTAAGTCTTCTTTTCCTGAAAGTTGGAAACTGGCTAAAATCCTTCCCATTCCGAAAACTAATTGTGAGTTCAGGCCAATTGCAATCCTTCCTTTTTTATCCAAAGTATTGGAGAACATCATGGCCAGACAAATCGATGAATATCTGAGGGGCCACAATTTCTTAACTGTTAATCAGTCGGGCTTCATGAAAGGTAGGAGTTGTACTACCGCTCTGGTAAATGTAGTTGAGGAACTTAGGTCGGAACTTGATGGGAATTGTGTGGCGTTCTTGGTTCTGCTTGATTACTCTAAGGCTTTTGATACAGTCGATCATGCGGTTCTATTGAAAAAGCTCCGAAAACTGTTTTATTTCTCCGAAACTGCCTGTAATCTAATTTATTCTTATTTGACGAACAGATTTCAGAAGGTTCATTTCAATGGCAAAGTTTCGGATCCAGTTAATATTAGTAGAGGTGTTCCCCAGGGGTCTATACTTGGACCTTTGCTGTTTTGCATGTATATAAATGATCTACCTGATGTTTTGGTTAAATGTAATGTTCACATGTATGCTGACGATGTGCAGCTTTACACATATACTCCAAGGGAGAATATTTATTCTTGTTTGGACTACATTAATCGTGACTTAGCAAGGATTGACGGATGGGCCTCGGCCAATGGACTATGTATCAATCCTTCTAAGTCTAAATGTATTACACTTTCGAGAACAAACGGATCATTTGTCATACCTGAATTGAGTATCAGGGGAAATAAAATTGAATTTGTCAAGTCGGCTACTAATCTGGGTATTGTCTTTAATGACAAATTATCGTGGTCTACCCATATAAGTGTCATTGTTGGCAGAATTTATGGCATGCTTCGAAATTTGTGGGCTGTCATAGATTCAACTCCTTTTGTCATTCGCATGCAACTTGCTAAAACGTACATGATTCCGGTACTTTTATATGGATGTGAGATATACGCAAATTGCAGTTATGATGACAACCGGAAACTTAACCTGGCGTACAATAACATAGCCAGGTATGTTTTCCTTAAGGGGCGTCGGGATCACATTTCTCATTTAGCTTACCTGATTCTTGGTATCAAATTTGATAATCTCCTGAAAACTAGATGCCTCCTTCTACTTCATAAAATAATTTACACGAAACAGCCGAAGTATTTATATTGTAAAATTAAGTTTGCCAGATCCCACCGGGGTGTGGGGATTATACAGCAACGATTCAGGACTCTTCTGTCTCAGCGACAGTTCTTTATACACACCATTAGTCTTTGGAATTCCTTACCAAATAACATCCAAAATCTGGGCAATGCAAACGCGTTCAAAAAGGAGTTATTTAAATTATTTTCATAATTAAAATTTTTATCTCATATTTGTTAATTTTGTGATTTTATTTTTTAGGTCATCATTATTATTGTTATTATTATTATTATTATTATTATTATTATTATTTTTATACTTTACCTTATCAATTTAATTTAATATTTATATACATAAATTAACTTTCTCTAATTTTTTATATTTAATTAATGTTAATTTTTTATACCTTATTGATTGTAAACATAGCACTGTCACTTATAAGATTTAGTATCTTGTTGTGCTATGTAGATCATTATAAATCAAATAAATAAAAGCAAAATTGTGTTTGCAAAAGCAAAATTGTTTTTGCAAAACCAAAATTGTGTTTGCAAAAGCAAAATTGTGTTTGCAAAAGCAAAATTGTGTTTGCAAAAGCAATTGTATTTGCTTAAGCAATTGTTTTTGAAAAAGCAATTGTTAAATGTTGTTAGCTGCTGTCTTTTTGATTATTTTTTGTATTTTCTTACTTTTTTTGTTGTTGTCATTTATGTTTTATTATTTCTTTTCTCATAAACCATGACAAATTGAAAGAGGCAAGTGATTTTTGTGCATATTTCCAACTGAGATTACAAATGAGACTAGAGCAGGATATTGGAAGATATTGAGTGGGAATATGATTTTTAAAAAATTTTAAATTTTTTCGGAAAAGTCAAAAGTATTCCGTAATTAATCGAATTGCTACGTTAAAAATGTATATTTGCCATCAAAAAAATATATTTAATAACTAACAAACATTAAATACCACATTTTTGTTGCGTTTCTCTAATAATCTTTGTATTTAATTTACTTTTTAATGGAATTTTAATTAAAATTTTTCGGTATAACAGTTCTAGCCATCATAACCAAAATCGTTATCAAAAATCAAACCACGCTGCTTATGAAATTTATTTTGAATACAAAATTTCATAATTAAATCACTCATACGCCATACGGCTAAGCTCAGTTGTTGTTTCCATTTGATATTTTGTTGGCTTTTGGCAACTTTTAAATTTAATTTATGTTAAATACTTATTATGTGTTGAATAATTTTCAAGAGTGTAAATAAACGGAGGATGAAGAGAAAAAAATTTTAAAATATTTTCTTCATTCATAACAGTCATGATCATTAACATTTTCACCCACAAATTTGAATACTTTATCTCTACGCAAACACACAAATTTTGTTGTACAGAATGTTATCATTTCATTTATAACTGTTGTGGGTGTTTTGGAGTGTAAAAATGATAAAGGCAATGAGCAAAGTGTAGCACAGAAAAGAGAGTCAGTGTTGTGTTTATATCGGGTTCTTTTTTAAGCACTTACTGTTTTAAATTCAAGTAAAACAAAGTGTTTGTATGGGATAATATCGATATTTTTTATTCGTTTGAAAGAGCTAGTGACGCCACTATGTGTGAAGTATAACTCTGTTGCAGTCACCGTAGTCTAGTAGGAAAGTTCGTTTGCTTATTAGGCGTAGGTAGGTAGGTAGAGGTGGCTGCCCATCCACGAAAAATTTTTGGATGGACTCACTTAGGCCGCATTGGACCCATTGTGCTACCACAGTCATCCGTTATCCCCTAGTCTCGAAACCACTCGTAGCTCCTGATGAAGCGATTCAGGCTGCCAATGTCAATCCTTGACAGTTCCTCCATATCATGCATGTAGTAAGTACCCAAGTACTTCCTTCTCCTTTGGCAAAGAGCCGGGCATGTACCCAGCAGATGAGGGACAGTCTCCTCTTCTGCCTCATCTCTGCAGCTTCTGCAGAAGTCATTAGCAAGGTGTCCAAGACCAGTGCGCCTCGCATGCGTACCCATAATGCAATGCCCCTTAATGACACCGACAACTACACTGAGCGCGCCTCTTTGGAGTTTAAGTAGACTAATTGTGCGTCCCTCATCCAGCATTGGCCAGATTTTACGAGCCGTTTTACCCGTGTCTGAGGCAGCCCACCTGTCGTTGACGGAATCGACGAACTCATTATCAATTATGAGCTTCCAGGTCCTCATAGGTATGCCCAAATTCGAGAACTCATCGGGGAGTTCGATGGTCATGCCCCGCCTGGCATTAAAAGGCGTGAGACCACGGTTAAAACCCCAGAGGTCTGGCATCACCAACAAAATGAAATACGAAGAATTATTTCTTCGGCGACTGTCTCACGGCAGATTTCTGGCAAAAACTCTGAGAGTAAATACAAATTGCTAAGAAAAAGTTTCCGAAAAAATCTGTCATTAACGCACACATCATAAGTGGTGCAAAAAACTATGTTATGTTATGTGTATATGGGAACAGCCATGCCACTGCCGGCTAAAAGACAGAATACGCAGGCACTCTGTTCCAATCTAACCAAAACGTTATCTGTTATGTCCCTCTGATCTCGTCTTAAAGCAGCGATGACGACAGTAAGGCTTAAAGTATCTTAAATCCTGGTTCAAGCTGTGTTATAGACATGCTGGTTTTCAGAGAAAGCATGGAGACTTAGGTTAGGTCAGGTTAGGTTAGAGGACGTGTACTTGTCAATTAAGACAAGTACAGTACCCGGAGGTCGAATTGACCCATTGTACAACGTCCTAGTTTCTCACACCACTTATGTTGTGTGTGTTAATTTTATACATGAGTGGTGGGACCTACAGTTTAAAGTCGACTCCTAACGAAACGTTTTTGAGAAACTTTTTCATGGCAATTTTTATTTACTTTCAAAGTTTTTGGCAGAAATCTGCTGAGAGGAAGTCGGCAAAGAAATAATTTTTGTATTTTGTCTTGATGTCTGGCCTGGGGCTCGAATCCTGGCTTTACGTCTAATAAGCCAACACACTACCTACTAGACTACGGCGACTTCAAGCATGGACACTTACGGATCAATTATTTGGTTTCGTATAACTTTCTAAGTTCCGACATTCGATTTTATAGTTCCAATAGGAAGTTTCTACCTTTGACAGATGATAGCGTGCGTCTTGTTGAGGTAACATCTGAGCAGTTGGCAATTGACATTAATTTACATCGAAAAATCATCTTCAGCAACAAGTCTTATTTGTGTTTGGATGGATAGGTAAACAAACACACCACATAAAATCAATGAGCGTCCATTGCATTCTGAAAAAATAATTGTTTGCGGTTTGGTTTTAGACTGAAGCGGACATTAATCTATATTTTATAGGTAGACGATTATCAACTTCTCTTGCCCTGAACTAATGATGATGGACACCAACGTATGGTGGCTTCAACACGGTCGATGATACATGCCATACAGCAATTTGAACCTATCGTTTTCTCCAGTATACGAGATGTGAAAACGGCCACAGAGATCTAAATTTAAACCGAATTATACTTATTTTATGGGATTTTCGTAAGTCAGGAGTGTATGAGAATAAGCTATAAACCACAGCGGTTTTCAAAGTCAACATTACCCATGGCATCAGTCAAATTCAACCTGATCTATGCGACAGAGTCATAGAAAATTGAAGATTTCGTATTCTCTCTTAACAGAGTAGCTGACGTGGATATTTGAACGATATTATATTCCACACATAATTTTTTTTTTGCGGCAAGGAGGGAATATGCTTTATGCATTCATGATGGTCGTCACCAGACATGATATGTCGGACTCTCCCACTGGGTATACCGACTAAAAATCCGCCTTGTCTCCTCACCAGGGAATCATTCCACCTCGTAACCACGGTTGTATTACTTCGAGGTGGACCCCTTTTCTGGCATATGTTCCAGTTCCATCGTCGTCAACCTGCGTCCAGGCTCCGCTCTATTCTCATTCGGCTGCGTCTAGGTCAAATTTCTTCCATCGCAGGACGTGCTCTAGAAAGTGTTTTACTGCTTTCCAGCTCTCTTTACTGTTTATCATTTTCAGCACGACGTTTGTAGGGCAAATGACGCCAATTTCAGCATCGAGTCGCTGACGGCTTTCGGCCCATCGACAACAGCTAAAGAAAATATGTTCGGAATCATCTAACGTTTCTTTCTTTTCATAGTTACAGAATGGCGAGCGGCATTTCCCCATGCGATGCAGGTACTCTCTGAAATATCCGTGACCGGTCAGCATCTGGGTTATATAGTAGTCTACTTTGCAGTTTTTTCTGTTTTTCCACACTTGCAACTTGGGAATCAGTTTATATATTCACCTTCCATGCTGTTCATTTTCCCAGCCAGATTGCCATTTTAGGAAGACTTCGTGCTTTATCGCTTCTATGCTCTGTGGTTGAGTCGTACTTTGCCTGGCGTTGAAGATCATCCGGCGCTCATATGCTTGTAGGTCTATGGAATGGTTCATTCCGGCTATAACTAAGCCATCTTGCGTCGATACTGTGCGATACGAGGATGTCACTCGTAGAGCAGCTATTCTCTGCGCAGACAGTACTTTTCTAGCCCTGATCCGGGTTTCCAAAGCAGTAGCCCAGATTTCAGACCCATAGAGGAGTATGCTATTTCCAGCCTGCATGAGTAGCTTCCTCTTACTTGGGAGGGGTCCACCAATGTTTGCCATCAGTCTACTTAGTTGAGTTGTTATTCTAGCTGCTCTCGCTGTTGCATACTCTATCTGCTCTGAGTAGGTCAGTCCAATCTAATCCCAAGGTATTTAATCGATTTTTTCGTGGGAATAACTAAGTCGCCTATGTTGATTTCGATCTCGATCGGAATATGTCGTCTGGTTAGTAGAAGCAGCTCGGTTTTATGCATGGCCAGCTGAAGGCCGTGAGATTCTAACCAGTGCTTAGTCCGCTTCATGACTTGGCATAATCTGCGTTGGACTTCGTCTGTGTTTCTGCCCCTAATGACTGCTGCGATGTCGTCTGCGTATGCGACTAGGAAAGTATCCTCCGACATCTCTAATCTTAGGATTTCATAGTAAGTCGCGTTCCAGAGATCTGGTCCCAATATGGACCCCTGCGCCGCTCCGGAAGTGACCTGCCTTCTTCTTGACCCTTGGTTTGTGTCATATATCAGCACTCTATTCCTTAGATAGTCCTTAATAACTCTCATCAAATACGCTGGAATATTCCACACATAATGGTAACAACAGATCCTTCCTATCTTTCACTTCGTGAAGAATTTCGTCAAAATAAAGATGATTTTTTATTCACCTTTTTTCAGATATCGTCTCCCTGTATCATGTTTTTGTAAACTTTTTAATGCTGTGGTTAAAAATTTCGTGAAACTCTAAAGGGTCCGCCAAATAACCTTTTTTTTAAAATGCTTTAAAAACTACTGAATATTTTCTCAAATTTCTTTTTTCATTTGAAAGTACAATCCTGCCGGTTAATAATGGAAAATAATTTTATTCAAATGGCTGCCTCGGCTGGCCATGCAGTAGCCTGCACGATCTGCCCAATTTTTAAGCACATTATCGATTGTGTGCAGCTGTATTTCATCAATGGCTTCACGAATATTGTCCTTTAAAGCGTCAATTGTCTCTGGCTTGTCGGCGTAACACTTATATTTGACGGCACCCCACAAATAATAGTCCAACGGTGTCAAATCGCAGCTCCGAGGTGGCCAAACGACATCAGCTCTGCGGCTGATAATGCGATCTTCAAAAACAGGGCGCAAAACAACGAGTGTAGCTTCGGCTGTGTGGCACGTAGCGCCGTCCTGTTGAAACCCAATGTTGCCAATAACCTCCTCTTCAATTTTTGTGAACAAAATTTCGTTCAACATGGCCCGATAACGATCGCCATTGACTGTAACGGCCACTCCTTGTTCATTTTCGAAGAAAAATGGCCCAATTATGCCTCTGGACCAAAATCCGCACCAAACAGTGACTCGTTTTGGGTGCGTCGGCTTTTCAATGTATGAGTGCAGGTTTTCTGTGCCCAAATGCGACAATTTTGCTTGTTTACATAGCCGCCAAGATCAAAAAGAACTTCATCTGAAAATATGATTTTTTTTTGCCAAAACCGGCATCTTCTGTAAGTCGATCGCAGGCCCACTTAGCGAAGCGAAAATGCATTGGATGGCCAATTGGCTTCAACTCCTGAACCAATTGGACTTTGTATGGCGTCATACCAAGGTCTTTGTGCAAAATTCGTCTCAATGATGTCTCCGAAATGTTCAATTGTTGAGAACGACGGTGAATTGATGTTGATGGCGCTTCACGCACACTTTCCTTCACTGCAGCAATATTCTCGGGTGTACGCACTGTTTTTGGCTTTTCACGCTTTGGTTTACCGATCAGGATGCCAGTTTCTTTCACTTTTTTCACAAGATAACGAACATACGGAGCAGTACGCAATTTTTCACACATTCTGCAACATTACCATGATTTTCAAAGTAATGTCGCAATATTTCCCAGCGTTGTTCAAGCGTATACACAACCATATTCGTTCAGGGGAAGGATAAAACTAATTATCTGTCAAATCAGACATGAGGTAAGTGTTACCATTCACAAAATAAGCACTAGTTGAAAAAAAAACGTTAGATGGCGGACCCGATAGTTTTTAGCTCCACCAAAGCTCTAGAGGAAAGACTTGAAAATAAAAAAGAAATTAAAACTGAAAACAAATGAGAAACTTTTCACATTTGAATATGTACGCTGGTGAAACAACTATAATTTCATAAGACATAGCCAAAGAAAGTTTTGTTCCCATCTTGATTATCTTTGTGAAGATGATGCTGATGACGATGAGGATATGAGTCTATGTTGTTACTGTTCTATTAGAGTAGAACAAAAAGCTTGTTCGCTATATATTTGGGTTTTATTTTAGTGCTGTCAGCCAACAATGTATCGTGCATGTAAAAAGCATTGTCATGTTTTAAGCAAATGCAACGAAATTTGGTTTCGTAAAAATTTGAAGAAATTGTTGAAAACTTAAAATTTTTGTTTTTAGTTATTTCTAAAGATTTTTAAATTCTTTTTAATATTTTCAACTTTATTTACACTCCAAATTTAGTGTGAAATGTTTTTCATTCAATTCATTTCGTTGAAAGACTTTTAAGGATTTATGACGATTTATTAAGTGGTTAAGTTCATATAACGAAATGCCAGCTTGTTTAGGAAGGATTTTTTTATTTTATTTAATAGGGAAACTTTATAATCAAATTGTTAACAAATATTTACAAAATTTTTTCAAGTTTTTTTATGCCTCCTACAACTGGACATAACCAACAGGGACAATATCGTAAACGGCAATAATGATTGGAAGTATAAGTACACAGCAACAACTGCCTGCCCATTATTAAGTTGTTAACTGGCATTACTGATTGCTTGGCGTAAAGATGCCAGATAAAACAAAAAGTTGTGAAGGTCTCCCATTATAGTACGAAGCAATAAAGGTCATAATAGCTAATATCAAGTCCGCCATCTAACTTTTTTTTTCAACTGATGCTTATTTCGTGAATGGGGTAACACTTAGCTCATGTCTGATGTGATAGATAATTAGTTTTATCCTTCCGCTGAACGAATACGGTTGTGTGTACGTTTGAACAACGCTGGGAAATATTGCGACATTACTTTGAAAATCATGGTAATGTTGCAGAATGTGTGAAAAATTGCGTACGGATTTTGGAAGAAGAGAAGCACCGTCAGCTCTGTATGTTCGTTATCTTGTGAAAAAAGTGAAAGAAACTGGCATCCTTATCGATAAACCAAAGCATTAAAAGCCAAAAACAGTGCGTACACCCGAGAATATTGCTGCTGTGGCAGAAAGTGTGCGTGAAGCGCCATCAACATCAATTCACCGTCGTTCTCAACAATTGAATATTTCGGAGACACCATTGAGACGAATTTTGCATAAAGGCCTTGGTATGACGCCATACAAAGTCCAATTGGTTCAGGAGTTGAAGCCAATTGCTCATCCAATGCGTTTTCGCTTCGCTAAATGGGCCTGCGATCGACTCACAGAAGATGCCGATTTTGGCAAAAACAATCATCTTTTCAGATGAAGCTCATTTTGATCTTGGCGGGTCTGTAAAAAAGCAAAATTGTCGCATTCCGGGCATAGAAAACCCGCACGCATACATTGAAAAGCCGACGGATTTTGGTCCATTTTTCTTCGAAAATAAGCAAGGAGTGGCCGTTCGTTACAATGGCGATCGTTATCGCGCCATGTTGAACGAATTTTTGTTCACAAAAATTGAAGAGGAGGATATTGGCAACATTTGGTTTTAACAGGACGGCGCTACGAGCCACACAGCCGCAGCTATACTCGATGTTTTGCGCCCTGTTTTTGCAGATCGCATTATCAGCCACAGAGCTGATGTCGTTTGGCCACCTCGGATCTGCGATTTGACAACGTTGGACTATTATTTGTGGGATGCTGTCAAAGATAAGTGTTACGCCGACAAGCCAGAGACAATTGACGCTTTAAAGGACAATATTCGTGAAGCCATTGGTGAAATACAGCTGCACACAATCGATAAAAATTGGACCGATCGTGTAGGCTACTGCATGGCCAGCCGAGGCAGCCATTTGAATGAAATTATTTTCCATTATTAACCGGAAGGATTGTACTTTCAAATGAAAAAAGAAATTTGAGAAAATATTCAGTAGTTTTTTTTTAAGCATTTTCAAAAAAAAAGTTATTTGGCGGACACTTTATGAACTGAAGTTAATTTTGTTCCTCTTCTGCAGGCGAATATGATACTGGATTTAATAATCAGTTATATATACTAGCTTCTCACACCACTTGTATTGTGTGTTATATTTATACATGAGTGGCGAGACCAACAGATTAAAGTCAACTCCGATTAAAGAAACTTTTCATGGCAATTTTGTTTACATTCAGAGTTTTTTTTTTTGGCCAGAAATCCACAAAAATACATACATATCATTACAACCCCTCAGTTAGGATTACGGCCTAGCTTTTCACACCACTCATGTTGTGTGCGTTAATTTTTATACGTGAGTGGCGGTACCTACAGTTTAAAGCTGACTCCGAATGACAGATATTTTTGGGAAGCGATTGAACCGTGGCCCCAGAATACGGCGACTTCTATAAGGAACTATAAGTTTTTATTCGCTTCAAAAATTAATGCCATTATCGTTCATATACTCACCAAGACTTCTCCGATTGAATCTCTCAAATTTCCCTGACTGTGATGAATAATTCTGTTTGAATATAACCGATGACATGGGTCATATTGCCTTTGAGAATCTCTATAGTTGGTGGGTTAGCCGCATATACCTACGAGTTAAGGAAACCCTACTAGAAAAAGTCTAATGGTGTAAAATCGCTTAAGTTCCATATCCAGTTGTTATCACCTCCACGTGAGATGATCATGACCTCAAACCAATCGTGCATGATCTATGTGGCACGTAGCGCCGTTCTGTTGAATGTGGTTCCAGATCATTCGAATTGGCATTTGGATCATACAATTTAAGGGAAGACAATTTAGTAATCTTCGAACTATAGTGCTCTCTGTTGACTCTAATAGCCTGCCAACCTTATTCTCAAAGGAGTGTGAACCGGTTATATCGCCAGCCAAAAATCCACAGGGTTTGGATGCGTTTGGACTTCATGTGAAATGGTATCGTCCTAAATTCAACAATTTTGTTTGTTCACATAACCAGTCATATAGATATGCCCCTCACCGCTCAAGATGAAGATAGTTCCTTGGTCAGTTAAATTTTGTGCGGATTCATTAAGCCACGGCACAAAATCGTCTACTACGGATTCTTCCGCATACTCTCAAGGACAGTAGCGATGTTTTCGGCAGATCTTGAATTTCATCGATGTGTGTGAGATAATCGTTAACTAAACTCGAATTTTTTCAACACATTGCGAATAGTACTCTCGGTTAGACGATTATGGGCGAAAGGCTCAGTATTTTTTATTAATATTTATTTATTTATTTTTATTAAATACATGCGTTGCAAAACAAAATGGCCGTAATTAGCTGCTAAATTTTGTTAGCCTCTGTTGGAAGACCACATACATACGTATATCTATCGACAATGATCTGATTCTGTCATATTTTGGCCTCCTACCATTTCAATGTTTTGATTTACAAATATCAAACCTATCATACTTTTATTTAAACATGTTTTATATATGCATTCGGCAAGTGCTACTGTTTCTTTCGTACAATCATCGTCAACTTTAATAGAGTATTGCAAGCCATCAAGCACGTGCAGGACCTTGTAACCAAATTAAAACTGTGATTTTAACAATATTTTACAAATACTAAGACTTGAGCTAAGCTTACCGGCGACAAGAGTAGTTTGTAACAAATATTATTATACAAAAAAAACCTACAGTCTTAAAAACTTACGGAGAATGGGATGGAGCGATCAATTATAATTGCTTTTAATTACACATGGGCAGTGGCAATGCTTTTTAATATTACTTTTGTTACTTTTCTCTGTGTTTGAACCTTGCAGGCTTACTCCTAGTATGCCTACAAAGCCAGCAACATACAATGCAAGTTTGTATTCAAATTTTCTTTAAATTTCTTAATAAATTTTGTAAAAAGAATTTTCAGAACATTTCCTATAATTTTACTACTTTATTGCGCTGATTTGGCATCACCAAGAACCAATAAGCCGACCAACTGCCCAATTTTCCAAATCACATTTTCATGTAACAACAAATTGTCTCCTCTCTTGGTATGAGTACATGTAAATATGTATATTGGTGTGTCTATGTCTTAAATCAAATTTATTTAAATTTCTTGTACTTTAAATGGAATTGTATTAAATAGGCCCAACCACAAAGCATAGAACGTGAATGAAAATTTGAAAAATTTTTTTTTTTTTGAAAAAGTTTTCTTCTCAAAAAATTTTTATTTTTTCTCGGCTTTACTTTTCTTTCTTTCTACAACAAAAAAAATTTATAAAGAATATGTATATACGACAAGACTTAATAATTTTTTTTATTCTTATTCTCTTAAGTAACAACAAATATAAGCAGAAAATATCGCTGCTTTTAAGAATAACAAAAATCCGAAAAAGCTGAAACTGAGTTAAGAAATAAAAAGTTTTCATTTTCTTTTTAATTTTTTTGTAAAATAAAATAAAAAGAAGCGAAAAGAAAATTTTTATAAATATCGCAAGTCATGCATAAAATATCTTTGTTTAGTACTTTTTAAATGAGTTCATGTTTTTCGCTGTTACTTTTTTCACTCTCGATTTGTTTTCTTAATATTTTATTTCTTTTTTTTTGTTTGTTTATTTTTATTTTCTTTATAAAGTTATTTAAATAAACACATATTTTTTCTTCAGCGCATTTTATGCACAAAAGAATATGACTGCGTATAAATAAATTTTAAATTTATTGTAGAATTTTCATTTTCTTTTTCGCAAAAGAAGAAAGCAACTCAGATTGTCATTCGTTGTCATTTAAGGAAATAAAAAACCGTATTTTAATGCCCTTATTTTCGGGGTATTTTTATTAGGTGTTGATTTAAAAACCTATTCAATGATAGTCACCGAACTTCCAGTTGAATAGAAGTTGATTGGCGGATTCAAGTCATTTTATTGCTTAAGGTATTGAATAAGAATCATTCAACACAGTTTGGTTTAATTTTAAGTACTTTTTTTTTGCCATAAAAATATGAATAGAAAACCATCTTAACCTTTCTTCATTAGCTGTAACGCTTCAATTTTCATCGTTTTTGAATAAATATGGTTCAATGATGTCCACAAACTGTATCCCATTGTGTATCCTTCAGATTGTATTCACAGATCTTAAGCTGCTTTTAGCTGCTGTTACTGACGTAATGTTCGCAGATTGCAAATAAAATAACAATAAATTTGTGTTTAGTTTTAATTAAAATTCTTTATTATTCACACAATTCTGTGCGCCACTGTTCACAACTTTATGTAAACAACAACAATTGCATTGTTTGTTATTCCTCTGTTTACACGATTTGCATAAACAATAACAATTACTAGTAAATACAGTCTGTGTGACGTCGCCGTAGTCTAGTAGTTACTGTATTGGCTTATAAGACGTAAAGCAAGGGTTCGACATCAAGACCAGGCATCAGGACAAAATACAAAAAGTATTTCTTTCGCGACTTCTACTCAGCAGATTTCTGGCAAAGCCTATGAAAGTAAATAAAATTGCCATGAAAAGTTTCTTTAAAAAATGTGTTTTTCGGTCTCGAATTTGAATTGTAGATCGCTTCAGTTATGTAGAAAATTAGCACAAACAACCTAAGTGTCGTGAGAAACTAGATTGTAATCCTGTTTGAAGTGTTGTAATGACCAATTATGTATGATCGGTGTCAACAGTGATAATTGCCTGCCTTGCATTTGATATGTAATCAGATATCACCTTCAGGAATGCATTGATGCTTTGAAGCTTCTGAAAAAGTGAGTCCTGAATCTACAGTTGTTGCCTGACAAAAGATTTGATTTCAATTTGATTTCTCCCTGCATATTTTGGTGCATGATTCAGATCTCCTCTTATTGATGTTTCTCAACAAAAAGTTTGTTTACATCAAACCTACTTGGTTTGAGAAGAGTCTTCGTTGCTCCTTATATTCTCTTTCATTGGCCATAGTTTCGAACGCTTTAAACCTACTTGGTTTGAGAAGAGTCTTTGTCTCTACATATCTTTCCTTTAGGTGGGAATACATTTCCAAACATCCGGAGTCACTCCACACAAGGATTCGGGTCGAATCAAGGGCATGGAAACCACCCTTCACGAGCTCGTCTGCTTGTGCACTCCGGAGAATACACACATGCCATATTTCCTCTACCTAGTCGATTTAGCTTTTCCAGACAGTCTTAAGCCTCATAGGAGCCGAATGCTCACACACACTTTGTTTTATGGTGAGCGTCTGTGGTTAATGAGGTTGCAAACAATAATATGTGGAAAAGTGATTGATTGATATGATTGATTGATTGATATGATTGATTGATTGATTGATATGATTGATTGATATGATTGTTTGATATGATTGATTGATATGATTGATTGATATGATTGATTGATTAATTGATATGATTGATTGATTGATATGATTGATTGATATGATTGATTCATAAATTTTTTTTATTGATTGAACGATGTAATCTGTAGGCCCTACTCTATTCTACTTTTGTAACAACTTTTCACAATGATTATCTGCTAACTGCCATGCCTTTCTAGAACTTAGTATTGATTTGACTCCTTTAAATATGAATGAGGGCTTGTAAGTATTTGTTGACTAAATTACTTCCTATTTTTGTACAAAACGTTTTACCATATTTTTTCCAAAATTCGTTAAAGTCCGAAAAGATTTTGAATGTAGGAAATATAAGATCACGCCAAAGAGTAGAGGGTAAAGTTGTCCTGCTTAATTTTTGGCAGAAGAATTTTGGTGTCCAAGTAGTTAAAAAAGAGCTGCTACGATTATCCTTTCGATTTTCCTGTGTTCTTCTTGAAGATAACAACAAATGTAAAACGTCTTATGTATGGGCGTGTATAAGTTATTTGGAATATTTTCTCCAGCAAATTAAGCGTCATTTTTCCCATTCTTTTACGAATAACTTTTGAAAAATGTATTAGTTTTGAAACAATGCTATGAACAAATTATTATCGTTGGACATTATGTCACTTGATAAACTCTCACTGAACCAGTGCATTATCATTGTCTGCTGTTACCATACTCTAGCCTATTCCACTTTCCGGAAAAAGAAACTTTGAAAACATTTTCCCATTTACTACATAAAAAAAGTGAAGAAAACATTCCCTTATCCACTGACCTAACCTTGCAGTTTCTCTATACAAGTATCTCAAAAGAATAACGACGAGAACCATAAATGCTCTTAATGGTCATAAAGTGGTACCACAACTGCATTAAGTTCATATGCAAAGTTGAAATGAGCTGTTAAACATGCAGTTTTTAAAAGAATCATTAAAATAAACTAAAGAGAGAAAATATAAGAGAAAGTTTACACCACACTTACGCTATGCACTTGACATATACATGAACGTCACTCTACTCTTAGCGACTATAAAAAAAAGAAACTTTAATAAAAGGTTAAAAGAAGTGCAAAAGTTGTTAAAGAAGAGGAAAAACAACTATTTTATTGATAAAAAGTTAAAATTAACATTAAAAATGCACGAAACCGATGCATAAACATGTTCATAAAAATAGCTTTTAATACACACATATGGTACATGGGATTAATACTTTAATTCTGTTCAAAAATGTATTTATTATGTATACATATACATACACATGTAACTAAGAGAAAGAACTAGGATATGAGACTTATAAAACAGTTTGTTGTGGGTCAGTTAATACATTGTACCTCACACTCGTTCTTTGGTTTTTATAACCACTACATCCGTACAGCATTTCCTAAGTACGACTTCGCTTTATTAGAAGTATGAAGTCGCCGTAGTCTAGTAGGTAGCTTGTTGGCTTATTAGACGTAAAGCCAGGGTTCGAGCTCCAGGCCAGACATCAAGAAAAAATACAAAAATTATTTCTTCGGCGACTTCCTCTCAGCAGATTTCTGGCAAATACTCTGAGAATAAATAAAATTGCCATGGAAAAGTTGCTCAAAAATCTGTCGTTCGGAGTCGACTTTAAACTGTAGGACGCGTCGGCACTCATGTGTAAAATACGCAGTGCAATAATTTGTAAACAAGTTCACTGTTTTGTTTTTGTAGCTTTTGTTTATAATTTTAATGTTAAACGATGTAAAAGCAAAATATCGGTGTCTAGATTTTACACCGATATAAGCCAACATACTGCCTACTAGACTGCGGCTACCTTCGATTATTATATCTACACATGCTTTAAAGTTGTTTGCAAGAATTTCTTTTGTTTTTAAAACATTCTTCATTCAATAAATGTTTTATTTTTTTCTTTCTTCTTGTCATCCATATTTCATAATTATTTTTTCATTTTTATTTTTATTTTCTTCGAACAGAAAAATTTATCAACATTTCTGGTCATTTGTGAGATTTGTGTTCTCTGTGTTATGGCCCAGTTCGGATTGCTGGTTTCTTTGTTTTCATAAATTCTTTCTTCTGTAATTTATTGTTAATGAATTATGATTACTTTAACAAATAAACGATTACAATAAATGATGTTTTATTATGGTCAGAGAGGTCATTAACATTATCAACATCACCATCGCCATCACCATTCTTGTCGTCAATGTCAACATTAGCCATGGCGTTCAACACTTACTAGACACACGCACTTAAAGCGAGCAAGTGTAACGCCCACTGACATGTTTGTGTTGAGCCTCTTAAGAATGCTAGAAGTGTTCAAAATGAAGGACGGAAGTAGGGAAGGAAGTTCGAGAAAATCTTAACAGAATAACTTGGTACATAAACAACATAATTTAGAAAATAAAAGAAGAATAAAAATCATAAGAAAACATAAAACAAAGGAAGAAAAAAAAAACACTCCAACATACATACGTACATACATACAAAAATCGTAGACATTATTTACAACATCAACACCATAACTCCACTTATGGTAACCAGTATAACAGAAGGACCTCAAAAAGCAAAGAAAAAAAAAACAGAAGACCAGCAGCTATGGCAGGCAAAAATTCAACACAGAACCATAAGAAAACATTGCAGTAAACATATATAGAAGGAAAAAATAGTGGGTGTTTATATGATGAGTCAGCTTAAGGATGAAATAAAACAAAAAAGAAAAAAACAGAAGAACAAGAAAAAATAGTTTATGATACTCTAGGGATAGATGATGATAATAATAGAAATATTAAGTAAATATTTTCCATGATATAAAAATTTATTTGTACAACAGCAAAAACAACAAAACAAGAATAGGAGAGTTTTATTTTGATTTAAGGGCATTTGTAATATTTTCTGATGGTTTTTTTAGTTTTTGAAGCGTTAATAGAAGGAAGGGAGAATAAAAGGAAAGGCAACTTGAAGTTCAGATTTATGAATCCTTCTTTAATGAGTTAAAAAGTTAACGCATCTATCGAAGTAGTAGGGTGCGCGTTGGCTTATGAGACGTGAGACCACGGTTCAAATCCCAGGTCAGACATATCCAATAAAACGGAATACGAAAAATATTTCTTTGGCGAAAGGTTTCTCAAAAACATCTGTAGTTTGGATACGACTTTAAACGGTAGGTCCCGCCACTCATCCATCAAATTAACACACACAACATAAGTGATGTGAGAAGATATTTCGTAATCCTGACTGAAGGGTTGTAATGACCAATTGTGAATGAATGTATATATCTATTGAAGAAAACACAACTGGAAGCCTTATATGATTTCAAACGGCACTACAATTAGTATTTTTGTCCCTTAGAGATTCTTTGGTACAGCGACCATATTAAACTCACCTCTAACAGCACAAGCTATCAATCTTCTTCAAGCCTGTGGACCTAACAGGCTGGTAATCGCCATGAACTATTGTCTAGCTTCTGATATGCGCCCAACTGTTTTTTTTATTGAACACATTAACATTAACACACAGATTTAAAGAATGTGTACCGATGATTCATTTTGGTTGTCAATCGAGTCCACTCCCATCCTGAATAAGTATATCATGAGTTTACAGTGCCCTGTTACCAACCCCAGGTTATTCCTGGATAGTTTGGTGTATGAGTCAGACCTCTTCTTATTGTAATTCCCCAGCAAAATTTTTGAGCTAAGAGTTTTTGCCTTTGCTCTGATTACACCGAAGATTTCTGGTTCTATCAACGGAGTAAAAAGTTACTCGTATAAGTTCATTAAATCAACTTGGTTTGAGAAGAATTTTGTATTCTCGTTATCTCATCAGCTCTCACGCCACTCAACGGCGTGGAAATTTCCCTTCGTAAGTTTAAATTATTGCTCATGAATGACCTGGGACCCAACGGAATGTAACTTTATTTTCCCTACCGACCTGATTCAACTTCCCCAAGTATCTTCCTTGCTTGCTTAATTGGCCCTTATGACCTATATTCTGATACCAACCACGTTGTGTGTGTCAATTTTTATTTGTCAATGACGGGAGTTAGTTTTGCGTAACTTTTCACCGTAGAGTATTTGCCTGGAGATTGCTTAAACTCCCATACTAGCTTTGATTTAGTCTCATAAGAGACGAATGTTCAAATGGCAGCCTGTCTATCAGATAGTATTGCTATGTCCTGCCATTTGTGCCTCCTGTCCAAATTGAATTGTGTATATCTTTCAATGGCATACACTTCCGCTTGGAAGATATCTGCAAGATTCTCTATGTACTCGAAATATTTCATTCTGGGACCAAAAACTCCAGCTCCTGTCCCAATATCCGTTCTGTATGTGCAGCTTCCAGATTATTTCATTCATTTTTTGACTAGGTTTCGTTGCGAAGCACATTTGCAAAATCATAAAGTCTACTGGTTCTGTTCAGGGTCAGTTAAGCAGGGAGCTGTCAGTCACTCGTTTCCATAGATTATAAAATTCTCTCATGAATTTCACACTTCACTTGCCTCCCATTAAACTAATTACCCTCTCCAAAGATTTTTTCCTCACTACAACGTACAGTGGACTTAAATCCAACAGAGCTTCAAGCTCAGCTATTGTGCAGGCTCCAATTGCTACTACTATGCAACTCACGCTCGTTCCTGTATCTTGCCACTTGAGCTATTTTTAAATTAGTTCTGTCTGCCCACTATTGGTCTGACCTTCATCGTATGCATCTTGGCTTGCATCCCCAGGATTTCATTGAAAGCCTTCAACATACTCTTAAGGCATGTGTGGTCTTTCTTTAGACTTCAACCCTCCACATCAATTTAGTATCCAGTATTATCACCTGGGAATCGAATGCGTAGCAACAAGTTTTATTTTTCTTGTGAACGATAGTATTCAGATTTCTTAAATTTGTCGCCCAAAGTCAATGTTAAACGGCAGAATTCACCACTCTTGAAAAAAATTACCACATACAACATGGTTGTTGGGAGAAGATAGGTTCTAATCCTCAGTAAAGTATTACAATAACCAATGAAGTAAGTAATCTCAAGATTATTAAAGACGCTAAATTTGTTGTCCTTTCTCATCATTGTGTCTACATCAATACAGAGTTTATGAACTAGTCAATCTGCTACTCATATTAGTCATTCTTTTAATTGTAGTCCTTTTAACTTTTCCAAATGTATTCGTAATTTTCTTTTCCAATATTTGTTTCCTTGTTTTCTTATAAATGTTTAACTCAATAGTTTACTAAGCGTTAGTTGTTGAAATGAATTCTACAAACTGTCAACATTACCACCAGCAGTTACAGTTGCTCAATCTGGAATACTTCCAGATTTTTTAAAAGAAAAAAAATTTTTTTTTCCCCCGCCTTTGGTTGTTGTTTTTATTGCTCTTCTTATAACACTTAATTGGAATTCACTACTGGCAACACATTAACGCTTGATTGGTAAAAGGGAAACATAACAGCATATATGAGTGTATGCGTGAGTACGCAAGTGTAATGAAAAATATATGGAGAACGAAATAAAGCATCTGCACAAATAATCTGTAGGTACACATACTACAGATATGCGGGAAATGTCGTTTGCTTTTAGTTTTTCCGTTTCTTTTAATTTATTATTGCCGGTTATAATCGCTAGTTATGCCCGTATTTAAAGCAATCAAGTAAAAATTTTAATGAACTGACTACTTCCATTTTATAGTATATCCCCTAACACACATACGACATGTACATTTATATGTAAACTTATACTATAAGTGTATTATCTTCCCTTAAAATGTATGAGGCCTTTCACTAATGGCTTCCTATCTTAAAGTTTAAGTAAATCAAAGCGTAAGTGTAAGAGATATCATCTAAAATTTTTTATTCGCTTGAAAGACCTATTAATGGATCGTCCAATTGTCCTTCACGGCTCCTCTGGCTGGAACTCATCCGAATTGTCTAATTTTCCATGAATCTAGCTTAGAAATAAGGCTGAATTCGATCGATGGCATGGATTGTATTGGCTTAGAGGATCGTTGTGGTTTGTGGGTTGTTAGCATGCACCTACGACTTAGGAAAAACCCACAAAAAGAAGTATAATGGACGATCTCGATTGTCAATTCTTATCACCCTCATATAAGATGACCATGTCCTCAAATTGTTCGTGAACAATATTCAATAAGACATGAGCTGTGCTACACGTAGAGAAGTCCAACTGTAACCAGATAACATTGTTATATGACTTAAGAAAACTAAAAAAAAAAAAACATATTTTCTAACGACATCAACTCGCTCGATCTCACTAGCCAGTAAAAAGCAGTACGCCTTCAAATCTCTCGTGCAGAATAGACAATGTGGCATGGGATGTGTTGCTAAGTCCTGATGTAACTACATTTCGTTGGTATCCAGATCATTCAGTTTAAGCCAAAATAAGTTGATAACCATCGATCTATAGTTCCTGCCGTCGACAATAGTGGCCTGGCCCATGCCATTTCCAAAGAAATGATGAAACAGAGCCTTTTTCGGAATACATAGGACGCTTTTTAATCTCATGTGAATTTTTATCATCCCAAATTAAATAATTTTGTTCACGTAACCAGAACTCTGTCCGAATAAGAGTCATTTGCCAACTGCTTTAGAGTACATTCGAAACGATATTATCTACGGAGGGTTGTTGTGATTTAGAAAAAAGAACTGACTTGCTTACTGAATTGGTCATTACAAACCTTCAGTTAGGATTACGACCTAGTTTCTCACATCACTTATGTAGTGTGAGTTAATTTCATACATGAGTGGTGGGACCTACAGTTTAAAGTCGACTCCGAACGATAGATTTTTGAGAAACCTTTCATGGCAATTTTATTAAGTCTTAGAGCTTTTCGTAAAAATCTGTTGAGAGGAAATCGTTGAAGAAATATTTGTTCCAATTTTGTTTTGCTTAAGATGTCTAACCAGGGGTTTAAACCGTGGCCTTACGTCGAATAAACTAACACACTATCTTCCAGTCTATGGTGACTAGACTCAAAGGATTGAATTAATGACAACTAATGTGACAGATGTAGTTTCAACAAGATGGTTGTTATCAGTATTAAAATATTTTTCATTTTCTTTATCCATTAAAAATTCGTATGGCGTGAAAAATTTTTTTTTAATATTTACTTTTTAATTTTTAAAAAACTGTTCCATCAGAAGTCGCCGTAGTCCAGTAGGTAGTGTGTTGGTTTATTAGACGTAAAGCCAGGGTTTGAGCCCCAGGCCAGACATCAAAACAAGAATCCAAAATTATTTCTTCAGCGACTTCCTCTCAGCAGATTTATGGCAAAAACTCTGTGTGTAAATAAAAATTGCCATGAAAAGTTTCTCAAAAATCTGTCGTTCGGAGTCGACTTTAAACTGTAGGTCCCGCCACTCATGTATAAAATTCACACACACACAATATGAGTGGTGTGAGAAGCTAGGCCGTAATCCTGACTGAAGTGTTGTAATGGCCAATTATAATGTAATGCTGTATTAAAATATTTGTCCTCTTCTTCATCCATTAAATATTCGTATGGCGTGGCAATTTTTTTTAATATTTTTTTTTTAATTTTTAAAAAACAGTTCCATCAGTATAATGGTTATTCAATTTGAAATTGAAATATGCCCTTCACTCATTCCTTCAAATGGTCACAAGTATCCTCCCTATTGAACATTTATTTTAAATCGTAATTTCTATCCATGTCAAGCACCTACAATTTTTATGTTCATTTTAGCATTTTCGTTAAACACCTGTTATCCCTGAAGGCCTTTTTATTGCACACGCTCATGAAAATTTCGTTTGAGTACTTTTTGAATTATTTTTTTACCCTTTTTCTTCTCCTTTGTTTATGCTACTAGTGTTGCACGTATAACATTGAATTTTAATAAAATTTTATTAAATTATACAAAATTGCAGTTGGCAAGCAAAAAAAAAAAGAAAGAAAGAAAGAGAGCAACATAAAGGTAAAGTACGAAAACTGTGTTAAAGTGTGTAATAAAAAGTGGTTACAATATTACTCTACTCTTAACAGTTTATGCAAATTTTATATAAGCATACCAGTACATACAAACATACTTTACTATTTTCGCACGTTTTATGTGTAAAGAGTGTAGAAAGTAACGAAAAGAAATTTTCAAAATTATTTGCGAAAAATAAAAAAGAAAGAAAACAAACTGAAATGAAATGAATATTTAAAAGCAAATTTTAATAATGGTCGTATGAGTACTAAAATAAAAGAGGGTACCATACGCAAAGTGGTTGTATTATTTAATGAGAGGCTCTATTGAATTTTATTTGTAATTTAATGCGAAGACTAAAACTACGTAACACGTATTGGTATTATATAGGGTGGCCTACAAGAAAGTTTGTATTACAATTAACGTTTCGATTCCGATTATTGTTTAATACGTATTTAAATATTTCTTCGCTGACTTCCTCTCAGCAGATTTCTGGTAAAAACTCTGTGATTAAACAAAATTGCCATGTAAAGTTTCCTAAAAATCTATCGTTCTGGAGTCGACTTTAAATAGTAGGTTCCATCGCTCATGTATGAAATCAAAACGCACAACATAAGTGGTGTGAGAAGCCAGATCGTAATCCTAATTGAAAGGTTGTAATGATTAATTATGTATGTATGCATGTACAATAGTATAGGCCAGATGGTACTCACCAGAGGTCAGCAATGAGTATTAAAAACGATTTCGACTCTCTATGACTCATCGTATACACGAATCACACAAGAAGGTTGTGTGTTTGCTATGCTTGCTGTCTTTTTCTTTTTTGTTTATGTGTCTTTCTTTGTAAATGCAACAACAACTAAGACTGTAAATTTTGGCGAATGATTCGAATCACTTATAAGTATTCAAAGTATTTTTCTAAATTTATGAATCTGAATGAGTAGGCGTATGAATCAAACATAGTTCAAATGTTGAGAGTTTGATGTTAACGTTGTACTCATACTCATTGCAACCTGTGTTTATAAATCAACGTTGTTATGAGTACAAATGAATCAGAGTAGTAAGATTTCAATACTGTTGACTCACTCATACTTAAAATTTCATGAGTAGTTATGAGTAGCGAAAAATCGATTCATTGCTGATCTCGGGTACTCACGTCAACTGAAATCAGAAAATGTTATGGATTCAAAAGAACTTGCCAGTGTTTTAAGGGTACTTAGGTTTGATAATGGAAAATCAGCATAATAATTAAAGGAGAAGAATCCTACATGTAGAAATCCTTAATATACCATGATTTGTTAGCTGAAGAACTCCACAGCTTTATAACTGCCTGTCTAAGATAGCTCTGCTAAGAAGCTAACTTAGATGGCCAGATAGATAGAGATGGCTGTCCATATAAGAATGTTGGATGGACATACTTAGGCCACATAGGGCCCATTGTGTTACCACAGTTTCCGCTACTAATATATCTTAAGTTAAGGGCCTCAACCTATAATTTACTAAAGAGCTTGGGTAGATTGTAATGTAAGCTAAATTGAAGGACAAAATAAAAATGTATTGTAGAAGTAATGGTGGTAGAAGACAAAGAGACAGAATAAGAAATTTATAAAAATTGTGTATACAGTGAATGTCAAAAGATACTGTACATTAAAAAAACTATACATTAACAATTTGCCGTTATTTTTGTTTTTAAAATTGTTTCATTAACAGTTTTTAAAATTGAAACAAAAAAAAAACATTTCAAAATATTTTGAAATATTGTGAAATTTTTTCGGGCACTCTCCTTAAGTGCTAAAAGTTGAGTTTGCTTATTGTTAGAATTTTATCCATAGTGTACAGTATTTTTTAACGTTCACTGTATATAAATTTTTTATCAATTTCTTATCCTGTCTTCTACTTCCATTACTTCCACAATACAATGTTATTTGATTCATCAATTTAGCATACATTACGATCTACCCAAACTCTTTAGCAAATGATAATGAAAAGGGTTCCCTATTTACTCTCTAAATATTATGACATAAAAAACTTTTATTTTATGCATTTCGTACATGTTAACAAGTGACACATATTTTTTCTTACGCATAAAACAAACGAGGATTTGTTTTCTTTATCTTTGATCTGTAGGTATGCATATAGTAATTCTCTGTGACACTAACACGTATCATTTGTGATAATTAGTTTGAGCATTTAGCAAAATGAGAATTGAATGCATGAGTACAGAAAAATTGTTTTTATGGAAGTACATTTCAATTTATTTGTTGACTTTTTCATGTTTTTTATTCTCTTATAATAAGTCAGGTATTTATTTGATGATGAATTATTCTGATGTTTAAATAAATTATTATAGGCTTTTAGTTTGGGGGCGTATAATTGTTATTGAACTACATGGCACAGTGGTTGTCATAGAAATAATACGTTATGATGACCTCAGAAAGGCGCATCACACAGGAGTACGGGATCAACGACCATTCTGGAGTGTGAAAAGGCCATTCACAATTACTCCATTCATGGAACGGTTCGGATTATATGGATTCCTAGTCATAAAGTGGAGTGAATTCAAATAAGTAATCGAATATTCTGGCTAATAGAGTCAGAGTATGCATTGTACACCATAAGCTTGGATAACCCAATGCCTTTCAGTGCATTATAGACAAACTGGGCGGAAACGTTACATAAACTATTGTGGAGTAATGACACAGTAGGAAGAATTACAAAAATGCTTCCGGCGTTTTTAATATGAACATAAACATTATTATTTAAGAAATTTTCAGGAAAAAATTGTCAGCAAAATTTGTTAAAGAATAATTTCAAATAAAAATTTGTCTGAAAAAAAAACTTGTCGGAAAAAATTGTTAGAAAAAATTTTTAAATAATTTGTTAGAAAAAAATTTTCAGATTATAATTCTCAGAAAAAATTGACAAAATAAGTTTTTTCAGAAAATTTGTCAGAAAAAAAATTTAATAAAAAATTGTCAGAAAAAAGATGTTTGAAGAAATTGTCAAAAAATTTTAAAAATTTTTTAAAAAAATTTACAGAAAAAATTATCAGGGAAAATTGTTAGAATAAAACTGTAATTAAAAAATTGTAAAAAATGTCTCAGAAAAGATTGTCAAAAAAAAAATTAAATAAAAAAATTAAAAAAAATTCAGAAAAAATTGTCAATAAAATTTTCACAAAAAAATTTGTAAGAAGTGTAAAAAAAATGTCAGAAAAAATTGTGAGAGAAAAATTGTCTCAAAAATTTGTCATAACAAAAAAATTTTTTCAGAAAAAATTGTCAGAAAATATTTCATTAAAAATTGTCAGGAAAAAATTGTTCGAAAAAATTGTCAAAAAATTGTCAGAAATAAATTTTTAGAAAAAATTTACAGAAAAAATTATCAGGAAAAATTGTTAGAATAAAATTGTCATTAAAAAATTTAAAAAAAATGTCTCAGAAAAAATTGTCAAAAAAATAAAAAAAAATTAAAAAAAATTCAGAAAAAAATTTTCAAAAAAATTTCAGAAAAAATTGTCAAAAAAATTTTCACAAAAACAAATTGCCAAAAAAAAATGTCAGAAAAAAATTGTCTCAAAAATTTGTCATAAAAAATAGTCATAAAAATTTGTTCGAAAAATATTTTTACAAAAAATTGTCCAAAATAATTTTCGGAAAATATTGTAAGAAAAAATTGTTAGAAAACAAATTGTCCAAAAAAATTGCCTCCTATGGGGCACTCATGCATCCAAGGAGGAAATATCTTGGAACATAGCAGGTGCTTGTGAGGAACACCGAGCATGATCTTGAAGGTTATCAAGTAAACCGTCTTAGACAGGACTTTAAAGGTCTACCATATAAATGAGTAGGGTTGCCGTATTAAGGCACGTCCTCATGTCAATGATAATAAAAACCTAACAGATGAGAACTGTGAGTCCTTTGTCAGAAGAGGAAAAAAACAGCACTAGTCTACCAATGTTTCCTTTAAATAGTAGAACACTACAATGGGAATTAAATTATTTCGTAACCAGCATTAAAGCACTCCATTTGACTTCATAAAAGCTGTTGCTAGTCCTTGTCATTGTTTTTTTTTTTTGTCCTACAGACTTTATAAGAGATGGCCAAATTCGAAATAAAATAAAAAAATATGCAATAAAAATACCTATGGCTGACAGAAGTTGTGGATTACCGATAGTCATGGGACTAGCCAAAAACATTCAGATAATATACTATTTTTATACCATACGCGGCAATACAACTGTATTTTAAACTTTCTAAGGAATCAAACTCACAAACCAAATGTTAACACCCTCTAAGGATGTTAGTAATTTACCTCCTCTTCCATGACTCCATTATATTTCCCAAGTCATATATTTTTTTCTTTTAATTTTGAATGTTTTTCATGGTATTTAATACTTAATCGCACGAATTAAATATTTTCTTACTCACAGCTTTTTCCTTATATTTTTAGTTATTTTTCCACAGACGGACATTTCTAGTTTACAAATAATTGAATGATTTTCGTAACCGACATGCCATTGCTCTGGCTATAAACACTTGATTAACAAGAAATTCCCAATTAAAACCACGAAAAGTAACATTCCGTGGCCAAAAAGAAAACACAAATAACAACAACTGCAAGTAAACTATTGCACTGTAACATAAACGCTGGCGGGTTTTTAAAACGAAATGTTAAAAAATCTTTGCAACAAATAGTTACAGTTACAATTACCAGTTCCACTACTACTAGTTAGTTTCCTTCCTTCCGCTTCCAACTAGTTTAGCAACATAATGAGGGATAATGTTGTTGTGTTTATAGTTGCGTTTTCTGTCTTGTTCTTTTACTATTTAAGTTCATGTTTATTCTTTGCTTTGCGTTTTTTTTATGGTTCTTACTCCAAAACCCACCATCAGTGGTTTGTTGTGGCTATGTAAACTTTATTTTTATGCTGCTGTTTATAACCTCAGGCCCGGAAGTGTATTCGCTTAAGTTTCTTTCCTTTTTAGGGAGAGCAGGAGACATTGGCTAGGAACTATGTATTCTTTGTTAAGCAAAGCTCATATCTATGTAAGGTTAATAAAAATTTTAAATTGAGTCTTCAAGAAAGTAAAGGAAAACAAATTAATTTATGAAAAAGGAAATTAAATTTGTTGGTTGTATTTTCTTATTAGGGCAATTGGCATAAATTGTTGTCATTGGAAGCTACAAATCAAACAAATAGTTTGTCAAACTATATTAATTAATGAAAACTACTGCAGAGGAATAATAGAGAATTTTTCCTCAGGGTAAGGTTGCATTATGGAAGGACATCTGACTAAAACAGAGGATGTAACGAGCAACTGAGGCTATTTTACATACGTAATTGATCATTACAACCCTGGGATCGCCAGGTTTGCGACCTAGTTTCTCACACCACCTATGTTGTGTGTGTTAATTTTATACATTAGTAGCAGGATCTGCAATTTAAAGTCGACTCCGAAAGGCAGATTTTTTGAAAAACTTTTTAATGGCACATTTTCTTTACTCTCAGACTTTTAGCCAGAAATCTGTTGAGAGGAAGTCGGTGAAGAAATATTTTTTTCGTTGCCAACACACTACCTACTAAACTACGGTGACTTCATCAACAATTAATTTCAATAATTTCGTATTGAGGCCGCCTGCTGCCAAAAGTAATCTTACGATTATTTCCCAGACTGATATCATCTGGCATCGCTGATAGTGTCAAAATGCAATGTTGTTCGCCAATATGCTGCACGTTTTAACTTGGCGATTATAATTACTAGAACAACCGTCTTGAAAGACTTCCATTTAATAGTTTAAAGGCAGCAGTAACAACTCACTTGGCATGTGTCGACTTAGTTTTCTGAGGGCCTTCTTCAGAATTTTTCATTATCTGTAAAACTTGTGATTGTGGTCGTGCAAAGTCTGAACCCGTACTCACAAGGCTTGATCAGTGCTTTGACGAGTGACTTCAATCCTTCATACAATACCGTCTTAAGCAACTTTATTGTTCTTTAGTTGTTTATTGTTCAAAATCCCGGCTTTATCTCTTTCTGGCTAGTTACTGGAATCTCATTTTGATAGAATCCCTTTCGATAATCGGCAGCAGTGCCGACTTGGTTTTCACAGGCCTTCTCCAAGATTTGACATGATGTGTTAATCTGGTTGGTTGTGGACCTACAAAGTCTGAAGCAGAATCTTCACACCATCATTATTGATTGGATGCGGTATATGATTATCTTGGCGAAATTTGATTCATCATCGCCTCGTAGCAGAGTAGAGAAGTGTTGTCTGAATAACCTCAGTCGCCGTAGTCTAGTAGGTAGTATGTGCTGGTTTATTAGACGTGAGGCACGGTTCAAACCCCAGCTCAAATATCTGCAACAAAACGAAATTTGAAAAAATATGTCTCCGGCGACTTCCTCTCAGATTTCTGGTAAATAAAACTGCCGTGAAAAGCTTCTCAAAAAACTGTCGTTCAGAGTCGACTTTAAATTGTACGCCATGCCACTCATGTGTAAAATTAATACACACTACATAGGTGGTGTTATCGTAATCCAGAACTGAAGGATTGAAATGACCAATTTTTTGTGTATGTATTAAGCAAACCAGTTTTTTCACGCCAGTCATGTACTGAGCTCCTCGCTAAGCAGGTACTAAGTTCACGGCGACAAGACTCAATACCCTGTCTCGTTGGCGTGTTATCGCTTCCTGTCATTCCTCTATTTTGGAGATCGATCCCGTGGCCCCACTTGATATTGATTATCTTCCTCTGGAATACTGTTTTGATAGGGGTTTCGACTTCCTGATCCCGAGCAGAAGTGACTGGAACCCTGACACGACCGTTCCACCTGAACTCCTGGATGTCTACACCGGCGGCTCCAGACTCGATAACGGGGTGGGCAACACTCCGGCTGCCGGACTACTGCAGCGTATTCCAGGCGGAGGTAATGGCCATCTGCCGGGCCGTACAGTGGATCCTCGCCTATGGTGTTCCTGTTCCTTTCACCCGTATCTCGATCTACTCCGATAGCCAGGCTGCGATAAAGTCTCTGTCGAATGTTGCGGATATTTCCAGGTTCGTCGGAGAATGTCGGCGCTGCCTCAATCTCATTTCTGGGACGCCTCGGCGTCATACTTGTCTGCGTTCCCGGACACTGCGATATTCTGGGAAACTGCAGGGCCGACTAGCTGGCCAGGGCTGGCGCACTACTTCCGGAATCTTCCTCAATCAACTTGGGAATGCCACTTACCTCGTTCAAACTGGCCATTGCGCGGAAATTCTCCCGGGAAGCCAACCGGTCCTGGAACAATGAGGAATCCTGCTGCATCGCTAGGCTCACTTGGCCCACAATGGATGGGAGGCGTACCAACCAGCTACTTGGACTTGGCCGTAATATCATCTCGATCACAGTGGCCATGCTTATAGGCCACCGTGTTATGGGTTGACATGCGGAAAGAATGCGACTCCCATTCAACGACTTCTGCCGTGGATGCAGATCCGCCGAGGAGGAGGAGGCTGTCATCCACTTCCTCTGCCAACGCCCATCCCTTGCGGGGTGCAGATATAGGTTATTTGGTTCTCCAACCCTTATCAGTTTGACGGAGCTATCGTCCATTGATATCAAGGACATAGCCTCGTTTATCAAACTTTCTGGCTGGTTTTCCATCGTGGGGTAGTCGTACTTTTTGAAAATGTGCAGTCCTTGCGCTGACCAACATCCCCCTACTTGGATCGGAGGAACCTGGTCAGTGCAGAGGCTGCGTTCACCTGTGGCATCACAACGGCTATGCGTGCTCAAGGGAGCTTTTTGGTAAATTAAAGCTACCACGCTAACCTAACCTAACCTATGTACAAAATTAACATACAGAATATAAAAATAGCTAGGTAGTGATCCTAACTGAAGGGTCCAATCATGTATGTATATACGCATGTTGCCAAAGAAGAGAAGGAAAATGTGTAGCATTTCAAGGTAATTTTTTTATTCTCAGAATTTTTGCCAATTGACTACTGAGCAGAAGATGGCAAAAAAATATTTTTTCATATTTCAGTGATACAGCGAGGGGCTCTCATCTAATAAGCCAATATGCTACCTATTCGTCTACGGCGTCTTTATATTGGACAACAAACTTTTTATCCACAATATTTTCATATAAAATGAAAAAATATAAATTTTTCCTGGTCTTTAGCTAGCTTCTATAAAAATTAAAGAAAGAGAAATTTTAAACGAAAAAGTAAAAGTTATAATTAAGGCTGAAGCCTTTAACATGAGAAAACAAAAAAAAAAGAAAATCTTTAATCCAGAGCAGAGTACACTTGTATGTCCCTTTATACAGATGCTGGCAAATATCTGCATATGAGTATACGTGTATATGCGTAAAGCCCCACAAATACTTTTACGCCATGTTCTACACCAACACTGTCTGCTTTGGTTTAAAAAAAATTTAAATAAACTTGTTGTCCTTGTATGCCTAAGTAAGGGTGAGTAAATAGAGGTGGCGGAGGGTATTTTACATACAAACAAATCGGTTTTTTATTTATTAACTCTAGACACATTTGTCAAATCGTTGTTGTTGCTCTTTTTTTCTACTTTTTTTGCTTTTAGTTTCACTGTCTGTATTCCTCTATTTCCCTCGAACATGCTCTCGCACATTTATTTGTTTATTTTCTTGACAGTTTCGTATGAATGAAAAATTTATTTGTTTTTCTGTGATTTCAGCATATTTTAAAGCAATTTCGTTGAAGGTTTTTCGAGTTTTTTCTATGTGTGGTTGTTTTTTTTTTGTTTGTTGTGAACAATATTCAAAAGATTTGCATTTTAAGTGAATTGAGAATGATGTTGAAGAGATCGAAAATAAATTTTGGTAGGAGGTTTTGTTTTATTTTTTATTTTTGTTTAATACCCTACTAGCCCACAGGCTGTCTTTAGTAATCCTCGTTGGTACAGAAAGAGTTCCTTTGAATGTGTTAAATTCTTCTTATTATTTTTCACACTCAGTTGATTATTTTGGGAAATACATTTCCCCGTTATTTGAATTTGTGTAAAAATTCAACTGAAACTTGAGTCAAGATAGATTCAGAATCCTAAGCTAAGAATCCAAAATCATTATGATGAATGTGTAAAAAACAATTCATAAAGTAGGCCACTATAATGACCACTTATTAGAGCTAAAGCTGGCTCCAGCAAACTTTGAGAAGCTCTCTGAACAATTGAAATGCTGTTACGTTTTTACCATTTAAAAACGTTTAAAATATGAGCTTGTAGATGGCAAATAAAAATAAAAATAAATTTGTGTTCAGTTTTAATTAAAATTCTTTATTATTCGTACAATTCTGTGTGTCACTGTTCACAACTTGATGTAAGCAACAACAATTGGCTTTTTTTGTTATTCCTCTGTTTATACCCTTTGGATAAACAATAACAATTACTAGAAAATTATTCGACAGACCTTTGTAACGAAGATCTTCAACCACGATTACTCTCTTCATATGCACCGCGCCTTCACACAAGACTGACTGAACTTCACTAACTCAGTCGCCTGCTTTGCCTCGCCTTTTATATGGCAAAGTAAACAGTCTGATGAGTGTTCTCGAACGTTCATGACTTCGCCGTCAGAAATCTCTATAATTGTAAACATCGTTGTTTACGTTTATTCTTGTAGTGTTGTTGTTGTAGTTCTGTCTACTTGTTTACCATATTTTTACGCTGGTGTTTGTTGTTGTATTTTTGTTTACTTGTTTACCAATTTTTTCTGGTGTTTGTTGTTATATTAAGCAGTACGATAATTTGTAAACAGGTCTGCTTACTGCATTGTTTTGTTTTTGTAGCTTTTGTTTATAATTTTAATGTTAAGCAATGTAAAAGCAAAACACCACTATCTTGATTTTTAATGTTCGTAAAAATACATACATGGTTCTTAAAGGACCGTACACAGTCGTATATTGCGTCCATCAAATTTCTTTTTAAATTTGTTTTCAATTCGTTTTTTTTTTTTTTGCAATAAATTTATGCGCATTAGTTAAACATATGAAAAGTTTTCGTTTTTTGTAAACACACTGACACATGAATATATTGTAAATCTATAGGGAGATCTTTGTATATACATACATATAAATATAGATGAGTGAAATAATATCCGTATAAAGATGTGCAAACAAAAAAATACAAAATTTTTGAGAATGGATTTTAAAAAGCTCAGCACAAGGTTTACAACCTAGCTTCAGACAGCACTCATGTTGTGTGTTAATTTTATACATGGGTTGCTGGACCAAATATTTAATGTGGACTTCGAACGACAGATTTTCGAGAAACAATTCTATTTTACTCTCAGAGCCTTTGCCAGACGACTATAGAGAGTGGAGGCCGTACAAAAGAAAGGTTTTTTCAAATTCAATTATTGTTCGTGATGTCTGAGCCAGAGGTTGAATCATGGGCTTTAGTACAATAAGACAACTAGACTACATACATGATTGGTCATTACAGCCCTTCAGTCAGGATTACAACCTAGCCCTCAAACCACTTATGTTGTACGAGTTAATTTTATACATGAGTGTCAGGACCTACAGTTTAAAGTCGACCACGAACGACAGGTTTTCGAGAAACTTTTCATGGCAATTTTTATTTACTCTCAGAGTTTTTGTCACAAATCCGCTGTGAGGAAGTCGCCGCAGAAATATTTTTTCATATTTTCGTTTTGATATATGACCTGGGGTTTGAACTGTGGCCTCACGTCAAATAAGCCAACGTACTACCTACTTGACTATGGTGACTCGAAATATTCAAGCTTGGAATGTTCCGCCAATATTGAATTCACAAAAGCAATGGAATCTCTTAAATGAATTGCCACATAAATATTCCATTAGGTGACAGCTAAAAAATGAAATGAAATAAGAGTCCATACAACTAGAGGACGTTCAAAGCATCTTTAGCGTCATTTCACCATTAGAGTAGGGCCGGTTTGTTTGAATGAACTCCTGAAAGAACTATCTGTGGCGGTTAAGTACAACCAGGAATTTGAATATGATATTGGCTTGATAGATAAAGGAACATTGGGAGACATTCTCTGCAACATCATTCAAACCGGTTTTGAGCTTGTATGTCGTAAATGCGTGCCACGGCGGATTTACATACATAACATATATAATTGGTCGTTACAACCCTTCAGTCAGAATTACGACCTAGTTTCTCACACCACTTATGTTGTGTGTGTGTGTTAATTTTATACATGAGTGGTGGGACCTACAGTTTAAAGTCGAGTCCGAAAGACAGATTTTTGAGAAACTTTTCATTGCAATTTTATTTACTCTCAGAGTTTTTGCCAGAATATATTTTGTATTTTGTTTTGAGGTCTGGCCTGGGTTTGAATCCTGGCTTTTCGTCTAATAAGCCAGTACACTACCTACTAGACTACGGCGACTTGACACGGCGGACAATCAATGGAAGACACGGCGGATTTACTTTTATTGATTGTCCAGATAAATTCTAAAACCATCGCTGTGTTAAATTTAAAACGTTTAAAATATGAGTTCGTAGATTGCAAATAAAAATAATTTTGTATTTAGTTTTAATTAAAATTCTTTATTGTACGCACAATTCTGTGTGCCACTGTTCACAACTTGATGTAAACAATAACAATTGCTTTGTTTGTTATTTCTCTTTACACTCTTGTGCGTAATTGTTCGACAGATCTTTTTAACGGAGATCTTCAAACCATGATTATTCTCTTCAAACATCTCTTTTGTTTGCAATTTTAATGTTAAACGATGTAATAACAGAACATCATTTCCATTTTCGTAACAATATTGAGCATGTATAGCTAACTTAAGTTTGTGTGACAGCGTTTAAATACTTCACTTCAAACTTCAAATTTATCAAACTTGATCTCCCTCAAAAGTGAGTTCGTAATGAGCATGGAAAGTTCAGAAGGCTCTTCTCAGCTATCAAATTTACTTGCTTTTCAAATAACCCCCTAATACAATGTGTATAAATGCCGTTACCTTATCCTAAATGCTGTTAGTGTATATGAATAATTCCTTAGAATTGCTGAAGTGCTAACTGCTTGTGTTGAATATCAAATAGAGTAGCATGAATGATATTATTGACTGGAAATAAAGTTTTTAATATGAAAGTGAATGTCGGAATGGAAAATTACTTGATTTTTAAAAAATCTATTTCCAGGCGATTAATTTTTAATGAAAAACTTTGTTTTGTTTCTTATCAAGGAAAGGAATTATTTTCAAAACATTTTCGTGCATGAAGTCTTCTTTAAAATATTTTACATATGTATTCTGCTTTGAATAGAATCTTAATCTCTCTTTAATACAGATTTATGAAGTGTTTGTTTGAAGTTGTTCTGATTTAAAGACACAAGAATCAATAGAGCATGGGATTATTTGAATAATTAGAGAAGCATTAATCATAGGAAACTAGTATTTAATGTATCAGTTTGTGTGAAAACAATTTTCTTTTAGAAGTTCTGTGTTTGTAAACAAGTTTTTTAAGAAGCGTTTTATAAAAACTATACGAATTATTTTTTGTAGATTGAAAACCATATAAATCTCCTGAAGCTATTTACTATGAGTAAAACTAAGGCTATGAAATACAGGCGTGAAATCAATACTTCTATATGACGATCTACATCTCGAAAGATTTAGAAAATGCAGGAGTTTACTCACCAGTAACTTTGTCGTAACCAGTAAAGTCTCCATAATCAAGTAAGTAGCCTGTTGGCTTACTAGATTACTTGCCTAGAGTCAAACCCCAGGTCAAATATCTCTAGTAAAACGAAATATACAGAAAATTTTTCTACTTCGACTTCCTCTTATCCTGATATCACAAAGCTCACTTGAGCACTCATAACGGCCCGTTATGATGCCACGGGTGAATGCAGGCCCTATACTGACCAATTTCCACCAAAATCAGGGAAGAGGAAGAAGTTGGTCAGCGCAAGGACTGCACATCAAAAGCACGACTACCCTACACTGGAAAACCAGCCAGAAAGTTTGATGAACGAAGCTGTATCCTTCATATCAATAGATGATAGCTCCGTCAAGCTGACAAGAAATGGAGAGCCAAATAACGTATATCTACACCTAGCAAGAGACGGGCACTGACAAAGAAAGTGAACAACAGTCCCCTCTTCCTCAGTGGACCTGCCTCCACAGCAGAAGTCATTGAAAGGGAGCCTCATTCTTTCCGCGTGTCTACCCATGACGCAATGACGTGTAAGCACGGCCATTGTAGTCGAGATGACATCACGACCAAGACCAAGTAATTGGTTGGTACGCCTTCTATCCATCAAGGGCCAGGTGAGTCTAGCGGTGAAGCAGGACTCCTAATTGACCCAGCATAGGGTGGCGTCCCGTAAGAATTTCCGCGCAATATCCAACTTGACCGAGGCAAGTGGCATACCCAATTCAATTGAACAGGATTCCGAAAGGAGCGCACCAGCTCTGGCGAGCTCTTTGGGCCTACAGTTTCCCGGAATGTTACTGTTCCCGGGGACCCACACCAGAGAGACACTGGTGAAGCGCCCAGAAAGAAGGTCGAGACAGCGGCGACATTCCCTAACGATCTTACAGTTATTCACGAAACCCGATAGAGATCTTATCGTGGCCTGACTCTCAGAAAAGACCGAGACCCGAGTGAAAGGAGCACCGAGCGGCCAGGAGCATTGAGCGGCCCGGTAAATTGCCGTCACCTTCACCTGAAACACACTGCAGTAGTCCGGCAGACGGAGAGAAAAGTTCAGGTCCAGTTTCCCAGAGTAGACACCGCTTCCAACCCCATTAACGAGTTTAGAGCCCTCGGTATATATATCCAGGACTTCCGGGCGGATAACCGTATTAGGATTCCAGTCGTCTCTACTCGGAATCAGAAAGTGGAAACCCCTATCGAGACAATATTCAGCAGGGAGACAGTCGATGTTCACGGGAGCCACTGGATCAACCTCCAGAATAGTGGAGTAACCAGAAGGCACAATGAGCCACGAGACAGGGCATTAAGTCTAGTCGCAGCAAACTTAGCCGCCTGCTTATACATGCGGAGAATAAAATAAATTTAACGTGGTCAATGAAGCGATCTCGGCAAGTATTTGACATCACTTCCACCTGGGATGACTATACTCTCAAATCGCTAGTGCAAAATATCCAATGTGGCATGAATTAGGCATGAAACTTTTCTGTCCAGATAATCCAATTCAGTCCAAAAGAACTTGGAAGCCATCGATCTATAAAGCTGGCTGTTAAGAGTGATCGTCTGGGCAATAACGTTTTCAAAGAAATTTGGGCTGAAATCCATACCTAACAGTGACTGTTTATGAATGCTTTTGTTGTCGCAAATTCGACATTTTCATGCACCAAATAATCCTAACCGTTGAAGATTATTTTTCCATTAGAATTAGGATGGACGGTACGTTGCTTCAACGGAATTTTTTGATAAAAAACACTTTTTCAATTTGTATGCGTTGTTGAATGCTACATCCGTCAATTATCTTTTACAAAAAAATGACTGAATTGATTGAATAAACGACGACCAATTTCGCAGATGTAGTTTCAACACGATGATCATTATCAACCGTCAGAATACAAAAGTCCCAATTGAAATATCCAATATATTGACACTGTATCGTAATGTCACTCACTTATGTTCAATATTTTTACTTTCAAAGCCACAGCATTTGTGTGAAAGCGTTAGTAGATACACATGCATTTATTAAATCAAAACTTATGTTGAATGACTTAATCCCCTATGTTATGGAGCAGCAGCTTTGTCATGACAATAGCAGTAGCAACAATAATAAAGCAAAGTAACATTAACATTTATGTTGTCAACAACAGATGTTCTTAAACGTATAATATTATGCAAGCAATACAATGGAATGCAATGTCAATAGCACATCAAGTATGATGTACACTGTTATTGTAATTGCTGCTGTTGCTCTAGCATGTATTGCACTGGAAAGCATAGCAATTTAACACAATTGAGACAGAGTTATTGCTATATACCCAGCCAACAGCCAGGAACGACAGCAACAAACACGACATGAAAATTCAAAACAACAACAAAACATAACAACATTTTATGCAAAATAGTAAGAGACTGAAAAGAAAGTAAAAAAAATAAAAAAATTCTAGAGAGGCACACTCCCTGTAAATGTATGCTTACGATGGCAGGTTTGCTGAGAATGAAAATTCAAAATGAGTGTTGAGTAATACGTACACTGTGTTGTAGAAATTTAAGTGCAAAAATATATGGAAAATATATTTCTTATAATCAAAATAAGTCATCGTAGTCTAGTAGCTGGTGTGTTGACTTATTAGACAAGAGGCCTCGGTTCAAATCCCAGGTTAGAAATCTCCAACTATACAAAATATGAAAAAATATTTCTTCGGCGACTTTCTCTCAGCCGATTTCTGGCAAAAACTTTGAGAGTGAATAAAAATTGCCATGAAAAGTTTCCCAAAAAATTTGTCGTTCGAAGTCGACTTTAAACTGTAGGTCCTGACACTCATGTATACAATTAACACACACAACATACATAAGTGGCGTGAGAAGCTAGGTTGTAATCCTAATTGAGCACAATGGGTCAATTCGACCTCCCGGTACTGTACTTGTCTTTATTGACAGGTGCACGTCCTCTAACCTAATCCTAACAGAAGGGTTGTAATGACCAATTACGTACGTACAGATCGATATTGGATCAGATGTGGAAATCAATGTCAACTCGCACTGGACCTCAAGACTGCTGTAGGAGTGAGTAACAGCATCCATGCTTCTGTTTTTCAGAAAATTACTTGGAGAAAGAGTAATTTGTAGAGCACAGATGAGAGAGATGTTTGCGTTACTGAATTGCCTCTGGTGACCATGGCTAAAGTGATTTTATGCTTGACATCTAGACTGACTTCATCTTCACAGGTAATGGCGCGACCAAGATAAACAAATTTGTTGACAACATTGAAAGTATAATGATCAGCCGTAATCTGGGATTCCATACATCGCATGTCAGTACCTGTGACGGCATATACTTCGTTTTGACGTCAGTTACTGCCAGATTCACCCAGGTAGACTTCCGTTCAAGAGTGCAGTAACATCTCGCCTGTTATGATTAATGATGACAATGTCGCGGACGTACGCAAACAGCTGAACAGTTTTGTGTGCGATACACCCCCGTTTTCCACAGAACGCTATTCATAACGAAGTTGAGTGAGTAGTGTGATCAGATTTGTCTGAATCCTTGTATGCTATCAGTCCAATGACGTCCTAATTCCTAATTTGATGAAGTAGCAGGAGTTGCTCAACGTTATTCTGCATAGTTTTATCAGCTTCGCAGGAATATCAAGCTCAAACATGGGGTGTATCAATTTGGTTTTCATGGGTCTTCTGTAAATATGTCCTTGATTTATTGAACGATTAATTAATGACAATCCAAGATATACAGTGAACATCAAAAGACACCGTACACTTTACATAAAATTCTAACAATCACCAAACTCAACTGTTACCACTTAAGGAGAGTGCCCGAAAAAATTTCAGAAATATTTTGAATTTTATTTTTTTCAATTTTAAAAACTGGCAATGAAATAATTTCAAAATAAAAATAACGGTAATTTATTAACGTACAGTTTCTTTTGAAGCCCACTGTATTACACTGTAAATAGGGTGGAGAATTGTATACAAATGTTAAATATAGTTTTTATTATAGGGCTCATCCATTTCCAATTTTAATTCACACGAATAATAATCAGCATTATTTACCGGCTCTTATGCACACGCAGTTAAAAACAAAGCAACAACAACGTCCACAGTAAATAAATGAAAAATCGCAGATAGAAACTATTTTTATATAATAAAAGCGATAAAATTTATAAATAATTTGAAATAAAACAAAGGAAAAATAATAAAAATAAAAAAATAAATAAAATAAAATAAATAAATAAAACTCTGACATACAAACATACATTTACATCTTCCTGCATCGAATTATTTACGAGTGTATAAAATTTCAATTGTTTAAGCCAATTGGGTATTGGGAGCCCCTTTAACAATTGATTGTTGATTTATAATCATTTGGACAAACAGGATTTATCATCGTAGAGATGTTTAAAAACAAATGGTTTTTATTTGAAATACACTTAATAGAAACTATTAATTATTAAATTATTTAATAATATAAATAATAATAACAAATAGTGTTTAAATGTTAAATTTTATTTCATATTTTAAAAAAGACTTAATTTTTTTTGATCATCTCTGTCAAGGTAGTAAAGGATCTCTCCCAATATTTTAATATAGGGGGAGGTTTCAAACAAAGCTGTCTATTCCTTATTATGCAATCTCTTTAACTTCCTTATGTACAGTACTCAACCAAATACGGGAGTGCATTGCCATGCCAATATTTTCCACAAATGCTTCCAGTTTCTTAACTAAGCTGAGGACATGGTTATCATCATTGGGCTTTGGCAACATAGCTCTTCTATGAATAATCGCTAGTAAATACCCCATAGAAACTTGGTTACAGAATAGCAAAGGGTGCTGAGGTTATTGACACAACACTTCTCTACTCTGCTTCGAGGCAATGATAAAACTAATTTCGCCAAGATAAGGATGCATCGCATCCAATCGATGAGGAACTTCCGTTCAGTGCGAGTTGCTGATGATTTCAACATCTGAACCAATATAGAGGTGGTGACGATTTCCACAATTGATCCAATATTGAGCTGCATGAGCTCCTAAATGACATGGACGTTGTGCAGCGCATTAATAAACAACGGCTCAGCGCTGGCTCAGCCCTGGCGTACCTATGGAAGAGTATGTTCCGTACAGAAGACTATAGAATGCGAGGATTAGCTGTAGTCGTTATAGAGGACAACGTTGTCTACATTGGAAGGACCAATGGACTGACTCAGCCAAAAAGCTGTATGTATGCAAGAGGATATTCCCATGAGGCGGGTATTCGATGTGGGGATTTGTAGAAATCGATGTAGAATAATTATGTATTCATCGTACCAAATATGCGGTTTTTATGCGGACGATAAGTTTTTTTTTATGTTTTTCTCTGAATTTCCATTCTATTCGTTATCCATGTTGTTTCCATCAGCATTAATTGGAATTGTTACTCAATTAGTTATTCCATACGTTCCCATTGTTTTAACACGTATTCCGGACTCACTAACACAAGCTGATTAAAAATATTTATACATGCAATCATTATTCATTATTTAAAAAGCTCAAGCAGGAGAAATAGAAATGATTGTGAAAATGTATTAAAAAGACCACACGTGAGAAGTAAAGAAAATTAAAAGCAAAGGAAAAATAGAAATCTAATACAACAAATGCCAACTAAAGCATTGCATATGTATGGTGGTATCATGCAAAATGGGGATAGTAAGCTAAGTCCACAACCTAAAATATTTTAAGTTCATATGCAAAAAATTTTCTATGCCGAGCATAATTCCAGCACATCTTTACTTACTTAACTGGTCATTAGAACCTTTTAGTTGGGATTACAACCTTGCTTCTCACACCACCCATGTACATACATACAAACATACATACATAATTGGTCATTACAACCCTTTAGTCAGGATTACCATGTGATTTCTCACACCACTTATATTTTGTGTGTTAATTTTATACATGAATGGCGGGACCTATAGTTTAAAGTCGACTCCGAATGGCAGATTTTTGAGAAACTTTTCATGGCAATTTTATTTACTCTCAGAGTTCTTGCCAGAAATTTGCTGAGAGCCAGTCGCCAAAGAAATATTTTTTCGTATTTCGTTTAGTTGGAGATGTCTGACCTGGACCGTGGCTACACGTTTAATAAGTGAACGCACTACCCACTAGACTATGGCGACTACCATCCATGTTGTGTGCATTAATTTTATGCATGAGTGGAGGGAACTACAGTTCAACAGTTTAGATTTCCTATCAGAGTTCTTCACAAAAAGCTGCATACAGGATGTCTCATATTTTGTTTTGTTCGAGATGTCTGAGCTGGGGTTTGAAACACCGGCTTTCGTCTAATAAGCCAATACATTACCTTCTCGACTATGGTGACTTTATTGATTTTACTGCCACCATGCGATTTATTGTACTCCACTCAAAGAACATCACTGAATTATGTCTTTCAAGTGTGTTGCCCTGACAAATTTCAGGATGCTGCTCGATGCCTATCATCTAATATGTACAGTGATCGTCAAAAGAAACTGTACATTAAAAAAGTATACATTAATAAATGCCGTTATTTTTATTTTAAAATTGTCTCATTGCCAGTTTTTAAAATTGAAACAAAAAAATTACAATAAAATTCGAAATATTGTCAAATTTTTTAGGGCACTCTCCTTACGTGGTAAAAGTTTAGTTTGGTGATTGTTGGAATTTTATCCTTAGTGTACACTTTCTTTTGACACTCTCTGTAGCATTTTGGCGTGCATTTACGTTCCATAGTCTCAAAACATGTATTCTGGTCGTCACAGAATTTGTATAAGAATACTCAGAGTCCTTCTAAGAAGACCGGTTATGAGTCATGTTATTTCTTAATTGTCTGATGCATAAGTCAGATCTCCTCTGATTGTAAATCCTCAATAAAAGTTTCGAAACCCTTAAAACCATTTGGTTTGAGAAGACTTTTTGCCTCTGTTTGTCTCTCCTTTCGTTGAGCATACATATATACGTACATAATTTGTCATTACAACACTTCAGTGAGAATTTCGGTGTAGTATCTCACACCACACATTTTTATGTAAATGACAATATTGTACACGTGTTCGCGTGTTGATGCATATTAACGCATACTGACGCACCATGACGCATACTTGTATGTCATAAAATTCGCAGAAAAACTTTAATTTTTAGGTAGAATATAGCCACTTACTACCTTTAATATATTGTTCTGTATATTATAATCCCATACATACATACATAAATGGTTATTATAACTCTTCAGTCAGGATTTCGACCTAACTTCTCCCTCGTTTATGTTGTGTGTGTTCATTTTATACATGAGTGGCGGAGGCTTACAGTTTAAATTCGATTCCGAACAACGAATTTTTTGAAAAACTTTTATTGAAAATTTTATTTGCCAGAAATCTGCTGAGAGAAAGTTGCCGCAGATATATTTTTTCATATTTCGTTTTGATGTCTGACCTAGGGTTTGAACCGTGGCCTTACGTCTAATAAGCCAACAAACTACTGCGGCTTCAGTCAGATCCTCTCTTATTGTAACCCTTCAACAAAAGTTTTGAATGCCTTTAACCCACTTGGTTTGAGAAGAGTTTTTTGCCTTTCTTCATCTCTCCTTTCGTTGATCATGTCTTTGAAAATATGCGTTTCCTCTCCACAGAACAGTTCTAGTTCAGTAGTGGCTGGGAAAATATCTTTCCTTATAAAATCATGTACTTGCTCACTACCGGGAATTCCTCTATGTCCTGAGAACCAGTAGAGAGTACCCATATTTTCTCCAGTTAGTTCCATATCATCTTTTATTTAAACTCATAAGGGCCGAGCGTTAGAACACATGGGTGCTTTTAGTAAACTTTCCCTTGAGAAATGAAACGCTAAAGTGTATACACATGTGTTTATTAGTTGTGACACATATACGAGAGCTACAGTGAGAGTAAAATAGAGAGAAAGAGATAGAAGCTGAGTGTAATATATGAACGATACTAAATTAGTCTACTTTAACAGTTGTACACTTGATTTAACACAAGCATAAATGTGAGCATAAAATCTTGTTGCTTTATAAACAAATGTCTCTTGAATGAATGTTGTCTGTGTACTTGCGAATACATGTGTTTGTATTATTTACAACATAGCTTACCAATGTAAATGTATTCCTACGTACCTTTATATATATTCTACACAAGCAGGTAAACATGTTTTATGAGAGCAATCGTTCTGTATGTGTGTATACTGTGTGTATATTGCTTAATAATGTTTAAATTTTAAACGGGCTTATTTTCATTTATCATGCCTGCTGTTAGAAAACATTTTATAATTACGTGTGTAAATGTAAGTGTATGTATGTGCCTATGAGTACAAAAATTTATGAATACACAATACAAGGCACAATCAACTGTTTTACGGTGAATATAATTATAATTGCGGGATATAAATGTAAGTGCATGACAAAGTGTTCAACCTTAAGAGAGAGAATGAAAACAAAACATAATTTAGTTAGATGTCGTCGTCGTCATTGTTGCTGCGTTAGTCGTTATTATTATTACTGTTGTTGTACTGTGTTATGTTGTTATCTCTGTTGCTGTATGAATAAGCATTTAAGTACGTGTTTATGTCTAAGAACGGTTTATCGTTATGACTGCATTTGTGTATGAATCTAATATAGGCTCACATGTGAACACCTTTTTTACATTTCTGGTGTTTGTATAGGTATTTGAGAATCATTGTTAGCATAAATTTTAATGTTTAAAAAAAAAATACTTCCGTACTTAGGGAAAAACACTTCAACATGAAAAAATGAAAACCTAAAATTACAAACAATAAAGAGAATACATTATTTACTTACTTACTTACTAAATTGGCCATAACAACCCGTTTAACGAATTTCGGCCTGCCGCAACACATCCTTCCAGGCGCCTCTGCTTCGTGCGCGCCTACGCCAGTTGGTCACACCAATCGATGGCATGGCTTCCTCGATTTGGTCCTTTCAACGGATGCAAGGTATCCTCTTCGCCGACTTCCGCAGATTCCCCCATCAAATACCCGTCTCGCCGGAGCATCCTCCTCCATTCGAACGATATGGCCGAGCCATCACAGCTGCTGGATATTAATACGCTGCACAACGTCTATGTCGTTGAGGAGCTCATACAGCTCACTGTTGGATCGGATACGGAAATCTTCGCCAACTCGCACTGGACCGATGATCTTGCGTAGTACTTTTCTCTTGAACACTCTCAAGGCCGCTGCATCAGTACTTAATAGGGTCCATGCCTCTGCGCCATAAAGTAGCACGGGTAGGATGAGTGTCTTGTAAAGTGTTAGTTTTGTCGCATGAGAGAGGTTTCTGCTACTCAATTGCCTATTGAGACCATAGTAGCACCTGTTGGCAAGAGTAATCCTGCGCTTGATCTCCAGACTGACATCATTGTTGGTGGTAACGGCGGAGCCAAAATAAATAAATTCCTTGACTGTATCAAAAGTATAATTATCGGCCGTAATCTGAGAATCAATACGTCGCGCGTCTCTACTTGTCGATAGCATATACTTTGTTTTGCCCTCATTTACTGCCATACCCCATCTTACTAGACTGCCGTTCAATAGTACTAAAGCAGAAGAGAATACATTAAACAAATCAAAATAAATATTATGCTTGGCTTACTTACTTATTTAATCGATAATTAGCAACCCGTTGAAAGAATTTCGGCCTGCCATAACTCATTTCTGAAAGCATCTGCTTCTTGACAGCCTTCGCCACAATATCACACCAATCGATGACAGTTCTTTCTCGATTTGGTCCTCTCAATTCCGACAAAGTCATATACAATATAGACTTTTGCCAACCCCTGCTTCAAATTTCCACTCTGCCGGAACATGACCTTCCATACGTAAAACATAGCCGAGCCAGCACAACCGCTGAATGTTAATGCGCTGCACAACGTCTATGTCGCTGAGCAGCTCAAACAGCTTATTCACTTTACGTTAATACGCTGCACAACTTCTATGCAGTGGAGCCGTTCATACAGATCATTTTTAAATTAGAAAAATAAATCATCACCAATTCATATTGGATCGAAGATCTGAGTATTAAAAGGACTTTTCTCTTAAGTACTCTCAATACTGCAAAGACATAGAAAAGTATGAGGAAGATGAGCGACTTGTAGATTAGTTTCTTTGCACGAAAACGGTCTCTGTTACTCAATTGCCAATTGAAGGCAGAATGACATGCAACCATCACCAACTCCACCTGGATTAAAGATCTGAGGACTTTTCTCTCAAATACTCTCAATGCCGGTGCGCTATAGAAAAGCATGAGGAATATAAGCTAATTGAGGATTAGTTTCGTCGCACGTGAAATGTTTCTGCAACTCAATAGCCAATTGAAGTCAGAATGACAAGAAATCATTACCAACTCGCAATGAATTGTATGTATACATTACTTACGTCGCTCGTAAAGGTCTCTGCTACTCAATTGTCTATTGAGACCATAATAACACCTGATGGCAAGAGGGATTCTATGCTTGATCTCCAGACTGACATTATTTATGCTCGCAACTAAGTAAACAAATTCACTGCTTACATCGAAAGTAAGGTTATCGGCCGTAACTTGGCATTGAAAATACCGCATGTTCCCATTAGTGGGCAACATATACTTCGTTTACTACCAGAGCTATATTGATAGACTCTCGTTTAATAGCGCTAATGGTATTTCTGCCATAACTCGCTTGTTATTACATCCTATGAGGCCAATGTCGACAGCGAATGCTAGCAACTGGACAGTTTTGCGGAAAATAAAGACATTGAGATGCACTTCTGCGCTCCGCATGTACATACATGTATACATAACTGGGCATTACAACCCTTCAGTAAGGATTACGACCTAGCTTCTCATACCACTTATGTTGTGTGCATTAGTTTTATATATGAGTGGCAGGAGCTACAGTTTTAAAGTCGCATCCGAACGACAGAATTTTGAAAAACTTTTCAAGGAAATTTTATTTACTTTCAGAGTTTATGCCAGAAGTTTACTGAGAGGCAGTCGCACAAGAAATACATACATAATTGGTCCTTACAACCCTTCAGTCAGGATTACGACCTAGTTTCTCACACCACTTATGTTGTGTGCGGTAAACTTATAAGTGAGTGGCGGGACCTACAGTTTAAAGTCGACTCCGAACGACAGATTTTTGAGAAACTTTTCATGACAATTTTTATTTACTCTCAGAGTTTTTGTCAGAAATCTGCTGAAAGGAACCCGCCGAAGAAATGATCTCACATCTAATAAGCCACCACACTAGCTACTAGGCTACGGCGCACGGAACGCTACACAAATGAAAATGTTTTCTACAGGTTTTCATCGTATGTACAATGGGCCAATTCGACCTCCGGGTACTGTACTTGTCTTAATTGACAAGTACACGTCCTCTAATCTACACGTCCTCTAACCTTTCATCGCATACATTAAAAAATATGCAGTGACTTTTAGCAGATGTAGTCCTTATGCTAACAATTGTGAATGTGAAGTTATAAAAAGAGAAGAGATATACGTTTATAAACGTATCAAATATTGTGTTATGAAAAAGCATTTCAGTTTTTATGAACAGTTTTGGATGCCACTGTAAATGACTTGCTTAAGCCTCCAGCAAATGTTGTTAAAAATCTCACAAATGCTGTTAATAAACCCCTTTTAATAAATTAAACACTTTAACTGCAAATGTACTTGTTTTGCAGGAAAACGAGTGTTTCTTGTATAAATAACTGTAAACTAATGCTGTTAAAAATACTCTCTCTCTCTTTTATGGCCATTTTAAATGAGAATTTTTTATTTTTAATTTTTAAAAACAAAATTGAAACGTTTCAAAGAAAACTTCGTATGTACAGAGATTCATTGTTATATGCATTTATAAGCAGAAAGTCTCTTTTTTTTCAGTTTTACAGAAAGCCTAACAGAGTTCTCTGCTATTATATTTCTTTTGTCAGCAGGTAATCTGTTGTATTTACAGAAAAATTTCTTTCGTGTGGAGTTCTCTTATTAAACAAATCTTCGTATTTAACAGCCTACTCTCGCTGTAAACAACTTCGTAAAAACCAAAACGTAAAGGACAACAACCAATAGTTGTTGTTGGTTTGTGTACACAGTCGAATCATTGTTAAGCAATGAAAGTATTACGCTCTGGCATATATTTCTTCAACATGTTTCAGTAACAAATTGTCTGTTAATGTCAACGGTTGTATTATACGGAAGAGAAAGTTATTATTTTCATAACAGACTTAATTATGTTAACTAAGAGGGGATAGCAAACGATTGTTTTGTTACAAAGTGTTAGAAAGAATGCTTGCAAGGATTAAAATCAAAATTAAAAAAGAAAAAGTTTTAAAAAATAATAGAAATAACAAAAATTATTTACAAGTGAATCGTAAGAAAACAAAAATAAGGAATTATAAAAATCTTTTTAAAAATAAAAAATTATTGAAAAAATTAAAAAAAAAAATTAATTAAAACAATTTACTTATAAACATATGCAATCTATATATTGTAGTGAATTTGAAAGATTTTAAAAAAATTATAAAAACTGGATAATTATATTTTTAATAAAATATATATTTTGCTTTTCAATACCGTACAATTCTAAAATAAATTAAGAAAAAAAATAAAATTCAGAAAATATAAGAATACTTTAATAAAAATTCAGTTAAAAAGTATAAAAAATAAAATTAAATCTTAGAAAAAAATTTGATGGTACAGGTACAGTGATTGTCAAAAGAAACTGTACACTATGAATAAAATTCTAACAATCACCAAACTCAACTTTTTCCATTTCCGAAAAAATTTTGACAATATTTTGAAATTTTTTGTAATTTTTTTCTTAATTTTAAAAACTGCCAATGAAACAATTTTAAAATAAAAATACCGGTAATTTATTAATGTATATATTTTTTAATGAACAGTTTCTTTTAACGCTCACTGTACCTGCGGCTTAAGAAAACTTTCAAAACAAAGTTTAATCTTACTATGTTTGTCGGTCTGCAGTTCACATTATCCCCATATGAGATGACCATGCACTCTAATCACTCAAATAGAATATTCAATGTGGAATAAACTGGGTAGAACCTAGCACCATCCTATTAAACACACATATGCCGTTGGAGTCTAAATCATACAATTTCAACCAAAAGAAATTGTTAATCACCAGCTTATAGTTTTCATCGTTGATAGTGATGCTCTAGTCAACGTTCTTCTCAAAGAAATGTGAATCTCATGCGCATTGGTATCGTTGCATATTCAACAATTTTTTTTATTCCCGTACACATTCATCCAGAAATGGTTCTCTTAGCTGAAGCTGATTTTTCTAACACAAGTAAGGTCACTAGTTAGCTTCTCCAAATTCTATTCAGCGAACACAGGTCGTTGTCTTAATTCATCCATAATGAATGACCGGATAAATAACAACCAAGTTGTTAAGCATCGGCGTATATCTTTCACCGTTGACAGTTTTAATCTAGTCGACGTCATTCTTAAAGAAATATGGATCGATAATGTCGCCAGCTTAAAATCCACACCAAACAGTGACATTTATGGGTTGCATTGCTTGCTGTTTGATCTCATGTGCATTGGTATCGTCGCATATTCATTAATTTGTTTTTTCTTTTGTTTGTTCCCGTACTCATTTAGCCAAGAATAGGCCTCACCAATGAAGATGGTTTTTCGATGACATAGGGTTAGAGCCCCTACAGCGAATCACATTGCCTATGGTCATCCATGGTGATTTTAGTAAATCAGACTGGATTAATAACAACCAATTTGACTGATGTAACTTCAACAAGACGGTCTTTATAAACTGTAACAGTTCGTAATATCCTGCAGACATTTGCCAACCGATTAATCAATAAATTGTTGTCTGAATTCTGTAAAGGTATGTTACAATACTTATCCAGATTATAAACAGAAAAATATTTCTTAATTTCAATATAAAATAGATTGAATCAATATTGCAATATTTTTTTAAACCGATGGATTTATTTATTTAGTTTATTTATTAAATATAATACAAGTAAAAATTATATTATAATTATTACTGAATAACTTAGATATTCTGCTCGGTGTAGTGTAATAGATCAGAGTGTCTGGTGGGAATCGAAACTACAACCCTCACGCTAATAGTCTACAGCGCTAGACTAACCACTAGGCTACCAGGACACCCAAAACGATGGATGAAATTGAATTTTTAACTCTTGATTGCTCGGCAAGCTATTAAATCTTTTTACACACATACATACATATAGGCTGCCTTCCAAAATTTTAGTTGCTTTGTGTTTGAACAAAGTATCGTGTTTCATAATGCCGCTGTACAAAATGTTGACAATGTATTCTATTTCAAAACGTCGTCAATGTGTATTTTTAACGCAATCAAAAAGCAATCAGGCATCGGATTTATAGTTGTGTGCATTGTTTGGTTTCTTTGCATATCTCCAAAGTTTATATACAGTAGTAGAACTGCATACAAACTTTGTATTGATACATTTTGATTTCCATATAACGCGGAGGTGAAATTGCTACAGCCTTTTTATTTTTTTTCTTGGTCTCCATATAACGCGGTACGAATGTTGTGATTTGTACTAATTATGAGTTTCTTATAGCGCGGTTTCCATACCACGCCGTAGACGGTTTCTATAGAAAGCTCTGGTTTGTACGGTTAAATCAGAGTTTCTTATAGCGCGGTTTCCATACAACGTGGTACGCACTCACCGCGTCATGGAAGGGTTGACTGTAGTTGATTAAAAGTCGATTCTGAACGATAGATTTTTGAGAAAATTTTTCAAAGCATTTTTATTTATAAGAAACCTGTTGAGGGGAAACGCCGAAGGAATATTTGTTCGAATTTCGTTTTGCTGTCGATGTCTGACCTGAGGTTTGAACCGAGACCTCATGTCTAATAAGCTACCTCAACAACTACTAGACTACGTCGCCTTCACTAATTGGTATGCCAGCTATTAAGTTTTCTTAAGTTTCTTAAAAATTGAAATTCATAATATTTCTTTGTCGACTTCATTTCAGCAGATTGCTGGCAAAAACTGTGAGAGTAAATAAATTTGTTATGAAAAGTTTCTCAAAGAAATTTGTCGTTCGGAGTTGGCTTTTAACTGCAAGTCCCGCCGGTCATGTGTAAAATTAATACACACAACATAAGTGGTGTGAGAAGCTAGGCTGTAATCCTGACTGAAGGGTTGTAATGAGAAATTGCGTACAGTAATCCCTCGGTTTACGTCGCAGTTGGTTCCATAAAAAGGCGACGTAAATTGAAGTTAGAAGAAACAAAAAATTTAACGACGTAAATCGAAACAACGTTAATTGAGGCGACGTAATCGTAATAGAAGGATTACTGTATGTATGTTCATAACTCGTACTAACAATCAACAAAAAAGAAGAGAAAAAAACTTTCAAAAACTCTCATAAACCATTCTCCATTCTTAGAAAATGGATGACCAAAAATCTTTGAACTTATGATTCTAAAAGTACGTTTTAGACATAAAGTTGCAAGAATTTATGTTTTTCTCGGTTTTTTATAGAAACCAGACACGTTTTGAACTCTATTATAATCTATGTTTTTGAGAGTTTGGGCTTGAATAAGTTTTATTTGGTTTTTGTTTTTGAACACAATACCATGTGCTTTGTAGCCATTCTTTAAACAAGCATCAGCCAAAGTAAACCCAGCTGAAACACACTTTTTCTTATTTTTATTTTCTTTGCCGCATAGTATTGCAATCTTTTTCAAATTGTGGTATTTTTTTTTTCTTTTTTAAGGACTTAACTTCAGTTTCGTTTCTTAAAATGTTGAAGAAGTTGTTGCTTGAAAATTGCATTCAAGAAAATATAATGAATTCTTGGCTTGAAAACTCGATAATAACAGACACAGCGTCGTTGCTATACAATACAAGCGAATTCATTTTTAGTACCATGGATCCATGCAATTTTGTATGCCATCATCATCATTGCCGTTATCATTATGGCTTTTGCTTTTGATGCTCATGTACATTAAGAGTTGCAGCGTAGTTAGCAACATTGTCAGTAAAAACAATGAAATGAAACTATTTAGTCACTGATAAAGAATCATTCTCTCTCTCTTATTCTCCCACTCTTTCTCAGTTTTATTTTACTTTCTCCTGTAATATGCTTTGCAGCATAGAATCTCTATGCAGCAGTGTAGCATTAAAGCTTGGCATTGGTCTTGCAACAATTTCTAACATTTTATCGTCTTATGGATTTAACTGTACACCAACACATATACTCAAAGCATTTTGTGTGCTTAGTAATACGAAATACTTTCCTTATTCTGCTTACAAAATTAGTACGACTGGGATATTAAATTTAAAGAGAGAAAGAGAGAATGGCAGACAACAAAATGTAAAACTTTTTATTTTTATTTTATTTTTTCTTTTATCTTTAATTTTTACTTCATCCTTTACTTTTTCTCCAAGTAAAGTTGCTACATTGTAGTCGTAACGTTGTACGTTACAATTTACTTGTGCTACTGCACTACTATTCATTGCAGCCAATGAGTGTCATGTCTTTGTGTTTGCTTTACATTTTTTATGTACGGATATCCTCCTCTTTTTTAGTTTTATTAACTTAAAGATCCAGATTGTGTATGAAATATGAGTTATTGGGTGGAAGTAAAAGTCATTTCTTATTCAAAACAAAAAAGATTGGGATTCGGTTAGATGGTTGAGACTTTCGAAGGATTAGGTTCTATTTTGGCCAGAGACCATAAGGGATAATCCTTTCTAAGACATTCATCTCACTATCACGATAGTCTTTATATTCAAAATGCGAATTGAAAATGTGATCAAGATTTTGTAACAAAAGCTGGACACTGATATTAAAGGGTCCTGATTCGTGAGGCGAAAGATAGTCTCCTCCTACTCCTCCTCTTCAAAGTTTCATTATCTGCAAAAAGCATGCCAGGAAATTCCAAGTCTAGTGGCATTCTTTTCAATATGCCAGTGGCCTCTAAGGACTGCAAAAGTGCAGTGATTATTGGCTATGAAATTCAAGGAAAGAACACAATCAGTCCTGTTCTTAAATTGACATGATCGCTATGTCATCTCGATCAAAGTGGCCATGCTTACAGGTCATTGTGTAATGAGAAGACACGTAGAAAGAATGCCATTGATGCGTATCTACTGACAAAGAGAAGACTATTATTTACTTTCTTTGCCAATGAACATCTCTTGCTCGGTGCAGATATTGGTTATTTGGCTCTCCAATCACGGAGCTATCATCCATTGATGTCAAGGATATAGCTTCGTTTATAAAATTTTCGAACTGGTTTTCTAGCATAGGGTAGTCGTGCTTTTAATGTGCAGCCCTCTTGCTGACAAACTTCTTCCCCAGCTTGGTGCAACTCGATCAGTACAGCGACTTCTTTAACCCGTGGCGTCACAGCCGGCCGCTATGCACGCTCTAGTGTGCTTTTGGTGTCAAAGCTACCACTTCAATCTGCTTACCTATTTATTCTTAGCCAGATTAGACCAGCAGAGCTTAGCATTACTATGCAAGTGCTCATGTTGGAACGAACGAAAAATACCCAGTTTAACTGTGACAAAACTACCATGAATAGTAATGCGACTCAGATCAGTCTAGTATTTCCAAGCAGTACTGCAACTTCCCTCATTTATCGTCCGACATTGAGATGCTTAGCTTAACTGAGGCTATCAGAACATCTATGGTCTGTATGGTTGGCTTTACAACAGCACTTGCTATGACAAGAGCAGGACATTGACAAAGGATGCGAAAGGCCAGCTGCTCGTCTTCCTCATCCAAAGCTCCTGTAAAAGAGCCCAGAATCTATTGACATGGTCACCAAAAGGACAGTGGTCCATTGTGCAATGGCTGGTCATACGATTTAGTATACAAGTGAGTCGGTTCTGTTCTTATATGGTCATACGTGTCCTTACAACGTGTGGATAAAATCCAATTTAACTGAGGCAATCCTATACCTCGTAACATGATGCAATTTGGCAATTTCCAAGTCTTTAGACCCGCTGTCTCTCCTTAAAATTCTAAAATTGGTCATTACAACCCTTCAGTTAGGATTACGAACTAGTTTCTCACACCACTTATGTTGTATGTGTTAATTTTATGCATGAGTGGTGGGACCTACAGTTTAAAGTCGACTCCGAACGACAGATTTTCTGAGAAACTTTTCATGGCAATTTTATTTACTCTCAGAATTTTTGCCAGAAATCTGCTGAGAGGAAGTCGCCGAAGAAATACTTTTTGTATTTTATTTTAATGTATGGCCTGGGACTCGAACCTTGGCTTTACGTCTAATAAGCCAACACACTACCTACTAGACTACGGCGACTTTTTCTATTCAGTAGCTTATAATGAACAATATAATCGTCCAGAGTGGGTGCATGTCTGCCCAGAATAGTAGTGTGTTTATTGTCAAGTTTGGGCTGTAAAGTCTTACTGCTACCAATAAAGCCTTCTGCGTTAATGGAACCTCAGCGTGGAGCAAATTGAGTATAGCAAATAATGCCTTTGTTGGAGTTGAACAGAACGCATAGGTGCTCAAGAATCTTGACTGCCTGCGCAATCAGTCTATCAGTCGCCACCGGCATTGGTGTTTGCACTCCACCTACCAAAAACATACACCAACACTTGATAGTTTCTGTATATGATAGTGAGTTTAGTGATTTCAGATCTTGACTACGGTCCGTTTTGCAGCTATAATGCGGCGCTTTATAGAATGCTGATATATTTTGCATTAATAGACTTTCTTTTTGATATGAAATATTGTTACGTTTTTACCTTTTAAAAACATTTAAAATAAGAGCTCGTAGCTTAAAAATAAAATAAAAATATATTTATGTTTAGTTTTAATTAAAATTCTTTATTATTCGCACAATTCTGTATGCCACTGTTCACAACTTGATGTAAACAACAACAATTGCTTTTCTTTGTTAATCCTCTGTTTACTCCCTTTGCATAAACAATAACAATTACTAAGCAATTATTCGACAGATCTTTGTAACGGAGATCTTCAAACCACGATTGCTTTCTTCACACACACCGCGTCTTCACACAAGACTGACTGAACTTCACTGACTCAGGCGCCTGCTTTGCCTTGGCTTTTGTAAGGCAAAATAAACAGTCTGATGAATGTTATTGAAGGTGAATGTTCATGATTTCGCCTTCTCGAAATCTCTATAAATGTAAATATCGTTGTTACAAACATGTTATTATTGCAGTGTTGTTTGTGTATTTTGTTTACATTTATAATTGCAGTGTTGTTGTTGCATTTTTGTTTACTTGTTTACTTGTTTACCATTTTTTTCTTTGCTGGTGTTGTTATATTAAGCAGTACGATAATTTGTAAACAGGTTTGTTTACTGCATTGTTTTGGTTTTGTGACTTTTGTTTATAATTTTAATGTTAAGTGATGTAAAAGCAAAACACCAGTGTCTTGAATTTTTATTCTCGTAATAATATTTCCCCCCACCTAATAAATAATAACTATTCTTTAAATTTCCGATTTTATTGTTTTATTTCATTATTTCTCCTGCATTTCTTCATGTTTTTGTCTTTTCCTAGTTCTTCTAGTGCTCATACATAACTTTTTTAACGGCATGTAGTTGTTTTTCTGTTACTTCTTCTGCGTGTAGTTTTTGCCGGCATAGAGTTGTCCATTTTTCTAGAAGTTTCACGTTTCTAAATGGTATGAGAAGTTGGCATGGAGGTTGCTCTTTTCAAATTTCTTTGCTTATAAAAATAAAGTTGCTCATGATGTAGTGCTGTTGTGCTGTTGTAAATGAACGCAAAAGATATTTTTCAGAAAAAGGAAAGGAAAGGAAAAGGAAAAGCAAAAAAAAAAGCAGTTTATACGAGGACTCTCTTTTTTTCTTTGTGTCCACCATATCACACTTCAGGTAACAAAATGTTGCCGAGAGAAAGAAATATTCTTTTTTTTCTTTTTTTACCTAAAGGTTGATAGATTGGCTGTTGATTCTTTACTTTGGCTGGTTACGAAACTATGCCAGTAATAGCTCTGCATGACAAACAACAAAATGAGGAGAAAAGTTTTATTTGTTTTCATAAAAAGTTTTCTTTTCTGGTGAAGTGAAAATAAAGAAAAAGTTTGAAAAAAACAAACTCAAAGGAGGGTCTAAAGGGTAGGAAAAGCATCATCTTAAAAAGTTTGAAGCAAAACTTTTACGAATATTTGGAAAGAATAAGGAAAGTACACTACACAACAAAGAACTGATCTTCTTAGACGAGTTAAGAGCAATATTTTAATCGTCGTCGCTGAGCATAAGTAAAGATTCTATTGTGATATCGAGTTTTATGTCTCTTTTCACTAGTATTTAGGGGCATTGTGATAGTACAATCAATAATTTCTTGCACAAATGTAAACATTTACCTTCCACCTTTCGCTCCTGTTTGTTCAACAACACATTCGGCATACTGACATCCGCTGAAATGATCAGTATGCTTCAGCTCTTGAGTCAATTAAGCCTTTTAAGCGTGTAAATTCAAATCTTTATTAAATACTCTCATCAGTTATGTTCGTAAGATGATCAATTGTAGAGCACGAGGATAAGTCGACGTTAAAGGCACTTAAGCCATACTAACGCGAACAACAGCATTGTGTTCCGCCGAACAAATTGGGCGAGCATCCACAGGTGTTTGTACATTTCCTACAGACTAGGGTTTGCTGAAATTTGCATACGATTCTGCCCATTGTGGACATACATAAATACATAATTGGTCATTACAACCCTTCAGTCAGGATTACGACCTAGTTTCTCACACCACTTATGTGGTGTGCGTTAATTTTATACATGAGTGGCGGAACCTAGGCGAAGGACAGATTTTTGAGAAACTTTTCATGGCAATTTTATTTTACTCTCAGAGTTTTTGCCAGAAATCTGCTGAGAGGAAGTCGCCAAAGAAATACATTTGTATTTTGTTTAGATGTCTGGACTGGGCTCGAACCCTGGCTTTACGTCTAATAAGCAAAAACATTACCTACTAGACCACGGCAGCTTCAATTGTGGATACAAAAATAAAAATAAAAATTAAGAAGTGCACGAAATGAATTTTGAACTGAAAGCCTATTTTCGCAAAAGCCATGATCACCCTTAACATACTGCTCAATTGTGTACCTCTCCATGGCTGAATTTAACAAACGCTGAAGCAAAGAATGTCATGTTAAGTTTGGCAAAACACTTGACGTTACTGTATGGCTCAAAATGTAAGAAATAATAATTCGATAACCCATTAAGCAGTAAAAACTCTTTTCAAAGTTTTTTTAAATACGAGTTTAAAGGTTCTTCAACAATTTATGGCTGGAAAAGTAACGTTTACGATTGCTTGTTAAAAAAACATTTACTATGAATGCATTTAATTTCTTGTGCTACTTTTCTTATTTTAAATATATTATGTAGTAATAAATATACTTACAGTGATCATCAAAAGAAACTATACACTAAGGATTAAATTCTAACAATTATCAAACTCAACTTTTACCACTTAAGGAGAAAGCCCGAAAAATTTTGGTAATATTTCCAATTTTTTTTGTAATTTTTTTTTGTTGTTTCAATTTTAAAAACTGGCAATGAAACAATTTTAAAATAAAAATAACGGAAATTAATTAATGTATGTTTTTTTTTTGTTGTAATGTTCACTTACTTTTGATGAATACTGTATGTGATTGTGTTAAATAAATTGTAAAATTAAAACTTACTTTTAGGTTCAATTTACCAGCATTTTGTATTTCTTGTTATACAGTTACATTTTCCTTTTTTCCTTTTATTTCAATTTTATTTTGAATTGAAAAACCTCTTTAGCATTCAACTTCAAAATTGTTAACCTTGTTTTAAAATATACGAGTATAAAAGGGCGCGCTTTCTTACGTATGTACCTACACCCTTCCATTGCAGAGCACTGGGCATCTTTAATATTAATTAAATTTACCCTGAAATCATAAAGTTACATGCAACATATTTACAAAAACAAAAATAAAAAAAATTTTATTTAAGTACATGTGGCTCATTATAACGTTTTATATACGCCATGGAAATTTTGTATAAAATGTATAGAAAACACCAACTCACCCACATATTTAGCCAAAATTTTGTTACATTATTTACATTCAACGGCGTTTATGTATGTATAAGTATTTTAAAATGCTCTATCACATACACATACATACGCATTTGGTATTTCCTTTGTATGTGTATGTATTCAAATAATTATATTTTATTAGAACACAAACTGTTTCTAAACCAACCATGGCCATAATGTGTGGCATATACATGTACCGGGTTATCCATTTCGTGGTTTCAAAAGTAAACGTAAATAAAACACTTATAAAATATTTTTTCATGATATTTCTTTTTTATTGTAAAGTTTGAACGTTGACATTATGTTTGAAACACTACATCATTTAAATGACCTCGACGCGAAGTGTTGCAAGCATTGATACTTTTGAGGTAATTTTCGACCACTTTATGACTCATAACTTGACGAATGTTGGTTTTTAAGTGCTCAAGAGTTGAAGGTTTATCTGCATAAAGACGGTCTTTCGCGTAGCCCCACAAAAAAGCCTAATGGTGTCAAATCGTATGATCACGACGAGAAATTACGCGGCCAGGAAATGTCGCTTGCAATAAAGCCATATTCGCTCGAGTTGTGTGGCATGTGGCACCGTCTTATTGAAACCACATATTCTCCAAGTCGTATTCTTCAATAGCAGGCAAAAAAAGTCGGTTATCATATGACCATAACGCTCCGAATTGACGGTGATAGTCGTTCTATTGTCGTTTTCGAAGAAGTAAGGTCCAATCACACCTTCAGACCAAGGAGCGCACCAAACAGTGACTTTTTCTGGATGTAATGGCCTCTCTTCAATTACTTGAGTATTCTCAGAACCCCACATACGACAATTTTGTTTATGAACATACCCACCTAGTGTAAAATGTGCTTCATCGCTGAAGAAAATTTTGTTCGAAAAATTTCCGTCCACCGCCTGTTGGTCAAGCACCCATTCCACGTATCTACGACGTTGTGAATGGTCAGCTGGCTTCAGTTGTTGCGTGAGCTGGACTTTATATGGATGTAGGTGTAGATCTAAATGCAAAATATTCCATAATATGCAGTAAGACAGTCCTAATTCCTGGGAACGACGAAGAATCGACACATTCGGGTCTTCGGCAACACTTTCACTTACAATAGCGATATTTTCAGCGGAACGAGCGAAATGAAGCATTAGCCTTTCAATATTTGTAACCACTCCAGTCTCTTCAAATTTCTTCACAATTTTGCCAATTGCTTACGTAGTTGGACGATTATGTAAACCATAATCTCCTCTTAAAGCAATATACGTGGCTGTGGCAGAATCACCATTTTTGTAGAAGGTTTTGATAATTTTTAAGCGTTGTGTGATGGTCAAGCGATCCATTTTCGTCAATGTCAGACTTTCAACTGAAAAGAAAAATATTGGTTTCACAACTTAGTTTGACAGATGTCGTTTTCCAGTCCAATACTTTTGAAACCACGAAATGGATAGCCCTTTAAATGCACGTTTGTGCATATATATTTGCATACAGTTTTGTTTACATTTGCGTGTACAGTGAGCGTCAAAAAAGACTGTACTCTATGGATAAAATTCTAACAATCACCAAACTCAACTTTTACCACTTAAGAAGAGTGCCCGAACAATTTTTACAATATTTGGAAATTTTTTGGAATTTGTTTTGTTTGTTTCAATTTTAAAAACAATTTTAAAATAAAAATAACGATAATTTATCAATGTAATTTTTTTTAATGTACAGTTTCTTTTGACGCTCACTGTATATGTATGCTTGTATGTACATATGTACATATATAAGGAGTTTTTTGTGTGCCTGTTTGTGATACGTTTACTACACTGTAATTCATACGGCAATATTTTTAATGTGCAGGTGAATGTGCGATTTGCCAGATTGTAACAGATTGTTTATGTGAAAAAAGGATGAAAATACAGAGAAAGAGAGAGAAGGAGATAAAGAGCAATTGTTGGTATTATTTTGTGGATTTTTTGTGTATATTTTTGAAAATTTCTATATGTATTCAGTGTTAGTTTATAATTTATTCCTGAATTGCATACACACACATAAATTTAATATGAAGCCACAACAAAGATTTTTAATAGTTATGAGGGTAGTGACAGTCTACAAGCTGGGATTGTAATCATTTGACAACTGATATGGAATCAGCATTTGGCAGACAGGACAGTAAAGGAACACATCTGTTGGTCCATGTATAGGAGTCTAAATGGGACCTCACTTAATAAACTGTCTGTATTTGAGCTTATTTACAACGATTCTAACTTAGGCCTTAGTAGTGTACGGGAGCTTAATTAAATCGATTCTTACTTATGCTTCAGTAGTGTGGTGGACATTGATGAAGAGGAAATGCAACATTAGAATAATTCAATAAACTCAACGAATGTGTTGTTTTCTGATAAGTTGTAAGATGTGAACATCACCCCCAAGGGCATAAGAAAAAAATAGATAGTCTTCATCCAACTGATACGTCGTCAATATGAGGCGGCCCTTACGGCGTATCGTCTTCAGGGTTTGGGAGAATAGATCGACTAGAGCTACAAATCGTATCACCAGAATATAGTTGGCATACTGGTCTCTCGCTTAACAAGAAGTTATTCGATAGGATGTCCAACTCGTCCACAAAAACCAATTGCATCACTCTCATACCTGATCGACTTTCTTGATCAAACGGATCCATACCACAGAGAACCATAGGGACCAGTTGCTACCCCAAATGGCTGTAAACATGAATATAAGAAGAAACTAGGCCTCCATATACAAGAACTAGAAACCAAAGTTTGCCTTCTGCAATCGGACTATAAAACGGTCATTCAAGTGGTGTAACGCGCCATCCGGGAATGTATGATTCGAGCGAGTAATCGTTTGGTAAGGTTCACTTATTGGAATTTAAATAACTTTACGAATTTTCAAATGACAATTAATACAATAACATGCAGGAATACGGGATCGCAGACTGTCCTGGAGTGTAAAAAGTCGATTTACAATTACTCCAGGCTTGGAACAGTACGCATTATATGGGATCCTTATATCAGCATGGAGGGATTGGAAATAAGGAAACCAATATTTTGGCTAATAGAGCCAGAGTATTACATGCCTAATGCCTTTCAGTGCATTAAAAATCAAGCTGAGGCAGTAGACACTGACGTCACATTGACTATTGCAGAATAATGCCGCCGTGGGTAGAATTGCAAAAATATTTGGAGCGATTCGAAGGAGGAGAGAAACATGAGGGAAATATGAATATGTATGGGACACTCCGCCTTTTATATACACCTGAACCGTATTGCCGTGGTGAAAAATAATGAATGCAGGGCATGCAGTGAAGACCTCGAAACGCTGGGGCACTTTTTGTGTCATTGCCTAGCTTTCACTAGATCGAGTTCCTGATTATTTGTGGATGACACTATCACATCTGAAAGAAGTATATGTAAGAAGTTATGAATACTTTCTAGGAGGTATTCCTAATTGTGACAGCAAGCCTACATGATGGCTGAGGTTTATGTCAATTGGCATGAGACCTTTAGTTGATATCTTCTCCTTCCACCAACTTATCTACCTAAGTGCTTACAACTTTATATCTTAAACAAGTTTGGTTCATTTGTCGAATTTAAAATTAAGTTAGACGTCACAACTCTGATACGTTTGACGTCGTTAGCTCGGCTTTATGAGTAGTGACACTTAAGCACTCGCAGCACAACAAGATGGCTGTCCATTTAGGGAGAAAATTATTTGATTTTCCTATTAAACCTTTCGATCAACCCTCGTTCAGCCAACATTTAGTTAAAATTATACATTGTTTTCGTTTCTTTTTCTGTTTTTGCTTATTCATTGATCCTTAATGTGCACTATTTGTGCATATTTTTTTCATTTTTTATCACATTTTCAATTTTTATTACATTTTCTATTTCAAAATACCCAATACAATACATTTGGGTCACCAAAGGAATTATTGTTTTCTGTTTTCGATTGTCACTTTTATGCAAAGCTGGGCTAATTGGGAACAATTTTAAAATTGATTAAAAATTGTTGGAAAACAGAAACCTACTTATGATTATTCTGTGTTTTTGTTTTCTTTGAATATACAAATTTGGATTTGCATTGATTGCATTGAATTGAATGAATATGAAGTTTAAATTCAACTTTAAATACATATTCTTAAGTTTTTAGCTTTTAAAAACGTTTAAAATATGAGCTCGTAGATTGCAAATAAAATAAAAATTATTTTGTGTTTAGTTTTCATTAAAATTTTTTTATTATTCCCACAATTCTGTGTGCCACTGTTCACAACTTTTATTTATTTTATTTTATTTATTTTATTTATTTATAGTAAATTCAATACAACAAGAACAAGTCTTATTTTAAAGTATTGGTTAGGTAAATGTCATATAGGTTTTTTTGAAATAATAATTATAATTATAATATAAAAGTGGAAATTAACTTTAATTTCAGTATGTTATGTTTTTTGTAAACAACAACAATTGCTTTGTTTGTTACTCCTCTGTTTATATCCTTTGCCTAAAGAATAACAATTACTAGACAATTGTTCGACAGATCTGTTCAAACGCCCAGCGTCTTTACACAAGACTGACTGAACTTCATTAACTCAGTCGCCAGCAAGGCAAGGCAAAGCCTTTTGTATGGTAAAGTAAACAGTCTGATGAATGTTCTTGAAGGCCAATGATCGTGGCTTCGCCTTCCCGAAATCTCTGTAAATATAAACATCGTTGTTTTATTATTGTTGTTTGTGTGTTTTTTTTAGATTTATTATTGTAGTGTTTGTTGTTATATTTTTGTTTACTTGTTTACCATTTTTTATGCTGGCTTTTATGCTTTGTTTTTGTAGCTTTTGTTTATAATTTTAATGCTAAGCGAAGTAGAAGCAAAACATCAGTATCTACATTTTCATTTTCAGAACAATATATAAAAAACCATGCTTAAAATGATTCACTGACTTCTTTAGGAATGGCCACCAGTACCACAGCTACTGGTAATGTAAATGTAATATAAACAACATAAGTGGTGTGATCATGACTGAAGGATTCTAATGATCAATTATGTATGTACAGTATAATCTCTATAATCCGGACAATTAAAAACCATGTGGTGTCCGAAATATCGAAATGTCCGAATTTCCGAAACAAAAGAAAAAAAATTTTGAAAATACATGCTAACTCATATTTATTTACAAGATATTCAGTAGATTAAAATCATTTTTATAAAATATTTTCTTTATTTGCTGCACAAATAGTCAGACATTTGCGTCTGACGAAGTTTAGTTTCATTTTGCTTTTTGTACGCAATATCTCTGAGGCTTAAAAGTTTTAAAATATCCCCAGCAGAAAGTTCCCGTTCTTCGTAATATTTTATACAAATATTAAAGGCAGATATGGCTTGAGAATGCTGTATTTTTGGAACATTATTGCAACATTATTCATTAAATGATTCAACCTCATCATTTTCATCAGACTCATCGTCAGTGGTTTCAATTTCATCATTCAACCATTCGGTAACCTCATTGGAATTATAAATATCAGGTGCTAAGTTGACAAGTAAATCAGCTAGTTCGGTGGAATCGCTGCGTCTTAGACTTGACAGAGGTATATAATCATCTGAATCCCATTCTTCATCATACACAATTTTATTAAAACTTTTTTAAAGGGCATTTGCATCAATGTACAAATTCTTAAGAAACAAAACTAAAAATAGACAGTGAAGTCCGAATTATTGAGGTAGAAAAAATTGATGGTGTCCGGGTTACAGAGTCTACTGTTGTAATAAAATAAGTATCCGGATTACAGCGTTGTCCGGATTTGCAGGTGTCCGGAATATCGAAATTATACTGTATATACAATTATAAATGTATATAGAATTATAAATGCATGTGTATTCATATCTTATTCATATCCTGTCATTTATTTATTGTTTTAAAATATTTTATTTGCTTTAAATCTGGATAAAAAAAAATTCAACAAAATTTGATTGAATCTTGACATTCGGATTCACAAATTGAAAACAAAACAATAAATTTTATAAAATATTTATTTTTTATTTTATTCTTTATTATTATTCTTTAGATAAATTGTATTCTTCAGATAATGTTGAAAAAGCTTTAAGATTGCAAAAGGAAAAATGAAAACAAGTTGAGGTCACAAAATCAGTTTTTTATTTCAAACTCAGTAGGAGGTTTAAAAATTGAATACAAATTTATTAAAAGCATTGTACAGTTTTCATTTAATAATATGGTATGCATTTAATTAAGATATACATATACATATATATTATATATTTATATAAATATATTTCAAGATATTTAAAAAAAAAAATAAAAAAATATGTTTTATTTCTCTAAGAAAATTCCATCAAATTCTAAGAAATGTTCTCAAATCTACATTTTTATTTTTTTTGCAATTTATTTTTTTAATAACAAAAATATTACTTAAGAACTCTTACAATAATAGAACACAATATTATTTCACTTTGTATACATTTTAATTTAATTTAATTTTCTTAGAACAATTTCATACGTTTTAATTAAAATTCTTGCTAACTACGCTGCGTATGAGTGATATTCTTGCAGCACTATACACACAGGAGTATATTACTTATACGCATGGCAGTACTTAAATCAAATTAAGTCAATAGTTGTGTGTGTTTGAATAGAGAACACGGTTCTGAATAGAAAAAATAAACGAAATTAAATCAAAATGTTTTTCTTTTCACCGTAGTGTAGTAGGCAGTACGTTGGCTTATTAGACGTGAGGCCACGGTTTAAGTTCCAGATCAGACATCTCCAACAAAACGAAATATGAAAAAAATATTTCTTCGGCGACTTAGCCTCTTACCAACCTCATGGCAAAAACTCTGAAAGTAAATAAAATTGCAATGAAAAAAGTTTGTCAAAATCTGTCGTTCGGAGCTTGTTACTATTTATAGAGTAGCTTCATAATTATATCGCTTTAGAATTGTTACGGGTCAGCGCAGAAAAACATGGCAAAATTATTTTTACACGGTTCTTCTGTTTAATCATTCAGACACTGTTTACAGTGGTAGATCAACAGTATATTACGGAATTTAATCCACTTTGGATGACATTTGTAAATAGCTTTTGAATATTCTTGGCCTCAGTAATCAGTGGAAAAGCTATTTCGAACTCATTCATTTTCCACTATTGTCGTTTACCATTGCAGGCAAAGCGAAATTCGCTAAGTTGTAGCCTACGAAATGCATCTAGGCAGTGATGCGTTATCGACAGTCTCGGCTTCTCATGAACGCCCCTTGACTGAAAGTGATGATGTTTTCTTGCGTTTCGTCGATATACAGACGGTGGTTGATCTTTTACTGAACCAATAGATTCGAATTGATCCATCACATTAGGTGCTGAAGTCGCCGTAGCCTTATTAGACGTAAAGCCAGGGTTCCAGCACTAGGCCAAACATCAAGACAAAATACAAAAAGTATTTCTTCGGCGACTTCCTCTCAGCAGATTTCTGGCAAAAACTCTGAGAGTAAATAATATTGCGATGAAAAGTTTCTCAAAAATCTGTCGTTCGGAGTCGACTTTAAACTGTAGTTCCCGCCACTCATGTATAAAATTAACACACACAACATAAGTGGTGTAAGATATTAGGACGTTGTACAATGGGTCAATTCGACCTCCGGGTAAAAGTACACGTCCTCTAACCTAAGCTAACCTTAGGTGTAGTCGTTTCGGTAAGACCTTAACGCGCAGACCTCCTATTACGATGAAACAATTTTATTATTTGCACGTGTTGTTTGTAGTCACTGTAGTCTAGTAGCTAGTGTGCTGACTTATTAGACGTGAGGCCACGGTTCAAGGCGCTGGTCAGATGTCGGGTCCGCCATTTAACGTTTTTTTCAACTAGTGCTTATTTCGTGAATGGTAACACTTAGCTCATGTCTGATTTAACATATAATTAGTTTTATCCTTCCGCTGAACGAATATGGTTGTGTATACGCTTGAACAACGCTGGGAAATATTGCGACATTACTTGGAAAATCATGGTAATGTTGCAGAACGTGTGCGAAAATTGCGTACGTATTTTGGAAGAAGAGAAGCACCCTCAGCTCCGTATGTTCGTTATCTTCTGAAAAAAGTGAACGAAACTGGCATCCTCATCGATAAACCAAAGCGTGAAAAGCCAAAAACAATGCTTATACCCGAGAATATTGCTGCTGTGGCAGAAAGTGTGCGTGAAGCGCCATCAACATCAATTCACCGTCGTTCTCAACAATTGAACATTTCGGAGATATCATTGAGATGAATTTTGCATAAAGACCTTCGTATGACGCCATACAAAGTGCAATTGGTTCAGGAGTTGAAGCCAATTGATCATCCAATGCGTTTTAGCTTCGCTAAGTGGGCTTGCGATCGACTTACAGAAGATGCCGATTTTGGCAAAAAATCATCTTTTCAGATGAAGCTCATTTTGATCTTGGCGGCTATGTAAACAAGCAAAATTGCCGCATTTGGGCACAGAAAATCCGCACGCATACATTGAAAAGCCAACGCACCCAAAACTAGTCACTGTTTGGTGCGGATTTTGGTGCAGAGGCATAATTGGGCCATTATTCTTCGAAAATGAGCAAGGAGTGGCCGTTACAGTCAATGGCAATCGTTATCGGGCCATGTTGAACGAATTTTGGTTCACAAAAATTGAAGAGGAGGATATTGGCAACATTTGGTTTCAACAGCACGGCGCTACGTGCCACACAGCCGAAGCTACACTCGATGTTTTGCGCCCTGTTTTTGAAGATTGCATTATCAGCCGCGGAGCTGATGTCGTTTGGCCACCTTGGAGCTGCGATTTAACAGCGTTGGACTATTAATTGGGGGGACGCTGTCAAAGATAAGTGTTTCGCCGACAAGCCAGAGACAATTGATGCTTTAAAGGACAATATTCGTGAAGCCATTGGTGAAATACAGCTGCACACAATCGATAATGTGCTTAAAAATTGGACCGATCATGTAGGCTACTGCATGGCCAGCCGAGGCAGCCATTTGAATGAAATTATTTTCCATTATTAACCGGAAGCATTGTACTTTCAAATAAAAAAAGAAATTTGAGAAAATATTCAGTAGTTTTTTTTTTTAAAGCATTTTCAAAAAAAAAAAAAGTTATTTGGCGGACCCTTTATTTCCATGAAAACAATTTATGAACAAATTTTTCTTCGGCGACTTCCTCTCAGCAGATTTCTGGCAAAAACTCTGCGGGTAAATAAAAATTGCTTTGAAAAGTTTCTCAAAAATCTGTCGTTCGGAGTCGACTTTAAACTGTAGGTCCCGCCACTCATGTATAAAATTAACACACACAATATAAGTGGTGTGAGAAACTAGGTCCATAATCCTGACTGAAAGTTTGTAAAAGACCAATTTTATATGTATGTATGTATTTTTTTATACAAAAAAGAAGAAAATTATATGAAGAGCCAAGAAAAGTTTTTCAATTTCCATAAAAAACTTTGTATCTGTTTATCATTCTCTTATTTTTTTTTTCATTTTGTTTAAAGTTTTCTCTATGAATTTTAAGTAATTATTTTATATTTAGTTCTGTGTCTATGTGTGCCTTGCTAAAGGCTTCTTTTTCTCCTGTTACTTTATATTTTTTCTTTCTTCTCTTTGTTACAGATCTACCTAAATTTGGTGAACCCTTACAGAACGTAACAATGCCCTGTGGCCGTGAAGCTGTTTTACAATATGTTGTGAATAATTTACAGACCAACAAGGTATGTCTGCTGGTTTCTTTACTTCTTTTAATTTCAACCACATTTACACTTAAGTTTTATGATTTTTTTTTTAATTTTTTTAAAGTCTTAGAATATTTCAACATTTCTGTTTTCACAACAGCGATAATAATAAAAAACAAACTTTTTTTATTTCATTTATAAAGACACAATTTGTACTTCATTTGAGCCAAAATAAAAAGGCAATAGCCGAGCATTTTATTTGTTTGTTTAAGCGTTGTTCAGAAAATAAAATGAAACGAGAGATTGTGTAGGTAAACACGGACAAAGAGTGAGAGAGAATGAGAGTTTAAAAACGGTGTTGTAAAGTTTCCTGTTTCCTTAAATTTTATGTCATTTAACACGCACCTGTAAATTCCTACAATATTTCCGTTTCTATCGCCATTTTCTTTGTTTTTAATTTATTGTTTTTGTTGTTATTTACTTACAAAAGTTTTTATTTCTGCCTGTTTAAGCAGGTTTTTGACTGAAATTTTCTTCTATTATTTTGTTTCTCCTTTTTACTTCTAACACCTTTGGCAAAAGTTCTTGTCTACTGAAGTAGATGTATGAGTGCAACTAAACCAAGACCACACAAAAAGAAGTGAACAGACCGGAAACATTAAACACTTCGAATTCAACTTGAAAGTGTATAAAATAACACAGATAATGTTTACAACAAATAAACAAAAGCAATGAAATAAGCAACTGCCTACCAATAGTAGCCAAAGAAAGTAGGTTTTAAAGGCCGCCCTGTAAGTCTTTTTTATTGCTCAACTTAAAAGTTTTTATTTTTTTTAATTGAAACATTTGATACCTTGATGATACCCGCCCATTCATTCTACTTGACCAGTGTTAGGTTGGATATCATGTTGTGTAGTCGTAGCCATAATCATGTTCAAATTCAATTCATTGGAAAGGCAAACAATTTGTCATTTGATACGTTTATTTTGGTTATAAAAATGAAAATTCAATAAAATTCAGTTCAGTTTAGTTTGGGTACGCTGGGTGGTCGCCGTAGACTAGTAGGTAGTGTGTTGGCTTATTAGACGTAAAGCCAGGGTTCGAGCCCCAGGCCAGACATCAAAACAAAATACAAAAAGTATTTCTTCGGCTACTTCCTCTCAGCAGATTTCTGGCAAAAATTCTGAGAGTAAATAAATTGCCATGATAAGTTCCTCAAAAATCTGTCGCTCGGAGTCCCACCACTCATGATAAAAATTAACACACACAACATAAGTGGTGTGAGAAACTAGGTCGTAATCCTGACTGAAGGTTTGTAATGACCAATTATGTATGAATGTAGTTTAGGTACGCTGACGCGAAGGAAGATTATAAATACTAACCACACACTAATAATAATACTAAAACAAACATAATTGGTCATTACAACACTTCAGAGAGGTTTGCCACCGAGCTTCTCACACAACTACAGTTTAAAGTCGACTCCGAACGACCGATTTTTAAGCAATTCTAATTTTTTTTACTCTCACAGTTATTACCAGAAATCTTCATATTTTTGTTTTGATATCTGTCTGGGGTTTGAACCGCGTCCTTATGTCTAATAAGCCAATACACTACTAAACTACGGCGACTTCTCGCCACTAGCCGCACACTTGCATGTAAATAATGCTCTCACAATAATATAAGTAGAGACCGAAGAGCTTACGGTTCAGATATACAATGCAGTGTTTGCCAGGCAGAGATCACGTTTAGTTTGAAAGCAAAACAAAGCATTCTGGATGGCTGGATTTTACCTTAAATGTCTTGGTTTACTCGAACAGTCCGGCTGCAATTAAGTCTCCAATGAAAATATTGTACGTGCTTTTTACATAAATCTCCTGGTTTACTTAGATATCCATGCTGCAATTAAGTCTCTAATAAACATCTTTTCAACGCCTGTCTTTGTCATTCAATGCAGATCAATTACAACCCTTCAGTCAGGATTTTAAACCTAATTTCTTAAACCACTGAGGTGGCGTATGTTACTTGTATCCATAAGTAGTGTAACTTACAGTTTAAAAGTCGACTCCGAATGACAAATTTTTTGAGAAACTTTTCATGGCAATTTTTATTTACTCTCAGAATTTTTGCCAGAAATTTGCTGAGAGAAAGTCGCAGGGGAAATATTTGAGGTATTTCGTTTTGTTGGAGATGTCTGACCAGAAGCTTGAACCGTGGCCTCACGTCTAATAATCCAACACACTATCTACTAGACTACGCCGACTTTAAATGCAGACTACTCACTTACTTAATTGGTCATTATAGCCTTTTTTAGGATTACAATCTATTTTCTTATATCTCTGATGCTATGCGTGTTAATTTTATACATCAGTGGCGAGACCTACAGTTTAAAGTCGATTTCGGACAACAGATTAGAAAAACTTTTCATGGAAATTTTATTAAGCTCTCACAGTCTTTGCCAGAAATCTGCTAATAATAATTTGTTGAAAGAAATATTTATTTTTCATATTTCGGTTTGTTGGAGATGAGAGACCCTGCTGAACAGCGTTTTTTTAACTTTCTGGGAAAACTTTTTAAAGGAAACATCGGAGCCCTGTGCCCTCTGTTTCTTGGCTTCTTTTGCCCGGGTCTAATAAAATACACAATATTTTATTTAAAAATGTAAATATTTCGTGTTATTGTTGAATTTATTGAAATTTTGAATTTTTCAAAAAAACTTGTTTTGTTAGAAAACAACTTTAATGAAAACTTTTTCATGATCCCATGATTTGGATCTCAAAGAACTTGGAAAAAAGGGAAAGCTTGGCAAATGGCAACGCTGCTGCTGAAAGAAAGTCACTAAAGTCACATATTTCGTTTTGTTTGGGATGTCTGTGCTTGGGTTTGAACCTCGGCTAGACATTCAGCTCAATAGTCCATTGAAAGAGAAGCTGATGATCTCAGCACTATATCTTGGGTTTCGTGATTTTCAGTATTCAGCTTCCATACAACTACTCCCTTAGCTCGTTGCTTGTCAATTTTTCCTATTTTTCTATTACGAACTGCAAAGTATAGCATACTTTAAGTAACTGTTAACATTGGAAATTGCAAAAAGCATACTTTTAAGGCAACTGAATAATTTTTCTTTTGAATTTAAATTTAATTCCCTTATAGAGAGAGATTTATAGTTTTTAATTGCTTTCTATTGTTGCTTTGTTTTTTATGCCATTAAGTATTTGTACCAGCATTTTTTGTTGAATATATTCCTGGGGTTTCTTTTCTCTGTCTCTTACTACCTTACTCTCTTCTAATGATTACAATGTTTTAAATAAAAATTGGGAAAAACCTCAAATTGCAATCCATTTGTTATTGTCCATTACCACCTACCTCTTTATCTTTTCCATTTAATTTTTACACTTTCATTACAATTTTGTTTTCTCTTGTATTCTCTTTTCTTTTTTACAATAGTTCCACCCATGATTTGGATACAATATCAATTAGTTGATGCAGCAATCGGACAAAACATTACCACTTGAAAGCCAATCTGAAGCATTTTCAAAAATCGATAAACTATTGGATGAAAAACGACACAATTATTGTGCAGCCAAGGGAAGAGTACTTATTGAAAAATGGAAAACAATTTTAAGCAGTCCAGTCTAGTCCAACAAATAAGTCCGAGAGAAGAAAGCAGAATTGTAATTCTACAGCTTAGATAAAATGAAATTCGTAAAGCATATCCATTGAAATTAATTGAATAATTGTATGAAGCAAAATGAAAATGAAATCGAAAAAATAAATAAAAATAAAAGAAAACATTTCAACTGCTTTGCTACTTAATATTCTGTAACCATAAAACAGCAAAAACTATTGAAATTTTAATTTGAAACTTTTGTGTTGTCTTATCCCCAAAATCAAATATTAACAATGAATGAAATGAATAAAAATCCCCCACATTTATACCCTCTGTTCCTGATGAGTACAGATATGTACATATGAGTAAAATGAATAAAATCCCTAACATTTCTTCCCTCTGCTCCTGATGAGTACACATACACATGAGTAAAATGAATAAAAATTCCACACATTTATACATGCATTTAATGACTCCTGGCCTTTGCTCCTAAGGAGGGCTCCTATGGCCTAGAAAGAAAAGACACACAAAAATGTTCTCAAATTATTGGTTTACCTCATCAAGAGATTGTTTCAATTCAATTTACAGAGACGTAGAAATTTAAGTAACACATGGTATGGGGGTATGGTCTAGTAGGTAGTCTGTTGGCTTATAAGATGTGAGGCTACGGTTCAAATACGAGGTCAGACATCTTCAACAAAACGAAAAAAAAATACTCCCAGCTAATTTTTGGCAAAAGCTCTGTGAATAAAATAAAATTGCCATGAAAAGTTTTTCAAAAAATCTGTGGTTCGGAGTCGACTTTAAACTGTAGGTTAATCCGAACATAGATAAATTTAAGACATACAACATGAGTGATGTGAGTGTGTTAGGTTGTAATTCTGGCTGTAGGACTGTAATGACCAATCATGCTTCGATGTATTCATAACATGCCATGCATTCTTCATTTTCCTCTGCTCCTTTATGGCTCTGGTGTACATGTAAGGCGGAATGTCCCGTGGGTACATTCATTAGAGTAATCAAGTTACCCTTATTCAGTTCGTGAAATATTTACCCAGTGTGACCGTTAATTATTATTCCTTCCTTATGTCCTGTGAATAAGTTTTATCACTGCATTATAATACTTTCTCCTGATATATAAGATCCATGCATTAAAACAATTGCCAACGGCATACCAATATTGTGTCCATAAGCTATTAAGCCTACAGCACTGATAAAAATCGTTACTTATTGTGTCCATAATTGACCCACCTTTTCAAAGAAGCCTTAAGTCTACAGCACTGATAGAAATCTTTACCTGAAGTCTTATCCCATGTATTAATTTGTTAAAGTGAGAGTATCAGAAATTAAACAAAAATTATGATCATGATGATTGTAGGTCATGTGTTCGAAAAACAAGCAACTCATACGCAATATATGCATACATATATACGTAATATATGAATACAACATGTGGTAGAGCACATGTTTCCTTTCCTATTTGTTCACAGTCACATACCCATTCATATGGCAACTCACTAGGAGCAGACAACACAGCAACTAAAATGATTTTTTTTTGTGAAAGCAAAGAAACAATAACTCTTCGTTTATTTGCTTGTACGATTTGGAGTTCAAAAACTCGATACATTTTCAGATTTCTGTAGCACTTTTATTGATTTGCACACGTATACAAACTCTCAATGAAATCAAATTCATTAAGTCGTAGTATAAATAAAGACTGAAAGACATATTGAATCTGAATCAGAACACAAAATGATACATGAATACAAATGTTATTAGTACTTACGAACACATAAACATTCATACATACATATTTAGCCATGTGTTGCCATATTAGACTTGAGATCACTGTTTAAACCCCAGATCCGATATCTCCAACAAAACGAAATTTGAAAAAATATTTCTTTGGCGACTTCCTTTCAGCAGATTTCTAGCAAAAATTCTGAGAGGAAAATAAAATTGACATGAAAAGTTTCTCAAAAAATGCTGTCTTTCGGAGTCAACTTTAACTTGTAGTGTAATCCCGTTGTAAAGAGTTGTCATGATCAATTAAGTAAGTAAGTATACATCGTTTCTTTATGGACTTGTTAAGCGTTCTTACATGATAATATTTTACACTTGAATTGTTTGGTTCGATGCCATGAGTTATATTGGCTATTAGGACCGCAGTTGTTATTGTTTAGAAGTCGCCGTGGTCTAGTAAGTAGTGTGTTGGCATATGAGACGTAAGGCCGAGGTTCAAAACCCTGGTCAGATATCGAAACGAAAATGTGAACAAATATTTCCTCGGCGACTTCCTCTCAGAAGATTTTTGGCAAAAACTCTGAAAGTAAATAAAAATTGCCATGAAAAGTTTCTCAAAAATCTGTCGTTCGGAATCGACTTTAAACTATAGGTCCCGCCACTCGCGGTTAAAATTACCACACACAAAATAAGCGGTGTGAGGAGCTTGGTCGTAATCCTGACTAACGGGTTGTAATGATCAATTAGGCGAATAAGTACACGATAATATTTTATGCTTGAGTTTGATTTGTTATTGTTCTCATATACAAAACAAGTCTTAAGTTTGTCAAATCGCACAATCTTAGTGGCGACTTACATTACCTTCATCTACAACGACTATGTCCTCATATCGCTCGTGCAACATTTCCAATGTGACATGAGCTCTGTGGTACGTAGCGTAAAACTACATGTCATTGGTGTCCAGATAATCAAATTCAAGCATTCATTCATTCATTTGGTGATCTTCTGCCTATAATGCGTGTCGTAGATGGAGATAGGGTCGCCAAACTTCGTTCTCAAGGAAATGTGAACTAATGACGCCGACAGCCTAAAATCCACAACAAATTGAGATTTTGCGCGTTGCATTAAACGCTCTGGGATCTTATGTGTAATGGTATCATCCCAAAATTTCGAAAGTTTTGTTTGTTCACGTATCACCGATTCATTCAAAATAGACGTCATAGCCGAATTTAATTTTCGGATGAAAATTGGGGGCACTTGCCAACTGCTCCTGAACCTATTCATTCCTCCATTTGCACACGTTGTTAAATGTTATATCTGTAGATGGTAGTTTGGGAAAAGATAATGAATAAATGACAAATAATTTAGCGGATGAAACTTCAAAATGATGACGGTTATTAACAAACAAAATTCAGAAGTCTTTGGTGGAAGACCCGATACTTAAAACATTGTTGAATCAGAGGTACTTACAATTATTTTAAACACTTTCGATTTCATTTTAAGTGCGGATGAAAAATTTTCCTCTAAGAATATCAGTTCGCTTAACGTTAAGAAGAAAGATCTTTCAGAGTTTTAGATACTAAAGGCTGTTATTATAATTGATAGTCAATTTCGAGTCCTTATGTCTCTGAAGACTGGGATCCCTAGGCAGTTTTTCGATGTACATACACTTGTAGGTCATGGCATTTTATGTTTAAGCGCCTATTAGCCTGCAAATGTCTATAGCAGCGCAACTAAAGTAATTGTCTCCACGTTCTATTCCCTTAATTTCTATGATGCCAAATTCTCTTGAAGATTTTATTGGGTTTTGCTTTATCCTAATAATTCAATCATTGAAAGGCAGCTTTGCATGTTGGAGCCTATATACAATGAGCGCCAAAAGAAACTGCACAATAAGGATAAAATTCTAACAATCACCAAACACAACTTTTATCACTTAAGGAGTGTGCATGAAAAAATTTGACAATATTTTGAAATATTTTTTGTAATTTTTTTTTCAAATTTAAAAACTTGCAATAAAACAATTTTAAAATAAAAATAACGGTAATTTCTTCAAATATATTATTTAATGTACTGTGTCTTTTAATGCTCTTTGTATACGAATATACACACGCCATAACCCCAATAGTGGTACTTTATTATGCTGTATTGCCAAGATTAAATATTCACCAGTTTGATGTTCATAAACAAACTTAGAATTGAGTGGATACAGAATTTCTTAAGAAGGACCACAACAATAAAAAAAAATTAAGAAAGAAATAAAATTAGAATTAAAGAAGCCACTGCTGATAACACGAGCCACAAGTGGTTTTAAAACAATTTTTATTGCTCACAATAATAAAAACTGTTTAAAATAAATAAAATTACAAGAATAAATTTATTCGTATTTTCTAATAAAACAAAACAAAATACATTTCTTAATGCATTTTTATCATAAGAGTGCAGATTTTGCCTTGGGACTACAGGCATCATGTCTATAATATGCCATGGCATCTGCCACATTCTAGAAAATAAAAATAAATAAATTGTAGCTGAGCAACAATGATAATGAACAGTCAGTAGTAGAAGGAGAATTGCAGCTTAAAACCATAGCGATAAGAAAAACTGAGTTAACATAAGCTATAGAAGGGTATTTAAGCATAGCTCTAACTGAGTTCGTATGCATGCATGCATGTGTTAGTTTTGCTTTTAGTTGTTGACATTAAAATGAGGAGACACAATATTTGTTCCATTAAGGAATTGATGTGTTGCTGTTCGATAATGTGACAGTTGCAGTAAACTATCTTAAGTCAGAGAGAAATAAAATTCCTCAAAAAAAAAATGTAAAAATGATACTATAGACCCTTCCAACTACGAACTCTCGATTTTGACAGTTGATAAAAGCCATCTTGTTGAAGCTACATAAAAATAGTTGTCATTTATTCTACTGAATCACCATGTGTTTATAGACATGGGCTTTAGGCAATGATGTGTGAGCTCACTAAATACTTTCTGAAGCAGTTGGTACACACATACGAGTACATAATTGGCCATTACAACCCTTCAGTCAAGATTACAGCCTAGCTTCTCACACCACTCATGTTGTGTGTGTTAATTTTATACATGAGTGGCGTGGCCTACTGTTTAAAGTTGACTCCGAACAACCGATTTTTGGGAGACTTTTCATGGCAATTTTATTTACTCTCAGAGTTTTTGCCAGCAATCTGCTGAGAGGAAGTCGCCGAAGAAAATTATTTCGTTTTAATGTCGGACCTGGGGTTTGAACCGTGGCCTTAAGTCTAATAAGCCAACACTCTACCTACTAGACTACGGCGACTAATTTTCATCGAACGTTTAAAATTTGAGCTCGTTGCAAATAAAATAAACATAAATTTTGTGTTTAGTTTTAATTAAAATTCTTTATTATTCACAAAATTCTGTGTGTCATTGTTCACAACTTGATGTAAACAATAACAAGTCATTCCTCTGTTTATAACTTTTGCATAAACAATAACAATTTTAGACTATTATTCGACAGAGCTTTGTATTGTCATCTTCAAACCACTATTACTCTGTTCAAACGCACTGCGTCTTCACACAAGACTGACTAAGCTTTACTAACTCCGTCGCCTGCTTTGCCTTGCCTTTTATATGGCAGAGTAAACAGTCTGATGAATGATCTTGAAGGCGAATGTTCATGCCTTTGCCTTCTCGAAATGTCTATAAATGTAAACATTGTTGTTTACATTTATTCTTATAGCGTTTGTTGTTGTATTTTTGTTTACTTGTTTACCATTTTTTATGCTGGTGTTAGTTGTTATATTAAGCAGTACGATAATTTGTAAACTGGTTTGTTTACTGCATTGTTTTGCTTTTATAGTTTTTATTTATAATTTTAATGTTAAGCGATGTAAAAGCAAAACACCAGTATCTTGATTTTTTATTTTCGTAACAATACGTATTCTTTGCCAACCGCTCGAAGTTACGCAAAATTTACTTAATCGCCACGTTTTTAACAAAAATATTGAAATTCAAATGCACCAGAAGTCGTAATAGGCCCACAACTCATTGAACATGAGACTTATTTTTGCAATTTCTGTGTCATTGTAAGCTGTTTGCAATCAAATGGGAATGAAAAAGCTTTTTTGGGTGTCAAAAAACATATACAAACGAACATTTGCCAATAAAAAAGGAGGTTTGTAAATCGCTTACATACGCTTACATGAAGCAGTCCATCAAAAACTATATAAAAAAGAGTGGAATATTGCAAATTTAGTGTTAGTATGTGTGCGAAAATGGATTTGAGTGACTAACAAAATGATTGGCATTTTAAATGATTCTGCTCCTAAAGCTGTATATATCATGCAACAACATACTGACAAATATTTTATTTGAGTGTATTAAAGAGTTTATTAACTTATTAAACATAAGGTTTGGAATTCTTTCGATTTTATTTGATATTTAATTCAGAAACTTAATTTTTTTTATATAGAAATACTTAGAGTATCAGTTTGTTTGACAAATTAATTAACAGAACAGTTTCTCAGTTCATATATTTTTTATATTGATTTCAGTTGGCTAATTACTTTGCAAAAAGTTGTTGCTTACGAGTTTGATTAGGGAATGGAAAGCAAAACCATGCTTAACTTTTGGTCTGATTATTTGGTCATGTTAATACTGTGTTGTAAACTGAAACTACTTTTTTGCCGAAAGAAAGTTGTTGATGTAAATGAAGTAAAAGGATGCTAACAAACTCATTCATTGCTTTCAATATTAAACAAAATTTTAATACTTAAGTAAAGTTTTACCAAAAAATGTTCATCCAGTATACATATGTATGAGTGTTAGTTTATAAATGTTTGTATGAGTGCTCTCTTGTTCAGTAAGCTAATCAAAAGTCAACCAATTTCCAAGTTTTCAATTAAACGTGGTTGATGTTTCATGTTGAACTGCTACACGACTCTCCTCATTTTTTTTACTTACAAGTCAGCTTGAATAATGTAATGAAAGAAATTTAATATTGGCGATAATATTACTTCGAGAACTTTCTCTCAGCAGATTTCTGGCAAAAACTCTAAGAGTAGAATAAAATTGTTATGAAAAGTTTCCCAAAAAAATTTTGCATTCGCAGTCGATTTTAAACCAAGGTCCCGCCACTCATGTATAAAATTAACACACACAACATGGATGGTGTAAGAAGTTAGGTTGTTATCCTGACTAAAACAATTGTACTGACGAATTAAGTGAGTAAGCAGGCCTAGAAATTCTTTACTTCAGTTATTGGCAACTTGCATATTTGATCTGGTTGTAGTCTAACGCAGGTATAGAGAGTCTTATTTGATCCTATAATTGTGGTACTCTTGTGGTCATGACTTTATATGTCTTGACACTCGTCCGATAGTTTTTCTTTTTGTTACTTTTTTCTTGGCTTGAAACCATTACTGGCAGTTTTCAGAACATTACCGAAGTCATATCCTCCTCTTTTGAATATTTGGAGACGACTTAAGCAAAAAATTGGTCCTGAGGCCCACAAAATATTTTACTTTTCTCCGTGACAAAATTGGATATCCTTTGCTTGATAAACGTGACACAGCCGCTGACGCAAAAAAAAAAGAAGGTTATTGCCACCGCTTTGGGGGGACAATATCGAGAAAGCCACAACTCATTTTTTATTTATTTATTTATTTTTTTTTTGGTTCACTAATCTGATGACTATGCTTCCGTGCTTTCTTCTGTAATAATTCGATTGCAGTATGCCGCATTCCTCAACATTTATGTCGACTAGACTTTTAAATTCTGCAAAGAATTTACTTGATCATGTACAACAATGATCTTACAAGTGCACGCAGTACATAGTTAGTCTATTCATACATACATAATTGTTCATTACAGACCTTCAGTCAGGTCACTTACTTACGGGACCTTCAGTTTAAAGCCGACTCCGAACGACAGATTCTTGAGAAACTTTTCCATGGAAATTTTATTTAATTACTAGCTGTAACCTTTGAGTGTTGCTGCGCCACCAACTAAAATAAATTTGAAGGAAATGTCCAATTAATTTTGAATCATTTTATTGATTTCGTTTCCCCTTGTCCTGATGGTTCAGATGAACGGGCCTGAGTAGTACGCATTCGATCAGTTTCAAATCTCACTTCTCGTTGTTCAAGTGGTTCAAGCGAACGGGTCTCAGCGGCATATACTCGAAGATTTTCCAGTCTCAATGCTCGTGTGATTCTGAGGCTCGTAATGCTCATTTCTTCCGTGCTTGAGGTGTAGGTCGACCAATTGCTTGTCATTCATTTTGAATAATTTTCAGTGAAGCCATCAATCGGAAATTAATCGTACCAACCTCCGTCGACTCATGCGCAACAACTTTGTTAAAGAATGCACAGTTTACGATTTAATTCATTTTGAATAAATTTCAGTGGCTCCACCTGCCGGAAATTAGTCATACGAACTTAGAAACCTTCCCCGGCTCATGCATAGTTTACGATTCTATAAGGTACATACAAACAAACATTCATTTTTATATGAATATGTGGGCGTGGCACCTCGCCTACTTGAAATTTTAAAATAAAAAGTAGCCTATAGTTCCTTCCAGACATACAGGAAGGTTCTGTTAAAATTCCAAGAAAATCGGTGCAGCCGTTTAGCCTTCTATAGACTTCAAACAAACAAACAAACACACATTCAGTTTTATATATATATATACAGTGCTTGACAAAACAATGGAAACTTTTTCAAAAATGTACTTAATCGGACGAAAATTTAACATGTTTTTTAAAAATCGGCAAAACATTTGTGGAGTTTATTAATATGCACTGTTATTAACGTTTCTGTATATTAAAATTATGTATAAAAATGAATTATATAATTCAAAAATTAAAAAAGTTTCCAAAGTTTCCAATGTTTTGTCAACATCAAATATGTGAATAGAATTTTTTTTTTAATTACTGAATTATATAGTCTTTTTATATATTTTTTAAAATACAGAAATGTTAATAACAGTGCATATTAATAAAAGGCATTAATATTTTGCCGATTTCTTAAAAAGATTTTTAAATTTTCGTCCGATTGTAACACATAAATAAATTTTTGAAAAAGTTTCCATTGTTTTGTCACGCACTGTATATACATATATGTATAAGATCAGAATTTTTTCCCAAAAAATCTGCTGAAATAGAAAATATTTTTTTATGTTTCGTTTTTGTTGAAGATGTCTGACATGGGGTTGGAACCAAGGCCTCATAAGCAACCATACTACGTAGAAGATTACTGCGACTACCTGTTCATTACATTTTTTAAAATTATAGTGGCTTAGAATTTAAAATTTTGGCGAATCACTTTCTTTGCTTCATTTGCATTTACTCATATTTGTTGTGCAGACAGCAAATGCAGCATACTATGCAAGTGTTTCGTTTTTTATATTTTGTGTACGTAGTTGTTGTTAAATGTTACAAAATGCAATTTAAAAAGTATCACTATGGGTACAAGTACATTCAAATTTATTTTCATGATGGTGATGGTGGTGGTGGTATTATTTCCGGCAATCTAACTCATATTGTTGCTTGTTTTTGCTCACAATTCCGCACGCTATGCAAACAAGCTTATGTATGTATATGTATGTAAAAGTTTGTATATATTAGTGTTAAAGAAGTATATTAAAAAAGCGGAAATAAAAGAATGTTTATAGGAATATATAATCATTTTCATTTTATTTGTTACAAAACAACAGTAGCGTGTTCATTTCAAATTACTTGAATAAAAAAAATTGAATACAACGCCGTAAAAGTAATAGAGTGATAGTTAAAGAGGCAGAAGAAAGAGCAATAGAATGTGAAAGGTAAGTAAATGCATTTAAAATTTGTTATTCCCCCCTTTTGACGATATTTAATTGCATGCTTTATTGCTGTTTTGAAAAGTTTCTAGTACCACTTTTTGTTAACATTTGTTTGGTTTTTATTTTCTTTTTTTTCATGGTGAAGTAAAATTTTCTAAGAATATTTCATTTTGTTTTTTATTCTTTTTGTTGCTGGAAAAATAATAGCAACGTTTCTAAAGTTTTCTGCTGTTAAAATTTTGTCGAATTTTAGATGCCATAAATAAATCATGAAATGAAAATTGATGAGTACGTCTGTCATTTTGGAAATGGCATGAAAACTGTCCAGGAATTTAAAATGATTATAAGGTTATTCCATAAGGAATAAGTTTCGTTGTTTTTTCTACCATACAAAAATGGTAAGTGAGCCGTTTATTTTGAAAGTGTTTTAAGTCAATTTTTTCTTATATTGAGATATTTAAGGGTTTGCGTTTGAACTGTTTCAAAAATATTGTTAACTGGTATTAACTTGTTTTTATGACTATGAGACCTTAAACATGTAAGAATACATAACGTAATACGTTTTGTAAATTTTACTAGAAAAATAAGCTGTGTTTCAGAACCTCAAATTTACTTAAACCACTTTCAAAATGAATAAAATTACTTTTTTGTTTGTGTAAACGAATAAGTCCACTTTGTGTTCTTTGTTTAATATAATTATAAGTTAATTTTTTCACTTAAAGTTAGTCCACTAGTGATAGCGATTCCTCTAAATAGTTATCCTTATACTTAGGAGTTGGAATGGGACGCACATTTTTGTATGATGGTGTTAATTTTATTTTGCTAAAGTTCCTTGGTCTGCCCCAACAAGGTAATATATCAAGTATTTTGAGCTCTGTATCCACTTCCATAGATTCTTTATAAATCATTTTATAGTATTCACTTTTTATAAATCGCATCCAACATATCCTTAACCAATTTACAGGTTCGCCACTAGTGTTTTTTAATCTTTTATGAATGGCTTCTTCCAGAGCTTTTGTAGAAAAAAATCTTCACGTTTCATTTTGGTCAATATAAATTTGTTACTCTTTCGACATGTTTTTATGGTTTCATAGTAACCCTGGGGGACATACATTAAATTATTTATCCTCAAAGCCATTGCTATCACTCCAAGATCACTATCATTTGGCAAAAATTAATGTCCTGATAGTAAAATTTATGTTCAAAAATATCTGCATTATTTTCTACCGATTTCATTATTTTTGCCAATTTTCAACCATGTTACTGCCAATTTTATGGATTTCAATGGACTTAAACCAGTTTCAAAATAAATTTTTATGCATTTCGTTAACTAGCTAATTTTCAAGTGCCCCAAATAATAGCGATTTTAATGATACTAGACTTAAATTGTTTATACAAAAAAAGATTATATAGGATTGTGATTATTGTTATCATTAACAAAATTTTTTTTATAATGGACTTACCACTTTCAAAATAAACGACTCAAGTAATATTAATATTGAGATTTAATTTTACCCTTATTCACCGCACAGAAGAACGTAGTTATCTCTACTAAGATCGATGCAGCAACTTAGAGTTTAATGCTATAAACGCAAAATAGACGCAACTCAACACAGTACAATAATTTGCAGCTGCTCGCGCATTCATTATAATATAGGCAGCATGGGCAAAATAAGTCAAACAAAAAAATATAAATCAATGGCCCCACTAAAACGTTTTATCGTGTTATATTCTATACATTTGTAGTCTAGTAGGTAGTGTGCTGTCTTATTAGACGTGAGGCCACGGTTCAAAACCCAGCTCAGACTTCTCGATTATAATGAAATATGTAAATATGATGGCGACTTTTCGCAAAAACTCGGAGGGTAAATAAAATTGTCATGAAAAGTTTCTCAAAAATCTGTCGTTCAAGGTCGACTTTAAATCTGTAGGTCACGCCACTTATGTATAAAATTAACACACACAACAGTGGTGTGAACAACTAGGTCGTAATCCTGACTGAAGGGTTGTAACGACTAATGTATATTATGTTTATATGTATATATGTAATGTACATATAGAAAAACGTATCTATTTGAACTAAGATCGATCCCGAAACTTCTTCTCTATAAGAGTTTCATGCTAAAAGAGTTTCACACAATAGACGCAACACAACAAACTCAACCATTTTACAATTGTAGCCTCCGGTAAGCTGCAGACGCATTAATTATAATCCAGACGGCAGCAAAAAAGCATAAGTAAAAAAATAATAAAAATAAATCTATGGTGCCTCTAAAACGTTTTTTCGTGTTATATTTTATATATCGCGATTAAAAAAAATCCATTTCGTGCATGTTGTTGTAACCGTATTCTAGTAGGTAGTGTGTTGCCTTATTAGAAGTCAGGCCACGGTTCAAATCCCATATCAGACCTCTCCAGCAAAACGAAATATAAAGAAAAACTATTTCTTCCGCTAATTCCTCTCAACAGATTTCTGGCAAAACATCTGAAAGCAAATAAAACTACCATGAAAAGTTTCACAAAAATCTGTCGTTTCGGATTGAATTTAAACTGTAGGTCCCGCATCTCATGTATAAAATTAACACACACCGCATAAGTGGTGTGAGAAGCTAAGTCTTAATCCTGACTGAAGGGTTGGAATGACTTGTATGTATGTATTGTATTGACAGCAATAAACTCTAATTACCAACACAAATCCTCTCACTGCTACCACTAACTCTCTGATTACTGGGAACTAAAAAGGAATGAGTCTGAATGCAATACAGCAAGATCGTGGCTTGTTGTCTTGTTACCTTTGAAATAGTTATTTCCATATATACCGGACCAACTATTCAAACTTGATCGCAATGTCATCACGATCACAGTGGCCATGCTTACAGGTCATTGCGTTATTTGAAGACATGCGGAAGGACTGCAACTCCCACTAAACGATTACTAACGTGGTTATGGGTTTGCTGAAGACGAGGAAACAGTTATATGTTTCTATGCTAATGGCTCGCAAGGCATAGATTTAGTTTACTTGCCTCTCCATTCCTTAATGGAGTTATTATCCATTGTTATTAAGGATATAGCTTAGTTCATTAAAATTTCAGGCCGGTTTTCCAGCGTAGATTATTCGTTTTTTTAATGTGCATCTTTGCTCTGACCAACTTCTTCGATGAGTTCGTTGGAATTTGGTCAGTACAGTGACTGCATTTACCCGTGGCTGCACAACAGGCCCCTAAGCATGCTCGAGTGAGCTTTGGTATCAAAGCTATCACTCCAATCTAATCTAACTTAACGCATTGTGGTTTTGAGAGATTGCTCGGCTTGCTGTGTTGCGTTTAGTGTGTTTAGATCATCAATCACAAACAACAATTTTTTTGTACAAACTACACTTAGAGGCCAACCTCTAGGAGTGACAGAAAATAGAGTTTATGTACGTTTAATTTGAACTTAAATATGTAATAGGTATTTAGGTAGGTTGAAGATGATGAGACCAACAATACGGATTCAATGTATCATGCCTCTCTACATACACTAAAGCCATAAAGTAGTCTTATTGTGCTCTCTCTTTCCCTCTGAGATCATTTTTGTCTGGTATTGTATCTGGAGTACATTCATACAAAATTAGTCAGGATTACGCCATAGCTTCTTATTCCACTTAAGTTGTGAGTGTTAATTTTATACATGAGTGGCGGGACCTACAGTTTAAAGTCGATTTCGAACGACTGGTTTTTGAGAAAGTTTTCATGGTTATTTTTAATTACTCGCAGATTTTTCGGCAGAAATTTGCTGAGCGGAAATCGCCGAAGAAATATTTTTTCAAATTTCATTTTATTCGATACCTCCGACCTGGGACTCATGTCTAATAAGCCAATACACTAGTAGACTACGGCAACTTCAAACACCTTAACTGTTCGCTAAAGCTCTTGTTGTTCTAACGATAAAGGTTTTTTTGTGGAACATGGGCACACTCTCGCTCATTCTCTCCGTATGTAAATTATTTTTGCTGCTTTTATTTCCGTTTACAGAGCGTCTGTTTTATTTTATTTTTCTTTACCTTCCGCCATTTTTCATTTGAATTGTTTTGTAAATGTTGCACGGTATACCTTGAGGCACTGGGAGACAACAAAAGCCTGTTAAACTGACAATTGGATTAAATTAAATGTGGTGCCAATAACAGAGACAATAATAACAACAACAAACACCTGCAGACAAACAAAGGGACGAAATAAAAAAAGGACGCTTAACAGAATGTTTATGGGTTTATTTAAAAATTTTGTGGAGCTCGGTATTTGTAAGCCGTGGAGGAAATTTTTTAAATTTTTGTACCTTTAAATTTATCTTCACAAGATTCCTACAGGGAAATCATAAAATATTAAAAATGAAAGGAAAAAATTTAAAATTCTTTAAAAATAAAAAGGAGAAACTTAAATAATTCATTATGTTTTAAACAGTAGAAGCTTTTTTGTTACAGTCTTTTCTTCCCTTCATTTATTTTTTAGAATTTTTTTTAAAGAATTTTTCTTTTTTTCAACTTATGCTGTCACATCATTCCCCAAAAATATTAATTTTTTTAAGTTTATTTGTCAGAGCAATTTAACAGCTTAACAGAGCTGTAATGTTAAGCTCTTTTATTGTATTTATGTGGGTCAGCAGGCTGAAGAATACATAGAAAATATAGAATATGGCTGTTGGTGTTTAAAAAAATAACTGTAAATGTAACGGTATGTTGTTCGTAAATTACGTTGTTTAACTCAAAATTTTTTAACGAGACAGTTACCAACTTTGTATTGTAAAAAAAATGTTGTACAGTGTGGCGAGAAATTATTTCTGCAATTTATTTAAAATAGAATGGTTGAAAAATGTTTTCTATGCTAAAGAATATCATAAGCATTTTTATTATTACCGTGAAGAGTTACCTTAGTACTGCAATCATGCTATCAATCGTACTGTCCTCAAACTTTATAGGGCTTCCCTATAAGGTCTTTTCAAAGCCTATTACGTGGCAAACCTCAGAATGGAGCTGGGTGTCGACAATGACAATTCCCTGCCTATACATAGCTTGATAAGGATCCATGTGTTTCTTCCTTCTTTGCATTAATGTCCTTTAGGCTTCAAAAATGCATTCTGATCATTCGTTTTCTTCGTTACAGCATCTACATGTTAATTGTCTTCATTCTGAATAAGTGTTTTTTTAGTCTGCTGTTCCTAACAGTTTGGTTATAAACATTGATTGTGCCCCTCCTTCAATGACATTTATTCAATCACCATTCGGCTTCTCATCTGGCGAAATACTTCCTAAAGTTCAAACGAAACTCAGTTTCTAGTCTGGAATGATAAGTTTGAAATTTAATTGCCATTCAAGAGTGCTCTTATTAGACCATCGGCATAAGACAGCGATTTGACAAGATTATCTGAAAAAATTAAACATACTGTTACGTTTTTACCATTTTAAAAACATTTAAATATGAGTTCGGTAATTGAAAACCGAGTAAAAACAAATATGTGTTTATTTTCTCATAAACTCTCTTTATTGTTTACACTACTTTTGTGTGCCACCGTATGTATACTCTGCTCACACAACTATTCGTCATTCTTACACTTCTGCTCGCGTAAACACTAACAACTGTTCGATTTTCTAACCACGACTTCTTCACACAAGACTGACTGAATTATAACTGACTGCTTGCTGGCCATGTCGTGCCCTTTTATATACGCACGTAATCAGTATGATGAACGTTCTCGATGAGGAGGGTTCTTGTTCTCGCCTTCTCGAGAATTCTATAGCGACCGCATTTATGTTTGTGTATTTTGCACACTTGTCCATCCCTATCTCTCTCATGCTTGTTGTTGTTGGTTTTCTTTCATACTTATCGGTCTCCTTTCATTTCATGTTGTTGTTGGTATATGCAACCAGGTTCGTTGTACATATGTGTGCGTGCAGCTTTTGTTTATCGTTAATGTTAAACGATGTTTTAATGTAAAATAAAATTAGGTCGTTTCCATTTGCGTAACAATACAATACACCAATACGGCTTCAAATAATCCTCGGGATATCTTCACGTTCCTTTGTAGTTTAGTCGATACATAAACCTTCTTCTTTAGTTTCTTTAAACTTTTGTAGTTCAAACAGATCATGATTTAGTTTAGCCATTCAGCCTGTGGTTGATCAGAACTTTAAGCATTTCAAATATCTTCAACCAGCAATAAGGGATCAGGTTTTTTGTTACTTAATTAGTCATTATAATACTTTAGTCAGGACTACAACTTACTATCTTCTTACACCAGCCATTTTTATCCATGATTAGCGGGACCTACACTCAGACTTCTTGTCAGAAGACTGTTTTGAGAAATATTTTACTCTGTTCGAGATGTCTGCGCTGGGATTTGAATCATCTATATTGTACCTAATACACTACGGCAATTTCTTTGTTTTATGTTTTATGATAATGACGAATCGCCAAAGCTCTGTCTACCTTATGATTATGATTTCAATCACAAACTTAAATTCAAAAAGAACGGAATGCTGATTTCTTCCAAGTTATACAAGATTAACGTAGGTCGGTTACACATTACTGATCAAAATATTTGCATGATCTTTCTGTATGTATAAAGACCCTGTATGCATTTCAGTTTGAATATCGTCCCAATGCAATTCTTGTTTGCATAATCATGTCAACTTTTGTTTTAATCGCCAAGACTAAAGCCGCGTCGTCACTGACATCAAATCTTCCAATACTTTATGAAATCAAGCTGTTTTGTCTCAGTGCCCATACACACAAGGCTCTCTGACTCGAACCGATCACTTTAGGGCTATTATTGCCTATTGAAATGCTCTGAACCTAGATATCGAGAAGAATCAGTTTCAATATAAGGAATTAGTGGAGTTATCAAATAGAAAGCTTATATAAAGATATTTAAGCTAATAAACCTGTGTTATTTAATTTAATTTTTTTTTCTTTTTTTTAATGTCCACTCACGTAGGAATTAATATTATGCCTCAAGAGACAATGGTCTCTGTGTTAGAGAAAACAACGACAGCCTTATATCTTGAAATTAAACACTATATTGTATAAAACCTGATAATTGCTTTGTACTATGTTCAGACATGCACTTATATTAAGTAGATTGCAATAAACGACATTATTGATCTCAATATTTCATATAAAATGTCAATTAATTATTAGTCAATAAATTCATAAATTGTTATAACATTGATTAAAACTTGAAATACAGCACTGTCATAAGTACGTTCAGTGAGCATATTACACTTTTCTGAACACTTTCTATTGATATTTGACAACTCAAATGTCAACAACGACAAAAAACAAAACAAAAAACAAAATAAAAACAATGTTGTTGGAACAACCAGCTGTCAAATGAATATTGAATAAGCAGCTGAACTATTAAATTCCTAGCAATTTTGAAATCCTGTTTGTCGTATATGAAGAAAATGAAATGAAAAAATAAGACAAACATTTAAGGGGAGATAAATATATTACAGTTTATATGTCATGTGAAAAAGAGCGAAGAAAAAGTAAAAATAAAGAACTAAACGATTCTAATAAAATGCCTTTTAAGTAGCAATGAATCTCGCTTCTAAAAAATTTTCCTGTATTGTTTTCGCGTACTTCTAAAGAGTGCAAATAATAGTTAAATTGCACTGCATTGACTAAACAACTACTCACTAAATTATATTTTATACCAAATAAACTGGCTTTAAAAAGTCATGCAAAAAACACAATTTCACACTAAACATTTTTTGCAAAAACCCACATAATAAAAAAAGCCGCCATAAATTAATAAAAGGTGTTACAAACAACACTTTACCTCCTTTTAAGGAAACTAATGCACTTAATGGCAGGCCTTCTCTTCAAATAAATGTGTATAAAACGCCGTAATTGCTGGTTTCAAACACGCGATAATTTCCGGCAAAAAGGTGTTGTTAAAAAAACAAAACCAAAGCAAAACAAAAAAACTTAACAAAAAGTTAAAGTCTGCCCAGGGGTTTTAAATGTTAAAATCAAAATTTAAAATAAAGTGATAATAATTTACTGATTAAAGTCAGGATTTAATTTGGCGAGGCTTTACAAAATGCGGCTACTACAGTAAGAGGTGTCTCAAAGATGTCAGGTTTACGACCTAATTTCTCTCACCACACATGCTGTTTGCATTGATTTTATCCATGAGTGGCGGCAAACGACAGATTATTTTTGAAAAAGCTTTTTGAAAAATTTCATGCAATTTTTAACAAAATGTTGCTTTAAAGTTTAAACGATCATCTCTTGAATACTAAAATCTGTTGGCTGTCTAGGGTTAGCAGGTTCACCCAGAAATGTTGACGACATCTGTCAACATTTCTTCGGCGCATGAGCTAATTGAGTCCCAGTCTTTTTAAGCAGCAGCATTGCCTGACTTTCATGTTAAGAACGTTTCCTTCTTCATTTTATAAATTCAAAAGCCACGACGGAAACTTTACTCCTTTTGAAGGTTTGTACCTGGATTACACGGGTTTGAGTCTGTACTTTATTCACATATACTTTAAATACATAGGACATAATATTGAAAGTAGTAGTCTCAGATAGCTTGTAACGGATGATTTTTTAGCTATTATCTTTCTGGCAACACTGGTTTAACAAGCTCATGCACGTTTCGTGTTTTGTTTCACTGTCAAACATCTTCAGTTTGGTCTATAATTTAATCATGAATCGTCTTACAAACGAACAACGCCTGCAAATCATTGTATTTTATTTTCAAAATGCGTCGTCTGTTAAGAAAGTTCATCTCGCGCTTCCTCCATTTTATGGTCAGTTTAATCGACCCACTGAAGCGGCTATTCGTGCTATTGTGACTAAATTTCGCACCAAATTTAAATTGTTGGACATTAAACGTAGAGTGCGAAGTGAAGAAAATATCGCAGCTGTATCGGCCAATGTTAATGATGACCATCAATTATCGATTCGTCGCCGTTCGCAGCAATTGGCCCTCTGTTACTCAACAACGTGGAGAATTTTACGGAAGGATTTAGGTGTGAAGCCTTTCAAAATACAGCTGGTGCAAAAATTGAAGCCGAACGACCTAACGCAACGCAGAATTTTTGTTGAATGGACTCTTGGAAAGTTGGCCGAAGATCCACTTCTTTATCGAAAAATTGTGTTCAGCGACGGTACCACATGCCACACAGCACGCGTAACAATGGACTTATTGAGAGCCGAGTTCGGTGAATATTTTATTTCACGTTCGGCACCGGTCAATTGGCCGCCTAGATTGTGCGATTTAGCCCTTTAGTCTGGATTACAACATAGCTTATCATACCATCCGTGTTGTATGGATTAATTTAAGCCATAAGTGGGGTATTTTTTGTTTTGCAATGAAAGTAAATGAAGACTGACTACAGAAATAATTCTCTGAAGTATTGAAGTCGCCGTAGTCTAGTAGGTAGTATGTTGACTTATTAGACGTAAAGCCAGGGCTCGAACTCCAGGCCAGACATCAAAACGGAACATGAACAAAATATTTCTTCGGCCACTTTTTCTCAGCAGATTTCTGTCAAATTCTCTGCGGGTAAATAAAATTGTCATGAAAAGTTTCTCAAAAATCTTTCGTTCGGAGTCGAATTTAAATGTAGGTCCCCCACTCGTGTATAAAATTAACACACACAACATAAGTGGTTTGAGAAACTAGGTCGTAATCCGGACTGAAGGGTTGTAATGACCAATTATGTATGTATGTATAAGGGGGGTAACCTACAATTTATATTCGGCTTCGAATTACAGATTTTTGAGAAACATTTCAGGGCAATTTTATTTATTCTCAGAAATTTTTCTAAAAATCTGCCAGAAGTCGTTGAAGAAATATTTTCCATTTTTTGTTGTGCGCAAGATGTTTGTTCTTGTCATCACGTTTAATAAGAGACACTATTTACTTGACTACGACGAGCATATAGTGTGCGTTAAAAGAAGCTGTTAAAATTCTAACAATCACCAAACTCAACTTTTACCACTTAAGGAGAGTGCCCGAAAAAATTTGAAAATATTTCGAAATTTTTTGTAATTATTTTTTTTTTTTAATTTTAAAAACTCGCTATGAAATAATTTTAAAATAAAAATAACGGTAATTTATTAATGTACATATATTTTTGTTTAATGTACAGTTTCTTTTGACGCTCACTGTACCTATGATTATTGTGTGAACCATTACAATACTTATACGCCAAAGGGGTACATAATACCATACGATAATAAAATTTTCTCAATCTCATTAACATTTTAATTTCATATTGTGTGCCACAATTACAGCACACAGTTCCTCGTAACTACACAGTATTAGATTTCGAAATATGAATCCGTATAGTAGTTATACACGCGATCTTGTAATATGCAGAAGTCACGACGTTCAAATTCAAAAATTTCATACAATATAATCAACAAGAAACCTTGCAGTATCCTTTGAATTTGTGTTCCGAAAATAATTCTCTTTCTTCCATAACCTTTTCTAATTGGCTATTAAATACCATCGAATAAAAAAGTTTCTTTAGAAGGGAAATCAAGTATTAAGAGTAAAACACCATGAAATCTGAATAATTTAATGAAATAATGAAATTAAATTAGAAGCTCACTGCAAAACATTACAAAGAAAACTCCAGCTATTAAAGTGAACGTTAAACGATGAAATTTTAAGCAAGAAAAGGAAAGAAGGTTGCTGGTTGAAAAAGTGTGGCAAATTTAATTATATTGTGACGGTAGCTGTACAAAGAAGGACAAGGCAACAGCGGTTTCTATATAAATGTTGAAATAAAGAGCAGAAATTTAGCAATAAATTCAGTAATGCTTAGCTTAGTTCAGTGTAAGGGGAAGCAATACTTTGTCTTGTTTATTCCTAAACAAATTTATCATTCGGAAACACAATTTTTTTCTTCCAGTTTTTGGTTTATCTTTTGTTGACATTATATTTTCTTTATTTCGTGTGTTAAGTCATCACTTCCCCTTTCCTACTTCCTCTCCTTTTTTTCCTATCCCCCCCTCTATTATCCTTCCTTTTTAAGGACGTTATGTACAATGGGTCAATTCGACCTCCGGGTACTGTACTTGTCTTAATTGACAAGTACACGTCCTCTAACCTAACCTAACCTAAGTCATCACTTGAGTAGCATTTGTACTCCCTTTTCTGTATATTTTTTCCGTTTGGAAGTTTTTGTCGAATTTCTCTCTGTCTTCATGTAAAAGTTGCGACCAAAGGGTGGTTCATATAGTTCGATACTCTTCTGAATATTCTAAAGAATACCACTTACTATTCTTTTTAACTTTTTTTCTTTACTTAAAGGATTAAAAAGGAACAAATGAAGGCATAATGCTGTATGTATAGATAACATACGTCAACAATGGTTTAGTTAATGTCGTTCAGTTTTGTTTTTGAATGGAAAATATGGCCAATAAAGCGAGATTTTGCAATTAGGCGTAGTAAAAAACTAAAAATTATAAGCTATAGCGTAAAGGATAGGAAAAATGTTCATAAATTTTAAACGGCATTACTTTTTCAATAGGAAAATAGATTTCAAGAGAAGGAAAAGCAAGTGTAATATACACAGTGATTAAAAATTAAATGTGTTTGGTTTGTAAGAAATATGAGCACTAAAAGTATTGCCGCTAAATAACGAATTTTATCTGTGTTAAGCTATTTATTACCAATTAATAACATATTCGAACATATTGTTACGTTTTTACCCTTTTAAAAACGTTGAAAATATGAGCTCGTAGATTGCAAATAAAATACAAAAAAATTTATGTTTAGTTTTAAATCAATTCTTTATTATTCGCACAATTCCATGTGCTATCTTTGGCAACTTGATTCAAACAACAACAATTTGCTTTATTTGTTATTCTTCTTTACACTCTTCCGCGTACACACTAACAATTGTTCGTTAGACCTTTACAAAGGAGTTCTTCAAACCACAATTATTCTCTTTATACGCAACGCGTCTTCACACAAGACTTGACTGAATTTTTACTGATCCCGTTGCCTGCTTGCTCTTCGCGAAATATCTGTAAATGTAAACATGTTGTTTACGTTATTGTTGTTTGTGTATTTTGTTACCGTTTGTCTTTGCAGTGTTGTTGTTGCTTCTTGTTTACTTGCTTAGTGAAAGTTTAGCGTCGACTCCAACGACAGATTTGCGAGAAACCTTTCCACGGCAGGTTTTATTTACTCTCAGAGTTTTTCCCAGAAATCTACTGAGAGGAAATCGCCGAAGAAATATTTTTTTTTGACATATTTCGTTTTGATGCCTGACCTGGGATACGAACCAGGCGACTTTCAATTAAGCAGAAAAACTAGTGTAATATTCCCCAATAAGTTTAGATTCAGAAAATTATACTTTGGATTTTCTACGAATTAATGCAAAAAAGTCACCGTTGGTAGTGTGTTGGCTTATTAGGCATGATGCCCCGATTCAAACACGAGGTCAAACATCTCTAATAAAACGAAATATGAAAAAATATTTCTTCCTCCAAGTAGAATTGTGGCAAAAAGTATGTGAGACTCTTCTTTAAAATGTAGGCCCGCCACTTAGGTATAAAATTAACACACACAACAGCAGTGGCGTGAGAAGCTGGATCATAATCCTGACTGCAGGGTTGTAATGATCAACTATGTATGTAATTGAGAGAATAGCTGCTAAATCGAAAAAAATTCTGTGTAGCTCTGACTCGATATGGAAAACTCATAAAGAAAACTTATTGTTAGTCAAACGTGCTCAAATATTAATAAACAACGTTAAACTATTAAAGAGTTTTACAGTGTATTTGGAAAAATCTTCGACAAGAAGCGACTTCTCAACACTATGCTATAAATTACTAAATTACGCTCTAAACGAAGGAACAAGCACTTAAATATTAAAGAATGAATAAAACTGTTAAAATTTTCGTTTAAAATGCTTTTAAAAATAAAAAATTTGCAAAAATAAAAGTAAAATTTTTAAATTAAAATTGATAACCCCAATGAAAAAACTCATATTATTTGTCTGCCTTTTTATTTACTACAATATACTCTTATACTTCAGAACTCATCATTCAGAAATCATTTTTCTGTTGGCAATAAAATCCGAAAAATAGAGTAAACTAGCAAAAAAAAAAATATAACGAACACCTCATGTATTCCACGCACAAAAATGCTTATACATTAGCCGAGACAAGAAAATAACATCAAAAATAAATTAAAGAAAAAGGAAATATGTTCCGCAATTTATGCGTTATGAACCATAAAAATTTTACACACTGCATTTGACACATAAAAGACCGTCGTTCTTATAATAAAAAAGCCATCATTATTGTGACGGCAAGCAGAAGAACATACTCAAACAAACACTTGCCTCCTGTAATAACTTGAACTTATAAACATTCAAACAAACTCAGGCAAATGGTTGTGGAGCCATACTTTTAACATAAACATACTCTCTGATTATATTCTGCTATTTTTGTTCATACTTATGAAGCTATAAACAGCCAATATATTTACACACTCAATAAAAAAATTACTTAAACTGGGACTTAAAATAACAACAACAAGCAAACAACAACAGGCAATACGAAGACAAAGAACGAAAACTAAAAATTGTTTAACCACAAAACGAACAACTGCAAACACTAATACAGCCAAAAGTCAAAAGGCGAAGAATTACTTATTCTCTATCTCTCTCTCTTTAAATGTTTCTCCCTTCATACAATACACATGTATTCGTACATACAAGTAATAATGCAATCTTAGGGAAAATAAAGTCTTGGCTCTAAATCTTGAAATACAAATACATGGAGACAAAGAGAGAGTGACAGCATGTCCTGAGTAAAACCACAAACGGATAAAAGAAATAAGAAACCAAAACACTTACACACACACACTTAAAGTCTTAAATTGTAAATAAACTGTTTTACAATTAAAATTCTCTTCTTGATGTACGTATGTAAAGCCATGTTGTAGGCTGTTCCCTTTGTGACATGATTTAAATGAAGTTTTTTTATTCTTAAACAACACTATTGTGCGAGAATTTATATACGCTTTTCTAAAGGAAATACATTATTCGGGTACAATTGAAGGATTTTTATAACTGCGGTTTTATAACTCATGTTTATGGAGAAAAATAATAATGACGCAAAGCCACTAGAAAAAATGAAAAGAAAAAAAAAATTATTTTAAAGGCTCGATTTCAGTAAAAGCATTTAAAATACAGCAACAAACAAACAAGGCGACTAAGAGGAATATATCGCGGTTCAAATCTTTAAACTGAAGTAAAATAAAATTGTGTGAAAACATTAACATTTTTTATTTCTTGGAAAGACGCATTGATGCCACTATATATAGAATATAACATCGTAGTCGTTGTAGTCTAGTAGGTAATATGTTGGCTCATTAGACATCTAGCCGCCATTAAAATTCCAGGTCAGACATCTTCAACAAAACGAAATATGAAAAAAAAATATTACCTCGGCATCTACCTCTCAGCAGATTTCTGGCAAAAAATCTGGGAGTAAATAAAATTGCCATGAAAAGTTTCTCAAAAATCTGTCGCGCGGAATCGATTTTAAACTGTAGGTCCCGCCACTCATGTATAAAAAATTAACACACACAACATAAGTATTGTGAGAAGCTAGGTTGTAATCCTGACTGAATTGTTGTAATGACCAAATATATATGTATGTGTTTAATTTATGTACATACCAGAGATCAGCAATGAATAGTTTTTTCGCTACTCATAAGTACTCATGAAATTTTGAGTATGAGTGAGTCAACAGTATTGAAATCCAACTACTCTGATTCATTCGTACTCAGTACAACATTGATTTATAAGTACAAGTTGCAATGAGTATGAGTACAATGTTGACATCAAACTCCTAACATTCGTACTATGTTTGATCCATACGCCTACTCATTCAGATTCATAAATTTAGAAAAATACTTATAATACTCATAAATGATTCGAGTGATACGAAACATTTGCCAAAATTTGCAGTCTTAGCTGTTGTTGCATTTACAAAGAAGGAAGAAAGACACATAAACAAAAAAGACAAAGACAGCAAACAGGGCAAACACACAACCTTCTTGTGAGTATGTAGTGTTCGTAAGCGAATCATACTTATTTTGTGATTCGTGTATACATGAATCATGGAGAGTCGAAATCAATAACATCATGCGTAATGTTAAGTATGAGTACCATGAGTATTTCAAACTTTGAATATGAGTAGTATGAGTATGACATTAAAATAAGTATGAATGCGTATAAGTATCAGAAATTATAAGTATGAGTCGAATATACTCATCGTTTTGAATACTCATTGCTGAACTCTTGTACATACGTCCCCTACAGCTTCTTTGCATAGAGAAGATGAGAGAGAGGAGAATCATCTCCCTCTTCGTAAACAAATAAAATTGTTTTCTTTACAACGGAATATAGCATCTTTCAAATACCGCCACGACTTCTCTAGGTAGGTATCATCCGAAATGTCCAATATTCCATGAATCTGGTGCATAAATCAAGCAAAATTTGATTCTGGATTCTTCTAATTCTAGATTCTTCTAATAATAGGCTAATAGACCTTCGGATCGCATAGAGAATAAATGGTTCATGGCGAAATAGCAAAGATTGTAGAATATCTAGACTGGCATGGCGCACGTTGAACCATTCTTGGACAGAATACGTCCAATCAGGATATAACCTGATTGATATAGTTCTACTCTTAAGGGAAAGAAGCATTGGTTATGTTAGCTTTGATGACCGTTGAGGTTTCTGGCTTATTCGCATACACCTGCGACTTAAAAAAATCTCACATGTTGGCCACGATGGCCTAGTTGGTAATGTGCTAAACTACAAGTGCCAAAGCCGTGTGTCCCACTGATCATTAAAAAAGGAAAAAAAAACTAGCCCCCCTTTTCTTTCTCCTATAAATTATTTTTTCTGTCTTCCAACACAATGCACTACATGAATAGGACATATTGCCTGAGTCCTGACTCCAGAATCAAATGGCGCGATCTCGGTGGATAGTTTACATCTTGCTGAAACCATATCTCTTTGGTATCCAGAACATCCCTTTCAGCCCAAAAAAAAGTTAGTAATCATCGACCTTTAGCGCTGGCCATTAGCAGTGATGTTTTCCCAACTGTGGCAGGAGAAAAAACAACTCACTGACTTTATTATCGTTTGTGAATCACTGCTGAGCTAAAATAAAAGCAATTCTTAAGAAGATAGATAATGGTTAGGGAAGCAAGAGTATCTAGGACAATTTGCAAGGTAGATGGTTACACTGAAATAGTAGTGAGTTGACCCAAATGGAAGCCAATATGGAAAATCTAGTAAAAAATATTTTTTGAATTTTTGATAGAATTGGCTGGGAATCATATACTTCAAAGCACGTCTCTTCAATTTAACACTTAATTCTGACTTAAGTTAACAATAAGTCGCTGTAGTCTAGTTGGCTTATTAGACATAATGCCAGGGTTCAAACCCCAGACCAGGCATCAAAACTAAATACAAAAAATATTTCTTCGGCGACTTCCTCTCAGCAGATTTCTGCGAAAAACTCTGAGAGTAAAAAAATTGCCATGAAAAGTTTCTCAAAAATCTGTCGTTCAGAATCGACTTTAAACTGTAGGTCCCGCCACTCATGTATAAAATTAACACGCACAACATAAGTGGTGTGAGAAACTAGGTCGTAATCCTGGCTGAACGGTTATAATAACCAATTATGTTATGTATGTGTGTATAATTGGAATGTTTGTAGAAAAAAATAATTACCCATCGGTGTCAATTAACTTATAACTTAACTTATAACGTCTAGATGTGGTTTTCTTAAATAAAACTTCATCGAAATGTGGAACAGCTTAAGAATTATTTCATAAAGTGCTCTCGCGATGAACGCAAAATGCTTTTCTCACAACATTTCAAAGCATTACACTTGACTCTGCTATTGGTTGGCCCACTACAACATGTATTTCTATACATACGCATTTATTTGACTCCCCTTCCCTAACACTTACTTATTGTCAATAATGTGCACGGTATTCAAGCAATAACAATAAATGGCACCGAAACTAAACCATAAAATTCTCTATCATGCACATATATTTGCAGTCACGCATTACAATTGGCGTTAACTTCAAAACACATAAGTAAACAAAGACTGCAACAAATACAAACTAATGAAGACATGTTGCATGTTGTTTTCCTATGCAACCATGAAATTGTAAGTAGTTTAACGAAGAACGTGTTCGTACCAAGCAGACATAATGAGACAAATGTGCTCTCACTGCCACTGTCACCATTGGTTTATATGAGTAGAGAAATGCCGCTTGAATACGTGTTACAGTGTAAGAACAAATAGAGCGCATCAAAGAGAATATTATGTGTATAAAACTAGCAGTAGTTTCACCGAGTCCTTCACAATATACGAGTACGTATCTGTTGACATCGATGCTTTATAATGCATTAGTATGAGTGCCTTTTCTTTAGTTATGATGATGATGATGTCTTCGTGCTAGACAATAACAATAATGTGTGTGTACATGGATATTTTATTTATTGTTCTGCTCTCTGTTATTTGCTTTACATCCTGTTAATGGCAAATGTCGCAGCCATTAAGAAAGAGAATGAATGTGCAAACGAGAGTAAATGAAATGCGGTGAACATTTTCCGTTTTAATTAATTTATAAGTGGTCAACGTTTTTTCTTTTTCTCTGTTTTATTTATTAAATAAAGTCATTATTGAACATTAAAGACCAGAAGGTTTGCTTTTCTGAGAAAGGAAGACTTAATTATTAAATACGATGTCCTTGCATGTTTACGAAAAGCTACTGTTTGAACTTGACCTGTGTTTAATATTCAATATGTTGCAAAAGAAAATTTACATGCAATAAAGAAATAAAAAATAAGTACATTATGGTACACTATGGTGGCAATCATTCCATTGAGTCATAAAATTTCTTACAACGCTCGATGGATAGCCTCCAAAATCACTGCCACCCGATATCAGTTTAAATTTGAAGCTTCAGTTATTTTGAATCTAGCAATACTTATGTCATTCTATTCTGTCCCAAAATTCAGTATTTCAGTATATTATCTCCACTGAACGTAAAGAATCGAGTTACGCCTAAGCAACGTTGGGATTTATTGGAAATTTATTTCCAAAACGAAGTCGCCGTAGTCTAGTATGTGGTATGATGGCTTATTAGCCGTAAGACCAAGGTTCAAATCCCAGGTCAGACATCAAAACGGAATATGAAAAAAATATTTCTTCTGCTCGACTTCCTCTCATCAGATTTCCGGCAACTACTCTGAGAGTAAATAAAAATTGCCATGAAAAATTTCTCAAAAATCTGTCATTCGGAGTCGACTTTAAACCGTAGGTCCAGCCACTCATATATAAAATTTAACACACATAACATGAGTGGAGTGAGGAGCTAGGAAGTAATCTTGACTGAAGTGTTGTAATGTACAATTATGTATGTATGTATGTATTTCCAAAACAAAGACCATTGCTGGGAAATTGCAAGAAAATTTCGTTCAAAATTTGGTCGCAGAAAAGTACCAAAGGTGCCCGGTATATGTAAGTTTATTGCTAAAGTTGGTGAAACTGGCTTCATTGTTAATGCGCCAAAACATGAAAGTAATCGTGCAATGCGTACACATGAAATTATCGAAGCTGTGGCTGAGACTGTACATAAGACAAACTCGTCATCATTCTCAAGAATTGATCATTTCACGCACCAATTTTGTGAAAAGATCTCGGTATGACGCCTTACAATGTTCAATTGGTTCAAGAGTTGAAGCCGCATAACCATCCGCCTCATTTTTGACTCGCTAGATGTGCCAACGAGTAACTGCACGATGAAGTCGATTTTGCAAAAAAATCATCCGAAAAGAATGAAGCAAAATAAGCAAAATTTGCGCTATTTGGGGCTCAGTAAACCCAGATGTAGTCTTACACCCATTACGAGTGACTGTTTGGTGCGGCTTATGAAGCGGAGGCATCATTGTCCCATATTCCTATGGATATGAGGATGGAGCAACCATTAGCGTCAATGGAGACCCCTATCGCACCATGGCAAACGACACGTGGTGTTACAGAAACCAATGCAACCATTATGAGTGACTGTTTGATGCGACTTGTGAAGCGGAGACATCATTGGCCCAAATTTCTTTGAAAAATTACGGTTACAGCCTATCGTACCATGATAACCGTTTTTATAACCGCTCTTCATGATATTGATGTGAACGATGTTTGGTTTCAACAGGATGGTGCATCTTGCCACACATCTCATGGCGCAATCGATTTATTGCATCAACGTTTGATGGCCGTTGCTGAAATGGTGATGTGAATAAACCGCCAAGAAGCTGCAATTTGACACTGATAGACTATTTTCTGTCTAGCCCTGGTAAAGAAAAGTATTATGCCGAGAAACCACATACAATTGAGAATTTAATGGCCAATATTCGTGATACCACTGGCGAGATACGTTATGCGTCAATACTCATATCGAAAAAATCTATTTTCTTTTTGGATCCATGAAAATTATCTATTTTCTGAATGTCTAGCTTTAGCAGTCAGATAATCAGTTTGTAAAAAATTTAAAATAATTTAAAAAATTGTATTAAATCCGTTTACTTTTAAAGACTGTCATTGAAAGCTTACCTTGTCCGGTTTGTGACAGTCATTGCAAACCTGAAATGAAATTCAATGTCTGGATTTTCTTGAACTTTGTATTATTCTTGTAACCTTACAATCAAATAAAATTTAAATCCATTCAAGCAGAAAGAAAGTTTTCAACGCACATTTATGCCACTACTTCATCGCCTTGTGGGATGAAAACGTGGGTAAAAGGATTGGTATTCGCAACAAAGTGAAGATGAGCTTGATACCTCTTACAACACTTGTGTTCAATTGTCTACACAATTTTGCATTGAATATTTTATTTTATAAACTTTTGTCTTCCTGCCTTTTTTGCTGATTTTTACAACTGAATTATTGGCGACAGAAGTAAGACGTTTTGCTGGAAACTTAAAAAAAATTGTGTTTTCAACTGAATTTCATTTAATCTAGCAGAGGGCGACACAACACACACACAAAAAGAGGAACTCAATTTATTACGCATGCCATGCCATGATGATATTGTGGCATGCCACACAATACTGGCAATAGTTTTGCAGGAAAAAGAAAAAATTAAGAAATTTTGTTTTTTACAGTTGCCAGTCGCTATTGTGTAAGAAACGCTTTCAAACCAAAGAATAAAAAAAATTGTGATGGCATTGGGAGAAATATTTCGATATTTTCATGATTTACGACATGCCAATTGCGGTAAAAAGAAGTAAAATGCAGATTTCTATGCATTATTGATTTCGTATATATGTTATCGATTTTGTATATTTGTACAAAAAAATTTATCGATAATACATTATCTGGCGCAGGAATTCAGTCACATTGTTACCTATAGTTTAATACAAAAAATTCTTTTGTAAACAAAAGAAATGTTTTAATTGGTGATAAGAAAAGCTAAAGTGTTATCGATTAATTACATTTAATATAAAAAATTAATTGAAAATTCAAAATTATTTTCTAATGTGTTAAAGAAAGATTTTTTTATCGATTATAATTGATTTCGCGTACTTGTTATCGACAAATAATTTTGTTATGTACAAATAATTTATCGATAACACATATTTCTCTGGCGCAGGAATTCAGTCACATTCTTACCTAGAACTTAATACAGAAAATTCTTTTGTAAACAAAAGAACTCTTTTAATTGCTGATAAGAAAAGTTGAAGTGTTATCGATTAATTACATTTAATTTAGAAAATTAATTGAAAATTCAAAATTCTTTTCTAATGTGTTAAAGAAAGATTTTTTTTATCGATTTTCAATTTCTATGCATTATTGATTTGGTATATATGTTATCGATTTTGCATATTTGTACAAAAAATTTTTTCGATAACAGGTATTTGTCTGGCATTGAATTTAGTCACATTACTACGTATAATTTAATACAGAAAATGTTGTTGTAAACAAAAGAACTCTTTTAATTGATGATAAGAAAAGTTAAAGTGTTATCGATTAATTACATTTAATATAGAAAATTAATTGAAAATTCAAAACTATTTTCTTATGTGTTAAAGGAAGATTTTTTATCGATTTTATATGATAAATTAAAGCAAATAATGTCCATAAATTATATTAAACAAATAAAAAGGAATAAATTTTACAATGAAAGTCATTAAATCTAAATATGTTCATCTATTGTTTCAGTTCACACACAACTAAATAACAAAAATTGCTAAATTCTAAGGCAGTTACGGCAGTTGTCTAAAAACGATATGCTCTTGTTCTTGTATATTTATTAATTCAAATGCCTTAACGAATAACTGTTTAGTATTCAGTTCAAGTGATTCGTATCGATAACAATAGACTATCAGAAGAAGAAAAGTGTAAGCGAGTGAATAAATTTAATTAAACATTTAAACAATTATTTATACTCCAACAACTCATATTAGAATTTACAAGTGTAGTTGTACATATGTATATGTATGTGGATATCCTACGGATATGTGGATGTTTATATGTGTGTGTATATGTTAAAACATATCCGACATGAATATTGTCTCTTGTGGACAAATATTCAAACCCGCAGGCAACTCAAGTCAAGTGTACTCATGCATGAAACCGCAAAACATCAGAATGAAATAAAACACAAGAAGCAAAACAAATAGAAGATTTTCGATAACTTTAAAAAAATTTTGTATTTTATTTATTTGATTACACAATGACTCGCATGATAAATTTTTATTTTAAATTTCAATCCAATTTATTTAATGAAATTTAAATAATTGATTGCTAATTATAAAGAAATCGAATCGAAAGAATACCTACGACAATTATTAAGATTACTTAAATATTAGCACGGAAAACTATTTCCACTGAAGTCTAATGTTATCGCAAATTTCTGTTGTTGTAAAATTTTTGTAGAAAATTTATAATCGAAAAATTCTTATACGACGCGTAAGTTATCAATGATTATTTTATAAAAAATGTACGTGATCTTCAAGTTATTTTGTTTTTAAATTTTTATTAGAAAAAGTTTTTTATTAGAAAATGCATTTTGTCGAAGGGTTTTCTATGGAAAATTTAGATTATCGAAAAATTATCGAACCAAAAATTTCATGCAGCAAATGTATGTTATCCAATAATTTTCAATAGAATTGCATGTTATCGAAAATTTGTCTAAAAAAACTGTACGTTATCGAAAATATGTCTATTGAATATTTATATTATAGAAAGCTTTTTAGAGAAGAATTTGCGAGAATTTTTCTATAAAAATGTATGTTATCGAAAAGTTGAAAAAGGCATATATCTAAAATATTCTAGAAAAATTTATGTGTTAGAAAATTTGTCAATCGATAATTTATATTATCGAAAATTTATTTATTGAATATTAATATTAAAAAAATGTTTATGTATAAAAATTTATGTTATCGAAAAATTTTCTATAGAAAAAAAATTATTTTGGTGAAAATCGTTGTTTAGAAAACAATGTTATCGACAGTTATAGAAAATATTTATGTCATCGAAGAATTTTCTACAGAAAAAAATTTATTTTTTTGCAAACCTTTTTGTAGAAAATTAAAAAAAATAATTTTGTTAAAAATCTTTGTATAGAAATTTATTTTATCGACAGTTCTAGAAAATTTTTGTGTTATCGAAGAATTTTCTAAAGAAAATATTATTTTTTTTGTAAACCTTTTTGTAGAAAATTAAGAAATGTTATAGTTGTTGAAAATCTTTATATTTCATCGACCGTTTTAGAAAATATTTATGCTATCGAAGTACTTTCTACAGAAAAGAATTTATTCTGTTGAAAATTTTTGTGTAGAATATTATTTCATAAAAAATTATAGACAATGTTAAAAAATATGTATGCTATCGAAAATTTTTTGTGGATTCTTTAAGTTATTGGAAGATATTCTATAATAAAATTAATAATTTCTAACTTTTTCTATGAAAAATTTTATGTTATCGAAAATTTTCTTTAATGAATATTTAAGTTATCGATAAATTTTTGAGATGGATATACATGTTATCGAAAAATTTTTGGATTAGATATTTATGTTGCAAATATGTGTCTCAACATTTTCAGGAATACGCAATCTAACTTTATTGATGTACTGTCAGGCGTACCACAGGGCAGTCATCTTTGGCCGCTCCTATTTACTCTTTTTATAAATGATCTCCCTTCTGTTATCAAAAATTCAAACGCATTAATGTATGCAGACGATGTTAAAATATTTTTATCATTTAATAGCACTGAAGACCAAGTACTTTTACAAGAGGATATTAACTACTTAACCTCTTGGTGTGATTATAATTTAATGGAGCTGAATGTTAAAAAATGTAAATATATGTGCTTCACTCGATCATCACCAACCAATGGATTTTACACAATGAATGGTGCCGCTCTTGAACTAGTTAATACCTTTAACGATTTAGGGATAGTTTTCGATTGTAAATTGGACTTCAGAAATCATATTACATCAACTGTTAGCAAAGCTACATGTACCCTGGGATTTATCAAACGATGGGCTAAAGAGTTTTCTGATCCTTATGTTACTAAGCAATTGTTTACTACACTGGTTCGCCCAATTCTTGAATATGGATCTGTAATATGGGACCCTCAATACGCTGTACACTCTGACAAAATTGAATTAGTTCTTATTATTTTGTCTTCGTGGTTTAGGGAATGGATGGGATCCTAATGAAAGGTTACCACCTTATGAAAAACGCCTAGCACTCATTAAATTACCAACTTTAAAAAGCCGTCGTAAAATGCCAAATGCTATCTTTCTTCTGAAGCTGTTTAATGCTGTTATCAACTCTCAATTTCTTCTAGAAAAACTTTCCATAAACGTACCTGTTCGTCCGACTAGATACCATAATTTCTTAAATATAAAATATTACACAGTTAACTACGCGAACTTCGATCCATTTCGTAAAATCTGTAATGATTTTAATAGTCTGTATCTTCATATAGATTTTAATAAAAGTATGGAATCCATTAAAAAGGATATAATTTTACAATTAAACACATTTAATTAATAATTTCAATGTTGTCTCTTTTTTAACTTATTGTTTGAATTGAAATCATAATAATAATAATTCTGAATTGATATATAAAATGAATTGAAATATAAAATGAATTGAAATATAAATGTAAAATTTAATGAATTAAAATATAAAATGTAATAGTCTGTAAGGATTTTCCATAGACTTAAATAAATAAATAAATAAAAAAAAAAACATCCAAAAATTTTCTTTAATGAAAATTTAAGTTATCGATAAGTTTTTCTGGTGGATATTTATGTTATCGATAAATTTTTGCTGTATATATTTACGTTACAAATATGTTTGTCTCAATATACAAAAAATTTTTTTTTACGAAAATTTAAGTTATCGATAAATTTTTGCGGTGGATGTTTATGTTATCGATAAATTTTTGCGCTAAATATTTATGTTAAAAATATGTATGTCTTAATATCCAAAAATTTTCTTTAATGAAAATTTAAGTTATCGATAAATTTTTGCGGTGGATATATATGTCATCGATAAATTTTTGAGATAGATATTTATGTTACAAATATGTATGTCGCAATAGGAAATTTTTAAAAGAATTCTTTATAGAATATCAATTTTCCTCTTCAAATTATAATAAAAATATATCATTAATCGATTTTATAAAATTAAATTCAAATTTCTATTAAAATTCGAAAAGTTTGCTGGTAATTGACAAATGTGGTACAAACAATTATTATTGAAATTGTTTTTTATATATATTCCAATACTTAATATTGTTATCGATTATTACTCTCTGGACAAGTACTTCAATATACTGTGTCAACGTAATAATAATAATAGATTCGATATCTACTAAACACCTATTCAATTTCAATCTAATAAAATTGTACTTAAATTCAATCGATGTTTAGTTTGAGTGTGTGTGTGTGAAAAGTTAATAAATATTCATTTTCAATGACTGCTTAAGGATTCCATATGTCATGTTCTATTAAGGAATACTTCATTGAACATGAACTTCTGTGTAAACGACATATTTTTCATTTACTTTGTAAGTAATACGAGTGTAAAATACTATTGTATAAGAAGACCCAGAAGGCAAATAAAAACACTACACTACACTTATACTTTCTCCCATATAATTTACCTATACAAACATGTGTTTAAACTTGTACGCACAAGAAAAGATGTATACGAGTATGAAATGACTTAAAGGTGTACAGTGCGTGGTTGATACAGTTATTTGTAGGTGTGTGTAAAGGATCAATTACTGGTGAATTTATTTATATGCCTTCTGTATTGTAAGGTATAACAGTAAATAATGTATGCGTGTATAGGTATATCCTTTTGTAACTGATTAAGATTCAATCTGTCTCTCAGTCTTTAGTTATACAATGAATTTAATTTCATTGCGAATCTGTATGCGTGTGTAAATCAACAAAAATGCTTCGGTATCCTGAAAATGTATCGAGTTTTTGAATTTGAATTAAACGAGCAAATAAACAAAGACTTATTGTTTCTTTATTTCCACAAAAAGTCGTTTCATTTGCTTCCATTGTGTTCTGCTAGTAAGTTTCCATATGAATGCGTATGTGTCTACAATGTGTATGTATGTACATATTGTATATGGGTTTCTTGTCTTTTACAGACATAAATTACAATCATCAGTGATTTTTGTTTAATTTCTAATACTCACACATTAACAAATTAATGCATGGGATAAGCCTTCAGGTAACAATTTCTATCAGTGCTGTAGGCCTAAGGCTTCACTATAAGTGGGGGCCAATTATGGACACAATATTGGTATGCCGTTGGCAATTGTTTTAATGAATGGATCTTATACGTCAGCAGAAATCATTACAATGTAGTGATAAAACTCATTCACAGGACATAAGGGAGGAATAGCAATCAACGGTCACTCTGGGTAAATACTTCATGAACTGAATAAGAGCAAATTGCTTAGTCTAATGAATGTACTCACGAGACAGTCCGTCTTACATGTACACCAGAACCATAAAGGAGAAGAGGAAAATGATGAATGCATGGCATGTTGTGAATACATGGAAGCATGATTGCTCATTACAATCCTTCGGCCAGAATAACAACTTAACACATTCACATCACTAATATTGTGTGCCTTAATTTTATCTATGTTCGGAGGAACCTGCAGTTTAAACACGACTCCGAACCACACATTTTTAGAGAAACTTTTCATGGCAATTTTATTTTACTCTCAAAATTTTTGCCAGAAATATGTCGCGAAGAAGTCGCCGAAGAGATACATTTTTTTTGTTTTGTTGGAGATGCCTGACCTAGAGTTTGAACCGTGACGTCACTGCTACTAGGCTTTGTTCCATACCATGTGTTACTTAAATTTCTACGTCTCTGTTAATTAAATTGAGAAAATCTCTTGCTGAGGTAAACCATCAATAATTTCTACACATATTTGTGTCTCTTTTCATTCTACACCATAGGTTGGTATGTGCCCTCGTCAGGGGCAAAGGCCAGGCATGATTACTTGCATATAGAAATGTGTGGGATTTTTATTCATTTCACTCATGTGTACTCATAAGGAGTAGAGGCAACAAATATGTGGGACTTTTATTCATTTCACTCATTGTTAATATTTGATTTTGGGGATAAGACAACACAAAAGTTTCGAATTAAAATTTCAATAGTTTTTGCTGTTTTATGGTTACAGAATATTAAGTAGCAAAGGATTTGATGAAATATTTTCTTTTATTTTTTCCATTTCATTTGCATTTTGCTTCATACAATTATTCAATTAATTTTCATGGATATTCTCTACGAATTTCATTTTCTCTAAGCAGTAGCATTACAAATCTGTTTTCTTCTCCCGAACTTATTTATTGGACTAGACTGGACTGCTTAAAATTGTTTTCCATTTTTCAATATGTACTCTTCCCTTGGCTGCACAATAATTGTGTCGGTTTTCATCCAATAGTTTATCGATTTTTGAAAATGCTTCAGATTGGCATTCAAGTGGTAATGTTTTGTCCAATTGCTGCATCAACTAATTGATTTTGTATCCAAATCCATTGGTGGAACTATTCGAAAGAAAAAAAAAGAGAAGAGAAAACAAGAGAAAATAAAATTGTAATGAAAGTGTAAAAATTAAAGGGAAAAGATAAAGTGGTAGGTGGTAATGCACAATAACAAATGGATTGCAATTTGAGGTTTTTCCCAATTTTTATTTAAAACGTTGTAATCATTAGAAGACAGTAAGGGAGTAAGAGATATAAAAAGAAAACACCGGAAAAAATTTAACTAAAATGCTGGTATAAATACTTAATGCCATAAAAAACAACGCAGCAATAGAAAGCAATTTAAAACAATAAATCTCTCTCTCTATAGAGGAATTAAACTGAAATTAAAAAGATAAATTATTTACTTGTCCCCTTAAAAATATGCTTTTGCAATTTTCAATGTTAATAGTTACTTAAAGTATGCAATACTTTGCAGTTTGTTATAGAAAAAATAGGAAAGTTAACGAACAACGAGCTAAGGCAGTAGTTATGTAGAAGCTGAATGCAAAAAATCATAAAACCCTTGGAAAAGTTTAGAAATCATCTGCTCTTCTATAAATAAATTATAGATCTGATAGCCTAGCTGAAGCAGTTTAGACCCTAGCTCAGACATCTCCAACAAATCAAAATATGCAACTTCAGCGACTTTCTTTCAGCAGTCATTTGGCAGTAGCTCTGTGGGAAGATAAAATTCCCATGAGAAGTTTCTCAAAAATCTGTCATACGGAGTGGACATTAAACTGTTGGTTCCGCTGTTGGAAGTCGCCGTAGTCTAGTAGGTAGTGTGTTGGCTTATTAGACGTTCAAGATTCAGGCCAGACATCAAAACAAAATACAAAAAGTATTTCTACGGCGACTTTCTTTCAGCAGATTTCTGGCAAAAACTCTGAGAGTAAATAAAATTGCCATGAAAAGTTTCTCAACAATCTGTCATTCGGAGTCGACTTTAAACTGTAGGTCCCACCACTCATGTGTAAAATTAACACACATACAGCATAAGTGGTGTGAGAAACTAGGTCGTATTCCTGACTGAAGGGTTGTAAGGACCAATTATGTATGTATGTATGTACGTAACATGAATGATGTGAGAAGTTAGGTTGTAAACTTGACTAAAGGGTTTTAAATTTCAATTACGGTAAGCAAGTAAATACAGTGAGCATCAAAAGCAACTGCACATTAAAAAATACATATTAATAAATTACCGTTTTTTTATTTTAAAATTGTTTCATTGCAGATTTTTAAAATTGAAACAAAAAAAAAAACAAAAAAATTACAAAAAATTTCAAAATATTTTCCAATTTTTTTTGGGCACTCTCCTTAATTGGTAAAAGTTTTGTGATTGTTAGAATTTTATCTATAGTGTATTTGGACGTTCACTGTAAGTAAGTGGTGGGATTGATAAAGGGTGCCAAATTTATTTCGATTTTTTTAACTTGTCAAGGTTCATTGAAATTGAATTCTTATGTTAACAAAACCATGAGTTATCGAAAGTATAATTTCTATCAATATAAATTAATTGTTGTATATCAACCAATATGGTAATAAAAATGGAATTAAACTTTGGATTTTAATAGGCTTTAGGTGAAGAAATTAAGAGGGTTTTATAACAATCATATGGCCTCTGAAATATTTCTATAAAAAAGGACCCCATTTGTACTCATGTTTTTTTTTCCAAGAAGCCTTTAAATTGAACATAAAATTAAAAGACCATAAAAACCAAAATTCCTGAAAAACAAATTTAACTGCCAACCATCAAAACGTAAACATTGTCTCCTGTGAGAAATTATGCGTGACTGAAATTTCAATTCGAATTTAATTGTTGTTTAAATAGGCCGTATTATTAGCACGATGTTCTTAAACATCCTTGCGAGTAAAAGATCGTAAAACAAATTTTTTAATTGTATTTTAAAAATTAAATTAATTTCTGTCTGCTTTTTTCTTCATGAAAAACAATTTTATAACCTTGTAAACATTTACAAGGCCAACGTAAAATTTTTTAGTCTTACACGGAAGAAAAAATGGAGGAAAAGAAAGGAAGAAAACAAGGACATTTTATTCGCATTTAAAATGAATTTTATGTACAATGAAAGCAGGTCTTTAAATTGTTGAACCTAAACGTGTTTGTTTTTGGTAAAGAAAAACGAAAATAAAAAATATTGAAACATACATATTCACACTGTGAATTCAATCACACCATCATTCACAATTCATTATTAAATTAGCTATTGACTGCAGGGCCAATTGCCCTATGTAAACGAGTGTGAAATTTATTTCACTTTTTTTGAAAACTGCTCCCGCCCAAGCCTCTTCTGTAAAAAGCTTAGAAACTTAAATTTGACACGTTTGTATGAAGGAAAACTAAGCCTAGAACTGAAAATGTATTCAAAGACAAGGAAATAACGAAGCATCCTTAGAACACACAGAGTAGAACATAAAATATGGCAGAACTGGAGACTTAAATTCCAAGAAACAAACATTGGATATCACAAGACTATGTTGTTAGCATTCTGGTAGCATTCTGGGATTTTTCAAAAATGTATTTTTTATTGCAAATAAATCCTCTTTAGAAATTCTTCTTTTTATTATTATTATTATTTATTCATATAAGTCCAAGGGATTAAATTCAAGGATTATATTCATTTAAATTTCTATAAAAATACTGTAGAAATGCGGCAGGAATTGCCGTCGCCGTAGTCTAATAGGTAGTGTGTTGGCTTATTAGACGTAAAGCCCAGGACCGTATCCCAGGTCAGGAAAAAAATATGAAAAAAATATTTCTTCGGCGTTTTCCTCTCAGCAAATTTCAGGCAAAATCTCCGAAAATAAAAAAATTGCCATGAAAAAGTTTCTCAAAAATCTGTCGTTCGGAGTCGACTTTAAACTGTAGGTCCCACCACTCATGTATAAAATTAACACACACAACATAAGTGGTGTGAGAAACGAGGACGTTGTACAATGGGTCAATTCGACCTCCGGGTACTGTACTTGCCTTAATTGACAAGTACACGTCCTCCAACCTAACTTAACCTAACCTAGCTTTAGAGACGTAAGTTCCAAAAAATAAATATTGGATATCAAAATACAATGTTGTTAGCATTTTGGTGGCAGTTTTGTTGCAAATAAATCCTCTTTTGAATTTTTTCGTTTTAAATTTAAATAAAAAGTACTGTAGAAATGCAGCAGGAAATCCCTTAGAAGTGCATTCAGATCATATAGTTTTGATGGCTACAGGAAAATTTAAAAAGAATCTTTGCGTCTTCATTCAAACAGGCAAGACCTCAAAAGTACGATTTACAAGATGCGAAAAGCTTTCAAAATATAAGCAAATTCTATTCCTGGTTAAACATAAATTGGAAGTCAGGTATTTAGGAATAACACTGGATTTTAAATTGACATGAACGTCTTATATAGACACCATTTCAAGAAAGGGTAGACATGTCATAATGGTACACAGAAGGTTTGCAAGGAAATTATGGAAATTCAACCCACGTATTATATACCAAATGTATACTACAATCATCAGAGCAATTGTGACCTATTGGGGAATTTTAAAACATCTCAAAATTTATTGGACAGGATTGTTGTTGTTGGCATAACTATGGCAATTTTATTAACCCACAGAGTATCTGTCAGAAATCTACTGAGAGGTATTCGCCGAAGAAATATTTTTCATATTTCGTTTTGTCAGAGATGTCTGACCTGAGATTTAAACATTGGCCTCACGTCTAATAAGCCAACACACTAGCTATTACACTACGGCCTTCAGTTGCCAACCTGGAGTTGTAAATCGTGTTACATAGGGTTTTTATAGGACCCAAGAAAGTTATGCGTATTGAGGAGGCTGGCAATTCGAAATGGCGAACGTTATATATTCTATACAATCTAATATCAAAAGTGCTGACGATTTTGAGGCCGAACACTTACAAGATTTCCATTTTTGAATACTAAGGCAATGAGGTTAAGAGATTGATTGAGATTAACTGAATTCGCCGAAATCTAGTAAGTACTATGTTGGTTTATTAGAGGTGAGGCTTTGGATTAAACCCCATGCCAGCCATCTCCACTAAAACAAAATATGAAAAAATATTTCTTTGGTGACTTCCTCTCTACACCCTTCTGGCAATGACTCTAAGAATAAATGATAAATTGCTATGAAAAATTTCTCAAAAAATCTGTCATTCGAAATCGACGTTAAACTGTAGGCCGCGCCACTTATAAAATTAACACTCACAATATAAGTGATGTGAGAAGCTAGGACGTAATTTTGACTGAAGGGTTGTAATGACCAATTATGTTATGTATGAGGTTGTTCTCTTAAGTTTCATATCGTTTACGTATTGGAATAAGATATCAAAAGTTTTCCACGGTATTGGTAAAAATAAAAAAGTTTAAAGAAAAGTAACAAATCGATAAGTGGCAACATAAAATGACATGTTAAACAATGGAGACAAGGTTGCATTGAAATCAACTTGAAAGCTTTTATTTTCATTTTACCTCTTCTTTGTACGTCAACATCAAAAGCAAGCAGAAAACTGCAACAATTTGAAAATGAAATTGTGAATGAAAATATTGATTTTCAGAAACACAAAAATTTTATTTGTTAAACAAAACTAGTGCATTTAAGGATCTAATTTAAAATGAAAAATAATTTTTGATAATTTGTTTTGAATTATGAAATAAACAAAAAATTCTACGCTATTCTATAAAAAAATTAAAAATGTTTTAATCCGTTTAATAATTAATTTGCAATGAAAAATTATGATATAATAAATGAATTAATTTTAATAACACAATCCCGCAGATTAATTATTATATTATCCTGTATTTAAGTTTAATGCCCTGAATAAATATTTCAAAACAGATTATACTCCGTACATATGCCATAAATCATTTGCAACAGGTTGTTTTCTCTTAAACTCAGTGATTTTTTTTGTAATTGTTATCAATCAATATGTCGTATTAAATTTCAATAAAAAAAAAACAATATGTTTTCATACATACACACATATATTGACGAACAAATATAAATATATACCATACATCAATATATTGTTGGCTTATGTATAATGCATACAACAAATAACAAATTGGAATGGAAAATACCCTGCAAACAATGGAAACAATAAGGCCACAATATGATAGGGGGAGTATTGAATATTTTTGACATTTATTTATATGCTTCATGCAATACAAATTCTGTGTGACTGTAAACAGTTGCTCCACAAACATATAAAAATAAAATATTAAACGGAAGAATGAACTACGAACAACCCAACAACATTTTAAAAGTTTAGTTGCTAGTAGTCCAGAAAGTAGTAGTTAGTCCAGAGAAACTTTACATTAAAAAATATATAAATGGTGCGCCAAATACCTTTTTTTTAAAATGCTTTAAATAAAAAACTACTGAATATTTTCTCAAATTTCTTTTTTTATTTGAAAGTACAATCCTTCCGGTTGATAATGGAAAATAATTTCATTCAAATGGCTGCCTCGGCTAGCCATGCAGTAGCCTACACGATCGGTCCAATTCTTAAGCACATTATCGATTGTGTGCAGCTGTATTTCACCAATGGCTTCACGAATATTGTCCTTTTAAGTGTCAATTGTCTCTGGCTTGTCGGCGTAACACTTATATTTGACGACACTCCACAAATAATAGTCCAACCGTGTCAAATCGCAGCTCCGAGGTGGCCAAACGACATCAGCTCTGCGGCTGATAATGGGATCATAAAAAACAGGGCGCAAAACATCGAGTGTAGCTTCAGCTGTGTGGCACGTAGCGCCGTACTGTTGAAACCAAATGTTGCCAATATCCTCCTCTTAAATTTTTGTAAACAAAAATTCGTTCAACATGGCCCGATAACGATCGCCATTGACTGTAACGGCCACTCCTTGCTCATTTTCGAAGACAAATGGCCCAATTATGCCTCTGGACCAAAATCCGCACCAAACAGTGACTCGTTTTGGGTGCGTCGGCTTTTCAATGTATGCGTGCGGGTTTTCTGTGCCCCAAATGCGACAATTTTGCTTGTTTACATACCCGCCAAGATCAAAATGAGCTTCATCTGAAAAGATGATTTTTTTTGCCAAAATCGGCATCTTCTGGTGTAGGCTACTGCATGGCCAGCCATTTGAATGAAATTATTTTCCATTATTAACCGGAAGGATTGTACTTTCAACTAAAAAAAGAAATTTGAGAAAATATTCAGTAATTTTTTTTTAAAGCACTATCAAAAAAATATTATTTACATTAATAAATTACCGTTATTTTTATTTTAAAATTGTTTCATTGCCAGTTTTTAAAACAGAAGAAAAAATTACAAAAAATTTCGAAATATGTTTTGTCGGATAGTGTAAAAGTTTAGTTTGCTGATTGTTAGAATTTTATCCTTGTTGTACAGTTTCTTTCGACGTTGACTGTATTTCCATGCTTTCAGTGTTATTTTAACAAGTTTTTCTAAGCAAAACTGATAATTGATCTACTGTACCTGGTTCCAAAATGATATAATTGCTATTTTAATTTGGTCTCCCTTAACAGTACCAGTAAACTTACAACGTGTAATTAAAAATATTGCTGGGTTATATTGTTTGTAATATTTTCCCCCTGTTTCTTTTTTTCATAATAATTTGTTTATCATTGACACATATTTAATTATTAAAAAATACGTTCGCAGCATAACAAATATTCAAAATATAAATAAAAAATGAAATATTTCGCAAATAAATAAATATTTGGGGACGAAGAATAATAAATAAAAGATTTTTAAAAAACGATTTAAAAAAAATTTATTTAAAAATATTGTTTTAAAAATAGAACACGCAATTGTTGTTAAATTAATCCGAATATTTTTAATTCACGATTAATTTAAAAAATCAATTCTTTTTTTTTTGAAAAAACTGGGAACTTTTTTTTAAAGAAATAAGTGTTATAAGCGTTTCTCGAATACATTACAGAAATGTGAAATCGTTTTTTACATCGAAGTTAAAAATTAAGCCGACGCAAATACTTAAGCTGTCCCTACAGAAAATTCAAAGAAATTCTTGCATGAGGTCCTCCTCTGCAGAGAGGCAAGCAAATCGTCTCACAAAAACTTCGTTCATTGGCAAAAGTAAGATGGCATAATGAACTCACTTGTAAAGACACCAGACAGATCTGGCCCGACATAAATGTATGCAGAAAATAATTTCCATTAACCTACCAAAATTTGATTTGAGCAACATCACAACAGTGATAACAGGATACTGGCCTTTGGGTATTGATGCCAGGAGACTGGTAATGTTTGGAGCTTCATCCACGAGAAAGAAGAGACGACCACATAATATCTTCTCTCATTGTACGGCTTTTGGGAACCTGGGAAGTGTAATTCTTAAGCACCCAGAATTTAATGACAAAACATCTCTAGCCAAAGCCCATTTGGGAGAAATCGTAAGATTCTCTAGGAATGGTTGAGGGATGCCAACCACTAGCTATAATTATATAAGGGAATAGGTAATATCGGTGTAACAACATGACCTATACGACATTGTCCATCGTTTGAGAACCTGAGAAGTAGAAAACTGAAAAAACATGTCTACCCAAAGGCAATTTGAGGAAAGTTCACATCCCCATAAGAATCTCGGCTTATTTGAGGGATGCCAACCGGGAAGTATAGTTAAATGACTACAAAGGTTATATACATAGGTGTTACAATGTTGGGTATGTTCCAATTTAACATACCCTAAACTTGGTTGTTTACACTTTGTGGGTAGTCCATATTCCAAAGAATTTCGTCAAGGATTTTAAACTTGCTTGGGTTGCAATTGCTACTGGATACTGTCCGTGGAAGTATGTATATCAATATTCTTAGAAGACAATTATTCCTTACTTTTAAGTCTATAAAGTACCATCCCACTATTTTGTAGAAAAACACAGAGATCTTTTGAATTTTTCTTAAATTTGGGAATATCTTCGGGAAGGTCTAAAGCTTATATCGGTACCTATTGTAAAACACGGATCTTAAAGTTATAAGATAGAAAAATATTTCTTTCAGCCATGATATGAGTTGGAATATATTTAAGACGATTCTCATTGTGGATCTCAGTTAATCGTAGCCTAGACTTTTTTCTTTTAATCGCCGGAATTGAACTCGGGCATTACATCTCGTAGCTGTGGAAGATATAATTTTTTATTTATTTCGCAACATGATAAACAACTCTTGGAGACGTTACTTTGGATATGCTCTTTCTGTTGTTTTCTTATTTTAGAATTTCATTGCGTTGTAGTTTCAATTTCATTGTTTTTGACAAATTTTAAGTATGTTCAGTACTTTTTCAGAACGCATTACTTGTATAACAATTTTTCCATTAAAGTAGAAGTTCTTGTTTTCGTTTACTAGATAAGGAGTTCTGGGTGTCATTTAATCGTTTCCATGACATATATTGTGGACCTAGTTTCTCACACTACTTATATTGTGTGTTAATTTTATAAATGAGTGGTGGGACGTACAGTTTAAAGTTGACAGATTTTTGATAAACTTTTCATGGCAATATTTGCTCTCAGAATTTTTGCCAGCAATCTGCTGAGAGTCACCGAAGAAATATTTTTTTCATATTTTCGTTTTGGGGCTTGAACCGTTTCCTAATGTCAAATAAGCCAACACACTATCTACTAGACTACATGTGGCGACTAATCGTTTCCATGAATCGCAGTTTACTTTAATATTTCACTAATTTTTAATAATTTATTTAAAATTTCCAATTGAAATGAAAAATGTACCAAAACACTTGTTTGAACTTGAAATAACATAAATAAATGCACCTTTTGATTACTGCGGTCATCCACTGCGGCCTTACCACATAAACAGCAACAATGAATATTTATTACTAAAATGTTATTTTGTTGCTTATAAAGTTTGATAATACAACAAAAATAAAAGCAACTGTTACAACATTATATTAAAAGAAACAAGTTAAGTGCGTTCGAACGATTGTGTTTGACCATAGAAAATAATTTACGGATTTTTACATACAAATAAATTTATTTCTCTTCACTACACGTGTATTTTTCATGTTATAGTCATTTAAACATATAAAAATCTTTTGCTTTTTTACTGTCTGGCCTTTTTCAAAAATTTCATTTTCATTATTCACTTTTGTTGAGTCATGCATTGTATTTTTGTGGGCATTGTTTGCTCCCCAGTAAATTTCAAATCGAAATATGTTTTGAAAGGATTTTTTTTTACAAAATCAGAAAGAAAATAAAGCAAACAAGGCATATATATATATATACAGTGAGCGTCAAAAGAAGGATACAAATCAATCACCAAACTCAACTTAGGAGAGTGTCCGAAAAAATTTTACAATATATCGTAATTTTTTGTAGTTTGTTTTTATTTTAATTTCTAAACTAGCAATGAAACAATTTAAAAATTAAAATAACGGTACCATTAATGTACAATTTCTTTTGACGCTCACTGTACATACAATATAAAAATTCATATACAACTTATGTGTTGTTATATTGTGTTTTTTTCCTTTAACGATAACAAATATTTGTTGATTCCTTTTCAAAGGCTGATAATAAATTGATTCTGTAGGATTCTATACGATACTTTCTTTAAAAAATATTGCAACATCAGAATAAAATTGTTGTAGACTTTGTTAATGGGCAAACACTCTATGGTGGCAGTGATTGAATTCTGGTTAATAGGTTACATAAGGGAATAATATTTCGTTAAAAACTAAGTATTTTAAAAATGGCCTGATTTCGGTCGTATTTATAATATAAACTTAAGTGAAGCAAAAGTTTTTTGGTGTTGACAAACAAAATGAAAATTTACGACGGAGCAACCAATTAATTCCCCAACATGTAAGAATATATTATGAATGTGCAGAATTAATATTTTGGTTTCCATGAATTCACAATAAAATAAACCTAACGCCGTAGAGGTATCTAGTTACTAAAGTCCTTGTATAAATTCAAATGAACTCAAGCAAAATTTCTTCGGCGACTTCCACTCATCAAATTTCTTGTAAAAACTCTGAGACTAAATAAAAATTACCATGCAAAAGTTTCTCAAAAATCTGTCATTTGGAGTCGACTTTAAACTGTAGGTCCCGCCACTTACCAACACGGTTGGTGTGAGAAGATATGTCGTAATCAATACTAAAGGTTGTAATGATCGATTAAGTAACAGGCTTTAGAGTCTCACTTGATTGACGTACAAGCAATCTAAGACCAGTCAATATTAAGTCCTGTTTATTTAATGTTTTGCGTTTTTAATAGGTTTAAGTATCACAATGGCACACATGATACCTAAGTACGTCCATCTGATTCCTTAGGGAACGGCCGCCTATACCTAATAGGTTTAGGTGCATAAAGTGCTGACTCAAACCCAGGTTCAAAACCTGAAAAAAGGTTTCTTTAATTTTCTTTTTTTGAATGAATGAAATGATTCATGACAGTCAGGCAATGTTGCTGTTGCTTAAAAAAACTAGGACTCAGTCAGCTTATGCTCTGAATAAATGTTCACAAAGAGCGTTATTTCCGGGTAAAACTGCTTATCTTGTACAGACAACGGTTTTTAGTATCGGGGTATAATCATATAATGCAACGATTGATGAGTCACATATCAAGTAGAAAAAAGGCAATCAAATGCTCTGTTTCACAAAACTAATGAGAAAAATACTTCACTGTAATCGGAACTCATCATGCCTATTACAGCTATTGTATGTCACCAGAAGATATGGTCCAGTATCTTGAAGTCATGAGACTTCTCCAAGGCATACAAAATAAAATTAAGGTACTGGTTATTGAACATAAGGTATCTAACACGTATCCACTAAAGTGCTCCAATACGATAGCCTGTCTTTCTGGATATACATATGTACAGACGTATTTGTACAGATAGGATTACAACCTAGCTTCTCACACCACATATGTTGTGTGCGTTAATTTTATATATGAATGGCGGTACCTACAATTTAATGTCGACTCCAAACGACAGATTTTTGAGAAACTTTCATGGCAATTTTATTTAGTGGATATGGCCTATTCATCAATAAATGAATTTCAGCATGCAGTTAAGAGTTTTACAAACTTATGTTATTATAGATCACAAACCTATTTGCTTTACATTAGTGTCTGGTGGCATAAGCTTTAAATGTTTAGAATTGAAACACATTTGATGCCATAATAATATCAATTAACCAATTTGCCCAAAAGTGCCTAAAATGTTTCCTTTGCCGTAGTTCAGAGCCATCAATTGAATTTCCCATTTTTTGGCTGTCATTTTATCGAATGTATGTATGTATGTCGAACCAATTTATGCCAAACCATGATTTGCTCGTTTTTCAATCGTTTTTGTGCTTCAAAAATAATCATCAAATCTATTTTTTTTTTTGCCTAAATTTGCCTTATACATGACATAGGCTAATAATAAAAATAATTCAATTTGGATGATAATGGTGATGATGATGGGCTATGTTATGATGTCTGCTGTACAGAAAATAAAAAAAAAGTATTCAAAAAAATTGTTACACAAAACAAATAAATTTGTGAATGGAATATGCAGGCCGCACATTAAAATATTTTCGTTCTTTAAAAAAAAAAAAAAAATTATTTACACAAAATAAAAATGGATGAACGAAAGGAAGAATATTTTCTCCTCTCTATGACTCTATATAGACGATATATGTATGTGGTGGTACAAACAGCTGAAAAATCATTGTTTGTTGGCATAGTAAAATTGGATTTAAAAAAATGGAATACATGGGCCTATTCATTGCCTATGTGTGTATATTTTTAGAAACAAATGGTACAATTTTCTATTTCCTTTATTAAACTGTAAAAATTTTAAGAGTTCTGCTGTTAAATAAACATTTTGGATATAAAAATGGGAAAATAGATACGCTTTTTGAGCGTGATTACTACTCACGTGATTTTGAATCGTCAAAATCGTCTGAGTATCGACATGGCAATACAATCTAATAAAGAGAGAGAGAAAAAAATAACAATTGAACAATGGGACGAAGAAGAAAAGAAAACAAAACAAAGATCGTAAAGAAATCAACCAGAAGATGAGTTGATTTAAAGCAGACCCCTTTTAACAGACGGAAAATGCTAATGGGTTTTGTTGAAATATTTTTAAAAAGATTAATGTATTGTTATCCTTAAAGCACAGCAGTTCAAGCGTAAAATAAAAACAACATTTGTAAACAAAATAAATATTCAACATACACCACACAACGGGAAATAAAACGGAAAAAGAGGAAATACTTGTAAATCACAATGAAATAAACTGATAAACCAAAATCATTCACTGGCTTCCTTTATTTGGAGATTGAATAACCCTTTCTTACACATCATCCTTCAGATTTAAAAACCGAAATCAATAAATTCATGTAAAATCACGTCTCATGGACTGGTGGTTGAGATTTTATTTTTTATTCCTTTACACCTCCTTTTGTTTGTTTGTTGATTCAACACAATATTTTAAAAATAAATTCTGTTCATTTTTAACGTGAAAAACGTTTTCAAAAAGGGTTTTAAACTATTAAATCAAATGGTTGTTATAAACATAAATAAGAGGCAGAATGATTCACAACAAATTGGAAAACAATTTAGGAAATCAAAAATCTAAACAATATCTTGGATATCATAGGCGAGGCTTCAAAGGAATTTATTTACAAAATTTATTCACAATGTGGAAAATAAAACATTTAAATTTCAAGTGGATAAAGTGATGCTGATAAGAATTTAAATTGACTGTTTTAATGATCAAACCAAAAAATGAAAGAAGTTCCCAATAACTTCTCCGAAATCATCAATTATTTGCTTGTAATAGTTTTATTACGAGGACAAAAGGATATGATGTGATTTTTGTTGTCAAGGCATTCGATTACAGTGGGTTCTGCCATTAATGTAACAAATTACCGCGCACAACATAAGTGGTGAGATAAAATCAATCGTAATACTGACTAAAGTCTTGTAATGACCAAGTATGTGTACATGTACATATGTATGTATGTATGTGGTTGGAATGTTTCTTGATCTCTATTATCTACTGCTACATTTCTAGATAGCTCTGTACTTAATTTACACATACATACATATATAACACAGCCCTGCATGGGTTTTGCAAATAAGATAGCTCCAGGTGTTTCCGAAGGCATTTTTCAAAACCTTTCCATCACGTCAGGTTTTGGAGAAAAAGGGGGTTGAAACCCCTAAAATAGCGTTTTTGGCCATTTTTGAAACATTGTAGATCTAAACATTGACGTGCTAGAACCATCGCTATTATCAGAAATTGACAATTGATCTTTGCTCTTTAAAACGAGCCCAAAGCCAAATTGTTTGCATGCACTCTTAAAGTAGGGGATGGGTTTATGTCAAGGGGCGCAAGAGAAAAAGAAACACATTACGGAGGTCCTTAAAAATTAATCAGATTTACTTGAAAATTGTTACTCAGGGGTTTTTGGGGTCGCTGATTACAGATCTTCATTCAGATTTAAAAAATTCAAAATGGCGGATCCAACATGGCGGTTAAGTAAATCCGATTAATTTTTATAAACCTCGACCGCCATTCATGTATTAAATTACCGCAGACAACATAAATGGTGAGATAAACTAGGTCATAATCCTAACTAAAGTGTTGTAATTACCAATAATGTATACATGTATTTTGGAATGTTTTTTGATACCAATCTCCATTGTCTACTGCTACATTTCTAGATAGCTCTGTACTTAATTTACACATATGTACAGACATACATACATAATTCGTCATTACAACCCTTCAGTCAGGATTACGACCTAGTTTGTCACACCACTTATGTTGTGTGTGTTAATTTTATACATGAGTGGTGGGGACTACTGTTTAAAGTTGACTCCGAAGGACAGATTGTTGAGAAACTTTTCATGGCATTTTTATTTACTCTCAGAGTTTTTGCCAGAAATCTGCTGAGAGGAAGTCGCCGAAGAAATACTTTTTATATTTTGTCTTGATGTTTGGCTTGGGGCTCGAACTCTGGCTCTGGCTACACACTACCTACTAAACTACGGCGACGGATGCATTGGTTTCTGTGGGTTTTCTGTTCCCCAAATACGGCAATTTTGCTTATTAAGGTACCCATCAATATGAAAATTAGCTTCAACCGAAAAGATAATCGACTTCATCGTGCGGTTTCTCGTTGGTCCATCTAGCAAAGCAAAAACAATGCGGTTGGTCATGCGGTTTCAACTCTTGAATCAATTGAGGTGTCAAGGTGTCATACCCAAATCTTTTCGCAAAATTCGACGTAAACAGGAGCGTGAAATATTCGATTCTTGAGAATGATAACGACTTGATGTTGATGGATTCTCACGCAGACTCTCAGCCTCAGCTTCGTTATTTTCGGGTATATGCATTGTACGAGCATGTTAACGTCTTGACGTATCAGCAGTGAAAAGAGTTTCACAAACTTTAACAATAAACTTGCATATATCGGGGACTGTTAGCCCTTCTTTGCGACCAAATTTTGTGCGATATTTTCGTACAATTTCCGATCAATTATCTTTGTTTTTCGAAAATAAATCTCCAATAAATCCCAATGTTGCTCAAAGGTAAATTGATTCATTACGTTCAGTGGAGATAATATACTGAATTTTGTAGCAGAATAGAATGACATAAGTATTGACAGATTCAAAATAACCGATGGTTTAACTTTAAACCGATAGGTGGCCCACCCTTTATAAATTTATACAGGTCAAGAAGAATTTGATGCAGTGGGTGTAAAACACTATGCCATTAAGATATCAAAAGGTCAGTTTAGCCAAAAACAGACGCCCATAGCACATAAAACCTTTTTGAATAAAAAATTGCTTTCAAAAGCAAACTTTACAGCTAACAAAACCTCCCCTTTGAGTTTCATTTTTGCTTTGGGGTGGTTCTGTTGCATTATATTGTTGTTTGTTTTTTGTAAATATTATCGAAGTTATTTTATATTTTTCAACGTGAATTTCAAGTGTTTAATGTTTCCGGTCTATTGCCTTGTTGTTGTCTGTTCTTTGTTTAGGTTCATAGCTGTCTACAAAAAGTTTTGCCAAAGGTGTGTAGGAAAAAGAAAAGAGAAAGAAAAATTAGAGACAAAGTATTTATCTGCTTAAAGAGGCAGAAATAAAAACTTTGTAAGACCACAACAATAACATCAAATTAAAAACAAAGCAAAGGGAAACGGAAATATTTTAGGAATTTACAGGTGCGTGTTAAACGACATTAAATTTGTGAAAACAGGAAACTTTACAACACTTTTTTGTAATACCACTCTCTGTCTCTCTTTCACTCCCTCCTTATCTCTACAATTTCTTCTATTTTATGAACTCTACTTCGTAATATTTTTTATTTTACAAACACCTCTTAAAAGAATACATAAAACCAGTCTACTGGTGCCTTTTTATTTGCTTCAAATAAAGTGAAAATTGTGGGTTTGTGTCTGAAATAAAAAAAAATATTATTGTTGTTGTGAAGATAGAACAAACTAAAGCATTAATGTGGCTGAAATTAAAAGAAGTAAAGAAACCATCAAACATACCTTCTTGTTGGTTTGTAAACAGTCTACAACACATTGTAACGCAGTTTTGAGGCCCCAGGGCATTGTTACATTTTGTAAGGGGTTAACCAAGTTGGGCTAAATCTGTAACAAAGCGAAGAGCGAAGGAACATAAAGTAACCAGAGAAAGAAAGCCTTTAGCAAAGCCTACGTATAGAGGGAGTTATAAAAATAACACAATTTTTAATTATTTGTACATAAAATTTAATAAAAAAAGGATTAAAAACAGACCGAAAAGTTTTTAATTGCTTTTGTTGTTACAAAAAAATCTGGGAGTAAAAAAAATTGCCATGAAAAAGGTTCCACGGTTTAAAAATCTTTCAAAAATTTAACGTTCGGAAGCGACTTTTAACTGTAGGTCCCATGTATACAATTAACTCACATAACAGAATTTTTGTGAGAAGCTAGGTCGTAATCCTGATTAAACTTTATGTCAACAGTTAAAAAATTATACGTACGTCAACAGAAGCAGACCCGGCTATGTCCATACATTTTATATGGAATTTACTTGTTTCTAAGCTTATTTCTGTGTTGATTAGAGTGTACTTATGTTTTGTAGTTGCATTGTTTTGTTTCATTTTAATTTTTGTTTTGTTTGTAGTTTGTGCATCCCTCATAACGAGCTTCAATGAAAATGCGGCATTTTTGGAATATTAGCCGCTTTATACTTTCCGACAACGGAAACATACGTCAACAGCTTCAAAATCGATAAAGCTGCAGCCATAACGGATTTATTTTCAATGCTGAATGATAATCTACGCAGAAATTACGTAGTATGTCCAAACCTGACAGTTGATGAACAGTTGGATCCCTTCCGTGGTGGTACTGGGTTTACTCAATACATACCATCAAAATCCGCCAAGTACGGAATTAAAGTATTGTGGGTATGCGACTCCTTCTCATCCTATCCAATGAAGGAAGAAAGGGGAATTGATACTGGATTGCCGGCATCCGGCGAAGCGGAAAAAACGTAGGCGAGAGGATGAAGAACTTGTGCGTCAATCTTTTTCCTGAAAGTGGACGGAATATTGTTTGTGATAATTTCTTCACAACTTATAACTTAGCGAAAAGTTTAGTGATGGACAGCAGTTTATCAATGTTAGGTACAGTTAACAGTCTCTGTAGCACCATATTTCGCTTTATCTAAAGAATGGGAACAGGAGTCAACTACATTTGGTTTCAGTAACAATATTACCTTGTGCTCTTACATCCAAAAAAAAATAAGTCGGATGCATTATTCATGGGAAGTGCAAGGTCCAAAGAAAAAGCCACTCATGATCTTAGATTACAACAAATATAAATGTGGCGTTGATAATATGGACAAGCTTTTAGCAGAATATTCAACAAAGCGATGAACAAATAGATGGCCCTTGGCTTTATTCTACAATATACTAGACCTCGTTGCCCATAATTTACGTTGCGAATAACCCAATGTTAAAAAGTTCCACAAGCCGCCGTAGAATGTTCCCACACAGCCTCAGCAAACAACTGGTAAAGCCTGAAAGAGAAAACAGAGATAAAAATAAACATTTTATAAAAATATTTTCAACACACAATGCTATTGAAGCCATATGTGGGGAATCTTTGAGCGTAAGAGGTGCTGCAGATAAAAGCGTGGAAGAACCTGACAGCACTGGTAGAATGAAAGTAAAAAGTGATTGCCACTTATGTACACAACGTCGGCCAACCAGCAAATCCTGCAAGTAATGCCACAAGCCCCTGTAGGTCACATCTTTGACTCCCATTCGCCATTTTTACTTATTTTTAGTCTAGGAATAAGGTAGAAAACACTACTAGTGAGGATATCAGGAAATTTCAGGTTAATACAGTTATTACTTCCTGAGATACGGCAATATAAAAACACAAAACATACCCGGGTATGTATCTGTTGACATAAGGGTTAAAAATCTTTTAAAAAATCTGCTTTCAGAGTCGACTTTAACACACGCAACAGAACTGGTGTGAGAAGCTGGGTCGTAATCCTGATTGAAGGGTTGTAATGACCAATTATGTATGTATGCTTATTGGAAACAAATCTTACATGCCTCATTACATATTTATGAGCTTTTTTCTTATTTCCAGAATTTAACAACAATTCAAAAGACAGAATATCCGAAGTGGCGTGCAGTTGTCAATGCAATTTAAAAAAAACACTCTTTAATGCAAATTACCAAGGAGACATCATTGGACTACACTTCTTCAAAGACAATGGAAATTTGCTATGTTACAGTAAACAAAATTTTTATTGCTTTCATTTAGTTTAAAACCTTTACCCTTTCATGCAATTCTTATAAAAATAAATAAACCATGAACTCATATACGAGTGTATCATTTAAATTCATTGCTTAATATACAGTGCAAAGCAAATGTCTTAGTACGGCAATATATTTTAGCAATTTCATGAATTTTAGCCAAAAGTTTGTATAAAAATTTAAAGTTTATATATTTATTTTTATTAATTTATGTCTATTTTATTATAAAACCAAACAGTTTTTAATGTTTCTCATAAAACAAGAGAAAAATTAGGTAAAGTTTCAGATGACTCCATAGGTACCCCCAAGAAGAACCCTGAGTAAATTTAAAATTCAAAGGCCTAATATATAAAAATGTTATCCCCTGTATGTAGTAGAATATCTCTTAATGTCAAGCACTCCATTTAACCCATTTGTAATTGAATATACATGTTTTGTTTAGAGTTTCCTGGTGTCACCATAAGCAAATTTTTCAGTTGACTTTTGTTTGAGGTTTAGCGATTACGTAACCCTTCTTTCAAATGATCTTCTAAATAATTTCTTGAAGTCATATCGGGACTTTGTGCAAGAGTATTAAGCCTATGGGGACTTTTTTTTATCAAAATATATTGTCCTACTAAGACTTTTGCTGTCCACTGTATGTGCATATAATCAATATTTGCTCACATACTCATATTTATGTATGTGTTTTGACTTTATTATTGTTGATAATATAGTTTATATTGCTTAAACCAATAAATAAAGATAATAAATCCTTAAAGAGAAAAAATAGAAGTGAATAGAAGAAATTTAAACTTAACTTTATCTGGTTTGGTATGAAATCCAATATCATCTCTTACATCCTCAATTTACTCTCCATGTGTTTCCATTTCCATATATTTACTCAGAGAAGCATAACAGTAAATACGAAGTATGAGATAAAGTATAAGAATGCATATGAGTTATAAGCAGTTTTACAAGCAAGAAAATACATAAATAAGCAGTAAAAAACAGTACATATGCAGGTGTATTGGTAAATATTATGAATTCATCATCGGTATCATTATCGTTGCTATTATGAAAAATAATACATCAGAAACACACTTGTTTGTATAGGAGTGAATATTTTTTAATATTATCGTTTGATATCACAGCTCTGCTAATTTTGATTTTTTTGTGCAAAAAAGATGCCTCCAGGTGTTTCCAAAGGCATTTTGCGCGCTAAACACGAATGTGGGTTCAAAAACTTTCCATCACGTCAGGTTTTCGAGAAAAAGGATAGCATTTTTGGCAATTTTTGAAAATTTGTAGATCTAAACACTGACGTGCTAGAACCATCGGTATTGTTAGAAATTGACAGTTGACCTTCGCTTTTTAAAATGAGCCCAAAGCCAAATTGTTTGCATAAACCCTTAAAGTAGGGGGTGGGTTTATGTCAAGGGGCGCAAGAGAAAAAGAAACACATTACGGAGGTTCTTCAAAATTAATCAGATTTAATTGAAAATTCTTACTCAGGGGTTTTTGGGGTCGCTGATTACAGATCTTCATTCAGATTTAAAAAAATTTAAAATGGCAATTTCAAGTATCAAGTTTTTGCAAGAAATCCGCTTAGAGGAAGTCGCCGTAGAAATATTTTTTTATGTTTTGTTTTCATAGAAACGTCTGATCTGGTTTGAACAGTGGCCTTACGTCTAATAAGCCAACACACTACCTTCTAGACTGCAGCAAATATTATATATAGGGTGGGTAATTCAAAAGTTTAAATTTAAAAATGCAATTAAACCAAAAGCTGTTTGAAATCTATCCAAATTTTTTTTTTATGTGAAGTACACGTGTTTCTATTAGAAATGGCGGCTAGCCTCACAGTACCTCATTCGATCTAACCAATTTTCGTGCACTTTTTCGAATGTATGGGGTCGTATCTTGGCAGTGGCATCAGGACTGTTGGCCTTGAAATGCTCAATTGTCTGTGGTTTGTCGGAATAACAATTTTCTTTAAGGGAACGGCGCAGAAAATAGCCCAATGGTGTCAAATTGCAGCTTTTTGGTGCCACATTGACAACACCATTTTGGCTAATTAAACGGCCATCGAATGTTTGACACAATAAATAGATTGCGGCATGAGATGTGTGGGAAATTGTACTATACTGTTAAAACCAAACATTGTTCACATCAATACCATGAAGAGTAGGTACAAAAAAATCGGTTATCATGGTGCGATAGGTGTCTCCATTAAACGTAATGGTTGCACCATCTTCATTTTCAAAGAAATATGGGCCAATAATGCCTCTGCTTCAAAAGCCGCACTAAACAGTCACTCGTAATGGGTGCATTGACTTCTGTGAGTCAAGTGTGGGTTTTCTGAGCCCCAAATACAGCATTTTTTTCTTATTATCGTACAGACCAAGATGAAAATGAGATTTATCTGAAGATATGATTTTTTTTTTGCAAAGTCGATATAATCGTGCAGTTTCTCGTTGGTCCAATAAATCTGAATGTTTCTCAAGCGCAATTCAATTCATTTCATTCAGTGAAGATAATATACTGAATTTTCTGACAGAATGGAATGACATAAGTATTGCCAGTTTCGAAATAAGCGATGGTTTAAATTTAAACCAATAGATGGTCCACCCTAAACATATTATTCTGAAATCTTTCCCTGATTCCTTGAACAATCGATTGATCAAAAATTAATGTTTATCTCCTTATCCTTATGAAGCACTTTAAAAATGAAACATTTTCTTGGAGGTCTCTATGAATTCGTCTTAAAATTCAAACTCAACAGAATGCAATATAATTCATTTTAATTAATTTTATACAACGAAATTGCATTTGGTTTTTATAACAAAAGTGCACATTCTTCTATTTGCATACAAACGATAACTAATTTCTTAATACGATTTGGGTGCTACCGTGCGTATGAGTAATACACGTCTATGATGTCTACACAACAATAACACTCATACGCTACCGTATATGAATTGAGTTAAAGAAAATCAAATTATCTTGTGTAGCAAAAGTAAAAAAGTTTTCCTTAACAAAATTGAAAATGTTTAGTTAAGAAAAATAAAATTTAAATTAAATAATATTATGGTTTATATTATATTTTTTTAAATATTTTTATTTAAAAAAAAATTAAATTTTATCAATTCGAATTTTTTCGTTTTCTTGCAGTTATAATTAAATGAAATGGAAATCAAGGAGTAGGAGTATTATGGAAGCAATACGTACAATAAGATTTTCAATAAATTTCAAATAAACTTCTAAAAATATTAAACTTGTTGACAATAAAAATATGAAACATTTTATCTTTAAACAAATGAATGTTTTTCTTTTAAAATATGACAATGAAATTTTTATTTTTTTAATTCAAATTAAATATGATTTTGCACAATAAAATATATAAGTAAGGTATTTTATACAATAAAAATTTATTTAATTTCTCTCATTTCGACACTGTAAACTCTATATGTGTCTATAAGCTTCAAGAACATATTGCCTAGGATTCAATTGCGTATTAATATGCGTGAAACCAAGTTCTTGACAGTAAATGCATTGCAAGTGCTACGCTCGTAAGCGGTAGGGTTATATATAGAAGATATGTATGTCTCAAGCACGATTTCTTTATAAATCACTGACTGAGAGACATACTACGCCTATGATGTTCTAACAATTGGCCAATTCACACGACTATGTATCGTGCATGTTGTATTGAATACACTTTTTGTTTGTGAGCGCTCTATGCTATACTGTATTGTGCATTTCGCAATCCAAACATTGAGAAGAAGAAGACCATTATTAACAATTTGATTTTCAAGCAACAAGATGAAAAATATTACGAAGACAAGTAAATTAATTAATTATCTGTGCGAACAATTATAATTTTGAAATGTTAATTGTTGACTTAAGTTGCGTAGAAAATATTTTGTATTTTTTATTCTTCTTCTTGATTACTGGCGTTTACATAAACTGATAGCACGAAACCAACACAACACCCAAAAAATGTGTATAAGTGCACCGGATTTTATATGAAAATTATCAATAACAAGCATACACTGTTATATATTCGTCCAGCAATACAATGAATACAACGATAAAAGGGCTTGTGTGAATAGCCCATACGAGTTACGAAGAAAAAAAAGAGAGGTAAATGAGATGCCATACAAAAAATGAAAATGGAACGTGCCACGTGAGAATTTTTCGAAATATACGTACGTACGTGCACAAGTAATTGGTCAATCAGGACTATAACCTAGTTTCTTACACTACTTATGTTATGTGTATTAATTTATTAGATTTATGAGAAATTTTTCAATAGCAATTTTTTATTTACTCTCAGAACTTTTGCCAGAAATCTGCTGAAAAGCAGATTTTTTGGAATGCCTGACTTGGGGTTTGAACCGTGGCCTCATGCCCAATAAGCCTACGCACTACCTAATAGACTAAACTACGATGACTTCAAGTACCATCCAATTTTATGCTCTCATTACTTATCTGTTATATGATCATGTTCATGTACTTGGTGAGGCAACAGACAGCCCATAAGATGGTAACCAATATTGTCGATATTGTGGCAATAAAAATCATCTGGGCTTGACAAATTTATATGATCATTCATATGGTGGGCTACCATATATATGTTGGACAGCCAATGAATGTGAATCAGAAGCTAACGAAATTGCGGAAGATCTTCATATACTAGATATTAAGGCTTGGTTAATATGAAAAGAAGTTGTAAGATTAACTGCTGCTAGTGAGGGTACATTTTGGATTTGTAAATGTAGAAATCTCCATAGTCTATTAGATAGTGTGTGTGGCTTACTAGACGTGAGGCCATGTCCATTAAAAAATATTTCTTGGGCGACTTCATTTCAGTAGATTTCTGGCAAAAAGTCTGAGAATAAATAAAACCATTGTCAGAAAAGTTCTAAAAAAATCTATCATTTGGAGTCGACTTTCATGGATAAAATTATAGTGGGTAGGAGAAGCTAGGTTGTAATGCCCAATTGTATATGTATGTAAATGTAGTGGTAGTAGTAAACATTTGCAATGTTGTTGTTTGCTGTATTATTGCTGTTGCTGCTGTACTACATAATAATTAAGACCAATTGTCATAATTAGCAATGAAATTTCCGGTTGCTTATGTTTCCGTTTTCATTTTTCTACTGCATGACAGTTTTTTTATTTTTTGTTGTCATTGCTGTTTGTCGAGGGTATTTTTTTTAGTGTTTGTGCTTTTGTTTCCCTACCTTGTCAGAGGTGAAACGAAAGGAAACAGGTCGTTTTTATATGCTTGATGCTGTAGTGTAGAGTTTCAATAATCAAGAGCTGTGGTACTGGTGGCTATTGCTGAGGAAGCCAGTAATTCATTTCCTTTTTTAAACATTGCTTTTAATTTATTTCATATTTAATTTATCTTTTAAATTTCATATGAAAGTGTGTGTTGTTTTTTACTTAAAACGCTTGTTATTGTATTCTGGGGGTATTCATTCGGCAAGTTAGAAAATTTTTTTGAAAGATTTTTTTTGAAAATCATCACGATTTTCTAAAATTATTTTATTTGTGGTTAAATGACTTTTTATTTTGTTTGGATACAAATTAAATATATTTTAAATTATTAAAAAAAAAAATAATTTTTATTGATTTTATTTTCATTGGTTAAAGGTTTCCCGTGGTTACTGTGGTTGCCATTATTTAACAATTTAAAAAAAATTTTTTTTTCATTCATGTGTCAAACAAAGTGTATTTAAAAATTGAATTTTCTACCGATTTTTTTTTCTTTTTGTTGGCAATTTGATTACGTTTTAATTATGGTTGTATATTTTTTAATTGATTGTTCATGTTTATTATTTTGTATTCTTTCCCCCAATATTTTTAAATTATTTTCAATGAACATTAGCTTTTGGCATATTAAAATTGACTTCAATATGGATTTGTTTTAAAAAATATTTTAATTGTGTGGTCCTTTATATTGCTTCTAATTGGCAGTTTTAGAAAGTGATTTTATTTTTAAGTTGATACCATGAAATGTCAAATTTAATTACAAAATATAGGAATAAAAGTAGTTGAAGCGATACTCTTTTGGAAATCAATTTAATAAAAGCATAATTTATGACGCTTGACTTTGATGCAACCCAGAGGCATAGCCATGCTAATAATAACACAGCCCTGCAAATTTGGACTTCTTTTGTGCAAATAAAATGGCTCCAGGTGTTTTCGAAGGCATTGTGTGCTGAACATGAATCTGGTTTCATAAACTTTCCATCACAACAGGTTTTCGAGAAAAAGGGGGATTGAAAGCCCTAAATATAGCGTTTTTGGCCATTTTTGAAACATTGTAGATTTAAACACTGACGTGCTAGAACCATCGCTATTGTCAGAAATTGACAATTGATCTTTGCTCTTCCAAAGCCAAATTGTTTGCATGTACCCTTAAAGTAAGGGGCGGGTTTATGTCAAGGGGTGCAAAAGAAAAAGAAACACATTACGAAGGTCCTTAAAAATTAATCAGATTTACTTGAAAATTGGTACTAAGGGGTTTTTGGAGTCGCTGATTACAGATCTCCATTCAGATTTAAAAAAAATTCAAAATGGCGGTCGAGGTTTATAAAAATTAATCAGATTTACTTGACCGCCATATTGGATCCGCCATTTTGAATTTTTTAAAAATGCTTTCGGAAACACATGGAGCAATCTTATTTGCAAAACACATGCAGGGCTGTGTAATGTATTGAAACCGAAAAGAAAGACCGCTTTATGCCCTCATAAAAGCTAAAAGATTTTTAAACATTGAATTTTTTACAGCAAAACACATAGATAACGATGGGTTAGCTTAAATTGAGAATCCTCCGTTAAGAACATTCTCTATAGGCCAATACTTATATACTACGAATGAAAATATCATTTCCAGTACCATCCTGGAACTGATTTTAATAGGCCCATACATGCTGCACTAACTACTCCAAGTCCCAAGAAACTTAATAGGCACAGGAAGAGTTGGTATTTTCTTCCAACATCTAGGACTTCACATGGGCTGCTCTGGCATCTGAAATTTCTAATTGTCAATGACCCTTAAACATATATCAGGTTGAATTTGGCCAATTACATGGGTTATGTAGTGTGGGGCTTATTTGCATACAACGGCGATTTGAGAAAACCACCAAGAAGTTGAAACGAATAAAAATTCCAATGATAGCTCACACACATCTTGTTTTATTTAACTTAAAAAATAGGCAGCTCTTAATGAAAGACTCGATACAATAAACTCCTCTTCACCACACGTTATGACCATGGTTTGTTTATCAATAGTTAGTGTGTGATAAGAAAGTATAATTATTTGAATACACACACAGAAATGTAATGCTAAACCATTATGAGAATCTACCACTATATGCGAGAGTGTGGGAGAGCATTTACAAATAGTTATGCACGGGCAAACAGTGTTGAATGCAAATAATGTAACGAAATTTTAGAAAATGTGGGGCTCATTGGTGTTTGTTATACATTTTACATAAAATTTCTGTGGCATATTTGATGCAAACAGCCACATGTATTTAACTTTTTATTTAATTTAATTTTTTTTTTAAATATCTTGCATGCAACTTAATGATTTCGGATAAATTTAATTAAAGGTTCCTTGCACTGCAATGGGGAGATGGTATGCTAGAAAGTGGACTTTTTTACACTCTGTATTGCTAAATAAGGTTAAAATTGTTGACATTGTGTTCCACTGGGGGTTTTCGCCTTAAAATGAAACAAAAAAAAAAAAAAACAAAAACAAAAATACAGGAAAACAATTTTTCTTCGGGTAAAGTCTACGTGTTATTATTCGTAATAGTAACTGCTTCAATCTGTATTTTCTCTATTGGATGCATGCACATAACCACATCATGTGGTCGCCCACAATAAAATATTGCGGGCCTCCTCCACTGAATTCAGAATCCTTTTAACGGGACGGAGACAAATGTTTGAAAAGATATACACAACGAAATCAAAAATGTACAGAGAGGCAAATAATCTTCATCTTTGTTGGGAAATTACAATACGAAAGGGGATTTGAGTCAAGAGTTGAATTCTGGGAATAAGCTAAGGCTAGTAGCTGGTCTTTTACCATGACGCTGTGGATGCAGGGTGTACTTATTTAGAATGGGGGCTGCCCCGAGCCCCACACATAGCTTCTGTGATGATGAAAATGAATCATTGGAACACATATTTAAAATCCGTAAAGCAATACTGCATATCAGGAGAAAATAGCCGCCAAGTTTTATTCCGTGTTCTTGAGAGTGACGCAAATTTACTTTTTTGGATTTTCCGGCATACTCTCACGACCTGCGCTATTGTTTTCGGTGTATGGTTGTTGGTAGATCGTTTACTGAATAATATTGCCAATAATCCTCTCGGTATGATTGTAAATGAGCGTAAAATGAGCGAAGGAGGCGATACGGTACCCCAACAGAACATCAATTTTGATTTGAATTCTGTTATTTGCACGTGTTGTTATATACTGTATCCGTACATGGTGATTTGACACACCCGACTGGATAAATAACAACTAATTTGAGAGATCTAGCTTCAGCAAGATGACCGTAATCGACTGCAAAAGTTCGTATATCCTTGTTTTAAGCCTTTTCTAAATTTCCTTTTTTATTCAAATTTTCTTCACCAATGTTTTCAGGTATTTTTCCTTCCCAAAATAAAATCCCATAAAAAGCAATAAAACTTCTTTCCAACTTTAACTTTTCCTTTTTTTGTTTTTCTGTTTTTGTTTTCGCTTCTAATAGAGTTATTTTACTGGCACGAATTCATATTTTTGCAAGGCAACGACTAAACCAACCAACCAACCAGTCTGTATGGAAAAAATGTTTCCTTTTTTCTTAGAAATTTTGCTGGAATTACAGTTTGTTACCTGAAGTGTTACCTCAAGTGTGATCTGATCGACAAAAAAAAAACGGAAACAAAATCGTTTAAAAAATGAACCCGCTTATATACTCCCAGAAAGTGGGAAATCTATTGTTTTCGATTTTTTCTTTGTTGTCGTTTTCATTTTCATCTTTAAACTTTAAATTTCTTTAATGAATAACTTAATGTTTTGCATCTAAAAACTTTACATTCTGTTGTTGTTGTTGTTGTTGTTGCTGTTCTACTTTAATAATTGCCAGCAAACGAATTGATGAAGAAAATTCAAAAGAATTTATTCCATCACTCCTCCCAGCCTATCCCAAAGTGTAAAAAATTTTTGGAAGAGTAGAATGTAAAAGAAAATAAACGACTGCATGCAGTTAACAAACATTATAAGCGAGATGAACGATGAAAAGAAAATGAGGAAACAAATAAAGAAAGCCGGGTAAAAAAATTAAATGAAACCATAAAATAGAAAACTTTATGAGATCCCATTATTAGGTGGGGGAAAATATCACAAACCGTCAAGATTTTTAACTTAGAAACCGGAATATATATTTCTAATGGCTTTTGAAGCCGTCGTAGTTTAGTAGATAGTGTGTTGGCTTGTTAGACGTGAGGCCACGGTTCAAACCACGGTGCAGATATATCCAACAAAACGAAATATGAAAAAATATTTCTTCGACGACTTCCTCTCAGCAGATTTCTGACAAAAACTCTGAGACTGAATAAAATTGTCATGAAAAATTTCTTAAATTCTGTCGTTCAGAGTTTACTACAAAGTGTGGATCCCGCCACTCATGCATACAATTAACACACACAGCATTGGTGCTGTGAGAAGATGATGATGATTTTGATGAGCTGAATTCAAATTCGGCATCAGAATTAATCGCTCTAGAGATATCCTAATCTGAAATTGGTTTTGTCTCTGTTCGGGTGGATAGTCACGGAATAATTATTTCTGTAAACTCGTTGAAGCATATGAATATTAAAATCTTACGCTGAGGCTAATAAGTGATTACAGAAAAATATCTAATGACACAGCACTGGTTTAGGCAAGAATAATACTTATAATAGAAGTCTTATGATGTAAGGCGGATATACTTTCGTCGACTTGGGGACTCAAGACAAAATGTAGCTATAAAAGGCGAATAACGACGGACTTATATGTAAAAAAGGCCATCACGCTGGTAGTAAAGATTGAGAAGAAGATGACCATTCCACCTTCACCTTTCAATATGACTCCATCGATGGAGAACTAAGAAATTCTAGCTGATCCAATTTGTGATTGATCATTGCTAACTCAGTAAGCACATACACAGATTTGGACTCTATAGCTCACCTACATGCATGGGTGTATGATGACAATATAGATACAAAACATATACTCTGGTCGTAATTGCAGTCTAGTAGGTGATAGCTTATTAGACGGTTCAAGCCCGAAGTCAGACGAAATATGAAAAAATATTTCTTTTATGACTTCTTCTCAGCAGATTTCTGGCAAAAACTCTGGGAGTAAATAAAATTTTCATGAAAAGTTTCTCAGAAATCTGTCGGTCGGAGACGACTTTAAAGTGTAGGTCCCGCCACTCATGGATAAAATTAACACACACAACATAAGTAGTAGAAGCTTCGTCTTAATCCTACATATACCTACACATACTATTCAGCTGCTCACGATTATCCTGGACATGGTCCTGTGAAATAGATTCCAGGTCAAGGCATCTTACTGGTGCTATGGTTAACTGTAATCGCTATTGGATAATCTGATAGGCTAATAGAATATGTAAACTTTGACTAAAGTTTATCAATACAACTCAAATACCAAACCCATTGCATCTTGCTTGAGCATTCAGAAATCAATTTCCATACCATTTCGGAGTTTCAGTAGACTTCGCATGAGCCTTCCATCTAACTTTGTGCAAATTTTTTGCTGTTTCACTGTTTTATACCCATATGTTACGAATATTGTACGGCTCTACCATTTCACTGAGCGATTCGCAGATTTGGAAATCCTGTGTAGAATCCTGAAAGCAATTTAAGCCAATAACATCACAAAGGCAACTCGAAACTGGTTTTATTTCACAAGCAGTCTCTCACAGTACTTCTAGAAATGTATTAAATAAAACTAGGCTGTCTTCTTCTTTGCGCTAATCGATCAATCAGGAAAAGTAAAGAATGTAGAATCTCGCAGATATATAATAGTCCAGACTACATCCCTCTATAACAGAACAGGTATTGAGCATGGAACGTTAGTAGGATTTTCCCGACCATTGTGTTTGATAGGAGAAGGAGTTTGTTAGATGAAAGCATGCTTTCTGGAACATTTCGTATTTCTGTCCTAATGTTCAGAATCGCAGACTAAGCTTACAGGCCAAGGCTTGTTTGATTGTCTTGTGGATTTAGTTTCCATCTGGATTTCTAAGAGATTTCATAAAGAGATTCATCTGGGACTGTGGGTGACAGTTGAGATAACTCTGTATATCCCTCCGTTTCTTTACTTCTCTTTTTATTGTTTTTTTCTGTTTTTATAATTGGCATGTAAAATTAAGTAAAAAATTTTTCCTAGTGACAGTGAATCATTTTATCGCAGACTAAACAAATAAAAAATCGGCTCGGTCTAGTAGGTAGTGTGTTGGTTTAGTAGACGTAGAGACCACGTTCAAACCCCAGGTCAGACGTCTCGAATCGAAATCAAACGAAATCTGAAACAATATTTCTCTCAATAGGTTTCTGGAAGAAATTTTGAGAGTTTCTCAAAAATTTGTAGTTCGGAGCTGATTTTAAACTGCAAGTCCCGCCACTCATGCATAAAATTAATACATATAAGTGGTGTGAGAACGTACTTACTTACTTAATTGGCCATTAACAACCCGATTAATGAATTTAGCCTGCCTTAACACATCCTTCGAGGCGCCTCTCCTTCTTGTGCTCCTTTGCCAGTTGGTCACACCAATCGAACACAGAACTTTCTCGGTTTGGTCCTTCCAATGCAAACAAGGTCGTCCTCTTTGCCGACTTTCGCAGATCCCCGCATCAAATACCCCTCTCGTCGGAGCAACCTCCTCCACTCGAACAACATGAAGGAGATAGCGTAGCCGGATGGATGTTTATAGGCTGCAAAACGTCCATGTCGTTAAGGAGCTCATACAGCTCACTGCTGGATCGGATATGGAAATCATCGCCAAACAGCAAAATATTTTTCCTCAAAATATGAAAGTTTGAGTTAATCTTCGGGTATTGAATTGTATATGATTTCTGTAGCCAAAATTCAAAAGTATAATTCACAGATTTCTCCAAGTCTTTAGAAATTTAAACCACCATCTAGGGAACATCCAGTTTTTTTTTTTTGTTTGTAAACTTAATCAAGTTTTATTGATTTCACTGAGAAATGACTATTACCCCAACCTTATAACTCATATTTCAAACACTATCTTGATCCTTTAGACAACAGAAAAAAACGAGAAAAATCGTATATAAAAAATATAAGAGCATCACTACAAACATGGCGTTCATTGCTTGAAAAATGAATTGTTGCAGCTGCACAAGTAAACGTAACATACAACAACAAAAAATACATACTGGAATAACTTTAAAGAATGCCACATAAAAGAAAGGCAAGATAGAGATTAAGAAAAAATAAAATGAAAGTAAAAACTTTTACTCTCCTCTCTCACACACAAACATAGAAGCACTCTTTTGAACTGAGGTTTAAATGCAGCAAACGCGTTCGTATTTGAACCTCTTATGTTCGAAACTAACGAAATTGGTTACATCGAGAATTCTGTTGCTTGCTGGTATTTTGCTTGAAAGTGGGGGTGTATGTGTTTGTTTGGAGTTAAACTCATAAGACGATAAGATGTCAGAAAGTGTTGCAAATCCAATGCCAAACTTTAAGATAGACAAACGCACACAGTCACTTATACATACACAATGTCTTTACTCTTATAAAAGTTAACGAAGAAAGTAAAATTGAAAGGAATGAAAGAGAAAATCATTAGCAATGTCTGCCTTGTGCTGTTTTATATAAACCATGCTGCTACTGTCACTGCTACTAAAGTGGCTTCCTTATGAGCATCAAGTAAATGCAAGCCATTAATGACGGAGATGATGATGGCAGCCAATGTTGAAAGTAGCAACATTACTAGGAATGTACTCAGTCTATGTACTGTGGACTAACGCCATCGATACCATGTATGTTGTTATGACTACTGCTGCTGCTGAGACAACCAGCCATGAATTTAGACTCCTTCTTGTGTTCAAAATTGTCTCAGCAACTTTGTTAATCATTGTCTGTATTCTGCAAAAACTTAATTTAGCAACAAAACTAAACTAAACTCCTTAGAAAAACAAAATAATCCATTAGAAGAAAAAATAAGAAAACTTCCATCTGTATTTAGTTTAGCTGCTGTTTGTTTCCTCCTGCTGGTTCTAAGTATTCTACACATGCATACATATGTGTAGATGTGGCTGTGTTTATATGTTTCTATATGCTGAACTCTATCCTGCCAAGACCAACGAACAAACAGATAATAATTCATGCCCAAACGGCAAAAACACAGGCTATAATAGAGTTCAAAACGTGGCTGGATTCTCTCAGAATTGAAAATGTTTCAACACAAAGGCAGGCCTGCCAAACTAAACATGTTTCCTACTTAACAAAGAGAAGAGAAAATGATAAAGTATTGGCAGTTGATGGTGGAAATTTCTAACAATCATAAATCAAAGGATTTTAGAGGAAGACCAGTTTTTAAAAAATATTCTATTGGATCTGTGGGTTGGCACTAAGACCTAGTGCAGATAAATCTTGTCTCAATATGCTGATATTTCGACAAGACGTCGACACATCCATTTCGATTGTAAAGTTTCTTATAATTTTTTTAATTTACATACAATTTTTGAATTCCAACAAGTGTCTCCTTGTTTGAAGATCCCCAGGTTCCCAATAGAAACCTTGCAGCTTATTTCGATGGCTCAAAAATGTTGTTTGGGTTTGGCTGTGGAATTTTTATTAAGCGTGCTAATATTAAAATTTATTATTGGCACTATGACCAATGGGGGCGTAGCAGTTCTGAAAGCGGCGCATTGCTTGTTTGGTGGCGGGATTTTCTCTGAAAATCTCATGACTTACTCTAACAGCCAGACTGCGATCAAATACATAAAGCTGCTAATACACTAACGAACTTCGGCTGCAAACATAACCTGATGGAAACCCATCCATTCCGTATAACAGAGCAAAATTCATGTTTGTTAACCTGACCAGCTGAGTATCAATAATTTTTGATATTTGGCTGGATAGTGTAACAGCAAAGTAATCTCTCTTAACAGGTCGCGATTACAGGCAAAGTTTGATAGTGTAATAACCGCTTAACGAATATCTTTCCGACGTATGTTCTCGTATATGAATTACAAAGATTTTTCAAAGAAATTTCTGATCATTTAAGATAAATTTTACATTTGATTGCGGATAAACTATCCAAAGCCGCGACGGAGCTCACAAACATGCACGCATAGATACATAATTAGACATTACAACACTTGAGTCAGCATTACGACCTAGTTTCTCACACCACTTATGTTGTGTGTGTTAATTTTATACATGAGTGGCGGGACCTACAGTTTAAAGTCGACTCCGAACAAAAATTTTTTTTGAGAAACTTTTCATGGCAATTTTATTTATTCTCAGAGCTTTTGCCAGAAATCTGCTGAGAGGAGGTCGCCTAAGAAATATTTTTTCATATTTCGTTCTGTGGTTGAGCCATAGCCTCACGACTAATCAGCCAACAACGGCGAATTCAACAAACACCAACATATTGTTCTGATATCCTTAGTTAAACTTACTTACAATGCTTTAGTCAGAACTGTACAATCCGCATTGTGTTAATTTTAAACCATGAGAGGCAGGACCTTTTAAAGGTTGGCTTTGTGCGATAGATTTGAAAAGTTTTTCATGGCTATTTTAATTCCTCTCAGAGGTTTTATTAGGAGGAGTGGAGATTGAAACAAGAGGAACTGAGGTTTCAACTTACGAGCTCTCGTCTAGTAAGCCGACATACTACGTACTAGACTACGACGACTTTCACTAGGTTTTATTCATCCGTTTTGTGGGATAATAGAGATTTTCGAGCGTTACTGTCCTTTTGGAAGCATGTTGATAGTTTTAGACTTACATCAAACATTACTTCTGCATGAAGCTGAGCGTGTATAGGAGGAATAGCTCATCATTTAATTCAAGCACATGTTTTTTAATACATTTTTTAAGAAAATAAAATTTATTTGAAAATAAATTGCTTTTAACTGAAACTTTTGTTTCTAATGGTTTTGTTTCCATTTTTTAAATACAATTTTTTACAAATTAATTTCATTAGTATTTAAAATCCATATTTAATTTTTTTTAGTTAATTTAAATTCATACAAAAATTAATAAAACATAGTTTTTTGTATTCAGTATTTGTTTTGTATATTTTATTATTTATTTTTTTTTATAAATATTTTTTAATTTATTGACAATATTAAATTAATTTTTTTACCAGTTCCTTTTTAGTCTTCAATTTTATTTTATTAAACTTTTTAAATTTTATTTAAATTTGCATTAATTTTTGATATTTTTTAATTTTTTTTAAAGTCTATTTTTTGTTTTCTTTCACATGAGATTATCTTGTACTTTCTTGTGAAACATTTTAAATTATATTTTTTTAAATTGTTTAATAATTTGTAATCTTATTTCAGTTACAATTCTTGTAATGCTATCTGCACAAGGACTTGCTTTCTTTAATGTTAAACACAACCGTTGACATCAACAGACTATTTGTTACTGAAGCCTGTTAACCATCACTGTACAAAATTTTCATTGCTTAACATTAATTGTGTTGTGTGTTGAAAAACCAAAGCATTAGCTTTGTTGTTTCTTCTATTGGCTGTCGTTCTTTTTCTCTCAATTCCACGAAGTTGCTTATAGTAGATGAATCTGTACACGATGTTTGTTTTACAGGAATACATTCTTATGTTTTGTGTTGGAAGGAAAATATTCTCTACTCGCGTGTGTATATGAGAATAGAATAAGAGAACACTGTAAATGCTGTAATTGCTACGAATACTTAAGTTTTGTTTTGTAAGAAAAGAACTTCTCTGGATGTAAACGAATATAAAAGAGAGATTTTTTTAACATACATATCAGGGCTGTTAATAAACGCGTGTTTATAACAAAATGAGTGTTTTTATTTTAATAGAAATACATTCGCTGTTACAGTGTTTATTCGCTGAAAGGGTTGATTAACATCATTAGTGACACTTATTTAAGGCTTAAAGAATTCCACATAATAAATCATGTTATCGCTAAAATATAGCTTGATTTATGCGTCCAAGCCATGAAAATTTGAATGTTTAGGATGTATTCCATGTACATAAAAGGTGGCGAACATCTGAAAGGTGAAGTCGCCATAATCTAGTAGGTAGGGTGTTGGCTCATTAGACGTGAGGCCACAGTTCAAACCCCACGTCAGACATCTCCAACCAGACGAAATATAAAAAATGTTTCTTCGACGACTGCTACTCAGCAGATTTCTGACAAAAACTCTGAGAATAAATAAGAAATTGCTATGAAAAGTTTCTCACAAAATCTGTCATTCGGAGTCGACTTTAAACTGCCACTCATGTATAAAATTAACACACACAACATAAGTGGTGTGAGAAGCTAGATCGTAATCCTGACTGAAGGACCAATGTAATTGTAATGATTGTGTACATTACAATGTATGTATGTACAGTGTGCGTCAAAAGAAACTGTACATTACTAAAAAAAGAGATACACTTTAATAAATTACCGTTATTTTTATTTTAAAATCGTTTCATTGTCAGGTTTAAAAATTGAAAAAAAAAAATATCGAAATTCCTAATTTCTAAGGGCACTCTCCTTAAGTGGCAAAAGTTAAGTTTGGTGATTTTTAGAATTTTATGCTAAGTGTACAGTTTCTTTTGACGTTCTCTATATTTTATCTTTTAATGCTTACACTGTGGCATATACACTCATATTTATGTTCTATATTTAAAACAGTTGTACTTGTGTTGTACTCATAAGTTGTTGTACTCATAGGTACACTTATGTTTACAGTCAACCCTTCTATAACGCGGTTCTCTCAGAATCCAGTTTCCCCATAACGCAGAGCAGAAATTGCGACATCCCTCCTATAACGCGGTACTCTTACAGCGAGGTTTCCGTTCAACAACATCCCATAAGTTCCTTCCACACAGCCTATGAATGACTCTAGAAACTAGATATTATAAGAGGGTCTAATATCAGTTTTATTTTCGACACAAAGCACAGCCGTCATATGTAAACAACATGTTTATAAAAACATGCTTATCTCATAGCCGTATACTTCATTGGTTTCAGGCATCTCAGAGCTCTTTCACAGTACAAATGTTTTGTTGGTGACCAAGTCTTTCTAAAAAATTTTCCGCAACTCATATCTGACAGTTTAAAAATTACAGAATTTTACAAAAGGTTTATTAGAAAACAGTCTTTTAGTTTAGTTTTTTTTCCATTAATCTATCAATCCTTATATTAACTCTTTAATTCAATAAAAATAATTTATAATTTATCTTGTCTTGGTCTCCATATAACGTGGTACGTATGATGTGTTTTGTACTAATTACGAGTTTCTTATAGCGCGGTTTCCATACAACGCGGTAGACGGTTTCCATAGAACACGCAACGAATTAGACTGGTTTGTATGGTTAAATCCGATTTCTTATAGCACGGTTTCTATACAACGCGTTACGCACTCACCGCGTAATAGGAGGGTTGACTGTATACGAATTTATAAAATGTTTTCAAACAAGTGTTACAAATAAAACTAAGTTGCTTAAAATTCACGCATTATTAAACACAATTGCACACATAAACAGAGAAACAAACGTACTCACATATAAACCAAATGTTTCATAAAATATTTTCATCTGTCTAGGTGTAGGCATTCTAAACCATACTGAAATGAATTTACATGTGTAAGTATAATGTGAATAAAATATACATACTTACTCATTTACAAATACCCACAGACACTATTACATCTATTCAACGAGCATAAGTATTTTATTCTCTCTCATATGGAAGCTTATGTTAAATCAAGTGTAAAACCTAAAGTAGACTAATTTAGTATGGTTCATATACTATTTTCCATCTCTCTCTCTTGTTCTTACTTTAAATTACAACTATGTATAGTACATAATTACAAACATATAGGCAAGCTTACATACGCTTTAGATTTTAATTCACATGGAGAATGGTTACGATAGTCACCCATCGATACAATATGAATGTGAACAGTTGAGAAGTGTTTTAAGAGTTTTAAGAGTTTCAATGAGGTTTAAGAAAAATTAAAATAATATTGGTTTTCAGCACTACAGCTCACATAAAATAGGCATAGAAAATAGAAATTGAAGAGCAGCTAAGGCAAATTTATTATTTTTTTTCTAATAAAATGATTGTCTGGCAGTACTTTGCATACATCGGGTGCTCCATCTATCGGCTTAAATTTTAACTATCGATTATTTCGAATGTGGCAATACTTATGACATTCGATTCTGTCACAAAATTCTGTATATTATCTCCACTGAACGTAATGAATCGATTTACGCTTGAGTATCCTTGGGATTTATTGGGCCCACGAGAAACTGCATGCTGATGTCGATTTTGCAAAAAAAAATTCTTTTGGGAAGAAGGTCATCGAAGTTGTGGCTGAGAGTATGCATGGGAAGCGATCAACATTAAGTCGTCATCGTTCTCAAGAACTGAACATATCACGCTCCAGTTTACGTCGAATTTTGCAAAAAGATCTCGGCATGACGCCTTATAAGGTTCAATTTGCTCAAGAGTTGAAGCCGCATGAACATTCGCTTGGTTTTCATTTCGCTATATGGCCCAACGAAAAACTGCACGATGATATCGATTTCGCAAAAAAAATACATCTTTTCGAAGGAAGCTCATTTGCATCTCGGTAAGAGCGTTAATAAGCAAAATTGTCGTATGTAGGGCTCAGAAAACCCACACGTGGTCTTACAGAAGAAGCCAATGCAGCCATTACGAGTGACTGTTTAGCGCGGCTTACGGAGCAGAGGCATCATTGGCCCATAATTCTTTGAAAATGAGGACAGTGCAACCATTATGGACAATGGAGACACCTATTGCACCATGATAACCGAATTTTTTGTACCCACTCTTGATGGTATTGATGTAAACGATGTTTGGTTTCAACAGGATGGTATAACTTGCCACACATCTCATGCCACAATCGTTAAACATTTGAAGGCCGTTTAATTAGCCGAAATGTAGATATAAATTGACCGCCAAAAAACTACATTTTGACACTGTTTTGACTACTTTCCGTGGGGAGCCATTAAAGATAAATGTCATGCCATTAAATCAGAGGCATTTAAGCATTTGAAGACCAACATACGTTGTGCCATTGCGGAGATATGTCCCCATAAACTCGAAAAAGTGCACGAATATTGTTCAGATCAAATGAGTTACAGGAAGACCAGCAGCGGCAGCTTTATGAATGAAATAATATTCCATTTCTTACGGGAATAGTTCTACTTCACAACAAAAACATATTCTTACGAAAATGAAAATGGTGTCCATCGTTTAACATTAAAATGAGCAAAAGCTACACAAACAAATTTAACGAACTTCTTACAAGTAAACCAACAACAGCAGTATGAAAGAAAATGGCATAGGCAAGTAAGCGAGAACCGACAACAAGCAACGTGAACAAAATACACAAACAACAATGAAGTTGCGACAGAGCTCTCGAGAAGGCGATACCTCGAACGTTCTACTTCAAGAACCTTCATCAGACTGATTACGTGGGCATATAAAAAGGCAAGACAAAGCAGGCAATGAGTAGTAAGAATTCTGGCTGACTTGTGTGAAGACGCGTTGCGTGTGAAAAGAACATCTGTGGTTTGAAGATCACCGTTGTAAAGTTCTGCCAAACAGTTGTTAGTGCTTATGCAAGCAGAAGTGTAAAGAAGAACAACGAACTAAGAAAATTGTTGTCGTAACATCAAGTTGTGAACAGTGGCACATAAAATTTGCGAACAATAAAGAATTTTAATTAAAACTAAACACAAAATTATTTTTATTTTGTTTGCAAATTGGCGTAGTCATATTTAAACGTTTTTAAAAGGCTAAAAACGTAACAATATTTATTTTATTTATTTATTTAATTATTTAAGTCAATAGACAAATTCCTTATTGACTAATAACACAAATCGAAAACAAAAATTAAATAGGATTACAATCAATTTCTTCAAAAATACAAGTAATAGTTACAATAAAAATATGAAAATTTACGAATTGAGAAAAACAATAATGTTCCGTTTTATAACGCAATAATTTAAAGAAAAATCAACAAAGTCTGACAAATAATTAAATTGACGGCAAATTCTAAATAACGGATCAGCAATAGCATGATTAGTTCTGCAGAATTGAATATAAATCAGATTATAACAGCGGAAGTTACGACGAAGAACATTGAATTTAACAGATCTTAAGAGAAATTCACAGCAAATATTACCATTGATCAGTGAAGGCTAGACTTTCTCCTTAGTCTTTGTGTTTTTTATTAATAAAAAAGAACTCTGTCTTTTCTTAAAATAATTTTATTTTATTGAAGCCTCTTGCTTCCTTGAAATTCAATCTTGAACTTAAAACTTAGACTAAACTAAAATGATCAGAAGGTCTTCAATGATCAAATAACAAAAGAGATTAAATTAATTACTCAAATAAACTGTTATACTACAAAAGAACTCAAATTAGGAACTTCATTGTTAAAGATAAAAAGAAAAAGATAATTAGAGTATTCTCTCTACACTGAAGAAAATAATAGAAAATGATATACAAAGAAATTAAATACAAATAAAGTTGAAGTCGCTTCAACATGCTCCCCCCTGAGAGTGGCAAGAGCATCCTCTCCATACTCCAGACACGATCCATCCAAATGTAGATGCTTGGGCTATTGGAACATCGAGGGACGACTACTCAATATCTGGCTTTAAAATTCTTCGAGCGACGTCATTACCCAATACTCCGTCAATCTGCTTGCAGGAATCAAAAAATGGATGCGCTAGGGGCTCGTACTGCCTAAAGTGCTGAAGCAATGAAGCATCCAAAATTGGGTCCGGCATATCAACATCCAGGTGTTCCTGTATGTGTAGGTCTACCACAAACTCATCTTCTTTTTCGTGAGGAAAACTTGGCTCCAAGATGAAACGACCGTATACTTCTCCTCGAGATCTTATCGGCCTAAATTCGGGAAGTATTTTAGCCACATCCCACAGGATATAAGAGCGCTCTGCTTGCCTGTCTAACACAAATACTGTGAACATCTTCGCACCCTTAAAATTAAGGTTCACTCTCACGATAGGCTTGATTGGCCAAAATGTCGTGATCGATGTTTGGGTTGACACGTCTTCTTTAACTGGAGTTGAAGCCTTCTGACGGTTTGCTCGTGGTGGAGTTTGGGTAGCCTGGCTGACTAACATTCTATTTGCATAACTCGGAGTCTCGGTTGCAGCATTGACGAATACCTTTTTTACGGCCCCTTGTGATGTTACTTTCTTTATAATAATAGTTTCTTCAAGATGAAGTTCATCGGCCAGAGTTGCCAATTTAATGTCCTCTAGGTGAGGGGTCGCGGCTTGCTGAGTTACCACTGGTGTTGTTGGTGAGGTGACTGCAGAATCTTGATCGGCCACAGGTTTCTCACGAAGAGGCTCAGCGGGCACGTCCTTTTTCTTTTCTTCTGGGTGTAAGAGAGTGTGATGAAAAGCATTACAAGGCTGCCCATCAACTATCGCTGCACATCGTTTTGTCGAAGGACACTCATTTCTGAAGTGATTGTAGGCGAGGCAATTAAGGCAAAAACCTTTAGCTCGTGCCGACTTCCAGCGCAAACCAACACTGAGGTCTCTAAAAGGTTTGCAGTACTGCAGGGGATGGTTGACGTGGCAAATGTGACAACGTGGGCGCTTGTTCATCTCCATCTAGGTTGATAATAAAAGAAAGAAATATATACAGTGTTAAAAATACCTAGTGCGATTGAGTTTTCTAATTTTCTATTTTCGTTGGGGAATTTGATACATTATTCATTAGATTTTGGCGGGAGTTTACTTTCTGTATTATTAGTTGGTAGCAAACATAATTTTACAACTGGACGTAAAATTTTACCATTCTTTGTGAGAACTTCAGCAACTCTTATTTTGCCGTCTCGACCATAAATAACGTTGGTAACGCGACCAAGGAGCCACTCGGTAGGTGGTAGAAGGTCTTCTTTGACTATCACAATATCGTTTGGTTTAAGGTTGTCGCGTTCCTTCTGCCATTTAAAACGTTTCTGGAGCTCGGTGATATATTCAGACTTCCAACGTCGAGCAAAAATATGTTGGAGTGCTTTCAATCTTTCCCAACGTTTTAGAAAGGGAACATCCTTGAGTGGGGGTTCAGCAGGTGCTTCTGGTAGTGCTGTAATCGGAGCACCTCGAAGTAAATGTCCTGGGGTCAGAGGTAAAATCTCATTAGGGTTTTCGGTTAGAGGCGAAAGAGGTCGGGAATTTAAAACAGCTTCAATACGAACTAGAAGCGTATTGAATTCTTCGAAGGTGAAGGACAAGTTGTTGGTCACTTTCTTCAAATGAGACTTCATGCTCTTTACTGCTGCCTCCCAAAGGCCACCCATATGAGGTGCGTATGGCGGTATAAAAGACCAATTAAAGCCCAATGTAGTATACTTCTCAATTAAAGCCTTTTCAGTGGATTTTAGAAAATCATTATGGCTTTTTAGAAGAGCGTAGCTTGCACCGAGGAAGTTTCGGCCGTTGTCCGAGAACATTGTCTTAGGGAGACCTCTGCGTCCGGTAAATCTGTCAAAGCAGGCTAGAAAGGCATTAGTTGATAGATCGGAACAAACTTCTAAATGTACGGCTCGAGTAGAGAAACACACGAACACCGCAGCATAACCTTTAAGGATTTTCGCATTTCTCAGTGTAGAGGATTTAATGCTGAATGGTCCAGCGAAATCGACTCCGGTATATGTGAATGGCAAGGAAAAGTTCACACGTTCTGGGGGGAGTGCGGCCATTATTTGGTGCTGGACCTTATGTTTATAGATCGTACACGTCTTACATTCTCGTATACATTTTCGAACAAGATTTTTTAATCTTGGGATGTAAAATCCCTGACGAATCGCACGTAGCATTATGTGATGTTCAGAGTGAAGCAAAATGCGATGTGTGAAATTAACTAAAAGTTTCGCTAGATGTGACCTTTCTGGAACAATGACTGGATGACGTTCCTCGTAGCTTAAACCTGAATTATTAAGTCTGCCGCCTACTCGTAGAAGGTCGTCCTTATCAATAAAAGGATTTAAGTTGAGTAACCTGCTTTTGCGGCTTAACGGTTTCTTTTCTTTGAGACAATCATATTCACGGTAAAAATACCTCTTCTGAGCGATAGAAATGAGTCGTGTTTTCAATGAGCTAATTTCTTCAGCCGTAATAAACTTTTCGGTTGAAAATGGTTTCTTTAGGACTCGGTTGATAAATCGAAGTCGATAACAAATAACTCGCAGCGCTCTTGGAAATGATGAAAACTCTTCTAGTACATCTGCACACTTATCCTCAAGATGAAGGTTGATGACAGACTTCTTTGTTTCCAAATCGACTGGATCAAAAGTCCGAGGAATTGGCCACAGTGGAGTGGGAAGGTGTAGCCAAGTGGGTCCATGCCACCAGAGTTGATTTTCTGCAAGTTCCTGCGGGGAGCAGCCACGCGTGCCTATATCTGCAGGATTTTCTTCAGTTTTGACATGTTTCCAGTTCTGGGCGCTGGCGATACTAATGATCTGAGCCACGCGATTTGCGACAAACGTTTTTAACGTATAAGGAGGTTTTTGTAACCAACCCAATACTATCGACGAGTCTGTCCATAGAAAAAGTTCATATGAGAACTGGCTGTTCGTGACTATATTACGGATGAGCTTAGCAAGCAATAGAGCTCCACACAATTCAAGTTTTGGAACGGTAGTCCGTTTGATTGGAGCCACTTTCGTTTTTGCAACTAGCAAATGACTCTTTATTTGACCTTCTGAGTTTTCTGTTCGAATGTATACCGAACCACAATATGCCTTCTCTGAGGCGTCACAGAAGCCATGTATCTGAATTTTATATCCTGGAGAGAAATCTACCCATCTAGGTATCTTAATGGTTGAAACAAATGGCAAGTTTTTCAAGAATAAATTCCATTTCAGGAGTATGTGTGGAGGTACCCCTTCATCCCAATCGGACTTTTCTTCCCATAATTCTTGCATCAAAGTTTTAGCAATAATAACGACAGGGCCTAGCCAACCTAAAGGGTCAAATAGTCTTGCGATGACCGATAAGATTTTTCGTTTTGTCGCGGATGGGGTACTTTCAATTGGCTCTACAGCATAGTAGAATATGTCAGTTAACGCATTCCAGCGTATTCCTAAAGTTTTTATAGAGCTGGCGTCATCCAACTTCAAGAAATCTTCGTCTAGAAGATCCTCCCGGCACAAACTTTCGAGTAGCAACTGGTCGTTTGCAGTCATCTTTTTAAGGGGAAATCCAGCAGATTTCAAAGCTTTAATAAGCTCATCTTGTTTCAACTTGGCTTCTTCAAGCGTATGTCCACCCGAGAGTATGTCGTCAACGTAAACCTCGTTTTTCAAAATAATCGATGCTTTGGGATATATGTGTTTGCAATCATGACCTAACTCAAGTAGAGTCCTGATCGCCAAAAAGGGGGCGCAATTGACGCCAAACGTAACCGTTTTAAGTTGAAAAGAATTCACATGACCATCAACTTTGTCGCGGAATAATATCTGCTGATAGGATCGATCTGCTTTATGTACCAAAATTTGCCTGTACATCTTCTGTATATCTCCTGTGAATACGTATTTGTAATTTCGCCATCGTAAAACAAGCTGCATCAAATCCGCTTGGAGCGTTGGGCCTTGGTACAGCACATCATTCAAGGAAAACCCGCTTCCTGTCTTCTTTGAAGCATTAAATACAACTCGAACCTTGGTTGTTTTGCTCTCTGGCTTTACAACCGCGTGGTGGGGTAGAAAGAACGAAGAAACTTTTTCAGCTTTGGGTTCAAAATGCACAACTGATTCCATATGGTCCAAATCTATGTATTCTTGTAGAACTTCATCGTACTGCGCTTTCAAAACTGGGGTTCTATCGAGCATTTTTTCCATTCTGTGGTACTGTGCTAGAGCCATATTTCGAGAAGGACCCAAAAAAATCTCATTGGGATATTGTTCTTTAAAAGGGAGCCGCACTACGTAACGTCCATCAGATTGTCGAATTGTGGTACGTTTATAATAATTTTCACAATAAATGTCGCTTTCCGACTGAATATCTCCTTTTTCCACCTCTTCTACCTCCCAAAACTTCTTTAGCTGCTCATGAAGGACCAGATCGCTACAAGGCGAAACTAATGTGTGAAAAGATTGGATTTTTGTGTCTGGTTCAGGGCCTAATAAATACCACCCGAAGTGAGACTCTCGAGCTTCAAGAGAGTTCCCAATATTCATCTTCACGCCGTTCAAATTTATAAAGGGCAAATAATCGCTACCAATAATCATTTCTATTGCAGCAGGTTTGTAAAAACAGGGATCTGCAAGTTGTAAACCTTTTATATCGTCTAAATTTTGAATTAGAATCGGCCGTGAAGGCATAAAATGTGCCAATGTGGATACCACAATCGCTCGGATTTTAATTTTAAAATCGGATATACGAGATTTAATTGTGACATAGCACCTTCCCTTCGAACTTCCTACCACCGTCTCACCGAATCCTGATATTTCGCTACGATGGGGTTCGAGAGGTATCGATAAATTCCGTTGAACACGTTTTAGTATAAAACTCCTAGTTGACCCTGTATCAATTAACGCTCGAACAGTGAATTTTTCGCCTAAATGTTCCACTTGGACCAAAGCTGTTGGTAAAATAGTAGTTCCGCTGTGTTGAGATAGATTAACTTGAATTGACTCTATTTCACTTGCATTAGAAATGACAGATCTTTCGGATTGAGAATTGGACGGTTTTGTTTTGTACCGAATACCCGACGCAGTAGTTTTTTCATAGTCCTGACGATTCTGTTGAGACGATGTCCTTGGAGCTGGAAATTTTTTTGATTTATCTTCATGAATATGTAGCATAGTGTGATGCCTTTTATTACAAATTGTGCAGCTGCTCGCACTCTGACAATTCATCTTAAAATGGGTGGGTGAAAAACAATTCGCACAAATTTTGTTTGCATATACGTATTTTATTCTATCTTTGACTGACAAACCCTTAAAATATTTGCAAAACCGTAACGCATGGTTCTGTTTGCATTTCTTGCAACTAAATTTATTTCCTTCGGTTTCAGTATTAGAATAAAAAACTTGAGATTTGGAGGTGTTGTTGTCTCTGCCGGACGTCTTCCTCAAATTTGTAAGAGTTTCCAGCGTTTCAATTCGTTCAGTCAGAAATTGGCTAAGTTGTTGCCAAGTAGGCAATTCCTTGTGGTTACTCAAGGAGTCTTCCCATGCACGTGAAGTTTCTTCTGGGAGCTTTGAAGTGCAAATGTGCATAAGGAAGGGGTCATTACTTCCTACTTCAACTTGAAAAGATCTAATAACTGACAAACCATCGTTGACCGTATTTTGAAGAAGCCTTAAAAACTTTAAAGTCTCACTCTGAGGGGCCTGGATGCCATATATCTTCTTGATCTGGTTGTTAATTAAAATTCGCTTATTTTCGTAGCGGTTTTTCAAGGCCTGCCAAGCTAATTCGAAATTAGAATCCACCAACTCATAATCCTTTATGAGGTGGTAGGCCTCCCCCCTCGTTTTGCCAAGCAAATAATATAATTTCTGAGCCGGAGCAACAGAAGGCTCATTTCCAACTACTGCCATGAATATATCTCTAAATGCAGGCCATTTGTCGAAACCTCCTTCAAATGTTTGGATTTCGACTGCTGGTAGCCTAAGCGACGACTGACGAACGGCTGTTCCTTTAGGTTCCGGAGCTTTAGATTTTACCATTTCCATTATTTTTGCCTTCAAAATCTGATACCGCTCACAAGCATCTTCGTATTTCAAAGAAACCTCGTCCTGGAAATCTTCTTCTTCCTTCACATTTTCTTCGCATATGATATATTCTTCAAATGTTTCCACCATCTTCAGCCATCTTCTCTCTAATTCGGACTGCTTTACTTCTAAAAGTGAAATCGTCAAAGTTTCGAGATCGATTTTTTCAAAAGCAGAGCAGAATGTAGCTACTTGCTGAATGTCGTATTTACATTTTCTTTTAGAAACCATTTTCCAAATTGTAAATCGAAAATTTCAAAAAATTTATACTTCACCGAATTTCCTTGAGAAATAACTGACCTTGTGGACCAAAATTAAAAACGTCGTGAAGAAATTCAACGTCTTGCTAAAATCTATCCAAATTTAAAATATTCGCGAAGAATGAAAGCGACGACAAAAAAGTTTAAAAAACAGTGTTAAATTCTCAAAAACTGTTATCAGATAATATAGCAGTAGTAGTATTTTATTTTTTCAAATTTATATATCCATAAATTCGGATTTATACCACCTTGATTTTATTTTTAATTTATCCAAAAAAAAATTTTTTAAATTTTTTAAAATTTTCAATCAAAAATCTAATCGCAAATTTCCCGTAAAATTTTATTGCAATCGTGCTTTAAAATAAATTTTCCAAAAATTACTCACTCTTTTCTCCAAACAAATTTTCAAAAAAAATTCGAACTCACTCTTTGAGTCACCTTTTTCTTTTTAAAATCCCAAAATATTAAACATATAGTTTCTGTGCAATCATTTATTTCAAAATGTTTTTTCACACTTATTCACCACTTGAAGGGCCACCGTGTAAAGTTCTCCAAAAAAACCTCTTTTTGGTTCACCTTGAAATCGAACTTATACACCACTGGTTGGAGCACCCTTTAATTTCGAAAAACGTTTTTAAAAAATGTATTTTCTACATGTACTACTTTTTTATTGTAGAGAAAAAGTATATAAATTTACCGACTCTTTAAAAAACTCGTACCAAATTCTCCAGAAAAAAAAACAGTAAATACTTGAATTGCACAAACTCACCGTATATCCTATTGTGTTGTTGTTGTTGTTGATACACTAGTTTGTATAATTTATTGTTGTTCTTGCTGGATGTAAATGGTTTTTATGAAATTATATTAAGAATTTGTTTTTTTTCTTCTGAAGAAATTCAGTGTTTTTTTCTATTTATTTTAACACTAGTGTCCTTTTTTGCTTTTTTCTTTTTTTCCACTTCACGTTCTTATTTATTTTTATTCAAAAATTATATTATTTTTTTCCAACACCGTTCACTTCTTTTCTTTTACGTATGAAGATGCCGCTATAAATCGAATTGCACATAAGAAGAGAAACGGTTGGAATCGAAACACTTGTTAATAAGTGCGAAGAGTATGACTATTACGAAATTAGCCACTGCGCATGTCATAAATAAAACTCCGTTGTTTTTTATCTACTAGTGTTGGTACTTTTCAATAGTGATGGTACGTAGGGGATTTTTGATATTAGTGATATTCCTTAAGGGATTTTATTAAATTTGGAGGTTATGTTCGAATTCTTGTTTGGATATGATTGTGAAGTAATTTCATTAATTTTAACTAATTTTTTAGCACTTTCCAACGAATTTTTATCAAAAATTAAATAATCGCACTAAATATAAATTAATCACTGTACATACCCAATCAATTCCTTTCGATCAATCTAGATGCTTTTTCGCCTAGAAAAATATATTTTCTGAGAGAAACTTCTTCCTTCTTGGAATGGCCAGCAACGCCTGGGAGTTTTCTTCTTCGATGGAACGGGATACACACCGAAGATTGTTCTGTAAGCAGCCCTCTTGACTGCTGTTGATGCCTTAGTTGTTGCGATAGAACAACTATTGTAGACACCAAACAATTTTGCCGGAGTTGTTACGATAGAACAACTGTTAAAGGCAATCAGTGGACAGGTTTTCCACTAGTTAATCCAATCCTAGCTCCTCTAGGATTTTTTCGAAGGACCAAAATGAAGGCTAGACTTTCTCCTTAGTCTTTGTGTTTTTTATTAATAAAAAAGAACTCTGTCTTTTCTTAAAATAATTTTATTTTATTGAAGCCTCTTGCTTCCTTGAAATTCAATCTTGAACTTAAAACTTAGACTAAACTAAAATGATCAGAAGGTCTTCAATGATCAAATAACAAAAGAGATTAAATTAATTACTCAAATAAACTGTTATACTACAAAAGAACTCAAATTAGGAACTTCATTGTTAAAGATAAAAAGAAAAAGATAATTAGAGTATTCTCTCTACACTGAAGAAAATAATAGAAAATGATATACAAAGAAATTAAATACAAATAAAGTTGAAGTCGCTTCAACAATCAGATTAATCATGAAGGATATATTTAACATTGTTCGACGACTCTTAAGGGTAGGCAGTTTTATTAAAGCCAGTCTGCTAGTATATGAAGGCATATCCAAGTAATTCCATCCAAAACCACGTGTTCGCTGTAAACATTATAGTGAGGATCCCATACGATGAATCCATACTCCAAAATTGGTGTGACAAACGATACGTATAACTGTTGAGTAATAAATGGATCAGTAAATTCCTTTGCCCAACGTTTTATGAAGCCAAGAGTACTTCTTGCCTTATTTACAGTCAAAGTGATATGATCATTAAAGTTTAATTTTGTGTCTAATAGGATTTCAAGATCAATAAAAGAGTCCACTATTTCCAGTTGATGAGCTCCAAGCAAGTAATTAACCGCAATAAAATTATTTCTTGAGAACCGCGTACATTGGCAGCTCCATCATGTTGTACTCGCACCACAAAAAGAAATTATTGAGATCACTTTGAAGATAAATATGCTCGATGAAATTATTAAAGGAGAGAAAAACTTTTACATCGTCGGCATACATCAAGATATTGGCAAAATTAATCATGTTGGGAAGATCGTTCATAAACAGCGAAAAAGGAAGTGGACCAAGATGGCTGCCTTGATGAGCACCAGATAGCACATAAATATACTTAGATAAGCTATTGTTCACACATACAGTCTGCTTTCTACCAGTCAAATGCGACTCTAGCTATCTAAAACTCCTATGATTTACACCCATTAAATCCAATTTAATCAACAGGAGTTTGTGATTCACTTTATCGAACGCCTTACTAAAATCCGTAGAAATTACATCAGTTTGCTTCCGTTGAGGAAAGGCCGCATTTATCATGGATGTTAACTGAAGCACGTTAGTTGTTGTTGAACAGCCCTTTCGGAAACCATGTGGATAATGTGATAATAACGATGAAGTATGATGAACCAAAAAATCGGCAATCAGTTTCTCGAACATTTTTGGAATAGCACTCAGTTTATAATTGGAAAAATTTCAAACCGTTTTTGTTTCGATTGCATTTTGAAATTTAAATTTTCAAATCACCCACCCTATATTTACACATTTAATGTTAAAATATTAAATAATTTATACAATAAGTTTGAGATTAACAAGTGTTTCAAAACAAACATAGAACACCCCAAGCGTATACGTAATATTTTTATAACAATTAATTCCGGGTAATAATAATAATACTCATACGTTATGTTGGGCCAATAATGGAAACATGTTGTCATTGTGTTGTTAAAGTTTTGTTGCAACTTTTTGTTTTACATTTTGTTATCATCATTGCCGTTATCACTATTGTGTAGTTGTTGTTAGCATTTCATAAAACTTTTTTTTTGAACAATCTGTGAACATTTTCTACAATCAATTTGTAAAACAATTTTTTTTCCTTATATTTTTTAACAATAATTTTTTAAAACTTTATTTAACAGAGAAAAAAATTGTTTTTAAATAAATAAATAAAAATGACAGCAAAAAACCCAAATAATTGTTAACTGCAGAGTTATGATGTTGTCAAACATAAATAACTACAGCATTATATACAAAAAAAAATTATTGCAATATTGCAGCAAATTGTTTAAAATTTTTTTTATTTATTTTTTATTTTTATTTTTCAGACATAATCTAATAAATTTTAAATAAATAACAACAATAAAAATTATATTTTTTCAAATAAAACTTGGTTTTTATTTCATAAAATTAAGAATCAAATTTAATGACAATATAAGCAAATAATTTAATCCAGTTTTTATTAACTTGCTCTAAAAATTTTTTTTATTTCATTAGATTTGTTTATATTGTTGTTAGAATATATGGTCTAAATTTTTTTTTATTAAAAGGCATAAAATAGTGTGTTTGGTCGAAAGAAGATAATATTTTTCTTTGGCAAGAAAACCAAAAAAAAAAAATTCCGTCACTTCATTTTTCAAATCTGATTCACTTTACAAAAAAATTCATTTAATACTCATGAAGTTTAGCATATCAGCAGAGGGTCAGCTATGAGTATTCAAAACGATGAGTAGATTCAAATCATACTTATAATTTCTGATACTTATACGCATTCATACTTATTTTAATGTCATACTCATACTACTCATACTCAAACTATGGAATACTCATGGTACTCGTACTAAACAATATGCATGATGTTATTGATTTCAACTCTCCATGATTCATCGTATACATGAATCACAAAATAAGTATGATTCGCGTACGAACACTACAATACTCACAAGAAGGTTGTGTATTTGCTCTGCTTGCTGTCTTTGTTGTCTTTCTTCTTTCTTTGTAAATGCAACAACAACTAAGACTGTAAATTTTGATGAATGATTCGAATCATTCGAATCATTTATAAGTATTTTAAGTATTTTTCTAAGTTTATGAATGCAGATGAGTAGTCCTATGTATCAAACATATGTCGAACGTTATGAGTTTGATGTCAACGTTGTAGGCATATTCATTGCAACTTGTACTTAATAATTAATGTTGTACTGAGTACGAATGAATCAGAGTAGTTGGATTTCAATATTTTCATACTCAAAATTTCAAGAGTACTTATGAGTAGCGAAAAAGCGATTCATTGCTGATCTCTGGTATAAAGTAATCTTAGTCTAATTGGTAGTCTATTGGCTTATTAGATAAGAGTCCGTGGTTCAGAACTTAGCTAAGACATCTCCAAGAAAGGAAGCTTTAAAAATAGAATGGCTTTCGGCGACTTCTTCTAAGTAATCTTCTGGTAAAAGTCTGAGAGATTCTCAATATCTCAGTCTATCTGCGTAACGTCTTTCAGGCTAAAGTGTTAGCAATAAAGGCAGCGAATGCAAAAGTCCCCATGCGGAAAATTACCGTACTTTCCTGGAGCCAGGCGTTTATCACATACATACATAATTGGTCAATACAGTAAGGATTACAACCTAGGCTAGGTTAGGTCTGAGTGGTAGCTCTGATTTCACAAAGCTCACTTGAGCACGCATAGCGGCCCGTTGTGATGCCACGGGTGAACTCAGTCCCTGTAGTGACCAAGTTCCACCAAAATCAGGGAAGAAGAAGGAGTTGGTCAGCGCATTGGCTGCACCTAGCTTCTCGCACCAATTATGTTAATTTTATCCATAAGTAAAGTAACCTACACTTTAAAGACGATTTCGAACGAAAAATTTTTGAAAAACTTTTCATGCCAAGTTATTCACCCAGAAATCTGCTGGAAGAAAGTCGTTGATGATATATTTTTCTTTATATTTAGTTTTGCTGGAGATGTCTGATCTAGGGTTTGAACCATGGCCTAATACCTAATAAGCCAACATACTACCTACCAGACTACGGTGACACCAGGCGGATATCAGCGCATTGAATTCTAATGCGATAAACTTCAAGAGGGTGTACAACTGTCGCAGATATGTCAACTGGATAACAGGTCGATATGATGTTAATATCACTTTGGTACCAGGACACAGGGTTATACCGAGTAACTACAGACTACATGAACAGATCAGATGGGAGGCAACTATTGCACCTTCCGATGAATTCTCGATGTAGGGAATCCTTTTGAGAATCTTCCAGCTTTTAACTGACAAAGCATGAGCAATTTTGGATACGGGGAGAATGGCGTACAAAATCCAACCAAAAATCTCTCATCAGAAAGATCCAGCGCGGCCAACAGTCAGGACAGAAATTCGAAAACATTTAAAATCTAACATTCGGAGTTGACATTAGACTGTAGGATCCACCGCCGCCGTGGTCTAGTAGGTAACGTACTGGCTTATAAGACGTGAGGCCACGGTTCAAAGCCCTCGTGAGACATCAAAACGAAATATCCGAAAATATTTCTTCGGCAACTTGCTCTCAGCAGATGTCTGGCAAAAGCTCTGAGAGTAAATAAAAGTTACCATGAAAAATTATTCAAAAAAATCTGTCGTTTGGAGCCGACTTTAAACTGTAGGTGCCGTCACTCGCGGATAAAAATTAACACACAACATAAGTGGTTTGAGAAGATAGGTGGTAATACTGATTGAAGGGCTGTAATGATCAATTACGTATGTATGTATGCATGCATGTATGTATGTATGTATGTATGTATGTAATTTTCCTCAAGAGAAATTCAAAATTAAATTTAAACTCGATAACGCAGTGACTGTAAACTGAAAATGAATGAAATCAAGCGCACATAAATTTTATTTCGATTATTTCAATGTCCTTTCAAAACACTTTAACCGTAAATCTTTAAAATTTTGCAAACGATAGACTCTTAGAAATTGCTTTAAAATATGCTGAAATCACAGAGAAACAAGGCAATTCTTCATATGAAAGTGAAACGTAAATAAGCAAATAAGTGACAGAGTGAGAAGCATAGAGCGGCAGAGGATGATAGTCACTGAAAATGAAAGCAAATATACAGCAACAACAATGGTTTGACAAATGTGTCTGGAGTTAATAAATAACAGATTGGTTTGCATATGAAATAATTCCTCACACACTCTCACTCTCTGATAACCATGCATACAGAACAAGTTGATTTACATTTTTTTTCTGTATTTTCTAGTTTTTTTTCTTTTTTTGTACACAAATCAGATAGTGACAGTATGGGATATGGTGTGGAAAAATTTTTATGGCTTTACTCATTTACTTACATACCCAAACATTAGTATAAAGAGAGACATAATCTAATATTACAATGACATACCCTGGATCATTGTACTTTTTTCTAATCTTCTATGTTTTTTTGCCACTCCATTTAATTGCTTCCGCATTACATACATACGACCCTTCAGGAAGTCTTACGGCTTTCTCTCTTTTATTTTTTTTTATATATAAGTAGTGGGACCTACAGTTTAAAGTCGACTTCGAACAACAGATTTTTCAGAAACTTTTTCATGGCAATTTTCCATTTACTCTCAGAGTTTTTGCCAGAAATCTGCTGAGAGTAAATTGTCGAAGAAATATTTTTTCATATTTCGTTTTGTTGGCGAACCAGGTCAGAGGTTACAAGACTATGGCGACCACAATATTAATTATAACTTTTACTTTTTTCACTTTTAATTTCATATTCATTCAACTTTTAAGAGATTTATTTAGAGTACTATTAGGTGTGGAATATTTAAAATTTTAAATTCTTGATGGTAAATGAATTCATCGCGTCCTTTTGATCCAAAAATTCAATTTGCAATATACTGTTACTTTATACAGTTTTAAAAACGTTTAGAATATGAGTTCGTTGATTGCAAATAAAATAAAAATAAATTTGTATATAGTTTTATTTAAAATTATTTATTATTTCCACAATTTTGTGTCCCACTGTTCACAGCTTGATGTATACATCAATAATTGCTTTGTTTGCAGAAGTTTAAATCACGATTAATCTCTTCACACGAGAAGAAGAATTCTTACTACTCTTTGCCTGCCTTGTTTTGCCTTTTTATATGCCCATGTAAACAGTCTGATGAATGTTCTTGAAGTCGAATGTTCGTGGCTTCGACTTCTCGAGATCTCCATCGTTGTTTCATTGTTGTTTGCGTATTTTGTTTATGTTGTCTGTTGTTGCCTTCTTGTTTACTCCTCTTTCCCCTTTCCTTTCATACTACTGTTGTTTGTATTTGGTTTTTCTATTTGTAGCTTTTGTTTATCATTTTTATGTTAAACGATATTACAGCATTTCCATTTTCGTAGCAATATTTTCAATTGTTTTACCAGTAATCGGATTAACTGACTGTGAATTTTAGTATCTAGGTCTACCAAGGCTTCTGAGTTATATAATTTTATACCCGCAGCTCGATTAATTTGTTCCACAAGATATAGTACGTATAGAAAATTCTCAGAAAACTCTAGGTATTTTTACGGCAGAGTAGGCCGTAAGCACATGAGGGGAAAGATAGTTTCTTGCTCTGTTTAGAACCTGCAGAAAACGTTTACCTTAAGGCCAAGGCTTTCGGCATGCCAATCAAACGGTCAGGGGCCTGTAACAATTTCTATTGATTGATGGATGCCAACGCTATTTGAGGATAGAAGTCTGTCTGTCCTTGTTAGAAGATAAACTTATATTTTTCAATAAAAAATATTTCTTAATTTTTTTTTAAAGAATGTTAAGAGAAACCATATCATTGAAGGAAATTGTACACAGCAGTAGTAAATCTCTCCCTGATATACAATAAATTTATTTCAACATGTTGCACATAATGTTGTGTGAATACTATCGCGTACACCGTGTAAGCCAGCAGCATAAAGACATACACCATGAACATGCCACCACATACTTGGGGGAATTCTGGCAATTCAAGAAGACAGCAAGCCGAAATACGAACGTATATTTTTTACTGGCCATGATGGTTAAGCAAGAGTAAAAGTGGCAACAGCATTGCTAGTACAAATACTACCACTACCACTGGTCTCTGCCAAGAAGATAAAGCCACAAAAATATACGTAGAAATAAATGCTGCACCCAATAAACCTAACAGTTTCATAATCATATGAATATTTGGTGATAAGACTTGTGTAAGAAGAAATTTTTATGAATTTTCTTGAAGCCATTAGGCTCAATCCGCTATCCAAACGTCGAAAAATAAAAGGCTTTTAATCCGGGGTGCAATTCATACATACATACATAATTGGTCATTACAACCCTTTAGTCAGGATTGCGACATAGTTTCTCATACCAATTATGCTGTGTGGGTTAATCTATTTTATACGTGAGTGGTGGGACCTACAGTTTAAGGTCGACTCCGAACGACATATTTTTGAGAAACTTTTTGTGGCAATTTTTATTTACTCTCAGAGTTTTTGCCAGAAATCTGCTGAGAGGAAGTCACCGAAGAAATATTTCATATTTCGTTTAGTTGGAGATGCCTGACCTGGGGTTCGAACCGAGGCCCCACGTCTAAAAAGACAACACACTCCTACTACACCACGGCGACTTCAATTCATTGAACTTAAAGATGTTGGTCATCTAACACTCACAATACCCCCAATATACTACCAAACTATTTGGTCTACTGGGTATAAAGCAGTTAAAGAAGCACAACAGTCTCTATTGTATAAAGGAATATGAATACTCTCGCATATCGGCAGCAATATTGAACGATGGACAGCAACACCAACAACACTAAGTAAATGAATACTGTCGTATGTAAGTAGTCATCCATATAAAATGATTACATATTCATTTTCATATATTTTTGTATGTTTAATACCTGACAATAAAGAAATCCAATAAAGAAATTGTCTTTAACACTAATAACCACACGTTGTCATTACATTGGGGGATATGCTGCAGGTAACTTAATAACTACAATTAATATTTTCAAGAGGTTGATTAAAACAATTCGTTTCGTTGTATTTTCAAAGTGGTAACTGCTGACAATGAAATTTTATACCGCTTTTTATAAAAGTAATCATCGGCAAAGAAGTAAGGCAGAGGGAGAATGCAACTGAAAGAAGATTTTTGGTAAGATTATTTCATAAGAACATTTGGAGAATTTATCATAAAGGGTGTTTTTTATAGAGGTATAGAACTTTAAGTTGGCATTACTTTTCAAGATGGCGACCGATTTAACAGCTGTCAAGTGATTTATTCTCAGTTTGGTTTTGGCAATTCATCACGCCTGAACAACGCTTGCAAATAGTGCAATTTTATTTCGAAAATAATGGTTCTGTGCGGAAAACGTATCGCGCACTACGTCCATTTTATCGCCGACAAAATCGTCCATCAGAGCAGTTAATTCGATTAACCATGGAACGTTTTCGCACCACGTTTACTCTTATTGATAACTCGCATCCCCAGAGACACTGTACGGTGCCTACAGAAGAAGCTATTGCTGCTGTAGAGCGTAGCATTGAGGAAGACCCGAATGAGTCCATCCGCCATCGAGCACAGGAATTCGATCTGTGTCCATCCACTTTATGGAAGATTTTGCGGAAGGATCTTGGTTTGCATGCTTACAAAATCCAACTCGTGCAAGATTTGAAGCCAAACGATCATCAAGTAAGGCGTAGATTCGTCGAATGGGCCCAAAACGAGATTACCGTTGTTCCCGATTTTCATAAGCGAATTTTGTTTAGCGATGAAGCGCACTTCTGGTTGAATGGCTACGTCAACAAACAAAACTGCCGCATTTGGAGTGAAGGTAATCCTCAAGTGTATGTGGAAACACTGTTACATCCAGAAAAACTGACTGTTTGGTGCGCTTTATGGGCTGGTGGAATCATTGGTCCGTACTTTTTTAAGAATGATGGTGGCCAAAACGTTACAGTCAATGGTGATCGGTATAGAGCCATGATTACTAACTTTTTCATTCCTTAATTAAATAACCATGTCCATTGTCCATTGTCCAGGAGATGTGGTTTCAACAAGACGGCGCAACATGTCACACAGCTCGTGCCACAATAGATTTATTGAAAGACACGTTTGGTGACCGCCTAATTTCACGTTTTGGACCTGTGAATTGGCCTCTAAGATCTTGTGATTTAACACCGCTAGACTACTTTCTGTGGGGCTATGTGAAGTCATTGGTCTATGCGGTAAAGCCACAAACGCTTTACCATTTGGAAGACAACATTCACCGTATTATTGCCGATATACGGCCACAAATGCTGGAAAAAGTCATCGAAAATTGGACGTCTAGATTGGACTACATCCGCGCCAGCCGTGGCGGTCATATGCCAGAAATCATATTTAAAATGTAATGCCACAAGATTATCTTTCGGATAAATAAAATTCATGTCAATCGAATAATCCGTCGTTGTTTTATTGCAACTTAAAGTTCTATACCTCTATAAAAAACACCGTTTATATTAGTACTGCAGTTAAAACGAGGCATGTCTAAAAAGTGTTGTTTAAATTTTAAATAAATTAATGGATATGGAGTGACGTGCGAAAAAAATACAAGGTTCCGCCACTCCAGTATAAAATTTACACACACAACATAAGTAATGTGTGAAACTAGGTTGTAGTCCTGACTATCAATCAATTAAGTAAGTAAATAGCAGGTTAACATAATTATTATGCGTCTGTGGAATATATTTGGAAAGAGTTTAAAATTGGTAAGAGTGTAACTTTATATTGCATCACGGATCTGGTAGTGATATCGGATTTTTTTATGGAAATTTTGTGAAATATTCATTTTGTAAAAAAAAGTTCATCTTTATTTTGGTGTAGACGTTTCTCTTTTTTACAATCAATCCCGCGACTTCTTGCTGCCACATTTCTTCAATACTCTTCCGATTCCGGTGTTCTCAAACTCATTTCCTTGTTGCTTACGAGTGTAAAACAAAAACGTAGAAAACTATACAAAAGAATCTTTTGTTTTACACAGTCTTTCTGTAGGTATTTTTCCTTTGTGCGTTCAACAAATATAGAAAGCACTTTTATAGTATACATGTGTATGTATACATATGGGTTTCAACTATAAAATAAAAATAAAGTTCATTAAAAATTTGCACTTGACTGCTTTGAACAGGGGTGTACGTGTAACTATGCGCTTGTAGAAATCCAAATGTTGTTTTATACGTTGTTTTACACTTTATAAACGCCTGCATGATATGCTCCGCTTTTTCTTCATTCCTACAAACTCACATACATATACCCTCATATATCACGTAAGGATTCTCTTTTACCAATCAAGCGTTAATGTGTTGCCAATAGTGAGTTCCAATTAAGTGTTATAAAAAGAGCGTTAAAAACAACAACAGCATGGGTAAAAACAATTGAATTGCAAAAAAAGTAGGATGTAAAGAAATCTGGATGTATTCCAGGCCGTTACATGTACGTAACTGTTGCTGGCAATATTGTTTGTTTAAAACCTCCGTTTAAAACTAACGCTGGAAAAACTAATGATTGAAATAGTTGAGTAAGAGAATGAGGAGATGAGAGAGATTAAATTGCAAATAATTTTTTTGTTTTTTATGTTGGCATAGTTGCAAGATTTCTATGTACAACACGTTTGTATTTAATTCTCCTTTCCATATATGAGGCAAACACAATTAAAATATTTAAACATTTCAAAATTTGTATTTCAATATGGACTAGGATAATAACAACTAAATTATGCACTTACAATGAAAATGATGAATACTTATTGGATCTGACCTGAAAATTATTAAAATTCATCTTGCAGTGGAATATCGCAATAGAGGACCGGTTAGAAAAACTGCAACGACATCGTTTTAAACTTTATGGCTATGAGGATGATCAAGTCAACTGTTTGAGATGTTAACAGGCCCTAAGTCTACATCTGAATGGTGCTCATCTTGTGGTTTAAGTATGAATACTCGGAAAACGGAATTGATACTTTTTACCAGGCATATATTTTTAACTTACCGACCATTTATTGCGTTCAACACTCCTTTTCCAAATGTGTTAAATATCCGGGGGTCATTCTTGATCTCAAGGTTTCATAGAAGGAAATCATTATTGGTTCCAATTGCCTCAATTAATTTATTTTTTACATTCTTATGAACATAATTGATCATTACAACCCTACAGTTAGGATTGCGACCTAGCTTCAAACATCACTTAGGTTGTGTGTGTTAATTTTATACATGAGTCGCTGGACCTACAGTTTAAAGTCGATTCCGAACTACAGATTTTTGAGAAACTTTTTCATGGCAAATTTTATTAAAGTCTGAGAGTTTTTACCAGAAATATGCTGAGAGGAAGTCGCGAAGAAATATTTTTCCATATTTCGTTTAGTTGGAAAGGTCTGAGCTCAGGTTTGAAACATGGCCTAACGTCTTATAAGCCAACACACTATCTACTAGTCTACCAAGACTTCATATTGATTCCAATTGCCTCAGTTAATTTGAATTTTATCCACATTTATTACCGAGAAGCTCAATGTCGTTGACAGCAGGAAAGTACGCATAATATTGCTAGACTCTGCTGGATACACATGGGCAAGGAGAGAGCCGACTTGCGTTTGCGCCTGAGCTCCCATCATAAAGTATGGATTTTTACAGGCTATTGTGTTTTAAGTCGCCGTAGTCTAGTAGGTAATGTGTTGGCTTATTAGACGTAAAACCAGGGTTCGAGCCCCAGGCGAGACATCAAACCAAATACAAAAAGTATTTCATCGGCGACTTCCTCTTAGCAGATTTCTGGCAAAAACTCTGAGAGTAAATAAAAAATTGCCATGAAAAGTTTCTCAAAAATATGTCGTTCGGAGTCGACTTTAAACTTTAGGTCCCGCCACTCATGTATAAAAATTTAACATAAGTGGTATGAGAAATTAGGTCGTAATCCTGACTTAGGGTTGTAATAACCAATTAAATGTGCGTTTGGTAGGCATTTACTCTGCTTCTTCTGACATTCTTGAGCGTGCTCTGTAATATAAGGACTGCTGCAATAGCAAGATTTATTTGCTCTAGGGAATGTATGATATTCAGCTAGAACTGTACCATTATGGACCTGAATGGTGGCCTAAGTGGGACCTCATTCCTTAAGAGAGGTTCGCCACTTTACCTAACACAATACAACCTGGAACATAGTATTTATCGTGGCGAATGTTGTTACTCTTCAGAAACCAAAATGACTTTCAAGATTATTTTAAGAGATATGTGGTATACCACGTTATGTCACAAGTGAAAGTAATGCGGTTAGTTCACTGGTAATTATCTTAAAATGGTTAAGTTAGTCCTTAGGTTCTACAGGGTGGATTTTTTTTAGAGAAAGCTTTAATCTTATATACAAAAATGAATGTGTGTTTATTTGTTTGTGGGTTTGTTTATTCGTTTGAAGTTTATAGACGGCTAAACGGCTGGACCGATTTTCGATTGAAATTTTAACAGTATCTTCCTATATATTTATGGGCTACTTTTTATTTTAAAATGTCAAGTAGGCGAGGTGCCACGCCCACATACTCAATAAGTATTTAATGTGGCATATCTCAAAAACTGCAACAGCTAGAGTCCTCAAATTTTGTATGGACGACTTTGACGTATATATGAACAAAATGGGCAGATTAGCTATAGTGGGCGTGTCACCTCCCATAGTCTACATATATTAAAATGAATGTTTGTTTGTATGTACCCTATAGAATCGTATGTACCTTATAGATCTTTAGCAAAGTTGTTGCACGTGAGCCGACGAAGGTTTCAAACTTAGTATGGTCAATTTCCGGCAGGTGGCGCCACTGAAAATTACTTAAAATTAGTTAAATCGTAAACTGTGCGTTTGATCATGTTATGATCTTTAGCAAAGTTGTTGCGCATGAGCCGACGAAGGTTTCCCAGTTGGCATGACCAATATCCAATAGCTGGCGCCACTGAAAATTACTTAAAAAGAGTTAAATCGCAAACTGTGCATTCTTTAACAAAGTTGTTGCACATGAGTTGACAGAGGTTGGTGCAATTAATTTCCGATGGATGGCGCCACTGAAAATTATCCAAAATGAATGACACCCAATTGGTCGACCTGCACCTCAAGCACAATAGAAAAGAGCATCACGAGCCTCAGAATCAGATGAGCATTGATACTGGAAAATCTTCGAGTATATGCCGCTGAGACCCTTTCGCTTGAACCACTTGAACAACAATTAGAAACTGATCGAATGCGTACGTCTCAGGCCCTTCGTCTGAATCATCTGGTGCAACGGGAAACAAAATCAATAGAATAATTCAAAATTAATTGGACATTTCCTTTAAATTTATTTTAGTTGGTGGCGCAGCAACACGCACAGGGTACAACTAGTTAACAATAAAAATGATTACCTACAGTAGCGTAAAAGAACTACTGAAAGTTTTCTAAAGATTGCTGAGGACCTTTTAAGTAACCGAAATGTTATTCAAAGGATATTGCATTCCTCATACCCGAAGGGTCATAAATTCTTAAAAGTTCTTCATAATAATGAACTGAACAAACTACATGAACAATTTTCACACGAAATATGCCGTTTAGAATATTAAGAACGTATAAAATTCTTTTGAATTCAACTTTTGGAAAATGTAAATAAAAATCATACATTTTAAATTGCAAAAATTTAAATTCTTAAACAAAAGTTTACGAAATTTTTAACTACGTTTGCTAAAAACATGTCCACATTTTCTATATGCACACGGCGTTGTTAGCTTGAAGCGGCAAAACAAAACCTAGATATCTGAAACACAAATTTCTTATGCTTCTTTAAAACTATAGAAACAACAGCACACAGACACACATTATCCTCATCATAATTCTCATCAAGATGATGATGATCATAATGGGAATAAAACTTCTTTGGCTATGTCTTATGGAATTATTGCTGTTTTCAACAAAACGTGCATGTTTAAATGTGAAAAGTTTTTTGTTTGTTTTTAGATTTTATTTTCTTTTCATTCTTCCTTTCTCTCTCTTTCTTACGTCCCTCTATGTTCAACTAACGTGTGTGTGGCTTAAACAAAAGTTTGAAATAAAACTCGAGGTTTTCCTTGAAATTTTTAACCGCAGCATTAAAAAGTTTTCAAACTCATGAGAAAATGATACAGGAAGACAACATCGTAAAAGTAGTGAATAAAAAAAGGAAACACACTCTATAAAATATTAGAAAATTGTGTATTTAAAATTGGTTTTAAAAAAGCGGTGAAAAAAATTTAATGTTTCGGTAGATAAGCAAACAATTTTGGATGACAAATGCTTCTGAATTGCACCAGAATGTTGACCTCAAAACATCGAAAACTATTTTCCTTACGAAGGCGTCCTTTGAAAGAAAGATTGACAAAGAAAGAGCATCCTTTATTCTGTGGAAAAAAGAGGACCTAGAGGCTATTCTAAAAAAGTTCATAAAATTTCCTGTTCAGAAGAAGTTTTGGAAAAAGAATATTGACGGAGACAAAGCATTCTTTACTTCCTAGAATTCAACAGGCAGTGATATTTAGATCCTACAGCTGTCTCCCCATATTCTGTTATTTCGGCATTGTTTTTACGTTCTTTCATAAAATTTTTGCCAGCTAAGCAAGTAATTTGTAAGAGTCCTTCGTAAGAGTGTATTCTTACAGTGATAAGGTATGATCATTGCTCTTCCTTACTAGGTATGGCCTTCGAGATTTATGATTCTCTGCCATTCCGCTATATATATGTACATGCATACATAATTAGGTAGGTAGGTAGGTAGAAGTGGCTGTCCCCTCGATGGAGTTATGAGCGGACACACTTAGGCCGCACACAAGGCCCATTGTGATACCATAGTTCCTCATTTCCCCTATTCCAGGAACCATTCCGAGCTTTCGATGAAGCGACTCAGGCTGCCAATATTTATACATGACAGTTCATCCATATCCTCCATGTAATAGGCACCCAGGTACCTCTTTCTGCTCCGTCTAAGTGCCGGACATGTGCACAATAGGTGCAGAATAGTCTCATCTTCCTCTTAATCTCCACAGCTTCTGCAGAAATCATTTGCAAGGTGTCCAAGACCAATACGGCTCGCAAGCGCTCCTCAGTAACAGTGCAGAGTCTACATCTTTGGAGTTTAAGCAGGGTCACCGTGCGCCTCCTATCCAGCCTCGGCCAGATCTTTTGCGCCGCTCTGCCCTTATCCGAAGTTGCCCACATTCTGTTGACGAGATCTAAGGGTGCATTGTCAATTATAAGTTTGCAGATCCCCAAAGGGAACCCCACCGTAGAGAATTCATCAGAGAGTTTGATGGTCGTGCCCCTTCTGGCCAGTTCATCTGTTCTGCAGTTGCCAGGAATATCATTATGTCCCGGTACCCATGTGATACAAACACCGTCTTCGAGTTTGTTACACTGGCATCCAATGCCTTGATAGCCGCTTGGCTATCGGAAAGTATGACGATTTTCTGTCCGTGAACATTTTTGTCCACAATAAGTTTCACCGCAGCCTGAATTGCTGACACCTCCACCTGAAAGACGCTGCAATGATTTGGTAGACTTATAGGCTTGCATACATACTTGGTCATTACAACACTTCAGTTAGGATTACGACTTAGTTTCTCACACCACTTATGTTGTGTGTGTTAATTTTATACATGAGTGGTGGGACCTACAGTTTTAAGTCGACTTCGAATTTCTGCCTTGACTGTTGGCCTCTCTAAATCTTTCTGTGTGTTCGAAACCGCCTACCCTTTGTCAGTTTTAAGATTGCAGGTCTTCAAAAGGCAATTCATCGAAAGTTACGATGATTGTACCCCATCTGGTCAGTTCATCAGCTCTGCAGTTCGTGGTTCATATGTGATATGGACATCATATTGATCTGCCGCCCCGTTGAGGTATCTGCTATAATAGTACACTGTCTTGGAATATATCGCATTGAAATGCAATTTTCTGATAACATTTTGGCTACTAGAAAGTATGGTAATCTTGCGTTTGGCTACACTTTCGCTTGAAAGGCGCTACAATGATAGACCGGAATATTCCTCCCGAAAGACAGAGTTTTTGAGAAACTTCTTCATGGCAATTTTTATTTCGTCTTAGAGTTTTTGCCAGAAATCTGCTGACAGGAAGTCGCCGAAGAAATATTTCTTTCATATTTCGTGTTGTTGGAGGTGACTGACCTGGGGTTTCAACCGTGACCTCACGTCTGATAAGGCAATACACTTCCCACCACACTACGGCAACTTGATCCCGATAACCAAATACAGTTTTGCTAGACATGTTCCGTCAAAAAGTACTGGGCGCTTCCTAAATTCTGGCAATAACAGAGATGATATTCTGCGATCTCTTCTTCTTCCACATCATTTCAGCTTCTGCAGAAGTTCTTGTAAGGAATTCCCAGTCCATGGTTTTACGCATTGAGAGACCAAAATTCTATTATAATTCCTATGAGATTCTTTCTATGGATCTCAGTTCAGTTTGACGGAACTTTTTTCTACATATGTCCGGCTTAGGCTAGTAATGCATGGTTTCTCTATAAGTAGGTTCATTATTTCATTTGCAAACAAATAAAGTTTGTGGGAGACTATTAGTTTGCCCTTCTGTAGAAGAATGATATATAAAAACCTTTCAACAGTTTGTTGTAACCAGCCTTTACATGTGAGTCGTCTTTGATGTTACCTACATTGTACTCGTGTGTAGGGGCCCAAGTCCTGGTAACCACCGAATATCTAGCTATTTTCTTCACTGATACTAAGAATTATGGGGCAATCATGCATGAGGTGTACACACCCTTTAGAGATCTATTAACCGTATTACCGTCAGTAAATATTGAACATTAAAGAGATCTTCCCTTTGAATTGAATTGAGGCCTCGTAGATTTTAAAGTACGAAAACCGCCGTCCATCCCTCTAAATGAATATCTGATGTCATTGTCCTTAACAAGAGGATATTTTTGTTAGTTTTCTGGTCGCCGTGCTACTTTAAAAAAAACATGAATTCGTGTCCCTCTTTTTTTTATAGCTATGCGAGGCTGCATCCGTAGATACTGTTCGGAAGGCAGAAATTACTTGGAGGGCAGATCTCCTGTAGGCCCCATCAACTCCTATTCTATATGTCTTTTTATCCATGGCCTCGGCCCATATAGGGCTGCATATAGAGCAATCGATCTCACCACTCTCATCAGCAATTGCCTCTTCTCCTGTCTCGAACCTCCCAAGTTAGACATTATCCGCGCGAGTGAGCCCGTTGCCGCCGCACGCTTCCTACTAATATACGTGGGGTGCTCCTTGAATGTAAGCCTGTTGTCGATCATAACTCCTAAGTACTTAACAGACTGCTTCGATGTTATCCTTTGTTCGCCGACAGTTATGGTGATGTATTCCATTTTGTTCCTACTGCTTACCAATACGACATCCGTTTTATGATCAGCAAGTTTCAGACCTGCACTCGCGATCCAGCTTCTAACTCTGCTAACTGCCGCATTGCACGTTCGTTCCAATTCATCAAGGTTTTTACCCCTCACCACGAGGGCTATATCGTCTGCAAATCCGAATTTTTGTGCGCCCGTATTAAGCCTCAGTACACCATCATACATGACGTTCCATAGTATTGGGCCCTGGACCGAACCCTGTCGTACGCCTGCTGTTATAGCGTATGACTTTATGCCTTCGTCTGTGTCATACAAAAGTACTCTGTCCTTAAAGTAGTCCATTATGAATTCCTTTAAATATCCACGTACGCCCCTCTCATCAAGTGCAGCCAGGATGGCGTCCCAATCTGCCGAATTGAAGGCGTTTTTGACGTCCAGGGTGATGATTGCGCAATACTTCTTATCACCCTCGAACCAGCGGTTACCGCTGATGGCCTCTTTCGCTATGGTTATGACCGCCTCCATTTTGTCCACAGTGGAGCGCCCTTTTCGGAAGCCAAATTGGCGATCCGACAGGCCGTCTATCTCCAATATCGTTTCGAGTCTTCTACATATTTTCTTATCCAGCATATCCATATCCTACGGTATCAATCATACAAAGTGGGCGGTAACCTGTAGCACCCTTGCCCTTCGGGATAAGAACCAACCTCTGTCTCTTCCATATCCCTGGGAATTTCCTCTCTTGAATGCATTTATCAAATACTTTCCTAAAAACCTCAACGTTGTTCTCTATAGCCACCTTAAGTGCGAAGTTTGGGATCCCATCAATTCCCGGAGCTTTCCAGAGTTTCATTTCCCTCCAGACTGCATCGAATTCCTGGCCGCTGACCTCAGGAATGTAATCGTGTCCCTCTGTGTGCAGTCATCTGCGTACATCGGCGTCGAGTATACTGGCAATTGTTTGAATACTTTAAAGCAAAATGATATAAATTTACGTACCTAATTTGTCATTGCAATCCTTTAGTCAGGATTACATCCTAGTATCAGACACAACCCTTGTTGTGTGTGTTAATTTTTTTAATTTTTTTAGAAACCTTTCATGGCAATTATTATTTACTCTCAGAGCTTTTGCCTGATATTTGCAGAGAGGAAGTCATCGAAGAAATATTTTTTCATATTCTTCGTTTTGTTCGAGATGTTTGAATTGAGGTTTAAACCGTAGCCTTACATCTAATAAGCCAACAAATTGCTTACTAGACTACGATGACCTCAAGCTAATTCTGAGGAATTCACCAAAGGAACCATAATATTTCGTTTTGTTCGAGATGTCCTAGATGGGGTTTGAACCACGGTCTTTCGCCTATTATCTACCTGACTACGGCAACTACTAAATAACCTTTTGAGTGTATTTAGATGCCAAGTTCCAAATTTTCAATAATAATTTCCTTCCAGCTATGAAATCTTTTAAATGCCATTGCAGTTGTCATATATTTTGATATGATGTCTCCTTATTTAAACATTCATAAGACTTAATTTGCATCATAAATAATTACCGGGAATTTATCTTGTAATGCCATTTCAAACTCTTACCAAAGCAGTATTTTATGCATAAGTTTTCAAGTTTTTCATGAAGTTTATCAACCTTTGAAAATGAAATGACATGTAATTAGTAATACAACAACAACAATTAAAAAAAATTCTTTTGAAAACCAAATTAAACGCAAATAATTTGTTTGCTTTTTTGGCTCCTTCTCTCAATTTTACTTTATTTTCTCTTGTTTTTTTCCTTTTCACAAACAAATGTCAACCATGAAATTTTAATTAATTTTTTTCCTGTTGTTCTCCTTCCTTATTTTCCTTTTTCTTTTTTTTAACATTTTTTCTCATACAAGCCAACACACTCTGTTTTATACGCTTAACATAACTCATATTTTCACACACTTTTCGAAAATTTTTTTTTAAAACAAAATTGCTCATACACACACACACACTGGTACCGTAACCAACACACATTGTTGTTGTTGATAAAACAAGTTTCTTTTGTGTATGGACGACCATGTGGTGCTCTCTTATTTTTCATTGAAGTAACGTATACAGGTATACCAACTTATACGAGAAAAAAACAAAAAAAAAAAAAAAAATAAGCAGTGAAGAGGACTTTTTGTTATCAAAAAACTGGGTGTCATTTACAGTCTGTTGTTTGGTCTCCTTTTTTTGCTTTTTTGTAAATCCCTTGTGTTTTTTATTTTCTTTTTTGCTGGCCCTTATTTCATGTTTTTATTTCACTTTCAATAAAGGACGAACGAATTGGAAGAGGCAACAGATTTTTTTTCTCCATGTTTTTTGCTATCCTACTGAATATAGCAAATGGCTAAAGAGCAAAAGAGAGAGAGGGAATATTATGTTTTTAATAATTATTTCTCCTGAATTTTTCTTCCGGAAATATTAAAAAGTTTTTAATTAACTGTTGCCATGGTGTCTGGGTTTAAGTTACTGTTTTTATTTGACGGCAGTTTATTATTTAATAAAGATTTCGTCGTGGTTAATGATGTCGCAGCCTAAAAGGTTTGTAAAATAAAATCCTTGGTATTGAATTATGCCGTATTTAACCGAAAGATCGAATTAAAAATTATACAGAAACTCATATTATTTTTTGTATTTCGAAAAAGTGAAAGGAAAATAAAAATATATAGGAAATGAACATTTAAAGGTACACACAAACATTCAAATGTGGTTTTAATAATGGCATGAGCTCTTTAATATTATATGATCTTTTAAAATCTTTCTGCTTCCATGTGGAAGAAGAAAATATTCTCCATTTATTTAAATAACAATACACTTCAACAGTTAACACTGCCCCATAAAATTTCATTCACGACCAAATTTTCGGTATTTAATAACACTGTGCTTAATGCGCACTTCTTAATAAAACTCTCTATTATTAAACGGAAACTTCTGGCTCATCACTGACTGACTAGTTTTGATTGACTAGTAGCTTTATTCTGGCTGCACTATTCTATGTCTGCTAACTTTACGATCTTGTTTTAATTGCTTTTATTTGACTTATTTTGAACTTTTGTTTTATTCACTTCTCGAATTTACCGTGTATTTCAATGTATTTAATCGGTTTACCGTATGATGTGTGTATTTTGTTGTTGTTTGTTTGTCATGATTGCATATTTTAGTTTTTCTTTTTTTGCAAAACACTGATAACAGCTGCCCGAAAAAGCGCATTAATGACATTGCCTTAATTTGGAATTACCCCATTTACTCGACTTTTAATTTCGGCTGTCTATACACCATAACATACAGTCTTCTAATTACCTTGTAGGAAGCGTGTAATTTCGGTAATTATATCTTTAAGTGAATCCTTTAGACTTGATCGGTAATATATACATACCTACATATATAATACATATATACATACATACATACATACATAATTGGTCATTATAACCAGCTGTAATATAAAAACGTGATCCAGGAAAATGTGAACTCTCCAATAGTTATATACAGTGGTGGCCACGAATTTAAGACACGACATATGACTGACTTGGTTATGATAATATTTACAATCCTGTAATATCAAAATTGATATTCTTTATTCTTCTATGTACTCTGTAATGTTAAGAAAAAGTACCGTTATTTTATTTTGTTTCTTTTTACATTTTGTTGCTTTTTGATCATATTAGTGTAAAAACGTTTATTTGAAATTGGCCACGAATTTAAGACATTTCAGAAATATCTGGTTTTTAACTGATTTTTTGGTGTTTTTTGAAGCTAAACCTTGAGCAACGAATGTTTTATTTTATTTTATGTTGGAATACATAGAAATATTTAATTATAAATGGTCAGAGGTAGCTGGAATACCGATGCCGAGCGAAAACTGATCCAACAACCAAAATTTTATGGAAAAATAATAATGGAGATATCCAAGCTGCTTAAATGTTCTACATGCAAGATTTACAATGCGCTGGAACACATCAAGCAACATAGTACCACCAAAAATGTCAAACAGCAACCTAGAGCCCGAAAAATCACACCCTAAAGTAGCTGCTAATAATCCTTTCACGAGCTCAAGTAAAATAAAAAATAAAATTGTATTGGATTTTGGTATTGCTATTTCGTTTAGGGCGATAAGAAGATGTCTAAATGAAAAAAACTTGCGTGGGTGTATTGCCCATCGTAAACCACTTGTGCCAAAAAAATATCAAATCCCGACTAGCATTTTGTCTTGATCTATATAATATGTAAATAAAAATTCTTAACCAAATATAGGCAGCAAAATATTATTAATTTTTCTTCCTAATATTACTAACATCTTAGGAAAATTTCATGGACCTAAAATATTTTTGATAAGATGTAAAAATTATCACAAATGTAGAAGTAAAATGTCGTGTCTTAAATTCGTGGCCACCACTGTATATATAAATACATTATGCTTCTACACGAATTGTTCTTATTGGTTACATCCCTACCCCACCGTAAATAAGGTTTATACGACCATCTTGTGACCATAAACGTCTGAAGCCACCATTTAAAGCACAGATTGAACCTTATCAGTGTGCCTTCGAAACCTGGTAAGTTCACCATCAACAAAAGCCTTACATTTCGTCAAATGCTGGTGAAAACCTATAAAAATTAAGTCAACTAATGCCATCTTTTTGTCGATTATAAGCTAGCCCTTGGCAGCTCTATAAAGAATCGTGATTTTCCCAGAATGTCTCGATTCAGTATTGCTGTAAAGCTGATAGGTATTTTTTTAATGACTTTGAGCAACACCTGCAGCAAATTTTGTTACCGCGATCTCTTTTCATGCGTTCTCTTCAACTTCGTCATGGAGAGTGTTGTTTGGAAGACGGGAGTAAATTCTAATGGCAATATTTTTCACAAAAGTTTGCAGTTGCTTACGTACGCTAAGAAAATTGATGTCATTGAGCATAACAAACGAGGTGTTGTTGCTGCCTTTAGCTGTCCATTGATAGGGATTTTACTAGAATGGATCTTACAGTAAACGAGGGCAAAACGTAGTATACATATGTTATCGACAACATGCGACGCATTGAATCTGAAATTACGGCCGATAACTATACGTTCGATTTTGTCACTGAATTTACTTATCTTGACTTTGCCATTACCAATAAAAATTATGTCAGAATGGGGACCAAAGGCAGGATCACTGTCGCTAACAGGTTCTACTATTGCCCCAATAGGTAATTTGTAGCGGAGATCTCTCTCGTGTGACAAAATTTAGGCCATACTAATCGCTCATTTGTTCCGTACTTCTCTAAGGCGAACAAGCATTTACGCTGCTATGCATCACTACTGAGATTCTTGAGAATACATACATAACATAATTGGCCATTACAACCCTTCAGTCAGGATTACGGCCTAGCTTCTCACACCACTCATGTTGTGTGCGTTAATTTTATACGTGAGTGGCGGGACCTACAGTTTAACGTCGACTCCGAACGACAGAATTTTGAGAAACTTTTTCATGGCAGGTTTATTTTACTCTCAGAGTTTTTGCCAGAAATCTGCTGAGAGGAAGTCGCCGAAGAAATATTTTTTTTTCATATTTCATTTTTGATGTCTGACCTGGGATACGAACCCGGGCTTTACGAATACTAAGCCAACACACTACCTACTACACCACGGCGACTTCTTGAGAATATTGAGAGTATTTAAGGGAATGATTTGCTCATCCTATCATATCTGGTTGTATGAGAATCTTGACCACATGTATTATTGTCAAGAATCTACAATGAAATGCCAAAAAAAATTTAATGGACATCAGACATAAGTTTAGAACATGGTTTACCATTTCATAGCACAATTGTGCAGAGAGAACTCACAGGCATTCTTGTGTTCCTTGATTTAGTTGTCGATTAGACTGCGACAAGAACACAAATGTGGTGGATGCTTTAACATTTTATGTCAGAATAGCACTCAAAAAATATTTTATGTTAAAAATGTTCTATGTCATTAGCCTGGTATATTTCATTTTTTTTTTATTTTGTCGCATAGTATAGTTTTTGTAAATGCTTTGGAATGCTCGCTTTTTTAATAAAAAATAGGTTTTTTATTTTTTATTTTCATTTATCTAAAAAACCTTGTCTAATTTTTAAGCAAAAGATGGATAGCCTTATGTTTTTTATAAAAAATGGATTTTTTATTTCAATTTTATTTATGTAAAATTATTAAGCCAAAGATAGATAGCTTTACATATGTATGTTGATGAAATGAAAATAAAAATAGCTTATATTACTAACACTTTTCTATGGCTGTAAATAAATAAATTCTCTCAACTTATTTTCTCTCTCCTACTCACTAATACATAACCAAAAAATTTTTGGTAAACCCTGGTTTAGAATTAAAATATTATTTAAGAAAAAAACTTTTATTATTTCCACAATAATATCTCAGTACTGAATTGTAAATTCTTTTAACCTACAGACAGGCCATAAGGCTTCATGGGTACAATAGCTTTAAGATAAAATAAAATAAAATAAAATGTATATCAAATGAATAATAAATAAATAATAATTCTGGTAATAATAATAATAATAAATATTCTAATTTAAAAATTTTGATAAATTTTTGATACAGATGTGTGTTAGGAAATCAACCAACAGTTGATGCCACATTTATGTTTAATTAAATTTTTAATGCAATTGTTATTTATTTGGGGTAAAGTAGCTTAATACAATTCATAATTCATACAAAATACTATGCTACACAGCGTGTGATTAATTTTAAATACGAAATTTCATAATTAAATCGCTCATACGCCACACAGCAAATGGCAAACGAGGCAAGCGCATACAATTATTTCAGCAGAAAAAAATTAAAACATTTTAATAATTTGTTATTATTTTTATTTGATAATTTTCTATTTAATTTATGTTAATTACTTCATATGAAAATAATACTTAAGTGTGAAATAAAATAGAAATGAGAAGAAAAGCATGCAAATATATATTCACACTCATAACTGAAATGAATATTTTCTCTTACATTTTAATACTTTATCTCTGCTCACACATAAAAATATTTACTTTAGAATGAGTATGCTTGTTAGAAGGGAGACAAGTAGAGAAAAGTGAAAACACTGGCAGAGAGACACAGCGAAGTGCTCGCTTGACACATCCAGAGTTACAAAGACCATGAAATCATATTCTTAAACAAACAATTAAAACTTAAGCTTTAGTATTGTTATTACAATACTTAATGCTGTTGTTATTATTGCTTTCCGTAAAACTTTACGTATATTTAACGTCTTGTTCTCTTCTTTATCTTCAACTTTCACTCACAGCGCAAAAATGCCTGCTTATTGTTTTTTATTGTTACGAAAAGAAAATGTTTATGTCGCTTAATTGGATGTGATGTTTATTTGTTTTAAGAGGAGGCAAAAACATTAAAATTTTTTCAAATCTGTTAGGCGGTTAACGCCACTCGTTGGTAAACCTGATACACACAGTTGGGTGGCGTAAGAAGCTAGGTTTTAATCCTGACTAAATGGTTGTATTAACCAGTTAAGACAGTTACCAAGATTTCTGTCTGTGTTTTAAGTTCTAGAAGATCTCTATTAATTTTTCCCATGATATTGGCGTCGAGACTTCTTCAGACAATAAAAATTTCGTAATTTACTATACTATTCATAGTTGGAAGTCGCCGTATTCTAGTAAATATTATGTTGGATTACTAGACGTGAGGCCACGGTTCAAAAGCCAGGTTAAAAATCTCGTTCAAATATGAAAAATATTTCTTCAGCAACTTCCTCTCAGCAGACACTCTGAGAGTAAATGAAAAATTGCCATGAAAATTTTCACAAAATAATTTCGCCTTTAGGAGTCGATTTTAAACAGTGGATCCCGTCACTAATGAACAAAATTAATGCACACAACTTGGGTGTTGTGATCTGTGTCGTTCGGTATCAACTTTAAACTGAAGGTCCCTCCGATCATGTATAAAATTAAGGCACACAACATAAGTGATGTGAGAATCTAAGTCGTCATGAAGGGTTGTAATGACCAATTACGTATGTATGTACAGTGATGTGAAAAATAAGAAAGACAGATTTACATTATATTTAAAACCGAATAAAAACTCGAAAATTCTTTCTTGTTTAAACGACTTATTTTTTCTTCAACGGTAGAAAAAAGATTTTGTATGAATGTATGTAGATTAAAGCGTGAAAAAATAAGGACAGTTCATGAAATCTTAAAGCTATAACTAACCTAAGTAAAACTAAATAGATATTTATACTGAATATTGTTGCATGAAGTCTTAGTGCCACATTAGTACTTTGTAGCCGGTCCTTTGTTATCCAGAGCAGCAGCACAGCTTCTATGCATTGAGTCGACCAAATTTTGACAAACATGCAGCGATATTGAGTTCCAAGCATCTTGTATAACATTCCAAAGCTCGTCGCAATTTGTTGGACCCTTTCCCCTGATTGCCCTTTTAAATTTTTCAAATTAGGGGACTGCCATACTAAAACATTAATTTTTTTGTCCTGGAACTACTTCTTTGTGTACTTTGCCGTATGCTTTGGGTCATTATCTTGCTGGAAGACCCATTTCAGTGGCATATTTTCTTAGGCATAAGGCAGCATTGTATTTTTCAAAACATCGCTGTTTACATTTATTATTGTCTTGTTCTTTGTGTATTTTGTTTACATTTGTTCTTGTAGTGTTGCTTTTGTAATATTAAGCAGTACGATAATTTGTAAACAAGTTTGTTTACTGCATTGGTTTGTTTTTATAGCTTTTGTTTATAATTTTAATGTTAAGCGCTGTGAAAACAAGACCCTAGTATTTTGATTTCTCATTTTCGTAACAATATATTGAAACCCTTAATTTAGTCTTCAAATCCAACTCATTATAGTTTTGATTGTAACTAAGCTCATGTACTTTATCGTTGATTGCTGAAGCCTATCTATGCAGTAAATTAAATAATTTTTATTATATTAAGAGTTAAGCTCTTAAATATCCACTTATTTCATTAAGTTTATTTAAAATTTATTTGATATATTATAATATAACATATAATTTAATATAATATAATATAATTTTATATTTCAATAATATAACCAAATTTGTTTTTTCCGTTTCTTTTATGCAAAAAAATAAAATTCTTGTTTTTCTCCATTTCGCCACAAATTACATTATGTTCCCCATCCTTAAGTTCGTTGACAATTTCACATTTAAATTCCATTCTCATTTGAAATTCGTATCATGTTTTCTATACGTCTTCGTTTTCCTTGCACTGTATTTTTTATTTCTTGTTTTTTTCTTTTTAATTTTCATTTCTTTTTTTTTTGGTAATTTAAGTTGTGAAGAAAGTATTTCGGGTCTTAATTTCTCTTTTTCGATGTCATGCATAAAACAAAACCAAACGAACATAACAAGGAATGAAATGCAATTGTTGTGCTAAGAACACGTTCAAATTTAATATGACATGGCTTTTAAGAAAGACAGGAAAAAATGCAAATAAAACTTTTTACGAACATAAGTTATACAAAAAACGATTAAAATAAAGCATGATTGTTGAATATGCATTTAAATTGGTACAGGCATATGCACAAGAAAAGACAATTGGATGTGACAAAATAAAAAAAATTCTTCAATAATATAGTCTGAAAGGTATTCGACCACATATCCAGCTTTAGTTTATAGTAGGAATTTTAATTTAAATGAATATGAAATGAAAGACTTCATGTTGTTCAAATAGGCACCATTAAGAAAACTACAAATTGTCTAAAGAATTAAACGGAAACGACGTTCATTCATCCCCATTGTGCACAACATCGAATTTTGCCAATTTTGTGACACATTTTTTGTAGACTTTTTCAGGAGAATAGTAGCACGGCCGTCGCTCAACAACTGTTATGAATCTCTACAAGTCTCTTCTCCTTTAATTTGATCAGAAGAATAGTGGTTTGGCCATCGCTCAACAATTGTAATAAGTCTCTTCGAGTCTCTCCTGCTTCTTGCTACAGACGTTGGAGAGATACCCGCATTGGTCCGAGTCAAAAAGCTTTTTTAATTTGATCAGGAGAATGGTGGCATAGCCATCGCTCAACAATTGTAATAAGTTTCTTCGAGTCTCACCTCTTTCATTCTGGAGAACTTTGAAGGCCTCATAGACATAAATCTACAACAAATTATGGGACAGGAAACAAGGGACAGTATGCATATAATAAGACGAGGCCTGTTGAAACTACTCTAGATAGCTTAACGTATATGATGACTTTCTGGATATTCAAAAACATACAGGATGTTACGTTGAACTAGATATCAATACATATTAGGTAGTGTATAGTAATAGGCCGGGTGTTTGCTTATTAGATGTGAGACCATGGTTGAAACGAAATACGAAAAAATATTTCTTCGGCAACTTCCTCTTAGCACATTTCAGGCAAAAATTCTGAGATTAAATAAAATTAATATGAAAAGTTTTTCAAAAATCTTTCGTAAACTGTAGGTCCCGCCACTCATGTTTAAAATTAACACACACAATATAAGTGGTGTGAGAACCAACTATGTATGGACGATTGCACCAAATGTTGGGGAAAAGATCGGACCTGAGTACCTGGGTCCTGCGCGATAGTGGTCAGACATATCTTAATCAATGAATGTCTAGTACGCTGGAAATCCTTTGGAAGCACATTTAACTTGAAACTGATACGGCAGCTGCAAAGTTCTGCCCGTATAATTCTCAGTGCTGCTTTGCTCACGGCACTTTTATTGGCGGTGGAAATATTTTTATGCCTCCTTTCGCTTGATTTCTATTGCAAGAGTTTGGCGGCGAAGAGTTGTAGACGTCTCTGGGCGACTAGACGGTAGCATCGATACAATACTGGTCACGCAATGTTCCTGAAGGTATTTGGGATTATCCTGAGTAGCGTTTATATGATACTGCGATACAATTTCTCAATAAGATTCAGGATGTCCATTCCTTCCAGATAAGGAGAAGGAACTTGAGATTATCGGGAGTAGTATTTACATAATATTACGGTACTACTTCTCAATAAGATTCAGGATATTCATTCCGGATGAAGAGATCTGGAAAAAGGTTGGAGAGGACCTCGACACCTTTGAGATCTTCAATTTGTTGACTCCAAATTGAACGGATGTGTGGGTGGCGTAATTTTACTAATTAATTTTTAATAGTTTTTACGTAAACTACTTAGTCTATAAGGCTGTCTATTCGTTGTAGTATTTTTTAGGTGGAGTTGTCAGCATAACAGGCTTCGGCGAAAATTATTAGGCGAGGTATTAATACACTTTCCAAAAACCAAGCTACCAAAGCTTTAAATTCAAACGTAATGAATTCTAGAATGGTGTACAGCTGTCGTAGATATCTTAATGAGATAGTGAAACAATAAGATGTCGAAGTCACAGGGCTGCCGGGGCTTATCGTTATTCAAGGTAGATGGAGCTGGCCAGTTGTGGCACAGCCATCGTCAGTCCTCAGATTGGCTTTTTAAATTCCTCGCAAACGATTTCTGTAGAAGCTGAAGGGATGAGAAAGAAGAGATTGTTATGCACCTATTGGCTGCATGTTCAGCATTATATTGGAGGACAAGAACGCATTTGCGTTGACGGTGGGAATCGCTTCGTCGGAAGCTATGAATGGTTCCGGGATTAAGGAACTGAAAACTGTGATATCACAATGGGAATTGTATGGCTTGGAGAGAGACACTCTCCATTCAACTTTTTTTTGATGGACAGCCACCTAAATACGTATTTATTCTCCTTCCCGAATGTCGTTCTCTACCTGCACAGCGTTCTAATTTAAAAGGTTTAGACATGGCGTACATAAGAACAAACTTATAATATTTCCAAAAATTTTTAAAATAAATTCTATTTAGTTCCCCTTCCTAAGTTTAAATGAAGAACAGAAAGAAGTGAAACGTAACATATCAAGTGCCGTAAGCAAAGACCACAATATGTTTTCATCGTACTTTGGATACTTCACGTAACAAATTGAAATATTACCCGTACAAGTGTTTTGTTCCCATCGTTAATACAATACAATACAATACAACATCATAATGTATTTAATGTTTCACTTTTAGTTTTTCTCTTCTACTCCTTTACTTTCCATTTTCTTTTTCTTTATTTTTCATTCAACTATTCATCCCTTCTAACAGAAATATACTGGAAAATAAACACGAACATGCGAAGCAACTTACAAACATTGTGTGAGTAAAACGTAAAACATTGATTACGTAGCAGACTGTGTGTAGTATGGATCCAGTGCAAGCAGCTGTGGAAATAAAAATAGAAACCAAAATAAAAACAAAAACAACAAAAAAAAACTACAAAGATTACATATATTAAACAAGTGGTGTACCATGAACGAAAGCAGCCAAACAAACGATTCTCTATTACAGCAGAGTATTGATGCAGAAAAGCTCATGAAATTTAAGCAGAAAACTGTTGTAGGAAACACATGCAAAGAAAGTAGTCGAAAGATGAAGATGTTTAAACAGATGTAGCATAGGAGAGAGAGAGAGAGAGAGAGAGAGAAACTGCACGCAACACATTGTGGCACACATACACAATTATACTGGAAAATATTTTTCACCCGAAACATGTAAATAAAATCCAAAAAATGAAGAGAAACTAAATTCTTGCGACAGAAATAAATGCACAACATATGCTTATATGGGTCATTTTACTTTGAATATTAAGAAGGCGAAGCATAAGACAATTCAAAAAGAAAATAAAGGCGTTAGTTGTTGCAACAATTTTGTAAGAAAATGATTTCTGGTCTTCCAAGAAACCCAAGATCGATTTTCTTACTGATTTCCTATCACGAGTTCAATTTGGGTAAGACAGAGACAAATGAATAACCCAGACAGAGATAAATGCACAACCTACTAATACTTTCAAGCATTCATACATACATATACATAATTGGCCATTACAACCCTTCAGTCACGATTACGGCCTAGCTTCTCACACCACTTATGTTGTGTGTGTTAATTCTACAAATGAGTGGCGGTACCTACAGTTTGAAGTCGACTCCAAACGACATATTTTTGAGAAACTTTTCATTGCAATTTTTATTTACTCTCAGAGTTTTGTCAAAAATCTGCTGAGAGGAATTCAACGATGAAATATTTTTTCACACTTTGTTTGGGTTTAGATGCTTGACGTGGGGTTAGAACCGTGACCTCACGTCTAATAAGCCAACACACTATCTATTAGACTACTGAGACTTCAAACAAATTGCCAACACTTCTATTAAATAGTAGAATGAAATAATGATTAATCTATTGGGTCTTCCAACGAGGACTTTCGAATTTGTATCAACTGATAACGAACATCAAATTAATTGCCCTTTTATTCAGTCTGTTTTATCAAATAACCAAGGCGCGAAAGACATGGAACCAAAACAACGACATGTAGTGGCTAAATAGGCTCTGGAAAGGTTGGCAACTGACCCCAATTCACCTTAAGCAATGGGGCCCACTTCTGAACGACTAGTTAACGACAGGAAAATAAAATTTCGAATTTGAAACGATACCAATGCACATGAGATCAAAAAGCAGCCAATATATCACGAAAAAGTTACTATTTGTTGTGGATATTAAGATTGCAGCGACATGGGTTAATATTTCTATCAAACCAACGGTGTCGCCAAACCTTCATTGTCAATGATGAGCAGTATACGACGCTCATTGCCAAGTACTTTGTCCTGAATTGAATAAAGACATGACATATCACACAGTTCATGCCACATTAGATATTCTGTAGAAGCGATTTGAAGTCTAGTAGGTAGTGTGTTGGCTTATTAGGCGTGAGGCCACGGATCAAACCACAAGTCAGGTATCTCCATCGAAACGAAATATGAAAAAATATTTCTTCAGCTACTTTATCTCAGCAGATTGCTGGCAAAAACTGAGAGTTAAATAGAACATTGCCATGAAAAGTTTCTCCATAAAAATCTATCGTTCGGAGTCGAGTTTAAACTGTAGGTCCCAGCATTCATGTATAAAATGAATACACACAACATAAGTGGTGTGAAAAGCCAGGTTGTAATCCTGACTGAAGAGTTGTAATGGCCAATTATGTATGTATGTGTATGGCATGATCGTCTCATTGGAAAAGATGTAACCTGGTTACCTAGATCCTGTGATTTGACCTCGTTAGCCTTAATCCTGATAAGTTGCAGATATCTTCGTACATTACCCCCACTTCGTTTGAATTTATTTCATTTGAAATTTAGTGTAGTATTGTGAGCGTTATTTTAATTAAAGTTTTCCATTTCACATGTTTAATCGTAAACATTTATCTTCCGCTACAAATCACATGAATTTCTAGATTTTTTTTCAGCGTCACTTTTAGTTTTCTTGTCCATTTGAAGATGCCGTTTCCTTTACTTCCTCTGCACCCTTTATACAAACAAAAACAATCCAGAACTTCAACGCAGTTTTAAATTTTCTTTTTAGAACAACACAAAAAAACGAAAAATAAATAAATTTAAAATAGAATAGAAACAAAGAAAAACTTCTTAATGAAAGCACGCACCAACTGCTCATAAATTATTGTCTGTCTGCCATGCAATGGAAAAAATCATGGGGCACAATGCAGCGTTTACGAAACGCAATATTTTCGTTGTTGCTACAGAAATTTGAAATTTGTTTTGTGTTTAGTAGTCATGGCTTTATAGTTTGTTGTTGCAATTGCTGTTAACACAATTAAATCTTCCGAAAACATACACAATTTACCAGCAGAAAATGGAATAAAAAAATAAAAATTGTAGAATGAAAATTATATACAAGTATAGGGTCTTGCTTTCAGCGTTTCCAAGCTTTAAATTTGAATAAAAAAAGTATGCGTGAGATTTTATTGAATTTTTTTATTCACTTGAAAGACCTATTGATGCCATGATGTGTGTCTGCTTTATTAGACAAGAAAGTATGGCTCAATTTCCAGCTTAGAAATCTCGAACAAACGAAATATAAAAAAAGATTTCTTTCTGCGATTTCTGCTCAGTAGTCTAATACCAAAAACTCTGGCAGTAAATAACAATTCTGTGACTGGTTGTCTCAAATGATTTTCTGCCTATACTAAAACATTCCTATAGAAAAATCAATTGAGCAGGTGCTTATTAAACATTTTATTAACAATTGCAGAATTCTTTTAGGTGGACTCTAGTAAAACCTCGTATGATGGCTGTGAGAGCGGGAAGTTTGAGATGGTTTATGAACGTATCATATTCATTCTGCGGAATTATTTGTTTTTAGCATCTTCACTTCACCTACAAAATCATGGTGTCACACATATACGCTAAGAAAGTTTGCGTACCGATTATTGCCCTATAAGAACAGATAAACCATTGCAACTTATTCAATTTTTCAACTGAATGATTTTCTAAACAACTCTAATTGCTGTTGTAGATAATATGGATTGAGGATCAGTATTATTTTAGGCAGTGATCTCGACAAAAAAAAAATTAAAAGTATTGCCACAAATAAAAAAATATTGTAACGAAAATTAAAAAATTTTGATACACCAGGGTCTCGTTTTATGCAGATTATGATACATTTTATGATACATTTTATACTTTTTAAATTAAACCAAGTTTGGAAAAGTTTACAATTTTGGATTGTATTATTCTGGCAGCATCAGCAATGTCTAAACTGCGATCGCAAACATTAAATGAATGCCGGATATCTATATAGCCGGATTGTGTTGCTAGAAGTACTGATCAGTGAAATAATTGATTTAGCTCATCAAATTGGAATAGATGGATTTGACTCCCTGAAGCAGGATGATGTAGAAGGACTGTTAGCTGACGAACCATTCATTAGCCTATATCGACGTCAATAGTTTAGTCACCGACAATGAGAAAAACGTGGATAGTGAAGGGAGTGATTCCGAAGAAAGCTTTGTAAAATTCAATTCAAAACAAATTGGTGATATCATCAGCAAAGTTAATGATTTACTAAATGTTATTCTTGGTATGGGCCCAGATACCGAAAGAGCACTGAAGATTCAAAGCGGATTGACTTATCTGTTTTCCGGATATCATGACTTGCATAGGCAACTTAAAAACTCAAAGTCACAATGTTTAATAACTGACTACATATCCTGCAATAAAAGAAACAATTACACTTTCTAAAAATTCGTTGATCTAGTCCCCTACATACATATGTATGCACTACCCGATAGGTATGTAATGATAAAAGTGACCTCGAACCAATTCTAAAACGATACAGAATGATTGATCGTACATTTATAATTATAGACTTCAGTTTATTATTTATTTATTATTTTTTGAATCATTTTGATTTTTTGAATTAAAAATTTTTTTTGTTTATTTTTTTTTTTTTTAGAAGTTTTTGATTTTATTGTTGTTGTACAATGGGTCAATCTGAACTCCAGGTGCTGTACTTGTCTTGACTGACAGGTACACGCCCTCTAACCTTGATTTTATTGTTTAAGAAAATGAAATAAATAAACTTTTGTTGATTTTTTTATGCGATTTTGCTTTGATTTTTTAATTAAAATTTGAAATCAAGCGGGTTTTCAGGATTTTGGAACAAATCATTAATTTTTATATGAAGTTAGAGTATCGATTTATGCGAATTCAATTAAAGCGACTTTTTTTTTGGAACAGACGTATAAAACGAGACCTGAGTGTACTGGTGTTTTGCTTTTACATCGCTCAACATTAAAATTATAAACAAACTCAACATTAAAATTATAAACTACAAAACAAAAGCAGTGCACTTGTTTACAAATTATCGCACTGCTTAATATAACAACAAATACCAGCATAAAAACATGGTAAACAAGAAAACAAAAATACAACAACAAACACTTCAAGAATAAACAATGTTTACATTTATAGAGATTTCGAGAAGGCGAAGTCACGAACATTCGCCTTCAAGAACATTCATCAGACTGTTTACCTTGCGATATAAAAGACAAGGCAAAGCAAGCGACGGAGTTAGTGAAGTTCAGTCAGTCTTATGTGAAGACGCGGTGAGTTTGAAGAGAGTAATCGTGGTTTGAAGATCTCCGTTGCAAAGATCTGTCGAACAATTGCCTAGTAATTGTTGTTGTTTGTGCAAAGGATGTAAACAGGGGAATAACAAAGAAAAGCAATTGTTGTTGTTTACATCAGGTTGTGAACAGTGGCACATTAAAATTAAACACAATAAATAGACACGAGTGTACTTTTCAAACTTTTTGTTTTATGCTCACTTTTCGTAAATGAGTAGCTAAGAATTGTTTTCATTTTAAGCATTCATAAATGAAAACATTAATTTTTACAAAAATTACAAAAATGAATGAAAATGAAAATTTTTCATGAAAATTTTTCATTTTAATTTTTTCACAAACTAAAGATGTTTTCTCATTCTTTTGCATTCAATACGTATGTAAATATATATTAAAAATATTTTGATTTTTTAGTCGTTAGGCACAACTAGTGCCTATGTTTTTGTCATAACGGTTTACTTTGACAACTTCGCTATCCAATGAGTCATATATGACACACATGAGCGTATTGTAATACGATAATGGGTCACATGTGACTCATTTCTTTATACAATTTATGTGATGTTTCTGTAACACAGGCTATTTCACTTGCCTGCCTGTTTGCATGGAACACACAAACAAAAAAAAAAAACTATCATAAAAATGCACAAAATTTTTGTTTTATTCTTGCATGCAAAAACTTTATGGTCTTTCATTTGTGAGATTTTTACAAAAATGTTATTTCTCAGAAATGTGCATATGCGTTAAAAAATGTGTTTCTTATTCTCTCAATTTTGAACGAAAATAAAAAACATTACTAACAATATCATACATGAATGAATAAGGCAAACTTTTATTTTTGTTTCTGTTCACGAATGAAAGATAACAAAACAATATTTTTTTTGTTTTCATGAGCGTGAGTGATAAGTGAGTGAATATTTGGTACCCTGGTACAATACGCTGGCAGTCATCAGGGCATTTAAATATTTAGTACGGTAAAGCAAATAGTCTTTATACGTGTATAAATTGAATGGCTTATAGTTATTTTAGTGTCTTTCATTTAACAAATAATAACATGTCATTGAATAGGTTATTATCTTATGAATTTTGTAAGGCTGGCCAATTTCAAATTAATTGTAAAAAATCTCTTTTTCTATGATAAAGCGAGCGCCAAAAGAAACTGTACACTATGGATAAAATTCTAACAATCACCAAACTCAACTTCTACCACTTGAGGAGAGTGCCCGAAAAAATTTGACAATATTTCGAATTCTTTTTTGGATTTTTTTTCAATTTTAAAAACTGGCAATGAAATAATTTTAAAATAAAAATAACGGTAATTTATTAATTAATGTATGTTTTTTAATGTACAGTTTCTTTTGACGCTCACTGTATTTAAATCATTTAAAGATACCAACCATAGATTTTTAAATTGAATTTCTGACCAAATTTGAATATTTTTCTACTTATTTTTTATTTCAATTAAACAAAATTTAGATAAAATATGAAAAAAGAAATAAATTAAATAAGGAATGATAAGCATCATCTCATATATTTCATATAATTCTTCTATTTTCCAGTGTATGATTTACTTTAAGAAATTTTTGTTCTGCCTGACATTTAATTAACATTTCTCTGTCATGTCTGGCAATGGAGATGATAAAAGCCATTTATGTTTTTGTTATGGTATAACAAAAGTTTTTCTTGACAACAATATCATCAACATCAACCGCAACAGCATATCCAGCCATATCAACATCAATGTGCAATATGAGCAGCAGTCACATGATAAAGCAGATTGCTTGCAGATTTAACTTTTGCTGTTTTACTAAAGAAGCCATATTCATTCAACTGGCTGATGATGATGATGATGACATTTTTGTTGTTATTGTAGATGATAATCATTGTTGTTTGTTGCATAAGATTTAAAATTTATTCAATGGAAAATTTGAAAGATGAGGCAAAATTGTTAAAAATCTGAAATTAGTACGGATACAAACCACATAACAACTTTCATTTTCTTTCCATTGTATGCTGAAGGCATAAGGTGTACATTTCTTTTTTATTTTCTACTTTAAATTGATTTTCTATTCTTCATAAATTTTGCTTTTAGTTATGAAAGCATCTTTTTATGCTTGCTATAGCTTCCAAATATTACAATAGGAACGCAATCATGTCCAGCAATGCCTCTTCAATATCATAATGCTATTTCAATATTTTTTTTTTGCGTAACTACTCATCTGTCTTTGTCTTAAAGACTTTTCTACCAATAAAATGATTTTGGAAAATTCCGATTTTTTCAATAGATTGCTAACCTATCTTTCGATCTCTGTTTTTACAATTCAGTTGTTGTCTTCTCAATCGTTGAGCATCATTATCTTTCATTTGCCATTTTCAGTTTTTGGCAAATAAATCCCAGTAATCTGCTTTTATTTTTCAACTACTTAATTGCTTAATTGGTTTTTACAACGCTCTTATGCGGCTCTCCGGCAGGCTTGAGGTGCCTCTCTTGTTGAGGGAATTAACAGCTGTGGAGACATCACAGTCGTTCCTATTATTCTTGGCGATCTCGACAGTTCTCCCTATAGCTCCTAATTATGTCGATGAGCTCCTCTAATTCAGCTACTCCACTCTGAACCTCCATGCTGATGTTCCTTGCCCTCGTCATTGCCACTCTAATCTTGCGTATAACAACCTGGCACTTATTAAGTGTCTCCTTCTCCGAGTTTCTCATTTCTCTATGTCCCAAAAGCGGTTCCTCTGTTCCACTACGCACTGATGGCGATGCGTGCGATTGCGCACCTTCCTGCACAGATTTTGGTGTCGTGACGCTTTTCTCAATCCCGGTGCTCCTCGCAGATGTTTTCTAAGAGTTCGCCGTTGTCTGGGATTTTTTCACCGGCGATCGCCTGATTTTTGGGCTGCTCATAAAGGCAACCTCGTCCTGCATCATCTCATCTACTTTTAGTATTCTTTTATTCATCTTTTCTATTCGGGTACGATCTTCAAGCCGCTATCTCCTATCGACTATGCAGTTGTCCTTTAGAGACCCCGAGGGTGCCTATGGTCGTCAGTGAGGTCCTCGCGATGGTTGACGCAAATCCTTATGAGAGTCTGCATTCAGAGCCAATTCGGACAGTAATTAGGAGTCGTCTCAACTAAACCTGCATCACCAACTAAATGGCGACAATAATCGAACGTACTTGAAGCCCTGCCACGGATTTAACGGAACGGAGGCGACGGCTACATTGCCCTAAAAATCATTTCGACCGGTTTTCATTCGGTGTACTCAGGTAACAGAATGCAACAAATGTCAGCCCACTTGCGTCATTCTCAAAATCAATATTCCATGCATAGTCCAGGTCAAGCCGAATCGCCAATCTTGCCTTCTCACATTAGCAGGTACCCAGCGTATGCTGAGTACCACTACCCAGCGGATGCTGAGTACCAGTACCCGGGGAACGCCTAATCTAAGATACGGAGGCTGTGAGCTGCTTGGTATGTGCTTGCAAGGATAGCACTGGCCTTCACCAAGTTGAAACCAATCAGCGGCGTTGCCTTGTAATTACATACCCGCTCCCCACGCTTTAGTCAGGATTACAACCTATCTTTTCATACCACATATGTTTTAAGAATTAATTTTCTACATGAGTGGCGGGATCTACAGTTTAAAGTTGATTTCGAACGACAGGTTGTTGAGAAAATTTTTCATTTTCACTCAGAGTTTCTTGCCAGAAATCTACTGAGAGGCAGTCGCCGAAAAATGTTTCTCTCCAGAGATCAGCAGAGAGTATACAAAAAGGTGAGTAAGCTCGAATTATACTCATAATTTCTGATACTTATACGCATTCATACTTATTTTAATATCATGGAACTTCTACTCATATTCGAAGTTTCAAGTACTCATCATATTCATTCATTCATTCGACTCTCCATAACTCTCCACAACATTTACAAGAATCACAGAATAAGAATGATTGGCTTATGAACACTAAAATACTCACTAAAAGATTGTGCGTTTGCTCTGCTTGCTGTTCTGTCTGTTTTGTAAATGCAACAACAACTAAGACTGTAAATTTTGATGAATGTTTGGAGCCACTGGAGTCGCCGTAGTCTAGTAGGTAGTGTGGTGGCTTATTAGACTTAAAGCCAGGGTTCGAGCCCATTGCCAGACATCAAAACAAAGTACAAAAACTATTTCTTCCTCTCAGCAGATTTCTGGCAAAAACTCTGAAAGTAAATACAAATTTTTCGGAGTCGACTTTAAAATGTAGGTCCCACCACTCATGTATAAAATTAACACACACAACATTGTTTCCCGTTGTCCTGATGATTCAGATGAACGGGCCTGAGTAATACGCATTCGATCAGTTTCTAATCTCACTTCTCGTTGTTCAAGTGGTTCAAGCGATCAGGTCTCAGCAGCATATACTCGAAGATTTTCCAGTCTCAATGCTCGTCTGATTCTGAGGCTCGTATTGCTCATTGTTTCCGTGCTTGAGGTGTAGGTCGACCAATTGCTTGTCATTCATTTCGAATAATTTTCAGTGACGCCATCCATCGAAAATTAATCGCACCAACTTCCGTCGACTCATGCGCAACAACTTTGTTAAAGAATGCACAGTTTACGATTTAATTCATTTTGAGTAATTTTCAGTAGCACCATCTGCCAGAAATTGGTCATACCAGCTTAGAAACCTTCGTCGGCTCATGCGCAACAATTTTGCTAAAGATCATATCGTGATAAAATGCACAGTTTACAATTCTATAAGGTACATACGAACAAACATTCATATTTATATATATGGAGACTATGGGAGGTGACACACCTACTTTAGCCAATCTGCTCATTTTGTTCATATATACGTCAAAGTCGTCCGTACAAAATTTTAGGACTCTAGCTGTTGGAGTTTATGAGATGTGCGACATTAAATACTTATTGGGTATGTGGGCGTGGCACCTCGCCTACTTGAAATTTTAAAATAAAAAGGAGCCTATACTTCCTTCCAGACATACAGGAAGGTACTGTTAAAATTTCAAGAAAATCGTTCACAGCCGTTTAGCCTTCAAACAAACAAACAAACAAATAAACACACATTCATTTTTATTTTATAAGATTAATGCTTAATTTTGCTAACGAAAATGCTATACAGGCTATACAGGCAAGTATTTAACATTTTTGCCAGCTTGAAAACTTCCAGTATTTGGTGATACAATCCTAAATTAATTACATTCATTATGTAGAATTTTGAAATCAAGAAAACAATTTCCATTTCTAACATATTATTTCAATTAATTCAATTTTTTTTAATCATTGCAAACAAATCTCTCCAATTAAGATTAAAATGTAAAACTCCGATTAACTTTGCTGAAAATGTAAAGAAAACTGAAAAAAAATTGTTACAAGTGGAAGAAGAAAAATTTAAAGAAATAAAAACTTTTTAATTTAACATGTAAACACATCGTATAAATCTCAACAAATTATTTTTATTTCAGCATAAAAAAAAATTAAAAAAAAAAAAATAAAAAAACAAATATAAACATGCGTGTAAGTATGTTGAAGAACTTTCTCTAAAAAGTAAAGAAAACATGGAGATAAAAAGTATTATATGATGTAGTTTGACTACTCACATATACATATGTGTGCACATATACAGTAAGCATCAAAAGTAATTGTACACTAAGGATAAAATTCTAACAATCACTAAACACAACTTTTCCTACTTAAGGAGAGAGCCCGAAAAAATTGGACAAAATTTTAATTTTTTTTTTAAATTTTTTTTTGTGTTTCAATTTTAAAAACTGTTAATGAAACAATTTTAAAATAAAAATAACGGTAATTTATTAACGTATAAATTTTTTTTAAGGATTGATGCAAATATTCCACTTTTTATACCATTTTGAAATAACGTCAACGTACCTTTGTAACATCCTGGAGGCTTCTATGCAGTTATTATTGCACGCAATTAGAGCAGTGTCATCCGCATACGTAGCAGTAGTTATATCCTCGCTTATTGGCATATCTGAGGTATATATTTTTACATAAATCGAAACGACCTAATATCGTTTAACAATAAAAACGATAAACAAAAGCTACCGGCTACACCAACACAAAACACACGACACAAATACACACTAACACTACGAATACAATGAACGTGTTGATTATCTAAAGCAGCACATACACCTATGTACAACGAACCTGGTTGCGCCTGGTACCAACAACAACATGTATGTGACAAAAAGGGATAGAGAACATAAGCAAAGTACACAAACAACAATATATTAGCAATATAGCTTTCTAGAAGGCGAGATCAAGAACCTTCCACTTCAAGAACGTTCGTTAGACTGGTTGTGTAGGACTATAAAAGGGCTGGACAAAGCAGGCAGCAGTCAGTAAGAATTCAGTCAGCCTTGTGTGAAGTTGCGCGTGAACAAAACAAGTCGTGGTTGTAAAGCGAATAGTTGTGTTAACTAGTAAAGTGGATAAACAGATAATTATGGCACACAAAAGTAGTGTAAAGAATAAACAGAGTTTTATATATTTGTTTTTACTTTGTTTGCAATTAACGAACTCGTTTTTAAAAAGGTAAAAACGTAACAATATTGTATAAAGCACAGGACCCAGTACACTACCTTGAGGTATTCCTGCTTTAATGTCACAAATTTCAGAGAAAGTGTTGTTTATCTTGACGTAGAAGTAATGATACATTATGTAAGATTTCAGAACTAAATAAATAGGTGTTGGGAGAATTCGTTTCAATTTGAATAGTAAGCCTGGGTACCATACTTTATCAAATGCTTGCTTAACATCCAAAAATATCGCTGAGCAGTAGTGTTTTGTTTCGAGAGCATTTATTATCACTTTTACAAGCCGATGGCACTGTTCTGGTGTCCCATGTTTTTGCCGGAAACGAAACTGATGTTGTGGAATAATTTTTTTGTTGTCCAATATTTTTTGTAGTCTCTTCAAGAAAAGTTTTTCAAATATTTTAGAAAGACAACATAGCAAGCTTGTTGGCCTGTAAGAGTTAATCACATTTTGGTGTACTTGGTTGTGGAACCACTACAATTTCCGTGCATTTCCACTGCAATGGAAAGTATTGTAACCAAAGAATAGAGAATCAGCCCATGTCACATTTTCCTTGAGAAAAGGCGATTGTCCAGATATATATATATTTACGGACAACAAATTCCGAATTCGAATTGTGTAAATATCTTGGAATGCACTTAAATAGAAGGTTAACATGGAAAGATCATATAAAAGCAAAGAAAAAACATCTTAATATTAAAACAAAACGCATGTACTTGTTGCTGGGTAGTAATTTTGAATTAAAGGTATTACTTTACAAAACGATTTTAAAACCCGTATGGACGAATGGAACAGAGTTATGGGGTACTGCCAGCAACTCCAATATTGAAATTTTGCAACGTTACCAATCGAAAACCCTTCGAATGATAGTAAATGCGCCCTGGTTTGTCACCAATGATAATATCCATATACATTGAGCGCCAAAAGTGAGTAAACACCACTGAAATAATTCATTTTCTTAGGATAGCGAGAAAAGTAAATGAGAATAGTCGAATAAATTTCCAAAAATAAAAACGTTTATTTATTTCTTATAAACTGTTAAAATCAAAACAACAATTCATGATAAAGGAACTTTTTTATACTTAAGAACAAAATTGTTTTATACTTAAGAACAAAAATGTTGACTCACTTATGGTGCTCACTGTATGTAGACCTGTCTATACCAAAAGTCAAAACTGAAATTAACAGATATAGTTCAAACTATCTCAATAGACTTAGTCATCATTCGAACGTCCTTGCGATAAACCTACTAGACTTGCCTTTTAGAACTTAATCCGTAATAATTTGTAAATATCTAAATTTGTAAATTTTAATATAAATAACTGTATTATTATCTATTTTAAGACAAACTAAGTTAATTATTTTTTGACTTGTTAAGATAGATTGCAAATAAATTTTGAGAGAAAAAAATTTTTTTTCTTAATGTACAGTTTCTTTTAACGCTCACTGTACATAAAGTTAATAAAAGTAACAACAACAACACCAACAGTTAAAAGAGAAAGTACAGACATGAATTTAAAACAGACAAGTTTTTAAAGATTAACTTTCACTTTATTATGCCATATATCTTCTGAAAACAGTGTGTTTGTAAGTAAGTGATGTAAAGTAACGCTGTGTGAGAGAGGAGAAAATAAAAGAGTGTAGATTTCCTTGTTGATATATATAATCTACTCCAGTGTTATTTGTTCGTACATTTGTTTTGAATATTATTTTTCCCTAAAAATCACATGAGTATGTGGGAATCAAATGAAAGTATTGCCTGTAACTTGTACTTCTTCTTACTTCAGTAATACTTTTAAGTAAGAATTAAATTAAAAAACTTACTCATACGTCATGGATTACTATGATAAAAAAAAGAATATTATTTATATTCCATGTTGAAATTGAAACAGTAACTTGGATTTCTTTTTCTGAGTACATGTCCTTAAAGTTGTTTAATTTATGGCATTAACTTAAAGGTCTCATGCTAGATTATTATGATTAAAATTTTTATTTTATAATTGGACATGTAGGAAATTATTAAAAATATTTAAAATAATAAATTCAAAAGGGGAAAATTAATAAAAAATGTGGCAAAAATTTATCCAAGATAAAGAAAAAAATTATAGTCTTGATAGACATATGGTTTATATGGTATACATAACATGGTTTTTGATACTACAATAGTGTGACAGACATTTAGTATATGTATGTACATACTTTTTGGTATTCAGTACAGGCTTATGTTAGGTTAGATTAGGTGACTCTTCCCAAGATTGGCTCACCGTTCAGGCCCGGTATGATATCACAAACAAAGTTTTCCTCAATTAAAACAATTTGATTCCAGAGTAATATTCGTCGTAGTCTAGTGGGTAGTGCGTGTGCTTATTTGACATGCAGCCTCGTTTCCAAACCCAGGTCAAACATCTCAAGCAAAACGAAGTATAAAAATATATTCTTCGGCGACTTCCTCTCAACAGATTTATTGCGAAAACCCTGAGAGTAAATAAAAAATTGCCATGAAAAAGTTTACTTTAAGCAGTAGGTCCCGCCACTTTTGGATAAAATTAACACACACAATATATTGTTACATAAATCGAAACGACCTAATATCGTTTAACAATAAAACGATAAACAAAAGCTACCAGCTACACCAACATAATACACACGACACAAATACACACTAACACAAGGAATAAAATGATTGATTATCTAAAGCTGCACAAACACATATGTACAATGAACCTGGTTGCGCCTGGTACCAACAACAACATAGAGTAAACCAGCTACGACAAATATGTAACGGACAACATAAGCAAAGCACACAAACAACAATGTACTAGCAATAGAGTTCTCGAAAAAGTGTGAGCGAGAACCTTCCACATCAAAAACGTTCATCATACTGATTACGTGCGTGCGGACTATAAAAGGGCTGGACAAAGCAAGCAGCAGTCAGTGTTAATTCAGTCAGTCTTGTGTGAAGACGCGTTGCGGTTCGAACGTACAAGCGGCATTGCTTGCAAAAAGGTTGTAAGCAGAGAAGATCTAACGAACAGTTGTTAGTGTTATCGCGGACAGTAGTGTGAAATAGAATAGCGTACAAGCAAATTATTGTTGTATCGTTAAGTGTGAACAGTGGCACAAACGTAGTGTGAATAATAAAGAGAGTTTAAGAGAAAATAACCACATATTTGTTTTTACTTTGGTTGCAATTAACGAACTCATATTTAAACGTTTTAAAAAGGTAAAAACGTAACAATACGTACGAGGTGTAAAGGTGGTTAATCCTGACTGAACGATTGAAATAACCATTTCTGTATGTATGTAAGCTTATGCTAGGTTAAGTTAGGTTCATTAGTTGACTCTTCTCGAATGTGGCTACCGTTCGCACTCATGGGTTTCCTAAATTAAATCAACTTGATTCTTCAGTAAGACTTGCTTTTGCAGCAATCCTTACATAGAAGAGTTTAATCAAAAATGACTAAATATGAGAGGCCAATACCCACCATTTCTTCATTGCAATTATTTTCATCTTGTTATACCCACAGCTCCTACAGAAGTCATTTTAGGGAATGGCAAGTCTGGTGGCATAACTTTGGATATAGTAGAGGCCCGTAAAATTGTATGTGTATGATAAATGGCCAAGTGATTTAAAGATAGAAAGCAATCAGTACAACAAAGTCTAGAAATATTGAACGTACTCTTCTGATACCAACCACGCTAAGGCTCTCAGTGAAATCAGCGGAAAATCTCTAGTCTAACTGAGGCAATCAGAAAATCAATGCCTTCTAACATGTCGGAGGTTCTAAACTGTGTACAGGTCATCTCATCAGCAGCGAAATTTTCTGTTGTTGCCGTAGTCTGTTAAGTAGTGTGTTGTATATTACACGAAAGATCATGGTTCAAACTCCAGCTCATATAGCTCAAACAAAAACGAAATATGGAAGCAAAATATTTCTTCCAGCGATTTCCTCTCAACAGAGAGGGACTTTCTCTAAGAGTAAATAAATTTGCCATAAAAACTTTTTCAAATCTGTTGCTCGAAATCGACATTAAACTGTAGGCCCATTTACTCATGCATAAAATTAACGCATACAATTTGAGTGGTATGAGAAGCTAGGTTCTAATTACCAATTAAAATAGTAATCATCGTGTACTGGAATATATCAATGCCTCCGTTCTATAACATTCTAAGTAGAAAAAGTGTGTTTTGAGTTATGAGCTCTCAAAGCTTTCGCGCGACATATGACTATATGGGTATTCGAAGCAGATTTTTCCTATAACTTCCGAACGGATCGGCGCATCTTAACCAAATTTTTACAGTATTTAAGTTAGAGAACATAGAATTTAAAAACGCAAGAACATTAAAAACGTTCTAAGTACATGGAGGCGTCGATATATAAGAGTTAAGTTTGAATGATTCGAAATTTTCTTGAAAATTTCTAGGCATTTATGGACAAAGACGGACGTTAAAGGCTACATTGCATGTTGAATGCCTGTGTAAATTAAGTGATCAGATTTCCATCCTCCAGCAAATATTGCATCGAATGTAAAATCGTTATGATCTTCACTTGAAAATCACTGCAGTTGCCTAATAGCCTGCACGAAGTTTCAATTATTAGAACTCCTAACGTATATACCACAACCTAATATGTATATGCAGAGTTTCGATGTCATCTGTATAAAACACAAGGCTTCCAATGAATACATTCGGATCTTCAGACTAGGACTACCCAGTTGGAATTCTAAAATTAAATATTATTCAGGAAGTTATAAAAAAACTATATAAATGACTTGGATTTGATCATTTCTTCTAGGTCCAACCAGGATTTATCTACATTGAACCTTACTGCCATCAACTCAGCGCACTGCTTCAATAAAACGTATGAGGGTGCCTGATAGAATCCAGCAAATAATGCATTATTTGGAGAGCTTTTGTAATCACGACTGCTGACATTGGTGATACTGGCATCACTGTTCACGAGCTATGAGCACCATAAAGTAACATTGATTCCCCTATGGTCCTAATAGAATTAATTGCAATGGTAGATGCAAGTACGGGCCTCTTAGAGACTTTAAATGCTTCAGTCGCCCTACAACTACATACATACATACATACATACCTAATTGGCCATTACAACCCTTCGGTCAGGATTACGGCCTAGCTTCTCACACCACTCATGTTGTGTGCGTTCATTTTATATGTGAGTGGCGGGACCTACAGTTTAACGTCGACTCCGAACGACAGATTTTTGAGAAACTTTTTCGTGGCAGGTTTATTTACTCTCAGAGATTTTGCCAGAAATCCGCTGAGAGGAAGTAACCGAAGAAATATTTTTTTTTTATATTTCGTTTTGATGTCTGACCTGGGATACGAACCTGCGCTTTACGTCTAATAAGCCAACACACTACCTATTAGACTACAACGACTTCAACTGCTAAATATTAATTTTTAGCTATAAAAATATTGTTCCAAAATATTTTTTCTATTTTCTCTTTGATTTTGCAAATATTTGCAAAATTTCAAGTGGATTTCGTTGATTAAAAATCTCATAAATAATGCAACAACAATTTGCAAAATTTTCAAAAATATTTTGCTAAAAACATTGTGCACAATAAAATAGTTTTTTGGGGTCAAAATAACACGGCAGGAATATGGGTATCGCTTTTCATGCCATTTACAACAACAGGGCAGTGTGTCGTTTGAAATGTTTAATAATTTCAATAATGTTTGTATGTAATAAATGTACACACATGTATTGGCATGGATTGTAATAATAAGCGTGTGCATATGTAAATGCTTGGACAAGCTGGATAGGCAAACATTTATTACTTATGATCGTTAAACTACTCCCTGCTATACATAGGCATACAAATGTAAACATATATACAGTGAGTGTCAAAAAAAACTCTACACTAAGGATAACATTTTAACAATCATCAAACTCAACTCTTACCACTTAAGGAGGGTGCCCGAAAAAATTTGACAAAATTTTGAAATTTTTTTTGTTTCAATTTTGAAAGTGAAACAATTTTAAAATAAAAATAACGGTAATTTATTAATGTATTTAATTTTTTAATGTACAATTTCTTTTGACGCTCACTGTACATATACATTTTCACTTTTACACTGAATACATATACCACAGCTAAGCTACATGGTGAACACACCAAGGATTTAACCAATAATTAAGCATCAATGTTTGTACAATTGAAAATAATTTGCAACAATAATACCAAAGCAGGACACAAACCAAACATATACACTCATACGCTCAAACATATAAAGCCAGGACAATTTGTTGTTTTTAATTTTCTTTTTTTAGTTATTCATACGTTTGGTTACTGTTGCTGGCCATTTAGTAGAATAAGTAATGCCAAGAATTGCCTTCGCTGTCCATATAATTATGTATTGTAGTGTTGATGGCTTATGGTTATTGGCATGACCTTGTTTTATGGTTTTGTTGCCTGTTGTATATTGGCATACACAGCCCAATATTATATCCAATTTGTTGCACACGTATATATAGACAGTGAGCGTCAAAAGAAAGTGTACATTAACAAAAATATACATTCATAAATTACAGTTATATTTATGTTAAAATTGTTTCATTGCCAGTTTTTAAAATAGAAACAAAGAAAAAAAATTAAAAAAAATTTTAAAATTTTTTCCGGCACTCTCCTTAAGTGGTAAAAGGTTGAGTTTGTTGATTGTTAGAATTTTATCCATAGTATACAGTTTCTTATGACGCTCACTGTATATATTTGCCTGCATATAAAAACTTTTATTTAAAATGTTTAAGAGCCACATAATATGTTAAAACAACACAGGGGGTAGTAAAGATTTTTCAATTGGTTTGTAAGATTTATAGTCATCAAGACCCCATAGAATATGATGTCCTTGATATGTACTTTAACTATTAAGGTTTTTGCTTCTGTTTAATTTTAGTTTGAAGTTGTTTAATCATTGAATACAAGGATAACATATGATTTTAAAGCCAAAACTAGACAAGATTTAAATGCCTCTATTGGAAAATGTTTTTGCTGTGGTTGGGGAAAAGAAAAATTTGATTTGAAAAGTGTAATGTGCAGCAAATGCTTTCGTAATGTACAGCAAGTCGCCATAGTCTAGTAGCTAGTGTGTTGGATTATTAGACGTGTGGCCGCGTTTCAAATACATCAAAACAAAATATGAAAAAAATTATTTCTTTGGCGATTTCCTCTCAGCAAATTTCTGGCAAAAACTCTGGGAGTAAATTTTGAATTTGAATTAATACACACAACATAAGTGGCGTAAGAATCTAGGTCGTATTAGTAATGTATTGTTAGGAAAATGAAAAATCAAGATACTGGTGTTTTGCTTTTATGTCGCTTAACATTGAAATTATAAACAAAAACTACAAAAAAAGTCAATGCAAGTAAACAAAATTGTTTAAAAATGATCGTACTGCTTAATATAACAACAAACACCAGTATAAAAAATGGTAAACAAGTAAACAAAAATATAACAACAAACACCAGCATAAAAAATGGTAAACAAGGAAACAAAAATACAACAACGTAAACAACGATAGAGATTACGAGAAGGCGAAGTCATGAACGTTCGTATGTATGTATATGACAGACTTAATTAACTGAGAGCGGTATTTGGACTCTTGGTGTCAGTATGGAGCTTAGATATTCAAAGCTTATGTACCAAAACTTAATTGTATGAAAGTGAAACATGTTTAGTTTTGAACACCAAACTGGAAGTATTAATGTGAATGATATTCCGTTGAAGTCGCCGTCGTCTAGTAGGTAGTGTGTAGGCTTATTAGACGTAAAGCCAGGGTTCGAGCCCCAGGCCAGATATCAAAACAAAATACAAAAAGTATTTCTTCGGCTACTTCCTCTCAGCAGATTTCTGTCAAAAACTCTGAGAGCAAATAAAATTACCATCAAGAAGCTTTTCAAAAATCTGTCGTTCGGAGTCTGTAGGTCCCGCCACTCATGTATAAAGTTAACATACACAAGTGGTGTGAGAAACTAGGTCGTAATCCTGACTGAAGGGTTGTAACGACCAATTATGTGTGTATGTATGATATTCTGTTGAGTATGTTGAGTGTTTTGTACCTAAAGTTTCATGATAATTTTCTTTCTTGCGAAGAGTAGTTGTTGATATGATGACGGTGGCAATGTTAATGATAATCGTGTAGAAAATTATACTTGGCTGTTACTCTGTGAAACATAAGACATAAATTGGGGATAAAAAATTAAATAAACGCATTTTTTACAGGAAAATAAATCTACCGTGGGACAAAGAATTTAGATTAATTTAAAACAAATTGTTTTAATAGGTTTTTTATTCTGGCTTGTACGATTCTTTAATATAAATAGTATTGTGAGGTTTTACCAGTTTCGTTGCTGCAAAATTTAATGCCGAATATCATGCCTTATTTATTGCTACTTCCTGTTGTGGAATACCATGAATGCGATTATTTTCCACATATTTTTTTTCTCTCGATAAGGAAACAAAATTTGAAGTTTATTTCCAATTGAAATTCGATTAAAAAATATTTCTTTCAATTGTTTGTTTTTTTTTTCAGTCGGTTTCCTAGACTTCAATAGCTTTCTTTTTCTTACTTCTTCCATTTACACTCCGGATTGGATTTGTATTGAAAACGGAAATCCATTTTTAGCTTTTCGTTATTAATAGCGTCCCCAAGGTAACAAGGGCGATATAAGTTACAGTCGAAACATATTGCAACAGCGTAAAATATCCAAAATGAGTGAAGGAAACAGGAAACAGGAAATACAATATATTAGAAGAACTAAAGCAAGCATACAAAGTGTTTTCTCCTTCAAAGTGTTACTAACATTAAAAGTTAAAAATTATAAACGAAACAATATTTTTTGGTTTTTGTGAACATATTTCAAGTCAAAGACACGAATTTGTGTTCATACGTTTAAAAGTGTTCTCAATTTTGTTACAACAGCGTTTTAAAATGAATGAAAAAACAAAATCCAATATGTGGTTGTATCGGGTGGGCCATTTATCGGTTTAAATTTGGAGCATCGGTTATTTCGAATCTGACAATACTTATGTCATTCTATTCTGTCACAAAATTCAGTATTTTTTCTCCACTAAACGTAATGAAGCGATTTACGCTTGAGCAACGTTAGAATTTATGGGAATAGATGGGCCAACGAGAAACTGCACGATGATGTCCATTTTGTCAACAAAAAATCATCTTTTCCGATGAAGCTCATTTTTATTTTGGTAGGTACGTTAATAAGAAAAATTGCCATACTTGGGGCTCAGGAAACCTACACGCTGTCTTACAGAAATCAATGCAGTCATTACGAGTGACTGTTTTCTGCGGGTTGTAGAGCTGAGCCACCATTGACCCATATTTCTTTGAAAATAAGGACGCCGCAACTGTTAAAGTCAATGGAGACACATATCGTACCATGATAAGCAATTTTTTATCTGCTCTTCATGGTATTGATGTGCATGATGTTTGGTTTTAACAGGATGCTGCAACTTGCCACAAATCTCATGCTACACAACTGATTTATTGCGTCAAACGTTTGATGACCGTTTAATTAGCCGAAATGGTGATGTCAATTGGACGCCAAGAAGTTAAGATTTGACATCGTTGAACTATTGTCTGTAGGCTGCCATTAAAGATAAGTGTTATGCAGGCAAACCAGAGACAAATGAGCATTTGAAGGCTGGCATTCGTGATACCGATTGAATGAGCTAAAGCTAGCCCAGGCAGCCATTCCTAACCGGAACAATTGTACCTCCCAACAAAAAACAAAATAAATTTGGCAAAATTTCAAACCGTTTATGATTGCATTTTTAAATTTAAATTTTATGAAATGACCCACCCACCCATTGTATTTAGTCATATTCAGTATTGGGCAATTCACACGACTTTGTATCGTGTATGTTGTATTGAATATACTTTATGTTTGTGAACGCTCAATGCTTTGCTGTATTGTGTATTTGGTATTCCAACCGTCAATAAAAGATAAGAAGAAGAAGACCAGTATTCCTAATTTGATTTTCAAGCAACAAAATGAAAAATATTACGGATAAAATTAAATTAATTAATTGTCTGTGCGAACAATTATAATTTTGAAATGTTAATTGTTGACTCAAGTTATATAGAAAATATTTTGTATTTTTATTCTTCTTCTTGAATACTGGCATTTACATAAACTGATAGCACGAAACCAATACAACTTTTAAAAACATATGAAAAACATGTGTATAATTGTATCGGATTTTTATATAAAAATTGTCAACAACAAGCATACACTGTTGTATTTTTGTCCAACAATACACGCCCTACAACGATACAAGGGCTTGTGTGATTTGCCCATATGTAAAATCCATACATATGTAACGTATGAGTGATATTTAATTATATTGGTTTCAAGATGACAAAATTAAAGATTTTTTATTGCATACTTTTCAGAGTAACTATTCAAGTACATGTAATATGGTGCGTATGAGTAATATATATTTCAATAGCAATTAAATAGTAAGTACACCACCATTAATTTGGAATTAAAGAACATTTACAAGTTACGATATGACAATTCTAATTGATTTTTAAAAATTTACAAATTTTTCGAGATATCCTAACCTTAAAGTAAATACAAAAATTACAATTCTAGGCTATATTCTAGTAGATCTTCCACATCTTCACAGCAAAAAAATAAGTTTGGCAATAATTTAAACCATTTTTGCTTTGATTGCATTTTTAAATTTCAAATTTTAAATGACCCACCAATTTTTCTTTTGGCATAAAAATCACCTGACATGTGTCAATTAAGAGAAAATCATATGGGAAGCGTGGGCAAAAAAAAATCTACGACCAAGCGGAATATCCATTGCCCAAAGGAATGCTCTGAAGGTTAGGTAAGGTTAGAGGACGTGTACTTGTCAATTAAGACAAGTACAGCACCCGGAGGTCTAATTGACCAATTGTACAACGTCCTAGTTTCTCACACCACTTATGTTGTGTGTGTTAATTTTATATATGAGTGGTGGGACCTACAGTTTAAAGACGACTCCGAACGACAGATTTTTGAGAAACTTTTTTCATGGCAATTTTATTTACTCTCAGAGTTTTTGCCAGAAATCTGCTGAGAGGAAGTCGCCGAATAAATACTTTTTGTATTTTGTCTTTATGTCTGGCCTGGGGCTCGAACCCTGGCTTTACGTCTAATTAGCCAACACACTACCTACTAGACTACGACGACTATAGCCATAATCAAACTAAAAGCAAAATTTATGAACTTCACAAAAAAATATTCAAAAAAGAATGAAAATCAATTTAAAGTACAAAATAAAAAAGAAATATACACCTTATGCCTTCAGCCTACAAGGCAAAAAAAATGAAAGTTGTTATGTGGTTTGTGTCCGTACTAATTTCAAAATTTTTAAAAATTTTGCCTGATCTTTAAATTTTCCTTTGAATAAATTTTAAATCTTATGCAACAAACAAGAATTTAATGATTACGGCTTTACGTCTAATAAGCCAACACACTACATACTAGACTAAGGCGACTTCAAAAAATTTTTAAATGGCCCACCAATTTTTCTTTGGCATAAAAAGAAGCATAAAAGAACGATGTACTCCATTATAAGCTGTTTAAACCAAGTTAGGTTTTCACAAGAAAGCTGTACAGACGGTGTGAAGCAAGCATTGGCCAAAAACGCCTTGAATATGAAACTCGACTCGTGACATTCAATTCCCATCACAACAATGCTGTGGCCATATTTTATAGCGGCGCACTATGTGGCATTTTGCCTCAAAACCTGGCCAAAATTAATGAAGTGTTTTATGAGTTAATGGCTGTGATTATGCAATAATCATGACAAAATTTAGCACGGATCAGTTGTATGTACTAAGAAATCATGGTGTAAAGTTTGCTGAAAATCGGATCACATTTGACCCTGGTCCCCATATAAAGTCCCCTTTAGAAATTCACGTTTGCGCTTATAAATGGTTTAAAAACATCGGTATGGTGATGAAATTCGGTATGAACGTGTATTTTGTAAATCTAAATCATATTACCAAATTTTGTTATGGTCGGTCCACAATTACCCCTTGGTCCAAAATAGGGCCCCTTAAAAAAATATGTTTAGCAATTATAAGTGGCTTAAACATTTTATTACCTCGATGAAATTCGACATGAACATGTTTAATATGAATGTGAATCATTTATGATCACATTTTATAATGATCGAGTAAGTGCCCCTAGGTACCACATACGGTCCATTAAAAAATCTAACATACATCTCATATTGTTATAATAGTCGATATACATATGTAATTCAGTTTTTAAACTTCTATGATAATTAATATTTATTCATAATATTTATTTTACATTATTTAATACTTAACTTAAAAAAACTTAAAAACTGAAACTAACTACAATCGTTAAAATCGTTATCATTTTCATCATCAATGTCAGGAAGGCGTAATTTAACAGTATCTGATGAAAATGCTTTTCTATTCCTTCGCGATTTTTGTGTACTTCAGCTTATAAAAGGTAACTTAAAAGTAACCTATTCAGGACATCTCGATTGGTATCGCTTCTACTCAATTTCCTCGCATAATTCATACGCCATATGGCTTTATTGCCTATGGCTTTATTACACTACGTCTAATTTTTTTAATTTTTCAAAAAAAAAGTAAAATTTTCAAAAAATCGCCAAAAATAATTGCGCAAATTTACGCAAACTTTTTTTTTGTTTCTGAATGTAGAGAGTTCGTATTTTCTTGTGGTTTATAACATTAAACTACTAAAAACTACTTTCACCTTTAAAATCATTACCTTTTTTTGAGTGGGGTAAAAAATGTTAAATTTTTATTATTTTTAAAATTTTAACGAATAATTTTAACATTAATATATGAGATATATATATATATAAAAAAAACTAAAAGTAGCATTTGTTCATACCTTTCAAATAAAAAAAGTCAATATAAAACCTCTATTCGTTTAGCCACAAAAAATATCTTATAAACCTATTAAAATTTGAAAATAACAACAAAAACGCATTTAATTTTCTTCACTTTCCTGACATTGACATCGTCTCAAAGCCACAAATCTCAACTTAAAGTCGTGAAAATTCACTATATAATGCAGAATTTTGTTGTCAATCGAACTGCATACTCAGTTTCCTAAATTTCTTCAAATTCGTTTTTGGCTTTTTGGCCAGCTTTTCAGGGTAAATGATACATAGTGCGGCGGTCAAAAACTGTTTGGAAGTATGGTTTCATTTGAACAGCCGTCTATCCCAAAACTTGCTCCCTCTGATAAACATTTGTTTCTATCGATTCATAATGCTCTCCTTGGAAAAGACAAGCTGTTTTTTCTTTAGGACGAAATTCATAAATTTGTCAAAAGCATGTGGACATAATTTTATTAAAGCGTTTATTTTCAATAAAAAATTACGGGTTTTTAAGTTGTACTGCCAGTAATTGTAATCACTTTGCCAATAATTCCGAACACCACAAATATGGCTTCAAAATTTTATGTTAAGTGAATGGAGAACTTAATTAAAATGAAGTGCAATATTTACACTCAGTAAACGTTTTATAGGATAAAAGTAAGAAATGTACACACACATACTTATGTACAGTCTTTTAAATTCTCCAGCGAAATACAGAACTGCGACACAGAAACACGAGTATAAGCTCACTTCGACATGATATTGTATTATACTACAATGTATTGGTGAATTATAATCCATACAAACGATATTACATATATGAACGCATATTTGTATTGTATGACACATGTATTATTGTACATCAGAGTATTAATAGTGAGATTTTCTTCTTAAGGTTGAAATGAATGACAACAAAAGCGGAAATTTCATCTGAAATTCTGTTCATGAATGTCAACAACAACTAAAGAGCATACTTTAGTTAACGTTACGTCAATGCATTAAGAAGTCATACACAATGAGTTACATTAAGCAAATGGGTTACTAGCAACAGTAAAGGATAATAATGCAGTTTATTTCTTTTATTTCCATTCTTTTTGTTATTAATTACAGTTTTATTTATCACGGTAAATAATTAAAACAATGAATACTTTAAAGCGATTATGGCAGTATGGGTTTATTCAACCAAAGATGTCTTCAAACGGTTTCATTACTGAAAAATTAAAATTAAAAATGAATGTGTGTTTATTTGTTTGTGGGTTTGTTTGTTTGTTTGTTTGAAGTCTATAGACGGCTAAATGGCTGGACCGATTTTCGATTAAAATTTTAAAAGTACCTTCCCGTATGTTTGGAAGGAACTACCGGGTTTTTATTTTACAATTTCTAGTAGGTGAGGTGCCACGCCCACATACCCAATAAGTATTTAATGTCGCACATCTTATAAACTGCATCAGCTATAGTCCTCAAAGTTTGTAAGGACGACTTTGACGTATATATGAGCAAAATGAGTGGATTGGCTATAGTGGGCGTGTCACCTCCCATAGTCTACATATATAAAAATGAATGTTTGATTGTATGTACCTTATAGAATCGTAAACTAAGCATTTGATCCTGTTATGATCTTTAGCAAAGTTATTGCGCATGAGCCGGGGAAGGTTTCTAAGTTGGTATGACCAATTTCCGACAGGTGGTGCCACTGAATATTACTCAAAATTAATTAAATCGTAAACTGTGCATTCTTTAACAAAGTTGTTGCGCATGAGTCGACGGAGGTTGATGCGATTAATTGCCGATGGATGGCGTCACTGAAAATTATTGAAAATGAGTGACAAGCAATTGATCGAGCTACATCTCAAGCACGGAAGAAAAGAGTATTACGAGCCTCAGAATCAGACGAGCATTGATACTGGAAAATCTTCGATTATATGCCGCTGAGACCTGTTCACTTGAACCACTTGAACAACGAGAAGTGAGATTAGAAACTGATCGAATGCATACTACTCAGGCCCGTTCATCTGAATCATCAGAACAACGGGAAACAAAATCAATAAAATTATTCAAAATTAATTGGATATTTGTGTAATAATGTCTTTCCTTCAAATTTATTTTAGTTGGTAGCGTAGCAACACGCGCAGGGTACAGCTAGTTTATTATAAAAGAGGAATGAAAGGGGATGTGACAGAATTTAATATTAAAGACGTACCAAGAGAGGCTAAACAAAGTTACAAACGCTATTTTAAATTCACTGAATCTGAATTCGAAGTGATGTCAGTAACTGTATTTAAAATAATCTTATAGGATTTAGCGATCAAAAGCGATTTCAACAGATCCAGATCTTATACCTGTTGCTGGAGCAGGCGCTTGCGTTTCTAACTTGGTAAGTATACATACAGTGTTGGAAAAAATAATAGAAACGATTACTAGTTCATCATTAAAAGATTGTATACTTTTTCGTTATAAACTTTTATAGTTGGAAATTACTGTCAAATTCTTGCTAATGTAACGGGATTTTATTATTTGCTTTATTTATTACTTTCTTCTCTTTTAATTTATTAGTTTTCAAGAAAAAGTACGAAAATACGTAATTTAGCTGGGAAAATTAATAGAAACGTTTTCTAAAACCGTGTTTAAATTTAAAATAAATAAACTTTTTACATGAAATATTTGGAAGTGGTAAAAATTGAGTTAAAATAACTTTTTTGGACCATTTGGAAAATTTTCGTGTTGAGTGTATGTTTTAAATCTTTTATAAAATGGGTCGAGGTGTTCATACCACTGATGCTGAAAGAAATGTTATCCTTAAGTTAAAATCTGATGGCTTATCACTTGGAAAAATAGCCTACACAATGAAGTGTTCTAAACATAAAGTATTTAAGTGATTCACTATACAAAAAATATCGAAACTAGAGGAAGAAAGAGGAAAACGTCCACGCGTTTTGATCAAATTTTAGTACGTCATTCCAAAAAAAAATTTTTTGAGTCATCTAATGGGCTTAAAAATATACTAGATGCTCCAGTAACAAGCAGTACTATAGGAAATAGGCTCGAAGTCCAAGGTCAGTACCTCTTTTAAGTAAAACACAAATATATAAAAAAGGTTACAATTTGGCAGATAATATCAAAGTCGGAAAAATTGGATCAAAGTGCTCCATCAGAAGGAAAATGTTTTGTACGTCGCCCTGCCAATAAAGAGTTTGATCCAAAATGCACAAAAAAGACAGTCAACCAGGTTTGCAGATCCCTAATGATATGGGGATGTTTTCAACGTTTTTTGATGCGTTTCTATTATTTTTTCCAACACTGTATGTTCTCACTTTTGTATTGACAGACTTCTTTAGGTTATGTTAAGTTGCGACTAGATTGGGTTGCTTCGGATGGACAGGATCTCTCCTAGGCCATAGAATAATACACACAATGGGCCTAAGATTACAATCAATATTCCATGTTGGCATCAAATATTCCCTATTGAGAACCAGTCCGAATTCAAAGTACCTCTTGCTGTAGCAGCAATCTTTGTATAAAAGAAACCAGTTAAAAATGATCAAAAATTTTAGGATAAGAAACTTCATCTCTTACAGTAGTAATTTGATGAACTGATAAGCCTGTTTGCATGTCTTCCAAAAGCACAACGTCCTGAGAGAATCGAAATTGTGCGATGTAAAACCTTGTGATTTAAAGACAGACCATATACAGTCAAAGGAAAAAGTCTACATATACCGGCGTATGTTTTGACAGTGTAGAATTTTTCCCGCTGCTTTTTATCAGATTGAAAAAGATGTTGTAACGTTGCTTAAGGGATTTGCAATGAAGAATGGTTGAAGACCAAAACGAATGTGAAAAACTTATAACATAAAAATTATTGGAAAGAAAAATCAACATTAGCAAGAAAAAAGTCCACATAAAAACGGTGCTTGTAGCCTTTTTTGTTTAACTGTAAGACCTGCTGCCAATGAAGATGACACTGCCTGTAAAATGGATGAAAAATACTTGGTTTAACTGAAGTGTCCGGATCTCTTGTGCTCTGTAACATATCGGAGGCGATACTCGCCGCAGTGGTCATAGTCTATTCATAAGTAAAAAATTTCGAAGATTATCCTTATGTCCTGGAATGCATAAAATAATAATATTTTGAATAATCCAAAATTTATCTGAGAACAAAAAATTCTAAAAAATCAGTCAATTGGTGTCTACTTCAAACTGTAGACCACGCTACCCATGTATGAGATTAACACACACACAACATAAGTGGTGTGAGAAGCTATGTCGTCGTTTTGATTTTAGGGTTGTAATGACCACTTAGTATGTTTCTCCGAGTTGGTGATGCCAGATATATTACTGACAATAATTTCAAAAACTTTACACGAAAAATTAAAAGTCAATACAGATTTTATATTTAAATTTGTGGTTTCAACTGGAGAAGGTTCACGAAAAACAAGTCGACACACACCATCTTTTTGTCGACTATAAGCTAGCCTTTGAATGCCTCATAAAGGATCGTGTTGATGCCGCAATGTCTGAGCTCGGTATACCTGCGAAGCTGATAAGGCTGTAAAGAATGACGTTGAGCAATTCCTGTAGCTCCGTCAAAGTAGGAATGGACCTCTTCGAATATTTCGATACCGTGCGAGGTTCAGACAAGGCGATCCCTTATCATGCGACCTCTTCAACTTCGTCATGGAGAGTGTACTGAGTAAGGCGGGAGTGCATCACAATGGCACTATTTTTCAAAGAAGTGTGCAGTTGCCTGCGTACGCTGACGACATTGACATCATATACCATACCAAGCGAGCTGTTACTGCTGCTTTTAGTGCTAATGAACGGGAGTCTATGAAGATGGCTCTGGCAGTAAATGAGGGCAAAACGAAGTATATGTTATCGACAAGTAGGGATTACGACCGATAACTATAGTTGTAGATGTAGTCAGGGAATTTAGATATCTTGGCTCCGCGGTTAACCACCAATAATGATGTCAGTGTGGAGATCAAGTGCGGATCACTCTTGCCAACAGGTGCTACTATGGTCTCAATACTCAATTGAGTAGTAGAGACCTATCTCGTACGACAAAACTACAACTCTACAAGACGCTCATCCTCTCCGTGCGCAGGCATGTACACTATTAAGCACTGATGTAGCAATCTTGACAGTATTCGAGGGAAAAATCTTGTGTAAGATCTTCCGTCCCGGGTTAGTTGGCGATAATTTCCGCATCCGATGCAACAGTGAGCTCTATGAGCTCCTCAACGACGTTGTGCGGCGCTGGATCGGACATGTCGTTCGAATGGAGGAGGATGCTCCGGCGAGATGGGTATTTGATGCGAAGACTTGTGGAAGTCGGCGAAGAGAACGGCCTTGTATGCGTTTGAAAGACCAAATCAAGGAAGCCTTGTCGTCGATTGGTGTGACCAACTGGCGCAGAGTTGCCTGCAAGGATGTGTTAAGGCAGGCCGAAATCCGTTATTCGGGTTGCTAATGGCCAGTTAAGTAAGTAAGTAAGTTTGTGGTTTCATTGATAAATTTTCTGTAATTTTAAAATTTTCAGGGCATTACTATTTCTTTCCTTCTTCTATACCTTTCCACTCAATTTTCTATTTTTAAAATTCAATTTTTCTTATTTTATTTTTATTTATATTTTTCTTTTAATTATTTTTTATTGCCATAAAGTCTTATTTAATAATCTAAATGACATTTAATATCTTTAGGGATACACAAGGAATTTTGTGGTTTGAAGTGCCTTCAGGTATGGTTAGAAATTCCATGCAAAAAAATGTATTTAAGAGGCTTTCGTTGTAGAAAATAAAAGAAAATTAATAGTGTTACAACATGCCAACATGTCAACTTGAAGTGTCACAAAGTATTTAAAGAAATGCCACTAAAAAGGTGGCAAGAAATACCAAGTAAAAGCAAAAATCGCTAGGCAACTAAGGAGTGTTATTACGTTAATTGTTTTGTAAAGCAAAGCAGAGAAAATAAAAATAAAAAAATAAAAAATAAAATATGACTACAACACGATAAATAAAATGACAATAAAATAAGCATTTTAAGATAATAGTGTGTTAAACAGACAAACTTACAATGCCTTTAGAAAATTTCAGGTTTCGCAAGAAAATTGTAAAGAAAATGATTAGAATAAATAAATTCTATTGATTAAATGTTGTATATGCATTACGATATGGTGGTTCGTTGGTGTAATGATAAGATTGAGCCTTTTTTACACTTATTCATCTTTACTCGTTTCATTATAAATCAACCCGCAAGCCTCCAAGCGTCCTTTGGCGACGTTCTTGACACTCATTAAGCAGCGACAAATTGTGAGAAACAATTGAAGCTCTACTCTCCTAAGCTGCCAATGAATAGCTGTCCTTATAATAAGGCGTTCGCTGTATTGTATAAATGAGATGCATACTTAGTTATCACCTAAGATATTAGCGTCATTACCGGAATAAGATACAGAAAGGACTTATAACCTCATTATTTAAAAATTAATGACCAGCTATACTTTGAAGCTCTGTGGTCAGGGAACAATGAAAATTTATATATAATGGGTCTTTAATTAAGCTCTTCATACATTTAAATTTAAATAAAATAAAGTGCATGCGAGATATCATCAAAACTTTTTATTCATTTGAAAGACCTATCGATGTGCGGAATATGGCATTATTCAGAAGTTCGCCACGTCTTCTCTGGCTGGGGCGCATTAGAATTTCATATAAATCAGGCTGAACATGAACAATAGAATGGGCTTTGTTTGCATTGAGTGTGGCACGTAACATTGTCTTGTTGAAACCATATATCGTTGGTATTAAATTCAGCCAATACAGGCAAGAAGAAGTTTGTAATCATTGGCCTAAGTAACTCGCCGTCAGACTGGCCAACATCGTTTTCAGAGAAATGTGGGCCGATGACATTCCCAACACAAAATGCATACAAAACATTGAATATTTTGGAATGTATTGCAGTCCAGATCGTCCAATTCAGGCTCAAAATACATACCAAACATTGAATTTGTCATGATTCATTGGAAGCTCTTAGAGATCATGTGAATTGGTACGATGCTTTTGATGGTTTCCGTACCCATTCATGCAGAAATTGGCTTCATCGTTAGAAATGATTTTTCAACGAAAATAAGAGCCTTGATTTACGGTAGATTACATTTGGTTCTTATGTCAGTTAAATGATTTATGGATGTAACAGAACGAAAAAAGTATTTCTTCGGTGACTTACTCTCAGAAGATTTCTGGCAAAAACTCCGAGAGCAAATAAAATTCCCATGAAAAATTTTTCAAAAATCTGTCGTTCGGAGTCGACTTTAAACTGTAGGTTCCGCCACTCATGTATAAAATTAACACACACAACAAAAGTGGTATGACCAGCTAGGTTGTGATCCTAACTGAAGGGTTGTAACGATTAATTACGTCAGTACGGATCTACGATTCAAAATTTGTTATGTTGTGGTCAGCGAAAGATTGACTGTCTTGGATTCTGCTGCCCACTTTTATAGACAGAGGCGATGTTTACAGTACGGATGGTTCTTCATCGATAGTTTACTGGACCAGTGTATCAGAATTTATTTACCACGAGGCGGATGGTGCTCTCCACAGCACGAAAATAAAATGGGTGAAGCAGGCAGTGCATTACCCGATCAGAACATTAATTTTTTGAAACCAATTTCATTATTTGCATCTGTTGTTGAATATTATATCCGGCCATTGTGAAGTGGTAAAACAGACTAAATAAATTACCACATATTACCACAAAATTAGAGCTGTCATCAACTAACAAAGTTCAGAATATACATCAAGAATTGTATAACACCTATGTTCAGACGCAATTTTTTATTTTTTACTTTAAATTCTGTAATTTTTTAATATAAATTCCCCATCACTATTACCATCAATGCCTTAATATTTTTGTTGAAATGTCTGTATTGTTTACAATTTATTGAATTTAACACTTTGCGAACGATAAAAATCTTTTCAATCAGTTATACTTCCTTGCCATACGGTTTCCATTTGATTTTTATTTTCTCTCGTGGTTTTATGTTTGAACCATCAGATCACGTAGTTCGTGTAAGAGTTACTGTTTAGCAGAGGAAAATCGAAGATTATTACGTGATTTTTAATAGCTACGATAGATTTGTAAGCGAACACGTAACGATACAATTGAATAAAAAACAAAAGTGGAAAAGCGAGCAGCGAATTCAACAAAATTATGAAAAGAAGGAAATTTTTAAGCAAATCGCTTAAAAAATATTTTATTTACATGGAAGCGGGTGAAAGTTAAAATGATTGTGGGATAAAAGTTTAGTAAATCTAATAAGGGGTTGAAATAAACAGCCATAATTAGCAAAAATATTTTAGAAGCCTTTAACACGTATCGTTTCAACGATACCTACTAAGTACCTACAGTGCGTATGATTAACGCAGAATTTTAAGTGTTCAATTCAACCCTCATACGTATCGTGTAACACATTTATTCCCATTTTTTTAAAAATATTAAATTTGTCTTAAATTTTTGAAAATTTCGGGGTTTGAATTACTGTTTTATTATTCTCTCTGCCTGACATAAATATTTTTTTATATTTCGTTTTGTTAGAAATGTCTGATCTGGGGTTTAAACTGTGGCCTCACGTCTAATAAGCCAACACAACACCTACTAGACTACAGCCGCTTACAACCCTTTAGTTAGGATTAAAAACTAGTTTCTAACCACTCAAGCTGTGTGTATTTATTTTACCCATAAGTGGATTCACCTACAGTTTACTAATTTGAAAAACTTCTCACGGCAATTTTATTTCCTGGCTCAGGTTTTTAACTGAAAATAAAGTTGCCGAATATTTCGTTTCATTCGAGATATGTGGACTAAAGTTTGAAACAAGGGCTCATGTCCAAAAAGTTAACGAACCCAATAGCTCATAAGGTTCATGGTGTCCACAATAGTTCAAGATTTAAGGTAGAATAACAAACTGAAACAGAGCCTGAGAACTAAGACACTTAACATAACGGGCATGCTATACACTACCACTATTCAGAGAATGAATACATACCTGAACAACCAAAATTGCCGAATTTGGAGCGCGTGTAAAGTAAAGTTGTAAAGTTTCGTGTAGATTAAAGGCTGACAACCTTAGCGTTCCATATTTTTTCGAGAACCATTTTACCAGGCCATTACTGTCAATGGCGAACACTATAGGTTGTTTATTATCAACTTCTTTTGGCCCAAATTGGATACTTTGAACTCCTATGATATGTTGTTTCAACAGGACTGGTCACATTCCGTACAAGCGATATGAGGATTGCTCAACTCACATAGAAGGGATAAGAATTGGCCCCACAAAATCATGCAGCTGGATCCTTTTAGACATTTTCTTGTAGGATTTTCTTAAGTCACAGATGTTTGCGTATAAGCTACAAACCACAGCAGCTCTCAAATATAACATAATGTTTAAATTCAGTCTAATTTATGCGCCAGAGTCATGGAAAATTGCTTATTTGCGGATGCAGTCCATCCAGAGAAGCCATGGTGGATATTCAAACGACCAGATAATCCACATATAGTGGCATCAAGAGGTATTTAAAATTAATGAATAAAAAATGTTGATGGTATTTCACACGGTATACGGATAGTGACTGGTGTTAATGGCAAAATGAGTAGAAGAAGGAAGTTATATAAATATGTCGTCTTTATTAATTATATTGCTAAACTTGTGTGCTATAATTATATTGCTATACGACCTTGAAATTCTCTTACTCCTTCGCAAGCATTTTGTTCTTTATTAAATATTAATGAAGAAAACAAACCTTGACCACTTATACGTTCATTATAATGGAGTATATCAATCGGACTTTATTTACCGTCATTTGCAGTGCCATTTTCTTTCCTTATATCGCTCTGTTATTAACAATTTAAAAGGAAAACAAAAACAAACATAACAAATAAAATAAAATTACACACACTAACACTAACACTAACACACATAAAACTTACAAAAGCACGCACAATCGTGTAAATTACTGTCTAGCTTGCGAGTCATCAACACGAGTTCATAACCATAGACAAGGCAACTCATACTAATGCTTCATTGATGTCAACAAATAAATCGTGAACGTGTGTATAGAGTTGGTGACGTTCCCTTTGATGGATTTGTATTAGTATTTACATTATAACACGTATTCAAGTGGTTTTGTTTTCTAAACAAAAACTATTGTAGAGAATGGATAAGCGAATGAAAGTAAATTTTATCGTTTTATGACACACACATTCTCTGTTAAATTATAATTTCATGGTTCTAAAGAAAAACAAACATTTAAACCGAATGTATGTTTTTGTTTTTGTGGTTTTAACTATACACCAATACTAATGCATGACTACCAAAGGGTATACAAGTGAATTTTATGTCTCTTTGTAATTTTATTACTGCATAACCAGTGTTCAAATTATAGAGCGTAAATAAATGTAAGTGTGGGAGAGCGAATAACTACGAACGTGTACGACTGTAAGCATTACTGCGTTAACAGAAATTTAAAGTATTGCAACTAATTGATATGTGTGCCCAAGTGAAAAATTCCTATCCTATCCTATCATATCCGAAACAGTACACATGAAGGCAAAATATCCGCCATTTTTACGCGTAAATATAAACAAAACTTGAACGTATGCTGATATTGTTGTATGAGGAGTTTGATAACACTTGACGGACATGTCGAATTACCAAATTCAGATATGTTTCTATTAGCCATACGATATGATGCTAAAAGCTGGTATAGTGAGATAAAAGTGGATAAACACACTACAATGTAACAGGGTGTATTGCCTTAAAGTGTAACCTACAAGGCATATACCAGGCGAACGATTCCTAACGAGATTTTGTGAATCCTGGAATGATTTACTTTCCATGACAAACAGTTGTAGACGGACTAGTCTCAGACTAGTCTCAGAAAAATTTCGTAGAATCTGAATTAAGTATTAAGAAGAATTTAACACGGGAATGATTATGAATTCTGGCAGTTGTTATTATTATCGTGAAGAAGTATCTTAGCACTGTGAACATACCATCTTCTTCCCTCAAGTTTAATGGTATAAACATGTAATGTTTCTTCTACATACATACGTGCATATTTCGTTTTGTTAAAGATGTCTAACCTGGACCTTGTGTCTTATAAGCCAACACACTACCTACTAGACTATGGTGACTTCAAGCTATCATTTACAATTACATTACATCAGCCAACCCTACACCATGGAATTACAAAATATTTGAAAGAGTTCATGAAGGCAGCTCTATTTTGGTGCCATGAGAATAGAAAGTAAATTGAAGAAGTGCTAGAACAAAAATGTACTAATTTTGGTAATTAGTTGAAAACAAAAAATTTTTTTTTTGATATTATAAATGCAAAGGCATACACAAACACTCAGCAATATTGTTAAAAAGATGACGTGGAAGTGGAAGGAAACAACTATTATGGCGTTTAGAAAAGAATAAAAGGGGGAAAAGGCAATCAGGAAACACAGAAACACCATGAAGAATAGCGTCTATTATAGTGTTGCTTTTAGCCTTTTTGTTGTACAGACCATTCCTTATGGCTATTGTCATTGCAAACATGAAGCGGCATTGACAACACAGAACAATAATAAAAATAATAACAAAAAAAAAAACATTCATAAGTCTTTATTCATTAAAATGTTAACAAATTTGAATTCATAGACCCTTCAATGAGTGTTTTCCTGTTAGGCGAGACTGTTAGAAACGACAACAGTTTGTTCGCCATTGTAGTCGTACTAGCTGTCACTGAGGTTGTGCCATGATAACGACTATTTTCTTGCATTTTTCATTCAAATATTTATTAAATGTAATGTAAAAAAATGTGAACAGATTAAATGTGTATGTAAGAATGATTCTTTAATGAGTTGTTCATTTAATTTAATTAGCATCAGGTTAATAAAAATAAAATAAAATCAATCGGGGGAATTATACTTAAATTTCAGCAAACCTGCGGTCTGCGGGAAATATAAAAACACCTGAAAATGCTCGCACCAGTTTTCTGCGGAAAACCTTGCTGCTGTCGTCAAAGTCTTTACACCTGACTATTTGGAAATCTATGAATGAATACGCATACTATTGTTATGAAAATGGAAACGGTGTAAGGAGCAAATGCTACACAAACAAATACAACAAACTTGTTACAAGTAAAACAACAACATCGGTATGAAAGAAAAGGGGATAGACAAGTAAGCGAGAATGCAACAACAAGCAGCGTGAACAAAATACACAAACAACAATGAAATCGCGATAGAGCTCTCGAGAAAGCGAATACACGAACATTCGACTTCAAGAATATTCCTCAGACTGATCACGTGGGCATATAAAAAGGCAAGACAAAGCAGGCAATGAGTAGTAAGAATTCAGTCAGTCTTGTGTGAAGACGCGTTGCGTGTGAAGAGAACATCCGTGCTTGGAAGATCGCCGTTGAAAAGATCTGCGTTGTAAGCAAAGAATAATAGCTAATAGCTTGCTTGTTAGCAAGTATTGTTGTATTCGTCAAGTTGTAGATGGTGGCACACAAAAGTAGTGCGAACAATAAAGAGTTGAAACTTAACACATATTTGTTTTTATTTTGTTTGCAATCAACGAACTCATGTTTTAAACGTTTTTAAAAAGGTTAAAACGTATCAATATGTATTACCGTCTCAGTAAGAATTAAAAGTAAAGAAGTAAGAAGTCTTCTTATTATTCAAGATATGAGCCTGATAAAGTCGCCGTAGTCTAGTAGATAGTGTGTTGGCTTATTATACGCGAACCATGAGGTCTAATTTAATTTTTATGAACTGCTACAAACAAATCGATTTTCTTAAAAAAATTTCCTGTATTTATTTTTTATTTATTTCTTTTTTTCTTTTCCAAAGTTGTCTTCGCTGTTTGTGTGATGCTCTATTTAAATGCTTTTATTGACGACCATCCATTAAAATGTTCTAAAATGTTTGCGTCATTATAAATTTTCCCCATCAGCATTGGCTATTAAGCTGCAGTCCTTAAAGTCTTTCAATTGTACAGTATTATTTATTTTACTTTCAAAATCGAATATAAATTATTCCCACAATAAAGTTGTGTATGGAAAGAAAAAAAAAGAAATTCATTTAAATCATTTTATGAAAAGACTAGAGCCTAAAATATGCTTTCCATACATTACATACATACAAGGGAACATTAACGACCACACTATTTATATACAATTTAAGTTTTTAAGTGTGTGTGTTTTGGTTTTCTTTTTTTATTGCTTTTACTCAGATAACTAGTGTACTGGTACGAAGTGAGCGTCAAGATACAAGAGTCTTCAAACATGATTAGTCATTACAACTCTTCAGTCAGTATTACGACCTAGCTTCTCACACCACTCATGTTGTGGGTGTTAATTTTATATACGATGAGTGGTGGGACCTACAGTTTAAAGTCGACTCCGAAGGACAGATTTTTGAAAAACTTTTCACGGCAATTTTTGTTTTACTCGCAGAGTTTTTCTCAGAAACCTGGTGAGAGGAAGGCGCCGAAGAAATATTTTTTCATATTTTCGTTTTGATGTCTGACTTGAGGTTTGAACCGAGGCCTTACGTCTAATAAGTCAACACACCGCCTACTAGACTACGGCGACTTCTGCAAGTGTCTCCAGGGGAGCATTTATTCTGAAGGAACCGTAATTTTTTGTTTCGATTCGCCGAGATATAAATGCTGCATGTCTGATGGCACCAGAAAGGTGTGCACGAGCTCCGAAACACCTGATGAAATCCTTAATACAGATCATTATCGATAACAAGTGATGAATTTGAACATAATTTTAAAGAAGAGCAATACACGTGCACCCAAGCAAAACCGGTTCAAAGCATTAGGCTAGGAGCTGCTATTGCCCCACCATATTTACTACACATCATTATCGATAGCAAGTGATGAATTTTAACGAAGAATTAATCGAAAAACGACCATAATGGACTACACGGCGAAATAATTTTAAAACAGAGGAATGCAAGTGCACCCAAGGCAAAACAGGCTCAAAGCATTAGGCTAGGAGCTGCTATCCCACACGCCATGTGTACTACACATCATTATCGATAGCAAGTGATGAATTTGGACCAAGAATTAATCGGAAAATGACCATAATGGACTACACGGCGAAATAATTTTAAAACAGAGTAATGCACGTGCACCCAAGGCAGAACCGGTTCAAAGCATTAAGCTAAGAGCTGCTATCCCACCCGCGATATTCACTACACTTGACTTCTTCTGATTCTGGAACACTCATTAGCTAAGCAGCCTCTTCCATTCGTACGAGGGAGGCGAAAATTGGGTGACTAATTGGTTGCTTTTTGGTTTACTTCTAAATACGAAACGTTTTATTGGCGTGGAAACCACAAATTGCCTTAAAGAGGGTAAAAATGTGTAGCCAAATGTGGCCAATACTTTGAATAAAATGCTTTTATTTTTCTAAAAAAAAAAAAAAAAAAAAAAAAAAAAAAAAAAAAAAAAAAAAAAAAAACGCTCACTTCATACCAGTACACCTCGTGCACACTACAGATTTTAAAAAAATTAAAAAAAATTAAATTTTCTCTGCAAAAGGAATCAAAAAAAATAATTTTTTTCTGAACATGTGTTATTACTTGTGTGTACAAATGCAGTAGTCATGTATGTATTTGCTCTAATTGAAAAGAGAGATCAAAAAGAGAGAGAGAGCGATAAGTAGTTTTTTTGGTCCTTTGACTCTTGGCCTTAGTTGTGTTTGATGTCTATCTTGTTGTGGTTTTTAATTTGTTTTTTGCTTGTATTTCGGTATGTGCTTTCAGTTGTTGTATTCGCTTGCTTGTTTGCTGGTTTGTTGTTGTTGTTGTCGTTTTTTAAGTCACAGTTAAGTAATTTTTTATTGAGTGTATAAACATTCTTTATACGGGGAGAGAGAGAGAGATCGAGAGTATAAGCGAAACATGTTTAAAATTTTTGGCTTTGTATTTGCAATTGTTTGTGTGTGTGCGTGTGTTTATTTAAACTTAAGACAAGTGTTTGTTTGCCTATGTTTGTCCTCACTTTAATGACTTTTTTCGCAAGAACGAGAGTCTTTTTGAGGCCATAAAATGTGAGTAAATTTTTTATGGTTCATAACGCATGACTTGAAACATAAATTTTCTTCGATTGCTTTTTAGTGTGACTATTAAGTGACTGTTAGTGTTTGCTTATATGTAAACAAATATGTATTTGGGTATGTATGTATATATGTATGTACGTATGTAAATATATTTCCGTTTCTAATGTTATTTGTTATACCGGAGGTGTTGGCAAGTTTTTTTGGTTCAATGCATAAAATTTTTTTTATTTAGTTCGGGCAAAAAGAATGTGTCAAATAATTATGAAACAAAATATCGTCTGATGGGAAGTCTTGTCATGAAATTTTCAATGACCTTTTCCCAGATATGTAACTTTACTGACCTAAGAGGTCAGAAATTTTTCAAGTCGCCGTAGTCTAGTAGACTGTGTGTTGGGTTTTTAGACGTGAGACCTTCTTTCAGCCCCCAACTCTGACATCTCAAACGAAATGAAATATAAAACAATTTTTCTTCGACGGCTACCTCTCAGCAGTCAAATCTTCATAACTTTTTTAAGCACTTGTCTCTGTTCTACATCCGTACATCGACGTACAGTAAGATCTGCTGAAAACATTACCGCTGTAAGTGAGAGTATGCAGGAGAATCCGTTGTGGTCGATTTCTCGTCGCAGGGTCTGTAGACCCTGGCACTCAAGGAGAACGACCTTCTCCCAGGAGGAGGGATTCTGTTCGTTGAATGTGCTGAGAAGTAGTGACCAACTGACCTTATTTTTTATCGAATAATCTCTTCAGTGACAGTTAAGTCGCCGTAGTCTAGTGGGTTGTGTATTGGCTTACTAGACGTAAAGCCATGCTTCAAACCGCAGGTCAAACATCTCCAGCAAAACGAAAATTTCTTCTCAATAGATTTCTGGGAAAAACTCTGAGGGTAAAATAAACCTGCCGTGAAAAGGTTTCTCAAAAATCTGTTGTTCGGAGTCGACGTTAAACTGTAGGTCTCGCCACTCACGTATAAAATTAACGCACACAACATGAGTGGTGTGAGAAGCTAAGTCGTAATTCTGACTGGAAGGTTGTTATGATCAATTATGTACGTACGAGTATGTATGTATGCATGTATGAATGTTTTTTTTATAGCTTTACGAGCTAAAGGTTGGGAATCTTCGAAAGACATTGGTAGTCCGACCTACCAATGTGCACGATTCGCCGCAAGACTTACTCTCGGCTTGCTAAACGCATACGTACTAAACCCAACCTAGTTCGTCACACTTTAAACCATTTGCCCCCCCCGGGACCACAATCAAGTATTACTTCGGGGGGGTGGAGATTCAGCGAGTGCTGCTTTAAAATTCTGCTGACCTTGCTCTCTCAGCCAATCTTTGCTGCGTCAACACCATCCTTGCGAAAACACATACTGCGTTCCAATTGTCACATGAGGTTAACATCAGGTTAACTATGTTATCGGGCGTTACCTGGAATCCTACTGTCCCCTCCAGGCAATTTCGTTGAACAACATATCGCGGGCAAGTAAAGAAAACGTGCTCCGCCGTCTCCCTTTCATTGGGGCATTCTGAGCATGCCTAGTCTACATCATGACCATACTTATAGAGATATGCCCTATAACATCCATGGCCGGTTAGTAACTGCGTCAGGTAGAAGTTCACCTGACCGTGTCTCCTTTTGGTCCATTCGCCTATGCTCGGTATAAGTCTGTGGGTCCACCTTCCCTTGGTTGAATTGGACCAGTCATGCTGCCATCTATGCATAGCGTCATCCACTAACTGAACAGGACTGGGGAGATCCATTCCCCTCCTTGTGTCATGTTTCCTCCTCTCTACATCCACTACTAGCCTCAGGGGCATCATCCCCGCAATCACCAATGCTGCATCAGTAGACACCGTGCGGAAGGCAGAAATCACCCTGAGAGCTGATCTCCTGTAGGCCGTTTCTATACCTGCTCTATAGGTCCTCTTATCCATGGCCCCGGCCCATATGGGGGCCGCATATATAGCGATCGAAGTCACTACCTTCATCAGTAACCGCCTCCTCTCCTGTTTTGGGCCTCCAAGGTTAGGCATTATTCGGGCAAGTGCACATGAGATGTGCACCTAGATATTTAATCGCCTGCTTTGATGTTATGCGCTGGTCACCTACTGTTATTGTAATAAATTCCATCTTCTTCCTACTGCTTACAAGTAGTACATCCGGCTTGTGATCAGCAAGTTTGAGACCTATTCCCGTGATCCAGTTCCTGACCATACCCACCGCATTGTTACACGTTCTCACTAATTCATCTAAATGTTTTCCCCTTATCACCAGGGCAATATCGTCCGCAAAACCAATGATCTGTGTACCTCTAGGGAATCTAAGCCCCAGTACACCATCATACATGACATTCCATAGTATTGGGCCCAGCACGGAACCTTGCGGGACCTCCGCCGATACCGCATATGTTTTCCTGCCAACATCTGTGTCATATAAGAGCACTCTATCCTTAAAGTAGTCCTGCATGTATGTATGTATATATGTACATATGTGTGTATATATATTCAATTGTAATTAAATTTTAAGTTAATTCTGGTGTACCTTTATACAAATTCTTATCAGTTTCACTTCTTTTTTTTTGTCTGTAATTTTCTTTTTTTCGGTTTCGTATATCAGAATAAAAATTTTCTTTCCTTTTTTATTGTTGTTGTAGTTGTTGTGTAAACAGTATTATAGATAATTGGATAAAATGTTTAAATACGAAACAATAGACAATATTGTGCACAATGGAGGACAACATAAAAAGGGAAACAAAAAAAAATCAGGGAGAAAAAATATTTTCATGATAACATGACTAGAGAATAACAAACAATAGAAAATCATAATTTATTACACAGAATTTAATCATTAAAGAGCTGATTTTAAATAAAGTTGAAATAATGTATTAAAGAAATTTTAGAAAACTGAACCTGATTTGCAAAAGATATGTATAATAAGTCACTGTATTCCTGTAGGTAGTGCGTTGCCTTTTTAGAAAAGATGTCGTACTTCAAATCCCTGCCCAGAAATATTGTACTAAAGGAAGTATGTCTTTTATACAAGTAAAATTACAATGAAATCAAATCTCTCGTTTGACATTAATTTGTAGCAATCTGCACGCATGGATAAAATGAGCAGACACACAATATGGATGGTGTGCGGAGCTAGGTTTTAATCCTGACTAATTACATGCCTGTAATGACCAGAGTGTGTAAGGCGTGTATTTTGTAAATTATACTCTTTTCGTTGTGAACTTCGAATTTTTTAGTTACATATGGTCAGGTATTTATCGGTTTAAATTTAAACCATTCTCTTATTTCGAATCTGGCAATACTTATTTCATTATATTCTGTCACAAAATTCATTAGATTACCTCTACTGAACGGAGTGAATCGATTTACGCTTGAGCAACGTTGGTATTTATTGGATTTGATGTGCCCACGAGGAACTGCACGATGACGTCGATTTTGTCAAAAAAAAAAAATAAATCATCTTTTCGGACGAAACTCATTTTCATCTTGGTGGGTACGTTAACACGTTGACTGCAGCGGCAATTTTCAGAAAACTTGCCAAAAAACGACAATTTGATTTTTTCACATTAGTGAGTACGAGATAACTCGTAGTTTGGCGCCCTAGAAGGGAACGCAATCTACGTGTTATACCGTAGTCGGCACTCAACGTGTTAATAAAACAAAATTACAGAAAACAGAAAATTACAGAAAAAAACAGAAAACCCACACGTGGTCTTATAGATGCCAATGCACCCGTTACGAGTGACAGTTTGGTGCGGCTTGTGTAACGGAGGCATCATTGTCCCAAATTTCTTTGAAAATGAGGACGGGCGCAACCATTACGTTGACTGGAGAAGCCTACCGCACCATGATAACCGATTTCTTCACACCTTATAAAAACCTTTTTTTAGAGCATATGTATACCACAAATGTCAGTGTCAAAAAATCCCTAATATTTCTTTCAACCTTCTTGGATTTCTTAAATCATTCCTTTACTTTTCCCTGATTTTTAAAATATTCTCCCTTAAAACCTAATCTATTCACCTTACGTGTTCACTATCATTACGATTTATATTTGAAAATTGCTGTCTGTCTGCCAATGGAACTAATTTCCATTAATTGCTTCAAATAAACAAAGGAAAGTAGAAATCTAAGCTCCACACAAAAATTTGGTAGAAGAGAAAATTGGAATGCGATAAATTTCTTAAAATAAAACTCGATTTGCTGCTTCACACAAAGCAATTTATAATGAATATCCTTAAACGTAAGACAAAAACAACAATAGAATATAAAAGAAACCGAGTGAGATAAACTTCAAGTTATTTTAGTTTGATTATAAATATTGTGTTGTGGAAAATAACATTTGGCACGCGATATTATCGGAGGCTACTACTCATGTTATAAGACACAACCCAATTGGCAATAAAAGTCTTAAAAAGGGCATGGGTAGGTGGTGTAATTTTAGCAGAGTGGAAAGAGAGGGAAGAGGAGTGGTAGTATGAAATACCCAAAGAGTCCTAAAACATAAGCTAACGATAGCTTATTTGCTTAATGCGTAGATATTTGATTAGTAGCTATAAGATGATGTGTTCATTTTTTGATAAGTTCATCTACTCTCAGTTTGATTGTTAAAATTGTTATTTACTTCTCATTTATCTCCTCTTTTTGAAGACAGAATTTGCTTTGTTTGATTTGATACTCTACTACGCATTACCCGCAACCTCAATCACGGGATTATCTTAAGTGGTGATAGCCATCATGTGTACAAACTTCAACCTATGCTAACTTATTGATTTTGAAACACCTTAGAATTTTGACATTAAAAAAAGCTTTTGATTTCTCTTTAACCATGCAGATTACTGAATTCAGAGTTCGATTTTAAATTAAGACAATCAAATCAAGTAAATTTATAATGAAGGTTCAATAAATCTTTAATTATAAGAAGAAGAAAAAAATGCCTTTATTCTTGCCAAAGTCTCATAGTATCGTTCACATACATATGTATTTTCATAATTTGTATTCGTTTGAAAACCCTTTTGATGCCATCATGTTTAGAATATAACATCGTTTATATAGAAGACCCGGCTCCTCTGGTTTGAGTTCATCCTTAATAACAAATTGTCCTCTGGTGCATAAATCAGGCTAAATTTGACCAACTGCATGAGATATGTTGGCTTTGAAGACTATTTTGATTTGTAGCTTATTCGCATAAACTCCACAAGAAAAAATTTACCGGAACCAAATCAAACAAATCCATTGGCAAGCTCACTTCACCTCTACATGGGGAGGCAATGCTCTCAAATCGCTCTTGCAGAATACCAAATGTGGCATAAGCTATGTGGCATATAGCGGTGATTTGTAGAAAAAAATGTCGTTGTTATCCACATCATACAATTCAGACGAAAATTTTTCCTGAAAAAGGAGGACTTATGACGCCGCCATCCCAAAAACCACACTAAATAGCAATTTTCGGGTTGTATTTAATGCTCTTGGATTTTATGTGAACTGCAATCGTCGTAAATTTGAAAATTTTATTTCTTTATGTTACAATTCACCCAGAATGAACCTCACTGAAGAGGTTTCTTTCTACTTTCTCTCAGCAGACTTCTAGCAAAAACTCTGAGAGTATATAAAATTGCCATGAAAAGTTTCTCAAAAATCTGTCGTTCGGAGTCGACTTTAAACTGTAAGTCCCACCACTCATATATAAAATGAACACACACAACATAAGTGGTGTGAGAAACTAGTAATCCTGACTGAAGGGTTGTAATGACCAATTATGTGTGTATGTCTACTGACAGTCGCAGAAGGAATTTTTTTATATTTCGTTTTTGTTGGAGATGTCTGACCTGGGGTTTGAACTATGGCCTCACGTCTAATAAGCCAATACACTAACCCCTAGAATACGGCGACTTCACGGTCACTTAAGAGATTAATCGATGAAAAATAAAATTAATTTGCCACGGCTCCACAGCCCGTTCGGCGAACAGATATCTTCTATATTTTCGTTCTACTTTAGTTTGTTGGATTACATGACCTTTGAATGGATGTAGATCCAAGTCGCCGTAGTCTAGTAGGTAGTGTGTTGGCTTATCAGACATGAAAAGCTTCTCAAAACTCTGTTGTTCGGAATCGACTTTAAACTATAGATCCTGCCACTCATGTATAAAATTAACACACAAGTCGTAATCCTGAACGAAGGGTAGTAATACCCAATTATGTATGTGTGTATGTAGATCCAAGTCATATGAAAAATTCACCAAGTTGTGGTCGACGCACGGCGAGTTCTTGTAAGCGATGGGAAATTGGCTGCATCGTATTCTCCTGCTTACTTTCACTTACAGCCGTGATGTTTTTAGCAGATCTTACGAAACGTCGATGTAGGGACAGATACAGTAGACAGGTGCTTAAAAATAGTATGATCTTTGATTGCAAAAATGTACAAATAGCGTATCCACATTCATAAAATCTTTAGCCATAGAGGGTGTGACAAAAATTTTTGGAAACAGCAAAACAATTTTGTCTGTCTTAGTATCTTATTCAAGTATGTGATTTTAGTGGTATCTTACACGGTAAATAATTGTCGGTGTTGTTCGCCATTATTGTGTTGTAAGCTTTTATTTATTTTATTGCTTTGTATTGCTTGCTAGCTAACATATGAGTGATTATTTGCAATTGTTCATATAGGGGGAGTTTCATAACAGTTTCATGCCAAAACTCTTTGCAATTTCTTCTTCATATAATACTTGCAGAACATTAAAAGAACATTTTACGTGACTTAAGTGACTTAAACAATAAAAACAACATTTTATGGGATATGAAACACCCCGTTCATGACAAATTTTACACTGAAAACTAAAGGAAATGCAGCATAAACTTCCAAAAAGAAAATCCAAATTCATGTGAAAAACTTGAAGGGAAATGAAACTAAAATGAATGATAAGCATGGAAATGAAATAAAGCAAATTGAATGTCAACACAGGATAAAGAAATGTACTCACCAAAAAAAGGAACTCAAGGATAAACGGATGATAAATTTATTTTTGAAATAAAAATACCAAGCAATTTTTTTTTTTTCTAACACTCCACTAAACTAAGGTTTACTAAAATTTTTTAAATGTTTTTTAAATTTATAAAAAGCTAACCTTTATTTCAACATTTCTAGGGAAAGTATTTATTTTTCTCCTCTTTTTCTTTTTTTGTGCTGCCATCGTAACACTATAATTAAATTTGCCACACTTAGTTATCCTGTAACCCTACTCTTGTATTAAATTACGTCAGTTAATGTTGCCTGCTAACCTATACTTAGTTGGAGTATTTTTCTTTGCAGCTTTGCAGTGAGTTTATTTTAATTTAATTTTTTATTTTTTTCTTTAATTCAGTTACTCAGATTTCATTGTATTTTACTCTTCTCCTAGTACATGATTTCCCTTTCAAGTCACTCTTTGGGCGACAGTGTCTAATAGCAGCCAATTAAAAAGAAGGTAATGGAAGAAAAGGAAAAACTGTTGAAATAAAATCCAAAAAGGTGTTGCAAGGTTTCAGTTTTTTCTTCAGAAGCAAATTTAATTTAAGGCGTCTAAATGTCATGACTTTTACTTCGTAGAAAAATGTTAGTTTAACTCTTTGCTAACAGATTTAGAATAATAATACAGTGTAGTTAAGTAGAATTGCAGTAGTTGGGATAATTAATATCCAATTAAATTATTTTTGCTGTTAAGGAGCAAATCAATACCATAAGATATCTTATTACACAACCTCCACGACGTATGAGTATTAAGTCAATTCACACAATAATCATACGCCTGAGTGGCTGTTAAATAAAAGACGGTTAAGGATGCATCGTCATGACACTTAAATTTATTTCATTTAAATATTATATTTTAACAATCCAACTGTACTGAAGTCGCCGTAGTCCAGTAGTTTAAATTTCAAAATGCAGTAAAACAAAAACGAATGCAAATTTTGTCAAATTTACTTATTTTGTTGTGAAGTACAATTCTTCCGGTTAGAAATGGAAGATTATTTCATTCCAAAAGCTGACGAGATGGACCTCATAGTACCTCATTCGATGGAACCAATTTTCGTGCACTTTTTCTTGGCAATGGCATAACGAATGCCTTTGAATGCTTAATTGCCTCTGGTTTATCGGCGTAGCACTTTCCTTTAACGGCGCCCCACAGAAAATAGTTCAACGGTGTCATATCGCTGCTTCTTGGCGGCCAATTGACATCACTATTTCAACTACTTAAACGGCCATCAAACGTTTGACTCAATAAATTGATTGTTCCATAAGATGTATGGCAAGTTGCACCATCCTGTTGAAACCAAACATCCTTCACATCAATACCGTAAAGAGTGTGTACAAAAAAATCTGTTATGATGGTATGATAGGTGTCTCCATTTATCGTAAAAGTTGCACCGTCCTCATTTTCAAAGAAATATGGGCCAATGAAGTCGCCGTAGTCTAGTAGGTAGTGTGTTGGCTTATTAGACTTAAAGCCAGGGTTCAAGCACCAGGCCAGACAACAAAACAAAATACAAAAAGTATTTCTTCGGGTTCTTCTCAGCAGATTTCTGGCAAAAATAAAATTGCCATGAAAAGCTTCTCAAAAATCTGTCGTTCGGATTCGACTTTAAACTGTAGGTCCCACCACTCATGTATAAAATTAACACACACGACATAAGTGGTGTGAGAAAATAAGTCGTAATCCTGACTGAAGGGTTGTAATGACTTATTATGTATGTATGTATTTCGGCTAATTAAACGGCTAAATTAAACCAAACATCGTTCACATCAATACCATCAACAGCGGGTTCAAAAAAGTCGATTATTATCGTGCGCTAGATGTTTCCAGTGACCGTAATGGTTGCATCGTCCTCTGTTTCAAAGAAATATGGGCAAATGATGCCTCCGCTCAACAAGTCGCACCAAGTCACTCGTAATGGGTTTATTGGCTTCTGTAAGATCACGTGTGGGTTTTCTGAGCTTCTAATACGGATATTTTGCTTTATTAACGTACCCACCAAGATGAAAATGAGTTTCATCCGCAAATATGATTTTTTTTGGCAAAATCGACACCATCTCGTGAGCCCAATAAATCTCAACGTTGCTCAAACTTAAATCAATTCAAATACGTACAATGGAGATACTTACATACTTAATTGGCCATAACAACCCGATTAACGGATTTCTGCCTGCCGCAACACATCCTTCCAGGCGCTTCTGCTTTTTGCGCGTCTACGCCAGTTAGTCACACCAATCGATGACAGGGCTTCCCCGATTTGGTCCTTCCAACGGATATAAGGTCGTCCTCTTCGCCGACTTCCGCAGATCGCCGCATCAAATATCCGTCTGGCTGGAGCATCCTCCTCCATTCGAACGACATGGCCGAGCCAGCGCAGCCGTTGGATATTAATACGCTGCACAACGTCCACGTCGTTGAGGAGCTCATACAGTTCACTGTTGGATCAGATGCGGAAATCATCGCTAACTCGTACTGTACCGATGATCTTACGTATGACTTTTCTGTCGAATTATCTCAAGGCAGCTGCATCAGTACTTAATAGGGTCCATGCCTCTGCGCCATAAAGAAGCAGGGGTAGGATGAGCGTCTTGTAGAGTGTTAGTTTTGTCGTACGAGAGAGGTCTCTGCTAGTCAATTGCCTACTGAGACCATAGTAGCACCTGTTAGCAAGAGTGATCCTGCGCTTGATCTAGAACAGACTAACATCATTTTTGGTGGTAACTCGCGAACTGAACAACCTCCTGAATTATTTAAATGTCTTCAAACAGGTTATAGAAAAAATTAAAAACAAGAGACTCCTCGTACAAAGAACATTTCAAATCGATTATCATTTTGTTCAGAATCCTGCTTATTTTGTCTTTTTCTAGGTCTTTGTTGTTGTTGTTATTGTCCTTTGCACTTCGTTTATTTTAATCCAATTGTCAGTTTAACTGGCTTTTGTTGTGCCCATGTTCCCAAAGGTATAAGAAAAGAACCAAAACAATCGAAATAAAATTTTGTGATAACCGAATGGAAAAAAAGCACAAAAAAGCAAATGAATGGAATTGAATGGTTATGAAAAAAAGGATGTGAAAACAACAGCAACAAGAACAACAATTTGTCTGTAATATTTCAATTCACATACCGAAAGTGGAGAGAAAAAGATGTTACATCACAAAAATATTAATCGTTCAACAATAGCAGAAAAAAATTTTTTCACACAAGAGTTAAAAGAGTTTTTCAAAAAATTCTGTGAAATAATTCAATGGCACCCCCAAAACACCTGTGTACCATATGAAGTTCATTCATGAAAATATAAAAATGCTGCTCAAAAACACATACAACAATGGAAATATAAAACGAAAAAGTGAACGTATGTAGGGACAGTTTAGGTTGCCTGTAAAATGTGCTATGAAATGTTACGTTCATGTGAAATGCTTTAATTTTACTCTCGATTTACTTTACTTTTTAGGTAGGGTCATGAAGAACTTTATGTTTTTTAGTTCTGTACATAGGATTGAAATCAAAAATTTAGTTTAAAAATATTGTTACGTTTTTACCTTTTAAAAACCTTTAAAGTATGAGCTCGTAGATTGCAAATAAAATAAATTTGTGTTTAGTTTAATTAAAATTTTTTATTATTCGCACAATTCTGTGTGCCACTGTTCACAACTTTATGTAAACAACAACAATTTCTTTTCTTTGTTATTCCTCTGTTCATACCCTTTGCATAAACAATAACAATTACTAGGCAATTATTCGACAGATCTTTGTAACAGAGATTTTTAAACCACGATTACTCTCTTCAAACGCAACGCGTCTTCACACAAGACTGATTGAACTTCACTGAGTCGCCTGTTTTGCCTTGCCTTTTATAGGGCAAAGTAAACAGTCTGATGAATGTTCTAGAAGGCGAATGTTCATGACTTCGCCTTCTCGAAATCTCTATAAATGTCAACATCGTTGTTTACGTTTATTATTTTAGTATTTTTGGTATATTTTTGTTTATTTGTTTACCATTTTTTATGCTGGTGTTTGTCGTTATATTAAGCAGTACGATAATTTGTAAGCAGGTTTGTTTACTGCATTGTTTTATTCTGGAATCTTTTGTTTATAATTTCATTTTTAAGTGATGTAAAAGCAAAACACCAGTGTCTAGATTTTTCATTTTCGTAACGAAATTTTTTATGTAGCTGGTTGTACAAAACTAGGTAATGTGCAAGGTTTCATTTTGGGTAGGTTAAGTAAGAATGGGCGTGGTATAAGTGGTGAATGTCAACACTTTACTTTCATTACTTGTATGTTAACACAACGGGCATATTCCCAATCCTAGAGTGTGATCCAGACATCATTCTACTTTTGTGTCGGGTATTTCATTGATATGAAAACCTGACTTAGTGAGCAAATAATATAAGTTTTCCTTATGATGAAAGAAAACAAAACCTCAGTAGCCCCTTAGTTAGGCATTTCAGTAAGAAAGCACAGATGATCTTGGCGGGTATGTAAACAAGCAAAATTGTCGCATTTGGGGCACAGAAAACCCGCACGCATACATTGAAAAGCCGACGCACCCAAAACGAGTCACTGTTTGGTGCGGATTTTGGTCCAGAGTCATTATTGGGCCATTTTTCTTCGAAAATGAGCAAGGAGTGGCCGTTACAGTCAATGGCGATCGTTATCGGGCCATGTTGAACGAATTTTTGTTCACAAAAATTGACGAGGAGGATATTGGCAACATTTGGTTTCAACAGGACGGCGCAACTTGCCACTCAGCCGAATCTACACTCGATGTATTGCGCCCTGTTTTTGAAGATCGCATTATCAGCCGCAGTGTTGATGTCGTTAGGCCACCTCGGAGCTGCCATTTGACACCGTTGGACTATTATTTGTGAGGTACCGTCAAAGATAAGTGTTACGCCGACAAGCCAGAGACAATTGACGCTTTAAAGGACAATATTCGTGAAGCCATTGGTGAAATACAGCTGCACACATTCGAGAATGTGCTTAAAAATTGGACCGATCGTGTAGGCTACTGCATGGCCAGCCGAGGCAGCCATTTGAATGAAATTATTTTCCATTATTAACCGGAAGGATTGTACTTTCAAATAAAAAAAGAAATTTTAGAAAATATTCAGTTGTTTTTTTTTAAAGCATTTTCAAAAAAAAAAGTTATTTGGCGGACCCTTTATTTCTTTGGCGACTTTCTCTCAGCAGATTTCTGGTAAATAAAAGTGCCATGAAAAAGCTTTTCAAAAATCTGTGGTTCGTAGTTTCCTCTGTAGGTCCCGCCACTCATAAGTGGTGCGAGGAGCTAGGTCGTCATCATTACTGAAGGTTTGTAATGACCAATTATGTATGTATTTATGTTTGTATGTAAGACCCAATGAATCAGCCTCATCGGAATCCGCATCGATCAATTACTCATTGCTTCTCATTGCCTGCATGTGGGCCATACATTAACCATATGTCCATAACTTTTATAGTCCCTTCAAATTTTTGGCCAGGCTTCAAATGGCTCACACATTAGTTTCAGTTTCTCAACAGAAACAGTTTCGAAGTTTCTAAAGAGTATCATAAATTTTTCTGGCAAATTTTTGCAAAACAGTCTACAAAATCTACAATTCCCTTGAATATATGTATGTAGCGTACCTCTAGCTATTTTATAAACAATAATACCTACATATATTTATACGGACGATAGTTTGGTTTTTAAAAATCTTTCGGTTTGGTTCACCAATTTTTGTTATTCTTGCTTCCTCTTACACGCTTTTGTTATCCCATTGTATACAAAGAAGGATTTATGGTGCAGTTAAGCGTTGTAAAGTCATTGGTTAAAACAATAGGTATGGAGGAGCTATTATTGACATATAAATTATTTGCAATGTTTTATCCTCTGTTTGTGTTGCCAAATATGTTTAAAAAGTCTTGGCCAGACGGAATATGGTTTAAAATAAATGACTTTAACAAATATTTTTCAAAACCAATAAATCTATAAGGATTTCTTTGAATACAGTGTCCTTTTCATTTAAAGCAATTAACTTTAACGGCTAATTGGTACTGTTACAAGGAAGTAAAAGGAAGATACCCCACGTGAATATGACAAAAATTAGAGATTTTGGTGCTCTTGCCATGGTATGACTTGTCTTATCTTTTATTCACCAACGATTTCTTCTGTGCTTACACTCATGGATACATTTTGGTGTGTTTTGAATTGGATATAAAAAGATATTCCCCTGATGCCAAGAATTACTTTTATAGTACTTAAACATTTAGAGAAAACAAGGGAAAGTGTGCCAGTTTTAAGAAATTCTTAAAAAAAATATTTAAAAATTTATTCACAAATTATTTAACGGTAGGGATAGTTCCTTAAGCCGATTTATTTAAAAACTTTCGTATTTTTCAAACACATACTCTCTCTCTCTCTTTCTTTTTCTCTTTTTCCCTTACTCTGGCTATACAAACACTTGTGCCATCTGTTTATAAATATGGGTGTATGTTCGCTTGTAAAAATTAAACACTTTTGCATTGTCCGCCATCAAATAAAGGGTTATCCATTTTGTGGTTTCAAAAGTATGGGACTGGAATTCGACATCTGCAAACTAAGTTGTGAAACCAATTTTTTTCTTTTCAGTTGAAAGTCTGATATTGACGCAAATGGATCGCTTAACTATCACACAACGCATAAAAATGATCAAAACCTACTACAAAAATGGTGATTCTGCCACAGCCACGTATCGTGCTTTAAGAAGAGATTATGGTTTACATAATCGTCCAACTACGCAAGCAATTGGCAAAATTGCGAAGAAATTTGAAGAGACCGGAGTGGTTGCAAATATTGAAAGGCCTGTGCATCATAGTTTCGCTCGTTACGCTGAAAATATCGCTATTGTAACTGAAAGTATTGCCGAAGACCCGAATGTGTCGATTCCTGTCTTACTGCACATTATGGCGTATTGTGCATTTACATCTACAGCTACATCCATATAAAGTCCAGCTCACGCAACAACTGAAGCCAGCTGACCATTCACAACGTCGTAGATACGTGGAATGGGTGCTTGCACAACAGGCGGTGGACGGCAATTTTTCGAACAAAATTTTCTTCAGCGATGAAGCACATTTCACACTCGGTGGGTATGTTAATAAACAAAATTGTCGTATTTGGGGTTCTGAGAATCCTCAAGTAATTGAAGGCCATTACATCCAGAAAAAGTCACTGTTTGGTGCGCTCTTTGGTCCGAAGGTGTGATTGGACCTTACTTCTTCGAAAACGACGATGGAGCGACTGTCACCGTCAATTCAGAGCGTTATGGTCATATGATAACCGACTTTTTTTTGCCTGCTATTGAAGAATACGACTTGGAGAATATGTGGTTTCTAAAAGCCGGTGCCACATGCCACACAACTCGAGCGAATATGGCTTTATTGCAAGAGACATTTCCTGGCCGCTTAATTTCTCGTCGTGGCGATATCAACTGGCCACCAAGATCATGCGATTTGACACCATTAGACTTTTTTGTGGGGCTACGCGAAAGACCGTGTTTATGCACTTAAAAACCAACATTCGTCAAGCTATGGCGAAAAGAGAAAAAGAATTAATGCTTGCAACACTTCGCGTGGAGGTCATTTAAATGATGTAGTGTTTCACACATAATGTCAACGTTCAAACTTTACAATAATAAAGTAATATCATGAAAAAAGTGTTTTATATGTGTTTTATTTACGTTTACTTTTGAAACCACGAAATGGATAACCCTATAAATTCTTCCTTTCTTAATTAGTCATATTAACTTATTAGTCTGGCTTCCAATTTAACTTCTATTAAATCCCATGTTAAGTAGTTTAATTTTATTTTACTCTCAGAGTTATTGGCCAGAAGACTATAAAGAATATAACGGCACTAAAAACGAAGGTAATACTATTGACCGCAGAGAGGATCAAATAGTGGTTGAGTACTGTCCCTCTATAAAATAGCATTCTAACAGGAATTATAATAGGACAGTGCGCTCTTGGTAGTTTCGCTGACAGCGCCGGTCTGTCTCACCAGGATTACTGCAGAAAGTGCCACGATATGGAGGAAACAGAATCGACACAACACGTTTTATGCAAGTCATCGTCATCGTTTTTTAGGTGACAGAAATTTTAAAGATGGCCGGTTTCATCCAGACCATGACAAGGGAACTTACCTCACACTGTTTAACACAATGGGTCACATTGGCTACATAGTGAACCTTCCTTTGCACGGAAAATCTAACGTCCAAAAGAGCATAGTTGTTACCATAACTAAAAAAATACATGCCGTAGGTGCCTAGCTTATGGGTCCAGTTTCATCTAAAAAGTGGAAAAAAGAATAAGTCATACCAATGTACTTCAGTTAACATCCATGATAAATGCGGCCTTTTCTCAACGGAAGCAAACTGATGTAATTTTTACGGATTTTAGCAAAGCGTTCGGTAAAGTGAATCACAAACGTCTGTTAACAAAATTGGATTTAATGGGTGTAAATTATAGGAGTTTAAGATGGCTTGAATCGTATTTGACTGGTAGAAAGCAGACCGTATGTGTGAACAATAGCTTATCTAAGCATATTTATGTGCTATCTGGTCTCCCTCAGGGCAGCCATCTTGATCCACTTCTTTTTTCGCTGTTTATAAACGATCTTCCTAACATTATTAATTTTGCCAATACCTTGATGTATGCTGATGATGTAAAAGTTTTTCTCTCCTTTAATAATTTCATCGAGCATATTTATCTTCAAAGTGATCTCAATAATTTCTTTTTGTGGTGCGAGTACAACATAATGGAGCTGAATATTAAAAAATGCAAATGTATACGGTTGTCAAGAATAATTTTATTGCGGTTAGTTACTTGCTTGGAGGTCATCAACTGGAAATAGTGGACTCTTTTATTGATCTTGGGATCCTATTAGACACAAAATTAAACTTTAATGATCATGTCACTTTGACTGTAAATAAGGCAAGTAGCACTCTTGGCTTCATAAAACGTTGGGCAAAGGAATTTTCTGATCCATATATTACGAAACAGCTTTATGTATCACTCGTCAGGCCAATTTTGGAGTATGGATCCATTGCATGGGATCCCCACTATAATGTTTACAGCGTACACATCGAATCTGTTCAGAAACAATTTCTACTCTTCTGCTTGCGTGGCCTTGGATAGAATAACTTGGATATGCATTCATATACTAGAAGACTGGATTTAATAAAACTGCCTACCCTTAAGAGTCGTCGAACAATGTTAACTATATCCTTCATGATTAACCTGATCAATGGTAATATTTGCTGCGAATTTCTGTTAAGATCTGTTAAATTCAATGTTCCTTGTCGTAACTTCCGCTGCTATAATCTTATTTATATTCAATTTTGCAGCACTTATTATGCTGTTGCTAATCCCTTAACTGGAATTTGCCGTTAATTTAATTATTTGTCAGACTTTGTTGATTTTTCATTAAATTCTTGCGTTGTAAAACGGAACTTTATTGTTTTTCTCAACACATAACTTTTCATATTTTTATTGTAACAATTGCTTGTATTTTTCTTGAGACTATTTATAATTCTATTTAATTTTATTCGTACCTATTGTTGTTATTAGTCCGTAAGGAATTTGTCCATTGACTTAAATAAATAAACCAAATATTTTGACTTCTTTTATGTTGAAAACATTGCTGTCACTACCTCCTACTTTCTTGTAGATTTAGTAGAAACCTTTAAAAAGTGCTTGAAAATTTGGTGGCCATATGAGCATTCATTGATATAGAAATATATTTCACAACACTCCTCACGGGGATATAAATTGATTGTTATATAGAAGGAGTATAAAGCCGTGTAGTCGCCATAGTCTAGTAGGTTTATTTTTATTTTTGGTTAGTTATTCAAACTTCAGGTCAGACATCTTCAACAAAACGAATTTCGAAAAAATATGTATTTTTTCTTTTCAGCAGATTTCTGGCACAAACACTGAGAGTAAATAAAATTTGCCATGGAAAGTTTCTCAAACATCTTTCGTATTGAGTCGGCATTAAACTGTAGGTCCAGTCATTCATGTATAAAATTAATACACACAACATTATTTGGTGTGAGAAGCTAGATCGTAAGCCTGACTGAATGGTATGCATAGAGCTTATGATATCCAGATGGATGACAGAGACACCAACATAGGAGATAAGATAATAATATTCAACACAATCAGAGGATGCCAACAGCGTCGGCTCTTTTTACCAATATTATGGTGCTTGGTTGTGACAATACTCTGGACAATACTATCTAAAGCGGTGCTCGACAACCAATGGTAAGCGGATAATATTGTCCTGATGGAAAGAGGAAAGTTAACGAGATTCTCTGTGACATCATTCAAAGAGGTCTTGGGATAATAAGTCGATTGTGTAAGCTAATGGATCTGAGGATACATTAGAGCAAGATTACAACAATGACGTTTACAAGATAATAACGTTCCCTTAATATGGAATATGCGAGTCTTAGGTAAGATTATGTCACAGAAAAGAATATTAAAAAATCTTGAAGTATCGTTGATACTAAAATGATATGAAGAGCTTATAAAGAGGGAATCTCAGGATGGTGATACATATGCGAAAAGCTTACAGGCGAAATAACACAGGAATTGTGCATCATGTCGGTGTGTTGGCATATGTTTGTATAACAGAGGCAATGAAAACTAGTGCTACAGACAAGTTCAGGATTCTGGAGGGTGTGTTTTGAAACCGGTGACAAAGTTCTCTTACAAGCTCCTACCAGTTTGTTTAAGTTTTGGCAAATTTGCTTCCCTTATATTCTGCAGTTACCTTAAAGAATTGCTACAATTATTAGAACTTTATTTACGCTATAATCACTTCTAATTCCTTAATATTTTGCATGCAATTACCTAAATTGCAGACATACTCGTCAATTTTTATTTCCTTGTCTACTAATAGAGTTGAATATTGCAACGAATTTTTAAAACCGTGTTTAACAGAAATGTAGCTGAAAAACGTTTTGTTGTTTTTCCAATAAAGCAACAAAACATGAAACACTCTTATTAAGTTTAGTTTTTCCCAAAAAAAAAACAAAGAAAACCAAAATACATATAATTTATCCAGGAATGTTCAGAGAAAATTGTAAAAACAGTCATAAAATATACAATTAAACATCGTTAAAGAGGAAACAACAAATGTTTAATGCATTTCCTTCAATTCTCTCTCTCCTATTATCACTCTATTGCGCTTACTACCGAGTGCTATTTTTTTAATTCAGTTTATTACAGTAATTTTAAATGAACACGCCATTGTTTATTAACGTACAAAACGAGAATGACTACGTATTCATATAAACATCCTTCCGTTTCCGTTTTTGTTTTTGAATATATTTACACTTTTGTATGCACACTCACACATGCATATACGTTCGTAGCTAGTTGTAGTATTTATAGAAAAACAACGGCATTAACAACATGAAGAATGTGCGGTGGAGCTGGAGGTGGAGTAGAATGAATGAAAATACTGCTACCACCACTATCATGATTACAAATTTGTATGTATTTGTACACATACTAGTACTTTTCAAATTGCATTTTGTAAGGTTTAACAACAATTACGTACTCGAAATGTAAAATGTGAAGCACTTGTTCACTAAGCTGCATTCGCTGCCTGAACATATGTGTGTTACACAATTAAATACAGTGGCGAGTAAAATAATGTGTTTATTGTGCTACCAGATGGCAATGATAAGCCAAGCGGCATACAGCAACCGAATAATTATTATGTAGCATAGCCAGATTGTAAGTAGTCGTAGTCTAGTTGGTGGTGTGTTGGCTTATTAGACCGCAAAGCAACGGTTCAAACCCCAGGTCAGATATCTCGAACAAAATGATATATGTATGAAAAAATATTGCTTCAGCTACTTCCTCTCAGCAGATTTCTGGCAAAAACTCTGAGAGTAAATAAAATTCCCATGAAAAAGTTTTTCATAAATTTGTCGTTCGGAGTCGACTTTAAACTGTGCAGTTCCGCCACTCATGTATAAAATTAACATACACAACATGGGTGGTATAAGAAGCTAGGTCGTAATCCTGACTGAAAGGTTGTAATGACTAATTATTTATGTATGTATGTATAGCCAGATGAGCTTTTTGAATCCAAATGAAATGTGGTTGTAACATATTTCAAAGCTTGATAGTGTCTTCCTTGGGAATTTCAAAAACATAAGTTTGATAAGCAGGTTATATTACATCGGTGGACCTAAAATAAACAGGAGAGAATATTCCCTTCTATCTAGAAGAAAATTAACATTCCAAAATGTGTAGCAAAGGTCATGTTCTTGTCATGGCAAACATTTTTTTTAAATTCTTAAAGGATATGAGTAAAACAATATCAGTAAAGTTTCTAAAGCCACTTGTGGTGCCTTCGTCCAAAAAGGTGTAATGGCAACATATCCAAAGGATTGTTCAAGCATTAGGAGAAGTCATAGGAGCACAGTCGGCATATATTGTAATTCCAATAAAGGAACATACCAGGTGATAAGGGGAGGTTTACAAAATGCTGTCAACTAGACGGAATAGTGAAATATAATTGTGGTATAATGGAATCCTACGAGGAGCAAGGGTAACTTTTCATTTACACTTATATAGCAACTCGTTTTGGTGTCAGCTGAATTGAAGTCACATAGCTAACAAACACATTCTGATCAACTAGTATTGAAAATCAGCATCAGCATGTTGGATTTAGTGCACATCACCTCAAACATTTTTCAGCTTGATTTCATCAGCTAAATGAAGTCAGCGATCGATGTGAGATCAAGTAACAAAAACTCTGATAAACTATCGAGGAAATGTGAAACGAATGGGAGAAGCCTTCGTGGAGGTAGAAACGGACAATGGCCATTAAAGTGGATAATATGCTCTTCCGACCTATTCAATACCGCGAGAGCCTTTTAAAACAGTCACGGTATATACCAATAAATTTTGACATGTCGATTGTACTCAAAAGAGATTCAAATGACGTGGCAGTCAGAGATGATGAATAGGCTGAGTTCTGAATACCTTTTGCTCAAAATCGTTGAATGAATTATGGTAACCATCTACTAATAAAACTCATTATTGTCGTGAGCATGCAGAATAGACCCAAAAGATTTAGCTTTTCGGAAAAATTCCACAACATACTTCATTCTCTTGCTAAGAACCTCAGCTGTGTAGACTTCCATAGAATTTACGAAGCTGACTGTGACACACCACCAATCATTTTTGCTTGGAATTCTGGCGAGAAATTTAACTGCAACACTTATCACAGATACGTTATATTCAATCCTATTAAGTGACAAGACCTTCAGAAATATTGCGGAAAGCGCTACATGTTGTCTTCTGCGTATTACTGATGAACTGTCATAGTTAACGCCGAGCAGCAGGCTAAGGTTTAGCAGAGCAATAGGATTGAAAGAGACATTGTAGGGATACCCTATTGAGTATAAGGAGAATACAATATTTTGTGTGGCATCTTTTCACCACAATATGTTGTATATATTATTATTGTCCATGAGTGGCGGGACCTACAGTTTAAAGTCGACAGATTTTTGAGAAACTTTTGATGGCAATTTTTATTGACTCTCAGCTGTTTTGACCCAAAATCTGTTGAGAGAAAGTCGCCGAAGGCATATTTTTTCAAATTTCGTTTTGTTCGCGACGTATGACCTGGGGTTTGAACCGTGGCCTTACGTCTAATAAGCCAACACACTACCTATAGTAAGCCAACTAGACTACAGCGACTTCACTATCACGGAAGACATTAATCGATGAAAATTAAGGTCAGTTTGCCACTGCCTCACAGTCTTTTCAGAGAACAAATTGCCTTCTATATGTTTGTTCTCCTTTAGCTTTTGGGACACAGTTAACTTATTTCCTTTTCGCCGCCTGTAACTCTCCTAATTCCTTCCGAATCTTGTCGATATGTGATGAATTATTTCACAAAGTACCATCGAGCTTAGCGTGACTCATATATGGCTCTAGAAATGTGTTTTTTTTGCTATTAATATGCTCTCCACTGTTGATTGCCTGTATGGAAATTGTTTGTAATATGTGAGAGTGTAAACAAATAGCAATTGTTACGAAAACAACAGCAACATCCAACCACTTGTATTTAATTTCTCATTTAAAATTTTGTTAACGTTGTTGTTGTTATTGTTATTCTATTATTATCGTCTCTGTTTCTCCTTTTTTTTCGTTTTTCCTATTATCTGTTTAACATCAAAGCACACGAAAAAGGAAATGAATGTTTGGAAAAGCGGAACAAAAATGTTTGGGGCGTTTAAATTTGCTTTCAGTAATGATGTTATTGTCAGTGTAGATATGTGTAAACACATATAGTATATAAATATTCTATACATATATATGTATGTATGTATGTTTGTATTTGTATGTTTTCATACATTATTTTAGGTATGGATGAATGGATATACTTGCTGCTTTGTAGTTTAAATTGTAGCAGTTGCAACAATAGTTGTAGTTGTTGCAACTACAATAACAACAGCAACAATAACTGCAATTGTAACAGTAATAACATTAAGTTTTAAAGAGCATACGTTAAACAAAAATATCTTAAAACTGAAGATTATTAGATGAAAAAGTAAAACAATGTTACATGAAGAAATGAAATGAAAATTAAAATTAAAATGTATCACAAGTAAAAGAAAACAATACTGGGAACAAAACTGAAAATTAAAATTAAATACTTAAATACAGTCGTAATGTAATGATGTAAGAAGAGGGATTATTTAAGGAGAATATACGGGGCAAACAGGTCTGATATCAAAATGAAAATATGAAAAAATATTTCTTCGGCGACTTCCTCTCAGTAGATTTCTGGCAAAAATTCTGATAGCAATTGCCATGCAAAGATTTTCAAAAAAACTGTCTTTCGGAGTTGAATTTAAACTGTAGGTCCATCTTGTGGGCACCGCAGATCGTCCAGATTCATAACTTCAATTTCTGGCCACAAGAAGACCGTCATCACGGTAACTGCTTGACCGACATGATTTTCGAAGAAGAATGACCCCGTAACACAGCCAGCGCCAGCCTATAAACCGCAACAAACAATCACACTTTGAAAATGTATCGGCTTTTCAGCTATTTGCTCACGTACAGCGATTCTGCGTGTCAACGAATTCGCTGAGATGAAAGTGTACATCGTTGCTGGAGATTCACTTCTGTTTGTTCAACCACTAGGCTTTAGGTCTTGACTCAATTCTCTAATGTAAGCGTGTGAATTCAAATTTTTATTTAAAATTCCAATCAGTGATGATGAGTCGAGGTTGATGAGGTTGTTATTAGTCTGATGCTAATTAAATGAAATGAACAACTCGTTATAGAATCATAATCAAATAAACATAAGCAATTGACTTGTCCACATTTATTAAATATTTAATAAATATTTGAGTGAACAGCACAATAAAATAGTCTTTATGAAGGCATCATCTCTTTGAACAAACTGTTAACGTTTCTAACAGCCTTGCCTAACAGGAAAAAACTCATAGTAAGACTCTATGAATTCAAATTTGACATTTTAATGAATAAAGACTTATAAATGCGTTTCTTTTTTGTCGTGCTTGTTGTCATTGCTGTTTAATATTTGCTTTCTACAAAAACTAACAAGGAATGGACTTCACATCAAAGAAGCCAAAAGCAACACTATAATATACACATCAGTGTGTATGTGTGTTTCCTGTCTGTCTTTGCCTCTCTTTATTTTCTTTTAAACACCATTATGGTTGATTCCTTCCCTTTTTTTTTTGAGCTGCCTTCACAAATTCAAAACATTATTGTTGTGTCTTGCAAATATTTTGAAATTCCACGGTATCTATTAAGGATAGGCCTATGGCATAATATTTGTCAAACAATTAAAACTTTTATTTGATTTTTTGAACATTCTTCGATTGCCTACATTAACTAAATTTTAAAATTCTATCTTTGAATTGGTGCTTGTAATTATAATGATGGTAAAAGATAGTTCGAAGTCGCCGTAGTCTAGTAGGTACTGTGTTGATTTATTAGACGCGAGGCTACCGCTAAAACCCCTTACCAGTCATCTCAAAGAATTTCGTTCCTTTATAACCCTTCGAAAAAATATTTCTTCGGCGGCTTCTTCGCAGCTGTCTTCTAGCAAAAAGTCTGAGAGTAAATGAAATTGCCATGAAAAGTTTCTCAAAATCTGTCGTCCGGAGTTTAAACTGTAGGTTCCGCCACTCTTGTATACAATTAACACACGCAACATAAGTAATGTGAGAAACTAGGTCGTAAATCTGGCTGAAGTATTGTAATGATCAATTATGTAAGAATATTTGTATGCATGGATATAGTTCAGAATCCTCTCGCTTAGAACTCAGAGGGTATTGTCTAGGACTGTATATGTTACTTCTGATGTTCCGCAGGGTAGCCATTTGGGTCCTTTACTGTTCTTATTGTTTCTTAATGATCTTCCTTGTGCTATTTCTGATTGTAATATTCTGATGTATGCTGACGACGTTAAATTATTTTATACTTTTGATGATGATCATGGTCAGGCTGTTCTTCAGCGAAATATTGATTTGTTTGTAACTTGGTGCAGAATTAATTTAATGGATCTTAACTTGAAAAAATGTAAATGCATGGTTTTCTCTTGCGGGGGCGTAATTTCGTCCACTTATGTGATTAATTCTTGCCCTTTGGAAACTGTGACTACATTTCTTGATTTGGGAGTATTATTGGATATGAAACTGTCTTTTATTGGTAGTATTAGTATGATTGGCAAAGTTCGGGCTGTTCTTTTTTTTGTGAAAAGATGGGCTAGGGAATTCATTGATCCTTATATAACAAGACTGCTATATATTTCACTTGTAAGACCTATTTTGGAGTATGCGTCTATTATTTGGAATCCTTACTATCGTTGTCATAGTGATTCAATAGGGTCTGTGCAAAAGCAGTTTTTATTATTCTGTTTACGTGGGTTAGGATGGGATTGTGCCAATGGGCTTCCGTCATGTGAGGCTAGATTAGGTTTGATAAAACTTCCAACTTTAGAACGTAGAAGGGCTGTTTTAAGGGTTTGTTTTGTTTTTAATCTGGTTAAAGGTGATATCGATTCTGAGTTTTTGCTTTGTAACCTGAATTTCAGTATTCCAGCAAGATTTTCACGGCACTATCGTCCTAATTCTTTAGATTTTTATAGAACGAACTATGGATGTAATTTTCCTTTTCGTAGATTATGTAATGATTTTAACTTATATTATGATTTTATTGATTTTAATTGTAGTGTTTATAATATAAAACGCATATAAGCTACTGGCATTAATTTGTAAATTATTATATAAAAATGTATTTTCATTCTTGTCATAGGTAGTTCCTGTTTATTGTTACTTTGTTCAGCTTGTTATTAAGTTCTGTAGCTGTTCTCGTTGTCATTACTTTTCCCTTACACGCTACAGTCCGGACTGTAGTGTGTACGTCTCCCTACGTAATGGGGACGAGCCCTCCGCGGTCGGGTGAGGGTGGATTAGTGTGAGGCCGGGGACGTTCGAAAAAAAAGAACTTGGATGCTTTTAAATGCAGCCATAAATAAAGAATTCCTTTTCTTATACGAAAAGAAAATTAATTTTAAATTAAAATTGCAAAATATTTCACTCACGCTCCTCGATTTGTATTAATTTTAAAGTTTTTGATTTTGCAAAAAGCAGAACTTTAAGTTTCAATCAAATTACAAACCAAAAAAAGCATATACGGACTGAAATATTGAATTCTCTTTAACACATGATTAAACTAAGACGCATAAAATCAAATCTAAGAGGGGGGTTAAATAGGAAATACCACTCAACAAAGCAAGTTTAATTTAAAAGTTGAAAATTGTTTGTCTTTTGATTAGTTTATTAGACAAGAGAGCACTTACATACATACACATATGTATCTATTTAAACTAATACTCACTCAAGTATTAGATGAATATTTTTGGTAAAACTTTACTTAAGTAATAAAATTTTGTTCAATATAAAGAGCCAATGTACAATGTTGGGATGCTTTTGCTTCATTTCATTAAAGTTTATAACACAGTATTAACATGACCAAATCATTGAATTAAAAGTTAAGCAGGGGTTCGATTTTGTTTATTTTTGCTAAACATATTTGAAAGCAACGACAAGTTTTTGAGAAGTAATTAGACAACTAAAGTCAAAAAAGAAAATATACAGCGAACGTCAAAAGAAATTGTACACTAAGGATTAACAGTTTTACCATTAAGGAGAGTGACTGAAAAAATTTTACAATATATTGAAATATTCTGTAATTTTTTTTCTTTTACTTCAATTTTAAAAATTGACAATGAAACAATTTTAAAATAAAAATAACGGTAATTTATTAATGTATATTTTATTAATGTACACTTTCTTTTGACGCTCACTGTAGATCGAAGAAAAACTTCATGTTGTGTTAATTAATTTGTTAAACAAATTGCTCCACCAACTTCTTCAGCTGGAAAAAAATGTTTAAGTTTCTAAAAACCTTATTTTAAATAAAATTTAAAACAATTTAAACTCTATGCTGTGTTTTAAAATAAACACACTCTAATAGTCTCAAATAAAATATTTTGAAAAACCATCCTTTTGAACATGTATTCACATCACCATTGCAATATTAGAAGCATTTAAAATGCCAATCATTTCATACACCATTTTAGCAAACAACTCAAATGAATTTTCACACATACACACACACTCAAACAATTTTCAATACTAACTCTCTATGCCATACTTGATATCCTTCATCTTTTTTTTAGTTTTTGATGGACTGCTTGCATGCAGTAAGCGTATGCAAGCGATTTGCATTTCAAGTTTTTTTTTGTAGTGTCATCTATTGGTTGTGTTTGTTTATTGATTGTTACACAAACATTCAAACAAACTTTTCATTTCGATTTGTTAGCAAACAGTTTACAACAACAATTTACAAACACACAAACACCAAATAATATTAAACAACCATTTGATGGACAGAGCTTGTAAATCTGTCAGTTCTTTACTTTTGCCACTACCACTGTAGTGTAATTGCACTGTAATAAAGCCACTCGTTTTCTCAGCTGAAATTTATATTTTTTATTATTGTCATATGAGGTGGCATCTCATGCAGTTTAAGGAAAAATATTGTTACGAAAATGAAAAATCTAGATACTGGTGTTTTGCTTTTACATCGCTTAACATTAAAATTATAAACAAAAGCTACAAAAACAAAACAATGCAGTAAACAAACCTGTTTACAAATTATCGTACTGCTTAATAACAACAACAAGACGGTGCCACATACCACACAGCACGCGTAACAATGGACTTATTGAGAGGCCAGTTCGGTGAACATTGGTCAATTGGTCGCCTAGATCGTGCGATTTAACGCCTTAGAATATTTTTTATGGGGCTATGTTAAAGCTCATGTCTATACAGACAAGCCCGCTTCAATTGACGCATTGGAAGACAACATTGAAGCATTTATTCGTGAGATACCGGCCGAAATGTTGGAAAGAGTATGCCAAAATTGGACTAAGCGGATGGACCATTTGAGGCGCAGTCGCGGTCAACATTTGCATGAAATAATCTTCAAACATTATATTTTATGGACCGCACTATCGATTCAAATAAAGATAACATAAATTTTTCTGAAATTTGTGTGTTTTTTTTTCAAATTTTACTATAGCTCTTAAAAAATTACCCATTATAACAACAAACACCAACATAAAAAATGGTATACAAGTAAACAAAAATACAACAACAAACATTAGCATGAACAAATGTAAACAATGACGTTTACGTTTATAGAGTTTTCGAGAAGGCGAAGTCGTAAACAATTGCCTTCAAGAACATTCATCAGACTGTTTACTCTGCCATATAAAAGGCAAGGCAAAGCAGGCGACTAAGTGAGTGAAGTTCAGTCAATCTTGTGTGAAGACGCAGTGCGTTTGAAGAGAGTAATCATGGTTTGATGATATCCGTTACCAAGATCTGTCGAATAATTGTCTAGTAATTGTTATTATTTATGCAAAGGGCATAAACAGAGGAATAACAAAGGGAAGCAATTGTTGTTGTTTACATCAAGTTGTTTTTAAAAAATATTTAAATTTCGTTTGGTTCGAGATGTCGGACCTAGGGTTTGAACCATGATCTCACTTCTAATAAGCCAACACACTACCTACTAGACTACGGCGACTTCGAGTAAAATGAGTAAAAAAAAAAGGAAAAAAAACGCTAAAAAAATTAAATATCTTGGTATTGTCTGTTAATCATTATCTTCAGTTTTAGTCTTTAACTCTGTTCCATATTTTAATTATTTTTTTAACTCCCAGGTTGCATCTTTACCCCGACTTACTTTACTCATTTCGTTCGACTTTCTTGCTACACATATAGTTTATAAGCATCAAATAACTGTATATTTAATCATGGCTGTGCTACATAATAAAATTTCATTACTATGGTAATAGAGTGCTTATGCTTGCGTATGCACATGTATACGTTTGCAATACAGCAAATTTATTTGCTACTTTACTTCTACACTTTTCTGCTGAATGCGGCTGTTTAGCATTGGATGAATTGTTTGGGGATGAGCAAAAGTATTTTCGTTTTTATAAACAAAAAATATACAAACATAACTTGTTAGTTTTAAATAGTAGTAGAAATGCTATGAAATTTCCTAATGCAGTCGATGACTTGACAAGCACTGTCCTGGTCGAAGGTTCGAAGTGCCGGATCAGAGCATGCGATTTCGAATATATTCCTAAACATATGTATATAATTGACTCTTACAAGCAGAATTACGACCTAACTTCTTACACCACTTATGCTGTGTATGTTAATTTTATGCATGAATGGCACGATCTACAGTTTAAAGTCTAGTTTTGGCCAGAAATCTGCTGGGAGAAAGTCGTCCTAAAAATATTTTTTTTATATATTTCGTTTTGATGGAGATGTCTGACCTTGGGTTTGAACCGAGGCCTCATGTCTAATAAACCAACACACTACCTATAAGACTATGCTATTAAACATCCAGTCTTATTAAAAATGGAAATCTTTTTATAAAAACGCTAAAAGGTCTTAAAGGGTATAAGGCAGTTGATGAGAATTTTTTCGATGCATCAGAGGTCTCCGGATGGGCACACCCAGAAGCCAGTGTCCGGTTATAACTACTATGAGGTTTCGCAATGCACGTTGTGTTCTACATATATGCATGTCAGGCCAGATCTTTTGGGATGGGTTCATTATCCCATCTTACCTCTGCCAAAGAATGAAGATTTTTTTAAGACGATTTGCTTGATCCTCCGTAAAGAAATGTTTCAAATTCATGTATGAATTGAGGTAAATTTTCTATAGTTGTCGCTTTTAAAGGTACTACGGCTTTATTGTTACATTCGATGAGCCGCATGACCAGGCATCTATATGAGGGAAACCATCGAATGTCTTACTATATAATCCAGAGACAACCAGCATTCTTGAACGATCATTGATGCTTTAAAGAACATAATTAGCCATTAGAGTTCTTTAGTCAGGATTACGACCTAGCTTCTCACACCACTTATGGTGTGTGTATCAATATTATACATGAAGGAAGGAATCTGCAGTTTAAAGTTGACTCCGAACGACAGATTTTTTTTACAAACTTTTCATGGCAATTTTATTTATTCTCAGAGTTTTTGATAGAAATCTGCTGAAAGGGAGTCGCCGAAGAAATATTTTCTTCATATTTCGTTTTATTCGAGTGAACCGTAGCCCCACATCTAGTAAGCCCACAAACTATCTTCTAGATGACGGCAACTTCTAACTGCTTCTTCTGGGTGTTTTATTGTCGATAAATATGCGTATTCGCACAGCGGCAATTTTACTAGCTATTATGGTAGACCCTGAGAAAAAGAAAATAAAAAACAAAAATTCTCTCTAATTGTCGTGAAAATATTTTTACAATCGAATGCTCACAAGCCACGTAAAACTATAGGTCTCGTAACTCATAGGTATAAGAAGTTATACTGTCATTCCGGTTATAATTTTATAGTGACCAAGTAGTAAGGTATAGAGCTGAACTCCAGTAGCACATTTATATGAAAGTAAAGGGTGCCCCAAATAACTTTTTTTTTTAAATGCTTTAAAAAAAAGTACTGAATATTTTCTCAAATTTCTTTTTTTATTTGAAAGTACAATCCTTCCGGTTAATAACGGAAAATAATTTCATTCAAATGGCTGCCACGGCATTGTGTGCAGCTGTATTTCACCAATGGCTTCACGAATATTGTCCTTTAAAGCGTCAATTGTCTCTGGCTTGTCGGGGTAACACTTAGCTTTGACGGCACCCCACAAATTATAGTCCAACGGTGTAAAATCGCAGCTCCGAGGTGGCCAAACGACATCAGCTCTGCGGCTGATAATGCGATCTTCAAAAACAGGGCGCAAAACATCGAGTCTGTTCCCCAAATGCGACAATTTTGCTTGTTTACATACCCGCCAAGACCAAAATGAGCTTCATCTGAAAAGATGATTTTTTGCCTAAATCGGCATATTCTGTAAGTCGATCGCAGGTCCACTTAGCGAAGCGAAAACGCATTGGATGGTCAATTGGCTTCAACTCCTGAACCAATTAGATTTTGTATGGCGTCATACCAAGGTCTTTATGGAAAATTCGTTTCAATGATGTCTCCGAAATGTTAAATTGTTGAGAACGACGGTGAATTGTTGTTGATGGCGCTTCACGCACACTTTCTGCCACAGCAGTAATATTCTCGGGTGTACGCACTGTTTTTGGCTTTTCACGCTTTGGTTTATCGATGACAATGCCAGTTTCTTTCACTTTTTTCACAAGATAACGAATATACGGAGCTGATGGTGCTTCTCTTCTTCCAAAATCCGTACGCAATTTTCGCACACATTCTGCAACATTACCGTGATTTTCAAAGTAATGTCGCAATATTTCCCAGCGTTGTTCAAGCGTATACACAACCATATTCGTTCAGCGGAAGGATGAAACTAATTATCTGTCAAATCAAACATGAGCTAAGTTTTATCATTCACGAAACAAGCACTAGTTGAAAGAAAAAAAAAACGTTAGATGGCGGACCCGATAGTTATACATTCAGTATTCCATTACAAGTACATCGATGTGCAACCTTCAAAAATCTATTCCTTACACCCAAGATTTAATTTTTGCGCTTCTAAGCAGAGCAGAATGCTTAGCAATTTTTCATTTGAAGGTTGCATTACAGAAATGCAACAACAATTTTAAGCTTTTAAAATAAATTTTTAGAATATTTTCTTCAACTTTTTTTGATTGCAATACAAACGATTCCCGTATGTGATTGCTTACGCTCGCTTAAATACAAAATGTTTTCACATTAACTTTTTCCCAAAGAAAGTAGTTTCTAAATGCAGCAATTTATTTCAAAACGTTGCTTATATTTCACTATAAAAACAAAATTGAATTGAATTTGAACTCCCCAGGTTGGGGAAGAAGTCTTATTAGATAGAAAATGTTTCATTAAGTAGTGTACGAAGGGAACCGCTACTTAATAATGTTAATGGGGAATGATTTTGTATCTCTATTTAGGCGGATATAAATAAAAGATGAGGATGATTATTATTTGCAGAGTTGTGGGGATATTTAAGTAATTAAAGGTAATAATTATTTGAAATTAAATGAAATTGAATAAATAGTACAGTTTTATGAAGGACGTTAAGGGGAATTAGTAGTGGGGCAAACTACTATGCATACAGCGAAGTTTATTAGTGGTATATACGGAAGTGTACATATTTGTATGGATACGTTTACAGTGCTGTATGAGTTATTATTTGCAAAAGAGAAGAGGATCTAAAGCTGTTAGATGTGTCACAGTTTGTGGCTAGTTATACACGTAATACATTTATGAAATGGATGTTGTAGACAGACGCGGACAATCAGAGGAGCTTAGGCTGAGAGTTTCAAGGATTTTAGGGTTGATCTTCTCTCTGAAGTGTCTGAGTCTGAGTGCTGAGTGTATAAAATTTCCCTCTTGACAATAGCATAAAATGTTATTTATCTTGCATTACAACACAGGGACATCTTAAGCGTTAAAATATTATAAATTGTACTCACCCAGTTTCCCCAAAATTATTGGGCATCTGACCACAGGTTGGATGTTAAAACGGAGGTAATACTCTTCAGGAGAAGATACAAGCCGTTCACTGAAATTACGTGGAACGGCTCTTAAACTTAAGGATGAGTCACATTTTCTGCAACTTGTTCTGGATAAGAAACTTTGCAATCGAAAATCAGTAACAGATCGATCAGAAGTCGCCGTAGTCTACTAGGTAGTGTGTTGGCTTATTAGACGTAAAGCCAGGGTTCGAGCCCCAGGCCAGATATCAAAACAAAATACAAACGGTATTTCTTCGGCGACTTCCTCTCAGCAGATTTCTGGCAAAAACTCTGAGAGTAAAATAAAATTGCCATGAAAATGTTTCTCAAAAGATCTGTCGTTCGGAGTCGACTTTAAACTGTAGGTCTCACCACTCATATATAAAATTAACACACACAACATAAGTGGTGTGAGAAACTAGGACGTTGAACAATCGGTCAATTTGACCTCCGGATACTGTACTTGTCTTAATTGACAAGTACACGTCGTCTAACCTAACCTAACCTAACAGATCGTAAAAAGCTTCCATTGCCCTCGGCGATTATAACAAAGTGTTAAGAAAACACAGACTATAGAACTGGATCTACACAGCTGTGGTCAAACCTATCTTGACCTGCGAATGCTCAGTTTGATGACAGTTCCTCCATAAGACAACTAATTTGAACCTATTATTGTGGTTGAAAAGGTCTGCCTGCATAATTATCAGCAGCACTATCGCTAAGTCGGTACTGGAGGCAATTGTATGCCTCTCTCCGCTTGATCTGTATTGTAAGGATTTGGAAGTTAAGATTATTACGCATCTCTGGACGACTGCACAGTGGCATGAATCATATAATGGTCATCCAAGGATCCTGAAAAGAGCTAAGAATGTCGAGTAACTACATGACCCGTCGGTACGACTTCTCAATGAGATGGTGAGTGCACTTCGCAAAAAAAACAGTGCTAATTGACACCAATGACTCCAAATTGAAGGAAACTATTGAAAGTATAATTCTCTCTGAATCGATGGGAAACAACTTAGTCCATAAGCCTGCCGTCTTTCAGGCGGAGGTGTCGGCAATACAGGCTTTAGCAAAGTTTCGTCACAAACGAAACATTACACATACTTTACAATAGCCAGGCGGCTATCAACGAACTTAATTCCAACGTTATAAACTCCAAGACGGTGTATAACTGTCGCAGATAACTCAATGAGGTTGTAGGACGATCAACGATGTCCATATGATATGGTTACCATAACACAGGGACCTTTTATGTAACTGCAGATGGGAAGAACTTTCGATCCGTGGTACAATCATCGTACTCTGCTATTAATTCTTGACTTTGGGAATCCTTTAGGAACCTTCAAGCTTATTATTGACAATGTGGTCATTGATGGCGCCAACAATAGGTGGAAAGCTTCGTACATCGGGCAAAATTTAGATAGTAGGCGAACGACAAGTCTGCTTAAACTCCAAAGAATCACGCTCAATATGGTTGTCAGAGGCATTGCAGTATGGATACGTGTGCGAGACCACTTTGTTAATAATTACTACAAGCCCGGCAGAATATCGTAAAAGATAAAAAGGCACGTAGTTGCCTGTTATATAGACGATCTGGGGGAACTGCCAAGAATTGATAGAGGCAGTCGGTGTCGCTTGATCAGAAATTCTAATTGTTTCCGGCAGTACGAAGTAACAGAAAACTGTGGTACCACAATGAACCCCATGTGGCTTAAGTATTTTCACACAACTTGCTTGTATAGACAGCCGCAGCATCTTTTGTCCCCAGTTCGTTTAATTTCTTACTTTTTTGTTTCTTTTTCATTCTCAAACAATTTGTACGTCTCCATCTCAGTTAAATTTTTTCCTTTACTTTGAAAGTCTATTTTTTTATGCAAAAACTTTCTTTTTGTTCATAACTTCCTGCTGTTTATTTATGGCGTTTCTTTAAATTGTTTTTTACGCCTTTGCTTCGATTCCCATAGTCTCACACCCCTTTTGGCCAGAATAAAAGCCTAGAAAACAAAGAAAAAAAAAATAGAAAAAGAGAAAGACGTGTAAAGTCAAGAAAATTCACATGAGATTTTCTTTTGTAAATATATTGAAATGAAATGTTGGGATTGTTTATAGGTATGTATGTAAATTCATATGTATGCCTGTGTATATGCGTATGTTTCTGTCTGCAACTATGGCAACACAATTTTAATTTTCATGTTGTTATTTTATATTTTTTTGGCATTCGATTTTTGACGCCTTGTCCTTATTTTTTACAATTTTTTTCTTCTTTTTTTACTTTTTTTATTACGTATGAACTCATACGAGTATTTATTTATATTTCTTTATGTTCTTTAAGCCAAAGTAAGGGTTATTTCGTAGGCCAATATAGAAAAATTATGTATTTGATTACTATAGTAAACGTTTTAAGAACAATTTTTTAATATTGGAAACGAATTCAGTACTTACCATCCATCATAATTTATCACCTCTCAGGGCACCTCTGGGCAGCTTCATAACTTCATTCTAACAAAAATTCGTTGCAGATAAGAATTTTAATAAAGGATGTTCAGAGATCATTCAGGTGACTAATTTCTACCAATCAGAAACGTTTACAGAGGTCTTTCCTGTCACATGTGATATAAAGAGATTCGCATCTAGTGTCCACAAACACTACTCTCACAGAGTAGGGGCCATTCCCTACTCCCAAAAAAAAACCAAGCAAGCTCTCAACTAACACCAGTAATTTTATTTTATGGCGTTCATAGCCTATTATTGACATAATGGAACGAACACAATAGCTTTTCTGTTGACCAGAATACATTTCTCCCGCTTACTAAGACAGTCAATTGTTATGGATTATTGATCAGAATTGAAGCTGCCGTCTAGTCTACAAGGTAATGTGTTGGCTTATAAGACGTGAGGTCGTAGTTCAAGCCTCAGAGCTTCTTCCGATACTTTCTCTCCCCAGTCTTTTGTCTAAGACTATACGAATGAAACTAAATTTCCATTTAAGTTTCTTAAAGTTGTGTAGTTCGGAGTCGACATTAAAAAGTTGGTACCACCACTTATGGATAAAATTAACACAGACAGCATGGTGGTGTGAGAAGCTAGTTTGTAACTCCAACTAAAGGGTTGACCAATTAAGTAAGGAAGTAGGTAAGAATCAGAATTGATCGTTTCTGTCTCATTTAATATTCAAAAAACCTTTTTTTTTACCGTCAAGAGGTTTTCCAACGTAGATATTCTGGCCTAAAACACCTTTTTTCCTACTATTGGCACCTTCTATGTGACTTAATTTCCACTGCAAACACGATCTGATAAGAGAGAGTGTTTTGCTATTACTATGCTATTGTAGTCGCTGTATTCTAGTAGGTAGTGTGCTGGCATATTAGACGAAAAGTCAGGGTTCGAACCCCAGGCCAGGCATCAAGAAAAAATACAAAAAGTATTTCTTCGCCGACTTCCACTCAGCAGATTTCTGGCAAAAACTCTGAGAGTAAATAAAATTGCCATGAAAAGTTTCTCAGAAATCTGCCGTTCGGAGTCGACTTTAAACTGTAGGTCGCGCCACTCATGTATAAAATTAACACACACAACATAAGTGGTGTAAGAAACTAGGTCGGAATCCTGACTGAAGGGTTGTAATGACCAATTATGTATGAATGTTGATGGTGAGTTGGCATATTAGACGAGAGGTCACGGTTCAGACATTTCCAACAAAACGAAAAATATGAAGAAATATTTCTTCGTCCTCTTCCTTTCAGCAGATTTATGGCAAAAGCTCTGAGAGTAAATTACATTTCCATGAAAAATCTATCATTCGCAGTCGACTTTAAACCGCAGATCCCGCTATTTTATGAAATTAACGCACACAACATGAGTGATGTGAGAAGCTATGCCGGAATCCTAACTGAAGCGTCGCCTTCAAATAGTGTTTGCAGGTGAAAATCCATGGTGAAATAGGCGCCTTAGATATGAAACTTGAACCGCTTTGTCATCCCAGTTTAGTTATCATAGCAGTTCACGCAATATATCAGAGTTAAATCTCTCAATTATAAACATTGGCTTTGAAGTCAAGATTCTCAAACGGTCCCAGTCTTGGAGTATGTTTTTTTTGTAATATTCTTGATTTCTCTGAATAATTTTATTCAAACGTAAACCAGTTTCTTAAAATTTAAGCACCATTTCGCCTTAGTCTTTGCGTCACCGATCTTATCGAATACTGAAGATATACTTATATTGCACAATCCAGGCTTTTATTTTCTCCGTGGATGCCAGAGACTACGACTTTGTTTTGTATTTTCGTATTTGACCCATTCTTTTATATGTTGTATTGATCAGTGTTTGTGTTAGTGGAGTGGATTTCACCTTGGCCGTAGCAAATACTTTTTTGTATTCTTGACATCCGCAAAATTTGTCTACATTTTTTGTATCATGATAGTAAAAAGTATTGAAACCGAATCTCCTGAAGATATAAATTTGTTAATATTTTTTGTATCATGATATTAAAATGTATTGAAACGACATTTTCTGAAGATATAAATTTGTCTACATTTTTTGTATCATGATAGCAAAAAGTATTCAAACGGAATTTTCTGAATACATAAATTTGTCTACATTTTTTGTATCATGATAGTAAAAAGTATTGGAATGGAATTTTCTGAAGATATAAATTTGTTTGCATTTTTTGTATCATGATAGTAAAAAGTATTGAAACGGAATTTTCTGAAGATATAAATTTGTTTGCATTTTTTGTATCATGATAGTAAAAAGTATTGAAATGGAATTTTCTGAAGATATAAATGTGTCTGCATTTTTTGTATCATGATATTAAAAAGTATTGAAACGACATTTTCTGAAGATATAAATTTGTCTGCATTTATTTGTAAAAAGTATTGAAATGCAATTTTCTGAAGATATAAATTTGTTTACATTTTTTGTATCATGACAGTAAAAAGTATTGAAACGAAATTTTCCGAAGATATAAATTTGTCTACATTTTTTGTATCATGATAGTAAAAAGTATTGAAACGGAATTTTCTAAAGATATAAATTTGTTTACATTTTTTGTATCATGATATTAAAACGTATTGAAACGGTATTTTCTGAAGATATTTCACGAAATTTTGAATTAAAATTACTACCTACGCGTACTAAATCTCTTCCGACAGGCAATTAATGTAGCGATAAAAAAAGAAACTCAAATTCTGTATATACAGATCAACATTATCTTCCCATATTTTATGTATGGAATGCCTCTTATCACCGTAAATTGTATGTGAATAAGTTATTCTATGGCAGTTGCATGTTTTGTTTTTTGGTTTTTTTTTTCTTTGCAAATTTAGTTGTTTATCTGTTGACAGTTTAATATTGGTTTTACGTCGTCTATAAGCATACAAATAAAATTTACGAAAGTGTTACTACCTACTATTTGTCTGCCTTATAAGGGTGTTTGATTCTTAAACAATTTTCTGTATTTGTTTTCAGATGGTACGTAATATACACACACAAATAAATAAATAAATATTTATATTCCATAGCACCTATAAAAAATACATGTAAGTACGACTATGTGTTCAATAACCTTTGGCATGGAAAATAACATGCAAATCAAAAGCGAATGAAAAATAAAAAGAAAAAAAAGCTAAAAAAAAATTATGGTGTTTGCTTTCATGTGGTGTTTAATAAAATACGAAATATTCAGGGTTCGAAAAAAATAATAATGAAGTGGTAGGGCACTGCTTTGATATACGATATCCTAGAAGAATGATGCAAAAAAAAAAACTGTAAGCATTTGAAGATTAAAAGAAAAAGTTTTTCAAATGAAGTAAACCCAGCATGTCATAAACAATTTTATGTTTCTTAAAATTACTTTTTCCTAAGCTTTAAACTCTTGTTCTCATATATTCAAATCATTTTTGCCTTCTCACCCATATTAACCACCAATGTAAAGCCATGCCATGTAAAGTAATCATAATAATTGTGCTTAAGTATCCATACTGCTTGTATAATTAACTTCTGCCCTTTAGCCTTTTTATTACAATATCTTTTGTTTTTAATTTTTCATTGATGTCCCCTACATTATATTACATTATATTACATTATATTACTTTATATTGGGCCGACAAACTTCAGTGGACAAACTAATTGCCGACAAGAAAAATTACCTGTCCGGTACCTGTTATGTACTCAGATGCATAATAAAACGATTAATTGTCTGACAGAATTCTAAGAATATATTCTGTTGACTTTATTGTCTCATCACTACAAGAGCGATATGTTGGTTTCGAAACAATCCACTGAGCAAGTGTACATGGAGTTCACATTGCCCTGTCAAAAGCACGTACAATCTGATAAAACTGACTCAAATCTTCTCCTGTCTTAAGTACTCAAGAAAAGTTTTGGTTGCCTCAAACCAAAGAAAATAAAGTATAAAGAATGTGCGTTTTAACATATTTTGGAATATTTTTCAAAAATATATCACGACGCGGGGGGAAAGACAGAAGGGAAGGATATAGAAACCACGGGTGTAACAATGCGTTGTTCCCATCGTGCGTTTTTGTTGTTTGACCATTTTTTTTATTTATTTTTCTGAAATCACTTATTCTGGTGCTAAAAACGGACGTCGGCACCAAGGTCCCTCAGGGGAAGAACATCTTCGGCTTTTTACACACATAGGACACGAACATCAAGAATGTTCATTAAAAAGAGCGTAAAAATGCATGCAGTTGCTTGTCAGCTTCTAAAGAAGAAGTTTTAAGTCGCTATTTTCAGACTTCAATTATACACCCAAAGAAATATCACAGTAGGATTCACTAATATCAATGAGATATGATTTCGATTTTTGGAAGAATACTTGCCATGTTAAATACTGTGCCTTTAGGGATTTAGCGCAGTACAACTTTTCTATATTTTCCGCTCACATGTACATATCATTGGGTTAATAAGTAGACTTTAAATTATTACTAACAATTTTCCTCTAGGTTAACACATGTCTCTCACAAATACACTCACATTTTTATCATGTTCTCTTTGTGCAGATGTCTGGTTAAAAACATTTCTGGATGCTGGAGGGAACACTCATACGATGAGAGCAACACATTGTTACGCTCTTTGTTTGTGTTTATTTTCCTTCTGTCTTCCACTCCCTCATCTAGAAATGATTTTTAAAAAAGATTTTGGTGAGAGCGGGTCGTAATGTTACAACCCTCCATAAGAAATTTTACTTCAACATAAAGCGTATTTTTATATCCATATACTTTGTTCAAACGCATTTTATTTCAGTAGAATTATTGTCTCTCTTTATCTTCCTGTTCTTTTAGTGTACCTTTCACAATATCATTTCCTCCTACACAACAAGATTTTAAAGAGATCAAGAGTTTTGAAGTCGAAAATTCGATTAAGGCCTAAGAGCATGCATGCAACTTCTCCAGACAGTCCTTCGATTTAACCTCATAAGAGCCAAGTAATGTCAGATAGTATGTATCTTCTCTCCAAATTGAATCCATCTTTCTGGTTATTAGTTACCCACAAGTTTCCCCAAAGGCTTGAAATATTTTATACTGCGTTCAAAACTCCATTCTTAGGCTATTCGAATATGAAAAGATGGTTCACGTTTGAAAAGAGCACATAGCTAGCTTTCAGATTTACTTCTGTTAACAAATCTCGTTGTGAAACGTTTTTTAAAATCATAAAGTCTACTGGTTTTGCCCAGGGTACAGTCATGGAGAGCGCCTTCAGCCTTTCGACTCATTAGGTCACGAATTGCCCTAATGAATCGGTGTTAAAGTCGTCTTCCATTTAGCACAGAGCTGTCAGCCAATCAATTCATTAGCTTACAAAGTCTTCTAAAGAATCCCGTGTTACAGTGGTCTTCCAATAGCCTAACCATAGTCTCCAAAGCTATGGTTTCGTGCACCATTTTAAGGTAAGTATTCATTACGCCTGTTGTACCTATGGATGCTGTCAGATGTTTAGACATTCGCCCACATTCGTATGTCATTGCTATAGTACACATCCAGTGCATAAATTATTTGTCACATCGCATTGACATGTCCAAACTTCCTTTTATTATTTCATTCTGTTGTCTGTAATTCAAAAATGTCTCGAATACTGAAAGGCTGAATTATTGAGAAGTACAGTATGTAATTCACCATAATCTATTAGGCAGTATGTTGGCTTATTAGAGGCCACGGTTCAAACCTCTGCTCAGACACCTCGATCAAAATGAAATACGAAAAAAATATTTGTTCGGCGAATTCCTCTAAGCCAAAACTTTGACGTGAAAATTGGCGTGAAAAGTGTCTCACAAATTTGTCAATCGCAGTCGACTTTAAACTGAAGGCCTCGAGACTCATATACAAAATTAACACACACAACATAAGTAGTTTGAGAAGCTAGGTCGTAATCCTTACGGAAGGATTGTAGTGACCAATTATTTGTATGTATGTATGTTCTGAATTATTCTCTACATAGTTTTCTTGGAATATCTTCTTTTTAACCTGGTAAGAGATTTAAAATATATATCAGGCAGCCATGAGGTGGCTCTTTAGTAAACCAATGTTGCTTATAGGGTGACATACCCCTCTCCATCTATCTCCATCTCTATCTATTTGTAGGTGTTTGTATTCATATGTTAAATACTGCCTATGTATGTTCGAAAGAAAGCAAATCAATTAAGTAATTACATTTTCACAACCGAAAAAATAAAAAGAAAAGAAAATAATACGTCACACAATAATTTGTTTCATAAGAAATGAAAGACAATCACTCTGAAATGACTTTAGGAGTAGGAAAAGCCAAAGAAGTAATTAAAATACCTGAGTAATTGAGAATTAATAACACATTATAAATATTTGTATGTATGCATGTATATCTCCATAAGAAATAAGTTAGCTTTTGGTTTCTGTACGATATTTTCAGTAGAAGAAAATGAGAAAAAAGTATTTATATAATGCGTAACAAAAGTAATTGAAGAATAATTATTTTTCACGATTTATTTATTAATTAGAATACAATTACAAATTAAATTTAATTATATACTAAGCTAAGTAACTTCGACCATATGGTCGGTGTGGTGCAACAGACCATAGTCTCTGGTGGAAATCGAACCCCCATGCTATAGTCTAGCACACTGGACACTAGATTACTTGGACACCCATACGATTTAGTTAACTTTAATGCTTATTAAAACCATAGTACTTAAGCTTGTTCTATGACTCTTAATAATCATAGCACGCATACCGAATTTAAACTCAGACACTGATCAAATAAAGGGTCCGCCAAATAACTTTTTTTTGAAAATGCTTTAAAAAAAACTACGGATTTCTTTTTTTAATTGAAAGTACAATCCTTCCATGGCTGCCTCGGCTGGCCATGCAGTAGCCTACACGATCGGTCCAATTTTTAAGCAGATTATCGATTGTGTGCAGCTGTATTTCACCAATGGCTTCACGAATATTGTCCTTTAAAGCGTCTATTGTCTCTGGATTGCCGGCGTAACACTTATCTTTGACGGCACCCCACATATAATAGTCCAACGGTGTCAAATCCTAGCTCCGAGGTGGCCAAACGACAACAGCTCTGCGGCTGATAATGCGATCTTCAAAAACAGGGCCCAAAACATCGAGTGTAGCTTCGGCTGTGTGGCACGTAGCGCCGTCCTGTTGAAACCAAATGTTGCCAATATCCTCCTCTTCAATTGTCGTGAACAAAAATTCGTTCAACATGGCTCGATAACGATCGCCATTGACTGTAACGGCCACTCCTTGCTCATTTTCGAAGAAAAATTGCCTAATTATGCCTCTGGACCAAAATTCGCACCAAACAGTGACTCGTTTGGGTTCCTTCGGCTTTTCAATGTATGCGTACGGGTTTTCTGTGCCCCAAATGCGACAATTTTCCTTGTTTACATACCCGCTAAGATCAAAATGAGCTTCATCTGAAAAGATGATTTTTTTGCCAAAATCGGCATCTTCTGGTGTAGGTTACTGCATGGCCAGCCGAGGCAGCCATTTGAATGAAATTATTTTCCATTATTAACCGGAAGGATTGTACTTTCAAATAAAAAAAGAAATTTGAGAAAATATTCAGTAGTTTTTTTCTAAAGCATTTTAAAAAAAAGTTATTTGGCGGACACTTTATATGAACTGAACTAGAAAAAAATCATAAAAGCAATTATTTTAATTTTTTTACGTTTTACCCCCAGATAGATCTCGCCAGGTATCGGTATACCCGTATGTAGAATAGCATTTATATTAAACCCAACAAGATTCTGTATAAGAAACCTCAAAGCAGTAATAAAGGGATACTGGCCTCTGAGTGTCAACGCCAGGAGACTCAGAATACCTCATAACGAGTTCTACAGAAGCTGCAACAGCGAGGAAGTAGAGAAGACCGTAGGATATCTTCTCTTTCATTGTCCGACGCTTGGGAGCACCCACAATTTTGTTAAAAATCAGGTCTAGCCAAATACGATTTGAAAAAATTCACAACTTCATAAGACTCTCGGGTTGATAGAGAGATGTCAATCAGCAGAAATTCCAAGTAACAAGTGCTCCAGAACTCATTCAGTGAAAACCCGACGTTGCGTAAGGTCATTAATCTTGAGTTTCGGTGCCAGTTGAATCTTGTATGTCTGCTAGTCAAAATTACAACCAAGTTTTGTGTGCCCAAGTTGTGTATGCTTGTAAATGACTTCGATATACAACGGATGAACAGTTAATGTCTGATGACTATATTTTGTTACAGACCCTTCCTATTTGAAGAACACCTTTTTAAATGTTCAAAAACGAAAAACGGTCAAAGTAAAAGAAATTAAAAATTTTGCTGTTAACTATGACTGCTAGGCTCTTTGTATTTACGTTGCAATTTTTTAAGGAAAATTTTAAATTAAAAAAATGTTTGTTTCTTTTCCTGTGAAGTAAAAACACAACATAAAGGCTTAAAACTTATTTTTAAAAAATTTTATTTTTTTTAAATCTTTAAACTTGAAATACATTTGCCATATGCCGCCTTCACAATTTGTAAATGACACACACATGTATAGAAAAAAACACATACAAATACAAAAAATTGTGTATTAAGCCCTGAGGAATTATCCCGTTTTTAAAGTAACTTTTATTACTCCTTCCTTTTTCTCTCTTTTTTCTGTTCTCCTGAAAATTCTGTCAAGTTTTTAGCACCTGTCTTGCCAAGTGTATCTCTTTTTTTATTTTTTTTGTTGTCCTTTCTTTAATTTGTGTTTTTTTCAAGATGGAAAAGTTAATTAAAATTTTATTTTACTCCTTCATATCTCCATAAAGTGGTGGTCTTTCTAGCATGGGTTAAAAAATAAAATTGTTTTTAATATGCAGCCTGAGCATGAATTTATTAAATAAAAATATTTTGTTTCCATAAAAATTTCATTTAAAATGCGAAAATAAAACAACAGTTTTATGGGAATTCGTTTATATGTACCACAGTAGATAACATTCAATTGACAGCATATGCTTGACATCATTTGCTTGATGCCATATGCTTCATACCATATGCTTGACAACATATGCTTGTCACCATATGCTTGATACCATTTGCTTGTTACCATATGCTTGATATGATGTGCTTGATACGATATGCTTGATAACATATTATTGATACCATACGCTTGATATCATCTGATAAAGCAATAAACTTTTTTCGTTGGCAGCGACTCAATTAATCTACGATTAGCAAGTTCATCGACTAAATTTTGCAGAAACAAACCATATCACACATAGTTAAGGTGACAGCCATCGTAAGCTGCACAGCTTATTTGGGCCCCATAAGGTCCCGTTGTAACGCCGATATTGCCTATTCCTAGTTGGCATCAGCCATTCCAAGAGAGCCTTATGCTCCTGTGAAATAAGAAAGAAGATGTTCTGTGGTCTTCTATTCTTTCTTGTCATTACAGCTGCTGCAAAAGACACTAATGGTGCATTCCAGCCTCCGAATGTGTACACCCAGACGTAAGGGTCCCATTACAAATGCTGTGAAGTTTCTTATATGGAATCTTGTTAGATTTAATGCAAATACCGCTTTACACATACTCGTATACAAGTTGGGTTAGATCTGTCTGTGGTTCCTACAAGTGGATTCATTATCACGTCTTAACTTTGCAAATGAATTAAGTTTTTGTGAACACCTTTGTTTGCCTCTCTGTGGAACGATGCCAGTCCCAGGTAGAAATTCAATTTAGTTTTCCATTTTGGCAGCATTGGCAAGTGCATAGGACTTATTGTTACATTCGATGTCAACATGTCCAGGTGCCCATGCCTTTCTATCTCCTATAGATACAACTGGCAATCGTGGACAATTTAGACGTATTGTACTGGGTATGTAATGGTAGCTTTACTGTCAATAAATATGCCTAAATCACCACACTATACCGAATTCCTACGGCGGCCATTTTATACAGCCATTATTTCAGCCTAAAAAATAGTACAATAATCGGGTAGGTGACAAGTGATGTAGCCATATAGAAATTGTTTAATAAGTAACCAACTAATGGTGTGCTTAAGCTAATGCTAACCACTGCTTGATAGTGAGTGTGTACGTGAATAGTATTTTGAAAACATTATTTTGTTTTCAAATTAAAATTTATATTTTATTATGGATTTTAAGGATTTGTTTAAATACATATATATTAGCCACAAAAAAGAAAAATAAAGTCTTAACAGTGAGTAACACAAGTAAATTGGTTCAAGATTTTTATATGTAACCATCACTCATAAAATAAGTTAATTAAAACAGTGTAATTATGATATAAAATTTTCTTGAAATGCTTTTACTGACTGAAAACAATTCTGTTTATAAGAAAATGAATGACCTTTCACCTTAATACTTACTTTAGTTTGGCGCTTCTATTTGCTACTTACTGTACCCAAACATCCTGTGTGATTATTTATCTTTCTCTTTCTGTCATATTTGCCATAAATTTCCCCGTATCAATTACATTGTTATTGTACGCCATAAACGTAATGTGGATGATGCTGACAACGATTATGATGATGGAGATGACACATGAGTTGTGTATGTGTGAGCCTGTGTAGTAATCGGTCATTGATATGAATTCGTGAAAAATGTTTCTCTCTCTGTTATGATTTATATAAAAAAGGAGAGAAAAAAGAAAAAGAAAAATAGAAAAAATAATCGAGATTTATATGGAATTCGTTGATAATTTGTTCATAATCATAGCAATACGTGTAGTGTGTGCATATAAATCAGTTTTATTGTGGATGTCTGGTTGTAAATATAAATCTGTATGATTTTTTGTAACGTCGGGCTTAATAATAATCACATAATAAACTTTAGCGCACGTAATCTAAATTAACTGGTTGTGATAAGTAAGTAACAACACCCAAAAAAGAGTGCAAAAAAGTTTTCAGTATCCGAAATCTATTTTCTAGGATAACACTTGTGTGTGGATTTCAGCCACTGCTTTTCTATTGAAATAAAAGAGTGGATATTTTGTCAAAAAAAAAGTAGAGAGCTATTGGATTCTGTACGATATCGAGACTTACCACGGCTGAGTATAACAACAAGTGCTTTAATTCACCAATAAGTTAGGATAGGTTAGGTAAAGAGGCGAATCCCCCTTAAAGGAAGAGGTCCCACCAGCATTTAGGCCCATTGTAACACCATAATCAATTCAAACCGGGGAATTTCTTTAGAGCAAATATACTTGAATCCCAAATAAGTACTATTTTGACCAGCATTTAGGTCCATTGTGATAGGTTAGGTTAGGTTAGAGGACGTGTACTTGTCTATTAAGACAAGTACAGTACCCGGAGGTCGAATTGACCCATTGTACAACGTCCTAGTTTCTCACACCGCTTATGTTGTGTGTGTTAATTTTATACACGAGTGGTGGGACCTACAGTTTAAAGTCGACTCCGAACGATAGATTTTTGAGAAACTTTTTCATGGCAATTTTATTTTTGCCAGAAATCTGCTGAGAGGAAGTCGCCGAATTTTTGTCTTGATGTCTGGCCTGGGGCCCGAACGCAGGCTTTACGTCTAATAAGCCAACCTACTAGACTACGGCGACTACGAAATTGTGATTCCATAATCAATTCAAGCCGGGGCTAAAACATTCCCTAAAGGAAAGCAACTCAAGGCAAAAAAACTTGCCTGATAGTTCGATCGGGTATGTCCATCTCTTACGCGGGGAGCATGTCATTGACACATGAGGTGAAAGACAGTCTCTTGCTCCTTCTCAGTCCTACAACTTCTGAAGACATATTTCGGAATGATTACAAAAAAAGGTCGGTTGTATGTAAAAATTGCAATTTTGCAATGGATGGCCATGCGATTTAAGGACATAAGAGAATCGATCCTCTTCTTGTCCGTACGTATCCAGCTGAGTGTAGCTAGACTGCATGTGCCATCCTGATGCCAACGAAATTAATCTCTCTCGAATAATATTGAGATTTAATTGGATTACCTATGTCCTGAAACATGTCGGAGATTGTAAACTCATCGGCAATGCAATTCTCAAACACTATTCCTATGTTTCGGAATGATTCGAAATTTCTCCAAGAAATCCTCGACATTAATGGGCAAAGACGAACGTTTCGCTCAAAAGTTACAGAGAAAAGTTACAGTTGAGACTGTTGGCTGCACTTAAAGCACACTAACCGGTCGAAAATTGTGACAACCTACTGACTGCGATGACAGCGATGTGGCGAAGTCCCATTTGATCATTTTCTATCCAGCTATGAATGATTCTTTCAGGCCATCTCCGGGATATTAAGCAGTAACCTATGCAATCGCCGCAGTCTAGTAGATAGTGTGGGCTTATCAGACATTAAAACAAAATACAAAATATATCTTCGGCGAGTTCCTCTCAGCAAATTTCTGGCAAAAACTTTGAGAATAAATAAAAATTGTCATGAAAAGTTTCTCAAAAATCTGTCTTTCGGAGTCGACGTTAAATGGTAGGTCCCGCCACTCATGTATAAAATTAAAACACACAACATAAGTGGTGTGAGAAACTAGGTCGTAATCCTGACTGAAGGGTTGTAATGACCAATTATGTATGTATGTATGTATGTAATCATCTTAAGTACCTCAATCAGATGAAATCGATCGATGATACCAACTCAATTGCTTCCTACAGCTGGTTCAAGTCAAGTTGAACTTAAAGTTCACACCTTGCAGAGCAGCTCTTACATTATAAATGATTTCTAAAACATATTTTTGCATACATAGCTAAACGCTCTTGGCCTAACTTTGAGGTTTTCATCAGCATTCACATGCTGTATCAGAAACAGGCCGATTATAAGAATCGCCGATAGTGTGTTGGCGTGAGGCCATGGTTCATAGTTCTGCACAGACATCTCGAACAAAAATGACAAATGAAAAAATATTTTTCGGTGACTTCCTCTTAGCAGTCTTCTAACAAAAAAGTTGCCATTAAAAGGTATTCAAAAAATCTGTCTTTAAACTGTATGTCCCGCACACAACATGGGTGGTGTGTGAGGCTAGATTTTAATCCCGACTAAAGAGTTGTAATGACTAACGAAAAGTAAGAATCGTACTACACCTTTTACATAATTTACCACAATGAAATTAATTTTCCTCAACCCAAGACTCCTATTTCTAGAACCATAAGTAAAAATTTCTCATACCCCATATATGTAGTATATGCTGTTATAAGTTGGAATACTTTATTGAAAAGATTTTCAAATCATTGTCTTCAAACAATTAATAAATCAGTGTAGAGCAGCCACATTACTTAATAATTTATTACAATATAAACAAGATAAGAATTTCGGAAGTAAATAAAAACAAATCAAGAAAGAGAAAACAGCCACTCAACGATAAAACATTATTAAGTTTGTGGTATATTTTTGCTAAGAAGCAAAAGATTTTATCACTGATGATGGAAGACTTCTTTGTTTAGTTTTGCGCAAAGAAAATCAAGGTAAAGATAAAGGAATGTTTATACTTCATGTATTAACAATAATAAATAACAACAAACAATCGTACAAACTACTTCAGCTTCAATGGTTATTGACAATTTGTGGTTTTCAACTCAATAAGTTTTTTTTTTTTTTGAGAATAGTGTGGTTTATGGCCCATCGAAACTGGTATAAAGAAACATAATCAGCCTCCTCTATTGTTTACTTATGAGTTAGAATCTCTATTTTGGTTTTTCCAAAAATAATACTTAAGTAATTGCGAGGGTAGATCAATAAATCTTTTCAAACTGAAACTTAATGACGCAAGTTCTTTTGAGAGGAGTCAGCTGACAGTACAGATGACTATTAAAGGTGCAGTGTTGTATTTAAAGTTAAAGCTTAAGGTGCCATATTCGTAGGATCAGGGGTTTGTAGCCCCATTCTCATTCGTATGTTCATTTATATAAAGGATGTTCCCATAAGAATACAGTTTTAAATTTTAAAACAAAAACACGGCACCAACAAAAACACGGCCCTGGTGACAGGAGATTGCTCTCCTCCAGAAATTTTCCATGACTTTTTCACAGTGATTGTATCTCATTGATGATGCATTAGATTTCGAATTTAAGCACAGGAATTTATTCTGCTCACTGAACCTCAAGTAACAACACCGTGGGCTAGTGTTGGTGCCTAGCTGTCACTCGAATTTCTTGAGATAAAATATTCTGGAAGTAGTTGCTACAATGAATTGATTGCTCTGCCGTGGCAGAAATTACATGCTAGATCCATGGTGTATAGTTGTGATTACAAGAACTCCGTTGTCATGTTCCCATAAGGAATGTTTTACATTCGCTTCTGATTAATTTCTTACTTACATAAGAGGTCATTACAACCTTTTACTCAGAATTGCAACCTAGCTTCTCACATCATCTAAGATGTGTGTGTTAATTTTATCCATGAATGGCGGCATTTACAGTTTAACGAACGCTTCGAATGATAAGTTAGGTTATGTAGAAGTGGTAGCTTTCATTACTAAATCATAAATCATAATTGATCACTTGAACACACATAATCGCCCGTTGTCATGCCACAGGTAAGCGCAATCGTTGACAGAATCTCACCAAACTAGGGAAGAAGTTGGTCAGCGCAAGGGCTGCACATTAAAAACGACTAATTTACGATGGAAAATCTGCCTGAAAGTTTAATAAACGAAGCGATAACCTTGACATCAATGGCGTTGACAAAGATAGTGGATAACCATTTTCTCTTCTTCAGCAGATCCACAAACATGGCAGAAGTCTTCACATGGTAACTGCAGTCTTTCGGCATGCCTTTGCATTACTGAATGACCTGTAAGCATAACAACGCTGAATTATGATCAAGTTCGAGTAGCTGTAACCATCGAGGGCCAAGTGAGTCTGGCAGTGCAGTAGAAATCCTCATTGACCCAGGATAGGTCGCCGTCCCGAAAGAATCTCCGCCTAATGGCCAATTTAATTGAGGTAAGTGTCATACCCAAATCGATTGACGAGGGTTCCAAAAGTAGTGCACCATCTCTGGCGAGCTCGTTGGCCCTGCAGTTTCCCGGACTGTGACTGTATCCAGGAACCCAGACAAGTGCCTCGAACGTTTAATTTAAACAACCTTGCAGGGCAATTTTATTTCACAATCAGAGTTTTTGCCAGAAGACTGCTGAGAGGAAGTTTCAGACATATTTCGTTGTGTTTTAGGTATCTGAACAAGGGTTTGAACCACGGACTCTCTTCTAATAAGCCGATATACTTCAAAAATTTTTATGCAGTGAAGCATTCAAATAGGAATGCACTTCACTGGACAAAATGACTTCTTTAGAAGAGCTGGAATTGAATCCAATTTGCTCCATTGCCCATTGAACAAATTGCTGGCGCTTTCCATGGACTGCTGGTTTGTGCTGCTGAGCAAGCTGAACTTTGTATGCATGAAGGCGCACACTCTTTTCTAAAATTTTCTGCGTGTTACATAATTACAGACCTGGGTTTTGAACCGTGGCCTCACGTATAATAAGCCAACACACTATATAGAAGACGACGACGACTTCAGCTCTGCGTGTTGATCCGTGTAATTTTGCAATTGTTGAGAACTAAACCTCACTGAACTCTCGTTTATAGCAGCAATGTTTTCCAGAGGCTAAACGAAAGCCTTAGGACGGGAGATCTACTGTATGTAATCGATGCAGTTTCTATAAATTTTGCATACTCTTTGAAGCTTGCGAGTGACCTAAGCATAACTTCCCAAAAGTTTTTGTAAGAATTTTTAAAAATTTAAATAGAAATCACAATAAGTCTCTAGAAAACATGTACTTTTCATTTAATACGAGTATGCACGACATAGGCATGTACCTCAGTTCATATTAAATGTATTTTTCATTTCTTTATTGTATTTAAAAATATTCCGTGGGCGTATACCTAATCTTGCTTAATTACATATTCCTTTAGACCTGCCCATATTCCATTACAGAACAACCGCTGCTTCTTATTATCTCAAGTGCAGCAGCATATCTTTCTGCCACTAATTACTCGTACTTAAAGGAAACTTCAACTTTCACACAAAAATTTTATCTTTCATTACAGACCAGACCGAATGGCCAGAAGTTTCCCGAACAAAATGCATAGAAAACATAAGAAGAAATTGTAAGAATAGAAACAAAACCCAAAGCAACCCACGACAATTACAAATTCGCATGTTCAAGTGCATTTAATCACCACAGACCATGGACACGATAAGGGAATGTTTTCAAAAGGGAATGAAGAGTGTGGGTATCTGGTAATGAAATAACAATTTAATGGTTTTCTTTAGAAATGCAAGGAAAGAAAATACAATTGAAATGAGAATAAAAATTTTAAAATTAATTTAAATGACTGCCATACACAGTAATGTTCTACAGGATAATTACAAAATAAATTTTCTTTCATTTATTCCTAGAAAATATTGGTAATTTAGTTGTCTTTTTATTATGACATGTGGTGACATGTTGTCAGTAGTCGTGTAACATATCATGTGTCATGTAAAAGAGCAAAGAGCTCTTTATTCTGTTGTGTTCTTTTTAACAGCTGCAAGCAATAATTTTTTTTCTACCTACGTTTTGTTAAATTTTAGTCTCCAAAGATTTATGACACGTTGTAAACGTGTTTGTGGTTTTTTAGTGATGTTGGCAGCAAAAATTTTCTACACACAATATATTTTTTAACAGATTAGAGGTTTAGTTTTGAGTGTAATACATAAGCAGAATAAAAGAAATGAAGAATGAAAAATATCTCCTCTTAGTCGCCGTAATCTAGTAAGTAGTGTGTTGGCTTATTAGACATGGACCTTGGTTCAAATTCCAGGTCAGACATCTCACTTCATCTCAGTAGATTTCTGGCAAAAAATCTGAGAGTATATAAAATTGCCATGAAACAGTTTCTCGAAAACCTATTGCTCGAAGTCGAATTTAAGCTAAAGGTACCTACACTCATAAATAAAATTAACACACACTACATAAAATTAATAAGATTAGATATTAAATAAATCCAATAGGATGTATGCTATTTACAGCCTGCACCAAGGTGAGTTTAAAAACCACGCGATAAGTAAAGAGCTGGATGTAAGGATATATACCTGTAATCATGAATATTGTAGTGCGGTAAACTGATCCTGAGTAAGCGGTATTCTTGTACTACTAGCACTTCAATCATATCTGACAGCAATCTCTTCTGACAGATCTGACAGATCGAGGAGATCTCTGAGTTGGATTCTAATAAGCCAACACACTACCTACTAGACTAAGGCAATAATATTGTTACGTTTTCACCTTTTAATAATGTTTAAAATATGAGCTCGTAGATTGCAAATAAAATGAAAATAAATTTGTGTTTAGTTTTAATTAGAATTCTTTATTTTTCTCACAATTCTGTGTGAAATTGCTCACAAGTCTACGCAAACAACAACAATTGCCTTTTTTGTCATTCCTCTATTTATACTCTTTGCATAAACAATAACAATCGCTAAGGAATTATACCACAGATCTTTGTAACGGAGATTACACTCTTCAAACGCACCCCGTCTTCGCACATAACTGACTGAACTTCACAAACTCAGTTGCCTGATTTGCCTTGCCTTTTATATGGCAACGTAAACAGTTTGATGAATGTTCTGGAAGGCGAATGTTCGTGGCTTCAACTTCTAGGGATCTCTATAAATTTAAACATTGTTGTTTCATTATTGTTGTTTGTGCATTTTTTATATTTATTCTTGTCGTGTTTGATGTTGTATCTTTGTTTACATGTTTAGCATTTTTTATGCTGGTGTTTGTTGGTATATTTTTGTTTACCTGTTTATCATTTTTTTATGCTGGTGTTTGTTGTTATATTACGCAGAGATAATTTGTAAACAAGTTCATTGTTTTTGTTTTTGTAGCATTTATAATTTTAATGTTAAACGTTGTAGAGGCAAAACACCAGTATCCAGAATTCTCCGTTTTCGTAACAATTTGATTTCAGAAATCACTTTTACGTCATACTGTATTAAATGAAACCTTAAATTCTTTACTGAGTTAAATTAAAATTTCTCAAATTCCTTCTGTATTAAAAAATACAGACATTGAAAACAATTTTAAATAATATTAATCGATGGCACGTTATTGTTCATTTCATTACTTTCAGTAATTTTTACTTTCATTAATACTTTTTCATTGTTTTTGTTTCTTTTTTGTAATAAAATATTTAATATGTCCACCATAAAAAAATCATATTAAAATACTTCTTTACATATTTTTTCATCATAAAAAAATCTCTCATTTCATTTTTATCTCCCTTTCTCTCTCTCTTTTTTTGTATAAAATATTTAATATTGCGAGTTATTTATGCAATGTATTATACAATATAATTAACATAAATCCTTAATTAATAAAGTTATTTTATATATAATATTTATTATAGCCATCGGTTTTTCTTTCTTTTTCACTTTTTCAGCAACCTATACTACTTACTTAATGCTGGACATTAACGTGTCATTGATAAATTATTCGACAATTGAAGAGCCTGGCAAGGAAAAACGGCACAAATAAAAAATTTTAAAAAATCCGTTTTTTTATAACATTTTTCGATTCGATTTTATATTTCAGCAGTTGCCGTAATCTAATACATAGGTAGAGTGATGGCTTATTAGAGGAGAGTTCGTGGTTCAACGCCCAGCTTAGACATCTCGAAGAAAACAAAAATTAAAAAAAAATACTGTTTTCAGCAACCATCGGGAGCGCCATCTACCGGTTTAAATTAGAGCCATCGTTTATTTCGAATCTGGCAATACTTATGTTATTCTATTCTCTCAAAAAATTCGGTATTTTATATCCACTGCAAGTAATGACTCGATTTACGCTTGAGCAACGTTGGTACTTTTTGGAAATTTATTTCTAAAACAAAGACAATTAGGCAGAAGTTGTACGAAAATGTCGTACAAAATTTGGTCGCTGAGAAGGACCAACAGTGCCCGGTATATGCTAATTTATTGCTAAAGTTCGTGAAACTGGTTCTTCTTTGTTGATGCGCCAGGCGTGAGCATGCTCGTACAGTACGTACACCCGAAAATATCGAAGCCGCGGCTGAGAGTGCACGTGAGAATCAATTCATCATTATTCTCAAGAAATTAACTTTTCACGCACTAGTTTATATTGAATTTTGTGAAAAGATTTCGGTATGACGCCTTAAAAAGTTCAATTGTTTCAATAGCTGAAGCCGCATGACCATCCTCTTCGTTTTCCTTTCGTTAAATGTGCCAACGAAAAACTGCACGATACCAAAAAAATCATGATTTCGAACGAAGCCCATTTTCTTCTTGGTGTGTACGTTAGTAAGCAAAATTAGCAGAAAACCCACACGTGGTCTTACAGAAGCCAATGCACCCATTACGACTGACTGTTTGGTGCGACTTGTGGAGCGCACCTATCATTAGCCTACATTTCTCTGAAAATAGAGAAGGCTTAACCATTACGGTCAATGGAGACCATGATCCCACCATGATAACCAATTTTTTTGTACCCGCTCCTCAACGTATTGATGTGAACGATGTTTGGTTTCAACAGGATGGTATAACTTGCCACAAATCTCATGCCACAATCGATTTATTGCATTAAAACGTTTGATGTCTGTTTAATTAGCCGAAATGCTGATGTCAATTGGATGCCAAGAAGCTGTGATTTGACACCGTTGGACTATTTTCTGTGGGGAGCCATTAAAGATAAGTGTTATGCAGACAATCCAGAAACAATTGAGCATTTAAAAGCCAACATTCGTGATGCCATTGGCGAGATACAGCCCCATACACTCGAAAAAGTACACGAAAATTGGTTCGATCGAATGAGGTACTGGTTTTTCAAAAATATATTGTACGGAGTCGATATTAAACTTGAGATCCCGCCACTCATAGATAAAATTAACACACATAACATGGGTGGCGTTAGAAGCTAGGTGGTAATCCTGACTAAAGTTTTGTAGAGACCGATTAAGTAAGTAGCATTTCATAAATTAATAAGATTAACTACGTATTTTGATTTTGAAGTTTTTTGCAGGCCAATGACGACCTCCTACAACTTTAAGTCTAAAAGCTTAACACTACTTCAGTCTATATCTTATACAAATTAACTCCTGCCAAGATTTATCCCAGAAAGTTGAAATTAACATCTTTAAACTCCAGGAAAAGTACACCATATTTTATGGATGTATATCTTGAAACTTTGTCTCTGGTAAATTCGAATTCTCCGGAGCGTTTTACAGATCTTCTGGCCAGCGATAATCTTCAACGGTACACTATACCTACAGACATACATAGGTGGTCATTACAACCCTTTCCAATACCACTTATGTTGTGTGTGTTAATTTTATGCCTTAATGGCGCAACCAACAGTTTAAAATCAACTTTGACAGAGCTATGAGAAGCTTTACGTGACAATTGAAGTCGCCGTAGTCTAGTAGATAGTGTGTTGGCTTATTAGACGTGAGGCCTCGATTCAAATCCCAGGTCAGACATCAAAATGAAAATATAAAAAATATTTCTTCGACGACTTCCACTCTGCAGATTTCTGGGAAAAACTTAGAGAGTAAATAAAATTGCCATGAAAAAGTTTCTCAAAACTCTGTCGTTCGGAGTCTACTTTAGGTACTGTAGGTAGGTCCCACCACTCATGTATAAAATTAACACACACAACAGAGGTCAGCAATGTGTATTCAAAACGATGAGTAGATTCGAATCATACTTATAATTTCTGATACTTATACGCATTCATACTTATTTTAATGTCATACTAATACCACTTATACTCAAAGTTTGAAGTACTCATCGTTCTCATACTTAACAACACGCATGATGTTATTGATTTCGACTCTCCATGACTCATCGTATACACGAATCACAAAATAAGTATGATTCGCGTACGAACACTACAATACTCACAAGAAAATTGTGTGTTTGCTCTGCTAGCTGTCTTTGTCTTTTTTGTTTATGTGTCTTTTTTTTTTCTTTGTAAATGCAACAACAACTAAGACTGTAAATTTTGATGAATGATTCGAGTGACTGGAATCATTTATAAGTATTCACAGTATTTTTCTAAATTTATGAATCTGAATGAGTAGGCTTATGTATCAAACCTATTTCGAATGTTATGAGTTTGATGTCAACGTTGTACTCATACTCATTGCAACTTGTACTAATAAATCAATGTTGTACTGAGTACGAATGAATCAGAGTAGTTGGATTTCAATACTGTTGACTCACTCATACTCAAAATTTCATGAGTACTTGTGAGTAGCGAAAAAGTGATTCATTGCTGATCTCTGACATACAACATCAGTGGTGAGGGAAGCTAGGTCGTAATCCTGACTAAAGGGTTGTAGTGACCAAGTACGTATGTATGTGCATATGTGTTACGTGACAATTCTTATTTACTTTCAGAGTTTTTCCCAGAAATCTGCTGAGGTAAACTATGTAGCAATACAAACATTATTCCATAGCCACGGGATTACGAAAGCAAAAAGGCTATGGATTGCCTATACTCTCAGAAGAGTTAAAGATAACAAAAAAAGAAATGCCATTAGATGGAAAGCACTGAAGAGGATAGTTGGTGCAGACTTGGAGCAGACAATTAACGAGGAAATAAAATCAAAGAGGAAATACAAATTCTGGGGAGAAATGAAGGCAATCGCAATGGACATAATCCTCTCTCTTTCTTAATGTCTATTTATTTCAACTTTAATCACTTTTTCCTTTATGCCAATAAATTGTTGTACAAAAAAACGGTTATACATACAACAATAAATAATTAATTGTTTTCAATAAACAGACAAATATGTATGTGTGTATACGGACTGGTGTATGTAGTCTTTGTATATAAAAACCCTGAGAATTATAAATGAAAGTTTCATTTTCACATTTACAAACGTATTGTTATACGTAATATTAATACGAAGCGAAGCTGTTTGTTGATATTGATTACATGAAATATGATTGAATTAAATTGAAGCAGTTTTTTTTATTGTTATAATGAAAGCATGTGAAAAGTACAGACAGATAGCAGTGATCCATTAAATGAAACATAAATTTTAATGACAGAAATTAATAGCGGCCGTATAGAAAAATAAAATGAAAATTATAAACGTGGCAATGAGTACTTATTTTATACGGAGCTACAGGCACTGTTACATTTAAGTACGTTACATTAAGTGCGTTAGCGAGCAACAGACCCACTGAGACTGTTGTAAAGTTTTTGGGAGCAAAGTCTTACGTGAGATACATCAGCAAAACACGAATGACTGGCCCCGTCCTTATTAACGTTCTGATAGACAGTAACAGCAAATGATTGAGGATGATTAATAAGAACGATTAATGAGAACAAGAGCAGCACCATTCTGAGATTAACGAATGGATCAAGGACATACAAGTAATAGGATTGGGAAATTTTAAGCCGTAAAAATATACAGGGTGGCTGATGTATAATGCAACAAAGTAAAGCGCTATATTTTTTTTAATTTTTTTAAATTTTATTGTTCAAAATCAAAAAAATGTTGGAAATAACATCAAATTTTTGAATCAGTTTAGATTTGTTCGAATTGGCCACCTTTGGTACGAATTATGGCCTTCAAACGACCGACAAAGCCATCACAGTCCAACGGATTGACATCCGGAGATTTTGATGACCATTGTGCAGTAGAAATGAAGCGGGGAACCTCCTTTTTAAGCCATTCTTGGTTGACGCGTGCTGAGTCCTGTTGGAATGTCCATGGTCTGCGGCCGAAATGTTTGTCTGCCCAGGGCTTCGATACTGTCTTTAAGATATATTCCCGATAATATTCGGCATTTATTTTGACCCCACGGCCGATGACCATCGGCCACTACGGCCGCCCACACATTACCATCCGCGGCGCTTGAGTTCTGGTGGCCAATCGCAGGTGTAAATTTTCAGCTGACCTCTTTGGCAAGTAAACCCGATCATTTTGTTGGTTCACAAACTGTTCAATTTGGAATGGCTTCTCATCGGAGAAAACCAAATTCGGTAACTGGCCACTTTCGTGCAAGCGAAGTAACTCCTTGGGTCTTTCCAGTCTAATTTTTTTTTTGTCCATCGGTGAGCTCTTGCATTTTTTGGATCTTCAATGGCTTTAGTCCAAGCTCATTTTTCAATATGTGTTCACGAGCAATTGTTCTTTCTGCGGCGTGGATTTCGATCAAATCTGGCCTTCACTTTTCGGATCATTTCTGGTGTTGTTACCGTTTTTTTTCGTCCACTTTTTGGATACGATGCAACACTACCAGTATCACGGCAATGGTACGAGAAACAAAAGATTTATTCACATTTAAATGCTGGAGGGCTCTGACGATATTCACCTGTGGTTTTCCAGCCAAATATAAAGCAATCACATTATCACGCTTGAATTCCATCACGAATAACTTTTTTTCTGAATGCAATAGATCAAAATGCTTTTGTAAACTTGTAAGTAATAAAATGAACTGTCACTGGAATAAATCTAACAGCTGTCAGACGAGCGGTTTACAAATGATAACAACCTGAAGTTGGTTGCAATACATATCAGCCACCCTGTAGGGTGGGTGATCTAAAAGTTTAAATTTAAAAATGCAATAAAACAAAAATGAATTTAAATTTTGCACAAATTTACTTTTTTTGTTGCGAAGTACAATTGTTCTGGTTAGAAATGAAATATTATTTCATTCATGTGGCTGCCGTGGCTGGGCTCACAGTACCTCATTCGTTTGACTGCATTTTTTCGAGTGTAAATGTTGGCCTTCAAATGCCCTATTGTCTCTGGTTTGTTGGCATAACACTTTTCTTTAACAGCGCTCCACAGAAATTAGTCAAATGGTGTCAAATCGCAGCTTCTTGGCGGCCAGTTGATATCACCATTCGTCTAATTAAACGGTTATCAAACGTTTGACACAATAAATCGATTTTGGCATGAGATGTGTGGCAAGTTGCACCATCCTGTTGAAACCAAACAGCGTTCACATCAATACCATGAAGAGCGATTACAAAAGAATCAGTTATTATGGTGCAATAGGTGCCTCCATTGAGCGTAATGGTTGCGCCGTTCACATTTTCAAAGGAATATTTGCCAATGATGTCTCTGCTACACAAGTCGCATTAAACCGTCACTCGCAATGCGTTCATTCGTTTCTTTGAGACCACGTGTGGGTTTTTTGAATCACAAATATGGCACTTTTTCTTATTAACGTACCCGCCAGGATGAACATGAGGTTTATACGAAAAGATTATTTTTTGCTCAAAATAGACATCATCGTGCAGTTTCTCATTATCACAATAAATCCCAACGTTGCTCTTGCGTAAATCGATTCATTACGTTCAGTGCAGATAATATATTGAATTTTGTGACAGAATATAAGGACATAAGTATTGTCAGATTCGAAATAACCTGTGGTTCAAATTTAAACCAATAGGTGGCCCACTCTATATAAGCTCAATTCCTTTTGAACAGGAATAATATGCAACGTATGCCAATTAACCAACAATGTTTCGCTAAAAGTAGAATTTCAGATGGAAAACAGAGCTTAAATATGATTATTAAGCATGCACGTCGTTTAAACCAATACATACATACATACATAATTGGTCATTACAACCCTTCGGTCAAGATTACGATCTAGTTTATCACACCACTTACGTTGTGTGTGTTAATTTTATACATGAGTGGCGGGACCTACAGTTTAAAGTCGACTCCGAACGACAGATTTTGCTTGAGAAACTTTTCAAGGCAATTTTTATTTACTCTCAGAGTTTTTGCCAGATATCTGCTGAGTGGAAGTCGCCGAAGAAATACTTTTTGTATTTTGTTTTGATGTGTGGCCTGGGGCTCGAACCCTGGCTTTACATTTAATAAGCCAACACACCAATAATTGCTGTATTTCACAATAGTGGTATTCCAATCGTCTCTATCTATCCTATACGTATAAAACTTCTTTAAATTTTATTCCGAATATAATTTTCCCCGCTTATATATTTTTATGACAATCATTTTAAGTACTTTAAGCGATTTATTCAAACTTTTTTTCTCTTTAATAATACGTTTGATGGTTTCGTTTGTTCATTCCTTCGTTTCGTTTTTCATATTTTATTGCTACGTGTTCGCGTACAAATCTATCATAACTATCAACAATCACGTAATAATCTTCGATTTTCCTCTGCTAAACAGTAACTCTTACTCGAAATACGTGATTTGATGGTTCAAATACAAAGCTGGTGAGAAAAGCGAAGCACGAATGGAAACCATATGGTAGGAAACCAGTAACAGTAACTGATTGAAACAGTTTTAGCGTGCGACAAGTGCTAAATTCAATGAACTGTAAACAATACATAAATTCATGCAAACTGTTATGTCTCAATGGTAATGACGATAATGGGAAATTTAAGTAAATTAAACTACTGGAGTGTAATTAAGCATTCCATCGTTTAACACATAAAAAGAAATCAAAGGTAGAAATTCTTTAAAATAAATAGTAAAGATACAGCAGCTACAGCCATGATTTTATGAACAAAAAGTACAGAAACTGTAGCGGTTGTAGGTTAAGTAATTTGGCGAACCCCTCTTAAAGGAAAAGGTCGCACTTAGGCCAGTATTTAAACCTATTGTGATACCACAATCAATTCTATCCGAGGATCAAACATTCCCTACCGGATACCTTTCCGAGTGCAAAATAAGTCTTATTATTGCAGCAGTATTGGAGATCTCGGGGAAAGATGTTAGAAAAGAGAGCTCTAAAAACCCCTGACAAAAGCAGGGCACTTACATATGAGGTGAAAGACAGTGTCTTGCTCCTCCTTAAACACACAGTTCTTCCAGACATTATTCAAAGGCTTTCGGTATGCCTACTAAAAGAGCAGTGTCCCGTAAGAATTGCCATTGAACGATGGGTGGCCATGCGAATTAAGAACAGAAGTGAGTCGGTTCATTTTTTGTCCCTACGCGTCAAGCAAGCTCAATTAATATGACACGTACCCTACTGCAGCCAAGAAGATTGAAGTCACTCGTAACACGAGTAAACAATATCCAAATTAACCGAGACAATCGAAATATCTACGCCCTGTAACTTACTGAAGATTGCCAGCTCCGTACCGGTCTTAGTCAGCTCATCGGAAGTGGAATTGCCCACAGGATCCCTATGTCCCGGAACCCAAACAAGAGAAAGAAAAAGAATGATCGATTACTAGCCATTCACAGCATGCAGCAATTTTGGTTCCATCACAGCCACATAGAGCCTATGGCTATGGCCTATGGCAGTGTGCAAACATCAATACCCTTGTCGACGAATAGACAGAGTAAGCAGGCAGTTATCTGTTTCGAACACCCTATCAATATTGTTACGAAAGTGAAAAAAATCAAGATACTGTTGTTTTGCTTTTACATCGTTTTAACATTATAATTATAAACAAAGGCTACAAAAACAAAACAATGAACTTGTTTACAAATTATCGTACTGCATAATATAACAACAAGCATACATACATAACATAATTGGTCATTACAACCCTTCAGTCAGGATTACGACCTAGTTTCTCACACCACTTATGTTGTGTGCGTTAATTTTATACATGAGTGGCGCGACCTACAGTTTAAAGTCGACTCCGAACGGCAGATTTCTGAGAAACTTTTCATGGCAATTTTATTTACTCTCAGAGTTTTTGCCAGAAATCTGCTGAGTGGAAGTCGGCGAAGAAATACTTTTTGTATTTTATTTTGATGTCTGGCCTGGGGCTGGAACCCTGGCTTTTCGTCTAATAAGCCAACGCACTACCTACTAGACCACGGCGACTTCAAGCACCAGCATAAAAAAATCGTAAACATGTAAAGAAAAATATACCAACAACACTACAATAATAAACGTAAACAACGATAGAGAATTCGATAGGCGACGTAATGACTGTTTACCCTGCCATATAAAAGGCAAGGCACAGCAGACGAGTGATTAGTTAGTGAAGTTCAGGCAGTCTTGTCCAAAGACACGGTGTGTTTGAAGAAAGTAATCCCGGTTTGAAGATCTCCGTTACAAAGATCAGTCGAACTATTGTCCAGTAATTGTTATTGTTTATGCAAAGGGTATAAACAGATGAATAACAAAGAAAAGCAATTGTTGTTGTTGTTTATATCAAGTTGTAAACAGTGGCACAAAGAATTGTGCGAATAATAAAGAATTTTAATTAAAACGAAACACAAATTAATTTTAATTTTTTTTTTTGCAATCTACGATCTCATATTTTAAACGTTTTTAAAAGGTATAAACGTAACAATATTGTCCTTCCATGAGAGCTTGTAATCCGGCAGATACTATCTTATGCCTTAACAAAGATAAAAAACAGAAGCTTAAGATCTCAATAAAGTGCTGTTGTAATTGAGAGTTTTAAATATACGTCAACCACTTTGAGATATCACTGTAAAGAAAAAACCAAAAGAAAAGAATTAAAATGATAAGACCATCAATATTTTTCCATTGAAAACCGTAAACATTTCCTTTATTGACACAGTAATTGTATTCATTTCTTATTGCTTTAACGTTCTGATAACTTAATTATTCTCCTTTGGCATGGGCATTTATGAACATGATTTCAAATGAAATTTTTCCTGTCACTTTTTTTTCATTCTTAAGAAGAAAATCTCACATATTAATACTCTTATGTATACAAACGCACACTCATATTTTTTACACGAACATTTACAAAGTTGTTAAGCAATATCCAGAACATTTAAGTATATCAGCGTATATTTAAGCTTTACATCTGTTTGTACATCTGGTTGTGCATCTTTTATTTCACTGGAAATTATAATCGTATGGGAATGTGTGTACATTTATTACTTTTATCCTGTAAACGCTCTTTATATGTATTACACTTCATTTCAATTAAGCTTCACTTATTTGAATGTACAGTCAAGGAGAAAAGTTTTTATACACCAATGTGTGAGAATTTTTCAAATTAAAAAATTTGTTATCGCTTTGTTTAAGGCAGTCATAATTGAATGTTTGAAGACAAAACTGAATATACAAGAAATATAACCTCGAAATGATTAGAAATACCACACAAAATTTGCAACACAACGGTGTATGTAAACTTTTTTCTGTGACTGTATATTATTTGGAATTAGAAATTACCAGCAATGAGTGTTGGAAACTTGAGTAACGTACTACATGTTTAACTGAAGAAAAAATACGAATTTGAGACGATATTAGCAGACAATAGCAGGAGTCCTTTGGTTACATCACGTGCAAACATTATATAACCTTTACAACCCATTTGTCATAACAACCTTGTTGTATGCGTCAATTTTTATCATAAAATTCAACGTAGGATCCGAACAACAAACTTTAAAAGAGTTTTCATTACAACCAATTGGTTTTTTAAGCTTTTGTTAAAAAACTGCTGTGTTAGGATCTCCAAAGAGTTGACCTAAGCCTCTAGACTACTAATCAATCAGAACAATCAGATCTTTTTACTTAGCAATCTCTGGGTCACTTCAAGGCGGTTCCAACTCTATTGATTTATTGGAGCATCGTCGCTATCTGGCTTGTGTTTCACTGTTCTATCACTACTACAACGGATTTTTCTCGAGCGAAATAAGGGGACTTGTCTCCAAGAATCATTGTATTCGTACATGTCTCTCGCAGAGGGCAGCAGTTAGTGGCCAGTAGATCGCACACTAGGTGATAAGTAGGTTGAAGTGGTAGCCTTGACACCAAAAGCACACTTGAGCACGCATAGCGGCCCGTTTTAACGCTACAGGTGAACGCAATCCCTGTACTGACCGAGTTCCACCAAGCTGGGGAAGAAGTTGATCAGCGCAAGGACTGCACATTAAAACCACGATTACCCTACGCTGGAAACCAACCCGAAATTTTGATAAACGAAGCTATGTATATCTTTGACACCAGTGGATGATGGCTAATAGCCTAATAACCAATATCTGCCCCTCGCAAGAGATGGGCATTGATAAAGAAAGTGGATAACAGTTGTAGGATTGACGGTAGAGATTTTAAAAGATTTTTAGGTTTCTTAAAAAGAGCTCAATCGAAGAGCTCTGTTCTCTTTATTGTATTCAATCCAATTGATTTTGATATGGGAATTATTTCCTCTTTTATACAGTTTTTTAGCTGATCCGACAATTTCGAATCAACTCCCTTAATTCTATATAGTTCTATACTTATTACATATGTTTGCTTAAATGTTCTAGTGACCTATATTCTATCAATTAATAATACATGTGTTTGTGTGTATGCAACACGATCCAAGCCTTCAGCCCAACACCAGTAATGCAAACAAAGCATAATTCCCACGCTAGCCAGCGGAGAATACACAACAACAACAACATGCACATAATGTATTGACGACTTGAGCACGCGTCAAAAGCAGCGAGAGTCAATGCCCAGAATTATGTTAATGACACACTCGCTTATGTTATTTGATATTCATTTGTTTATACATGTTGTGCTGTTAATGATCATTAGCTTATACAGAACATTGTGTTGGCATAAACGGCAATAGGGTCGTGCTACACAGTCTCCTCTTCCTCAGCAGATGTGTATTCACGGCAGAAGTCGTTAGATGGGAGCGGCATTCTTTCCGCGTGTCTTCCGATAACCCTGTAAGCATGGCCACTGTGATCGATATGACATTGCTATCAAGTTCGAGTAATTGGTTGCTGCGCCTTCTATCCATTGGCATACCCAATTCGATTGACGAGGATTCCGGAAGGAGTGCGCCAGCTCTGCGAGCAGCTCGTCGGCCCTGCAGTTTCCCGGAATGTGACTGTGCCCAGGGACCCAGACAAGTAAAACACAACGTTCGCAGACTGAATTACAGACAAAATTCGTTCTTTAGCCTGACTATTCGTCTGATGAACTTGTCGTGTTCTTGTCACTTATAATAAAGGGTGTCTTTTACAGAGGTAAAGAACTTTAAGTTGGCATTACTTTTCAAGATGGCGACCGATTTAACAGCTGTTAAGTGATTTATTTTCAGTTTGGTTTGGCAATTCATCATGAATAGACTCTCGCCTGAACAACGCTTGTAAAATAGTGCAATTTTATTTCGAAAATAATGGTTCTGTGCGGAAAACGTATCGCGCACTACGTCCATTTTATCGTCGACAAAATCGTCCATCAGAGCAGTTAATTCGATTAACCATGGAACGTTTTCGCACCACGTTTACTCTTAGTGATAACTCCCATCCCCAGAGACGCTGTACGGTGCGTACAGAAGAAGCTATTGCTGCTGTAGAGCATAGCATTGAGGAAGACCCGAATGAGTCCATCCGCCATCGAGCACAGTAATTGGATCTGCGTCCATCCACTTTATGGAAGATTTTGCGGAAGGATCTTGGTTTGCGTGCTTACAAAATCCAACTCGTGCAAGAATTGAAGCCAAACGATCATCAAGTAAGGCGTAGATTCGTCGAATGGGCCCAAAACGAGATTACCGTTGTTCCCGATTTTCTTAAGCGAATTTTGTTTAGCGATGAAGCGCACTTCTGGTTGAATGGCTACGTCAACAAACAAAACTGCCGCATTTGGAGTGAAGGTAATCCTCCAAACTGACTGTTTGGTGCGCTTTATGGGCCGGTGGAATCATTGGTCCGTATTTTTTCAAAAACGATGGTGGCCAGAACGTTACAGTCAATGGTGATCGGTACAGAGCCATGATTACTAACTTTTTCATTCCTCAATTGAATAACCATGATGTCCAGGAGATGTAGTTTCAACAAGACGGCGCAACAGGTCACACAGCTCGTGCCACAATAGATTTATTGAAAGACACGTTTGGTGACCGCCTAATTTCACGTTTTGGACCTATGAATTGGCCTCCAAGATCTTGTGATTTAACACCGCTAGACTACTTTCTGTGGGACTATGTAAAGTCATTGGTCTATGCGGTAAAGCCACAAACGCTTGACCGTTTGGAAGACAACATTCGCCGTATTATTGCTGATATACGGCCACAAATGTTGGAAAAAGTCATCGAAAATTGGACGTCCAGATTGGACTACATCCGCGCCAGCCGTGGCGGTCATATGCCAGAAATCATATTTAAAATGTAATGCCACAAGATTATCTTTCGGATAAATAAAATTCATGTCAATCGAATAATCCATTGTTGTTTTATTGCAACTTAAAGTTCTATACCTCTATAAAAAACACCCTTTACAAAAAGATTCAAATTTAATGTCAACAAACACTACTCCCTACTTCCTCCTTCCCATGACATATTTTCTTAATTCAAAAACAATACATTGCATGAGTAGGGGCCATCCCCTGAGATTATTACGAAGACCGCAAACTTTCAAAATATCAAGTATCTTGGCAGAGCGTATAAAAAACTTGCTGTGAGGTCCCTGTTTAATACATTTTTTCAATCTTAAACAACCGAATAACGATTACTGTATGTCCTTAACTTTTAAAGCGCCTCGTATTTTTAAATTCTGTATAAAACAGTCACGTTGTACAAAATTTCTGTATTTCCTTCTGCATGTCTGTTTGAGTTCCTGTTTAAATATTTACAAATATTTTAATATTGCCTAAGGGTATCAGCTTTCAATTGTATTGATTTCTTGATGGAAAATATTGTTTAAAAACAAAAATTTAATCATTTTTTAAAGCACCTGTTTGATAAAAACTCAACTCTCATGCAAAACAAATCAGCCGTATAATATAAAAAAAATATATTTTCGAAAAAATTTAAAAAAGAACTTCCTTTCAAACTTTGTTGTTTTACATGGAATTTAAACAGTTTAATAAAGTATTAAAGGATACTTAGAAAATGTTTTCTTACTTGTCTCTGTTTATCTTCCACATAAAGTTTTTAAATTCTTTGGAAATTTTCGAAACAAATATTGTAACATGAGAGGAAGCGATAGAGAGAGAGAGAGAGAGAAAGAAATGAAAAGTGCTTGATAAAGAAAGAAAATAAAAGTTTGTTTACATTTAAGTCTGATACGTCGATATATTTGTGGTAAGTATCGACGTATAAGTTTCACGTATAATAAAAGTAATTCAGGAATGTGTCCGCTCTTCTCTTAAAATATTAAAAAAGGACGGGGAGTCACTATCTATACAGTATACTGGAAAGTAAAAGAGTGTATCATCTGAAAAAGCCTCTTATATCCAGGCAAAATTGCGTTTTGAAAGTAGATTAGAAAGAGATTATCTGACAGCAAAACTTATCTGCTTTTGTTGTACGTCAAGTAACTTCAAATGTTCAAAATTTTGTATGAAAATAACTTAAAAATTCATGATAGACATAGGAAGCACGAGAAGCAAGGAGCATAGGTATTATTTATTGCACCATTTTAAAGACAGCAAGGTACATAGATATGACTAGAGACACTTGACAATATGATTGGGTGCCTTTGTTTATTATTTTAAGAGTTTTTAAATGGACATACACAGCTTCTGATGGTATATCATTAGAGCTTCGATAATGAATCAACAATACTAGGAAATTTAGTTCATTTTTTCTGATACATTAGTAACTACATTACCCCAAGAGTCATATAAATGTACTTAAGATATCAAATTGCAACGTCAATACAGTGCCCCATATAGCAATACTATACCGAAATGTATTGTTATGAAAATGAAAACCAAGATACTGGTGTTTTGCTTTTACATCGCTTAACATTAAAACTATAAGCAAAACCTACAAAAACAAAAAAAATGCAGTATGAAAAAATATTTCTTCGTCGTCTGCCTCCTAGCAAATTTCTAGCGAAAACTCTGAGAGTAAATAAAAAATGTCCATGAAAAGTTTCTTAAAAATCTTTCGTTCGGAGTGGACTTTGAACCGTAGGTCTCGCTACTCATGTATAAAATTAACTCAACCAAATTAAGTGGTGTAGGAAGTTAGGTGGTAATTCTGACTGTAGTGCTGTAATGATCAAGTGCGTACGCACAGCTCAATATTGGATCAGATGCGGTAATTAATGCCAAATCACACTGGACCGCATGCATGTCCATATAGATACCATGAAATCAGTAATTTACACAATTATGGGAAAATAACCTCTGTCTACCAGTAACTATGGTACAAAACTAAGTTTCTGACAAGAATGATAAACAAGATCTCAGCATAAGTTGGTGCAAAGTTTTACAAAAAAAGCCATAATTTCCAAATTAAATTTAATCTTAACAACGAATATTTTTTATAAAACTAAACTTCCAAAGACTTACGCCAAAGCATTTCTGTCTTTATTTTCTGAATATTTTAAACTTTGAATTCAACTGCAACATTTCCGTTTTGTTGTCCTATGTCTGCAGGTTTTTCTTTCCAATTTTTGTTTTCACTTATTTTTTATTGATACCTGCCAATAAACAAATTTAAGAAATAAGTTTCATTCCACCTAAGTGTAGTATAAAATATTTATCAACTCTTTTCAAATAAAAAAAAATTTTTTTGTTATAAGAAAAGTATGACTCGAATAGACTGTCAGCATATGTATGTGGGTATAGCTATTTGACATAAATGTTTTACGATTTGTTTATACTTGTTTCTACTTGGATGAGAAGAACAAGTATACTACTCTACTAAATTTTTGTTTGTTTTTGTCTTTAATAAAAATTCTGCAATATTTGTGGGTATTGATAGTTTTAGTGTCACCACATGTCATGTCCAAGAATGTTTCGAAAAATTTAGAGAAAAAAAAAACTAGACAGAGCAGAGACAACAATCAAAAATCGATAGAAATGCAATCAAGAAATTGCACAAAAACACTCATTTACACTCTCTGTGGCCTTGTTTCATGATATTTATGTTGGTAAGTATGAATCTCTGCATTTTTAGGAACGCCTTTTAAAAGAACAATAACTTTTTCTTTTTTCGCTTCATTTCCTTATTTTGTGCTAGACGTGGTGTTCATCTTCCTTTTTCTTAGTTTTCATTAACATGTTGAGACAAATCGAGTTGATATATATGGTTTGACCGCACAATACTTTTCTTTAGCGGTGCCTCACAAAAAGTAGTCCAACCGTGTCAAATCGCAGCTCCTTGGCAGCCAATTGACATCACCATTCCGGCTACTTAAACGGCAATCAAACGTTTGATGCAATAAATTGATTGAGGCATGAGATGTGTGGCAAGTTGCATCATCCTGTTGAAACCGAGCACAGTTCACATCAATACCATGAAGAACGGGTAGAAAAAAATCGGTTATTATGGTGCAATAGGTGTCTTCATTGACTGTAATGGTTAGGTTAGATTAGGAGACGTGTACTTGTCGATTAAGACAAGTACAGTACCCGGAGGTCGAATTGACCCATTGTACTACGTTCTAGTTTCTCACACCACTTATGTTGTGTGTGTTAATTTTATACATGAGTGGTGGGACCTACAGTTTAAAGTCGACTTCGAAAGACAGATTTTTGAGAAACTTTTTTCACGGCAATTTTATTTATTCTCAGAGTTTTTGCCAGAAATCTGCTGAGAGAAGACGCCGAAGAACTACTTTTTGTATTTAGTCTTGATGTCTGGCCTGGGGATTGAACCCTGGCTTTACGTCTAATAAGCCAGCACACTACCTACTAGACTACGGCGACTTCAACGGTAATGGTTGTTGCACTGTCCTCATTTTCAAAGAAATATGAGCCAATGAAACCTCCGCTTTACAAGCAGCTCCAAAAGGTCACTCGTAATGGGTACATTGGCTTCTGTAAGATCACGTGTGAATTTCCTAAACCCCAAATATGGCAATTTTGCTTACTAACGTACACACCAAGAAGAAAATGAGCTTCATTCGAAAAGATGATTATTTTTTTTTTTGCAAAAACGACATCATCGTGCAGTTTCTCGTTGGCCCATTTAATGAGAGGAAAACGAAGAGGATGGTCGTGCGGCTTCAGCTATTGAAACAATTGAACTTTTTAAGGCGTCATACATACACACATAATTCGTCATTACAATCCTTCAGTCAGGATTACGACCAAGATTCTCACACCACTTATGTTATGTGTGTTAATTTTACACATGAATGGCGGGACTTACAGTTTAAAGTCGACTCGGAAAGACTGATTTTTTTGAGAAACTTTTTCATGGCAATTTTTATTTACTCTCAGAGTTTTTGCCAGAAATCTGCTGAGAGAAAGTCGCCGAAGAAATACTTCTTGTATTTTGTTTTGATGTCTGGCCTAGGGCTCGAACCCTGGCTTTTCGCCTAATAAGCCAACATACTACCTACAAGACTGCGGCGACTTCTTAAGACGTCATACCGAGATCTTTTTACAAAATTCAATGTAAACTGGTGCGTGAAATATTCAATTCTTGAGAATGATGATGAGTTGATATTGATTGATTCTCACGCACACTTTCAGCCACGGCTTTGATGTTTTCGGGTATATGCACTGTACGAGCATGCTCACTTTGAGCGTCAACAACGAAACTAGTTTCACGAATTTTAGCAATAAACTTGCATATATCGGGCACTGTTGGTCCTTCTCTGCGACCAAATTTTGTACGACATTTTCTTTGAAATTCCTAGCAATTGTCTTTCTTTTACGAAATAAATTTCCCAATAAACCCCAGCGTTGCTAAAGCGTAAATCAATTCATTACGTTCAGTGGCGATAAAATACTGAATTTTATGGCAGAATAGAATGACAAAAGTATTGCCATATTCAATAACTTATTATTTGGATTTAATCGAATAGAAGTTGAAATACTTCACATGAAAATAATTTCCTTCTCCCTGGTTAATTACTTTATTACTTCTCTGTTATTCTTGGCTACCATAAACTCTTTGCCTTCTATAATCTCAAACATTTCTCTGTTTTCCTTTTTCCTATTTCATTACGTATGAAGTATTATAGAAGAATTCGTATGCTTTTAACATCATGTACTTCACACATCATTTGGCAATTAAGAATTTCATATGAAAATATCATCATTTGTTATTCAATTAGTATAATTTGTCAGTTAACATAAGAAAGACATGATAAATAAAAATTATTTATACATACGAATGCATACATACATACATACATTTAATTAAATAAATTGTACTTTTTAAGCAAATCAAGCTAAAAGACTGTAAAATATTCCAAATAAAACCAAAACTAAATGCAAAAACAAAAAAGGAACGAAAAGGAAAGTATTATATTAACATACATACATACAGTGAGCGTCAAAAGGATCCGTACTTTAAAAAAAATATGCAATAATAAATTACCGTTATTTTGAACCAGTTTTTAAAATGGAAACAAAAACAAAAAATTACAAAAAATTTGGAAATATTGCAAAAAATGTTCGGGCACTCTCCTTAAGTGGTAAAAGTTGAGTTTGGTGATTGTTAGAATTTTATCCATAGTGTACCGTTTCTTTTAATGCTCACTGTACATACATATATCATGCCTGAGAAGGAAGTATATCAAGTTGTATGCGGAATATTTAATTAAATATTAATTTTATGTGAAAGAGATTATGAACCCACAGTAACAAAGTTGGCTAATGAAATTAACAGCATAACCCTAGATAGATTTTTAATTAATTAATATATGTAAAGCAATAATTAATTATTTAAACTGAAAGTTCAATCAGTAGCAGATAGGCTTGCTTTCCCATCTACTTCAACTTAAAATGGTAGAAAATTTGTTGTGATGGAATACGGAATGTACTCTCTTCATACTATATGGGTGGGCCATCTATCGGTTATTTCGAATCTGGCAATACTTATGTCATTCTATTCTGCCACAAATTTCAATATATTATCTTCCCTGAACGTAATGAATCGATTTAAGCTTGAGCAGCCTCTGGATTTATTGGAAATTTATTTTCAAAAACAAAAATAATTAATCGGAAATTGCACGAAAATGTCGTACAAAATTTGGACGCAGAGAAGAACCAACGGTGCCCGGTATATGCAAGTTTATTGCTAAAGTTCGTGAAACTGATTTGATTATTAAGGCGCCAAGACGTGAACGTGGTTGTATAGTGCATAAACCCGAAAATATCGAAGTTGTGGCTGATATTTATCAAGTCGTCATTGTCCTCATGTATTGAACATTTCACGCACAAGACTAAATCGAATTTACCAAAAAGAACTCAGTATTACGCCTTACAAAGTATAATTGTTTAAAGACTAGAAGCCGCTCAAGTCGCCGGTCTACTAGGTAGTGTGTTGGCTTATTAAACGTAAAGCCTGGGTTCAAACCCCAGGTCAGACATCAAAACGGAATACAAAAAAAAAAGAAGTATTTCTTCGGCGATTTCCTCTCAGCAGATTTCTGGCAAAAACTCTGCGGGTAAATAAAAAATTTCCATGAAAAGTTTCTCAAAAATCTGTCGTTCGGAGTCGACTTTAAACTGTAGATCCCTCCATTTATGTATAAAATTAAGACACACAACATAAGTGGTGTGAGAAACTAGGTCGTAACCCTGACTGAAGGGTTGTAATGACCAATTATGTATGTATGTTGACGCCTTAAAAAGTTCAATTGTTTCAATAGCTGAAGACGCATTTTCTCTTCGCTAAATTGGCCTACGAAAGCCTGCACGATGATGATGAATTTGCAAAAAAAATAATCTTTTCGTATGAAGCTTATTTTTATCTTGGTGAGTACGTTAGTAAGCAAAAATAACGTTTTTAATGCTCAGAAAACCCACACGAAGTCTTACAGAAGCCAATGCACCCATTACGAGTGGCTGTTTGGTGCGGCTTGTGGAGCGGAGGCATCATTGGCCTATACTTCTTTGAAAATGAGGATGGCGCAACCATTAGGGTCAATGGAGACACCTATTGCACCATGATAACCGATATTTTCTACCCGCTCTTCATAGTATTGATGCGAACGACGTTTTTTTCAACAAGATTTTGCAAACGGCCACACATCTCATGCCACAATAGAAACGCGTCAAACGTTTGATGGCCGCTTAATTAGCTGAAATCGTGATGTCAAATTGGTTAAAAAGATTTGCTTATACTTTATATATGTTAAAATGAGCAAAAATAGAAAAGGGATACACTTAGTATAACCCTTGCCTGAGGAAATATTTATAATGACATCAGAGTCCCAAAAATCTTCGAGGAGTACACAGTCTTATAGAATTTTCTCTTGTTAGGAGAAATAATAGAAATTTTTGTAAACATCTAATCAATTTGAACATGGAACAATTTAAGCGCCATAGAATTGAAAGTTAGGTTAGACAATTACAGTACCCGGAGATCGAATTGACCCATTGTAAAACGTCCTAGTTTCTCACACCACTTATGTTGTGTGTGTTAATTTTATACACGAGTGCTGGGACCTACAATTTAAAGTCGACTCCGAACGATAGATTTTTGAGAAACTTTTCATGGCAATGAGGAAGTCGTCTAAGAAATACTTTTTGTATTTTGTTTTGATGTCTGGCCTGGGGCTCGATCCCTGGCTTTACGTCTAATAAGCCAACACACTACCTACTAGACTACGGCGACTTCAAGTAGAATTGAAAGTGTAACTGAATTTACAAGTGCCATGATAAAGGCATTTAAGAAAACCAACCGTCCTGATGGAACTATAATCTGATCTGTAGCAGAAAGGAGTCATGAAATCTTTTTAAAGTGGCAAGTAAAATCTGGCATTGCGCAGCCAATTAAGATTCGTGGCTAGGCTTCTATGGCAACATGTGGATACTAGCAACGAAACCTTCAGGTTAAGGAAGATTTCCGCAACAACATCCCTTAACCCGAGTATACTATAGAGGATGGACTAGCTCTATAAGGGATACTTTGGAACTTCTTTCTCTCTTTTCACCAGGACAGGATTCGAATACAACTTGTAGTCTACATGAGAGGAAAAACTATGCCTCCCTGGTGTGTTCCACTTTTCACCATACCCTGTATCGTTGTGGTATATGCACCGCAATTTATCCATCAAGGGATAGATGGCCTACATTTTTTTTTAGTATTTTGAAGCCATTTCACTTTCCCTTTAAACAATTTTCTGTTCCCTTCCCCTACAGCAAAACAATTAACCAATCGACATATTATAATTAAAATACTGGGCCTTGTTTATGTTATGGCTTAAATCCTACTTTTAAATCCTACTTAACTCTTGCACTCAGCCATTAAACAAAAGCAAAACAAGGACACTCTTTACCCATGAAGTCTTATGCTTCGTAATAGAAACCTTGAATGAGACGACAATAAATCTTGCAAGCAAATCGAAAAATCTTTATTACCCCCCAGTGTTGTTTTAACTTATTATGTGGCTCTTAACAATTTCAAGTATGAGTGTTTGTGTGCAAGAGAGAGAGAGAGACAGAGTATATTAGAATAACAAATTAGGTCCAATGTTAGGGTTGTACATATGTAAGCAGCATACAATACGCAACAAAACCAATAACAAGCAACAATAACAAGGTCATGCCATCAACTATTACCCATCAACACTACAATACATAACTATGTGGGCTGTAAATGCATTACTTGGCTGCACTCACTTAACAATATGGTCAGCAACAGTAACAGAAATATGAAAAAAAGAAAGAAATTGGAAGAAAAAAGAAATTGTTCTGGTTTTATGCTTCTCTAGTGTGTGCTGCAAGAGTGCTTTACATTACAAGCGTTGCTGCTCAAGTGTAGCTTCAACCCAGGGTGGGTGTGTAGTACAGCTGAACTGTGTGTGTATAGCATACTTTATACACTCACATACATTTATACGTTTGATTTTGTAGTCAATACAATTATGCAAGCATATGTACAGTGAGCGTCAAAACAAACTGTACGTTTATAAAAAATATACATTAACAAAATACCGTTATTTTTATTTTAAAATTGTTTCATTAACAGTTTTTAAAATTGAAAAAAAAACAAACAAAAAAAAAAATTCAAAAAAATTTCGAAATATTGTCAAATTTTTTCGGGCACTCTCCTTAAGTGGTAAAAGTTGAGTTTGGTGATTGTTAGAATTGTATCCTTAGTGTACAATTTCTTTTGACGCTCACTGTATAACATTACATTTATGTGCACATTGTATAGAGAGTATAGTAAAGTGAACTTAATTGTTTACATATCCGCTTGTTCAAGCATTTACATTTCCACACCCTTATTATTACAATGCTTGCCAATACTTGTGTATATTTATTACACAAACACACACAAACATTCTCTTAAATTGAAATTTTAAAATTTTGAAACGATACATTGCCTTGTTTAATATGGCACATTAGGATTATGTACGCTTTTATGGGTGTATGTTGTATCAGCAACTATTCCATGGGCTTCATATTTCTGTTTCTTAAATCTTAGCACCTAAGAGCACTTCGTGACTGACTGTTAATGAAAAACTTTTGTGCTTCAGTTCTGTACCAAGTACAACTGACCCTGGAACTAAAGGTAAACCACCATAGACAACAGCGGGTGTTCAAAAGATTGCCTCTAAAGCAGTTGGAAACTGTCCCCAATTTTTATCGAAAAAACCTCTTCAGCGATGAGGCCTATTTGAATATAAATGCGTACATGTACAAACAAAATTGACGAATTTAAGACGTTAGTAATCGACATCCAAAAGCGTCCAATGCATTCCATATTTCTTTGACAACCGCATTTGCCAGGTTACATTACTGCCAATGCCGATGATTACCAACTTCTTTTGGCTTCAATTGCACGATATGGATACCGAAAACAAGTGGTTTCTGCACACACGATTCGATTTGAGCCCATTAGCTTAGCCCTTACTAGTAGGCGTTGTCGTGATGGAAAATTATAACCTCATGTCTGGTTGCATATTCCGGGTGATTCTCGGTAAATACTCACTTTAAACGAATTAATTGTTGTCTGTAAGAAGTCGCCGTATTCTAGACGGTTTTGTGTGGGTTAGTAGACGTAAGGCCACGATTCAAACCCCAGGTCAGACATCAAAACGAAAATATGAAAAAATATTTCTTTGGCCACTTCCTCTCAGTAGATTTCAGGCAAATACTCTGAGAGTAAATAAAATTGTCATGAAAAGTTTCCCAAAAATCTGTTGTTCGGAGTCGACTTTAAACTGTAGGTCCCGCCACTCATGTATAAAATTAAAACACACACAACATGATTGATGTGATAAGCTAGGCCGTAATCCTAAGTGAAGGGCTGTAATGACCAATTATGTATGTATGTGTGAATTGTTGTCTGCATAGGTCTCCCGCGATAGTGTTGTTCGGTGTTGGCAGCTCAAAATTGATCACATCTTTCTGATCCACCAAACAAATATAAAACATTACCCTGGCGTAATGGGTACCAAATTCAACAAAAATTTGGTTCGTTGCCAGCGCTTCGCATATGATTTTTTACGCCTGGAGTTGTCGTAATGAATTCATTTTTTGCCGCCTGTGATAATTCGATTTGAAATGGTTTTTCGACGTGCCTCAGCTTTAGTTCATCTGACATTCAATTCCATTTCTATTAAATGAATCCTGCCGAGCTAGTAATGTTTTGAACTGAATGGCTCTGGACGTGCTTTATATTTGATGTCAAAATCACTATTTGTGGAAAGCCCAAACCTCTCGTTAAACTATGTTTTTGATAGAGCGCACTCACGGTGTAATTCCACAAACAAACAATGGCTCCCAAATGTGATTTAATTTTCAAAAAGGTAGCTGAACAAGACATCACGCTAGAAAGATTTTGAAAGATTTTCCATCGTCTAGCCAGCGAAGCATCCCAACTGATTCCGAGATTTCAATGGGGGCACCATACCACATTTATAATAAAGGGTCCCCCAAATAACTTTTTTTTTAAATGCTTTATTTTGGCAAAAAAAAACCATCTTTTCAGATGAAGCTAATTTTGATCTTGGCGGGTATGTAAACAAGAAAAATTGTCGCATTTGGGGCACAGAAACACGCACGCTTACATTAAAAAGCCGACGCACCTAAAACGAGTCACTATTTGGTGCGGATTTTGGTCCAGAGGCATAATTGGGTAATTTTTCTATGAAAATGAGTAAGGAGTGGCCGTCACAGTCAAACAATATTCAACAACAATGCAAGACTCAGCTACAGCTCAGAAAGGAAAAGCTACTCAACTGTGGCTCAAAAACAATGTTTCGTAGTTCATATCAACGGCTGTTTAACCAGCTGGTAGTCGAAACCTGATCCCGTTGGATTACAAGTTGTGGTCCGTGTTAGAGGGCATGGCTTGCTTTACTCGACACACAAACATTTAGTCGTTAAAGTGAGCCCTTGTCAGTGCAGTGGACAATTTCTCCATGCATGACGTGTGTCTTGTGATCGATGCCTGAAGTCGTGCTGGAAGGCAAATGGAAGTTATTTCGAATAAGTTGTTCTAAGAGTCTAGATATTAAATAACCCAATAAAAACAAAAAGCAATTGTTTGAAATAATAATTCGTTTTCATTTTGCGTCGATTTTTCTGTGTAGCAGTATTTATTACTTGACTATGTGTTGTTATTTTTATTTCTTTTTTTATGTTATTCCACCACATTTTGATTTTTAGTTTTTGTTTTCTAAAATTTTAAAACAAAAAACTTTTCCTCGTTATTTTCATAAAATTGTTGCTTGAAACTGAAAGCCGGAAAATTCATTTGACTTTTATTTCCAACGGAATACCAACGAAAAACGTTTAGAACTGCAGATTATTGCTGCTGCTGTTGTTCAAAAACACTTGCACTTGACTACATTGGTTTCAGTTGCTGCCAGAGACGGAAAGGATGTTAGCAAAACGAATTTAATTTTGTTTTTTCTTTTCTTCGTATTACGCCACTAAATATATTAAAAATGTCAAGTGTTAAGAGTATTACATAATAATAATATATATATGTAATAAATAAGAAAATAAAGAACGGGCCAATACATGAGTGTTGTGTTTCATATTCGGTGGGATATAAGTGGCGTAAATAGTAAGGAGATCGGGTGATTGTCTTAAGAAATAAAGGCCCTTTTGAATGCTTTTTTCAACAGTTGAAAAATGTCAAAGATTCCAGTGAACATTATATTGAATTTTCATACAGGAAATCTCAAGAGATTCTAACTCCCTAATATTTATACCAAACGTAGCTACGATATTTAGCTTGTGTGTCTGTCAACAACATTGTGTCTTTCGCATAATAAAATCGACCCTATTCATACGACCCTATTTGGGGATTGATTGATGAGCGTATATGAGTTTGTCATTCATATTAAAGCCTCCAAAATATACCTCAAACTCCAACACACTCGGTCTACCATTAAAAGAATATGAATGACAAATATTGCTGTCTTATGCAAAAGATTAGAAGAAGATTAAGAAATTGAAGAAAGAAAATCGTAAAAGAAAATAAGAGATAGAGCTGGAGATAGAATAGAATCTTCGGTAACCCTGAGTTTAACCTTAAGTCATTTGATGGGATACCATCTACAACAACCCATACACAGCGATATAAATCGAGAGATATGAATCGCCGTAGTATAATAAGCAAAGGTTCAAACCCCAGGTCAGACATCTCCAGCAAAACGAAATATGGAAACAATATTCTTTTCCCCATCTTCTTCTCAGTAGGTGTCTGGCAAAAACTCTGAGAGTAAATAAAATTGCCATCAAAAGTTTCTCAAAAATCAGTCGTTCGGAGTCGCCTTTAAACAGTAGGTCCCACCACTAATGTATAAAATTATCACAGTCAACATTGATTGGTGTGAGAGGCTAGGTCGTAATCCTGACTAAAGTGTTGTAATGACCAATTATATATGCAGGTGTCTGGTAGCTTTGATTACCAAAGCACACTTGAGTATGCATAGCAACCCGTCGTGACGCCAAAAGTAAGCGCAGTACTGATCAAATTCCACCAAACTCAACAAGGAAGTTATATGAAGACATAAGAAAATTTGGTAAAAAGCCAGAATATTCGTTCTAAGAATCTTAGAAAGGAAGACAAGTCGCACTTGAAATCAAGGACTTGCTTAAAACGTGACACTACATATCAAATTTCTTTAAAGATACATAGAGAGGTGAATTTAATGGCTACTTTCAAATGCTAAAGCATGACATTTAAAAAGAAATATTTAAAATCCCAAATGATTGCTGTCAGTTTCTACTCTGCTGTAAATAGTTGCACTGCACAGAACATGTTGTTTCATTAGCATGCAAACTTAAATGTCTATAACACAATAACCCTTGACTTAATCAGACAAAGTCTTTATTTCAGGAATGTTATTTTTTGTGACAGAAAAACCTACAAGTTCTTTCGAAAAATTAATGTTTCCATTTAAAAATTGTGTCATATTTATTTTGTAATATTTTCCTACATATCCAATTAATTTTTTTTAAAAACTAACCCCCCATATAAAACCCTTAGTTAATGCCATGGAGATTAAAGCACTTTTATGGTCATGTACTTAGGAAAAGAAAACTGAAATGACTACTAGAGTTCATCATTCACAAAATAATTTACATTCATATGACAGTAAACCAGAATGTAGGAGTAAGTTTTTAATTTAATGCTCCTTATACGATGCTAGTAACACAGTAACAACAACAACTGTAAGTTTTAGGCACTTCTTTAATCTGTCTTCCCAAAACATACTCATGTGAATTTTACTGAAAAATAATTTAAAAGATATATGAGAGTACAAATACCAGTACAGTAGATTAGATTTTGTTTCATATTAAAGTTCCTCACTTTCACTAACGAAGTCACTCTCTCTTCTTATTTTGCAGAAACTTATGCACACACAATACACTCACAAGATATATGACAGGATAAAGTGAAAGTTAATTTTTAAAATCATGCCTGTTTTAAAATCATGTCTGTAGTTTGTCGTTTAACTGTTGTTTTTACTTTTATTGCGTTCCTTTGTATGCGTAAGTTTGTAAGTGCATATGTACATATATGCATGTGAATGTGTTTGTTTAAATTCATACAGAAATTAAGCCATATAATGTCTTTTATTTATGGTAAAGGGTCCGCAAAATAACTTTTTTTTTTGAAAATGCTTAAAAAAAACTACTGAATATTCCAATCCTTCCGGTTAATAATGGAAAATAATTTCATTCAAATGGCTACCTAGGCTGGCCATGCAGTAGCCTACACCATTAGAAGAGCTTGTCAGATGAAGCTCATTTTGATCTTGGCGGGTATGTAAACAAGCAAAATTGTCGCATTTGGGGCACAGAAAACCCGCACGCATACATTGAAAAGCCGACGCACCCAAAACGAGTCACTGTTTGGTGCGGATTTTGGTCCAGAGGCATAATTGGGCCATTTTCCTTCGAAAATGAGCAAGGAATGGCCGTTACAGTCAAAGGCGATCGTTATCGGGCCATGTTGAACGAATTTTTGTTCACAAAAATTTAAGAGGAAGATATTGTCAACATTTGGTTTCAACAGGACGGCGCTACGTGCCACACAGCCGAAGCTACTGTTGAACGAATTTTTGTTCACAAAAATTGAAGAGGAGGATATTGTCAAAATTTGGTTTCAACAGGACGGCGCTGCGTGCCACACAGCCGAAGCTACACTCGATGTTTTGCGCCCTGTTTTTGAAGATCGCATTTTCAGCCGCAGAGCTAATGTCGTTTGGCCACCTCGGACCTGCGATTTGACACCGTTGGGCTATTATTTGTGGAGTGTGGTCAAATATAAGTGTTACGCCGACTAGCCAGAGACAATTGACGCTTTAAAGGACAATATTCGTGAAGCCATTGGTGAAATAAAGCTGCACACAATCGATAATGTGCCTAAAAATTGGACCTATCGTGTAGGCTACTGCATGGCCAGCCGAGGCAGCCATTTGAATGAAATTATTTTCCATTATTAACCGGGAGGATTTCACTTTCAAATAAAAAAAGAAATTTGAGAAAATATTCAGTAGTTTTTTTTAAAGCATTTTCAAAAAAAAAGTTATTTGGCGGACCCAATATATGGTTTCTTCTTGTAGAAGGTATAGTACGCACAGTAGCTAGCAATCGTACAAAAGTAATTTATTTATTTTGTTGTATTTGTGTTTTGTTTTGTGCTGAAATAAAAATAATTTGTTGAGATTTATAAGATGTGTTTACATATGTTGTATTAAAAAGTTTTAATTTCTTTAATTTTTCTTCATCCACTTGCAACTTATTTTTTTGATTATATGCTCATCATAGTTCCACATTTTAATCTTAATTTAAAAGATTTATTTGTTGTGATCAAAACAAATAAAAATAATTGAAAATAAACATTGTTTATCATGGTTTTCTAAATTTAAATTAAGAGGCTTTACCTACCTGGATATGGAAAAAAGAAAGAAAGGTCAGGCAGTGCCATCACTTAATTGTAAAAGGGTAGTAAACCAAATAACAAATAATGGGGAGCATTGTTTCAAGGGCACGACAGATGACAACTTTATTATCTTAGGATCTATTGCAGCCGAACAATTACCTGCTTAGTGGCAACGAAACGCAATTAAGGCAGAAATGCTTTGTGGATGCCATATGCTCCCAAAAGACGTAACGGAAAAAATATTTTTAGACTCAATTGTCACATGTTCCTACTGCCTCATTCTTATTATTTGTTACACTTTTCAGCAGATCCGATGTTGAGCTGATATTTTCTGAACTGTTTTTATAAATACGATACTAACGGCTATTAAAAATATGTTCTCGATCAACATGGTTCATTACTAGAGTTTTCGGAAATTTTACCCTTGTTAAGGACCATCATGTTGAAGCCACATCTTTCACAGCAGTTGTCATTTATTCAGTTTGTTTTAACAAATCACCATAGACGAGTATAGCATTCAATAACCCGTGCATATAACAACATTTGGCTCCTCAAATTAGATAATTTGTTCGTACAGCATGCCGCATGCTTTGCTCATTTTACGTTTGCCATTATCGTTCTACTGAGAGCCCTATTCATAATGTGGTGGATAAATTCTAGTTCGGTGGTGTCATAAACTATCGACTGACACCTGTACTTCAAAGAAACGCAAGATCTTCCCAAGTACAGCCATTGTCCATGAGATTAGTTCAATAACTCTTGATCAACACCCGTGCTTCGAAGAAACGAAAGATCTGCCAAAGTATAGACATTATCCGTAAAGCTGGCTTCTTAAACGAACGACCAAAAGCAGTACTTCGAAAAAAAACAAAAATGCACGATCTTTCCAAGTACAGCCATTATCCGTGAGTATGTTTAAGAAAATCCAAGGCAGTCTGCTTCACTGATAAAAACTCGAAGTTTTGTAGACCACAACCTGCATGGAGAATTAGATCTCCAGCTGCATAAAATTCAAATTTAAACGACTACAGCGTCAGTGGTGTGAAAACCTAGATCGTAATCCTAACTGAAGTGTTATAACAACTAATTGTGTGCATCGTGGGTATGTATGCTACGTGGGCTCTGGATCAGTTGGTAATTGAATTTAATTTTCATTGAAAAATCATCTTCAGTAGTGAGCCCTACTTAAAGATGAATGCATACGAGAACAAACAAAATTGTAGTATTTGGGAGGATGCCACTTCACATGGTATTCAAAAGCTTCCAAAGCATCTCGAAAAAACTTACTCTTTGATGTGGATTTCGGGCTGGCGGTGCAATGGGTCCCTATTTATTCGGAAAAGGATATAAGGCAGCGAACATATTTCTTCGAGAACGACGTTGGTAGCAAACACTGTGGTCTAATGATTACAAACATCTTTTGAACTGAATTATAGGCCAATGATTATGAACTTTGATCTCAACTGGTTGATATGGACACCAACGACAAGTGGTTTGAACAGAACGGCATTACGTGCCACCTAGTTTATTCCACATTCGATTTTGAGAGAAAGGTCATCTCACTTGGAATTCATGAGAACTGACCACTGAAATCATGCACTTTGATCACGTTAGACTTTTTCTTGTGGAGTATTCTTAAGGCGCAGGTATATACAAGTAAGCCGCAGATCACAATGGCCAACAAAAGCCAACATAACCCATGTCAGCCTGATTTATGCGCCACACAAATGCAAGTCTTTATAAATAAAATTAAATAAGTAAAGATAATGCCAAGGAATCATGTTTCCATTGAAATTTTTGGAATTAATTAAAAATTTCAAATATTTTTTCCATGAAATGAATATTCATGACGTTCTTAAACATTTTTGCTTGTCTGACATTTAATTAACATTTTCTGTCAAGTCTCGCAAACGAACTGAAAAGCCATTTCTGTCTTTGTTACAACTAAATAAAGCTTTACCAATAACAACAACAATAAAAATAACTTCATCATCATCATCATCAGTATCAACAGCATCTACCACGTCGCCATCGGTATACAATATGAGCAACAGTCAGTCATATGATGAAGATACTACTCGTAGATTTGGCTTCTTTTTGTTTCATATAGTCATTTGACTGGATGATAAAGATGACATTGATGTTGTTGTTGTGGTTGTTGTAGATGATAATCATTAAATTGTTCTTGGCTGTTGTATGTGACATTTAAAATATGATTTAAAAATTTTATCAAACGAATGTTGAGTTACAGATAAAAACCACCCAGAAATTTTCTGTTGCTTTAATTGGTACCTTAAACTCAAAGATGGTTTTATTTTTATTTTCTTTAAAATAATTTTCTTGTCGCTTTTATTGAATTCATAATCTAGATATACTGACCCATTACACAACTTAAGCGGCTATTATACTAGCGTACGTTGCCTGCAAATATGACCTGATGAGAGAGACAGTGTGTTGCTATTACACTGTACAGCCAAATGTCAAAAATATTTGATATTCATCAGATCAAGTTAGCAAAACCATGAATTTTCCCATGGCACGAGATGGATAATTTGCCATCAGATTGTGTTTTGAAAGCGTAATTGGCTATTGTTATAGCCACTTCAGTTTCGTGCCAAAGGTAAGAAGAGTTTAGGAGTGACTTAAAAGCAACAGGTTTAGTGATTGGTCCCCAGATTAATGTCCGTTTTAACATCAATTTCACCAGTTCGAAAGCAAACATAACATTTCATAAATATTTTTTATCGGGTATTTTATAAAGTGCTTCCTACACATTAAAGTTTAAATAAAAAATCCATTCACTTTGTTGAGTGGCGATATTTTCCATGAAAATCTCTTGAGTTACTCTAAGAGCCAGGCTGCAATTGATTTCTTAATGAACGTGGTTTGAATGTCCGTTGTTGTCTATGAATGACGAGAATTTTTCAGAGAGATTTCTGATCATTCCACGGCAACTCTTAAATGCGTTCCGTGAAATAGGGATATCGTTGGAAATAGCATTGCTAAAGAGGCGGCAATCTCCGACATGTTTTAGGGCATTTATATTCCGATTGCCTTGGTTAATTTCATTATTGGCCATTCGTTTTACGGGGAAGATCAATCTCCTTAACAGCAGGAAGGTACGTATAATATTGCTATAAACGTATGGACAAAAATAAGACTGCCTCACTACTGTCCTTAAATTGCATGGCCATTTATCGCACAATAGCGATTCTTACATGACATTGTACTTTTAATAGGCATGCTGAAATACTTGGCATTCCGACAAATGATTTCTGCAGAATCTGTGGGCCTGAGGAGGTGGAAGAGTGTGTCTTTCACCTCCTGAGTCAGTGCCCTGTTCTTGTCATTAAGAGGTGAAAGTTTTTTGAGCTGTTATTTTCTGACATCTTTCACTTAGCTCGCTAATATAAAGACTGCTGCAATAGCAGGATTTGTATTGGAGGGATTGGGTAGAGTTTTCTCTATGCAACGTCGCTCAAATAGCCGTCGTGGCTTCTTTAGCTGAAGCTCATGGAAATCTCAGATTTTCCATGGGTCTGACTTATAAATCAGACTGAATTTGACCGACGGCATAAATTAAATTTGGCTGTGAAGAAGGCTGTGATTTGTGGTTTATTTACATACATACATACATAATTGGTCATTACAATCCTTCAGTCACAAACACATGTGACTTAAAAAAACCTGCAAGTTAAAGTCAAAGGATATCCATATGAATTCAGATGACTATGCCCTCAAAGCGGTCGTGCAGAATATCCAATGTGGCATGTGTGGCGCGTAGTTCATACTGTAGGAAGAACATGTCGTTTGTGTCCATATCAACCAATTCAGATCAAAAGAAATTGGTAATCATAGGCCTACAGTGCTAGCTGTCAATAGTGATAGCTTGGCCAACGAATTCCTCAAAGAAATATCAAACGTATGGGATATCATGTAAACTGGTCTCGTTCCAAGTTCAAGAATTATGTTTGTTCAATGATCCATTCATCCAAAAATTGGTATAATGGGACTGCTTCCGAGCCCATTCAGCGAATACACGTTATTGTAAATGCTTTATATGCATCCATCGATAATGTTTTGAAAAATAAATGGCAATTGCGTTGACAGATGTTGCTACCAACTGCTGTTATCAACTTCCAAAGACTGGAATTCCCTAGTATAGTTACAGCGTTGTATAAGCAAACCTTGGAAATTGTTTCAATTGCCGGGGACGTTTTCTTTTCTTTTTTTTATAATAAGGAAGAGAAATATTATAAGGTTATACTATGCAGAGGACGTGGAGTTATTAAATTCAATGAATAATGATAACGAAAATACATAAATCAAAGGCTTTTGCGACAAAACGATGAACAAGAAAGACATCTCTATGCCGCTTCGAATCGATTGACTTGTTCCTAAATTAGGCCAGAGAGCATACATTCCGAATGTTTTTCCTGTTTCAGAAAAATTCCATATAAGTATTCCTTTTCACTACAAAACTCGATAGTTTGGTACAAGAAATATTTGAGAAATTAATTCTATAATCTCCTATAAATGATCGAGAATTCTCTATGAGTTATCATATATTGCCCTAATTTGATATCAAATGTTATGCCCAAGCCTCTGTTTGAAGCTATACGTGGAAACCTTAATTTATGAAACAATAAGTAGGTACAAGATGCTTTCAAATGTCAGCAAACAACATTATATTGATAGGCACATGACAAAAATTTATGAGTCAGAATGTAATGAAGCAGTACGCAAAAAATATGCCTGTTAAATGGAGCTTCAGACTGGTGAACATAGCATAGGACGCCATTAAAATTTCAAAATTTCTGGATTTGTTAAGGAAAATACTTTGTTTTATTTGAAAATAGTTATTCGTACTTAAAATACTAGCAATTAGTCTTCTTTTAATTTTAACTAATAAAAAAAATTATATAAATTTTAACCCATAGGGATACATACAGTGGACAGCAAAAGTATTAGTACGGCAATATAATTATTTTAGCAATTTCACGAATTTTAGTTAAAAGTTTGTATAAAAATTTATAGTTTATATATTTATTTTATTTATTTATTTCTATTTTATTATAAAATAAAAATCTTTTTAATGTTTTTCATAAAACAAGAGAAAAATAAGGAAAAGTTTCAGACGACTCCATAGGTATCCCCAAAGAGAAACCTGAGTAAATTTAAAATTTAAAGGTCTGATATATGAAAATGTTATCCCTTGTATTTAGTAGAATATCCCATAAGGTCAAGCACTCCATTTAACCCATTTGTAATTGAATAAAAGTTTTGTTTAAGGTTTTCTGGTGCCACCATGAGCAAGTTTTTCGGTTGACTTTTGTTTGAGGTTTAGCGATTACGTAACCGTTCTTTCAAATGATCTCCTAAATACTCTCTTGAAGTCATATTGGGACTTTGTGCAAGAGTACTAAGCCAGTGTACATTGGTTTAAAATCGATTTTTTTTGTCAAAATTATTTAGGGCGAGAATATAATAGTTTTTTGTTAATATTTGAATTATTATTAAATATTATCATATTTTATCAATTCTGTGAAATTTATTTCAAAATTGTGTTTTCTCTCTACACATATTAATTAAAAACGACGTATTTCAAATATTTCTAAATACTAGTTTTATTTATCAAGAAAAGATAAACAATTATATTTCAAAAAGGAATAGTATTGTTAGTTTAAAAAACTCTTATTACAAATTAATTGTTAATTACGTCTAATTCGTTTTCTAATATTATATTTTTTAAAAATTCTTGCTCAAATTCTTCATCCGTCTTTCATCAGTATATGTAAAGGGTGTTTTTTTATAGAGGTATAGAACTTTAAGATGCAATAAAACAACGATGGATTATTCGATTGACATGCATTTTATTTATCCGAAAGATAATCTTGTGGCATTACATTTTAAATATGATTTCTGGCATATGACCGCCACGGCTGGCGCGGATGTAGTCCAATCTGGACGTCCAATTTTCGATGACTTTTTCCAACATTTGTAGCCGTATATCGGCAATAATACGACGAATGTTGTCTTCCAAATGGTCAAGCGTTTGTGGCTTTACCGCATAGACCAATGACTTTACATAGCCCCACAGAAAGTAGTCTAGCGGTGTTAAATCACAAGATCTTGGAGGCCAATTCACAGGTCCAAAACGTGAAATTAGGCGGTCACCAAACGTGTCTTTCAATAAATCTATTGTGGTACGAGCTGTGTGACCTGTTGCGCCGTCTTTTTGAAACCACATCTCCTTGACTTCATGGTTATTCAATTCAGGAATGAAAAAGTTAGTAATCATGGCTCTATACCGATCACCATTGACTGTAACGTTCTGGTCACCATCGTTTTTGAAAAAGTACGGACCAATGATTCCATCAGCCCATAAAGCGCACCAAACAGTCAGTTTTTCTGGATGTAACGGTGTTTCCACATCCACTTGAGGATTACCTTCACTCCAAATGCGGAAGTTTTGTTTGTTGAGGTAGCCATTCAACCAGAAGTGCGCTTCATCGCTAAACAAAATTGGCTTATGAAAATCGGGAGCAACGGTAATTTCGTTTTGGGCCCATTCGACGAATCTACGCCTTACTTGATGATCGTTTGGCTTCAATTCTTGCACGAGTTGGATTTTGTAAGCACGCAAACCAAGATCCTTCCGCAAAATCTTCCATAAAGTGGATGGACACAGATCCAATTCCTGTGCTCGATGGCGGATGGACTCATTCGGGTCTTCCTCAATGCTACACTCTATAGCAGCAATAGCTTCTTCTGTACGCATCGTACAGCGTCTCTGGGGATGCGAGTTATCAATAAGAGTAAACGTGGTGCAAAAACGCTCCATGGTTAATCGAATTAACTGCTCTGATGGATGATTTTGTCACAGAACCATTATTTTCGAAATAAAATTGCACTATTTGCAAGCGTTGTTCAGGCGTGAGTCAATTCATGATGAATTGCCAAACCAAACTGAGAATAATTCACTTGACAGCTGTTAAATCGGTCGCCATTTTGAAAAGTAATGCCAACTTAAAGTTCTATACAAATATTGCTGGATTATAGGACTCTTTACAGGCTAAAAGATTAATAACTTCGGGGAGAAATTTTCTTTGATGTATGCTTGTGTTTTGTTGTAGTGACGAAATAAGAGAATCTGATGAGTCTAATGCATTATTAAATACATCTGTCAGATTATTGATACGACTATTTCTCCAAGCATGAAACTATTTGTCGTGTTTGTAAAATTTTATTTCTGCACTCTGCTGCATCCTTACCAAAGCATCCAACTGGTAATAGTTATTACTTTATGGAGGGTTTGTGTCATGGGAATCCAATCCTCGCTAGAGAGAGCAACAGGCTCCTTTAAGTTTTTCCCGCACAGTTTTCGTATTTTCGATGGTCGTGTAGGACTTTGCACTGCTTCCTTTAGAACAACAGCTGTCTTTTTCTCTCTTTTTACGAGCAGACATACGCGCTACATTTATTAATAAATCTGTCGTAAGTTCTTTGGATGAAGACATAATTGCTGCTTCTCTTTTCTTGCTACGATTCGACAGTTCATTAAAAGACATTCGTGGCCGACCTGCTTTAGAGCGAACTGCTTGGTACTTTAGTTAAAACTTTTTTAAAAAATACTTCAGAATTTAGCCATTTCATGTTTCGAGACATAAATACATTAGTGTTTCTGAAGCATTCTGACCACTAATGCATCTAATTTTACGTAATATATCCTTTTTTTTTTCTTTTAAATATTTTAAATAATCCTCAGGAGGATTTGCAGTTCCACTTTTTTCTTTTCTTTAGCATTTGCTTTTTTGCCAAATTTTGAAGAGCTCTTCATTTCTGAAGGTTATTGCAAGTTAGGTGAAAAAGTGAGGCTATCTCTAACGCTTTCACTAATGAATTAAAAACTTATACAAACAACAACTCTGAACGCACTTGGTCGGAAATCAAAGACATATTTATCAAAGCTGCGGAAAAACACCTTGGTTTCAAAAACAACAACCGAAAGGAATGGATTAGTGATACTACGTGGAATTTAATTCAGGAAAGAAAGGGAGTTAAAGCTGCCCTAAACTCGAGCAAAACTCGTTCGAATAAAATCAAACACCAGGAAATGTACAACCGATTTAACCGAGCTGTTAAGAGTAATGCGAGGCGAGATAAGCGGAACTGGGTCAGCAATATCGCAAACGAGTTACAAGCAGCAGCAGCAACCCATCGCACAAGAGACCTATATCTTGCTGTGAACAAGCTCACTAACAGAACATTCTCGACTGGCAGACCCCTGAAAAATGACGTTGGCGAACTTATAACATCAAAAACACAGCAACTCAGCTTGTGGGAAAAGTTTTACGCCAATATGCTGAATACAACGTCTGCTCCACAAGATACAATCTGCACTTGTACCTCGCACGTGTCGAATCAGAACATATCTACTGAGTGCCCAGGATTGAGTGAGATCAGCGGAGCAATTGGGTCAATTAAAAACAACAAATCTCCAGGCTTGGACAATATTTCCCCAGAACTCCTTACAACCGACCGCGCTACTAGTGCTCGCTTATTGGAACCCGTCATAAGGGCATTCTGGAATAACGAATCTATACCAGACGAAATCACCGCCGGCTCAATTATAAATATCCCCAAAAAAAGCGATTTGACCGACAGGAAGAATTGGAGAGGCATAACTTTGTTGAGCATGGCCATACGGCCATATGGAACGCACTGGCTTGCAAGGGTGTCCCTACTAAAATAATAAATTTGATAAAGACATTGTACAACAACGCAACATGCCGCGTACTACATGAGAAACAACTAGGAAAGAGCATCAAATTAAAAACCGGAGTCCGTCAAGGTTGTGTGCTGTCACCACTCCTCTTTAACTGCGTCCTCGATGTAGTGATGCAAAAGTCGACAAATCATAGGAGAGGGATTACATGGGGTCTACAAGACAGATTAGAAGACCTGGACTATGCGGATGACATATGTTTATTAAGCCATTCTTTCTCCGACATGCAGTCGAAACTGGATCTAGTTAGCGAAACCGCAAAGTTAGCTGGATTAAAAATGAGTATCCACAAAACTAAATCACCCAGAATGAATGCTAATGCAACGGGGAAATTCCTAATATACGGCAAGGAAATTGATGAAGTGGAGTCCTTCTGCTATCTAGGCAGTATAATCGACAAATCCGGTGGTTCAACAGCAGATATTGCCAGCCGCATTAATAAGGCACGCAAAGCTTTTGCCCAACTTAACCCCGTTTGGAAATCATCTAATATATCGAGACGCACCAAAATTAAAATTTTCAACTCCAGCGTCAAATCCACATTACTCTACGGTTGCGAAACGTGGAATATGGCACCCCGAGATTCCCAGTCTATTTAAGTATTTGTAAACAAATGCCTGCGTAGAATCATGCGTGTTCACTGGCCCTCCATAATATCCAACGCCCAACTCTGGTCAGATACAAACCAACAACCAATAGAGATGGAAATAAGAAGACGCAAGTGGGGCTGGCTTGGGCACACTCTTCGCAAGCCATTACATGACATCACAAGGAAAACCATTGATTGGAATCCCCAGGGAAGCAGGCGCATCGGACGACCATCACACACCTGGAAACGCCAAATCACAATCGAACTATCCAAACTACATCTACATTGGAACGAAGTGAAACACCGCGCTGACGATCGGGTTTATTGGAACCAACTTGTTGCGGCCCTATGCTCCCTAGAGGAGTAAGAGGAACATATACAGTGCATGACAAAACAATGGAAACTTTTTCAAAAATTTATTTATGTGTTACAATCGGACGAAAATTTAAAAATCTTTTTAAGAAATCGGCAAAATATTAATGCCTTTTAATAATATGCACTGTTATTAACATTTCTGTATTTTAAAAAATATATAAAAAGACTATATAATTCGGTAATTAAAAAAAAATAATTCTATTCACATATTTGATGTTGACAAAACATTGGAAACTTTGGAAACTTTTTTAATTTTTGAATTATATAATTCATTTTTATACATAATTTTAATATACAGAAACGTTAATAACAGTGCATATTAATAAACTCCACAAATGTTTTGCCGATTTTTAAAAAACATGTTAAATTTTCGTCCGATTAAGTACATTTTTGAAAAAGTTTCCATTGTTTTGTCAAGCACTGTATATATATATATATATATTGCAAGTTATTGCAGGAAAAAACTTTAGAATGTGTTGCACAAGACCACATGCTATTTTCGAATTTTGTTTTTTCACTGGACAAAGTTGGACATTTTTTATAAAGTTTAAATTTATGGAAAAACAAAATAATAATGAATATGCATGTAAACAACACACGTTATTTCTATGTCTATTTATTTTTATTTAACTTTTTATTTTACAATTAGTTAATACATACCATAAAGTTTATTATCCATTAAAAATATTTTTTTAAATTTTTAATTTTATTCAAAAACACTATTTGACCAACTACTTAAATTAAACTACTCGCACTTGATTATTCAACAATAGCAAAAAGTTCTATGTTTATCGCTCTGTAGACTAACGGTAAATATCGGTTTCGAAAAACATAATTTATTTTCTGATAACTTGAAGTGTTGTCTATCATGCTGTATTAAAAAGTTTACGAAAAACGAAAATTAAAAAATTATATTTTGGCCAAAAAAACTAAAATTTTAAACCAATGTGCAGCGGAGATTTTTTTGTCAAAATATATTGCCGTACTAAGACTTTTGCTGTCCACTATAAGTATGTCCTAAAAAGAAAACAGTCAATCTATACTTGGTTTTGGTTATTTGTTTTTAAAATGTGGCTTTTGGTCATCTAATGAATCATTGCAAATAAACAAAATAATAACTTTACCTCTTATAATTTTATGGTTGTGAAAGGATTAACCCTTTCAGTCGAATAATACTCGTATTTTTTAATGTTTCAAAAAAAGTAACGCTTAATATAACACATTTTGAGGGTGATTATAATCCTCGGATTATAATCCTTTGTTATTTGAAGAGCATGTTTGATTTTTACAATCAATGTAGAGAATATGGATAGTAAAAAAAAAATGGAAGATAAGAAAACAATTCTCGGTACCTGTTTGTTATAAAAAAAACATTTTTTGCGGAAAAACCAATTTAGGTCGATGCCTTACCGCAGTTGCGAAAAGGCATCACTGCGTTTGAGCGAGACAGGTAGATGAAAACAATAGAAAAGGAAAAGGACAATAAGAGCAGGTAGCCAAGCTTTGTTCATGATCACGCAAGGTGACTGATATATAAACGGCTAGCACTTCACGCAAACGTTACAGTCGAGTTTTCGACATTCAGACATCACTTACATTCTCATCCAGCAGTTGCAAAAAAGTTTTCAAATTTCAAGTAAAAATTTTTTTGCAAAACATGGATTCCAAACAACATCAACAATTCTTGGGCTATCCATTCATAGATCCTAATATGGATCCTTTGGTCATTGAAAACTTTTTAAAACGCTACCGACTTGGTCCCGGCAACTTGCTTAATGCACATTTTCTTTATTCTAATCGCAACGGTTTTCCTAAAACACCACTGGAAGAGCAAGCCTATCGCGACAAGTTTATGATGGCAGCTGATAAACCGCCAACGTACATGCCCCTAGGCAAACGTAAGGCCAAAGAAGGAAATGATTGTGAGTGTTTGGAATATGAAAATGAGCAAAGAATGGCGAAAATTCCGAAAACTAACCTGGCGCCAAACTTAAACACACGCCGTGCTCATCAAGGCAATATAATGATGACACCCAAACCATCCAGATTGCGTCCAATAGATCTCTCCATTAATTCTCGCCGAAACAATCCAGTTAGCAATGTCAAAGACTTTGAATATGAAGACTTTGTGGTCGCCATTAGTCGTCCACCATCACCAGATCACAAAAATCGCGAATATCGTGAATTTCCGAAACAGTTCGACGATAAAATGATTTTGGGCCCATACGCCACCGAAGTTGATTTAGCAGCATATCGTACAATTAATTTTGCAGCACCTAAAATCGCAACACGTCAGCTATTAGTTCTGGTTTTTCCCACTCATATCTTAGCAACGCACAGCCTAACTGGTAAGCCACCAACTAGATTTGACAACAGCATTAAAATGCAATTGGATACCATCAAAGTAGATGACATAATACATTGTGTAATGTCGGAAACAAATTGTAAAAGGCAGGACGTTAGAGCTGCCATTACAGCCAAATGTTGCGAGACCGCTCGGTTGTTAAAGAGCCGTGCCATGAGAAAAACTTTTTAATACGTATTTCACTTTGAAGAAAATTATAAAAAAAATAAGAGGAAAAATAAGAGTAAATATTAAAAAATGATATGGAAAAAAATTATGTTAAAAGTAAAAAAGACGAAACATAATTAAAAAATGTTTAAATTAACAAAAACATTGTAAATTGTCAAGTTCATTGTACTTGTCATTGAAAAGTACACTTCCTCTTATCTAACAAAAACAAAAATAAAAATTAAACAAAATTTCTATTAAAAAAAATATTAAATAAACTTGTACTAACAATATTACTTTTTTACAAAAAAAAAAAAAAAAAAAAAAAAACAATGAAATAAATTTTATTTTCCAAATGTATTCTTTAAAAAATTTGTGTTTCTTTTTTATTTATTTTTCAGATTTTTGATGAAACAATTTGCCACTCCATGTGTTTGATATTACCCATTGAGTGCTTATATTCAAACTGAATTGCATCACCTAATGACATTTCCCCAAATTTCATTAACAAAATTGCTGCATTGCTCTCCCAGTAAATTTGTCTCTCTCATCAAAAAAACGAAGTAGAAATTTTCAAATGGTATTCCTCACCACAGGCCTTCATGTCTGTATAGAAGACTTCTGTTATAAGCATACGACTTTAAGGTGGCTGGTTCACCATTCACCAGAAAACCAAACCTAAAATAGCTGCTCTGGTATTGTATGCTAACTTCTAGAAATGACGTCCGGAATACTTATAAACATAAATGTCGGTTTCGAACGACAGATTTTTGAAAAACTTTTCATGATAATTTTACTTTCAGAGTTTTTACAAAAACTCTGCTGAGAGAAAGTCGCCGAAGAAATATTTTTTCTTATTTCGTCTTGTTTGAAATGTCTGACCCAGGTGTTTGCACTGTGGCTTTACGTCTAATAAGCCAACACACTAATTACTAGACTATGGTGACTGCAAACTCGAATCTCTATTCGAAATTAGTCGCCGTAGTCTAGTAGGTAGTGCATTGGCTTATTAGACGTGAGGCCACAGATTTCTGACAAAAAAATCTGAGAGTAAATAAAATTGATATGAAAAGTTTTTTAAAAGAAAACTGTCATTCGGAGTCGACATTAAACTGTAGGTCCCGGTGCTCATGTATAAAATTAACAAACATAACATAAGAGGTGACAGAAACTAGGTTGTAATCCTGACTGAAGGTTTGTGATAACAAATTATGTATTCCATTGTACTTTCCCGAATTTTTCCCTTCTGTGACTATTTGTATTATAATTTCTATTCCCTTTGTGACATTTCAATTCAATATTTGAAATTCTCAGCATAGTTTATCATTCTTTTTCGTTTATTTTTCTTCTAGTAGGTTAGGTTAGGTTAGAGGACGTGTACTTGTCAATTAAGACAAGTACAGTACCCGGAGTTCGAATTGACCCATTGTACAACGTCCTAGTTTCTCACACCACTTATGTTGTGTGTGTTAATTTTATAAAGGGTCCGCCAAATAACTTTTTTTGAAAATGCTTTAAAAAAAACTGGTGAATATTCTCTCAAATTTCTTTTTTTATTTTAAAGTACAATCCTTCCGGTTAATAATGGAAAATAATGTCACTCAAATGGCAGACTCGACTGGCCATGCAGTAGGGTGGTGTGAGAAGCTAAGACGTAATCTTAACTAAAGACTTACAAACACCAATAATTACACAAGAATTCATAGATTTTATAAATAAATTTTCGTTTTATTTTCCCCTTCTCGGTTCACATGCAAAATAAAAAAGTAACGAACCAAGTGCTGAAAACTATGTTTTCATCATTCTCTCGCTTCTTCATGTAACAAATTGAAATATTATTCGTACAAATGTTTAGTTCTCATCGTAAATATAATGCAACATAATATATTTAGGGTTTCACTTTTAATTTTTCTCTTCTTTTTTTAACAATTTTTTGTTTAAACTCAACTGTTCATAGTTGATGCCACAAGTAAGGAAAATAAATATACTAAAATGTAAAGGACTAAAAAGAGGAAAAGGAGTAAGGATCGTAAAATATAAGCGATGATTACAAATGTGGTAACACACACACACTAAAAAGAAAAAAATGTAACGAATACATAAAGTGTTGCACCATGAAATAAAAACAGCCAACCAAACGTCATCTCTGCATAGAAAAGTATTGATGCAGAATGCCTGCGCATGAAATTTAAGTAGAAAATATATATGAAATGTTAAACAAAACACGCTCACAGAAAGTGGAGCTGTAAGATGAAGATGTAGAAATTGATGTAAAGAATAAGAACATATTGCATGCAACAAATTGTGGCACTCATACAATTATACTGCAAAATACTTTCCATAAGAACATGTAAATAAAAACCAAAAAAAATGTAATGAAACCAAATCCCTTCAAAAGAAATAAATGCACAACACATGCTTATATGGGTTGTTTTACTTTGAATTTAACGGATGAAATGATGACAACAGGATAGGAAGAAACTCTTTCAATTCAAAGAAAGTCTGCTCACTGACTGGTGTCGTTGTAAGGCAATACATACATAATTGGTCATTACAACACTTCAGTTAGTCACTTTCCGACTTTAATTTCTCACACGACTTATGTTGTGTGCGTTAATTTCATTCGTGAGATGTCATGAGGAAATGTCCGACTTGGAATTTGAACCGAGGCCTCCACGTCTAATAAACCAACACACTATCTACTAGACTACGGCGACGGTAACACAAACGTCTGTAAGAATTAAATCTTAGCAGTACATATTAATACAGTTTTGTATGTGGACTATTTTCTTTGACTGTATATTATGCCAACGTGGGATATTAATGACGTTTTTTCATGTCTAGGAGAACAGAATAAATACCATACATTCGTCTACCAAAGGACCAAAACTAAAGGACTAGTTACTGGGTTTTGATCTATTTACAGTGAATACTCCTGGAGCTCTATTCCAGTAAACTCAAAGAAAATAAAATTTAAAATATATTCATAGGAGATACAAACCGGTGGCCAGGATGTATCTGATGGTGAAATGAAAGTTACGATATTGTAATCGCAAAAATAGCTCACATTTTCAATTAAATGCAACTCCGTGCCCCTAAAAAACGATTATGGGGCCAGAGAGCATACATTCCCTACGTTTCTCCTGTTTCAGATGTATTCCCTTCAAGCGTTCCTTTTAACTACAAAATACGATAGTTTGGTACAAGAAATATTTGAGAAATTAATTCGATAATCTCCTAGAAATGATCGAGAATTCTCTATGAGTTATCATATATTGATATAATTTAAAGATTGTTGAACTTCATAAATAGATATGGGAAGGTACCTTGTCTATCAAATGTTATGCCAAGGCTTTGGTTTGAAGATATACGTTGAAACCTACATTTTTGCAACAATAAAGACAAATGTGACTTCAGGCTGGTGAATAAACCATCGGATGCTACTAAAATTTTAAAATTACATGACTTTATTGTAGAAACAACTTTATTTTATTAAAAACTATATTTTAGTACCTGATATACTAGAAGCCATTAATTTTGTCTTTATTTTAATTGATGAAAAAATGTATATAAATTTTAACTCTTAACAACCATAGGAGCACATATGTCCCAAGAAAAAACGGACAACCTACTCTTGTTGTTAGTGATTTGGTTTTAAAAAATATTTTTTTTTGTTATCTAATGAATCATTTCAAATAGTCGAAATGATAACTTTGCCTCTCATAACCTTATGGCCGTGATAGGGTTAAAAAGCAAGTCATATTAAATTTGTGTTCTTAGCATACAAATTGTATTCATTTCTTATTTGTTCCTTCTTTGGATTTGTTTTACGTATGATACTTGGGGAAAGGAATTAAGACCATAAACATTTTCGTTTTGCTTCTTTTCAACCAAATTATTGAAGTCGCCGTAGTCTAGTAGGTAGTGTGTTGGCTTATTAGACGCAAAAGCCTGGGTTCGAGCCCCAGGCCAGGCATCAAAGACAAAATACAAAAAGTATTTTTTCGGCGACTTCCTCTCAGTGATTTCTGCAAAAACTCTGAGAGTAAACAAAAATTGTCATGAAAAGTTTCTCAATAAGAAAAAAATCTGTCGTTCGGAGTCGACTTTAAACTGTAGGTCCCACCACTCATGTATAAAATTAACACACACAACATAAGTGGTGTGAGAAACTAGGACGTTGTACAATGGGTCAATTCGACCTCCGGGTACTGTAATTGTCTTAATTGGCAAGTACACGTCCTCTAACCTAACCAAATTATTCCTTACATCTTAGGTTCCAAAAAAAATAGAATATAAAAGATTGAAAAACTATGCTGAGTATTCCAAATGCAATTAGAATGTTGAATTACCACAAAGCAAGGGAATAGGAACGATAAGACAATTAGACACAGAAGGGAAAGATTCGGAAAAGTACAATTAGGACATTAACGACCATGGGGATACATACATATGTCCCATAAAAAAACATACAACCTATAGTTGGTTTTGGTAATTTGTTTTTAAAATGTGGCTTTTAGTCATCTTAGGAATCATGCCAAAGAGACAAAGTCATAACTCATAATTTTATGATTGTAAAAGGGTTCAATTTCAACAGAATAATACCCGTATTTCTTAATGTTTCAAAAAATAACTGACGCTCACACCACATTTTGAGGATGATCAATTAACTCGATTTATAATCCTTTGTTATTTGAAGAGCATGCTTGATTTTTACAATCAATCTAGGGAATATGGATCGTCATAAAAAACAATTTCTATGGAAAATAAGAAAGCAACTCTCGGTAATTATTGTAAAAATACCCTGGTATCCATAAGTCATTACCTGTTTGTTATAAAAAAAACATTTTTTTCGGAAAAACCAATTTAGATCGATGCATTACCACAGATGCGAAAGGCATCACTGCGTTAGAGCGAGACAGGTAGATGAAAACAATAGAAAAAGCAAAAGACAATAAAAACAGGTAGTCAAGCTTTGCCCTTGATCATGCAAGGAGACTGGAAACCGCCTAGAATTTCATACAAATGTTAATTACTTACTTCTTACTTACTTGCCCATAACAACCCCATTAACGGATTTCGGCCTGCCGCAAAACATCCTTCCAGGCGCCTCTGATTCTTGCGCGCCTACGCCAGTTGGTTACACCAATTGATGACAGGGCTTCCACGATTTGCTCCTTCCAAAGGATACAAGGCCATCCTCATCACCGACTTCCGCAGATCCCCGCATCAAATACTCGTCTCGCCGGAGCATCCTCCTCCATTCGGACGACATGGCCGAGCCAGCGCAGCAGCTGGATGTCCATGTCGTTGAGGAGCTCACACAGCTCACTGTTGGATCGGATGCGAAAAACATCGCCAACTCGTACTGTACCGATGATCTTACGTAGGACTTTTCTGTCGAATTATCTCAAGGCAGCTGCATCAGTACTTAATAGGGTCCATGCCTGTGCGCCATAGAGAAGCACGGGTAGGATGAGAGTCTTGTAGAGTGTTAGTTTTGTCGTACGGGAGAGGTCTCTGCTACTCAATTGCCTATTGAGACCATAGTAGCACCTGTTGGCAACAATGATCCTGGATTGAGAGTGAAATAATATTGCCATGAAAAAAGAAGTTTCTCAAAACTCTGTCGTTCGGAGTCGACTTTAAACTGTAGGTCCCACCACTCACAATTTAAAATTAACACACACAACATAAGTGGTGTGAGAAACTAGGATGTTGTACAATGGGTCAATTTGACCTCCGGGCACTGTACTTGTCTTAATTGACAAAAAGAAAATAATTATTGTCCTGGAATCTTTAAAATTAAGAAATAAAAACCAACAAAAATGCCTTTATGTTCTCGCAATCGAATTTCCTTTCGAAAGAACATATTTTTTCTTTAACAGAAACTTATGCTTGAAAACTTTTGCGTTTAATTGTAAAACTTACAACATAATTTATGAGAACTTCTTAGTTTTTTTCGTATTTTTTTACTATTTTTAGTTGTTTTGTTATTTTGTTGTTTCTGCCTTGCAATTCCATTTCGTAATTTATTTTTTGTTGCGCATTTTTCATGGCATAAACTTAAAAATTTCAACAACAATCTTATAAATTAATTAGAATGATTATAAAATACAAGAATGTTTGCTATTTCTGTAGCAAGTAGTGGCAACATTAAGATGCTAAAGTGCACATACATATAAAAATGCAGATGTTGGTTTTAAAAAGTGTTTGTAATAGAGGCAACATTAGGGAGAACTTTTTCAAATATATTTCCCTTTTAATTTTAGAATTTTCCTGCATATATAGGGTGGGTGATTTAAAAGTTTAAATTTAAAAATGCAATAAAACAAAAATGGTTTTAAAATTTTTGGCAAATTTAGAAATGGAAAATTATTTCATTCATGTGGCTGCCGTTGCTGGCCTCACAGTACCTCATTCGATCGAACCAATTTTCGTAAACTTTTTCTGGTGTATAAAGTCGTATCTCAGCAATGGCATTACGAATGTTGGCCTGGTTTGCCAGCATAACACTTTTCTTTAACAGCGCCCCACAGAAAATAGTCCAACGGTGCCAAATCTCAACTTCTTCGAGGCCAACTCATCAAACGTTTGATGCAATAAATCGATTGTGGCATGAGATGTATGGCAAGTTGCATCATTATATTGAAACCAAACACCGTTCACAACAATACCATGAAGAGCGGATACAAAAAAATTGTTATCATAGTGCGATAGTTGTCTCCATTGATCGTAATGGTTGTGCCGTCCTCATTTTCAAAGAAATATGGGCGAATGATGCCTCCGCTACACAAGTCGCACCAAACTGTCACTCGTAATGGCTATATTGGCTTCTGTAAGATCACGTGTGGGTTTTCTGAGCCCCAAAATCAGGCTTTTTAACGTATCCATACACACATAAATAATTGGCCATTACATCCCTTCAGTCAGAATTACGGCCTAGCTTTACACACCACTAATGTTGTGTGTGTTAATTTTATACGTGAGTGGCGGAACCGACAGTTTAAAGTCGACTCCGAACGACAGATTTTTGAGAAACTTTTTCATGGCAATTTTATTTTACTCTCAGAGTTTTTGCCAGAAATCTGCTGAGAGGAATTCGCCGAAGAAATACTTCTTGTATTTTGTTTTGATGTCTGGAATGGGGCCTAAAACCTGGCTTTACGTCTAATAAGCCAACATACTACCTACTAGACTACGACGAATTCCAATTAACGTATTCACCAAGATGCAAATGAGCTTCAACCGAAAAGATAATTTTTTTGACAAAATCGTCACTATCTTGCAGTTTTTCGTTGGCACATCTAGCGAAGCGAATAGTCATGCGGCTTTAGCTCTTGAACTAATTGAACTTTGGATTGTAGGGCGTAATACTGAAATTTGTTCAAAAAATTCGACGTAAACTGTTGCTTGAAAAGTTCAATTCTTGAGAACGATGACGAGTTGATGTTGATTGATTCCCACACACACTCCTAGCTACAGCTTCGATATTTTCGGATGTACGAGCACGGTCACGTCTTGGCGCACCAATAATGAAACCAGTTTCACAAATTTTAGCAATAGACTTGTGTATACATCGTACTGTTGGTCCTTCTCTGCGACAAAATTTTGTACATTTTCGTGCTATTTCCGACCAATTGTCTCTATTTTTTGGAAATAAATTTTCAATAAATCCCAATGCTGATCAAGCTTAAATCGATTCTTTAAGTCCAGTGGAGATAATATATTGAATTTTGTAACAGAATAGAATGACAAAAGTATTGCCAGATTCGAAATAACCAATGCTTCAACTTTAAACCGATAGATGGCCCACCGATTATTTCATTTATAATGTTTGTACTCTATATTCAGCATGCAGAGCTCCTAGTATTGTTTTGTATATATGACAGAGAGGATCTAATAGTGCGATATGCCACGATGTAAGTATCTTGCTTGCTTTGTTGTATTTTGCATGCCTTCAAATGCATGGAATTGTCTGTTTTTGATTTTTGAAACTTAAAAAATGTTTTTTTCTTCTGTCTGTAGATGTAAATTCATTGCATTGAGGCAATTGAATGAAATAATTTTATTTTCTTTTTTTTTTTGCTTCCTGCTGGTAATTTTTCAAAGCATTTGTTTCAGATGAATTTTAAGATGATTTAAATCAAATTAAATGAGTTTTTGCTTGTTGCTTATATACTGTAATTACAAGTCATAATAGTTTTGTAATTTAAAAAATAATGCACAGAAATGTTTAATTTTATCACATAAAATCTCATGTCGAATGCATACCATAAATTTAAGTTCATGAATTTAAATTAAATTTAAAACGAGGAGGTGGTCTTTACAGTACATTAGAACAACAGAAAGATAGTTGTAGGAGAAATTAAAGGTTCATTATACATAGGTCCCAAAACGACTTCCGAATTATATTTGTAAAGGGTCCGTAAAATAACTTTTTTTTCCTGAAAATGCTTTAAAAAAAACTACTGAATATTTTCTCAAATTTCTTTTTTTATTTGAAAGTACAATTCTTCCGGCTAATAATGGAAAATAATTTCATTCAAATGGCTGTGTCGGCTGGCCATGCAGTAGCCTACACCAGAAGAAATCAAAAAAAATCATCTTTTCAAATGAAGCTCATTTTGATCTTGGCGGGTATGTAAACAAGACAAATTGTCGCATTTGGGGCACAGAAAACCCGCACGCATACATTGAAAAGCCGACGCACCCAAAAAGAGTCACTGTTTTGTGCGGATTTTGGTCCAGAGGCATAATTGGGCCATCTTTCTTCGAAAATGAGCAAGGAGTCGCCGTTTCAGTCAATGGCGATCGTTATCGGACCATGTTGAACGAATTTTTGTTCACAAAAATTTAAGAGGAGGATATTGGCAAAATTTGGTTTCAACAGGACGGCGCTACGTGTCACACAGCCGAAGCTACACTCGATGTTTTGCGCCCTGTTTTTGAAGATCGCATTATCAGCCGCAGAGCTGATGTCGTTTGGCCACCTAGGACCTGCGATTTGTCACCGTTGGACTATTATTTGTGGGGTGCTGTCAAAGATAAGTGTTACGCCGACAAGCCAGAGAAAATTGACGCTTTAAAGGACAATATTCGTGAAGCTGCACACAATCGATAATGTGCTTAAAAATTGTACCGATTTGAATGAAGTTATTTTCCATTATTAACCGGAAGGATTGTACTTTCAAATAAAAAAAGAAATTTGAGAAAATATTCAGTAGTTTTTTTAAGCATTTTCAAAAAAAAGTTATTTGGCGGACCCTTTATATTAAAAATTATTTTTAAAGCAAACAATCTTGCAATAAAGTTGCCGAGGTCTAGTAAGTCGCGGTTCAAACCCCAGGTCAGACCTTTCCAACGAAATGAAATTTAAAGAATAAATGAAATTGCCATGAAAAGTTCCTTAGAAATTTATCGTTCGGTATCGACTTTAAACTGTAGGTCCCTACTCTACTCAAGGATGAAATTAACACATACAACTTAAGTGATGTTAAAAGCATGGTAGTAATCCAGACTGAAGGGTTGTAATGAGAAATTATGCACGTATGTGTGTAATCCTACAACGTTTTGTTTAAATCACATTGAAGTTCAATATTTATTTAAGTCACTCATTTGTTTTTTGAACACAATTTAAATTGTCTTAATTACTCGCTTCTGTCCAATTTAACATTCAAATTTTAAATTAAAATTATTGTCTAGAAAATTCAATTTATTCTCTTCATTTCCTATATGCTTTGATGTTTATGACCTATTTTCTGTAAACAAGAAAAACAATTTAATTTCCTTCAAAAGCTGTTGCTACATGTAAAGTTGTTAGCATTTTTGCTGTTGTTGTTGTTCTGTGCCGAATTTTAGAAGGTGGCATTTGTAGAAGGTGGATTAATGCCGGTTTATTAACATCATTATACAATATCTTTGTAATTTAACCACAAACCATAATCACTTCGACAACAATAACATAACCACACAATATAAGACTACTTGTAGGTTAAATTACTTCATTTACAAATTTACGTAAATTGGGTAAATTTTAAAACACAAGGTCTTTCAACAAAGTGTTCGTATTTTGGCACTTAATAATGGTCATCTTGTTGGAGTTAGGGTAAGTTAGGTTAGGTTAGAGGACGTGTACTTGTCAATTAAGACAAGTACAGTACCCGGAGGTCGAATTGACCCATTGTACAACGTCCTAATTTCTCCCACTACTTATGTTGTGTGTGTTAATTTTATACATGACTAGTGGGACCTACAGTTTAAAGTCGACGCCGAACGACAGATTTTTTGTGAAACTTTTTCAGGGCAATTTTATTTTACTCTCAGGGTTTTTGCCAGAAATCTGCTGAGAGGAAGTCGCCGAAAAAATACTTTTGTATTTTGTCTTGATGTCTGACCTGGCGCTCGAACCATGGCTTTTACATCTAATAAGCCAATACACTACCTACTAGACTACGGCGACTTAAAAAATTAAATTAAATTAAATCCTTCAAATTAGTTGTAATTTATTTTGTCTCCCGCCATAATCTAGTAGGTAGTATGTTGGCTTATTAAAACTTTGGTTCGAACATCTCCAAAACGAAATATAAAAAAATATTTCTTCGACAACTTCCTCTCAGCAGAATTCTTTTAATGTGCTTAAAAATTGGACCGATCGTGTACGCTACTGCATGGCCAGCCGAGGCAGCCATTTGAATAAAATTATTTTCCATTATTAACCGGAAGGATTGTAGTTTCAAATAAAAAAAGAAATTTGAGAAAATATTCAGTATCTTTTTTTTTAAAGCATTTTCAAAAAAAAAAGTTATTTGGCGGACCCTTTAGTTGGCATCTGACCAAAATTTCTTCAGCAAAGAGATGCATTTCAAGATGCATGGGTACGTACTTAAATAAATTTATTAAATTTGCAACGATAACAATCCACTTTTGATCCAAGAGAGCACAATCCCTCTTGAAAAAGTCTGACTTTGATGTGAATTTTGGATTGACGGTATCATGCACTGTATTTCTTTAAGAATTAAGTTAGGCAGGTCATCACTGTCAACAGTGAGTACAATAAGTCGATAATTACCAAATTCTTTTAGCCCGAATTTGATGACCAGGACACCAGAGGAATGTAGTTCTGCAAAACGGTCAAACATCTCATGCCACATTGGAAATGCTTTACGAGCAATTTGAGTGCATGGCCATCTGAGGAGAAGATGCTGTGAAATAGCCATCGAGATCATGCAAACAGATCCCGTTAGACTTTTACTTATGGAGTTTTCTTAAGTCTTAGGCGTAAGCGATAAGCCTTAAACCACACCGATCCTCAAAGGCAACATAACCAATGCCTTCGATCATTTTCAGTCATGGAGAATTAACACGATGGCATCAAAACGTTTTTCAAACAAATAAAAAATTTTGATGTGAGATACACGTTTTGTTTCATTTAAATTTGAAAATAGGAAACCCTTAAGGAAAGACCCCTATATTACGGAAATATCGACATTAATTTTATATATGCTGTGAAAAGGTACATACATGCTTCAAAGATGCTTATGTATTCATATGCTATTGTGTATATACAAGCCTTTGTACGAATATATGTAGTTTCAAGATTTTTTGTTTCATCTTCTTTAATTCATTTCATGAAGTCTGTTTAAATTATTGTCCACTTAATATTATTGCTACACTGTATTACAAACAAGTTTTTCTTCATAATTTATTCTTTGTAGTTGGCAAATGGTTGGCGATACCCTGCTTATCGTAAAATTATTCAATTTTTAACTTGGCAATGACTTTAGACGCGCACTACTTATAATGCCATAAATTAAGTGCTTCGTACAGAAAGCAATTGCTGACAAATTTTCCTTACGTTTTTTCTTTTCTTTTTATGGCCATTATGATCATAATATTTTTTGGCATTGAAAAGTGGCCACTTCCTTTATGGTTTTTTTGCGAAGAACAAAAATTTGTTCATTCAACTCTTAGCCAATTAGAGTCAAAAGAAAATTAAAATGTAGAAAATCTAGGCATAAAAAATTTATTTTAATACATATAAAGGAAAAGAAATATGAAATTTTTTCTGCCTTTTCAACAGTTAAAAATTTTCTTTTCTGAACTTTAAAGTTTAAGAATACGAAGAAGAAAGACGAAAGCTCCGAAAGAATGTATCAATCTTCTTTTATTTTTTTGCAGGATGAAATCTGTGTTCTCATTGTATGTATGATACGACATTTCCATTTCATAATATTCCTAGCCTGAATTCTTGAAAGGCAGAATTAGCCAAAAGTTCACTTAACGTAATGTTCATCGTATGTTGGTTTTTAGCATCAGGAAAGCAATGGAAATACTTACCGAAATTACATTATAATTCGGTAATCGCCTTCAGTCCTCTTTATATACTAAAAACGAACATACGTTAAGTGAATGTTACGTGAATGTTCGGCTGAGTACAACTTCAGTACTACAAGAGATTTTTTGTCGAGTTCAAACGGAGTTGTTCGGGAAAAATTTCTTGAAATAGAATTGAAAAATTGTATAAAAAGTTGAAAAAATATTTGAAATTTTATTCCCACACCCAATAATGGATCAGAAATCGCACTAATATAGTAAACAGTATTTTGGCTTATTACCCGAGAGCCGTGGTTTTAAACTCAGCTAAGACATCACGAACAAAACAGAAAAATATTTCCTTAGGCTCAGTCAGGCTGCAAAAACTCCGAGAGTAAGTAAAATGCAATGAAGATTCTCATGTTTGAACTGTAGGCGCCTACACTTGTATATAAAATCAACACACCAACATGGGTGATGTGGGAAACTAGGTTATGATCGTAACAAAAAGGTTGTAATGACCAATTAAGTTATATGAGCCTCGTGCAGAAAACCATTTTTAGAATTTATTGTAAAACATCTATTGGACTTCTTACATGCATACATATATAATTCGTAATTTTAACCCTTTAGTCAGGATTACAACCTGGCTTCTCACGCCACTTATGTTGTGTCCGTGTTCATTTTATCTATAAGTGGCTGGACCTACAGTTTAAATTCGTCTCCGAACGGCAGATTTCTAGAGAAACTTTTGAGTTCTTTGTAAAGTAAAAACTTCTTTTCTTGCTGAAAATGTGCTTACCAGCTATTCTCGTACACTACAGGGCATTAAACTTGATCTCGATGTACAGTTCAGGGGGTTAAAATAATTTGATATGATCCAAGCATCTGTTAAAATTATTTTACCACGATACTTACGAAGCATTACTTGTTTACAACAAACTGCTGATAATTTTTATTTGTTTAACTGGACATTAACAACCCAAATAACGGATTTCGGCCAGCCTTAACACACCCCTCCAGGTGCCTCTGCTCCTTGCGCACCTACGGCAGTTGGTTACACTAATCGATGACAGGGCTTCCTCGATTTGGTCCTTCCAACGCAGACAAGTTCGTCCTCTTCGCCGGAGCATCCTCCTCCATTCGAACGACATGGATGTTAATAAGCTGCACAACGTCCATGCCATTGAGGAGCTCACTATTAGATCGGATGCGGAAATCATCACCATTTGTTTAAGCTACGTTCTCCTGTGTGAATATAGTCCATTATTAGAGAGCACAAAAGCCCTCTTCAGAATATTCAAAGAATCTGGAATTTTCATCAAATACTAGCCAGGTACAACGGAGTTCAAATTTGAACAGATGTAAGAGTAGCTGCCAAATTTCATGTAATGTATTCTGCTGAAGTTGCCGTAGTCTAGTAGGTAATGTGTTGGCTTATTAGACGAGAGCCCATTTTTCAACTCCTGACTCGAACATCTCTAACAGAACGAGAGCCAGCAGTCTTCTGGCAAAAACTAGAAGTTTAAATAGGATTGCCATGAAAAGTTTCTCAAAAATCTGTGCTTCGGACTCGACTTTAAACAGTAGGTCCTGCCGCTCATGTATAAAATTAACACACACCATATGCTTGGTGTCGAGAACCTAGATTATAAGCCCGACTAAAGAGTAGTAATGACCAATTAAGGAAGGAAGCAAGTATTCTGCTGTTTTATTATGCACGTATCCATGAAAATTACTGAGTTCTACTGATTCTTTTTTGGTATTTATCACGGATTAAAGGTGGTTTTTAAATCATTGCAGTTTTCAACATATTTAAGAGGTCTAGGTTAGGTTAGGTCGAAGTGGTAGCTTTGATTGCCAAAGCTCACTTGAGCGTGCATAGCTCGTTATAACGCCATAGGTAGGCATAGTCCCTGTACTGACCGAATTCCTTCAAATTATCGAAGAAGTTGGTCAGCGCTAGGGCTGCATATTAAAAAACACGACTACCATATGCTGGAAAAGCAGAGAAGTTTAACAAACGAACGTATATCTTTTACATCAATGGATGATAGCTCTGTAATGCCGACAATGAATAGAGAGCAAAATAACATAAATCTGCACCTCGTAAGAGATCAGCATTGCCAAAGAAAGTGGATAACAGTCTTCCTCAGCAGATCCACACCCATGACAGAAGTCGTTAGATGGGAGCTGAGTCTTTCCGCGTGTCTTCCCAAAACGCAAAGACCTGTAAGCATGGCCACTGTGATTTAGATGACGCACTATGTGGCATTTTGCCTGAAAACCTGGCCAAAATTAATAGAAATGTTTTATGATTTAATGGCTGGAATTTTTTGATAGTGTTAGTGATAATTAGGCCCAAGGATGAACCCAACTGATTTTGTTTCAAATCGGTCCGTGATTTCGCCTAGCCACCATACAAATTCCCCTCGAAATTGCACTTATTTACACATAATTATGGTAATTATAGAACAATGATGATAAAATTTAGCATGGATCAGTTCTGTCTACTAAGAAATCATGGTGTAAAGTTTGGTGAAAATCGGATCACATTTGACCCTGGTACCCATATAAAGTCCCCTTTAGAAATTCACGTTTGCGCCTATAAATGGCTTAAAAACATCGGTATCGTGATGAAATTCGGTATGAACGTGTATTTTGTAAATCTAAATCATATTACCAAAGTTTGTTATTGTCGGTCCATAATTGCCCCTTGGTCCAAAATGGGGTCCCTTAAGAAAATATGTTTAGCAATTATAATTGGCTTACAATTTTTATTACCTCGATGAAATTCGACATGATCATGTTTAATATGAATGTGAATCATTTATGATCACATTTTATTATGATCGGATCATAATAATAATAATAATCACATACGGTCCATTAAGAAAATCAAACATACATCTCATATTGTTATAATAGTCGATATACATATGTAATTAAGTTATTAAAGTTCTTTGATTATTAATATTTATTCATATTATTTATTTAAAATTATTTAATACTTAACTTCAAAAAACTTCAAAAGTGAAACTAACTACAATCGTTAAAATCGTTATCATTTTCATCATCAATGTCAGGAAGGAGTAATTTTTTGTATCTGATAAAAATGCTTTTCTATTATTTCGCGATTTTTGTGTACTGCAGCTTATAAAAGGGTCACTGCTTAAAAGTAACCTATTCAGGACATCTCGATTGGTATCGCTTCTACTGAATCCATATAGTTTTATTTCTCATTCTATTGAGAAATAAGCCCATAAAGCTTTATTGCCTATGGCTTTACTACACTGCGTCTAATTTTTTAATTTTTCAAAAAAAAAATTAAAATTTTTAAAAAATCGCCAAAAATAATGGTGCAAATTTGCGCAAACTATTTGTTTTGTTCCTGAATGTAGAGAGTTCATATTTTCTTGTGGTATATAACATTAACCTACTACTTTCACCTTTAAAATTCTTATCTTTTTTTAGGAAGGGTAAAAAATGTGAAATTTTTATTATTTTTAAATTTTGAACGTCGTGAAAATTTGCTATATAATGCAGAATTTTGTTGTCTATCGAATTCTCAAATTTCTTTAAATTCATTTTTCCTTTTTGGCCAGCTTTTTAGGGTAAATGCCACATAGTGTGACGTTGCGATCAAGTCCGAGTAGTTGTTTGGTGCAACTTCTGTCCATCTAGGTATAGATTTTTTTGACAAATTTTATTGTGGTTCGTCTGCTTCTCATTTTCGGGCCCCTTAACACATCTGGGAAGTATAAACACAACAAATACTGGATATTGTGCTGTTCAATCTTTTTTTCTTTCTACTTGCAAAAGTTCCCATGTCTTTCATTCAAAACCTCTTATTTAAATAGCTTAGCAGTTATAGCAGTTATTATAGCAGTTATTATAGAATACTAGCAGATGCAGAAAAAACAACTACTGAAAAAAGCTAAGAAAACAAAGGACAAAAGTAAAAGCGCTTCACGTATTATGGCAATATCTTCGTACTTAGTCCAAGCAATTCCCTGGCCTCGATGTTTCGTAATTGCAACACACCGCAGAAAAATAACATTTAAGCTTTAATGACATTTAATCGCATGAACAGACTCATTGTGAATGACGACTGACATATGTACAGTGAGCGTCAAAAGAAACTGTAAATTAAAAAAAAATCCAAAATCCAAATTACCGTTATTTTTATTTTCAATTGTTTCATTGTCAGTTTTTAAAATTGAAACAAAAAAAAATTTCGAAATATTGAAAATTTTTTTTGGGCACTCTCCTTAAGTGGTAAACGTTGAGTTTGGTAATTGTTAGAATTTTATCCTTAGTGTACAGTGAATTTTAACGCTCACTGTGTATGTATTTCTTGTGTAAATTATAATTGCCCATGTGGGAGATTAGAGTGTAAAACATGCTGCCAGTGGAGACCTGCAAAGAAAGATAAGCAAATTAGATTAATGTTGGGTACCACTTTACATGTATTTTACGTTGTATTTTACATTGTATTTTCAATATTTTTTTTCTTCACGGTTTTTCTCTCATGTAAATAATCATTTTTTTTGGTAATGTGGCCTTTAAGAATGAAGAGTAAATTATGTGTACAGCATAATTATAAGGATTAAAATCCTTCAAATTTTGTTTTAAAATGGAAAATTAATTACAAATGTATGTACGCTGCTCCTAAGGATACATTTGCATAAATAGAAATTAAAAATATAATTCTGTAAGAGGTTTAAAGCGTAACGTAATAAATGGAATTAAAACTGTAATGTATGCAAAAATTAAATGCTGCATGCATGAGCGGCATGTTTAAAGTTAAAAATATTCTCTTTCGTTAAATGATGGAATATGTTTTACTACATAAGGGGGGTTTTATAAAGGATCGACAGGTTGGTAAGTCGCCGTGGTCTAGTAGGTAGTGTGTTGGCTTACATAAGTGGTGTGAGAAACTAGGTCGTAATCCTGACTGAAGGGTTGTAATGACCAATTATATATGTATGCGGTTGGTAAGTATATTGTTTTAAAAGAAGATCTATAGAGAGACGAAGTAGAGAGAACAAAGAAAATATCGGGTGGGCCATTTATGGGTTTAAATTTGAACCATCGGTTATTTCGAAACTGATAATAATTATGTCAATCTATTCTGTCACAAAATTCAGTATATTATCTCCACTGAACGTAATGAATAGATTTATGCTTGAGCAACGTTGGGATTTATTGAAATAGATGAGCCAGCGAGAAACTGTCTTGTTGATTTTGCCAAAAAAATCTTCTTTTCGAATGAAACTCATTTTTTGTCTTGGTGGGTACACTGATAAGCAAAATTTCCGTATTTGGGGCTCAGAAAACCCACACTTGGTCTTACAGAATGCTTACATTACGAGTAACTGTTTGGTGCGGCTTGTGAAGCGGAGGCATCATTGGCCCATATTTCTTTGAAGATGAGGACGGCGCAACCATTACGGTCAATGGAGACACATGTTGTACAATGCAAATCGATTTTCTTGTACCCGCTCTACATGGTATTTATGTGAACGATGTTTAGTTTTAACAGGTTTGTTGCGTCAAACGTTTGATGACCGTTCAGTTAGCAGAAATGGTGATGTCAATTGACCGCCAATAAGCTGTGATTTGACACCGTTTGAATATTTTCTGTGGGTCGCCGTTGAAGAAAACTATGATGACGATAATCCAGCGACAATTGAGCATTTTAAAGCCAATATTCGTGATGCCATTAGCCACATACCATCTTATACACTCGAAAAAGTGCACGCAAATTGGTCCCATCAAATGAGGTACTGTGACAACAGGCGCGGTAGCCACATATGAACGGAATAATATTCCATTTCTAAATAATAATAATAATATTCCATTTGAACAATTGTACTTCACAAAAAGAAAATAAATTTTGCAAAATTTCAAACCATTTTTTTATTATTAAATTTAAACTTTTAAATGGCCCACCCTTTATTTGAAGTCACCGTTGTCTAGCGGGTAGTGTGTTGGCTTATAAGACGTGAGATCACGATATCTCCAACAAAACGGAAGAGGAAAAAATATTGCTTGGGCGTCTTCCTCTCAGCGGATTTCTCTGAGAGTAAATAAAATTGCCATGGCAAGTTTCTGTATATATATACCTATACCTATAAACTGTAGGTTCCACCACTTGTGTATAGACTTAACACACACAACATAAGTGGCGTGAGAAGCTAGGTTGCAACCTTGACTGCAGGGTTGTAATGACCAATTATGTATGTATGTATGTATAGAGAGCCAAAGTAGGGAGAAGAAAGAATGTACTTGAAATCGACGTACTCTAGTAGGTAGTGTGTTGTCTTATTAGATGTGAGGCCACGATTCACGATTCCAGGTCAGAAAATTCCAACAAAATGAGAAATAGATTTTTGGCGACTTCCTCTCATCAGAAGTGGTGTGAGAAGCTAGGTTGTAATCCTGACTAATGACCAATTATGTATGTATGCGGAATGTAAGAAAGTATACGACAAAGACCTTCAAGCACAGATTTTCCTTAAGAGATTTGTGTGGTCCAATGCTTGAAAATAAATGGAAAAAACAAAATTTTTTGAAAGAATTTTTCGTTGTTTCTTTCTGTGTTTTTGTATTTCTCCGTTCGTTTGTAAACAAAAACTGTTTATAGCCACGGTAACAGAAAATACCAATAATAAATCCAATTGTTTACTAGGCATTAAAGCAATAATAAATCTTACTTTACTGGGTTCTAGCATGCGAAAGTTTTGCCAAAAAAAGAAGGCAAATATTCAAACGCATATGAAATCCTTAAAGAAAAATTAATGCTGGTGCTGATGCGAAGCATGTAAGCAGGTGTAAGGCTAGTCAAAGCGAGCAAAATCTAAAAAGCTTTTGCATACGTAATCTTTACAAATTGTTTAGGTATTGTTTCCTTCAAACCAAGGTGCTGGTCAAATATACTGTGATGCATTTGAGAGTTTAATTAATACGAATTAAAGCTGAAAATCAATTTAAAGTCTGCAGAATTCTCATCTGATTTAAAATAATTTTTATGTTGCCTAGAAATTTACAGTCCAGCCCTTCTGCCATTTATTATTTCATATTTTTTTTTTTGTAGAATTTCTAAGATTACTTTTTTATTCTTGCTTGTAATTTCATCTTGGTTTCATTTTATTACAGCAATAAAATAGGAATTTTGCAATAAATCTTATTTAATCTGTCATATATATGTACTTGGCTTAAAAAGTAAGCAGTTTTCCTTCGCCTTCTATGCCGTAAAAGTGAAGATTTTTTGTAATTTTCCTTTTAGGATTTTTTAAAGGTGGCTAAAGTCTGTATGTACTTGTGAATATTATATGTCAGCTTAAAGAAAGTAGTGGGAAAGCTCTGCTCAATCTTTTTTATACTTGTTTCAGCTTTGCTGTAACAGAAGATTTTTTTTGTTGCAAAATTCTGCAGAGAAAGTATTTGCACCCATAAACGTCTCTTTAACATCATTTGTCTGGAAATTTAAATCCTTAACGAGTTGCTATGTTAAGTACTTCGTTGCAACTTTGTGAAATGCAGTGTATTGTTGGCTGTAGTTGCTGCTGATACAGCTATTAGTCATGTCAGTTACTATAAAAAAAGAGAAATTTAGGCTGTAAGCAATGCAACAAAATCTTTCGCTACTAGAAGAAGAAAGTGTAATGTAAAGAGAAAAAACGAATACCACAATAATGTTGCATGGAATCTTAAAAAATATAACTTTCTGAAGGTGTTAGTGGAAGAAATAGTATTTGTAGGAGTTGTTAGCAAACGTAAGCTTAATATTAATGATACCAACAGTCTTATATTTAATAAACAATCGAGTTGTCTTTAGCGCACAGCAGTCTTCTGGCCAAATCCGTAAGAGTAAATAAAAATTACAATGAAAAGTTTTTCAAAGAATTTGTAGTTCAAAGACGCCTCTCAACTGTAGGTCCCTAGTCTACTCAGGGATAAAATTAATACACACAACATAACTGAAGTGAGCAACTAGGTCGTAATTCTAACTGTAAATGTCGTATTTACCAATTACGTATTCACTTTGAAATCCAACATCTATCTAAGTTACTGATTTGATTTTTAAACAGAATTTAAATTGTCTTAATTAAATCGTTTCTGTCCAATTTAATATTCAAATTTTAAATTAAAATTATTGTCTAGAAAATTAAATTTTTTCTCTTCATTTCTTATATGCCTTGATGTTTATGACCTACTTTCTGTAAACAAGAAAAACAATTTATTTTCTATTTAAAGCTGTTGCTGCATCGAACGTTGTTGGCATTTCTGCTTCTATGGAAGCACTCATAATTGTTGTAGCCGAATTTAAAAAGGCAGCACTGGAGAAGGTGGATTAATACAGATTTGTTAGAGCATTATACAATAAGTATAACAGCAATAAGTACGACAGCAATAATATGACCACAAAATGTAGGACTAAATTACTTCACTTAACAGATAATATTGTAAATATTAAAACGCCATGTTTTATAAGAGAGACTTCGGACCTTTGACACTTAATAACGGCCATTTTGTTGCAGCTAAATCCTTCAAATTAGTTGGCATTTATTCAGTCTGTCGGTAGTTTAGCAAGTAGAATGTTGGCTTATTAGACGTATGGTTCAAACACCTGTTCAAACATCTCGAACAAAAGGAAGTATAAAAAATGTCTGCGGCAATTTCTCTCCGAGTAAATAGAATTGTCGTGGATAAAATTAATACACACAACAAGTTCGATGTTAGAAGGGTTGCAATGACTAATTATTTTATGTAAGTAACAGTGGAATGTAGTGAAAATGTGTCTGGTTTTCGATAAAATACATGCATTTTAGGCTACCGCTAATTTAACCTGAATTGCTGAATTATTCATTCATTCATAAATAAATTTATTTTTGTATATTGCCTAGCAAACACCAAAAGAGAGTATTTTTTCACATACGCTAATGACATACATAACATAATTCGTCTTTACGGCCCTTTAGTCAAGATTACGACCCAGCCTCTTCCACTACTTATGTGGTGTGTGTTAATTTTTTTATACAAGAGTGGCGGGACCTATTGTTTAAAGACGATTCCGAACGACAAAGTTTTGAGAAATTTTTCATGGCAATTTTATTTACTCTCAGAGTTTTTGCCAGAAACGCCGAAGAAATATTTTTAATATTTTCGTTTCGATGCCTGAGAACACACTACCTACTAGACTACGGCGACTTCAACGCTTCAAAATGCATTTTCAAATTATGAACAAAGCTCTTCTCCTGTGCATTAGGAGCAGCCTAAAGTTTAGAAACCATAACACGCTGGCGGTATAAGATGCTACACTTGAATTTGCAAGCCAAATTTCAATATATTGGCGACAATAATGTTGTTGTTGAACATATTTATTTACATTTTAATTCTTGTACATGACACCTGCTCAAACGAATATATTTTTGGTCAAGTAAAATAAAGTAATATTGAGAAGGAAAACTCCAGCTCCAGATCGTTTATTGCCTTATACGATCAGAGACCGTGGTTTAAAACCCTGTTCAGACATCTCAAACAAAACGAACAGAAGTCTTCTGGCAAAAACTCTGAAAGTAAATTTCATTGTCATGCAAAGATTCTTAGAAATCTGTTGCTCGCAGTCGACTGTAACTGTAGGGCCCGCCACTCATATTTCAACAAGATATTTGATTGGTGAAGCAGAGCTCTGCAATGAGCATTCAAAACGATGAGTAGATTCGAATCATACTTATAATTTCTGATACTTATACACAGTCATACTTATTTTAATGTCATACTCATACTACTCATATTTAAAGTTTGAAGTACTCATGGTACTCATACTTAACAATACGCATGATGTTATTGATTTCGACTCTCCATGACTCATCGTATACACGAATCACAAGATTATTATGATTCGCGTACGAACACTACAATACTCACAAGAAGTTTGTGTGTTTGCTCTACTTACTGTCTTTTTCTTTTTTGTTTATGTGTCTTTCTTCTTTCTTTGTAAATGCAACAACAACTAAGACTGTAAATTTTGACGAATGATTCGAATCACTCGAATCATTTATAAGTATTCAAAGTATTTTTCTTAAGTTATGAATCTGAATGAGTAGGCGTATGAATCGAAAATATTGCGAATGTTATGAGTTTGATGTCAACGTTGTACTCATACTCCTTGCAACTTGTACTTATAAATCAATGTTGTACTGAGTACGAATGAATCAGAGTAGTTGGATTTCAATACTGTTGACTCAGTCATACTCAAAATTTCATGTATGCTTATGAGTAGCAAAAAAGCGATTAATTGCTGATCTCTGGTGTGAAGCTAGGTGCAATCCTGACTAAATGGGTTGTAAAGACCAATAAAGTAAAGTAAATAACAGAGTATTTGATTTAAATATCAAGATAATTTAATGATTTCTGTTAATTAATTAATAATTTGCATTAAACAGTTCATAGAAAACGAATGTATTTGCCTTTTCTTAAAACAAATAAACACTGAAACTAATTAAACAACATCAACATTTTCTTTACAAACAATAAACAGATTATTTGATACTACGAGTGAGAGTTCGTAGATAAAGAAGAAAACAGACGTTAAGTATACGCAAGTTTTAACAGAAAACAACATCATGAACAAAACTTAAGTTTTATTTGTTTATTTAAAAATATGAGTTTATGCCTTTTGTAACTTTGCAAATGGAAACATAACATTCTGTCTCTCTCTGTCTCTTCCTGTTTTCACTTTACTTTTCTCTTCTCCTTTTCTCCACACGCCTACATAAGCAATTAAAATGAAATTATTGTGCCCCCACAGTAAATATTTGTATGTTTTAACAGAGATAAAGTGTTAAAATTTGTGTAGAATATTTAATTTGTATTCTTTTTATTTTTATTTTATTATTCTCTTGAAAATCATTAAGTATTTAACATAAATTAAATATAAAATTTGCCAAAAATTACTTTTTTTATTATGATTATTTGTGTCAACAAATATGTGTGAATAGCTGGTATGACATTGGCATTGTGGCGTATGCGTGATTTTTTCATTATGGCGCTTTAGGTTTCAATTAATTATACGCAGTGTGGTTTGATGGCTGGTTGCTAAATTTTAATATGCGTTGAGTGTTTCATTTAAAGTAAAAATTTTTAATTAAAATTGCATACAAAGTAAATTAAAAATGAAATTTATTAGAGAAACCTACGAAAAATGTGGTATTAAATGGTTTTTAGTTATTTAACACACTTTTTGGGAGGAAAAACGAAAACGTATTTGAATGTTAAAAAAATTATTTAAAACTTAGTATTCAGTCATGTTAGGAATAATTTTAAAATAATAGAGTTAGCAGCATAACTACATTTAATTTGCAATTTAATCCGCACATATACCTAAGTTCACACACAATTTTCGAATACGTTTCTAATTACCACAAAATAAGTTAGTTAAGGTAACGAATCTCTTTGAAGGAACAGTTTGCACTTAAGCCCAATAAAAACAGCTTTATTCTCCTCCTCAGATCGACAGCTCCCGCAGAAGTCATTGCCCACAACGCCAAATCTTCCAAGTAATTTAAGAACAGAAGGGAATCAGTCCTCTTCTTGTCCATACGTGACTAGCAATATTGTACTCACCTTTCTACTATCAAAGACATTAAGTTTGCCTGTAAATCCAGTGGATATTATTCAAATTAACTGAGGTAATCGCCGTGGTCTAGTAAGTAGTGTGTTGGCTTATTAGACGTAAAGCCAGGGTTCGAGCCCCAGGCCAGACATCAAAATAAAAAAAATAAAAAGTATTTCTTCGGCGACTTCCTCTCAGCAGATTTCTGGCAAAAACTCTGAGAGTAAATAAAATTGCCATGAAAAAGTTTCTCAAAAAACTGTCGTTCGGAGTCGACTTTAAACTGTAGGTCCCACCACTCATGTATAAAATTACCGAACACAACATAAGCGGTGTGAGAAACTAGGACGATGTACAATGGGTCAGTTTGACCTCCGGGTACTGTACTTGTCTTAATTGACAAGTACACGCACTCTAACCTAACCTAACCTAACCTAACCTAGATTTAGTCTGCAATTTAATTATTAAAATGAAAAAGATCAAGTCCTTCCTGGTACTTAAGTGCACACACAATTTTTCAATATAATTTTAAAGAAGGTTAACTACATACATACTCGTACATAATTGGTCATTACAACCCTTTAGTCAGGATTATGACCTAGCTTCTCACACCACATATGTTGTGTTTAAATTCGACTCCGAACGACAGATTTTTGAGAAACTTTTCATGGCAATTTTATTTACCCGCTGAGTTATTACCAGAAATCTTCTGAGAGGAAGTCGCCGAAGAAACTAGGATAAATTATGTAAGGTGGTTCACCTCCTTAAAGAAAAAAGTCGCAATTAAGCCAGCTTATAGGTAAATTGTGATATCACAATCAATTCTACTCGCGTATCCGAAAGTAACCAACTCAAGTTCAAAATAAATCTTTGTAATGCAACAAACGTTATATTTGAAAGCTAGATTAAAGATATCAAAAAGTGAGATATCAAAACCTCCATCTCTTTATAACAAGACCATAGCACTCTCACATGAGGTGAAAGACAGTCTCTTCCACCTCCTCATCAGACACAGAGCTTCTTCAGAAGTCAACAGCAGAACAGGACATTGACACAAACGCACAGCATCTGCAGAAGTTATTCGAGGGAAGGACAAGTCTCTCGGCTTGCCTACAGAAAGGAGAGTGGTCTGTGATAATCCTGTTAGATGGCCATGCGATTTAAAGATAGAAGTGAGACTATCCTCTTCGTATTAATACGTGTCCAACAGAGTTTAAGACTATCTACACAGAAGGTATTTGTTGGAATGCCGAATCTTTCGGAATGTCTACCAAAAGAATCACTATTGTGTGATGGATGGCCGTGCGCTTTAAGTATGAAAGTTATTCAATCCTCTTTCTATGCATACGTGTCCAGCCGAGTCTAGCAATACTACGCGTATCCCCTTGTTACCAACGAGATTGAGATTGCCTGTAAATCAAGTGGATAATATTCAAAATAACTGAGGTAATCGAAATACCTATACCCTGTAATATGTCGGCAATTACGAGTTCTGTTCGAGCTCTGGCTAGCTCATCAGAAATGCAATTTTTAAAATTTGGGAATCGAATGTTATTGTAGAAAATGTTTTGCACGCCGTTTTTCCTTGACTTCACGAATGACTGCCAGCTTCGCATCTTCGCTCTATTTATACTCCTTTATTTGTTAGATTTTTAAACTTTGTTATGTTCCTTGCTCCCAAAATTCCTACGTATTTGTTTCTGTATTTCCGTATACCGTACGATGTGTATATTTTGTTGTTGCCTGTTTGTCTTGTTTGCTTATTTTCGTTTGGTTTGATTTTGTCTGCGTGATAATATACCAAATTTTGAATCTAAGGTCTGATTATTAGCGATTGTTTATGGAAATAAACTTCCAATAGTTCGGGTGTATTTCTCTATCGATGTCACTTTATCATTTTCATTTTACTAGAGTACAATTGTCATGAAATTGTTGTTTGTTAACAACGGCTCTGTTTTAAAGACATCATCATGTTTTTTTCAAAATTGAAAGAGATGTTATAGAGTTGTTAAAGGCATTTACAATTAAGGTTTAAAGAAAAAGCGAATTTGATAAATATATGAGGTAAAATTTTTTGGGAAAATATATAAAAATTGGCGGGAAAAAAACACTGTATGTAAGCTTATTTCTTTGACTGCATATCAGCCCTAGACAGGCCATTTACTTCATAGCTCTCCCTTAACTCCCTTATGTGCTTCTCCTTTTCAATTTAGGTTGGCCTAAGTTTTTATCCCATTTCGCTGTTCATGACTTTTTCTTACCCTTCCGATTTGCTTCAGAAATGGTCTGAAGTCTACATTCCAAGCATTCTGCCTTCTTCCTATGACCTAAAACACTTGGGTCTTTAGTGCTCATTGCATTGTATCACTCATTTAATTATTAACGCATATATTAATGTGTTTACACTGCCAATTCCCTTTTAAATTTTATCTGAAATATGGCTGGCTTTCCATTGAATTTGTCATTTGACCATTTGATTAATTGTGGCATATTTCAATACCAAGAATTTTATTTCATAAACTTTAATACAGCGACCACCCCACCCATAAAATCTTTATGAAACCATCCTCATTACCATCACATCTATAAAAACCTGCTATCCTGTAAAATAAAATAAAAAAGTAAACCGGTCACCGTGGCAACAGTTAATTAAAAAGTTTTTTATCATTGCCCGAAGAAATAAAAACAAAGAAAATAATTTTAAAAAACAACATTTCATGTGCAAAAGTTTCAAAATTTGTTAAAAAATCACATTCTCAGTCGTTATCTTACACTCATCCGTGCTGTTGGTTACCTTTAGCGCGACGACAAAATTATGGACAAAAAATCAGTTGCCTCTACCAATTCGTTGTTGTTTATTGAAAGTGAAATAAAAACATGAAATAACAACAACAACAAAAATGTTAAAAATGAGAGACCAAATAACAGCCTGTAAATGACATCGAAATTTTTGCCAAACAACAGGACTTTCTCCCTTACCCCGTGCGTTTATGTGTATGCAGGTCGAAGTTAGTATAACTTTGTATGTGGTCATCTGTTGAAATTTCTGTTGAGAGAAAAAAACAACAACAATTGTTCTGCCATGCATATGTTCAGTACAAAACGGAAACTTTCTCTCAATACCACAATGTGTGGTGATTATAAGTAAAGTGGAGTGTGGGGGATGATTTTGTTTGGAACTGAAAAATTTTGTTTAAGTGTGTGTAAATATTAGTGCGTATGTGAGTAAGTTAAACACATAGAAGAGGAGGCAACATCTACCAAAAAAAATTAATTAAAATTTTCACATTTGTTACGTTTTTTATTTTATTTTCATTAAAAAAAAAACGAAGACCGAAATTATTTTCCTTTAACTTGTATTTCAAAGTATATTTTTATTAACATGTCATTTCATTTCTAAGACTGATAAAAATTATTAAAAGAAGTTTAAAATATTTTGTATACAAATATTTAATAGAGGAGGCCTCCATACTTTGTGGCATCATAAGATTAATTTTAATTGTTACTTATGATGCAAATTAAGCCTTATAAATATTTAAATAAAAACATCACATCAAATTAAATGACATCTGGCGAGGATAGATAATGCTGGAAAATATTTTGGGCATTCATATTCCTCTTCAGACACATGATTACTATAAAGCGAGTAAATTTTATTTACTTTTAATCATGAAGGAAAGGACATCAATTAAGGGTCTCAGGCCTATCGACATACATACATACTGCTACGACAATGAGGAACCTAGATACTGGTGTTTTGCTCTTACATCGCTTAACATTAAAAAATAAACAAAAAAATACAACAACAAACATCAACATAAAGAAATTATAACAAGTAAAAAGATACAACAACATACACATACATACATACATAATTGGTTATTACAACAATTCCGTTAGGATTACGACCTAGTTTCTCACACCACTTACGTTGTGTGTTAATTTTATACATAAGTGGCGGGACCTACAGTTTAAAGTCTACTCCTAACGACTTATTGAGAAACTTTTCATGGTAATTTTATTTATTCTCAGACCTTTGGCCACAAGACTACTGAGAGGAAGTCGCCGAAAATAATTATTTCTTATATTTCGTTTTTTTAGACCGTAGTCTAGTAAGTAGTGTGTTGGCTTATTAGACGCAAAAGCCAGGGTTCGAGCCCCAGGCCAGACATCAAAGACAAAATACAAAAAAGTATTTTTCAGCGACTTCCTCTCAGCAGATTTCTGGCAAAACTCTGAGAGTAAATAAAATTGCCATGAAAAGTTCCTCAAAAAACTGTCGTTCGGAGTCGACTTTAAACTGTAGGTCCCACACGATACAAATACACATTAACACTAACAATACAATGAACGTGTTGATTATCTAAAGCTGCACACACACATATGTACGACGAACCTGGTTGCGCATAGTACCAACGGTAACATAAGCAAACTACACAAACAACAATGCATTAGCAATAGAGATCTCGAGAAGGTGAGATCACGAACCTTCCACTTCAAAAATGTTCGTTAGACTGGTTGTGTCGGACTATAAAAGGGCTGGACAAAGCAGGCAGCAGTCAGAGTTAATTCAGTCAGCCTTGTGTGAAGTTGCGTGTGAACAAAATAAGTCGTGGTTGTAAAGATCCAGTGAATACTTGTGCGAACTAGTAAAGTGAATAAACAGATTATTATTGTTGTATCGTTAAGTTGTATACGGTGGCACACAAAAGTAATGTAAAGAATAAAGAGTTTAAGTGAAATTAAACACATATTTGTTTTTACTTTTTTCCAATTAACGAACTCATATTTAAACGTTTTTAAAAAGGTAAAAAACGTAACAATATAATTGTTATAACAACTATTATGACTTCTATGTAAATTTTCTTAAATATTAGTTTTCGTAAATTTTTCTTAATCTGGCATCTCGTAACCAGACAATCAGTTAAGCTTGTTAACAAACCAAATAATCAGCAGGCAGTTATTTATATCCATTATTGCTGTTCTTTCAAGCATTAGCAGGCCTAAACACTTGTGTAAATGATATTATTTGCTAACGATTTGATTAAAAAGTTTTCTTATTAAAAAGCAACAACAACAAAAAACAACAACAACTTTTACAAGCTTGTTGACATTTGAATTTATCTCTGAGTGGAGAACAAAAATAAATTCAAAAGTTTTTTAACCACAAACACATAAACAGCAATGAATAATACTTAGTAATCTTTCATGGAAAAGAAATATTTCCTTTCCAAAAGAGTGAAAATTTTGCTCAACTTTAACATTCATACGAAAAAATTAAGCTTTTTAAATAAAAAAAAAATTAAATTTGTAAAGAAAACTTTAGAAAAATTTTTATTTGAACTCTTAAGTTTTTTATTTGTATGAAACAACAGAAAACATGGTTGGCGTTGGAAGCTAGGTTGTGAACCTAAATAAGGAGTAGTAATTACGAAATAAGTAAGGTAAGGAATTTTTTCATTGAATTATCTCTTTCTTAAGGCATGGCATTTTGTTTTCGTATTAATTGATGTATGTAATCCACTATTATATTAGCGGAACCTCTGTATTGCTACATAGTACACCATACAGACTATATGCAAGGGTCCAGAAGGTGCTCTTTCCAAAAATATATGCAAAATTCTCTAGAAGATCAGTGGCCATTTTCGAACATATTGACTATATGGAAATGGTAGTCCGGAGGGTGCTCTTTCCAACCGTGGTAGTACAAGACTAATCTACTTATTGTCACTGTTAAACAGTTAACAGTGCTCTGTTAATAGCAAAGTTTACCGTCTTTGGTTTTTAAAATCGAATTTATCTTCATTCACGTAAACTTAAATATAAAAAAATATTTCTTCGGCGTTTTCCTCTCAGCGGATTTCTGGCAAAAATTCTGAGAATAAGTCAAATTGTCATAAAAAGGTTGTAAAAAAAAGTAAGTCTGAAAGTAAATAAAAAAAATGCCATGAGCAGTTTCTCTAAAAAATCTGTCATTCGGAGTTGCCATTAAACTGTAGGCCCCGCCACTTTTGCATAAAATTAACACAAGCTGGGTCGTAATCCTGACTATAAAGGGCTGTAAATAAGTAAATAAACTAAAACTTTTAAAACCTTGTACATGCGTTTTGCTTATAAAAATCAAAAAAGTGAATTGAAAAACCTCATATGCTTTCTCTGTGTTTTTATGCACTCAGTTTCTATGTGCATTCATAAATGGATTTCTATGAGAAAGGATTACGAAATAAATGTTAATGTTTATGCATGGTTTTGTGCATTTTTAATATTAATTCATGCTTTTGATGAATAAAATAGTTTTTCCTCTCTCTCTCTTAAAACTTTTGCACATAAAAAATTTTTCATTAAAGTTTCGCGTTTTGTTTTTCTTATGGTCGCTATTAGTAGAGTCGTTTATTAGTTCATCTATATGAACGTGCATATACGCGTATGTGTGAGCATGAAAATACGTTTTTCATTTTAATTTGCTATACGTGTAGAGAAATTTTATGTTTGCTTTCACTCTCTCTATGATTTTCTTACTTGTTTCTTTTAATGATTCTGTTAAAAACGTGGTTAATAGTCCACTTCAACTATGCATATGAGTTGAATGCAGTTGTAGCACCACTTCATGACCATTAAGTGAATTTATGCTTCTCAGTTTTATGCTTGAAAAAAGTTTTATTAGAAAAAGTGTAACTACTTTTGAGATTTTTGGAGAGAGAAACTGCAAGTTAAAGTCAGCAGAACGGTAATGTGATTACTTTTTTTCTTTAATTTGGCTGTCTTTTGCTCTAAGCCTATTGAACTAAGGAATTTCAGGTTGTTGCGCGGTTTTAACAACGCAAATTCCCTGTTCAGCACATGATAGTGATCCATTAATACTTCACAACTTCCAAAAATTCATTCTTATCGTCACAGAATCTACACGTCCGGCTCGAGGTAACCCCTATCACGTAAGTGTTCCCTGTTCATTTTGTTTAAGGTATATAAGCAGGGATATGCACCACCGGCACTTGTCTAATAATATTTCAATATAGTGTTACGAAAATGGAAGAATCTAGATACTGGTCTTTTACTTTTACATTACATTACATTACAACAAAAGCTAGAAAAACAAAAACAATGAACTTGTTTACAAATAATATAACAACAAACACCGGCATAAAAAATACAACAACAACACTACAAGAATAAACGTAAACAATGATGTTTACATTACGTAAACAATGATGTTTTCATTACGTAAACAATGATGTTTACATTTATAGAGGTTTCGAGAAGGCGAAGCTTCGAAAACTCGTATTCAAGAACATTCATCAGACTGTTTACCCTGCCATATAAAAGGCAAGGCAAAGCAGGCGAGTGAGTAGTTAGTAAAATTCAGTTAGACTTGTTTGAAGACGCGGTGTGTTTGAAGAGAGTAATCGTAGTTTGAAGATCTCCGTTACAAACATCTGTCGTATAATTGTCTAGTAATTGTTATTGTTTATGCAAAGAGTATACGCAGAGGAATAACAAAGGAAAACAATTGCTCTGGTTTACATCAAGTTGTGAACAGTGGCACACAGAATTGTGCGAATAATAAAGAATTTTAATTAAAACGAAACACAAATTTATTTTTATTTTTATTTGCAATCTCCGAGCTCATATTTTAAACGTTCTTAAAATGTAAAAACCTAACAATATGTTGCATACCGACAACATATAATTCGTTTTGCCTTCATTCACTGTTAGACTCATCTTGACTGATTCTCAAGCAGTAACGCTAAAGGCATGATGTCAATATTGTCCGAAAATCGTACCAGTGTAATGCGCTTTTTGCCGATCGCGGTACACTCTCTGTAATGAAATTTAAGGAGCTGCTTGCTAAGGGATTGCCTTATCTTAAAGCTTGGTTCAGAGAAATCCTTGACGGAGCTGAAGAAATTTTCAAAAATATTCTGCAAAGTCTTATAAGCATCGTAGGAATAGCAAGCTCAGACTGTCTGCGAAATATTAAAAATATTTTTTCTTTGGCGACTTCTTCTCAGCAGATTTCTGGCAAAAACTCTGAAAATAAACAAAATTGCCATGAAAAGTTTCTCAAAAATCTGTTGTTCCGAATCGACTTTAAGTGGCGTGAGAAGCTAGGTCGTAATCGTGTCTGAAGCACAGTATTGACCAATTATGTATGTATGTCTCTAGTGTTCATTGTAATGTAAAAATCTGGTCGATGGTAGACTGAAGCCGCATTTATCGCATGTGGCCTCGAGCTTAGCGAAGAAGGCATCTTTAACCACATCTTTATTTTCTTCTGTTCTGTTCATGATCTCAAACTAAGCTTGTACTGTATATTAAAGCTGAGATGTGGATAAAGAAATTAAAACTAATTTCCCAAGCATACATCTTGCCAATGTCACGAAGCCATTTAAACAATTTTCCTTTGTTTTACAAAAAGCAAGAAAAAAATTCTTCCACCAATACTTAGGCATTCAATTGCCCTTCTTGTCCGTTTCGTGCCATTACAAATACAATTCATATTTCATTATTATTTTTACAATGTTTGTTTTTATTATTATTTTTGTTGATTTTCAAGAAAATAAATTTTCATTTCCAAAAGTTTATTTATGACCATGTCCAATCCAATGACTTCGGTTGTTTGGTTTTTATTTGTTTTCATAAATTTTTGTTATTCTTTCGGTAATTTATTGTTAATGAATTATGATCTCTTTAACAGAAGAAACGATTATAATAAGTGATGTTTTATTAAGTTCAAAGGTCATTGTAATCATCATCATCATCGTCCGCATATATACAAACACTCACTCAACACATACTTAAAGGAGAAGATAGAAAAACGCCTTCTAACATACTTCTTTTTTCTTCCAGCTTCTTAACAACTTAGAAGGGGCTAAGAACGAATGCTATGAAAACATAAGGGGAAGTGTGCGATATCGTAACAGAATAACTTGAAACATAAACAACATAATTTATAAAATAAAACAAAAATCATAAGAAAGAAAAAAAATTATGAACATTATTTACAACCATCAACAGCAAACCATCAACCACTCACTTAAGAGGAGAGAAGAAAAAATAAAGAAAACAGAAGCACAGGCAAGCAAAAACTAAACACAGAAACATAGTAAAGCACTGCAACGGAAAAAAAGAACGCTGAACTACAGCCAGTGGGTGTTTATATGATGAGTCAGCAGCACATGGAAAGAATACAAAAAACAAAAAAAAAAGAAAACCTAGAGAGAGAAGACCAACAAAAATAGTTTATTATACTCCAGAGACAGAGATGATAATAGAAATATTAAGTAAATATTTTCATGATATAAAAATTTATTTGTCCATTGGCAAAGAAAACATAAAACTTTTTCTGATTTAAGGGCATTTGTAATAAATTTTTTGTGTTCACTTTTGTTGTTATTGTTATGGTCTCATTTTCTAAGGCAGGCAAAAAGAGAAAACAATAGAATCAAAAAATCTAAAGTAAAAAAATACAACTCTGTTAACCATAGATTGACAAAAATCAATCACAATCTCACAACAATGTTGCAATCATTGCCTTAAGAATTCTAATTACTCTATGGAATAAAGGTATAAATGACCACATATGGATATTCTTTTGGGGACATTTGATTCTATAATTGCTTATAAGAGAAACAACATAAAGTGTTGTCTACGTCTTCGCAGCATTCCCACAGTTCGGGTTGATCAGAGGCAATCCCAGCAAATTGGAGTGGAACAGAGAGTACTGTTGGTTAAGACAACCGATTAGTGTCCACCAAACATGTACTCCATTAAGCAAAGTTTGTTCCACTATTCCACAACAAGTGTGAGAGAACACCGATGTTGCCGATATTTACTTCCCTTACCAAATGAACCTCTTCCATAGAGGCAGTATTGATTCTTCAAGTTTAAAGTTCAGTAACCAACTTCATAAGAGGTTCACTAATATTACCCTTATTAAAGTGTTAACCAGTGATTCAATAGATAAGAATTGCATAAAAATTCATTCGTCAAAAAATTACGACAAAATTCCATGACTACAAATGTCATCATCACCATAGCAGAGGGTTAAAGGATAAAGAGCATTAAAAACAGATTCTGGATGAACCTCGTTGAAGATGCCCTAGACGCCAATGAAAGCTACCAGTGAATTGAGTTTTATGCGTAGTCTAAATCAAGTGTGCCTCAGCTTTAACGCGGAAACAACCTTCACCTCTCTCCACTTAGCAGGTACATACATGAGAGTACTTAAGACCACCTTCTCTGCAGTCAGGGAATCTACATCAAAATCAAGTTTGAATCCTGCAAATGACAAAAAAAAAATGTCATAACAATTTTCAAATATAATTTCGACTAGGTAATCCATCTGAAAGTTGTCCTGACTGTTGCTTCCTTGCACGGGGGACTTTAATGTCATAAACTATCGGGTCCGCCATCTAACGTTTTTTTCTTTCAACTAGTGCTTAGCTCATATTTGATTTGACAGATAATTAATTTTATCCTTCCGCTGAACTAATATGGTTGTGTATACGATTGAACAACGCTGGGAAATATTGCGACATTACTTTGAAAATCATGGTAATGTTGCAGAATGTGTGCGAATATTGCGTAGGGATTTTGGAAGAAGAGACGCACCGTCAGCTCCGTATGTTCGTTATCTTGTGAAAAAAGTGAAAGAAACTGGCATCCTCATCGATAAACCAAAGCGTGAAAAGCCAAAAAGAGTGCGTACACCCGAGAATATTGCTGCTGTGGCAGCAAGTGTGCGTGAATCACCATCAACATCAACTCACCGTCATTCTCAACAATTGAACATTTCGGAGACATCATTGAGACGAATTTTGCATAAAGACCTTGGTATGACGCCATAAAAAGTCCGATTGGTTCAGGAGTTGAAGCCAATTGACCATCCAATGTGTTTTCGCTTCGCTAAGTAGGCCTGCGATCGACTTACAGAAGACGCCGATTTTGGCAACAGAAAATCATCTTTTCAGATGAAGCTCATTTTGATCTTGGCGGGTATGTAAACAAGCAAAATTGTCGCATTTGGGGCACAGAAAACCCGCACGCATACACTGAAAAGCCGACGCACCCAAAACGAGTCACTATTTAGTGTTTACTGTTTCTTTGAAAATGAGCAAGGAGTGGCCGTTACAGCCAATGGCGATCGTTATCGAGCCATGTTGATCGAATTTTCGTTCACAAAAATTGAAGAGGAGGACATTGTCAACATTTGATTTCAACAGGACGGCGCTACGTGCCACACAGCCGAAGCTACACTCGATGTTTTGCGCCCTGTTTTTGAAGATCGCATTATCAGCCACTGATGTTGTTTGGCCACCACGGAGCTGCGATTTGACACCGTTGGACTATTATTTGTGGGGTGCCGTCAAAGATAAGTGTTACGCCGACAAGCCAGAGCAAATTGACGCTTTAAATGACAATATTCGTGAAGCTATTGGTGAAATGCAGCTGCACACAATCGATAATGTGCTAAAAAATTGGACCGATCGCGTAGGCTACTGCATGGCCAGCCGAGGCAGCCGTTTGAATGAAATTATTTTCCATTATTAACCGGAAGGATTGTACTTTCAACTAAAAAAAGAAATTTTGAGAAAATATTCAGTAGTTTTTTTTTAAAGCATTTTAAAAAAAAGTTATTTGACGGACCCCTTAACGTCATTGACAGGCAAGGCAGTACCACTTTTTGAAAACAGATTTTTGCGACTTGTTTATATCAACATTTAAGTGATTACCCTTATTCTTTCCGTGCCTTACGTTGGAATACAGGAAAGATAGTTTTATATATGTAATTAAAGTCTGTGACCCTTTTTTTAATGCCCTCGTGACTTTTTTTATTTTTTTTTTCAAGAATTGCTTTCCAGTGATTGTAGCATGATTTTACAGTCGTCAATACCAACACAACATTTCATGTGCATAAACAAAAGAAAATCCGATTGCATATGAGCAGCGACCACTTGCCTCAATGTCGCTGACCGTCGCTCCAGCGTATAACACAACTATAGTAATGCGCACATGCGACGATCATTTGATATTTTGTTGTCAGGGCGCCGTCTGCATTGGTTTGCATATAATAGGCACAATGTGTGTTGTTGTTGTATTGCATTGCTAGTGATCATGTGTGGCTCTCTTCATACTTTACCGTGAGAATTAATATTCTTATAACGGATTTAGGTGTGAAGCCTTTCAAAATACAGCTGGTGCAAGAATTGAAGCCAAACGACCTACCGCAACGCAGAATTTTTAGTGAATGGGCTCTTGGAAAGTAGGCCGAAGATCCACTTCTTTATCGAAAAATTGTGTTCAGCGGCGAAGCTCCTTTTTTGGCTCAATGGTTACGTAAATAAGCAGAATTGTCGATTTTGGAGTGAAGATCAGCCAGAAGCATTGCAAAAGCTACCAATGCATCCAGAAAAAGTCAGTTTGGTGCGGTTTATGGGCTGGTGGCATCATTGGACCGTACGTAACTGTGAATGGTGAGCGCTACCGTGAGATTGTATCCAACTATTTTTTGCCCAAAATGCAAGAGCTTGACTTTCATGGCATGTGGTTTCAACAAGACGGTGCCACATGCCACACAGCACGCTTAACAATAGACTTATTGAGAGGCGAGTTCGGTGAACATTTTATTTCACATTCGGGACCGGTCAAATGGCCGCTTAGATCTTGCGATTTAACGGCTTTAGACTATTTTTTGTGGGGCTATGTTAAAGGTCATGTCTATACAGACAAGCCCGCTTCAATTGACGCATTGGAAGACAACATTGAAGCATTTACTCGTGAGACACCGGCCGAAATCTTGTAAAGTGTATGCCAAAATTGGACTAAGCGGACGGACCATTTGAGGCGCAGTCGTGGTCAACATTTGCATGAAATAATCTTCAAACATTAAATTATATGGATCGTACTATCGATTCAAATAAAGATTTCATGCATTTTTCTGAATTTTATGTGTTTTTTTTAATTTTCCTATAGCTCTTAAAAAATCACCCATTACAATACAGATGAGCTTCATACCAAACTTGTTAATTTTTCTCTGTTAAATTTTTTGGTGTCAATGCAAAAGTTCAAATTTTAAATGTTGAAATATTTTAATGATGCTGCTTTATAAATACCAACAAATCCTCTAACCAAATTTGTAATTTTCATTTGTAAGTTAAATTTTTTGGCAACTATGCCAACATAACAAACGAAATCATATCCAAATCTCTTCAAATATTTAATCTTCCTCCCTTACTCAACTATTTCAATCAATTAGTTTAACCAGCGTTAGTTTTAAAACGTAGTTTTTAAACAAACAATATTGCCAGCAACAGTTACAATTATCCGCCCTGGAAAACATCCAGACTTCTTTTTTCCATTTTCTTTTTGTTTTTTGCCTCTACAGTTGTTGTTTTTATTGCTCTTTTTATAACACTTAATTGGAATTCACTATTGGCAACACATTAACGCTTGATTGGTAAAAGAGAATCATAATGGCATACACATTGTATGTATGTAGGTGAACATGTGAGTTTTTTAAAGGCACAGCATGCAGGCGCGTATAAAAATGTGCACACACATTCTAAAATACTTAGAATCTCACATACATACACCCACAAACAGTGTTTTTGTGAATTTAGTTGAACCTTTTATTTCTTTGTTTACAATCGCTACGTTACCGCCATGCCTGTATTTAAAGCAGTCAAGTGCAAATTTTTAATGATCTTTACTCTCGCTTTACAGTTGATCTCATATGTATGCTCACATGCATTAGAACATATATTTTATATGTAGGATGTCTTTTGTTTTAACAGGTTCGTCGGAAAAAAAACGCACACATAACGAATGCTTAAAACAAAAGGCTCTCTTGCACAAGAGATATGTACATAAGGACTCATAAGCAATGAGGAAATTAGATTGCGAACAGCGGAACATAAAGAAAATACTGAACAATTGTGGCAGCATAAAGAATTTAAAAGTCTAGAAGAACCTACGCCATCGTAATGTTTCATAATAGGAATGTTTGGCTTCAAAGACCCGTCAGCAAACTTGTATCATAAAAGAGTCAGTTTATTTCAAATTATTACCATTGGAGAGAATTATGAGAGAACCAGTTCGTAAAATATAAAGTTACATACATACATAATTGGTCATTACAGCCCTTCAGTCAGGATTACGACCTAGTTTCTCGCACCACTTATGTTGTGTGTGTTAACTTTATACATGAGTGGCGGGACCTACAGTTTAAAGTCGACTCGGAACGACAGATTTTTTAGAAACTTTTAATATAAAGTTACACTTTTGATTACTTATATAGTCAGGATTAGAACCCAGATTCTTAAATCATGCCATGTTGTGTATGTTAATTTTATCCATAAGCCGAGAGGCTTACAGTTTCAGGTCGACTCCAAATGACAGATTGGACAGTCTCTTCATGGAAATTTTCATTTTACTCTCAGACTTTTTGCTATAAATCTACTAAAAAGAAGGCCACGATGAAATATTTTTACACGTTTGTAAATGAGATGTCTGGCCTGCGATTTGAACCATGGCCTTACATCTAATAAACCATCACACAACATAGAAGACTACAGCACTTTCACATACAAAATGTATAACTTTTCTAGGCTTGGGGTCATAAATCAGTCTGAATTTATTCGATGGCATGGATTAGTTTGGATTTAAGGTTCGCTGTAATTTGTGGCTTATTCGCATATACCTGCATCTTAAGAAAACGTCACGAGAAGAAGTCTAACAGGATCAAATAATATGATCTCGGTGGCCAAATCATATTATCACCATGTAAGATAACCATGCCCGCAAATCGATTACGAAGAATATCCAAAGTGGCATGAGCTGTATACTACATAGCGCTTTCCTGCTGAAACCACATGTCATTGTTTTCCAAAATTCCATTTAATTCAATCCAAGGGAAGTTAATAATCATCAGCGTATAATACTCGCTATTGATAGTGATTGGTCTGGCCGACATCGTTCTCAATGACGCCACCAATACAAAATCTACACCAAACAGTTGATTTTTTGAGAAGCATTGGATGCTGTTAGGTTAGGTTAGGTTTGAGGACGTGTACTTGTCAATTAAGACAAGTAAAGTACCCGGAGGTCGAATTGACCCATTTTACAACGTCCTAGTTTCTCACATCACTTATGTATGTTGTGTGTGTTAATTTTATACATGAGTGGCGGGAGCTACAGTTTGAAGTCGACTCCGAACGACAGATTTTTGAGAAACTCTTTCATGGCAATTTTTATTTACTCTCAGAGTTTTTGCCAGAAATCTGCTGAGAGGAAATCGCCGAAGAAAATACTTTTTTGTATTTTGTCTTGATGTCTGTTGGGTCTCATGTGAATTGGTAGCGTCCCAAATTTGAAAATTTTGTTTGTTCACATACCCAATCATCCAAATTCGGCTATCATTTCTGAAAGTGATTTTTCAATCAACATTAGATCAGTTTATAACTGCTCCCGAGTCCTATCAACGAACACAAACGTTGTTGTCCATGGTCGTTTATTTTCAGTTTCTAGGCCAGTTGAATTTTGTACGGATTTAACTTTAAGTTACAATGCAAAATTCCCCAAGTTGTGCTCTGCTAAAGACTGAGTTCTTGTAAGTGACGCCTCAAATTCTCCTGCACATTCTCTTGGACAGCGGTGATGTTTTCGTCAAACATTGCATTTTGTCGAGTGAGGGGTGTTACTCTTTCGATTATTGAAGTAGCGGAGTCGCTATTATCTACCACATTTCGAATAGTCATCTCAATAGGACGTGTATGTCGATTGTAAATTAGACGAGCGACGTTGTCCGAACAGAACACCCATGTTGATAAAACAAATTTATTATTTGGACGTGTTGTAGGTAGTTCGCTTTCTTATTAGACGTAAAGCATCGGTTCAAACCCCGGGTTAGCAACACGAAATATGAAAAATATTCTCAAAAACATGTGGATCGGCGTCGATTTTATAAGTGCAGGTCCTGCCACTCATGTGTAACATAAGTGTTATGAGAGTATGTATGTAATGTGGGAATATTTCAATTTTATTTATTAAAAAGTTTTCGATTTAAAATGATACTCGTTGGAAACTGCCTCTGAAATAAATGACAACTAAGGGGTCCGCCAAATAACTTTTTTTTTGAAAATGCTTTAAAAAAACTACTGAATATTATCTCAAATTTCTTTTTTTATTTGAAAGTACAATCCTTCCGGTTAATAATCGAAAACAATTTCATTCAAATGGCTAAATCGGCTGGCCATGCAGTAATCTACACCAGAAGATGCCGATTTTGGCAAAAAAAATCATCTTTTCAGATGAAGCTCAAATTGATCTTGGCGGGTATGTAAACAAGCAAAAATTGTCGCATTTGAGGCACACAACACACGCATGCATAGATTGAAAAGCCGACGCACCCAAAACGAGTCACTGTTTGGTGCGGATTTTGGTGCAGAGGCATAATTGGGACATTTTTCTTCGAAAATGAGCAAGGGGTGGCCGTTACAGTCAATGGCGATCGTTATCGGGCCATGTTGAATGAATTTTTGTTCACAAAAATTAAAGAGGAGGATATTGGCAACATTTGGTTTCAACAGGACGGCGCTACATGCCACACAGCCGAAGCTACACTCGATGTTTTGTGCCCTGTTTTTGAAGATCGCATTAGCAGCTGCAGAGCTGATGTTTGGACTATTATTTTTGGGGTGCCGTCAAAGATAAGTGTTACACCGACAAGTCAGAGACAATTGACGCTTTAAAGGACAATAGTCGTGAAGCCATTGGTGAAATACAGCTGCACACAATTGATAATGTGCAGCCATTTGAATGAAATTATTTTCCATTAATAACCGGAAGAATTGTACTTTCAAATATAAAAGCAATTTGAGAAAATATTCAGTAGTTTTTTTAAAGCATTTTCAAAAAAAAAAGTTATTTGGCGGACCCTTTAGTAAGCCTCTGAACACTTATTAAAACTGAAATCGCCACTCATGGAAACCACCTACAATTTTTATGTTCAACATCACTTTTGTTAAAACACCTGTTTGTCCCAAAGCCCTTTCTGCCATAGTAATCAATTATTTCCTTTTCTTCTTGTGTATTTTTTGTTTTAAAAATATTGTTTTCTTCTTTTATTTTTTTCACGTACAATATTGAATTTTAATACAAAATTTATTAAATTGCAGGAAAATGGAAAGACAAAGTATAAGTAAAGTGTGTAATAAAAAGTGGCAACAAAATTACTACTCTTAACAGTTGATGCAAATTTTATATGAGCACACCAATAGAGCCATATATGCACACATACGATTACGTTGAAACTTTATAAATTGGCACGTTTTAAAGGTTGAAGGCAAAAGGAGACACATTTTTAAAAATTATATAAAAGAGAGAAATTGAGTTGGAAAATATTTAAACATACATTTTAATAATAGACGTACGGGTTGAATGCAGGTATTATTATTGAAATTCATTCTGTAATTCTAGCAAGAGAAATAAATTCAAATGGCATGCAATGTAGTTAAATAGTATATCAATTTGGGAGAAAGTATCCCAAATAGAGTTGATAAAGAAAATAAAGTATACATCGCACTGCCACGTTCTTTGAGACTTCAAGGAAGCACATTAGAACAAGGAGACATTAGAATACCATTCTTTCTTTTTGTGAGAAATTTAGTGAAGAAGCTTTTTCGTTATTTTATGAATTTTGTACATGCTTTGAAACCAGTAACACATATTCTTTCTATAAAACCAACAACAAGTTTTTTTTGTTGAAGTTCATTTCATAAAAACCAATGTTCCTACAAAAGCAATTCGAACGTATTGTTTATAGCGCTCTTTGTGACAATATCACGTATCGGTAGTGATAATGACATTGAGCACTTAGTCAAATAAGGGTTTAACATACTTTAATGGAGATGTTTAATTTAATGAAGGCAGAATGATTTAATTTGGCAGGCAACAATATTTTAATTTATTTGCTGACCAATAGGTGGACATGAGTTATTATTGAATTTTTCCCTTAGGCAAACCCCAAAACTGTGCAATGTTTGAAGAAAGTATACGAAACACTCTTGTCTTCATCCCATTAATTGAATAGAAAGGGGGACATAAAAATGTGACAAATAATTTATGTGAGCTGGTAGCTGCATACTCTGTTAAAAGAGGGACTATTTTGTAGTACACACATGGAACAAGAACGGAAGTTAACGCAATAGCAGGAGTTTATGGTTCCAGAATAAAGTATACCACGCCCGTGCGCAAACTCGAGGGCAAGTTAATGTCACCATAAGATGTTCTCAATTCAACTTGGATAGGGGGTACAAAAGACAAGACGTTACCTGTCAGTCAGGACATCATTTTCGAGCACTCGGCTCGTATTGAGTTAAATTGCAGATAATACTGAAACTATCTGTAGGAAAACTAAATGGACTCTCTGCTAGATCCCAGGTAATTTGAAAATTCAGGATAATTGGCTAGAAAACGTGTTCTCATGAATAATGTTTTACACGCAGGCGGATGTTTAGAAAGGTATATTCTATGAAAGGGTAGATAGAGAAGAGCAAAGACTCTTCTCAAACCAAGTGGATCTAAGGCAATCTACACTTTTGTTAGAAAATTCCAAAAGATCAGATTTGAGTCATGCATTAGACTACCAAGACTTTAACTTGAGGTTAATGAAAGGTTTTTGACAAGGCTCTCTAGACTCAGAGTACATTTATTTACAATGGGGGTTGTCACGAGACAACCGTAGTATAGTAAGTAAGTACTTAATAGACGTAAGGCCACGGTTTAAACCCCAGGTCCTACATCTAATGCAAAACGAAATATGAAAAATTATTCCTTCGGCGACTACCTCTCAGCAGATTTCTGGCAAAAACTCTGTCATGGAAAGTCTCTAAAAAATCTGTCGTTTGTAGTCGGTTTTAAACTGTATGTCCTGCCACACATTGATAAAATTAACACACCCAACATAAGTGGTATGAAAAGCTAAGTTGTACTTCTGACTGAAGAGTTGTAATGACCAATGTCAATATCTATGTATGTAAGGATATAAAAATATAACGAAAACTTCCGTAGCATACCACGTATTAACTGCAGTATTAATATTAAAAAATATTTCTTTTAATTCTTACAAAGGCTTTGTTTCCTGTTCATTATCTCTCTTACTTGCTTTACAGTTGTATTACTGTTACTGTTACTGTAAGTCGTATAAAATTTCATTTTCCATATTAATCGCCTTGTAACAACACCAGCAAAATATTGTTTTAATCCATCTTTTCAAAAGTATTAATTGTCGTTATTAATTCGTTTGCAGCAGCATTTCTCTCATGTAATGACAACCTGGCCATGGACAATTTCTTTATTCGATCATTGTCCGTTATTAAATACTACGATATGTATGGAAATTAATATGTAGGGTTTCTGGCATGGAAGTGTAACTTAATGGCCATATTTTTTTACATCCATCGCCATACCTTGTATACGATGTTTCAGTGTCCTCTTTGCAATAATAGCTGTTGTTGCCTTAAGCACTTATATTTGTGGTAAAATTTTTATGTGTCAATATATTGCAAACCCAATAAACCGCGAAGTGGAACTATGTGTGTACAAATAGCAGATGCAATACCAATTATTACGTTTTTACCTTTTAAAAACGTTTAAAATATAAGCTCGCAGATTGCAAATAAAATAAAAATAAATTTGTGTTTAATTTGAATTAAAATTCTTTATTATTCGCACAATTCTGTGTGCCACTGTTCACAACGTTATGTAAACAGCAACAATTGCTTTGTTTGAATTCTTTGTATAAACAATAAAAATTACTATATAATTATTCGACAGATCTTTGTAACGAAGATCTTCAAACCAAGATTACTCTCTTCAAACGCACCGCGTCTTCATGAAAGACTGACCGAACGTTTATTAACGCACTCATATAGTTTGGCTTGCCTTTTATAAGGAAGGTAAACAGTCTGATAAATGTTCTTGAAGGCGAACGTTCAAGACTTCGCCTTCTCGTAATCTCTATAAATTTAAACGTCGTCGTTTGCGTTTATTAATATAATATATTATGTTGTTGGTATATTTTTGTTTACTTGTTTACCATTTCTTTTATGCTTGTATTTGTTGTTATATTAAGCAGTGCGATAATTTGTAAACAGGTTTGGTTACTGCACTGTTTTGTTTTTGTAGCTTTTGTTTATAATTTTAATGTTAAACGGTCAAAACACCAGTATCTAAATTTTTCCATTTTCGTAACACTATCATCAAGTGGCATAAAGTTCGAATTCTATTCAGCAAGCAATTTTGAATGTAAAAACAGAGAACTTTTGACGGCTAGATTACAACGTAGTACAGGTCTGTTACTTTCTTGCAGCAATAAAAAGCAATTGGCGCCTTAGTTCTGTACTGTGTATTCATATTCCAAGTCAGTTTATTATCCTGCTCTAAACATTTGGATGTTCTGAGCCATTGAAGCTTATAGATGCATAAAAGGGTGTACTCTGGTATATTTATTAAAGGTCCTGATATTAAACTTTCTTATATGCAGCCTGATCACTGCATTGTACTCAAAGCAGATGTTGTGAGTATTTTTGAAACCAGCGCAATGCTTTTTATCGCGGTAGTTAAATAAGTAGTACGTTGGCTTATTACGAAACGAAATATGAAGAGAATACTTCCTTCGGCGACTTGATGTCAGCAGTCTTCTGGCAAAAACTCTGAGAGTAAATAAAATTGCCATGAAAAGCCACTCATTAATAAAATCAACACACTCGGCATGAGTGGCCGTAATCCTGACTGATGGGTTGTAATGGCTAATTATGTATGTATCAGAGATCAGCAATGAATCGTTTTTTCGCTACTCATGAGTACTCATGCAATTTTGAGTATGGGTGAGTCAACAGTGTTGAAATCCAACTACTCTGATTTATTCGTACTCAGTACAACATTGATTTATAAGTACAAGTTGCAATGAGTATGAGTACAACGTTGACATCAAACTCATAACATTCGAACTACGTTTGATTCATACGCCTACTCATTCAGATTCATTAATTTAGAAGAATCCTTTGAATACTTATAAATGATTCGAATCATTCGTCAAAATTTACAGTATTAGTTGTTGTTGCATTTACAAACAAAGAAGAAAGACACATAAACAAATAAGACAAAGACAGCAAGCAGAGCAAACACACAACCTACTTGTGAGTATTGTAATGTTCGTACGAGAATCATACTTATTTTGTGATTCGTGTATACGATGAGTCATGGCGAGTCGAAATCAATACCATCATGCGTATTGTTAAGTATGAGTACCATGAGTATTTCAAACTTTGAATATGAGTAGTACGAGTATGACATTAAAATAAGTATGAATGCGTATAAGTATCAGAAATTATAAGTATGATTCGAATCTACTCATCGTTTTGAATACTCATTGTTGACCTCTGGTATGTATGGAGCTTCTGAGGCCTTGAGGCTCATAGATGCGTGAAAGAGTGTGCTCAGCCTGACCACTGCCGTATTTTCAAGGCAGATGTGATTGGCATTTTGAAACCGTCGTCTAGTAGGTAGTACGTTGGCTTATCAGATGAGAACCCGTGGTTCTACCCCTACGAAATATGAAGAGAATATTTCCTTCCTTCCTTTCTCAGCAGTTGTCTGACAAAAACTCTGAAAGTAAAATTGCCATGAAAAGTTTGCCAAAAAGTCGTCATTCAGAGTCGGCTTTAACCTGTAGGTCCTGTCACTCATGGATAAAATTAACACTTACTATATGGTTATGTCGCTCGTAATCTTGTCTAAAGGTTTGTAATGAATCATTTGAAATCAAATTTTTATGAACTTAAGAACAGGTGCTTATAAACAGTGCTTATATCAGACTCTTTATTTAAAGTTGACAAATTTCCTCAAACTTATCGTGAAACCTTTGGGGTTATTGGGTTTCTATAGAAATTTCTGCGGTTTTACTTCTGTGGCAATATGACTCTTTTCTTTGGGATTGTATAAGTATTTGCAAGAGCGATATCACATGCAGCATCGCAACGATTGCTACTGCTACGTTCGTGAGACTGAAGCAACGTATGTTATTTAATGCAGTCCCCAGAGTATGTGACGACATTTGTGCTAAGTGTACATGATGCCATTATATTACTGGCTGTCGTTGAGTGAACGATAGTATTCTACAATATTATGTGCAACATGTTGAAATAGATTTATTGCATACCAGGGAGAGATTTACTACTACTGCTGCTGTTGGATACATTTCGTGGGCATCTTTATTTTTAACATTCTTATAAAGAAATGAGAAATATTTTATTGATAAAGTATTTGGAATTTAAGTTTCGGTGTTGATTATTGTGGGAAAATTTATTAACCCAAAAAGAATTGTTAATGCCCTCTAACGAAATTATTAATCTACATCCACTTTCATAGCTCCATTACATTTATAACACTCGTATATATTTTCGTTTACTCTCCATGATGTTCAATGCCTTTTAACACTTAATCGTACAAAATTAACACTTTCTTCCCTGTTTCTTTCTTATATTCCTTCATTGAGCTTAAAAAACTCTTACTTACAATTTCCTGTATTTCATTTACTGCCCTAGTTTGCAAACAGTTGAACAATTTTCTTAACCGACATGCCATTGCTTTGGTTATAAACACTTGATTAGCCAGAAATTCCCAATTAAAACCACGAAAAATAACATTTCATCGCAAAAAAAAACGAAGCAATAAGAATAACAAGTATACTACCGCAGTGAAACATAAACGCTGGCGGATTTTGAAAATAAATGTTAAAAAAATCTTTGCAACAAATAATTACAATTACAGTTACGCCACTATTAGTTTACTTCCGTTTCCAACCGGTATAGCTAAGTAATGATGGCTAATTTTATAGTGTTGGTTGTGGCACCTGTTGTCTCTCTCTTTCTCTCTCTCTCTCTCTTTTCCCTCATTTATATCCTTCCATCTTGTTGTGTTGGTTTAGAAGCTCATGATATTTCTTCCTTATTATGGCGGTTTTTTTCGCTTTAATGTTGCTCTTTATCTACAACGATTGGTTTGTTATGGCTACGTAAAGTTTCTTTTTATTATGCTGTTTATAACCTCAGGGTCGGAAGAGTATTCGTTTAAATTTTTCTCTTTTAGAAGGAGACCAAGAGCGTCTACTAAGGAAAAAATACTCAATTATTTGGTGTTTTTATATTGAGACTTAAAAGATGTGAAGCATTAAACATTTGTTGTAGAATTTTTTTATTTTTCAATGGCTTAATTGAATTGCATTGAAACATGCAAATTAGTAGCTTGTCAAACTATATTAAGACTTAGTTTAAGACTTAATTAAGGAAAATTAGTACAGAAAAGAAAGAAGAAACGAAGTCACCGTACTCTAATAGGTAGTGTGTTGGCTTATTAGACGTGAGGCCTCGGTTCAAACCCCAGGGCAGGCATCTCCAACTGAACGAAATCCGAAAATATATTTCTTCGGCTATTTTCTCTCAGCAAATTTCTGGCCAAAACTCTCCACTCCTAACAACAGATTATAGAGAAACTTTTCATAACAAATTTATTTTCTCACAGAGTTTTTGCCAGAAATCTGCTGAGAGGCCGTCGTTGAAAAAATTTTTTTTGTGTTTCGTTTTGCTGGAAATTGTCAAATAAGCGAACACACTCCTACTTGACTACAACAACTTATTTGCATACCGAATCATATTGTCATGGTTTTACCTCTTAAAAACGTTTAAAATATGAGCTCGTAGATTGCAAATAAAATAAAAATAAATTTGTGTTTAGTTTTAATTACAATTCTTTATTATTCGCAAAATTCTGTGTACCACTGTTCACAACATTATGCAAATAACAACAATTGCTTTGTTTGTTATTCCTCTGTTTATACCCTTTGCATTAACAATAACAATTACTAGACAATTATTCGACAGATCTTTCTAACGGAGAACACAATTACTCTCTTCAAACACACCGCATCTGCATACAAGACTGACTGGACTTTTACCCACTCAGTTGCCTGCTTTGCCTTGCCTTTTATATGGCAACATAAACAGTCTAATGAATGTTCCTGAAGGTGAATGTTACTGACATCGCTTTCTCGAGATCTCTATAAATGTAAACATGTAAACATCTTTGTCTCATTATTGTTGTTTGTGTATTTGGTTTACTTTTATTCTTGTGGTGTTTGTTGGTATATTTTTGTTTACTTGTTTATCACTGTCTTTATGCGGGTGTTTTGTTTTTGTAGCTTTTATTTATAATTTTAATGTTATCGATGTAAAAGCAAAACACCAGTATCTAGATTTTTCCATTTTCGTAACAATTTTTAACTGTGGACTTTGTTCAGTAGCGTATTAAATAAAAACGAATAAAACGAAATGCCCTACTCAAAACTGATTTTCGATCTTTTCGACACCCTCAAATTACTTTAAATGCAAATCTTTTAAATTTTGTTAAAAGAAAAAAAAAGGAATCACAGAGAAAAAACCCAAAAACCTACAATGAAATTGCTTTCGAATATGCTGAAATCACAGAAAAACAAATAAATTTTTCATATGAAACTGACAAGAAGATTATAAACAAACAGATGAGTGAGAAGGATAAACAGACAGGCAAATGCATAGAGAGACTAGAGATTTGACAAATGTGTCGAGAGTTAATAAAAATCAGATTTGTTTGCATAGAAAATATCTCCCTCTCTACTCCATTTACTCACTCATACTAGAGGATAGGAGGACAACAAGTTTATTTAAATTTTTTTTTAAACCAAAGCAATGTAAATTTCAAGTTAAATTCGTTTTTGAATTCTTTTTTGGCCAATAAATTTATGCGCATTAGTTAAGCATATGGAAATTCTTGTTTAGTAAAAATACTTACATACATACTTACTTACAATATTTAATCTTGCACATATACAGGGCAATTTTTTTACACTCAGAGTTTTTTTCAAAAATCTGCTGAGAGGAAGTCGCCGAAGAAATCTTTTTTCATATTTCGTTGTGTTGGAGATGTCTGTCCTCGGGTTTGAACTGTGGATTCACGTCTAATAAGCCAACACACTACCTACTGGACTACGGCGACTTTTATTATTGGAATTGGATTGGAAATTATAAAGGGTGGACCCTTTAAAATTTAAAACTTAAAAATGCTATCAAAACAAAAACAGTTTGAAATTTTGCTAAATTTATGTTTTTGTTGGGAACACGTGGAGGATACACTGCAATATAGCCTAGAACTGTAGTTTTTGTATTTACTTTTAGGTTAGGATATCTGGAAAAAATTTTAAAATTTTTAAAAATCCATTAGAATTGTCATATCGTAGCTTGTAAATGTTCTTTAATTCCAAATTAATGGTATACGTACTATTTAATTGTCATTGAAATATTTATTACTCATACGCACCATATGACATGTAGTAGAATATTGACTCTGAAAAGTATGCAATAAAAATTCTTTGATTTTGTCATGTACGAAACCGATGTAATTAAATATCACTCATACGTCACATATGTATGTATGGATTTTACATAATAAACATGAACATATTATCAGTGACTAAATACAATGGCTGAGCGGGTGATTTAAAAGTTTAAATTTAAAAATGCATTTAAAGAAAAAGGGTTTGAAATCTTGCAATATTTATTTCTCTGTTGTGAAGTACAATTGTTCCGATTAGAAATGCGAAATTATATCATTCATATGACTGCCACGACTGGCCTCACAGTACCTCATTCGATCGAACCAATTTTCGCAAACTTTTTCGAGTGTATGGGGTCGTATCACGGCAATGGCATCACGAATGTTGGCCTTCAAATGCTTAATTGTCTCTGGTTTGTCGACATAGCATTTTTCTTTAACAGCGCCCCACAGAAAATAGTTCAACGGTGTCATATCGCAGCTTCTTGGCGGCCAATTGACATCACCATTTCGGCTACTTAAATGGTCATCAAACGTTTGAAGCAATAAATCGATTGTTTCATGAGATGTGCGGTAAATTGCACCATCCTGTTGACAACAAACATCGTTAACATCAATAAACCGTGAAAAGCGGGTACAATAAATCGGTTAGCATAGTGCAATAGGTAGGTATCTCCATTGACCTTAATGGTTGCGCCGTCCTCATTTTCAAAGAAATATGGGCCAATGATGCCTTCGTTTCACAACCCGCACAAAAGAGTCACTCGTAATGAGTGCATTGGCTTCTGTAAGATCAGATGTGTGGGTTTTCTGAGCTCCAAATACGGTAATTTTGCTTATTAACGTACCCACCAAGATGAAAATGAGCTTCATCCGAAAAGATGATTTTTTTGGTAAAATCTCCATCAACATTCAGGTTCTTGTTGGCCCATCTAGCCGAAGGAAAACGAAGAGGATGGTCATGCAGCTTCAACTCTTGAATTAATTCAACTTTGGACGGCTATGCGTCATACCAAGATCGTTTCGCAAAATTCGACGTAAACTACTGCGTGAATTACTCAGTTTTTGAGAAAAATGACGAGTTGATATAGATGGAGTCTCACGCATACGCTCAGCAACGACTTCGATATTTTCGGGTGTACATACTATACGAGCACGCTCACGTCTTGGCGCATCAACAATGAAACCAGTTTGACGAACTTTAGCACGAACTTGTGTACACAGGGCACTGTTGGTCTTTCTCTGTGACCAAATTTTTTACGACATTTTCTTGCAATTTCCCAGCAATTGTCTTTGTTTTGGAAATAAAATTCCAATAAATCCCAACGTTGGTCAAGCGTAAATCGATTCATTACATTCAGTGGAGGTAATATAGAGCATTTTATGACAGAATAGCATGACATAAGCATTGTCAGATACGAAATAATCGACCTTTGAAATTTAAACCCATAGATGGCCCAACCGATACCATAAGGTCTTGTGTACCACTAAACAGAGCAAACCATTGATTCAAATTTAAAACGATAGATGGCCTACTCTACATTATAATTAGGGCGAGCTGAGTAACATAGACTTTATGCTCAGTGTAGTATAAAGGACCAATCCAGTTTGAATCCAAGTCACGACTCTTACACTAATAGTCTAGCACAAAACCTATTTACTACTTGGGTGGTGGCAGAGAAGTTACTTTTAGATTGTACTGTAAATTATTTACTTATTGATTTTAAGTTTCTATAAATTGCTTCCTGTTGGCTTTGTGGTTCATAATAATTTTTTTTTTGTATGTTGCAAAAATTCCTTTTATTTCTGATTACTTTGTTTGTCCTTAAACACTCACGCCGTTTTTCCGACAATTTATTTTAGCAGGGCCTATACAACAAGTGCCAACGCATATTTATTTTATTACCACATAATTACACATGTCTTTATGGTTTCCAGTATCACCTATAAAAAGTAATTAAAAAAATAAATAAAAATTATATATGTATATACAGTGAGCGTCAAAAGCAACTGTACACTATGGATAAAATTCTAAAAATGAGCAAATTCAACCTTTACCACTTAAGGAGACTGCACATATAAATTTGAAAAAATTTTAAATTTTTTTTATGTTTTCTTTTTGTTTCAATTTTAAAAACTGGCAATGAAACAATTTTTAACTAAAATACGTATGTAATTGGTCATTACAACCCTTTAGTCAGGATTATGACCTAGTTTCTCACACCACTTATGTTGTGTGTGTTAATTTTATACATGATTGGTGGGACCTACAGTTTAAAGTCGACTCCAAATGACGGATTTTTGAGGAACTTTTCATGGCAATTTTATTTACTTTCAGAGTTTTTGCCAGAAATCTGCTGAGAGAAAGTCGCCGAAGAAATACTTTTTGTATTTTGTTTTGATGTCTGGCATGGGGCTCGAACGCTGGCTTTACGTCTAATAAGCCCACACACTACTAGACTACGGCGACTTTTAGCTAAAAATAACTGTAATTTATTAACGTATATTTTTAATGTACATTTTTTTTTCGACGCTCACTATATAACGCACAGATATCTTGATTGTGTGTAAAAAGATCGCTGTTTTCATTAACAAAATTTTTTTATTGAAATTCCTTAACTGCATATCAATTTATAACGTCCTTAGCTTTCATTTACTATTTAAATCATTCGCAGAAAATGGATTAAAAAAATTTTAATGCATAAATATGTTTTTTATTATCATACAGAATAGTAATAATTTTATTTTATTTTCCATTTGCTTTTAATTCCATTTTTTCCCAGTTTTCCATATTAATTTTCCATTTACTTGATTTCACTATTGACGTGAAATGTTTGTCGAGTGGAAAACTGAAATCAATATAGTCTGTGTGCTAAAATCAATAAAAAAAAGAGGAAAAAAACGTGAATAATAAAATGTTTTAATTATGTCTGTAATGATTATTATTAATGAAAACAGAAGTGGAAATGAATAATAAAAGAAAATATTAAATTAAATAGCGGTTAAAACACCTGGATAGGATTTCATAAATGTTTGCTTTTTTATGGGAAAATTATTAAAATTATTGGCAAGAGAAAAAACAGTCCATTGGCGTATGAGTGATATTAATTGGTTGGTATTACAGCAGAGTACTCATATGTCATGCGAATGAAATGTAAAAAAATTTCTTTTATTTTTAATTTAAATAAAATTTTATATTTTTGTTATTTTTATTTAAATGACTGGCAAAAACTCTGAGAGTAAATCAAATTGCCATGAAACGTTTCTCAAAAATCTGTCGTTTGGAGTCAACTTTAGATTGTAGATTCTGTCACTCATGTATGAAATGAACACATACAACATAAGTGGTGTGAGAAGCTACATCATAATACTAATTAAGGGGCTATAATACCCAATTAAGCAGATAATAATCCTTGGGGAACTTAAAAAGAACTATGCGTGAATTTGCATGAGTAATTTGCTCCAGTTAATATTTTTACATTTTTACCTTTTTAAAACGTTTAAAATATAAGCTCGTAGATTGCAAATAAAATAAAATTTAATTTTTGTTTAGTTTTAATTAAAATCCTTTATTATTCGCATAATTCTGTGTGCTAGTGTTCACAACTTGATGTAAACAAAAACAATTGCTTTTCTTTGTTATTCCTCTATTTACACCCTTTGCATAAACAATAACAATTACTAGACAATTATTCGACAGATCTTTGTAACGGAGAACTTCAAACCACAATGACTGTCTTCAAACACACCGCTTCTTCACACAAGACTGACTCAGCTTCACTAACACAGTCGCCAGCTATTCTTTGCCTTGACTTTTATATGGCACGGTAAACAGTATGATGAATGTTCTTGAAGGCGAATGTTCATGACTTCGCCTTGTCGAAATCGCACTAAATGTAAACATCGTTGTATTATTGTAGTGTTGTTTGCGTATTTCGTTTACATTTATTCTTGTAGTGTTATTTGTGTATTTTTGTTTACTTGTTTATCATTTTTTATGCTGGTGTTTGTTGTTATATTAAGCAGTAAGAGAATTTGTAAACAGGTTTGTTTGTTTGTGCTTTGTTTTTATTTTTGTATCTTTTGCTTATAATTTTAATGTTAAACGATGTCAAAACAAAAACCAGTATTTAGATTTTTCCATTTAAGTAACAATATAAACTTAGCACCACTGCCTATCTAAAACTGAAATTCTATTCCTGCAGACAGCAACAATCGCTGGCATAAATCATAATTGAAATGTTATAAATTGTTTAACTTTATGCGATCAGCATCCAAACAAAACAAAACAAAAAAGAAACCCCGTGGCTATAAATTTTACTACAAAATATTGCAAAACCATCCACCCACTACTACTTTACTGCTAATGCCGTAATTTTAAATGATTTCATGGTTTATGACATTATTGTTGTTGTTTCACTTGTTGTTGTTGTTGTTGTTGTTGTATAAATCACTAGTTTAGTTACATATTGACACTGTATTTTAATGTCACTCAATTAATGGTGTTTCCACTTTTTTATTGTTAAACACACAGCATGTGTGCGTGTGTGATTGTTGGAGTGTGTTCTCATACATTTCCAAAGTCAAAAAATTATTGCTTATGACTGAGCATACAATGTCAGGCATGTAACAGCAACATTACTATAGCAATAGCCGCCAACAACAACAATAAAGAGTAACATTAACATTTATGTTGTCAACAGCAGATGTTCTTAAATGTATAATATTATGTATGCAATGCAATGCAATGTCAATAACATATCAAGTATGACGCGTATTGCTGTTGTTGTAGCTGTTGATGCTACAGCAATACAAGGGGGTGAAAAGTACAACAATTTAATACCACTGAGCCGAAGTTATTATCATATTCGTGCAGTCAACGTCAACGCAACACTGCACAATATATTATGCAAAATAGAAACAAAAAAAATTGCAAGAGTATGGAATTAATATACGAGTATGTTAAACGCTCGCTGTTAAAGTGTGCATATGATGGCAATTTTGTTGACACAGGAATTCCAAATCATATTGTAAAGTAATATTCCTACTTGTCTTATATTCATATGGATGTGTTGGTGTCTGTAGTAGCGGATGATAATGAAACTTGTTACAATCACTTGAACTTTAGTTGTAGTTTTGTTTATCGCTTATTTAGTTGCATGTATGTATGTACACTGTTTCTTACTGTTTGTGTCTCTGTTATTCGTTGTCTTATCCAATATTTCCTCTCTAAAAGATTTTTATTGCTTTTGAATTTAAAATATTTTAATAAGCAAGTAAAAGACTTAGAAATTTTAGACGTTTTCATTGAAAATGAATATTGTGTCCAAGAGATTAAGAAAGATGATCAGAATTAAATTCTTCTATAATAAAAATAATATATTGTTACGTTTTTATCTTTTAAAAACGTTTAAAATATGATCTCGTAGATTGCAACTAAAATAAAAATAAATTTGTATTTAATTTAAATTAAAATTCTTTATTATTCGCACAATTCTGTGTTCCACTGTTCACAACTTGATGTAAACAACAACAACTGCTTTTCTTTGTTATTCCTCTGTTTATACCCTTTACATAAACAATAACAATTACTAGACAATTAGGCGACAAATCATTGTCTATAAATGTAAACATCGCTGTTTCATTATTGTTGTTCGTGTATTTTGTTTACATTTATTTTTGTAGTGTTTGTTGTTCAATTTTTGTTTACATGCTTACGATCTTTTATGCTGGTATTTTTTGTTATATACATACATATATACATAATTGGTCATTACAATCCTTCAGTCAGGATTACGACTTAGTTTCTCAAACCACTTATGTTGTGTGTGTTAATGTTATACATGAGTGTTGGGGCCTACAGTTTGACGTCGACTCCGAACGACAGATTTTTAACAAACTTCTCATGGCAGTTTTATTTACTCTCAGAGTTTTTGCCAGAAATCCGATGAGAGAAAGTCGCCAAAGAAATACTTTTTGTATTTTGTTTTGATGTCTGGCCTGGGGCTCGAACTCTGGCTTTACGTCTAATAAGCCAACACACTACCTACTAGGCTACGCATACACAGTGCGATAATTTGTAAACAAGGTAAATGTTTTGTTTTTGTAACTTTTGCTTATAATTTTATGTTAAGCGATGTAAGAGCAAAACACGAGTATCTAGATTTTCTCATTTTCGTAACAGTATATTGTTCGGACTTACTATGCCTATTGCAATCATTTCTAACAGACTACCGGTGTCTCGCATATAATAATAATACAGCCAATGTTGTCCATCACGAAAATAAATGAGTTCATTCTGACAGTAACTTTTAATTTAAGTGCCTTATAGTCTTGTAGTCTAGTAGGTACTGTGTTAACTTATTACACGAGAGACTCTAATCTGTGAATAAATAAAATGTACATGAAAATCCTCTCAAATCAGTCATGTAAGGGTTTTGACATCACCGAATTATTATCATGGCCATTTTGAAAGCAGCGCCATGCTTGTTAGTTTCACGCATAATCTCTTGATTTAAGCATACAGCCAGGCTGCAATTAAGTCCCTTTCAAACGCATATTCAACGTACGTCCTTGCTTACGAATTGAAAAGAATTTCTCAAGGAAAGTTGAAATTAGATTCCAGCACATAGGGGAATTCCATTGCTGATGACGTGGCTTGGGGCGGTACAGAGCTGGAAATCCTAGACATGTTACAAACCATAGAGTTTCCATATATATCAGTTAAATGCGATATTATCTACTTGTTTCACGGGCAGGCTCAATCTTATTAGCAGCAAGAGTGTACCTACAATATTGTTAAATCTGCTGGACACGTAAGGATAAGAAGAGAAACGACTCTCTCCTATCCTTAAATCGCATGACTAGCAATCACTCAATAGCGATTCTCATGGGCACTGTCCTTTTGGTGCACATGCATAAAGGACTTGGCATTCTCTCAAATGATTTCTGCAAAACCTCTGGCTCTGGAGATAATAATGAGACTGTCTTTCAGCTTTTGTGTTACTGCTCTGGTCTTGTCATAAAAAGACGGATGTTTTTGATCTCTCACTTTTTAAAATTCTTGTTCGAGCTCTATAATATATATACAGATTGCAGCTATGGAAGGATATATTTTGAACTCGAAATGTTTCCTTAAAGGGAATGTTTGAACTTCGGTTTGAATGTTGATTGTGGTAACACAATGACCCTAAATGCTGGCTTAAGTAGGACCTCTTCTTACAAGCAGTATCCGCTACTTTATATAACGTAATCTGAGGCCTCTTATTCCCCAAAGTCATCAGGTATAATACTCTCTCAGCCTCTCCGAATGGCTGTAATATAGATTAAGGATAGAATCTTGCTATGCAATGTGAAGATGTGCTGAAATTTACGTCATATAACGCGAATCTGAAGGAAAATCTTTATTCAAATTCTTGAAAAATTTCTCACTGTTCATTGATTATAGACTTTCGAAAATACTGACGTCCTAATGAATAAGGCTGTTTCAGCCATTATAAATAAATTCCTGATGGGTACGGGAATGGCTATTGTTAGGTTTTTTTTCTGAAGGAATGTGAAAATCGCTTGTAATGGAACAAACGAATTCAATCTTCCTTTTTTTAATTAAAATTCTATGCGGCCTTATTCTATACACCACACCTGCCTTTGAATTATAAAAAAATCGATCAGCTCGTTGAGTTTCCAATTCACTGTCTGATTTAAAACAAAAACTTTCACTACAAAAAAGAAATTTTTTTAATGAAAAATTAAAACCGAAAATATACGCAGATTTTAACATCGAAAATCGATTTTAAATAGTTTTTCCAATAAATGTCATTGTATTTTCCACGTGTGCGATAAATGGTTTCTAAATTATCAGTTTAATTAAAAAAAAAAATATTCAAACCAAAAACAATTAATTGGAATTGAAACCAGAAATCGAAGATAAAAAAATTGGAAATTAGAAAAAATAAATACGTATACATGAGATAATGCCCTACAAACAGCTATTATAAGTATATTCCAGATTGCCCATTTAGGAAAGTCTTTTCGACTAATCAGGATATTAATTTATTATAAACGATCCTAGAATAATGGGGGTACCATTTGGTAATTAGAAATAAGTATATGGATGCCAAAGAAGTGAAGCTGTCGGGAGGTCAATCAATTTGAGGGAATATTGACTGGTAGGATTTGGTAGATTTTTGTTGCATATCTGTTTGACGCAATTAGACCCATGGTGATACCACAAATTATATTCAACCCGGGGATCACACATTCCCTTGAGGAAACCTACCCGAGTCCAAAATAAGTCATGTTATTGCAGCAATCGTTATATTAGAGAGCCATGACAGGGATATCCGTCCGCACTACTAACGAAAGTGATGGAAGACAGTCTCTCGCGTTCCTTTGCCACCCACAGCTCTTGGACATACGATTTAAAGACATTAGTGAGCCAGTCCTTTTCTTATTCATACATGAGCAGAGTCTAGCAATATTGTAAATACGCTCTTGCTGCCAACGAGTTTGATCCTCCCTATAAAACGAGCAGATAATATAGAATTTAAGTGAGGCAGCTGGAAAACCTATGCGCTGTAACTTATCGCATGTTGAGAGCTCTGTAACGGCCCTGGACAGCTTATCGGCAATGTAATTTCCCACAATATTACTGTGTATTGGGTACGGGGCATTGCATTATGGGTACGCATGCTAGGCGCATTTGTCTTGGACACCTTGCTAACGACTCCTGCAGAAGCTGCAGAGATGACGAAGAATAGGAGACTGTCCCTCATCTGCTGGGTACATACCCGGCTCTTTGCCAAAGGAGAAGGAAGTACTTGGGTACTTACTACATGGATGATCTGGAGGAACTGTCAAGGATTGACATTGGCAGCCTGAATCGCTTCATCAGGAGCTCCGAATGGTTTCGAGACTAGGGCATAACGGATGACTGTGGTAGCACAATGGGCCTGAGTCCATCCCAAAATTTTTCTTGGATGGACAGCCACCTCTAACTACCTACCTACCTACTGTATATTGGAGCCCATATAAAGTTTACCTTTGAATGATTCAAAAATTTCACTAGGAAGTCCTTGGCATTCATGGACAAGGACGTACATTGAATATATGTTCGTTAAAGCTTAAACGCAACCTGACCGTCCGAGTTAGTATAGAAATTTTCAAGGAAAATATTGCCTCCCAGCATGCTCCTTTGCCTGACAACCCATAAGAAAGTTTAATCAGAACCCTTAAATAAATATACCATAGCCCAACCGTAGGTGAATAGAAAAACAATTCGGGAGATTAATTGCAACCTTGCGATTAGAGTAAATCAAGAGATTTTCTAAGAAAATGCCGATATCCATGGCTATGAACCCTTAATAAATATGCAATAGCCCGCTCTGTTATTTATCTTTGAGCCATGGGTGTATGGCTCATTGAACCTATTGGGAATCTTCGTGTCTTTAGACCAGAAGTCTCTAGTTGAAGTTCTACAATCGGCACTATCGATTCGCATTCCTTTTAATAACAGTTCAGAGTTAATTTTTTTTTTCTAATATCCTGACTCAATGAACAGATTTAAGGTTTCCTTCTCCAATGCTTATTTTTATAGGTACTCAAGCATAAAAAAGATCTGTTGATAGGTCTGCCAATAAGCATGATTGAAAATGTATGTATGTATAGTGTCGTATAGCCTTCATTCTTGTCTACTTTGCTTTATTAAATGCATTTCATTATTTCCATTTTAAGTACTTTTAAATCCAAAATGATATATTATCACAGCATTATTTACTGGCCTCGTGCACAACAATAAAAACACGAACAACAACAAAAACTAGTTAATAAATGAAAAATCGCTGATAGAAACGATTTATAAAATAAATCCTATAAATTTATAAAATTATATTATATATTATATTATATAAAATTTATAATTTCAAAGCAAATAAAAGAATAATTAGAACTTTTAAATAAATAATACAACACAGACATACATTTATATGTACATGCACTGACACATTCTATACAGCATTATTTACGAGAGTAAATAAAAATATCAATTGTTTAAACCAATTGGGAATAGAAGAGGCTTCAAACAATTGATTGTTGATTTATAATCATTTGAACAAATACTAGGATATAAAGACGGATATTTAAAAGCAAATTGAAACAAATAAAAACTCAACTAAAAATAGTACGTATTAAAATACAAAAATTTAAAAACAAATTATAACAATAAAAATTAAAAAATATATAACAACTAAAATAAAATTTTTAGTTGTTATATAAAAAACCGGCATGTATTTTAGTTGAAAATTTTAAATAAAAAAAATAAAAAATTAAACACAATTACTCAGAACACGTCGTTGTTAATGTATAGCACATAGAGGCACGTAAATTCATAGACCGAATTACGCAAGTGTACAATAGTCGCCTTAGTCTAGTATATAGTGTGTTCAAACAATTCAAACTCCAGGTCAGTCAACGAAACGAAAATATGAAAAAATTTTCTTCGCAAACTTCCTGTCAGCAGATTTCTGGCAAAAGCTCTGTGAGTAAATAAAAATATCCATGAAAAGTTTCTCAAAAAAATCTTTCGTTCGGACTGGACTAGACTAAACTGTAGGTCTCGCCGCCAGTCGTGTATAAAATTAATACACACAACATTGGTGGTGTGAGAAACTAGGTCGTAATCCTGTATATACAACAGAAGCCAAGACTTGATTTAAATTTACGTACATCCCCGTAGTCTAATCCAATTACAACCTATTCTGGAATTGTTGCAACAAGTATGAGTTGCAACGCAAGTGTCTGAGGACGTCATGTGCCTTATAACCGGACATAGAACATGAAGTCCCCGTAGGCCAGTAGGTAATGTGTTGCCTTATTAGTTGTTATTCCGTGGCTTAAATTGCAGCTGAGAGATCTCAAAAAAACCGAAGGTCCTACTGGAAAACTGCTTCTGGAAAACTGCAGAGAGTAAATAAAATTGCCGTGAAAAAATTTCTCTAAAATCAGTCACTCGAGATCGGTTTTAAGGTGAACGTTCCAACACTCATGTACAAAATTAAAACACACCACATGGGTGGTGTCAGAAGCTAGGTCGTTATCCTGGCTAAGGGATTGTAATGAGCAATTAAGTAAAGTAAACAAGTAAGGACGGAAGTCGACGTAGTCTAGTAGGTAGAGTGTTGGCTTATTACACGAAATGCCGTGGTTTTTAAACCCCAGCCCAAACGTCTCTAAAAAATATTTCTTCAGCAGTAAGGCCATAGTATAGTATGACAATATAATCCTAGCCTAAGGGAAAATTTGAAGAGCTTCTCTGCGCCATTATTTAGCAAGCCATGAGATTGTAAGTTGTTACATGACAGCGTGACAGAACAAACCTGAACACGACCACAATAGTATCATTTACAAGAAATGGAAGAATATTAGATTTCTGGGTGAGATAATATCATAGACAATGGAGGTCAAATATCTAGAAATATTACTTGATACCAAATTACCATGGGGTGGTTCAGACAGAAAGCTTCTCAAAAAAGCCCAAACATACCATAATTGTATGCAAAGAAAACTAGCGTGTGTTGCTATAACAGCAGAAATGTGAACCTGTTTCACAAAGTTGCGGGAAGCTCTGCTGGATTTGAGTCTGCAGCAAATAATAGTGAAGACCATAGCTTTGAAAACTATGATTGTATTGATGGAAGACAAATCTAATATGAAGTTCATTAGGGGATTTCATAACCTAAGGCATGGATTGGCTGACAACTCCCTCCTTAATTGCCCCCTGGACTGTCTTAATGATTTTGTGAAATACTTTGCAAGGAGACTCTGTAACTAAAACAGGAATGGAGGAATCTGAAAGCTGCATACTATTTTAAAAGAGGAATTATTTGTGGTCTACAGAAGGATTAATAAAGGATCTTTAAAATGGAAAAAGAGTTTTTGGTCTGAACATTAAATATTTCGATCCTTTGGGGAAAGTCTGGAAACAACGAAAGTTAACTTTAATTCTACATTGATAGGGGATACAAAAGACAGGGACATAGCAATAATATCTGACAGTCAGGCCGTTAATCTAGTACGCGGCTCTAATAATATTAAATCGACCATAGTATGGGACTGTCTAAGGAAGTAAGATACGGTTACGTTACCAGCGATTTCTGAAAATTTTTCATATTGTTACGTTTTCACCTTTTAAAAACTTTTAAAATATGAGCTCGTAGATTTCAAATAAAATAAAAATAAATTTGATTTAGTTTTAATTAGAATTCTATATTATTCGCATTATTCTGTATGCCACTGTTCACAACTTGATGTAAACAACAACAATTGCTTTTCTCTGTTATTCCTCTGTTTATACCGTTTGTATAAACAATAACAATTACTAGACATTTATTCGACAGATCTATGTAACGGAGATCTTCAAACCACGGCTGCTCTCCACAAACGCAACGCGTGTTCACACAAGACTGACTGAACTTCACTAATTCAGTCGCCTGCTTTGCCTTGACTTTTATATGGCAGGCTAAACAGTCTGATGAATGTTCTTGAAGGCGAATATTAGTGACTTTGCCTTCCCGAAATCTCTATAAATGTAAACATCGTTGTTTCATTATTGTTGTTTCTGTATTTTGTTTACATTTATTCTCGTAGTGTTGTTTGCGGATTTTTGTTTACTTGTTTAAAATTCTTTTTTATGCTGGTGTTTGTTGTTATATTAAGCAGTACAATAATTTGTAAACAGGTTTGTTTACTGCATTGTTTTGTTTTTGTAGCTTTTATTTGTAATTTTAATGTTAAGCGATGTAAAACACCATCATAACTCGAAAGTTAACAATTTACTGGGTTTTTTTTGTATTTATTTAAAATGTATAGAACATATGCAGGATGTTGAAATAGTTTTATGGCATTAACAATGCCAACAACTGCACAATAGTGTCCACACAGCAACAATAATAAAATGTAAAACAGAATGTTTGTCTCTGCAAAACCTTAACTACAATGGCAAAATGTTTCTCTCTTCTGTTGCTTGTAATATTCTATTAAAAAATAATAATAAAAATTAAAAAACTGCCATTATTGGTTTAACATAACGTATGAGTATTATTATTACCCGTATTAATTGTTGCAAAATATTACACATACGCTATAGGATGCATTGTGATATTTTAAAATATTTTTTTTGTAAATTTCATCGTTTTTCCATTTATTTTCTTGACATTAATTAGAATTCTTACTCGGTTAGTTGCGTCCCACATTCATATCGCACCAATTAATTTATGATCATTTCAAACACGCATATACCCATCATCCATGCTGTAACACAAGGTGATTAAGTGTAAGTATTTCAACATGCAATCCAACAATTGCCTTTCACTATTTGAATGCACAAGAACAGTTGGAAATAAAAGCTGGAATTATATTTAAGGCCACATGACAGTTAAAGAAAATGGAAACAATGAATAAAAATTAAAAATAATACACAAATGACAACTACAATTGCATTGTAGAGGATGTATAATCTTATAGGTGATATGTCATGCAAAAGAACACACACACATGCTAACATACACCCTATAATCCGTAAAAACAGAAGGTATACCAAGTAAACGATCTGCATATTTTAAGGTTTACAGCCAGAAAAATAATTTTCCTAATAAGAATTTTAATGATAAGGTTCATCCTTCTAAGGCTTATTATTCAAATAACGGGTGATTTTTAGCTATTATCTATTTGGCAACACAGGTTTAAACAGCTCACACACGTTTCGTGTTTTGTTTCACTATCAAACATCTTCAGTTTGGTCTATAATTTAACCATGAATCGTCTTACAAACGAACAACGCTTGCAAATCATTGCATTTTATTATCAAAATGCGTGCTCTGTTAGGAAAGTTCATCGCGCGCTTCTTCTATTGTATGGTCAGTTTAATCGACCCACTGAAGCGGCTATTCGGGCTATTGTGACTAAATTTCGCACCAAATTTACATTGTTGGGCATTAAACCACCAACACGCTTACGTAGAGTGCGAACTGAAGAAAATATCGCAGCTGTATCGGCCAGTGTTAATGATGACCATCAATTATCGATTCGTCGCCGTTTGCAGCAATTTGGCCGCCTCTGCTACTCAACAACGTGGATAATTTTGTTGATAAGTTGGCCAAAGATCCACTTCTTTATCGGAAAATTGTGTTCAGCGACGAAGCTCATTTTTGGCTCAATGGATACGTAAATAAGCAGAATTGTCGACTTTGGAGTCTTTGGAGAGGCATTGCAAAAGCTAACAAAGCATCCAGAAAAAGTCACAGTTTGGTGCGGTTTATGGGCTGGTGGCATCATTGGACCGTACTTCTTCAAAGACGCTGCGAATCGTAACGTAACTGTGAATGGTGAGCGCTACTGTGAGAAGATATCCAACTTTTTTTTGCCCAAAATGCAAGAGCTTGACTTGCATGACATGTGGTTTCAACAAGACGGTGCCACATGCCACACAGCACGCGTAACATTGGACTTATTGAGAGGCGAGTTCGGTGAACATTTTATTTCATGTTCGGGACCGGTCAATTGGCCGCCTAGATCGTACGATTTAACGCCTTTAGACTATTTTTTGTGAGGCTATGTTAAAGCTCGTGTCTATACAGACAAGCCCGCTTCAATTGACGCATTGGAAGACAACATTGATTCATTTTATTTATTCGTAATTCATTGATTTATTCGTGAGATACCGGCCGAAATGTTGGGAAGAGATGGATCATTTGAGGCGCAGTCGCGGTCAACATTTGCATGAAATAATCTTCGAATATTAAATTATATGGACCGTACTATCGATTCAAATAAAGATTCAAAATATTCCTATAGCTCTTAAAAAATCACCCTTTAGTATGGCAACCACGTTAAGTTTGCCATAAATGGTATTATTTTCATATAACGCTATCCATTTCCAAATACTTTATTTTCCTCAAAATCTATTTTACGGCCATTACAAAAAAACTTACTTACTTAATTGGTTATTACAACACTTTAGTCAGGATTACAAACCACTTCTCACACCAACCATGTATTAATTCAATATCGACTAGTAATACCAGATTTCTCAGAAACTCTTCACGGCAATTTGATTTTACGTTCAGAATTTTTGTAAAAAGACTGCTGGAAAGAAGCCTCCTATAAAATATTGTTACGAAAATAAAGAATCTAGATACTGGTGTTTTGCTTTTACATCGCTTAGCATTAAAATTATAAGCAAAAGCTTAGAAAAACAAAACTGTTTACAAATTATCGTACACCAGCATAGAAAATTTGTAAACAAGTAAACAAAAATACACAAACACCACTACAATAATAAACGTAAACAACGATGTATACATTTATAGAGTTTACGTGAAGGCGAAGTCATGCACGTTTGCCTTCAAGAACATTCATCAGACTGTTTAACTTGCCATATAAAAGGCAAGGCAAAGCAGGCGAGTGAGTTAGTAAAAGTTCAGTCAGTCTTGTGTAAAGACGCGGTGTGTTTAAAGAGAGTAATCGTGGTTTGAAGATCTCCGTTACAAAGATCTTTCGAATAATTGTTTAGTGATTGTTATTGTTTACGAAAAGGGTATAAACAGAGGAATAACATAGAAAGGCAATTGTTGTTACTTACATCAAGGTGTGAACAGTGGCACACAGAATAGTACGAATAATAAAGAATTTTAATTGAAATTAAACACAAATTAATTTTTATTTTGTTTGCAATCTACGAGCTCATATTTTAAAATATAAAAACATAACAGTATATTCCATATTTGTTTTTGTTTGAATTGCCTGAGCTGGGGATTAAACTACGGACTCTCATCTAATAATTCAACATACTGCCTCATAGACTACGGCAATTTCAACAACAATAAACTTGTCATAAATGTTGTTTTGTTCTAATCTTTTAAGGTCATGAAAAGTTTCTCAAGAATCTGAGGTTACTCTGAGTCTATAGTGGCCTTCCAGAAGATCGATTACAAGTAATACATACCTATTTGACTATTACATCCCCTCAGTCAGGATTACAACCTAGCTTGTGTGTGTTAATTTTTACCCATGGGTGGTGGAAACTACAGTTTAAAGTCGACTCCGAGCGACTGATTTTTAAACAACTTTTCATGGGAATTTTATTTGCTCTCAGAGTTTATGGCCTCACGTCTAATAAGCCAAGACTCCAACCACTAGATTACCGGAACTTATACGGCCATTATAACAAATAAGAACCCTTCAGTCATTTATTTATAATCGATCTGGTGTCAGAGCACTGTATACTCAGAGTAAACTTATTTCTCGAACTTGCAGATTCTGTTTTGATGAGAATGAATCGTCAGACCACATTCTTGGGACCTGTGGGCTATTAATGTATATCAGAAGAAAATGCCTGGTTTCAATCAGATACTGAGCAGGAAATTATCATTGTCATGACATCGAACAGTGTCCTGAAGTTTGTCAGGTTACTAGGCTTGGACATATAAAGTTCATAGTATCAGTATTAAGGCATCTGTTTGGCGGGGCATTATACACTCAAAGTAAACTTAGTTAGAATGCAGGTTGTCTTGAACTCAACATGAAGATTCTGTGCTGCTGAAAATGAATAATTGGAATATATATGTACTTGGCACCTATGAAACATCAATGAATACTGGACAGAAAATTGTCGTTGTTGATATCGAGCCCTTTTCGAAAGTTTGTCGGATCATTAAGCCTGGACGTATAAAAATAATGGTTTGCGTCCTTACTGTGATTGATTACATCCATCGTTATTTTGCTTATTCCTACCCGCTTTTAAATTTAAATCTCAAACTCATTGCAATTGCTTACAATTTATCAAACCATGACTGTGGTTATCTTCTCCTTTTTGAATTCTAAACTACAGTGCGTGACTATAGTTACCTTTCTTTGAATCTGAAAGCTTCAGTAGATGTGTAGGTATTATACACACATCTGAAAGAGAGAGAGAGAGAGAGAGAGAGAGAGCGAGAGAGAAAGAGAGAGGAAATTAGTGTAATATATGAAGCACATACTAAATTAGTCTACTTACAGTTGTACACTTGATTTAACATGAGCTTATAGGAGAGTACTCTTGCTCTACGAATAAACATCACAGTATGAGTGCGTAAGTGTAAGAGAGTATGTATGTATTATGCACAACATACTTACAAATGTAAATGTACTTCTATGTAGTATGTAAAGGTGTTTTATGAGAACAGTCGTTATATGTATGTGTATGTGTAAGTGTGTGTATGTTATTGCTTAATAATGTGTGAATTTTAACCGGCTTATTTTCATTTATCATGCTTGTTGCAAGCATTTTATAATTCCGTGTGTAAGTATTTGCCCCATAAGCACAATACCTTACAAGTACAATACAAATACAAGCCATTTTACAATGAATTTTATTATTATTATTGTACGGTACGATATAAATGTGTATGTGTATGCCAGAGTGTAAGCATTAGGAGAGAATAGAGGTTAATAATGTAAAACAAAGGAAAAGAAAAATAATGGAAGTCGTTGTTATTGCTTTAGCTTCTATTATTATTCTTCTTCTGGTGTTTATTTCTGGGTTTTGTTTGTTGCTTTAGAAATTAACGCTTTAATACGTGTTTAAATCTAAAGGAAGGCTGTATTGTTATGTCGGTATTCCTGTGTATTTGTTTCACTTAACATGTGAATCTAATAAATACTTCTTTTTTATATTTATACGAATACCTTTTTCAGTCCTTCAGTGTGTAGAAGAATTATAGAACAATACATAGCACATGCATATGAATTTGTATAGAAAATATACATGAGTACATAAGGCAAATGAAAAGCCTAACTTAGGTGCCTATAAACAAAAAATACAAACAAAACAAAACAGGCTTTTAAGCATTATAAGTAGAGTGTTGTAATAAAATTTTTGGAATAATTTGGATAAGTTCAACACCCTAAATAAGACTGTAAGAGAATATATCTTGACTATGAAGTTGTCGTAGCTTAGTAGGTAGTGTGTTGGCTTATTAAACGAAAGCCAGAAGTTCAAACCCCAGCTCAGACATATTGAACAAAACGAAATGCGGCAAAAACTCTGAGAGTAAATAAAATTACCATGAAAGCTTCGGCAAAACCCCTCATGGAAAAAATTCGCTCACGCAACATGTGCAGAATACGACCGTCCCACCTGAACTCCTGGATGTCTAAACCGACGGCTCTAGACTATACTCTAGGGAATTGGACCTGAACATCTCACTTCGTAGCGTGTTCCAGGCGGAGGTGATGGCCATCTGTCAAACCACACAGTGGTTCCTCGCCTATGGTGTCCCTTTCACCCGTATCTCGATCTACTCCGATAGCCAGGCTGCGATAAAATCTCTGTCAAGCGTTGCGGATAATTCCAGAATCGTCAGAGAATGTCGCCGCTGCGTCAATCTCCTTTCTGGGCGCCTCGGCGTCACACTTGGTTCCCGGACACTGCGATATTCCGGGAAACTGCAGGGCTGACGAGCTGGCCATGGCTGGCGCACTACTTCCGGAATCTTCCTCAATCAACTTGGGAATGCCACTTATCTCGTTCAAACTGGCTATTGCGCGGAAATTCTCCCGGGATGTCAACCGGTCCTGGATCCATCGCTAGGCTCACTTGGCCCACAATGGATAGGAGGCGTACTAACCAGCTACTTGGACTTGGCCGTAATATCATCTCGATCACAGTGGCCATGCTTAAGGGCCACTGTGTTGTGGGTAGACACGCGGAAAGAATGCGGCTCCCATTTAACGAGTTCTGCCGTGGGTGCAGATCCGCCGAGGAGGAGGAGACTGCCATCCACTTCCTCTGCCAATGCCCATCCCTTGCGGGGTACAGATATAGGTTATTTGGCTCTCCGACCCTTATCAGCTTGACGGAGCTATCGTCCATTGATATCAAGGACATAGCCTCGTTTTTCAAACTTACTGGCTAGTTTCCAGCGTGGGGTAGTCGTGCTTTTTGAAAATGTGCAGCCCTTGCGCTGATCAACTTCCCCCTCCTTGGATCGGCTGCGTTCACCTGTGGCATCACAACGGGCCGCTATGCATGCTCAGGTGAGCTTTTTGGTAAATTAAAGCTACCACGCTAACCTAACCTAATCTAACCTAACATGTGTAGAATGAGAAGCTATGTATGTTGGAATACTGACTAAGGGTTTGTAATGGCAAGTAGGAGTCGTCATAGCATAGCAGGTATTGTATTGGCTTAGTAAACTAGATCTCATGGTTCAAACCCCAGCTCAGAGACCTCAAACAATAATGAGATATAAAAAAATATTTCTTTCGCTGACTTCCTCTCAGCAGATTGCTGGCAAAAACTCTGAGAGTAAATAAAATTACCATGAAAAGTTTCTCAAACATCTGTCGTTCGGAATCAAATTTAAACTGTAGGTCCACCACTTATGTATTAACATTACTATACACAACATAAGTGGTGTGAGCAGCTAGCTCGTAAGCCTGAGTAAAGTGTTGTAATGAACAATTAAATTGCCCGTTGAAATGGATTTTGTAGTCTTAAGCAAAAGCTCAATGTGGTCACATCTCACCAGTCCATATCACGTTCAAAAAAGCTGATAATTCCTTCCAATCACTCGTTAATAATACCCAATGTGACCATGACCCTTGTGTTGAAATTACATGTCATTGGTGTCCAAAGCACGAGATGACCACGCCCAGAATATCGTATACAGCATGAGCTGTATAGAACGTAGCGTCATCCTGTTAAAACCACATGTCATTGGTGTCCAGTTCATACAATTCAGGCGAAAAGAAGTTGGTATTCATCTACTTATGTAGCTCGCCATTGACTATGATAGCCTGACCGACGTCGTTCTCAAATAAGTATGAATCAGAGAACCCAGACAAACAGAAATATGGAGACCTACACCAAATGATGACTGTTTTGGGATAAGCTGTCGTCCCAAATTCGATACGTACCCATGTATCCAGAAATGCACATCACCGCTGAAGATGATTTTTCAATGGAAATTTGAGTCAGTTGCCAACAACGAACACACGATGCTGTCCATGGTGATTTCCCCTCATTTCCTGGGTTGTTTGAATTTTGTACCAGTATAGGGCCAAATCACGACGCAAAATTCGATGAGTTGTGGCCTACGAAAGATCGAGTCGAGTTGTAAACGACATGAAATCAACTACCACGGACTCTTCTACACACTCTTAAAGACCACTGTTTGTCAAAAATCAGTCGTTCGGAACCGACTTTAAACCGTAGATCCTGCCACTCATGTATAAAATTAACACACACGACATACGCGGTGTCATAATCTTGACTGAAGGCTTGTAATGAACAATTATGTATATGTGTACGTATGTCAAGTAGGTGGTGATGATTGCCAAATACAGTTTATTTAAAACATATACTATATACAGTGAGTGTCAAAAGAAACTGTATACCATGGATAAAATTCTAACAATCACTAAACTCAACTCTTAGCACTTAAGGAGAGTGCACGAAAAAATTTCGAAAAAAATTTTATTTTTTTTTGTTTTTTTTTCAATTTTAAAAACTAGCAATGAAACAATTTTGAAATAAAAATAACGGTAATTAATGTATAATTGTATTTAATGTAGGGTTTCTTTTGACGTTCAGTGTATCTCTGTTGAAAAAATTAAGGCTTTTGCTTGTCCAATATATGTACAATAGTTTTTCATTTGGAAAATTAAATTAAATAGTTTCCACCGTTATGATAAAGTGTATCGAATGCCTTATTGTATGTTTTATCTTTCATAATCTATTTATTCTATTTCTGTTACTGTTTTCCCATGCACGATGCTACCTATACATACTTCTCTTGATATCATTGTCAACTAAAAACCATTTCTTAGAGACTTAATGAAACAAAAAAAAACAAAACAAAAGTATTTTGTATTGACAATACATTTCGATTTCAAATGTCTTTTGTTTTTCATAACTCGTCCTTTTGTTTTTGTTGCCTTGACAACAATTGCGTCAAGAAGTGTTTCGAAAATACATAATAAAGTACAAAAATCAAATTCAAGTGATTGATTACACAGCCCTGCATGGGTTTTGCAAATAAGATTGCTCCAGGTGTTTCCGAAGGCATTTTGTGCGCTAAACAAAAATTTTCCATCACGTCAGGTTTTCGAGAAAAAGGGGGTTGAAAACCCTAAAAATAGCGTTTTTGGCCATTTTTGAAACATTGTAGAGCTCAACACTGACGTGCTAGAACCATCGCTATTGTTAGAAATTGACAATTGATCTTTGCTCTTTAAAATGAGCCCAAAGCCAAATTGTTTGCATACACCCTTAAAGTAGGAGGTGGGTTTATGTCAAGGGGTGCAAAAGAAAAAGAAACACATTACGGAGGTCCTTAAAAATTAATCAGATTTACTTGAAAATTGTTACTCAGGGGTTTTTGGGGTCGCTGATTACAGATCTTCATTCAGATTTAAAAAATTCAAAATGGTGGCTCCAATATGGCGGTCAAGTACATCTGATTAATTTTTATAAACCTCGACCGCCATATTGGATCCGCCACTTTGAATTTTTTAAATCTGAATGAAGATCTGTAATCTGAAGCCATCTTATTTGCACAAAAAAAGTCCAAATTTGCAGGGCTGTGTTTTCATTAGTCAACAACGTTAAATTCAAAACAAAACAAAGGAAAGTATTGCATGGCTAAAATCAAACGAAAAGATAAATCAAAAATAATAGCAGGTAAGGAGAAAATGAATGCCACTAAAATTAAATCAACGTGTCTAAAAGTTCATAAAAGAAAATTCATTGTTATTTTTCAGCTATAAGGCTAAGGGCTCTAGATTTACTTGCTTACCACATTTGTCGAAATCCCAATGTCTCATTGAACCTTCTAAGCCATCTGTCTCCCTCGATGCTGATATAAGAATACAAACAGAAGCTTTTCGATTACAAACTGATCAATGAAAGCAAACTTTTTAAATCTGTTGGCATTACGGTAGAAACATACATCAGGCCGCTGTTGATATGACTCTTTGCTTACTCCCGATTGAAAAACATGTAAAGAAGATAGCAGTTAGAAGTCTCTTTAGGCGGAGTGAGTTTCTTGTGCGAGCATTTCTGAAGAAACTAAATGGCGTGACACAGTGAATTCAACCCTCGCAATGACAAATTATGCGACTACAAAAGTTCAACCTTTGCTATACATCGAGAGTGTAATAACAACTTTTAGGGAACTCTGCATAGTTTGGAATAAACTTTTCGATAATTGGGTTATTATCACTGTCCGGATCAAAGTGGAAATATGCTCGTATGCAGGCGTCTATAATGTAAAAGGCTGCTAAACAATCTCATGTCAGGATATCAAATTAAAAAAACTGTTCCGGGTACCTAGTCACTGTGAGATTGTTGTCACCGATGTTGCAAATGAATTGACAAGTTCCGATTCAGCTTTGGAAACTCTATAAGAAAGGAGTCAGTGAAGTAACCAATAGGTTTGTTCTTTGGATTTACTAAGGAATGAATGAAGATATAAAACGGGCTGTAGAGCCTTATCAGCAAGGCTCAATTCTATATGTACAAAACTAGTTCTAAGCATGAGTTAGCGGGAGTTTAAAGCTATTATAGTGGTACTTACGGGATATAGGGTTAGGAGATGCCCTTCAGTCAGGATTACTAACTAGTTTCTCACACCACTTATGTTGTGTGCGTTAATTTCATACATTAGCGGCGGTGCAGTACAGTTTAAAGTCAACTCCGAACCACAAATTTTTGAGAAACTTTTCATGGCAATTTTATTTACTCTCAGAGTTTTTTTCCAGAAATCTACTGAGAGGAAGTCGCCAAAAAATACTTTTGTATTTTGTTTTGATGTCTGGCCTGGGTTTTGAACCCTGTCTTTTCGTCTAATAAGCCAACACAAACCAACTAGACTACGGCGACTTCATCTTCTTGGTTTATCTTTATTTCTTAATTTTTGTTTCTTCTTTTCTAATCTTTCCTCTCTTTTTATTTTTTTTTTTTTTTTATGAAGAGTCACACAGTGTACACAGTGGTACGCCACTCTTCCAACCTAACCTAACGCTACGATTAATTCAGGCTCGCTTTTATTTAAGTGTTCGTAATCCGTATGAGGCAATGTATTCGTAGTGTTGAAACACGCCAGCAATTTAAGTTTTTTTTTTTTTTGATAGAAAAAATTGTGATAGCTGGACTCATTATTTATTAGCCAATGGACACCAATGAAGACAGAGTTTAAGTTAGATTTTTTATTTCATGGTATAGAATCGAAGATGGTTGACACTCTTGAAAGCAAATAACATTTTATAAATGCTTTTCGAAATCAATCTTTTAAATTTTTGCCACCAGAGGTAAACCATTTATGGAGGTAAAATTACATTCAAAGTAGTAACATCTGCTCTATAAAAGAGGGGCATATTGACGTTAAAAAACTACCATTTAATACCTGCAGCTACTACTAGAGAGATCCTTAATAACTACGTAGATTAAAATGATGATTCACACACGTACTTTAACACCTCGTAATGAAAACCACTTGTTTAATACTTGGCTGAATGTTTCTCTGCACAAAAAAAAATCATACTAATGATGTTAATAAACCCTTTGAAAACATAAATATTTTAACAGTAAGTTTGCTCCCATTGATGAAAAACAGTTTTTCTCTTTTAAAACACTGCAAAATAACATTTTCATTTAAATTCAAACGTTCATGTACTGCTTTATAAGCAGAACATGTGCGTGTTGCTTTTTGAACAAAATCTAAGAGTGTGCTCTTTTAAGTTAAACTTCATATTTGAGGAGGCTCTCTTATTGTAAACATTTATAAGCAAAAATATCTCTTTTTATTCCGAAACAAATCAGAAGTCTGCTCTCTTTAAAGGATAATTTCGTTTCTGTAGAATTCTCTTACTAAGGACAACTTCGTATTTACAAATGGCTCTTATTATAACACAAAGAACTTCGTTAAAATTAAAGAAAACCAACGACAACCAATAGCAACAACAATAATGAATGATAATAATGCTTTGGTTATCCAACACACAATAGAATTATTGTTAAAGCAATGAAAGTTTTATACGATGGCAAACATTTCTTCAACATGTTTCAGTAACAAATTGTCTGTTGTAGTCAACGGTTGTGTTAAACGGGAGAAAAATTCATTATTTTTTATCAAAAACGTTTTGTTGGAAATGTTAAATAAGAGGAGAAAGTAGAAGTTTTAGATTTGAATAACAGTGGCAGAAAAAATAAAAACGGTTACAAAGTTTAAATAAAAAAAATTATTTTGTTTTTTATTGTGGAATAAAAAATATTATTAAATAAAGAAGAAAAATAAAATAAAATTATAATGAAACTGGAAAATTAAGGTAAAAATGAGTGAAAGAGAAATAAAAAGTGTTTAAATAAATAATTATATAAAAAATATATTAAAAAAATATTTTAAATTGAATTGTTATTTAAAAAAATATAAAAAATTTTTGTAAAATGAAATTAAATAAAAATTAAAAAATTAAATAAAAAATTGAAAAAAAAGAAAATAATAAAAAAAAAAAAGTTTATATATTTCAAAACATATGTATTAAAAATATTATATAAAACTAATAAAAAAAGGATAATTTTTAATAGAATAAAACAATAGTTATTATTTAGAATATTAAAAAAATAAAAAAATAAATACGTATAAAAAATAAATCTTAAATAAAATATAAATAATAAGTATTGAAAAGTGTATAAAAAATAAATAAAATTAAAGAAAAATAATAAAATATCCTCATTAGAAATAAAAATAAAATAATGTTAAAAATAACATTTATAAACTTAAAAAGAAAAAAATAAAATGAATTATCAATTATTAACAAAATAAAAAACAAACAATTTTCAAAATAAATTGGATTAGAATAATTTCTCGATAAAAATTTAATTAAAAAATAAATAAAAAATGATAATAAAAAATGAAAAATAACATTTATAAACTTAAAAAGAAAAAATATATTAAGAATAGTTAATTATTAATATAAAATAAAAATAAATTTCAAAATAAATTAGATTTGAAAAATCGCTCGTTAAAAATTTAATTAAAAATAAATGAATTAAAAGAAAAAAATTAACAAAATAAAATATAAATTAAAAAAATATATAAAAAATATATTTAAAATATAAATAAATAAATATGCTAAAAAATTAAAAATTAAAACAATATTAAATAGAGAAATAGAATGGAGAGAACTGACTAAAAATCAAAAATAAGAAGTAGCTGCAGTGAGAAACTTTACATTTAAAAAAATAAACATTAATAAATTGTCGTTATTTTTATTTTCCAATTGTTTCATTAACAGTTCTTAAAATTGTAACAAAAACAAGCGAAAAATTACAAAAAAATGTCGAAATATTGTCAAATTTTTTCAGGCACTCCCTTATTGTGGTAAAAGTTGAGTTTGTTGATCGTTAGGATTTTATCCACAGTGTACAGTTTCTTGTGATGCTCACTAATTGTAAATCTGTAACCATTTTAAAGAAATTTTATTGTTATTTTATAATACAATTCAATAAATTTTAAATAAATCAAAAATAAATTGTAATAATAAATTGTTTATAAAAATTTAATTAATTAAAAGAAATATGTTTTAGTAATTTTTAATAAAACAAAACTAAATAAAGTAATGAAGACATAAAATTAAAATCAAAAAATAAAAAATAAATGACAAAAATATTAAAATAATTATGAATAACAGTGAAAAAAATATAAAATAAATACTTTATAAATATTCAATTTAAAAGATATACTAAAATAAATTTAAAGATTCAAAACAAAATAAACTAAATAAAGAGATGAAAAATAAAATAAAAAGTAAATAATAAATATATTAAAATAATAATTATAAATAACAGTAAATAAATATTTATAAAATCTTTACTATATACAATAAACTATAAAAAACATAGAAGCAAATATAAATTTAAAAATAAATACAAGGAATAACAAAATGTTAACACTTAATGTATAGTATACAAGAAAAATCTTAGAATTCTTGAAATAAAATTTTAATAATATAATCTAAAAACATACTAAGCAAAATACATATTGTTAAATTGTTAAATATTTAATATATAACATATAAAAATACAAAAAAAAAAAATATTAAACTTATGGAAAATGAAATAAATGGAAAATAGGATAAAAAATAATAAGAAAAAATAAATAAAAATTAAAAAAAAATTTTTTTTGATAAAGTACGAATTTCTAACAAAATAATAATAACAAATACAATAAAATATTTAAATAAACAAAATATTATAACATTAAACTTTACTTTCTCAATAAATATGAATTCTTTATAAACGACAACATTTCCATCATGTTTATAAACAAAATTCCTGTTAATTTCTCTGCTTTGCAGCAAAAAAACTTTACAGCTTTGATGCTGTTGATGGAAATTTCAATTCTTTGGAAACAGTTTCAACTTCTGTTATTCTTCTAGAAAGTGACTTCAATTTTTTTTGTACTTTTGTACGCAAAAATTTTGGGATGAGTTGGTATATGAGCCAATAAATAAAAAGATTTTTGGAATCACTTTTAGTTTTATTACGATACTCTGCTGGAGACTTTGCAGGAACGTCGATTTGGCATTCCAGCAAATAACCTCAGCAGAAGTTGTGGGTCTGTTTTTCACCTCATATATCAGTGCTTTATTCTCGTTCTAAAAAGACAATGCTTTTTGATCTTTCAATTTCTTATATCCATAGCCCAGCCGTTTAATATAAAATTTGCAGCATTCGCAAGATTTACTTTAGTCTCGTATTTTTTTCCCTCTGGGAAATGTTTGTAGTCGCCGTAGTCTAGTAAGTATTGCGTTCGCTTAATAGACATGAGGCCTTAGTTCAATTACCAGGCTAGATATTTTCCACAAAACGAAATATGAAAAAATATTTCTTCGGCGACTTCCTCTCAGCAGATTTCTGGCAAAAACTCTGAAAGTAAATAAAATTGCCATGAAAAAGTTTGTCGAAAAATCTGTCGTTCGGACTCGACTTTAAACTGTAGGTCCCATCACTCATGTATAAAATTAACACACACCATATATGCGGTAGGAGAAGCTAGACCTTAATACTGACAGAGAATAATGTACACATAGCCACAGAAGTATACATACGGATAGCAAATATCAGAAATTTTTTAACAAATCCGTTTTTTTTTAAATATTTATAATTGTCTGACATCTTTCTTCGATTTTAAGACGGTCTTTTGCTTTGGTTCAGAAATTTGTGAAATTTGTAAATCGGATGCATAACTTTGTGGGCCTGTGCAGGGCCACAATTCAGTTCAATTTCAGAAATTTTTTAACCAATGCAAAAGACCGTCTTAACATCAAGGAAACTATAAAGATTTTCAACGAAAACGGATTAGTTAAAAAATTTCGGCAATTTTTTAACCGTACGTATAATTTAGTAACTGTGTGTATGTACAGTGAGCGTCAAAAGAAACTGAACATTAAAAAAATATACATTAATAAATTACCGTTATTTTTATTTTAAAATTGTTTCATTGCCAGTTTTTAAAATTTAAACAAAAAAAGTTACAAGAAATTTCGAAATTTTTTCGGGCACTCTCCTTAAATAAAAAATGTTGAGTTTAATGATTGTTGTATGTATGTGTATGTGTGTAATGTTTGATCCCTAGATTGAATATTGATTATGGTATCACAATGAGTCTAAATACTGACATCAGTGCTAGTTAAGAAGAGAAGACCGCAGATCGCTTTGTCTATTATTGTCCTGAGCTTGGGAACCTGAAAAATAGAATTCTTGAAAACTCTGAATTTAGTGGCAAAATACTTTTATCGAAAGGCGATTACATAAAACTACCATGAAAATGTTTCCCAAAAAAATTTGTCTTTCGGAATCGGTCCTGTCAGTCATATATAAAATTAACACACACAACACAAGTGGTGTGAGAAGCTAGGTTGTAATCCTGACTGAAGAGTTTAATAATGACTAATTATGTATGTATGCATGTGTGTATGTATGTATAATGTAATCGAATGTTTATTATTGTCTCAAAATGAACCTTAATACTGACCTCAGTGCTAGCTAAGAAGAAAAGACGACAAAACATATTCTCTGTCATTGTCCGGCGCTAGGAAATCCAGAATTTTGTGACAAAACATTTTTAGCCAAAAGTTCACAAATTCCTAAAACTTTCTCGTTGGTTAAGAGATGCCAACGAGCTGCTATAAGTATATGACTGAATAGGTAATATCGGTGTAACCCTGGGACCTTATAAGATCTAAGTAAGCTGAGCCCTTTGAATCGGTAGTTACCCTAATCTAAATGGCTAGGACATGCAACCCTCTACGGATTAACAGTTAATGTCTGATGAATATATTTTATTATCTGGCGCGACATGGATATATTTAGAACAGAATTTGCATTGAATCTATCAAGATTCCATCTGAGGAACCTTATAGCAGTGATAATAGACCAATGGTTTCTGGGTATTCACAGCAGGTGACTGGGCAAAGACATCTGCATAAACTGAAACGGCGAAGAAGAAAAGGAGACAACAGAATATCATCTCTATCATTGTCTGGTGTTTGGGAATCTGCGAAGTGGAATTGTTGGAAATGCAGAATTTAATGACAAAACTCGTCCAGCCAATAATGATCTGAGAAAAATTCAAAACTTCATATGGCTCTGGGTATGGTTGAGGGATGCCAATCAGGAGCTGTGATTATATGACAGAATTTTTAATATCGGTGTTACAATTGGACTTTACGGAACCCAAGTAGGTTAGGTTAGGTTAGAGGCCGTGTACTTGTCAATGAAGACAAGTACAGTACCCGGAGGTCGAATTGACCCATTGTACAACGTCCTAGTTTCTCACACCACTTATGTTGAGTGTGTTAATGTTATACATGAGTGGTGGGACATACAGTTTAAAGGCGACTCCGAACGGCAGATTTTTGATAAACTTTTCATGGCAATTTAATTTACTCTCAGAGTTTTTGCCAGAAATCTGCTGAGTGGAAGTCGCCGAAGAAATACTTTTTGTATTTTGTCTAGATGTCTGGCCTGGGGCTCGAACCCTGGCTTTTAGGTTTAATAAGCCAACACACTACCTACTAGACTGCGGCGACTACCAAGTAAGCTCTGCCTATTAAGGCGGCTGCCAGTTAAACCTAACCTAACAGTGTACCCTACTGCCTCTAGCTGCTTTTCATAAAAAATTTAAGAATTCTGTTTGTTGACATGCCGATTGAGCCAAAAATGGTCATTGCTTGTTGCGAATCTTTTTCACGCTAAGAAAGCTCTCCTATACTTGGGAGAAAAATGGAAATCTGTCTTGTTTTTCAAACATAATATTTCTTTGTTACACAAAGGATTACTTACACAATAGATTGAGCTGCTCGACAGTAAGTCTTCTTAAAGTTTTTAGAAATTCATGTACATTTTTTCCCTAGAACTTTTATGTGAAACATTTATTAACTGCATTCAATTTGATTTTATTAAAAAACTTTATACAAACAGCTAATAAACAACAACAACGAAAATTGGGGGAAAAAAAACTTCCAAAAAACTGCCATAAAATATTCTTTTTTTGTTATAAAATGGAAGCTCAAAAAATCATTGGAGTTATGATACCAAGAAAACATTTTCGACATAAATTTCTACACTTTATGTCGGGCTCTTGGTGTTCTTTTTTAGATTTGGAAACTTCAGCCACGTTTTGAACTCTATTATAATCTATGTTTTTGAGCCTTTGGGTCTAAACAAAATTTTTTTTGTTTAGTTTTGGCAGAAGACAATTCAATACACACATATACACACACTTGGGCCAAGCACGTGCTTGGTAAACATTCTTTAAATATACGCCGAAGCCAAAGTAAACTCTGTTGGAACTTGTATTCTTTCTTTTTTATTTTCTTGTGCTGTATGTTGCAATCTTATTCATGTTGTGGCATTTTGTTCCTTATTTTTTTTGAATATTTTTTTTTTTGTTTTTCTTTAGAAAATATTTCTTTTTAAAGCAGTGAACTTTTGCTTGTGTTTCTTAAAATGTTGCCAGGACAACTTAGAGCATTGCATCTTAGAAATTAAACGAAATTCATGGCTGCTAGTCTAGATAACAACAGCCACAACTTTGTTTTCGTACAGACAATATAAACGAGTTTATTTTCCTTGAAATTGGTAGTTTTTTTGAACTTTAGCTGGCTTCCTCAGTTTCATTCTTGTGATGGCATTTGCTTGCTGCTGAATGAACATGCAATATTAAGAGCTGCAGCAGCAACTATGTTGCCTTTGCTAATGATTTTTTTCTTTTTTTATGCTCTCTCTGTTTACTTTCTCCTTTAATTTGCTTTGCAGCATAAAAATTTCTCTGTGCATCAGTATGCATTAAAGCTTTGGCATTGGATTTGCAAGAAAATTTCTGACATTTTATCGTCTTATGGATTTAACTTTCGACAAAACATTCTTTATTCTGCTAACAAAATTAGTTTTGCAAGTTTTGTCTAGGCTATAACAACAGCAAATATGAAGGAGTTAGAAATGGCAAAAAAAAAGAAAACAACAAAAAAAACTTTTTTACTTTCATTCTATTTTCAATTTTCATTTCTTTGTAGAACATATTGTTACGTTTTTACCTTTTAAAAACGTTTAAAATATGAGCTCGTAGGTTGAAAATAAAATGAAAATAATTTTAATGAAAATTCTTTATTATTCGCATAACTATGTGTGCCTCTGTTTACAACTTGATGTAAACAACAACAATTACTTTTCTTTGTTATTCCTCTGTTTATAAACTTTACGTAAACAATAACAATTACTAGGCAATTATCTTCAAACCACGATTACTCTCTTCAAACGCACCGCGTCTTCACACAAGACTGACTGAACTTCACAAACTCCGTCGCCTGCTTTGCCTTGTTGAAAATCGTAAGTTCTTGACTTCGCCTTCACGAAATCTCTATAAATGTCAACATCGTTGTTTACGTTTATTATTGTAATGTTGTTAGTATATTTTTGTTTACTTGTTTAGCTTTTTATGCTGGTGTTTGTTGTTGTATTTTTGTTTACTTGTTTACCATTTATTGATGCTGGTATTTGTTGTTATATTAAACAGTACGGGAAATTGTAAACAGGTTTGTTTACTGCATTGTTTTTGTTATTTTAGCTTTTGTTTATGTTTTAATGTAAAGCGATGTAAAAACTAAACCCCAATATCTAGATTTTTCATTTTCGTAACAATACTGTACTATCCATCATAGGAAAGTTACGTCTTTTGTTGTTGTTGTTGTTGTTGTTGTAAGTGGTATCTATTTGTTCTGCTGCAACTATTCATTTTGCAAGCAATGGGAGTTATGTCTTCTTTTTTATTTTTGTTAATTAAAGTATCAAGATAGTGTATGAAATATGAGTTATTGGGTAGGAGGAATAGTCAATTCTTATTTAAAATAATACAAATAAAGCAGTTAAAGAATTTCTTAATGAAGAATAAAATTTAGGAAAATGTATTCTGTGGAGCACGAAAATTTTCATCAAAAATCTGTTTCGTTCAATGAAAAAAAGCTTAAAAACAATTTCACTGATTATAATAAAATGAAAACATTGAAATAAAAAACTGGCATGTAGTCTTCATCAAAAGATATAAAATAATAAAAATTCCTGCCAAAACATCACTTACAGAAAAATGGCCAACATGTGGAATGATTCGAGTGTTTTGCAATAAAATTTGAAAAGTATACCAATCCTTTCATCCTTTCGACTAATATTGGATACTAAGAAGAGGGTGAAAAGTTTGAAGAAAGAATTCTTTGCACAAAAGCTGTTGGACAATGAGATAAATTCAAAGAAAGCTTGTGAGCTTAAAATTCGGTGTGCAAAAGAAACAAAAATAGTTGGTTATAAACAACTTTTAATATTGGAAGAAATTAAATTCCGTCTTTCAACAGGGATTTCCGAACTTTGATAGTTGATAACGAACATCTGTTAAATTCTTTGTTGTTTATTCCATTTGTTTAGACAAATGACCATGGACGATCATATACAACGACGTGTGTTCACTGAAGATGTCAATCGACACTAGTTTTCATCAAGAAGTTATAGTCAACGATAAGGCCCACTTTTGAATAAAAGGCTAGGTGAACAACAAAAATATCAATTCGACCTCCGGGTACTGTACTTGTTTTAATTGACAAGTACACGTCCTCTAACCTAACCTAACCTAACCTACCGCCGGAATCTGTCTGTCCCGGTAAAAGCTTACCATTGATGTACATTCACAACAGCACATGGAATAGTTATACATACGTACATAATCAGGATTCCGATCTAGTTTCTCACGCCATTTATGTTGTGTACGTTAATTTTTATACATGAGTGGCGGGACTTACAGTTCAAATTCGACTCCGAACGATGGATTTTTTTGAGAAACTTCTCATGGCAATTTTCGATATACTCACAGGGCTTTTGCCAGAAATATTTCGCCCGAGAAATATTTTTTCATATTTCGTTTTGTTGAGATATCTGTCCTGAGGTTTACACCGCGGCCTAAGGTCTAATAAGTCAACATCCTATCTAATAGACTACGGCGACTGCTAGAGCATTCATTACTATCAGGAAAAGAGAACTGAGTAAAGTAAGTAGCCGCGTTTTACATGAGATGTTGTATTTTTCCACTAAGAACACACAACAATATTCTGTCCATATTTTCTCTACATGAATAGTGTCGAATAAATCTATATAATCTGCAAATAGAACATACGATTGTAATTTCGTTGCGTTTGGTTGTTCAATTATAAATCTAAGAATGTCAATATGGACAGGATCTACAGCGGAAATCTGACAGTCCCGTTAAAGGCTTAATGTCGATGTATGTTCACAGCTGGACATAGTATAGTTATGCCATTCCTTTTGTGGTAGCTAACTGTGGCATCACTCATGTTGAATAGCTTTACAGTAAGGCTACGTAAGAAGTCAAATGGATATTCCGTTGTTATGTAGTATTTATTGAATTTATTCTGTACTGTACGAAAATGAAATATCAAGATACTGGTGTTTTTCTTTTACATCGCTTAACATTAAAATTATAAACAAAAGCTACAAAAACAAAAACAATGAACTTGTTTACAAATTATCGCACTGCGTAATATAACAACAACTACTAGCATAAAAAAGAACGATAAACAAGTAAACAAAAATTCACAAACAACACTCCAAAAATAAATGTAAACAAAATACACAAAAATCAATAATAAAACAACGCTGTTTAAATTTATAGGGATTTCGAGAAGTCGAAGCCACGAACGTTCTCCGTCAAGATCATTCATAAGACTGTTTACTTTGCCATATAAAAGGCAAGACAAAGCAGGCGACTGAGTGAGTGAAGTTCAGTCAGTCTTGTGTGAAGACGCGGTGCGTTTGAAGAGAGTAATCATGTTTAGTGATCTCCGTTACAAAGATCTGTCGAATAATTGTCTAGTAATTGTTATTGTTTATGGAAAGAGTTTAAACAGAGGAATAACAAACAAAGCAATTGTTGTTGTTTACATCAAGTTGTGAACAGTGGCACACAGAATTGTGCGAATAATAAAGAATTTTAATTAAAACTAAACACAGATTTATTTTGTATTTTATTTGCAACCTACGAGCTCATATTTCAAATGTTTTTAAGAGATCAAAACGTAGCATTATTTCGAAAGATATTCAACGAATATATTGGCAAGAGAGATATACATGTAGTATGAACTGATGAATGATAAATCAACGATTTTTCTTTCGATATGAAATATTTTTCCGCATCTAATAAATAATAGCTGCTCACAAATTTTTTATTTTATTTTTTATTTCATTACTTTACCCGCTTTTCTTCAATTTTCCTTTCTCTTGCAACGCTCATATATAAGTTTTGTTAACTGAATGTTACCTACATTCTGTTGCTTTTGCTGCTCATAGTCTTACCCGCTTCATAGTCATGTATTCTTCCAAAAATTTCATGTTTTTAAAGGTATGAGGGGATGTAATGGAATTTCTTCTTGAACTTTTTTATTCTAGAACTATTAAATAAGTATAACAACAACAACAACAATAATAAAATAAACTAAACTTTTTTATTTGAAAAAAAAGAAAGTTGTTCATGCTGTTGTTATTATTGTAAACGAATACTAAAGAAATTTTTAAGTTTGAAAATGAAAAGGAAAAGGAAAATAGGAAAAGAAAAAAGTCAAAAACAATAAATTTCCCCCTTTTTCTTGGAGAATATAAGGGCGTCCTTTTTTGAAGTAAATTTTCTTTTTATTTTTTTTGTTTTTGCCGATCATATCACACTTTAGGTAACAGAATGTAATTCCAACAAAAACTATGATGAAAAATGACTTTTTTTTTGTTAAAGATTGTAGGAATGGATGCTGATTTTTTGCTTTGGCTGCCTATGAAACTGTGTCAGTAATAGTTTGGGAGAAAGTTTTATTGGTTTTTATGAAGTTTTTTTTTATTTTTGTGAAGTGAAAATACCGAAAAAGTTTGCACAAAATGAAATTTAAAGGAAGGCTTAAAAGGTAGCAAATGAAATGTGTTGAACAAAATTAAAAAATCAAAACTTTTGTACGAATTTTTGCAAAGAATAAGAAAAATCACACAATAAATATGAAAAATTAAAATCAATATACGCACAACACAGAAGAATTAATACCCTACGCTAGTAAATTGAAAGTTTTATATCTCTAACAGAGAACCCAAGACCACAAATTATGGAGCCATTTTTTCAGTTCTACCGAAATCCTACGATATTCCCAGTATGCCAATTGAACAACGCTGCCATTTTCGCAGAGATCTTCAGCAGTGACTATCATCTGGCTTAGAACATCAATGGCTTCTTTTGCCGCGTGCTATGCTCTGGCTCCGTTATTTGCTGTCAAGAGCTTTGATTGTAATTCTTGCAAATACAAACACTGCTCCCAAAAAATTTTGCGATATTATTTCGTACCATCAATCAACTCTGTTTCTCATTCCGTTAAGCATACCTTAACATAATGTACATACATCCTAGTCTGATGACATCTTTCAAAAAGGTCTCTTTTTAAACGCTTCCTGTCTTTACACTTAAATAAAACAGAATGTGTGCAAACTATAACGCATTTTCTTATTTGTTTGTAAAATATACTGATGCTATTATGTGTGGAATACAAAAATATTCAAATGATCGTCGTGGCTTCTCGGGCTGAAGAGCACCCGAAATATAAAATTTTCCATGATTCTGGCGCATAAAGCATGCTGAATTTTGCCGATGGCATGGCGGTTATGTAGGATTATTCGCATACACCTGCAACTTAAAAAACCCCACAGGAAAATGTCTAATGGCATCAAATTGTAGAATATCCAATGTGACGTCCTATCAAAACCCCATGTCGTTAATGGCCAGTTATGGCCAATTAAGACCAAAAGAAGTAAATTATCATCGACTTATCGTAGTCGGTATTGGCCTGGCCAATGAATTTTTTAATAAAATATGTAGGGATGACGCCATCAGTTCAAAGTTCACACTAAACAATGAACTTTTTGATATGAGTTGGTCACTCTGGGATCTCATACGTATTGTTATCGTCTCATATTCTACAATTTTGTTTGTGCACGTCTCCATTAATCCAGAAATGGTTCTCATCCTTGAAAATAAGTTCACAACTGCTCTAGAGCCCATTCAGCAAATACACTTCTTAGTATACGGTCATCCATAATGAATTGGCAAACCAGATTGAATAAAAATGACCAATAATTTGATGGATGTTGCTATCAAATGATGACAACATCAGTGCAAAAACCACACTATACAGCGACTTTTTATGCTTTTGCGCTCTTACGCGTATTGATATCGTTTCAGTTTCCATTTATCCAAAAATGGTCGTCCATGATGATTTGACAAACCGGACTGTATAACTGACAACTAGTTTGTCGGATGTGGCTTAAACAAGATGAACGTTATCAAGTTTGGTAATCACTTTTTAAGGACTTAAGGACTATAACATTGACATTAATTGCCTTCCATCAAGGAGAGTTTAATTGACTTTTGAATTTCATGCGGTCTTTAATTATTACGCTTAAAGTGTTTCCATCATATGTATTCTCGGTATGCTGGTAGTTCGTGGACTTTGAACTGACAGATGTAGTTTGGTTGAATCGAGATCTTATGTGCTCGTTTATATAAATTTACATGTGAATCTCATTCTAGAGCAGCAACACAATCTTGTGGTACTGTTCTCCTCACTGTTGTAGGTGTCTTAATTGCCACATTTGTTTCTTTGATTATGGCGATGGAGTAGAACCACAATATATTTGTTGGGCGGAGTCAGGATATAGGAAACAGATGCGTCAAGGGATGTTCCCTTCAGTGTTATTCATGAATATTTTAGCTCCATTTTTTATGATATTATCTCACGAAATTGCCGTAGTCTAGTATATAGTGTGTTGGTTTATTAGACGTAAGGCGACGGTTCAAACCCCGGGTCGAACATATCCAATAAAACGAAACATAAAAAAATATTCCATCGGCAAACTCCTCTCAGCAGAGTTTTGTCAAATACTCTGAGAGTAAAAAAAAAAATTGCCATGAAAAAGTTTCTCAAATATCTGTCGCTCAGAATCGACTTTAAACTGTAGGTCCCGCTACTCATGTATAAAATTAATGCGCTCAATATAAATGGTGTGCAAAACTAAATTGTAATCCTGACTGAAGAGTTGTAATGACCAATTATTTATGTATCCACGCAGGAGATCTAAAGACGTAGAACCACAAGACCTCTTTAAATGATGCCGCAGACAATCTGTTTAAATTTGTCTGTATGTTGAACGAAGTTTAGAACGCTGGTACTATGCCTTACAAGTAAGTTCGTGTTTTATTATTATCGAGCCGATATAGAAACACCTCAATCTGTGTGATCTTTATTCAACAATTAAAGCTGGGTTATGTTCTGATTACTGTTAAAGAACATACATAAAATAAAACAGCCCTGCAAATTTGGACTTTTTTGTGCAAATAAGATGGCTCCAGGTGTTTTCGAAGGCATTTTGCGCGCTGAACACGAATCTGGTTTCATAAACTTTCCATCACGTCAGATTTTCGAGAAAAAGAGGGTTGAAACCCCTAAAAATAGCGTTTTTAGCCATTTTTGAAACATTGTAGATTTAAACACTGACTTGCTAGAATCATAGCTATTATCAGAAATTGACAATTGGTTTTTGCTCTTCAAAATGAGTCCAAAGCCAAATTGTTTGCATGCACCCTTGAAGTAGGGGTGGGTTTATGTCAAGGGGTGTAAGGGAAGAAGAAGCACATTACGGAGGTCCTTAAAAATTAATCAGATTTACTTGAAAATTGTTACTCAGGGGTTTTTGGGATCGCTGATTACAGATCTTCATTCAGATTTAAAAAATTTTAAATGGCGGATCCAATATGGCGGTCAAGTAAATCTTATTAATTTTCATAAGCCTCGATCTACAGTTGATACAGTTGACTCTGAATGACAGATGTTTGAGAAACAGTTTTTCCAGAAAACTGCTGAGAGGAAGTCGCCTGAGAATTATTTTTTAATATTCCGTTTTGTTCGAGATGTCTGATCTGGGGTTTGAACAGGGGCCTTACATGTAATAAGCCAACACACTCCTTACCAGACTGTTAAAAAACGGACAATACAAGTTATAGAATAAAAAATGTATGGAGAGGATGATCTAGCACAGACAAATTGTTATTTCTACTCACGCTATGTGTAGCTCAAGAAAAAAAAGAACAATTTTGGCGTTAAAGAGGAATAGTGGTTTGAAAAATACTGTGTTCTTTTTTACTGTCTATTATTTTTGAACTTATTTTTGTCATCAACTTCAATATTATTGGATCTGTAGCAATTAACAATTTAATACTTTGTAACAGAAAAATAACACTCAGCTCTCACGTTCTTTAAAACCATTACCTTACGTTGTAATATCTTAATTAGTCCTTATAGCCTAAACTGGTGTATTTGTGTCGCCTTACATTTCCTGTAGCTAACGTGCTTTGGCTCTATTAAATACGTTTTTTTTCCTTTTCTTTTTTTTTCCTATTTTTAACCTTTGCCTACAAATGTCGATTGAGTTTAAACGACCCACTTTCTTTGTAAAAAGTTTTTATCAAGTTCCTACGTTTGTTTTTCTTCCCCCATATTTTTGGTTTAAGCTTTTCATTACGATAATAATCATATTATTTGTCATTTATCAGGTTGTTTTTCGCCTGTCGTCGTTGTCTTTATTGCCATACCCTTGTATTTTTCCTCGCTCTCTCTCTCTCTCTGTTTTCCAATGTGATGATTTTTCAATTTGTTATCAATTGTCATTAAAAATATTTTTCGTTGCGGGCATTTATTTTCCTCTTTCCTTTCAGTTTTTATTTTCCTTTCTTTTTTTTCGTTCTCTTTTTTTATTAATTTTATTTGGCCATGTCAAGGTAGTCTGTTGGGGTTTTGTCGTTTGCTACCAACCAACGTCAATATTATTGCCTGTAAATATTTATTAAAGAAAGTAAAAACGAAAGTAATTTAATTAATGGATGTCAGAGAGTGAATATTATGATTCCTTTTGCTTTTAATTCGTTAATTACGGTGGGAAATATCAATACTGCTGGTGCGTCAATATAAATATTTGAAGAAGTGGCAAAGCCTTGGTTGATAAATATTTAAAGAAAATATTTTTAATGGTTTTTAACAGAGTTATTAGCTAATGGCTTATAAATATTGTCGTTTGCTTAAATAGTCAAGTTATTGTAATTAAGAGAGCTTAATGGAGCAAATTCAATAAAGAAAGTGTGGTTTATTGACTACAAACTCGAGTAATCCAGTTTCAAATCTGGAAAAAGTGGTTTTCAAATTTATAAAGTAAAGCTTTAATTCCTTGCAAATAATCCTTAATAATATATACAACAGAAAGGTTAGTAACGTCCCATCTCTGAAGAAAAAGAAGAAAATATTCAAAGAAAGTTTCTCACCACTAAAGCTTTTTTTTCTGAATACATTGTTTGCTGGCAAATGCAGATAGAGCAGTAGTCTGCAACATTAAGCTCACCATGGGCGTACGTAAAGTTACCTGGCTGTCAGCGAAAAATATTGTTATGTTTTTACCTTTTAAAAACGTTTAAAATATGAGCTCTCAGATTTCAAATAAATTAAAAATAAATTTGTTTTTAGTTTTAATTATTTATTCTTTACTAGCTGTACACCGCGCGTGTTGCTGCGCCACGAACAAAAATAAATTTGGAGGAAAGTCATTACACAAATGTCCAATTAATTTTGAATCATTTTATGGATTTTGTTTCCCGTTGTCCAGATGATTCAGACAAACGGGCCTGAGTAGTACGCATTCGATCAGTTTCTAATCTCACTTCTCGTTGTTCAATTGCTTCATGCGAACGGGTCTCAGCGGCTTTTACTCGAAGATTTTCTAGTCTCAATGCTTCTCGAGGTGTAGGTCGACCAATTGCTTGTCGCTTTGGATTCATGATTGTACGGGCACGACGTGAAAAACGCGTTTAAAAATATTACAATTTCACAATGCACCCAATCCAATTGAAACCAAAAGCATTTTTAAAAATTTTCCAAAATAAAATTTTGCAAACTTGTGATTGACATTTTATGGGAATGAGTTATACTAAATGTTATTAAAATCATAAATGATGAATCCTAAAACTTCTGGTATTTGTATTGTTTACGATTCAAATTATTTTGAATAATTCTCAGTAGCGCGATCTATCGGAAATTAATCGCACTAACTTAGAAACCTCCGTCGACTCATGCGCAACAACTTTGCTAAAGTTCATATCATGATCAAATGCACAGTTTACGATTTAATTCATTTTTAGTAATTTTCAGTGGCGCCACCTGGTGGAAATTGGTCCTACCAAATTAGAAATCTTCGCCGGCTCATGCGCAACAACTTTGCTGAAGATCATAATATGATTAAATACACAGTTTACGATTTAATTCATTTTTAATAATTTTCAGTGGCGCCACCTGTCGGAAATTGGTCATACCAACTCAGGAACCTTCCCCGGCTCATGCTGAACAACTTTGCTGAAGATCATAATATGATCAAATGCATAGTTTACGATTCTATTAATTATATACAAACAAACATTCATTTATATACATATATATATATAGATTATTCGTATAATTCTGTATACCACTGTTCACAACTTGATGTAAACAGCGACAATTGCTTTACTTTGTTATTTCTCGGTTTATACCCTTTGCATAAACAATAACAATTACTAGACAATTGTTCGACTGATCTTTGTAACGGAGATCTTCAAACCACGATTACTCCTTTCAAGCACACCGCGTCTTCACACAAGACTGACTGGCTGACTTTTACTAACTCACTCGCCTGCTTTGCCTTGCCTTTTATATGGCAGGGTAAACAGTCTGACAAATGTTTTTGAAGGGGAATTATCGTGGCTTCGCCTTCTCGAGATCTCTATAAATATAAACATCGTTTTTTCATTATGGTTGTTTGCGTATTTTGTTTACATTTATTCTTGTAGTGTTTGTTGTTGTATTTTTGTTTACTTGTTTACCATTTTTATGCTGGTGTTTGTTGGTATATTTTATGTTTACTTCTTTACAATTTTTAAGCAGTGCGATAATTTGTAAACAAGTTCATTGCTTTGTTTTTGTAGCTTTTATTTATAATTTTAATGTTAAATGACATACAAGCAAATCATCAGTATCTAGATTTTTCCTTTTCTTAACAATATTTTATTCCCAGTTGAAATTATTTTTGGAGCTGTTTTGTCCTTATTCACGGGATAGAGCTTGATTCGTGATATCTATACTGCCTGTTGGAATGAGATCATCCAGCGGGGAATATAGAAAAATGGATTACCTCTTTAAGTAACGCTAGAATTGGAAGAAATTTTCTTCAGAAGCTCTAGACAGTATTCGCTGACTGACTTGTTTATCAAGAAAACTGCTTCCTGCTGCTTACTGAACCTTTTTAACCAACTGTGAGGAATGGACCTTTCGGTTGGTACATAATTGGTTATTACAACCTTCCAATCAGGTTCACGACCTAGTTTCTTACACCACTTATGTTATGTGTTTGTGTTAATCTTATACACGAGTGGTGGGACCTACAGTTTAAAGTTGATTTCGAACGACAGATTTGTAGGCAGTTGCCGAAGAAATATTTTTCCATATTTCGTTTTGTTCGAGATATCTGACCCGGAGTTTGAACCGTGGTCTTACATCTAAGAAGCCAACACATTACCTGCTAGATTAAGAGGACTTCTCGTTTGGTGCATCGATTATTTGATACTCGAGGTGATGTTTCTTGTCTTAAGCTGTTTGAGTTAATATTTCTAGGTTCAGGATTCTTATTCTCCCAGTGTGAACAGGGCGTTTGTAGTGATCTCGAATTGGATTATCATTTCAAATTGTATGAACATTGTATTGTAGTGTATGCGAAAATAATTTTCAATTTTGAAAGTTTTGCGGCCGTAGCTGACCCCCGTATTATTAACTGATTTTGGTTGGCCTGACTGCCTTTAAAGAGATTTGATCAGTCTTGCGTAGGTCACAATTAGTTAGCAGCTGTTGGGACTACATAAGTGTCTCTGAATAATATCGTATCTATACCTGTTGGGCTCCGTGACTTTGTGGAATAAAAGGGAAAGAGATGACTTATCGCTTTGCTCGGATGGAGTTCCACTCTGTATGTTATGTGCGGTTTGCTCCTAATATTTCAGTCGGTTATCTAAAGACTTAGAGGAAGTTTTAAAGAGAATACATCGGGATGTGATGTGTGAAGAAGAAGCCTTAAGCTCCCTATCGATGATGATAGAATTGATTTGTTGCCGGTTAATAAGCTGACAAAGATCAGTGATGTTGAGCATTTATCCTGAGAAATATGCTGTTGGGTCAGTTAGAAAGACTAGAAGAGAACACATCGTAATATGATGAGTGAAGAAGAAGCCTTTAGCCTCCTTTCGATGGTGATAGTATAGGCTTATTGCCTATTGAAACGCTGAAAAGAATCAAGGATGCTGAGCACCTGTCCTGAACAAATATGCTGTTGGTTCAGGGAGGCAGACTAAAGCCTTTAAGGGAACACATCGGGATGTGATCTGTGAAGAAGAAGCCTTTAGCTCCCTATCAATGATAATAGAATTGGCTTATTGTCGGATAATAAGCTGACAAGGTTCAGGCATGTTATACGAATTCTATTCTACGCTCCATCTAGAGCAGATATTTGGCCCCTCCTAAGTTATGCAATGGCATTAATGTCTTAGCTCAGTTTAGGTACTTATTCTCTTCATCTCTGTTTCTATATATTTTCAGCACTAGGATGACCAAATGCGGCCAATGACTACCAGATATAACTGAACTTGCCATCATTGCAATCAACAAAGCATGTGGCAAGAAAGAGAGCGTAGCACCTTATTGTTGTTTAATACTTAAAATTCAATTCAATCCACTAGAGGTCAATTGAAATGATCAGTTTTCTCTTTCTTTCTTACCTACTTACAGATTTTATCCTTAGTCAGGATTACAACCTAGTTCCTCACACCACATCTATGTTGTGTGTGTTAATTTTATTCATGAATGGCGCGATGTACAATTTAAGATCGACTACGAACGATAGGATTGAGAAACTTTTCATTGGCAATTTTATTTTTCTCTCAGAGTTTTTCCCAAAAGACCTCTGAGAAGAAATGGCCAAAAGAAATGTTTTATTTCATGCTTCGTTTTAATCCAGATTTTTGGGTTGAGGTTTGAACCATGGCCATAAGCTAATACACTACATGCTCTGATAGCAGTGATGTGGAACAAAGCTAAGTTTTTTGTTTTATTTTTTAAGAACTCTTTTGATTCGTTTGATTTGCTCTCAATTTAAGGCAACAATGAGGAATGAATTACTAGAGAAAGTACATGATTCAAGTAAACTTTAATTGCTAATTTTAAACAGAATTTAATTACGATTCACTAAAAAGGAAATGATAAGGCAAAGTGTTAAAAAAATAAAACTCAGTTGCGATTAAATGTTTCAAAACAAATTATTTTTAATTTTATCGTTTGAAACTTTTTCTATTCAATGCAATTTAATTTCATTCATTATAAATTTAATGTGAATATTATTACAGCATACTTATAGGGTTGTGTGTTAAATAAATTGTAAAATTAAAAACCTACTTTTAGGTTGATTTTAACAGCATTTTGTGTTTTTCGCTTTTCGTTTCTCTTTCTGTTTCTGTTTTATTTTTTTATTTTCATTTCGAAATGAAAAGCCCCTTTAGCATTCAACTTCAAAATTGTTAACCTTGTTTTCCAGTATAAGAGTGCAAAAAGGGTGCTCTTTCTTGCATACCCTACCCCTTCCCTTCCTGAATTGCAGTGCAAGCAAGGAGCCTTTAATATTAATTAAATTTACCCTGAAATCATAAAGTTGCATGCAATGTATTTACAAAAACAAAAACAAAATGAAAATTAAAGTACATGTGGCTCATTATAACGTTTTATAGACATACTAAGCCATGGAAATTTTGTATAAAATATGTTGCAAACTCACCAAACCAACCCACACATACATACATTGAAATTTTTTTGTTACATTTAAACAGTGTTTATATGTGCATAAATATTTTCTAGTGCACACGTACATACACAGCTTTGTTGTCTAATACAGGTTTAGCATTTCGTATGTATATGTGTGTATGTGTTTGTATGTGTATTCAAATAATTATATTTTATTATCACACTAACTGTGGGTAAACAAACCATGGCTATAATGTGTGGCATAGACACATACGAGTATGTACATATATGTATGGCTGTACATATATATTTGCATACAGTTTATTTGTTTTTTGCGTATGCATATTTTGTGTTTGTGTGCTTATTTATGATACCTTTAATGCACTGTAATGCATACGCCAATATTCCTTATGTGCAGGTATGCATGTATGCATTTCCAGATTGCAACACATTGTTTATATACAAAAAAAAAAAAACAAAAACAAAAAAGATGAAGAGAGATAAAGAGAAGTAAACAGGAAACGTGTGTGTGTGTTCTCTTGTGCGTTGTTGTTATATTTTTGGGAATTCATATCTGCATACAGTTGATATTATATCTCCACAATATGTTTGTGAATACGTTGGATTAAGCACAGATGCAAACTCGATATAGGTTAAGTTAGTTTAGGTTGCACAAATACCATATGGGTTCAAGCGGTGTCCTTATTGCCTTTTACCGAAAAAAGTTCTACTTCTGTAACAGAAATCAGAAATGAGTATTCAAAAAGATGAGTAGAATCGAATCATACTCATAATTTCTAATACTTATAGGCATTGAAGTCGCCGTAGCCGTAGTAGGTAGGGTGTTGGCTTATTAGACGTAAAGCCAGGGTTCGAACCCCAGGCCAGACATCAACACAAAAAAGTATTGCTTCGGCGACTCCCTCTCAGCAGATTTCTGGCAAGAACTCTGAGAGTAAATAAAATTACCATGAAAAAGTTTCGCAAAAATCTGTCGTTCGGTGTCGACTTTAAACTGTAGGTCCCACCACACTCATGCATAAAATTAACACACACAACATAAGTGGTATGAGAAGCTAGGACGTTGTACAATGGGTCAATTCGACCTCTGGGTACTGCACTTGTCGTAATTGACAAGTACACGTCCTCTAACCTAACATAACCTAACCTATACGAATTCATACTTATTTTAATATCATAGAACGTCTACTCATATTCAAAGTTTAAAGTACTCATCATATTCATACACAACAACACGTATGATATTGTTGATTTTGACTCTCCTTTACTCAACATTTCAAGAATCAGAAAATAAGTATGATTCGGGTAAGAACACTACAATACTCACTAGAAGGTTGTGTGTTTGTTTTGCTTGTTTTCATTGTCCTTTTATTTCTTTTTTTTTGTAAATGCTACGACAACTAAGACTATAAATTTTGATGAATGATTCGAATCACTCGAATCAGTTTTAAGTATTATAAGTATTTTTCTAAAGTTATGAACCTAAATGCGTAGGCTTAGGAATCAAACAAATTTCGAATGATATGAAATTGATGCCAACGTTATACTCATACTCATTGCATCCTGCACTTATAAATCAACGTGGTAGTGAGTATGAATGAACCAGAGTACATAGTTAAATTTCAATACTGTTGACTCTTACTTATACTCATAGTTTCATTAGTGCTTATGAGCAGCGAAAAAACGATTCATTGCTAATCTCTGTTCCGTAAGTCAGTTCTACATACATATATTCCTGGTTGTTCTCTCAACAACAAACTCCTGCTAATTAGTAGGGTTTTGCAAATATTTCGTACTTAAGTAACTTTAAGCAGTTTTTCATTAAGTAGAACCTTCACATAAATATGTACTTCTTCCTCCCAATCCAAAAACTTCTTACTGCAAAAGTAAAAATTTTGATACTTCATATACTCAGGTACGCATACAAATATATACACAATTGTCGTACTACCCTTTAGTCAGGATTACGACATAGCTTCTCACACCATTTATGTTGTGTGATACATAAGTGGCGGGGCCTACAGTTTACAGTAGATTTCGAACTTCAAATTTTTGACAAACTTTCCATGGTAATTTTATTTACCCGCACAGCATTTGCCAGAAATCTGCTGAAATCTACAAGAAGAAGATTAAATGTTTTTTCGGTTTTCATTTTGTTGGTGACGTCCGAACCTGTGTTGAATAAGCCAACACATGGAAGCATATAGTGCCAATAACTTACTTAATTTGTCGTATCAAACTTTTATCCAGGACTACAACCTAGCATCTCACACGACACCACCACGTTGCATGTGGTAATTATATATACGAGTGGCAGGACCTACAGTTTAAAGTCATCTCTGAACGACAGATTTTTGAGAAACCATACTACGGCGACTTCAGTGTCCAATAATTACAATCATAAGGAGTCTAATTGAATTCCTGCCAAGACGTAAATAAAGAGCTGTGAGCTGTGTGCTTATTCAGCAGATTAGAGCGTAACAAATATACTGCAAGTGGTGGCATAAGACCACCTATATTCAGTTCTTCTATTGCAAAACCCTACGCTGTTCTGGCAAAAATCAATCAGCACCCTTTATAGAACTGATAGACACTACAATAGATATGCACACAGTCAAAGAAACTGTTCATAGAATGTGAAGTACCGAATTCGTTTCTTTTTCATACTGACAACCTCTACAATGGCTATAATATGCATAATGTATGCGTTCATACATACGCCCATCCATCTGACTAAGCTCTGAGGCTCAATCCACTCACTTCCAAAGCACAACAAGGGCAAGATAGTCTCCGTACTTTTCACTGACTGAAAAGATCATCAGATTCCAAATGTTCTACAGATGCCGCCGATCTAAATTTCATCTTCTTTAAGCCCCATTCATCTATCAAGTTAGACAACGTCACGAAAGGACGATGTATGTCCCCCTGTATAAAAGCCACAGCGTTTAGTACCACACCTTTCCTGTTATTCTGTTGGATATTCAACATGATGTTGTCCAAACAGGGCAAATAAGTCAATAAGACAACGAGGAATATACTTCGTCTAGCAAAGTTTTGTGATTTAATTTTTGGCTTAGCAGTGGCGATAACAATGAAAACTAACAGGCAAGACCAGGTTCATCAGAATAAATACCAGATGTTTCTTATACAAGCTACTGTCGTAGGCTAATAGCTAGTGTGTTGGGTTATTACAGGTGAGACCGTGGTTCAAACCCAGGTCAGACATCTCTAACAAGATGAAATATATAATAATATTACTTTGGAGACTTCCTTTTAACAGATTTCTTGACTTTAAACTGTAGATCCCGCCACTCGTATGTAATATTATCAAGTGCTGTGATAAGCTAGCTCGTAATCCTGACTGTAGGGTTGTAATGAGCAATCACGTAAGGCATCATCTCCCGGAAATGTTTGTCTTCTGTTCTTCAAGATCGGTCAGGCGCTGGATGTTTTCTTAACAAATACGAGGCTTTAAAATTTTCTGAGTCTCAGCACTGACGTTGAACCGACATATTTAACAGAGAGAACCAAAAGTCGTAAGCCTAGCATTATCTAAAGAAAGCCGTGGGACGTAGATCTCTTGGAAGACAACATAATGTCATCATTGTATTCAGAATTGTGAGGTGCAGTATGTCTCAACTTAGTATAATGCCTTACCGCTGATATTATATAATACGGGAGATTGCATTGCCTACAACATTTGGCTAACTTACTTGCATTTAAATTTATTTCTAAAAATAATTTTAAAATTATTTGTGTGATCTTGCATAAAACTTTGCGGTCAGCCCTTGTTTAGTTAGCATAGAATATTTGTATATATTTGTGCTGTATTTTTAGTTCTCTCTTTGCGTTTATTTGTTGATTACACGTACATATGTATATGTATGTATCGGTGTGGTAATTATTCATATTTTTCATTTTTGTTACATTTTCTAGCCAAATATCCAAACACAATGTTCAAATTAAAATGTGTATGAATTTTTGTTTTTGTTTCATTTTTTTTGTTTCATTTGGAACACCAAAGGGATTGTTATTACGTTTGTTTAGCTGTCACTTTGAGGTAAAGCTGAGCTAATTGGGAACAATTTTAAAATTGATTAAAAATTGTTGGAGAAAGACCAGAGTTTTTTGGGTGATTATTTTATGAACTTTGCGGTCATAGAAACCAATATGGAAATTGTGTCTTTATTGTATTTAGGTGACCATATGGTATTACGTCTGCGTTTTTTCAGATTATTTCAATTTGTAATCCGTTAAGTGCAGCCTTGTTCAACAAATTGTTTCAAAAATTATATGGTATTGGTTTAGAATATTGAGGAAGTTTTAATATATTGTTACGTTCTTTACCTTTTAAAAACGTTTAAATTATGAGCGCGTAGATTACAAATAAAATGAAAATAAATTTGTGTTTAGTTTGAATTAAAATTGTGTATTATTCGCACAATTCTGTGTGCCACTGTTCACAGCTTGATGTAAACAACAACAATTGATTTTCTTTGTTATTCCTCCGTTTAAACTCTTTCCATAAACAATAACAATTACTAGACAATTATTCGACAGATCATTGTAACGGAGATCTTTAAACCACGATTACTCACTTCAAACTTACTGCGTCTTCACACAAGACTGATTGAACTTTATTAACTACTCGCTTACTTTGCCTTGTCTTTTATATGCCAGGGTAAACAGTGTGATGAATGTTTTTGAAGGCGAATGTTCATGACTTCGCTTTCTCGAAATCTCTATAAATGTAAACATCGTTAGATCTAAACATCGTTGTGTATTTTTGATAACATTTATTCTTGTAGTGTTGTTTGTGTATTTTTGTTCACTTGTTTACCATTTTTTATGTTGGTGTTTATTGTTATATTAAGCAGTACGAGAATCTGTCAACAGGTTTGTTTACTGCATTGTTTTATTTATAATTTTAATATTAAGCGATGTAAAACCAATCGTAATTTTGTATTTGAAGCAAAATTAAGTGATATAGACATGGGAGTTATACAGCTATGTTTTGTTAGACTGCATTAGACTGTAAATCGAAATTGTAAAAAAGAGGGGAAAAATTACTTGTTAGGTTAGGTTAAGTTAGGTTAGGTTAGAGGACGTGTACTTGTCAATTAAGGCAAGTATAGTACCCGGAGGTCGAATTGACCCATTGTACAACGTCCTAGTTTCTCGCACCACTTATATTATGTGTGTTAATTTTATACATTACTGGTGGGACCTACAGTTATAGTCGACTCCGAACGACAGATTTTTTTGAGAAACTTTTTCATGGCAGTTTTTAATTACTCTCAGAGTTCTTGCCAGAAATCTGCTGAGAGGAAGTCGCAGAAGAAATATTTTTTGTATTTTGTCTTGATGTCTGGCCTGGGGCCCGAACCCTGGCTTTTACGTCTAATAAGTCAACACACTACCTACTAGACTGCGGCGACTTGTTTTATTCGAGACTTCTTCTAGAGTTTGAGTTCAAAGTCAGTCAAGTTTAAAGTCAATAGAAACGTATTTTGGCCACTCACTTATTACAGATCCCGGGCATTCCAGGGAATCCCAGTCAGAGACAGATTCGGAACCTGTAGTAAATTCAAGAAATATTGGAATTCTTAAGCATTGCTACCTGCTCATTTTCCTGCGCTAGGATTATAGGTTTGTATTCCCTCCGATCAACTCATTCTGTTTGCCTAAACAGTCCGACACTAATCTTAAGACAACATTATGGAAGCTAAGTGCTTTAGCTGATTTTCAATTAGTATTTATGCTCCATTCTCTGAACTTTCTATACAATATAATTGTGCACATCTTTCGAAGAGGCTTCTGTATTACAACTTGTATTTGAATTATGCATATGCCCGTATCTTTTATGAAAGTAAGTTGCCTCTAAGTTGATTTGCGAAAGATATAAAATTTTCTTTTATTGACAATGCCAGACCACATAAGATCCAAGTGCGTCCATAACATACATACATACATACATGCATAGGCAGTCATTACAACCCTTCGGCCAAGATTACGACATAGTTTCTTACACCACTTATGTTTTGTGCGTTAATTTTTATATGCGAGTGATGGGACCTACAGTTTAAAATCGACTTCGAAAGACATTTTATTTACTTTCAGAATTTTTCCACCAATATGCTGAGAGGAAGGTAGGTAGGTAGTGGTAGCTTTGATACCAAAAACTTATTTGGTCAGCGGGGAAGCTATATATGCTGAGCGGAAGTCCCTAAAGAAATATTTTTTTTATATTTCGCTTAGTTGTAGATGTCTGACATGGGGTTTGAAACGCTAATAAGCCAATACACTACCTACTAGACTATGGCGACTTACAAGAGCGTTCAATGCATACCAAAAAATTCAACATTTGGCGTGAACGTTGCCCAGGCGATAATTCATTGATTTTTTTTTAAATAAAAACGTTCGTTATTTTATTTTTAATTCCTTGTAATTAATTTTGTACTTCCGTTGGTGTCAAGTTAAAAATAAAATCTGTTTATAGAAACCATTTTAAAACTGCCAATTATAAATACAATAATAAACAAACAATACATGTATATAAAATAAGCACGAGTATATTAACACTATGCAAGTATGTATGTGTTGTAAAATCCATTGAAATAAATTTTTCCTAAATTATAGAGAAAAACACAGAAAATAATACCTTCGGTCGGACAATGAAAATGGCATGAGAAAGAAAACTTTTCAACCATAATTAAAATGTAATCACAAATACAATGGAAACGAATGGATAGAAAGCTGAAAAAACTACAAATAAAAATAAACATTAACACAGAATTTGTTTAAAACAATTAAAAAAAAATTAAAATAATGGCAACAAAATTGCGTTGACCGCAGTAAACATGGAAAACCTTTAACGAATAAAATTTGAAGCAAAAAAGCGAACAAAAAAATTCAAAAAAATTTTTTTTTTTTAAATTAGAAAACTTTAAACTGTGCTTAATGTGTACAAATATAAAAAAAAAAAGAAACCAATTAATGTTTGATAATGGCAACCACAAATAAAATTATTTTAGAAAATCATCATGAACAGCATGGCTAGCAAAAAAAACTCATAAATTGAGCAACATTAACAAGTTTTTTTAACAAAAAAAATTAAATAAAAATTAAATTAAATTTTTAAATAAATTAAAAGCCATGTTTAAAAGAGAAAGTGAATTACTGACTTCCGCTGGCATAGCCGCGACCAGCACCACAGCTACTGGTTATGTAAACTCGACACTGCAGCATCAGCCAGAAACCCGCCTTGTTTCCTTTCATTTCAACACTGACAAATTGCTGAAAATAAAAACTCTTACAGCAAAAAACAACACCCCCAACAAACATCAACAACAGCAACAACAACAACACCAACAACTACCATCAAGTAGAAAAATGAAACGGAAACGTAAACAACCGGAAATTTCATGGCTAATTGTGGCAATTTGCCTTAATTGTTATGTTTTTGTGTGTTGTACAGCAGCAGCAACAAATACAAATTTTCCAACAACATTACAAACATCAACTAACACCTTTACTACTACTACCACTACACTAACAAGCCCAAATCAAAACCTGACTAGCAGCAGTAGCAGTAGTAGGAGTAGGAGTAGCAGTAGCAGTAGTAGTTCATCTATAAACTATTTGCATGTGAATAAAGCCTTCAATAGCTTAAAACATCGCATACTACGTGCTGCCTCCGCATCGGCAGCTGCTGCATCACACTCATCGCCTGCTAACCATGATATGGATGATGTGGATCAAATAATGGCCCATCATATTAATCATCATACGGATTTGTCAGATGCCGATGATTTCTATTTACACAATATCGACAATATTGGCTATCATCATACGGGCAGTCTGTTGCCACATGAATTGCCGGAACATGATCATATTGCACATCATTTGGGTAAGTAATTATAGAATAAAATTGTTTTTGTGGGTTAATTTTAAAACTCTTTATTGAATTTAGAAAATTTGGTTCTTTTTCCAAAGAAAAACAAAATTTTGTAAAATATATCAGGAAAAAGGGCAGGATATAATATATAATATATAATAGCAGCGATTTCTAGCTTTGTGAAATCAAAGCTCACTTGTATACATACAGAGGCCCTTTTAGAAAACAAATAAGTGCTTAAGCCAGAACTATTAAGAACAAGTACTAATCAACCGGTCTGATAAGTCAGCATCAAAGCTTTGCATTGATAGTATGACACCCTTATAGCCAACCTGAAAACCAACCCGAAACCTTAGAAAATTGAATGTTACGTTTTTACCTTTTTAAAAAAGTTTAAAATCTGAGCTTGGTTTTAGATTTTAATTAAAATTCTTTATTATTCGCACTACTCTGTGTGCCACTGTTCACAACTTGATGTAACCAACAACAATTCCTTTGTTTGTTATTCCTCTTTGCATAAAGAATAACAATTACAAGATAATTTTTCGACTAATATTTGCATCGGAGATCTTCAAATAACGATTACTCTCTTTAAACACACCGCGTCTTCACACAAGACTGACTGAACTTTTACTAACCCTCTTTTCTGCTTTTCCTCCCCTCTTATATGGCAACGTAAATAGTCTGATGAATGTTCTTGAAGGCGAATGTTCGTGGCTTCACTTTTTCGAGATCCCTATAATCATTGTTTCATTATTGTTGTTTATGTATTTTGTTTACATTTATTCTTGTAGTATTTGTTGTTATATTTTTGTTTACTTATTATCATTTTTATGCTGGTGTTTGTTGTTATATTACGCAGTGCGATAATTTGTAAACAAGTTCATTGTTTTGTTTTAGTAGCTTTTGTTTTTAGTAGCTTTTTTGTTTTTGTGTAAAAGCAAAAAACCGTTATCTATATCTTTCCATTTTCGTAACAATGTATAGCTCTGTTAGGCTATCAAGGAAAAATGAGACAAATAAGAGAAGTCTGCATAAGACCCATTGTCCCATTGACAAATACAATTTCCGCTACGATCTACAACCTCTGCAGAAGTCATACGCATTTATATGAAGGGTCTCCTCCTTCATTTCGCATTGGAAATTACCCGTGATTCACTTTTAAAAAGTTTATTGGTATACTCCGTTTCTAGTTTAGGTCAGATAAATCTGGCAGTAATGTACGATTCTTCCTCAGTTCGGAGCCTTTCAGGATTACGATCAAGAATCTAACAGCTCTTCTATCGTGTGTGTTAATTTTATCTATAAATGGCAGGACCTGTAGTTTAAAGTCGACTCCGAATGACAGATTTGTGAGAAACTTTTCTTGATAATTCTATTTTTTCTAAGAGTTTTTGCCAGCAGTCTTCAGAGGAAGTCGCCGTAAAAATATTTTTCATATTTCGTTTAGTTCGAGATGTCTGAGCTGGAGTTTGAACCAAGGGCTCATGTCTAATAAGCCAACATATTAGCTGCAAAATTACAAAACAAATACTTAATCGCTACAAGAGGCAATTAAGAGAGGCTGGGCATATACTAGCCAGTTTTTATTAATCCCATTTGAACTAAATATTCCATTCCCATTTAGGGATTGAAAATCCTATTATACTAATCTTTGACACTTTGTTCCTGATTACTGCTATGGCTCTTTCAATCAATCATTATTGTAGCAGGCGCCAATCCTCATGGTAGATAACCAATTAAATTACTTTGGTGTTGGGCATGCCTTCATACAGCTTTGCTCTGTAGACATACTTACATACATACATATATAAATAATTGGTCATTACAAAAATTTAATCTGGATTACGATTTAGTTTCTTACACCACTTTTGTTGTGCTGTGTTAATTTTATACATGAGTGGCGGTGACCTACAGTTTAAAGTCAACTCCGAACGACAGATTTTTAAGAAACTTTTTCAATGCAAATTTTATTTACTCTCAAAACTTTAGCCGGAAATTTGCTGAGAGGAAGTTGTCGAAGAAATAGTTTTTATATTTCGTTTAGTTTGAGACATCTTGGCTAGGGTTTTAACCATGGTTTCACGTCTAATATGTCAACACACTACGTACTAGAGAACAAGGATTCCTTAGAAAGTTCATCAACTGCAAAATTACACAAAACTGCCATGACAGACAATTAATAAAAGCTCGGCATATGCCAAACGGTTTTGTTTATTACCATTGGTCGCAAACATTGCATCCCTATTTAACGCTTGAAAGTCCTATTCTATCAATCTTTGATACATTGTTCCTGATTACTGCCATAATTCTCCCGATCAATCATTACTGTAGCAGGCAGCAATCTTCATGCTTGTTAGCCACTTTAATTCCTTTGAGGTTGGACATGCATTGATACAACTTTGCTCGGTAGATTCATGGCAATTTCGTTTCATTTCAGAGTTTTTGCCAGAAATCTGTGGAGTGGAGGTCACCGAAGAAATATTTCAGTTTGTTGGAGATGTCTGACCTGGGGTCTGTAGACACACGACACAAGCTAGCATATCTGCTTAAGACCGAAAAGCTGACGTCTAATCTCTTGTACTGTGGCCTCTTTCTCTTTCACAACTTCTGCGAATGCTGGCGGCAGCGAGCACAGACCCTGTCCTATTAGTAGACAGCCTGGTTTCACAGCTTCACTGTCATTGTTTACTGTTTTAGAGACTGCTTTTTGAAATACATAAGGCGATATCTAAAGGTCAAGCTAATCGGATAAAATTTTAAAGTATAATGCATTGTTAAAATTAGAAATGTCTGCATAGTTTTCCCCTGAGGCCACGGGGATGACCATTGTAGAAGGTTAGTCTAACCTGCTTGACATTCAAATGAGAATTTCTCTGACAATATTAAATTCATTTTGATAGTCGGTTAGAACCAATGAATAACTGGAACAATAAATTAACGTGTTATGGCCAATTAAGTAAGCAGTGGCCAGTGGTCTAGATAGGTAGCTAATTACATACATACATAATTGGCCATTACAACCCTTCAGTCAGGATTACGGCCTAGCTTCTCACACCACTCATGTTGTGTGCGTTAATTTTATACGTGAGTGGCGGGACCTACAGTTTAACGTCGGCTCCGAACGACAGAATTTTGAGAAACTTTTTCATGGCAGTTTTTATTTTACTCTCAGAGTTTTTGCCAGAAATCTGCTGAGAGGAAATCGCCGAAGAAATATTTTTTTTCATATTTCATTTTTGATGTCTGACCTGGGATACGAACCCGGGCTTTACGAATAGTAAGCCAACACACTACCTACTACACCACGGCGACTTCAGGTAGGTAGCTAATTAAGCATCAAAAATATAGCTCATATATGACCCATCCTCCATATGCTGTCAAAAATCTGTATCTCAATGCAAAGTTAAAACTTAGGAGTTTTCCAAGAGAACCTACTAGCCGCCATGGTCTAGTAGGCAGTGCGTTGGCTTATCAGATGTGTACAGGAACTCAAACATCACCAACAAAAACGAAATATAAAAAAATAATTTTCCTAAAAAACATTTTAATTCAATGCTTCCCAATCTAGACTAAAATTATCATCGCTATTTAAACATTTATTTCATAAAATAGGTTACAAACATGGCTACATTGTATTATATTTTACTTTATCTCTATCTATACTTTTTACCAGCTTTAAGCATAAGCCACACAGAGTGACTCAAATTCAGTGAAGTGTTAATATTTTCAAATTAAATAATAAAATCTTAAACATCAGTGTATATTAAATATATGTATATATTTATTTTATGTGTGGTTTATATTGCCATTTATATAAGCTTTATATTGCCTTTTAACAGTTCTTAGGAAAATTTTAAATTTTATTTAAGAAAACCTGGAAAAGGAGTGTCAATTATTCGAGTTTTTGAAAGGCATAACAATTGATTTTATTCTTTGTGATTTAAACCCCAAAAGTTTAATTAATTGCGTAAAGAATATAATCAAATAATTATTTTTCTTATTTAAGAGTTCTCTTAAAGCAACATATTGTTACGAAAAAGAAAATTCAAGATACTGATATTTTATTTTTACATCGCTTAACAATAAAACTATAAACAAAGCTACAAAAACAAAACAACGCAGTAAACAAACCCGTTTACAAATTGTCGTACTGATTAATATAACAACAAACACCAATGGTAAACAAGTACACCAAAATATAACAACAAACCCAGCCTAGAAAATGGTAAACAAAAATACACCAACAACACTACAAGAATAAATGAAAACAACGTTGTTTACATTTATAGAGATTTCGAGAAGTCGAAGCCATGATCATTCTCCTTCAAAAGCATTCATCAGACTGTTTACTCTGCCATATAAAAGGCAAGACAAAGAAGGCGACTGAGTTAGTGAAGTTCAGTCAGTCTTGTCTGAAGACACGGTGTGTTTAAAGAAAGTAATCGCGGTTTGAAGATCTACATTACAAAGATATGTCGAACAATTGTCTAGTAATTGTTATTGTTTATGCAAAGGGTATAAATAGAGGAATAACAAAGAAAAGCAATTGTTGTTGTTAACATCAAGTTGTAAACAATAAAAAATTTTCATTAAAATCTAAACACAGATTTATTTTTATTTTATTTGCAATCTACGAGCTCATATTTGATACGTTTTTAAAAGGTAAAAACCTAACAATATTTTCTCTGTAGAAAATGTTTGGATTTTAATTTCTTATTTCGTTTTCTTATTACTACTTATTCTTTGAATTATTCGAATAACTGTCATTCGCCTGCTAGCCCTCACTCTAACACACATGTTTCACCATCTTTACATTTACGTGCATGTGTATGTGTACACGTATGTGTTATTTTTTTAAAGAAAATATTTTCAGTCATGCGTTTAAATTTTATGTGGAAGGAAAAACCAAAAGATAAGAAAGAAATGCTATGAGCCAAATATTTTCACAAAATATGAAAATAACACACCAACGAACACTGAGATGGGCAACAACAACAAAGTGGAAAATTTAAAATATTTATGACAGCTTAGGCCAGTGTTAAGCCACTACGCACTCGCTTAAGAAAAGTGGTTTCCTGAGTTTTTAACTGCAGGAAAAACAAAGGCAATATCAACGAATTTGTGTTGGAGCATTTTTTTTAAACAGAAATACTGGAGAGGTAATGTGATTACCACAACCTAAGATTCCAACCTAGATGTTTGATAAGGAGTTGCCTCATCCAAGCTAGGAATATATGTAGTTCGCAAGGAGAGTTACTCATTGCTATCCAACGTCTAATGATTGCATTATTCAGTGAGAGTTCAGCAGTCATACTATCCATAGCCAGTGATTTGCCATGTTTTAAGTTGTTAATGGAGCCTACGCCATCGAAATATATTGTTACGTTTGTACCTTTTAAAAACGTTTAAAATATGAGATCGTAGATTGCAAATAAAATAAAAATAAATTTCTGTTTAGTTTTACATAAACAATAACACAAGTCTGATAGAACTAGCCTGCTTTGCCTTGACTTTTATATGGCAGCGTAAACAGTCTGATAAACATTCTTGAAGGCGAACGTTCATGACTTCGCCTTCTCGAAATCTCTATAATCGTTGTTTTCTTTTATTATTGAAGTGTTGTTGGTATATTTTGTACTTGTTTGCCATTTTTAAGCTGGTGTCTTTTGTTTACTTGTTTACCATATTTTTTTATGGTGGTGTTTGTTGTTATATTAAGCACTACGATAATTTGTAAACCGGTTTTTTGATTTTGTTTTGATTTTGTAGCTTTTGTTTATAATTTTAATGTTAAACGACGTAAAAGCAAAACACCAGTATCTGGATTTTTCCATTTTCGTAACAATATGTTCAGATCAGATAGTAAGCTACTATAAAGTACTGTTCTTGATCTTGAATTATCCGTTTCTAGTCAACAGAAGAGTCTAGCCCTATCAACGGCGGGAAGCTCATCACTTGCTTTTATTTACTTAGTCTGTCATTATAACCCTTCAGTCAGGACTACAACCCATCTTCTCACAACTCTTATGTTGTGTGTGTTAATTTTATACATGAGCGGCGTTTTCCTACAGTTTGAAGTCGACTTTGAACGACAGATTTTTGAGAAACTTATCACGGCAATTTTGTTTTACTCTCAGAGTTTTTTCTGGAAATCTGCTGAGTAAGCTCCTATAAAAGGATCTTGATCTTGAATTATTCGCTTCTAATTTACAGAAGAGTTCTTGTCCTACCAACGACATGGAAGCTGTGTGTTTTAATTTTATACATGAGTGGCGGGGGACCTAGAATTTAAAGTCGACTTCGAACGATAGGTTTTCAGAAATTTTTCATGGCATTTCATTTATTCCCACAATTTTTGCCAGAAATTTGCTGAGAGGCAGTCGCCAATGAAATGTTTTTTCATAATTGGTTAAGGTAGAGATGTCTATGCTGGGGTACGAACCTGGGTCTCCCTCCTAATAAACCAAAACACTACTTACAAGACTGCGGCTTCTCTCACACCATTTGTATCGTATTTTCATTTTATAAATGAGTGGCGGGACCCACAGTTTAATGTCAACTTTAAACGACATTGGAGATGTCTAGCCTGGGTTTTGAACCATTGCCTCATGTCTAATAAGCGAACACACTACCTACTAGACTACGTCCACTTCAAGTTTTATAAGCTAAAAATTCATATTCGTTACGCCAACTTAAAATAGTTTTACCAACTCTGCTTTTTACTTTTAATAGTTTAAAGTTCAACACAAATTCCCTTAAATATACAAACATATTCATACATTTGTATGTAGGTCTTATCATAAGTATTACGCAATTATGATAAATGATGAATTATTAACTTGGGAATTATCACAAATAAACCAAAATCGTAATCAACCAAGCCAAAAACCCAAAACCAGAAGCAAAAATCCAATTATCCTTTTTTAGTTTGTTGTTGTTGCTTTTTTTTTCAGATACTCATTCAAAAATTATAATTAATAATTATACAAATGTAAAGACAAAATTTAAATCTTTTAACAAATGATTAAATAAGAACAAAGCATCAAGAAATGTTGAAAAAGGATTGATTTAATTGTGAAGAAAATAGTATTTAAAAAAAGAATTATGATTACGCATACATTGAAAAGCCGACGCACCCAAAACGAGTCACTGTTTGGTGCGGATTTTGGTCCAGAGGCATAATTGGGCCATTTTTCCGTTACAGTCAATGGTGATCGTTATCGGGCCATGTTGAACGAATTTTTGTTCACAAAAATTTAAGAAGAGGATATTGGCAAACATATGGTTTCAACAGAACGGCGCTACGTGCCACACAGCGGAAGCTACACTCGATGTTTTGCGCCCTGTTTTTGAAGATCGTATTATCAGCCGCAGAGCTGATATCGTTTGGCCACCTCGGAGCTGAGATTTGACACCGTTGGACTATTATTTATGGGGTGCCGTCAAAGATAAGTGTTACGCCGACAAGCCAGAGACAATTGACGCTTTAAAGGACAATATTCGTGAAGCCATTGGTGAAATACAACTGCACACAATCGATAATGTGCTTAAAAATTGGATCGATCGTTTAGGCTACTGCATGGCCAGCCGAGGCAGTCATTTGAATGAAATTATTTTCCATTATTAACCGGAAGGATTGTACTTTCAAATAAAAGAAGAAATTTGAGAAAATATTCAGTAGTTTTTTTTAAAGTATTTTCAAAAAAAAAGTTATTTGGCGGACCCTTTATAAAATTAACACACACACAGCATAAGTGCTGTGAGAAGCTAGGTTGTAATCCTGACTAAAGGGTTGCAGTGATCAATTATGTTTGTATGAATGTATGTTGTGGAAGAAATGTAATGAGTTTACTGTGATAATTCCACTATTGTCTCTACACAATTCAATCAAAATAAAGACAAATGAAATAAGTAGAGGCATTTGAAAATAATTTGATTGTTCTATTGACAGTTTTTGTGCCAGCATAATTCCATTGTTTGGAAAAAACAGGGCCAAGAACTTAGGATGACTCACTACACAGCACTAGTCAGAGCTATCATGAACTACGGATGCTTTTTAAATTGATGTTAGTCCCTCGATAGTACAGTGGTGGACTAAGGCTGACTCACTGGACGTACACAGTAGCTGTTATCAGAGCTATATTGACCTAAGAATGTTTAGTTTGGGTGGAATTCCGCGATAGGACAACAAATTTGAAACCGACACTGCCTGTATGATCAACAATGATGCTCTGACCACTATACCTACCACGATACTGGATTTAATTTTATGCTTCTATGCTCTTTATATTTCTTGTAAGGGCTTAATAGGCCTCTTTAGAATCTCTGGTTAATAGGCCTCTCTGGGCAACTGGATAGTTGTATGAATCGTAGATTGATCACGCAAAAGTCCTGAAAGAAGTTGACGCTGTGGAGAGCAGTGACTACATAGCACTGCGGTACGCCTTTACTATGAGATTCAGGACATCCATTTCGGATAGGTAATCCGGGAAAAATTTTGCAGCAAACCTTTTAAAAAAATCAATCCAAATTGAACAGAACTGTTCGAAGTGCAATTCTGGTGAAATCCGACCAAATTAAACAGAACAGTAGCGGAAGTCGTCGTAGTCTAGTAGTTAGTGTGTTGGCTCATTAGACGTTAGGCCACGTTTCAAACACCAGGTCAGACATCAAAACGAAAATATGGAAAAAATATATCTACGATGACTTCCTCTCAGCAGATTTCTTGCAAAAACTCTGAGAATACATAAAATTGCCATGAACAATTTCTCAAAAATCTGTCGTTCGTAGTCGTTTTTAAACTGTAGGTCCTCGCCTCTCATGTATAAAATTAATACAGCACAACATAAGTGATGTGAAAAACTAGGTCCATAGTCATGGCTGAAGGGTTGTAATGACCAAGAATGTATGTAGAAGAAGCAAAATTTTTTCGGAATCGATCGCAAATATCTAGTCTATAACGCTGTCGGACTATGGTAGCGACTTTCAGCCGAAGGTGTCGGCATTACAGGCTGCGGCGGGAATTATTAAATATAGAGACATTCCTAAAGGGGCACATTGCCATATTTTCCTTATGCCAGGCGGCTGTCGAAACACTGCTCTCCACGATGGTGTACAGCTGTCGCAGATATCTCAAAGAGGTAGCATATGAATACCAGGATACTGTGAGATTTTGGGTAACTGTATAGTGAATGTATTGGCCAGGCATGGCGCAACCATCGGTTTCTTTGATAAATTTTCGACTTTGGGGATCTCCTTGAAAACCTGCAAGTTTATTATTGACTACGCGGTCATCGATTTCGTCAACTATAGCAGGGCGGCGCGCAAAATCTGAACAAGACTGAACGAAGAGCGCCCGACAAGTTCATTTGCTCTATAGGGTCACGCTCAGTATGTTTATCGAAGTCATAATGGGTCATTGCATTATGGTTAAGCATGCGAGGTGCATTTGTCTCGAACACCTTGTTAGTAATTTTTGAAGAAGCTGTGATGAGAAGGAAGAGGAGGCTGTTTCTCACCTACTACTTCAAGGAGAAAAAGGTGTTTTGGTGCTTACAATATGACTTAGGCAGTTCAAGTAGCTTCTTAAAAAGCTTCGAGAGGGGACTATGGGATAGTGGGAAACCGTAGTAGCACAATAAGACCTCTTTGGGCTAAGTGTATTTTAATGGACAGTCACATCTATTTACCTACCAACCATTGCTCTTTTCTAAGTAAAGCAAATTCTTGTTATTATTTTTTAATGTCTGTTCTTAAATGAACTGTGATTATATACAAGCAATAGCGCCACCAAGCTGGTGAAATTCAAAAAATTCTTGCGCTTACTACTTACTTAGTTACTTAACTGGTCGTTACAACGCTTTACGACTTAACTTCTCACATCTGGTTGAGACATAAGATATAAGCGTTCAACCATAGGCTCATGTCTTAGAAGCCAACGCACTATCCACCAAACTCCGGTGACTTCTTGTGCTTGTGCTTTTACATGAACCTCAGTTCTTTCACTACAGATAAATCAGTTTAAAAACCGCATACAATTTAATTCAGTTTTCAAACCATATTTTTTTTATCTAAGAATTCTAAGACATGTTTTCCAATTATTTACGCTTTTAAATATTTTATTTGTTTAAAAAGTGGAACAAAATTTCATATTTTTTTTTTTGGATTCATATTCCCTAACTTTATCTGAAGCAATATTTCAAAAACTGCTTCACACTCACCCTTTCAATGACAGTGTCGAGGCAAAGAAAGAAAGAAATCTGAAACGAAAAACAGAAATTGAAAAAAAACCATTTTTTTCCTTAAGAAAACAGAAATTGTAGGACGAGTATCTTCTGAAAAGAAGAAGAATTTTAAATAAAATAAAAGATTCTTTTAATGCAATTGTATGTATGTACATATGTATGTATGTATTTGTATGTTATTTGAACAAAGAGACAGACAGACAGAAAGAAAGAGAAATTCTCTGCACACAGAAGCAAGCGAGAAGTTATTGAAGTTCACAGACGTTAATGTATTAAATTTCATACACGATTATGAATTTTTTATGATACATACACACATACACATACAGACGACGTTGCACTTTGGTGAAGTAAATAAAAGAAATAAATTTTAAAGAAATATATGAAAAAATATGTTTTCTTTCGCTTTCTTTTTCTTTTTCTTTTATTTTTATTTTTTGTATTTTATTTTGTAAAGCACGATATTAACTGGAAATTTTTTGAAAATATCTTGAAAAAGTTTCATTTCAAAGAAAAGAAAATACGAAGGGAATCCAGGTTAAGGTCACAATTTAATAAAGAAAACCATTAAAAAGAGAGGATAATTGTTAAATTAAAGATTTTTATTAAGAATCTTGTTTTACAGCTTCATTTACAAATGTCTTTTTGTTGTTGTCTACATTTAATTAAAAATTAAAAGATAAATAAAAAAATTTCAGAAAAAATTTCATAATTTTCGAAGAAATTTTCTTAAATTAATTAAGGTTTCTAAAAAAAAAAACCAATATTTCCTATAACTTTTCTTGAAAATAAACCACATAATATTATTTAATTATTATTTTCTAATTTTGTAAAAGAAAACTTTTTCCATTTTCTATTGCAAATCATAATTTGATTTCCAACAGAATCCACACAATGCATGGGACCAACGTAGCGTATGAGTAATATTTTTGTGTTGACATTATAGAGGCATATTACTCATACGCATAGTAGCACTCAAATCATATTAAGAAATTAGTTGTTTGTGAGCCTCTTTGTAATGCTAAGAAAATGTAATTTTCTTGTCTAAAGAACGTAATTTAATAATGAAAATTATTTCAATAAAAGTTTATTTAATTAAAATGTATCATATAGTTGTGGTTGTGGTTGAGTTTTTGGAAGGATATACGTGTGCATATACAGTGTCATACAAAATAGTGTTGCCGTATTAAAGTGTATCTTAATTTTTTTAAATTTTACTTTCGTTCTTCTTTTATTCGGATAAGTCAGCGGATAAGTCAGAGTATATTTCTATATGAGAGCAAATAAAATTGCCATGAAAAAGTTTCTGTAGTTTGAAGTCGACTTTAACTGTAGGTCCCGCCATTCGTGTATAAAATTAACACACACAACTTGAGTGGTGTGAAAAGCTAGTTGCACTGAAAAATTATGTACCTATGTATGTATATTACTAAATAAATTCATTTTTCTTAAAGGCAAACAATTATTCGAAAGCTTTGTGTGCAATTGACTTATGGGAGTAGCATCCTCATATGAAAGAAATGTACGAATAAATATTGATTACAGTAACTAGCAAATAAAGGTGTGAGAAACTAGGTCGTAATCCTGACTGAAGGGTTGTAATATTGACCAATTATGTATGTATATGCACTAGTGATTTGTAGTGATTTGGCTTCTTAAACACGAAACCGTCAACCAAACTCCAGCCCAACGTCTAAAATATGAGCTCGTAGATTTCAAATGAAATAAAATTAAGTTTACGTTTAGTTTTTAATTAAAATTTTTTATTATTCGTACAATTCTGTCTGCCACTGTTCACAACTTTACGTAAACAACAATAATTGCTTTGTTTGTTATTCCTCTTTGCACTAATTTGCGTAGACAATAACAATTGTTCGACAGAGCTTTGTAACGGAGTTCTTCAAGCCACCATTATTCTCTTCAAACACACCATGTCTTCACGCAAGACTGACTGAACTTTTACCAACTAGTTGCCTGCTTTGTTTTGAATTTTATATGGCAACCTAAACAGTCTGATGAATGTTCTTGAAGGTAAATGTTCGTGGCTTCGTCTTCTCGAAATCTATATTAATGTAAAAATCGTTATTTCGTTATTGTTGCTTGTGTATTTTGTTTACATTTATTCTTGTCGTGTTAGTTGTTGCATTTTTGTTTACTTGTTTGGCATTTTTTATACTGACGTTTATTGGTATATTTTTGTCTATTTGTTTATCATGTACACAAGTTCATTGGTTTTGTTTTTGAAGCTCTTGTTTATAATTTTATTGTTAAAGGATGTAAAAGCAACACACCTGTTTCGAAATTTTTCGATTTTTGCAACAATACTATTAATGCTGTATAAGTGCTTTTATATACTTTATATACTTTGGCATTGCAACGACTTATTTTCTCTAATCTTGCTGGTCTGTCAAATCCCAGGCATAGTACAAAATAAATCTACAGAAAGGTATTTTTCAAGGGATTTTGGTGAATTTTCTAGGACTTGGTACTCTTCATGTTAGGCTTATAATGATTCCTATTTAATTTAAATCTTTCTCTGGTCCCCACTAATCGTTCAGAAAGACCGATAATCGTTCTTGAGCTAGCTCTATATAATTCGATTTAAGGTTCAAATCTGATCGCAATAAAATTACTTTCCAAAATTCTTCTGTTTAAAGTAGAGTCACAGTTTCGCTTTATTTTTCATTTCCCTTATTATGCTCTTATAAACTCTTTTCGTTTTTCACAAGAAGTCTCTTCCGCCGTCTGCTTTTTTGATACTTACTTTCTGGCCAGCTAATTTGCTCTGATACTGGCTTAAACTTATACATACCTTTTAAGGCCAGCACAGAGTATTTCTCCCATTTCTCTATCCAACTATCCAATATCATTATACATATTAAGGCAACACTATAAAAGCTAAGTGCTCTAATGACGTTCTGACAAACGGATAATGTCCCGTCCTACGCACTTTTTTTTTGAAAAATTTAATTGAACACATATTTTAATAGCCTACAGATTATTTTTAATAAACTTTTCATGGCAATTTAATTTTACTCTCAGACTTTTTGTGAGAAGTCACCGAAAAAAATATGTTCATTTTTCGTTTTGTTAGAAATGTCTGACTTGAGGTTTGAATCGACGCCACACATCTAATAAGCCAACACACTATCCCCTAGGCTACGGCAACTTCTAAGCAAATGCAACAAACCCAACAAAACTTTTAGCGCTGCCATAGGAAATGTTATTATCGTCAGGATTACGCCAGCATACGTCAGAGTACGTTAACGTACGTCAAACTCTATTTATTATTAGGTTCCACCTGAGTTGTTTTCAATTTCATCTACGCCAAGATAATTCTGAAAGTGTTCTTCATATTTTAACTACATGCTTACTATATCTTTAAATTTTTTCCGTATCAAACATACACGTCTGATTACTGTTCAGAAATATTACCAGTTCGATGAGATCACATCACTCAAAAGATCACTTTGTTCCTTTACATCCCTATTACCCGGATTGCATTTAGCTTCTAAAACCTGATATCAACACTGAACGAGAGTTTTTTCAAAGCCATTGGTACTTTCAGAAATTTCAACAAAGTAGCGCTGGGAAGGGGTCACGGTAAAAACATATTTTTGCAGATATTGTGTTTGTGTTGCAAACACAAAGCTCCTGTCTAGTAAGCTGCCTCTGATCTAATTTTCTTCCTGTAAGAGTAAATTCAATTTGAATTCTTCTAAAACAAAAGAAAATAAACAATTATTTACTTAAATAACAGTTTTTCATGATAACAACTCATCTCAACTAATTAAATATTTTTTCTTTCTTTCATTTCTTTTCATGTCTTTGGCCTTCACAATGCTGGTTCAATGCTGGCAAAAATTTCAAACCCTAAAATGTGTACGAATGATGCGGTAATAAAACGTGAATGGAAAAACATTGAAATACTGCAACATCATATGCTTGTATGTGTGTGTGGTGAACTAATGAATATCAAACGAAAATCTTACAATAACATCACACAAACTAATACACAACTTTACGTATGTGTGTATATGTGTGTGATAAATATCTGCTGTGCGTTATTTTTCATAATAACAACGATGATGCCTGTGATGAATTCATAATATTTACCAATACAACTGCATAAACACATTTACTGCTCTACTATTTCTCATATGCATTATTATGAATTCAATTTCACTCTCTTTTACTCGTTCTCTCTCTCTTGTAAATGTTATTGTTTTTGAAATGAAATAAAAAGAAATGCAAACACATGAAGAGTTACTTGAGGATATTAGAGATGATACTGGCATTAATACCATACCCGATAAAGGTAAGTCAAGTTTTCTAATCCATTTTTGTTTTTTTTCTAGTTAAGAATTTATTACAGTTATCTTATGGCTCAAATAATATCAACTATAACTTCAACAATAATAATCTTAAAATATAAATGACTGTATGACTGTATATGAGAATGATTATATACGAGTATATAAGTCCGTTCAAATGCCATATTTTATGTTTATAAACACATAAACACATACATACATCTAGTTGGTATATGCATTTATATTAAGCAATGAATATAAATGAATTATTTGTGCATGGGTTTGTATGCATTGTCTGGCATTTATATTCAAAAGAAAATCAAAAGAAATGAAAAATTTTGAATTTCAAACAAAACACAGTGAAAACGAGTAAAGTTGGTTCGTACATAACGGGTGATTTTTTAGCTATTATGTTTTTGGCAACACTGGTTTAAACAGCTCACGCACGTTTCGTGTTCTGTTCCACTGTCAAACATCTGCAGTTTGGTCTATAATTTAACCATGAATCGTCTTACAAACGAACAACTCTTGCAAATCATTGAATTTTATTATCAAAATGCGTGCTCTGTTAAGAAAATTCATCGCGCGCTTCTTCCATTTTATGGTCAGTTTAATCGACCCACTGAAGCGGCCATTGTGACTGAATTTCGCACCAAATTTACATTGTTGGACTTTAAACCACCAACACTCTTACGTAGAGTGCGAACTGAAGAAAATATCGAAGCTGTATCGGCCAGTAATGATGACCATCAATTATCGATTCGTCGCTGTTCGCAACAATTGGGCCGCCTCTGTTACTCAACAACGTGGAAAATTTTGCGGCAGGATTTAGGTGTGAAGCCTTTCAAAATACTTGCTGGTGCAGGAATTGAAGCCGAACGACCTACCTTAACGCAGAATTTTTGTTGAATGGGCTCTTGGAGAGTTGGCCCACTTCTTTATCGAAAAATTGTGTTCAGCGACGAAGCTCATTATTGGCTCAATGGATACGTAAATAAGCAGAATTGTCGATTTTGGAGTGAAGATCACCCAGAAGCATTGCAAAAGCTACCAATGCATCCAGAAAAAGTCACAGTTTAGTGCGGTTTATGGGCTGGTGGCATCATTGGACCGTACTTCTTCAAAGATGCTGCGAATCGTAAGGTAACTGTGAATGGTGAGCACTGCCGTGAGATGATATCCAACTTTTTTTGCCCAAAATGCAAGAGCTTGATTTGCATGACATATGGTTTCAGCAAGACGATGCCACATGCCACACAGCTGCCGTAACAATGGACTTTTTGAGAGGCGAGTTCGGTGAACTTTTTACTTCATGTTCGTGACCAGTCAATTGGCCGCCTAGATCGTGCGATTTAGCGCCTTTAGAATATTTTTTGTGGGGCTATGTTAAAGCTCATGTCTATACAGACAACCCCGCTTCAATTGACGCATTGGAAGACAACATTGAAGCATTTATTCGTGAGATACCGGCCGAAATGTTGGAAAGAGTATGTCAAAATTGGACTAAGCGGATGGACCATTTGAGGCGCAGTCGCGGTCAACATTTGCATGAAATAATCTTCAAACATTAAATTATATGGACCATACTATCAATTCAAATAAAGATTTCATGAATTTTTCTGAATTTTATGTGGTTTTTTTGACAAATTTTCCTATAGATCTTAAAAAATCAGCCATTACATACATATAAACAGAAAAGTTTTAATTTTTGTTAACTAATCTCACTGACTTCTGAACTAGACTAGCATGTGTTCGTATAACAGTGGCAATTATAACCTCTTCGACAGCAGCACTAGAAGGCCTGTTAAAACTTAGTCCGCTGCACATGGGAGGGATAACCAAAGCTCTAGAGACAATTATTAGGTTAATGGGAGACGAGTCAAATATGAAATTCATTAAGAAAATATGAATTCATTAAGGGACCCCCTTTTGAATTTCTGACATATTTTGGTGATACGCAGCAACTACAAGGTATTCTAGATCACGGTATTACATGGATGAACAATTTCGTAACTTTTCATCGCCATTTCACCTTATTGTTGCTTCTTACTGTAATGTCTGCAGTCTACCACTGCGCGAATAAAAAATGTCTCTTGTATGGAATCTCTTAAGGCCAAATATTCGGCTAGAGTCACTTGATTAATTGCTTAAATCATCAGACTATCCAGGGATAACCTGAGGCTGATAGCTGGTCTTTTGAATTGGGGATTGCCTTATTGGCGGTGGAAGAGCGTGCTTAGAGAAGAACACGAATTTGAAGATAAACAGAGGCAAAAACATTTCCCCAACCAAGAGTAAGGAGTGATTCTGTGTTATGAATCAAACTTGCTAGGAATAACCTTAGGGTGAGAAACGGTCTTTAGATCTGGAGGTTTGTCTCGAGTTCAACAGTGACAATGAGAATGAATCAACGGAACACATTTTTGCAACCTGTGGGATATTACTACATAAGGAAAGTCATCGTAGTCTAGTGGGTTGTGTGTGCTTATTACACGTGAGGCCACGGTTCAATATGAAACGAAATATAAAAAATATTTATTCGGCGCCTGCCTCTTAGCAGATTTCTGGCAAAACTCTGAGAGTAAAATCAAAATTGCCATGAACATTTACTCAAAAATCTGTCGATCGGAATCGACTTTTAACTGTAGGTCCTTTTAGTCATTAATAAAATTAACGCACACAACAGAAGTGATGTGAGAAGCTAGGTTGTAAACCTGACTTAAAGATTGTAATGACCAATTGAGTTAAGTAATAAGGAAACACCAGGGTACATCAGCATCTTGAAATTTGTGAGTGCAATAGCCTTTTAGAACAGATATTACACAGATACGCTATAAAGTTGGAGGAGAGATCCTGTGGCGACAGCGCTAAGGCACCTTGTCAGGACATATTATAATAATTTCGAAGACTTCGCTGATAAATTAAAATTATTTAAAACGTTTGCAAATATTTTTCAAATCCTTATAATATCGGCAATCAAATTAAGCCACTATTTTAAATAAGATATTCGAGAGTTGTCTTATTCTAGTAGGTAGTGTGTTGACTTATTAGATGTGAGGCCTCGGTTCAAATCCGAAGTCAGACATCAAAACGAAACTTGAAAAAATATTTCTTCGACGACTTCTTCTCATAAGATTTCTCTCATAAAAGTCTGAGAATAAATAAAAAGTAGCCAAGAAAAAGTTTCGCAAAAGTTTGTCGTTCGTAGGACCGCACATTATTCCTCTTGCCAGAAAGTCATTGGAGCACTTAGCTTTTATAGTGTTGGCTCAATATTATTACAGTGTAGGTCCCGCCACTCATTTATAAAATTAACACATACAACACAAGTAGTGTGAGAAACTAGGTCGTAATTCTGACTTAAATATTATAATGACCAATTATGTATGTATGTATATATGTATTCGAGATTTTACTGTCTATGATAACAGCAACCACAAACTAAATTTTTGTAGTGTCAAGAAAAGTTTTTTCAATTCCAACAAAAAAAACTTTGTAACTTGTTTTCATAGTTTTATTACCTTTTTTAGTTTGTAGTTTTATGTATGAATTTATAATAATTATTTTATTTTTACATATGCATCTATATATATGTGTGTGTGTGCCTTCCTAAAGGCTTTTTTCTCTCTCTTGTTGCTTTTTAATTTTTTCTTTTTTTCGTGTGTTTTTGTTACAGATCTACCCAAATTTGGTGAACCCTTACAGAATGTAACTGTGCCCGTGGGCCGTGAAGCTGTTTTACAATGTGTTGTAGATAATTTACAGACCTACAAGGTATGTATGTACGATGGGTTGTTCAACCACATTTACACTTTATATTTAAGAATGTTTTTTTTTGTTTTTTCCTCGTTTTAAATAATTTAACAAGGTCTTAAGGACAACAGAATATTTCAACAATTTTTGTTTTTTAACTACGAAAATAAAAACGAGAAAAAAGAAGAAACACACACAATTTGTACTTTATTTGAGAAGCAAATAAAAAAGGCAAAAGCAGACCATTTTATTTGGAAAGGGTCCGCCAAATAACTTTTTTTTTTGCAAATGCTTTAAAAAAATAAACTACCGAATATTTTCTCAAATTAATTTTTTTATTTGAAAGTACAATCCTTCCGGTTAATAATGGAAAATAGTTTCATTCAAATGGCTGCCTCGACTGGCCATGCAGTAGCCTACACCAGAGATGCCGATTTTGGCAAAAAAAAATCATCTTTTCAGATGAAGCTCATTTTGATCTTGGCGGGTATGTAAGCAAGCAAAAATTGTCACATTTGGGGCACAGAAAACCCGCACGCATACATTGAAAAGCCGACGCACCCAAAACGAGTCAATGTTTGGTGCCGATTTTGGTCCAGAGGCATAATTGGGCCATTTTTCTTCGAAAATGAGCAAGGAGTGGCCGTTACAGTCAATGGCGATCGTTATCGGGCCATGTTGGACGAATTTTTGTTCACAAAAATTTAAGAGGAGGATATTGGCAACATTTGGTTTCAACAGGACGGCGCTACGTGCCACACAGCCGAAGCTACACTCCATGTTTTGCGCCCTGTTTTTGAAGATCGCATTATCAGCCGCAGAGCTGATGAGATTTGGCCACCTCGAAGCTACGATTTGACACCGTTGGACTATTATTTCAAAGATAAGTGTTACGCCGACAAGCCAGAGACAATTGACGCTTTAAAGGACAATATTCGTGAAGCCATTGGAGAAATACAGCTGCACACAATCGATAATGTGCTTAAAAGTTGGACCGATCGTGTAGGCTACTGCAGGGCTAGCCGAGGCAGCCATTTGAATGAAATCATTTTCCATTATTAACCGGAAGGATTGTACTTTCAAAAAAAAAAAAGTTATTTGGCGGACCCTTTACTTTATTTGAGAAGCAAATAAAAAAAGCCAAACACAATCCATTTTATTTGTACTTTTAAGTGTTGTTTGTAAAATAAAAGCAAAAAATCGAGGATGAAATAGAGTTTGTAACACAGAAGTTATTGCACAGATAAATACAGAGAGCTCTCTCTCTCTCTCTCTCGGACAGTGTATTGTATTTAAAAGCGTTGTAAAGTTTCCTATTTCCGTAAATTTAATGTCATTTAACACGCACCTGTAAATACCAGAAATATTTCCCTCTTCTCTATTTCAATTTCTTTTGTTTTGTTTTGTTTTGTTTTTAATCGTTTTTTTTTTTGTTTTGTTTTGTGGACTTACAAAAAAGTTTTTATTTCTGCCTCTTTAAGCAGATAATGGTTTTGTCTCTCGTTTTTATTTTTTTTTTCGTTTGTTTTTTTTTCACACACCTTTTGGCAAAAAAGTTTTTCTCTATAGACATGGTAAGGTTGTGTTCTAATCTAACTTTTCAACCCAAAACAAAGAAAAGACAAGAAGAGACCAGGCCAAGTGTATACAAAGGAAACATTAAACAACTGGAAATTTTAGTTACAAAATATAAAATATCACAGATAATGTTTACAACAACCGAAATGAAATAAAAACCCTCCTCCTTAAATGCCTTTTTTTTACCAGCCCAACTTAAAAGGTTTTTATTTTTCTTTTTTTTATAGGCGTTGGTGTTTTTTTTTTTTGCCTCTGCATTGACCTTTTGATATCTTGATGGCATTCGAATCGTTTTACACCCACTTATTGGGTATTCTTTTTCTTGACCCAATGTTAGTTTAGGTCTCATGTTTGCTTGTAATAACAATAATCCTGCTCCAATTCAATTTAATGGCATGGCAAACAATTTGTCATTTGATCCGTTTATTTCGTTTATAAAAAAAATTCAATAAATAGTGGACAGAATTTTATAATTTTTTCTTTTCATTTTGAAGCTGCTAGGCATTGGAATGTTATCATAATAGTCTTGAGTATTAGAAAATATTTAAAAGTGTTCACAATATGTGCTGAATTTTTAGGTGAGTGTTTTTGAAAAGCAGAAACAGCTAGATTTCCTTATCAAAATTTTATTAATCAAGAAATTTTTAAAAAAAATTCCCATTTTGCTTGATGTTAGCTTATGCTAAAGGGTCCGCCAAATAACTTTATTTGAAAATGCTTTAAAAAAAAACTAATGAATATTTTCTCAAATTTCTTTTTTTATTTGAAAGTACTATCCTTCCATTTAATAATGGAAAATAATTTCATTCAAATGGCAGCCTCGGCTGGCCATGCAGTAGCCTACACGATCGGTCCAATTTTTAAGCACATTATCGATTCTGTGCAGTTGTATTTCACCAATGGCTTCACGAATATTGTCCTTTAAAGCTTTCATTGTCTCTGGCTTGTCGGCGTAACACTTATCTTTGACGGCACCCCACAAATAATAGTCCAACGGTGTCAAATCGCAGCTTCGAGGTGGCCAAACGACATCAGATCTAAGGCTGATAATGCGATCTTCAAAAACAGGGCGCCAAACCGTGTGTAGCTTCGGCTGTGTGGCACGTAGCGCCGTCCTGTTGAAACCAAATGTTGCCAATATCCTTCTCATCAAGTTTTGTGAACAAAAATTCGTTCAGCCCGATAACGATCGCCATTGATTGTTACGACCACTCCTTGCTCATTTTCGAAGAAAAATGGCCCAATAATGCCTCTGGACCAAAATCCGCACCAAACAGTGACTCGTTTTGGGTGCGTCGGCTTTTCAATGTATGCGTGCGGGTTTTCTGTGGTTTCTGTGGTTTCTCCAAATGGGACAATTTTGCTTGTTTACATACCCGCCAAGATCAAAATGAGCTTCATCTGAAAAGATGATTTTTTGCCAAAATCGGCATCTTCTGGTGTAGGTTACTGCATGGCCAGCCGAGGCAGCCATTTGAATGAAATTATTTGCCATTATTAACTGGAAGGATTGTACTTTGAAATAAAAAGAGAAATTTGAGAATATATTCAGTAGTTTTTTTTAAAGCATTTTCAAAAAAAAAGTTATTTGACGGACCCTTTATGTAAGATGTGTAGAAGGGGGAGCCACCCACATCAAACTTAATAGTGGCCATTAGTGATGTAAGAACAGAATATAGAAACTAATCATATGCCATATGCATACCAAGCTGGTAAGTAATTTAAAGAATCCCCTCTAAAAGTAAAATGTCTTTAAAACCAGTTAGAGCTGTATAAGTCACAGCAATGTTGTGATAAAGTGTCTAAGTACTGCGACCATACGATCTATTGTACTCCCTTCATACTTTGAAGGGTATATCTGTAGGGTGGGTGATTTGAAAGTTTAAATTTAAAATTACAACGGAAACGCTTACCAAATTTTATTTTTCAGTTGTGAAGTACAATTGTTCCGGTTAGAAATGGAATATTATTTCATTCATATGGCTGCCGCGGATGGTCTCACAGCACCTCATTCGATCGGACCAAATTTCGTGCTTTTTTCGACTATATGGAGTCGTATCTCGGCAATGCCATCACGATCATGTTGGCCTTCAAATGCTCAATTGGCTCTAGTTTGGCTACACAACACTTTTGTTTAACGGCGCCCCACAGAAAATAATCAAACGATGTCATATCGCAGCTTCTTGGCAACCAATTGACATCAACATTTCGGCTAATTAAACGGTCATCCAACGTTTGATGCAATAAATCGATTGTGGTATGTGATGTGTGGCAAGTTGCAACATCCTGTCGAAACCAAACATCGTTCACATCAATACCATGGAGAGCGGATACAAAAAAAATCGGTTATCATGGCGCAGTAGGTGTTGCAATTGACCATAATGGTTGCGCTGTCCTCCTTTTCAAAGAAATATGGGCCAATGATGTCTACGCTTCACAAGCCTTTACCAAACAATCACTCATAATATGTGCATTGTAAGACCACTCCAAGAACCAAACAATTGGGTTTAAGACAACCACAATTTTGAGGAATTGTAATTGTAATTGGGGTTAAATATACGTTGCCTACAGTGCCCTTTCAAATGACCGATTACCAACATCAGATTATTTCTTTGCAGTAAGATCTCCTCTACTGTAATTTCCCAACAAAAGTTATAATTGCCTCAAAACCGTTAGGTTTAGTAGACTCTTTGCCTTTCTCTATCTTTCGTTTCATTGAGCATTCCTTTTAAAAACATTCGCTTCTACTCTAAAGAAGAGGTCTGCACTACAAATGGCATGAAAACTCGCCTTTTGGTCATTGCCGACAATTCCCACATTATCCTGGTTCCCAGCAGAGTATAACCTTATTCAGTCTACCTCGCTGACTTAGCTTCTTCAGATATTGTAATACTAAAGGGTCCGCCAAATAATTTTTTTTTTAATATGCTTTAAAAAGAAAACTACTGAATATTTTCTCAAATTTCTTTTTTTGTTTGAAAGTACAATCCTTCCGGTTAATAATGACCATGCAGTAGCCTACACGATCATTCCAATTTTTAAGCACATTATCGATTGTGTGCAGCTGTATTTCACCAATGGCTTCACGAATATTGTCCTTTAAAGCGTCAATTGTCTCTGGCTTGTCGGCGTAACACTTATCTTTGACGGCACCCCACAAATAATAGTCCAACGGTGTCAAATCGCAGCTCCCAGGTGGCCAAACGACATCAGCTTTGCGGCTGATAATGCGATCTTCAAAAACAGGACGCAAAACATCGAGTGTATCTTCGGCTGTGTGGCACGTAGCGTCGTCCTATTGAAACCAAATGTTGCCAATTTCCTCCTCTTCACTTTTTGTGAACAAAAATTCGTTCAACATGGCCCGATAACGATCGCCATTGACTGTAACGGCCACTCCTTGCTCATTTTCGAAGAAAAATTGCCCAATTATGTTTCTGGACCAAAATCCGCACCAAACATTGACTCGTTTTTGGTGCGTCGGCTTTTCAATGTATGCGTGCTGGTTTTCTGTGCCCCAAATGCGACAATTTTGCTTGTTTACATACCCGCCAAGATCAAACTGAGCTTCATCTGAAAAGATGATTTTTTTTTCCAAAATCGGCATCTTCTGTAAATCGATCGCAAGCCCACTTAGCGAAGCGAAAACACATTGGATTGTCAATTGGCTTCAACTCCTGAACCAATTGGACTTTGTATGGCGTCATAGCAAGGTCTTTATGCAAAAGTCGTCTCAATGATGTCTCCGAAATGTTCAATTGTTGAGAAGGACTGTGAATTGATGTTGATGGCGCTTCATGCACACTTTCTACCACAGCAGCAATATTCTCGGGTGTACGCATTGTATTTGGCTTTTCACGCTTTGGTTTATCGATGAGGATGCCAGTTTCTTTCACTTTTTTTACAAGATAACGAACATACGGAGCTGATGGTGCTTCTCTTCTTCCAAAATCCGTACGCAATTTCGAACACATTCTGCAACATTACCATGATTTTCAAAGTAATGTCGCAATATTTCCCAGCGTTGTTCAAGCGCATACGCAACCATATTAGTACAGCGGATGTATAAAACTAATTATCTCTCAAATCAGACATGAGCTAAGTGGTACCATTCACGAAATAAGCACTAGTTGAAAAAAAGTTAGATGGCGGACCGATTATGTTCGATTTAACTTCATAAGATCTGAATTAAAAACATCTTTAGATGGCATGGACTTCCGTGTGGAAAATACCGCGAGTTTCCTTCGAAATATTTCATTCGGGTATCAAAAAGTCCAGGTCTAATTCCAAGATATAATTTTGACCCATCTGTATACCACAAAATAGTCTCTATTTTAAGAGAATATGCAGCTTCCAGATTACTCCATTAATTTTTGATGCTAAGTCTCGTTGTGAAATACTTCCAAGAATCATAGGGCCCACTGGTACTGTGCAGGGGGGCAGTTAACAAAAGATCTTCAAACGAGGAATAAATACTCCATTGATTTTTATTTATTAAACCATAATTCATACGATTATCAGTTGATTTTTTTTAATTCAAATCCATTTTATTTCCTCTTGTTATTCAATACGTCAATAAAATTCGTTTTTCACAACACCCACTAAACAGTGTTTAATTTTTGGGTTTTTCCCCGAATTGATTTTAATTTGTTCTGTTTTGCATAACTCAAGTATACAACGCCTCTTATTTATGGCCACAACAACCATTTAATTTAATAGTTTGAAGCATTTTATAAAATTTCAGTTTCTACGAAAAAAGGGTATGACATTTATTTTGTGTTGCCATAACAAACAAAAGGACGATAGAAAAATAATAAAAAAAAGGAAACAAATTTTAAAACACCAGCAATAAGACGTGATTTTACATGAATTTATTGATTTTGTTTCTCTTTTTTCATATGAAGGATGATTTATTTTATTATATTATTATTATATGATTTATCGCAATGATTTACAAGTATTTCCTTTTCAGTTTTATTTCCTTCAATAAGTTTGTATTGAAGAATATCCGCTTTTGTTTACAAATTGTTATTTATACTTGAACTGATGCTCTTTGTGTAAAACAATACATTAATCTTTTTTTTAATAAAAAAAATCCTTTCGTCACTTAGCATCTAGCTTTCTCTACATTTTTAAATCCTTTTCTCTATTCTCACTCTCTCATAATTCCATATTTTTTTCTTCTTCTGTATTTTATTTCCAGATTGCGTGGCTACGTGTCGATACTCAAACGATTTTAACAATCCAGAATCATGTCATCACCAAAAATCATCGCATGAGTATTACCCATGCGGAGAAACGTGCCTGGATCTTACGTATACGCGACGTTAAGGAATCGGACAAGGGCTGGTATATGTGCCAGATAAATACGGATCCAATGAAGAGCCAAGTGGGTTATTTAGATGTTGTGGGTAAGTTTCTAGGAAATTATAATTTTTTAATAACAATGTTGCAAGAAATACAGCCTTCAGCTGATGTTGATAGAATTCCATTTATAGAGTCCGTAGTTCAAAACACCAACTTTGACAATTCGAACAAAACAAACAGAAAACCCTGCGAGTAAAATAAAATTAACATGAAAAATCTATCAAACATATCATTCAGAGCTGTCGTTAAACTGTAGATCTCGCCTCTCATGGTTAAAATTAACACACACCACATTTGTGGTGAGAGAAACGAGGTTATCATTCTCACTAAATGGGTTGTAAGTACTAACTCAGTAAGAAGGCAGCAAAGAAAATCAAATTGAATAGATTTACGCTAAGTATAGAAGAAATATTCTGCTGCAGTTTCGACTGTCGGCTATTTCTGCACGGTTTTCTTTGTTTTTAAACACATGGGTTACCGCTTCGTATATGTTGCAACATTGTGGAATGCTATGCGTTCGAAGTGAATCCCGCTAAAATATCTACTTTTGCATGAGCTTGAGTTGTAATTGACTTCTCTGTTTTATCCATCTCTCCTTATATGGTCTTCCTACAGGGACCTCTGAATTTTGATAGTTGTTAAGGTCCATCTTGTTGAAGCCAGATCTCTCAAATCAGTTGTCATGTATTTAGTATGTTTTACCAAATAACCTTGGATGGCTACAGACAACGACGTTAGTTCACTGGATGGGCTTTTCAACTGCTTTCAACTGTCATTAATTTTCATCAAGAAATCGTTTTCTTGGTGAGGTCCATTCCTGTATAAATGGGAATGTGAACAAACAAAATTGGCGCACTTAAAACGATTCTAATTCTACACATGAGATCCAAGAGTTTTTAATGTATTCCGAAAACGTCACTGTTTGGTGAGGATCTTTAATTGGCAGCGTTATTATCCATATATTTTTGGGGATGACTTTGGACAGGTCATCAAAGTCTACACAACACTACAGATCGATGATTACCAACTTCTTTTGGCCTTGACTGTATGATTTGTACACCAACGACATGTAGTATCAACAAGACGCCGCTACATTCCGCACACGCCACATTGGATATTCTGCACCATCGAATTGAAGCCATAGTCATCTCACGATTTGACCTCGTTAGAATTTTTCTTGTAGGTTTTCCTAAATCACAGATGTATACGAAAAAGCCACAAACCGCAGCGGTCCTCAAAGCCAACATGACTCATGCCGTGGATCCCACTCAACTTGAGTTATGAGCCAGAATAATGAAAACCAGATATTTCGGATACGCTGTACCCAGAGAAGACATGGCAGATATTTAAACGATGTTATATTCTACATTGAAGTCGTCGTGGACTAGTAGGCAGGGTGTTGCCTTATCAGACGTAAGGCCGTGGTTCAAACCTCAGGTCAGACATATCCAACTAAAACGAAACACGAAAAAATATTTGTTGGGCGGAAGATTTCTGGCAAAAACTCCGAGAGTAAACAGAAAATTGCCATATAAAATTTCTCTACAAATCTGGAGTCGACTTTAAACTTTAGGTCACCGGCACTCATGTATGAAATTAACACATACAACATAGGTGGTATGAGAAGCTAGGTCGTCATTCTGACTGAAGGGTTTTAATGACCAATTATGTATGTATGTATGTATGTATTAAAGAGTTTTCTACTGATTCTGTGATTGATCCTAAAATTCAAAGGAACAATACGTATACAGAATAATGTTATTACGAAAATGAAGAATCTAAGTAGATACTGGTGTTTTGATTTTACATCGCCTAACAATAAAATTATAAACAAAAGCTACAAAAACAAAACAATGCAGTAAGTAAACCTGTTTACAAATTATCGTTCTGCTTTATATAACAACAAACACCGGCATAAAAAAATGGTAAACCAGTAAACAAAAATACAACAACAAACACTACAAGAATAAATGTAAACAAAATACACAAACAACAATAATGAAACAACGATGTTTACATTTAGAGGGATTTCTTTATAGAGATTTCTTGGCAAACGTATAGAATATTCACCTTAAAGAACATTCGACTGTTTACTGTTATTGTCATAAAAGGCAAAGCAAAGCAGGCGAGTTAGTGAAGTTCAGTCAGTCTTGTGTGAAGAAGCGGTGCGTTTGAAGAGAGTAGTGTTTGGTTTGAACATCTCCGTTACAAAGATCTGTCCTATAATTGCTTAGTGATTGTTATTGTTTATGCAAAGCATGTAAACAGAGAGAATAACAAAGAAAAACAAATTATTGTTGTTTACATCAAGTTGGCATATAGAATTGTGCGAATAATAAAGAATTTTAATTAAAAACTAAACACAAATTTATTTTTATTTTATTTGCAATCTACGAGCTCATATTTTAAACGTTTTTAAAAGGTAAATACGTCAGTCTGCACACTTAATAAAGTTTCCTGTTGGCCCTATTGATCGCATAGTTACGCACAACAATTAATCGGCGCTGGGACTCAATTTTTTTTTTTCGCGGGAAGGAGGGAAAATGATTTATGCATTCTGAAGGTCGTCACCATACATGGTATGTCGGACTCCCCCACTGGGTATACCGACTAAAAACCCACCTTGTCTCCTCGCCGGGGTATCATTCTACCTCGGAACCACGGTTGTATTACTTCGAGGTGTACCCCTTTTTGCACCTGTGTCAGTTCATCATTGTCAGCCTGCGTCCAGGCTCCGCTCTTTTCTTAGTTTCTTATTCTATTGCGTCTAGATCATATCGACGCCTCCGTTTTATAACATTCTAAGTCGAAAAAGTGTGTTTTGAGTTATGAGCTCTCAAAGTTTTCACGCGACATACGACCATATGTGTATTCTAAGGAGATTTTTATCTATTAGTTCGGAATGCATCGGCACATCTTAACCTAATTTTGACAGTATTTAAGTTAGAGAACGTAGAATTTAAAAATGCAAGAACAGTAAAAACGTTCTAAGTACGCTTAGAACGTTATAGAATGGAGGCGTCAATATTTTTCCCCTCGCAGGACATAGTGCACAAATTGTTTTACTGCGTTCCAGTTTTCTCTGCTGTTTGTCATTTTCAGCACGACGTTTGTAGCACTAATATTACCGATTTCACTTTCGAGACCCTGACGTCCTTTGGCCCGGCTACTGCAGCGGAAGAAAGTGTGTTCGGCATCGTCTAGCATTTCCTCCTCAAATGATTAGTTAAGAGATCACAGAGCTTTCCAAGGATTACATATTGTTGGTGGCTGTGCTTGGAGTTCTGGCAAATTACTTGAGTTTTCCCACGATGTTTGCATATCTGCAGATTTGCCCGTTGTTAGAAAATAAGCATTTTTTTTATGATCCCCAGTAAAGAGTTTTGGGACATGACATAACAAACAAGTCAAGTCTTTGGAATGCATTACATGCTTCATGCTTTGGTTTTGATCATAATAAGGGATAAATCCAGGACATGGCCAACTAAAGTCCATAAATAAAGTGTTCACATCGTATATAGAGCCCAAATTATAACAAAAGTTTACTCAGATGATTTTGTTGAAATTGTCATGGATATTTGAAGGGTTGTTAACCTTTGCTTACTGTTGTGTCCTGTGTCATATGTGTCATACTTAAATATGCATGAATAAGCAAAAAACCAAAAATAAAATAAAAAAAATTTATTGCAATTTAAATAATAATAAAAAGGAAAAATTATAAATTAAATATTAAAATATTTGTTATAATTTTTATCATCCAACTGTTGTTGTGCTTGCATATTTATTTACTTGTTAACAAAATATGCCGTAAAAAATATTCCATAAAATAATTTGTTCACTCTCCCTCTCTCTCACTCACTCTCTCTCTTAGTTTATATGTCATGTATTATATCCTTTCATATGACTTTCCTTTTTCCCTATTTTTTGTGCTTTTATGCAGCACAAACTATTTGTCATTTGTGTCAACCATACATATGTACATACATACATACATAGTCCAAGCATGTTTAAATTAAAACATTTATTTTTACATACAAAAAATGTAAAAAATAATTTCTCTTTCTTTTTTAGTCTTTTTCTCTCGCTTTTATTTCAATGTGTTGTTATTTTTGCCGTTGCAGTTTATTTTTAAGGTCATATTCCCTGTTGTAAAGATTTTATTTTTTTTAAATAAAAATTTCGTTGCTTTTTTTTGCTTTTTTTGTTGATATATTTATAAGAGAACTGCTTGCATGCAGTTCTCTACTGCAACTTTATTTTCATTAATTTTCTGTTAATTTTTTAAAGTGCAGTCAGTAGTCAGTACGACTGCATTTATGCTGTTAAATATTTAAATTTACAATAATAAAGGCCGTACAATATATTGTCAAGGGGAGTGACAAAACCGCGAAAAAAGTAATTCGACAGTAACATACACAATGTAGTAAAGCTGTACAGTACAGTGGTTGAAATACAACTAAAAACGTTAATTTGTTTTTGCATGTGTTGTCCTCTTTAATGTTGTTTAAAGTCAGAAGAATAATCCTTCAAATTATTTTTTAAATTCCTGATTCGGAAAGAACTAAAAAGGATTTCAACATTCAAGGCTTACTTACTTACATACATACATACATAATTGGCCATTACAACCCTTCAGTCAGAATTACGGCCTAGCTTCTCACACCACTCATGTTGTGTATGTTAATTTTATACATGAGTGGTGGGACCTACAGTTTAAAGTCGACTTCGAATGACAGATTTTTGAGAAACTTTTTCATGGCAATTTTATTTACTTTTAGAGTTTTTGCCAGGAATCTGCTGAGAGGAAGTCGCCGAAGAAATATTTTTCATATTTTGTTTTGATGCCTGACCTGGGGCTCGAATCCTGGCTTTACGTCTAATAAGCCAACACACTACCTATTAGACTACGGCGACTTCTTACTTACTGACCATTAACAACCCGGCTAATATATTTCATCGCCTCTGCTTCTTGCGCGCCTACGCCAACTGGTCACACCAATCGATGACAGGGCTTCCTCGATTTTGTCCTTCCAACGCAAAACAAGGTCGTTCTATTCGCCGACTTCCTTCAGGGTTACCGACCCTTCAGTCAGAGTTACGACATAGCTTCTCACACCACTTATGTTACGTGTGTTAATTTTATGCATGAGTGCTGCGTCCTACAGTTTAAAATCGACTCCGAAGGATAGATTTCTGAGAGTCTTTTTATTTATTGAGAGAATTTTTGCCAGAAATCTGTTGACCGGAAGTCGTTATGGCCTAATGGACGGCTTCTTTTTTCGACGACTTTTTTTTCATTCATGGCTTACTGGCCATTACTCCTGAGTGGTGGGACCTACAATTTAAAATCGACTCCGAACGACAGATTTTTGAGAAACTTTTTCAATCCAATTTTCTATTTATTCTCAGAGTTTTTGCCAGAAATCTGCTGAGAGAAAGTCGCCGAAGAAATACTTTTAGTATTTTGTCTTGATGTCTGGCCTGGGAATAGAACCCTGGCTTTACGTCTAATAAGCCAAGACACTACCTACTAGACTACAGCGACTTCTCCAACGCGAGCAAGGTTGCCCTCTTTGCCGACTTCCTTCAGGATTACCGACCCTTCAGTCAGGGTTACGATATAGCTTCTCACAACACTTATGTTGTGCGTGTTAATTTTATGCATGAGTGGTGGATCGTACAACCGAACGACAGATTTCTGAGAATCTTTTTATTTACTCTCAGAGTTTTTGCCAGAAATCTGCTGACCGGAAGTCGCCGAGTCCTAATGGGCGGCTTCTTTTTTCGGCGACTTTTTTCCTTTCATGGCTTACTAGCCCACAAATAAGAAAGGCAAAACAATAAACCTGCTATTGCCAAAATTATATTGTTCCATAGCTGCCCTTTACGCTTCGTTTTTAAAATCTTCTGGTTATAAATTTTAAAATTGCAATCGGAGCTCCTATAGCTTATTAGGATCACTGCAGCTTTTAAAACCACTCACGTTAGGTGTGATAATTTTATCATCAGTTCCGAACCGTTTTCTTTAACTAAACTGGGATTTAAACTCAAATCACTTGTCTAGTAAGCCAACACACTAACGCTAACAATGCGTCTGAAAGCTACAAGAACATGGAAGTATAAAAACTATGGTTATGCAAAAATCTTGGTTATGAATGTATGTAGCGACTACACAATACCTGAACTCGGTTTAGATCCTGGTTTTATAACCTAAATATTAGATTTTTCCTGGCTACTAAGAAATTGTGAGTAAACTGCAGGCACAAATCATTGACATTCTTCCACAGGGGAGCAAACAAATGTTCACAGACAAATTTAATTAACTTACAAAAGAACAGCCACATTTGCTCTCTTAAGCATTGAGTTGGCTTATTAGACGAGAGTCTGTGGTTCAAAACTCAGCTCAGATATCTCGAACGGGGACCTCCTCTCAGAAATTTTGTTGCAAAATTAACACACACAATATGGGTATTGTGAGAAACTGTGTTGTTATCCTGACTAAATGGTTGTAATGAAGACTACCGCTTAGCAGATTTCTGGAAAAAAAAACTCTGAGTGTAATTAAAATTGCTATGAAAAGTTTCTCAAAAAAACTAGTCGTTCGGAATCAACTTTAAAAATATAATAATATTATAAATATAAAATATTTACACCCACAGCCTAAGTGGTATATTAAGTTAGGTCGTAATCCTGGTTTATAATGACCAACTACGTATGAGGTCCATCTTAAGGACCTAATAGTTCAGTTATAACGTGACACTAGTTGTACTCGTATACATTCAAAGACTGGGTATATTTAACAACTGCATTTGTAGAACCAGTAACGATGAAGTAGAAAAGAAGGCCACGAAACATATGCTCTGAAGCTTGAAAACTAAAAGAAGACTTCTTAAGCGACCATCATTTATTGACAGATGTGCCTTGCCAGATGAATAATCATCATTAAACTCTCGAGATGACTGAAAAGTGCTAAACAGGAGCTGTAATTATATGATGGAATAGATAATATCAGTGTTAAAACAGTCGCCGTAGTCTAGTAGGTAGTGTGTTGGCTTTTGGGACGGAAGATCTCGGTTCAAATCCCTGGTCAGACATCTCCAATAAAACGAAATCTGAAAAAATATTTCTTTGGCGACTTCCTCTCAGCAGATTTCTGGCAAAAACTCTGAGAATTAATAGTTTCGCAAAAAACTAACGTTCGCGTTCGACTTTAAACTGCAGGCCACGCCACTTATAGATAAAATTAGCACACACAACATAAGTGGTGTGAGAAGCTAGTCGTTATCCTGACTGAAGAGTTGCAATGACCAATTAGGTGTGTATGTGTTAAAACGGGACATAACTAATTGGTCATTTCAGCCCTTCAGTCAGGATTATGACTTAGCTTCTGACACCACCACCACCACCACTACAACGGGACCAAGAAATCTTTGTTATTGAAGTGGTTGTCAATCCATAGTTGTAGACACCATTCACTAGGCTACTGCGACAACGTAAAACACTCTACAAAAGGAAAAAAATATACCGTCAAACTGACAGCAATAAGACAAATAACAAACCAATCTAATAACAAACAGACAGAGAAACGAAGTGAAGTGCAGTGCAGACTGACTGAACTTTTACTAACTCACTCGCCTGCTTTGCCTTGCCTTTTATATGCCACGATAAACAGTCTGATGAATGTTCCTGAAAGTGTATTGGCGGCTTCACCTTTCGAGATCTCTATAAATGTAAACATCGTTGATTCATTATGGCTGTTTGTGTATTTTATTTACATTTATTCTTGTAGTGTTTATTGTTGTATTTTTGTTTACTTGTTTACCTAGTTTTTTATGCTGGTGTTTGTTGTTATATTAAGCACTACGATAATTTGTAAACAGGTTTGTTTGCTGAATTGTTTTGATTTTGAAGCTTTTGCTTATAATTTTAATGTTAAACGATGTTTACATCAAAACACCAGTAGACTAGATTTTTTTATTTTCGTAATAATATAAACAGGAAAAGCAGCCATACCGAGAAGCTGTTTATTTGCTGAAGATAAGAACAGACAATCAATCAAAACGATTTTTAACCATGAGCTCAGTTTCAAACTTAAAGACTGTTATTGTTTTGCATTTCAATGCTGCCAACATACTGTGAAATTTTATTAAATTTAACTTTTAACTGCATCAGTGCTCACACAGTATAACTTGTTTTTTTTTGACACCGCATGTCTCGTGTAGTTATATTGACATGTTGTTGTTTTATCATGGACTGCGTAAAATATGTCGTAAAATATTTAAGGCAATAACCTCAATAGCAACTAAGCATATAAAATAGAAACACAAGACTACACTTAAAGTGTTTATTTAATACTAGAGATCCTTCAACAACAATAAGTTATAAATTATGGGCTTCCTTTTACATTTTTTTTATGGGGAAATAAAAAAACGCCAATTTTTTTTTCTTTTTTTTCTGTTGTATTTATTGTTTAAGTATTTCTATGTTTTATAAATCAAATTTTATTATGCCAACAATTGATTTTCCAGCTGGTTCTTCCGCCATACAAACAGTCACAGAAAAAAGTCATGGATTGTAGACATTTTTTTGTTAGTTTTCTAATGATTTCTAGGTGAGATTTTTTGTATTTGTTTTTTGTCTTTAAACATTCTTAATTGTTTTTCAATTTGATAAAAAATTATCGGGAAAAAGCATTCATACAATGGTGTATGTAAACTTTTTTCCTTCACTGTATATTGGCAATATAAAGCCATAGAGAAAAGTGGGTAAAAAAGTGAAATTTCAAAAAAAAATTTATTTTGCTGTTTCTCTAGTTTCGTTTTTTATTTATTTCTATTTTGTGTAAATAAACTTTCAAAAAAATACTTCAAAATGTGGCCTATGAACACATTGCTTCCCTTTGGTTTATTTGTTTTGTTAAACAATTCTTTAAAACACATTTTTTTTCTTCATCATCACCCCTAGCATAGTCATCCATTTATAGCCCATCATCATCATCATCATCATCCAAATTGAATTATTTATTTTGTTGGCCTATCTCGTGTTATTGCAACACAATTTTGGCAAAAATGAAAGGAAAAAATACCAAAAAATTCATGGGTTGGCATAAATTTGCTCAATACACACTCATACATGCGATAAAAAAAATCAAAATTCAATTTATGTCTGACACAGGACAAAGGGAAACATTTCAAACATTTCAGGCATCAATTTTCTAATTGATGAAATTAGATTTCATAAAAATGTGTTTAAATTCTAATCATCGTACATAAGATAACACATATTGAGGCATACAACTCCAAAACAAATTAAGTTTAACAATCACAAAACCTAGTATGTCTTACAACTTTAGCTCAGTCTAAGGATGCTCTTTATACATTCAGTCAGAATTACAACCTTGCTCCTCACAACTCATATGTTGTGTGTGTTAATCTGATACAAGAGTGGTGGGACCTACAGTTTAAAGTCGACTCCGAACGACGGATTTTATTAAAAAATTATCATGGCACAACGATGTTTACATTTATAGAGATCTTGAGAAGGCGTAGCCATGAATATTCGCTTTCAAAAAAATTCATCAGACTGTTTACTCTGTCATATAAAAGGCAAAGCATTGCAAGCGAATGAGTTAGTAAAAGTTCAGTCAGTCTTGTGTGAAGAAGAAGTGTGTTTGAAGAGAGTAATCGGGGTTTGAAGATCTCCGTTACAAAGATCTGTCGAACAATTGCCTAGTAATAGTTATTGTTTATGCAAGGAGTGCAAATAGAGGTTTAACAAAGAAAAGCAATTGTTGTTGTTTATACAAGTTGTGAACAGTGGCACACAGAATTTTGCGAATAATAAAGAATTTTAATTATTTTTTTTAAATTTATTTTATTTGCAATCTACGAGCTTATATTTTAAACATTTTTAAAAGGTAAAGACGTAGCAATATATACCACAAGATACACTGCCTGTAAGTGTTATTTGTGGTGAAATACAGGAACATTCTGTCGGGGACAAAGGATTTGTTTTATTGTTTTATATATGAACTGTTGGCTGTTCAGGATTTCCAGATACTTCTGTCGTTACCTAGGAACAGAGTTTTCTGTGAACATGAACTCAATAATGAGTGATAATTATCAGTTGTTGACCTAGTCCTATTATTTTCTAAGGTGGTGGTACCGGTTTGCCTATGTTATTAGAGGTTGATGTTATCCTCTGTGGTTAGCTTAGGTTAGAGGCCAAGAGCTTTCCTAATTTCCTTACTAAGAAAAACAAGCCTCAAGTCTTAAAATCTTTAATTTTTAAGGCAATATTGTTGTACACTTTAACCTATTCATACTATATGCCCCTTTAATCAACAATTCACTATAGAGAGAGTGTCTGCCATTTGCCACAGGCTGCTTCAATTGTTTCATGTTAACATTTGTAAACATTTTATGCTGTTGTTACAATATTTTATAACAAAAAAAAAAAGGAAACGAAATAAAAATATAGAGAAACAGAAAAACAATTTACTATCGGGCCTTTTAAAAGGAACCAACAAATATTTGCTATCGATAAAGAAAAAAAACACAATAAAAAAGAATTACAAAAATACAATGTACATGGATTTTTACATTGCATATACATATGTATGTACATATGTATGTAACGTGTGCTTTCCGATTTCGGGGGAAAAAATTGTTTTTGAAAGATTTTGATTTGAAATTTATTTGAGAGCCTATGAGCCAAAGTGAATAAAAGAAAATGAAATTTTAAAAACCAACACCAGACAATAAAACAAACAAGAGGCTTTTAAAAATGCCTATCACACGAAAGAAAGGATTACAATGCAACGGAAAACATCGATAACTCACTGAGAAAACATGACCAGTTGTTTAAACAAAAAATATTGTTAAAGGAATTACATTTCATGTGTACATTTTCATGTACATTTACTTCTGAAACTCTTATAATAAATATTACATGTTTAGATTTTACCTTTTTGTTTAGTTTTTAATTAAAATTCTTTATTATTCGCACAATTCTATGTGCCACTGATCACAACTTGATATAAACAACAACAATTGCTTTGTTTGTTATTCCTCTGTTTATACCGTTTGCATAAGCAATGACAATTACTAGACAATTGTTCGACAGATCTTTATAACGCTAATCTTCAAAACACGATTATTCCCTTTAAACGCACCGCGTCTTCACACAAGACTGACTGAATTTCACTAACTCACTCGCCTGCTTTGCCTTGCCTTTTACGAGCTATAGGTCAAATTTTCAAAAAACAAACACATAAAATTCAGAAAAATGCATAAAATCTTTATTTGAATCGATAGTACGGCCCATATAATTTAATGTTTGAAGATTATTTCATGCAACTGTTGACCGCGACTGCACCTCAAATCGTCCATCCGCTTAGTCCAATTTTGCCATACTTTTTCCAACATTTCGGCCGGTATCTCACGAGTAAATGCTTGTCTGTATAGACATGACCTTTAACATAGCCCCACAAAAAATAGTCTAAAGGCGTTAAATCGCACGATCTAGGCGGCCAATTGACTGGTCCCGAACTTAAAATAAAATGTTCACCGAACTCGCCTCTCAGTAAGTCCATTGTTACGCGTGCTCTGTGGCATGTGGCATCGTCTTGTTGAAACCACATGTCATGCAAGACAAACTCTGCATTTTGGGCAAAAAAAGTTGGATATCATCTCACGGTACCGCGAACCATTCACAGTTACGTTACGATTCGCAGCATCTTTGAAGAAGTACGGTCCAATTATGCCACCAGCCCATAAACCGTACCAAACTGTGACTTTTTCTGGATGCATTGATAGCTTTGGAGTGCTTCTGGCTGATCTTCACTCCAAAATCGACAATTCTGCTTATTGAGCCAAAAATGAGCTTCGTCTCTGAACACAATTTTTTGATAAAGAAGTGGATCTTCGCCCAACTTTCCAAGAGCACATTCACCAAAAATTCTGCATTGCGGTAGGTCGTTCGGCTTCAATTCTTGCACCAGCTGTATTTTGAAAGGCTTCACACCTAAATCCGTCCGCAAAATTTTCCACGTTGTTGAGTAACAGAGGCCTAATTGCTGCAAACGGTGACGAATCGATAATTGATGGTCATCATTAACACTGGCCGATACAGCTGCGATATTTTCTTGAGTTCGCGCTCTACGTAAGAGTGTTGGTGGTTTAATGTCCAACAATGTAAATTTGGTGCGAAATTTAGTCACAATAGCCCGAATAGCCGCTTCAGTGGGTTGATTAAACTGACCATAAAATGGAAGAAGCGCGCGATGAACTTTCTTAGAGCACGCATTATGATAATAAAATTCAATGATTTGCAAGCGTTGTTCGTTTGTAAGACGATTCATGGTTAAATTATAGACCAAACTGAAAATGTTTGACAGTGCAACAAAACACGAAACGTGCGTGAGCTGTTTAAACCAGTGTTGTCAAAAAGATAATAGCTAAAAAATCACCCGTTATGTGCCACTGATCACAACTTTATGTAAACAACAACAATTTCTTTTCTTTGTTATTCCTCTGTTTATACCCTTTGGATTAACAATAACAATCACAAAACAAATGTTTGACAGATCTTTGTAACGGAGATTCAAACCACAATTACTCTTTTCAAGTGCACCGCGCCTTCACACAAAACTGACTGAACTTTACTAACTCCGTCGCCTGCTTTGCCTTGCCCTTTATATGGCAGGGTAAACAGTCTGACGAATGTTCTTGAAGGTGAACGTTCATGACGTAGCCTTCTCAAAATCTACATAATTGTTGTTTACCTTTATTATTGTAGTGTTGTTGGTATATTCTTGTTTACTTGATTACCATTTTTTTATGTTGGTGTTTGATGTTATATTAAGCAGTACGATAATTTCTAAACAAGTTTGTTTACTTAAATAGTTTTGTTTTTGTAGCTTTTGTTTATAATTTTCTAGATTTCTATCTAAATTTTTCATTTTCGTAACAATACACTTTCTGAAAAGTATTCTAGGTTCGATAAATAAATTTCAGTTCAAAAAGCAATGCTTCTTCATTGCTAGTTTTAAAAATGTCTTTTTCTTTTTGGTTCGAAATTTACTTCTTTTAAAAAAACCACATGCTTTCCTTTTAATATGGATTTAAGATTGATTTATTTTTAAAAAATTTTTTTATATTTATTTCAGTATTTTCTTGTTGTTTTTTATTTTTTTTTAATATTAATTTTATTGTTATTTTTACTGCAAATATTTATTTGTTTGGAAAATAATTCATTTTTTATTTATCATTTTCATACATACTTGTCATGCTATAAACGTATTTTTTTTAATAATTAAATAAATATGTGTCAATGCAAAATAAATTATGGCAACAAAATCGGTTGATAAATAATAAACAATATAACCCAGCAAAATTTAAATTTAAAATTCTAGGCATTCTTACTTAAACTGGAGTAAATTTTTCAGGTTCTGATATGTGAGTCTGGGGATAAACGCCCTTAAGACCATGTCAGTACCATAGAAACCTCCTAAATGTCTCTTGATTGAGATAATACTACAGAAAATGAAGGTCAAATATCTAGAAATAATACAGTATAGTAAATTAACATGAAGGGCTAATGCAGAAAGAATCCCAGAAAAGATCAGACATGCCATAATGGAATGCAGAAGGCTTGGAAGAAAATCCTGGTGATGCAACCCAGATGTATACCATAGTAGACAGACCAATAGTGATCAAGGGGTAAATTTCTGGGCGGTTAAAACAGCTCAAATGCTGTTAGACAACATACAGAGACTGGCGTGTGTTGGCATAACCGAACCAATGAGAATCTCTCATGTAGCTGCGCTGGGGATTCTGAAAGCTATAAGTCTGCTGTTCATGATAGTGAAGTCCACAGCTTTGGAGACTATGGTTAGGTTGATGGGAAATAAGTATAACAATAAAGGATTTTGGGACCTAACGAACCGTTTGGCTGACAGCTTCCTCCTTAACTATAGCCTGAACAGAGCCAGTAGACTCTATGATTTTGAGAAGCGAGACTTAGTAACAAAAATGAAGGGAGTACATAATCTTTTAAATTAGACATTACGTTGCGGTCACCGTAGTCTAGCGGATAGTGTGTTGGCTTATTAGAAATAAGTTCTGAGTTCAAACTCCAGGTCAGACAATTCCAACAAAATGAAATATGAAAAAATGTTTCTTCAGCGACTGCCACTCAGCCAATTTGTAGCAAATATTCTGAGAGCAAATAAAATTGCCATGAAAAAGTTTCTCAAAAAACTGTCGTTCGGAATCGACTTTAAACCTTAAGTTCCGTCACTCATGTACTATAAAGATTGACACACACACTGCATAAGTGGTGTGAGAAGCTAGGTCTTAATACTGACTGATGGGTTGTAATGACCATTTATGTATGTATGTATGTATGTAAGCTGGATGCTGCATAATCTTTTAAATGAGTCACTACTTTGTGGTATGCAGTTAAGTTAAGGATGGATCTTGCAACAGAAGTAGGAGTTTTTGGTTTCAGAATGAATATTTCGAGCATATAGGGAACACGCGGGTATATTTAAAGAGGAAGTCTATGCCATAGAAGGATGTGCTCAATTTAACTTGGATAGAAGGTTCAAAGGACATTACGAAGCAATAGTATTTGCTATTTAGAAACTCGATCTTATGTGTTTTTTAGTTTTTCTTTCTATAAAATTGCGTGGGTTTTTTTTTATTACTTGTTTATTTTTTTATTATTTTTTTTTTTGTGAAAACTGTTTACAGAATATATATGCTGCATGAACATATAAATAAAAATCAAAAAATATGTTTTACATACAATGCAACCCACTTGCCTGCCCTTCCCCTTTATTCAAAGCAGATCTTATAAATCACTTTGCTTTTTATAAATGATAACATGCCATATCAATATATTAATATGGGATTAATACCCATATATATATATGTATGTATACACATATGTATGTACATATTGTATAGGTATGTATATACATACATATTTGATATATTGATTGATATCAATTATAAAAATCACAGAGAGGATAAGAGCAACAACCTGTTGCAAACGATTTATGACATGCTAAAGATGAATAATCGCTTTTTGAAATATTTTTATTAAAAAAAAATTAAAAATAAATACAGAATAATTTAATGATTAAACGAGATTAATAATATGACAGAATTTTGTTATTAACATTTTAAAGTAATTCATCACAACTTTTTTTTGTATTGAAAAAAAATATTCCAAATTTTTTTGGATACCATTGTACGTATAAATAAAAGACCCGCATTTAAAAATGATTTTCTTTTTTAAAAAATTGTTTTGTTTTCTCTCTCTCTCTTAAATTCTTTTTCATTTTTAATTAAATTCTTGTAATGCTCAGTTTGTGTTTTAAACAAAAACAACAATTTGTTGTTGTTGTTTTTTGTTGAAAATCAATACAATCGTTTAAATATATTTTCCCTTTCACTACTGGTTGCATTCAAAACATTTTTTTCTTCTTTTTTGCCCAGCCTGCCTTTGATATTAATGTTCAATAGCTTTTGTTCACTTTCATGAGCAACGGCCTTCCTTCTTTGAAAAAACAAAAAAAAAAACAGAAATAACGAAAGCAAGAGTTTTTTTTTAAATTGTTGAATTTCTTTTTAACCTTGCCGTAGTTGTAAAAGTTTTATTTTCATTTTCATTTGTAGTTCTTTTATTTTCTATTGTTTACAATAAAATATTTTTATGCTTTATGGCCTGTGCTAAATATTTATGCAAAGAAATTTGAATTAGAAATGAAAAATAAATTTTGAAAAATTATTCCTTTGACGGTTTTTTAATTCAATATTTTAAAATAATTTTAAAATCTTAAATGAATTGAAAATTTTGATGAAACAATTTTAAATTAAATTTGATTCAAGCAGCGTTCACATATCAGGTTTCTTCCGAAAGCCATTCATTTGATTACGATATCGAGAAACTCAAACCTGAAACCTGGCCAGTCGCCAGCTCTTCTGAGATGATAACATATCATACCTTTCCGTCATTTATTTACATACATAACACAACCCTTTAGTCAGGTTTACGAACTAGTTTCTCACGCCACTTATGTTGTGTGTGTTAATTTTATACATTAGTGGCGGTACATACAGTTTAAAGTCGACTCCGAACGACAGATTTTTGAGAAACTTTTCATGGCAATTTTATTTACTCTCAGAGTTTTTGCCATAAAACTGCTGAGAGGAAGCTGCCGAAGAAATACTTTTTGTATTTTATTTTGATGTCTGGCCTGGGGCTCGAACCCTAACTTTTCGTCTAATAAACCAACACACTACCTACGAGACCACGGCGACTGGATTCTCACAACACTTATGTTATGTGTGTTAATTTTATCCACAAGTGGTGGGACCTACAGTTAAAATCAAGTCGGAACGTCAAAGTTTTGGAAAACTTTTCATAGAAATTTTATTACCTCACAGAGTTTTTGCCAGAAATCTGCTTAGAGGAAGCTGCCGAAGAAATATTTTTTCATATTTCGTTTTATTGGAGATATCTGAAACAGGGGTAGAACCGTGGTCACACGTCTAATATGCCAGCAAACTACCTATTAGAGTACAGAGTTTTGATTACGATAGCCATACTCTTTAAACTAAAATCTTGTCAATGACTAGGTCTTCTGAGATGATAACATATCATACCTTTCCTTCATTTATTTACTCTCCTAAAAAACGGAACATTTGTTGACAGTTTCCTTAGAAGTTAATACCCACCAAAATATTTAGCATTAGCAATATTGTCTTAAAACATTTGAACATTTTTGTAAAATGAAATTAATTCCCATAAGATCCAAGAGTGTCCATTACTTTCTAACTCAATAGGTCATTACAACCCTTTTTGGTCAGGGTAACTACTTAGCTTCTAACACCACTTATACTGTCAGTGTTAATTTTACAAACGAACCTACCTACTTTAGAACGACAGATTTAGAAAAACTTTTCTAAGAAATGCATTCATTCTGCATTTATTCTGTTTCAGCAGTCTCTGTTGAGGTTTAAACCACGGGTTCACGTCTAACACACTACTTAAGACTACTGTGACTTCAAGGGTGCCTAATGCATCACAAAAAAGTTACTTTTGGTGTAGATTTTGCCCTATCACTGTCATCAGTGAATATTTCATTAAGGGCGACATTGGCCAGAACGCCAATGACATTAGCGAGTGATTTCCAACTTATTTAGACTTTAATTGTATGATTTGAACACCAGCAGCATATGGTTTCAACACAAGGCTCATATCACATTGAATATCTTGTATGATCATCTCATGTGATGGTGATGTCAACTACCCACCGAGATGTTGCGATTAGTCCCCGTTAAACTTTTTCTTGTAGAGTTTTATTAAGTTCCAGATGTATGCGAATAAGCCACAAACCACAGTAACCCTTAAAGTTAATCATAATCCATGCCATCGTTTAAATTCAGATTGTTGCGAATAGATGAAGGATGTTATATTTCATACCAAAAGGCATTAATAGGTCACTCAAATGAATAAAAAAAATTCGAATATCTCACACCCACTTTGCTTTATTCAAATTTAAGAAATGAAGCGCCTAATGTTAGACCCAATAGATTTGTTTTTCCAGAACCTTTCCTATAAAGGTTTAGTAGCTAATACGAATAAAAACCTCTCAGAGCCTAAGAAATAGCTCAGATCGTCTGTATGACCTCAAAGACAAGTTTAAACTACGGAAGTCACTTAAGAAAATAAAAAAGCAGTACAGTTCACGACATATACATATATGGGTCACAATAATATACCAGAAAACTCTCAATTAAATGATTTTGGAAGAAACTTGATCTTGATCGTCTGTCCAATGACTTTTGCAACCTGCGACTACGGGGACTTCAATATCACCATTTTTTTATTCGAAAGCTATTGTTATTCCAAAATTATTTAAACGAAAACTTTTTATTATCAAATATTTCAGAGAAAACTATTGTTATTGAAATTTTTGTTATCGAAATTTATGTTATCGAAATTTTTGTTATCGAAATAATTGTTATCAATTATTTTCTACTTTTTATTATCAAATATTTCAGAGCAAACTGTTGATAACGAAATTTTTGTTATCGAAATTAATCTTACTAAATTATTGTTATCGATTATTTTCTACTTTTTATTGTCAAATATTTCAGAGAAAACTGTTGATAACGAAATTTTTGTTATCGAAATTTTTGTTATGGAAATTAATCTTACTGAAATTATTGTTACCGATTATTTTCTACTTCTTATTGTCAAATATTTCAGAGAAAACTGTTGATAACGAAATTTATGTTATCGAAATTAATCTTATCGAAATTATTGTTATCGAAATTATTGTTATCGATTATTTTCTATACAAATTTGCCAAAAAAAATAATATGAGGAAGAGCATTGAAAACTACGCATAAATAAAAAATTTCACAAAAAAGTTATCGAAATATATCTGATTTCTTAGTTAAGTCTTCGATAACTTTAAACATTTTCTGTTTTTACTGATATTTAAAGATCAAATTGTTGTATTCAGCAATTTTAAACTCTAGTTTTCAATGCTTTCATTTTAATAGAAACATTTCTACAATTTCTCTCTTGAATTACCATATGTTTGCGTATTTTTTTAATATCTCAACGTTAATAAAATTTAATTTCTATTGATTTCTGCTGTACTGGTATCATTACTTCCATTGGCAGTTCTGCGACAATAACTGCTGCTGCTTTCGGCACACACACACATGCAATAATAGTTTATTGTGTGATGCCTTTTGTTATTGCCATTATCGTTTATAACGGCAACAACAACAAAAACTAACAGCAGTTGCCACATGTTCGAAGAGAAAAAGAATACAACTCAGAAGTGTAATGTGAACATAGAAAATTTTGGCGCAACAATAACATATTGTGTGTGGCACATATTGCTTGGAATACTATTTGCAACATTGTGTAGTAACAATAACAAAATGTTTGTTGCACTGCAACATCAATAACAATTAAATTATTTTTCTTTTATCGTTTTCGATTTTCAGTGCCACCGGACATTTTAGATTACCCGACCAGCACCGATATGGTTGTACGTGAAGGTTCTAATGTGACATTAAAGTGTGCAGCAACTGGTTCGCCAACACCCACTATAACCTGGCGACGTGAGGGTGGCGAACCAATACCAGTACCAAATGGTTCAGAAGGTAATAAAAATTATTTGTTTAAAGAATATTTTTTTTAAACATTTTTATTGTTTGACAGAAATATTGAAATGAATTTTTTTTTAAATTTTCAAGAAAATGCAACAAAAAAACACAAATTTTTTCTCCTCCATTTTATAGTTTTAAACTGTCTTTATTGCTTTACAAACACTGCCATAATATTTTATTGTTTCTTTTTTCTTACTTTCTTGTATTTTTCTCTTTCACAGCCATTAGTTATAATGGTTCGTTTCTTACAATCGCCAAAGTGAATCGCTTAAATATGGGTCCCTACCTGTGCATTGCTTCGAATGGCATACCACCTACTGTTAGCAAGCGTGTAATGCTGATTATACATTGTAAGTATATTTCTCTTGCACCTTTTAATGTCTTTAGCAATTATTTGTCGTAAATGTTTAAATAAAATTTACGATTTCAAAATAATTCGTGTTTAATTACCTAAAAGTATGCAATTTTTTTTTTTTTGAAAGAATACATTTTTATTTTAATGTTTAAAAATTTATTATTGTTTGGGTATAAATATTTTGCAAAGAAATTAAACGAATTCCTCTATCTCATTATTTTGGTATAAAAATATCAGGTTCTCCAGGAAATGGAGGCTAGTCATGCAATGGAGTCCAAAGAAACAGATTGTACTGGAAAAGTATTCTACATAAAAATAGCGCTAAAAACGAGATATTTTTAATTGAGCCCTATGCGATCTCTTGACCTATCTATAATGTAACGTCCACCTAACAATTTTCAATTACAGACCGAAGATGTCATTTATCATACGACCGTAATGCTCTGCAATGACCTGAAAGGTTTTTCTAAATCGTTTCTAAAAAAGGGTCCCGTGTGAATTATAAATCTGTCAGTCCCTTTTATCAGAATTCGATTGCTTTGGTATAATGGATTATCCGACCATAATATGCCACAATTTTCCTTTGGGAGAAATTAGCTTCAATTTCTTTAAACTTCTTAGAAAATCCTTTCACAGTTCATCGATTGTAAAGACAATAATCACCCCATCATAGTTCATATCAAGGGGCCACGGTGGAATATCTACGTTTGTAATAAATTTTAATTCAGGATCTTTCATAAAGAGCTTCCTATATTTAAATTAAAATGAAACAGGGTTTCTGTGAGATCCATCGATATTTTTTTTTCGTCTGCCACACCTATTGATGACTTTATATGCAAATATAAAATCGTTCACGTGTCTGCCACGACTTCTCTGTGTATAACACTTCCGAAGTATACAATTTTCCATAATTCTGGCATATAAATCAAGCTGATTATGACCGATGACATGAATTACGTAGGTCCTGAAGAACACAGAGAATTGTTGCTTGTGCGACTTAAGGAAACCTTGCAGGAGAAAGTCTTACCCTGTTAGACAAGCTATCAACTTGAATGAAATCCCCTCTGGTTTTAGAAATTAATGAGAAAAAATCGTTAAGTCAGGAAATAAGGTTGGTTCTTTGGTAAATAACTGTATAGATTTAAGATAGATAGGTAAGTGGGGATGAGTAAGGAGATGTCCAACCAAAACGCCCACATGATTTCAGGCCTGTCGGCAGACACTAAGCTATCAAGTAGGGTCGCTGTGCACTCAAAACTTCCTATAGAAACTTTAGTTTTTTAAAGGACATAGACAAACTTTCTTTTATTCTTTCAGTCCATTGTGCTAAGATGAGTAATGTCTCTTACTGTGTCTTTGATCTTTAGCTAACGAAGGCTGGGCAGTGATACAAAAAGGATACCATCCTATCGACAACTTTACCCCATGTCTTGTATTGTTTACAAATCACCGCATCTAATTAGTGTACTCAACTCGCGTCTATTCAGTCTTAATATCTTCCTTCCATGGTCTTATGGTCTTCCATCTATCTGTATTGCCCTAAAGTATCCTTGAAATATTTCCTACTGACCAATTGTTCTATAATAGTGGATGTGCCGTTTCCAACTTTTGACGTTTCTGGGCAATCTTTGAAACCATTTTCCTGGGTGATAACGTCCTAATTGTCATTGTCACTGATAGTCAAAGTGAAGATATTTACAGTCAACCCTCCTATAACGCCGTAAGTGCGTACCGCGTTATATGGAAACCGCGCAATAAGAAACTCTGATTACACCGTACAAACCAGGCTAAGTCGTAGCGCGTTCTATGGAAACCGCGTTCTGAGATTACCTCGTTATAGGAGGGTTGACTGTAAATCCCAATACGTCAAGTTTACTAAATAATAATTCACGCAGATTATGATGTATCTCCACTTGAAATACCGTATCATAGACTCGCAGGCATAGTTTATTTTTATATTTCTTTATATTTCCTCTTTATAGGAGCTCAGTCCTGTTCTATATATATGTTTGGAGCCATTAGTGTAGCCACAAGACCCCAAATATATCTGTATTAAAGTGATCTTGCATCAAAGTGGTACATTTCGTATTAAATCCAGTATACCAATTATATTCTGTGGATACGATTCGTGGTTCTGGGTGATCCGCAGCCCATTCTATGAGCTTCCTGAATGCCGAGAAACCCAGGCTTGAAAAAATGCATTCATCATGGTTTTTAAACTTAAAATTAAGTGACTTCTCTCCCCTCCAATACAATCCCTTTTAGAAGGCCCTCACCAACTGGAGATGGGAAGAGGATAACACCTAAGGAATGTCAGACTGTGCCGCCACCTAGTGGGAAAAGAGGTAGGAATCAACTTTTAGCAAGATTCCCTAACACTACACCAAATACACGGAAGGCTTTTGTTTCCAGGCAACAATAGATGGCAGCCCCATTATCCTAGGACGTGCTACAGCAGACCAATCACTTGCTTAGCTGGAACAATCAGAAAAGATTAAAGAAACGGAAACAAGGCACAAAAGCTTTGTGTAATAGTTATGCTCCCAAGAGGGGTATTGAAAGAAAAATATAATATAGGATTTCGTATCCTTTGATATTCAGCAAAGTACTACAGAAAAAGTTATTATCGCTCTTAGAATGCTTTCACAGAGTGATGGTGAATTCTAGGTATGAGGCGATATTAAAAACCTAAAGTTCTCTTACATATGGACTAGTATCTGTAGGCTTTCACTGCCGTATTCTCAATATGTTTTCTCCATTTCAATTTCCTATTCAGCATTAAACCCAAATACCTTACCTTCTTGGAAAATCTAATCTGCTTCTCAAGAAAGCAAGGACCGTCATAATAAAGGGTCCGCCAAATAACTTTTTCTTTGGAAATGCTTTAAAAAAAAAACTACTGAATATTTTCCCAAAATTTCTTTTTTTATTTGAAAGTACAATCCTTCACGTTAATAATGGAAAACAGTTTCATTCCTCGGCTGGCCATGCAGTAGCCTACACGATCGGTCCAATTTTTAAGCACATTATCGATTGTCTGCCGCTGTATTTCACCAATGGCTTCACGAATATTGTCCTTTAAAGCGGCAATTGTCTCTGGCTGGTCCGCGTAACACTTATCTTTGACGTCACCCCACAAATAATAGTCCAACGGTGTCAAATCGCAGCTCCAAGGTAGCCAAACGAGATAAGGTCTGCGGCTGATAATGCGATCTTCAAAAACAGGGCGCAAAGCATCGAGTGTAGCTTCGGCTGTGTGGCACGTAGCGCCGTCCTGTTGAAACCAAATGTTGCCAATATCCTCCTCTTCAATTTTTGTGAACAAATATTCGTTCAACCTGGCCCGGTAACGATCGCCATTGACTGTAACGGCCACTGCTTACTCATTTTCGAAGAAAAATGGCCCAATTATGCCTTTGGACCAAAATCCGCACCAAACAGTGACTCGTTTTGGGTGCGTCGGCTTTTCAATGTATGCGTGCGGGTTCTCTGTGCTCCAAATGCGGCAATTTTGCTTGTTCACATACCCGCCAAGATCAAAATGAGCTTTATCTGAAAAGATGATTTTTTTTGCCAAAATCGGCATCTTCTGGTGTAGGCTACTGCATGGCCAGCCGTTTGAATGACATTATTTTCCATTATTGACCGGAAGGATTGTACTTTCAAATAAAAAAAGAAATTTGAGAAAATATTCAGAAGTTTTTTTTAAAGCATTTAAAAAAAAGTTATTTGGCGGACCCTTTATGTGATCTTCTGCATACAGATTTAATTGAATAAAATAACATTTTTTAAATTAATTTTAACGTGCATATTTAAGTTCTCCTCTATTTTTCTTTAGCAATGAATGCAGTTGTTATACACTTACTGCCACGACTCATTATCCGTTAATTGAACACTCATGTTTCCTTTTTTTGTTTTATTTTTTTGGAGTTTTGGGGAGGAACAACTTTTGTTTCGCTACTTAAAATGGAGGGAAAATAATTTATTTTTTATAGTGAAACGAAAAGTATTGCATACTTTAAGTAACAATTAACGTGGAAAATAGCAAAAGCATACTTTTAGGGGGCAAGCAAAGTGAATAATTTTGTTTTAATTTCAATTTAATACCCTTATAAGGATTTATTGTTTTTAAATGCATTCTGTTGTTAGTTTTTTTCCATTTTGCCATTAAGTATTTATACAATCTTTTCTTCTTCTATATTCCCTTCCTCTGTTACGGTCCCTTACCACGACAATGTTTTAAATAAAAATTGGAAAAAACCTCAAATTGCAATTTATTTGTTATTGTTCGTTATCGTCCCTCTTCATCTACTCCCTTTAATTTTTACACTTTCATTACATTTATTTTCTCTTGTTTTCTCTTCTCTTTCTTCTCTTCTTTTTTTTCATTTTCGAATAGTTCCACCCATGATTTGGATACAAAATCAATTAGTTGGTGCAGCAATCGGACAAAATATTACACTTGAATGCCAATCTGAAGCATTTCCAAAATCGATAAACTACTGGATGAAAAACGACACAATTATTGTGCCGGGTAAGTAACATTTCCCCCCCAAATACATATACAAGCAAGTGAAAGCAACAACAAAATGTATGCTGGTCCTGGTTAGTCCAACAAATGAATTCTAATGCCATGGCATAGAGAAATTGAAATTCGTAGAGAATATCTTTTGAAATTAATTGAATAATTGTATGAAGCAAATAAAAATGAGCAGGAGTAAGAGATTGAAATAGAAAAACAAAGACAAGAAAAAAAATTTTAAATCCTTTGCTACTTAATATTCTGTAACCATAAACCACAAAAACTATTGAAATTTTAATTCGAAATTTTTGTGTGTTGTCCCATCCCCAAAATCAAATATTAAGAACGACTGAAATGAGTAAAATGAGTATCACACACATTCTCATGCATGCATGTAATCATATGTCTCCTCTACTCCTGCCGGCTGTACAATCATTCCACATCCAGGAAAGAAAAGAGATAGAAATTCTTGTACAAATATTTTCACAAATTATTGGTTTACCTCAGCAAGAGATTTTCTTCGTTTAATTTAAAAAGGCGTAGTAGAAAAGCAAGGCAGGGGAAAGGGAATATATTGTTATTCTAGTATTTATAGACACTCTTGACTTTTGTATATTGGCTTACTAGTCGGGGGCTCATCGTTCAAACCCTAGCTGGGACAACTCCGTCGAAACAAAATATGAAAAAATTTTATATCTCAACGACTTTCCCTCAGCACTTGTGGTAGCACTTCAGGCGCCCAACTCATAAGTAAAGCAGTGTGTGGTTATTTCGAATCTGGCAATACTTATGTCATTCTATACATACATACATACACACACATAGTTGGTCATTACAACACTTCAGTCAGGGTTACGACCTAGCTCCTCACACCACATATGCAGTGTGTGTTAATTTTATACATGAGTGGTGGGATCTACAGTTTAAAGTTGCCTCCAAACGACAGGTTTTTTGAGAAGCTTTACATGGCAATTTAATTTGCTTTCAGAGTTTTTGCCAGAAATCTGCTGAGAGAAAGTCACCGAAGAAATATTTTTTCGTATTTTCGTTTTTGATGTCTGTTTTGGGGTTCAAACCGTGGCTTTACTACCTACTAGATTACGGTGATTTCTCTTCTATTCTGTCACAAAATTCAGTATTTTATCTCCACTGAACATAATGAATCGATTGTACAATGGGTCAAATCGACCTCCGAGTACTGTACTTGTCTAAATTGACAAGTACACGTCCTCTACCCAAATGAATCGTTTTAGGATTGAACAACGTTGGCATTTATTGGGAAATTTATTTCCAAAACAATGACAATTGTTGGGAATTTGCACGAAAGTGTCGTACAAAATTTGTTCGCAGAGAAGGACCAACAGTACCCGGCATATACAAGTTTATTGCAAAAGTTCGTGAAACTGGTTTCATTGTTGATGCACAAAGGCATGAATGTACTCCGAATGGATGACAGTGTGCATGAGAATCCATCAACATCAACTCATCAACGTTCTCAAGAATTAAACATTTCACTTACTAGTTTTCGTCGACTTTAGCGAAAAGAACTCGGTATGATGCCTTACAAATTTCAATTGGTTCAATAGTTGAAGCAGCATGACAATCCGCTTCGTTTTTGCTACGCTAAATAAGCCAACGAGAAACTGCACGATGATGTCAATTTTGACAGAAAAAAATCGTCTTTTCGGAAGAAACTCATTTTCGTCTTGGTACGTAAACAAAATTGCCGTAATTGAGACTCAGAAAACCCACACACATGGTCTTACAGAAGCCAATGCAACCATTACAAGTGACTGTTTGGTGCGGCTTGTGAAGCGGAGGCATCATTGGCTCATATTTCTTTGAAATTGAAGAGGGTACAACCGTTACGGTCAATGGAGACACCTATTGCACCATGATAACCAAATTTTTTGTATTCGCAATTCATGGTATTGATGTGAACGATGCTTGGTTAAACCAGGATGGTGCAACTTGCTACACATCTCATGCCATAATCGATTTATTGAGTCAACCATTTGATGGCCGTTTAATTACCTGAAATGCTAATGTCAAATTGGCTGCCAAGAAGCTGTATTTCGACACTGTTGGACTATTTTGTGTGGAGGGCCGTTAAAGAAAAGTATTATGCCGACAAACCAAAGACAATTCAGCATTTGAAAGCCAACATTCGTGATGTCATTGCCGAGATATGACCTCATACATTCGAAAAAGATTACAAAAATTGGTTCAATCGAAGGCCAGCCATCGGCAGCCATTTGAATGAAATAATATTCGATTTCTAATCGGAACAATTGTATTTTAGAACAAAAATAAGAATTTGTCAAATTTTCAAACCGTTTTTTGTTTTGATTGGATTTTTGAATTTAAACTTTTAAATGACCCACCCACCCATTGTATATAGCCACTCAGGTTATGCTCATATTTAGTATGTAAAATCCATACATATGTGACGTATGAGTGATATTTAATTAACATTGGTTTCATACATGACAAAATTATGAATTTTTATTGCATAGTTTTCAGAGTAACTGTTCAAGTACATGTAATATGGTGCGTATGAGTAGTATATTTCAATGGTAATTAAATAGTACGTATACCATTAATTTGAAATTAAAGAACATTCACAAGCTACGATATGACAATTCTAATGGATTTTTAAAAATTTTAAAAATTTTTCGAGGTAAATACAAAAACTACAATTCTAGGCTATATTCTAGTGGATCTTCCGCATCTTCACAACAGAAAAAAAAGTTGACAAAATTTCAAAATTAAATTTAAACTTTTAAATGGCCCACCCTTTAGAAACTGTACATATCGATTAATTGTATTCATATTGTGTAATAAACTTTTAATCATTCTGCATTATACGAAACAAATCTATTTAAAGCATTGCTTGAAGCCTACCGAACAATGTGTCTGTTATTGTCCTCAAGGTTTCTAAGCCACTGTTTGGAATTATTAGCAGATGGTTTAGCACACACATACCACAGACATTTGTTTATTAGTGCGTGTGAGTAACAGAAATTAAAGCAAAATCATTGACGATTGTAATCCATGATGTTTAAAAAGAAAGGAAACCTACGTAACTAGACAGAAAGACATGGCATTTGGCCTCAGCCAAATTGTTATTCATAAGGACACCCACCAGTAATGATAACGCAGCAAATGAAAAGAATTTTTTTTGTCTACTTTTTGTTGAAAGTAAAGAAACAATAACTCTTTGTTTGTTTGTTCGTTTGATTCGAGTTCAAAACAGCACTGATACACTTTCATTCAAGATAACCTTTGTTGTTGATTTACACACGCAAACAGACTCTCAATGAAATCGAATTCATTTAGTTTTTGTTTAACTAAAGACTGAAAGACGTATTGAATCTTAATCAGATAAAAAATTTATACAAAATTATATACAAACGTTGTTGTATTTATTGTTGTACAATATAACAGGCGTATCAGCAAATATTGTACACCGTTAACAGATTCTTTACACACACATACATCAACAAATTATAGTATCAGCCTACACTTTACGCACTTTACACAGCTTTAAGTCATTTCATATTTGCATAAATCTTTACTCTTATGTGTAGCTTTACGAGCTAAAGGTTGGGAATCTTCGAAAGACATTGGTAGCCCGGCCTACCAAAGTGCACGATTCGCCGCAAGACTTACTCTCGGCTTGCTAAACGCATACGTACTAAACCCAACCTAGTTCGTCACACTTCCATTAATCGCCCCCCCGGGACCACAATCAAGTATTACATCGGGGGAGGTAAAGATTCAGCGAGTGCTGCTATCCATTTCTGCTGTTCTTGCTCTCTCTATTATTCTCTGTTGTACTAAAACTTCCTTCGCGAATAAACATACCGCGTTCCAGTTTTCGCGCGATGTTAACATCAGGTTAACCACGTTGTCGGGAGTCACCTGGGAACCGATCGTCCTCTCAAGGAAATTTCGTCGGAATTCGTAGCGCGGGCAAGTAAAGAATATATGCTCCGCTGTTTCACTTGTATCCAGACATGATGGACACGCTTCATCCACGTCATGCCCATACTTGTAAAGGTATGTCCTATAGCATCCGTGGCCCGTTAGGAACTGAGTAAGGTAAAAATTCACCTGGCCGTGCTTCCTTCCAGTCCATTCTTCTATATTCGGTATCAATCTGTAGGTCCATCTTCCCTTTGTGGAAGAAGTCCACTCGTGCTGCCACCTATTCATTACATCATCATTCACCTGGTCAGGGTGCACTAGCCCCGTTCTCCTACTTATTAAACGTTTTCTCCTCTCTATCTCTACCAACATTCGTAGCGGCATCATTCCCGCTATCACCAAGGCTGCATCCGTAGATACTGTGCGAAAGGCAGAAATTACTCGGAGGGCAGATCTCCTGTAGGCCCCATCAACTCCTATTCTATATGTCTTCTTATCCATGGCCTCGGCCCATATAGGGGCTGCATATAGAGCAATCGATCTAACCACTCTCATCAGCAATTGCCTCTTCTCCTGTCTGGGACCTCCCAAGTTGGGCATTATCCGCGCGAGTGCGCCCGTTGCCGCCGCACACTTCCTACTAATATACGTCAGGTGCTCCTTGAATGTGAGTCTGTTGTCAATCATAACTCCTAAGTACTTGATAGACTGCTTCGATGTTATCCTTTGTTCGCCGACAGTTATGGTGATGTATTCCATTTTCTTTCTACTGCTTACTAATACGACATCCGTTTTATGATCAGCAAGTTTCAGACCTATACTCGCGATCCAGCTTCTAACTTTGCTAACTGCCGCATTGGACGTTCGTTCCAAATTATCAAGGTGTTTACCCCTCACCACGAGGGCTATATCGTCCGCAAATCCGAATATTTGTGCGCCCGTAGGAAGCCTAAGCCTCAGTACACTATCATACATGGCGTTCCATAGTATTGGGCCCAGCACCGAACCCTGTGGTACCCCTGCTGTTATTGCGTATGACTTTCTGCCTTCGTCTGTATCATACAAAAGTACCCTATCCTTAAAATAGTCCACTATGAGTTCCATCAAATATCCAGGTACGCTCCTCTCATCAAGTGCAGCCAGGGTGGCGTCCCAATCTGCCGAATTGAATGCGTTTTTGACATCCAGGGTGATGATTGCGCAATACTCCTTATCACCTTCAAACCAGCGGTCACCGCTGATGGCCTCTTTCGCTACGGTAATGACCGCCTCCATTGCGTCCACTGTGGAGCGCCCTTTTCGGAAGCCAAATTGGCGATCCGACAGGCCGTCTCTCTCCAATATCGTTTCGAGTCTTCTACATATTATCTTCTCCAGCAGTTTACCTACGGTATCAATCATACAAAGTGGGCGGTAACCTGTTGCATCCTGCGCACCGTTGCCCTTCGGGATGAGAACCAACCTCTGTCGCTTCCATATCCTTGGGAATTTCCTCTCCTGAATGCATGTATCAAATACTTTCCTAAACACCTCAACGTTGTTCTCTATAGCCACCTTAAGTGCGACGTTTGGGATTCCATCAATTCCCGGAGCCTTCCTGAGTTTCATTTCCTTCCAGACTGCATCGAATTCCTGGCCGCTGACTTCAGGAATGTCATCGTGCGACATACTGTCTCGCACAGCATACGTGATCTCGGCCCTCTCCGGAAAGAGGCCTTCAACAATTGACTGCAGCTTCTCCGCGCTTTCCGTGGCCGGTGGTCGAAAGCAATTCAGCTTCCTCATTACCACCTTATATCCCGTGCCCCAGGGATTTTCATCCAAATCGGCACACATTTCCCTATAGCACCTTCGTTTGCTCCTGTCAATGGCCCAGTTAAGGTTGGCTCTGAGCTCTTATGTGTGTGTGTGTTTAAATGTATGCATGTGTGTTTGTGAAGTATTGTGCAAATGATGTATATGTTTGGGGAGAAAAAGTGTAAGTTGTACTACAGATAGTTTTTTATTTACCTTTTAGGTTTTCTTATACGTTAGTATTTTATAAGTGTATGGGATATTGCAACTGGGACTTTCGAAATTTGACAGTTGAAGCCAGATCTCTCAAATTAGTTGTTAGTTATTCAGTCTTTTATGTGAAATGACCATGAAATCACCATCATACATATATACAGAATTGTTCATTACAGCCTCTCCGTCAAGATTACGACCTAGCTTCTTACACCGCTTATATCGTGTGTTTTAATTTTATACATAAGTGCCGGGTCCTACTAATTTTTGAGAAACTTTTCATGGCAATTTTATTTTACTCTTAGAATTTTTGCTAGAAATCTGCTGAGAGGAAGTCGCCGAAAAAATATTTTTTCGTATTTTGCTTTTCTTGGAGTTGTGTGGCCTGGGGTCTGAACCATGGCATTACATCTAGTAAGGCAACACTCTACCTACTAGACTACCGCAACTTCATTTAACAACACATGCAAATTGTTTGTTTGTTTTTGGTTCGGGCAAATTACCGTGTGTTTGGACCATGATCGCCATAATCGTCCGAGCCGCCTGATTCACTAAACGATCGATTAACACCTGCATGACAAAACCCAAGACCTGCTAAATACATCTCCGTTGTTCTCGAGAATGTAAAGAAGAGTCCGTGGTAGTTGATTTCATGTCGCTATCAAAGACTCGACCTTTCGTAGGCCACAACTTGTGGAATTTTGTGTCATGACGTGGGCCTGTTGTTTTACAAAATTCTAACAACCTAGGAAATTAACGTAAGCGACCATAGTCAACCGTAGTCTAGTAGGTAGTGTTTTCGCTTATTAGTCATGAGACCACGTTTCAAACCCCAGGTCAAATCTTTCCAACAAAACAAAATATGAAAAAATATTTCTTCGGCGACTTTCTCTCAGCAGATTTCTGGCAAAAACTCTGGAAGCAAATAAAATTGCCATGAGAAGTTTTTCAAAAATCTGTCATTCGTAGTCGAATTGAAATTGTAGGTCTCACCACTCATGTATAAAATTAGCACACACAACATAAGTGGTGTGAATAACTAGGTCACAATCCTGACTAATGGGATGTAAAAATCAATTATGTATGTATGTATGTATGGCCATAAATAACAACGTGTGTTCAATGTTCCAACGACGAACCGCATATCTGGATATATGGATACGTGAACAGATTATCGTATTTGGAACGATACCAGTCCACATGAGATCCGAGAGCTTCCAATTTATACCAAAAAAAGTCGCTGTTTGGTGCAGAATTCCATATTTCTGTTTGTCTGGGTCTCTGATTCATATTTCTTTGAGAACGACATTGGCTAGGCTATCATAGTCAACGGCGAGCTACATAAGTAGATGAATACCAACTTCTTTTTGCTTGAACTGGATGATCTAGACACCAATGACATTTGATTTCAACAGGACCGCGCTGCGTGCTACACAGCTCATGCCATGTCAGATATCCTGGACGTGATCATATCGTGCTTTGGACACTAATGACATATGAATTCAACACAAGGGTCATGCTGCATTGGATATTATGCACGAGCGATTTGAGGGCATGCTCAGCCCACGTAGAGGTGATATGAACCGGGTTTTGAGATCGTTCGATGCAACTATGTAAAGCTTTTTCTGGTTAGGTTTTCTTAATTGGTCATTAGAACACTTTAGTCGGGATTACAACCTAGCTTCTCACATCACTCTTTTTGTGTGTGCTAGTTTTGTCCATGAATGACGAAACCTACAGTCTAATGTCGACTCCGAATGATGAATTTTGCAAGAACACTGCTGCTGGGAAATATTCAACTGTTAGCATGTCGCACTTTAGTCAGGATTACAACCTACCTTATCACAACACATATGCATATGTTGCGTGCTAGTTTGTCCATCAGTGGCGAAACCTACAGTCTAATGTCAACTCCGAACGATGGATTTTGCAAGAACACTACTGCTGGCAAGTTGCCAATGGAAATATTTTTTTTTTTTTCATTTTATTCAAGATGTCTTAGCCGGGTGTAGAACCACTTGCTACCATGTTATAAGCCAACACAATACCTAATAGAATACGAGACTTGAACAGTTAAATTCAAACTGAATTGTTCAAATTAATCCTGATATCTCATGTTGAATTGGACATTTCTAATGTTCTCGATTCACAAAAGCCATGGTGGATATTTTAACGAATAGCAAATGATTTTGAATACATACATTTTGTTTTTTTTAATTTTAGAATAGGAGGCCCTTAAAAAAAGACCCTATGTTTAATGGCATTTGTAGAATTTGTTCATTATACAGAGGTTCAGGTTCAGTGAAGTATTCTTTAATAGAACATGACATCTAGAATCCTTAAGCAGCCATTGAAACAGAAAATTTATTAACTTTCCACACGCACACGAACGAATTATGAATTCAATTTCAATTGGATTTTACCTAGAAATTCTAACAGTTTAAATTGAATGGTTCTCTGATGCAATTGCTTTAATTTCACAGAACAAATCATTTGAGAATTTAAAATGAAAAATAATTCACTCTTCACTTATGTATCTGAGCTCTAGAGCAAGCAAAATAAATAAAATTCAAGAAATTTATCGAAAGTCTTCTATCGATTGATTGCTTTTTGCCTTTTGTTTCGTTCTGATGTTTTGTGGTTTCATGCATGAATACTTGAATTGTGCTGCCTACGGGGTTGAATATTTGTCGACGATAGAGAATATTCATGTCGGATATGTTTAAACGCACATGTAAATACACAAATGTCCATAGGACATGCACACATATACGACTATTTCTTGCTTGAACAAAACTACACTTGTAAGTTCTAATAAGAATTATTGGAGTATAAATAATTGTTTAAATGTTAAATTTAATTTACTCTCTCCCGTTCTCTCTCTCTCTCTATCTCCCTTTCCCCCGTATTTGGTTTCTTTATTTTTATTGATACATACCACTTGAACTGAATATTAAGCAGTTGCGTGGGAGAGTTTCTCATGGACATTTAGATTAATTCACACACACATAGTACATGCAAAGAAAAATTTTGCTTTAACTACCATAGAATTTTATCAATTTTCTTCGTATATATTTGTGTGTAGGTTTCAATATGTTTGATGGCAAATAATGAATGAATCTTTTTCTGTAGATTTAATGACTTTCATTGTAAATTTATTTCTGTTTATTTGTATAATGAAATCATTGACATTATTTTCAAATAAATAACTTTTAAAAAAGCCATTGCACAGCTGCATATTTCAAAAGAATTTTCAATTAAATTTCTTTCTAAAATTTAATTAATCGATAACACTTTAATTTTTGCTTATCGAAAATGAAACTAATTGTATATTATTTTTTTATTAAAATTTTCAATTGAGAATGAAAAAGAATTTAATTTATTTTTTTTAATTTAAAAAAAATATCGATAAATATTGTATAGTAAGTTATCGGTTATCGATAAAATACTTTATTATTTTTTTATTAAAATTTTCAATTGAGAATGGAAAGGAATTTTATTTAATTTTTTTTAAAAAATTTTTTTAATAAAAATTTTTTTTAAAAAATTATCAATAAATGTTGTATAGAAAGTTATCGGTTATCGATAACATACTTTTTGAAAATATAAATTTTTAAAAGGAAATAAATTAAAACTTTGACTATACTTAGGAGATTGATGTTATCGATAAATATTTCTAAATTATTGATAATATTGTGAGCCATCGCTTCAAATCCCAGGTCAGATAACTCCAACTAAAAATATTTCTTGGACGACTTCTTCTCAACAGATTTCTGCACAAAAAAATTTGAACATAAAAAAAAATTGTCATGAAAAGTTTCTCAAATAAAATCTGTCGTTCGGAGTCGACTTTAGGTCGATTGTAGGTTCCGCAACATAAGTGGTGTAAGAAACCAGAAACTGACCAAAGTGGTTGTAATGACCAATAATGTATGTATGTCTGGCGAATGTTAATACTTTTGAATTCAAGACTTAACTTTATGAATATTATTCGGACTTTGCAACCAGGAAAATCAATTATTAAGCACAGGCTGTCCCCAAGGCCTCAATATAATTTTAGAAGACTTCAAATTGATGTTGATCGAGATGACTAATGCTTTAAAGAAATCAAAGATACGTGTTGAACACATCGTCCATAGATGTTTAGGTTTGCGAAAGCCCTGTTCAAAATGACTGCCATGGAACGAAATACCAAATAACTCCATCTTTCACACTACATCGAAACGATCGTCATCGGAAAAGGCTATACGTAGTGAACTTGCATAAGTGCTCATCATGCAATGTCCAGTAATGACTCAAACAAACATAATAAGCGTACTCCTTAGAGTCTGAGAAGACTTTTCGTGCATTCTATATGCAGCTTTTACGAGATTTGTTAAGCCACTCTGGCCCTGAAGCCGCCCAACTTACATACATAATTGGTCACTACAACCCTTCAGTCAGGATTACGACCTAGTTTCTCACACCACTTATGTTGTGTGTATTAATTTTATACATAAAGTCGACTCCGAACGACAGGTTTTTGAAAATCTTTTAATGGCAATTTTTATTTACTCTCAGAGTTTTTGCCAGAAATCTGCTTAGATTAAGTCGCCGATGAAATACTTTTTGGATTTTGTTTTGATGTCTAGCCTGGGGCTCGAACCCTGGTTTTTAGGTCTAATAACCAACACACTACCTACTAGACTACGGCGATTACTTGTCTAAAGGGGCTGAGGGAGAGAGTGATGTGCCATGCCTGCCTAACTGAATCCATAACCGCATTGTCTCTTATCAGCCTGCAAGTTTTTACAGGCGTTCGCAACGTAGAGAATCCAGTAGAGAGTTCGAGGGATGTGCAATGCCTGGCCAATTCAAGCCAAAACCGCATTGTCTGATTTTTAGAGGGATTCCCAAAGTATATAATTCACTGGAGAGTTCGAGTGAATTATCATGCCTCGTCGATTCAATCGCTCTTTAGATATTTGGAAAATCGCTACATTCTGGTGTCCATATGATATACACATTATAGCGATGCGCGATTACATTGAGAGACCTGCAAGAATTCTAAACCGTCCAGTATTCGCTAAATTTAGAACCCAGTAATCTTACAATTACCTGAATACCAGACTACAAATAGTCTCCTTCTGGATATGTTGTCGTCTTTAAGAATTCTCATCGCAGACTATGTATGTGACACCTTCGCCTGGTATTCATTGCAGCTATTCAGTAGTATAATGGGTTGACTTAACCCCCTAGATTCCGCAAATACTGACACCTGCAGTTTCATTTAATCTCGAATGATCAGTGAAAATCTGAACAGAGAAATCTGCCAATCTGTTCCAAGAATGTGTGCCGCTCTTCGCCATAAAATCTTTTCCAAACCTTTCTTTCATATTACGGCATTGACTACATGAATGCTCCCGAAAATTCCAAATTCTTTCAAGATCTTTAAGTCCTTTTTGGCGTTTATTGATCTATGTTTGCAATACTGACGATATTGACCTCATAGGGAGTAGCAAGCGAGATGTTACTGCTGCCTTTAGTGCTATTGAACGGGAGTCTACTAAGATGGGTCTGACAGTAAATGAGGGCAAAACGAAATATATGTTATCGACAAGTGAAAACGTGTGGCGTATTGGATCTCAAATAACGGCCAATAACTATACTTTTGATATAGTCAAGGAATTTATTTATCTTGGCTCCGCCGTTACCACCAAAAATGATCTCAGTCTGGAGATCAAGTGCAGGTTTACTCTTTTCAAAAGGTGCTACTATGGTCCTAATAAGCAATTTAGTAGCAGAGACCTTCCTCGTACGACCAAACTAACACTCTACAATGTGCTCATCCTCCCCATGCTTCTTTATGGCGTAGAAGCATGTACCCTATAAAGCACTGATGCAGCGGCCTTGAGAGTATTCGAGAGAAAAGTCCTACGTAAGATCTTCGGTCCAGTGCGAGTTGGCGATGATTTCCGCATACGATTCAACAGTGGGCTGTATGAGCTGCTTTACGATATGGACTTTGTGTAGTGTATTAACATTTAGCGGTTGCGTTGGTTCGGCCATGTTGTTCGAATGGAGGAGGATGCTCCGGATAGATGGGTATTTGATGCGGGGATCTGCGGAAGATAACGAAGAGGAAGACCTTATTGGCGTTGGAAGGATCAAATCGAGGAAGCCCTGTCATTGATTTGTGTGACCAACTGGCGAAGACGCTTAGGGAGTAGAGAGCGAATGAAAGGATGTGTTAAGGCAGGCCGAAATGCGTTAATCAACTTGTTGATGGCCAATTAATTAAGTAAGTTTCCATAAAAACAATTTGGATTGCTGCAATTTTCTTTCATTAAATATTTTACAACTTCAAGTCAAAAACAATTGAGTCTCGCCTTTTTTCTTTATGATCTTCTGCTAGCCCTACTGACACTTTGTTTAACTCCTTTTCGAGTGTTAATTCAATCAACACTGCCAGTTAAAATAAGTTTTTATCAGCTTAAAACGAGAAAACCTTTTAAAATAAATTTATTTTGTGTATGAAAATTATTTAAAAAAATAGCTGGAGTGCCGTTAAAAGCTACTCAATTTACAACTTCAATATTTTTTATTTTCATGAACTTTTCATGAGGTATTTAACTTAAAATGATTATTCAACAGAAAAAAAATATTTTTTGTGCTCTCCTGTTCCAAAAAAAAAAAACAACCTCTCGTTAAACTCGATAACTTTTAATTCTCTAGACCTGTAATCACCGTTTCTCACCACCCTTTTGATTTTCTCCGTTTTTGGTATCCCTAGTTATTTAATAAACAAAACAAAAATAATTTTTCCTCTTCTTCTTTTTTTATTATTATTGCAGGTGAACGTTTTGTACCGGAAACATATGAAACAGGCTATAAAATCACGATGCGTTTAACCATAAATGATGTTGACGCACATGATTTTGGGTCATATCGTTGTGTAGCCAAAAACTCATTGGGTGATACTGATGGAGCAATTAAACTTTATCGTAAGTATATACCAGCAACATACAACAACAACAGCAACAACAATAATATACAATTCAACAGAGATATTATTTTATGTTTATATGGTTGGGTTATTTACCCATTATCACCCATATCGCCCATCACATACCCTGCAAATATGTTTGGTTTGGTCTGTAATCACAGGGAGATAGGGAATGAAAAAAAAATTCTGAAATTCTGCAGCCCAGCGGAAGAATAAAATGATGAAAATGAAAAGTGAAGTTTTAATACTTTTTTCTCTTGCTTCTTTTTTTCCTGTATTTTTATGAAATGTGACAACTTTTTTATTGGGCATGAATAAAATTTAAATCAAGTAACGACAGGCAAATAAAATAAAAGAAAACTTGGGCAATAAGGAATAATAGATATACTCTATGAACATAAAGAGTTATGGGCAATGGGGAGCAATTTTTAACAATAAATTGGCAGGATTTTGGGTCAAATTTGAATGACATTCGACAAGGATAGATAATTGGTAGATGATAGTCGCCGTAGTCTAGTAGGTAGTGTGTTTTGGTTCAAACACCAGCTCAGACATCTCCACCATAACGAAATACGAAAAAAAATATTTCTACGGCGACATCCTCTCAGGAGATTTCTGTCAAATATTCTGAGAGTAAATAAAATTGCCACGAAAAGATTCTCAAAAAATTTGTCATTCGGAAGCGTCTTTAAACTGTAGCTCCCGCCATTCATGTATAAAATTTGCACACCACAACATGAGTCGTGAGAGAAAAAAAAATATTTCTACGGCTCCTTCCTCTCAACAGATTTCTCTCAAATATTCTGGGAGTAAATAAAATTGCCACGAAAAGTTTCTCAAAAACTTGTCGTTCGGAGTCGAGTTTAAACTGTAGGTCCCACCACTCATGTATAAAATTAACACACACGACATAAGTTGTACGAGAAGCTTGCTCGTAATCTTTACCGAAAGGTTGTAATGACCGATTATGATGATGGTGAGATGATAGTATTTTTCCAAAACTAGATTCCTTCATCATCAACACACTGACAGTTATGTTTTTCTCAGTTGGCACCACAAAACAGTTCCGTGGATATATCAACAGTCTCTCTTCCTGTTAACTATGCTTTCTTAAAAATTTCAATTGGCGTGGATGCAATTAGTTCCTATGTTAGCACGACTAGTTGCACAGGCGCTATACAGATGTCTCTTTATCTTTTTCGAGGCTCTAAGCATAAAGTTAGTTAGTTAGTTAAAGTTATTTAACAACATAAGTTAGGTTAGGTAAGGTGACGAACCCCCTAGGCCAGCATTCTGATACCACAATCAACTCTACCCGGAAATCGAAAATTTCCCAGAGAAAGATAACCTTAATTCAAAATAAATCTTGCTATTGCAGCAATTTTTATACATGAGAACTCGGTCAGAAAGGAAGAGGTGAAAAACGTCTGTTTATTCATGACAAGAGCAAGAATACAGACCTCAGACCTAAAGCACGTGCAGAAGTTAGTTGGCGGAATGCTGAGTGACGAAATATGAAAACATATCTCTAGGGCGACTTCCTTTCAGCATATTTCTTGCATAAACTCTGAGCATAAAAAAATTTCCATGAAAAGCGTCTCAAAAATCTGTCGTTCAGAATCGTCTTTAAACTATAGGTCCCGCCACTCATGCATGAAATTAACACACACAACATAAGTGGTGTGAGAAACTAGGCCGTAATCCTAACTGTTGGAATGTAAAAAACAGTTATGTCTGTGTGTATTGCTGCAATCTTTTTATTGGAGAACTTGAGCAGAGATGTCAGAAAGGAATAGCTCAAAAGCTTCGGTCTCTTCATGACAAGATAGTATCCTTCTTCTCCTCCTCAAATCCACAGCTCCTGGCAGAAGTGATTTGTCGGAATATTGAGTCTTTCGGTATGCCAACGAACATGATAGTGGCTTGCAAGAACTGCTCTTAAACGTTGTATGGCCATACTATTTAAAGACAGAAGTAAGTCGGTGCTCTTTTTATCAATGCGTGTCCAGCAGAGTCTAGCAATATTAGACGAACCATCCCGCTACCATCGAAATTGAGTTTTCCTGTAATAATTGTGAATAATTTTCAAATTAACTGAGGCAATTAATTGCCCGTAGTCTACTTACAAGGCTTATTAGTCATAATACCGCGATTCAAACCCCAGGACGGACATCACCAGCGAAACGAAATATGAAAAAAAATTCATCGATGACTGCCTCCAATCAGATTTCAGGGAAAGTCTCTGAGAGTAAAATAAAAGTGACATGGAAAGTTGCTCAAATATCTGTCTGTTCGAAGTTTACTTTAAACTGCAGGTTACGTGGCTCATGTATGAAATTAACATACACAACATAAGTGGTGTGAGAACCTACACTCAGCCACAAAAGTATACATACGGATAACAAATTTCAGAAAATTTTTAACTAATCCGTTTTCGTTGAAAATCTTTGTAATTGTCTGACAACTTTCCTCGATTTTAAGACGGTCTTGGTTAAAAAATTTCTGAAATTTGTTAATTTGTGTGGTCCTGATGTACTGAAGGGTTGTAATGACCAATTATGTAGGTATGGGTACGTTAATAAGCAAAATTATCGTATTTAGGGTTCAGAAAATGAGTGACCACCCACACGTGGTCTAACAGAACCCAATGCTCTCCCATCACGAATAACTTTTTGGTGCCGCTTGTGGAGCTAAGGCATCATTGGTGCAACCATTACGGTCAATGGAGACACCTATTGCACCAGGATAACCGATTTTTCTGTACTCATTTTTCATGACATTGATGTGAACGATGTTTGGTTTCAACAGGCAACAGCGCAACTTGAAACACATCTCATGCTGCAATCGATTTATTGCGTCAAACCTTTGATGGCCGTTTAATTAGTCGAAGTGATGATGTCAATTTGCCGCCAAGAAGCTGCAATTTGACACTGTTAGAGTATTTTCTGTGGGGTGCCGTTAAAGAAAAGTATTATGTCGACAAACCAAAGACAATTAAGCATTTTAAGGCTAACATTCGTGATGCCATTGCCAAGATACGACCTCATACACTTGAAAAAGATTTACGAAAATTGGTTCAATCTAATGAGGTACTGTGAGGCCAGCCAGCGGTAGCCATATGAATGAAATAATATTCCATTTCTAATAGGAACAATTGTACTTCACAACAAATCACAACATTCTAATAGGAACAATTGTACTTCACAACAAATAAATAAATTTGTCAGCATTTCAAAACGTTTTTGTTTTGATTGCATTTTTAAATTTAAACGTTTTGAAATGACCCACCCATCCATTGTATTTAGTCACTCAAATTATGGTCACACTTAGTATGTAAAATCCATGCATATGTGACGTATGAGTGGTATTTAATTACATTGGTTTCATACATGACAAAATCAAAGAATTTTTATTGCATACTTTTCAGAGTAACTATTCAAGTTCATGTAATATGGTGCGTATGAGTAATATCTTTCAATGGCAATTAAATTCTAGGTACATACACCATTAATTTGGATTTATAGAACATTTACAAGCTACAATATGGCAATTCCAATTGATTTTTAAAAAAATTTTACATTTTTCGAGGTAAATACAAAAACTACGATCCTAGGCTATATTCTCGTGGATCTTCCACATCTCCACAACAAAAACAAAAAAACAAAAAAAACCAATTTGTTAGCATTTCAAACCGTTTTTGCTTTATTGCATTTTTAAATTTGAACCTTTAAGTGGTCCACCCTGTAGAAACTGTACGTATCGATTAATTGCATACATATTGTGTAATAAACTTTTAATCAATCTGCATTATGCAAAGCTCATCTATTTAAAGCATTGCCTTAAGCCTACCGAACAATGTGTCTGTTATTGTCCTCAAGGTTTCTAAGCCACTGTTTGGAATTATTAGCAGATGGTTTAGCACACACATATCACAGATATTTATTTATTAATGTGTGTGAGTAACAGAAATTAAAGCCAAATCATTGCTGATTGTAATCCATGATGTTTAAAAAGAAAGGAAACCTACGTAACTAGACAGAAAGACATGGCATTTGTCCTCAGTCATATAGGTATTCATAAGGACACCCTGAATGAAATAATATTCCATTTCTAAACGGAACAATTGTTCTTCACAAACAAAAAAATAGAATTCCAAAATTTTAAACCGTTTTTGTTTTATTGAATTTTCATATTGGAACTTTTAAATGGTCCACCCTTTACAATCATTCATGTAAATCTTGAATGTTTCATTTTCTTTAGAGTACCTTTAAGACCGGGTGTAGGGCAACTGCCAGTTAATTAAAAATAAAAAATAAAAAAACGAAAAGGAAAGTGACCGGGAAAACTATAACTTTTTTGCAATGAAACTATAAAAACAGAAATGAGAAAAAAAAACGTAAAAACCAACTTAAAATTCTCAAGGGGATCTACATCATCATGAGAATGCCAATGACAATTCACAATAATCAGCACAATCATGATGATGACCAGTGAGGGAAGGAGTGATAACAGCATAGCAAAGAGGATGAGGTGTAAATGAAATTACAACATCAACGAAGGAAAAAGTTTTTAACGTAAAGAGTTATAATAAACAAGAAAACTACATTTTAATTATTTATTAAAAACCATACACACTTACACTCATATATACAGCCAACAACAAGAAACTTAAATGACAAAAGTATGTCACAAATATATTAAAACGAAAGAAAATGAGAATGACTGTGAAGGATTTACTTTACTTGGTGAGAGAGTGTAATGGGCAATGAATTAATTTCCGCTTGACTTAATCAAGGACCCTTTGGTGACCTGTTGTAAGGCTTAATATGTTTTGGTAATTGTGAAGCAGCTTAACAACAACAACAACAGCAACAATAGGGTTTAATTATTCATTACAATTTCATTACAAGACAATAACAATGGAACTGGAAAAGGTCTCCTGCATATGTGTAAGAAAATTTAGGTAGAAAGCATATCCTTAAGAAACCACATTCATACGTAAGAATAAGTCCAGGATATAGGCTTACATGTACACTTTAAATATAAATAAGAAAATATAGAACAGAGTGAGAAAAAGCAATGAATATGGAGAGAAAGAGAGAAAGACAAAAAGAGATTAAAAACTTGTCTAATATTATTATTACACTGTCCCTTATTTAACATAGCAAGCCATAACGAAACTTTTAAACTATCATTCCTTTACACATGCACACCCTCTCTGTCTCCCTCTCTCTCCCTCTCTCTCTCACTCTTTTCCTGTCCATACTTATATAAATTTTTAATGCAGACATATTGTTCATTACTTATTTACATTTAAATAATACGAAACCATATTTGACATTTTGACATAAAACACAGTAAAAGTATTTTCCTTCCTTCCTTCGTTCTTTCTCTCGCTCCTTGCCGCTGCCTTACTTTTATCTTTTCTCATTAAATTATTTGTCTTTCTTCTTTGTCTTGATGTGTGTGTATATGTGTGTTACAATGTATAATAATGTGAAATTAATTGAAAATTAACATGACCTAATTGTACATACAAAAACAACAAGTATATGAACTCATCACTTCTTGTAAAGTTTTGTGTTGAGTGTGAATATTTGAAGAAAATTTTAAAATGTGCTTGAATCCTTTGTAAGTGGTAGGTATGTAGGTTGAAGAGATCGAAACCAACCAAGGTATCATTCATGGCATACAGCTGAGCCATGAAGCCTTCTTATGACTCACCACTAAGGGTTAAATTAGGTTAGGTTAGGTCAGAGTGGTAGCTCTGACTTCGCAAAGTTCACTTGAGCACGCATAGCGGATGAACGCAGTCCCTGTACTGACCAAGTTCCACCAAAATCATGGAAGAGGAATAAGTTGGTCAGCGCAAGGGCTGCACAACCACCAAGGGTTACTAATTATATATTTTTTAGGAATTCTGTACGTATATTTTGTACAAACTTCCTTAACTTTTTCCAGTACACTTCTCTGAGATGAGTTACATCCGGTTTAGTGTTTTCCGTAAAATATTTTAACCTTAAGCTTACGAAATTTGTGCAATGACATGAAATATGCTGCAGTTGCTCATATAAGGTGAAATTTATACCAGTACGCTCATTACTACACTCAAATCGATAGTTTTCTTCCATAAAATACTCTTGGATTTCCCCTCAAAGGGATCACACCGTAGTATCTTTGTAGCTGATGCAACATTTCCCTTCCCCTTCTCAGTTTGATCTTCGCTGCAGCGAAAAATCTTGGATTACCAAAGCTTATGGTATGTAACACCCTGGTATGTAATACCCCGTAGCTATTAGCCACAACATTCAATTTCTCATTATCAATCACTTCTTAGTATCTAAGACACCCATGTAATGCATACCATTCCAAGCCGAAAGTAATTGTTTTGATTTTACGTCGTTTAACATTAAAATTATAAACAAAAGCTACATAAAAAAACCATGAACTTGTTTACAAATTATCGCATTGCGTAATATAGCAACAAACACCAGCATAAAAAATGATAAACAAGTAAACAAAAATGCAACAAAAAACTCTACAAGAATAAATGTAAACAAAATACACAAACAACAATAATGAAACAACGATGTTTACATTTATAGAGATCTCGAGAAGGCGATGCCACGAACATTCGCCTTCAAGAGCATTCATCAGATTGTTTACGTTGTCATATAAAAGGCAAGGCAAAGCAGGAAACGGAGTGAGTAAAAGTTCAATCGGTTTTGCGTGAAGAAGCGGTGTATTTGAAGAGAGTAATCGTGGTTTGAAGATCTCCGTTACAAAGATTTCTCGAATAATTGTCTAGTCATTGTAATTTATGCAAAGGGTGTAAACAAAAGAATAACAAACAAAAGAAATTGTTGTTGTTACATCAAGTTGTGAACAGTGGCACACAGAATTGTGCGAATAATAAAGAATTTTAATTAAAACTAAACACAGATTTATTTCTATTTTATTTGCAATCTACGAGCTCATATTTTAAAAGTTTTTAAAAGTTAAAAGCGTAACTATCATTACAACCCTTCAGTTAGGATATCGACCTAGCCTCTCACACCACTTGTATGCGTGTGTCGACTCCGATTGGCAGACTCTTGAGAAACTTTTCACGGCAATTTTTATTTATTCTCAGAGGTTTTGCCAGAAATCTTTTGAGAGGAAGTCACCGAAAAAATATTTTTTTCCTTCATACTTCGTTTTGTTGGAGATATCTGACCTGGGGTTTAAACGATGGCCTAATGTCTGTTAAGCCAACACACTACCTACTACAGAACGGTGACTTCAAGTTTCATCTTAGTCAAGATTTATTTAAATATTTGCATTTCAAGCGATTTTTGAGTTCTGTATACTTTTAGATTACAAAATGCACTCGTACCAGAGATCAGCAATGAAGGATTCTTCGCTACTCATAAGCACTCATGTAATTTTGAATATAAGTGAATCAACAATATTAATATTTAACTACTCTGATTCACTTATACTCACTACAACGTAGATTTATAAGTACAGGTTGCATTGGGTATGCGTACAAGGTTGACATCAAACTCATACCATTCGAAATATGTTTGATTCATAAGCCTACTCATACAGATTCTTAACTTTAGAAAAATACTTTGAATACTTATAAATGTTTCGAGTGACTCGAATCATTCATCAAAATTTACAGTCTTAGTTGTTGTTGCATTTGCAAAAAAAATAGAAAAGACACATAAGCTAAAAGGATAGAGTAGCAAGCAGAGCAAACACACAACCTTGTAGTGAGTATTTTCGTGTTCGTATGTGAATCATATTTATTTTGTGATTCGTGTATACGATGAGTCATGGAGAGGCGAAATCATCATGCTTATTGTTAAGCATGAGTACCATGAGTATTTCAAATTTTGAATATGAGTAGTGTGAGTATGACATTAAAATAAGTATGAATGTGTATAAGTATCAGAAATTATAAGTACTCATCTTTTGTATACTTATTGCTGATCTCCGATTCGTACTTCAAGCCTATACTTGTTCAGTAAAATTATTGTGAATATATTGGAGAGTTTTCTATTTATAAGAAAGTCTTTTTGATTTTCATTTCCTGCCACACTCCAAATATATTTATTTTTAATACTTAAAATGGCAATAAAACCCTGTACCATTCAAACGTTCTGTTGCGTTGTCACATAACTTACGTACTATTGTGCACTTATAAACGTTCGCTTTTAAACGTTTGTTTTTAAATACTTAATACCGGAGTTTTTGTCATTTTGAAAGAAAAAGAAAATAAAACAAACTTTCAACTTCTTGTTGTTCTATTTCTGTATTCCTGTATTTTCCCGTAAAACACATTTAATACCCTCACGTTTGTATTGTATTTTATTTGTTTCTCTTTCATTATTTCTTTCATTCTTTCCCTTTCTCTGTTTTGTAACCATTTTTAGACATTCCACAGACCACAACTGTAACAACTTTGGCTCCAACTGTTTCAACAAATACGGTGCCCATGTTGGTAACGAAATACAATAAAGGTATGTATCCTACCATATACTATATGTATGTATGTATGTATGTATGTATAAGTGAGGGTATATATATGTATGTGTGTGTGTGCCGTAAAGGTATAAGTTTAAAATGTTAAATACTATTACGTTTACTATTTGAAATGAATCGTTTGCACAGCATCTAATACTATTAAAATGCATTTGGTTTCCTGCCTCTCTTTCTCTCTCTCGCACACACAACTACAATCTTTTTCTTTCTCTCTCTTTCTCTTTCTTTATTTGTATACTTTAACAATATTGTTGTTGTTATTGTGGTATTTTGCTGGTGATGATGATGGTGGTGGTGGTGGTATTCGTATGGCAAATCATTTTTTGCCTTTTCTTGGCATTACTTTCTCATGGCTTTTATTTGCTTGCTGCAAAAATCCATTGGAACAGAACAACGTTATAATTTTCAACAGAATAATAATAACAACAATAACTACAATCATAAATTGCAAAGAACTAAATCAAAAATGGATTTACAACAACAACAACAACAGCAGCAACAACAGCAGCAGGGAAACTTAAATAATATGTACATGGGTGCAACATCCACATTGTGGAATCAACAACAGCAACAGCATCAACAGGATCGTTATAGTGGTGTCAGAGAGCATTATAGCCATCAAGGTGAGTTAGTCTTACAAAAAAAAAAAAATACTCAGGGATGGAACACGGGTAATACAAATACAAAGAGAATGTTTTTTTTTAAGTTTTTCAATCAAATTTAATAAGAAAATCTGCTTAACAAAGAATGGCAAATTAAAGGAATTTTAAAGTCGTTTTAGAAAGGGAAGACGGAGGATTTTGTTTAAGCCAGTTAAGGTCTCAGAATGCAGAATGATAGCTTATTAGATGAGTTTGTTAAAAAAAAATATTGAGTGAAAAAAATCTTGTTTTTGTCTATATTTCAATCGCCTTTATCAAGCACTTCCAAAGTATGGAAATCTCGTTCAAATTGAGGCACACAGTCAAAATAAGTTCTCTTTTTTATTGGACATTCAAATTTTTCATTTGTCGGCGCTATTTTGAATACTGTTGATATAAATTTGTATCTAAATTTGTAGCTTCATTGTAATATTCAACCCGTGTATAAAGCATTCCCTAAAGGAAACCTATCCAAAGTCTAAAACAAATCTTGCTATTGCAGCAGTCTTTATATAAGAGAGCTCGGTCGGAAAGTAAAAGTTTTATCTTTTTATAACAAGAGTACTGAAACTGAGGTGAAAAAGAGTCTATTCATCGTCCCAATAGGGAGGCCCACCGCCTCTGCGGAAAAATTTTTCCGAAATTCCAAATCTGCCGGCACGCCTACCAAAAAGACTGTGACCTGAGAGAATGGCTATTGCGTGATAGATGCCGATGCGATTTACGAACAGAACAGAAGTAAATCGATTCATTTCTTATCCATATGTGAGCAGCAGACTCTAGGAACATTGCACATACCCACTTACTGCCTACGAGATTGAGTTTCCCTGCGAAACGAGTACATAATATCAAAATTAACAGAGGCAATGCTTGGTACCATGCCGGAGATTGTGTGCTCGGTGTCAATGACAGTCCTATGTCTTAAAACCCACAAAAAAGTTACCTTTTGAATGATATCAAAGGCCCTTGTAAATCCTTAGAATTCATGGACAAAGAAACTAGATTCGTTAGTGACTTAATCTGGTTGTTTGTTAACCAAAATATATTTCAAAAAAATTTCGACACATTTAAAGGCATGGCCAGGCAGCTTATAATTCATAATCCTTAATAAATATATAACAAAAGCCACCCTATCACGCATCTTTGAGCCTTCATTATAAATCTCAAGGGACCCATAAGGAATCTCCAATCTTCAGACCAGAACTGTAAATTAATGTGGATACACTATTATTGCATTTTATTGCTTAAGTAATTGGTAATCAAACCAACTTCATCCTACGACATCAGGGTTTGCTGGTTGGCTTTGAGAATAGTACTTGAGATCTTTTTATCTTTTAAAAACGTTTAAAATATGAGCTCGTAGATTGAAAATAAAATAAAAATAAATTTGTGTTTAGTTTTAATTAAAATTCTTTATTACCTTCACATTTGCCATTATTCACAATTTGATGTAAACAACAACAATTGCTCTTCTTCGTTATTCCACTATATATACCCATTGCATAAACATTGACAATTACTAAGCAATTATTTGACAGATCTTAGTAGGGGAGGGCTTTAAACCGCAATAACTCTCTTCAAACACACCACGTCTTCACACAAAACTGACTGAACTTTACTAACTCCCTTGCCTGCTTTGCCTTGCCTTTTATATGGCAGAGTAAACAGTCTGATGAATGTCCTTGAAGGCGAATATTCATGACTTCACCTTCTCGAAATCTCTACAAATTTAAACATCGTTCTTTACATTTATTCTTGTAGTGTTGTTTGTGTATTTTTTTTTTACATTTATTCTTGCAGTGTTTGTTGTTGTATTTTTGTTTACTTGTTTGCCATTTTTTTATGCTGGTGTGTGTTGTTATATTAAGCAGTACGATAATTTGTTAACCGGTTTGTTTACTGCATTGTTTTGTTTTTGTAGCTTCTGTTTATAATTTTAATGTTAAGCGATGTAAAAGCAAAACACCAGTGTATAGATTTTTCATTTTCGTAACAATATAAAAATGAATCCACTGGTATTACTTACTCGATTGGTTATTACACCTCTCACGTTTTGTGTGTTAATTTTACTTATGAGTGGAGGGATTTATAGTTTAAAGTCTACTCCAAGCGGTAGGTTTTTCATATTTCGTTTTGTTTCACATGTCTGGGCTGGGGTTTGAACTGTGGCCTCACGCTTAAGTAAGTCAACACACTACCTACTAGATTACAGCGACTTCCAGATAAATCTATACCACTGTGGGCATATGCTTGTCAAAATTTTAGTTTTTGTTAAAGATCTTCTAAAAGCCATAAGGGGACACTGGCCATTGATCTTTTGAAACAGTTGTTTTGGCGAGAAAGAGGAACATATCATTTCCTCTGTCATTCTTCGGCACTTGGGAAATGGTTTTTCATGTCTGTCAATGTTGTGTCATTAATTTTCTAAAAAAAATTTATGAAATTTCATTAAACCTCTGACGAAAATTTTCCACAGAAAATGCTGCACATCATATCTTTTTTTGTAAATATAATGATTATAACGATATAATGATGATTTCCTTTTGTAACAACAAAGACTAGTAATTTCCGGTTTGTTTGAACATATGATTTATATTGTGGTATTAAATATAACGTCAACGCTCATTAGATTTCTTCACTGTTCAAACCATTTTAAATAATTAAAAATAATTACCAACAGTATTGTTCTTGCAACTGACTCATTTCCGTTTAAAGGCAGATTACATCCGGCTGCATTAAATAGATTTCGGTTACGATATACGTTGCTTAACTTAGTAGACATTTATTTAACTTGGAGTCTGGTTATAAGCAAGACAAAATAATACATTTTTTATTAAAAGAAGTTCAATATTTACTTCCAATTTTAATACGAAGACAATAATGACTTCATTAATGGTTTCTTATGGTCTTAAAAGGGTGCAATGTTTGCTTGGCATAAGAAATTTAAGAAAATCCATTAAATTGCTGCCATGTGAACCACACTGAACTTGAAGCCATAAAACTGCACCCAAAAAAAGGGATGAAGGATAATAAAAAATATTGAATATTTATTATTAAAATACAAGTAATTTTTCTTCTTTACACACAAATCAGCATTTTATTTTCTTTTATTTTCTTCCGCAAAATTGATGTGTCGTAAATCATTTGAATTTCAATATTTTTCTCCTGCAATTGTTACACAGTTTTTTTGGGTGCTGCTTCTCATGTAAGAAATGAATACAACATTTCTTTTTTTATCCCCTCCCTTACTCTCTCCACTTTCCTTACTATCCCTTCATGTTTTCCCTTTAAAACTCTTGCCTGTACTGTGTGTGGCCTGCCACAATATCGTGGCATTTTATGCGTAATAAATTGCATTCCATTTTTTTGTATGTGTTTTCTCCCCCTACAGGATTAAATCAAATTCAGTTGGATTTCCTTTTTTTTATTCACACAAATTTTGAATGTCTTGCAATACTTCTCCTATATTTTGCAACAATAATTCAAGGAAATCGCAGAAATCGTGAAAAAGAAGGAAGAAAAAAACCGGGCGGGAAATACAATATTGTGTAGACAATTGAACACAAGTACTGTAAGAGTATCAAGCTTATCATCACCAGTATTTTTTATTTTCTTTATTTTTCTCTCCTTCTACTATAACCCTGTTACCATTATTGTCATCCGGCAAGAAGCAAAAAAAAAAGAAATACTGGCAGAAATGTGCGGATAAATTTCATTCTGCTTGAATGGCTTTATGTTTCCTGTGTTTTTTGTAAGATTGCAAGACAAATGCAAAGTGCAAGAAACAGAAGATATTGAATGTTACTGCAAGATTACAATGGCAGTTACAATGCAGACTAGACAAGACTGCAATGACAAGACAATTCGCAGAATTGTGAATAAGCCTTTGGAAAAGGATACAGATTTCTTTAAAAAAAAAAAGTAAATTTTTTAAGAATTTAATCAGTGTTTTGAACAAAATTTAGTTCGTTGTATTTCAATACAATGTTTAAGGGATTAGAATTCTCTGCCCAGGACCTGGTATGCAGCCAGGTATTTCATTTTGGACTGATTTAAGTCTCCAATGGTAAGAAAAATATCTTCTGGTGATTCATATATATATACATGTTTATATGCATGAATATACACATGCATACATGTTTATATACATTTATATAAGCATATATACATATATGTATATAGCTCGACACACTAGACTTAAAACGCACAGGGATCGAATTGAAATCATATGTTTATATACATGTATATAAACATCTATATAAACATGTATATATACATCTATATAAACATGTACATATATAAGCATATATATAAACATGTATATAAATATGTATATAAACATGTATATAGCCATGTATATAAACATATATAAATGTTTACAAATAAATGTATATAAACATGTACCGATCCTGATCAAGTGTACTTTGAGTCCAGAGTAGCGTGCCAAAAGGCCAATCCTCCGCATCAGATTATTCGTGGATAGTTCTATACATAGCTCAAATCTCTGCTTCCTGTTTTAATTACCCAATAAAAGTAAATATTGCTTCTTATCTGAAAAAGTCTTTGCCTCTCTCTTTATATTTTCCCTTTTGCTGCGTATACCCTTCCACAGAAAAATTCTTGCATTATCAGCAGCTTGGAAACTCATCTCCTCTGTTTGCTCATTGACGCGAGTTCTTACATGTCCTAACACTCAGCGGAGGATAACCCTATTTTTTTCTACCTACTGGATTCCGCTTCCCTAGAGAGTTCGATACCATTCTTGTGTTAACCTCATAAGATCCGAATACTTGGGTGATAGCCTGACTGCCAGATGGAATTGCTATAACCTGACCTCTGTACTTTTCGTACAAGTTGAATTAAGCTTGTAAAATAACTGCGATTTTCCTCATGGGCTTGGAATATTTCGCTCAGGGATCAACAATTAATGCTTCTGTCCTCAACAGAGTGGTTCCACTGTCAAATGTGTATGTATCCCCTAGGTAAGTCCAATCACTGTAATACTTTTCTCGAAGTTATTAAATCTATTAATTTTGTTCAGAGGATAAAATTTGCAAAGCTCTGATCTTTTAGCGCTGCTTTATGTGAGGTATTCATTGGCCCTGTTACAGTGTTACACGCTAGTTTCTGTATCTTTGCCAACACCATATGTGCCCTGTGGATCCAGATTTTGGCCTATAGGTCTGAACTGTTTATCATGGTATACACCCAGGTAATAAAGTTCGAATCTCCACAAGTCTTCCGCATGTAATTGTCTGGCCTTTTTTAGATATTTGTCATATGAGCCTTTCAAGTCAATTTAGTATCCTGTTGTAATCCAAGATATTTTGCCATCAGTTTCCTTAATATTGCCTCACTCAGGAGCTGAAATGGTTATAATTTTCGTAAATGGTACAGTTGTGGTGTTACATAATTGGTCATTACAACCCTTCAGCGAGGATTACAATATAGTTCCTCACACCACTGATGTTGTGTGTGTTAATTTCATACATGAGTGGCGGGACTTACGGTTTAAAGTCGACTGTGAACGGCAGATTTTGTAAGACGTTTTTCATGGCAATTCTATTTACTTTGAAAGTTTTTGCCAAAAATCTGCTGAGAGAAAGACGCCAAAGAAATTTCATATTTTGTTTTGGAGATTTCCGACCTAGGGTTTGAATCCTGAGCTTGCGTCTAATAAGCCAACACACTACCTACTAGACTGCTGCGACTTAGACATAAGATCCTTTTCAATGAAATTTTGAAGGGATTACATTACACACTGTCTGAAACCTCGTTTGATCTATATCTGTTGAACTATAGGATGTTCCGGTTAAAAATGGATATTATTTTATTCATATGGGGCTGCCACGGCTGTCCTCACAGTACCTCATTCGATCGGACCAATTTTCCTGCACTTTTTCGAGTTGATGGGGTCGTATCTAGGCAATGGCATCACGAATGTTGATGTTCAAAAGCTCAATTGTCCATGGTTTGTTGGCATAACACTTTACTTTAACAGTGTCCCATAGAAAATAGTCAAACGGTTTAAAATCGCAGTTTCTGGGCGGCCAATTGACATCACCATTACGATTAGTTAAACGGCCATCAAATGATTGACGCAATAAATCCATTGTGGCCTGAGATGTGTGGCAAGTTGCACCATCCTGTTGAAACCAAACATCGTTCACATGAATACCATGAAGAGCGGGTACAAAAAATTGGTTATCATGGCCATTGAATGTACTGGTTGCGCCGTTCATTCAGAAATATAGGCGAATGATACCTCCGCTGCACAAGCCGCACCAAACAGTCACTCGTAATGGGTACATTGACTTCTTCTGTAAAACCACGTGTGGGTTTTCTGAGCCCCAAATACGACAAATTAGCTTATTAACGTACCCATCAAACTAATATTCATCTTAAAAGATGATTTTTTTGGCAAAATCAACATCATCGTGCAGTTTTTCGTTAGCCCATCTAGCGAAAGGAAAACGAAGAGGATGGTGATGCGGCTTCAGCTATTGAACCAATTGAACTTTTTAAGGCCTCACGCCATCATCATCACCTCATCTTTTCACAAAATTTGATGTAAACTGCTGAGTGAATTGCTTAATTCTTGATCATCCTGTAGAAACATTGGTCACATCAATACCAGGAATAGCGGGTACACAAAAATCGGTTATCATGGCCATTGATCGTAATGGTTGCGCCGTCCTCATTTTCAAAGAAATATGGGCGAATGAAGCCTCCGCTACACAAGACGCACCAAATCGTTGTCCCCTCCAGCGAAATGATAACGTGGAGATAATATACTGAATTTTGTGACAGAGTAGAATGACATAAGTATTGTCAGATTCGAAATAACCGATGGTTCAAATTTAAACCGATAGGTGGCCCACCCTATATAATTATAAAGAAATTGGTATAATCATACAGCACCTTAAATGAATTTAAATTTCATATAGAAAATATATTTTGAAGTTACCGTAGTCTAGTAGGTAGTGTGTTGGCTTATTAGACGTTAAGCCAGGGTTCGAGCCCCAGGACAGACATCAAGACAAAATACAAAAGAGTATTTCTTCGGCGACTTCCTCTCACCAGGTTTCTGGCAAAAACTCTGAGAGTAAATAAAAATTGCCATGAAAAGTTTCTCAAAAATCTGTCGTTCGGAGTCGACTTTAAACTGTAGGTCCCGCCACTCATGTATAAAAATTAACACACACAACATAAGTGGTGTGAGAAACTAGATCGTAATCCTGACTGAAGGGTTGTAATGACCAATTATGTATGTATGTATATAAAATATTTTTCTTTTTTAATTTTTTCCATCTTCTGTTTATCGGAACTCTTGTCATATTTTCCATTGCAAATTCCAGCCATGGCTCTAAACAATCTTTTTTATACAAATCCCTTGCATACATATGTAGTTCAATAAGCCCTGTAGCTATTTAGCAGGACATTTCTGAGAGCACTTATGACAGTTAAAACTGATTGTGCTGCTGTTTTAACTCTTGGCAAATACACGAGGGCATAGTATAGTATACCGTATTAGTATACACCTACAATATATGTATGTATGATCGAGCATGCAGGAGGGATGGTCAGTTATAATGTATAATAAAGCGAAGAGTGGGTGTGTATGGGTTCAATATGACAACCTTCCGTTTTTTTATTACAACAATATGACTTTATTACAAAATGACTTGTAACCAAACCCCTTATGATATGCTATGATATTTTTTTATCGTTTCCTTTTCCAGTTCTTGTTGTTTTTGTTTTTATTTGATTGTGTGTCATACAAATAAATAATATTTCTTGTATGGGTTTGAGTGTATGTTTGAGCTTAAGGGTAACAACATAGCAAAGCAATAAATTCGAGTGTATAACGTGTATAACAGTTTTAGGTGTGAGTTGTTTTAGATGAAATTGGAATTCAATGCAGAGTGTGCTGTACTCTAACACATTGAAATAAACCATAAAAATACAACAATGTGAACATCAATAACACATTTGGAATGCTTAAAGCAAAAATATTAATGCTGCTCTCTCTCTGTCTCTCCTTTTGTCTTTGTGTGTGAGGATATGAAGTGTTTTGTTTCTTGTTGTCAATTTGTTGCGATTTTCTCTACAATTTTCTTTTTTTGCAAAAACAGCAAAAATTTTGTTTTCTTATTTATTTCTAGATTTGTTATGCTTGTTGTTTTGATTTTTTACTTCTTCCTTTAACTTCTCTTCTCTTTCCATTCCTAGCTAGCAACATATGTGTGCCTGTGTATGTTACAGTGTAAAAGCCAAAATGTTGTTACAGTGACGTGACAAATTCTCATGCTTTTAACTTCATTGTTTATGCTGCAATTTACAAGCGATAATAAAACAAAACAACATCAAATTCCCCCGGCTCTTTACCCTCTTTACCAGAATTCCATCAATGTTTTCTGTTGTTGTTATTTTTTTATAGATATTGAAAATGTTGTTGTTGTTGTTGTCGTTGTTGTTTTTGCTGATCCCCAAAGGTGTTTTTAAACTTTTTTGCATTATTGACATTTACCAGGGGGATATAATGACAAACATTTGTTATATTTATTGCTGTTGCTGTTATTGTAGTTCTTGTTGTTGTTTAAACGTTTTAACATACTTTTTGCTGTTGTTGCTTATTTTTTTCCATATTTTTTTTATTTATTTTCTTCCTTTTTTCATTTCTCTTTTTGGTGTTATTGTCATCTGTTTTTGTGTTTTACGATTATTGACTTATCGATGAAGTAATTGATGTTCAAATGAATCAATAACAAAAATGAATGAAGAAAATTTCTCAAGAAATTTTAAAGAGACTGTCGTGCAAATAAAAAAAAAATTATTTACAACTTTACTGTACGTAAACAAGGATGTTAAAGAGGTGGTATAAAATAATACACGACCTTCGTAAAACTCTGGCATTTAAATGAGAACATTTATCGATAATAAAAATTTTTTTCATATGAACAAAAAAATTTTTAGTCTTGAATTTAAATTTTTTGTGGAAAATTATTCGAAAGTGGCAAAGTTTTCTATTGAAATTGCATCGGAATTGAGTTTTTAAAAACAGTTATTGGGTTTCAAACTTTGTTTTTCAGAGCTTACATACATACATAATTGGTCATTTCAAGCCTTCAGTTAGAATTACGAACTAGCTTCTCAAACCACTTATGTTGTGTGTGTTAATTTTGTACAGATTTTCGAGAAACTCTTCATGACAAAGTTTTTATTTATTCTCAGAGTTTTTGCCAGAAATATGATGACAGGAAGTCGTCGTGGTCTAGTAGGTAGTGTGTTGGCTTATCAGACGAAAAGCCAGGGTTCGAGCCCCAGGCCAGACATCAAAATAAAATACAAAAAGTATTTCTTCGGCGACTTCCTGGCAAAAACTCTGAGAGTAAATAAAATTGCCATGAAAAGAGTCGACTTTAAACTGTAGGTCCCGTCACTTATGTATAAAATTAACACACACAACATAAGTGGTGTGAGAAACTAGGTCGTAATCCGGACTGAAGGGTTGTAATGACTAATTATGTTATGTATGTATGATGACAGGAAATCGCAGAAGAAATTTTTTTCGTATTTTAGTTTTGATGTCTGACCTGGGGTTTGAACGGTGGCCTAATATCTATTACTAGACTACGGCGTCTTTCAGACCTTTCTATCTTTAAATTTCAATGAAACAAAGTGTGTGTGAAATATCATCGAAATTTTAAGTTTATTTGAAAGCCCTATTGATGCCATTATATGGAATATAACATCGTTCAAATGTCCGCCTTGGCTTCTCTGGGTGAAGGGCATCTGAAATGTCTAATTTTTCATGATTCTGGCGCATAAGTCAGGCTAAATTTGAATGATGATATGGTGGTTTAAAATAGCGCTGTGGTTTATTTATTCGCATAAACCCGAGACTTAAGAAACCCCCATAAGAAACAGTCTAACAGGGTCAAATCACACAATCTCGGTGGTCTGTTCACATCACCTCCATGTGAGGTGACCATTCCCTCTATTAGCTCATGCAGAATACTTAAATGTATGACACATTCTGCAGTGCTGTTATAACCACATGTCGTTGGTATGCAGATCATCCAATTCCAGCTAAGAGAAGTTGTCAATAATCGTCTGTAATAGCCTGATGAAGTAGTCGCTATAGAATAGAAGGTAGTGTGTTGGCTTATTAGCCGTGAGGCCTCGCTGCAAACCCCAGATCAGATATCTCTAACAAAAACGAAAAATGAAAAATATTTCTCCGGAGACTGCCTCTCAGCAGTTTTTTTTGGCAAAAACCCTTTGAATAACTAAAAAATTACCTTGAAAAATTTCTCAAAAATCTTTCGTTCGGAGTCGACTTTGAACGGTAGGACCCGCCACTCACAAATAAAATTTAGACACACAACATAAGTGGTGTCAGAAGGGTTTTAATGACCATTTAAATACATATGTATGTATTTAATGGCCTGACGAATGCCTTTCTCAGAAGAATATGAACCAATGAAGCCGACAGTTTCAGGTTCACCTAAAACATTAACTTTTTCGAGATGCAATGGCCACTCATGGATTTCATGAGAATTAATATCGTCCCAAATTCGACAAATTCAGTTGTACACGTATCTATTCATCTAGAAAAGGCCTCATCGTTGGAATTGATTTTTCTATGAAAATTATGATTTGTCATCGAACACACGTCGTTGTTCATATTCATTTACTTTCAGTTCCCGTGTGAATTGAAGTTGTGATGTGTGAAAGGTTAAGTTCTTGTGAGCAATTCGAAATTAACAACTTCGTATTCTCTTGCACACACATCTCACGGACAGTGGCGATGTTTTCTGCAGATCCTGCCTATAGTCAACGTAGAAGCGTCAGTACAAATCCAATGGACTCGAACTTATCTTATCCGATTATGGTGATGCTAATAAAGACGAAGTGTGTGGTACCTTGTCCAAACAGGACACCCATTTGGTTAGAATAACTTTATTACTTGCTTTTGCTGTTTAATGCTATATCCGTATATGCTGATATGGCGAAACAGATCGTATATATGGCAACTAGTTTGACAGGTCAAATAGCCACAATGTAGTGGGTAGTCAGTTGATGTATTCGACGTGAGCTCGTGGTTAAAACTTTATTTATGCAAGGACTTCATCCCAACAGTCTTCTGGCTAAAGCTGATGAAAATGCTGTCAAAAATTTGGCGTTCGGTGTCGATTTTAAACTGTTGGTTTCGCCACTCATTTGCAAAATTAACACACACAACATGGGTGATGTGAGAATCCCATCCTGATTAATCCTGACTAAAGCATTGTAATGACATAAGTAGTGTATTAGGTAGTGTGTTGGCTTATTAGAGGTGAGACCACGGTTTAAATCCCAGGTCATATATTAAAACGAAATGTGAAAAAATATTTCTTCGGCGACTTCCTCTGAGCACATTTCATGCAAAAACTCTAAGAGTAGAAATAAAATTGTCATTGAAACTTTCTCAGAAATTTGGCGTTCAGAGTAAACTTTAAACTGCTGATTCCACCACTTGTGGATAAAAATAACAGACTTAACATGAGTAGTGTGAGATGCCAAGCCGTAATCCTGACTAAAGAGTTGTAATGACCAATTAAGTAAATATTCAAGCCACTCTGGCCGAATATCCGACCTTAAGAGATTTCTTACAATAACATAGGAATTATTTCTATTCGGGTGGCAGGAGACTGCAATTTCCTTCATTGTATACCTCCATTCCTTTATTGTTCTTCCATGTAATACCGCTCTTTGGAATCCCTTGTAGCTGCTGCGTATCATCAAAATTATTTCATGTAAGGCACTCAAATGGGAATAACTTTTTAAGATCATTTCGATCGATTTTAGAATTTTTACAGACTGTAGAGAATTATATGAAATTTTAAATTTTTATGTACAAAATCTTAGTAAATTCAAACGATTCTTTTATAGGCAATTTTCAACTATATTTGAATGGAATGGATGGCGAACTGAGAGTTCTTTTAAACCTTTATGCAAATGCATACTTTTCCAATAATTTGCTTGTAATGACGACCTCGGTTAGTTTAAAATTCTATTTATTTTTAATGTTAAACATTTGAAGGAAAAACCATACACAAAACATAATTAAGTTTCCAAAAAGCTTTTAATAAATAATGCCCGATTACCAGTAACGATTTAAACTTAAAACTTCTTGTCACGTTTTGGGTTACAAAATATTTCATTGTCCCTGCAACAATTTAACTTTACTTTTTGGTAGCAATTAAATATTAAATTTAAATAAAAGAAAAACCAATGTTCATATGCAAAATTCACAATAACCCCCCCTAACAAAAGAATAGAACACAAAATAAAACTCATTTCCAATTTAAGTTTATGGTCTCAACTCCCTGCAATAACTTTTGAATATTGTGTGGCAAAGTTGTCGTTTTAAATCCAAAAAAACGCAAATGAACAAACGCACTAAACATTTAATATTAATATGTACGTATGTATGTACGTAACCCTTTCCGGACAATAATGCTTATGTCCTTGCACTTAAAATTTTACACACACCACACATACATATATATATAAACAGTTTTGCTTATACTTGCCCTGCCTTACTAAGGGACTTTTAATGTCTGGCTGTGTCGTTTGGCTTGGGGAATATAAAAACCAAATGTTTCTTGCCTTTTATTTTCACTGATTGTTTTCTGTGTATATTTCAATACACAAAAAATAATGGCTTTTGGAAAATGAAAAAAGGGAAAACAAAACACACACAGACGGTCTCGAACGTTTTTGCTGGAATCCAGCAGGAAAATAGAAATCCTTAGATAGTTACAGTGTGTTGTGATGGCAATAGCGGCAACAGGGAATACTGGAAGGAAATTGCACAATAAACCGATGAACCTTACGTTGAGCCAGCAACATATTGAGAGACGGAAAGAGCCCTCCTCGTATGAGATAGGAAGACCCCTTCTGCTGAGAATCAAATTGGTTATACGCTTGTATGTAATGATGTAATAATCGCCTCTTGTGCAACCAAGCATGGGCAAATTATCCATTACAGTTCAGACCCTAAATTGCCATAGTCTAATTGGTAGTATGTTACTTACTTAGTCTTATCATTACAATCCTCTTGCTATAGGTTGTAATTCTAGCTTCTCGCATCACCCATGTTGTCAGTGTTAATTTTATCCATGAGTTGGGGGACCATGCAGTGTAAAGTCGACTCCAAACCACAGATTTTTCGAGAAACTTTTCATGACAATTTTTTTTAATATCAGAGTGTTTGCCAGAAGACTGCTGATAGGAAGTCGCCGAAGATATATTCTTGTCATACCCTTGGCCAAGGGGCTCTTGTCTAATAAGCCAAATCATTTCCTACTAAGCTACAGAAACTGCAGGTCTGAATTTCGGTTCAATTGCTACTCTACCCGGCCTATTATTTTCACTCCACTAAAAGGTCATGAGATTCAATCGTCACACCAGTTTGCAGGCAATTTTTACTATGCCATCCCTGTATGTCTTTTTCAAATACGTGGTCTATTGTTGAAATATACATGATCTTTGAAATCGACAAATCGTCAGAGCTCTGTATACTAGGGAGTCGCCGTTGTCTAATGTGTTGGCTTATTATACGTGAGGCCGTGAAGCTTAAACTTATGTTTCTCAGAATATGTCTCTTCCATTATCTGGTCTGTGTCAAAGATATTTCACTGAGAAATTTTGCCAATTTCATCAACAATACCCTAACATATCTGATTTGTAGAGAACTCCTTCCGTTAATTTATCCCATGTCTGGTTATTCAGGTCTTTATAGAATTTTTACATAGGCCGGCTGAACTCTTCGATGCAATTTAATTGAGAATGATCGATGATCTGCGCATTTCTATGATACAATCATCAATTCCTGGTGGCTGTCTATTTTTCTTTCTACAAATCCTTCTACGTCTACACTTTTTATGTTTTTAGATTTCTTGTGTCATTCCTTGATATTCCCATTGACCTCGTCCTCAGAAAAAGTCGATTGATGAATTTCTCTAGAGTGACAACACAAAGTCTTGGCCACATAGAGACTCTGTCGTTTACAACCTTTAACACAGTGTTTCAATATTGTTAACTCTCTTCAGTCCTGCATAACATTTATCTCATTCTACATTTGTTTACACAAGGAACACTGTGCGCCAGTCACAATGGCTCTGTAAGGTTTAAAATATTGTCACATTTTTACATTTTAAAAACTTTTAAAATATGAGCTCGTAGATTGCAAATAAAATAAAAATAAATTTGTGTATAGTTTTTAATTCAAATTCTTTATTATTCGCACAATTCTGTGTGCCACTGTTCACAACGTTATGTAAACAACAACAATTGCTTTTCTTTGATATTTCTATGTTTATACCCTTTGCATAAACAATAACAATTACTAGATAATTTTTCGACAGATCTTTGTAACGGAGATCTTCAAATCACTATTACTCTCTTCAAACACACTCCGTCTTCACACAACACTGACTGAACCTCACTACCTTTTATATGGCATCTTTAGAGGTGTTGACCATTACAGTGGCTAAAAGAAAGTGACGAACACCAGTCTTCAGTCCGAAATATCTTTTAAATAAATCTTGTTTTTTTTACAGTAAACATAAATAAATATCCAACAAAATGCCAAAAATATGATTATAATTTTTATTAATTAATTTGTAATTAAAATTCTGAATTTAATTTACTTTTCCCTCTTTTTTATTATTACAGGTCCCGATCATCCTAATTATCGTGGCAATATGGATGGCAAATCAAATCTGCAGCACGATGCCAATTCATTGTCATTGGAAAACAATGATGTATACGGCGGTGCAAGGGAAGCAACAACCATACCCTGTCTGGGAGCTATTTTCATTGTTTACCTGCTTAAACAAATCATCACTTACTTATGCAATCGTTATGTGTAGCAATTAAAAATTTAATCGCTTCAATTAAATTAAGAATTATAATTAGATTTAGAAGACGTAAGGAAAACAAAAACAAAACCAAACAGCAAAAAGAAAACAAAAAAACAAAAAAAAAATAGAAGATTACACGGATAGAGAGACACGCACATTTTAATTTAATTTTCTTTCATTGAAAAATAATTAAAATTTTAATTTTTTTTAATTTTATTTTTTTTAATTAAAACATGAAAAATAAATAAAAACAAATACAATGAAAATAATCATAAAATTTTAATAAAAAACTTATTCTAAATATAAATATTTTGTAAGATTGTTGTGTAAATAGTAGTGATAGAGATTCAAAATTTTTCTTACATTAGCTTTGGTTTTTGAAAATAATTTATAAATATTTGGTTTTCATTAAAAACAATATTAAAAAAAAAAAAAATTAAGCACCAGGCAATGAATGAATAATGCATCAGCAGGGGCAGCCCTTTAGAATCAATCTTCTTCAGAAAGTGATATTATGGCTACGGCATCCTAAATCGTTTTAAACTTACTCGTTACCCTAATAACTACACTTTTGAGGACGCTATTTATGAGTGTTTACTTACTTAATTGCTCTGGTAGATAGGATTACCACGTAACTATCACCCATATTGTGGTTGTTAATTTTATACATGAGTAGCGCGACCTACAGTTTAAAATCGTCTCCGAACCACAGATTTTTAAGAAACTTTTCAAGGCAATTTTGTATTTACTATCAGAATATTGGGGTTTGAACCACTGCCTCACTTCTAATAATCCAACATAGTTCATATTAGACTACATCGACTATTAATAATGTTTAGGTACACAAAGAATTCCTACATGAGACTGTATATGATAATGATTGGGACTTACAACCTATAGAATCACACCATTATACTGGCAGAGTGAATTTCTCCCCATCATGTTGTTTACTGTGGAGATAAAATCACTCTTTAAAAATATACACTCAACTAACGTCTATTTTGGGTTAAAATGAGAAAAGGACCTTAGCAATGCAAATATTTCAAAAACGGAAGTAAGAGTGCTTATGAAGAGGCGCCTAAGTACTTCGTCCATACTATCTGTTGCAATCTCCTTCACTTTTATGGGGTAATAGTATTATAACTCCTCCCAGCCTATTGCCCTGAAAATATTAAGGATGCTGCACGGAGTCAACAATGAAATTTCCTACCTACCACCTGATAAAATCTTAAGTGTTTCTTCCTACGATGCAGAAATGCCTGACCGGATCTAACAATGTGTTCTAATGATTCATTCACATCATCATAGAATATATATGTTGAACACGAGACAGCCCCATTCTGAAGGAAATATACTCCAAGCTCACAGGGCCCAGTCAGAAAACCGGTTATCAACCTCATGTTATTTCTTGATAGTCTGCTGTATGGCTTACATCTCCTCTTATAGTAATAAGTATAATATACAATAAAAGTTTTGATTTCTGCACACATTTGGTTTGTAGAGAGCGTTTAACTTTCCTTTCGTTGAACATACATTTTAAACGCCACAGAATGGTCCTGGCACCATCAACACCGTACAAGTTCGCCTCCTCATAAGCTCCCCTACTTGCTCATTGCCGAGAATTCCCATATAACGATATTGCCAGCTGGGGTTAATCTTTACTTTTCTTAGACTATCTCATACCACATTCAATTTAACCTCATTTGAATTGTGTATTCGAATCGCGGCCTGACTATCAGACATTATTTATATGTCCTGTCTTTTGTACCTCTTATTGAAGTTTAATTAAGCACATCTCTCGATGGCATAGACAACAAATAGCAAATATCGCTGATTCTACAGCCCAACGGTGCCAAATGACAGCTTCTTGGCCGCCAATTGATATCACCATATCGTCTAATTAAACCGCCATCAAACGTTTGATGCAATAAATCGATTGTGACACGAGCTGTGTGGTAAGTTGCACCATCGTTCACTTCAATTCCGTCCTCATTTTCAAAGAAATATTAGCTTATGATGCTTCCGCTCTACAAGCTGCACCAAACAGTCACTCGTAATAGTCGTCACTCTGATCACGTGTGGGTTTTCTGATCCCCAAATACGACAAATTTGCTTATTAACGTACCCACCAAGATGAGAATGGGCTTCATCGGAATTTTTTTTTTCGATATTGACATCATGGTGCAGTTTATCGTTGGCGTATTTAGCGAAGAGAAAATGAAGCGTAAATCGATTCATTTGGAAGTTGCCGTGGTCTATTAGGTAATGTGTTGGCTTATTAGACGAAAAGTCAGGGTTCGACCCCCAGGCAAGACATCAAAATAAAATACAAAAAGTATTTCTTCGGCGACATCCTCTCAGCAGATTTCTGGCAAAAACTCTGAGAGTAAATAAAATTGCCATGAAAAGTTTCTCAAAAATCTGTCGTTCGGAGTTGACTTTAAACTGTAGGTTCCGCCACTCATGTATAAAATTAACACACACAACATAAGTGGTGAGAAACTAGGTCGTAATCCTAACTGAAGGGTTGTAATGACCAATTATGTTATGTAAATCGATTCATTATCTCCAGTTGAGATAATATACTGAATTGTGTGACAGAATAGAATGACATAAGTATTGCCAGATTCAAACTAACTGATGGCTAAAATTTAAACCGATAGATGGCCCACCCTATATTAATTATTCCCCATTATTCCAATTCAATTAAATTAATTCATTTAATTCATTAATTAAATTCAATTCATAAATTCGTTTGGTTTCAAGTGCTTATCAAAGAAGTTGTGTGATAACATGTACATGACGTCTGCATAGTCAAGATCTTCAAGACGGCCATTTAAATATCAGGCCACTAAAACGCCACTCATGCTTGATGTAACTCTTGATGTAGTGCTGGGTGCTTAAATAAATATTTTTTTCTCTTAATTTAAAGTCAATTATTGAAGGTTTTTCTTTTTTCAAATTAATTAAATTAAATTAACTCATGAATTTTCCTTTTTTAATTTTTTTAAAATTAATTCTAACACAAGCAAGCACTGCTCTTCATATATAAAAAAATAAAATTAAAATTTCCAAATAATTAAACACAATAAAACAAAGAAAAATGAAAAAAACCAAAAACAAAAACGTAATAATTGTTGACATGTAAGCTTTTTAGAAATTTTAATTGTAAAATTTAAAACGCAAACACCCTGTAAATCACAACCATTATACATATACAGGGCATAATAAACTAGAATTTGTAAAAAAAAAAATATAAAACCATGTGTATGCAAGATACGGAAAAAGACAAGAATAAAAGAAAATAAAAATACTTATGAAAATAAAAAGAAAAATTTAAAAAAGGGGAATGAAAATTAAACTTATTATTGCAACTATTTTTTATTCTTAAGGCCAATTGTTTATTATAAAAAAAGAAAAATCGAACAAATTAGTTTTTAAGGCAAATAAAGAAACAAAAATAAAGAAAGATAAGAAAAGGAAGAAACAATTGCTATTTAATAACAGAAAATACTGACAAAAATTCTTAAAATGAAATTAAAAAAACGCAAAACATATTAAATAAAGGACTAATAAAACATACAAAAAAATAAAAACAAATAAATTTTAGGAAAAAAAATTAAAAAACTAAAATTGAAGAGTTTTTATTAAAAATATTACAATGAAGGCTTTAACGGTAGGTATTGGAACCACGGCAATAGTCCACAATTGTAATCCACAATTGTACTTTCTTCTATATTCTGTATTCTATCTATCTATTCCTTGAATAAGTGAGCGTCAAAAGAAACTGTACACTATGGATAAACAATCTATGGATAATCAATCTAACAATCACTAAACTCAACTCTTAGCACTTAAGGAGAGTGCCCGAAAAAATTTGACAATATTTAGAAATTTTTTGTAATTTTTTTGTTTTTTGTTTCAATTTTGAATAAAATACGGGGTATTTATTAAAGAATATTTTTTTTGTTCAATGTTCAGTTCTCTTTGATGCTCACTGTATATTTAGAAGTAATAAACGCAGTGGTTTCCAACTAAATTTCTCTGAACTGACACATTCCAACATGAAGGATGAAAGGCTGGCTCCAGCTTGTAAAAAGGCATCATGGAAAGCGAAACAAAAACTCGAGATATCAAATATTGTAACAACTGTAGACAACAAAGCTATTAATTTCCCAAACAAAAGAAAAGAGAAAGCAAAATATCTTCTCTGTCATTGTAAGGCATTTGGGAGCCTGAGACTGACCCTCCTTGGACACATAACATGTATAGCCAAAGAAGATTTGAATGGAATGATTGAGGAATGCCAGACATCAATTGCTGACTCCAAAATATTTCTTAAATTTTCAGCTTCTTCAAAAAGCATAGCACATTTCGATCCTATAAGATCGCGTTTGAATTTGCCGTAGTCTAATAGGTAGCGTGTTGGCTTATTAGAGATGAGGTCATGCCAAAGAAAACAAATTATAAAAAAATATTTCTTTAAACGTCTCCTCTCAGTAGATCTCTGACAAAAACTCTGAGAGTAAACAGAAAATTGGAAAAATCTGTCATTCAGAGTCGACTTTAAACTGTAGGTTCTGCCACTCTTGTATAAAAATTAACACACATAACATAGGTGGTGTGAGAAGCTGGGTTGTAATCATGACTGGATTTGTGTATGTTTAATACCAATAGCAGCTATTTCATCGCTCATCATTAACTCCTGAAACTTCTCAATTATCTGGATAGTTTCCAAAGCAGTTCAAAAATCTTTCGTATTATGCTCCTGAGTGCCGGAGAATATCTCAGAAGTTGTTCTGTGATCTCTGGCCTTCCTTGTCATTATAGATAAAACCGAAAGCGTTGTAAGATCTTATCAGCCTCTGTGCTGATGTATATACCAGATAGGGCATTGTCTCACTACATAGGTTCTCTTATTAAGCGTTTCCTCTTTTTAAATTTAAATAAAACAAAGAGTGTGTGAAGTCGCTGTAGTCCAGTAGGCAGTGTCTGTGTGGCTTATTAGATGTGAGTCAATGGTTCAAAACCCAGCTCGGACATAATCCAGAACTAAAATATGAAAAAATATTTCAGAGGCGACTTCCTCTCAGATTTCTGGCAAATACTGTAAGAGTAAATAGAAAATTGCCATGAAAAGTTTCTCAAAAATTTGGAGTCAACCTTAAATTGTAGGTCCTGCCACTCATGTAATAAATTAACACAACCATCATAAGTGGTGTGAGAAGCTGGGTTGTAATCCTGACTGAAGGTTTGTAATGAATAATTATTTATGACTGTATGCGTGAGATATGATCGAAATTTTTCTGTCTCTTAATAGAGATCTATTGATACCACCATGTGTGAAATATGCTTGCCAGGGATTCTCTGGTTTGAATGCATCCGAAGTGTTAAATTTTTCTTAATTTTGAAACATTAATCAGGCTGACCAAATTAACCAAATGCATAGGTTATGTTGGCTTTGAATACCTCAGTGCTTTTCGGTTCAGTCCCAAGTCAAACAGTGTGAAATCGCAAAATCTGTGTGGCCAAATGGCATCATATTTTCACGTTAGATAAGCATGTCCTCAAATAGCTCGTGCAGAATATCCAATGTGGCATGAGCTGTGCGGCCTGTATCGGCGTGCTATTGAAACCACAGGTCGTTGGTTTCCAGATGATCCAATTCATGGTAACCATTGACTTATTATGCTCGCCGTTAAAAGTGTTGGCTTGGCCAACCATATTCTCAGAGAAATATGCACTGGTGACGCCTCCAAATTTCCTTCTCTAAAATTCGCAACAAACTCTGACTTTTTTTTCCCAAATTCAACAAAATTTTGTTTGCTTATGTACCGATTAATTCCGAAAGGAACCACATCGTTAAAATTGATTTTTCAATGAAAACTATGATCAATATGCCAACTGATGCAGAGTCCATTCAGAGGACACACATCATCTATCCGATAACTTTTTTAAAAGCAAAAATTCAATTAACATAACGCGGTAGCATTTGATTCGTTAAAGCTTCGAGCGTTGAAGTGCTATACGGAACCGAAATCTTAAAACAGTTTATTATTATTAGGTGTCACACCATAGTTATCCATATCGATAACTCCCAATAGTTAACACAATGGCTCGAATGCATTTGATTTGTTAAAGATTTGAGCGCTGAAGTGCTGTACGGAACAGAAATGTGAAAACAATTTAACATTATTAGCTGTCACAGCATAGTTATCGATTTCGATAACTGCCAATAGCTTATACAATGGCTTGAATGCATTTGATTTATTAACGGTTTGAGCGCTAAAGTGCAGTACGGAATAGAAATGTGAAAACAATTTAACATTATTAGCTGTCACACCATGCTCATCGATATCGATAACCCCCGATAGTTAACAAAATGGCTCAGAAATGGAAAATCACTGAGGTTTAGATCATTCCAATGACATTAAATGAAAATGAATTCAAGCAACCAATCAGGTTTTGAACAAAACCAAAACATTGGCCACAGTAAATGCTGCTCTTTTACTAAAAGCCATTTTAACAATGTTGCTCAAGTCCCAGTATAATTTTTTTGTTAAATAAAAATAAAATGCTTTAAAAAGCATATCAAAAGCTATATAATATAAAGTAATATTGTTAAGCGTTTAACTTTTTAAAAGCCACTTATTTTGACAGAAACTTTTGTTTCAATTGCAATTTGAAAGAACAAACAAACAAAAACAAGTTGAAGCAGAACAATAATGTCGCAGCAACGACAATGATGGCAATCATGGTGATGATGATGGTAAATACGAAAAACGCATAAAGAATTAAAGGAATTACAGCAAAAATAAGCAACACAAACACAATAACAATCTAAAGCAACAGCAGCAGAAGCAAAAAAATTAAAACAAAACAGAACAGAACACTTTATGCTTATAAGGCTCTCACACTGTTACATTTCTACTGTGTTACTTAACAAACACATTAGTTAAGTACCCACTTCTGTTTCCCTTATGACAGCAATGCACACACCCGCACACACTCACTCTCTCACTCTCTGAGTAGAGGCATAAAAACTTACCCGTAAACAAATACAATCATTTTCTCAAGTGTTAGGGGGTGTAGGTGGGTAAGTGTAGGCTCATACTTGTTCATGTATTTTAACGAGAGAAAAAGAAAAACGAAAGGCAGCAAACGATTCTTATAATGCACGGCTGACTGAATGTTTGTTGTTGTCGTTGTTGTTATGGTTGTTTTTTGTTTCATCTTTTATTTACATACAGCAGGGCATTTGTTTTGTCCTTATGTTCAGTGGGCAGAGTGCAGCAGTAAAGGCTGGCAATGCTAAAGGAAAGCGGAAAACATTTGGAATTGGCGCACCAGCCAACCAGCCAGCCAGCCGACCAGCCAGTTCAGTCGGCAGTTGGCAAAGCAACCAGCCAACATGCACATCATTTTGCATTACCTTTTGCTAACATTTTAACCAACAATTTTGCATATGCATGAGTATGAGGGTGCATATGTGTGTGTAGGCATAAGACTATAACCGAAAAGTGTGTGTGCTGCATATTGTAAAAAGTTGTGTGTTTCTGTATGTTTGCATGTTGGTCTGTTGCAACCACACATGAGGCCATTCGTTTCAGTTCTTTTTGTTTTCTTTCTTTTTCCGTTGCTTGTTTCCACATGAACATTTTTCGTACCCATTCTTCTTGTTTTTTTTTTCCTCTTTTCTTTGGTTAATTTTTATTTTCGTTTTTGTTGGGTGCCGTTTTTTTTATTTTTCTCTGAAGAGTTTGTTGCATATTTCTTGCCTTTTGACTTCATTTAGTCGGCGCTTCTCAGCACCCTCCCCAATCATACTCATTTAGTTGCTCCATATAAGAGTCAAGTGGTTTTTATTTTGTGCACTAATAATCATAGAATAACAGTTTTAGTTGATCATAATGTTTGTAACCATGCATACAGGGTGCTTAATATGGAAATTTGAGTTTTGGTTTGCAAACAGAAATCCCACAGATGCTAGCCGTATTCTGTTTACTGTTTATTGTTGCTTTAGAAACTCTGAAGGGCATAACTTAAGTTAGACTAGATGGGAGTCATATCGGAAAAGACTTAGGGTGGCATTCAAGCCCATTGTTATATCGCAGTTAATATCGTGCTGGCCAGCTATGGGTTTAAAATTGATTCAACGGTTATTTCGAATCTGACAATACTTATGTCATTCTATTCTGTCACGAAATTCTGTATATTATCTGCACTGAACGTTATGAATCGGTTAACGTCTGAGCAAATTTATTTCCAAAAAAAAAGTCATTCGGTCAGAAATTGCATGAAAATGTACAAAATTTGGTTGCACAGAAGGACCAACACTACCTACATACATACATACATACATAATTGGCCATTACAACCCTTCAGTCACGATTACGGCCTAGTTTCTCACACCACTCATGTTGTGTGCGTTAATTTTATACGTGAGTTGACTCCGATCGACAGATTTTTGAGAAACTTTTTCATGACAGGTTTATTTACTCTCAGAGTTTTTGCCAGAATCTGCTGAGAGGAAGTCACCGAAGAAATATTTTTTTTTTCATATTTAATTTTGATGTCTGACCTGGGATACGAACCCGAGCTTTACGTCTAATAAGCCAACACACTACCTACTAGACTACGGCGACTTCAACAGTACCCGGTATACGCAAGTTTATTCATAAAGCTCGTCAAACTTGTTTCATTTTTGATGCGCCAAAACGTGAGTGTGCTCGAACAGCGCCTACACTAGAAAATACAGATGCTGTGGCTAAGAGTGTGCATAAGAATCCATCAACATAAACTCATCATCGTTCTCAAGAATTGGACATTTCACGTACCAGTTTACATCGAATTTTGGGAAAAGATCTCGGTATGACGCCTTACAAATTTCAATTGGTTCGAGAGTTGAAGCCGCATTACCATCTGCTTCGTTTTCGATTCTCTAGTAGGGCCAACGAGAAACTGCACGATGATGGCGACTTTGTCAGACAAAAAAAACCTATTTTCGAATGAAGCTCATTTTCATTTTGGTGGGTAGGTTAATAAGCAAAATTTCCGTATTTGGGGCTCAAGAAATACACACGTGGTCTTACAGAAGCCAATGCACCCATTACGAGTGCCTGTCTAATGAGGCTTGTGGAGCAGAGACATCATTGGCCCATATTTCTTTGAAAATGTAGGCGGCGCAACCATTACGGTCAATGGAGACACGTATTGTACCATGATAACCGATTTTGTTGTACCCGCTCTTCATGGTGTTGATGTGAACGATATTTGGTATCAACAGGATAGTGCAAGTCAATCCCACAATCGATTTATTGCTTCAAACGTTTGATGGTCTTTTAATTTGCCGAAATGGTGATGAGATTGGCCTCGAAGAAGCTGCGATATGATAGCGTTGGATATAACAGGTGGGGCGCTGTTAACAGAAGAGTTATGCCAATAAAACAGAGACAATTGAGCATCTGAAGGCCAACATTGGTAATGACATTGACGAGATACGACCTTATACACTCGAAAAGTACACGAAAATTAGTCCAATCGAATGAGGTACTGCGACTCCAGTCACGACAGCCTTATGAATGAAATAATTTTCCATTTCTGACCGGAACAATTGAAAAAAATAAATTTGGCATAATTTCAAACCGTTTTCGTTTTGTTGTATTTTTAAATTTAAACTTTTAAATCCTCCACCCTATATTACTCAGCGATCAAACATTCTCTTATCCTCCCGATAAACCCATGTTCAGTCTAGGACAACAGGTTGTAACAGCTTCAAAAACCTTCGTCTCTTCTTGACAAGAGCAGGACTTGAAACAAGCCCACAGCATCTTTAGAATTACTTCAATGGAAAGTCAAGTCTAGCGGTATGTCTTTCAATAAGAAGTGGCCCGTGGAAATCGTAATTATGGCATGGATGGCCATGCGATTGTTTAACACATGTTAACCAGTTAAGCACGTCTATTGTGCGTACCTTCCTCCTGCCAATGAATTTGAATCTTCATGGGAAATAAGCGAAGAACACCTAACCTATTTGAAACACTCGGAAAACCGATGTCCAGCAACGTGACGGAGATTCTGATCTACATACTTAATATAACAACCCATATGATATCTAAAAGTGTCCAATGCATCCCGCAAAACTCACTGTTTGGTGAGGATTTTGAGCTGGAGGCGTACTCGGTTCATGTTTCCTTAAGAACGACGAGCACTATAGCACTTGGATGATTATCAACTTCTTTTGGCCAGAATTGAACGATTTCAACACCAACATGGTTTCGACAAGACGCTTTTACATGCCATACAGTTCAGGCCACATTGAATATTCTGCACGAATTGTCCTGAATTCAACGATCTAAACACCAACGACATGTGTTTTCAACAGAATGTGCCACAGAGCTCAGAACACATTGGATATTCTGCACGAGCGGTTTGAGATTGTCTCACGTAGAGGTAATATGAACTGGCCACTGTTAAACTTTTTCTGGTCGAGTTTTCTTAAGTAGCAAATGTATGAGAACAAGACACACAAGTAATAGCCGTCCTGGTCAGTTCATCAGCAATACAATTTCTAACAATGTCCTTATGCCATGAACTCCGCCTGAGCTCTTGAGATCAAATATTTGTTAACGATCTGTGCACGAATAAAAAAGTAAGTGAGGTCTACTGGGCATAACAGGGTTGCATTTAAACAAATTTCTAATGATGCTGTTCCATTGAAAATCTTTGAAAGGAGTCCATCCATACATAATTGGTCATTATAATCCTTCAGTCAGAATTACTGATGTCGTGTGTGTTAATTTTATATATGGGTGGCAGGACCTACAGTTTAAAGTCGACTCCGAACGACAGATTTTTGAGAAGCTTTTCATGGCATTTTTTACTCTCAGAATTTTTGCCAGAAATCTGCTGAGTCGTCAAAGAAATTCTTTTCATACTTGGTTTTGTTTGAAATGTCTGAGCTGGGGTTTGTACCGTGGTCTCAAGTCTAATAAGCCAACACACTAAATACTAGACTATGGCCCTTAGAAGTATTTTTCAATGTGCACTGTGCCTTAAATTCCAACATTGCCTGTTTAAAGTTTGTTTCTCCATTTGCTATGATTTTTAATTCATTTTTATGCTCGCCGTTTATAGCATGATTCTGATTCTGATTCAGTTGTTCGTTTGTATGTGTGTTTGTTTTTTCTGATAACAACTTTTTTCGCTTCTTCATATAAAAATTAATGTGCCTTGTGTGTGTGGTTGTGTTCAAAAGCAGGCCTCTTGAATGTGCGTGTGCATGTGTGTTTGATTATATTCGTATGTGTTAATGCATGAGTGATAATTAAGTGGCCACATTTCTGTCCTCCTCATTTGATGTGGCATATTTATTTACTTCATGCATTCATTCATTCATACATTCATTCATTCACTCGCATTTATTTTTGTTTTCTTTTGAGTTTTTTTGTTTTGTTTCTCACACCCGCTCTCGCGCTCTCTCTCTCTCTCTCTCTGTGTTTCCTCTCTTCTGGTTTTTATTTGTTTGTTTGTTATTTTTATAATGCCTTTCCTTTTATTTCTCTTTCCTTTTTATTTATTTTTTCCTGTGCTTTGTTTGTTTGTTGGTTTTGTATTTTTCTTAACTTTTTCATTTTGCTATTGTTTACATATATGTTTATATTGTTGTTGTTATTGTTGTTTATGTTTCTTTTGTTGTATTGGTTTGTATTGCTTTTGAATTTTAATTACATGCAATTTGTTGATTTCTGTTGGGGTTTTTTTTTCTTTTCCTTCTAACTAGGCTTTAAGTTTAAACAACAATAACAACAACAAAAACAAATTAGTTAAAGTAACTGCACTTGAGTGTTCATCATCATGTAAATTTATATGCATTTCTGAAGCATTACGATTCATATGTTAAGCGTTTTTTCATTATGAGATTATGAATGTATGGTTCCGCAGGTTTCTAAGGATTACTTGACTAGGTTATGTGGTTGGTGTGGGTCGAGTTTATTTGTATTAATAAGACTTTTCTCAATTCTTTTTATATTTAACAAGTATGGAAGGATGATTAATGTTTTGATTGTAATACAATGTGTTTAATTAATAAATCAATTTGAAAAAACATTTGCAAGGAAGTAATGCAAACGGAAATGATTAACTGCAAATGAATGGAGCATCAGCTTACAAATGTTTCTTGGGCGATTCTAAGAAGTGGCAATCAAATGTATTGTAACCAGAAACTTATTCTGAAAATGTTTTTTATACAATTATAGACCCTTCTGTAGTAGCCGTAGTTTAGCAGATAGTGTTTTATATTACAAGACGCGAGGTCACGGTTCAAACCAGAGATCAGCAATCAGTATTCAAAAAGATGAGTAGAATCGAATCATACTCATAATTTCTGATACGCATTCATACTTATTTTAATATCATACTCATGCTACTCATATTTAAAGTTTGAAGTGCTCATCATATTCATACTACTCATCATACTCATACTTGATTTCAACTCTCCATAACTCAACATTTACAAGAATCATAAAATAAGTATGATTCGTGTACGAATACTAAAATACTCACTAAAAGGTTGTGTGGTTGCTATGCTTGCTGCTCAGTCTTTGTTGTTTAAGTGTTGTTTTTTTCATATTTTTTTTTTGTAAGTGCGACAACAACTAAGACTGTAAATTTTGATGAATGATTCGAGTCACTCGTATCATTTATAAGTATGATAAGTATTTTTCTAAAGTTATGAATCAGAATGAGTAGGCTTATGAATCAGAAATATTTCGTATGGTATGAGTTTGATGTCAACGTTGCACACACACACTGATTGCCTGTTCTTATAAATCAACGTTATAGTGAGTACGAATGAATCAGAGTAGTTAAATTTCAATATTGTTGACTCACTTATATTCCAAATTTCATGAGTGCTTATGAGTAGAGAAAAAATGATTCATTTCTGATCTCTGGTTAAAACAAAAATCTTAAACAAAACGAAATATGAAACGAAATATCTGTCTATCGGCAGATATTTGACAAAAATTCTGATTTTAAATAAAAAATTGCCAAGACAAAGTTTCTTAAAAAAAATCTGTTGTTCGGAGTCGACTTTAGACTGCAGGTCCCACCACTCATGTACAAAATTAACACACCCAACATAAGTGGTGTGAGAAGCTAGGCGGTAATCCTAACTGAAGGATTGTAATGACGAATTATGTATGCATGTATAGACTCTTCCAACAGGCACCTCCGAACTTTGACAGTCGATAACGACCAAATTGTTCAAAATACATTAAAAAAAAACATTTCCAGAAGAAAGACAATTATATGCAAATATGGCAAGGAAAGTAAATAGCTAAGTCGCTAGAAGTGAGAAACTTTTTCAGGGAAATTTTATTTACTCTCAGAGTTTTTGCCAGAAATTTGCTGAGGAGAATTCGCCGGAGAATTATTTTTTTATATTTCGTTTTGTTGTAGATATCTGACCTGGGGTTTAAACCAAGGCCTCATGTCTTACAAGCCAACACACTACCTACTAGACTACGGCGACTTCATATTTATTTAACAAGGATATTGGCCAGGCAATGTCTGTCAATGGCGAGCACTTATAAACTTCTTTTGGCCTGAATTGAATGATCTAAACACCGACGATATGTGGTTTCAACAGGACGGCACTACGTGCTGCACAGTTCAGGCCACATTGAATATTCTGCACGTGCGATTTGAGGTCACGGTCATCTCCCGTGGCCACATAGATCGTGCGATTTGATGCCGTTAAAGTTTTTCTTACGATTTTCTTAGGTTAGGTTAAGTTACGTCAATTAAGACAAGTACAGTACCCGCAGGTCGAATTGATCCATTGTACAACGTCCTAGTTTCTTACACCACTTATGTTGTGTGTGTTAATTTTATACATGAGTGGTGGGACACACAGTTTAAAGTCGACTCAGAGTTTTTGCCAGAAATCTGCTGAGAGGAAGTCGCCGAAGAAAATAATTTTTGTATTTTGTTTTGATGTCTGGCCTGGGGCTTGAAACCTGGCTTTACGTCTAATAAGCCAACACACTACCTACTAGACTACGACGACTTCACGATTTTCTTAAGTCGCAAATGTATGCGAATGAGATACAAACCTCAGCGGTCCTCAGAGTTAACCTAACCCATATCATCGGTCAAATTCAGCCTAATGTATGGATCAGATTCATGGAAAATTGAACATTTCGTATGCTTTCCATCCAGAAAATCTATGTGCAGACATTTGAACGATGTTATCTTCCACACATAATAGTTCCTTGCTATCCTAATTAGTTTTGTAGAGTGTATGATGTAGAGGATACAGAGGCATTAAATAACTTTTTTTAAGTTAGAAATAAAACTAATTTGTACAAAGAAAAATAGTAACGGTTTATAGCACGTTTACTTTGTTTTAAGTACATATCTTATCATAACTGTAATAAGCTTCAAGCTTTTCAACAATTTTATTTTGTTTCTTATTGAAATCAAGAACCCAGTTCCAAGTGAGTAGTTGACATGCGCTGTAATTTAAAGCTTTTTCGAACATAAAATGCGAAAATTCGAACAATTCTATTAAATGAGTAAAACTGTTACGTTTAAATACTTTTGTATTACAGTTTAGTACAAAAATATAAATTGTTATCATTAGTTTATTTAAAAGGTATTCCAATTTTCTTGTCTTTCCTACTTTAAGTGCTGCTGTTGATATTAAATTGGGTTTTTCCCTGTGTTTCCTATCCTTAATTCCAGAAATTTTTTGCGTATAAATTGGGCCAATTGTTGTCAATATAAGACTACCAAACAGAATGCATGTCAAAGAATAATTCAAACTGAATTTTAAATTTTGATTGGAATGACGATAAAGATGGCGTTGACAGTATTTCTGTGATCTTTGTAATGAGAAACTTTTTGTCTAAAAATTTTGTAAAATCCTTCATTCAAAACTAAAACGCTACTCTCACACAGTTTTCCAGAGCATAATAAATATAAATTCCACATCATTAGTATTGAAAACAGGATTATACAGGAAATATTTCAATGAATTGAAGTTTAAGGACATGCTGGCACCAAAGCTAACATGGTCACTGAAGTGCTAGGAAATGTACATGTACCAGATTGCCCGTACTTGCTTTAATTTGAGACTTGGTCCCATTGTGTTCATAAGAGATGTTTCTCGAGCATCGCTATCAAAGGTCAGCAATGAGTATTCAAAACGATGAAGAGATTCGAATAATACTTATAATTTCTGATACTTATACGCATTCGTACTTATTTTAATGTCATACTTATGCTACGCATATTCAAAGTTTGAAATACTCATTGTACTTATACTTAACAATACGCATGATGTTATTGATTTCGACTCTCCATGACTCATCGTGCACACGAATCACGAAATAAGTATGATTCGCGTACAATACTCACAAGAAAGTTGTGTGTTTGCTCTGCTTGCTGTCTTTGTCTTTTTGTTTATGTGTTTTTCTTCTTTCTTTGTAAATGCAACAACAACTAAGACAGTAAATTTTGACGAATGATTCGAATCACTCGAAACATTTATGAGTATTCAAAGTATTTTTCTAAATTTATGAATCTGAATGAGTAGGCGTATGAATCAAACATAGTTCGAATGTTATGAGTTTAATGTCAACGTTGTACTCATACTCATCGCAACTTGTACTTATAAATCAATGTTATACTGAGTAATAATGAATCAGAGTAGTTGATTTTCTATACTGTTGACTCACTCATACTCAAAATTTCATAAGTACTTATGAGTAGCAAAAAAAAACGATTCATTGCTGATCTCTGATCACTATCCATTTGCCTTGACAGATAAATCAAGTAGAATTTTATACATCTGATATCCGGCAGCCAGAAAATCTTTTCTTAGTTTCGAAGGCACTATAATTACGATTGAAATCAGAAAAGTGATGAACTTCCTTTTCCACATATTAATACGTGAAATAAAGGTTACAACACATCTTCCAGCTTCTCTAGACAAATTTGAGCGCAATATGGCAAATGAAAAATTGGAAAACATTGTGGAGAATTAGCAATATGGAGCAATATCAGCATACTATGCTCTGGAAGAACGTGTTAGTTGACATAACTGGCGTCAATCTTTTCTGTAGAAGTTGAAGGTAAACCCATAGTGATACATCGGCAGTAAATCTGTTGATATTTGATATTTCAGGCCACATTCTTTTCTTTTGTCTTCTCTTCTTCCTTTTTCTTTATCCTTTTTCTCCTAATTGAAGGTTCACAATGGACAAATGAGTCTGTGGATGAAATCGGGGAACTGTTCATGGAGTGATACGCCACCCTTCCTAAGCTAAACTAAATCGGCGATAAATCTCTTGATATTTGATATTTTAAGGCGCATTCTTCTCCTACACTTTATTCAACATGTATTACATCAAAACTGAAGGAACAATATATGTCACGAGAACACTAAATTGGCATAGAGAACCAGGTTCACATCAAAATTAATTGCACATTAGGTGGCACATTAGTTGTAACAACAAAAACTAATCCTTGTTCTTCCTACAACGGTTGGAATTAACTGTCAAATCAAATATTGTACGACGTCATGTACATACATACATACATTCTTACATAATTGGAAATTAAAACCCTTCAGTCAGAATTACGACCCAGTTTCTCACACCACTTATGTTGTGTGTGTTAATTTTATCTATGAGTGGCGTGACCTGCAGTTTAAAGTCGACTCCGAACGACAGATTTTTTTTGAGAAACTTTTCATGGCAATTTTTATTTACCCACAGAGTTTTTGCCAGAAATCTGCTGAGAGGAAGTCGCCGAAGAAATACTTTTTGTATTTTGTTTTGATGTGTGGCCTGGGGCTCGAACCCTGGCTTTACGTCTAATAAGTCAACACACTACCTACTAGACTACGACGGCTAACCCAATGTCATGTGCACCGTCATCCATAAAAGATGAAATTTCTTACCAAAAATTATTCTTAAATGTCTTAAACAAATATTTAATTTATCTGCTTATCATTTCTAATTTGTTTTATAAAGAATGTTTTCATTTTAAATTAGTATACAACAGTGCAACAATCTTAATAACCCAACAAGATTAGAAACTTTCTAAAATAAAGTCAACAAATTTAAACTTAAGTCAACAAATAAAACTTAATCAAAAACACACTTTGTTTTTTTTACAATCTTTCTACTTTCAGTTTAACACCATTCACTGGCGTATTTACCATACTATGATTAGAGAATTTGATTTTCTCACTTGTTTCCGAACATACAGAAAATCGAAAGTTCTTGAGTAAGGTTACCAGGCCAATACGATTTTGCATGCGTCCAAAACGTAAACCAATGCAATTACGGGGACCATCACCAAAACCCAGAAATGATTGGGGATGTCTTAAGGCCACTTGCGAAGGACTGAAACGTTCAGGATTAAATTCCAAAGGATTCTCATAAAACTCGGGGTCATGATGTATGGCATAGATGGGTATAAACACTGTGGTGCCTTTGTCTAAGGTTATGTCGGTACCTGGTACTGGATAATCATTTAAAGCCACTCTTTGCAGATATCCCAAAGCAGGATAAAGACGTAGGGTTTCTGTTAATGTTATAAACAGGGAGGAAAATTATTTTTGTTTTCATATAAACACTCTACTGTTACTTACCTGTTATGATTTGATCCAAATAAGTCAATTCCATCATGGCTTCATAACTTAACTGATCATCATATTTTTCCAAAACATGTTGTATCTCCTGTCTTGCTTTCTCTTGTATTTCAGGATATTTGGCCAACTCGTACAGCACCATTGTCATATTGGTGGAAGAAGTTTCAAAGCCTGCCGCAAAGAATATAAACAATTGAGCGGACACTTGATCATAAGTTAACATAGGCTGGCCATTTTCATCTTTTTTGTTTTTCAATTGAATAAGAATGTTCATGAAATCATTGCGTTGTATACCCTGTTTTTCACGTTCTAAGACCGCATCTCTGGTCATACTTCTGAAAAAGCTTTCAATGAATTGTGGATAACGTTTATGGCCAAAGAACTTCATGAAATCCACATAAGTTTGCTTAAATAGATGCCAGCGTACATTGAAATTAGTGCGACCAAATATTTTGGAACAGATATGCCAGAATTGCTCCGAAGTATCTCTAAGACTATTGCACTCTACGCCAAATATGCAGGAGCTTACCACATCAGTGGTATAGCGGCCATTTAATTCGTAGACATTTACAACACCATTACAGGACCCTTTAGCTTGTCTTTCGTAGGCCTCCTTTAGCTCCTGTGTTAGCTTGGCTATGGTGGGAAACATGAACTTCATTTTGCCCGTGCTAAAGATGGGTGTTAATTTTTGTCTTAAGGGCCGCCATACGCTACCCTCCACATTAAATAAATGGACGGATAGGATATCCTTTTCATTCTTGTATGCCATGCGATCTTCAAAATTGTGAAAATCTTTGATTAGAATTGATTTCACCACATCCAAGTCCAATAACACGGCCACTGGTTTGGTGAAAAGGTAAATGCCCGCTATTTTTGCCGAACCTTTAAATCTATCGTAGACTTCTTGTAGTATTCCTATGTGATTCAGAGATTTCAGTTTAAATACGTGGCCGTATAAGAAATGGGTTTTCAATTGTTTAACGCCATTCAAGTCCCAATAGGAGAATTTCACCTTTAAATAACCAAATATGGCGGATAGGATGGTCCACACTACTATCAGCCATAAACTCATTTTAATTATGCCGCTTGTTTTGTACGAAGAAGGCTAAAATACTGAATGACGAAAAAGATTTGGATGTGCTTAAGTATTCTTATTAAATAAGGTTTCTTATCTATCAAAGGGGGTCTAAAAATTTATTTCAATGATTAACAATTAAGAGAGATGAAAGAGCGAAAATGTTTTGGCAATTTAATAGGACAACATAAAATAAGTTGAACAAATATTAAACGAACGTCATTGGAAAATAAAATGAAGAGAGAGAGAGCGGGTTCTGATGCTTTTAAACGACTGTTTGCTTGGAAGTGGCAAGTGGTTGATTTTTTCTTTCTTTTATAACTGAGAGATCATGTCAGTCTATAATGATGACCACGTCCGTATGCATTTGGCATTTACTTTGATATCAGACTGAATGTGCTTTGACTCCGCGAGGGTTTACCTCGACCGACGTACTATGTGGCATTTACCCTGAAAAGCTGGCCAAAAAGACAGCAATGAATTTAAAGAAATTTAAGAAACTGAGTACACAGTACGATAGACAACAAAATTCTGCATTATATAGTGAATTTTCACGACTTTAAGTTGAGATTTGTAGATTTGAGACGATGTCAAAGTCAGGAAAGTGAAGAAAATAAAATGCGTTTTTGGTGTTTTTTTTTTTTGAAATTTTAATATGTTTATATGATATTTTTCTGTGGCTAAACGAATTGAAGTTTCATATTGATTTTGTTTTATTTGAAAGGTATGAACAACTGCTACTTTCAGTTTTTTTATATATATATCTCATATATTAATGTTAAAATTAATCGTTCAAAATTTAAAAATAATAAAAATTTCACATTTTTTTACCCTCCCTAAAAAAAGATAAGGATTTTAAAGGTGAAAGTAGTTTTTAGTAGTTTAATGTTATATACCACAAGAAAATATGAACTCTCTACATTCAGGAACAAAAAGAAAAGTTTGCGCAAATTTGCGCAATTATTTTTGGCGAATTTTTGAAAATTTTTCTTTTTTTTGAAAAATTAAAAATTTTAGACGCAGTGTTTATTACACATAGGCAAGAAAGCCATATGGCGTAGGAATTATGCGAGGAAATTCAGTAGAAGCGATGCCAATCGAGATGTCCTGAATAGGTTACTTTTAAGCAGTGACCCTTTTATAAGCTGCAGTACACAAAAATCGCGAAGGAATAGAAAAGCATTCATTTCATCAGATACTATTAAATTACTCCTTCCTGACATTGTTGATGAAAATGATAACGATTTTAACGATTGCAGTTAGTTTTACTTTTTAAGTATTTCTTTAAGTTAAGTATTAAATAATGTAAAATAAATATTATGAATAAATATTAATTATCATAGAAGTTTAAAAACTTAATTACATATGTATGTATATCGATATCGATTATAACAATATGAGATGTATGTTAGATTTTCTTAATGGACCGTATGTGGTACCTAGGGGCACATAGGATCCGACCATAATAAAATATGATCATAAATGATTCACATTCATATTAAACATATTCATGTCGAATTTCATCGAGGTAATAACATTTTTAAGCCAATTATAATTGTTAAACATATTTTCTTAAGGGGCCCTATTTTGGACCCCGGGGCAATTATGGACCGACCATAACAAAATTTGGTAATATGATTTAGATTTACAAAATACACGTTCATACCGAATTTCATCGCGATACCGATGTTTTTAAGCCATTTATAAGCACAAACGTGAATTTCTAAAGGGGACTTTATATGGGGACCACGGTCAAATGTGATCCGATTTTCACCAAACTTTACACCATGATTTCTTAGTACACAGAACTGATCCATGTTACCATAATTACCATAATTATGTGTAAATAAGTGCAACTTCGAGGGGAATTTGTATGGGGGCTAGGCGAAATCACAGACCGATTTGAACCAAAACCAGTTGGGTTCATCCTTTGGCCTAATTATCACTAACACTGTCAAAAAATTCCAGCCATTAACTCATAAAACACTTCTATTAATTTTGGCCAGGTTTTCAGGCAAAATGCCACATAGTGCGACGGCTTTCTTAGCCATCATGTGCACACGTTTCGCTAAGTAAGGCAGACTTTCTTTCACTCCAAAATTATGGCCAAACAACTAACCCCTACGGTCATTTAAAATAAGGATCGTTTGCTCGAAAATTGACAAACGTATCATGCTTAACCCATTGCTATACAAAAAGCATTTAAATATTCTAAAAGGTAGACACAATCAAAACCTTCCATTAAGGAACACGCAAGAGATTGCCGTTCATTTTCCCGTACTTCTTCTAAATATTGCTCATCGTAAGCTATGCTTTCGTGAACCCAAATTTTTGGATTTTTTTCAATGTGTTCTTACTGACCTCAATTGGAGGTGTCTTGTCTTCATAGAAGAGATTCTTTACGTATCCCCACAAAAATTAATCAAGTGAACTTAAATCGCAAGCTCTTAATGATCAATATACGGCTCAAAAACGTGAAAATATTCGAACATTAACTCATTAATGCCAAAATTACTTTTTTTTCTAACGGTTGCCGTTTTGTTTTTTACACTCAATTTCCTTTCAGAGCATAAAAACTAAGGCAACCTCTACTGGCAACTTAAGTTGCCACTGGGCACTAATGGGTTAAGATTGCCTCCCAATAGGTTCATTGTAGCGCTTGTCATGTGTAATTTTATTTATTTTCTTGGATTTTTATTGCATTTTGATATGATTGGAAAATAAGAAAATATATTGCTTGCAATTACCATAACCGAGACGAATTACAAACTGCCCTTATCTGGCGATACACATGCCCACAATATTTTACTACCGAGAACAATTCCTGCATGTTCTTTGGATGGAGCTCTTTATTTCTTCTTCTCCATACTAAAGCATTTCAAATAAGATGTGGAATAATGTGTTTTCCTTAGACTAGTCAAACTATATCATTATTGCTCGTACGTATGTGCTTTCGTATGGAGGAAGAAGAAGAAGAGCTCTATCTCAAGAAACGGCTTAGCATGCTGGTTATAGTATAACGCTGTGGGCACCAAGTGTGGGCAGATTGAATTTTGTGGGGGAAATAATCAAAAAGAGAGAGTGTTTACATACATAATTGGCCATTACAATCCTTCAGTTAGGATTACCACCTATCTTTTCAAACCACTCATGTTGTGTGTGTTAATTTTATGTATCAGTGGCGAAGCCTACAGTTTAAAATCGATTTTGAACGACAGGTTTTTATTTTTGAGAAACTTTTCATGGCAATTTTATTTACTTTCAGAGGTTTTGCCACAAATCTGCTGAGAGAAAGTCCCCGTACAAATTCTTTTTCACACTTCGTTCAGTTAGAGATGTCTGACCTACGGTTTCAACCGAGCCCTCACGTCTAATAAGCCAACACACTACCTACTAAATTGCGGTGACTACAACAGCTCAAAAACGTGAAAATAATTGCACATGAAGCTCGTCCCAATAGGTTCATAGTATCAAGTGTCACGTGGAATTCTATTTATTTTCTTCGCTTCTTAATTGCGTTTTTAGGTGATTGATAACAAAATATACCGCATACTTTGAACGCTTTGCTTGTTGTCTTAAGAAAACCCCACAAGAGAAAGTCTAACGAGGTTAAATCGAGCCCTCAAATCGCTCGTATAAAATATCCAATGTGATATAAGCTGTGTGGCATTCTATTGAAACCAAATGTCGTTAGTTCCAGATCATTGAATTCAGGAGAAAGAAGTTGGTATACATCGACTTATAGTGATCGCCGTAGAAAGTCATAGCCAGAACAACGTAATTCATAAAGAAGTATGTACAAATGACGCCAGCAAAGCCAAATCTATACCATGAGTGTCCCGATATCCTAGTTGGTAGTGTGCTAAACTTTCCTTTCTTCTATAAACTATCTATTCTGTATACACAATGCACTGCATAAATAGGGATCACCTCCTGAGTGTTAGCCTAAAAAAAGTCTAAAAAAGACCTGGTTCTTCACGTACTTATTTATCCATAAATGGCCCTTATCGGTGCAAATAATTAATAGAGCGATGCATTGTCCGAACAGAATTAAAATTTTCGTAAAATAATATAATTTTTTGCACTTGTTTTTGTCAATTACCATGGCATGAATAAATGAAAACTAAGTTGACAACTAGAGCTGCAACATGAGGGTCTTTTGCATCTGTTACATTTCAAAAGTTCTCGCTTGAAGATCCGATGTTTTTCTTATTCCACGCAAATTTTTGAAACTTTTGTAAAATTGTGTAGAGGATCTATGGGCAGGTTTTAATGAGTTAAGGGGTTAAGATACTTCCTACTTACCGTAGAACCATAGAATTAACGTAGTAATCTTCATTTCCCTCAAACGATAAGAAGATAAGGAGAAAAATAATACAACACGTCTAAGTGTGCGCAATTTAAACGCCTTATAATCGAAATCAATTTTTTCGACCAGGCAACACGTTTTAGCAAAATCTCCTAGATCCATTTCTTTGAACAATGTTCCTAAGACGTTTAGGATCAAATGTCCTATTTTACACATAAAAAGTGTCGTATGCTTAAATAAATTTTTCTTAAAAAATAAAATCGAAAAAAGACTTGTAGGAAGTATACTAACCCCTTAAGTGGGTGCGCCATCTTATAAAGATTTTCATGGTTATGGCGGACCCAATAGTTTAACGCAGACTTCGAACAGCAGCTGTGAGAAGTTTTGCAATGAAATTACTTACTCAATTACCCTCACATTCTTGCATGAAATCGTAAAAAAACAATTTTTTAAGCTTTTTTTATTTTAGGATGTCAAAGCTGAGTTTTGAAAATAAAACTGAGCTTGAAACTAAAACATATGAAAGAATGATAGAGAATCTTTACATACAATCTGTAGAAACAAATCCGGAGAGCAGCTCAAACAGAATCGATTTCAAACAGAGGTCTTTAGCTAAGCAGTAACGTGGAGTCTTTTGATAAAATAATCTGACACGGTTATTGATTGCCAAGACTCTACAGAAGGTTTAGAAGAAATACCAAGATAAAGTTTAAAAGGAATTTAATTTTACCATAGGTTGCGAATTACCACCGTTTGCAAGGAAAACTCCTCAAAGTGAAAGAATATTCAAATCTTGTAAATATAAAACAGTCTCACAAAAAATTTAACGAAATATCAGTACTAGGCAGTAAATTTACACAAGACTTTAAGAAATGGAAGTAAAGTATATACAGAAGCCATACAGAAAATACTACATTTTATGGACTCGATGATAATCAAAACAATTGTAATCTAAGGGGCTGGGAAGAACCAATTTGAAATGAACTCAGATAGAGTAGGATACGATGCAAAGACTGGCAAGCGTTTTACAAATATGAATTCTATGCTGCTGCAACTGATAGTCATGACAAGAACCTTGAAAACTAAGGTTAGGACATTGAGACACAGTCCGCACTTGAAATTTAGAAGAGGGTGTGGTTATAGCTCTATATATCGAGCCATAACCGCAAAAATAGCTCAAGCGACAAAAATGAAATTTTACAGGGGAAGGTTTTTATTATTTATTTCTTGTTCAAATCAAGTAAGAGCAACAAAATTTTGTATGAAGACACATTTTGTTCCAATGCATAAAATGAATGCAATTGCTTTCTCATATAAGCACAATAACAGCAATTTTTGGCGCTTAAGCTTTTTTTGTTGTCATTCTGATTAACTACTGGGAAAAACTTTCGTCGGTTAAGATAAAATATTCTTATGACGGAGGATGTTTTTGCATTTACTAAACTATATTTTTTTAATATAATTCTTTTTAGGTCATTATTATAACATTTTATACATAAATCTATGTTTTTATATATAAAAGGCTTTTTATTTGTATTAGAAATTAAATATTTTTGTAATTAATACAGTGAATGTCTAACAGTACGTATTATTATCGCAATATGGGAAATAGGTGTTAAAGGACTCGAATTTTTTCTTTGTTACGTATACATACATACATGTCGTTGGCTTAATATAGAAAGTCCTTAACTCGTGTTTTTAAGGAGAGATTTTTTGGGGTTTACAATTTACATTTCTAAACTACTGAGGTAGATACAGTTTATTGCTCTTATTTCGACAATAATGAGATGGGACTGCTGGCAAATTTTTAATAAAATATTTTACCAATGACACATTTGCTTCGTCAGATTTATTATGAGGAGTAAATTTCTTGGAATTTTTAGCGCGTATATTAAGTAAGCAGCTATTTTCATTCCTTACAGACTTTAAAAGCATTTGAGAAACGTGCAACGTTTTCAGAAGAAATTGTTGACATACTTTAATATTAGTCTCTTTAAAATGTATGTTATATTTAAAACTGTACTGCCTTTTGCAGCTCTCTGGTCTTCGACTTTCATCATTGCTTTTTTTAATACAAGTTTTCAAAGTCTTTTTGTCGCTGTTTGCTGATTCCCTAAAAATGTTCATTTATTCGTATTGTATCAGAAAACGTGTCGGAAAACTTTTCGGCGCACGAATTACCACATTTTTTGTTCTTACACGGATTAGGCAGAACACTTGTGTTGCGAACCTTTACATTTTTAGCCTGAAAGGTAATTTAAATCCTCTCTGTCCCACATAGGTTTCTTATTCATCAGAAGATGTGTCTGAATCGCTGTATGGACGAGAGAGCGCTTATTAAACTTCTAGAAAAAAATTTGTATTTAATACAAAACTTTAACAAAACTTTAATACTTCCGCATTCACCTCTGTCATATTTTATAAATTTTTTAGATATGTATTTACATACCAATATTAAAATAATACTTCAGTATTATTATATTATAATTTTTAAAATTCAAATTTTCAAATTTTTTATTAAGAAAATTTTATCTTAAGCGACAAGTCGCTGTCACAAAAAAACAAAAAAATTTTCCAAGTGCACTTAAGTTATAATTTTTTTTTTTTTGCTATAAATTCATAACAGTGCACAGTGTGACCCTGAAATTTTTATAGATGATGCAAATGAGGATAATGAATTTATTTATTACAAAAAACGATATATGAAAAATATGTCGCTTAAGCTTTTTTTGCGGTTATGGCTCGATATATAGCATGTTATACATTTGGATTAGCTTCTCCATTGATACAAAGTACAGCTCTAGCAAGATTAAAGGCGCTGCATTTATATATTTGGGTTATACAGGCTTTGAGTGCTAATTTTTCAAACAATATTTGAAAGTCGAGAAGTAATTACGTGAGAGACAACGCTACCGAAAAGTGTGAATGTTAGATTGCTTTAGGGTATGAAGTTGGCTTTGGTAGGCATATTTGCAAAAAAAAATATGATATGAACGGAATGAGGTTCCAATATTATATTACTCACTCTTTCTCTCTCTCTCTCTCTCTTCTACTCGAAATATAGACCCAAACAATTAACAAATTTTGAATAAATTACAGAATGCTACACGAAGAAGTTTCTCACACACATCAGTGCTTAGTGGGTTCATTTGTTTGAGCAAATTTTTTCACACGCTTTCTTTATCTTTTAAGTAAATACTGAATTTAACTGCTTAAAGAAAGTATTTTGTTTATAACTGCAACATTTTTTAAAACGTTTTTAGATAAGAAACTATACGAGTATGCCATAAAATATAACAAAAACGCCGCCCTATAGTATGCTTTACTTTTACATCACTTTCTTTTAACAAATTTTTCTGTTTTCAATTGAATTTATCTTCTTATCACTTTCAATTTCTTTATAAACAATGTTTTTAAAACAGTTTATACCGGTGCAACGATCTTAATGACACATCGAGATTAGAAACTTTCTCAAACTTACTTTAAACAGATTCTACAATTTTTCTACTTTCAATTTAACACCATTTGCTGGTGTATTAATCAAACTATGATTAGAGAATTTGATTTTCTCACTGGTTTCCGAACATAAAGAAAATCGAAAGTTCTTGATTAAGGTTACCAGGCCAATAAGTACTTGCATGCGACCAAAACGTACACCAATGCAATTACGTGGACCATCACCAAAACCCAGAAATGATTGGGGATGTCTTAAGGCCACTTCTGAAGGACTGAAACGTTCGGGTTTGAATTCCCAAGGATTCTCATAAATTTCAGGATCATGATGTATGGCATACATGGGTATTAACACGACAGTGCCTTTGTCTATGGTTACATCAGTACCTGGTACGAGATAATCATTTAAAGCAATCCTTTGTAAATATCCACCAGCAGGATAAAGACGTAGGGTTTCTGTAAATGTCATGAAAAGAGAAGGAAATTATTTTTGTTTTCATATAAACACTCTACTGTTACTTACCTGTTATGATTTGATCCAAATAAGTCAATTCCATCATGGCTTCATAGCTTAACTGATCATCATGTTTTTCCAAAACATGTTGTATTTCTTGTCTTGCTTTCTCTTGTATTTCAGGATATTTGGCCAGTTCGTACAACACCACGGACATATTGGTGGAAGAAGTTTCAAAGCCTGCCGCAAAGAATACAAACAATTGAGCGGACACTTGATCATAGGTTAGCATAGGCTGGCCCTTATCATCTTTTTTGTTTTTCAATTCAATAAGAATGTTCATGAAATCATTGCGTTGTATGCCCTGTTTTTCACGTTCTAAGACCGCATCTCTGGTTACACTTCTAAAAAAGCTTTCAATGAATTGTGGATAACTTTTATGGCCAAAGAATTTCATGAAATCCACATAAGTTTGCTTAAATAAATGCCAGCGTACATTGAAATTAGTGCGACCAAATATTTTGGAACAAATATGCCAGAATTTCTCCGAAGGATCTCTAAGACTATTGCACTCTACGCCAAATATGCAGGAGCTTACCACATCAGTGGTATAGCGGCCATTTAATTCGTAGACATTTACCACACCATTACAAGACTCTTTAGCTTGCCTTTCGTATGCCTCCTTTAGCTCCTGTGTTAGGTTGGCTATGGTGGGAAACATGAACTTCATTTTGCCCGTGCTAAAGGTAGGTGTTAGTTTTTGTCTTAAGGGCCGCCATACGCTACCCTCCACATTAAATAAATGGACGGATAAGATATCCTTTTCATTTTTGTACGCCATGCGATCTTCAAAATTGTGAAAATCTTTGATTAGAACTGATTTCACCACATCCAAGTCCAATACCACGGCCACTGGTTTGGTGTACAAATAAATGCCCGCTATTTTACACGAACCTTTAAATCTATCATAGACTTCTTGTAGTATTTCCAAGTGATTTAAAGATTTCAGTTTAAATATGTGGCCGAATATAAAATGGGTTTTCAATTGTGGTACACCCTTCAGTTGCCAATAGGAAAATTTCAACTTCAATGAGGCCACTAAGATGAGTACCTGTGTCCACAACACAAACAGCCAATAATTCATATTTTGTTTCGTTGCTTTGTATTCGAAAGCACTGAAAAAACTGATCGACCTGTTGAATTTGGTTGTAACTTAAATTGTGTTAACATATGTATGAGATATGATTTCTTATCTATTGGGGGGAGCATTACAAAATTTGGTAAAAAGAAATCAAACGTATATCAAACAAAAGTAAAAATAATTGATAAGAATTACGATTTGATTATAAAAAGAAAGAGTGTAATTAAGAGAACAAATAGTATGTGTTTGTCGTCTTTAACGGGTGCTGAGAAGAATTCGAAAACAAATGTCTACCACAAGTTAACATATGTGTCTATTACCAATGAAATTTTCTTTTTTTCGTTTCGTTCATACGCTTGTGGGTGTCTGAAAAACTTGGCGCCAATGGAAGTATGGCTCAAACAAACATATTTTCAACGATACTTTGCTTCTCTTTGCGTTGGTGGGGAAGGACTTGGATGGTTTTATCGAATTACTTCCGAAAAACCGAGTGCCTGAATATCACACCACATCTCTGAACTGCTATTTGCTATTACAACACGTACTGGTCAGTCCACTTACTTATTCTACTTTACTCACCGCCACTGCCTTCATGTACTGTCTCTCTGAATTTTTTTTATGGCAAGTATTCACAAATTCTTGACACTATCATCTACTATAACGACTACTACGACTACTACTAAAACTACTACTACAACTACTGCTACAACTACTACTAAAACTACTACTACAACTACTGCTACAACTACTACTAAAACTACTACTACAACTACTGCTACAACTACTACAGCAGCTACTGCTACAACTACTACTACAACTACTACTACAACTACTATTACTACAGCTACTACTACAACTACTACTACAATTACTACCGCAACTAGTACTACTACAACTATTACTATAACTAATACTACGACTACAACTACTATAACAACTACTACTACAAATACTACTACTACTACAAGTACCAATACAACTACCACTACAATTACTAATACACCTACTACTGCAACTACTAATACAACTACTACTACAGCTACTATTACAACTTCTACTACAACTATTACTACAACTACTACTACAACTACTACTACAACTACTACTACAACTAGAACTACAACTACTACTACAACTACTACTACAACTACTACTACAACTACTACTACAACTACCACTACAACTAGAACTACAACTACTACTACAACTACTACTACAACTACTACTACAACTACTACTACAACTACTACTACAACTACTACTACAACTACTACTACAACTACTACTACAACTACTACTACAACTACTACTACAACTACTACTACAACTACTACTACAACAACTACTACAACTACTACTACAACTACTACTACAACCATTAAGTCGATAATTTGTAACCTTGTAGATATGCTGACTGAGTACTAGAGCTACAGGCTTTCGATGCTGATCTGTCAAAAAGAATTAATGTTTCGCTGTAATTGCCGCTGTAAACGCCCCTGTTGCCTTTCTAATTGCTGCTGCTGCCGCTGTAGTTGTGGGTTTAATCACCGCTGTAGTTGTGACGATAATTATGTTTGTAATTGCCGCTCTTGTCGCTGTTGCCCCTCACTCAGTAGTTACGTTAACAAATAAAATTGTCCCATGTGAGTCTCGAATAATGCGGGTACGATTTTAAACAATCTCTTGCACAGTCTGCGCTCAGAAGGGGAGATTTTCTCAACCGCAAAGTTATGCTGAACAAAGCATAATCTGTGAAAGATGAAAAAATCCTTTTTCTCTTTCGCCTGGGCATTCACAACATTGTCTCTCTTTTGCTACATTGCCTACTAAAAAGGCATGTGTGTCAACTAGGGAGGCTCCTATCACGGTCCGATTTTACAAATGAGTCCGGGGAAGAATACTGGGAGACTCATTCTAAACATCCCTAACGGAAGAGTCTGAAGTGAGATTAAAGGGCATTGTCTGGTAAAGTCACTGTAGTCTAGTAAGTAGTGTGCTGGCTTATTAAACGTGATGCCACGGTTGAAACCCCAGGTCAGACATGTCAAGTAAAACGAATTATGAAAAAAATTTTCTGCGGCAACTTCCTCTCAAAAATCTGTCGTTCAGAATCGACTTTAAACTGTAAATCCCGCAACTCATGTATAAAATGTAGAAACGGAGCATAAGTGGTATGAGAAGTTGGGTCGTAATACTATCTAAAGGGTTGTAATGACCAATTATGTATACATGTATGTACATTTGGCTGGTAAATATAGGAGTCTTAAGAACTTGGATCAGCCAACACTTCCTAAGGGCAAGCAGGATCGTATTTCTTGCGCAGAATGTAAGTCTAATGAACGGAGCAAAGTGGAGACCTTAACCGGTTGCGTTTGATCACTCATATCTTCCTTTAAGGTGGAAAAGAAAATATTCACGACTATCAATGCAAATATCCATTTTGCATTGTTTCTTGACTTGATACTACTTTAACTTATTGGACTACAGCACGCAGTTTAAACCCCAGCACAGACATCACCACCGAAACGAAATACGAAAAAATATTTCTTCGGTGACTTTCTCTGGTCATCTGACAAAATCTCTGAGAGTAAATAAAATGTCTATGAAAAGTATCCCAGTCTGTCGTTCGGAGCTGACTTTAAACTGTAGGTTAAGCCAGTCATAAATAAAATTAACATAAGCAATATGGGTGTTGTAGTCCTGACTAAGCGTGTACAATGACCAATTAAGTCACAAAAAGCTTCGAAATATTATGAAGTGATTAAGACGGCTTGGATGGGAAAGCCATTCTATTCCTCTAGCAGAGCATATTCGGCGTCTCCGTTTGGGGCGATTCACTGCAGAAAGTATTAAAAGCACCAGCACCAGACGATTATATCACCAACAACTAATAAAAATTTTATAATTGAAGATTACATGGCAGAATTAAATATTTACACGAGTTTGTTCAACTAGAAAAACAGTAGTATTTCGCTTTTATTTCAATTTAGCAGACGCTTAGCCAAATAACTTTTACTTTACAAAACTTATTTTTAATCTTAAAAATGTTTATTACTTGCAGTATAACTTTATAGATAATAAACACGAGAACCTATCTTTACTTATCTTATCTCACTCTGTTGCTAAGTTACTTAGAAATAAATAAAAAAAATACAAAAAAAAACAACTCATAATTTCTCTGCTTTCAGCCACACACCTTTGGCTGGTATTAAGACGAAACTATGTTTAGAGATTTCCAATTTGTCGGGTGTAATATCCGAGAGAGAAAATTTGAATTTACTTAGCAAAGTAATTAAGCCAACACGCACTTGCATGCGGCCAAAACGTAAACCAATACAATTGCGCGGGCCATCACCGAAACCCAGAAATGATTGTGGATGACGCTGTTGTTCCTCCGATGGATGGAAACGTTCAGGACGATATTCCAATGGATTTTCATAAATCTCTGGATCTTTGTGTATGGCCTTAACAGGTATATAGACATTGGTGCCTTTCTCTATGACCACATCACTATCGGGCACTTTGTAATCCTCCATGCAAATGCGTTGCAGGAAAGCCAAGGCAGGATAAAGACGTAGGGTTTCTGTAAGACACACAGAGAGAAAGAGAAAAATATTAAAAATTGTTTGTTTTTTTTCTTTGTTTAGGAAAATAAATTTTTACCTGAAATCACTTGATCCAAATAGGTCATTTCCATCATGGCTTCATAGGTCAATTCATTGTTATGTTTGGCCAAGGTTTCTAGGATTTCTGTCCTTAGCTTCTCTTGTATGTGAGGATTTTTGGCCAATTCATACAAGCCATAGCTCATGTTACTGGATGAGGTCTCAAAGCCAGCAGCAAAGAATACAAACAATTGGGCAGCCACCAAATCCAAAGACAATAATGGCTTACCATTGCTGTCCTTTTGATTTTTCAATTCAATCATCAGATCAATGAAATCATTGCGTTTAATGCCACGTTTCTCACGTTCCAATACCGTATCGTTGACAATGCGCAAAAAGAAGCTTTCAATTTCCATGGGAAATCGTTTAACACCTACAAGCTTTAGAATGTTGCCATAAAGCTTGATCATTAAATCCCATTTGATGGAGGAACTCTTATGGCCGAACAGACGTCTGCCCATGCAACGGAACTCTACATTAGGATCCCTTAAACTGTTGCACTCGATGCCAAATACACAAGTGCCTATAACATCGGTCGTAAATCTGGCATTCATGTCATGCATTTCCATGCAATAGCCATTCGATTTCTCGAGTTCTCTCTCAAAAGCAGAAACAAACTCTTGGCCTACTTTCACCATTGTGGGGAACATGTACTTCATCTTACCCGATGTAAAGGTGGGTGTCAACTTTGTTCTCATGCCACGCCAGATTGTATCATCTGCACTGAACAAATGCTGGGCCAATATATCCTTGGGATTGTGATAATCGAAACGATTTACAAACTTGCTGAAATCCTTAATCAAAACCATTTTCACCAAATCCAAATCCAGTATAACGGCAATGGGTTTTGTGTAAATATAAGTGCCCGCCAAGCGGCACTTTCCCTTGAAGGCATCGTACACTTCCTGCAGCATCTGTGAGTGATGCATGGTAGTGAGTTTAAACCAATTGCCCCATATCGGATTTATTGACAATTGCTTAACTCCTTTATTTTCCCAATAGCTGTAGATAAATTTGCTATAAGCAATCAGGGCGGAGAGTATTGTCCATACTATTATAAGCCAGTAATTCATTTCGTCTTCTTTTTTCTACGTTCCTAACGTGTTACTGCCGCCACTAACTTTTGAAAACTGTTTGCAAAACTTGTGCTGTTTTGGATTTTTATGCGAATATCTTATCTCTAATAGCTTCAATGCTTATATTATTGACAAATCTATGAACATATTGCGCTTCGTAGTTATTTTTTTAATGATAAGAGACTCATGACGTTTTCACACAAGTAGCGCAAGTCATGCTGTTTAAATTTTTAGACTAGTGGCGCGAGTAGAGTAGTAAAACATTGTGAATCATACAAGGGATTGTCTTTACACCAGCAATACACGGTAAATTCTTAAGCTGTAAAAGCATTAAGAAGCGTAATTGCCAGCTAGATTTTGCGTATATCAAACAAATTTTCCATAGAATTCAAAAATAACTCGGCAACACGATTGAGGATTAGTAAGTCCGTCAATCACAGTCAATCGAAGGTGTGTAAGCTGTGAACAAAATAAGGTCAATCTCCTGTCTAGCTGTGTGTGTTTAATGTCTTAACCTTGTTCCTTAACCCAGTATACATACATACATACAGCTGTGTGAAATATAATAGTAGCGCTGTATTAAAAATATTTGAGTTAAGTAAAAAAATTAATTTTTATTCAAGTGAAAAAAAGTTTGTTATTACATTTTATTACCACCAGTCTAAACTATTGAAAAATAAAAAAAACTTCAAGACAAATATTAATTTTCCAAAGAAAACGATGCTAAATTGTTAAAAACTCAAAATATTTGGCGTGCAAAAAAATAGTAGTAGCATTAGAAAACGTATCTGCAAAAAAAATGTTGCCACAAGTGATTACTTTTTTATGTTATTTAATTAGATAGGCCTTAATATTTAGCTGAAAAGCCCTTATTGGCTATTACAGCTGCGCAACGCCAAGGCATTGAGTCAACTAAAGGTCTGCAGCTCTCGATAGGAATACTTTCCCAAGCTGACCTCACTGACGCCCACAATTGCTCTATATTTCCCGGTTTATCTTTAAAAACACCTTTTTTTACATCGCCCCAAAGATGTTCAATGGGATTTAGGTCTGGAGACTGAGCCGCGCATTCTAATACCTCAATTTTCTTAGAAGAAAGAATATGTAGATGTCGGTCTGTCTGCATCATCGATTCATATTTCCTTGAGACTTACGTTCACTGTAAGGTAACCCCTGTCAATGGCGATAATTAAAGCTGAATGATTATCAAATTTATTTTGCTTTCATTGCATAATCTGGATACCAACGACACGTGGTTTCAACAGGACAGCTCTACAGGCCTAGCTTCTCACACCACTTATGTTGTCTGTGCTAATTTTATACATGAGTGGCGGTATCTACAGTTTAAAGTCGACTCCGAACGACAGATTTTATTTTTGAGGAACTTTTCATGGCAATTTTGTATTTAGTATCAGAGTTTTTGCAAGAAATCTGCAGAGAGGAAGTCGCCGACGAAAGATTTATTAATGTTTCGTTTTATAGGAGATGTCTGACCTGGGGTTTGAACCGAGGCCTCCTCATGTCTAACAAGCCAACATACTACCTACTAGACTACGACGACTTCATGCCATATTGGACAATCTCTACGAGCGACTTGAGGGCAAGGCTATAACACGTGGAGATAATGGGAACAGGCCACCGGGATTGTGTGATTTCACTTCATTAGACTTACTCTTATGGGGTTTTCTTATGTCACTGGTGTAGGCTTATAAGTCAAAAGGCACAGCAGACCTCAAAACCAACATAACCCATGTCAACGGTTGAATTCAGCCTAATTTATGCATCGGAGTTATGAAAAATTGGTCAGTTCGTATGAGCTAAAGTCTGAGAAGCCGTGGTGGACATTTAAACGATGTTATATTGCTCACATAATTGTTTCAATAGGTATCTCAAATAAATCAAAAATGTTGGTGATATTTCACACGAAAGCCATGAATGTAAGGCCCGATACAATAATTGATATTCACATGCAGGTCCTGCTAGCATATACTTGATCTTCAACTTGCTATTTGGGTAGCACAATGATCTCAGATGGGCAATCAAAGAAAGGTGGATATCTGGAGTGCCGGTATTTGCTGTTTTTGTATTGATAGTTGATACTGTGTCTGAAAAGACGCCGTAGTCTAGTAGGTAGTGTGTTGGCTTATTCGACGTGAAGCCATGGTTTAAACCCCCAGTTAGACATCGCCAGCAAACGAAATATTTAAAAAATATTTCATGTGCGACTTTCTTTCAGCAGATTCCTGGCAAAATAAAGCTGCCATGAAAAAATGTCATCAAAAATCTGTCGTACGGAGTCGACTTTAAAATGTAGGTCCCAACACTCATGTATAAAAATTAAGACACACAACATAAGTGGTGTCATAATCCCGACTGAAGAGTTATAATGACCAATTATGTTGTTGTGGTATGTTATCATACCACAAGCGGTAAGATTAGATTTGTTTTGGTTTGAGGAAAATTACTTTTTATGATAAACATTCAAATAAAATAAAAAATTGTTTTGTATGTACGAACCAAACATATGCGCTGTTGCTGTTTACTTCTTTGAATGTAAAGTACGTACTGCTTCTTATCAGCAATTTCTCTTATTTTTTTTTTTTTTTTTTTTTTGATTAATTTTCTTGAAAACAATTTCTTGCAATTTTTTAGCACACTTGAAATACATAAAAGGAACAAACAATTCTAAAAAATAAAAATAAAAATTAATTGAGTCATGATCAGACCATGGAACAGAATAAAAATTCAAGAATTGTTACTAAAGGTCAGTTATACCGTTCTGTACTCTATAACTTATCTTTTCATGGAAATTCAATTTCAATAAATCCAATGAATTTATGTTAAAACAACAGCAACAACAAAATTATATGTCAACCAGTATACTGAATTCTACGCTGGTATGACTATAACGTGACTTGCTAAAAGATAACGCCTTTTAAAGTGTTTAACTCAACTTAAGGGGTACATCTCAGACCAAAACAAGTACAATCAGATAAAAAAAATGAATAAATAATCAGTTTGTTAAACATAAAACGATAAGATTATAATATGTATGTATGTTAGACAATAAAGGTAGTGAAATACTTACAGCCCACTTTGTTTGCACTGGTGTAGGGTAATATAACTCTTAGAGCAAAATAAATGCTTTACGGAGCAAAGAAGTCACATTAGTTGATATGTAGAAATGCCTTTTTCAAATTACTTATCTTTTGTGTCACCGTAAAGTTTAGAATAATAAAGAGTGTAACCATCCCTACATGTAGTCGTCGTAGTCTAGTAGGTAGTGTGTTGGCTTACTAGTAATGAGGCCACGGTCCAAAACCCAGATCACATATTTCCAGCAAAACGAAATATGATAATAAATCTTAGTAGATTTCATGCAAAAACTCTGAGAGTAAGTAAAACAATTGCAATGAAAAGTTTCTTACAAAAAAAATTGTCGTTGGGAGACGAATTTAAACAGTAGGTCCCGCCACTCACGTATAAAAATGAACACACACAACGTAAGTGGTGTGAAAAGCTAGGTCGTCATTCTGACTAAAGGGTTATAATGACCTATAAAGTGTGTTATGCATGCGTAACTGTTATAACAGATGATACTCTGCTCACCAGACTTATTCACCATGTGCCATGCTCCTCACATGTTCCTTCAAAAGAAAAAAGTAACTTCTTCGATCTTTGAATGGATTTTAGTAAATTTTCGTTAGGCAAAGTATATTAAATTGTCTTTGTATCCATTTGATACTCATGATAGATGTACAATCTGGCCCTAGTACGTTCGATACATACATGCATACATACATAATTGGTCATTAAAAGTCTTCAGTCAGGATTACGTCCTAGTTTCTCACACCACTTATGTTGTGTGTGTTAATTTTATACATGAGTGGTGGGACCTACACTTTAAAGTCGACTCCGAACGACAGATTTTTATTTATTGAGAAACTTTTCATGGCAATTTTTATTTACTCTCAGAGTTTTTGCCAGAAATGTGCTGAGAGGAAGTCGCCCAAGAAATACTTTTTGTATTTTGTTTTGATGTCTGGCCTGGGGTTCGAACCCTGGCTTTACGTCTAATAAGCCAACACACTACCTACTACGACTAGACTAGACTACGGCGACTTCGACGTACGTTCAATACAATTACACAAATTGTGTCCTATGATTTTATCCTCTTCCAAACAGAACTCTTCATATCATCCGGAAGAACTTAATTTGTTGACTTCTTAGGCATTAGAGTACCTACTATTCCACCTTGATTAGTTTCGCGTAGCACATAAAGTTCTTCTCTAGAGAAAAACTGCGCCAGTCCTTAACCGTCCCGATAGAGGTTTCCATTTCGTTCACCCTCGACCTCGCTTTTGTCTACTCAATCCTACGGAAACACTTTGAGCCTATTGTCTTACCAGTCCGTCAGCAATTCCATCATCATGACTCGTGCAAACAACCACAAAAGAAGTGTAAATAAATAAAGATTGCTGCTGAAACTTGTCTCGTCCATCTGTCAGCAAAACCATTGCCTGCAATCATGTCTCTTTTCGCCTCGTATAGTTGAACACTTACTTAACTTGTCATTATAACCTCACACCACCCATCTTGTGTGTGAGCCAGCACATCTCAACATCAATTTTAGGGTCGGGGGAAATTAACCTCGCAGTTTTAAACGGAAACCATTTGTATTGTTTAGAACGCACAAAATACGATCTGGTTTATGGTATAACTTTCATAAGATTCATTGCAAACTAATTATGCAATTTCTTTGTCAGTGCCCGTCTCTTGCTAGGTGTAGATATAGGTTATTTGGCTCTCCAATCCTTGTCAGCTTGACGGACCTATCATCCATTGATGTCAAGGATATAGCTTCATTCATCAAAAATTTCTGGCTGGTTTTCCAGTGTAGGGTAGTCGTGGTTTTGATGTGCAATTCTCAAGTGAGCTTTTTTTTTTTGATATCAGAGCTACCACTCCGACCTAACCTAACCTAATTGTGGATTTATATGTCCTCCCGATCATTTACAATATGATACTACTCTCTAGGGCAGTCATATAACCATATAATCCGCAGTTCTTGGCCTGATGTAATTTACATTTCAAAGAGCTACTCATAGCACCCTTCTCAATCAAGATCTGTAGGAGGTTATTTAGTCTCTGTGGGCTAGTATTTCACATAAATAAGAAAGCCGTCATTTATAGTTTCATAAAAACTGGTCCATAAGCCAACAGTTAATAAAAAATTTTCCAGGGATTCTAGGTAGTCCGATTAACCCTTAACTTAATGCCATTTGACCAGAATATCTTTCACTATTTGTTAGCAGCTTTTGAGCTTCCTCGGTCTACTTACATACATAAAATTAGTCATTACTACCTTTCTCACAGGATTACGACCTACCTTCTCGCATCACTTATGTTGTGTGTGTTAATTTTATTCACAAGTGACGGGTCCTACAGAATTTGATAAATTTTTCATGGCATTTTTACTTACGCTCAGAGTTTTTGCCAGAAGGAAATCGCCGGGAAATTTTTTTCATATTTGATTTTGTTGGAGATGCCTGACATGGGGTTTGAGACATGTGCTTATGTCTAGTAAGCCAGCACACTACCTACTAGAAGACAAAAGCAGCTGATTCGGAACGTAACAAAACGTAAAAGCCCTGTTTAGTCAAACGTAATGTAACATACATTCATTTTCAGCATATGAGGAGAAATTCAAATGCTTACCATAATTACATTACGGTTCGGCAAGCGTTTTCATTGCTTTTCGTATTCTAAAAACGAACGTACATTCCGTATACCTTTGGCTAATCGGAGCTAAAGCCTAATACTATCTTTAGCATTACGTTGAACATGTTGCCAATGGCATTAATAGTTGAAAAGCGCAAGACGTAATAATAAAAAAAAGTACTGAAAGCGTTGTGGGTGTTCTACGGTATTTTTGAAATGAAAAAGTACTGAAAAAAGTACAAAAGCACTGAATTTTTCAATATTGTTTTGTAGAGCATTAAACAGTTTGGTTTAATGTGCTGTTTTTTATTATTTTTTTTTCATATTGAATTGCGTTCCAAAATCAGAATCTAGGTAAGATAAGAAATATTTGGTGCTTCATCCATGCATGTGTACCGTGCGGTGATTTTTTCTTCGTATATGGTCTACTCATAATTCGTGACGTCGTAGTGACTTAATCAATCAAAGCAGTTATAAAACTCTTATTATTTTCAAGTGATCGATAATTAAATCGATTGATATTTTGTTTTTAATGGGCCCACGTTTTATAACTTTCGATAAAAACAAGTTTTTAAATCTTTTCGAATATTTGTTAAACAATTATTGCGCTTTTTCTTCTTCAATTGTTTTTTGTTATCAACACATTGCATTGCATGCCTTGTCAAAATTTAAGTTTTTTTTTCCTCCAATAATTTATTTATATTCCTATTTGTCTTGTTTCGCATAACTTGCATAAAATAAACGATATGCCTTGGTTATCCCAGGTGGCTTAAGAAAACTATTCATAGGCAAAAGAAATGCAAAAAAAGTTATGTTTGCCGCCGTTGATGGGTAAGAGGTATGACAAAAAAGCAATTATCGGTGTCAAATTTCCAACAATCGTAAAAATGGAAATTCTTTTTTTTTATTCTATTCTTTCGTTTCGTTTATATTGTTGTTTTGTTGTCATGCACATTCAAAAGCGTGCAAAAAGCCAGACAAACTGACATAACCAGCGGCAGCAAGACAGACAGACCCTCCACAATGCCTTCGTATCAGAAAATATTGTTTTTTTTTTTTAAATTTGTTTTTATTAACGAAATACTCATTCTACTGATAAAAAACAAAATTTTGTTTTAGTAATGCATGACGGAAGTATAATAAAATTAAACTGAACACCGCTAGTCATACATATATCATCATAGGCAGCCAAGTAATACGCTACACACAGCTGTAGTTGTACTCAGAGATCTTTTGCCAATATGGTGAATACATTCAAGTCCATTGGTTCAGTAAACTTGTCCAAACAAAACATGTACCTCAACGACAAGCAAAATCTAAAGAAACCATCGCTGCTGTGAGAATGTACAGACAAATTCGAGGCAATAGATTTCGTCACGCTTTCAAGAACTCAGAATTTCGTAGACCATAATTTGTCAAATTTTGTGTCGTGGCTTGAGCCTACATAACATACATAATTGATCACTACAACCATTCAGTCAGACCTAGTCTCTCATACCACTCATGTTGTGCGTGTGTTAGTTTTATACATGAGCGGCGGGACCTATAATTTAAAGTCGAATCCGAACGAACGATTTTTGAGAAATATTTCATGACAATTTTTATTTACTCTCAGAGTTTTTGCCAGAAATCTGCTGAGAGGAAGTCGCCGAAGATTTTTTCGTTTTGTTGGAGATGTCTGACCTGGGGTTTAAAGCATGGCCCTATGTCTAATAAGCCAACATTCTACCTCTTAGACTATGGCGACTTGAGCCTACACCCGTATAAAATTTATCTGGCCCAGGTACTGAAGGCAGACGATCACAGACAATGATGTGTGTCCTAATCTTCATCGAAAAATAATCTTCAACGATGACTCACAGTTTTGAATGAATGGATACTTGAACCAACAAAATTTTTCGTGTTTGCGACAATGCCAATCCATCTGAGATCCAATTGCGACCAATACATTCCAAAAAAAACATTGTTTTGTTTCCGAACCCGAGACAGTGCCAATCTGTATGAGATATAGCATCCGATGGCGTTCAATGCATTCTAAAAGAGTCATTGTTTTGTGTGAATTTTGGGCTGACGGCGTTATCGGTCCATATTCCTTTGAAAACGATGTTGGGCAGTCCAACGGCGAGTACTCCACGCCGATATTACAAACTTCTTCAGGCCTCAATTTGATGATTTTTTACCAACAGTATGTGGTTTCAACAGGAAGACACTACATGCCACACAACTCATGCCACATTGGATATTTTGCACGTTCGATTTGAGGGCTCACATGATGAGAATATAAACTGGCTACCGAGATCATAATATATGATCCCATATAACTTTTCTTGCGGAGTTTCCTAAAGTCGTAGGTGTATCGGAATCATACCTGTTAAGTAATGATTAGTAATCGTAATGATTAGTAATTTGATTACTTTTCTTTGAATGGTGAAGTAATGATTACAATTACGATTATTTTTGGTTAAAATAGTTAATAGTTGATTACGATTACAAAATAATCAAAAAATAATCAGAATTACTGGCGATTAGTCTAATAATCAAAAAGAATCAAAAGTAATCCAAAAGTAATCAATTTATTTTCAATAATTACTTTGAACTCTTTTTGAATATTTGAAAATAATCAAAAAGAATTATTGAAAACTATTTGATTACTTTTGGACTACTTTTGAATATTTGAAAATAATCAAAAAGAATTATTGAAAACTATTTGATTACTTTTGGACTACTTTTGAATATTTGAAAATAATCAAAAAGAATTATTTAAAACAATTTGATTATTTTTTAGAATTATTTTGATTCTTTTTGCTTATTAGACTAATCGTCAGTAATCCTGATTATTTTTTGATTCTTTGATAATCGTAATCAATTAGTAATTTGTTTGTAATATCGGCGTGGAGTACTCGCCGTTGGACTGCCCAACATCGTTTTCAAAGGAATATGGACCGATAACGCCGTCAGCCCAAAATTCACACAAAACAATGACTCTTTTAGAATGCATTGAACGCCATCGGATGCTATATCTCATATAGATTGGCACTGTCTCGGGTTCGGAAACAAAACAATGTTTTTTTTGGAATGTATTGGTCGCAATTGGATCTCAGATGGACTGGCATTGTCGCAAACACGAAAAATTTTGTTGGTTCAAGTATCCATTCATTCAAAACTGTGAGTCATCGTTGAAGATTATTTTTCGATGAAGATTAGGACACACATCATTGTCTGTGATCGTCTGCCTTCAGTACCTGGGCCAGATAAATTTTGTACGGGTGTAGGCTCAAGTCGCCATAGTCTAAGAGATAGAATGTTGGCTTATTAGACATAGGGCCATGCTTTAAACCCCAGGTCAGACATCTCCAACAAAACGAAAAAATCTTCGGCGACTTCCTCTCAGCAGATTTCTGGCAAAAACTCTGAGAGTAAATAAAAATTGTCATGAAATATTTCTCAAAAATCGTTCGTTCGGATTCGACTTTAAATTATAGGTCCCGCCGCTCATGTATAAAACTAACACACGCACAACATAAGTGGTGTGAGAAACTAGGTCGTAATCCTGACTGAAGGGTTGTAATGGCCAATTATGTATGTAACGAAAATGAAAAATCAAGATACTGACGTTTTGCTTTTACATCGCTTAACATAAAAAGCTACAAAAACAGAAACAAGTAAACTAAAATATACCAACAAAACACCAGCATAAAAATGATAAACAAGTAAACAAAAATGCTACAACAAACACTACAAGAATAAATGTAAACAAAATACGCACACAACAGTAATGAAACAACGATGTTTATATTTATAGATATCCCGAGAAGGCGAAGCAACGAACATTCGATTTCAAGAACATTCATCAGACTGTTTACATTGCCATATAAAAGGCAAGGCAAAGCAGGCAATTGGGTCAGTAAAAGTTCAGTCAGTTTTGTGTGAAGACGCGGCGTGTTTGAAGAGAGTAATCAAGGTTTGAAGATCCCCGATACAAAGATCTGTTGAACAATTGTCTAGCAATTGTTATTGTTTATGCAAAGGGTATAAACAGAGAAATAACAAAGAAAAGCAATTTATGTTGTTCACATCAAGTTGTGAACAGTGGCACACAGAATTGTGCGAATAGTAAAGAATTTTAATTAAAACTAAACACAAACTAAAGCACAGAATTGTGAAAATAGTAAAGAATTTTAATTAAAACTAAACACAAATTTATTTTAATTTTATTTGCAATCAACGAGCTCATATTTTAAATGTTTTTAAAAGTCAGAAGCGGCGATATCCTTCTTCTCAGCGGACGATCTGAGATTGAATAAGATTGTCCATGAAAAAGTTTCTACAAAAAATCTGTCATTTGAAGTCGACTTTAAACTATAGATCCTGCCACTCATATATAAAATGAACACAGACAATATAAGTGGTGTGAGAAGCTAGGTTGTAAGCCTGATTGAAGGGTTGTAATGACTAATTATGTATGTAAGTATGTACATACATATGTATGTAGGGTATTGACTTGCCAATTACAGTGCAATGAACCTTTTTGAATTTGATTTTCTTTTGTTTTTTTTTTTTTAATTTGACAATAATTTTTAAAGTTTTTTTTTTGTTGCTTTCAACACCAAAAAAAATTGTTTACAAAACTTCCTGCCATTGCAACAATTTTGCACTTCTTTATAAATCTTTTAAAGTAAAAGTGAAGGCGGAAATTACAACAATGTTGAGAAAATACTAGCAACAGCAAAGAAAAATTAAAAAAAAATAAATGTTTTTGCCATGTAAAGCACGCAACTTTAAAGTGTTAAAATATTGGAGAACTATCATAAGCAGAGACAAGGAAGCCCTTTAAAACGTTACCAAGCGGTAGCCGCTGTAGGTTTTGTAAAAGTGTTTTGTGTGGGGGGAGGTATCCTTTTCAACAAATCAAAAAGAAAGAGAGAAGGAAGAAAACAATTTTCTTTCTCTTGCTGAAGGTATGGGTACAATACTATGATATTATGTTGTGAATCAAAAAATATGTTGTGTGCTTACAGGCGCCAAAATTTTTCAGGAATACATGCTTAGCAGGTGATTTCCTATTTTGTGTGGCTGTGGCTGTGGCTAAAACGCTATAGAAAATTAGTTTTTTGTGATATATTGATGCAATTATAAAAGTATTATTAGTTCTGTTTTTTTGTTTTTTTGCCTTCTTTTCTTTTGTCTTAAGGTTTTTCGTATTGTAATAACCACCACTTGCTTGCTTACAGCGTTTCTAATAACGTGCGTGTCAACCACATACTGGTACCGATATTGGAAATTTATTTATTACTTCTATTCTACTAACAGCAACATTGCCTTGAATGTGGGTTGTCGTTACCAATTTCTTATTGGTTTTCTAAGACTGAAAATAAAAAAAAATGTAATTTAAAGGAAAAAAAATTTTTTTTTTGTTTCTTCAAATTTTTTGCTCTACATTGCTTAAGTACTCATTGACTGCATTTTTAAATGGAAATCTTTAATTTTCTGTATTTAATTTTTTTAAATCCGTTCAAAATATCATTAAATTTATTTAGTTTCTGTTTTTAAAAATCATAAACTGTATAGATTTCACGATTTCATATATCGTTTACATGCCAAATAGTAATTTGGTTTTTAGTTTCTCTTGTTGCTTTTATTGGCATTTAATGACTTATTTTTTTATTTCAATCAAAAAAAAAAAAACATTTTATGAGAGTTTTTAATGCGTCAAACAAATGTGAGATTTCTCATTAAACGCCAGGCTAATAAAAATATAAAATTTATGTATTTTACATAAAAACATAAAATATATACGACTTTATATACAAATAAATACATGCCCTTACAATAAAGGAATTTTGTTTAAAAAAAACTGAATTAGGTTAGATTGGAGACACTTCTTGGTACAATTTAGACCACAATTAATTACCAAACCCGGGGATTCAACTTTCCCTAAAGCAAACCAATCCCACTCCACAATAAATCTTCCCAAAGCAGCAAATGTAGGTCGCCGTAGTCTAGTAGATAGCGTGTTGATTTATTAGACGTGAAGCCACGGTTCGAACTCCAGGCCTGACATCAAAACGAAATATAAAAAAGGATTCCTTCGGAGACTTCCTCTCAGCAGTTTTCTGGCAAAAAATCTAAGAGCAAATAAAATTGCCATGAAAAGTTTCTCAAAATTCTGTCGTTCGGACGCCGACTTTAAATTGTATGTCCCGCCACTCATGTACAAAATTAACACACACAACATAAGTGGTGTGAGAAGCTAGGTCGTAATGCTATTTATGTTATCCTATTAAGGATAGTCTTTTCCTCCTCTTCCTCAAACCTACAACTACTGCACAACATGGCACGCGAAATCTATAAGCATTTCTACCGATACATACATATATACATAATTGGTCAGTCAGTCAGGATTACGACCTAGTTTCTTACACCACTTATGTTGTGTGTGTTAATTTTATACATGAGTGGCGGGACCTATAGTTTAAAGTCGACTTCGCACGACAGATTTTTCAGAAACTTTTCATGGCAATTTTCTTTACTCTCAGAGTTTTTTCCAGAAATCTGCTGAGAAGAAGTCGCCGAAGAAATACTATTTGTATTTTGTTTTGATGTCTGGGGCTCAAACCCTGGCTTTACGTCTAATAAGCCAACACACTACCTACTAGACTACGGCATTTCTACCAATATGAGTCACAATTGTGCGATTATTGGCCTTTCGATCTCACTATAGAAAGGGAATCCCTCTTCTTATACATCCAAATCTATCAATTATGCAATCAATTTGAGCCTCCACATAAAACGAAAGAAGAACAACTAGTTTAACATAATCAATCGGAATACTTATGCCCTTTAAAATGATGAAGATTATAACTTCCACACAGCAATGCAAAATTCGGCAATGTATCTACCCAAATTCCCCTAGAAATTCTCCATCCATAGACGAGGACGATAGTCGAAAACACGTTTGTTAGGCACTTAATTGCAGCCTGGCTGTTAAATCAAGAAATTTCCAAATCCTGCCACACAACAAACGTTACATCGCTATCAATATGATCATGACTAGAGCCCTATAGTGAACAGTTTATAAAAGTTGCATATCAAAAAACTTAGTCAATTTACCACACCAGATTCTATAAAAAATTTAGGAGCCGTAGGTAGAAGGATCCAATGGTTACCTTTGGATATTCAGACCAGAAACACCCAGTCAGAGTTTTAAAATCAAATGACCCATTCCCAGGAAGTTATAAGAAGCTGTACAAGTAGCCGTACACTCACAATTGCAGCATTTCGTAAGTTCAAGTTGGGCCAAGATTTATCAGCATTAAACTTTACTGCCACCATATCAGCCATCTGTTTCAGTAGAAGATCAGAGGATACTCAATTTCGTATGGAAAATAATACTTCATATATCAATTTTTCTAGAGAAAATACGGCTGTAATTGGAATTTGTCGGTTTTACGGCGTCTGAGCATATCATGCTGTATTTCGAATTTGACTCCATCTACACAAAGACCAAGACACGCAACAATTAAACCCACCGGACCATGATATTCTCACGGGAAGCTAGAGCAACAAGATTTCAGATGTTTAGCTCTTACTCCGTTGCTAAATCAACAAGTAAAACTGTTGCAAATAAGAACTGAAGACACCGGAAGAGATTATAGAAAATTCATTGAATTCATTTGGGGCTGACTATGATCTGGAGGTGTTATTGGTCATACTTTTTAGATAATTAACCCTCTTAAGCCATAGTGTGATAGGATAATAATAAAAATTGGTTTATACTGAACCTTCAGTCGGGATTACAACTTTGCTTCTCACACCACTTATGTTGCTTGTGTTAATTTTATACATGTGTTGCGGGACCTAGAGTTAAAAGTCGACTTCGAATGACAGATTTTAAAGAAAGTCTTTAAGCTTTGGTTACCATAAATATTCGATTAGAGAGGGTTCGATAATATCATGATTTTGGAGCATTTGAAAGCCAATATTTGTTAAATTATTGCCCAGTCACTGCAACAAACATGTGAAAAAGTTATTGAAAATTAAGCCAGTGTTAACCATGTTCAATTCGTTGCTTCCGAGTAAAAAAAGTCATTTATAATCGAGCCCTACTTTACGCCCTTCATTAAGTCGTTCAGTACTTAAAGAAGTATGATTCAGGGATACTGTCGATCTATAAATTGTAGAAAACACTGTATCTTTGAAGGGGCATTGACAGCTTTTAAAATTTCTTTAGCTGCTCTTCACACCTAATGCTGTCAACCTGTTTGTTGACGTATCTGTTAAGGTACATTTACAGCTTTTAAAATGTCTTTGGCTGCTGTTGACACCTAATCCTATTAATGTGTTTATTGACCAAAATTGAACTCCATTGCTGATGATAATTTTTGAATAGAAATGAATTTTCCTCCTCAACAATACAAATTTTGATACTAGAATTCAATGAATTGAAATATTTTTCATCTGACGATCTTTCTACAGAGAAATAGCAGACTTTTGTACATATTTTTAACATTTCCACATTTTACGAATCTGTTGTTATACTGAAAAAATTATACTAAAAATCAGTTAAGCAAAGAATCACTTTTTATGACGTCAAGAACTTCAAAAGATGTTCTGAGTTATCATTTCCTAAAGAGGAGACATAACAACTCTTGTTTCTTCTTTTTTAAGCCCCCTTTATCATTTTAAGTCACCATTTCAATATTTCCCCTTTTTGCTTAACAAAAATCCAACACTTTTATAAACGACCTACATTCACATACTCACCTTATTCACCATAAACAAAGGAGAACATAAATACAAACACATTTAGCGTACGATTTTACCTCTACTTACGATTTATTTACAACCACCCTCAAAATAAAATAAAAAATTATTTTTTTTTCTATTTTACACACGCATACAAAAACAAAATTTGTTTTTGTTAAAATAGAAAAATAAAATAAAGAAAAAAGAAAGCACATGACTGTTACAACAACGCATACACTTCTAAACACAAAAACACACAAGTACCGCACGGCTTACATTTGAACGAACTAAAACATTTAGATGAAGACAAAGCAAAAGCATACACTCACCTATACACACAAATACAGCGATATAAGCATAAAATCACAGTCGTTTGATTCGTCCTCCTCGAAATTGTATGGAGAGTGGCAAAAAAAAAACGAATGAAAACAAAACCAAATGCTTTCGAAAGCTGCAAAAAAGCAAAACAGAAAAAATGGAAGAAGAAAAACAACAACAAACAATACTACTACTACTACCATAACGTTAATACACTAGTATTTGTGTTTTGTTTTTATTAAAAAAAATAACAAAAACACACTGAAAGCAAGAGAAATACAAACAACATTTCGTTTTACGAGCTTACGAAGTTGAAATTATAGAAAACGATGTCAACAAAACGAGTACGAATCCAAAGGACAACGAATGGAATATAACGTCTTATGGCAAATCAGTTTAACGTCAACTTTGCCGGCAAACGGTTGTAAAGCAACGGAAATTCATTTTTATTTTTGGGAAAACGTAAAACGAATTAAAATTTTTAAAAGAATTCACAATCGAATGTAAATAAAAAAAATAAAATTTCCTAAAAAGGAAATTGAAAAAATAATTTCAAAAAAAGTGAAATAAATTATTTAAAGTTGCTCGAAATAAATAATTGTTTGTGTATGTGTATTAAACAAAAAGATTTTATGTGGTAATCAGAAAAAAAAAGAAATTAAATTTCAAAGGAAAATTGTGTAAAAAAAAATAACGTATTTTTAGTGGAAAATCGCGTGTTCCCGCCATTTATGCTGATGGTTTGAAACTTCAAAAAAAAGTAAAAGAAAAAATTTTAAAATAATTGAGTGAATAATGTGACCAACTAGTTTTTTAAAAACTTATAAAATAACAATATCCTGGATCTTGTTGTAGGATTTGGTGTTGCAATAGGCAGGATTTGGAATAGCCACAGGCAGTTATTAATCTACCAAATTCTCAATAGCAATAACAGTCTGCATTTATATTATTGCACTCCACTCTAGTCTCTTAAGATGATAAATTATCCATCACGATTAATAAGGTGAAATTCGCGTTTGCAAACTTAATCTAAAGAATATAAAAAATTTTCAATATTTGGCTGAATTGTATAACAGCAACATATTCGCTCTCATCAGGTAGTATTTCAGGGCGAAGCTCACTAGTGTAATGGCAGCTTTATTTAAATTGTTAAGCAAAAAAAGTATATTTCTTAAGCGGACTACGCCCAAAATTTTTTACACAGCTTTACTCAATAGTAAACCGGCTTAAGCGGCTTGGCGCTATGATAAAAGTTTGAGGAAATTTGTAGTTTCATCAGACCCAAATTGTCCATGTAATCTAAATTTTTTTGTTTTTACGAAATTTTTAATAAAAATTTTCGCGATCGTGAAATTCAGGCAGTTCTACCTTTTAACTTAAAGTAAGGAAACTCACCACTACACACAATACAACAATCCAGTGCATTTAAAAGGATGTTAGATGGCATCATAGGACCAACAATAACATTTTCAACACCAGAGTAGTTGGAAAAAGCTTTGTTAGTGAAACTAAACAAAGCAGCAAAACAAAAATCGAAAATCTAATAATGAGATAGAGATACACACATGCATAATAAGTCATTACAAACCTTCAGTCAGGATTACGATCTAGCTTCTCGCACCACTTATGTTGTGTGTATTAATTTTATACATGAGTGGCGGGAGGAACGACAGATTTTTGAGAAATTTTTTTTATTAAATAAATAAAAATAGCTCAGATTTGTAGCAAGTGTTTGGACTTATTAAACGAGAGTACATGAGGTCAATCTGGAGCAACAAACTAAAATTCTTTTGGCGACCTTCTCTCAACCGTCCTCAGAAAAAAAACTGTAATAATAGATAAAGTTGCCACAAAAAAACTTCTCAATTCTGCCATTGGAAGCCTGTAAGAACTAAGTAAGATCCATAGATATTCAGTTAAGCTTGTATAGTTTCCTCCCTTCTTCTTCTGGCCTTTCTTCTTTACCTACATAGAAATTTTAATACAGCTATCAGAGAACATGTTCTCTGTCCTGAGAATTTAATAAGAAGCATTCTTGGGTAACCAGAACTTAGTGGCAAAACATGTTTAGCTAAAGAGGATTTAAAACTGACTGTTTGCAGCCGCTTTATACGCTGACTTCAAAATCGGTACCTATTTTTGAGGAAACAGCTGCAGGGCCAAAACATAATTATCGGCAGTTTGTTCCAACAAGACACACGAACGTTCCAATTAGCATACTCTTTCAAGAAGTGACCTTATTAACTGTCCTTCTCCTTCGTGCAATTTGTATACTTTGGATGACTGTTGATGAGGCTTCCTTAACTCATTAGTTTATGCCGAAAAACCAGCAACTCTTGAAATATTGGAAGATAATTTTCAAGTCACCACAATGAATTCAATACACAGCCGTGTTTACCTATATGATGCACTGTTTTTTCTGCCTCTTCACAGAAATCAATGATAAACGTATGGCATCTATGGATTCCGTGTCCAAAGAATCCATGAATTTAAGACTTCTATAACAGCTCTCCACTCCTTATAACAAATGTTAAAGATTAATTTGCTTACCTGTAGGATGGAGCTTTTGCCATAAAGCTTTTGCGGACTGTAGTGTAATCTACACCTCCATATACTATACGATTGGTAATGAATCGAATCTTGTTTCAATAATGCTCAAAAAAAGAAACCAATTGAGGATGGTTTCTTCGACCTCTGTCCTCTTGCTACTCCAAAAGCTGATATTGATCTTGCCATTTTATTGGATCAGGTACACAGCATAATCTAGTTCGATAATCTGGCATAATCTTGCCATTTCATCGCCAATTATTTCATTGTAGTTAACAAGCATAATCCCTTTCGATAATCTGACATAAGGTCGTTTAGCTAACTCTTACACTGCCTAACCAGACGTGACCTAAAACTAGGTCCCTTTACAGCCTTTTGTCCTGTCTAATAATCCTCAAAAATTATTGCTCTTAAGCTCTTCTGTATATGTTTTCTCGACTAGTTTGATGGCTTTAATAACCCTGAGAATTGCCATTCGAACAATTCTACATTCCGCTGGAAAACTATACGATTCCAGCATATAGGTTCCATAGACAAAGACACCTGCTACTGTCAGCGTCTTCTTCTTGGAAACGTTTGTAAAAATAACTCAGCCATTGCAGAGATTATCTGAATCTATACAGAGTTTCCTATCAGGTACTACAACACCCAGTTAAAAGTGAACTTTTGTGGCGATGTAATCCCTCTTACTGGCAGTAGAAATTAATTCAATCCGCTAGTCAAAATGAGTGGCAGTTTTGTTCCTTCAGCTACATTGAACGAGATACACACATGTATACATACGTAATTGGTCATTACAACCCTTCAGTCAGGATTACGACCTAGTTTTTCACAGCACTTATGTTGTGGGTGTTAATTTTATACATGAGTGATGGGACTGACAGTTTAAAGTCGACTCCGAACGACAGACAACACGACGACATAGGAAGCGCTTAATGAAAGACCCTTTATATATGTACACACCACAGACTACCCTGCGCTCGCTATATTTGGGGGTCAACAGACTTCAAGTTCCTGGTTGTAATTCAAAATTAAATTTTCTATCGAGAAATTCGTGAGAAACCGAATGTTGTACGTGGCTTTCTGGTTTCACAATATGTTTAAAAGTCAAGTTGGGTTAGGATTTTACGCCATTCATTCATAGAATCCCAGACAACACGACGATATAGGAAGCGCTTATTGAAAGACCCTTTATATGTGTACAGACCACAGACTACCCTGCGCTCGCTATATTTGGGGGTCAACAGAGAAATTCGTGAGAAACCGAATGTTGTTCGTGGCTTTCTGGTTTCACAATATGTTTACAAGTCAAGTTGGGTTTGGATTTTACGCCATTCATCCATAGAATCCCAGACAACACGACGATATAGGAATCTCTTAATGAAAGACCCCTTATACATGTATAGATCACAGATTACTCTGTGCTCGCTATATTTGGCGGTCAACAGACTTCAAGTTCCTGGTTGTAATTCAAAATTAAATTTTCCATCGAGAAATTCGTGAGAAACCGAATGTTGTTTGTGGCTTTCTGGTTTCACACTATGTTTATAGGTCAGGTTGGATTTTGATTTCACTCCATTAAACCCTGTGCTTCAAAAGAATCCCAGAAAGGAGTTAATTTTGTGCAGCAAATAATGCATTATGTTAGGTTAGGTCGAAGTGGTGGCTTTGATCACCAAAGCTGTGGTAGGTCCCAGCTTTAAGGCGATTTCGAACTACAGATTTTTGAAAAACTTTTTCATGACAATTTTATTTATTCTCAGAATTTTTGCCAGAAATCTGCTTAGAGGAAGTTTCAGAAGAAAAATTATTTCTTATTTCGTGATGTTAGAGATGTCTAGCCTGGGGTATGGGACTTTGAATGGCGACTTCAGGCAAGATATCCAATCCAATAAAGGAAAATTTTACAACAAAAAATCTTCATATAATTTTGATTGTTTTTGAAATAGATTTGTTGCACAAGCTCTCAGTCATAAAAAAATCTCATAATCTTTGCCAAAAAGGTACCAAAAGACCACAAACGCCATGTGGTCCCCTCTTTTCAGTTTTTTTTTTTTTGTTTCTTTGTTGTTAACAAACATGTTCTTTATTTTGTTTCTTTTTTTACTTTCGTCTTAAATTGTTATTATTGTAATGAAAATCCTTTTTTTCTTTTGTTATTTATAAACAACAGAACATATATTTTCAAAGCATTATTCTAATGGTCATTTCGTGATTTTTGTAATTATCATGAGAGAGAGTATGAAACCAAAAAACAAAGAAACTCAACTGAACTGAGCTGTATTACATTGAACTGAACTGGACTTGAATAATCCCTCTCCTCTATTATTTCAAATGCCTTTTTCGTTGTTTGTTGTTGTGTTTATTGTTTTATTTAAAGTACTTAAAGAGTATTTATTTCACATAATAGGACGGACGGACGGATGGACTTTTTATTTTTAATACAATATGTTGGCCAAACCATAGAGAACCACTTCATTCTATGCTAATTTGGCAAGAGCAAGCCAACAACAACAACAGCAAAAGCAACAAATATTTTTTGAAAACAATATACTTGCATAGAAACAACAACAAAAAATCTGTATAAATACATCCATTCATACATACATACATAAACCATTGACTTTTACTAGCCGCCAATATGAACACCGTCTGGTTTTGTTCTTGTAGTTGTTGTTGTTGTTGGTTAGTTGGTTTTGGTGGCCGTTTGGTTTCTATTTTTTTTTTCATTTTTTTTTCTGGTCAATTCGTTTGGTTTGGTAGTTGATATGCGTGTTTTTAAGCCGCGAAAAAAAAAAAATTCAAAATTATTTTGTGGAAAACCTCTATTAATACATACATACGTACCAGCAAACGTATTCAGCTTTCCACAGACAAATATTTTCTTTAACAACTAAATAACCCAGTGAAAGTAATTGAAGCCTACATACATACATAATTCATCATTACAATCCTTTAGTCAGGATTACAACCCAGCTTCTGACACCACCCATGTTGTGTGTGTTAAGAAGTCGACTCCAAATGACCGATTTTTTTTTTTTGAGAAACTTTTCATGGGAATTTTATTTTACTCTCAGAGTTCTTGTCAGAAATCTGGTGAGAGGAAGTCGCTGAAAAAATATTTTTTTCATATTTTCGTTTCGTTGGTGACTACGGCAAGAACAAGGCATGACACATACATACAATAATACATGAAGCATAATAGCTAACAATTTTTTTAAAATTGAAGATGGATCGCAATTCAATTCATTCAGACTCGGCTACAATCCAAGGGTGTAGCCCATAAGTTCAACTGACTTGTAAAAACGGAACGACAAATTCAAACAGTTCTTCAAAACGACTAACAACAGAGCTGTCCTCTTTAGACAGATAGTGAGGTAGTGGCATAGTTGGCGAGAACTCGTGAGTTCAAATCACAGCTCAAACGTTTCGGATATAAAAAAAATATAAAAAGAAATATTTTCCTTTGGGCGACCTCCTTCCAGCAGTCTTCTAGCAAGAGCTCAGCGTTTTAAATACAAATATGGCTCTTATTGCCATCTAGAGATTTGGCAAATAAATTTCATGAGTTTCTAATCCATGCAATGTGGCAGATACTGAACATAAAATAGCCATAATTCTCTACAAATCAAAGCTTCTAAGCAGAAATGAAGAGAAGTTTCTGTTATTCTTAAATGAAGTGCTAAAAACGTTCGCGAGCTGGCAGTCCCATATTTTTCACATATCAGGCGGTGGTACCCAATGAATTATTAGGAGATTATCATCATATACGCCGTCTTTGACGTAGCCCTTCATAACAAGGTCCAACGGTGTCAAGTCCCATGATCTTAGAAGACAATTAAGGCTTCTAGTACATGAGATTACTTCTTCTGGAAACTTCAAGTGCAACAAATTGTAGTGCTTTGTGTGTCGTAGCGCTGTCTGGTTGAAGCCATATACCTTCCTGCTTATATTTTTCAATTTCAAGCCAAATATGTCGATTATCAGACGGCCATAGTGCCGATGGAAAGGTTTATCCCGTGTGGTTTTCGAAAAAAGTATGACCAAAAGGCACCTGAACACCACAATGAACAACAAATTCAATTTCTTTTCTATTTCCACTTTAGATTTCTGCCAGCCCCATTTGCGTCATATTGCTTATTAGAGAAACCACAGAGTAACAAATGAGCTTCAGAGCTGAAGAAAATTTTGTTTTCCGATTTGGGGTTTTGAATGATTAACTGGTTTCATTGTACTGTAAGTAGAACTTTATGGGAATAAAGGTGCACATACAGTTGCAAAATACTCCATAACGAGACACAAGATGTGCGGCCCTTGCATTGATCAACTTCGTCCCTACTTCAATGGAATTCGGTCAGTAGAATCAATTCTTGAGAAAGCTGTGAACACAAAAAAATCTAATTATACGCCACAGTTTCTATAACAGAAGCGATATTTACACTGCGCTGGCCACGTCAGTAGCTGTTACTTAATTGGTCATTACAATCCTACAATCATTTAGTTAGGATTACAAACAAGCTTGTCACATTTCCCATGCTGTGTGTGTTCATTTTATAAATAAGTGGAGGGATCTACAGTTCAAAGTGGACTCTGAACAACAGATTTTTGAGAAACTTTTCATGGAAATTTTTATTTACTCCCAGAGTTTTTGCCTGAAATCTGCTGAGAGACAGTCGCCGAAGGAATATTTTCTCATATTTTGTTTTGTTGGAGATGCCTGCCTGACCTGAGGTTTGACACATGGCTTCACGTCTAATAAGCCAACACACTACGTACTAAATTACTCCGAATTTAATTTAATTTTATTTTCCTTTTAATTTTAACTTTTCCAATTTTGATTTCATTTGAATTCTATCATTGGAATTCAATTCGTTTTTAGTTTAAAAATTTTTTATTCTAATTAAAAATAGTTTGTTTTGTATTTGTATTTTTCTTTTGAATTTATTTTCGTTTACTTTTAATAAAATTGTTTATTGGGTTATCACAGGTATTTTTACCTTCTGTCTGCAGTGTTATTTCAATGCATATTTATGCAGCCTCATATACATCGTAATGTTATTATTGTAAATTTTTGGTGTTGTTGTTGCTGTTGGCGTCTTTTTTTTTGGTTTTGCAGCTACTGGTGCTGTGTTTAATTTAACAATATTGTACCATAAACATACATATGCATACACATACATACTTATATGCAAATGCATATGCAAACACTGACATAAAGTCATAAAACTATAATGAGCCTTAAATACCAGAGAAGTGTGTTGTTTGTGGCTATTTTTGGTGAGAGAGATAGAGAGAGAGAGAGAGAGTACATGTGTGTGTATGAGAAAACGACCGATAAAATGAGAGTGAGAGTAAATGTCGTTGTTGTATTTGTGGTTTTCTTTTATTTTTTATTTTTTTGGTTTGTAAACATATTGCCAATGCTACTGTATTGGCTGCTGTTAAATATTTGTTGCTGTAAACAATAATAAAACATACACATACATACGCAAACACTAACGCAATGTGTACATATACGCAAAATATCAGAAATTGCACGCCATATACATATGTATGTATATACGTTGGGGCATTGTTATGTGCATTATGTTTGTGTGTGTTATTGGCTGCCAATATATGTATGAATGGATTCAAATTAATTAATTAAATATGTATTAGTGACATTGATAGAAATATTTCTACCAAAATAGCGGTGGCCAATTATTTTGCAAAATTAATACACTGCGAGAAAAGTATAGGTGGCATACGAAATGATTTCGAATTCATTTTTATTACTAACAAGCAGTTGGAATGAATAAAATTTAATGGTGAAATATTTTTTAAATTTCCTTTTTATGCAAACAAATCTCTCAAAGTCAAACTCACAAAAAATTAATTTTTCCTCCCATTTTTTTTCGAGTGTAGAATTTATGAAAAATAGCCGTGGAAAGAAATTTTTTATGCAACCGAAGTCAATTAATTTATTTGTTGTGATTAAAATTATAATAATGCGCAGGCATTTTGTGTAAAAACTGATTATGGAATTAATTGTTGAAAGTAAATGTTGAAATATTTCATTAATTTTTTAAAAACAACAGACAACAATAAACATGCAATAAATATTTGCAACGATTAATTTTGAATTTCCAAAAACATATAACATATTAGATGCCTTAAATATTTTAGAATTTTAATTTATAATGAAAAGAAAAAAAAATTAAAGTAGTTAACCATGATAAATTATAAGCCTGCAAATGGTTTAAAAAACAAAGAGAATTTGTACATACTACTACTAGTACACAAGCAGCGATGTAGGCCTTGTAAAGGGTCCGCCAAATAACATTTTTTGAAAATGCTTTAAAAAAAAACTACTGAATATTTTCTCAAATTTCTTTTTTATATGAAAGTACAATCCTTCCGGTTAATAATGAAAAATAATTTCATTCAAATGGCTGCCTCGGCTGGCCATGCCTGGTAGCCTACACGATCGGTCCAATTTTTAAGCACATTATCGATTGTGTGCAGCTGTATTTCACCAATGGCTTCACGAATATTGTCCTTTAAAGCGTCAAGCGTCAAAGCGGTGTCAAATCGCAGCTCCGTGGTGGCCAAACGACATCAGCTCTGCGGCTAATAATGCGATCTTCAAAAACAGGGAGCAAAACATCGAGTGTAGCTTCGGCTGTGTGGCACGTAGCGCCGTCCTGTTGAAACCAAATGTTACCAATACCCGCCAAGATCAAAATGAGCTTCATCTGAAAAGATGATTTTTTTGCCAATATCGGCATCTTATTTGGCGGACCCTTTATGTATCTCATCATTGTTATCGATCGCCTGAAATCATAACCAGAATTTTGATTGCGTCAAACCCACTTGGTTTATGTAGAGTTTTGGTCTTTTTTTATTTTTTTCCTTTCCTTGAGCATACCTTTCCAAACATTTGGTTTCCCAGAAGTTCTCTGTAAGCCCTCTGCACATCACTATGGCATGCCTGGCCTTTACTGAAATGCATTTTGAATGAGTCCTTCATGTTAGATTACTAGCCATTGATACTCCAAGATATTTTACATTTATTTTTGGGATATTGTCGCACCCAGGAGTCGCTTATAACCATAAACATTTCATTTACCTACTGTCCATTGAGTCGTATATCCCTGTTTACGGGCTTCTTCGATATCATCTAGTGTTGAACGTTTATTTATAATTTTTGCTTAAAGAATAGTTTTTAAATTTTAGAAATTAAATAGAAACTCTTGAAAAATATTTTTTCTTCCAGTTCTATGCTAAGCAAATAAGCATTTGAAAAAGTTTAACAATTCGTACGTACGTAACACTTCAAAGTAAAAACTTAAATGAGGGTAAAGTAATGTGCGTGTTAAATTTGTGTAAATTACTAACTAAATACTGACAGAAAAGCTATTTAAAAAGAAAAGGAAAGCCAGTGGAATAACACAATCAAGAATTTGTTGCATGTACTTATGTGAGGCACCCACTCCTCAGTACTATATTCGAGTGCATATTTTGGCAACCGTACTCTTATGCCAAGTAATACATTTTTGTGCAAATAGGCAAACATGTTATACGAATGCTTTGTGAAAAAGTTAATAAAAAAAAATGATAAGTAAATAAGGCAACTACTTTACAGACACTGAAGTTGTTAGTTAGGATATCTTAAGAAGAGTGCAGTTTCTTTTTCCAAGCCAATATGAGTGGAGTGTAGACATAATATATGTTTTAGGATATTAGAAACAAGTGAATAACTCTAGTCTAGTAGGTAGTGTGTTGGCTTATTAGATGTGAGGCCTCGGTTTAAAGCCGAGGTCAGACATCAAAATGAAAATATTTCTTCGGAGACTTCCTGAAGAATAAATCCTGAAGAAACTGAAGGTCCCAGCTGTCAGGGACAAAATTAACACATCCAACATGTATGGTGGCAGAAACTAGGTTGTCATCCTGACTAAATAGGTTGTAATGATCAATTCAGTAAGAAGGTAGTTAATGAAATAAAATTGAATAGAAGTCGCCGTGGTCTAGTAGGTAGTGTGTTGGCTTATTAGATGAAAAGCCAGGGTTCGAGCCCCAGGCCAGACATCAAATCAAATACAAAAAGTATTTCTTCGGTGACTTCCTCTCAGCAGATTTCTGGCAAAAACTCTGAGAGTAAATAAAATTGCCATGAAAAGTTTCCCAAAAATCTGACTGAAGGGTTGTAATGACCAATTATGTATGTGTGTGTAATCCAAGCGGAGTTCTATGCCATTGAAAGATGTGCTCAATTCCACTTGGATAGGAGGTATAAAAGGCGGGTCATAAAAATACTCTCTGAGGAGCTTCCAAGCCATCATTAGATACTCTATGCTCTTCTGTTGAGTGTCGGCAGATGACTGTATATAAGTACAGTCAAAGAACAAAGTCTACATACAGCGTTGAATGTAAACCTTTTTTCCCGGTGATTTTTATCACATTGAAGAGTGTGTTATAGAATTACTTAAAGAAATTACAATTAAGAAAGTTTGAAGACAAAAACGAATATAAAAAATATAACCTAGAAATTATACAACTTTGTATGCAGACTTTTTTCTGTGACTGTATATCGTTTTGTCTACTGTTTGATGTAAAGCTTTTACAAGGAATCTTTAGCGAATAAGGTATAGCTGTTGTTATCTGACAATTTTATGAAAGAAAATTGCTCAACACCTAATACCCTACACATGACATACTTAAATGTAGAGTGTCACATAGTCGTAGAACTTAACCATCTCAATAACTACTCAATTTATTTTAAACATATTTATAATGCATAATAAAAATTTATTAAATTAATATGAATTTTAAAAAAATAAATCTACATTTAACCGATTTTCTATAGAAAGAGAGAGAAAAAAAATATTGTGTTTAAAAATAATGAAATTTATACAATAATTTTAATACAATAACAAAAAAATAAATAAAATAAAAATATATATTAAAATAAAAAAGAAAGAAAAAAGAAAGAGAAAATATGGCCACAACAATTGTAAATAAATTAATTTATTTTGAAATAAGCGGTGGCAGTAGCAGCAGTGGCCGTGGCCGTAGCAGTGGCATTAAAAATATTCACAACATGCCTACGCAACCAATAGCGACGTTTTTATTCATATTGATACTGATGTGCCACAGAAGTCATTTTCATGCCATCGAAACAGCTGCCGATGTATTAAGTAAGTGTTGTGTCGTAGTTGTAGTAGTATTATAACCTCTAGTAAATAAATTTATTAAAAATTAAAATATTATTGCGTTTATTATGATTAATATTAAATAAATATTATAATTTTATTAATAAAATTATATTCTATGATTATGAAATAAATTCACATTTTTCATTTTAAAAATCCAAAACAGCATATGGCCGTATAAAATTACTTGACTTTAGAGAACCTTTAAATCATTTATTCTCTCTTTAATTAATTCATGGTATTTTATTTATAATATTTATCTTTGTATACAAAATAAACTACTGTTTAAACTAATTATGAACTCTATATATGTACCTGGGCCACCACTGAGGCGTATAAATTATAATCAATTAATGCTTAAAATATTAATCAGTTCAACTAATTACAAAGGATATTAAATAAACACTTCACTTTAATTTTCAATTAAAATAAACAGCAAAACGAAATATTAAAAAAATTTTTCAAGCATAAATATTATTAACCCTTAACATATAAAAGCAGAATAATTGGGTACGTATTAGCTTAGGAGATTAACTGCAGCACTTTTAAAAATATTAATATTTTCCTGGCCCTATTAAGTAATATTCAGTGTGACAGTACCAGAAGCAGTTCAAATAAGCAATCTTAAGCTATTCCATCAGCTATGTAGACTTCATCACCTTAATCATATACGTCTACATCCGTCTATATCAGTCTATATCCGTCTATTAACCCTTAACATGAAATAGCAGAAGCTAAGGAGATTAACCGTTGGGAAAACGCAAAAGCAATCTCAAGATTTTCTATCACCTTAATTATATCCGTCCGTATCAGTCTATATCCGTTTATATCCGTCCATATCCATCAATATCCGTCTATATCCGTCTATTAACCCTTAACATGTAATGGCAGTATATTTGGGTACCAAAGACATACTAGCTAAGGTGATTAACCGTAGCACTTGAGAAAATATCAGTATCTTCTTGTAATATTAGTAAGTAATATTCAGTGTGACAGTACCAGAAGCACTTCAAATAAGCAATCTTAAGCTATTCTATCAGCTATGTAGACCTTATCGCCTTAATGATATACGCCCATATCCGTCTATATCCGTCTATATTCATCTATATCAGTCTATATAAATCTATATCAGTCTATATCCGTCTATATCCGTCTATATCCGTATATATCCGTCTATATCCGTATATATCCGTCTATGTCAGTCTATATCCGTCTATATCCATCTATATCAGTCTATATCAGTCTATATCCGTTTATATCCGTCTACATCCGTCAGTCTGTATCTGTCTATACCCGAATATATCCGTCTATATCAGTCTATATCCATCTATATCCATCTATATCCTTTTATATCCGTCTATATCCGTCTCTATCCGTCTATATCCGTCAATATCCGCCTGTTTTAATTTTAGTAACAGAAAATATTCAGTGAAATAAATTTATTGAATATGTTCACTTAGACATGAGTTTATAATTCACAGGAAAACTAAAAAACGGCTGCCCTAAACCCGCTGCCATATTGTATAGCAAGTACCATGATTTATTATTTCAAAACTAGAGTCAAAACTCATTTCTAATTACAGTATCTACCGGGGTGAAGTGATGATATATTGTGTTTTATTTATTTCCTATTGACTCTCCGTGCACCATAGTTTAGGTTAAGTCCTATAACCACACATAATCCAGATAAGTTCTCCTTAAGATCAAATCATTAAGCTGTTCTATTCAGAGAAAAAAGTGCTACTGATTCTCGTTAGGAAATATCGTACGGTGAAGTCTGTCTAGACTGTCTTATATGCAATGTCCTTTAACCTTATTTCACACTGTACTCCTTTGGGCAAGACTTGGCGTTAACTTTCTTCTTATTTAAGTTGTAACTTCTATAGAAATCGAAAGAAAGGAAGTTCAATTAAGAAGTCATATTTCTTAGAAGTTATATGAGCTTAGAAGACGCTGTATTTCGGCTTATTAGCCGAGAACGCGAGATTCAAACCCCAAATCAAACATCTCCAACAAAACCGAAACATAAAAAAATATTTATTTGGCTCTGTCCACTCACAAGACTCTGAGAATAAATAAAAGTGTAAGTAAGTTGCCTTAGATAGGAATATTGTAGCTACAAAGCAGCTGCCTTATTGTGCAGCAAGCACCATGAATTATTACCCTAAAAAGTAGACTCAAGACTTATTACGCACTGCAGTTTCTAGCAGCGAGAAATGCTGATGTATTTATTGCCTATTAGGGTAGGCGAAGTGACCACATATAATCAAGTGATGTTAATACCCTCTGGCATTCAGTATGTCTGAAGTAACTAGTCGAGATTTAAGAAGAAGTTCAATTGATCCAACTAGAGTGAAATCTATGTCAAGAAATTTTCCGTTAGAGAAGTAAGTGAACTGTGCCTATCTCAACCAATTTGCTCTTAGTGTAGACCCTAATTAATTGAGTAACGAATATGAAGCTCAAGAAGTTTTTCCTATATTTTCAATAGGAAATAACAAAGAGCAATGGGTGCGTAAATTAGTGCATTTGACGCAATAAATCGATTGTAGCATGAGAGAGTTGCACCATCCTATTGAAACCAAAAATCGTTCACATCAATACCATGAAGAGCGGGTATAAAAAAATCAGTTAGCATTGTGCGATAGGTGTCTCCATTGACCGTAATGGTTGCACCGTCCTCGTTTTCAAAGAAATATGGGCCAAGGATGTCTCAACTCCACAAGCCGCAACAAACAGTCACTCGTAATGGCTGCATTGGCTTCTTTAAGACTACGTGTTGGGTTTCTGAGTCCCAATTATGGCAATTTTGCTTATTATTGTACCCATCAAGATGAAAATGAGCTTCATCGGAAAAGATGATTTTTTTTGTAAAGTCGACATCATCGTGCAGTTTCTCGTTTGCTCAATAAATCCCAATGTTGTTCAAGCGTAAATCGATTCATTACGTTCAGTAGAGATAATTTACTGAATTTTGTGACGGAATAGAATGACATACATATTGCCAGATTCGAAACCGCCAGGAAAATTAAAAGTCCATCAAACACTGCTTACGTATGCAGCTATAAGTAGCAGAACTTTAACGTATTTTAAAGCAATTCTACTTTAAGTAACCAACAGTTTTGATTTTGAAATAATTCTGCATTTACTTGATAGCATTTTCTGCATACATATGCATGTATTAATTTTTTGTCGCATGGGCATAAAGGATTTACTTTTATCAGGAATATGGGCGTAAACCGTAACCGGATGTAAAATTATAATTTTTAGTTGATGTCCAAGTATATAAAAATTATTCTTGAATTTATTAACTTTAAATGTCTAATTAAACATTCAAAATCTTTATTTATATCGTGCTTCTCTTTCCAGCTGATCCCAAATTTACTTTCCCCATCGCAAATGTTACTGCCTCAGTGGGTCGTGATGCATTCTTAACGTGTGTTGTGCAGGATTTGGGCTCCTATAAGGTATGTTTATGGTATATTGTGTTTTGCGTTTTGCTTTCTACTCAATTGAAATCCTTTTTTAATTAACATAAGTACTTATAAATATTTGCTTACTTTTAAAATGTATTCTTTAATCTTCAAAATTACCTCGAAACAATTGCCCAAAAATAAAATGGATTTGATGGTGATGAAAAAGAGGGTGGGTTTTTATATTGATGAAAAAGGGTATACAAGTAAGGCATTTATTTCGTTGTGATTTAGTGTAATTGAAAACATTCCAAGAAAAGAAAACTATTAAAACAACGTAGCAGAAGGAAGGTGACTCTTACCGAATACTTTAATTTGTAAGAAATTGGAAAAACAATAGAACATGTACTGATTAGTTATCATTCAAAGAAATACTGGTCTTGCAACAGGGACTTCTGAACTTTATCACATGATAATGGTCATCTTATTGAAGCCATACCCGTCAAACAAGTTATCATTTATGCAGTCTGTTTTGCCAAACCGCCATGTATGGATAAAGCATTCAACAATTATTATTAATAAAATTGTCTCATCAAAATGGTTGCTGTCTTCACTTCCCCCATATATGATCGTCATAAGTGTCCTACTGAGACGACTATTCGCATTGTGGTGTTAATTTTATATATGAGTGGTGGGACCTCTAGTTTAAAGTCGGCTTCGAACGGCAGATTTTTGACAAACTTCTCATGGCAATGTTATTTACTCTCAGAGTTTTTGCCAGAAATCTGCTGAGAGGGAGACGCCGAAGAAATATTTTCATATTTTCGTTTTGATGTCTGACCTGGGACCTTACTGCTAAACTATGGCAACTTCACCAATACCAATACGACGACAAAATTTAAGATCGTCCAAAATCGTCCATGGATAACGGTGATGTATCCATGAGAGCGCACAGGAGAATCCGACGCAGTCAATTTCGTGTCACAATAAGAACTCGGCGCTTGGCAGACCGCAACTTGACGAATTATACATTGTGAGATGGGCTTGCGTCCTTACAAAAATCGATTAATGCAGGAAATTAAGGTGAATGACCACTTACAACGACATGTGTCCGCTGAATGCTCTCTGAAGCATATTGTCAATTGACCCTTATTTTTATTGAAAAACCATTTTCAGCGATGAGTCAAATTTTTGGATGAAACGATATCAATCCACATAAGATCCAAGAGAATCCAAGGCATCCTGATAAAGTGACTGTTTACTGTGGATTTTGGTCTGGCAGCGTCATCGGTCTTTGAGGTCCAATCCACCCGAGACCCAAGAGCATCCAATGCATTTTGAAAAAGTCACTATTTGGTGTGGATTTTGGGCCAATATTGAGCGATATTTCTTGGAGGACAACGACGACCAGGCCATCACTGCCAAATGGGAGCACTTTACCTGGATTATTAGCAGCTTATTTGGACTTGAAATTAGATCATCTAGCCCCCAATGACACATGGCTTCAATAGAACGGCATTTCATGCAACACAGCTGATGCCGCATTGCATAGAGGGACTTAAGGGCATGGAGATCTTACAATTAGACCCCGTTAGACTTTTTCTTGTGAGGTTTTACTAAGTCGTAGGTATATGCGATTAAGCCACAGTGGTCCTCGGTCAAATTTATCCTGATTTATGCGCCCGAGTTATGGAAAATTGGACGGTTTGAACGTGCTCCACTCATAAACGCCATGTCGGACATTTGAATATTGCTATTTTACTTCATAAACCATTTATAAAAGCTTTTATTTTCATTTATTTTTTAATCTCTTTTAACGTAAATCCTTTTATTACCACTGATACCCTTTTGATTACAACACTAATTTATGAAAAAAAAAACGCACCCTCACAAAACAAAAAATCCTCCACAGCCATATAAAGTACCAGTTGAAAGAGTTTCTTTACACGTATGTGCGTATGTATGCATGTGTATTTGTGTGGGAAATATGAAAAGCCATAAAATAATAATTTAAAGAGACTAATAAGTAATTATACCCTTGAGTCTGCTTGATTATCATTCAAGGAGAAAAGAAAAACGAAAAAGTAACGCCTGTACAATAGGCAACAGAATAAAGTCTATAATTGAACATCCATACACACGCGCATTTGAAATAAAGGAAACAACAGGAGGAACGGTATGAATGAAAGTGAGACAGTCAGTCGAGTTCGATTGTAAGGTATACTATAGCATATTAATGTGTGCTACGAAGTTAGCTACGAAAGTTATATTCCTTTTTTTGTTGACAGTGAATATTATGTTAACAGAGGCTGTTAAGTTTACAAAATTGAAAAATATGGAAAAGTGATGAAAGAAAATCTTAAATAATCGCGAAACGCAGGTTCCCTTATGGTACGTTACTTGCAAGTGGAGATGTAGACGAAGAAGCTCATATATAAAAAAATTCATGTCATTGACCAAAAATTAAAGTTATCGACCAAAAAATGCAAGTCATCGACCTAAAAAAGCAAGTATTCGAACAAAAAGGTGCAAGTCATCTTTAAAAAATGCAAGACATCAACCGGAAAAGTTATAGTCATCAACCAAAAAAAAATGCAAGTCATCGACCAGAGAAATGTAAGTCATCAACTAAAAAAAATACAAGTCATCAACAAAAAAATGAAAGTCATCGTTCAAAAAAAATTCAAGTCTTGCACCAAAAAAGATACAAGTCACCCACCAAAAAAAAGCAAGTCATCGACCACAAATATTCAAGATATCGACCAAAAAGTGCAAGTCTTCGACGAGAAATATTCAAATCATTGACAAAAAATGCAAGACATGTTTCAAAAAAATGCAAGTCAACGACCCAAAAAATTCAAGTCATTGACCAAATATGCAAGTCATCTGCCGAAAAACGCAAGTCATCGACCGAAAAAATGCAAGTCATGGAATCAAAAAAATGCAAGTCATCGGCCAATACAAGAACTGGAAGCCATCTATGAAAAAGCAAGTCATCGACAAAAAGACTACAATGCGACAATTTTTCCCTGTTTATATTGAAAATTGTTTGTTGCTCAGTTGAATCAAACAGGTAGCTTCGTGGCCTATATATCCGGTCCCACATAAAGCTCGACCATAAGAAAAACTGTTTTCGCATCCTTGACACCATGGCTATCCAGCTAACCAGGTCTATTTCCCCCACAATTTCATCTTTTACTCAATTTGACCGATTTATATTGAGCACTTTAATTTTTTGCTAATTTGGCCAAAAATTTAGGTTCTGTATCTCCGGTCCCAAGTAACGCCCGACAGTAAAGAAACCTATTTTAGAAGCCTTGACGCCATGGCTATCCAGTACATTACGTCAGAAAATCGCACTTTTTTAAATTTTATAGAATTTTGCCCAATTTAAATACGGATTTTACTTAGTGGTATAAAAAAGTTCGGTTTGTCGGATATATCTCCGGTCCCAAAGATTACTTGGCCGTAACGAAAACTTTTAGAATTCTTAAGTTAATAACTACCCAACCCACCATGTGAGAAAACCCCATCTTGTAAAATATTATAGAATTTTAGCCAATTTATGGAGGACATATTTGGTAAAAATTTTTGATTTATTAACTTCTGTAGGACTCTACAGACTTTTTATATTGAAAGTTGCTTACTCGGCAATTTTACTAGCGTTTTTAATATCCAGAGTTGCAAAATTAAAATACAAACTCACAATACTTTAAGCCTTCTGTAGAGTACAAAGAAATTATACTTAATAAATCTCCAGGAGCAATAATAGAAAAGGGGCACAACACAACAACTAAAGAAAAGCTTCAACAAATTATTTCATATTAAACACTTCAATGTTTGTTTACAAACAAAACAAATACAACAACAGCAACAACAACAACAATATAAACACAGCAGCTAAACATGCCTCAATACACAACAATAGCATGAACAGACTCACACACACACATTTACAGTATTCCACTCTGTTTTTACTCTCCCACATAAACAGGTTCAATAACAAACCAGCCACCACCATCATTATTTTCATCATTATCCTCTATAGACTGACTTACTCCCTCTCTCTCTGGATACTTTCTTTAAAACCAATTCCCGTTTGTTTTTTTATTTACTTTGCTGTTGTTTTTGTTTTACCACTTTTTCACTTTTTGTAAGTTTTTTTTTTGGAGTTGCTTTTATTTAAGGTGAGAATTATAAACATTTATGCCGGTCTATTAAGCTCTCCCTTTACTGTTGTTGTATTTTTTTTTGTTCCTTTTTTCTTTATTCTCTTTGTGTGAAAGCTTAGTCAAGCCTTTGAGTGTGTAGAGATGTACATGTGAGTGCGTGTATGTTCCTTGTTGTTCGGTTTTATATTTCCCTCTCCTTTGTATTTGTATTGACTCCTTTCCTCTTTCTTCTTCTCCTGTTTTTTTGTTCTCCACAATTCATTCATTTGTACTCGTATCACTGTGGTTTTATCTTTCAGCCTATACGGCATGCAAATGAGTGTACGAATGCGTGTGTATGTTTGTGTGTGTGGACAATATCCCAAAAGTATATTTGATGTACCGGGCATAAATACTGTCGGATAACATCTGTAGCCAATTGAACAGTGGGTATGATGGTTAATTAAAAAGTAATGGTACGATTTGTGTGCTATTTTTCTTTTGATGATGAGATAAAATGAGCGATTATCAGCGCTACAGTCAAACTAAATTGTCCTTTGATTCCTAAGAGAGTATAGTATAGCATTGTAGCACAAAGAAACTATCAAGGTTTAGAGCAGCAAGAAAATAAAAAAATTATATTGTTTTTGTTAAACACGTATCAATAATATCAAGATAACTTAATGTACAGAAGCCTATATGGTAGTTGACTTGGTTGAACAGTATGATCGCTCTCACGTTCTGGAATCTTACGACAATGAGCGCATATGCTACATAGCGAGGTTCATATCTGAAATTTTTTTCTCACTTAGTCAAGGATTATCGTATTATTTTTTCAGATGTTTTAAAAACACTAGTAAGACTAAGACTGCCATGATACAAATGTGTTTACTTTTCGGAAATTACTTACGTACTGAGAGAAGCTAGATCATAATCTTGACTAAAGAGTTGCAATGACCAATTAGGTTATGTAGGTAGAATTTTTTAACGTTAAAGACGTATCCTACTCGGATAAGGCTCTAGATTAGATTTTGAGCATAAAACCGTGGAAACAAAAATTCGTCAATTTGTCTCCGAGATACTGCCTGTCTGTCTATGGGTAGTCATTTAAGTATCATTGTATTTCGTGAATATGGCATTTCATTTACTTTTTATTGAACTACACTTTTGAAACAGATCAGCACTCCTTTATCCAATCTATCGGTTTAAATTTGAATCATCGGTTATTTCGAATCTGGCAATACTAATGTCATTCTATTCTGTCACAAAATTCGGCTTGCGGAGCGAAGGCATCATTGGCCCACATTTCTTTAAAAATGAGGACGGTGGAGACACTAGTCGCACCATGATAACCGATTTTTTTGCATCCGCTCTTCATGGTATTGTTGTGAACGATGCTTGGTTTACAACAACTTGCCACACATCTCATCCCACAATCGATTTATTGCGTCAAACGTTTGATGGCCGTTCAATTAGCCAAAATGGTGATGCCAATTGGCCGCCAGAAAGCTGCGATTTGACATCGTTAGACTATTTTCTGTGGGGCGCCATGAAAGAAAAGTGTTATGCGGACAAAACAGAGACAATTGAGCGTTTGAAGGTCAATATTCGTGATGCCATTGCCGAGAAACGACCCAGTGCGTTAGAAAAAGTGCACGAAAATTGGTCCGCTCGAAAGATGTACTGTGAGGATAGCTGCGGCAGCCATATGAATGAAATAATATTCCATTTTGAACCAGAACAATTATGCTTATTGTATTTTAAAATCTAAACTTTTAAATTTCCCACCCTATATTACTGTGAAGTCGCCATGGTCTAGTAGCTAGTGTGTTGGCTTATTAGACGAAAAGCCAGGGTTCGAACCCCAGGCCAGACATCAAGACAAAATACAAAAAGTATTTTTTCGGCGACTTCCTCTCAGTAGATTTCTGGCAAAAACTCTGAGAGTAAATAAAATTGCCATGAAAAGTTTCTCAAAAAATCTGTCCTTCGAAATTGACTTTAAACTGTAAGTCCAGTCACACATGTATAAAATTAACACACACGACATAAGTGGTGTGAGAAACTAGGTCGTAATCCTGACTGAAGGGTTGTAATGACCAATTACGTACGTACTGTTGCAGTATATTAATACATATTCTTGCATTTGTTCCACTGTACTCTATCGGCTAACATCTGTAGTCCATTATTAAAGATATTATGTGTTTGCTTTTTGTCTGTTTTATTTGATTTTTTTCTCTTCTTTTAATGATGAGCAGGAAAATAGCACAATTTTGGGGACACTTTTGTTGTGATATGTATACCACTTTGAATCCAAATTGCTTCATACTATAATTCTTAAAATAAACCTACTTCATGTGCATTCATTCTTTCATTGTTTACTGACACTATGGTTCGCAACTAATAAATCAAAATTATAATCAGTGAGGCCCATGTACCCAATAATTTTACTTTTTATTGACAAGCGTTTAGACTGTACCTTGAACAAATCAAATTCCCAACTTCAGCATTTCATTACTGCCACTTTTTTGCTTTCATCTGTTTTATTGTTTTCATTTCCTCTTCCTATTGTTGCTTGTGTTTCATTCGAAACATATTTCCTTCTTTTGTTTCTGCATCTTTTTTACTTCTTTGTGTTTATGTTTCGGTAAGTACGTGTACGTGGCTGTGTATATACAATATCAGGCTAGGCAATCATTTTCATCTTTACAAATTGAAAATCTACTGAAAGAGATTGTTGTTCTCTCTCTCTCTCAATCTGTGCCAATTTTTCTTCTCCTTTTTTCTGGTCAGTTTTGGTTTCTTTTACTCTTTTTTCTTTCTTTTTTTTCCATTGGCATTATGTCCTGGACCATGTTATACTGTTTTCAGTTGTGATTCCTTATCAAATGGTTGTGTTAACAACTGTGTGGCATTTGATTTGGTCATGTTATTACCATTGTATTGGTATTTTTTTAAATAGCAGTCATGGGGAAGGGGTGCTTTTGAATTTGCCTTTTTTTATGCAATACATACACATACGATGTGTATCATGATATGATTGTGTGTGTGTGTGTGGTTTTAATATTTTATAAATTAACCGCCACCTTGTTAGCGTTCATTTTAATAATGTGTTGTTAATTACTGTTTTATTGCTTTGATGATGATGTTGTCGCAATGATGTGTGCAGATAAGGAAAATTAAGCAGCATTTAATTGAATTTACATTAAGTGTTAAACAAAAAAAACTTGAAATTTATTGCCCACTGTAGTGGGAAAAGCATAAAGGGTTTATATTTTATATTGAACGTGTAAGCATATTTCACTGATTAAAGCAATAAAAACCTTGGGAGTTTAATTCTAATTGACGAATAGAAGCACAGAGTGTGGACTATACTGCATTTAATTCTACACTTCAGGTTAATAATATTAACCTTGATTTTCATACTTTACTTTACTTCTCAAAGCCAAATGCCTTGAAAACTATAAAGAGAATAGACACAAGCCCAATACAGACAAGGAGTGATGCAAGCTTGTTTTCGCCCAACTTACGGCTGCTAAAAAATAAATACAACTACGAGCTATATAGTCGACGCCAAACTAAAGGATACAAATAACGCATACAACATGGATGGTAAGAGAAGCTATGCTGTATGCTGTAACCTTGTTAAACGCTTTACTATCAACAAAGGTGTTGAAGTAATCGCCGTAGTCAAGTATATAGTGTGTTGTTTTATTGGACGGTAGGCCACGGTTCAAACCCCATGTCAGTTATCTTCAACTAAACGAAATATGAAAAAATATTTCTTCGGCGACTGCCTCTCAGCAGATTTCTGCCAAAAACTCTGAGAGTAAAAAAAGAAATTTCCATGAAAAGTATCCTAAAAATTCTGTCGTTCGAATTCGACTTCAAACTATAAGTCCCGCCTCACAGGTATAAAATTAAGACACACAACATAAGTGGTGTGAAAAACTAGTCTAGAAACTAGCCTGACTAAAGGGTTGCAATGTCCAATTGTGTATGTATGAAGGCGTAGAACTCCAGATTGATAACTAATTTACGAATAAAAACAGTAGATCAAGTCTATTCACAACAGTAGATCAAGTCTATTCACAATGAATTTTGTTAACAAATGAGGACAATTTTAACCGAATTTCTTGAGTTCAATAGACAAATTTTTGAACTATCCATCTGGGCTTTTAATAGGTTAGCAATCATCATTCTGTTGAAAGCACAGAGAGTTCACATCAAAAGCATATATAATTGGTCATTACAACCCCTTGTCAGGATTACAACATGTTTTCTCACATCACTTATGTTGAGTCCGGTAATTTCATACATGAGTTCCAGTTTAAAGTCGACTCCGAACGACAGATTTTTTTGAGACACTTTTCATGACAACTTTATTCAGAAATACGCTGAGTGAAAGTCGCCGAAGAAATATTTTTTTATATTTCTTTTTGATCGAAATGTTTAAGCTGTTATTTCAACCGTGATCTCACGTCAAAAAATGGAACATACTATCTAATAGACTATGGTGGCTTTGGGTGCTTGAGAAATATGCAAAGACAATGAAACTGAAGAAACTAAAAAAGTAAATTCCATGACTACAAGACCACAAAAGCTCGATTCTGTAATACACCCAGTATAATAACACCTGATAGGGAATGCTTAGGATAAGTTCGGTGGATAGGCTATCTTCACGAACAGATCCATATTTAGGACCAGCTCAGGAGCATTCAAGCAGAATGTTATGTCTTGCATTTTGAAACTCTAGGGATTGTTAAGGCAACGAAACTAGTCAGAAGAAATACAGCGCAGAACTGAAGAGTAAGAATTGGTGTGGATTGACACCTTAGAAGGGCCATACTTTCAGGTCATTATCATATAAAAAATTAGCATTGCAATTCTAATTTTCTAAGAAATTCTACTTCAAAATACAAATAAAAAACCGATAGTGTCGATTGCTTTTCTTTAAACTAGCAAAATTATCGATGGGGCGGACTATTGATAGGTTTGCGACTCCAGTGTGGAGGTATAAGAGGTTGTAGAACGCCCTTAAGAAGGATAATTGAATTAGATTATGGCTGATGTAAAGGGTCCGGCAAATAACTTTTTTTTTGAAAAAGCTTTTAAAAAAAACCACAGAATATTTTCTCAAATTTCTTTTTTTATTTGAAAGTACAATCCTTCCGGTTAATAATTGAAAATCATTTCATTCAAATGGCCATGCAGTAGCCTACACCAGAAGATGCCGATTTTGGCAAAAAAATCATCTTTTCAGTTGAAGCTCTTTTTGATCTTGGCGGGTATGTACACAAGCAAAATTGTCGTATTTGTGGCACAGAAAACCCGCACGCATATATTGAAAAGCCGACGCACCCAAAACGAGTCACTGTTTAGTGCGGATTTTGGTCCAGAGGCATAATTGGGCCATTTTTCTTCGAAAATGAGCAAGGAGTGGCCGTTACAGTCAATGGCGATCGTTATCGGGCCATGTTGAACGAATTTTTGTTCACAAAAACTGAAGAGGAGGATATTGGCAACATTTGGTTTCACTAGGACGGCGCTACGTGCCACACAGCCGAAGCTACACTCGATGTTTTCCGCCCTGTTTTTGAAGATCACATTATCAGCCGCAGAGCTGATGTCGTTTGGCCATCTCGGAGCTGCTATTTGACACCGTTGGACTATTATTTGTGGGGTGCTGTCAAAGATAAGTGTTACGACGACAAGCCAGAGACAATTGATGCTTTAAAGGACAATATTCTTGAAGCCATTGGTGAAATACAGCTGCACACAATTGATAATGTGCTTAAAAATTGGACCGATCGTGTACGCTACTGCATGGCCAGCCGAGGCAGCCATTTGAATGAAATTATTTTGCATTATTAACCGGAAAAATTGTACTTTCAAATAAAAAAAGAAATTTGGGAAAATATTCAGTAGTTTTTTTAAAGTATTTTCAAAAAAAAAGTTATTTGGTGGACCCTTTATAAGTGCAGGACTAATCTTAGGCAGTAGCAGGAGGGAATAATGAGTTATTGTGTCTTAACAGGGCATGGCCCTTTCAGACACGGGATCAACTGATGAAGTAGGATATCTCTCATTTCTGTGTATCAATTGAAGTCGCCGTAGTCTAGTAGGTAGTGTATTGGCTTATTAAACGTGAGGTCACGGCTCAAACTTCAGGTCAGACATCTGAGGGCAAAACGACCACTTTCTCTTAGTAATGCTTAGTTCTGCTGGCAAAACCTCTTCGCGTAAATAGCATTGCCATTAGAAATTTCTCAAAAATCTGTTGTTCGGAGAAGACTTTATATCGGAGGTCCTGTCACTCATGCATAAAATAAACACTTGCAACTTAAGTGGCGTGAGAATTTAGGTCGTAACCCTGACTGAAGCGTTGTAAAGACTAATTATATATGTATGTATGATATTATCAGAGTATAAGATGGTACTCGCGAATATCTGCCAAATTCAAGTTTATGTCATCGAAGCATCCTTCGATGCTGTATATAAACATTCCTTTGGCTTATCAAATTCCTATAAACCAAACTACTGTATCGTGAGTCCATCCGCATTGCCACCTCGTTTTTCTGAATACAATTTATTGCATATTTCTTTTACTTCTTAATTATACCATGAGTTGTTCCCCTTTACATTGAAAACGGCCTGTAAATTTGTGTCGTTATTTATGTGTTTGCGTTTATGTGACAAACCTTAACGACAAAGAAAAGAAAGAGACGAAGAAGCTAGTGTAAGTTAAAGTGAGCGAAAGAGAGAATTACTTGGAAGTGTAGTGTGATTTTACGAAATAACCTCCATAAACAGTTAAACATATTATGGGTTATTGTTTGTAAATTATGTTTTTATTTGTTGCTAATATAACCTATACCCTGGCAATAATAACGCCATTCACACGCATTTTTATTGAGTTATACATACAAACACACACATACACATACAGGCACAAATGTAGGTCTTCCGTACTTATTTCCTTTTTATAAACAAAGGGATTTTTATTCTTTGGTTTTTTTAATAAGAAGAGGGAAAGTGCTTATTTGCCGGCATGAGAAAGAGACAGAGTGGGAGTAAGAGTAAGAGAGAGAGAAAAAGAATTCATGTGTGTCTTGTTTTAGTACTTTCAGACACGCACAAATGATTAATTGTACAATTAAAGTAAATTTATTTGCGATAAATCAGTCTATTACATCAATTGAAATAAAATCATAACGTTTTACGAAGAAAATATACGTGGGCGGATTTATAAATAACCGAATTGTCAATTATACTTTTATACATATACACATATGTACATAAATAATTGGTCATTACAACCCTTCAGTAAGGATTACGACCTAGTTTCCTACACCACTTATGTTGTATGTGTTAATTTTATACATGAGGCCTATCGTTTAAAGGCGACTCCGAACGACAGATTTCTGAGAAACTTTTTATAGCAATTTTATTTATTTACTCTTAGAAATTTTGCCAGAAATCTGATGAGAGGAAGTCGCCTATGAAGTATTTTTTTCATATTTCGTTCTGTTTGTGATGTCTGAACTAGTGTTTGAAGCAAGGCCTCATATCTAATATGCCAACACACTAACTTCTAGACTAAGGCGACTTCAAGGAATGCATTTGGATCAATGATCACCTCTAAACTGTTTGTAGCAGTCGATCCAAACACCTTTTTACACATTTCGGAAGGAATTTCGGCGATAACTTAATTATTTTTAAAATGCTCCATCATTAAGAGATTATCCATGTAGACACGGTTTTTGATGTACCTCCTTATATTATGGCATCAAATCGCATATTTTAGGTTACCTATTGAAGTCAATAAAACGTATAATTACTCTCTCTAGAAATTTTTATGCATTAAAGGCTGAATCGGTTGTGTAACATGGATAGTAGCGCTATCTTTTTGAGACCACATACGTTTCAGTTCATAATCTACAATTGCAGAGCCAAAAAAAAAAACGATTATCGAATGACTACATATACCTTCTTACTTAATTGACCATTAACAACCCCAGCAAAGGACAAGACATCCTTCCAGGAGACTCTGCTTCTTGCGCGCCTACGCCAGTTAGTCACACCAAACGTTGACAGTCATCCTCTTCGTCGATTTCCGCAAGCCCCTGCATCAAATACCCATCTCGCCGGAGTTTTCTCCTCCATTCGAACGACATGGCCGAGACAACGCAGCTGCTGGACGTTAATACGCTGCACAACGTCCATGTCGTTAAGGAGCGCATACAGCTTACTGTTGGATCAGATGCAGAAATCATCGCCAACTCGCCCAGGACTGAAGATCTTAAGTAAGACTTTTCTCTCGAATACTCTAAAGGTTGCTGCATAAGTACTTAATAGTGTCCATGCCTCTGTGCTATGAAGAAGTACGGGAAGGATGAGCGTCTTGCGGAATATTAGTTTTGTCGGGTGGATAAAGTGCTCTCAATTGAGGATAACAATTCTTTCAGCATAACTTTCTAAAAAATACTGTCATATGACACCTCCAGACTAGAATGCGTACCAAACAGTCATTTTTCTACTGGATGCAATAACTGTAATATAATCATTCCTCGATTGTCGAAACCTATTCGCGGCAATCTTGCTTGTTGCCCTATTATTTTCTTCAATATTGCCGTGAAGAGTTGTCCTAGTCCAATGACCATATGATCTATTGTACTTCCCCAAAACTTTATAGGATATCCCTATAATATTTCCTACAAATCTGTTGCCATACCAAATTTCCGGATGCTGCTCAATGTCAACAATGACAATTATCTGTCTGGCACCTGACATGCAAATAATTTTCCGCAGATTCCAAGAATCAGCGTCTAGCTTGCCTGGGTACCCGGGCACGGGGACATTCCTGGTAACTGTAGTGTTGATGAGCTTGCCAAAGCAGGTACACTACCTCTGGAACCCTCGCAAATCGAATTGGGTGTGCCACTAGCCTTGGCAAAATTGGCCATTAGGCAACAGTTCTATAAGGACGCCAACGTATCCTGGAAAAATGAAGAATCTTGATAGCAGACGTACCAACCAACTATTCAAACTCGATTGTCAAAGTCAACTCGATCACAGTGGCCCTGTTTACAAGTCACTGCGTTATGGGAAAACATACGGAAAGTATTCAACTCCCTTCGAGCGACTACTGCCGAGGTTATGGGTCTGCTGAAGAGGAGGAAACTATTATCCAGTTTCTTTACCAATGCCCATCTCTCGCGAGCCGCAGATTTAGGTTATGTTGCTCTCCAATCCTTGTCAGCTTAACGGAGCTATCATCCAGTGATATCAAGGATATAGCTTCGTTCATAAAGCTTTAAGGCTGGTTTCCAGCTTAGGCGAGTCGTGCTTTTACTGTGCAGCTGCCGCGCTGACCCGTGGCATTACAATGGGCTGTCACACGTACTCAAGTGAGCTTTTGGTTAGTTCAGGTTGCTCTGTCAAAAGATTGTTTACCAAACTCAGGTTATTGCTAGTGAGTCTGTTGCAAGTCTCAGATCACCTCTTATTGTAATTTCCCAATAAAAAGTTCGATTGTCTCAAATGTACTTGGTTTGAGAAGAATCCTTGCCCCTCTTTATCTTTATGTTGCAAAAAAATTGTTTTAATATCTTATAAATTGCACCTTGCCTACTACAATCAATTGTAATACAGTTACAAATAATCATTTCAAATGCTTAGGTGTGGGTGCGTGTGTGCCTGTGTGCATGACGACTAATTTAACTGTTTATGAATTATTCTCTCCTAAAACGTCAAAAGCAGAGTAACTCACCAGCTTAGTTCCGTAAGTCAATAGGACTAAAATGTGAGTTGAAATTATGCCAATTAAGCGTTAAATGCTAAACGATGTTAAGGGGTTTAGGTCAAGCGACCACTTTAAAGTGATAATAAACGTTTAAGTCTCTTAATTAGTATGACAGTTTTATTTATATGTGGATGTGGATGTGCATATGATTTAATTAAGAAATAATTTCTCTTTTTTTCGTTTCTTTCCAGGTAGCCTGGCTGAGAGTGGATACACAAACAATATTAACAATACAGAATCATGTCATAACGAAAAATCAACGTATTGGCATCACCAATTCAGAGCATAAAACATGGACAATGCGTATCAAGGATATTAAGGAGAGCGATAAGGGCTGGTATATGTGCCAGATAAATACGGATCCAATGAAATCTCAAATGGGGTATTTGGATGTTGTGGGTAAGTGTGATAAGTAATTAATTAAATCGTTAGAATCCATTCTGTAGTTGAACCTGAAGTCATAGTTGATGAACAACTGTGTAAGGTTCAAACATTATACTCTAATGTTGGAATAAAAGCTTTGTAATCTATATACCAGGCTAGTCAGTAGGCAATAGATATCGTCAACTTCTGAATATTTACCTTGCAAGTAACCTACCGGTATACAATCAGTCTGAACACGCAATTAACCTGCAAAGCAAAACAAATCATGATATGCTTGTCGCCAAAATTCTACAAGATTGTGACTCCTAATGTCAGAAATAAATCTGAGTCTTTGGTACTGGCTTGAAAATGTGTGGGCAAACTGGAGGTGGAACTACCTCAGAACTTCTACATGATTTATCCTCACGAAATACAGTTCCAGTTTACATGCAAGATGTGGTGTGTTGCAAACGTTAAAGTTTTGTTCACTGTCTCGCAGAGAAACCAAAGTTTAGTCACTCAAGTTTCTAGCTAAACACAGGGAAACATAATGTTCCTCGCTGATAACTAGGCAGTGCAACATACCCTCACATCAGCTAAGTCTCTTTCCAAATTTATCACTCTATTTCATGTAAAATCCTATCTACACACATAATTGGTCATCATAACCCTTCAGTCAAGGCTACAACCTAGCTTTTCATACCACTTATGCCGTGTGTGCTAATTTTATCCATGGGTGGCGGCACCTACAGTTTAAAGTCGACTCCGAACGAGAAATTTTTGTGAAATATTTTCATTGCAATTTTTTATTTACTCTCAGAGATTTTGTTGAGAATAAGGAAGTCGCCGAATCAATATTTGTTCATACTTGGTTTTGTTAAAGACGTCTGTCCTGTGGTTTGTTGGTATAACGGCGCCCCACAGAAAATAGTCCAGCGGTATCAAATCGCAAGCTTCTTGGCAGCAAATTTGACACAGCATTTAAGCCAATTAAACGGCGCCATCAAATGTTTGACGCAATAAATCGATTGTGGCATGAGATGTGTGGCAATTTGCACTATTCTGTTGAAATCAAACATGGTTCATAGCAATACCATGAAGAGCGGGTACAAAAGAATCGATTATCATGGTGCGACAGGGTTCTCCATTGATCGTAATGGTTGCGCCGTCCTCATTTTCAAAGTAATATGAGCCAATGATGCCACTACTCCACAAGGTGCACCAAACAGTAACCCGTAATGGGTGCGCTGGCTTCTGTAAGACCACATCTGGGTTTTCTAAACCCCAAATACGGCATTTTTGCTTATTAACGTACCCACCAAGATGAACATGGGCTTCATCCGAAGAGATGATTTTTTTGTCGACATTATCATGCATGTAGTTTCTCACACCACTTATGTTGTGTGTGTTAATTTTATACATGTGTGACTGGACTTACAGTTTAAAGTCAATTTCGAAGGATAGATTTTTTTGAGAAAGTTTTCATGGCAATTTTATTTACTCTCAGAGTTTTTGCCAGAAATCTGCTGAGAGGAAGTCGCCGAAGAAATACTTTTTGTATTTCGTTTTGATGTCTGGCCTGGGGCTGGAACTCGGGCTTTTACGTCTAATAAACCAACACGCTACCTACTAGACTACGGCGACGTAGGCCTATCCAGCGAAGTGAAAACGAAGCGGATGGTCATATGCCTTCAACTCTTGAACCATTTCAACTTTGTAACTGAATTCCGACGTCAACTGGTGCATGAAATGTTCAATTCTTGATAACGATGATGAGTTGATGTCAGCCACAGCTTCGACATTTTCGGGTGTACGCACTATACGAGCATGGTCACGTCTTGTCGCATCAACAATGAAACCAGTTTCACGAACTTTTGCAATAAAATTGCGTATACCGAGCACTGTTGCTCCTTCTCTGCGACCAAATTTTGAACGACATTTTCGTGCAATTTCCGATCAATTGCCTTTGTTTTGGAAATAAATTTCCAATAAATCCCACCGTTGTTCAAGCGTAAATCGATTCATTACGTTCAGTAGAGATAATATACTGAATTTTGTGACAGAATAGAATGACAAGTATTGCCAGATACGAAATAACCGAGCGGTTTAAATTTAAACCGATAGACGGCCCAACTGTATAAATATTTATCATGTTATCATGGCTTTAACTTAGCAATTATGTCAACTCTTTCAGATGGTTGTCAATAAAAAAGGAATTCGCAGTTAATTTTACGGCCGTAAATATGCCGGAATAAAATGAATTAATTTTTGTCACTCAGAAGACAGACAAAAATTATAATAAACGACAGAAAAACAAATGAAGCCAGCCTCCTTGTATGGCTGTTGAGTATGTGATTTAATTTATTAAACACTCAACATATGTTGACACTTTGCCAACTATTTAAAAGCCACTTTTATATATAAAATAACGTTATCAAGAGAGAACAACAGGCCAAAGAAGGGGGTAACTTAATAATGAAACATAAAAAAAAACAGAAAAAAACTTTCATAAAGAAATTTAAACAAATGTGGCAATGAGAGAAACAACAATAATAACAACAACAACAATGGTTATAAACAATAACCGGATATCACCGGAAGTGGCAAAAAAGAAAATGTCATAACAAAATGTCTGCCAGTTTAAAAACACAAAAACAATCGCAGACAAGAGAAATGAAGTGGAGAGAAGAAAAAAAGGAAATTTAAAGCAACAATACAACACCAACAAATAAAAGTTCATATTGTTGTTGTTGTTATTGCATTTGTTTTTGTTTTTATTTTCGGCGAAAAAAAAAAACAAAAAAAATATGAAAAGAAACTGAACTATACCACAATATTGAGGTTAAATATGAACAAAAATATAAACGAAACAGGGAATGATAGTTAACACAACAGTGCAGGAGAGAGACAGAGAGAAAGAGAGTGAGCGTGAGAGTAAGAAAGGATACTTGCCAGAGAGAGATAGAGTATAGAAATTTAATTTTAGTGGCAATTATGGTAACAATTAATAAATGGCATAAATGGCTATCTCGCCAAAATACCTGCTGTGCATATGAACAGTTGTGGCAACATACATACATGGCTATTTAATAAGTTGAACTGCAAATAGCCATAAGGTGCTATGGCAAAAAAATATGCGTTAAATGTGTCATAATTTTTTTATTTTAATTTTTATTTTTATTAAAGTATGTTAATAGTTTAAGGTCATCTTAATTTAAATGTCATATAATTTAAAATTATTGCCACAAGAAAGATTATTTAATATGAGATATTCTAAATTCAAGGATAAATAATTAAAACGTGACCATTGTAATGAGAACTTCATTTTTATTTTTTTGTAATTGATGGGTCATGATCGAAATTATGAAATAAATTAAGTTATGGTTTTAATACAATACAATTTTGATCATGATATGGAGTGCCAAATATTCCAGTGAAAAAATGTAAAAATGTTGAAACCTGCAGTATTAAATACTATAATGTAAACATACTATGGAACATTCTCAATTATGTCCTCAATCGTATATATAAAAATGAATGTGTGTTTATTTGTTTGTGGGTTTGTTTGTTTGTTTAAAGTCTATAGACGGCTAAACGGCTGGACCGATTTTCTTGAAATTTTCACAGTATGTCTGGAAGGAACTATAGGCTATTTTTTATTTTAAAATTTCAAATAGGCGAGGTGCCACGCCTACATACCCAATAAGTATTAAATGTCGCATATAATTGCAACAGCTAGAGTCCTCAAATTTTGTATGGACGACTTTGAAGTATATATGAACAAAATGGGCGGATTGGCTATAGTGGGCGTGTCACCTCCCATAGTCTATATATATATAAATGAATGTTTGTTTGTATGTACCTTATAGAATCGTAAACTATGCCTTTGATCATGTTATGATCTTTAGCAAAGTTGTTGCGCATGAGCCGGGGAAGGTTTCTAAGTTGGTACGACCAATTTACGACAGATGGCGCCACTAAAAATTACTAAAAATGTTTTAAATCGTAAACTGTGTATTTGATCATGTTATGATCTTTAGCAAAGTTATTGCGCATGAGCCGGGGAAGTTTTATAAGTTGGCATGACCAATTTAGGACAGATGGCGCCGCTGAAAATTACTCAAAATTAATTAAATCGTAAACTGTTCATTTGATCATGATATAAACTTTAGCAAAGTTGTTGCGCATGAGCCGATGAAGATTTCTAAGTTGGTACGTCCAATTTCCGACAGGTGGCGCCACTGAAAATTACTAAAAATGATTTAAATCGTAAACTGTGCATTTGAGCATGATATGAACTTTAGCAAAGTTGTTGCGCATTAATCGACGGAGGTTTCCAAGTTAGTGCGATTAATTTCCGATAGATAGCTCTACTGAGGATTATTCGAAATGAATTGAATCGTAAACTATGCATTTGATCATGTGTTGATCGGACAAATACATTTTAGGCCTCAGACATTTCAGGCCTCATCATTTATGATTTTAATAACATTTAGTATACATAACTCATTCCCGTAAAATGTCAATAACAAGTTTGAAACATTTTAATCTTGGAATTTTTCAAAAAATGCTGTTGGGTTCAATTGGATAGGGTACATTGTGAGATTCTAATAAATTTAAACGCATTTTTCATGTCGTTCCCATGCAATCATGGCGCCAGAGCGACAAGCAATTAGTCAACCTATACCTCAAAAAGCATTGAGACTGGAAAATCTTAGAGTACAAGCCGCTGAGGCCCGATCGAATACGTACTTCTCAGGCCCGTTTATCTGAATCATTTGGACAACGGGAAAAAAATCTATAAAATGATTCAAAATTAATTGGACATTTGTGTAATGTGTTTCCTTCAAATTTATTTTTGTTGGTGGCGCAGTAACACGCGCAGGGTACAGCTATTCGAATATAAAATTGAGATCATTTTACTAGAAATAATGAACTCAACAGTTCATTGCTAATCTAGATTGTATATATATAGATTAGATTGTATATATATATATATATATTGACCCAACAATACCATTGACAAACTTGCCAGGATCAGTTCTAAGGGCTCTGAAGTAAGCATCAGAACAGCCGAATAATGAAAATGTGAATCATTGATCACATCAAAAATTGTTAAACTTCTTCTAAAAATAATAAAGCTCGTCGAATCAATACTCCAAGAAAGGAAAGAAAATGTTATGGTCAAAGTTCCAAGAAGAAAGAACTTCCCGTTAAGCAAAAACTGGAGAAATATTGAATTAACATCAACTGTATACAGAATAAGTAGGTTCTAGTCATTGCAAGGTTTTAGTCAGGATTAAAACCTAGTGTCTCACAACACCAATGTTAAGTGTGTTAATTTTATCCATAACTAGCAGGAAATACAGTTTAAAGTCGATTTCGAACCACAGATTTTTGAAAAACTTTTCATAACAACTTTGTTTACAATCAGAGTTTTTGCCTAAACTGCTGCGAGAAGTTGCCACATGAAATTTTTCATTATTTCTTACGTTCGAGATGTCTGAACTACGGTTTGAACCGCAGTCGCTCGTCTAATAAGCCAACACACTACCTACTAGACTACGGCGACTTAAAATTTGCAAGTCTCTTTCAAGATAAATTAGTTTCTAACGATGGTACCGTCATATGCCTAGATAACAGCAAAGGTAAGAGTAAAGGAGTTCTCAAAGACGCACTTCCCTAGCTGCCCACATCATACTTTTTCGTTCCTCGGTCACTTAAACTGAGGTGCCCATGATGTAACGAATATACTGATCTCAGAAAACCGCATTAGATATGCAGCGAAAAACGTTCATAGTTTCAAATCTCCAGATAACAATGATATCGTACAAGTGGTGCTACAGAGGCTGATAACTTTGTGGGCCTGCTTACATTCCTCTGTTCATCGCTCATACTTTCGTCTGAACAATCGTATCATGTTCAGGTAGATAGAAGGATGGTTTCTGATTCCATAATATAGACTTCCAGTCCAGTCCTATTTTCATCTGTGCAGCATTTAGCGTAGAGGATTTTCGAACGTATATCAGTTTGACGCAACTGGCCAGGTATTCTGTTATTCTGGCAGATATCTGATTATGATGTACATATCATTTCAACTTCTCAAATATATACAAATATTGTAGATATCTTTGCGGCTTTTACGCTTATCTAACCCCAGCAGCAAGAAGATTCAACTATTGTAGATGGATGACTAAAGACTTCTGTACACAGTACACAATATAAACGTCTCTTCTAGCTATGCTACCTTACCATAAGTCCATGAGCGTAACAGATTGTTGTAGCATAATGCCTAACAATTGTGTCTGATTGTAAGGTTCTCATGCCGCTTTTACAGTCACAAATTTGTCGTGAGTTACTCCAAACCCACACAACCACAGCATTCTAATTATAATAGTAGATAACATAAGTATCTGTATTCGAAGTTGTGGACTAGTAGGCAGTGTGTTGCTTTATTAGACGTGAAACTACGGTTCGAACCCCACGTCAGCATCTTCAATAAAACGAAATATGAACGAATATTTCTTTGGCGACTTCCTCTCAGCAGATTTCATACAAAAACTCTGACAAAAAATAAAATTAAAAATTGTCTTGAAAAGTTTCTCAAAAATCTGTCGTTCGGAGTCGCCTTTAACAGTAGGTTCCGTCATTCGTGGATAAAATTAACACACACAACATAAGTGGTATGAGAAGCTAGGTTGTAATTCTGACTGAAGGGTTGTAGTGACCAATTATGTTATGTATATATTCGGAGCGACTGTATTAGATATGGCCTCAAAATAATAAATATAACGAATATTTATTTTTCATAGAAGCTTCAGTCTAAAGTAAAAATCAATCCAGTTCGAAATTCTTGAAGAAGTTCGGGATTCTTCAATTCCCGTGTTCCGATCCAACTTCGACCTAAACGAGAATACTCCACTGTATCATAGAACCCTACCTTGAATTAGAATCTCTAACATAGGCAAAAATATTACGTTGGATACCATATAGTCAGTGGTTCAATCAAGAAGTAACTCCTCTTCTCCTGAGAAGAAGACGTTCGGCTTCCACCATGAACTTCATTTTAGCTCTTAAAATTTCTAAAATTATAATAAAAAAAATATATCGTATTTGGTCGTGTATAAAAGGAAAAAGTTAATTAAAATCGATATCACTATCTGGGGAACTAAAGGGTCCGCCAAATAACTTTTTTTTTTTTGAAAATGCTTTAGAAAAAAAACTACTGAATATTTTCTAAAATTTCTTTTTTTATTTGAAAGTACAATCCTTCCGGTTAATAATAGAAAATAATTTCATTCAAATGGCTGCCTTGGCTGGCCATGCAGTAGCCTACACCAGAAGATGCCGATTTTGGCAAAAAAAATAATCTTTTCAGATGAAGCTCATTTTGATCTTGGCGGGTATGTAAACAAGCAAAAATGTTACATTTGGGGCACAGAAAACCCGCACGCATACATTGAAAAGCCGACGCACCCAAAACGAGTCACTGTTTGGTGCGGATTTTGTTCCAGAGGCATAATTGGGCCATTTTTCTTCGAAAATGAGCAAGGAGTGGCCGTTACAATCAATGGCGATCATTTTCGGGCCATGCTGAACGAGTTTTTGTTCATAAAAATTGAAGAGGAGGATATTGGCAACATTTGGCTTCAACAGGACGGCGCTACGTGCCACACAGCCGAAGCTACACTCGATGTTTTGCGCCCTGTTGTTGAAGATCGCATTATCAGCCGCAGAGCTGATGTCGTTTAGCCACCTCGGAGCTGCGATTTGACACCGTTGGACTATTATTTGTGGGGTGCCGTCAAAGATAAGTGTTACGCAGACAAGCCAGAGACAATTGACGCTTTAAAGGACAATATTCGTGAAGCCATTGGTGAAATACAGCTGCACACAATCAATAATGTGCTTAAAAATTAAACCAATCGTTCATGCTACTGCATGGCCAGCCGAGGCAGCCATTTGAATGAAATTATTTTCTATTATTAGCCGGAAGGATTGTAATTTCAAGTAAAAAAGAAATTTGAGAAAATATTCAGTAGTTTTTTTTAAAGCATTTTCAAAAAAAAAAGTTATTTGGCGAACCCTTTACATTGTGATGTTTAAATTGTATTTTTGCCAGCTGAAAGTATGTCTTTCTTTAACATGGGAATTAAAAGTATCGTAGAAAATTGCTTTCAATATGGAATTTTCAAATAAATTTCTATAAATTGCTCATTAACTAATAATAAATCATTTTTATATTCTATTTCCAGTTTAAATTTGTATAAAATTTATTAAATTTTTCTCTTTTTCTTACGTTTTATTTTTTTTCTTCTCTTTTCATAACTTTCTCACCACAATGTTCAACTTTCAACAATTTGCACTTGTTCGAATAATAACTACAATAACAATAACAACAACAATAACAATAACAACAACAATAACAAAAAATAAAAATTGTAAAAATTAATTACTTTTTAAATACAATGCTTAACACAATCAACAACAATAATGCAAATCATTAAAACAAATGATGATGATGGCGGTGATGATGATGATGATGATGACTGTGTGATGGCGGTGATGGCAACGTCTAATGAAAATGACGATGACGACGATGATGACGGCAAACCATAATTATGATGAACAAAACAATGCTGATGATGGCTAAATTACGGTGGATAAAAAAACACAACAACAAATTAACAAACAATAACAACAACAATAAAAAATTATGTTCCAAATAAAATCTAAAAACCATCATGCAAAACAACCATTAATTTGTAATGAAAAAATGAAAAAAATCTGAAAAAAAAATCACATGAAAATCAAATTCAATGAATTAATGAACGAAAAATGAACGAACGAACGAACTTTATTTGATGGTGAATTGTATTTACGCAAATGTAAATGTGTTTGTAACACTTTGTGGATGTATATGTGTGTGTATTTGTATTGGAATTGTTGTAATAACAAACTTAACACTTCCTGTGGATTGAAAAACGAAACCCAAAAAAAAACTCATGCACTCTCTCTCCCTCTTTTAAAATAACAAAAATATTCTCTTGTTACTCTATTGATGATAACAATGTGTGCTTGTGTGTGTGCGTGTAAAAAAAAACTCCATGATGTTGACCATACATGCATGTATTCTTACATGTGTTTGCATATGTATAAACTCTCGCTCTCTTTCTCTCCCTGTTGTTGTTTTTTTTTTTTTTTGTTTTCATATGTTTATCTTGCTATTTAAATGAAAAACAACAACCACAATAACAGTGCCACCGGATATACTAGATTATCCCACCAGTACGGATATGGTGGTACGCGAAGGCAGTAATGTGACGCTTAAATGCGCTGCTACCGGTTCACCGGACCCGGCAATTATATGGCGACGTGAAAATGGAGTAGCCATTGAATTGGCCAACGGTACTGAGGGTAAGTCCAGTTCTATATTTTTTCATTGTTTGTTTGTTTCCTCGTTTATAAACAAAAAAAATCCGGCATACAACGCGTATAAAACATTTTCACTAAAACAACAGCACAAACAAAATCGTATGTTGAGTGTATAACGGCGTTCCGTTTTTTTTTTCGTTGTTGTTGAATGAAGTTATTTTGTTTGCTCCCAAATGAAATAACGGTTTTTTGCTGATGTTTTTTTTCATTTTTAAGAGTTTTATCCGCGTGATTTTGGTTTGAAATTTCCTGTAGCACGTAATACTGAAATCATATGCTGGCGTATAATTTTTTGTTTCTTCTCCTTCTTTTTCGTTTTTGTTCATTTGTTCGGCAGCATTTCTTTTGTTATTTGTTTTATTTGCAGGGGAAGTATACCAAAAGAATTTTAAAAGCCTTTTTAAACATTTTAAAATTTTTTTAATTGGTCCACTGAATTTATTTTTTTAATTGATGTTGTTGATGTGAATCTCTTCGTCTATAATGTAGTATGCATCCATTTAATTAATAATAGTCTAGTCTAACCTCTTCCTTAAGCAATCTTTAGTTACAAACAGACAATCTAGCCATCTAAACGGCGTAAAGTAAAAATCGATAGGTAGTTGGGTTGAAGCAGAAAAGAACATAAGATCTCATGCCTATCAGCTGTCATGTTGGTTTGTCGAGAGATCATTATTAAGCAATGACGACTATACTTCTATAGAACGCCTTTATACTTCACACACTTCCTAATATACTTTCAGTGTAGAGAACACTAACTTATAAAAGCTGGGCAGTGACATGAAAAGTAATTCATCGTTTCGATATCCTCTAAGCATGCCCTGCTTTTACTCACTACTACCTATCGGTATAAATTTGTATCTGGCAATACCTACGACATTATATTCCGTTACAAAATTCAGTATATTATCTCCGCTGAACGTAATGAATCGATTTACGATTGACCAACGTTGGGATTTATTGGGCCAACGAGAACTTTTCGGATGAAGCTTGTTTTCATCTCGGTGGGTACATTAATAAGAAAAATTTGCCATATTTGGGGCTCAGAAAATCCACACGTGGCCTTACAGAAGCCCATGTAGCCATTACGAGTGGCTGTTTGGTGAGGCTTGGGGAGCGGAGGCTTCATGGCTCATATTTCTTTAAAAATGAGGACGGCGCAAGCATTACGGTCACTTATCGCACTGAGATTACAGATTTTTTTTTCCCCTTTCTTCATGGTATTGATGTGAACTATGTATGTTTGGCTTCAACAGAATGGTGCACCTTGCCACACGGCTCATGTCCAAATCGATGTATTGCGTCAAACATTTGATGGCCTTTTAGTTTGCCGAAATGGTGATGTCAATTGGTCGCCAAGAAGCTGCGATTTGACAAGGTTGAACTATTTTCTGTAGGATTACGTTAGAGGGAAGTGTTAGGCCAATAAACCAGAGGCAATTCAGCATTTTCGTGAAGCCATTGCCGGGATACGACCCCATACACTTGAACAAATGTACAAAAATTCATCCGATCGAATGAGGTACTGTGAGGCTAGCCGCGGGACAATTGTGCTTTATATCAAACAAATAAATTTGGCAAAATTTCAAATAGTTTTTTAAATTCAAACTTTTAAATGCCCTACCATTTATATTCCGGTAAAACCCTAAACCCGTGTTTTTAAATCCTGAGTAAAAACTACGATTTGGTATGACTATGAATGGTAAAATGAAAGAACTAAGGATGCCAGAGCAGTTCGTTCAATAAAGCCAGTTTTAAAATATTCCGACCAATGCAAATCTCCAATGAATATCTATTGTTAAGGACCTATCGATATGAATTGTGCTCTGCGAAAACCCAATGACTATATTGCCAGAGATGCTAAGGAGTAACATCTACAGACCAGCTTCGAGAAGGCAAACAAAGAGAAAAGCTGCTGCTGCTAAGTGAATTGGTGCCATATAAAAACATTGGCTTTGGAAAATGACAGTGTACACCCAGAGGATGTCTACTGCCATAATAACATGTTGACAGGCTCTTTAAAGCTCATTTAAAACCATTTACACAACTTGCACAAAACCGATAGAATCTTACAAACATGGATTCTATAGATTTTCCTGCCACAAAGCGGTCGATAATTCATATCATAAATTTTCTTACAAAAATCCAAAAAATCGTTTGAATTTTATAAGGCGAGTTCATTTTCCTTCATTTCATTAAATTTTCAGTCTGACTTTAAAAGAGAACCGAATCTTTAATTAAAAATGTTCATTAAAGTTGACGAACCCCCATGTTGCTGAACACAGGGAACAGTTGTTTTATTTCCCACATGAGCTATACTTCCCCGCCAGTTCAATATGATACAAAAAAAAAAAAAAACAACAACAACAACTTTGTTGGATACCTTTACAAACGATATTCGTTTCAATGAAATATTTCATTCTGTAGCCAGGTACAGGCAATCTATTCACCCACTTACCACCAAACATCTTATGCTTTGCATAGTAAATGACCTTTCGTGGCTTAAATGTCTGCAATACAGAAACAGAAACACACATATACACATACACTCACCCATATACATGTACACTCATGCAGCGTTTTTTGTGTGCCTTTTTCCTTTATGGTGTTTTTTGTTTTCGTTTTTGTTTTTCCTGGTTTTTCGTCCATTTTGATGTTCAGTTGAGTTCCGTTTCATAGAATTCGATTTACTCGCATAGTATTGTATGTATGCTTTAGCATACTGTGTGCGTGTGTGGGAGTGTGTGTGAGTGGGTTCTCAGTATAACCGGTTTACTGGTTTCAACTGTTTATTCAACTTCTTTGCAATTCCTTTACGGTAACGATTTCTTTCTTTTTTTCGTTTTTTTTTTTTTGGTAGTGATTGTTCCTTTTCCATTTGTATTATTGACCGCGAGTATTTCTGTTTTTATTGTGTTTTTTTTAATATTTTTTTGTTGTTGCTGTTGTTGTGATTTTATTATTATTATTTTAAAATGATTATTTGCTTGAAAAAGTTTTCATTTCATTTTCCTTTTTTGTTGGATTTTATTATTATTTTTGCTGGATTATTATTATGATGTTTTCAACCATTTGCCTGATTCTTAGCCACTTTCTGTTAGCGGTTGGTTAAATTTTGTGCTTTTAAACTGCTGGAAAAAAAACGAAAACTAAAGAAAATAAAAGTTTTTTGTTTGTTTAATAGACTTTATTTTCAGTCCAAAGCACTGTTTTGTGTTTGTTTAACAATAATTTAAATTTTCTTTTCCTTTTATTTGCTTCTTTTTATTTAAATTGCAATATTTGTATGGCGATTACTACAGAAAATTACATCCATTATTATATTAAATTCATACACCCCGCCATTCATTTGCTTCAGCGCTTTTTATTTTTATTTCCTTTTAAAGCCAGTAAGCACTTGGGAATGGATTAAGTCTGTAGTTTTCTTTAAATTATATTCATATTGAATTGAGTAATTACTACTTTAATGAAGTCTGGAAATAGAAAGAAAAAATACTTCTTAAATAGCCATTCAAACTCCCTAGTTCACGATTACAACCTAGCTTCTCACACCACTCATGCTGTGTCTGTCAATTTATTCATGAGTGTGTAGGGAACTACAGTTTAAAGTCCACTTCGAACGAAAGATTTTTGATAAACTTTTCATGACAATTTTGAAGTCATCGTAGTCTAGTAGGTAGTGTGTTGGCTTATTAGACGCAAAAGCCTGGGTTCGAGCCCCAGGCCAGGCATCAAAACAAAATACAAAAAGTATTTCTTCGGCAACTTCCTCTCATCAGATTTCTGGGAAAAACTCTGAGAGTAAATAAAATTTCCATGAAAAGATTCTCAAAAATCTGTCGTTCGGAGTCGACTTTAAACTGTAGGTCCTGCCACTCATGTATAAAATTAACACACACAACATAAGTGGTGTAAGAAACCAGGACGTTGTACAATGGGTCAATTCGACCTACGGGTACTGTACTTGTCTTAATTGACAAGTACACGTCCTCTAACCTAACCTAACCTAACCTTTCATGAAAATTTTATTTACTTTCAGAATTTTTGCAAGAAATCTGCTGAGAGGAAGTCGTCGCAAAAGTATAGAGTGTCTGCTATTAAGTGTACACGGCTTAACTAATTTCGTATAGGTTTGAGTTTTTCAAAAACCTTTTTGTGCATTTGTACAGCTAAAACCACTCATTACACCGTGCGACAGTGAAAATACATCCGAGTAACTACATAGTCTAAGTTCTTCACTAGGTTTTTGTTTTTCTTGAACCCTCCAAACTGGTTTTATTTGAGAAAAACGGTTTTTTTATCTTTTCAGACAAAATTATTGATTACTCAAAAATGTTTGAACCTATTTTAAAGATCCAAAGATTTTTAAAAAGGGGAGAGCTTAACCTTTTAAACCGTATACATAAACAATTTTGTTCAAACTTATATGTTATGAGATTTGATGGGGCAAACTTGGAAAATATTATTTTTTTTCCTTTTTTTCAAGTTTAGCCATTCTTAATTGCAAAATTTAATTAAAAAATATGAAATGAGTGGAGACATTCTTAAAGTGCATTCACTTGTGAATAGACTGACATTTCGTTTGATAAAATTGATTGTTTCTCTGAGAATTTACTCTTTGCACGTTTTAACGACTATCAAAAGTAGTCTAATATTTCCGTTTTTCGCAAATATTAGCCGACTTCTGGTAGTCATACAAACGTGAAATTGACACATTTTGCGATAAGCAATCAACATCCATCAAAATTTTTGAACTGAAAGTTCATTTGATAAGATTTTTTTTTAACTTTTAAATTATAACTACGGTAATTTTTGTCCAATTTCATCAAACAAAGTCTCAATCTCTTCACAATATAATGCACTTTAAAAATATCTTCACTTGTTTTATAGTTTTTAATTAAATTTTCCAATTAGGAATGGCCAAACTTGAAAAAATAAGAAAAAAATAATATTTTTCAAGTTTACCCCATCAAATCTCATAACATATAAGTTTGACGAAAATGTTTATTGATATCGTTTGAAAGGCTAATCTCTTCCCTTTCTAAAAATCTTTGGATTTTTAAAATAGGTTCAAACATATTTGGGTAATCAATAATTTTGTGTGAAAAGATCAAAAAACCATTTTTGTCAAATAAAACAGGTTTGGAGGCTTTGAGAAAAATAAAAAAAAGTATTTTTGAGTTCTACTCAACTAACTCAATAACTTAGACTAGGTGGTTACTCGGGTGTATTAAATTTTTTGTATTTTGTCACGTAGTGTTATTTATTCTCACAATTTTGCTCTGAATATGTCGAACTTGTAACGAACACTACAGAACAATATCTCTTGAAAACGTTTCACTTAAGGCCACAGTATGGGTTTAAATTTGAAACATCGGCTACTTCGGATGTGGCAATACTTATGTCATCCTATTCTGTCGCAAAATTCTATAAATTATTACCACTAAACGTAATGCATTGATTTACGCTTGGGATTTATTGGACCAACGAGAAACTGCACGATGATGACGGTTTTGCAAAAAAATCATGTTTTTGAATGAAACTCATTTTCATTTTGGTGGGTACGTTATTAAACAAAATTAGCGTATTTGGGGCTCAGAAAACCCACATGTGGTCCTAGAGAAATTAATGCACCAATTATGAGTGACTGTTCGCTGGGGCTTGTGGAGCGGATGCGTTATGGGTCCATATTTCTTTGAAAATGAATACGGCGCAGCCATTACCGTCAATGGAGACACCTATCGCACCATGATAAGCTATTTTTGTGTACGCGCTCTTCATGGATTGATGTGAACAATGTTCGGTTTCAACAGGATGATGCAATTTGCCACACATCTCATGCTGCAAGCGATTTATTGCATCAAACGTTTGATGGCCGTTTAATTAGCCGGAATATATATGTACATATGTTCCTTTTACTCCTCTAGGGAGCATAGGGCCGCAACAAGTTGATTCCAATAAGCTTGATCATCAGCGCGATGTTTGACTTCGTTCCATTATAGACGTTGTTTGGATAGTTCGGTTGTGATTTGGCGTTTCCAGGTGTGTGATAGTCGTCCGATGCGCCTGTTTCCCTGGGGGTTCCAGTCTATGGCTTTCTTTGTGATGTTATCTGATGGCTTACGAAGAGTGTGCTCAAGCCATTCCCACTTGCGCCGCCTTATTTCCCTCTCAATTGGTTACTGGTTTGTATCTGACCAGAGTTGGGCATTGGTTATTACGGAAGGCTAGTAAACACACAAGATTCTACGCAAGCATTTGTTGACAAATATCTGAAGAGACTGGGAATGAAGAGACGGTGTCATATTCCACGTTTCGCAACCGTATAGTAATGTGGATTTAACGTTGGAATTGAAAATTTTAATTTTGGTTATGTCAATTGGCCTCCAAGAAGCTGCAATTTGACACCGTTGGACTATTTTCTGTGGAATGTCGTTGAAGAAATATGATCATTTGTTTTCAATTTTTGATTAAGTTGAACTTTATATGGATGGAGGTCTCAACGAACAGTAAAATAAGTTCAATTACTGATAACACCGTGGAGTAGAAGATTCAGATTATCAGTCACACTTTCTCTTACATACATACATACATTCATAATTGGTCATTACAACCCTTCAGTCAGGGTTACGGCCTAGCTTCTCACACCACTTATGTATATTATGTGCGTTAGTTTAATACATGAGTGGTGGGACCTACAGTTTAAAGTCGACTCCGAACGACAGATTTTTGAGAAACTTTTCATTTACACTCAGAGTTTGGCCTTACGTCTAATAAGCCAACGCACTACCCACTAGACTACGGCGACTACATACACAAATATCATAATAAATTTCAATGTCAAACACAGAGGAGCCAGATCCCTTATATTAGTCAAAAAGCGTTCAAAAGTTCTACACAGTATTTAACGCATTTAAGAAATGTAGGAAACATTATTGAGAATAATTTGAGCACCATTTAAGCGGCACAATTTGATAATCTCATTATTAACAATAAAATGTTAGTACGCTAATCCAGAATGCAATAAATCGCATGCGAAAAACGGCAATACTGCTGAATAAAAAAAAACTGTCAAATGGCAACTTCAGACCTTAACGTTCTCCTTTCTTAGCATGTCACAGTGGAATAGAAGATGTCTCTAATTGTCTCCTCAAACTCCTTTATAATCATGCGTTTTCCTTGCATAGTAGGTAATTTATCAGGATAATAATCACTCTGCAACCACATTTACAGTAAATTTTAACTGTTTTTATAATTTCTTCGGCTGTCAAACAATTCCTATTTGTAAGCGGCAAACCTATCGTTCATATCAAAAGAATGATATTTAACAGTTCTCTGTCATGTCAGACCGGCGGTTTTGAAGAACTAAATGGATAATCGAAACATTTTTGCTATTACAGCAAATCCTTATATTTTTTTTACGCTGAGGATGAGTAAATGTACCTAACCGCACCATAGGGGTAGTCGTTACTATCCCCCGTGTGTGGGCCCTCATCCACTAAATCTCCCCCTCCTCTTTTGGACTCCTTATGCCCACTTCAGAACTACTGTGGTATTATCTCGAATCCATATCCGCGTCCGGATTGCGTAACGAATTCCGAGAAGGTCTTTAAACGCCCATTCTACTTCTCTCTTCCAAGTCAATTTTCTTAGATTTCAGTAAGTCTTCCACGTATCTGACTATACTATTCCAATTCTCCTCACTGTTCAGAATTACATCGCAGAAGTTCTCGACAGTACAGACGCCGACTTTGGCCTCAAGACTCTTTCTTTGCAGTCTCCATCTCTCACAATAAAAGAAAGTGTGTTCCGCATCATCAATCGACGCATGATCATAGATGCAATTTGGTCGCGTCATCTTCCCCATTTTAAATAGGTACTTACAAAAATAACCGTGTTCAGTTATGTCAGATAGTAGTGCAATCCTTATATTCGAGAGGTCAAGGATGTCAGAAAGTTAGAGGTCAGAAAACTGCATCTTTTTATGACAAGGGCAATGCTCTGGCACTGATTGCAGTGACACTGAGTGCAGTGACACTGAGTGAACTGGCACTGAGTGAACAGATACTGAGTGCACTGACACTGAGTACACTGACACTGAGTGCACTGACACTGAGTACACTGACACTGAGTGCACTGACACTGAGTGCACTAACACTGAGTGCACTGACACTGAGTGCACTGATACTGAGTGCACTGACACTGAGTGGACTGATACTGAGTGCACTAGCACTAAGTGAACTGGCACTGAGTGCACTGACACTGAGTGCACTGACACTGAGTGCACTGACACTGAGTGCACTGACACTGAGTGCACTGACACTGAGTGCACTAACTCTGAGTGCACTGACACTGAGTGCATTGACACTGATTGCAGTAACATTGAGTGCACTGACACTAAGTGTACTGATAAGATAGCCTCCTACTTCTCTTCAGACCCATTAATAATTAAACGGTTTAATTATTTAAAGTGCGTCGGTCCTCTTTTTACCCATACATATCCAGCAGAGTCTAGCTGCTAACGATACTTGACCTACATGTAAATAGTCAATTTAACTGAGGCTATCGGAATACCTATACCCTATAACATGTCGGAGATTATAAGTGCCGGTCAGCTCATCAGCAATGCAATTTCCAGCGATAATCCTATGTCCCGGAATCAATATAGGAGTTACCTTCGAATGATTTGAATTTTTCATGAGAAATACGCGAAGTTCATGTACAAAACTTAGCCTGGCTGTCCGAGTAAATACAGACATTTTCTAGGAAAATCCTGTCATCCAAAAAGCTTTGAGCCGTTTTCGAAATGGAAAGCACTAAAGAGGTCAGGCAGCCCAGAATAAAGTTTAATGTTAGAACCTGTCACGCATCTTAAGGTGTGTGCTTAGTCTAACAAGATTGCTTGTAATTCTTCTTTCGCTCAAGTATAAATACTGTTGGTGTCTTCTTCCAACGAAAGTATTGCGACACTTTATTGGAACGCTGTCGTAATTCACAAAAATTTAAAAACCAAAGCAACCGGCCGAGCAAATTCCATTTTTACCTTCATGATGACAAGAGAAATATTTCAGGAGCGATCATAACAAGTCAAGTTCCTGTACCCCCTAAAAATATGTGTAAGCTGCCTTTTATTCATAATTGCTGTCACATGTTGGTTAAATCCAACCAATTACAACTAAAATGATAAAATTTTATTTGTCTATTCAAACTATTTTACAATACCATAGTCATTGTGACAATAGAACTCTCTTAACCAGTTCATTATAAAGTTTAAAGCCTTTTCGGTATAACCTTTATTGGCCAAATACAAATAAGTTTTAATGTTTGCTTCTTACCAATGCTAATCCCTTTAAAACCTTAAGCAAACTCCAATGTTACCATTTCCTTAATGATAATAACGGGTATCCTTAAACAAAATAATAACCCACGAGTATATTTGTTTAGTTGGCTAAAAATCCTATATCCTTGGCTTATATTTCAAATATTTTCTTTCATGTTTACGAGGCAAATCAAGCCATCTCGCTAACGCTACATCTACCTTATAAGCCATGGTACTTAGTAGGGGGCAAAGAAAAAAACCGGGTACTTTTTCAACTTTTTAATATACTCGTAACATTTTATTTTATTTTTGTTGTTGTTGTTTTTGTTGTCGATAGAAAAATGTTTAGTCAAACAGCTAAACAGGCAAACGACCATCCTGCCAACCAACAAACAGGCCAACTTTGCATAGCCATAAATGCATTTTAGGCCAAAACTATATTATTTTTTTATTGTTGTTGTTTGCTGTTATTGTTGTTGCTTTTGTTGCATAAATATTTGTTGTAATAATAAATACAAAAATTTTGTGTTAGTCAGACTAGAAAGTTGGCCACAAAAAAAAGAACTCCACACACGTACTGCATATTTACAAGTCATAGAAAAAACTCCACTCCACATATTTTCACATACAAATACATTTTATTTAAAAGAGAATTTCAATAACAGTATATGGAAAAAGTATGACAACAGCTAATTGTTAAATGAGCCTTAGAGTCCATAAATAGGACTAGTCTAGTAGGTAGTGAGTTGGCTTATTAGACATGACGACATGGTTCTTACTGCCCAGTCTAGACATTCATTCAACCGCTTTCTCTCAGCAGACTTCTGGAAAAAGGTTGATAAAGTGGCTGACAAAGATTCTACGAAAGTTTAAACGCTGTATGCTTTTGTAAAAACATGATTAAATTCGAATGTTTAACATCAAGTTGCGTTTAAAATCCTATTATTTGTACGACCCAAGTAGGAACCCCCCGTAATTAACCGATATTATTAGTCGCCGCAGTCTAGTAGGTAGTGTGTTGGCAAAGCCAGTGCTCGAACCCCAAGCCGGACATCAAAACAAAATACAAAGAGTATTTTATCGGCGACTTCCTCTCAGTAGATTTCTGGCAAAAACTCTGAGAGTAAATAGAAAATTGCCATGAAAAAGTTTCTCAAAAATCTGTCGTTCGAAGTCGACTTTAACTGTAGATCCCGCCGCTCATGTATAAAATTAACTCACAGAACATAAGTGTGGGAAAGTAGGTAATAATCCTGACTGAAGATTTGTAATGAGCAAATATGTATGTATACATGTATGTAATGTGATCTACTACTTGATATAATGCCTATGGAAGCTTAAAGGCTGTATGTGTTCATAAAAACATGCTTGAATTCGAATATTAAGCTTCAATTTGCCTTCAAAATCCAATTATTTACAAGACACAAGTGAGGAACACACCGTAATTAAACCCGTTTTTGTCTGCCACACATGGCCTATCCACATCTGCACATACTTTTATCCCACACTGTACATATATTCCCATTATAATGAAATCTAAACAAACATGTGCTTAAAAAATACCCCCCGTTTTTCCATCAATTAACTAAGTGTGAACATGTATGCGTGCATGTGTGAGCGAAGTGTGTGTTGCAGTGTTTTTCTGTGTGTGTCCTGCTTTATAAAGTTGAATCATATGCCGTGGTAATGTAAGCACATATCCGTTACCGGTTTTTATGTCATTTTACATGCCAACACAAATATTTTCCATTTAACAGCCTTTTCTCTCTCTCTCTCTCTCTCTCTCTCTCTCTCTATTGCCTGTATTCGTATTTGACCCCTTTTTTCCGTTGTAAATGTATGTATAAGTGTTGATGTGTGTATTACCGCTTCAACTGGAGGTATTTTAGAGATTGAGAGATTGTCGATGCAGATATTAAAGCAAAAGGAATTCTATTTTGAATGAAATTTATGGAATTATTTTTTTGTTGTTATTATTTAAATGCAATTCAGATGCGAGAGCAAAAACGTTCAGACGAAATGAGGTAAAGTTTTTGGAATTTTAGAATCAAAATTTTTAAACTGAATTAAAAGCAAAAAAAAAATTCAATGAAACCACGAAATAATTTTACAAAATAATCATAATTTTAGAAAAGAATTCAAATCAAACTCAATTCATTTTGTTTTTAGTCTAGAGAGGACGTAACGCATTTACTCCATAATCCTGCTAAGCAGTTGGTGTACTATTGCTGGGGCTAGGATGATACGAGTATGATTGCTAACCACGCAATCTCTGAAAATGTATCGTCGTGCAGTAGTGAATATGACTGCCAACTCAGTTCAACTCTTTAACAAACTGTTGCACTGTCCGGTTTTCATATAGGGTTTGTTCATGACATTATTGAAGTTGCTGTGATCTAGTAGGTAGTGTGTTGGGTGATTAGGAGTGCGGCTACGGTTCAAACCCCAGGTCAGACATCTCCAGCAAACAAAATATTGAAAAATATTTCTTCCACAATTTCCTCTCAGCAGATTTCTGGCTGAGAGTAAATAAAATTGCCATGAAAACTGAAAAAACTGAAAAATTCGGAAACGATTTTAAACTGTAGGTCCCACCACTCATAGATACAAGTAACAAACACGACATGAGTGATATGAGAAGCTAGGTCGTAATCCTGACTGAAGGGTTGTAATGTCCAATTATGTATGTATATACACTGTGTGTCCATCGATCTGTATACCATAGAATGATGTCTCTCTTGAAAGAGCATGTCGTTGGAAAGCATTTGTTAAACCTTAACGTTTACTGGTACTTTCTACTGCTTGAAGTCGCCGTGGTCTAGTAGGTAGTGTGCCGGCTTATTAGACGTAAGGCCACGGTTGAAACCCCAGGTCAGATATCAAAACGAAGATATGAAAGAATATTTCTTCGGCGCCTTCCTTTCCACAGATTTCTGATAAAAACTCTGATAGTAAACAAAATTGCCAGGAAAGGTTAGGTTAGGTTAGGTTAGAGGACGTGTACTTGTCGACCCGGAGGTCGAATAGACCCAGTGTACAACGTCCAAGTTTCTCACACCACTTATGTTGTGTACGTTAATTTCATACATGAGTGGTGGGACCTACAGTTTAAATTCGACTACGAACGACAGATTTTTGAGAAACTTTTTCATGGCAATTTTATTTACTCTGAGAGTTTTTGCTAAAAATCTGCTGAGAGGAAGTCGCCGAAGAAATAATTTTTATATTTTGTCTTGATGTCTGGCTTGGGTCTCGAACCCTAGCTTTACGCCTAATAAGCCAACACACTACCTACTAGACTACGGCGACTTCACTGCCATGAAAAGTTTCTCAAAAATCTGTCGTTTGAAGTCGACTTTAAACGTTTGGCGCCGCCACTCATGTATACAAATTAGCGAACACAACATGAGTGGTGTCAGAAGCTAGGTTGTAATCCTAACTGAAGAGTTGTGATATCCACTATGTGTCGACACATCTTCAATGATATACATTGAAAGAGCATGTCCTTGGAAAGCAATTTCAAAAGTCGTTACCGTATACTTACTGGGGTACACTTAAAGAGAAAGCCATTAGGCTTTCAATTTGTCAGACCACCATCTCACTGATGAATCTCGCATTAGACTTATCTTTCCTGAACCTAAGTCCCTCTGGCTTTGTTTCTTACCATCGTATGCAACGGATTAAAATTCAGTAAAGTTTGCAGCTTTGTTCAGACAATTGGGACCAAGGTTATACCAAGTCAACCACGTCTCTGTGTTTTATCCAACTCTACTTAAGATACCTTCCAGAGTGCATGTTTATTTCATTTATGTGTGGATTATGTAAGACAAATTATATTAGTAGGAATCATAAGCAAACAACAATGACTTACAAAGTGCTCTTTCTAAAAAAAAATTTTTTCACAAAAAAGTTTCAGTTGCACTTTTTTTGAATTTCTGGCCCTCAGTCGACAACGCTTTATATTTCCAAATTAATATTGTTCCCTTTATTGAATTATTTTTTTTAATTCAATTTCAGTTTTACATGTTGAAGGCACTAACTTAATACTACCACGCGTTAAACGCCAGCACATGGGTGCCTATCTGTGTATAGCTTCCAATGGTGTGCCGCCATCAGTGAGCAAACGAATAACACTGATCGTGCATTGTAAGTTGAAATGCTGTTTCAATTATAAGAGAATATAAAATTAATTCCAATAAAATATTTAGTCCCGCCCATGATTACAGTACAAAATCAATTGATAGGCGCTGTTGAAGGCAAAGGTGTGGTATTAGAGTGCCAATCGGAGGCGTTTCCCAAAGCTATTAACTATTGGACCAGGGAAAGGGGAGAAATAGTGCCGCCAGGTAAGATTTAATAGAAAGAATGTAAAGAAATGATTTTTGATATTTTAATGCCCTTCTTTTAGGTGGTAAATTTGTTTCAAATGTTACGGAAATTGGAGACTATCGCAGCTCTATGAAGCTGCATATTAATCCACTAACAATGTCCGAATTTGGTGCATATCGTTGTGTGGCGAAAAACTCTTTGGGAGATACAGATGGCACTATTAAGTTGTACAGTAAGTAACAAAATAGTGAAACAAATATGCAAAGTTTCTTGGGAGCAAAAACAATTACTTTGTTGATGATTTTTATATTCTAGGGAAAAAGAATAAAAAATTAATTAATTTGTATATAGCAGGCATATTTTTTTGTAGCGCACTGTATAATATATTTTTCTTTTTTATTATTTGTAGGAATACCCTCTAGTACCGTGAATTATGTAGATGGCTATGACAGCCGACATAAAGGTGAGTAAGATTAGTTTACTTTTGTGTTTTTTTTTTTCTTCAAATAATAACTTTCCTTTCATTTTATCCGTTACTTCTATTTATTTTTCATTATATTTTTATCTTCTTTTTATATTTTCTTTGCAAAAAAACAAAAAAAACAGGCAAAAAACGCTTAAAATCCTCTGAACTTTATCATCAATCGAAAGTAACCTCGGGTGAAAGTGAGGAAAATGAAAATCCTGGTAAGCGAAAAGGTAAGTTTTTCTTTTTTCTCAATCTTTTTCCCTCTTTTTCCCTTAACAAAGCAAAGAGAAATGCTACAGAATCTCAAGCGAGAATGACAAAATAACAAGGCTCTAGAGTGCGATTAAATAAATAAAAAAAATAAAAAAAATAACGAAACGAAATATTATGAGGCCATAATATCCAAAATAAAGGAGTAAAGAAGTCCCTTTCCACTCCTTCATTCAGTTGCCGTAAATATGGCAATTGAAGTTTAATAAGGTGCAAATAATACTGACACCTAAACAAACAGCCGGTATTTTATTGTGTGTCTTTTCTTTTTTGCCTATAATAGGGGGTTGAAATTGTTAAGAAAAGGTTCAAATGGTATGTCAACATTTGTTATTGGACTTGTATTTTGTATAATTTTATATTCCCCCAGTTCCCTTGCTGTTTTTCTTTTGGAGAAAATTAAATGATAAGCAAACAATCAATTGTTTTCCCATGTATACTTAGTTTTGAAGGTGTAATGAATTAATTTGAATATAAATTCTGATTTTTAAAGTCTAAAAAATTTGTGAGAATTTTTAAACAGATTTTAGGATTACTTCGCTACTAAAGGGTCCGCCAAAAAATGGCCCAATTATGCCTCTGGACGAAAATCCGCACTAAACAGTGACACGTTTTGGGTGTTTCAATGTATGCGTGCTGGTTTTCTGTGCCCCAAATGCGACAATTTTGCTTGTTTACATATCCGCCAAGATCAAAATGAGCTTCATCTGAAAAGATGATTTTATTTGCCAAAATCGGCATCTTCTGGTGTGGGCTACTGCATGGGCAGCCGAGGCAGCCATTTGAATGAAATTATTTTCCATTATTAACCGGAAGGATTGTACCTTCAAATAAAGAAAGAAATTTGAGAAAATATTCAGTAGTTTTTTAAAGTATTTTCAAAAAAATAAAGTTATTTGGCGGACCCTTTATATAGTAAGTCTTACTGTGACTAGTTCACCGCTTTGAAGATGTTGTTGAGTAGGAAATATATTCTTAATTAAAGTGGAGAAATATGCACTGGCGATCAGAATAACTGACCCTGTCTATCAGCACTCAATGACATTGGTACTTACATTCTGTCATCAAAAGTTTAGCCACATCGCTAAACTTGAAGGTAGTGGCAGATTAAAGCCTTAAATCTTCCCAACTCTATTTTTAGGGATTAAGTGCTGTCTATCTCCTCTCCACTACATTTTTCCACAAGCAGAGTTAGAATACAAAATATTTTCCAGATATTACACTCGTGGATAAGGAGTGTTGAAGCCTTAATACACATCAAAGAAAGAGTGTACGGATCAAAACCTGAGACTATAATCGTAAGATAACTTGCATATCCACTTGGTAGTCTAGCGGTACTTCCGCATTGATATTCCACAACGGGGCGAGAGAACTCTACCATGCAAGGTACCTCCATTTTGCTTTTATTTGACAGAAGAGCCTCCCCAAAGGAGGTAATAGTGTCCCTTATGGTAAAATATTATACTACACCAGTCAGCCATACTCCAGCAATATCTCCACATCGATATTCCACAACGGGGCGAGAGAACTCTACCATGCAGGGTACCTCCATTTTTTTTATTTGGCGGAAGGTCCTCCCCAAAAGGAGAGCCCCTTATAATACGAAATTCTTCTACACCACTTTGCTATTAACATTGTGTGTTTTAAGAGTTGTGCACAATCTGGAAAGCGCCTTCGATGTCAGTGAAGGTTGCTAGAGAGAAAAGCCTAATTCGTCAAAATATTCTCATGCTTCCCACCAAAGAGATGGGCATAGTTTCGGTTCACCCATCCATAATTTGGGTACATTGCGTGGTATTAGTAAGAGTAGGAAAGACGTTCGACCGCATTCTATTAACCCGAATCCTTTCTAAGACAGAGATACTCAGTGGAAATTTCACAAGAAAATAATCTCGGCTATCTTACACGTGGAAGTTAATGGAATTTTTTTAGAAAATTTTCCTTGTATACCTGGGTACTTAGATGTATAAACCCTAATTCACCACATTATCGTAGTTTTTGTGGATACAAACTGGCAGATGAGTTACAGGATCTGACTCATGAGGGTGCTTTTCATTTAATGATTGAAGTATTATTGCAAAGGAATCCAGAAGAATTTAAAATTTAAAAATTATAAAAAAATTTTTGGCATATATCTATATTTGAACTTGGGATGTTTAAGCTTCTAGTTAAGCACTTTAGCCACTACACCACATCTCCCTCGAGTGCATTCTTATGATAAAAAGAAAAGAAAATGAAATACCAAAGCATTCTGGTATAAATTGCTTTTGTGTTCATTTTGTAAGCTCTTGCCATTGGCCAACTAACGATTAACATACTTAAAGGCATATTTTCTTAAAAATCATGTATGAAACTCTTTAAAAATGTCGTTTTTCCTCTTCTTTTCATTTCAGACCTGCTTATGATAAGTGAATTTGAGGACTATTATCCCAATTCGTCAACAACAAACCCTATGGCCTCTTATACAAGTTTGGCAAGCTTTAGTATAGCAGTGATACTATTCAACTGGTGTCAACGGCATTGACAGCTCACATGTACAAGCAACGAACAGATTTAGAAATGGTTTTGTCATAACGAACTTAACGTCAATAATGTATTCGAACGAAGTATGTTGCAAAACAAATCAGACGTAACTTCAGAAGCAACATAGTGGCAAGACAGCGTAAGAAATGTTTAACATAAGCTTTCATATGCAGGACTATTTTCGTTTTTATTTTTTCTTTTTCCTGTTTCCTTTAAGTTGTTTAAGAAAATATTTTTTAAAAATAAATTTTATATGAAGTTGACATATTAAATTTTGTTTTTGTAACATTCTGAAAAATTTCCATTTGTTTGGTAAAAAAATTCTTATTTCGTTTGTGCAATTCAGCTAAAATAAAATACAAGAAATTTTATGGTAATAATAGACACACATTTTTATGTGTATGACTGAGATTATTGTACTCAAAAATATTTAAACAAAAAGCCAGGGATATAACCAAATAAATAAATAAAAAAAATTGTAGAAGAAAACATTGATAGAAATGAGTAAAAAACAAGTTTAAAACAGAAATCATTATGATAAACACGAAGATGAATGTACAGTGAGTCTCAAAAGAAACTGTACAATTCAAAAAAAATGTACATTAAAAAATTACCGTTATTTTTATTTAAAAATTGTTTCCTTAACAGCTTTTAAATTTGAAACAAAAAAAGTTTCCAAAAAAAAATTCGAAATATTTGCAAATTTTTTCGTGCACTCTCCTTAAGTGATAAAAGTTGAATTTGATGATTGTTAGAATTTTATCCACAGTGCACAATTTCTTTTGACGCTCACTGTATATGAATTAAATTGTAAGTAGCAGATGCCAGTGTATAATAACAGCAAAGTAGAGTGGAGAACGATAAACTTTTTATGAAAATATTTACAGATTTTATTTAATAAACAACGTTTTTACTTGCATTTTCCATAATTTCGTTTCGTTTTTTTATCATTTTAACTCTATTAATTCACTAATACATGTACAAGCCACGAACCATATTTTAGCTCCTTGACCGTAACCCAATAATTATTTGACTTTTTTGCTGCGTCCGCAGAAGTCCTAAGTAACTGCTGCATCTCACCGATAAGACTTATGAATACAGTTGACAAGTGAATTTAAAGTGAAGAATTTTCTGCAGAATTTTCGAATTCATATGGTATGTTACGAACAAATTACACGAATCCATGGCCAGTTCACTGCTCATCCAAATAAAATAACCATGCCTTCAAATAGGTCGTGGAGATTATCCATCTGGAGACACGTAGCGCTGTCCTGCTCAAAGCACATATCATTTGTGTCCAAATCATCCAATTCCGGCCAAAAGTAGTTGGTAGTCATCGACCTACAGTGCTTGCCGTTAGGAGTGATGATCTGGCCAACGTCGCTGTTAAAAAAATATGTGTCGCCAGTTTCAAATCCAAACTAAACATTGACTTTTTTCATTCAGAAATGGACCTTACCGGTGAAGATAATAAAGGGTGAGACATTTAAAAGTTTAAAATTAAATATGCAATCAAACAAAAACGGTTTGAAATTTTGTCAAATTCATTTCTTAGATGTGAAGTGCAATTTTTGCGGTTAGAAGTGGAATATTTTTTCATTCATATGACGGCCATTGCTGTACCAAATGAAGTAAGGTCCCAGAGATGATTGACAAGTTATTTTAACCGATTTAACCCAGAATCAATATCACTATGCTTCAAAGTATGACTCCCACAACATCAAGACGAACACCAGAATGCAAATTCAATAAATAATCTGATCGTTTTGATAGCTCTGTTAGACTATCGGAAAAGATTGAATGTGTTCAATCGATCTATCAATTCTAAAGTTGTAATACACAGTCTTTCAACATGTCTACCCATTACTTAAAGACCCGTGAATATAAATACATATTAGAGTTGTACCTACGATACAGCTTAAATTGATGGTTGTTGTTGTTGTTGTAACAGTTCTGCTGTTGTCTCCGCTTTTATAAGATTTTATAAGATATAAGGTTGTTAGTTTTGGTTTAGTGTATATGGTTGTATGCCTGTGTTATTCGGTTGAGATGGAATGGGTTACAGATGAAAATTATTTGTTGCTAGTTGTGTGTGTATGTTGTCTAACGTTATGTGGTTGGTAGTCCTACGAAGTCCGCTGTTTTCATTCAGCCACAGGTCTATGGGTCGCAGGGTTGTCGGCTTTGATGGACAGCTAAAGACTTGCACCGTTTCGTGTGGTGCCTGATTGCATGAAGGTTCCCGAAATTATCCCTTGCCCTATAGCTATTCAGAATATTCGACCATCCTGATCTTAGCTGGGCCAGAATGTCGGATATTGGTGGAGGATGCCGATTTATGACCCTGTTTTGGCTGAGTTCGTCTCTGGCTGTCGTGACTGTTGTCTGATGTAGGGAGTTTTGTGCCTCCCTCACAGACAGTAGGTCAACTATTGATGTCTGAGTTGTAAGTTGTGTAGTCTTGTCTTATGTGGCGAGGAAAAGGATTGTTCATGACTATACGGTGGTTGGGATGGTTAGGCAAGTCGGAAGCTATGAGATATTGCTTAGTCAATAGTTTATTATGTTTTCTCACTGTCAGCATTTTGGACTCTTCATGGAGGTGGTCAATATTGGCCATCTTCACGTATCCGGTGGCTATTCTTAAGGCGTTCTTCTGCGTCGTTTATAAGATAGCTAGTTGGATGGTTGGTACACTTACTTACTTAATTGGTACTCCTTTGGCAGGAGTACGACCTAACTTCTTACACCACTTATGTTGTGTGCATTACCTACAGCCTGAAGTCGACTCCGAACGACAGATTTTTAATAAATTTTTCATGGCAATTTTTTTGTTTTGCTGTCAGGGATTTTGGCAGAAGCTTACTGGTTTTGTTGGAGATGTCTGCCCTGGGCGTTGAATCGAGGCCTAACGTGTAGTAAAACACTACTTGCGACCCTACGCCGACTTCCCTTACTTTGAGTTATTTATAGTCTCAGCCTAATACATACTAAAGTAGATAGTGAGGCGGAGATGTATACTTAGATCAAGTCCCTCGGCAATATTTCTCATCCTCAAGTTTAGAATCGTAGAAATGTGTAGGTCTTCCAACTAATCTCCACAGGCATGTCTGAGGACCCATCATTCGTGTTTAGAAGAACAGGTTAAGACGGCGTATAGTCAATATCACTACTCATAAGAGGATCTTCAGATAAAACATACGAGTACCTAGAGAAAATAATGTGAAAATAGGCCAATAAGTCGCATTGCAATAAGTGCTACTAGCATACGTTACTAATTCCATTTCATATTTCCCCACAATACTTTACATTTTTTTCCATGATTTGTTAAGTCATAATGTTATTTATACTCTGTATATATGTATGTATGTATAGATATATATGTAGATTAATAACATATGTTTCTTTGTACGAGAGTACTTATGATCCATCAAAGTCAATGACTGCTCCACTAAGTTCAATTTGTTTTATTGTCTGTTTTTTAATCTGCTTAACAATTGATGTTGATTTTCTTATTTAATGCTGACATTTAAGGTAAACAAACACATTAAGAACAAAAAGAAAGGAATTAAAAATAAGTGATACGCTACATAATGTAATTAATAAACTTAAAAAAGCAAGAACTAAGGCAATCGGGCGCCTAACCACAGCAATTGCAGGGCACTGTATGGTTGGATATATGTATGTCAGAGCATTTGGGCTAAGCAAATAACGACAATAGCAGGAACTTATTGTGAACGAGGAGGAGAAAAATCGGCATAACACTTTCTGAACTGAATGTCCCTATCCATTGGAAACTATACGAAAGCAAAAAAGGTGCAGGCGGTTTTCACAAAATCACACCGTAATCTTAGGGAATACCCTTGAAATCTATTTTAAAGAAAAACAGGAACAGTGTACAGCTCCATATAATGCTATCGCAACTTATTAGTAAAGAAGTCTTCTTACAATAAATATCACACTCTACAATTTTCAGGACTGGCCAAGTGTGAAGAAAGAGTTGAGCCAAGCTATCACAGGCTATCACAAAAGTTGTCGTTTCAGATGCTGAAGAGTTTAAAAACTAATTTACCTTACGCGCCATTACAATCTTTAATCAGGATTGCAGACAATCTTGTCTCAAACCCGGTGTTTTGTGTCTTAATTTTATCTATAAATGATGGGAACTACAGTTTATCATCACCTTCGAGCGACCGAATTGAGAGAATTTTTTGATGGCAATTTTATTTACTATCGGAGCTTGGGTCTTTTATTCAGGATCTTAGAGATTTGTTTTAAACTCACAGTCACTCGTCTATAAGCCAATCCAAAGCCTACTGAGTAAGCCATAAGTAAGGATTTTCAATAATTAACGGTTAGCCATAATAGTTCTTAATAGGAAAGCCAACTCTCTAGGTATTTGAGCATCTTACTTACATACTTAATTATCCATTACAACCCTTCAGTCAAAATTACAACCCAGCTTCTCAAACCATCCATGAGTGGTGGAACCTACAGTTTAAAATCGACTCCGAAGGACAGATTTTTTGGGAAACTTTTACTCTCAGAGACTTTGCCAGAAGAGTGCTGAGGCGATGTCGCCGAATAAATATTCTTTTCATATTTCATTTTACTCGAGGTGTCTATCTGAGCCAGGGGTTCAACCACGGCCTGACGTCTAATAAGCCATCACGCTATCTACTAGACTACGACGACTACTAATCAATTGAGCATCAATCGTTTCAAATACACACCATTATGAGATTCAGTTGATGTCCTAGAACATGCCAGGCGACAGATCACCCATTACGTTTAGAAAGTTTCTGCCTAGAACTTAGTAGACTTAGTGCTCTTGAATGAATGCCTACAAGGCAATAAATGTTAATAACACGAACACATGACTTTAATCGCAATAAGGATACCCGGATTGAATATTTTACGATTATAAAGTGATATAAATGAAGTCGCCGTAGTCTAGTAGGCATTGTGTTGTCTTATTAGGAGTAAAGCCATGAATCTACCGCTGCCTCAGACATCTCGGACAAAACGAAATATGAAAAAATTTTCTTCGGCGGCATCTTCTCAACAGTTTTCTAGCAAAAACTCTGACAGTAAATAAAATTGCCACTGCAAAGTTTTTCAAACATCTGTCGTTCGGAGTTATCGTCAAGCAGAGATGTGCGGCGCATTGATTCTCAGATTACGGCCGATAACTATACTTTTGATATTGTTAAAGAATTTATTTAGCTTGGCTTCGCCGTTACCACTAAATGTGATGGCAGTCTGAAGATCAAGGGACGGATCACTTTTGCCAGCAGGTGCTAATATGGTTTCAATAGGCAATTGAGTAGTAGAGACCTCTCTCGTATGACAAAACTAATACTCTACAAAAGACTCATCCTACCCGAGACATGGATCCTATTAAGCACTGATCCAAAAGTAAGCTGTATGAGCTTCTCAACGACATAGACGTTGTACAGCGTATTAATATCCAGTGGCTGCGCTGGATCGACCATGTCGTTCTAATGGAGCAGGATACTCCGGCGAGACGGGTATTTGATGCGGGGATCTGCGGAAGTCGGCGAAGAGGACGACCTCGTTGGATGCGTTGGAGGGACCAAATCAAGGAAGTCTTGTCATCTATTGGTGTTACCAACTGGCGTAGGCGAGCAAGAAGCAGAGGAGCCTGTGAGGATCTGTTGCGACAGGCCGAAATCCGTAAATCGGGTTGTTAATGGCCAATTGAAGTCGCTGTGGTCTAGTAGGTAGTGTGTTGGCTTATTAAACGAAAAGCCAGGGTTCGAGCCCCAGGCGAGACTTCAAAATAAAATACAAAGGTATTTCTTCGGCGACTTCCTCTCAGCAGATTTCTGGCAAAAACTCTGAGAATAAATGAAATTCCCATGAAAAGTTTCTCAAAAATCTGTCGTTCGGAGTCGACTTTAAAATGTAGGTCCCGCCACTCATGTATAAAATTAACACACACAACATAAGTGGTGTGAGAAACTAGGTCGTAATCCTGATTGAAGGGTTGTAATGACCAATTAAGTAAGTAATGGCCAATTAAGCAAGCAAGTAAGTAAGTCGTTCAGAGTCGACATTAAGCTCTAGGACACGCCACTCGTGTATAAAATTTACACACACCAGTGATATGAAAAGCTAGGTCGTTATGTGTGTATGTATGTTCTCCACATCTACCCAAACATAATTTGACCTTGTATTTAAGAAGGATCCATCTTACTATATTCGACTGAAATGTAGAAGAACATCTTCGGCAATTATTTTATGATGTTACAAACAACATAACAAAACCACCATGACTTATTCCAATGTAGGGTATGTATTGTGATTTTTTCTTATCAGCAATTAGAATTGCTTTCTGAAGATTTCCATAAAATTTCTATTGCATTATGAGTTCGTGTTTGTGTGTGTGTGTGTAAGTGGGTGTCTGATAATCGAATGCAATTGTCTACACTTTGTCTACGTGCTAGTTGAGGCTATAGCAACTAGCGTTGATGATCAACAAACTACACAATGTAACAAAACTTTGTACATTTTTTTTATAAAAAAAATAATTTTTGATTTTTTTTATAAAACATTGGCGTGTTATACGAGTCTCGGGTGTAGCCCTATAAGTGTCATGCAAGTGGTTATTTCTTATCAGTTTCTTATTAATCGATAGCCCTTATAAGTATATGTGTACTTATATATAGGCTTTGTTTGTTGAACTATCTCTCTTAAATTGTACTCTTAAATGCATTTTAATTAAAAAAATAAAAATAAAAAAAAAATAAAAACAAGAAGTTTGTATGTACTTAAAGCCAGCCTGTATGTGATCTTATCTGTTTTCATTTGTACACAATAATTTTCATATTTATTGTGTTGACATAATACTTCTCGAGGTCAGATTAAATTGGAACTTTGTGTTGGAAACCAATTAAAAAAAAATTTAAAAAGCCTTTGGAAAAGTGAAATTTAAAATGCAAGTCAATCACATAGTAATCATATGCCATACATGCGTTCAAGAATCTATTTGTTCAGCTTAAAATCGTTAAATTATACAAAAGAAAGAAAGAAAGAAAGATTTAAAAAAATTATTTATAAAGAAAACTTTTATCATTTCAATTTCTATTTTAAGACTTGATGATGCTGTTCGATAATCGCAATAACGAATCTTATCAGTCTTTGTGTAGAAAATGCTGCTCACATGAGGACTATAATTGTTCACGTACCCGTGCTTACAGTTTGTTGTTGAATTATTTAAAAAAAATAAATTTATTTTAATAAAAATTTGTTAACCTTGACCGCCTGTAGAAACACTAGGCATAGTAACCTAATCAAATCGTTTGCAATATTTAAAGGGCCTTTAAGTTTGATAGGAAAAATTCAGTTTCATGTCTTAAAAAATTCTGATTTGAAATTAAACTCCAAAATTACTTTAATTTAGTCGCCGTAGTCTACTAGGTAGTGTGTTGGCTAATAGACATGAGGCCACGGTTCAAACCCCAGGTTAGACATCTCCAACGAAATAACATATGAAAAAGTATTTCATCGGCTACTTTTTTCAGCAGATTTCTGGCAAAAACTCTGAGAGCAAATACAAATTTCTATGAAAAGTTTCTCAATAATCTATCGTTCAGAGTCGACTTTAAACTGTAGGGCCCGCCACTGATGTATAAAATTAACACTCATAACATAACTGGTGTGAAAAACTAGGTCGTAATCCGGACTGAAGCGTTCTAAAGACCAATTAGGACATCTCACTGTGACGTTATTTTTCCATTTTGCTGAAAGGTTGTTAAAGTCACGCCAATCTCCAACCTATAACACTGGACTCTATTGCTTTTTTGCCCAATAGCAAAATGTTAAGAACTTTATAAGGTTGAGAAGTATTTGACATTCACCAATCTACTCAGCGACATTCAATATAGTTCCAGAAAGGGACTATAGTTATTGAAACGGTGATTGTAGACCAAGCTCTTTGCAGATTGAAAAAAAAGTTTTTTAACCCGGTAACCGTACCGTACTGTTCGTCGAATCGACGAAGCTCATTTACTCTTTATAATATAATTCTTCTATGTTTGACCAAATTTCGCTCTTTTTTTCAACAACGTTAGTTGATAATGAAAGCTTACAGTCAGTAGACGAAAAACAATTTTTTTATTCGTCGATTCAACAAAGAGTAATCTTACCGTACAAAAATGACCATCCAGGATTAAAAAAAATGGGTGGCCAGGGTACGTTTACTTACTACAAGCTTTCGTTATCAACCAATATTGTTGATAATATCCATGATAACATGCATTAAAGCCATGACTCACTCCCATGCAACCTATAACATTCTCCAAATGTACTCTTGGAATGGAGTCAAATTTAATTTTTGACAGTTAAAAAATTCTTTATTATCTTCATTGATAATATTTCGTATGAAATTATAGCTGGTGTAAATATTAAGGAGTCGTAACCTGTTCCGGGAATGAAAATTACTTGCCATCTCTACAAGAACCTGTTAATTTTTAAAGTGTAGAAAAAAAGTCATGGTTTTTTAAACGAAGCTCCATCAATTATGTCCAATCGAAAATGAAATACAATTCTCATGTACGAACCGATGCCTTGACGCCTTATAACATAAGTAGATTCAATCTAACATCTAACAAATATAAATTCTACCCTCTCTTTTCTCTCCTTCGCAATGTTTTTCTAGTTCCATCATAATGCACTGCATGAATAAGAGCCATTAATTGAGTGTTAGTGGTACAAAAAAAAAAATTAAACGCTTACAGTTAATTGCAATCAGAACAAGATTAGAACTAAATTAATCATAATAATTCAAAAACGAATTTAAGAGTATAGGCGGTGCAAAGAAGTATTTCCTTCTCTATTTCGATCGAACAATCTCGGGAAATATGGATAACATTTTTTTGTTTTACAATATCATGATGGAAACTTCAAGATCTTCAGAGTCAGTTTAGAGTATAAATTTTTTTTACTCTTACTTAATACTACAAACTCTTAAAGTTGTCAACACCTTGTAACACGTATAACTTATAACACTTATAAGTTTGGCTGCAGACACAAACCTCCACATATGTAAGCCTATTTATAATTAAATATTAAAAAGATTTTTTATCTTAAATTGTTTCAGGGTGCCCTGTTAGTATAGTGGGTAGTGTGCTATATTATTAGCGTGAGGGTCGTGGCTTCGATTCCCACCAGAGAGTCTGGTCTGTGACACTACACCGAGCATAAGATCAAAGCTATTCAGCTCGTATATAATTATATATAATTTGTAATTGTATTGTAATAAATAAGTAAATAAATTGTTTCAAACTGGCATACAGTCTCCTGACAGCTAAATTGGTTTTTACAGAACTTTTTAGGACGACCCAGTTTCTCACAGTGGTGGGACCTATAATTTTATTATTTAGAAACTATTCATGGCAATTTTATTTACTCAGAGAATTTTTGCCAAAGGATTGCTGAGAGAAAGTCACCGAAAGAATTTTTTTCTATTTCGTTATGTTCGAGAAGTCGCCGTAGTCTAGTAGGTAGTATGTTGGACGTAAAGCCCGGGTTCGTATCCCAGGTCAGACATCAAAACGAAATATGAAAAAAAACAATATTTCTTCGGCAACTTCCTCTCAGCAGACTTCTGGCAAAAACTCTGAGAAGAAATAAACCTGCCATGAAAAAGTTTCTCAAAAATCTGTCGTTCGGAGTCGACGTTAAACTGTAGGTCGCGCCACTCACGTATAAAATTAACGCACACAACATGAGTGGTGTGAATAGCTAGGCCGTAATCCTGACTAACGGGTTGCAATGGCCAATTATGTATATATGCATGTTCGAGATATCTAAGCCATGAGTTTTCGTCTGATAAGCCAACACAATACCTACTAGACTACGGTAAATTCAAATACGGCTATTCGCATAGTTTAATTTGGACCTTATTGCATAAAGTCCCAGGTTGTATCCTTTTATTAACTACACGATCATCTGCATAGCCTTGAGTGTGAAAGTACACCTCGATTAGCTTGTAGATGTGTTCATTTATTATAAGACTTCACATAAAATGTACACTCAATCATTTCAGAACATGATACAGAGTCTGCAAGAGCAAATTCTCTGTTACAGGTAGCTATTCTGATGTATAATAAATACAGTGAAGCTTTGAATAAAAGTCGAATGCGAGTATAGCTCAGAAATCTCTAATTAACAATATATATATATATATATTTTTTGTTAATAATTACATACGTAAACTATTATTGTTGTGTCTGCTGTATTGAAATCAGGAAGAAATAAATCAATTTTGCATCACAACCTGAGTTGATGAGTAGGAAATTAAATTCCGACAATTTTCTGCTGGCTTTTGAATGAATATGTATGGAGAGCTATAGAAAAAGTTTTTAATCGATATACATTCATACAGAATTGGTCATAACAACCCTTCAGTCAGGACTACAACCTAGCATCTCACATCACTTATGTTGTGTGTGTTAATTTTATCCAGTTTAAAATCGACTTCGGAGTCGACAGATAATTGTGTAACTTCTTCATGGCAAGTTTTTTTATTTAATCTCAAAGCTTTTGCCAGGAATCTGCTGCAAGGAAGTCGCCGAACAAATATTTTTTCATATTTCGTTGAGGATTTCTGACCTGGAGTTTGAATCGTTTGTAATAGACTACTGCGACTAAAGTCTGATTATAGAACAGAAAAGTCTAATAAACAAACTCTTTTCAAAGGATTACATACGTGAACTATTACTGTTGCAGCAGGACCGATTGAATAAATTTTTAGGTCACAACCTGAAAATAGGCTCGTAGGAAATCAAATTCCGATTAATTCCTGATGGCATGATGAGCTCCTCAAACTCTTTAACCGATATGGTATTGTGAACATATTAAAGGCTTATTGAATTGTAATGTTTTGTAAAAATACGTTTCATTTCTAGTAGAACAAGATATAAAATACTTCGCGATGCGTATTTACTTGTTTGTATTCAAAAGAAAATTTTAAAAAAGGAAAATAAAAATTTTTTTCGACGAGGATGGGATTCGAACCCACGCGTGCAGAGCACATTGGATTAGCAGTCCAACGCCTTAACCACTCGTCCACCTCGTCATATCTTTTTCAGGGGTCTTAGTTTCCAAATATCTACTAATCTTGGCGCAACTTCAGAAGAAATTTTCATTCCTTGGCATTAAAGTAGGGTATTAAATAGTGTATCTTATGAAACGTTTTACCGTTAATAAATTTTTTTTTTAATTTTTTGTTGTTTTTATTCAAATATGCCCTTGAATTTAATTTCACTTAAACAACAAAATTAACAAATAATTGCACTCGTACGTCAATCTAGTTTGTGTATCATTGATAATAAATATGCCCTTATAAACATATATACATACATACAAGCATTTCTAATACATTTTTAGCATGTATGCATGTGTTTAGAAATGAAATAAAATAAATTTCAAATGAACTTTAACCTCAATTCCGTATGATTATCACACAAATAATATTTGGTTTCAAAGACTGTGTTGGCAAATAATGAATAAAAAAAGTCATGACTTTTCAAATTCATATTCAAATATGCACACACAGTAAAATTATATTTTAAAATTTTATTGTTGCTATTGTTGTTGTTGTTGTTATTGTTTTTATTAATACCAGATAACTGAGTCAGATCAAATAGATTCCATATCTCATGAATCATTAATACTATGTTTACTTATTTTATTTGTTTGTTTGTTTGATTGTTCACTTAAATTTTAGTAGAGGAACTAAAATACTTTCTCTTTTTTCTCTCTCTCTCTCTCTATGTCTCTTTTCCTTTTCTTTTCAAAGAAAAGCAATTTTTTAAACACTATTTATCACTCTCCACGTCCTCATCACTGGCTTCTTCCACAGACTTGGAGTCCTCATTCTCATTCAGTATTTCCTGCATATGGCAACGGGCCATATGATTGTTTAAATTGCCTACACTTTGATAGGCCAGGCCACAGAATTCACAGGGAAACGGTTTCTCGCCGGTATGCACCAATTCATGTGAGCTTAGATGGCCGCGTGTAAAGAAACTTTTCTCACAACGTTGGCACTTAAAAGGTCTCTCCATTTTGGGATTGTGCGAACGCATGTGGGTCTTAAGATCCGAACGTGTTGGCCACTTTTTATCACACTTTTCACACTCATAAATGCGCGGCTTACTTTCACCCGTATGTATGCGCATATGTGACACTAGTTGGGTCTTTAAAACAAATTGTTTATCACACTGCTGGCAGGCATGAGGCTTTTGCTGATAATGCACGGATTTCTGATGATACGATAAGCTATGGTTTGAGGCAAAGGTTTTGTCGCATATCTTACAGTTGTATTGCAAACTGCCACCAATTTGATGCACTGATATGAGATGTAGTTTTAGCTGGAAATTACGTGTGAATTTTTTATCACAGTGGCTGCATTGAAAGGGTCCTTTATAGTTTTTGCGTTTTCTAGTTTTCACACTTGCGGGGGATTTGGGAGCTTCTGGTGAAGTTTTTGTATTCAAAGGTCTTTTTGTTGCAGAATCCTCGGGTAAAAAATCTTCCAAATCCGCCAAATCATTACTGCTTTCCACAGGCAAGTCTTCTTCGAATATGCCACTGTCGTGAGAAGAATTATAAACATCCATATCACCAGTCACGGAACCAAGTTCCAAAGTGTCTTAAACAAAAAAAAAATTCAAAATTATTTCCGAATTTTTCTCTTAAACCAACAACAACTTACCAAAACTATTAAATTCCGCTGAATTGTCAAAATTATTCAAATCCACTGGCTCATCATAGACATGGCAAATCTCTCTATTCGCCCATATATTGCCATCGGTATTGTCTTTCTGCCTCAATTGCTCCACCAAGCCCAACACCTCCTCCACTGCTTGATTTTTATATTCCGCATAGCGATTCCTAAGCTCTTGATCGGCTTGCAGGCACTGTTCACGAAACTCTTTAATTTTACGCACTTGCAGCCAACATAAATCACAGATTATTTGCGGCAAACCATCGTTGCACTCACATTTCACGGTGGCCGGCAAGCAGGCCAGTAAATCGTCTTTTAAGTTGGAATTCTCATCGAAGATTTTATATGTTAAAGGTGGACTGGCATATAAACAGCAGCGGCACACATTCTGATTCATCATAATAATCAATTTCGTTTCAAGCTGGTCTGGCCTCTTGTTTACTTATGGAACTTCAAAAACATTTTGAAATTGAAATCTTTAAAGGTCTTGATTGCAGCCTTCAATTCGAATTTCCCAAAGCCGGCTTTAATATCTCAATGCCTCTCTCTCTCTTGCTCTCTCTCCAAAAGAGCAGATTTCGAAATATTCTCTTAAATTTGGTTGGATTTGATAAGACAGTTTACCAAGTCATATAACAAAACAATTATAATTTTCTCCAGAGCGTAAAACATTTTCGAATATTTCTCTTTGTATTTCAAACAAATTTCTCAGAGAACATGAAATCTGCCTGCCTTATCGCTTACTTTCTAATGTTTACTGTGTCAGGCCTTTCTTTTGTTGTTTGCTTGCCACTGATAACAAATCAATTCAAGACTTTAATCTCTTTCATACTTTCTCTCACTCTCTCTCTTTCTCCACCAGCTGCAGTCTATCAGTGTTAGAAGTCATTGCTTATTAGTTTCGAATAATTGATAGTGCATCCTCGCTATATAAAAAGGGAAATCCCTGATAACGCACATGAGTTCTATATCGGCGAACAAACCAAATTTGAAGCACTGAACAAATGGAACAAAGTTTCGATACAAGTGCTTAACACCATCGCCTTTATTTCCATCAATGATAATACTTGGTCATTACAATCCTGCAGTCAGGATTACGACCTAGCTTCTCACACCACTTATGTTGCGTGCGTTAATTTTATACATAAATGGCGGGACCTAGAGTTTCTAGTTGACTCCGAACGAAAGATTTTTGAGAAACTTTTTCATGGCAATTTAATTTTTCTCTCAGAGTTTTTGCTTGAAATCTGCTGAAGTCGCCGAAGAAATATTTTCTCATATTTCGTTTTCGATGTCTGACCTGGGGTTTGAATCGTGGCCTTACGTATATTAAGCCAACACACAACCTACTATACTACGACAAAACGCGTGCACAAATCCACCAATCAGTCTTATTTATTTCACTGCAATATTCAGAGCCTCCTGTTGAAACCTGAAAGTTTCTTTATTTAGGACAGCTGATTGCCTTTGTCCTCCATCTATCAGCCTGCAGTGACCTCAATGTGCGGGCACTCTTTGACAAAGTTGTGCATTACAAAATACGATTGACTTCCTCATGGCCTAAAACATCCTGAAAGTGATGCCAAATATATAAGACCTAAATCTTTCCCATGAGAGCTGTAAAGTGCCACGGCCGCTCTCCTTACCTTCTTAAGTATGATGTCCCTCAATGGCAGTAGTCGCCGTAGTCTAGTAGGTAGTGTGTTGGCCAATTAGACTTGAGGCCACGGTTCAAACCCCCAGGTTAGACATCTCCAACTAAACCGAAATATGAAAAAATATTTCTTCGGAGACTTCTATTCAGCAGAATAAATAAAACAAAATCGTAAAAAATAAAATTGTTCCGATTAGAAATGGAATATTATTTCATTCATATGGCTGCCGCGGCTAGGCTCATGGTATCTCATTCGATCGGAACAATTTTTGTGCACTTTTTCGAGTATCAGGCATCGTGTCTTCGCAATGTCATCACGAATGTTGTCCTTCAAATGCTCAATTGTCTCTGGTTTGTCGGCGTAACACTTTTCTTTAACGGCGCTCCACAGGGAATAGTTCAACGGTGTCAAATCGCAGCTTCTTGGCGGCCAACTGACATCACCAATTCGGCTAATTACACGACCATAAAATGTTTGATGCAATAAATCGATTGTGGTATGAAAATTTTCTACAAAATTTGTTCGGAGTCGATTTTAAACTGTAGGTCCCTCCACTTATTAAAAAAGTTAACACACTCAACATAAGTGATGCAGGAAACTATGTAGGTTGTAATCCTGGCTGTAGGGTTGCAATGTCGTATTCTGTATGTATGTTCCTCAATGGCAGTTTTGAATTTAGAGCAACCCCAGCTACTTTACCTTCTTGAATAAGAATAAATGCGCATAATTAATCCCTATAGTGGATCGGCTAATGCGGGCCTGCTATCTTGATTGTTACCCTAGCCACACTGCAGTTTTTGTAGGTTTCAAAATCCAATCACTTTTCAGTGCAGAACGTGTGAGTATCTAAGACACAAACCATAATGGCCTAACCGTCTGCATAGCCGTAAGACGGCAAAGCCACAAAATAGCGGATCCTCCTTCAGCATAATAGCTTATGCCGTTACTATTCGGTCTGTAGAAGATTTTCTGTTGTGGTTATTCGTTTTCTGCTTGAACACAATACATCTTACTCATGAACCAAGGCAGAACGTAATCAATCGGGGGTTGTAATATTGTTGCTATGCTATCCGCCAATTTTTAGATCCTAAAGGTCTTTAATACATACATACATACATATATACATACATACATACATACATACATACATACATACATATATACATACATACATACATACATACATACATACATACATACATACATACATGCATACATACATACATACATACATACATACAGAATTGGTTGTTACAGCCCTTAACTCCGGATTACGACCTAGCTTCCATGTGTGTTAATTTTAAACACGAGTGGCGGGACCTGCAGTTTAACGACGAACGACAGATTTTTGAAAAAGTTTTCATGGCAATTTTAATTACTCAGGATTTTTCCACAAATCTGCTGAGAGGAACTGGCTGAAGAAATTTTTTTTATATATTTCGTTTTGAGGTCTGTCCTGGAGCTTGAACCAGGGCTCACGTCTAATAAGCAATCACACTACCTACTAGACTACAGCGACTTAAAGGTCTCAAAGGTCTTTAATACCCACTTAAATTTCTGCTTATTTACAATAGAGTCTAACAATTCTCTCCTATGATGTATACATCATGGATGATGTATAAAATCAAGGCTGGATTACGCATAGTAATATGCCAAGAATATTCACTGCTTCTGAATTGCTTGGGTCTTAATGGAGTCTTTGTGTTTTTCTACTCAGAAAAGTGTGAAAGTGTCCATCGTAATGGAATAAAGAAATAATCAATTACGCAACCCCACTTCTTCTTCTCTATTTAAACAGATCTTTTAAAAATTTTCCACATCAAACATAATGTACCCTACACTGCATTGTAATAATAACACACCAGATATGGTTTCACTACTTACTGTGCCTCAATTTCAATCATGGTACCAATTTATACTCTCTACATTATATAAATAAATTTACAGTGTGATTATAATTCGTTGTATTACAACACTTTTACTTTTCATATGTAACTGATAAGCAACAGTGAAGAGATAACAGCATAAGAGATGCAATTTCTTTTGTGTAAAACAAATACAAAACATTTAATAGTTCATGTTTTATTAACGAACCTGCTTAATTGTATTCAACAACTGATAACAGATACAAAATTAATATTACAAAAGCAAACAAAGACACCTAACTCTGGTGTTACGCAACTAAAGGAACAAATTCAAACAGCGCGATGTAAATACAAATCATGGGAAAAGATGTGATTATTGAAAACGGATTTAAGAGGTAAACGTAAATAAAAACCATAAAGCATTCAGAATGTGTTATCGTCTGTAAGATACACTACTGGATCGAGGAGTAGGCTTTGCCTAGATATCTTTTACAGAAGTCATTGCTTTGAAATTTGATAATCTTCCGACCAAAATACTCATGAAATTTTGAGTATGAGTGAGTCAACAGTATTAAAATCCAACTACTCTGATTCATTCGTACTCACTACAACATTGATTTATAAGTACAAGTTGCAATGAGCATGAGTACAACGTTGACATCAAACTCATAACATTCGAAATATGTTTGATTCATACGCCTACTCATTCCGATTCATAAATTTAGAAAAATACTTTGAATACTCATAAATGATTCGAGTAATTCGAATCATTCATAAAAATTTACAGTCTTAGTTGTTGTTGCATTTACAAAGAAAGAAGAAAGACAGCAATCAGAGCAAACACACAACCTTCTTGTGAGTATTGTAGTGTTCGTACGCGAATCATACTTATTTTGTGATTCGTGTATACGATGAGTCGTGGAGAGCCGAAATCAATAACATCATATGTATTGTTAAGTCTGAGTACCATGAGTATTTCAAACTTTAAATATGAGTAGTATGAGTATGACATTAAAATAAGTATGAATGCGTATAAGTATCAGAAATTATAAGTATGATTCGAATCTACTAATCGTTTTGAATACTCATTGCTGACCTCTGCTTCCGACCATGCATAATCCAAGAATAACTGTAGCCTACAAGACAATTTTACCGCTACAGAAGACAGAGTTCAGATATATCGAAATTCTGCAGTCCGTCACAATGCCTTATCTCTGTAGTCCATCCGAAAATCACATTAGAGAGTGTAGTCACCGAAATTTTGTTATCGTTTAGCGCTCAAAAGTTAATTACAATAAGAGAAAATACGTCAGTCATTCCATTTCCATGTAATTTTTCTGTTACTTGTGCTAACTTCAAGTCGGTTAAAATTTTTGATATTCATCAAGACAAGTTTGCAAACGCTAATGTTCTATTCTATTACACCAGATGCATGCTTTACCATCAGGTCGGTTTTGCAGGCGAAGTTCGCTAGTGTAAAAACCACTTGATGGTTAAAATACTTGGATAAAGAGTCCGTACAATGATCGCAACCACGCTGTCACCCAGAACTTTATGTCGGCAGCATTGAAAAGTAAGTTCAACTTAAATTTATCAAATAAGATTTACACTGTATGAGAGGAATGACTCCTAGGGCACAGAGCTCTGATTTTATTATTTATCTTCCCCTTCTAGATTCCATAAGGAACTTTAGGTTTTTACCTAATTTTTCCATTATAATTATAACCTCATAACCACATACATAACATAATTGGTCATTACAACTCTTAAGTCAGGATTGCGACCTAGTTTTTCATACACATAACCACATAAAAAAAATTTATCATCGTCAGAACGCATTATTTTCGTGGCCATGATTTCATTGAAATGTGAAATTACACTTCCTGTAAAGTTCTTATGCCAGAAAACCAAAATCGGTAGTTTTGTGAAGTTCATGGTACCGAATTTTTGAAATCATATGCCATCTAGTTCATAGACTTCTTTTCCCAGACTAAAAAGGTTAATTATAGCGCTCTATACGGACGGTAACAGTGTCCTCTAGACAGCAGTGCTCTAGAACCAGTCACATTTTTCAGATTCATTGGCTTTTCTACAGTCACTCGTGGGTTATTCAAGCTCAGTAAGCAACAATTTTGTTTATTACATATATTTCCCAAGCGGGAAGTGAGCTTCAAAGCTAAAGAAAATTACACTCGAAAAATCGGCGTGGTAAGCTTGTTGTTCTAGTATCCAATTAGCATTATAACATTGCTGTGGTTGGTCAGCAGACTTTAATTGTTACATGAGTTGGACTTTAAACGTATGTATGGATGTACAAACCTAAATTCAAATTACCCCATAATGACCCGAATAATATACCCAATTGCTGAGAAGTACATAGAATCGAGCAATTTAAATTAATCGCCTCACTTTCTTGAACAGAATCCATATTTGCATTTGCCTAGTCGCCGTAGTCTGGTAGGTAGTGCGCTGGCCTCGGTTCAACACCCAGGTCAGACATCTCCAAAACAAAACGAAATGTGAAAAAATATTTCTTAGACGTCTTCCTCTCAGCAGATTTCTGGCAAAAACCTTGAGTAAATAGAAAATTGCCATGAAAAATTTCTCAATATAAGTTATGTGAGAAACTAAGTCGTAATCCTGACTAAAGGGTTGTAATGACCAATTATGTATGTATTAATGAAATAGGACAGGAAATTTAAAAGTTTGAATTTAAAAATGCAATAAAACTAAAACGGTTTTGCGAAATTTATTTTTTTGTTGCGAAGCACAATTGTTGCGGTTAGAAATGAAATATTATTTCATTCATATGACTGCCGTGGCTGGCCTGACATTATCTCATTCGACCGGACCAATTCGGGTGCACTTTTTCGAGTGTATGGAGTCGTATGTCGGCAATGGCATCTCGAATGTTGGCCTTCAAAAGTTGGCGGCAAAGTGACATCATTGCTTCGGCTAATTAAATGCTTATCAAACGTTTATCGCAATAAATCAATTGTGTCATCAGAGTGTGTCAAGTTGCATCATTCTGTTGAAACCATACATCGTTCACATCAATACCATGAAGAGCGTTCACATCAATACCATGAAGAGATGTCTTCATTGACAGTAATGGTTGCGCCGTCCTAATTTTCAAAGAAATATGGGCCAACGATACCCGGTCGATTTTTAGATGATGAATCGGCCAATATTAATTTCCCATAACTGAAACTACTCTTTATGGAATTTTCTACTGCAATAAAGCCAAACCACTTACCATACAGGTCATATGGCTTAAGCCTTAATCCAATGCCACCTCCAGAATATAACGCACACCAAACAGTCACCTTCTCAAGTCACTCATGCTATCGTTTTGTTGCAAGCACGTACCATACAGCTCATATGGCTTAAGTCTTCTCCAATGCCACCTCCAGATTATAGTGCCCACCAAACAGTCACATTTTCCGATTACTGGTGTTACTATTCTTTTGCAAGCACGTACCATACAGTTCATTTGGCTTAAGCCTTATTCCAATGCCACTTCCCGACTTTGATGCTTATCAAACAGTCACATTTTCTGGAAATACGGGCTTTTACATGAAAGCGTTTTCTAATTGGCATACGCAACACTTTTGATTGTTAACGTAACCCTCGAACGGGAAATAAACTTCATCGCTAAAGAAAATTTGAATGAATAATCTGCCGGCATTAATTGATGCAAGAGTTGAACTTTACTTGGATTGAGAATCAATTCCGAATGCAAAATACATTATTATGAGACGTAAGATAGGCGCAATAGCTTTCTTTAATAGGCTTTTCAAATTTCTTCATATTGTTACGTTTTGACCTTTAAAAAACGTTTAAAATATGAGCTCGTAGACGGCAAATAAATAAAATAAATTTGTGTTTAGTTTTAATTAAAATTTTTTATTATTCGCACAATTCTGTGTGTCACTGTTCACAATATGATGTAAACTACAACAGTTGATTTTCTTTGTTATTCCTCTGTTTACACCCTTTGCATAAACAATAACAATTATTAGACAATTATTCGACATATCTTTGTAACGGAGATCTTCAAACTACGTATATTTTTGTTTACTTGTTTACCATTTTTTATGCTGGTGTTTGTTGTTGTATTTTTGTTTACTGGTTTACCATTTTTTTATGCTGGTGTTTGTTGTTATTTTAAGCAGAACGATACTTTGTAAACAAGATTGTTTACTTGTATTGTTTTGTTTTTGTAGCTTTGTTAATAATTTTAACGTTAAGCGCCGTTACAGCAAAATACCGATATCTAAATTTTTCTCTTTCGTAACAATATTCTTGACAATTCTTTGGACAGTATGTCGATAGTAGCAACCGTTATCGTAATGCTTGAAAAGGAGTCAGTTCTTGGAATCTCTACTTATGTAGAAATTTTTAATTATTTTTGTGCCTTTCTCGGTTGTCATAAATGGCCAATATTTCACTAAATAAATGCCACTGTAGTTGACTAGCTTTGACAGATGACAGTCTTGTCAGACCAGCGGTTACGGAGTAGATTCGATGTATCATAATAATTTAAATTTGAAAAATAATTGTTTGCTTTTAATTCATTTATTTATTTTATATGAGTTTTTTCTTTTTAATATTTTAATAAAATAATGATTTTGAGAATTTAAATACAAATTATTTCGAGGTCACCTAGATTTCAATACAAAAATATTTTTTAATTTAATTTTCTTGTATGAAAATTATAAAAAAATATGCTGTAAATATGTATGTATGTACTAAATAAAAAACAAAAAATATTATTTATTTTCTGTATATAAAAAGACTGTTAAAAACTTTATAAAACTTAAGACTTAAATAAATCAACCAACACACATACAATTTGCATACAGAATAATAATATAAATAATAATGAAAATGAAAATACCGTTAAAGTAATTAGTTTAATTAAATATTTAATTGATAAATGAAAACCAAATAAACAAAATCTGTTTCATATTTATAAATAAAAAAACACATACATAAGCATATAAATAAAAAACATATCATTTAAACGAAAAAAAAATTAACAAAAAAAAACTGAAGAAAAAATAAAAAAACAGAAACGAATTCATATTAAATTTATATTTATACGATGAGCATATATGATGAAAATATATATTTCAAAAAAAAATAATGAAAACCAAAAAAGAAATAAAAATAAATGAAAATAAATTAAGAAATTTATTGTTTAATTGATAACAATTAAAATAAATTAAAGAAGAAAAAAACAAATACATTTATATACACACATACATATATAGTATATTGTAAACATATATAAAAAAGAATATACTTAATAAAGGCTTGTTAATTATATTAAATAATAAAAAATCATTAAAAAAATATAAATTAAAAAACAAAATGCATAGAAAGTTGATGAAAATATTTACGATAGTTTAACAAAAAAACACAGAAAAAATTTAAAAAAAAATATGGAAAGCTTAGCTGAATTAAACAAAATATTGTAGATTTTAATATGAAAACAGAAAACAAAAAAAAAAACAAAAAAATAAAAATAAAATATTTTAGTCGGCCAAGATCGACTATTCGTTACCTTACATTTGTCAATTAATTTTATTAATTTATTTATTAATTATTACGAACACAATGACAAACACCATTTGTCTGACGTAGTATAACAAGACCCGAGTCTCTGGTGAAAATCGTATCTACTACCCCACATCATCCATAATTGATCATTATAACCCTTTAGGCCGAATTACGACCTAGATTCTCAAGCCACTTATGTTGCCTTACTGTTGGGGCCTATAGTTAAATGTCAATTCCGAACCACAGATTTTTATTTTAAGAAACTTTTCAAGGCAATTTTTGTTTTTTCTATTATTTACTCCCAGAAGTTTTGTTTGAAAGCTGCTGAGAGGAAGACGCCTAAGAAATTTTATTTCGTATTTCGTTTTATCGGAGATATCTGACCAGGGGCTTAACCCATGTGTACCTACTAGACTACGGCGACATCCAATATACTATCGCAATACCTACTAATTCACGAGGGTACTCTGCCAGTTAATTTGATCTTAAAGGTTCTTAAATTTATTCCGGATTGTTTCTTACTGAAACAACCTTCTTCGTCAATACGTTTTAAATACCTTCCCTCAATATTTAATCAAATGCTTATATCCATGCATTTTGAAAACCAAGCCCGTCAAGTTTGTGTGCTTATCTTCTTGTCAATCGCACCAGATATCGAAAAAACCACGTAGATCGGTCATTTCAATACTTTAGTCAGGATTACAACCTAGTTTCACACACCATCAATGTTGTGTTTGTTAATTTTATTCATTTGTGACTGAACCTGCAGTTTAACGTTAACTTCGTACGACTGATTTAAGAAACTTTTCATGGCAATTTTTATTTGATTTTAATTTTGCTAGAAGACTGCTTTTTCATATTTCATTTTGTTCGAGATATCTCAGCTATGGTTTGAAACATCGTCTAGTAGGTAGTGTGTTGGCTTCTTGGACTTAAAGCCAGGGTTCGAGCCCCACGCCAGACATCAAAACAAAATACAAAAAGTATTTTTTCGGCGACTTCCTCTCAGCAGATTTCTGGCAAAAACTCTGAGAGTAAATAAAATTGCAATTAAAAGTTTCTCAAAAATCTGTCGTTCGGAGTCGACTTTAAACTATAGGTCCCATCACTCATGTATAAAATTAACATGCACAACATAAGTGGTGTGAGAAACTAGGTCGTAATCCTGACTGAAGGGTTATAATGACCAATTATGTGTGTATGTTATGTATGGTTTGAACCTTGGCCTCTTGTCACACAACACACTACCTAGTAGACTTCTGGTCTTAACAAGCGGGCATTTTAGAGCTGGAAAATCTTCTAATAAACGCAACTGTTTTACTTCCATACACTTAACCATGGCAATACCAAAATATAGTTTTGAATTCCTATCGGATCAGGACTCGTATAATATTTTATTTTTTTTTTTTGGTAAAAAGTTATTCTTTGAAAATACCTAAGTTTTTCGCATACGTTTAAGGCATGAGCCACGATCTGGAGACCATTTACATAGCCTTGGAACCCAAACTCAGCGACTGCTTATAAAACCATCATTCGTCAACATCAGCAGCATATATCTTTTTATTAATCACCAAAAATATGCGTCAGTAGATAGAGAATGCTTTTATCTAGGAGTATATCCTTATTCGCTGTAGTCTAGTAGGTAGTGTGTCGGCCTATTAGACCTGAGGCCTTTGTCAGACATCTCCAACAAAAGCTAAATATGAAAAATATTTCTTCGACGACTTACTCTCAGCAGATTTCTGGCAAATATTCTGAGAGTAAATAGAATTGCCATGAAAAAGTTTCTCAAAAATTTGTTTTTTGGAGTCGACTTTAAACTGTAGGTCCCGCCACTAATGTATAAAATTAACACACTCAACATAAGTGGTTTGGGAAACTAGGTCGTAATCCTGTCTGAAGGGTGGTAATGACCAATTAGGTATGTATGTACGAGTATGTATGTCAACATTAGCAGCATACTTGACGGCTTGTATATCCGTAGTATGCGTCATTATAGAGAAAATATATTTCTTCTAGGAGTATTCCTTATTCCTGGAAATTACAGGATAATATAGAGATAGCCAGCATCGGCTTTCACGATGTTTTTAAAAGAAATATTTAGCCTGAATTACCCAAAGTTTCAAACGTAGTTGGGTACTCTGAATGCCATTAAGAAGGCAAGATCGTAGGGATATACGGTTCATCTCATCGCACATAATTTTGTTTCTTTAAATACTGTTAAGTACACAAGGTCAGAGGACGTGTCATCCCTCTAACCAGTCTACAGTTCCTTCTATTTCAGAGTAGATTTACCGCTTGCAGCCGCCAAGTCAAATGCATTTTCTGCGTTTACATACACATTACATACATAATTGGTCATTAAAACCCTTTAGTCGGGACTACAATCTAGTCTCTCATACCACTTATGTTGTGTGTGTTAATTTTATACATGACTTAAAGGGACTTAAATTTTAAAGTCGATTCGGAAGGACAATTTTTTTATAAACTTTTCATGCGGATTTCTTTAACTCTGAGAGTTTTTCCGCTGTATGAAATGCTCACTGGAATCAGCATAGTTTTTCGAATGTCGAAAATCTTGATTTCATCTTTCAACAAAAGTTTGGAACTACTTCTCAGGAAAAAACCTTCATTCTAAGGTTATAATAAGGCTTTGAACGAGTATGTCTGTTAAAGTACTTAACAATGCATTCGTATATTTTGAAGAAAATAGATTAATGTCCTGCAAAATACTACAGGACTACCCCCCATACACTGATATTAATCACAAATTTTAGGCAGTTTATACAATAATCCATTTTCCTTGAAATATTTCTGCTTTTATTAGCTTTCGTGCTGTAGAGTGCAAGAAAATTTAAAAGTTTATGCTGAGAACCATAAGCATGAATGTTTTATTGGTAAATCACAAATATACGCGTAAAGTTTTTGTACGTAAAAAATTAATTTAATTTCTTTTTTTCTTTTAATTTTAATTCTTTAAAATAATTCTGTTAAATAACGTGACGTTCATTAACAAATTGTTTTCAGTTTATTCGCCAGTATAAAAACGTTGGTTTAGTTATAAACAATAAAAAAGTATTATAATTATAATATAATAATTAAATTGTAAATAAACAAAATATAAAAAACAAAGACAGATAAAAAAAGTTAATAATTATAACAATAAAAGATATTTAATGGAAAATATATATTTAAGTTAAAAAGGAAAGAAAATAAATATTAAATATAAACAATAAAAAGAAAATATGGAAAAAAGATTCTCTTCTATTAAAAACACAATGAAATTTAAAGAGAGGTAAGTACTTGCAACCATGCTCTTAATTTTTGTGTGATAATGCAACGACTGATACCAACTCTACATAATGTTATGAAAATAAAAAATCTGGTGTTCTGCTTTTACATAGCTTAACATTAAAATTATAAACAAAAGCTACAAAAACAAAACAATGCAAGTAAACAAACCTGCTTATAAATTATCGTACTGCTTAACATAACAATAAACACCGGCATTAAAAAATGGTGAACAAGTAAACAAAAATATATTAACAACACTACAATAATAAACGTAAACCACGATGTTTACATTTATAGAGATTTCGAGAAGGCGAAGTCATGAACATTCATCATGAATATTCAGCAGACTGTTTACCCTGTCATATATAGTAAAAGGCAAGGCAAAGCAGGCAAGTGAGTCAGTGAAGTTCGGTGAGCCTTGTGTGAAGGCGCGGTGCGTTTAAAGAGAGTAATCGTGGTTTGAAGATCTCCGTTCGATGGGACAATTGTTTAGTAATTGTTATTGTTTATGCAAAAGAGTGCAAAGAGGAATAACAAATAGAGAAATTGTTGTCGTTTACATTAAGTTGTGAACGGCGAATTGCGCGAATAATAAAGAATTTTAATTAAAACCAAACACAAATTTATTTTTATTTTATGTGCCATCTGCGAGCCTGTAAATGGTTTTGAAAGATAAGAGCGTAGCAATAATAATAAAAATATGGAATTTACACCGTAACTGGTATTAATATTAAGGAGATCAGATGGACTAAAGTATTTGTTTCAACGCTTTAATAAACCGAGGCATTTGATTGCTTCTTTTGCAACTTGATAAATATTGTTGTTTGAGAGAACATGAAATTGAATTTTCACGACCAGAACATCAAGAGAATCTGACGGCTAAATACTTACACAAACAAAATTTTACTCTTGTGCAACAATGAACAATATTGGGTCTTCTATACATTGAAATCGAACCTATTCCCACGATCTCATTCGGAGATTGCCTGTAGATCAGATGTTAGTGTAACCTTTATGCAAAGTCTTTTCGCTTCAATCTTCAAAGAGTTCGAAAGGATTTAAGTGGAAAACTTAATGTCATATGCAAACTGCTAGTTAGAAAAGGTCATTAATACGATTTAGAAAAAGAGTTGGAGATTGAGCAGATCCTTGAACTACCTCTGTGTTTAACCGAAGCTCATTTGATAGCAGCTCATCTATTTGCATATTTGCTCACAGTATCACAAACATAACATCGGGAAAATGTAGCAGATTTAGAGCGGTATACTAGCGTCGCATTGAAATTTCAGATGAGGTCTGTTGCTGATGCTGTAAATATCGTTGAATGCATGCAGAATTGGTCTAACCACAGATTCAATCGAGTTTTCCAACCGATACTGCATAACTTGAACAATAGTATCAATTTTCTTGAAGCTACACGCGTCGAATTAGTTGTCATTTCAAACTGTTTTGCCAAATCACTAGTAACGTATAGACATGTCCGATAGACATCGACATGTGTTTGCTGAATGGGCTTTGGAGCAGTTGGCAATTGAACCTAATTTTTATAGAAAAATCATCTCCTACGATTCACGTCTCCGTTTCTCCCTAAATAGATGCGTGAACAAACAAAATTTTTGATTTGAGGCACTACCAATCCACATGAGAACCAATAGCGTCCAATGCACACTGTTACGTGTGGATTTTGGTTTGGCAATGTCATCAGTACATATTTTTGAGAACAAATTTGACCTGGTCATCGCCGCCAATGGCGGGCACTATAAGTCGACGCATGGCAACATCATATGACTGCAACATTACGGCAGTCATTCAGCGCATGACACATTGATTATTTCGCACGATTTGAGGGCCTGAATAGTATGGCATGTATGCTAATGACATCTGGTTTCAACAGGTAGAGCTTAAAGCCACAAAGCTCATGCCACATCGCATGTTTTGCACGATCTGTTTAAAGGATATGGCCATCTCACGCGCTGATGATGTAAACTAGCCTTCGGGATCATGCGATTTGTCCTCATTAGATATTTTCTTCTTGTCGCAGATGTATGCGAATAAGTCACAAACCACAGCGATTCTTAAAGTCCACATAACCCATGCCGTCGGTCAAATTCAGACATGGCAGAGTTATGAAAGGAGGAAATTGTGGTTGCGTTCCACACAAAGAAGCCGTAGCGGACATTTGAACGTTGTTATGTTACATACCGTCGCCACAGTCTAGTAGGTAGTGTGTTGCCGTATTATACGTGAGGATACTGTTCAAACACCAAGATTATAATATTGCTTAGGCGATTTCCTCTCAGTAGATTTCTCTCAAAAACTATGAGAGTAAATGAAATTACAATGTGAAATTGCTCAAAAAAATCTGTCGTTCGGAATCGACATTAAACTGCAGGTCCCGCTGCTTGTGGATAAAATCGACACACACAACATGGGTGGTGTGGGAAGCTATGTTGTAATCCGGACTGAAGGGTTGTAGTGACCAATTATGTATGTACATATGTTATGTATGTGGATTCTGGACACGTACTGTCAACAAATTCTAGGTGCTCAAGAATACTTTGTCACAGGTTCTCAAGTCTCGGACAATGATAGGGAAGATGCTGTCTATGCAGACGGAGGCTCATAACAAAATGGAAGCAATTCGTAATGGAGGTGTATTCCTCTGTAGATGCGAGATATGTGGATCAGAGATCAGCAATGAATCGCTTTTTCGCTACTCATAAGTACTCACGAAATTTTTAGTATGAGTCAACAGTATTGAAATCTAACTACTCTGATTCATTCGTACTCAGTACAACATTGTACAAGTACAAGTTGCAATGAGTATGAGTACAACGTTGACATCAAACTCATAACATTCGAACTATGTTTGATTCGCATTCAGATTCATAACTTTAGAAAAATACTTTGAATACTTATAAATTATTCGAGTGATTCGAATTCGAATTCATCAAAATTTACAGTCTTAGTTGTTGTTGCATTTACAAAGAAAGAAGAAAGACACATAAACAAATAAGAAAAAGGCAGCAAGGAGAGCTGTAGTGTTCGTACGCGTATCATACTTATTTTGTTATTCGTGTATACGATGAGTCATGGAGAGTCGAAATCAATAACATCATGCGTATTGTTAATTATGAGTACCATGAGTATTTCAGACTTTGAATATGCGTAGTATAAGTATGACATTAAAATAAGTATGAATGCGTATAAGTATCAGAAATTATAAATATGATTCGAATCTACTCAACGTTTTGAATACTCATTGCTGACCTCTGATGTGGATACGACAATGTATGCCAGTAAAAGAATCCAGCACTGAGAGTTAGAAAGGCGTTCAATATGAAACCGACGATAATATCGAGGGTACTCGCATTTAATCTTTAGGCGTTTTAAGAAAATGTGCTGTTCTCATTATAAACTCTTTACCAAATATATTAAATAATAAACGGGATAATATATGAGCTAACAGAAGACTATGTTGAAAAATGTTCAGGTGGACTAGTTTTGGAACTGTCCTCATATATAGTTTAAAAATGTTCTACTCGGCCTCAGAAATATTTGAGACTGATTTACTCTCATTAGTACAATGGGTCAATTCGACCTCCGAGTACTGTACTTGTCTTATTTGACAAGTACACGTCCTCTAACATACTGTCATTAGCTAGGTTTGATTTTAAATAAATTTGTTAAACTCTACTAGTCATACCACGTAACTTTCATTTTCTATGCAACAGAAATTAAATTAAACCCGATACTCTGAATAAATAAAATTTCATGTTATTTTTAGCCGATAAAAATTAATTGTTTTATAATATTTGCCTGCATTTCTTTTTTGTTTTTTTCTTTATTTCCTTTGCATTATTTTGTTGCCATGTACAACGAACTGTTAAATTATTCAGGGTCATTTACGATTGGGGGTCTTCAGTAACGGTGTAGCAGACCATAGTAATACGTTAACAGTAATAAAATGGTATAAAAACATTACAAAAAAAAGAACAGAATGCAATTAAAAACAATTTTTTTTGTGCAATAAAAACCCATAAAATAGGGGGGACACTGAAGGTTGTAATGCAATAATTAGTGGCGATATTGATCGAAAAGCTTGTAGTGCTTAAAAACGCGGGGAAATATTTAAATGAGTGAAAAAGACAGGGGAATCGGAATTTCAATTTTTACTTTAATTTGGGTTTGAGACTTAATTTTGAACTCAATTTTCCAATAACATTCATTGCAATATTGCATCATGGCTTGTAATGCTCTATCCTCTATTCACTGCAAATGCAACACGCTAATGATTACTAAAATCAAGATTAAAAGTGTGTTTTCAGTATAAATTTTAAGTAGTCTGGATAAAAATATTGTTTGATTAGATATAAAAAAACCAAAACAATACAAAACAAAGAGTATCAGGTAATTTACTTTGCTGTTGCTTAAATAACCCAGCAAACCTTAAAAGCCAAACTATATTAATTTCACTTTAACTTTTAGTCATTTAAACGTTAAAAATTAAATCAAATGTTTTACAGAAGTCGCCGTAATCTAGTAGGAAATGTGTTGTTTTCTTAGACGTAAGGCCACGGTTCAAACCTCAGATCAGATGTCTTCCACAGATTTCTGGCAAAAAAAACTGCAAGAATTTCTTAAAAATCTTTTGTTCAGAGTAGACAGCTCTGATGCTAGTCGTTTTGAAGAACTCTTTGAATTTGTCGTACCGTTTTTACAAGTCAGTTGTACTTATGGGCTACACCCTTGGATTATAGCCGAGTCCGAATGAATTGAATTGCGATCCATCTTCAATTGTAAAAAATAGTTGGTTATTATGCTTCATGTATTATTGTATGTATCATGACTTATTCTCGCCGTAGTCTCCAACTAAACGAAAATATGAAAAAAATATTTTTTCGGCGACTTCCTCTCACCAGATTTCTGGCAAAAACTCTGAGAGTAAATAAAAATTGCAAAGAAAGGTTTCTCAAAAAAATAGGTCGTTTGGAGTCGATTTTGAAATGTAGATCCCGCCACTCATGAATAAAATTAACACACACAACATAAGTGGTGTGAGAGGCTAGGTCGTAATCCTGACTGCAGGATTGTAATAACCAATTATGTATGTATATATATATGTGTACACGTACACACACACCTTAATAAAATTACCAGGATTACTGAGAGTACCAACCAACTGTGGTATATACTTTGACAAATTTATTTTCTTTCTGTACTGAAGTACAATTATTCTGGTTAGAAATGGAATTTTATTTCATTCCTATGGCTGCCGCGGCTGGCCTCATAGTACCTCATTCGATCACACCAATTTTCATACACTTTTTCGAGTGTATGGCTTCGTATCTCGGCAATGGCATCGCAGATGTTGGGCTTCAAATGCTTAATTGTTACTGGTTTGTCGGCATAACACTTTTCTTTCACGGTGCCCCACAGAAAATAGTCCAACCGTGTAAAATCGCATCTTCTTGGCGGCCATCAGACGTTTGACGCAACAAATCGATTGTGGTATGAGATGTGTAGCAAGTTGCACCCGCTTGTTCAAACCAAACATCGTTCACATCAATACCATGAAGAGCAAATACAAAAGAATCGGTTATTATGGTGCGATAGGTGTCTCCATTGACTGTAATGGTTGCGCCGTTCTGATTTTCAAGGAAATATGGGCCAATGATGCCTCCCCTCCACAAGTCGCCCCAAACAGTCACTCGTAATGGATGCATTGACTTCTGTAAAACTACGCGAAGGTTTTCTGCGCCCCAAATACAGCACTTTTGCTTATTAACGTACCCACCAAGATGGAAATGAGCTTCATCCGAACAGATTTTTTTTGGAAAAATCGACATCAACGTGTAGTTTCGCGTTGGCCCAATAACTCCCGACGTTGCTTAAGCGTAAATCGATTCATTACGTTCAGTGGAGGCAATCTACTGAATTTTATGACAGAATAGAATGACGACATAATATTGCCAGATTCGAAATACCCGATAGTTCAAATTTAAACCGATAGACGGCCCACCTTATATTTGCTTGACAGAACATGTAGCATCGGACAAGGTCATAAAGGATCCATTTATGCTCTTTAAGACGGCTGCCACTTTAAGCTAGCGTAGTCTATTACAAATGTGACTTCTGGGATAAATATCAGTTCTTTATGTACTCCATAAAAAAATAATTTCTTTACTGCTAGAGTGTGGAATAAAATTGCTTATGAACTACACAAACTCCAAGCTCTCGCGCCAATCTTGCTTTTTAAAACGCCACCGTGTTGCACTGCCATTGAAACGAACTGTCTGTGATTTGCATGGCCTAGTAGTTTAAGACTGTAGACAAATGCAGGTTGAAGTTTTTTAAAAACTCATTATTGGCTGCCTTTTGCAATACTCTCTTTGACAGCTTTAGAAGAGAATAATAAGCAAAGAAAATGCCCTGCTTTCTTCAGCGTCCAACTCGCTCTAAATTATTTCATCTCGTTTGGTATTACCCGAATATAAGATACAAATGCAAATTAGATGTACAGTAGGACCTTGATAATCCATGATGGTCGGCGATATCCATTTTCCCGGTTAATTGAGTACCAATTTTGGCTAGTATTTTAAAAGATATTTTTATTGATTAAGAAACGAATATGTACGTTTTTATATAAAAAATAAATAATTCAAGGATTTTATACATGTTTCAAAAATATAAAAAAACCGCAATTCTCAAATTTCTAAATTAGACTAAACAGGTTTACATGTATGCTTCTGACTCATCGTATCCTAAAGAGGGAATTCCCCTTTTTCACTTGTTTGACTAAAATAATAGGAAACAATTTTTGCTTATAATCACGGATAATAGAGGTAATCACGGTTAAACGACGCATAAAAATTTAAGTCGACCCAAAATAAAATTAAGACGATGCAAAAAATTTTCTTTTTCCATCCCGGATAATTGATGTTGCCGGATAATCGAATCACGGATAATCAAGGTCCTACTGTAATTATTACGAGCTGAGTAGCTTAAACCATGTGCTAAGTATGATATAACAGACAAGAATCTCTGGTGGGAATCGAACCCACAACCTTTGCACTAACAGTGTAACGCACTATCCACTAAACTACCACGGCACCCGAATAGAAGATATTTCATGGTTGTAAGCAAAGTAGTTAAACTTTCCTCTTTCTTGGAATTGAATTTCACAATAACAACATGATTTTCCTTTGTTTAAAGGAAACAAAATGCTGTGGAACTAGTGGAACTACCAACAATGCTTTACTCTTTATGTATGTATGTATGTATGCACTTATGTAGGGATTGCAAAATCTAAAAGTAAAAGTTCAATCAGTCTTGTGTGAAGACGCGGTGTATTTGAAGAGTGTAATCGTAGTTTGAAGATCTCCGTTATAAAGATCTGTCGAACAATTGTCTAGTTATCGTTTATACAAAGGATGTAAACAGAGTAATAACAAACAAAGCAATTGTTGTTGTTTACATCAAGCTGTGAACAGTGGCACACAGAATTGTACGAACAATAAAGAATTTTAATTAAAATTAAATACAAATTTATTTTTATTTTATTTGCAAACTACGAGCTCATATTTTAAACGTTTTTAAAAGATAAAAACGTAGCAAATATTAACTTAAGTTCCTTTAAATTTTTCCATACTACAGCCATAAAATAATTAATTGTTGGCTGGTTTATGTCCCTAAATACTGTTCACGAGTTCAATTTCGTATGTATTTTTTTATTTCCATCCACAAGTACTTTTTTAACAAGTTGTTTCGGTTCGTTTTTTCTATTTTTACTATTTTTTTTTATAGTCTTTTATAGCCTCCCAATGCTATCAAATGATTTGTCGAGTTTGTTTTCCATTGTTTTCTTCGTTTGTTTTTCAATGTTTTTTTTTCCGATTTTTTTCCGAATTTTTTTCTCTTGAACAATTTTCAAAAAACATTGGCGTAAATTAAAATTAAACTGGTGAAATTTTTCGCTTTATGAAAATCAGCTTAATTAAAGTTTTTTTAAGTGCTTTTCGGCACGCGAATCACCAACAGCACACTTCATTGTTTATTTGTTTCGTTTGTTTGCGTTTTGGCAGCGTTGTTTTGTAGTTCGTTTACTGTTCACTCTAAGCACTGTATCAGGTGGTTCTGTCTGTATTTACGTATCGGGTTGGAGTTTTAACAATTTTCACCGGTTTTTTATTTTCCTTTTTTCCGTTATTTTTTCCATGGAAGTACCGCAATTTATGGCAGACAGTTAGACTCACGTGTGGCGGCGCATTGCATTGAATTACCAGAGTTTTTCGAAGGAGATAAAAAATAAATTTGTGAAGTACTAAATAGCAGGGGTGGCCAATGACGAAATCAATTGATTAGATTTTAAAAAAGGATGAGTATTATTATTTTCATATGGAGTGGTAAGAAACTCTTTTTTTACCTTTTAAAAACGTTTAAAATATGAGCTCGTAGATTGCAAATAAAATAAAATTTAATTTGTGTTTAGTTTTGATTAAAATTCTTTATTATTCGCACACTTCTGTGTGCCACTGTTCACAACAACAATTGCTTTTCTTTGTTATTCCTCTGTTTATAGCTTTTGCATAAACAATAACAATTACTAAATAATTGTTCGACAGATCTCTGTAACGGAGATTTTCAAATCACGATTACTCTCTTCAAATGCACCGCGTCATCACACAAGGCTGATTTGTCTTGCCTTTTAAATGGCAGGGTAAACAGTCTGATGAATGTATTTGAAGGAATTCGCCTTCTCGAAATCTCTATAAATCTAAACATCGTTGTTTACGTTTATTATGCTGATGTTTGTTGTTGTATTTTTGTTTACTTGTTTACCATTTTTAAACCTGGTGTCTGTTGTTATATTAAGCAGTACAATAATTTGTAAACAGGTTTGTTTACTGCATTGTTTTGTTTTTTGTACCTTTTGTTCACAATTTTAATGTTAAACGATTTGAAAGCAAAACACCAGTATCTAGATTTTTTCATTTTCGTAGCAATATTTTAAAATTTTTTTTGTCTTTTACATGGCCCTCATTCCTATCAAATACTAGCCACTCCAGTGTATGCTTTACTTTAAAATTAAAAATAAAAAATGAATGGCTTTTACCGGTAGTTTTCTACTATTTTCTAAAAATAGTCATAATGTTTTGAAAAAACGTAGAAAAAACGAAATAATATCTCTACTCTGCTATAAAAAAAAAAAAAAATTTGAAAGCAACATAATTTTTTTTCTAATTTCGAAGTCACGAAAATTGTTTTATTTGATTCTTTCTTCTTGTTTACTGCCAACATTTATTGTTTTTTTTTTTTCAATTTTTAGTTTAAAGTAGTTTGTGATTTCCCAAGAAAAGCTTTCCTTATCATTAAAGACATGCAGAAATGTTTCCAGCAAATTTTTAAATATAATTGGCTGTTCAAATTTTGTACAAAAATTGCAGAAATCTTTTCTCCCTTTACTTATAGGTATTAATCAGCTTGAATGAGGCATTAAAGGTGGACACCAAATCGTTACCTAATCGAAATAAGTTTTTTCAAAATAATTTTTTTTTATCAAATTGTCATCATTGAAAATAAATTAATGTTCAATAACCCAAACGTCTAAATATCTAAGAAATAAAATTTAGCTCTAACTCTCTAAGGTTTCGACCAAAATCGGAAATACTTTGTACTTTACAAAATTAAAACAACAAACATCAGCATAAAAAATGGTAAATAAGTAAACAAAAATACAACAACAAACGCTACAAGAATAAATGTGAACAAAATACACAAACAACAATAATGATACAGTGATGTAATGATGTTTACATTTAATGAGATTTCGTAAAAGCGAAGTCACGAACTTTCGTCTTCAAGAACATTCATCAGACTGCTTACTTTGGCATATAAAAGGCAAGGCATAGCAGGCGAGTGAGTTAGTGAAGTACAGTCAGTCTTGTTAAGACTCGGTGCGTCTGAAGAGAGTAATCGTGGTTTGAAGATCTCCGTTACGAAGATCTGTCGAACAATTGACTAGTAACTGTTATTGTTTATGCAAAAGATTGCAAAGAGGAATAACAAACAAAGCAATTGTTGTTGTTTACATCAAGTTGTGAACAGTGGCACACAGAATTGTGCGAATAGTAAAGAATTTAATTAAAACTAAACATAAATTTATTTTTATTTAAAATCTACGAGCTCATATTTTAAACGTTTTTAAAAAGTAAAAACGTACCAACTGAATAAGTCCTTTGCGAGATTTCTTTAAGCATAATATGCCAACGTCATTTGATCTCACCTCTGTTGCTGCTTTGCCCAAATATAGGATCGGTATTACGAATTCTCATGAGTCTGGGCATCTTTAGTATTGGCTTTTTTTAGTTCTCGAGCTCTTTGAAAAATCTACAAGATTTTTTACTTCTCGAAGAAATTATGGAATGGAGACTCCTATTCACTAGCAGTCGTTTTTGAATTTAGTCCCCATAGGTTAGGTTAGGTTAGGTTATGTTAGGTTAGGTTAGAGAACGTGTACTTGTCAATTAAGACAAGTACAGTACCCGGAGGTCGAATTGACCCAACGTCCTAGTTTCTCACACCACTTATGTTGTGTGTGTTAATTTTATACATGAGTGGTGGGACCTACAGTTTAAAGTCGACTCCGAACGACAGATTTTTATTTATTGAGAAACTTTTCCTGGCAATTTTTATTTACTCTCAGAGTTTTTGCCAGAAATTTACTGAGAGGAAGTCGCCGAAAAAATACTTTTTGTATTTTGTCTTTGATGCCTGGCCTGGGGCTCGAACCCAGGCTTTTGTGTCTAATAAGCCAACACACTACCTAGACTACGGCGACTTCTTAAATCATTTAAAATTTGACTGCTTTATGCAAGTGTCGATAAAAGCTTATAGATAAGGATATGGGATAGCATTTAAGCTCTAAATTTATATTTTCAGTCGGGAGAGTTTTCTTATCGAAATCGGGGGTATTAATTCCGGCAAGAACTTTAGATGAGGGTATGATTTGAGTGGGATAGATTGTGTAAATGTAATTTACTGACTTACTTAATTGGCCATTAACAACCTGATTAACGGATTTCGGCCTGCCTTAACACATTCTTCTAGGCAACTCTGCCTACGCCAGTTGGTCGCTCCAATCGATGATAGGGTTTCCTCGATTTGGTCCTTCCAACATAAACAAGGTCGTACTCTTCGCCGACTGCCGCAAATCCCCGCATCATATTCCCGTCTCACCGGAGCATTTTCCTCCATTTGAACGACATGGCCGAGCCAGCACAGCCACTGGATGGTAATAAATAGAGCTGATGTCATACAGCTCACTGTTGGATCGGATACGGAAATCATCGTCAACTCGCAGTGTACAGAAGATCTTACGTAGGATTGTTTTCTCGAATTGAGGGGAGAAGTAGTGTCTAGCAGAGTATTAGTATGAATGCAACATTACTCTATATCTCCCCTTACAGTTTCATGGTTTCACAATAAATGGAAAATTTTTCACAGAGAATCCCCCTTTTTAAGGTTACATTCGAAGGTCATTGGTAAGTGGACGAATGAAATATTTTTGAAAATATAAAAATTTAATAAAAATATTTACGAAAATTAATCTTTAAATCCAATTAAACATTTTTTATTACCTTGAAAATTTTGTTCGAAAATAAACATACGAAAGTTATGTTCAAAAATGTATGCAAATTTTTGAGAAAATAATTATTCATTACACAACTATTCGTCCTTAATTTATTGATTTTCCTTTCTCCGTTTGGATAAATTTCTTTTTTGTTTGTAAAATTAATACGAAAATAATACAAAACCAACATATTTTGTGTATTAAAAATATTCTCCTTTTTTGCATTCCATTTGCAGTATCAAATGAAATGTGAAACTATGCAGCTGCTGCTGTTTCACAGAAAACTGATTATTTTCTATAAATTGCATATAAAATTAGAAGTTCTTTCGATTTTCTTTTTTCTATTTTTGTTTTTGTATTTTACAACAACAACAAATTGTAATACAAATAAAACAAAAATATGTATTAAAAATTCTAGACTTACAAAACTGCAGAGTATAATATTGCATGTTGCTTTTTTTAATGTATTGTTTTAACAATTTATTTGTATATATTTGTATAGGTTCATGTACATATGTGTGTGTTTGCATATATCTGTATGACTATTATAAGACATACTTTGTAGTAGTTTGTATTTTTCCAACAGTAATCGAAACAAAATTGCAATTGAATTGCCTGAAGTAACCCTTTCAGGACATCACAAATACCCTACAAAGAAAACGTTTCTATGAGTAAGGAGAGTGCACGAAAAAATTCAGGCAAACTAAGATAGGCAATAGCTCTAACAATTGATTGAATAGATTGATAGCTACAGAGTGGTAAATATCAAGCTTTCACTTGTTTCCGATAACTTACCTTAACCTTCGTTTCCGATAACTTGCCTGATGATGATTATATTTTAATGCACGTGACTCAACATATAGGGAATGAAAACGGAGTCCGATAACCCTGATGAAAAATATGTAAAAATGCTAATGCTCGAGAACAATTTGAAATCAATGGAGAAATGAAATTCAATTCCAGTGACTTGGTTGATGATTATTGTGTTTTAATGCACGTAACTTGGGATATAGGGAATGGAAACGAATTCCGATGTCCGATGTAATGCAAAATATGTAAAATGCTGATGCCCGACACCAACTTGAAATTAACGGAGAAATGCACTTCAATTCAGATAACTTGCCTGGTGATGTTTATGTTTTAAAGCACGTGATTCGGCGTATATAGGGAATGAAAACGGAGTCTGATAACCCTGATCCAAAAATATGTAAAAATGCTAATGCCCGAGAAAAACTTGAAATTAGCAGAGAAATTCACTTTGTTTTCGATAACTTACCTGATGATGATTATGTTTTCATGTACGTAATTCAGCATATAGGGACTGAAAGCGATGTCCAATGTCCCATATGCACAAAATGTAATCCTAATGCCCGAGAACAACTTGAAATCAACGGAGAAATGCACTTCAATTCCGATAACTTGCCTGATGATGATTATATTTTAATGCACGTGACTAGGCATATAGGGAATGAAAACGGAATCCGGTAACCCTGATGAAAAATATGTAAAAATGCTAATGCCCTAGAAAATCTTGAAATTAGCGGAAAAATGCACTTCGGTTTCGATAACTTACCTGAAGAAGGTTGTGTTTTAATGCACGTGATTCAGCAAAAGTGGAACAAAAACGAAGTCCGATAACCCTGATATAAATTATGTAAAAATGCTGATGACCGTGAACAACTTTAAATCAACCAGGAAATACACTTCACTTCCGATAACTTACCTGATGATGATTATGTTTTAATGCACGTGATTCGGCATATAGAGAATGAAAGTGGATTCCGATGTTCCTGATGCAAAAATTTAAAAATTCTAAAGCCCGAGAACAACTTGAAAAGCACAGGCCACTTAAAGAAAAATACACCGATTGCAGCCATTTAGACTCTCGTTTATATCAAATCATATATCAGAGATGTTAGGAATTAAGTTCTCAGTATGGCTGCTGTACAGAGACACATTAGGTGTATGGTGGTACCACCGTCCTTCTCTGATTTTCAGGTTCTACAAAAATTGCACGAAGGTAAGCCCAGATAATGGGCATGTCTTTACAGCAGGCAATGTGCGATAAATCAGAGTGTTAATCCGCGAAAGAAAGCTAAGCTTTTCATTATCCTTGGGCCAAGATTAGGCAATTCATCTATTCTGTAAGATTGATACATATTTCCAGCCAAATCATTACCATATTATCATTAGTTGACGACGTCCATGGACTAGTTTGGATATCGCTATGATGTTCAAAAGAGACCTTAGTAATAAAAACAGCAACAATGGCAATTGAAGTCGAAAGGTTGCTCACACCGCTAAGTAATAGCCTATGGCTGTGAGCGTGAAGCTTACGGTAGAGGCAAATTGACATCTAGAGAGGACCTCTTCATCCAGTCTAAAAGCAAAACATAATGTAGGGTATAATATAGCTTCAATAACCCATTTTTCCTTATTTTTTTTCTTGTAAAATTTCTTTTTCGAATTTGAAAATTGTTTTTTTTTTGCTGTCTAACAAAACTAAGTTTCAAACCAATTTCGTTTGAAAACAAAGCAAAACAGAAAAAAATAAATTCATTTGATATGATATGGAATGGAATGAAATGATATGAATTAGCCCGTATGCCATATGTCTGTGTAAATAAAATTCATACACAATAAATGACTTAAATATTGATTTTCCGATTGTTTTTATTTTATTTTTGTTATTGTTTTGTTTACTTTAAGTTTTTATGGTTGTTAGGGTTGTATTGTAAATTACAAACAAAAAAAATTATATTGAAAATGCATTTCCTATAATGCCATGTGTATTTAAAGTCAAGGCATTAATGACTGTTTCAAATATCAATCACGAATATTTTTAAACTTGAGGTCAATTATAATTATAAAAACCTTGTGACTGACGTATGGTTGCAAGAGATATTCTAAGACAAGTGATAGTTATAGGCCTTTAAAATGAAGTTTTCGTCTTTTTTTAATCTCAGGAGCGTCCCTAAAGCGAATAAAGGTTTGAGGAAATGAAAAATGCTTTCAATACCTTTAATGGAGTATCCTTCATTTGATTGTTGTGATACGAATCCCTTACAATATTCAGGAAGCAAATCTACCACTTCTCATCATCGGGAATGTGTTGATTAGATCACATACAGAGACTCGATTCATACCTAAACCATTAGGCTGCAGAGGAACCTCTATGCTTAGTAACCTAATATACGGTAAAATAGCTACTAAAATGGAAAAGTTTATCTATATTTACCAGAGTAGTTCTCGTACCCTAGTTTAATAAGAAAAATTACTTACCGAATTGATCATTACAACCAGCGTTGCCATTTTCCAGTTTTCTCTTTTTTTCCAAGTTTTTTGAGATGCGAAAAAGTTTTCATTAAAATTGTTTTCTAACAAAACAAGTTTTTTCGAAAAATTCAAAATTTCAACAAATTCAACAATAACACGAAATATTTACATTTTTATATAAAATATTGTGTGTTTTATTCGTCCCGGGCATAAGTAGCAAAGAAACACTAATAGAGGACACCGTTCTCAGGTGTTTCCTTTAAAAATGTTGATACTTTTGTAGAAAACAATTTTTTTTTTTTGTAAAAAAAAAAAGTTTTTTTCCCAGAAATAAAAAGTTTTTTAAAAAAAATTACTGGCAACACTGATTACAACCCTTCTGTCAGGATTACGACCTAGTTTCTCATGTTATTATTATGTCATTATGTTGTGTGTTTTAATTTCATACATTAGTGGCAACGATAGACTTTTGGGAACCCTTTCACGGCAATTTTTTTGTTTCACTCTCCGAGTTTTTGCGAAAAATCTGCTGAAAGAAAGTCACTGAAGAAATATTTTTTCACATTTCATTCGAGATGTCTCTGACCTGGTGTTTGAACCGTGGCCTCATGTCTAATTAGCCAACATACTATCTACTAGATTACAGCGACTTGAAAATTTAACTACCGCTTCCACACATGCAACATTGGATAAATTTTTTTAGAGTTCCTTAAAGGAATACTGCTCTGTTTGCAAAAAACTCAAGTCCATAACAGATGAAATGAGTGATAGCTTTATATATTTTCCTATTATTGATAACCCCACAAAAATCGCCATAGTATGGTAGGTAGGTAGTTGCCTAACTAATCCAGGGTTCCTGAGTTTAAACCACAGCTCCGAAATCTCAAATTAAATGACGACTACCTCTCAGCAATGTTCTGGTAAATATAACTGTCTTGAAGAAGTCCTGAAACATGTCGTTCACCGACGAAATTAAACAGCGGGTACCGCCACTCATGGATAAAATTAACACACACAGCATGGATGGTGAGAGAAGCTAGGTGGCAATACTGACTAAAGAGGTGTAATAGCCAATGAATAAGTAAGTAATCTGAAGCTGAAATCCAAACAATTCAATTTCACAAGTGACATCAAAGTGCCTGCTTTAGCTTGACTCTTCTAAGTATTCCTCATTGTCTACCTGAGGAAAAGGTGACCTGTTCTTTAACAGATGTATGACATTTTTCATTCTGAGTATGATAGCCACTCATACATTACTTTTCTAGTTGTAAAGTATACATACATAACATAATTGGCCATTACAAGCCTTCAGTCGGGATTACGACCTAGCTTCTCACATCGCTTATAATTTAATTATATATGAGTGGCGGGAACCTACAGTTTAATGTCGATACCGAAGGACAGATTTTTGAGAAGCTTTTCATGGCAATTTTATTAAATCTCAAAGTTTTTGACAGAAATCAGCTGAGAGGAAGTCACCTAAAAAATATTTATTTTTTATTTCGTTTCTGTTGAAGATGTCTTACCTGGGGTTTGAATCGTAAGCCAACACACTACGTACTAGTTGCAAAGCATATTCAATATTATTTTAGCGAGTTCTCAGCCCTGCAGATTGTGAGACTTTGTCTCGGAGTACAGAACAGTTGTCCGCCTATCTGATGATATTACTTTTTACCATTTTTCTGATACAGAAGCCACATTCAGCTCTAGGCATCACTTTACATCCAAATTGAAGATCTCAACAGCATTGTTATCGTTTTGGTTTGAGCGCTTCCAGATAGACATATCATTTCTAGAAGGGGGGATCGAAAATTAGTTAGCCGAGTGGATGTCTCTTCTATCAGAACGCAGTTCTTTAAAGCTAATCATGAAACCTACAGTCTTAACTAATTTTTTTTTAAGGGGATGGCCAGACACATACATTGTTTGGAGTTGTCTGAATTGCATTTTACAAGTAAAGATAATTTAGCAAGCAATTAAATTCAAACTACCATAAGTGTTCAACAGAAAATGTGCCGTCGTCCATTCATAATACAAGACCACACGAATTTTGGTATGACTTGACAGATACTAAGCGTGCTTTTTTTTTTGATGATTCCATTGATTTTGATGAGTCTATTATATAACCTATTATATATGTTACGACACCAATCGACATGGAATCCAAGAGTGTCCAATGCACACCGTCCAATTAGTGGTTGATGTGGATTTTGGGCTGGCGATGTCATCAGTACATATTTCTTTGAGGACAACGATGACCATGTCATCGCTGTCAACGGCGGGCTCTATAAGTCGATGCATAACAACTTCGTTTGACCTGAATTAAATGATCTGGACACTAACAACATATGGCGGTCACTCTGCTCAAGGCGTATTGAATATTATGCACGATTTGAGCACCTAAATTAGATGATCTCTTTGCTAACGAAGTCGTGGTAGTCTAGTAGATAGTGTGTTAGCTTATTAGACATGAGGCCTCAGTTCAAAACCCAGGACAGACATCTCCAACAAAACGAAATCTCTCATCGCTGATTTCCTCTCAGCAGATTTCTAGCAACAACTCTGAGAGTAAATAAAACTGCCATGAAAAAGTTTCTCAAAAATTTGTCGATTGGAATCGTCTTTAAAATGTAGATCACGGCAGTCATGTATAAAATTAACACACACAATAAGTGGTGTGAGAAGCTAGGTTGTAATCCTGTTTAATGGGTTGTAATGAACACTTGTGTGTGTATAAGTAATGATATTATTTATGATATTAAATTGGTAAAGAACTAGTCAAGAACTGGTGAACAGCAAATGTTCTGTCGTTCTGTGTTAATTTTATACATGAGTGGTGGGACCCACAGTTTAAAATCGACTCCGAACAAGTCCGACTTTTTTGGGAAACTTTTTCATGGCAATGTTTATTTTACTTTCAGAGTTTTTGCCAGAAATCTGCTGAGAGGAAGGCGCCGAAGAAATATTCATTCATATTATGACTTGACAGATACTAAGCGTGCTTTGGTACAAAGTTCTGATGAATCGTTTATATAATCCAGATATTTTTCATTGAGGTTACCGGTTTTTTTTTTTTTATAATAACAAGGTTTTGTGGAACAAAACAATATATATTTGATGCAACAAAGCTCGTTTCAAATATAAGAAAAAAAATTGTAATCAATGCTAACATTACATTGCTAATCCCATTATATCTTGGGTTTGTTGCAACAATTTTACGAAAAGTTCTAATCACGAACGAATAAAATCTCTTAAACTTTAATACTCAAGTCAGAAGTCCTACCGTTTTTATTGAAAACAAAATTTAAATTTCCAATTGATTTGATTTCTTCCAAATATAAGAAAAAAAAAGAGAAATTAATTTTATTGTTATTTTTCTTTCATTTATTTATTTAAGACTGACCCACAAACACATACAAAAAGAAGAAAATTTTTAGACTTTTTCTGAACATTCAATAAAAACGTCAAATCTGTGAAAGGAAATCAAAACATACCAGAAGTATTTATACACAGATACATACAAATGATATGCATGAAAGCATATTCTCACATACTTCAAATTACCATACAGACAGACATTCATACAATTCAACTGCAAACGTATGTATGTATGAATACATTCTCTTTTCAAACTTCTTACTCTTACAGCAGAAAGTATTACTCGTACACGTATACTCACACACTTACTTGCATTCACTTGCATTACATTCCAAAACATGCTCTTGTTTTTATTTTTATAAGTCTCTCTCGCTCTCTCTCTCTCTCTCCCTCTCTCTGGCACACACACATTCACATCTGGGTCTCTATGAAATTTAATTCTTAAGCATAATGTCACAAGTTGTTATAATCCTTCGAACAATAACACACATTTATTTGTATTTACATATACAAATACACATGCATACACACATGCCTACATATATGCAACAACATTTATTGTTATGTATTGTTTAAGTTTGTTGTTTTTTTTCTTGTTTTCTTTTTTCTACTCAATGATAGTTGTTGATCTTATTGTTGTTGTTGTTGTTGTTTCTTTGTTATTTTTTATTATTATTGTTGTTGTTATTATTGTTGTTTTTATTGATGTTATTCACCCAACTAGTAAAAGTCAAAGTGTAGTTATTGTTCTACTTGTTGTAGGAGTCAATATATGTATACGTAGTTATTGTTGTTCTTTTATTATTTAAAGAACAAGAGTCAACAAAACTAAGAAAGAAAGTTTTAGTTAAGCAAGGTAGACTATGTGGTACCCTACACCAAGTAAATATTGGCAAATTTATATTGCCAGACAGTCGTTGGCTGTCTCTATGTTTCTTTTTTTTTCATATAAGATTCGCATCCAGGGGATTGCACCTACTCAAGCAGTTCATTGTGTTGGAATTACGGAAAAAATGTAAGAGAAAGAGGACAGAGGGAGTAGTGTTTGTGGACATTAGATTTGAATCTCTTTATATTATAAGAGGCAGGAAAGATCTCTACAGGTAGACAGTTCCATATACGGATAGTCCGGCTAAAGAACGAATTCTGTCTGTAATGCAGTGTACAATTCACTGGGCATTTGATCAGAAACGATTGTGCTCTGTGAGAAAGATGTGTGCTATTTGAGAATACGCGCTTTTCATAAACAAGTTCCTTTATCTCGCTAGAGCAAAACCAGTAGTTGCGACAATGCTTCAATGAATCAGTAGAGTTGGATATCCTACCGTCATTAATGAATATCTTCGCCTTCTCCTGTACTGTACTAAACACCAAATCTTATCAGGACACTCGATAAGATCGGCACCTTAATGTGCGACATTGGACATTATTGAAGACTACTTTTATGCACGGATTAGGGTATGCAAGACGATGCCTTTACTTAGTGAATGCATGCTGTTCCCTTGAAATCCACAGTCTGACATAGATTAATACCAATGAGTCTAATGCTAGCAGCTGCTAGCATTAAATATTTATAGGTCTATAATACATAGGTGTACTGTGGAAGTTTCTCCCTTCTTTCAGTATGAAAACCTTTCCCACCAATCACAATTGAGGCTGGTACATGTCTCTAATGAAAACTGGCGAACGTACTCCAGTCTCAGGTCCTGTAAAGACCTGGTCCCTGAGTCTTAAAAGACATCGCATATAGCAAAAACGGTAGATCCATATAGGAACCTCACAGGTATCAGAAAACTGAATGTAAAAACCTACTAAAGCCACCTTTATCTTTGTGATGCGATCAGCATTTTACTGCACTTCCATTTAACTCAATTTTTCTGTTTGAATTGCTGCCACTAACCCATATTGTCAGCTTTTGTTTTATGCTCTGCTAGCTGTAAGTTGGCGAAGAGGACTACCTTGCATCTGTTGGAAGGACCAAATCGAGGAAGCTCTCATCGATTGGTGTGACCAACTGGCTTAGGCGCGCACGAAGCAGAGGCCCCTGGAAGGATGTGTTGCGGCAGGCCAAAATCCGTTAAACGGGTTGTTATGGCCAACTAAGTAAGTAAGTAAGATGTAAGTTCAAAGATTCAATTCAAAATTAAATCACCATTTGCTTACAATTGGACACTCACAGTGATATAATCAGATCATCAAACTCCACAAAATCCTAAGAAACTTCTGCCATAAAGACGTACAATTTAGCCTTTTCACAGCAATATATTCTAGGAATAGTTCTTGACTTTATGGGTACATTTAACTTCGTGAGCTACATATTCGTCATTTTAATTAATTAAATCTATGAGTTCTGTGAATGAAATTGATACTCCCAACAGACTAACACAGTATTTAAGCGAGTTTAAGTGGTATGTTAGCTGTATACTTAACCAGATTGGCCCCAAGTAAAATCAATATCAGAAGCTTACCTTAGATTACATGCGTTAAAGTTGTGAAAAAAGTGGATTAAAATGTGGTTTCGGGATTGTTTTTCTTGTACATGAAGATTTTCTAAAAGCACTTGAATACGCCGTGGTGTAATAGGTAGTGCATTGGCTTATTACACGTAATGCCGCCATTCAAAACTCAGCTCTGACATCAGGAACAAAATGAAATACGAAATATGGAATATACTTTTTTCGACGACTTCTTCTGGCAAAAACCGTGGAAGTGAATAATAAAATTGCCATGAAAAGTTTCTCAAAAATCTGTCGCTCGGAGTCAGGTTGATTCCTCCGCTCATGGATAAAATTAGCACACACAGAACGTGGGGGTGTTAGAAACTAGATCGTAAACCAGGCTAAGGAATTATAATCACCAACTAAGCATGTGAATTGGGCCAGAGTGAACCTTGATTTACATTACATGCATATGTTCGATCCAGTTTCGAAAGAGCATATATATCGAGCTTTCGTATAGCCACTCGTCTGTAAGAGCACTAAGTTGTTCGCATACGATAAACTCGAATACTGTTTCAGGTTATCTCAGATATCTCAAGGATATGGTTGGTGTATTGCTTGTACAATATCACCGCCATGCAGGTACCGAGTAACAGATATTGCAGAACAATCAAATGGCAAATTTTCTTCAACGGGAATTCCATAGAATCCAAGTTAGTTCAATAAATTTAAATTTACTAATTAGCCAGAGTGGCTCGAATTAAATTCATACCACAGCCTTGCTTTACATTACATGCATACATATGTTCTATACAGTTCCGAAGAACAGGATGGTGTGTGTGATTTTACAATTAGTTTTCTTTTACATGGTTTAACTAAGTTCTTTTTATTAATTTCTCTAAAAGTGCTTCCCGTTGATATTAATTCAAGAAGAATTGGTTCTGTTGACGGAAAAGTCAGATTCCTATATTTTGTATTACCCAAGCAAGCTCTGCTCTTTTTAGAGGCTGCCTATTTAACCTAACCTGACCTAACTTAGGGATCAATTGGTATAACGAAAGACAGACGCAGATATAGGGTAAATAACACATGAGAAGAGCATATTTTTTTATGCACTCACTTCGAACTTCCGCCCACTCTCTTTATATTATATTCTCTGTTTGTATTTGTGATTCGGTATTTATATTGTCATTTTGATATGGTATACCCTCCTTATAAATATTTAAACTGTAAACGTTTTTCTAAACTTAAATGCACCATGGACTGCAGCAGTGTTAACAGTTTATAGCCACAGGATAAATATTATTTCGACAAAAAAGAAAGAAAGAAAGAAAAGAAAAATTTTTTATTGGATTACTTTGATAAGGATTATGGAGTTTTTAGCAGCACAGATTATTTAATAGGATTTTATAAATATTTTATGGACATATTTTAAGAAATAATTTTCTCAAAAACTTGATTATTTCAATAAAAAATTTCACTTTTTAAACATTTCAACGAATCAATGATAAATTGCGTCATTCTTAAGTAATTCCAAAGAAATTTAATACCAAAGATTAAATAAGAGAATAAAACTCTTTAATATGTAGGCAATTAGGAAAAGAAACTACATTTCTACTACTACTCCCACTGCCTTGGATTGGCCCTTAATGAAGTAAACAAAACTGACCACTTTATTGGATTTTCTAATTACATTTGCTTGCTTGCTATGAAGACCAAACCAAACGAAACAAAACCAATTTATTGAAATAAAAAATCGAAAAATAAATTTTCATTAACAAGCGTTATATCATCGCAAAGCAACTATACCCCATCCCCCAAACCTCCAGGGAAATTTCTTATTTGTTTCCTTTATTTGAAAGGCATTTTGAGGCATAGAAAGGCTACACATGTGGTGTATTTAGTATTTTGTCGCTGGTAAATATTAAACATTCGTTAATTAGAATTCATCGTTAAATAGAAACTAACAAATTGATATCGTTTGTACCCTCACACATACATACATAGTACATAGGCTAATAAAGACTGTTCCCCTGTCTTGTTTTGTATGTTTGTAGAGTATAAAAATGAAGTTATTCTTGGTAATGATTCATAGCATAGCTTAGCATAGCAGCTAATAAGACTTGGCATGTTTGCATTCGAAAAAATAAAAGAATTTTAATGAAGTCATGTGGTTTAGTTGAAATGCATGAAATTTTTGAGGTTAAAAAAATTTAACGGAGGACACATAAAACAGCTTTGCTTGTAGGAAAGGTCATTGAAATCCAGAAGACAAAATTTGACAACACTTTAAAATTTCAAAAACCAACGATGATTCCCTAAATCTATATTACATACATATATACATACATAATTGGTCATTACAGCCATATAGTCAAGATTACAACCTATTTTCTTACACCACTTATGTTGTGTGTGTTAATTTTATAAACGAGTGGCAGGCCTACAGTTGACTCCGAACGAAAGATTTTGTTTTTTTTTTTGAGAAACCTTTTCATGGCAATTTTTTTTTATTTTCAGAGTTTTTGCCAGAAATCTGTTGAGAGGCAGTCACCGAAGAAATTTTATTTCCTTAGGTCTAATAAACCGACACACTACCTACTAGACTACGGCGACTACAAAGATGATTCACGGGATCTATATTACATACATAAATATATACGCAATTGCTCACTACACCCCTTTAGTCAGGATTACGACGAATCCGAACGACAGATTTTTCTCAGAAACTTTTTCATGGCAATTTCATTTATGCTAATGGTTTTTGCCAGAAATCTGCTGAGAGGCAGTCGCCGAAGAAAAATTTTTGATGCCATAGGTAAACGCAGTCCCTGTACTGACCGAGTTCCATCAAACTAGGGAAGAAGTTGGCCAACACAAGGGCTGCACATTAAAAGCATGACTACTCTACGCTGGAAAACCAGCCCGAAAGTTTAATAAACGAAGCTATATCCTTGACATCGATGGACGATAGATTCGTTAAGCTGAAAAGAATCGCATGAGATGAGCATTGACCAAGAAAGTGGATAACAGTTTCCTCTTTTTCAGCAGATCTGCACCCACAGCAAAAGTCGTTAGATGGAAGCTGCATTCTTTCCGCGTGTCTTCCCAAAACACAGAGACCTGCAAGCATGGGCACTGTGATCGAGATGACGTTACGATCAAATGCGAGTAGCTGGTTGGTGCTCCTTCTATCCATCGAGATCCATGTGAGTCTGTCAGTGGAGCAGGATAGAACACTGATCAAATATTGTTCGTTCGAATGTTTAGTCAAGATTAGAAACTTTTGAAAACATGGAAGACATGACAGCAAATTATGAATTGTCATGGCAACGAACCAAAACACATCCTTTTAAATGATTTCAGACTGAATGAAGCCGTCGATGGCATTTCTTTATGGTGTAGATGGCGAAATCCACAGAATCATTGTAACATCTCGCCGGGCGTTGTGATGATGATTAGAATACCGATGAGAGCACTAAGCTGTTGTCATATGACAATCTCGAATACTGTCTTATGCTACCGCAGATATCTCAACGACATGAATGTTGTGTATTTATTTCTACACAATATTCACACCACATAGGTACCGAGTCACAGATAGGACATAACTATCGAAGTTCTATTCGGAGAGTGAATAGAAAATGCTTCCCATAAAACTGTCGTTCGGAGTCAACTTTAAAGTGTAGGTCCTGCCACTCATATACAAAATTAACACACACAACATAAATGGTTCGAGAAGCTAGGTCGTAATCATAATTGAAGGGTTGTAATGACCATTTACGTATGTATGTATGTAAATAGGTATGAAATATTAAAATTAAAAAACCTTTAACCAAAGTCTTTCTATTCCAGCTGTTCATTCTCACTACCTCTCCTTGCAGCCACTTTCCTTACAACCTAATGAATTCTTAAGCAATTATAACGAGTTTAATATTGATTGGCTAGACAGTATTGTCTTTCAATATTCTATTTTAATTTTAATAACAATTTATGTTTCCATTTATTTATATAAAAAGGGGTTGTAATTTAAATTTAAATGCAAGAAAATCAATACTTATTTAATATGGAAATTATTGGTTATGATGTAACAAAACGTTGTATTTTTAAAACTTAGTATTTTTAAAACGTTTTTGACTTGACAGATAATGAATGCAGGGGCTGGAAAAGTAGAAGACATTAAATATGTTGCTTCCCAGTGCCATATTGTCGAAGATATTAAAAATTCAACAAGCAGTCTCAAGGGCAAAAAATCTCTTTAGAGAAGTCTTAGTGATTAACTCATGACTAATCCTCGTACAAAATCACACAATAAGCTACCCATTTTAGAATCACTGATAACATGAATCAAGTTATTCAATTAGAGGTATTGAAATCGGGAAAAGCTATTGAATATCTTCCTTATGAACTTAGTCTTTAATGAATATCGATCGTTTAATAATCGAAGAACGCCTAATAATAGTTAGAATTTATAACAAAAGCAAGTGGTGATTCAAATTCGACCGCTTTTTGAGAATTACGGGGTGATTATGGTCGTCATAATTGACCTGCTGTGCAAATTAAATTTATATGATTAGAAAGATATTTTATGAAACTGGAACATTTCTAATCAAGTAAGTACTAAGCGTCACACTATGTGGCATTTACTCTGAAAAGCTGGCCAAAAAGGCAAAAATTATTTTAAGGAATTTAAGAAATGCAATTCGATAGACAACAAAATTCTGCATTATATAGTGAATTTTCACGATTTTCACGAATTTTCACACGTTGAGATTTGTAGATTTGAGACGATGTCAAAGTCAGGAAAGTGAAGAAAATTAAATGCGTTTTTGGGGTTTTTTTGAAATTTTAATAGGTTTATATGATATTTTTTTGTGGCTAAAAGAATTGAGGTTTTATTTTCATTTTTTTATTTGAAAGATATGAACAACTGCTACTTTCAGTTTTTTTTTATATATATATCTTAATGTTAAAATTAATCGTTCAAAATTTAAAAATAATAAAAATTTCACATTTTTTTACCCTCCCTAAAAAAAAAATAAGAATTTTAAAGGTGAAAGTAGTTTTTAGTAGTTTAATGTTATATACCATAAGAAAATATGAACTCTCTACATTCAGGAACAAAAAGAAAAGTCTGCGCAAATTTGCGCAATTATTTTTGGCGATTTTTTGAAAATTTTACTTTTTTTTTGAAAAATTAAAAAAAATTAGACGCAGTGTAATAAAGCCGTATGGCGTACGAATTATGCGAGGAAATTCAGTAGAAGCGATACCAATCGAGATGTCCTGAATAGGTATGCAGTGACCGTTTTATAAGCTGCAGTACACAAAAATCGCGAAATAATAGAAAAGCATTTTTATCAGATACAAAAAATTACTCCTTCCTGACATTGATGATGAAAATGATAACGATTTTAACGCTTGTAGTTAGTTTCACTTTTTAAGTATTTTTAAGTTAAGTATTAAATAATGTAAAATAAATAATATAAATATTATTTATTTATTTATTATATATATATATATTTATATATATATATATATTTATATATATTATTTATTAATAATACCGAATTTCATCGCGATACCGATGTTTTCCAGTCATTTATAAGCGCAAACGTGAATTTCTAAAGGGGACTTTATATGGGGACCAGGGTCAAATGTGATCAGATTTTCACCAAACTTTACACCATGATTTCTTGGTATACAGAACTGATCCATGCTAAATTTTATCATAATTGTTGCATAATTACCATAATTATGTGTAAATAAGTGCAATTTCGAGAGGAATTTGTATGGGCGTTAGGCGAAATCACGGACCGATTTGAACCAAAATCAGTTGGGTTTATCCTTGGGCCTAATTATCACTAACACAATCAAAAAATTCCAGCCATTAACTCATAAAACACTTCTATTAATTTTGGCCAGGTTTTCAGGCAAAATGCCACATAGTACGTCATATCAATACGCTACACTGCAGAAAATATGGATTCTCTAAAAGAGAGTGTGACAAATTTGTTGACTGTCCACTGTATTATCAGCAATTAGTTCATAATGAAGTCTTTTAAATTGGATGTTCACCTTCAATCATATAAGATAAATCTCATATAAGAATTAATGTCATCCGACCAGTTCCAACACGAAAGGGGAGCTGCTTCGACGCTAATTCAACAGACTTTCAATGGTAATTTTTCGAAAAAAAAATTTACTTAAACATTGAAGGACATCTTTACTCTGTGGTAACATCAAGAAGGAATATTGTCGCGTATGTGTTTCGGAGAAGCCAGAAGTGATTGTGAGACAGACATTACATAGGGAGCCATAGGAGCCATTACTAAAGGGGAGAGGATAATAGGGGAGATAGGGAAAAAGGAGAGGAAGTAGGAAAGGGAGAATAAGGAGGCAGAGGAATAACACAGACTAACAAAACACACAAGAGAGAGCGACTACACTATTGAAGCCTTAGCACTTCTCAATCAGCTTTATGTGGGCTCTCGATCAAACCCTTAAAGAAGCCCCTGCCAAGAATCTTCAACCTCGACCTACTAAGGCCTGGACAGTTACAAAGGAGGTGTTCGATAGTCTCCAACTCCTCCTCATTGCAACATACCCTGGGTCCGGCTGGAATCTGTTCTAGATTCTTGTCATCGACCTAATCTCACAGTGCCCCGTAATAAACCCCATAACTAACCTTAAGCTGGCCTTATCCAAGCTCAGCAGCCAACCTGTTATCACACTATCTATAGCAGGCCATAGACACCTCGAAACATAACAACCCGATCCATTCCCCCAACGCCTCTGCTCTTCTCCCCTGACCCATCCATTGCTGACGCCGTAGAGTTGACAGATTGGGGGATCAGGAACAACCATCACATCAACCTCAGAAAGTGAACCTAATCTAGCGATAGCATCCGCTGTCTCATTACCGATTATTCCGCTGTGACCCGGAACCCAGCATAGACGGATTCGGTCTGGTCCAAAAGCCTTTAACTTCTCCTTGCATTCGCGTACAAGCCGTGATTTGCACCAGACTGACGCAATGGCGCTTAGGTCACCCTGACTGTCAACGAAGATCATACAAGATTCCGAATTTGAAGTAGGTCTACCAGCTATGGCCTTGACAGCAGAAATCTACTGAAAGGAAATATTTTTTGCTATTTCTTGTTGCTGGGAATGTCTGACTTGGGGTTTGAAATGTGGCCTTACGTCTAATAAGCCAACACGCTACCTACAAGACTACACTGACAAAAGTAAGTAATAAAATCTGCCTTTTAGCCTGCGATTGAAAATTACGAACTGAAAAGTTTCGACAAGAAGCTGCCACAAGCTACACAGCATCATTTCAAAAGCATGCGTCTTGACACCATAAGACTTCTTTGTCGATCTACATTAAACACCTCGTCTATAGGGATAATTCTCTCAGTTTGAAAAATTTTAAAACCAACATTCGCCAAGTTAACGGCGAGATATTGCTCAAAAGAAGCTTGCCTACCACAATAAATATTGAGGCGCCACCTAGCGTTATCAAAAAGTATTTGTACAGCGGTAGGTGGCAATTATTTTTTAAACATTTTCTAACCAATAATTAAGCAACAGTTTTAAAGCCTCTACAATTATTTTTGGATTCATGTTACTCTTAAAAATCATATCGATTTCTTAACTTCAGCCATGCATTTGGGGGTAAAAAGGAACTTTATTTTCTCCACGTAGCCATTTAGTACTTTGTTCGTTCGATATTTTTTTATGTTTTCATTTACTACGTATGGTAAGTACATGGTGGTAAACTACGTATGTATACGGTATGTAAAGGTCACGTGACAAAATTTAATCAACTGTTAAATTGTAAGAATTCAATTTAAACCACACTCAAGTACTTTACAACATACGCTAACACTCTCTCATAAAGCAAATACGCACATACATTCGCTCTCTTTCTTTCTCTCTTTCTCTCTGGTGGTGGACAAATGTAAACAAAACCACAATATAGAGTAACACATAAGCCAAGAAGAGTTTGTTATTTAAAACCATTTAAACACTTGTTTCTATGAGTGTATGTGTAAGCATATAGACTCTCTCTCTCACACACAAAATATACTCCTTTACACTCATATGCAATTGCTATATTACTCACAAGAGTTGCATGTATACATGTGTTAGTGCGTTAGTGTGTTTTTGTTTACACTTTAACAATGTTAACGTACTTAAAAGATATCAGCTTCATATCAGATTTCATATTGTAAACACACACGCACATACACGCACACATACACAATCAATTCACACATCTAAATATTTAAACACACTGCAAACGTTAGCTCTGTGGGTGAGTGCAGAGCCAGAGTAATGCGATTTGCAATAACAATAACAAGAGCAAAATGAGACACAGAAAAAGAAAAACACATACTTGACCACAGCGCGGTGGTTAAAATTAATGAAAATTTTGTTTTGAAATGAATTTCAATTTGATTAAAACACGCACGCATACGAAAATACAACGACTACGACTACAAATGGCTACAAGATGTTGCAAAACCAAATGAAATTGAAGAAAAACAAAACCACAGGGAATATTTAAATGTTAGTATATGAGTGCATTAATTGTGTTTAAAGTCAATAAACCTGAATGATTTTCCAAACTACAAATTTGGCGGATTTTTTAACTAATCAAGGAACAGAAGATACACACCTATAGACAACGGTGTGTGATGGTAACCGATGCCTTACAGAGTTCAATTAGTTCAAGAATCCAATGATCCTCCGCTTCATGTTCGATTCGCTAGATCGGCCAACGAGAAGCTGCACGATGATGTCGATTTTACTTTTCTGTTAAAGCTTATATTAATCTAGGTGGGTATATTAACAAGCAAAATTGCCGAATTTAAGGGCTCAGAATACCCACATGTGGCCTTACAGAAGCCGATGTATCTATTACGAGTGACTGTTTGGTGCGGCTTATGGGCCGGAAGCATCATTGTCCCATATTTCTTTGAAAATGAGGACGGCGCAATCATCATGGTCAATGGAGACCCCTATTGCACCACCATAACCGATTTTTTTTTTTGTACCCCCTCTTCATGGTATTGATGATGTTGGGTTTCAACAGGATGGTGCAACTTGCTACACATCTCGTGCCACTACCGATTTATTGCGTCAAACGTTCGATGGCTGTTTAATTACCCGAATTGGTGATGTCAATTGGCCTCCAAGAATCCGAGATTTGACACCGTCGGACTATTTTCTGGAGGGCTCTGTTAAAGAGAAGTATTTTGCCGACAAACTAGAGATAATTGAGCATTTGAAGGTCAACAATACGACCCCATACGCTCTATAGAATGCACGAAAATTGGTCCGATCAAATGAGGTACTGTGAAACCACCGTTTCAGCCATATGAATGAAATTGTATTGCATTTCTAACCAGAACAATTGTACTTTACAACGAAAATAAAAATTTGCTAAAATTTCAAACCGCTTTTGTTTTCATGCATTTTTATCATCACCGGTGAGATCCATTTCTGAATGAAAAAAGTCAATGTTTAGCTTGGATTTGCAAAGGGCGATACAGATTTCTTTGAGAGCGATGTTGGCCAGGCCATCACTCCTAATGGCAAGCCCTATAGGTCGATGACTATGAACTACTTTTACCCTGAATTGAATGATTTGGACACAAAAGACATGTTGCACTACGTGTCTCGAACTTCACCTACACTGGACAATCTCCATGAGCTATTTGAAGGCATAGTCATCTCATTTGGAGGTATAGTGAACTGGCCACCGATGAGTGTGATTTAACTCCGTTGGCCTTTTTTGTGGGGTTTTCTTAAGCCACATATTTCTGAACAGAGCAGTCAATCAGAAGCCCAATTATTTCCAATTTTACAACATTTGTTTCGATTTTAAACCACCCGTAGCATAACACACATAACTGATCACTACAAGCCTTCAGTCAGGATTACGACCTAGTTTCTCACACCACTTATGTTGTGTGTGTTAATTTCATACATGAGTGGCGGGACCTACAGTTTAAAGTCGACTCCGAAACACAGATTTTTGAGAAACTTTTCATGGCAATTTTATTTTCTCTCAGAATTTTTGCCAGAAATCTGCTGAGAGGAAGTCGCTGAAGAAATACATTTTGTATTTTATTTTGATGTCTGGCCTGGGGCTCGAACCCTAGCTTTTGTCTAATAAGCCAATACACTACCTACTAGACCTAGGCGACTACAATTGTACTTTACAATAAAATTACAAATTTGGCATAATTTCGAAGTGTTTTTGTTTCATTGCAGTTTTAAATTTAAATTTTTTTGTGGGGCCCACCCTATATTATTTAAACGAGAGCAAGATTACATTCTTGAGAGTAATGTTAACATTGTATAATTGCGTTGGATGTAAAATTAAGAATTAACATGGAAATATGATATTTGGCATCGATATAAGCATATTGTTGCTGATTATATCAATTCCATGAACTTTTTTTCTGGAAATTCGAATCTTAGCGGAATATACGGTAGTAACCACAATTGGCAGATCTCACCAATGCTCAAATTTGGAGTAAGGTCAGTTTTTATGTAGCCAACATACAATATACTTTTCTCAGCATCATTTTTTTGAGAGTTTTGCAAAGAAGGGAACTTTGTCGAAGTTGTGTTCTTTTAACCTTGAAACACTTGCCTTCAAGGATATGTTTCTTTGAATATATTTAATAGTGACGTTCTCGATTAATTGTTTCCACGAGAAAAAAAACAATGAATCTAAAATTAGCATTTAAAAGAAATTTTAATTTTCCCCATTCTTTAATAGCGCTTTTTTTCAATTGAATTTGAACAATAAGTGCGAAGCTTAACATTATTCATATTCTATTATTTCCATTGAATGCTTATCATTTATAAATAAAAACAATTGTTTCGGTCTTTATTTAAAAATAAAAAATGAAAAAAAAAATCAAAGAGAAAATATTTTTTGAAATTAAAAACCTGTTTTTAAAAGCTACTCCCCAGTCCCTTCAATTATGGTGTTTTGTTTCATTATTTGATGGCATTGAAGAGGAAATGAAAACCATTTAAATGGAAACCAGTTCACATATACGTATGTGTGTATGCATGCACAGGGATATTCTGCCATTCTGCTATACTAGGGTTTCGATTTAAAAGTGTATGAAGCATACGAGCATATATGCTGGCATGGCATGTTGCATTGTATTGCTGCTGTTAAATTGCACCCTTGACGATTGTCTTCTCTATTTGCTTTGCATTGATGTTGTGTGGATAATTTTACTTCATGCTCGAATCATACAAGAGAGAATCAAAACAATACGTATGTATATTTGCTGTGTTATTTTTTGTATTCTGTTTTTAAATTAACGTTTTAATACCGTCGTCCCTGTTCGTTGCGAAATTAAGTGATTTTTAAAACACAATTTGTTAAAAGGTTATGCACTAATTGAAACCAATTGGGCAATAAATTATTGGATATGAAAAATATCACAGAGGCAATAGCTTTTTTCTTGATGTAAGTAACATAACCATTGAAAAATAAAACATGTAGGCAAAGGCCTATGTTCAATATAGCCGTCATAATTGAAACAGAACTTGATTTTCTTAAGGCACCATGGGTGTATAAACCAATAAAAGTACCATTCGGTATGGGTATCGAAGTTTAAGCAGTTCACAGGCCATGATCAAGTTGAAAATGGAAGTATTTGGTTTGTTGAACATCATCTATCATTCGATTTCGGATGATATTCGGGAGTACTGCAAAAACTTTTTCAAATACCTGATTAAAATAGTCCTGGTTTCAAATAGACTTGGCTGTAGTCTAGAGGATAATGTGCTGGCTGATTAGACGTAAGGTCACGGTTCAAACCCCAGGTCAGACATCAAAATCTTCTTCTTCTCAGCAGATTTCTGGCAAAAAAAAACTCTGAGAGTAAATAAAATTGCCATAAAAAGTCTCTCAAAAATCTATCGTTTGGAGTCGACTTCAAACTGTAGGTCCCGACACTCATGTATAAAATGAATACACACAACATAAGTGGTGTGAGAAGCTAGGTGGTAATCCTGACTGAAGGGTTGTAATAACCAGCTATGTATGTTATGTTATGTGTGATTTAAAATCGAAAGAAATGTTATAATATTTGAAATAATTGGTTTCAGTAATACGTGGCTTAAGAAAATCCCAAAAGAAAATCGAAATCGAATCACAAAAATCATTGGCCAGTTCAATTTACCTTTAAGTGAGATCATAATGCCTTCAAATAGCTCGCGTATGTAAAGCTGGAAACACGTAGCGACGTTCTGTTAACACCACATGTCGCTTGCGTCCAAATCATACAACTCAGGCCAAAAGAAGTTGATAGTTGTCGACAAATAGAGCTCGCCATTAGGAATGATGCCCTGGCCAAAGTCGTTCACAAAGTAATATGTATCGCCAGTTCCAAATCCAAACTTAACATTCAGAAAGTGAACCTCACTGGTGAAGATAATAAAGGGTGGACCATTTAAAAGTTTAAACTTAAAAATGAAATAAAACAACAGTAAACAAACGGTAAATAGTTCAACGGCGTAAAATCGCAGCTTCTTGGCGGCCAATTGACATCACCATTTCGGCTAATTAAACGGCCATCAAACGTTTGACGCAATAAATCAATTGAGGCATGAGATGTATGGCAAGTTGTAACATCTTGTTAAAACGTAACATTGTTCACATCAATACCATCAAGAGCGGTTACAAAAAAACGGTTATAATGGTTGCGCCGTCCTCATTTTCAAAGAAATATAGGCCTTTACTCCACAAGCCGCACTAAACAGAAACTCACAATGTGTGCATTGGCTTTTGTAAGACCACGTTTGAGTTTTCTGAGGCCCAAATACTGCAATTTTGCTTATTAACGTACCCACTAAAATGAAAATTAACTTCATCCGAAAGTGTGATTTTCAACATCATCATGCGGTTGTTGGCTCGTTGTTGGTCGTTGGCCCATCTAGCAAAAACGAAGCTGATGGTCATGCTGCTTCAACTATTGAACCAATTGAACTTTGAGACCTTTTCGCAAATTCGACGTAAACTAGTGCGCAAAATGTTCAGTTCTAGAGAATAATGATGAGTTGATAGATTCTTCTCACGCACACTCTCAGCCAAAGTTTCAATATTTTCGTGTGTACTCGCTATACGAGCACGCTTACGTCTTGGCGCCTTAACAATAAAAACGTTTCACAAACTTTAGCAATAAATTTGCATATATCGGGCACTGTTGGTCCTTCTCTGCTACTAAATTTTGTACAACATTTTTGTGTAATTTTCGATCAACTGTCTTTGTTTTGCTCAAGCATAAATCGTTGCATTATGTTCAGTGGAGATAATGTACTGAATCTATTGACAGAATAGAATGACATAAGTATTGCTGGATTCGAAATAACCGATGGTTGAAACTTAAACCGATAGATTTAATGTAATGTAATTGCGGGAATTAAAGGGACTTGTGCTGTGTATACATATGTTTATGTAATACAAATAATATCTGCCCGTAGGCTATGGACCGTTGGATCGCTAAATTTATTCTTTAACCGAACAATGCAGAAGTTTTTCCTGTCACTTACAATACAAACACATTCAAATCTAAAGTTCAAATCTCTCTCCAATTTTCTGATTCCATCACAATGCACTGTTTGCGTAGGGATCACCCCTGTTCGTTTTAAAAAAGGAACGTCAACATTTTAATTGTCTTGTGTGAAGACACGGTGTGTTTGAAGAGAGTAATCGTGCTTTGAAAATCTCCATTACAAAGATCTGTCGAACAATTGTCTAGTAATTGTTATTGTTTTTGCAAAAGGTATAAACAGAGGAATAACAAAGAAAAGCAATTGTTGTTGTTTACATCAAGTTGTGAATAGTAGCACACAAAATTGTGCGAGTAATAAATAATTTATTTTTATTTTATTTGCAATCTTGCGAGCTCATATTTTAAACGTTTTTAAAAGGTAAAAATGTAACAATTACCCCTCTCGGAGCTTCCACAAAGCATTTCCATCTTATTTTTTATCTTTCCATGTAAGAATATCGAACGTCTCTTGTTTCGCCACGGCTTCTTGGGTCTTGAGGATTCCACTTAAGTGCCATTTATGTTATACTATCAGTATTCTTTCTGAGAGTATCATCGATCCATCTCCATTTCTTATGATTTATTTGCATTATTAATGCTCCATGATCCATGTTGCTGATGTTATCCCGAATTCTTTGCACTTTTATTACTTAAAGTGGTGAATTTCCCAACCCCTTTTCCATCGCTATTAAAGGGTCCGCCAAATAACTTTTTTTTTTTTGAAAATGTTTAAAAAAAACTACTTAATGTTTTCTAAAATTTCTTTTTTTATTTGAAAGTACAATCCTTCCGGTTAATAATGGGAGATAATTTCATTCAAATGGCTGCCTCGGCTGCCCATGCAGTAGCCCACACCAGAAGATGCCGATTTTGGCAAATAAGGCCAAGTTGATGAAGAACAAGTTGGCTACAAAATCAAGCCATTAGGCTTGGCAAAATTCTAACAAACACTAATAACGATATATCAAGTTAGATAACGATACCTAGACCCTCTCGAATAATAAGACTTTTAGAGCACTCAGTATTATTGCTGTGAAGAGGTGTTGTAGTACTGCGACCATATGATCTGTATAATCTGTAGTATCTTCTAAAGGGTCCGCCAAATAACTTTTTTTTTGAAAATGCTTTAAAAAAATGCCGATTTTGGCAAAAAAAATCATCTTTTCATATGAAGCTCATTTTGATCTTGGCGGATATGTAAACAAGCAAAATTGTCGCATTTGGGGCACAGAAAACCCGCACGCATACATTGAAAAGCCGACGCACCCAAAACGAGCCACTGTTTGGTGCGGATTTTGGTCCAGAGGCATAATTGGGCCATTTTTCTTCGAAAATGAGCAAGGAGTGGTCGTTACAGTCAATGGCGATCGTTATCGGGCGATGTTGAATGAATTTTTGTTCACAAAAATTTAAGAGGAGGATATTGGCAACATTTGGTTTCAACAGGACGGCGCTACGTTCCACACAGCCGAAGCTACACTCGATGTTTTGCGCCCTGTTTTTGAAGATCGCATTATCAGCCGCAGAGCTGATGTCATTTGGCCACCTCGGAGCTGCGATTTGACACCGTTGGACTGTTATTTGTGGGTTGCCGTCAAAGATAAGTGTTACGCCGACAAGCCAGAGACAATTGACGCTTTAAAGGACAATATTCGCGAAGCCATTGGTGAAATACAGCTGCACACAATCGATAATGTGCTTAAAAATTGGACCGATCGTGTAGGCCACTGAATGGCCAGCCGAGGCAGACATTTGAATGAAATTATTTCCCATTATTAACCGGAAGGATTGTACTTTCAAATAAGAAAAGAAATTTAAGTAAATATTCAGTAGTTTTTTTAAGCATTTAAAAAAAAAAGTTATTTGGCGGACCCTTTACATTTCAGCATACTTCGCATTTCAATACGGTCACACATTAATTTTTGAAAAATTCCACTTTTCCACTCATTATGTCATGTATCGTGTGGCATATCATATATCGTATAACATTTGCAACATTTATCCGCGTATGTCTAAAACTTTCAACAGCAACAACTGGTAAGGCAAGCAGCAGCAGCAGCAGCAAAAAAAAATTGCTACTCTCGTAAAAATAACCATAAAACATGAAATTGTAATTTCATTTCTACTCCATACTGAGTGGAATGACTGATTGTTAAAAACCATTTTTTTTCTTTTTTTTTCTGTGTTCTTTTTATACCTGCTTGCAACCAGTCATCAACATTTGCTGTGACTTGTTTTTTTTTGCAATTTTTCTTTGTACATTTACGGGTTTGATTACCATTTAAAATGCTGTATATGCAGGTGGGAGGGGGGTGGTACAAAAGCCACTAATTTTTATGCATACTTGTCAATTTCCCAAGAATTTTATTACCAAAAAACGCCTCCTTCTTGCCCGCTGGCCAGGCAATGCAATACAAAACGCAGCTCTTAATTTGCTTGGTCGGTCTGTTGTATTTTTTTTTTTAAGATCATGCATCAGTCCATGGCATGAGACGACCATGGCTATGGCGTCAGCGACAGACGGCATTTAGCGGGAAATAGCCAAGTAAGTAATAATTTGATATTGGCATGTTGTTGGGCCCATTATTATTGAGAGTTGGCCGACAGCGTTGTTGCAATGTCTACGTTTTAAGTGCTGGTTTTCGCAAGAGGAAGTTTCTAAAGGCTATTGTTGCACAGTTGTTGTTGTATGTTATTGGCATGTTATAAGTTTTCGGCTTGTTTGAGGGGTAGGAAGGAGGATGGGGGATTTGTGGTATTTACATAAGAAATTCTCGTATGAGTATTTAATAAATAGTTTTGATTTCCCTCAAACGAGTATTTGTTTGTTGGGAATGTTTCTTCTCATTTTTTTTTTAATTTTTTAGTTTTTCTGGTTTTTTTCCTCTCATTTTTAATGTGAAGTATTGCAACTTGTATAATTAGCTGGAACAGAAAAAAAAATTGTAATGGAATATGAAAAACTACCTGTGGTTTTGATTATATTTTTGTTGCCAAATAATTATGCCCTGGAAAAACTGCATGTTTATGGAGTCATTAAAATAATGTTCAAAGTAAATGATACCCTACAAATATTACATTTAGTGCTCTTATTCATATTCTTTTTTTTAAATTCAAAATCAATTGCCAGGCTCTATACATTACCCCAATTGCTTATCAATACATTGTTAAAACAATGACTAACCAGGGGCATATTAAAACACTAACCATTAGAGTCCATACAAATAATACGGGTCAAACAGTCTGGTCTCTTACCTCCATCTTTAACACTTGACCTACACTCTTGAAAAATTCAGTACTTTAGTACTTTTTCGTTACTTTTCCATTTCAAAAATACTGCAGTAGCCCCGCGGTACACTTTACGTACTTTTTTATTATTACATATTTTAGATTTTGAGCCTTTCTACTGTTAATAAGTTCGCAACATGTTCAACGTAATGCTAAAAAGCTGAAACTAGTCTTTAGCCCCGGTTAGCCAAACGTCCACGGAACGTTCGTAAGTTTTTCTATTCCATGCATTGAAGTGCAAATAAATATTTTTTTACAACAGTACCATTTGATCCAAAAAAGTACTATTTCAGTACCATTTCATAATTTCAATATTGCAACACTGTTGACCTATTAACCGCACTGAAAACTGATGATATCATTGGGGAGCTCATACAAATTTCTTACTTTCACGACCCTTTTTTCATCTGAACGACATGACCACTTCAGCCTAATACACTGAAAAATGCTCGTATCCTTCAGGAACTCATACAATTCAGTGTTGATCAGACCTCTTACCTCATGGTTTTCACCATTCATCCATTTTGTCCGAACATCATAACCTATCCAGCGTAATGCACTGAAAAACATTGAAATCATAGTGAAACTTATGCAACTTGGTGTTGATCAGACCTCCTACGTTGTGGCTTTCTTCAATGGCCCCTGGTCCATCCGAACAACATAACCTATCCAGTATAACATACTAAAAAGAAGTTCAAATCATTGAGGATTATGCAACTTAGTATTGGTCAGACTACTTACCTCGTGGCTTTTTTATTCCACGACCCTTATTTTACCCGAACGGCACAACCTCTCCAACGTAATGTACTGAAAAACGTTTATGTCGCTGAGTATCTCATACAACTCAGTATTGGACAGATCTCGTACCACGTGGGTTTTTCCCTGATTCTTCTTCCATCTGAATGATATGACCTCTCTGACGTAATGCATTGAAAAACGTTCAAATTGAAAAAGAGCTAATACAACTCAGTGTTGGTCAGATCCCCCTACCTCATGGTTTTTTTTTCATGTCCTCTTTTCCATCGCAGCAACATGACGTCTTCAGCGTAACACGCTAAGAAACGTTCATTTTATTGAGGAGCTCATACTTCAGACCTCTTACATATCGTGGTTTTTCCCATGACCCGTCTTCCATTCGAAACACATGAACTATCCTCCACATGGAGAAAAATTCTCATACAACTCAGTGCTGGTCAGGCCTATTATTTCGAGGTTTTGTTTTCCATGCCCTATTCAGCATAACGCACTGAAAGACGTTCATATCGTTGAGAAGCTCATACAGTTCAGTGGCTCTTACCTCGTGGTTTTGTTTTCCATAACCTATCCAGCATAACGCATTTAATAAATACATTCATATCGTTGAGTAACTTATACACCTCAGCCTTGGTCAGATCTCCTACCACTTGGTTTTTTTTCCATGACCACTCCAGCGTAAAACGTTTATATCGCTGAGAAGTTCATAAACTCAGTGTTCGTTCAAGTACCGAAATCATTCCTTTCCTACATCTTCCCCTTTTCAAATTTTTCTATTCCTATTTTCTATTTCCCTTCTCTCTTCCCTCTCTCTTCTCTAGGATGTACTTAGAACGGGTCATTTTGACCTCTGGGTATTGTACTCGTCCCATTGACATGTACACGTCCTCAAACCAAACCTAACATACAGAAGCCATCGTAAACTCACACTGCACCCAAGAATCTTTTCTTTCCATTACTCTCGAAGTAGATGCATCGATGAGTAACAATGTTAATGTTTCTGTGCCATAGAAAGGCGCTGTAGGCGACTTGTGTAGCATTAGTTTAGTTGTTGCTCAATTCAATAAATAAATTAATTGACAGCGTCGTAGTTATACTGGATCTTCTAACATGGACTTTTGAATTTTGACAGTTAACAATGGCCATCTTGTGGAAGCTTCATCTGCCAAATTAATGGTCGCTTCTTCAGTCTGCTTTGCTAAACACCACGGCTGGATTTAGCATTCATTAGCACGTAGAAATACTAAAAATGTTTCATCAAAATGGGTGTTCTGTTCGATCAGAGAACAGCATCCTTCGCCTATTTGACATACGCAATAACCGAATAATCGAATTTAAAGTCGCTGTAGCCTAGTAGGTAGTGCATTGGCTTATTAGACATGAGGCCTCTCGATTCAAACCCCAGGTCAGGCAACTCCAATAAAACGAAATATGGAAAAAACATCAGCGACTTCCTCTCAGCAAATTTCTGGAAAACATCTGAGAGTAAATAAAATTGTTTTCAAAAGTTTCTCAAAAATCTGTCGTTCGATATTGACTTTAAACTGTAATTCCCGCCACTCCTGTATAAAATTAACACACACAGCATAAGTGATATGAGAAGCTAGGTTGTAATCCTGACGTGGAGGGTTGTAATGACCAATTATGTGTGTATGTAATAATCGTTCTACCAACAGGACTATTCACAATGTGGTTGGCGCAGTAAACAATCGACCAAAATCCGTAAGCCATCGAAACGGGCAGAGATGTTAGAATTCTCTTAGGTTAGCTCTCGCCTGGTTAGCAAATATAGAAGACTAATACTACGGTGGCTATGCTTACAGATCATTGTGTTATTGGAAGACAAGAAGAAAGAATGCAGCTCCCATCTAACGAATTCTGCCGTGAGTGCAGATCTGCTGAAGTAGACGGAACTCTTATCCACTTTCTTGGTCAATGCCCACCTCTTGCGAGGTGCAGACATAGGTTATTTGACTCTCCAATCCTTGTCAGCTTGACGGAGCTATCATCCATTGATGTCAAGCATATAGCTTCGTTTATCAAACTTTCAAACTGGTTTTCCAGCGTTCGGTAGTCGTGCTTTTAATGTGCAGTTCTTGTGCTGACCAACTTCTTCCCTAGTTGGATGGAACTCGGTCAGTACAGTAAATGTGTTTAACTGTGGCATCACATTGGGCCGCTATGTGTGCTTAAGCGAGCTTTTGGTATCAAAGCTACCACTTGACCCTACCAGAAGGTCTTAAAAGATAAATATCTTAAACAATAATTTCTTAAGAGAAAATAAATATTAGTTTTCTTGGCAAATATTTTATTTTTTAAATTGAATTGTTTTGATCCTCCCTAATACATCTGTACATGCAATATACTTTCACCAGGTATATATTATTAATATTACCGGGTATTTTATAACATTGAATAATAACAAAATATGTTAATTATTTATGAACTTTTCTAACTCTCTCTTTCTATCTCTCTCTCCCTCTTTCTCTCTATTGAAGTTGTCTAGAATATCCATCGGCACATATGTACATCTTTGTATGTGAACCAGACTGTATTTCATATTCACTCAAATATTCACAGTTTGTAATACAAGATGATGATGTATTTGTAGAACAACAACAACAACAAAATGAAAATTAAGAATATTTATGCATTTAATACCAATACATACGTAGATTCAAAATATCGATAGATGTTAAAATGGATGGATACCAGATTATTTACTTTGCTTAAGTGGAAAAGCTCTTGTGGCAAGCTTAGATGTATGAAACATAGCGTAACATGAAAGTGAAATCGATTGCTTTTTTTGACCGAATGGAAAAAGCTAATTGCAGCAGATCATTGATAACTAAGCGTTGATGTTATTAAAATAGTGTTACTAAATTGAAAAATCTAGACATTGGTGTTTTGCTTTTACATCGCTTAGGTTAGGTCAGGTTAGGTTAGAGGACGTGCACTTGTCAATTAAGACAAGTACAGTACCCAGAGGTCGAATTGATCCATTGTACAACGTCCTAGTTTCTCACACCACTTATGTTGTGTGTGTTAATTTTATACATGAGTGATGGGACCTACAGTTTAAAATCGACTCCGAACGACAGATTTTTGCGAAACTTTTTCATGGCAATTTTATTTACTCTCAGAGTTTTTGCCAGAAATCTGCTGAGAAAATACTTTTTGTATTTTGTCTTGATGTCTGGCCTGGGGCTCGAACCCTGGCTTTACGCCTAATAAGCCAACACACTACCTTCTAGACTACAGCGACTTCTTACATCGCTTAACATTAAAATTATAAACAAAAATACAACAAACATCAGCATAAAAAATGGTAAATAAGTAAACAAAAATACAACAACAAACATCAGCATAAAAAATGGTAAACAAGTAAACAAAAATACAACAACAAACACTGCAATAATAAATGTAAACAAAAATACACAAACCACAATAACGGAACAACGATGTTTACATATATAAAGATTTTGAGAAGGCAAAGCCATGAACATTCGCCTTCAAGAATATTCATTAGACTGTTTACATTGTCATATAAAAGGCACGGCAAAGCAGGCAACGGAGCTTGTAAAAGTTCAGTCAGTCTTGTGTGAAGACGCGGCGTGTTTGAAGAGAGTAATCGTGGTTTGAAGAAAGATCTGTTGAATAATTGTCTAGTAATTGTTCCTGTTTATACAAAGGGTATAAACAGAGCAATAACAAAGAAAAGCATTTGTTGTTGTTTACATCAAGTTGTGAATAGTGGCACACAGAATTGTACGAATAATAAAGAATTTTTATTAAAACCTAACACAAATTTATTTTTATTTTATTTACAATCTACGAGCTCGTATTTTAAACGTTTGTAAAAGATAAAAGCGTAAAAATAGTTTGGAACTAATTCAGTTGCGCTTACAAACGATTTGAATCTTTTTAAATTCCAGGCATCCATACATTATCAAAATTCGTATTTGTGTGTGCTTATAAATCTGTTTAGTTTATATGAGTGAACGAGTGTCTAGTCAGTTAGAATTCATGAATAATTAAGCATCTCAACTTTCATTCGTTAAAAAAAGTAAAAAAATCGTAAACAAATTTTTTGAACATGAAAACGTTTGAGTGAATCTACCCTAAGCTATAATACGTTCAGCAAATTGTGTGGCCAAAAAAGTTTGAAAATTAATTATAATCAAACATTTTATTTCACATATATTAATGGATCCAGAAGCAGTTAACCATGTATTGAGGTATTGGTTACTGCATTCTAATATCAGGTATTCTTATGGCAGCTTAAGGAATATGCCTAACTATGGTCTGTTAGCAGAGAATATCAAACTAAGCTGATATTTCCGTTTGCTTAGTTGTCATGAATTGTTTAACATCAGATTAAGGCTTTCACTAAGGTTTTCCTAGTATTCATGAATTGTTTAACACCAGATCAACGCTTTCAAATTAGGAAAATTTTTTCTAAAAACCAATAACTCGCTTTGCCCAGTTTATAGAGCATTTCGACTATTTTATGGTGAATACTAACAGCAAGCAATTTGTGCAGTTTTGATAATTTTCGCAGCAGTTTTACGCACTTATACATAGTTGCAACCCTTTTAGTCAGGATTACAACCTAGTTTCTCACACTACTTATGTTATGTGGCCAGACCTACAGTTTACGAGTCGATTCCAAACGAAGGATTTTTATGGGGAACTTTTCGTGGCAATTTTTATTTACTCTCAGCGTTTTTGCCAGAAATAATTTTTAATATTTCGTTTCGTTACAGATGTCTAACCGCCTCCTCTCGTCTAAGAAGCCAACACACTTTTACTCTCAAAAAAAAAAAAAACTGAGTAATATTCTACATAAAATGCAAATTTAGGCTAGATGAGTTTCATTGTAATACTACAGTCTACCATCTTCCTCTAGTTCCACAATCATTCAGAGCTTCTATTAAAACGTCTTAGATTACCAATCTCCTTTCTTGACAGTTTTTTTAGATCGCTTTCATGGTAGACACCAAGTGCTACGTATGTACCCAATAGCTGAAGAACAGTCTCCTCCTCTTCGTTATCTCTTCAGCTCCTGCAGAAACCGTTCCCCAAGTATTCAAAATCAATTCGCCTTGCAGGAGTGTCCTTAATGTAATGCCTAGTAATGACACCACCAACTAGACTCAGCGTTTTCCTTTGAAGTTTAAGCAGGCTTTTCGTGCGCTCTCTTTACAGATCTGATAAGATTCTCTGCAAAATTCTGTCTATATCTGAAGCGGCCTATCCGGCGTTTAAGGGATCCATGACAATTATAAGTACGCAGGTGCTTAAACGGTTTCTCTGAGTAGAGAATTCATTTTTTCAAATTTCGTTTTGTTCGGGATGTCTATGTGGTCAACTATTTAGGTATCTAATTGCCGCACACATACATAGTTGGTCATTACAATTCTTCAGTCGGAATTACAACCTAGTTTCTCATACCACTTACGTTGTGTGCGTTCATTTTATACATGAGCAGCGGAACGTACAATTTAAAGTTGACTCCGAACAACAGATTTTTGAGAAACTTTTCATGACAATTTTTTTTTATTTACTCTCAGAATTTTTGCTTGAAATCTGTTGAGACGAGGTCGCCGGAAAAATATTTCTTCATATTTCGTTTTCGTTGGTGATGTGTGACCTGGGATTTAAACCATGGCCGCACGTGTAATAAGTCAACACACTATCTACTAGACTATGACGACTTCACCAAGTTACTTACCGCTTTACTGCCAGTAAATATCTCCATTCTTTATATCCATTACTTCAGCGGGAAAGAGAAATATAAACTGGTTCTCCTATAGAAAATAGGAATTAGTAGAGGGCCACTCTTTAGTTTCGCAGCCTAAAAACCAGAAACTTTCTTCTGCGAATAAAGCAACATTATCTCTTACTCGCTGAAGTGAAGTCGCCGTGGTCTAGTAGGTAGTGTGTTGGCTTATTAGAAGTAAAGCCAGGGTTCGAGCCCCAGGCCGGACATCAAAATAAAATACAAAAAATATTTCTTCGGCGACTTCCTCTCAGCAGATTTCTGGCAAAAACTCTGAGAGTGAATAAAATTGCCATGAAAAGTTTCTCAAAAATCTGTCGTTCGGAGTCGACTTTAAACTGTAGGTCCCGCCACTTATGTATAAAATTAACACACACAACGTAAGTGGTGTGAGAAAATATGTTGTAATCCTGACTAAAGGGTTATAATGACCAATTACGTACGTACGTAGACTGAGCGCCATAAGTGAGTCAACACTTTTGTTCTTAAGTATAAAACAGTTTTGTTCTTAAGTATAAAAAGAGTTCCTTTGTCATGAATTGTTGTTTTCGTTTTAACATTTTATAAGTAATAAATAAACGTTTTTATTTTTGGAAATTTATTCGACTATTCTCATTTACTTTTCTCGCTATCCTAAGAAAATGAATTATTTCAGTGGTGTTTACTCACTTTTAACGCTCGCTGTATCTCTTACTCTTGCTACACCTGACAAATCTTATAATAGACTTGAACGATGGACGATGATGAATCTGGGCTAAGTTGTCGTTATCGAATATTAAAACCATGTCTACCAGGCAACGGTTAAGAGCTATTCAACTACAAAGCCAAGCAGTACCTCTATTGCTATGTCAATTACTACAGTCATCGGGTAATGGAACGAAGTACAGAAACTCATAACGAAAGTATTGATTATTTTAGTATTTTTCAAATAAAATTTTTATAAAATTAAATGACATACATTAATACGATTTGTCACAAATAAGAGAAACAAATTTATGCACCAAGAGCTACAAATCAAAAAAGAATTATTTTTACATAACTTACACCAGCCTTACAAGGATCTCAATCCACTCACCGTGCTATGTAAGAAATAAAACAATTATGACATGTAATGCTGCTTGAAAGAACATTTTAAAACACATGCATGCATGCTTATATAAATTACACGCAAGATTTAACAGTAATTACATGTAACGGACAACAAAAAACGAAAACAAAAGAAATAAAATTATTTTCAAGAAAGAAAAAAGAAAAAATATTCTGTCACTTTTATTTAATGCTGTCCACACAATTCATACCTCGAGCAATGCATACAGTGAACTTCATTTATAATTATTTCTTGCAATTGAATATTTAAAATGCCACGTACCCCTTCCTGAAACAAATACACCACAGTTCACCACTAGCAAAACAACCCCTATTTTTAAATACAACACTTTAGTTCCCCTTCATGCACACACAGAGAGCGAGAGAGCAACCAAAACAAAAAAAGAAAAATCCAAGACTTTCTAACAGCAAAAGAAACTTAGACAAGAAAAAAATTAAAAGACGTAAAACCAAGAACAAAAAATAAAAGCAGAAGAGAAAAAAACCTTTTCGAGCAGTTGTCTTATTCGTGCAGAGATACTTACTCACACACACATAATAAAATCATACACCCTCTCATTTCATGGCTGAGTTGTAATGGTGTTTCAATAGTAATATTAACAAATAAAAATAAAAAAGCAAAATGAAAACCAATCCTCCCAACTCTTGCTCTCTAAAAAACAACGCAAAATACCAATACATGTGTAACATTGTGCTCAATTGTGTGCTTTTGATTTTCATGCAAAAACAAAATATTTTATCGTGTGTTCGTATGGCATATAAAATCAGTAACAAACTGAAGTTTGTTGTGTGGGGTATGGTTAAGCGGAAAAGTGCTCTTTTTCAATTTATTTAAAATTTTTACGTGATTTATTATTATTTTTATTCATACTGTAAAATAATTAAAAATAATTTTAATTTTAAATATTAAAAAATCTCCATATATTCAAGCACAATTCTTGCCTTTAGTTCCTTCAAGAAGAAAGCATAGAAAATAAAAAAAATTTCCGGTATTTTCTAAATTATTCAACCCTTGTAAGCAAGTTAAAATTTGAGATAGGATTTGTTTAAATTGGTTGTCATTAATGATTCGAAATATATCCCTTATCAATGTTTATTAATGCTAGACTTCTATATAACTTTATGATACAGAACGCTCACTTTGGGTTAAGTTGGGTTAGAGGACGTGTACTTCTCAATTAAAACAAGTACAGTACCCGGAGGCCGAATTGACCCATTGTACAACATACAAGGCTCACGTTAAACCGTGGTACATTTAATACAGCGGTATACAATATTCCATAGATTGTGCTGTTATAATAAGGAGAGTATTGGCAGCTCCTCGTTGACCACAAATCTGCATTTAAATTCTTTCTTGGCACTGGCATATGATATTAAGCAGGTTAATTCCAGTTGTAACAATCTCACAAAAGTGTCTTTTAACATATTAGGGACAGACAACTGTAGATATCCTGCAAAAGGACCGCTTCCTACAATTTTCTGTTTTCGAGAATACATACATAATTGGTCATTACAACCCTTCAGACAGGATTACACCCTAGCTTCTTACACCACTTATGTTGTGTGTGTTAAATTTATAAATGAGTAGCGGGATTTTTGTGAAACGTTTCATGGCAATTTTATTTTACTCTCAGAGTTTTTGCCACAAATTTGCTGAGAGGAAGTCGCCGAAGAAATATATTTTCATATTTTCGTTTTGATGTCTAACCTGGCCTTACGTCTAATCAGGCAACACACTTCCTATTAGACTGCACCGACTTCAATTAATGCCAGCTAGGGATAGCATTGGCAAGAGTAGGCTTCAATTTCGTTCGCCATTCACTTCACGGGAAATTTTTGTGGCATGAATCAAAAAAAGGACAAAAGAGTAATCATTTAGATTCTACGTTCTTCTTATAAGTTGGGGGTAATGATATCGAAAGGTAAAGACGACACTAATTTTCATTTACATTACTTTGATCGTATACCAAGCTCTTTGTAAGGCTTCGCTTCCGACCTACATGCCAGAATTCAATAAGGATTGATTTTAATATGTAGTAGATTCAATGCTGTTTACCGACTTATAAGGGCGCCATTACTGAATTTATAAATATAGGCGCCAGTCAGAAGAAAATTCAATACAATATGCGATTATACCACCATATCCTCAAGTGTCTAAAGAAGCATTGAGCTGCCTTGGTTTCTTAAAACCGAGCAGGAAATATTTCACTGCATCAAATCGAAAATGTAATACATAAATAGGCCGGTAATTCGTAAACTATTTTGAGGCTTCTGCACTCAAGAGGACGAATGCGCTAAGTAATGGCAGTAGAGTATTTAACTCCACTGATACATTGGAACACTATGACTAATCTCTTGTGAGATAGAGGAACTTGCTCCCGAAAATCGCTCATCTTTTTGTAGCAGTCCTTTTTCTCGTGGAGCATATATGCAATAAAGAAAGAATTTCATCTTTAATCGTACTACTAAATCTGAAGTTCATAAATACTACACTCTTTACCTCGCTTTATTAAACTTTTGCCGAAGTAGACTTTATTCTCTGAGTATTGATTGTATTTGCAGGATAGCTGCTTGGCTGTCAACCGATGGTAGTATAGTAACCAGTTGTAGAAAGCAGTTTATCTGGAGCCTTAGTAAAAGTCCTGTATAACTATATCACCTAGCATTCCACTTTTCAGAGGACGATGACCTCACTGAATTAATGGTTACTGCTACCACAATAAAAAAACGATTGTGATGAGATACAACAGTGTATAAAGGGGCTCTAAAGTGGAGGAAGCAAGCAACTGCATATATGTATGTATATACCGTAGTCCATCAACGATAGCTCCAGAAGTGAGGCATGCAATATAACAAAAACTAAATCTTTTTCTTCTCTTTCGTTAAGCCCACAGTGCACTTTCCTAATTCAAGGTAATTTTTAATTCATTTTCTTTCAGTTTTTTTACTCCATAAACACTTTTACTTCGGTTTAGAAGAATGCATGTGTTATTTACTGCTGCAACATGCATATTTAACATTTGATTTATTTGTAATTTATGCAGAGGGCTTTTCCAAAGAAATCCTAAATATATGCACCCACACACAAAAAAATAAATAAAAAGAAACTATGCTTATACCATAGCTATTAAGAGAGGGAAGGAATAAGCTATTCAAGAGAAAAGTAAACCAGGTGAAATAGTTACGGGAAAATATTGTACTAACAGGTACTGAAAGAATAAAATAATTTTTTTGTAGGACTTAAAAATACTGGAATCACAATCGATGGGGTTTGTGTCTTAAATAACTTATATCGGTTGAACATTCTATCGGTTTAAATATGAACCATCGGCTATTTAGAATTTGGCAATGTCATTCTTTTCTATGTCATTCTTTTCTATCGCAAAATTTAGTACATTATCTCTATTGCACGTAATGAAACGATTTACGCTTGAACAACGTTGGGATTTAGTGGAAACTTATTTATAAATAACAAAGACAATTGCTGGGAAATTGTACGAAAATGTTGTATAAAATTTGGTCTTAGCGAAGGACCAACAGTGCCCAGTACACGCAAGTTTATTGCTAATATTCGGGAAACTGGTTTCTTTTTTGATGTGCCATGACGTAAGCGTGTTCGTAGAATGCGTACACAAGAAAATATCGAAGCTATGGCTGCGAGTGTGCGTGGGTGAGACTCCATCAACATCAAGTCGTCATTGTTCTAAACAATTGAACACTTCACGCACCAGTTTACGTCGAATTTTGCGAAAATATCTCTGTATCACGGCTTATAAAGTTCAATTGGTTCAAGAGTTAAAGCGGCATGACAATCGGCTTCGTTTTCGTCTCGGTAGATGGGCCAACAACAAACTGCACGATGATGCCAATTTTGCCAAACATCTTTTTAGATGAACCTCATTTTCATCATGGTGGGTACGTTAATTAGCAAAATTGTCGTATTTGGGGGGTCAGAAAACCCACACGTGATTTTACAGAAGCTAATGCACCAATTCTGACAGACTGTTTGGTGCGGCTTGTGGTTCGGAGGCATCATTGACCCATATATATATATATATACAGTGGTGGCCACGAATTTAAGACACGACATATGACTGACTTAGTTGTGATAATATTTACAATCCTGTAATATCAAAATTGATATTCTTTATTCTTGTATGTACCCTGTAATACTAAGAAAAAGTACCATTATTTTATTTTGTTTCCTTTTACATTTTGTTGCTTTTTGATCATATTATTGTAAAAACGTTTATTTGAAATTGGCCACGAATTTAAGACATTTCAGAAATATCTGGTTTTTAAGTGATTTTTTGGTGTTTTTTGAAGCTAAACGTTGAGCAACGAATGTTTTATTTTATTTTATGTTGGAATACATAGAAATATTTAATTATAAATGGTCAGAGGTACTTGGAATACCGATGCCGAGCGAAAACTGATCCAACAACTAAAATTTGATGGAAAAATAATAATGGAGATATTAAAGCTGCTTAAATGTTCTAAATGCAAGATATAAAACGCGCTGGAACACATCAAGCAACATGGTACCACCAAAAATGTCAAACAGCAACCTAGAGCCCGAAAAACCACACCCTAAAGTAGCTGCTAATAATCCTTTCACGAGCTCAAATAAAATATAAAATAAAATTGTAATGGATTTTGGTATCGATATTTCGTCTAAGGCAATAAGAAGATGTCTAAATGGTAAAAACTTGCGTGAGTGTATTGCACAAGGTAAACCACTTGTGTCAAGAAATATCAAATCCCGACTAGCATTTTGTCTTGATCTATATAATATGTAAATAAAAATTTTTAACCAAATATAGGTAGCAAAATATTATTAATTTTTCTTCCTAATATTACTAAAATGTTAAGAAAAATATCATGGACCTAAAATATTTTTGATAAGATGTAAAAATTAGCACAAATGTATAAGTAAAATGTCGTGTCTTAAATTCGTGGCCACCACTGTATATGCATATATACATTCCCAACACAATATTCAATAAGGTGGTAGGTAGTGCGTTGTCTTCTTAGACAAGAGCGAGCAGTTTTTTTCTTTTGAAAAAAAAATATTTCTCTCGGCGACTTCCTCTCAACAGTGTTCTGGCATAAACACCCTGAAATTTAGAAAAATTATCATGATAAGTTTTTTAAATCTATCGTTAGGAATAGACAGTAGGCGATACTCGTGGATAAAACTACAGTCTTGACTAAAAGGTTTGCAATGACCATTTAAGAAAACAATGTGACAAGGGACAAGGTTCTTTTAATAAGTCTGCATGCTGTAGTCCATAAGCAGCAATAACATTGTATGCTTTTGGCCTCCAGTAATTTTCATAAGAATTTAGATGCCTTTAGAATTCCATAGAGGCGTGTTAGCAACTGTTTGGTAATTCATTGCAACGTATTAATGTTAATACGTAAATCCTGTATAAAAATCCGCCTGGTATACGAATATTTATATGAAGTACGGAAATTCTGTTGAATGTCGTTTGATTAAATACTTTTGTAACAGAAGGCATAATTAACGATATCGATTAGAACCCTAATATTCAATAATTCTTCAAGGAGATTCTAGAGTCATCCCTTTTAAACAGCTTAATAATAACTGTCTATTTCAGAACGTCTTCAGTCTGAAGCCCTTTCATTCTGCCAAAAGTTACGTAAACGTGGATTTAAGATCTCTTGTAGGTTTAAGATGAAGTCGCCGTAGTCTAGTAAGTTATGTAGTGGCTTATTAGGCGTGAGACTTCGGATCAAACTCCAGACAACTAAACGAAAATACTAAGAAATATTTCTTAGGCGATTTCCTCTCAGCAAATTTCTGACACAAACTGTGAGAGTAAAAAAATTTGCCGTGAAAAGTTTTCCAATAAAACATTCATTCGGAATCGACTTTAAACTGTTGGTCCCACCACTCATGTAAAAAATTAATACACACAACATCAGTGGTGTGAGAAACTAGGTCGTAATCCTGACTGAAGTGTTGTAATGACCAATTATGAATGTGTAGGTATAAGATTAACCTGGAAGCAGCCGTCTGGAAGTATGTTTGCTTCACTTTTACTCCACATCATTCTTAGCCCTGGGCGGTCGAATCGACGAAGCTAATTTATTCTTTATCATATAACTCTTTTATGTTTGACCAAATTTCGCTCTTTTTTCAACAACGTTAGTTGATAATGAAAGCTTGCAGTCAGTAGACGAAAAAAAAGTTTTTTTGTTCGTCGATTCAACGAAGAGTAACCTTACTGTACAAAAATTACCGTCCAGGGTTACAAAAATGGGTGGCCAGGGTACGTTTACTCACTACAAGCTTTCGTGAAAACTATTTCTTGTGAAACTATTCAACAAATACCTTATATTAGCCAAATATTATCCTTCCTATCAAGTTTGATTTCATATATCGATGTATCTGGCACTGTAATACGCTCAATTCTAGAATATTTCAACTGCACACCGCCATTTCGGCCGCATCTTGCCAACTATATATGAAAGGGGAACAACTCATAATAAAATTTTTCTTTGAATTAATTGACAATGCAACAATGTTTCACGATAATGGTTCAAAAATTTGTAACACATTTCAATTTAGTATTGATTTCATTGTTTATTTAATATTTTATTTCATTTGTTTTTTATATTATTTGTTTTTATTTTCAATATTTTTACGTATGATTAATATTCATATTGTATGTTGTAGGAGAGTACATTAACAATTTCATTTTTCTTACCCTCAACAGATTGTATGCGGCGTGGCGTATACTTAATATGCAATTAATAAGTTACCAAAACCATTAGCATATGTGACGTATGAGTATTATGCATTAAAAATGACAAAAATATCACTCATACGCTTGCAGTTAATTAAGTTTGTGATCAAAAAATAAAAAAGAAAATTTTTAAAAAATTTTTCTGTAAATGAAACATACACACACACAGTGTTGCAGGAATATGAAACCACCGTCATTTATTATTTTAATTTAATTTTATTTATTTGACAATGAAGTGTAAGTGTAAATGTGTATGAGCAGACATATACAGGCAGACACAGATATATATCATACAAATAAATGTATGTGTTTGTGTGTTTCATTTTTTAAATTAAAAATAAATATTATAACGGTTATACTCTATTTATTTGAGCTACTTTCTCTGATCGGTTTGTTGTTGTTTTTTTGATTAATAAAATTTATATTTTTTTCTCTCAATACATACACACACATACATACAATATAAATAAATCCAACGAAAAAGTATGATTATATGTGTGGCATATCCTACCATACGTGGCATACATACACATACATGTGTTTGAGGTTATGTTTAAGTGTGAGTATGTGGCCTGGGAGTATACTGCAGTAAATAATATTTAAAATTACACACAGACACACTGATGCACACAAAAAATCAATAACAATCACGTTTCTCATTAAATGAAATTACAACGGAAGTGAATTGTTTTTAATGCAATTTTTTTGTATTTTTTTTTTCGATTATTTTTATTGTTTTCCTATTTGTTTAAGAAAAAAACAACAACACGAATTAATTGTGTCATAACATTGGCTAGACCATCAGACTTTCTTTCATAAGCCAAAGGAATTTCATTGGATTTTAAAGGAATTCATTTAGAAATTGTATTCCATAGCCAAGGGAATTTTATTTTTTATACCATTTCGTCTGAAATGCTTTGAAGTGGTACAAAGATGACTAACAAATATCATCCTATATCATCCGCAGTAATGTTGTGTATACTGCGTAATGTCCTTGACCGTTTTGAACTAATTAATGGTCAGTACAGTTCCTCAGTGTTAGGTAGGTTGGTTAGAGTGGTAATTTTGAAACTTGAGCACACATAGCGCCCCATTGTGATGCTAAGGGTAAGCGCAGTGGCAGGAAAAAGTATTGATTAAATTAAAATTGCTTTCATTTTATAAATGTACTGGATAGTGATGTTTCAAGAACACTCGATGTAATTTGTTGATTCGATGCATCAAAGTTAAAAACCTAATGCAAATACCTAGTCAAACACAATACCAATCGACCCATAAATGTAGAAAAATATTTTGTAAACACATCCTTCAAAACATCTCAGGTGGAGACAGGACAGAGCAAGCTTTAAATTTCATAACCGCTGCGGGGTGTATTACATTGAAGCATATAGTACAAGGTAATGAATATCACAGCACGGTTACATTAATGTGAGACCAGTCCAGTGAAATTCGTTAGAGAGCATCGTAAACAGTCAAATTGAAAGGGGACTGGATCCCCCTGAACTGTCCCTTAGACCGGTACTGATTTAGGGAAACAAATGAGAATGAGTTGAAATAGTGCAACGAATAATTTGAACAATTTTCTACATACTTCTTTTAATAGAAGAGAATGGTATACAGATAGGTCAAGTTCATATCCGGAACCAGATTGAAAACTCATGAACTCGTGTCAAAACTCATGAAAAAATATTTTCTTATATTTCGTTTTGTCTCACCACCTACTAGACTACGGCGAATGGTTGCTACATACACTTGTAGTAGAAGGCCGATGCTAAGGTATATAGATAGGTTAAGGATATGTAGTGCTATACAGGCGAAAGTATCCGGGAATGGAGTGAAATACTCACAGCTCAGGGCAAAACTCATGAATTGCTTTCAAACGAAAGCTTAGATCATTGAAAAATGTGTTGAATAAACTGGGACAGAAAATACAAAGGACTGGACATGGCACGACTAACTGACATACAAAACGCCATTAGAGTTCTCAGCCATTATGTATCTGCCTAGAGATAAGCAACTTAAACGAAGTCAGCTGGATGCCAGGTCATGCAGGCAAATTTAATTGCAAAGGGGTTTGGTTTCCACACCATTAATGAGGCCAGAATCTTTCTGTGGAGTAAGAAGAGAGGTTTAGCAAAGTATTTTCGGCGAAAGAAAGATACCATAGGGTGAAGTAGTAACTCATACTGAGTTAATATAACATTTGTTGGGTAATTACAAAGACAAGTGATTTGAATTACGCAGCAGGCTATCGAGAAGTAAGCTGGTGGAAGTTGCTGCGCTTTTACCGTATATTGATTGAAAGAAAACAGAATTTTGATGGATTCAAGGCAAATATTTAGGCTTTGTTATGGGGAAAACGTATCACCGAAAGACATACTTCAAATCTGTATGTATTTAATGTATCTCTTCTTCTAAAAAGAAGGGAGTTATTCGTACAATATACTGCAGTTTGTTAAGGCAATAGGAAAGCGGAAGACAGCTTACAGAGATTGAGGGAATAGTTAGGTTGAGGGCAGCTCAATAATATTGTTGTGGTATACGTTACCGCCTCTAGGCAATGATAATTCTTTTGTATTTTCTGACTTCCATTTTGAAACATGTCTTTGGATATTAAAAAGAGGGTACATCCCATAAATCTAATTTTCTGTAATTGAGGAGAAAATTTGGCAGCAGTCGCTGTAGTCCAGTAGGTACTATGTTGGTTTATTAGACATAAGGCCATGGTTTAAACAGCAGTTCAGGCAACTAGAACAAAACGAAATTTTAAAAAATATTTCTAAGGCGACTTCCTCTCCTGCAGATTTCTGGAAAAAAACTCGGAGAGTAAAGAAAAAATTGCCATGAAAAAGTTTCTCAAAAATGTTTCTTTCGGAGTCGTCTTTAAACTGTAGGTCCAGCCACTCGTGTATAAAATTAACAACATAAGTGATGCGAGAAGCTAGGTTGTAATCCTGACTGAGGGGTTTCAATGACCAATTATGTGTGTAATTCTGCAACAGTTTAATTGGTTGAATCAAACGGGAGGACTAATTAAGTTCCTATGTATGCATAAATCTCTAATACAAATTTTCCAAAGTGACAGTGTTTCCACATATTTCCAATTGGTATTTCAACATGGTAACAAACATAATTTATCAGTATTAAAAATACAAGTTATTATTCCGGTTATGGGCATTCTTTTAATTCCTCTGTACAACTGTGCCTATACCCCACCCTAACCTATCGTTTGGCATATACACTGCATTTATTTTATTTTCTTTTTTTTCATGTATTTTTTCCAAATTATAATCTGATTCATAAACCACTCATTACAAGTATACGACCGGTTGTTAAATTATGAAACGTTTTCATTACAATTTCTTAATTTCATTTTGAAATGCATTAAATGTGGAACAATATTTAATGCATTTGTTGTTGATTCTTTAGTTTCATTTTATTTTTTTAGTTTCGTTTTTTTGACTCTGTTTTCTGCCATTAAAAGTCAACACATATCATTTTAGCAATACATTTTTACTATTTGTTGATATATTAGTAAAAACAACTAGAACAATAACAACACCAATAACAATAACAACAACAATAGAAATAAAAACTTAAAATTACAAAATTGTATCAGTGACACATAAAATTGTAACAATTTTACTGAACATGAGATTGTAAATATTTGCCATACGACATGCATTTGTTTTCCAATACTTAAGAGTCACAAGTTGATATGCCAGATAACCCAGTGGACCATTTAATAGTTTTTTTTTTTTAATAATTAGGTAGGTAGGTAGAAGTGGCCGCCCCCTCGATGGAGTCATGAGCGGACACACTTAGGCCACACACAGGGCCCGTTGTGATACCACAGTTTCACATTCTCCCCTATTCCAGGAACCACTCGGAGCTTCCGATGAAGCGACTCAGACTGCTAATATCCATGCATGACAGTTCATCTAGGTCCTCTATGTAGTAGGCACCCAGTTCTTTCTCTTTTGACCAAGTGCCGGGCATGTGCACAGTAGGTGAAGAATAGCTTCAGCTTCTTCCTCATCTCCACAGCTTCTGCAGAAATCATTCGGGAGATATCCAAGACCAATACGTCTCGCATGCGTTCCTATAATAGAATGTCCCGCAATAACCCCGATAACAGAGCTGAGCCTGCTTCTTTGGAGTTTAAGCAGAGTCGCCGTGCGCCTTCTATCCAGCCTTGGCCGGATTTTTTGCGCCGTTCTGCCCTTATCCGAAGCCGCCCACCTACTGTTGACAAGTTCCACGATTGCATTGTCAATTATAAGCCTGCAGGTATCCAAAGAGATCCCCATTGTAGAGAATTCACTAGAGAGTTCGATGGTCGTGCCTCTTCTGGCCAAATCATTCCCTCTGCAGTTGCCGGGAACATCACTATGCCCCAGTACCCATGTGATACAAACATCATATCGGTTCGCCATCTCATTACACCGTCTTGGGTTTATTACACTAGAATCCAATGCTTTGATGGCCACTTGGCTATTGGAAAGTATGATGATTCTTCGCCTGTGAACATTTTTGTCCACAATAATTTTTATTGCAGCCTGAATTGCCGACACTTCCGCTTGAAAGACGCTGCAGTGATCTGGCCTTTAATATTTACAATAAGAGAAATTATAATAAAACTTAACAAGACTTGGTTAAGAAACGTAAGTTATGTTAATTCGTTTAATATTTCAAAAAAAAAAAACTCATACTCTTCGCAGAAGTACAGATATGATGAAGTTTATTGTGAAAACTGCGACTTTACAAAATGGCACAACAAAACGTCTAACGAGGTCAAATTGAAAGATCTCGGTGGTCAGTTCATGTGAGATGACTATACCGTCAAGGGACTTCTGTAGAATATCAAATACGTCATGACATTTGGGGCTCGTCCTGTTAAAACCCCATATATTTAGTGTCCTGATCATCCCATTCAGACCAAAAGAAGTTGGAAGTGTCTCTCCATACTGCCTTAAAACTCCGCTCTCAAAGAAATATGGACCTCTGACGAAACCAGTCAAAAATCCATACCAAACAGCGAATTTTTCGAAAGAGGAACACATTTTTTTTTGAACACATGCTTATTAAGGACAATGATGAAGTTTTTGCAAAAAGGATCCTTCGACCTCACTGTGTGATAGTAAATGGAATGGTATACTCGGCGATAGGAAAGAAATGTATTGGAAATAAAAGACAATTATTCTTTGATATCATTTGGTTAAAATAACTAGTTTTCTGAAGTATACGGTTATCCATTTCGTGGTTTCAAAAATATGGGGCTGGAATTCGATATCTGTCAAACTAAATTGTGAAACCAATTTTTTTCTTTTCAGTTGAAAGTCTGACATTGACGAAGATGGATCGCTTAACTATCACACAACGCATAAAAATGATCAAAACCTACTACAAAAATGGTGATTCTGCCACAGCCACGTATCAAACAAAATCTTCTTCAGCGATGAAGCACATTTCACACTCGGTGGGTATGTTAATAAACAAAATTGTCGTATTTGGGGTTCTGAGAATCCTCAAGTAATTGAAGAGAGGCCATTACATCCAAAAAAAGTCACTGTTTGGTGCGCTCTTTGGTCCGAAGGTGTGATTGGACCTTACTTCTTCGAAAACGACGATGGAACGACTGTCACCGTCAATTCGGAGCGTTATGGTTATATGATAACCGGCTTTTTTGCCTGTTATTGAAGAATACGACTTGGAGAATATGTGGTTTCAACAAGACGGTGACACATGCCACACAACTCGAGCGAATATGGCTTTATTGCAAGAGACATTTCCCGGCCGCGTAATTTCTCGTCGTGGCGATATCAACTGGCTACCAAGATCATGCGATTTGACACCATTAGACTTTTTTGCAGGGCTACGCGAAAGACCGTGTTTATGCAGATAAACCTTCAACTCTTGAGCACTTAAAAACCAACATTCGTCAAGTTATGGCTGAGATATCGCCCAATATGTGTCAAAAAGTGGTCGAAAATTACCTCAAAAGAATCAATGCTTGCAACACTTCGCGTGGAGGTCCTTTAAATGATGTAGCGTTTCACACATAATGTCAACGTTTAAACTTTACAATAAAAAAGAAATATCATGAAAAAATATTTTATATGTGTTTTATTTACGTTTACTTTTAAAACCACGAAATGGATAACCCTTTATAATGAGAGCCAGGAAATATAAAATTGATGCCACTATACACAGAATTTATTACAATGGCATGTACAATAGAAACCTACTGATCTGCTCTGCAGATGGTAGCCAATGCAACTTTTCTTTTAATGGCCTTTAACCCTATCTAACCTCACCTAACAAAACTTAGAGAGCAACAATAATTGTTTTGTTTCTTATTTCTCTTTGCATTCTTTTGCATAAACAATAACAACTACTAGTCAATTGTTTGACAGATCTTTATAATGGAGATCTTCAAACCACGATGACTCTCTTCAAACACATGGTGTCTTCACAGAAGACTGACTGAACTTTTTACTGACCCACTTATCTGGTTTGCCTTGCCTTTTATATGGCAATGTAAACAGTCTGATGAATGTTCTTGAAGTTGAATATTCGTGGCTTCGCCTTCTCGGTATGTCAATAAATGTAAACATCGTTGTTTCATTATTGTTGTTTGTGCATTTTGTTTGCATTAATTCTTGTAGTGTTTGTTGTTTGATTTTTGTTTACTTGTTTATAATGGGTTTTGTTGGTATATTTTTGTTTACTTGATTATCATGTAAACAAGTTCATTGTTTTTGTAGATTTTGTTTATAATTTTAATGTTAAACGATGTAAAAGCAAAACACCAGTCTCTAGATTTTTCTATTTACGTAACAATACATACATATGTACATAATTGGCCAATACAACCCTTGAGTTAAGATTACAGCCCAGCTTCTCGCAACATTTTTGTTGTGTGCGTTAATCTTATGCATGAGCGATGGGACCTACAGTTTAAAGTCGACTCCAAGTGACAGATTTTTGACAAACTTTTTCATGGCAATTTTATTTACTCTCAGAGTTTCAGCCAGAAATCTGCTGACATATAGTCGCTGAAGAGATATTTTTCATATTTCGTTTCATTTGAGTTGTTTGAGCGGGGCTTTGAACCGTGGATTCACGTCTAATAAGCCAATACACTACCTACTAGACTACGGCGACTATGCAAAATGTTTACTGGGTTATTATTATATACATACCTCTTTTAGTTCTTCAATGTAATACTCACTAGACTAACTCTTTTCTATGAAGTTGAAGTCGCCGTAGACTAGTAAGTGGTTTTTTTGGCTTCTTAGACATGAGGCCATGATTCATAAACCGCGGCGACTTCCTCTTTGCAGATTTCTGGCAAACACTCGAAGAGTAAACAAAATTTCCATCAAATGTTTCTCATCAAATGTTCGGGGTCAACATCAAACTGTAGATCTGGACTCTCAAATATATAAAATTAACACCCACAACATAATTGGTGTGAGATGCTAGGGCGTGTGTATTATGTATCTGTTTCCTATGATTATTCGCATATGCAAAATGTTTATATATGTTGCTCTTACTCCTCTAGAGAGCATAGGACCGCAACGAATTGGTTCCAATGAGGTCGATCGTCAGCGCGGTGTTTGACTCTGTTCCACTGTAGACGTAGTTTGGATAATTCGATTGTGATTTGGCGTTTCCATGTGTGATGGTCGTCCGATGCGCCTGCTTCCCTGGAGGTTCCAATATGCAAAATGTTTACTGGGTTATTATTGCATTTATATATATGTGAGTAGTTGTTGAAGAATAGTGCTTGAACTCATATTGTATTTTGTATTTACCAATATATTTATACTTAAGCATACACACAACCGCACATACACACACAACTGCACAAATACAGTCGAAAATATATTGTATTCGTGTATATAAACGAATGTAACAAAATAAATAGTCTAATGGTTATTGGCAGTAAACAGTAAATATATATATTGAACAACAACAACAGCAACAACAACAACAACTACAAATAGAGAAAGAAAACAATAATGAAAGACTACAACAAAATGAATGAAAATTTGCAATTTATAGCAGCTGCATTAATTCACAAAATAAATAGAACAACATACGATGGATTTCAATATAATTTGTACTGTTAGGGGAGAGGAGAGAGGGACGAAACATGAAAGGTTAATGCAATTTGAAGAAAATAATTATGGCAGCTGATGATTAGTAATTATTAAGGAGAATTGATGTTTATTTAAAAAGGATACGAAATAATTGAAATTTCTCTTATTTCTTATCGATTATAAAGTGTATGAATAAAGGCAAGCAATCGATAAATAGAAATGAATTTAAAAAGATTCATTTGAAACTCGATGTATGGCACATTTTTAAAGACAACAAACACCCCCTGAAAAATTATTTTTAATTGAAAAACTTTCATTCTCTATTCAAAACAAAACAAGAAAAAAATGCTAAGTAAACCATCAAAAATTTAGTATTTATTGGCTCTAAACTAAGAGAAAGAGAATCATCGGCTACCCATCCACAACATGTGGCTAAACATGCTCATCTACACACGCTCCGCTTCGCGGAAAACAAAAATTCGAAAACAATACTTTGAAAATCACTTCCAAAATGAGCAATCGGTGTGCACGACTTCGTTATAGTTTTTATTGTTGTGTATCGCTTTTCATTTTGCTTTTTCCCCCCGCATTTTTTGGAATATTTTAGTAGACCTACACTTGATAAGGATATCATGGCAAACTATGGCAAATATCGACAACAACGACAACAATTGTTTATATCGAGTACCAATCGGCGCAACATATGGTAAAGCAAAAAAATTCCTGGTACGGCAGCTTCCTTAGCCACTGTAGCATATTTGCATAAAACGCAGCAACAACTGCACTGGTTTGTTTGTTGCACTTGATTTGTGAAATTTTCATTTTCACATTTTCCACTCTTTTAGTGGTCACTACAGCCTTGTTCATTATTGCCTCTATTTTGTGACCTACACTAGCATTTAAGCAGGAGGTGCATGCAGGCCGTTTGAAATGCTTTTTGCTGCAGGACTACAGCCTCTTATTCGTTTAACGTTATGGCACATTGATAGTCATGTAAACTCTGCAACACAAATTAGGCTAGAAAGCACCAGAAAGTACTAACAATCTATTGAACTTTCTTAAGACAGAGTTACATACATACATACATAATTGGTCATTACAACCCTTCAGTAAGTATTACGACCTAGTTTCTCACACCACTTATATTGTGTGTGTTAATTTTATACATGAGTGGCGGGACCTACAGTTTAAAGTCGACTCCGAGCGACAGATTTTTGAGAAACTTTTCATGGCAATTTTATTTTACTATCAGAGTTTTTGCCAGAAATCTGCTGAGATAAAGTCGCCGAAGAAATACTTTTTGTATTTTGTTTTGATGTCTGGCCTGGGTGCTCGAAACCTGGCTTTACGTCTAATAGGCCAACACACTACCCACTAGACTACGGCGACTTCGACAGAGTTAAACTATAGCAAATTACTGGGATTATTGGCAATTGAGCTCAATCGTTATCACATCAGTTTAAAATTCTGACGACTATTAGAGGCCTTTTAATGGTAATCGATTTTAGACTGATGCCGCTAAAGTATAACAATGTCTGGCAGTGGCATTCTCAAGAGACCAGAATAATAAGTCCCAAACCCTTTCAAATGTGTTGAAATGCTTACAGTGAGCATTATCCTTTATGTAACGCACAACTTTAAAACAACGATATGCTCTGTAGGTTAGAATTTGTGTCAGTAATACGGTTACCACTAAAGACTGATAAGAGTTTTCAGAAAATGACTCGATTTTCTTGGTACTCCACACACTCATTTCTCCAATGCTTTATTAGTACATCGCCATCTGCATAATTGTTGTGAAATTTGTTGTGCGTTATTGCTGCGACCATACGATCTATTTTATTTCCCTCCAATGTTATAGGATAACCCTCTAAAGTCTATTACAAGCCTGTTGCACTGATGTATTTCAGGATGCTGCTCGGTATCAACAAACACAATTTCCTGTCAAGTACTTATTAAACATCTGGAATGCATCAGGGTTAGGTTAGGTTAGCTTAGGTTAAAGGACGTGTACTTGTGAATTAAGACAAGTACAGTACCCGGAGGTCGAATTGACCCATTATACAACGTCCTAGTTTCTCACACCACTTATGTTGTGTGTGTTAATTTTATACATGAGTGGTGGGACCTACATGAACATGTTCTCATCATCATAAAATCTACACGTTGGTCTCAAGACAATCCACATCTTGAATAAGTGAATACTGAGTCTAAAATGGCGTCTCAAAAGACCGATGACTAAGCTAAAAATATTCCTCCTCTTACACAAATTTCCCCATAAATGTTTTGATTGCCTCAGACCCACTTGATTTGAGAAGAATCTGTGCCTCACTTTATCGTCCCTTTCGTTGAGCATGCCTTTTCGAACATCCGCTCCCACCTTGCAGAAACATTCTTTATCCCTCAGCGGTAACCATCTATTCCTGTCCTGGAAAGCTCGATTGAGGTTCTCCAGGCAGTTCCATATTAACTTCTATTTCACGCCTTAAGTGCTTAAATATCGGCCTCGTTGTAATATAATATTGCAGTGTCCTGCTTTGTACTTTCTATCCTTGAATGATACTCCCAATTTTTTCCATGTTTTTAGAATATTTCATTTTGGGACCAAAAACTCTTGCTCCTCATCCAAGATCCTTTGTTAATCCACCTGCAAACCACCAAAAAGATCTTGTTTTACAAGAGTATGCTCCATTAATTTTTGTTACTAAGAGTCCTTGCGAAGAATTTCTTATAATCATAGAGTCTACCGTCTATGTCCAGGAGGCGGTTGAGGACGAAGCTGTCAGCCAATTGATTTTGCAGTTTCTGAAATCAATCTCTTGCAGTCGCCGTAATCTAGTAGGTAGTGTGTTGGCTTATTAGACGTAAAACCACCCAGGCCAGACATCAAAACAAAATACAAAAAAAGTATTTCTTCGGCGACTTCCTCTCAACAGATTTCAAACTCTGAGAGTAAATAAAATTGTCATGAAAAGTTTCTCAAAAATCTGTCGTTCGGAGTCGACTTTAAACTGTAGACCCCGCCGTATAAGTGGTATGAGAAGCTAAGTTGTAATTGACCAATTATGTATGCATGTATGATAGCAATGTAAACTATACAATACAGGTGAGTTTAGAGGACATTACAAGTCTAAAAGCCTATTGAGGCAATGGAACTCTATTGTTATCATGCAAAATCAAACATCCGACAAACTTGGGTAACATTCTAAAGGCTCTCTAATGACTCCTCCAAGCTTATTGCCTTGACATATTTTACAATGCTGCTCGGTATCAAAAAAGACCTTTGCTTGACTAGAAGGTGGTATGCACCCAAGAGTTTCTCCCTGGGATGCATTAATACCCCATACCTTCCAAGAATGCGTGCCAATGATTCATTGTCACAGTCGCAGGATCTACATCATGGTCTCAAGACAATCTGCATTCTGAATAAGTGCACTCTGCCTCTATAGCGCTCTGTTAAAAAATCGTTTACCAACCTGAGGTTATTCCAGGATGAATTGCACAAGTCTCTTTAAGTTTCCTCTTGCAATTTACGTACAAAAGTTTTGTTTGCCTTAAACCCACTTGGTTTGAAAAGAGTTTTGCTTCCCTGTATCTTGCCTTTCTTTGAAAGGGTACGTTCAAATATCCGCAGAAGGCTTTAGGACTCATCAATTGCATGAAAGCTCCCCCTCTGATAAGCTCTTCTGCTTGCTCATTGTCGGGAATTCCCAAATGACCTAGGACCCAGCAAAAGGCAACCTCTTTTTCTATTTCTAGTCTATTCAGGATCTCTAGAGAGTCCCATACAATTAGGATTGAATTTCATAAAAACGAAGTACTTGAATAGCTGCCTCACTGTCAGATAATATAGCTAAGTCCTGTCTTTTCTCCAAGTTGAATTGAGCACATCTTGGATACAAAAACTCCTGCTATTGTTTCAAGATCCGTTCCTGAGCCATTTGTATACCATAAATTGGTCCCTCTTTTTATAGACTATGCAACTTCCAGAGACTCCTTGAGGCATTTCCCAAACTCATAGAATCTACTGGTTCTGACTACCATTATAACGCTCTTTATGGTCGCCTTTCTCTTTCTAAATTCCTAGTTTCGTTTGATAGGGGAGCGTACGCCTTTATTGAGAACTAAACAACATTTTTTTTCTCTGGTTTGCTTGATTAGCTCAACATTTGTTATTAAAGACTGCATGTGTTTGTACGTGTGCATGTATATACTAGTATGTATGTATGTTGTTGCATTGCTATTCGACCATGTTTGCAAGGCCCGTTTGCTGTTCACCGTTAAATCATGCTAAATTGTTTTCTAAGAGTTTAACAAATTTTTGGTTTTTGGCTTAAACTGGCATAAAAGTGAAAGGCATTTTGGCAAATAGTAAATTGGTAAGAGGGGAGGTGGGGGGATTCTAAATTATTGGTTAGTGAGTGAAAGCCAAATAGCGAGAGATTGGAAATGCTGTTTTAATGCAAACAGTGGCCAGCAAAATAAAATTAGTGGTTTTGAAAAGAGAAAGCTTAGAGATAGTGAAACTAAAATATATTTAAGTTTGGTTGAATGAAAAAAAAACTTAAAGGAATATTTAATACAATAACTTTTAACAGAAATATGGTAATAATTATGAGGATTTAATTCAAGACTACAGGGCATACTCGTTAAGTTGTAGTAGCAAAATATATTGGGACGAGGGTCCCTTTAATTGTAAAAAAAATAAAATTAAATAAATTATTAAAGTATAATTGCCTGTGAATACAGTGAGCGACAAAAGAAACATTTGAAAAAAATTATACCTTAATAAATTACCGTTACTTTTATTTTAAAATTGTTTCATTGCGAGTTTTTAAAATTGACACACAAAAAAATAAAAAAAATTTCGAAACATTTTCCAAATTTTTTCGGGCACTCTCCTTAATTGATGCAAGTTGAATTTGGTGATTGTTAGAATTTGAGCCATAGTGTACAGTATCTTTTGACGCTCAGTGTACGTATGTATTCGTCTGCGAGAATAATTTTAAAAACAAAACTTAAAGAGAAGAAAGAAAAAATATTAAACGCCTTAAGCAATATAATACAATTAAAAAATAATTAGTAAAATAGACTCTAATTTCCAGCCGGAAGCGGCAAATTATAATTCATATTTAAACAATAATAACAGACTTAAAACAATCAACACTAATATAAGAAAACCAGCAGCAAGTTATAGTAGGCTGTGTAGTAACCTACACTAAACACAATCTCTTTTAAGCCTTCTCCAGATATGCCTGAAGAGGAGGCATCTCCCGCACAAGGTGCTTCCATAAAACCAAATACACTAGATATTATGAATACCTCCGCAATCGGCTGCTCGTTGGATTTTCAATTGGAGTTTCTTACAATGTGAACGTAAGCTTTGAGTGATGAAAAATTGTTGTCCGGGCTTTTTGTATCGAAAGAGATTGATTCAGATGAACCTTTATCGCTCTCGAAATTTGCATACAAAGTTCTCCCTCTCCTTGAAGTCGCTGTAGTCTAGTAGGTAGTGTGTTGGCTTATTGGACACCAGGTCAAACATCTCGAACAAAACAAAATATGAACATCCTCTCAGCAGATTTCTAGCAAAAACTCTGAGAGTAAATAAAATTGCCATGAAAAGTTTCTCTAAAATCGATCGTTCGAAGTCGACTTTAAACTGTAGGTCCCGATACTCATGTATAAAATAAACACAAACAACATGAGTGGTGTGAGCAGCTAAATCGTAATCCTGACTTAAGTAATGACCAATTATGTATGTATGCATGTATGTATGTTCCTCTTCGCTGACTCTATAATGGGAAGAAAGAAATCGTAAAGTTATACGAATAATAGATTATCATGACCAAAGATACGAACTAAAGCTGATTGTTTTTACTGTAAAAATATCTTGTGTTCTATTGTAAGCAAGTTCAAGCAACACTAGCATGGTATTGGTGGTAGTCATCTTTAGTGGATTTGTAAGTATAACCTGTAAGCTCTTCTACTGTTATATGCCGTTAAAACTCCTCTCCGACCTTAAAGGAAAAGACGGTGAAATGACCTCTGAGTCTTCACAACAGCTTCTGCTGCTAGAAGATCAATCCTGTAATTTAGGACATAGCCTGCTTGGATAAAGCACTGCTAGACGAGCGAATAGCTACAAAGTAGCTAATATTAAGGCTTTCATTGAAAACATCCCAAGGTTCAGGGTTAATCTGCAATGATAAAATTCTGAGATAGCAACATTACGCGACAAACGTTGGCGAATGTGTAGAGAGGCCAAGTTGATGAAGAACCAGTTGGCTACAAAATCATTAGCCATTAGACTTGGCAAACTTCTAACAAACACTAAAAAAGATATATCAGGTTAGATAACGATTCCAAGACCCTCTCGAATAATAAGACTTTTAGAACACTCAGTATTATTGCTGTGAAGAGGTGTTGTAGTACTGCGACCATATGATCTATATAATCTGTAGTTTTGTACAATGGGTCAATCCGACCTCCGGGTACTGTACTTGTCTTGACTGACAGGTACACGTCCTCTAACATATCTTCTATATCCTATTGCCCTAACAAAGTTCAGGATGCTGCACGGTGTTTCCCTCTGGTATACATTTTCCGGCTAATTGTATACTCTTTAATGGGCCATTAGCAATTTTTACTGAAAACATCTGATATGGTGATTGGCTAACGGAAGAGAATCTATTATGACCGTAGTACTGTTTAAAGTCGTTTTATCCCAAAAACTGGAAGGCCATTGATGTTCCCTTCGACTTCAGACCCATAATTCTGACTCCCATTTATTTTTGGTGCTGTTCTTACCAGTTGAACTAAACACGCTTACACTAAGGGCATGTCTACTAAAATTATGCAGATCTTCTTGATAAGGAACATTGAGAAAACAGTTGCATAAAAGTTCTACTAAATGTCTGCTTTCGTTGACTCAAGGGATGCTTACAACAATGTCCATTCGGAAGCTGTTGTAAGAGCTTTCTGTGAACTTAATATTAAATAGTTAACCCAACGTAATATGGTTTGCCTAACTTTTGACCGAAAGAGTCATTACTGGTTAGAATACAACCATGAATTGGAATTCGGGTATTTAACTGCTACTTGCCCAATATTTGAAGCCGCCATAGTACAAATTAGGCACATGATGAAGCTCGAGAATATTGCCATTTATATGATTTCAAGATTATATCATGACGTACACTCACAGAAAAAAGTCTATGTACATCGCTGTATGTAGACTTTTTTCCCGGTGATTGTTATCTAATTGAAAAAGTGTTGTTTAAGGCATTTACAATTAAGAATATTTGAAGATGAAAACGAATATAAAAAATATAACCTAGAAATTCTTGGGAAAAAAACGAAAAAATATGGCGGTGTATGTAGACTTTTTTCTGTGACTGTATAGAAAGTTGAATGCTTTCTAGAATTCTACAAAGCATAGGCAAAGCGCCTATGTCTAGTATGTAATGTGTTGGCTTATTATACGTAAAGCCAGGGTTCGAGCCCCATGCCAGACATCAAGACAAAATACAAAAACTAATTCTACGGCAATTTCCTCTCAGCAGATTTCTGGCAAAAACTCTGAGAGTAAATAAAACTGCCATGAAAAAGTGTTTCTCAAAAAATCTGTCGTTTGGAGTCGACTTTAAACTGTAGGTCCCACCACTCAAGTATAAAATTAACACACACAACATAAGTGGTGTGAGAAACTAGGTTGTAATCCTGACTGAAGGGTTGTAATGACTAATTATGTTATGTATGTATGTATAGGCAAAGCGCCAACCAACTGGTTGGCCCACTAATATGCGTATCGTGATAGAAACCTCGTGATCGTTCCTCTGACTAGAAGACATACATGGTGCCATTCATAATCGCTACTTGATTATGATGAAATCTACGACTATTTTCTTTACCATACTCAATAACGTAATTCCTCTTCTGTACTTGTAACCAGAAAAGTTGACCTTCTTTCAATGCTTCGCTATCCTAAAATCCTGATACGAGAAGCAATTGAAAAGGCCAGGACATTAAGAAGAAAGTACTTAGCGTCTTATCTACTTAATGAACGATTCACCGAATATATAATTATGTTTCTAACGGCGTCACAAACATAGTATACCGCCTTTGGCAATAAAAGCACAAAGTATACGTATAATTAATTACAACACCTTTCCACAAAATGAAAGTGATTTTCTTAAGCAATATAAGAGAAAAATTTTAATAATTTTTTTAAGGACTGTCACCTTTAAGCCATTAATTTGCCTAATACTAGGTTTTTACAGCCTATAATTAAATGAATAAAAAATTAATTTCCAAATTTTCATACAAATTTCGAATTTTTCTTTTTTTGTCGTCAAATTTTGTTAACTGCCCAGAGGGGTATTAAGGTTTCATAATAATTTTAAAGGAAAAACAAGCCGGAATACAAATGTTGTTGTTTTTGTTAACAACAAACTACATAATAAAAAACAATAAAAAAAATTAAAATAAAATAAAAAAAATACGAAGAGAAGAGGAAATTATAATTGAAATAAATTGTAGACTATAATTTGCTTAATGAGCAGCTGAAGATTTATTATTATTTTCCATACCCCCAAATAACCATACCCATAAATTTTAACTTTAACTGGCCCTTATGCATAAATGTGTATGTGTATGTGTATATGTAACTATACATCACTGTGTATGTGCGTATATACAATATCCTTTGGGGAATATTTTACAACATATGACTGTAGTCAGTCATAAAAACATTTTGTAAACGCTTGTGTTAACAGAACTTAATGCCAGATTATGTTTGTTTTACTTGTACCGAAGGTTTTTGTTGCTTCCATGTTGTTGTTTTATTTTATTAATTGCCATTTAATTGTTACCCAAAAAAAACATTCGTTTTTATTTAAATTCAATTACATGTGTTCACATTCATATAATTCTCCCCAGACAGTATCTGAAAATAAAACACTGTAAACGTAATCAATCATGAGTTAAGTTCAAGCAAAGATTAGTAAGATTACAAGCTATGATAACGCTAATTGCGTTACAATATTAGAAATATTTCCTGTATTTAAAACTTGTCTTATGTCTTATGTGAAAACGCGACATGTTTGAAGAGTATAATCGTGGTTTGAAGATTGTTATTGTTTACGCAAAAGAGTGCAAGTTGTGAACAGTGGCACACAGAATTGTGCGAATAATAAAGAATTTTAATTACAACTAAAGTCTAGTCTAATAGGTAGTGTGTCGGCTTATTAGTACCAAAGGCCAGGGTTCAAATCCCACGTCAGACATCAAAACGAAAATATGAAAAAATAAATATTTCTTCGACGACTTCCTCTCAGCAGATTTCTGGCAAAAACTCTGAGAGCAAATAAACCTGCCATGAAAAAGTTTCTCAAAAATCTGTCGTTCGGAGTCAACGTTAAACTGTAGGTACCGCCACTCACGTATAAAATTAACACACACAACATAAGTGGTGTGAGAAGCTAGGTCATAATCCTGACTGAAGGGTTGTAATGACCAATTATGTAGGTATGTATGTATGAGGAAACAATTGCCTACCACAGTACGACTCACTGACGGTTTGTTGTTGTGTTCATCACTCTCAAAAGGAACTATGAGATGGGCCATCTATCGGTATAAATTTTAACCATTCGGTTATTTTGTATCTGGCAATACCTATGTCATTCTATTCTGTCACGAAATATAGTATATTATCTGCACTGAACGTAATGAATCGATTTACCCTTGAGCAACGTTGGGATTTATTGGAAATTTATTTCCAAAACAAAGACAATTGCTGGGAAATTGAACGAAATGGTTGTACAAAATTTGGTTTTAAAAAACAAAAGTGCCCAGTATACGCAAGTTTATTGCTAAAGTTCGTGAAACAGGTTCCATTGTTAAGGCACCAAGACGTAATTGTGCTCGTACAGTGCTTACACCCGAAAATATCGAAGCTGTGACTTAGAGTGTATGTGAGAAGAACCCATCAACATCAACTCGTCATCGTTCTGAAGAATTAAACATTTCACGCACCAGTTTATGTCGAATTTAGCGAAAAGATCTCAGTATTAGATCTTACAAAGTTTAATTGATTCAAGAGTTGAAGCTGCATGACCATTCGCTTCGTTTTCGCTTCGCTAGGTGGGCCAACGAGAAACTGTACGATGATGATGATGATTTTGCCAAAAAAAAATAAAAAATATTCATACCGGATGAAGCACATTTTCATATTAGTGGGTGGTACGTTAATAAGCAAAATTGCCGTATTTGGGGCTCAGAAAACGCACACGTGGTCTTACAGAAGCCAATTCATCCATTACGCGTGACTGTTTTGTGCGGCTTGTGGAGCGGAGGCATCATTGGCCCATATTTATTTGAAGATGAGGACGGCGCAACCATTACGGTCAATGGCGACTTCTATCGCGCCAAGATAACCAATTTCTTTGTACCCTATCTTTATGGTATTGATGGGAACGATGTTTGGTTTCAACAGCGTGGTGCAACTTGCCATACATTCCCTGTCACAATCGATTTATTGCAACAAACGAAATGGTGATAATAATTGGCCGCCAAGAATCTCTAGGATTTGACACCGTTTGACTGTTTTCTGTAGGGTGTCTTTAAAGAAAATTCTTATGCCGACAAACCAAAGACAATTGAGCATTTGAAGTCCAACATTCGTGTAGCCATTGCCGACAAGAGGCTCTGTCTTCCTCTATCATCTCTTTCGCCGTACATAGCTCATCTGCCTCCTCAATTCGGATTCAACAGATTGAAACACTATTTCTCCTGTCTCTCTAATTCAGCTTCCCTGAATAGTTTCGAGTTAACGTCATAAGAGCTAAATGCTCGACTGTCAAATTAAATTATCCGATCGTTTGTACCTTCTGTACAAGTTAAATCCAACTCATCGTTGACATAGACTTCCTCTTGAAAGATACCTGTGAGTTTTGCTACATGGTTCAGTATCTTTCACTCCGAGACCACACCTTTTCCAATATCTGTTTCCAACTTGTCCGTATAACACAGAACGCTCTCTCATAAAAAAGAGAATGCAGACTCTAGGCAACTACATTTACTTTTGTTACCAAGTCTCAGTTGTGATTCATATCCCAAAACCTTAAGGCAACTGATTCTGTATAATGGACGGTGAATGAACCAACAGAATCTATAGAGCTGTTGTAGCTGTATAAGTACTCATTGCCTCAATTATCGCTGTGACGCCGCCGTAGTCTAGTAGGTAGTGTTCAAATTTCGCGTCAAACATCTCCAACAAAGCGAAATAAGAAAGAATATTTCCTCTGCAACTGCCTCTCAGAGAATATAAAATTGCCACGAAAAATTCTCAAAAATCTGTCGCTCGGAGACGACTTTAAACTGTAGCTACCGCCAATCATGTATAAAATTAACATGCACAACATAATTGACGTAAGAAGCTAGGTCGTAATCCTGACTAAAGAGTTGTATTGACCAATTATGTATGTACAGTCAGCGTCAAAAGAAACTGTACACTATGGATAAAATTCACCAATCAATCAATCACCAAACTGAATTTATACGACTTAAGGAGAGTGCCCGAAAAAATTTTACAATATATATTTCGAAATTTTTTTGTTATATTTTTTTTTGTTTTTTTTCAAAAAACAGGCAATAAAACAATTTTAAAATAAAAATATGTATGATAGTCTCTGTGTATTGTCCATCTATCTGCGTCAAAATTGGCATTTCTTCGCCTTTTCTGGGTTGCAATTGAGGAAATGAACTTTGAATTCAGTAAGGACAACCGAATCACTTCTAAGATGTTGTTTCTACAAAGACAATATGGTTCTACAAAGGCTTGAGTCATAACTATACAAACTTCGGGGCCTTACTATCAGTATTCCAAATATCTACAGAAGGTAATTAAATGATTGCATTTCCAACCTCGACTAATTTAGTGTATTTGATGTGAAACCAATAATTTGAAACTAATTCTTTCATTTAGCATTTCCTTACGCTGTTCTCAAGACTTTCAATGCAGCAAAAAAAAAATAAAGAAATTCCAACGTACATAAATGATCAGATTCTATTTGGGTCATGATACCGTTCATATAATGCTTGTATAAATATTTCATTTTTCTTATGCCACCAGTTTCTAAAATTTGCTCCAATAATCCTCCCTAATTGTATGTAATTCAACTGCCGCTTTTTCTAACTTCTTTACGCGGAACTTTTATTTACATTTCCAGCAGGTTTTTCTGTGTCAATTTAAACTTTTTCTTTTCTTTTGTAGCCACTGAGGACCATTAGTTTTATGGCAATTATTTTACACCCATTATGTGTCGATGTGAGTTTCTTTACTTTGCTTCGCAAATACTTCAACATGAATTGAATTGGAGAGTTTAAGGAGTACATTTAAAAACATGTAGAAAAGAAAACCATTATGGCTGGCTTTACTTTTATTTTTATACTTTTTGTTCTCTTCTCTTTATAAATTATTCTTTTAGTCGAACAATTTGTTTTTCTTTTTATTTGCAATAGTTTTCTATGCTTTTTAACACGAAATATAACTTTACATATAAATTATGCAAAATTACAATGAATTCGACAAGTATCCGTCCATCCATTCACCCTGGACTGTAAAGAAGAGAAAAGATTGAAAATGTTTCCGCTGACCCAATGGGAAAAATAAGGGAAGAATGATTTGATGATGATGATATTGTGGCAAAACGATGGATCCAGGAATGGTAGAAATTTTGGTTAGAAATGATGCACATTGCTCTGGTCGACCAAACACTAAAAAGTGTATGTAATAACTGACAAGTTCTGGTTACCCGTCCCAACAACAAAAATCAGGGCTTCGCTTTGGAACAGAATCACTAAAGAATCATGCTCCAAGCTAGCCTCTAAGTTTAAAAAATCCAGCGATTGATGGGATGTCAAAAAACGTCAATATCATTAAACTATCGGAAAACAGGATTGCAAAGGCAAGAAGATTGCTTCAAGCCAAAAACAAACATTGGCTAACGAAATGGGCAATGACCAATTCTTATACAACCTACTCTACATATCTACTCAATACTCAACGAAGCCCAATTTTTTCTCAGCCCAGGATTTGTTAGCATCGAATACCTAAATTTCTACACACAGTTCTAGTTCCTGTGCCTAGTTTCCTTTACAGTTGATCTTTCACATGGAAAGTTATATAGAAATACCTCCTTCAAATTAAATTGTTACACTCATAGTGGGCATAGATGGGTAACTGCTGAGAGTCAAAAGGTGCTGTTTCTTTTTACCCTCGGCAGAGTAAGCCTGATCTTCCTGGCTGTTCTGCAAGTTTTGATATCAGAACATCTAATTGCTCCTTTACGAAAACCCTATAATGGTATTCACATACCCCCTAGAGAACTCTGAAAAAAATGGACCAGATTTGTTGGTGATATATCGGCCAGCAAAATGGAAGAAATGCCTACGACTAAGATCCTGTACTGCCTTGCAGTCTCAAACCTTTCCACATTTCATCCTACACTTGTAAAAACTATACGACCTAGTTTCTCACACCACTTATGTTGTGTGTGTTAATTTTATACATGAGTGGCGTGACCTACAGGTTAAAGTCGACTCCGAAGAACAGATTTGTGAGAAACTTTTTTATGTCAATTTTTAATTTACTCTCCGAGTCTTTTGCTAGAAATCTGCTGCGAGGAAGTCGTAGAAGATATATTTTTTCTTTTGTTTAATATTTCGTTTTGTTGGAGACGTATTATAAGCCAACACACTACCTACTAGACTATGGCGACTTTAATTCGTCAACAATACTTCCAAAAGTACAGTGCCCAGTAATTATGCCCATAAGAAACATAATTAACACTCTCCCAAAGGCCAAAGAATTTTTTTATTCATTTAACAAGGTGACTACCACACTACACACTACACTACTACCGACACTTTTTCATCTGCGAAAACTTGCAGGACAACTAAAATGGGATTCGCGTTCCAGTTACCCCAATATCTTGTTCGACATAATGTCGCCCAAGCTGGATAATGGAACAAACATAATTAAGAAGACATTTTGATCGCACTTCATTGGGGTTGAGAACTTCGATAAGAGAAATTTAAATACATAATTCTCGAATACTGGCTTTAGAGGACTGTGCAGTTGCTGTGCAATCTAGTGACAGATAAATCAAGTTCTTTACAATAAATAACCTTTCCTGTGCTTGGTTACTTCTTCGAACCATCAGAAAAGATGGTTCGTCAACTCGAAAGGCAGATTATCTATTTAGTCAGGAGGGTATTTCAATCACATAGGCCCTAGTAAAACACAGTTAGTTATCACAGTTAGTTATCATATAAGCCGTTCGATTCCTAATTCTTATTTGATACGGCTGCGACCGAAGGAAGAGTATCTTAGTCTATCCGAATCCTTAAGCCTTTGGGGATGATAGGCTTAGCATTGCCTCCAGACTGTCTTAGTGCGTTAAACCCAAGTATCCAGTAACCACAAGACATGAGCTTCGCGTAGTTGTAGATTGTTCTGCTCTTATGTCTACTAATGAACCTTGACAAATCAAGATATCATTCAACCGCACACAATACAGTATAATCTCGATAATACGGACAATCAAAAACCATGTGGTGTCCGAAATATCGAAATGTCCGAATTTCCGAAACAAAAGAAAAAAAAAATAGAAAATACATGCTAACTTATATTTATTTACAAGATATTCACTTTAAATTGAAATGTTTACATTCAAATTAATATACCAGTGGATTAAAATCATTTTTATAAAATATTTTCATTGTTTGCTGCACAAATAGTCAGACATTTTCATCTAACGGAGTTTATTTTCATTTTGCTTTTTGTACGCAATATCTCTGAGGCTTAAAAGTTCTAAAATATCCGCAGCAGGAAGTTGCTGTCCTTCGCAATATTTTATACATATATTAAGGGCAGATAGGGCATGAGAATGCTGTATTTTTGGAACATTTTGCAACATTCTTCATTAAATGATTCAACCTCATCATTTTCATCAGTCTCATCGTCAGTGGTTTCAATTTCATCATTCAACCATTCGGTAACCTCATTAGAATTATAAATATCAGGTGCTAAGTTGAAAATAAATAAATAAATAAAGTAAATCAACTAGTTCGGTGGAATCGCTGCGTCTTAGCCTTGACAGAGGTATTTCATCATCTGAGTCCCATTCTTCATCGTAAAAAAATGTATTAAAACATTTTTTTAAGGATACTTGCATCAATTCTATCTCAAGCATTGGCATTGGCGACGTTTTTCAATGAAAAAGTTTTAAGAGCATCCATTAGATTTTCTGAAATTAATAAAATAACGACCAAAAAACTTTTACGATAGTTTGGTTTTAAAATTCGAATTGCATTTTGATCCATTGGCTGCATGAGTGCTGTACTGTTAGGTGGAAAAACAACGCATATTTCGTTATTTAAATCTACTAATGACTTTGGATGACATGTCGCGTTATCTACTAGTAAAACCGCTCTATTTGATAAATTATTTTCTTTGAGATATCTTTTTACTTGCTTTTGTTTTTGTGCAAAAGCAATAAGAATAAGTACTGTTCGAATTATTGAGGTAGAAAAAATTGATGGTGTCCGGATTACAGAGTCTACTGTTGTAATAAAATAGGTGTCCGCATTACCGCGTTGTCCGGATTTGCAAGTGTCCGGAATATCGAAATTATACTGTACTCTCCCTATTGGCAAACTTGGAAAACTTAAAGCTGTACCATGAATTAATTAAAATGCATGAAAATAGTTAACCATTAAACTACTAATCACTTTAGGCTTCTAAGCGACTTTTTCTTAATATATTCACCCAAGTTTTTACAACAATTGAATCCCAACGGCAATGCCTGAGTTTCTCGTTATCTATCGTTTAAATTTTGAAAAGTTAATTACTGTGTATACAAGAGCTTATTTTGTATATATATTGGCTTTATTCCCATGCTATGAGAAAACAATTGTTGTGTGTACTTTGTTCCAATTGGCCAGTTTATTTTAAAAAATTATAGAGAGCAGTAGCATAGAAAAACTGATTGTGTATTTAAGGTAACAATTACAAAAAATGTTGGGAAAACTTAAACGAATCTGTAATACTCTACAAAAACACATTTAATGTTAAATTTTATTACTTCTTAGTCAAGGCCAGAATCCTCAAATAATGATTCTATAAAACGGTGACGTATACTTAATTTTTATTTGTTTCTCAAAGTAAAGTATACGCCTTAGTATACCACTGCCTAATATAGGCCCATTAAAGAAGGAAAAAAATAAAGTTTTCATTTTAGCAATAAAACTGCCAATGCTAACAATGATAATGGTAATGGTGATGGTGATGATGATGATGATGTACAAAATATTCTGCATAAAGTACTCTCATCATGGTTTGTTTCTAGTGCAAATGGTGAGTACAAGTTTAAATGCTTGTGTTAAAAATGATGTGCAATTACGCGTAACATGCGATTAAAATTTTGTAGCGAGAAAAACGTGTTGCGAATACAGAAATTAAATATAAAACAGCCAACTTGAGTTCTACTCTTTTTTTGTATCTTTCGTTTTGAAAATAAGAAGACTTTTTTAACTAAAAAAAAGTAAAACAAAGAACTTTAAAGAGAATAAAAAAATTAATTTTTTTTTATATCACATCCTTGCACTCCCTTCTTTCATTCAGCATTTTGTGGTCATTTTGCATTTATCTTGTGATCAATCACTTCCTTATATACTCCCTCCTATACATACTATACATATATCACGGCATATAAATCTTTATTATACATTGCGTTTGCATAAATAGATTCCATTTAAATGCACGATTACTTCCTTAGAATTTCCTTTCTACCTTCAATTCGAAACAATCGCAATTGTTCGAAGACTCTTAATCGCTTCTAATCTTTCTTACATATTCGTTTACATTCATACAAAACCCACATAAACACACACACACAGCTTACTATATACATACCATAAGTCATTATTCGAGAGTCAATGTTCTTCATACATTTGTAGTCTTCTTGTATCGACAGGGCAAATCTTTTGCTAATCTTTTGTTCAAGCATAATGAATTTTGAGGTTATGTTCTAGCCAAGGGGGTGAGTGAGTTGTGCTGTATAGAAGAAGGGATTGTGTGAGATTGAGAGTGTAAATTAATTAAGCTAATTTGATATTTTACAGTTAAAGCCAACCAATGTAATGGAGTTAAAGCTAAACGTTACAAGAGAAGTTAGAGGGTTTTGGTTGCATTACTGGGGTATTGTTATCCGTACAGTAGTTAATTATGACTATTAAGCGTAACTAACAAAGGATTTCTTTCTTTTTATGACGTTTCATTTTGAAATGGATTGGAATGCATGCAAACCAGGTAATGTAGTCAAGAACATAGCGACCAATGGAACGGTCCTTGTCTTTGCTGTATTCAAATTGTTGTGCTACATCCTCGTGGAGCCTGCTGGATAACATACTAGCAACTGCTAGATGTTAACTAATAAGTTCAGCGTAGTTCAATTCCCTGGAATTTAAATGTGGATTGTGCGTTGGGCGTGGAACATATGTACTTACAGTGGGCGTCAAAAGAAACTGTACATTACAAAGAAATATACATACATACATAATTGGTCATTACAACCCTTTAGTCAGGGTTACGATCTAGCTTCTCAAACGACTTAAGTAGCGTGTATTAATTTTATATATGAATGGCTCGACCTACAGTTTCAAGTCGCCTCCGAACGACAGATTTTTGAGAAACTTTTCATAACAATTTTATTTACTCTCAGAGTTTTTGTCAGAAATCTGCTGAGAGAAAGTCTCCGAAGAAATCTTTTTTCATACTTCGTTCAGTTGGAAATGCCTGACCCGGGGGTTTGAACCGAGGTCTCACGTCTAATAAGCCAAACACGGCGACTTCAAAAAAGAAAATATACATTAATAAACTACCGTTATTTTTATTTTAAAATTGTTTTATTGCCAGTTTTTAAAATTGAAAAAAAAATTACAAAAAATTTCGAAAAATTTTCCAAACTTTTTCGGGCACTGTCCTTAAGTGTAAAAGTTGAATTTGGTTCGAATATTATTATTATATTAGCAGTTTCTTTTGATGCTCACTGTACATACCTAATTGGCTATTATAATCCTTCAGTCAAGATTACGGCCTAGTTTCTCACACCACTTATGATGCGTAATTTAATTTTATACATGAGTGGTGGGACCTACAGTTTAATGTCGACTCCGAAATACAGATTTTTTGAGAAAAATTTTCATGGAAATTTTATTTTTTTTATTTTTTTATTTTTTGCCAGAAATCTACTAAAAAGAAGTTGCCAATAATATTTTTTTATATTTCCCTTCGTTCGAAATGTTTGAGCTGGGGTTTGAACCGAGGCCTCATGTCTAAAAATCCAACATACTACCTAGTAGACTACGGCGATTCCTTTAATAATTTCATTTAATAGACGACAAAGGTAATTTCGAAATTGATGTCAGTCAGATGGGTTTAATAAATTCGAAAGGAGAAACAAATTTATGGATTCTATACCAAAAGAGTTGCTAAATTTCGAGGTTAAGAGCGAATCAAAACTATTTCTGATAATCCAAAAATTATTGTACTAGCAGTCGAAGGAGGCAAGATCCGATTTGTAAGACAAATGGTAAAAATTTTCCCAACCATTGTTTTATAAATAGTTTTTAACTCGTCTGCCAGCCTTTGATTGCTTTATTATAATAGAATTTCACTGTTCTTGGCTGACCCAATTTAAGCAACTTGTTGGATATTCATTCTTGTTTTTGCTATGCCAATCAAAGCTGACGATTTTCCTCTTCAACTTAGAATTCATTGGTGGCAGGTTTTTGAGTTGTGGTTAGATTAATAATTTTAATAATTTAGAATTTTAAATCGGACGCAAACAAATGAGATGCTGTGTCTCTAATCGTCACTGCTTTGACATTTATCGTCGTTTTAAGCTATTCAGGCCTGTAGTTGCTTACACCTTGTGTATTGCTTTTCTTTTCTGGACTCCTGAAATATCAAAAACATCAAACATAACATCTCTAGTCAGCTGTAGGCTGTGGAATTCATAGTATCGCGGCATGGTGGTAATGGCCATCTACCGGGCCGCACAGTGGATCCTCGCCTATGGTGTTCCTATTCCTTTCACCCGTATCTCGATCTACTCCGATAGCCAGGCTGCATTAAAGTCTCTGTCGAACGTTGCGGATAATTTCAGGATCGTCAGAGAATGTCGTCGCTGCCTCAGTCTTCTTTCTGGGCGCTTCGGCGTCACACTTGTCTGGGTTGCAGGACACTGCGACATTTCGGGAAACTGCAGGGCCGATGAGCTAGCCAGAGCTAGCGCACTACTTCCGGAATCTTATTCAATCGACTTGGGAATGCCACTTACCTCGTTCAAACTGGCCATTGCGCGGAAATTCTCCTGGGGTGCCAGCCGGTCCTGAATCAATGAAGAGTGCAGCTCCATCGCTAGGCTCACTTGGCCCACAATGAATAGAAGGCGTACCAACCAGCTACTTGGATTTAGCCGTAACATCATCTCGATCACAGTGGCCATGCTTACAGGCCACTGTGTTATGGATAGACACGCGAAAAGAATGCGACTCCCATTTAACGACTTCTGCCGTGGATGCTGATCCGCTGAAAAAGAGGAGACTGTTATCCACTTTCTTTGTCAATGCCCATTCCTTGCAGAGTGCAGATATAGGTTATTTGGCTCTCCAACCCTTGTCAGCTTGGCGGAGCTATCGTCCATTGATATCAAGGACACAGCCTCGTTTGTCAAACTTTCTGGCTGGTTTTCCGGCGTTAGGTAGTCGTACTTTTTGAAAATGTGCAGTCTTTGCGCTGACCAACTTCCCCTTTTTTGGATCCGAGGAACTTGGTCAGTACAGAGGCTGCGTTCACCTGTGGCATCACAACGGGCCGCTATGCGTGCTTAAGTGAGCTTTTTGGCAAATTAAAGCTACCACGCTAACCTAACCTAACCTAACCTCGGCATGGTATTCAGACTACCTTTTAAAATTATTTGTTAATTATTGTTTCCTGGCTGAACGAATTTATATAATAGAAGGGGATCCTTTTTATTAAAAAAAAATTAAAAATATTTCATTTATTTTACATCCTTTTAGGTCGTAATATTTATGTATGTCATATTTAAACGCTTTATTGTGCCCCTAATAACCATATTTTGCAAAAATGTATATACAAAATGTTTACCTTAATTTTATGGCTTATTATCCTTAATAGCTTTAGTCTTAAATATTATTACCTCATCACGTTTTAATTTATGATGTTCATTATGTTTTCAATATGAATATCGAGATCTTTCCATATACATATGTACGAGTAGGCTTACATTCATTGAATGGAAATCATAACTTCTTAATAACAATAGACAGAGAGAAAAAAGTAATGATTTTACATCCTTGACTAATATGTGAATACTTTCTGGTTCACAAGATATCCCAGCAAATGTTGTTTAACAAATATGAAATAGAAACAGAATATAATACGAAGCATTTTATAGAAGTATTAGGAGTCAGCTGTTGTTTGGTAGTAAGATTTTATTGACGGTCACATGTACTAATAATAGGTTGAATAAATATTACGATGATCAGTATTGTATTCCCTTGGTGAAGGTCTATATTTGGTACTCAAGTTTTTGAAATAATAAAGTTTTTGGTAAGATTAGATAAAATTTTCACATTTTTTTGTTGCTGGCTTAATGTAAGTTATGATTTTTTTTTATATGTTTTCATATAAACTAACACTTCTCCCTTGACAAACGCACTTCCACAATACTGTAATGAAAAGAAAATATAACATCAATGCTTATATTGTGTTTGAGTAGGAGGATTTTGACTTCCTTACACTGAGCTGGAGTTCATTTAACCGTAGATCGAACCTTAAAAAAACTTCATAATTCTAGCTATGTATCACTTTTGATATATACTTGTATTTCATAGAATTTTCGCAACTATTGATAGATTTTGTTACAAAATTTAAATATTTATATTTATTTTAATTCACTTTAATAAAACTATTTGCCATTAATACATTTTATTTTCACTTTTAAAAAATTTACGGCAAAATGTACATGATGTACATTGTAGTATGGTTTCTCACGTAAAAATTAAACATCAGCTTGGTTTTATTTTTTTCTAAATGGTAATAATTTGACATCTAGCACCCTTCATTTGTGGCGATTTATAAATTTCCAAATGTTTAGATTGGGCAGCTTATAGTCACTCCCATCAGTAATGCTCCCAATCGAGAGCTAGCTGAAACCTGATGGCACAAACCATTGTTATATTTCTCTAGAAACATTTGTTGTCGACGTCATGTGAGGTAAAAAAGTTTCCTGTTGCAATAGATCATCGATTATGTCAATAATAATGCTCTCTCTTAGATTCCTCTCGGTTAGGTTTCTCGGATACAAGTTTCGCCAAATACGGCAATAAGCAGTTGCTACGCACGTAGCATATACTTGAATCTAAAACTGCCAATTCGATTCCGGTGGACTACGAAATTTATAACGACCATAAAGTGCAATTGGTTACTAATCTATAGCGATAAAATTATTCGGATTACTAAAAGCTGAAAGACTTTTAGCTCAGTTTTCGAAGAGGCGTAATAGGTGTAAATTTATCAAAACTTCCGAGTAGCACATTATCAAAGCGAATAATTCTGTTATCTCATACGTACATATTTGACGGAAATACTGTCATCTGTAGTATCTATGAAATAAAACATAGGAGGAAACACTTATTTCTAATGTTTGTCTGTCACGTAAGATATATATGAGAAGAGCAGTAAGAAAGACTCTACAACATTTCATGTGACAACTGCTAGCAATCTGCGTGAAAATGGGTAATATTTTTCCTTCCCATACTACTAATACGGTTCTATATTCCAAGTGGTACCATCTTTTTCGATTAACGTCCTATTGTTGTGTTTGTTGCAATCAATGCTTGTGTCAGTTCACAAGAGGACCTTCTGATTTCTTCTTCTTCAGAATCTTCATTAGTAGGAATATTACATATATCTGTACATATTTAATCGATCATTACAACCTTTCTTTGTTAACTGGAAATGTCTGACCTGAGATTTGAATCTTGGTTTGACGTCTAATAAATACTAGACTACGACTACTTCAATCAATGTCAAAAACAGAAAATGCAACTTTTTCACTTTCATCCAACACTTAACCTTCAATTCCTTATCAAATATCATAAATAATGTATTATTCCCGATAAAACTTCACAAAATCTTTTGAAAACTTAAAAAAATTACATACACAACACCGAAGAATCCCTAGGAAAATTTTATGTATCAAAAATGATACATATGATAGAATTATGAGGTTTTTGAATTTTTGAAGTCCTGTTCGAAATTCTCTTTTTTCTTCGGTTTAAAATAGCGATAATCACAATACTAACGAATTCAAAAAATATCAGGCATCTAGGTTTTTCTGAATAGAAGTTATAGTGTATCAAAAATTTAAATGTATCATATTTGATACAAAGATCGATCTACGGTTAAACAAATCATTTGAAGAAATGTAAAAATATTTATTCAAGTAACTGGTGGATCACTTGGTTAATGCAACTAAAACAAGGCATTATAATACGAAAATACAAACCGTGTAACCGTTTTGGAATATCTCTGCTCATTATGAAAGCTTAGGGACGGTGTATATTGAAGAATATAATGAATTAAAGACGTTTGGCCACAAAAAGTAAATGGAGTCCACACAAAACATTTGAAATAAGCCATTAAGATATGTAAACTAGATTGAATACACTAAAGGACAGACAATGCTGACATATGTATAAATTCAAACTGAAGGGATAACCACCTAAAAAACTAATTCAGTTCGTCAGAGAAGCCATTGCTGAGTTTTGGAAGTCATTAAACTTGATCTCAGCTCATTTTATTCTTCTTCGAATCTAATATCTTAATGTTTAATTTAAAACCAATTTTGTGGAGTTATTTAAAGGTACTAAAGGAATATTATACGTATACACAACAAATGCTTTTTTAAAGATCGTCGAGCATTAATCATAAAATGTTAGATTTCATGATAGTAGCAGGCGAATAGGTAAGATAAATTTATGCCTTCAAGTCAATTGTGCTAATTAGAAGCCCCAGTTAAATAAAGTGCCCATATCGTAGAATCAATCTGTACTCCTTTAAAATTTAAAGTTAAAAATACTCTTCAGTTTCAAATATGACTATCTTCCTGATCCTCCCAACAACTACTCCCCATTTCTGCCATATGAAATCTTCTGCTTCATATCCGAAACTGTGGAGAGAATATCTGTAATTCATAAACACAAGTAAGCCCTCACCAGTCTTATTCATCATCAGATGAGAATTTGTGTGTCTCTTGTCACGAGTGGGCCGAAACTGCTACCTAATCGGCAGTCGATCCCATCTACGGGAATACGGAGCCTATATCCCGTCCTATTTTCAGTTTTCAAGGAAGTTTAAAACCCGATAACTTATCAAATTACACAGCCCTCTTGTTAAGAGACGAGCGAACGTCGAGAAACGGATATTTTACGACTACAATGCTAAACTAAATTTATATAAACTACAGGTCATTTAACTCATCTGCTGACATTTTGGTATCCTGAATTTCGGCTTGTTACAGCATCATATTGCAAGCATCTGAACATTGACATGCTGTCTCGAAAATATTTAAAAACCGAAACTAACAAATAACTTTTTTTTGAAAATGCTTGAAAAAAACTACTGAATATTTTCTCAAATTTCTTATTTTATTTGAAAGTACAATCCTTCCGGTTAATAATGGAAAATAATTTCATTCAAATGGCTGCCTCGGCTGGCCATGCAGTAGCCTACACGATCGGTCCAATTTTTATGCACATTATTGATTGTGTGCAGCTGTATTTCACCAATGGCTTCACGAATATTGTCCTTTAAAGCGTCAATTGTCTCTGGCTTGCCGGCGTAGTACTTATCTTTAACGCCACCCCACAAATAATAGTCCAACAGTGTCAAATCGCAGCTCCGAGGTGGCCAAACGATATCAGCTCTGTGGCTGATAATGCGATCTTCAAAAACATCGAGTGTAGCTTCGGCTGTGTGGCACGTAGCGTCGTCTTGTTGAAACCAAATGTTGCCAATATCCTCCTCTTCAATTTTTGTGAATTGCCATTGACTGTAACGGCCACTCCCTGCTTATTTTCGAAGAAAAATGGCCCAATTATGCCTCTGGACCAAAATCCGCACCAAACAGTGACTCGTTTTGGGTGCGTTGGCTTTTCAATGTATGCGTGCGGGTTTTCTGTGCCCCAAATGCGACAATTTTGCTTGTTTACATACCCGCTAAGATCAAAATGAGCTTCATCTGAAAAGATGATTTTTTTTGCCAAAATCGGCATCTTCTGTAAGTCTCACTAAGAGAAGTGAAAACGCATTGGATGGTCAATTGGCTTCAACTCCTGAACCAGTTGAACTTTGTATGGCGTCATTCCAAGGTCTTTATGCAAAATTGGTCTCTAAGATGTCTCCGAAATTTTCAATTATTGAGAACGACGGTGAATTGATGTTGATGGCGCTTCACGCACAATTTCTGCCACAGCAGCAATATGCTCGAGTGTACGCACTGTTTTTGGCTTTTCACGCTTTGGTTTATCGATGAGGATCCCAGTTTCTTTCACTTTTTTCACAAGATAACGAACACACGGAGCTGACGGTGCACACATTCTGCCTCATTACTATGATTTTTAAAGTAATGTCGCAATATTTCCCAGCGTTGTTCCAGCGTATACACAACCATATTCGTTCAGCGGAAGGATAAAACTAATTATCTGTCAAATCAGACATGAGCTAAGTGTTACCATTCACGAAATAAGCACTAGTTGAAAAAAACAACGTTAGATGGAGGACCCGATATTAAATCAATATAGTCTGCAGAAGTCCATTACACACCACAGAGTGAGCATTGATTCTTGGGTATTCTTTTAGTATCAATATTAGGTCTACATTTCGAAATGGATCTACTCCAGCTAAGTCATTAAAAAAAATGATTTAATTTGACATAAAAAATGTTCTTAACGCTTTTGGTTACAATAATACAAAGCATACGATAAAAAACATTCCTCTTCCTGCCAAGGGTTTTATATTCTTAAGTATTGTTGGTAAGAAATATCGGCGTGACCATGTTTATTCCATTCTTTTAAAAATTTTCCTATGTCAGGATACAATCCCAGTCCATCTCTCATGCATTTCTGCCTTTTTTGTAGAAATTCAAATGTTCTCGTCAAAAGAATTCTCAGTGTATGAAGCACATAATTTCTTATAAAAATATTTACGTTTTATTCTCTAACAATACATTGAAAAGAAGAGAAAAGACGAAGCGAGGAAATTACCATACAAATGTGTTTCATTTGTGTTATGATTTTGATATTTAAACGTGTTTTGCTGTTCGAAACATTCTCTCACACTCATATGTTCATATAATCCATGCCATTGTTTAAGGATTATATTCCATATTATAAAGCATTAAACACACACACATATATGTATATATATATACATTCATATGCATACATATATAGTATATGGTATGTATTATTAATAACAAGTGTTTATTTAAGCTTCGCATGATTTCTCGTTTAAACTTTTAACGCTTTTTCTTGTATGCGAGAAATACTTTTACACTCATCCCACCCCCATCCCTCCCTCTTCCATGTGACAAGCGATTTTGTATTCTTATCATTCGTGTTATTTTATTTGTAAATATTTATAGATTTTCGTAATCCAAATCTGGATATTCTGAGAAATTGTTGAATATTTTTACAATAAATTCATTGAGTCCTTGTAGGAGAACAATAGAGACAACAAAAGTAATATTATGATCACGTAGTTTATTACAATTGTAATGTGTTTCGTTTCTATGTAACGGGTGACTTTTTCTACTTCGTAATCCTCAGACTAACGATGGTATAATGTGGAACAAAAACTGTGGGAGAAATGTGCTTCTATCTGTCCCTCGTAAACTCGTTCAACTTATTATGAGCCTATATATTCCTAAGGATAACTCAGAATTACACAAGTTCAACTACTGGATCGAATGTCGGAAGTTGCAATAGATATTCGAAAAAACTGTTTCCTGCCACCACTAATGTTTAACATTGTTTTGGTTATAATCCTTGGAAAAGTCCTTAAAAAACCCCTAGAAGATAATGGGGGTTTGAATTTGCAGATTATATATTTCCTGTATATTTCCTCTTATTATATGGTGGCTATACAGGTTGCGGCGAGTATTATTGGGGACGGAAGGGTCTCCAAGCGGAGCGTCACCATACTTTCTGATAGCCAGGCGGCTATCAAAGCTCTGAGTTCTAATGTGATGAACTCCAAGACGATGTACGGCGGTCGTAGATATCTCGACGAGATAGCGGAACGATATGATATCCATATCGTATGGCTACCGGGGCACAGTGGTATTCCGGGTAACTACAGAGCTGATGTATTTGCCAGGCGGGGCACGACCATCGAACTCTCCGATGAGTTCTCGAATCTGGGCATACCTATGAGGACCTGCAAGCTCATAATTGATAATGCGATCGTCGATTCCGTCAACGACAGGAGAGCGGCCTCGGACACGGGCAGAACGGCTCGTAAAATCTGGCCGAGGCTGGATGAGAGGCGCACAATGAGTCTACTTAAACTTCAAAGAGGCGCGCTCAGTGTAGTTGTCGGAGAATTGTATTATGGGTACGCATGCGAGGCGCATTGGTCTTGGACACCTTGCTAACTACTTCTGCAGAAGCCGCAGAGATGAGAAAGAAGAAGAGATTGTCCCTTATCTGCTGGTTACATGCCCGGCTCTTTGCCAAAGTAGAAGGAAGTACTTGGGTACATACTACATGGATGATCTGGAGGAACTGTCAAGGATTGACATTGGCAGGAGCTCCGAGTGGTTTCGAGACTAGGGGATAACGGATGACTGTGGTAGCACAATGGGCCCAATGCAGCCTAAGTGAGCCCATCCAAAAATTTTTCTTGGATGGGCAGCCACCTCTATCTACCTACCTACCTATTTCCTTTAGCACATAGCTTCTCAGATCTAGAATTGCTATACAATTGCTAAGCATGGAATGCTGCCAATCGTACTATGCCAAAGACAAGAGTGTTAGGAAATCGCTGACTTCGCAAGGTTTTACGTGTATTCTGCCGGGTATTCTGATATTCTAATATGAGACTTTTTAATAAGCGTGGTAATAGCGTCATAGCCATCATATCCTTATTAGATGATGCTAACAGAATTACCATTGAAGAAAAGCCAGTATGTGCTTTCACAATTGGAAAAGACAAGTTGAAGCCAAAGAAAGAGTTGCAATGAAGTGAAGACATTGGTACAGAATAGAGATTTATACAGGAAATATATTGAAGCCCTATTTCCCTACCTCAGCTGAAGTCGCCGTAGTCTAGTAGGTAGTGTGTTGGCTTATTAGACGCAAAAGCCTGGGTTCGAGCCCCAGGCTTGGCATCAAAACAAAATATGAAAAAATATTTCTTCGGCGACTTTCTCTCAGCAGATTTCTGGCAAATAACAAACTTTGAGAGTAAATAAAATTGCCATGAAAAGTTTCTCACAAAATCTGTAGTTCGTAGTCGACTTTAAACTGTAGGTCCCTCCACACATGTATAAAATTAACACACACAACATAAGTGACGTGAGAAACTAGGTCGTAATCCTGATTGAAGGGTTGTAATAACCAATTATGTATGTATGTAGTAGGTACTAGTCGCCATAGTCTAGTATGTAGTGTAGATGACAGAACGGGATTCAACATTCGGCTCAGAAATATCTAACAAAACGGAATATGAAAAACTGCTTCTTTCGGCGACTTCCTCTTAACGAATTTTAGGCAATATAAATAAAATTGCCTTGAAATGTTTCCCACGCCTGTTGTTTGGGGCCACACAAAATGAACACACATAACACGACTGATGTGAGAAGCTAGGTTGTAATACAGACTAAAAGGTTGTAATCACCAATTAAGTAAGTAAGATACGATAACAAATAACATGGAGATCAGATAGAGGCACTCTACGTGTAAATGAGTCATACTTCTTCAAGAACATTGTAATCAATTAACCTATTAGCCTACTGTCTTTCTTTGTTTAAAATGCGAAAATTGTAGTCGCAATAGGATGGTATAGAGATGCGAGTTTGTTGAGCAATTAATATCACTGACGGAAAGAACATTGGCTACCCAGATCATGCGATTTCACTTAACGTATATATTTTTTTGCGTTTTTTTTTTCATTTTTCAAAAACCAAATGATTGAAAAATCACCCTTTATTTATCCTAAATAATACGAATAATTCATAATATAAAAATTGCTTTTTGATTTGCTTTAAGCCCAACTCGAATTGACTTTGGAAACAATTTTTCTAGAAATGTGATGTTTAATAAATATTTTAATTATATTTTATTGGGCAAATTAAAATATACTCTTGTATTGTATTTATGAATAATTTATAGCAGAAGTTTACAAACATTTTATATTGAGAAGATTTTCATACAAAAATAAAAAGTGTGCCACATTGTATAAAATTAACAACAACATAAGTGGTGTGACCATCCAGGTATACGGATTGGCAAACCATGTGGGATAGGCATCCATGTGATCTGCATATCAGGATACTCGAGATTCATAATCCGGACTTGGAAGCCGACGTAGTATAGTCACTATGGTGGCCCATTAAACGCTTGTCCGCGAGTCAGACCCGAAAAAGGGTCATCAGTCATCTGACAAAAACTCCGAAAGTAAATAAAATTGCCACTTAAAGTTTTAAAAACGTCTAAAATATGAGCTAGAAGATTGTAAAAAAAATAAAAATAAATTTTTGTTTAGATTTTAATTAAAATTCTTTATTATTCGCATAATTCTGTGTGTCACTGTTCCCAACTTGATGTTAACAACAACAATTGCTTTGTTTGTTATTCCTCTGTTTACACCGTTTGCATAAACAATAACAATTACTAGACAATTGTTCGTCAGATCTTTGTAACGGAGATCTTCAAACCACGATTACACTCTTTAAACACACCGTGTCTTCACACAATACTGACTGAACTTTACTAATTCAGTTGCCTGCTTTGACTTGCCTTTTATAAAGCAACGTAAACAGTCTGATGAAGGTTCTTGAAGGCGAATGTTCGTGGCTTGGCCTTCTCGAAATCTCTATAAATGTTTGTGTATTTTGTTTACATTTATCTTTGTAGTGTTTGATGTTGTATTTTTGTTTACTTGTTTACTTGTTTATGCTGGTGTTTCTTGTTATATTAAACAGTGCAATAATTTGTAAACAGGTTTGTTGACTGTCTTATTTTGTTTTTGTAGCTTTTGTTTATAATTTTAATGTTAAACGATATAAAAGCAAAACATCAGTATCTAGATTTTTTCCTTTTCGCAACAGTATATCTTTTTTAATGTACAGTTTCTTTTGTAGTTCACAATAACTTTCTTTATATTTCCCTTTTCAATTAACAAATCAATCAAATATTTCATTGCATAGCATTTCTATTAAACCTATAATTGGCGGCCTATAATCATAACATATTTAAAGGCATTTATGAAAAGAATAACAACAATAACGGTAATAATGATAATGATGATAACAAACGTTAATAATCTTAATAAACTTATCAGTATAGTGTAAATTTAATTATAATTAACTGATTAATACAACCTCATATTGGAAAAGCCAGTCATAAATTTCATTGTAGGACTATAAAGCTTAACGCATAGCCGTTTAACAACCAAACCTACCGCGCTCATACATACAGTAGACGATAATTAAACCAGCATTTATCTACTCACGCATACATACATACACATACACAACCAACCAACATGTCTATAATTTAACCACATAATTTTAATCAGTCATTTATAACAAATAAACACATACACACACACACATTCAATCACTCACTCACTCATGCACTAAGGACTCACGTATTCGTATTCATAGCAATTCGGCAATGAAATTGCCTGCTGCTCCATACTCTCCCTCTCTATATGATTACCTTGTAAGGTTGTACAATAAAAAAAAATATTTATAAAAATATATTCAACAACAACAACATCAACAGTAACAATATCAATGAAAAAAAGCGTATGTAAAAATGATAAACAATAAATTGACTTACACGTACGAAATATTTATAAATCGTTTGTACGCATAATTAGTCTGTCATTAAATGTTGTGGTTTAATTTTCAACAAAAATTTTTTATACATACAAATAACCAATCCTAGCCCATAATGACAACACTTACAAAAACAACAGCTGCCTAACAATAAGGCCAATAAAAATAAGGCGAGGAGTGGAGTATACCAAAAAGGAAGGGAAAGAATGACGGCAATAATAATAATGTCAGATTTAAACCAGATTATGATGACATATACACGTACGCACCTCTATACAAACACATGATTATCGTAACATATCGGCATTGGTATATTGGTTTTCCAAAAAAGTAAACAAAAAACACTTCATGCGAGGGTTGTTTTCATTCATAGTTTAATTACAATGATTTTCTTAAAATATTTAATGTTCGGAAATAGGTTTTTAATTTAAAAATATAGCTGCTTTCTTACTTACTTACTACCGATTAACGAATTTCGGTCTGCCTTAAGACATCTTTCCAGGCGCCTCAGCTACTTGAGCACCTTCGCCAGTTAGTCACACCAACCGATGACAGGGCTTCCTCGATTTGGTCCTTCAAACGCATACAAGGTCGTCCTATTCGCCGATTCAGGCTGCAGATCTTAGCATCAAATACCCATCTCGCCGGAGAATTCTTCCCCATTCGAACGACATGGCCAAGCCAGCGCAGCCTCTGGATGTTAATACGCTGCACAACGTTCATGTCATTGAGGAGCTCTTGCAGCTCACTGTATATACTTTCAAGGCTGCTGTATCAGTGCTTAATAGTGTCCACGCATCTGCAGCTTCTTTCAATTCTTCAAAAAGGCCTTTAAACGTTAAGAAGAACTATTGATATAAAAAGATAATACGAGGTTAGGTTAGGAAAAGATGACATGCCATATTGTATTATCAGTGGTGCACCTTGCCTTGCAGACCAAGCAGACAGAAAACAAAGATCTCCCCTTACATACATATGTACATAATTGGTCATTACAAGCCTTCAGTCAGGATTACGACGTAGTTTCTCACACCACTTATGTTGTGTGTGTTAATGTCATGCATGAGTGGTGAGACTTACAGTTTAAAGGTGACTCCGAACGGAAGATTTTTGGGAAACTTTTCATGGCAATTTTATTTACTACCAGAGTTTTTGCCAGAAATCCGCTGAGAGGAAGTCGCCGAAGAATACTTTTTGTATTTTGTTTTGATGTCTGATCTGGGGCTCGAACCCTGCCTTTACGTCTAATAAGCCAACACACTACTCACTAGACTACGGCGACGAAAGGTGTCATAGCCCTTTAAACCTTTTGTGTATATTTACGACAGTTCGGTTATAAGCTTTTTGGAATCCTACAGTCCAATCTAATCAGTGATATCCCCTTTACATCAGTTGATTGAAGGTATAATTGCAGGTGATACATCCCCTTTAGCCTTTTGGAAACATTTACGACAGTTTGGCCATAAGCTTTTTTGGACTGTACAGTCTAATATAAATCCATAGCAATTCATTAAGCGAGAATGTAAATCCGTTTTTAGAGTTTTCCTAGAAATTCTTAAGAAGAAGTCCTTTGAAAGCATCACTTACCTCTTTCTCTTAACGTTACTTCTAAATTGATACGGATCTTGCTAGTTTGTCTGCAATTTAATTGTGAGTAATGTCACAATTGACCACGTACCTAGCATGATCTAATTCTGCAATCCAACATTAGATCGCTTAACAACTTTGTATACTCCCAGATCAAATGTTAAATAAGTATGTATGTCTCTTCATAGCCTACATGGCTGTCTCATTATCCGCTTGACTTGTTTGTCTTAAGGTCTAAGGAAGACTTTCCTGAATAATTTCGATACCCTAACAACTTTTCGAAGTTGCAAGCGAAAAAAAATATATTCCGCTGGAAGACGTTCTCCGACATTGTTTCCATATATGAAAACATCTGCTTCTGTAAATGTCCTCATTTTGGACGCGTCCGTTGAAATAGTCCAGCAGTCGAAAAATTAATTAAAACTTATCCAATCGATATAAAACTAAATACTTAGTTCCATTGACGTATTATTTCCTCTGGGCACTACTCTCTCCTATGCTTGGCTGTCCACACATTTGATCAAGTTGGAAGGATGTAGGATTCTTGTTCCAATCATGCGTTAAGCTTATTCAATGACAGAAATCTCCGCCTGAAATTTATTTTTGACAGTAAATCGACCAAAATCGAAAAGTTCAAGTATATTTCTTACTGGAATACAAACGCCATCTTCAAGAACGCGGTAGAAATCAACATGAAACGGTTCCAAAATAAAACAATGTGGTCAGTGGATTCTCTTCAAAAAGGTGAACTCTAGAGCTACTGTAGTACTCTTTTATTTATCATGTTGCGGAATTATAATCGATTAAAAGAGCTGCTAATATCTGCACTATTTCCTTTGTTAACCTAGCTGGAGCCAACGTATGGCTTTCAAGTCTAAATTTTTAAGAAACTTCGTATTGAGTTTCTGGCCACACGTAGAAAAAAAATTAAAAAACCGGAATATAATTCAGAGTAGACGTTGTAAGGCTTCCTTCGGGTTCCTAAGGAGTTAACAGTGGAACATTAAAGGAATCGTATTTCCATTTGTAGTTCGTTTCTCAAATGAATGATTTTACGAACGATGAAAACTCGATCATCTACGACAGTAGTCGTGTACGAAAAAGATCATGGACAAAGCAAGGTGAAGCGATTAACATTGACTAGTTGCCGTAGTCTAGTAGGTCGCATGTTAGCTTATGAGGCGTGAGGCCACGATTCAAACCCAAAGTCAGACATCTCCAACAAAACGAAATATGGACACTTCCTGTCAGCAGATTTCTGGCAAAAATTCTGAGAGTAAAATAAAATTATCATGAAAAAGTTTCTCAAAAAGAAAAAACCAGCCGTTCGGAGTCGACTTTAAACAAGAGGCCCCGCAATTCACTTATAAAATTAGCACGCACATTATAAATCGTGTGAAAAGCTAGGTCGTAATCCTAATTGAAGGGTTTTAATGACCAATTATGTATTTATGTATGTATGTATGTATGTATGTATGTATGTATATATGTATGTACGTGAATTGTACGTTATGAGCTGTTACAACCTGGTTAGACGATTGATTCTGACATCTACTGTTAACAATTAACGAGACTAAACAGAGAAGTCGCCGTAGTCTAGTAGGTAGTGTGTTGGCTTGTTAGACATAAAGTCAGGGTTCGAGACCCCAGACCAGACATCAAGACAAAATACAAAAAGTATTTCTTCGGCGACTTCCTCTCAGCAGAATTCTGGCAAAAACTTTGAGAGTAAGTAAAATTGCCATGAAAAAGTTTCTCAAAAATCTGTCGTTCGGAGTCGACTTTAAACTGTAGGTCCCACCACTCATGTATAAAATTAACACACACAACATAAGTGGTGTGAGAAACTAGGACGTTGTACAATGGGTCAATTCGACCTTCGGGTACTGTACTTGTCTTAATTGACAAGCACACGTCCTCTAACCTAACCTAACCTAAACAGAGAAAAGTATTGTGTTCCATTACAGCAATGCCAAATCACGTAAATCGTTGATAAACGGGCAGAAATTAAGAAACCATGGCTAGGAAATTTGTATGCGTCTACCAAATAGCTCGCATCTTGAAAATTCAGTTTATTTTGTGTTTCGAGAGAGAGAGAGAGAGAGAGGGGACAATATCGTGCAACTGCATGCCACAATTGGGTAGGTTTTTCGATCCGAAATTCCTGATGTTCCGCACTAATAGAATAATGGCTTCACCCCTAAAAAGATCAAACTATTCTTGATCAAAACAGTATATATTTGACCCGTTTTAAATATCGGAACATCTCGCTTTTTGTGGACTGTCTGTGGTCTTGAATTTATTCATCACCTTGTAAATAGTCCTCTCGATACAACGATTATGGTGATGCTATCATGGGCAAAGCGCGAGGTTCTTTGCTTCAAAAGAATACCTGTTTTGCTAAAATAATTGTATTATCTGAAGGTATTCTTGAAGATCGTTTACAATAATCAAACTGTCTGCCAGACATTGGTACCTATTGTACAATGGCAACTCATGGATTGAGAAAGTAAGTTGTTTTACTGGCTTAAATTTCGATAGAAAGTTTATCAGTCAACCACCTTAAACTATTTAAAAATATTATATATGCCACTGTATCTGTTATCAAATAGCATTACGTAATGAGTCGACAGACGCACAGACTTATTATTGTCCGTTGTATTGTGCTTAATCTAGGAAATCAGGTACTCTTATAAGCAAACCCTCATGGTTCTTGACATAGCTACTGTAGGGACTGTGGATAGGTAGAGTAACAATATATACTCATTTTCCCTCTTCGCCTTTTTTTTATATCAAAGTTCTTGTCCAGCTTAGCGCAAACTTTACTAAATTGACTCACCTTTTAATAGTTTAACGAAGCTAACGTTTCTGGACACTAAATCAATTGCCAAATCCATTAAACTTTCAGGCTGATTTAAACATAATCTAATTCAATCATGCTTTAATGCAAAACCTCTGTACCTTTTGCCGAAACTAGACTTGTTAATTACCTCTCAACGATTTAATCAACCCAGTTCACTAGGTTAGGTTAGAGGACGTGTACTTGTCAATTAAGACAAGTACAGTACCCGGAGGTCGAATTGACCCATTGTACATCGTCCTAGCTTCTCACATCAGTTATGTTGTGTGTGTTAATTTTATACATGAGTGGTGGGACCTACAGTTTAAAGTCGACTCCGAACGACAGATTTTTGAGAAACTTTTTCATGGCAATTTTATGAACTCTCAGATTTTTTTGCCAGAAATCTGCTGAGAGGAAGTCGCCGAATAGATACTTTTTGTATTTTGTCTTGATGTCTGGCATGGGGCTCGAATCCTGGCTTTACGTCTAATAAGCGAACACACTACCTACTAGACCACAGCGACTTCAACCCAGTTCACTATGTGTTCCCGAATTAACCAACACATTACCTACTAGACTACAGGGACTTCACTTCTTAATTAACAACTCAACAATTTAATCACCCCAGTTAGCTAAATGTTTTCGAATTACCCTTAATTTCAGAAATTCACTCTTCTCTTTTAGATTAATTTGGCACCTGCCTTAAGCATGATACAAGCTCTGTCCGGAGTTCAGTTTTAATACTATTGTGGGCCTATTACCCCATATTTCTATAATGTCCATTTGAGGTCATCCCCCAACATTGAAAATATATGGATTTTACCCAAATTACTTCCATCTATGTATAGATTTTGCTTAACGTTTAATCCTTCAGTTTTGTTGCGATTAAAGCATGTAAGTGTAGGCTTTTTAATTACAATATAAAATAAACCAAAAGACCTCGTATCAGCCACTTGATATTCTCCATAACATTTCTACACACAAGCATTCAAACAAACAGACACATTCAGAAACTGTCACACATTGACAATTGAGTGAAAAGATGTAAAACATCTGAAAATAGCCAGACATAACACACAGTGCGAGAGAGAGACAAAACAATGTCTGAAAAATAAACACAAAATCAGTACCAATCTGGCTGTTATAACAGCGGGAACAACAACAACAACAATAATAACATCATGGAAAAGAAAAAAAACGAATTCACGATATCATTATAATCCAGACCTTCGCACGAAACGAAAACAAAGATTCTGCAATACTTTCCCCTTGCCATACGTGCACATTTTTGTTCGCTTTTTATTTATGCTGTTGGTATTGGTGATGGTGGTGATGGTGATGTTAATGTTGTTGTTGATGATGATGACGACAATGTTGACGATGTTGTTGTTGTTGTTGTTGTTTCGCGGCCAATATTATTGATACGTTACGCATACGCAATCATTGATTGTATTTTACAATCTGCATACGAACACAATGATATACAATGATAGCAACAATAATAGCAATTGCAACAACAACAATAATGACACAACAACATTATAAATGTCATCAATACAATACAATACAATTGATGACATTTGATGTTGCCATTATTTTTGTGTACGTACTCGGCTACTCGGATGGCTATCCTTACACTGGGAAAGTGTTTGTGAACATATGCCAAAGCAGTACAAGGAAGATCGACAGCGAGTCAGTACATAATTGCTATGCATGTTGATGATAAGACAAGGTTGCATAACTTGTTGACATGTTATTGGCACAGGAAAACATCACATTGAAGCAATTGTGTAGAGTGATGCAAACATTGTTTCTGCGTTTTGGAGAAGGTCAGGCAAGAATAGCATGAAAGAAAGCATAAAAACCTAGAGTGAATAAATTGGTTGGAGGTCAAATAAAAAAGGACACAGATTTTCTTATTATTTTCACAGTACACAGACATAGGTACAATTTTCCTACAGAATTATTTTTTAAAACTGCTACAGGGTATTTCAAATTCAGCTTTCTATTTACTTTTTCTGTCTCTTTATGTAGGAAGCGCACAATTTGCCAAACAGAAGTTAATACTGCGACATACAGTTTAAAGTCGACTTCGAACGACAGATTTTTGAGACACTTTTCATGCCAATTTTATTTACTCTCAGAGTTTTTGCCAGAAATCTGCTGAGAGGAAGTCGCCGAAAAAATACTTTTTGTATTTTGTTTTGATATCTGGCCTGGGGCTGGAACCCTGGCTTTACGTCTAATAACCCAACACACAACCTACTAGACTACGGCGACTTCATGCTATGGTATAACCGGGACAATGAAAAGCTTTCGTTGCATATGACAACAATGTTCTCCAGTGTATCTGATGGGTTTGAACCGTTGCATATGACAATGATGTTCAGAGCTATGGAGTCTTTGGTTGGCTCTGACACGATCTTCATCGTCATCGGAACGGAGACATCGTGAACTAAGAAATTGAGTAACAGGCACCTCACTCACCTTCTCCTCCGTTCTCTAGTGGATCTGAAGGATTTAAACCATTGCATACGACAGCGAAGTTGGGAGCTATGACGACTATGGTTGCAACATTGAAAGTCTACTCCAACTCGACCTTTATCGGCATCTTGAACTAAGAAATTGAGGAACGAATGGAGCAATCTGTAGACCACACTGTTTTAACAAAAGCACAGAGAATACACGGCAATGAGAAGGCAGATGAGCTTACAAGGAGGCAAACCACACATAGCTTAAAGGACCAGAACCTGGTTCGACAAAAGGAAAACATTCACTTCTGTCTGTTCAAACAACCAGTTGGCATATAGACGTCACTTGAAATGGCCAGTAGACTTAGTTTCTTGAGTCAAATTAATCGTTTAAGTATTTAAATTCAAATTCCTGAGATGTTCAATTGTTGGTCACGATGATGGGTCCAGGTTTACTGGTCTTCTGCCAAACTATCACGAACAACAGCAATGTTTTTCGTAGAACGAACTGGGCAAGTACTCACAAATATTTTTATATTTCCTACAGACACCTTTTGCTGAAATTTTGCGCAAAATTGTGGACACATTAAATCGATTATACTGACCAAAAATAAAAAGTAAATCATGAAGTACATTTGGATTTGAACGACACTGGGCAAACACTTGGTGTGACTCACAATCAACATCGTGCTTTAATACTTTGAAAATATTTTAATGAACTCGGACAGAGAGGCTGTGATTAAGTTCCCAACCAATGTCTCTTTGACGTCCGTTATCGTCCGCGAATGGCAAGGATTTCTCATGGATTTCGAATGGTTGAAATGTAATTCTAACATGCGTTCCTGGAACAACGTAGGAAATTTTATTGCTGAAGAACGGGCCAGGATCTGTATGGAGCTCATAATTTCCATATTTTCTTTTTCTTCGAACATCCCCGGCCTCACACTAACCCATCCTCACCCGACCGCGGAGGGCTCGTCCCTATTACGTCGGGACACGTACACACTACAGTCCGGACTGTAGCGGGTAAGGGAAAAGTAATGCCAACGAGAACATAAATCGGCTACAGAACTTAATCACAAGCTGAATAAAGTAACAATAAACAGGAACTACCTATGACAAGAACGAAAATACATTCTTAAATAATAATTTACAAATTAATGCCAGCATATAAGCTACGTTTTATATTACAAACACTACAATTAAAATCAATAAAATCATAATATAAGTTAAAATCATTACATAATCTACGAAAAGGAAAATTACATCCATAGTTCATTCTATAAAAATCTAAAGAAAGAGGACGATAGTGCCGTGAAAATCTTGCTGGAATACTGAAATTCAGGTTACAAAGCAAAAACTCAGAATCGATATCACCTTTAACCAAACAAACCCCTAAAACAGCCTTTCTACGTTCTAAAGTTGGAAGTTTTATCAAACCTAATCTAGCCTCATATGACGGAAACCCATTGGCACAATCCCATCCTAAGCCACGTAAACAGAATAATAAAAACTGATTCTGCACAGACTCTATGAAATCACTATATATGTCATATAAGGATCAATGAATTCCCTAGCACTTCTTTTCACAAAACCAAGAACAGCCCGAGCCTTTCCAATCATCATACTAATATGATCAATAAAAGACAGTTTCATATTCAATAATACTCCCAAATCAAGAAATGTAGTCACAGTTTCCAAAGGGCAAGAATTAATCACATTTGTGGACGAAATTACGCCCCCGCGAGAGTACACCATGCATTTACATTTTCTCAAGTTAAGATCCATTAAATTAATTCTGCACAAATCAATATTTCGCTGAAGAACAGCCTGACTATGATCATCATCAAACGTATAAAATAATTTAACGTCGTCAGCATACATCAGAATATTACAATCAGAAATAGCACAAGGATGATCATTAAGAAACAATAAAAACAGTAAAGGACCCAAATGGCTACCCTGCGGAACACCAGAAGTAACATATACAGTCTTAGACAATACATTCCTAAACAATACCCTCTGAGTCCTAAGGGGAGGTAGGAGTCTAGCCAACGATGAATAACATATGTTGTAGGTGTTTCGATTACCTCAAGATAATATCATCGGAAACCGAAAGGGGCCTGCAATATTGCTAGATTCTATCGAACATGTCTGTATAAGATATTTTACCGGAATTTTAATTACCTCCGGATCTAACAATCACAAGCTAATGGCGTGTTTTGTACATATAAAACCATTCATGAAAAATATGATCATGTCTTTTATTTTTCCTTTTAAAGCTCTTCTATTCCATAACTTTCAAAGAAAATAAGCTGAGATAATATTAATTTTCAATTACCATTCCTTCTACAAATCCATCTAATTTCTATAATCCTTTTATGTGTGAGTGTGTTGGTTTATTAACCTCTTAATTAAACAGAAAAGAAACCACCAGCACACCTTCTTTTTCATCCGCCAATTCAAACAATTCATACAGTTTTTGCCGCCAATTCAAATTTAAAACAAATTTATTATTTATATCCGCTTATAAAAGGATTGTGGAATCTGCTTTATTTCAAATCCAACAAAAATAATCCAAAAAAGAAAATAAAAATTAAAAAAATCCTTATGTAAACATTATAAATTTTTGCTAAATTCTATTTACGTAAGTCGTCTGTTTTTCAAATCCAAATTTTTCTTTTTTTTTTTTTTGCTTTGCATACATCAGCTAATTTTGTTCACTTTTTTCTGGGCAATATTTTTTTTTTAATTTTTTTTTCTCATTTCAATTTAATTTAATATAGTGCAACATCACTAGCTGCCAGTGTTCATGTAATTTCAATGGAACTCATAGAAATGGAAAATTAAAAAAAAAATTATAAAAAAAAAATCCAGGAAAGCAAAAATCTAAATGCTCTACTCTCTAATGGCTCAATGAGCAAACAACACAAAAAGGAAATGGAAAAAGACAGAAGCGGACTATTTATTTGAATGATGAAAATTTACGTTTTAAATAAAAGTTGGCATTAAAGAAGAAAAAAAGTGAAAAACATAGCATAGAATCAGTAAAGGAAAGTTAATTATAAGAGACTAAGTTCGCCTATAAAACACCCTTCGTAGCATCGAATTTTTTAATCTACTCTAATCGCTATGTAGACTCACATACATACATACATAATCGGTCATTATAACTCTTCAGCCAGGATTACAACCTAGTTTCTCACACCACTTATTTTGTGTGTGTTTATTTTCATACATTAGTGGTGGCATCTACAGTTTGAAGTCGACTCCGAACGATAGATTTTTGAGAAATTTTTCATGACAAATTTATTTACTTCCATAGCTTAAGCCAGAAGTCTACTGAGAGGCAGTCGTCAAAGAAATATTTTTTCATTTTTCGTTTTGCTGGAGATGTCTGACCTGGGGTTTGAACCGTGGCCTCACGTCTATTAAGCCAACACACTACATACTAGTATACGGCGGCTATGTAAACTCAATTTTAAAACAAAATTAATTCATTCGATTATTCATTTTCAGTCCATTTTAGAAGTGAGTAACAATTAGAATACCGGTTCAGTGAATTTGCCTTTATATGTATCCAGGTATCTTCAAATAGTTGTTAACTGCTTGGCCTAGTACCCTTGTAACATTCCTGCTGCTTATTATTGTTATTACAATGTAGAGGTGAAGTCCCCGTAGTCTAGTAGGTAGTGTGCTTGCTTATTAGACGTGAGGCCTTGCTGCAAACCCCAAGTCTTACATCCCCAACAAAACGAAATCTAAAAAAATATTTCTTCGTCAACTTCCTTTCAACAGATTTCTGGCAAAAACTCTGTGAGTAAATAAAATTGCCCTGAAGAAGTTTCTCAAAAATCTATCGTTCGGAATCGACTTTAAAACTGTAGGTCTCGCCACTCATTTATAAAAATTAACACATACACAGCATAAGTAGTGTGAGAAGCTAGAGCTAGACCGAAATCGTAACTGAAGGGTTGTAATGACCAATTATGTATGTAGAGATGACATAGTGCTGAAACCATGAGATATATTATACTCCCCTTATCTTCATAGAACATCCCCATAATATCACCTCCAAGTCTATTGCTCTGATAAACTTCAGGATGTTGTACGGTGCCAAAAAGGAAATTTTTCTGTCTAGCACCTACTAGGCACTCTGGTGTGTTCTTTTCCCCGAATTTGTTTCGCAGGTTGTAAGTATATGTGATGATACATATTGAGCTTGAAGTGATCTTGATTCTGAATGAAATGAACTTTCAGTGTAAAGTGCTCCGTGGAAAGGCTGGTTGGTAAACTCATGATACTTCTGGATATACTGATTAATGACTCAAATCACCTCCTTGTGTTATTTCCCAATGAAGGCATATATAGCCTCAGACCCACCCACTTGGTCGGTCCGAGCAGAGTCCTTCACTCTTGTTGAATAAATCAAACAAAATTTCTCTTCCCACTCTGTACAATGCTTCTGGCTCCATCAGCAACAAGGATGTTACTCACCTCTCAAGCTAATCTACTTGCTCATTGTCGCAAACTCCTACATCTTCCAATGCCATAGGCTTCTGCTTGGTATATGCATGCAATTTTCCCAAGATGCTTAAAATATTACACTCTGGGAGCAAAAATTCCCACTTTGGTTCGAATATTTGTTCTGAGCCTATCCTTACAACACAGAATATACTCTTAACCTTTAAGTCACGCCTTTTACTTCTGTTACTAAGCCTGGTTGCAAATCATTTTCCAAAAACATAGAGTCTCTGTTGGTTCTATCCAGGGCACAGTTAAAGAGGAAGCTGTCAGCCGTTCGTTGCATTAGTTCAAGGAGTCTTCTGAGAAACCTCGTGTCAGTATCCTCACTATAGCCTCCAAAGCTCTGATCTTTGCAACCATGTATAATGGATTCGAATTATACAGAGCCGCTGTAGAGCAAGTTGCTATCAAATGGTGTTCTCCCCTTTCATTCCGTTTATGTGTTTATATTTCTCTACTTCTCCAAATTCATGTAAAGCAAGTTATACCAACACACGCTAATTTCTGTATCTTGTCCAATTCCATTTGACCCGGTTTCAGATTTGTTCCGTTTACCTAGGCAATGATGTCCACAGCAATTTTTGAAAGTTTTCTGCACATCATTATGGCATACTTGGCCTTTCTTGAAATGCCGTCTATATGTGCCTAACATATCAAATTACTATCAAATGGTGTTCCCAGATATTTTGCCTGCCCTTTCCTACTATTTATGTGTCAATCTTTCTAAACTTCCCCATGAATTTATCGGTGATTCTAGTAACGGTCTACGGGAGCGAGAGCAATTTTTAAAAAGCCAACCATTTTGCAACTTATTTTCTAGTCTCAACATCGTTTCCTCAAAATTTAGAACAAACTTCAAACCAAAGTATTTGATTGGATTCATTCGTTCAGCAAATAATTGTTAAACGATGGTAACAAAGTCAACAAAGAAGCACATCTACTAACTGCCTTTTAAGTTAGTATAGGGTACACCATGTTTTGATATCATTACCTTGATTAGTTAGTCCGTCATTTTATGTTTGTAATGTAAGCGTCATGTCAGAATAAAAACTGAAATGAACAAACGTGCATGTGGTGGGGTAACTGGGTGAGTAAGTGAATCAATACTAAGGCCTGTAAGTTGTTTAGCGTATGATGCAGCCGTCCACTGAAAAGGATATGAATTGTGGCAGACGGAAAACGAAAAAAGTTTTGTTTAAATGTTGTTGTTATTTTTGTTGGTTTCCTTGGTAACCAGAGAATTTAATTCATTTTTTTTTAATTCGCAACTTTTTTATTTGTAGTTTTTTAGTTCTTGTCTTTTTTAAGGTCAATGTAAATATTTAAACAGGATATCTTTTTAAATGGAAGACAATTTCAAATTAAGGCTTAAAAAAATTAAAAAAATAAAAATGAATCATCACAGATTAATGCTTTATTGTCTTTGGACGTATGTGTCGCAGTAATCCAGGTACTAGCACTAGAGGACTTAATAAATTTTTCATCATTGGTTTGCTTAATAACAAAATTAAGGCGCTCCAATCCCCGCCAAATAATCCATCAATGAAGTCACCTTATATCTAACCGCTAGAGTAGATAACATAAGCAAAGAACATTATAGGAGGATCGACAACGTCTGACCTCTTGAGAACGAATATGAACTGAATTAGCAAGAGCTCTTCAGTGCAATCTAATATACGTTCCCTGAAGGCGTTGTTTCAAGGCCACAACAGACAAATCTGCTGTCGCGTTGGAACCAGCTTCAGGAGACTAACCACCTGCTTAGCTAGAAAAACTTTATCAATAAGAATAGGATGTTTAGCGTACAGAGATTAGTCCCTGCTGGCTTTACAAGTGCCATTAGTAGCACCTCTCTCGCGGCTCTGTATGAATTCCTTCACTTACTGAGGACTGAGGAATATGTAGTGAATGTGGTAACTAGTAGCCTCTTTAGACCGAATGTATTAGATACACCGAGTTCCTGTATGGCATTTCGACTGTTGGGATAATAGAGTACACGACCACAAAGTTTCTGTGTCACACTAAGTGTAGGGAAATCTAGATGGAATCGGATGGACTATCTTCATGGATGGGACTAAAATAAGGACGGACATATGTACAGGAGCCTTCATCTATGAATGCAATGTTAGAGATTCGTAAGGTCTTCCAGCGAGATTGACACTACATCTGGCGCCAGTTGTTAACAGCACGGAATCAATTAGGAAACATATACTGATCGGCTCAAGAATAATAATTTGTGGCAGCACTGCAGACTTTGAAGGATTATACCTTTAGGTCCCATTTTATTTGGGAGTATAAGAGATTGCTAAGCAATCTTGTGTGGAAGTATCGAATTAAATTAAGCTGGGTATATGGACATTGTGACATAACTGCCAACGATGATGCAAATGAACTGGGAAGATCAAGATCAGCTTTGAGACGAATGATAGGAGAAAAGATAGTGAAACCACGAATAGCTTTCTTCTTAAGATTATTGAAGGAGGATACGATTCACTCTCCAATTTTACTTGCGCAATTAGGTCGGACTGTAATGTCACAAGAGACCACAGTTCAATCCAACACAAACAAAACTAATTTGAATCATATTTAGGAGTCAATTGGAAGCTGCTAAAGGAATTGTAACGAGGCATGATATTCTTAAGTGGAGTGGAAGATTATGTGAAAAGGCAAAAAAACAATTTATATCACTCACTGTCCTAGCCTGCAGGTATATAGACAGCAATGTTGTGGATCTTGTAGACCTGGAGGACTGTAAGTTTGAAGATTTTGTAGGGTTTGTGAACGAGATGGTCTAGTCAGGGGGATACCTATATCATCGTGTGTATCTACGGAACATAATGTCATCTTTGGCATGATAATTCATAACTCAGCTCTTTTTTCTTTTCTATTATTTTCTTTTTTTTAATTTTTTTTTTCTTTACTTTCTTGCTTTATTTGCCTGTTTAGCTCTTCTGTTATATTTTAACACCCTTGGAATTTTTTTTTCTTTTCTGAAGTGTGTTTATAATGAACTGGTTTGCCTATGCTGTGTTAAGCCACCCTTCTTGAAATAACCGAATATAACCTAACTTAATTTAAATTTCCCTAGTCTAGTAGGTAGTGTGTTGGTTTATTACACGTGAGGCCATGGTACAAATTCCAGGTCAAACGTCTCCAGCAAAACAAAATATGAAAAAATATTTCTACAGCGTATGCCGCTCAGTAGATTTCTGGCAAGAGTCGACTTGGAGTCGACTTTATACTATGTTCAAACATGCACTTTTATTGAGTCAATATTCAGTTTATTGAGTACAATATTTTAAGTGTTCAGGCATAATAATATACGCAGTTCAGCTGCTTATTCAATATTCATTTGACAGCTGGTTCTTTCAACAACATTGTTTTTATTTTGTTTTTTTTTTATTTGTTGCTGTTGACATTTGAGTTGTCAAATGTCAACAAAAAGTATTCGGTTAAATGTAATATGCTCACTGAACATACTTACGACAGTGCTGCATTTTAAGTTTTACTCATTATAAAAATTTGCGTATTTATTGCGCAATAATTAAACTTTATATGAAATATTGAGCTCATTAATGGCGTTTTTTGTGATTTACCCAATAAAGGTGCATATCTGAACACCGTATTAAACTGTAGATGTCGCTACTCATATATAGCACACACAATATAAGTGTTATAAAAAGCTAGGACATGAACCTGACTGAAGGGTTGTAATGGCCAAATATGTATGTACATATGTATGTGTATGTAACTATCATAGGGATTAGATTAGGTTAGAGTGGTAGCCTTGATGCCTTGAAGCTCACTTGAACAAGCGTAGCAGCCCGTTATGACGCCATATGTGAACGCAGTCTCTGTACTAACCAAGGTCTCCAAATCAGGGGAGAAGAAATTGCTCAGATCAAGGGCTGCACATTTTAAAACACTACTACCCTAAGCTGGAAAACTAGCCCGAAAATTTGAATAACGAAGCTATAACAACTATCATAGAGGACTTATTTCTTGCATCAAAGTTGGCAAACCAGGGGGAATTTGTCCTCTTCGTCTCAGTCTTTTTTAATATGGAAACTCTGTAGTAAGACCTCCTGTCTTACTGATGCAAAAGTATTTTTGTAGCTTCGAAAAGTCTTCAAAAATTTTCGGAGATTTTGAAAAATTTTTGCAAAAAAAAGGTGAATCCGAAGAGGCTTAAAACAACATTTTTTACTGCTGCCACTGCTGCTGCTGCTAATTATCAGTCTGACACAAATCTTTAATAAACTCCAACAAAGTTACTTCATTGAAAAGTTTTGAAAAACAGTTTAAATTGCAAAAAGAAATTGAAAACTTTTTCAAGTTGATTCTTGTAAAGTATGCAGTTTAACACACAATTTCAACTCGGTAAACAATACCGATGTATAATTAGTTGGCATTTTGCAGAAAAAGGCAACAGAAAGGTACTTGAATTAATGGTGCCGGCTTTTCTTTTGCAAGGATTTGTTTGCAGCACTTTTAATTGGCATGTTTTAAAGGCATTAAAATGGGGAAAAATATTTCAGTAAAAAATAAAATGGAGGCAAGCAGAGAAAATAATGTGAAACTATAAAAGAAATGCTAGGTTTAAGCATTTAATTTAATGAAAAAGAAAAAGAAGAAGAGAATAATGTCTGACATTTGAATTGTTTGTCTTATTAAAACCAAAAGATTTTCTTTTTTATGGGGTTTTTTCTCTTGCTTAGAGACATGTGTTAACAATTGACTCGATTTTATTTCATTTTGACACAATTACAGTAGTCGACTAGAAAAAGAAAAGAAAAAAAACAAAAGAACACACATTACCAGCTTCAGGCCAATAACATTTCTAAACAAGAAAAAAATAAAAAATACGGGAAAGAAAATTCCTTTTTTCCCAAGCTTTTTATATTGAAACATAAAAACTCTTGAATCCTTGAAAACAAAAAAACCGGAAAAAATAGAAAAAACAAGAGTTTTTCAACAGTTAAAGGAAGTCACGCGTATAAGTGCTATACCAGCCTTGTTGCAAACCCCTCACATTTGTAAGCATTTTTTCTAAGGCTCATCACTCTGAAGACACACTCTTCTAGTGTAAGCGTACGAGGAAAATCCCTTCCCTTCTCAATTTCTTTATTTACTTGACTAAACTTTAAGGGTTTATTTATCCTTAAGCATCTAAAAGATTTGTTAACACAGATTTCACAACACCATTTATTTTCATTGTCTGTCTCAGAAATCGCAACAACAAATAGAAAAAACCTTCCATTAGATTTGGGGAAAAAATGTTGTAAAAAGAATTGTGGTTGTCTAACGAAATTGTTGTGTTAAACAATCCAGAATCTTGTTAACATGACTTTATGGTTGAGAAGTCATATTTGCAACAGTTTTTTCTGCTGTTATTTGATATCCTTTTTCTAGCATTTTGAAAAGGATTTTTATTTTCTGTTGTTTTCTTTCTTTTTAACATAAAAAAAGGTTTTAAAGTGTGTTGTTCAATTAGCCATAATAATTTAATTTTGTATCAAAAGTTGTCATATCATAACCTCTTTTCTTACCCTTCTATACACAACTTTCGTATGTTTTATAAAGGCCTCCCCAATTACTTTGGATTTCGAATTCCAAACAAAAGTACACCCGCCAAGAAATTCTCTGATGTTCTTTTCTTTTTTCTTTCTTTAATTGGCCATTAACAACCCGATTAATGGATTTCGGCTAGCCGCGCGCCTACGCCAGTTGGTCACACCAATCGATGACAGGACTTCCTCGATTTGGTCCTTCCAATGCAAACAAGATCGTCCTCTTCGGCGACTTACGTAAACCCGATTAACGGATTTCGGCCCGCCGTAACACATCCTTCCAGGCGCCTGTGCTTCTTGCACGCCTACTCGAGTTGGTTACACCAATCGATGACAGGACTTCCTCGATTTGGTCCTTCCAATGCAAATAAGGTCGTCCTCTTCGCCGACCTCAGCAGATCACCGTATCAAATACCCGTCTCGCCAAAGCATTCTCCTCCATTCGAACGACATGGCCGAGCCAGCACAGACGCTGGATGTTAATACGCTGCACAATGTCCATGTTGATGAGGAGCTCATGCACCTCACTGTTGGATCGAATGCGATTTCGATAACAAATTGGACAATACTTATATTATAATCGAAACAAGCTTTAGTAAACCAAACACATGCCGATGAAATCGGTAGGTTAGGTTAGAGGACGTGTACTTGTTAATTAAGACAAGTACAGTACCCGGAGGTCGAATTGACCCATTGTACAACGTCCTAGTTTCTCACGCCACTTATGTTGTGTGTGTTGATTTTTATACATGAGTGGTGGGACCTACAGTTTAAAGTCGACTCCGAATGACAGATTTTTGAGGAACTTTTTCATGACAATTTTTATTTACTCTCAGAGTTTTTGCCAGAAATCTGCTGAGAGGAAGTCGCCAAAGAAATATTTTTCGTATTTTGTCTTGATGTCTGACCTGTGGCTCGAACCCTGGCTTTACGTCTAATAAGCCGACACACTACCTACTAGACTACGGCGACTTCATGAAATCGTTAATATTTTGCCATTTTTAGAGTGGAATTGTGCAATCATCAGTGTAGGGCGACCATTTGGATTTACGAAGATAAGGACGCAAAAAGTTAGCCTAGTAAACGATTGTGATGTCCATCATAATAATGAATGGATTGACTAGCCCTTTCATTTTACCTTGGCAATGATATTATGATGCGTAACATCTGTTAATCTAGTTATTAGACGTCAGGTAACGGTACAAAGACCAGGTCAAACATCTTCAGCAAAACAAAATAGGAAAAAATATTTCTTCGGCGATTGCCTCTCAACAGATTACTGACAAAAACTCTGAGAGTAAATAAAAATTTTGAGATAAATCTCCTTAGGTGGGGTTAGAATGGGTTAGCTTGTGAAGCCTCATTAAACTACAAGATCCCGATACTTTCTAAAGAAAGCCAACCAAAATCCACTTCCATTTAAAAAATTAGTCTTGTCTTTCTAGTCTCTTTCTCCTCCTCAGACCTACAACACCTGCCGAGGTCGTTACCATAAGAGAGAGAGAGACTTGCTTGAATCGGAATTGTAAAGTAGACGTCTATGCGGTTTAAGGACAGAAGTGAATCTGGCCCCTTCTTATACATACAAGTCAGAAGCAAACGATATTGTAGATATCTTTCTGTTGCCCAATGAAATTGAGTCTTCTTAACCAGAGGTAATCGTAATAATTCCAACATGTCTGAGTTTTTTATCCAAGTTAATTTCACATTTCTTTGTTTCAGTGTTTGACAAATGAACGTTTGAATCAAAATGTCTTTCATGAACTTTCATGCACATACACATTGGTTCACAATCAAAAGAATTGAAAGCAAATTTCAGCAAACCGTGTCTGTAGGAACAGTAATAATATATGTGTGTGCTCGTCCAGTTCGTGATAGCATAGCAGAAGAGCCGTCAACATCTTACGAACATCACTGATGCGAATTTTGAATAAAAATTTAAGCTAAAGCCTACTGACCATTTCAAGCATCTTCAATACGCCTAATGGTTGGTTGGACAGACTGAAGTGAATTGTGAATTTACATAGAAATCCACTTTCAGCTAAGAGGCATACTTTCACCCCAGTGAATTCGTTCACCAGCTAAATTGCCGCATTTGCCTAAATGAGAATGCTATAGTGATTGTTGAAAAGCCGATACACTCGCAAGGAGTATGTGTTTAGTATTATTTATGGGCTGGCGGCTTTATCACGCCGTACTTCTTCGAAAATAAGGTCTTCCAAGCAGTTACTGTGAATAGTATTTGCTACAGCTAGATGATAACGAACTTCTTGTGGCCAGAAATTGATGATATGGACCTGGAGAATAAATTGTTACAACAAGATGGTGCCCCTTGCCCCACATCCAACGAAGCAATGGCTCTCTTGCACGAGAAATTCAACACCAGTGTTATATTACGTCGTGGTGATGTTAATTGATGGCCACGATTATGTGTGTTGACTCTGTTGTACCTCTTTCTTTTGGGGATATGTAGAAGTAAAAGTGTACGCCAAGGACAAATCAAGAGCTAAAGTATGTGATCATTGGGTGACTTCCTCTCAGCAGATTTCTGGCAAAACTCTGAGAGTAAATAAAATTTGCCATGAAAAGTTTCTCAAAAATCTGTCGTTCGGAGTCATCTTTAAACTGTAGGTCCCGCCACTCATGTATAAAATTAGCACACACAACACAAGTGGTGTGAGAAACAAGATCGTAATCCTGACTGAAGGATTGTAATAACCACTTATGTATGTATGTAGGACGACCATTTGGATTTACGATGATAAGGACGCAAAAAGTTAGCCTAGTAAACGATTGTGATGCCCATCATAATGTTGCATTTAAAGCGCCAGGGACCTGAATGAATGGATTGACTCGCTCTTTCATTTTACTTTGGCATTTTTACTTTGGCATCGATTTGTGTGACCAACTCAAGTAGGCGCGCAAGAAGCAGAGGCGCCTGGAACGATCTGTTAAGGCAGGCCGAAATCCATTATTCGGGTTATTAATGGCCAATTAAGTAAGTAAGTAATGGTATTATGATGGGTAACGTCTTTTAATCTAGTAATTAGTGTGTTGGCTAATTAGACGTCAGATCACGGTTCAAACTCCAGGTCAGACATCTCCAACAAAACGAAACATGAAAAAATATTTCTTTGGCGACTGCCTATCAACATATTACTGGCAAAAATTCTGAGAGTAAAGGATAAAATTCCCATGAAATAGTTTCTCAAAAATCTGTCGTTCAGGGTCGACTTTAAACTGTTGAGCCCCTCAGTCATATATAAAATTAACACACATAAAAGCTAGGTCGTTATCCTGACCAAAGTGATGTAAAGGCCAATTATGTTTGTATATATGTTTTCTTTTTGTCTTAGGCCGGAGGTGGGAATCATCGAAAGACACTTTTGTTCCAACAAAGAGTGCGCGATTCACCATCACTGATGCCTACGTATTAAATCCACCCCCTACACACTTCAACCACTCTCCCTCCGCAGGACTGCCGTAAGGTATTACTTCGCGGAGGGCTGGTTAGCTTTAAAACTTTGTCACACTAAGTTTAATTTCGCCTCCGTTCCTCCAGCCTTCGGAGTTCTTGCATAACTTCAGCCATTATTGACTGTATTGGCTGCATAGAACCCTAGAATTCAACACCTCTTCCGTAAGCCGAGTTGGTCCGAAACTCGTTTTCCCGGGCCATCTAAATCTGGGGCAGCATGTTAGAATATGCTCCGCATCTTCCTCCTCATCTACACAGTTTAGGTATAAAGGGGAAGTATCATGTTCAAATCTGTGCAGGTACTTCCTGACCAGTTAGAAACTAGGTCACGCAATAGTTCAGCTCGCAATGTTTGTTCTTCATCCAAAAGGTTGGATCAGGGACAATGTGAAATGTCCATCTTCCCTTTAAACCGTTCTCCCATCGCTTGTATAGCTCCGCTTTTATAGCTGCACTTTCGTCCTGGAAACTCGAGATGGCGAAAGTATATCCGCCTCATCTCATCTGCCAATATGTCTATTGGTATTGTCTTTGCCAATACCTATACCGCTTCATCAGACAATATTCTGAAGCCACTTATTTATCTAATCGCGCTTAGACGATACACCGAGGACAGTATTCTCCTTGCCGTCCCCACTGAGAGTGCCTCCGTGTATGTATGTATTTATGTAGGTATGCATGTATAATGACATCAACAAAGTGTGTGTGAAATATCATCGAAATTTTTTATTCTTATAAAAGACCTGTTGATGTCATCAAGCGTGGCACTTAATTTTTTTTCAAATGTCCACCTCTGACTTCTTTGGGTGGAATATATTTGAAATCCTCAATTTCCCCTGACTCTAGCATGTAATTAAGTTTAATTTTGAACGAGAATATGGGTTATATTGGCTTTGAGGAGTCTAACGGGTTTAAATAACACGAACTCGCTGGACAGTTCAAGTAAACTTTATCGCACGTGCAGGCTGTTGCATTGGCTGTTGCATTAGCCGTGCGGCACTTTGTGTAGTTCTAACCAAATGGCGTTGGTGTCGTGATCCTCTAATTCAATTCAAAAGAAGATGGTAATCATCCACATACAGTGCTGGCCGTTGACAGTGTTATCGATCTCAAAGGAATATGAACCAATGACGTTGTCAGCCAAAATCCACTCTAAACAGTGGCATTTTCTTAATGCATTGGACTTTCTTGAATTTAATGGGGGGATTGGTATCTTTCCCAAAAAAATCCGTCGTTCGAAGTCGACTTTAAACTGTAGGTCCCGCCAATCTTGTATAGAATGAATACACACAACAAAGGTGGCATGAGAAGCAAGGTCGTAATCCTGACTGAAGGGTTTTAATGAGCAATTCAGTAAATTAGTACTGTCCGAAAAGTGAACACATTTGTATCATGGCAGTCTTGCAAGATTAGAATTATGTACGTATCAGAGGTCAGCAATGAGTATTCAAACCGATGTGTAGATTCGATTCATACTCATTATATGATACTTATACGCATTCATACTTATTTTAATGTCATACTCATACTACTTATATTCAAAGTTTGAAATACTCATCGTACTCATACTTAACAATACGCATGATGTTATTGATTTCGACTCTCCATGACTCATCGTATACACGAATCACAAAATAAGTATGATTCGCTTATGAACACTACATACTCACATGGAGGTTGTGTGATTGCTTGCTGTCTTTCTTCTCTCTTTGTAAATGCAACAACAACTAAGACTGTAAATTTTGACGAATGATTCGAATCACTCGAATCACATTTATAAGTATTCAAAGTATTTTTCTAAATTTACGGATCTGAATGAGAGGGCGTATGAATCAAACATAGTTCGAATGTTATGAGTTTGATGTCAACGTTGTACTCATACTCATTGCAACTTGTATTTATAAACCAATGTTGCACTAAGTACGAATTAATCAGTGTAGTTGAATTTCAATACTGTTGACTCACTCATACTCAAAATTTCATGAGTACTTATGAGTAGCGAAAAAGCGATTAATTGCTGATCTCTGGTACGTACAGTGGCGAGCAAAAATGGATGCATGTTTTTAATTTTCGCGTTTCTTTTCTTGTAAAATTTTAATAGTATGGAATATGATTATTCTTGCTGAGGTTTTTTCTTCTAAATTTCATTACTTTAGTGTATTCAAAATAAAAATTCAAAAAATTTTACCAAAGAGGAATGAATTTAAATAAACGTGTTTGATGTCAATTCTTCCACTTTTGCACGTTATGCTAATTTTTGCATAAAAGCAAAAAACAATACAAATTACTGCAAAAAAACGATACAAATTCTTTTATTGTATATTCTTTGCATCATTTTAATAATTAGAAGCTGTCAGTAGTGATTTGAACTTAATTATCGTCCCTATTAAGAATTGGTCTGATAATATTAATAAAATGAAAAAAATAAGTGTTGAAATTGAAAATAGAATTGTCTTTCTAACAGAAAAAGGTGGATCTGCAAGAAAAATAGCAAAAACACTACATAATATCACACTATGTGGTTTTAAGTGTTCGAAAACCACGAAATGTGCAGCCAGTTTCTACAACTGGAGGTCGACCAATATTGCTCACCGATGGCGATGCTCGGCTTATAGAACGTCTTATGAAAAATAACGACACAAAAACACCAAAGCTAACTGCCAAGGCCATAAATAAAAATGTCAACGAGTGGACAGCCCGAAGAGCACTTCGCAGAATCGGGTTGGTATCCGCCATTAAGCTAAAAATGCTGGCTGTATTGCATAAAAAAGTCAAGGCTCGTTTAGAATTTTGAAAAACTTATAGTAAATGGACAGCTGACGAATATAAATGCGTGATCTGGTCGCATGAAACAAAAATTAAGCGATTTCAATCAGATGGGAAATAGTATTATTGGCACCGGCCGCATGAAAAACTTCAAATGCAAAAGGTAAAACAGAAAATCAAACATGGAGGTGGAAATTTGATGGTACAATGAGAAAGGATAATTATCTCAGTATCCTTCAAACAAAATTGCCAGAATTCATTGAAGAAAGTGCGTGCCCTGAAGAAGAACTGTTTTTCCAGCAGGATGTCGATCCGAAACACACCGCCAAAATTGTTCAAAATTGGATGCCCCATCAACATTTTCAATTGATTAAATGGCCACCACAAAGCCCTGATTTAAATCCAATAGAAAATTATTGGACAATTATTAAGAGAAGACTGGCAGCATATGAAAAAGCTTCAACCAATTTAGACGAACTTTTGACTAGGATGTATGGAGAAAAGTACCAAAAAACCATAGAAAATTTAGTGGAAACTATACCCAAGCGTAAAAACATAAAGGACTATGGACAAAATATTAAAAATTAATAAATATTTAAAAATTTCGAATACGTGCAAAAGTGGAATAATCGAATTGTTTAAGTTTTTAGCAAATAAATGAAGTACATTTAATTTTTTTATATTTATTTTTATATCTTCAAAAAATATATCAAAAAATGTAATATATACCTGAAGCTTTATTTAATTTGCTTATTTCTTTAGGATTTTATAGTACTTTTATTAAGAATGTGGCAGGATGCATCCATTTTTGCTCGCCACTGTATGTATGTATCTTTCACATTCATCCCGAAAAGGGCCACACCGCTGAAGATGATATTTCGCGCAGAAAAATTCTGTCATTTGCACGTGCTCATGAATTCGTCCTTGAACCTGGTTTGTGTCTTTTTGTATGAAGCCTGAAATATTGAACATCTTCGACTGTCTACCTGGTGTTTCGTATGTTTTCTACCATCTTTTTTGTGTAGACAATGCAGTGTGACTGCTTTCTACATCCTCCCACATAAGTATACCTTTTCACTACATTGTGTATTTGTATGTATCCATGTATTTATGTATTTATTGTCTTACATTATGATATTAATGGTGACTAATATTATATTTCCTAAAGGCACACACAAACACATGTGTAATTAGAGAGAGAAAGAGAGCGTGCATGTGTGCGTTGTGTGCGTATTTAATTTAAGCCTGTAATAATCTATTATTTTGGTTCTCTTTATCAAAGTAATTTAGTGTAGAGTATGTGTTTATTTGTGTGTGATAATACCTTACAGTGGGTGTATAATGTTGTAAGCGTTTAACGTTTCATTAAGACGACAAATTACTTTTCGTTTTGCTGCTACATCAACATTATCATTGCCATCATTACCCCGACCACTACCACTACCACCACTACTGTCGTCATCATTATCATTTCCATTATGGCAAATGATTATCCATGTTTGTTTTCTTTATTACATTATCGTTCTCAGTCAGTTAGAATGTTACACTAAACCCCATAGAGTTACTTATATGTTAGATGACTAGGGGATGAAGATAGCAGTGAAGTCTTCCTTTTTAGTTTTTCTATTAACAAAAATACTACTTAATTAGTGATTTTGTTGTAAATGCCGCAGAAAAACAATTAAGTTGTAAAGGTAAATCACATGGTTTAAGGACATTAAGTTGTTGTATTCATTTCTTTTGCGGGATTTTCTTTAAAGGCTGGCAGTACAGTTTAATAAAAAGAATTGTTTTTAGTATCGATTGATTTTCTATTTTTGTTATTATTTTTTTCATGATTTTTTTAATGATTTTTTCTGTTGTCGTCAATTAACTGGTATATTGTCTGTCTGTTTGTCACTAATTTATTAAACAGCATGACTATAAAAATTCTAAAAATTTTATTAAGAAAATCGTTTGACATTATGGGGATTCATGTAAATGGGGGTGGGCTCAACTAAAGCGCACTTTGTTAATTGAAAATAAAACAAAAGTTTGTAAAAAGCTTATTAGGATAGTAGGACCTTAGCATCAGCTAAAAACTCGCCATGACTTCGATGGCATATCTTTATCCGATGATGCATGTTTTCAATGACTAAGAGACAGAATTGAGGTTCAATGTCGTTAATATGCTGAACTATCGCATCCTTTAGCTATTGATTTGTCCTTGATTTATTGACGTACACATTTGCTCTTAAATATCCCCAAAGAAGGAGTGGTAATGCGTCAAATCTCGTCGTGATTGTAACTGTCAATTAACATCACCACAACGTGTTATAACGCATGCAAAATTGCCTTTGCTTCGATGGCTGTATGGCAAGTGGCAGCATTTTTTTTCTTTTGTAACCACATATTGACCAGGTCCACATCTTCAAAAAGTCCGTTATAATCTCACGATAGCAAATACCACATAACATACATAATTGGTCATTACAACCCTCAGTCAGGATTACGACCTAGTTTCTCACACCACTTATGTTGTGTGTGTTAATTTTTATATATGAGTGGTGGGACCTACAGCTTAAAGTCGACACCGAACGACAGATTTTTGAGAAAATTTGTCATGAACATTTTCTTTATTTTCTTTTCTTTATTTTTTTTTTCAGAGATTTTGCCAGAAATCTGCTGAGAGGAAGTCGCCGAAGAAATACTTTTTGTATTTTTGTAGTCGCCGTGGTGTAGTAGGTAGTGTGTTGGCTTACTATTCGTAAAGCCCGGGTTCGTATCCCAGGTCAGACATCAAAAATGAAATATGAAAAAAAAATATTTCTTCGGCGACTTCCTCTCAGCAGATTTCTGGCAAAAACTATGAGAGTAAATAAAATTGCCATGAAAAGTTTCTCAAAAATCTGTCGTTCGGAGTCGACGTTAAACTGTAGGTCCCGCCACTCACGTATAAAATTAACGCACACAACATGAGTGGTGTGAGAAGCTAGGCCGTAATCCTGACTGAAGGGTTGTAATGGCCAATTATGTATGTATGTATTTTTGTTTTGATGTCTCGCCTGGGGCTCGAACCCTGGCTTTACGTCTAATAAGCCAACACACTACCTACTAGACTACGATGACTTCGAGCGAACGATATTTGCTGCAAATAAAACAGAAAATTTTCAGAGAATTTTTTTAATATATTTTTATTATGACAGAAGAGTAGGTACAAGGGATGTTGTCCTTCTTTGCATGTATAATGAGTGTCTTGTAACGTTCCTAAGATTCTCATTTCTGTAGATCCAATACAAATTCTGGTATCTCTAAGAAGGTATGGGCTGCCTAACCACTGCAATGTTTTCCAGGCTGAAATTAAGGTCGTTTTGATACATACATACATTATTGGTCAATACAACCCTTCAGTCATAATTACGATATAGTTTCTCACACCACATGAGTGGTGAGACCTACAGTTTAAAGTCGACTCCGAACGTCAGATTTTTGAGAAACTTTTCATGGCAATTTTATTTACTCTCAAAGTTTTTGCCAGAAATCTGCTGAGAGGAAGTCGCCGAAGAAATACTTTTTTTTTGTATTTTGTTTTGATGTCTGGCCTGGGCCTCGAACGTGTAATAAGCCAACACACTATCTACTAGACTACGGCGACTATCGTTTTGACATCGTTTTATATATATTATATATCATCGATAGTCGCTTTATCGACTATCGTTTTGATAGCCTGGCAATATTTTTTATGTGACAGAAATTTCGATGCAAATATTTTGAATTTAATCGGATGGATAAGCTAAATTCCTAACAAGACAGTCGTCCATCGACGTTCATCCACGTCTGTGAATGCTAAGGATTTTAAATTTGGATGGTAAATTTGGGACCATTCAAAGGTAACTTTATATTGGTTCCGGAGACATCGTAGGAAATTGTATGGTTGATGAATGCACCAGGATCTGTACGGAGCTCATAATTTTCCTCATATTACAGGTATTTCGATTAGCTCAGATTAAGAGAGCTCAATTCCATTGACAGCAGAAAGGTGTCTGCAATTTTGCAAGATTATGTTAGACTTGTATATGTAAAAAGAGGCCATATTCACTTCTGGTGGAGATGTTTGACCTGGGTTTTGGACCGTGGCATCACGTTTAATAAGCTAACACGCTACCTACTAAATTACGATGACTGTTGGCATTATAGGCTACATTTATTCACATTCATATCATCTTGATTTGCAATCTCGATTGCCTTAGAATTTGTGGCAAGGAATTATTGATGAGAATTCGTTGCTTTCGTTTAACGATTTCGTTAGAAGTACAGACGAGAGGGTGAGAAATGAAACAATGGATGAAGAAATAAGTAAACTACTATGGCAAGATCCTACACTGCTAGGGCAGGAAGTAAGAATTGCTGAAATGGAGAAATTTCAGCACTGGGAGACAATTGATATTAGGAGAGACAATGCGTCCAAATATGTATAGAAGAAGTTGATAATCGAAGATTGAGAAGAATGTTTAGAAGGCAAATGTAAGGAGCTAAAAGAGCTGCAAATCCATGGGAAGCAGCGTATAAGGTGGTACGTGGTGACAGATTATTAATAGAGATGAACAAATGTACAACTGCACTGAAGCCATAAATTGTCATTTGGTTTATTACCAATCAACCTTAAGAACTAAAGAATTTGCGAGACTTAACATCCCTTTAATATACGCTCCTTTAATAAGGGCAAATATAAGGAGCTAAAATGTCAAGGTGATATGTGGTGATAGATTATTAATACAACTAGAAAACTGTCCTAAAATCATAAATTTTTATTGGTTTTTCTTCCCAATCAGCCTTAACCCTCTAGTGCCCAAGACCGCCTGTAGACGGCTTAAATTCAATGCTCATTTATTTGCTTTATTTTGCTTTCTTTTTGTATTTGGAATAATTCAGGGCAGTTCAAAAATTATTTTTATTATATTTGCAACATACATATAAGACTCGATTTGACCAAAAAACCATTTTTTTAAATATCCTTTTGCTTTTAAAACAAATCCAACCCAGAAATAATTTTTTAATCCAGAAAAAATTTAGGCACTAGAGTGTTTAGTAGTGAAGAATTTCCGAGTCTCGCCATCCCTTTAATAAACCCTCCCTTAAATTATTTTATAGGTCATCAAACTTCCTAAAGAAAAAAGAACATGTTTTTTGAACTTACTTGTGCATACGAATACGACTCATAATTAAAGCACCCCTTAAAGATACCTGAAGTTATTAATCACATTGCCATGGCAGCTTGCCTTCATTAATCTACAAAAATGTTTGAAAAACAATCAGTTCTTCTAAAACAAAACTCTCAAATTAAAAAAAAACACACACACACAAAAACAATAAGAAATTTACGTACACAAAAATTTCTTCTCTTCTCCATCTATTGTTTCCTTTACGTTGGTAATTGTCATCTCGTTTATTGTGATTGACTGTGTAACCAATTTAAAATGAAAATCAAAGCTTAAGTAAGTAAACAATACCAACAACATACACGCACACATTGTGATGATTTTTGGCAAAACTATAAAGTGAAATTGACTCCTCCAGTGCGTAAGTATGTGTAGGTAAACAACAAAGACTAAAATAACAAGTAAACGTATACCAAGTTATACTACCAACACATACACATGCATGCATACCATAAGCATTCAAACGAAAAATCACACAGAAAGACAAAGAGCAAGACAGAGAGAGACTTAAACACAAAAGATGTTTAACCAGCCTTATGGTAGGAAGACTTACACATGCATACGTATGGCTATTGTCTCATTCTCCACCATACTTAAGCAAGCTTTTACTCTTAAATATTGTATGCATGTGAGTGTGTATACGGATAAATAAAGAGACTTACTGCATGTAGACCGACAGCAACAATAACAAAAGTAACCTCAAATGGAAAAACAAGAGTTTAACAAGAGGCAATAAAGCCTTTTGCTTATGCTTCAATACCCTTTTTCAAAACTAACAAAATACATTCGTATTTATACACACACATACACTCACTTATATAATACATTCTCTCATTCCCTTTATATATATGTATGCAGATATGTATGTGATGTGTGTGTTTATTAACATTAATACACAAACAAATACGCACAAAGTGTAGCCAGCAAGTCCATAACCCTTTAACATTTTACTTAAAAAGTAAACATTTATGTGGCCGGGATATTAAAAATACTACTCAGTTAAAAAAGGGAAAATCTTAGAATAGTACCAAAGTACTTTTCGTTGTGATAGCGATGTAATGAAGTGTCCCTAATAATAGAGTGGTATAATGACAGAGGAGATGTGCCAGAGACTGTGGAATCACTACATCTTCTGCAGGAATAGTTGTGAAGAGTTGCCATGATCCGGCGTATATATACAGAAGCCAGTATGTCGTTATATCATGTAGGCCATCTATCGGCTTAAATATGAACCATTGGTTATTTCGAATCTGGCAATACTTATGTCGTCATTCTATACTGTCACAAAATTCGGTAGTTTGTCTCCTCTGAACGTAATGAAACGATTTACGCTTGAGGGGATTTCTCCCCTTTTCTACTTCCTCTCCTTTTTGTTTCCTATCCCTTCTATTATCCTTCGTTTTTAAGGACGTTATGTACAATGGGTTAATTCGACCTGCGGGTACTATACTTGTCTTAATTGACAAGTATATGTCCTCTAACCTAACATAGCCTAACCTAACGTCGGAATTTATTGGAAATTTATTTCGAAAACAAAGGCAATTGATCGGAAATTGCACAAAAATATCGTATCGAAGGACCAACAGTGCCCGGTATACACAAGTTTATTGCTAAAGTTCTCGAAACTGATTTCATTATTAAGGCGCCAAGACGTGAGCGTGCTTGTAAAGTGCTTACACCCGAAAATATCGAAGCTGTGGCTGAGGGTGTGCATGAGAATCTATCAACACTGTCATCGTACTCAAGAATTAAACATTTCACGTGCCAGTTTACGTCGAATTTAGCGAAAAGATCTTAGTATTATATCTTACAAAGTTCAATTGGTTCAAGGGTTGAAGCCGCATGAGTGCACGATAATGTCGATTTTGCCAAAAAAAAAACACAATTTTTCGGTTGAAGCTTATTTTCATCTTGGTAGGTGCTACGTAAATAAACAAAACTGCCGCATTTGGAGCTCATAAAATCCACATGTGGATTTACAGAATCCAGTAAACCCATTATGAGTAACTGTTTAGAGCGGCTTGTGGAGCGGAGGCATTTTTGGCTCATATTTCTTTGAAAATGAGGTTGACGCAACCATTACGCCAATCGCACCATGATAATCGATTTTTTTGTACCCGCTCTCCATAGTATTGATGTGAACGATGTTTAGTTTCAACAGGATAGTGCAACTTGCCAAACATCTCATGCCACATTCGATTTATTGCGTCAAACGCCTGATGGCCTTTTAATTAGCCGAAATGGTAATATCAATTGGCCGCCAAAAAGATGCGATTTGACACCGTTGAACTATTTTCTGTAGAGCGCCGTTAAAGAAAAATGTTATGTCGACAAACCAGAAACAATTGAACCTTTGAAGGCCAACATTCGTGATGCCATTGCCGATATACACCCCAAGTACTCGCAAAAATACACGAAAATTGGTTCGATTGGATGAAGTACTGTGAGGCCAGCCGTGGTTCCATATGAATGAAATAATTAACATTTCTAACCGGAACAACTACTTTACAACAAAAAAATTAATTTGGCAAAATTTCAAACCCTTTTGTTTTTACTGCATTTTAAATTTAAACTTTCAAATGACCCAGTTTTTACTTACTGTGAGGATCCTAGGATGTACTCTGGCCAAATTGAATTCAAAGTTTGTTGTGCATTTATAGCTGGGATCTCTACAAGTATCTACATTATCCAATCTTTCTTATCCAAATGAGTGTTTTTTTCTTTCTACCAAGTTTATCTTATCCTCAATGTCCGCGAGTTCAATATGAGGGTAACATCGATTATCTCGCTATGTCATCCAGATAGAGTCGGCATTCTACGACAGTTATAGCTGTGTTGCATACACTCCATAAGGCCCTGAGAGCTTATATTTTTATTTGACACACTGTGATACTGATTTCTCATATCGTCCGTCTTTATAGCCCTTCTTTCAGCCTGTACTAGTACTACAGTAATCGGGTAGGACAGCAGACACTATATAGGAATACTCAGATCATGAATATTCACAACAACTATACCAAAAATGTTGACACGGTCATAGCCTGTATACTTTCATGTACTTGTGGCACTCCATCTTATAAACACGTTCATACCGAGTTGTTTCATTGAACTTGAATTGCCTGCAGAGTACATTTTGTGTGAAGTCGGCGTATTCTAGTAGAAGAAACAGTTCAGACATTTGCAACACAACGAAATTTGAAAATAATTTCTTCGGCGACTTCCTCTCAGCAGATTTCTGGAAAAAAAACTCTGAGAACAAGCAAAATTGCCATGAAAACTTTTTCAAAAATCTGTCGTTCGGAATCGACTTCAAACCGTAGGTCCGGACCTTCACCATACAATCAAATCGTATAACCTTTATCTTAAATACACTATTAGTCTGGACCAAAAGCTTTATTGAATTTTTTGGTTTAAATTCTCTGTGCATTTGGTACTTTTCTTTGCCATACTACTTTCAATTTTCCCCTTTTATGTGCCTTCCATCTGTATGCTTCTTTTCTGTGCATTTATGTAATAAAATATCTACAATAACTAATGTTTTGACCATGTTTGTTAACCCTTATCGGTCTTATTAAAGTAACTTTATTTTACAGTGATATATTTCAATATACAAATAAACATGTGGGTAAGTAAGTATGTATGTATGCATGTATGTAAACTCTTCATTATTTTTAAACACAAAAACCTCATGATTATCCTTGAGGTTTCCCCCTTTGTTGTTTTTTACTATAAAAATACTTGCTTTCATATGAGTGAAATCTAAAGGGTGTCCCATCATTCGAATAATTATTGCTAATAACTGAACTGAGAGAATGCCCTGTAGGAATAGTAGGTACTATGCTAGGTTAGGTTAGGTTAGGTTAGAGGACGTGTACTTTTCAATTAAGACAAGTACAGCTCCCGGAGGTCGAATTGACCCATTGTACAACGTCCTAGTTTCTCACACCACTTATGTTGTGTGTGTTAATTTTATACACTAGTGGTGGGGCCTACAGGTTAAAGTCGACTCCGAACGACAGATTTTTGAGAAACTTTTTCACGGCAGGTTTATTTACTCTCAGAGTCGCCGAAGAAATATTTTGTTTTTCATATTTCGTTTTGATTTCTGAACTGGGATATGAACCCGGGCTTTACGTCTAATAAGCCAACACACTACCTACTAGACTACGGCGACTTCACTCAAATTTGTTTTGGTAATCAAAATTACCACCTCAACCTAACCTAACTTTCAATAATGCCTAAATCGGACAACAGTTGCATGGCATGGCATGGTTGGTCATTACACTTTAGTCAGGATTACAACCTAGTTTCTCACACCACTTATGATGTGTGTGTTCACATGAACTAGCTATACCCTGCGCGTGTTGCTGCGCCACCAACTAAAATAAATTTGAAGGAAAGGCATTACACAAATGTCCAATTAATTTTGAAACATTTTATTGATTTTGTTTCCCGTTGTCCTGATGATTCAGATGAACGGGCCTGAGTAGTACGCATTCGATCAGTTTCGAACGGGTTTCAGTGGAATATACTCCAAGATTTTCCAGTCTCAATGCTCGTCTGATTCTGATGCTCGTAATGCTCTTTTCTTCCGTGCTTGAGGTGTAGGTCGACCAATTGCTTGTCATTCATTTTGAAGTATTTTCAGTGACGCCATCCATCGGAAATTAATCGCACCAACCTCCGTCGACTCATGTGCAACAACTTTGTTAAAGAATGCACAGTTTACGATTTAATTCATTTTGAGTAATTTTCAGTGGCGCCACCTATCGAAAATTGGTCGTACTAACTTAGAAACCTTCGTCGGCTAATGCGCAACAACTTTGCTAAAGATCGGAACATGATAGTTTACGATTCTATAAGGTACATACAAACAAACATTCATTTTTATATACATAGACTATGGGAGGTGACACGTCCACTATAATCAATTCGCCCATTTTGTTCATATATACGTCAAAGTCGTCCATACAAAATGTGAGGACTCTAGCTGTTGCAGTTTATGAGTTATGCGACATTAAATACTTATTGGGTATGTGGACGTGGCACCTCGCCTACTTGAAATTTTAAAATAAAAAGTAGCCTATAACCCTTTCCAGACATACTGTGAAAATTTCAAGAAAATCGGTCCAGCCGTTTAGCCGTCTATAGACTTCAAACAAAGAAACAAACCCACAAACAAATAAACACACATTCATTTTTATATATAAGAAGATGGTGGGACCTACAGTTGAAAGTCGACTCCGAACGACAGAGTTTTTGCCAAAAATCTGCTAAGAGGAAGTCGCCGAAGAAATGTTTCTTTATATTTCATGTTGGTGGAGATGTCTGACCTGCAGTTTGAACCGTAGTCATACGTTTATTAAGCCATCTTACTACCTACTAAACTACGATGACTACGATTATAATGCCCTGAATTGCAGTAACGGTTCTTTCAGATTCAAAAAATACGATCCAATGAAACCTCCAAAGCATATTGCACTCAACAGTTACTTGCTCTGTAATTAGTTTTGGTTTCATGGAGCCTTGCATGTGATGATTTTACTCGTTGAGCTAATCACCGAGAAGGAAATATGCTGTTACGCTGAAAAAAATGTCAAATGCCCAGGTTATCATATTCAAAAGAATACAAGAAATAAAACTTTTAATGGAAACCCTTATTGTTTTAAAATAGTATGAGTATGTTGTTCCTCTCAATAAGTTTCATTTACTCATAGTGATACTTTACACAAAATACCCTCATCATCATCATCATCATCATCATCATCATCATCATCATCATCATCATCATCATCATCATCATCATCATCATCATCGTGATGTTAAGAAGTATGGTTATTTTCTTTACTAGTTTTACCAAAAAAATAGTTCCTCTGTTTTATAATGTCAAAACAAAAAAAGGTCAAGGCGGTCTATTTACTCAATAACGCCCAGGGTAAACAATAATAACAAGTTTATTGTTTTCGTAACAACAGCAAAGGCTCAATATTATGACATTATGTGTCATACGATGGCAAAACAAAGTATTGATAAATAAAGGGAACATGAGTACATCGGAAAACAATCAAAAAATTTTTAATCAATTTCAAAGTAACATGTTTTCAAGAGATGTTCAAAAAAAGGAGTTTCGAATGAAAAAGAAATTAAATTGAGTATCCTTTTTAGGTTTTGTATTAAATTTTTTAGTAAATTTTTTTATTAAATAATTTAACAAATACATCGTGTTCTATTTTAAAACCACAAATCCAACATGCAGCATCATACAGCCAGTATTGCATGGCTATGTTGCCACATAATAACCATTTTTCTACAATTTAGAGACACATAAAGCAGCAGTGGAGAGGTATAAACAAGTGAAAAACACTCGGCATAAATATAAAATGAACTTCAACGGGAGCAAATATAGAAATAGAAAAGGAAAAACCACTTTTACTCCCTTAACAAGTATTTCGTAGAGACAAAAAGGAAAAACAGAGGAAGAAAAAACAGAAAAACATGCAAATGTTATTGCATTAGTCTTCTGCTGTCGGTGGTGGTGATGGTAATAGCCATGGCTATAATGCTTTAAAAAAAAGAAAAACAGAACAGAAATTATTATCCTTTAAACATTGAGGGCTAAAGGGAAAGTCTTGTGTGTTATAAACTTTTACTCCTGGGCCAGGACTATTACAAGCACATCCGCTACCAGCAAAGACACTAAATGAAGGCCTTTAGCAAATGTACACGTTTTTCATGTTTTCTGTTTTATTTATTTCTACACAAATCTAGTAACATAAAAAATAAATAAATTATTTATAAATTTTTTCCTTCTTTTTTTATATGCAAATCAAAAACAAACAAAAAATTTATTTAAAAAAAATTTTAAAAACTCCTGGTTTTTTCACAAGCATACTGAAATGATTTTTTTCCATTTGAGTGTCATCTGTGTTGTGTGACTGACTGTGTCAGGTACATACAAATAATAATCGTCATACGCTTGGACACTTTGTTATGCTAAACTAGCAATGGCTTGCAACATTTTACATTTGTCGTCTCTTACAACAGAGTTATACTCGTTGTATTGCCATTTACAATCACCAGTTCTTTATCGTTTAAAACCATAGCCTGTGCATTAAAGCCTCTCCTGCTGCCTGAAATGCTGGCCTGCTTAAGATTCACAAGGACGTCAATGTAATGTGTTTATAAGGATTCAAGGCTTTGCGTTAAACTGAAAATTTTTTGTATGAAATTGCGAATTTGTCTAGTTCCTAGAGTTCATAAAGGATTATCCATATTTTTTAAAGCATAATAATAAAGTAATAATGAATGGAACAGAGATTTATAATAAAATAAAATTATTAAATTAATTAAACTAAATTGAATAGACAACTTAGCTTAATAGATAACTTAGCCGTAGTCTAGTAGGTAGTGTGTTGGCTTAGTAGCCGCCAACAGGCCCCAGGCCAGACTTCAAAACAAAATACAAAAAGTATTTCTTCGGCTACTTCCTCTCAGCAGATTTATGGCAAAAAAAATCTGAGAGTAAATAAAATTGCCATGAAAAAGTTTCTCAAAAATCTGTCGTTCGAAGTCGACTTTAAACTTGTCTCTATTTTGTAATATGACTGCTAATATGTTGAATGTGGTATTAAGCGGAGTAATCTTCTCCCTTTCAAGTCCTCCATTTACTTTTTAAAGATTATTTTATTTAAAAGTAGTCCGCAACTATGTCCTAAGCCGTACGTCTTTGTACTTTAATTTTCAGCATTTTTTCTGCATTTCAGTCTGTACCTTTGGAATTGTAATTGAGTTGCTCCTGTACCTCTTTAACATTTCACACTTCTCTACAAAAATAGTCCGTTCGGGTCAGATTGCATAAGATCGGCAGCCAAAGAACTGCTCTAAAATGTGATATTTATTGCTCAATAAACTCGTCTCTTCATAGGTGCATGGTGCAGCGTGCTGGGTGTTCGTTGTTAGAATTACTTGTTAACCAAGTTCTATATTGAAAGTGTTCTATATTGAAAAAATTCAGTAACTATGTATGTACAGTACGTTTCTCAATAGCCTGCAACGTTGCGCTTTTCGTTAATCGTGAAGTAGTATAGTCCAACTAGGAGTGAAGGAGTATGGTTATACATATATACTGGCCTACAAACCGCACAAAATGCATTTCCAGCTCTTAAGCAGCCTGTTGCTGCTCTTCTCACCAAATTCGAAAATTTTGTTTGTACATGTTGAGCTTAGAATGAGTTTCACAGCAGATAATATTAATTTTTCGGTAAACCCAACTACATATACATATATACGTAATTGGTCATTACAACCCTTTAGTCAGGATTACGACCTAGTTTCTGACACCACTTATGTTGCGTGAGTTAATTTTTATACATGAGTGGCGGGACCTACAGTTTAAAGTCGACTCCTAACGACAGATTTTTGAGAAACTTTACTTGGCAATTTTATTTACTCTCAGAGTTTTTGCCAAAACTCTGCTGAAAGGAAGTCGACGAAGAAAAATTTGTTCATATTTCGTTGAGTTTGAGATGTCTGACGTGGGGTTTGAACCGAGGGCTCACGTCTAATAAGCCAACACATTACCTACTAGACCACGGCGACTTCATCACCCAACTATCCTAAGGCTTATTCACACAAATAAAAGACGGTGTGATATGTCACTTTACTTTTGTTGTAGCTGCAGTTATATTTTGTATGGTTTCATACCAAGATCCTTACGTAAAATGTTCTAAGTGGTTGAATAAAACGAGCCCAATTGTTAGCAATGACGACTGATGCAACATACATTTACACATACATACATAATTGGTCATTATAACCCTTCAGTCAGGATTACGATCTAGCTTCTCACACCACTTATGTTGTGTGTGCTAATTTTGTACATGAGTGGCGGTGCCTACAGTTTAAAGTCGACTCCGAACGACAGAATTTTGAGAAACTTTTCATGGCAATTTTTATTTACTTTCAGAGTTTTTGCCAGAAATCTGCTGAGAGGAAGTCGTCGAAGAAATATTTTTTGTATTTTGTCTTGATGTCTGGCCTGGGGCTCGAACCCTGGCTTTTCGTCTAATAAGCCAACACACTACCTACTAGACCACGACGACTTCAACATTAAACTGCCATTAAACTCGTTAAGTCTTTTCGAAGTTGAATAACTTTTCAACTTCAAATCATTGAAACTCCTAGGGAAGAAGGTATACAACATACATTGACACCAGGCAATATTATCCCTGTTACATTATATTCATATACGAGTTTGTAGAAGTGAAACTGTTGCCGCATGACTGTATTTTTCGAAACGCTCCCGCTGACAAGAACATTAAATTTATACCCCCGACGTCAGTTATATTTTAATCTGCTCAAGTTCTCAAGTTTATAGGAATTACTATCGATTTAGACTTTGTTTCATTACGCTCTTATGTAGAGTATTCCACAAAAAATCTCTGCAGCATATGTAGAAACACTTGGAGTTCATAGAACGCATTGTGTTCTTCGTAGAATGGATTGAAAAAGAAAAAGTATAGAAAGAATGAAGGAAATGAAGCAGAAGGGAAAATGAAAATATAGCCTTCAATCACCGTAATCCTATTATAAGCCTCAAAAGAGGGTGAACAGAGGGTGTACGGCTATAGATTCAGACTACAAAGAGCAGAGGAATCTAAAGGAAAAATTAAGTATTGTTTCCAACTTCAACCGTGCAGAAATTCGGTTGAGGTTTGTCACAGATCAGCATCCTAGTTACAAGACTCTCAATGGCCTTACTGCAATCTCAGCAGTGAATTAGTTCTACCAGCGTCTATAGATGTCCAAATGCTCTTTAACTATATAACACAACAAGATATCCTCTTACCGTCTCTACTTCCTAGTTAATAAATGTCAAATTAGCGAATAATTTTGAGAACATAACACATCTTATGACATCATTACATATGTCACACTATTAGCTTAACTTACTTTTTTAAAACTTTTATCGAAACTTGCTTGTAAATAAACAATTCAAACGAGCAGAAGAAAAAGACTTCTTATCCCTTTTAACCTTCTTTCAACGAGAGTAAATTAACTTCGTTAAGTATCTTTTCCACCACCATTAAAATATATGTACCTGTTGACTGTTTTAATTGTTTTTCAATTTAACAATTAATTAAACGGCATTTGTTTGACATGTTAAAAGATCATGTCAACAGTCAACATCAGTGTCGTAAACAAAAATTTTAAACAAAATGAATTCATTAAAGTGTCAAAACAAATTCACAAAAATGTTGAACATTTTTGTTTTCGAATAAAACTGGTAAATAACAACAGCAACAGCAGTCGACATCATTATACTCAGCATCTACTCAGCAGTCAGTTAATAAAGAAATTAAGCAGAGTGTCATGTCGAAATAATTACAAAAAAAATGAAGGAAATTTGCTTATAAAAGTCAAAAGCAGAAGTAATGAGTTTATATAGGGTTATGCATTTAGTGGATATAAAACTGCCGCTAAGGCAAGGCTGTTAGCTGTTAACAATACTTCCTCTGAAGTGTCCACTGTTTAGAGAAAGATTTACCGTTTACGGATACTGAAAACTTAACAGCGAATATAACGTGTAAAAGGAATCAATATTTACTGCAAAAATGGTTCAAATGTAGTCGCTTCTAGGGCGTTTGGGGTGATTATTATCATCATAATCAATATACTGTGCAAGGAATTTTAAAAGACTGGAAGTGTTACAGATGTGGTCAGGCTTGGACGACATCGTTAATATACTCAGAGCAAATACCGCTTCTGTTTGCTAAAATGTATCGCGTACCCTCATAAAATTTATGTGATCTTTTACAACTCCATGAATATCCGGATTCGATGCTAGAGCAACAGGTTTTCAATGTAGATTGTTCGCACAACAATTTACTTCAGTGATGAAGCTCACGAGATGAGTATGATTGCAAACAAAATAAGAGAATCCAGAACAGATTGCCGAAAAGCCATTGCATCCGGAGCGCGTAACGAATGGTCTTATGGTCCTTGGTTGTTTTGAATAAATTTACACTCCAATGTTTGGCAGGAGGATAAATATCACAGAAGGAAAATCTTAAGGACTTATACGAACGCTCAGAATGATAACGTTCCAATTATCGTATTCGAGAAGTCATTGATTGATTAGGCGATTTGGAAAACGTTTGATTTATGTCTGTCCAAAATGACAGTAAAGATCAGAGCTTTGAAGGCTAATTAAGTCGCACAGGAGATTTATTAGAGGGCTTCATGAACTTAATTGGACACCTTAGCTGTCCCCTGGGCAAAATCGGAATATTCTTACGAAGTGGATGAAGTAATTTGGAAGATACATACATATGTACATTAAAAGAGTGACCATTTTGTATACAGGTGTGTTTAGAACAGAATGAGATAATCCAAGCCCATGGGGAAACACGATGGTAACCTAAAATCAAAAATCTCTACTATAAAGGGATGCACACAATTTAACTTAGAGAGAAAGTACAATGTAAAGTGAAAAGCAGGCCACCATCAGACTTCGGCTCCTAAGAAGTTAAATCGAAGATAGTATGGGACTGAAGTAAATAAGGTTACTCTCGTCTGTGGCAAAGATCACACGTTAATATAAGACAATGAGCAGACAGATGAGCTTGCAAGGATTGGAGGCTCTGATGGAGCCGAAACCTTTCCGTGAGTTTTAGCTTTGATTACCAAAGCTCAGTTGAGCACCCATAGCGGCCTGTTGTGACACCACAGATAATCGTAGTCCCTGTTTACAATACAGGAAGGTGAAGTCAACGAATTGGAAGATCAAGCGAAAATTTAAAGACTCTTCTCAAACCAAATGGGTATGAAGCAATCAAAGCTTTTGTTGTGAAATTACAATAGAAGGAGAATAGAATTTTGCGTCAAACTATTCAGAATTAATCTGAAGTTAATAACCGGTCTTTTGATAACGAGATGTAGGCTCAAAGTACACTTCTCCAGAAAAAAGATTGCCTCGAACTCAACTTACCGATTTTGTTGTGATGAGAATGAATCATGAATATACGTTCTGGAAATCTGTATGTATCGTCAGTACATACAAGGCTGAAACACTTGGCTGCACATCAGGTTCAAGGGCAGGATATATGCCGTTCTTGAAATCTGTACGACTTTAATGCCTCCAAAGAGGAAATACATAGCTGCACATCAGATGCGGGGTAGGAAATTAGCCTTTTTGACAATGTCGGCATTGTGAAGTTTGTCAGAGCAAAAGACTTGTTGAAGACATTATAAGAATGCTTTATAGGGATTAAGGCTATGGCTTCTCTCCACGACGATAATAATAAATATTGTTACGTTTTTACCTTTTAAAAACGTTTAAAAAATGAACTCGTAGATTGCAAATAAAATAAAAATAAATTTGTGTTTAGTTTTACTTAAAATTCTGTATTATTCGCACAATTCTGTGTGCCACTGTTCACAGCTTAATGTAAACGACAATTGCTTTGTTTGTATTCATCTGTTTATCCCCTTTGCATAAACAATAACAATCACTAGACAATTGTTCGACACATCTTTGTAACGGAGATCTTCAAACCACGATTAATCTCTTCAAACACACCGCATCTTCACACAAGGCTGACTGAACTTCACTAACTCAGTCGCCTGTTTTGTCTTGCCTTTTATATGGCAACGTAAGCAGTCTGATGAATATTCTTGAAGTCGAATGTTCGTGTTTTCGCCTTCTCGAGATCTCTATAAATGTAAACATCCTTGTTTCATTATTGTTGTTTGTGTATTTTATTCACATTTAATCTTGTAGTGTTTGTTGTTGTATTTTTGTCTACTTGTTTACCATTTTTTATGTTTGTGTTTGTTGTTGTATTTTTGTTTACTTATTTACCATTTTTTTATGCTGGTGTAAAAGCAAAACACCAGTATCTAATTCCTTCATTTTCGTAATAATATAATCGGCGGTAAAAACTCAACCAGAGCTGACTGTTTAAATAATGCCCAAGTATGTGCGAAAGCTTTAATCGAAATGATAAGTTTGTTTTAAGTTCAGTTTTGAAAGCAATAAATGGATAACCCTGCCTGTGGTGGTTTATAGTGAAGAAAAATGGATTCAAATTTAAAATTTTGTTTTAATGTTTCAGATGTAGACACCTTGTTTAAGTTCTATTTGATTACTTTTTGTAAACATTTTTAAATAGGTTTGAAAATAAGAATTTTTGTTTGAAAAAATGTTTCCACATGTTCTGTGTTTATTTACTCATTTATTTTAATTAAACAGAAAATATTTAACAGGTAGACATAAAGTTTTTAATTTTTCAAAAAGAAATAAAAAAACAAAAAAATTATTTTGCTCTGTTATACCAGGACCAACTCGATATAAAAAGTTGCTTCATCATCATTATCACTTAAATGTGTAGTAAAAAACTTAAATAAAAACTAACAAAAACTAACAAAAAAATATAAAATAAAGTTTTAATAAATCTAAATTAGTTTGTCACCTGAGGTTATTTTGGTTTTATGCAAAAAATTTTTTTTGTTTTCAAAAAAACGACAATAAAGAGAAAAAAGTTTTTAATTAACTGTTTTAGTTGTCTCTGCAATTATATGTATGTTATGTATGTACTATATGTGTATGGTAATAAAATAAAAGAATATTATGTGTTAACTGGTTATACATGTGTTTTTTTGTTTAAACAAATAAATTTATTAACAAAAATAAACATTAAATTTCGAAAACCACTTGTTGAGCTTCAAACTATGCCAAGTGAATAATTTATATGCTCAAGATAGAGAAACAGTTTCTGTTTAAAAATTCGTAAACCAGCCTTTGGCTTCATAATAAGACTTCATTGTAAGATTTGAAGTGGAATAATATTTCACAGTATTATTATGTAGTATTACGAAAATGGAAATGGTGTTTTCCTTTTACGTCGTTTAACATTAAAATTATAAACAAAAGCTACAAAAACAAAAAAAAAAGAACTTGTTCACATGATAAACAAGCAAACAAAAATATATCCACAAAAACCAATATAAAAAGGGATAAACAAGTAAACAAAAATGCAGCAACAAACACTGCAATAATAAATGTAAATAAAAATACACAAACAACAATAATGAAACATTTATAGAGATCTCGGCTTCAAGATCATTCATCAGACTGTTTACGTCGCCATATAAAAGGCATGTCAAAGCAGGCAACGGAGTTGGTAAAAAATTCAATCAGTCTTGTGTAAAGACGCGCGGTGTTTGAAGAGAATAATTGTGGTTTGAAGATCTCCGTTATAAAGATCTGTCGAAAAAAAGAGTGTAAAGAAGAGTAATAAACAAAGCAATTGTTGTTGTTTACATCAAGTTGTAAACAGTGGCAGACATAATTGTGCGAATAGTAAAGATAAAAATAGTAAAGAATTCTTTTAAAGGGTAAAAACGTAACAATAGGAACTACTATGACATGCATTGACCAGCGACATCCATAGCAATCAAGACAGTTTTCGCCTCAATATATCTGAATTTCATGTTACAATAATAAAGCGATTGGTTAGGCCTCCTTTGGGACACTTAATCGGGCTTATCGGCCGAGTGATCAGGCGAAAAATGAACTCTAAATTGCAAAATATAGACAATTGTAGATCTCTAGAATGCTGCTCTAGCATCCAGTTAAAATATCTCGGTAGTCGTCAAAGATCACATGAATTTTATGACGATGGAGATTCAAGTCCAAATCGTAGAATCGACAGATTCGAATTACATTGCGATACATTTTAGCAAACAAAAGCGGTATTTCCGGTAGTACTTATATTGTAGATGATGCACAGGCTTAACCACATCTGTAATGCTTTCAGTCTTTTCAAATTCCTTGCACAGTAAGTTGATTAAGATGCTAATAATCACCCCAAATGCCCTAGAAGGGGCTACATTTTAACCACTTTTGCTGTAAGTTTTGACCCCTTTTACACGTTATATTCGCTTTTAGTCCTAGAGTACTATGATACAGCCTCTTGAATGATATAAAGTAATAAGTATTGAATCTTTATAGGACATCTATAAGGCTTTTGAAATGAATTTTAACTGTACACAGTTCTTTAAGGAGCAACCTCTGCAGGATTTGTGGTAACGTGGGACATGGCTTGAAATTCTCGAGTTCTTTCTGTGGTTAAATTTTCTTCATAGACTTTAGGGTACAGACTTTAGAAATTGGCTGGTGAGTTTATTATATATATATATATATTTATTATATCAGGTGGGCCATCCATCGGTTTTTACGAATCTGGCAATACTTATGTTATTCTATTCTGTCATAAAATTCGGTATATTATCTACACTGAACATAACGAATCGATTTAAGCTTGAAAAACAAAAGATAGACAATTGGCCGGAAATTGCAAACACAATCATCTTTTCGGTTGAAGCTCATTTTCATCTTAGCGGGTTCGTTAATAAGCAAAATTTGTCATCTTTGGGGCTCAGAAAACCCACAGATGGTCTTACAGAAGAAAATGAATCCATTACAAGTGACTGTTTGGTACGGTTTGTGGAATGGAGGTATTATTGGTCCATATTTCTTTGAAAATGAGGGCGCCTATCGCACCAAGATAAGCGATTTGTTTGTACCCGCTCTTGATGGTATTGATGTGAATGATGGTTGGTTTCAACAGGATGGTCCCACTTCTCAAGACAACATAGACAAATAGGCATTTGAAGGTCAACAGCCGTGGTGCCATTGTCGAGATACGACCCCATACACTCGAAAAATCGCACGAAAATTGGTCGGATCAAATGAAATACTGTGAGACTAACCGCAGCAACCATATGAATGGAAATAATATTCCATTTATAACCGGAACAAGTGTACTTCACAACAAAAAAAATAAATTTGCCAAAATTTCAAACCGTTTTTGTTTTATTCCATTTTTAAATGGCCCACCCGTTTCTTCTATATTCTCCTTTCTTACGTTTTTTACATCCACTTCTCCAGTCATTTTCTCTTTCCGTTTTCTGCTCTTGACATTTTTCCTTTCTTTTGACAAACCTGCAGCATTAAATGTATCTGCCTTAGCAACTTAACCTCACCTAGACTACCGAAATAGCTTGCCTCATAGCTTTTTGCGTGTTGATTAAACGCATCAAGACCAAAGTCACATTAAGTCACCAACTTATGTGTTGGTCTCAGTTAAAAAATAAAAAAAAATTGGCGGAAGTGGCCTACAACTGATGTATTTAACTGCATAGCATATTGGTTGTTGATTAGAAAGCCCGCGATTAAATTCAACCTTTGGCTTACGATAAATTTCACTGAAATATATATGTTGTGGACCTATGTTCATTTTTTGTGGAACTATTGCTCTTCATAGAACTCTATCTCCAATTTCATATTTGAAACTGTTTTCATTTAATGGATTGCATTTTACCGAAGGTAATAATCTCTTTAGTATTAATTGGTTAGCATCGGACGCCTAGCAGCTAGCATATTAACTTGTCAGTAAAAAGGTTGTGTATTCAATTTTCATCAGTATCTCTCAGGTCCCTTTGTTGTAAATCTTTTACAATTAATTTCTTTCTCCATATAAATCTGCACATAATATTCTAAATTCACCAAGTAAATCTAATTTAAATAAGTCTGTAGTTAATATTCATTCCTCTAAATTCATTGATTGCAAAATAAAATATGCGTGAGCACTGGAAGGACAAGTAGAATGGTACGAAGCTTTTCTTTCTTACAAAACTAATCAAACAACAATAACTTTAGACGGAAATTTTATTTATTTGCTATTGTTGTTGTTGCCAAGGTAAGTTTCACAATTTGCTGTGCATAAATTACTTTTCTCAATTGCATTTTCAATTTCAATTTCAAGTCAATTCATTCGTTCATTTATTCATTCATTCACTCAGTTACACATTCACTTCACTCACTCACTCACTCACCCACTGACTTCTGCAATTCATACATCATTGTAGGCAGCAGTTGCTTTAGCTGCACAAAAATTCATATAAATTGTAACTAATTGGACGTAATAGTAGCATAGAAACGTCAACCTACTGGGCGTCCTACCTCCTACTTCTCCATTACAAAGTACGTCGTCTCAGTAGGCAGGCAAAGACTTTGTTTTCTGTTGTTCAAGTTGCTTGCAATTTCTGTTTTGGAAGGCAATGTTTGCCGCTGAGTTTAGAAAATAGACTTCAGGCAGGCAGGCGGTATTCGTTGTTGTTGGCGTTGAACTCATCGAAAATTCATGATTCACCAGAAATGGTTTTTGAAACAGTACCAGCAAGACGTAGAAGAAAAAGAAGAAGAAAAAATATTTATTAGGAAGGGGGGAGTATTTGTTAACAAAGCGTAACATGCGATTAAATTACACTTTTAAACGTGTTTTGAATTTTTATGTGCCACGTTTTGCTTTACCCCCAATACGTTAGAGCGAAATGTGATGTTAACTGCGGAATATTAAAGTAAAACGTTCAAGATTTCCAATCTAAGACTTGAAATTTGAATGACTTTTGATAAGAATGTTGACAAATTTAAGTGACATTAAGGTTATGCCAGAATGAAAAGGTGTATGGCAAGGTATTGCTTATGAATAGTATTAAGGCCTTTAAAAACATTTAAAATTAGTAAAAAGAAGGTGTTAGTTACCGTAGGTTGTGGGTATTGTGTTGTCTTGGTAGACAAGTGCTGGAAGTTCCAACGTCAGCTCTAAGCTCTTTAAAGGAGACAAAATGAAAACGAAAAAATCCATGGAAAAGCTTCCCATATATATTGTTCAAACTCTACTTTAAACTGTTATTTACATTTCTAAGATGATTTCCTTTTAAAATATAGAAAAATCAGATGTGATATCTTCGATTGACCCTTGCAGCTTGCGATTACTGGCATTCAGCGCCTCATTCTTGAGGACATTGAAGGCAGCAACAAAACTGATGCACTTGCCGCATCTAGTACAATGATAGGTGGGTAGAAGTGGCTGTTCCTCGATGGAGTCATGAGCGGACACACTTAGGTCGCACACAGGGCCAATTGTGATACCACAGTTTCTCATTTCCTCCTATTCTAGGAACCCTTTGCAGCTTCCGATGAAGCAACTCAGACTGTCAATATCCATACATAACAGTTCATCTATATCCTCCATGTAGTAGGCACCCAGGTACCACTTTCTCCTCCGACCAAGAGCCGGACATGTGCGCAATAGGTGAAGAATAGTCTCATCTTCCTCTTCATCTCCACAGCTTCTGCAGAAATCATTTGCAAGGTGTCCAATATCAATACGCCTCGCATGCGTTCCTATAATGCAATGGCCCGTAATAACCCCGATAACAGTGCTGAGCCTACTTCTTTGGAGTTTAAGCCGAGTCGCAGATCTTTTGCGCCGCTCTGCTCTTATCCGAAGTTGCCCACATTCTGTTGACGAGATCTACGGTTGCATTGTCAATTATAAGTTTGCAGGTCCCCAAAGGGATCCCCAATGTAGAGAATTCATCAGAGAGTTCGATGGTCGTGCCCCTTCTGGCCAGTTCATCCGCTCTGCAGTTGCCAGGAATATCACTATGTCCCGGTACCCATGTGATACAAACATCGTATCGGTTCTCCACCTCATTGAGATATCTGCGACAGTCGTACACCGTCTTGGAGTTTATTACACTGGAATCCAATGCCTCGATATCCGCTTGGCTATCGGAAAGTATGATGATTTTCCGTCCGCAAACATTTTTGTCCACAATAATTTTCACCGCAGCCTGAATTGTTGACACCTCCGCCTGAAAGACGCTGCAATGATTTGGTAGCCTTATAGACTTAGATATTTCGATTGATTTCGAATAAATACCAATTCCAACGGCTCCTTCCAGTTTGGACCCATCGGTGTAAATTTGTGCGGTGTCCCCTAGGATTTCTACTGAACCACAATAGTACAATAGATAATTCAAATTATTTCATATGTGAAATGGCATTCCTAATTTCAAAAAACTTCACTCATTTGCCAAAGATCAGACGGAGGTGGCCAGATATCAATATATGACAAACGAAATTTGTGTCACCGTCGAAGCCACATGGCAGCTGAGTAATGAGACACTGACCTTTGCGTGCACATTTACAATAACTTCCGTAGAAGTTATAACATTCAGGAAGAAGAGAAATCCACAGAAGACCTTGTCTCACATTATTCGATACTTTGAAGTCGCCGTAGTCTAGTAGGTAGTGTGTTGGCTTATTATACGTAAAGCCAGGGTTCGAGCCCCAGGCCAGACATCAAAACAAAATACAAAAAGTATTTCTTCGGCGACTTCCTCTCAGCAGACTTCTGGCAAAAATTCTGGGAGTAAATAAAATTGCCATGAAAAGTTTCTCAAAAATCAGTCGTTCGGAGTCGACTTGAAACTGTAGGTCCCACCACTCATGTATAAAATTTACACACACAACATAAGTGGTGCGAGAAACTAGGTCGTAATCCTGACTGAAGGGTTGTAATGACCAATTATGTACGTTTGTTGTTACATTTCTGTTTACTTTTTATCATTTTTATGCTGGTGTTTGTTGATATTTTTTGTTTACTTGTTTATCATTTTTTTATGCTGGTGGTTGGTGTGCGATAATTTGTAAACCAGTACATTGTTTTTATTTCTGTAGCTTTTGTTTATAATTTTAATGTTAAACGATGTAAAAACAAAACACCAGTAACTAGATTTTTCCTTATTCGTAACAATACTTTGTTTTATTTAAATTTAACTATAGGAAATGCTTAACTGTTTAAATTTATGATCTAAAGGTGTTGTAACTTTCCTAACTTTTACTCGCTCTATTAACAACTTTCTGAATATTTTGGAAAAAAAGTTAAAATAAAGATTGAATAGGACTCCAAGATTAATTAAATTTTTAATTTCCTTTTCATAATTGATTTTAGAGACAAACGACTTTAAAACTAAAACAGCATAAATTACATACAAATAAACTCTTGCCTACAAGCCCTGAGTCAGGTAACAAAATTTTAACATATTCATGTGTGAATTTCAAAAAGAATAAGAAAAAGAAACAAAGTCCTTGTAATTTTCATCCTTGTAACGTTTCAATTAGTGGTTTTAATAAATCTTCTTGCTTGTAAAAACTTTTCTAACGAAATATTCTTTTCCAAGTAAACAAACGTATGAAGGGTTTGTAAAACTGAGTTGTTTTGCTGTATCAAAAGAAGTGTATTTTTGTAAAGAAAATGTATTTCTGCATCAGAGAGGGAGAGAGAGAGAGATGATGTATTTTTAGCATTTATGCAGACACAAAACTGGTGTTTCTTTACAAATTCTATTAACAAATACCTGTAAGCTCTCTACTCTACTCAACTCTACTCTACTCTATGTATAGATAGTTGTAGTAGATGTATACATAGACTCTTAGGTTATGGTGTAAAAAGTTCTATTTTTTCCCAGTTTATGGAAATTTTAAAAGACATAGAAAACAGATTTTCACACCTTTTCGCAAAAGACAACAAAAATCTTCATTGCAACATATGAATTCGGTACAAAATATGTGTGAGTAAATGTGTGTAAAGTAAAGGTATGTGTTAAAACTAAAACCATAGAGTAGAAGCCTTTATCCTTAACACTTTTATATCAATTATGGCAAGAGTCTATACGTACAATGTGTATGAAACTGTGCCAAGTGTATACGTATGTACGTACATATGTACGTATGTACGTCTACAAAAGCAAAGTTTAACTGGCAATTGTATCGTTAGTTGTACTTCAACATGTTGCCAATTATTTTATTGCAACTGCATCGTAATTGATTTAAAACATTCATCAGCAACAGAAACACTAACAGCAACAACAACAATAATACAAACTACTGTTCAAATCAAATTAAAAAATATGCTGCACAATATAACCGGTTGTAGTTGTGATATGATTCAATAAATCTTGATGGTGATACAATAAATTGAACAATTGGCGAATTTTTTATTTTTCTAAAACTCAAATTGTGTTTTGTGAACATAAACAATAAAGGTTGTATTATTTAAATTAACTTCTTTTACTTTTTAAACTCTACGTTAATATACAGAGAGTTGGTAATGCCGTACTAAACCCAAATAGTGATTGAAATCTAACAACAATATCGACCCTTTTGGCACTTATAGCCCATACGACATTTCCTTTCTAATCAGAGTCGACAGATATAAGAGTGGCCACAGTTGAGAGCTTATTTTTTTTTTTCGTATGACTCTAAAAACAACTAAAGCCTACACACACGACAAGCTTTAACGTAGTCTTCCTATAATTCTACAACGAATGAAATCAATACTCATACCAACGTAATACATACATACATAATTTAGGATTACAACCCTACAGTCAGGATTACGACCTAGATTCTTACTCCATTTAGGGTGTGTGTGTTAATTTTTTACATGAGTGGCGAGACTTACAGTTTGAAGTCGACGCCGAATGACAAATTTTTAAAAGAAACTTTTCATGGTAATTTCATTTACTCCATAGAACTTCTCTTAGAAATCTGCTGAGAGGAAGTCACTGAAGAAATATTTTTTCATATTTCGTTTCGATGTCTGACCTGGGCCTGGAAGCATGTCATCAAGTCTAACAAGCTACCTACTACACTACATCGACTATATGTTTAGTATATAACATTGTTATAATAATATAACGTATCTGTCACAGCTTCTCTGGGGCTCTTGCGCGTTAATTTATTATGTTGGGTTTGAGAACCCCTATGGCTTGTGGCTTATTCGCATACACCTGCGACTTAAGAAAACACGACAAGAAAATGTCAAGTCGCATGTTCACGGTGGCCAGTTCATGTTATCTGCACATAAGATGATCATGTACTGAAATCGCTCATGAAAAATATCCAATGTAGCATGGGTCTGTTGAAGCTACATCAAGTGGTGGTTGTCCCCATCATCTAATTCATGTTAAAAAATGTTGGTAATCATCGCCTTATAGCGGTCGCCGTTGATAGTGATAGCCTAGCCATCATCGTTATCAATGAAATATAGGCCGATGACGCTGCCCACCCAAATTCCACATTGTTTTTTTTTCGGAATCTATTGGACGATCATGGATCTCATGTGAATTGGTATTGTCCCAAATTTAACAATTTTGTTTGTTCGTGAATAATAGGCTCAAGAAGAATTCGCCGTAGTCTAGTAGATAGCTTATTTGACTTATTGTACGGTTAGACATTTCTAACAATTAAGGAAATATGAATAAATATTTCTTCGGCGACTTCCTCTCAGCAGATTTATGTCAAAAACTCTGAAAGTAAATAAAATTGACACGAAAAAGTTGTTCAAAAAAATCTGTCGTTCGAAGTCGACTGTAAACTGTGGTTCCCGACACACATGTATAAAATTAACACATACAACATAAGTGGTGTGATATTCTAGGTTGTACACGATGTTTACATTTATAGAGATTTCGAGAAGGCGAAGTCATGAACATTCACCTTCAAGAACATTCATCAGTCTATTTACTCTATCGTATAAAAGGCAAGGCAAAGTGTGTTAGTAAAAGTTCAGTCAGTCTTGTGTGGAGACGCGGTGTGTTTGAAGAGAGTAATCGAAGAAGATCTCCGTTACAAAGATCTGTCGAATAATTGCCTAGTAATTGTTATTGTTTATGCAAAAGAGTGCAAAGAGGAATAACAAACAAAGCAATTGTTGTTGTTTACATAAAGTTGTGAACAGTAGCACACAGAATTATGCGAATAATAAAGAATTTTAATTAAAACTAAAGGCGAATTTATCTTTATTTTATTTTCAATCTACGTGCTCATATTTTAAACGTTTTTGAAAGGTGAAAACGTAAAAATATGGTGAACACCTTTTCATGTTTTCAATTTCTTAAAGCTTCTTTGCTTGGGTTTGTTAAAAAGCACTTTGAATATCTAGAGCGCGTTCTTGTGCATAGAGAATTTTAAGCCAGGGCTTTTCCAATTTTTATAAATTAGATAAGAACTCATATGGCTACATTACCTTTTATTATGCTTTGCAGGCGATTAGAAGCCTTGAATTTATAGCTGAGCAGTTAAAATAGTTGTCCAAAAAATAATTTTATTTTTTAAATTTTTTTTTCCACTATCTAAAGTCTTTTTATATTTAATATTTTTTAAATAAAATTACCCCTGTTCACTTTATTATTCTATTGTTCATAATAATTTTTCTCTTTTTTCTTTTAATTAAAACATCATCAATTATTTTAAATTATTTATAAACCAAAAAACACAGCAAAAAAAGCATCCGTATTTACCAAAAATTGTTGAATTGGCAAAAAAAAATTTTTTTTTAAATTTTAAATTTATTAAACAAATATCGTATGAATGAATTTTGCTGTGTATTAAATAAATTAAAATTTAACAAAACAATACCGCATTGCGTATGAAAAACTTTAAAAAATTAATTGATGATGCAAAAAAAAACTATACGACGTAATTAAATTAAAAATTTATTCTCTATTGAGTTGTCTTCACGTTTTTTTCGTTACATTTTCTTAGTTTTTTTTTTTTTTTTTTTTTCAGCATAACACTCTAATAATTATGACATTGAAATCTTGTCAGTTTTTTATGCAAAACTAAAATTGTTTTCATTTTCCAACACTTGTTTTTTTGTTCGATATTGCCTAGTGAGTTTTATTTACATTCCAGTGTGGCTGGGTTGCTTTTGATTGAGAGCGAATACGTAGTGGATGTTTGAACGTTAATAAGCAAAATTGCCGTATTTGGGGCTTAGAAAATCCACACGTGGTCTTACAGATGCCAATTCACCCAATACGAGTGACTATTTGGTGCGGCTTGTGGAGCGGAGACATCATATTTCTTTGAAAATGAAGACGGCACAACCATTAAGCCTATTGCACCATGATAACCGATTTTTTTTGGATCCGCTTTTATCCGCTCTGTAATACTGATGTGAACGATGTTTAGTTTCAAGAGGATGGTGCAACTTGCCACACATCTCATACCACAATAGGTATATTGCGTCCTACCTTTGATGGCCGTTTAATTAGCCAAAATGGTAATGTCAATTGGGCGCCAAGAAGTTGCGATTTGACACCCTTGGACTATTTTCTGTAAAGCACAGTTAAAAAGTATTATATCGCCGTAGTCTAGTAGGTAGTGTGTTGGCTTATTAGACATGAGGCCACGGTTCAAACCACAGGTCAGACATCAAAACCAAATATGAAAAAATATTTCTTCGGCGACTTCCTCTCAGCAGATTTGTGGCAAAAACTCTGAGAGTAAATAAAATTGCTATGAAAAGTCGACTTTAAACTGTAGGTGCCGCATTTATGTATAAAATTAACACACACAACATGAGTGGTGTAAGAAGCTAGGCCGTAATCCTGACTGAATGGTTGTAATGTCCAATTATGTTATGTATGTTATGCCGAAAAACCAGAGAGAATTCAGCATTTGATGGCCAACATTTGTGATGCAACTGAAAATAGGTCTGATCGAATGTGGTACTGTGAGGCCTGCCGCTGCACCTATATGAATGAAATTGTATTCCATTTCTAAACGGAATAAATTGACTTCACAACAACAAAAATTAAATTTTGGCAAAATTTCAAACCGGTTTCTTTTTACTGCTTTTTTAAATTTAGACTTTCAAATGGCCCACCTTTTACTTGCTGTGAGGATCCTAAGATGCATTCTGATCAAATTGAACTCAAATCTTGTTCTGCATTTATAGCTGGGATCTCTACAAGCGTCTACATTATCCAATCTTTCTTATCCAAATGTGTAAATTTTTCGTTGTACCATGATTTTCATCATCAGCTTTGTTCTTCTTTTCAATGTCTGCGTGTTCAATTTGAGGGCAGCATCGATTTTCTCGATATGTCCCCCAGATATGCTCAACATTCTACGACAGTTATAGATATGTTGCATACACTCCATAGGGTCCTGAGAGCTTATATTTTTATTTGACACACTGTGATACCGATTTCTCACATCGGCCGTCTTTTAAATGACCCACCCACCCATTTAGTCACTCAGATTATGCACATACGAGTACATATCGCTAGCTTAATATAAAAAGGGCCTAACTCGATTTTTGGTTACTTTACAGGAGAAGAAAAAAACTTAATAAAATCCGCAAAATTTTAGATACAACAAAAATTTTAATACAATTTTTAATAAGACACAGCAACACATTTAATCACTCATTCCAAAAATTTTTATTTTTTTTGTTCATCTGACATTTGTCTACCAGAATAAACAAAAAACACTATTATGAAAAAAATTGAGTTAGGCCTTTTTTATATTAACCCATCGATATTTAGTATGTAAAATCCATAATAACAGGTACATATGTGACGTATGAGTGATATTTAATTACTTTGGTTTCAGATAAGACAACATCTAATATTTTTATTGCATACTTTTCAGAGTAACTATTCAAGTACGGGTAATACAGTGCGTATACGTAATATTTATATATCAACGGCAATTAAATAGTAAGTATACCATTAATTTGAAATTAATTGCCGTGGCCATGCAAGTCACTGCTGCCAGATTAGGGGATTTATCCACAAATAGGGGATTTTTTAGCCAATGGGGATGAAAATTTCAGTTTGGGGATCTAAGGATTTTTTGGGGATGAACCAACACTGCTGGGGAGTTTTTGAGGATAAAAAACTATAGATTTTTTTACATATAAAAGTCCATTTAGTAACATAATGGATAATAATAAAAAATATTTATGTGATAGAATTTTTACTCTGGCAAATCTATAGTTTTCTTTTGTTGTGATTCAAATGTTAAAACGTTCTCCAACAAAAATTATGTTTTTCAAAACATACACACAATTTTGTTGTGTAGAAGAGCCTGGACAAAATTTAAATGTATTTTGGAGTAAAGTTTATTGCTACAAAGATTCTGCAGGTCCTAAACCATTCAAGGAACTTGCTGAACTAGTTTTAAATATTCTTTGTGTACCAACAAGTAACGCTTGCGTAGAACGCGTTTTTTAATAACGAATCTTACCAAAACAAAAATACGAAATAAAATGCAATATGAATTATTAGAAGCTTTTCTTAGACTAAATATACATACATATAACAAATAATTCTGTTTGCTGTGAAAAGTTCGAAACATCTCCTGAAATGTTGAAACTTTTTAACTCAAATACAATGTACAATAAAATTTCTGAAGCTAATGACTCGGAGGACTTCGATACCGAAATTTTTGAAATAGTCAATATTGGCCAATAGTTTTTTAATTACAAAATTTTTATATTATTAAATATTGTAATTAATCCAATTGATTTTTTACTTTTAATTAAAGTAAACAAACTTTAAGGTAGTTTATAAAAATGAATTTAAATTATTTTATGAAAAGTAGTGTGTATACTTTTATGTACATATATGGTAATATTGTACTTACATGTATAAGTGCAAATAAAAAAATTAATTTTTAAATTGTTTAAATGTATTTGGGATTTTTTGCGGATATAATAATGGATTTGGGGATTATTGGGAAAAATAATGGATTTGGGAATGAGGGCTGAAAAAAATCTGGCAGCAGTGATGCAAGCCAACTTTGACTTTTTGTTCTTTTCCCAGAAGCCATTTATCGATACTAGCACTGATATAATACGAATTTATTCGTAGCTACACAAAAATCGCAGGTTTTTTGTGAGTACGAGATAACTCGTAGTTGGTTCCCTAGAAGGGAACGTAATCTAAGAGTTATCTCGTAGTCGCAAGTCAACGTTTTAAACATTAGAATTAATGGAATTAATCATCAGATACTACTGCATACACTGGAAAAAATGCACGAAAATTGGTTGGATCGAATGAAGGACTGTGAGGCCAGCCACAGCAGGCAATATAAAATAATATTCCAGGCATGGAAACAATTTTACTTCTTAACAAAAATAAAAATTTTAAAAAATTTCAAACCATTTTTATTTTATTGCTTTTTTAAATTCAAACTTTTAAATGGCCAAGCCTATATTTATAATAAGCTTATGTGACACTAATTATAGGTGTACTTAATTAATATTTTGTTTTTCAATGACAATCAAATTAGGGATGCTATTGTTTTATTTATTTGTTAAGGAAAAATTTTCAGTTTGTTGTTACTTGTTACTTATTTAGCACCCAAAATTAGACCTGATAACCCTGATATAATATTTTTGCAATACGCTATTATTATCCACTCATATAATGCATATTGTAATTTACATATTTCATCATCTCTTTCATCTAATACCCACCAATTGGCAATATTTTTCACTTAATTTTTAAACCATAATTATACTCTGCAAAATTAAACAAAAATTTTAATCTCATTAAAGCAGCAGCAGCAGAAAAAAACCTGATGTCAACATTAAATGTGTGTGTGTGTTAGTTTTTGTTAAATAAATCCTTTGATTTTTATTGATTAGTTTAATTATATGGACAGCATTATATAGCCTACATATACAGATACATACACACAAATATAAATAATTATTACTTTACGGCTAATTAAGCATTTATAGACTCGATTTTGCACTACGTGTGCTATTTTAAAATGAATTCTTTTTTAATTTTTTTTTCAAATGCACGTGTTTGAATAAATGTTTATGAGGCCAGGCACAGCAAACAAATTAAATAAATTGTAAATATTTGTAGAAAAAAAATGAGGTGTTGTTTTTAAGGCCGTTTTTATGACAAACTTATGGCCATTTTTTCTGTATTTTTTTTTCAAGTATAAGGACCATATTGCTGAGAGTTTAGAAAACAAATTAAAATATTAAAACCATATCAAACACTGACGCCCAATATGAATGAAACTATTTAAAGGGCTAATTTGGGTTATTCTATTTGGTTTTTCAGTATAAAAAAAATCAGGACAAATTGCAATGCCATAAATGCTTAGAAATGTTTGGTATTTCATCATAAAAAAGCATTGAATTAATCCTACGTGAGAAATGTGATTCGACAATACAGAGCAATGATAGGGCATGAAAGAGTGATTGTTTTCAAGACCGAATGCTTGTGTTGGTACGAAGTGTACCATGATTTCACTTTCAAAAACATTTAAATTTCGAAATTCTTCAACAGATTTTAAATGTAATTCCGTTTATCCAATGAGAAAGACATAACTATTGAGCTTTTTTGAATAGCAAGTCCTTTTTAAATTAGCCTTCTATAAACAACCGCGTGCTAGCTTGTAATTGCTCCTCTCTTAACTGCTGACAGTTTACGAGCCAATCATGCTACTCTAGACAGCTTTCCGACCGGAGAGACACTCATATTGAAATTTCTAAAATAAAAAAATTTTGAAGAAGACTGTCCGGAACTTCTCACACCACTTATGTTGCGTGTATTAATTTTATATATGAGTGGTGGGACCTACAGTTTTAAAATCCAAATCAATGTTGTACTGAGTACGAATGAATCAGATTAGTTGGATTTCAATACTGTTGACTCACTCATACTGAAAATTTGATGAGTACTTATGAGTAGCGAAAAAGCAATTCATTCCGATCTCTGATACAAATTACAATTGCATTCTGTTGATTCGCAAAGAAAATCCCACGGTGTTCATATAAAACCGATATTCACAGTGACTTAGAATAGGAAGTCATTCCTTAGCGGCTGTGGTTATTCTTTATTTTATATCAGAATTTACAGTGGAAGCAGTAGGTATACCTTTATGCTTAATAATGGAAACGAAACTTGAGCAAAGTCATGGTCTAAGTTTAAAAGCCCATTTAATAATATTCTTAAACATTCGTAAACAAACCAATCTTCCCCATTCCTTCATTACATTTCTATACTTTTCTTAACCACAAAATCGTATGTATTCTTTCCCATGCGTAATGGCATTCATTCATTCATTCATTCACGGGTATTCCTTCCTTGTGGTATTCAAGAAAAGAAAAGAAAAACCTTTCTTGTACTCCTCTCCCTCTTAAATTCGTTGGGTTGAGTTTGTGCTTTAAACATTTTATAGCACTTAAGGTAAAACAACTGCATTCATATATTCACATAAATATATGCAAAGAATTGTTTGTTTGTTTGTCTGTCTTTGCATTTCAATGGATTTTCATTCTCTTTTTTTCTGCATTTTTTTAAAATTCATTACGAAAAAAATCATTTCATATGTTAATGAAGCTTTTAAACGACGACAAATTGTTTTGACGCCATGGAATTGTTTTATTTTTCATTCTTATTTCTTCTTCTTCAGATGTTTTTCTCCATTAGAATAGAAAATAAAAACAAAAACAACATTTACGATTTATGCAACATAAAAAAATATGTTTTTTTCTTTATGTTTTCTTTTATTATTTTAAAAGAAAAACATTTTTTTCTTATGAGAATAAAAAAAAACTTAAAAGCAATTGAGAAAATTAAGTAAAGCTTTTTAAAGTTATTGTGGCTTCTAATTGTGTGGTTGAAGGTTGTTTTTATTTGTAATAAAACCTTGTAGAAATTTAAAAAAATTAAGGTAAAATTTATTAAGAAAAAAAAGAAGATTTACACGGTTAGGCATAGGCATAGGATACCCTATACTATAAGACATCATATTTCACTTACAGACATATGTTCAAAGCATGCTTGATATGTTCAACTTACTTGAAATTTCATGTATAAACCACCTTTGTTCCACAAAGACAACTTTACAGAAATAACTTATCTTTGCAGCATTTTATGTCACTTTCGTTCAAAATATTTCACTGCTTTAGTCTAAATATGAAATCTGTACACCACTGCAAAGGACCAATTAGTTTTATAGCTTAAGGTTAACTGGTAGCAGACTTAAGCATATAGATGATCAGAAAACATATATCCCTGAGTGTCCCTGATGAAACTCATGGGTATGTTTTATGACAATCAAAGACGTGATCAATTCAACTTGAAAAGAACTTCACAGAGGGGAACTTAGCAACCATCCGAGCACTCACTTGTTATAGTATGGCACAGTCATGGAAAGCTGTAGCAGCTAGATTAGGGGAAATATAGTTGTCCCTTGCTAGGTCCCATGTCATACGGGAATTCATGGTAATGTATGGATAGATGAGCATGCGAAGAAAGAAGCTTCTAACACCTCTAATGAAGCCAAGAACTTTCTGCAACTGGGAAGAGATATTTGTAAGAGTAAACTAAATGGCAGGAAAGGTAAAGGTTGGCAAAGAGTCTTTGAAAAGCAAGTTGGTTAGCAGCAATCTAAACTTTTGTTGGGAAAACATGCGTCAGACTATTTATTAATCACTCATCAAACTTTTTGTCAGCTTGACGGAGCTATCATCTATTGATATCAAGGATATACATTCATTAATTAAACTTTCAGGCTGGTTTTCCAGTATAGGGTAGTCGTGCTTTTGATGTGCAGCCCTTGCGCTGACATACTTCTTCCTCTTCCCTGATTTTGGTGGAACTTGGTCAGTACAGGGACTGCGTTCACCCGTGGCATCACAACGGGCCGCTATGCGTGCTCAAGTGAGCTTTGTGAAATCAGAGCTACCACTCAGACCTAACCTAACCTAACTCATCAAACTTCTTCACTTACTCAACTGGTCATAACAATCCTTCAATCAGATTTAAAACCAATCCTCCTACACCATCCATGTTGCGTGCGTTAATTTTATACATGAGTGGCGGGACCTACAACCTCCGGGATCTCCGAACAATGGATTTTTGAGAAACTTTTCATAGCAATTTCATTTTCTCCTACAAATTTTGTCATACATCTGCTGAAAGAAAGTCGCTGAAGAAATATTTCTTCATATTTCAGTTTGTTGTAGATGTCTGGCCTAGAGTTTGAACAGTAACAGTTTGAGCGTCTAGTAAGCCAACACACTACCTACTAGACTATGGCATTTCATGTCAACTTGGATAGAGAGTTCAAAGGATGGAACTTAGCAATACCATATGATACTTAAATCGTCATCCGGACACTCAGCTATTATGAGGTTAAAGCGAAAATAATAACAAATTGTCTGAGGATTCTGAATCAGCTCGGTCCTAGACGAAATTAAAACTCGAGGAAACAAACAGGCACATAAGCATACGAGGGGAGTAGCCTCCACGATAGAACGTTTTCGTAAACTAGTAAGACATATTTGGAAGAGTATGGTCCATGGAAATGCAAGTAAAAGTGAGGCAACGACTCTTCTTAAATCGGATTAGTTACACGCAATTTAATTAAGCTTTTGTTAGGAAATTACAATAAGGGGACTTTTTTTCAGGTCTCAAACTATTCAGCAATAGCAGGTATTTTAACAGACTACACTGCAGACTCGTGAATCCAATATTCAAATTCGGTAATGATGAATAGGAATCATCAAAACGTACATTTGGAAACTGTGTGGTATTAATGCATCGTACAAGAAAACTCCTGCGTGTGCATTACATTCTGGGCAGAGAATTGACTTTGTTGACAATGAGCAGGATTATGAAGTTGGTTAAGGCTTTAGAGAAGACATTAGTGATGCTCGATGACAGTAATAAGCATAGGACTTTTGAATCCAATCAAAGTCTGTCTCATTGTCCTCTGCACCATCCACATGAGAATTAAGAGCATCCAATGCATTTCGAAAAAGACACCATTTTCTGTAAATTTTATGATGGCGTCGTCGTTGGTCCAGATTTCTTCAAAAACAAAGTTAACCAGTCCATCATTATCAATGGCAAACATCATTTTTTAACCTGAATTGGATGATGTAGACACCATTGTGGTGTGACATGTAGTTTTAAGAGAACGATGTTACATGCAGCACAGCTCATGCCATATTGAATACTCAGCACTTGTCTCATTTGAAAGTAATATGATAGATAAATGCAATGGGCAATGGGCTTCGTCTGGCATAAATTTGAAAGTTTTTTCAAAGTAAAGGAGAGTACAGCATTCAAGAAATTGCGATTATATTTGAATGGAAACCTACATCTCTATCTCGTAGATTCTCCTCTATTGCCTTGAACGCTTTTTTTATGACCCTCACCAGTTGTTTCAATCTTTCAATTTGTCACTTTTCAGTAACAGGGTAGATAAGTTGAAGGAAAGAAGACCAACCATGTCATGCCCTATCGGCATACGCCTAAGCCATCAAGTAAGCGCGTTTTGCGTTCACCATTAGAACGATTTGACCCTGTTAGACTTTGCCTTGTGTGGTTTTCTCAAGTCGCTGGTGTATGTGAATAAGCTACAAATCACAGTGGTTCTCAAAGCAAAATGGCATAGGTTACTATCGATCAAATTCAGTTTGATTTATACGCCAGAATCATGGAAAATTTGGCATTTCGAATACTTTCTACCCATAGAAGCCGTGTAGGATATCTTTACGATGCTCTATACTGTACTTAATAGCATCGATAAACCTGTCAAACTACAAAAATATTTCGAAGATATCTCACGCACACTTTATTTAATTTATATTTAAAGAAAAGGAGCTCCATGAAAAATTTCTTAAAAATCTGTCCTTCGGAGTCGACTTTAAACTGAAGGACCACGCCACCTCATGTATTACATTAGCACAACCAGCATAAGTGGTGTGAGAAACTAGGTCGTAATCCTGTCTAAAGGGTTATAATGACCAATTGTGTATGTATGTATGTATATCCTGTCTTCAACAGATCCTTCCGAACTTTGATTAGTGCTAACAGCCATCTTATTGAAGCTACATCTGTCAAATAAGTCGTCACTTATTCAGTTTGTTCTGTCAAATTTCCATGGGCAGACATACTCAGTTCGGACAACATACCTATGCGATTTACCTACTTTGAGGTCGTCCTAATCGACCAATGTGTTGGATAAATTCAAGTCCAATGGTTCAATAAATGATCGACTTATATTCGTACGTAGACGATACGCAAGATCTACCAAAAACATTACCGATGTTGGTGAGATGGTGCAGGAGAATCTGAGGCAATCTATTTGGTTATGTAACCGTACAAAATTCAACTAACCTACGACCATAGAGCTTAGACGAGGTCGAACGTCCGCTGAATGGACGCTGAAGCAATTCGCAACTGTTCCTAATTATCATTGAAACTTCATCTTCAGCGATTTGGACCGGTTCTGAATGAAGGGCCATGTGAACAAACAAAATTAATGAATTTTTTGTTGAATGAGATTCAAGATCGACTAGATTTGTGCTTTAAGAAGAACTTTAGTCAGGCCGTACTCCTAACTGAAGGGTTTTAATATTCAATTAGGTATGTATGCATGCTTTGTAGTCGTGCATTACTGATTGTAAGATGCTTACTTGCATTTGATTTTTCAATTTAATTGCCAAGATAATCTTTAAATTCACTTCAATGCCCACAAAACACTCTTATTTGAAAGGAGTATTTAATTTGATTTTGTCTTATTATGCCTCAACCATTTACCACAATATTTTAATTATCAAATTACCTAAAATCTCTTTATACGGCATTCTCTTCAATTGAATGAAACACACTTCAATTCATTCATTTCTTTTACTTCCTTTTTTTTCTCATTTTTTTGTTGATTTCTTGATTTTTTGATGTGATTTTGTGTTGAACCAACATTTTGTGGTTTATGTAAGGTATTCTCAGTAGATACTGGCATCTTAAGAAAATTTCTTAAAAATGTTTCCTTCAAATTAAACACAAAAATTTAAATGAAAGAAAACAAAGAAAAAAGAAAAGAGAACTTTAACACAGAAACTAAAAGTCAATCTAATCAATTTATTAAATTAAAGAGTAGACGAGAGTATAACACATACACACACAGACACACACATACACCCTCATTTAGTTTACAGTTTGATAAAGACATTTTCTTATACTTGCTATACGGAAGGGGGTGTGAGATGAGATTGTTTGTGGCTCTACAGTTAACACTTGATAAAATTTTATAATTTTGTTTCATACAACATACTTTAAGGCAAACAAGCACGCACGCATACTGACTGGCTTTAACAAAACCATTGAAATTTTGTTTTTAGTACCACAAAAAACACAGAAAAAAGAGAGAAAAAAAAGGTACTTAAATGTCATTGAGTAACCAATGAATCAATTAAGAAAATTGGTTTTTTCCTTTACTTACTTTTATAACTTTCTTACCTCATTCTCTCTCTCCCTCACTACCCTTGTTATCTCATACTCTATTGGCAAACCTGGTAATTTCTTTGAACATTTTTGTTAAAGTAAGAAACGAAATCATTTTTAAGGTGTGTAAGAGTAAGACTGTTTCCCAAAAAAACTTCTTATCAATAGAATGCAATGGCAAGGACGATAAATTCATTTTAAATCAACACACTGAAAATATTTAAGCAATTTTGTAAAAAACTTATAAACTTTCTGGTGAACATTGAAAAACAATCCAACAACTATGGTCTCTAAGAGAAAATATGCTGAGCTCCCGCTACCGCAAATCTATTTTCCTAAATACTTCAGACAACACTTTGTTAGACTACTTGCCGCCATTTTAAGTCCATTATAATTTTTCTACCACGTAGAATCCAATTGGAAAAATACTAGAAAAATCGATTTCTAACCGTCACCAGCAAAAGTGGCAGAAAACACAAGTCGTCCTATTAATTCTGACCCTCCAGGTGTAGATTCAAGTGTCGTCATATTTATGGTGCCGTTAAAAATAATTCATTAAGCGCATCCTTTTGTAATTTAAATAAAACATAACGTGTGTAAGATTTCATCTGATTCGTTTGAAGTTCACGATTCACCATCACTGGTGCCTACGTACTAAACACATCCCCAATATTCTTCAACCACTCTCCCCCCGCGAAACTACCATTTGGTATTACTTCGCGGAGGGCTGGTTAGCTTTAAAGCTTTATCACAAATTTCGCTTTTGTACCTCCAACCAGCATAAGTTCAGCCATTCTCTGGCTGTGTTGGCTCCATAGCATCCTATAATTCAACACCTCTCCCATAAGCCGGTTTGATCCAAAATTTGTATCCCCAGGCCATCTAAATCTGGAGCAACATATTGGATTATGCTACGCATCTTCCTCCTCATTTACACAGTTTGGGAATATAGGGGAGGTATCATGTCCAAATCTGTGCCATTTGTGTGGCATATAACATGTATGAAATTAACACACACAACATGGGTGGTGTGAGTAAACCTGACTGAAGGCTTGTAATGATTAATTATGTATGTACATATATATGTGTGTGAAATATTACCTGATTCCTTTGAGAGACCTGTACATGCCACAATGTGTGGCAAATATTCACCACGCCCTTTCTGGTTGAAAAGCATTCGAAATGTGCAATTTTCTAAGACTATGACACGTAAATCACACTGAATTAGACCGATGGCATGATCTATATTGGTTTTACTTAATCACATATACATATACCTAATTGGTCATTCCAATCCTTCTGACAGAATAACGACCTAGCTTCTCACACCACTTATGTTGTGTGTATTATTTCTATAAATGAGTGGCAGGATCCACAGTTTAAAGTCGAGTCCGAACGACAGATTTTTGAGAAACTTTTCATGGCAATTTTACTTACTCTCAGAGTTTTTACCCGAAATCTACTGAGAGGAAGTCGTCGAAGAAATATTTGATTTTGCTGACAACAACTATTTACTAGACTACGGCTACTTCTCTATTTTATATCACAATTTAAAATAGAAACAGTAGGTATACCTTTATGATCGCATACACCTACAATTTAAGAGAAGCTTACAAGAAAATGTCTAAACACCGTTAGATATTGCACGATCCCGATGGCCAGTTTATATAAGCATCACATAAGATTCAATGCGTCATGAACCGTGTGGCAAAGTTGTCCTGTCGTAACCATATATCATAGATATCCAAATCATCCAATTCAGTCCCAAAAAGATTTAGTAATCAACGACCCATAGTGCTCGCCGTTGTCAATGCTGGCCAAGCTACAGTTCTTCTCAAAGCACACAGCTCTTCGCTCTTGAATCTTATCCACGAAAATTCAACAATTTTGTTTGTTCATATGCCCATTCATTGGGAATCGGTCACCGCTGAAGGGAAATTTTCGATGAAAAGTAGGAACAGTTTTCAAATGTTTTAGCGTCCTTACTGCAAACGTACGTTGTTGTCTATGCGCTAAGGTCTTGAGTAAGTTGAACTTTAAACAATTGCATGTTCAATTCAAAACGCACAAATCAAATGCACAGTCTCACGGACATCAGCAATTTTTTGGGACTTGAATTTATCCGACACATTGGCAATAGTCCTCGCGATAGGACGATTAGGGCTACTTAAAAATGGGTTAATCGCATACGTACATTGTTCGAAAAGAATATACATCTCCATGGCAATTTGTCACCGTACTCTAGTAGGTAGTGCGTTGATTCAAACCCTGTAATAAAATTTTGCCAAAAATCTGTCGTCTGGAGCCGACTTTAAACTGTAGGTCCTGCCGCTTATGGATATAATTAACACACACAAAGTAAGTGATGTGAGAAGCTAGGTTATAATCCAGGGTAAAAGGTTGTAATAACCAATGCTGTATGTATGCAAGTGGTTTTTAAAAAGAACGCTGCTTCTATTAATGACTCTTCTATTTAAGGTTGTGTTTCTTTAATGATTCTTGAATGAAAATGAACAAGATTTTAAAAATAATTTTTTTTGTTAATGACTGCTTCTTTACGCTGATCCTTCAAAAGACGACTATTTAATAAGGACACATGTTGAAATAATAGCTGCTGAAGATAGCTGCTCTTTCCATACGCATAAATTTTGTTGAAATTCAATTGAAAATAGGTTAAGTTAGGTTAGGTTAGAGGACGTGTACTTGTCAATTAAGACAAGTACAGTACCCGGAGGACGAATATACTCATTGTACAACGTCCTAGTTTCTCACACCACTTATGCTGTTTGTGTGTGTTAATTTTTATACATGAGTGGTGGGACCTACAATTTAAATTCGACTCCGAACAACAGATTTTTGAGAAACTTTTCATGGCAATTTTTATTTACTCTCAGAGTTTTTGCCAGAAATCTGCTAAGAGGAAGTAGCATAAGAAATACTATTTGTATTTTGTCTTGATGTTTGGCCTGGGGCTCGAACCCTGGCTTAACGTCTAATAAGCCAACACACTACCTACTAGACGACGGCGACTTCAAAAAACTCAATTGAAAATTATTTTAAAACTCTTTTGTTTTGAAACATAGAGGGATACTTCAGAAATGATTTACATTAGCATTATATTGTTACGAAAATGGAAAAAACTTTATACTGGTGTTTTGCTTTTACATCGTTCAACATTAAAATTATAAACAAAATCTACAAAAATAAAAACAATGAACTTATTTACAAATTAACACAATGCGTAATATAACAACAAACACCAGTATAAAAAATGCTAAAGAAGTAAACAAAAATACAACAACAAACTCGACAAGAATAAATGTAAACAAAATATGCAAGCATACAGGCGAAGCAAGGCAAAACAGGCAATTGAGTTAGTAAAAGTTCAGTCAGCCTTGTGTGAAGACGCGGTGTGTTTGAAGAGAGCAATCGTGGTTTGAAAATCTTTGTTACAAAGATCTGTCGAACAATTGTTTAGTGACTGTTATTGTTTATGCAAAGAGTGTAAACAAAGGAATAACAAACAAAGTAATTGTTGTTGTTTACATCAAGTTGAGAACAAGGGCACACAGAATTATGCGAATAATAAAGAATTTTAATTAAAACTAAACACAAATTTATTTTTATTTTATTTGAAATCTACGAACTCATATTTTAAAGGTTTTTAAAAGGTAAAAATGTAACAATATTTAAAGATTGTGGATGGCTTAATTGAAAATTAATGCAAAAAAAAGGAACCAAATCTGTGCTAATTTTATTTAAAATTTATAAAAACTTTTGAAATTCTCATCTTCTTTATGATTATCTCTCATTGTCCATAAAATTGTTTAATTAATATTATTTTTTTTAATTTTATTTTCCATTTTTTGTTTCTTGCACTTCAGTTTAGTTTCACTGCAAACGAATGCTTATGGTTGTTGGTCTTTTCATTTTAAGACACCTGCTTAAATTCCCAGGTGCGGTCAAGTAGAAGGTGTTAAAAATGAACTCATTTTGCTACACTCACTTTACTTTGCCTTGTTTTTGAATTACTTTTCTTCTGATGTTTTACGTTTAGTTATGAAACTTAAAATGAAAATTTAATTTTTGAAACAAAAATATGAAATATTTTCCATTCCATTGTATTTGTGTTTACCCTTAAGGGGTTCCTGGCATGGAAGTAAACTTTAAACTTTAAATAAATTTGCATAAATTTTGATTATGATACGGATTTCTTTAATTTTTTAATTTATTTTTTTGAAAGTAAAAATTTTTGGAAGAAGAGAAGTGTTAGGCTCATGGGAGAATGATGATGGAATGCAGGAAGAGAAATATTTTTTATTAAAAGAATTAAATTCAAAACAATTTTTAATTATTTAACTAGACAGCTTGTTATTGGTGCTGCAAGCTATATTTACCGCAGACAGTAGTTTATGCTGAATAATATCGTATAAACTACAGCTACAAATGGACGATCTTTTCAGATTTTTTTATACAGACTAGAAAAACGTGCGGTCGATTAATCCAGCGAATGCAGAAAATTCTTTGAATTAATGACAGCTACTGTCAGCTGTTAGCCTCTGTTATAGAATAGAAGTCTGTATTATACAAAAATTTATTTCATGGTGAAGATATCGTGTGTTTAACAGAGCCTACCAAATAGGCATTTTGTTGGAGCTACATCTGTCAAATTAGTTGTCATTTATACAGTCTGTAAGTGATATACACGTACATACATACATAATTGGTCATTACAACAATTCAGTCAGGATTAGGACGTAGCTTCTCTCAGTTTAAAGTCGGCTCCGAACGACAGATTTTTGAGAAGCTTTTCATTGCAATTTTGTTTAACTCTCAAAGTTTTTGCCAGAAATTTGCTGAGAGGAAGTCGCCAAAGAAATATTTCTTCATATTTCGTTCTGGTGGAGATGTGTGACCTGGGGTTTGATCCGTGGCCTTACGTCTAATAAGGCAACACACTACCTCCTAGACTATAGCGACTTGTTCTCTTATTTACTTTACTTAATTGCCCATAACAACCCGATTAACGGAATTCGGCCTGCCGCAATACATACTTCCAAGCGCCTCTGCTTCTTGCGCGACTACGCCAGTTGGTCAAACCAATCGATGACAGGCCTTCCTCGATTTGGTCCTTCCAACGGATACAAGATCGTCCTCTTCGCCGACTTCCGCAGATCCCCGCATCAAATATCCGTCTCACTGGAGCATCCTCCTCCATTCGAGCGACATGAATAGGGTCCATGCCTCTGCGCCATAAAGAAGCACGGGTAGGTTGAGCGTCTTGTAGAGTGTTAGTATTGTCGTACGAGAGAGGTCTCTGCTACTCAATTGCCTATTGAGACCATAGTAGTACCTGTTGGCAAGAGTGATCCTGCGCTTGATCTCCAGACTGACATCATTTTTGGTGGTAACGACGGAGCCAAGATAAATAAATTCCTTGACTGACTTGCAAAAGTATAGTTATCGGCCGTAATCTGAGAATCATTACGCCGCACGTCTCTACTTGTCGATAAGATATACTTTGTTTTGCCCTCATTTACTGCCATACCCATCTTAGTAGACTCGCGTTCAATAGCACTAAAGGCAGCAGTAACATCTCGCTTGGTACGCCCTATGATGTCAATGTCGTCAGCGTACGCAAACAACTGGACACTTTTTTGAATGAAAAATAGTGCCATTGCGCAGAATGCTCCTCTTTTCGCAGAACTCTCTCCATGACGAACTTGAAGAGGTCGCATGATAAGGGATCGTCAGCATACGCGACTTGTTCTCACCATTCTTAAATCTAACAGAGGATAGGTTCCCATTGCCCATTGACATGCCAACACATGTCAGTTTCAGTATCCTATCCACATCCACTCGATCTACCTTCAAATTCCTTCTACCAGCCTAAACAACGGCCCCATTGATTACAAATGACTTCAACTTCTTAGTATATGCCCAATGAATTGCACTTTAAAGATTTTCTTTTAAGCTTTCTGCATATCCTTACGGTATACTTGGCTGTCCTTGAAATAATCTCTACATATTCAATATTATTCCGGTGTATTTCATCTCTATTTTCCATGATATCACCTCACACAGAAGGTAAATGCTCCCCTATTTAATCAGTTTCTTTCTTCTTGTAAACGGTACTACTGTGGTACTACTGTGGTATTATTGTGGTACTACTGTGGTACTACTGTGGTACTACTGCGGCACTACTGTGGTACGACTGTGGTACTACTGTGGTACTATTGTGGTACTACTGTGGTACTACTGTGGTACTAATGTGGTACTACTGTGGTACTAATGTGGTACTACTGTGGTACTACTGTGGTACTACTGTGGTACTACTGTGGTACTACTGTGGTACTACTGTGGTACTACTGTGGTACTACTGTGGTACTACTGTGGTACTACTGTGGTACTACTGTGGTACTACTGTGGTACTACTGTGGTACTACTGTGGTACTAATGTGGTACTACTGTGGTACTACTATGGTACTATTGTGGTACTACTATGGTACTACTGTGGTACTACTGTGGTACTACTATGGTACTACTGTGGTACTACTGTGGTACTATTGTGGTACTACTATGGTACTACTGTGGTACTACTGTGGTACTATTGTGGTACTACTATGGTACTACTATGGTACTACTGTGGTACTACTGTGGTAATACTGTGGTACTACTATGGTACTACTGTGGTACTACTGTGCTGATAGACTTTCTCGGTTAAACGCATCCAAGGGAAAGATGGTCCTGGGGACTGGTTGGTACACTGATAAATCTAGATAAGGAGACTGGCCATAACAGCGCCTCTATATAGAGAAAACAGAAACCAAACTATTCTTTCGGCTACCGAACAGTGCAAGACCTAGTCCAGTGATAATTTGTTACAATTTTTAGTGAAAATATGTGTAATACCCCTTAAAAGTGAGCCAACATGATGATGATTCCTTTACTTAGTCTTTCAATATACCCACTTTCAAATTTGTCATCAAAATTACAAAAAACAAAAAAATCATTTTCTTCTTCATGTACAACTGAGTTATTTATCAAGTGTTGCTTGGTATTATAAATAACTGAACACTTGAAATACTCTTCTGTGTGTGTCAATAAATAAATAAAAACAGAAAAGCCACACCAAACCACTCCAATTCAATTCACAAAAAAAGAAGAGAAAAATGAGGCCAAAATTCAAAGAACACTTAAGCGTATGAGTCATATTTTATAATAAAAAACTGAAGCAAAAAGTGAAAAAACAAAACAAAAACAAGTTGCCACTTCATGTTTCAACAAAATTTCTACATCAGTAGACCAACAACAACTACGTTTATTTGTTTTTATTGCTCTGCAACATTGACAAGCAATTGAGAAGAATAAGAAGAGAACGAAGAGAGAAAAACTATCAAAAAAAAGACCAACACAACACAACACTCCTTACAAAACCAAACACTCATACGACCCGTTGCACATGCACAAACAAACATTATTTCTTATGTGAGCATAACATGAGTATAATATGATGAGTGGTTGATACTCACATGAGAAGATGGGGTTTTATTTTCTTTCTGCTTGTAATTGTATCTGTATTTATATGGATATGTAAGTTTTTGTTAGTGTTTACACAAGTTATTATATTTAAACCATAATGTTTTTCAATATAATGTTGCTGTTGCTGTTACTCTTTCTCTTTCTGTTTGTATTTGCTGTTGGGTTTGTGTTTGCGTTTGTATAAATCAATGAATCAATTGCAATTTGTTCAGTGTGATACAAGAAAAAAGAAAAACGTTGAATATTGTTTTCTTTATTGCTGCTGTCATTGTTGTTGTTGTTCTTGTTATTGGTGTTGATGATACAATAATTTTTTTTATGAAAATATTTATATTTTAATTTGGTTTTTTGTTTTTCGAGATTTATTTTTCCGTTCTATTTATTTGTTGTTTTCATTTCAACACTTTTATCAATCAATATTTTACACCATGAATGATTGCAATACTTTTTTTTATTATCTCTTCGCTGTTTAAATCAAATTATTGGCGGTATATTAAATTTGATGAACGATGTGTAACAAAGACTTAAAGACAGTGTTAGGACAGGCTTCTTCAAATTATATAGAAATGAAGAGATTATCTTTCTTCTAAAATAATCTAGTAGGCACTATATTGGCTTACTAGACGAGAACTCGTGATTCAAACCACAGGTCAGACAACTCGAACAAAACAAAATATGAACAAATATTTCTTACGGAAATTTCTTCGCAACAGTCTTCAGGCAAACGGTAGATCCAGTCAATGATAATTAATCTCTCTCTCTCTTCATTGAAACGATATAATGTAAGATGTATTAGACGCAAGCCAGTTATTCAAACCCCAGGTCGGACATCTCAAACAAAACAAAATAGAAAAAATATATTTCTCTAGGCGTCTTTCTTCCAGCAGTCTTCTGGCAAAAACTCTGGTAGTAAAAGAAAAATTGCCACGTTAAGTTTCTCAAAAAATCTGTCGTTCGGAATCAACTTTAAACTGTAGGTCCCGCCATTCATATATAAAATTTACACACACAATACGAGTGCTTTGAGAAGATAGGTTGTAATCTTGACTAAAGGGTAGTAATGACCAATCAGGTTAGAAGTAAGTAAGTGGACTCCTTAGATAATCATAATGGGCTGTATCAGGTGAAAAACTCGAACAAAACGAACTATGAACAAATATTTCTTTTTGCGGATTCTTCTCAGCTGTCTTCTGCCAAAACTAAAATTGCCTTGAAAACCTTCTTAAAATTTGTATTTCGGAGTTGACTTTAAAGTGTTGCTCCCGCCACTAATAAATAAAATTAACGCACACAGCATAAGTCGCGTGAGAAGCTAGGTTGTAATCCTGAAACTGAAGGGTTGTAATGACCAATTACGTACGTACGTTACGTATTTAAGTTAATGACACACTTTAATAGATAACACTCCGCTATCAATTTCGATTTACACGATGCTTTTACTGCAAATATCAAACTTTCTTTTTTTAAAACTTCACAAAGCTTTTTACTACAGCCGACTGGTAACTTTACCTTTCAGTATATTTATACATCATTTATTTTCGATCTGGCAACGTTAAAAATCGTATTTTCTTCATATGACACATCAATTCTTTCCAAATCAGTATTTCTCCAAAGTATCGTATAGAAATCCAAGACTTTGAACACATAAACGAGAATGGAATATTGATTACTCGAGTTTGTACTAATAATGGCTTTGAACATATCAAAACGTACGTACGTTTCCTTTTGATTGCCACATAGAGTAAATTGAGATAAGAAAAGAAATACGACTTGATGTAAATGGACCTCATAAGTAACAGCATCAAGCAGCAAAAGACAGAGCGACAGCCGAATAATATGGGACAGCTGTAAGGGAATGACCGTAAGAAAGAAAAATGACCGTAAGAAAGATCCTAAAGGGGACGATTTTTTTATGTAGAGAGATTATTGGCGATACGGTTCGACTACAAGTTTTATTTGATCGCTGTCCTACGTAAGAAGTTCGGTCAAGTGCGAGTTAGTGATGATAGTGAGCTGTATAATCTCCTCAACAACATGGACATTGTACAGCATATTAACATCCAGCGGCTGCGATGGCTCAGCCCTGTTGTTCGAATGGAGCAGGATGCTCCGGCAAGACGGGTATTTGCTGAAGTCGGCTAAGAGGACGACCTTGTTTGCGTTGAAAGAACCCAATCGAAGAAACCATATCATCGTTTGGTGAGACCAACTGGCGTAGGCGCTCAAGAAGCAGAGGCGCCTGGACGGATGTGTTAATGCAGGCCGAAATCTGTTAATCGGATTGTTAAAGGCCAATTAAATCAGTAAGTAAGTAAATGGCTTGAAGGGAGCGCCCGTGTTGCCGCATATCCCTTAAAAAGATCCTAAAGGAGTCAATTTTTCTTGTGTGGAGAGATAAATGGCAATACGATTCGATTCCATTGGAACTGTTAAATGATCACTACCTACATACATACATACATAATTGGTCATTACAAACCTTCAGTCATGATTATGGACCTATTTTCACCTAGTTTCACACTTATGTTGTGTGTGTTAATTTTATACATGAGTGGTGGGACCTACAGTTTAAAGTCGACTCCGAACGACAGATTTTTGAGAAACTTTTCATGGCAATTTTATTTGCTCTCAGAGTTTTTGCCAGAAATCTGTTGAGGGCAAATCACCGAGGAAATATTTTTTTCATATTTTCGTTTTTAAGGCCTGACCTGGGATTTGAACCGTAGCCTTACGTCTAATAAGCCAACACACTACCTACTAGACTACGGCAAAGGAAAATTAACAAAGAACACTTGAACCTAAAATTAATAACAAGATATTTAGGAGCACTAAACCCTTCATACTCTCCTATTACATTTGCCAGAAAGGTCTCTAAAGGTCTGCCAAAAGTTTATTACTGAGTAGGGTGCTGTATAAACTGAATATGATTGCCCATAACATTTCTTTTGAAATCAATTGCAACTCAACATCAATGACAATGTTTATACAAATCTATGTGTCTGCATATCACTTACATATATACATACAGATGTATTTATCGCATAGCACTGCTCATTTTGTGTTGCAGTTGTTTGCTAGTTGTTGTTGTTTTACAATTTCGAGTGGCATTTTTAATGTTTAAAAATGCGTGCGTATTTTAATTTGATTTTATTTTTTTACAAAACAAAAAAATTAAAATTTCAAAAACAACAACAACAAAAATTATAAACATATAAATAAATAATAAAATTAATAATAATAATAAATACATACAATATTTATGTATGTATTCATATGTGTATGTAGGCAAGACCATACACATAATAAGCTGTGTTCAGTCATCAATATTTCAGCCGAATGAGTGTGAAACTGCAGTCATTTCATCAGTCGTTTTCATGTTTTTTTAATGAATTGCTGCAATTCGTAATAATAAAAAAGAAGAAGAAAATAAAATTTAAATCAACATGAAATTAAATTTTATTACAAAAAAACAAACAAATATTTTTAATGCTGTTTACTGCGGTTGTTTATCAATTAAAAATTTTTGCAGATTTCTGTTCATTTTTATGAAATAAATTCATACAAAAATTTTTTATTTTAATTTCTTTCTTTTTTTAATTTTTAATTTTTTAACATATTTTTTTAGCACGTACATATGTATTTGAGAGTAATAAAGAAATAAGTGGGCCACACAAATGCATAACAAAAGTAAAATTGCATATAAATTACATATCATTGACACACTTATTGATGAAATAAGCTAATGAGATAGTTTTGAAGTGATTTTTTTTTGGTTTTTAAATAAATTTTTAATGTTGATTTAGAGCATAAGAAGTGGTTTTAAAAATGGTAGATAATTAGCTTTAATTAACGGTATGAAATGGAATAAAATATGATGAAATGAAATCAAAAGTTTTAAATAATAAGGGGTGGGATGTGTGATATACTTATACTTTCGTGGAAAAGTTGTTGAAGTCTACAGAAAAACGAAATTGTTTATTTATCTTTTATTTTTTTCTACCAGTTTGGTTAGGAGACAAGAGCATGATCCTGAAACTTCCAAATGACTTCTTCTATCCCTTTTTAGCTGAAGTCAAAGTGCAACAAAACACCACTTTAATTTGAGATGGGGTTTTTCCTAATCCTACAGCTTCAAAAGGTCTAGATTATGGTATCTATTGCCATAGAAAGTCATTTGGTAATAAATTTTAACTTCGGTCATGAGTGGTTTCGTGGACTTTTTCGAAGTTTAATTCCTTTTATGGAAATTTCGTCTCGTGTGCTACATACGTACATTAAAATTGGTCATTACAACGCTTCAGTCAGGATCACGACCAAGCTTCTCACACCACTAATGTTGTGTGTGTTAATTTCATAAACGAATGCCGAGACCTGATGTTTAAAGTAAACGCAGGACGACCGATTTTATATGAAACTTTTCATGACATTTTTTTACGCTCAGAGTTTTTGCCAGAAATCTGCTGAGAGGAAGCCACCGAAGTACCGTGAACCGTGGCCTCACGTCTAATAAGCCAACACCCTACCTACCTATCTATAATACGACGACTTCAATGTGTAACAAAGCACTTCATTGCTTTAAAACCTTGTTTCGGCCAATTTCAGCTTCAAAATGTCTAGCTTATGATATCTATTGCCCCAGAAAGTCATTTGGCATAAGACAAGAACTTCATTCATGAGTGGCTTTCTGTCCTGATTCAAAATTTAATCCTTTTAAGGAGATTACGTCTCGTGAACTAAATTCAATAAAAATTGGAGTATAAAACTTCATGATGAGGAGACCTATTATGACACAGATTATGGGTGAAATACGCAAATAATACTAACAGTAATACCTAACTGACTTGGGGTCGCCGTAGTCTAGTAGGTAGTATTCCATTCTACGTAAGGCCACGGTTCAAAAACCAGGTCAGACATATCTGACAAAACGAAAAAAAATATTTTTTCGACGACTGTTTCACAGCAGATGTCCGGCAAAAACTCTGAGAGCAAATAAAATAAAACTGCCATGAAAAGTTTCTTAAAAATCTGTGTTTCAAAGTCGACTTTAAACTGTAGGCCCTCTCAATCGTATATAAAATTAACACACACAATAAAAACGTGTGAGAAGCTAGACCTTAATACTGACTGAAGGGTTTAATAACCAATTAAAACAATCTGGCTTCTATCCAGATTACTTGCCAGATAACATGCATCACTTGTCAAAATACTATTTAATACCCTGCCCAGTTTAATTTGCAAATTGTTCCCTCTAGGCGCTTCTCTATCCTATCTGAGGTTCTTCCGATCTTGGGAGAAATTGACCATAACATGACTAAAACTCAGAATTATAATTGAATTTCTTAATTCCAAGACTTCGAAAATTCTGCAGACAAATACAGAGACAGTTCAGATCATAACAATGTGGTAGGCAGTGCAATATTCTCCCAAGTGATCTAGATATCTATTCTCATGGATTAGTGCGCGATACTAATGGATGAAATTTTGTGGCTGTCCCATTTGGAAGTGTCCGTTTCTGGCTTTAGACAGTATCTTTCATTTAGATCATCCTTTCCAGAGCTGCTGTTCCTTAATCATTAATCGATCAGAAGGCTCATTAAATATTTAGGCTTGATTCCAAAATGATTCTTTACAACAATGATCTAATGCTGAATGATCATCTTAGTTTTGAACCAGAAGAGAGGTCAACACAAAATCGTATAAGATTGTTACTTGTTTAAGGCCAAGCATATAATTAAGACGACTAGAATTAGCCAATATAGGATTAAAGCTAGAATTAGCAGAACACTTACGGAACGTTTGTTTCGGTAGGCATTGAATACCAAAAAAAGTCCTACTATAGTCTTGAGTTGAGCTACATCAGTTATGTAATGTTGAACAGACGATTACAAACACACAACTTACCATGTACATACATAATTGGTCATTACAACCCTTCAGTCAGGATTACGACCTAGTTTCTCGCACCAGTTATGTTGTGTGTGTTAATTTTATACATGAGTGGCGGGACCTGCAGTTTAAAGTCGACTCCGAACGACAGATTTTTGAGAAACTTTTCATGGCAATTTTTATTTACTCTCAGAGAGTTTTTGCCAGAAATCTGCTGAGAAGTCGCCGAAAAAATTCTTTTTGTATTTTGTCATTGATGTCTGGCCTGAGACTCGAACCCTGGCTTTACGTCTAATAAGCCAACACACTACCTACTAGACTACGGCGACTTCAATCTTACCATGTAGCGGAAGTAATATATTCTTGGTGTCAAGTATCAAATATTTATAATTTTGTCAAAAAATATTTAAAAATGAAAACATCATTACCTTCTTCCATTGTCTTTTAAATCCCTAAAGTCTGTAAATAATACTTTAAAAAGATATCCAAATCTGTTTGTAATGACATTGTAATTTTATTTTATTTCCTTAAAATCTAATAATCTAATCAAATTATTTTAAATAAAGAAGAAAAACAAAAACAACAAACTTTCTCTCTCTCTCTCTGTCTCTTGTATTAACAACAAACAATATCTGTTTAATAAAGTAAAAAATTATTTAATTTTCCATCACACCGCACAACAGCAACAGCAGGCAGCATTCGGCAGGCAGGCAGCAACAGCAAATCTTTATCAAACAGCCTCCTACAAATTAACCTGGGAATTGAAAAAATAAATCCAAGAGAAGAGAGAAAAAAAACGGAAAAAAATTCAACACCAGCTACAACGATATCATCATTTTTGCACAATGACTGCCACTGGGAGTGATTACAACACCAACAGCAAAATACAAAAAAAACAACAGAAACAGAAACAACAACCAACAACCAACAGCAGCAGTTGAGGGACACAAAATAATGTTGCAAATACTCGTGTAATGCTGACATACAATACGAGGCGAAACAACAACAGCAACGTAACGTAATGTAACGCAACAACGCTTGAACAACAGGTGTAAAATTAATAAAATGCCACTGAATTAAAGCCATGCTCATGCCACTTGATATACTACGTACATACTTACACATTGGCAGTGTGTTGCTGTATAACGGCAGTACAAAATAATAAAATGAATAAACAACAACAGTAGCAACAGTAGCAACAACATCCGCCCAAAGGTGGCAAAATGAAAAATGATGTTAATGAAATAAACATGTTTTATTGAGAGAAGATTTTCACTTAACACTCTATATGGCAAGCATTGTGCTGCAAGGTATTGAGGGGTGAGTGGAGTATTTGGAGGCCACACAAATTTTTCTTTTTTCATCATTTCTTTGGCAAAAGCTTTGATGGTTTTTACGTGGCAATGATTATCATTTTGGGAATTATTTTGTTAATTTTTTTCTCTCTCTCTCACTCTCTCTCTCTCTCTCGCATTGCTACTTCGAATTTTTTCTTATGTTTGATATGATAAATGTAAAATCGTGTTAAAACCACCATCATTAGGGGATTGATAATGATGGGAAGGTGGCCACTGGCTTATAAGCTATAAAAGAATAAAAGTCTGAGCTCTTTTAAAGAAGCAATTAATTGTTTTCGTTTGCAATCTTTAGATTTAAATGAAAAACTAAGATACTGGTGCTTTGCTCTTACATCGCTTAACATTAAAATTATAAACAAAAGCTACAAAAATAAAACAATGCAGTAAACGAAACTTTTAACAAGTTATTGTACAGCTTTATATAACAACAGACACCAGCATAAAAAATGGTAAACATGTAAACAAAAATACAACAACAACACTACAAGAGTAAATTTAAACAAAATACACAAACAACAGTAATGAAACAACGATGTTTACATTTATAGACATCTCGAGAAGGCGAAGCTACGAACATTCGCCTTCAAGAACATTCATCAGATTGTTTACGTTGCCATATAAAAGGCAAAGCAAAGCAGGCAAATGAGTTAGTAAAAGTTCAGTCAGCCTTGTGTGAAGATGCGGTGTGTTTAAAGAGAGTAATTGGTTTGAAGATCTTCGTTACAAAGATCTGTCGAACCAATGTCTAGTAATTCTTATGGTTTATGCAAAGGGTGTAAACAGAGGAATAACAAAGAAAATCAATTGTTGTTGTTAACATCAAGTTGTGAACAGTGGCACACAGAATTGTGCGAATAATAAAGAATTTTAATTAAAAACTAAACATAAATGTATTCTTTTTTAATTGCAATCTATGAGCTCCTATTTTAAACGTTTTTAAAAGGTATAAACGTAACAATATAATCGAAACTGGTTATTCATTTGGAAGAACTCTTGTTGCCATGATCTGTTGTCTAAGAAAAAAGCCCAAAGGTGTCAAATGGCAACATTTTGGCTACCAGTTTACATCACCTCCACGTAATATGAACATGTTCTCAAATCCATTGGGCAGAATATCCAAAAAGGCATGAGCTGTGTGACACATAGCGCCGTCCTCTTAAAAATTCACATCTTTAATGACTAGATCATCCTACTGCGAGCAAATAAAGTTGGTAATCATTGATCCGCCATTGACAGTAATAGCCTGACCGGAGTAGTTCTACTAGAAATATGGTTTGATGTCGCCGACGACCTAAAATCCACAACAGACAACTTTTTTGGGATGCATTGGACGTTCTTGAATCTCATGTGAATTGTTACCGGCTCAATTCTGAAATTTTCTTTTGTCACATATCCATTCATCCCGAAGAGGACCTCAATGTTGAAATTGATTCTCCATGAAAATTAGGATCAGTTTTCAACTGCTCCAGAGCACATTCAGCAAACAGAAGTCGTTTTCTATGGTAGTTTAACTTAAATTCTTGATGTAATTGAATTGTGTATGGCTGTATTTTCCAGAAATCTGCTGTGAAGAGTGGCCGAAGAAAGAAATTTTTTTTGCAGATTTCGTTTTATTGGAACTAGACGGTGGAAGATAAAACAATGGAAGAAGAAACAACTAAACTACCACGGCAAGACCGCTGGAGCTAGATGGAAGAATTTGTGAAAGAGAGAAATTTCGACTAATAAGCGAACATACTATCTACCAGATTAAGGCGACTTCATTTGTAAACTCTAAGCTATTGCAATAATTTGATTTATAATTATTATAATTATCTCAGATCCACACGTACTGGACAATAATATCGGGTCTTTCAATCCAAGTGTGAGTAAGATATCATCGATATATTTTATTCGTTTGAGAGATCTAGTGATGCCATTATTTATAGCATATAACATCGTTCAAATGTCCGCCACGGCTTCTCTAAATGGAGCGCTTCCGATACATACATAATTGGTCATTACAACACTTCAGTCAGGATTACGACCTAGTTTCTCACACCACTTATGTTGTGTGTGTTAATTTTATACATGAGTGGCGGGACATACAGTTTAAAGTCGAATCCGAACGACATATTTCTGAGAAACTTTTCATGGCAATTTTTATTTACTCTCACTTTATGTCAGAAATCTGCTGAGAGAAAGTCGCCGAAGAAATACTTTTTGTATTTTGTTTTGATTTCTGGCCTGAGGCTCGAATCCTGGCTTTACGGCTAATAAGCTAAAACTAAACTACCTATTAGAGCGTGTCCGATATGTTCAATTATTCACGACTCTAAATCATAAATTGAATAGAATTTGACGGATAGCATGAGTTATATTAGCTTTGAGGACCACGGTAGTATTATTGCATACATTCATAATTAATAATTACAACCTTTCAGTCAGTATTATGACCTAGCTTCTCATACCCCTTATTTTGTGTATGTTAACTTTACCAAAAGTAGCGGGACCTACAGTTTATAGTCGATTCCGAACGAAAGATTTGTGAGAAATATTTTCATGGCAATTTTTATTTACTCTCAGAGTTTTTCGCCAGAAATCTGGTGAGAATTCTCATATACCTACGCCTTATAAATCCACACAAGCGAGAGTCAATTGGAATCAAATCGCACTATCTCGATAGGCAGTGCATATTACCTTCACATAAAATGACCGTGCATTCAAGTCACTCCAGCAATAGATCAAATGTGGCATCAGCTTTGTAACACTTAGCATCGTTCTCTTAAAACTACATATCGTTGGCGTCTACATCATGCAACTCAGAGTGAAAGAAGTTGGTAAACATCGAGCTATAGTTCCCACTGTTGACAATTATAGCTGGGCTAACGTCGTACTCAATGAAATATGGACCGATGATGCCACCAACTAAACATCTACACCGAGCACCTAGTATTTCCAGAAATATTATATTTTTTAGAGCCATCTATCGAAACATTTCTAAAAGAAACTAAAATAAGCTGGTCAAAAAACTCTTTCAACACTTTTCTGTTTGAAAAGATTTCAGGAAATACTATGCTTTGGCATACTTCTCTTTACAGAAACAACAAAAAAAAAAGAAGAGCAAGGTTGCAAATGATATCATTAACATATTTTGTTAAATTTTCCAACATAATAGATTTGTTTACAACATATTCGGCACTCTGACTATTTTGCGTATGTTTTAAGCCTCCTACCTCGCCTTTAGCTGTTATTTCTTCGCATTTTTGCCACTTCATAGCTGACAAGGGAATTAATGGAAATGCAAAATCATGTAACAAAACCAATGGAATTTTTCTTTCTAATTAACTTTTCTAATACGAACAATCCCAGAAGGAAGTCATAAATGATTAATTTTACATGTACAAACGAAATAAGTATCGTGTATTAATGATTTGCCAAATCTATAGGTCATAAGAGCTATTAAGAGATTTTACGCGATGTAGGAAAAAAATGTAGAACAGCTTACTTAAGGCTGTAGGAATGTAGGAAAATAAATGGCGGCCTAACAACTGATTTTAATTAATTTATCATGTCATGGCTATTGTTTGCTACCAACAGAGAAACATTAATTTCCAGGATTTTTTTGTAATCAAAGTACCAACACTTCACATCATATTTATTAAATTTATTTCAATTTTTTGCTGCTAAAACAATGGCAAATAATAGAAGTTATTTGAATAATTTTTTTGTATTGTCTGTCTAATGCACTTTTTTGATTTCACAATTTTCAATTTCATGTCATTTTCCTTGTCTAGAAAAAAAATTAGATTTTCCCTCTCATTTCTAGCTGCATATTCTAGCCCGGGCATTATTTTATTTGCAGCAAAAATAAACTTCCGACTCGATCTGATAATAAAATCTCTTCATGAATTTTTAATAAATTTTTGTAAAGTTTCAAACATGTTTAATGCAAAATCACTTTACTACTCCAGCCCAGCATTTTTCGAAAGCATTACGTGTCGTGCCATGCCATGCCGTTCGACAGTAAAATGAATAGAATTTTCCTGTTGACAACTTGTGACAATTTTCATGTTGAAAGTAAATACGAGTGGTTTTAAACTAAACCAAAAAAAAATAAAAAATCCAACACAAATCAATTCGAAATGAGTCATAATGTTGAAAAGCAAAATTTTTTAAAATTTCCTGAAATAAAATTCATAGAAAAGGGATAAGATTTTTTGACAGCAACCATTACGGTTATGTATCAGAAACATATTGTTACGTTTTTACCTTTTTAAAAACGTTTAAAATATGAGCTCGTAGATTGTAAATAAAAATTGTATTCAATACAACACATACGATACAAAGTCATGTGAATTGGCCAATTATTTCATTATACTGGTATGCGATATTGATCTTAACTTCTGTAGGTGGTTAGGAATCTTGAGTTTTTATAGTTTTTGATATTCAATCCACTAATCGGATAGGATTTTTGGTAAAATAATCTTTAGTTTTAGTTAAAATTCTTTATTATTCGCACAATTCCTTTGTTTGTTATTCCCCTGTTTATACCCTTTGCATAAACAATAACAATTACTAGAAAACTGTGCGACAGATCTTTGTAACGAAGATCTTCAAACCACGATTATTGTCTTCAAACACCGCGCGTCTTCACACAAGACTAACTGAACTTCACTTACTCTGTCGCCTGCTTTGCCTTGTCTTTTATATGGCAGAGTAAACAGTCTGATTAATGTTCATGAATGAATGTTCTCTATAAATGTAAACATCATTGTTTCATTATTGTTGTTTGTGTATTTTGTTTACATTTATTCTTATAGCGTTTGCTGTTGTATTTTTGTTTACTTCTTTACCATTTTTTATGCTGGTTTTCGTTATATTAAGCAGTACAATAATTTGTTAACAGGTTTGTTTAATGCATTGTGTTGTTTTTGTAGCTTTTGTTTATAATTATAATGTTAAACGATGTACAAGCAAAACACCAGTATCTAGATTTGTCATTTTGAGAACAATATATTTAAAATACAATATTTAGCGGTAAAATTCTGATAACGACCAGAATAAACTCTAGTAATTTGAACTAGTATTTTAATTAAAGATTCCCAGAAATCATTATGCGGACCTACTGCAATCAGATTTTATAAAAAGTGTGTTTAATATTCAACAAAAAGGTAACCGTATAGCACCTAATAATAATGGCAATATGTTATATATTAGAGCTGAGTCATCATATACCATGATAGATGCCATATCAGTGAGTAAGAAGAGAAGATATACTGCTTACACATTCACCTTAGTTCATACGATCCATTGTCAACCATCGTAATCCTATGAAAGAAAATAAAGAAAAGAGCGCTGTTTTTGGCGCCCAACTAAAGATTTCTTATCTAAGATTATAAAACTTATTCCAGTTATTTCCTAACAGCCACAGAAAACAGTCTTTATCTTTACAATTCCAATTCATATTCATATACGCTGTTAAACTCTGACTGAGAACAATGCCAACTCTACAACAATTTCCCATAAGCAAATCAATTATTATTTGCTTCATGTCATACAGTGCTACCACCGTCAATTGATGGCTACGCATTCTCTTCATTCTGTCAGAGCCCTTGCCCCTTCGCTTGTTCTCACCAACTGGCAAGATCATCTACTTTCTTGTTCCCAATCCAACAGCAGCTAGTTCGATTTTTATCATACTAGGCCTATTCATTTGCTCTTTTCAGTCAACTAAAATCATTTAGAAACCTGTTATTAAAAGACGTGAGGCCAATTTAATTTCATTATATAGTTTAAAAACAAAACTGCAGCTCGTAACTCTCATGGCATCAATCTAAATTAGAAATTTTTTACAGTTCCAAGAGGCCGTATCCTTTACCCAGTTTCAAGCCATACGTGATAATAAAAATTCCTTCCTATTCCAAGAGAATTTTTTTACAATAAGAGACGTCAAATATTGTAGTCAGTAGTTCGTTTAAAAAATTTGATCCTTATGTAAAGAGAAAAGTTGTTGATAATATTTATGTGACTGCCCGGGTGCTGCATCTAAAACCCAGGTTCCCTTAGGCAAATAACACTAAAGCATATAACTCTAAGAGTTCAGCTACTGTTTGTCTTAAGTGGTCAATCCTTTAGTCGGGATTACAACCTAGCTTCTCACACCATGTTGTGTGCGTTAATTTTACCCATAAGTTTTTTGACGGTTTCCTCTCAGCTATCTTCTGGGAAAAACTTTAAGAGTAAAATAAAATTGCCATGAAAGAGTTTCTCAAAAATCTGTGGTTCGGAATCACTTGTGCATAAAATTAACACACGCAATAAAAGTGATGTTTGAAACTAGGTTGTAATCCTGACTAAAGGGTTGTAATGACCAAATATGTATTTATGTACGGAAATGATTGTGGAGAGTCACTTTATCCGGAAACTGATCCTAACAGCTCTGTTATCGTCAATAACCATATTATTACCAAAAAAATATTTTAAGACCTACACAGGAGATGATCTCATATGAGTATGTATGGAATAACAGAAAGATAGCTTTAAGAGAAGGGAAAGAGGGGTAGTGTACGACAAATGTTATTTTGAAACATTAGTTTTTTGACCTGATTGATATGCGATTTCACTAAGACGGTGCCAGAAGCTAGATAACATGTCCAACTTCGACCTTATTACATGAGAAATTTTTCGGCGAGAGTAATTTCTCTTTTTGTGGACATCAACGCATTATCTTTGTGGGTAGATCATGCGATTTGATGCCGTTGGCCCTTTCTCGTTGGGCTACATCAAAGACACAAACCATATTAAACGCCGAAATACCACCCGAAATGTGGAAAAAATTGGGTGAAACATCGACAGCTGTAATCTTTCCAGAGGCGGTCATTTAAATAATATTTTGTTTGCAACATGTTTTTAACTTTACTTTAGGAACCGAAAAATGGATGGGACCTTTAATAGTGCCCCTTACCACTCCTCTAACAGCGCTATACCTAACAGCACAGCCGCCTACATACATGCAGATAAGGAGAAATCTTTATAATGGATGATTTTTTAAGAGCTATAGGAAAATTTTTCAAAAAAAAAAGCACATAAAATTCAGAAAAATGCATGAAATCTTTATTTGAATCGATAGTACGGTCCATATAATTTAATGTTTAAAGATTATTTCATGCAAATGTTGACCGCAACTGCGCCTCAAATCGACGCCTCCGTTCTATAACATTCTAAGTCGAAAAAGTGTGTTTTGAGTTATAAGCTCTCAAAGTTTTCGCGCGACATACGACTATATGGGTATTCGAAGTAGATTTTTCCCTATAACGTCTGAACGGATCGGCGCATCTTAACCAAATTTTGACAGTATTTAAGTTAGAGGACGTAGAATTTAATTTTAACATTAAAAACGTTCTAAGTACACGTCGAAATGGTCCATCCGCTTAGTCCAATTTTGGCATACTCTTTCCAACATTTCGGCCGGTATCTCACGAATAAATGCTTCAATGTTGTCTTCCAATGCGCCAATTGAAGCGGGCTTGTCTGTATAGACATGAGCTTTAACATAGCCCCACAAAAAATAGTCTAAAGGCGTTAAATCGCACGATCTAGGCGGCCAATTGACCGGTCCCGAACTTGAAATAAAATGTTCACCGAATTCGCCTCTCAATAAGTCCATTGTTACGCGGGCTGTGTGGCATGTGGCACCGTCTTGTTGAAACCACATGTCATGCAAGTCAAGCTCTTGCATTTTGGGCAAAAGAAAAGTTGGATATCATCTCACGGTAGCGCTCACCATTCACAGTTACGTTACGATTCGCAGCATATTTGAAGAAGTACGGTCCAATGATGCCACTAGCCCATAAACCGCGCCAAACTGTGACTTTTTCTGGATGCATTGGTAGCTTTTGCAATGCTTCTGGTTGATCTTCACTCCAAAATTGACAATTCTGCTTATTTACGTATCCATTGAGCCAAAAATGCGCTTCGTCGCTGAACACAATTCTTCGATAAAGAAGTGGTCCAAGAGTCCATTCACCAAAAATTCTGCTTCACACCTAAATCCTTCCGCACAATTTTTCACGTTGTTGAGTAACAGAGGCCCAATTGCTGCAAACGGCGACGAACCGATAATTGATGGTCATCATTAACACTGGCCGATACAGCTGCGATATTTTCTTCAGTTCGCACTCTACGTAAGCGTGTTGGTGGTTTAATGTCCAACAATGTAAATTTGGTGTGAAATTTAGTCACAATAGCCCGAATACAAAAAACAAAAATTGCTACAAACATTTTTTCAAAAATCTGTCATTCAGAGGCGACTTTAAACCATAGGTACCGCCACCCATGTATAAAATCCACACACACTACGTAAGTTGTGTGAGAAACAACGTCATAACCCTGACTGAAGGGTTGTAGTGATCAATTATGTTATGTAAAGTAAATGAATTTTAAAACATTCTCAACAATTTTTTAATGCCTAAATTACCTTTACCTTGAAATTGTATTTCACTTTTTTCTTTTTAGTTTTTTAGATTAAAAAATCCATAATAATAATAAATTTAAATAAATAACGCATAATATTTAAATCTCTATAAATGTTTTGATAATCCCCTAGAAAAAAAATCTGCCGATTATTTTAATAAGAGCCACAACAAAAACAGTATAAAAGACTGGCATAAATTGACTTCATTTTATTTGAATTTCTATAACGATGATAATCTGTTAAAGCAAATATTTATTTAAAAATAATAAAAAAAATAAAATAAAAATTAAACTGAACTAAAATAATAACAACAAAAACAAATAATAAAATAAAGCATAGAAATAACAATAAAAGAAAATTAAAAAAAAAACTAAAAATGAAATGAAATTTAGAATACAAAAAAGGAGGTCAATTGGAAATCGTATAAGAGGAAGGCAGTTTATTATTGCATTTAAAAAAGTTTCATTAAAACTAATAAAAATATTTAATAAATTTATGCAATAAAACACAATCATAAACTATTTAAATTTAAATAAAAATTTATTTCATTCATTTGTATTTTCCTATACACCCTAAAACACTTTCATTTTCTATTGGAAAACCTATAGAAAAACTCATATTGCATGTCGACATATATACATATAAATTATTGAAGAAAATATTGAATTTTAATTGGCAAAATAAATAATAAATGTCTGATAAAAAATCTGTAAAAATCATTTAAAACCATCTAATAAAACATAAAAACAATTTGATTCGATAAATTTTTTGTGCATTTTTTCTAGTTTTTTTTGTTTTTTATTTGCATGTAAAGTAATAAAAGAGAATTTGTTTTGCAAATAATTGTTAGGCAAACAAACAGTAGAAATCATTGGCAAAACATAAAAACAAAAACTAGAAAAACATAGAAAAAAAGTTTCAAATTCGAACACACTATAGTGTTACCAATGATTGAACTTCCGTTTCCGCTGTTCATTTGAATTACACACACACCAACATTGTTACATATGTATACGTGCAATGTGGTCGAAGAAATAAAAAGAAAACAAAACTCAGTTTCTAGTCTCTGAAATGTGCAATTAAAGTGTTGAATTCCAATCAGGAAAAGAAATAGAAATCAGTAGAGAACCTTAATGCCGTTTTATATGTTGCACTATGGGGAATATTTGATGATTTGAGATTTTCAAAACACATTGTTATAGATCTGCTATCAGTATAATCTCTTCTCCTCCATACATTTTGCCCTGATCGACAGTTTTTGCTAAAAGATAGCAGAGAGGAGAGAGTCAAAAGAAATATTGCATTGGCTCTCCTGTTAGACTATGGCGACTTCAATAATGACAATTTCCTGACCAGCATCTGATATATACCCCAGTGCCCAGTTTTGGATTCATTACTGCCATACGGATTCCAATTGTCAATTCATTCTCATCATCATGTTGTGGGTGAGTCGGATAATTGTCTTAAATTTCCACGGATTCTTGTCTAATAAGCCAATATACAATACAACACTATGGCGACTACAACAATGAAATTCCACATCCAGCATCAGATATATGTATACCCCAGCGCCCCCTTCTGGATATATTAATGCCACACCGATCTCAATTATCAATTCATTCTGATACATATATACATACATACATAAGTACATACATAATTGGCCATTACAACCTTTCAGTCAGAATTACGGAATAGCTTCTCACACCACTCATGTTGTGTGTGTTAATTTTATATGTGAGTGGCGGGACCTACAGTTTAAAGTCGATTCCGCACGACAAATTTTTTTAAAAACATTTCATGCTAATTTTATTTACTCTGAATTTTTGACAGAAATCTGCTGAGAGGAAGTCGCCGAAGAAATAATTCCTCATATTTCGTTATGTTGAATGGTGAGTCTGATAGGGGTCTGCAATATATTTCGTTTTGGATATATGGCCTCACTGATTTCAAGTATGTTTTCTGATAAATCATTCTTATTATGACTGAATCTATGTATCCATTCTGAAATATGATCACCATTCTGAATGGTATTTGGAGTAATATTTGAAGCAGACAGTCTATTACTATCCTCAAGTTATTTTAGGTTACTCTGATACGTGGCTCAAATCTCCTTTTGTTGTCATTATACAACGAAACTTTAGATTGCCTCCAAAATATTTGATTTACGAAGAGTCTCTGCCTACCTCTAGTTAGCTTTTCGCTGTGTATTCCCTTCTACAAATGCTCACTTGACCTGGGACCTTGCAGAGGTGAAATCTATTTCCAGTACCTCGCAGCCCATCTGATTTTGTGTTCCCCAACAGTCCCATTTTGACGTTGACCTGACTGTCAGATAGTATTGACCCGTTCTCTGTTTACTCTATTCATCAACATCTTTCGATGACATAAACTTACGCTTGAAAGATGCTTGCGATTAATCCCAAATGGACTCTAGGGCCAAAAATCCCGCTCCTGTCCCAATAATTATTCTCAACCGATTCGCGAATCACGGAATAGGCTCTCGAGGGTACTGCATTCATTTTGGTAATGAAGTCCCAGCGATGTTCCAAAATCATAGATTCTATTAGTTCTGCCCGGGGCAAAGTTAAGGAGCCAGCTGACGGCCACTTGATTTATGAAATCACGAAGTCCTCTGATGAATTTCATATTGGAGTCCTCAGCTAGCAAAGCTGTGGTCTTCATTCCCATGTGCAGTGGTACTTAAATAAAAGAGAACATCCAGCGCCGCTGTAGAACACATTTTCATTGTTCTTGTTATGCAAATACACGCTAGTCCTTGTTTCTTGTTCCATTTGAGTTGTTTCTCAAATTGTTGCATTACGAGTGGCGTATTTGATATGTATGATCGCTGGTTCAACCAACAGACTTCCTTTTTCATCTCTGCAGAAGGAAATTCGTGTACCAAGGCCTTCAAAATTTATATGCAAAGGAATCTAAATATCTTCACTGATAGTCAGATAACAATTAGGGCAACAACTACCAAGGATGCGGCAAAAATTACTGTCCCTTAATGTAAGAAGGCGTTTAACAATTTCTCCAGGCGAGAGACGGCCACACAATCAGGAAACTTAGTCATCAGGGATCATTGCTCAGCATTCATAAGCTCATGATGCCAATATTTTATGGCGGTTACTAAGCCAGACTTAACAAGTCTCAGGCGAATGACTGGAAAAGGTTGAGGGAATTTATGAGAGATAAAAATATCCTGAAGGAAATATGACTGTTACCCCTTCATAGTAAGAGCATGAAGGGCATGATTTCTTAAACCCATATGGTTGGTCTCTCCTATTCAATCTGCCTACTATTTGCAATACAGCACAATTATTATAAAAATAATAAAACATCGTGGATATAATTTAAAAATATTTTATAATTTCTAGCTTTAGTACAAAAAATCTTTAATTTGTAGACCCAAATAGACTTTAACATGCTTGAGACAAAAGACAAAGTGTGTTATGTTGAATACATTTCTAAAAAAGACACCAAGAAACCTTTAACCTGCAAAAATTGAAACTAAATCTCTTACAACAACTCTCCTACTCACAAATTATGCCCCGCCACATAGGGCACATAAAAAAAAATATTTGTACCTGCACAACAGTTACACTTTTATTACCACATTTTCGCACGTTTCAAATAAACAAAAGCGTTTTTTTTTTTATTTCAATTAACAACAAACATTGGCTTTACAACAACACAAGACAGAACAATAGACTCAATTTTATTCTCGGAATAAGACAACAAAAATACCAAAAAAAATATTTCATTTGATAGGCAAAAAAAAACTGAAAGAAAACCCAACTCTCTAGTCAACTCCAGTAAACAAACAACGCGAAACAGCAAAGAAAAAATACCACGGATGCTATGAAGACAGTTTTATACCCCCAGAGGTATGCCACAGCATTTTTTCTTCAGTTTCTCTTTTTTTTTTGTTTACCTGTGTTGGTTTTATGTGTTTGTTTTATTACCAACACATGTACATAATATTTGCAGAGCAAAGAAAAAACATGGGAAAAATGAGTCAAAAAACAAATTCAATTGTTACATTTCTTATAACATACTTTTAGGCTTATAAGCCTCTTTTAAGGAAAAGGAATACAAGAAATAAAGAAACACAGAAAAAAACTGTGACAAATACTGTGTCGCTACTGACTTATTGTTTCAGTTGGTTTTTAAGTCTCAATTTTAAAATGGAAATGAAATGAACCAGGAAATAGAGTTTCTTCTTAAATGAATTACTAGAGAATGAATGCGTAATAAAAATCTAATGAAGTATAAATTAATAAATTTCTTTGAAAACGAGAATAATAAGAATCAAAATATGAGTTGTAATATTTTATTTAATACATACGAGGGTTGTTATTTATATTTTATAAGGCAAAAAAAAACATTGTTAAAAAGAATTTGTTCTTTTTTCTAAGCATTATGAAGGACTGCATATAAAATCCATCTTCCATTTTGATTAAGGATTGTTTTTGAAGTGTACCTCATACATCTTCCATAGACCGATGACCGAATAAATACTTACTTTGCTCAACACCATATACATGATATAAGCAGACATTACACAGGGAAGACTTCACAGACAACTAGAGAAAAATCAGCATGATGAATGGATAGATTTCAAGAGGAGAACTGCATAGGCCAGAACATAACTATACGCATTAGAATATAACATCAATCCCTCGAACGTCATATTGCTCTTTACTTACAGTTCATAAATTCCAAGAAAGCAATCAATACCATTACAGGAGCTATATCATGGAAAACTGTGAGAAGAAAAGAAATATCTTAAAAAGAAATTTATATCAACAGATCCATGCAGTCCCTCACAGTGGGAATATCAAACAACTATTTCACACAAAAGCTAAAATGAGATAAAGGTGCCGCCTATTAACTTAACTAAAAGGTCCGCCAAATAACTTTTTTTTTGAAAATGCTTTAAAAAAACTACTGAATATTTTCTCAAATTTCTTTATTTTATTTGAAAATACAATCCTTTCGGTTAATAATGGAAAATAATTTCATTCAAATGGCTGTCTCGGCTGGCCATGCAGTAGCCTACACCAGTAGATGCCGATTTTGGCAAAAAAATCATATTTTCGGATGAAGCTCATTTTGATCCTGGCGGGTATGTAAACAATCAAAACGCATACATTGAAACGCATACATTGAAAAAGGTCATGCAGTAGCCTACACGTTCGGTCCAATTTTTAGCACATTATCGATTGTGTGTATTTCACCAATGGCTTCATGAATATTGTCCAATAAAGCGTCTATTGTCTCTGGCTTGTCGGCATAACACTTATCTTTGACGGCACCCCACAAATAATAGTCCAACGGTGTCAAATCGTAGCTCCGAGGTGGCCAAACGACATCAGCTCTACGGCTGATAATGCGATCTTCAAAAACAGGGAGCAAAACATCGAGTGTAGCTTCGGCTGTGTGGCACGTAGCGCCGTCCTGTTCCTCCTCTTCAATTTTTGTGAACAAAAATTCGTTCAACATGGCCCGATAACGATCGCCATTGACTGTAACGGCCACTCCTTGCTCATTTTTGAAGAAAAATGGCTCAATTATGCCTCTGGACCAAAATCCGCTCCAAACAGTGACTCGTTTTGGGTGCGTCGGCTTTTTCAATGTATGCGTTTCAATGTATGCGTTTTGCTTGTTTACATACCCGCCAAGATCAAAATGAGCTTCATCCGAAAAGATGATATTTTTGCCAAAATCGGCATCTTCTGGTGTAGACTACTGCATGGCCAGCCGAGGCAGCCATTTGAATGAAATTATTTTCCATTATTAACCGAAAGGATTGTACTTTCAAATAAAAAAAGAAATTCGAGAAAATATTCAGTAGTTTTTTTTAAAGCATTTTCAAAAAAAAAAGTTATTTGGGGGACCCTTTATATACCATCGTGCTGGATGATATCATAAGCAAAATCCGTTCCGAAAGAAGAAAAGGATTGGGATTACATGGAATTGGAATTACACTCCCGTATAATATTCCCAGCATGCAAGCATAAGTACAAAACTGGGAAAGATAAGTGAGCAATAATGGACTTGAAATAAACGTCAAGAAATCTAAAGTCCTGGTATCGTTCATGATGATATCATGCAACAAGGGCAACCAGTACATACTGTATATAAATACTTGATCCATAAATTGAAATGAGAAGAAATTACTCTGCATTAAATTTGTGTCACATACCATGCAAGTTTTTCAATCGCGTGAAACCCCTACTGATTATCGGTAGAATTGAACATCGTTGAAATATCCTCCACGGCTTCTCTGGGTGGAGCGTATCCGAATCAATATAAATTTTGCGGACTATGTTGGCTTTAAGTACCACTGTGGTTTGTGTCTTCTTCGTATAAATCTGAGACTGAAGAAACCCGCGCAAGAACAAGTCTGACAGCGTCAACTAGCACGATCTTGGTGGCTAGTTAAAATTATCTCCGCGTGAGATGACAAAGCCCTCAAATCACTGGTGCAGAATATACAATTCATAATCTTCAATGGGTTATTTTTGAGATCTTTTTGAAAAAGATATGTCCCAACGACGGCTTTTAATCGTAAAGCGCACTAAATAATCAGGTTTTCCGGATCTATTGCTTTTTCGATCTTCACTGCCGGATGTTAAATAAGCTTCAACGCTGAACAAAATTTTATTCTGAAAATCAGTTGGATGTGGTAAATCCAAATGTAATATTCGCCATAACGAGAGCTGAGAGCGCTGTAAAAATTAAAAATTCCACCACAAATTCTCTATTAGAGCCAATGTTTTCAGCAGCGCTTATATTGCGATGATTTGTATACTTGTTCGCGTTCAGTATGCCGAAAAAATTAGTAAATAACACACGGATATATCTTGTAAATGTATTAATTGCCGGAGCCTAGTAAGTAGTGTGTTGACTTATTAGACGTGAGGCCACGGTTCAAACCACAGATCAGACATCTTCAACAAAACGAAATATGAAAAAATATTTCTTCGTCGACTGCCTCTCAGCAGATTTCTGGCAAAAACTCTGAGAGTAAATAATATTTCCATTAAAAATTTCTCAAAAATATGTATAAAATTAATTAATTAATTCATGTATAAAATTAACACACACAACATAAGCGGTGTGAAAAGCTAGATTGTAATCCTGACTGAAGGGTTGTAATGACCAATTATGTATGTATGTATGTATGTATATCTTATAAATGGCATATCCATCATGCAGTATCTTTACAACTGCACTGTTAACTGTAGCAGCAGTAATATTCAGAAATATCTCTTCGGTTAATAAAATTATTTAAATTTCCGAAAACTTCGCTCGAATCCTTTAAAGAACTAACAAAACTAAACTAAATTAAAGTCAATACAATAATATTTTAATGATATTCAAATACTATTTTGCCAATACTTAAACTATTTTGACCACTTGCAACCATAAAATTCACTCAAACTACTCATTGTATAAGTACCTTCCACCAACCATACCCAATACTAAATATCATCGTCTCTCTGTATCCCTCTCCATGGTCAAATTGTGGGTGTTTATAAATGAATCCGTAAATGAGTTTGTGGCTATTTGTGTGTGAGTATATTATAATCAACGACGTCATCGTTCTCATCATCATTATAAACAACAGTATCATCATCTTGAGTGTATTTACTTTGAAAAGTACTTTGAGAGAGAAGAGAGTTCTTAAAGTATATTTAACCACTTGATTATTATAATTTTGCTTCCGTTTCCGTTTTTATTTATTCCTTTCCTTTAGTTATGCCTTTGTTGTTATTGCTGTTATTGTTGTGTTTATTTAGTAAAGTTTGTCCATCATTATTAAATTGAATAAACAATCAACAACAACAAGAAAGAAAATATTGAAAGAAAATCAAAATAAAAAAAATAAAAATATATGGAACAATAACCGTTATTGTAATAGAAACACAGTTGCAATAATATAACAGTAATAAAATAAAGGAGAAAAAAATATAGTAGAGTAGCAACGAAATTACCCTACATTTATTAAATTGGAAAAATGTCGTAATGTCCTGGATAATAAAAGCCTCTAACCTGTAAGGTAAATAGATATCAATTGTCTCCACTTATTTTCTTAATGGTTACTAAACTGTCATCCAATTCATCGATCATAATGCGCAGTAGCCGTTAAGCTAGTCATCAGTCTCAATACATTCCCCCTAATGTCACCTATGATTGAATAAGTGCACCAAATGTTATATTCGGGTAATTCTCGAACTGTCACAGGATTTAAGACCATCACCGGCTATCTGTCTTTTCCAAACAGCCCCAAATACATCTTCTAATCGACGCTATAAGTGTAGCCACAAAAGCTGTATTATATATACACGAATCTAATCCTATATTTGTCACCGGTCTAGAAACCCAGGCTATTCACCCTCAGAATACAATTCACTCGCTAAGTAATTTCGATGGAAACCCTACTGGTCGGAGACTGTCTGTTATAACCACTCAACCCCTGATAAGTATGAAATGTTACACAATCACAATCAGAGGTTATTGGCCGTCTATGGCAAGGATGTGCTTAGAAAAGTCGACAGATTATGTTCGGTTCCGTAAGTTCATCTCGCAAAACAATTTCTTCAACGAATTCCTCCTAACAGATATCTGGCAAAACCAAATTAAATTTGCCATGAAAAGTTTGTCAAGTCTATTGTTCGGAGTCGTCTTTAAACTGTGGATTCCGCCACTCATGGATAAAACTCACACCCACAACATAGGTGATGTGACAAGCTAGGTTGTAATCCTGACTAAAGGATAAAGTTGTTTTAATGACCCATTATGTATGTCCAATGTACTGTCCAGAGTTCAGCAATGAGTATCCAAAACGATGAGTAGATTCGAATCATACTTTTAATTTCTGATACTTATAGGCATTCATACTTATTTTAATGCCATACTCATACTACTCATATTCAATGTTTGAAATACTCATGGTACTCATACTTAACAATACGCATGATGTTATTGATTTCGACTCTCCATGACTCATCGTAAACACGAATCACAAAATAAATATGATTCGCATACGAATGAGTTTGACGTCAACGTTGTACTCATACTCATTGCAACTTGCACTTATAAATCAATATAGTACTGAGCGCGAATGAATCAGAGTAGTTGGATTTCAATACTGTTGACTCACTCATACTCATAACTTCATGAGTACTTATGACTCACTCATACTCATAATTTCATAAGTACTTATGAGTAGCGAAAAAGCGATTCATTGCTGATCTCTGGTAGTGTCCAAGTGGTTATCTAGAGAGCAGTTTGTACTCCGAATCTAATTGCCACGAGGTGCCTTAGTCCAGTTTCCCATAAAAACGAATATTTTCACAGACCGTCTTTGTACCGACTTTTTTTCCACTTAATCCAGCTTCCACTACAAGCGTTATATGGATAGCCCACACACTCAATCATACGGCTAATCAGACAGTGTTCAGTAATTACACGTGTAAGGAGCCTGATTGAAAAGCCATCAAAATAGTTCAGAGCAGTCTGGATATTCTTCAAGTCTGGATTTCAAACCATCTCTGTTGTTTTCCCTTCAAAAAAAAACCATATACTGAATAGTACAATCCACCTAGCCATAACGAATTTTTGCCAGAATTGTCAATGACTCATCCATCAAGTAGTAAAGATCAAAGAAAAGCAATACCTGGTAGTTGACTTTGATACAAACCGTAATGCATTGGTTGAATCCGCGTGTTAACCAGAAAGCCTATATAATAATATCCTTAACGTGCATTACGTAGGTTAAGTTAGGTTATAGGACGTGTACTTGTCAATTAAGACAAGTACAGTGCCCGGTGGTCGAATTGACCCATTGTACAACGTCGTAGTGTCTCACACCACTTATGTTGTGTGTGTTAATTTTATACATGAGCGGTGGGACCTACAGTTTAAAGTTGACTCCGAACGACAGATTTTTGAGAAACTTTTTCATGGCAATTTTATTTACTCGCAGAGTTTTTGCAAGAAATCTGCTGAGAGGAAGTCGCCGAAAAAATATTTTTTGTGTTTTGTCTTGGTGTCTGGCCTGGGGCTCGAACCCTGGCTTTACGTCTAATAAGCCAACGCACTACCTACTAGACTACGGCGACTTCTGTGCATTATGTAAGTGACAATTGAAGCTATCTGCAGTTGAATCCATGAAAAGTCAATTTTTTGACTCATAAAGTAGGGCAAGTTACAAAGCGTCCTGTCAACTATGCACTGCCACAGTAATTATGCATCTTAAATGCCTAAAGTGGTGAGGCCACGGTTTAAACCCCAGGTCAGACATCTCGAACAAAACGAAATAGGAAGAAATATTTCTTCGGCAACTTCCCTCGGCAGATTTCTGGCAAAAATTCTGAGATAACTGAATAATTGTCATGAAAAGTTTTCTCAACAATCTGTCGTTCGGAGTCGAGTTTAAACTAAGCTCCATAATAGACGCACCACTTATAGTCTCGAATATACCTATCATTTGCTGTAGTGTATCTGCAAAAGTTATGAACAATGCAAACAATCATTATAAAAAAAAAACAAAAACAAAATGAAATACTTTTCCTATCTTCAAAAAAATATCCTGATTATCTTAATGTCCAGAAAAAAGAAAATAAAACTTTTGTGGATATTTTTTACAATTTCTGTGATTATTTGCTTATGGTTTTGTGTTGTATATTTTTTCGGTTGTTGTTGTTGTTGTTTCTTTCAATATTTGAAAGCAACTTGGTACGTTTACTTGAAAAGAAGTTTAATCGTAAATAAAAATTAGAAGGCAATCGCCAAAGGTAATATGCGAATATTGTTATTAGAGTCAGACGAAAATGGTCATTATTGCACTGTTTTGTGATAATAAATGTGCCGGGAACACGTATAGGGGTCAGCTATACTTTATAATACATATTCGGCTTCGATATTCCCGTATAAATATTCTTACCACCATTGCCTAGCTGCAACTCTACTCCATAATCTGGAAAATTGGTTCCTAGAGAAGCGAACAAAATTAAACCGAAACTATCGCTTACAGAATCTCAACTTCATCAGCACAATTATAACCAGAGCGTAAGATAATGCTAATTTAATGCATTCAATATAGGATAGAGTAGCATTCAGTTCTACTCATCTGGCGCTTAATAAGCTCCCAAGTTTTTACATCTGAAATGAAGCAACGCTACAAATGTTTAATCCTCCTCATCCTAGACTCAATACATTAGTCTTGAAGTGCATTCTATTCACTACAAGGGTTTTATGCGTCTTTTCAGTCAGAAGATCAATTAATATTCTTTTGCACTGAGGAACCTTAGGCTGTTGAACGATGTTAGCACTTCTTGCGATGTTCCTAATAAAAACCCAAGGGTTTTCGCTGAAATTCATTAAGGCTGCTTATGTTCCAAGTATGTACTCTTGTGATTTGTTGTCCTCATTACATAATCTACACATTAGGCTTGTAACGATTACTATTGTACAAATGTGCCCTGAGTCTAAAATGTCCGGTAGGTAGGTATCCCTCTCTTAAAGGCACATTAGGGATGTGAAATCTCTTCTCCTGACAATCTCATCTGCTTTTCTTTCTCTTAAGTTCTGGAATTCTCTGTACCTGATTCAGCTTACCCAGACAATGCTATACTAATTTCGAGTCTACTTCATAGGGTGCCTAAATAGCAGTCTGGGCATCAAATGGTATGGTTTGATTTCGTCCTCTATACCATGTGTCCAAACTGATTAAGCACATCACCCGATGACATAATCTTCGGCCTGGAAACTATCTAAGAATGTCCCCTTATATTTAGAAATTTTACATTCTGTGTGAATGTTCCCCTCTCAAGAATCTTGTGTTTGGCCAGTCTATCATTATTATTACAAAGCAACTGTTATAAATCCAATGAAGACTTCAAGGTCACTGTAGGACTTGGCTTCATTAGAACAGCTAGACTTTTCTGACACAACACTTACTTTGTTAATATTGCTACAAAAGAACATCCAAAATATGTCTCAAGGATCTGTTATGTGTTTTTGTCCTACTTTTTCTCCTCCACACACACTGAAAATAAAATGACGAGAAATTTGAGAATTAATTTAATTTCTGACACTTATACGCATTCATACTTATTTTAATGTCATACTCATACTACTCATATTCAAAGTTTGAAATACTCATGGTACTCATACTTAACAATACGCATTTTGATTCTCCATGACTCATCGTATACACGAATCACAAAATAAGTATGATTCGCGTGCGAACACTACATGCTCACAAGAAGGTTGTGAGTTTGCGCTGCTTGCTGTCTTGGTCTTTTTTGTTTATGTGTCTTTCTTCTTTCTTTGTAAATGCAACAACAACTATGACTGTAAATGTTGGCGAATGATTCGAATCACTCGAATCATTTATGAGTATTAAAAGTATTTTTCTAAATTTATGAATCAGAATGAGTAGGCGTATGAATCAAACATAGTTCGAATGTTATGAGTTTGATGTCAAGGTTGTACTCATACTCATACTCATTTCAACTTGTACTTATAAATCAATGTAGTACTGAGTACGAATGAGTAGTTGGATTTGAATACTGTTGACTCACTCATACTCAAAATTTCATGAGTACTTATGAGTAGCGAAAAAGCGATTCATTGCTAACCTCTGGTGTGTTAACATTACAAACGAGTGGCAGGACTAACAGTTTAAAGTCGACTCTGAACGTCAAAATTTTGAGAAACTTTTCATGGCAATTTTTTATTTTCTCGTCGAAAGAAATTTTTTTTTTCATATTTCGTTTCGGTCTTGATGTCTGAGAATGGGGTTTAACCACGGGCTGTTATCTAATACGCCAATGCACTTCTTAAAGACAACGGGGCTTCCCAGGAAACTTTTTTATATTTCTGACAACAAACGTAGGCTGGAAGTTATTTAAATTGATTGAGAAAATATGGACTCATTTATCACAGTCATGTCTGAAATTGTGGTAAGCTTTGGTGCCCTAATCTAGGATACAATTAAAGGTACATGGAAAATTGTTTTCTCAGCAATTATTTGCTTACTTAAGCTTTATAATTTCCATAAGTTTTCTATAAATTTTGGAAATATTTTTGATTTGTGTGTTCAATTTTTGTAAGAGGATTTTAACGTTTTTTTTATAACTTCCCTTGAGTATTTATTTACACTCGACAAAAAGCGGACTTTGACGCAAAACTAACAAAACTTTTCAAGTGATTATTAAACTTAATTATGATTGAAACTTAATTACAATAATTAGCAGAATGCCTTTCAATTTATTTGATTTATTTGTTAAACTCTCTTAATGAAATAAGTATCTACTCTTATACTAAGTATACTTATTAAACTGGTTTGAAAACAACAATAAATTTAATTTGTTTTTAAGAATTTTAATTAGCCGTACATGAAACACATGCACCCATGTATACATAAACTATTTTTCTTTTCCTATTTTCCTTTTGGAAAAGTGTTTTATTATCTCTCTTTTCCTAATTACCCCTATTTTGGCATTACAACTGACATTTATTCCCTTCTTGCAGCCAAAGAGCAATAACAGCAACAACAACAACAACAACAACAGAAAAAAAGGGTCATTTATAAAACGTATTAAAGGAAGCCGGAAACAGGGAAACATTTTTTAAGCGAAAGTAGATAAAGAAACCATTGAACGTTTGGAATACAAAATGTAATAAATTTTTAGCGACGCATAGAACAAGAGAGAAATTGCGGAAAAAATTTAATTTATCAAAGCAAATGAAGCAAATAGAGCGTAAAAATGAAAGGATTTTAGTTGGAATTACTAAATTAAACTTTAGAGTGAGGGTTTTTGATAAGGCATAGCTCAAGTACTTTAGTGGTTGGCCAGAATATATCAGGTCCGCCATCTAACGTTTTTTTTTTCAACTAGTGCTTATTTCGTGAATGGTAACACTTAGCTCATGTCTGATTTGACAGATAATTAGCTTTATCCTTCCGCTGAACGAATATGGTTGTGTATACACTTGAACAACGCTGGGAAATATTGCGACATTACTTTGAAAATCATGGTAATGTTGCAGAATGTGTGCGAAAATTGCGTGCGGATTTTGGAAGAAGAGAAGCACCGTCAGCTCCGTATGTTCGTTATCTTGTGAAAAAAGTGAAAGAAACTGGCATCCTCACCGATAAACCAAAGCGTAAAAAGCCAAAAACAGTGCGTACACCCGAGAATATTGCGGCTGTGGCAGAAAGTGTGCGTGAAGCGCCATCAATTCACCGTCGCTCTCAACAATTGAACATTTCGGACACATCATTGAGACGAATTTTTCATAAAGACCTTGGTATGATGCCATACAAAGTCCAATTGGTTCAGGAGTTGAAGCCAATTGACCATCCAATGCGTATTCGCTTCGCTAAGTGAGCCTGCGATCGACTTACAGATGGCGATTTTGGCCAAAAAAAATCATCTTTTCAGATGAAGCTCATTTTGATCTTGGCGGGTATGTAAACAGGCAAAACTGTCGCATTTGGGGCACAGAAAACCCGCACGCATACATTGAAAGCCGACGCACCCAAAACGAGTCACTGTTTTGAAGATCACATTATCAGCCGCAGAGCTGATGTCGTTTGGCCACCTCGGAGCTGCGATTTAACACCGTTGGAAAATTATTTGTGGGTTGCCGTCAAAGATAAGTGTTACACCGACAAGCCACGCAAAATTGACGCTTTAATGGACAATATTCGTGAAGCCATTGGTGAAATACAGCTGCACACAATCGATAATGTGCTTAAAAATTGGACCGATCGTGTAGGCTACTGCATGGCCAGCCGAGGCAGCCATTTGAATGAAATTATTTTCCATTATTAACCGGAAGGATTGTACTTTCAAATAAAAAGAGAAATTTGAGAAAATATTCAGTAGTTTTTTTTTAAAGCATTTTCAAAAAAAAAGTTATTTGGCGGGCCCTTTAATTTAAAATGCTCTTGAAAATTGCAATTTTAAGCCGCTGTTGAATATATCACATCAGTTAAAATAGAATTTATATAAAGTTCCGCTCTTGAATTCCTTGGTTCCATAGCACTTAACACTTCTAAAGCAATATATAGAGCCCACTTAAAGAAATGTGCTGATGTATACCACTGAATTTACTCTAAATTCTGGCAGTTCCCTCAGAGATTATTAACAACGGGATTATGAGTATTCTTTTACACGTATTCTTTTGCTTAAGAGGCGAACAACAGTCGACTAAGTTCCCACTTCAATGCAGAAAGCGTTTGCCAAGGAGTCGGACATATCCCTCATTTGCAATCTAATCGTGCAGCTGATCACTTAGAGAGTTTTCAGGCCGGTTTGCGACTATAAGACTATGCCAGCGGGCCATAATAATGCGAACATTAATGGACAAGCTTGGTTGACCATAGGATACTGGGAAGCGTCTTTATGACCGCCACGTATTCTTTTGTCGAACAAGCTTGGTCGACCATACGATGCTGGAAAGCAACTTTATGACAGCCTGGCTATCCGAATACGTTAGTATATTCCTCAGGAAATATGATGACCCACCATTGCAATTTTTTCCAGTAAATTTAAACTTAAACTCACCTTAATTACCAGGACGTTAACTCATTTCATCTGTGTTTCTGTGATTTTCTTTACAAATACAGATTTTTTTCCTTGGAACGAATTGAAATAAGAACGAGTAAGAAATTGTGTTTATTTTTTATCGAAAATTTCTAACATTTAATTAAATATTGATTTTATTTATAAAATATATAAACAAATGAAATAATTTGACAATTATTTTCGATTGCTTATAAAAATCAAAATTCACTTTATTGTGTGTCCAATCACAACAATATTTCGAATAAATTTCATTGAAAATCTGTAAAACAACAGCAGATGAAAACTAAAGTGATGTAAGAAATTATTTCCACACAAAAGAGCAACATTTTACGTATATCTTATCGTCGCTAGCACTTAATTTTTGGCTTGTGTATTAAGTTAGTGCCCTCATGTTCAGTGGCCGGACTGTTCTTCGGCCAGGTTTGCAGTCTATTGAACTCTTTTTCTTTTCTTAGGTGTATACATTAAATGTGGAGATCATAGAATATGCTTTGCACATCATGAGAAATGATATTATTATTAGGGGTAGTACTGAATTGTTTTATCATAACATAACATAATTGGTCATTACAACCCTTCAGTCAGGATTACGACCTAGCTTCTCACATTACTTATGTTGTGTGCGTTAATTTTATACATGAGTGGCTTGACCTATAGTTTAAAGTCGACTCCGAACGACAAATTTTTGAGAAACTTTTTCACCAAAAAAAAATTTTTTTTTTCATATTTTTCGTTGTGATGTCTGACCTGTCTAATAAGTCAACACACTACCTACTAGACTACGGTGACTACAATAATAGTTTTATCTGTATACCTAAAATCTGCACTCACTGTAGTGAATACTTGTGGTTGAAATGACGCAATTGGAAATACGAAAGAATGGAATATTAAACGACACTTTAAAATTGAATAGCTTTATAAATAAAGGGTGGGCCATTTAAGAGTTTAAATTTAAATTTTAAAATTTTGTCAATTCCAGTTAGAAATGGAATATCATTTCATTTATATGGCTGCCGCGACTGGCCTCACAGTACTTCATTCCAACAAACACATTTTTATACACTCTTTCGAGTGTGTGGGGTTGTATCGTGGCAATGGCATCACGAATGTTGGCCTTCAAATTCTCAATTGCATCTAGTTTGTCGACATAAAACTGTTCTTTTACGGCCCCCACAGTAAATACAACAACGTTGTCAAATCGCAGCTTCTTGGCGGCCAATTGTCATCACCATTGCGGTTAACTAAACGGCCATCGAATGTTTGACGCAATAACTGGATAGTGGCATGAGATGTGTGGCAACATGCACCATCCTGTTGAAACCAAACATCGTTCACATCAATGCCATGAAGAGGGGGTACAAAGAAATGGGTTATCATGGTGCGTTAGGTGTCTCTATTAATCGTTACGGTTGAGCCGTCCTCATTTTCAAAGAATTACGCACGGTACGAGCACACTCGCATCTTGGCGCATCAACTATGAAACCAGTTTCACGAACTTTGGCAATAAACTTGCGTATACCGGGCACGGTTGGTCCTTCTCTGCGACCAATTTTTTTACGTTATTTTTGTGCAATTTCAGACTAATTTTCTTTGGTTTGGAAATAAATTTCCAATAAATCCCAACGTTGCTCAACCTTATATCGAATTATTACGTTCAGTGGAGATAATATACTGAATTTTATGACCGAATAGAATGCCATAAGTGTTGCCAGATTCGAAATAACCGATGGTTTAAATTTAAACCGATAGATGGTCCACCTGATACAACAGAGGTTACAAGCATATTTATGTTGCGATATCATGAGGTTGAGGTCGCCGTGGTCTAGTAGGTAGTGTGTTGGCTTATTAGACTTGAGGCCTCGGTTCAAACCCCAGGTCAGACATCAAAATAAAATACAAAAAGTATTTCTTCGGGAACTTCCTCTCACCAGATTTCTGGCAAAAACTCTGAGAGTAAAAAAAATTGCCGTGAAAAGTTTCGCAAAAATCTGTCGTTCGGAGTCGACTTTAAACTGTAGGTCCCACCAGTCATGTATACAATTTACCCACACAGTGTCGGTTGTGTGAGATGCTGACTAAAGGGTTATAATGATGTAATGTAATGGCCTTTAATCACGTTACAAAATTGATCTTGACTGTTGGCCCTCCTACGTTTCATATTTTCAACTTCTCCTTACTCTTTCTAGAACGAATTTCAATCTAAACTGGTAGGCCATAACTACCTTATTGAACTCTCTAGAGCTTGCTCACTCCTACCGATGAGTCTTATCTCCATTTGAAGTCGCCGTAGTGTAGAAGGTAGTGTGTTGGCTTATTAGACGCAAAGCCAGGGTTCGAGCCCCAGGCCAGACATCAAAAACAAAATACAAAAAGTATTTTTCGGTGACTGATTTGAGATTTCTGGCAAAAACTCTGAGCGTAAATAAAATTGCCATGAAAAAGTTTCTCAAAAATCTGTCGTTCGGAGTCGACTTTAAACTGTAGGTCCCACCACTCATGTATAAAATTAACACACACAACATAAGTGGTGTGAGAAACTAGGACGTTGTGCAATGGGTCAGTTCGACCTCCGGGTACTGTACTTGTCTTAATTGACAAATACACGTCCTCTAACCTAACCTAACCTATCTCCATTAAACTGTCCAGTACCCAAATGTATTTTCTGAACACTCTCAATTTTGAACTGAAAAGCAAACATTTGGCTTAAATAGGAAAAAAGCATCCCAATAAACAACTTGAATAGCACTTTAGGGACATTTCTGTCAGTGTATATATTCTTACGATTCATTACATAATGGATTACAATGTGGAGAGGCCTGTCTTATTTGCTAATAACTTCAACAGACGTTTTAGATCGGTGGAGGAGGATAAAACAGTGTTGCTTAATTCGTTTACCAATGTCCGATTTTACTCTATGCAGACCTATGTATGTTATTGGCATCAACTATGATGCCAGTAAACACTTTGATTTCAATTACGAAACTTCCTATCTCTTTATTCATATTTCTTTCTAATTTTTCAGCAAGTTAAACATGCAATTGCTAATTAATGAACATCAGCTGTTTACTTTGAACATCAAGTTGTTTGCTTCTACAGCATAGATGTCAGGTTAAAGAAAAAACACAATTTTCTAATTAAATTTTCCACAGGAATGCATAAATTTCTCTATGATTTCATAGGTTTATATATGAAATCGTCTAAAATATGTCAGAATATATGTATAGATATACATATACATACAATGACATACAATATATATGCATAAATATATTCATTATTAGTCGACATAAATCTTAAACTTCCACTAGATACCGGATACGTAGAACTAAATAAAATTGAAGACCAAAGTGGTATGTGTATAAGTGTGTGTGTGTGTGCTGGAACTGGTATGTCTGACACACACACACACAGTGTGCTGGAACTGGTATGTCTGGGCCTGTGTATCGAAATATTCTGTTTTTCTGTTGATTTTATTGTGAAGTGTGTTGAAAATGTAACTAAAAATCTCTATATAAAGTTACATTTTCAAATTGTTATTATTGCTGCTGCTGCTGCTATTGATGTTATTGCTATTGCTATTGCTATTGATGTTATTGCTGTTGTCATAGATGTTGTTGGATGTTATTGCTGGTACATTATGTGTGTGACTGCAGACATTTGAATACAACAAATATTAATACAACATAAATTGTAAAACCGAAAATTTGTTCAGTACCAGTTTGAGAGCATGACCAGGCATGTCAATAGCTTTTTACATAACAGAGTGCAATAGTCACTCAGTCAGTTAGACAGACAGACAGACAAGACATATTGTAAAGAGGAGCAGAAGCGTAGAGAGAAAATCTAATTGGGTTTTAGAAACATTGAGGGCGGCACTACGTAAACTTTTGAGCTGTACAAACAGAAGTCACAGAGTATTATTGAATTCTTAAAAGGAATGCGAATGCTTCAACCTTTGGCTAGGACCAATGTGAATTGCCTCCTTATGCAAAAGGAACCTTTATTTGCTGATATTTTTTTTGGGAATTTAATCTGTGAATTTAATCTGAAAATTTAATCTGAGAATTTAATCTGAAGATCGCCTCAAAGCCACTCATTCTCTATTACCATTTCGTCAGTCTATATGGATCCGAAAAAATAGTCATTAGGCAGTGTGTTGGTATATTGGACGTAAGACCTGGGTTCAAACCTCCAGATCAGACATTTCCAACAAATCGAATACCACTTCGACGTCTTTCTCTCAACAGATTTCTGGCAAAAACTCTGTGGATAAACAAAATATTCATGAAAGGTTTCACAAAAATCTGTCGTTCGGAGTTTACTTTAAGCTGTAGGTCCCGCTACACATGTTTAAAATTAACACACACAGCAGAAGTGGTGTCAGAAACTAGGTCGTAATCCTAACTAAAGGATTGTAACGACCAATTATGTTATGTGTATGTATGTATGTAGGTGGGCAGCTTCGGATAAGAGCAGAACGGCGCACAAAATCTGTCCAAGGCTAAATAGTAGGCGCACGGCAACTCTGCTCAAACTCCAAAGAAGCAGGCTCAACGCTGTTATTGGGGTTATTACGGTACATTGTATTATAGGAACGCATGCGAGGCGTATTGGTCTTGGACACCTCGTGAACGATTTCTGCAGAAGCTGTGGAGATGAGGAGAAGGATGAACCTATTCTTCACCTACTGTGCACATGCCCGGCACTTGGTCAGAGGAGAAAGAGACACCTGGCTACCTACTACATGGAGGACCTAGATGAACTGTCATGCATGGATATTGGCAGTCTGAGTCGCTTCATCGGAAGCTCAGAGTGGTTCCTGAAATAGGGGAGAATGTGAAACTGTGGTATCACAATGGGCCCTGTGTGCGGCCTAAGTGTGTCCGCTCATGACTTCATCGAGGGGACAGCCACTTCTACCTACCTACCTATGTGTATGTATTTGGACCCGTCGACATCATTCATCTCATGGCTTTTCCACCATGAGAAATAATACTGAATTCGAGTGGGCAGTGTTTCATTTTCTTATGTAGAAACAAGCAAGCATTCCGCTTTGCGGCAGTGTAACAAAACTATCCCAGTTTAACCTCACTAAATTCAAGAGAATTCCAATGTTTTTCCACAATTGCAAAGCACAAAACCCTCCGGACATAAGACGCTAACTGCTGCATAAAAACCCAGGTGGAACGAACCTGCCTTCCCTCAAGTGTCGTGTCTTTCATTAAGCGTTTCCTAGCTTTGTGTGTGAGAAATCATTGGAATGTTTTCTTGTTTGAAAGCTCTATTGATGACATTATATGTGGAAGATAACATCGTTCAAATGTCCTCCACAACTCATCTCGCGGGTAAGCAACTAAAATGTCCAATTTTCCATAACATTGGCGCATAATTCCGGTTGAATTTGATCGATGGAATGGCGTTGGCTTTCACATCAGCTATGTTTGGTTTGTGGCTTATCCGCATACAGCTTCGATTAAGAAAATCCTACTAGAAAAAGTCTAACAGGGTCAAATCCCACGATCTGGTCAGCCAGTTCACATCACCTTCATGTGAAATCAGCATATTATGTGCTGTGTGGCAAGTAGCGCCGTTCGAATGAACCACATGGTTTGTGGTGTCCAGATAACCCAAATCAGACCAAAAGAAATTGGTAGTCATAGCATACCTTCAAATAGCTCGAACTGAGTATGAGGTTTGTGGCTTGTGGCTTGTAGCGCCGTTTTGAGGTACCACATGTCGTTGGTGTCTAGATAACCCAAATCAAACCACAAGAAATTGGTAATCACAGCATATCTTCAAATCACTCTAGCAGAGCATGAGCTGTGTGGCACATAGCGCCGTTCGAATGAACCACATGGTTTTTGGTGTCCAGATAATCCAAATCAGACCAAAAGAAATTGGTAATCATAGCATGCCTTCAAATTACTAGAGTTGAGCATAAGCTGTGTGACATGTAAGGCCGTTTTGAGGCACCACTTGTCGTTGGCGTCCAGATAACTTAAATCAGACCGAAAGAAATTGGTAATCAAAGCATGTCTTCAAATCGCTAGAGCTGAGCATAAGCTGTGTGGCAAGAAGCGCGATTCTAAAGTACCACATAGTTTTTGGTGTCCAGATAACTCAAATCAGAACAAAAAAAATCGGTAATCATAGGCCTTTAGTGCTCGCTGTTGACAGTGATGGCCTGATCAAGACCGTTCTTGAAGAAAAATTAACTGATGATGCCACCATCCTCAAGATCCACTTCAAATAGAGACCTTTTCGGGATGCATTTGATGCTCTTGGATCTTTTGAAGATTGGTAGCCTCCCAAGTTCAATAATTTTGTTTGCTGACGTACCCATCGATCGAGAAAAAGCCCTCATCTCGGAGATATGATTTTTCAATGAAAAATAGGGTCATTTAAAAGGTTTGTCCATTAGAATTTCTACTATCGAGTTTTAACAAGCCTAACTCTCGTGGAAAATTCTACTTTTCTTTACAATGCAGTTGAAGAAGAATGTCACCCCCTCATATCCCACGCCTCTGACTTACTCAATGATATAGTGACTGTGCTTTTGCCAAATACTCAGCCATACCAGCCAACCAATTTCAAATCAGACCAGTCATGTGTAGTTCTATAGCAGTTTCCCATTTTTTTCTTTTTTTTTTTTTTGTTGGTCTCTCAATGAATTTGTATTCGGCCAAAAACACAAGCTACTTAACAAAATTTCTGGCCAAACATTAAGGGGGATGGCAAAGAGAGAGAGAGAGAAGAAAACTGTTGTGAAAACCAAAAATCGAAATGTTTGAAATCACATAATGATGATGATGATGGCGATAACGATGACGATGACGATGGCGATGGCGCTGATGTTCGATATAATGATGAAAACGACAATCATGATGAAGTTGATGTTGATGTGGAGATGCCGAAATGCCGAAATGTAGCTGATGATTTTCCACAAGTTATGCAAGTGTGGTAGAAGAGATTGGCAAAATTATAGCTGCTGTTGGATTTTTGTTAAAAACATGATGTTGTTTTTAAAACTTTACAAATCAATTACGATTTCGAATGTTGGAATGTTTAAGAGAGAGAGTTTTCGGCCGCTGGATTTTTTTTTTTGATTCGAACCCAGGTCAATAACTAAAAATTTCATGGCACTATACAAAGGTAAATTTGATGCAAAAATCTACTTCAGCAATATCATTCTCATCATGGATGTTATCGACGAATTTCTGAAAAATTATTCTGCTTCTTGGCACTTTTTTTGTTTTGTTTTTCATTTATAAAGTGTCATTGAAGTTTAGTTTTTTTCCTGCAATTTTCCAAATGTCCAAAACTACCAGTATAATTCATTAAATCAGTACATTTTCAGTAGACGTTGTTTTTTTCCTGAGTTACACTTAAAGTTTCGTTTTTTTTTTTGTGTTTTTTAAATTCCTCAACAGTTTGTTGTACTCTCACAAGTCTCAATAGTTGCAGTTGTACGTAGTTTATTCTTGCCTTCTTGCCTTTTGTCTCGAAAAGTCATTTCTGGAAGTCAACCAAAAAATCAAACCAAAAATGTATGACCACAAACCACAAATACACTTGACATTGACTTCACATTCAAATTAACTCAGCAAACTACTTTGAAATCTTTGTTCGAATTTTATGCAAATTGGCAAAAGTATAGAAACATAGTTACGTAAATGGGTTTTTTGGATATGCAGTAAATATTTTAAATCTTAAAAATTATTGAAAAAATTAAAACCGAAAAGAAGATAATAAATTTCAGGATGTTTTTGTTTTCATTTGAAAAGCTTTAAAAATTAAACGACGACTGCAATTTGAAATTAAAGAACTGGTTTACTTTAATCTGTTTTTAACTTTAGCTCTATACTTTATCCAATTTGACTTAGGCAACTTCTAGAACGTCAGTCACCTTTGAAAAACAAGTATTTCTTATTGATCTGAAAACTGTAATTTGAAGTCAAATAAATTGTTTACCTTAATCCGTTTTTAACTGTTTTTATCTTTTGCTTTGGCAACTTCTATAATCCTATCCACTGTTGGGTTAGGTTAGCTCTGAGTGGTAGCCCTGATTTCACAAAGCTCACTTAAGCACGCATAGCGGCCCGTTGTGATGCCACGGGTGAACGCAGTCCCTGTACTGACCAATTTCCATCAAAAGCAGGGAAGAGGAAGAAGTTGGTCAGCGCAAGGGCTGCACATCAAAAGCACGACTACCCCATACTGGAATACCAGCCAGAAAGTTTGATGAACGAAACTATATCCTTGATATCAATAGATGATAGCTCCGTCAAGCTGACAAGAAATGGAGAGCCAAACAACCTATATCTACACCTAGCAAGAGACGGGTACTGGCAAAGAAAGTGGATAACAGTCTCCTCTTCCTCAGCGGATCTGCATCCACGGCAGAAGTCGTTAAATGGGAGACTCATTCTCTCCGCGTGTCTACCCATAACGCAATGACCTGTAAGCACGGCCACTGTGGTTGAGATGACGTCACAACCAAGACCAAGCAATTGGTTGGTACGCCTTCTATCCATCAAGGGCCAGGTGAGTCGAGCGGTGGAGCAGGACTCCTCATTGACCCAGGAAAGGTTGGCGTCCCGAGAGAATTTCCGCACAATGTCCAACTTGACCGAGGCAAGTGGCATACCCAGTTCAATTGAAGAGGATTCCGGAAGGAGCTCTCCAGCTCTGGTGAGCTCTTCGACCATACAGTTTCCCGGAATGTTACTGTGCCCGGGGACCCACACCAGTGAGACACTGGTGAAGCGACCAGAAAGAAAGTCGAGACAGCGTCGACATTCCCTAACGATCCTAGAGTTATTCACGAAACACGATAGAGATCTTATCGCGGCCTGACTATCAGAAAAGACCGAGACGCGAGTGAAAGGAACACCCTTCACGAGGATCCGTTGAGCTGCCCGGTAAGTTGCCGTCACCTCCGCCTGAAACACGCTGCAGTAGTCCGGCAGACGGAGAGAAATGTTCGGGTCCAGTTTCCCAGAGTAGACACCGCTTCCAACCCCATTATCGAATTTAGAGCCATCGGTATATATATCCAGGACTTCCTTTCAACCGTATTAAGATTCCAGAGAGTGGAAACCCTTATCGAGACAATATTCAGCAGGGAGATAGTCGATGATCACGGGGGCCACTGGATCAACCTCCATAATAGTGGAGTGACCAGAAGGTACAATGTGCTAACGAAACAGGGCATTAAGTCTAGTCGCAGCAAACTTAGCCGCTTGCTTAGCGAGAAGCACAGTAGGAAGCCAGTTGAGCATTGCGAACAAGGCTTTCGTAGGGGTGGGGCGCAGAGCGCCAGTTATATGAATGGCCGCAGATCTTCTGACCTTGTCAAGAAGTCTGACGTTGTAACCATTCTGGCGTATAGAATAGAAGCGGTGTTAACCGGAGTCAAATATTTAGACTGCATAGAGAAACTAGCGAGTTGCTTACAAGCGATAACTTACATTATATATAGACTCTATATTACAGAGTACAGGGAAAAGTATATAGCGATGCTATCTGACAGTCAGATCGCCATCAAAGTACTCAGCTTGTTTGAGGTGGACTTAGGATTAGAATAGAAAGCTGATTCAACAAGGCAGAGCTGGATACCAGATTACATGGGAATTCGCGGCAATAAAGAGGCCGATCAGATAACCACGAGGCCAGAAATTGCCTGTGTGGTGGAAAAGAAAAGAGGCGTACAGTCTTCTCAACTCAAATGAGTTTGAGACGGTTTTTTGTTGCGAAGTGATTTGAGTTATGCATCACACTATCGAGTGGGAGATTGACAATAGTGCACGGCATTTTGTTTACCTAGTAATAAGTAAGGAGTTATAAAAACAATGTCCAGAAGTTTGCCAAGGCAACAGAATACAAGAATAGTGAAGGAGGCGTATACGTTTAGGAGAAGTGGCTAACCACACGCTTGACATTGTGGATGGAATATTCCACAGACAACTTCAGAAGCCTGTCAAAGTATTAGTGAGTCTTGTTCATTGTCAGTGAGTCCAATTCATTAAATCATTCATCATTATCGGCAAAATCTGTATTCTATAACCCGTATAATATATTTATGAAATGTAAGAGAGCAGTGAAGCTACATCAAAGATGGTGATTAATTGAAGTGATGTCCGATTTTAGGCGACTGTAACTGTAAATCCTCTATCATTAAAATGCGTCCTTCTTATCAAAGTTCAAACTGTTTGCTGTCCGCGGTATAAATTCTACCACTTTTATAGCATGGATTAATCATAGGATTTGTCGTTTCTAGACTATTCTGTCATACACTGAACGGGTGAACGTTTACAGTACACTCTAAAGATACAAATGCACGGAGTAGAGATACAATGATTGATGTCTGCTGGCAAAGTGGTTGGCATTTTTGTTTTTTCTAGTGCCCCTCTTGGGAGCATATGGATTCCACAAAGCATCTCTGCCTTTTTTCTGTTTCTTTAATCTATTTTTGTTGATTGATCTGCTGTAGCAAGTCCTAGGATAATGGGGTTGACGTCTATCGTTGCCTAAAAACGACGCCCTCCGAGTATTTGGTGTAGTGGTTGGGAATATTGCTGATTATTGCTTTCTACCTCCTTTTCCCACTAGGTGGCTTCACTTCCTGACCTTTCTGTGATGTTATTCTTTTTCCATTTCCAGGTGGTGAGGGCTTCTTAGGTGGATTGGAATGGGTGAAAGCCGTTTTGTTTTGAAATTCGAAAACCATAATGAACGCTTCTATTTTACTCCATTGGGATTCGAACATGGGTTTTTTTTCATTTATAATCGCTGCATATCTTCTACTTCTACTAAGTCAAGCTTTGCTTTTACTCAACTTCTGTTGAATTGTGGTTGACTTGTGGTATATATTGTGATCTACATCAGTATCAAACAATTTTGTGACTTTTCAAGTTCCTAAGCGGATAGATTACTTTACAACTGCTAGATGCCCACGCAAATTTCTTCTGTCATGTTGATTTCTACTCTGTTTTAGATTAGAAGGATTGTAGATTAGACTAGAAGGAACTGGAAGTGTGCAACTGATGCATACCAGCTGTTGTCCATCACCTCGTCGGTTATCATCGATGAGGCATGTCCTCATAACGATTAAATTTCACATGAACATTTTATGACCATCTCTGTGTCACTGTCTTAAACACTTGTATTGGAAACAGAAATTCTTTTTTTAAAGAGCTAATTGGACCGTGCCTTGGATCTACACTAATTATGTTTAACCTGTTGATAACTGCATGAATATCACTTTAATTTAAATTTGCTTAAATTTCGTTTAACAGTTTGAATTACAACGTTTTATTAATTAAATAAATATGTTTTTCAGCGTATGTATTCAAAAAAAAAATTATGAACATTTATGTTGAACTCGTCTATTATGTCTCCATCTCCCTCAGTCTGCTTCTCTCTTCTTTCTTCTACATTGCTTATTTAGCGTATTTAAATGGAAAAATATTATTTTAAATAAAATTATTTAATATTATAATTGGTTTAGCAGAGAAATTAGCCAAACAACAGCTCTAGTCATTTATTGCCGAGCATAATAACTAATTAACATGTAAAAATTGTGTGTGGGTTTAGACGGAAAAACGGAAAAACAGTGGCAGTGACAGCAAAAAAAAACAGAGAAAAACAAGAGCACAATGGCCAAACAGAATTGGCAGCAAAAAAGAAATTCCGCATTCAACTAACAAGTGCGTTTAACAAAGCAGAGTTGTATGAAAAGAAAGATGAATTAATAGGAATAAAAATTTTGTTTCCCTTTTTTTGGCAGACGTGGTGTCATGAGTGAGTTTATTGGGGTTCAGGTCTTCAGAACATCATCATGGCATTCCCAGGAATTAATTACTTTATGTTTGAAGTCCAAATACGAAGACATTTAATCCTAATAGTAGATCTCCAACTGTAAACTTCTTTATAAGTTAGATTTATGCCGATGGCACTTTCGTATAGGCTGCCTGGCACCGTAAGCAACGGTTCACACACCAGGTCAGACATCAAAACGAAATATAAAAAAATTTTTCTTCAGCGACTTCCTCTCAGAAGATTTCTGGCAGAAACTCTAGAAGTAAATAAAAGTGCAATGAAAAGTTTCTCAAAAAATCTGTCATTCCCAGTCGACTTTAAACTGTAGGTCCCGCCACTCATGTATAAAATTAACACACACAATATAAGTGATGTGAGAAACTATGTCGTAATCCTGACTGAAGGGTTGTAATGAACAATTATGTATGTATGTGTAGGCTGCCTGACTACTGCAGTGGTCATGCAGAGTTCATTGCCATTTCAAAAGCGGCGCAATCCTTGTTATGATTGATTTTATGAAAATTTTGAATCATTCACAGTCAAGCATAACGTGGTTTCTAGGACATAGAAATATCATTGAATATTGCATTGTTAATAAACTGACCAGGACCAGTACAGAGCTCACAGTCACCGAGACTTTACACGGCATACGTGTTTCGATTGCCACAGTTAAACTAAATATTCTCTGCACGTATGGAGGCATATGAAATATTGCTAGCTTCTGCGGGACTTATATGGATAACAAAAGGAGTGGCTATCTTTTGTACTTAAATCGTTTTGTAATCTTAAATGTAAAATGTATTCTCCTAGTTGAGGTTACGGCAACAGTTTCCCAACAGTCGTCCATTTGCGATTATCAGTGGCCACTGTAATGGCATTTTGATAGATTTGTTATTTCCCTTTATGTTTCTTAATACTGAAATTAAACAGATTTGTTGGCTATGTTTGACTAACCAGACAACAGATTATCAACCCTTAATCACACAAAGAAAGAAAGCCTGAAAAACCTATTGGAATATCTGCTTAGCCCCCTTGCAGTAGAATATGACAGTCTTTTGCACGAAGACTACTAAAACCTGCCTGAGAAACATAATTTTAAACAAATCTTTATCGAATTAAGGTTTTCAGTTTCAAAAGGAAAAATATTTTAAAAGTACACCAGGTTCAAAGACCAAAGAGAACGAATTGATAACCTTTCCTCCGAATTATTTTTGTAGCGGTCTTGGTGGGATATACATTATGGTTGGCGAGAAATCCTATAAAACCTCTCAGAGTAAGACATGGAGACATGGAGAAGGTTTTTTGTGTGTATAAATGGATAGATGGAGGTTATACTGAAGGCAAGTCTACAGTTCACGCTACTGACTCCGTTTGATATCTCAATAAAGAAACTCTAGACCGATGCATCAATGTGGACAAAGCTTTACATGAAGAAACTAAGACAGAGTATCCGTATTTAAGGCACTGGAAAGTATATTTTCTCCAAAAATTGTAAGAGTCCTCAGCCTTATGAAATTTCATTCTGATCTGCGGACTAAATTCTTCTCTGTGATAGAGCTTTGAAGATCATACTGAAACTATGCACGCAATAGACAACGGAGATCAAAATTATGCGTTCACAGTACTGACTTAAGAACCTTGTATTGAGTGGCTTTACGGGTGGAGTTCTAGAATGTTATTCTAATTCTAAAGTCATTCGTCTTCGGAACTTTTGTACTGTTATTCAGATAAATAGATTTGCAGATGAAAGCTTACCTTGCATGCAATGAATGTAACTTTTTCGGGATGCATTGAACGCTCTTCAATTTCGTGTGGGTTGGTATCGTTTCGTTTGGGAGGGATGGAATGCATGCAAACAAGGTAAAGTTTCTGATTGTGGGCGATCCTTGTATTGCTGCATTCAAATTGGCGTACTAGCACCCGCTAGATGTTAAGTAATGCGTGCAGAGAAGTCCAATCACCGGGACATTAAATTTGGGTTGTGCTTAGAGCTTGGAACCCACCGTAAACATTGTATCCAATGAAAACCATAACAAAAGCACTCTACAAGATGCTCATCCTACCCGTGCTTCTTTATGTCGCAGAGGCATGGACCCTATTAAACACTGATACAGCAGCCTTGAGAGTATTCCAAGAGTATTCGGGCCAATGCAAGTTGGTGATGATTTCCGCATTCGATTCAGCAGTGAGCTGTATGAGCTCCTCAACGACATAGACGATGTGCAGCGTATTAATATCCATCGGCTGCGCTGGCTCGGCCATATCGTTCGAATGGAGGAGGATGCTCCGGCGGGATGGGTATTTGATGCGAGGATCTGCGGAAGTCTGCGAAGAGGACGACCTTATATGCGTTGGAAGGACCAAATCGATGAATCGATTGGTGTGACACACTGGCGTAGGCGCGCAAGAAGCAGAGGCACCTGGAAGGATGTGTTGCGGCAGGCCGAAATCCGTTAATCGGGTTGCTAATGGCCAATTAAGTAAGTAAGTAAGTGGTATCGTTTCGATTCTGAATATTTTCTTCGTTCGCGTATCCATTCATCCAGAAAAGGACCTTATCGCTTAGAACGATTTTCCGATGTAAATTAGGGTCAGTTGGCAGCTGTTCATATTCAACGAACACATGTTGTTGTCTATGGTTGTTCATGATCTGCTAAAACCCGAATTATTTTGATCTATGCGGTGCCAACATTCTCACGCATAACGGGAATGTTTTCGGGCAGAGTTAAGACTTAAGTTTCGTAGATCGTTTACTGAATCATTGGAATCAAATCAATTCACCAGATTAAGAACAGCGGTCTTTTTAGGACTGTAATGGCCATTGTAAAATGGGGGAAGTGCGCTATACCTGTCCGGAATAGAACACATAGTGATTTTGCGAAACAAACTGAATATATCACAACTAATTGTCAGATGTAGGCTGTACAAGATGGCCGTTACAATACTTATATTTATCTACGTACCTTTCGGTTCAAAGACCTATTTATACCCCCACTTCTTTGGCCAGCTCTGTTTCGCAAATATTCTGTCACATGTGGACCACCTTTTAATAGTTGCATTTTGATACACGAATAACATGAATTTTATATTGAATATTCAGTAACTGAATAAATATGAATGAATTCGCCCATTCACATCACACACACATACGAATGTAGACATATACATACGACGGTGGTCCATATTTTGGGGCGTCTGTGTATAAAATATATGAATATAAACTCAGTACTCTGGTTTTGTATGAATAAAATCCACTTAATTTCGCTAAATTTACAGAAATGCACACACAAATTAAAATACTGCCTAATGCCAGTGCATACGAGTACATTTTTAAACAAACAACAACAAAAAAATGGGACAAAATGTTGATTTACATACGCTCACACACACGAAATTAATAATGAAAACAAAATGTTTTTGCAATTCAAACTAAAATTTCTATAGAGGAGCATCCAGTAGTAGTAGTAGTAGTAGTTGCTTGAAATGGTTTATGACCAAGAGGGCTGGAAGAAAAAATTTCTTAATTTAATACAAAAAAATTGGATCGCATCGTATGCTGATAGGCAGCAAACAGCATACAATACTGGAAAAATACTGTAGAAAAAAATATGAGAAGTGATTTAACATATGCATTTATGCTGCATATAATATACGTATCATCATATGCAATTCAACAAAAATTTAGAAAAACATTAGAGAATAAAATGAGAACTTAAAATTGGAATTATCATATTACCAGGACAAATGATGGAGTGTGGTAGGCCATAGTTATTTTTAAGATCTTAACATGTGGTGTTTAAAATACTGTTACGAAAATGAAAAATCTAAACATTAAAATGATAAACAACAATACAACAACCAATACTTGAATAAAAAATGGTAAACAAGTAAACAAAAATACAACAACAAACACCAGCATAAAAATGGTAAACAAGTAAATAAAAATACAACAACAAACTCTACAAGAATAAATGTAAACAAAATACATAAACAACGATGTTTACATTTATAGAGATTTCGAGAAGGCGAGGCCACAAATATTCGCCTTCAAGAACATTCATCAGACCGTTTACTCTGCCATATAAAAGGCAAAGCAAAGCAGGTGAGTAAGTCAATGATGTTCAGTCAGTCTTATGTGAAGACGCTGTGCGTTTGAAGAGAGCAATCGTGATTTGAAAATCTCCGTTACAAAGATCTGTCGAATAATTCTATAGTAATTGTTATTGTTTATGCAAAGGGTGTAAACAAAGGAATAACAAAGAAATGCAATTGTTGTTGTTTACATCAAGTCGTGAACAGTGGCACACAGAATTCTGCGATCAATAAAGAATTTATTTAAAGCTAAACACAAATTAATATTTATTTTATTTGCAATCTGTGAGCTTATGTCTTAGATGAGGTTATGCTGACCACCATACCTTTCAATTTCCCTGGTCAAGTATTCTTTATTGCTTGTAGAATAGCTAAGACCCTTAGCTTGAATGTGATTCCTGTATGTGATTCCAAACGAAAAATACTCTTAAAGATAAAGAAGCAATATATCGTTCGTAACTTGACGAATGCTGTTTTCAAATACTTTAACATTATGGATTAGACGGGCCTTTGACATAGCATTACCGAAAAAAAAATTAACAGCTTGATGGTCAACTGATGTCGCCAGATCGTATAAGTATTCATTCTTAAAATTTCGTATGCAATAAATCCAAATCGGTCGCGTTGTGCGGTTTGTGACATAATCGTGTTGCAACCACATGCCGTTCAGTTCATAATCTTCAATTGTAAGCCAAAAAAATCGATGCTCTTGCTGCCATACAGTTCTTAAATTATTGCAGCATATCTTCCAAAGACATTTTCGAAAAACAGTTTCTTTTCATAATCATTGGTAAGTTCTGCGAGCTTCATAAGCCTGAGTTTTGACTGTTGCCATAACCACCGTGTGTCAAATGTAACTCATCGCTAAAGAAACTGTTGTAAAATCTAAAAATAAGCCTGTTGTCTAGTATCCAATCTACATATCTACGGCATTGTGAATGGTCAATCGGGTTTAATTATTGGAGATGCAAAACTAAATACAAAATACGCCATAATGATCAGCAACTAGGTTCAAACGCTGAGAACACCGTGGAATCAAAAAATTTGGATCATCCTCCAAACTTTCTCGAACAGAAGTTTTGCGGATTACTGGCACAGTAGTTAGATTTTGACGAGCATAATCACTCTTTAATACTCGAAAAATAACCAGGTTTGTGCCATCACATTTGTAGTAAGTGGGGTCAGGTCAGGTAACTCCTTTATGACGCCAAAGTATAGTTTTATTGTTATATAGTTATTGATATTCAAACTGGTGAGCAAAAATTCATTACAAGAAATGCACACAACGCCAAAACTAATCATATAATTAGAGAGTGCAACCAAAGATGACAGAAATTGATAGAAGCTAAAAATCTTCATGTCTTCATGTCAAGAAAGATATTCTCTTTCTTGTGCCCTGTCATTTGAGCTAATCCAAAGTTTATCGTCATACCTTCTAAAAAGACGTTGACCTGTGAGAACCGCAATATTGCTATTGATAGAATCCATTAGCCCTCTGCTTCACTAATCAAAGGGAATCCAATTAAGTACAACAAGCATTGTCCTATTTGAAATGCAATTTAGTGCGTTTTAGTTCAGACTGGACACTCTGCCTCGCACTCTGCAGTGGCGGTGGTGTTTACACTCATTCCATCAAACGTAAAGCTTTGGCTCAACCCGGCGTGATAGAGTAAAAATGTGATCGCAGTTTTAGGCCTACAAAATTTCTCAGAGCTAGTCGTTTTTTAGCCTCTCAATTATGTATTCCTCCATAAAATTTGACATGCAGAATTCCTCCCAAGAAACTTTACTTTCTTGGACAAAGATTGCTGAATTCCATTAATGATCGAAAAATAAATGGTAGGATCTTGTATTGTCGTTTGGGGAGGATCAGTCCATGCAGATATCATCTGCATCACACGTTGAACATAATTTTGTTATACCCCGATTAGGCCCCATCGCATTAGAAAAAGTCTGTGTGAAGACTCAAACTATAAAACGATCGGTGCTTCAGCAAGCTTGCCCAATAGAAACATTTTGAATTAATTTTTCATTCTCAGTATTATTCATATATAGCCTAATTGTATATACATACATACATACATAATTGGTCATTACAACTCTTCAGTCAGTTTTACAACCTAGCTTCTCACACCACTTGCGTTGTGTGTGCCAATTCTTATAAATGAGTGGCGGGACCTACATTTTATAGCCGACTTAGTTGTGAGAAACGTTTCCACGGCATTTTTTACTCTCAGAGTTTTTACCAGAAATCTGCTGAGGGGAAGTCGCAAAGAAATACTTTTTCATATTTCGTTTACTTAGACATGTCTAACCGGGGGTTTGAACCGAGGACTCATGTCTAATAAATCAACACACGACCTACTAGATTGCGACGAGTTTCTAATAAACGTTGAGGTTAAATTTTGAATTGCATTTGCATCCACAGTAGATATGGCCTAATTGTGCATTGTCTTCATGAAAGTTAACTTGTTTTTCTTGTTACCAAAAGTTACTTGACTCAAAATGCTGCCACAAATACCACAAATTGTTAGTCCCTCAGCTGTAATGTTTGCACACGTAAACTACATACATAACATACATACATAATTGGTCATTACAACCCTTCAGTCAGGATTACAATTTAGTTTCTCACACCACTTAAGTCGTGTGTGTTAATTTTATACATGAGTTTAAAGTAGACTCCGAACGACAGATTTTTGAGAAACTTTTCATGGCAATTTTTATTTTCTCTCAGAGTTTTTGGCAGATATCTGCTGAGAGGTCGCCGAAGAAATACTTTTTTTATTTTGTTTTGATGTCTGGCCTGGGACTAGAACCGTGGCTTTACGTCTAATAAGCCAACACACTACCTACTAGACTACGGCGACTTCAACGTAAACTACTCGTTATTTAATACTAGCAGAGCCAGAGCTGTGTATTAACATACGACCTTATCAATCCAACTGTTGAATAATTGTAATGACTTCATGTAAAATCTTTAGCATTGTGGATCGCAATTATGATCGTGATTATGATCGAACTCAAGCATATTAGTTGTTATAGTTTACTCACATCCCAAGAACATGGCAGCCGTCTATTGTTTATTTCCTTTTTCTTTTACTTAATCTAAGCCTAGCCGACACAAATTCCGTTCCTAATTAAACTGCCAAGTACTACCCCGTTCTAATTCTATTGACATGCACTGCCCTGAATACAACGAAACATTTGAGTGGAATGTTCATTCAACTTTAACACGGCAAATGTGAATACACTTCGAATTGTATACTGTATGTGGCATACACTTTTCATTGAAAACAAGTCTGCCTAAGAGTTCAACAGTGCCCATTCACTGACTGTGGATGTGTTAATGTATGTATGTATATAGAATGGGAGTGTGATTGTAGTTGTGTATATAAAATATATGAGGAAAATGTAATTTCCACAAAATTGACGCCAAAGGCACTAGTCAGTCAACGAAATAATTGAGAGATGAATAACGTAACAACAGCAACAACATATTTCAAATAACAAAAACAACAACGACAACATGAATAAAAGTTAACATATTGTTTAAACGGAATTTGGAATTAAAAACATCATATTTACACTTGTTTTTGGGGGAAAATTTTCAATACATTTCAAAGGGAAAGGGCGGCGACTATTTTTTTCAAATAAAATAAAATAAAACACTGGGTAACAAAAATGAATTTTTAAAGAATTGTGTGTGCGTTGTATAGGTGAAGTTCAGTCAGGCTTGTGTGAAGACGCGGTGCGTTTGAACAGAGGAATAAGAAAGAAAAGCAATTGTTGTTGTTTACATCAAGTTGTGGACAATGGCACACAGAACTGTGGGAATAATAAGCAATTTTAATTAAAACTAAACACAAATTTATTTTTATTTTAATTGTAATCTAAGAGCTCATATTTTACATGAGACCACGGTTCAAACCCCAAGTCAGACATCTCCAAGAAAACGAAAAATAAAAAATATTTTTTCAATGACTTCCTCTCAGGAGATTTTTGGATATCTTTGACCAAGAAAGTAAAGTTTCTTGGGATTTATATTCTGTTTGCCAAACTTTATGGAGGAATACATTATTGAGAGGCTAAAGAGGGACTATAGGGTCGTGAGCAATTTTGTAGGCTTGAAATTGCAATTACATTAGGCGCTTTCAGGCCATGGTTGAGCCAACAAAGCTTTACGGTTGGTGGAATGAATGTAAATACGACTATCACTGCGTAGTGAGAGGCAATGTTCTCAGCCTGTGCATCACCAGCGTATTATATTCCATTCCAATATGACATTACATTACATTAAAAATCAATTGGCTTCTCTTTGATTTTTAGTGAAGCAGAGGGCTATAGGATTCCATCAATCGTACAATTGCAGTCTTAACAGGCCAACGTCTTATAAGAAGATGTGACAATAGTTTTGGCATTTCCCTCAAAAGGCTTCTTCTGGAGCTGTGAATCTGGGCACAAGAAGTAAAGATTGATACGAAGACTCTTAACTTATATCAATTTCTATTACGTATGCTATTATGAGTGTAAACGCCACTACCACTGCAGAGTGAGAGGCAGAGTGTGTAGGCTGATTACATTCCATTTCAAATAGGACAATGCTTGTTGTACTTAATTGGATCCCCTTTGATTTTTAGTGAAGCAAGGGGCTATTGGATTCTATCAATAGCGCACTATTGCGGTTCTCACAGGTCAACGCCTTATTAGAAGGTATGACGATAGACTTGAGATTCCCTCAAATGACTTCTGCAGAAGCCATTAGTCTGGGCACAAGAAAGAGAATATCTTTCTTGACATGAAGCGATGAGGATTCTTAACTTCTATCAATTTCTGTTACCCAAAATCGAACTACTGTGCAAATAATCCGCAAGACTTCTGTTCGAGAAAATTTGATTCCAAGGTGTTCTTAACATTTGGGCCGAGTTACTGATCGTTAAAACGTATTTTACATTTAGATTTCCACGTTTAACAATTAAAGTCGATTGACAATTCACAATAACATAGATAAGCTGATTGGTTGCTAAAGCAACAGGCTTACATACATAATTGATCATTACATCCCTTCAGTTAGGTTTACGACCTAGCTTCTCACACTACTTATGTTGTGTGCGTTAATTTTATACATGAGTGGCGGCGAACTACAGATTTTTGAGAAACTCTTCATGGCAATCTTATTTACTTTCAGAGTTTTTGCCAGAAATCTGCTGAGAGGCAGTCGCCGAAGAAATATTTTTTTTTTTATATTTTCGTTTTCATGTTTGACCGGGGATTTGAACCGTGGCCTTACGTCTAAGAAGCCGGCACACTACTTACTAGACTACGGCGACTAGCAACAGGCTTAGTTTGTAGATTTAAAAAAAAAAAATTTTCTAGAGATGAGGCATATTTCATATGGTTCAAAGCACAGGTCAGACATCTCCAACAAAACGAAAAATGAAAAAATATTTCTTCGGCGACTTCTCCTCAGTAGATTTCTGGCAAAAAAAAATCTGAGAGTAAATAAAAAAAATTTCTCATAAATCTGTTGTTCGGAGTCGACTATAAACTGTAGGTCCCGCCACCCGTGTATAAAGTTATCACACACAACATATGTAGGTGGTGTAAGGAGCTAGGGCGTAATCCTGACTGAAAGGTTGCAATGATCAATTATGTATGTAATCCAACTCGTATGAGTGTTCAGAATACAATCTCCAGTAATGAATCCACCAACGCCGTCCTGACATGGGGTTTAGGCCGAAGCCTCATTGCTAATAAGCCAAAACACTACCTACTAGACTACGGCAAATTCAAGATGCATTGGTCTGGATATATTGGATATATTGCAAACGTTGGATACATGCCCGGTGTTATGTCATACGAAAAGAAAGCACATGTGTATCCTACAATACACCTGATCTTACTGATCTGTTGAGAATGGATATCGATAAACTATGTGGCGTCATAAGGAACGCCAGAAAGTTCCAGGACTATGGGAAGAGAGCTGTAGTGGCATCACAATTGACCATAGTGCAGAAGTGCAAACATATTGTACTATTGTTCTGCCCGCAATCTATCTCTAGGGTATCCCTATAATGTCTCCTCCAAGTCTGTTGCATTGAAAAACATCAGAATGCTGCTCGATGTCAACAAAGACAATTCCCCGATTAGAATCTGATATCCATCAAATCTAGTAGGTAGTGTGTTGGCTTATTAGATGTAAGGACACAAACCAAACCCCAGGTTCGACATCCCGAACGAAACGAAATATAGAAAACAAAATTCGGCGACTATTTCTCAGCAGATTTCTGGCAAAAAATCTGAGAGTAAATAAAAAAATCTCCATGAAAAAAGTTCTCATAAATCTTCCGTTCGGAGACGACTTTAAAATGTATGTCTCCTCCACTTTTAAATAAAATTAACAAACATACAACATAAGTGATGTGAGAAGCTACGTCATAATCCTCACTAAAGGGTTGTAATATCGAATTATGTATGTATGTGCAGGCAGTAGTGTTTTAATTGTATTTCACTGTAACACAGTGTTTGTTATAAATAATTTATATTGTTGCTATTGGTGTTGGCCAAACCTCTAATAAATATTTTAACGTTTATGTTTGATTTGGAATTTTACATAAATTTTGTTGTTTTTTTTTTCTCCAAATGGAATCCTTTTATTTTACTCGTATTGTTGTCTCTACAGATTTAAATTGTTTTCCTATTTGAGTATTAGTTTTGGATTTTGTTTTTGTATTTTTTCTGGCCACAGATACTATTATTTGCATAATATTTGCCATACTACTACACTGTATGTGCTGTAATGCCTATTAAAAATCATGGCTATAATCTTTGGCATATTAAGCCATTTATGGGTGATTGTAAAACATCATTTATTTTTTTTTCTATTCTTTCTCCTGTCATAATTCAAATGCATGCATATGTATAGTATGTATACTATAGGCGCTGATGTGTAGACGTGTAACTACATACATACATATGTATATAATCACTATCATTGTCTAGTCATCTGTTAACAATTTGTATCGAATTGATTTCATATTGCAGGGGATAATAGTATATTGAATTTATACTATAGCCAGAGTATATGTAGTATGGGTGTGATATTTATGTAAATCATGTTTAAGTGTTTTTGCTTTTGTTGCTTGTAACAGTCCTCTGTATATGTATATATAGAATATTTATTATGATTTTAATAATTATGCAGAACAATTAAAAACAAAGTAGTGATGGAATTTATGGAATAATTTAATTCAACACATAAAATTCATATTTCAGGACAAAGCAATTGCTTATTTTAAGGCTAAAACAGCCAATAATTTTTCTCAAAGCAAATCTAAACTTTTTGTTGAGAAAAATTAAAATAAAAGGAGATTTAAGTCATGCATCCGACCGTAGTCTAGTGTTAGACGTAAGGCGACGGTTCAAATCCCAGGTCAGACAAATAAAACAAAAAATATTTCTTCGATGACTTCCTCTCAGCCAATTTCTGGCAAAAACTATGAGAGCAAATAATATTGGCATAAAAAGTTACTCAAAAATCTGTCGTTCAGAGTCGACTTTAAACTATAGGTCCTGCCACTGTATATGTATAAAATTAACACACATCGCGTGTTCACGTCTTATGAGCCAACATACTACCTACTAGACTGCCGCAACTTCTTGGATACATATCAGATTCTATTCAGAGAATTATCCTGGTTGACATCGAGCAACATTATGATGTCTTTCCCTTCGCAATAAGTTTGGAGCATACATTATTGGGATACACCAGAAATAGATTTAAGACAGTGGATCATATGTTTGCACCTCTACACTACGGCCAATTGTGATACCACTGCAATTCTTTTCCCTTAGTCCTGCAACTTTCTGGTGTTCCATATGAGGCCACATACTTTATCAATATCCATTCTCAACAGATCAGTAAGATCACTTGCTTTGTAGAATATACATGTGCTTCCTTTTCGTATGACATAACACTGGGCATGTAGCCAACGTTTGCAATACATCCAGACCAACACATCTCGAATTCGTCATAGGCTAGCAAGTAGTGGGTTGGCCTATTAGACATGAGGCCTCGGCTCAAACCCCAGATCAGCACGGCGTTGGTCGATTCATTACTAGAGTTGCATTCTGAGCACTCATGCGAGATACACACATAATTGGTCATTATAACCCTTTAGTCAGGATTACAACCAAGCTTCTCACACCACTTATGTTGTGTGTGTTAATTTTATATATGAGTGGTGGGACTTACAGTTTTAAGTCGACTCCGAATGACAGATTTTTTAGAAATTTTTTATAGCAATTTTATTTACTGTCAGAGTTTTTGCCAAAAATCTGCCGAGAGAAGTCCCCAAGGAAATATTTTTTCATAGCTCGTTTTGTTGGAGATGTCTGGCCTAGGGTTTGAACCGTGGCTGAAGTCTAATAAGCCAACACACTACCTACTAAACTATGGCCTGAATGACTGAAACTGTTCTGGACTACATTCCATTCTCTCTGGCGAATGATAAAATCTTAAAGTTTTTAGTAACATAAAAGTTTTGTCATTTTTTCTTACTTACTTAAATACTTAACAACCATTAACAACCCGATTAACGGATTTCAGCCTATCTTAAAACATCCTTCCAGGTACCTCTGCTTCTTGCGCGCCTACATCAGTTGGTCACACCAATCGCTGACAAGGCTTTCTCGATTTGGTCCTTCCAACGCAAACAAGGTCGATTTCTTCTCTGACTTCCGCAGATCCCCGCATCAAATTACAGTGGTCGAGCCAGAGCAGGCGCTGGATATTAATACACTGCACAACGTTGACGAGCTGATACAGCTCACTGTTGACTCGGATGCGGAAATTATTGCCAAGTCACACTGGTTCGAAAATATTACGTAGAACTTTTCTCTCGTAAATTCTCAAGGCTGCTGTATCAGTGCTTAATAGTCTCTATGACTCTGCACCATAAAGAAGCACGGGTAGGATGACCATCTTGTAGAGTATTAGGAGTATTAACGTCAACTTTAATGCTGCACCCATGCCTTATTGGCCTCAAACGAATTATTTAAGAACCAAGTTCTGCCTGTCCCCGTGCTCCAATGCAATACCGGTGCTATATACCACGGTCCGCCCTGAAGTTTGAGACTGCAATTTCCTTTTTCCAAAACCAACTCTTATTAGAAAATAGAATGAATAGATCCTTGATCACCCCGTTGCCTACTTTAAACTTCCCTATCCGAATATGCGGCCTTTAATGCAAAAAACTTCCTCAATCTGCTTATTACCCTTTAAAGTTTTTCAATTTCCAAAACCTTTTTCGTTTTCTGCCTCTTTTTGTTCTTATTTTTCTTGCGATTGGTATTGGATTGCCTGTTTTGTTGACAAATCGAAATTTAACGCCATGGCATGTCAACACAATTGTTGTTAATTTCTTTAAATGAAACAATAAGAAGCAAAACGACGTTGAATTTATGACCTTGTTGCACACGTAAAATCTAAATATAACAAACATAAACAACAACGACAGCAACAACAACGACAACAACAACAACGACAACAATAGCAATTACATCAACAAAAGCAACCATATTAACAGCAACAATAGCAACGACGACACCAGCCAAAAAAACCAAACAAAAGAATACAAAACCAAAAAAAAAAGAAAAATTGTTTGCTTCCAAAAGAAAAACAAAGGAAACAAAAAGGAAATTCCTTAAACACTCAAACCCATTGCTGAATACACACAGCAACACTCGATCCACGATTTAGACAGCTTAGACGGAGCAGGCAGAATGGACAAAACAAAACTGGTTCTGGTTCTGGTTTGCTTTGGAGTGCCTTTATAAATCCAAGCAAAAGAAATTCACAGTGAAAACGTCTTTTGCTGGGTAATAATGTCTACTTTGTGTTGTAATTTATTTCATTGTTTTTTTGGCGACTTCCTGTTTCCGTTTTAGCCTAAACACACACAAAGCCATATGCACACACTTACATATTTTGTCGTAAACACATCATAGCTTATGCTTGTACAGGCTTTTTCTATAGTTTTTCTGTGTTTAAATTTTATAAGAGGGTCACTTGCAGTCGATTGTACACAAACAATTACAATGAATGTTTTATTTGTGGCGTACCGTACAGGGAATTATTAGGCAGTGTTAGATTTCTCCAACCGAAAGGCTTTTCAGAAATGTTAAATACATTGTGTCTGCTTTCGGTACAATCGGTCGGTCTCTTGAAAATGCTGCTGCTGAAAATGGCAGTATGGCCGATAAACATTAACAGCAATTTGGCATCGTTCTCAAGAACTTCAAGTATCACGAAGCACCGTCAAAGATCTCTACTTTCAAAGTTCAACTTTGTCAGAAGCTTAAACCAGCAAACAATGGAAAGCATCCAAAAACATTTCACGGGTAATGAAGCAATGTGAAGCCGATGGCAAAATCATCGTCTTCTATGATTCACATTTCCGCCTGAGTACACACATACATACACAATTGGTGATTACAACCCTTCAGCCAGGATTACGACCCAGTTTCTTACACCACCTGAGTGGCTTAGTGTATACACAAAGTTATCGAATTTGGGGTTACAAAGGTTCCTCATACAGTCCATGAGAAAGAAATGTATCCTCAATGAGCAACTGTTTTATGCAGACTTTGCTAAGGCGACGTGATGAGCTTTAGTTTTTGAAGATGAGATGGAGAATACAGTCATTGTGAACGGTATTCGTTAGAGGTTCTTGTGGACTCAACTGGAAGACGTATAGTTTTATGCAAATGAGCGGCAAGAGTCTGGAAGACGTGAAGTTTTATAATTTTGGTGTCCAGATAATCCAAATCAAGCCAAAGGTAGTTGATGATCATCACCACATAGTGCCTGCTGTTGATCCTTACTTTTTGAAAATGAGCTGGAAATTTCAATGACTAGGAACGGCATTCGTTACAGGAATATGGTAACAAAGTCCTTGTAACCTCAACTGGGCGGCATGGCTCTGGAAGACGTGTAGTTTAACACATTTTGGTGTTCATATCATCCAATTCAAGGCAAAGGAAGTTGATTATCATCACTATACAGTCCCCGATGTTGATATTGAGCCTTATTTTTTGAAGATGAGCTGGAAATTGCAGTGACTGCAAACAGCATTCGTTAGTGGAACATGTTAACGTGATTCTTATGGATTTAATTTGGCTGCATGGAACTGGAAGACTTGTAATTTTATAATTTTGGTGTCCATTCGTTAGAGGAACATGTTAACGGCGGTGTTGTGACCTCAACTTCCCTATATGGATCTGTTTGGTGTCCATTTCATTCAATTCATTTGGTGATCATCACCATATAGTGCCCTCTGTCGATATTGAGCCTTACTTTTTGCAGATGGGTTGGAAATTGCAGTGACTGCGAACAGCATTCGTTATAGGACCACGGTAACGAAGTTCTTAAAGTCTTAACTGGGCGGCATGGATCTGTAAGACGTGTAGTTTGACACATTCTGATGTCCATATCGTCAAAATTCAAACCAAAGGAAGGACGCTTCGATATTGGTGGTGGTGAAATATGGACCACCAATGTCATCAGCTAAAAATCTTTACCAAACATTGTCTTTTTTGGGATGTATTGAATGGTCTTGTGCTTCTATTTTAGATGTGTACGTACTCATTCGTCCAGAAATGGGCCTTTTCGCTGAAGATCATTTTTCCATGACAATTAGAGTCAGTTTCCAAATGCGCAGGCGCCGTAGTCTAGTAGGTAGTTTATTGGCTTATTAGACAAGAGGCCACGATTCAAACCACAGGTCAGACATCTCGAAGAAAAGAAATATGAAGAAATATTTCTCCGGCGATCTTCTCTCAGCAGATTTCTGTCAAAAACTCTGAGAGTAAATAAGTTTTGCCATGAAAATGTTCCTCAAAAATTTATCGTTCAGAGTCGACTTTAAACTGTAGGTTCCGCCACTCATGTATAAAATTAATACACACCACATGAGTGATGTGAGAAACTATATTGTAATCCTGACAAAAGTATATATGTAGATATACAATATGTATTCGGATCAATTATTACCATACAACTTACATATTGGACTGAAGGCATTTCTAATTCTGGAAATTTGTTCTTTGAGTCTATACTAGTCGATTACCAGAGTTTGCTACTGACTAATAGGAGGTATTGCACGAATCTCTTCCTATTTGCAAGTGTGTAGGCAGAAATCGCTAGAGAGTCGGATTGTTAAAAAACTCGTAGATTTAGAGAATTGTAAGCTTTGATTACGACCTGACTGAAGGGTTGTAATGACCAATTATGTATGTATGTAATTAGGATCAGTTTCTAACTGCTCCAGGACACATTCAGTGGACACATGTCGTTGTGTATAGTTGTCCATCATGATTTGTCAAAACATACTGAATAAATGAAATCTAATTCGATAAGATGGCCGTTATCAATCGTCAAAGTTCGAAAATCCCTAGTGACAGACTCTATACTAGAACCCCTCCATTTACTACAAACTTACTCCCTTTAGGGCATTTCTCTGTCGTTGCTACTTACCCAATAAAAACCACTAAAGATACCCGCTGTATTGTTGAATATTTCTTAAACACATGAATCCCGTTTTATTCCTTTAGTTTTGCCTGCCAGACGTTTATGGCCTTAAAGCAGAACAGTTAACAACAACAACAGCAACAGCAGCAAGAATAACAAACCGAGGCTAAGGTAAAATAATTCTTTCAATGCTTTTAATAAGAAAACGTTGGCAAGAAGACCGCCAAACGGGAATAGAAAAACGAAAAACAACAACAAATTTAATGAGAATTTTATTACAGAGTAATACGAGTAATAAAAAGCAAAGACAAATAAGGGGTTAATTATGAGACGTTATTTCTTTAAATAACAAACAAATTTACAATAAATTTTTTGGAAAATTTTGTTAAAGTGTTAAGCAAAGAAATTAAAAATTTAAAGAGGAACGACAAGAATTAATAAAAAATGTATTGGATGCGCTCAAGTAATTATAATAATTTTTTTTTTAATAAATTTAAACATTTTATTAATTTAATTATGCTTTCTTTTTTAATTTCGTTTTAATCATTAATTTAATTCTTTACAATTTATACACCATTGTTTTGTTAACAAAGCTTTGGGGACTTAGTTTTTATAAGTTCCTTTACATTTTAAAAATAAATAAAAATTTAAACAGAATTAAATTAATTTTAAAATAAATAAAAAATAAAATCAAAATAATAACAATAGCTGTGGCAAATTAACAAAAGAAAAGCAATCATTTATAAAACAATTAATAATGAATTATGTTAATAGGCCACCACCACAGCCACATTAGTTACAAAAGTTTACTATACACCAGACAGCCTTGGAGCAAAACCATACAGCATAATAACAGTGAATAACAAAACAGTTCATTAATTTGAAATTTTTGTAAATTTCTTTGGAGTGCGATAATGGTTTGTTAAGTACTTTTAAAAGATGTTTTCTTCCAAACCAGAGATCAGCAATGAATCGTTTTTTCGCTACTCATAAGTACTCATGAAGTTCTGAATATAAGTGAGTCAACAGTACTGAAATGCAACTACTCTGGTTCAATCGTACTCACTACAACATTGATTTAAAAGTAAAGGTTGGAATGAGTATGAGTACAACGTTGACATCAAACTCATAACATTCGAAATATGTTTGATTCATACGCCTACTCATTCAAATTCATAAATTTAGAAAAATACTTATAATACTCATAAATGTTTCGAGTGATTTGAATCATTCATCCAAATTTACAGTCTTAGTTGTTGTTGCATTTACAAAAAAGAAGAAAGACAAAGACAAAGATAGCAAGCAAAGCAAACACACAACCTTCTAGTGAGTATTTTAGTGTTCGTACGCGAATCATTCTTATTTTGTGATTCTTGTAAATGTTGAGTCATGGAAAGTCGAAATCAACAACATCATGCGTACTGTTAAGTATGAGTACGATGAGTAATTCAAACTTTGAATATAAGTAGTATGATTATGATATGAAAATAAGTATGAATGCGTATAAGTATCAGAAATAATGAGTATGATTCGTATCCACTCATCTTTTTGAATACTCATTGCTGATCTCTGCTCCAAACCATGTAAATCACGCTTTTAGGTTACATCGCGTCTGGGAATGAAAAAGGTCACTGGGTCACCTAGTCATTGTCACATAACCGGCAACGAAGTTGAAGAGATCAATATCAGCTTTGATAAGAGAGAAATCGGTTCCTTTTTTGGAATTTTTGAAAAAAATTTCAATGTTCTCATTAACCGATCATGGAGATAAGGACCGAACTAAAGGGTCGCAAGAACTTAATTGCCAATGCTAAATCACAGACACGAACCTAATATTAATTATAATCAGTATAGTGCTGTTATAGGAGTGTTAGCGAGCATACACAGGTTTAACAAATACCTACCGTACATACATACATACAACCCTTCAGTCAGGATTACTAGCTAGCTTCTGATATCACTTATGTTGTGTGTCTGTGTTAATTTTATACATGAGTGTTGGGATCCACAGTTTAAAGTTGACTTCGAACGACAATTTCAAAAAATCTGATAAAGTTTTCATGGCAATTTTATTAATTCTAAGAGATCTGCTGAGAGGAAATCGCCGAAGGAATATATATTTGCCGCCTTCTAATTCTACTGATCTTGCTTTCTCAGCTAATCTTTGCCGCATCAATATCTTCCGCGTGAGAACACATACTGCCTTCCAATTGTCAAATGAGGTTAACATCGGATTGACTACATTATCGGGCGTTACCCGGTACCCTATTGTCTCTTATAAGAGTGTTAACGGCGTATTGTCCCTTCATACACATTATCAACAGATTGAACAGCAATATCTCTGATTTCCTTGGGTTATGTAAAGATGTCGTCTTGTCTCCAGGTATCTAGGTACCTGTGCTGTTAGATATAGCGCTGTTAGGGGAGTGTTAAGTAGTCATTGTGCCTTTACACACAGCATGAACAGACGGATCAGCAATATCTCTGATTTAATTGAATTATGTGAAGAGGTCGTCTTATCTGCAGGCATGTTGGCAGAACCGGCAAGATAGCAAATTATTGAAGAATTGTAGACCTAAAGGGCTGTAAACATGAGGATCTAATAGAGTATTGAAACGGGATTGTGTAGCCAGTCAGGAATATCTATAGTAGAGTATATTTATTTAATTATTAATTAATTACTATACAATTACAAATTATATTCTAATTATATACGAGCGAAGTAACGGAGCTCATATTGCTCGGTGTAGTGACACAGACCAGAGTCTCTGGTGGGAATCGAACCCACGACCCTCACACTAATAGTCTAGCATACTACCCACTAGACTACCACGGCACCCATAGTAGAGTATATATCTACAGAAATATGTACAGCAAAATATAATGTAGTTGCCATAGTCTAGTAGGTTTTGTGTCTGTCGGACATCCCGATCAAAATGAAAGAATATTTCTTCGTAACTTCCTCTCAGCAGATTTCTAGCAAAAATGTTGAAGGTAAAAAAATTGCCATGAAAAATTTCTCAAACAGCTGTCGTTTCTGATCGACTTTAAACTGTAGGTCCCGATACTTAGGATAAAATTAAAACACACGACATAAGCAGTGTGAGAAACTAATTCATAATCCTGACTGAAGGATTATAATATGTATTCTGTTCAATCATCACCATATAACTGGACTGAAGGCATTCTCCATTCTGAGAATTTATTCTTTGAGCCTACGCTATCCTTTACCTGAATTTGTTCCTGAATAATACGAGCATTGCAAAACTCTCTTCCTATCTGCAGGTATATAGGCAGAAATCGCAAGAAAGTTAGTTCGGTAAGAAACTCAAGGATTTAAAGGATTTTAACCTTGAAAATCTAATACAGTGCGGAAAGGCTTTTAACTAGCTAGATGGATATCCGTAGCTAAATATTTATTTGCAGAAGAATGTAATCTAAGCAATCATTATTCTCATCACAGAATCTATTAGTTAGCCCGTAGGCAATCTCCATACTGAAAAAGTGTTCTTTAAGTCTACACTGTTCGGTTTGCTGAGTTTCTTTCTAAATAACCTGAGGCATTAATCAAATCTTTTCTTATTGTAATTACCTAACAAGAAATAGCCTCTTACTCATTCGGTTTTAGAACAGTCAGTGTTTCTGTATAATCTTCCAGACGCCTCTTCTCACTTCACAGATTGGTAATGGTTTCATTAGCTGCGTGGAAGTTTCTTTTCTCAGAAGCTCATTTGCCAGCTAACTACCGTGAATTTGCTAAGACCTAGCAGATATTGAGCTTATTTCTCCTTAGAAGCTAACTTAGTTTCCTTAGACAGCCCATTCAATATTCGAGTTAATCCCATAAGAGAAGAGTCCTCGGATGATGGTCCGCCTGTCATATAGTATTGCTTTCTTTATTTGCGTTCTTTTTCGAAGTTGAATTGAGCGTCCGTATACCACAGAATGATCATAAAAGTTGCTTGTAGCCTTCAGGTTTCTCCATTAACACGTGTGCTACTAATGCTACTCGTATGAGACCTGTCTCCCACTGTCTTAACTATAATCTTCAAAACTCTGATCCTCACTACCATGTACACTTAAATCTAACTGAGCTTTCAGATTTGCCATGGTTATATCAACATATCCTAGATTCTGTATCTTGTCAAGCAACAACTGAGCTATTTTCGGATTTCTTCCGCATGCCCCCATAAGCCACTATTAGTCTAAACACAATGGAACCCAAAATATAATATTGCATGGCGCTATAAGCCGATTTGAGTCTGCCCACGGTGGAATCCGAAATGTAATTCTGCACGACCCCATAGAGCGGATACCAACTGAACTATTTTCAGTTTACTTCTGGTTGCCCCCATTGACCGCTATTAGTATGACCACAATGGAAGCCAAAATATAATTCTGCATGGCCCTATTGGCCACTATTAGTCTGAGCGCCCTATGAAAGACAACATAACATACATAACATAATTGGTCATTACAACCCTTCAGTCAGGATTACGACCTAGTTTCTCACACTACTTTTGTTGTGTGTGTTAATTTTATACATGAGTGGCGGGACCTACAATTTAAAGTCGACTCCGAACAACAGATTTTTTCATAGCAATTTTAGTTTTACTCTCAGAGTTTTTGCCAGAAATATGCTGAGAGGAAGTCGCCGAAGAAATACTTTTTGTATTTTATTTTGATGTCTGGCGTAGGGCTCGAACCCTGGCTTTTCGTCTAATAAGCCAACACACTACCTACTAGACCACGGCCCTATGAAAGCCTTCTACATAATATTATAACACATCCAGCTTTCCTTGAAATGCTATCTACACGAGCCTTTCCTGTCAATTTCCTATCCATAGATATTTCCAAATAATTTGCTTTCAATCTGAGTGAAGTGATCACACTCGCCAGATCTCGAAAAGTCAGTTGCATTAAAGGAAATTACCTAAGACTCCATTTTATATAGCCGTTTAAGGTTTTTCACTGTATATTTAACTACAATCGCCTTTCCCTTTTACTGCAAAAAAAATGAAAGAAAAAAATTTTCCTGGAAATTAAACTCAAATAATACATCAGCTCATTAGTGGATATAATGAAATAGAAATTATGGTGTGTTTATTTGTCATCATAACATTGTTTTTCTTTAATTTACTGTCGTTTTTATTATTTTTGTTCTTTAGAAAAAAAAAATTCAGAAAATCACTTCCACATTGCCTACGTCTTCTTATATGCTTTCCTTCAAATTCCTTCAAGAAGTTCATTTCTTTAGCATTTCTTTCAGAGGGTCAGTTGATTTGCTTTGTTTTTTTTTTTTATTTACGAGTATTTTTTTCATTGCCATTGCGTGTTTAAATTGTTTTGAAATTTTCTTACGAAAACTCCGAAAAATTCATTCGTTTTTTTTCTCAATTTAATTTTGAAACTTAAAGTACTTTAGGGCATAAGCGGGGAGTTTTGTGTCCGTCCGATGGTAATTTGGTTTTCTTTCTTTTCTTTTCGCATGTCACGCACTTGTTGTGATTTCGTTTCCACTTCAACTTTCAGTCATTTATTCATCCATTAAGTTTCGTTTGTTCTTTCCTTTTCTCTTCGTTTTTTTCTTTTTCTTTTTATTTTTAATAGTCTTATGGTTTGTAATTGTAATTTGTGTACTGATAACTTTTCAATAAGACTAATGTTTCTTATTTCTTTTGTTTTCTTTTCTTTGATTTTTCGCCTTAGATGCGGTGTTTACAGATTGAGTTAAGCACTACACTAGCGAGCCTTACTTGCGGTCAATGAAAGAAGTTCAAATTTCTTAGATAATACCGTACGAATACTCAACCTGTTGTACATAAAGCCATTGCCTTGTAAACAACATTTAGAGGAACTGCTTTAGCGTCGAGAGTCTTCTGAGACTGCTCTTTGCCTAATTCCGTATGCATAACGTGTGTCCTAAATGAGGTCCCTGAAGAAATGTGGCGGCAATATAACAATAGGCAGGATATCAACTTCGAGTCTTATGATCAGATTTTCCTAGTAGACTAGGGCACCTGCCGGTGATCCAGCATATAGCCAATCTGCATAAGCTGCTGAGCAGATTGATGGTATTTACTTATAGCGTGTCGTCTAAGCCTTATTGGTGTAGTCCTGAAGCAAAAACATTGCGTGACGTATGTTAGATGATGTTTAATGAAACCAAGTTGATGGATGTAAAGTCGCGGTAGTCTGTTAGATAGTGGCTTGGCTCAAACCCCAAATCAGAAATCTCCAACTAAACAAGATATGAAAAAATATATTCCTAGGCGACTTCCTCTTAGGAGATATCTGGCAAAAACTCTGAGAGTAAATAAAAATTTCTCAAAAATCTGTCGTTCGGGTTCGACTCTAAACTGTCGGTTTCGCCACTCATGTATAAAATTAACACACACAACATAAGTGGTGTGAGAAACTAGGACGTAATCCTGACTGAAGGGTTGTAATGACCAATTATGTATGTATGTAAGTCGATGGGTGAGTGGACTGCCTGCAAACTTAAAATACGTTAGTATAAGAACGTAATGCGGAAGGCAAGAGAGGCTCTTCGAAGTCTTTTTGCGGGATCAATTAGACTTTGCAAACTTCTCATAACACCAACAGTGATGTTGGTTCGTTCACATCGAATAATAATTCCTGCACTATATTGTATGAAAAGAGTCTTAACGTTGCATATTCTCTGAGCATTATGAACGTGTGGAAGGATCTGCCGAAAAATATACCTTTAAGACAATTCTTCTCGTCATTGGAATTAATTTTCAACAACGGAAGACGGTGTAAATACTTCTTTACTCTTGTCAATAGAGACTTCAACATGACTACAGAGGCCATACTGAGCTCAACAGTGGGGAACGTGGATAAGGTTCTGGCGTATTGACGTGACGGGCGCATTGAACAATGTTCATTTGAGGGCTATTGTCAGGACTCTCAGTAACACATTGTCGGCGACTGCATTGTGAAATTCGTTGCGTAACTTTTCAGTAGACTGCCACCATTTGCTAGGCTATGGTCAGGAAAGTGTATACAGACATACGGCAAGGTAGAGTTCTCTCGCCTTTTAATGAACAATTGTGGCAGGAGCTGCAATGGTGTATTTTTGAGACCTTTAGCTAAGTGGACAATATAGCGAATTTGAGGTCAGGCTTTGATTAGAAAATGTTCCTTTAAGCCTTCAAGCCTATAAGTTTATAACAGAATGGTGGTCACCGTGTGGCTAAGACATCTTTTGACGTAAAACGAAATTAGACTTTTACCAGGCGATACAAGATTCCATTAAGATTCCGAAGATTTAAGGATTTAGACCCGCTATCACATACAGGCCCTTGATTAACAGAGTACGCATCTTACGTAACACGTATCTAACGCTCATTTTTCGAATCTTAAAATTACCAATAGAAGTGTCAATCAATGCGATAATGTGGATTGCAGTACAATGAACACATGCTAAACGGCCAGCTATTGGATAGTGGATAGCTTCAGCAATCTAGAAAGTATAGCAGTAACGAATGGAGCAACAGAAACTGACGTCAACTGCATTAGTCTTGCAAAATCCACAATTATTAATCAACAAATGACAAGCAAATGTAGTCTAGTAGGTAGTATGTTGGCTTATTAGACGTGAGGCCTCGGTTCAAACTAGATTAGACATCTCCAACTAAAGGAAATATAAAAAAATTCTTCGGCGACTGCTTCTCAGCAGTTTTTTTTTTGGCAAAAACTCTGAGAGCATTTAAAATTGCAGTGAAAAGGTTTCTCAAAATAATCTGTCGTTCGGAATCGACTTAAAACTGTAGGTCCCGTCACTCATGTATACAAATCAGCACATACAACATAAGAGGTGTGAGAAGCGATGTCGTAATCTTAATTGAAGGGTTGTGATGTCCAGTTATGTATGTACGTATGTATGTAATGTATGTATCTCCATATTGGACGGAAGATATTCTCCATTCTGTAAATTTGTTTTTTGAGTCAACAAATGACTCGAGGGAAAATAAGATCAGTGACAAGGTTACAAATGTATTATGCTGCCATAAGAGGCAATAGAAGGAAAAAATATACCCAAAGTAGAGTACTTCGGTACTCTCTTCACAAGCTTATCATGTTACAAACTTTACCTACTTTTCTGTATACTTCTGTATGTACTTGTATTTACTTTTAAATTATTTCCTCTTATTAAGTAACGTAAGTGGGTAGACTTTAATGTGATTTTAAGTAAAAGTTAATTGTTTTGTTTGGCCATTAATAGTATATTTATTGACTTTGTAATAAATTTTATTGAAACAATTTCCAAAGAATAATTCTTTTAAAGCCAATGGGGAAGTAAAAAAACTATTCATGAAGTTTACATAAAGCAAAGAAAAATTTTATGCAGCGTTTTTTAAGGAAATTTTTCGTTAATTTCTTTTTAATAAGAATTGTTTGAAGCTCCTTGCAATATAAACCATTTTTAGATTCAATAAAAAACAATTTTATTAGAAATATAGGGTGGGCCATCTATCGGTTTAAATTTGAACCATCGGCTATTTCGAATCTGACAATACTTATGTCGTCATTCTATTCTGTCACAAAATTCAATATATTATCCTCCTCTGAACATACTGAATCGATTTACACTTGAGCAATGTTGGTATTTATTAAAAATTTATTTCCAAAACAAAGGCAATTGCTGGGAAATTGTAAGAAAATGTTGTACAAAATTTGGTCTTAGAGAAGATCGAACAGTGCCCGGTATACGTAAGTTTATTGTTAAAGTTCGTGAAACTGGTTTCATTGTTGATGTGCCAAGATATGATGGTGCTCATACAGTATGTACACCCGAAAATATCGAAGCTGTGGCTAAGTCATCGTTCTCAAGAACTGAACATTTAGCGCACTAGTTCAGGTCGAATTTTGCGAAAAGATCTCGGTATGACGCCTTACAAAATTGGTTCCAGAGTTGAAGCGGCATGATCATCCGCTTCGTTTTTGCTTTGCTAGATGGTCCAACCTGAAACTACACAATAATGGCGATTTTGCAAAAAAAAAAAGTCATCTTCTCGGATGAAGCTTATTTTCATCTTGGTGTGTAGATTAATAAGCAAAAATGCTGCATTTGGGGCTCAGAAAACCCACACGTGGTCTTGCAGAAGCCAATGCACCCATTACGAGTGACTGTTTGGAGCGGCTTGTGGAGCGGAGGCATTACTGGCTCATATTTCTTTGAAAATGAGAATGGCGGAACCATTACGGTCAATGGAGACTGCTTTCGCATCATGATAACCAATTTTTTTGTATCCGCTCTTCATGCTTTTAATGTGAACGATGTTTGCTTTCAAAAGGATGATGCAACTTGCCGCACTTCTCACGTCACAATTGATTTATTGCGTCAAACGTTTGATGGCCGTTTAATAAGCCGAAATGGTGATGTCTATTGGCCACCAAGAAGCTTCGATTTCTCACTGTTGGACTATTTTCTGTGGGGCACCGTTAAAGAAAAGTGTTATGCCCACAAACCAGAGACCATAAATTGACCATTTAAAGGCTAACATTCGAGATGCCATTGCTTGAAAAATTGTATGAACATTGATACGACCGTATGAGATACTGTGAGGCCAGCCACTGCAGCCATATGAATGAAATGATGTTCCAGTTTCTAATCGGAACAATTGTACTTCGCGACAGCAAAATAAATTTGGCAAAATTTCACAATGTTTTTATTTTCTAAAAATTTTTAAATTTAAACTTTTAAATGGCTCACCCTATATTCAGATTTTTCTTTATAGCAGGCCATAAAGTAATTATTAAAACAACGACCGAGTCCTTAGATACTTGAAGTCAATTGCATACACAAAAGTCTTTAAAACATACCATTAACAGCACATAACGTACAAAACAAATCCTGCATGCCTGATTTAAAGCTATTAAAAGCAGTTTTTCGTTGCCAAAAACTTACATTAATTCCTTTAAAAAAACTTGTGTTAACAGCCTTAAAATAGGCTTTAAAATTTATCTTGTTTTTTTTTTTTTAACAAAAGCTTAACCAAATAGCTGCCATTATAATTTACCTTAATAAGCAACAAAATTATAAGCTCTCCCCTCCCCTTTTCTCCATATTTATAATCATATTGAAATTATCTCTAAACAAATCTACTGACATACATAATTGCTCTTTCAATTACACCTCTACATCTACACCTACAACCACCCGAAAACAACACTTTTAACTGCCTTTAAGTATAAGTGTACGTGTATGTGCATGTAAGTGTATGTGTAAGAATGTAAATATATGTATCTATGTACGTATGTATGTGTATACAGATCTGGCTAATAAACAATTAAACCATTAAGAAGTATTTTATTAATTTACATTATAATACTTAATTTTACCTGTTTGTATGGTATTTTAACATTTCAAACGACGACATATAAAATGTATTCATGTGTGTATGTATGTACGAGTATGTACATATGATAGTAAATATTTAACTTTTATCATATAATAACTGTATATGTATGTATCAAGTGTAAATGTTCGTTTTGGGTCCTGAGTTATAAAATATTATAAGGCTCTATAAATAATTAGTTGCAATAAACTTTAACCTTAAAATTTAATTAACACAACTGTATAACACTGAAGTCATATGTAATGAGCTGGTATTTTGGCAAACAGTACATAATAAAAGTCTAGCAACACTGAATGAAAAAAAACTTTGAAGCATAAAGTGAGCAATGAATTCAGTTTTCTTCGTCCACAATGTTTCTTCGGTCCCATTGGAAATCGCATACCGGACTCTACAGAACTACCTTGCTCAGCGTCAATCAACTAGAAACACTTCTATTACTCACATGTTAGCACATGGATTATATTCCTATTCCATAATTTTGCACCTTAATTAATGTCTTAAGATCTCCCCAATTAATATTGTTACGAAAATGGAAATGGTGTTATTAAAATCATAAACAAAAGCTCCAAAAACAAAACAATGGACTTGTTTACATGATCAAAGAATAAACAAAAGGTACAAAAAAATGTACTTGTTTACATGATCAACGAATAAGCAAAAATATAGCAACAACATCAGTGTATAAAAAAAGAGGATAAACAAAGTAAACAAACAAGCAATAATGACACTGCAAGGACAAATGTAAACAAAATGCACAAACAACAATAATGAAAACAAGTTGTTTACATTTATAGATATTTCGCGAAGGCAGTCATTCTCCTCCGAGAGTATTCATCAGACTATTTACCCAGTGATATAAAAGGCAAGACAAAGCGAGCAACGAGATGAGAAAGAATTCAGTCAGTCTTGTGTGAAGAGAACAATTGTGGTTTGAAGATCTGCGTTATAAAGATCTATTGAACAATTGTTATTGTGTATGCGGAAGAGTGTAAAGGAGAATAACAATTAAAACAAATTGTTGTTATTTGAACTAAGTCGTGAAAGGTTGCACACGGAATTGCTGCGAACAATAAAGAATTGTTTTAAAACTAAACATAAATTTATTTTTATTTTATTTGCAATCTACGAACTAATATTTTTAACGTTTTTAAAAGGGTAATATGTTTAGATCTACCCAACGTGTTGTGTTCTCGCCTTTCCTATGGACCCTCAACATTCACATTCTATGGAAAGAAAATAGCGTATGATTATTACTCATGCAGATGACGTATAGAAGCAACTACAGGCTAAGATTATAATTACTTTCGGAAATTCTAGAATCGGTATTAAAATTACTATCGAAACAATGCAACCAGTACAACTTGCTACCCTTAGTATCAACGGAAAATATCTTGGAGACGTATTCGACAATAAACAGAATTAGAAATTCAATACAGAATCCAGAATCAAAAATCACTAAGATGAAACTGCTTCTTACTGTTGTAGACGCCGTAGTCTAACAGGTAGTGTGTTGGCTTGATAGATGCAAAGTTACAGTTCAAACCAATTAAAAGAAATGTGAGTAAATATTTTTTCGGTAAAAACTCTGAGAGTAATTAAAAAAATTGCCATGAAAAAGTTTTTCCAAAATCTTTCGTTCGGATTCGACTTTAAACTGTAGGTCCCGCCATTCATATATAAAATTAACATACACGACATAAGTGGTGTGAGAAAGGAGGTTGTAATCCTAGGGTTATAATTTTATTTAATTAATTTAGAGGAAAGAAATCTTTAAATTATAATACCGAGATTTTAAAAGTATCGATTTTACAGTTTTGAACAGAAGTGTTGATGATATCTGTTGGGATCAAACCTACTCACTTGGTTATGTAAACGACCAGGTGGCACTAATTCAGGAAAATGTGCGTCTGCTATATGACAGTTGTGTTCCTGTCAAAACAAAACTTGTTAAAGCCAAACACCAACCGTGGTTTAATGCTGAAATTAAAGCATTAATAGATAAGCGCGACATTGCTTATCGGCGATGGTTCAGAACGGATGATCTGAAAGCCGTTCATAAAGCCGCTCGTAGTGAGGTTACCAAACACATTAAAATTGCAAAAACATTGTTTTACGGCAGGAAGTTCGCTTCCGCATTAGATAATAGAGCTAAATGGAAGGTAATCCGCGATATTGGTATTGGACAAAAATGCCATAATACTTCTCCTGATGTCGATGTAAACGGTCTGAATGACAAATTTGTTAATATTAATGTTCCTACACCTGACAGTAACATATATGATGACCTTTGTTTTGGTCTGCTAGAAAACCCCTTTAGTTTTCGTTGTGTTAGTCAGCTCGAGGTTTTGGAATGCTTATCTTCTGTGAAATCGAATGCGATTGGTTCTGATGACTTAGATCCTCTGTTTTTAAAAGCTTTGTCACCTAGACTTTTACCGTATTTTACTCATGTATTCAATTCAGTCTTAACTATGTCATCTTTCCCTGATGAATGGAAACGGTCGAAAATCATCCCGATTCCTAAATCTAACAATGAATTCAGGCCAATTGCCATTTTTCCGTTCCTGCCCAAAGTTATGGAAAACCTCATAGCTAGACAAATGAACGATTATCTCTCGAGTAATAATTTTTTATCTGATAAGCAGTCGGGATTTATGAAAGCTAGGAGCTGCACTACTAATTTAGTCAAAGTAGTTGATGACCTTAGGTTGAAACTGGATGAAAATTACATAGCGTTTTTGGTTCTTTTGGATCACACTAAGGCTTTTGATACAGTTGATCACGGAATATTATTGAGGAAGCTACAGACCCTCTTTCATTTTTCTAATTCAGCTTGTAGCCTTATACGTTCCTATCTCATTAACAGATCACAACGAGTTTACCTGAACGGCAACATCTCGAATTCGGTACACGTTGGAAGAGGTATTCCTCAGGGATCAATTTTAGGGCCCCTTTTGTTCTGTATATACATTAACGACCTACCTGATGTTTTGGATAATTGTAGCGTACATATGTACGCTGATGACGTTCAGTTCTATAGGAGCGCTTGTATTGATAATATCCGACTATGTGTAGATACGATTAACGATGATTTACAGAAAATTGACAACTGGGCTAGTGCTAATGGACTTTGTATAAATCCCTCTAAATCGAAATGTTTATTGCTCTCCAGGTCTAAGAGAGCGTTTGATGTGCCGGATATTGTTATCAGGGGGAATAAAATTGATTTTCTTGAATCGGCATCTAATCTGGGTGTTATCTTTAATGGTCGGCTAACGTGGTCTAGCCACATTAATGTCATCGTTGGTAAAGTTTACGGTATGCTTAGGAACTTATGGGCTGTTATAGATTCGACTCCTTTTGCTATACGCCTGCAACTGGCAAAAACGTTTTTGATTCCTGTTCTTTTATATGGATCGGAAATTTTCGCAAACTGTGATGCGGATGATAGGCGGAAACTCAACTTGGCTTATAATAACATAGCCAGATATATATTTATTAAGGGATGTCGGGACCATATATCACAATTTTCTTACCAGATATGTGGTATTCATTTTGATAATCTATTGAATATTAAGTGCCTAATTCTCCTCCATAAGATTATTACTTTGGAACAGCCAGTATACTTATTTAGCAGAATTAGATTTGCTAGATCCAACCGCGGTAGGAAAATTATCCAATTAAGGCATAGGACTCTTTTGTCGAAACGACAGTGCTTTATACACACCATCAGTCTTTGGAATGCAATACCTAATTATATTCAGAACATAGGCAATGCAACTAAGTTCAAAAAGGAGTTATACATTCTGTTTAAGTAGTTTGTAACATATTTTGATTGTTTTATACATTTTTACTCTTTATTTTTATTAATGATTAATAATTTTCAATTTTCTAATTTATTATTTAAGTTTCATTGTATCTCATTAAATGAATATATTTCTTTGTTTGTATTTTTCTTTATATTTGTATCTTTCCTAATTTAGTTTTTTACAAATACTCATTTTCTTATCCTAATTTTTTTGTATCGATTGCTATCTCCTGAGGTTAAATCATGTTCTTATTCTTATTCATTTTTATTTATACTGTACTTCAAACAATTCATTTCTCATATAATAAGCGATTTGTTATCACTTTTTCCCCTTTGATGTACTCCCATAGCACTTTCATTTATAAGATTATTATCTGGTTGTGCTATGATTAATAATAAATAAAATAAATAAATAAATAAATAAATAAATTTGTTTTGATCTTATTATGCAAATTATGCTTTTCGAACTACATCGTCTAACATGTTGCTTGCTGTCCTTAAATGGTTACCACAAGATATGAAACAAGTGAATGCAACTGCCGCAATGAGATTGAGTGCCACAAGATATTACAAGTATAGAAAATATGCCGAAACTTTGCGAAAATGCCGAATATGATATTACTCAGGCTTTTGAGTTCGTTATAGTAATACTATCCATTCGGCATCTTTGCAGCTAAGTTCCTTTTATGAAAATGATTTACTCTTCTCAAAGAATATCATCCAAGTATTCACTGACGGCTTCCGATCACTTAACAAAGTCGCTTGTGGAAACGTTTGAGTCTATCAATCTGCCTTAAACTACAAATCTGATGGACTTGCAACACCCAGAGAATTGAAATGAATTCATAAGTGAGATTTATCTGCAGAAGTTCAAAAAAAATCGTTTACAAGCTATACTTATTTGCTAAGGAAGGATGGGGTAATAAACATGTTAAGAGACCCAATACGGATAGGTGCAGAAAAAATCTTAACATGCACCATAGGAAATCGTTTTGAATCGATCGAAACAAATGGTAATCAGAGGACGTAAAGTCAAAGCTATATGGCGGGTATTTGACTACTATAGCCCAGAGTTGTCATTGTAAAAAATTACAGCCTCGTGGCTGGTTGCATGTTCAGTTTATACAGGTCTAAATACAGAGCATATATATGGTTCGCATATGATATCTTGCACTTAGCGTAGTTGTAGTTAAAAATGATACTTCTTTAAATGGATCAGACTGCATTTCAGACATGCAGAATCGCTTTACAATGTCTCCCGACTTCAGTTCCAATGGCACCTAATTTCCTTGCTTTTGAATGAATCCTGCTGTTTTAAAATACTTTGAAATCATGTCTCATGCTGTTCATGCGTCTGACACGAATCTTAATCGAACACATTTTAAACTTTACACACATACCACATAATAGGCCATTACAACCCTTCAATCAAGATTACGGCATAGCTTCTCATACCACTCATGTTGTGTGTGTTAATTTTATACATGAGTGGCGAAACCTAGAGTTTAGAGTCGACTCCGAAGGACAGATTTTTGAGAAACTTTTTCATAACAATTTTATTTGTTCTCAGAGTTTTTACCAGAAACCTCCTGAGAGGAAGTCATCGAAAAAATATTTTCTTATAATTCGTTTTAATGTCGGACCTGGGGTTTGAAGCGTGACCTTACGTCTCATAAGCCAACACCACACATCAACACATCAGTCCCGATTTTAACTTCTCACAATGGACCACAACCTTCTGTTCCTACGAAATACAAAGCAACACCTTAATGGGTAGCATATGCAATTCGCATATGATATCTTGCACTTGGGCTAGTCGTAGTCAAAAATAATTTCTTTTTAAAACGATTGGATTTCTCTCGCCTTCAGTTCATATGGAATCTAATTTCCTTGCTTTTGAATGAACCCTGCTGTTTTGAAATGTTTTTAAGAAGTGCCTCACGCTCTTCTTGTGTCTTACTTTTTTAACTATCTCGGACGCTCTTTGCCTTTAATGTGAAAATCACCATTTTTGAAGTATAAAAATATACTTTATATACTTTATATACTTTTATGCCAGTATTAAAGTATACTTTTGTTTGTAAACTTTTACTCCAGACTGTACCCATAAATAATTTACACAAATTTACTTATAAGTTTAAGCTTTTGTTTACGTATGTATGGGTGTGTGTGAAAGTAAATATTTACCGGTATGTGTCTAAGGAAAAAGAGATTTAAACAATAATTACATGTGTGCGTGTGTGCTTGTGTATAAGATTTCTGAAAGTTAAATAAACATACATACATAAGTATGTACATATGTATTCATGTAAGTATGAACGTATACGTATGTATGTATGTCTTACTAAATTCAATAAATTGAAAATTTTTGACATTAAACAGTGAATTATAAAGAAAACAAAGAAGAGAGTTTTAATAGAAAATCTCTTATGACACATTAAAGCCTTTAAATGTCGTAATAATTAAGAACTTAATTAGTTTACGTTTAAACATCAAAGCAGGTAGATAATACGTAAAAGAACAAGTAATTATTTTCAAAAATCTTATATTATATAAGACAATACATTATAATTAAAAAAATTTCAATACGCAACCTGTCTTTTAAATCATTTAAATCGTTTCATTTGAAACAATTTCTCTATTCGATTTCCTTCTATGGACACCACTGTCTATCTAAGTTCTATAAGGACTGACAGAACTTTATTTGCATCTTCATTTAAGGCAATAAAAGCATCAGGAGTCATATCTTTTCATAAGTCGTTGTAGTCGTTATAGTTATTGTTATTGCAGTTATACTCATGGGTTATTGTAGCTGTAGTGGTAAAATTTGTTTCATGCACACACACCATAATAACGTAAGCATGCATGAAATAATATTGTTGTGTGTGTGTGTTTAGGTGGTGAACTGTTAAAGGTGGTTCAAAATACTAACAGAATATTTGAAGGAAATTTTATTTATCGCTTCTGTTACATACATACATAGATACATACATACATACATACATACATACATACATACATACATACATATATACATACATACATACATATGCACATACATACATACATCCACACATAATTGATTACTATCAGTCAGATAATCAGATAATCAGATTACTACTATAGTCAGGAATATGACTTACTTTCTCACACCACTTATGTTGTGTATGTTAATTTTATACATGAATGGTAGGACCTACAGTTTAAAGTCGACTCCGAACGACAGATTTTTTCAGAAACTTTTTATGGGAATTTTTTATTTTCTCTCAAACTATTTGCCAGAGAGGAAGTTGCCAAAGAAACATTTTTTTATATTTCCTTTTGTTGGAGATGTCTAACTTGGGCTTTGAACCGTGGCCTCATGCTAAGAAGCTAACATACCACCTACTACACTACTCCTTAACATCATAACTCACTTGATATCTAGTAAAGTTCATTTGTAAAATGATTTCAAACATATTTCGTCTATTATATGTCATTTAGAGTCACTTTGATAGTCTCCTTAGATTAAATTTTGTGTGCTCAAAAGCCTTTCGTTATAGGTTTCTCAGAGATGATGTACTGTCATGTAGATTTCTTTCTAATTTTTACACCTTCTGCAGAAGTTATTGGGAGGCAGTCCCTACTTTATATGTACAAATGCCAGTGTCTCGTTATTACTGTTATGAGCTCCTTGAGATGGATTCTGGATAAGATTATCGCAAAGCTTGTTCTTCATATCCATATAGGGTCTCTCTACATGTGTGTTTAGTTTTTCAACTTTCCTTTTCATGTTCTTGTCTGTTGTATCAGACTTTGCAAATGCTTTAGCTATGTTGTTATCTTCAATGTCGCCGTATTTGGGTAACCCTTAAATGTCTTATTATTTCCTTCAGAGGCACCCAGCATTCTCGAACAATCATACACTCTGTACGAAGTTTTGGTTGAGGCTTTACTTACTTAATTTATTTGTCATTATAATCCCTTAATACAGGATTAGACCTAGTTTTTCACACCACACATGACGTGTATGTGTTAATTTTATTCATGAGACCTACACTTTAAAGCCGACTGTGAACGAAAGATTTGAGAAGCTTTTCATAACAATTTTATTTACCAAGAAGACCGCATACCCTCAACAGTCGCCAATAGAAAATGTTTTTATTTTTCGTTCTGCCCGCGATGTCTTCATGTCTGGGTTAACCACGGATTCTCGTTTAACAAGCCTACCTACCCACTACGGCCACTTTGCTATGAATAAAAATGTGATTTCCTCTATTATGAGGAATTAGCGGCAATATTAACAACCATCTGGAGATCTTAGGAAATAACTTCTAACTTTGACTGACATCCGGCCTTATCCATGAACGGTTGAAGAAGAGGATTTTTGTCCTTAAATTGCTTAGCCATCCATGGTATATTTGCCATTCTCATAGGCCCCTGTCGATAGACTTAATATTTCCTCGAATGCTGTGGCTTAAGGCAGAAGGATTATAAATTTCACCTCATTTGTCAGTTCTATGCTCTTGCCTTTAACATATTTAAGTTCTTCAGCTTTCTTTTCTATCGACCTTGATCGAACTTTCCAATACAAAAATTCCTACAAAGACATTCAGGAGTCTTATAAGAAATGTTTTAATCCCAGGTTGAATATTAAATAGCGTAAATGCTAGACTAATAGGCCTCCCTGTAAAGAAGATTCATAACCTAACCTAACCAACACATACGCTATTTAATAGATCAGATTCTCTATAGAATTCGTAGATTTTACTTGTGATTCATTAGCAATTGGAAATTCTTTACGTTAAGTCATGGTTCTACATGTTTTACAATTATTAATAGGGCTTTTTTGAGGACAGCTTCAATGCTTATTTCGTTGTTTATCTCCTGACGAGATTTAATAACTTTAATCACTTCATCATCTATTTGGATGACTTTTTCCAGAGCATACTACATAGTCGCCATAGTCCAGTAGGCAGTGTGTTATCAGACGCGAATTAATATTTCAAACCCCAGATTCAGACATCTCGAACAGAAACGCAAAATGAGAAAATATTTTCTTATCAATCTTCTGGGAAAAACTCTGAGAATAAAATAAAGATTTCCATAAAAAGTTTCTTAAACCTCTCGTTCAATATTAAACAATAATTCTTGCCCCTCATGGACGAAAATAACACACAGGGTAGTATGAAAAGCTAGGTCGTAATATTGTCTAAAAGGTTTTAATAACTAATTAAGTACAGTAAGTAACTACATGTAGGTCAACAATATTATCAAAGATTTACAGACTCTGATTCAGATTTTTAGATTCTTGATTTGCATCTTCGCCTTTATCGAAGAATACCTATCAAACACTGGCAAAGTTATTTGCCGCGAACTCAAATGATGCTTATTCCATCTCGGTTTAGTGGCGGACATTCTTGAAGGGAGAGCCCCAATTTAGGCCAGCATTTCATTCCATTCCTATAATTTGAAATCCCGAATAATAATGGTTTCCCTGTAGACTATTATAATACGTGTATGCGTTGCTTGCAAAAAAACACTGTGAATTATTCTTTACATACATACATACACAATTGGTCATTACAACCCTTCAGTCAGGATTACGACCTAGTTTTTCACACCACTTGCGTTGTGTGTGTTACACAGCCCTGCATGGGTTTTGCAAATAAGATTGCTCCAGGTGTTTCCGAAGGCATTTAGTGCGCTAAACACGAATCTGGTTTCAAAAATTTTCCATCACGTCAGGTTTTCGAGAAAAAGGGCGTAAAAATAGCGTTTTTGGCCGTTTTTGAAGCATTGTAGAGCTCAACACTGACATGCTAGAACCATCGCTATAGAAATTGACAATTGATCTTTGCTCTTTAAAATGAGCCCAAAGCCAAATTGTTTGCATACACCCTTAAAGTAGGGGGTGGGTTTATGTCAAGGGGTGCAAAAGAAAAAGAAACACATTACGGAGGTCCTTAAAAATTAATCAGATTTACTTGAAAATTGTTACTCAGGGGTTTTTGGGGTCGCTGATTACAGATCTTCATTCAGATTTAAAAAATTCAAAATGGCGGAACCAATATGGCGGTCGAGGTTTATAAAAATTAATCAAATTAATTAATCGCGCCAAATGCCTTCGAAAACACCTGAAGCCATCTTATTTGCACAGAAAAAGTCCAAATTTGCAGGGATGTGTTAATTTTATTATGAGTGGTGGAACCTACAATTTAAAGTCGACTCCGAACAACAGATTTTTGAGAAACTTTTTCATGACAATTTCATCTTACTCTCAGAGTTTTTGCCAGAAATCTGCTGAGAGGAAGTCGCCGAACAAATACTTTTTGTATTTTGTTTTGATGTGTGGCCTGGGGCTCGAACCCTGGCTTTACGTCTAATAAGCCAACACACTGCCTACTAGACTACGGCGACTTATTACTTTACTTTTATTAATTGCATGCATTTTGAGCCACCTTATTATGTATTTAACTTAGAAGAGTATCAAAATATTGTGGTTGTATTAAAGCGAACGTTACCTCAAATGTAATTTTAGATGCGTAGATGAGTTTTTGTTTACATGACTTTTACTATGGAACAACAGGACACCACCACATCAGCACACATGCACATCAGCAACTATAACAGCACAAACAAAAGGAAACTTTACTTTACTTTAAATACAACATCAACAACAACAACAACAGCATAATATTTAATGTATGACAATATTTATACAGTATGTTGTTGCATTTGTATTGATAAACCATATGTATACATATACATTGCAATAGTTTCACAAATAATGTTGCATATATTGAGGATAGCATAACGGCTTTATATTCGCTGTACGCTGTAGACGTATGTACATTGTTAATCAGAAGAACCATTTTATAACGGAAGGAAGTGTAAAATTTCAAAATATGACAAATTGCATAAATCAAATGTTATGTAGAAAATTTTGAAGGAAAAGCAATTAGTTGTTGCTGTTGTCGTTGTTGTCGTTCGTATCGTCAACAACAACGTCGTTGTATTCAAAGAGGCAACAGAAAAAGATGACAACAATGATGCCTTCACACGAATACACACAAGAAACTAAAGACATTAATACGACTTAAGGTAGAGTAAAGGAGAAGAAGAAGAAGAAGAGAGTAAAAGGACTGACCACAAATAGCAGCAGATGTAAGATTTTAATGTCTAGTGCACATCCTTTTGAGAAACATACAAACAAGAAGAGTAAATAATGCCACCCAGGTATAGTTGTTTAACCCTAGGATGCTTAAGCGGGTAACTGACTGTTTGATAGCAACTTGATGTGTTTTTACTAAAGGATAAGAATTAATCAGCACGTGTAACCACGCAAACTAATTTACTGCAATAGTGCAAGAGAATCTAGTAGTTGCTGCAGTCTAGTAGTGTGTTGGGTTATTGGACGTGAGACTTTGGTTCATGCCCCAGGTCAGGCATCTTCAACAAAACGAAATATGAAAAACATTTCTTCGACGACTTCCTCTCAGCAAATTTCTGATAAAAACTATGGGAGTAAATAGAAAATTGGCATTAAAAAGTTTTTCAAAAAAATTTGTCGTTCGGAATCGACATTAAACTGCAGGTCTCGCCACTCATGTATAAAAATTAACGCACACAACATAAGTGGTGTGAGAAGCTAGGTCGTAATCCTAACTGAAGGATTGCAGCGACCAATTGCGTACGTATGTATGTATGTGTGTATAAAAGGATGTCTTACCAAGTTTAGCGTGAAAGATAGTGTGCCAATTAACTCTTAGTTTAGTATTCTCGCGGAAATGTTATCGATTATTGGTGTCGATGACTAGGCAATGCGACGAATCAAACACAGGTCACTTGATTTCATTTAAAGGGAATTTTAGACTTTCAGGAATATTGTTTACATGATAACACACCGTGACTTGTCAAGAAAATTTCAAACATTTATTCCGGAAATAGGGGAACAGTTTGACGGAATTTGTACACGACTTCATATAGATTTTTACGGATACAACTGGATGAAGCTGTGTGTGAAGGCTTCTTTTTGGAGACAACTAAAAGGCCACGAACTAAAGTGATAATAACTAAGGGCAGGCTGTTGACCAACTCCCAACTAGCTGACAGAGCATTACTCTATTCACATTTTATAGGTATTGAAACATCATAGTATTCTAGAAACTATAGAACTAATAAAACGGCCAGATGCAGCACAACCATCAAACTTTTGGATGAATTCTTCTTTTTGGGAACACCTTTAAGAATCTAAAAGTTTGAATATGCAGTATTAGCATTCAACCCTGCCTAGTCAGCTTCATATACCTGAAAGATGAACGTAGAAAATCTGTCTAAGATTAGATAGAGGACGTGAACTCCAAACAAACGCGCAAACTGCTTATGTGACTAAGTGGCTTCATCATAAGATCCGGACATTGGCAGGATATGGGAAAATGATTGGCTGTGCAGCCTGCATACCTACCTAGGACTTCCGCCTTAATGAGTGTTGACCACCATTCTAGAGAATATTCCTAGAAAAATAGAAATCGAACACCTGCCCGATGTAATAAGACCCTGAGCAAAGACACATCGTTAGAAAATTCTCTGCAAATTTTTCTGAGACAAAACAGAACAGCTGGAATTACATATCCTTCTGTACTATAGAAACCAAATACCTGCCCCATGTTATGAGACCCTGGGCAAAGCCACATCGTTTGAAATTAGAGAGTTAATGCACGTGCTAGGAAGACTTTACTGGAAGTAAAATTTGTCTGCAAATTTTCCTTAGACAAAACAGAACAGATGGGGTTACGTATCCTTCTGTACTATTTCTAAGGCCATCTGTATGACAGAGGCAGGAATTTAAAATTCTTTAGAAATCCCCTGTTACTCTTTACCAAACTCGTAACGAAGGACAAGGGTCACAATTGATAAGCTCGTGGTAGCTGTGGATACATTTCTGAGAGGCAGACAATCATTCAATCATTTTCGGCTAATGGACAGGCTTAGCGGCCAGGTCTAGCAGCCAGACGATTATGGTTTCTCTGCGTGGCCTTCAACAGTGTGCACGCCTAGTTACCATCAATCGTCCTCTTATTGTAAACAGAGCGTTGCCGCTTTATTACTTCATTTTTCCTTATTATTTGTGAAATTCATTGGCTGTGATCCTGATTTAGATTTAAATCGGCACTCTGGTACTAATTGCAGTTAATCTGTTTTCGTATAACCTTGACCTAACCTTCACTGATTGAATTCAACGACATTGTCAGACTATTAAAAGTGGTTCTCTTGTATAGACAGACCCAGACGAAGAGCTGATGTTTACAGATGCTGGTGGATTTTAGGATTTTAGAGTTGCGGACTGATTAGACTATGTGCTCCAATATATACGTTTTTATTCTCTTAAAGAAGAAGATAATAAAGAAAGAGGTCATTTATTTTTACGCAGCCTAAATAGGAAATAAGATGATTGGTATTAAAAGGAGGAGCAGCTCCAGCATATCTTACGCAATACGATCATGGATGATGATTAAATCACTCTCGCCATCCAGACTCTAATTCACTGTTTTTATAAGACAAACGTTTCCAGACGAACGTCTGTTGGTGTGAAAAACAGAATCAAAAACACTCAATTTTATTTGCGATTTCTTCTGAAATCCTTTGTCTTATAAAACAGGCCCTAAGCCTCGGATATGTATCCACTCGTGAAGGTTATTCTGTTATAAAATTGTCAAAAGCTGTAGAGGACCCAGAGATGCTCTGGATATATATTTGCATATTAAATTTGGTTCCCTGTTTCAGGGTTAAGCCTTATTGCTTCATTTAAATCAAACACAAATTATTAAAGGACTCCTCTTACAGCCCACTGGATCTTCTTGTACATCGTCTATCACTTATTATGGCTTCTTTTTGAAACATATTTCATTTGTACTCATTATTGTCAGAGAATTTATAACAATTGTTGTCTTAATATTTTCAATTTAATAAAAATACACTCCGACACATACACAATATAATATAATGTATGCACATATACTAGCATAATATTTAAATTATGCATTAAATTACCTCTCATTTTTGGTTATTAGTCACACAAACACACACACTTACACTTATTCGGTTGAATATACAGAAAATGTTTTGATTAAAACGATTAATCTTACGAATGTGGTCGGTCAAGTTGAATTGTGGAATTGTTTTTAATAACGACCGAAATAATCTTATGAGAGAATGTTATGACATTTACAAGGCATTTCTTGAGGATTTACATGAACAATATTTCTCCTCTATTAATTTATGGGCTTTTATGCAAAACACATAACAATTTAAATGAATTTCCTTAAATGGAGGGCAAAAAGAGAAAAAAAACTCGTCAAAAATGCCTACCAAATAATTATTAATAAAAGATCACGTAGCGTATGAGTAATATTTAAATATTCCACATACGTACAAGGGGGATACAATTGAAAGAGATAATTAATACGATTCAATTAATGTTTTTTTTTATTAGTTTAACTCTGTTGCACTATGTGGCATTTACCCCGAAAAGCTGGCCAAAAAGGCAAAAATGAATTTTAAGAAATTTAAGAAACTGAGTATGCAATTCGATAGACAACAAAATTCTGCATTATATAGTGAATTTTCACGATTTTCACGAATTTTCACACGTTGAGATTTGTAGATTTGAGACGATGTCAAAGTCAGGAAAGTGAAGAAACTTAAATGCGTTTTTGGTGTTTTTTGGAAATTTTAATAGGTTTATATGATATTTTTTTGTGGCTAAACGAATAGAGGTTTTATATGGATATTTTTTTTATTTGAAAGGCCTGAGCAACTGCTACTTTCAGTTTTTTTATATATACATATATGTCATATATTAATGTTAAAATTATTCGTTCAAAATTTAAAAATAATAAAAATTTCACATTTGTTTACCCTTCCTAAAAAAAGACAAGGATTTTAAAGGTGAAAGTAGTTTTTAATAGTTTAATGTTATATACCACAAGAAAATACGAACTCTCTACATTCAGGAACAAAAGAAAGTTTGCGCAAATTTGCGCAATTTTTTTTTTGGCGATTTTTTGAAAATTTTGCTTTTTTTTTTGAAAAATTAAAAAAAATTAGACGCAGTGTAATAAAGCCATAGGCAATAAAGCCATATGGCGTACGAATTATGCTAGGAAATTCAGTAGAAGCGATACCAATCGAGATGTCCTGAATAGACACAAAAGCTTTATAAGCTGAAGTACACAAAAATCGCGAAGAAATAGAAAAGCATTTTCATCAGACACAATTAAATTACTCCTTCCTGACATTGAGATACAAATGATAACGATTTTAACAATTGTATTTAGTTTCACTTTTTAAGTATTTTTAAGTTAAGTATTAAATAATGTAAAATAAATATTATGAATAAATATTAATTATCATAGAAGTTTAAAAACTTAATTACATATGTACATATATTGACTATTATAACAATATGAGGTGTATGTTAAATTTTCTTAATGGACCGTATGTGGTACCTAGGGGCACATAGGATCCGACCATAATAAAATATGATCATAAATGATTCACATTCATATTAAACATGTTCATGTCGAATTTCATTGAGGTAATAAAATTTTTAAGTCAATTATAATTGCTAAACATATTTTCTTAAGGGGCCCTATTTTGGACCAAGGGGCAATTATGGACCGACCATAACAAAATTTGGTAATATGATTTAGATTTACAAAATACACGTTTATACCGAATTTCATCACGATACGGATGTTTTTAAGTCATTTATAAGCGCAAACGTGAATTTCTAAAGGGGACTTTATATGGGGACTAGGGTCAAATGTGATCCGATTTTCACCAAACTTTACACCATGATTTCCTAGTGCACGGAACTGATTTTATCGTGATTGTTCAATAATTACCATAATTATGTGTAAAGAAGTGCAATTTCGAGGGGAATTTGTATGGGGGCTAGGCGAAATCACGGACCGATTTGAATCAAAATCATTTGGGTTCATCCTTGGGCCTAATTATCACTAACACTATCAAAAAATTCAAGCCATTAACTCATAAAACGCTTCTATTAATTTTGGCCAGGTTTTGAGGTAAAATGCCACATAGTGTGTTGTTTAAAAATGAAAATTAAGATTTGCTACACAATAATTTTAATGATTAATGATTAACGTATTTAAAACACTTAAATATTATTCATAAGTAGAAAGATATGATGGTGGGTCATTATGTAGTAAAATTTAATTGTTTCTTTTGCTCTCAAAACTGCATATAAAACATTTTGGTTTCTAAAAAAGTATGCTGAAAGGGAAATAGGCGATCCCTTATCATGCAACCTCTTCAACTTCGTCATGGAGAGTGTTCTGCGAATGGTGGGAGTGCATCGCAATGACATTATTTTTCATTCAAAAAAAGTGTCCAGTTGTTTGCGTACGCTGACGACATTAGCATTATAAAGCGTAGCAAGCAAGATGTTACTGCTGCCTTTGGTGCTATTGAACGGGAGTCTACTAAGATGAGTCTGACAGTAAATGAGAGCAAAACAAAGTATATGTTATCGACAAGTAGAGAAGTGCGGCATATTAATTCTCAAATTACGGCCGACAACTATACTTTTGATGCAGTCAAGGAATTTATTTATCTTGGCTCCGCCGTTGCCACCAAAAATAATGTCAGTCTGGAGATCAAGTACAGGATCACTCTTGCCAGCAGGTGTTACTATGGTCTCAATACGGAATTGAGTAGCAGAGACCTCTCTCGTACGCCAAAACTAATACTCTGCAAAACGCTTATCCTACTCGTGCTTCTTTATGCCGCAGAGGCATGGACTCTATTAAGCACTGATGCAGCAGTCTTGAAAGTATTCCAGAGAAAAGTCCTACGTAACATCTTCGGTCCAGTGCGAGTTGGCGATGATTTCCATATCCGATCCAAGAATGAGTTGTATGAGCTTCTCAACGACATAGACGTTCTGCAGCGTATTAATATCCAGTGGATACGCTGGCTTAGCCATGTCGTTCGAATAGAGGAGGATGCTCCGGCGAGATGGGTGTTTGATGCGAGGATCTACGGAATTCGGCGAAAAGGACGACCTTGTATGCGTTGGAAGGACCAAATCTAGGATGCCCTGTCATCGATTGGTGTAACAGACACGCAAGAAGCAGAAGCGCCTGGAAGAATGTGTTAAGGCAGACCGAAATCCATTAATCGGGCTGTTAATGGGCAATTAAGTAAGTAAGTAAGGGGAAAAGGGCTATATTGATAAAAGATATGTATAGATATGTAGATATGTATGCATGTATATAAATATGTGTAGATATGTATGTATATGTATGAAGACATATTGTATAAATGACCACCGCACTGAACAGAATTCTATGCCTATTCCATACATAGAAATTTACAATTTCCATCAGCAGGTCAGACAAATTTCCAAGAACACCAACTATTTTATTATCAAGTATCAAAAGACCTTATGAATCAATATAGGCCATTGGACGGTCTCTTGCTTTACTTGCAGTTATCCGACAGAATGCCTAACATGTCCATATCAACCAGTTGTATCACTCTATTACCGTATTAACTTTCTTGATCCAACGGATCCAAGCTACAGTTGCCCGCGGAAATTAGTTGCTACACGGATGGCTCTGGCCTCTCTATAGAAGAACCAAAAACCAAACTTTTTCTCCAGCTACCGAACCATTTGGTTTTTTAAGAAAAGATACGCGCGATAAAGGAATGTATGATGCGGCCTTATAAGCATTTGGTTGTTTTAGCGTATAGGTATAATCAAGGACCGCCCTTGAGTGTAAAGAAGCGATTAACAATTACTTCAGACATGGAAGAGCTTACATTATATGGGTTCCTAGTCATCATGGAGTGATTGGAAAAGAGAAGTAAATAATAATGAGAAGCCATAAGATTGGGCAACACAATTCCTTGCAGTGCATTAAGAACCAAGCTGTGATAGTGGGCGAAACCGTCACATCGACTATTGTGGAATAATATTTTTTTTTTTGCGGGCAGGAGAGGAAATGCTTTATGCATTCATGATGGTCGTCACCAGACATGATATGTCGGACTCTCCCACAGGGTATACCGACTAAAAACCCGCCTTGTCTCCTCACCGGGGAATCATTCCTCCACGGAACCACGGTTGTATTACTTAGAGGTGGACCCCCATCGATGACAGCTGAAGAAAGTGTGCTCGGAATCATCTAACGTTTCTTTCTCTTCGTAGATACAGAATGGCGAGCGACATTTTCCCTGAAATATCCGTGACCGGTCAGCATCTGGGTTATGTATTAGTCTACTTCGCCGTTTTTTTTCTGTTTTTCCACACTTGCAACTCGGGAATCAGTTTATATGTCCACCTTCCATGCTGTTCATTTTCCCAGCGAAATTGCCATTTTAGAAAGACTTCGTGCTTTATCGTTTCTATGCTCTGTGGTTGAGTTGTACTTTGACTGGCGTTAAAGATCATCCGGCGCTCATATGCTTGTAGGTCTATGGGAACCACTCCGGCTATAACTAGAACAGCTTGTGTCGATACCGTGCGATACGAGGATGTCACTCGTAAAGCAGCTATTCTCTGCGCAGACAGAATAATAGCACACTAGGAAGAATTACTAGAATACTTTAGGGCGATCTGAGCACGCTAATGAGCATACTTACAGGACACTGCGCTTTACATGTACACTTAAACCAAATTGGAGTAGTGGAAAATGATAAATGCAGAGCATGCATTGAAAACATCGAAACGGTGAAGAACTTTTCTTGTCATTGCTTAGCTTTCGTACGATCAAGATCGCAATATTTTTGGGGATGACAATATACCAGACATAACTCATCTCAGACGAATAGACTAAAAAAATTAAGGAAGTTTGTGAAAGATACAGACCTTTCTCAATGGTCGCAAATCGCCGAGAACACATCAAATGCAAACCGTAAGTATCCAGTGAAATCTGTGAGCATGTATTTAAGACTAGTGTTGGAGAAGAAAAAAATAAGAAAATTATCTTTTGTTAGCCACTATTTTAACTATCATTTCTAAATTTTTCATAAAACAATGCTTAACGATGTAATACTTAAACATGATTATGATAACATAACATAACATAATTGGCCATTACAACTCTTCAGTCAGGATTACGGCCTAGCTTCTCACACCACTCATGTTGTGTGTGTTAATTTTATACATGAGTGGCGAGAACTACAGTTTAAAGTCGACTCCGAACGACAGATTTTTTTGAGAAACTTTTCAGGGTAATTTTATTTACTCTCAGAGTTCCTGCCAGAAATCTGCTGAGAGGAAGTCGCCGAAGAAATATTTTTTCATATGTTCGTTTTGATGTCTGACCTGGGGTTTGAAACGTGGCCTTACGTGTAATAAGCCAACACACTGCCTACTATCATTATGATAAATCAATCCAAATCATCAACAAAAATTAAAAACAAAAAACTTTTTCTTGTCTCACTTCACTTACAAAGGCTTTTATTCGTCTGTCGTTATGTTATACTCATTAAATCTTTCAACAAATATTTTTCAAATACATGCAAAACTTATTTATTAATAATATTATTACAATGCTAATTAAAATAATATTTTACACCTCAGAGGACTGTGTTAAAAAAAATCAAAACAAAATAAACAAGTTTGGAGTTGTAGTTGAATTACAAATTAACTTTCATAAATCTATTTAAGCCACAGAGAGAAAAACCTCAAAAACCGCATACAAGATAAATTGACTACTACAGTAATAAACTTATATACACACATAAACATACTCTAAACACTCTGTATGCATATGCAAGCACCACACACTGTAACAATTTGTAGTTATTAGAGAGTGTAAATTTATCTACACTCTTCGGTATGTCATCTAAACATCCGCAATATCTCACTTTTGTGGCAAAGATATGACGACAACATCTCTACAACCAAATAAAATATACAACGACAACTTACAGCTACAGAGATACTCATGTAATATATGCACCTCATCCATGTTATATTTATTCCCTGTGCTTATTCTCTACGTCTCCCTTTCTTTGTTTTACCCTCAGCAGCTGTCAGTTGTTGGTTGGCCTGGCAAAAGGTGTCATATAAAATATTTATAAATGCTTGATGCTCATAATTAGACTGTCATTAAATTTACGCGGTTTTTAACACACAAAAAACACATACACAACACAACTACAAACACAAAAATTATTCATTCTGGCACAAGACAAAAATTTTTACAAAATTCATTTCATTTTCCATATGTCAGCTCCAAAGAATGCATGAATATATGTGTGGCTGAGAATGAGTATGAGTGTAAGTGTAATTGCTGCCAGCAACGCCTGTTGTCAGCCAAGTTTAAAATGTGTAAAATTAACTTTAACACCCACACACCTAAACAGGCACTTTTGAACACTCTTCCATTGGCCAGTGTCGGTAAAATAAATTCGGTTGTTTCTGCTGCTGTTTGCCTGCATTTTTTCCATGTTGTTGCACTTAGGTACTTGAAATAGGAGAAGGTTTTGTAACATGAGTGTTAAACCAGTACAACAGCAATTATAATTTAAATGCCATACGTTAAGAGATATGAGTTGTTTTAATTAAAAGTGGAAAATAGCAAAATCATGCATTCACTAGTTTAGTTGAAGAGGCAAGTTGTTCACACGTTATGAGCTATACGAAAGGCTCTGAGAAACTATGATTCCTACACGCTTCAGAGCCGAGACTGATCTCAACATAAATAACACTTTTGAGTCGTATAACATAGCATTACTTGTCATAAAACAATGCTTTTCATTTAGTATTTCATTGATTACCTAACACAACCTATTATTCAATCACTGGTGTTTTTATTTGGCACTTGAAAATTTGCTAATGTAAAGCTAACTCCCAAAAAAGGTAAGATTAGTGGCTTTAAAATGTACAGATTGGCACTATGACCTCTTGGAATTGCTCTCTGGAAAGTGGAGTCAAGCCACTCAAAGATTTAGAAAAACTATGGATCGCTGCCGAGGTCGCCATAGTCTAGTAGATGTGGCTTATTAGACATAAGGCCTCTCTGTAGTCTACAAGGTAGTCTGTTGGTTTATTAGACATGAGGCCTCGCTGTAGTTTATAAGGCAGTCTGTTGGTTTATTAGACATGAGGCCTCGCTGTAGTTTATGAGGCAGTCTGTTGGTTTATTAGACATGAGGCCCCGCTGTAGTCTAATAGGTAAACTGTTGGCTTATTAGACATAAGGCCTCGCTGTAGTCTAGTAGCTAGACTGTTGGCTTATTAGACATGAGTGGTCGGTTCAAACACCATGTCAGACATCTCCAACAAAACGAAACAAATATTTTATCGGCGGGTTCCTCGCACCAGCTTTCTGGCAAAAGCTCTGAGAGTAAATAGAAAATTGTCATGAAAATCTTCTCCAAAATCTGTCGCTCGGAGTCGACTTTAAATTGTAAGTCCTGCCACTCATGTATGAAAATTAACACACACAACATAAATGGTGTGACGATCTAGGTGATAAGCCTAACTGAAGGGTTGTAATGACCAATTATGTATGTATGTATGTAAGGATAATTGCATTTTAATAGGTATTCAAATCTTAGCTATAAGATCGCGAAAAAATCAAGTACAATAGAAGTCCATTAGTCCGGCATCAACAGTCCGGAATGCCCGATAGTTCGGCGACGCTACGGAAAATTGTAAAAATTTTGGTTTTCTCCAAAAGTGTGTCTTTAAAGCAAATAAAAACGCTCGAGAGCTATTCGGAAGTTTCCTGGTTAGTTCGGGATAATCCAGAAGCGCTCTTTATTGTTCGGAAACAATCAGCGGCCGGCCAGTCTCAACTGTCACAACAAATTCTGGTACATTGCAGCTCTGTTAATCAATAACGAAGTATCTTCGCCATTTTTTCGTACGTTGTTTTTTTGTGTCCTTTCAGTAAACGCAGTAAACGTAACTTTTGAAATTATTTATAAAAAAAGTGATTTTCGTTCTAACTGTACAGTGACCATGTTTTCAAAACCTAAGCCTTCGAGTTCAAAAGGAGAGAAACGAAAACACGTAACACTGAATATCAATCAGAAACTAGAAATCATCAAACGGGAGAAAAAGGCGTGGCTCATCAACTATTTATGACATTGTTCTTATAATTACCGCGCGATCATGCTGGATTATCGTATAAAAAGCCATTTGTTTTTGGTGAATTCCTATCAGAGATCAAAGGAGAATAACTTTCCGAAAACAAAACATAACAGAAATTTTACGACAGAGCCCTTGATTAAAGCGTTACACCACATCATCGAGTAATTGGCGATTAGTTGTCGTATCCTACTTTTGAAGAATATAATAACCAACGATCACCACATGGCTGCTATTAAATCCGTATCAAATAAAAAGCCTATGCAGATGAGCTGTGCTGCTAAACAAGTTCGCAAGAGAATCACTCATGAAAGTTAGGTCACTCTTAAGCCACAATATTCTTGTAAGTAACACACTTTTATCAGAAGTATGTCTTGTCTTTGTAATACAAAGCCCGTGGCAAATCTCTTCTTACAAAAAATGTGTCAAACTAAAGTTGCGTTCTTAGGAAAGCAAGCTAAAGAGTTGCATTTCTCAAGCCATAACCTTCAATCTTACTTCAGACATTTCCATCAAGGATCTAAAGATCAGTTCTCTTATACGTTTTTACGCAAGCGCTGGAAAGGAATAAATTAAATGGCAGATGATCTCTTCCTGGGCCTGTGAGAAACTAGGTCATAATCCTCACTAAAGGGTTGTAATGACCAATTATGTAGGCATGTGACCTCTACCTTTTTGTAGCCGGAAACAACTTCCAATAAATCGCTGGAGGTAGGCAGTATGACGTAATGGCAGAGAGCTAGTAATAAACAGCTAGTCAATGAGGAAAATTTAACTATTTCTTACGTTCTGGATCAATACAAAATGGTGACCTTCGTAGAAAAATGTCATTTTCCAGGAAATTAAGCAACATTCACGCTTGGACTTTAATATTTCGTTCGAAAAGAATTCTCAGAAAAGGAAAGACATAACCTGAATCGAGCTGTCGGACAAGTCTTCTCTTTTAGCCGACAAATGTTTCCCAATATAGAATGGAACAATGGGTCAATCCGACCTCCGGGTACTATACTTCTCTTAACTGACAAGTACACGTCCTCTAACCTAACCTAAAATGGAGACCTTTGAATAAATTGTTATTTTCTGGAAAAACAGTTTACATTCATGCTTGAATAGCAGTCTGACTTTCCGAATTGATCACTACATTCTCAAAGAAGGAATGGCATAAACTCCGTCTAGTAGGCACTGAAGTAATCCGGTACTCTGTATAAGTTTCCGATATCCACAAGCAATTTTGCCATTCTTTTTCGAACCATTGGTGTGTGTATGGAGCAACTAAGGAAAGTGTTTATTTTCCCGTTCCAGTAGTCTCTGCTAACGGTGTATAGCATTCATTTGGAAAGCAACACAGCACTTTGTAATCTGTTAGATTGCCATGTGATCAATAACACGCTATAAACCTAGCAAGTATCTGCTTGGCTAGCAGTTCACCAAGTTCAGGCTAACGCCGCAGTAGTTGTCTGTTGCTTCAAAAGCAACTCAGTGAGAAACGGATTTAACAGGGCTTAAGATGCCATGATGGATGTCGTCCCCAGAGCATTATTACAGCGTGGACATACTTCTCTAGTTATATAATGCCACTGCTTATTCATTACTCCTAAATTCACACATAATTGGTTATTACATCCAATGGCATTCAGGATTACGACCTAGCTTCTCACACCACTTATGTTGTGTGAGTTAATTTTATTCATGAGTGGCAGGACCGTCGGCTCCGAAGTTCAGATTTTTAAGAAACTTTTCATGGCAATTTTTTATTAACTCTCAAAGTTTTTGCCAGAAATCTGCTGAGAGGAGTTTGGTCTGTGATTTGAACCGTGGCCTCACGTCTAATTAGCCAACACCCTACCTACTAGACTACGGCGACTTCTAAGCATACTTACCTTCCCACTATTTAAGCGCGGAACCTACTGTTTGAAGTCGATTCGGAACGACAAATTGTTGAGAAACTTTTCATGGCAATTTTATTTATACTCCAAGTTTTTGCCAGGAATCCGCTGAGAGGAAATTGCCTAAAAAATATTTGGTTTTGTGGGAAAGCAAGCCAACATACTACCTACTAGACTACGACAGCTATTACTCCTGTCCCCTAGGAATATCAATATTATCACAGAAATTTGAAATCCAATGAAATATTTTTTCTGTCCCACTGTATTACATTCGCAAATCTTATTTCGTTTACATCTTTTGCTTTCTTTCCATTTCTATTACGCCAACTACTTTTGGATGCCGTTTGAATACTTAATTTTTATGCAACCTCCAAAAGTGGCATACAACACAACTTGCAACACTAAGCAAGACAAAAAGGGAACAAAGGACAGCAATTATGCTGCTGCTGCTGCCTTTTAAAATGCCAGTATGATTAACAATTATAAAAGAAACAGGTGTTAATTACTCACGATTTTTATTATCCTGCAAACTAAAACGGAAACAAGGAAAACCTAGAGAAAAATAACAGCAACAGACAAAGATTAAATATTTAATAACTACACCTTCCTTCTCATTCAAAGTAGAACAACTTTCCTTTCACATCCTAAAAAGTACAACAAGCGTATCAAAATAACTTAAAAATAAATTGTAAAGGAGTTACAAGAGCAAAAATTTAAAAAGTATTTGAAATCGTACAGCATAAGACAGAATTTAACACCCGATATGAGAGAATGCACTTGATTGTCGACCATAAATAACATTAAACTTCCGACAAATTTTTTTTGGAAAACTTTCCTTCCACTTTCTTACATTTTCTCTTGGTTCCTTTACAACCGCTAGTATAGGACGCGTAAACATGCCACTAAAGTTGAAAGGGACGCAGGCATTCTTCATACTCGTATATGGATTTATGTCTGTGGTTAAAGGATTTAGTGTTAGTCTATGTGTTTGTCTATGTGTGTGTAAGTAATTTAAAAAAAGAATTTAATTTTTTTTAGTTTTTTTAAGACGCTCTGGGTATTTATTTCGTACGTTCTACAATCAACTGCTAGTTGTTGCATGTGTTGCAAACGTAAATTTTTATTTATTACAATAAATATAAAATGAAACATGTTTGGCAACACTATTCACAACCCAAGTAAGCCGGTAACACTAACAGCAGCAGACAACAAACGGACTTTATGGGCCAGACCTATTTAAAATTGTTTCGTAAATACTGCAACAAATAAAAACAAAAACAAGGTAAAACGTTGAGAGAACGAATATACAATATAAATGAACATTTTAAAATAACAGGGTGTCCTTTAAATAGGTATCGAAATGGAATAAAGTAAGATATTAAAATGTACCTAAAGATCTCTGGAAGAGATTAAATTTAAATGTTAAAAGACTTTTTAACCCCATCCCTCCAGACAGCATCAAATTCTGTTCTGATCCTTCATAGAGGATGACATCATAAAAAGGTGAAGTGGTTACACATTCTTAGAAAAGATAGGCCTCAACTAGCAAGGCTTTTCAATAATACACCAAACCCATGTTCACAGAGGATATTCTTTCCAGACAATGGTAGAAGCCCCACCTGCCATCCCTAGAACCTTTCAACGTAGACTAATTACCTGCTTAAATGGAAATGCTTAATTAAAATGAGCTCAGATTGAACCTATCTAATGACTGGCTATTAATGTAGCTAAAGTCACTTTAGGTACCAGTAATATTTTAAGGGGATAGCCCCTGCTTTCAAATGAAATCCATGAAATGATGCCCACTTGATGCTTATATAAGACGAAGCTAAGCATTAGTAAAGGTTATTGGTTCGCTAAAAACCTGTAGCCTGACAAATTTTTTGAAATTGTCGTCTATGAAAAGTTTTATGCTGGGAATTACTAAAAAGGTATGGTCAACACAACAACAACAAGAGGCATACTTGAGATTCATTAACAAGGTTACTGAAGCTGCAATAGGCAACAGGAGGGCTACTGTTATTTTGGACAGTGAATCTCTACTGAAGTCGCCGTAGTCTAGTGGGTAGTATATTCGCTTATTAGACATGAGGCCACGGTTCAAATTCCAGTTCGCACACATTTAACAAATCTTAGCAGATTCCTGTCAAAAACTCTGAATGTAAATAAAATTGCCATGAAAAGTTTCCCATAAATCTGTTGATTATAGTCGATTTAAGCTGCAGGTTCCGCCACTCATGTATAAAAATAACACACACAACTTGAATTGTGTGAGAAGCTAGGTTGTAATCGTAACCAGTGGGTTGTAAAGACTAATTATGTATGTATCAGAGATCAGCAATGAATCGCTTTTTCGCTACTCATAAGTACTCATGAAATTTTGAGTATGAGTGAGTCAACAGTATTCAAATCCAACTACTCTGATTCAGTCGTAATCAGTACAACATTGATTTATAAGTACAAGTTGCAATGAGTATGAGTACGACGTTGACATCAAACTCGTAACATTCGAAATATGTTTGATTCATACGCCTACTCATTCAGATTCATAAATTTAGAAAAATTCGAGTGATTCGAATCATTCATCAAATTTTATAGTCTTAGTTGTTGTTGCATTTACAAAGAAAGAAGAAATACACATAAACAAAAAGACAAAGACAGCAAGCAGAGCAAACACACAACCTTCTTGTGAGTATTGTAGTGTTCGTACGCGAATCATACTTATTTTGTGATTCGTGTATACGATGAGTCATGGAGAGTCGAAATCAATAACATCATGCTTATTGTTAAGTGTGAGTACCATGAGTATTTCAAACTTTGAATATGCGTAGTATAAGTATGTCATTAAAATAAGTATGAATGCGTATAAGTATCAGAAATTATAAGTATGATTCGAATCTACTCATCGTTTTGAATACTCATTGCTTACCTCTGGTATGTATGTATGAATCTCTGCTGTTACATACATACATACATACATAATTGGACATTACAACCCTTCAGTCGGAATTACGGCCTAACTTCTTACACCACTTATGTTGTGTGTGTTCATTTTATACATGAGTGGCGGGACCTACAGTTTAAAGAAACCTCAAATGTTTGAGAAACTTTTCATTGCAGTTTTATTTACTCAGAGTTTTTGCCAGAAACCTGGTGACAGGAAGTCGCCGAAGAAATATTTTTTCATACTTCGTTTTGATGTCTGACCTGGGGTTTGAGTGACCTTACGTCTAATAAGCCAACACACTACCAACTAGACTACGGCGACTGCCTGAATTTCTGCTGTTGCCCCAGCAAACTCCGAGAAAGCTATTCTGAGGCCTTAGAACTATCGCACACATGATTTACGAAGGCGACGACAGCAGAAGAACATCAACCTTCGATGAGTTTTCTAACGATAACCATGAATATGACGACGATATGAAGGATACTACATCACTGTCCTCAACAACGATCAATTATAATCAAGTTTAATCAGATTAACCCTCACAACTCTAAACCGGTATTAGCTACCCTCATCGTCCTAGGGAAAAAATAGATATCCTTAGCCCGTGACTTGTGATAATCCTCTGAGCATACTTTCGTTTATCTAGACAATTTAAAAGATTGCCCTTATTCCCGTGAGATGTAAAGCATCTTACTGCAAAACTAAAATTTTGGGTCCATTATGACACATGAGGGAATCATTGATGTCCTTATTGTACTTACTCGCTTAATTGATCGTTACACTCCTTTGGTCAGCATTATGATGCAGCTTGTCACAGCACTCATGTTGTAAGTGTTAATTTTATATATGAGTGGTGGGGCCTACAGTTTAAAGTCGACTCCAAACGACAGATCTGCGAGCAACTTTATATTTGTCAATTTTTTTCCTCCCAGAGAATTTTTTTTTTTTTCAAAAACAGTTTCATTTCGTTCGAAATGTCTAGAGTTTAAAACACAGGCTAGCATCTAATAAACTTACACACTACTTTTTAGACTACGGCGACTTCTTATTAGTGTAGGCAAATCTTACGAAACTACGTTAGATGTATCACCCTGTTCCTAACAGGAGAATGTGAATTTTAACATTTGAATTGTGTGTTATTTAAAGGATTTCCCTTAAAAGAAAAAAGGAAGTATTTAAGAAATTTCCTTTAAATGGGGAAATATTTTTAAAGGAGAAACAACAACAAAAATGTGAAGAATAATTGTTTAAACTATTTAAACGAAGTACAAGTAATACGTTAAAAACTATTTTAAAAGAATAATAAAAGCTGTTGTAAAGGATTCGTTAAGCAATTAATTTAAATTAAAAATTTTCTTTAATTTCGTTTAATTGCTTAAATGAAATGCTATCTTAAGAAATAAATCAAATTCTTAAAATAATTAAAATTTATTAAAGAATTGCTATATAGGAATATAACAGATTTATACGGGTATCTGTTTTTAAAACGTTTGAAAATTTTGTCCTACTGTACACGTTCGTTTCTTACTGTCTAGTGGTTGAATAAACAAATTAAGTTTGCAGTAAAAGGATCATAATTAATTTTATTAGCTGCAAGGAAGTTACAAGAATCAAGAACGTTTTATGCATAAAAACAGGATAAAAAAATAAAGGGAATTAAAAAAAAATTTTTGCTATTATATAGTGGTGGTCTTATAATCAGCACACCCATCCATACGACTTTTTTCTAGTAATGAAAACAAAGATGAAATATTTTTCAAAATTTATTTAAAGGCCGTATAATACTCTAAGGGGTATACTTAAGTGCTATACAAAACAAAGGAAACTTCAATATCAATACATAAGAGCAAAAATTGCTTGACCAGGTAATTGGGGTGTGCTAATTAAATTAAACGTACACAAAATCATCATTTTCGTTTAATGCTATTAAATATTTTGTGGATGCTCTCCTTCTCTTTAATAAGCAATTATAAACTTCCAGGAAGACTTTCAAGAAGTCTCTGACATCTTGTGTAGATGATGAACTTGTACTCTTGCATGGCATTATGTTCGAATAACAGAAAGATAGTTATAAGAGCAAGGAACGAGTGATAGTGGGCGGCAAATTTTATTTAGAAGCATTGTTTTTCATTACCAGTGTACATACATTCGTTCATTGCTTTCCTTTCACGAGAACTACTTTATAATAATTCTCACTTCCTTTTTCTATTTCGGTTAATCGTATAATATCAACAATTAGACAATCACAAAACATCCAGGGTCACTAGTGGGAATGGAACCCATGCACTCGGCTTTTAAGGTTTAGCATACTACCTACTAGACCATCGGGCACCCAACTTACGAACATTGTGCACAAACTTCCTTAGCTTCTTCTTGAATATTAGAACCTCGAGCCTATGTAGGTTGAGTTTATAACATAAAAAGTGTGCGGAGTGTAGGGATGAAATATTCTTATTATCGTAATTACAAGGTCTTTAATCGGCTTTAATATACATAACATACATAATTGGTCATTACAACCCTTCAGTCAGCATAAAGACCTAGCTTCTCAAACCAATAAGCTCAATAAGCCAACACACTACCTACTAGACTACGGCGACTACACTACATCGGCTTTAATACAGTCATGGTTTTTCTCTCATCAGAATCGCTTAAAGTATCTTATATCTGTCATTTTCGTCCACTTTTTAACCTCATTTTCAATGCGCATTATGTTATTCAAGTCTATATCATGAAACGCTCAGGATAAGCTAGGTACCCACATATTATGTGCCACAACAATACTTGATCCTGTATACCTAAATGCTATTCATTTAATGAGCTTTTGACTATCAGGCGAGATATTTAATTATTAGTCTTACACTGGCCCAGATCATACTACCCCTGATCCCTCGTACCTGTTCTTGGAAAAAGAACTTTGGTTTGCAGTAGCAGCAGTCTGAGTTGGGTTTCTGTTTCTTCTACACAGAGTCCTAGTTTCGTTCAATCTCCATGTTTACATTCATCTGTAAAGCGACAATTCCTCACAAGCATCCATTTTACCAAAACAATCAGTCTGATATCAATGTAATGCAATCGGTCACGATTGAAATGTTAGAAATCATGTCGGATAATTCTGCATTAAGTAAGTATCCAGAACGCTTTTGACAGACGATATTCTTCTGGTCCCATAGTACTTTACCTTAACAATATAGGCATTCGATTTAAAGGTTAATTCTCCGAGTTGGCGTAATGAAACAGTTTTTTTATTGTCAATATAAAACCATTTTATAGGGATTCGAGGAGCATTTCATACATACGCAATTGGTCCTTACAACCGTTCAGGCAGGATTACAACCTAGTTTCTCACACCACTTACGTTGTGTATGTTATTTTTATACATGAGAGGCGGGACCTACAAGTTAATGTCGATTCCGAAGGACAGATATTTTTTGGAAACTTTTCATGGCAATTTCTTTATTCACTCTCAGAGTTTTTGCCAAAAATCTGCTGAGAGAAAGTCGTCGAAGAAATATATTTTAATATATCGTTTCGTATCGAGATGTCTGACTTATGGTGTGAACCGTGGTCTCAAGTCTTCACCGAGGGAAATAAAATAATAAAAATAATAAAAATAAAAAGCTTAGAATCGCTGGTACCTAACTATAATGGTTTTAAATGAATCCAGCAGCTTGCAAACATCCGAAAATTATGTGTGAATCTTCTTAAGTTCAACAATAGTTTCCAGTTTTCCCCATTTGTGGAAGCTTTGGTGGCACAAAATTCAATTTTTCAAGCAAAAAAAACAGGACTAGACAAGAAATCGGTAGCTCGTTCACTGTCAAAAAGCCACCTCATTTAGCGAAGACGCAAACCACACGTAATAAATACGTAATCAGTTGTGAAATTTACTTTTTAAGATTCTAACCCAAAAAAGTGTGTATATCTTACACAAAATGTGAGTTTCTTCTCCCATATCACATCGCTGTTAACGTATAAAATCCTTATGCATACAACCTCTTTCTAATCGCAATGAACCTTTGTTACCTTGTAACCGAAAAATTAAAATAATCATCGTCTACACAGATTTTTAGGTTTTTATAATTCTAAGTACCAACGAAGGACTCTGCTTAGCTATTCGTGTCAAAGTACATATTTTGAATGCAATCGGCCTATGATTTATTCTTTATTTCATTCTTCAATAACAGTTTTATGAAAAATCCTCCAACAATTTTTTCACCACTTCACGTTATTCCCAATCATCTTAATTGCTTGCAATTAATAGGAAAAATTTTGTATGTCAAACACGTATTCTCATTTTAATTTTTATGACCGTTTGTATAAAGCTAAATGTAAAACTTTAAGTATACTTTTAGGCTTGTAATTTATTTAAAAACTCTTAACATACTTTTGGGCATGTAATTTATTGAAAAATTTTGTAAACCTCTTAAAGTTTACTTTTATCTTGCAATACAAAAAAGAAGAAATCAAAAAAAACATAGCAAAGGTCACTGTTGTTATTTCAATTCCATTGAATTTCTTTAATGCCAAATCAATTTATTTTTTTCTGTCACTCCTACCCCCCACCTGCTGACCCCAATTGAATAACTTCAAACGGCAAATTCAACAATTGTTATCTAGTATTCCTCTTCTGCTCTACCATCTACATTTATTTGTGATGATTTCGTCTTAAAAATCATCATGTTTTCTTTTTTTTACTAGGTTGTCATATCATTGTCATGTTCTTTCAACGAATGCCCAAATGTGTTTTGGCTTGTCAGCTTTGTCAGAACGATGATGATGGTTTTTTATGTGTCTTTTCGCCTTCTAGATCAGAAAAGCGGAACAATTGCTTAACGTGACTAGGTAATAATAGAAAAAATAAGTGGAGAATACAATTTAATGAGTATGGCCAAAGACATCATACAAGTTAATGTTGTATGACATTTAATAGCATTTTGGCGCTGGTAAGAAAAGCCATAAAAGCGCAGAACGTGATTTGGAATGAATGCACAAAAATAGAAGACGAAATTGTCTTGTAGTGGAAACAGTTTAATATTTTTTTTTTTTGTATTTTTAATACCTTTTTTGGTAGGCTTTTGAAAGTTTTATAAGAAACTGTAGCATACATTAGGTATTGAAAATTATATAAGAAATTGCTGCATACTTTAAGGAGTTTTTGAAAGATATATTTTTTTATTAAAATTTAAACATTTTTAACTTTAGAAATTTGTAAGTTGTATTTAGGAAATCGAAAAATAACTGTAAATGTTCTATTCAAGAAAGTTTTTCTTTAGAAAACTAAACATTTAAGGACGTTAATCCAATCGATATAATGAATATTTGTGAACTAATTTTATATACATACATACATACATAATTGGTCACAACAAACCTTAAGTCAGGAATACGATCTAGCTTCTCACACCACCCATGTTGTATGTGTTAATTTTATACATGAGTGAGAGGACCTACAGTTTAAAGTTCACTTCGAACGTTAGATTTTTGAGAAACTTTTCATGGCAATTTTTTTGCCAGAAGACCGCTGAGAAGAAATCGCCGTATAAATATTTTTCATATTTGGTTTTGATGGAGATATCTGAACTGGATTTTGAACCACGGACTCGCATCTAAAACGCTAACATACTACCTACTAGACTACGATGGCTTTTCACTGTTTCACTTACACCAATTGCCCTTGCATTTCTTTATTCACGACATGAATTTTCAAACCTTTTGTTTGTAAGTTTGCCGCCAGATTCGAGGAGCTTTACGCCAATAGACCAATATTGTCTACATAATAGAAATCCTTTAGAAAACTCTACAATTCCCATTCATTTCCCATCCGTTATTAAAGGGTCTTCCATGCATTGTGTATAAATATTAAATCGAACAGCCCTGCCGGTTACTTACATCAACTCTTTTCGTTCCACTTAGCAATTTGTAGTCACCGTAGTCTAGTAGGTAGTGTGTTCGGTTATAAGACGTGAGGCCACGGTTCAAGCCCCAGGTCAAACATCTTCAACAAAACGAAGTACGGAAAATATTTCTCCGCCGGCTTCCTCTCAGCAGGTTTTTGGCAAAAACTCTGAGAGCAAATAAAATTGCCATGAAAAAGTTTCTCAAAAAATCTGTCGTTCGAAGTCGACTTTATACTGTGGTGTGAGGAACTATGTCGTAATCCTGACTAAAGTTTGCAAGGACCAATTATGTACGTATCGAAATAATGAATTTCCTTACGGGGTCTTACCTATTGTTCATAAATTCCAGCTCAAATCCGATTGTGATTGTGTTTCAGAGACAAATATCGTGTGCGTAATCAAGATTATTTAGGTGATTCTGAAATCTATTGTGCATTAAGGGTTTCTACAAGAATCGTGTCAGGAACCTATCTTAACTCTCATTGCACCACACTCCGGAATTTGTCGTGTTTCATCCTACTACATGAGCTCAGTATGAGACGTATGAGTTTCAAAGAGATTCCTCTATATTCCAATAGACACGCATATGGTTTAGTTTATCGAATGTCTTCCCAAACTTTTGGAAGAATAGAAGAATGCCAGTCTACAGATTGTTTTACAGTAACAAGTAGGCCGCTTATATGGTACATGGTTGACATATGGGATCTGAGTCAGATGCCATACTGATGTCTTACCCTGGTGTTACCCTATTGAAGACTGTTTTAGCATTATATGGCCTATTATCTCATCAGTTACGGATAGCAGGGTAATATCACGGCCGTTATTAGGGTCCGTGATATCGACTTTTTGAGTATGGTTATTATCAAGCTCTCTATCGACTCATTGCTTAAATTTATTTAAGTTTAAATCTCTTTTAAAAATAAACCTTTTGTTTAATATTTTACAATATTTAAGAACGGCTATATATATTTCCCTTTTACTTTTTTAATATTGCCTACTTTTAGGCATGTAAAGGTGGTTTTTCTTAAATAACTTATAACCCAGCAAGGACTACCGTGTGTTTAGGTGGTTTATGTGAAAATATTCACATGTTGTTTTATAGAGGGGGGTTTCCGAATATTATTTCAGTTTTTTTTTTACCCACAGAGATACTCCCCCGCTTGGTGGCATAAAGTTTCCAATGTTATTATGAATGAGAAGGTCTTCGAAAAAAAACTTTTTCACACGCCATCACTCATCCATCTATATGCACAAACAAAATGAATTTTTTCTCTCTTTTTTTGTTGTTATTGTAGTTGTTGTTGTTATTGATATTATAGAAAGGAATAAACTACATACTACAACTAAAAAGTTTTTTTTTTCTTTACGGGATTTTATAAACAAAATTCCTCAAATTTACTTAACCTCCTCCATTGTAAAGAAGTTGGTAGGCCCAGACAGGATATATTGGCCATGTATGTACTGGTATGGGCAGCAAACCTTCAACCATATGTAAAACTATGTATGCATGTACATGTATACGATATATGTATATTTGTAACGCCTATGGCAATTTTATTTTCTTTTATTATTATCTACAGCCCTAACTAGAGTGAAGTGAGGTGTTGGTGGAGATTTCGTTATTTTGTGTAATTTTTCTAAAAGTAAAGTTTGTTGTACTAGGTTCCCATTCCTTCTCGTTCGTTCGTTCTTTTTGCATGATCTATGGCTTAGACTTATTAAAAATCTATCAAAAGGAAATTTATTTCTGTTGTATGTTATTCGTTAAAGTGAAAAAGTTTTCATGTTTTTTTCGTCGTCTTCGGCTCATTTCACTTCTTGTATCTTTTGTATGTGAGCTTGCATGACTTTGTTAAGTTTATTGGAGTTTTAGACAAGAGGAGGAGGAGTAACCTTAAGAAATTGATTTAGTTGTAGAACTAATATCGTTCAATGGATTTGAGAGAGTAGAGGCAGTATAGGTGGCCAAATAAGTTGGAAATTTTATTTTCCATTTCATACGGTTTATCGATGGGCTATAATGTATGATTATGGAAATCTCATGATTAATTTTTACATAAAGAAATGAAAATGTGGGTAATGGTATTAAAGATTCCAAATACAATTGATTTCATTAATAAAATTAAACACAGATTCCTCTTAATGTGAACGAACCGTCAGTGTCCAAAAATCATTATTAGAATGAAGGCTATAATTATTACCGGGATTCTATTTAGAAAGAAGAAGAGTGAAACAATTTTTATGTAATAAGTTTTGGACACATTTCTTTCAAGAGCCCTAGATCACGCAAGTAAAAAATGAGGTGATTGCCGCCTCACTGAAATGATCTTGATTACTCAGACAGTATTTATCCAGTGGTGCACAGCTAAAGTTAACTAAGATCATACATACATACATACATACATGCGTAATTGGTCATTACAACCCTTTAGCCTGGATTACTACCTAGCTTCTCAAACCACTTAAGTTGTGTGCGTTAATTTTATACGTGAGTGGCGGAACCTACAGTTTAAAGTTGACTTCGAATGACAGATTTTTAGAAAAGCTTGTCATGGCAATTTTTTATTTACTCTCGGTGTTTAGAAAACTGTTGAGAGGAACTCAGCGAAGAATTACATACATACATACATAATTGGCGATTACAACCCTTCAGTCAGGATTACGACCTGGCTTCTCACAACACTCATGTTGTGTGCGTTAATTTTATATGTGAGTGGCGGGACCTACAGTTTAACGTCGACTCCGAACGGCAGATTTTTGAGAAACTTTTCATGGCAGGTTTATTTACTCTCAGAAGAAATCTGCTGAGAGGAAGCCAGCGAAGATATATTTTTTTCATATTTCGTTTTGATGTCTGACCTGAGATACGAACCCGGGCTTTACGTCTAATATGCCAACACACTACTACTACTAGACTACGGCAATTTCACAGAATTATTTTTTATATTTCGTTATGTTGGATATGTCTGCCCTGGGTTTTGAACCGTAGCCTCACGACTAATAAGTCAACACACTAACCATTCGACTACGACGGCTTCAGTTAACTATGATCGATACTACATTGTTAGCATAAAGGCTGTGCTTATTATGATTATGAAGGCTACAGTTAAAGCTTATGTCTTCCTATGTTCGTAATCTGAAAGTGGAAAGATATAATTTGCCACGAATATTTGTTTGTAAGGCAAAGCTAATTTCCAACATATACTATGTAGTCTTTATTCACTTCTGGTCTACTCTAAGCACAAAGTAGCTATATAGACATGTTCAATCAAATTTACTTCAGATTTCCCTAAGTCCACTTAGCTCAATTTCAGATTTTCTTAAAGATGCCAACCACAGACATCTGCTGTAACGACGTGAGATATACAAAAACGGCTGCAAAATGCTAGACACCATAGACCGTGTTATACGTATTAACGGTTCTCATATCATACCTTCACATAGGTCACCAACCTGCAGAAGTTTCCTGGCGGGGACTACGGTCATTTTGAAAGCAACACAATCCTTGTTGAGGTGGTGGTATTAGACCTGAAAATCTGTTAATTTACTTGAACAGCCAGGCTGCAATTAAGTCCCTAAAGAATGTCACTTAGATATACGTTCTCATCTATTAATACCGGGTATTTGTTAGGAAAATTTTAAATTTTTCGTAGGTAACACTTATTTGGTTTCCAGGACATAGGGATATAATCGGTAATTGTATTTCTGAGTAACTGAACCAAGATAGGTATGGAATATAAAAAATATTACAGGGCATAGGTGTTTCAAGTACCACAATTAAACCGATGGTTATTTGTTAATTTTACAGAGAGGCACAACTTCGTTAGCTTTCAGCAGCCATGTTTGTGCTATATTGTTCGATTCTGCAGGACCAGATGTTTTGGTTTTTTTGAGAGCAGCACTGATTCCTATTGTGCTGTTATACAGGAAAGATAGTATTAGTAGAAAAGAAAAAGGGATAGTGTAGAGAGAAAATCGGTGTGTTCTGACCTTAAGTCGCATGGCTTTTCTGTTCTATTGAAAGGCATATCGATAGACGTGGCATTCCCCTTTAAACAATTTCTGCTGTGTGTCATGTGATCAGTATTAAGCACTGGCCAAGAAGACATGTATATTTTTAGCCTCTCATTTTCTGTCATTCGTGAGAGAAGCTTTTATTTTCAAGATTGCAGCAATAGCAATATTTATTCTTTAGTTGTATTAGGTTTCCTAAATGGAATATTTGATCTATAGTTTGATGGATGAAATACAATGTTATTGAACCCTAAGCAAATTAGGATGTTGCCCTTCAAGCACGTGATGTAACATATCCTGGCCTAACATAATATCACCTAAGCAAGCAGGGCTTGAATTCTCCATAGACTAGTAGATAGTCTGTTGGTCTAGTAGACGAGAGCCTATGGTTCACCCACGCTCAGACATGTCAAACACAGCGAAATATAAAAAATACTTCTTTTTATAGAAAAACTATCAGAGTTAATAAAAGCAAATAAAAATGCCTTGAAAAGCTTTTCAAGAATCGACTTTAAAATGAAGGTCTAGCCACTTATGGATAAAATTAACGCACATACCATGGGTGGTGGGAGAAGCTAGGTTGTTAACCCGACTAAAGAGTTGCAATGGCCAATTAAGTATAGCACTTGTGTCCTTGTAGTCACGTAAATGTAGAGGGTAGTGTGTTGTTCTATTAGACATGAGACCACGGTTCAAACCCCAAATATATCTTCAACATCTCTTCAACGACTGCCTCTAAGCAGATTTCTAGCAAAAACCTTGAGAGCAAATAAAAATTGACATGTAAAGTTACTAAAAAATCTATCATTCGGAGTCAACTTTAAACTGTAGGTCAGGCCACTCATGTATAAAATTAACATACACAACATAAGTGGTGTGAGAAGCTAGGTCGTAATACTGACCAATTATGTATGTATGTACTTCGATCCTTGATTGGCTTTACTCAATCATTCTGATAAATTTATTTATTTTCTTCGTCTCAGGGCACTAAATATTTATTTTTTTTTTTAAATTCTAATTTGACTTCCTTTCAATTTATTTAAATATATTTTGCTTTATTTACTTTTCAAAGTCTTTTAAGAATTTTCTTAGACTTTCTTTAGAACATTTATTTTATTTTCGTTTTTCTTTGTTTTTGCTTCTGAATTACAATTTTTGATAGTTTTGTACAGAAAGAAAAAGAATTTTTTTATTTAATCATGCATAAAACTTTTTGGAAAACAATGAAAACTTTTATATTTTTATTGTTGTTGTATATTTGTTTTTTACAGAAAAAAGTATTTCTTCAGCTTTCAAAGACATTTTTAAAGCAAATATTACAAAAAGGCAAGCGATTCACAAGAGAGTGTCAAAAAGTAAACAATACTGAGAGACAATGTGCTTTTCATGCTACTCCATATTGCCTTAAATTAAGTTAATTTACTAAAGAGTTGATATTTAAACAAATACACAAATTAAAACAATTAAGTTTTTAAAATTCTCAGAAAAAAAAAATAAACTTTTTAATTAAAGAGAAACACACACTTTTGGAAATAAAGTAAATAAATTAAGACAAAGACTTTCAATTCGCAAAAGGTGTTGAATTTTTATTTTTTACAGTCGTTACATACGAGTGTAGTTCAGAAATTTCAATATTTATCACCCGTAGTAAATAATTTTTATTTTGTCTTAAAAATGTGCTCTAAAAGACCCCCATTTCTTATTGAATAACCCATTTCTAAATTATTAAACCCACTTTTGTTCCACTTTGTCCCATTAAGCATGTCATAAATATTCCACAACAAGTGTTTTAAAAACCCCAAGAGTCCAAAAGGGGCGACTGTAACCATTTTAATAGTATTGGTCACATTTGACTATACACATTACTAGTCCCAAGCTATCTACTGGGAGACACTTCAACCTTCCTTAATGAAAAATCAAAATATATTCATTTTACTGCTGATTGCAATAGTAAAGAAATAGCCCTGAGAGAATATCTTATCATTAATCACCTAAGGAAGAAGAGTTTGACATAAAAATCAGTTTGGAGACACTTATGGAAGTGATCAAAATATAGAGAGTCCTCTATGAATACTCCATCTCGAACCATGAATGTATCGCATTAAAAATTGTTCGGTCACCGCTCGATCTTATAAGATTCCGGAATAAAATAATGACTTGCTGGACAAAATTCGGTAGTTTAGTGAAAATTAATCTCGACTGCTTTATTTCTGTTTTCCCTAGCATACAGGACGTTTATGATAGGATCCAATGGATTACTGATGCTCTATTTTAGCCTATCGAAGAGAGATGCCCGCTTCGAGCAAGGACATCTAGGCAGGAGGAACCATAAGTCTTACTTACTTACTTAATTGGCCATTAACAACCCGATTAACGGTTTTCGACCTTCCTCTTCTTCTTGCGCGCCTACTCCAGTTGGTCATACCAATCGATGACAGCGCTTCATCGATTTGGTGCTTCAAACAGAAACAAAGTCGTCCTCTTAAACGACTACCGCAGATCCCCGCATCAAATACCCGTCTCGCCGGAGCATCCTCCTCCAATCGAGCGATATGGCCGGGCCAGACCTCGGGAGGAATGGGATGCATGCAAACAAGGTAAAGTTTCTGACTCAAGTGGTCAACGTGGCGACCTCCAGGATAATCCATGTCTTGCTGTATTCAAGTTGACACACAGCCTCCTCGTAGCCCCTCCTAGCTGGCATACTAGCACCCGCTAGATGTTAAATTTGGGTTGTGCTTAGGACTTGGAACCCACCACTTAAAAATGTTATCCAGTGAAAACCAAAACACAGAAAATCAGAAGGAGAAACCATAAGTAACAGGACGCGTAACACAGTGACTACAATAAAGTGACATGGAACACCTAGAGAGTACTTTGCAAACAGGTAGACAGCGTCCAGGACGTATCAAAGGTTGGAAAATTCCTTTCAAAATCCATATCCGGGCTGAGGCACTTTAATCATGATGTCACACAAAGTATATTCTCTTGCAATATGCATTGATATTGAGGAGGCCTTCAATAATGTTGCAACCAATACGATCACTAATCCAATCCTTAGATAAGTTGCAGATGGACCAGGCCGTGGTCGACTGCATTGATCATACTCTAAGGAATAAATGGATAAATTGCGGTGCATATAATACCACGATAAGTGAGTGTGCGAAAAGGGAAAGAACCCAGGGAAGCATATTTTCACCTCTCATTTGAATCACATACATATATTCACGGTCTTTTGTGGATATTAAGCGACGAAGGACGTGAAGTAGTGTGCTATGAAGACGACGTACTGATTCTTCTGAAATATTTATGCAGGAGAGCGGAGGTATACTTTCACCTTTTACGACGAAGGACGTGAACTAGAGTGCTATGTGGACTATGTGCCAATTCCTCCGAAATATCTGTGCATGAGTGCGGATGCATGGTTCAATTATCATTGGGGTTACATATATTCACGGCCACTTAAGAATATTAAGCGACAAAGAAAGTAAACTAGTCTGGTATGAGGACGACGTGCTAATTTTTCTGAGCGGTAAGAATCAGAAACATCTATACAGGAGAGCGGAAAATGCTCTGAATATTGCATACATGAGGTCTGAATATGAACCCGGATTAGATTAAAACCTGTCTCTATTTTGGGATTCCGCTGACGTACCTCTATACGGATATGTTGTTTATACCTCAGCCTTGCAATTTGTTAGGGATCAGTAAGCATAACTTCCTACCTAATTTTTGATATGTATCCAGAAATTTGCTTTTGGCAAATGTGTGATTTATTTATTCTCCTTACAAAGTCTACATATTGGGCTTGAGACAGCAAAGTTCGTTTAGAAGGTCAATTACTACCCGCAGACTATTTCCATACTGCCTGATGCAAGACTCTAATCTCTTTTCGCTGGAATTACCTACAAAAAGTTTAGATTGTTGCAAACACGTTTGGTTTAATAATATTGTTACGAAAATAAAAAAATCTAGATACTGGTGTTCTGCTTTTACATCGTTTAACATTAAAATTAAAAACAAAAGCTACAAAAACAAAACAATGAACTTGTTTACAAATAATCGCACTGCGTAATATAACAACAAACACCAGCATAAAAAATGGCAAACAAGTAATCAAAAATACAAGGCAAAGCAGGCGATGGAGTTAGTAAAAGTCCAGCCAGTTTTGTGTGAAGACGCGGTGTGTTTGAAGAGAGTACTCGTGGTTTGAAGATCTCCTTTACAAAGATCAGTCGGACAATTGTCTAGTAATTGTTATTGTTTATGCAAAGGGTGTAAACACAGGAATAACCCACAAAGCAATTGTTGTTGTATACATAAAGTTGTGAACAGTTGCACATAGAATTATGCGAATAGTATAGAATTTTAATTAAAACAAAACACAAATTAATTTATATTTTATTTGTAATCTGCGAGCCTATATTTTACATGTTTTTAAAAGGTAAAAACGTAACAATTTAGCTCTTTCGATATCCAAACTATGCTATAAGGAGGCATTCCCTGGGACACTAAAAAATCTCCTCTTATTCTCAAATTGATTCTTTTAAAAGAATATTTTTTTTCTCTCATTTTTGTGTCGAAACAAATTGAAAAACAATAGATTCGAACCATTGAAAATCAAGGTAAATTATGAGCGCATAAATTATTTCAAGTGTTCAATACACTCTATATACCAGAAAAAAAAGCAAAGAGAAAAAACTGAAAGAAATTCTATACAAATAACAGCCATCGCTTATACGAACTCTACTCAATTCAACATCTACTACAAAGCTTGTGCTTGTGCTTGTGCTAGTGCACGTGCTGCTGTGTGTGAGTGTGCTAAGGTCCTGCGGTTTTGATATATTCACTGACACAGTATTTGTTTTGAAAAATTTATTATCATCTATTGTTGTTATCCTGTGGTGGCTGGAAGAAGAACAGAAAAAAAATTTGTTGGAAAATAAGAAAATATGATGGAAATTGGTAAAGCAAGAGAAGGAAGATAGGAAAGTAGAGATGAAGAAGAGCAAAGAAAATAAACCTCCTTTAGTGTTAAGCTTAACAATGATCGAACATTAGTCATAGTAAATGCTCAAGTGCTTAGCTGTTGTTTTATTTATTTTCGTTGCCATCAATAATTTATAAATTGATAGATTTATGAAACAGCAACATAAGAAAAAAACATAGAAAACATATAAAACAAGCAACGTATTTTTAAAAATTTAAAGCATATTAACAGGCTGTAGTTTCTCTTCAAATTCTGCTGCATAATTTACAGGCTGCTTGAGAAAAAAAGAGAGTCTCTTATAATCCCCATTCCTATTTCGTTTACTACTTAAAAAATAATTAATTTAACCTTGTCAATATTCATTTCCTGCAAAACTTAACAAAGCTCTTGGGAAAAAGGAAGGAAAACTTTCTTACTTTTTTCTTCTTAATCACATCACCTGCGTTTTTTCCCATCTATACAATCCCAAGTATAACTTAATAAATACCTACCAAATGCTAATGATGTTGCAGATTATGAGAGGTGATTTTGATCAAGTTTTTTTCGCTTTTCGAAAAGGTGTTTTCCCGAAAAAGTTTTCTTCTTTAGGCAACATTAACAAAAGCTTGTTTAGGAGTTTTCATTCCCAATAAATGATTAAGTTGAAGTAGCTTAAATAAACTGAAACTTTCTTTTTTAACACGGCTTTATAACGAAATAATCACTTCAATATTAATGTGGCAAACCCATATCATTATGATTACGAAAAAATGGAATGAAAAAATTCGGTTCTTGTTAAAGATATGGGAATTAGGCATCTGTTATTAGACTGCAATTAACTGTAGAAAATGTAGTGGAAGAAATCTCTAAAAATTATCTTTTTATATCAAAAAATTTTGAAGCTACACAAGTTAAAATCATAATAAAGTAACCAAATATATATATTTTTAATATTAATGAGACGGTCTTTGTGGAGTAGAAATTTGATGACATTACTGGTTAAGCATGATTTCAATTGGAGCACCAATTTTCATAATACGGCCACATATCGCTAACTCTTGAAATGTTGATTCACCGAACAAATATTTTTTCATATCTTCGTTTTGACATCTGACCTGGTATCTGAACCGTGGCCTTACGTTTAATAAGACAACACACTACATCCAGGCAATTGTCATACCAGTGTTCTTCAGGAATAAGCCGAGAACTGTTCCCACGATTCCCGGCATATCCACCAACACTAAAAAAATTTTGAAAATTCCTCATATATTCCTCAGCGATTCACAATTACTCATACAAGACTTGAAAATTATCAAGGTTTTTGAACCCGCAGAAGTCTTCTTGGCAACTAGAATTCTGAAAAGTGAACCAAAAAGCCTAGGAAAAGTTAATTGATAGTCTGGAAATCATCTTCCCCAGACTTGATAAAGATGGCAACAAGAACAAGCCTTAAGCTCTGACAACTAAACTCAGTTATGATGACGAGTTGGATCTCTAATCGAATAAGGAATATATTCAATCGACCTCTCTGAAGGTAGGAAAGTGACAGACTATGGTAATCTTCTGTTAAGCCAGTATCAACAACTTTTAACTGTAAGCTGTACAAGTTTCTTAAATTTCGTCCTGTACGTCGCGACGTAACCCAATATCTGCCAAAAACATCGCTACTATCCGTAAGAATGTTCAGGAGGAGCTGAGGCAGTCGATTTCACGTCGCACACAAGAACTCGGCGTTTCACATACCACAACTTAGCAAATTTTGCGTTGTACAAAATTCAACAGACCTAGGAACTGACGGTAAAGGATTACATACCACAACATGTGTTCAATGAGTAAGCTCTGGAGCAGTTGGCAAATGATTCTAAGTTTCACGTTTAAACCACCTTCAGCAAGAGGACCATTTTTGGAACAAACCCAACACTGCCTAAAGCATACCGAAAAGGTCACTTGGATTTTGGGAAGGCGGCATTATAGGTTAGGTTAGGATAGGCTAGCGGGTAGATTGCCGTTCACAGGCAATTTCACTCGGTGGCCATATGGCCCATTTTGTGGCATCATAAGTCCAAATTTATTTGAGAAATGCTGTTAACCGTGAGCACTGTAGGTCGATGAATACCAACTTATTTTTGCCTGATGGCGATACGTGCCACATAGCTAATGTCGCATTGGATATTCTGTCGCATTGGATATTACGTCCGCTGAAGTAATGTGAACTGGCCATCGCGACCGAGACTCTGATGGCGGGTTTTCTTATGTTGCAGGTATATGCATAGCATAAGACATGCTTTCGTTTAAATTCAGCCTGATTTATGCGTCAAAGTCATAGAAAATTTTAAGTTTCAAACGCGCTCTACTCAGTCATGAAATACATAGTATTATATTACCTGCGAAATTATAATTTTTTTATATTAATTTAATTTTTATTTAATTAAATTAACATTTATAATGATTCTCATTATAAATTCATTACTTTTCACCCATTTTCTCATTTTGTTTCTCGTATTCATTCTATAATTTCAACATTTCCGGATCTTGTACATTTCCTTAGCACTCTAACTGTGTGATGACGAGACTGCCTTTCACAAAACCAATATAGTCACCCCACCAAACAGAAAGAGAGAGAGAAATATTTCCCTTCGCCGTTCAACCTCAACTTAATCAAGTGTTAAATTGTAACAATAAAATTATACAAAATAACTTTCCTTCCTTGCCACCAGCCAACCGACCAGCCATTGAACCAGCTGACAGCAATAACAATTGTATTGTTTACTTCCCAGCACCATAAACATCAACAGCATCATCATCATCATCGTCGCCATCACCATGGCTGACAACATCATCGTCATTACCATCGCCATTCTCAAGTGATTTTTCCGGTTGTCAGTGTATTTTGTTCAATAAAATAACTTCCGTTTGAAATTAAATGAGCCATATGAACACATACAATACAAGCACACACTTACACATATGCATACAAATACTCATACTAATACATACATGCAAATAAATACATATGCCACGATTCAATAATATTGTATTTGGTGTGAAAAAAAGGGTGACAATGCTACATGCTACTCACACATGTAAACCAACACTCTTGTGAGTTGTACACATATAAGCAAACACCACCACCATAATTTATGCGAAAGAGTTGAGATTTTTTTGTTTATAAATCAAACAGAAGGAAGTGGCGAAATGGCATAAAACCAATAACAAGTGAAATAACAGAGAATTGCGAGTGAAATTCATAAAATAATGTGTCAGATTTAAATAAAAGGAGGAAATTAAATTAAAAGAAAGACATTTTTATATGAAATATGATAGAAATGTTAATAACGTGATGAAAGAAATCGTTATTAAGACAGAAAAACATATGGAAATGCATTAAAAATTTTATTCATATTCAAAGGATTTTTAAGTTCGAGTTACGCCTGATTCTTTAATATTGTTTATTTATTCAGTCTGTTTTGCCAAATCAAAATAGGTGGAAAAAGCATGCAATAACACGCGTAAAAAATAAAATTGTTTCATTAAAATTAATTAAATTCAGAACGACTTTGATTAGGCCATCAATGTCACCGCAAGCACTGTAGGTCGATGATTACCCGATTCTTTTGACCAGAATTGGATGATCTGGATACTAAAAGCAAGTGATTTCAACAGGACACCGCTACGTGCAATGCAATTAATGCCATGAGTAATTTGAGGGCATGGTGATGTCACTTGAAGGTGATGTAAAATAGCCATCCAGATGGTGCGGTTTGACCCCGTTAGACTTTTTCTTGTGAGGTTTTCTTAAGTCACTGGTGTATGCAAATAAGCCACAGCAGTCCTCAAGACCAACATAACCCATGTTATCGGTTAAATTCAGTCTGATTTATGAGGTAGAGTCATGGAAAATTTAACATTTTAGAAACTCTCCACCCAAACAAGCTCTTGCGGACGTTTGAACAGCGAACGTCAAAAGAACCTATACATTAAAAAAAATTATACATTAATAAATTACCGTTACTTTTATTTTCCAATTCTTTTATTGCCAGTTTTAAAAATTGAAACAAAAAAAATTAAAAAAGTTTTTGAAATATGTATTGTCAAATTTTTTCGGGCACTCTCCTTAAGTGGTAAAAGTTGAGTTTGCTGATTATTAGAATTTGATCCATAATGTACATTTTCTTTTGGCGCTCACTGTATACTACTTACTTACTTACTTAATTGGCCATTAACAACCCGAATAATGGGTTTTGACCTGCCGCAACACATCCTTCCAGGCGCCTCTGCTTCTTGTGCGCCTACGCCAGTTGGTCGCACCAATCGATGACAGGGTTTTCTCGATTTGGTCCTTCCAACGTATACAAGGTCGTCCTCTTCGCCGACTTCCTCAGATTCCCGCATCAAATACCCTTCTCGCCGGAGCATCCTTCTCCATTCGAACTACATGGCTGAGCCAGCGCAGCCGCTGGATGTTAATACGCTGCATAACGTCTATGTCGTTGAGGAGCTCATATAGCTCACTGTTGGTTCGGATACGGAAATCATCGCCAACTCGCACTGGACCGAAAATCTTACCCAGTACTTTTCTCTCGAACACTCTCAAGGCTGCTGCATCAGTGCTTAATAGGATCCATGCCTCTGCGCTATAAAGAAGCACGGGGAGGATGAGCGTCTTGTAGAGGTCTCTGCTGCTCAATTGCCTATTGAGACCACAGTAGCACCTATTGGCAAGAGTGATCCTGCGCTTAATCTCCAGACTGACATCATTTTTGGTGGTAATGGCGGAGCCAGGATAAACAAATTCATTGACTGTATCAAAAGTATAGTTATCGGCCGTAATCTGAGAATCAATACGCCGCACGTCTGTACTTGTCGATAACATATACTTTGTTTTGCCCTCATTTACTGCCAGACCCATCTTAGTAGACTCCCGTTCAATAGCACTAAAGGCAGCAGTAACATCTCGCTTGCTACGCCCTATGATGTCAATGTCGTCAGCATACGCAAGTAACTGGACACTTTTTTGAATGAAAAATAGTGCCATTGCGATGCACTCCCACTTTTCGCAGAACACTCTCCATGACGAAGTTGAAGAGGTCGCATGATAAGGGATAGCCTTGTCTGGAACCTCGAACGGTATCAAAAGGTTTGGAGAGGTCCATTCCTACCTTGACGGAGCTGCAGGAATTGCTCAACGTCATTCTGCATAGCCTTATCAGCTCAGACATAGCGGCAAAAACACGATCCCTTATGGGGCTATTAAAGGCTGCCTTGTAGTCGACTAAAAGATGATGTGTGTCGACTTGTTTTTCTTGGGTGTTTTACAGGATTTGGCGTAGTGTGAAAATCTGGTTGATGGTGGACTTGCCAGGTCTGAAGTCGCCCTGATAAGGTCCAATCAGTGTTTTGACGAGTGGCTTCAGTCGTTCACATAATACGCCTGTAAGAATCTTATATGCGATAGGGAGAAGGCTTATACCCCTGTAGTTGGCGCACTGTATACTAAACATGATGATAAAAATTTCGATGATATCTCAAACACAGTTCGTTTTCTTTGCATTTAAAGATAGGAAATCCTTAATTGAATACCCTATGTATGTATATGCTATACGATATGCAGATTAAAAAACGAATCCTTTCTACCTTGTATCTTTGAATAAAAGATAACAAAATTTCCTCTAATAATTGTTATTTCTTTTTCTAACAACAATATTTTCCATTTTGCTTGTTGTGTGTGCGGCTACAGTTCAAATGTCAAAAGTTCAAAACCATTCAACATTATTATGCATTTCATTAAATGTGGCCTTTAAAAATTTCTAAGCGAAAATGAAACTAAAAACATGCAAAAGCAAGAAAGAGAAATTAGAACAGACATTAACAGATAAAGTTGTTTAAAAAATAAAAAACGAAAACAATTTCTCTATGTATTGTTATTTATTTGATTTAATTTGTTAGAAAATCATTAAAATAAGTTTTGAAATTTAATTATCATTTTACATCTTTTGTTAAGTGGAAAATTTCATTTTAAAATTCATTCTTTAGTTCATCTTTTTTTGCCATTGATGACCTTTAGACATGAATTGATTTGACCATTATCTCCAATGAATTGTATTGAAATTGTTTTGTGTTTAATTCTATCAAGATTTAACCAATATTCTCCAACAGACAATTAATATACATATATTTTGTAAATCTTGTATAATTGATTACATTTTATTATTATTTATTGTGTTATATTATTTGGGTAGACGAATTGATTACTGGAAAAACGTTTTATTGTGAAAATTTAATTGATTATTGACCAGAAAATATTAAAAGATGCCAATAACGAAACTTGAAACAGACATATGACATGCTTACATAATAATTGAATTGGAAGTAATTTAAAAAAATAAAATCAATTCATTTTAAATTCATGCTTAAATGAGATTTTAAGGAACAAAAACCAATTTTTTTTTTTTTCAAATATTGGGCTATAAAAAATTTCCAAAGAGAAATGCCAACAAGAAGCGTTTTTTTTTCGAACAAATTTTAGTCCATGTTTTCATACGAGTACATAATTGGTCATTACAACCCTTCAGTCAGGATTACGACCTAGTTTCTCACATCACTTATGTTGTGTGTGTTAATTTTATACATGATTAGTGGGACCTACAGTTTAAAGACGACTGCGAACGACAGATTTTTTATTTACTCAGAGTTTTTGCCAGAAATCTGCTGAAAATTTGGAAGAAATATTTGGTCAATTCACACAAGCCGTTGTATCGTTGTATTCATTGTATTGTTGGACGACTATACAACAATGTATGCTTGTTGTTGATAATTTTCATGTAAAAATCCGATACACTTATACACATTTTTTTCATATGTTGTTTAAAAGTTGTGTTGGTTTCGTGCTATCAAATTGTTTGAATGCCAAAAATTTTTGAAAAAGAATACGACGTACACAATACAGCATAGCATTGCGCGTTCACAAACAACCAAGTGTATTCAATACAACATACACGATACAAAGTCGTGTGAATTGGCCAATTTTTTTATATTTTCGTTTTGATGTCTGACCTGGGATTTGAACCGAGGCCTTACGTCTAATAAGCCAACACACTACCTACTAGACTACGGTGACTCTATGTACCATTAACAATATATCCAGCTGGGAAATATGATCCTATAGGCAACTAGGCGGTTAGCCTAAGGTAGAATTGTGAACTTATTAGCATGTGAAAGTTTTAAAATAAGTATAGAAAGGGTAGCAAAATATTTGTATGCAAAATATAGGGTGGGTGATTTAAAAGTTTAAATTTAAAAATGCAATAAAACAAAAATGGTTTAAAATTCTATCAAATTTATTTATTTTTTTATTGTGAAGTACAACTGTTCCGGTTAGAAATGGAACAGTATTTCATTCATATAGCTGACGCGACTGGCCTCACAGTATCTCATTCGATTTGACCATATTTCGCGCACTTTTTCGAGTGTATAGGGTCGTATCTCGGCAATGTCATCACAAATGTTAGCCTTCAAATGCTCAATTGTCTCTGGTTTGTCGGCAAAACACTTTTCTTTAACAGTGTCCCACTGAAAATAGTCAAACGGTGTCAAAACGCAGCTTCTTGGCGGCCAATTGACATCACCATTTCGGCTAATTAAACGGCCATCAAATGTTTGACGCTATAAATCGTTTGTAGCATGAGATGTGTGGGAAGTTGCACCATACTGTTGACACCAAACATGGTTCACTCAATACCATGAAGAGTGGGTACAAAAACATCGATTATCATGGTAAGATAGGTGCCCCCATTGACCGTAATGGTTGCGCCGTCCTCATTTTCAAAGAAATATGGGCAAATAATTACTCATATAGGGTGCATTGCCTTCTGTAAGACCACGTGTGGGTTTTCTGAGCACCAAATACGGCAATTTTGCTTACTAACGTACCCACCAAGATGAAAATGAGCTTCATCGGAAAAAATGACGGTTTTTTTTTGCAAAATCGCCATCATTTTGCAGTTTCTCGTTGGCCATCTAGCGAAGCGAAAACGAAACGAGTGGTCATGCGACTTCAACTCTTAAACCAATTGAATTTTGAAAGGCGTCACACCGAGATCTTTTCGCAAAATTCGACGTTAACTGGTAAGTGAAATGGTCAATTCTTGAGAACGATGACGAGTTCATTGTGACACTCTCAGCTACAGCTTCGATATTTTTGGTTTCAATTTCACGAACTTTGGCAATAAACTTACGTATAATAGTGCAGTTTCTCGTTGACCCAAATTTCCAATAAATCCCAACGTTGCTTAAGCGTAAATCGATTTATTACGTTCAGTGGGAATAATTTTGTGACAGAATAGAGTGACCGCTGTATTTACTTATTAGACGAGAACCCATGCTTCAAACTCAAACTTAGATTTCTCAAACAAAACGAAATATGAAAAAATAATTCTTTCGGCGACTTCCTGTCAGTATTATCTTAGTAAAAAATTCTGAAAGTAAACAAAATTGTCTTGGAAAGTTTCTCAAATCTGTTGTTTGAGGCCGACATTAAAACGGTAGGTCCTGCCAGTCATGAATAAATATAAAACACATAAGATGGGTTGTGTAAGAAGCTAGGTTGTAAACCTGACTAAAAGTTGGTATTGACCAATTAAGTAAGTAAGTGTTAGCCGTTGCTCTGACCAATTGCTTCGATTAGTTTAGTGTAATTCGATTAGTACAGGGACTGCATTTAACTGTGACGGCACAACCGGCTGCTATGTGTGTTCAAGTTTGTTTTGGTAATCAAAGCTACCTCTCCAACCTAACTACCCACCTAAATAAGTACTATCGGTCTAGTAAGCAAGCATTTCCTGCAGTTATTGATCGTTTCCGCACTAATAATACTTTTCTCGAATCAAAACCATCACGCTGTAGCGTAAACTCTTGAAGAAGATTTATAAGAACCTGTGACTAAATTTTCAAGACTAAGTTTCTTCTCTAAGTATTTGAGTTCCATCTTGTCAACGACATACTTTCGGTTTCCACTCGATTTAATAAATCAAATTGTGCTTTAAGGACCTGTTAATGGCAATAATCCATTGTGTATGGTACGAAACAACGTTCAAATATCCATCCTGGCTTCTCTGACTGGAACGCATATGAAAATTCTAATTTGCCGCAACTCTGGTGGATATATCAGGCTGAAAATAAACGATGGCACAGGTTACATAGGCGTTGAGGATCGCTGTAGTTTTCAGCTTATTTGAATACACGTATGACTTTAGAAACACTCCAACAGAAAGTCTAAGGGCCGCAAATAACATGATCTAATTGGCCAGTTCATATCACCCCGGATTATCCAATATAGCATGAGCTCGTACTTAATTGTCCTTCAAAGACTTTAAAAGTTCAAAGCTATCTTAAGCTCTACAACTTTAAAACTTATTTTCTATCAAATTATCTCAAATGCTTTTCTTCATATGCAAAATCAAAAAAAAATTGAATTGAAATCCTCAACCTTCAAATCCTTAAAAAAAAACAGAAAAAACCTCTGTCATAAAATAAATCGACAATTGTCTTGAACTCTTCCGTTTTAACTGCCAATGCGTAAATCATCACAGACAAATACTGTAAAAAACAAAATAAAAATCTCGCCCAATAAACTCTACAACATTCTCGTACTACAACACATTACAATATGGCCCAGAACATGTTGTAGTTTGTATACCTCTTGGCTAATTTTATAGCTTTTTCAACAATTCTCTTTTAGCCACTTATATTCCCTAAAATAAACCAAAAAAAAGGAAAAAATCCAATCCCTTTATCCCAACTGAAAATGGGAAACAAATTCATTCCGTATATCCTTCTAGCCAAGCAGCTTAACTTACATAATCCTAATATCACTACGGTCACAGTGGTCAATTTAACTAGACACTTGACCTTTTTCTCTCTTTGCCTCTTTCCTAGCATAGGGTTATTGAAAATTTTTTAAAAAAAAAAATGGTAGTAAGAAGCAGTCGTATATGTTAAGCTTCTGTTTTTTTATATGTCATGGATTTTTTATGGTTGTGAATTTCATTGCAGCTCAAAATTAACACCAGCATTGTATGAATGGAAATGATGATTATGATGTTGACGACAATGTGGATAATGCTGAAGATATTGTGGTCGCCAGCCATCAGGCGAGGTTAACAATTATGTTTTTGGGGTTTCTATGGGATTTAGTTTTTTTTTTTGCTGCCAATAGAATTTTTTAAAGTGAAATTTTTTATACTCTTTGAGTTTCTTTTCTTTTTTTATTGGCACATAATACCCGAAAGTGGTGTGAGAAGTTAAAAAACGAATAATATTTGTATTATAGATCTTGGCAGCTACAACCTGAGTCTAAAGCTTTTAATGGCAGTAATTATATGAAAAGTACCGGGTGGGCCATCTATCGGTTTAAATTTGATTATTTCGAATCTGGCAATACTTATGTCTGTCATTCTATTCTGTTACAAACTTTAGTATATTACCTCCACCGAACGTAATGAATCGATTTAAGCTTGCGCAATATTGAGATTTATTGGGCCAACAAATCTTAAGTTATACACAGCTTATACATACATAGGCATTGACTACTCAAAATCACGTCCTAATCCCAGCCTGGGATTATTATTGCAGACATCGGGTAAAGGTACTACGACTACACGATCTATAGTTTTGTACTGAATTTGTAGAGGGTGTTTCTATAATATCTGTGTCCAGCTTACGTTCTGGTCCCAGCCTGGTATTATTATTACAGACATCGTGTAGGGGTACCATAATACAACGACTACAAGAGCTATTGTTTTTCACTCAATCTATACAGGGTATCTCCATAGGATTTCCTCTAAACTGCTCGGCATCAGTAAGTACAATTCTCTGCCCAACCTGTGATAAGCGCCCCACACGTGTTCCTCTCCTGTGCATTAATGTCTCATGGGTTCCTGATATGTGCTGGTGATTTATTTTCATCAACACAGAATCCGCAGGTTGATTTCTAGACGATCTCTAGTTTGAACAATTATACTTTTAGTTTACAATGCCTTCTTAAAAGGGCCGGTTGTTAACCTCAGGTTATTTCCTAGATAGTGTGATGCATGACTTAGAGCTCCTCCTATTGTAATTTGCCAATCGAGGCTTAAACTGCTTCAAATCCTCTTGGTTTGTGAAAAGTCTTTGACTTTATCTTCTCTTCCGCTGAGTATAAATACATACATAATTGAACATTATAACCTTTCCGTCAGTATTAAGACCTAGCTTCTCACGCCACTTATGTTATCTGTGTTAATTTTATACATGAAGTCGCCGTAGTCTAGTTAGGTAGTGTGTTGGCTTATTAGACGTAAAGCCAGGGTTCGAGTCCCAGGGCAGACATCAAGACAAAATACAAAAAGTATTTCTCTTTCGACTTTTTCTCAGCAGATTTCTGGCAAAAACTCTGAGAGTAAATAAAACTTGCCATGAAAAAGTTTTTCAAAAAAATCTCTCGTTCGAAGTCGACTTTAAACTGTAGGTCCTCACCACTCATGTATAAAATTAACACACACAACATAAGTGGTGTGGGAAACTAGGTCGTAGTCCTGACTGAACGGTTGTAATGACCAATTATGTATGTATGTATGTGGCGGAACCTACAGTTTAAAGTCGATTCCGAACGACAGATTTTTTTGAGAAACTTCTTTATGGTAATTTTTCTTTTTTTTGCCAGAAATCTGCTGAGAGGAAGTCGCCGAAGAAATATTCAAATTTCGTTTTGGTGGAGATGTGTGACCTAGGGTTTGAACATTGGCCTCACGTCCTATAAGCCAACAAACTACCTACTAGACTATGGCGACTATACCCTTTCAAAATCTGTTCTTATCCCATGGAAAGGTTCCGGCTCTATCAGCGGCATGTAAGCTCCTCTTCCCTCAAGCTCATCTGCCTATCCATGTACCCTTTCAAATATCGCATTCATTCCACATAAAGATCCTGTACCCATCAAAGGCATGGAGGTACCTTTTCTCTCAAACACATCTACGTGTTCATTGCCGCGAATTCTCAAATGACCAGAAATTTAGAAAACGGAAACTCTACATTCATATACTTCCTCAGACAGTCATACACTCATTTCAAACTTACATAATCAAAGCCTAGTTTTAGGATAGCGGCCCGACTGTCAGATAATATTTCTGTGTCCCGACCTTTCTGCACAAGTTTATTTGAGCATTTCTTTCGATGGTATACAGTTCTGCTTGGAAGTACCCACTCGATTGTCTACGAACTATTTCATTTTGGAACCAACAACTCAACTCCTATTCTAATATCAATAATAATATTTTAAAAGATTATGTAGCTTGTAGATTTCCGTATTTGTTCCGTATTTGTTAACAACCAAATTTGTTAATCGCCAAATAATTCCCAAAATTAAAGAATCTACTGGTGCTGTCCACGGAACATTTAAAGAGGGAGCTGTTAGCCAATCGATTCATTAAATCACAAAATCTCTTATCAGGCTTCTCTCTCATTATCGTAATCATAGTCTTCAAAGCACTGGTATTCACCATTGTGTGCACCGGAATCCAACAGGACCTAATAAATTTATTAAGACAACAACACACTACTTATTAGACTACGAATAGGTTGAAGAGATTATGGGTTTTCAAAACCTCCCTTAACATCTTCCAGTCGACTCCTCAGAGATAGATTATCACTGGTACAGTATCCTGTGATAATATTCGAATATCGGGCTTGCGGAAGCTAGGCAATGACACTGTTTCGATTCTCTGATAGCTCGCACCTTCAATTGGCATTCATTTTTATGGTATGCTAATCGAAGACGTAGAGTTCCAGTCTCGCTCACTGACACAAAAATTTCTTTCTTTACCTCGTACTACCCTCGTAATTTTTATTTATTAAATCTTTGAAAGGCTATTGATTTCTCTTTCGTTCATTTCTTAGCCTTTTTCTGTACTTCTCTGCAATTTTTCTTCTTTACTGCTTCGAGTTGTATTGGCCAGATTATTTCAAAATTATTTCCCCTGACTATGCTCTTAAATTCAAAATGTTTATTTACAAATACAACTTAAATTACAATAAATTCTTGTAGACCTCTGTCTGTACATACATACATACATATACACAACTAAATTACAAAAAATAATCCTCAAGACTATGAATCCTTTTCACGTTTTTTTCTTTTCGATTTTCGGCGTTTCTCTTTCGCTTGTGTTTGGCCCGAAACAGATGAGGATTTTAGAGACGAACCTAAACAAGTGGAATTAGAACCTCTGCGGCGATATGTTTGCAAGGGTTTGCGTTGCACCCAAAAACGTAAGAAGAACAGCAGTTCAGATTTTAAAGCCACCATGGGTGGTATCTAGAAATAGAGGAAATAATTATTGTGTTACTGTTACCAGCAAATGTATGTACTCGTACATATGTATGTACTGTTTTGGCTTTTACCTTTTCATTAACGGCAATTTGCTGTATATTCCAGAGAAACTCACAAATGCCAATGACAATGGCTATAATGATGCCGCCAATTAAAACCACAAACAGGCCACCCACAGATTCCATATCGAATTGTGTACCTTCGGCAGATGATTTCTCATCCAAATCACAGTGGGTTTCATTGCTATTAAACCACTTGTCCTTTAAAGTGTATAAGACGCCCTTTTCGCTCAACTTTAATATGCCCACAGAGATATTGGATCTGTAAGGAGCATCTAGAAATTATTTCATAAACAAATGCACACTTTTTCGAATTATTTTAAGAAATTCATGTTGGTTTCCTACTCACTTAAGGGCATCGCTATGCCGTAATGTTTTTCACCAAACGGTTCACCAATTGCCATGAGTTCACAATGCCGTTGAACATAATATTGTAAATTGGGTGTCTCCAAGAGGAAAGCATATCTGCCTTTACTGCGCCGCACACGATCCATGCCTAACTTGTTGCTGGTGGTAAAAGCTTCCGGCTTAAAAGCGATCATTTTATTCCAGGCCAAACGATAGGCGGTTTCATTCGATTCCGAAAACAGTTGTGAAGTTGAACCTCCTTTTATGGTGCCAAATTGTATTTTATTTTGCTCGACCAAATCTTGCAAGTTCCTGATGGAACCCTCCATTTGAGAGGCAGTAATAAAAGCAGCCAGTTTGGCAATATAAGTCTGGGATACTAACAAGGCAAATATCCACCAGAAAGCTGTAAAAATGCGCATGGGTAGACCTCTGGAATGGAAAATCAAAATAAATAAACCACATTACTTAACATATTTCAAATGCCCTTTAACTGTTTAATTTTGCTCCACAAAATTTGTCCAGCAAAGACGAGTATACTCGACATAAACAGAGTCAACTCTTGTTGCCTGCAAAAGTAGGCAATTAAAACTAAAAATCAAATGTTGCGTGTTGAATAATAACTGGAAAGCGAGTATACTCTACATAATGCGAAAAATCTTAATTTTACAGTGACGAGTATACTCGACATAAACAAAGTAAAATTATATTGCCTGCAAAAGTAGGCAATTAAAACTAAAAAATCGATGTTGTGTGTTTAATAATAATTGGAATGCGAGTATACTCTACCTAATGCGAAAAATCTTCGTTTTAAAGTGACGAGTATACTCGACATAAACAGACTAAAATGCTGTTGCATGTAAAAGTGGGCAATTATGACTTAAAATCACACGTTGCTTGTCGTATAATAATATTAATGCGATTTTTTTAAAGACGAGTATACTCGACAGAATGCAAATATGTTACTCTGACGAGTATACTCGTCATAAGCAAATAAAAGGCCTAATCTTTTAATACAGTTGGTAAATAACAGCGCATATCAAAGAGACATAGAATACTTACTTTGGCAATACATCACAACCCACACACAAGATCGAGCCTATATGCAGCCACAATGCATTTCTCATAAACCATGGTGTCTCAGCTATTGATAAATCCTTGCTAACCACCGTGACTTCCCAATCGTCTTGAGATAATCTGAAGAAAAAAGTAAAAATAAATTAAAACATCTCTATGTAAAGCTGTGCAGTAGTTAAAGTTTATATGAGTATTACCTGCCCAATAACTTAAAGCCCATAGACATGGCCAACAAGGCCATCAGCAAATAAACCCATACCTCCACTGAAAATGGTTCTAAAAAGGCAAATAAACTTTTTTCAGGTGGCTTGGGCTTATAAAATAAAATACTAACGCCCAATTGCATAAAGGGCACCGTAAAATCCACCACGGTACGGCGTGCCTGTGTTATCGTCAAGTCGCATATGCCTAATTGGGCATTCTGTAAGAGAAGGAAGAGTTTTTGGTGAACAAAAAAAATTTCTTTTTTAAAACAAAAGTATTCTTTACGTTACATTATCAATTAATTGCCTTATAATGCCATTCCATTCATCTGTCAGAGGATCTCTAGTGCCATAGGCATTATCTGCTACCGGTTCGAAAACAAAATCAAAACGACATTCATCAGCCAATTTGTAAATCAAATCGACTGCATAACCCTCAAAACGTTCATTACCTTCGTAATGGACGCCTTCTGGTTCCTTGCGCCACATGAAAAATGGCTCTCCTATGCGTGTGGCCACTGTGTATTTGACTTTCTTTTGGGAAAAATCTTCCTTATCACCAAATTTCTTCTTATTGGCTGCCTTAGTTGAATTTTCACTTATTTTCTCAAAGGATACGAGACCATGTTGTTTATTCCAAACATGACTCAAACGATCTATTAGGGGATTATAGATTTCCAAATTAAAATCATCACGCATGCCAAATGAATTCAAATATAAGCGTTGGGTTTTGAAAGGGGGCTTTATAAATTTAGGATTAAGCTGGGGGGAGGAAGAAAACAAAAGTGAAAAATTATAATTTAAAAGGCAAGTGATTTTAAATTGGGGAAATTATTTTTATTGTTTTAAACTAGTTCTGAAAGATAACGTTCTGAGATGGGAGTGTAAGAATAGACTAAACGAAATCATACGAATACTGAGATGTACACACCAGAAATAGCTTAGAAAAACTACACAATGGTATTGAAAAATCGTGAGCTATCCAGATTGATAGTCTTTCGACAATTAATTTCGAAATGAGACATCTAGGCGCAATTTGTATGCCTCATTAGCTTAGAATAGAACCAAAATATATTACAGTAGAGTGTTTGGCAATATTTCACCGTGAATAAGACGACTTCAGATATGAGACAAAGAAACAGTCAAAACAATGGACTGAAATTAGAGAAATATTTACAAAAAGACGAAGACGTGTGAAACATGACTCGTATTAACCGGCTTCCTAAACCACTTCTTAAGGAACATACAACCAATACGGTGGCCTAATAAGTGGTTTTCTAATCCCAAACTATACACAAGGTAATTATCAAACGAAAATAATCAAATGTTGTGCTGCGAAAATACTTTATAGAAATCAGTGTAGTTAGCAGCATGCGGCAGGTCATTTAAGGCTGCCAACATAAGCAAACAGATTGCTATGTCGGACCTCTGATAAAATACACTCTGAGGGGATTTTTTGCTATACAAGGCTATTGAAGCGTATGAAATTTTTGCTTCCCTCCAGCATAATGATGGCATACACACATACATAATTGCCCATTGCAACCCTTCAGTCAGGATTACAACCTAGCTTCTCATACCACTTACGTTGAGTGTGCTAATTTTATACATGAGTGGCGGGACCTGCAGTTTAAAATTGATTGCGAACAACGGATTTTTTGAGAAACTTTTTCATGGAAATTTTATGGATTCACAGAGTTTTTGCCAGAAATCTGCTGAGGGGAAGTCGCCGTAGTAATATTTTTTCATATTTCGTTTCTGTTGGAAATGTCTGACTGGGGGTTTGAACCGTGGCCTCACTTCTAATAACCCAATACTCTAACTACTAGACTACGGCGACTTTCGGCATAAGTTAACTATCAATATATGCCGTAGTACTCTAGCTCTTGGGTAACAGTCACACAAAAGTAAGAATAAAAATGCTACACAAAAGAAATGCTTCAGACCAATTAACCTCACGTCTTTCATTTTAAAAACACTTCATAAAGTTGTCGGTAACTATATGTGGAATATTGAAAAGGGCATCACTGCATCCCTGGCAACAAGCATATACAGCGAGTAGGTCTACTGAGCCGTCTCTTGTGGAGCCATTGAAGTTTCCTTGAACGTAAAAGATATAATATAGAGTAAGGAAGTGGTAGGTTAAGTGGTAGGAGAATCAGTCTGATAGGGAAAAACGTTTGATTTCTCTCTGTTAAGTTCCGGATCATTTGGGGAATTATGAGGTTGCAAGGAGGTGAATCACTGGCGACTTAAGAAACGCTTGTTCAAAATATGTTACTTCAGTGAAGAAGAGATTGAATTATCAGAACATCAAATCTGCAACCTGGGTCCTATTAATTCGTAACCGAACAAATCCATCAATTCTTCAACAATTGCGGACCCTGCCTTCAGTATTTTGGGATCATTAGTGGATGAAAAAACACTATAAATGGGTTAATGATTGATAAAATGGATGACAGCATAAGAAGGAGATTCATCTAGCAAAAAATACAACGAAATGGTGATTAATTAGCAGGGTAAATAACCAACAATAGAAAGAGTTATTTAGTAAACACTTTTCTCTATCGGGTGTTTGAAAACTTAAATCAGTCGTCATTTACTGATCCTTTCAGTCAGTTTAATTTTTGAGTACTTTTTCCCACAAATATGACCTCAACTGTACGAGATGTAAGCCAAAATTTTCTATTTAATTGAAGGACAAAGGCCAACAAGTTGATAACGATAACAAATCGACATTTTGGCGACTTGTTAATGAAACGAGAAGCTTAAAATTAGTGTGATAATCTGTAGGAATCATTTGCTCAGTACTCTGGTTATATTGACAGTAAAATGGACGAAGTGCTGTATATGCTTTACGAACGAATTTTTTTCCAGAGGGTACTTTGGAAACTTTGTTCTTGTGTTAAAGGATCCGTGGAGAAATCTTACTGATAAAAAGTGTGAACATTATTTGACATTCTGAGCTATCGCAGTATATAATTCCACGTAATCTATATATGTACGTGTTGTAATGTATATTTGCGTCAATTATACTTTGCTATATAAATTTAAAAGATAGATAGGAAATCTTTATAACATGTAAGGAAAAGATGTTACTTTGATTTGATAGAAGAGTTTGCCAGCGACGAAATTAGACTCCACTTCTACATACCTATTCTACAATAATATCGAAATTTTTTGTATACCTTGATGTTGTAATCATTATTGAATAGTATAATGTTTCATAATATTGTAAAAATTCATGAGAAGAAAATTACATTACATTGTCTATTACTCACCTCTTTCATTTGTTGTATTATTTCCCTGCCAGGTCTCCAATATCCTCCACCACATCTCAAACGAGGTTCTAAAAACTCTATTGCGTCAAATACCAGCTTTAAGGCATTGAAATACAAGACCACGGCATCGTAAATACATTGAGCATGCAGCGAAACAATTGTCTCTTGCTCTTCAGAGGCAAATACATCGATTTCATTGTGCACAGAAGCAGGCACAAATGGTCTCAAACGCATAGAAGACACACGAGCGGTAAAATCTTTTGAATACAATTCTTCTATGCCGCTTAAATGGGTATTTAAGTTGGCCAAAAATAAATGCTAATAAATACAGTTATTGAAAGAGAATGTCCTCGAAAGGAATGAACTTAAAAACTTACATTAAATGGCCCGGTCATATTGTAAAATATGGAAGCATTTACTACTTCCGTGAGAATATCAGAAGGACAGGCTAGTAAAACAAATTTTTCTCTGGAATTGTTGATAATCTTCCATAAAACGCGATAATCATCGCCTCTTTTAAATTGTTGCATTTTTATGCCAGTCTTATGGAATTGACGCCAAGCCAGTAAATGCTGCATGCGAGCCAAATCTGAAAGACAGAGAATAACAAAGAGAAACAATAAGAGAAAGCACTCACTTTCTATTTTTCTTTGGTCTTTACTCACTTGTTGTACTCTCAGAGACGATTGTAAAAGATTTCCAATCGAAATCTTTACTCTTTAAAATATCCCATAGAGCGGTAGACAACACATGTTCCGATGGCGCCACATTGACTGTAAAGTGGTATTTACGCAAATTATTTTCGGTTTCGTCACTCGACCAATCAAACTGTAGATGGGGTATCCCCGTCATGTTACACAAAACGGCTACAATGTCTGGAAAATAGAAGAGATAGAGTGAGCGTGAGAGTGAGAGTGAAACAAAAACAGAGAGAGAGACAGTTTTAGATGAGATCATAATGTAGAGAATATTATGAAATTGAAATAGAATTTGAAAATTTTCTTAAATTTGTTTTCTTTTTAGAAGGGGTCCGGGGAAATGGGTATTTTATAGCTTTTCAATGAGGTCGAAATATACTTGGCGCAAACAATTTATTTGTTTATACTCGTATATATTGTATACCAAATAATACAATGTTATAGGTATACATACAGTGAGCGTCAAAAGAAAATGTACATTAAAAAATTTACATTAATAAATTACCCTTATTTTTGTTTTAAAATTGTTACATTGCCAGTTTTTAAAATTGAAACAAACAAAAAATTTTTAAATTTTCGAAATATTGTCCTATTTTTTCGAGCACTCTCCTTAAGTGGAAAAAGTCGAATTTGCTAATTATTAGCATTTTATCCATAGTGTACAGTTTCTTTTAAAACTCACTGTACGTATGCGTAATTAACGAATTATTTTTATTTAAAAAAGTCGTGTAACCTCTACTGTACATTATAAAGTGCATACTCACTAGGAAGGTGCATACATACGTATGAGCCTAGATTTGAGTTTCAAAATTCTTTGTATATCTGTCATGCCATTTTAACTAGACTGAAGGTTTAATAGTCAGGGATAATACTGCCTGAATCTTGATGAAAGTCTTAATTATGGATATGGTAATGAACCACAGTTTATTCCCTAAGCAAATCCAATATTTTTCAGAAGGGAATTTTCACCCTAAAAATGGAATAAAGCAGGCAACGCCAATTTCATTTAAGAAAAGTCTACAAACGGCTGTTGTCGCTCACTGCAGTTGACTGTACTTAGATATGCTGCAGAAGAATCGGAGGAGGGTACCTTACATTATACACAGTATAACACACAATTGGTCATTATAATCCTTTAGTAAGGATTACAACCTAGCTTCACACAGCACCCATATTATGTATATTAATTTTATCCATGAGTATTGGGAGTTACAGTTTAAAGTCGACTCCGAACGACTGATTTTTAAGAAATTTTTCATGACAATTTTATTTACTATCAGAAGAGGAACTCGCTGATTAAAAAATTTTTTATATTCTATACGACTGCTACACTCGGAGAAATAGCAGGCGGAAAGATTTAGAGATCTTTTCTGTCTTCAACTCTTCAACAACTCTACGGACATTCATGACAAATTTATTTACTCTCAGAAGTCTTTTGAGGAAAAAGTTGTTATATTCTGTGCGACTGCTAGACTCTGAGAAACAAGAGGTAGAGAGATTTAGAGATCTTTTCTATCTTCTACAACCTTGATGCCCAAGCATTACTCAACCATCTCAACCTATTTATGAACCTATGGAGAGCTCTAATGTCGGCGCCTAACAAGAGTCCAAACCTTTGAATAAGTCCCTGCCCAAGTTCCTCAACTGTTCGATAGTTTCCAACTCCTACTCTTCGCAACATATCCTGCAATAGTCCGGCTGGGATCTGTTCCAGATCCTTGTCAGTGATCTAATCTCACAGTGGCCTGTAATGAAACCACTAACTAGCCTCAGGCTGGCCTTATCTAAGCCCAACAGCAAACCTGTTCTAGGCTATAGATCCTGCTGATCTGATCCAGTGATCCATTGATCCATTCAGTGATAAAAACGTAGAAGTGGCAGATTGGGGGATCAGGACCTACTATCAAGGTGCCCTCAGAAAGTTGACCTAATGGTCTAGAACCCAGCATAGACGTATTCGATCCGTTCTAAAGGTCCCTTAAATGCGAGCCGATTTTTTTGAGTTGTCACATGGAAATTTTAATAACTCTCATCATCGGTCTAAGACACTGCGAGGAATGTGACTATGAGAAGGAAATTGTAGAACACCTGAGTTTTCAGTGTTCAAGGTGTAATGGAATGGGGACAAATTCGAGAGGATGCTAGTTAATGGTTAACTACCTACCTTAACATACCATGGTCTAGACTAGCTTAGACTACCCTAAACTTATTCTAACCGGCGTTAACTTAACCAAAACTTTATTGTATGTTCCACGAAGAAAAAATAATTTTTTTTCAGATATTCACTCAGAAAGGACCATGACTTAATTCAGTTCCAATGAACATTGACTAGGTTAATATGTATGTAACTAAGGGCTTAATTTCTTTGGTGTGATATTCAATAAAAAGTATGAAATAAAGTAGGCTACTGAAGAAAATTGAATTGAAGGACTTATTCATAACCAGATGCTGTTAAAATACATATTATGGGAACAGATATCGCGTTCCATATTACTGCACTTAATGTGAAAAAATTACAACAATTCTCGGATGACCCCCTTAGGTCAAGACATATTCAAACACCAAATCTTTTTATAAAACTAAAGTCTTCTAATAATCCTAAAGAATTCACCCTGGCACTGACAACAATTTATTTGAAATTAATTGAAATTGTTTACATGAACGTATTTTGTGACGTCTGATGCCCATAAATTATCAACTGACACAGCCTTTGATGGAAATCATAAAAATGAAAATTCAAAATTTAAAATAATAAGCATCACATCCAAAACAAGGTAAAAATAAATATTTGTTTATAATAAAAGAATCTATTAAATGATCTTAAAAGGTGTACAAAATTGAAAATAATTGACTAGGAAGTCTTCAATTATTTACACATGTTGTGGCATTTTGAGAAAACTTTTTGAAATGCTTTTAAAATGTTTAAAACGTTTTTAAATATTTTCAAATGTTTACAAAAATGTTTTAACAGAAAATGTTAAAATAAACAAAAATAATTAAATCAGTTAAGTTCAGTTCAATTCGTTGAAGCCCTACAACGTAATTCTTTTATTTTTTTAACAGCAAAATTAAGAAAGGGAAAGACTGTGTGTTATCTTATTTGACGTCAGGCTACGGTTCAAACCCTAGTCCAAACATCTGGAACGAAAGGAAATATTTAAAAATATTTCCTCGGCTACTTCCGCTCAGCAGATTCAGAAACTAGTCGTTCGGGGTTGACCTTAATTTGTGGATCTCTACACTCATGTTTAAAATTAACACACATCATAACTGGTGTGAGAAGCTAGATCGTAATCCTGAGTGAAGGGTTGTAATGACCAATTATGTATGTATGTAGGTATGTTTGAGAACGTGTACTATCATGAAGATAACTAAAATTTCGCCCTGAAGGCTTTTGACCCATTGTGATCTTCCTAAAGCTAGAAGATAATAAATAAGAGGAATAGAGTAAAGGAGAGATTTAGAGTCGGTGAAAAAACTGAAAATTTGACACGAGATACAAAAAGAAAATAGAATACAGTGGTGGAACTGCTCAGGCAGCCTAATCCCATCACAATCCTCAGAAGACCCCAAATTCGGCTTTGGATAGGGTTTCACACCTTTAAAGAATCCCCTACGCAGGGTGTTCAGCGACATCCTATTAACACCTAGACAGTTACAGAAGAGGTATTATACAGTCTCCAACTACTGCTTTCCGCAATATTCTCCCATGACTTCTGCCAATTCCTTGTCAGCGATATGAGCTGGAAATGCGCCGTAAGGAACATAGTATCCAGTCTTACGCTGTATTAATCTGAACCTAACAGCAAGCCTGTTCTGATAGAATCCTGGACGCACAATAACTCGATATATTCTTCCAACGATTCTGCTCCTTATCCTTGACCCATCTTCTGACAAGACATTGAAGTAACAGACCAGAGGATTAGGTTCAGACATCAGGTCGCTCTCAGAATTGAATCTAACCTAGCGAGAGTGTCTGCTATTTTATTCCCGGGTACACCATTATGTCTCGGAACCCAACAGACACAAATCCGATCAGGTTCAAAGGCATTTATTGATTCCGTACAATTACGAACCAGTCGTGATTCACTCTAGATCGCCCCAACATCCTTCAGGGCAGCCTGACTGTCAACGAAAATCACATACGATTTTGCAAGAGACTGGGCCATCTATGGTTTAAGAACCTTCAAATTAGCAAAAATATATGCTTAAAAGATGATACAGTCATCTTTTAATCTAAAGTAAAGTTCCACTCGAAGATCACAATGGGAAACATCAGATTCTGTGCCTCCAACTAGCTGCTGTATATCTATGATGATGGGTATACAATTTCTTTTTGAGAGTACGCCACCATACGCTATGCAGAATGAGAATCTGTAACAAAGGGACATTACTCCGGGCATTATATAATCGGTGGTTCTATCAAGAAAAAGGAAAAAAGTGTTCTGTCGAACTCGTTTACCTCAGATGTTTGATTTTAAGCTCCACACTTCGCTTAATATGCAGCGGACTCAGACAGAACAAAGTATCGAGACCAGTTTCATTACACATACTTCTTGCAGCAATTGTCTACATTTTACACTGTCCCAAATGGTTTTATGAACCAAAAATACCTTTCAAGTTTCGTACATCTTTGCACAAGAAAACACAATAAAATTTAAACGTGTCTAGTGACGACAAACAAAATAAATTTTCATTGTTGTCCATAAACATAAAAAACTATAGTCTGAGATGAGAAACAGAAAATTTGTTTGTTTCCAAAAAATTTAAAAATAAATACTTTACCACTTGTAGTCTTTGAACTTGGGCCAAAAATGGCGGCAACACCCTGATCCATTAAATCGCAGGCTATAAAACAAACATAAGGAAAAATTTTAAAATTTATTTTGGAAAACTATTTTTAAATTGTAAATAAAATCATAAAAGGAAAGTAAAATAAAACAAAAAGAAAACTTACTTAGTTGCTGTAAAATGATGCTGTCATCTTGACTAAGAAAATGTTTAACGGGCTCCAAACGGAAATCCGTATTTAAATCGTTGACATCATTTATGGCGGCATCGAATGCCTCCAAAATATCCAATTCGTTGTTGAAAAATAAACCACCTGAGGGAGATGAATATTATTTTAATTAAATTTCTTTTAAAAAATTTAAAACTTTTACCTATTTTAACCACTTGATAGGGTGACGAAGCATTCAAAATTATAAAATATAAAAAAATATTTAAAAATAATTTCATTATGACGGTGATGAAAATGTTTTCAAATTCACTACGGAGGCACTCAAAAATTATTCATAATTTTTTATATTTTTTTTATTATTTCTTTAATTAATATTTTCCATGCGTTTTTAAATATTCTTTTAATATTTCGTTTTAAATATTTGTTTTCATAAATTAAAATTATATAAAATTTAATTTGATTTTATTTAGTTTTCTAAACAAAATATATGTATTCGTACACGATATGTATTCCACCCGTTTATACCGTTTGCGCGTTTATTTCACCAGCGTTTGTGTCTTCACGTTCTTACGCCACTCGGATCCATTCAAAAACTGAAACAGTTTATCTGTCTTCAATCAAAAATGCTTGCATTTCACACAATATTAAGGCTGTTGTCTCGTTGGCTACTCTCTGGCGCCCTCAAATTTTACAAAAAAACAAAAAAAAAACAACAACAAAATTCCGAAATTATGGAATTTTTCAGGTTTTTTTTTCTCATCAATTTTTCTACTCGTCAATATCTTTCATGCTAAAATAAAGTCTATATGTATACCATTCGAGATCTCTAGAGACTGTTGTGTTGTGTCTTGTGTCTTTCTTTTGTATCTTTCTATACAACTGTCATCTTTATCCCCTGTCCTCTATACCCCTTTCACTCATTTTGATCCCAAACGTTTATGGTGTTCTTTTTTATTAATTTTCGATTTTTAAGATTTATTGGAGTCCCTTGTAGTGGCCATAGTCTAGTAGGTAGTGTGTTGGAACCCAAGCACAGACATCTCTCACAAAACGAAATACGAGGCGACTGCCTATCAGCAGTCTAATGGCAAAAACCCTGAGAGTAAATAAAATTGCCATGAAATAGTTTCTTAAAAAATCTGTCGTTCGCGGTTTACTTTAAACTGTATATCCCGCCACTCTTGGGTAAAATTAATACACACATAATAGGTGGTGTGAGAAGCTAGGTTGTAATCTTGGCTGAAGGGTTGTAATGATCAATTATGTATGTATGTATGTAGTGGCGTCGCTGATCGCATATTTTTTTATTATAAGATCAACACTCAGGGGATGGCCCCTACTCATGTAGGGTATTGTATTAGAATTAAGAAAAATATGTTATGGGAGCGAGGAACGGGAAAGTAATGTATTAAAATGTTAATTTTATGCGATCCACAAACGAATGTGCTCTCTTTAACAAGCGTTAATATGTAAAAATATGCGATTTTCGGAAACCATTCCCTTTATTTTCATCGAGCGCCTTCCGTTGGAGTAGCAGTGGAACAGGGAAATATTAGCTGCATTGCCACGGTCTTCTAATCAATCAATAAAGTTGGATATTCTAATGTCATTAAAAAGCATGTACGCGGTCGTAAACCCTAAAAATAGACTTCAGAGCAACTGTTCCTATATGAAGGTTGTATTTAATTTTTGATCGTATATAAGTGGTGTAAATAGTAAGGAGATCAGATGGAGTGAAGGCTTCTTTCGAAAATCGATTAACAATTCAAAATTTTAAATTGTTTTTCCATAGGAACGCAAACTTAAAACAAATCTGTCGAGGAAATTATTATCGTTTACGAGAGATTCTTTGAAATCCTTATTGCACAATCTATTATAACAGTTGGACTGAGAAGGCTAACATACATTTGGTCTTATGATTTTAGCTCAGTTTTAAAGGTTTCTTCTGTACGTTTTTATCTTTTAAAAATGTTTAAAATATGAGCTCGTAGATTGCCAATTAAATTAAAAAAAGTTGTGTTTAGTTTTACTTAAAATTCTTCATTATTCGCACAATTCTGTGCGCCACTGTTCACAACTTTATGTAAACAACAACAATTGCTTTGTTTGTTATTCCTCTGTTTACACCCTTTGCATAAACAATAACAATTACTAGACAATTATTCGACAGATCCTTGCAACGGAGATTTTCAAGCCACGATTACTCTCTTCAAATGCACCGCATCTGCAGACAAGACTGACTGAAATTCACTACGGCCACTTTATGTTAAACTTGACTAAAGAAATAGGCAACCCACTAGGCCTAATCTATCTCAGTCTGAACATTAGTTGGACAGAGGACTTTCACACAAAATTACCTCCTCTTTCATATTAAGGATCAACTCAAATTACTTATTATTGATTGACAGAAAATTTACGAAAAAATGGTACCAAAGAGCCGTCCTATCTAAAGTCTAAAAATATGCATCTGCTGTGACGATTAAGGAATACGAAAGAAAAATGGCAGTTAAATGCCTTTTTAGACTGAATGAGTTAGTCCTAGTGAGTTCTTATAGGATAGGCCATTCGATACTGCGGAAGGAACTAATCTGGCGGGGTCAATATTTCTCGACTGCCGAGAAGAACGGATTTCATATATGGAAACGGATCCAGGAGCGGGTGTTAGGAAATCGTATTGCCTTCCAATGAATTGTAGCGCCTTTAAGGCTTAGATTCCAGGTGTTGCCAACACCAAAGAACTAGAAATATATCATATAACGCAGATCTAAAGAGCAAATAATCAGCTAGTACTGGAAGCCTTGAAGGGACATAATTTATGGTCACATCTGCTCTGAGTGTATAAGATGCTACGAAGCGTCTTTATGTCGAATTATCAAACTAAAATCTGCTGAATACAAGATCATCGTGCCGTCAGTGGCAACGAAATAGCAGATGAAATACAAAATCAGCATCAACTTTGGAAGTAATGACAGGAGATAGGATTGCAATAATTCTTTGTTATTATTAAGGAAAGGTTGGGTTCACTCACCAACCATGGATGGAGACATATGTATAAATATCGTCTCCTATTATCACAAGACCCTTATGGCCAACACAACATGTGCTCTTAAGTATCAGTAGGAAGAAGTTGAGAGAAGTCTTAAAAGGGAACGGCTCCTTGAGACATTAGATTGACAGCGGAGACAAGGCTATCTTCGATTTCTGTAGCTTGTGTGAAGAAGAGGAAGAAACAGTGAATTATAAAGTTTATCTCACCGTTTTTGTTTTTACGTACGTAGGGAGAATTTGTTGAAGAACTCATAAATCTGAAGGATTATGACTGTAAACTCAGAAAATTAAGAAGTTTTGGAAAATGAGGTGGTATGTCAGTTTCATACGCTCTCATTAGAAGAATTCAAATTAAATTTAGATTTACTGCAACTCTCTAACTCCCTTCCCTCTTATTTCATATTATTTTGTAAGTGGGTCAGACATAATAGCGAGTAATATTGATGTGCCACCTGTAGTTATAGAGCGGAAGCAAGGTCTAGAATTGCTCAGCTTGCTCAGTGGGAAATAGTTTAACTTTTCTGACCTTCTGTCCAAATCTAAATTATTAATACGAATCTCCTCTTACCTCTTCTGTTAGCTATTGATACCCACAAAAATGTCTAAATCACATCCAGAGCATAGCTGCTATTACAAGTGCCCTGTATACAATGAAAAATAATTTCAAAAAATTGCTCATCGAAGATGAATAAGGAATCATAAGTGCTCGATAACCTTAATTCTCTGTCTACGAATGTAACTAAAATAAGAGAAAATAACGAGGCTACAAAAGATATAAAAGACATGTTCTTGCTACTTTATATATTGTTATTAAAAAGGAAACATCGTTTAACATTAACATGATTGACAAAAGCTACACTAACAAATACAACGAAATTGCTTGCATATACCAACAACAAGTATGAAAGAAAAGGAGACAGACAAGTAAGAAAGAAAGCAACAATAAACAACATAAGCAAAGTACACAAACAACAATGAAGTAGCGATAGAGTCTCGAGAGAGCGAAACCCAGAACGTTCTACTTCAAGAACGTTTATTAGGCTGACTAGGCGAGCATATAAAAGGCAAGGCAAAGCAAGCAACGAGTAGTAATAATTCCGTCAGTCTTGTGTGAATACGCGTTGCGTGTGAAGAAAACAGTCGTGGTTTGAGGATCTCCGCTATACAGATCTAACGTACAAGTGATATTGCTTACGCAAAGTTTGTGAGCAGAGAAGACGAATAACGAACTAAACAAGTTATTGTTGTTGTAACGTCAAGTTGTGGCACACAAAATTGTGCGAACAATAAAGAGTTTAATTGAAACTAAAGACAAATTTATTTTTATTTTGTTTGCAATCAACGAACTCATATTCTAAGCGTTTTTAAAAGGGTAAAAACAGCATTCTATAAGAATATAATAAAAGAAAGAATCATACCTAGGCAGCTGATATATATATGGCAACCTGTAGTCATTATGATGTATTTTTTATTTACAAATTGATGACCGACTTATCTTGCTTTAAACTTTATTTTTATTAAAAAAAATTATTCAAAAATTTATTCTTTACAGTTACAAAAATATTATTAAAGTTTTTACATCATCAAGAACAACGATCCTGTTTACTTCTACTCTTACTGCGTGATCGCGAACGTTTTGAACGCTTCGATCTTCTCGACTTGTTCGAATGTTTCGACTGTTTGGACTGGGATGAGGAGCGACGTGAAGTAGAGCGAGAGGAACGAGTAGCCGAAGTAGTGGTTGAGGTAATGCTTGAAATGCGATTCGGTTTCTTGGTGATCCAAAATTTCAAAACAAATATCACTTCAGCCTTAAGAGCTTCACCGGGGGTGACCTAAGAAAAGAAGAAATTTAAATGAAAATTTTATTTTGTTTTTTCATATAATTCCGCCATGGCATACCATTTCCTCTACAGCTACACGTTGGACATTCCATAAGAACTCGCATATGCCTAAAATAATGGCAACCACTATGCCACCGGCTAATACCAAAAATACGCCACCCAATTCAATTAAAGACAGCTCATCACCATCCAAGGTAACATCATCGATGTTGTCACACGTTTTGCTGGTATTTTTCCACCATTTATTTTTCAATTTATACAATTCGCCCTTTTCGCTTAGCTGTAGTATGGAAACACTTAAATTGGTACGATAATCGGCACCCAAAGGCACAGCCAAACCATAATGTTTTTCACCAATTTGACCGCCTATCTGTTGCAGATAGCAATCCCTTTCGGTATTGTACAGCAAGCCAGTGGTCTCCATTAGAAAGGCATAATTTCCTTGGCCTTTTCGAACTCTTTCGACGCCTTCTTTATTGGAGGTGGTAAAAGCCGAAGGTTCAAAGGATTTCATTTGATTCCAAGTCTTCTTGTAATCGGTTTCGTTTGACTCTGAAAAGAATAATGAAGTACTGCCACCCTTAACGGTGCCAAATTTGATTTTATCCTGATCAATGAGGTCTTGTAGACTGCTAATGGTGGGCTTAATCCTGTTACTGGTCAAAAAGGCGGCCAAATTCGCTGTATAAGTACTGAGCATCATTAGAGCGAAAAACCACCACATGGCACTTAAAATACGCATTGGGGCACCTCTATAAAAAAGAAAAATGCACAAATTACTCGCAAAAACTATTCTAAAGCCTCTAGAACCTCTAAAGATATTTCTAGAGTTCTACAACACTTCGGCTTAATAGAAAAATGGGTACCTACTTGGGCAATATATCACAACCCTGTTGCATTATTGAGCCAATCATAAGCCAGGCTGTATTACGTGTACGCCAAATATTTTCCAATTCTTCCGGATCTGGATTTGTGGGTTGAGGATTTTCCCATTCATGATTGGAAATTCTAAAAAAACAAAAACAATTTATTTTTCTATATCTTGTAACGCACTCCAGACAAACATTTTACCAACCTGGCCATAAAAACGAACAGTAAAGTTATCACCAATTGGGTCAAGATCATATAGTACCACACTTCATGGGCAAAAGGCTGCAAAAAAGCAAACATATCCTTGGGCTCAGGATCAGCCTTATAAAATAATATGCTTATGCCCAATTGCATAAATGGTACTGTAAAGTCCACATACTGTCTACGTAACTGGGTGATGGTTAAATCGCAAATGCCAATTTGAGCTTGCTATGAGAAACATAACCTCAATTAAAATCATTTCAATGCTTTTGTTTTATACTTACATGATCTATTAATTTCCTCATAATACCATCCCATTGCTTCGTCTCGGGATTAAACTTGCCATTACTATCCACGGTTATGAATTCATATTCAAATTCCATAATTTCCGATAATTTTCTTATCAAATCCACGGCATAACCTTCAAATCTTTCCGAACCGCGAAAATTTTCATAATCTTGCCTATGGCGTATACATATAAAAGAAAGAAAACAAATTTAATCCCTTTTAACATATTTTAACCCGTTTCTCTCTCACCCACTTCAGCATGAAATAGGGCTCTTCGATGTGTGACACCACCGTATAGGTTTTACGTTCCTGGGAAAAATCTTGTGTGGCCGTTGAAGCAGAACTTTGATATTCTTGTCGCGTTTTAATAGGTGTTATAGAGCCATCAGAAGATTTCCATAAAGCCATGGGTTCTATAACCGTTGGCTTGTAGATTTCCAAATTAAATTCCGATCTTTGGCCATATTCATCGATTTTTAAACTTTCGGTTTTAAAAGGGGGCTCCACATCGTCTTCGGAAATCTGTAAAGGTCCAATAAAATTGTTTAATTCATCAAAACTATTAAAAACCAGTTTTTAGTCACCTGCTTCATTTCCTTCACAATTAAACTGCCAACATACCATCTCTCAGAACGACCAATACCACATCTTCTATAGGGGTCCCGATACTCTTTCAAATTTGTTATAATATTACGAGCAGCATTGGCAAATAAAATAACAGCATCGTACATCAGAATAGGCATCATGGTTTGATTGCCTAGAATTTGCTGAAAAAGAAAACAAAAAACGTAAGATTTTAAACGATAAACAGACGACTTAAACCCACATCAACTTGTGTAACTCGGGTCTTACGGCGCTCATAAGGATTTGGATCCACCACCTTGAGCCTCACCGAGGTAATATTTGATTTAAAGTCAGCATTATAGGCTGAAGGCAAGCCCGAACTATGGGTATCCAAATGGCTTAGAAACCAGTTCTAAAAATAATCAGCTTTTATACACCATAAGTTAAGATTTCCAATTAAAAACCTACTCTAAACGGACCCAATAGCTTAAAATCCTTTGCGGCCGTCATAAGTCTAACCAAGGATTCCGGTTCACAATCCATTATCAAACGGTGTTCATGAAAAATTTCCTCAGATTCCTTCCATAAAACTCTTATGTCTTCCTCAAAATCTGCAATATTCCTTAGTTTTATGAAATCTTGATTAATCGCCTGTATATCCATCAGATCCTGTAGGCGGGTAAGTCCTAAAAATTGTACACCTAAACTGAAAATGATACTTTTTATTAATTAATCCATGTTCTTACCCTGTTTAGTCTCATAGTAAATGGTGAATTTTTTCCATTCAAAATTTGTCTTGATTATATCCAAATAGGCACGCGATAATTTCGCCAAGGGTGGTGCTACATTCACCGTCATACGATGATTCATTTTATGCTGTTCCAAATCAATTTCTATATTCCAATCGTATTGCATATGTGGTATGCCTGTGGTATTGGCTATCAAGGCTACAATGTCTACAATGTGAAATACGCATAAAAAAATGTCAGTCAGCCAGATTATATACATTTTTGTGACATTATTTCTAGCGTTGACATTAAACAATTAAGACAACATACCCGAAAATGCTTTTGAACTTGGTCCAAATATAGCCGCAACGCCATTGGCAATTAATTCACAAGCTAAAGATGAGACAAACATGCAAAGAAATGGAAAAAAATTAAAGAGAAAAATATCACAGAGTAAGTGAATAGAAAAATAATGTCCCCTACTTTCGAACACCTATAAAAAAGTACTTCTTCAAGTCTCTTAAAAAATTTAAAAAAGAAAGTATATTTTTTGATAATAATTGTCGAGTTATATATAAAAAGTACATAAGAAAGGTACCCAAATGGTGCCAAAAGTATTCTATACAAATTCTTTCCTTAATTGTACTTAGCTTGAAACTCACTCACAATGTAAAAAAAGTACTTTTTAAGACTATTAAGAAAAATTTAAAGGGAATGGTCATTTTTTAATAATAATTGTTTTGTTATACACATAAAATGTACTTAAGAAAGGTACCCAAATGCTACGAAAAATACTTTCCTTTATACTTATCATGAAACTCATTGACAATGTAATAAAGTACTTTTTTAAGAATATTAAGATAAATTAAAAAAACTGTATTTTTTTAATAATAATTGTCGAGTTATATATATATAAAGCACTTAAAAAACGTACCCAAATGGTATAAAAGTACTCTCGACAAATTCTTTCCTTCTTCGTACTTAGGGTGAAACTCACTCCCCATGAAAAAAGTGAATGAAATAGTATTTTTTGTTAATAATTGTTCTGTTATGTACACAAAAAATACTTAAGAAAAGTACCCAAATGGCACTAAAAATATTTTCAATAAATTCTTTCCTTATTTGTACTTATCGGGAAACTTGCGCACAATGTAAAAAAGTACTTTTTAAAAACTATTAAGAAAAATTAAATATTAATTTTTATTAATAGTTATTAAGTTATATAAGAGAGGTACCTAAATGGTAGCAAAAGTATTCTCGACAAATCCTTTCCTTATTTTTTGTACTGTGATGCTCGCAATATAACACTGAAGCGCAATTTTCTTAAAGAACCCAAATATATAAAAAAAAAAGTACTTCTTAAGTACTTTCTATTTAAACGTTTGTAAAAAAGTTCTTTTAAACGTAATTAACAAAAGAATTTTAAGTACTTAATATTCTACTAAAAATTTCCCAATATCTAACAAAAAGTACCAAAAGTAAAAAAAGTACCAATTTAATATTTTCACAACAACACAACATATGTATGTATATTAACCTGTACATAGACAACGATATTTTAAACTTAAAAATACCAAAAGCTTGTTATAGAGGATAAAATCCCCTTTATTTTCACCTTATAGGATTCAAATGTTGGTAAAGTACTTTTGACAGTACTTTTGTAATCATTTAAAAAAAAAATTTTATATACTTACTCAATTGCTGCAATACAAAACTATCATCATACGGCACATAACGTTTCATTGTTACAAAACGTAATTCAAATAATTTCATATTGTTCAACTCACGAAAGGCTTCGTCAAAGCTAAGCTCAATAGCTTCTTCATCTTTAAAGAATAAGGCGCCTGAAAACAAGAATATTACAGGAGTTATTAGGTCTAACATTATTTATTTTTTCAATAGATAGGTAAATCAATGTCTTTTATTAGAGTGAATGAACTTGCAAGCACCTCAGAGACTGCTGGGCATCGGAATATCCGCAATAATCAGGACTTGTGACAGCTAAAGACTCTATTGGATTTACAACTATTGTAACTGGCATGGAAAATCAGACGTATGGAAACTATGGTTAGAATAATGGAAGACAGTTAAAACACGCGATTCATCATTAAGCTGCAAGCTCTCTTCTTAATTCCCTCTCTCTGCACCTCTGGACAAAACTAGTAGACTCAATAATTTTGTGCAGTGCATTACAATATGACTACCTACTGTCTTAATAGAGGGACCATTCTATAGTAGGTGGTTGACTCAAAGTAATACTGAAGAGGGGATGAACGGACTCAGAAGCTGCGTTGAAAAACTAACGGATATTTACAAAACAGAAGTCAATGCCACCCAAAAATATTGCAAATTCAACTTGAACAATACAATCTGACAGTTAGAATGGCATTGGAGTACTTAGCCTTTATGAGGACGATTCGAAATTGGAATGCCTCAGTATGGGCATGTTGGATCAGTTAGGCAGGGGAAATATTGTTACACTTTACTTATCCCAGCGCATGAGCAATGAACGATCAAAAATCGCTTTCAATGTAGAGTGCTGGATAGTAGTTCATGCCTTCATATTCAAAATGGCTACAGTTGCACTGCAATTAACCGGAGTATATATTCCAAAAGGTTTGGGGTTGAGAAATATTATTTTTTTAGTCTGATCCACTATGTTTCAGATTTTAATCCGTAACTATAATGTTTACAATTGAATCATCTAAAGAAAATAATCATTCACAAGCGATCACTGGGAGAAGTATTGAAATATACTGGGACGCCCATAAAATTTCATTGAAGCTTATTTAAAACTTTTCTTATGTATTCATCTTATAGTCTATGTCAGGCCCAAAGCAGCTGTTAATGATCTATTTGAGTCGACAGTGTTCCTTTAGGAAGTTACCGAGCAAATAGTTGCACATTTGACATGTTTCGTTATTGTTACTACTAATTTTAGTTGCATGAATGAAAATTGTAACTTATTTGTAAGGTGATATTAGAAGCTTCATTTTGTTGGAACACTTTATTAAAATCCTAAACATAAGCAGCGTGGACACGGCTAGGGAATTGTGTGTACATCACCAAACAATTATCAAACTTTCTTCTTTCTTAATTGCTCATTACAACCCTTTAGGCAGGATTACGACCTAGCTTCTCATATCACTTATGTTGTGTGTGTAAATTTTAAACATAAGCGGTGGTACCTACATTTTAAAATCGACTCCGAATAATAGATTTTTTGAGGAGATTTTCATGGCAATTTTATTCACTTTCAGATTTTTTTCCAGAAAACTGCTGAGAGAATGTAGCCGAAAAAATATTTTTTAATACTTCGTTTTGCTGTGGATGCCTGACCTGGGGTTTGAACTGTGGTCTCACGTCTAATAAGCCAACACACTTTATTTATGAAATTTCGTACGAGAACAGTGTGTGTAATCAATTAATGGACAAAGCAAGATGAAGCTTTACAGACAGTGGCAAAGTCTTGATGGGACCACACTAAGGACAATATTGTGTGTCTAAAGGGATTGGTAAGAAATTGTTCATTATAAGCTTTTAGGACCTAGTCAAACGATAGATTCTACTCTACTGTCAATAATCTCTGGATCTCTACTGTCAACACTGAAGGAGTTTAAAATCAATAGTCACCGTAGTCTAGTAGATAGCGTGTTGGCTTGTTAGATATCAGGCCAACGTCCAACCCGCTGGTCAGACATACCCAACGAAATGTATGAATAAATATTTCTTCAGCGATTGCCTCTTAGAAGATTTCTGACAAAAACTATAAGAGTAAATAAAACTGCATTGAAATGTTTCTCAAGAAATCTGTCGTTTGAAGTTGACTCTAAAGTGCAGTCCCCGTCACTCATGTATAAAATTAACACACACAACATAAGTGCGTTGTAATGTACCAAGTATGTATGTACATATATATGTATGTACGTAAAGTCGACAATTCGATTGAAATGAACAGATTTGTTCAGCAGAAAATATGTTATGTTCCATTATGACAACATCATATCATATCATATCAGAAACTAAGAGAGCTTGACTGAGAAGTTTTGTAGCATTCATCATATAGTTCATGTCATTAGTTTCAATCTCTCTAGAACTCTCGTACTGTTCTTAATTTAAATTCTGTAGAGAACTACAAGATGCTTTTGGATCAGTTCCTTCACAAATTTCAGAACAACTACGCCGTAACTTTATTAATTTAATTCAAGCAAGTTTCACTTGGCAAACGCAGCACAATGGGATTTTGTTCAAATTTTATTATTTATTGCTTTAATTTATTTTTTGTAATTTTTTTTCCATTTTTCTTACCCACTTTTACTTCCGTTTTTGTATTTTCAACAAATTCTAATGTAAATTTTACATGAATCATAAGCATGAGGCCGCAAAGCCAATATATTTTCTTAAACAATTTCATGGTATTTTGACACTTTTTTTCTTTTCTAATAATTTTTAAACATTTTTCTAGGAATATTTGTAAAGAAATCTTTGAAATTTCTTTAAAATTGTCTTCAATTTATTACGTAAATAATTTCTTTTGTATATATTTTAAGGTTTTTGTTCACTTAAAATTTAAAAATATTTTTTTTTGTTTTTCGAAATGTTTCTCCATTCGATTCAAATCGAAACGAATGCCGTGAGTAAAAATAAAAACCCGTCCAGACTTGTCGCCTTTATAGAAACAACTGATTCAATAGAAAACTAAAGATTTTCCGCATTTTTCCTCATTCATTTGGTTGTTTTTTTTTTGTTTTTTTTTTTGCTGAAGATTTATTTTATTTTTTTTCTGTTTCTGGCCATTTTAAAGTGTTTCTAGCGGCAGGCTGGAAGGGGCAACGACGGGCTATTAAAAGAGCACAAAAATAAGAAAACATTTTCAGAAGTATGAAAATAAATAGAAAAATAAATTTGTTTGATATTTTTGTGAGAAAAAGAAAAAAAACTTTAAAAAAAAAAATTTTTTTTTTTCAAAAAAGCCGGCATATATCGTGGGTCCATTAACAATTAAAAAAAAATAAATAAATAAAAGTCTGCTGTTTACATGCTACATACACACACACTTAGGATTTACATCTCTTATGAGTATTTCTTTGGAAATAAAATAAAAATGTGTTCTCATCATCATTATAATGTTCTCATTGTCTGATTTTAATTTGTTTGGATTTATTTCCTTGAGTCTATAAGTTAATTAAAAAATTTCTTTTACGATTTAGGAAAAAGGGGAGGAGATAACAAAACACAAATTTAAGTAAAATATTTAAAAACATGTGTGTTTAAACAGTAAAATAATAATTAATGAATTTAAAACAAATATGATTCCATGTACCAGACAATGATTTCATAAACAAGCTGGTACAAAAATAATGGCATGAAGTGAATTGGTTCTGTTTTACAAAAAATTTACTTGAAAATGCTATTCGAATAGCATTGGAACAATAGTTCAGAGCAGCAATATGCAAGGTAGGTTAGTTTAGGAACATCTTCGTATAACCTGATGTTACTTAAATCAACATTAAACGCCTTTGCGATACTGCAATTAATATCTGAACTAGGTATCAAACATTCCATATAGCAAACCAACCAAACTCCAGAATAAATCTATTGCACCAATCACTGAAGCAACTGCGTAGTGCATTTTTTAAGGAATTTAAAATAAGAACAATAACAGAGGTCCAGAGGGATTGAAACTAATGATAAGGACTATGCGGTAAATACTACAAAACTTCTCAGCAAGCTCTCACAGTTTCTGCCAGCTGATCAAAAATGTATATGATATGGCGTTATCATACTGGAACACAACATATTTGTTATTGCTCTGACTTTAAACTCCTTAATTGTTGGCAGTAAAGATCAGAGATTGTTGACAGTAGAGTAGAAAACGTCATTTGACTAGGTTCTAAAAGCTTATTAATTAAGAATTTCTGTCCAAACCTTTTAGACACACAATATTACCCTTCGTGTGGTCCCATCAAGACTTTTACACTGTCTTCTTCTGGCTTCTTCTTGCTTTGTTCATTAATTGATTCCACACACTATTGTCGTACGTAAGTTCATAAATAAAATGTGTTGGTTTATTAGGCGTAAGGCCTCAGTTTAATCCCAAGGTCAAACATCTCCAACAAAACGAAACATGAAAAACTATTTCTTCGGCGACTTCCTCTCAGTAGATTATTCCTGCCAAAAACTCTGAGAGTAAATAAAATTGCCATGAAAAGTTTCTCAAAAGACTGTCATTCGGAATCGACTTTAATCTGTAGGTCCCACCACTAAAGTATAAAATTACCACACCCAACACAAGTGGTGTGAGAAACTAGGTCGTAACCCTGACTGAAGGGTTTTAATGACCACTTATGTATGTATGCCTGTATATACGTATGTATTGCAGCAATCTTTATCTTTTAGAATTCAATCACGGATAACTGAAAAGTTAGGTACCTTCATCTCTTCAAAATAAGAGCAAAGCACTGACCCATGGGATGAGATATGGTCTCTTTCATGTCCTAAAATCCACAGCTAGTGTAGAAGTCATTCGAGGGAGTGTAAAATTTATCGGCATTTTGTCCCAATATGATAGTAGTCCGTGAAAATCGCAAATCTACTGTGTATAGCCATGCGATTTAAGGACCGAAAGCAATTATGCAAAACTAGTAGAGTCCAGCTATATTGCACGCATCTTACTGCCGCCAAAGAAGTGGGGCCTCCATGTAAAATAAGCGAACAATATCTAGTTCAACAGAGGCAATCGGAACATCTTCGCTCTGTAAAGTATCGTGTAATGTGGGATCCCGTACCGGATCTCACCAGCTTATCATTAACACAATACCCTACGTGCTCTGCATTTTGAAGCTCAGTCAAATTTGCCTTTGAATGATCCGAGAAAGCCCTGTGAGAACCCCGGCATTGAAGAATGAGGACGGATGACTAGGAGAGGTTCGTTAAGGACTTAGTCTTTGTCGGGCTTTCCTAATAAATTAAGAAATTTTTTTGGAAAATCCCACAACTCAACAGGCATGGCGCTACTTTCAAATGGTCATAATCTCCCCCTGAAAAATACTATATGAACAGCCAGCTTACACGAAAGTTTAATATCAAAATCCCATGTTTGGGACTCGCCTTTATAAACCTCAAGATCCCTAAAAACCTTCGAATCTTCAGTTCAGAAGTCCATAGTTGGAACTCTAAAATCAAATACCATATTCCAAATGTTATATCGACTATGACCTTCCAGAATTGCAGCATGTCCACAGTCCAGGTTTGGCCTTGAGCCTTACTGGCACTAGCTCAACCCTCTGTCATAATAGAAGGTCAGAGACGAAACAATTAAGTATAGCAAATAAGTGTTAATTGGAGTGAAATAAACTGCAATTTACGTACCCTGCCTATCAGACAACAGCGACATTAGTATTATTTTCACCCCAATCCAATCGGAATAATATGTGATGACTGCTATAAGACCCCGAATCTTTCTCACGTTCCTTTAAGAAATGCAAAGTGCTATGATACCTCTTAGGTGCTTAATAAAGGGTCCGCCAAAAAACTTTTTTTTGAAAATGCTTTAAAAAAAAACTACTGAATATTTTCTCAAATTTCTCTTTTATTTGAAAGTACAATCCTTCCGGTTAATAATGGAAAATAATTTCATTCAAATGTCTGCCTCGGCTGGCCCTGCAGTAGCCTATACGATCGGTCTAATTTTTAAGCACATTATCGATTGTGTGCAGCTGTATTTCACCAATGGCTTCACGAATATTATCATTTAAAGCGTCAATTGTCCCTGGCTTGTTGGCGTAACACTTATCTTTGACGGCACCCCACAAATAATAGTCCAACGGTGTCAAATCGAAGCTCCGAGGTGGCCAAACGACATCAGCTCTGCGGCTGATAATGCGATCTTCAAAAACAGGGCGCAAAACATCGAGTGTAGCTTCGTCTGTGCGTTCCTGTTGAAACCAAATGTTGCCAATATCCTCCTCTTCAATTTTTGTGAACAAAAATTCGTTCAACATGGCCCGATAACGATCGTCATTGACTGTAGCGGCCACTCCTTGCTCATTTTCGAAAAAAAATGGCCAAATTATGCCTCTGGACCAAAATCCGCACCAAACAGTGACTCGTTTTGGGTGCGTCGGCTTTTCAATGTATGCGTGCGGGTTTTCTGTGCCCCAAATGCGACAATTTTGCTTGTTTACATACCCGCCAAGATCAAAATGAGCTTCATCTGAAAAGAAGATTTTTTTTGCCAAAATCGGCATCTTCTGCTGTAGGCTACTGTATGGCAGCCATTTCAATGAAATTATTTTCCATTTTTAACCGGAAGGATTGTACTTTCAAATAAAAAAAGAAATTTAAGAAAATATTCAGTAGTTTTTTTAAAGCATTTTCAAAAAAAAGTTATTTGGCGGACCCTTTATATGGATGATCTGGAGGAACTGTCACGGATTGACACTGGCAGTCTAAGTCGCTGTATTAAGATTGGTTTCGGAACTAGGGAATAGCGGAAAACTGTGGTAACACAATGGGCCCTATGTGGCCTAAGTGTGTCCATCGAATTCTTCTAAAATGAACAGCCACCTCTACCTATCTACCTACCTCTCTTTATCCTTTCAAATAAGTTAGCCCTCCATGAGAATTTGAGGTCCAAAATAACTCCCTGATATTTCAGACTGTTGGACAGAAATAATTGAATCTCATTGAGGATTGTCCAGTATTTATTGACAACTAAACCACACGATCAGTACAAATCTAATATAGGTTTAAGGCCTGGTTAGTTAACTTTCGCTTTATTTACTTTACTCGGTTTGGCAACACTCGGCTTGGCAACTTCTAGAACTTCACTGTTGTATGTAAAATTTAAAATGCAAAGAAATATTTAACTTCGACATTCGCCAATGAATTAAAATTCCCTATAGCCTTGATCCGACACAATATAATTTGAAAATTGGTAAACCCTCACATTATGGCACTACTTTTTCTTCACCTGGTAGTTGAAAAAAGTAATAAACCGACATTACTTTTATTAACAACCCAGAACAATTTGAAATATCAAATTTCCAAAAGAAACAACAGACATTTTCATTCTCAATTTTTCTTTTATTTCGTTTTCATCATCAAAATAAATTTAAAATTAATTTCCTTTCACCATGAGTGGTCTTAGCCATGATATGTTCCTATTGGATTGTCCCACATACGAAGACTATTTGGATACGTATATTACACGCAATGATATACGTTTCATACGTAACGTTCGCTTTTGTCGTATGCTGGTCGAATTGGGCTATAGATCAACAGCCGAACTATATACACCCGAACAGTTTGAAAAACATAAAAGTGCTGTCCTGGAATCGTTGTGGCCCACAAAAAAGTCTACGATATATTTTAGTGATAAATTGAAAGTACCTGATCCGGTTCTAATTGAATTGGCGGTAAGGGAGAAGGCCAACCTACAGAAGAATGTATCGGTAAGAGAAGATAATGGAATTTCTCATAGTTTTCTCACAGGCAGAAAGCTTTGGGGGGAAATATATTAAATGACTGACTAGACAAATAGTCTGTGTAAGAACCTAGACTGTGTGAGAACCTATCAATTCCACGCACTGAACTGAAGTCGACATAAGAGAAGTTAAGTTCTACTAACGACTTAGATAACCGTACCCTGATCTTATTTATATTCATAGCATAAGATTGACGAAGCCATACCTTGACAACGTGATCAAATCACTGACTACTGCTGCAATATGGACATAGTTAGTGCTTAGAATCTGGAGATCATTATCATAAACGTGTAGATATCAGGTAGCTTTCGTGATAATCGTTTACATGTCCTAAGGAATATCACCAAGCAATCAATTTTAATGTATAATACGGTGATTCGTTATTAACTTGAAGATTACTTAGTTAGTCATTACCCCCATTTAGTCTGGATTACAACCTAGCTTCTCACACCAACCACATGAGTGGTGGCAACTACAGCTTAAATGTCGATTTCGAACGATGGGATGGGAGAACCAAATATTTTTATATTTCGTTCGAGATGTCTGTGCCAGGGGGTTGAACCACGGATTCTGCGATACACTGCCTACCAGACTATGGTGACTTCACTTGAAGATTGTTTTCGCTATATTGTGCAGAGGTATACGCATATTGTCTGCCCATTAGATCCCTAGAAAGTGTTCACTTCTAAGATTGTTAAAGAATGCCGCATTCCCTGGATCACATGGGCTTTGAAGGGAAGAACAAAGCTGAGATCCTTACAAAGGCTGGTACAACAGAAAAGTCTAGTGAGTTTTTGCGTGAGATTATCAATTCCCCTTGATAGGGGCAAACTCTACTCATTTGGAGAGGAAAGATGGGATAATGAAGTCACTTGTGGAAATACAAGACGGCTGTACGGGAAGCACAAAGCTGACGCCCTTAGAAAGTCTGGTACAACGGGAAAGTCAAGTAAAACCGTACGTTAGATTAGAAAATTCTGCTACAGAGGAGCAAATTTTACTCATTTGCAGAGGAAAGATGGGATAATGAAGCCACTTGTGGCAATACCAGACCTATGTTACCGGCCGTAGTCTAGCGTAGCGTGTTGGCTTATTAGACGTAAAACCAGGGTTCGAGAAAGTATTTCATCGGAGACTTCCTCTCAGCAGATTTCTGGCACAAACTCTGAGATTAAATAAATTGCCATGAAAAGTTTCTCAAAAATTTGTCGTTCGGAGTCGACTTTAAACTGTAGGTCCCACCGCTCATGATAATATTAACACACACAACATAAGTGGCGTGAGAAACGAGGTAATCCTGACTGAAGGATGTAATGACCAATTATGTATGTATGTGTATGTATATTACCGGCTGTAGAGTGCGCAGAATTAAATTTGTTTTAAAGCTGGATCAGAGACCACCTGAGGAGCACCATAGGAATTCCAACAGGGCACTAGCCACATGGTGCACATACCTTTCAACGACTTCCATAGATGCTGTAATAAGGAGGAATAAGAGGACACAATAGAGACAATAGTTCGCTAGACTGCTAGGCAATCTTTTTTACCGCTTTTGAGTACAAATCATGCACGTAAATACTAATCCCATTGGGTAATTCTTTTCACTTCTTTTCAGTCCATAATCTTCGTGAAACATCGCCTAAAATCGGGTTTCGAAATTTCGGGCTACATTGACTATGAATACAGTTTACGGCGGGCCAATATGCATATAGAGGGCTCTACCAATTGGGCAGCAATCTTCGAACACCAATTACCCATTGTGCCTAAGCGTAACCATTTAAGTTTTTTCGACTGGCATAAGGGTTTTGTGTCCTATAATGACAGTGAAAACTATGCGGTTGTACATGATGTCGAGCATGGTCTGATATTTATGCACAAAGGTGACCATAAAAAAATTTGTGTGGATGTTTCACGTGAACTATATAATAAGAATTGTTCACGATCAATGGTATTCTCTGAGCGGTATGGTCATGTTATATTTTATGATCACGTTATAAGAAAGAAAATATAAAAAAAAACACAAGAAATGTTTTGTTATTTGCCGGCCAAACCGATTTCCGTATGTTTTTGTATAGAATTCTTGGAACAAGACAGACGGCAAAGAAGAGCATAGGCGAGCAAGTTTGTTGTTAAACAATACCTGTTTATATACCAAAATAAAATTGGCTTTAATCCAAATTCAATGTTTAGAATCTGGCGATCACAACAAAAGGGTATAAAACTAGACAAACATAAATATAAAAATTTCAAATGCATTCTATACAAACAAACTGCGCAACATAGCAGCGGAAAGGTCAGTGGTATGAGAAATTTTCTGAGAAATTTTCAGATTTTTTAGGTTTTATTTTCGTTTGTTATTATGATCTGTCTCTGTGTGTATCTATTCTTCTTTGTTATTTTCGATTTTAAGTGCATTTTGTCAATTAATTTTAATCAAAACCAAAAAGAAAAATAAAAATTAAACAAAAAAAACCAAATCTAAGAAATGAAAACATAAATCTGCCTGCAGGCAAAGAAAATTCATTTAATTTTAGGCCTCAGCTGTACACGGACGACACATAAAAAATTTTTATTTTTTCATATAAATTTTCGAAAATATTTTGCCTGCAAATTGCAATAGAAATTTTGTTTTATTACATCATCAAAAATATTGAAACATTTTTTTAACAAAAAATATGTTAAAATTCCTATAAAAGTTCGAAAAAATCAATTAAAAACCTTGTTATTTAACGAAAAACGTGATGATGAAAATTTTATTAAAAATTTTATTGGCTTTTCTGGTCATTGGCATTAAAGGCGATGCTCCCCAATTTAATGTTGGTAAGTTTTTATACAAAATTTTCTTTAAATATTTAAAAAAAAATAACTGTCCCCTTTCCCTCAATTTTATATTTTAAAAAAAGGTGCCATTTTTGAAACGAAAAATTCGGAATTGGAAATGGCATTTCGTACAGCTGTGGAAAGATCGAATATTTTAGAACGTAGTTTCGAATTGGTACCCGTAGTGGTATATGCCAACAATGATGATAGTTTTCTTATGGAAAAAACAGGTATGGCTTAAAAGTACTTCATTTATTTTGAAAGAATTTCTTTAAGAATCCATTCTTTTTTTTGTTAATAGTTTGCAGTTTGGTTTCCCAACAAGTTATTGCCATATTTGGACCACAAACTGGTGAAAGTTCGGGTAAGTGTAGCATTAAATAAATTCCAAACCAACACAAACAAAGATTATTTATTTATTAGAATACAATTAAAAAGTTTTACATAAGCTCGGTGTAACATAACAGATTAGAGACCCTCATACCAAAAGTCTAGTAACGGTGATACCGTGATTCAAAAAAAAACTCATAAAATTCAGAAAAATGCATGAAATCTTTATTTGATTCGATAGTACGGTCCATATAATTTAATGTTTGAAAATTATTTCATTCAAATGTTGACCGCGACTGCGCCTCAAATGGTCCATACGCTTAGTTCAATTTTGGCATACTCTTTCCAACATTTCGGCCGATATCTCACGAATAAATGCTTCAATGTTGTCTTCCCATGCGTCAATTGAAACGGGCTTGTCTGTAGAGACATGAGCTTTAACACAGCCCCACAAAAAATAGTCTAAAGGCGTTAAATCGCACGATCTAGGCGGCCAATTGACCGGTCCCGAACGTGAAATAAAGTGTTCACCGAACTCGCCTCTCAATAAGTCCATTGTTGCGCGTGCTGTGTGGCATGTGACACCGTCTTGTTGAAACCACATGTCATGCAAGTCAAGTTCTTGCATTTTGGGCAAAAAAAAGTTGGATATCACCTCACGGTAGCGCTCACCATTCACAGTTACTTTACGATTCGCAGCATCTTTGACGGAGTACGGTCCAATGATGCCACCAGCTCATAAACCGCACCAAACTGTGACTTTTTCTGGATGCATTGGTAGCTTTTGCAATGCTTCTGGCTGATCTTCACTCCAAAATCGCCAATTCTGCTTATTTACGTATCCATTGAGCCAAAAATGAGCTTAGTCGCTGAACACAATTTTTCGATAAAGAAGTGGATCTTCGGCCAACTTTCCAAGAGTCCATTCACCAAAAATTCTGCATTGCGGTAGGCCGTTCGGCTTCAATTCTTGCACCAGCTGTATTTTGGAAGGCTTCACACCTAAATCCTTCCGCAAAATTTTCCACGTTGTTGAGTAACAGAGGCCCAATTGCTGCGAACGACGACGAATCGATAATTGATGGTCATCATTAACACTGGCCGATACAGCTGCGATATTTTCTTCAGTTCGCACTCTACGTAAGCGTGTTGGTGGTTTAATGTCCAACAATGTAAATTTGGTGCGAAATTTAGTCACAATAGCCCGAATAGCTGCTTCAGTGGGTCGATTAAACTGACCATAAAATGGAAGAAGCGCGCGATGAACTTTCTTAACAGAGCACGCATTTTGATAATAAAATTCAATGATTTGCAAGCGTTTTTCGTTTGTAAGACGATTCATGGTTAAATTATAGACCAAACTGAAGATGTTTGACAGTGAAACAAAACACGAAACCAACGTGAGCTGTTTAAACCAGTGTTGCCAAAGAGATTATAACTAAAAAATCACGCGTTACAACAAACAGTGATTAAGTGCACTGCTGAATGCATTGTAGGTATTGTTGTCCAGACCTAATTCCATATAGGGCGTCCTTATATTGTCTTCTCCAATCCCATTGCCCTGGCAAACTTAGTAATGTTGTTCGGTATTCACCAAGAATAATTCTCCGCCCGACAGCTTCTATGCCTTCCAGTGTTTCCTTCTGAGGCATTAATTTCTTACATGTTCCAAGTACAGTGAGCTTAAAACGAAACTATGTATGGATAAAATTCTAACAATCACCAAACTCAATTTTTACCACTTATGGATAGTGCCCGAAAAAAATTTTAGAATATTTCGAAATTTCTTGTAATTTTTTTTTTTTGTTTCAATTTTAAAAACAGGCAATGAAACAATTATAAAATAAAAATAACGGTAATTTCTTAATGTATATTTTTTGTAATGTGCAGTTTCTTTTGACGCTCACTGTATACATACATATATTCTAATCACTCCTTCATCACTTAATCTACATTTTGGATTGCAGATTATCTCCATTCTAGAGAAATGCCCAGTCATAAGGCTGATAACTACTCTCAGGTTACTTCTGAATAGCATGATGCTTGACTAAAATTTCTTTCCGTAGGAGTTATCCACCAACAATTTTCATTACATCAAATCAATTCGGCTTTACAAGACTGTCTGCCACTCTCCATCTTCTCTTTCACTGAATATGCCCTTCGAAATATCTCTTCTTCTCATATTCTTCAGTTTAGCTTTTCAAGAGTGTTTGCCTCTCTCCATCTTCTCTTTCACTAAATATGCCCTTTGAAATATCTCTTCTTCTTATCTTCTTTAATTTCGCGTTGCAAGAATATCTACCTTCTCTTCATCTTCCCTTTCACTGGATATGCCCTTCCAAACAATTCTTCCTACTCCGCTGAAAGATTCTGATCCCATCAGTGGCATGGAAGCTCTTCTTCTAGCAAGATCATCTGCCTGCTTATTGCCGTGAATTCACTCATGATCTGGGCCCCAGCAGATAACCTAATTCAGTGACAGTGCCTTTACATTTTCGATAGCCTGATAGTCAGATAGCACTGCTATTTCCTCTGCTTGGTATTCGATCTCTCTGGTCAGGTATAATTGAGCATATCTTCCCATCTGCATGCCCTTGGCCTTAGATAGTTTCATCACGAGTTCACTCACCGCCAAGCTTCACAATAATCTTGAAAAAACTCTAAACTTTAGTCAACTTTTTGTTGAGCCGGCAATTATCATTTGTTTGCTTGCATTTCTTTCCGCAGATCGTGTATATTCATGTGGATATCATAGGGTTTATAACCCTTCAATTTAGTGGTGGCCAATCTATGTACTCATAAGGAGTATTAACAGATACGGCCTCTATATAAAGTAAAGCAAAGGCAGTCACCTCATTCACTTTTAAGCTCCTGAATGGCTTCCACTAATGCACAGGAATCGCCTTAATAGAGCTGACCAACCTATATGTGTGTTGCGTGGACTGCAGCAGCACACAACGAAAGTTGTACACAGCTTTCTCAACTGTTTTCAACATAAAGGACGTGAGGCTAAAAGATTTAAAAGATTTTTGATGCGCAGTTACTTTTTTCCATCTTGGGAATGAACACCAATTTTGTTCTTCAACAGTCTGTTGGTATGTGGCTCCCACATGTTATGTGGTTCGCAGACAATGATTGAGAATATGTTCTGTTGTCTCCTCCTCTTCTTACACGCCATTACAGCTTCTACTGAAGTCGTTGTGACATATTTTCAAATTCTTGGCATCAATACTCAGGGGCCAATGTACCATTATGACTACAATGCGATTTTTTAGGAGTATTCTACGTAGTCTTGGCGTAAATCCTGTCCTGTATATATTTATAGCGAGCCAGACTTGTCTTATCGCTATAAAAGTGAGCACCCACCTTTCTATTACGAATACGTAAAGTCTTGTGAGATTATTTGTTTGCCCTTCTGCGAAGGAATTATCTGTCGCATCAGCCTTTGCAAGTCCGTCAGATATGTTGATGCCTTTAACGTGTCTGCATCCAGTACCCCACTCTTAAGGGGGATGTAACCGTTGATTGTTTTGCTATACCCTGCGGAGAAACCCGACATTCTTGGATTCCTTGTCTAGGGATATATTTACCGCTATTGTGTCAGTGTATCTCTACTAAATACACTTTAACACTGGGTTCGCACAGCGACCTTTCCATTATTTTAGACTGAATAAGTTAAGAATTTGACTATAAAGAAAACCATACACCGGCAAACAAGTATTCTTGATCCAAAAATATTCGTTGCAAACTATCGCTCGTTCTATACGAAAGAATCCAAGTCGGCTGACGACGTCAATATCCATTATTCACGTAAAAGAACGCTCAAGCCAGAGGAGAGGCCCTAAAAGAGCTAGGAAAGTAATTACCGAAAATTTACTGGTGGCATCCATCAGTTCTGTAGAAGAAGTTTTAGCAAGTAAGCCTACGATATCACTCACTTAGGTATGCCTTCAGTGGTATGTATGGAATAAGATATAAACTAGAAGAAACCATCACGAATGTTGGTAGACGTGGAAAGCAGTTACAGTTTGACGGAGCTTTTAGGAATGTTGTACATGGGTCTGTTATATAATGGCTCCGCCAGAAATTGCTATGATGCAAAGGAAGAGAATATTACTCATCTCTGCTATAATGTTATGGCATCCGAACAAGTTTCCCTAATTGGTGACAGTTGACGTCATAAAACTTCATAGGTTACTGAAACTGATAAAGTTTGACGTGTGTCATTGGACTTATTATGGCCACTACGATACCAATTTTGTTTTTAAATTTCTTTTCAGATATTGTTGCTTCCATTTGTAATGCCCTGGAAATACCACACATCACTTTCGATTGGTCACCCAGTGAGGATTTAGATGAAAAGGAGTTTCGTTCCATGTCTTTAAATGTACATCCTTATAATCTCTTACTATCACAGGGCCTAGCAGAACTTGTGCAGAATTTTGGTTGGCGTTCCTTTACTCTTGTCTATGAATCACAAAAAGGTAAGTTATGAATGAAAAAATTGCTTTCTGGAACACTTAATGACGACAGAAACCAATTTTAGAATTACAACAGCTACAGGATGTATTGCAAATAGGTGATCCTACTAGTAATCCCACCACAGTGATGCCACTACCAGCTGATACCGATGATTATAGGCCGTTCATTAAAGGCATTAAAACCTCTACCGATAATTGCTTGATACTACACTGTGCGGTGGATAAGATACCAACCATACTGAAACAGGCGGATGATTTAAAAATGTTGGGTGAATATCAGGTAGGATTAAAAGTAGGCGTGGCAGTAATTTCTCGGTTTTAATGTTTCAAATGTTTTCAGAGCATATTCTTACCCATGTTGGATACGCACACTTTAAATTTAAAAGAATTTCAAGAGGTCGGTGCCAATATAACCACGGTTAGAATATTTGATCCAACGGATTATCAAATTAAGAATTTGGTACGGGATTGGGAAGATCATATGAAGAAAAAGGGTGAATATTACCGAAAGGAATCCACTGAAGTTAAGGTGAAGTTTGATTTTAAAACGTAGAATTATTGATAACAAGACTGTATCAATTTCAGACGGATATGCTTTTGGTAAGTGATGCGGTGACCATTTTTGTTAAAGGCCTGGCAGAGCTTAATATAGTCGAAGAGCTAGAGCCCGTGCAATTACAGTGTCGCAAAAGAGCAACCTGGCCACAAGGACGTAAAATTATCGAATTTATAAAGGCGGTAAGAAAAACTAAAAATAGAAATACGGGATGTAAATTAAAAAGGAATTTAAAATCTTAGCGTTTCGATGAGGCCATATCAGGACGCATTGACTTCAATCAATATGGCGAAAGAAGCTTTTTCACTTTACGCTACATGCAGCTGGGTGAGAATGGATTTTTCGACTTGTCCGTTTGGGATCCGGTCAATGGTTATGATTTGTTGGGCGATGAAGATGCCACCGATAAACGTGTAGGCCTTAAATTACAAAATAAAACTTTTATTATTACGTCACGCTTAGGTGCACCATTTTTAATGAACCGGTAGGCCAACCTAACCAGAACCTAATCTAGAACTTTTGTATTAACTGATCGGCTAATCTTTGACTCTTTAAAGCGCACCAAAAGATGGTGAAATTTTAGAGGGCAATGCCCGCTATGAAGGCTATTCCATGGATCTTATAGATGCCATAGCCAAGCATTTGAATTTTAAATATGAATTTCAATTGGCACCAGATGGTGCCTATGGTGCCTATAACTTGGCCACCAAACAATGGAATGGTCTAGTACGTCAGCTTTTGGATGGTGTAAGTAACTCTGTTTCCTACTTTCCTACCATTCCAATAACAATTCTCTTGTTTCTCCTTTAGAATGCTGATCTGGGCATATGTGACTTAACCATGACCTCGGCTAGACGCCAGGCTGTTGACTTTACACCACCCTTTATGACCTTGGGCATTAGCATATTGTATGTGAAGCCAGAAGTGAAGCCACCAAATTTATTTTCATTTCTTTTGCCATTTTCCAAAGATGTTTGGGTTTATATGGCCACCGGCTATTTGGGTGTTTCGCTACTTTTGTTTATATTATCACGCATGGCTCCAGAGGATTGGGAAAATCCCCATCCTTGCAAAGAACCTGAAGAATATGAGAATATATGGACCATAACCAATACCACGTGGCTAACCATGGGCTCTATAATGGGTCAAGGATGTGATATATTGCCTAAGTATGTAATTTTTTACACCATTTCCTGAAATATTTAAAAAAAAATATATTTTTTTTTGGTTTTTAGAGCCTCCTCTACACGCTTGGTTACCGGCATTTGGTGGTTCTTTGCTTTGATGATGCTTAACTCCTATACAGCTAATTTGGCTGCCTTTTTAACCATGTCACGCATGGGTTCCTCCATTAAAAGTGCCGAGGACTTGGCAACACAAAACAAAATCAAATATGGTGCCGTTACGGGTGGCAGTACCATGGCATTTTTCAGGGTCAGTCTATCAAAATTTAAAGGAAATAATATCTTGGAATTTATAAAGCTTGTAACACTTTTAGGATTCAAATTTCACCACCTACCAACGAATGTGGGCTGCTATGGAATCCGATCCAACCGTATTTACCAAAAGCAATGCCGAAGGCGTGGAGCGTGTTTTAAAGGGCAAGAGCTTGTATGCCTATCTAATGGAATCGACTTCATTGGAATATGAAGTGGAAAGAAATTGTAATTTGGTTCAAATCGGTGGCTGGCTGGATTACAAAACCTATGGCATTGCCATGCCATTCAGTAAGTATCTTAGATTCATTCACCACAAACATTAGTCAAGATCTTTTCGTATCCATTTTTAATAGACTCTCCCTACCGCAAGCAAATAAGTGGTGCTGTGCTCAAATTAGGCGAATCGGGTACATTGGCTGAGCTGAAAAGAAAATGGTGGAAGGAAATGTATGGCGGCGGCAAGTGTGAAAATGTCGATGCAAGCTCCAGTGATACACCCGAATTGGATTTGGAAAGTGTAGGCGGTGTATTCTTGGTCTTGGGCTTGGGTTTGTTATGTGCCATTATCATAGGCCTCGTAGAATGTCTCTGGAATGTTAAAACTGTGGCAGTCGATGAAAAGGTATTTCCATTAGCATTTTTAAAATTCTTTGCAAATTCATCACGTTTTCTTCCTTAATAACAATACATAGCTGACTCTAACGGAGGCCCTTAAAGTGGAAACATTATTCGCATTAAAATTTTGGATTACCACTAAACCGGTGCATGCTAGTTCCGAAAACTCCAGCTCTAGCTCGTCATCCTCTTCGACGTCTTCGTCACGTTCGAAATCTTCAAAATCGGGTGGCCTATCTTTGTCGCATAGCTTGAAATCGATTAAAAGTTCCATACCCGAAACGGTTAGATCATCAGTGCATGAAAAAATACGTAAAATTGGTTCAATATTCTCATTGAAATCGATGAAATTGGATAAGTCCGATAATGAAATAGAAGCTGCTCCACCACCACTACCACCCGTCTTATTCGCTATTAAACCGAAACCGGAAGTTACCACAGAAGATAAGGCCATACAGATTGAAATAAAAAAGGAAAAGGATCATCATCGTCACAACCGTCATCATCATGAAAGGGATGAGCATCAGGAAACAGATGGTGGTGGTGGTGAGACAGATCATAGTGATGAACATCAACAGCAGCAGCACCAACATCATCATCATCAGCATCATCACGAGCACAAGAGTCATAAGCGTGATAGTAAATTAAGCGGCAAAAGTCATTTAAATGTTTAAACGCGTAATATTTTTGAAAACCCTTTAAAAATCCTTTTAAAAAATAAAAAAAATCCTTTAGTTTCGTTTTGAAATCATTTTTCTCTTATATACAACCAGGAACGGCCCTTACTAGCTTCATAGTGCATTGTATTGTTGCAGGAAATCGAGAGAGCAGTGTTTATAGATGTTAAATTTGAATCTATTTACACTACGACAGGAAAACTTTCTGCATGAAGAGCTTTCCACATATGGATAGTCAAGCTAAAGAAGGAATTTCGTCTGTAATTTTCAATACATCGACCAATCAACCACGAAGGGATATGCCCTACGAGAAAAGCTATGCGGACAACCTAGTTCTAAAAGAATTTAGTAAGTTTCAGGAGACACTTTAAGGCATCATGAAAAGGGGGAATATGTTAGTAAGATTCAGGATAAAACCATTTACTTGGAGGAGGAAACTTTCGAAAGAAAAGAATATTCGACTATAGTGTGAGAAACGCGGATGCAATATATCTGGGAATGTGAACACAGTAAACTGATATGGAAGGAGAGTCAAGAAGCCGTATAAATATACAGAAGGATTGCTGAAAATCTTGGAGAAAACTGCTACTTTGATGGTCGAGCCAATTGTGACTCATGGCCAAAGAGGATCTGTTCTGCGTTGATGTTACAGGCTCTGCTGAAGTAAAGTCCGTTGCATATAGTATTAAAAACCAGACCCAATCAGATTATTATTAAGATAATGCAGGACAGGTATAGTACTAGTAGTTACCAACAACTCTCTTAAGAGTGATAATTTTACGCTAGGCGAATGGATTAATAACTGATAGTGGAATGGAAGCGGAGTGTATGGGCCAAGAATGGAATATTCGAACATTGTGGGGAAACTTGCTGGAGTTTACCAAGCGAAAATTTGTATCTTGGACTTAGACACACCATCAGGCTTTCAACCGAGCATTAACTCCTGTGAGGTTAATTGAAGCTGTTTGAGGATCATTCAAGTCAAAATCCTTTTGTTGAATGGAAAAAATTTATTCGACAGAATATATGATAGAGAGACACGGAGGGCTCTTCTCAATCTAGTTTAAATGTGACAATTTGAACTTTAATTAGTTAATTATAGTAGAAAAAGGTTTGAGGCTTACATACATACAAACATACATAATTTTGTCATTACAACCCATCAGTCAAGAGCGCCTATAACTCACAAACTGGTGCTTGCCCTTAAAGCCCAAAGATTACAATAGGGTTCCTACTTAGATTCAGTTCCCAGTGTGTTTTAGTACGATTGAAACTGTACCAAGTAAAGCATTATTTCGGATAAGGACTCAGAGTAGTCTGCCCACGAACATCACATGCCGATGTCCAGGCGAATCGCTATGATACCCTACTCGGGTCAGTCTATTTCATCCTCAGAACAAATTCTGCATATTTCGCAACTTTTGTCAAATTTCGTTTGCCACGTTGCATTTAGTTCACGACATCCATACATAATTGGTCATTACAAACCTTCAGTTAGGAATACGACTTAGCCTCTCACACCACTTATGTTGTGTGTGTTAATATGTATACATGAGTGGCGGCAACTACAGTTTAAAGTCCTCTCCGAACGACAGATATTTGAAAAACTTTTACATGACAATTTTATTTACTCTCAGAGTATTTCCCAGAAATCTGCTGAGCGGAAGTTGCCAAAGAAATATTTTGTTTGTATTTCGTTTTGTTCGAGATATCTGACCTGGGGTTTGAACCGTGGCCTAACGTCTAATAAACCCAGAAACTACCTACTAGAATATGGTAACAAGATTTAAGACTTGTATCGTACAATTCGGTAGTAGCTTAAGACTATCGAAGACTTTATAAAATACAATAATCTGTAACGTAGTCAATAAATCAACAGAATACATATTTCGAAACTGTGTGGCATTAAGGCTTCGCAAAAGAAAGAACACAGGGTCTTCCAAGGTATATTCCCCGGACAGGGAGAATATGTTAACTGAGTGTATGAACACAAGACGCATGACAGTTCTAAGCATGGTAAACAAGTTGATTGCTGGAATGCTCAACAAACGACTGGCTAATACTCTCCCTCGCCCCGGCAGTCTGTATTGATCATATCAAAAGTCTGCTTAGAATCACGGAACAAACGATGGAGTTACGATCTTCATTATATCACATAGTCGTCGACCTTGAGAAGGCTTTCGACTCTCTAAACCATTTTCATACCGGAAGTCTGCATTGATCATATCAACAGTCTGCTTAAAATCACGGAACAAACGATGGAGTTACGATCTTCATTATATCAGATAGTCGTCGACCTTGAGAAGGCTTTCGACTCTCTAAACCATTCTTCCATATTGGATTTTTTTTTTTTTGCTGTAAGGGAATATGAAAACAATTCATATCCCTATTGTACCGCTGAGGGCAACAGGGTTGTAAAAGATACTAAACAAACATACAATTAATCAGTATTATGGCCTAGGTTATGGCGAAAATTATATGGAAGTGCTGTATATAATGGGTCCGCCATCTAACTTTTTTTTTTTTTTCAACTAGTGCTTATTTCGTGAATGGTAACACTTAGCTCATGTCTGATTTGACAGATAATTAGTTTTATCCTTCCGCTGAACGAATATGGTTGTGTATACGCTTGAACAATGCTGGGAAATATTGCGACATTACTAAAATCATGGTAATGTTACAGAATGTGTCCTAAAATTGCGTACGGATTTTGGAAGAAGAGAAGCACCGTCAGCTCCGTATGTTCGTTATCTTGTGAAAAAAGTGAAAGAAACTGGCATCCTCATCGATAAACCAAAGCGTGAAAAGCTAATAACAGTGCGTACACCCGAGAATATTGCTGCTGTGGCAGAAAATGTGCGTGAAGCGCCATCAACATCAATTCACCGTCGTTCTCAACAATTGAACATTTCGGAGACATCATTGAGACGAATTTTGCATAAAGACCTTGGTATGACGCCATACAAAGCGCAATTGGTTCAGGAGTTGAAGCCAATTGACCATCCAATGCGTTTTCGCTTCGCTAAGTGGGCCTGCGATCGACTTACAGAAGATGCCGATTTGGGCAAAAAAAATCATCTTTTCAGATGAAGCTCATTTTGATCTTGGCGGGTATGTAAACAAGCAAAATTGTCGCATTTGGGGCACAGAAAACCCGCACGCATACATTGAAAAGCCGACGCACACAAAACGAGTCACTGTTTGGTGCGTATTTTGGTCCAGAGGCATAATTGGGCCATTTTTCTTCGAAAATGAGCAAGAAGTGGCCGTTACAGTCAATGGCGATCGTTATCGGGCCATGCTGAACGAATTTTTGTTCACAAAAATTGAAGAGGAGGATATTGGCAACATTTGGTTTCAACACTACATTACAATACAATAAAATCGTATAAACAATAAAGCCAGTTTTAAAATATTTCTTTACAATATAATTAAACGGTATCACAGGATTAAACTTTCACAAACAAATAAAAAAGCCTTAAAATTGTGTTTCTTTTTTGTTTTTTTTTTTTGTTTTTTTTACGTCCTTCACTTTATTGCCGGATTACAATGATGATTTTAATTTATTTTGTATTTTCTTTTTTTTGCTCTCTTAGTTTCAATTTTAAAAATGTTGATGTGTGTTTATAGAACTAAAGCTAATTGTAAAACATTTACTATTTTTAGTTACATCATACATTTATAAGGTACATTTGAAGAGTTATTTTGAATAATTTAATTTATGGTTGGTTTTACTTATCGCTTTTACAATTATAAATTCAGTTTTATTTGAAAACTATTGGGTAAAAAAAAATTATAATTAATAAAGTAAATACGAAAAAGATTGTCTTTAAGAAAGGTTTTAAAAAAAGGTTTGAAAGAAGGACTTGAATTTGTTTTGAAAAAAGAACATTTTTTTCGAATAAGATTTTTAATTTAATTTAAAGAAGAGTATTTTGGTTTAATTGATTAATTAATTAATTTATATTTTAATAGTAACATTAATAATTAATTTCAATTAATTTGAACTTTCTTTTTCTTGTCTTGCTTTAATAAATGATTTTTTTTTTTAAATTTTATTATCGATAACTTAAAAAATAAATCTTACAAAAGAAAAAGAAGATATTATAAATGCTAATAATTATTAAAGTTATTTAAATAAAGTATTAACTAAAGATTTTGCAAAGTCAATAATAGAAACTAGTATTCTAAAAACACCAGATAATTAGAAAATCGAATTACATCGAAAAACAATTATTTTGGTGATTTCAAAATTATAATTTTAAATAAATATTTAATTTAGAAAGATAATAAAATATTAATTAATTAATATGTATATACAGTCAAAGCCCGGTATAACAAATACTCACTTTAACGAATTCGGGATATAACGAATGAGTAAATTTCTTACATTGACTACCTTATATAACGAATGTTTTGTAATTTTCAAGCTCAGTATTACGAATTATTTAAAAAATGGTAGGAACAAAAAGAATTTAACAAAAGAGAACACAAAAAATGTTCGTTAAAGTACCGTTAGTTTTTATTGTATACAAACACACAGTGCTTTTGATCAAGTGGTCATAAAAATTTGACAATGAAGGCTTTGCTGATACTGGACAATGCTCCAAGCATTCCTCCTCTCCTGCAGAGGAGCTTGTAAAAAATACAGAAGGTGGGAAAATTTGGACAATGTACATGCCACCAAACGGGACTCCTCTTATCCAGGCAATGGACCAAAACGCCATTCGCTTACTCAAATTACACTACAGAAATAGCCTCCTTTTAAAAATTGTGGCATCTGGAACAGGTGACATCATAAATTTTTTAAAAAGTCTTTCTATTTATGATGGTCTCCCCTGGAACAATGTTAAGGAGGACGCATTATCTAAATGTTGGAAAAAAAATTCTGTTTTTGGAAAATTTTGAGTTTGATGATAAGGACGAGATCCCCCTTTCTAGACTTTTTCAAGGGGATGAAGTACAGTGTATAAGACGTGGAGTCAGACTATTAAGTATAATTTTTCCAAATGTAAGCAAATTTAAATCCTTGCCTTAATATTTTGCTACAATGGAGACTTGAATGATATTACTTTGGATGGACACGACGAAAATGAGGAAAATATTGAAATATAAAATACGAAAATAAAGCATACTGAAGTAATAAAATGTTTTGCTAAATGTATACAATGGTTCCCAAAATAATATTAATATTTCAAACCAATTAGTACTACGAGAAATACAGGAAGAAGAAACAAGCGTCTGTAAATGATTTTTTTCTATATATATATACTTTTTATATCTATACTTTTTAACACTTTTATTCACTTATTGATTTATTTTAAGGACATATCTATTTTTTAATAAAATTAGTTAATGTACTTTTCTTTTTTTAATAAAATTTTGATAAAAAAAAACTTTGCGATATAACGAATTTTTCACTATAACGAAAGGGCCTGACAATATATCGTTCGTTATACCGAGCTTTGACTGTATATTATATTATAATACCTATATATCTCTTTTTTTAGTATACATTATTTTTACATATTTTTTAATTTTTTTTTTGGGTTCTGGAGATTTTTTTCTTTTTTAAATATTTTTTTGTTTTGTTTTGCTACTATTTTATTTCACTATTTTTTTTTGTTTTGTTTATACTTAATTTTTATTTACAAAAATCCATTTTATTTGCTGTCATGTTTAGTTCTTTAAGCCGTGAAGCTGCCTTTGCATTAATTTTATGTCAATCTTTAGCCGCAATGGCTACAGGTGGAAATTGCCTTTCATCGTACAGTTTTGTAGGCGTATCAATGGCATCGCAAAGTTTACGAAATTTGGCAGAATCTGCTAAAAGAAACAAAAATAATTACAATATAAAGGTTAAACAATATATTTCAATTCAATAATAATCATACAAAACATGAATTGTGATGAGAAAAACAAAAAAAGTGGTCATTACGTTGTACATAGATTCATTAGATTTAAATTTCAAATACATACAAAACTATGAAGCTTTTAAAGCATATAAGTAATCTATGACATGAGAAAGTTTAGTACATAAACCTCTTTATTAGACCAATAGGAGAATGCTCAACAATCTGAACTTTAATTGTGATACTTTAGAATTTTTTAATTCCCTAAACCAATAGCTACTAGTAGTAGCTAAGCTAGCTTATCGATTAATACGTAAATATTTGCCTTCTACTCCTATCATTATCAAGTCCATCAAAATTGATTTAAAAACATTTGTTATGTTTCATGGTTGATCATCTGCATGGTGTCTCAGGTCGACCTCGCCTCTCTTAAAAATTGTATTCCACAACTTTTTGGCATATGTCGTTCGATAATTTCCTTAGCATGTGTTCAATCCAGTTTTAAGGACAACAAAGCACGATAATATATCAGCTAAAGCGCTTAAAACATACCCCACTGTACTTATACATTCGATTACAGGCTTATTTTGAAGCACATCGACAAATTGAAAGACAGGTTGATAATAAAGATTTCAAAGAAAGAACATTTAACTGAATGTTGGAACACAAGAGACATGGACCTTCTACGTATGGTAAAAAGAAGTTGTTTGCAAATGTACTCAATAAACGATTGGCTAATGTTCTCCTCAACGGCTTTCGCAATGAGCAGACTTGTTTTCATCCAAGCAAGTCTGGCATTGATCACAGCAACAGTCTGCTTAGAATCTCGGAAAAAACAGAGGAGTAGCAATCTCCATTATATCAAGTATTAGTTGCCCTTGAAAAGTCTTTCGACGCTCTAAACCATTCTGCCATATGGAATTGCTGCAGGGGAATACCAGAACAATTCATATCTCTAACTGTATTGCTGTATACAAGGATATGACAAGCAGACCCGTCAAGCATGCTTATTATAAAATGGTCATTGACAGTATTATGTGACAGTAACCTGGTGTTTAAATGGCAGTCTCGATGCTCTACATTATATCAATGACATATGTTTACAATCGCTCTACTTCAACGATATACGGTCAAACCTAAGTAAATTGGAGTCTAAAGCGACACGATTGCGTCTTAAGATAAAAACCAAGACGACGATAATTAACATGGGAAATACCAATCACTTCATACTGCAAAACCAACAGGTTTACAACGAAAATAGCAAAATGTTCGGCATGTTGCTATCTGGGGAGCATTATAACAATAGAATAGTGACCCTAGAGCAGCATTACAAATTGCTTTATCAGGGCCAGATAAGTCTGCGGCCAATAACAAATTTCGCGGCACCTAATACTGACTTTAGGACAATCCAGATTTTTGTCAATCAACGACTGAGACGAACCTAGTGGATTTTCTGACGAAACACAACAATATTGCTCAACTCTGTGCACAAACCGGGCAGACCTCTAAATCGAAATTTATAGATGGAAGAGCAAAAATTCTAGGAGTAATTAAAATTGTCATGAAAAGCTTCTTAAAAATCTGTTGTTAGGAGTCGCTTTTAAACTATAGGTCCCGCCAGTCATGTATGAAATGAACACAAACAACATTAGTGGTGTGAGCAATGTAATGAGCAATTATGTATTAGGTTAGGTTAGAGGACGTGTACTTGTCAATTAAGACAAGTACAGTACCCGGAGGTCGAATTGACCCATTGTACAAACGTCCTAGTTTCTCACACCACTTATGTTGTGTGTGTTAATTTTATACATGAGTGGTGGGACCTACAGTTTGAAGTCGACTCCGAACGACAGATGTTTTAAGACACTTTTTTCATGGCAATTGTATTTAATCTCAGAGTTTTTGCCAGAAATCTGCTGGGAGGAAATCGCCGAATAAATACTTTTTGTATTTTGTCTTGATGTCTGGCCTGGGGCTCGAACCCTGGCTTTACGTCTAATAAGCCAACACACTACCTAATAGACTACGGCGACTTCAATCATGTATGTATGTAGTATGTAAGTTTTGCACACCCCACTGTCAGATCACCCCAGTATTGCAACAGACTGAAAGGGATACCCAAGTTATGCTTGACGTCAGCAGCTGGGAATAGAGACATCGAATATAAATAAATCATGGAATAACCTAAAGCAACATACAGGAGATAGAGAGAGAGGGAAATGAAATCCAATTGTTGAGACTCTGTGTTCTATTAATTAAATATGTTCTATGTAGTCATACTGTCAATACTTTTATTTTAATACTTGGACCTCCAATGTGTCCGGCACTACAAAATTTTCATTGAATTTTTGGACAAATGTGTAAATAAATATGACACGGATATAATTTGTTTCGAACCTTTAATTTCAATACCCGAATATGTAGGCTCCTAAACCCACAAGTCAAGTAAATTGTTGCAATCATCAAAATTCATGTTTTCTTTATACCAAAAAAATTTCAAACCATTCCGAAAAATAAGACAAAAGTCTGATTAAATAAATTTTGAATTTTGTTTTCTTATTTCTAAAAAAAAACCAATCAGCTAAGCCTTTAGCTTACCATTGAATAGGATATGAACGGATTTTTATTCCCTCCGTGAGAGTGTTACAACAAAATTTATGTGTGTGTATGTGAAAAAATTAGGTCTTAATACCTGTCATAGTGGAATTCATAGAACGTTCAGATCCCTTAAGTATGCCAGCATATGAATTATCCGAACAGGGTTCAGGATTTTCAATTATAACACTAACACTGCTCATGGAACTGGATTTACTTTGCGGTGAGACGGACGATGAAGACGATGTATTTGTATCCTTGGAATGTTGCACATCCGTATTGATGATGGGCGTTTTGTCCACGGAGAAACCGCTAGAAGGATTTGTGGTGGGCGTTGAAGGTAATACACCAGAAAAGGACATTTTATCCATGCTATCAGAGAGATTTAGTTCTGTAAGAGAAATTGTTTTTTAGAAACTGATTTAGAAACGCATTTTTTTATTATCAAATCAGCATACCTATGACACCTTCTAATGTATAACGTAAATCGTGGACATGCAATAGCTTACAGGGACCACCCTTTTCACTATTGAAATCATAGATGTAAAGAAAACCATCTTCACAGGCCATTAGCAAACGTAATTCTTTTTGTATGCGTGTTAAGCCACAAACATGCTTAAGGCCAGGTTGGCCCAAAACGGCAGTAGCAAAAGCTCTGTCCTGTGCCAAAACATCACCTATTTGGGAGGGTATCAGATAGGAAGAGACGGCCTTCGTTAGATAACCACTCATAGACCAGCTATTATTTATAGTAGTAGTAGGGGCAGGTGGTAAAGGATTATTTGTGGAATTTTTAGTTGAAGCATCTGTAGTCGTGGCTGTTGTCGCATTGGCTTTATTGACTGAGGAACTATTTGTAGCCGGGGTATTTGAGCTGGAGGGAGCTGGTGTATCATCTTTAGTTGTTGAGCTAGGCATACTATTAGAATTGAGCTTCTTCTGAGCCTCATCAGAAACTGTAAATATGGGAAAATTATAGAAAAAAAGGATACAAATTTATAGATTCCTTATTAACATACCAATACTAGACTTCCATTCAGCCGCTTCCACTGCCTTGGCATCAATCTTAAATATATGCACGGTTTCCGTATTCGAAGAGGCACACAGAAAATCTCCGCTGGTGGAAAATACCAAAGAGGCTATTCTAACACATCTCTTAACGCCACGACGAAATTCTTGTACGCGTTGGCCATTCTTAACACAAAATACTCTTATCACAGTGCCACGTTCCGAAGCGGTCGCCAAGAGTAAACCGTTCGGTGAGAAATTCATAGCCGACAAAGCTGTATCATGAGCCTTTATGGTCAAGCCCGTTTTAAGTTTATTGGCATTGAAAATTCTCAATTCCCCACTAGTGGTGCAAATTGGAAATGCCAAATGAGAGTTCAAAGAGAGCGAACACAAGCCATACTCATTGGGCGCTATGTTCTCAATGGAATGTAAGATTTTCATATCACGTATATCGTGTATGTGAATACTTTCGGCCAGGCAGACAATTAAACGAAAACGATTCATGCGTACACACAATATCTCCGAGGGATAGACACAATTGCAGATATCCTGTTTCTTTTTAAAATGCAGCATCTTTAAGCAGTTGGGTTTCTCTTGGGTGACCAGCACTACTAACGATGTATTAAATAGCCTCTCGACAATGCGTATCTGTTTGGCATTCTCCTTGGCGAAGATCTCATCGATCTTATCGCATGCATTGATCGTGTACAAACGAAAACCATTTTTACTTAAAACCGAAATGGAACTGAAAAGAGAATAGAAAGAAGACAAAGAATATTAACAACAAAATGTATACAATTCGCGGTCGCCTTAGTCTACTGTCTACTATTGGCTTAATAGACGATGGCTTGAGAGATCAAAACTGAAGAAGAAAGACAAAATGAAAGAAAAATACTTCTTGTGGAGGATCCCCAACAGCAGTCTTCTGATAAAAGCTCTAATTATCACAACACTGCACATCAAAAGCTGATGAGATCTTCGTCGAAATAAGGAAAATGATGATGTGGAACCGAAAAATCACCGCAATAAGCATTGTTCACTGATTGGCTTTGGTTTTGGCCAAACAAATATTTGTGTGAAAGAAAAATAAGTTTCCCAGTAGCATAAGGAACTGTAGCATAGGATCTTAACGTCGATCCTAGTATGCTCTAAAGGATCATAACTGGGTACATGAGCATACGCTGAAATGATAATTGTGTAACTCACCATTAGCAGGCTCACTCAAAGGCCAATTAAACTCTTAAAAACTCAATCACTTCTACTATGCCCATAATCCACAAATAACGTGGAACCCAGTCAGTGCCTCTAAGGTCACATTTGCAAAACATTTGAAATTGTTAAGAAAGTGATCTCCATAGAACTTCGGTTTACGTTCCCTCAAAGCAGCAAAAGAGACACTCAGATGATATTTCCTTATCAAAAGGTTTTCCTCAAATTGGCTCTCCATATATTAAATTATCTTAGGTTAGAGGACGTGTACTTGTCAAATTAGACAAGTACTGTACCCGGAGGTCAAGTTGACCCATTGTACAACAAATTATACATCCGATCATAAAATGATCTGCAATAACTCTGCTAAGTAACACCAGCATATTCTAGGGCCCAAAATAAAACAGTTATATTTGAGTTTTTAGTGCATTCGTCATCCAATTAAAAAACCTGTGTCATATGATTATACCATTAGACTTTGCGATAATGGCGAGTTATGAAAGCGGCAACAACACTATTACCGAGATCCTTCCAGCGAAATCACAATTTCAATAACAAAAGAGCATTAAAAACGGTCGAAACCACCTACCTAAACTAAATCACATTGAAATTCATTCATTTACAAGCCCTCTCGGGCTTCCAAAAATTGCCGTAGTGGACGGTATTTCACGTCCCCATGGCGGGGTATTGGTTAAAGTTTTCAACTAGCAATAATCGCACCTCGGTAGAACCTCATTGGTTACGATATCGCCTCTGCGCAAAGCTAATCTTACCATACACAAACTAAACCTTTTCTACAATTTGTAACATGAACTCAATGAGAATTACTAAAACGAAATAAACACACAACTAATATTAAACGAACGAACAGTAAAAGAAACAAACAAACACAACAATCAGCACATATTTTAGGGATGAATAAAACATGGAAATACACTAACAAAAATAAAAAAACACACACTCAATATAAAGTTGAAAGTACAAACAGAAAAATAACAACAACTTATGGTAAAGTAAAAAAGAAGAAGAAGAAAAAAAGAAACAGCTGTATAAGAAAGCAATAACAAAACATTAGTTGGATGGTTTAATGAAATAAAAACCAACAACAAAACAGCTGGTTAAAAATAATATACAACAACAAAAATAAAGTATAAACAAGCAATCGTACAGCAACAGAAAATTACTAGTGATGACTAGTTACAATACGAATTCCATAGGTTTTATGAAAAAACACAGAGGAAGGGAGCAAAAAAGAAACTGGTTTGAGTTTTTGTTTTTGCCAGTGAATGGATTTGGTTTTGTATTCTGTTCTTATTATACGTACTTGTTGTTAGTATATATTATTGTACACATCTTTATAAATAACAATGATTTGCTGTGTTGCTTAGTTTTTAGTATGAATGTTTTTTAAGTTTTAACTGCATTTGAAGGGGAGTGTATAAGGAAAGTGAGTAAAGAGGTGTGGAGGTTATCTTACTCTGTTGTTATATGGGTAAGCAGGCCAATGTGCACGAGTTAAATGAGCTGATTTAACGATTATGTACGACGATTAAACGATATTCGATAACTTATGTTATTGGTTACATATTTTTAATGGCTTTTCAATAACAATATATTTATGGCTGCGTTTGATTTGTTGTTGTGTAAAGGTGTAAACAAATTGCCATATGATTCACTCACACGTATTTGTTGAAAAGGCGCGAATTCCTGTGACGTTTTTCTACTAAATTGGTGGTGTATTAGGAATATTATTTTATATTTATGTATGTAAATTAAAAACTCTTATACTATAATGGAATAAAATTATATTTCCTATAATATATTAAATTATTTAAATTATTTTAACATTGAAGGATCGTAATTTAAGTACCGCAAACTATTTTAATAGATTTTGTTGTAAATAAATATTTTTATAAAATACTCTTATCACATTCCATAGTTTTACACATGAGATTTAAACGTGATTTAGTACACAATAATAAACAAATTACATCACTGTGTGATTAGTGTTGACAACTCAGTGTTTGAAGTATAACCTTTAGAATTGCTTGAAATACATTATTTGGCGCGAAAAATAGTATGAAACGATTGTCATTGAAAATATGTCATTGATTTTATTAGTTTAGTCTAATAAAAAAAAAAAAATATGAGTTAACCAATTGGAAACTAAGACCTCAAACTTTTAAAGTCGATTATTTAACCGTTTCTCTAAAAATTGCATTGCATTATAAAATGCAAAATTTCCAATATTATTGGGATTTAAAGTTTTGCCTTTCTCTGAAATCGCGGTATCGTACCATTCTTCATATAAACGTAAAAGAAAGATTCGTGACATGTTACAATTTCAAAACTATGGGCAATTGTCTGAACAGTCAAAGCAAACCTGAAAACAGCTCAAACGGAGTTGCGTATGTTGGTATAACCAGGGCAATGAAAACCTGAACTACACGGTGCTAGAAATTCTGTTGGATTACGCGCATGGTAATAAAGATCAAAGCTTCATAGAAATATGTCCTTTTCGGTGCTAGAAATTCTGTTGGATTACACACATGGTAATGAAGATCAGAGCTTCAGAGTAACGTAATGAAACAAATGATTGACATTAATTGTCCCTTAGACAGAACCAAAGCTAACTACCAAAAGTGAATGGAGTAACCTAGAGGCTACATACTTTTTTATAAGAGAAATCATTCTGTGATATGCGTACGGGTAAATATTGATATTGATATTGGGACAATAGTGCGAGTTTTAAACGAAACTCGCAAGTATCTTTCAAGCGCAAGTCGATGCCATCAAAAGATATGCTCGATTCCACTAGAACAGAAAGTACGAAACATAGGACATAGGAAAACAAACAATACTTGGCTCTTATGAGAGGAACTTGAAGATGGTTTGGGACTGTCTGGAGATTACTCACTACTTACCAGGCTAGGTGGGAATTCTCGGCATTAAACAACTAAATGGCCTTACATGACCAAAAGCTTTCTTTGGAGAGGAAATATATATTTGAAAAGGTACACTCAACTTAAGGGAAGACAAAGAGATGGAAAGACTCTTCTCAAACCAAACATGTTTAATGCAATGAAAACAATTGTTAGGTAATTACAATAGAAATCCAGAAATAACCTTGGGCTGGTAACCGGTCTTTTGGCACTGTAGACTTCAACTTTGTTTAGAAGAGGGGATCATTTGAAACTCAACATGTAGATTCTGTGATGATGAGAATGAATCATCCGGACATATTCTTGGCACCTGAGAAGCATTAAGGCATCCCACAAGTAAATACCTAAATTCATATCCGGTGCTGGGCATGCTAATGTGCTTGTTGAAACCGACCAGCATCCTGAAGTTTGTCCGGGAAACCTAAACAAAACGGAAAGGTTTTCCGCGATTGAAAAGATAAACTAAAAAAACTGAAGGAGCTCACAGCTATAACCGTATTTGGAGGATTAGAAAAACAAGCGGCACAACGACTAAAAATAACAACAAAAAACTCTCGATTTACAATGCTGTTGGTTTAATGCAAACAAGTTTCAAAATAGAAAAGTCAGTAGCACAATGTACAACAAGCCGATGTCAGTTTACAGTGGGATGAAAGAAATATATTTTTTGTAACAAATTAAAAAAAATGTACTCTCCCATTAAATTAAACAAATTTTTGAGAGCCAAAAATTTTAATTAATTTCCTCCTATTTGTATCGCGTGTGTTTTTGTTTTTAATTTTTACGTTTTATAGTAATTCAAAGTTATTTTTTTTCCTTCATTTTTCCATAGACAAAAGCAAAAATAATGAGTTATTTAAACAAATTTTGTGTTATTGAAAATGAAAAACATTAGCAAATTACGCTAAAACGTGTTTCGCAAATATAAACAATTTCACAAGAACACAGAATTCTGTAATGCCAATAACAAGATAATAAAAAAACAAAATACGAAAACAAAGTGCGAAAACAAAACATACAAAATAAATGTAAACAATGACAATGGAATGAATAATCAATGGAGAAGTTCAAGGTGCAAAAGGGGTACAGTAGTAGCCTACAAAATTGTTAATTAAGTAAACAAATAAAGTAGTTGCCGTTGATAAATGCCAACTAAATAATGCCCTATAACAGATCGGTAATAGTATCCAATAGACCTGAGTACTACACTCAAAGTAATAACCTTTAACACGTACACGCCGGCGCAATCCGCACTAGACTGCCTTATCGGGCGGCGAGTACCACCAACGGCCCTCACTAGACTGTCTCATCGGGCGGCGTGTACGCTTGATATTAGACGATCTGTAGTACCAAATATTTAGATCTTTAACACTCTGACTGCCGAAAAAAATACTTGAGCGTCACGTTCTCTTAAAACCAATTATTTTAAGTAACAATTTTAATTAATAACGTCTTAATAATATAACAGCCGACAAGATGAATTAAAGCGCCGCCATGAAAGTGTTTTAACATCTGCTGTCATAGATGGCACAAGTCTTAGTATTTCTACTTTGAAAAAGAAAGTCCAGTAGACCATCATATAAATTGGAATCAAAATGTATTTGAGTTTCTAGCAGTCAATCAACAATTTGTAGTAAAAATTTTTAAACTTGGGCTATCAGTTGCCATCCGTACTACCGGTTTTGGCAACTGGCAATGAAACCCATAATCGACCCATTAATTATTTCACTTGATCTCACTTCCCATAAAGCATATCCGTTTGGGGCACTATTCACATGCAAAAAACCTTCCCACAAAAGTTCTTCTTGTTCTAAAGCTTCCTTTCACAAATACTACCACCTATACTATTGTAGGGTATAATGACGATTTAAAAGACGCTTAACTGTCTCATTTACTTTCCTGCGCGTGTAAAGTACGAAATTTTAAAACTGACGCAATATTAACGGTTATTTTTTATTGTTTATAAATATTTTTTAATAATAAAACACACTTGTTTACTATTTATTTGTGAATATTATAAAATAGATTATAAAAGAAAGACACGCAAAAACAATATATACCACTGTGCGTACTACGCAGCAGGTGTTACCAGTTAGTGTGTTAGAATACTGGGCTACATGGCTTACAGAATGGCAGAATACTGGGCTGCATGGGTTATAGAAGAGAATGTCTATTCACTCTGTTTGTTTGAAAACCATGCCTTTTTAGATCTGAGAACCAATATTCCAGATATTATTGTTAAGGCCACTCAACTATTAAGGAAACGTATACCAAAGGGCTGAAGAGATTTATGTCTATAATTAGAAATAAAACCTCTAAAATCAAGTCTGGGAGCTGGGGCTGGGAGCGTAAAAATTTGCTAAGCTTCCTTATATCAGATTATAGAATTGGTTACGCTGGGTACCTAATTATTATGACAATGAAGCTGTATAGACATCGATGAAACCACCAATACGTACATGGTAATGCCAATCTGTTTATACATATTTGGTTGTCATTACAACCCATCAGTCAGGATTACGATCTAGCTTCCCAAACTACTTATGTTGTGGGTGTAAATTTTATCCATAATTGGTGATATCTACAGTTTGAAGTCGACTCCGAACGACAGCTTTTTGAGAAACTTTTCATGGCAATTTTACTTACTTTCAGACTTTTTTGCCAGAAATCTGCTGAGAGGAAGGAAGTGGAGATGGTATGGATTAAGAGATGGTATTATGAGTTCTGTATGTTGGAGGTCGTCGTTAAGTGTAGTAGGTCGGTAGTCCTAGGAAGTCCGCTGCTAGTGTTGGATTCAGCCACAAGTCTATAAGTCGAAGGGTTGTTGGACTTTCGAGGTGCATCGTGTCGTATGATCCTTGGTTACATGATGGGCAGAGATCCAATGTCCCCGGAATAATCCTCGCCCTATAGCTGTTCAGAATATTCGCCCATCCTGATTTTAGCTGGGCCAGGATTGTTCTAGTTACCCTGGGTAGCTACAATTCACTATCCGTGATTGGCGGTGGATGTTGATTTAGAAATTCCGTTTTGTTGGAGATATCTGATCGGACGATAGGGTCGCAAAAGGCTCATGGCCAAAGTACAATCCTTAAAAACTGTAAACTTTTGGATCTAAAAAGATTTGTGAAGGAGATTGACTGGCTGAATCCATACTCCTTTATACATGAAGGATAGAAGATACCTCTCTCTCCCTTTCTTGTTTATATTTTCTCAATTTTCTTTTTCTATTTTAACTTTTCTCACTTCCTTCCTTTGTCTAAATCTGATTATTTCTTTTCTTCTTTTCTAAAGGGTTTTTTGCACAATGTACGTCTCCGTGTGCTGCTGCTCATACAGTGGTACGCTACCTAACCTAACGATGGCTCGGAATTGATACTCAGGAAGGTTCTACTGTGTATTTAGTATTTAATTTAATTTTTTCAATTATTACCCAAATTAAAGAACGTCTTTTGCGATAACAATTATAAATTTTTATAATAGAAACAAATAAAAATTTAAACAAAGACGTGTTGTATTAAACAATAACTGAACATATTAGATTCTTTTTTGTTTAATTTCTAATCAGTTTAATACCAAAAAAAAATTCATAAAAACAAATCATCTGACTTTCTTTCAAGTGTATGTACGTAAAATGATAGAGTATATGAAAAAGCTTTGAAAACCGGGTAAATGAACGTTATTTTTTATGATTTAAAATACAAAAAAAGTTCAAGGTTGTCTGTTGAAATTCAATAAAGTCTCATCTAAATGATTCATATTCCTTCATTAGTAGAAGTAGAAGTCGAATTAAATAAAAACTTGATATTCGGGCCATCGCTAGAAATCACTGAATTTTTTTTATTATTTTTTTTTATTTTTTTGCTTTTAATACGAATTTTTTTTTTTTTTGATTACTGGTAAAGAATAAGAAACATTGTATTATTCAAAGATTTTAAATATTTAAGCATAATTATAAATAGAATATAATTTCAACAATCTCACAAGCTCAAGTCAGATTAGATTTGAGAACATGTATTGTTGGCATTTCGGCAAGTAAAATTCAAAAGGAAGCCATTGTTATTGTCCCAGAGAAGTAGGAAGGATGGAGACGAAAGAAAATTTAACAAAAGGGAATAGATGAAACAGAAAAAAAAACCTAAAACTAGCATTTCTTAGCCAATCCTCTTCCTAATGTTTTAAATCGCATCCTACCAAGATGATCCTAGAAGATCCTATAGCTTTCAACTTCTTCTGATCGCAACATATTATGCAATCGCCAGTTTAGGATCCATTACATATCCTTATGAGCAATCTAACCTGGCAATACTCCGTAGGAAACCCAGTTACCAGTCTCACGCTGGATTTATGCAACCCCAACAGCAACCTGTTTCTACCAGCATTGATTGAACTCCAAAGACTTCTTTCTTGACGCCCAACAATCCGTTCTATACGCCTAACGTATCTGCTTTCAACCATCTTCCGATAAGTCCATAGAAGTAGCAGATTGAAGAATTAGATCCAACCAATAAGTCGCCCACTGAAGCTGAATCCAATCCAAACACTTGTTTCCAGGCTTTGTCTGTGAGCGCAACAAAAATAGATTCCACCTGGTCTAAAGATTCTTATGCAACTCTTAGTATCCTGACCTTAGTATATCGCCCTCAGGGCACCCTGAAAATCAACGACGATTTCTTAAGATTGTGCATTTGAAGAAGGACTCAATTGCCTAGAAAATAGCAAATATCTCTTTTATAGCCATCATCCAATTTAAAGTGAAGCTCCATTTCGTGGTCCTATGAGTCAGTCATATGGTCCATTCGATCAGTTCAAGATTTAACTACTTTTTCTGATAAATTTTGTAGCATGGCTTTAACGCTGGCTTAAATATTATCTGCCAATGCTGCAATAGTTGTTGGTTTGTAGGCATATGTATCTCAATGGCTTAACGTATCCTAATAAAAAGTAATCCGGAGAGGTTCAATCACATAAGTTTTACAAAAGCCTCGGGCCCCCGTTGCCCCATTCAGCTTAAACCCGTCTGTAGGTATTTCATTTCGCCTCGGGAGTACCCTATCACAGTGGCCTATCCAGAATAAGAATCTCCAATCCAGTTAGAGACATCGCCTCAATTTTCCCCTCTTAAAAAGAATACATTTAGAATTCCGGAGTGATCGATAGTGACTGTGACGGATTCCCCTAGACGTTTGGCACACAGACAAAGGCGAGTCAGGCAAAGCAAAATATCAAGAGCAACTAGAGGCCAAGAAAATACCTTAAACTTCGTATTGTCTTTTCCAAAATTCCAATCAGGGTGCACTGGACTAGGGGGATTGAGGAAAATATGTATGGACATTGGCATTTAATATATTCAAATGAATTCTTCAATAAAACAATGAAACCTGTACGTCGCTAATTGTTGAAATATCTGGAAAACTCATGACAACTACGCTTTAAGTACCCATTAGCTCCTCAGAGAAAAGGAAATGTTTCAGATCACCACTACCTAAAACATGAAAATTATGCCTAGTTTTTCATTTTATCTACTATACTTATGTACACACATATGTGTACATGAAAACCAACCCCTGCTTTCATATTATTTTGTAACCATGTGTAAATAAATTTTTCTTCCCCTATACATACATTAAGGTTCATTGAACCTTTTACAACAATCCCCCCGTAATCTAATGTAATTGCAACAATTTATTGAAATACAACGTTCCTTCAAAGAAAAAAAGAAAATTCTTATCACTAAAACGAATTGCTTTTCAGTAGAACATTCAATAATTGATCAATAATTCAAAATGAATCAATAAAACGAAAAGTTGAACAAACTTTTTATCAAAAATTTAAACAATTTTTGCAAATATAGGTGAATATGGTCACTCAGACCGTTGTTGAGGTGTAAATGAATTGATAACCTAAAGTTCAAAACCAGGATTTTATTTAATAAGACAAAGAACATTAAAATAATTGAATTAATTTATAAAAAAAAAACTTGATTTTGATAAGGTAACATCCTCTTAGAAACAGGAATTTTGTAACATGTTTTTTCTAATCTGCCTACAGGCCATAATATTGCACAAAATTCTATGGGATTAAGTAAGGAACACACATAGTTCTCGAATGATTTACCCCGTACTGAGATCTTGGACATATGAGGTATGTTCGTAATAAGTGAAATGATTGCATAGCATAAGAAGCTAAGGAAAATTTATGGAACCCTCTATTTATTTATATACTCCCTGACATGAAGAAAAGTCCAGGCTAGTCGAAGATGCCTACTGATCAGGAATGTTACTCTAGAATAGAAATAGACCATTTTGTAAGTTACCGTTCCGCTAGTTCCCAAACAGTTAAATGTGTTGGCATGCTGCACTGATTACCAGTATTGTAATGAATTTTAGACAAGAAGTCCGAGCAGTGAGTTCACAGACTCTGAAAGAACATATCATATGAGTAATTCTTGTAATGAAAATAGGCACCTATTAATAGCACCTTCTGATGTGTAACCATTTCTGCTTATCCAGACCAGTATACACGCCTCATTCTATTTGCTGGTGTTGAAATTATTATGAAATTGACGCAAATTATAAACAATAAAAAACAAGCAACAACAATTTATTGAAAACTAAAACTATTGCACAAGGTAATGAAAACAACACAAAAAAATTGCTTTTTTCTAATTAAACAAAGAAATTATTTTCTTATTTTTTTTAGAAAAAATACCACAAAACGTAAAAAACGAAATGAAAACAAACTTTAAAAAACAATAACAAATATTGAAGTGTTTGTAAACAAAGGCGAAAAAACCCACTATTTGTGTAGAATAAGGAGATAAAAAATAACAAAACAACAGCTGTTTTTGTTGTTATTCTAATTACTAGTTTTACTGCATCATAATGGAAGGGTGGGAGAGGAAGTTACCGAATTGCATAACAACAGAGTAACAACAGTAAGGAGAAATTAGGGAAAATATAATTAATAAGAGGAGCGGAAATATTTCACAATAATTAGGGAATTTTTAAGTGGGAATAAATGATAGACATTTTTGCATATAGTTGCCAGATGTTGAATAATACAAATCACCCCCAAACTATCACATTCTGTGGAATGAATCCTCTACACGGCATGTAGGGAAAAATAACAGGAGCTATTTATTGGGCAACCAAATGTCAAAATGGAGGCAACATCATTCTGACAGAAAAGTACAGCTCTGTCCCAGCTTCGGTATGGAAACTGTATACATATCGGATCAAAATAATTCCCGATTCTACCGAGCTTTAACAGATAGGAACCTCATAACATACCACAATTCGTAAGCTGTTCACGGAGGAGCTCCAAATTTAGACACGTTTTACTTTTTCAAAGTTTACGTTCACAAACTCTTTTACATTTTCTTGTAAACTTTGTTTTTTCATTAGCTACTTCATCAGCTTTTGTGCAGTTCTCTCAAATTTCATTCCTAATAACTTTTTATTTATACACAAATTACACTGCAAATTTAACGATCTGGCAACACTTGAAAACAATTAGATTGTCGATAAGAATCGAATAGAATGGGAGGAAAGAAAAGAAAAATAAACAAACAATAGGAATTATTTTTTGAAAAATCTATAACAACGAATTTTTTTCATGTATGCACGAATGTACGTATAAAAATAGAAAATTTATTGGAAATAAGAAAAATTTGTTCCAATAATACTTTAATGCTGTATAAAGGGACTTATTTAAAAATCATTTTTGCTTCCTTTACACCTGCCGTATAAAATGCAATACGAAAAACAACCCCTGTTGATGATGACAAAGAGAGAGTGGTGGTTGGCGTTTTATTTAATTTTGTTATCGATACTTATTTTTTAGGCACTTTAAATATTTTTTTCTTATTTTCTATTATTATTATTGAAAGAAATGACCTTAATTTTGCTGCATTTGAGTAATATTTTATTTCTTCTATTCGCTTTTTTTCAAGGTCGATCTTTTTATAGTTTTTTTGCTGTATCGCAGTAGCGAAACATAACGAGAACAAAGAAACTTTTTTTGTTAGAAATAAAAATTACTTTAAGTTTACTTACGTAAAATCATGGTTAAAATTCATAATGTATCCTTCGGCCATGTTGATTGACAAGATTTTTTTTAGTTTTCTCTTTTAAATAAATTTTTTAAGAAATTAAAAGAAATTTTAAACACTTCCTCCACCAAAAATAAGTAAACTGTTGTCTCACACACAAACGCCAATAAGAAATGCTAACGATTTCTCCAATAGAAAAATATAATTTCTCCCTTTATTACAATATTTGTTGTTGGTATTTGAAATTTTCGATTTTTGTTTATATTTTGTTTCGCCTTTTACTTTTTCGTAATTTTCTCAAATCACAACACAGTAGAATTGTCGATTTTTCACAATTATTTTGTATCGTTTTATTTTTTTTTTGTTGTAATTAAATTGAATTCAATTTTAATTACTGTATAATATAGTATTCTCTATATTATATTTTTTACTTTCTGTATATGAACTGTCTAACTGTGTAATACAAATCAAGCAATTAAACTTCACTTCACTTCTACTGCACTTTTGTTACTAAATAGCACACAACAAATTATATTTTTCTCTGCTTTTTTTTTTCTCCTCTGCTGCTGCTTTTGCCTGCTTCTGATTGTTTTGCTTAAACAATTTTGGTTTTTGCTTTCATTTTCTCAGTATTTTTCCTCTTCTTATTCTAATTTTTTGTTTATTGTTTCTTGTTTATTCATTCGTTGCTTGTCTTTAATTGCGTAGTTTCTTTTACCTCTTGTTCTCTCTCGTTCTTTTTTCTGAGAAGGTTTGTTTGCGTCTGTTTTGTTTTGCTTACATTTTCGCTTATTAAATAAAGTGGGTGTGTGTGTAAAAAAGAGATAGAAACAGTTTACTTGCTAAGATTAGCCAGATTGTTGTTTTAAACAACCAATTAAAGCGCTTATAACCATTAAAAATCACTTTCAAAGTCGTTTACATTATAACCGGAGAAAATAGAATCCGTCATACGTCAAACTTTGATCTTCTTAAACCGGTAGTAAAGTCGTAAATCATGGGGTTGATACAACAAGTAGTTTGACTCACGTGGAATTTGCCTGCAAACAATAAAGAAATCTAAAGACAAGACAGTAAAACAAACCCACCGTAACCTGTCGAAGTACTAAACAAAAAAATTTAGAGACAAGCCAGCTAATACCTGTGAAAGTGTGCACCGTAGGTCGTAAGTTGAACGTTGCCAACTTTATACGTTCCTTTATCGGAAAAGTAGCAAATGGGACAAAGTACATAAGAAAACATCATATAAGGGTAACGTGAAATTAGTGTTGGACTGTTTGGACAAGCTGAATTAGGTCATTTAGCAATTCACAGCATTAATCAGGCATTAGAGCTTCTGAGGAGAGGACGTCGAGACAACGGGAAATATCTAGCCAAAGACGATTTAAATAAAATGTATACCCTCATAAATCTCTTCGGATGATTGAGTACTGTCAACATGGAGTTGACGAAATATGTAATACCGGTGTTCCAATGGGACATTGTACGACTCAAGTAAGTTATGCCAATTGGGGCAGCTCCCAATTAAGCCTAACAGTTATGTAGTCAGATATCTAATATTTCAGACTCAACTGTCCGTCCTTTTGCATTCGCCCTAACATAGCGTGGGAAACTGACTAGCAATGCTTTGTATTGTAAAAAGACCGTTTGCTCGATATAGTATAATAGACCAAGGTCTCTGGAGGGAATCGACCACACGACCTTCACACTAACAACTAGACTACCAGGCCACCCTATAAAAATATTTTTCCGATGGATTCTGTCAAATAAGAAGAAAGCTGCCTATTTTTGAGATGGATGATATTGTAGTCGCTTGATTATATTTAAATACAAAATTCTCTAAAATTATTTCTTAATAAATTTAACACTAATTACCCTATCTTTGCCAACTGCCTTATCAATACTTTTTAATACAACCCTGTCGGTGTTACATTTGTTATCGCCTGGTCCCTCTAAAGAATACAACACTGATATTGTGTTAATAAGAAAACTGTCATTCTTAAAAACGTCGTCGTCGACGCAACGAAATTTTAACATACGCAGCAAAAATTTTTTAATTTTCTTGTGTTTAAGTTTTTCCATTAAATTTCCTATTTAAGTTTTAATAATTTCTTTAAACGAAAATTAATCCAAAAATCGATCAAGTGCTCGCTAACAAATTAAGTGTAAAAAGTGTCAAATTAAAGCAATTTTTCAATAAGAAAATCATTTTTCAAGAAAAATCAAGTCAGAAAAAAAAGTTGTGTAAAGAAATAACCTGTGCGCTAACATGCCCCAACAACAAGTAACTCTAGGAATAAAGAATTTATAAGAAAATTAATTTTAAATGCAATGCTAAGGAATCTAAAATAAAATAACAATAAATTCGTAAAGGAAAATTGAAAAAAAGAAATAAAAGAAGCGGCGGCAACAAATTTCTAATAAGAAACCATTTCTGCATAAAAGTTCTCTTTTGCTAGTTTGTGCGTTTGTGTGCGTGTGAGTTTGTGTTTTTTTTGTTTTTATAAAAACAACTTTAAGTCAAAGCAGCAACAACAAGTCAGAAAACTGGAAGAATACAAAAAAGTAGCTACAACAACAAAAAATGCCATTAAAATTTCTAAAGAAATGTCGACAATATAATGTGACATCCAAAAATCTATTTGTAATATCAGTACACCATCTATTGGGTAAGTTTGTAATTGATATTCAGAAGAAAAACACAAGCAAAAAATAAATATTTTTTCATTCATTTATTTGCCACTCCAGTCAGTCATTTGGATGGATAGACAAGGAAAAGATAAAAATTGTATTTAAAGTGTACAGTGGTGTGGGTGGTGTTGTCTATTTTCGCAGTGACGAATTCATGCATGATTTTCTTTTTTAGTTTTAATGGAGGGCTTCTTTTTTATGTTGTCTTTGTTGCTGTTGTTTTACTAAGCAAAGCTTCTTCGCTAGCTCTTAAGCATATAAAAAAATTTTACAAAAGAAAAAACAACAAAAACGTCTAAGGAATGTTGGTTGTCTAGTTTGTTTTTATTTTTATTTGTTTGACTTAATTTATTGTAGTGTTGTTAACTGTCAGCGTTTATTGATGGTTTCAACGCTTAAATTTTGAGAGGCAGAACATTTAAAAGTTCATAAACGCTTTACATATTGTACATACATTTTATTATAGTTCCAACTGTGCTATAATGACTGGAATAAAAGGAGAATTGATTATTCCTTTCTATTAGTTTGTACATTTGCTGTACACAGGTACGATACTAAAAATAGCAGCTTATGCTAGCAAGATTATTATTTAATGTGGACCAGTATTTTTAAAAAAAATTTTGTTATGTTTGTGACCAAGGCGAATTCATTACGAGGTGGGAATAGTATTACAATAAGTACAACAATACAAAAACAACAGGGATTTTGTTTTTGTAAAAATGTACACATCTTGTCAAAAAAATTAACCCTCAAACATCCATAGGAAATTAGTTAAAGCAATTAAAAAAAACTAAATAAATTTTATATATTGAAAATTCTTATGAATTTTATTATTACATTACATAAGGTGCTGCAGTAACCTGTAAATTAAAAAAATATCAGCTGCAAACATTATTTCTTATAATAACAAATTTTCAACAGAAGATTGGTCCAATTTGTTTTAATCCCTATATCCCAATCTTCAGAAAGAGAATTTGTTTTAAAAATAACACACAAGTTATTTCAGTCATAATTTAGGCACCTAGTTGGAGACATGAATTTTTTTTTTTTTTTGGTAATTCATCACTCTTACCTAAAAAACTATAAATATATGTATTTAGTGTTAAAGGCTTAAATATTGTTAATCATCTTGCAACAATTTTAATATATACATACTCTTCAGTCAGGATTATGATCTAGTTCCTCACACCACTTATGTTGTGCGTGTTAATTTTATATATGAGTGGCGGGACCTACAGTTTAAAGTCGACTCCGAGCGACAGATTTTTGAGAAACTTTTCATGGCAATTTTATTTACTCTCAGAGTTTTTGCCAGAAATTTGCTGAGAGGAAGTCGCCGAAGAAATACTTTTTGTGTTTCAATTTGATGTCTGGCCTGGGGCTCGAACCCTGGCTTTTCGTCTAATAAGCCAACACACTACCTACTACGGCGACTTAATTCTAATATATAATTGGCTTTAAAATAGTAATCCTAAAGAATTTCCAGAGTGCGTATCGTTAAGGATACATGCGGTACATATGAGGGTTTATGACTAATATGAATACGAAATTGAATATCGAAACAAAATACATAAAAAACAAACATTTTTTTGACATTGTTACTTACATCAGCTGGTAAACAAAACCCACCTCATAATGAATTCGCCTTGTTTGTGACTTTTTATTTGGAGTTTTTTAAAATCAGTTAAAAATAAAACTCTTATGTATGGGCCACTGTAACGAAGTCTCTTTTGAAGAATCTCAACCGCGTACAGATGCTCTTTTGTTAGAAAAATATAATACTTTTGTAAAAATATACGTTTTTCCGCTAATATCAGTTCTTTATGAAATTCTAAAGTGTTGACAACTCTGTTGTGCATTATTTTTTTTATTTACATTTCTCCACTTGATTTTCTTTTTGTGACTTGAGCGAGTGGTGTTTGTTTGCATGAGACTGTATGTGTGTGAAAAAGTGCAAGTGCGTTGACGTTTTTTTCCTTCTCACATTATTGTTGTTGTTGTTGGTGTGTTTTTGCGCCATTCCCATTAAAGTACAATTTTTTGTTTACATACAGTGTTGAATATAATAATAGTTACAGTTTATCAACTTTTTTCAAAAACAATTTTTATAATATTTTTGTGTATTTGTGTCACTAGGAGAGCTAACGGTTCAATCCTGTGTAAGACGTTTGAGCAATTGTCTTATTTGATAAATTCGCTTGTGTTTGTCTATTTACTTAATGACATGTACGCATATACGTTCTTATTATTTCCTCCCTCACTGTTGATTTCTATTAAATTAGCCTCTGTGTGTACTGCTTCATTTATGAAAACAAAAAACATTCCTATCATATGAATGCGCAAACGCCCCTTCGTGGTAAGACGACTGCAGTTTTTGTTTTGTTTCTTTTGTTTTTATAATATATCGCTCCTTTGTTGTAGTTGTTGTTTTTTTTAATATATTTTATTGCAATTTTTTTCTGTTTATTTGTTTAGCGTTAATGTAGTAATCGAGAGATTCATTTACTTATTTTTTATTGTTGTTGTTTTAAGCAGCAAATTATTGATAAACAGTCACATCGTTCGTTCAATTCAGTTCAGTTACTTTTTTTTTTGTTTGAAATTTTTCCTCGTACTAAAAATAAAGAAATTCGATATTCGTACACGTTACGGTATGTACAGATGCAAAAACACTGTTTGTTGCTGTAAAAACAAACACGCACAAACAAAATGTAAATCGCAACCTGCATAACAGATCAGGCCTCTCTAAAGTAGTAAACGATTTGCGGCATTGACCAGCATTCCGAGAAGCCATGGTGATTTGGGTTATAACTGGTCACTGTCTGATTGGAACTCATGCGAGAAGAATTTGTTTTTTTTTTCTTTCAGTATAAGGTGTTATAAAAAGAAGTCAATTTCTTCATTTTTAATGAAATTGAAAGTTTTTAAGCGTAGAAGAATCTTATTCCAGGCATACGACAACAAAGACTCTCTGAAAGAAAACCCCGTAAGTTAAATTAGGTTAGGTGCTGTTAAGATGGCAAATACAATTTCACTTGGAGGTCATGGGATCCATTATAATTGTTCTGGAGAGGAAAAAAGTAGAAAACAACAAGAAGAATAAGTCAGAAAATGAAATACGATGGGGACGGATATGAAGATAATAGATGACGAAAGACAGAAACTAAAGAGGCAATGGATCAAATCTCAAGGAGAGCCCATATGCCATAGTCCCTGCAGAGAATTTAAACCACCGCAGAGTTCCCTGTCCAATGTGTTTAACTTCATTTTACCAAGGGCTGAATAGTTACAGAAAAAGTGTTCCATTGCCTCCAAAGTAACCGGTTCTTGTACTTGTTAGCAAAATAAAAAAAGGTTATGACCAGATAAAAAAGATTATGTCATTCAGTTTACTATTAATAAAGTTAATGAATTAGAGCCGGCAAAAGAGATAATACCACGACAATTGAACCTACCTTCCGGAAGGATCCGAGTGTCACTCGGTCAAGGATTGCCAACTCAGCATTAGCTGTTCCAGAAGAGTTTTTTCTTAGGTGAGCAAAATATGCCAGCAATTCTGCTTTACATATTACTTATCAGAGTTGGCATTGAGCAAAATCCGGGTTCACAGACCTGGACTTGCTCTTGGTGTGTCATTTGAACACAACGACATAACCCATAAAAGTAAGCTGTACGCAGGGTCCTCAACCTCATTCTACTTGGGACTAAACGTTTACGGAGGAGGTGTTTGATAGTCTCCAGCTTCTCCTCGTAGCAACATATCCTGCATTGGTTCGGTTGGGTTTTGTTCCAGATCCTTGCAAACAATATAACCTCACAGTGACCCGTAAGAAACCCATGAATTTCATCTCATCCTGTCTTTACCTCAATCCAGCGACAAATCTGGATCTACTATTAAATCGCTGTCAAAAAGTGAACCTAACCTATACAATTCAATAACTCTTATGCAATGCGAAATTCATATTATTGACGCCATCTATTGTTACTGCATTTCAGATGTTGTATTGCCAGCTGAATTTGTTTTTAAATTAATTCCATATTCAGTTTCAGAATTTTTCCTGAGGCCGGGCCAGGTCATTTTTATGTATTTATTTTAATCTAAAATGCTATTTTTTACCTGACGTTTCATATTATTTAAGATTATTTCATATGCTTATTTGCATTTTATTTATTCAATAGTTTAACGCAATGATGATAAGCGATTTGAGTTGAATAAATTTGTTCTTAGTAGAATAGAAGTCAAGCGCCACTTTAAAAAATTCATAAATTAAATAAAAATTCTGTTTGAAACCGAAGGACATGCTATTTTTAGAAAAAATATCTTCAAGTAACATATATTTACTAATTTTATGATAAAAAACTGTTGCAAAATTAAGTCAGAAGTTATGTCAGAAGCTAAAAAATTCTAAAGCTTGTTAATGTTTTAAGAGTTATCTTAAAAATTATGGAAATAGAACTTTTGGTTTTACAATAATGAATGAATTTTTTATCTAAATTTTTATCTTAATAACCTCTCCCTTCATTCTTATGATAATGAACGTTTCTATTTTTAATCGTCCATAAAGAATTTGTCAAATAGTTTTCTTTTCAACTGATAACAATTAACAACAAAATTTTAAATTTCTATGCTCGGCATAGGAATGACGAAAAACCTGTCAAGTTAGTCATTGTTAACACCCATTAAATGGCCAGCAATAAAACCTCTAAACGAGATAATATAAAAACGTATAAATTTTTAATTATTTAAAAGATATTTAAAGGTGTATTATATTGCTGTCTTCATATTTTAAAGATTTATGATTATAAATTATTTATTATCGAACTTATTGTCTTGTCTGCCCAGTCCTCAACCGGATCAAGAGATTTGTTAAAAAAAAATATGATAATTTTAACAATAATAACCTTCTGTCTAAAGTGCCAGTGGAAATGTAATTAAAACGGCTCTGGACGCTATTTTTCTCTTACTGCCGATTAAGGGACACAAAAAGCCAGAGACAGGCAGTTAGAAGCCTCTTTAGAAAAAATGATTCAGACAGAATGAGTTAGAGTTCTTGAAGGGAAGAAGTAGGTGTGCTAAAGGGAGTAATCTAGCGGTGTCAAGTTATTTCCACTGCCGGAATGACAGATACATACATACATAATTGGTCTTTACAATCCTTCAGACAGGATTACAACCTAGCTCCTCACAACAACACTTGTGTTGTGTGTGTTAATTCTTTATCCATGAGTGGCGGGACCTACAGTTTAAAGGCGACTCCAAACGACAGATTATTGAGAAACTTTTTCATGGAAATTTTATTAACTCTCAGAATTTTTGCCAGAAATCTGCTGAGAGAAAGTTTTCTTATTTCGTTTTGTTGGGGATGTCTAACCAGAGGTTGGAACCGAGGCCTCATGGCTCACTACCTACTAGGCTACGACACGGGTTACATGACCACAAAATTTTACTGCTGTGATACACCCAGTGCAGTAATATCTTATAGGGAATTCTAAATAGGTTCGAATAAACTCTGGCTGGACTATCTTCACGGACGAATCCAATACGCAGACAGGCACTGGAACCAATGTCTGGCAAACATATAGTTTTCTACAAGAATGTATTGTCTTTCAAACAGAAATATTGGGAGGGGTAGGTAAACAGGAAATATATGACGAAAGCTCAAAAGTAACAATTTATGTGGATTATCTGAAGGTCGTATTTGGCTTAACAGAGTGAAAGATTGGTACTAAACGTCGTTATGCCAGATTAACGCATTAGATTATGCTGGGTGCCTGGTCTTTGCGACTTTACTTGCATGGATCTGTGTAGGTCGAACTGTAAGATCGCAAGAGTCTACTGGCAGGAACTCAATCTACATGCACGAAACTACTCTTAAGTCTTATTGTGATATTCGTAGATGGTCATTGTTAGGTTATTGGCAACGAAATTACAAATGAACTAGAAAGATTGAGAGCAGGTTGTGAAATAACGATAGACGAGAGGTGGATAAAATCGCCGATAGACTTGTTCTTTGGAATTTTGAAGGAAGGGTTCAATTTACTTACCAATCATGCAAGGAGATGTACATATGTAGATCGGAATGTAGTGTTGCCAATGCCTTGTGATACAAAACTAATCTTAAGCATGAGTAGAAGGAAGTTGAGAGCTTTTATTAGAGTCTTAAGCCTTTTTGGCGAGAGGATTTGTAAATGGAACAGGGAAATCTATGATTTTTGTAGGTTATGCAAAAAGGTAGACAAACCGGGAGACCGCTTTTAATGAAATTGTCCTTGTCTGCAGGTGTGTACGTAGGCAGAAATGGCTGAGTAGTGAATTTGTTTAGGAACTGTTTGAATTGAAGGATTGCAAGCATGAGGATCTAAATGATTTATAAACGGGTTTAGCTCACTATTAGGGTGTCTTAGCATGGTATTTATCTATGGGACATTATAGCTCTTTGCATGATATTTAGGAAGACATCTCTTCGTTTTTGCTTTTTATTTTCTTTTCTCACTTTCCTTTTCCTTTGTTTACTCTTTCCTTTTTCTCTATTGTTAACATTTGATTCTGTTTTCCGTTATTTTTTATTCCTTTTTCTCTTCCGAAAGATATAGCCTGGGGTTTGCACCACCAGTTTATCCATTGTTTCGATCTCTGCAAAGTCTTCTTAATGGTGTAAGTCCCCGGATAGGCATGTAAAATGTAATTGAAGCTATTTTTCTTCGCTTTGAGGACCCAGCAGTCCTACACAGATAGTAGAAGGGCTACACCAACATATATTGTTTCAAATCGAAGAAAAAAGTGTTGGTTTTTGACCCAAATTCTTCAGGATCCAGTATATAGAAGAACTGTATGAGAAAGTCGCCGTAGTCTAGTAGGTAGTGTGTTGGCTTATTAGACGTAAAGTCAAGGATCGAGCCCCAGGCCGGACATCAAGACAAAAATACAAAAAGTATTTCTTCGGCGACTTCCTCTCAACAGATTTCTGGCAAAAACTCAGACCAAATAAAGTTGCCATGAAAAGTTTCTCAAAAATCTGTCGTTCGGAGTCGACTTTAAACTGTAGGTCCCACCCCTCATGTATAAAATTTAACACACACAACATAAGTGGTGTGAGAAACTAGGTCGTAATCCTGACTGAAGGGTTGTAATGACCAATTATGTATGTATGTATGTATGAGAAACTCCACATTTTTAGGTACCACAGTATGCAAAAGTATTTATGCTGACGATAACATTTGCGAAATTCTTGGACTTTTAAAATTATTGCCTTTTCATTACAGATAGATATTCGAAATATTTGTCCACTTCAGTTGTTTCGTGTTAAAAATCTAAATCTTATCGTTATTTTTCTTATTTTTTTTGCGTTTATTGGTTTAAACAAAACCACAATCGAGCTATAATCTTAACAATGTTGTCGCGGGTCTTTTGTCTTGGCTTCTTTGCCACGAGTAGTGAGTCAATAAAAAAATAAAAATTAAAGGCCTTTCTGAAAGCGTTTATGGCAAATGAAAAACAATTTTTATTTTTCTTTTAAAATTGTTTGTTTGTCTTTTTTTATTCACAATTTTAGCCAATACAATATGAATTTATTATTATTTTTTTCTCTGTTATTCATTTAAAAAAAATAATGTTTAGAATTCTCTATATAAACCAACTCATTTGTATGCAAAATGGGTGGCAGCTGGCGTTCTTTATAAATTTTTTTCTTCTGTCGTTTTTATTTTTCTATTTATTTTTTTTCCAGTTAACGTATTTTTGTTTTTATTGGTTTTATTTATTTTGTATTGTTTGTTGTTGTTTAAATAATTTAAATATTTTTTTTCTTCCTTCAATTTCTACCAATTGTCTAGTAGGTTGCTAGCTGTGCTTATTATTTTTTGGTCTTAAATAAATGACTGTGTGTGTTTATTATTGCCTTTAAACGTAATAATGTACTGACTGTATAAATAAATTAAATATTTTTTTTGTTTTATTAAAAAAAAAAGAAAATATTGTCTTCTATTTATGTCCATATGTTGTTGTTGTTCTTGTTGTTATTTTAGTTTATATAAAATTTTATTGTATTATTTGTTTAATTAAAAATTCTTGTTAAAATCCATTAGCAATTGAAAACCATATAAAAATAATTTTTCGTTTTTTATATACAAAATTGACTGACTGAAGCATATAAACATTTACAACCGGAAAGAAACGAATTATATACACACTCTACTGTAAATCTATACGAGTAACTGTCATACGAGAAAAACCGATAATAAAAATAAAAATGATCTAATGGTAGAAAAATGCCGGAAATTCCTGAACTTAAAAGTTATACATGTTAGATTAGCTAGGGACATTCCCTAGTGTAAAATCACACCTCCATTTAGAGATCTGAAAAGGTTTATTATGGGTATCTTTAGTATCAAGGCTAGAGGACGTGTACTTGACAAGTATAGTACCCGGAGGTCAAGTTGACCCATTGTACAATCTTTAGTATCAAAGATAAACGGAAAAAAGCAAAGAAATATTACAAGAAAAAAGAAAACAGGATTTAATGGTTTTAATGGGAAAAACAGCAATAGAAAAGGTTAAAGAGAGAGAGGAGTATCGAAAGTAAAAGAAAAGGGAAGGCAAACAAGAAGAAGAAGAAGAAGAAGTATAGTCCTGGATACTGAAGTAATCCAGCGGGTAGTATGGTAATCTGTGAGTGTCGGGGTTGTGGAATCAATACTTACAAAAAAAAAAATTCAACACAGTATCTTACTCCATCACCAGAGAAGTATTAGTTTTTCGCAAAAAAAGACATTTCACCAGCTTATTTATGCCTGCAGAGGTAAAACTTTCTGTTTCTGAAATACCAATTGAGTTCAAATCGCGCAGGCCTTTAAAGAAACCTCGGCCAAGAATTCTGAGAGACGAAGTCTCTACACAGTAAGTCAGAGCTACAGAATGTGCTCGACTGTTTCAGGCTACCATACAGTTTAACAAAGCCCTTGCAGAAGAAGGGAGTGCCTATGTCTCACAAGCTGATGCTTGACCTCATACGTCCAACATACATAATTGATCATTACAACCTTTTTGTCAGGATTACGGCCTGGTTTCTCACACCTCTAATGTTGTGTGTGTCACTTTTATACAGCTTAAAGTCGACTCCGAACGACCGATTTTTGAGAAACTTATCATGGCGATTTTATTTACTCTCAGAATTTTTACCAGAAATCTGCTGAGAGGAAGTCACCGAAGAAATATTTTTTCATATTTCGTTTTGTTGGAGTTGTCCTGGCCTGCGGTTTGAACCGTGGCCTCACGTCTAATAAGCCAACACCTACCTATTAGACTACAGCGCTCAAAGCACTAACATTACAATAGATTTCCTACTCAGACTTAGTTTCCATTGCTATTGAGCCTGTACCAAATGAAACATTACTTCTAATGGAGACTCAGTGTATTCTATCTACTATCATCAAAGGCCGGTGTCCAAGCGATTTGTTCCCATTGGCTTTTAGTTCAATTGGGTCTGTACTAAATAAAGCATTACCTTGAATAGAGACTTGGGGTATTCTACACACGATCATCAGTGGCCTGTGTCCAGGCGATGCGATGTGCTATCCTAATCGGGTCAGTCTTTTTTACTCTCAGGACATAATCTGCACATTTCGTTACTCTTTTCCAATTTTCCTTCCCACGTTGCATTTATTTCACGATAGTTTCAACAATTGCAGAACAAATTTCCATTTCCTATTTCTCTTACTCGTTTTGTCTCCGTCTGCATTTAACGAGTGTGTGTTCTACGACGTGAATATCACTGTTATCATATAAAGATCCCCATCAGTGTCTTCAGCTTTTCTCATTTTAAAGAGGTATTTCCGGTATTATTCTTATTCTAAAGAGGTAGAGTTATGTCCGATTTACAATGGCGTACAGACGAGTTCGACAGTGCTCATTAGAGACACTTAATTTGTTAGAGCAGCATTACAATACCTCTTGTATTTCGATAACATACTCGTATTTACTTAATTTGTCATTACAACTCTGTAGCCAGGATTACAACCTAGCTTCTCCCATCTCTCATGTGTGTTAATTTTATGCATGAGTGGCGGAACCTACAGTTTAAGGTCGATTCCGAACGACAGATGTTTTGAGAAACTTTTCATGGCAATTTTATTTACTCTCACATCTGAAAGGGAGTTGCCGAGCTAGGAGTTAAACCATGGTCTCTCGTTTAATAAGCCAACACACTACCTACTAGACTAAGGCGACTTCATAGCCCATTCCTTAGTCGTTAATCGTAAAATGTTGGCAATCTATAGTATGGTATGATACTAATAATATGTTTTTCATTATTGTAGAGTACCAATGAGTATGTTTAAGTTATCGAAATAATTTTATGTAATTAAATTACATAAAATATTTATTTTATATGTATTTTTTTATATACAATTTGTGTAAATACAATGTGCATTGCTCTGTATTTGTCTTAAAAATTATTCACAATTTAATTGCTGAATAAACTATTAATTTAAACTGTTTTTAAACTCCATAAACGTGTAATAAACTACAATTAACAAATATTTTTTTCCTTTATTCGAGTTTTGTCTACAATCAAAACAATATTGTTGCATTGCATTTATTAACAATTGTTTTTAAAAATTTCTATGGAAATGTTGATAATTATTGATTGGTATTTATTTATTGCTTTCAATTGTTTTTTTTTAATTTTCTTCGAATTTCGAATAAATCAAAACAAAATTCTTTTTGAGTATTTAAAAAGGAGAAAAAAGTACAGAATTAACCAACAGATAATAAAATAATAAAAGGAAATTGTCTTAGACAGTTTGTCTAAAATTGTTTAAACATGTTTTGGTTCCCATTGTGTTGTTCGATATTTCCTCAATCAGCCGTATTAATCTTATCAAATTTTAATTCTTTTTTCGTTTATAAAATTGTTGGGAAAAAGAAAGAATATTTGTTGTAAATATTTTTGGTTAAATGCTTCACTTATCAGGCCACTTAAGTTTTTACAAAGAATTTTTATTGCAATCGAACATATTTTTTTGTTATTGCTTTTCCTGCCCAATTTTTTCGTGGATCTATAAAATTCGTAATTAATTAATAGCCCCACAACATGAATTTTTTAGGTGGTTAAGTGTTTGATTCTTTAGAAAATAGGCCTTCTCTCCGCTCTAAAGAGCATGGTCTAGTAAGTCTCATTCGAACTCTGAGAAAAAATGTGCTCTAGTAAGGTAACGAACCGAAATTTGATAGGTTTTAATACAGCGTAGTCTAGTAGGTAGTATGTTAGCTTACTTTTCCTGCCCAATTTTTTCTTGGATCTATAAAAATCGTAATTAATTTATAGGCATACAACAGGCCGATTTTTAGGTTGTTTTGATTCTTTAGACAATTTGCCTTCTCTTCGCTCTAAAGAGTATGGTCTAGTAAGTCTCATTCGAACTCTGACAAAAAAATGTTCTCTAGAAGGTAACGAACCGAAATTTGATAGATTTGATTCAAATTGAAAATGTTATGGGTGGTTGCCTGCAAACATACAGTGATTCCTTTTAATTTCTTCCTCTCTTGGCCTAAGGACCTAATGGAGACCGAGTACAGCGTAGTCTAGTACGTAGTATGTTAGCTTACTTGACAGAAAGAGGCATTTTGGTGCCTACTACATCGATAATCATGGTGATCTGTTAAATATTGACATCGAAAACTTGAGTTGTTTTATTTGAAGCTCTAAGTGGTTCCAGAACCAGGGGATAATTGATGGAAACTCTGGTATCACAATAGAAGTCGCCGTAGTCTAGTAGGTAGTGTGTTGGATTATTAGACGTAAAGCCAGGGTTCGAGCCCCAGGCCAGACATCAAGACAAAATACAAAAAAAGTATTTCTTCGGCCACTTCCTCTCAGCAGATTTCTGGCAAAAACTCTGAGAGTAAATAAAATTGCCATGAAAAAGTTTCTCAAAAATCTATCGTTCGTAGTCGACTTTAAACTGTAGGTCCCACCACTCATGTATAAAATTAACACACACAACATAAGTGGTGTGAGAAACTAGGAGGTTTTACAATGGGTCAATTCGACCCGCGGGTACTGTACTTGTCTTAATTGACAAGTACACGTCCTCTAACCTAACCTAACCTTGGTATCACAATGGGCCCTATCTGGCCTAAGTGGATCCATCCGAGTTTCTTTGGGGGACGGCCATCTTTACTTACCTAGCTTACTAGACGAGAAAGAAAAAAAATATTTCTTTCCGCGACTACATCTCAGCGGTCTTCTAGCAAAATCTGTGACTGTAAATATAATTAATACGAGAAGCCACTCAAATCTGAAGTTCGGAACCGACGTTAAATTGTAGGTCCCGCCAGTCATGGATACAACATATGAACATATGTGATGTGAGAAGCTAGGATGTAATCCTGACTAAAGGGTTGTAATGGCCAATTTGGTTAAATAAATATCTTACTGGCAACCCGAATATCTGTTTCCGATAATCGCTGTTTTCTATAACATAACCTGCTCTTATTAAAGAACTTTCACTTGAATTTGGAAAAGTTAATAATTTTTTGGAAAGACTTTCTCTAGATTAACAAATGCAAATGTTTTTAGTGCCTATAGTCTACAGCAATATTACTTGTTGGATTAAGATCCGAATGGTTAAGTCTAAATCGGAAAACGGAGACAAAAAATTTAACAAATTGATATGCTTTAGGCGAGAGCTCTTGAAGTTGTTATCAAACCTTGGAGTAATAAATAATTTCATAGAAATAGCATGAACGTCTTTATTGATCGTGGCCTGGATACTAGGCACTGAGGTAATTTTTCTACTGTTAGGGTAACAAGAGCGCAGCAGGATTGAATATTTTAGCCAGGTTTTGTAAAATTGAAGTTGTTTGTGGCACATAACGATGCCTTTCTAAGACCTCCCCGGTGAATGTGGAACGTTGTGGAACCCAAACTTCAAGATTTTTTTAGAATTCTTCAAATGTTGAAAACTGTTTAGTGATAAATGCCTAGTTTCCTAGCAACATTAATGCTGCGTATTACCAATCTCGCTTATATACAGTGATGGCCTTATAATTAGAAACGATGTTTCTGGAACAGAGTTCTCTGGAGTGTCGAATCTAAGTTTAATTTGTCCCAATCTGATGGAAAAACGTATGTAAGACCTTTGATTCCAGGTACAAAGTGAAAACTGTAAAACATATTAACAAATATACATGTTGCTAAGTCGTTTCTAATTATAAGGCCACCACTGTATAAGGATTTCACATGATTTTTGATTTTGTGGCTCTTTTCGATTGAATCTTAATATCTGCAACAGTAACTTCCATCTTTTCCGCTATTTACTGGCTTTGGGACATACAAACAACGAATTTCTTTGCGTATCCAGCTTTTTGGTAATAAAGGGTGTTTTTTATAGAGGTATAGAACTTTAAGTTTTCATTACTTTTCAAGATGGCGACCGATTTAACAGCTGTCAAGTGATTTATTCTCAGTTTGGTATGGCAATTCATCATGAATAGACTCACGCCTGAACAACGCTTGCAAATAGTGCAATTTTATTTCGAAAATAATGGTTTTGTGCGGAAAACGTATCGCGTACTACGTCCATTTTATCGTCGACAAAATCGTCCATCAGAGCAGTTAATTCGATTAACCATGGAACGTTTTCGCACCACGTTTACTCTTATTGATAACTCGCATCCCTAGAGACGCTGTACGGTGCGTACAGAAGAAGCTATTGCTGCGGTAGAGCGTAGCATTGAGGAAGACCCGAATGAGTCCATCCGCCATCGAGCACAGGAATTGGATCTGTGTCCATCCACTTTATGGAAGATTTTACGGAAGGATCTTGGTTTGCGTGCTTACAAAATCCAACTCGTGCAAGAATTGAAGCCAAACGATCATCAAGTAAGGCGTAGATTCGTCGAATGGGCCCAAAACGAGATTACCGTTGTTCTCGATTTTCATAAGCGAATTTTATTTAGCGATGAAGCGCACTTCTGGTTGAATGGCTACGTCAACAAACAAAACTGCCGCATTTGGAGTGAAGGTAATCCTCAAGTGTATGTGGAAACACCGTTACATCCAGAAAAACTGACTGTTTGGTGCGCTTTATGGGCTGGTGGAATCATTGGTCCGTACTTTTTCAAAAACGATGGTGGCCAGAACGTTACAGTCAATGGTGATCGGTATAGAGCCATGATTACTAACTTTTTCATTCCTGAATTGAATAACCATGATGTCCAGGAGATGTGGTTTCAACAAGACGGCGCAACATGTCACACAGCTCGTGCCACAATAGATTTATTGAAAGACACGTTTGGTGACCGCCTAATTTCACGTTTTGGACCTGTGAATTGGCCTCCAAGATCTTGTGATTTAACACTGCTAGACTAAAGCCACAAACGCTTGACCATTTGGAAGACAACATTCGCCGTATTATTGCCGATATACGGCCACAAATGTTGGAAAAAGTCATCGAAAATTGGACGTCCAGATTGGACTACATCCGCGCCAGCCGTGGCGGTCATATGCCAGAAATCATATTTAAAATGTAATGCCACAAGATTATCTTTCGGATAAATAAAATTCATGTCAATCGAATAATCCATCGTTGTTTTATTGCAACTTAAAGTTCTATACCTCTATAAAAAACACCCTTTATATAGTTCATAACCACTTATGTGCCGTTCTTTCGCAATTTTTCCATGATGTCATTGATTTTTTAGCAAAGAACTGTCCATCCATAAGACACCTTGTGATTGAAACTGTTATGGTAATAAGTTATGATAATTTTTCTATCAAATAACAATAACAATAAATATTCCGAATTTCAATTTGTTTTTTTTATTAAAAAAAAAAATTTGAGTTTCTGATATGCGGGACAAATACACTCAGCCACAAAAGTATACATACGGTTAACAAATTTCAGAAATTTTTTAACCCATCCGTTTTCGTTGAAGATCTTTATAATTGTCTGACATCTTTCTTCGATTTTAAGACGGTCTTGTTTAAAAAATTTCTGAAATTTTCCTTGAAAATATTTATAATTGTCTGACATCTTTCTTCGATTTTAAGACGGTCTTTTGCATTGGTTCAGAAATTTGTGACATTTGTTAATCGGATGTATACTTTTGTGGGCCTGTGCAGGGCAACAATTCAGTTCAATTTCAGAAATTTGTTAACCAATGCAAAAGACCGTCTTAACATCAAGGAAACTATAAAGATTTTCAACGAAAACGGTTTGGTTAAAAAATTTCTGACATTTGTTAATCGTATGTTTAGTTTACTAACTGTGCGTACATTACATTGACAATACATACATAATTTGCATTTTTTGTCTTGAGATGTCTATAAATTTTATAATAAAAATTAAATTTAAAAACGGAACTTAATAAAACGAATTCTCTTTACAGACACCACCACAACTGTTGACTGCACCATCAGCTCCGAAAGTAAAGGCCAAGAATGTCTCGACAATGTCTGCCAACGCCTGCTAATCCAACAGCCAGAATTTTTTGGCTTACGTTATATGGTCAAAGGGAAAGAAGATGAAATGAAATGGGTTGATTTGGAACGTTCTTTAAGTCGTCAATTGGAAAAATATGCTGCCGGTACAAAAATCTTCTTACGCGTGCGTCACTATGTAACAACGGGTGTACGGCATTTAAGCGATGAGGTGACACGTTACTATTATTTCCTACAGCTTAAAAGTGATATAAACGAGGGTAAAATTGCCTGCGATATACGTACAGCCATACTGTTGGCATTATATTGTCGGCAAGCGGAATACGATAGCTATCAGAGTGATAAACAAACGAAAGATTATTTGAAAAAATCCCTGGTATTGCCAAAAAATTTACAGGGTAAGTACACTGTTCAATAATAAATTAATTAATTTTTATTAAACATTAGAATTTTAATTAAATAATCGATAAGACATGTTACCTTTTTTGGTTTAATTTATTCACAATAAATTTTTTAATCTTATTTAAAAAAAATTTATCGTTACTATTTGAAATGACGTCAAAATAAGCTTAAAATATGAGTCAAATTCAATTTGTATACATACTACATACATATGTTTTAAAGTGGTTGGTGGGCTGTCTAGATATAGAAGTCATATATTTATGACGTACTTTTAATTTTAAGTGTATGTTTTTGTTATCATTATTGTTTTTATTAAAGTAAATAATATTCTGGGGACTTGTTCAACAAGCAATTCATATCAATTAGTATCACTTTTATTTTAAGCTAATAAATGCTGATAATTTTTATGCATTCTTGCCTTTAAAACTGGTCTATTTAAAGTCTATTTAAGCACACAAATATTTTAATGATTTTGAAGCATTCAGGGCAAGCGTAACAAATGTAAGTTCATGATACCTATTGTTGCTATATTGACTTGGTTCTTGATTCTTACCAATCCCTTTGTAAAATATGAAAATAGACACCAAAACACGCAATATTTAATCATTTTTAAAGTAAAAACCCTGTTTTGTCGATGACTTACACCCAAGAATTACTAAAAACAGTGAACTTCATGGGCCTCAGTTCCACAAGAGCCAAGAAAGCTCTATACAAGCAAAATCTATATCGGGGAAGTAAGAGCTTTCGTTGATTTATAGAAAAGCTAGTTAGCTTAAGGGGTTAGCGCATAATAAACCTACAATATACCTACCTACAGTGAGCTTCAAAAGAAACTGTACATTAAAAAATATATATTAATAAATTACCGTTATTTTTATTTTAAAATGTTTTCATTGCCAGTTTTTAAAATTGAAACAAAAAAAAAACTTACAAAAAATTTCAAAATATTGTCAAAATTTTTTCGGGCACTCTCCTTAAGTGGTAAAAATTGAATTTGGTGGTTGTTAGAATTTTATCATTAGTATACAGTTTCTTTTGACGCTCACTGCACCTACATAGATTAGGATAAATTGATAGCCGCCTCGAAAAGCATGGCTTACTTGGGTTCTATAACATCCCATTCTAACACTGATATTACAATTATAACTCTAGGCTGGGATCTATTATTTAGATTTCGATCATTTATTCCGATAGTTTTATGAAGGTGTAGATTCTATCTTAATCGCCTTTGGATAGACACGTACTGTCAACAAATACTGGCTGCCCAAGAATCCCTCTCTTCAGGTGCCCAAGTGCCAGACATTGTGGTCCCCTCTTCTCGCTTTTCATTATAACTTTTGTAGAAATTAATGTGAGGTAGCTCCAGTCTCTGGGCATATGCACGCAGAAGCCAGTGTTCCGTTATAATTGCTATTAGGTTCCTAAGGTAAGCTCTGGTTAGGTTTAACGGAAATTTTTTCTTAAATTCACTTCACTTATTTGAACGAGGAATTTTTTTAAATAATGTGATCATACAAAACATTTTATAGTTTGGGTGGATTGAGCAAGGTGATTGATTAAGGTGACCTTATCCTTTTTAGAGCATACCATATAACAATATTGGCCCCAAATTTATCTGGCCTCCCTACAAGTGGATTTATTATCCCATTTTCCTTTTACGAATTAGTGAAGTTGTGTAAAACCATTTGTCTGACGAAATGCCAGAGAAATGCCAATCTCACGTAGAAGTTTAATTAAAATTCTTGTTGCTTTGGAAATATTTTTAGGTTTTGTTGTCAACTTCAATGTCTCCGTGTCCATGTGAGTATGACAGGCGAATGTCTTGATATCTTCTCCAGATACACATGGAATTCTTGGATAATATTAGATATGGTGTACACACTCTCTAGGGATGTAATGGATGCGTTACTGTCAGTAAATGTATTCAAATTATTGAACGTATTCAGTAGAAAAATATTGAATTTTTTCCAAATTTACCAAAATTTCACAATTCTACCCAATTTCACCGATCTACTCGTATTTTTCTATCTTCACTGGTAAAAGCACCACATCTACAGGACTTACTTACTTACTTACTTTAATAGTGCACTTGAAAATTGGTTAATTATACTGTGATCAGCACGGTTATTATCAGTTCAAGGTGTTTTTGAAGTCGGACTCAAGCATACCCTTCAATTCAGAAGTGCAGTTTGCTTTCAGTACATATTTATACCCTCTGCATTATAGCCCCTCCATTCACTTCGGAAATTTACTTTAAAAGGTTCCAGAGAAAACTTCGTCTACCCCCTAGTGCTATGTTGAAATCATTTTCCAAGAATAATGCATAAATAGTTAAAAATAAATTTTAAGCAGTCGTGATCCAAGTCGTCAGATATTAATTAAAATTCTTTTACCCTTTGAAACAGGTTTGGTTAACGATGATAATCTTTTGGACACTTTAATACTCGAAGTTTTACAACAGCATTCGGGCATACAGCATCTCACCACGTCACAGGCGGAGGAAATGTACATACAATGTTGCCAGCAACTGGAAGGCTATGGCGAAGAGCGTTTTCAGGCAAAAGACAATTTAGGCAATGACATAAATTTAGGTCTTGCCATTAATGGCATGGTTGTAACAGCTGAAAATGGTCGTCAATATTTTCCCTGGAAAGATTTCCATACAGTAACCATAGAAAAACGAGCCATACGTATAGTACAAAATAAGGCTGATGGCTCACAGTTTCTGGGTTCGTTTATATTTTCCGAAACGGATACGGCAAGATATTTTTGGAAATTGTGCATAACACAGCATAAATTTTTTAAACGTTATATTGACGAAGATTCCGTCTCAAGCATGGGTGATGTTGAAAGCGCTAATGGCATTTCCATAGGTGGTGGTGCGGGAGCCGAAGCCATAAATGCTTCTGCATTTAGTGGTTATGATTTAAGTGATTCTCGTGAAGATCTGTTGTTAGAACATCATGCTACTTATGTGCCAGGAGCTGGTAACAATTCCGTAACAATTGGTGGTGGTAGCCACTATCAGGCGACATCACAACAAACTCCAGAGTATTTATCATCTGCCCAGTCATTACATCATCAGTCATCGACACAATTACCGCCTCACGGCTTAATATCGACAGCGAACTCTTCATCTGCCTTAATGTCTTCCAATATATCGTTGGCAGCTAGTCATCAGTCGGGTAGTGGTCGTGCAGATGGTAATGGCATGAATGGCAGGGCTCTGCATATGGCCCATCATAGCAGCGGCGGAGCAGGACAAATTGGCCAGAGTTGGCTAAACAAGGTTAGTTGAGAATAATTTAAATTGTTTGATTTGTTTTTTTTAATAGCATTTGGTTTGTTCTGATCCGTTTTACAGGAATACTCTAATGATTATGTCTCCTCTTCACAGCATCTCTCCAACAGTATGTTGGACACACGTTTGCAGAGCAGTTCCTGCCAGGATTTAAGCAATAATAATTTACATAGTAGTTCTAGTTTTTTCGGTCACAATAATAACAATCATATATTGGCAGCTGATGCCCATGAAAGGGAACGTCTAAAGGCCATGTTACCAACATATAGACCAGCTCCGGATTACGAAACCGCTGTACAGATGAAGTATAGAACACCACCAAATGAGTTGTATAATTTAAATCAATTGCAATACCAAGCAGCTGCCTTGGCAGCTCATAATTCTGCAGCTGCTTATTATGCTGGCTCTCAGCCAGATGTCCATCAAGCAGGTGAAGGTTTGCTGCTCGGTCATATGGCCACCCATAGATATCCTGATGTGGCTCAACCGGCTCAGGCAATGCATGCCCAATACAACTTATCAGCTGCAACAGCAGCCGCCTCTGGTTTGGGTTCGGCTGTACAAAATAATGTCTACGTTGATATGCCGCAACGCTTGCAAATGATACGAACAAAACCGCCTCCTCCCTATCCAGTAAACAGATTAAGTTCGTCCTCAACACCCGATCTGGCGGTGGCCTCCCATAGGCCTTTGTTAGGTTATAGGGCGTATGTTTCTGGCTCCTCACCAGATTTGGTATCAAATAGAAATCTTTTAAATTCTCAATATCCCTACAACGGTCATCCAGGAGGCTTAGGAAATCCAGGACAAATAACTACTTCTTCTGGAGCTACCATGCTGCATCAATACCCCTATATGGGTCACATGGGTCATTCGCAAACGTATTTGCCGCCTCATGGCACTTTTGAAAACCTCAATATGATTGAGGAGCAACCTTCCATTATGTCACAACTAAGGCAATCAGCCTTAAGTCAAACGACAGCTTCACATGTTGCCAATAACACACAAAGCTATGAGCAAAATTCTCCCACATTACCACCGTCGGGTTATCGTTCATCCACAACACAACCAGCAGCTTTGCAACGCAATGCCATGAATGGTTCCATAGAGCCAATATATGAAAATGTGCCACTGCCACAGTATACGTCTTCCAGTACAGTGACGTCACAACGTAATAACGAGCAACGATCGTCGGGTTCCTCAACTCATAATACGGAAATTCGAAATCGCACTTCATCCATACAGTCAGCACCGGGCGGTATGCATAATCAGCCACCAGTGCCGGCTGCGAGGCAACATCATCATATGCAACAGAGAGAGCCAAGTCAACAGCAGCAGCAACAATTGACGCAACAGCAAATACAGCAGTATTTACAGGCTCAAGACGAACCAGATGAGATATCAATGAATATAAAGAAATTCAATCATCAAACCCAACCCGATAGAGCAGCTAGCACTGATACCCATTTGTTAGAGCCCACACCGCCTCAACGAACTGTAAGGGCAGCATCAGCAGCGCCAGCTATTGGACAGTCATCAACAGTCAACCAAGAACTAACACCGGTCAAAATGACACCACCACCCAGGCAGCATAAAAACATGAAGAATTCCGCTTCGGTGGCAGCTGTTGATGTCATAGAACCCCCGTCTGCAATATCGCCTACAACGCCTTCCCCTTCCAGTGTGGCCATGAATTCTACGCGAATCGCTTCATCGCAATCTCATGACGATTCGTTAAGTCATCATTTCTCAGCCATGAATTTGTCTTCCACTTCATCTATTTTTAATAACACGCTAGAGAACACAGCACAAAGCTCGAGTACGGCCAATAATACATCGACGAAGGAGAAACGTAAGAAACGCTGGAATTTCTTGGGTAGAAGTAAAACGCCAGACAAACAAAAATCCGCCACATTGGGACGTGAAAAAGCAGCCAATACAACGAAATTGCAAAAAATTAAACTGGCACAGGATGATCTCAATCTACACCATCGATGGTCAACGGGAGTGCCAAAGCTACAACCAATATCGGGACAATATTCCAAAGATAAATTGGTAAGAGAGTTAAAACTCCCTCTCGGCTCCCTGTTATAATTTTCTTTTCTTATTTTTTCTTTGTTTTCCTAGTGTCAAATTCTTGCGGAGAAATTAAACGATACCCAATTATTTATGGAGTTTGAGGCTATACCTAAACGTCGCGAAATGGCTCGTTATGATTGCGCCTTAAAAGAAGAGAATGCCATGAAGAATTCTGATCCAAACTTTCTACCATACGATGACAATCGTGTTCGCTTAACACCTACTATGGAGAATCGTCATGGCTATGTTAATGCTTCTCATATATCGGTAAATTGAAATCGATTCGATTTATTTTTAAAAGATGAGGTTATAATTCCTTAATTTATTTTTAGTCCACCGTTGGCAATAAGCAACGTTTCTATATAGTCGCCCAATCACCGCATGAAGAACTTACAACTCGCATCTTCTGGCAGTGTGTATGGGAAGCTGATGTTTATTTAATAGTCCAGTTATCGAATGATTTAAATTATATACCGCCCAACACAAATCAACGCATGGAGTTTGGTCAGGTAAGTTTTTAAGTGGCCTTTAGGATAATAAATTGAAAAACTTTCACTGACAGTTGTTCGAGTTCGTTTTCAATAACTTCTAGATAATGGTTTCAGAATTAGAATTATTTCGCTGGAACAGATCCCAGCCGGACTATTGCAGGGCGTGTTGCGATGAGGAGGAGTTGGAGACTATCGAACACCTCCTCTGCAACTGCCCAGCCCTTGGTAGATTGAGGACCCTTGGCAGGGCCTTCTTTGGGAGCTTGAATTCAGTGTCGAGAGCCGACATCAAGGCTCTCCACAGATTCATTAGTGGCTTAGGCTGGTTGAGAGGTGCTGGGACTTCATCGGTGTAGTCGCACTCTCCCACCCTTTTGTTGTGGTTGGTCTGTGTGATTCCTCCGCTTCCCACTCCCCCCTTTCCCATATGCCCTCCGTTCATCCTATCTCCTCCTTTAGGACGTTGTACAATCGGTCAATCCGACCTCCGGGTACTGTACTTGTCTTGATTGACAGGTACACGTCCTCTAACCTAACCTAACCTAACTTTTAATAATTCACCAACCAGATTTGTATATTTTCGTTCTGGAAGGAAGAGAATGCAAAACTTTTCGAATAGGATGCCATCAGGAGGCCAATTAGATGTCAGGGGAATATTATACTTCCACAGAATCATTTCAACCTTTTTTATTTAGGAAATGTAGAGGAATTTTTTCAAGACTAAGAGAGTAGGTTATGGGAGACTAGAAACAGAAAGTAGTATTTAAAGATATTAGTTTTGAATCCATTTGAGTGGCAGAAAAAACTTCTGTAATAAGTAAATATCACATAAAGATGGTACGGATAAGAAACAAATTCTCTCTGAAAAGCATATTCAGGTCCTCTGACTAATCAGCGAGCACCAGTAAAAATAAGTTTCCGTTGACGTAAATATGAAACAGCGACCAATAGGTTTGTATACCCTTCATGACTTCCCAAATAGACTTCTATGCACCGGTCTAAACATGAGAGTTGTGTTCCCTTTTTCAGACGGCTTTAGGTGTCTAGTAGGCAGTGGTCAGACATATACAGCAAAACGAAATATGAAAAAATATATGTTCGGCGACTTCCCCTCAGCAGATTTCTATAAAAAAAACTTTGAGAGTAAATAAAATTGCCATTAAAAGTCTCTCACAATGAAAATCTATAGTTCGGGATCGATTTTAATACGTTCGCACCGGCGCGTACCACCGGTGGCCCGCACTGGACTGTCTCCTCGGGCTGCATGCACCGCCGGTGGTACGGAATTGATCGTGCTACATATTAGACGATACGTAATACCAAATATTTAGATTTTTAACACAACGACTGCCGAAAAAAAATACCTGAGAGTCACGTCACGATAGAGCGAAAAGCATTAAGCACAGCCGCCAGGTGGCGACAAGCATGAATTAAGGCGCCGGTGTGAAAGTGTTAAACTGTAGGTCCCAACACTAATGTATAAAATTAACACACACAACATACGTGGTGTGAGAAGCAGGGTCGTAATCCTCACTGAAGGATTGTAATGACCAATTACGTATGTATGTATGTTTAAGTGGTGTAGATAGTAAAAAGATCAGACGAATCATGCGAAAATACATTCGTAGTGGTTTTATAAAACTTTACTACTACTAGACTACTCCTTTATTTCCCTTGAACACATTCGGTTGACGTAATTAAGCCATATTGCTACGAATCAATAGATTTGGATACCCTATTGTCATTAATAAGTACAGTAAGCCTCCAACTAGACTTCCATACACGGACTGTATATGAGAGTTGTATTCCAGACGGCTTTAAGTTCTTTAAATAGTAAAAAGATCAGGCGGGTTCAGACAAAAAGACATGCGTGGGGGCTTTAGAAAACCGTGGTATATTTAGATCAGTTACGCCGCAGTATAATACATTCCACATTAGATTCTAAATAAGTAAAGTTAGATGGAAAACTAGCCACTGACAGTTTAGTCAGATGTTATTAGGCTTTAAATCAGCTTTTACAAAAATGTCACAAGCAACCATTCTTTTCATTTCCATTGTACGTCTACCCTGGAACCAAATAATACTTACGAAATAATCGAGGTTGCCATTCAAGTATTTTGCCTGTTTCTTCTCAAAGCCGACCAACCAGTTGCATAGAACATTCCTCTTCATTGTGACAAATTCTGTAAATGTTGTGTTCGATTAGGGCTATAGTTTGACTCTTTTTATTATTAGAATCTGTTCTTTTTTATGTAAATCTTCTAAATTTTTATTTTATTTTTACAGTTCCAAGTATATCAGGAATTTTCACAAACAACCGATCGTTGTATAACCAGCAAACTGCGTCTTTATCATATACAATCAAGACGATATCGTTCTGTTTGGCATCTAAACTACACGGATTGGGCAGAACAGAATTGTCCACGTGATGTAAATCATTTCTTAGACTTCCTAGAAGAGCTTAATTCAGTGCGTATGGCTTCAATAAATGAAGTACCACCGGGACACAATACAAATCCGCCCGTACTGTTGCATTGCCTGGAAGGAGGCGGTAGATCTGGTGTTACTTTAACAGCTGATTTATTATTATATACTTTAGATCATAATGAGGTTTGAAGAAATTTTTTTTTATATAATTTTTAAAGCTGAGAAGTTTAAATTTTTAAAATTTTATTTTTCTTTCCTTTTTTCAGGATTTGGATATACCAAGAGTTATTGGCAATTTACGACATCAAAGAGATAGCATTATACCTTCTTTGGCTCAATATAAATTCATTTATAGCCTTTTAATAACATATCTGAAAAGAACGCGATTAATTTAATTTAAATTTTCTTAAAAACAAACATAAAATCGTTCCATTTGTTTATATCCATTGCATTATACAATATACACCTACATACATAAATACATACATATGAAACCAAATGGTTGTCCTGTTTCCAAATTTCATAATCTCTTAATAGTCCTCCTCACTCCCTTGTTGGCAATCAAATTGCTTTAATTATTTAGTTTTATTTAGTATCTTGTAAACAAACAAAAAAGAAAAAAAACAAAACAAAAAATTAACGAACAATTATTGTATTACTTTTCTTTATATACATACATTTTTATATACAGGGTGCTCTATTTTATTTTGTTTCTTTAATTTTATTTAATCTTTAATTTTGTACTTTAGCTTGTTTATCTTTACACATACTTGAAGTATTTTTATTTTTTATTCTGTTCTCTTAATTACTTAATCTTAACATTCATAAAACTGCTTCCTTGTATATAGAAATCATTATTATGCGACATACATACATATTAAACGACGACACCACTATTGTATTTTTCTTTTTTTCTTAATATTTAAAATTTGTGCCTTATAAAAATGCAAAATTTAAGCGGAAAAATCTTTAGAATGTATTGTTTGAAAATTAGAAAACGATTTACTTCCATTATTCATTAAATGTTGAAAATTTGTTTCATTATATTCATCAAATTTTCTTGTTGTTAGTATTTAAGTTGAAAGACAAAAAGAAAAGAAAGAAAAAAATGATAATCAATTGTGCCTTGTATTAAAAATAAAAAATTAAAACGAAAATTAAACTTAAAGTTTATAATAAAACAAATTTATATAAAATTAAAAAAAAATTGGTGCCTTATTAGTCTCGAAGTTTTTCTAAGCAGAGTATAAATTATATTCTTAATGGATTTGCTTTAATACTTATGGTTTATACAGAAACAACTAACATTGTTATTTGGAAGGTGTTACCTGTTATATATTTTCTACTCTACGGTGCTAATATCGATTCGATTTACAATCAGATTACAGATACGGTCCAGTGTTACAAAAAATGTACGCACTTCAACGCACCGGATACAATAGATTTCCACAGATAATTTGTTGCTCTACGGTGCTAATATCGATTCTATTTGCAGCCAAGTTACAGCGAGAGTACAGACATGGTCCAGTATTACAAGAAATGTACGAAGTTTTACGCACAGAACACTAGAGATAGGCAGAACTGCGCATACAGTAGCTTTCCATCGCTTATTTCATCCGAATAACTCAAATGATAGAAAAGTGGTTGCAGTGACAACATATTGGTCATTCCCTGGAATAATAAAACAATATGTCGATTTGTCGCTCATTACTCCTCTTTCCTTTAACTTACATACAGACATAATTAATCATTGCAACCATTTAGTCAGGATTACTTACATATATTTTGAGTGTTAATTTTATACATAAGTTGCTGAACCTTCAATTTAAATTCGACTTCGAAAGACAGAGAAACTTCATGGCATTTTTTTATTTACAGTTAGGAATCTGCTGAGCGGAAATCGCCGAAATTTTTTTATATCTCGCTTAATAAGCCAACACACAACCTTCTACACCACGATGACTTCAAGAAACTATCCTGTAACTATCTTCCTGATATTCCAACACGTTCGACTGCATAAATAGAGATCGGGTGCGTTCGTAAATTCAGCAAATTTTTGCACCACTGCGGCAGTAATGCCAAGTTTTGTTGCTAATGCGTGATCAGCTGTTGCAGATGCTTGCTACTGCACAATAACTAAACAGAATTTGCTTTTTAGAACGTTCTGCAAAAATTAAAAAAAATGTTCTCCAAATTAACAATAGCAAATATTATTGAAAATTTAGACTGTGGACCTGAGAGCTTTCTATTCAATTATAATAAAAAAAGAATAAGGAAAAAAATTAAAAGACTTCTAGCTATTAAAAAGCAATTAAAACTAAAAAGAAGGCATATTCCTAAAATAAAAAATTACTTTGAAGTAATAAACCGGTATCAAGATGATGTATTCTACAGCCATTTTCTTATTTGTTCCTTTGTCATTTCAAAGTCCGGTTTGATTTCTTTAATTTTTAATAAGATTTTTCCCCGCAATACTGACTTCTTCTTTCTCCCTTCTTGGAAGACCGACTCCATATCCAGTCTAGTTCGTATTATTAATTTTTGTATGTTGAATGTGAAATCTTCCTCGTATAAAAATATAAATAATTAAAATTTTCTATAACAATATCGGTAAAATTTTATTATTTTTCCATTTTTCTGCAAATAAAGCAAAATTTTCTTTTGTTTAATAACTTCTATTTCACGAAACTTCAATGTTGTCGAACAAATGGTTTACCGCGAACTATTGCAACTGAAATCAAACTGTTGCTAAATTTGCAAAAATTTGCGACAGCATTGCCATTTGTCTGCAAAAAAAAAACGTTCGACGCAAGTCACTGCTGCCAAGTATTGCATTTTTGAACATTGATTTTTATTATGCTGCAATGTTGCACAACTACTGCATTTACGAACGTACCCATCATCTAAAGGGTAGTGTTGATTAAAAAAAAATGGTTCTCAGTTGTTACCTGTAAATACATTTTTATATCGCACTCCTCATCTGATTCTCTTACTATTTACACCACTTATAACCGACAGAACTATTTTGAAGCTTCTCGATGGCGTTCCTACCTCCTCTTCTTTTCCAATTTGCCTATCGCCTTCACAATTCTTTCTCTCTCTCTCTTCTAGGACTCTCTTCTCATTGTTCCAATGACAAGTACACATCCTTAAATCTAACCAAACCTCGACGACGTACACGACAATGAAAGTGCTCATTAATGACAGAAGAATATTCAGTTCTTTAATTCATTAGATCATCGTCGCATTGACAAGCTCAATCTCATAATGCATTACAGGCAGAATTCGTTTTTAGCAACACTATCCGTATGTGAAATTCTTTTCCGTCTTTGAGAATACTTTGAGGATTTGCATTGCTATTTCAATGCAATTGGATGTTCAATAAATAAATACACGGACTTAGAAAAGAATGGATGAAACTTCGATCTAAAGATCAGATTGGCATCAACCTTTCAAATTGGAGACGAAGCGCATACAATTTGGTACCAAAATTTACTTTTGTTTGAAATTAACGATGGTAACCCTGGTGAACAAATTATGTTAGATTTAACAGGAATTTTTTCGTAAACCCCTAAGGTAGGCAAAATAGAGTTTTGCTATACAGTAATATTAAGCGTGGCTTTGAAAGTTACCAGATTAATATAACTAAGTAAGCCACAAGAATATGAAGACTTAAAATCAAAACGGAATGTGTATGTATATGGTTTTATTGAAGAGGTAAATACTTACATCAGTAGTGGATAATTTGGGTGACCAATTTAATTCATATTTTTTTGTTTTAAACAGGAGGCAGAAATCTTCGGAAGATACTCAGGCTTCCAACATAAGAATACACGATTCACCATCGCTAGAGCCTACGTACTAAAATCATATTCTATCCCTGTTAAGCACTCTATTACCTCTGGATTACCTTAGGTATTACAATGCGCAGAGCTGGTAAGCTTTTAATCTTTCACATGTCAAATTTTCCCTCTGTATCTCCAACAATCGGAGTTCCAACATGACTTTCGCCAGCTTACAGTCCTATAAATAACGGATAGTTTGGCTTGAAGAACTGGAATATTTCCTGTATTTAGAATACCAATAAAACAAATTTTTTCGTAATTTTTTTTTTCTTTTTATACATATTTTATAATTTTTACTACAACTTTTTTTCTGTTTGATTTTATTTAACCATTGAAATAATTATAATTCTTGATTTAAATATAAACTGTTTTGTTTTTTATTAAAAATATAAGATTATTATTGTTTTTTAGTAATAATAATAAGTAAATACAAATACAGATAATTTAATCTGTAATTATAGTTGTAAACATTTTTTAAATTAAAATTTTATTTCCTTTTTAAATTTGTTTTCATATTATTTCACCATTAACATATACATGCACGCATTATAAATAACATTTATAAATTTTTGTTTTTGTTTTTTATTTTAAATTTGTTTTTAAATGAGTTTAATGTGAAGATTTTGGCAGCTTGTTATAATCTAAATTGAATTAAAAATAAATATTATTTTAAAGAGTAGTTTTTTTCAAGAAGAATAATTATATAAGTAGAGTTGTTTTAAAGTAAATAGGAGGGAAACATTATACAAATTTTTCTTTGTTTTTACAATTGTTAAATATAAAATTAAAATATTTTATAAATGATAAAATAATATACAATTTATTTTTAAATATAGAAAATAGAAGACATTTAAACCTATAAATGTAAAGATTAATTATTATAATTTGATCAGCTTTTATATGTTTTTTAACTTTTATTTTCATATAATATTTTAAGAGTAATAAAAAATTTAATGGTAAATGACTAAAAGATGTAATTAAAATGCTACTTAAAGTTTAAATATTTTTTATTGAGTTTTTTCCATTTATTTTTTTTATTCTCTTAAATTTTAATGATATATTCTTATAATTTAAAACATCATAACGACTTCAATTCCTTTATTGATATATTTTAATTTCTTTTTTATTTCTGTTTTTTAAATACAAATATCATATATAAAATTAATTATTATTAATGTTAAAAAAAAATTATTGAAAACCTTATTGAAACATTTTTTGTTCATTTTATTGGTTATAGTTTTTTTCTTTTACATGTAATTAACAACTTGATATAAATTTTATTTTTTATTAGATTTTCTGTGGTATAACTGGTTTGTTTTTGTATATTAAAAATTTAATCAACTTTTTTTATTTAAACCATTTATTATTATTAAAAACTATTTTAAAACGTTTGAAATCTTTTATTAATTTATCTTTAGGTCTTAATGCATGTTTATTTTACAATTCTAGAAGGACTTAATGCTTATTACTCCTAAAAAAAAAGCTCCTACTAGCTAATGTATTGAGTGAGTCCCTCTCATAAACATTTAATGAGTACTACTGCCATTAATTTCCCAAGTATATTGCACAGAGATTGTACAACATTGTAAAGGAGAATTCAATTAATTGGTCATTACAACCCTTCAGTTAGGATTATGACCTAGCTTCTCACATTAACCATCATGGCTGTGTTAATTTTATCCATGCGTTAAGGGAGCCACAGTATAAAGTCGACTTCGAACAACAGATTTTTGAGACTCTTTTCAAGACAATTTTATTTACTCTCAGAGTTTTTGTCAGAAATCTGCTGAGAGGAAGTCAACGAAGATCATATCATTTTGACCTGGGGTTTTTACCGTGGCCTCACGTCTAATAAACCAACACCCTGCCTACTAGACTACGGGAACTCACTAGACCTTACTCATTCAGTCTAAAGACATATTCTTCTTTACATATTCCTGAATCGACAGTAACTGAAGGACATTATTCACATCCGTCTTGACTCTGTTTTAATAAATCGGCCATTAGATTCCAAGAGAGTGGATATAACATAACTACGATTGTCCAAGAATGTCTGGTATCGGAACAGACATTGAAGGTAACAATGCAGAAGCAGTTACAAAGGCTGGTACAACAGATACTCAATTGAATTCATATGTGAGATTAACATTCCCATGGGCAAGTACGTAGTCTCACAAAAACTTTACTTATTTGCAAAGGAAAGATGGACAATGAAGTCATCTGCACTGAGACCAAACAGATCTGACCCGTTATGGGCATATAAGCAGAATAAAATTTGCAGAGTCCATGTTAGAAACTCATTGTTATAACAGAACAATAAACTCTGAGTGTACATGCCCGTAGGCTAGGAATACCTCACAATGACTTTTGAAGCAGCTGTAACGATGAAGAAAAAAGAGGGGTCTACAGAACATCTTCGCTGAATTAATTCTATAGAAGCTTAGTTTTGGCTTGGGATGAAAATCAATCGTTGGAAAGTGATTGGATGGATGACTTAAAGAGGCTGTTACCGCTGAAAACAACAACAAAAAGTCCACAAAATAACATTTGATGGCTACAAAGTAAAGTTGGTGAAGGTAACTGAGGCTATAAAGGTATCAAAGGAACGTGTTGGACATATTTTAGATAAGTATTTGGATATGCGGAAGCTCTTTTCAAAGTAATAACCGCGCAATCTCACAATCGACAAGAATTCATAACGAATTAGTGATTCTGTGCAGAGTTTAAAGCTGTTCCGGTATAAAAAGCTTGAATTTAGGTGTCGACATGTAACAATGGAGATAAAATGGCTCCATCATTTCATATCAGAATCAAAATAATCATCATCGGTGCAGTGTTTGAAGCTGTTCCACCATAAAAAGTTGGATCTTAGGTGCGGATGTGACAATGGAGGAAAAATCACTCCAACATTTCATACCAGCATCAAAATAATCCTCATCTATGCAGTGTTTGAAGCTGTTCCACTATAAAAAGCTTGAATTTAGACGTCGATTTGTAACAAAGCTGTTCTACAATAAAAACTAGGAATTTAGGTGTGGATATGTGACAATGGAGATAAAATGGCTCCATCATTTCATATCAGAATCCAAATCATCTTCATCCGAGTAGGCAGTACGTAATAAACCGAATGCAAAGTATGCAAGGACCTAATAGTCAACTAGCAAGACTATAGCATTAGTATTTTGGAAAAATAATCAACAGTTAGTATTATAATACATATTACCCTACGAACTTTTCAGCCCAACATAAGAATTTCATTCTGAATTGTAAAATATTCTAAAATGAAACCTAAAAAAAAATAACCGAATTCATAATTTGTTCTTCATGATTGTTTATTTAATAAATAAAAAACGGTTTAGATGCGATAATAAATTATAAATTTAAAACATAAGCTGCTGCTATTCATTACCAATGATTTATAAAAATAAAAATAAAGTATTTTAAGGAAAAAGAAAAAAAAATTAGAAAAATTCTAATGAGAATTCGAAATTTACACCAAAAAAATTTAATGTCTTGAGTTTACTGAGAGAGAACGAGTATGAAAATTAATATACAAGTGTGTAGAGCTAGTTAACTAAAATCAATCTGTAAATACCTATCTATAGATTATAAGCAAATTATTTCCTTTTTTCTTTTTGTTTTTTGTTTAAATGTAAATACTTTACTTAAATATGCATATGCAGTGTATAATAAATGAGTGAATATTTGGAAAATTGCTTTTATGTACGTTATTAAAAAAAGAGAACTTAAATTAATACTTGTCTTTTTTTTTTGTTGTATTTGTATTTATGCATTAACTAGAGATATAATAAATAGCCAGAGAGGGGTATTATTATTATATTATTCAAGTCGGTTTCGTTTAAATAATTAATTTTTAGTTAAAAACAGATTAATGTATCAAAAAAATGTTTTTCAATCTTGTTCAGTTGTTATTATTTTGATTTTCAAAAATGGAAAGGAATTAATAAAGAGAATTCATTATAATAAAAATTGTACATTTTGTAAGTCTTTATAAAGTTTTCTTGGTAAATTTTTTAAGTAGTTTTTATTTTTTTTTTATTTTTTTGTAAATTTGGCGGATTATAAATATTGTTTTTTCTTTGTTCCTTTTTTCTTCTTGCATTTGTTTTGTTGTTTTGATTTGTTATGTAAAACTTAATTACTAAAAGCAAAATATTTTTTATTTCTTTACATTATAATATATGTACCAAATATAATTATAAATATAAGTATATATGTATAGATCTCTTATGTATGTAAATATGTATATAATATAAAAAAAGGAGTACAGAAAAAAGTTTTTATACGTAATAAGTAAATAAGTAGTATAAGATCATAATATTTAAAGTAATTTAGAGAAAACTCAATGTCTCAGGTCTAAGGTCCGCCTGCAGACAATTTCAATTTGGTTCTTCTTCTTTCATCATACATTCATTATCAAATAGCATTCAACAACTTCATTTCACACGATATATTATCAAAGCAGCAATGACGATCATACATTTATGCGTATAATACATCATATACATACATATAAACATTTTACTCCACAACCTTATTTTATTATTATTAATATAATATATAATATTTATTTCTTTTTATTTTAAAACATTAATTTGGCATATATTTGCATTTCTATTAACTGCAAATGAAAAAATAAACATCAGTAACAACGTTTAATTTTAAACACAAAAAGAAAACTTACCCTTTGTCTATATAAATAGGTAATATGGGGTTTTTTATTGGTTCATTGGCGGCATGGGACATATAGGACAACCAGAAGCACCTTTAGGGAAAGACAAGCAAAACTCAGAAAAAATATTTCATATTCAAGTTAATAAACAAACAAACAACAACAAACAAAAAATAATTAAAAGAATGATTTTCTTTTTACATACATATAATAACGTAATCAAGATAATTTACAAGATATTGAAATCCTTAAATTTCAAAACCAGAAATCCTATTTTGTTATGAGATCGCAATATTCATAAAAATAATGTCCAGTATTAGGCAACACTCATTAGAGAATATTCTCTGTAAAGTACAGACATGAAAGCCTTTGCCAGCCTAGTGAGTAGTATGGCTAGTCTGTTATTGTGAGAGCATTGGGTTCTAAACAAAGACTCTGGTTTGTTATACTACACCCAGCATATGGTATTCACCACTCTGCTCGTAGTAATTGTAATTAATAAATAAATGGAAGTATTACTGCCTCCTGTTAGCCGACTGAGTAGTATGCTAGTCTGTTAGTGTGAGAGTCGTTGATTCAATTCTAACCTTATACTCTGGCCTGTTACACTACACCTGCTCGTAATAATTGTAATTAATAAATAAATGGAAGTACAGAAATGTGCTTCGGATCTAGATGCTAGTCTGTTAGTGTGAAGTCGTGGTTTCGATTCTGAACAAAGACTCTGGATTGTTACACTACACCGAGAAGTTTGCTTCTCTGCTCGTAATAATCGTAATTGTATTGTAATTAATAAATAAATGCAAATACTATTTGCAAGCCTACTGGTGTACTAGTCTGTTAGTATGAGAGCCGTTGGTTCGATTCTAACCGTAGACTCTGGCCTGTTACACCACACCGAGCATATAGTCTTTGTCGCACTGCTCGTAATAATTGTAATTGTATTGTAATTAATAAATATACGCAAGAGATGTGTTTCGGATCTTGATGGTGTCCTTTAGTTACTGTCGATTCAGGAATACGTAAATGACGCCTAGACGCCTTCTTACGCTGAATGAATAAGGTCTGGTGAGTTCTCGTTTGGTAAGCCACTTGGTCCTGGGGACTGGTCTAACATGGAGATGGACACAAGAGCCATATCAGGGAATCGTATAGTCTTCCAGCAGAGTGTATTGTCTTTCAGGCAGAAACTAGTACGGCAAATATACCGAAGAGCTCAAAAGTAAAAATTTATGTAAATAATGAAGGCTTATTAAACGTGATATGAAAAAAATATTTCTTTGGCGACTTCCTCTCAGCAAATTTCTGGCAAAATTTCTGAGAGTAAATAAAATTGTCCTGAAAAGTTTCTCAAGAAATCTGTCGTTCGACTGTAGGTCCTGCTACTGATGTATAAAATTAAAACACACAACATACATGGTGTGAGAAGCTAGGTCGTAAACCTGACTGAAGAGTTTTAATGACCAAATTATGTATGTATGAGTTCCCCTAGGGTAAGTCACTTGGTCCTGATGAAAAAACTAAACTAGCGGATTACATGGCCACAAAAGTCTACGTCTGTGATACATTGATTGTAAGAACTCTGGATAGGATAAACTCTTCGATGACCGGGCTATCTTCAGGGAGTGGTCTAAAATGGAGACGGACACAAGAGCTACGTCAGGTAATCGTATTATAGTCTTCCAGCAGAATGTAGTACCTTTCAGGTGGAAACTAAGCTCTTCGTTGACCGGGCTACCTGCTCGGTCTGGTATAACATGCAGACGGACACAAGAGAAATTTCAGGGAATCGCATATACTTCTAGACGAATCTAGCGTACTTTAGATGGAAAGATCTCGTCAAATATATACCGAAGAGCTCAAAAGTAAGGATTGATGTGGGTAATCAAGCAACACTGAAGGCTTTAATGCATTATACTTTTTGGTCAAATTTGGTCTGGAAGTGTAAAAGATTGCTAAGCGTCCTTATGTCGGATTTTCGATTTAGATGATGCTGTGTACTTAGACATTGTGACGTTACTGGCAACGAAGTTGCAGATAAATTGGCAAGATCGGGATAAGTTTTGTACGGTTTAGTTTTAGTTTTGCTCAGTGAAACCAGCAAAAGACTTCTTCCTTAGAATTGTTGAGGAAAGATTCGATTCACATACTAATTGTACATAACGATGTAGATTAGTCTGTAACGTTGCAAGAACCTTATGGCTAAAGTTCAATCCTACAGGTACGAAAATTTGTCTTAAGCATGAGTAAACGGGAGTTACTATAGGAGTCTTACCGGGACATGGCACCTTTACACACAGAACACAAGTATTAATTTAAAACTGCTGAGTGCAATAAGGCTAATTTTTATGCTTCGTTGATTATAAGAAAGACTTGGATACGGCACAATACAGTAAGTTAATGGAGATTTTAATTTAAATTGGCAGTAAACACTGAATATTTAAGTTCTTGAGGGTAGCCGTAGTCCAGCAGGTAAGTTGTAAACGAGAGAAAAAAAGAAAAATAAATAAATCCCATTCGCAGTCGGAATAGGACAGCATTTATATAATGCTTATGATAATTGAACATGTAAGAGTAAAAGATTTAAAATAAGCCAGCTTTGGGCAATAAGAGAATAGTTGTCTTTCAAGAATACAGCGCTACTCGGTACTAATTTGCTTGAAAACTTAATTGAGTGATTCTTATATAAGTCGGTAGTCTAAACTTGGGCCCCAATTGAGTACCACATGTTTTTGTCTCGAGCGAATAATTTTGTGGTTGAAAAATTCGATTTCGAAAATCTAGTTCTATAAGGGAGTGGTGAGAATGGCAAAAAGCTATCGAACACTATAAAGTATTTCTTTATTTTTTTGTACTGGAATAATATTATATGAACATATAAGTTCTGATTGACTTAACATAATTCTTTTCACTACATATTCAGCTTTAGATACTGGCATTAATCTATGTCATATGATTACGTCGAGGGTGTAAGTTGGGTGGCTTTTTAAATAAATTTCTTTATCACAGCAACTAGTAAAATAGAGTATATAATACTGCAGCTGCAAAAATTCTGTATGCAGTAATAAATGATAAGTTTTTCAGAAGATATTTTTTCTGTAAATTGTTTTAAAATTTGTTTTTAAATGCAAATTGTTTTAAGATAAAAAAAAACATTTTTTATTTCGTATAGAAAACTTCTTAATCCTTTATTTTGCTTTATATAACCTTTGAACTAAAATCTCGGAATGCTGCTGACTGGATTCAAAACTTACCATGCATATTGGAATGTCTATGATTGTGATGTAACATGGCTGCTGCTGTGGCATATGGTGGTGGCATATTTGGTTGTTGTAATGGTGGCGATAACGGTCTATTATGCAGCTGTTGTGGTGGGGGATGTGAACCGCCACCACCACCAACACTGCCGCTATTGCCACCTCCACCGCCGTTTGTCATAAACATTTGCAAATTTTGACCACGCATTAAATATGGTGGTGGTGTTGGTGTCAAAGGTGGTGGTTGTTGCTGTTGTTGTTGTTGTGATTGTGTTTGTGGCAATAATTGTGGTGGTGGTGCACTTAAACTTGTTGCTGTTTGCTGTTGCATTGTAGCTGGGTGTAAGGTGTGCGGTGATAAAGCTCGTGTATTACATTGAGAATTTATATTTCGTGTTGCTGCCGTATTTGAAATCTGTTGCAACAGACGACAATCAGCTGCTGTATAGACAGATGACGAAGAGCTAGTATCATGCTGGGCATATGAACAATGCCCGCTGTCATTGGACGATACCGATCCTATACGTATACATTTAGGGAAAAATTCGAGAAATCGTAAATTTCTACAATCAATTTGTTTCAAATTGTTGTTATCTTCATCTAATTACGTTTTAGTAATTTTGAAATTTAGTTTTTTTGTTTTTGTGAGTATAATAGTGAGAAGACGGTTGCAAAAAGAAAAAGTGCATTTGCAGTTTGCAGTTTGTTTTTTATTTTAGAGAAGAGTAGAGTTATTGTAGAAAGAGAGACAAGAGTAAAGAGAATAATACAAGTGTTGAGAACATATTTGTTTTGTGAAAAGTTAGCACCACACCATTAGAATAATACAAATAATATAGTATTTATGTATGTGTTGAAAGCAATAGCAATAATTTATAAGGCAATATTTATAAATAATCCATGTTTTATTATGCTACTACCAACCAAAAGCCATTCCAATATGCATACTTTTGTTTGTTAAAATTTGCAGATTTTCAAATCTGGTGATTTTGTATTTGACTATTGATATGCAAGGAGGATATTACTTTTAAAATTAAGCAAGAACCTAGGTTTAAAGCTAAATAATGATATGAATATGAATGATTCAAGTTATTGTTGATGACAACCATTTCGTATCAAAACAAATTTATTTTCTTGCTATTCATAGGCGATATATATTATACAGAAGGCCTATTGCCACTCCACTCCTACTAAATATATTGTAATTAATTAATTAACAGAAGTATGAAGATGTGATTCGGCTATCGATTTAATTAGTTCCTTACTATCGATTGGGGAATATGTAAAGTGGCAGCCAAAAGCCTTTTTAGAATGAATAACTTGGTCTAGTGTTGGTAACATGACCACAAAAGTTTACTTCTGTGAAATAATACCTGATAAGGAACTCTGAATTAGTTCGAATAATTCTTCATTGATTGAGCTATACTCACTGGCAGATTCAAAATGAAGACAGTCGTAATAGCCTGCTCAATGCCACGGAATCGCACAGTCTCAGATGGAAATTTTAAAGGATTTTAAGAAGTAGAAACTATGTGGAAAATTAAACAGTACTGAAGGCTTTGATAGGACATATTTTTATGTCACATCTGGCCTGGAAGTGTATTAGATGAATAAACATCCTTAAGTCTGGTTATCAAATTAGATTATGCTGTGTACTTGTTCATTGTGACCTTACTGGCAACGAAGTTGCAAATGATTTGGTAAGATTAGGATCAGCTTTGGAAGTAACGATAGTCTTTGTCTTTGGATTTATCAAGGAAATTTGGGATTCACTCACACGTATAGAGATGTACACTGAGCGCCAAAAGTGAGTAAACACCATTGAAATAATTCATTTTTTAGGATAGCGAGAAAAGTAAATGAGAATAGTCGAATAAATTTCCAAAAATAAAAACGTTTATTTATTACTTATAAAATGTTAAAACAAAAACAACAATTCATGATAAAGGAACTTTTTTATACTTAAGAACAAAACTGTTTTATACTTAAGAACAAAAGTGTTGACTCACTTATGGCGCTCACTGTATAGGTCGAACTGTAGGGTCACAAGTCTTATATATCAATTCCTTAACGAGACGTGTCTCCTTTAGACACAGAAACAATATATGGAACAAGAATATCTTTGATTTCTGTGGGTAGGAGCTCCTTGTCTGCATCAAACTCTATTTTTATTCTATTTTCCTCATTGGTTTTCCTTTCTTTTTTTTTTCTCCAAAGGGATTTTTTGCAGTGAGCAGATTGGGTCTCCGATTGCTGCTGTTAATGCAGTGGCCTTCTAACCTTCCAAATCTAACCTGATATCCCCATATTGCAGAAAAAAATAAAAACTGCGTTCCATAAATAACCTGGAACTTTGAACACTAGATCTGGCAGTTAGTTAACGCCTTAGCCCTGCACAGGCCCACAAAAGTATATATCCGATTAACAAATTTCACAAATTTCTGAATCAATGCAAAAGACCGTCTTAAAATCGAAGAAAGATGTCAGACAATTATAAAGATTTTCAACGAAAACAGATTGGTTAAAAAATTTCTGAAATTTGTTAACCGTATGTACACTTCAGTAACTGTGTGTATGTTCTTCTCTTTCGGGCTTGCACATAGGATTAGCTATAGTTCTGCAGAAGTAAATTCCTTTGGGATTAGAAAACCTAATATTTATCCTCTACCTTTACCCTGTAGAAAATTGGATTGAACTGTTGGAAATTGGTTCGTACTTGAGCCCAATAAAACAGTGTTTTTAACCTCAAATGTGGTCACTATATACTGCAAATATTTAAAAAAAAAAGTATTGAATTCGTTAAAGGTTTAAAGGCAAGCACACAACTGGTTTTTCAGAAAGATTAAGCTGGTCAGGACAGATAGCTTGCAGGTGATTAATTGTACATACATTCGGTTTTAATTAAGTACACCTAGAAGCCCCCATAGAATAATTGACGTAATGTTTAAAACAAATAAAAATATTTTCATAGAACAAACTACGTCAACTCGATTCTACAATTAAGGTTTAAATATTTATAAAAGCACAAACTAATAAATAAAAATAAACTTCAAAATAGTTTCGTAAATCGTTTATTTTAAATAAATATTTATTAAGAAAATATTTTTGTTTAATTAGCGCACAATTAAATATTGTTATTGAAATTCTACTAACCCCCCCCCCTTGGAGTTGAGGTAAACATTTAAGCACTTTGATACAACTATACAAAGCCAATAACATCTGACATTGTTATTTTAAGACCTCAATGCAGATCAAAAACAAAAACACATGTTTTTCATTCACATTGGCTTTCATTGTCAGAGCACGCAGTGTTTATAAATAAAAAGCAAAATATAGCGCTACAGCTATTATTAACTTTTGAATGTCAAATATAGCACAGTCAACTTTAGATTAAATAAATATAAGCGTGTTATTATTATTATAAATAAAACTACTATGAAAATAGACCGTTTAAACCGTTTCCTCTTAACCTATGAATTTAGGTAATAAACACTATTGTACTTATAAATTGAATGAAGTTAGTAAGCCTACATACAGTAAGACTACATTTATTAAAACTACTTACAAATGTAATGAATATTAAACTACAGAGTATATTTGGAGAGATAAAAATTAAATTGTTTCATAAAACTTACCAGAGGTAACAGATTTCCTTAAAGGTAAATCACGAAATGTGGTAACACTACTACTTTCTAAATTTAAATCCACCGAAGGCAAAGGAGGTGGCGGAGCTGGAGTATCTGAATGAGAACGTTCATGTATGGAACGTGGTGGTGGGATTATGGAAGCTGCAATTGATTAGAAAACAAAAACAAAATATTAATTAATATCAACACACATTTCTTGGAGTAATTAACTTCCTACCTGGCATGGAATTACTACCAGATGCCAAACGTCTATGTGAACAGGGACTGGGAATAGGTGTTGTAATAGCCGCTAAGGCTGCTGAGGCTGATGGATTAAAATTGTGGCCATGCAAATGATGGGGCTGTGCCATTAGCGGTATATTACCGGGCAAAGTAGCTGCTGGTCGGGGAAAGGGCTGGTGTGGTCGTATTTTTGTCGACTCCGACAATGAGAGTATTTTACGTACAGCTTGCGGTGAAGCAGTACCGAATTTCGGACAATTAGGATTCATATTATTGCGGCGATTGTCACTAGTCGACGAGGTAGAGGAGGTGGTCGAGAGGGTAGGCGATGAGGGATGTCGTCTCCGTAGAGATAGCGAAGAATTTGGAGCGGAAGAGGAATTGGAAGTATGCGAATAAATGCTTAGTTGATCACCACCCGAACGTGATGAGTTACCTCCATGTTGTGAAGACGTAGAGTTCGTGGATGTATGGGCAGGTTCACATTCTAAGGAGAATTTATGTAAAATGTCTTCATCGTTGATAATTTTTAAATTGTTTAGATAGGCTTTAACCCGTCTAACCATTTGAGCCTCTTCGAACATTTTCTTAGGATTGGGAGCCGCTGTTGATTTTTTCCGCCGCTTAATGGTGGCGTTGCCAGCATTGGCTGCTATTATGGTAGGCCCTTGATTGGTGCCACCTTGTGAAGTTGACATTTGATTTAATGAAAACATTGCATTAGAAGGAGACTGACCTTTTAATTCCAATATGGCTAATAGATCATACGGCGAGGAACACATATGCGACAGCAATCTCACCTCTTTGGCTATCATACGCAGCTTCTCAAAATTGATTAAATCCTCGACCAAGGTGTCATTACCCAGATGTATGAATGTTAAATCTTTGCGTACAATGGGATAAAATGGTAAAATTGGATGTTGATTGAGCAATTCCGATGAAACCAGTTGTCGGTATTTTGACATATTGCGTGAGGGATCCATAAGATCTTGCAGATCGGAGAATAGCCGTTGATATTTTGAAGGTAGCTTTTCCCAAGTCTGCCTTAGGCGTGAGACAGCAGCATGACCAAGACCGGAAATAATGGCAAACATGGAATTAAAATTGCGACATTCCTTGCAATGGCGGGCTATTTTGATAAATTGTTTTACAATTTTCATGCGTCGCACAATATTATGTTCGCCACAAATTTCGGTGACCACCCAGAACATTTCACGATTAACCAATTCCGAAAATTTACTCAACATGGGCACTCCATATTTGGTTTTCAAATTAAACAGATCATCTACATACTCTGTAGATTCAATTTGACGAAATATGCTAAAGTCCTGCAAGGTAAGCTGAATGGCCAGCTCGTAGGCATTGAGTTGTAGGAAGTGAACATTCGATTCTCGTACCAATTCCAAAGCCAATTCATCGGGTACTAGGGTTTCAGAGATACCATTTGTTTTCAAGTAATAACGCGAAGCAAAACCAATACGTTCTGCTAAATTTTGCAATTGATCCGGCAGTCTGCGCTGCTTGACCATGCCACCTTCGCCCACACTAACTTCGCACAAAGAGAAATTCGAACTGGGATCATGTATGCCGAATTCCTGTAGAGCTAACATAACTACCTCATGAGCAGTGGTTTCCTTGTTGATCAGTAAATATTTACAGGTTTGATCAGCCTTAAAGACTTTTAAAACATGCTCCGGATAGTCGGGCACCAAACTGCCAGTTGTAGAAACAGCTGAAGGTCTGTGCACCGATGCCGATAAATAATTACCCGGATTACAAATGTTTAGAACATTGTTATTAGGAGCTGATGTTTCCTCATATTGTAAGGAAGTCAAATCTGGATTCGATTGCGATTGGTACAGGCGGCCTGTGCCGTGAGACGAAGAACTAGCACTGCTTAAAGATCCTGACTTATGTTTTTCATTGCAACCAACATTTAGCAAAGCATCGCTGGAATCATTTAGGTTAGAGGCTTGTAGGCCTGTAACATTCTTGTGTAGTAAATTCATTTTAGCCAAAGCTATTTTCAGCCTTCTTTTAGGAGCCAGAGTCATAAAGCCTCCACTTTTAGAATCACTTTGTAAGCCATTGCCATCTTTTTTGCCGGAGGCATTTACACTTTGCAAAAGATTATTCATAAAGTTTGAGGCCATATTACCCGAGGAGGATGTTTGTGTAGGCGTACCAGGGCTTTGTATAGCTCTATCCGTTTGATCTTCTCCCGAAGACGAATGTAGCAACATATCAACCGAACTTAGTCTAACAATATGAGCTCGATTTGCTGCAGCTGCAGATAATTCATCTGTGGTGGAATCAGCTCGTCCATGTAACTTAGCCACATCGTTGGCACATATACGACGAGGACTTCTCAACGATTTTGAACCCAAACCGGATACATTGCCGTTAGCCGAATTTAAGCCACCATTGGCTGTCAATTCTACGGCCTGCATCATTTCCTTGAAACCTAATAGATTGCTTTTTACCGTTATACTTAAATGGGTACTGCTCATTAAAATTTCCAAAGCTCTTTTACTGGTCACATGTTCAAAGCTTTGACCATTGACTTCGTGGATTTGGTCTCCTCTCTTTAAGCCAGCTTCTTGAGCCTTTGAACCCGATTCAACATGTGATATATAAATGCCACAGCCTCCAGTAGCAACACAAGCTCCTCTCATTTCATAGCCTCCTATAATTTTAAAATTTAATGATTCATCTCTTGAACTTCTAGTCAAAATACAAGATCTCATGCGCGCCTTAGCGGCACAGGCTATATGCAGTAGCCTAAGTTGACTTAACAATTTTTTTCTCTCTAGACCAGCCTCAAATATTTCCAAAAATTCCATCATCTCGTGATCAGCCTCAAAATCGGTAAAATGATTGTTTACCCATAACAATACGACACGTGTAACACGATCTCTTATCTCTTGAGCTGTGGCATGACTGGCAAATCTGGGCACTGTTTCTGCACCATTTGCGTCAGCCTCAAACCAAGATAACAGCTTATCTGTTACTTCTTGGGAATTTTTTATGAAAATTCTATGCGTCAAAAGGAAATCTTCCACATAAAATGGATCAGTCATAGAATTTTCCTCTACCAGCTGTTGTAGTAAACGCTCTGGCGTGCCTCTGATTACAACATGGCCACGTTTGGCATTCGAACCGGCTGCCGACGAATTATTACCAGTTGTGCCGTGTGCATCGTTTGTGCCTATTTGTCTTAACTCGGTCACCATAACAACACGACCATTCTCATCTTCATGTCGTCGTATATTTTCTTCACCCTGATGTTGTATTCGATAATAGTCTGTTTGGGTTATACACACAAACTGACAATCATCACATTTGGTACGCATTACACCCTTATGATAAAGTTTATCCATTGTGGGTAAAATGCCAAAGGAATCACCAACTTGTAGTTCTTCCCGTTCGCCATTGGCATGTTCGATTTCTACGACACCGTTGATTAGAACAGACCAGGAATCTAATTCCTCACCATCGGACATTACGACAGTGCCCGCCTTGTCGACAACAGCAAACACCATAACCGAACACAGCGCTCTTCGTACGGCCAAAGTGATATTTGTGAAGGCCTTAAGGCCTTGTGTAAATTCAAGAAGTATTTCAACATCTTCTTCGGTACGTTCTGAAGGATCTTTTTCCAAACAATCTCGTACGGCATCACGGACATTGAGACTCTGAAAAATGATGAAACAAAAAAGATAGAAAAGTTAGTGAATATTTCCGTGGATGTTTTAAAGGATTTTTTTGGAATTTTAAAAGTAAGCATGGTGCCTCCATACATACTAAATAGTTGCACAACAAGAAATTAATTTTCAACGTGTAAAAGACTTAGGGAAACTATGAGCAGAACGATGAAGTGCGGAAAGATGTCTCCCATCACCAGTTCTGTTTAGTATTATTCTAGGACACAAAAGATATTTTATAATGGTGTAAAGCATTGTTAGTTCCAGCAGGACGTGTAAAATAACTTCAGCATAGGAGAAGATTTTAGCTCTCTTTATCTCCATGAGCTTCACAGGCAGATTTTAAAGGATATTTTTCGTTTAAAGATGCTGAAAATGTAAGTGAATAACTGGCTTCGGAACACATCTTCCGGACGCAAACTATGATCAACCATATCCTGTGGAAACGAACAGCTCTAACAATCTTTACAGATTGAAATAAAAGTAAGTAAAAGACGCCAGTTTAGTTTAGACTGCCTTTAATCGGAAACCAAGTTGGTTATTGTGAAAAACACTTGAGAGAAAAAAGGATAGACAGGGCAATGTTCGAAAATATAGTCTGATGTTGACAAAGAAAGGGAAATAGAAGGAAGGAAAGAAATAAAAAGAAAGATGGAATATGCAAGATGCCATACTTTTCTTGAGATAAATACTATTATACTACATATATATACATGGCTCTTTCAGTCAGTCAATTTCGTTCACGAACCCTTTTAAAAATCTCAAGCTTACAGCCCGGCTTCCTTACAAAATGTTAGTTGCTTTGTGTTTGAAAAAAGTATCGTGTTCCATAATGCCGCTGTACAAAATGTATACAATGTATTCTATTTCAAAACGTCGTCAATGTGTATTTTTAACGCAGTCAAAAAGTAATCAGGCATTGGATTTATAGTTGATGCATTGTTTGGTTACTTTGCATATCTACATAGTTTATATACAGTAGTAGAACTGCATACAATCTTTGTATTGATACATTTTGTAAGGCAGCTCCCTTCAGATCTATCAATACCTCAACAACTTGGCTACCAATCCATTTCCGCTTGCTTGATACTTAACTTGCAGACGAGGACAGGGAGATAAGTTTCTCGCAATCATACAGTTCGATCTATGCAAGATTGGCAAGTGAATCGAACTCTCTCACACGTTTGCTTTCAAAGCTGATGCTAAACTTGTCAGTTTATTTGCAATCTCGTTGCCAATGATGTTGCAATGACCAGGTCCATTCAGATACATAACATACATAATTGGTCATTACAACTCTTCAGTGTGTTAATTTTATACATGAGTGATGTGTTATTGGTTTGGATATAACTTTAGACAACAACTGAACGATATCAAGAGGATTGACATAAATTGTTGACCACAAGGAAAGCGGAGAAGAGGTTGCCCAACACATAAAGAGGAGACAGCAGCCATTATAGACGACTGCTGGAAAGTGTTATAGGCTATGGCCTACAATAAGTATACGTTCAGTAAAATTATCGAGCTCCCATATTTTTTCGCAGGATCGAAACGAACATATGTATTTATATAAAATCTGTAAGGCCAATCGCTGCATATTTCCTTCACTTAAATGCATTTACAAACATTTAAAACAATTTACTATTTTCGTTGTTAACGCCCAATGTTAAAACTTTCTTTTCATTTTAAATGCATTTAATTGCCATTTTGCCTTTCAATAAAAAATAGTTATTGTGTTTTACTTCACATTAGACTTGTTTTTTGTTAACTAATTTAACTAAATTAACGAAAACATTTTTCTTTTTTTTTCATTTTCTCATAGTGTAGTAGCATATTTATGCCATATCAAATCTGTCGAAAGGTCTACGACGACGTTATTTCAAATAAAAAAATAGAAAAAATGGTTTTCTTTGCATTGCTGCATGAATATGGTATTCGAGCGAGTATGATCGGTTTCTTTTAATACCAACAATAGCAGCATTTAATACAGTTACTATTTTTTTTATGATTTTTTCTTTTTTTCTTTATTTACTTATTTTTATTTTTGCTAGATATTGTTGTTGTTTTTATGATTTTTATTTCGTTCATTGTCCCACTTTAGGTTAATCTTGTTGTGTACGAATGTTGTTCTTTTTGTACACAATTTTTTACACCATTTATTATTATTGTTATTATTGTTGTTATTTTTTTCATACATACATATATATGCGATACGTATGTATGTATTATTGCTACTTTTATTTGTCATTTAGTTGTTTCAGTTGTTGCTATTATTACTGTTGTATTGTTAGGTTTTATTATTTATTGTTACTCTGGTACCTAGTACATGCATATCTGGTAGAGAGAAAAGTAAAAAAAAGACTGTAACATCCAACATGAAATATAATAATAATAGCTAAACTTATCAGCATTAACATCATAATTATTATCATCATTATCATTCACGTTAGGTGCAATTTATATATTATAGTACTGTGTTGTTTTTTATAAACAATTTAGGGTCTGACTGGCATACAGATTGTCAAACGTTGTTGATTAGATGATTATACAATCCGTGTATAACAACAAAACCATAACAAAAACAGCGTAACGACATAAAAATAGTTGTTGTACTAAACAAATTTACATAAAAATAATTTTATTTTTATTTTGGAAGATACACGTGATTTATTTTAAAACAAATTACGTTTTTTTTTTAATAATAATAATGTTGTCGATTTCATTGTAGAGTTGTCTGTCGTTTGTTTATTATCTAATGCCTACAAATCATACATATTTAAAACTTTACGATGCTATTTCAATGGATGTCATAGTATATTTGTCTATAACAAATTACGATTCCTTTGTTCTACAATACAAAGAATATATAATTAATTATAAGGAAGTTAGTTTAATATTATAAAAATAAATTTTAATTGCTAAAAGGCGCTACAAAAAGAAATTAATTTTTATTTTTGCATGACAATAAAGGCTTTAGTTTGAAAACTTGTTGTTGCCATATTGAAAAATATGCAGTTCTATGCCTCTTCTATATTAAAAAATAAATCAATCAATCTTTCGTGTTTTCAAAAATGCGGAATTATTCACCATAGACCGGAATAAATAGTAACTACTTGGTGTTAGCTTGATATTATAAGGCGGTCGCATAAGAACATCCTATACAAGCTCCCCGAGTTTCAGGCATATTACTACTGGTATGTGTGATTGTCCTGAAGGCGCACAACTTCTCTCCTATTGTCGACATAAGTTCAAATTAAGAGTTTGTCCTTCTAAGAATCAAACTCATTGAAGAGATGCTCAGCCAATACCATCAAACACAATTTAAATTCGACCTGACCATTAATCCTGGTTTGGACAATTGTTACGTTGGATTACAGGGATTTAAATCACGACATAACTTGAGGTGAGGTTATCGTATCAAAATTTGTTTTAGAAATATCAGGATTTCATTACATTTCAGCAGCGATTACTGATGGAAATTCTTTTCATTGGTTCGAAACTATTTTTCAACATTGTCTAGTGGAACTATTAAAGGGTCCGCAAATAACTTTTTTTTAAATGCTTAAAAAAAAACTACTGAATATTTTCTCAAATTTCTTTTTTTATTTGAAAGTACAATCCTTCCGGTTAATAATGGAAAATAATTTCATTCAAATGACTGCCTCGACTGGCCATGCAGTAGCCTACACGATCGGTGCAATTTTTAAGCACATTATCGATTGTGTGCAGCTGTACTGTACCAATGGCTTCACGAATATTGTCATTTAGAGCGTCAATTGTCTCTGGATTGTCGGCGTAACACTTATCTTTGACGGCACCCCACAAATAATAGTCCAACGGTGTCAAATCGCAGCTCCGAGGTGGCCAAATGACATCAGCTCTGCGGCTGATAATGCGATCTTCAAAAACAGGGCGCAAAACATCGAGTGTAGCTTCGGCTGTGTGGCACGTAGCGCCGTCCTGATGAAACTAAATGTTGCCAATATCCTCCTCTTCAATTTTAGTGAACAAAAATTCGTTCAACATGGCCCGATAACGATCGCCATTGAACGTAACGGCCACTCCTTGCTCATTTTCGAAGAAAAATGGCCCAACTATGCCTCTGGACCAAAATCCACACCAAACAGCGACTCGTTTTGGGTGCGTCGGCTTTTCAATTTTTTTTTTTTTTGCCAAAATCGGCATCTTCTGTAAGTCGATCGCAGGCGGACCCGATACTTACATGACTGTCAGACACGCGTTTTTCTACTATCGAAGTAAAAACTGCGTACACAAGTGTACTTAATATCTTTCCAACACCAGTTAGTGGAATCCAATCGCAGCGTTACAACACGAATGCGGAATTCTACAAGTCATTAACGGGAAAAATGTGGATTTCTTTTTTTTACAGCAACTCTTATTATAGAAAGTGCAGAAGTAAAGTAAATATTTTAATATTTTATAATGTCGTCATTGTACTTTCATATCGTAACAGACAATAGCACACCTTAAGAGTGACGAAGTACTGTTCAGTTGAAACATTTTTGGTTTGTTTTTTTAATTACAACATGAATTTCGTTGTCGCTTTTAACTTTATTGTATGCCAAGAGCGCGAATGATTAAAGTTTTGAGCAACTTAAGGTATTCCAAAAAGAGGGATTTCGAAAGAGAACATCGTCAAACGATGGAAGTCTCTGTTAAACTTAGCACTAGTACCCCAAGTGATAATGAATAACGAAGCCGATTGTGCCGAAGTGGTTATAAAACATTTCTGGTGTCCATAGAATTCACAACAAACAAAAAGAAAACAGAGTAGTATCTTTAGTGAGAAAAAAACAACTACGGCAACCCTCTGTCGATAATTTTTTCTTTTAAAATTGGTGAATTAGGTCCCAAACACTGTTAATTTCAAGAGGGTGGCTAGAATAGCTTAAGCACGGGTGGAAATTTAAGAGCCAGTGTCTTTGATATATTTCCAGGGAGGTATAGACAAGGATTTTTAAAAATTTAATTGTAAAACACTGGTATACTGTGACACCAGCTTCGGCAGCAAGATACCTTCCGTTACGGTGATTAGAATTCTTCTTTTGGATTCGTAACTTTTGTAAGTATTTGAAGCTAATATTGCAGAAGCGAGGGACACTTTGAAATGCCGTGAAACAAGCACAAATACATGTCAAACCGTCTTTATATAAACAATTCCTTCATCATAACATAAACTGCTTCGTGAAAACATAATTATTTTTTCTAATCACATGCTTGTCCATGCACATAACAATATTATTTTTGTGCCACCTTGTACCATTTACTTTAATAGTTAATGATGTTTTAAATATGCTAATAATTAAATGCCTATTTCATTATGTCTGTATGGTTGTATAATAATTTGAAAACTTACGTCCATTGACTCTGCCAAATCTTCTTCATCTGAATCGACAGTTGATTCGACTAAACCAGAGAAATCTATCTCTTCACCATCTAGTGATGAACCATAAACCGATGCCATTGTATCACTGCCACTGTATGCTGAACTTGTATCACTTGAATGTGAACCACGATTGCATTTTTGATGCAATTCTGGTCTAGAGGGTGGTTGATACTAAAAAATAATAACAGAAAAAAAAAATGAAAATGAAAATTCAAAATATTAAAGAAGAAAAACTCAATTAATAAATGCATCACTATTGTCCACGTAATGTGGTATTTTTTTTCTTTCATACAATAGTTTGCTCTCACAATTCTTTTTTTTTTTTTTGCTTTTTTGTAAAATAAAAAAAAATTAAATTTTTAAAAACGTTTACTTACATGCTGTCGTATATGATGATATGGATCCATTAGTTGTATAGAGGCCACAACTTGTTAAATATTTTATGGTTTTTTTTTCTCTGCTTCTTCTTTCTTTTAGTATGTTGTACTTATTGATGATGTGTTTGTTGGTTTGTTTAGAGGGGTTTTGTTGTATATATATGTATAGTAGTTTAAAAAGTAAATATATTTTCTTTTCCTTTATTTTTCAAAATTTAATTGTATTTAAAATACATTAAACTTATGATCCATTTACTCTGGAGTATCTTCTTTGAAAGTTATTTTGTGATATGTTGCATAAAACTTAATGATTTGTAATTATTACTTCAATAAATATGTATTTTTAATTCAAAATATGTTTGATTTGTACGTTGATTTTAATTAATTCTTCTTTTAGAGTCCTTTTATTTGGCATAAAACGACTTTGTTGCAGAATAATTCTTATGATTTTTGTTTTATTTAAATGGAAGGTGTTTGTTATTTGTTGTTAATGAAATCGAGGCCTGAAAAAAAGCAAGAATAAAGAAAAGATGTTATTAATTAAAGCATGCAAAAAATAATTAAGAAATTCGTTTACATTCAATACGAAATAAACAATAACAAGTAATAAATTTTATAACACAAATTAATAAATAAGTTATCATCATTTCAGAGATAAAGAGTAACCTATTTTTAAATGAAATGCTTTAAAAATTTTTATGGCTCATTTAAACGCTTTTAATTCTTTTCCTTGGTTTCATTGGCTTCTTAATACGCCAAATGTTTTATTTATTTTAAATAAGCAATCTAAGTTGACGACCTAATTGTGATACTCGTTTAAATCGAAAACTAATCCTTGTTAATGCCAGTTACTGGCCCCAACCAAATGCATAAGCACCCATAGAAACTGCCTAAGACAGTACTGCAATTGCCCAACTCTTTATTATTGTTCTGAAGAAGTATCTTGAAATTCCTCCTATTGTGCTCCACTCAAATTTTATAGAGTATCCCCACAACATTGCCCTTTCAAACTTCAGCATACTGTTCGGTAAAAACAGCGACAATTCCCTGTCGATCACCTAATAAGCATTCAGGCGTTCCCTTCTGGAATGCATTAACAATCCAAGTTCCTTTAATTTTTAAGGTTCCAAGAATGTGTTTCGATGATTCGTTGTCATGATGCTCTGAATCCAATAGATTCAGAGAGAGGTCGGTAAACATATTCCTTAATGGTGTTTATACATCGGGTACTCGTTTATAAAAAGATGGATAAAAAAATTATACTTTCATCATCACGGAATCTACATGTTGAGGTCGAGACAATGCCCATTCTGAACGTGTGTCCACAGTATACAGTGTCTTGTCAAAAGATCGGTTACCAAACTCAGATTATTCCTCTGGTTAGTCTGATGCATGACTCGGATCTCCTCTTAAGGTAATTTCCCAATAAAAGCTTTGTCATGCGCTTCAACAGGGTGAAAGCTACCCTCATCGCAACCTCGTCTACTTCATCATTGCCAAAAATTTCCACATGACCTTTGATCTAGCAGAGGGTAACTATATTTCACCCACCTAGTTGACGAGAGAGTGCCGCTCACGAGAACCTTAAACCTGGATTCACCTATGTTGTCTGGACAAAATTTTTGTTCTGAGAATTTTCTGCAACACGATTAACCCATTTCGAAAGATTTGTCCGTTGAGTGTTGTTACTAAAAAATTTTTTCTCTCTCTCATGAAGATAATTGTCAAACTACTTATAAAAAATGTCGTGGTGACAAATATTTTGTTCGAAAACATATGTAGGTGAAATCAGCTTAAGTCATGAAGGATATAATAGAGATGGTAGTGTAAGTTTTGATGTGGATTTGCTGAACCCTATCGCAAACTTTTTATTTGAATGTATGTACATATGTATGCTGTCAACCAACAGCAGATTTGGGTAACGAAAACTATGACCAATAGAAGAGGAATTTACTTCATTAATACATCTTACATATCATAGCAGCTCATCTGAAGATGTATTACTTTGGGTAGAAGGAATAATAAATTCATTACATTAGGGTCTTACAACAATTGATTGCTTCTAAACAGAAAGGAGTATTTCTATGAAAGAGAAACAAGTTATCAAATCAAATGATGAATATTTGAACTGAATGCTGTCATTCTAAGGGCCATTATTACAACTTGCCGTTAACTACAGGAGGATTTTAACGGGCATATAAATTGTTTTTCATTATTATACGCGGACAATACGGTAGAAGTAAGCGTTAAGCTAAATGGAGGATCATCCTACCTTTAACTTTTAAAGTTAAGTTTATGTTTGAACTTAGTGTGTGGTCTGCGTAATTCATCTGCTTCCCATTATCCCCTTTCCTACATCCTCTTCTTTATATCCTATTCTCTCTATTATCCTTCCCTCTTTAAGGACGTTGTACAATGGTCCAATTCGGCCTCCAGGTACTGTACTTGTCTTAATTGACAAGTACACGTCCTCTAACCTAACCTAACCTTACGTTTGAACTTGTCATATTATATATTATTTTCAATATGGCAACTTCGAATATAAACAAAAATGAGCAAATACAACAAAGAAAAAAAAGAAGACCGTCTTGCCACTGCGTTTAAAAAAAACTTGTTTAAGTGTGCAGTGTTATCGACATTGCTTCGGCACTGCCATATTTTTGAAAAAGTTAACTTTATTTTATCTGTAGGTTGTAATAACGAAAAGAAGTTAAAGCTGACTTTAAAGTTCACTTTAGCTAAAGTTACCTTTAACTAAACCCAACTTTAACGGCAAGTTGTAATAATGGCCCTAAGTATTGTAATAAATATAATGAATTTCGTTTCTGTTTATTTAATTCAAATGTTTTTAACTAAAATTTTATTTAGTTTATAACTAATTAAACTACAATAAAAAAGAAACTCTGTATGTTAATTTAGATTTCTTGGAAAAATTGGAAAGATTTTGCAATAGGTGTTAAAAGCATATGAAAAAAAAATATGAATTCACAGTCAAAGCTGAACCAATATCGCTTTGGGTTATAAAAGTTTAAATAATGAAAGTGTGTTGTTGTTTTTTACAATTTTATTTATATTTTTGAACTTTAAACTTGTTTTATAGCATTTTTAAACAATATTTGCAAGTACAAACTTCTATTATTTTATTTTTAATTTGACAAAAACAATTAAATTTTTACTACCACTACCACTTATTTTATCAACAGTGTAGGTAATTATAGCTTTTGCTATTAAATTTTTGCTAATTAATGGAATTCTGTTTGAATACATATCTAAAAAATAAAATGGAAAAAAAATTCTCCCTTTCTGTTAACTAAACACCACATATTGTATATGTAAGTATGTATATACGTACGTAATGCTTTAAAATTGAATTATTTTTATAATGAAATTGAAATACTTGGTAAACAACTTTTATGCAACTCAAATAACGTTGACTATAATAAATAAATATCGCAGTATGGCACATGAGAAAAAATCAAAAATAAAATATAAATTTAAATAATTGTTGACCACCACCATCACTCACTCACCACTCACTTATAATATTCAAAAAACACACTCGTGTTGTTATCTCTTTGGGTAAACAATCACTCATAGAACCGTGGAAAAATAAATAAAATTGCAAACAAGAACGCAATGATGGCTGTTTATATTGAACATAAGAATGAATGTCATTTATACGAAATCAACCCTCCTACTTGAATTGAAATATGTATGTATACTCATCATTCTTAAAAATGTGTATGGAAACAAGATATGAATGAAGCAATCCATGTTAAAAACTGTACAAATTAACGAAGAGGATTAAAGAGGATTATCCTTAATAACAGCAGATCATCGATTGTTGAAGATAAGCCAAGGTTAAAAGCTAAAAGTAAAAATCCTAACAATTATCGCATAAGGAGTGCGCATGAAAAAATTTTCTGTCGTAATCTTAACGTTTCAATCTTTATTCAAATTAAAGGAAATATTGTTTAAGTTCTAATGCTTAAAAACATCTTTAAAATGTTCTAACACAGCAAAAAAAAAAAAAAATAATCTATTCCATGACGTTATCTGTTATCAATTTAGGATCAGTCCTCCCACGCCAATTACTTTCTTTTCCATTTTTGACTTAGTTTTCTGTTTCTTTGAACATTTTGTTCTACTAATAAAGCTTAACACCTTTTAATAGTCCATAGTATTGGGAAATTTGGTGAATTAGCTTGATTTGGGTATATAAACAATACGATCCCACTGTAGTTCTTTTTGTGTACAGCAAGCTGAATAGGAGAAGGAATATCGAGGAAAGCATGAAAAGGTGTCTGAAGGCTTTACAGCAGTCTAGCAATTCCATCGCTGAAGTTGGTAACTGCCGCCTACATCTGTCATTAGTTATTATATGGGTGGATAAGAGCAATCAGCGCAGGATCTTGACTAAGGTACAGGGGTTTGAATCTTTAAGTATTACCGGAGTTAGGAAAAGTTTTCCCTGATACAATTCTCAGCTTCAATCGCCTCAATAATTATGTCAAGCATGGTGAGGGGCATAGTGCCACAATAATGAAGCATAATGATGTCACAATGAACAGAGCGCCCACCTTCACTCTGATATTCTGAACGCCTTTGCTTCATTGAAAGGGAAAAAACTTCTGGATCGAATCATTAACTTTATGGTTTTCAAAGCTATGTTTATCACTGGATTGAATTCTCATTCCAAATGGGGCCCTAAATCACGGGAAACTTCAAGTATGGTGCACCAATTCTTACGGATGGGCCGGAACTGAAAGGGGCCACTGGTGCTGACGTGGTTTGTGAGAATTTCGAACTTGAGATTTATTATACACTGGATGGAAACTGTAGTTTTTTTCAGGATTTCAAAATTGGGCTTTATGGAACTTTAGCGTTTTTCAGACGGAAATCTAACTTGTTCTTAAGGTTCTTGTGTTTATGTCCGACCTCGCTATCTGACAAAGCTGATTCATACGCTGTTTTCGACTATGCCCTGAGAGCTATAGGCTGGGTTTGGTGTATGGCGACGTTTGCGACTGTAAAAACTCGAGCCTTAGTTGGATTTCCGAGCATAATTATATTTCGAAGAACGAGATTATATTCGAGTTTAATTAGGTTCGCTTTCGACTGATAGTAAAGGTTGGTAGAAAAAGTTAAATAAGTCTAATGTCGGGATCTCTACAAAAATAATAGTCGTTCCGGGCGATCAATTAAACGTATGAAGCATTTAAGTGCCATACCTATATTTATCGGACAGCATTCACAGGTTTATCAGACATCACCACTAGGCAAATACTGAAAAGGATTTCACACCTAAAATCTGGAACAAAATTTCATCTCCACGACATTGGACCTTTAATCCGGAATGACAATAGCCACACGGCAAAAGATTGTCAACTTAGTTACGGCTGTTGGTCCTGACCCTCGAATCTTCCACCTCTACAGACTCATCGATAGATAGGTCAGGGAGGAAGAGCAGAGGCGTTGGGGGACTGGATCGGATTGTTATGTTTCTCGATGTCTATGGCCTGCCACAGACAATGTAAGAACAGGTTGACTATTGGGCTTGCATAAGGCCAGTTTAAGGTTAATCATATGGTTCATCACAGGGCACTGCGAGATTCGATCGCTGACGGGGATCTGGAACAGATCCCAGCCGGACTACTGCAGGGTATGTAGCGATGAGGAGGAGTTGGAGACTGTCGAGCACCTTCTCTGTAACTTCCCAGCCCTTGGTAGGTTGAGGTTGAGGACCCTTGGCAGGGTTTGAATTCTGTATCGAGAGCCAATATCAAGGCTCTCCACAGATTCATTAGTAACTTGAGCTGGTGTACTCGCGTTCTCCCATTTTGTGTTGTTCTGGCCTGTGTAATTCCTTCGCTTCCCATTCTGCCTTCCTACTTCCGCTCCTTTTCCTATCTCCTCTTTTATCCTTCCTTCTTATGTACAATGGGTCAAATCGACCTCCGGGTACTGTACTTGTCTAAATTGACAAGTACACGTCCTTTAACCTAACGTAACCTAGTTACGACTGTACAAATTGTGAGTTTTTTTCCACATATAGGAACTCACAGTCTCAATAGATCTGTTTCAACAAAAGCTAATTAATTTCATTGAAGAACAAATGGATAGTTTTGATAGAAAAAAAAATCAGTTTTTCAAGGAAAAAAGATGATTACACAATCGAACAAAATTTATAATTTTGCCCTTGAAAATCGACGCTTAGGAAATGGAGAAATAGAATCTTAACATTTCTCTCGCAATAGTGTGGTCAGAAAGCGACATTTTTCTATGAAATTGTAGATGAAATTGCGGTTAACGTCAACAGACTAGATATTATCACAACATTTTTTTTATATTCTTGCTAACACGAATATCACCAGTATTTGGTTTCAACAACAATAAGAGGCATGTCATTAAGCTCGTAAAACAATTAATGGAAGTATAATTTAACGAAATTCTTATGGAATATTATCTGTGGGGCTACTACCACTGAGACAAAGTTTTCTCCAAAAAAACGACAACAATTAAAGCCTTGAAAGATAAAGTTAGGCATGATATTTCGAAACAGAGTTATAAACGTGTCAAAATGTTGCAAAATTTTACTAAAACTATGGTTATGTGTAGGAAAGCATATTTCTTTTGCCAGATTTCATCTTTGACTTATTAAGTGTAGAGCTGCTTGTGATACAAATTGCTATTCCAAGTGTGTATTTTTTTCGCATCTCCATCTCAAGAGAGCCTGTTTTACCAAGACTGTGTTTACTTTATAAGAAAAAATCCACTTTTAAAGTCATACAAAGATAACAGCTGTTGTCAGAGTTATAGATATGAGACCAAAATGTTTTCTACTATTCAACGAAAGTTGTTTTGTTTTAGCATATGTATGTATACATACATATATATGTATGTGTGTGAATTTATAATTTTTTTTATTGACAAAGAATTAACAAAATCTTAATTAAAACAATTTAAACGTTTAGTTTGCTAAAAAGAAAAAAAATTAAAAAAAAACCAAACTGGTTTGAAAATTAAAAATTGTTTTTAATGGCAAATAAAGTTTCTTAATTAAGCAATACACAAACGTTTAAGATTAAATAGAATGACATCAATTTATTTTAGAGTCTTAAAGTCTAGAAGGTCAATCGTACTATGCTCCACTTCTGTTTCCAAGTATTTTAAATCTGCGTGGTAAAGTTTACAATTGTGATGGCAATTTTAGTGCCACTTGCATTGCAACACAATTAACTAAAGGCCGCCAATTATTTATAGAAATAGAAACATTATTGATTACTACATAGAAATTAAATCAAAAGCCCATACTGATTTATTATGTTGCATTGGGTTCGTTTGTGGGTAGAGTAGAAAAAGTTTTATCTGCCTCTACAATTACTAATACTTTGTTGCCACAGATACATAGTGGTATAAAGAGTACCGTTAAGGCCGAGGGCAATAGATTATTAAAGATTGTATTGTCTTATCATACAGAGAGCAGTATAAAATACTACTGAAGGGAAAAGTTGCATGCCGCCTGTGGCTACTGAGAGAGAGAGAAATATCAAACTGCTCAGGGCTTACTGAATCTGTTCTTTGAAAAACTGTATATTAACTTTGCTCCCTTCAAAGACAATTTACTTTCTGGCTTTGAAATTAGGAAAAATGTAGATAAAGTCGCTGTAGTCTAGTAGGTAGTTTTTTTTTGGCTTATTAGACGTAAAGCCATGGTTCGAGCCCCAGTCCAGACATCAAAACAAAAATACAAAAAATATTTCTTCGGCAAATTCCTCTCAGCAGATTTCTGGCAAAAAATCTGGGAGTAAGTAAAATGACCATGAAAAGTTTCTCAAAAATCTGTCGTTCGGAGTCGACTTTAAACTGTAGGTCTCACCACTCATGTATAAAATTGGCGCACACAACGTAAGTGGTTTTAGAAACTAGGTCGTAATCCTGACTGAAGGGTGGCAATGACCAATTATGTATGTATGTATGTATGTAGACAAAGTCTTCAAGCATGGCCATTAAAAACTGACCAGATTGCCAAGCAATATCTTTAGTAAAAACTTTTTTACGATTAAGTCCAAGCGTTCAGCCAAATATAAAGCAACATACGTATGGATAAAGTGGCACTCAGTTATTCTTACTCTATTAGCCTTTACATCTCATTAGTCGAGATTACGGCCTAGCTTCTCACATTACCTATACATATTCTGTGTGTGGCGGAACCCACAGTTTGATGTCAACTGCTAACGAGATTTGAGACACTTTTTCTATTCAACTATTTATAGGCCGATTATGGACGACAACTGAACTCCAGTTGCGTTGTCAGCTGGTAACTAAAAATTGTGTAGGTGGCGAAAGAAAGTTGTTTGTACGAGAATGATTACAAACTCTGAGAAAGAAAAATTGTCTTCAAATAATTTTTTTTTACGAGACGACTGCGCTGATGTATGAGCTCACGAGATCTTTTTTTATTTAATATTATTTTAGAGCCGAGTCCGATGGAAATCATCATAAAATGTACTTTACATTTTTTTAATAGACCGCAAAGTAACAACGTAAGACGTTGTCACAATGAGTAATTTAACGTACATTGAATTTACTTCCAGTCTAAAGAGAAATAAAGCAAAACAAAACAGCTGATGTCAAAGTGCGCATCGCATGTAAAAAGCTTCCCGACTCTATGCGTTAATGAAACAAAGGAAATAAGAAAATATGGTTTTTAACTTTGCTTTCAGTTGAAGAAATTAATGTTTAACGTACGACACGGCCCTACGAAACTTTCATTTAGTATTCTGTATGATTATTTACCCTATGTGATGTATATAATACAGACAAGTTCAGCCATTTCTAAACTTATTGGCAAACGCCAATATGCTAAACAGTTTTCACAGCCTATTACTTTTATTATTATTCAGCAGAAGTTAGCAAGTAGGTCTCTATGGCTCACCTTAAGTTTTTAATGTCTAGTCATGATGTTCATTCCTTAAACATAAGTACCCTTAAATGACCACTTTTTCCACACTTACATTTTCATTGTAATTGTGATATTAAACTCTTAATATCATTTCCACTGTATACACACCTCATTATGCTACTTACATATGTGTGTTTATGTACGTACATACTTATTGTGGTAATAAAAATTTTACTATTCAAGAGATTGATGGTACACCACACACACATACACAAAATTTAATTTATTTTAATTTATGCAATTTATCACATACACTCACATATGCTTGTTAAATATGAAACAGAAAAACTGTAGCCGTAAATGGTAGTGATAGTTTATTCTCCTCTTTCCCTGCTAGACATTGTCAATGCCCCTTGTTTTCTTTTGCCTTGTTTATTTACTAAAATGCTCTTTTACACTTAAGAGAGTTAAATGTCACAAGTGAGAGAGCACGACTACGCTTAGGGAGAGAGCGAGAGAGGAAGAGAGTATTAACACTTGTTTGATTTTTCCTCTTGCGGTGTTTTTCTACCACTACAATTTGAATTAATACCCCACAGCGTAATGTTATCGATAACAGACAATACCTTTGCACAAGGTAACCATCACTAATACATAAACAATGGCATAAAAGGTAAAACAAAAATTATACAAAAGCACATCACTAATATGTATTTCTTTATTTTTTCTTCTTTTTTTTTGTTGTATAGACAGACTGCCATTAAATGTTAACACAACACAATCACTAAATGCAACCATATTTAAACAATTGTGGGAATTTGTTATTAAAAAAGAAGAAAAGACACAACGAAGACAACAAATATAAAAACAGTAAAACAAAACTGTAAAATAAATTTTTTAAGGTGGGCGTTATTTTTTTATTGCTGCACACTTTTTTTGTTCATAATAAAATTAATAATTTGAAATAAACCAACAAACAACTCCATTAAAGTATGTAGGGCGTTATGCGGGGGTTAAATTTTTTTTGTTATTTTATATAAAAACATAACAGTTATTATTACTCACTTTTGCTTTTTATTATAAAAAAAATATTTCAAAATTCAACACATTTTGTTTTTCTTTCCTTGAATAATATTTGTTTATAATAAAATATTTTTAATAATTTCCATCATCATTCATTTTCATATGCATTATTGTTGTAATCAATCAAAGGAATTTCTCTATATATTTTCTTTCTTTTACTTGTATTTGTTACATATTTTCGTAGTTTTTTAAATTTATTTTTCATAAAAAAAAAACTTTTAATATATTTGTGTGTATATATTTGTTTTAATCGCAGCGTTCACTTTTTTCTTTTTTCCATTTGCACCACTTGAAACTCTAGTGTGTTTTACAACAACAACACAATAATAATAAACTACACACATCTATTATTTATACACTCTCATGCAAACATTAAAATCGTTTTTGTCTTGCTCTCTTTGCTTTTAATTCATCTACACCAATACCATCATCATTATTATCATTGTAATAATGAAGCAGTTACACTCAACACACATCAAAGAAAACAATAAAAAAAATAAAACTCTATGCACAAGCACTTCATAGGAAGAGACACACACTCATACGCTACAAACAAGAAAATAAATTCATGCAACCCAAAAAGCAAAAAATGCGTCTCGTTTTAATATGGTGGCATTTAGGAATTCATTTTTATGAAATTTTTCTTTTATATTTTTATTAATTTGTTAAATATTTATTTGAATTCGTTGATATTGCACTTTACTATATTTGTTTCAGTTATTCTTTTATTTTTATTTAATAAAATGCATTTAAAAGCTTAAGTTTTATAGAAAATAAAGCAACACAAAAAATTTTTCCTTATCGACGCGTCGACGTTTTCGTTTTCTTTTACTAGTTTTGTTCTTTGATTTTCTCTTTTGTTATTTGACATAAACAGTGTTGTATTTTAATGAAAGTACACGGAGATGCCAGATGCAATATGTATTGGACTGTATTAACCCATAATTTGTAAAACAAAAAATCAAATACAATACATTTATTTTTACGGACGTATTAAAAATAAATTAAATAAAAAATTAAACAAAATGTTAAATAAATATAATTAATTAATAAAATAAGTAATTTAATTATTGTAGTCGAACATACGCAACATAAATTTGAAAAAAACAGTAAATAACTTTATATATATTATTTAATTTTTTTTATTTTGGTGATTCTTCGTTTGGTAACACAATTTTTTCTTTTCTGGCAACATTGGTGATGTTTTGAATAATTCGTTCGTTCCGTTAGTTTAAAAAAATCACAAAGGTTTGTAATTAATTCGTATATTCTTTTTTCGTGTACGGTTTGTTAAATGAAAATTAATCCCACTTGTCCGATAAGAAGAATTTTTGGTTGGTAGAAATTGTGGTGGGCTTCCTTTCTGTTTGATTGTGTTTGTTTGTGGACGTCGGTAAAGAGATGTTTAATTGTTGCGAGTCTGTTAGTTTGTATAGAATGTATTTGTACGGAAGAACGCGATTTGTCCGACATGACAAAAAATTACTTTTTGCTGTTGTGGACTTCAGGTGTGGTAAGTTTCTCCAGTGTCGTTAATTTATCTGACATGGTGAATGTAAATAAAATTCACCATAATACAATTACTCCAATGAATACGCTGCCTTATCGGTAAATCGGTTTTACCATTTTGTTCTACGTTACCGACGAGTGGTTTGTGCCTGGGTTAATGATATTTAATTTTGATTAGTGGAATTACAAACACTGAATATACATATAGGAATTACACTTACCGAACGCAGTACTGCCATTGTGTTAGTAAATTCTATTTATTACGTATCTACAAATTTTTAATTATAAATAATTTTTGAAAAATTTTTCTTTATGGAATCCGAGACATTGAGGAATGCAAAAAATTAGTCGCATACAGATTTCATCCGTTAAGCCTGACCAGAAACCTCAAGCATATGGCTACTGGCTTTTAGGTGCGCATGAAGGTAGGCGCGATTTTAAGCGGTGTTTATACGCCAGTTCCTCTAATCAAAATTTAGATGTTTTTGCAACAGAAGTAAAATCAACTGTTGAGTCTAAATTTACAAAGTAGCATCCTATCTCGTGTATACAATAGATAAAACTAATGCATGTGGTGTAACCACAGAGAAAATGTTATTTTAAGTAAAGCTAATCGATTATGTTTAATAAAATACCACGCAAATGTATTAAATTACTGTGCTCTTAAATGGTTATAAATCTATTCGTTCCAGCAGCTTTTAATTTTCCATAATTTTCTTCAACCATTCATCTCAGTTTTCTTTAAAATTGAAAAAAAAACAACCCTCCCATTAATGTGTTACTTAAACACCCTGATGACTATTTGAAGCACACATCATACAACAGCTGTTAGTTTGTGTTGTTAGTTTCACACCACAAAATGTAAACAAAGGCAACGAACACGTGCTAATGAATTGTAAATAAAAATGAGAAATTAACACGCTACACAATATACTTAAGTTTTCATTGTTAAAACGAAGATTATGGATCAGGGAAAGAAGAAAAAGAAAAACATAAAGGAAATTAAAAATAAAAAGAAAAAAATTATAAACAAAACAACGGAAAAGGTAAATAAATAAATTATTTACGCTGCTATTTTGGCTTAGTAGTCTTAAACCGAATCCTTTAATTATAGAAAAAGCAAGAATAAATCCTTGAATTACATTTTTGCAGCTGAGTCCTTCAAAATACAAGGTGTACTCAAATGTAGCGTTATTAATTTGCTAAAGACCACCTCGAAAAGCTCAAAGGAAAAATTAGCTTCCTCAGATCTGACGATATAAATATCTTCGTCCTTCTAGAAACAACAGTATTTAAGAATCAAATCCGTAATTTGCGAAAATAACTCGTATCCAATTTTATTGATTCCTGGAGAAGCCAGAGTGACTTCTGTTTCAAGGTTCTATCGTTCCTGCGTCTGCCTTGGAGAAATAAAGAGACTTTCTCGCGTTCAAAAACATTTGCAAAAATCCTTATTTTACTATTAATTTTGCTTCACACTGTATAAACCCAGAAAAGCAAAAGAAAGCAAACCAAAAAGCAAGGCGAATTCATTACGAGGTGGGAATAGTATTACAATAAGTACAACAATACAAAAACAACAGGGATTTTGTTTTTGTAAAACTGTACACATCTTGTCAAAAAAATTAACCCTAAACCTCCATAGGAAATTAGTTAAAGCAATTAAAAAAAGGGATGGGATGCATGCAAACAAGGTAAAGTTTCTGATTGTGGTCAACGTGGCGACCACCAGGACGATCCTTGTCTTGCTGTATTCAAGTTGACACGCAGCCTCCTCGTGGCCCCTCCTGGATGGCATTCTAGCACCCGCTAGATGTTAACTAATGCGTGCAGCGAATGTCCAATCCCCTGGACGTTAAATCTGGGTTGTGCGTAGGGCTTGGAACCCACCACGTAAAAACAATTATCCAATGAAAACCAAGACAGAATCCTATAAAAAGATCCCCTCTAAAGTTGACGACCACGGCAAACGAATAAAGGACTATGATTTACGTATTGGCACATGGAACGTCCGCACCCTTTACAGGGTAGGCGCTTCCGCCCAGCTGGCGGATGCCCTCATTAAATGTAGGACTGACATCACTGCCATTCAGGAAATGCGATGGACAGGACAAGGATGCAAAAGGCTTGCATCTTGCGATCTATACTACAGCTGCCATGAAAACAAGCACGAATTTGGATGCGGATTTGTGGTTAATAAGAGACTTCGTCACCTTGTCTCTGGGTTCACACCTGTGAACGAAAGAATAGCCACAATCCGCATCAAGGCAAAATTTTACAACATCAGCCTAATTTGTGCTCACGCCCCGACGGAAGAAAAGGACGATGTGGTTAATGATGCCTTCTATGCTAAACTCGAGGACGTATACGATAAGTGCCCGGCCCATGACGCCAAAATCGTCCTCGGGGATTTTAATGCAAAGGCCGGGCGGGAAGGTATCTTTGGCCCCACTGTCGGACAGTTCAGCCTCCACGCAAACACTACCTCCAATGGTATGAGGCTGATCGATTTCGCCGCGGCGCGTAACATGGTAGTATGTAGCACTAAGTTTCAACATCTCGACATTCACAAGGCCACATGGATGTCCCCTGATCGGTCAACATCTAACCAGATCGATCATATTGTGATAGACGGAAGGCACGTATCCAGTGTACTAGATGTGCGCACATTCAGAGGTCCAAACATCGACTCGGACCACTACCTTGTCGCAGCCAAGTTTCGATTGCGCATTAGCGCTTCGAGGTCTGCGCACTCTAGTGCATTGCGAAAGCTGGACGTTAAGAAGCTGCGATCACAAAGGACAGCTGAGGCGTTCTCCGCTCAACTCTCGGATAAGCTCCGTCGTTCCCCATCTAATCTCAACGACATTGGCGGACTGTGGGCCAACATCTCCCACTCCTTGCGCACTACTGCGGAAACAGTCCTTGGTTTCGAACACCCACCCCAACGAAATCAATGGTACGATGAGGAGTGTCGCGAGGCTACTGCAGCGAAAAACGCCGCATACAAGAAAACGTTGCAGTCTGCCGCTACGCGAGCCATTGTCGAGAACTATAGAGAGAAGAGAAGGGATGAGAGACGCCTTTTCAGACGCAAGAAGAGGGAGCAGGAAAGGCGTGAGCGTGAGGAAGTCGAGATGTATAGATGTAGGAATGACGCTCGAAAATTCTATCAAAAGGTTAAGCGTCTAACCGAGGGTTATAAACCCGGAGCGTCTTCCTGCAAGGACGAAAATGGAAACTTAGTATCAGATACGCAGGGAGTACTGAGGTTATGGAGGAAACACTTCTCTACTCTGCTACAAGGCGATGACGACACCAATTCCGCCTTTAGAGATGATGTTCCGAACCCGATCGATGATGACGGCGTGGAGTTTCCGCCGCCTAGCCATGAAGAGGTCAAAGTCGCGATTACGCGCCTTAAAAACAATAAAGCGGCAGGTCCTGATGGCCTCCCCGCTGAATTGTTTAAGACCGGATGTAATGAGTTGGTAGGGCGCATGCACCAGCTTATTTACAAAATATGGCTAGAGGAAAGTATGCCCAACGATTGGAACCTCAGTGTCCTCTGTCCTGTCCTGAAAAAGGGAGACCCTACTATATGCGCCAACTATAGGGGTATAAGCCTTCTCCCTATCGCATATAAGGTTCTTACAGGCGTATTGTGTGAACGACTGAAGCCACTCGTCAAAACACTGATTGGACCTTATCAGTGCGGCTTCAGACCTGGCAAGTCCACCATCGACCAGATCTTCACACTACGCCAAATCCTGGAAAAGACCCACGAGAAACAAGTCGACACACACCATCTTTTTGTCGACTATAAGGCTGCCTTTGATAGCCCCATAAGGGATCGTGTTTTTGCCGCAATGTCTGAGCTCGGTATACCTGCGAAGCTGATAAGGCTTTGCAGAATGACGTTGAGCAATTCCTGTAGCTCCGTCAAGGTAGGAATGGACCTCTCCGAGCCTTTTGATACCGTGCGAGGTTTCAGACAAGGCGACCCCTTATCATGCGACCTCTTCAACTTCGTCATGGAGAGTGTTCTGCGAAAGGCAGGAGTGCATCGCAGTGGCACTATTTTTCAAAAAAGTGTCCAGTTGCTTGCGTACGCTGACGACATTGACATCATAGGGCGTACGAAGCGAGATGTTACTGCTGCCTTTAGTGCTATTGAACGCGAGTCTACCAAGATGGGTTTGGCAGTAAATGAGGGCAAAACAAAGTATATGTTATCGACGAGTCGAGACGCGCGGCGTATTGATTCTCAGATTACGGCCGATAACTATACTTTTGATACGGTCAAGGAATTCATCTATCTTGGCTCCGCCGTTACCACCACAAATGATGTCAGTCTGGAGATCAAGCGCAGGATCACTCTTGCCAACAGGTGCTACTATGGTCTCAATAGGCAATTGAGTAGCAGAGACCTCTCTCGTACGACAAAACTAACACTCTACAAGACACTCATCCTACCCGTGCTTCTTTATGGCGCAGAGGCATGGACCCTATTAAGTACAGATGCAGCGGCCTTGAGAGTGTTCGAGAGAAAAGTACTGCGCAAGATCTTCGGTCCAGTGCGAGTTGGCGATGATTTCCGTATCCGATACAACAGTGAGCTGTATGAGCTCCTCAACGACATGGACGTTGTACAGCGTATTAATATCCAGCGGCTGCGCTGGCTCGGCCATGTCGTTTGAATGGAGGAGGATGCGCCGGCAAAACGGGTATTTGATGCGGGAATCTGCGGAAGTCGGCGAAGAGGACGACCTTGCATCCGTTGGAAGGACCAAATCGAGGAAGCCCTGTCATCGATTGGTGTGACCAACTGGCGTAGGCGCGCACGAAGCAGAGGCGCCTGGAGGGATGTGTTGCGGCAGGCCGAAATCCGATAAACGGGTTGTTATGGCCAATTAAGTAAGTAAGTAAGTAAGTAAATAAATTTTTTATATTGAAAATTCTTATGAATTTTATTATTACATTACATAATACTGCAGCACCTGTAAATTAAAAAAAATATCAGCTGCAAACGTTATTTCTTATAATAACAAATTTTCAACAGAAGATTGGTCCAATTTGTTTTAATCCCTATATCCCAATCTTCAGAAAGAGAATTTGTTTTAAAAATAACACACAAGTTATTTCAGTCATAATTTAGGCACCTAGTTGGAGACATGAATTTTTTTTTTTGGTAATTCATCACTCTTACCTAAATAACTATAAATATATGTATTTAGTGTTAAAGGCTTAAATATTGTTAATCATCTTGCAACAATTTTAATATATATGTACAGTGGCGTGCAAAAGTGTTTTCATGTTGGGAAATTTTCTAATAAAACGTCAATAAAATTTTTTCTAGCTAAGATATTTTAACGAAAATTCGCATGTTTATTCATTACTGTTGGATTATATTATAGTGCAAAAAATGTATAAAAATAACAATTACAACTCTGGTTATCGAGCACGATCGCAACATATGTCAACTCGAACTCTGTTGCTCATATTGGTTTATGTCACTTTACAAGTGTCAATTTATAATTTATCGTTATTTTTTATCGAGTTATGGTTTAATATAAACTTTGTTTGTTTTTAAAAAAGTTTAAGTGCAGTTTCCAAAATATTATTGGCATTTTTTTATTAAAGTAAACATTGGTAATTTATTTGTAACTGCAAAATGAAAAAATAAGTGTGGAAATGAAAGATCGAATACTAGTTATGACGGAAAATGGACAGTCATGCAGAGAAAAGGCTAAACCTTTAAAAATAGCCCATAGTACTGTGCAAAGTGCTCATAAAAGACGAAATATATCATCCAAATGTATCATAACTGGTCGTCCAAGGTTGTTAACATACGCAGATGCTCGGCATTTTGAGCGATTAATGAGAAATAGGGATACTAGAACACTAAAATTAGCTGCCAAGGCAATAAATAAACACGTTAGTGATTGGACTGTTTGTAGATCACTACGAAGAATTGGTCTAGTCGCAGCAGTCAAGAAAAATAAACCAGCCCTATCAAATAAAAATGTTAAGGCGCGCCCGCAATTTTGTAAAGAATACGAAAACTGGACAGCAGAGGATTGGAAACATGTGATTTGGTCTGATGAAACTAAAATTAGCCGTTTCCAATCAGATGTGAAAGAATATTACTGGCGCCGCCCACATGAAAATCTTTAAAGACTTCATGTAAAGCAAACAGTAAAACATGGCGGGGGAAGTTTGATGGTGTGGGGGTGTTTTACTTAGTGGAACGTTGGTCCACTGGTTAAGATAGAAGGTATAATGAAGAAGGAAGATTATCTCAATATTTTTCAGACTAATTTGGCAGAATATGTGGACAAAAGTGCATATCCCGAGGAGGAGATACACTTTCAACAAGATGGAGATCCTAAACATACCTCCAAAATTGTTAGAAATTGGTTATCTAACTAAAAATTTAAATTACTTAAATGGCCAGCACAAAGCCCGGATCTCAATCCTATAGAACATTTGTGGGCTCTTTTAAAAGGAAGACTGGCCGTGTATGAAAGAGCACCAACGAACATGCATGAACTCTGGCAAAGAGTACAAGAGGAGTGGAACAAAATCCCAAATGAAATCATACAAAAATTGGTGGAGAGTATGTCAAAGCGCATTAAAAATATAAAAAAGAACAAAGGATTGTGGACAAAGTATTAAAAATCGCTTAATATTAAGGTTTTTGAATATACGTGCAAAAGTGTTCGAATTGAGTTATTTTTAATTTTATTTATATTCTTGAAGTATGGTATATAATTTCTTTTAATTTTTTAACTTAAATATGTAATATAATAAACAAGTAATCAACCCTGAAACATTCATCTTGCGTTCTCATTCATTAAAGATTTTATAGGGGTTAAAGGGCGGAATCTGCCAACATGAATACACTTTTGCTCGCCACTGTACATACTCTTCAGTCAGGATTATGATCTAGTTCCTCACACCACTTATGTTGTGCGTGTTAATTTTATATATGAGTGGCGGGACCTACAGTTTAAAGTCGACTCCGAGCGACAGATTTTTGAGAAACTTTTCATGGCAATTTTATTTACTCTCAGAGTTTTTGCCAGAAATCTGCTGAGAGGAAGTCGCCGAAGAAATACATTTTGTGTTTCAATTTGATGTCTGGCCTGGGGCTCGAACCCTGGATTTTCGTCTAATAAGCCAACACACTACCTACTACGGCGACTTAATTCTAATATATAATTGGCTTTAAAATAGTAATCCTAAAGCATTTCCAGAGTGCGTATCGTTAAGGATACATGCGGTACATATGAGGGTTTATGACTAATATGAATACGAAATTGAATATCGAAACAAAATACACAAAAAACAAACATTTTTTTTGACATTGTTACTTACATCAGCTGGTAAACAAAACCCACCTCGTAATGAATTCGCCTTGCCAAAAAGTGTAAGTATGTAAGTCTTTAATAATTTTCTATTTAAAAAATTTCACACTTCTTTTGTCTGGTTGTCAATTTTCTTATTCTTATTGGTTGCTTAGTCGCTTTTCCCTTGTGGACGATCTTTCAACAATTCCTGTTTGACACCCCATTGCGTTGTCACGTGCGAGTGTCTGGTCTTAGTTTTTAAGTCATATAGACTATGTGGTATTAGCTGTTTAAAATGGTTTGTGTCTTTGGTGTTTTTTTTCAGGTCCTGCGTGGTTCCAATTTTGTCAGTTTGGTTTTTTGTAATTTATGACTTCAAAGCAAATGTTGGTGTTGGCTTAGATGACAGCTAATTGAAATTTTTAATATTGTAATACAATATAATCATAAAGGGACGTTGAAGTGTCAATAAAGATACAGAGTGCAATTTTGTTGATAGTTTACAAAAGAGTTATATCTCTTTTATAAAATAAATTTGAAATTTGCTGCTAATATCCTAGCATTTGTATGCTGAAGACAGCTACAATCCATACATACATACATAATTGGTCATTACAACTCTTCAGTCAGGATTACGAGCTAGCTTCTCACGCCACTTGTGTTGTATGCGTTAATTTTATACATGAGTGGCGGGACCTACAGTTTAAAGTCGACTGCGAAAGACAGATTTCTGAGAAACTTTTCAAGACAATTTTATTTACTCTCAGATTTTTTGCTAGAAATTAGCTGAGGGGAAGTCACAGAAGAAATATTTTTCATATTTCGTTTTGTTGGAGATGTCTGACCTTGGGTTTGAACCGCGGCCTCACGTCCAATAAGCCAACACACAACCTACTAGACAATGGCGACATCCTACGATGGTTTCCGTCCACGTAATAATAAAATAATAATTATCGACAATAGTGTCGGGTTTTCAAGTGATTAATGTAGTCTTTTCACCACTCTTAGGATTACGACCTAGCTTCTCACTTTTTCACCATGTTAAATAGTAGCGATAAGGAGAATGCAGCCTAGCCGAATTTCACTTCTAAAAGTACAGGAACATCCATTAGTAAGTTATGACAGTTTTTCAGAAGTTTTTCGAATGGTTGTTGACGTTGCTAAACAAGAAATACATTCTGTTCCCTTATTAGCTTACCTAACATGGGTGCCATAACTTTCTCCTTGTAATAGCGCAAGTACCTATTCCGTTATTTAACTATAACTCCAGCCTGGTTTTTCTTAATCATTATGATAGTTTTATAAAGATGTGGATTTTTCCAAATCACCTTCGGTTAGAGACGGCAAAAAAATTTTAGCGGAAAAAATTCTGCTCCTCTGGTTCTCAATAGTACTGTAGTAGTTGTATTGTATAAGCGAGAATCTAAGTTTCAACTGTTCAACGTCCGACATTGTGGCGTGATCTAGATTCGTCTGAGAATACTTGGAAAGGTGTAAACCACTACCATGAAAGGGTCTATCCAGTGATATCGTTGTAAAACCAAGATCGAAAGCGGGTTTATATATCTTGTATTCATATCTAGACCAGTTACACTTAAGATTTTGGCATGACCATATGTTCTACATTGTCATGCTATTCTGGTGGTTTGTCTCCGTGCCACGTTCTCAACCACTTATTTCGGTACGTCTGGTGGTAGCCAGTTAATAATTGGATGATGTACTTCTAAGAGCACCTCTTACCAACAAAACAATAATCGCCACAGTTCTGCTGTTTATGTTCCATCTAAAATGATATACAATAATATGTCTCAATTTATATTAATTCGAAATCTTAAAGTTTGACAAATTTTACTGTTATTTATGAAGTGAATTCCAATTGTGATTCGTAATATTCCACTTTGTTTTTTCGGTTATAATTTTTTTTTCCACATCCGTTAATACTTAAGGGAATTGGGTTGGTTGGTTGGCTAATGCAACTCATAAGACTAGATTTCAAAGGTTGTGTTTAGTTTGTTTGCCTATTTTCTGTTGGATTCCCTCTAAGATTTTCAGGATAATATTTTCTTATTCTACCAAAAGAAAAAAAGGAGAAAAATTGAAAAAAAAAAATGAAAAGTATGGCATGGCATAGAATATTAGAATTAACTCGTATGTTATTGTTTTATTTGTTGTTGTTTTTCTTTCAATTTTTATTATTTGTTTCCATTTATTGCAATTTCTCTAGGGCATTACGTTACTAGGCCAGTCAGTAGGCAAGTCACTCAGTCAGTCATACATTTTTCTTTTATCACCCTTAAGATAACATTGCTATTTGGGGAGCATCTTTTGCTTAAACAGATTTCTTTTTTCGTGTTCTTTTTCTTCGTTTGTTTTTCTTTTCTTTTCTAAGAAAACAAATCAAAGATTGTTTAGAGATTAGACCAACCCAGCCTTGGCAAAGGTTTCTTAATTCTTTCAATACTAAAGCCTGCAGCTGCTTATGTTTTCGGGGGAGTTTGTACAATTTTTCTTGATGAAATTGAGTATATTGTCGTTGTTGTTGTTGTTGCAGTTGTTTTTAAGAAAATAGAAGGGTATTTATCAAAAACCAATATCATTGATTTTGATTGCCCTTAAAGATTTAAGTATAGTGTGGCATATAATGCAGAGAGTAGAGGTTACTTTCCTTGGCTTTATAAGCCTAATGGATTTTGACTTTAAGAAATTAATAAGCAAACGTTAAGGATAATAAAAAATGCCTTTTTTAAAAAAAATATTTCAGGGAGTTTTTGTTTTTTAAATAGAAATCAATTTACATTGCTTAAGAGTTTGTGGTTTTAAAAATTTAAGTAAAAAAAAAATAAGCCACAATCGGATTAATTACTGCATAGGTTTGAAATTGTTATTCACTTAAGGCATTTTTAAACTATCGCTGCCAAGAAGTATTCGTACCATTTAATGTTTTTAAAGAAGAATAAGGTCTTAGACTACTGAAATATTTGCTTAAATATTCAACTCTACTTCGTTCAAGATTCTTACAAAATATGGTACCTGCTCCTCTTTGTCGAAATCGGTACTTACTTGGTTGGTCTTTACAACATTTTGGTCGGGATTACGACTTAGTTTCTCACACCACTTATGTTCTGTGTGTTAATTTTATACATAAGTGATGTTTAACGTCGATTCCGAACGACAGATTTGTGAAGCGTTTCAAAGCAAATTTATTTACTTTTGGAGTTTCTGCCAGAAGACTGCTGAGTAGAAGTCGTTTTGTTTGAGATGTCTGAGCTGAGGATTTAACTCATAAGTTCTCATCTAATAAGAGGTATTCTTAAATTGTCCACCATATTTTCTCTCTTTTATAGAAAAGAGATCATCATATCATCTTAGAACTACGTCATCTAAAACATTGTCGTCTATCATTAACTGTCTAGGGCTAGAAATGGTACCGAATAAAGCAATGGGACTGAGAGCCACAAGAGCATGGAACTATGATTACGCCAAAACCTTCAATATAATTGATTAGGTTACACCTAGTGACTATACGCCAACTGAACTCGTTTTCGATCCTGGTTTTATAAAAAAATACCGTATAATGGTTTTTACCTCCCAAGTACTCACTGACGCATCCAGATCATGCGACTCAGTTGGACATATAATGTTTTCAGAACAGTTGTATCTTAGTTTTTCATTGGACTACCGGAGTACTGTTATACTATTCAGGCTGATATAATGGCTACAAGGATAGCGACTGTGCGAATTAGGCATCAGAGTATATCGCAAATAGATTCCTAAAGTGTGTGTACATTTATCAAGAATATCAAAGAGTCTTTGGAGGGTATAGCGAAACATTTGGTGGATACCTTCAGTTCGGTTTTTTTGGGTACGGTAATCACAAAGTAGACGCATTTACAAAGGCTGGTACAACAGGAAATTCAAATAAATTCAAAAGTAAGGTTGACATTGTTCTGCAGATGGGAGAACAAATAGTCCCACACAAATGATAATGAACCCATGGGTAGAAAGACCAAATAAATCTGGCACGTTAGGGATATATGCAGAACAAAATTGGAGTTCACTCTGAACAGACTCCATCTTGGTAAACTTATAGTTATAATTGGATACTGGTCCCTGAATATACACGTCCGTAGGCTGCAAATACTTCACAACGAATTCTGCATAAACTTTGCTGACGAGGAAAAAGAGAAGACCAAAGAATGTCTTCTCCGTCATTGTGCGATTCTTGAAAATCTGACATGAAGTATTCTTGGGTACTCAGAATTTATTGATAACACGTGCCTAGCCTAAAGGAATTTGTATAGAATCCACACCTTCATTAAATCTTCATCAGAATGGCTGAGGAATGTCACACTGGAGTTCTTATTGTATAACGGAATAGATACTATAAGTGTTACAATGAAGCCTTATGGATCCCAAGTGACCTACGCTTTTAGAGGCTGCTGTTAATTTAACCTAGATTAACATTTTTCTTTACCGTAACCTATTTTCCTATATAATGGCACATATATATAAATCACACTTTGAAAACTGGTTATTGGAATATATAGTATCCGGGGATGTCTAATATAATTTATGACTTGAGTTCTTAAACTTTGAGAGAATGAATAAGAGAATATTGCTTTGAAAAGATGGTATAAGGACTTAAACTTAACACCCCTTTTAGCCTAAAAAACCTTTTTTCCAAATGGAGATAAATCAATTTGTCTCGTAATTTATTTTCAGTCTTTAAATGTCAGGCCCATGTTAATGTCAATATTTCGAATATCTTCATTATATTTTTGTTTGTGCTGTTGTTCTTGTTGTTGTACTAAAGTCTTTTTAATCATTTTTATATAGAATTTGTACTTGTTCACTCAAATAATTGATAAAGGTATTTTTATTTTAGCATAATAGTACCCATGTTTTTGGGTGTTGTTGACTGAGGTCTGGAAATTAAGAAAAGTGTTAAAGACATTGACATCTTATCCAAGAATAAAATAATTGAGATAAGCATTGTTACATACATAATTGGTCATTACAACCCTTCAGTCAGGATTACGACCTAGTTTCTCACACCACTTATGTTGTGTGTGTTAATTTTATACGTGAGTGGTGGGACCTACAGTTTAAAGTCGACTCCGAACGACAGATTTTTGAGAAACTTTTCATGGCAATTTTATTTATCCTCAGAGTTTTTGCCAGAAATCTGCTGAGAGGAAGTCGTCGAAGAAATACTTTTTGTATTTTATTTTGATGTCTGGCCTGGGGCTCGAACCCTGGCTTTTCGTCTAATAAGCCAACACACTACCTACTAGACCACGGCGACTAATAAGCATTGTTCTCATTACTTTTATCCACCATGTATTATTCTTTCATTTATCTTCTTTCAAAACATGTATGTATGTGGGTAACCTTAAGACACCTCTTGTTGTTCGGTGGTAAATCTCTGACATTTTCTATTTACTTACCAACCGTAGGCGAAGCACCTTTGAAACCATTTAAACCCATCGATACATTTGCATTATTTAACACAAAAAAAAAAACAGTGAGGAACACACTGTCAAAAACCAATAATGTAACCAATAAATAATAAAATACAGAATATAAAACATTTCTTTTTATTGAAAATAGTAGCTCCCAAGAGAGATTTTACCTTTAGTCTTCTCGTATACCATATGATCAATAATAAAAAAGAAAGCATTACCCTGTAATCTACCAACCCCTTATTTTATTTTATTTTAGCAAGCATTACCATTACCGGTTGACAAAAAACAAAAGAGGGGGAAAAAAGAAATTTAAAGACAACAAGTACGAGTACAAGTAGAGAGCAAATGAAATGTGTTTTAATTTTAATAAAAACAAACGTTGGTTACCACTGTGACCAAGAGGATAAAGGCCAAAAAAAGGAAAGGAAATAAGGATCTATAAACAACAAGCCAAAATACATACGAAAAGAAACAACACACACACACAAAGAAAAAAAGAAGACAGCCAAGGATTAAATGAATGAATTTTAGTGTTATTGATGACATGTTAAAAGTAAATCCCTACCCCAACTCCAATGTTTCCTCTTAAATTTTTCTTTTTTTTTTGGTTTTTGTCTTCTTTGTTTATCCACGACAGTGACAAGGCAAATGAAAATGGCCCAAAATAAGGCTTAAGAATAAGAAAATACTCTGCATACGAAAACAACTACAAGTTCGCTACCTTCCACCGCTACCACAGAAACGCAGCAGCCAACAACACTTATGCTTGCATATATCCTGCTTATCGTTTTGTTTATATGGGTCACCAGGAGCGTATTGAAATGGAATTTGAAATATTTAACAAAAAACTACTTGTTTTCCTGATAAGGGGCCTATTTACTATGGGATTCAGTTCAATCTTATCAGGAGAATGAACGTGGTTTTCAGTAATTTGGTTCACTAAAAATGTAGTTAAAATTAAATTTCAGTTAAAGCACTGCAAGGGTTTTGCAAATAAGATTGCTCCAGGTGTTACCGAAGGCATTTTGTGCGCTGAACACGAATCTGGTTTCCGGCGGATCCAATATGGCGGTCGAGGTTTATAAAAATTAATCAGATTTACTTGACCGCCCTATTGGATCCGCCATTTTGAATTTTGTAAATCTGAAGATCTGTAATCAGCGACCCCAGAAACCCCTGAGTAACAATTTTCAAGTAAATCGGATTAATTTTTAAGGACCTAAGTAATGTGTTTCTTTTTCTCTTGCACCCCTTGGCATAAACCCACCCCCTACTTTAAGGGTGCATGCAAACAACTTGGCTTTGGGCTTATTTTGAAGAGCAAAGATCAATTGTCAATTTCTGACAATATCGATGGTTCTAGCACGTCAGTGTTTAGATCTACAATGTTTCAAAACTGGCCAAAAACGCTATTTTTAGGGGTTTCAACCCTTTTTCTCGAAAAACTGACGTGATGGAAAGCTTATGAAACCGGATTCGTGTTCAGCGCGCAAAATGCCTTCGAAAACACCTGGAGCCATCTTATTTGCACAAATAAAGTCCAAATTTGCAGGGCTGTGTAATTTATACAGAAAAAGTTGCCCTAGGACCCCAATATTCGTTGAACTGTTCACGTATTTCTTTCTCATTGTATCCATACTTTAATTTTCAGAGCCTTTGCGAAAGTGTTTGATTTTAGAATTCCAACTAGAGAAGTCGTCTTAGTGCTGGCGTATTGGACTAGAGACCGTGGTTCAAACCCCCAGTTTAGACATCTCCAACAAAACGAAACATTAAGAAATATTTCTTTCGGCAACTACCTCTCAGCAGTATTCCATCAAAAAGTAAATAAAATAGTCATGAAAAGTTTCTCAAATCTACCGCACGGAGTCAACGTTGAATCGGAGGTTCTGTTCATGGATAAAATTAAATACACAGCTTTTGTGATGTCAGGAACTTAAGGACTTCTTGGAGGTTGGAAAATTCCCGGAAAACGTCTTATTCTCCTACTGACGGCTGCGCTTAATTTACTAATGACGTCCGTCCTGGAAATTTGAAAGGCATGTGTTCTACATAACTGTTGATGAAACGGCCGGAACCGACAGGTTACAGGGCATAGGTGCTTCCATTTCAAACAGTTAAACTACGTATTCTCCCCTTGTTTTACAGGGAGGCTCAACTTTATTGGCAACAGGAAGATACATGAGGAGTTCTATGGATAAAAAGACGACTGCTTGCCTCCTATATTTTAATCGGATAGTTATCTAGCAGGCTACTGTTCTATTTGAGGGTATACCCTAGAACAACTTTTGCAGGAGCTTTGAGTATGAAGAAGAGGAGTAGACTCGTACTCACCTCATGTGTCAGAGCGCCTTGTGCCCTCTCATTTTCCGTCATCCGTGACTGAAATATTCAATATAAAGATTGTTGCCATAGCAAGGTTAACTCTGGAGTTGGGTTGATTTCCCATAGGGAATGTTTGATCCACGAATTGCATATAAATTGTAGTATCACTAAGGGACAAAATACTGGTCTAAGTGATTGGATACTATCACTGAAGTTAGGTAAATCACAATGGCAGTATGATAACCGACTTTTTTGGCCTGCGATTGAAGATCATGAACTGGTGTGTAGTTTTGCTGTAATGACTGTGGTACAAGCTATACAATATAATTGATTTTGGCTTTATTATATGAAGGATTATTGAAGTCGCCGTGGTCTAGTATATAGTGAGTTGGCTTATTAGACGAAAAGCCAGGATTCGAGCCCCAGGCCAGACATCAAAATAAAATACAAAAATTATTTCTTCGGCGTCTTCCTCTCAGCAGATTTCTGGCAAAAACTCTGAGAGTAAATAAAATTACCATGAAAAGTTTCTCAAAAAGTTGTCGTTCGGAGTCGACTTTAAACTGTAGATCCCGCCACTCATGTATAAAATTAACACACACAACATAAGTGGTGTGAGAAACTAGGTCGTAATCCTGACTGAAGGGTTGTAATGACCAATTATGTATGTGTGTTTATTGGATGAGCGGTTTGAGAATTATTTTCCGCTTTTCGGAAAGGTCAATTGGCCAATTGTAGCGCTATCGTTCACAGTTTCTTTACTAAAGGGCTCTATAACTCACATCTGTCGACTGTTAATGTATTAAAATCGTTATTTCTGTCGCGAAGAATAAAAAAACAGTAACGAACTGTCGCAATATTATCGTAAGAACATATTGAGGGGTAATGTGGTTAAACATACAAGAAATATAACCTCAAAAAAACAAAGCAAATTACCGTTAAGAAAAAATAGTCGCCCAAAAAAGGCTCTTCAGATGACAGTTAGTACCACACACACACACACACACACACGAAATACTGCAAGTGTATCTTAAGCTGTAGTTTTTTATACACTCATAAAAATGTTTTCGTAACAAAGATTTCGCGTGTGCTGTTTAACTGCGAGGGGTAAGGTGGTGTGCTACGTTATGGTGGCATAAAACTGTCTTCTATTCCCAAAGGTGTATAAAATTATGCGATTTATGTCTGTTGCATATTGTGTTGTTAGCCTCAGACAAGAAGAGTATACAGTTATAGTTTTTCCTTGAGACTTTACAGGGGTTAGTAGCCTTAAGATAGGCTTTAGTTTTTTTGTTTTTTGTTTGGGTTGTGTAAAGATTTTTATGTTTATGGCTTGTTTGTTTATGTTAAAACATTTGTACCAGTTCTTTTTGCTTCTTTTCTCCCCTTCTGTTAATTTTTGTGTGACTTTTGTGAACATCTTGTTAAACACAAAATTCTGGCATATGGGTGTTACAAATCCTTTAAGGTAGTAAAAACAACATAGAGACGAGGGTTGTTTGGGTGGTGAGAATCACTATGTTTTTTCATTGTTTTTTTTTATTTTTATCCCGTTAAAATAATATTAATAGAAAAAAAGACAACAAATTGAATTAAATTTCATGTTGTTGCTATTGCTACTGGTGGTTGTTGTCAAATTCAATATTTTTTTTACTGTTGACTTCGTTTTACAATGTCAAATTACCTAATTGGTAAAAAATATGATGAATATTAATAAAAATACGAATAAAACAATTATTTCTCATGTAAATTTTTTTGTTGTCCTGGCAATATTGTACTCTTCATTGTAATATTTAAATTTTATGAAGTAAAAAAAAGCAATTATTTTTTAAATTCGATACTTTTATAGGGGATACTAATGCAGAGATATAATGGAAAGAAATGTTTCATTTAAATTATAAAATTACACACGAATGAATGCGAAAAAAAAATAAAAATAATTTTAAAATCAAAAATTAGGTCCATGAACAGGCCAACTCCAGACTTTGGTAGTTGATAACAGCCATCATGTTGAAGCTACATCTGTTAAATTGCCAAATCATCATGGACTGGACACTAACGCCGAGGCATGGACACTACTAAGTACTGATGCAGCAGCCTTGTGAGTATTAGAGAGAAAAGTCCTACGTAAGATCTTCAGTCCAGTGCTAGTTGGCGATTATTTCCTCATCCAAGCCAACAATGAGCTCCTCAACAACATGGACGTTGTATTAATATTCAGCGGCTGCGCTGGCTCGGCCATGTCGTTCGAACGGAGGAGGATGCTCCGGCGAGAGGGGTATTTGATGCGGGGATCTTCAGAAGTCGTCGAAGAGGACGACCTTGTATGCGTAGGAAGGACCAAATCTAGAAAGCCCTGTCATTGATAGCTGTGACAAACTCGCGAAGACGCGCAAGATGCAGAGGCGCCTAGAAGGATTTGTTAAGGCAGGCCTAAATCTGTTAATCGCCAATTAAGTAAGTAAGTAACTACCATGGACTGATTTAGTATTCAACAAGATGTCCAAATAATAAAAATGTTTTATCAAGATAGGTGTTCCATACCTAGCAAAAGCACTATTCGCAATGTGGTGGATAAATTTAAATTCACTGGTTCACGGTAAACGATAGACCAACATTTTGTACGTCAACAAAACGCAAAGTCTGCTGAAAAAGTCAACGTTGTCCGTGAGAGTGTGCAGGAGAATCCTAGACAGACGATTTCACATCGCTCAGGAGTGTACGGCCTTTTCCAGACCACATCTTGGCGAATTTCTAATCGCGTCATGAGTCTAAATCCGTAAAAAATTCAATTGATTCGGGAACTAAACTAAACTAAACGACTATAGAAATTGAAGTGTGTTCGCAGAATGGGCTCTGAAGTAGTTAGCACTCGAATCTACTTTTCATTGAAAACTCATCTTCTGCGATGAGACCAATTTTCTGGATGAATGGGTACGTGAACAATCAAAACTATCGAATTGGGAACGATAGCAATCCACATGAGATCCAAATACGTTGAATGCATTCCCAAAAAGTCACTGGTGTGGATTTTAAGCTGGCGACGTTTTCTCACAGAACGACGTTGGCCATACCATCACTGTCAAAGGCGTATATTATTGCCAATTTCTTTTGGCCTGAATTGAATGATCTGGATACCCACGACATGTGGATTCAACAGAACAGCGCAATATGCCACAAGTCTCATACTACATTGGATATTCTGCAGGATTTGCGTGCATGTACATCTCACGTGGAGGTAATGGGAACTCATTGAAGAAAGTCGTTATAGAGATACCTCCAGACTATTAAGATATCAAAAAAAATATTCATGAATCACTTCGTTTAAATGGCTTGGGCTATTAAATTATTAGACTTGTCTTGTCCCTCAGTCTTTTAAATACAAATTCTTATACAAATTGTTAAATGATTTAAGCCATAAGTACTTTGTTTTATTACCTTTTTTTGTTAGCTGTTAGACCAAATAAACTTTTCTTTTTATTGTGCTAAAAATGTCTTTTTAAAATTCAAACACACAGATCACCAGCTGAGCGTTTTACAAATAACAATTTAATGAAATAAAAATTACATTAAAACAAATGATTAGGGTTTCGTGGTTAAAACCTCCAAAAACAGTCTTTTTCCTTCGTTTTTTTCTTTTTTGGTTAAATAAGGAGACCACAAAATTATATGCCAACTACCCCGAAAAGAAAAACCCACAAAAAGCTTACCCAAAAAGGCCATAAAACCACATAAAAATCCATACTCTTTCTCTCTTGGTTATTTTATAATAAAAAATCTTCGTTGTTATTTAATTTTTTTATTACAATGTTTTTATTTTTATTTTAAATTTATTCCAACTAAGGCGGTAGACAAAAATTGAGGAGAGAAGAAAGAAAGAAAAAAAAAACACAGCAGGTGCCTGATAAAAATTTTAAACCTCAAAAATTGAAGAAGTAAATTAAAATCCAACAAAATCCACTGAATACCAACAACAACAGCAACTACAACAATAATGTTAATACAAATAAGCCTACAAATATAATAAAACTTTATAAATGAGCATAAGAACAAAACTACAAGCCTAAAAATATGCAACAGTTTTGTGTTACCCACACAAGAAATAACAGACAGTATGGTTGCTCCCCTTATAGACATTAAATAAGTAGATCTGGCTCCTCTCTTGCTGTTTCCCCTCTCTCTAACGGTATTTAAAGAAACATCCATAACAATAACAATGACACTAATAGCAACAAAAATATACTCTTGGTTTTCAAGAGAGTAAACTGAAAGACAGCAAGAGAGAGAAAGATAGAGAGAGAGAGGGTTAGAGAGGCAAAGAAAAACCGTTTATTTACGCGAAGCAAAAAAAAAAACAAAGTAGTTGGAGGAGTATTAGTGTAGTAGTAGTGATGGTGGTAGTCGTAATGGCATCAAAACACAAAATAGAGCTTATGTCTGTATTGTAATTTAACTTCCGCCGGAAATGCTAGCTGGCTGTCTTATTTTCTATACTTGTGCTCATTTGTTTTCTCTCAGCGTGTATGGTATGGTATGGTATGTGAATCTATTGTTGGTCTATCTGTCTGTCTGTATGCTCGTTTATATGAATGTGATGTTGGTAACTTGGCTTAGGATCAAAATGACAAAACCATGTTGTTGTCTTAAATGTTCTTGTTTGCTTGTGTGTTTATTTTTTTGTTTTTCGTTTTTTTTTATTATAACATCCATGCTGGTGGTGTAGTTATTGTTGTTTTGCTAATGTTATTGCTGTTGTTTTTCTTTCCTACTGTTGTATTTGTAGGTGGTACAACAAGCAAAATGAGTATTTGATCCCTTTTATATCCTCAATGTTTGACAAAACAGATGAGGTTCACCATTTAGTTATACAAACTCTCACATATTTTTATGTGTATCTCTCTCTCTCTCTCTCTCTGTCTGTGTTTCTGTACATATACATAGACATTTGAAAACATAAGTATTTTTTTCATATTTACTGTTGGCAGTAAAATATTTTCTTTTTTCTTTTTCTTAATGTTGTTTGTAATTCTTTTTGAAATTCTTAAAAAACAAAGAAAAAAATTATTTTATTTTTATTTTTATTGACTTGTCGTAAAGTGCACAGGTTTCAAACAAGTTTTTCATTGTTTTGTTTTGTTTTTAATGATTATTGTTGATTAAAAAAATAGAGAGCGGAAAATGAAAAGTATTCAATAACAAATTTAGGTGCGGCCAATAGTAGTTAAGTCTAGTTAAACAAGTTGATTCTATCACGGAGAGGGACAAAGAGAGTGAAAATCAAGAAAAATCAGAAGGATCAGCTACACAAGGATGAACACACATTCCTCTGCCGTCGTAATTCTGTAATAAATCTTAGTAGATCTACCTGAAAATCGGCTGAAAATTGAGAGCCTCTTAAGAAACTCTTTCCTAGGGTATTCAACCTTCTGCCAAGATCCCAACAATCACAGAGAAGATACCTTGTAGTCTCTAATTTCACCTTATCTCTACCCTGTAGAAATGCGGCTAATATTTGTTCCTGCTAGTCATTTGGCATTACAGTGATGCCCCAGGTATCCAGTTAACGGTTTTGACGAATTCCAGCAGCGAGCAGTCAAGAAAATCAAAGATTCTTTCCCAAATTATTTATTTTCCACAGACTCATAGTGATAGCCGGTTGGAGAATTAGGACCTACAATCATTAGGTAATGAGAACACAATATAATAAGTACATCAGCTTACCAATGAAAAGTTCCTTATGGATTGCCTATAGTTGCAAACCGTTTGTCACTTACACTAGGCCGATTTTAACTCCCTTAGGACTGTCAGTGAAAACCATGTAAGAACCCATATTCAACAGTATATACTGAAGCTCTAAATAATCGTTAAAAAAGGTGTAACAATTCTTGTCGGTAGTTCTAATAAATAAGAAGAATAAGAATCCTTAAATCAAACACTAACATGACCTAGAGATTATATTCTCTATAGTTGCCTGCAGAATATTCCTTCTTACTAATAGAAAAAAACGTTAACATATTGGAGAGATCGTCCTGACGCTACCTACAATACCATGATTCCCTCAGCTGTGCAACGTTTCACATATATGTAAGTCAATTGGTGTCAGGCAGTGAAAAATACTCTAAGAAAACAACTTCTTTTAATTCCGTTTAAGTTTAAGGAAGCAACTTATAAGACAAAAGCGTTTCTATACAGCTCTGGGAACCTCCTAGGCTCTTTTGCCCGTAGTCACTTTCGTATATGATTTCAATGCGAGAAAAAAAGTGATTACATTGTCTTCTCAATTGATCATATTTCTGTTCCTGTAAATTCTTTCTTACCGTTGCAGTTCACAACGATCGCCTGATTTTTAAATGTTGCTTGGACCAGTTACATGGACTAGACTAGACCGGGATAAAGTATTGTAGATGTAAAATACAGGCAAGAGTTATGAACACAGGGTAGTGTGACAACAAACTCAGCAAATGCGTTAGCATTTTTTGAAATTGCTTCAGTAGCAATTATTCCCACATTGTGTAATTGTAATTACGGAGAACCTGAATGAATAAGGACAAAATGGCAAAAGGATGGAAAAATGCTCATAATAGTTATTGGTTGCTAAAGTAATCTCAATTGCAGGTGAATTCATGAATCGAAGAACAAACTCCTGACAGGACATATGGGCGTACAAGTTACCTACAACGTATTAAGCAAGATAACTCATTAACAAGCATGGAAGATGTAATGAAGATGAAATTGTAAAAGAAGTTGTGTTCAAAGGCTTTAAGAGAATGTCGGTTGGTTATGAAGCCTGCAGTAGGCAAGATCTTAACAGTTGAAAATGCAGTAAAAATGGTGGTGATGGTTAAGTACAACTAGGAAACTAATATTTGCAATAGCAGGGACTGCAAGCAAGGCTTTACAGATAATGCAGTCATGTGAGTAAGTTTGAATTTCAATTGGCAACTCTGTGTGGTAATAAGGTAAGGCAAGTCCCAGAATGTAGTCTCCATAGTCTATTAGGTAGTGTGTTAACTTACTAGACGTGAGGCTACGGTTCAAACCCTAGGTCAGACATCTCCAACATAACGAAATATAGAAAAAATATTTCTTTGGCGACTTCTTCTCAGCAGATTTGTGGCAAAAACTCTGAGATTAAAAAAATTGTAATGAAAAGTTTTTTAAAAATCTTTCGTTTGGAGTCGACTTTAAGCTGAAGGTCCTGCCATGTATAGAACTAACACACACAACATAGGTGGTGTGAGTGGTTAGGTCATAATTCTGACTGAAGGGTTGTAATAATCAATTATGTGTGTTATGTATGAGGGGGTTAATAAGAATCCGATATACTCAATGACATATAAGTACAATGTACCTATTATTGAGTCGTTTGGAGTCGACTTTAAACTGAAGGTTCCGCCATGTATAAAATTAACATACAAAACATAAGTGGTATGAAAAGCTCGGTTGTAATCCTGACTGAAGGGTTGTAATGATCAATTATGTGTGTTATGTATGAGGTGGTTAATAAGAATCCGATATACTCAATGACATATAAGTACAATGTACCTATAATTGAAGAAAGAAAAAGTAAGTTATTAATATCCTGTACATTCCCTAGCTATGTCATTTAGTCTAGACCCCATTATAACTTTAATGAAAAAATTTAAATCATATTTGTCTGTGTGTAATATCATTTCTTTTTTTAATTTCCAATGGCGTTGCAAATATTCATTTCAAGGTTTTTTTTATTGAGTTCATTTGTTGCATGTTCTTTTCTGCTCTTTTTTTTCTTCAATCTCTCTCTCCCCTATTGGAAACTGAAGCAACTCCCTAATGCTGTTTTCCTAAAGTTTTTTTCTTTCATTTCGTTACACGTTATATTGCTTTTATTATTGTTTTGTTTGGCAGCAGCAAGTATTTTTAACAATTGCGTGTCTCTTGTTATGGTGGAACCTCAAAATTTTTTTGTTTTTCTTATTTTTGTAATTTGTTGTTGTTGTTGTTTTTCCCTCCATTCTATAATAACATAATGCGTATACAGCTATTAAGAAGAAAAGAAAAGAGGAAGAGAAATTTTATTTCGCTTTGTCTAACACTACCATCCAAATAAAGTTAAACGCCCGCCGCCGCATGTCCTTGTCGCTGAGCCGAGGGTGTCTATCACACAGTCTCGCATTGGCAATGGTTGTGCGTGTTTTGGTTTCGATCTTTTCAATTTTTCCCCAATTTTTTTTTTGTTGTTTTTTTTGTTGCACCATTTTCTATTTAGACGGTCGGTCGCTTGGTGGTGTCTATTAAAAAGCTGTATTTACCTGGTATTTGTAACCGTGATGGCATTAGTGAAATTAATCAAGCACAGCTGTGACGCGTCATTGTCTCTGTGCTGGTGCAAATAAATGTTTGTTTGGTTTTCTCTCTCTCTCTTCACTTTTTGTGTGTGTCTCATTTTATTATATGACTGCTAGGTGTGGTCCCAGTACTTGGCATGTAACAACACACCACTACCATCATGAATGGCACTTGTTTGGCTGTTCATTTGCCAGCCTTTGGGGAAAATTGAAATACACAGCACAGTGACAATATTATTTTTGTGTTGTATTTATAAAGGAAAATTTGTTTAAACATTTCTGTGGTTTTCTGTGTTTGGTTTTCTACCTGGTAATTCTTTTGTATTTCATTTTCTTGACTTTTTTGCTCTAAAAAAACGTATCTTTTTGTGTATTATTTCAAGGTTTTTGTCTCCGTTCTTTATTTTTCTCATTCAATTAAAGGATTTTTTTTTGTTTTTGGTTTTTTGTTTAATTTAAATGAAGTGGTTTTTATAATGAAGTTTTTCGTCATTTTGTCATAACAAAATGGTAAATTATTTCAAATAATGTTCGGGGTTATTAGTTTCTCCGTTTTTTTTTCGCAGTTAGTCAGAGATTATAATTTGTATGTTTGAAAAAGAGTACATTGAAGTAAACGAAAAATAATTTAAGTTACAGTTTTTCATTTTGTAGTCCTCTTTGATGCCAGTTGATGAAATTTGAATGATGGAAACAATATACACACAGTTACTAAAGTATACATACGGTTAACAAATGTCAGAAATTTTTTAACCAATCCGTTTTCGTTGAACATCTTTATAGTTTCCTCTGAAATTTGTTAACCGTGTGTATACTTTTGTGGCTGAGTGTATGTCTGGAAGTGGAGAAATAAAGACGGCTGACAGCAATTAGCTGCATTGAAATTAAACAAACGTTTAGTAACAGAATAGCGTGGAAAATATCGAGTTGATATACTTAGATATGTAGGTTCAAAGCAGTGTAGATGTTTTATTGTCCTTAAGGTCCTTTTCGCCTTAACTTCTGCTTTTATAGCTGACCAATAACAACCGTTCACAATACTTTGATTATGTCTGATTTATTCATATATGATCTGCTGGTAATTTCCGAACACGACTGTTATACCGTTTTACACATCTAAGGGCCATTATTACAACTAGCCGTAAGGTAGGATTTTAACGGGAAGGTAAATTGTTTTTCGTTATTATAAGTGGACGATAAAGTAGAAGTGAGCGTTAAGCTAAAGGTAACTTTTAAAGTTAAGTTTATGTTTGAACTTGCCATATTATATATTATTTTCAATATGGCAACTCAAATATAAACAAAATGAGCAAATACAATAAAAAAAAATAAACACGTCGTTGCCACTGCGTTTGAATAAAACTTATTTAATTTGAGCAGCGTTACATTGCCCCGCCACTGCCATATTTTTGAAAAAGTAAACTTTATTTTATCTGTAGGTTGTAATAACGAAAATAAGTTAAAGGTGACTTTAAAGTTCACTTTAGCTAAAGTTACCTTTAACTAAACCCAACTTTAACAGCAAGTTGTAATAATGGCCCTAAGAGAGGGACCAGTCACTACATATCGGTGCCATCGGTGCATGGTGGAAATTAACTTGTTTTGTGTACTCGACATACATAGATAGAGAGCCGTCTTCTATTATTACTAGTTCACTTTGTAACACTGCGACTAAAACTCTGACCTATTAAAGCTGAGGTGTTAGCTGATAGCAGTAAGCTACAATGTATTTGAATCCCAGACCAATCTACACTGTAATTCTGAAAAGATATAAACACATACACTTGTGGACACACAATTAAGTCACCTATGCAACATTTTTCATTTTTGTAAAAATTAAAAAATTTAAGAAAAATGGAAACAAAAACAACTGATATTTATTAATTTCATATACTTAATAATTAATTAACAACAAAACTTAAATAGTTATTCATTATAAAAAATGTTTTGGTACGGAGTTGATATCAGACTTAAAATTTAAGTGGACACATAATTAAGTTGTTTGAAAAAAAATATTGAAAATTTATTTTAATTGCTTTATTTTTCACCCAAACTATTTTGAACCTTTAATATTTTGTGGACTACCCTCTTTGGCGTATTATTTCAGTACATCTTTGTGGCATTGAGTTGATTAAATTGCGACACTGCTCAGGACTAATGTTATTCCATTCTGCCTGGATAAGCTGCCAAAGTCCTTTTTGCTGCTAGGTTTTTTGGCTGCAACTGCTCGTTTTACCATCCCCCAAAGATTTTCAATAGGGTTCAGATCGGAACTTTGAGCTGGCCAATCAAGAACCCTTATTTTTTCCTCAGCAAACCAAGCTTTAACTACCCGAGATGTATGCTTCAGTTCGTTATCATGATGAAATATCCACGCTAGTGGTAATTCGTCCTCATAATCTTTAGTCAAATTGTTCCGTAGGATGTTCTTATACATTTCCCCAGTCATTTTCCCATCGATTCTTACCAGTGGACCAACGCCGGATGAGGTAAAACAACCCCAAACCATTACTGACGAACCTAAATGCTTTACGGTTTATTTTTTGGTGTACTTTGGGTATAATTGTGTATTGACAGGACGTCTTACATAGGGTCTGCCATCGTTTCCAAAGATATTAAACTTGGGCTTTGGCAAACCGCAAACGTTGCTGAATATTTTTTTTTGGACACATTAGGTTTTCTTCTCGCAATACGTCCATGGAGATTATTTTCAGTCAAGCGTCTTCTAACGGTCCTTCCCGATATTTTTTTCCAACTCAATGCACTATATAATCTGAGTAGATGTGAGGAATGGGTCAGCTTTACTCATCCTGGCTAAAAAAATAAGCGTTCGTGATTGGCCAACTCAAAGTTCCGATCTGAACCCTATTGAAATATTAAGTATATGAAATTAATAAATATTAGTTGTTTTTGTTTCCATTTTCCTTAAATTTTTTAATTTTTACAAAAATGAAAAATGTTGCATAGATGACTTAATTGTGTGTCCACAAGTGTACATCTCGGTTATATAGTTCCTTATAACTTTCTGAATAAAATCGGGACTTTTGGTCAGAAGATTCTTAGGTTCCCAGTGAGTCCTTTGATGTTTATATCGATGGCACCAAATTGTTAAATAGAAAAATCTATGGTACATATACAATATTAATGGTTCTGATATTAAACTTTAACCGTCGTCCAGTAGTTAACGTGTTGGCTTAGACGAGAGCCTGTGAATTAAACACCCGGCTCAGACTTTTCAAATAAAACAAAATATGAAAGAAATATAAATATTTTGATAGTAAATAAATTCCCATGTAAAAGTTCGCACATCTGTCGTTCACACTCGACGTTAAACTATAGATCCAGACAATTATGTATAAGATGGACAAACCTTACATGGGTAACGGGAGAAGCTGGGTTGTTATCCTGTCCAAAGAGTTGTAATGATGAATTATGTAAGTAAGTAGATTGGCTGACCATTGCAGTGTTTACCAGACGGAGGCACAATGCTTGTTGGGTGGTGGAATTTTTCCTGAAAAATCCTTTAATTTCCTCGGATAGTGATGCAGCAATTAAGTTCATAGTGAACGCCGCCTTGACGTCCATTCTTGCAAAGGAAAGCAGGGATTTTTCAGAGAAATTTGGGTTCCTTCAGGGCTAATTTTTATATAAATTCTGGAACATAGGAATATAATCGAAAATTGATTTGCTAATGAACTGACCAGGCGGGGTACGGGGATTTTAATTTTCAACATATTACATGACTTTAATTCGACTATTTATTCTCCGCTTGTTTTACAGGCAGGCTTAAATTCGTTGACATCAGGAAGGTCTATGCAATATTGTTATATTGTATTGAAATTGTATGGATACGAAAATTATTTTTTGTCTTCTCTCCATAAATCATTATGAATAACCGCAGGTTCATTAGGGAATGTCCTTGGTGCCTCGATCTTCTTTCTGGGCGCTTTAGTAACATTCTGGGAAACTGCAGGGCTGAAGAGTTAGCCAGGGCTGGTGCACTCCTTCCAGGATTCACTTACCTCGGTTAAGTTGGCCATTGCGGGGAAATTCTTTCTTGACGCCAACCTATCCTGGATCAATGAGAAGTTCTGCTCCATCGCTAGACTCACTTGGGCCTTGATGGATACAAGGCGCACCAACCAGTTACTCGGACTTGGTCGTAGCATCATCTCAATCATTGTGGCCATGCTTACAGGTCATTGCGTTATAGATAGACACGCGGAAAAGCTGCAGCTCCCATTTAACGGCTTCTGTAATGGGTATAGATTCGCTGAGGAAGACGAGACTGTTATCCACATTCTTTGTCAATAACCATTTTATATTTGGCTCTCCATTTCTTGTCAGCTTGACGGAGATATCATCCATTGATGTCAAGGATATAGGTTCGTTTATCAAGCTTTCGGGCTGGTTTTCCAACATAGGGTAGTCCTGCTTTTAATGTGCAGCCCTTGCGCTGACCAATTTCTTGTTCTTCTCTAGTTTTGTAGAACGTGATCAGTACAAGAACTGCATTCACCTGTGGCGTTACGAAGGTATCAGAGCTACCACTCCAACCTAAAGAGAGTGTGCAACCTAACCTAACCATATCGAAAAACTAACAATTCATTATTAAGCCAAACTGTGTATTGCAAAACAAATGAATTTAAATACGATTTAAGAGTCCACAGTTTGCAATCTTACAACATATTTTCAATGCAATAACTGAGTAGAGATTATCCTTGGTTTTTCCTGTTAAATAAAATTCTTAAGTTTTTTATTTTTTTGTTTGTAATTTAGTTTATCATTTTAAATGATTTGCTGTATATTAATTTATTTCAATTTTAAGTACTTTTTAAATATTTTTTTTTCATGTCAATGATTTTTTATTTTTTCTTTAATAGAAGTTTTTATTTAATATTTAATTTGTTGTTGTTGTTATTATAATACTTTGATGATTGTGCTTAACAATTAATACACCAGTTTTTATTTTATTTACTTATAAGTATGTGTGTGTGTTTTTTTAATATGAAAATTAGTGTTTCTATTTATTTTTTTAATTTTAAATTTAATTTTATTTTTTTCAAAAATAATTTCATCTGTATTATGGCTTGAGTTCATATATTGTATGTATAAAGATTTTTATGTTTCTTTTTTTTATTAATTTTTTATATGATTTTTTTTATTTTAATATGCACAATAATAATATACTAAAGAGATTTAATAATTCATATTAAAATCAAACAATAATAACTTTTAAATATTGACTCAAAAAAAAAAGTGAGTTGTGACACTCAAATTAAAAAATGAAAAAAAAAAATTAAAAATTAAAAAACAAAAGAGAGAAGGAAAAACAACTACAACTGAATAAATAACATGGAATATAATTTTAATTAATAATATATGAGTTCATGAAATGATTTTATTGATATACATATGTATGGTGCATGTATGTATGGTAGATTATAAAAATATAAACATATTTTGAAAAGTAGTACAGATTTTATTGTTAAAAAAAATGATACAACATTAAACAACTGTCTTATAGGCCAGGTTTAAGCCAAAAAAAAAACAATTTTTTTATATACAAAAAAACAACCATAAAGCCTGATTTTACATTATATAATCATTAATCCACTGTTATGAGAAATTTTAATTCATAATTTTGTGCTTTTTTTTATTAATTAATTAATATCCTTCTGTATTTAAGATTAATTTTAATTAAAAATGTCATGTTTTTTTTGGTTTATTTTCGCTGTGTATTGAAAAAGCAAAAAAAGAGAAAAAACATACGTAACATTTTAGCCAATTATACAATAAATTATCCATTATATGGTCCATTTTCATTCAATAAACAACTGAAAGCAAAAGGAAATAAATTATACTCGTAAATAGAGTTTCATTTCGTCGTTCTTTTTTTCTTCTTCTTCAACAATAAATAAATTAATTAATTAATATTCGTTGTAAGTGAAACTATACATATATAATAATTATACTAAGTTTTTTCCCTCTTGTATTAAATACATATACATAAATATATAGTCAAACACGAGGGCTGGGAGTTATGCCGAGTGGGTACAATAAAATGATACAAATGAGCAATGAAAATAATTGGAAGCTGTTTTGGGACAAGCTGGATATAAGATTCAAAAATTTCCATACAAAACTTACAATCAGGATGGGATACTTAAGACCGATGTAGGAGACAGTAGAGTAATCCTTACATCTTTATTTTTCATAATCACTTCCCCACTGGATTGACATTGTCAAAGATTTATCATGAAATTTAAAGTGATATGGCGGCACATGGAATTTTATAGGCATAACTACAAAATGTTCTCGCAATTTATAAAGCCTGCTTAGGTCACACATTTAGTTAACTTCGCTGCTCATTACAACCTCTTGGTCACGATAACAACTTGCTTCTCACGATATCCATGTTGCGTTTATTAATTTTATCTATGAGTGGCGGGACTTACAATCAGTGTTCGAAAAAATACTGTACACAAACCATTGTGTACGTAACTGATAAAATATTTTTAACTTTCATTTAAGTGTTTGTGAACTCGTACGCAAACACATTACGTACACAACATATACACAGCAAATGAACGCAAAATTTAACATAACGTACTGAACAGAGTTCACAAACACTATTTTTAGTGTTTGTGTACTAAGTACGCTAAAGAGATTAGTACACAACGAAACAAATTGGGTTTTAGAGAACTTTTTTGAGTAACATTTTTAATGTACGCGAGAGTTTATTTTCTCATTCAGTAAGAGAGAGAGAGAGCGAAAAAATGGCCAGTTTTTATTTGTATTCTTAAGTGAAATATGTCTATTATTCCTAAAGAATAATAAATGGCATCAAAAACCACAACGCGAACTCTAAAAATACTGAATGAGGGAACATAAACTCTCGCGTACACTAAACTTTTTAGTGTAGTCAAAAAAGTTCACTAAAACCCAATTTTTTTCGTTGTGTACTATCTTTTTAGCGTACTTTGTACACGAACACTAAAAAATAATGTTTGTGAACTCTGTTCAGTACGTTATGTTAGAGTTTGCGTACATGTTCACAAACATTAAAATAGAAACGAAGAGTTTTGCTCTCGTTGTAGTGAATGTGTTTGTGTTCTTTACCCACGACATTCAGTACAGTACATAAACGTTACGTACTTTAGAGTATTTTTTCGAACACTGCTTACAATTTAACGTCGGCAATTTTGTTGGTTCGCAATTTTTGCAAGAAGTTTGTTGAGAGGAACTCGTAAAAAGAATTTTTTTTAATGTTTCGTTTTGTTCGGGATAAAGCAAGGGTTCACGTCTAATAAGTCAATACAGTACCCACTTAACTACGGCAACTTCAATTTCCTACTAAAAATTAGCAGGAATCAAGGATGACTGTTCATACCTGAACCTAACACAAAAGCTTAAAACCACGAAACAAATTGTCGATACCATATGCTGCTCCTCAACACCATGTCAGATAAGAGGCTATGATTTATAAACGTACTACATCGAAGAGAGATCAGCGGAGACCACTCTGCATTAAATTATCGCGCATATCGAGAAGTCCTTAGATATCAAAGAGTGTACTTTTGCAATATGAATTGCCATCGAAGAAGTTTTCAATAATGTTCAAACGTTTACAATAATTGGGTTGCCCTAAGAAGTAATGTAATGATGGGAACACCACAGAGAGGCATTACCACATCCAAACTACCATTATTCATATTCATTGGCCTGAAGATATTAATTGCCGACGAACTTGAACCAGACAGCTATGTCGTCTTCTTAAAATACGACTCCGAATCACCTATACAGGAGGTAGGAAGACGTTTTGATCATCGCATACAATTTAGCACATTTCTCTTTACGTACTTACAGGTATGGATAGTGATATAACCTATAGAAATTAGACGTATTATTGTTCCATCTAATGATTATGTGTTTAAAGAGGGTATATTAAGATTCCTATAATAGCTTCTAAATCCCTTCTATTAATGTTTAAGTTTTATATCGTATTTGTAGCATTGAGCTTTGTCTATAAGACAGTAGAGTTCCAACATTCCAATCGAAATTTCCATACACGATTGCTTAATGAATCGAACTGTTTCTCGATAATACCAAGTATGTAATTGATAGTTTAATCGATTTCTGTACTATCCTTACTCCCAAAGCTGATCTAGACTGAACTTGTCAGTTCATCTGCAACTTCCTTGCCGGCAGTAATCGCATAATCTAATTCGATAGTCTCACATAAGGATGTTTAGCCACTTTTAACACTACCAGACCAGATACACACAGTTACTAAAGTATACATACGGTTAACAAATTTCAGAAATTTTTTAACCAATCCGTTTTCATTGAAAATCTTTATAGTTTCCTCGATTTTAAGACGGTCTTTTGCATTGGTTAAAAAATTTCTGAAATTTAACTGAATTGGGGCACTACACAGGCCCACAAAAGTATACATCCGATTAACAAATTTCACAAATTTCTGAACCAATGCAAAAGACCGTCTTAAAATCGAAGAAAGATGTCAGACAATTATAAATATTTTCAACGAAAACGGATTGGTTAAAAAATTTCTGAAATTTGTTAACCGTATGTATACTTCTGTGGTTGAGTGTATGACATAAAAGTACTGACTGTGTACTGGTTGTTGTTTAAGCTTTTGTTGACCTATTTCCTAAATTTCATGATGTCGATAGAATTTTGTTCCGTTTAGTTCCTATAGGAGTATAGGGTACCGCAAAGTATTTTCTTAATTTGGGTCTCATTGGGTCTTCTGTAGAAGATCCTAGTAGTGAGAAAAATTTGCTCATTGCACTCTTTCCTAAAAGATAGCGATGATTGACCTTCCCATGATGTTAATTGTTGATGTCATCTGGCTGGATAAATTAGTTAGAAGAGAAATTAAACTTCTTCTTTCTCAAAAATCTGTCGTTCAGAGTCTACTTTAAACTGTAGGTATCGCCGCTCATTATATCTTCTACTTTGACCGCTGCGTTGCACCACCTTATGTAAGCATTTACCGTCAAGATATTTGCATTTTACAATTTTTTTTAATATCGATTGCGCACTTTTCCAATTGCTCGACTTAACACACCACCCTCGTATTACGAATTTATACAAATAAATGAAAGTTAATGTTAGTGAATTTATTTATTTGTTTGCAAGTTCTTGTTTAATTTTCATTATTATTATTATTTTTCTTCTTTTTTTTCACTCATATATTTATTTTCATTTGTTTTTTTTATTTTTTAAATATTTATTTGACATTTGAAAGGCTGACCCAAATTGTATGTCAATTAAATTGTTTACCTTTGTTTTCGCCTACATGCTCGTACACAATGTTTTACATTTCATTTACGTTTCATTTCCATTTGCAGTTTCTTTTTTATATTTTTTAAGGTTTTAAATTTTATATATAAATTTTAATTAATATTTTATTATTTTTTTTATATTTATTTAATATTTAAATTTTAATTATTTGTTTATTTTATTTTTTTTTTAATATTTTTTTATATTTTTTTGTGTTCAGTAGTTGTGTTAATACCTGTTTTTTTTTACTTCTTCTGCAAAACAATACAATGAATAATTTGTATCATACAAAAAGTGTTTTTCATTCCTTTTTTTTAAATTTAATTTTTATTTTTTTTAGATTTTTTAACATGGAAAATATTTCCTTGCTCTTTTTTTGTATTTTTTAATTTTTTTTAAATTTATTTTGTAAAACATATGATTTTTTTTTATTCATAAATATTGTAAAAATGTTAAGCAGTGTTTAGTTTCAATGTCTTTTGTTTTCTTTTTTAGAGATTTTTTTTGGTATTTTTTTAGTATTTTTTTTAGAATATTTTTCATATTTTTATGCTTTCTTTTATTCTTTTTTTATTTTTAGCAAAATTATATTTATGAGTTGTATTATTTTTAATATATTTTTTATTTTATTTATTTTTTTCAGCGAAACCTTTGATACTAAAGCTTTAATAATAAAATCAGGGTAAAGTTAGAAATGAAAGTTCTTTTAAAAAAATTTGTTTTAATTGCATTTTGAATTCGAAAGAAATTTTAAGAATTCGAAATTAGAATTTTAATAAAAATTTTTTGTTTTTGTGTTCAGCAGAAAGGCACCAGGGAATAAGTTTGGCTTTAAGAGAATTGATTAAACATTCACAAAAAAAAATGAAAACTGAATATAGATTTAAATCAGGTTAAAATACAAAATTAAACAATAAATGCTATAAAAAGGGAAGGAAATCCTATGTTCTTAAAACAAAATTTTTATTGTGTTATCTCCGATTACCGAAGGCCAAATGATATGCAGCTTTAATAATTACGTTTTTCTATTTAATTTAATTTTATTTATTTATTAATTTATTAATTTATTAATTACAATACAATTACAAATTATATTCTGATTATATACGAGCTAATTATATTGTTCATATGCTCGGTGTAGTGTCACAGACCAGAGTCTCTGGTGGGAACCCATGACCCTCAGGCTAATAGTGTAGCACACTACCCACTAGACTACCAGATCACCCTCATTTAATTTTATTTATTTTTATTGAAAGATAAACGTTGGTGATAGAAAGTTCCCATTTGAAATGACGTGATAAACAGATGCTGACTCAAATTTTATTCTGTGTGTTCCAACTTTGACAGTTGACGACGGCCATCTTGTTGAAGCTGCATCTGTCAAACTAGTAGCTTTATATTCGGAGAAGAAAGCATTCAACAGTACAAGCAAATAAAAAAATATTTTATTGAAAATTACTGTTATATTTAGACAACATACCGCTCCCTTCGCTTATTTTACGATCTTCTTAATTGTCCTATTCTAGTCTAGTAGTTAGTGTCTTGGCTTATTAGATGTAAGGCCACGGTTCAAACCGCAGGTCAGACATCTCCAACAACGCGAAATTGGAACATTTCTACGGCAACTTCCTAAAAGCAGAGTTCTGGCAGAAACTCTGAGGGTAAATAAAATTGCCATGATAAAGTTTCTCAAAAGTCGACCGTTCGGAGTCGACCTTAACCTGCAGATCCCGCCATGTATAAAATTAACAGACACAAAATAAGAGATGTGCGAAGCTAGGTCGTGTTGCAATCCTGACAGAAAGTTTGTATGTATGTATGTATGTATTCCCAATGTGACAGATTAATACGAGTACTCTGGTTCAGCAAACAATCAACCAATATACGTACGGCGACGAAACGCAAGATACGCTTGAAAATACTGTCGCTGCCCGTGAGAGTATGCATTTCCGATTTCCTATCACTCAAAAGAACTCGCAGACCATAACTTAACGAATTTTGTGTTGTGATTTGGACCTGTACCCGTACAAAGTTCTACTAACACAGTCACTGTAGCTAAACTGCCATAGGCAACGTCGTGTGTTTGCTAAATAGAATCAGGAGCAGTTGGCAATATACACTAATTTTCATTGTAATGAGGCAAATTTTTGGATGATTGAACACACAAAATTGTCAAATTTTGGGGATAGCAATACACATGAAATCCAAGAGCATGCAATGCATTCCGAAAAAATCAGTATTTGTTGTGAATTTTGGGGCTATGAATTAATAATTCTTTGAGAACGACTTTGGCCAGACGATCACTGTCAACGGAGAGCACTATAGGTCTATGATTACCAATTTCTTTTGGCCCGAACTAGATGATCTGAATACCAAAGGCATGTGGTTTTGACAGAAAGGCCCTACGTGCAACACAGCTCATGGCACATTGGATATCCTGCAGGAAAGACTTGAGGACATAGTCATCTCAAGTGCAGATAATATAAACAGGCCACCGAGATCGTGGGATTTCACTCCACTAGACTGTTTCTTGTGGGGTATGCGAATAAACTACAAACCACAGCGGTCCGTAAAGCAAACATAATCCAAAAATCTCAAAAGTTTGCCTTCATTATTAGCGGAAGATATCGCCGGAGAAAATATCACCACACCTATGTATTACTTTTGAAGCTGTATTTAAGACGTGCTTTGTAGAAGCATGGAAAACAAGATCACTGATCGCAAATGCATTCAATGTTTATGGGATTTGTTAAGGACAACAAGGAAAACCTAAAAGGATTCTAAATAATAAAATTCTTTGAAACCGTTAAGGCTTTAAAAGATTTTAAGACTTAATTGTATCAGCGTCAAGATTTGAGCTCGTAATTGTGCACTGTTCTTCTTTGGTTACACAGGTATGGGTGTCCATAAATTCTATTTCGCAGGTTTCTAATCACCGGACAATGTCTTGAGGTTCCTCTTCATCCTCGTCCTTCTGCAGAAGTCATTATTCGCCCTATTATTGCAAATGTTGTCAATTGAAAGATGCTGGGATTGTATTCCATGTAGGGTTATGAATAATTGGCATCTGGCAATCTGGTTTTCTCAAACCAGTGAATAAAAATTTGAGTATTGATTGAACTTGTGATGGTTTTTTGGCGATATAGGCTTTGATATTATAACCCTATCCATGAGTACTCTCCAGGTATAACAGCATTAAAATAGTCAAACAAAATGCTTTTGACAATATTGAGGGACCCGAACTCAGCAACTTAATGGTGATTCTAGTTTTTTATTTGTTGAAATGTTACAGAGCTAGGTTCAGCATCGTCTTACTTTCTGAACACACCTCATATTTTAGCGTTTGCAGTAGTGGAGCCTCGCTTAGTAACAATAATGTTTGAAATTTCAAAAATTTATTTTATCAGTCCACTGCCCCAAGGCTCACCCCCTTTTTATAGCATCTATTCTTTCGTTATAAATCTTTCCATGCAATTTAATTGTTTTTTTTTCTGAAATAACAAATCAAGTTTTAAAATTAATTGTTAATATTTTAAAGCGCAAACTAATTTGCAAAAAAATAAAGAAAAACAAAAAATATTTTTTTGTTTGTATTCATAACATTTTAAAAATATTTTTTATTGTCAAAAACGTGAATATTATGCAGGTTATTTAAATTTTTTTGTTTTAGTTTTTTTCTTTAGCTCTTGAAGACTAGATGAGTTAAAAATAGATTTTTGAGAGGTTCATGAGTATACGAGTATGAATAAAAACCTAAAAAAATAAATGAGCTTTTCTTTACATTTCATTACATTAACATGTCTTTAAGGATAGCAATATGAGGTTAAGGTTTTAAGGATATATGAATTCTGTATTGGGTTTTAAACTCTCTATACTTGTATTCGTTTGTATGTATGTGTGTATATATAGTATATGTATATATGGTAAGTGAGTGAGTGAAATGACAGGTCAATAGTAGGATTTAGTTTAGAGGTACTTAATTTTATGATGACACATTTATTTAAAACGCTTTAAAAATATTTAATTAAAAATGGAACATTGTTTTTTGTTAATTTCTTATAGAGTTATCCATTTAGGTGTTTCAAGGCCGCTGGTTTGGCAAGGTTGTCAGGTGTTAAGTATTGAAAACTGAATACGAAAGCTGTGATTTAAACATGTATACTTTGCAAGGAATTGACAAGATTATAAAGAAATTTGAAAAGACTGTTAACGATGCAGGCCTATAGATAATAGCAATGAATGCAGTGGTGAAACTAACACTTGTGTTAGAGAAAGTGTTAAGGATAACCCGTTCTGAGCCGTTGGGTGTATCTGACGGCTCATTATGGCTTATTTTGCATTTGGGTTTGCACTTCCATCCAATTAAATTGCAATTCATGTAGCAATTAGAGCCGGCTCTTCATTACTAACGCCCTATATATCCTCATTGAATGATAAATCAACAGGCTTTTAATGTTTGAGCAATGAAGGTAGACGTCATTGGATTGTTTTTTTTTCGAAAATGGCAACTGAAGAACCGTTATTATCGCCATGTAGAGTTCCTATAGTACTGCTCTCATACGATCTTACTTACTTAATTGTCCTTAACACATCCTTCCAGGCGCTTTTGCTTTTTGCGCGCCTTCGCCACTTGGTTACACCAATCGATGACAGGGCTTCCTCGATTGGCCCTTCCAATGCAAACAAGTTCATCCCCTTCGCCGACTTCCGAAAATCCCCGCATCAAATACAGATCTGGCCGAAGCATCTACCTCCATTCGAACGACATGGCCGAGCCAGCGCAGCCCTTGGAAGTTATTACGCTGCACAACATCCGTGTCGTTGAGGAGCTCATACAGCTCATTGTTGGATCGGATGCGGAAATCATCGCCAACTCTCACTGAATCGAAGATCTATTTTACTTCCCTTAAACTTTATAGGGTAGCCCTATAATGCCTTCTCTAAACCTATTGCTCTAGCAAAATTCAGAATGCTGCATAGCGTCGACAAGGGTAGCCACAAAGGTTAACCATATTTCCCAGACAGTCTAATATTAGACGGATGGTGACCTGGCTGTCAGTTAGCATGATTATGACCCGTGAGCTTGTTAAATTAAACACGTCCTAAGAAGTGATAGATTGCCGCTTAGAAAATGCTTTCGAGCTTCCCCATGGTATCGGAATATTTCACTCTGGGTCCAAGAACTCATGCTCTTATCAAAATATCTGTTCTCGACACATTCATACCACAGAGTGGACACTCTTTTAAAATACTATGTAGCCTCGGGGTTACTTCATTCACTTTTGTTGCTAAGTCTCGTTGCGAAGCATTACTCAAAGTCCCATAGGCGACTGGTTCTATCCATAAGAGTAGTTAAGGAAAGCGAAGTCTTCTGACGAACTTTCTATAAAACATGACTCCTTGGTTTCTAAATTTTAGGTTTTCGCTACCTTGTACATTGGAATTAAATCCAATAGAGCCTTCAGCACCCCTGCAGGAACGATTTTTATTGCCTCGGTCATATTCACAAAGGTTGGTTGGTTGTTAGTTGTTTAATTTCATTTGAGCTATGAAAGAATTGTTACCACCAATTCAGAGCACGTGTGTTGGTATGATAACACATTTTTTTGGCTAGCAGTTGAAGATTATGAACTGAACGGCTTGTAATTTCAACAAGATAATGCCATGACTCATACCACACGACTGAGCTTCGCTATATTGAATAAAAAGTTTCTAGAATGAGAAATTTCGAGTTTTGATGACATCAATTGGCCATTAAGGTCACGAGATTTGATGCTTCATTAAATACCGTGCCTATGTGGATAATCCCCTAGCATTGGAGGATTTGCATACCAACGAAAACTACCTCTGAGGCGGTTAATTGAAGACATTGTGTTTTATACATCATGGCAAGGCCCAAGCATTGTAATGAAATAAAAATTACATTGAAATCACAGCTTTATGTTGGTTTTATTTAACTTTGCATTTGAAACCTTAAAATGGATAACCCTATATTTAATACAAAGTCATTATAATTAGAATAATAAGCCATTTTGTGTTAGTGTTGGACATGATAATCCTAAACTTCAATTATTTTTATACGTGTTTAATTAATACAAAGTGTGTGTATGTGTGCGAAAAATTTACACTTAAATTTAATATTTAATTTACATTTAATTGTGTTAAATGGCTCTGGTTTTTTTTTTCAGCTCTAGTGTTTTAGTTTTTCTTTAGAAATCCATTTACTAAAGCCTCTAAATAGGCTTTAGTTACTAAATTTTTTTGTTGCCTAAATATAGTTTTGTTTTGTTTTGTTTTTGTATTATTTTATACTAAAAAAGCTTAATTTTAAAAAGTTATTTAAAAATTATTTAATTTATTTAAATACTTAAATTTAATATGTTTTTTTTTGCATTTCTTAATAATTTAATCTCTTAATTTAGTTTTACTTACAAAGAGAGAAAAAAAATTCCAAATTCAATTCATAATTGATATTCTTTTCGTTTTCAATTCATAGTGAGTGATATAAATTTCAGTTTGTAGTTGTTGTTGCTGTTGTTGTTTTTTGTTTTGTTTTTGTGTTTTAAATACCTAAATTCGTTTATTTTTATTCTTTATGCATCTCATTCAATAAGTCATTAAAGTCGGTTTAAATCCTAAATTTTTTCTTTGTAAAAACAAATGTATCTCTCGGAAATTGGGCCGATTTGCCTCATTGCGCTGCCAGCATTCACACATTAAATCATAGATTTCTCGAGGGCAATTTTTGGGTATGCGCAACAGTTCCTGTAAAAAAAAGAGAAAGAAACATAGGGAATCAATTGAAAATGCTCAAAATATTTCTAATAGGCAATCACTGTGATTATTAACTTCTATTTATACAGTGTTGTGTGTTGGCTCTGATAAACTATTTTCCGTGGAGTAAAGAAATGCGGTATTGAAATAAAAAGATCTTTATGTATATCTAACACATATATACATAGATCTAACACACTTTAATTAACTTCTAAGTTGGAAAGTCACCATTTGTCCTTCGTATACCATGTTTGTTTTTAGTCTGGCAACTTCTAGAACCTGAGTGTTGATTTGTTATTGTCATTTCTTACTTTTAAAACTTTTGTAGTTTTGTTATTGTAATTTGAATTTCTCTGCTTCTTGTTACTGTTGGCTTTTATTTTGTTCTTTTGCTGGTATAATGATTTAGTGTTCATTAGTTCACCCTAACGTGTAGGGTGGGAGGGAAGAATAAGGAGTGTTTACAGATATTTTACTTAATTTGATGTAAAACTTATTTACAGGAGTTATAAGTATGGGTTAGGTTAGGTTAGGTCGAAGTGGTAGCTCTGATATCAAAGAACTCACTTGAGCACGCATAGCGGCCCGTTGTGATGCCACGAGTGAACGCAGTCTCCGTACTGATCAAGTATAAGTATGGGACTGAAGATTGATACGTACAACAAATGAACGAGCACTGTATACAAATATGTAGTTTTCGGGAAAGAGTTCTCTTATTTAATCACATACGATTAAAACATGTTCAACGTTAGTTCTCGTCTCATATCCTTAATATGCTCTTGATATGATCCAAAAAATGATTGTGAATGCACTGAACAAGTGACTGACAGATATGCTCATCAACGAATTTTGCAATAAACAGTGTGGTTTTCATCGTAGGAGTTCTGGAATTGGCCACATCAGTAGACCACGCATATATACGGAACAAATGGAGAGAGTTCATTATACCTTCTGTTTGTCGGCTTTGAGAAGATTATCCCATTAACCATTCTGTCATAAGTAATAGTTGGATAAGAACAAAGATATACTGGTATCACTAATTGTATTCCAGCATAGAAACGGAACCCGTGCACAAGGATATCGCTATCTATTAAATATGAAGCTCATTTGTTGAGGTCCTATTCTCTAATGAATCTAAGTCCTCACATTCCTGTATCTTTTTCTGATAGTCAGGTCATCGTTTCAGATTCTTCTGACTAGTATAAGACCAATTTTACTTTACGATTCAATGTAAAGCTCCGATCTGCTTGGTCGGACTAAATCAGTTATCTAGTATACTTTTCGTTTAGAAGCCTTAAAGCAAACCACCTGAGTTCTGTGACATATCACATTAAAGAATAGTATAGCCAGACTGTAGTCGAAGTGGCCGTAGTCTAGTAGGTAGTGCACTGGCTTATTAGAAGTGAGGCCGCCGTTCAAACCACAGGTCAGGCAAAACGAAATATGAAAAAATATTTCTTTGGCGACTGTATTTCAGCAGATTTCTGGAAAAATTCTGAGAGTGAATAAAATTGTCAAGAAAATTTTCTCAAAAAAAAACTGTAGTTCGGAGACGACTTTAGGTCCCGCCAATCATGTATAAATCATGTGTAGGTCCCGCCAATCATGTATAAAATTAAAACACACAACATAACTGGTGTGAGAAGCTAGGTTGTATTCATGACTGAAGGGTTGTACTGGCCAATTATGTATGCATGTATAGCCAGATTGAATCAATTCAGTACAGGGTTTGCCGTATGGGAGATTGATACAATACATAACGTTTTATTGAGCCTGACTATTGGTGGTTAAAAATATGTTTTTTGTGTCTCGAAGCACATGTCATTTGAAGCTCAATTTTGTATAATTTTGGAAAAATAAACTTACATATTGATTATCATCCTGATAGATATGTCCTATGTTTTCTATAACTTTTGCATCACTCAGATGTTCATAAGGTTGTTCTCGGGCAAACGTTAAAATCTCCCACAAAGTCACAGCAAATGACCAGACATCAGATTTAGAGTTGAATTTGCCCTGAAATGATAAGAAAAATTAAATTTAAAAAACTTATTCTCTAATATATGTATAAGAAATGAAATTGTATAAACTTATATTTAAAATAAATCTCAGAAACCATACGTTCTTTCTATATTTTCTTCATATAATTTTATTTAATTTTATTTTTGTCTTAATTTTATTCACATTTATTTACAACACTTTATAATTTTCAAGTTTAAAACGCACTTAAACCATAAATTACTCAACTTAAATTAACTTTATTTCTCTTTTCATTTCTTTTTTTACGTTGCTTTGCTCTGCTACTCTTTCTTTCTTTAATCAAATATTATCCTTGAAAACATTTCCTGCTTCGAGTGTGTGTGTGTAAAAAGAAAGAAATTTAACAGAAGAAAAAAAAAACAACAACAGAATGTGAAATAATGGCCATTTATACATGAAATATATTCCATGTACGTTGATTCATACATACCGAGCAAAAGGATAATAAAAAAACAGAAAAAAAGGATAAATTCCCAAAAGCGAAAAGAGCGTAAGAAAAACAAAAAACAAAAAAAAAATTCAGAAAAAGGAGTATAACCACACTAAATAAATTAATTAACTACACGATAACAAGCAAAAAACGCACACGTTTACATACTTGAGTAGTACCAACGTATGTACGTACGTATTTGTTGTTTAATGAAAAAGGAAACGGAACAATGCCGCCATGCTACAATCGCACTCGTTTCCAGTTATACCTTTGCACGCGAGAGAGCCACGCAGCGTCATATGAAAGGAATTCACATACGCAGCGTGTATTAACGTAAAAAAGAAATTCGTAGAATATAAAATTGAAAGCAAACAACAACTTATGTTCACCCTACAGTAAGTATTTGTAAAGCAAGTAAATAATGCAGTAAAGGGGAGTAATATTATCATAGAAATTCTCGCAATATTATCGGGTCTTTTATTAAGTGGTTCTTATTTTTGAATGTAAATAAAACAAATTGTGTGTGAGATAATATAGAATTTTTTTTATTCCTTTGAAAGACCTATTGAGGTGTTGGCAATACAGGCTGCGGCAAAAATTATTAGAGACGGGAACATCTCCAAGCGAAACATCATACTCTCTGATGTCCAGGCCGCTATCAGGGCTCTGCATTCCAACGTAATGAACTTCAAGACGGTATATAGCTGTCGCAGATATCCGAAGGAGGTAACAGAACGATATGATCTTCATATGTATTATATGGGTACCGGGGCACAGTGATATTCCGGGTAACTGTAGAGCTGATGAACTGGCCAGCTCCCGGGGCACAACCATCGAACTCTCCGATGAATTCTCGACTCTAGGAACTCCTATGAGAACCTGTAGGTTCACAATTGATAATTAATAATCGTCGATTTCGTCAACGACAGATGGGCGACCCCGGACACGGGTAAAACGGCGCGTAAAATCTTGCCATAGCTGGATGAGGGCGCACGGTAGGACTGTTTAAACTCCAGAAGGGCACGCTATGTGTGTTTGTCGGGGTCATTACGGGGCATTGCCTTGCGTGGGTACGCATGAATTCGCCGTGGTCTAGTAGGTAGGGTGTTGGCTTATTAGACGTGAGGCCTCGGTTCAAACACCAGATCAGGCGTCTCCAAGGAAACGAAATATGAAAAAATATTTCTTCAGCGACTTCCTCTCAGCAGATTTCTGGCAAAAACTCTGAGAGTAAATAAAATTGCAATGAAAAGTTTTTCAAAAATCTGTTGTTCGGAGTCGACTTTAAACAGAAGGTCCCGCCACTCATGTATAAAAATTAACACACACAACATTTATGGTGTGAGAAAGGTCCTGACACTCATGTATAAAAATTAACACACATAACATATGTGGTGTGAGAAACTAGGTTGTAATCCTGACTAAAGGGTTGTAATGACCAATTATGTATGTTATATATGTACGCATGCGAGGCGCAATAGAATTGGGCACCTTGCTCATGATGTCTCCAGAAGCTGCATAAATGAGGAAGACGAGGAGGCTGTCCTTCAGTATATGGATGATCTGGAGGAATTGTCACGTATAGACACTGGCAGTATAAGAGAGGTCCCAAGACTAGGGAATAGCGGAAAGCTGTGGGCCCTATGTGGCCTAAGTGTGCCTATTAAACTGTATTAGATGGACAACCACCTCTACCTACCTACCTAAGACCTATTGATGCCATTATTATGTTCCCCACATCTGTTAAGGATGAAACGCATCTGAAATATCAAATTTTCTATGACTCTAGCGTATACATCAGGCTGATTTTGTCTCATGGCATGGGTTATATTGGCTTTAAGAGCTGCTGTGGTTTGTGCTGTGGTTTGTACACCTGCAACTTAAGAAAACTCCATTCCAATCAATTTTTCTTACAACAATTCTCAGTGTTCACACCGACAATTCCTTTGCTTTTCAATTGCCTTTAGCCTTAGCACTGGTTTAACTACTCTCTGGCGAGAAGGTGGGGAAGTTTTTAGCTTTACGTGTTAATTTGAGTCCTCATTGACAAGCGGGATATGAAAATGTTTGTAGCCATTACTAGATGTACCATATTCATCGGAATGTCAGAGAGTTTTTCTTATAAAAACCAGACGATTAAACAAAACAAGAGGATTATGATAAAATAGTTCCCAAATGAGGAAAATATTGGCAGGGTTTACTAAAGGTGTTGTACTCTGTGCAGCCCAATTTGGATCGGATCGGTAAAGGGTTTTGATCCAGGATTAAACTAATGTAGGGTGCATTACTGCTGGTATGCTGCCTATTGACCTGCTGTCTGATGAATTAGAATGAAGATGGGGCATACATTTCAGAATATGGCTGAGGATAGGTGGGCTGGAGACCTCTCTTACAGTGAGAAGAGGAAAAATTGGTTGTGAGAGGGGTATGGTTACCTTAATCCGTCTTTCAACCATGCATTTATTAGGTAGCACACAAAGCACAATGTTGGATTGGCATACATCCTAGGAAGATAAAACTACAAAACCATTCTGCTTATAAACAATTCGTTAGTCGGATGAACTTTCTTCAAAAAATTTAAGAAGGTTGACCAAAAGGAATTCGGAAACAGGTTGAAGTCTTAAAATATAAGACACATAACTATTACAATATTTCGGTGACACAAATCCAACAATAATGGCATACGATTTAAGCCTCATGCATTTGAAAATTTCAACAAAACGTTACAGTTTCATTACCCACTGTAGCATACCCATTCATTCAACACAACGTTGAGACACAAACATATGTGTAAACAATATTATTTTTTGTTTTGTTTCATTTGTTGTTTTCTGCCCTTACAGAGAAGAAATAAAAGCCTGCCATAAACAAAAACAAGTGGAAAAAAAGGCAGAAAAAGTTGCTTGTAAAAGCATATAAAAATAACAATTGCGAAAACAACAGCAACAGCAAACTTAACAAAAATACAAGTAAGAAAATCAACAATAAATAATAATAAGTAACAACAACAACAACAACGAGCTAACCAACAAGAGAATATAACATTATTAAAGCTTACGGGCATGACTTCAACCGGAAATAAAAGACAAATACACTTACACTACCAGTTCTCCCCAATCATCTGAAAATACATACTCAGTCAAGATTGAATAAGCGTTAACGCATATAAACAACACGAAATATAAGATGCAAACAGTTTACCTTTAAGAAAATGTATGTATGTATGTGAAAATTAAAGATGTGTGCCTCATCTTATTTTCGCTTTTTCTCATAGAAATACATACGCATTTATGTTGCGTTTTGAAAATTTATTACAAAAAATCCTTTGCTTTCTTGTTATTGTTTTTGTTGTTGTTTTTCGTAATAGCTAAGTGCTCGGAGTCGCCTTATTCTAGCAGGAAGTGCGTCTTAGACGTGAGGCCATGGTTCAAATCCCGGGTCAGATATCTCCAACAAAACGAAATCTAAAAAAAATATTTGTTCAGCGACTTCTTCTTAGCAGATTTCTGGCAAAAACTCTGAGAATCAATAAAATTGCCTTGAAACATACATACATACATAATTGGTCATTACAACCCTTCAGTCAGGATTACGACCTGGTTTATCACACCACTTATGTTGTGTGTGTTAATTTTATACATGAGTGGTGGGACCTACAGACTCCAAACGACAGATTTTTGAGAAACTTTTCATGGCAATTTTATTTACTCTCAGAGTTATTGCCAGAAATCTGCTGAGAGAAAGTCGCCGAAGAAATACTTTTTGTATTTTGTTTTGATGTCTGGCCTGGGGCTCGAACCCTGGCTTTACGTCTAATAAGCCAACACACTACCTACTAGACTAGGTGCCTCCACTCACGTATAAAATTAACATACATAACATAAGTGCTGTGGGAACCAAGATCATAATCCTGAATGAAGGGTGTTAATGGATAATTATGTATGTATGTAAATGCTCGGATTGTAGTCCAGCTTGCATGTATTTCTACTCTCGTCCTCTGTACCTTCTGTTCAAGTTGAGCAAAAATATACTTCCGTTTGGAAAATACCGTCAAGTCTTTCCTTGTACCACAACCGGCCTTTGACTCATCTGTATTCCACATAATTATCTCACTTTAAGGAGAGTAGCTTCGGGATTACCTAGTTCACGCTTAAGAAACTGGGTTCCTTTCAAATTATTCATCTCGACCCATTAGATTATAATGCTCTCTGATGAATCACATGTTCGTCTGTCATTATCTTAAACATGGTTTCATAGTCCTAGTTCTCAATACTAGCTTCCAGATTACCTAATTCACGCTTAGAAAACTTAGTTCCTTGCAAACCATCCATCTCGATCCGTGATGATAACATGATGCTCTACGAAGAATCTCAGGTTCGTCTGTCATTATCTTAAACATAGTTTCATAGTTCTAATCTTCTTTATTAGCTTCCAGATTACCCAATTCACGCTTAGAAAACTGAGTTCCTTGCAAACCATTAATCTTGATCCGTCAGAGTATAAGGCTCTCTGATGAATCACATGTTCGTCTGTCATTATCTTAAACATGGTTTCATAGTTCTAGTCTTCATTACTAGCTTCCAGATTACCCAACTCACGCTAAGGCAACTGAGTTCCTTGTAAACCATACATCTCGATCCGTGATGATAACATGATGCTCTCTGAAGAATCTCAGGTTCGTCTGTCATTATCTTAAACATGGTTTCATAGTTTTAATCTTCATTACTAGCTTCCAGATTACCCAATTCACGCTTAGAAAACTTAGTTCCTTGCAAACCATCCATCTCGATACGTGATGAATATCGGATTGGTCTGTCATGATCCTAAACATGGTTTTCATAGTATTAGTCCTCATTATTAGGATTATTATTATAAGGTTCTAACAATCACCAAACACAACTTTTACCAACTAAGGAGAGTGCCCGAAAAAATTTGTTAACATTTCAAAAACTGGCAATGAAACAATTTTAAAATAAAAATAACGGCAATTTGTTAATGTACAGTTTCTTTTGACGCTCACTGTAGATTACACGAAGGGATTACCGCCCCTGTATTTTGTCTAACTAGTTATATCCGAGTTTTTTTTTTAGTTCGTGATCTTATTTTAGAATTTGAACCTTAGAGATTCTGTAGGTTGCTGTAGCTCTTTCTTACTAGTTTTCCTACTTATTTTTCGTTCAAATTGCTGATTATTCTGTTCTGACACGCTACTGTATCCAAGCAACAATTCTTTAAATTTTCTTTTCCTTGTTTTAGAAATCAACGCCGTTAAATATAAAATCCTTAAAATAAATAAAATTATGATTAATTTTTCTTGATTAAATAAAAAAATTGTTTATTTGGCTGTATACTGATGTTGTTCTTGTTCATCTTATGTGGGTGGATTGCCACAAGACCCTTCACAGCTATTCTCCTTTCAAGGGTTTTGTTTGTTTTACTTTCGTTTTCTTTCAAAAAAGAAAAAAAAACAAACAAAAGAACTAAAAATTTCATAAATTTTGCACTCAAAAATACATTGGACCTTAGCAAATATGATTAACAAGGCAAATAAATACAAAATACACACACACACGCTCGTACTTACTTAAACACACTCAAACAACTTGTAGTGGTGGTTTGGTTTTCTTTTACTTTCACTTGCTGTCTCTCGCTCATTAAACAGAAGCATTGGTTTTAGTGGTAGTAGTAGTAGTGGTTCTAGCAGTAGTTGCTGTAATTATTTTTAATTGTATTTGTATAAGTGAGTGGGTGTGTTATTTTGTAATGCTTCAGAGAAAACTTCTTTTTATTATTTTTTTGGTAGATTTTCTCTTTTGTTTTGTTTTGTTTGTATTTTTAAATGTATGTGTGGGTAGTAGAAGTAGTGGTAGTAATTTTTAAAACATCTGTTCCTTTTCTCTTTGTGTTATAATGAGCCATTGTTGTGCTTATGATGATAAAGAGGGTCCTTTTAATGGAATATTTAAAGAGGACAAGTCTGTGATATTTATATGATAAATTAAAATGTATATGAAAGACAATTAGTAAATGATATGATTCAAATTATGCGGTTGTGCTTTACGGTAAATGAGAAAATTTCATTATTCTTCCCAAAAAATATGGTTAATGGGACAATAATAATGAAAGAATGTTGAAGATTTTTTTTCGGTTGTTTCGTTTTTGTTGGAAATATTATATTGTGGAGCTTGGAAAATTGAGATAAAATAGATTTGGGGCCATAAAGTATACTCCAAATAAAATCCGGTCTCAAAAAGGCTATGGAATTATTAACAACTACGAATCAATATTTTTATTGTATTATTGATATTGAGATGATAACACAACTCATATCAATAGGCGTCAATCAGTTGACTGGTCTTGAAATTTGATCAAATTATGTCATTGAGATTGTATTTCACAGTCAGAGCAGATTAACGTCTGGCAAAATTTTGTTTTCTCTTCTATTCCAGTCTCCAACCTAGTTTCTCACACCATCCATGTTGTGTGTTGAAGTCACCGTAGTCTAGTAGGTGGTGTGTTGGCTTATTAGACGTAAAGCCAGGGTTCGAGCCTCAGGCCAGACATCGAAACAAAATACAAAAAGTATTTCTTCGGCGGCTTCCTCTCAGCAGATTTCTGGCAAAAACTCTGAGAGTAAATAAAAATTGCCATGAAAAGTTTCCCAAAAATATGTCGTTCGGAGTCGACTTTAAACTGTAGGTCCCGCCACTCATGTATAAAATTTAACACACACAACATAAGTGGTGTGAGAAACTAGCTTGTAATCTTGGCTGAAGGGTTATAAAGACCAATTATGTATGTATGTATGTACTATATGTATGTCTATGTTGTGTGTGTAATTTCATCAATGATTAGCGAAACCTATAGTTTCCTAACGATACATTTGAGAAATTTTTCATTGCAATCGATTTACTTTTTGTCAGAATACTGCTGAGAGAAACGCCGAAAGAAATACTTTTTCATTTTTAGTATTGTTCGAAACGTCTGAGTTCTATAAAGTCAACATACAGCCTACCAGAATATGGCGACTTCACCTTATACTCCGGATTTAAACTCTTGTGATTATATTATGAAGTGAAAGCCCGATAGACCCTTTGACTGTTGCACAATATTTCGATCCAACTGAACTCCAATGAGTTCCAAAGTTCCTCAACAATTGAGCACCATATCCTTCAATGTGTAATAAATGGCATTAGGTCATCCCTCTATTTTCAGCATATCGCCAGAAGGCTAGTCAATTGTAGTCCTGGTATTGTTGTACAGTGGCATGTGCAGTTACGAATCTATTTACGAATCTCGTCTCAATGGCGTCTAGCCGGTTTGTGCTCAAAGTTAAGTATTGCCGATAGAGTTTGTATAGCAGATCCGTTGTATTCGTCTCAGACATTGGTTAACGAAGATTTGAATTATTCAGAGTTCACATTGAGTAGCGTTCCATGCATTTGCATCACTAAGAAACAAATTGTTTTACGTAGTTGTCCAAAATGTTAGTGTTTCGGCAAATTTTTTGTGAATTTCGCACTGTGGCTCCCAACATCCTCTCTCAGGTCACGGTTTGTTGTAATCGTGCTACCCAGATAGCTAAGTTGGACCTGCTGTAGTCTGGAAGGTAGTGTGTTGATTCGACCATGGTTCGAATCACTGGTCAGACATCTAAAACAGAACGAAATATGAAAAAAAAATATTTCTAACGGCGATTTCCTCTCACAGTATTCTTCTGGCAACAAAATGAAGAGTTCCTCAAATCTGTAGTCTTTAGTAGATACTACTATTCATGGATAAAATTATCACACACAACACGAATGGTATGGCTAGGTTGTTAACCCGGCTAAATGATCTATTCAGTAAGTAAGGATGTTTTCAATTTGCTGAAATTGTTGGCATCTCTAGAGTTAAATCTTGAGACCATATTGTACCACTTTAGCACTCACTTCGGTCAGTTTCGACTGGATATCACTGAAGTAGTGCGATAGTAGGTCTAGTTATTTAGTCTAGTTATTTGAAAGGACAATTTAAATATATTTTGCCAGAATGCCATTACCTTAAAGAGTAGTGTTGATGAACTATCCTATATTTCAGAGTATGTATATCTGCATTTGTCGCCTTAGTCTAAAAAGTAGTGTGTTGGAGTATTAGATGTGATACGGCTTAAACCTCTGGTCAGACGTCTCCAACAAAACCAAATATGAAAAAATATTTCTTCTGCGACTGACCCTCAGTAGATTTCTGGCAAAATAAAATTGCCATGGAAAAGTTTCTCAAAAATCTGTCGTTAGGAGTCGACTTTAAACTGTAGGCCCCGCCATTCATATATAAAATTAGCACACACAATATAAGTGGCTTCAGTCGTAACGCTGACTAAGGGGTTGTTATGACCAAGTATGCATGTCTGGATTGCAAGTGAACTGTACAATATACGGCGGGAACTACCTTTTATTGTTCTGTGGAGTACCAGAGGCCTTCTCGTTGCAGCATCAGGTTAAATTGTCGTCTGAAGAAGTTCTACTTCTGTGTGGATTCTATCGATCGCCACGTTGCTTATGTAATGATTTAGGCTTCTTAAAATGTCTTGTAGTCTAGTCTATGCTATTGAAATTTCTTAGGCACTTCGCAACGCCTATGTACATATGTACTCTCAGCTGATATATTACACGGTTCACTATAAGTACGAGATGTAACATTGTTTTTATTTTTTTAAGACCAACATTCAGGAGACGAACTCATATTTATGCAGTGCATTGTGTTGGAATAAGAGCAAGTTATTTATAGGACGGAGAAAAGAGGACTAGTTTGCGACAAATTTAATTTTGACACATTGCTTATGTTTTTTTTGCATGATCGTCACAGTTTTTTTTCTCGAGAATTTCTCTGTAGTAATTCTCACTTTCTTTTTCTATTTCGGTTAATGATATAATTGATAACAATAAGACAATCACAAAACATCCAGGCTCTCTGGTGGGAATCAAACCTACGTCCTCAGTATTTGAAGTTCAACACACTACCAACTAGACCATCAGTGCACCCAATTTGAGAATTTGTGCTGATTCTTCGTTATGATTCAAATGCTTAGTGAATTTTGTTGATACAGCTCCTCAACCGAGAACATGTAAAATATATACTGTTGCCTAAATAGGGATAGGATTAGGTTTTTTTGATATTATCGGGATCAGAATCTTTTCATAATAGCCTTTCCTATAATATAAATATTCTTTTATTACTTTCCAAGAATAACTAGCACAGCTAATATAATACACCCTTCTGGCATTTATTTTCTTTTTTTCTTCTATTTTTAATAACAAACCAATTTTGTTGTTAAAAAAGAATAGTTTTTGGAAATGAAAAACTTATTTTAATTTTTTTTTTTGAATGCATGTAGTATAGTATTTGCCTTCAGACTAAATCCTTTAGAAAAATTTTAGTTTTTCTTTTACTATGTGTGTGTTATTTTCTTTTCATAACAAAAGTTCACTTCATACAACACAGTATTTGGGGGAATGAAATGAAATCCTTATGATGTTAGCAAAAAACTGAAATCCTAAAAAAAGGGGAGACTACTAAACGCAGTACATAGTTAAAGTAGAAAGTTTACGAACGAATGACTGCCAAGTGGAAAATTAGTGCTAAAAATTAATATTTATGGTTGCTGTGGCCTGTAAGCAACAAAAAGGATTACAGGCTTAAAATCTACACAGTACACAGAGATATAGGCATTAGAAGAGAAATAGAGAACAGCAAGTACATATAAAAGCCACCAAAAAAATATAAATTAAAATAAATATGGTCAATAACCTTGAAAATTCATTTCGAAGAGAACAAAATATAGCTGGATAGGGAGAAAATATTGCCGTAACAAAAAGGAATTTTCAATTGAAATGTATTTTTTTGCGACTTACCAATAAAACACTTTCCCATGCCATCCATCGTATGGGCATTGGTTGCGTTTGACGTCCTGTAGAGCCTTCCAACTGGCAATAGTCACTAGTATAGGCTGAACGATTTATCACAGTACCGATTGTACAAACTTTAACACTGTATTCGGGACCAATTATACAACTTCTGTAAATGGAAAGATGAAAGAAGAAAATTCTTGTAATATTGTAAGCCAGTAAATATACCTTTAGGGTTAAAATAAAATACATATTGGATACCAAAGGCTTCTTAGGGTTAAAATAAAATACATATTGGATACTAAAGATCTCTTCGTGTTAAAATAAAATATATATCGGATACCAAAGGTCTTTTAGGGTTAAAATAAAACACATATTGGATACCCAAGTCCTCTTAGGGTTAAAATAAAATACATATTGTATACCAAAGACGTCTTAGGGTTAAAATAAAATACATACTGGATACCAAAGGCGTTTTAGGGTTAAAATAAAATTCATATTGGATACCAAATGCCTCTTAGGGTTAAAATAAAATACATATTGGATACCAAAGATCTCTTAGGGTTAAAATAAAATACATACTGGATACCAAAGGCGTTTTAGGGTTAAAATAAAATTCATATTGGATACCAAAGGCCTCTTAGGGTTAAACTAAAATACATATTAGATACCAAAGACCTCTTAGGGTTAAAATAAAATACATATTAGATACCAAAAGCCTCTTAAGGTTAAAATAAAGTACATATTGGCTACCAACAATTTAAAAACTTAAATCTATTATTTTAGGAATGATAATCGTGAATATTTTTCATTAAATTCCTCAAAAAAGTGTTTAAAATTGTGCTTTAAACACTTACAATTTTACCGTTAACCACAAAATTACATTTTGTTCCAGTGTTATAATGAATCACAAACAAAAAAAAAGACCAAAACTCTCTAAAAACATCCCCTGAAATGCACAAAAATTATTCAACCATTCTTTGGAAATCACCCCTTCATCACATCATTTGAATGTAGTCGTCTATATGCCATCATCTCAATCATCATTTGGCATTATAAGTGTTGATTTTTATTAAAACTCCCCCACGGACTTTTTTTGGACAAACATACGTATCTTTATTGTCACATTTAGCGGCAGTTTTGCAAACATCATTTTCGGTTGAAACTGAATTAATGTTTGTTTTTCCTCTCCTTTCCGTTCTGTTCTGTCCCGTTCTTTTGCCAAAAACTTTTGGCTATTTCTGGTATATCATCTCTTGAATGTTACTTTTTTTATTCGCCGTAACTTGAGTAAAATGGCCTGCAGTCATATCACTCTAATATCTGGTCTATACAGGATTTCATAAATGTTTTGTGCCTTGAAGGCAATAAAAGAAGTTTTGAAAATTCAAAAAAAAAAATCTGAAACGGAATTGGAAAGCAAAAAAGAAAGGAATGATGGGCAAGGTAGAATGCTTGATGCTGTACATAACAGTGTAATCTAGGCCAACAATTATGGATGGACTCAATATACAATAGAGTTCAGTGCCGCATACAAATTACCACAACTGCTACTCCCTAACAAGTATTTCTCGATTTACACTCACAGACTAGAGACCAGCATGGACTCGATTAGAATAGGCTCTACTCAGAGACTTTTACAAAGCTGAACTAGATACTGCATTGTGTTGAAATGCTTAAGCAAATGCTTAGGCAAACTGTAGGAGACCGATAATGCAAATGCAAAGGCGTTCTGCGTTAAGAGTCTACTGTGCATACAAAACAGTATCTGAAGCGGCAACTTCAGTAAGATTCATGAAGATGTCGATAGATAGTCATGTAAGAGAGGAGAGGAAAGCTCATAATCTGATAGAGAATAGTAGCGATAGTGTCCTACCTAGACCTGTGCATACAGAATAGTATCCAGAGAGAAAACTTCACTGATATTCAGGAAAAAGCCGATAGGTTTTCAAGTGAGAGAGGAGAGTGGCACTTATCATCTATTAGAGAATGTTGCGAAGATCAGAGATGCAGCGGAACAGTAGGTGGACATACGCCTAGTGTCTGAATATGGACTATAAGACCACGCGTAGATCATGTCCGGTCATGAGTGTTTCCGACAATACTCACATCGGTTTAAGGGTCCAAACTGCCGGGTGAACTCGAAACAGTGGAACACATAACTTTCTAACGTTTTCGACAGTACTTGCATTGGTTTACCTGTCCAAACTGCTCAAGTGAAATCGAAGCAGCGGAACCCATAAATTTTGCGTGCGATAGATTCTTTGATTGTGACGTAATAAAAATTTCGGACTGTAGACCAGCGCTTGATAATATAATTACCGAGAAATACCAAACGATTGGCAAGTAAATTGTCGGCCAACTGTTTGCCAAAGATGTTTTACGCAGACTAGACATAATCGAGAGGGAATATAGACGTCAAGAGTGTACCTGACAATAATAGCATCGGTTGAAGTGTCCACACTGCCCGGAAACGGAATACATAACTTTCGAGTGTTTTCTACAATACTTGCATGGGATTAAGTGTTCAAACTGCCCGGGTGAACTCGAAACAGTGGAACACATAACATTCGCGTGCGATTGCGCATTAAGAAACATTTTTGACTGCAGACCAACTGTTGATAATCTAATCACCGAGCTATGGCAATTGAGAGACAAGTAAAATGCCGTCCAACAGTTTGCTTGACAAGTTTTGCGCAGACTACACATTATCGAGAAGGAATATTGGGCACTGCAACAACTGGATTGGGAACGACAACTGACAGCTGGTGTGGAGAGAGTACCAGGAAGACGATCAATATACAGTGACAACAGAAAGAAGATGGCGTTTAGAGCATAGTGCTCTGGATGGGCTCCTGACGTTATACTTAATCGGTGGTTCTGGTAGGATTGTCACCGTCGGACGACACTTCCAACTGCCTTACTTTCTCTGTTTTATTTGTGTTATTCGGTAGTAAAGCTCTACGGAGAAACTCACGATAAATAGAGATTCAAGAGATTTAAGTTGCTGAGGTTATTAAGCCAGAATATCCTGCATATAATGCTAACACACTTGTTGCTAGAAAATATCCTCATCCGTGCAACAGATCGTTGAATACAATCGTCGTCGTTACACAATCGTTGAACATTCTGAGCTGTGAGCCGTTAGAACATTTGTGAGTTTCTTCATACTGATTGAAGTTGAACAAATCTCTCTCTCGCTTTATTAAGCCTGTTATGTACGTCTGTTTACGTGACAATTTTCATAGCGACTGTACTATCAAGACAGCAAAAGCTGTCAAGGTGTTGATCGTCGAATACAATCGTCGTCGTTACACAATCGTTAAATATTCTGAGCTGTGAGCCGTTAGAACATTTGTGAGTTTCTTCATGCTGATTGAAGTTAAAGAGAGAGATTCGTTCTCTCTCGCTTTATTAAGCCTGTTATGTACGTCTGTTTTTGTGACAATTTTTATGGCGACTGTACTACTAAGACAGCAGAAACTGTTTATGTGTTCGAGCTATCCGGTTAGCCTTAAAACACAATGTTGTCAGATAACAGAAAGTGTTTACGTGTTCGAGCCGTTTTGTTAGCCTTGAATTGATATCTCTTTCAAGTCCAACATTGCTGCTCCGCTGTTCTTTTAAAGTCTTCCAGCTTTGCCTGCATGTTGAAGAAGTTCTGCAAGAGTAGACCAATGTCAGCGCAAAATCCAATCTCTCGAGTTGGAGAGAGAGACTCCATGGAATTCGTGTTCTCTTTGAACAGTCTACGCTCATGAATTTATGCACCACGATGGCGAATAGCTGAGGCCATATGGGGCATTCTTCTTAGGCTGCATTGTTTGTATGAAATGGTTGACAGATATTACTGTTTTAAGGAATTGAGGTCCTGCATTCTCGTTGTTAGTACATTATCATCGGAAGTTTTTTCTGCCGTACTCCTTTTCTCATCAACCCTTTCATCATGGCAGTTCCTCTAACGCTATTAAAGGGTTTCTTGAAATCGACGTACACGTTTTAAGTATAGGGGAGTACATGCAATGCGTAGAGTGTTAGTGTGCTCTACGCAATTCCTGTTTGGCCGGAAAGCCCCCTGTTCGTTTCGTAAACAAAATAAGTACATACAGTGTACCTTAAACTATGCGTTGAGAAGAACTCTCCCCATTTAAGTTTTCCAAACTCGATTGTTCTAAAACCCGTTAAAGAGTTTTTTTTGTCTTTGAAGACTCCAAATTTTACAGATTAACAGTCAAGTGGTCAAACAAAAATCACTTCTATTGTCAGTCGTTAGCACTTAAATTTAAGGGTTAGTTTTCAAATGTTTGTTTAAATTATGAATTTTATACATCAAATCCATAATGAAACCATAACGAATGCCATTAAAAGTTACAATGAAATTATGAAAGAGATGAATTAAATTATGAATTAAAAACAGCAGCACAATATGTTGACATTGAACTTTATTGGGAAATGGTAGACGTCATATGAATTTTATGTTTTGATGGAATACAAACACTTTTCGTTTTAACAGACTTCCTCGGCTCAATGCCCCTACTCCTTACTGAGTTTAAGGAAATTTCTTTTGGATTTCTTTATTAATATTTTGAATAACTTTGTCTGTGCATAAAATTATAACTGTGGTGAGCGGATGAGTGTTGCTTTCATTTAATTTCCAGCATATGTTACTAAAAGATGATGTATTCCAGACAATAGACTTCCATTTCTACTTTCTTCCTGAATTTAAACACTTTCTGCTAAAAATGTTAGAAAAAGGGAAAAAATGTCACCAAAAGTTTGTTTTTTTTTGATTTTTTCTTATAAAGAAAAGGAAATTAAATGTAACAAAAGTATGTTGTCTTGCTATCAGTTTAAAAGAATCTGAAAATTTAAAAAATTTTTTTTTTAAATTTTTTGAAGGTTGAGTTCTTTCTTCTTGGATGCTCTTTTGAATACGCCTTTTGCGAATTGTAGACACATAAACTAATCCGTAATGAAAATCTATCTTCTAAGAGTTCTTGTTTTTTTTGTTTCCAATAGGAAATTACAAAATTAAGTGAAGGGTAAAGATAAGAATTTGTTTTTCTATTGTGTTCAAGAGAAAGTAATATTTTATGAATAAAATATTTAAAATGCTTGGTTAGATGTAAAGGATTTTTAAAACTGAAATCATAAAAAATAATTTTTGGATGTGTTCCAGCATTAACAAAGCTGGTCAGAAGAAGCTGATGTCACAAAAGCTACTACATAACGAGAAACAACAGTTGTACAGAACGTTATCGAACCTTTAAATGAGAATTTTTGATCACATAATAAACTACTTCTTAATGCTTCTACCTCTCCGCCATTCCAACTGTTGTAGAGTGTTTCAGATTTTATTTTTGCTTACTTAATGGGTCATTACAATCCTTTACGATTACGACCTACATAGCTATTCACGCCACCCATGTTGTGAGTGTTTTATTCATGAGTGGCGGGATATACATTTTAGACGTCCACTCTGAACGAAAGATTTTTGAGAAACTTTTCATGGCAATTTTATTTACAGAGTTTTTACCAGAAGTCTGTTTCGATTTGTTTGAGATGCCTGGACTGGGACTTGAACAACTGCCTCACGTCCAAAAGATACTATTCTACCTACTAGACTTACTTGATTACTTAATCGGTTATTACAATCCTTCAGTCGGAATTGCAACGTAGCTTCTCACGCCACTTACAGTGTTAATTTTTATTTATAAGTGGCGGGACCTACAGTTTAAAGTCGACTACGAATAACAGAGTTTTGTGAAACTTTTCAATTTCAATTTTTATTTACTCCCGGAGTTTTTTACTAGAAGACTTTTTCTTTGGTTTGAACCACTACCTCACGTATAATAAACCAACACACTACCTACTAGACCAGATACTTAATTAGTTATTACAACCCTTCAGTTAGGATTACAACCCAGCAAATTGGTTGACTTCAGTTATATATACATTTGTAAGTAAGTATTCCTGTTACCTCTGTTATGCTGCCTAAAAGTAGAGATATTTGTTAGCCATTAACAAACTCTAAACTGATGAAGAATCTTGTTCATTGTCAGACTCGCTCGGCTTAAATTGGATAGAAAGCGGAAACTATTAAAACTAGACATAGAGAAGGACATCTTTAAACTACTAATAGCTTCTGTATAGAGTGTAGTTCGGTCAAAGAGGGCTGAGTTTATGTCTGCATACTTTAATCGCTGAAGTCCATTTCTGGTTCGACTCATATTCCTTTCATTTGGTTTGACCTGTCACGATAGTTAACAGATGTATGGTTAATACCTGTTGTCACGAATAGTGTTGAGCTTTCAATTTAAAGGCATAGAATTTAAAAAGTGGTGGACCTATTGAACCGATAACATACATACATACTTCAATACAAGGGCGTTCAAGCCCGATTAATGGATTATATTCGGACTTTATAGCAGATTTCATAGACGTAAGAGTTAACAACCATTGGAATACTGTTGGGGTATAATACCCCAATACAATACATCGTTCTAGTTAGACAACCTCTAAGATTGTCTACGAATGCTAGGTGTCGCTGGAGAAGATATCGAGACTTTGGCCGGCTACTTTCATATGGGCTGCTGGTCATAGGGTGACATTGATGGTAAAAATACTGCAGACGCAGTTGCCAAGGTTAATGCAACAAAAAATGCAATTGAATTCAAACGTGAGAAAGGCATTCCTCTGTAGAGGGGCAAATACTTGATGGGACACAAACTTCACTCATTTGCAATGGAAAGATAGGAAATTGAATCCATTTGTAAACAGACTACACAGATCTGATCAGAGTCCATTTAAGTAAGCTCATCGCAGCTACAACGACACACTGGTTTCACGGTGAATCCGCCCGGAGGTTTAAAATACACCGCACCGACTCTTGCAGAAGCTATACTAACGAGGATGAAGTAGAGAAGACCTCAGAACATCATCGTTCAGGCCTTGGACACCTGAGACTAAGAATTCTTGTGCACGTAGGGTTTGTTGATAGAGCACTTCTAGCTAATGCTGATTCACACCTTTGTACATTGTTGGGCAAACTGAGATATGCCAACTAAGAGTTGTACTTGTTTGATGGAATAGGAAATGTCGGTGTTACAATGGGACTTTATGTGACCTCGCTAGTGCTCTGTTTTTTAAATATTTTTAAACTGAATTAAAATTTTGAAAAACTTACGAATCGGTCAAGCAATCAAACAAAAATATCACCGCGGTAAAATTGTGCTAGTGAAACTAGGGGAATGTACCCAATAACGTCCCCCTTGCTTGCTTTTACTCACGCATATAACCACAATTTAAGACCTGTATGAGCGACACAATTATTGCATGTTAATTATACATCATATCAGTAAAACGATGGGTATGAGTGACGGGTTCAATTTACAAGATACTGAACTCGATAAAAACAGAACCCACGAGTAAACAATTCGTAAAAAAAACTTCAAAAGAATTTTAGTACGACTATTCGTTTAATTTTTAATGTTTGAAATGCGGACATTTGATGAAAAAAACCAGAAAAAAACAAGAAAACAAAATGAAATAAAGAGTGATATATTAACGTACAACAGGACATTCCATCAAACTAAAAAGGAGAGAGGAACAGAGCCAGAGTGTTAAGGTTTGAGAAGCGTGGAGGCCCTGTTACTTTATTTTAATAACGATACTCGCCATATCATGATTCCGGTTACACACCATGACTGTTGTATGACAAAACGTAACGAAAAATTTTCGTTTTATTTTGACAAGTATTGACAATGACACTGACACGTGTCAATTTCCTTCGTTTCTATCTTTTTGTTTTCTTTGCTTTGCCTTTTCCCTGTGTATTGCGTTACTTTACATTTGTGTGTAAGGCACAATACAGTTATGCATACGAGAAAGGAGAGAGCTATGAATGACATAAAGAACGTTGTTGGTTTTTTTTCCAGTTTTTACTGTCAAAATTTGCACATTCTCAACCCTGTGTGTACCGTTGTAAGACATGTGCATGAGTACACTGAGAAAAATTGTGTAAAAGTATTTGAAATTATTTTTATCAGTTATTTAAACGATTAAAGTAACGTATAGCTAAGTCCATATAGATTGAGTTGGAATAGAAATGATTTGGGATTTTTTAATTGAATCGATACCATATTTATCTTCTGTTAGCGCCTGTAAAAAATTTAAAAACTTGATCGGATTTGAGTTGGGTTTACGGAATATTCCTTACTGTGAGAGATGATCGCAAACATGATGTGTTCAGATCTTGGTTATGATTTTAACATTCATTAAAAGCTTACTGTATTGTTACATACCGTTTTACGAAACCCTTTAAAGTAATTGAGGATAATTGCAGAATCCTCCAATAGTGATTTGGGCCTGTATTCGTAATAAATTCAAGTGACCTAGGAATAAAAGGCATACGACTTCAGACAACAACGTATATTAATTGAGTTTGCTCTGGAATAGTTCACAACTGAGCCTTATTTTCATAGAAAAATCATTAACGACTTTGGCCAGGCCATAAGTATCGAAGACGAGTTGATGATTATCAAGTTATTTTGGCCTGACAGAGACATTACGCTACGTGTCGCGCAGCATATGCCACATTAGATATTCTGCACGAGGGATTTGAGGGCATGGTCATCTCACGTGTAGGTGACGGGAACTGGCCACTGAGATCGTTAAAACTGTCCCCATCAGACTACATCTTGTGTGGTTTTCTTAAGTCGCAGGAGTATGCGAGTAATTTACAAATCATAGCGGTCCGAAAAGCCTGCTTAACCCATGATCTGTTAAATTAAGCCTGATTTATGCGTCAGCTTCATGGTAAGTTGATCGTTTCCGATATACTCCACCCAGAATAAATGAATACACACTGTGCTTTACTTAAATTTAAAGGTAGAAAACGCTTAATGAAAGATCCTATATTTATAAAGGGTGTTTTTTATAGAGGTATAGAACTTTAAGTTGGCATTACTTTTCAAGATGGCGACCGATTTAACAGCTGTCAAGTGATTTATTCTCAGTTTGGTTTGGCAATTCATCATGAATAGACTCACGCCTGAACAACGCTTGCAAATAGTGCAATTTTATTTCGAAAATAATGGTTCTGTGCGGAAAACGTATCGCGCACAACGTCCATTTTATCGTCGACAAAATCGTCCATCAGAGCAGTTAATTCGATTAACCATGGAACGTTTTCGCACCACGTTTACTCTTATTGATAACTCGCATCCCCAGAGACGCTGTACGGTGCGTACAGAAGAAGCTATTGCTACTGTAGAGCGTAGCATTGAGGAAGACCCGAATGAGTCCATCCGCCATCGAGCACAGGAATTGGATCTGTGTCCATCCACTTTATGGAAGATTTTGCGAAAGGATCTTGGTTTGAGTGCTTACAAAATCCAACTCGTGCAAGATTTGAAGCCAAACGATCATCAAGTAAGGCGTAGATTCGTCGAATGGGCCCAAAACGAGATTACCGTTGTTCCCGATTTTCATAAGCGAATTTTGTTTAGCGATGAAGCGCACTTCTGGTTAAATGGCTACGTCAACAAACAAAACTGCCGCATTGGGAGTGAAGGTAATCCTCAAGTGTATGTGGAAACACCGTTACATCCAGAAAAACTGACTGTTTGGTGCGCTTTATGGGCTGGTGGAATCATTGGTCCGTACTTTTTCAAAAACGATGGTGGCCAGAACGTTACAGTGATTTAACACCGCTAGACTACTTTCTGTGGGGCTATGTAAAGTCATTGGTCTATGCGGTAAAGCCACAAACGCTTGACCATTTGGAAGACAACATTCGCCATATTATTGCCGATATACGGCCACAAATGTTGGAAAAAGTCACCGAAAATTAGACGTCCAGATTAGACTACATCCGCGCCAGCCGTGGCAGTCATATGCCAGAAATCATATTTAAAATGTAATGCCACAAGATTATCTTTCGGATAAATAAAATTCATGTCAATCGAATAATCCATCGTTGTTTTATTGCAACTTAAAGTTCTATACCTCTATAAAAAACACCCTTTACATATCTAGGGTTGTACGTATGCGCCTAACACTTTTTACATTGACTATAAAAAATTAGGCCGTATTACGATGGCTCGGATCGAATATTGGTCACTCGAGTACACTGATGGAAAGTTACACGGCGCCACACTATAATGTCTAGGGGAAGTTCAATTCTTCAATTCTGGATAAAAACGAATGAAAATGTATGAGGGCATGTTTGGAGACTGAATCGAGCTGTGTATACAGGCATCTTTTTGGAGTGGGTAAGGTTAACTTACTCATTAAAGCCGCTGAATATTATAGCCATACAGGCTGCAGTGAGGACACTGGGATCTCATATCATCATCTCGAGTTGCAACGAATCTCTCAACGAGATGCGACTTAGCCATCAGAGGCATCTTTTTGGAGTGCGTAGGTTTGTTTCACTCATTAAGGCCGCCGGTAGTTTCAGTCATAAAGACTGCAGTGATAATTTTTCCGGAGAACAACATATCTGTTAGAGATATAAGCATACTCCAGACACTGGGTTCTCATTTAATGACCTCAAGTTGGATTTCTTAAAGAGATGTAGCAGAACGGATTGATATACCGTTTGCTGTGGGTATCAAGAGACAGTGTGGTATTTCGAGAAAGTGCAGAGCCAGATGTGGTACAATCACCAAATTGTAAATACCGACCATATTTAAAAGTAATTTAGGGCGTATAATCAAAAAATTTCTCTCTGTGCATTCAAAATATTTTTCAAAATGTTTTCAGTACACAGAGGCACAAGACTTATTTTTTTTGTTTGTTACTGAAGGTGCTCTTCATCGTCATTATTACAAGCAACGAGAGCCATCGTCATCCATACATCACATCCTTATGATGACGTTATAACATTGATGAGATCAAGGATTATAAATATGTCTGGAATTTAAGCTGCATTGATAATGTATCGCATAAATTGAATTTTCCATTTGTGTTCGCATATTACATTTCATTTCATTTTCTTCATTTTTATTTCATTTCACTACTCCAGCTACATGATACTTTAAACCGAAAAGATACACTTAAACCAAGTCCTTATGGCTGAAAACGAAGGTTATGCACGCCATATTATATGCTTCGGGTATACATTTTATTAATAATTTATGATAAAACATCGCTCATGTTACCAAGAAGAACAAAAAAACCAAACTGAGAGAGACAGAGAAAGATAGAGAAAAGAAAAGTTTCGTCCTGTCAAGTGTGTGTAGGATTAGTTTTGTAAGCTCATCTCTTATACTATGTTTCATGTTATTCTTCTTCTTCTTCGTTTTGCCACTGCCTCTATGTTAACAGGGTGCTTTGTTACTTATGATGCTGTAGTCCTATTATTTATTAAAGTTTTGACAGTGCGTGTAATCATTTTTAAGGGTGGTGTTGAGTGTGATGTGATGTGCTGTGGTGTGCTGTGTTGTAGTGTGTTGGTACTGTTTACCATTTCAAATTACCTTAATTATTAGAAAATTTATGCTTGAATTATATTCCAGAATTTATTTCTCTGTTTCATTTCATTTTGATAATTGAATGTGTCAATACAATGTTTGATACGAGGGTAACACGCAATCCTGTGATGTGTTGTGATGTGTTGTGTTGCTGAGGATGATTGTTGACAATTGTATGGGGCATTATGAACTCAACATCATGTCTAGGATTATTTGAAAGCTTAAAATTCAGACAGAATAATTGATAACTGTCAGTATATTTGAAATGTTTGAAGTGTAAGATGTAGATGGTGAAATCTGCTCATTTATTTTATATTTTTAATAAAAAAAAAAAAAAAAAACTGCTCTGTGAATAAATAATATTTCCATAATATTTCTCATACAATAAAAAAAATTATGTCGACGCCCGAAAATATGCTTTAATTTTTCCTTAATTTTAAAGCCTTAAAGCATTCTTTGTTTTATGAACTTTTATTTCTTTATTATGGAGTGAACGCCTTGGGAATACAATTGCATAACAGATGAACTTCGGCTAGATGGAAAGTTTGCATGAGGTCAATGAGCATTGCCTACTTGGGTCCTATAATGTCCCGTTAGTAACACCGATATTATCTGTTCTGTTATATAATTAGAACTCCTGGTCGGTATATATCTGCCTTCCCGATAGTTTTGTACATTCTACTCAAACCACTTTCTGTTTTTTTTTTGCTCGCAAATCCTGGACAATGGCTGAGAATAAATGTCTATTGTCTCCTCTTCATCCTCTTCAATTAAGCTTCTGTCGGGTTAGTGTCCCGTTGTAACTGCTATAAAGTTCCTAAGATGGAATCTTATAAGTTTTTAAAAAGAACGTTTAATTTAAGAATTCCAACTAAAGACTTCTGGTTTGAAGATCTGAAGATTCTTAAAGCGATCCCCGAGGGTTTATATCAATGGCTACAAGCTGCTGAAGAGAGTAGGCAGGTGTACATATACAAATTGTTCTAATATTAAGTAGTATGCCTGACCATTAAAGTATTTTCCAAACAGTTTTCATGGTCGTATTGCAAGCTGCGTAATTCCTGTTGCATTGTTGGACTTCCCTGAAAACGTCTTAATTTACTTGGGCAGCCGGGCCGCGATAAGTTCACCGTTCATCCGTTCTTATTTATGAATAGCAAGGATTTCTTAGGAAAATTTTGGAGTCCACATATTTTCCACTCATATATGTATATGGATTTCAGAACATTGAGATATTGGTGAAAATTGTCGGCACGGAGCTTACAATCTTGGACATGCTTCACTTAGGTTATGTATTCACTGCTCGTTACGTACAATATTGCTAGACTCTGCTGGGCTTGTACGGATACGTCGTGTTTCTGGGTAGCTTCTGTCCTTAAACCGCAGGACCATTCATTGTACAAATGCAACTCTCACGGGACCACAATCTTATTAGAAAGGATGCCAAGGAAGAGGATATTTTACTTGTTAGTGTCTGATCTCTCCAATACAAAGTCATGTTGGCTTCCTAGAGGGAATGTTTGATCACAGTGTTGAGATTAAAGTGGGACCTTGCCAGCTAATCTATCATAATCGAATGCTGTGCATTAGTGAAAGAGGCTGGGTTATGAATTAAGGGTATAGTGGGTGACTCTGCAACGGTACAAAGGTTCGGTGGATTGACAAAATAATGCAAGGAGTGGACAAATTGTTATGACACATCAACTTTATTTAATTAATGACGAGTAATGGTTGCTATAAGACCACTGTATATCGTTGTCGGCTTGACACAAACATATTTAAACGCCTTTATAAAAATGGAACTATGAGGTTAACGATCGTTGCGGCAGATACTGAATAGGATGTGGCTTTTAGCTGGAAATAATTTAGTATATGTACCTAATATGACCAAGGACCTAGACAGGCGCATACCTACCAAAGTCTATGCGCTATTCCTTAAGCATTTTTTACTTTTAAAGGCCAATGGTTTCTTAAAGGTAACACCTACTAAATAGGGTGTGTTTTTTTAGCGGGGAATAATTTAGTATATGTACCTAATATGGCCTAGGACCTAGACAGGCGCCTACCTACCAAAGTCTATGCGCTATTCTTAATGTTCACTTTATTTGTAAGCCAAACTGTTTCGTAATTTCATTTTAAATTAAAAGTATGCAGCAATTGCTTGAATTGTATAGACTTTCACAATATTCTGCTTTGCATAATGCAATGGAATCCCTAAAACTAGAGTTACATGTCATTTTTGTAGTTTGTAACCCCTAAAGTATGCAATGAACTTTTACTTAATACGTAACCCCTAAAGTATGCAATATTTAAATGAATTACAACCTCAAATGTATTTAAAAATCAAAGTCTTTTATAAATCAATTGAAATTTTTTCACAACAGCAGAAGTTGACACAGCTTCTCCCTCGTTTAAAATTCCCTTTAATGTCATGTGTGGCAAAAAATTCAAAAAGATGAAAATCATTAAATAAAAAATCCTTTGCTCAACATGACTGCATAAGAGTGAAGAAAAGTCCAGAGGGGGGAAAAACGGGGGGACAGTGATACAAAGCCAACCTGTATAAATAAATACAAGATTTTATGAAAAAAAATCAAACATTACCGGTTAACAAAGCTGGAAAACTTATACACTCTACCGCCCACACTTTATGAACACACAGCCATGTATTGACGCATACATTGCAGAGTATGAAAACGAATGTCAGATGTCAGTTATAGGCTATAGAACACACACACACACACACACATAGTTGTTGGTGCATAAAAGCAGACATCAGGGGAATGTGTTGAGCTTTATAAGTTATAGAGTGTATGTTGCAGCAGCATGTTTATAACAAATTAAAAAACATACTGTTTTGTTGTATACGTATATTATAACAGATACTGCCACTAACACCACTGACATTGGCACATGCAAAGGCACTTCCACTGGCTCTGCTACCATTTACACATCATACCCGTTTTTATAAAGATTTTTCAATTTTTTTTTATTTTTTTATAGATGGATGGCCTTGTCAGCATCATCATTATCATGTACATATCATCAATGCCGTTTGGTAGGGGTAGGGTTGGTAAGTTTAAGCCATCTCTGACCAAGTTAAAAGCCATATAGTGTGGGCAAGCAAAGACCCAAAATGTTTTCTATGGAAAGCAAAAAAGAAAACCTGAACTCAAAAGCTTATGATTCTATTCAGTTGATTTCGTTTATTTTGCTTTTCAATTTTTTTTCTTTGCTTTTCCATTCATTTATTCCCTCAACAATTTCTGTTTGTTTCCTTCAGCATAAGGGGTTTACCGAAGAGTACTGTGGTTGGTGTTATGCAGTGTTGGTTGGTTATTCTGGTGGACTGCCTGTATGGTTGACTGCCTGTGCTGTCCTGGCCTGGCCTGTTCTGACATTATTTTATGCCTGATGCATTCCGTTTATGATGGTTTTTAATACTAAATGTCATCAAAGGTTCGTTGCAGGATGAAAATGATAAAAATTGCATTGGAAAGTTGCTGTTATTGTTGTTGTTGTTGTCTTCATAATGATAGCATATATGTACTATGTGTGGTTGTTTGTTGCTATTGCTGTTACTATTATTGTGCAAAAGCTTCTGTTGTTGTCGCCATTTTTATGTTGTTGACATTGGCATAAGTGTTACAGTGAAAAGGATCCATAATAATATAACGCGCTCAAAACGATGTGTAATAAAATTAACCCATGTGGTGAGGTATATAATTTACTTCTTAATAATCTAAACTTAATGGCCTTAATCGTTTATCAAATTGTGGTTTGCTTTAACACCTACTTCCAGGCGCCTCTGTTTCTTACGCGCCTTTGCCAGTTCGTCAAACCAATCGATTGCAGGGCTTCCTCAGTTTGGTCCTTCTAACGTAGACAAGGTCGTACACTTCTACTTCCGCTAATCCCGGCATCAAATAAACGTTTTACCGGAACATCCTCTTCGATCAGAAAGATCAGGACGAGTCAGCTCTGCCGCTGGATGTAAATGCGCTGCTTAACGTCTATGTCATTGAGGAGCTCATACAGCTCGTTACTAGATCGAATGCTGACATCATCACCAACTCGCACTGCTTATCTGTTGTTCCTAAACTGTAAAATTGTTGGTCAAACCTGGCTTTATGGGGGCGATTTTTTGCCTGGTTTTAGGCTGAAATTCTGATACCAGAATTGGTTGCAAATTAAACTTCACCAATTAAAGGGAACTTCGGTTTTGATTAGCCTATCAATTCCGACTCTTACTGCATTATCCGATGGTAGAAAATTCTTCTTGTAGTCGTCGTAGTCTAGTAAATAGGTAGGCATGGTAGGTTGGAGTGATAACGTGGTAGCTTTGATACCAAAAGCTCACTTGAGCACTCATAGCGGCCCATTGTGACGCCACAGGTGAACGCAGTCCCAAGTTCCAGCAGACTAGGGAAAAAGAAGAAGTTGGTCAGCACAAGGCTGCACAGTAAAAGCACGACTACGCTACACTGGAAAACCAGCCCGAAAGTTTGATAAACGAAGCTCTATCCTGGACATCAATGGATGAGAGCTTCGTCAAACTAACAAAGATTGGAGAGCCAAATTACCTCTCAAGAAATGGGCATTAACAAAGAAAGTGCATAACAGTCAACTCCTTTATCAGCGGATCTGCACCCACAGCAGATGTTGTTAGATGGAAGCTGCATTCTTTCCGAGTGTTTTCTCATAAACCAATGAACTGTAAGCATGGCCACTGACGTTACAAACAAGTTCGAGTAACTGGTGGGTGAGTCTTCTATCCACCGAGGGCTAAGTGAGTCTAGCGGTGGAGCAGGATCCCTCATTGACGCAGGATAGGTTGGCGTTCCGAAAGAATTTAGTCTAGTAGGTAGTATGTTAGCTTACTTAGACGTGAAGCCACGGTTCAAGCGACAGGTTAACATCTGAGAAGCTAGGTCGTAATACTGACTGACGAATTGTAATGACCAATTATGTGTGTATGCAGGCTGAACTCTCTTCGAGGGGAGTTTGTTTGCAGCTCCCTTTAATACTTTCCCCTGTTTTCCTTTCTTTCAAATTACACATGTTTTGTTCATGATGTTCATGATCATGCCTTGATTCTCAACTGCCTAGAGAGTAAGTATTTCCAAATGGAAGACCGTATTATTCTCTCTACTCCCTTAAAGGGTTAATAATTCTTCTCTCACATTAAATTTATGGCTTCATAAACATTCATGTCGTTTGATGTGAAAGTGAACGCGTTGAAGCGATATCATCTTCACATATGAGTAGGAGTACGTGGTACGTTTATTCTACTTAAGCTGTGTAATGTTATGAAAAATATTTACAATACCAACAACAACAACAACAGCAATAACAACAACAGAAAAATAAAGAAGAAAAAAAGAAAATTAAATATTTTCTATGACTTTGTTTATATTTTGCTGTGGTGTTGAGGGTGATGGCGATAGTGATGATTACGACGACGATGTCATTAGTTTTAACTGATCAACAATTTTAATTTTTCACCTGCATGAGTTTATGAAATGAAACTTTTAATGGCAATAAACCATAAAATTAAACGTGTCACAGTGACAATCATGATGAGTAGTAGAAAACAAGAAAGATGATAATAAGTGAACTCCAGTTTTACTTTTACTACACCCTTAAATTGGTAGTTAAGGAGTCATTTTGTAAGTAATTAATACGACACTATGTTGGCACTGCTTATGTGTTAAAGTTTTTATTTGCAATTGAAGTCAACTATGTAGCAATTTTCACCAAATTAAAGAAAATGAGAAAAATTATCTGCACGCTGTTAATCGAGTCTTCCAACAATGACTATGACAGTTGATAACGTCCAATTTGTTAAAGCTAGTTTTGTCATATTAGTTGACATTATTCTGTCTGTTTGTCGTAGTTACCAGAAACGGATATAACATTCAACAGCACTTGCAAATACCAGAATTGTTATATCAAAATGGGTATCTTTTCACCAATTTTACATGGCGATTGTATTTTTTTACATATATTACCGAGAGGACTGTTCTGAGTTTATCGGCTCAATAAACGATCGTCTAACACGTGAACAAAATGCAAGATCTGTCAAAAACATCTATGCTGTTCGTGAGGTTGTGCAGCAGATTCCGAAGCAGTCTATATAGTGTCGCTCAGAAACAGTCGGCCACTACTTGGAGAATTTTTTATCGTGACATTGGCTTGCACTTGTATAAAATTCAATTGGCCCTAGATGATGGTAAAAACCATAGGCAACGACATACAATTGGTTTGGAGCAGTTGGCAAATAATCCTTAATTTTCAACGAAAAATCAGCTTCAGCCATGGGGCCCTTTTCTGAATAAATGGATACGTGAACAAATAAAATTCTCGAATTTGGGACGATACTAATCCATATGAGATCCAAGGTCATACAATATTTTCTGAAAAGCTGTGGATTTTTGCTTGGCAATGTCATGGGTCCATATTTCTTTGAGAACGACGATGACCAAGCCATCACTGGCAAAAGCGAGCACTTTAGGTTGATTATTATATGATTATTTAACGTCTTTGGATTATCTTTTATGAGACTGTTTTAAGTCATTGGTTTATGTTAAAAAAACCAGTAACACTTGAAGCATTGGAAGCTAATGTCCAACCCATTGTTGATCTATGCGTTATTGGAAAATGTAGTCAAAGGGACTATATAACTCGTAGGTACGGTAGACGTATACTGGCAATCATATATAACATATACAATTTTTTAATAATGACTTCTTCTATTTTCTTTGAAATCGCCGTTGTCTATTAGATTGTGTTTTGGCTTATTAGACGTGGGACCACGGTTCAAATGCCATGTCAAACATCTCCTACAAACCGAAATATAAGAAAATATATCTTCGGCGACTTCCTCTCAGCAGATTTCTTGCAAAATCTCTAGGAAAAAAAATGCCACGGGAAGCTTCTTACAAATATGTCATTCGGAATAGCCTATAAACTGTAGTCCCATGCATAAACTTAACATACACAACATAAGTAGTGTGAGAAATAAGGTCGTAATCTGGGCTGAGGGATTGTAATTATATTGGATTGCAATTATATATGCCTTCCATTTTAGCAATCGAAAAATTTTAAATGGCATCACAAGAGTGATGGAAAAGGTATGAAATGTTCCAACAAAATCAATGTCTTTCCATGATCGCCACTTTATTTTTCTAGGCTTGTGTCATATGTAGTCGTCGTAGTATAGTAGGTAGTGTGTTGGCTTATTAGATGTGCGGCCACGATTCAAAGCCCAGGTTAACATCTCCAGCAAAACGAAATATAAAAAAATTTCCTTGGCGACTTCCTCTAAGTAGATTTCTGACAAAAACTCTGAGAGTAAATAAAATTGCCATGAAAAAGTTTCTCCAAAAATCTGTCGTTCAGAGTCGACTTTAAACTGTAGATTTAAAAAATTCAAAATGGCGGATCCAATATGGCGGTCAAGTAAATCGATTAATTTTTATAAACTTCGACCGCCATATTGGATCCGCCATTTTGAATTTTTTAAATCTGAATGCAGATCTGTAATGAGCAATCTCAAAAACCCCTGAGTAACAATTGTAAAGTAAATCTAATTAATTTTTAAGGACCTACGTAATGTGTTTCTTTTTCTTTTGCACCGATTGACATAAACCAACCCCCTACTTTAAGGGTGCATGCAAACAATTTGGCTTTGGGTTCATTTTAAAGAGCAAAGATCAATTGTCAATTTCTGACAATAGTGATGGTTCTAGCACGTCAGTGTTTAGCTCTACAATGTTTCAAAAATGGCCAAAAACGCTATTTTTAGGGTTTCAACCCCCTTTTTCTCGAAAACCTGATGGAAAGTTTATGAAACCAGATTCGTGTTCAGCGCGCAAAATGCCTTCGAAAACACCTGGAGCCATCTTATTTGCAAAACCCATGCAGGGCTGTGTTATTAATGTATATGTATGTATGTTGGCTTATTAGATGTGAGAATGTGGTTCAAACCTCTGCTTAGACATTTCGAACAAAACGAAATGGGAGAACATATTTCTTCGGAGGCTTAGCAGATTTCAAGCAAAAACTCTGAGAGTAAATAAAATTGCCAGGAAAAAGTTTCTCAAAAATCTGCTGTTCGGAGGCGACTCTCATGTATAAAATTTACACACAACATCAGTGATGTGAGAAGCTAGGTCGTAATCCTGCCTGAAGGGTTGTAATGACCAATTATGTGTGTCTTCTATTTTAGCAATTGTACGATATTAAATGGCTTCTTAATGTATTTCATCAACCAGGTAATGTTGCAACAAAATCAATGGCTTTATATGATTGTCACTTTATAAAAACCATCCTTAGTGTATTATAAATGGCCTATTGAAGAAGCCTTTCAATGCCTTTTATTTGAAAAAACTAAATTTTTTTCCTGGTTTTTATTTAAATTACCAAACTTTAATAGTCTTGTCAATTACATGAAGCCATTGTGTTAATTGCCTAACCTTAGAATAAATTTAAGCTTTTTAAATCAAATAAAACTTAAAGAAACCAACAATACGTAAATATTTGTAAGAAATCCTATAAAATTTATTTCACAAATCCTATAAAATCTTGTCATTATTACTTACAGAGAGAGATTTTATTTTTAAATCCCTACAATTTGTATGTCATTTTTCTATTGTTTTTTATGTTTTTTTGTTCTTGCTTTTTTTTTTGCTAAAATAAGCAATTTAAATTTCAATTTAAAAAAAACTTTTATTTTTTTGTTAGACACTCACTCTCTCATACATATAATCTATGGCAAGACAAGGGTTATAGACAGCCAAACGACCCATATAAGGTTTTGAGTCATGGTTTTATTTAAACAATAACCCGCCACCCCATTCCTATGCCTTCGTATAGACATTGTGAAATATGCTGCTGAAGTGAAATATGGTTGTCACAAATGAAAATTGCAATTAATTTTTGCTAACAATACAGTATTGTCAAGACAAAGAAGAGAGACAGAGAGAAAGGGAGAAACGTTGAAAAAAAAGTAGAAGAAGAAATATCGCATAATACAATATAATCGTTGTATGAAAATGAAAATAAAACAGCCACTGACAAAATATTGTTTTATATGTGAAGCCCAATCTAGAATGTTGCATGTCTTTAGTTTCTCTTTTACAATATTCATGCATGCATGTGCATGTGCATGTGCATGTATGCATAGTATAAAGCATATTGAAAAAGAAGCAAAAATACAAAGACTAAAAAATCATTGCCAAAAATTTAGTTTCTTTTTTTTTTTGCTTTCTTTCTTCTCCTATGCACCACTCATTGATGAAAAAGGAAAAAATCAAAAAAGAAATCGAAAAAAAAATTGAATTTGTAAGAGAGTAAAAATTCAGTATGACACACTTATTACAAGGATTTGTAAGGATTGCAAAGACGTACATGAGCAATATACAGCAGAGTTTCTACTTTTTTTCTTTGTTCAAAAAATTTATTAAATTTAAAAGAATTCGTTTCTTTTTTTTGCTTACATTTCGCCGCAGTGAACTATACTGTGGGTCATATTGGCCAATATTTTTTTAAAAACCATTTTTAGCAACCATTTAACGGAAGTGTTTGTATTTATGCCTGAGATTCATAAAACAAACATGGGACCAGGCTAAAGCAATGTAATTCGTTTGATTCCAATTCAGCTACTTACGTCCAGTTAGTATAACTTTTTGTAGGGTTTTTGTCTTTTGACACCTTTCATACGAGTAGCCTGCATTTCAAAACAGATTTCATCGGTTTTTGGGTAACAGTACGTTTGAAAATCTGGACATGGGGGCCGACGTGTCACTAAACGAACTGGTCGTTTTCACTTGGAGCTCGGAATAGTTTAAACCTACCACATAATAATGACAAGAGGGCTTACCTCACAATGGGTGACACAATGGGCCATATGGGCTGCCGAAGAACTTGCTAACCTAACCTAATCTGGTCTTCTAACTATCTCCTGCTGAATTGTTTATTAAGCAGGATTTACGTTCACTGAAATTTAACCTTCAAAGGAGTTTGGCGCAGGTTAAAACATTTTCAATATACTACGAAGAAGTCGCCGTAGTCTAGTAGGTAGTGTGTTGGCTTATTAGACCTAAGGCCACGGTTCAAATCCCAGGTCAGACATCAAAGTGAAAATATGAAAAAAATATTTCTTCGGCAACTTCCTCTCAGCAGATTTCTGGCAAAAACTCCGAGAGTAAATAAAATTGCCGTGAAAAGTTTCTTCAAAATCTGTCGTTCGGAGTCGACTATAGACTGTAGGTCTCGCCGCTTATGTATAAAATTAAAACACACGACATAAGTGATGTTAGAAGCTAAATCGTAAGCCTGACTGAAGGGTTGTAATGACCAATTATGCATTTATGCACGAAGACAAGGTTTGGCAATAGTTTGGCTAGTACAGACATTCTCATGTGTCTCATAGTCAAATTGCATTTAAAATTGGATTTAAAATTGCTATTGAAAATTCAATTTAACATTCGGCGTAGAATTGAAAGCACTTTATAAAGCGTTAAGTAAACCATATGTTTCTGTTCCCTTTCCAGCTTGTTTCTGATATTCTAAAGATAAACTCCTGTTTTTAGAATGACACAGGGACTTTTGTAACCGGGATTTCTTAATTGGTTATTACAACCCTTCAGTCAGTCAGGCTTGCGATTTAGTTTCTCACACCAGTCATGTCGTGTTTGTGTTCATTTTTATCCATGAGTGGCTTGACCTGCAGTTTAAAGTCGTCTCCAAACGACAGATTTTGAAAAAACTTTTCACGACAATTTTATTTACTCTCAGAGTTATTGCCAGATATCTGTTGAGAGAAAGTCGTCTAAGAAATATTTTGTCATTATTTCGTTTAGTTCAAGATGTCTGGCTTGGGGTTTGAACCGTGGCCACACGTCTAATAAGCTAAAATATTTCTTACTGGACTACGGCTATCTTTAAGTTTAAATCAAACAAAGTGTGTATGAAACATCATCGAAATTTTTGTATTCCTTTTGTAGACCTATTAATGTGTGGAATAGAACATCGTTCAAATTTTAGCAGCGACATTTCTGGGTGGAAGGCATCCTAAATTGAATTTGCAACAACTTTGAAGCATAAATCAGGCTGCATTCAACCGATTGCAAGGCTTATGTTGGCTTTGAGGACGCCTATTGTTTACGGCTTATTCGCCAATGCTTGTGACTTAAAAAAACTCCACAAGCGAAAGTCTAAATGAGGCAAATCACACGATCTACATCGCCAGCGAGAAATCTTCAACCAACAGTAACTTGCTCGTTAAACAGTGAACGTTCTTGGATCTTATGTGGTTTAATATCGTCCCAAATTCGATAATTTCTATTTGTTCACGTACCCATTCATACAGCTATGGGCCCCAATGCTGCAGTTGATTTTTTGATCAAAATTAAAGCTCGTTGCCTACAGATCCTGAGCCCACTAACAAATACATGTCATTGCCTGTGGTTATCCATGATGATTTGCCACAACAGACTGAATAATGACGACTAATTTGAGAGATGTAGCTTCAACAAGATGGACGTTATTGCTAGGAAATGTTCGGAGACCTCACAGGAATGACAGGCTAAGCAATCTTTTGGGAAGGGAGAAAGAAATGATTACGACAAAAAAATATTGTCGTATAGGGCTTTGAGAATCTAGAATATATTGTGAAAAATCCACTGAATCTATAAAAAGTCAGTTTTAGGAACGTACTATGGTCGTCTTTGTTCCCCGGAAGAATTGATTATCGTTGTGTATGATGACCCACTAATTATGTGTAGTGTGGTAGATCAGACAGACTATCATCTGAAGAGCCAGGAAATAGCAGACTTGGACACGTATAACATTAAGTTTCGCTTTTAATTAACAAAAAAGTCTTTAAAAGAAATTGATCCTGTTAATAACACTGTGCCACAACGTCTTTGTTAAAGGAAATCTTTAAATTTATGGCATAAAAAAATGCTCAACTAAATTTTTTACATGTCCTTGCTGCATGCTTTGTTGCACTTACTCTCTCACACACACACAAACACACTTCTAAACATACTTGTGTTATTAACACATCTACACACTCTACATGCATGTACATACGTACAGTGAGTGGATTGTAGCGAGACACATGAGCAATTTAATATTGTGTTACAAATTTGTTAGATTTTCTTTAACGTTATTCATGCAACATTTTTGTGTTCATATATGTGTGTGTATGTATGTGTGTAAGTGTTGCATTTTACAAAAGAACAATTGAAACAATAGTTCGAGTGTTAAACATGGAAAATCGTTAAGAAAATCTTGTAATAACAATAAATTTAATAGATTTTCTAGATGTTGTTGCAGTTGTTGTTGTTTTTTACAATTCTTACTACGGCTAAATGGTAACTTTTGCTTTAATTTGTATCCCCACTTTAAAAACCGTATGTACGTATGTATATGTATGCAATACGAGAAATTCTACGAGAGCAATTTGCTATTAAATCCTACAAATAACGGTTTTACTTTAGTTTTCTTTTCTTTTCTTTTCTTTTCAACTCAGTATGATGGCTGGTTGTCGTTTTAGTTGGAGAAGAAGGAGAGTAGGAGAGCAGGAAACTATAGCCAACATTTAATTTCTTTTATATTAACAAAACGTGCTGTTTTCTCGTTATTCATGCATGCTTGGCCTCATGCCTCGCAATGACGGTGACGATAACGGTGATGATGACGATGACGACGACGAGGATGATGATGATGAGGTTGGGCATTGCTTTTCATCTCTCGTTTCTTTTGGCTGCATGAACGAAGTGTTTCATGTGCATATGGCAAAAAATCTAATTAATGACTTGTGCTTGTGTATGTGTATGGCAAGTGTATGCACTTGTTTGTATGACCAACCGTTAAATTGTGGCAGTTCCAGTTGTGGCAAAAATATATATTTTTTTGTTTGTTTTTTTTTGTTTTTTTTCCACAAGAAATATGTATTTATTTCAAGGATTATAATTGTTATTGCGGTTTTTTAAAAATCCATTTTTTATTTTGACTTCCACTGTGAGCCTTTAAAGTATAATTTCTGGGTCAAATGTATATGATTAAATATGAAATAAAACGAACGGAAATAGGAAATGAGCTTTGAAGTGCAGTACATAAATAAATCGTAAAGGAAAATCGTCATTTTTTAATATTTAAAAATACATTCTTTATAAATTTAAGTTTTCTTAACATCTAAACCGATTCTGTGATACTCTATAATATAATCGTCATTTTTGGTAACGACAAGCATTAAAAAATTAACTCTTGTTGTGAATTTTTATTGTCTTACGTTTTTCTTCCTTAACACAATAGCGATATGGATCGCCTTGATATCCATAAATACAGTTACACGTCGCCAAATGATTTCTAACAAAACATTCGTCATTCTGGCCTCAGATACCAGGACATGGGTCTTTAAATTTCTCATTAACACATGCCCTGTTCGACAGACAGTCGGAATCAAACATTCCGGTCGACAACCTTCATAACGATTGCCAAATTAATCAGGTAAACATTGACAAGATGCAACGCCATTTTGTTGGCGGCATTGAGCATAGGATCAACAAGGCGATGGATTGCAAGGGTCGACAACTTCAGATGGATTTTGTTGTATGAGAGAGCATAGCACAAACGGATTACCAGTATAGCCAGACTCACAATAACACATTGGAGTGTGGCTATTAACACGACAAACTGCACTTTGGCCACAAAGTCCTGAGCAGGTATCTTTACATTTCTGATTAATGCAAGTTTGTTGCGAGGGACATTCAGAGTTTGTAACGCATTCCGGGCGGCAATTAGGTAGTTGTCCTGTATACTCTGGTAAGCAAGTACATGAAGGTGTTGTCCCTATATCCTTACAGATGCTATTCGGACCACACGGTGAAGGTTGACAAGGATTCGAAGCAACAACATCCCTTTGAGGTTCAACTACAGACATTAAAAATCGTATTAATAGCTAAGTTTTCGAAGCAATTGTAATCCTATCGAACTTACTCATTCTTTTACAATGAACAAATGGATTTCCTATATAGTCTTGAATACAAGTACAGAACGGACTGTGGTTTCAACATTGCAAAACGCAAAACGGCCACATATTCCTGGACATGGATCAATACATCGCTGATTTTGACAGGCCTGATGATAAAAAACTTTTTTTTTGTAAATAAACCATAAAATGAAGCGGCTGACTTATATATTAGAGATGTGTGTTTCGTGTTATTACAATTTTCGATAAACAGTCGACGTCGACACAGTACTGTTACAGAATACCAAAAGAGTGTCGACGTGATGTCGTCGACGATAGAAAACGATGTCGACTCAAAAACGACGACGACGAAAACCAGAATACGGGTGAATGTTTTCAAATACTAGTCATCTAATGGATTAGAAGACAATTGTAAGAAAAAAATTAATAAAGGAGCCCAACATCACATACATATGAGAGAATGTTTCAAACCAGGTTGAGCTAGGATGTTAATGTAAGGAACACTTGCAATCCCTTATAAAAGACCTGGTGCTTATTACCTTTTTCAAAATTATAAAATAATGATACTTTGTAGGCAAAATTCTTCAGACAAGTTAGTTCCACTTCTTTCATGTTGAAAACCCATGTGGTAGCTTAAGACAACCATATAAGATGTGAAATATTGAAAAGGGTACCACTTCATCAAAATCAATACGCTTATAGGAAATGCAGATTCATTGAGAGTGCTCTTGTAGTTTTATTGGAAACCATTCAGAGGTCTTCCACGTCAATGTGCATTTGTTGACATTGAGGTTGCATACAATAACACTCCCTATGAGGTCATAAATACGTTATTAGATAGAAAACGTATAGAACCAATGAATCATAGGCTATGATATCTATCTGGATGGCAGAAGTCTTATATATACGATATGCGGAAACATTCGCCGTAAATGAGATAATGAGAGTCCATACTCAGGGATGCCCTCAGGTTGGTGGCCATTCACTACTGATGTGGAGCCTGGTAGTAAATAAATAAACAAAACTATCTGAGGCAGGCATCGACTGGCAAGGACAGATAGATAATATAGTCTTGATGACTACAGGAAAACTTAAACAGACTACGAGATTTTTCAAAGAGGTCTTGAAGTTGTTGTTTTATAACAGTGGGTCGAAGTCGCCGTAGTCTAGTAGGTAGTGTGTTGGCTTATTAGACGTAAAGCCAGGTTTCGAGCCCCAGGCCAGACATCAAGGCAAAATACAAAAAGTATTTCTTCGGCGACTTCTCTCAGCAGATTTCTGGCAAAAACACTGTGAGTAAATAAAAATGTCATGAAAAGTTGCTCGAAAAATATGTCGTTCGGAGTCGACTTTAAACTGTAGGTCCCACCACTCATGTATAAAATTAACACACACAACATAAGTGATGTGAGAAACTAGGACGTTGTACAATGGGTCAATTCGACCTCCGGGTACTGTACTTGTCTAAATTGACAAGTACACGTCCTCTATCCTAACCTGACCTATGACAGTGGGTCTGAGGATAAAACCCTGCAAGACCACAGTAGCACCATTTACAGGAAAGAGAAAAGTTCTGAAATGGAAGACTATTCAACTCCTGGGTGAGACAATATCATAGAAAGAGGAGGTCAAATATCATGAGATATCTGCACTGGAACCCTTTCTTGGTGTAGCTTGACAATATAATCATAATGGGTGCAAATTTAGACGAACACCTTTAAAACTTGGTTGATGTAGATCAACGCCTGTCTACGGTGGGTAATATATTCGAGATTTAGGGCGTCACTGCGGATAAAGATAAAGTGAATGCAATAAAGGAATGGCCTCTCAATCTAAATCTTCATAAGTTGATGCACTACTAGTACACTCGTTAATAGGGCCCCCACTTCACTAACCGGTATTCCAGACGCATGCGCAACTCAGTGCATTCTGGTATAGACACTAAAGTTGTTGAGTTTCTAGAGATTATAAAGTCTATTCTCGGACTCGGCATTATTTTCCTTTGTCGATTATTATGACGAAATGAAGTTTGCGTTTTTTGTCTTCTTGTCAGGTTTTTAAAATTGCCGTTTTATAACAGAAAGGCACGGATCGTCAGCCAGTCGCTATGAGGATTTAGATTTGCGGACAGTTGAGGCCAAAGTGCCAACGGTTAATCTTATTTGAGCCGGAGGTTGGTGTCTTAGCTGAGTTTAGTTGAGACCATTCTGGCATCTGAGATCCTGTCCGTAGTGTCTGAATCACTACCATCAGATCGAGTCTAAGCATTCTTGCCTTATGACAAGATTACTACGCATTAGCAAAGATACTGGGTACTTGAGAATGTTGCTCATAAGCGGTTATACATACCCACTTGGTCGTTACAAACTTTCAGTCAGGATTGCAACCTAGTTTCTCACACCACCAATCTTGTCATTTATTTGTAGCGATGTACTATACTATAAAATCAACTCCTAACGACAAATTTTTGAGACACTTTTCATGGCGATATGATTTATTCTCAGAGTTTTTGCCAGAAGACTGCTGAGAGGAATTCGCCGAACATATAATTTTTTCTTTATTTTTTTATATATTTTTTATATTTTCAACCATAATATGGGTGTTCCTTTTTATTGAAGCCACATACAAGTACTGGTGAACTACAACAGCTAAACAATATTCACTACATATGTATGTACATATGTATATGAGCTGATGACCTTAAGATGGTCATAAAATGAAGTGACCCTGATGGCTTAAATATTTGTATGAGTCTTTTATGAATGAGTCAGTATGTCGTTGTTAACACACAAAAAAAAAGAAAAACATCTAAAATGTTATAAAAAAAATAAATAAATACTGGCTACAATAAAAACAACAACAAACACATATGGAAAGTCTTGTTAAAAAGCCAATAGTTTGTAAGTTTATTATAGCAAATAACACCATCGTTTTGTGTGTGGTAATAAATTGACACTGTTTCCAAAGAGAAAATCAAGTCAAATAAATTTTTCAACTCCAACATTTAAACTTGGCTTAGTTATGCATTATTCAGCTGTAGAAGCCTGGACTTCAATTTTTTCGCCAGTTTTCCTGTTTCTAACACTAAAGCAGTCCACGGACATATGAAAATTTTGGAATGCATATGGTTTTGGAAATAATATTGATGAAACCGCTCAAGGGTATATCAAGAGGTGCTTATCAGAACTGCTTTGAAGAGAATTGGCTTGATAAAGTATATCAATCAGTATCAATAAGGTCGCTAAAACAGAAAAATTTTGATCTACTCTTTAAAAAAATATGTCAGATTGAATTCCCGATAAATGAAAGGATGTCTTTGAGTTAAAGTGCCAAAAAAGAGGATCCAAAAATTAGACGACGATTGCATTCATCTCACCTTTACTTAAATAGTTTTTGAACCGTACTATCGATAGTTAGATCGCCAGTGAGATCAAAAGAATCAAGCGGTGCAATGAACTGAACACAGCTTTTATTGACTTAGTGATGTGTGACACAATCAACCGCAACAATATATTTTGATGCCCTGAGGTCGATGATTACCAAATTCTTGTGGCCTAAATTGCATGATCTTGACGTCATATGGCTTCAACGGGACTGCGCTACGTACCATACAGCTTATGCCACATTAGGTATTCTGCACCAGCAATTTGAGAGCATGATCATCTCAAGTATGAGTGACGTGCTCTGACAATCGTGCGATTTGATTCCATTAGACTTTTTCTTGTGGGGTATTGTTAAGTTGACAATGTCTACAAATAAGCCACCAGACACAGGAATCCTCAAAGCCAACACAATCCAAGTCATCAATCAAATTCAGCTTGATTTATGCGCCAAAGTCATGGAGAATTAAATATTCCGCGTGAGATCCACTCTGAGAAGTCGTGGCGAACATTTGAATGGTTTTATATGCCATACGAACAAATAAAGAATTTCGATGACATCTCACACATATTGTGCTGTTTTTTTTTTTTAATTGTAAAAATACATACATACATAATTTATCACTACAAGCTTCTCAGGCCACTTATATTGTGTTTGCTATAATTTGATTCATAAGTGGCGGGAACTACAGTTTAAAACCGTTTCCGAATAACAGATTTTTTGAGAAACTTTTCATGACAATTCCATCTACTCTCAGAGTTTTTGCTAGAGGGGATATCGCCGCAGAAATATTTTTTAATTTTTCGTTTTTGTTCAAGATGTCAGGGCTGGGGTTTAAAACGTAGCCTCATGTCAATAAGCCAACACACTATATACTAGACTACGGGGACTTCGATTGTAAAGATAGGAAGCGCTTCATATACGACCCAGTAATGACTAAATTGTTGTTATAAAACTGTGTCCAGATTATAAGGATTTAGGTTTGGTTGTTTTTCGTCGATATGACTATGATTTGTTAATGGCTTGACCTAGACTACGACTTGACTATGACTCGACTTGACTATGACTTGACTATGACTTGACTATGACTTGACTATGACTTGACTATGACTTGACTATGACTTGACTATGACTTGACTATGACTTGACTATGACTTGACTATGACTTGACTATGACTTGACTATGACTTGACTATGACTTGACTATGACTTGACTATGACTTGACTATGACTTGACTATGACTTGACTATGACTTGACTATGACTTGACTATGACTTGACTATGACTTGACTATGACTTGACTATGACTTGACTATGACTTGACTATGACTTGACTATGACTTGACTATGACTTGACTATGACTTGACTATGACTTGACTATGACTTGACTATGACTTGACTATGACTTGACTATGACTTGACTATGACTTGACTATGACTTGACTATGACTTGACTATGACTTGACTATGACTTGACTATGACTTGACTATGACTTGACTATGACTTGACTATGACTTGACTATGACTTGACTATGACTTGACTATGACTTGACTATGACTTGACTATGACTTGACTGTGGTTTATGTCCATGATTTTATTGTCTGAATTTGCCTCGACTGAACTGGACATTAATTTAATGATTTCTAATGCTACTTTTTGCTGCAAAAGGCCCAATTTGATGGACTATAATTGTAATCGCCGAATATTATTAGGTAGTTTACGTCTAGAATAGTGTTGGCTCATTAGACATGAGGCCTCGGTTCAAACCCCAGAAATGTGGAGAAATATTTCCTAGGCGACTTCCTCTCTGCAGATTTTTATCAAAAACTCTGATAATAAATAAAATTTCCATGAAAAAGTTTCTCAAAAATCTGTCGTTCTGAATCGACTTTAAATTGTACGTGCCACCACTCAAGTATAAAATTAACACGCACAACCCTTATGTATGAGAAACTAGGTCGTAATTTTGACTAAAGGGTTATAATGACCAATTATGTATGTATGTATGTCTAGAAATTGATTTTTGTTTAATATGCCTAGACGGTGACTTAATAACGAATCAACTGTGAGCTGTCTAGGATTGAATTCCGAATTGAATTCCTGACTTCCAACAGATATCCTCCCACTTTAAATTTATTGGTTAAGCTTATTGGAATGAAAAGCTTTTATTTATTAAAATCAATTTTTATTGCTTGCTAATTTTCAATGGAAATGGTGTAACAATCTTTTTCACTATATAAAAGGCTTCTTCTGTTTCTTCCCCCATTTTTTTTATTATTTTTTTATTTTTGTTCAGAATGTTATAAAAACTAATGATGATGTTGACTTGTTCTTAGTGCTTAAGGTCAAGGATAATGATTTGGGTATGATGATAAGAAAACGGCTACAATGATGACACTGGACATTGAATATGTGATAGAAAATTAAAATTATTTTTTGATATACATAAAGTGCGTAATTTTTTTTGTTGGCATTTAGAATTGAAAGAAATAAATTTCTTTAAATATTTTGTATTGGAAACAAATGATAGTAAAGAGAAGGCATGTTTTTGTTAACATAACAAACTCTTAATAGAGTTCACAACCAAAATCCTTAAATAAAAAATGAATTTTTTCTTTTTCACGCAGCCAATTAAAATTCCTTCTTTAAAATAAATTTTTTGATATTTTTTCTTGTTTTGTTTCCCTAACACACAAAAGTAAAAGTTATTTAACCAATAAAATCCATTTATTTTAACACAAGTTTAGCAACATTACAGCCACAAAAACCACTTAAAATGTTTTTTAAAATCACTGGCAACCAACTTACAAACTGATTCCGAATACATGCCGCAAAAGAAAAGAAAAAAATAGGAACCGTTTTTGTCTTCCTTTTAAAAAAATGTGCATAAATTTGAAATAAAAAAAGAAAAACAATAAATCTGTTAAGGATAATAATAAGAAAAGAGAAAAACTAGAAAATACAACAATAAAAATTACATCAACGGTTATACAAAAATTTACAAAAATTGAAACTAAAATCACTCTCTTAGAAGAAATGGAAAAAACCAATACAAAGTAAAAATTGGCTTAAAATAACTTTGAATTTGAATACCAAAAAAGCAATAAAAACTTGTAAAAGGCATAGAAACAGGAAAAAAAACCTCTTAAATTGAAATGAAATGCAATTAAACCACTCGACCTAGAGGAGGAAAATACAATCAGACCGAATGGCTGGCTAAAGCAATAGTGAGTGAAAGAAGAACCTCAAGAGAATGACTGAAAATAAAATGAAAATTTCAGTACAAGAAAGTAAAACACATTCTCGGTAAAGACAAGGACTATAAAATGATTTTTTTTGGTTTTCTTTTTTTCGTCTTTTTTGTTGAGGTGAGAGCACCCTACGCCAAGAATTATGACTTAAAAGTTTTTAGATTAAAAATAATTTTTTTTGTATTTTTTTTAATTTTTTATTTTTTTTTACACTATCAGTCTACATTATACTAAGGAATCAGTATAAAAAGCCAGCATTTCTTAAATTTTTTTGTTGCTTGATACATACATACATACGTACATAATTGGCCTTCAGTCATGATTACGGTCAAGCTCCTCACACCACTCATGTTGTGCGAGTTAATTTTATGCATGAGTGGCGGGACCTATAGTTTAAAGTCGACTCCGAACGACAGGTGTTTGATAAGCTTTGGCAATTTTATTTACTCTCAGAGTTTTTGCTATCTGCTGAGAGGAAGTCGCCAAAGAAATATTTTTCATATTTTCGTTTTGATGTCTGTACCAAGGCCTCATGTTTAATAAGCCAACACACTACCTACTAGGCCACGGCGACTTCATTGTTCTTTGATAACGAAACGATGTTCGCAGGTCATTAAAATGCTTGTATGCTTCTGAGATAAAAGTTGGATTCAATTCTCTTTTCGTGGAGCAGTTTCAAAAAAAAACATTCACTCAAGTTCGGGGAATAGAAGGGATAATGGAGAAATTTCTATCCTAACTCATGGATTTTTATTTTTATTTTCCTGTCAAGCCATGCGTTATTCTTCTATCATTCGCTGTAAACACACGCTAATTCAAGCAGGTGACCAAATATTGATAGTACAGCATGTCGATTACCTAGAGGCTAATAACATGATCAGTGACAGGCAGTGCTATTTCCTTAAGGCTATTTTATTTGTAGCCTTTTGGTGTTGCTCTAAGTAAGGTGGAACCTGTCTACCCAACGATTTGGAGAGAGTAAGGTTGTGATTCTCGACATTTCCAAAGCATTTGATACAGTGTGGTATGATATTGGTAGTCATTTCTCTCGATTTATTTCAATCTTACACTAGAATCACACTATGCGGGTTGCTATGGAGAAGATTTCATCTGTGGTGTTCAGAATAAATTCAAGAGTATCGCATGGTTCTATTCAATCTCCAAATCTGTGTATTATTTTCATTAACAATCTTCATTCTTTGACTTCTAATCATATCTACACTTCAGAAGATGACAGTGATGTTTTGATCGTAGACCAATCTCTTTCACAATTAAGGCGAAGGTTTTATATGAAAAACTGCCTTATATCTGACTTACATTCTATTGCCGAATAGTGTCATGTGAATAATAACAATTTTAATACGCAAAAGATCCATTGTTATCTACTAATTTACAAATTCGGCAATAATTTCAAAACATCTGTAGATATGGGTGTCAAAATAAAGGAAGTCAGAAACTTTTAAAGGTCTGGACATGAAAATTCAATGAGATGTTCATTGGAATAAGGTGCCTCAAAGACTATTTGATTATTATTATTATTATTATTATTATTATTATATCTTATCAATGATAGTAAACCATCCAACTCTATTCATTCATTAGATCAGAAAGGCTTGTGTTTCTCGGTTTTATTACTATTTCAATGGAATGTGCTCATAACCAATTGAGTGACTTCGTACTGAAGCTCACATACAAATTTTTACGGATTACACTTTAGACACGTTTATCACAAGAAGAACTTTTGTAATCATTTGACGTGACCAAGCAGCAATTTCAAAGCATTTAAAAACAGCAGGTTTTATTCAAATGTAAGGAAATTGGATGTCACATGTACTAAAGCCGAGAGACATTGAAATATAATCTTGCATATCTTCAATGCTGTTTGATTGCTTTAAAAAGAAGTAATTTTTGTAATTTTTCAACAAATTGTCACTGGCGACAGTACCAAACAGAAGAAATCATATGTGAAGCGCAGGCAACAAGTAAAATTTATGGCTAAGCACCATATCCACTACGTTAAGGGAATGGACTGTATTTGGTGGAAATTGAAGAATGTGATCAGAAGTTGCCGTAGTCTAGTAGTAGGTAGTGTGTTGGTTTATTAGACATAAGGCCTCGGTTCAAACCACAGGTCAGACATCTTCAATAAATCGAAATATGAACAAATATTTCTTCGGCAACGTCCTCTCAGCAGATTTCTGGCAAAAACTCTGAGAGTAAATTAAAATTGCCATGAAAAGATGCTCAAAAAATTTGTCGTTCGGTGTCGATATTAAACTGCAGGTTCAGCTAGTCATGTATAAAAAAATTAACATACACAGCATAATTGGTGTGAGAGGCTAGGTCGTAATCCTGACTGAAGGGTTGTAAATCCCAACATACATATATGATCCGCCATGAGCCAGACAATTACGAAAGACCTGTACACACAAAACTTTCTTCATCTGAAACGAGCATTGGCCATAAAATGCCCTATATAAGCATCACAATAACTCTCGGCTACATATTGCGCCGCTGGTAAAAAATTACTTGGAGAACAGTGGATAAGAAATTTTATCTTATATGCCGTGTATCTCAGCCCTAGTCCCTTCTGACTACCATTTGTTTTAATCGATGCAGAACACTTTCACTGGAATAAACTGCACTTCAGAATGGGGTATCAAAAACTATCTCGATTTATGCTTGGCTTTAAAAGACGAATCGTTTTTTGAGACGGTATCCATCAATTGCAAAAAAGATGGGACAAAAACTACTTGGAAAAACAGTCGTTGGGAAGATTTACATCACGCTTGTATAGTTCAGACCTTGTCCCTTCTGACTACCAATTGTTTCGATCGATGCTTAATACTCTCCCTGGAATTAACTTCACTTCTAAGCAGGTTAGCAAAAATTGGATCGATTTATTTTTGATATCAAAAGACAAAATCTATAAATTGCCAAAAGGATGGAACAAAATTTGTGACATTCGATGGAAGGTGCTTTGAATGACACGTACTTTAAAAAAACTATTTTAATAAAGCATTTATTCCTCATATTTAATATATGAGCTCGTAGATTGCAAATAAAACAAAAATAAATTTGGTGTTTGTTGTTATATTTTTGTTTACTTGTTTACCGTATTTTTATGCTGGTGTTTGTTGTTATAAAGGGTGTTTTTTATAGAGGTATAGAACTTTAAGTTGGCATTACTTTTCAAGATGGCGACCGATTTAACAGCTGTCAAGTGATTTATTCTCAGATTGGTTTGGCAATTCATCATAAATAGACTCACGCCTGAACAACGCTTGCAAATAGTGCAATTTTATTTCGAAAATAATGGTTCTGTGCGGAAAATGTATCGCGCACAACGTCCATTTTATTGTCGACAAAATCGTCCATCAGAGCAGTTAATTCGATTAACCATGGAACGTTTTCGCACCGCGTTTACTCTTATTGATAACTCGCATCCCCAGAGACGCTGTACGGTGCATACAGAAGAAGCTATTGCTGCTGCAGAGCGTAGCATTGAGGAAGACCCAAATGAGTCCATCCGCCATCGAGCACAGGAATTGGATCTGTGTCCATCCACTTTATGGAAGATTTTGCGGAAGGATCTTGGTTTGCTTGCTTACAAAATCCAACTCGTGCAAGATTTGAAGCCAAACGATCATAAAGTAAGGCGTAGATTCGTCGAATGGGCCCAAAACGAGATTAACGTTGTTCCCGATTTTCATAAGCGAATTTTGTTTAGCGATGAAGCGCACTTCTGGTTGAATGGCTACGTCAACAAACAAAACTGCCGCATTTGGAGTGAAGGTAATCCTCAAGTGTATGTGGAAATACCGTTACATCCAGAAAAACTGACTGTTTGGTGCGCTTTATGGGCTGGTGGAAACATTGTTCCGTACTTTTTTAAAAACGATGGTGGCCAGAACGTTAAAGTCAATGGTGATCGGTATAGAGCCATGATTACTAACTTTTTCATTCCTGAATTGAATAACCATGATGTCCAGGAGATGTGGTTTCAACAAGACGGCGCAACATGTCACACAGCTCGTGCCACAATAGATTTATTGAAAGACACGTTTGGTGACCGCCTAATTTCACGTTTTGGACCTGTGAATTGGCCTCCAAGATCTTGTGATTTAACACCGCTAGACTACTTTCTGTGGGGCTATGTAAAGTCATTGGTCTATGCGGTAAAGCCACAAACGCTTGACCATTTGGAAGACAACATTCGCCGTATTATTGCCGATATACGGCCACAAATGTTGGAAAAGTCATCGAAAATTGGACGTCCAGATTGGACTACATCCGCGCCATCCGTGGCGGTCATATGCCAGAAATCATATTTAAAATGTAATGCCACAAGATTATCTTTCGGATAAATAAAATTCATTTCAATCGAATAATCCATCATTGTTTTATTGCAACTTAAAGTTCTATACCTCTGTAAAAAACACCCTTTATTAACAACAAAATTACGATAATTTGTAAACAGGTTTGTTTACTGCATTGTTTTGTATTTGTAGCTTTTGTTTATAGTTTTAACGTTAAGCGAGGTAAAAGCAAAATACCAGAGTCTAGGTTTTTCATTTTCTTAACAATATTTATAGGACGTAAAACTACCTAAAATGGTACCAAACAGTAAAAATAGCTCCTTATGTCAGCCTTTTTTGCTTAACACTCTACTTTCTTTCATTTTTAATTTCATTTTCTATTTATTGTTTTACTTCGTTTTTGATTTTCGTCGAAACTCCAAAAAAAAAAACCAAAACAGAAGCAATGCTTTCATACAACAATTGAGGCGTAATTCATTCGAGGTTTTTGCGTTTTTCTGCCTCAAGTAATTGCTGAGATTTAAAAACTACAACACAGTAGATTTTCCAAAGCGTATATTTCCTTTCGTTTGCCACTTTTTTCTTTCTTGTTGTTTTTTTTTTGTTTTTCTTAATAATTTCTGTGAAATGATGATTTTGTACAATTTTTTTTCTTCTGTTCTCCACTAAACGTTCATTTTCTCTCTGTGTTCGGTGCCATGTCCATGTTTGTGTACATGAAACGGTGGCAAGTCAAGTCAAGTGAAGTCAACTTTTTCAGCAGCAGCACGTAATAGGTAGAATGAATAGAAAAAAAAATGAAAAAGGAAAAGTGTTGCATGTTGTTGTATATGGGGCTACGGTAATAAAAAAGTTTGCAATGATTTGCATATATGCAAATATGCCATCTCTCCTCATCACTTTCCTTTTTTTCTGCTGATGCATTTTCTCTTTTCTTTTTTTTTTGTTGTTTGCTTCTGTATTTTGTATTGGCCAAAGTTTTCTTGGCGTATATTTTTTCATTCTACTTTGGTGTTGCAAGTTAAGAAGCCATAAAGGTTACTTCAAAATAGAACAAAAACAAAAAAAAGTGGAAAATTATGCAAAATGCTACTTGTTTTGTTTCTCTTTTTCTGCATTTTTTATTATTAAGTTTTAATAAAATGCAAATATTTGCAAAACTAAAGTCTCAATGATAAAATGCAACACATAAAAAGGAAATTAAATTCAAAAAAATTAAAGTGAGTCAAAGTTATGCTGTAGTCTTCTTTTTTTCTGGGAGAAATTGTGCCAAATAAAGGTAAAATTGCTTTAAGGTATGATTCACGATATGAATTTTAACAGAATATATACACAATTTTTTACTACTCAATTAAATGTAGAGAAGTTCTTTTTCTTAATTCACTTTCTTTGTAATTAAATAAAATTAAATAAAAAAATAAATAAAAATTAAAAAAACTAGTAATTAGTGTGTCGGCTTATTAGACATAAGGCCACGGTTAAAACCTCAGATCAGACATCAAAACAAACATATGAAAAAAATATTTCTTCGGCGACTTCCTCTCAGCAGATTTCTGAGAGGCTAAAACTCTGAGTGTAAAAATAAAATTGCCAAGAAAAGTTTCTCAAAAATCTGTTGTTCAGAGTAGACTTTAAAGTGAAGGTCCCGCCATTCATGTATAAAATTAACGCACACAACTTAAGCGGTGTGCGGTCGTAATCTTGACTGAAGGGTTGTAATGACCAATTATGTATGTATGTATGTATACACACAATTTTTTACTTCTCAATTAAATGTAGGGCAGCGAAGGCTTCTCTCTTTAGAATTTCTTTTTCTTAATTTTCTTTCTTTGTAATTAAAGGGTGGGCCATGTAAAAGTTTAAGTTTAAAAATGAAATCAAACAAAAATGGTTTGAAATTTTGCCAAATTTATTTTTTTGATGTGAAGTACAATTGTTTTGGTTATAAATTGAATATTATTTCATTCATATGGATGTCGCGGCTGGCCTCACCGTACCTCATTCGATCGTACCAATTTTCATGCACTTTTTCGAGTGTATGGAGTCGTATCTCGGCAATGGCATTACGAATGTTGGCTTTCAAATGCTCAATTATCTGTGGTTTGTCGACATAACAATTTTCTTTAACGGCTTCCCACAGAAAATAGTCCAACAGTGTCAAATCGCAGCTTCTTGGCGGCTAATTGACATCACAATTTCGGCTGATTAAACGTTTGTTGCAATAAATCAATTGTGGCATGAGATGTGTGGCAAATTGCACTATCCTGTTGAAACCAAACATCGTTCACATTAATACCATGAAAAGCGAGTGCAAAAAAATCGGTTATCCTGGTGCGATAGGTGTCTCCATTGATCGTAATGGTTGTGCCGTCCTTATTTTCAAAGATATATGGGCCAATGACACGTCCACTTCACAAGCCGCACCAAAAAGTCACTCGTAATGGGTGCATTGGCTTCTGTATGACAACCAGTTGGCATCATCATTTCAGCTAATTAAACGAGCATCAAACGTTTGATGCAATAAATCAATTGTGGCATGAGTTGCACCATTCTGCTGAAACCAAACATTGTACACATCAACACCATGAAGCGCGAGTACAACCGGTTATCATGGTGTGATACCAGTCTCCATTGACTACGATGGTTGCGCTACGATGGTTCATTTTCAAAGAAATGTGGGCCATTGATGCCTCTGCTCCACAAAACGTACCAAACAGTCACTCGTATTGAGTGCCTTGGCTTCTGTAAGACCATGTGCGGTTTTCTAAGTCCCAAATACGGCAATTTTACTTATTAACATATCCATCAAGATGAAAATGAGCTACATGAATGACAGTTTTTTTTTTTTGGCAAAAACGATAACATCGTGCAGTTTCCCGTCGGCCCAATAAATCCCGATGTTGCTTAAACGTAAATCGATTCATTGCCTTCAGTGAAGATAATATATTGAATTTTATGGTGGAATACACAGCCCATTACAATCTTTTAGTCAGGATTACGACCTAGTTTCTCAAGCCACTTATATTGTGTGAGTTCATTTTTAAACATGAGTGCCGGGACCTTTCTTACACCACAAATGTTGTGTGTGTTAATTTTTATACATGAGTGGCGGGACCTTCTGTTTAAAGTCGACTCCGATCGACAGATTTATGAGAAACTTCTTCATGACAATTTTATCCTCAAGTCTAATAAACCAACACACTACCTAATAGACTACGGCGACTTTAATATCATAATTGAATACTTCACACTAAAATTCCTGAACAGAACAATACAAAACAAAGACAATTCTTTAAGTTGGAGCTTGAGCTTTTTCAATGGGTACGTTAGGTTAGGTTAGAGGACGTGTACTTGTCAATTAAGACAAGTACAGCACCCGGAGGTCGAACTGACCCATTGTACAACGTCCTAGTTTTTCACACCACTTATGTTATATGTGTTAATTTTATACATGAGTAGTGGGACCTACAGTTTATAGTCGACTCCGAACGATAGATTTTTGAGAAATTTTTTCATGGCAATTTTATTTACTCCTAGAGTCTTTGCCAGAAATCTGCTGACAGGACGTCGCCAAAGAAATACTTTTTGTATTTTGTCTTGATGCCTGGCCTGGGTCTCGAACCCTGGCTTTGCGTCTAACAAGCCAACACAATACCTACTAGACTACGGCGACTTCAAAAAAAAAATCTTGAATGGGTAAGCACGATGACAAATTTGTTGAATCCAATGTGTGGACTTGAACTTTGCTATTGAAAAGTGCCAATAAAATTATGCAAAAAGTTAAAACTTCCGCTATTTCAGTATCCAGAGAATAGGAAAATATATTACGACCTTTTTAAAACTTATTTCTATCAATTCCGTTTCTTTGTAAATATTTCCTTCCCATTTAAAATACCATCAGCAATACCATCATGGCCTTAAATGGTCTTAACAATTATTTAATGAGTTCTCTTTCTCTCGCTCTCTCTCTCTCTGTCGCACACAACGAAGCTAAATTACTTTATTCAGAAGGCCATGTGTGTGCTATTTTATGAATGTATTGATTAACCAATTTCCCCCTTTACCCCTTTACGCGCTGAGTTTTCCAACAGAAACTACATCATGGCCAAATGCGAACAATAGATCAACCTTTGATTAAGCTGACATTACATTACATTTATTTAATCGCTTAATGTCGCATAACATTGAATTTATAGGGAAGCACACGTACGCATAAATATACACACGTACATATTAACTAACCATTGGTCTACATACACATGTATATATGTGTGGTTAGTTATTGTACGCGTGTGAATGTATATGTGTGAAGGCTTAAACTTTTAGCCACACACATATTGTCATTAAATACAATGAATTCGATTGTACAATTTCAATTTCAATTCTTTTATCTCGTTCTCTCTGTTACACACACACGCATACACGCTCTTTTTCCAACTGTCATGCCATAGAAATTGTAACCAACATTATTGTTAATGTCTGGGTAATTATATGAGTGTATTTACGGTTATTTAATACATATAAACATTTATTTTATATGCCTGTATGTATAGGAAACCATAGCGTACACTCACGCACACACATTCTGTCAGCAAAAAAGAAAAAAAAACCGTTTCGAGGTTAAAAGCTAATGGCAGGGAATTATGTACGTATGTTGCCTATAAGTATGCTTGTATTTATGCACACTTTACCCAAACACATGCACACGTAAATGTATAGTGTTAATCTCCTATATGGGTTGTGTGTGTGAATGTATAATTTTGTACATGTGGGTGGGATTATAAAAGCAACACTGAACATTGATGATTATTTTAAAACAACACAGCCAGAACAGTAATTATAGCAACACAACAGCAACGGTACAATGAGTGGAAAAAAAGCAAAACAACAAAACCTGGGGTTAGAGAAATTAAAAATATCTGGCGTGTATGCTTACATTGTCTAGTGGAGTTATTGTTTAAAAGCCTATCAAATTTCTCAGTTACCCTCGTCGTTGGCGTAGACGTTGTAATGAGAAACAATATCTAGACTTTTATCAAACAGTCTTTATTTAATCTTTTATAGTATTAGGTGTAGTAAACAGAAACATTTAAGAGCGCATTCACACACCATGATTTCAGACGAGGTTTCAGTGCAAGATTTTGAAACGAGGCGATCCCTTATCATGCGACCTCTTCAACTTCGTCATGGAGAGTGTTCTGAGAAAGGTGGGAATGCATTGCAATGGTACTATATTCCAAAAAAGTATCCAAACAGTATGCTGACAACATAGAGCGTACCAAGTGAAATGCTACTGCTGCCTTTAGTGCTATTGAACGGTAGTCTATTAAGATGGCTCTGACAGTAAATGAGGACAAAACGAAGTATATTTTGTCGACAAGTAGGGACACGAAGCTTACGCTGGCTCTGTTGATTCGATAAACTTTTGTGTAGAGTTTACGGCGAACCGATAAATGTTTACTTTATCTCCGCTTCACAATTGTGATACATCAGCGATTCGTTAATAACAACACCACGCAGCCAATAAAAAGTAAATCTTTCGAACTGTTAGTCCGATAGCATGTTACATAGGCCCCTGTTAGTCCAACAAACAAGCAACAAAATCTTAGGTTAGGTATGGCTAACTTACGGGCCACTTAAGTGGCCTTTAAGGTGTGGTAATACTACAATTAATATTTAAACTGGGAATTAAACACTCCCCATAGAAAACCAACTCGGATCCTTAGCAAAATGTCGCTATTGCAGCAGCCTTTAAAGTGAAGGATTTAGTCAAGGATGACAGAATATGAGATGTAAAGAAACTCCGCCTATTCATCAGATCGGGGTTCTGACACATGAGGTGCAAGATAGTTTCCTCTTCCTCCTTAGACCCGTAGCACCTAAAAAAGTCATTCTGGAGTATGGCAAGTCTATCAGCATGCATACCATTATGACAGTGGCCCATACGCATTGCAATTGTGCGATGGATGGCTATGCACCTTAAGGACAGAAGATTACCAACCATTCTCTTTTCTAAGGAAGTCAAGCTTCTTTCAAGTTACGATTCTGTTGTCAACGAAGTTGAATCTCCCTGTAAAACAAGCGAAAGCTACTTAGTTGAACTGAGACAATCAGAACACCTAAGACCAGTAACTTGTGAATGTTGTAAGCCTCGTACAGATTTCGGACAGTTCATTAGCAACGCTATATCTGAAGATAGATGATGATATTCGAAATTCGTAATCTTAATCGTAGCCTGGACGTTCGTATAAATTAAGAGATTTTCAGGGACAAGTGCACCAACTAACAGGCATTGCGCCGATTTCAAAATAGTTACGACGTCCGTCTGGAATGCACTGTAGTGCTCAGGCTGCTTTCACAAAAGTTTAATATCAGAACCCTTAATAAGTATGTACGCGTAGTCTGCTCTGGTCGGAATTCGAGAGTTATCGGCAGAAACACAAGAAATGTCGAGATTTCAGATCAAAAGTCTGTAGTTGAAGTTCAAGATAAAGTTATAAGGAACCATAAATAGATGCGGATATTTCTATCTTTTGTCTGACTTGCAAGAAGTCCATAGTCTAGTTTGAGCGGAATTGAGTCTTACTACAACTACCTCAACTTTCTGTTTCAATAGAATATTAGGGCTGGAGGGCGTGGCAGTTGAGTATAGCAAATATGGTAATGCCCCAGTTGGAGAAGAACAAAGTGCACGGGTGATAAGAACATTTGATTGTCTGCGTACTCTGTGAGGTGGCCTTAAATCATAATAATATTGGGACACTGAGACCCTGTGATTAATATTCTAAACAGAAATGCTAGTCGCTGGTGGACGACTAGTTTACCTTCAAAGCATGCATTTTTATTTACCAAGACGAGTATATATTTTCCGATCAGCACAGTTATATACAATGATCTGCCCTTCGCCTTAGAATACTAAATACTGTTCCCTTCAACATCAACGAGGCTAGAGTTTTGACGTTTATAGAAAAAGTAGTCAAATACTCTGTAGTTCCTCTAAGCTGGAGTTCATTTTTAATGTATATCGAATAATATTGAGTCAAGATATAAAAAATACTTATATTTTTCTTTTTACAACACCCAATACAATTTTTATTAAATTTTTCTAGTGTAAAGCTTTAAGGCATAATTGTAAATCAATGAATTGCAAACTTTAAATGACCACCAGTAATGATTTTCCTTCATTTCCTTTACTTTCCTTTTGTTTCGTTTTAACTACTGGCAGTTGGTTGTTAAATTATTTCTTTCTATTGATTGTTTTGCAGTCTCTCTCTGTGTTTCTATTGTTTCTCTCGTTTTGGGATTATTTTTTCGTTTTCAGCACTAAAAGCTTTACAAGTTTTTTTTTGTCAGGCATTAGAGTTTTAGCCATAATGATAATGGCAAATTAAGTAGAAGAAGAAGCATAAAAATGGAATAAATGCTCTCAGACAATGTGTTACTAATCCTGACAGGTTTGAAGGAAAAAGAATTGAGAGTTTAAATAGTGGCTGTGATTAAAAATTAATGTCAGATTAAATTGAAGTATGAACAATTCTTGCCATAATTATCTACACTTTCTTGATGTATAATGGGGGGATATAGAATAGAGATACTCTCCATTCCCCTGCAGTCGCTCGAAGTCCTGGTGATGGAAGAGAGCCGGGTATGACTCATACTGTAGATTGCATAGAATACTTTTTAGACTGACTTTTCAGTCATTTGAACTGAGTATGACTCATGATGTGGAAGGTATAGAAGATCCTTTAGACTGTCTTTACAGTCATTTAAGCCTCATATTATAGATTGTATAGGATAACCTTTAGACTTACTTCTCAGTCATTTGCAGTGCAAACAAAATGCCCTTTCAAAAGCAAAGAATGTATCTGCTTAAGCTCACCAGTAAAGCATATTACACGGAGGGTCTTCTGCAGTCATCGAAAAAATATGATAGCCGAACAGGAAAAGGTCTGGACTGTAAGTCGGATGAGCAAAACTTCGAAAATAAAATTTTGTAAACAAAAATGAAAAAAAAAATGTTTTCCAGCAAGACCTCTGAGAGTAAACTAACAGTCCACCAGGATTATTGCAGTAGCTACCATGATGTGCAGGAAATGGCAGCGGTGCAACACCTTTAATGGGAGTGAACTGCACTTCAGAAGAAACTTCATGGGAAATACGAAAAAAAGTGTTGCAGCAAGACCTCTGTAAAAAACTAACAGTCCACCAGGATTATTGCAGAAGCTACCACGATGTGGAGGAAACGGCATCGGAGCAATATCTTTAAAGCCCTGCACTTCTGGACAGACTTAATCAGTTTTTGGGTAACAGAATGTTTGAAGATCTGGCTACGAACGTGCCATTAAAGTGACTGAGCGGTTTCATCCGGAGCCCGGGAAGATTCAAACCCACCCCTAACGAATCATGACAATGGGGGTTTATCTCACACTAGGTAACACAATGGGCCATATGGCCTCCAAATAAACTTGCTTGTGAACAGCAAGCTGCTGCTAACTTAACCTAACCTAACCTAAACTAACAGTCAGAAAAAATTATACGGGTTAAGAGGGTTTAAGCAGCGTTTTGCGTATGGAAGATCAAATTTAAAATGCTGAAAGTTTTCACTCCTGTAGCATTACATTCTTTGCTTTTCGAAGACCATTGCTGCTTGAAAATGTTTTCAAATGGCTGCTGGCAGGGTCCAAAGGCCCATTAAAATATTCTAGAATGACCATAAAGGGAAATGGTTCGATATGCCAGAGGCTCTAAAGCTGCATGATTCTAAGCAGTTTTTGAAGCTCTTCATACATACATAACATAATTGATCATTACAATAATAATTAATCAAGATTACGACCTAGTTTCTCACGCCACTTATGATGTGTGTGTTAATTTTATACATGAGAAACGGAACGTACAGTTTAAAGTCGACTCCGAACAACAGATTTTTTGGGAAACTCTTCATTGCAGTTTTTATTTACTTTCAGAGTTTTTGCCAAAACTCTGCTGAGAGAAAGCCGACGATGAAATATTTGTTTATATTTCGTTTTGTTTGAAATGTCTGACTTGGGGGTTTGAACCAAGGCCCCACGTCTAACATAATTTATGCAACGCTTTGTGGCAATGGATGAAACATTGGTGGATTTAAAAATGTATAAAGGCCCGTGAAGCCGCCGTGGTCTAGTAGGTAGTGTGTTAGCTTATTAGACGTGAGGCCTCGGTTCAAATCCCAGGTCAAGCATATCGAACTAAACGAAATATGAAAAAATATTTCTTCGGCGACTTCCTCTCAGCAGATTTCTGACAAGAACTCTAAGAGTAAATAAAATTTCCATGAAAAGTTTCTCAAAAATCTGTTGTTCGGAGTCGACTTCAAACTGTAGGTCTCGCCAGTCATGTATAAAAATTAACGCACACAATATAAGTGGTGTGAGAAACTAGGTCGTAATCTTGACTAAAGGGTTGTAATGACCATTTATGTATGTATCTATGTACAAAAGCCCGATAGCCAGTCCATAAGTTCATGTGAGTATTTTGGAAATACTCATGTAAGTTCATTGAACATAAAAAGCCAAAGCCCCTATCAACAGGAGCTTAATTCACACCGAATATCGCATTTCACATTGTTTATGAACTCTATTTTTAAGACTATAGTGTTCTTTAACCACCTAAAACGAATTTTACAATTAAATTTTCTATGTCATCTGTAAGTCCTGTGGCATGTATTTCGCACCACCGAGATATTTAAACGAATTTGTCTGCCTTTCATTCATTATAAATTTCTTAAATAAAACTGTACAAATTATGGTTTCCATTAATCTGATTAACTATTGTTTTAGTTTTAAATATTCATTTTTATAAAGAAAATACATACACACACAAAACCATGGTAACATTATACCTTAAAGTATGCTTTACTTGGCAAACAATTGCCATGGGAAGCCAATGGCTTACTGGTTGTGAGAATAAAATTTAAACAAGAGAAGCAAAAGGAAGAAAAGAAAAAATAAAATAAATAAAAGAGAAGGAAAGAGAGAGAGAGAGAGTCAGAAAAATCCAATAATAACTAGAGTACCTTTACAATTACCAACACCATTTGGTGGCCATCAAATTGTATGATTGATCACAATTTTCCAAAGTAATTATCCGCTTATACAGAATTTTCTGTGTTTTTCTCTTGTTCCCGTTTCTGTTTCGTATACAAAATGTTTATGTATGTGTTATATACTAACTCATACATCTGTACATAGACTGCCATTGCACATATATACAACCATTTACCAAATGCTTACAGATATTTTGTTAAGCTTCCTTTTGGCATGTACAGTGTACAATATGAAATCACACACACATATAGAAAAAATTCCTACCAATACACACCCATACACCCATTCACACACACAACACAGAAAACATTTTTCCCTGCTTCTGCTTCTGTGTCCATTTCTATGTCCTCCCTCCAATTTGTCCATCTTTTATGGTCTCTATTCAGAGAAGCTTCATAATATTTTGTGGCTAGATTTTGTTGTTTGTGTCACTAATCGTAATTACTTTGTAAATAATTTTCATTTTTCTAGATGAGGGGGGTGTGGTAAATCGGAGAGAGAGATTTTCTAGGGTAGGAGAAACACAGAAAATCAAGTGGTGCAAGTTTATGGTGAAATATTAGATATTTTAAGCTTTAAATGGGTTTAAAGGTGACCAGGTATTGAAATAAAAGGAGTTCACGGTGTATTAACGTATAAACTGTTGAACTGTATCCAGTACAAAGCGAAGATGAATGCCAATGACAACTCTATGACTGATAATCGCACGAGTATATCTAGTAGGTAGTAGGTAGGTTCCTCCCCTGACCAATGAATCCAATAGGCGAAGAACAGTTTCCACCTCTTCATAATATCTACAGCTTCTGTAGAAATCGTTTGTCAAGCATCCACGACCACTATGCTCCAAAAGAGTGCCCATAAGTCAGTTCACAGCAGTGACTTCTATAGCGTTTCTCAGCGTGCTTCTTTGGAGATTAAGTAGACTTTTTGTGTGCCTTCTGTTCAACTCTGGCCAGATTTTCTGCATCATTTGGCTCACCAGCATTGCCGTCCAGCATTGACAAAATGCTCGACTAAATTTTTATTTATAAGCTCCCAAGTCTTAACAGTACAGAATTCATTGAAGGGCAATGAATCGCTCAATCGAATATCACTGTATCCCTGTAGATATGTGATATGAACATCATACCTCCTAAGCCAACTGTTCAACGAAGTCACCGGGATCCGCGACAGTATTTCTATTTATAAGCTCGCAGATCTTAAAAGAGATGACCAAAGTAGTGCATTCATCAGAGGGCAGTTCATTTTGCTCAACCGAATATTGCTGTGTCCCTGTAGCCATCATACCTTCTATACCATACCACTACCTCTTTTGATTGTGAGCTGTCACCGTCTTGAAGTCCATTACATTTGAATACAAGGAATACAAGGAATGGTAATATCCCCTCCTGACACATTTTCATTCTTAATAATTCACACTACAGTCTGTAAAACGCAACAGTCATTCGACAGCATCGACATTGAAGTCATTGTAGTCTAGTAGGTAGTGTGTTAGCTTATTAGACGTGAGGCCACGGTTTAATCTCCAGGTCAGAAGACATCTCCAACAAAACGCAAAACTCAGAGGGTTAATTAAAATTTTCATAAAAAGTTTCCCAAAAAATCTGTCATTCGGAGTCGACTTTAATCTGTAGGTCTCGCCACTGATGTATATAATTAACACACACAACATGGGTGGTGTGAAAAGCCAGGTTGTAATCCTGACTGAAGGGTCGTAATAATTAATTATGTATGTATCATCTACAGTTCCTCATAATTTTGACTCATCAGTGAAGATTTGAACAAAGTTTTTTACGGCGTCAACTGCACCTATTCTTCATACCTCTCTCTGCCCGGAATGGATGTCTTCAATTCATGAATGGAAAAGTCACAAAAAAATGAAGCTTTGACTCCAGTAGCAACAGCATTAACCACAACGGATGATAAAAGAGAAAAACTTGAATACCTCGTTTCACCGCATTGCGCCAGAGGGTGGGCATGAGCATCATCGCTGCTAAATGTACAATGAAAGTAGGAATTACGAAGCATAATACCCGCCATAAATCGATGATATTTCTTCCTAGTTACGCAAATTACTAAGTGAAGTAAGCTGCAGATGGTACGCAAGGTACCTGGAGAAGTGACTAACCACAGATAAAGAAAAAGAAAGCCAAAGAGCTGAGCTGAGTTTTACGCTGCGAACTGGCGGTATAAAGAAAAAGCAAATATATCTTGCCTGTCCAAAAACCGGTTATAAAAAGAAGAGAACATTTGGATAGTTTAGCCGAGAACCCACTGAAACCCATCGAAAAAATTACAATCAACACCAGTGCAAAATTTTCACAAGCGTTCAGAATAACAGTAATATCAGGGGAATCCCGTGTAGACAATTTGACAACCTCGATGCATGCTGCAGTAGAGAAAACAATTATTTGCAGGATGGATGGATTCATGTATTGATTCACTTCCATGCTGGTCACACTCTAGATGACTATAATGGCATTCAAACAGGCGGGCAGGTTGAAAGGGCCAACTGGTGACCAATATTCTACAACGTGAACTGGCGGTATACATCATGCCACCCTAAAGGTTTGATATTAAGAAGAGGACATATCTCCATAGTTTCGTCAAGAACCTAGAAAGATCTACCGAAACAATTGAAACCAAGAGTAGCTTAAAATTTTCAAAAGCGATCAGAATGACAGTAAATTGAAGGGTATCCCTGTGTAGACAATTCGACAACCTCGGAGCAAAGTGCATGGGAGAATTGCGAGATGTTAAAGGGATGAATTCATGCCTTGATTCACGGCCGTGCTGGTCACATTTTGGTTTACTGTAATGACGCTCAAACAGGCTAGTGGGGCTAGTTAATGATAGGGGTTAGACAACGGAGTATATTATTAAACTATTGTATTGGAGAAAGCAATTATTTTTCAGAAAGCAAAGGGATGGATTCATGTATTGATTTGATTCCATTCTCATCACATTCTGGTTCACTGTAATGAGGCCCTACCAGATGCGTGGTTGAAGATATGCGCATCAAAATTTTCTTAGAGGAATAGAGAAGAGCTGACGATGACTTTAGGGAAGAATGTAGGTCAAATAACGTAGTATATTACGGCTGTGTTACATGCTCAAAATGAGGGTTTACACACACCACTGGCTAAATAGGTTTAAGAGTAAAAAGTGGCATCCGTAAAAATTCCTACTCAAGTGCTATGTCATATGAACGAAGTTACTTATTAAGAATGATAATTTCTAACTACACAGTCTGGTCCCTCTAGCATTTATATTTCAAATTGTGTCTGCTTTTAAAGGCTTTAAATATTGTAGTGGTCGAAAATCTTTTAAGCCGTACATGTTTTCATCATATATCGACTCATACCTTAAGGCCTGAATATTTTATAAACGGGTAAAGTTCTTGCTAGGTATACCTTACGTACATATACGCGAGTATATACATGTATGTATTGTATATATAAGCATAAATCTAATGTGATAGATATGTATACGCCACATGCCGGTCACATCATATAAGAGCGCCTCTGTATGTTTGTAACCTGCCAGTGCGTGCATGTATTTCTACTTGATTTAACACAATTAAGAAATTATTTTCTTTTTTATTTTTCCTTTCGTTTTCGTTTTGTTTTTGATTTATGCCATTAAATATTTATGTTGTTGTTAACAATTTTCGTTTTTTTTTCTTTTATTTTTGCTGTCGATTTTCACTTCACTTTGTTGTCATACTTTTCTTTAACGTGTTGGTCTTCATTTATTTTATTTTTCTACTTAAATAACTGAAACAAAGATGAGTAATTGCCGGCTTTAATTTTCTTTTTCTTTTTTTTTTGCGTTGTCGTATTGAAGTGGCAACGAAGGAAAATTTGTTATAAAAGCCATGTGCCACTTGAGTTGATTGGTACTTTTTTTTTATTAATTTTTTTTGTTTCTTTTGACCACAAAATGTTGAAGGTTAAGAGAAAGAGAAAAAATAAAATTAAAAATTCTTTTTTTTTAAAGAAAAGTTTCATTTTAAAGGACATTTGAATTACGAGTGTTTTCAAATATCAAATATGCTTCAAAAGCCTTTATAAAAAATACATATACAAAAATTTACAATTTCTGCAAATGTTAATGCTTAAAGACTGTGATAAACTTTTAATAACTTTGCGAAATTGCATTGACTTACAGAAAATTATCAGAATCGGTTGAAAATATCGTTCTTTCTTTATGACTAGTCAAATCCGCCGCCTTACTTGCTTACATAATTGGTCATTACAATCCGTTAGTCAGGATTACAACCTAGTTTCTCGCACCACTCATGTTGTGTGTGTTAATTTTATGATGAGCGGTGGTATTTTTTTTGAAAAGTTTTCATTGCCAGAAGACTACTGAGCAGCAGTCGCCGATGAAATATTTTCTCAAATTTCGTTTTGTTCGAGATATCTGACCTGGGGTTTGAAGTTCAATGCTCACATCTAATAAGCCAACACAGTACATACTCGACTACGGCGATTTCAAATAACGCTTATAATCGCTGTAGATAATCAAACAATATTCTAATGCTAGAACCTTTCTGACCATCTGTTGGGTCGTTGCATTCAGTGCACTCGGATGACCATCGTCTGGATTCTGGTGTGAATTGATAGAATCATGCTTCATTCATTATAGCATACATACATATATACAACTCTTCAGTCAGGTTTACAATCTGGCTTCTCACACCACTTATGTTGTGAGTGTTAATTTTGTCAGGAGTGGGGCAGGACCTACAGTTTAAAGTCGACTCCGTACCACAGATTGTTGAGAAACTTTTCCATGACACTGTTGATTGTCTTTCCTTTTGCAAAATGTCCTAATGTCATAACCTTTCCAACCGACTCAGATGACGATTATTTTGATTCCGGTGAGAAATGATGGAATCCTGCTTCATTCATTGTAGCATACATACACACATAATTGATCACTATAACCCTTTAGTCAGGATTATGACCTATTTTATACACAGTGGCGGGACGTTCAGTTTAAAATCGACTTCGAACGACAGATTTTTGAGAAACTTGTTCATGGCAATTTTATTTACTCTTAGAGTAAGAGTTTGTCAGAAATTTGCTGAGAAGCAGTTTCCGAAGAAATTTTGTCATATTTCGTTTCTATTGGAGATCTCTGACCTGGGGTTTGAATCATGGCCTCATGTCTAATCAACCAAAACATTACCTACTAAACTACGGCGACTACTTTATTTTAGCATACCAATGCATAAATTCAGATCATAAGTGGTAGAACAGCTTCAAACACTGTTCAAGCTAATCAATTTATTGTTGAGTACAGCTTTGAACACAGCCTTGATCAACACAGTTTTTACATACAAAAATATTCATGCGCGATATTTCGAACACGTGCCTTTAAAGTCTCACTTTTCTAGGACAACTTCACATTGTGGTCATTGAAAATTGTTTTGTGAACTTTTTTGATATTTTCGTTTTTAATAGCCTCTTTGCAGAGTCCACCAAATGCATCGTCCTCGACGCACAATTCGTCTCGTTTAAAGAAAATCATTTTTTTTAATACAAACACTAAGAACATGACTCCTATTCATGCAGAATATTGTGTTGGAATATAGGAGAGAGAATTTATAGAAGAAAGGAAAGAGCGGGTAGTGTGTGATAATGTGTTTTTAATGACCAGTGTACCTTCGTCATTTTTTTTTTCGCGAATTGCTTTCTTGTAGTAATTAGTAATCATATAGAATGTCAGATAAATAATCAGAGAATCATAAACACCCAGAGTCTCCGGTGGGAAACGAATCTACGGCCTCGGAACTTGAAGTTAAGCATACTGCCAACTAGGCCGTCGGGATACTTTTCTATGGTTACCAAGTCTTGGCTTAAATAGTATTTTTTCTCTTAACAAAAAAACAGTGTTTTGAGGATTCAAGGATTCAATACTAGTGAAGAAGTCGCCGTAGTCTAGTAGGTAGTGTGTTGGCTTGTTAGACGTGAGGCTACGATTCAATTACCAGGTTAGACGTCTCCATGAAATCGAAATATGAAAAATATTTCTTCGACGACTTCCTCTCAGCAGATTACTGAGAAAAAACAAAAAACAGTTACAAATATACATACGACAAGGAAAACATCCAGTCTATGCATGCAGACAGAGAATATTAAGGAAATAATTTTAATTTTGCCAGAACCGTGAAATAACACCAACTAAAACTTGTGAATTTTATTATTAAACAGCGTGTAAGCCTTAAAATATACTGCAGTTATAAAGAAATGCATGAGTCCAAAAGTATGCTTTATTTTTTTAATTACGTTGTTACAAATGCTATTTCAGTTCTTATTTAAGTGGTCATTACAATCAGCTGTTGCCTTGCTAGATATGAGAACGTGGTTCAAAACCGTGTTTATACATCTTGTTCAAAGCAAAATATGAGAAAATATTTCTTGGGTGGGTTTGCTAGCAAAAACTCTGAAAGTAAATAAAAATTGCCATGAAAAAGTTTCTCAAAAAAATCTGTCATTCGGAGTCGATCTTAAATTGTAGGTCCCAAAACTCATCTACAAAATTAACATACACAACATAAGTGTTGAGAGAACCTAGGTCGTAATTCTGACTGAAGGGTTGTAATGACCAATTGTGTGTATATGTATGTATCAATACTAGTGGCTCCATCTGTATGATAGCATATGATCTTTTTAGGCCGGATTTTAACACCCCAGCTTGCGGGTAACACTATTAACCACTATCGGGTGCTGTGAAACCAGATGGAGTAAGTCCAATCACAATTTCTTTTATTTCTTTTTTACATTTCATCCAATTTATTTAAATAATTTCCATGAAATCAGTTTCCTTTCATGCTACTCATTAATTACCCACTACATGTCAAGAGTAGTGTCCCTTAATGAATGAAATCATAATTTATTTGAATTCTTTCCTTTCTTTTAACACAAAAAAAATAAAGAGAAAAATAAATTTGAAATTTCCTTCCTGCCCACCACCACCTACAAACAAAGAAACAAACAATTTAACACGTGTTGAAGACTACACATCCTTGTCAATATAATGTACACATAATGTGTCATAGAAAATGTTCATCAATTCACAAAAACCACAAACAAAAATATCCTCTCCTTCAATAATAATTTTAATCAAATAGTAAAAGTTAAATTAAAACAACAACAACACCAACAACAGCAATGAACAATAATTGCAGAGACAAGAGAGAATGTGCACACTTTACACTTTGACACTTGTGTGGCCATGAATTGTATGCAGCAAGGCAACAAGGAGATTGGAAAAGAGGGTGTACAGGGTTTCTGTAGAAAAGCATGTAGAATTATGGAAATAAAACATACATACACCCTGACTTTTAATGCTTATCCTGGCACACACACACAAATACACTTGTGCATTACACATCTCTCTGCCTCTTAGCTGTGGCAGTGTTTGTAAAAGAGTTCTGTTGGGTTGGGGATGGGAGCGAGCACAGGGTGTAGACGATTGTTAAAGAGAAAACGAAATTGGCATTAAATGCATTTGAAAATATCTTATTACCTAGCGATTGTTAAATGTAATGAAAACGTATGTTGGTATTCAATGCTATTAAATATAAAAATGTATATATGTGCGTGTGCGTATGCGTGTGCATGTGTGTGTAATGAGAGAGTGCTTTAACAATAGCAATTTTGTATTGAAATGGAAAACCATGAAAAACGGAAAATTGACATGAAATGTGTCGTCTAGAGAAGCACACAAGCATACAATTGTTGAAATTGCATCTTATAATATTCATACATACATACACTTCTTCTCCCCTCTCTCCCCTCTTTTAACACACACACATACACAGCCTATAATTATAATCCAACATTATTGTTGTTATTAAAAGTATTATTGTTATACTGGCTGTGTGTTATACTGACGTTGTTGTCATAAAAGTATTATTCAACACATGCTGTGGATACACTACTGCTTTGGCAAACTGGCAGACAGTCAGACCGACTGACACACCGTCACTCTGACAACAAGACAATAATTTTTGGCTTTTCTTGATTTTCCTTCAAAAGGGAAAGTTGCAATTTCCTGCTGCTGAACGTTTTACAAATCGTGATGGATAGTAACGTATGCCATGTAATTTGAGAGAAAGTAAACCCTATTGTTAGAGAACAGAAGTTAAGGAGAACTTTGACAATTCCCATCATGGTTTGAAAGTTCATAAAATATTTGTAGACTGTTATTAAAAATAGGAATGCATTTTTGCCAAAAAGGATACAATTGAAGCTTTTAAAATCCACAGTCATTTAAAAGCAAAAATATGGTTCTTCGATGTGTGATAGATTCAGATTAAGCAACTTCAGGCTGAAATAATGGCTGCAAAGACTACGATTGGATCGAACGGTTTTCTACATACTGTTAGGAAAATGGAAAAATCTGGATACTGGGGTTTTGTTTTTGTATCGTTTAACATTAAAATTATAAACAAAAACTACAAAAACAACGAACTTGTTTACATGATAAACAAGTAAACAAAAATATACCAACAAAGACCAGCATAAAAAATGGTAATAAGTAAACAAAAATACAACAACAAACACTGCAAGAATAAACGTAAACAAAATACACAAACAACAATAATGAAACAACGATGTTTAGGTTAGAGGACGTGCACTTGTCAATTAAGACAAGTACAGTAATTGACCCATTGTACAACAACGATGTTTACGTTTATAGAGATCTCTCGCGAATGTTCGTGGCTTCGCCTTCAAGAACATTCATCAGACTGTTTACGTTGCCATATAAAAGGCAAGGTAAAGTAGGTAACGAGTGAACAAAAGTTCAGTCAGTCTTGTGTGAAGGCGCTGTGTGTTTAAAGAGAGTAATCGTGGTTTAAAGATCTCCGTTACAAAGGTCTGTCGAACAAGCGACTTGTAATTTTTAGTTTTTATGCAAAATAGTGCAAAGAGGAATAACAAACAAAGCAGTGGTTGCTGTTTACATCAAGTTGTGAACAGTGACATACAGAATTGTGCGAACAATAAATAATTTAATTAACACCAAACACAAATTTATTTTTATTTTATTTGCAGTCTACGAGCTCATTTTTAAACGTTTTTAAAAAGTAAAAACGTTTCACTATATTTACCGCCAGTAACCAGTAACCAATGGTTGTTCAAGAATGCCGGCTATCTCTGGAGGAGATACCGAAGCATTCGAAGGTTATACTTATATATATATAGGATCCTGGAGGGGGAGACATTCAAAGTAACAATACATCGGAAGCACTTGCAAACACTGTTACATACATACTTGGTCATTACAACCCTTCAGTCAGGATTACAATCTAGTTTCTCACATCACTAATGTTGCGTGTTTTAATTTTTATAAGTGAGTGTTAGGATCTACAGTTTAAAGTCGATTCCGAACGATAGATTTTTGAGAAACCAGAGTTTGTGCCAGAAATCCGCTAAGAGAAAGTCGCCAAAAAATATTTTTTCATATTTCCATTTGTTGGATATATCTGACATGGGGTTTCAACCGAGGTCTTACGTCTAATAAGCCAACACACTACCTAATAGCCTATGGCGACTACTGAAAAATTTAAAAGAATTCATACGAGAGATTGGCATTTTGTCTCACAAGCATTTCACTCATTTTCAAATGGTGGATCAGATAATGAACGTACTCGTACAGAGGCCAGATAAATCAGATCCAAATTGGATATGTGTTGTACAAATGTTGCCTTAAAACTGATCACAGTCCACCTTGGAAACCTTATAGTAGTTATAACTGGATACTGGTTCATGGTTCCTGTTCTCTGTCATTGTTCGGCACTTTGGAATCCAAGAAGAAGACTTGTTTGGTATCTAGAATGAACAAAATTAAATGAAATTCGCACCTAAATATCGGCATGGCTATTACAACGACACTTTACGGGACCTATACCTGATTAGCTATGCCTCAGAAAATAGTTTACCATTTTAGCCTAAACTAACCTACGTTACTCTCTGAGTATGTCAAGCTTACAAAAACCTACGAGAGAGAGTGACTGCAGGAAATTAAAAAAAAAATCGTTTTTTATTCGCACTAACCATCTGTGGAACCACTTTTCTTGTAGAGGTTTGTCCCGGGACTGTAAAGAGATGCTTTAAGAGAAAATACATCTTTAAGACAAAAATTGTTGATATGATCCTTATTTCTGCTAAGAAATTTTGAAGAAAAATGAGAAACCTGGGTAAATAATAGCTGTCAGAGACATCTGACTATCTGGCTATCCCACAGATAATACTTTGACAACCAAAATTTTCTTACAAACGTACAATTCTTACAAAAATTGAGGCCAGCTGAATGATTCAATCACATGAATAGTGATTGATAAATATGTTGCATACTATAGGGATTTTTATACCTTTTTAATTGTAGCATATTTTAAAGCTTTAATTATTATTAAATTCAGAAATTTTTCGAGGCCAACCGAATGATCCAGAACACCCTCTATAGTTGTGGAAGTAATGTCTACAAGATTGAGGCAATTAAATCTGTTTCATATTATATTTTAGTACAAAAATTACACAATATATTCATAAATTTCTTGCATACTGTAGGGATTTTTATCCCCATTAAATTGCAGCATATTTTAATGCTTTAATTATTTTTGAATTCAGAAATTTTTCAAGGCCAGCCGGATGATTCAGGGCACGCTCTTTAATTCTTCCATTTAAAATGGTAGTCAAGACGATAATCTCTGTATTAGTATGAATTTTTTTACTTTCATTTTACTTTCATAAATTTACTGATTACGGATTTTTATACCGTTTTTAATTGCAGCATATTTTAAGGCTTTAATTATTATTGAATTCAGAATTTTTTTTGTTTTGTTTTGCTGCATAATTTAATGAAAATACTTGACCCTTTTTTCCTGATTTAACTTTAACCCTTAAACCTTTTGACACTTTGTGTGTGGCCATAATTATCATTCATTCATTCATCCGTTCATTTATTAATATATTCAAGGGTTCCATTCATTCATTTGTTCATTTATTTATTATCTTTTATAATTATAACAGCAGCATAAAGAATTCAATTACAAAAGCCATCATATTCATGACTCTCCAGTAGCCAATAAATCAAAACCAACAACGGAGCAAAACACAAAACACATAATAAGTGACTAACACAAGAAGCTTCATGCATAGCTTGGCTTTAGAAGGAAACAAGGAATTTAAGTTGAAATGAAATGAAAAAAAAACAAATTAGCAGCGAAGGGTATGAAATTTATTAATTGAGGCACAAGAAAAAAAAATAAATTCAAACAACACAATTTTATTAAGAAACAAACAAACAAACGGAGAAATATTGCAACATAAATTATTATGGCTCGCAACGCCTTAATTTATGCTTTAAAAAAATTAATTACCACAAATTGTTAAAACCGCTTATTTTAAATGAAAAGGAAAATTAAACCATGACCGGAATGGCTGCAGTAATATACAGGCAAGCAGAGACGGATAGATACAAATGAAAGCGAAATAAAGACAGAAAATAAAAATAAAAAGGCAGAAATATTTAAATAAAAGGATTTAAGAGACAGACGGCGAGAGAGAGAGAGTGGAAGTGGGTGAATGAGATACTAATTCAATAATTTATGCACAGATTTTATTTGAAGCAGAAAAAAATAGCAGCATGAAATGGAGATACAAGAAGGATACAAGGAAAGCAGATTTATTTGAAACTTGGGGAGTGTATTGAAAGCATGAGATATGGAGGTCCTAGTGGATGTCATAGTAGACTGTTGGAAAATATAAACCTCGAAAAAGCTTCTGAATCAGGCGGGTAATATCACTAGGAATTCTATCCAAAACTTTGTAGAGTTAATTTTGTTTTCTGTTTCTCGTCATGATCTTTTCTAGACATGAAGGTAATTTCTATCACCATAATTTCAAATTTTACATTAAATTCAAAAATTTGTTGCATACCATAGGGATTTTAATTACTTTTTAATTGTAGCATATTTTAAAGCTTTAATTATTATTGAATTCAGAATTTTTTTATTTTGTTTTGCAGCATAATTTATAGAGATCAAGAGATCCCTTAATATAGGGTGGGCCATTTATCGATTTAAATTTGAATCATCGCTTATTTCGCATCTGGCAATACTTATGTCATTCTATTCGGTCACAAAATTCAGTATATTATCTCCACTGAAAGAATGAATCGCGATTTATTGGAGCAACGAGAAACTGCACGATGATGTCGATTTTGCCAAAAAAAAAAACATCTTTTTGGATGAAGCTCGTTTTTATCTTGGTAGGTACGTTAATAAGCAAAAATTGCTGTATTTGGGTCTCAGAAAACCCACTCGTGGTCTTATAGAAGCTAATGCAGCCATTACGAGTGACTTTTTGATGCGGCTTGTGGAGCGAAGGCATCATTGTCCCATATTTCTTTGAAAATGGGGCGGTGCAACCATTTTGTCAATGGAGAGACTTATCGCACCATGATAACCGATTTTTTGTACTCGCTCTTCACGGTATTGATGGGAAAAATGTTTGGTTTCAACAGGATTGTGCAAATTGCCACACATCTCATGCCACAAACGATTTTTTGCGTCAAACGTTTGATGGCAGTTTAATTAGCTTTTATTAGCCGAAATGGTGATGGCAATTGGCTGCCAAAAATCTGCGATTTGAAACCGTTGGACTATTTTCTGTGGGGCACTGTTAAAGAAAAGTGTTATGCCGACAAACCAGAGACAAATGAGTATTTGAAAGCCAACATTAGTGATGCCATTGCCGAGATACAACCCCACTCACTCGAATAAATGCAAGAAAATTGGTACCATCGACTGAGGTACTAGGAGACCAGCCGCGGCAGCCAAATGAATGAAATAATATTCCATTTCTAACCGGAACAATTGTACTTCAAAGGAAACAAATTTATTTGTTAAAATTTCAAACTGTTTTTGTTTTGTTGCCTTCTTTAAATTTAAACTTTTAAATGACACACCCTATTTTATTGAATGTCGTTTTAATTTTCTGTTTATTCTCTGTTCAACTATTTTAATTAAATTTTCCCAATTTTGATTTCCACTGTAATTATTTAAAGGAATATTCCTGTATGCATATTAATACATACACCAAAGAGATATTTTAAAATGCATAAAAAAACATATTTTTTAATTAATTTTTTTTTTTTCATTTTTCAATGCGTTTATGCATTAAAAAGCTACAACAAGAATACAGTTACAAATATATATACGGCAAGGAAAACATCCAGACTATGTATGCAGACAGAGAATGTAAAGGAAATAATTTTAATTTAAAGAGAACCGTGTAATAAGACCAACTAAAACTTGTGAATTTTATTATTAAACGGCTTTTAAGACTTACAATATGCTGTAGTTATAAAGAAATGTCAAGCCCTAAAGTATGCTTTATTTTTTTAACTATGCTGCCACAGCAGCTATGTCAGGTCTTGCTTAAGTAGTGATTTTAATCAGCTGTAGGCTTATTAGATGTGAGAATGTGGTTCAAATTCCTGCTTCGATATCTCGCACAAAGCGAAATATGGGAAAATATTTCTTGTGTGACTTCCGGTCAGCAGTTTACTGGTAAAAACTCTGAGGGTAAATAAGATTACCATGAAAAGTTTCTCAAATAAATCTGTAGTTCGTAGTCGATTTTAAACTGTAGGTTCTGCCATCATGTATAAAATTAACACACACAACACAAGTGGTGTAAGTAATTAGGTCGTAGTCCTGATGGAAGGATTGTAATGACCAATTATGTTATGTATACCAAATACAAACTGGTTCACAGCCATTTAAGGCTGATATATAGTACAGCTGTAGTAGATATTGGTTTCACATGGAAACAGTTCTTTACATTAAGATATCCTTCTGAACTATCCTGTAATATGCAGATATATGACAAGGGTATTATACACACGAGCCAAGAAATCATGAATATGGAACGAAATAAAAGGAGTCGCCAGAATCGAAGGTTGTTCACAAGGCAAGGTTTTTTTCTCCACTAACGTGGAGTTTAGTTGTGGAAGGACTAGTGATGAAACTATTTGAGGCGGGCATTGACTGCCAAGAGTACCATAGGCAGATGAATTATGCCATTCAATGAAATCTTGAGATTGAAAGCTAATGGCCTGAGTAATATAAAGCACAAGTCGCCGTAGTCTAGTAGGTAGTGTAATGGCTTATTAGACATAAGATAACGGTTCAAAGACCAGATCACAAATCTCCAGCATAACGAAATATGAAAACAATATTTCTTTAGGCGACTTCTCCTCAGCAGATTTCTGGCAAAAACTCTGAGAGTAAATAAAATTGCCATGAAAAGTTTCTCAAAAATCTGTCGTTCAGAGTCGATTTTTTACCTTAGGTCCTGCTAGTCAGGGATGAATTAACATATACAACATGGGTATTGTGAGAAGCTAGGTCGTAATATTCCTTGAAGGGTTATAATGACCGAAAGTAAGAAATTAAGTGAATTTAGTTGGTTTCATTTAGCATTTCACTTATAAACTCAACCACTTGGCTTACTTTTCTTTTCTGCTTATAGTGCCTTTGTGGATTATAATAAAAATAATTCGAGTTTTTTTGATAACTCTTTACATATATGAACGCATGTGTATGTACCTTCACAAAGTTTTATAATAATTTAAACCAGGCATAGATGGTAGGGCCTTGCTGGGTGGGTATGAAGATGCATACAATGGTATGCCATTGCATTCCATGTAAAATAACGTGAAGTTTTTATTAAGCGGAGGAGAATAACAGAACGTATAATATTGTGTAAATATCCGGGTGTGCGTTTCAAATTGAGCGGATTAAGTTAAATTACAATCTTATTTTTTATTTTATTTTTTCGTTTTATTTTTCTGTTGTTTTTAAGGTTGCTCTAGCTTTTGACTCTTTGCCTGCTTGCTTGTTCACTCACAACAGACAATTAAGACTATCAAAAATTCTCTTCTTTCTATTGTGTGGCTGTGTTTTTCCTTTTCAATGCGTTTTATATTTTCACTTATTTTGCGGCATGTTTTTATTTAAATCTACCACGAGATGCATACCCTCATTCAAGGTAATGAGTATGAACAGTACTGGGTTGCGTTATTACTTGTTTTCGAGGCTCATGCATAAAATAAAAGCATTTTAACATATGTACTCAACACCGTTACTAATACATTCTATTCTAATACCTTGGGGTATAATTGTTGTTTGAGAAAACAAAAAAATAACGCCTAAAAAGGTTTCTCTTTGAATGCATTTGAAATAGTGATTGCATGTCCTTGGCCATAAACAGTGGTGATAAAAAATCCTTGAAATAGACAAAAGCAAACCAAATAAATAAATAAAATATACACTCATCCATATGTATGTATGCATGTATAAGGAACATTTAAACACTTGTATATTTGTTTTTATACATATACATTCGACGAGTTAAAAGAAATTTTTGAAATTCGTTATGGCCACGTGTTTCTTTATATCCTCTTACAGTCGTATACGTTTTCGTTATGGCTGTATTTGTTCTTTTATTGGTTTTCTATTGTTAATAACTTACTTTGGTCCTGGTAATTCATTCCATCCTTTAGAGGTGAATATCCCATTTAATCCTTGTGTGTCGTTATCCTTAATGTCTGATGATTATTGAAATGTTTTTATTAATCAACCACTTTATGCTTCTTTCTTTAAATCTTTTTGTTATTTTTAATTAAAAACAAAACCACTTGAATGGCTGATTCTATACGCAGTATTTCGCATTTTAATTAAAAAAGGATTCTTTTTAATAATGATTGATTTGTTGATTGAAATTCATTCAAACAATCCTTTCTTTAATGGCATATATAAAAGTGTAAGGTATGTATGCCTACATTCAAGTTCTTCCACTTGCAGGACATTTTAAACAATGTCTTGCTAATATTCGGAAGCAGCGTTAGAACATATCTTTTTTAGATGTCAAAGATACAAGAAGAGCCTGGGATTTCTTAGACCAACACTGTATTGCTATTGCTCGACTTAAGATAATTATTGATGCCGATCATCTTTTACCCTGAATGACGAAGAGCTACATCATGCATTAACAATACGTTCTCTAGTATTGTTAGGTTAGTTTAGGTTAGAGGACGTGTACTTGTCAATTAAGGCAAATACAGTACCCGGAGGTCGAATTGACCCATTGTACAACGTCCTAGTTTCTCACACCACTCATGTTGTGTGTGTTAATTTTATACATGAGTGGAGGGACCTACAGTTTAAAGTCGACTCCGAACGACAGATTTTTGAGAAACTTTTTCATGGCAATTTTATTTACTCTCAGACATTTTGCCAGAAATCTGCTGAAAGGAAGTCGCCGAAGAAATACTTTTTGTATTTTGTCTTCATGTCTGTCCTGGGGCTCGAACCCTGGCTTTACGTCTAATAAGCCAACACACTACCTACTAGACTACGGCGACTTCAAGACTGGTTACAAAAGTTATAGTATTCTTATGAAAATGAAAAATTTAGATACTGGTGTTTTGCTTTTACAAAGCTTAACATTAAAATTATAAACAAAAGCTACAAAAACAAAACAATGCAGTAAAAAAAACTTGTTTACAAATTATAGTACTGCTTAATATAACAACAAACACCAGCATAAAAAATGGTAAACAAGTAAACAAAAAAATACACTAACAACAGTACAATAATAAATGTAAACAACGATGTTTACATTTATAAAGATTTCTAGAAGGCGAAGGCATGAACGTTCACATTCAAGAACATTAATCAGACTGTTTACTTTGGCATATAAAAGGCAAGGCAGAGCAGGCGACTGAGTTAGTGAAGTTCTGTCAGTCTTGTATGAAGGCGCGGTCCGTTTATAGAGAGTAATCATGGTTTGAAGATTTCCGTTACAAAGATCTGTCGAATAATTGTCCAGTAATTGTTATTGTTTATGCAAAGGGTATAAACAGAGAAATAACAAAGAAAAGCAATTGTTGTTGTTTACATCAAGTTGTGAACAGTGGCACATAGAATTGTGCGAATAATAAAGAATTTTAATTAAAACTAAACACAAATTTATTTTTATTTTATTTGCAATCTACGAGCACATATTTTAAACGTTTTTAAAAGGTAAAAACGTAACAGTATGTAAGTAGAATTAATTGAACTTTATCTTCCTCAAAGTAGCAAAAGAAAAATGATAGCGAAAAATAGTATTTTTAGGAATTAATATTGAACGCAAGCCGGGAGCTAATTTACATAGTATAAGCATTGAAACAGCGATCAACAATGCCAAGATTAGATCCAGTAAGCCCGATCTACAAAGCAAATTTAACGAGGCCAAGCGCATAGCCAAAAAATGCCAGCACAAATGGTTTTGGACAGACGATATAGCGATAATAGCATAAGCAAAGTAAGTATGAATAGTAGATATGAATAGTCTCCAAGACCTTTACAGCACCGTTTAAACATTAACAAAAAATTTTTGGCCTTAAAACTAATACACGAAACATAATAGATTTTTGACCTTGGTAGAGCGAATCGATGTATGGTACATGCTAACATACTCTAGAACAACCGTTTCCTTTGTATGTCTTTGCATATACTTCAAGACATCAGTATTATTTCCTTAGATTTAGTGGAACTAAGATGCGCTACCAAAGATGCGCTCTCCACACACAAATCGCCTGGACCAGACAACTGGTTCGAGGACTTTGCTGTATTTTACAAGAAGATACTGCGAAATAGAGCAACCGTTTTCGTGGTATGTGTTTGCACACAGTACTACTTGCATACATTTAGTGGAGCTGAGACGCGGCATCAAAAATCGCTCCACAAACAAATCGCCTGAAACTGACAACTGGTTCGAGGATTTTGCTGTATTTTACAAGCAGGTACTGGAAAATAGAACGTCTAGCACAGCAGGCAATGGAAGACATAAAGGATAATAAAACATCAAAAAAAGGACATCCTTTCGAATGGAAAAACTGGAGATGAATTATAACTTCTAATGACAAGTAAGTCGCCGTAGTTTAGTAGGTTAGGTTAGCTTAAATTAGCGTTTAGCTTGTCGTTCACAAGTTCACTCGGTAGCCATAGGGGCCATTGTGTGGTAAGCCCTCTTGTCATGATACTTTAGTGTTGAGTTTGAACCACCCCGAGCTTCGGACCCGTTCGCCACCATGCCTAGATCTTTAAACATTGTGTAAGAGATGACGTCTGTTTTGACTCGCATAAAAAGTGTTGCACTGATACCGTGTCTAGTTGGTAGTGTGTTGGCTAATAAGACGAGAGGCCAGGGTTCAAACCTCTGGTCAGACATATCAACGAAACGAAATATTGAAAATATTTCTTCGGCCACTTTCTCTCAGCAGATTTCTGGCAAAAACTCTGAGAGTAAATAAAATTGCCATGTAAAGTTTCTCAAAAAAATCTGTCGTTCAGAGCGCATTTTAAGCTATAGGTCGTGCCACTCATGTATCAAAATTAACACACACAAAATGGGTGGCATAAGAAGCTAGGCCACAATCCTGTCTGAAGGGTTCTACTGCCCAATTATGTATGTATGTATGTAAGCACTGGCTGAATAAAGTCATTGGAAGAAGCCTGATCAACTATTCTAAGAATTCAACAATTTGGAAACCAGCATAGAAAAATTCTATAATTCTTACACAAAATTGTTTAAAGTCGTCCTAAAACAATTGCTTTTGTCCTCCAATATTATCATAAATCAATAAAATTTCCTCTCAAAATTAACACCAAATACGTGTTGCCAGGACAACAATATCATTACATTGCTAAAGATTGCTTATCGTATATATTTTCACAGACATTTTGTCAACAGGAGTTAATAATTTTGTCAAATATTTTTCAGGTTTTTGTGCAGCTTATGCCACAGACAGACGAAAAGAAAACCCATAGAAAGACAACAACAGCAAACAAAATTAGCCATTCCAGGCTAAGAAATATTTTCATAAATAATGAAGAATCTTTTGTTAATAAAAACGAAACGAAAATGTTTATTTTGCTTTAATACACACACACACACAGCAAATGCATGAAAAGTGAAAGATAAAGATAAAGAAAATTAATGAAAATTATTTTGAATATTTTCATTTTGATTTTCATAAATTATTTATGAAATCATTTATATTCTGTGTTTACTTAATAAAGGTTAGTTGCAGGTCAAATAAGATTTTGTATTAAAGTTTTTATTCACATTATTTTCATTAATATTTTCATTCATTTAATGAAATTTAAGGTTAATAATGGCAACACATAAGAGTAAATATTATAAGCAAGATATCAATGTAAAGTTGAAAGTCCAAGACAATTAATTATGTGCCTTATAAATGATTAATTTTGTGTATATTCTTTGCAACAGATACTTGTGTTATTTGTTTAGACATAAAAACTTAATTAGGCTATGAATTGAATTAAGAAATTTTAGTTTTCTTCGTACTCACTTTACTTAATTGCTCATTACAACCCTTTAGCCAGGATTACAACCTAGCTTCTCACATCACTTATGTTGTGTACGTTAATTTTGATACATGAGTGCCAGGACCTACAGTTTAAAGTGGACACCGAACGACAGATTTTATGAGTAATTTTTCAGAGGGAGAAAGTCGCCGAAAGAAATATTTTTTTTTCATATTTTCTTATGCTCAAGATGTCTAACCCGGGTGTTGGACCACTGTCTGCCGTCTAATAAGCCAATATACTTGGTCAATTCACACAAGCCGTTGTATCGTTGTATTGTTGGAAGAACATACAACAGTGTTTGATTGTTGTTGATATTTTTCATATAAAAATCCGATACACTTATACACATTTTTTCCATATGTTTTTAAAAGTTGTATTGGTTTCGTGCTATCAAATTGCGTGAATGAAAAAAATGTGTATATGTTTTGATATGTTTTTAAAATGTTGTATTGGTTTCGGGCTATCAAATTGTTTGAATGCCACGAGATACACAATACAGCATAGCATTGAGCGTTCACAAACAAACAAATTTATTCAATACAACATACACGATACGAAGTCGTGTGAATTGCCCAACTATCTATTACAGTGCGGCGACTTGAAAGTTTTTTAGATTCCTTAAATAGAATCGGACATAGGACTATTACATGGCTTCTTCCCCCTTTTTTCATTAGGATTCAACCATTTTTCTGTGCTTTGTTTCAGTTTCCTTATTCATATCTTTCCAGTTAAGCAGGTGATTGCTCTATTGTAGCAGTTTCTAGTATGAACCATTCGATTATTTAGTTACCTTATCTTTCATTAGGTTACAAAATCCACTAATGAATCTTATATTAGACTTGTCTTCCATGATCTTAAAAATAATCCTAAAGGTTCTGATCTTCACTACCACATGCAACAGACTGAAGTCCAACAGTGGTACCACTACTGCCGTAGGACACGTTTTCATAGTTTTTACAAGCACTCGTCTCTATACAACTCCATTTGAATTGTTTTAAGATTTCTTCTGTTTATCAAAAAAATGGACTCATAGGTCCCTATTGATTTGAGAATCAAGGCATCTATTAAGTTCATTATCCTTGGGTTACATTACAAGATCGTTCTGCAAGCCTTCCGCATATCATTAACACATGTCTGGACTTTTTTGAAAAGTGAGCTCTTTCCAAAATTTCAGTGATATTATCTGAGATGTTACCTTTAGTTTTCTTAATATTATTTCAACCAGGCATCGAATGGCATTTCCTTCAGGAAGTTTTCTCCTTTTCATAACGATAATGTTAGCTCTTCCTTACCCCACTGGCAGATCATCGGCTTATGGTTTCAAGGCCTGTTTCATTGATTGTTGAGCAGCGCATGAGAATATGGCCTGGGAAGGAGTAGAACTCAAAGATTTTGGAATATACTTTGCAATGAAATTTAGTAACAAAAGTGAATAGGTTAACCTTTCCTCTTTTATAAGAGGAACCATTGTAGGGTATATGAAAGGTTCGAGAAGAGAAGAGAGCCAGGTGCGGGAGTTTTTTGATTCCAGAGAGAAATATTCAGCAAATAAAGGCATATGCGGTTACCCCCTATTGGTGTAAGCAAGGCGCTGAAAACTTGTTCTACAGTTGACCCTTAGGCTTTATTTATTTATTAATTACAATACAATTACAAATTATATCCTAATTATATACGAGCGAAGTAACTGGACTATTTGCTCGGTATAGTGTCACAGACCAGAGTCTCTCACGCTAATAGTCTAGCACACTACCCACTAGACTACCAGGGCACCCAAGAGCCTTAGGCTTTTTTGTATTTAAGTTCGCAGCAGATGGTAATGAAGAACAAAACTTGGTGGGCTATAGTTAGGATGATGGAGCACAAGTGTAATACAATATTGATTAGAGGACTCCGTGACCATCTTAACTGCCTATGGGACAGAACCAGTACGTATGATTTCACGAAATATTTAGCAAAGAGCCTTAGCAACAAAATTGAATGGAGTAGCCCAGAAGATATAAAGAAGAGTTTAAAAGAAAAAACATTCTGTATTACAAAACAAGGAAGGGAGATCTTAGTCGTATAGTCAAATATTCCCGACGCCGTGGAGAAGCTCTCGGATATCTTCAATTCAACTTGGACAAAAAGTACATTAACAACCCTACGAACGAAGAAATAACATCGACATGGTATAAAGCGCTGAAAAGATAAAGTAAATAGAGCGCTATTTCTGCAGCTGTGTTGGTATTTCATCTGACTCTGGAAAACTCTTCAATTACAGAAAACTCTTTAGTTACAGAAAACTCTTCAGTTCAGCGGTGGACAGATTTATTGGGGTTTGTAGGCAGCATATATTGTTACTCGAGCAAAAATAAATTGAACTAAAATATGTGAAGAATATAAACACACAACAACAAAACACACACATCGTACGGTACACATGATTTAATTTCGTTACTTGTTCTGCTTTTTACAAATTACAAACAAAAAAAACTTTGCCCCTAAATATTGTGAGAATTATGTTAACTTCCTATAAGCAATTATTACTTGACTCCCGATTGTTTTCAATATTTTTGATAATTAAGCCACTTATTGTAAGACCTACTTTACAAACATTAATTGGAAAAATTTTGCCTTTTCGTAACTTTTCAATGCAGTTCTATTAAAATTTTTAAAAATTACTTTAAAAACGAAGTAACTAAGCCAACTGCATTTACATTTTTTTACAACCCAAATTAGTTTTCTTACCCACACTAATTCGCAACCAACACCCTGTCCTCCAATTTCAAATCCATGTCCTCTTAAAAGGCAAAAATTCATCACAACAGGAATAAGAAAAAAAGTGCACAAAAAGGAAAAAAATTTACAATAAATACGAGAACAATAAATCCCTTGATTAGCTTCTTATTCAGACAACTTCATAATGTAGCTGTAGCTGTTGCTGTTGTTGCATTTGTTGTGGTAGTTGTAGTTGCCTCTTTAAAATCATGTTCACATACGTTTATTTACAATATACAGTGCTAGAGAGTTGTTTGTATGTGGGTGTGGGTTTGGGTGTGTGTTAGTTTTGCTATTTTCCTTGTAAATTGTAAATGTTAAATTAACAAACACCATTGTTAACAAAAACAACAGCAACAACAATAACAACAACAACAAAAACAACTGATAGTATAACTTCCTATAAAAACATACAAAAACATCAACAGAAATAAAAACAACTGCATTAGGATGAACGAAAATAAGTGAGAGAGTTACAGTGGGGCAATACCGACTATATTATATCCTGTAGTGTCAGCCACTTTAGAAAATATATAGGCTTCCGGGCAGTGCTTAAGTGACTGGTTTTCCTTAGAAAAGACGAAAAAAACTGGGTTGTGTACACATTGTATAGGAAAATATAGGCCTGTAGGGCGTGTTGTTGATAAATCTTGTATTAGACTTGTCACTCATTACCCTAAAAACAGTTCTCAAAACTCTTTACTACCATGTGAAAAGGACTTAAGCGCAATAGGGTCTCTAGCGCCGCAGTTGATTAGGTTTCCATAGCAGTTACACGCACTCTTGTCTTTATCTATTTCAACTCCATTTGATCTGCCCAATAGGTCCCTATTAGCCTGATCATCGTGGTATACATTCAATGCATAATCCTTGGGATGTCCGGCAAGCCTTCTGTATATTATTATGGTATGTCTGGCCTTTCTTTACTAGTGAGGCCACGAATCAAACGTCAGGTGTGACGTCTGCAACAAAAAACGAAAAATATTTTATCGGTGACTTCCTCTCAGCAGAGTACTGGAAAAAACTCTGTGAGTAAAAAAGGGAGCAGTCAGCGACTCGATTTATTAGGTTCCCGTAGTCTATTAAGCTCTTGATTACCATTGCAACTTACTTAAATCCAAAAGAGGGTTGATACAGTAGATTTCTATTCGACCAAAATAAAGTTCCAATTCTACGACGTTAAAATAGGTCGCAAATCTTTCTTGAAGAGTGCTATTCTGGCCCACAAAAAATCTTGCTATTGTAGAAATCTTCAAAGCCGCCGTAGTCTAATAGGTAGTGTATTTGCTTATTAGACTTGAGGCTACGGTTCAGATATCTCGAACAAAAACGAAATTATTTCTATGGCGACTTCCTCTCAGCAGAGTTCTGGCAACAACACTGTGAGTGAAAAAAATTGCCATGAAAAGTTTCTCAAAAATCTGTCGTTCGGAGTCGACTTTAAACTGCAGGTCCCCCCACGTACGGATAAAATTAACACACACAACATAAGTGGTGTGAGAAGCTAGGTCGTAATCCTGACTGAAGGGTTGTAATGACCAGTTGTGTGTGTATGTGCAGACACTAGCTTTACGTATTTTAAGCCTATTTGATCTGATTTTTCTGCCCCATAGTTGGTCATCATGGCATAATTAAATGCATAATGCTTGGGCTAGATTAGGTTAGGTTAGAGGACGTGTACTTGTTAATTAAGACAAGTACAGTACCCGGAGGTCGAATTGACCCATTGTATAACGTCCTAGTTTCTCACACCACTTATGATGTGTGTGAATTTTTTTTATACATGAGTTGTGGGACCTACAGTTTAAAGTCGACTCCGAATTACAGATTTTTGAGAAACTTTTTTTTTCATGGCAATTTTATTTACTCTCAGAGTTTTTCCAGAAATCTGCTGAGAGGAAGTCGCCGAAGAAATACTTTTTGTATTTTGTCTTGATGTCTGGCCTGGGGCTCGAACCCTGGCTTTTAAGTCGAATAAGCCAACACACTACCTACTAGACTACGGCGACTTCAATGCTTGGGTTAGATGCCTAGAATTTCCCTGCAAGCCTTCTGTATACTTTTATGGTATGCCTGACGATTCCTTAAGTGCTCCCTTTATGAGTCTTCCATATAAATTGACCAGGCAGTGATATTCTCAGCTATGTTACCACTGTTTTCGTGCTAATATATCATTGAGGGATCGATTTATTTCCCTTGAGCTAGTTGGGGGAAATAGGGACCCTTAAAGAGTGTCGCCTGACACTTGGGATGAGTAATAGACAAGCAGGATTATCAGCTCGCCAAGAAATGCTCTGGGACAATTGAGATAACTGCAGAGTAAAGTTTAAATGAAATCTCTAGAACTGTAATCAAATGGTGTTACAAACATAACCCTAAACTTAGCATATTTCCCTCATTGTAGTAGTGTTATAGGGTACATAAATGAAAACTCTTAACATATACAAAGATACACTTAGAATACACACACACCCAGCCACATACACAAATAAATGGTAAGAAAAACCACTCAATATGCCAATGTACTCGTTCGTTAGTACTTTTCTCGTACTTAAAAACATTCATAATTACTTTCATTTAGATTAACTTTCTAAACGCACTAACATACACAACACAACACATATACAAACTAACAAATCTGCATTATTTAATGTATATTTAACACATACATACATACAATACACACAAACAGATACTGTAAAGCACACTTTAAGATTTTCTCTTTACGTCTCTGTTTGTAAAGAACGTATAGAGTTTACAGGAAACGTGAAGTAGAAGTACAGAAAAAATAAAGGCGAAGAGTAGGGAAAAACAAGAAGAATTAAAAAGGATGACGGCAGGCAAACTTTAATCCTCATCCTTTTACAATAACAACAAAAAACAAACAAAAAATGCTCAAATGATTGAATACAAGTAGTATTTAACAACACAAAAATTACAGCGTAACTAAATTAATACAGTAGAGGATAAAATAATAGGGAGGCATTCAAACAATAATAATAAGTATTCTTTCTGAAAAGATCGCTTGGAGACAGAATTTTTGCTGCCTAGAGGTTCAATATGATGCCGAAGATGTTCAAGACTAAACAGTTTAGGCATTTGAAAGGTTAATAGGTTCCATGCAGTAGCATTATAAGGAGGGAGCTGTTAGCTACTGGATTTATTAGGTCCCAGTAGTCCAAAAGGCTCCTTACTACCATTGCAACTTACTCTAATCCAAAAGAGAATAGAAGATGCCGAAGATGTTCAAGACTAAACAGTCTAGGCGTTTGAAAGGTTAATAGGTTCCATGCAGTAGCATTATAAGGAGGGAGCTGTTAGCTACTGGATTTATTAGGTCCCAGTAGTCCAAAAAGCTCCTTACTACCATTGCAACTTACTTAAATTCAAAAGAGAATAGATAGAGAAGATTTCTATTCATAATCCTCTATCAAAATAAAGCGCCTATTTTACTAGGTTAAGTTGGATCCTCCTTGACGGGTTTGAAGGCCCTACTTAGGTCAACAATAAATTTTGCTATTGCACATGTCGCCGTAATCTAGTAGTAAGTGTGTTGGATCATTGGACGTAAGGCCACGGTTCAAACCCAAGGTCAGACATCTCCAACAATACGGAATAGGAACAAAAATTTCTTCGCGGATTTCCTCTCAGCAGATTTCTGGCAAAAACTCTGAGAGTTTCTCAAAAATCTGTCGTTTGGAGTCGACTTTAAAGTGTAGGTCCCGCCACTCATGTACAAAATTAATACACGCAACTATAAATGGTGTGAGAACCCCTCTGTAGGGTTGTAATCACCGATTATATTATGTTATGTAGAAATCTTTATCTGGGAAAGTTCAATCAAGGAATGCAGAAAGTGGAGGACTAAGTTTCTCCGTCTCTTTATGGCAAGTCGCATTTGGTGAAAGATAACCTATTCCTCTTGCTCAGGCTTACATCGCTTGCAGAAATCATTCGAGGCAACGCTTATCGATTTAACGACTCTCTTCCTCTTATGCACACAAGTGCAGCAGATTGCAGCTGCTCTTGCTGCTCATTGAGCATCCCTGTTCGAACGGAGAATGACTATTCGAAGTGACGTTTGGTAGGAACTTGAACATAGTCTGGCTGTCTGAGTAAACCAAGAGATTTTTAGAGAAAATACCACCACTCAACCCAGGGAGTCTATACGAAGCATAATAACAGAACGTCTATTACACACTCCTTCCAGAATATTGGCATCCTATTCAGAAAGTCATAAGAAACTACATAAATGAAGTGGATGTGTCTAGATCTTTCCCGAATTGCAGCATTCAGGAGTTTAACAAATTGAGCTTTACTGTCACCTTTGCGCTTCAATAGAGGGTCAGAGGAGAGTCACATACATATAGCAAATAATGACTTAGTTGGAGTGCATAGAGTAATCAGAACAGAGATCAGCAGAGACATTGGTGTTTACATACATACATAATTAGTTATCACAACCTTTCAGCCTGGATTACGACCTAGCTTCTCACACCACTTATGTTGTGTGTTGTGTGTTAATTTTTATCCATAAGTGTCGTTTAAAGTCGACTTCGAACGACAGATTTTTGCCAAACTTTTTCATGGCAGTTTTATTTACTTTCAGAGTTTTTGCCAGCAATTTGCAGAGAGGAAGTCGCCGAGGAAATATTTTTTTATTTTTCTATTTGATCAAGATGTCTGATCGAAGTTTAATATCGGAACGCCTATTATACATATCACTGTACACTCCATCTAGAATATTAGAAACATCGTATTCATCGTATTCGAAGAACATTTTATAATTGACGTGGATGTATCCAGGTCTTCCTCGAACTGCAGCATGTTGGGCTATAGACTCGGAATTTAACATCGAACTTTACTGTCACCTGTTCGCCTCAGTAGAATGCTCCTCAAAGGGAACCAATTGAGCAGATAAAACCTTATTTGGAGTTCACAGAGTGATCAGGACAGTGAGCGGCAGAGACATTCTGCAAATCAAGTCCGAGCAGATGAAGCCGTTATATGATGGTGAATATCACTACTAACTACTAATCATACCTAAGGATCCTTTAGGTCTACGTTCCATGCACACTGCCAATTATGTTATAGCAACACGACAGTTTTGGATGTAGAATAGCTGCCAGATATTTTACTCTCTTGGATAGGGATTGTTGTATAGGATAGGAAACTGAATGAGGGTTTTGTGTGCTCAATTATTAAAAAATTTATAAACAAGCCAGAAGTCATGAGACCCACTGCGTCTAACTTTGTAAGCTTTTAAAAAAAATTATGACACACCTAGTATTTTAATCACCACTGTTGTCTGCTATTAAAAAGGCAGCAGGAGGAATGAGAGAAAAAGATCTGTATTAAGATGTACAAAAATCAAGTTGTTAAGCTTTGTGTCATATTATTAAAGGTTTTATTTTTCCAAAAGAGGGAACTGAAATGATATTAAAATGGAAAAAAACACATTTTCCAACAACTCTCTTTAGCTATTTGAAGTGTGTGTGAATGTATGAGTGTAAATGTATATTTTTTTTCAAGTGTATGTATTTGTAAGCTGTTAGCATGCCTCTAACGATGAGAGTTTAACAGCTGTTGTTGGGACGTTAACGGCAAAATGTCTATGAAAGAAAAATTTTTAAATGCAGTCTCAGTCAGCTTCGTTTTTCTTTTCTTCTTCTTCTGCTGCTTGTTGTCTATGAAAAGCTGCACTTTAATGTTTAGAAAAAAACGGAGTTTGAAATAAATCCAAATAGCAACAAAGGCGACAACAACAGCAACAACAACAATAAACATATAAAAAATTTAGATTTTTGCTGCTTTACAAAGTCTCAAATAACACTTTGCCAGTCGTTGTAAGTCGTTATGTTTTTGTTGTTGTTTTTTTTGTTGTTGTTGTTTCTACTCATTGGGAATTGGCAAAACTGTGAATTTCAATGAGGTTGGATACTTAATGAATGCAACGAATGTTTCGTTTTGTTTCAATCACTCTCTCCCTCCCTCCTCATGGTTTTTTTCGATTTTTTTTTTCAATTTTGTTTCGTATTATTTTGATTTCCATAGAGTATTTAAAATCTATATTAATCTCTCTGTCTATCTGGTTTGTTTGCCTAAAGTTGTGTGCATGTTTGTTGTTGTATTTTTGCCTATAAATTTTGCTAGCAGCTGCTGTATACGAGAGGGTGTGTGTGTGTACATTTGAAGTGAAGAGTGTTTGTGCGAGGTAAATGCACTTTGACAGCCCTTTAGCATTATTGCCATACTGCTGCGGTATATGTGTGTGTGTGTGTTTCTAAATGTTTGTATATATTCGTGTTTATAACTGTAGGGTGGTATTTTCTAACTAATACTACAAAACTGTATGTGTACGAGTGTTCGTGTGTGTGTGTGTTTGCGTTTCTACTTAAGAGGGTATTAGTAATTAGTCGTTTTAATGTGTTGCTTCGACTTCCGACTCTTTATTAAATTCCATGACAATTTAATTGATTTTTATGTTTCATGTTGTTGTCGTCGTTATTTATGCCTTTTAATGTGGTTTTTCTATTTAGACATTAAGACTGTATTTTATAGGGTTTCACAGGCAGTTTCTTATTAAACGAAATCAATTTATAATCGTTTTTGATGTCATAATGCAAAAGGTAAGAGAAGCTCCTAAGCAGTTAAGTATTGAGTATGAATAAATTTCTAAGAAGATATTTATGGCTTTCATAAAACGGAAGTAAATGAAAATAATCTACTGTTCAGGGGAAAATAAAATGAATTAAAAATGCAAAAAAAAAAAACAAAAACAATTTTCTAAAGCAGGGTGAGCTAGGTGTCAGTAGTTATTTTAAAAGTAATGTGTTCTAGAGTTTGGTAGCTGGACTGAGAAATTTATCGCTGTAGGTTAGGTTAGATTAGAGGGCTAGATTAGAGGGTAGTATGCAATCACACAGGCAAGTTCACATAGCATAAAAGGATTTGCATTGATTCCGCTTCCTCCACATCTTGGTAGCTTCTGCAGAAATTCTGGCGCGGCAGACCGAGCTCATTAGCGAAACTGTAAATAGCCCAGTAGAATTCCTGTCAGTATGTAAAGCGTTCTCTTGTCGAATTCAAATAGTTTCCTGTTTCTCCCACTGTCCACTGGTATAGCATCGATGTAAATCCATTTAAAACTGAGATTTTTCACAAACTTTCCTTTGCCACTGTTTAAGACAGTGGAACTACATCTGCTCAATGGGGCCTAATATTGAGTTCGAGACTCAAAACTAAGCAAGAAAGGATTTCCAACTTGATAATGCTTCTTGCTTACTTACTTACTAAATATGTCATTATCACCGCTTAGTCAGGATTACAACCTAGTTCCTCACACCATCCATTTTGTTTGTTTTAAGTTTATCTATGAGTGCTGGGACCTACAGTTTAAAGTCGACTTCTAACGGCAGATTTTTTTGAGAAACATTTCATGGCAGTTTTATTCACTTTCAGAGTTTTTGCCAGAAATCTGATAAGCGGGAGTCGCCGAAGGAATATAACCGCATATTTCGTTTTGATGGAGAGAGAGAGAGAGCGATGGGAGCCTGAGCTGGGATTTGAACCTTCACTCATGTCTAATAAGGCAACACATTACCTACTATATTACGGCGACTTTCTATCTTAAATAAAACAAAGTGTGTGTGTTGATATCATCGACATTTTTTATTCATTTGACAGACTTATTGATGTCATTACGTGTGGACTATAAAATCGTTCAAATGTTCGCCCCAGGCTTCTCTGGGTTGGTGGGCATACGAAATGTGCAATTTTATAGGCACATAAACAAGCTGAATTTGACCAAGGAACGCTGTGACATATGTTTTATTCCCATATACATGAGACTTAAGAAAACCCCACAAGAAAATGTCTAACGGGGTCAAAACTCATGGTCTTGGTGGCCAATTCACATCACCGTCACGAAAAATGCTCCTGCTCTGAAATCGTTAGTACAGAATATATATTAAGTCATGAGCTATATGGCGTGTAGTCTAATAGGTAGTGTGTTGGCTTATTAGATGTAAGGCCACGGTTTCCAACAAAACGAGATATAAACAAATATTTCTTCAATGAAAGCCTCTCAGCAGATTTGTGGCAAAAATCTGAGAGTAAAGAAAAAATTGCCATGAAAAGTTTCTCAAAAATCTGGTGTTCAGAGTTAGCTTTAAACTGTAGGTCCCGCCATTCATGTCTAATAATTAAAACACTTAACACAAGTGGTGTAAGAAGCTACATCGTAATTCTAGCTGAGGGGATGTAATGTCAAATAATGTGTGCATGTATATGGCGCGTAGTGCCGTCCCTGCTAAAACCACATATATTTGCTCTCCTTATCATCCAACTCAGGCTAATAAGAGTTCCTAATCGTCTCCTTATAATGTTTGTCAGTGATGGCCTGGCCAACGTCCTTCACAAAGAAACAAAGAAACCACTGAAGCTGACAGCCCAAAATCCATACGAATTAGTGAGTTTATCGGTATGCATCATGAGCTGTATTTCACGTAGTGCCATCCTTTGGTGTCCAGATTATCCAACTCAGGACAAAAGAGTTGGTAATGGTCTACGAAATTGTGCTTACCTTTGAAAGTGATGGTTTGTCCAAGTTTCTTCTCAATGAAATGTGAATCCATGATGCTGCCAACACAAAATCCTTACAAAATCCTCAATTTTCGGAATGCATCAGAAGCTATAAGACACATGTAATCGTCCTGCTAGAACCACACACATATTTTTGGTATGCAGATCATCCAACATAGGCTGTATGCAGTTAGTAATGGTCTACCTATAGTGCTTGCTATCCTTCTGAAAGAAATATGAATCAGTTATGCTGCCATTTCAAAACCCACACCAATTATTGACTTTTCCGATATACTTTGGATTCTTTTGAATCTCACGTGAAATGGTATCGTCTTAAATTCAATAATTCTACTTGTTGTCGTAGTCATTCATATAGAAATAGGCCTGATCACTGAATATGATTTTTCGATTAAAACTAAGGTCAATTGCCAACTGTTCTAGAGCCCATAAAGCGTACACACGCCGTCGTCTATGGTCGTCCATTGGGATGTGTTAAAACCGAGTGAATAAATGGGAAGTAATTTGACATATAAGCTTGAACAAAATGGCCGTTATAAACTGTCAAAATTTAAAAGTTCCTGTTGGAACATGCTCTAGTCATCTGTGGCTCTTTTTTTCTTAAGGAAGTTTAAAATACCAGCATTTGGGAAAAAGAGTTTGAGTTTATCTGCTTCATTTTGGTTATCCGGAACTGCTTGCCAACGTATGGATGGATAATTACAAAGCAAATCAGTTTTCCATAAAAAAATTCCCTACAAATTTGCATACGTTACATACTACTTCCTTTAGAAAATTTCCTTCCTTTTTTTTGGAGTGTATTTTTCAAATACTTTCGTTTACCTTTGCGCTGGCCTTTTTCAGTTCTTTTTTGATGAAAGTTTTATGCTGGGATTTTTTTTCGGGTTTCAACATTATTTCCCTTTTTAACAATTTTGTTGCAGGTTGTTGTTGTTGTTGCTGGTGTTGTTTTTGTATTTATAAATAAAAACTCTTCTATATTTTACATATATTTTACGGTTCATTGGTAGAATGGCTGCCTGCATCTCTCTCTCTCTGTGTGTGTGTGTTTTGTTTTTATAATTAAAAAAGCTAAAGATTGAAATTAAAGGAGGGAAGTGTAAGGGAAAGTTCCCAAAAAAAAATATGCTCGACATTTTTTTACAAATGAAGAGTATAAATTTTAAAGCACAGGAACATATAGAAAATGATAGAAAATAATAAAAGAAAAAAAGAATCGGGAACTTGTGAGAAATTAAAACAAAATGTAGCAGAGAAAGAGTTTAATGACATGCAGAAATTATTGACGTTCATTGAACTTGGCACACGACCAAAAACTTTACAGGTTGTTTGTTCATTTTCTTGCTTCTTGGTTTTCCTTTATTTTTCACAGGATTATGTTTCAATATGGCCGGTAAAAAAAGAAGAAAAAAAAACACAACAAAGGCACAAGATTTTTAAAATGACAGCAAAATTAAAGCATTTTTGTTGAAAGACTTTAAATTTTTGTTACAAATTTCAATTACGTTTAAAATAAACAAAATTTTTCTTTAAATTTAATTTAGAAAAAAAACTTTTTTTTTGTTTTTCTTTTTTAACGCCAGAACACCGTTTAAACGGATGACCTACATTTCTCTGCTGAATTTTCAAAATATATGAGAAAGGAAACATAAATTTGAAAAATGTGTTCAGCTTTTTCATTTTTGTTTTAGTGAAATATTCTTATTTTTTATTTCATTTTTTAAAAAAAGAATTTCACCGATATGAGAAGCAAAATTTATGAAAAACATTTTTTCAGCAATAAATCATAATTTTTCTATTTTTTGGGAGTAAAAGTGAAATGAAATTGCAGCAGGTTGAAAAGAAACTGCAAAACAAAAAAAAAAAAAAAAAACACAAAACACAAAATAAATTATCGCCTAAACATATTAAAATTAAATGCTTCAACCAAAAAAAAATTCAAAATTCCAATACGAAAATATGCCAAAATATGCAAAAACATTCTCTATCATATGTAAGCTTTTGATATGATAAATGAAGAATTTGTGTAAGTTTCTAACAAATATACGTATTTTATTGTTGTCTATACACTTCCATTCTATCGATCTGGAACTACAAAAGTAAACGAAGCTAAGGAAACAATTGCAAATTTCCATGTTACTCTCATATCTTTACAGTTTCTCTTTACTTCACCTACATAAAAAAGGCGTCTTAACTCTCGCAGATACTTGCACAATTCTCTAACTCTCTGGATATACATAGATGCGATTTGCAAGAGCGATGCATAATATTCTTCACTAGCGTTATATACACAACTTCTACGTCATTTATCTTTTGAAATTATTTGCAGACATTTTAATCATGTAGAAAATATTGCAACAAATTGTTTAGGGTTTTCCAACAGGGACTTCCAAACTATGAGAGTTGATAACAGGCTACATTTCTCGAATTAGTTGCCATTTACTCAGGCTATTTTTTCAAATCATCATGAATGAGCCATAGACTACGACATGCTTGCGCTGAATAAAGCTTCGAAACAGTTTTCAGCGGATCCTATTTTTCAGCGACAAATTATTTACAGCATTGAGGCCAATTGTTGAATGCAAGACGATACCAAGGCAGATAACATCTAAGATCGTTTAATGCATTCAGAAAAAGTCACTGTTTGGTGTCGATTTTCACATTTCAACGGACGACATTGGCCAGGTCATCACTGTCAACGACGAGCACTATAGGTCGATGATTGCCAACTTCTTTTGGCTTCAACTGGATGAAGTGGATACCAGCAACATGTGGGTTTAACAAGACAACGTTACGTAGTACACAGGTCATGCCAAATTGAAAATTCTGCTCTAGCGGTCTGAATATACGGTCATCTCAGGTGGAGATCATGTGAACAGGTCACCGAGACTATGCAATTTGAGCGTGTAGAGGCTATACTATCTATTGTACTAGATTCAATCTATATTACTTACTTCAATGGTCATCACAATCTTCTAGTCAGGATTAAGATTACGGCCTAACTTCACACATTACCCATGTATTTAAAATGTGTTAATTTTAGCCATGCGTGGTAAAATATACAGTTTAACATCGACTTCGAGCGACAGATTTAAAATACATTTCATAGCAATTTAATTTACTCACAGAACTTTTGCCAGAAGAGATAACTCAGCTAAAATTTGAACCATTTTAGTTTGGAAGAGTTTTGGATGCTGTTATGTGCCAACAAAGACAAATTCCTGCCCAGTACCAGTTGTTTCCTTTTGGTATGCATTAATGCCTTTCAGATTCCAAGTATGTGTTCTAATGATTCGTTCTCATCTTCAGATAATCTACATATTGTTGTTTCTCGCTTGATTTGAGAACAGTCTCCACTTGCTCTACTTTTTCTATCAAATATCTTTTCAAATTTTACAGAGAAGTTCTGGCAAAATCAGCTGCGTAAATTTCCATATAATCTGGGACCCAGCAGAGAGTGATTCCAGTTCCCCTGCCTAGCTAAATCAATTTCCTCAGATTAACTGCCTACGAGTCGAGTGTTTGGACGGCGTGCATGACTGTCAGACCAGATAGTATTGTTATCTTCCATACTTTTTATTCAAATTAAATTTGGCACATCTTCAATGTCATAGACTTCTGCTTGGTGAATTCCCTGAAGTTTTTTTTTTTTTGAGCTCGAAATGCTTCACACTGGCATCAGAAGCAACCACTAGTATCCTAATACCTGCTCTTAATCCATCCGCATACGAGAAAATAGTCCCACTTTTAAAAGAATATGTGAACTATATCTTACTCTATTTATTTTTGCTATTAAGTTGCATAGTCGCCGTAGTCTAGTAGGTAGTGTGTTGGCTTATTACACGTAAGGTCAGGGATCAAAACCAAAGTCAAACATCTCCAACAAAAACAAAATATGAAAAAATATTTCTTCGGCGACTTCCTCAAAGCGGATTTCTGGCAAAGACTTTGAGAGTAAATAAAAATTGCCATGAAAAATTCTTAAAAAAAACCTGTCGTTCGGAGTCGACTTTAAACTGAGTGGCGGGACCTATCATGTATAAAATTAACATACACGAAGAAACTAGGTCGTAATCCTGATGGACCAATTATTTATGTATGTATGTATTAAGAAGCTAAGACGGAAACTATTAGCCATTCGAATTATAAGGTTACGTAGTCCCCTGATGAAACTCGTGCTAAGCTTATTCTAACCATAGTCTCTTCATGTAGTCTATAACGGTGTAGGAGATATTCATTACCCTTAATTTATCAACACATTCGAGTCTTTGTATCTTGTTCAAAGCCATGTGAATTGATTTCAAATTTGTTCTGTCTAACCAGACAATACCCATAAGGGTCTCTATTGGTCTAACCATTATAGCACACATCCAGTGCAGAATCATTGGGTTATATGTTCAAAATTTTCCTGAAAACCTTATGTATATCAGAACTGCTGTCTTTAGGAGTCTCATAATTAGATAAATCGTTGATGAAAAATTGTCATATGATATTTACGAAACTGGGAAGCTAACGATTGTTGTCAATTTCCAAAGGAGAAAAACAAAGAAAATCGAATTAAAATTCTTTTTCTGCAATATAAGCCGCCATAATTAATTATCCTTTATATTAAACATCCTTATAGTTATCTTTTAAATTTTTTGTACAATTTAAACGCCCCATTTAATAACAAATTTAAGTGTCAATTTCTAGCTGCCATTATTTCATATCTCTCTCTCTCTCTTATAAATTTTAAAATATATTTTCATTTCCGCAATGAGAACTCGAATGTATTTTTCTAAACCCCATTATATGTTGCTCAACATAGTCATCATTAGTACGCGAATGTTGTCTCTGCTATTGTATGATATTCCTGTTTAGAAATATACGAGGGAGAAACGAAATTAAAGGTGAACAAAACTATTATTTGTTATTGTTGTTGGCAATTTTAGCGACATAATGCACTAATTTTCATGAAAATGACAAATACAATCAAACTAACGAACCTAAAAATTTATGCACTCACACACACACACATTTATTCTTAGAAAAACTAATTTTCATTTTGAGTGTGTAACTGTATTTGTAACAACAATTGTTTAAAGCGAAGCAAAAACAAAAACGAAAAAAAAAACAGACGAGAGTTCACCCTTCAGCAATTCAACAAATGCTGACTAAACAGGAAAAGTGAGGGACAACAACGATAGGGAAAGCAGGAGGAACAATGAAACACTCGGGAATATTGAGACATATTAAGTAAACAAATATTTCACAGCCTTTAGAATGAAAACATTTTCCACGAGCAAACTCTACTTACATCATTTACTGCTTTTACTAACATTTTTTCCCTGAGTGTTTTAGTATCATTTAGTTGTTGTCCTGCTAATGTTGTTGTTGTTGTTGTTGTTGTTGTTGTTGTGTTTTTTAGAAATGCTAAAAATGAAAACAGTATTCTTGTTTTCCTACCAGCTGATGCTGGTGCAGTAGTTGACTGAAGTGATGATGAAAATGCTTTTGGCAGAAAAAAATCCTTTTTTTGTACCACCATTTCAGAGTACATAGATGTGTTGCAGTTTTTCGTCATTATTCTCTAGTTTAACTAGTAGTGGTAGTAATATGATTTTTGTTGTATTTATTGTTGTAGAAAAAAATGTCAGCTCTCTCTCCCTCTCTCTGTATATGTGTACGTATGTGTACGTTTGTTGCAGTTTAAGTGATTTAATTAAATGCATTTAAATGCAAATTTATTTAAACTTAACACTCTCAGTTCAAATAACACACACACACACACACAAAAACAACAACAGCAAAATAGAGAATCCTTCAAACAAGCTTCATAGACAGAGTGAAAGAGAGAGAGCGAACAAAACTTGCATATATTCATGCAGTAAATAATTAACAAAAATGGAAAATATTTTAATTTAAACATTTAAAATTGCTTAGCCAGTATAAAACATTCTGTTTATTCAAGTGTTTTTTGTTTTATTATGTTAGAGGAGAAAAGGAACTTGGATACGTACCCTCTGTTATACAGTTTGTCAACTTTTAATGGCTAAAATCACCAGCAATGCTATAATTTAGCTGCAGTCCTCATACACACATACGTAATTGGTAATTACAACTCTTCAGTCAGGATTACGGCCCAGCTTCTCACTAATGTTGTGTGTATTATTTTTTATCCATAAGTGGCGGAACCTACAGTTTAAAGTCAACTCCGAACGATAGATTTTTAAGAAACTTTTCATGGCAATTTTTATTTACTCGCAGAACTTCGCAGGTTAATAGTTAAAAGTAAATAGAGTAACCTAGGGTTCACATACTTCTTAAAAATTGAGGTCATTTTCTGGTGTACTGATGGATCTGGAATAGATATTATCATAAAAAATCTTGAGGAATCCTCCAAGCAGACGTCTATGCCGGGGAAGACACATTCAATACTACAACTTGTATTAGAACAGGAGCGGTTGTGTCTGATCCCAGTGTGAAATATACAGAGAAAAACTTAAGGAAATCCTTAAAGCAGAGTCTTTGGTATTGAAGTATACTCAATACTAGAACAGATATTAGGACAGGAGTGTTTGTTTCTGATCGCAGTGTGTAATATTCCCAAAAACAAATTGAGGAAGTACTCCATGCAGAAGTATATGCTAGACTATGGTCACTTCTAGCCGCAGTCCTCAATCCTATTATTTACACAGATTTGCTTCGTACTCATTGCATTTTTTACCATGAGAATTTTAAAGCTCCCAGATTCTGCTTCTCTTTGTTATACTCCGTAATGCAGATTTGTCTTCAGCTGTATCCTATAGGGTACCCGATTTCCAGGCTATTATCTTGAATAATACTAAGATTAGACACTCTAGAAGTGCTAATAACTCGACATTATTTTCCATAAAAATGTGAGTTTCAAGCTAATTTTTGTCTAGAGGATGCGAATAGCGACGGTTGTCTGTTATTGCTCTTAGAAGGCTATTTGAAGGAATACAGGATAATTTCCAGGATTTTTCTGATGATTGATCGGTATTATTAGTCGCTGTAGCTTAGTAGGTAGTGTGTTCGCTTGTTAAGCCGAAAGTCCATACCATCCTTTTCATGCGCCTTGCGAATCTTGCTTTCTATGCCGATTTTATTGCAAGTTACACACAATGCGTTTATGCGACTGGTTTTTTGTTTTGATCAGCTGTTGTGGTAAACAACAAACAAGCGAACAAGAACATTTTTGGAAAAAATAGAAAATCAAATTGTAATTTTAAAAGAATTTATGACATTAATTTCAAATTTATGAGTTTATTTAAATTTATGAGTTTACATTTGAAAAACGCTCATAACATAAAAGGACAGGTCAATTTAGAGGGAGAAAAAAAATGTTATAAGTTTTGCGAGGCAAATGTGTTAGAAGCAACAGATATACAGAGTGAAAACTGGCAGATAAAGTAAAAAAATTAAATGTAAACAAACATTTATTTTGTGTTAAAAAGGGGAAAATTTGGAATATTTTTTAATTTCGTCAATGAAAAGTTTAAAGATTCTTAAATATTTAAATATTAATCGAAATGTTGGTGAATTTCGGTCACAATGAGTATATTTTCTTGAGCAAGAGTTAATTAAGAAGCTAAATATAATAAGATCAAAATAAGACGTACTGCTCATAAAAAAATTTTTCCTGCTGAAAGTTGCCAAAATTTTTTAATTTCTTGGAAGGAAAAATTAAAAATTGTTATTAGTTGTTTTTATTATTAATAGTTTTACACAAAAATTACATTGTATTGTGCTGTTAAGGCCTGCGAAAATCCTCAAAAGAACACAAGACGAGTGTTTTCAGTAAATTTATCCTCCATTTTTCTTGTTTACAAATTAATAAATTGAAAATAGATGACACTCAGTACATAAAAACAATCATATACATACATATGTATAAACAATCATCATATACATATTTTGTTCATGAAAGAAATTTGTTAAAAAATGTATTTTAATGTATTTTCGTCTTAAATTAGTAATAAACTTTATTATGAAATATGTGTTTATTAATATTTTTATAATACAAATAAAGAAAAATGCGAAAATAGTAATGCACTATTTAAACATATTTGTAGAAACCATTCACAATAGTATATAATTTGGCATGCCAAGTTTAAAAAACTGCTGACATTTGCCAACACTGCATTATTCGCATAGAAAAGTAGAAAGTAATCCTACTTTGTATGCGTCTATGCATATTATGCTTTTTCTTCTGTAACTTGTCACAATCAAATACACTGATTCTACTTTTTCGGTATACGCATGTTATGCAAAACGCATGGTATGGACTTTCGGCTTTAGACAACATCCCGTGGTTCAACACTTGGCTGAAACATGAAAAACAACTAATTAATTTATTTCTTTAATTAATTAATTAAGTTATTCAATTAGAGGCTTTTGAGGATAACTTCTATCTTGTGCTGTTCGAAATATAGACTCCAAAATTACAACCAGCACATAAGGTTCCTAATGGACTCACTTCAGTATAATAACGTGGCTCATTAAAGTTTGTAAACTCAGGATTATGTTTGTAAAGTAGTTTCCATTCAGATCAAATTGAAACCCCACAACGACACAGAGATGTCCTTTCTTTCCACCGAATTAATCATTTACAGGTCCAGAGTAATAATGAAATTAAATTTCTGGATATTATTTTTTCATTCCATTAAATTTCTGACCTCATTAGCAACAGACTGGTTCTATACGTTCGTTAGCTTTGGCTATTGGAATTGAGGGTTTTAACTCAATCTTTGACAATCTTTGAAGGATTTTCTCCATCTCTTAAAGGATTATTTGCAGTTTTGTCTGTATTGCAACTTGTGGAGGTCAAAAAAGGCTTGTAACCTTCTGAATACACTATATAGAGCATTGCTCTTAAATATATACATTGCTCTAGGGTTTTCACAAAATGTGGTTGATGTATAATATGGTTGGTATAAAACGCATTTTTCCTGCAAATTGGTGTTATCAATTGGATATTAAGTTCGGACAAACAACGCAAGTGTAGCAAAAAACTTCCGCAAACAACAAGAATTGAAAAGCTGCAGTGAACGTATATCGTTTGCAGTATAATTACAAGACTAACAGCCGTACAATATGAAGACAAAAGGCACGTCTTTGTTCTAAAGCAGATCTGGATGATAATAATATCCTTGAATTAAGTTGAAGATGAATCTGAGAATTTGCATTCAAAAATTTGCAATTTTACAATCATAAACTCGATATCATTGAGGTACTAATAGTTTAAAATACAGTGAAACCTTTACGATTTATCAGCATTTCTTACAGTACTGGGAACAGCAGAACCAATTTACAGAACATAACGGCTACGCAGACTATGAGAAAAATAGAATTCATGAAGTATAGCCAGCAAACTAAACATTTCGGGAAGTAATTCCTTGAGGCAATTCTCTGTAATTAGTGTTGTTAATGAATGTGGAGTTAGTGAGTGAGAATATACAACCACTCATGGAATACCATGATGATGTTATTTTTGAATCGTATCTCTTGGTATCTGAATATTCAATAAAATTTTATTTTTAAATAAAAACTCTTTCGACAATAAAAATTTGCTGCAGTTAAGTGTGTAGTTAAAAATAGTTCCAGTATTGTTGTTCTTAAATATAAAATTGGATTTCATGCCTGAGAACTAAGCAATGTTTTTTTGAATTCTTTCTATATTAAAACGAATTTCTTTTTATTTCATTTAATTTTCATTTAAATATTCAACTCTTTACCACAACCGAAAAGCAAATTTATGGTGAAATTTTAATTTTCAATATTTTCAAGTTCAATACCTTCAGCCACATGTTGCCATTATGCTGCTGATTACCAAAAACAAAAACAACAACAAAGAAAAATAAGCATTTTTAATAATCGATTTAACTTTGACTAGCAAAAAAAGGACATATTTTTGCATTATTTTAACGACCTACCAACACGCTCCCCCAAAAACAAAAAAAAAAATGCCAGACAACAGAGTCTAAAATTAAAATGAAAAATAAAAATCGTATCGCATCGGTTTTTAGTTTTTCATGTTTTTGGTTACTTGACGATATAAAAGCGCAGAAAAAAAGAAGCCCACAACACGCACGCAATCGTAAAATATTGAAATATTGTTAGTCTAAATGGCCATAATGAATGGCAAACACTCTCTCAAAATTAATGAGGGAAATATATACACAAACACACATACATACACATATGTAAGTATGTTTAACATATGAAAATTTGCATTTAATACATGAGCATATATTCCTATAAAATAAATGATTTCTCTCTCCCCATTGTTCCCCCTCTCTAATACGATATTTGAAATCAATACACAGACTGCCAAAAATATTGAGGAGAACAAAAAAACCAACGAACAAAAAATTGATTCTTTCAACAAGGAAGTGAGTAAATATTCTAAACAGCGAGTTAAAGTAATGCTGTAAAGGGGGGAAAGAGTGAGCGGAGTAGTGTCAAAGGGGTGAGTAAGAAAATATGTTAAAGTTAAAAGACTAACAACAATTCATGCAAATGTATAGATAAACTGAACTGCCACATTATGTTGTCGAAATACTGTGTACATGTGTAAGGCGATGTGAAGGCTAAGTGATTATAAAGTGACAATAAGGCCCTTAGTGTACGTATTCTTCAAATGCGATCAATCCTTTTGAAATGGCGTACAAGATAGTGTGTAAAGCTGCCCAGACTAGGATACCCAATCTTGCTTCGAAAGATTATTGGCATCCTATTTCTACTGGGTCACCTTACATGGTTATAAGGAGTTGGCGGAGGCCACTAATATTATACCGGAAGTTAGAAGAGAAAAGCTACTTATGGTATGCGCTAAAATTGAAAATAGGAAATCGCCAAGACCGAATGACATTCCAAGTGTGACACATAAAATGGCTATTTAATATAGGCTTGAAATATTTTTTAATAAATTCTAGAAATGATTCGTGGTGATACCATTCGATCCGCCTGCATCACAAGATGGGTAAAATGTTGGACGGGATTAAACACGATCGACCTCTTCCGAAAAAGATGATCTCTTTCGGACTTGCAGTACGGATTTCGAAAAGAACGATATACTGTACACGCAACAAAGATAGTAGTAGACATTGCAAAGGCCACAATAGAAGGCGAAGAATGAATGTTTGCCGCCAAAGAATACTACACGTTAATCAGTCTTGATGTTAATAACGCCCTTAATTTACGACTGAAGTTGCCGTAGTTTAGTAGGTAGTGTGTTGTCATATTAGATGTAAGACCACGGGTCAAACCCCAGGTCAGACATCAAAACGAAATATGAAAAAATATTTCTTCGGCGACTTCCTCTCAGCAGATTTCTGGTAAAAACTCTGAGAGTAAATAAAATTGCCATGAAAAGTTTCTCAAAAATCTGTCGTTCGGAGTCGACTTTAAACTGTAGGTCCCGTCACTCATGTTTAAATTAACACACACAACATGAGTGGTGTGAGAAGTTAGGCCGTAATCCTGACTTGATGGTTGAAATGGCCAATTATGTATGTATGTATGTATGTATGTATGTGATTACAGATTGCGAAAGTACTTGTCATCGTCATAATTAATGGAATTTATAAACTCGACAGATGATGGAGAGAAAGAATATATAGTATCAGCGGGTGACCCATTGCATACTTCGGTATTTAAGCAACTACTATGGAATGCATTGTTCGATGGACGAAACCATAATAAAAGCTCTTGCGAATGACATTGCTATAGTCCAAGTGGCTATTACAGTATCAAAACTATAGTTGTAGATTAAATTGATATTTACTGTACAGAAGACAGAGATTAACACGGTTAGAGTAACAAGCTGTGGCTATGAAAAGGGAAGATCGATGGATTTCCGAATGAAAAAGGCAGTCACGATGGCGCAGTTAGTTTAAAAGGATAGCGGAATATTTAAATTATCCTTAGGATAAACCCTTGGGTGAAGGCTAGTATTGCGAGCTGAATTTCTTCTCGATTCAGTTCGGGTCATGGTTACTTACTTACTTGCTTAATTGGTCATTGCAAACCTTCAGTCAGGATTAAAATCTAGTTTCTCCACTAACCACTTATGTTGTGTGTGTTGATTTTTTTCCATAATTGGTCGAACCTATAGTTTAAAGTCGACTCCGAGCGATAGATTTTTAAGAAATTTTTCATTGCAATTTTATTAACTTCAAGGACTATGTACCAGAAATCTGCTCAGAGGAAGTTGCCTAAGAAATACCCTACTAGCATTTGGGTTTATTACAGGGCATTGCTAGATTAGACAAGGATCTTGAACAGATCTCAGCCGGACTATTGTAGGGTATGTTGCGAGGAGGAAGAGTTGGAAACTATCGAACACATCCTCTGTAACTGTCCAGGTTTAGGTTGAAGAATCAGGGCAGGGGCTTCTTCGAGGATTTGAACTCTTTGTTGAGTGCCGACATTGAGGCTCCCCATAGATTCATTAGCTGGTTGAACTGGGTGAGAAGTGCTAGGGCTTCAATGGTGTAGTCGCGTGTGTTACCTTATCCTCCGTCACCTTATCCTCCCTTTCCTATCTCCCCTCCTTTTCCTTATCTGTTTTATTATCCTCTCTCTCTCTCTCCTTTATCGATACAAAGTATTACAATGGGTCAATTTGATCTCCGAGTATTGTACTTACCTTAATGGCAAGTACACGTCTTCTAACTTAAACCTAAACCTACTAGACTACGGCGAGGTCAAAAGTCATGGTAACTGCTGGGAATATTTGAAATTCTATTGAAAAAGTACAGTCAGCGTATGGCTAAAATTATATTTTAGAAAAAGCAGAATTTTATGCGAGAAAGCTTTAAGCCCTCTGCGAAGTAATAACTGATTGTTAAAACGTGAAGGAAGGATGGCGCTACCCAAATAGAAAGGGAGAATGCGAAAGCTGTGTTAAAACACCAACTTCTTCACACTCCTGGATGAAGTCTAGTAATTCTTTGATAGAAATAGCTTTGATTTCTCTAGGAGCGAATTGAAATGTGTTGAAAACATGTAATCTTGTCCTAACCAGCACAACTCATGCAAAAAATTTCTCTTGTGGATTCATACTCTTCCAGTTTCCAATTAAGGCTTTATATTTCGAGTTGCACTTGTTTATCTAAGGCCTTGGTTGATATAGGCCTTGCATTTCTATCCCTCCTAACTGCTTTACTCCATTTAGAGAAGTCAGCTTCATATCTTGTTCTTTTTTTTAGTTGTTGTTTTTTCCTTTTGGCTGTTTATGTAGAAAATTAATTTACTATAATTCATCAATTTGACTTTAACCAAAGTTCAACAAATGGGGTTAAGTGTGCTGGAAGTATCTTTCCTATATACTCTCACACTCTCTCTTTCTCTCCCTCTCTTTCTCTTCATATAATATTATATTGCCAACGTATAAAGCAGCAGGAATAAAGAAAAGGAATCCAATAAAAAAAGGGTTGTTGCTCCTGTTATTGCTGCTGTTGATTTTATAAACCCACATACACCCACACGCTCTCATACAAACACAGGCATACACGGGCATATAAAGTCATACACAGTCATCGATACAAAGTAAAAGAGCATCACTTGTTTTTGACAGTTAAGCTGGAATGGTAACGTTTAAAACAGATGCTATACTGGGGTATAATGGGTATGGGAGTATAGCAGTAGCAGCAACAGCTGTAGTAGTAGTAGTGGCTGTGGCAGTATGTTTAAATATATTGATATTTTATGGCACATTAGGGGGATATACATACATACATACTTTTGAATAGTATTGAAACCATATCTACTGTTATATTTTTTTTATATTAATGTGGGTAAATTTGCCACAGTGCTCGTATATGTATGTATGTGTGAGTTCGTATGTATATGAATTGTTTTGCTATTTTATTTATGTTGCCACATTTATTTTATTGAGTTTTCTTGCAATTCGTACATACCTACACACCTACACACTAATACACTTGTATTTATTTTTATTTCTGGGTATACATAGATATTTACTACACAACAAAAAAAACAGTTTAAAGTTTAAAAAAGGTGTAAACAAAATGGTTTTTGTGGCATAAAATAAAGTGAGCAACACACGCACACGTGTTGTTGTGGAAAAACGTTTTAAAATTTTAAATTTTATGGAAAATTCAATATAAAAGAGGTTTTTTGATTGATTCGTTTGAAACACAAAACTACTGCAACAAAATAGTCACTTAAATACAGTACGTATCGCAGGTTAGGTTAACAGGTCAATAATTTTTAAGTACAATTTGGATTCAAAAATCCTCCAGGCCCCGCAGGAAAAGGGAAGGGGGAGGGGTGTGGAATAGAATAAGGTTAAGTAATATAAAATTTATAAAGTAAAGTAATTAGTCATGTCAAAAGAAAAGAAATTGGTTCAATTAACAGCAGTGGCAAGTATTCAATACTCAGAGCTGCTTGCTTAAGAAAAGTAACATCTCAGAGAGCAGCAACCTCCGTTAAATATGATAAATAAGTATACATAGAAGAAGTAGAAGTATATACAGTGAGCGCCAAAAGAAACTGTACACTAAGGATAAAATTCTAACAATCACCAAAACTCAATTTTTAACACGTAATGAGAGTGCCCGAAAAAATCTGTTAATATTTCAAAATTTTTTCTAATTTTTATTTTTTTGTTTCAATTTTAAAAACTGGCAATGAAACAGTTTTAAAATAAAAATAATGGTAATTTATTAATGTAATTTTTTTAATGTAAGTTTCTTTTGATGCGCACTGTATATATAGGGTCCGCCAAATAACTTTTTTTTTTGAAAATGCTATAAAAAACTACTGAATATTTTCTCAAATTTCTTTTTTATTTGAAAGTACAATCCTTCCGGTTAATAATGGAAAATAATTTCATTCAAATGGCTGCCTCGGCTGGCCACGCAGTAGCCTACACCATAAGATGGCAAAAAAATCATCTTTTCAGATGAAGTTCATTTTGATCTTGGCGGGTATGTAAACAAGCAAAATTGTCGCATTTGAGGCACAGAAAACCCGCACGCATACATTGAAAAGACGACGCACCCAAAACGAGTCACTGTTTGGTGCGGATTTTGGTCCAGAGGCATAATTGGGCCATTTTTCTTCGAAAATGAGCAAGGAGTGGCCGTTACAGTCAATGGCGATGGTTATCGGGCCATGTTGAACGAATTTTTCACAAAAATTGAAGAGGAGGATATTGGCAACATTTGGTTGCAATAGGACGGCGCTACGAGCCACACAGCCGAAGCTACACTCGATGTTTTGCGCCCTGTTTTTGAAGATCGCATTATCAGCCGCAGAGCTGATGTCATTTGGCCACTTCGGAGCTGCGATTTGACACCGTTGGACTATTATTTGTGGGGTGCCGTCAGAGATAAGTGTTACGCCGACAAGCCAGAGACAATTGACGCTTTAAAGGACAATATTAGTGAAGCCATTGGTGAAATACAGCTGCACACAATCGATAATGCGCTTAAAAATTGGACCGATCGTGTAGGCTACTGTATGGTCAGCCGAGGCAGCCATTTGAATGAAATTATTTTCCATTATTAACCGGAAGGATTGTACTTTCAAATAAAAAAAGAAATTTGTGAAAATATTCAGTAGTTTTTTAAAGCATTTTCAAAAAAAAGTTATTTGGCGGACCCTTTACATCATCAAGTATACGAAATAAAAAAAATTAATTCTAAGATTACCAAGCTTTTATTGAAAATCTAAAAATATACCGCGATTGATTAAGCTTTGTTGTACCTATGCTTCATAGATTTCGAGAAAGCCTTCGATACTATTTAATACGATATTATGTATATAAATGGTAGCCTAGTGTAGTGGAATACCAGACAGATCTGACCTTATCATTATATTTTATGACAAAAGCACCACCTAAGCATACAAATGCATGTAGAGAAAGGCATGTGAAGCTGCTTTTCAATATTCTTCTCGGCCTAATGGAATCTCCTATGTAAAGCTTGGCACAACCAAAAAAAAAAGAGTTCATAATCCAGAAAATCTGACGTCGTACATGGATCTACACTCTTAGAAACCTATGGAATGATATTGTGCGCTCTGGAGCTCATAAGGAAACAGCGGAAAAGAAAAACTAGCAAGTAATTGGAGATGCATGGTGTTAGCTGAAGTTGCGAAGAAACGCTACTCATAGACCAAAATATAAAACTGAGACTTGGATAGAATTAAGTGGAAGTGAAAGTTCCGAAAAACTGTTGTATTATGACTTGCCACGTTTTCTTTCAATTTTAATCAGAAGTTAGAAATCGTATATTATTTCTTGTTTAAGAGAACGCTTAGTTTCTATTAAGGAAAAAAAGGATAAGTTTTTCAGTGTTGCAATACATTGGCTACAGTCGCCGTAGTCTAGTAGGTAGTGTGTTGGCTTATTGGGCGAAAGGCCTCGGTTCAAACCCCAGGTCAGGCATCTCCAACTGAACGAAATATGAAAAAAATATTTGTTCGGCGATTTCCTGTCAGCAGATATCTGAAAAAAACTCTGAGAGTAAATAAAATTGCCATGAAAAGTTTCTCAAAAATTTGTCGTTCGGAGTCGACTTTAAACTGTAGGCTCCGCCATTCATGTATAAAAATTAACGCACACAACATAAGTGTTGTGAGAAACTAGGTCGTAATCGTAACTAAAGGGTTGTAATGACCAATTATGTATGTAATACATTGGCTACATCGTCAAATTAGCTGTTTTGCGAATCCATCATGGACCGTTAAAGCATTCAACAACAAGTCGAAACAAAACAAAATTCTTTTATCAAGAAGTGTGTTGGCAAACGTCTTCAAAGATGAGGCCCATTTGTATATAACCGGGTACATGAACAAACCAAATCGTCGAAATTGGGACGATACCAATCCATATAAATTTGAAGTTTGAAGAGCGTTCCATGAATCCCGAAAAAGCCACAGTTTGATTTGGATTTTGGATTGGCCTTATCGGTTCATATTCTTTGAGAACAAGGTTGGCCAAGCGATCACTGTCGAGCTCTATAGTTCAATTGTTATTAATTTTCACCATGGATTCGCTATGTAACTCATAGCTCCGGCTACGTGGTGGTGTTGAGAACTGGTAAACAAGATCGTGTAGGATTTTCTGAAGTCGCAGGTGTATGAGAAACAATTCACAAACCACAGCGGTTCTCAAAGCCAACATTATCTACGCCATCGGTCAAATTCAGTCGAATTCAGACATAACCTCATGCCATTAAAATACTCCTCAAAAAAAAGTCAAGAGTGGTTAAGTGGGGCGAGCTTCAAAATTATGGTATGAGGCTTGTCGCTGTGGTTTTCAATGGACATTTTTCTTCTCGGCACCTTGTTTGATAATTAGCAGTTATTAGCTGATGAACTTTCTGCTCAGAAAGTCATCTACAACAATTCTCTGACCAATTATTCTCTGATAGTGCATCTCTAGCCTAACACAATTTGACGTGAGGCCTCGGTTCAAACCCCTAAAAGTAACAATTCTGAATATTCCTTTGTACATAGATATGAAAATGAGCCTTTTCGTGATGATTTTTAATGAACATTGTCTTTCTTGGGGTCGAGATTTCTAGAGCGTAGGATACATTTGCTATCAGCTGATGGCCTTTTTTGCTTTGTGAAAAAGGATGCCTTACAGGCATATTCTGACAATCGCACGATTTGAAATCGCATGTGATTTTAAAAACGCAAAATTTATTTCAGGGTGTTCTGGAACTCACGCGTTTTACTTGCGATCTTCGATTTTTCGAAGTCGTTTATGAAAAAAATAGAACATGTTTTAGCATTACAAATAAAAATGAAAACATCAAAACTAAACAAATAAATAGAAAAAAGCCTACAGGTTTTTTACTTAGCATAATTTGTTTAAAAAAGTTGCAAACCAGATAAGAAAAATTAAAAGGACGTGTCCTGAGGGATTACTCTAACCCATTAGACGTTCCGGAGCATGCGAAAGTATCAAAAATACATTTCTATCAAAAGTTTAAAATTACAGGAGTAATTGGATCAGTAGACGGCACCCATGTGTGGAATTTTATTTTTGCAGAAAGGGGTTTTATAGTTTAAATGTGTTAATTGCAAGTACTCCTATTTGAAGGTTATTTTTAGAATTTTAAACGATCAAAGTGATTACGTGTTGCCGCATCTAGGCCTGGTTCATGTCCGATGCTTTTGTGTGGAATTTAGGTAACGCCAATGAATTTTACTTAGAAAAATATTCTAATGGAGACCGTGGTTACTGGTTGCTGGCCGATTCAGCGTATGCCATACAGCCGTATGTTTTAGTACCGTACGTTCGTTTAAAGCTTGGTATTTTTATTTAAAAAAGTGTAAAATTGTTATCATTTTTTGTTAAGAAGTTTTGCTTGAACATATTTCATCAGTTCACTACAATATCCTCTTGTGATTTGAAATCACATTTTTGGTGAAGAAGTTGTGCTTGAACATATTTTCATCAGTTCACTGGAATATACTTTTGTGATTTGAAATCGCAAATTTTTAGCGTTAAGCGTTTTCCAGAACACCTATTTGGCGATTTCGAATCGTATAATTTTTTTTAACGTTTTGCGTTCGCCAGAACACCCTCTTGGCGTTTTTAAAACAAAAATTTTTGCGATTTGCGTTTTTCAGAACATGCCCGTTAAAGTTATTTACATAAATCTTTTCTGAAAACTGTTCAGAAATGACGAGTGACATGGCACGTTGTCTGACTCTCATTCTGGGGTACTTTGTGGCAGAGAAAAAATTCTTTGAAAAGGGATATCTTAAAGATCTCTGTGGAGGCTGTCAATTGATGACTACAAGCATTCTACGTTGTCTGATTCACATTCTGTGATACTCTGTGGCAGGGAAGAATCTCTCACTGAGCTCCTGCCTAATGAGATTCGTAGGTACAGGTGAAAAATGGATTTTCCAGGAATAGTACTAATTCTCTCAGGATTACGAACTAGTTCCTAAGGCAACTTAAGTTGTGTGTGTTAGTTTTAGGCATAAGTGGCGGGACCTTCAGTTTAAAGTCAACACCGAACGACAGATTGTTTTTTTGGAGAATCTTTTCATGGAAAATATTTCATATTTTATTTATTCTCAGAGTTTTTGCTAGAAATCTGCTGACAAGGAAGTCGCCGAAAAAATATATTTTCAGATTTCGTTTTGTTTTAAATGCTTGACCTGTGGTTTGAAGCGTGGTCTCACATCTAATAAGCCAACACGCTACTTACTAAAGTACGGCAACTAATTCTCTTAATAAGCAGTAAGCCACCACAACTCTGAATTTTGAAGCATCCTTTGCATTAGCGCTTATTGGTTATTACAGAATATCATTATTAGGCTTCAAATTAACCTCAAAGCTTTTGAAAATGAAAGTCTATTCCCCTAATATGGAATAAAAATCCATGAGTAGATATTGTTGTAGGAGTTAGTGTTGTCAGTCATTAAAGGTCTTGTATTCTAGGCTTTATTTGCTATTCGCATAGATCTCCTTCAGTTTCTTTGCTATTTACACATTTCATTATTTGCTTTTGGTTATTAACTTTACCAAAAATCTCTTTATAACATATTTTTTCTGTATATTTTTGTTTGTTTTTGGTTTTGTTTTTGCCTTGATGCCCACCCTCATCCATTATGGCTTACGGTGATAATTGAAAATATTTTTTCGTTTTTTATTTTGTTGTGGCAAAGAGAAAAAAAAAATTAAATAAAATCATAAGAAAATATGAAAAGTCTACTTAATACAGACTTAACAGCTTTCAAGTTTTTTTGGGTTTTTTTTTGGTTTTTTTAATTTTTTTGATTTTTTTTGGTGTTTCCCCCCATTTGTATCTTTCCTACACTTCCTTTTCCTGTAGATTACAGAAAACAAGTAGAAGAACAGTAACAACAACAAGAAAATTAAGAGAAATAAAGAAAGAAAAAAAGTTAATAAAACTTTTGAGACATTTTCTTAAGCAGAGATTATCGTTATAATCAGTAAAGTAGGCGAAAGTTGCTTTTAAGTTTTGCTACTACATTTTCTCTCTCATCTTCTTTACTTTTTTTTTTCGAAAATATTTTTCTATCATTTAGAGAGTTGCTCCAAATATAACTACACAGTGTAGTCGAGGCTCATCTTACAAAATTTTTACTTCAACTACCAGCTAATTTTCTACTTCTCCCGTTTTGCCACAATCTGTGGAGAAGGGGATACGTTTGATACGTTTGGAGATTTCATAAAAATTTGTTCTGGGATTATAAGCTGCAAAATGATAGAAACGAAGCAGAAGCCAAACCAACAAAATCTAAGAATATTTGTAGTTTTCTTGAATTTTTTTCTTCTTATTTTTCCAATTTTTTTCTTTTTTAATTTTTCTTTTTTCTTTATGACCATAAGAGTGGTGTACACTGTACATATAAAAACTTATAGTTTTTTTAGTTTTTGTTTCAAAGTTTAATATATGAAAATTGATTACATGTAATATGATGATGATGATGATGTAAAAGTTTGCTGTTGTTCCCTTTCCCCTCCCCCTCACCTTAATAAATGGAAAGTTAAGTTTCATAAATTGTTAAAAGAAGGCAAAAGTTGCCAGGAGTATAAGAATGAAAATTGGAAAATTTTTTTAAAACATTAAATGAAATTTTAATAAGGCAATCTATCAAGTTTATAATCTCTTATAATATGGCCTAAATATGACTAATTTAAGTATGTACATTAATATAGTAAAGGAGACTGCAAACAGATATTAAAGAAAAGCTAATGACAGCCATTATAACTATAAGTATCGATCAGAGAACGTCCAAGTGAGGTAAATATACTCAAGTTAAGAAATCATGGGTATATAGTAACGATGTTGAAGTACAGTACATTGATTCGTGGAAGAAAGCCCGGAGGAGAAGTCTTCGAAACAGCATAAGAACATCATGTTTGAAATTTTTGCCACAAGTTCGCTCGTTTAATGTGAAGCGTTCCCTTGTAGAGAAGTATGGTCTGGGAAAAATGATTTCTAGAATTTATTTTATCACAATTGATTCTGTTTATGTCGAGTCTTTCAACAGGGACTTTATTTTACAGTTGAAAGCAGTTATCTATCTAAAGCTACAGCTGCCAACCGCCTCCCCTTACTGTCTTTACGAGGAAGGGGAGATAATTGATGACGAAGAGCACACCGTTTTCGAGTGTGCACGCTGGCAAAGCTGTCGCTCTGCCCTGACGTCGATAGTTGGGACGATCACGTCCGGTAACATTGTCGGGGTTATGATCGCGAGTAGAGAAAATTGGAGCTCAGTGGCGAATTACGTGAAGAGCATTCTAAGACTGAAGAAGAGAGATCTTGATTCTGCGGAACATGTGGGCACGCCGGAATAGATGAAACTGGCACACGTGTCAAGCGAAATTAGAAGCAGGGACCTGGACGAAAGGAATAGTGGAGACACTTAGATGTCTCTTCAACTTTCGACACGCAATCCGGACGCGGATATGAACATGCAGGAGCCAATGTGCCAAAGGGACTCCACTCCGAAGTAATACCACCGTAGTTCCGGAGTGGGCACAACAAGTCCACGAGACGAGGGGAGATTTAGTGGGTGAGGGCCCCACATATGGAGAATGTGAAGACTTCCTCTATGGTTCGGTTAGGTACATTTACCCCTCCTCGGCGTGAAAAAAAAAGATACTTACATAGGTTGATGAAACACAAGATTTGTCAAAAAATCACCGCTTTCCATGAGTGTATGTAGGAAAAAACGAGGCAGTTGTTTTCGCATCGCTGACAGCAATTCGACTAATTTTATCGTAGAGTGGCGTGACCTACAGTTTAAACGTTGCTTCCGAACGACAGATTTTTGAGAAACTTTTTCATGGCAATTTTATTTACTCTTAGAGTTTGTGCCATAAGACTGCTGGAAATCGCCGAAAGAAAAATTTGTTATAACTTCGTTTTGTTTGAGACCCACGGGCTCTAGTTTATTAATCCAGCACACTATCTACTAATTTACAAAATTGTCGATATACTGGATATTTAAGGGCATCCCATTACCAACTTCTTTTTGAATGATTTGAACACCAACTAGATGATGATGCTGCCACGTGCCACATAACTCATGTTACGTTAGGTATTCTGACGAGCGATTTGAGAGCACGGTTATCACACATAAAGGGGACATAACCTGGTCACGGAGATCATGGGAAATTTTCTGGTGGGGTTTTTTTTATATCTCCATTCTAAACGAGTGCACTCCGCCAAAAGACCGCTTATCAATCTCAGTTTATTTCCCAATAGTCTAATGAATGACTCAGCTCTTCTCTTATTATAATTACTCGGAAAAAGTTTTGATTACCTCAACGCTTTGCCTGTTTTTATCTTTCCTTTTGTTAGCATATCTTTCCACGTGAAGCTTTGATTGGAAGAATTATGTCCAAAGAAAGCAATTGACCGTTCAATCTAATGCCAAATAACTTTTTTTTTTGAAAATGCTTTAAAAAAAAACGACTGAATATTTTCTCAAATTTTTTTTTTATTTGAAAGTACAATCCTTTCGGTTAATAATGGAAAATAATTTCTTTCAAATGGCTGCCTCGGCTGGCCATGCCAGACGATGCCGATTTTGGCAAAAAATCATCTTTTCAGATGAAGCTCATTTTGATCTTGGCGGGTATGTAAACAAACAAAATTGTCGCATTTGGGGCACAGAAGACCCGCACGCATACATTGAAACGCCTACGCACCCACAACGAGTCACTGTTTGGTGCGGATTTTGGTCCAGAGGCATAATTGGGCCATTTTTCTTCGAAAATGAGCTAGGAGTGGCCGTTACAGTCAATGGCGATCGTTATCGGGCCATGTTGAACGAATTTTTGTTCACAAAAATTGAAGAGGAGGATATTGGCAACATTTGGTTTCAACAGGACGGCGCTACGTGCCACACAGCTACACTCGATGTTTTGCGCCCTGTTTTTGAAGATCGCATTATCAGCCACAGAGCTGATGTCGTTAGGCCACCTCGGAGCTGCGATTTGACACCGTTGGACTATTATTTGTGGGATGCCGTCAAAGATAAGTGTTACGCCGACAAGCCAGAGACAATTGACGCTTTAAAGGACAATATTTGTGAAGCCATTGGTGAAATACAGCTGCACACAATCGATAATGTGCTTAAAAATTCGACCGATCGTGTAGGCTACTGCATGGCCAGCCGAGACAGCCATTGGAATGAAATTATTTTCCATTATTGACCGGAAGGGTTGTACTTGCAAAAAAAAAAACGAAATTTGAGAAAATATTCAGTAGTTTTTTTTAAGAATTTTCAAAAAAAAAGTTATTTGGCGGACCCTTTATAATCGCAGTCATAACATCTGTCATAATTTTAAATGATAACTTTCAAAAAGCAAACTTAATCTGTTGTGATTATATATTGCCTTATTATGTTGGGTTATATGTTCCGACGGCAAAAATCTGTGACCTATGGCTTGAAGCATATCCGAGAAATAAATAAAAACCACAAATTTGTTGTGTATTCTTTGTAAGGGCATCTAATTTTGATACTATCCTCGTAACGTAATGATAATGAAAAATAGTTTGACTTTGATAGCTCTGCTGTACAATTTTTGATTTTATTTTTCGTGTGCCTACTTAAAAACAAAAAGTGGAGATAATCAAAAAAAATTATTTATGCATGCTGTAATCGAAATAAAAATCCTTCCTTCAGTAAGTTCGAAAGAAAAAAAAAAATAAAGAAAAGTTTTTCCCCATTCTTTTGAATTATTTAAAGCATTCTAAATTGTGTATCTTATTAACAATTCAATTATGGTTATCAATCACTTTCAAAATGTAAAGCTCTTACCATACCAACAGCCTTTTGAAGTTCTTCTTCTCTGCCTACTCCATTCTAACGAAAATTAATTATGGTTCTTCATCTATCTTAAGTTTCATCATTTGTTTGCCTTTGTTAAACAATTCTAAAACAGTTATTAACACAAACGAAAGTATTCTGTAGAATATTTGATGGCATACTTTTTTAAGGACCCAGGTAAATAATAAATAAACATGTTAATAATTTAGCATTTTATTCAACAATATTTTCTAATTATCGTCATCATCAATTGCCACACAGCCACACGGCCACACAGCCAGCTAGCTATTCAGTCACAGTCCGTATTATTGTCATTAATTATTTAAAAAGTAATTTTTCAATGTCCACAAAATATAATTAATAAAATAATTTAAAATTTACTCTTCAATATAACAACAAAAACAAAAGAAAAAACAAAAAAGGATAATAAAAAACAAAACGAAACAATACAAAAGGAAAGGAAAGGGTTTTTGAAAAATGACATGGAAACCGAATTTTTTGTTTTTATTCCTTTTTTTGTGGAGTGGGAGAGTAAACAAAAGCCTTAATTTTAATTCACACGCAGCTCGGCATAAATTCCTACGCAGTTGCTATTGTGTACGGCAAAGTATAGCAAGCCAGCAGCCACCATTTCTAACAACTTCAGAACAACGTTATCACCTGTTTTCAAAAGTCCTTTTGTTGTTACTGTCTGTTTTTTGTCATTGTTGTTGTTGTTGTTTTAGTCATTATTTTGTTTTTTTATTTTTCCAAAAACTTTTCCAAAGGCCTCTTCTTTTTTTTTTTGAAGCCAAACAAAACTGCGTTTAGCAGCAAAATTTCTTTTTTTTTTTGGTCTGCGAGACAATGAAAGCAAAATTACAGCGCAGCTTCCATGTACAACAAATGAAAGGAAAGTAAAACAGTAAAGAAATCCTATACAAAAGAGTTTTAAACAGTCTTTTGTTCAAAAAAATTTTTTTTATTCAATTTTTTTTCGGCGCTTATTTAAACGTATACTTCGTATGGGAAGGCATTTTAAATTATTTGACAAGTTGGTAACGTTGAAATATATTATTTTCACGAAAAATTTTGTTCAAAGAAAGTCCCTCGTATAAAGGCAATACATACATACATACATTTTTGGTCATTACAACCATTCAGTCAGTATTACGACTTAGGTTCTCACACCACTTATGTTGTGTGTGTTAATTTTATACATGCGTAATGGGACCTACGTGCAGCCCTTGCGCTGACCAACTTCTCCCTCATTGGTGCGGAGGAACTTGGTCAGTACAGAAACTGCGTTCACCTGAGGCGTCACAACGGGCCGCTATGCGTGCTCAAGCGAGCTTTTGGTATGATAGTTACCACACTAACCTAACCTAACCTAACGGAACCTACAGCTTAAAGTTGTCTCCGGACGACAGATTTTTGAGAAACATTTTCATGGCAATTTTTGTATTCCCTCTCAGAGTTTTTTCAGAAATCTGCTGAGCCGGCAGTGGCACGAAAAAATATTTTTCCATATTTCGTTATGTTCGAGATGTCTAATCTGGCGTTTGAATCGTGGCCTCACGTTTAATAAGCCAACTTGCTACCTACTAGACTACGACACCTATAATCTCTCTAGCTCGCATAGACAATATATTAATGGTTCCTTAGCCAAAGGAAAAATTTACTATTTTAACTGCATTATTGTGGGATCTTTCTATTGTAGGGAAGATTCTTCTTTCTTCTTTCTTTCAAATTTAATCGAATTTATTTTTCCATTTTCAGCAGAATACCTAGCTATGGTTCATGTCCTAACTATTGTTTATATAGAAAAAAGAGACTTTAAAACATGCTCTGCTTCATTCTCCTCCACACAATTTCTACATGTATGATATCCATCCAATCCAAACTTATGCATTTATTCCCAGCAGGAATAAAGTCGACGTAGTCTAGAAAGTAGTGTATTGCCTTATTAGACATGAGGCCACGGGTCAAATAAAATATAAAAAAGTATTTTTCTCTCAGCAGTTTTCTGGCAAAAACTCTGAGAGTAAATAAGATTGCCATGAAAAAATTTCTCAAAAATCCGACGTTCGGTGGCGACATCAAACAATAGGTTCCGCTACTCATAAATAAAATTAACACACACAACATGGGTGCTGTGAGATGCTAGGTTGTAATCTTTACTAAAGGGTTATAATAACCAATTTTGTAAGTAGATAGGTAAGTAAGATTACACCAACAAGTAAAATTGTTCGTATGGGGCTTGGAGAACCCTGCAGTGATTGTAAAAACGTCGTTGCATACGGAAGAAGAGACTGCTTTGTGCCCATGATTGTATGGAGGTGCCATAGGCTTGCGAAAATGACTGTGGAAGAATTGTTTCCGCCGAATTCAGAACAATATGAGCGTATAAAAACGTATCTTCTTTTGCTACAATTGTACGTTAGGACGGTTTCTGGTGTGAATAAAACAGTGCTACAAGCCACACAAGATGATCAAATTTTGTATTATTCCATGAAAGCCTCTGGAATGAAAGATTTATTCCATAAAAATCTCCACAATAAAAGATTTCACGTTTTTCCGCTGACATTTTTATGTGGCAAAGATCATGTGTAAGCAATAAATTTCAAAATCATAGAGCATTAATCAACTTTCATTGAATTATTGCAGAGATTCTACCCGAAATGTGAGAAAAATTCATTCAATACTCCATTGCATTTTCATTTTCTGTTCTCCGAACTGTATAAAGACAGATTGCGGAAATTAGAGGCGCATTCGAAAGGTTGTCCACCTTAATCTTAAAGGGTCTTTGCAAGGAAGAAGTCTGCTCTTAAGCTAGCCATACTTGTATCAATCAAGCAAGCATTGCAATGTAAAGGATTTCCAGGAGCAGTAACTGAACTTTGAAGTACAATATAGCGAGATTCGAGTTACAAAGACCTACACGAGCACTTATTTGATAGGACATATAACAGAAGTACGTGTATGGTTTGTCCCTTATTGTTGAATACAATATAAGTAACCACCATAAGAGCAGAGCCCACCATGTGGGGAATAAATTCAGAGCTTGAAGAGATTAAAGCTAGAATTAATCGAACGTTTACGGAACGTAATGCATCGTAAGTTCATTTATAGCACACGAAAATAATGCAAATGCTTACTGGAATGATATTACGGTTGGGTAATCGCAATAAAATTAATCGAAATTAAATCGAAATTAAATTATGGTTGGTAAAAGGCAATGAGCCTTTCACATGCTAGTAACGAACATATGTTCTTTGAATGTTCGACTAATTCTAGCTTAATTATGTAGATGAAAACTGTTTACTCTCAGATAGATATTGGAATCGAAGAATTTGTTGCCACCATTTGTTCTAATCTGGAACTTTAGGCAACAATAGAGCAGAGACTTTGTTTGAAAGTGCTATTTAATCCTGGAATAGTGCAATATAAGTCGCAATAGTCTAGTAGGTAGAGCGTTGACTTATTAGACATGAGGACTCGGTTCAAACCTCAGGTCAGACATCTCAAACGAAACGAAATACAAAATTTTCCCAGCAGATTTCTGGCAAAAACTCTGAGAGTGAAATAAAATTGCCATGGAAAGTTTCTCAAAAAATCTGTCGTTCGGAAACGACTTCAAACTATAGGTCCCGCCATTCACGTATAAAATTAGAACACACAACATAAGTTGTTTAAGAAGCTAGATCGTAATCCTGACTGAAGGACCATTTGTGTATGTATTTATAGCGTAATCGTGCGTATTTAAATAATATTTTGGGCGGTATATGGGGTTATGATTTAAAGAAACGAAGTTGAAGGCCAAATTTCTAGCAAAAATTTAATTTTGGCAATACACTGCGTATGAGTAATATGGAATGCTGTTAGATAACACTCATACGCCTATGGGACTTCTATGTTAAATGCTCAAGTCACATAAAATAAGTTACAATCCAGTATAGGGTGTTCCTACAGGCTTGTATTTTTGTTGTTTGAAACTAGTGAATGATGACTATGAAGCTGATGTTGATGATGAAGTAACAAAAAAAAGAGGGAATTTAATCATTAAAACCACGCAGCAAGATGTCTTTGTCTTTTCAAAACAAAAAAGGATTATGATTAAATTTTCTATAGGACAACAATGCCAGCAACAATATCACCATCAGCAAACAAGCAACATAAGCTTGCGGTATTGCTGTTAATGTTGTACTGCGTGCAGTATACAAAAAAGAAACAAGGCAACAACAACAATTTTTTTTATTAATAACTAAACACAAGCTAAAGACTGAAGGAAAAACATTAAAAAGAAAAATTTTCTTTTTGTTTTTTGGTTTTTAGTAAGGAACTTAAAACATTTTAGAATACCTGACTAAAGAATACCCGACTGTTATCCTTTTTTAACAAGCAAGCCAAATAAAAGCAAAGAAACTCTAGAAACAAAACAAAAAATTAAAAAAGGAAACTGACAGGTAAATGAGTATCTTTGAAACAAGAAAATTAAAACCAAAAAAAAAAAATTCGGGAGATGAAGTGATTTTTCACTGCCATTTCTGCTGCGAACGAACGAAAGAAATCAAAAAGATTTTGTCGTTCATTCTGTTTTTTTTTTTGAATTATATTTCAAACTGTATTGTATTGTATTTAAAATGAATGTTTATGATGAATAAATAATTAATAGATGTAATAAGGATAATAAGAAATATTCTGTTTGTAATGTCGTGTAATTATCAAAAGACTGCCAAAGATATCAGCGATGGTATGATGTGGCATGGCATGGCATGGCTTTAGTTTGTGCTTTTTGAATTCCAAACCAACAAAAAAAAAAAAGAGCAAAACATGATGAACGTTTTCTGATAAAGCTTCTCTACCTGTTGTATACAGAATTCAATTAAACTGATAAGATGATGGAATTAATTTCTAAAAAGAGATTTTTGATAAGCCAAAATGGAAGATAAAGAAAATGATTTTTAAAGTATTTTGTATGAATAAAATTCTTTGAACTGGGAAAAGTTAAAGGCACTAGTAATATAATGTTAATAGGCATCTTATTTAGCGAAGAGCGTCATATCATCAAACGGGTCTAGTAAATCATTCCTCTGTGAAGGTATGTCCCCCTTCGACGGGGGCAATTTTGCATATATGAAAACACCCTGAGTTCGTGGACCCCATTGCGCTCTAAATGCGAGTATTCTCGACATAGTTGGTAAAGTGCTTACGCATGTAATACATAACCTCTCCAAGAATACTATAAAAGGTAGAATAGTCTCTCGGAAGGACTATTGGAGTCTCACAAAGACCAAAGGCAGCGTTTAGGTAATAACATATTCAAACTGGCCATGACAGGGCAGACTGGAAAAACATCTTCATTACTATAGAAGGTTTTAACGTACTTTAGTACATACTACTACACGGCAATCGGAGAATGGAGAGCCACAAACGTGCAGGCTTACATTTGCCCACGGTGTGTCGATTATGATCTGTGCAGATAATATCGTATTGGCGATAATAAATAAAAAAAAGGAAAAATAGCTATAAAATCTGCAAGAAAAGTATAACGATACTGGCCTGGCCTGAAATTAACTCCACAAAAAATTGAAGCGATACTAATTAGTTTAAACAGACAACAAGTGAAAGTATGTATAGGTGGCTACATCATAACTTCATACCTATTCATGGTTGTAGGCTCCGTTGTGCTCTATGCCACACTAATATGGAAACATGGCGTCTACTGAACTTAGCAGATAATTCAGGTTCATTAATATTGTATTCGAAAAAGTAGTTGCCGTAATGTTTGAGTACGTACTAACAGATATCCCAGTAACCTGTTGAAACTACATGACGTTGATATTCACATCGTCAAACTCTGGCCGGAATATATTAGTAATCATGGCCTGTTCTACGTTGTTTTCAAAGGACTACGAACCCATGAAGTCTATAATTAAAAAAATCCACAAAACAGTGCTTTTTTCGAAATGTCTTGGACACTCTTGGATCTTATGTGGATTGGTATCTCCTCATATTTCAGTGATTTAATACAAAATTTTCAGAATCGATTGAGATACGCCACTTAATAAGGACTTTCAGGTGGCAATACAGGCTGTGGCAAAAATTATTAATAATGCAGGGGAGATATTACTCGGCTTTCTAATAGCAAGGCGGTTAACAAAGAATTAATTTCCACTAATGAATCTCAATACTGCATATAGCTGTCGTAGATATCTCATTGAGATAGCGTAACGATATGATGTCCATACCACATGTGCACTAGGACACAGTGATAACTGTAGAGTGGTTGAACTGGCATGGTGTGGCAAAACCACTGAATACTCCGATTAATTCTCAACTTCAGCAATTCTTTAAAGACTTGCGAACTTTTAATTGACATTTCAATCAAGGACTTCGCCGACGTCGGATGGGCTTCTTGGGATATGGATATAATGGTGGAAAATTCTTTCCAAAACTGGGTAGAGGGTGCACGAAAAGTCTGCATAAAATCCATTACGGAGCATCACACAGCATTACATTATGGCGTATTGCATTACGCGTACATCTGCGAGTCGCATTGGTGTTGGATACCTATCAAACGATTTCTACAGAAGCTGTAGGGATGAGAAAGAGAGGAATACTGTTCTTCACTTATTGAGTATATGTCCAGCACTATGTTGAAGGAAAATAAAAAACATTTGGAGGAACTGTCACTTATTAACATATGCAATCTGAGTTGCTTCATTGGAAGCAACAAGCAATTGTAATAGATAAAGAAGAACTGTGAGCTCTAGTGACCCTTTGTAGTTGGAGTGTTTTTATTCAACTTCTTTGGGTGTGCAGCCACTCCCTATCTACCTTTGATCTTTTGTCAATTCCATCCTGCATATATATGTATAACATAATTTGGTCATTACAATTCATCAGTCAGGATCAGTGGTGTACACGTATGTAGTGTGTGTTAATTTTATTTATAAGTGGCTTGACCTACAGTTTCTTGTCGCCTCCAAACGACATATTTTTGAGAGACTTTTCATTAAAATTTTTTTACTCTCAGAATTTTTGCCAGAAACCTGCTGAGAGCAAGTCAAGGACGAAATATTTTTTCAAATTTCTTTTTGTTGGAAATGTCTGACCTGAAGTTTGAACTGTGGCCTCGCGTCTAATAAGCTAATATGATATCTACTAGATTACGGCGACTACTACTAATACTACTCATACGACTATTACTTGAAATCAGTTTCATACACGTCTCTTACAACTCTTCAGTCCCATCTACATCCTCTATTAAGAGAACCCTTGCCAAATAGTTCCAAAGAACGAGCCTATTTGTAGTATTGCCGAACTTTTTTCAATCGCTACTCCCAGAACTAAAGTTCATCATCAATTTCTCGCCACAATAGGTAGGTACTCAGTGTAATCTAATTTTATAATCCACATGAAGTCGCTGTAGTCTAGTGGGTAGTGTGCTGGCTTATTAGGCGTAAGGTGACGGTTCAAACCCCAGGTCAGACATCAAAATGAAAAATATTTCTTCGGCGACTTCCTCGCAGCAGATTTTTGACAAAAACTCTCAGAGTAAATAAAAATTGCCATGAAAAGTTTCTAAAAAAACTGTCGTTCGGAGTCGACTTTAAACATTAGGTCCCGCCACTCGTATAAAATTAATGCACACAACATTGAAACTAGCTCGAAATCCTGACTAAAGGGTTGTAATGGCCAAATCTGTATGTACGACACTTACCAACCTTTTTTTTTTTGCCAATATTGTCACAATGCCATGCATTTCCATTTTTCCTTTCCTTTCGTAGTAGTGCCCTATAATGTCTTCTCAAACCATATTTTTTTTTTGTTAGAAAAAACTCTTAAATGAATCTTTACATCTGATAGGGTTAATATTATAATGCTAATGGCCACATCTTAATAGAAAACCTTAATTAGTGAAGAAGAAAAAATGGAAGTCAAAAAATGGCATTCGAACATTACTTAACCCTTTTTATGTTCATTATTAAATACATTTTCGGTTTTCTTTCTTTTTGGCCTTTTTTGTTTTTGCTTTCTTTGTTTTTAACAATTACCGCTTCATTAAAGGAGAAAAATAGTCTCCGTCAGTGAAAATGTCGGATTATATACCAACAATACGTACATACATACATTCATACAACATAGATTTTCAATTTTATAACATCGTTTGCTAATGCTTTTTAATATTTCATTTAAGATTTCGTTTTGGTTTTTCTTTTGTTGCTTTTGTTTTTGTTGTTGTTGTTGTATAAAAAACATCACTTGACTTATTTATTTCATTATCTACAATTGACAGCACAAAAGGTTGTCCAAAAAATGTATACGAAAGAAAAAGAAATTCGAGAGAAACACAGGAAAAAATAGTCTTCTTGTGCCATAGTTTATGGCCAAAAGGCAAGAATTTTAAGCAGATATACATATACACACAGTCCGAAACACACACACTTGTAAACACAATATCTCTCTCTTTAAATCTCTCTTATTGAATTCAATGTTAAGCGTAAGGCATCATGAACACAAACGAATTCTCAAAACAATAAAACGGCAAATCAAAAGGTTAACAACACATTTATGCACACACACACATTGAAATATTTGTCATTCCCAATAAGACCATCACGCACACACACAGAAGGAGATAGAGAGAGAGTAATATCAAAGGAGAGATTGTCTGTGTGTGTATTGGTATATGGGCAAAGGTTAAAACAATGAAATCATTTACAATTGATTGAATTTTATGGATAAAAACCAACACACAACTCTACAGTTACGGTTAAGCATGTCGAAAGTAAATGTAAATGATGTTCGAGTTCAAGCGGTCATTGTCTATAAGACAGCTCCTGTTTTTTTCTGCAGTTTTTCGATTTCAGTTAAAACCGAAATGAATTTGAGAATATAAATAATGAAGTAGGCTCTTGTCCAAAACAAAAATTTATCGAAATATTACAGACGTTTCAAAAGTTATTAAAATTTTAAATATTTCAACATTTTTTTGAACCCTGATGCCGTATTCATAATTTAAAACCTTCTATCGCATTTTAAGTAAAAACTTGAATTGCATCTGGGTTCGATATTCTACCAATTCAATGTTTTTTTAGTTGAAAATTTTAATACCATCTGGAGTAAGACAGGGATAAAAAGGATACTGTTACGAAAATGGAAAAATATAGGCACAGGTGTATTGCTTGTACATCGTTTGTATATATATAATATAACAACAAACACCCGATGAAAAAGTTACAAACAAGTAAACAAAACTACAACAACAAACACTACAGGAATAAATGTAAACAAAATACACAAACAACACTAAAATAATAAATGTAAACAACGATGTTTACATTTATAGAGATTTCGAGAAGGCGAAGTCATGAACATTCACCTTCAAAAACATTCATCAGACTGTTTACTCTGCCATATAAAAGGCAAGGCAAAGTAGACATGTGAGTTAGTGAAGTTCAGTCAGTCTTGTGTGAAGACGCGATGTGTTTGAAGAGAGTAATCGTGGTTTGAAGATCTCCGTTACAAAGATCTGTCGAAGAATTGTTTAGTAATTGTTATTGTTTATACAAAGGGTGTAAACAAAAGAAAACCAAACAAAGCAATTGTTGTTGTTTACATCAAGTTGTGAACAGTGGCACACAGAATTGTGCGAATAATTAAGAATTTTAATTAAAACTAAACACAAACTTATTTTTATTTTATTTGCAATCTACGAGCTCGTGTTTTAAACGTTTTTAAAAGGTGAAAACGTAACAATACGATTCAAAAGGTAGTCTACTTCGATAATGGCACGAAGCCGTTCTTCTGAAGAAAGCAGTGTATTCTAGGCTGACATAGAGATCATCTCAAGAATAGAATAGAAGAATAGACATGCCATAATGGTATACAGAGGGCTTGCAGGGAAATCCTAACGATGCAACTCATAAATTATTCATTGAATGTATACCACTATGGTCAGACCCATGGGGCAATTGTTGGGCAGAACAAAACGAATCTGAAAACAGCTTAATTGGAGTTGGCTAAATCCCGTCACTCATGTATGAAACTCATCATCATAATTTTTCATTACAACACTTCAGTCAGGATTACGACCTAGTTTTTCATACCAATTATGTTGTGTGTATTAATTTTATACATGAGTGGGGGACCTACAGTTTAAAGTCGATTCCGAACGACAATATTTTTGAGAAACTTTTCATGGCAATTTAATTTTATTCGCAGTGTTTTTACCAGAAATCTGCTGAGGGAATGTCGCCGAAGAAATATTTCTTCGTATTTCTTTTTGTTGAAAATGTCTGACGTGGAGTTGGAGTCTATGGCCTCACGTCTAATAAGCCAACATTGCTGGCAAAATAGAACGAATCTGAATTGAGCTCTATTGGAGTTGTCTAAGATACAGAGACTAGCGTGTGTTGGTATATCGAGGTCAAAGAGAATCTGTCCTACAGAGGCACTGAAAGCTTTGTTATAATTAAATCCACTTGAAATGGTAGTGAATACCAAAGCTTTAGAGAGTATGGTGAGGTCTCTAGAAGACAAGACGAATATAAAATTCATTTGGGGTTCAAACGAATCGATTGGTTGCTAGTTCATTCCTTAACTGTTTTTTTAGTAAGCTGTATAATTTTGATAAGTGCTTAGCAACTAAACCTAGTTACAAAAATGAGTGAAGTAATCTGGGAGCTGCATACTTTCTTAAAAGAAAGGCAGAGGCAGATGAGACCAGGAGCAGGAGTTTTTGGTAGCAGAATGAAATACTGGAGCCTACGGAAAACTTACGGGTATTTTTCAACAAGGAAAATTTACCATCGAAATTTGTGTTCAAATTAATTTGGAAAATAAGTACAAAAAACAGGACATAGCAGTCAGGCTACCATTCGAGCATTTGGCTTTTATTAGGTTATATCAGGACTGTCTGAAGAAGTTGTTTTAAATTGTGTTTAATTGGTAGTCTGGTGAACTCGCCATAGTCTAGTACATATGTATGTAGTTTGTTGGCTTGTTGGACATGAGGCCGGCTAAGACATTTCGTACAAAACGAAATAAAGGATTTTTTTATAGAGGTATAGAACTTTAAGTTGGCATTACTTTTCAAGATGGCGACCGATTTAACAGCTGTCAAGTGATTTATTCTCAGTTTGGTTTGGCAATTCATCATGAATCATCATCATGATCATCAAGTAAGGCGTAGATTCGTCGAATGGGCCCAAAACGAGATTACCGTTGTTCCCGATTTTCATAAGCGAATTTTGTTTAGCGATGAAGCGCACTTCTGGTTGAATGGCTACGTCAACAAACAAAACTGCCGCATTTGGAGTGAAGGTAATCCTCAAGTGTATGTGGAAACACCGTTACATCCAGAAAAACTGACTGTTTGGTGCGCTTTATGGGCTGGTGGAATCATTGGTCCGTACTTTTTCAAAAACGATGGTGGCCAGAACGTTACAGTCAATGGTGATCGGTATAGAGCCATGATTACTAACTTTTTCATTCCTGAATTGAATAACCATGATGTCCAGGAGATGTGGTTTCAACAAGACGGTGCAACATGTCACACAGCTCGTGCCACAATAGATTTATTGAAAGACACGTTTGGTGACCACCTAATTTCACATTTTGGACCTGTGAATTGGCCTCCAAGATCTTGTGTTTTAACACCGCTAGACTACTTTCTATGGGGCTATGTAAAATCATTGGTCTATGCGGTAAAGCCACAAACGCTTGACCATTTGGAAGACAACATTCGCCGTATTACTGCCGATATACGGCCACAAATGTTGGAAAAAGTCATCGAAAATTGGACGTCCAGATTGGACTACATCCGCGCCAGCCGTGGCGGTCATATGCCAGAAATCATATTTAAAATATAATGCCACAAGATTATCTTTCGGATAAATAAAATTCATGTCAATCGAATAATCCATCGTTGTTTTATCGCAACTTAAAGTTCTATACCTCTATAAAAAAACACCCTTTATAATAAGATTATTTTGGATGGCAACTTTCTCTAGGCAGTCTTCTGACAAAAACTCTGAGAATGTAAAATTTCTAAAGTATATGTTGTTCGGAATTTTTAAATTGTTGGCCCCGTCTCTCACGTATGTATAAAATTAACATACACAGTATATGTAGGTGGTGTTAGAAGCCACCTGTCTAAAGGATGGTAATGGCTAATTAAGTAAGTAAGTGGTATCCAGATCATCTCATTCAGGCCAAAATAAGTTGATAACCATCGACCTATAATGCTTGTAATTGACAGTGATGGCTCGGGTCGATGACATCGTCAGTAAACATTTCCACCACACTTTTTTTTGTTCACGTACCCATTACCTTAAAAAATCTAAGCGTTAAATATTGATTTTTAAATGAGAATTAGATGCCAGTTGCCAACTGTTCCAGAACTTATTTATCGAACACACGTGTTTGTCCAGTGTCATCCTAATTTTATGGATGTGGACCGTTGTCAACTGTTACAGTCAAGAAGGCGATGCTGCCTTCCTATGCTGCTGGTCTGTATTAACTCCACTTAAACCTTTCGTGTTTTAGTGTAATTGTAAGAAGGAAATATGGATGTTGGAATATTCAAAATTTAAAAGAAGGAAGAATAGAGCTAAAATAATAAATAATTTTCTGTTGCTTTATTTCCTTTAAAATTATTCCAATGCTGTAGTAAATAAAATTGAAAATTTCATTTTAAACGCTTGAGTAATACGCTTGCCATCATCATCAATATTTCAATAGCCCAGGCCATTAAGTTGTATTCGTTGTAATTTGTTTAACAATTCATTTCGTATTCATATTTCTATTCTATTCTATTTTAAAAATAAATAAATTGTAATATTTTTTGTCATGAATATTTTAACACTTGATGATGTCCTCGTTGTCGTCATTTCGCTAAAGTGACAACATATTGCTTATTTGCCTCAATACCATGACAACAATGTAAACATTTGAGCTGGTGTTGCTGCTGATGTCTCATCCTTATCCGCCGTCTTACAATTTCTAAGTTTTTTTTCTTCTCTTTTTTTGTTAAAGGAAACGTATACGACGATAAAATGTTGTCATTCAAATTGGAATACTTGCCGGGTATTTCGTTTTCGTTTGCTCTCTTTTTTTTGAAATGAAATGAAAAATGTGTATGAATGTTACACTCTCTTGCTACACATAGCATTACATTGTCCTGTCTGATTGTCCTTTTTTTATTTCCTTCAAATATTTTTCAAAATATGTAACTACAATGTATGTGTATGGGTATGAATGTTCTGTTGATTGTTGCCTTGTGTTTGTATGAATTTCTATTTTATTATGATTATTGTCGTAAGACGTTAAAGTCATATCCATAGCCATGCTTTAAGAGTCTGTTCTGTTTTCTTTTTCTTTCTTTTTTCTGCCAATTTTAGCTGTGGCAAGTTGTTGAACGCGTGTCTAAAATAAATTCAATTTTCATTTCCATTTTCATTCTTTGCTTTTTCATTTCAAAATATTAGTTTATATTCTATTCTTCCTCTTCCTTTATTCTTATTTCATTCATTCATTTTATTTCATTTGATGACATTATCATTTGACAACCATCATCAACATACATACTCCTCCAATACTTTTTGCTCCTATATGGGATATTGTAAGTGAACGTCCGTCCATTCGTTTGTAAATATTATTTTACTTCGTTGGAATATTATTACACAAATTGTTGAAAATATTATAGAAAATTTGTTAAGCTGTCAAATGTAGACATTATTGTTATTGCCAACCAAAAATATTGAGTTTTTTTGAAAATTTGGAAATTTATGGGAGATCAACCAAACATGCATTGACTAGAAGATAAACAGTGTAAGGTTTCCGGTTTCTACAAACATTCATGAAAAACTATACGAATTTAAATAAAACCTATTAATTTAAAAATATATTCTTTTCACCCAAACAGGCGAAAGTAAGTAGCGTGTTGGCTTATTAGACGTAAAGCCAGGGTTCGAACCCCAGGCCAGATATCAAAAAGGAATACAAAAAGTATTTCTTCGGCGGCTTAATCTCAGCAGATTTCTGGCAAAAACTCTGAGAGTAAATAAAAAATGCCATGAAAAAGTTTCTCAAAAATCTATCTTTCGAAGTCGACTTTCAACTGTAGGACCCGCCACTCATGTATAAAATTAACACACACTACATGAGTGGTGTGAGAAGCTAGACGGTAATTCTGACTGAAGGGCTGTAATGGCCAATTATGTACGATGTAATTAATCTTGTGTTTTGTAGCAGTCAATAGGCTGCTTATTTCAACCCGTATGAATACTTTTTCCGGTGTTACGTAAAGTCGTTCGTAAACAACAACAACAATCCAGCCACAAAAGAAAAGAAGTTTCATTCTATATATTCTAGGAGCCATTCAGACTGCCAATATCCATACATGACAGTTCATCCTTATCTTCCATGTAGTAGGCACCCAGGTACTCCTCCGACCAAGTGCCGGACATGTCCACAATAGGTGAAGAATAGTCTCATCTTCCATTCATCTACACAGCTTCTGCATAAATCATTTGCAAGGTGTCCAAGACCAATATGCCTCGCATGTGTTCCTATAATGTAATGCACCGTAATAACCCCGACAAAAGTGCTGAGCCTACTTCTTTGGAGTTTAAGCAGAGTAGCCGTGCGCCTCCTATCCAGCCTCGGCCAGATCTTTTGCGCTTTTGACCAGATCTGCTGCCCTTATCCGAAGTCGCCCACATTCTGTTGACGAGATTTACGGTTGCATTGTCACTTATAGGCTTGCAGGTCCCCAAAGGAATCCCCAATGTAGAGAACTCAGCAGAGAGTTCGATGGTCGATGATGATTTTCAGTCCGTGAACATTTTGGTCCATTTTCAGCGCAACCTGAATTGCTGACACCTCCGCCTGAAAGACGCTGCATTGATTTGGTAGTCTTATAGACTTGGATATTCCGATTGATTCCTAATAGATAAAAATTCCAGCGGCTCATTCCAGTCCCTTGTAGGTTCACTGAACTACTCCTCCAGTCCTCCCTTTTCGGAATGGATGTCCTAAAGTTCATTGAAAAGTCATATCGCGGTGTCATGTAATCATTGCTTCCGACAATATCAATTTCTCCAAGTATCTTTGTATGACCAATGCCCGATGCATGCCATTGTCCAGTAGCCCAGAGACGTCTGCTAACCTTAGCCGCCACGCTCCTGCAGTAGAGGTCAAGCGGTAGAAGGTATACGATTATCTCCAGAGCGATCGTGGGAGTAGTGCTCAGAGCACCACTGATAATTATACAAGCAGATCGTTGTAACCTGCGTACAAGGTTCAAGTTCGTTAAATAATACGTACATGGGTTTGATTTCAATAGAACCTTTTCCCAATAATTACAAAGAAGAAGCCTATTGATAGATTCACCGTGGTTGTTTCATTCCCAAAGCTGTTCCTAAGCTGATCCAAATTTGATAATTCGCCAGCTTTATTTTGTCTCAAATATTGTCACATGCATTTCCGTTTTTTCTTTTTTCATTCGGAGTTCGAGATATTTAACCTGGAGTTTGATTGCGGCATCTACTTTATTATGTTTAAAAAAATTGTGGAATACCTTGAGGTATTGTAAGTATATTCTGTTGAATTTTTAAAATATTCCGAAACTTTTTAAGGGGCATGGTTATCTTTCCCTTGAACTACTTAATGTTTTAAATATTTTTTCATTTAACATTTGCAAGTAGAAATTTTAAACTTTTTCCCCTTACTTATGGGTATGTATTATGAGCAGTTGTTATCTTAAAATGTAAACATTTTTGCCACATGACTGATTTTGTTTACTTTTATGGCCTTCTTGATGTATTAAGGGCCTACAAAATTCCAACTAAATTTCAGTGTTTCTGTTTAATCAATTCAAACAACTGTAGACCCGTTGATTATGCTCATAACTTAATTCATTCGTATGAAAGGTTTTATACGTTAGATAAAGAACAAGAATTTTTTGTTTTTTTGCTTTTGATTATGATGATGACGGTGTTGACGTTGATGATTGTAATGACTAAGATGAGGTCCCCATCAAACTGATGATGGTCTGTTCGTTGGCTAATAAATAAAAATGACTGAAGACAAAATGAACAAAAAAAAAAAACTTTCAACAGATTATTAAGCATGAAATCTATAAATGCAGGTTCATTTTTCCTTTTTTTTTGGTTTGAGAGAATTATGAAGTACTTAAAATCCTTTAGAAAATCCCTAATGTTGTCAGGTAACCACGAAATTTTCTTAAGAATTTTAAACCTCAATGGTTTGATGGTTGTTTGATGGTAGAGCTTTGGTACAGTGTTCTTACATTTAAGGGGGGAAACCATGAATATTAAACTGTCACCATAGCCACATCAAACAGTAGCTGAAAACATGAAAAAAACACCTTAAAACCTCAACATAAGAGTTCATTAAGACGTCTAAAGTATGATTAAAACCCAGATAAGCTAGAAGACATCATAACATTAGTATCAGCTCCTTGCATTTCTCTCTATAGACAGCAATTGTTTCTTGTTTGCTGCTGTTTAATGTTGTCTTTGGCCATAAAGAAGTTTAAAATTTTTTGTCTTCTTCCCTTCTTCTTCTTAGCTTGTTAGTTGCTTAAGTTATTCAAATCTGTTGTCCTTTAAAAAAGTTTAAAGTTTTTAAGAAGTTTAAGGGAAAATGTTTTAACAAAATGCTGCATTTTGTTTTATCTCTTTTCTGTTTATAGTCCATGAAAAGTTAAAAAATATTTTTCAATAGTTTTTGCGTTGAAACTACATACTTTACTTGGCTTTTTAGAATGTATTTTTAAAAGGGCAATTACCTGCAATGAAATAATAAAGCTTAATTAGTTTAATAATTTTATAAATAAATAAATGAGTAAATAGTTGTATAATTGTAAGTTTTTCGCAAGAATTTACGGAAATAAAAAGTATTTTTTTAATTATTATGAAAAAAAAATATTTTTTTTAATCATAAAAAAACATTTAATTTTCTATCCCCTGAAATTTTTTATTTTGTAAACGACTCATGTTAGGAGAAGTAGACCATCATCTGTAAAAAGTATTGTTTAATTGGGTCCTATATAAAGTCCCGTTGAAATGCCGATTGTGCTTACTCCGACATTTATCTATAATCTCTTTTTCTTTCTTGTCATTTGAGCTCCTGCAAAGGTCGCTGTAGGTCTCCATGAGATATCAGCAATAAATCGTTTTTCGCTAATCATAAGTACTCATGAAATTTTGAATGTAAATGAGTCAACAAAATTGAAAGTTAACTACTCTGATTCATTCGTACTCAGTACAACATTGATTTATACATAAGTACAGGTTGCAATGAGTGTGCGTAAAACTTTAACATCAAACTCATACCATTCGAAATATGTTTGATTCATAAGCCTACGCATTTAGATTCATAACTTACTATACTTACAATATTTATAAATGAGTCGAGGGACTCAAATCATTCATTAAAATTTACGGTCTTAGTTGTCAAGCATTTACAACAAAAGGAAAAAGACACACAAGCAAAAAAGACAGAGCAGCAGGCAGAGCAAACACACAAACATTTAGTAAGTATTTGAGTGTTCGTACGCCATTCATACTTATTTTGTGATTCGTTTATATGGAGAGTCGAAATCAATAACATCATACGTGTTGTTAAGTATGAATATCATGAGTACTTCAAACTTTGAATATGAGTAGAGGTTCCATGATATTGAAAGAAGTATGAATGCGTATCAGAAATTCTGTTGTTGATCTTTTGTCCCAATACTCATGGTTCAATTAACACACAATATGGGTGGTGTGAGAAGCTAGATTGTAAGTCTAACTATAGGGTTGTAATAACCAGTTAAGTAAATAAGTAACTAACTAAGTATGTAAAAATTTTTTCTGAGCCATTTCTAATCTGTGGGCATGCATGCTGACGCGCCAGTATTCCGTTGTAACTGTGGTTCTTAACATGGATTGAAGGTTAGATTGAACGCAAATGTTTTTTGCACAGTTTGATTTATTTAAAAGGATGCTAATATCAATTTAAGTTAGCAATTGAATCTGCTTTTAAAAGTGCATCAGTTATGTTTTTTCTTTCATATGTCATCTTATTCAGGAACCCACATGTCTTGTTTTGCTATCTCCTCCAGGCATCTAGGGATCTAATGCCTGCTTAACTGTTCCAGTCCATATATTTTGATACTAGATTTGCACAGCTAATGTTTCTATGACCACTATTTCAGTTGTAATCTAAGATTCCACATTCAACTTTGTCGCCTGATGTCATATGTCAGTAACTACTTGAATAATCATCTCTCATCATTATCACAATATGATTTCTTAGGTATTTTTTATTTATTTCCATCGTAAGAAAAGGATCGCAAGCGGATTAAGGTATCGAATTGTTAATAAAAAGATCCAAATCAACCACAGCTTAGATATTGACATGGCCATGGCTTCTATACTTCAAGGCACTTGTGGGGATCAGGCTGTTTGGCAGCTTTCAAATGTTTTCTATTTGTGGCATTTTTTTTTTTGGTGTGTAATGAGAATTTCTTTATCTAGGCCTACGCAAATACTGCTTCGGATTGAAGAACAGGGGAATAGGGAAATTTGAACATTTCGGAGACATTTAAACGGTTTTATATGCCACATATAATGTCGCCAACAGGTATTTCGAACAAATAAAAAATTTCGATGATATCTCAACCACACTTGTTTTATTAAAATTTAAATAGAGAAAGACCTTAATGAAAGACCCGATAGTAATTAAGTTCTCTATCGTTTTTTGTACTACTTATTTCTGCTATTGGTATCAGTAATGCTGTCAACCATCCTCCTTCTTGGAGTTACAACAGTTTCCTTTGTAGTTTTATTTTCAAGTTGCCGTTGTCTAGTAAGTAGTAGTGTTGTAGTAGTAGTCGGCTTGTTAGACGTAAGGCCGTGGTTTATTGGAGCCATAAAAAATGAAAGATGACAAAATATTCCTTCGGTGACTAAAAAAATTTTAGTTTATCCATCATATAGCACTTGTGTTTTAATTCACGATTGCAATAATCAGAACTTTTTATTTTCCATAGACATGGCATTGATTCGTACAAGTCGAGAAATTCTTCCCAAAATTTTTTATCTTTCAGCTTCATTATCACACAATAATTATTTTAGGCACAATATATACAACGTGAAAAATTATATTATATAAATTATAAATATATCAATTATACACAAGCTTGCTTGCACAAACATAAAAATATCAAATTCCTTTTGATATCACACAATCAGCTTGTAATGGGTGATTTTTTAGGAGCTATAGGAAAATTTTTCAAAAAAAAACACATAAAATTCAGAAAAATGAAGAAATCTTTATTTGAATCGGTCCATATAATTTAATGTTTGAAGATTATTTCATGCAAATGTTGACCGCGACTGCGCCTCAAATGGTCCACCCGCTTAGTCCAATATTGGCATACTCTTTCCAACATTTCGGCCAGTATCTCACGAATAAATGCTTCAATGTTGTCTTCCAATGCGTCAATTGAAGCGGGCTTGTCTGTATAGACATGAGCTTTAACATAGCCCCACAAAAAATAGTCTAAAGGCGTTAAATCGCACGATCTAGGCGGCCCCGAACGTGAAATAAAATGTTCACCATACTCGCCTCTCAATAAGTCCATTGTTACGCGTGTTGTGTGGCATGTGGCACCGTCTTGTTGAAACCACATGTCATGCAAGTCAAGCTCTTGCATTTTGGGCAAAAAAATCTCACGGTAGCGCTCACCATTCACAGTTACGTTACGATTCGCAGCATCTTTGAAGAAGTACGGTCCAATGATGCCACCAGCCCATAAACCGCGCCAAATCAATGCTTCTGACTGATCTTCACTTCAAAATCGACAATTCTGCTTATTTACGTATCCATTGAGCGAAAAATGAGCTTCGTCGCTGAACACAATTTTTCGATAAAGAAGTGGATCTTCGGCCAATCTTCCAAGAGCCCATTCACCAAAAATTCTGCGTTGCGGTAGGTCGTTCGGCTTCTGTTCTTGCACCAGCTGTATTTTGAAAGGCTTCACACCTAAATCCTTCCGCAAAATTTTCCACGTTGTTGAGTAACAGAGGCCCAATTGCTGCGAACGGCGACGAATCGATAATTGATGGTCATCGTTAACACTGGCCGATACAGCTGCGATATTTTCTTCAGTTCGCACTCTACATAAGCGTGTTGGTGGTTTAATGTCCAACAATGTAAATTTGGTGCGAAATTTAGTCACAATAGCCCGAATAGCCGCTTCAGTGGGTCAATTAAACTGACCATAAAATGGAAGAAGCGCGCGATGAACTTTCTTAACAGAGCACGCATTTTGATAATAAAATTCAATGATTTGCAAGCGTTGTTCGTTTGTAAGACGATTCATGGTTAAATTATAGACCAAACTGAAGATGTTTGACAGTGAAACAAAACACGAAACGTGCGTGAGCTGTTTAAACCAGTGTTGCCAAAAAGATAGTAGCTAAAAAATCACCCGTTACAATCGCACCACAAGCCCATATACGTTCAATTGGCTTGCACAATCACTTGATTGTGCCAGCGAACTTGTGTAGTGTATGGGCCCCTTAAGTTTTATTTTAATTTTCTCCTCGATTAAAGTTTTTATTGGGAATGTGTCGCTGGTTATAAAAAGAGACTTCCGTGAAATATATTGGCTTCCTTTGATATGTAAAAAATTTGAAAAAAAGGTCACGCTTACAAATTATGATACATTTCCACTTAGAGAATTTATTATTAAAGCTGATAAATTTTTTAGATGTACTTGCTATGAAATACAAGCTTTTAAATATTTTTCAAAAACATCGAAACATAGGACATGCAGTTGCCATTTTTATTTACTTTCATCAACGAGACAGTCTCAAGTGACTTTTTAATGCACATTTTACTCTACCCCCCCATTAGAGAAGTTTTATTTTTTATTGTGTTCTTTTTTTCTTCAGTAAAGTGCCTTAAGGATTTGAAAGACTTCTGAACACAATCATTTCCTCGTAAGCATGGTCTCTGGTGCTCCAAAAAAAAGAAACAGAAACTCAATTTCAGCAATTTATTTCAAGGTTAAAGATTTTTCTCGGAATGATTTTATTTCAATGAAATTATGAAACTTTTCTTATATTTTTCATTTTCATTTCATTGGATTTTTTGTTGTTGTAATTTTTCTATAACTTGCCCCAAGTCATCATTTATTCAATAAACCAAGAAAAATGCTGTGTATGTGTGCGGTTGGAAGAGAAATATTTTTTTCAATTTTCTACTCCATAATGCTCAATATATTCTCTGCTGAAATCTTACGATTGAATTTATTTTGACTTTCTTTTTTTACTGCTGCTTGCTCACTCTCTCTCTCTCTTTTACTCTCTCTTTGTATGTGGTTTTTTCTGTGGCTTGGTTCTAAGAGGTTAATATATAACCTTTGGCTCTGTATACCTATTTTTTTATGATAATCATTTTTGTAACAATTTTTTGTTCGATAAATTTTATTTTTCCCGAAATATTATTTTCAAAATTGAATTGAATTGAAGGTTTGAAGGTCATGTTTTATGTACGAGTCAGCGTCAGACTCAAAGTCAGAGTGTACGTTTATTGTAGCTTAAGGTATCTTCGTTCTTCGTATTGTACTTCATATGAATTGCTAATTTTAGTAGTTTTTTATACAAAGAAAGTGGAATAGAAAAAAATCGAAGTTCATTCATATGAGCGTATGTGTGTGTAAAAGAAAACCACAATTTTCTTTTCAAGTGATTTTTCTAATATAATTTATGAAAAATGAGGAAATTTTATAAAATAAAAGGGTTATTGGGTTTTCTTTTACGGCAAGTTTATAGCATTTCAATTAGCCTGGGTTGTGTGGGTTGAAATAGTGGTTTTTGGAAATGAATTTTAATTAAATTTTCCAAATAATAAGCCAACAACACACATGAGGACTATTTTACGTCATATGCCGTAATTGCCCTTGGCTACATACCCTAGGTTCGAGTCCAGGATAAGAAAATAATTTTTTTAAAATGGTTTTTAAGTCGTCATAGTCTAGTAGGTGGTGTGTTGGATTATTAGACGTGAGGCCATGGTTCAAAGCCCCGGGTCAGATATCTCCAACAAAACTAAATTTGAAAAATTTTAGGCGACTTCCTCTCAGCAGATTTCGGACAAAAACTCTAAGAGAAAATAAAATTGACATGAAAAGTTTTCTTAAGATGTGCCGTTCGGAGTCGACATTAAACTGTAGGTTGCGCCACTCATGTATAAAATTAACACACGCAACATCAGTGGTGTGAGATGCTAGGCTGTAATACTGACTGAAGGGTTGTAATGAGCAATTATGTCGGTCTTAACCTGTTTTCGACAGTAGTTTTACAACGAAAATATTGAGCAGATAAAGGTTTACAAGTCTCAGATATCATCATTCAAAAGTTTTCCGATAAATCGAAATCTTCGGTCGTCCCTTGCACTAATCGATTACTGTAGTTCTATTCAATCCAAAATAATACCTATAAAGACCACGGCAGTGCGATTTCGGTTATCAGAGTACTACATATATTTTGATATTAATGAACCATTTGATCGCTTTAGTAGAGAGTTATACACTAAACTGAGACTGTAGACTGTAGTCGAATCTCTGGAGGGGATAGAACTCCTTATATAGGTTCCTAAATACGAATGTATTGAAGCTGACAACTAAACTGAATTCAAATGAATTCATATGTAAAATAGACGTTTCTTTGCCGTGTGCAAAAGTAATGGTTTCGCACAGACACTTTTCATATTTACACAATAAAGACAGTATAATGAACCTATTTGTAGAGAAACCAGCCAGATCTGATGCAATATGGATATAAGAACCTCATTTATAGTTATAATAGGGACACTTGAATCCACATGATTATGCTCTGAAGCTCGGAATATCGCACAATGACTTCTGCAGAAGCTATAATCATTTAGTAGAAGAGGCGACTTCTCTGTCATTGTCCAACACTTGGGTACCAGAGACAAAGAATTCTTGGGCACCTATAGTTTGTTAACAAAACATAGAGATTTGTAAAGAATCAACATCTTCGTAAAACTATCAAAATGTTTGAGAGATGTTAGCTAGGAGTTATATAATCGAGCAGGTGCCATGAACTTTACATGATGGTTGTAATTTAATTTTTGTAATTTGTGAACCAATAACCGAGCATGGTATTCGAATTTTAAAAAATTGTGTGACCTCAATTTCTTCTCTACTAAATAAGCCATTCCGAAAGCCCGCTAATCTGTCACCCCACAGATATAATAACATCAACAACGAATAACGTAGTAAAGTCAGGTATTGTCAGCTCTTATAAAATGTAAGATTTAATGACCACCTTTTGCTCAGTACACCTGCTAAGCAGATAAATTTGATAAGCATTAGAAAAAATCGTTACCGTAAAGGTGTTTTAAAAGAGTGTTTTAAAAGTGTGTTTTAAAAGAGTGTTTTAAAAGAGTGTTTTAAAAGTGTGTTTTAAAAGTGTGTTTTAAAAGAGTGTTTTAAAAGTGTGTTTAAAAAGAGTGTTTTAAAAGTGTGTTTTAAAAGTGTGTTTTAAAAGTGCATTTTAAAAGAGTGTTTTAAAAGTGTGTTTTAAAAGAGCACTTTTGCGTTGATCTATAGCTATGAATGAGACACGGAAGCACCTCTTTAGCCTTGAGACAAAGGATTGGTCGGATTTGTGAAGCGGATTTAAAGAATCTTTTTCGAAAAAGCCGCAGCTAGTTTTATTATTTGAGGATTGAATATTTTTTTATGATCATTTTAAACAGATGATGGGTTTACGGTGTTGGGATTAATATGGTATGAATAGCAACTTTTGTTGCCTAAAAATAACGTCTTTTGCGGACATGTAATGACTGTAGTGATATGAAAGTTTTGGCGAAGTGCCAGATATTCATGTAGGATATTCATGTTTATAACGCCTGTTTGTTGCGCAATACTCTTACTAAATAGTTCGATAGTCTGATTTCTTTATGGATTGAGATAAAATGAAATAACTTAGAAGACAATCTCATCACAGGGATTGCCAGCTGAAAATGATAACCGAATAAGAGAACGCCTAACAAATGTATATGGAGCCAGATTTAACCCATGATAGTCAGTATTTAAAAGAGAAGACTCCTTAGAGCTCAAATCTTCTGCATTTCATCTTTGTATACTTTTTGTTTTAATGCTTCCAAGTGTTCCAATTTAATTCATTTAATTTACGCTGTGTTTTCATAAAAGTTTTCTAATCTTGAATTTACTTTCAGTTAATAATTTTAAATGTCCACTTTCATGGTGGGGTTTTTTTGCTCTTCATTTATGCTGCTGCCTGTCTCTTTTACTCTTGCCACAAATGCTTCGTGTGACTTAAAAACGAAATCGTTTTTTCCAACTGAATATTTACAACTTAAATGTGGGAGAAGTACACTTTACATGATTTGCATAAAAATTCGTTATTCTTTTTTTTAACTAAATATTGTACAGACTTTTCTTTAATTTTCCATTCGCTTTATGATACCAGCAGTAGTAGTGCATTTTCTTTTCTGGTTAGCTACACTTACATGTGGCAAACTGCTACTCTAACTGTAGTGTAAATGCATTCACATCCCTGTATCTCTGTACGGATATTAGATTTTCCATTTTAGAAAAGTGTTTAAAAAGGTTTTTCTTATTTTGTTCTTGTTTTATTTTTTCTCTCTCTCTATTTTTAATTTTTAGTCTGGTCTGTAACAGCAAATGGGGGAAAAAAGCACAAATGTAATAAGAAAATAAAGAAAAAAGGAATGAATTTTATTACGAAAACCGCAACAAGATCTAAATGTACTTTCAACATAAACTTTTACTCGCTTCTTTTTTTGCTCTGCTGTTTTCTGTTAGGAAACGTTAATAAAAACTGTGATAAAAATAAAACTTAAATGCAATCTCGTTGCAAACAGTAGCAGAAATATGAAAGAAAAATAAGCAATAAGCATTAGAAAGTATGCAATGGAGAATAATTTTAAATTAAAGCCATAAAGTAGGCAATAGAAATTTCGATTTAATTAAAACCAGTAGTTCTTACAAATTATAGAAATAATAAAAATTTTAAATTAATCCAAAGGAATAAAATTTAATACTCAACGCTTGAAGGTAACTCAAATGGCAGAGTCCAAAAATGGTACTTAGCTAGATAAAAGAAGAGAAGTTGGGTTAGACATACTTAAATCAGATCACTTTAATTGTCTGCTTAGTAGACGTCGAAGTGCTTTCTCCTTTCTTCTTCAAAGCTCTGGACATGAACCCCACAAGTGAAAGAAGGTTTTTCTCATTTTCCTCGGTATCCTCGGTATCGGTAGGAACAGACTTTTCACGCGCCCTTTATACAGCTTTGCTGCTCTATTCTATCGATGTCTGAAGTCTCCCATATGGCATTGAGAAAGTCAATAACATGCCTCCAAATAGGTTCACAATGTACAGAACTTACAGAAGAGTCCGTTGGTTATACCACGCCTGGCCAATTTATGCGTCTTACAGTAATCTCGAGTACCTTTGAGTCCCTGTATCCATATGATATACATGTTGTATCGCTCCGCTATCTCATTGATAAACTGACGACAGCTCAAAACCGTACTGGAGTTCGCTATGTAAAATTCCAGGTCTGTGACAGCCATCTGGCTATCAGAAATCGTGCTAATGTCTGTTTCAGATATATTTTCATCCTCAATAACCCACAACGCAGCCTTTTTGGTCAAGACTTCCACCTTCAAGAAGCTGTATTGTTTTCATAACCTTTTAGAGTGAATTATACCTGCCTCCTCCGAAAAAATTCTACCACACTCTGTTCTATTCGGTAGCAAAGTATCAGTAAAAATTGCAAAGGAGTTGTCGTTGGTATGCGTTACACAATTTATCCAAACCTCTCTTCCCAGAATGAACTTTCAAAATTGCCTTTAGAAGTGTGATGACACTTCTCTTGAGAGTTCAAAGTTTCTTTAGGATCTTCGAGTATCTAATTTTTGATTCTTTCAGCTGCCCACTCACCTACAGATTACCACTATTGTAGACTACTTAGTGCTTACAATAAAGGTCCAGCGGAAAGAGGCCTAAAATTGTCTCCTGTGCAGACGTAAGTCTAGTTTTTTAGGCAGCAAACTTTATATACGAAACTCTGATCGCCATTGAGATATGTTCACTTAAAAAATGTAGCAACGAGAAACCAAGAAGCTTACAACAACCCAAATTTTATTGCATACACTTAGGAGCAAAATAACCTCAAGTCCTCTGATTACGCAACAACAAAGTCGCCTGGCCAATATAACAACTAAAAATTAATTGCTGGATATAAATTGGGTCTTAGTTAATGCAACTAATTGTAGGATATTAAACAAATACAAAGAATATGAACCAAAGAAAGTCCTGCCTCCCCAAAGTATGCAACAATTAACTTAAATTTCTTTATGCGCCTTAAATTTTTCTATTTTAATGGCATTGTTGTTGCCTTCAAGCATGCTCTAGTTTTGTGAGCGTTTCTTGGACTTGCTATTGCTTTTGTTGTTGTTGTTATTATTATTATTATTGTTGTTGCCTCATATTATTTATCGTTAAAATTAAACGCTGTTTACTGTCATAATTACACACTCATTTTCTCGTACAAGATATTGCTGCTGCTGCAGCGTTTAAAAGAGAGTGTATAAAACATTATTTATGTTGACTGTCCTCACAGTCTGCCTCTCTCACATGCCGTCTGGCAATTGCACTTCATTTGTTTTGCATTTTTTTCTTTCTTTGTTCTGTGTTTTTTATATTCTTGAGTTGAATTTTATTGTTTATGACAGACCAAGGCAGAGTATAAAAAAGCGAACATAAAAGCAAAATGAGAGAAAGGAAAAATCTACTGGTATTCATTTTAATTGTTGGCTGCATTCACCAGAAAAGAAGAGAGGAGAGGAGAGGAGAGAAGAACACTTTGATACAAAGAGCTTAAGATTTATTTTATTTTCAACACAAAACAATAAAGCGCTTTTTTTGGTGAATAATTTTTGCTATTTTGTTGCCTACTTTAAGGCTAATGTGCTCATTTTTTTACCCTGAAGCTTGTTTTGTTTTTACTGGCATATAAACAATGGTTGCTGATGCATTTTTGAGATGAAAAACAAAGAAGAAAATGGTTGTGCAATAGCTTGTGTTTGAATTCCATAAAAATCTTCGAAAGTAATGAAGCAAAATAATTGATTGCATTGGGTTTGAGTTGTGTAAGCAGTAAAATGTAAATGAGCAGCTGTAATGAAACTGAAAACAGTGGAGTGGAGTTTTGACTCTTGAAATAAATGTTTCTTTTTATTTTAAATTGCTTTTCCTATCACTTAAAACAACTGCTTTTGAGAAGCTTGGAGAAAATAATGTTTTTGTCCTGGAGTTGATTTAAATGCCTAAAACTAGGCAATGCAAAAGGGTTCAAGGTCTTATGCCTAACCTAAGCTATTAAGCCGGTTGCATTTAAGAGATCTAACTGTACTTTCTATAGGAAGTCTGTGCCTCGTACAAACATTTTTGACTTCTCTAACCTACTCCGCTGAGGTTAGTTATTCCTGTAAAACTTCTTTCCAAAAATATTGAAATCCTGAGCTTAGAAAAGCTTGATGTCACCACATGCCTTGTAATCATATCATCTATGATATGCGATTCAGCAAAGTGTACCGTAAGTATGCTCATTAGTGTGCTCAACAGTCGCAATACGCTGACGGTTTTCTTCTCGTCTGCATCGCCCTGCAATATCTTTAAAGTTTTTATAATTGAGTCATTATTCTCCAATTGGCGTTTAGGTTAGGCATGTATCTGTCCAATCTGTCAGTACGGGGACAGCGCTTATCCTTTGCATCACAACGGGCCTTTGGTATGAAAGCTACCACTGCAATCTACACCATTATATCGTGGTGCAACGTTTGTGGTTTGGTGATTCGTATTGCACATATATTTCAAGTGGTTTGATATCCCGTTCTGATTGCGTTTCGTTTACCTAAACAACACATTTTTTGAACATTCTGAATTATTCTGTTGTACACATTTCCTGTCTTAGAATATCCAGCACACTACTGTGGTCAAACAAAATATCTCCGGTGAAGATATTATCGTACTTTCTAACAGTCAGGCGTTCACAAGATACTGTGGATCGAAGTAATAAATTGTCGAATGGATTGTCATGAACATCTCAAGGATATAGCGGATTGGTTCGACGTCCACATCATGTAAGTGCCACGACGTGATTGTATTCCAAACTGTTTAACTGGCCAGATGAGGCACAACCACAACCATATTTTCGATGAATTCTCTGCTTTGGAAATCCCTTTGAAGGCCTCCGAACTTATAACTGACAATATGGCTATGGATTCCGTTAACGCCAGATGGGTGGCTTCGGATATGTACAGAAAAAAGCTGAAATTCTGCCAACTAGTATTCAAACGGCTCATGATAAATTTGCTTAAATTTGAAAGGAGCGCCCTTGGTATGATTATTGGAGTTACTACCAGACATTGTATTATGAACACACATTCAAAGCATTTCTGCCTTGGACACATGGCAAATGACTTCTGGAGGAGCCCCAGAGATAAGAAAGACGAGGAAACTATTCTTTACTTATTGAGCACATGCCCAGAACTGTGTCATACTGACAATATGGCTATGGATTCCATTAACGCAAGATGGGTGGGTCAGGGGCACATGAAACATTTTATTAACCTTCAATAGGGCGTCCTCGGTATGGTTACTGGAGTCACTATCAGACATTGTATTATGAACACACATGCAAGGCATTTCTGTCTTGGACACATGGCAAATGACTTCTGTAGGAGCTCCAGAGATGAGGAAGACGAGGAAACTATTCTTCACCTATTAAGCACGTAGCCCGGAATTGTGTCAAAGCAAAAAAGACACCTTGCGGTCTACTATTTGGACAATTTAAATGAATTTTAAATTATAGTCACCGTAGTCGCCTAATAGATAGTTGGCTTATTAGACGTGAGGCCTCAGTTCAAAACCCAGGATAAACATCTCCAACAAAATGAAAAAAAAATATTTCTTTTGGCGACTTCTTCTTGGAAGATTGCTGGCTGTTGAGAGTAAATAAAATTGCCTTGAAATGTTTCCCAAAAATCTGTCGTTCGGAGTCGACTTTAAATTGTAGGTCCCACCACTATAGCATACATAATATAAGCAGTGTGAGAAGCTAAGCAGTCGTAATCCTGACTGAAGGGTTTTATTGACCAAATATGTATATACGTATGTAAGCAATGACAGAAATGGGTACTCTAAGCCGCTTTGCTACATTACCTATCTCTTTCGTTTCTGTAGAGAAATTAATACCGCGATGAAGTATTTCTTTGGAGTTTTTATTATTTCCCTGCTTTGTTGCCAGTTAAACAGGTTGTTGGTCTGTTGTTGCAGATTCTAGAATGATAGGGTTACCATATGTAAGTAACGTTCTCTGTGAAAATACTTACTTACATATGTGTTCATAAATGTATGTTTGTATATATGTATTTAAGAGAACCATAATTTACTTTCAATAAAAAATTTCTTTAAAAATTTCATCAGGATATAATCAGGGGAAACAGAAGCAGTTTCAACATTCTTATTCACTTCCTTCTTTAAAAGAAAATGTTGGAATTTTAAAAGCGTAAAAAATATTAAAGCAGACAAGCGGACAAGCAAGTAAAAGCTAAAAAAAATTTCTATTTTTCTCTCCTTTTTTGTTTCTTCAGAAATTACACAAAAGAAGTTTCATTATAACAGAATAAAAAAAAACGAAAAAAAATCAGAAAGGCTTAGTTTATGTCTTTAAACCTGACAAATTCTACAAAAGCAAGACCCTTATCCAACTTTTTAACAATTTCTTTTTTTTTACATTTTTTATGCTCTTAAATAAAATTTCTAAGAAGATTGTAACAAGTTTTTTGCCAACAAAAAAGTTTCAGTTGTTATTTACAATTTTTATTTTCATTTCTAAAGGCAAAATTATAGAAACTAGAAAAAAGAAAAATAAAAAGAAAAGGAAAATGCAAATTTTTCCAACTAATGACTGACAAATGTAGGGTTGCAAATGTTTCTTTTCCATTTATAAAGAGAAGGATTTAAATTTAATAAAGATTTGGGCTTTTAACACAATACAAAATGTAATAATGGAAGCCTAAAATTAGGCAATGGAATTTTTTCGTATTTTACAGGTAAAAGTAGACTTTAATAATATTTTCTTTTTATATTTATTACAAAATAATTACAAATTGTTTTGTAAGTGTTATGAAATAAAGAAATTTAAGAAGAGTTTTCTGATAGAAATCAAGTTCACAAGCTCGACACTGAAAGACTAAGTCACCTGATAAGCTTAGCAGCCGGCACTACAATTTCAGTAGGTTGTGATCAGCTGATGAAAAAGCTTAGAAGTATTGTAGCAGTCTCCGTAAATACAGACAGACAAAGTTAAAAATAAAGTGAAACAGAATGGATTTTATATTGATTATAAGTATCTGGTCGCCTATTGACCTGTTAGTTTAATTTAGGGCTAGCAAAACATATGATCGCAGCAGTACATTTGCAAACCAAGGTGTCTCTAGTTTTCGGAAAGATAAATGAAACAAAAGTATAGACTGGGTTCCAAATGAACAAGGAATGAATAAGTAAATAAGTTCTCGGGCAAGGGCTGTTTGTATAGGGTGGGCCATTTCAAAGTTTAAATTTAAAAATGCAATAAGACAAAAACGGTTTGAAATTTTTCCAAGTTCTGGTTAGAAATGTAATATTATTTTATTCATATGGCTGCCTCATCTGATTGGACCAATTTTCTTGCACTTTTTCTAGGGTATGACATCATATCTCAGCAATGGTATCATGAATGTTGTCCTTCAAATGCTCAATTATCTCTGGTTTGTCGACACAATACTTTTCTTTAACAGCGCCTCTTAGAAAATAGTCCAACGGTATCAAATTGCAGCTTCTTGGCGGCCAATTGACATTAGCATTTCGGCTAATTAAACGGCCATCAAACTTTTGATGCAATAAATCGATGGTGGGTGGCATGATTTGTGCCACTGCAAGTTGCACCATCCTGTTGAAACCAAACATCTTTCACATCAATACCGTGAAGAGCGGGTACAAAAAAATCTGTTCTCGTGGTGTAATAAGTGTCTTCATTGGCCGTAGTAGTTCTGCCGTGTTAATTTTCAAAGAATTATGGGCCAATGATTCCTCCGCTCCATAAGCCGCACCAAACAGTCATTCGCAAAGGGTGCATTGGCTTATATAAAACCATGTGTGGGTTTTCTGAGTCCCAAATACGGCAATTTTGCTTATTAATGTACGCACCAAGAAGAAAATCATCCGAAAAGATGATTTTTTTTGGTAAAATCCTCAACACCGTATAGTTTCTCGTTGGCCCATCTAGCGAAACGAAAACGAAGTGGATGATTATGAGGCTTTAACTCTTTGTAAGGCGTCATACCGAGATCTTTTAGCAAATTTCGACGTAAACCGGTGCGCGAAATGTTCAATTCTTGAGAATGATGACGAGTTGATGTTAATGGATGCTCTTGCACACTCTCAGCCATAGCTTCGATATTTTCGGGTTCGCATTGTACGGGCACGCTCACGTCTTGGCGCGTTAACAATGAAACCAGTTCCACGAACTTTAGCAATAAATTTTCGTATATGGGGCACTGTTTGTTCTTTTCTGCCACTAAATTTTGTACGACATTTTCGTGCAATTTCAGACAAAATGTCTTTGTTTTTTGGGAATAAATTCCTAATAAATCAACGTTGCTCAAGCGTAAATCCTTCCAATGTAATCAGTGGAGATAATATACAGAATTTTGTGATAGAATAGAATAACATAAGTATTGCCAGATTCGAAATAACCAATGGTTCAAATTTAAATAGATAGATGGCCCACCCTTTATTTTTAATTTGTTTGTAATAGTAGTCGCCTAGACTAGTTGGTGGTGTGTTGGCTTATTAGACGTGAGGTTTCGGTTCACACCCCAGGTCAGACACTTGCAACTAAACGAAATATGAAAAAATATTTCTTCGGCGAATTCCTCTCAGCAGATTTCTGGCAAAACTCGGAGTCGACTTTAAACAGTACGTACCGACACTTATGTATAAAATTAACACACACAACAAAATGGTGTGAGAAACTAGGTTGTAATCATAAGCGAGCCGTTGTAGTGACCAATTATATATGAATGTGTGTTAGCTATGCACACTTCCTTGAGGATAACGTTGGCTAGACTTTTGCTGTCAACGGTGAGCCTTATAGGTCTATTAAGACCATCTTCCTTTAGCCTCAACAAGAGGGATATTCTGCACGAGCAATTTGAGTGTAATTAATATTTCATGCCCTCTTTAGACATTTTCTGATGGTGTTTTTTCAGTCGTAGGTGTACGAAAGTAAATCACAAACCACAGAGGTTCTCAGAGGCAACATAACTCATGTAATGGAACAAATTTAGTACGAGCTATACGTCAGAGCCATAGAAAGTTGTACATTTGGTAAGCACTCCACGCAGAGACATTTCAATATTATATTCCACACATCATAGTATAGTGTCAACATAATCTTTCAAACGAATAAAAGACTTTGGTGATATCTCACACAGAATGTTTTTGGTTTAAATTTTAAGGTGGAAAGTATTTAAGAAAAGACCCTACCATACACAAAAAATTATTGTTATTAACATAAATATTCTGAATCTGTGTGCAAACGTACATGCAGTTCAATGACCTCCGATGAAAGCACAACGTGTTGCAATTCTATATTTGAGAACACATTATCCAACTCAAACCTTAAATTGGTGGTTAATGATAAGGTTTTTATCTTATCTTCTAGCCGCCACACTGTGCTTTAAATTCAAACTTAAAAATTCAAATAAAATGGTTCATCTATGTACATACAGTAAGCGGCAAAAGAAATTGTACACTAAGGATAAAATTCTTACAATCAACAAACTTAACTTTTAGCATTTAAGGAGTGTGCCCGAAAGAATTTGTTAATATTTCGATTTTTTTTTAAATTTCTGTTTTGTTTCAATTTTAAAAATAAAATTAACGGTAATTTATTAATGTATACTTTTTTAATGTATGTTTTTTTTGATGCTCACTGTACATACATACATATTTCCGTTTATTTTTATGCTCAAGGAATTCCTGCTTTTTTGTTTTGTTTTGTTTGGTTTTCGTGTTGAATATGTTTTATTTTTTGCTTTTGATTTCATTCTTTTGTAGTCCCAACCAACTATTCACACTTTTTGTCAAATAAAAATGATTAGAAACGTGACTAAGAGCTCAACTTTTAAAAAATGTTGAAAAAAATAAAAAAGAGCTTACACACACATACACATACATATACAATGTAACAATATTTGCTTGTCACCCCACAACTTTAAATTTCATTTTGGATTTATTTTTTTTCTCATCCTTTTTTTCTCTTTTTTTGGTGAGTCTTTTTTTTTTGTTTACCACTGTTGCTGCTGCTGATGCTGTTGTCTAGATGGTAGTCCTTTTTTTTTTTTGTAATATTGCTGGTGTTCATAGAGTGCATGCAGTCTATTCTTTTTATAGACTTCCGTTTTTTGTTTTTACCCAACTTCCCTTATATGCTGTGTTAAAAAGTTTAGAATAATCAACAGCAAAAGTAATGCCTGACAGTATTGCAAATACAAAAAAAAAGAACAACAACAACAGCAAAAACAAAAAAAAAAAAAAATAAGGAGAAATTGCTATAAAAAGGACACATTTTGGTTGTTGTTGTTTTCCTAAATTCCAAACAAACAACAGAAAAAATGAGCCCCCCGAAAAAAATAGAAGAGGAATTGTTTGGGTATAAAATGTGTTTGTCGCCTTTGGGTTATTTTTGGTTGAATGATGTACAAAAAAAAACGAAAAAACTGCCGAAAAATAAATTTTTTTTAAATTTTTTAAGGGCGGTTTATTTTCCCTCTAAACTAAAAGTTTTAGTGGGGCTGTTCACAGTATAACAGGAAAGAAATTTAAAATTTTGGCAAACATTTTAAATAAAATATAAACCTCCTTTATAGGTCAACGATCATTTATTCAAATCATTTTATTTAAAGTGGTATGCATAAGTCGTTCTAGTCTACTAGGTAGTGTGTTGGTTTATTAGGCGTGCGGCCACAAGTCTCCTTTTTTCGGTGACTCCTTTCAGCAGATTTCTGGGACTTCAGGTCAGACATCTCGAACAGAATGAAGTATGAAAAAATATTTCTTCGGCGACTGACTCTCAGCAGATTTTTAGCAAAACACTCTCTGAGAGTAAATTAAAAATTGCAATGAAAAGTTTCTCAAAAACCCCGCCAGCTTACCCTATAGTACTTGGCTACATGAGATGATGAAGACATTTCCCGGATACTCATGCTGTATTAAGACATGGAAAGGGCATAATCCAAGAAAAACACAGAGAGCAGTGCAGCAATAGGAGACAGAAAGACATTGATTGCTTGGCGGGAGCGTATTTTGGAAAGACGATAAGTGTGCAGAAAAAAATGCACAACGAATATGAAAATTAATTAACGAACATAACAAACATCGAGTTGATATTAGTGGATGGAAGCTTTTGGATAATTGAGGCTTATAGCCACTTTAGGTGAGGTTAGCGGGTGGCCTGCCTTTTACGGGCAAGTTCACTTGATGACCCTTATGGCCCATTGTGGTCCCCAGTGTGAGCTCAACATCCTTTGTCATAATCCGTTAGTGGTAGGTTTGAACCATCCTGAGCTTCAGATGAATTCGGCCAGTTCCCTAAGTGCCACGTTCGCCATCCTGCCCCATATCTTTAAACAATCTGTCGCCAAAAAACCGATAACCTTTCTGAAGTGTTGGGCACAGATTCCGATGACAGATTCAAAAAGATGTCGTTCGAAATCGACTTTAAACTAGGTCCTGCCACGCATGTATAAAATTAACACGCATACACCATATGGGAAACTAGGTTGTAATCCTGACTGAAGTGTTATAATGACCCATTATGTATGTAAGAATGAATGTATGTATCACACTGTCCAGAAATAACGTGAGGATACTAAGAGACCTTTTGACAGAACACTGCAGACTCAAAGCACACTTATTCAGAACTGGGATTATCTTGAACCCAACATTTCGACTCTGGGATAATGCGAATGAAGCAGTAGAACGTCTTCTTGGATCATGTCAAATACCTTCGAATATATCAGGTCATGGGTTAGGGAATGTCCTTGTTTACACTGATAAGCATCCTGTAGGTTATTAGAGAAATACACTTGGAGGAGTGTTGATTATTTAATTCACTTCCCTTAGAGAGGTTTATCGATTATCAGAGGTTTGTGTATGGACTGGTTTACAACATTTTTTCTAGATTACATTAGTTGTTGCATAGCTTACCATCTAGCTAATCTAGCAGAATCTTATCTAAAGTTTCAATAGAACAATTTCTAATTACCTTCCAATAGACTCCTCTACTGTCTTAACATTATTCCTTCGTACGTAGTATTTCTCAGGAGTACATTTATTTTGATTGCGTTTCTAATTTTATGACATTTAATTATTCACCTCACATTCCGTTTCAAATATCCTTTTTCTATTAGTGAGAATGTCTTTTAAGTAGTTTTATGGCTTAAAACTATAAATTGTTTTAAAATACATTTGTTGAATGGGATTTTAATGTTGGCTTTAAGCCAAAAACTACTTTCATTTCGTTTCGACGTTTTTTTGCTTTCTCCTCTCCTCTGTTTTCCGTTATAAGAGTATGGTTTGAAAGTGTTTTTTTGTTCTTTCTTTTTGGTTGGTTTATGACCATTTTTGTAAACTGAAACACGAGTTGGTAGCATACTTTTTCTCTCTTTTTTTTGTTTGGGTATTTCGAGAGTTTGGTTGCTTTTTGTTTTAAAACATTTAAACGTAGAACTAATTACGAGGTGGCATAAAAATAATGTTTGAAGATTGAAAGGTATTATGTACACTCGAATTAGTTGCAAACAGGTACCTACGCATACATACATACATAATTTGGTGATTACAACCCTTCAGTCAGGATCATGACGTAGTTTCTCACACCATATATGTCGATTGTATTAATTTTTGGCCATGAGCGTCAGCACCTACAGTTTATAATCGACTCCGATCAACAGATTTTTGAGAAACTTTTCAGGGTAATTTTATTTATGTACTCACAGAGGTTATGCCAGAAATCTGTAGAAAGCAAGTCGCCGAAGAAATATTATTTTTCTTTATTTCATTTTGTTGAAGATGTCTGACATAGGGTTTGAACCGTGGCCTCACGTTTAATAAGCCACACACTATCAACTACACTACGACGACTTCAGGTACATACAGAAGAGAAAATTGATATTCAAAATCGACACTTGATAATGACTTTCTCGGGACACATTGGATTCGCTTGAATCTCATGTGGATTGTATTGCCCCAGAATTTGAAATGCGTCCCATCGACGAATATGATTTTTCAATAAAAATGTGGCTCAGTTTCCATCCATCGTTGTCTATAGGCCTTTATGGTGGTTCGGCAAAACAGACTGAATAAAAGATCTGTTATCAGTTGTCATCCTATTGGAAAACACGTTACAAAACTAATTCCAATTCACCTTTACTTAGCTTCTTCTAATACTCTTGTCTTCTAAATATTACAAATTTTTTCTCGTCTGTGATAAATTGTTTGCCAAAACACAATTTCGTTATTATTTTTGCCATTCCCTGTATAAAACATAGTGAGATAGTGAGATAGTTAGCGGAAATAAAATGAAAACACATTCAATATAAAGTGTTATGGTCAGCAAAAATTTTATGACTTCACATGGAGCGTATGAGTAATTTAGATTTGTATGAAATAAATAAAAATATTACGTATGCGCTACCAAGTGTCATTAAATTTCAAAATAAAAACAGGAAATATTTGCAGTCTGATAAACGTTGCTTCATATTTATATCTTCAGAAATAAATTTATTTATCTTTACAGTTAAAAATACATCATATTTAAATTCATCATTCAAAGTCGCAGGGATTTCTCAATTCATGTTTCTTAGGTCACATTTAGAACCTCTTTATAAAAAGTGCTTTTAAAACCCCAAGGTTCCTACCTTTCAAGCAAGCGGTAAAGAAAAGTTTAACCATTGGCTGCTCGTGATTATCTATTTACAATAATTTATTTTACAATAAACAATATGGACTTGAATGTGATGAAATATGTGACTAGATTGGCGCTGTCAAATTTGTTCAATACTGTATGAAACGGCTCAAGTCACTGAGAATGATTGCGATACTTGCGCTTAACTCGAGTATTATTATTAGAAAGGCTATGCTATATACTGAAACAAGTAAAGACAGAAGATTGATATGAATAGGCTGCATGATTGGATTTTTATTTACAAATTCAGATAAATTCTTCATCACAAATCTGATGAAATATTTATTCCCAAATTCCAATGAATTCCTAGGAACAAATTCGAAATATAACCCGAATTATACTAAAAAGGCATACTTGGTGCTCTTTTAAAGTAAAAAATTTACAGATTTAGAAGAGAAGCAGTGGCTATATATGATAGCCAGTCACTTGTGTAGAGTTTCCAATGGTAGCGATTACATACATACATAAATTGTCATTGCAACTCCTTAGTCAGGAAATGGTCGTGCACCCGGAACACCTTGATTTGTACACCGACTGCTCAAAGCTTGACAGCGGTGTTGGCTGCGGAATCTATTCTGGGGAACTGGACCTGAACATTTCTCTCTACTGTAGCGTATTTTAGGCGGAGGTGATGGCCATTTACCGGGTCGCTCAATGGATCCTTGTTAACGGTGCTTCTTTCACCCGCGTCTCGGTCTTCTCCGACAGTCAAGCCGCCATAAGATCTCTGTCGGGTTTTGTGAATAACTCCAGGATCGTAAGGCAATGTCGCCACTGTCTCGACCTTCTTTCTGAGCGCTTCAGCGTCTCACTGGTCTGGGTCGCCGGGCGCAGTAATGTTGTGGGGAACTGTATGGCCGACGAGCTCGCCAGAGCTGATGCACTTCTTCCGGAATCGTCTTCGATTGAGTTAGGCATGCTACTTGCCTCGTTCAAGTTGGCTATTGTGCGGAAATTCTTTCGAGACGCCAACCTATCCTGGGTCAATGAGGAGTTCTGCTCACCTGGCCCTTGATGGATAGTAGGCGTACGAACTAGTTGCTTGGACTTGGTCGTAACATCATCTCGACCACATTGGCCGTGCTTACGGGCCATTGCGTTATGGGCAGACGCGCGGAAAGAATGCCGCTCCCATTCAACGACTTCAGATCCGCTGAGGAAGAAGAGACTATGATCCTCTTTGTGACATGGTCAAAGCTACCACTACGACCTAACCTAACCTAACCTTAGTCAGGATTACAACCTAGCTTCTCGCATCTCTTATGTTGTGTGTGTTAATTTTGTAAATGGGTAGCAGGATCTTCAGTTTGAAGTTGACTCCGAATGACAGATTTTTAGAGAAACTTTACAAGGCAATTTTTTATTTACTCTCAGAATTTTTGCCAGAAATCTGCTGGAAGATAGTCACCGGCTACGAGAACAAACAAAATTGTGGAATTTGGGAAGATTACAATCTAAATAAGAGTGTCGTTCAAGAGTGTTTAATGTCTCCGGAGTAAGCCACTGTTTGAAGTGGAGTTTGGGCAGGAGCAACCTGCAGTCCCTATAACTTTATGAGCGACGTTGGCCAGGCTATAATTGTCAATGGCAAGCACTGTAAATTGATGATTACCAATTTTTTCCCAATTTCTTTTACAATCTAAATAAGAGTGTCATTCAAGAGTGTTTAATGTATCCGAAAAACTGTTTGACGTGGAGTTGGGGTAGGAGCAACCTGCAGCCCATACAATCCATACAGTCCATACAGTCCATTGTATGACAACGGCAAGCTCTGTAGATTGATGATTACCAATTTTCCCCCCTTTTTTTAAATAATCTAAGCACCAAAGGTATGTAGTTTCAATAGGATGGCCCTACTTACCACACAGCTCATGTCACATTGATATTCTCCACAAATGAGTTGAGAGCATAGTTTGTCTTGTCGCAATTGTAGGTGAATAAGCCACAAACGGTCTGCCACAGTTGTTCTCGAAGCCAACATGACCCACACACAGCTCATGTTACATTGATATTCTGCCCGAAGGATTTAAGGGCATAGTCACCTCACGTTAGACTTTGTCTTATCGCAAGATTTTTGGATCTGGTTATTCCGCTACCCTTTAGAACGAGCACTATACCAACCTCATAGCATTATCGGTTGGCAGTAGTAGGAAGTATTGTAAAACCACTTGTAGAAATTGTCATCAGCGCGCAACATATCTCCAAAACAATAAAAATGTTTCAGAAAATAAAATCTAACCCAGTAAATGATTGAAGTTATAGGCATGCAGTATAGATAATACATGCATGACATCAAGCCCTACCTCATCAAGCATTTCATAGAGATTATTAAACAGCAATTGGCTTGCACTTGGCTTTATCTTGATATGAAGGAGCTGAAAGTAATTCAGTCTCTGTCTTCAATAGCAAAGAATGATTAAGAAAGAAAAAGCATACAGTATTGTAGACCTGGGCCAGTTTTGAACGTTAAGATCTTTTTATGCTTGACGCTTATAGCAGTGAACAATCGTTCTTAATAATGTCTTTGTATCATTGTGTTCGTTACAAAATTTGATTGGTTTCGTCATAGCGCCTACAAAATCTAATTTAATTAAATTTATTTCGGCCGCGAACCAGTTTTATTGTGCAGCAAGTTAGTGAATTCAATGCTCAGATCTGAGTACAGCATTTTCACATGTAATCCTCCTCACTTCTATAAACTTCTCCAAAAAATAGTTTCGCAACCAGTGTTTTATTGAGTGTTTTTTTTTTGTATTTCATTCCCGTTGTATACATTGTATGGAGTTGTGTATGTAACTTTATATAGAATTTCTGCCTTTTAAAGGTATTTCCAGTAAAAATCTTAAAATAAATGCAATGGTTTCTGTGGTTGTCAGTTTTCCTACTTTTTTCTTTCTTTTTTCTCTCAATCCTTCCTTTATAAGCAGGGATTATGTTTTACTCTCTCTCCTAAGCTTAAAGGGAAAATAATGGATGCAATGAAGTGAAATGAAAACTTAAACACACATGTGTTCCTTTATTACAGGATTTTCATTTCAACTCTCTATTTGTTGTAATTTTACGTATAGGAGAGCATACACATACTAATAGAGGATTAAAAATTATGGTAGGTAAGGTATGATGGAAAAAAAGGATTCTTCTCTACGTTTTCGCTTTCAATAAAAAAAATGTTTGAAATTTTTTAAGACAAATTACCATAAGAGGAGGCAGTATATATACGTTTGGGGGACCAACTCCTTTACAAATCAACTGAGCTTAGTTGATGCGAAAACCTATTTACGTGCCATATTTTGTGTAAAATGTAATCCATCTGAGAAATTAGAGAAAAATATGTTGCTGTAGTCTAGTAAGTATTGTATGGGCTTATAGGCCACTGGTCCCAGGTCGGACATTTCCACCGAAACGAATTATAAAAAAATATTTCTTCGGCAACTTCCTCTCAGCAGCAGATTTCTGGCAAAAACTCTGAGAATAAATAAAAATTGCAATGAAAAGTTTCTCAAACAGCTGCCAAGGCGTAGTTCCCCTCAGCAGATTTCTGGCAAAAGCTTTTAAAGTAAATAAAATTGCATTGAAAAAGTCTCTAAAAATCTGCTGTTCGGAGTGTTCGGAAAATTAATACACACATCACAAGTGATGTAAGAAGCTAGGTTGTAATCCTGACTGAAGGGCTGACAGGATTACGAACTAGCTTCTCACACCAATTATGTTGTGTGTGTTAATTTTATACATGAGTGGCTGGACCTACAGTTTAAAGTCGACTCCGAACAACAGATTTTTGGGAAACTTTTCATGGCAATTTTTTTATTTACCCTCACAGTTTTTGCCAGAAATTTACTGAGAGGAAGCCGCCGTATTTTTGTTTTGATGTCTGGCCTGGGGCTCGAATCCTGGCTTTTCGTCTAATAAGCCACCACACTACCTACTAGACTACGGTGACTTCACTTACTTCACTTTAGACTGAAAGCACACTTATTCAAAATGTGGTGTAATTATCCGCTGGTATTCAGTAACTAAGCCTGGAGGTAGCCAGGCTAAGAGCACGTGATCCAACATGATCTTCAGACTACAACTACCACTTTGCTGTAGGCATAGACAGCACTATAGAGTTTATAGTTGTGGTCAATATTGTAACCCCTTAAAGCAGATAAAATATTTAAAATCATCTGCGTTAATCTGTTAAAAATTTTCATTTCGATGATAATATTATTACGTTTTTAAAACGTTACGTTTAAAAACGTTTAAAATATGAGCTCGTATGCTACAAAAAAAAAATTGTGTTTAGTTTTAATTAAAATTCTTTATCGTTCGCACAATTCTGTGCGCCACTATTCACAACTTGATGTAAACAACAACAACAACAACTCTTCATTGTTATTCCTCTGTTTACACCCTTTGCATAAACAATAACAATTTCTAGACAATTGTTCGGCAGATCTTTGTAACGGAGATCTTCAAACCACGATTATTCTATTCAAACGCGCCGCGTCTTCACACAAGACTGACTGAACTTCACTAACTCATTCGCCTGCTTTGCCTTGCCTTTCAAATGGCAAAGTAAACAGTCTGATGAATGTTCGTGGCAACGCCTTCTCGAGATCTTTATAAATGTAAATATCTTTGCTTCATTATTGTTGTTTGTGTATTTTGTTTACATTTATTCTTGTAGTGTTTGTTGTTGTATTTTTGTTTACTTGTTTACGATTTTTTATGCTGGTGTTTGTTGTTATATTACGCAGTGCGATAATTTGTAAACAAGTTCATTGTTTTTCTTTTTGTAGGTTCTGTTTATAATTTTAATGTTAAACGATGTAAAAGCAAAACACCAGTATCTGGATTTTTTTCATTTTCGTAACAATATTGTTACCCACTGTAAACATAGTATATTTACACACATATTTGTTTCGGTTTCTGTTATCTATCTACGCCGTATAACACACAGGTAAGAATGTACTCCCCCACATAAAATACACTCTTCTCGGCTGTTACCGTATATATGTTAGCAGCCACATCGTCCAGCGAGGTATAGGTGTTAAAAGAGAAATCTTTGTCTGTTAGAGACTCAGCAGAGTTACGTGTAACGAGTATTTGTATATAAAATTAAGTAAAGATTTCAGCATGAATTCATTTAACAAAAGGATTTCGACATTGTTTGATTTCGACATTTTGCAGGAATTACAACAAAAACTAACTAAACCGTAAATGTATGTATGTAACAATCTAAGTACAAAAGCTTACACATACATACACACATGCATACATGCAACACAAAATGTTCATTTACTTTTTGAAAACATGTGAATACATTGAAACGGCACAATGCCTGCAAGTTTACATCACAGAGGAGCTCTTTTACAATTTAGATTGCCTCTCTGCGTGTGTGTGTTTGTGTGTGTCTATCCCTTCATCGTTTTGAAGACATCACAAATAGGTTCGCATAGAAAATGTACAAAACAAACATTTGGGTTCAAACTGAGAGAAAAAATGATGAGAAACTCTACTCCATTTAAATGGTTTAGGCGCCGAGTAGTACTTAATTTTAGTAAAATGCCAAAGTAAACCACATATGACTAGTAATTGTTTGCAACTCTTCCATTTTTCTTCTTCTACTTAATTTTTAAGTAAATATCGTACTCCCAACCATGTCTGGTCATGGTTATCAAGTACTTTACAAAAACACAGAGTCGGAGAGACAATTTGTTTGAAGTTAAATAAAGTTTTTGTGGGTTTTTGTAGCAGGAGTTGGACATTTTTCTACAGGGCTTGCAAATATTTTCTTTTGAATTTTAAATTTTGCAAATTTAAGTAAGGAATTTGAATTTAAAGAGGAACCATAATAGCTACTGCAGCTATCAGTTTCCATTGTTCGAACTGCAAGCTTCATAAACTTAAGTAATGATACAGAATGACATTCATCACCTAAAGCGTCAAATTTTAATCGTGGTTTATAAAGAGGAAATTATGTTTCTCTTTATCTTTACGCACAAAAATGGGGGAAATTAAAGAACACTGTGAAAATTTCGAACTCAAGACTGAGAACTACTGCATGACGTATGGGCATTAGAAAAAGAATAAACCTCGCTCTTCTGCTTCAGAATTAGAAAAGCATAGATTCAGTTACGCCAACTGCCGACTGCTGGCATGAATAATCTCTAGGATTTCTCTTGGGCATAAAGGGAAACTCGGCAATGAATTTCGGCTTCTCTGATGCATCATATACATGAATTGCTTTGAGTTTCACGTCACATCAATGCTTCTATTCGATTGCGTGCCTTGTTGAATTGATACCAACCAACACCTTCACATTAGTTTTGTAGTCCTTAACAATACTCATAAACACTCCTGATAAAGCAGATGTTATAACCAATCTCCACAATTCCTTAAATATATGGTAACGTCTCTCGCGTTGCAGTTAATGATAACTTAAATGAGATGGTCTGTCGCTACTTCCATGTACGATCTTTTGTTGTTGCGTTATTGGCAGATTTCTCTTCCTCTAAACGCTGCCGTTTTGTTGTTATAAAACCAGATGAGGTGTCACAAACGTTTTTATCCCATCGGAAAGAGCTTTTCTCCGGTTCATGAACTCATTGACAAGTTTACCATCTAGCCAATCTGCTACTTTAAAAGCGTAATACCAGGCGGTGAAGATTTTTTTTGAAAATACTGTTCAAAACCATGTGTGCCAAGGGCGATGCTTCAAAGATACTCGAATCGTTCTTCGACTAATCCCCTTATATGACTGGTTTTACTTGGAACAGAGGTTAGGTAGAAGACTTTGCCAACCTACTATCCGAACCATTTGAAAGTATTCCGTTCCAATTATGACTATTAGATGTACCAAGTTCCTGAAAGCTTCATCGGCTTCATCGTTGGCATTATGCCTAGTAATCGGGCCTGATCACACTTGAGTGTGGTGATATATGAGTATGATGATGATGCTGGAGTGTGATGATGATGTATGAGTATAGTGATGATGTTTGAGTGTGCTAATAACGTATGAGTGTGATCATGATGATGTATCAATGCAATGATAACGTATGTGTGTGATGATGATGTATGAGTGTGGTTATGATGTATGAGTGTGCTAATGATGTATGAGTGTGATGATGATGTATGAGTGTGCTAATGATGTGTAAGTATGTTGATGATGTATGAGTACGGTGATGATGTATGAGTGTGCTTATGATGTATGAGTGTGATGATTATGTATGAATCCAATGATAACGTCTGAGTGTGATGATGACGTATGAGTGTGCTAATGATGTATGAATATGATGATGATGTATGAGTATGGTGATGATGTATGAGTGTGCTTATGATGTATGAGTGTGATGATAATGTATGAATGCAATGATAACGTCTGAATGCGATGATGTATGAGTGTATTAATGATGTATGAGTGTGATGAATGTATGAATTTGGATTGCATGCAACTGACTATAATCTGATATCGACTGTACTCGTTGTATCTCCGGATATTTGAATGTCCATCCCTGTATATTCAAGGCATTATTTTTCTTTATCAATTATTATGAGGAAATTTGGTATGCACTTCATGGCTATTGTAAGGTTTTTAAAATTGTCGCTCTATAAAAGATTACACAGATCATTAGCCAGCCATTATGAGGATTTAGAGTTGCGAACAATGAGCCAACGGGTAATTTTATTTAGGACAGTTCTTGGTGGCTTAGTCTTGTGCTTAGCCTAGACTGTTGTAATAGCTGACATCCTGATATCGCTACCGTCAGATCGGGTTTAAGCATTTCTGTATTACGACAAGATTACTGCCCATTAGCGAAGGTGTTGCGTACTAGGGAATGTTGCTTAAAAGTGTTTCCACTTACTTAATTGGTTATTATTACCATTTAGTCAGGATTACGACCTAGTTTCCCACATCATCCATACTGTTTGTATTAATTTCATTCATAAGTGGCGTGACCTAGAGTTTAAAGTCGACTCCGAATGACAGGTTTTCAAGAAACTTTTCAAGGCAATCTTATTTTTGCCAGAAATCTGCTGAGAGGAAGTAGCCGAAGAAATATTTTTAAGTATTTCGTTATGTTCGAGATGTTTAGGCTGTAGTTTGAACCACGGCCTCTCGTCTAAAAAGCCAAAATACTAACGAAGTCACCGTAGTCTAGTAGGTAGTGTGTTGGCTTATTAGACGTAAAGGCACGATTCAAACCCCAGGTCAGACATCAGAACCAAATATGAAAAAATATTTCTTCGGCGACTCCCTCTCAGTATATTTCTGGCAAAAACTCTGAGGGTAAATAAAATTGCAATGAAAAGTTTGTCAAAAATCTGTTGTTCGGAATTAACTTTAAACTGTAGGTTCCGCCACTTTAAAGCGATTATTCTGATGCTAACAATATTCCTCCAAATTAAAACGCCTTGTGACCTTTAAACTTTGATTACCCCAAACAAAATGTCAGCAATTTTTTTATCTTTATAAACCCAAATGGTACAATGACTACCACCATAATGCTGTTGTTGCTGCTGCTACCACCTTTCACTTTAGTTGCCCTTTCAGTGTGAGTGCGTGCATTATTAGCATTTCAGTGCGTTTATTTATAATTTTTGTATTCCTTTCACTGGCTGGTTTGTTGTGAACAAAAGGAATGTTGTTGTAGCTGTTTCTCGTCATAGTCACAGACAAAGAGAAAATGCAACGAAAATATTTCAGCAGTCAGTAGGCAGCAACAACAATGTTATTTTAAACATTTCCTTAAGTGTAACGTTAACAACATAACAATTCAAAAAACGATAGGAGGAGAACGACAGAAAAAGGAAAAATATGTTGCTGTTACACTTATACAAGCATACATACATATGTACATGTACTTATGAAGCTAAGAAGAAAAAAGTGGACTTTAAGACCATGAGTGCTGGGTTCTAGAAATAGTAGTACAAGAAGAAGAAGAGGTACAAGAAAAAAATGTCAACAACATTTTCCTTCACCCACATTTTTACGATTTTATTAAGCAACGGCAATAGCAACGGCAATAGCAACGGCAATAGCAACAGCAGTAGCAGCTTATGTAGCTTCTGGAAAAAAATTAAACAACTAAATTTTCCACAGAGAGAGAGAGAGAGAGAGAGAGAGAGAGAGAGAGAGCAAGAGAGAAATGAGAACAACAGCAATCTTTGGAGAGATTTTTTTTCGTTAACTGGGTACTGGCTTTGGTACTCTTGTATTATTAAAGCTAAACTTACGAGCGAAGAAAATAGTAAAGTTTTGTTGCAACAAGATGAGAAACTAAAATAAATTGTAAAGAAATGAAAACAGCAACAACTTATTTATACTTTTATGTTGTTGCTGATGCTGCTGCTGTTAAGAAATGTTGTAAATGCGTTAAAGTAGGAAAATTGCAGACATTAAAATTGCCTTAAGCCACTTGTTTGCAATAACAAAAGTAACAACATTTTTTTCTCTTTTTTTCTTACAATGACAACATAACAGCAACACAACAACATAACAGCATAGAGTACACACAGCAATAATATTTCCTTAAATAACAACTTAAATGCAAAAAAAGAAGAAATAAAAGTTAAGAAAAAAACATACACTAGTGCAGCCATATTAAAAGAGAAAAGTGCAGACAGATGAACAGATGGATTGGTTTGAAAGTATGTGAAGTATTTTTTGAGATTACGAGGGTGGTAAGAAAAGAGGTCAGCAATCGTTTGAAGTCCCCATAGTCAGTAGTAGTGTGTTGGTTTATTAGACATGAGGCCACGTCATCGGTCAAATCCAGCCTGATTTTTACGCCAGAGTCATGATAAATTGGACGTATTCAGTGTGTTCCACTCAGAGATATGATGTGAAGCATATTTGAACGAAATTATATTCGCCGTAGTTTAGTAGGTAATGTGTTGGCTTATAAGACGTGAGGCCACGGTTCAAACCCCAGGTCAGACATCTCCAATTAACCGAAATATGAAAAAAAAATATGTTGCCAGCTCTGAGAGTACAAATAAAATTCTCATGTAAAAGTTTATCAAAAATCTGTCGTTCGGAATCGACTTTAAGTTGTAGGTCCCGCCACTCAGGTGTAAAATAAACACACACAATATAAGTGGTGTGAGAAACTAAGTCATAATCCTAGAATCATTAGATTTCTGGCAAAAATTCTGCGAGTAAAATAAAATTGTCATGAAAAGTTTCTCCAAAATCTGTCATTCGGAATCGACTTTAAATTGCGGATCCCGCCAGTCATGCATAAAATTAACGCACACAACATAAATGGTATGAGAAGCTTGGTCGTAATCCTGACTGCAGGGTTGTAATGACCAATTATGTATGTATGTATGTAATCGTGCGTTAATACAGAGGCAGTAGGGTGGTATTAATATTAATAAAAACTTCTCTCCAAAATAATATTGTTACGAAAATGGAAATTGTGTTACATCGTTTAACATTAAAATGATAAACAAAAGCTACAAAATCAATGGACTTGTTCACATGATAAACAAATAAACAAAAATATAGCAACAAGCACCAGCATAAATAATAGTAAACAAGTAAACAAAAATACAAAAACAAACACTACAAAAATAAATGTAAACAAAATATACAAACAAACAATAACGTAAACAACATGTTTACATTTAAAGAGAACATTCGCTTTCGAGAACATTTATCAGACTGTTTAGCCTGCAATATAAAAGGCAAGACAAAGCAGGCGAATGCATTAGTGAAGTTCAGTGAGCCTCGTGTGAAGACGCCGTGCGTTTGAAGATCTTCGTTACAAAAATCTGTAGAATAATTGCCAAGTAATTGTTACTGTTTATCCAAAGGGTGTAAACAAAGCAATAACAAACAAAGCAATTGTTGTTGCTACATCAAGTTGTGAAAAGTGGCACACAGAATTGTGCTGACAATAACGAATTTTAATTAAAACTGAACACAAATTTATTTTTATTGCCATCTACGAGCTCATATTTCAAACGTTTTTAAAAGGGTAAAAACGTAACAACATTGTTTTCCATGTCCTGCTGATTGTGTTTTAGAATTAGAACTTTCTGCACAACCCTCGCATATTAGAGGCTTGTTTACATGCTTGCTTGTAAGCATGAAAAATAAACCGACAACCTTAAGAAAGAAACAAGCAAACAACCAAAAGCATACAACATACACTCTCAAAGATTTAATTTCAAATCCATTACTTGAGTGGTTGTGTGAAGGTTTTCTTTTGCTTTCTTACATTTCTCCCTCGTTCACCCAACCTAATCCAAGAATATAGTTGGCAGCTATAGAGTGCATGGGGGAGGGGTGGTGTAAGATTATACGCGAAATATGTACAATTTTCAAGTATTTAACAAGCTCTAAACCACCGGGGTACTTAAGCAAAAGAAAAAAGAATTGAAACGAAACGTACATAATGTTTAATGTTTAACACATTACATTAAGAAAAAAGATGGCTTAAATACCATACATACATACACTTACACACATTCAAAACTCTTAAAAGCGACGTGTAAAGAACACAAACATTTAAAGGGGTTTGTGGAAGGAAAATTGCATATGCCAACCAGGCGTATACTTTATGGAGTACCATTTTGGTTTTACTTCTAAGAAAGGTTTCTGAGAAGAAAACTGTAGTGATGCAATTAAGCTAAAGATACAAAGGCAAGGGGTTCCCATAAAGCTAAAGAGTTACTTGAAAAAATTTACCAAACCTAGTCTTAAAAAATGCTTACTTTACTGAGCATACCAATCAAGTTTATGTTTCTTCAATAATTCTTGTCATTGTTTCGCTTCTCTATTGGAAATGCCAGTAAATTATGTCAAAACCGTTTCGTGAATAGGTGTAAAATGTGTGAGATTAGTCGCTATTTACCAACACCTTGACAATGTTTGACAATTTTCCCCACCATTAGCAACAAGCAGAGTGCAGAGCAAACTGACAGCATGTATTTTTATTTTCTTACTTGCTAGTCTTCTTTAGAGTACCATGCTAAGTAACAAACATTAATTAAAACATATACAGGGTATGACTATAGTTGATGTTCTTTTGATAATTTCATTTATAAGATTGTTTGATGAACCCCAGCTTATTTATATTCGACTACCAACTTTGGACAAAGCAAACAATTTCGATTATGTACCGTAAGCTACAAAAGAAACTGTACCTTAAACAAAAATATATATTTTTATATAAACTACCGTTATTTTTATTTTAAAATTGCTTCATTGCTAGTTGAAACAAAAATAAAAAAATTACAAAAAATTTCGAAATATTGCCAATTGTTACGTTTTAACCTTTAACCTTTTAAAAACGTTTAAAATATGAGCTCGTCGATTGCAAATAACATAAAACTAAATTTGTGCTTAGTTTTAATTAAAATTCTTTATTGTTCGTACAATTCTATGTGCCATTGTTCACAACTTGATGTAAACAACAACAATTGCTTTTCTTTGTTATTGCTCTGTTTATACCCTGTGCTTAAACAATAACAATCTTCAAACCACTATTACTCTCTTCAAGCACACCGTGTCTTCACACAAGACTGACTGAACTTCACTAAGTCGTAACAGTTGAGTTTGGTGATTGTTAGAATTTTGCACTTAGTGAACAGTTTCCTTTGACGCTCACTGTAGGTAGATAGGTAGGTAGCAGATAGCAGCAATGATTCTTTTTTTCGCTACTTATAAGTACTCATGAAATTTTGAAAATGAGGGAGCCAACAGTATTGAAATTCAACTGCTCTGATTCATTCGTACTCAACATTGATTTATAAGTACATGTTGCAATGAGTATGAGTACAACGTTGACATCAAACTCATAACATTCGAAATATGTTTGATTTATACGTCTACTCAGTCAGATTCATAAAAAAATATTTATAATACTCATAAATTATTCGAATGATTCGAATCTTAATTGTTGTTGCATTTACAAAAAAAAGAAGAAAGAAAAAGACATATATAGCAAGCAAAGCAAATACACAACCTTCTAGTGAGTATTTTAGTGTTCGTACTTATACTTATTTTGTGATTCTTGTAAATGTTGAGTAAAGGAGAGTCGAAATCAACAACATCTTGCGTATTCTTAAGTATGAGTACTTCAAGCTTTGAATATGAGTAGTACGAGTATGATATTAAAATAAGTATGAATGCGTATAAGTATCAGAAATTATGAGTATGATTCGAATCTACTCATATTTTGAATACTCATTGCTGATCTCTGGTAGGTAGCCAGGTAGACAGTTAGGTAGCTAGGGAAAGAACCCAAAGCAATTGCGATTGTGATACACTTAGATTCCTTTTAATACCAAATGTTCAGTTTTCCCCTGCTTTCGGCACCCTTCAGAGTTTCTGATGAAGCGAATTTGAGTTCTAATGAAAGATCGCTCAAATCTACAGCCGCCAAAATGCCTTCTACTTCGCCGAAATAATGCTTGACATGTACCCAGTCGAAGTCGCCATAGTTTAGTATGCCACTCATGTCTAAAACTAACACACACACAACATAAGTGGTGTGAGAAGATAGGTCGTAATCCTGGCTGAAAAGTTCTAACGGCCAATTATGTAATGTATGGTCTAGTAGGTAGTGTGTTGGCTAATTAACCGTGAGGCCACGGTTTAATTCCCAGGTCAGACGTCTCCAACACAACAAAATATGAACAAATATTTTTTTGCCGATTGCTTCTCAGCAGATTTCTGGCAAGGACTCTGAGTGTAAAACAAAATTTCGATGAAAACTTTCTTAAATCTTGATGTTCGGAATCGACTTTAAACTATAGTTGCGCGTCCCTCATGTATTAAATTAACACTTACAACAAAAGTGGTGTAAGAAACTAAGTGGTAATCCAGACTGAAAGGTTGTAATGATCAATTATGTATGTATGTATGTGCCCAATAGGTGAAGAGTTTTCTCCTCCTCTCTTTACATCCATAGCTCCTGCAAAAGTTATTGCCATTTGTCCAACACGAATGCAATGTTCAGTAATAACACCAATTATCATACTGAGCCTACTCTTGGAATTTGAGCAGACTGTTTGTGAGCCTTCTCTACAGCTTTATACAGATTTGAAAAGTCATTCTGTGCATCTCCGTCCACCTAATGTAGGCGAAAATCATAACCTCATTGTCACTTATAAGCCAGTAGGCCTTGAAAAGAATTCCCAAAGTAGGCTCGAAATGTCAACAAAGTCAATAACAAGGTGCATTGCATAATTCTTCCAAAATTCTCTCCATTTTAAAATGATATCCTGAACTTCTCTGAGAAGTCAAATGGCGATATAATGTAGTCGATAATCACAATAGTCCTAAATTCCTTCAGGATCTTTGATCCATGCCACTGTCCAGAAATTCAGGACAATAAATTGACAAAATAGGTTGCCAGGACATGAGCTCACATATCTCTAATCGGGCCAAACACTTGCAATAAAGTTGGAGTTGCAGTGGAGTTGGAGTTCGGAAAATTATTAACGGCGAAAAGAAATATAAATGCAGGCATATGCACTAGGAATTATAGTGGGAAGAGATCAGAGACTTGCATCGCATTATCTAGTATTTGCTGGTTTTATTTGATTGATTGGTATAACCGTCCACATGGAAGACATATTTTATTCTTTGGCCGCTTACATCTAGCTCATATGCTTATGGCATAGAACTTTCCCACTTATAAATGCGTATGTAGCTTCCAAATACTTCTCTTCCTCTTGTGTTACATAGCTGCGTTGCAAAGCATTTAGCAAATGAATAGCCATTCGAAACTAGTATTCGAACTCTTTCAATTAAACAAACCATAGCCTTCATGATTCTGGTCACTCTGCAGCGTGTAACATAGTCTTGACTGCTCAACATGTAGCCAGAGCTCAGTATAATGGCTTACAACCATAGTCAGACTTACTGCAAGTCTCCTGGTTATTGTTATGGTATGCCTTGACTACTTATAAATACTCTTTATCCTTATATGAGCCTAGGCTTTACACATTTTCCGGTTGGGAAGTTTTAATCTCCTTGTATCGAGGTTTTGCTTAGGTTAAGCGCCAACCCTGTTAACCTACACTATTGACTTGAACCCTCAAGTTTCTTTTGGATGATATCATAGAGGGTATCCTTAAACTAGCCTCTTGTTATTTTAGCCATGTAATACGCATAGCCTTGATAACCTATGATACTACTATTCAAAAAGATGAGTAGATTCGAATCCTACTCATAATTTCTGATACTTATACGCATTCATACTTATTTTAATGTCATACTCATACTACTCATACTAAAAGTTTGAAATACTCATGGTACTCATACTTAACAATACGCATGATGTTATTGATTTCGACTCTCCAGGACTCATCGTATACACAAAATAAGTATGATTCGCATACGAGCATTAAAATACTCACTAGAATGTTGCTTTGCTGTCTTTGTCTTTTTCTTTCTTCTTTTTTTTTGTAAATGCAACAACTAAGACTGTAAATTTGGATGAATGATTCGAATTACTCGAATAATTTATGAGTATTATAAGTATTCTTCTAAAGTTATGAATCTGCATGAGTAGGCGTATGAATTAAACATATTTCGAATGGTATCAGTTTAATGTCAACGTTGTACTCATACTCACTGCAACTTGTACTTATAAATCAATGTTGTACTGAGTACGAATGAATCAGAGTAGTTGGATTTCAATACTGTTGACTCACTCATACTTAAAATTTCATTAGTACTTATGAGTAGCGAAAAAGCGATTCATTGCTGATCTCTAATACATACATAACATACATAATTGGCCATTACAATCCTTCAGTCAGGATTACGGGCTAGCTTCTCACACCACTTATGTTGTGTGCTTTAATTTTTATACATGAGTGGTGGGACCTACAGTTTAAAGTCGACTTCGAACGACAGATTTTTGAGATACTTTTCATAGCAATTTGTATTTACTCTCAGAGTTTTTGCCAGAAATCTGCTGGGAGGAAGTCAACGAAGAAATATTTTTTCATATTTCGTTTTGATGTCTGACCTGGGGGTTGAACCGTGGCTTTACGTCTAATAAGACAACACACTATCTACTAGACTTCGGCAACTTTAACCTGTGATAGCCTGATGAAATTTCAATAAAAGTTTCTCATCAGCTAGACTCGATATTAATTATCAACGGATACATCTCCACTTGTTGGCAGTATATGATTACTGCGCTCCTTAACGTTTCACATACCCCTGTGTTTATCTCCTCAGATATAGAGTATAATACTACTGAGCTGCTTGCATAGGCAACTTATTTATAATTTTCACATTTAGTTCACATCAAAAGACAGTCACAATTTAAAAAAGAAAAATAATTTATACGACTACCCTACATGTCGCTGCTTATGTGCTTGCCTGTATTTACGTCTGCTTGCATTTAAGCCTGCACTGTATGTCATTTGATAAACACTTTTCTGAGGTTTTATTTAAACATTTATCACTTGTTGTTGTTGTTGTTGTCTGTTTTATTTTTCACTATTTTTTTCCTTTCTTGCGTCTCTCCCCTTTCGTTATACAGCCTCATGATTTGTTTGGGCAAATAAAACACTGTGTGTGTGTCTCACACATATTTTTTATGTTTCTATGCTGCACTGTAATGCATGATTCTTATATTTTATGAGCACTTGAAGACATGCTTTACAGCGTAGAAGTTCACTATCATTTGCCAAAAAAAAAAAAATATACTATGAGTGTAGCATTTAAAATCGTACATAAATGTAGACGTAAACATATTCATATTGTAGGTACTTGGCAGAGGTTCTTAAATAGTTTTTATTTTTTGTGAAATGAAAAGAAATTTCATTTCTTTTGGTTTTATTGTGAGGGCATCACTGCCTGCACTTTGAGCCACACATTTAAGTGGTTGTCATACAAGTGTAGCTCATAAATTAGAACATGTGTGCTGCAACATTTTCGTTTGATCGATTTAATAAAGTAAACATTATTATGAATATGGTTCTGTTTGCATATTTCATTTGGGGTAAGAAAATATGCTCAAAATGTTATCAAATTGTGTCTATTTTATGTATGTTTTACAAGATATTTTTATTCTTAGAAGATTTTGTTAAGAAATTTGGTAATCAGACGTTATTTTAAGGAACTGAGGAAGGGTAATCACTTTCTTTCACATTTTGAACATGTTGCAACAAATGATATAAAATGCAATAAATAATACAGAAATGTGAATCTGGGCACTTTATTAAACCTCAAACGAAAAATCTGAGCTGTAAACAAGCCATCAAATGACATGATGCTTATCACATATCAAGTAAAGCTTAACTGAAGGTTCAATAACAATCTCGTTACTAGCATTGAATACTGCCAGCTATGCATTAGTCTTTCTTTAAGTTCATCAACCAAAAAGGACAAACAAAAGAATACTCAAAATACTTTCCAACCGATTTTTGAACTTGAAAAACCTTCTCAATCTTTTGCGAAGCGAAATATGGTGGCCTGATAATGTCGTCATTAAAGCAGTCAATTATGACATCATCAGTATGTACTTGAACTTACTTACTTAACTTAATTGGTCGTTACAATCCTTCAATCAGTATTAGAACCTAGGTTCTTACACCACTCACGTAAATTTTGTCCATAAGTGGCGGGACCTACAGTTTTAAAGTCGATTCCAGCTCTTGCCAGCAATCTGCTGAGGGGAAGTCGTCGACGAAGGAATATTATTACCATATTTTGTTGTGTTCGAGATGTTTTACCTTAGATTTGAACCGCAGCCAAATGGCTAATAAACCTATATACCATGGCGATTGGTATAAACTCTCTAGGTACATAGGCTACGGATTCGATGATTATGGCACACAATTAAGGGATGTGAAGACCGGCGAACTATACTCTGTTTAGTTCCACTTATCGCATGTACACAACATTGTGGTTTAACGAAAGGTTACGGAAAACATGGTAAAAGAAAAGTATATGGCTGTGTTACTAACTATATGGTGACTTCAAAGCCTAGATCGATCTAGAACACACTAACATAAGGTTTCTCCTAATTTAAGCAATAAACGAAATTATAAAAGTCACTGGAGTTTGGGAGCCTTTGTTTACTATCCTTAGACTCGTTGGTAGCACAAGCAACTCTACCCACGGTAATGAGCCTGAACGCTAAAAGGGCGTGTAAAAATAGAAACTGTGGTGATGCCAAAATCGTGGGTGTAGAAGATGGATGTATCTATTTAGTGCAGGATACCTGATATTGATTTTACAATGAAGATATTGGACACATTCTTCGATGATAATGGTTCACTCCTCATAATGAATATCATCCAAGAATTATCTAACGGTTCCATATCACTTGACAAAGTCGGATGTGGAATCGTTGCCTAACACTACTCGATAAAGATTGCTCGTATATTTACTGACAGTTTATTGCATTAGACGTTTTTCTTCACAAGAGCTTTTCGATATGGGAACAGAAAATTCAAATGAATTCATATGTGAGATTGAAATTTCTCTATAGAGAGGCAAACAAACAATCTCATACAAATCCAACTCATTTGCAAAAGATAGATGTCCCAATAAACACACTTATAAACAGGGTAAACCTAATTTACCTCCTATCACTTATATCGAGATATTGGTCTCAAAGTCCGCACTCATGGAAGCCTGGTATACCTTACAATAATTTCTGCATAAGCTGTAATAGCGAGGAAATGGAAAAAATCTCAAATCTCATGTCTTCTTTGTTATCGTTCAGAACATTTGGAACCTGAAATGAAGTATTTTTAGGTATTTTGGATAGAATTCAAATCATCATAAGACTGTAGTCAATGATACCAGCGATACCTACTAAAGCAACACTTGAGCTAACATTGGTTTATACTGAATAACGACTAGAAATTTAAATTGATTACATTTAGAATAAATAGGATAAGAGCTCGGTGTGCTTCAAACCAACCACTAACGGAGGGCTTACCTCGCACTGCTGAACAAAATGGGCCATTTGGGCTCCCGAAGGAATTTGGCTGTGAGCGGTACGAAGTTGAAATTGTATTGTAGACAATTCCGATTTTATTTTCTGGACCTACACTAGATATGATCCAAAATAGTGCAGTTGAGCGGCAATTTTACAAAAATCATAAAATTGCTATATAATTGAAGTACATATATAATAAAAGTTTTGAATGAAGCTTCAAAAAGGGTCTCTTGCCCGCAGCTGTACAGCAACCAATCTAGCCGAAATTAAATTGACCAATTTAAAACGGTTTGCATAGTTTTCGAATATTTTTCAAATATTTTTTGCTCCTTCCTCAATGACTACCTTTGGCTCATTCTTACACCATAGAATGGTGACACTCATAAATGCGTATGTACACTCAGTCACAAAAGTATACATACGGATAACAAATTTCAGAAATTTTTTAACCAATCCGTTTTCGTTGAATATATTAATTTATTTGTCTGACATCTTTCTTTGATTTTAAGACGGTCTTTTGCATTGGTTCAGAAATTTGTGAAATTTGTAAATCGAATGCATACCTTTGTGGGCCAGTGCAGGGCCACAATTCAGTTCAATTTTAGAAGTTTTTTAACCAATGCAAAAGACCGTCTTAACATCAAGGAAAGTATAAAGATTTTCAACGAAAACGGATTAGTTGTCAAAATTTCAGAAATATGCTATTTAGTAACTGTGTGTAGCTTCCAAAAAGCTCTTCTCACTTGTATTACTCATTCACCTTGCAAAGCATTTAGTAAAGGAACAGTTATGGAGGTAGCTATCTTACATACACACATAGTTGGTCATTACACCCTTTTAGTCAAGGTTTACGATCTAACTTCTCTCACCATTTAGGTTGTGTGTGTTAATTTTATACATGAGTGGCGGGACCTACAGTTTAAAGTCAACTTCGAATCACAGATTTGTGTGAAAATTGGTAATTTTATTTACTCTCAGACTTTTTGCCAGAAATTTGTTGAGAAGAAGTCACATAAGAAATATTTTTTCATATTTCGTTTTGCTAGAGATGTCTGACCTGGGATTGGCTATCAGCCATGCGAAATGTCAGGTCCCAGAGTCCTCTAGTGACTCTCATGTTCCACCTCTTTCAATTATACAAACCGATGCCTCCATGATTCTGGTTTACACTAGCATATGCAGCATTTAAAATGGCCGTGAATGTTCAACATGTAGCCATAGCCCACAAGTGGTAAGTAAATTACAGATACATACATACATAATTGGCCATTACAACCCTTCAGTCAGGATTACGGCCTAGCTTCTCACACCACTCATGTTGTGTGCGTTAATTTTATACGTGAGTGGCGGGACCTACAGTTTAACGTCGACTCCGAACGACAGAATTTTTGAGAAACTTTTTCATGGCAGTTTATTTTACTCTCAGAGTTTTTGCCAGAAATCTGCTGAGAGGAAGTCGCCGAAGAAATATTTTTTTTTTTTCATATTTCATTTTTGATGTCTGACCTGGGATACGAACCCGGGCTTTACGAATAGTAAGCCAACACACTACCTACTACACCACGGCGACTTCAAATTACAGATAGCCCAGATAAAATAGAGCAGATGATACTGCATGTTTAATCGTATGGGCTATCCCCAATGTTAATATTGTAGAAACCGTATGAATAAAGGTGCAGGAGAGGCTGTATCATACTTCTTGCATGAATGTCAAGCTCTATTAAAAACTAGACTGTGGTACATCAGTGTGATACTAATTTAACGGCTGCCTCGAAACTGTCTCTCTAGAGAATTTAATAGGTCTTGTCAAGAGTGTTGAATGGTGCTTAAGAGAACTTAAATGCACTTGGTAGTGAGTAGCTGGCCACTAGGGTAATTAATGCTTACTAGAAGTATAACTCAAACACTCAACCTATCCTATTTGACTTTAATCAGTTTTATTTAAATCAACTGTCACTATATTCCTTTTCAGCCAAAACCTAGCATCTCATTCGGTTTCCTTATTAATAACTTCTCTTATTTTTCCTTTATCAACGTTCTTATCAATGTCCTTATTAAACCATTTAATCAATCACTGTTAATATATTTTGCCAAAAACTAAAATCAATCTTTCAAATGAAACATTGAAATTTCTCTCTATTTTGCCATGATTTCCTCGTTGTAAAATATCTTTACGTTCGCTTCAGTCTTGAGTTTCATTGACAGCATCATCTTAATTTGATGATGAAAATGTGAAAATGTAACGGATTTGATACGGGGCATTAAAGGAATGTCATTCAGCTGCTTGTGTGTAAAGCTAACAATAAATTAAAACTCTAGAGACCAGCGTACCTGGGACAACAAAATGGTAGAGAAACTACTTTAGTTTGAGGCAAATGCTGGTTTTAAATTTAAATGTTCTTCCGCACACCTGTGTACCTAGGTTTACATTAAAACAGTTTTAAGTATACCGGCTGCATACGATTAGCAACGAATCTTTTTTGGTCATTAGAGAGAAGTTTTCCAGTGACAAGGAGAGACTGTATGGCTGGCTGGCTGGCTGTTAAGCTGTTTGGCTACATATTTGATGTGGTGCAAGGCATTGCTCGCACATTTCTGCAATGCAATTTATGCAACAAAGAATAAGGAATGTTGCAAGCAAATACCGTACCATACAGACTTCTTTGTAAGTGTGTTGGATTTTCCTTTTTTTTCGTTTCTGACTTTCAAAAACTAGGAGAACTAGTGGCTGAGTTTGTAGAGGCTCATGGTAGAGTAGTGTTCGTATCAGTCGGTGTTTGTATTTATTTTCAGTGTATAAGTGTGTTATTAATTTACATTTTGAATGACATTTTGACAGTTACTTTGACACTGATGGCTTCACTTTGGTATAAAACGTAAAACTATTCTTTCTCATTTTCCTTGACTGAGGCTGCCATGAGTGCCGGCATTATTTACACACAATAAAACAGGGTGTTTATCCAAAGAGGGTATACAAGATTTTGGGTATTACCATTTCAGTTTAATCTTTGTAATTTGTTTGTAGATTCATTGCCAATATTTAATATTTTACGCAACTAGCGATTGATAAGTACCTATCGGTTGCTGAAAAATTCTAGGACTGATAGCAATATATTGCTCGTTGAAGACAAAAGGAGGAGTTAAGTTTAGATGTGATTCTATGCTTTGATACCACTAATATACTACTAGTGTTACCACTACCATTCCTAATACAACTACTATTGATAATACTACTACCGCTACCACCACTACTGCTATTACTACTACTGCTGCTACTACTACTGCTACTACCGCTAATACTACTACCGCTACTACTACTTCTGCTACTACTATTACCGCTACTACTAGTACTACTACTACTACTACTCTACTCCCGCTATTATTACTGCTGCTACTATTACTACTGCTACTACTGCTACTACTACTACTACTACTACCACTACTACTACTACCGCTATAACTAATGCAGCTACTACTACTGCTAATATCAATAACTTCTACTGTACTACTTCAACTGCTGCTGCTACTACTGCTATTACTACTACCGCTACTACTACTATTACTAACATACTACTGCTACTAGTACTACTTCTACTACTACAATTACTATTACTACTACTACTGATACTATTGCTAGTATACTTCTACTAATGCTACTGCTACTACTACTACTACTGTTACTACTACTACTGCTACTACTACTACTGCTACTACTATTACTGCTGCTACTACTGCTACTACTACTTCTGCTACTATACTATAACTACATCCAATTGTACATACGATCCTTCTTATGTAGTAATTACAAAAATCCTGGCAGACACCAACTATGGTCCTTAAAGAATCTCTGGCACAGAATCCTGATTCTTTACCACTACACACCAGGCCAGTGACAATGAATGAATGAATGGTAAAGACGCTGTGGAAATTTACCACAAACCCTGCAAGGAAGGTGGAGTACTTCTGTTCCACAAAATTGGCCTTATTTTCAAGTAGCAATATCCAGTTATAAAACCTCAAAGATCCTAACGGAATTCATACCAAGTTTAAAGATCCAATTCCTTCTGCCATTCAAATCCAGACCTGAACTAAGTACAGATCTAGTTAACCAGTTCATTAGGATCACATCCTTCGTTGCACCTACTTTTTCCAGCTCATTTGGCAAATTCCTTCCCTCAATTCATTAATCACCCTGTTCCTATTCATATTTATGTTTATTATGTCCACATAAAAAAATGTTTGAAGAGCTTTAAAATACTGAATTACCCTGCCTGTAACATGCGTCTGCATGGATTTACAGGAATGCATTAGTAAAAGAATGCCAGTACAAAATGCAAATATTTTTACTCTTCAAATGTGGAGAGTCCTGGTTTTTTTGTAAAATTAGTTTTTGTTAGCGTTATGTGAAGTTCATTTGTCTGTATGTGGTTATTATAACAGGTGAGTTTTGTAACTGTTATTGTGTTAGTAAAACATATAAAGAGCATGTTGCTAAACGCAAATATTGTATATAAGCCCCTACTACGACACAAGGTAGCTACAAAATATGGTTGCAGGGATGTACAATAAAATTTTAAAAATAATGCTGAAAACGATAACTAAACTTTCAAATAATCGTGATCATCTTCTAGGAGAATTACAAGTAGGCTTGTGAGTTTATGGTTTCAAAAGTAAATTTGAATAAACCACCTGAGATTGTTAAAAAAAAATTTATTTCACTGTAATGCTCGTATCTAGCCGTTATGTGCGAAATATAACGTCCTTTAAATAACCGTCTCTGAATTAGCCGCAGCAGTTTCATGAGTATCTAGAGGATAAGTTGCAGAATGGTGACTCACAAATGCTTCTACAATACGTGCGTTGGTACACAGGCGTGACCAAATCTGTAGCGTTGTCAGTCTCTTTAAAATTCTTTATAATCTTGGCTTAGACTGTAGGACTATTATGACAATCATAATCTTCTGGAAATGCCCGAAAAGTTATTTCTATGAACAACAAGTCATTTTTATAAATGAAATGACAATTCAATCTAGAAAAACAAGTCACTTTTGTATATGACAAGACATTTTTGGATATGACAAGGCGTTACTGTAAATGCCTGAGAGTTTTTGCAAACGGCGAGGCTTTTTTTAAATAGGAAGGCATTTTTGATAAGTAATTTCTGTAAATAACAAGACATTTTTGTAAATGACAAACCATTTTTTAAATGACAAATCATTTTTGTGAATGATGCTTTTGTAAAGGACTAGGCATTTTTGTAAATGACAAGTAAATTTTGTAAACGACAAGACATTTATGTAATTAATAAGCCATTTTTGCAAATGACAAGTCATTTTTGTAAATGACAAATTTTTTTAATAACAAGTCATTTTTGTACATGATAAGTCATTTTTGTAAATGACAAAGCTTTTACTAAATATATGACACTTCTGATGAGAGATATTTCACAGCTGACAGCCCCTTTCGCGGTTTTAAATCTCTAAATAAGTAACAAGATATTAAACGTTTGTAGAACCTAAATTATCAAATCGCATGATCCCGGTGGCTACTGCAAATCACATGCGCTCCACCAAATCGCTCGCACAAAATATCCCATGTAGAATGTTATTTGTGACACGTAGCGCCGTCCTATAGAAATCATATGTCAAGATCATCCAAGTATAAGTTTGTAATCATTGACCTATTGTGCTCGCCATTGACGGTTATGGCCTGGGCAACGGCGTCATATCAAAGAAATGTGAACGGAAGACACCACTGGTCTATGATTCACAATAAAAGTAACTTTTTCTGGAATCTAATGAGGATTGATATCATCAGAAATTCGATATTTTTGTACGCATTCGTTCAGAAATGGGGCTCATCCCTGAAGATGATTTTTCGATGAAAATTAGAGTCATTTGCCAAATGCTTCAGAGCCCATCCAGTGAACACTCGTTGTCCATGGTAATTTTGTAAAATGGATTGAATAAATGACAACTAATCTGATAGATACATACATAATTGGTCATTACAACCCTCCAGTCAGGATTACATCCTAGCCCCTCAAGCCACTTATGCTGTGTGTGTTAATTTTATACATGAGTGGCGGGACCTACAGTTTAAAGTCGACTCCGAACGACAGATTTTTGAGAAACTTTTAATGGCAATTTTATTTATTCTCAGAGTTTTACCAGAAATCTGCTGAGAGGAAGTCGCCGAAGGAATACTTTTGTATTTTATTTTGATGTCTGGAATGGGGCTCGGACCCTGGATTTTCGTCTAATAAGCCAGCACACTACCTACTAGACCACGGCGACTTCTGATAGATAGATCGGAAGTTCCTTAATGCATAAATTAAGCTCCCATCTCCGGAAAACAAAGAGTTTCAGAGTTTCAAAAAAATTTTGTATGCGTTTTCCGTACTTAATATTGAACAACATTACATTGTTTCCATCCCTGCCATGATAGTCTACATTCGTATATGTGTTAAACGCACAACTACCATAATAAACTCGTGGTGTTTACATACTTTTTTGTGTCTGATGTTGTATAATTTACAATATGAATATGAAAATGCTTGTTTATGGGTTCGTTTTTTTTTTACACTCCAACACAAAAAAAAATAATTTAACACTCATGTTCTCTTTATTTATCATTATTACCCGCTCACTCTTCTTCCTTCTTCCTTTCTCACTCTTTGTTGTCAGCGAAAGGATTTTTGCGTTTCTTTTTTTGTTATCTGTTTGCCATATTTTATTTTATGTTGTCATTATTATTAACTTTACAGCTACATACCCACACATATACATTAACATATACACATAAAACACCTGATTTATATATACTTCCTTGTGCATATGTGTGTGTCTTATCATTATATTTGCTGATCCCATTCACTCAATTTTCATAAATACCTCTCAGAGTGCAAATGAAACAAAAAAAAAAAAAAACGAAAAAAAGGAAAGAGAGAGTGTATATGTTTTTGTTATTATGCTTTTGTTATTGTTGTTGTTACTCTTTTTTCTGTTGTATACTCCTCTCACTGTTGACATTGTTAAAGCCTGCTGCATAAAGATGAAGTTAAATATGATGACTGTTGTAGGCAAAAGCAAATGTAAATGTGTGAGTCTGGGTGTGTTTGTTTGATGCTGGTTAGTTCATATTGTTGATTAATATGCCTGTATAAGAGTGTATGTGTAAATGTATGTGTTTGCTTTATGGCTATACAGCAAGCATATGTTTTCTCCTTCTCTCTCTCTGTCTCTCTCTTTGTTTGTTTCAGTACCTTGGAGTTTTTTCTCTTCTTTCCTGTTTAATCATTGAATTTAAATCTCAAAACTCTTTGTCAACCTGGCATCCAGCTGATAAGAATTGTGTGCCTGTCCGGCTTTAAAAAATGCTTTTCTTTTGCAGTAAATGTCTGTATGGACAGTTTTGTTGTTTTTGTTTGGTGTGTTGAAATTTTTTTCCAGTTTTTAAAGACACTGTAAGTTGCTTTGTTCAGATTTACTGTGTATTAAATATGAACGAGTGCACAAAACTACAAATGCAAGGATACAAGAAAACAAACAAGACTGAAATAAAGTGGCGAATTTAAATAGAATTTAAGATAGAAAATGTTTCCACCAGACTTATAAGGGACCTACTAAATCGATGTTATAAAAGTGATTGAAGTATGGAACCAACAGAGCACAACGAGAGCCTCGGTCTATAATTTTATATTAACATACAGAAGTGGTCATTACAACCTTCAGTCAGGGTTATGACCTAGCTTCTCACACCATTAATGTTGTGTGTGTTAATTTTATATATGAGTGGCGTGACCTACAGTTTAAAGTCGACTCCGTACGATTAGATTTTTTTGTAACTTTTCATGACAATATTATTTACCCTGCGCACTACTCCTACGATCGCTCTGGAGATAATCTTATACCTTCTGCCGCTTGACCCCTACTGCAGGAGAGTGGCGGCAAAGGTTAGCAGGCGTCTCTGCGCTACTGGTCATACAAAGATACTGGGAGAAATTGATATTGTCGGGAGCAATGATTACATGACACCGCGATATGACTTCTCAATGAACATTGGGATATCCATTCCGGAAAGGGAGGACTGGGGGAGTGGTTCGGTGAACATCACAAGGGACTCCGCACAAATTTACACTGATGGCTACAAACTGGAGCCGTTGGAATTGGTATCTATTCGGAATCAATCGGAATATCCGAGTCTATAAGGCTACCAGATCATTGAAGCGTCTTTCAGGCGGAGGTGTCAGCAATTCAGGCTGCGGTGAAAATTATTGTGGACAAAAATGTTCACGGACGGAAAATCATCATACTTTCCGATAGCCAACCGGCTATCAAGGCATTGGATTCCAGTGTAATAAACTCCAAGACGGTGTACAACTGTCGCAGATATCTCACTTGTATCACTTGGGTACCAGGGCATAGTGATATTCCTGGCAACTGCAGAGCGGATGAACTGGCCAGAAGGGTCACGCCCATTGAACTCTCTGATGAATTCTCTACCTTGGGTATTCCTTTGGGGACTTGCAAACTTATAATTGACAATGTAACCGTACATCTCGTCAACATAATGTCGGCAACTTCGGATATTGGCAGAGCGGCGCAAGAGATCCAACCGAGGCCGGATAGGAGGCGCACGGCGACTCTGCTTAAACTCCAAAGAAGTAGGCTCAGCACTGTTATTGGGGTTATTACGGGGCATTGCATTATAGGAGTGCATGCGAGGCGTATTGGTCTTAGACACCTTGCAAATGATTTCTGCAGAAGCTGTGGAGATGAAGAGGAAGATGAGACTGTTCTTCACCTATAGTGCACATGTCCGGCATTTAGTCGGAGGAGAAAGAGGTACCTGGGTGCCTACTACATGGAGGATATGGATGAACTGTCATGTGTGGATATTGGCAGCCTGAGTCGCTTCATCGGAAGCTCCGAATTGTTCCTGGGATAGGGGAAATGAGGAACTGTGGTATCACAATGGTCCCTGTGTGCGGCTTAAGAGTGTCCGCTCATGACTCCCTCGAGGAGACAGCCACTTCTACCTACCTACCTATTTACTCTCCGACTTTTTGCTAAAAATCTGCTCAGAGGCAGTCGGCGTAGAAATATTGCTCATCTAATAAGCCAACACACTGCGTACTGGACTACGGCGACTTCATATTAACACTGATGCGAAACAAAGATGCCCTCAGTTTTCAGGATTATACGGATGATGTGTTACGAAACTACCGAGATTGCTTAACGTGACGTGTTGCAGCTGAGATAAGTACACCCAAACCTTTTTTTACACGATAGATACGTTCCAGTGGATACCGTGTAAAAAAACGCGTAAAAAAAGACAAATATTATGTATGTATGGAAGTGTATAAACAAACTGAAAAGATATACATAGGATTGATGCAGCAGCCTACATATGCCTATAAAATTGAATAACTTTATAAAAACGCACAGATTTAGTTCAATAGTATACAAAGAGTTTTTATTTTATTAAACGATTTTATCCGTATAAAAAGGAGCGAACAAAAAAATGGTAAATTTGTTAAAAAAAAACCGTGTTATTTCAAATTCGCGTAAAAAACCCGTGTAAAAACAGGTTTGGGTGTAATATTACGAAAAGTAAGACCGTTCAACGTAAGATTACAGAACATCAGATTATCGAAACTTTCATTCAACGCAACATATTTTTAAATTTAAATCAAACAAAGTCTGAAAGACTTATTGCCACATGCCATTAACCCATATGTGCTCATCGCCCCATTTTTAAAACGGTAAGATATTGATGAGCTGTGCGGTATACCATATAGATTTCAATAAATACAAAAAATCCATGCTTTATTAAAAAAAAGTTTAGTACATACAGGTTAGGTTAGTATAATATACGTGCATAATTGATTATTACAACCCTCTAATCAGGATTAGAACATAGTTTCTCACACCATATATGAATGGAGGAAAAAACCTACTCCAGACGACAGATTTGTTGAGAAACTTTTTCATGGCAATTTTATTTACTTTCAGAGTTTTTGCCGGAATTCTGCTGAGTGGAAGTCACCGAAGAAATTTTTTTAATATATTAGTTTTGATATCTAACCTGGGATTTGAAGCGTGGTCTCATGTCTAATAAGTCAATATACTATCTACTAGACTATGACAACTACAAATGTTAACTTTTCTTTAAATGTTAACTCTTAAATTAAGCTGATGTTAAATTAAAAACTGTAAAGTCAAGCAAATTCATACATTTTCAGAAGTATTCGCTTCTATTTATAGTTTCCTAGTAAAAATCTTTATTACGTTCCATACTCATTTATTCCAACATTTCTGTTTTAATTTCTGTTTAATTTCTAAAAATGAATTTCAATGTAATTGAAATGCAATATCAAAAGCATACCCCAACAGTATCTGTCATTTACCATGTAATTGATAACAATCATACGCCTCCATGTCTATTACAATTTTAATAAAATTTCCTTCTCTACCATAATTTCCACGAATTTAATTGTATTTGTTATAAAAAAAAAAGGAAAGGAAAATAATAATAATATCTGGGAAATTAAAAAGCTAGATCTGAAAAGCTTATTATTAAAAAAAAATAAATACAATAAATTAAGGTCAAACTAATTAAATTAAATTTAATTTCAAACTTGTGCAAATGTTTAGTGCCATAATAATTGACTTCATGAGGGAAGAAACATAAATTTAAAAAAAAAAAATACTTTAAATCGAGAAAAATAATTTTAAATTTATTGTAGTAATTACCCTCATTATTCCTACACTACTTGTAAGATAAAAAATAATATGAAATCGGTATTAATAATTCGTCGCAGTTACATTGCAGTATAAACGTTAAAAATTCCTGTATCTTAACATGAGTTCTTTAAAATTTTGTAAAGGCTAGAGACAGTAAAGAAAAGCCTGACGAATTTGAGACGACACTAAATCACATGAACAGCATGGAAGGTGGACATATAAAATGATTCCCGAGTTGCAAGTGTGGAAAAATAGAAAAAACGGCGAAGTAGACTACTACATAACCCACGGATATTTCAGGGAGTACCTGCATCGCATGGAGAAATGTCGCTCGCCATTCTGTATCTACGAAGAGAATGAAACGTTAGATGATTCCGAACACACTTTCTTCAGCTGTCATCGATGGGCCGAAAGCCGTCAGCGACTCGAAGCTGATATCGGCGTCATTAGCTCTACAAACTTTGTGCTGAAAATGATAAATAGAGAGAGCTGGAACGCAGTAAAACACTTTGTAGAGCACGTCCTGCGAAGGAAGAAATTTGACCTAGATGCAGCAGAATGAGAACAGAGCGGAGCCTGGACGCAGTCTGACGATGATGGAACTGGAACATATGCCAGAAAAGAGGTCCACCTCGAAGTAATACAACCGTGGTTCCGAGGTGGAATGATTCCCCTGTGAGGAGACAAGATGGGTTTTTAGTCGGTATACCCAGTGGGAAAGTCCGACATATCATGTCTGGTGACGACCATCATAAATGCATAAAGCATTTTCCCTCCTTCCCGCAAAAAAAAAAATTCACATGAGATCCAAGAGCGTCCAAAATGTATCCCGAAAAACTTACTGCTTTGTATCGATTTTGGGCTGGTGGCACTGTTGTTTCATATTTCTTTCAGACGAACATTGTTAAGGCTATCAACGGTCAACGGCATGCACTATACATAGGTCGATGTTTCTCAACTTCTTTTGGCCTGAACTGAATCATGTGAACACCAATCACATGTGGTTTCAAAAGAACAACGCTAAGTGCCAAACAGCTAATACCACACTGAAGATGTCTGACATAGGGTTTGAACCCTAGTTTCAAATCTAATAAGCCAAGACACTATTTACTAGGCTAACTTTTCTCAAATATTTTACGACCGCTTTGAGGGCATGGTTATCTTACATGGGAGTAATGTGAACTGGTCACCGAGATCGTGTGGTTTGACTCCGTTTGGCATTTTTGTGTGGTTTTTTTAAGTCACAAGTGTATGGAAATAAGCTACAAAGCCAGCATAGTCCAAGTTATTGATCATAACAACCCTTCAGTCAAGATTACGACCTAGTTTCTCACACCAATTATGTTGCGTGTGTTAATTTTTTACATGAGTGGCGCGACCTACAGTTTAAAGTCGACTCTGAACGACAGATTTTTGAGAAACTTTTCAAGGCAATTTTTATTTACTTTCAGAGTTCTTGACTGAAATCTGCTGAGAGGAAGTCGTCGTAGAAATACTTTTTGTATTTTGCTTTGATGTCTGGCCTGTGGCTCGAACCCTGACGTCTAATAAGCCAACACACTACTTACTAGGCTACGGCGATTTCGGTGATATTCAGACTGATTTATACGGCAGAGTCATAATAAATTAGACATATTGCTGGCGTTTCACCCAGAGAAGATATGAAGGATGTTTGAACGACATTATAGTCGCCGTAGTCTAATAGATAAGGTCAGGTCAGGACATCTTCAACAATCTGAAGTATGAAAAAATATTTTTTGAACGACTTCCACTCAGCAGATTTCTGGCAAAAACTCCGGGAGTTAATAAAATTGCCACGAAATGTCTCTCAAAAAAACTGTCGTTCGGTGTCACACATATTAACACATATTGTCATAGTACTGCCTAGATAGCAGAAGCTATCGACGTACTCGACTATTTGGCCATGTAGCATGATGTTTTCTGTGTTAGTGTTGCTAATTCTGATGGCTTTGGTTTTTTTTTTTTTTGATATTTATCTCAAGTCCAACGTTGCGAGCCAATTTTTCTAGGTGTTCGAGTTTTGACTGCATGTTGGAGACCTTGTGCGAAAGTAGACAAATATCATCTGCATAATCCAAATCTTCAAGTTGGTCTGGGAGACTTCATGTTATACAGACTTCGCTCATGATTTCGTCCAGCACGATGCTGAATAACAGTGGTAATAGTGGGCATCCTTGCTTGATTCCAGCGTTTGTTTGAAACGGTTGACTGATGTTGCCGTTGTGAAGAACTGAGAAGTCTGCGTTCTCGCAGGGGCATTTCAAGACAGAGAATGACGGGCTTAACAACCCCGCGGATCCCATGTGAATCTTGGTAGCGTCTGCCTCGGAGCGAGCGGCTAACGGGTCAGCGTCTGTTCCTCTTTTAGGGGTGGCTGTTTATAAGTGCCATTTGGTTGCAGACGGAAAAAAGGAAAAATACCGGCAACCCAAAACTGAACCCAAAGATGCGAAAAACATCTCGCAGAGGGCGTTGTTTCTAGGCAACGACAGATGGCAGTGCCATCATCCTGAAACCGGCTACAGTGGACTAATCTTCCACTTGGCTTGAAAAAATCGATTACGGAAACAACCACACAGCTAAAATTGTAACATTTATATTTCAATATAAAATATTTTATCTTCGTTATAATGGGTGATTTTTTAAGATCTATAGGAAAATTTTTCAAAAAAAAAAAAAAAATAAAATTCAGAAAAATGCATGAAATATTTATTTGAATCGATAGTACGGTCCATATAATTTAATGTTTGAAGATTATTTCATGCAAATGTTGACCGTGACTGCGCCTCAAATGGTCCATCCGCTTAGTCCAATTTTGGCATACTCTTTCCAACATTTCGGCCGGTATCTCACGAATATATGCTTCAATGTTGTCTTCCAATGCATCAATTGAAGCGGGGTTGTCTGTATAGACATGAGCTTTAACATAGCCCCACAAAAAATAACCTAAAAAATGTTAAATCGCACGAACTAGGCGGCCAATTGACCAATCCCGAACATGAAATAAAATGTTCACCAAACTCGCCTCTCAATAAGTCCATTGTTACGCGTGCTGTGTGGCATGTGGCACCGTCTAGTTAAAACCACATGTCATGTAAGTCAAGCTCTTGCATTTTGGACAAAAAAAACGTTGAAGATCATCTCACGGTAGCGCTCACCATTCACAGTTACGTTACGATTCGCAGCATCTTTGAAGAAGTACGGTCCAATGATGCCACCAGCCCATAAACCGCACCAAAGTGTGACTTTTTCTGGATGCATTGGTAGCTTTTGCAATGCTTCTGGCTGATCTTCACTCCAAAATCGCCAATTCTGCTTATTTACGTATCCATTGAGCCAAAAATGAGCTTCGTCGGTGAACACAATTTTTCGATAAAGAAGTGGATCTTCAGCCAACTTTCCAAGAGCCCATTCACCAAAAATTCTGCGTTGCGGTAGGTCGTTCGGCTTCAATTCTTGCACCAACTGTATTTTGGAAGGCGTCACACCTAAATCCTTCCGCAAAATTTTCCACGTTGTTGAGTAACAGAGGCTCAATTGCTGCGAGCGGCGACGAATCGATAATTGATGGTCATCATTAACACCGGCCGATACAGCGGCGATATTTTCTTCAGTTGGTGGTTTAATGTCCAACAATGTAAATTTGGTGCGAATTTTAGTCACAATAGCCCGAATAGCCGCTTCAGTGGGTCGATTAAACTGACCATACAATGGAAGAAGCGCGCGATGAACTTTCTTAACAGAGCACGCATTTTGATAAAATTCAATGATTTGCAAGCGCTGTTCGTTTGTAAGACGATTCGTGGTTAAATTATAGACCAAACTGAAGATGTTTGACAGTGAAACAAAACACGAAACGTGCGTGAGCTGTTTCAACCAGTGTTGCCAAAAAGATAATTGCTAAAAAATCACCCGTTATTTATAATCCAAAATAATTCTCTTTTTAATATCACAAAAAAAAAATTCTGTATCTTTTTTAGGATATTCAAATCAAAAATATTAAAAACGAAATCAAAACTTTCACTAACGTAACTAATTGATTATATTTGCACATAAATAAACTCTGTTAATAAATTTAATCAAAAAGTTTGTGAACTTTTTTGTTGCTTTTTTGTGTGTTAAAAACTTGTGAAAAACCGAAATAAAGGGTGTTTTTTATAGAGGTATAGAACTCTAAGTTCCAATAAAACAACGATGGATTATTCGATTGACATGCATTTTATTTATCCGAAAGATAATCTTGTGGCATTACATCTTAAATATGAATTCTGGCATATGACCGCCATGGCTGGCGTGGATGTAGTCCAATCTGGACGTCCAATTTTCGATGACTTATTCCAACATTTGTGGCCATGTGGCAATAATACGGCGAATGTTGTCTTCCAAATGGACGCATCTTCTGTACGCACCGTACAGTGTCTCTGGGGATGCGAGTTATCAATAAGAGTAAACGTGGTGCGAAAACGTTCCATGGTTAATCGAATTAACTGCTCTGATGGACGATTTTGTCGACGATTAAATGGACGTAGTGCGCGATACGTTTTCCGCACAGAACCATTATTTTCGAAATAAAATTGCACTATTTGCAAGCGTTGTTCAGGCGTGAGTCTATTCATGATGAATTGCCAAACCAAACTGAGAATAAATCACTTAACAGCTGTTAAATCGGTCGCCATCTTGAAAAGTAATGCCAACTTAAAGTTCTATACCTCTGTAAAAAACACCCTTTAGAATAACAAGCATATACGATTACCTAGAGAGATGCACTAGAGATTGTTAAGTGGCTAAAACAAAATGCTGTATAAAATATATATATGTATGTGTGTGGAGGTGTAGCGAATATATATATATTTTTCTGATACTTTTATTAAGATATTAATATTTATTTATTTTTCGAATTCCCAATTGCTGGCTTTAATGTATTTTAAAAGCATTTAGTCGTTCGAAGATTGGGGCGTGAAGAAGGGCAGGAAATGCTTTCAAAATAAAAATGTTGTATGGAAATTAGAGAAAAAAAGTCATAAAAAACATGTGCAACAGTAAGACTAGCTACAGCAAGAGCAGCAACAATGAAAACAGATTAACTGGCAACAGTAACTTCTAGATAAACAACGGCAGCAGATAAATTAAAAAAAAATAATTTTTAATTTCCTTTCTCATACACTGTTCTAAAGAAGTTGTTGCTGCTTTTATTATAGGAAACAAGTTAACAAAAATGTAAAATCTACATACTGGTGTTTTGCTTTTACATCGCTTAATATTAAAATTATAAACAAAAGCTACAAAAACAAAACAATACAAGTAAACAAATCTGTTAACAAATTATCGTACTGTTTAATATAACAACAAACAACAGCATACAAATGGTAAACAAGTAAACAAAAATACACAAACAACACTACAAGAATAAATGTAAACAAAATACACCAACAACAATAATGAATGTAAACAACAATGTTTACAATTATAGAGATTTCAAGAAGGCGAAGTCATGAACGTTCGCCAACAACATTCATCAGACTGTTTACTTTGTCAAATAAGCAAGGCAAAGCAGGCGACGCAGCTAGTAAAAGTTCAGTCAGTCTTGTGTGAAGACGCGGTGCGTTGAAGAGAGTAATCGTGGTTTGAAGACCTCCGTTACAAAGATCTGTCGAATAATTGTCTAGTAATTGTTATTGTTTATGCAAAGGATATAAACAGAGGAATAACAGAAAAAAGCAATTGTTGTTGTTTATATCAAGTTGTGAACAGTGGCACACAGAATTGTACATATATATACATAATTGATCATTACAACCCTTCAGTCAAGATTACGACCTAATTTCTCATACCACTTATGTTGTGTGTGTTAATTTTATACATGAGTGGCGGGACCTACAGTTTAAAGTCGCCTCCGAACGACAGATTTTTTGAGAAACTTTTCATGGCAATTTTTATTTACTCTCAGCGTTTTTGCCAGAAATCTGCTGAGATGAAGTCGCCGAAGAAATACTTTTTCTATTTTATTTTGGTGTCTGGCCTGGAGCTCGAACCCTGGCTTTTCGTCTAATAAGCCAACACACTACCTACTAGACCACGGCGACTTCTAATCAAAGAACCCTTAATTTATACACCATAGCCGCATCTGTCTAACATTTTGGAGCCATTATAATTGGTCATTACAACACTTTAGTCAGGATTACAACCTAGTTGCTCACACCATTTAGGTTGTGTGTATTAATTTTACACATGACTGGAGGGAACTACAGTTTGAAGTAGGTTCCGAAAAACAGATTTTGAGAGACTTTTCATGGCAATTTTATTTTCTCTCAGATTTTTTTTCCAGAAATCAGCTGAGAGGAAGTCGCCAAAGAAATTTTCTTTTTCAAATTTCGTTTGATTTGAGGTGTCTCAGCTGGGGTTCGAGACTACAGCGACTTGTTGAAGAGGAATCAGTTCAACGAAGATCTTTAAAGTGTTTTACACGAAAGTAGACCTTGGTTGTTAACATATACTACACCAGTTTTTTAACCTTTTTATACAACCCTCGCATTTAAATCGAAAAAGAAAAATATGATTAAAAATTATTCAAAAATTCCCCAAACATGCTTTGAACTATTCTATAGAGAGAGAGAGAGGCATACCACATGTACAAAATTTGTTGACAAAAACCAATACAATGCAACAACACAGCGACAACTACAACTAAAACTTTTTTATACACCTTAAGGAGAATATGCTTTACAAATATTTACCAATACACATACACTCCTCTTACACACACAATTACATATGGAAAAAAAGTTCTCTTTGGAAAAAAAATTGAATTTTTATATTTGAACTGGAAAACTCCACAAAAAAGTTTTTATTTTTAACTTTTCATGTCGAACATGAGAGAAGCACCTGTGATCAAAAAACCGAACAGAGTGAATGCCTGTAACACTGTAAAACTCCATAAACTTTGTTTTTGGAGTAGCTTTAAGCAGGTAAAATGCTATGTTTTCTCTCTTCAACTTTTGAGAAGCAATAGCAAGCAGTGGCAAGAGGACAAAGTTCTTGTTACTTTTGTTGCCCACATACATACATACATATAAACGCACTCATACTTAAATTCTCTTTAAATGAAATGGATTGAGTGTAAGTGTAAATGTATGTATGTGTTAAGGAGTATGTTATGAGTTTGAGTTGTAGTAGTAGTGATGGTATGTAGTCAAAAAACTCCATAAAATATGCAAGGTTTTGAATAATTTTACATACGAAATATTTCTGTTTTTCTCTTTCCCTCTCTCTCCCTCTTTCTCTGCCTTATTATCTTCCTCTCTAGCTCTCTCTTTCTCTCTATTTGTTGTTAGTGTATGTGATTTTAGTAAAAAATTTTCTTTTTTGGGGTGAGTTTTTGATTTTCCGTATTGCTAAGCCTTTAGTGTAAATGTCTCTCTACGTCTCTCTCTGTATGTGTAGGTGTGTATGCATATGTGTATGTATGTATGTATTTTTGCAATAGTTTTACAAAATCTATACACAAGTATGTGCATTGTATGCCAATGTAGTTGCTTTTGCATGCATAGTTTTACCACAATGCTTTTGTGTAGTCGTGTTCAGTGCGGTATGTGTTGGTACCCCAAAGGAAATTAGCCTGACAGGAAATTCCACAACGTTGACATTTCATACTTTTGAATTAAGCTTAAATTGACAAATGTATGCATGTATTGCAAATACTTGTGCAAGTGCCATCATATGTGTGGGTGGCAAGGTGTTCTTAAACACCCTCCAAAACCAATACATTTTTGTTACACAAAACTCTGGAGAAAACTATTTGGCAATTGAAATATGTTTGTATTACCGCGTTATGGAGCGGCTGGCAGTGATATCCATCATGCATTGATGCCGAACACGGGGTTAAAATAATATTTTCGTATATGTTTCATTAGTTTCGCTTAATAAATGTGAAGAATTTTTTTTGAAAAAACTACATTTTGATTTGGTATCCCAATTGTTTGTTAAATAAAAATTAATGTTTTCGAAACAGTTTGGTTTACTTAAGGGCCGGAAAGCCTATTGGGACAGTGACTATAGCACATTGGAATTTAGGGGAAACGGAGATTTACGTGAATTGAGAGTAAGATATGTGAGGTGGAAAAAATCGTGGAATTATATTATTGCAACCTTCCTCAAACAGTGTTAAATACTGTGATTATATCACATTTTATAAATCAAGACCATCTGTAGATCAAGTAAGAATAAAATGTTAACAAATATTAATAAACAAAAGGGTCCGCCAAATAACTTTTTTTTTGAAAATCCTTTAAAAATAAACTACTGAATATTTTCTCAAATTTCTTTTTTTATTTGAAAGTACAATCCTTCCGGCCAGCCGAGGCAGCTATTTGAATGAAATTATTTTCCATTATTAACCGGAAGGATTGTACTTTCAAATAAAAAAAGAAATTTGAGAAAATATTCAGTAGTTTATTTTTTAAACATTAAAAAAAAAAGTTATTTGGCGGACCCTTTATATGTAGTAGTAAAGATAGATAGGTAGCAATTGCTACATTTCACTGTTTTTAAAAGTACATGTTGTGGTTTTGAGAGTAGCAATTTGAAATTGTTACGCTTATCAGTTGCCATCTTACAAAAAATGTAGGCTTTCCTTCTATTTATACTTTAATTATTTTCCATTTGGCAACTTCTAGAATTTTAATGTCGATTTGTTGTTGTAATTCTTTTTTTCTGTCTTTATTGACCTTTCTACACAGTTTTGCTATTTTAATTTCAACAAAAATGGTGATGCCTATCGTTACTTAGTTACGGCTTCATTTTTTAAAGTAATTTTTTGCAGACGTGTAACACTGCTCAGTAGCTGCTTAGTAAACTTTGCAGTTTCCCTATTTATGAACTACCACATGAGCAAGCCTTGGAACTTAATGGATTTTATTATCAAATTTGATAATAAATTTGATATTGGTGGCCAACTGGAGAAGGCGAGCATGAAACAGAGGAGTCTGGAAGGAGGTGTTAAGTCAGGCCGAAATCGTTTAATCGGGTTGTTCATGGCCAATCGAAGTCGCTGTAGTCTAGTAGGTAATGTGTTGGCTTATTAGACGTAAGGCCACAGTTCAAACCCACGGTCAGACATCAAAACGAAATATGAAAAAATATTTCTTCGGCGATTTCCTCTCAGCAGATTTCTGACAAAAACTCTGAGAGTAAATAAATTTGCCATTAAAAGTTTCTCAAAAATCTGTCCTTCGGAGTCGACTTTAAACTGTAGGTGCCGCCACCACTCATGTATAAAATTAACACACACAACATGAGTGGTGTGAGAAGCTAGGCCGTAATCCTGACTGAAGGGTTGTAATGGCCAATTATGCCATGTAATTAATGAGAAATATTTTTCGAGCGAAAGACTATATTTCATGTCGATGATTACTACTGGTTCAATGAATAACAACATACAGTATTCCAAAGCCTGGCATAAAAAGATTCACGCATACAGACATAATTGGGCATTACATCACTTTAGTCATGATTACGACTTAGCTTCTCACGTCACTTATGTTGTGTGTGTTAATTTTATTCAAAAGAGTCGGGACCTACAGTTTAAAGTCGACTCTGAACGACAGATTTTTGTGAACGTTTTCATAGCAATTTTATTTACTTTCAGAGTTTTTACCAGAGTTTTTGCCTGAAATCTGCTGAGAGAGAGCAGCCGAAGAAATATTTTTCATATTTCGTTTTGTTACCGATGTCTGACCTAGAATTTAAACCCATGGCCTTACTACTAAACAACGGCGCCTAGCTACAGTTTAATACTGCCAATTTGTTTTGAAATATGAGCAGTTTAGAGCCGCTTATGTACATATTCAAGAACTGAACAAAATTACAAGATTACAATCCAAAGGAAAGAATAGGAATTGGTTGACATAGCACTGTGAAGCAAGTTTGGTGAGTAGTTAATTATACGCAGCCCATTGCTCGCAAAGGTCAAGCCAGCCATAACAACAGATTTGTAAGGCATCCTTACAGCTACCATTGATGAAATGCTGGAAGAAATTCTGAAACCACCTTAAAATGTATCACAAGCAATAATTAAAAAGTCAGACTAAATGTCAGTCTCTGTTAATCCTGAGCCTTTCCACACGAAAACCATGCATTCCATTTTTACAATAACTATCAAGAAATTCTTATAGCTTTGCTTCTTAGAATATTGGAATTGAAAGCATTTTTAAAAATACAAACATGATTAAGTTAAGTACCGAATGAAAAATATATTCTCAGGAATTATTAACATTTAACTCGTAGTAAATGTGTGGTAAATTACACGAGAGTATTTAGAAAATGTTCTTAAAAAAATTGCCAATAAAAAAGGCAAATTTACACAGAAATTAAAAAAAAAAAACGAAACATGTACCTGCACAAATTATTAACATGTTGAGGTAATTAGCATTCTTTGTACTCTACACCATGTACTCTACACAATTATTCGTTTACTTAAGAGAGGGATATCGTTGGACATTGTGTTGCTGATGAGTTGACTACGTCCCACCCGAAAAAATTCAATACTTCAATATTCAATGATTGACACTGCGATTAGTAACATCCTAAAGACAGGCAATAGCTGTTGTATACATTACATCCTAATTGAATGCTTTAATTTCACTTTTTCTATTTAATTACTCTTGTTTATTAGTATACTTTCACTTTTATTTCCTCTTGTTTCTTGCAGCACAAAGTTAGTGGCGGTTGCAACGCTAAGATCTGGTGCGGCCGATCATATGCGCAAAGAATTTCGACTGAAAGCGAAATAGTTACCGCGCCCTAAAGATGCAAATGTGGCGCCTGTCTGCGCGATGAACCCATCTGTATGGTCTTAGATTATAGTAAATGTCTGGGCGATTTGATTTGATCTGGATCATTTTTGCAAGAACATGTGGCAGAATGTAACACTACAATGGGCCAAAGGGATTGGTTTCCTCAAGGGAAGGTTTGATTCCTGGGTTGAATATTGATTGTGGTATCATAATGGGCCGAAGTGCTGGCCTAACTGGGAATTTTCCTTCAAGGGCAGTCAGCTACCTTACGTAACCTAACCTAAGCATTTTTAAAGCTCATTAACTTTCTCTATACAGAGGGGGAAAACATACATACATACATACATAATTCTTCAGTCAGGATTACGACCGAGTTTCCCACACCACCTATGTTGTGTGCGTTAATTTTATACATGAGAGGCGGGACCTACACTTTAAACTCGACTCCGATCGATGAATTTTTGAGAAACTTTTCATGGAAATGTTATTTACTCTTAGAGTTTTTGCCAAAAATCTGCTGAGAGGAAGTTTTTTCATTTTGATGTCTGACGTCTAATAAGCCAACACACTACCTATTAGACTACCGCGACTTCAAAGGCGGAAAACGCGGTTGATAATTAAGCTCATTAACTAACAGCTTCCTAATGGATTGTTCAGTTTTAATCGGTTGTAAGTTTTATTAGTTGTAAGGAGATACCCCGATAATTCCAAGACACAGACATTTTTTATAGAACGTATATGACACGCTAACATACATCCATACGTGGCAAGACTAACACGTAGTACTCTATTCCGCTAGATAGGTCGTATTCATTGGATTTTTTAATATTCTTGTAAGATGTTTAGCTGTAATGGACCAAGTACAACACTTGACCTTAATATAGAGTATTAGGTTGGTTATCCAGGTACAGTGTAGGATGTTATAAAGTTGATCTTGCCTATCTTCCCTATTTCCTTATTTTAGTTTCATTAAAAAGTAATGAAATGTAAATGTTTCAAACACATATTCTATGTGCATACCATTGCTGTTGGAAGAAAGGGTATGCTGTGTTAAATGAATTTAATTTTTTGATGTTTTTGCCAAAAATGGAATTTATGTCATAGTCAGCAGAATATGTACATGTACATGTCATATATGTAGTACATGGAGAACAAAAAAAAAAAAATTCATAATAAAGTCAATTACAAAATATTTGAGGTAAAATTTGCTTAACACGAAAGTATTTTGTATGTTTAGAGTTCTTCAGAAAAAAAGGAAAAAAATGATGATTAAACATTCAATATTTGGTTGTAAGTATATATAGTAGGATGTAATTTTTTTAATTATATTTACAGGATTAAAGTGGTTTTATCCTTTCCTACGAAATACCCCGTAAAAAAATAAAACCATGTGTTTCTGTGTCAGTCGAATTAATTTTATTGTCGATTGAATACAGCCAAGTGAAGCAGACTATGAAACAAGAACTGCCCTTTGGCTCGAAAACTGTTAGAGAAAAAGAGTTCTGCTTCAGATCAAATCAAATCTGTTTGATTAGAGTATGATTTTCTTAAGAAATTTGAAGTAAAAAATCGCAGAAGGCTCTGAAATCTAATTTTAGTTCCGGCGAATAATATAGAATAGCAGCACAATTGTCCTTCCGTAGGTTACGGCGAAGTAATTTAATTAAAACATTTCCATTAAATTTGTCTAATTAGTTTTCGTTTATTCAGTCCGTTTTGTCAGATACACATGAACCATAGATGACCACGTATATTGGCTTGGCTCTGGAGACTTTGGCAACTGACATTAATTTTCGTATAAAATTCATCTTCGGCGATGAGGCCCATTCCTGCATAATGGGTACGAGAACAAACAAAATTGTCGAATTCAGTACGATTCCAATCCACATGATACTCGAAAACATCAACTGCATATAGGAAAGGCTCTGTTTAATGTGGTTTTTGACGGTATATTCGTTTCATATTTCTTTAAAGAAAATATTTTTTTATCTATCGCTGTAATTGGATGATTATCAACTTCTTTTGGCCGAAAATAGATGATCTGGACAAAAACATATGATTTCAACAGGATAGTCCTACAGTTACAAAGATCATGCCACATTAAATATTCACAACAGCTATTTGATGACATGATCACAGCTGTAGTATTTCATTCAAGAATTTTAATTGTAGATGATCTGTCCTTGTAAACGATGATTTTATGTACCATCTCCGGCATATTACAGGGTATAGATATTGCGATTGTCTCAACTAATTTGGATGTTGTCCTCTTGTTTTACGGGGGGGGCTCAATCTCGTTGGTGGCAAAAGTGTACGTGCAATATTTCTAGACTCTGTTGAACACGCTATGAACAGAAAGATATCCGACTAACTTATGTCTCCAAATCGTATGGCACATATAACGATTTCACACAATAGCGTCTCTAAACTGGCGTTTCGTAAATATGCCGAAAGATTTGGCTTTAAGGCAAATGACTTCTGTGGGAGCTTTGGGTCTGAGCAGAAGACAGACACTGTCTCTCATCACATGTGTCAGTACTCTGGTCTTGTCATAAGGACATTGATCCAGCTCTCTAATACAAAGTTTGCTGGAATATCATGATTTATTTTAGACTCGTGATGGTTTTCTTTGGGGAATATTTGATCCCCGCGTACAATCGATTATAGTATCACAATGGGCCTAAATGCTGGCCTAAGTAGGACCCCTTTCTTTAAGTAGTGTCAGCCAACTTACCTAACCTAATCTAAGTACCATGATCTAGGACTACCCTCATACATACATAAGTGGTCATTACAACCCTTCAGTCAGGCTTACGACCTAGACTCTCACACCAATTATGTTGTGTGTGTTAATTTTATACATGAGTGGCGGGACCTACAGTTTAGAATTCACTCCGAACGACAGATTTTTGAGAAACTTTTCATGACACGTTTATTTACCCTCAGAGTTTTTGCCAGAAATCTGCTGACAGGAAGTCGCCAAGAAAATATTTTTTCGTATTTCGTTTTTTTACTAATGTCTGACCTGGGGTTCGAACCGTGGCCTCACATCTAATAAGACAACACACTACCTACTAGACTACGACAACTTCTACAGGCATCATCCAATTTACAGCGAAGTTCAGGTTCGGGGTGTTTACTGAGATAAAATCACTACCCCAGAGTCTCAAGCTGTCTACTTGAATTACGCTACTGTCGTCATCCAATTTAAAGTAAATCTCCAGTTCTGCATTTTATACATGTGTGGCGGGATCTACAGTTTAAAGTCGACTACAAATGACATATTTTTGAGAAACTTTCCATTTCAGGTTTATTTACTCTCAGCGTTTTTGCCAGACATCTGATGAGAGGAAGCCGACGAGGAAATATTTTTTCATATATCGTTTTGTTAGGTTTAAACCATGGCTTAATGTCCGATAAGCCAACAGACTACCTACTAGACTATGGGCTACCCCAATAGGCAAGATTAATTGCTAATCATACTCTACTCTCAATAGGCTTACTGCGTACCGCGTATTATAAAAGAAACATGTTAGTATTTAGGGAGCGGTACATTGCTCCATTGACTGTAACATTCTGCATCCTGTTTAAGGAAGTCTGACCCACTTGTAAACTGCATCAAAAATTACATGTTTCAGTGTGTATCGGCATCTATTGAACTGACTCAAGCTCCTTCACAGGGAATTTTGGCAATTCAGTTACTTGACGAAGTCATTGAGTCAAAAATGAGCTTTTACGTCAAACTAATTATACCTGAGATTTCAAAAATATAAATATTATACCACCCTGTTGTGTATTGTGTTTGCGTATTTCTCTCAGTGTAATACTTGTTTTGTTGTTCATTCTCAATAATTTCTTTTCGAATTCTTTTATCAAAGTTTTATTTCTTTCAATATTTCTTTCTCCTTTTCATTTATTGTACTTGAAATTTGTTTTATTGCATACGTTTTTTATAAAAGCAATGAAGACGACGACGACAATACAACAGCATGCAAAAAACGTAAAAAAATAAAAAATAAAAAGAGGGAGAAAGAAAACTTTCGTAAATAAAAACAAAATGCAAAGGCATGCACCATGCATTGATTTTGTTTTGAAGTATTTATTTGAGGATTTATTGATAAAGCATTACTAAAAAGGAAAATATAAGAATAGGAAATAAAAAAAATAGAAGAAAACACCAAAGCCATCTTAAGAAAAATGCAATAAATGGCATAAGAATAGAAGAAATCTTGTAAATAAATATAGATTTGGAGATTTGATGATAAAAGAAATAAAAATTCCATGCTAGGGCATGACATGGATTTTAAAGAAGAATTCTTTTAAGGCAACAAATGATTGAAATTTTGGAAAACTATTCAGATTCCTTTAAATATAATGGAAATAAATTTATTGCAAGTGTTCTTCAATCTTAAATTGTACAAACTAATCACATACAGTGGACAGCGAAAGTCTTAGTACGGCAATATACACTGAGCGCCATAAGTGAGTGATCACTTTTGTTCTTAAGTATAAAACAGTTTTGTTCTTAAGTATAAAAAAAGGTCCTTTATCATGAATCGTTGTTTTTGTTTTATCATTTTATATGTAATAAATAAACGTTTTTATTTTTGGAAATTTATTCGACTATTCTCATTTACTTTTCTCGCTATCCTAAGAAAATTAATTATTTTAGTGGTGTTTACTCACTTTTGGCGCTCAGTGTATTTTGACAAAAAAAAAGTCCCCACAGGCTTAATACTCTTGCACAAAGCCCCGATATGACTTCAAGAGAGTATTTAGGAGATCATTTGAAAGAACGGTTACGTAATCGCTGAACCTCAAACAAAAGTAAACCAAAAAACTTGCTCATGGTGCCACCTGAAAACACTAAACAAAACTGGTACATTCAATTCCAAATGGGTTAAATTGAGTGCTAGACCTTAAGGTATATTCTGCTAAATACAAGGGATAACATTTTCATATATTAGGCCTTTGAATTTTAAATTTACTCAGGGTTCTCCTTGGGTGTACCTATGGAGTCATCTGAAACTTTTCCTTGTTTTATGAAAAACATTAAAAAATTATTTGTTTTATAATAAAACAGAAATAAATTAATAAAATAAATATAAAAACAATACATTTTTATACAAACTTTTGGCTAAAATTCATGAAATTGCTAAAAATCTATTGCCGTACTAAGACTTTTGCTGTCCACTGTATATACCTAACCACCTGGAAGAATTGGGAGAATATTTTTTCATTTATTGTTGCAAACATAACTAGTCGTTAAAACTATCAGATTACATACATACATACATACATAATTGCCATAACAACCCTTCAATCAGAGTTACGACCTAGCTTCTCACATCCCTTGACGGCAGCTACAGTTTAAAGTCGACTCCGAACGAAAGATTTGTGAGAAGCTTTTCAAGGCAATTTTGTTTTACTCTCAGAGATTTTGCCAGAAATATTATTTCATATTACATTCTGCTGAAGATATCTGACCTGGGGTTTGAACCGTGGCCTGACGTCTAATACCTCACGTGGACTACTACCTCTCACAACCAACGTAGGCGCTTTACGTCTCAATAGAAAGAAGGCAAGTCGTATAAAGCCGAATGCTATTGTTTATATAGGGTGGATGATTTAAAAGTTTACATTTAAAAAACGGTTTCAAATTTTGTCAAGTTCCTGTTAGAAATGGAATATTATTCCATTCATGGCGCTGCCGCGGCTGGCCTCATAGTACCTTATTCGATCGCAACAATTTTCGTGCACTTCTTCGAGTATCGTATCTCTGCATTGACATCACGAATGTTGGCCTTCAAATACTCAATTCTCTCTGGTTTGTCGACATAGCACTTTTCTTTAACGGCGCCCCACAGAAAATAGTCCAACCGAGTCAAATCGTAGAAATTGATCGTTCCTGACGGAAGGGGTGTAATGACCAATTATGTTATGTATTATGCTTCTTGGCGACCAATTAAACATCACCATTTCGACTAATTAAATGGCCATCAAACGTTTGACACAATAAATCGATTGTTGCATGAGATGTGTGGCAAGTTGCACCATCCTGTTGAAACCAAACATCGTCTACGTCAATACCACGATTATCGGGTACAGAAAAATCGTTTATTATGGTGAGATAGATGTCGCCATTGACCGTAATGGTTACGCCGTCTTCAACAAATATGGGTCAATGATGCGTGCGCTTCACAAACAGCACCAAAAAGTCATACGTAATGAGTGTATTGGCTTCTGTAAGACCACGTGTTAGGTTTCTGAGCCCCAAATACGGCAATTTTGCTTATTAACGTACCCACCAAGATGAATTTCAGCTTCATCCGAAAAAATAATTTTTTGGCAAAATCGACAACATCGTGCAATTTCTCGTTGGCCCAGTAAATTTCAACGTGGCTCAAGCGTAAATCGATTCATTACGCTCAGTGTAGATAATATACTGAATTTTGTGACAGAATAGAATAACATAACTATTGCCAGATTCGAATTCGATGGTTCACATTTATATTACTCAGTTAACTTAAATGCTGAATGGGATATGTTCTGTACTTGGATTTCTGTTCATGTTCAAATGTCGATTGCATTCTTGAATGCGTTTCTTAAGGTCTGCAACTTCAGCGGTTTCTATTTTCCGGCATTATATAGTATATGCACATACATAATTGGTCATTACAATCCTTCAGTTAGGATTAGAACCTAGCTTCTCACACGACGTATGTTGTGTGTGTTAATTTTATATATGAATGGCAGGACCTACATCTTTAAGTCGACAAAATTCCTTATTATTCACACAATTCTGTGTGCCACTGTTCACAACTTGATGTAAACAACGACAATTGCTTTGTTTGTTATTCCTCTGTTTATACCCTTTGCATAAACAATAACAATTACTAGACAATTATTCGACAGATCTTTATAACGGAGATCTTCAAACCACGATTACTTTCGCCAGACACACCGCGTCTTCACACAAGACTGACTGAATTTTACTAACTCAGTCGCCTGCTTTGCCTTGCCTTTTATATGGCAAAGTAAACAGACTGATGAATGTTTTTGAAGGCTAAAGTGAAGGTGCACCATTAAGAGCTGTATGGAACATCACTTTGAATGTAGATTTGTGGACTACTACCTCTCACAACCAAGGTAGGCGTTTTAAGTCTCAATAGATATTATAAACTGTAGCACAAAGAGTGCAAGATAACAAGAAGCTATTTATACAATCGACTGCCATTGCTTATATGTATTACAAATGCTAGGAAGGATATTATGTGTACTTGGATTTCTTAAAGGCAGATCTGTCCCTTTAAACTGTGGGTCCCGCCAATCATGTATAAAATTAACACACCCAACATAAGTGGTGTGAGAATCTAGGTCGCAATACTGACTGAAGAGTTGTAATGACCAATTACTTATGTATGTTTGTATGTTGGCGAACCTTCAATAACTTGGATTAACAGGGGAACAGACAAATATTTTAACTTTGAAGCTAGGCTAAGTGGAAATATGGAAATATGTTGTCTTAAGCTTATAAATCCTCAAACTTAACTGACTTTAATTTCCTTGCATTTCTATAATGTTTTCAACCACAATGACAACAACAACTATAATAAGAAAGAACAACTTTCTTTATATTATAAAAAGAAGAGAACATTTCCTTGCATATTTTGTGGCTAAAAGTAAAAAAAGTAAAAGAAAAACTTTGTAAAAAACTTTCGTTTACATTTCAAAATCCATTTGTTGCTTCAATGGGTTTTCTGCCATTCTTGTGATTATTCTTGTTGTTCTTCTTCGTGCTATTGTGTTGTCTTTCAACGTAACGGTTCTTTTTGGTAGCTATTTATTTTTATATTGTTGTTGTTGTTGCTGTTGTTATTGCTGTTACAACACAAATACAATTGTTTATCCTTATGTTCTCTTCTCTCATTTTGTCTTTCTTAAAGCATCCGTATGGCTTAATACGAAATGGTACATTTCATTGTATGCTTGGTTTGCTTCTTATATTTCTTAAGTGCAAGTGTGGGTATACGCCTGACAATATGCAATAGTAAATGTTATTTTCACTTGTTGTTTCAGCATGTTTGTGTATGGGCGTGTATGCGTGTGAGAACTTGTTTTTAATAAGGGAATGAGCAGTTTCTCTTACAATTTTTCTTGGTTTTCACTTCTTTTCTTGTTTTTTTTTTGGTTTGCTTGTCTTTTGTGAAAAATATGTACATGTCGTCGCATTTTCGCTACTGTTTTGTCACGCAATTTTGAAAATTTTATTTTCGCAAATTTTTCTTGTCTTTCAACATTTTCCTTTTTTTTATAGTTTTTGTTAAAGACAGGGGGACAATAAAATAAAATACAGGGTTTTCGTTGCTTTGAAAAGAAATATTTTCTATATGAAAAATTTTGAACTTTACAGACAACCCTAATAGCGGTTCCATTTAGTTTTGTATCCTATTTAGTAGACATTCTTTCATTTCATTTTCATTGTGTGTTTATTTTGTTTTGAAGGCTTTTGTTTTAGCCAGTCTTTTAGTTAGTTGCTTGCGTTTCCTAGTAAAGTTGTTTTGTTGTCACAATGCCTTCAGGTCGTGGTATAAACGAAATTTCTATTTTTTCCTTTAATTTTAAGAAAATTTGTGCTTCTGTTTCTATTTTTTTGTCCTCTTTGTCTGTCTATTTGTAAGAATTGCTTGGGAAAAAAATAAATTTTTATTTCATTTTAACAGTTAAAGAAATTGTGTCCTTGGGGTAAATTATTTTAGTTTATTTTCTTATATTTTAAGTTCCATTTTTTTTTACTTATTTATACAGTCATTTCTTTGCTTCGTTTTATTCGTATTCGTTTTTTTCTTCTGGTTATTACTTGTCTCATGTTCAGTCTTTGGGGAAATCATTAAATTTTAATATGAAATTCAAATATTTGTAAAATATAAATCGTAAAGAGAGGACAAATTGTAATGAGAAAATAGCAAAATAATAAAATAATGAAATTATGAAAAAAAAAAATTCTTTATTTATGATCATCAGGAGTTTTCTACCTTAAAATTTAAATCTTCGAAATTTTCTATTCGTTTGAAAGAACTCTTAATGGCATTATGTGTGGAATATAAAATCATTCAAATGTCCATCATGGGTTCTCTGGGTGCAGTGTATTCGAAATGTCCAATTTTGCATGAGTCTGACACATAAATCAGCTACATTTGACTGATGTGAAGGGTCTGGGACTTGTGATTTATTCGCATACAATTGCAACTTAAGAAAACAATACAAGGAAAAGTCTAACGAATTTAAATCGCACATCCAGATCACACGTAAGATGTACTCAAATCGCTCTTGCAGAATATCCAACATGGCAAAAGCAGTGGCAGAAACAGTGGTAGAAGCAGTGACAGAAGTAGTCTAGAAGCAGTGGCAGAAGCAGTAGCCAGATCACATGTGAAATGACCATGTACTCAAATCGCTCTTGCATGTACGCAAATCGCTCAACATGGCAAAAGCAGTTCCAGAAGCAGTGGTAGAAGCAGTGTATTCAAATCGATTTTGCAGAATATCCAACATGGCAAAAGCAGTGGCAAAAGAAGTGGTAGAAGCAGTGTTAGAAGCAGTGTTAAATGCAGTGGCAGAAGCAGTGGCAGAAGCAATGACAGAAGGTGCCCAAATAATTCACTTCATACCAAAAGTGCTCATACTGATGGCCTAACCAACGTCGTTCTCTCAGAAATATGCACCGATGACAATGCCAGTCCAAAATCCAATCCAACCGTAAATTTCTCACGATACATTGAACGATCTTGCATCTCCTCTGGAACTGTATCGAAACCAAATTCAATAATTTCGTTTGTTCACATACCCATTCATCTAGAAATGAATGTCGTCGTTGAAAATAATATTGCCGCGAAAACACACGGCATTGCCTATAGTCCGGAAAGAGTGAAATTTTATACGCGTGTAGATTCCAGTCTAAATGCAACGTTTTTGACAGATTTTGCATTTCATAGATGAACAGTAGATGGTCGATCGTTTACTGAATCATTTAACTCCAGTTTACCCACTATATTGCGTTAAAACTACCTGAACAGGATAATTATGGCGTCCGCAAATTGGGCACTATGTTGTCCCGAGCAGAACTCGTCTGACATATTTGGCAAAGAGTTGAATTTTATACGCGTGTAGATTCAAATCTAAACGCAAAACAGTCTTACGGACAGCGGCTTTGTTTTCGGCCGATTTTGCATTTCATAGACAAACAGTTGATGGTCGATCGTATACTGAACCATTTAACTTGAATTTATTCACTATATTGCGTTAAAGCTACCTCAATAGGATAATTATGGCGTCCGCAAATTGGACGCTACGTTGCCCCGAGCAGAACTCGTCTGACTTATCCGGCAAATCGAAATAAGAAAAAAAATTTTCAGCGGCGACTTCCTCTCAACAGATTTTTGTCAAAACTCCTGTGAGGGTAAAATTAAAATTGCCATGAAAAAACTCTCAAAAAATCTGTCATTCGCAGTCGACTTTAGACTGTAGGCCCCGCCAATCATGTACATGAGAAACTAGGTTGCAATCCTGACTGAAGGGTTATAATGACCAATTATGTATGTATGTATGTAGAACATCCAATGTGGCTTGAGCTGTTTGACACATATTTTTGTTGTCCACATCATGCAATTCAGGCCAATAAAAGTTTTTAATTGCCGTTGGTTTGATGACCTGGTCAAAGTCATTCCCTAAGGTATATGGACCGATGACGCCGCCAACTTAAAATGCAAACCAAATAGGGACTGTCTCATAATGTATTGTAATAAATTTTACAATTTGGTTTGCACATAAACTCATGCAACTACAAAAGGGCCTCATCGCAGAAGATGATTTTTCTCTGAAACTAGGGAATCAGTTGCTAACTGCTTAAGACCCCATTCAGCGAACACAAAATGTTGTCTGCGGTCGACCATGTTGATTTGACAAAACAGACCATGCAAATGGCAACTAATTCGAATGAAGAAGCTTCAAAACGATGAATCTTTCAACTGTTAAAGTTCGGAAATCTATGTTAGAAGACCCTTTACAGTGTTTTTCAACTGTAGGCAGATTTATATCATTTACTGCTGACTCTTCCGTATGATTGCCATGTTTGAGGCTCAGAAAATCCATACCTGATCTTACAAAAGCCAATGCTCTGATTACGAGTAACAGTTTGGTGCGGTTTGTGGATCGGAGGCATCATTGGCCCACATTTCTTTGAAAATGAGGACGGTGCAACCATTACGGTCAATGGGGACACCTATCGCACCATGATAACTGATTATTTTGTACCCGCTCTGATGTGGTCGATGTTGGATTTCAACAGGATGGTGCAATTTAACACGCATTTCTTGCCACAATCCATTTATTGCGGCAAACGTTTGATGGCCATATAATTAGCCGAAATGGTGATGTCTACTGGCCACCAAGAAGCTGTGATTTGACATCGTTGGATTAATTTCTGTGAGACGCCGTGAAAGAAAAGTGTTATGCCGACAAACCAGAGACAATTGAGCTTTTGAACGCGAACATTCGTAATACCATTGCCGAGATGCGATCGCATACAATCGGAAAAGTGCAGAAAATTCGTCCGATCGAATGAGGTACTGTGAGGCCGGTCGCGACAGCCATATGATTGAAATAATATTCCATTTCGAATCTGAGCCATTGTGCTTCATAACAAAATTTAAATTTCAACTTTTAAACCACCCAACCTATATACATAAGCAATGGCAGTCGGTTTTATACGATTTGCATTCTTTGCGCTGCAGTTTATAATTTCTATTGAGACTTAAAGTACATACGTTGGTTGTGATAGGTGGGAGGCCACAATTCTGCATTCAAAGTCATGTACCATCCTTCTGGTGCACCTCAGACCTCCACTTCACTTTTGGCGCTTCCCAAAGCAGATTCGGTATGCCTGTATCTCATCAGTTCTTCGCAGAATTAGTATCCAGTTTTGTCACGGTCTTTAATGTTATTGAAAATAATGTTGTTTTTATCTTTTAAAAACGTTTAAAATATAAGCTCGTAGATTATTAATAATTAATTTGTGTTTAGTTTTAATTAAATTCGTTATTTTTCGCACAATTCTGTGTGTCACTGTTCACAACTTGATGTAAACAACAACAATTGCTTTTCTTTGTTATTCCTCTGTTTATACCCTTTGCATAAACAATAACAATTACTAGACAATTATTGGACAGATCTTTGTGACGGAGATCTTCAAACCACGATTACTCTTTTCAAACACACCGCGTCTTCACACAAGACTGACTGAACTTCACTAACTCACACGCCTACTTTGCCTTGCCTTTTATATGGCAGAGTAAACAGTCTGATGAATGTTCTTGAAGGCGAATGTTTATGACTTGGCCTTCTCGAAATCTCTATAAATATAAGCGTCGTTGTTTACATTTATTCTTGTAGTGTTGTTTGTGTATTTTTGTTTACTTGTTAACCATTCTTTTATGTTGGTGTTTGTTGTTATATAAAGCAGTACGATAATTTGTAAACAGGTTTGTTTACTGCATTGTTTTGTAGCTTTTGTTTATAATTTTAATGTTAAGCGAGTAAAAGCAAAACAACAGAGTCTAGATTTTTCATTTTCGTAACAGTATTCTCTACATCGAGGAAAGCATCCAGAATACGTTAGGTTAGGTTAGGTTAGAGGACGTGTACTTGTCAATTAAGACAAGTACAGTACCCGGAGGTTGAATTGACCCATTGTAGAATGTCCTTAAAGAGGGAAGGATAATATAGGGATAAAAAGGATAGGATGTAGGAAAGGGGAGAATAAAAGCATCCAGAATTATGAGAATCAAAAATTCTTTTCAAAAAGTATCTGAATTCCAAAAACTCTTTAAGGAGATGCTTGATTGTATGCCTTGAACTTTGATTTGTTTAAATTGATTGGAAAATTTGTAATAAAATCAAGAGGAGGAGAATTTTCTTCAAATTCTCCTTTAATTCTTGAAATTATTTGTACATTTTTTATTTTATTTAGAAATTTCTATTCATAGTTTCAGCGTATAAATAAAACCTTTAAAGCAAATTTCATTCATTTCACAAATTCAATTTCAAGTCTTTGGTTTTTGTTCAATTCAATTTCATTTCAATAGGAACTATTAAAATCTCTCATCCTCTTAAGAAGACCTGGTAAAACAAAAGCGGTATTAAAAAGTATGAAATGTCCTTAAGGCAGGAAACAAAGAACATACTCGCCCGGCATTTATGATACACGCCAGGAGATACAACAAAAACTGGCAAAAAAGAAAGAAAACAGACGAGGAAATAAAAGGAAAAGGAAAACTTACTTACCTTGTTGCTAAATCTCGATGAACAAAATTCATTTGTTCCAAATATTTCATGCCCGATGCAATTTGTGTGGCAATATAGACCAGGCAGCCATAACTGTATAACCGTAGAAAGCAATAAGAAAAAAAGGAAGAAAAAAAGAGAAAGAAATGAAACACAACGAGCATATGTAGCAAAAGAGCCAAGAGGATAATAAAATAATGTATGGATGTTAAGGGATTTTGGGGAAACAAGCAAAATGCAACAAAATAACAGACAACATTAGCCGTTATATACGGGCACACACACACACACATGGACATAGGCACCGGGCATTATAAAGCAAGCAGCCAGTAAGACGTAGATGTTACACGAAAAAGCAGCAAAGTTAACAAAGTTTGTACATCCGTTATACAAGCCAGCCAGAAGTGTAGGAGAGTTGTGTGCGAAGTGCAGGGGGGGTAGTGAGTGTTGGCGGTATAAATGAAATCAACACGAGACCGGAAATTTTAAAAAATGGCAACCAACACCAGCCATCATAAAAGAAACCCCAAAACGAAAACTCCAGCATACCAGCAGGAGCATTAGCAGTACCCGTACATACAGTAGTCATCCAATGCAATAACAACCAATAAGGCAGCGTAGTCGTCGTCATCATCATCATTATCATCGTTGCCAGCAACATCATTATCATTATGGCAGTAAATGTCGTATTGTAGACGTTACCGGAAACAAGATAAAGCGTGTAAAAAATATAAAAGAGAGAAAGAGAGAGAAAGAAGAAAAAGAGAAATGAGTGAAAATTAAATACAAAAACTGTAAAACGGATACACATAAAATGAAATGAAAAGTTTTCTTTCGAAAACAACACAAAACAAAGATAAAATGTAATGCGTTCTTTGCTTTTTTTCTTGATTACTTTACTTTGTTTTTAAAAATATCTTTGCACCCACCTTAAACTTTGTTGCTTCATCATGCCATGCTGCTGCTGCTGTTGCTGTGTATGCTGCTCCCTTTGGCCCGTTGTTGTGTTACATTCGGCCACATGTTCTTGCAGAAATTGATTCAAATCACCCAGACAATTACTATAATCTAAGACCATACAGATGGGTTCATCGCGCAGACAGGCGCCTACTAATGGCGCCACATTTGCATCTTTAAGACGCGATAATTGTTTCGCTTTCAGCCGAAATTCTTTGCGCATATGATCGGCTGCACCAGGCCGTAATGTTGCAACTGCCACTAAATTTGTGCTGCAATAGATGAAAAGAAATAAAAGCGAAAGCATACTAATTAAACAAGAGTAATTAAAATAGAAAAAGTGAAATTAAAGCATACAATTAGGATGTAGGTATTATACGAAATGTATTGCTTATTTTTAGGCGTTAGATGTCACATTTTTTAGATGTGAACATTTTTCTTTTCTTCTTTTAAATGCAAACAATATAACCCTGTAGTTTTTAAAGCTCAGTCTCATAAAGGGCATTGGATTTCTTTTTGTTATAATAAAAGGACCCATAATGACGGGTAATATAAACCTGATGAACTTAAATAATGCACAAAAGACTGGGGAATACTGTAGTTTCTGGAGATTAGGTTAGAGGACGTATACTTGTCAATTAAGACAAGTACAGTACCCGGAGGGCGAATTGACCCATTGTACATTCTGGAGGTTAAACCAAGTAGAATTTAGCATCATCACTTAACACGTGATATTATGTTTTACAATGTTTACCGCGATTTAATTTACTAAAGTTTTGGAAAGAAGCTTCAAATCTCGGATACGCATATCGCTGATTTACACTCTCCGAGCGATAAGAATAAACGGAACATACTTCGCAGATGTGTAGCAAGCCCCAAGTGGGAAAAAAAGAAAAGACGTGCTTGAAACCAATAGAGGTATTGTTTCTTTGCTTAGGTTGCTTGAAAACCGTATTTCAATTAAAAATTCTCGATCCGCAGCGAGAATCTTCAAAAGTGTCGTAATTAGCAGATGACCATTGCGAAAGTCGAAAGAGGAGTAAGATAAGATAAGAAGGACAGACATTTAATGCCGATATTCACATTAAATATTGCAGATGGCGTAGAAGAACTGTTACCTGTGGTGCTCAGGTTTTTGTACAAGCGAAAATCATACATACAGTTAAGACCAGAGTACTCCCAGAGAAGTACCTTGGGTTTCATACTTTATTCGTGTATATCAAAGCTATGTTAACATTCAGTCGCAACCATTGCTTGGCATTCTCTGATGTTGTGGCATTTTTTAGCACTCGTGAAAACTTTCAGGGAGCAGTTCCACATTATAATAGGTGATTTTTTAAGAGCTATAGGAAAATTTTTCAAAAAAAACATAAAATTCAGAAAAATGCATTGAATCGATATTACGGTCCATATAAAAAAAATAGTCTAAATCGTTAAATAAAATGTTCACCGAACTCGCCTCTCAATAAGTCCATTGTTACGCGTGCTGTGTGGCATGTGGCACCGTCTTGTTGAAACCACATGTCATGCAAGTCAAGCTCTTGCATTTTGGGCAAAAAAAAGTTGGATATCATCTCACGATAGCGCTCACCAATCACAGTTACGTTACGATTCGCAGCATCTTTGAAGAAGTACGGTCCAATGATGCCACCAGCCTATAATCCGTACCAAACTGTGACTTTTTCTGGATGCATTGGTAGCTTTTGCAATGCTTCTGGCTGATCTTCACTCCAAAATAGACAATTCTGCTTATTTACGTATTCATTGAGCCAAAAATGAGCTTCGTCGCTGAACACAATTTTTCGATAAAGAAGTGGATCTTCGGCCAACTTTCCAAGAGCCCATTCACCAAAAATTCTGCGTTGCGGTAGGTCGTTCGGCTTCAATTCTTGCACCAGCTGTATTTGGAAAAGCTTCACACCTAAATCCTTCCGCAAAATTTTTCACGTTGTTGAGTAACAGCGGCCCAATTGCTGCGAACGGCGACGAATCGATAATTGATGGTCATCATTAACACTGGCCGATACAGCTGCGATATTTTCTTCAGTTCGCACTCTACGTAAGCGTGCTGGTGGTTTAATGTCCAACAATGTAAATTTGGTGCGAAATTTTGTCACCATAGCCCGAAAAGCCGCTTCAGTGGGTCGATTAAACTGACCATAAAATGGAAGAAGCGCGCGATGAACTTTCTTAACAGAGCACGTATTTTGACAATAAAATTCAATGATTTGCAAGCGTTGTTCGTTTGTAAGACGATTCATGGTTAAATTATAGACCAAACTGAAGATATTTGACAGCGAAACAAAACACGAAACGTGCGTGAGCTGTTTAAGCCAGTGTTGCCAAATAGATAATTGCTAAAAAATCATCCGGTAGTTACAATAAAAATAAGAAAAGTTACGAATTGAGAAAAACAATAATGTTCCGTTTTATAACGTAAGAATTTAAAGAAAACTCAACAAAGTCTGACAAATAATTAAATTGACGGCAAGTTCTCGTTAACGGATCAGCAACAGCATAATTAGTTCTGCAGAATTGAATATAAATAAGATTATAACAGCGGAAGTTACGACGAGGAACATTGAATTTAACAGAAATTCACAGCAAATATTACCATTAATCAGGTTAACCATGAAGGATATATTTAACATTGCTCGACGACTCTTAAGGGTAGGCAGTTATATTATAGCCAGTCTGCTAGTATATGAAGGCATATCCCAGTAATTCCATCCAAGGCCACGCAAGCAGAAGAGTAGAAATTGTTTCTGAACAGATTCGATGTGTTCGCTGTAAACATTATAGTGAGGATCCCATACGATGGATCCATACTACAAAATTGGTTTGACAAGCGATACGTATAATTGTTTAGTGATAAATGCGTCAGTAAATTCCTTTGCCCAACGTTTTATGAAGCCAAGAGTATTTCTTGCCTTATTTACAGTCAAAGTGATAGGATAATTAAAGTTTAATTTTGTATCTAATAGGATACCAAGATCAATAAAAGAGTCCACTATTTCCAGTTGATGACCTCCAAGCAAGTAATTAATCGCAATAAAATAATTTCTTGAGAACCGCATACATTTGCATTTTTTTAAAGAAATAATTGAGAACACTTTGAAGATAAATATGCTCGATGAAATTATTAAAGGAGCGAAAAACTTTTACATCGTCAGCATACATCAAGATATTGGCAATATTATAAACAGCGAAAAAAGAAGTGGACCAAGATGGCTGCCTTGAGGAACACCAGATAGCACATATATATATACATAGATAAGCTATTGTTCACACATACAGTCTGCTTTCTACCAATTAAATACGACTCTAGCCATCTTAAACTCCTATGATTTACACCCATTAAATCCAATTTAGTTAACAGGAGTTTGTGATTCACTTTATCGAACGCCTTACTAAAATCCGTAAAAATTACATCAGTTTGCTTCCATTGAGAAAGGCCGCATTACCATGGATGTTAAAGCTGGATTCACCCATTGTTTCGGAACAAAATGCTTGTTCCGGAACAAATTCAGTTTTTTGAGAGTTTGTTCCGAAACGATTCACCCGCTTCGAACAATTGTTCTGTAAAAACAAGGCTACCATTTGAAATATTTTTGTGAACGATGCGTGTCAGTTTTGCAATTAGGCAGCGCAGTAGCCTAGTAGACTATTGCAATTCGTTTGTTTTCTTGGCTTAAGTGTGATCATATTTTGTGTTGTGTTACAAAGAAATTGTAAATTAAAACAAATTTGAAATTGTTGAAGTGAAAAAAATGGATAATAATGGATATTATACATACATAAATAGATACATATAAATGTACATATAATATGATGTGGCAGCTCAGTTCAACTTTACTTGAAAAATTAAAGTAGCTGGCAGCACAGTTCGATTATTTCGGACAAAAATTAAAATTAAACCAATTCGAGCTGAAAATGTTCCGAAGCAAGCTTACTCTCTTTCGCTCTCTCTCTCAAAAAGAGAAACGTCAAACTACATATAAAAAAATTGTTTCGGAACAAAAATTAGTTAGTTGTTGTTGAACAGCACTTTCGGAAACCATGTTGATAAGGTGATAATAACGATGAAGTATGATGAACCAAAAAATCGGCAATCCGCTTCTCGAACGTTTTTGGAATAGCACTCAGTTTTGCAATGCCCCTATAATTTATGTTATATTATGTTGTGTGTGTTAATTTTATACATAAGTGGAGGGACCAACAGTTTTCAGTCACCTCCGAACGACAAATTCATAAGAATTTTATTAAATCGCAGAGTTTTTCCTACAAATCTGCTGAGATTAGAAATATTTTTTCATATAACGTTTTGTTGGAGATGTCTGTGACCTGGGATTTAAAGCGTGACCTCATGTGTTCTAAACAAACTTACCACCTACTATGTAGACTGCGACGACTGTCAATATTGCTGGTAATAATTTCTTTATAACGGGTAATTTTTTAGCTATTATGTTTTTGGCAACACTGGTTTAAACAGCTCACGCACGTTTTGTGTTTTGTTTCACTGTCAAACATCTTCAGTTTGGTCTATAATTTAACCATGAATCGTCTTACAAACGAACAACGCTTGCAAATCATTGAATTTTATTATCAAAATGGGTGCTCTGTTAAGAAAGTTCATCGCGCGCTTCTTCCATTTTATGGTCAGTTTAATCGACCCCCTAAAGCGGCTATTCGGGCTATTGTGACTAAATTTCGCATCAAATTTACATTGTTGGACATTAAACCACCAACACGCTTACGTAGAGTGCGAACTGAAGAAAATATCGCAGCTGTATCGGCCAGTGTTAATGATGACCATCAATTATCGATTTGTCGCCGTTCGCAGCAATTGGGCCTCTGTTACTCAACAACGTGGAAAATTTTGCGGAAGGATTTAGGTGTGAAGCCTTTCAAAATACAGCTGGTGCAAGAATTGAAGCCGAATGACCTACCGCAACGCAAAATTTTTGGTGAATGGGCTCTTGAAAAGTTGGCCGAAGATTCACTTCTTTATCGAAAAATTGTGTTCAGCGACGAAGCTCATTTTTGGCTCAATGGATACGTAAATAAGCAGAATTGTCGATTTTGGAGTAAAGATCCGCCAGAAGCATTGCAAAAGCTACCAATGCATCTAGAAAAAGGGAGTTTTTGGTGCGGTTTATGGGCTGGTGGCATCATTGGACATAATGTATCTGCATATGTATCTTCAAAGATGCTGCGAATCGTAACGTAACTGTGAATGGTGAGCGCTACCGTGAGATGATATCCAACTTTTTTTTTCCCGAAATGCAAGAGCTTGACTTGCATGACATGTGGTTTCAACAAGACGGTACTACATGCCACACAGCACGCGTAACAATGGACTTATTGAGAGGCGAGTTCGGTGAACATTTTATTTCACGTTCGGGACCGGTCAATTGGCCGCCTAGATCTTGCAATTTAACGCTTTTAGACTATTTTTTGTGGGGCTATGTTAAAGCTCATGTCTATACAGACAAGCCCGTTTCAATTGTCGCATTGAAAGACAACATTGAAGCATTTATTCGTGAGATACCGGCCGAAATGTTGGAAAGAGTGTGCCAAAATTGGACTAAGCGGATGGATCATTTGAGATGCAGTCGCGGTCAACATTTGCATGAAATAATCTTCAAACATTAAATTATATTGGCCGTACTATCGATTCAAATAAAGATTTCATGCATTTTTCTGAATTTTATGTTTTTTTTTTTGAAAATTTTCCTATAGCTCTTAAAAAATCACCCATTATTTTTTTATTTATTTTTTTATTTTAATGCCTGTCTTGAAGCTTTTAATTAAAACTGTTAACTGCCAAACAATGGTCATATAAAAATTTTTAAATGTCAATCAAAAATGTATGCAACAAAACAAAAACAAAAAAGCTTTTATTCAACCTAACCTCAAATAAACAGATTAATAATAAAAAACAACGTCACTATTTTCAATTTCCAACCAAAAATGATGTTAAAAAAACGAAAACAACAAGGAAAACAGGGAACTCTATTCCATAACTTTCATCAAATTTCAACCAAATAAAGTACAAATGTAAGCAGACGTGAATTTCGTACACATACATACATATAGTATACGGGTATAAAATATTTGAAGTATTATACAGGAGTAGGTGGTAGTGTGTATATATGTAAACCTGAATGTATAGTTTACTAAAATTTTTGCGGTTTATGTAAAAATTAAAATAAACAACCAACCAAAAAAGCAAAAAAAAGCAACAACAAAAAAATCAAATGAAAAGAAATAAAATTTTAATGGAATTTTTGATTACTAACAGACATTTAAAAGTTCATATATGTTATATGGTTTGAATTAATTTTGAATTTTTCCTCTCAGTACAGAGATAGTATGTACATACATACTACATCCAGCACGTCATTGCTTTTGAAAGCTTTTCAAATATTTACCATATAAGACGAGTGTACCACGATATATTACGTATGTATCTCTGGCTATAAATGAATAACGGAAAGGTTGATTTTTATTGTTTTATTTCTCTCACATCCCCCCTCCCCCTCCCCCTTTTGATAGTTTTCCAAAAACTTTGGCAATTGTTTTTCTTAAAAGTTTCTTTTTCTGTTTTCCACCATAACTTCACAGTCAACCACTTGGTGAGTCTGTCTGTCAGTCAGTCTGTAAATCATTTTAGGAGTTCATACTCGTATATGGTTTAAGAACTTCTTAATTGTCTTAAGTTATTGCGGTTTTTCGTATGCCAACGTTTCAAAAACATTTTCCAAAATTTTGGAATTTTTTTTTTACGATTTTATTTGTGTTACAGGAAGAGATTGGAGCGCTAGCAGATTGTTTGAAAATATCTTAAAACGGAACAAGTAATCTTTGGTTGTTGTAACTGCTTTATTTGAAAAAAATTATTTAACAGCTACAGACGGGTCAAAGGTCGCTTAAAAATTTTAGGGAAATAAATTTTTTTATAGAAAGCGATTTTCTTTGTAATTCCTTATCGTATTGTCCTGCATATATTGTATATATACGCTGCAAATTATGTTCTTACCTAAATGGCTATATCAGATGGCTGTTGCCCTTAAATCTTAGTCAGAATCAAATTCGTTGCGTATTTATCGCTCGCGCGTTGTAATTAATTTCTCTTGCAAGTTTTTTTTTTTAATCACATTCAAACTAATCTCCCTCTTGAAGTTTCAACTTGCCTCTTAAAAGCATTCCCTGCAGTACAAAACATATTGTTACGTTTTTACCTTTTTAAAAACGTTTAAATATAAGTTCGTTAATTGCAAACAAAGTAAAACAAAATATGTGTTTAATTTCAGTTAAACTCTTAATTGTCCGCACTATCTTATGTGCCACTGTTCGAACTTGTACCACGTATATAACAATAACTACAACCAGTGTTGAAAAATTCAGTACTTTAGTACTTCTTTCAGTACTTTATCATTTCAAAAATACCGCAGTACCCCCGCGACGATTTCAGTAGTTTTTTATTATTCCATATTTTATGTCTTGCGCTTTTCAACTATTAAAGCATTAGCAACACTTTCAACGTAATGCTAATGGTTGAATTAGACTTTAGCACGCTTAGCCAAACGTCCACGGAACGTACATTCATTTCTAGAACACAAAAAGCACTGAAAACGCTTGCCGAACCGTTCCATTACGTTCCATCGACGTTTGGCTAAACGGGGCTTTTACGTTTTGTTACGTTCCGAAACAGCTGTTCTTGTCTTGTATTGAGGAACATGAATAAGTAGTAAATTTTTGTGTTCGACTTCCTTCTGGCAAAAACTCTAAGAATAAATAAAACTCCCATGATAAAGTTGTATAAAATTGACACACACAATATGAGTGGTGTGAGAGCTAGGCCATAATCCTGATTGAAGGGTTGTAATGACCAATTATGTGTGTACGTATGTATTTCTTTACAAAAGTACCATTTGGTGAAGAAAAGTACTTTTTCAGTTACAGTTTAGTACCATATTAAAATTTAAATTTTGCAACACTGACTACAACAATTATCTGTTTATTCGTTATTCTTATCACACAACTATTAGCAACGGCGATCTTCAATCTGTTTTGTTCACACGCAACTTCACATAAGGCTGACTGAATTCTTACTGACTGGTTGCCTGCTTTGTCTTGCCCTTTTATAGTTCAACACAACAGCATAATGAACATTCTTGAAGTATAGGGTTCTTGTTCTCGCCTTCTCGAGGGGTTTACAGCGACCGCATTGTTGTTTGTGTATTTTGTTCACACTGCTTCTTACGCTCGCTTATGTTGCTATTCGTTATCTATCCCTTTCTCTTTCATACTTGTTGGTCTCCTTTACTTTCATGTTGTTGTTGGTATATGCAACCAAGTTAGTTGTATATATGGGTGTCGTTTCCATTAGCGTAACACTGCAGCCCACTTAAGCCTGTTCGTCCAGAATAGGCTCATTATATCTTTTCTCATATTTTGCCAGTCGCTCTATGTGTACGACCTTAATTTTTGTTCGGGGGCTGCTAGCTTTCTGTATCCTGTACACGACATCGTTTAACCGCTTTATTATTTTATACGGTCCATCCCAGCTGGTTTGTAGCTGGGGAGATAATCCCTTCTTCCGCTTTGGCTTGTAGAGTAGAACCAGTTGTCCCTCATGGAAGCCCTCCGTGTTTGCTGCTCAATCATACCTGGCTTTCATTCTATCACTGACCATTTTCATACGGTTGTGCACAAATTCATGGAGCTCATTTAGGCTTTCCCCTTTTCCAGTGTATGTTGCATGCATCTCTGTATATATGGGTGTGTGTAGCTTTTGTTTATCGTTAATGTTAAACGATGTTTTCATGTGAAATGATATTAGGTCGTTTCCATTAGCGTAACAATATTTTCACCGGTGAATTCTTATTCACTAGCACCTTGAGGCCAAGCCTTTATATCAGTAGCGACAGCATCAGGTATAGTCCGATTTTCGTCTTCTTGTAGAAATTAGTTAATGTCTTGGTTTATTAGACGTGAGGCCACGGTTCAAACTCCGAAATATGAAAAAAATATTTCTTTCTACGTTTTCCTCTCATCAGATTTCTGGCAAAAAGTCTGAGAGTAAATAAAATTGATCTGACAAAGTTTCTTAAAAATCTCGGAATTGACTTTAAACTGTAGGTCTCTCAACTCATGTATAAAAAAAATTAAGACACACAACATAAGTGGTATGAGATGCTAGGTTGTAATCCTAACTGAAGGATTGTAACTCCTTCTGGCTTTCTATCAGGCAATTTGAACTTATTGCCTACTGATATATTCTTGCTTTGTAGTCAGACATACACACAGTTATTAAATTATACGTACGGTTAAAAAATTGCCGAAATTTTTTAACTAATCCGTTTTCGTTTAAAATCTTTATAGTTTCCTTGATGTTAAGATGGTCTTTCGCATTGGTTAAACAATTTCTGAAACTGAACTGAATTGTAGCCCTGCACAGGCCCACAAAGGTATACATCCGATTTACAAATTTCACAAATTTCTGAGCCAAAGCAAAAGACCGTCTTAAAATCGAAGACAATTATAAATATTTTCAAAAAAAAAAAAAACGGATTGGTTAAAAAATTTCTGAAATTTGTTAACTTTTGTGGGCCTGTGCAGTGTACATCAGTGTACATCAAGACTGTCTTAAAATCGAGGAAAGTTGTCAGACAATTACAAAGATTTTCAACGAAAACGGATTAGTTAAAAAAATTTCTGAACTTTGTTATCCGTATGTATACTTTTGTGGCTATGTGTAGCTGTCCTAAATTGGGTAGGATATGTACGTATATTGTAAATCAGAGAAGGATCTTTGTATGAGAATATTTTTTGATGACATGGAGCTTTTTCAGGCGGAGATTTCGCAATCTTGAAGGCTATTTAGGCCATAGCTGGTGGCCCAGCTTCGGATTCGGAATGTTACATGATCTTCGTTGACAGTCAAGCTGCCCTTAGGGCCTGGTGCAAATCACGGCTCGTTCGCGAGTGCAAGGAGTCGTCCAGGACTTTTGGACTAGACCGTATCCGTCTATGCTTGATGCCGGGTCATAGCGGAATACTGGGCAATGAGACGGCGGATGCCCTCGCTAGGTTGATAGTTGGTCCTGAGCCCCCAGTCTGTCACCTCTACGGCCTCATCAATGGATGGGTCAGGAAGGAAGAGCAGAGGCGTTGGGGGAACGGATCGGGGTGTTTTGTCTCTAGATATCTATGGCCTGCTGTAGACAATAGGAGAACAGGTTGGCTACTGGGCTTGAATAAGGCCAGCTTAAGGTTGTTTGTAGGTTTTATCACGGGGCACTGCGAGATTAGGTCGCTGACGGGAATCTGGAACAGATCTCAGCCGCATTATTGCAGGGCATGTAAGAGATGAGAAGGAGTTGGAGACTATCGGAGACTATCGAACACCTCCTCTGTAACTGCCCAGCCCTTGGTAGGTTGAGGTTGAGGACCCTTGGCAGGGCCTTCTTTGAGAGTTTGAATTCTGTGTCGGGAGCCGACATCAAGGCTCTCCACAGATTCATTAGTGGCTTAGGCTGGTTGAGAGGCGCTGGGGCTTTATCAGTGTAGTCGCGCCCTTCCCTTTTTTCTTGTTGTGTCTTATCTGTGTAGTTCCTCCACTTCCCATTCTCCCCTTTCCTACATCCTCTATTATCCTTCCCTCTTTAAGGACGTTGTACAATGGGTCAATTCGACCTCCGGGTACTGTACTTGTCTTATTTGACAAGTACACGTCCCCTAACCTAACCTATCCTAATGTTTGGCTCTAGCTCATCAAATCAGTAATCTAAACGAATATCGTTACTTGATATCGAATAGACATTAAAGTTCATAAAACTATGAACTTGGATTTCAACTTGATTCGAAGAAAGTCATACATTAAATGCGAAGCCCTGATGCTGATTGTCATTCCACAGACTATTTACACGAAGACTGTTTATCAGACGACTGTGGATTTGTGGGTTATTTGTCAAGACACCACTCTACAGCTTATTCCACGAAGGCTGTTTTTTAGATGATGGTGGTGGATTTGTAGGGTAGGAATCCAGCTTGCTCCTGTCGTCCATATCGAATATCTAGTGTCGCTCTATTGATATTCATTAGGTCTCCAAAATCTTTAAATCTCTGTTCTTGCAAAAGAGCAATTTTTCTTTTGTAAGCGCTAGAAACTTTACAGAAAGTCATTTAAATTTTAAGGAAAATATTTAAAAAAATAAGGCTTTTTAAATCCTTTATAAGGACAACACAAGATCTTTATTTAAGACTGTAGGCAAGGTTGCAACAAGGACCTCCCATTTAACACACTATTACATTTGATTTATCAAAGAAAACCAACAAATTTTATTGTTTTAAATAAACATTTCAATTGTTTTTAATCTTCTTTGTGTTGTTTGTTGTTGTATTTGTGTATTAAAACATTACAACAATAATAACACAACAATAGTTTTAGTTTTATTGAGTTTTTATTTTGTTGTTCTGTTGATTTGTTGATTTGTTGATGACATTTCCATTTCGTTAAATTTTTTTTTATTTTTTGTAAATTTTATTGCTTTTGTTGTTGCCTGGCTTTTTACCTCAAATGAAGTTGATTGACAAAGTTTCTCTCTGTGGTTTTGAAATGAAATTATTTCTCTTTTTTCCTTCATTTTCATTTTCCTTTTTAGATTTCTTTACTAACCAGGTTTGAATTGTTTTTGACTAAAAAGGGCAAAATGTTTTGATGTAAATAATCAAAAAACTAAGCTAATAAAAATTGAAAATTTTGTGATAAAACAATTAAAAAAAAGAAAGGGGGCCAAAATTTGAAAATGGAAGGCAATTCAAAGGAATACCAGCTTTGGTTAATAACAGTGGCGATTAATTAAAGTTGAACTTTAACAAATTTCGTGGTTTCAAAAGTATGGGACTGGAATTCGACATCTGTCAAACTAAGTTTTGAAACCAATTTTTTTCTTTTCGGTTGAAAGTCTGACATTAACGAAAATGGATCGCTTAACTATCACACAACGCATAAAAATTATCAAAACCTACTACAAAAATGGTGATTCTGCCACAGCTACGTATCCAACAAAATTTTCTTCAGCGTTGAAGCACATTTCACACTCGGTGGGTATGTTAATAAACAAAATTGTCGTATTTGGGGTTCTGAGAATCCTCAAGTAATTGAAGAGAGGCCATTACATCCAGAAAAAGTCACTGTTTGGTGCGCTCTTTGGTCGGAAAGTGTGATTGGACCTTACTTCTTCGAAAACGACGATGGAACGACTGTCACCGTCAATTCGGAGCGTTATGGTCATATGATAACCGACTTTTTTTGCGTGCTATTGAAGAATACGACTTGGAGGAGAATATGTGGTTTCAACAAGAAGGTGCCACATGCCACACAAATCGAGCGAATACGGCTTTATTGCCAGAGAGACATTTCCTGGCTGCGTAATTTCTCGTCGTGGCGATATCAACTGGCCACCAAGATCATGCGATTTGACACCATTAGACTTTTTTGTGGGGCTACGGGAAAGACCGTGTAAAGCTTAATCTCTCCCCTTTTTAAAAAACTTGGATTTTTGGATTTTTAAAATTGGTTCTAACATATTTAGGTAATCAATAATTTTGTGTGAAAAGATCAAAAAAACTATTTTTGTTAAATAAAACGAGTTTGGAGAGTTTGAGAAAAATAAAAACGTATTTTTATTTTTATTTAGACTATGTAGTTATTCGAGTGTATTTTCACTGTCGCACCGTGTTACTAGAAAAAATGAATTGTTGAACCATTTGGTCTGACAGTCCAATTTCCTTGTCCTTCAATTCCTAAGTTTTCATTAATCTAGCTTTTTATAAGAGCACACAATGTCTGACAGCGAATTGAAGCCGATTTTGCCTCTGATTTCGCCAGATAGGCAGACATCCCATTGTCCTGTTTACAAAGCTAGCCAAATTTAACAGCGTTTAGGTTCGCTAACATGTCCTAATAGTTCTAAGAACTCATAGTCCATTTTTGAGTTAATCGAAGTATATTCAAACGCTTTAAGCACAGCTTGACTCTCCAAAATTGTATGTGACAAGGATACATTTCCCTTCCTCATTGTGGGGAATTTGAGTGGATAAAACAAGATTATCAAACGTCCCCAAATGACTCATCTTTTAGTTCAGAAATACTTTTCTACTTTTTTGCACTTCAGAACTGACGTCATTGGTTTTTGGGTGAAAGAACGTTTGAATATCTGGGCGTGGTAGCGAACGTGCCAGTAAGGGAACTGTGCGATTTCATCCGAAATTCGGGGTGGTTCAAACCCACCTACGAACGGATCATGACCGAGTGAACTTCCCTGTGAACGGCAAGCTATCCGCTAACCTAACGTAACCTAACAATCGTAGTGGATGCTAAGGAGATCATTTTGGAAATTAAGCCCCATACATACATACATAATTGGCCATTAAAACCTTCAATCAGGATTACAGGCTAACTTGTCACACCACTCGTGTTGTGTGTGTTAATTTTATACATGAGTGGCGGGACCTACAGTTTAAAGTCGACTCCGAACGTCAGATTTTTTGAGAAACTTTTCAAGGCAATTTTTATTTACTCTCAGAGTTTTTGCTGAGAGTAAGTCGACGAAGAAATAGTTTTTGTATTTTGTTTTGATGTCTGGCCTGGGGATCGAACCCTGGCTTTACGTCTAATAAGCCAACACACTACCTACTAGACCACCAAAAAGGCTTGTGATGGTAATGAATGAATTTGCTGTCTTTACAATATGATGACAATCAGATATTCCGCTTCGTTGGTTAAGTGCAGCGACTTTCCGGTTAAGTGTACTTTTCATTTTCTGAATATCCAGGGCGTTCAGCTATTACCAGAACTCACAGAGGAAGTGACAAAATGGCTCCTTGAAGTTAACATTTTATTGCTTGAATACACAAATAAATCACTCTGGCCGTTTAAGACTTCATCATGATCTAACGTACTAGAGCTCTTACTATTGACGCTTTAGTTTTTGGACATGCTCACTGTTAAGCAGGCAAAAATTGTGGATTTTTGTTTGTCAAATTAGTACCCACTGTGGATTCCATATGTTATTCCATACGAGTAAATTTTTATTTTCCTTTGAAATTCATATTTGTATACCTATACTGTGTTATTAAATGTTAAAAGCAAAATTTTGTTTCTAATTTCTAATAACTGCTATCAAATCATTTAAATTATTTACACACACTTAAAAATCCATGTTCTTTTTCACATTTTCTATTCAATTCCATGGAAATCATTACGAAAACTTATTAAAGACGCATTAACTGAAATGAATTTCAATATTTAATTAATATAACTGGACACCCATCATTTAGCCAACAACTCAAATGTTAAATTATTCACAAACAGCAAATGTTAGCCATTTTCTACACATACATACACATATACACATACATACATACTTACTCTCATATTTACAGAGAAAATAATCGACGTTTGTGTCATTTTTTAAAAACTATAAAATGACCACAAATACTCTATGCCGGGCTACACCAATACCATCAACAATTTCTTATACTTTGTCTATGAATAAATAGCCAGTTTTGACTGTATTTAGTTAGTGCAGTTATAGTTGTTGTTGCTGTTGTTGCTGTTACAAATACCTTTGAGTATATGTTGTGGCCATAGCAACATTTACCGGACATGAACAAATAGTAGAAAAATTATTGCACTCTAATGCCACTGAGCAAACACAGAATAAAACACACAAGTTTTGCAAGGACTATGGCACAGAATAATAGACAGACAGAGCGAGCTTACAGGCAGACATACAGACAAACTGCAGGACAGACGGACAGAGAGACCGGACAGGTACAAAAGTAATAATTAACATGATTATATAGCTTGTGTGTTGGAGTATTTTAAATAAACGTAAACGTAGGAAAATATCCATAAGGAATGACTTTTTGAAAACAAAAAAAAACCAAAGAAAAAAAACAAGAATTTCAATACTGTCAAATGCCATGTTGAAATTATTATTAAACGAAACACTGATTCCAATAGGCAATACTATTATTAATACTCCATGAAATCTTACTAATTTGAAGGATAGAAAATGTAGAGGCATTAAGTTACAAAAAGGAAGAACAAACCTTCTTGGCCTCCTTATTCTCTAGATCTATGCAATCCTCATCCTACCAAGGTGATAGTGCAAATTAATACGGAATTCAGCTATGGGAACGTTTTCCAAAAACCCTTAAAATTCTGTTTAAGAACCTTTATGATATTATTTCATGCCAGCGTCATAGGATCCGTGTTGCGTTATTAGGAGGCCACAAAGAACTGCCGCTGTTGGGCATATGTACTCTTAGTTTTTAGCGGAAGATATGTTTGGCTTGGTACTATGGGATTATGTTTCTGTAGAGCTGTTAATGAACACTATTTAGACAGCAGTATACGCGCTTTGAAGTCGCCGTAGGCTAGTACGTAGTATGCTGGCTTATTAGACATGAGGCCACGGTTCAATCGCCATGTCAGACATCTTCAACAAACGGAAAATAAATAAATAAATATTTCTTCGGCGACTTTATCTCAGCAGGTTTCTGGCAAAAACTCTGAGTGTCAATAAAATAAATAAATTAACAGACACAACAGCAGTGGCGTGAGAAGCTAAGTCTGAATCCTGACTAAAGGGTTGTAATGACCAATTATGTTATGTGAGAAGATCTCTGTTGCTTATTTAGAGGCAGAAGAAGATATCCTTAAGTTCAAGCTATGGGATTACCCCACCTAAACGCTCGACACTGTCATGAAGCACCCGTTTGTTTGAGAGCGAAATAATCACAAAGAATGTTATCTCAGCGCTACTTTCTCAGCGACAGAGGTTGACCTATTTTGTTCAAGTGGTACTCTAGGCTGTAATAGTCTGTAGAACAACCCGTTGAGAGGACTTAGTCTGTTGTACTTAGCAAAACCAATCTATACGAGGTTGCCAGCAGCAGTAACCAGAAAATTTAGTCTAAACCAGATTGCCCTGGTAGTCTAGTGCATAGTGTGCAAGACCATCAGCGTCAAGGTCGTGGGTTCGAATCCCACCAGACACTCTGGTCTGTTACACATTGATCAAGCATAAGGATAAAGTTACTCAGTTCGTAATAATTGGAGATATTTCGTAATTGTTTTGCAATTCCTAAATAAATAAAAAAAAATACTCTCCCCAAGTTCCTTAGCATTCTATTCCTGTAGCTTATTGTGAGTCAACGAAATAGCTTAGAAACAATGGGATTAAAATTTTGTCTGAATTGTCTTCGAATTTATCACTTTTATAATCCTCAGCACCCTATGCAACGCCATTTAAGTTCTTTAACGTCTCAAAAAAGTCTAGGCACTCAAACAAGAATATTAAGATAATCGTGGACTATAGAAGGACCTTAAGAGCTACTGGACTACTACCCTAAAGTATGCAGCTTACTCTTGTTATCTAGGGGAGTCATTCCCTAAGGCATATTCTAATGGCTTGAATTTTTAGCTAATAGATTAGAATTAAATTTCTTAATTTAGCTTTATCTGTTATACTATTTTCTAGGACTGTTTCTTCGGTTCATAACGTATACTCAAGTTTTCCCGTCTTTGTGGTCATTGGAAATCACCTGTTAAGATATGATCATTGCTTTTTTACATACCTTTTCCCCAGTAAAAACATCCTCGGCTTAAAAACCGGGTGTAAACTAGGAAATAATACTTAGACTCTTAGACTGATCAATAACGATCTCTTATTCCTGCAAACATATTATAGCATCACGTAATGCTTAGAAATTTGTCCATAGAGATGGTTCTAAAGGTGAAAAGGTAGTTGGAGATAATTTTTTTCGTCATAGAGTTTGCCGAGATAACATGCATAAATGGCTTAAGAGTTCAGATGTTACTGCCTACGCGGAATAAATATTCGAATTCTTACAGACAGCCTGTACAGCATTACAAAGAGCCTATAAGATAATCGTAATAATCAGAAGATTATGTATTGATGGCAAGTTGCTTGCTCTTATCAGTATTCAGATAAGCCAGCTACAAATGATCGATAAGGTTACAGGTAAGTGAATACGAAGGAGAGGATAAGTGTATTTTCTCTGGGGTGGGGTTATCGGATGGCACATTTCCTTTGGATTCTCTTTTTTAGAACTTCTAATGGTTTCAGTTGTGATTGAGCTTCATCGTTTAGCATCTAATTCTTTCCAAGTTGTGAAGCAAGGGACGTTACACTTTATTTCACGAGTATAGCATAATAACCTAGCGATGCTTAATTAAATGTACCACTAGGGCATATTGGTACCTATGGACTGCTGCAAAAAGTGAGATTGAATGCGTACCAAAACCACTTAATAATATGTCCATGGCACTGCGTTTTGCGTGGCACGTGGCACTGTCTTGTCGAAATCACATCGCATCTGCTATCTTGGTTAAAATAATCAGTAATCCACATTTAACATAACGTTGCAGTTTGTATCGTTCTTTTGTACGGTAGAATGAAGTCATCGTTCCACAAACTACATCAAACAATTTATCCGTTAAACTGTCTATGTCTACTTTGCATATAAAATTCCGCAATTATTTTGCTTGACGTATCCATTTAGTCCAAAAAGAGCTTCGTTGCTGAAGACAGTTTTTCAATGGAAACAAATTTCTCAGACAGCAAGAAATTTCAGAATAAAATGCAGGCGTTGTTCACTTGTAAGCCTATTCATGGTGAAATGGCAAACGTAGTGACAACTTTGAATATATAAAAATTTACATTGAAAATCAAATAGCAAAAAAAAAATGGTTTACCAGATACTATTCTACAAAACTATTTTACAAACTAATTAGAGCCTCGTTTATTATTCAGTCAAATAGTTTCAATAGTTCCTCTGTGGAAATGGTGTAAGGAAAAAAATAATTCCACCTTCTGTTCCAGTTTTTTCCTATTTTTTTTAACTTGTACGAGAGTATCTTATTGGCTTAAATCCCAAATGCAGTGAGAAAGTCAAAAGTCATTTGCATATTGAGTTGTATTATTGAAAATAATAGTAATTGACAAGGTATCTCTAGAATATGCGAACACACACACACATACATACATACGCATACACAAATACATACAAAGACCTGAACATGCACACAAGTATGAAAATATATTGGAAACAAATATTGTTTCTTCTTCTGTCTCAGACAGAAGTCATACACTTAGGAATGAAATGCTAAAAATCCTTAACAGCAGTTGAGGACTATTGGCAGGTTTGCTCGTGTTTTTTGTTGTTGTTGTTGTTGTTGTTGTGTTTATAAATGCACAACATTTTAAAATCACACAGACCTACGGACATGCTACACTTCCTTTACGACAAAACTCCTGGAAATCAATGGGAAATTTATACGAAAAAAAAACGGAGAGGAGAACAGGATGGAAAAAAATAATTAATTTCATACTCAGGCAGTTGTGCCGTTGTGTTGTGTCTGAGAGAAAACTTTCCCAAGTAAACATGAGTGTGTAGGTAGGTGTACATATGTATGTATTGTAGTGTGTATATGCGTTGGTATTTTTATAGTTATGAGAATATAAAATGCGACAGTGTCTGATAAAACATTAATAGACAGTCGGATAGACAGTTATCAGACAACAGATGGACTTTATTGTTAGACCACAGATGAAAATTTTAATAGACAAACTAACTGTATATGAGCTGTGGCAGGGGGAAAAACAAAACAAACAAGTAAAGGAAAACCACACTATTCACATAGAAATACAAGAAAGAAAAAAAAAACATCTGAAAAACTCGTATAAAATTGCAGGAAAGTCTACTATAATGAACGGGAATAAATAAAAGTTTTTTTCTGTTGTTTTTGTTTTTGTTATTATTTTAAAGGATATGCCATGGCTATGGGTATAGAGGAGTTGTGGGCAGCACAAGTCGGCAATTAAATAATAAATTTTTTTGTAGGAGGCCAGCATGAGAAGTAGCACAGGATTTTAATTATACAAGTGAAATGTTATGTTATGTTGAGACTGTTTTTTCCTCGCACTTTTTTATAGAACTTAACGAGAAAAGTCAATTAAGATTTCATGTGAAAAAGTTCATACATATCAATTAAATGTATTAAATATTTAATAATTAATAAACAATTATTTTTTAATTGATATTCTTATTAAAAATATATTCATTCCTTTATTTTCCAAAAGAATGCTTTTGATTTATTAGTTATATTGAAGTGTCATCGAAGATAATTGAAGAGCATTTTTATTTAACGACATCGTTAGCACTTCAGCCTACAATATCTAGGTAAAACGAAATACTTGTAAAAGATACTAGCAGTCACAATAAAACAGAGAATAATATGTGAAAACAACAGGCAGTTTTCCATATAAATACCAGCTGCGTAGATCAAGTCAATAATCTACGTATTTTAGTCAACAGAATGGTGTACTCTACTGTATCTGCTATCCACCGATTTCAAAACAACCCCGCATCAGACGTACTGGAATATTGGCATTTTGAAGTCGCCGTAGGCTAGTAGGTAGTGTGTTGGCTTATTAGACACAAAAGCCTTGGTTCGAGCCCCAGACAAAATACAAAAAGTATTTTTTCGGCGACTTTCTCTCAGTAGATTCTGGCAAAAACTCTGAGAGTAAATAAAAGTACAGTACCCGGAGGTCGAATTGACCCATTGTACAACGCCTAGTTTCTCACGCCACTTATGTTGTGTGTGTGTTAATTTTATACATGAGTGGAGGGACCTACAGTTTACAGTCGAATCCGAACGACAGATTTTTTGAGAAACTTTTCAGGGCAATTCTTTATTCACTCTCAGAGTTTTTCCCAGAAATCTGCTGAGAGGAAGTCACCGAAGAAATACTTTTTGTATTTTGTCTTGATGTCTGGCCTGCGACTCGAACCCGGGCTTTACGTCTAATAAGCCAACACACTACCTACTAGACTACGGCGACTTCTGGCAATTGTATTTATTCTCAGAATTTTTGCCAGGAATCTACTGAGAAGAAATCGACGACAAAATATTTTTTGTATTTCGTTTTGCCGGAGATGTATGATCTGGAGAGCGAACCATAACATCAAACGAACTGTAATATTGGCATTAGGAAATGACATTACTATACCATGTTTACTACAACGTGTTGGATTACAAACTCTAGCTATGCTAGCCTCAAATATTGACAAAGACCGAAAAATTGTTGTCTTGGTTTTAAAAATTTAAAAATGAAGAGACTTCAGTTCCCGCAAAATATCCAAGCAAAGACAAACTATTTAGGGATGTCCTTTGACGCCCAATTAGAACAACGCACATAATCGAAAGGCCGGTTATCAACAGCTCTTAAGAAAGAATAGGACTTAATGAGGAAACTTCTTCAGCACTGCACGAACACGTGTTCACCGTTGGTACTGTTTCATGGAAAGGACAAGTAGATGTGATATAAAATTAGGATCAGCACACTACCCTCTCTTTCCTTTATCCTATAAACTACCTTTCCTGTATTCAAAGCAATGCACTTCATTAACAAGAGTTATCTTCTGAGTGTTGGTATCAAAAAAACAAAAAAAAAAAATTGATTAATGGAACCAAACAAAGTAAGGAAAATAGGTAAGAAGGAGATAACAAGAACTCCATATTCCCTAAAAAGAAGGAAGAGGAATAAACTATCGTATATACATAAGGAAAGAAGCAGTCAACCATTTCATGCCAACTCTATCACATGAACTGTTCAATCTGGTAGTTGATGGCTGACTGAAGTCAGCGCAAGCTGCTCAGAAAACGACATACATAAATAATTGTCATTATAACCCTTGAGTTAGGATTATGGACCAGCTTCTTAAACCACTTTTGCTTACGCACGAAAAACAGGACCTACTATTTTAAGTTGACTCCGAACGACAGATTTATGAGATTCCTTTCAAATCAATTTAATCTACTCGTAGGGTTTTTCTCAGACATCTGCTAAAAGGTAGTCGCCGAGATGCCTGGGGTTTGAACCAAGGCCTCACGTCTAATAGCCCAACACACTGTCATTTAAACTTTAGGTTCCGCCACTCATGTATATTAACACACACAACATCAGTCGGGTGAGAAACTTGGTTGTAATCCTGACTGAAGGGTTGTAACGACCAATTGTGTATGTATGTAGTTGGCGACTGACAGTAATTTTCACGACCCCTATGAAATCCCTGAGCGTGCAATACGTCCCGAAAAATTCACTGTCGGAGTCATCGACCCGTATTTTTTTAGAAAAACGTTGAGCAGGCCATTGCCGCCAATGGCGATTACTAGAGATCGATGATTACCAACTTATTTTGGTCTGAGTTGAATGATCTTTACATCAATGACATGTGGTTTCAACTGGACATTGCTATGTGCCACACAGCTCATGGCATATTGAATATTCTTTACGGGCGATTTGAGGCCATGGTTATCACACGTGTCGAGGATATTGTTACGAAAATGGAAATGGTGTTTTGCTTTCACATCGTTTAAATTGTGAGCTACAAAAACAAAACAATGAATTTGTTTACATGAAAAACAAGTAAACAAAAATATACCAACAAAAAACCGGAATAAAAAAGATATAAACAAGTAAAAAAAGGAAACAATAACACTGCAAGGACAAATGTAAGCAAAATACACAAACAATAATAACATAAACAACATGTTTACATTTATAGTGATTTCGAGAAGGCGAAGTCAATCTCCTTCAAGAGCATTCATCAGATTGTTTACTCTGCGATATAAAAGGCAAGACAAAGCAGACAATGGAATCAGTAAAAATTCAGTCAGTCTTGTGTGAAGACGCGGTGTGATGATGCAGTCTTGTGTAAAGATCTGTCGTACAATTGTTATTGTTTACGCAAAAGAGTGCAAAGAGGAATAACAAACAAAGCAATTCTTGTTGTTTACATCAAGTTGTGAGCAGTGGCACACAAAATTGTAAGAACAATAAAGAAATTAATTAAAACTGAACACGAATTTATTTTAATTTGCAATCGACGAGCTCATATTTCAAACGTTTTTAAAAGATCGTGTGATTTGACTCCATTGCACTTTTTCTTGTGTGGTTTTCTAGGCCTCAAATGAATGTGAATAAACCATGAACCACATATAAATATCTAATTGGTCATTACAACCCTTCAGTCAGGATTACGACCTAGTTTCTAACACCACTTATGTTGTGTGTGTTAATTTTATACATGAGCGGTAGGACCTACAGTTTAAAGTCGACTCCTAACGACAGATTTTTGAAAAACTTTTCCTGACAATTTTTTATTTACTCTCAGAGTTTTTGCCAGAAATCTGCTGAGAGAAATTCGCCGAAGAAGTACTTTTTGTATTTTTGTTTTGATGTCTGGCCTGGGGCTCGAACCATGGCTTTAAGTCTAATAAGCCAACAGACTACCTACTAGACTACGTCGACTTCAATGCCTATGAACCACAGCGGTTCTTAAAAGTAATTCAATCCATGCCATCGGATAAATTCAGCCTGATACGATGCACGCGGAGTAGATCGTGACTGATATTTGAACGATGTTAAGTTCCTCACATAAGGGTATCAATAGGTCTCCCAAACGAATAAAAAAGGTCGGGGATTTTGTTTAATTTAAATTTTAAGAAATGAAGACCTAATTCCTTAGCTATTTGAGACAGACACTGATGAAATTCTCCTTTGATTAACTATCCTTTTAATGTTGTTTAACTTTCTGACCGTAACAACTCTCGTATAAGCTCCAACTACTCTACACTTTTCTTAATCGTTTTAGCTACCAGTTATATTCATTCTTCCCCTTTGCATTAGACTATAACAAGGCAATGTTTTCTTCGTATTTTTTTTTGTTTTTTCTCAAAATCAAAAACCAAAAACTCTCCATTGAAATAGACAGACAATAGACAGACATACTACAACATTCAAAGAAGGACGGACAAAATGGACAGACGGACGGATGGACGGAATGAAGGAATGCATGAAAGACATACTGACAGATAGTCGGTTATTTTTAGACATAAAGTCGGACGTATAGAAAGTCATTTATAGGAAAAGTTATTGTGAATTGCCTTCAACAAGAATATAAAACTTCAACAGCAGCAACAACACAACGTACGTACAATTGTGGCATCTAAATACTAAAAAGAAGAAGAAGAAAAACAAGAAATTCTATGGAATATTTTAAAACAATTGTATAGTAAATGTTTTATGCTTTTTAATTGTTGCCATTGTTGTTGTTGTTGTTGCTGTTGTTGTTGTCATTGCATTCAGCATTTGGAAAACCACAAAACAATTTGTAGAAAATATTTTTTGAAAAGTTGTTTGAAAAAAAAAAAACAACTTGGAAATGAAAAATAGCAAACAGCAACAACAACAAACACCAACGATGCTTGAATATTGCCAATATAAGAAGTTGCAATAACAACAACAACAACAACGACAAAGAGTTAATGAAGTAGACAAGTGTTGGTATTTTATACTTTCGGAAAGAAAAAACAAAAAAATTTTACCGATTTATAGTTTGTGAAAATTAATTAAAAAGAAAATTTAAAATACGGAAGTCAAGAATTAAACGATAATCCCAAGACGGTGGACACTTTTGTGCAGCTTGTGCAATATGGAAAATATGAGGGTAGACTCTGTAATCTATATTGCAGTAATATTGGCAGACAAATTTATGGTTTTTGAATTCAATTCTTAGTTTATGGCGGTTTTAAGAACATTTTCATGAAGACTGTATAGCAATTAGAACCGCATACGTACAGTGACAGTCAAAAGAAAACTGTACTTAGTATACAGGAATAAAATTCTAACCAATCACCAAACTCAAGGAGAGTGCCCGAAAAATTTTGTTAATATTTCGAAATTTTTTGTAACTTTTTTTGTTTTAATTTTCAAAACTGGCAATGAAACAATTTTATAATAAAAATAACGGTATTTTATTAATGTACATTTTCTAATGTACAGTTTCTTTTGACGCTCACTGTAGATACTCATACATAATGCTGCAATTTTTATATTTCGATTTGAAGACTTGATTGACTTGATAGAAGTAGTCGCTGTAGTCTAGTAGGTAGTGTGTTGGCTTATTAGACGTGAGGCTACTGTTCAAACATCTACAACACAACGAAATATGATATATTTCTTCCTTAACTATCTCTCAACAGATTTCTGACAAAACTCTGGCAGAAAAATGAAATTGCCATGAAAAGTTTCACAAAAATCTGTCGGTCGGTGATGGCTTTAAACTGTAGGTAACGCCACTTATATATAAAATTAACACACAACATAATTGGTGTGAGAAAGTACGTTGCGACCCTGACTGAAAGGTTGTAATGACCGAAGAAATATTTTTTCATATTTTCGTTTTGTTGGAAATGTTTGACCTAGGCTTTGAACCATGGCTTCACGTCTAATAATATTAGAATACGGTGACTATCCTTTTAGATTGCATAACTTAAGATTGAAGGACACTTGTAATAAATTTTCTTCTATCATGATTCTGTCAACAAACTCTGGATTTCTCTTGTCCCCCATATGCCGCACAATAACAGTTTTCCTTTCTTTGATATTTTTTCGGTTGCTGGGGAAGTCATTGTGAGTTCTCACAGATTCGGAGCGTATATATCCACAGTTCAGGGTCTCATTATGCCTGTTATGAGGTCAACAAAACTCTGGCTGGTCACGAAGCCCCCTTGTGCCACACAATAACAGAGAAGATGTTCTATAGTTTCCAATTCTTTGACAATATTTCAGATATTGAAGAAATCGTTGTAAGGTACTCACAGTTTCCAGGCGTGTACATATAAGATCAACAAATTCTGGCTGCTCAAGACATTTTCGTCTCATGTTTCCTATGTGCCGGAAAATAACAGAGAAGATGTTCCATGGTTTCCTTTTCTTCGATATTTTACCATCTAAAGAAGACATTGTGAGGACGTCAGTATACAGCCAGAATAAGGTTTCTCGTTTTCGCTGTTATGAGGCCAAAAAACTCTGGCTGTTCAAGAAACCGTTGTCTTATATCCGGCACATGGGGGGTCGGACAATGATAGAGACGATGTTCTGTGGTTTCCATTTCTTCCCAGACTCCGTGAGTCTGCATTCAGAGGTCAGTGTTGCGTTGTAATTCTAATGAGGTTCCTTACACAAATTTTGTACCATGTCTGTCAGGTCTTTCTACAAGTGGTTGCAAATCATTGAACTTTGTTTGACAGCATTTGTTTTGCTCCTTTGCATACGAATGCTAATCACACTTGAATCAATTGAATATTCCGTTGAACCAGTTTTTGCAGGGCATCGACTTTGTTGTTACCTTCAATGTTCTTCTGTTCAAAATCCAATATGAGGATAAGTAACGGCTTAATGTTTCACTAGATTTAGATTTATCGTTCCGATACTTAATTAGAAAAGTTCAGACAATGTGTTCTGGGTGCCCAAAAAGCCTTTAGTTTCAGGTCAGACATCTCCATCAAAACGAAATCTGAAAAAATATTTCTTCGGTGACTTCCTCTCAGCAGATTTCTGGCACAAATCCTGAGTGCAAAACCAAAAATTGTATTGAAAAGTTTCTCAAAAATCTGTCGTTCGGAGTCGGCTTTAAACTGTAAGTTCAGCCACTCGAGTATAAAATTAGGTCGTAATTCTGACTAAAGGGTTGTAATAACCAATTACATATGTATGTATGGTTGCATTGCATATACCTAACGGGCCAGATCAGTGGGATTTTATACAATTGCGTTCAGTTTTCTGTATTTTTGAATTCTTATGTATGGAGAATCAAACTTAAGTCGAAATTCGTTTGAATTTGTAATTGTGGCGGGTTTATCTAGTGCATCAGCTAAGTTTCTCCTTTCTATCAACCCGTAGCCAAGAACCCACATTAGTGTAAAAGAAGTAGTAAGTACGTTTCTCTCCATGTATTCCATTTCGTATGGAAAGCCCTTCTTAAAAATCTAAATTTAAATTGCATTCTACTTAAAAAGTTTGTGGAAATTTGTGTCCCCTCTCTTATGGAAAGTAAACTTACCTTAAGCCTTTAGTCTCACATAAATGATATTCACCGAACACACCACAGCCTAATTTTTCCACAATAACAAGTGAATGTCTTGGAAATTCTTGCAACTGACAATTGGCCAGTTCATCTGCAACGTCTACATTATTCATGAAATCATTCAATTCGGCCAAATTGTAATGATGTGGTTTTGTCAATGTTAAACTGCAATTGGTAACAGCACTGGTAGTGCCATTGCCACTGCCATTGCCACCACTACTCATGCCACTGGCATAAGTTGATGATGATGATTCCATATTACGATTGCTTAGGTTCAAAGGTAGTGTATGTGTGGCCAGGGTGGAGTTTCCTTGTAGAAAACCACTTTTACCATTTGGCAATGTTCCGGTAACCGGTGTTGTTGTTGCTTGTGTTGTTGTTGCTGTCGGTTGTACTGCATTATTAGCGCTGCTAAGTTTGATGTTTATGTTGCTATTATTACTGCCTATGCTGTTGGCCAATGTTGACGCCATATTGGCTTTACAAATTGCCATTGCAGCATAATATTTCTCAGAGGACATGCTTGCTGTTGTCGCTGGTGCTGGTGGTGGTGGTGGTGGTGGCGTTGTTGCTGTGCCATGTACAAATTGAGATGCTGATGATATTTGTGGTTGCTGTTGTTGTTGTTGTTGATGTAACGTATAGTGAGATGACGTCTTTGATGCCGATGCAGCTGTTGATGATAATGATGAGGAGGCTGATGTTGTTACTGCTGCCGCTGATGGCATTAGACATGATGGTGCTGAGACATTGGGTGGCGGCGGCGGTGGTGGTATTTCCATATGAAACATATTGTTCAGTGTATTGTTGCGGTTTGTAGTTAATGTTGTACTGTAATTACTGTTGCTACAATTTGAACTTGCACCACCGACAGCGGCGTTTCCACTGCCCAAGATACTACCAGCACCACTGTATAAAGAATTTGATTTCTGTGATGGCAACAAATTTTGCATATGTGGTACGGCATAATCTTGGCAAACAATATCGGGGACATCTGAAAAGTACGGGAAAGGAAATGAATGTTAAGAATGGATTTGTTTTTGTAGAAATGGTTTCATAAAGAATAATTTTTTTTACGTCACTAGATAACACTTTCTAGAGGTCTTGTTTATGTCCCCTTGCTTAAAAAGCTGTTGGTATAAGGTATTGTTTACTGTCTGTAGCTGTCTTCCACCAGGCTACTAATTTGGCAATCAAAATCGCTTTAGTCATGTCAATATTTTGGGAAAATTTATGTGTGGATCTCGCTATTAACTGCCCAATGTAGGAATCGACTTTCGCTTCGGGTTTTATAAAGACAGATTCTCTTATGATAACTGTCTTAGAGAACGCAATTCAAGTACACATAGCCGTAGCCAAATGATATGATAAGGCGCGTCTTGGTTTGTAAATTTTCTAACCGATCACTGTAGCGCTGTTTTGGCTGAAATAATGGCTACAAAAACCCGGGTCTTGTGTGAATTCGGTAACAGCATATATCGAGTAGAAATATATGCAGTTATTAACCTCCTGGCTAGTCTAACTCATGTACGTAATTGGTCTTTACAACCCCTTCAATGAGGATTACGACCTAGCTTCTCACACCACTTATTTTGACCGTGTGTTAATTTTATACATGAGTGAGGGACCCATAACTACAAGCGACAGATTTTTTGAACAGTTTTTTTAGATATTATATGTACATACATACATACATACATAATCGGTCGTTACAACCCTTCAGTCAGGATTACGACCTAGTTTCTCACCCCACTTATGTTGTGTGTGTTAATTTTATACATGAGTGATGGGACCTACAGTTTAAGTCGACTCCAAACGACAGATTTTTTGAGAAACTTTTTCAATTTTATTTATTTTTTATTTACTCTCAGAGTTTTTGCCAGAAATCTGCTGAGAGGAAGTCGCCGAAGATATACTTTTTGTATTTTGTCTTGATGTCTGGCCTGAGGCTCGAACCCTGGCTTTACGTCTAATAAGCCAACACACTACCTACTAGACTACGGCGGCTTCATATATTGTAATCTCAGTCTTATTGGCAGAAATCTGCTAAGAGGAAGTCACCGAAGAAATACTTGTTTCATATTTCGTTTTATTGGACATGTCTGACCTATGGTTTGAACCGTGGCCTCATGTCTAATAAGCACTCACAGTTCCTATTAGACTATAGCGACCTCTCAACTCCAACTTTGAAATCCAACGTTTTCCAAATTTTCCTCTAGATTCACTCATAATCGTCTTTGACCTTTAGCTGAGCTGTATAACACATCTCCAATGATTTGAAGTTTTGCAGAGAAGGTCTTCACTACGTTAAATATAAGAAGGACTAATAGCTTGAAGAAATGGTTTTGTTATTGAATTATTTCTACTGCCTCTACAGCTTGCTTTAAAGGCCCAACAGCAAATATGTCTGGTCTTAATCCACATTGAGTTTCTTTAAGTCTACGTCTAGAACATATTGTTACAAAAATGAAAAATCTAGATACTGTTGTTCCGCTATTACATACATAATTGGCCATTATAACCCTTCAGTCAGGATTACGGCCTAACTTTTTTGTTGTGTGCCTTAATTTGTTTATACTTGAGTAGCGGGACCTACAGTTTAACGTCGACTCCGAACGACAGATTTTTGAGAAACTTTTTCATGACAGGTTTATTTACTCTCAGAGTTTTTGCCAGAAATCTGCTGAGAGGAAGTCGCCGAAGAAATATTTTTATATTTCGTTTTGATGCCTGACCTGGGATACGAACCCGAGCTTTACGTCTAATAAGCCAACACACCACCTATTAGACTACGGCGACTTCAGGTGTTCCGCTATTACAAAAACAAAACAATGAACTTGTTTACAAATTATCGTACTGCTTAATAAACCAACAAACACTAGCATAAAAAATGGTAAACAAGTAAATAAAAATACAACAGCAAACACTACAAGAATAAGTGTCAACAAAATACACAAACAACAATAATGAAACAACGCTGTTTACATTAATAGAGACCTTGAGAAGGCGAAGCCACGAACATAGAGATCTCTAGAAAGCAGAGCCAAGAGGGTTCGTCTTCAAGAACATTAATCAGACTGTTTACCCTGACATACAAAAAGCAATGCAAAGCAGGGGAGTGAGTTAGTGAAGTTCAGTCAGTCATATGTGAAGACGCGGTGCGTTTGAAAAGAGTAATCGTGTTTAAAAGATCTCCATTACAAAGATCTGTCGTACAATTGCTTAGTAATTGTTAATGTTTATGCAAAGGGTATACACAGAGGAATAAGAAAGAAGAGCAATTGTTGTTGTTTACATAAAGTTGTGAACAGTGGCACACAGAAATGTGCGCATAATAAAGAATTTTAATTACAACTAAACACAAATTTATTTTTATTTTAGTTGCAATCTACGAGCTCAAATTTTAAACGTTTTTAAAAGCTAAAAACATAACAATATGTTGGGCTTCATGTAGTCATGACGTTATGAGTTCCAAGTAATGCATACAGAGTGGTTTATCTGAAGATTCCGACAATCCTCAGAACCTGCCTTAAACAACTCGTATAAAAATTCGTTATTTTAATGCTTGTAGCCTACATGTTCCTTATGGAGCCTTCCTGAAACAAAAACTAAATTAATAGAGGCATGCAAGCAAGGCTATTTCAGTAATTTATTTGACATGACTTTATTGTTCGTAATTCACTTTCTTTTCTGCCAGTGTCCATGGGAAACTTGAAATCTCAAAAACACATAAAAACAGAATGTATGCATGCCATGTCAAAAACTTTAGTCATTAACATTTATTGTAGCCTTTTTATCGCTCTCTCTCTCTCTCTCTCTCTATCTCTTTGTCTTTCTCTTCTGCCTGTACTCAAGGAAAACAAAACTCAGAAGTTTTCTTCTTCTCAAAACAATATCTCCAAATGCATTTACAACCAACAAACAAACAGAAAAAAAGTAGAAAATGAAAACAGAATGAAAGAAATTTAAAGAGGCAGTAAGAAATATCCGTTATTTAGGCGAAACAATAACAAAAACAAAAAACTTGTGATTTAAAAGAAAACGAGAAAATCTTAAATACACTCTCACACACATGCATACATACATAAATCGTATGCAATTGTATGCATTTCAAATAAATGACTTTCAAACAGCAATAATTACAGAGCTGGACATTCTTAGAAGACTTGAAAAACAAAAACAATAAATTATGACCACAAATAAAAAATGGATTGCAAAATGGAAAATTTTTTCAAATCCTTCAAATGTTTTTGTTGAAAGAAATTTTTTTTAAATTTAAATTTTTTAAGAAATTGAAAATAAAATGTCAACGTTATGCCTGATTATTCATTTAATTTTTTTTAAGAAAAAATACTTGGAAAATAAATAAAAATAAGTTTCAGCAATATTGTAAAATTTGTATTATTCCTTTAAGATTATTTAATATTAAAATTGTAGGAATTTTTTAAGCGACGAAAATCCTCGCTGAGCATAGACGGTTAACCCATTTGATGCTAGATAAACAGCGTTGGCGTGACTAAAGAATTAAGGATTATATTTTTTCCAATATTAAAAAATTTAACAAAACTATTTTAACACCACTATTATTATTCAACCATTAATCAGACTAAATCTTGCTATTACTGCAATGTTTAAATATTGCTACGTTTTTATCTTTTAAAAACGTTTAAAATGTAAGCTGGTAGAGTGCAAATAAAATAAAAATAAATTTGTCTTTATTTTGAATTAAAATTCTTTATTTTTCGACAATTCTGTGTGCCACGGTTCACAACTTTATGTAAACAACAACATAAGCAATAACAATTACTAGACAATTATTCGGCAGATCTTTGTAACGGAGATCTTCAAACCACGATTACTCTCTTCAAGCGCACCGTGTCTTCACTGACTGAACTTATACTAACTGAGTTGCCTGCTTTGACTTTATTTTACTTATCTTTACAATGCAAACGAAGCTAACTCTCCCAACAAAATGTGCGTAAAATACTATGTCTAAATGAAGCAATCGTTAACAAATGTACACTGTAACATGTCAAAAATTGTGAGATCATTACCGATCCTGGTTTTTTCTGATAGCCAGGCTGCCATAAAGTCTCTGTCGAACGTTGCGAATGTCGCCGGTGCCTCAACCTTCTTTCTGGGCGCTTCATTGTTACACTTATCTGGGTCCCCGGACACTGTGACATTTCGGGAAACTGCAGAGCCGACGAGCTAGCCAGAGCTGGCGCACTACTTCCGGATCCTCTTCAATCAACTTAGTAACGCCACTTACCTCGTTTAAGCTGGCCATCGCGTGAAAATTCTTACGTGACTCACTTGGCCTTCAATGGATAGAAGGCGCACCAACTGGTTACTTGGACTTGGTCGTAACATCATCTTGATCACAGTGGCCATGCTTACAGGCCACTGTGTTATGGGTAGACACGCGGAATGAATGGGTGCAGATCCGCTGAGGAAGAGGAGACTGTTATCGACTTTCTTTGTCAATGCCCATCTCTTGCGAGGTGCAGATATAGGTTATTTGGCTCTCCAACCCTTGTCAGCTTTAGGAATGTGCAGCCCTTGCGCTGACCAACTTCTCCCTCCTTAGTTCGGAGGAACTTGGTCAGTACAAAGACTGCGTTCACCTGTGGCGGCACAAAGGGCCGTTATGCGTGCTCAAGTGAGCTTTTGGTATGAAAGCTACCACACTAAACTAACCTAACCGATTCTGGCCTATATGACCACATACACATATGTATATATTCTGGAGCGACCTCTAGATGATCCGACATTTCACTGAGAAATCATCATCATTTACGAACGGAATGAACTTAGAAGAGAAACTCGAGTAATCGCGGTAGTCTGGTAAGTAGTGTGTTCGCTTATTGGATGTATGGCATCGGTGCAAACGCCAGGTCAGACATCTTGAACAAACAGTAATGTAAAGAAAATATTTCTTCGGCGACTTCCTTTCAACTGAGTTCTGGCAATAACACTGAAAGTAAATAAAATTACCAAGAAAAGTCTCCAAAAAATCTGTCGTTCGGAGTCGATTTTAAACTCTAGCTCCTATCACTCATTAGTTTTTTGTTGTTACACTAAAAATTACTTGTTAAAAATTGTATCGGGTGGTATAGTCGATTGGTTTAATCAATTGAAACTTTCTCCATTTGCTACTATGTTAAGCTTTTAGTATTTGTTTAGAAAAACTATTATTTTTCTCGATAATATCGCAGTAATTAAAATAAATAAAAAAATAACTCATTGCAATTGCTATCAATATTTGAGCAACATGCTGCAATTAAAAAAAAATTAAAAAAAATATACGTGAAAAGTTTTCATATCAAGCGCGAAAACTATTGACACTCTTCCAAATATTATTGCCATAATGATGTGACAACTGCAATGGCAAATAGCACAGAGAGATTTCGATTTGCTAGATAAAGTTTTTATTTTAGCACGTTGTACTCATGATACTCATGATGATAAATATATTGATGGTGGTGTATGCCAAATAGTTTTAGTATTGTTTGTTTGCTGTTATTTGTTGTTATCGTTTTTTATTAGTTTTTATTTTCAATTGTTATTGTTATTTTTTTCTGTACTCTTTTTTGTAGAAATAGCATGAATAAATGGAGTACTACAGTGCGTATGAGTGATAAGCAATCGAGAAAATATTATGTATACGTACCATGTGTTATAAAAAGTGAGGGTTTTTGGTAGAAGATATTTTTTTTTAAGAAATTAAATAAAATATTAAAAACGAAATTAAAAATTAAACGAAACGAATAATAATGCAGGATACATGTACAAATTTTGTTCATTTGGGGAATATTCTTCCATTTGTTGAGTTTGCTGCTTTTCGTAATGGTGCCATAGAGATACCATTCACGTTAACGCAGTACAAATTTACAATTTTAAGATGCCTTTGAATAATATGGGTTCATAAAGGGTCTCTTCAAATTAACCCTTTACTACTAAAACTATTTCATATCAGCTTAGGGCTGTTATAAGACCTTATTATTGAAAAAAATAGGAGAATAAAACCTCGCTTAACCAAAAATTATAGGAATTACTGACAGTTTCCTTCGATTTCCTCAACATTAGAAGTATTTAATGTTTGAAGGGGGTCTCTATAATCAAGTAACCCTAAAGGCTTAATTTTAAGGGGCCAAATACAGCCTCTGAGTTGTTGAGTTCAGAATACCGATGAGAAAATTTAACACAAGCTTACTGATGATTACTTTTAATTGATCTTTTGTCCAAAGACCAGTTTCCAAACTAAGCAGGCAAAGTGAGTAAATCGAGTACCGCAATGATTTGTGGGATGTATGTATCAGAGATCAGCAATGAATCGCTTTTTCGCTACTCATAAGTACTCATGATTTTTTGAGTATGAGTGAGTCAACAGTATTGAAATCCAACTACTCTGATTCATTCGTACTCAGTACAACATTGATTTATAAGTACAAGTTGCAATGAGTATGAGTACAACGTTGACATCAAACTCATAACATTCAAAATATGTTTGATTCATACGCCTACTCATTCAGATTCATAAATTTTGAAAAATACTTATAATACTCATAAATGATTCGAGTGATTCGAAAAAAAGACAGCAAGCAGAGCAAGCACACAACCTTCTTGTAAGTATTGTAGTGTTCGTACGCGAATCATACTTATTTTGTGATTCGTGTATACGATGAGTCATGGAGAGTCGAAATCAATAACATCATGCGTATTGTTAAGTACGAGTACCCTGAATATTTCAAACTTCGAATATGAGTAGTATGAGTATGACATTAAAATAAGTATGAATGCGTACAAGTATCAGAAATTATAAGTATAATTCGAATCTACACATCGTTTTGAATACTCATTGCTGACCTCTGGTATGTATGTATGCTGGACAACAAAAGAGATCAAGGCCGTATGAAATGGTAGTGATTGGAAGTATCTCAGGGAATGGAATTGTATATTACTAGTCGCCGTACACTTAACATTCACTTTACGACGGTAATCTTGACCCTAAGTTCGTATAAATAAACAAGTTGTACCTCATTGTACACACATGAAATGTCTCTGTATTCACATTGATTGAAGCCTGAAATTTTTATATCACGATTTGGATGGTATGGATACCAACAACATGTGCTTGTAACAGGATAGAGTTACATACCACATCGGTTATATTGCATTGGATTAACTGCTTAGTTATAACGTGTGGTGATGTGAACTGGCCACCGATAACATGCAGACTGATCTGGAAAGACTTTGTGGGTTTCATTTAATAGCGAATAAGAGACAAATCACAGCGGTTGTCAAAGCTAACATAATACATGTGATCTACCAAATTAAAGATGATTTATGCACCAGAGTCATGGAAAATTGGATACTTCCGATGCGCTCCATCTAGAACAGCCGTACCGGACATTTGAACTATGTTGTATACCACATATGATAGTCACTGTAGTCTTGTAGGTAATGTGTTGGCTTCTTTGACGTGAAATCATGGTTGAAACTCCCGGTCAGACATGACCAATAAATCGGAATATGAAAAATATTTCTTCAGAGACTACCACTCAGCAAATTTCTGTCGTTCAGACTCGACTTTGAACTGTAGGTCCCGCCATTGATAGATGAAATTAACACACACAAATGATGTAATCCTAACTGAAGGATTGGTAATTACCAATTCCGTAAGTATATATGTATGTATGTCTGTATGTAAACCTCGTTCAAATTAGCTATTGCGCAGAAATTCTCCCGGGATGCCAACCGGTCCTGGATCAATGAGGAGTCCTGCTCCATCGGTAGGCTCACTTGGCCCACAATGGATAGGAGGCGTACCAACCAGTTACTTGGACTTGGCCGTAATATCATCTCGATCACAGTGGCCATGCTTACAGGTCACTGTGTTTTGGGTAGACACGCGGAAAGAATGCGACTCCCATTTAACGACTTCTGCCGTGGATGCAGATTCGCCGAGGAGGAGACTGTCATCCACTTCCTCTGCTAATGCCCATCCCTTGCGGGGTGGAGATATAGGTTATTTGGCTCTCTGACCCTTGTCAGCTTGACGGAGCTATCGTCCATTGATATCAAGGACATAGCCTCGTTTATCAAACTTTCTGGCTGGTTTTCCAGCGTGGGGTATTTTGAAAATGTGCAGCCCTTGCTCTAACCAACTTCCCCCTCCTTGGATCGGAGGAACTTGGTCAGTACAGGGGCTGCGTTCACCTGTGCCATCACAACGGGCCGCTATGCGTGCTCAAGTGAGCTTTTTGGTAAGTTAAAGCTACCACTCTAACCTAACCTAACCTAACCTGTATGTATGTAAAGAAAAAAAGTCTCAAGAATACCGGTATTTTTCTTAACAAACCTCGTAGCCAACTCGGTCACTTAAGCTTCAACCACAATGTTGGCTGCAACTATTCACTGGAATACAACATTAGCACTTAAGAAACGTATATGAACGATGCATATATTCAGCTTGTATGTTAACTAGCCTGAGGCTCTTCTTTTGAATCCAAAACTACAAAAAAAAACTTAAAACTTTTTTACAAAATTAGAATTCATTACAAATTGTGCATGTCGTTCCCAAAATGAGTTGACTTCCTTTTTTTCTTCTATAACTACTAACATCACATGTTTCCTTTTATTTCCCTCAAATCCCTTCGATATGTCATGTAAAATGTTACTGAATTGCTTATAAAAAAACTGGTGAAAAACAGAAGAAGGATTGTTCACATGTTAAAAATGTTGGTTGATTTGTTTCTCTTCTCTTCTCTTTTTTTTCTATTAACAGGCAACATGTTACCTGTTCACATATCATGTGTTACTACTGCTCATTCAATTCTTTTGTTGTTTTTTCTCTCCATTTTTTTCATCACGTTTTTTTTTTCGTTTCGTTATCTTATCACATGACATGTCGCGCAATTAAATTGCTACATGGCCATACGAATGTTTTATTCACATGTCATTATGAAATTATGTCTCTGCTTGGTTTAAAAAACTCCTGGGGAATCAAGTTTTGTTCATCATCGTCATCGTCATGTTGTTGTTGTTGTTTTATATTCTGTTTTTATCTTTTTGTTGTTGTTTTATGTATTGCTTGTTGTCTTGTTAATTAATTTTTCATAAAAGTTTTTAATTGTTATTTCCTTGTTTGTATGTGTGTGTGTTTGTGTGTTTGTGTGTTTGTATGTGTATAGTCTGTGTGTTTTATGTTAAAAGTTAATAAATTTACCTGTGTAATCTGGTGAAACATGTTGTCTTTGGAGATCATTTATGGAACATGCACTCGCTGCACTTGTATACATATTGACATTAAACGGCTCATGATACAAACTCGATTTGTCAATTGATTCACTATCCGGTTCCATTGTGACGGCCTGTGAAAAAAAGCGTATTGGTGGTTATGGTGTGTTTTATATTGTGAAGGTAACTGCAAAACAAATTTTTAAATGAACGTTTTTTTTTAAATAATTTACATATTTGATCAATCATTCAATCAAATTTAAAGCTAGCATGTACACCCTAATCTTCACAAGCAATTACTAGCCTTTGGAGCTGAAAAGCCTCTACCAATAGAGTATTGAAACTACGAACATAGCAGACTTAAAAAATTATATTAATTGCCTTTAAGGGTTTGCTGTGGTCGTAAACTTCTGAGGGTATCTTCATAGAGGCTCTTGTGTGTTGGTTTTCACTGGATAATATTTTTACATGTTGGTTTCCAAGTGCTATGCACAACCCAAATTTAAAGTCCAGGGGATTGGACTTCGCTGCACGCATTAGTTAACGTCTAGCGGGTGCTAGTATGACATCTAGGATGGGCAACGTGGAGGCTACGTGTCAACATAAATACGGCAAGACAAGCATCATCCTGGAGGTCACCACGTTACCACAGTCAGAAACTTTACCTTGTTTCAAGCATCCCGTCCCATTTCTACAAGAAGCTCATCATTCGCGTGCGTCTTTATGGCGCAGAGGCATGGACATTATAAAGCACTGATTCTGCAGTATCAAGTATTCGAGGGAAAATTCCGACGTAAGATCTTCGGTCCAGTACGAGTTGGTGATGATTTCCGCATATGATCCAACAGTAAGCAGTATGAGCTTCTCAAAGACATGGACGTTGTTTAGCGTACTAACATTCAGCGACTGCGCTGGCTCGGCCATGTCGTTCGAATGGAGGAGGATGCTCCAGCGAGAGGGATATTTGAAGCGGGCACTTGCAGAAGTCGGCGAAGGGAACGGTTTTATTTGCATTGGAAGGACCAGATCGAGGAAGCCCTGCCATCGATTAGTGTGAACAATTGGCGTGGGCGAGTAAGAAGCAGAAGCGTCTCGAAAGAGGTGTTAAGGCAGGCCTAATTCCTTTGATCACTGTTAGTGGCCAATTAAGAAAGTAAATGGGTCCTGGTGTATACATACATAATAACATATACAAATAAAGGGCTATCCATTGTTCGATTTCAAAATTAAGACAGACAAGACAGCAATGATTTCGATGGAAATTTTATTTCATTTTAAGGGTATTGCCAGCATAGATGGTTTTTGACGTAGACCCATTAAGAAGTCTAATTGTATCAAATTACATAAGTTTATTGGTCAATTGATGTCACCAGAATTCTGGCCATAAGAAGTTTCCACAAAGAGTGATATGTGGAAACTTCTTATGGCCAGAAATTGAAATTGGTGGGGTTAAATTGATATTACATGGACCCCAGTTCATAATCTTCAATTGCAAGCCAAAAATAAGCGGGTATAATACGATCACAAAACTCTGGATGGACAGTAGTGGTTCTTTTGGGGACATTTTCGTAAAAATACGGTTCATTGATATAAAAAGAATACCAAGAAAGAGATTGAGCACAAGCTTACTCATGATTACTCGAATCGTGATCTTTTGTCTCCAGACCAGTCTTAAAACTTAAGAGACAAAGTAAGTGGATCGAGGTCTACAAAGACATGTGAGATGTAGTATATATACTACACAGACGAAAGAGATCAAGTCTATGTTAAATGGTAGTTATTGGAAGTATTTCATGAAATGGGAAAGCATTGATATTGTATATAAAATTGGTCTTTACATCCCTTCAGTCAGGGTTAAGATCTTAGCTTCTCATACCACTTATGTTGTGTATTTTAATTGTATGCATGAGGGGCGAGATCTACAGTTTAAAGTTGACTCCGAACGCCACATTTTTCTGAGAAACTTTTTCACGGCAATTATTATTTACATTCAGTCAAGTATGTTAAGAGGCAGTCGCTGAAGAAATACTTTTTCATACTTCGTTTCTTTGGAAATGTCTGACTTAGGGTTTGAACCGTGGCCTCACGTCTAATAAGTCAACACAGTACCTACAAGACCATGGTTAATTGGACATATAGTAGTGCATTAATACTTCCTAGTAGACTACGGCGACTTTAATGCTTCAATGAAAACCAGATCAAAATACAGTCACATTTTTCGTCTGGATTGCTCGAGACCTTTATGTAACAAGTCTGCTTACTGACATAACAAGCGAGTGAAAAATGTTCTTCATCGCTGAAAAAAAAGTTATTTAATTTTTGGTTTATGAATGCCCTGCTCCTCAAACCAGACGACTCCGATTTTTAGGTCAGAGAACGTTGGGAGATCTGGGCATGGTGGCGAATATGCCACTAAGGGAACTGGCCGGCTTCATTCGGAGCTCGGGGTCGTTCAAATCAAATACTTACTTCAAACTGGGTAACACAATGGGTTATGTGAGCCACAGAGTGAACTGTGAACGGCAAGCTTCCCTCTAGTCTAACCTATCCTAATCTAACCTCATTTTGTGAAACAATCCATGTATATACAGTCCTTTTTTGATAAAATAATTACACTTCAGATGAAAGCCATCAAGCAGACAACTGCCTAGAAAAACTGACGGGTAACCATTATAAAGGCGAGTTCACAGTACTTTTTAAAAAAGTACTCCGTATTTCAATCATAAGAAGTAAATTGAGACTCAATTTGCTATTGAAAGTTCCAAGCACATTAGTTTTTCTCCTCCTTTTGTAGCCTTCCTTAATGTAATACAAGTAGCAAAGGCCGGCTCCTAGTTTACTTCATCCTGCAATAGTTTAAAATTCCTACGTAGGATCGTTTATAGGATAAAGCAATCTTCAGCATTTTTATGTTCTGAATAATGCAGGAGAGTGTAACTAACCAACCAAATTGTTCCAATTTCAATAGAAGCCATGACATGGAAGATATAATCTTCTTGCGGGAGACAATTTAAGGTGGTGTCAACATCCAACCATGATGCTAATGCCGTAGTCTAGTTAAAAGTGTCTTGGTTTATTGGACGTAAGAAACGAAATTTAAATATTTCTTCGGCGACTTCCTCTCAGCAGATTTCTGGCAAAAACTCTGAGAGTAATTAAGATCGCCGTAAAAAATTTCTCAAAAATCTGTCGTTCGGAGTTGACTTTAAACTGTAGGTCCCCGCAATTCATGTATAAAATTAACATACAGAAGATAGGTGTTGTGAGAAGCTAGGTTGTAATTCTGACTGAAAGGTAACTAATTATCCAGATCATTCCAATTTCAACAGAAGCCATGATATGCAAATCATAATATAATATTCCTGTGGGAGACACTTTGAGACGATGTAAATATCAGACTACAATACGTAGATGATATCCTTGAATTCTCAAAGCTGTACTCATCTTTAAGAGAAGAAATTGGATTGGATCAGCAGTATAGAGGCTCTCTTGCATTGGCAAAAATTCTGAGGTCGTAGTAAGCGACATGAAACTCTAACGTGTTCAGTGTATTTCCATTACACAATCGGCGACTCCCGGAATAAAAACAAAAGACACAAACCTAAAAAGAATAGAGGAAGGAAGGATCGATTTTGAGGTAAACCCAAGATGGAAATATGTCCTTAAGGACCCCTCTATTTATAAGTCCCTGTTGTTATTATTAAAATATAAAAAACAAAACGCTGGGAGTTTTGCAAGGAAAAGAAGAATTCATCTAAAACTCATGAAAATAAGTAGACAAGGATGCGGCTAGAATGAAAGAAAACAATGTCCCGAATACATAATAAATACTTGGCAAAGAGCTACAATATTTGAGTAAAAAATTACGGTTTTTATTTAAAAAAATTTGTTTTTAATTAAAAAACTTTTCACTTATTATGACAACACAATTGTAAAATAATTATTGCAAGCATGTCTCTTACCTTCATACCATTACAGTTTAAACGTTTATTATCGACGCCACCCAATGTATCAGGATTAAAATTATGTTGGAAGGCATCCAAAACATTACCGCCATGTCCGCGTTTATTACGGGCAATTATTGCCAGTATGATGGCAACCAAAAGTAAAATAATTGTCGTAAGAACGGTGATTAAAATGCCAACAAAACTTGTATCCGGCTCTTGGTCGATGGGTTTCGGTGAAATCACTGCAAAGAAAACAAAAGAAAAAATTGAAAAAAATATGGAAAAAAATGAATAAAAATCTATGCAGGACAATAACTACAGGAATATGAATGACAGGAAAATATAAAGATTTGGAAACTAGAAATGGAGAATAGTATTAGGGAGGTGCAAATAGTGTGATATTTCCTGTAATAGGTGTGTCCGGTAAACAGTGTTTTAGGGGATTTTCGTGTTATTTTTGATGGTAGCTACTGCATCCCTGTGGAATAAAAATAGATATGATGCCAGGATACGTTGTTTTAAAACAATTTTTTTGTATTCCTTTACTTTTTCCCTTCCAAACAAACATTAGAAATCGCAAGTTTTGGCCATCAACATGTTGTCTGTAAAATGTATACGAACATATAGGGACTGTCATCTAAATGTGGTTGCAATGTAACCCCAATTCCATGTTGCTGTTGCATTTGTATCTTGTTTTTAAAAGTTTTGGGTTTCTATCCCCTCCATCCTTGTTCTATCAACGTGTGAATAACGTGGAAATGAAAACAATTTCGTTTTTGTTTTTTTTAATATTTTCCGTTTTGCTCCTGTTAGTTGTCCTGGTTTATTTTATTTTTATTTCTTTCTTTTTATTTTCTTTTATAAAAAAAATTTATTAAAAATGTTCAGCGTAATGCTTTTATTAAAATTACTATGAAATCCAAGAAAGTAGAAGGGAAACCTTAAAAAAAAAACTGTAACACCATTAACCGTAATGGACAGCTAAAGTTGAGAAAAAGGGAAACAGTTTTGTTCTTACCTGACGGCATCAAGTTATTGCGATCTCTACTGAATGGTACTCTGGCAACTTCATCTCTTTGGAATGGATATTCAGAATTGTCCTGTGAACCACTGGCACCCATAAATTCCTCATCGGTGAAGTTACCAATAACAGGAGCTGAAAAATTAATGGAAAATATTTTTATTCGCATTAAATAATAAAAATTTCCTTCATTATACACGAGATTTAATAAAAAAGAAGACACAAATTTGGAACAGGAAAACTTATATCAATTTTTTCATTCTCTGGCTTTTAAACTATATTTTGTTTTTGGTTTTAAAGAATCTGAAAGTATTTGTATTTTGAAACTTCTCTTGTTTTCTGCATTCGTTAAAGAAAGCTTAACACATTGCTCAACATACTCTCCTTTCAGGTTCAGTCCAGTAGTCTAGTAGGTAGCCGGTTGGCTTATTAGACATAAGGCCGCGGTTCTAACCCCAGGTCAGACATCAGAAACGAAATATGATAAAATATTTCTTCGGCGACTTCCTCTCAGCAGATGTCTGGCACAAACTCTGAGAGTAAATATGCTATGAAAAGTTTCTCAAAAATCTGTCGTTCGAAGTCGACTTTAAACTCCACTCCTGTATAAAATTAACACGCACATGCAGTGGACAGCAAAAGTCTTAGTACGGCAATATATTTTAGCAATTTCATGAATTTTAGCCAAAAGGTTTTATAAAAATTTATAGTTTATATATTTATTTTATTAATTTATTTCTGTTTTATTATAAAACAAAGAATTTTTTAATGTTTTTCATAAAACAAGAGAAAAATAAGGAAAAGTTTCAGATGACTCCATACGTCACCAAGGAGAACCCTGAGTCAATTTAAAATTCAAAGGCCTAACATATGAAAATGTTATCCCCTGTGTTTAGTAGAATATCCTTTAAGGTCAGGCACTCCATTTAACACATTTTTAATTGAATGTATACGTTTTCTTTAATGCTTTCTGGTGGCACCTTGAGCAAGTTTTTCGTTTGACTTTTGTTTGATGTTTAGCGATTACGTAACCGTTCTATCAAATGATTTCCTAAATACTTTCTTGAAGTCATATCGGGACTTTGGGCAAGAGTATTCAGCCAGTGGGGACTTTTTTTGTCAAAATATATTGCCGTACTAAGACTTTTGCTATCCACTCTGTATGTATATTCAATAACTACTAAACGTGTTTATTCAGCAAATGTTCGATTTCGTAGCCGTTTCTTCATATTTATCCAGAGAAAATAATACGAGGGAATATAATCTGGGTGATGAAGTAATTCGTACTTTACTCTCTAGAAGTAAGTAGAAGTACTACAGTACTGCGATCTGTCAATCTGTTAAGTCCCTCATGAAATTCAGAATAATCTAATAAGGCTTCAGGTGTTTCTTGTTGAAATCCACAGCTTTTTAGTTTGCGGTGTTATAATTTGGTTTCCATATCACATACATACATAATTGTTCATTACAACCCTTAAGTCAGGATTATGACCTAGTTTCTCACACCACTTATGTTCTGTGTGTTAATTTTATACATGAGAGGCGGGACCTACAGTTTAAAGTCGACTCCGAACGACAGATTTTTGAGAAACTTTTCATGTGCAATTTTATTTACTCCCAGAGTTTTTGCCAGAAATTTGCTGAGAGGAAGTCGCCGAAGAAATACTTTTTGTATTTTATTTTGATGTCTGGTCTGGGGCTCGAACCCTGGCTTTTCGTATAATAAGCCAACACTCTACCTACTAGACAACGGCGGCTTCAAAACACCTACTTCGGCATCTACCTCCCAGCAAATTTCTGGCACAAACTCTGCGAGTAAAATAAAATTGCCATGAAAACGTTTCTCAAAAATCTTTAGATTCCGCCACTACAAAATTAACACACACGAGAGAAGTGCTGGGAGAAACTAGGCCCTAATCCTGGCTGAATGGTTGTAATGTATGTATGTATGGTTGTAATGTATGCTTATGTACAAAACACACACGAGAGAAGTGCTGGGAGAAACTAGGTCGTAATCGTATGTGATGTATAGTCTGTTAGAACTAGCGAAGAATGAACTATCCAGTAGATTGTTAAGGAGCGAACTCACAGTCACACGATCTCTTTGATGAATCTGGTATTAAACGTTCATCCCATGATCCTAATTGTAGTTTTTCAAGAAACTCTGGTCTTCACTACAATATGCATCAGCTTTAAATGCAATAGACTTCTAAAGACGCTGTGAAACAGGTGCTTATTATACAGTCCAAGATTCAGTTAATTGACTGAATCATTAATAGCCCTGATGAATGTCACATATCACAGTATCTTTTAATTGGTACACGTTCATATTCTGAACGCAAAAATTTGCAGTCTGCAGTGCTTGCTTAGAAGCCTATCCTCAAGTTTTTCTAGATAAGCTGATGCGAATGGCTTGTTTCTATAACCCTATATGTATATAACCTTTATCCTTCTATCTATCTTTCAGATGGAGATGCTTTGTGGAAGCCATATGCTCCCTAGAGGTGTAATGGAATTTTTTTTCCAATATATGTTTGCTTTATTGTTTAGAGTGAGAGTTACTTCTACTAGGGGTAGCAAACTAAGTCACTCTGTGTACCATTGTAAATAGTGAAAGCACTTTTACGGAAAAAAAAATGTTGACCATCGAAGATCAGCACTAAGCCAAGTAACTTAAACTGTGTGTTTTTAAATTTTCAAAATTTTCATTTAAAAAATCTGTCGGCTTATATAAACGTATTTCATTTAGAATTCAGTTTAGCTTTCTTTTTTTTCAAACTTAAAGTAACTCAAGTTGTATTTTCCCCTTTTCATCCGTTTAATATTCAATGTCAACATTTGTTTTTTATTGTTATGCAGATGGCTTTGAAAGTATTTCTTACCCTTTTTTGAAAATCATTCAAGATTTCCTGTTTTTTTTCCAATTTTTTAAAGATTTCCTCGCTGAAAATCTTTGGCATTTGCGTACAAGAATGGCAATTCTCCCTCAATATCTTGCAATGTTTCTGTAGTTTTTCGCTTTTTTATTTTGTCTAAGACTAACGATTATTTGCATTTAGTTTGCATATATTTACATTTCTGTCTCACAAAGTTCTTCTTTCTTAGAAGACTTTTTTTCTCTTTTTGTTGCAAAAGTAACAGTCAAGGAGATATTTTTTGCTTTTCTTCTTAAAGAACCCAAAAAAAAGTGTGTTAACGTAAGAAAAGGGAAGAATGTTGAAGGAATATTTTTGTATGTATATGTGTAGGGGGATACTGCTACATGTGTATGTAGTATGTATGTGTATTCCAGCATGTGTTAAGTATTCTATTTTTTTTTCTTTCTTTTCGCAAAACGCATTTACTTTTCTAAGGATTTTATTTTTGTAACAAATAAGTCAACAACAAGATTTCCTTCCAATTCTTTTTTCCTTCTTTTTTATCGCTTAAGATGTCCTTGTGGAATTTTTGTATTTTATATTCTTTTAAATGATGTTTAAACAAAAGTCTGAGTACCTGCATATTTAAATATTTAATTTTTATTAGCAAACAACAGAAATTTTTCTTAAATTCAGGGTTGCATTTGAAGGAGAAATTTAAAAGCGAATAAAAGAGGAACGAGGACAGTATAACATCTGATAAATTGAATCAGCTCTCTGAATAAGTTTCTACTGATTAATTTTATTTATTTATTTATTAATTACAATACAATTACAAATTATATTCTAATTATATACGAGCGGAGTAACTTGACCATATTCTCGGTGTAGTGTCACAGACCAGAGTCTCTGGTGGGAATCGACCCTCACGCTAATAGTTTGGCACACTACCCACTAGACTACCAGGGCACCCTTCTATCGATTTAATGTTGATTTGATGATAGCAAACGGAGTCCAGAGCATTCTATCAATGATGGTGGTGTTGATCCATGTTTGGTTTTACAGGAGAATATATAGACAGATGAAATAGAATTGAACAAGAATTGAAGAAGCTCTAGTGTAGTAGCTCTAGAGGTCCTGCCAAATTTAGAGTCGTTGCACATAGTAAATAAACACCAAAGCTTTAATACGACATTCATCAGGGCAATTAATGATTCAGTCAATTAACTGAATCTTGGACTGTATAATAAGCACCTGTTTCACAGCATCTTTAGAAGTCATTGCATTTAAAGCTGATGCATATTGTAGTGAAGACCAGAGTTTATTGAAAAACTACAATTAGGATCAATTAGGATTAAATACCAGCTTCATCAGAGAGATCATATGACAGTCAGTTCGCTCCTTAACAATCTACTGGATAGTTCATTCTTCGCTAGTTCTAACAGATTATACATAGAATACATTACAACCCTTCAGCCAGGATTACGACCTAGTTTCTCCCAGCAATTCTCGCGTGTGTGTTAATTTTGTAGTGGCGGAATCTAAAGATTTTTAAGAAACGTTTTCATGGCAATTTTATTTTACTGGTAGAGTTTGGGCCAGAAATTTGCTGGGAGGTAGTTGCCGAAGAAGGGTTTTTGAAGCCGGCGTAGTCTAGTAGGTACACTACCTACTTATTGGCTTATTAGACGTAAAGCCAGGGTTCGAACCCCAGGCCAGACATCAAAACGAAATACAAAAGTATTTCTTCGGCGACTTCCTCTCAGCAGATTTCTGGCAAAAACTCTGAGAATAAATAAAATCGCCATGAAAAGTTTCTCAAAAATCTGTAGTTCGGAGTCGACTTTAAACTGTAGGTCCCACCACTCATGTGTAAAAAATTAACACACAAACTAGGCCGTAATCCTGACTGAAGGGTTGTAATGACCAATTATGTATATATGTATGCATTTGCTGGGAGGTAATTGTCGAAGAAATATTTTTTCATATTTCGTTTGAAATGTTTAATCTGGGGTTTGAACAGTGGCTTTACGTCTAATAAGCCACTACCCTACTCGTACCTACGACTTCAAAAATCTATACAAACAATACGTTTTTCTAAAAAGTACGTTGTGTTCAAGATATAAAGAGAGTTTAATTTTAGGCTTTTTGCATGGCCTTAGTTTTTATCTTCCAAGTTTTTGTGGCCCTCAATCACTTTAGAGTAGCAGTTCGTAGTCGCCGTATTCGAGTATGTAGATGTTGTGGCAGTTGTGACGTAAAACCAAGTTTCAGTCGCAAATCTGACTGAACGGTTGTAATGCTCGATTAAGTACGGTCAGCGTCAAAAGAAACTGTACACTAAGGATAAAATTCTAACAATCACCAAACTCAACTTTTACCACTTAAGGAGAGTGCGCGAAAAAATTCGTTCATATTTAGAAATTTTTAAAATTTTTTTGTTTCAATTTTAAAAACTGTCAATTAAGCAATTTTGAAATAAAAAAACATATTTTTTTATTGTACAGTTTCTTTTGATGCTCACTGTATGTTCATGGGTTGTGATCTTTTGCAAATTGAGTCTGGCGCTTCCTCGAGCATTGTCACGGACTGAACTTCATCTGTTCATTTGTTATCTTATCTTATGTAGAAGAAAGAGATTCTGGAGATTCCTGAATAGATTCTTTGGAGCACATTGAATGGTCTTTTTTTTTTATTTCTAAACTACAATGAATATGTCTTCATCTTCTCTGGAATTTGAACCTGGATTGTAAGGGTTATTTCTTCGTAACATACATACATACATTCATAATTGGTAATTACAACCCTTCAGTCAAGATTACGACTTAGTTTCTCACACCACTCATGTTGTGAGTGTCTTATTTTTATACATGAGTGGCGGGACTTTCAGTTTAAAGTCGACTCCGAAAGACAATTTTTCAGAAACTTTTCATGGCAATTTTTTTTTTGTTTTTATTCTCAGAGTTTTTGTCAGTAATCTGCTGAGGGGAAGTAGCCGAAGGAATATTTTTTCATATTTCGTTTTGTTGGAGATTCTGATCTGGGCTTTGAACCCTGGCCTCACGTCTAATAAGCCAACACACTACCTACTAGACTACGTCGTAATATAACTTCTTTATATTTTACTGTAGCTTACTCAGTAGTCCTATTAGTGGTCATGATCTCCTTTTTGCCTATGAGGATTTCCTCGCCCCCTATATCCTTTAGAGTTAAAGCTCTTGAGGATATTTAATAAAAGTTGGAGCAAATAGACTTTCAAGTAAAAATATCACATTAAACTACCTTTCAAACTTAATACCTTTTCCCCATGCTTATTTCACTATCTTTCATGTTTACTATTTCCGATATTAATTTCGTTTTATTGTGTGTGTGACATTTTTACAAATCTCACGTTGCATATTGAAAATCACTTTTAATTAATTCTGCTCCATAAAATCTTAATCCCTCTAATACAATACAATACAATCCCTGCCTGCCTGCCTGCCTTTCTTCCCTTAAGAGATTCAAATGAAATCTTTTCTTTAATATTTTTTCAATAACTGAAATCAATTTTTAAGCAAATGTTTTGCAAAAAGGGAAGCTTATGTGCTAGCACTACCTACTACTGTATTGTTGTTGTTATTGGGTTGCATTCGAATGCTTAGGAAAAACAAAAGGGAAGGAAATTTCTTTAAATACTTTAATAATGTTTTGATTCAAAATGAATTTTCATTTGTTTATTTCAACGGAAAATATTGCGCTGCTCAACAAATATTGCTGTTCACATGCAATTGAGCTTGTTTTTGATGGCAGTACTCAGAGAGGGAGAAAGAGAGAGGGAGGGGAACAGCATAAATAACTGCAAGTAAAAGTGCTAAATTTAAAAAAAGGGGGAGAACAATTTATGGCGATAGTTAACGCTATGAATAAAAGGCTACAGTTGAGAATTTACAGACTCACAGAAAAAGATTTAGAAGTAGGAGGATAAGTTACTGCAAAGAAGAGTTGAAATGCAAGGTAAAGTAAACAAATTCGGAACTTTTTCTACATGAAATCCTATCCTGTGTTACATTTCCTTTATATCATGAGAAATACCGCTCCTGTTTTCAATAGCTGCTCATATTAAATACGAAAAAAAGAGTAACAAAACGAAAATACTTAAAAACAATTGAATTTCCATTTCAATATTACTTTGTAATATTAAAACTTTTACTATAACATCCTAATAATATGAATAAATGATGCTCTCTACCATCATCCACATCATCATCATCACCATCACAATCATCATCCTCGTTGTCAACTGTGTTATCCTTTGCATACGTTATTGAAAGTGAAGTAGGTGGGGGTGTAGGATATCTATGAAATCACTGCTCTAGATTACAACAATATGAACTGAATTCATACGAATACAGAAAAAAATAGCAAAAAAATACTAACAAATCGTACGTATTTTTGCTACATTTAAAATGGTAAAAATGATTTTTTTGTAATTGTTAATATGCCAGCAGAATAGAAGACAAAAAAAATCGAAAAAAGATCTCGAGTTGTAAACGTTACTGATTTCAATAGCAAAAATAAAATTTCACAGAAAAAAAAATTAAAAGACAGAATATTGCAGTTTAATATTAGCAAATGCAAGTACACGGAGAAAAACTAAAAGGACTTTAGGGACCAGAAGTCAGAAAGATAAAAATGTAGAATTAAAAAATAAATAAGCTGCATAAGCATAGGCCTTACACCGAGACTAATAGGCTGAATAAAAAAAACCCGTGTTCTTGAGATACGGGAACGATATGAAGCTCCACTTACAGCCACAAATCATGTTATCCACATATAATGCGAAATTATATCGGATGGGCCATCTATCGTTTTTATTTCAATCTAGCAATACTTATGTCATTCTATTCTGTCACTAAATTCAGTATGTTATCTCCACTGAAGGTAATGCATTGAAATACGCCTGAGCAACTTTGGGATTTATTGGAAATTTATTTCAAAAACAAAGACAATTGGTCGGAAATTGCACGAAAATGTCATACAAAATTTTGACGCAGAGAATAAATAACAGTGTCGGGTGGACTCAAGTTTATTGTTCAAATTCGTGAAACTGGGTTCATTGTTGATGAGCCGTACAGTACATACATCCGAAAATATCGAAGCTTTGGCTGTGTGTCCATCAACTCGTCATCGTTTTCAAAAATTGAACATTTTACGCATTGATGTTAATTAACAGCCAAGAAACTGCGATTTGACTAGGTCATACTATTTTCCGTGGGACACCGTTAAAGTGTTACGGCGACAAACCAGAGACAATTAAGCATTTGAAGGCCAACATTCGTGATGTCATTGCCAATATACGATCCCATACACTCGAAAAATTGCACGAAAATTGGTCCGTTCGAATGAGGTACTGTGAGGCCAACCGTGACAAATTCATGCCACATTTGGCCCATTTTGATATCACAATGATTTTTTTTAAAGGTAGGTAGGTATGCAAGTAGAAGTAAAGAAGTGTAACCATAGGGTTTTAGATCTCATTCCTATTGATATATACTTAAAAAATCAATTCGGTTTATTTTGTTCTTATTATTAATAGATACCATCGATACTGTCTATGGAAAGTGTGTATCTTGTAATTTTCTTAAATCCTTGCAGTCTACTGAGATGAATTACGTCTGGTATAGAAGTCGCCGTAGTCTAGTAGTGTTAGCTTATTAGACGTGAGACCACGGTTCAAACCCCATGTCAGTCATCTCGAACAAAACGAAATGTAAACAAATATTTCTTCGGCTGCTGCTTACTCTCAGCAGATTCCTGGCAAAATCTGTGAGAGTAAATAAAAATTACCAAGAAAAGTTTCGCAAAAATTTGTCGTATGAAATCGAATTTAAACTGTAGGTCCCTCTACTTACGGATAAAATTAACCACCACAACATAAGTGATGTGAGAAGCTAGGTCGTAATCCTGAGTGAAGGGTTGTAATAACGAATTATGTATGTATGTAAAGACATTTTCTTATCCAGGCTTATTCTGTAAGTCACGTGCTCATTCCCGATAATTCTTTAATGGTTGGCACCCATATAATGCGTACTGACCACGCTTGAACGAATTTTTAATCACCTTCCTACAGTCCAGAATAATACTTGATCCCGTACATCTGGATATTAATGCCTTAATTGCATTTGATTGTCAGTGAAGAAATTATAAGACATACCCATGACATAAAAAGTCATCATCATTTTGATTTCCTCATTACGTGCCCTGCGTTCGTTAATATCTACCACGCCTATACGGTTCTAGTAGGCATGTAAAGCTAAGTGTCCCCTGAAGACGTTCATTAGTACATATAAGGCGCTTTTATTCAATCTAAATATTAATCTCATTAGGATCTCCCTCAGAGTATCTTTTCTGTTCTTTCTGTTGCGTTATTTCGTCCACTATTGTACCCTGGTTTCCAATTTTTAATTTCCAAAAAATTCATTAAATTTTTGTCAGTGTTTCATCAATTCCATCTTTATGTCTGTCCTTTTGTGAAAAAAAGGGAAAGCAGCAGTAACGGCAGGAGAAAAAACTGAATAAAAATTAAAACAGCATTTTTATACAATTCATTTCATTCCATTAAAAGGAAATCAATATTAATTTCAATTTAATTTCATTCATTTATTCGTTCTTCTTATTGATGATTTTTTTTCTTTTTTTTTGTTTTTTATTCTTTTGGAAACAGTTTTTATGCATTTTTATCCATTTATTTAATCATATTTTCTCTTTTTCCAATTTTTGTTTGTTTTTTCATTTCATCTTCATTTTGAAATTTTCTCTCTCTCTCTGTATTTTTGCAATTTTTGCATGCATAATCTTCTTCTAATTGAATTTTGAAGAATTAATTTCGTTTCATTTTTTTCATAAAAATTTTCCTTGGCAAACCAACAACTCCCACTGATCCAGCATATTTAGCCAGTTGACTGGATTGGCCAAATGCTTGAGAGGAGAACAACAAAAAAAAAGAGATTTTAAAATAAACTCAGCTCAGCTCAGCTATAAAAATGTGGTAGAAAACCTAGAGAAAAAAGAAAAAAAAAACATTTTTGCCTACAAAACATCAATGAAATGAATTTTCAATGATTCAATGAGAGGAAAATGTATTCAAGGATTTAAGGATTGTGTTGTGAATGGATGCAGGAATGAATAGAGGCCGAGAGAGAGAGAGAGAGTAATATTATGATAATATTTGCAATATTGCCAGTGTAAGTATGCCTTATAATTGACCTTGTCAAATAGACTGGGCAATGAAAACTGGCAATGGTTATTAGGAAAATGGAAATTTCATTTCAAATGCATTAAAGGTAATTAGAATACAGTTAAGTATGGAAATGGGAAAAAATTAAAATAAAAATTTTACTTGAATTTCATTTTTATTATTTTTAAACCTGCTTAATATCCTATCATGATATTGAGAAGCAAACTAAACAGGAACATGAATATACAATTCAAAAAAGCATGGACGTACTGTAAATATGGTCATAACAAAATCTTGGGTATTGTTGAGCGGGATAGGAATACTGACTAAATAATGTTTAGACCCGCTTTGTATCTTGATTTTACAATAACTATAGAAGACAGATCCTAATATCACAATAGTGTACACCTCCCAGAGGAGGTCATCGAAGTATTCAGTGCCAGATCCAGTATTCCCTTACACTGCTCGTTGACTGTAGTACTATTCAGGCGGAAATAATGACCGCCACTATGCGATTGAGGTATGAGAGTATATCGAAGTCATTGAAAGACAATAAAATACCCACTAGAAGCATTGAAAGGGTTACACCATCTCTAATATTGTACAATAAGTTCCGCTGCCTCTGTTAGATATAGAGAGACATTCGACAGTTGCTCTCATATGAGTTCCTGGTTGCGGAAACATTAAAGGCAACAAAATAGCTCGTGCAGTTGCAATGTCTTGTACAATGGAGTATTCAATTGGTATTCTTCTGCAGAGGGGCAAACAAATGGTCTCAGACTAATAAATCCACTTATAAGGAACCCACATCGAAGGTGATAAGCTTCATAAGCTGATGCACTTGCAAATGCTGGTTCAATGGAAAATTCAATGGAATTCATATGAGAATTCCTACGACATTTCTCTGGAAAGGGCATAATTTATTGTGTCACATAAACTACATTCATTCGGTGATAAAAACTGGGATAATAAGGCCACTTATGGAGATAAAGAAGTAGTTGTAGTCTAGTAGGTAGAGTGTTGGCTTATTAGACGTAAGGCCACCCTTCCAACCCCTTGCCAGACATCCCCAACAAAACGAAATAAAAACAAAAATGTTTCTTCGGCGACTTCCTCTCAGCAAATTTCTGGCAAAAACTCTAACATTAAATAAAAATTGCCTTTAAAAGTTTCTCTAGAAATATGACGTACGTAGTCGACTTTAAACTGTAGACGCTGCCATTCATGTATACAAATTAACACCCACAACATATGTGGTGCGAGAAGCTAGGTCGTAACCCTGCCTAAAGCAGTTTAATGACCAATTATTTTTGTATGAATATGCATACAAGTTAGGTCCTATTATGGCAATAGTTTATACCTGCCGGAGACCGTCATGAAACAATTTCAGTGCTGGATTCAGAATTTGCTTTGCGATTGTGGTATCAGACTAGATCTTCTGTATAATAAAGTCGGCTATCACTGGAAAGTTAGTGAGACATTAGTCAACTGCTTCTATATGGGTTCCTGGACGTGGACACATTGAAAATGATAACAAAGCTAATGCTTTTGGAAATACTGGTACAAAGAAAATTCAATGGAATTCAGATGAGAATTCATACGACATTGCTCTGGAGAGAGACAAACAAACTTCACTCATTTGGAAAAGGAAAATGAGATAATAAACCCACTTATAAGCCCAGAGATATCACACAGATCTGGCCTGCTATGAATATATGCAGAACAAGATGTGCATTAAACCTTGCCAAAGTTCATCTTAAAAACGAGACAATGAAGTCCTTGAGTCCACACTCGGATGTGAATAATACCGCATAACGCACTTTGCAAAATCTCTATCCTACTAGGAAGAAGAAAAGACCACAGAACATCTTATTTGTCATTGTGTGACACTAAGGAATCTGAAACGAATGACTCTTGGGCACCCAGTAATTAGCAGGGCTTGTCTAGCAAAAGATGGTTTTGATAGAATTCACACCTCCCTAGAACTCTCGTGATGGCTAAAATGTTTCAATCAGAAGTTTATGACGCAATATACGTAATATTGTGATGTCACTCTGGAGATCAAGCGCAGTATCAGTCTTGCCAAGAGGTGCTACAATAGGCAATAGAGTAGCACAGAACTCTCTTGTGCGACAATACTAAAACTCTACCTCCCCGTGTTTTTTTATGGATACTATGAAGCACTGATGCAGCAGCTTTGAGTGTATTCGAGAGAGAAGTCCTACGTAAGATCTTCGGTCCAGTGCGAGTTGGTGATGATTTCCGCATCCGATCCAGCAATAAGCTGTAAGAGCTCCTCAACGACATCGACGTTGTACAGCGTATTAAAATCCAGCGGCTTCGCTAGCTCGGCCTTGTCGTTCGAATGGAGGAGGATGCTCCGGCGGGACGGGTATTTGTTGCGGGAATCTGCGTAAGTCGGCGAAGAGGACGACCTTGTATCCGTTTTAAGGACTAAATCGAAGAAGCCCTGTCATCGCTTGGTGTGACCAACTGGCGTAGGCGGGCAAGAAGCAGAGGCGCCTGGAAGAATGTGTTAAGGCACTCCGAAGTCTGTTAATCGGGTTGTTAATGGACAATTACTTACTTAATTAAGTACTTACTAAAGTAAGTAATACGTAATATTGATATTAAGTAAGCTATGATCTTAAAGTTTAAAACGATTTACATGAAACTATCGTACTCAATCTGGTTTAAATTAAATGAATATTTTTTATATTTGCTAAATTTCCTACAAATGATTTGATTGCCTTCCAAAGCATAAAGACTTTGCCCCCTTTCCCTGATAAGGTAAACTTAAAAAAGAATTTCTTTTTAACCATCATCGCACTTACCTGATATGAATGTAATCTCACTTAACATCAGCCAACGTGCAGCAAAATATAAATGCAATTGCAAATATTTACCCAAACGATGATGTAATTTGATTGTCACGTCGCGAGCGTGATCCAATATCGTATCTGGCATATAAGAAAACTGCACCGGTTCACCAATATACTGACGTCCGCCAATGCTAAAAAATACTTTGGCATGTACGAATACCTGCAATGGGGAGCAAAAGAATAGTAGAGGAAAAGTTATTTTTTTATTTGAGATACTGAAGAGGAGGAAATTAAATTAAGGAGTTATAGAGTTTTGTTTAAAAGTATATAAATACCGTTATTATTTTTATATATGTATCTTAAAATATTTTTTGTGTTTGAAAGGATAGAGTGTTGAGTCTATTAATGCCCTGTGTTTCGAATACCAGTTCCAAAAGAAAGAAATAATTAAACGGCGTAAAACTATTTCATACCATAGAAACTTGCCAAGGAAGAAGGACAATTCTCATCTGCTCAAACCGAAAAGCAATTATTATAGTCTGCTTCAAATAACTTGTTGGAACGTGTAATTGGCTACTTCTAAGTCCATTTTTTAACAAAACTTTGATGATGTCCCCTCAAGTAGTATCATTTACCGCCAGTAAAGCCATAGGAAAAGATCACATTCCCAACAAATCCCAGAAGTTTGTATTGAAGGCAAATTGTTTTTCACATTTTCTATCAATGCAATGTACTTGAGGTAAACAAATATTTTATCCAAAAATCTCAGTTTTTAAGCTGCCCCTTATTACTCTAGTAGAGCACATCTGTTTGTGATCGATTGGCTATCGGCATATACAATGCATAACAGAGAGAATTGAGTCCTTAATAGGCATGTCCCACCATCGTTTTGATGTATCAGAGTACCTGATACAAATATTCAAGTACTCGAAAAGTAGTCAGGATCCGGTATTATGAATACGAAAGCGAGAGTGGGTCATATGTCGTTACGGCAGAAGGTACTTAATGTTCTGTTTTGTAATGTGTAGCTATATTGTTATGTGTCTTTGGACTACAACAACTATAAAGTCGCCCTACATGGACTTACAAACTTTGACACTTGATAGTAGCTATATTGTTGAAACTATTTCTGTTTTGTTTTGCTAAAACGCAATGAACTACCATAGACAACGGTGTGTGTTTGCTAAATGGACTCTAGAGTAGGTATGTACGTAGGTCAGAGTGGTAGCTTTGATACCAAAAGCTTACTTGAGCACGCATAGCGGCCAGTTGTGACGCCACAGGTGAACGCAGTCACTGTACTGACCAAGTTCCTCCAAACCAGGGAAGTATAAGAAGTTGGTCAGCTCAAGGGCTGCACATTTAAAGCACGAGTGGACTCTAGAGCAGTTGGCAATTGATCCTACCTTTCATTGAATACTTCATCTTTAACAATGAGAGTCCTATTCTGCATGAACGGGACGTGAGCATACAAAATTGTCACATTTGGGGCAATGCCATTCCATGCATTCCGCATTCCATGCATTCCGAAAACTTTTTCCGGCTTTGTGTGGATTGTGGGCTGGCAGTGTCATCGGTCCATATTTCTTTAATAACGACATTGGCTAGGCAATCACTATAAATGGGGAGCACTATAGCCCGATGATTACCAATTTCTTTTGGCCTGTATTGGATGCCCTGAACACCAACGATATGTGGCTCCAACAGGAAGGAGCTATGTGTTACACTGTTCACACCACATTGGATACTCTGCACTGGTGATCTTAGAGATTATGTGATATTGATCCTGTTAGAATTTTACTAGAGAGATTTTTAAGTTGCGGGTCTATGTGGTCTTCAAAACCAACAAATCCATGTCATTGAACAAAGTCGAAAATTAGGCTGATTTATGCGTAAGCGGTCTTCAAAGCCAACAAATCCAAAATTCAGCTTTAGTTATGAGCAAGTATCATGGAGAAATAGATTTTTCGGATGCGCTCTACCCAGATAAGCGATGACAGACCTTTTAACGTTATTATATTCCACGTTCTAGGGCATGTGGCAATAGGTCTTTCAAACTTATAAAAAATTCCAATGATATTTCACACAACCACCTTGTTTTATCTAAATTTATAGATATGTAGCACTTAATGAAAGACCTTCACGACAATTAGACTCAAAAATCCGGCATTTAATCAAAAGGTCTACAGGTTCATAATTAGAGCCCGGTTATTAATTAATCAGGTTCATACAATTAACTTTATTTCTTTTATAAATTTGGTGTTCTTCTTGAGAATGCTTTCAGCATAAGCCTCCTGATGCAGGTTCATAGGCCACAGATTCTAAGGCATAGCACAGATTGGGCCTGCTATTATTTAGCAAACTTGCCAAACTAGGGACAATGGCATCCATGTATGTGCGTCAAAAGAAACTGTACACTAAGGAGAAAATTCTAACAATCTCCAAAGTCAACTTTTACCACTTATGGTGAGTGCCCCAAAAAAATTTGACAATATTTCGAAATGTTTTGTATTTTGTTTTTCGTTTCAATTTTAAAAACTGGCAACGAAACAATTTTAAATTAAAAATAACGGTAATTTATTAATGTATATTTTTTTAAAGTACAGTTTCTTTTGACGCTCACTGTATAAATTATCAAGGGCTGTCCAGGACTGTGGTAATAGAAGGCGATTAACGATATTTTCAGCCATAGTAAACCAACAGATATAATAGATTGCATCTCTTGAGTGGTTTCCTTTACATACAGTCACACAGATAATTATACGTACCCCCCTAAAAATCAGTTTTTTAAAAAGTAATGAACTTCTAATCTAAAATTTATTTACATTAGCGTCTGAAATGACACATTTACTTAAATAAAGAAAAAAGATTCCCAAAATCTATGAATTTGTGACTGCAGTTTGCTTAAAACCAATATGGCACCACAGAAAATTAGCCCGGTATATAAAAGGTATTGTGGATAAAAATCACAGGACTACAGCAGTAGAAATACGAAATATCTCAGAAAGTGATCACACTGTTATTGTGCATTCCGAAAAAGTTCGAAGTGTTTTGAGAAAGAACGGTTCCGCAGCCGAGTGTCGAGAAAAAAGCCACGATTGGAATTCGCTAAATAATATATGGGCAAGTCAACAGATTTTTGGGCGAATGTAATATTTAGTGATGAGAACAAATATAATTTGTTCGGCTGTGACGGAAAACAAAAAATTTGGCGCAAAAATCAGTTGTTTTGTCCATATATTTTCATTTCTAAAAAAATGATATTTACGTACGTATAATTATCTGTGTGACTGTATACTGCTGCAACTATTTTTAACTCTAATTCGGTGCGTAAAACGTATGTCTTAACCTTAAGGTAATAAGGTTGCTTATAACATCAAACAAATTTCCCACATTCGGATTTGTCTTCTTCAACTTCCTTATTTGATGGCCCTTATTTCGGAATCTTTAAATAAAATTTGTGTTCATCTTTAGCAGGTGTTTGAAAGCCATAACCATGATTACTCATTCAGAGGTCAACAATAATTGTGTCATTAATTTGATATTTATTAATGTGTTTGGTTGTTATCTTTGATGTAATGCCAATGGCCTGAGTAGCATATCAAATTAAATTGAAAACCATTTTAAGCAGCCCTGCAGTCTAGTAAGGCCGTTGTGACTCAACGGCTTAAACAAACTGTTTAAAGAATTTTTGGTTGTAAAGACAAAGCATACACACTTATATACATACATACATGGCTAATAAGCCATATGCATATTTTGTTGTTGTTTGTGTCTTTTCCTATACGGAAGTTTTTAACATTTTTTTAACAGACGAGTTTTTTGTTTCTTTCTTTTTTTGCTTTTCTTTTATGTCAACGAAAAACGCACAAGACAGACAAAATTTTCTTTTGATTTTCTTTTTTTGTTAGCGTTGCAGTGTTGGCGGTCTTCGTCGTTGACGTTATTAACGGAAATGAAGTGTAATAATAAGAATTTTTTAATGCATATTTACGTCATAAAATGCAGTGTCATTAAAATGCATGTGTTGATCGTATCAACCACCTCAATTTGGTGTGTTTAAAGTCAACTACGAAATTAAAAGAGTGAACGAACAGGTAATAAAATTAAAAAAAAAGGAAAAAAAACTTGTGTTAAAAAATTATTATCATGTTACGGTGTACGTGTACGTTGTGATTGCATTATGCATTAAATTAATTCATAATTTTGGTATTTATGAACGAAAAAAAAAAAATCGAAAAAAAAATTTTAATTAAAGACTTCCTTTTGAATTTTACTAGCAAAAGATGAGAGACAACCAACCACCTGGTTGGTGTGAAACAGAGGAATTTCTTAAACGAAATTCTGTTTTATAGTTAAATAAAGAATTAAAAAACATTTAAAATTGTATACAAAATCTGAAAACAGATATCTTGTCTTCAACATGTGGCATACAACTCTATTGCTTGACTGTAGTACGCCATCAAAGCGATAAAACTGCAAGCAGAAGAGCTAAGATAAACAAATCTAGATAATCGTCAATGGTGGTAATAGAGATGGTTTCTAGAAGATCAACATTATGATCGTAGTCAGAAGACTGACTTACTGACTCACATGTTTATTAAGGGTTCTGATATTAAACTATAGGCAGCCTGACTAATGCCAGCAGATGTCATGGTAGTTTTGAAAGCAGCGTAATGATTGTTAAGTGGGGGTATTTTACTTGAAAATCTCTTGATTTATTAGCATAGCCAGGCTGCCATTTTTTTCCTAACTAACGTACTTTCAATGTCCGCCTTTGTCCATGAACGAGGAGCATTTCTCAGAGAATTTTCGGATCATTTAAAGGCCAGGGCCATTAAGAAGCTAGCAATGGCCGGTATGTTCCAGGGCATGGGTATTCCGATTCCCTTACATAATTTGGACGTTAACCTATCATTTTAAAGGGAAGCTAAATCTCTTTGGCAGACCCTGCTCTACATATATGGACAAGAAGAGGACTGATTCACTTTTGTCCTTAAATCGTATGATCATTCATCGCACAATAGCGATTCTTATGGACTGTCCTTTTGATAGTCATGGTGAACGAAAGAAAGACAGATAAGACAAGATTTCTTTCCTAAAAATATCAATTCGTCCTCGTTCTCAACAATTTCACGTAGTACACATACATAAGTACATAATTGCTCATTACAACCCTCCAGTCAGGAGTACGACCTAACTTCCCACACCACTTATGTTGTGTGTGTTAATTTTATACATGAATGACGGGATCTACAGTTTAAAGTCGACTCCGAACAACAGATTATTTTGAGAAACTTTTCATGTGCAATTTTTATTTATTCGCAGAGTTTTTGACAGAAATCTGCTCAGAGGAAGTCGCCGAAGTAATATTTTTCCACATTTCGTTTTGTTGGAGATGTCTGAGCTGGGATTTGAAACCTTGACATCATCATAGTGAAAATATTCAAGACAAAAAACAAAAACAGATTGGAAATTATTTCGGCGAACAAGACTAAACCACTTCAGTCCTTAAATCGCATGACCATCCATCTTTCAAAAGTGATTTTTACGGGCCACTGTCCTTTTGGGAGGTACGCCGAAAGACTCTGCATTACGGCTAATGACTTCTGCTGGAGGTGTGGGTCTGAAGAGGAGGAAGAGACTATCTTTCAACTCGTGTGTTAGTGCCCTGCTCTAGTCATAAAGAGACAGAAGTTTCTGATCTGTCGTCTTTTACGGAGCTCCTTTATGTAAAGACTGCTGCAATAACAACATTTATTGGGGCCCGGTTGCGTTGTCACAATGTGCCAAAATGCTGGTTTAAGTGGGACCTTTTCCTTCCTTACATAACCTAGCCTAAGGAAAACTAATTGGTGTTTCTCTTGTATGTATTTAGTACCAGGTTTTAGAAGATATTGTTCCACATTATCTTCATCCATTAAAGCCTTTTCTATGGAAAGATCTTTCCAATAATCAAATGGGCATTCACAATAGATTATGGTTGATGCAGAAATTCTGAAAACGGCGAAGAAGTATCAATACGTCGTTCTCAACTTGTTGGCGTTTGTACTTTAACTACGTGTTAAATTTATATAAGAATCTTGTAGTTCGTATCTCTAAATACAGATCGTACAACTATTGAATGCAAACAAATATCGTTTGTTTGTCGTATTTTTTCCTGATCTTGCTCATTTGAAACAGGTTCAATAATGAGCACTTGTATCAATTATTATTACTTACTTAATTAGCCAGGATTATAACCTAGCTTCTAACACCGCCCATATTGTTTGTGTTAATTTTAGAGACGTGCGGGCGGCATCTACAGTTTAAAAGCGATTCCAAACGAAAGATTTATGAGAAACTTTTCATGGCAATATTATTTACTCTCACAATTTTTGCCACAAAACTGCTGAGAGGAAGTCTCCGGAAGAATATTTTTTCATATTTCGTTTTGTTGTAGATATTTGACATGAGACTTGAACTGTGTACTTTCACTACCTATTAGACTACAATGACTTCTGTGGGGCTATGCTAATTCCTGTCTTATTAAAAAAATTTTGTAAGTAAAGCTGAGTCTGTTTGCAAACTTCGAAAAATTTTTAGTCGAGAAAGTGTATTTTATGTATCAACCACACGCAGAGTTGCAAGAGAATTTGAAGAAACTGCATTATTTATGAATAGTAAGCATCTTGGGCATCAACGTATCCGTAGGTCACTAGACAACGCTTTTGTAGTGATGCCGAAAACCTGAAAATACCAAGTCGGTCTCATTCTCACATTTTACGTAGAACTATTCAACGAATTTTGACAAAATACTTCCACTTTCATACGTACAAAACTTCAACTTGGTCAGGAGAGCAGACTATAAAGTACGTTTTCAATTCATTCGCTCAATAATGCAGCAAAGTGAGGTCAATGCCAACTTTTTGAAAACAGTCATGTTCTTCGATAACGCATATTTTCAGTTGAATGGCTTAGTGAATGCACCAAATAATAGAATTGTGGATGCAGAAAATACTCATGTAATTCATGAGAAATAAATACATCCACAATGAACAACCAACAACATTGAAGTTGTCGTTGTCTACTAGGCAGCGTGTGAGGCCACGGTTCAAACCCCAGCTCAGATATCTCCAACAAAATGAAATTCGAAAGAAATATTTCTGCGGCGACTACTTTCAGCAGATTTCTGGCAAAAACTCTGAGAATAAATAAAATTGCCATCAAAAGGTTTCTCAAAAACCTGTCGTTCGGAGTCGACTTTAAATTGTAGGTTGCGTCACTCATGTATACAAATTAGCACTCACAACATAAGTGATGTGAGCAACAAGGTTGTAATCCTGATTGAAGAGTTGTAATGACCAATTATGTATGTATGTACAACGGACAACTGTCTGTCTGGGGTGGATTTTAATCAAGTGACGCGATTGGCCCATACTTTTGCAAGATGGGATCGAAATTGCAGTGACTGTGAACGCCATAAATTACAGGACCTTGTTAACGAAGTTCTTGTGGCCTGGATCCCAACACCGTCTGACACCCTGCGTTTGTAATAATTAATTTATGACAGCAAAGATTTTCAGAACAAATTTTTCAAAAAATTCTGATGGCCAGTACCACGTTCATGGGACTTAAGGACGTCCAATATTTCTTTGGGGTTTTGTGAAGTCTGTGAAATCGGAAACAGTTTTTGAGTTCCAATCCGAAAACAACACGTCATTGGTGAGATACAGCCTCATCTCTATAAAAAAATACGTGGAAAATTTGATGAAAAGAAAATATTTCTTCGCCTTCAAGCGTCTGGAGGCCTCATGCGGCCTCCACATGCGTCCTCTACAAGACTTTAGCATTGGTTTCCCTTGAATTTTTGTTAAAAACTTAGTACACAGTTTTAAATACAAAAAGTTTATGTTTTGCTTGCGAATACCTAAAGATTCCCTACATCTGTGAGAATCTTTTTTTCCATCTTCGACGGCGTGGAGTTCAGTGCCGGTTAGTTTGATTTTTCTTTTCTAAACACAAACGCAGATCATGTAGATTTTTAATTTATTTTTCATTTTGTTTATGATAACTTTTCCTCTGAGTTTTTTTTAATTACTATACGCCATGCTGCCGCCACACAGTCTGGCAAGATCAGTGTAGAGGCTTTAAAAATTAAATTTAACCGAGTAACCACCAGGCGGCAGGTCATAAGAAAGGCAGTCTTAAATTATTTTCGTTTATATAATGTTGTTGTATTGTTTATTATTTCTGCTGTTGTTGTTGTTATTGTTGTTTATTATGCCACATTTGTTATTCATATGGAGTGTTTTTTATGTGTGTTTGTTTGTTTGTTTGTTTAGTTTAGTGGTACTCACATGTACTTACTTGGTTATAAGTTAAAACAATAAATACCATGAGATTCTTTACTTCATTTTAATAAAAAAAATTTTGTTTTGTGTGTTTAGTTTATAAATAAAGTGTTTTTGTTATTGTTGTAAGTATTAGTATTAGTTAGTCCGTCTGGTTATAGCCGTGGGTTGTAAATTTTTTAAAGAATTTTTTTACAGTTTCTTGTTGTCTATCTGTGGCTCATTTTATGGCTTGTGGAAGTAGAGGTTCTTAAATAAACACACAATTTTTTTAAAATTTTTTTATTTCGGGTTTTTGTTTAAACAAACACTTCTTGTTAGAACAACAAATACAATAAAAAAAAGTATTTACTTTTTGATTATTTTATTACCACCAGAGTTACATATTTGTGTTATGAGGTAAGTTTTTCGCTTTTTATTATTTTTTTATTGTAAGACTTGGCGTGGTTGTAATCAACACCAAACGTGAAGTGATGATATTCTGACTCCATGGTGTCTAAGAATATTTTTATGAATACATGTGTATAAGAAAAATAGAAGATTATTTTCAAAATCATGATGAAAATCAAATATTTTACAATTTTTGTATCAAAAAACAATATTTAGTGGAATAATATCAGATAAACCAACACTATATACAGCTGAATAACAGATACTTCGAAGGAGAATTACACGTGGTGCTTCCATTGCAATAATAATAAAGCGCATGGTGAAGCTAATACTACTGGTAAAGTGATCATATATCCAAACTAAGGCAGGAGTTCGGAGAAATATCAGAGAGGCCAGAGAAGGAGTCAAAGCCAACTCATGATGGATTTAAATTTGCAAAGGAGCGTAACGAAGCCTATTTATTGCAGCACTGCTCCAATTTGTATTGCATTATACTGTTGTACAGCCACTACTAGCCCCTGCTGTATGTTTTGCTCTGTTTCCCGAAATTGCATATTTTTGCATAGAATTTATGAAAATGAGCCAAAACCCTTCCTAATGAAATCACTTCTGCCACTAACAACTGGTAAGTAGAGGAGGTTGTTAACCAAATAAGTTGGAATAAATACATGTATACCACATCGCTACACGTGTATATACAGTCGCCGTAGTCTAGTAGGTATTAGACGTAAGGCCACGGTTCAGACCCCAGGTCAAACATATCCAACAGAGCGACGTATGAAAAATATTTCTATGGCGACTGCCTCTCAGCAGATTTCTGGCATAAACTCTGAGAGTAAATAAAATTGCCATGAAAAGTTTCTCAAAAATCTGTCGTTCGAAATCGTCTTTAAACTGCACACAATATAAGTGGTGTGAGAAGCTAGGTCGTAATCCTGACTGAAGAGTTGTAATGACCAATTATGTACGTGTGTATGTCTCTTCCTAATGAAATAATTTCTGCCACTAACAACTGGTAAGTAGAGGAGATTGTTAACCAAATAAGTTGGAATAAACACAGGTATACCACATCGCCACACATGTATATACAGTCGCCGTAATCTAGTAGGTATTAGACGTAAGGCCACAGTTCAAACTCCAGGTCAGACATCGCCAGCAAAACGGTATATGAAAAATATTTCTGCGGCGACTGCCTCTCAGCAGATTTCTGGCAAAAACTCAGAGAGTTAGTGCCATGAGAAGTTTCTCAAAAATCTGTCGTCGAAGACGACTTTAAACAGTAGGTCCCGGCACTCATGTATAAAATTAACGCACACATTATAAGTGGTGTGAGAAGCTAGGTCGTAATCCTGACTGAAGAGTTGTAATGACCAATTATGTAGGTGTGTATGTCTCTTCCTAATGAAATAACTTCTGCTACTAATAACTGGTAAGTAGAGGAGGTTTTTAACCCAAGATGTTGGTATAAAGACATGCATACCACATTTAGTAGATTGAGTTTCTACAGTCTTCCATTCTCCTATTCCTAGTACCATTCAGAGTTTCTAATGAAGATACTTAAACCAATGCTTTCTACCGATTGATGATTTAGATTGTCTACATTGCCAACAACAAAATATTTTGGCCTTTACGTACATAATGCTGGACAAGTAACCAATAAGTGGAGAATAGTTACCAACAATTTCCTATATCTATAGCAGGGAAACAAAAAGAAGGTCGAAATGGCACTGAAGGGACCGGAGATGTCTAAAGAGAAGAAGGTTGAGCTGATATATGCGTCTCTATAAGATTACTTTTCCAATTTGAAAAAGGCAGCATAGAATTCAAAACACCATGGGTGGTCCAACATACCTGGTTGTCAAATTTAAAAACTACTGTGTCCAGCAGTGGACAGCGGGAGAGCAAGGGTACTACTTGAGTTCGACAAGAGGACGGTTCGCAGTCTAACAGAAATTCTTATGGGCCACTGCGATATTGGCAGTTTCGCTGACAAGCTCGGTCGGCCCCACCAGGATTACTGTCTAAGCTGCCAGGATGTGGAGGAAAAGGAATCGTTATAACACCTTTTATGTGAGTGCCCTGCACTTCAGAACAGACGTCATCGGTTTTTAAAGATCTGCTCATGGAGACAAACGTGCCACTAAAGGAACCGGCCGGTTTCATCTGGAGCTCAGTGTGTTTCAAAACCACCATTAACGAATCATGACAAGGGGGTTCACACTGGGTAACACAATGGGCCATATGGGTCGCCTAACGAACTGGCCTATGAACGCCAAGCTGCCCGCCTACTTAACCTAACTGCTATCTGCTACACCAGAAATTTGACGAATATTTCCTCTTTCTTTATTATTATTAAGGAAGAGTCCTTTCTCGAAAGACTATGCACTTATTTTCAGTAATCACCCACACGATCTTATGCAGAAGGGTCTGAACTAAAGTATTTTTTACATGAAAATGCGTTTGGCTATACCGTCTGCTTTAGACAAACTTGATTCCGAAAAAGGCAATAGTAGCTTGTCATCAACATGTACATACATACATATATAATTGGTCAGGATTATGACCTAGCCTCTCACACCACTTATGTTGCGTGTGTTAATTTTATCCATGGGTGACGCAACCTGCAATTTTATGTCTACTCCGAACGATAGATTTTTTGAGAAAGTTTTCATGGCAATTTTATTTACTCTCAGAGTTTTTGCCAGAAATCTGCTGAGAGGAAGTCCCCGCAGAAGTATTTTTTCATATTTCGGTTTGTTAGACATTTCTGAGCTGGGATTTGAATCGTGGCCTCACGTCTAATATGCCAATATACTAGCTATTATAATACGGCGGCAGCATGTCATATAATCTTCCTAAAAGGCACCTTTAGTTACTATCGGTATCAGTTTTTATAAACCTTAAGGCTGTCCTGCCTGTAAAAGGTTGTAATTGATTAAAATGAGGAATCGTTTGTTAAAATATAGTCCTGACACGCCACAAGTAGTATTTCAAATATGCGTTATACCAGTATGGAGCAATGGCTAGTCGACCGAACAGTGTGTCCATAATACAGTAATGCCAGTCCATAGGACGTCGATTTCAATAAGGCTACATGTGTCTACCAAAATATATTCCTTTTAGCATTACTTTAATACTAAATTCTTTCAAAATTTATTTGCTAGTGATTATATGTATGTGATGATATGTGTAGATTAAACGACAATCCAATCCATTAAAACTCTTCTTTAGATTCCGGACCGGTTGAATGCAACAATTGTTATTTGTTTAATTATTTACAAAAGATAAACAAAAATAAATTTATTTCATTTTTTTGGGAGGTCTCTTGTCTTATTTTTGTTTTGTTTCTTTAATTTTTTTTTCCCATTTATTACAGTTATTTTCATTAATATTTTAACAATGATTATCGTTGATGATAATGATGACAGTGCATTGAACAACTCACTAAGGGATAATGATAATAAAACAACTACAAGCAGAGTACATGTATTTTGTAAATTAAAAAAGGGGTCTAAACTAGGGCACTTAAACGAAAAAGGTGGGACGTTTTGAAAGAGGGTGCCACATTAGTAGTGACATTCTCAAGTGTTTATGGGACAGTTTAATAATCGTTACTTGAAAACATTAAAATGATGTTTACCTGTCGATAAATGAAGGAATGTTAACATGAAATAATTTATGAACAGGAATGAAATAATTTATGATGATTTGTAATCTACTGATGGATTACTGACGGCTTTGTCAATGTTTAGTTTAAAAAAGTGAAGCTAGAGATTAGGATATAACGGAGCCTGCTTTCATTCAGACCACATGGGGATGAAATGGTTACTACAGAAAATTCAAATGATTTCGAAGAGTAGAGACCAAAATTTAAAAATTATTATGAATCGACATTTCGGCGTCTTCTTCAAACCTCGCGCTTCGATACGGAGATTTCTTTTGATAGTTTTGCATCGAGTAGAGTAAAGTTAATGTAAAGACGATTAATAACTGCACGAATTGCTCGCTTTTGTATCAATGATGTGTACGTCATTTGAGAGAGCAGTCTCTAGTCAACTTCGCTTTTTTATGTTAGAAAATCTTCCAAAGTGCTTTCGGAACAGTTAAAAAAGTCGGGTGACCATAAATTTGGAAACATTATTTGATAAAGATTCGTGTCAGACGCTTGAATTGCTTGCATTTCAAAGCATTTAAAAGCTTATTCAAAACCATGGAAATTGGGTGCCAATACATTGAAGTCATGCTTATGCATGTCTCCAGCCATGAACAATATCCACCGCAAAGAATATCCATTGAGCCGAAGTAATTTTTGTTGTTGAATCAAAACGGAGACCTTTAAATACAATACCAAATTCGTTTTAAGTGAGCATTGGTTCCCAATGAGACCCTTGAAATTTACACTGATGGCTGCATGATGAGCGACAGGATGAGCTGTGGTATCTTTATTATTGTAGTGTTTTCCATTCAGAGTTCAAGGCAATTTTGAAAGCCACGCATTGCGTGTTGAGTTACAGGATTTTCCCTGAAAACCTGTTGATTTAGTCGGCTGCAATAAAGACCCTAACGAACGTAATTTCAACGTCCGTCCATGTGCATGAATGACAAGAATTTTTTTGAGAAATGTTGCATCATTCAAAGGTAACTCTTATAAAGGTTCCGGGACATAGGGACATCGTTGGAAATGGCATTGCTAATAAGCTAGCTAGGAATTGTGCAGAGCTAGCAATCTCCGTCATGTTACAAGTCATAAGTATTCCCATTGCTTCGGTTAATTTGAGAAAGCTCAATATCTTTGGCACGTGCAATACTACCAAACTCTGCTGTATACATATGGGCAAGAAGAGCACTGACTCACATACATAACACATACATAACAGCCATTACAACCCTTTAGTCATAATTACGACCTAGCTTCTAACACTACCTATTTTGTGTGGCGGGATCTACAGTTTAAAGTCAACTCCGAACGACAGATTTTTGAGAAACTTTTCATGGCAATTTTGTTTACTTCCAGAGTTTTTGCCAGAAAACTTCTGAAAGGAAGTCGCCGACGACATATTTTTTCGTATTTCAAGATGTCTGACCTGGAGTTTGAAGCGAGGCCTTAGGTCTAATAAGCCAACACATTATCTACTAGACTAAGGCGACTTCCAAGGCCAAGGCCGGCATGAAGCTGGCAATCTCCGACATGTTCTAGGACATAGGTATTCCCATTGCTTCAGTTAATTTCGATGTCTTGCACTCGTTTTACGCCAATTTACGCCAATTTGCTGCCAATTTCGCAGGACATGTATGGACAATAAAAGGACTGACTGACTTCAGTTATTAAATTGTATGGTTCCATCGCACAATAGCTTATTTACTGTCAGAATTTTTGCCAGAAATCTGTTGAGAGGAAGTAGCCGATGAAATATTTTTTCTTATTTCGTTTTTTTAGAGATGTCTGGCCGTAGCCTGACATCTAATAGGTACAAGCTACTAGACTACGGCGTGATATACTACAGTTGTATTCGAGTCATTAACTCTTTGGCGATTAAGAGGCCTACAAATATTTTATTTTACCACTTATGTGTTTCATTTCTTTCCCTTCCCCCTATTTATTATGTTTTTATCATTAAATACATATTAACTAAATAAACAATTTACCAAAAATATGATATGTTTTGTTAATGAACATAATTTTTGGGTTTTTCATTTAAAACCAAAAATTATCTTTTTATGTCACAAATAAATAATCGAACATGAAGTGGTTGAAAAAAGAGTTCATAAATCATATCAAATATACAACGACGAGTAGTAATCAGAAGAGACAGCGCAACAGCATTATTAATTAGTGATAAAACACATTCCATAAAAACATATATTGTATAAAATATTATTATTTTATTGTAATTATTGTTATTGTTGTTGTTGTAAACCGCATTTAACTGATAATTAGTTTTGTATTTGTTCTATGTTTCATTGAGTGCGTGTGTGTGTGTGTTTGTGTAATTATTTTGTGGTTAATTTCTCTAAAAATTGTTATAAATTTGCATGTACGTTTTCAGTTTATTTACCTGTACATCTTTGGCATACATATTGTTTGTATGTATGACCACAGCACTGAAATTACGCACTCCATCAAATTCGAAAGTGATTTCAACGGGACGTCCTTGTAAGTTGGCTGTGTCATTGCGCCAACCGACCCATTCATAGCCTGTAATTAAATGAGAAAAAAAAAACAAATTTTTAATATGAAAATAAAATTACAAAAATATGATACCCTAGGCTATGATTCCAAGATACAATTATTGCTTGATTAAACTCCCTAGAGTGCTTAAAATAACTCAAAATTTAAAAATTTTTCAGAAGGTATTAAAATCCTGTAACAATACCAAGAACTTCTCGGTAGACATTTTCCTCAGACTCAATTAACGCCCTGAAGTCTTCAAACGAAGTCGCCGTAGTCTAGTAGGTAGTGTGTTGGTTTATTAGACGTGAGGCCACGGTTCATATCACAGGTCAGACATCTCCACTTTCTTTCAGCAGATTTCTGGCAAAAAATCTGAGAGAAAATACAAAATTGCCATGCAAAAGTTTCTCGAAAATCTCTCATTCGAAGTCGACATTAAACTGGAGGTACCACCACTGAAGTATAAAATTAACGCACACAACATAAGTGGTGTGAGAAGTTAGGTTGTAGTCCTGACTGAAGGGTTGTAATGACCAATTATGTTATGTATGTATGTAGTCCTAAAAGGAAACATTTTGCAGTAGGGGTATAACAATTTAAACTCTGTGGAAGTATTGTTCAGTAAATTTGTGGCAAAGCATGCTCCATAGATTGGAATTAGTCCGCATAGCTAGCTATCGTCTAGAGATCTTTAAAACGTATTATTTTAGCAACCTCAGATAGCCAATATACACGATTTGCTGCCAGTCTTCCTACATATATGTGCGCTAAGTCTCTATGTTACTAAACACATCATCGTTCCTCATACTTCCATTCAATTTTCAATCGGGACTACAGATGTAACTCACTGTTCAGTAAAATTGTGGCAAATAATTCTCCATAGATTGGAATTAGCTTGCATAGCTAGCTAACTTCTACAAAGTCTCCAAAAGGAATGAATAGTACTCTTTGCTAGCCAATAGACACTATTCGCTGCCAGTCTTCCTTCATACATGTGTGCTAAACATCGATATTTGGAAACCCATCTTCGGTCCTCATACTACCATTCAATCTTCACTTGAGGCTACAGACGTGACTTACTTTGGGTGTGCTGTCAGACATTAATCGAATGTTGATTGTTTACAGATCTTTGTAATTGCCAGCCTTTACAAGAAACTTTACAAAACTTTTTAAAACTTGTAAAAACACACACTAAGTTCTTCAATTGACTATAACATCAGGTAGTAACGCAAAATAGTATACTCATCTTCACATGTGGGTAGAAACAGCATGGGGCTCTAAAGCAGTAGTATTCTGTAAGCAGCTCGAATTGGACATTATTCACTTTAAATTGGATGACGACAGTAGCGTCATTCAAGCAGACAGCATGAGACTCTGGGGCAGTGATTTTACCTCAGTAACCACCTCGATCTGGAGCTTCTCTATAAATTGTATGATGACTGCAGAAGTCGCCGTAGTCTAGTAGTAAGTGTCTTGGCTTATTAGACGTGAGGTCAAACGCCAGGTCAGACAACTCCAATAAAACGATATATGAACAAATATTTCTTCGGCAACTTCCTCTCAGCAGATTTTTGGCAGAAACTCAGAAAGTAAATAAGATTGCCATGAAAATTTTCTCAAAAATCGGTCGTTCGTGGTCGATTTTAAACTGTAAGTCTTGCCACCATTGTATGAGAGTAAAGCATACAACATAAGTGGTGTGAGAAGCTAGGCCTAACTGTAGGGTTATAATGACCAATTATGTTATATATGATAACTGTAGCGTCATTCAAGCAGATATATTCGCTATTTTAAAGGCTATTGATATATACATAGCTGGGGCAAGCTCTTCAAATGCAGCATCTATTGTGATCTCTGTTGATAGTCAAACTATCTCGAAATCAACGGGGTCAGTCTGGCGTAAACTTAATTGTATAAGAGCTCTTGGACTAGATCTTGGACACATTATGTAGGCGCTTAGGTTGTTGATCTTAATCCTCTAATAAGGATTCTAGCAGCCTTTCTAGGTAAGGAAAATTATTAAAGAAAGCTTCCTTCCTGGGTTATGAAAGTGACTGAAGAGTAGAAGGATTCTTGCAGATAGAATTGCGGAACCCTAATCACACTAAAGCACTGAGCTGGTCGCTGAGCAATTCGCGATAGATTTAAGAAACTTTGAAGCTTTGTTGAGTCCCTACTTCAATTCTTGTTTGTTCCTCTTGTAACATCTGAAGGCTGGACTACATTTTCAAGTTCACCTGCATTTCGTAAATTATTGTTTCCCACGTAAATTTTTGCAATAAAAATTGGTTTAAATTTATTGATTTTTTCAACACAGAAATATTGCGGTTTAAAGCAGCCTTTAGGCTAACGAAACGTCAATCCGATTCTAGACAACGTTTGAAAACATTGTTGATGCCGTGGCAGTTAAGGACGTTAGGCTTGAGGATGCATACTGTCATGATGTTAAGTATTGGGAAGAAATTGAAAAATTCCCAGGGTTTTCAACATCATTGTATTTAGGAAGTGTTCTACAGATTTCAACACTTTCTTGCAGTAATCCTTTGAGAGCCATACCACATTCTTGTGCTCGAACTAACCCGGAAATAATCCATAAGAAATCCAGTCGGAACACCTATTCTGCATTTATCCAAACCAAACCAGCAGAGGCAAAAAATTTCTGAACACAAAACATTCCATTCTATATTCCCATTTTATATTTTATAAAGGCAGCGCAGTGGAGGATTAAGATCAACCACCAAGCCACCCATATAATGTGAAAAAGATGGAACCGAGCTATCCTGGCTGTCTAGCCTAAGGGTCCTTTTACAATCAGGTTCATATCAGACTAACCCAATTGATTTCAGGACATCTTAATCATCAACAAAGGTTTTTAAACACAAAACATTCTGTTCCAAACTTCCAATATTTTATTGATTACATAGGCGACTTATAAGAGGATTAAGATCAGCAACCTAGTCGCCCACATAATGTGTCCTAGATTTAGTTCAAGAGCTCTTATACCCTCAAGTTTACACCAGACTGATCCAATTGATGTCAGGACTGCTTGACTATTAACAAAGATCCCGTTATATTCTACATTTGATGAGCCTGCCCCAGCTATTGTCTCAGTTGCCTTTAAATTAACAAATATGTCTGTTTGAACCACGCTATAGTAATCATACAAGTTAAGAAGCCACTGTTGTCATTACTTTATTCTGAATTTTATTCCAACATTTAAAAACTGAAACAATTTAAACAGAATTTAAATCCTGAAATTGATTTTCCAAAAATTACAAATTATTTAAACAACAACAGCAACACTAACAATAATTTATAACTTTTCCAGTAAATCAACTTTATTATAATTTCCACTTTCCATCCTCAATCTCCTCGCATACCCCGCCTCAGCACCAAAGAAAATTATAATTGCCCTGTGAATGCTAATGATGATTGCATTCATTATGATTATTATCCTTTAAACAAACATTTGTTTTGTCATAATTTTACTTTACGCTTTTCGTTGTTATTATTGTTGTTGTTCTTTGTATTGTCAATGTGGTTGTCATTGTGTTGTGTTGTTGTTGTTTTGAATAAATATTGACACATTTAATGGAAATTTTTTTCTGTTTTGTCTTTAACATTTTCTAAGCGATATAATTTCTTTTATTATTGTATTGTTAGTGTTGTTGTTGCCTTTTTTAAAAGACAGCCAGCTATGACAACCTAAAATTGCAGACAAAACAGTGAGCAGGCAAACACATCAACAAAAACAATTTGTTTTAAAACTGAATTTCACTGGCAACAAATTCATTACCGGGTGTTATAATAACGTTTCAACTCAAATAGAATTTTTCTTCTGTTGGATTTCGTTTGGCATTTATTTGACTTTTTCCGTTTCTGTTCTTGGTTTTTGACAAATTACGGGCTTAATTCAACCAACCTACATAAGTGATGTTGGGTTGGAGTAACCGAGTTTTCTTTATATAAAGGATTTATATAACTCATACAACCAAAGAAGATGACGACATGTTGCGTGTTCTGAAAGCTTATTTGCAGTCATATCTCTTCGGATGTTACTTTTAATTCCTATCGTTACGCTTAGGAGGCATATACCATAGCACGTATGTACGTAATTGGCTATTACAACCCTACTACAACCTACTTTCTTAGACCACTTATGTTGTGTGTGTTCATTTTATACAAAAGCGGCCGGACCTACAGATTAAAGTCGACTCCGAATCACAGCTTTCATGAGAAACTTTTAATGGCAATTTTATTTATTCTCAGAATTTTTGCCAGAAATCTGCTGAGAGGAAGTTGGGAGTTGGAGGAACCTAGTTGTATTTTTTTCAAATTACGTTTAGTTGGAGATGCCTGACCTGGGATTTGAACCTTGGTCTCACGTCTAAAAAGCCAACACAATACCTACTAGACTCTGGCGACTACAAGGACTACCTTAACGTATTCCAGAATTTAAATGATGACAGCAAGAAAACGGAGAATTATTTCATCACCATAAGGACCCGACCCTGGATTCACTAATTCAATGGACAAACTTAATAAACAAAATTTCGAATCGTTTCTCTATTCACCCATGGGTGGGCTGTGGTATATTTATTAATGATTCTGTTAAAACTTTCTTATTTTATTTATTTATTTATTTATTTATTTATTATAATTAACATAACACAACAAGATTTTAATCTTATAAGTTATAGTGCTATGCTTAGGATCAATAAGATATAATACATAAAAAATAATAAAAATTATGAAATATAAGAAATTAAGTAAGACTAACAAATTAATATAAAAAACAAATTAATTAAAATATTAAAATATTAAAATTGAGTAGAAATATAATTTATTTGATTTAATTATTTTAGGAAAACTAACAATACTACAGAAATAAAAAGAAAATAAAAAAGTTAAAAAAGATAAAGAATTCTAAAGATATAAAAAAGAAATATTTACAAAAATTGGTATAGAAAAGTAAGGATAAATATTTAACCGATATAATAAACATGCTAAGAACGTAACAAACTTTTCATTAAGAGAACAATTTAAATAACTCCTTTTAGAACGCGTTTGCATTGCCTAACTTTTGGATGTAGTTTGGTAGGGAATTCCAGAGACTAGTGGTGTGTATAAAGAACTGTCGCTGTGACAGAAGAGTCCTGTAACGTTGTTGAATAATCTTCATGCCTCTGCATGACCTAGCAAACTTAATACGGTCTACTAATATTCCGGCTGTTAATGTTAATAATTTTAGGGAATAGAATGAGGCATTTAATTTTCAGAAGATTATCAAATTTCACACTAAATATCTGATACACTAAATGAGAAATATGATCCCGGCGACCTTTAAGAAATACGTATCTTGCTATATTGTTGTATGCCAAGTTTAATTTCCGGTTGTCATTACTATCGCAGTTTGCAAAAATTTCGCACCCATACAATAGCACAGGAATCAAATAAGTTTTAGCAAGTTGCATACGAATTGCAAAAGGAGTTGAATCAATGACCGCCCATTAATTCCGTAGCATGCTGTAAATTCTGCCAACAACGACACTTATATGGCCAGACCACGATAATCTGTCAATAAATACAATACCCAGATTAGTAGCAGACTTGACAGAGTCAATTTTATTTCCCCTGATACTCAATCCAGGTATGGCAAACGAAACATTGGTCTTCGAAAGCATTAAACATTTGGACTTTGAGGGATTAAAACACAGTCCATTCGCCGAAGCCCAACGGTCAATCCTATCCAAATCACGGTTAACAGAATGTAAACAAGAATCAATATTCTCCTTACGAGTACTGGCATATATCTGCACATCATCAGCATACATATGAACACGGCAGTCAACCAAAACATCCGGTAGATCATTAATATACATACAGAACAGCAGTGGCCCCAGTATTGATCCCTGGGGAACACCTCTACAAATATTAAGCGAATCAGAAATCTTCCCATTTAAGTGAACCCTCTGACATCTGTCTAACAAATAAGAAAAAATTAGACTAGCGGCAGAATTAGAAAAATTAAACAGCTTCCGGAGCTTATTCAATAAAATTTTATGATTGACTGTATCGAAAGCCTTTGTGTGATCGAGAAGAACTAAAAACGCTACATTATTTACATCCAGCTCCAACCTGAGATCCTCAACTACATTTAATAGAGCGGTAGTACAACTCCTACCTTTCATGAAACCTGACTGACTGATTGTTAAATAATTATGACCTTCCAGATAACCATTGATCTGTCTGGCTATAATGTTTTCCATTACCTTCGACAAAAAAGGAAGAACGGCAATTGGCCTAAACTCATTGTTTGACTTGGGAATGGGAAGGATCTTGGCAAGTTTCCATTCATTAGGAAAAGTAGACTTAGTCAGCACTGTATTAAATAAGTGGGTATAATATGGCAAAAGTCTAGGTGTCAAAACTTTCAAAAACACAGGATCTATATCATCGGAACCAATTACGTTCGATTTTACCGCTGAAATACATTCCAAAACTTCGAACTGATCCACGCAACGAAAACTAAAGGAGTATTGTGGAGGGACACAACAAAGGTCATCATACATATCACCAATTGCCGTTGGAACACTTGAATGTACAAACTGGTCATTAAGTTTATTCACATCTACATCAAAATCAGTTCTTGGACATTTTCCACCAATTCCTATTTCACGAATCACATTCCATTTGGATTTATTGTCCATCGCATTACAAAACCTTCTACCATAATACAACGTTTTCGCAATTCTTATTTGCCTAGTAACCTCTGACCGTGCGGATTTATGAAGAGCTTTCAAGAAATACAGAACTGATGACTTCATCAGTTCTGTATTTCTTCCACCGCCTGTAGGCACTATCCCTCTTCTCAATTAGTGCTTTTATCTCAGTAGTAAACCATGGATTCTGATTGGGTTTGATAAGCTTGGTTTTGACAGGAACGCATCTGTCATAAAGCTGACGAACATTCTCCTGAATAAATGCCAATTGGTCATTAGCATTAACCAGTGTATAGACCTGGTCCCAATATATATTATCCAACTCAGTATCCAACGTTACATAATCAATATTCTTAATGTCACGATAAGTGATATATCTATCAACAGCACAAGTTACAGCCATATTATAACTCAGAAAGAGAAGATCATGGTTAGAGAAACCAGAAGCAGAAATTTGGTCATATAACAGAACCCTTTCATTATGATTCACAAATACCAGGTCAATTAGGCTACTGGACGTTGAATGGAAGTGTGTAGGTGTCGAAACATTAACAGGATTCAGATGAAGCGATAGCATTGGTAAATTTTGTTACCAGACATCAGAGCAATGATTGTTGGGTGACGGTATTTTCCCTAAACATCTCTTGATTTACTCAGTTAGCTGGGCTGCGACGAAGTCCCAAACAAACATATTTTAAACTTCCGTACTTGTAAGTGAATGCCGAGGCTATTGCAGGGAAATTTTTGAATATTCAAAGGAAACTCTTATATGGGTTCAGGGACATAGGGATATCGTTAGCAACGGTGATCGTAATCTCCGACATCTTACATTGTATAGGTATTGCGATTGCGTTAGTTAAATTGGATATTACCACACGTTTTACTAGGAGGCTCAATCTCGTTGGCAGCAAGATGATGCAGTATTGCTAGACTCTGTGGGACACGTATGTATGTACAAGAGGATGACCAACTCACTTCTATCCCGAAATCTCATAGGCGACCATTGCACACAAGCGACTCTTGCGTGCCAATGTCCTTTTGGCAGGCATGTCGAGAGACATGGCATTCTACATTCGCAGGAGCTGTTGGTATGTCTTTCATGTCTCGCATGTATCAGAGCCCAGCTTTTGTTGGTCTGACTTTCATGTGTTTCATGTACCAGTGCCCCCCAGCCTTTGACATGAAAAGACGGATGTTTTTAACTTTTCACTTTCTGACATGATTGAACGAACAATCTTTATATCAGGACTTATTTATATACTAGGGGTGGACGAATGCTTGATTTACGGAGTAAATAGTGATTTTGGACAGGTCCTCAACGACATAGACGTTGTGCAGCGAATTAACACCCAGCGGATGCGCTGGCTCGGCCATATCGTTCGGATGGAATAGGATGCTCCGGGAAGACGTGTATTTGATGCGGGGATCTGCGGAAGTCGGAGAAGAGAACGATTTTGTTGGCGTTGGAAAGACCAAATCGAGGAAGCCATGTCATCGATTGGCATTACCAACTGGCGTATGCGCGCAATAAGCAGAGGAGCCTGGAAAGATGTGTTACGGCAGACCAAAATCCGTTAATCGGGTTGTTAATGGTTAATGGTTAAGTGGGACTTCTTCTTTAAAGAGGAATAAAATAATAAAAATTCAGAATCTAATGGATGTTCTAAGAAGCTACCAATGTGCACCAATGCTGAATAAATTTTATGGGTTTTCTTAGTAAGAAGTCATCGTTGGCTAGTAGGTAGTATGTAGACTTATTAGATGCGAGGCTGTAGTTCAAAACCCAAATATTTTTTCGGTGTCTTGCTCTCAGCAGATTTCCGGCAAAAACTCTGTGAATAAATAAAATTGCCATGAAAAGTTCCTCAAAAATCTAACCTTGGGAATGGACTTTCATCTGTAGGTCCGGCCACTCATGCAATTAACACACATACACTATATGTGTTATGGGAAGCTGGATCGTAATCCTGGCTAAAGGATTGTAATGATCAATTGTGTATGTACGTAAGGAATTTCTTGGACTCATATCAGGTGTCAGGACATTAGACTTGGTATACACTGCCAAAGTGGACAAGTCGCGGAAGGAGTTGTAGGGACTATCATCGAAGAATCTGTGTAAAGCCCACTCGAGAATGACTTATTCCTCTCTTTAAGAATTAAGGGAATTTATTAGGAGTACTTTGGCTGTACTTTGGTACTTTATTAAAAACCAATAGAAGTCCTTGTAATAAAATACAGTATCAGATGAGAAGTCACAACAAATATACCCTGTCATGCGACTGCCAATTGAATCAAATTTAACACACAAACTGATAATTGGCCCCACAATTTCTAAGTAGTCAATAGAAGTCATTAAAGAAAATGGCCCAATAGCACACACACACACACACTCACGAATACATAGAAACTAAAGTACAAATAAATTGCATCGATAAACAATAGAAATAATATTTGTTCTGTTGACATTTAAAATTGTTTGAATGACAAACAAATACAACAACAACGAAGAGCCAACCACATAGACTGACATATATTTACACAACAACGACATGAATATAGGACGACGTTCAACATTAGGACATTAGGACACCATAAAGACAATTGCTTATGTGTGCTACACAATTTAAGAAATGAAAATGAAAGCGTTTTTGTTTGTTTGTTTGTTTTTTGTTGTTTGTTAGCCTGGGTTGAATAAAATATTAAAGAGCACGCTAAAGACCATAAAAAGTTAAGTCTTAATACCAATACTTTAGGGACCAAAAGAGAGAGACAGGATAATTATTTTGTAATTGTATTGTACAAGAAATAGTGGAGGCAACTTTTGTAATTTGTGCTAAACGCTGCGTTTCAATTCTTTACACATTTTTATGAAACATAGACATGCACTGTCCCATGCGCTGCCATATTGTAAAGAAGATAATTGTTGGACATTTTTTATGATTGCAAATGACCTTGCGTGTCCATAAATTTACGTTTTTAATATCCGTATTAAGGGTACTAAGTTATCGAGTGGTTAAAGGCAGTGATAAAATATTTATGGAATATGGGAGTCGTTCAATATTGTAACGCAAATGGAAAAATCTTTTACATCGTTTAACATTAAAATTATAAACAAAAGCTACAAAAACAAACAACAAACACTAGCATAAAAAAATAAACATGTAAACAAAAATATACCAACAAACACTACAAGAATAAATGTAAACAAAATACCCAAACAACAACAATGAAATAACGATGTTTACATTTATAGAGACCTCGAGAAGGCGAAGCCACGAACATTCGTCTTCAAGAACATTTATCAGACTGTTTACGTTGCCATATAAAAGGCAAGGCAAAGCAGACAATGGAGTAAGTAAAAATTCAGTCAGTCTTGTGTGGAGACGCTCTGTATTTGAAGAGAATATTCGTGGTTTGAAGATCACAGTTACAAAGATCTGTCGAATAATTGTCGAGTAATTGTTATTGTTTACGAAGAGGGTGTAAACAAAGGAATAACAATAATAATAAAGAATTTTAATTAAAACTAAACACCAATTTAGTTTTATTTTATTTGCAATCTATGAGCTCATATTTTAAATGTTTTTAAAAGGTAAAAACCTAACAATATGCAACTGCTAACATTAAGTTTGTGGTAATTTTGTTGCTCTACTAACCAGCAAAATATACGAAGTCGGTTCCAAGGGTAGTCGATCTTACTAAAAAACATACTTACTTAATTGGTCATTACAACCCCTTTTGTTCAGGATTACCACTTAGCTTTTCACACCACCCATGTTGTGTATGTTAATTTTATCCACGGCTGGCGTAACCTACAGTTGAAAGTCGACTATGAACAATAGATTTTTGAAAACCTTTTCATAGCAATTTTTCATTTTTATTTACTCTCAGAGTTTTTGCTAGAAGACTGCTGGGAAGCCTCGCATCTAATAAGCCTACGCACTACTTGCTAGACCATGACAATTCTTACTAAGAAAATGCATGAAATTTGTGGAACATCACATCATTTTATATACTACAACTGTTGCTTCTTAAAATAGCCATCAGTTTCTACAATTTTATTCCCCTCGAAAGAAGAAATCCCTCTTAGACCAATATTGAGGCCTGTTGTAATACCACAATCGATATTCAATCCGTAAATTCGCAAAAGGAAACCAACCCGAGTATATATATAAAATCTGCGACTTCGCTCGGACAATGATGTCAGAAAGTTAGGGGTTAAAAATCTCCGCCTTTTCATGAAAATAGCTGGGCACTGATACAAGAGAGACATGAAAGATGGTTTCTTCTCCTCTACATACTAACAGCTCCTGCTAAAGTCCTCTGCCTTAATGCCAAATCTTTCAACATGCCTGCCAAAGGATAGCGGCCTGCTAGAGTGGCTTGTGTGAGATGGATGACTATGAGATTTCAGAATAGAAGTGAGTTGGTCGTCTTCGTATACATACATGTCTAACAGAGTCTAACAATACTCCATGTACCCTCTTGCTGCCGATGAAATGGAGTTTCCTTGTACAATGAGTGGTTAATATCAAAATTAACAGAGGCAATCGAAGTCCCTATGCCCTATAATAGGTAGGAGGTTACGACCTCTGTATCGGCCTTGGTCATTAAATCAGCAATGCAATTGCTAACGATATCCCAATGCCCCGGAACATATATAAGAGTTTCGCTTGAATAATCCAAAATTTCCCTGCAAGGGCCTTGGCATTCTCTGACAAGGACGAATGTTGAAACTCTGTTCGTTACGAACTTAATCACAGCCTTACTATCCGAGTAAATCATGAGATTTTCAGGGAAAATACTGCCACCCAACAAGTATTTTGACTGTGCCTAGCAGCCTATAAGAAAGTTTGATTAGAATCCTTAATAAATACACGGCAAGCCATCCGTCGGTGAATAGAGAAACAATTCGTTTATTGTTTGTCCATTGAATTAGTGAATCCAGGAATGAGTACTTATCATTGTGAAACAAAACTTTCTATTTTTTCAATGTCATCACTCAAATTCTGCAATAAGTTAGGGTCGTCTTTGTAGTCACCGTAGTCTACCAGGTAGTGTGTTGGCTTATTAGACGCGAAACATAAACTGGCAAAAAAAACTCTGAAAGGAAAATAAAATTGCCATGAAAAAGTCTTAAAAAATTTGTAGTTCGGAGTCGCCTTTGAACTGTAGGGCCCGACACTCATTTATAAAATTAACACACACAACATAAGCCACTAGCCTTCTACAGTTGAAATTGTCCTCACGGTCTTTAGACAAACCTAATCAAAACTTCTGATTTTCTGTTTCTCTGTCTCAGCTGCAAAGTGGTGACCCTACCACTCATTCATGTCATGTTACGACTTCGCTTGCCGATGAAATTGTCCTAAAGCTTGTCTTAATCAAGCCCAGTGCTTTTGGCTCAGCTCCAAAGAGGTAAACTTATGACTCACTCATATCTTGTTGCTACCTCGCCTGACGATGGAAGTGGTTTCACATTGTATGAACACACTCTCACAAATTAATCCACTGGTATCTCCGTTTCTTTACGTCAGGTACGAATTGATAGGCTCGGCTTTCTTGAGTTGAAGCAAAGTCAAATACTCTTTTAAAACAATTTCTGAAATTACTATCATTCCGTTCATGAGCCTTTATCTGATTATCATTCGTTATTAAATAGTCGCCGTAATCTAGTTGGTAGTATAATAGCTTATTAGACTTGAGGCCACGGTTCAAACCCCAGGTCAGACATCTCCAACGAAACGAAATATGAAAAAAAATTCTTCGGTGACTTCCTCTCGGCAAAGAGGAGAGAGAGTTAATAAAAATTGCCATGAAAAGTTTCTTAAAAATTGTCTTTCGGAATCGACTTTAAACTGTAGGTGCCGCCACACATGTATAAAAATTAACACACACAACATCAGTGGTGTGAGAGTCTAAGTCGTAATCGTGACTGAATGATTGTATGTAGGCGTCGTAGTCCTTTTTTCGCAGTATGCCAAACGAGAAATCCCACAACCTCCTCTACAGATGAAATTGTCCCCGCGGCCTTTCGACTAGCTTGGCTTAAACAAATTCACTGCGTTGCTGTTTCTATGGCTCAGCTGCAAAGTGGTAAACCTATGGAATTGCTTTTAATTCACCCCTATCTCGGTTTCTTTACGTTAGGTGTGCATTGGTAAAAAAGACTCGGCTTTATTGCGTTGAAGCAAATTCAAATACTCTGCTGAAACAGTTTCTGAAAAATCTATCATTTCAACTAGTTCGTTAGCCGATAGCCGATTATTTGATTCGTTATTATCTTGTGAAGTTTCTCAAACGTTTCTTATGGCTTGTCAGGTCGTACTGCATCCTTTGAACCTCCAATCATGGATCAAACACTGAAGCAACCTGAGACAGAACAAGATTACAGTCACTGCTTTTTAATCAATTCTTAGCTTAAGTTTCTAATTTTTGATGAGATGTTCTGATTTGTGTTTAGCACAAGTCAGGTCACAATATTCTCAAATCTTGCTAATTTGCTTCCACCAACTTTCCCTGTTATTTTGCTGTCTTGCTGTTGTATGTTCACATTTTATCGCTTTGCAGGTTATGGAACATTTTTCTTTTTCTTTTACAATTTGTCCTTGAATTTAATATAAGAAAAATAAGAAGAAAAACATGCATTATATGACGACGACGATATTCTTTCAAGGATTTTTATTACAAACAAAAGTATTTTTTTTTTTATAGGAATATGTTCTATTTTTTCTTCTTCTACTCGTTGCTGGCATTTGTGGGATGAATGTCATCACAGCGCTTAAGAACAAATAAAATAATCAGGTTTCTTTGTACAAAGAAAATATGCTTTTGACATGTGGCACATGCACGGACGGTGTTGTAGCATTATATGGCATATTTTTATGTTCTTTTCTTGTGCTTCTTTTTTTTGTAATATTTTTGTGCAAATAAGCATTATAAAGAAAAGAAGAAAAGAGTACGCGCTCGTACATATGATTTCTTAAGAAAAAAAAAATATTCAAAAGGCTTTAAAGCCCCCCGTTTTTGGTTGGTAACAAAACACACAGACTGTAACCAGATTGTCAATAGCATTTAAAGTCTATGGCAGTAGGAGTCATAAAATATTTCTATTAAAAGAGAGAAAGCCGCCACGTTTATAAAGATTTGATTGTTGTTGTTGTTGCTGTTGTTCCTAAAGGCTCCTAAAATTGTTATAAATTTTATGACTTCTGCTTAGATAAGCAAAAATATATTCTTGATCTTACAAAAACATGTTGTATTTAAGGGTCGAAATCTCTTAAACAATCTTTTTAATGTTTAGCCGTTTCATATGCTTTCTTGTTGTTGGTTTTTAATAAAACTTTTTTTTTATTGCCTTTGCTTACCTTTACCGAAGCCTTGATCCAAGCGAAAATTATCTTTGCCCTTTTGACCATCAACCAATTGACCTAAACCTTCAACATAACGTTCGTCCTCTTCATGGCCATCATAAGATTTATCTGATAAATCGATTTCCATGCCACGTTGTACGCCTTTTGGTATGCTGTACGATAAAATGCCCTCTGCAATGAAAGAATTGAAAAAAAGGAATTGAAAAACAGAACATAACAGAAATTTTAAAAGAAATTGAAAGCAAAAGATAAACAAAACCGAAGAAGATTAAATTGTATTTTAATAATGGTTATGCGAGGTTTGTTCAAAAATTCTTTGAATTTTTAATTTTATTCATCGAAAAAAGTCCTTTTTTATTTTAAGATTTTACTTGCTTTATTGGTGCAAGTAGTTCCTGATAAAAATTGTTACGAAAATGGAAAAATTTAGATACTGGTGATTTGCTTTTACATCGTTTAACATTAAAATTATAAACAAAAGCTACAAAAACAAAAACAATGAATTTGTTTGCAAATTATTGCACTGCATAATATAACAACAAACACCAGCATAAAAATGGTAAACAAGTAAGCAATAGTACAACAACAAATACTACAAGAATAAATGTAACTAAAATACAACAACAAACACCAGCATAAAAAATGATAACAAGTAAACAAAAATATACCAGCAAACACTACAAGAATAACTGTGAGCAAAATACACAAACAACAATAATGAAACAACGATATTTACATTTAGAGAGATCTCGAGATGGCGAAACTACAAACATTCGCCTTCAAGAACATTCATCAAAAGACAAGGTAAAGCAGGCAACTAAGTTAGTAAAAGTTCAGTCAGTCTTGTGTGAAGACGCGGTGTGTTTGAAGAGAGTAATAGTGGTTTGAAGACCTCCATTACAAAGATCTGTCGAATAATTGCCTAGTGATTGTTATTGTTTATGCAAAGAATAGCAATTGTTGTTGTTTACATCAAGCTGTGCACAGTGACACAATTGTGCGAATAACAAAGAATTTTAATTAAAACTAAACACAAATTTATTTTTATTTTATTTGCAATCTACGAGCTTAAATTTTAAACGTTTTTAAAAGGTAAAAACGTAACAATATAATGCACTTCTGCTATGCTGTGTTAAATAACCCACATACATACATATCCGTACATACTTAATTGGTCATTACAACCCTTTAGTCAGGACTTAAATCTAGCTTCTCAGAACACTTATGTTGCGCATGTTAATTTTTACAGGAGTGGCTGGATAAACAGCATAAAGCCGACTTCGAACGAAAAAAAATTTTTTTTGAGAAACTTTTCATGGCAGATTTTTCAGATTTTTCTTTAAAACTCCGTTCATCTTCCAATTCAGTTTTGAGATCTTGGTTTGGAGAGTTGACAAGGACAAAAAAAATTCAATTTTAAGCAGCAATGATGATTGTTGTTGAATATAAGCATGCGTGATTCACCACCGCTTGCTCCCACGTTCTAGGCCCACGCTCTAGTCCCTATAACATTCAACCCTCCGTGGAACTGTTGTTAGGTATTACTACGCGGAGAGGTGGTTAGTATGCCACGACAAATTTTCCCTCTGCCTCCACAACTTTTCAAGTTTCACAAAAGCTCAGCCATATGCTGCCTGCACTCGTTCTATACAATTTAAAAAACTAACATCTCACAGGTAAATCGGAAATCCATCTTTCAGGATCATCTAAATCTCGAGTAACTCAAAATGTTCCACATCCCCTGTCCAAATTTGGGCAGATGTTGTTGGCTATTGCTTGTTTGGATGGCAACAATGTCCAATGCGGTGGGACACAGAACATGTGGAATTGCAAGGAACCCCATAAGGACGTATATTTTGCTAGAGGCACTTGATGCCATCCACTGCGATAGGATACGGAAGTGCTAGGATTTCCATAAGGCCGGAAATTTTGTTAGAGACTCTTGATGGCATACATATGTTAACTCTCTAATAGATAGGCAAGTAAAACAGGAGGGTTTTCTTTAGAGTCGAATAAAGTTGGCCTCAAAATGAATATAATGGATAGAGACGCAAATTTGTCTGAGGTCCGCTAAACATTATTCATTATCATGTTAATCGCGTGGAATATGAGTACTTAGGTAACATTTTGGCAGAGCGATGTGGAATTATAACGGATGTGGAGAGTGGAATTAAAACGGCAATTTAAATAAATGAATGAATAATTAGTATGAATATATGTAGTCGCCATAGTTATAGTAGATAATCTGTTGGCTTATTAGACATGAGGCCACGAGTCAAACCACTTGTCAAGCATTTCCAACAAGACGAAATATAAAAAAAATATATTTTCGGTGTCTGCCTCTCAACAGATTTCTGACAAAAACTGTGGAGTAAATAAAAAATTGCCATGAAATGTTTCTCGAAAAATTTGTCGTTCGGAGTTGACTTTAAACTGTAAGTGCCGTTAGTCTTGCTTCAAATTAATACACAAAAGGTAGGTGCTCCGAGAAGATACGTTGCAATCTTGACTAAAGCGTTGTAATGACCAACTATGTATGTATGTGTCATAAGAGAACTATACATTATAGAATTTTCATCAAAAATTTGTATAAAAAATTACAATTCGATTGCATGAAAAAAATCTAACACCAGAACCAATAACTTGGTGGGCTGCAAAGAATTCTTTCATCCATATTATTTAGGAATTGTTGAGTGATATTCATAATAAGTCAGTTTCACGCAAAAAACTGATGAATATTATGCCAACCCAAGTAATTACAAAATCAAAATCCCTTTAATAAACAATTTCCTTTGTTTCCTTATTTAATTGAAAGAATTTTTAGCTTCATAAAATGAATTTTCTTTTGTATTTAAATTTAATAAAGAAATGTTATGTAAGCCGTTGTTATGGACCAAAAATCAAGTATCATTCACAAGCCATTCCGTTTACAGCGAATCAATTTGAAATTGTCATCGGATATTATTTCTCTTTCATCATTTTGGGGCAGAGAAATAAATTCAAAAATTTTCCCAAAAAACATACAAAAAAAGTCAAAAAAAAAATCCAATTACAGCTCGCATAACCACTTTCAATATCAGGTGAATACTACGCTGCTATGACTATATTATTTTAATTAAATCCGATAACAAGTTTTATCGATTTCCTATTCAATTTAAATATTCTATTATATTTACAACAACAAATAAAATTATTTTTCCATTTTTTGTTATAATTTTCGTTATACTTGTTGTTTTTATTTTCATTCGTTATTTTGCCATTTTTGTCGATTTCTTTTAACCACAATATACGTTTGGGACAAAATACATGAGAAATTTGATTTATATTTGTTACAAGCAAATACAATTTCCGAATTAGCCATTACCACTGCACAGCTACAACAACGATTGACTCTCTTCTACTACAGCTGCCAATATTGTAGTCCGAGAACGGCCAATTGTTTTCAAACATACCAACACAAGCGTATGTGCATAGTTGTACATGGCTTGGCTGTTAGAGTCATAGCATTAACCATCACAGCATAACAATACAATACAATAATACACGTCAACCGAAAAAACCACTTATACTGGCTGGCCAATATAACATACCAGCAGCAGCAGATGTGAATACTTGTACACATATGCACGGGTATGTATATGAAATCGTAACGAGGTGTGGCCAAAACAGATCAGTTAGAGACAAACCTATTGAAATTTTTATAGTAAACTACTGCCCCTGGATACGGATCTGCTGAGGAAGAGGAGAATGTTATCCAATTTATTTGCCAAAGCCTATCTTTGGCAGATTTAGGCTGTTTGGCTCTCCATTTTTTGTCAACTTAACACAGCTATCATCCATTGATATTGTAACGTTTTTATCTTTTAAGAAGGTTTAAAATATGAGCTCGTAGATTGCCATAAAAATAAAAATAAATTTGTTTAGTTTTAATTAAAATTCTGTGCGCCACTGTTCACAACTTGATGTAAACAACCACAATTGCTCTTCTTTGTTATTCCTCTGTTTACATACTTTGCATAAACTAGAACAATCACTAAGCAATTATACGACAGGTCTTTGTAACGGAGATTTTCAAACCACAATTACTCTCTTCAAACGCACCACATCTTCACACAAGACTAACTGAACTTCACTAACTCCGTCGCCTGCTTTGCCTTGCCTTTTATACGGCAGAGTAAACAGTCTGATGAATGTTCTTGAAGGCGAATGTTCATGGCTACTCCTTCACGAAATCCCTATAAATGTAAACATCGTTGTTTCATTATTGTTGTTTGTGTATTTTGTTTACATTCATTCTTGTAGTGTTTGTTGTTGGATTTTTGCTTACTTGTTTACGATTTCTTATGCTGGTGTTTGTTGTTGTATTTTTGTTTACTTGTTTACCATTATAATGTTAAGTGCTGTAAAACTAAAACACCAGTAATAGATTTTTCATAAACATATCATAACAATATCAGGGATATAGCTACGTTCATAAAACTTTCAGGCTGGTTTCCAGCTTATGGGAGTCGAGCTTTTAGTGTGCAGCTCTAATTTCTTAGAGCTACGCTATGACTAATTTCTTCTATGAGTTTTGTAACGAGACTGCAATAACCCGTGGCATTTTGGTATCAAAGCTACCACTCAAACCTAACCTAACTTAACCTAACCTACCCATTCACCCAGAAGAAGATTTTTCGATTTAAAGATAGATGCCAGTCAGTTTTCGTCTTGTCCATAGGTGTCCACCAGTGTTTAGCAATATTGCACGTACCTGCCTGCTAGCAACTATATTGAGCTAACAATCGGAATAGCTATGCCTTCTAACATATTAGAAATTGCTAGCTCCGTACTGGCTAGCAACGATATCCCTATGTTCCGGAAACCATATAAGAATTAACTTTAAATAATTCAAAATTTCTCTGAGAAATCCCCGGTTTTCATGCACAACCACTTGTGTTGAAACTACGCTTGTTAGAGACAAACTTGCAGTCTGGCAATGCGAATAAATGAAAAGTTTTCAACGAAATTCCATACACTAAATTGCGCTGCTTTGAGAATTTCTAATGACCTCTGCTTGGAAAACACTGAAATGGTCAGGCAGCCGAATAAGAAATTTTAATATGAGGATGCTTAATAAAGATACCACAGCCCACCTTGTCAGTCATCTTTGAGCCATCAGTGTGAACTTCAAGAGTGCCATTGGGAGTCTGCAGTTGTTCAGACCAGTAGTCCCTAGTTGAAATACTAAAATCGAATGTTCTACTCAGAAAGTTATAAGGAATCATATCCGACCGAAGCTAGAACGCATGTTGAAGATTAAATTTCGTATGACTCTAGTAGCGAATTAGACGTAAGGCCACGGTTCAAGCCCCAAGTCAGACATCAAAACGAAAATATGAAAAATATTTTCTTCGGCGACTTGCTCTCAGCATGTTTCTGGCAAAAATACTCAGAGTAAATAAAAAATTGTTATGAAAAGTTTCTTAAAAAAACGGTCGTTCGAAGTCGACTTTAAAATGCAGGTCCCCTGACTCATGTATAAAATTAACGCACACAATATGAGTGGTGTGAGAAACTACGTCGTAATCCAGACTGAAGGATTGTAATGACCAATTATGTATGTATGTATAGTAGCGAATATCTACGTTGTGGAGATAGTAATATGAGACAAACGAATTTTACCAAGAATAGAAAAATTGACAATTCAGAACAAATAATCTTTAAGTCGACTTCTTTCTCTATTATTGGTGCTTAGGAGCAAAGAATTTCTACACTACTAAGTTCACAATAACCTTATAACATGCATACTCTTCATGTATGTAGATACTGCCACCAACCTTTAACACATACTTACATACATTATTGCCTAGATTCTCCCTAGCTACGCAAAAAGTCCTTAGTTTTCTTATATGAAACTGTAACTGAACGGTGCCTTTTTATCCTTGAAATCTAATAAGAATTTTTAAAGTTTTCAAGCAACCCTCGTTTATGCACAACTATGTAGACAACTGTTCAAACAAATGCTGACATACATACATACGTATTGATATTTATATGCAAGTGTGCATATAAATATGGATGTGTAGTGTAGTCGTATATGTGTATATAAAATATTGCAAATTTGGTTTGCTAACGCGTATTTATATGTGTACGTTTGTATTGAGCTTATTGAGAGTGTGTATGTGTATTTTTTATTGAACATTTTCCATACAAATATTGAATTGTGGTCAATGGTTAGTTGACCAAAAAATAAAAATTTTAACATTTTCTGCCTTTTTTGTTTGCAAAAAAAAAAAAAGAAACTGAAGGTTTTATTTGCCAGGAATTTTATAAAGGAATTGTTTGTCCAAAATGTAAGAAATATTAGCCAATAGTTTTGATAGTTACCTTCAAGAAAACTTTAACTTAGGTTATGTTTTCATATTTACATTTCACTCCTTTACGGCTCTGCACATCATTTAGAATTCCTGCTTATTTATCATGTACGTCAGCAAATGAAATAGTTTAACCTTGTTTCTCGATATTTTATTACAATCAATTTCTTATAATTTTTCGTAATATTTATTACAACAACAAAATTTATTGCCTTCATAAACATCGATTTGTTTTATTAAATACATCATCATTGGCATGCAATGTGAAATCGATTAGTTCAGCTTGAAATTAATAGAAGTGAGAGTGTTCTTGCCAATAATGAAATTGATTTAAACCAACTTAAAACCTAAAATTATACTACAATTTATAATTAAATGAAAAGCCTTAAGGTAGGCTTTAATAATTTTATAGAAGATTATGTATTCGGTATAGGCAAAAATTCTTATTATTTTTAGTCAAAAGGGAAGACTTATTGCTCTTCTTCTCAAAGTATTGGCCATTGGACTTGGAAACCTTTTCTTGCATTAGTCAATTTTTAATGCCACATTAAATATACATTCTGTTGGTCTAGTATATATAAACTTTATTTTCTTAATTCATCATAAAGCCTGAACTATTGTGTTGGTGGTCGTATTTGCTTCGCAGTATAATGTGGCTCATTTTATGTGAACAACGCAACACAGCAAGTCTAAAGGAAGTAGTCATGGAGACTGACTATTCAGGGGAGAAAATGAAATGATATTCAATTAATATAAACTGGGATTTTAGAGCAGGTACCCACCGTCCTGTATTTAAGACGCGCTATTTAGATCGGTTGGCACCTATAGTCGTTGTAGTCTAGTAGGTAGTGGGTTGGCTTATTAGACGTGAGGCTTCGGTTCAAACCCCCAGATCAGACATCTCCAACAAAGCAAAAATGAAAAAATATTTCTTCGGGGACTGCAGATTTCTGCAAAAACTCGATAGATCCCACCACTCATGTATAAAATTAACACACACACAGTATAACTAGTGTCAGACGATATATAGTAATCCTGACTGAAGCCAAGTACGAATGTATGTCACCTATGAATGCCCGGCATGGTAAACTGCATTGAAATCACAGAGTGTTAGGAACAAAAAACAGAGATGTGATACTGTTGGCATTTCAAGTTCAAATACAAACCCAGCTCAGACATGACAACATCATTCAATACAATTACTGCCTGATTAAAGAATATGTACAGAATGCGACACTTAGATAGATGGGAAAAGTCTCAATGACGGAGAGTCCCGTCATAGACGTCTATAAAAGGAAGATGGGCACAGAAGCAGTTGCCTTCATCTATGAAAGCAATATAAGAGAATCGCACAATCTTCCAGAGAAATGTTATGGCTTTCAGGCGTATATTACTGGTGTTGTTAAGACAGGAAACTAGTTAGAAAATGTATACCGAAGATAACATCTTGTGTTTATAGCAAGGCAGTGCCGAAGGCATAGTTTTAGGTCAAATCAGATTTGGGAGTGAAAGATATTGCCTATGCTTGGTCATATCAAGATTAGGATAAGCTATGAAAGTGACAATAATAGAGATGTGGTTGAAACGGTTTTTCTTTTGAAGTTATCTGGAGAAGATTTGATTCACTCATCAAACTGACTGTACAAGACTGTATTAAAAGCCTTATGGCCCAGGGTCAATACTTCCGCTAAGAGACTAAGCATGAGAAACAAGCAATACCAGTACGGTTGCCCTTCAAGCACTCGTCTCTTATGATATTAACTTGAACATAGTATAGGACTGTACGAGAAAGCTGAATTATTTAGGTCAACCAAATAGGTTACTCTCTACAGTATACCAAGTCATATAAGAATTCAAGGCAATAAGCAGGGAAAGATAGATAGAGGACAAATAAAACAGAAACAGAGACTCTTCTCAAACAAAATAACAAGCAATCTAAACTTTTGACGAGTTATCATCCATCAGAAATAGTCTGAGGTTTGTATTCGGCCTTTCGACAGTCTGAAAGAACACTTTTTAGAAAGTGGATCAGATCGAACGACTATGTAATGGTTCTGTGAAGCTGAGAATGGATTATTTGACGATATGGAACTTATAACATTAATGCAGCGCAGTGCATATCCTATAAAACCTTGTTTGCTACCGACCGGCATCCTGAAGTTTGTCAGAGAAAACACTATAGTGATACCTTAAGCCGTAGTCTAGCAGCTCATTAGATGTAAAGCCGTGGTTCAAACCCCAGCTCAGGCATAAGCAAAAAACGAAATATACAAAATATTTCTTCGGCAAAAAAACGCTGAGAATCAAATAAAATTGCCATGAAAAGTTTCTCAAAAATATGTCGTTCGGAGTAGTCTTTAAACTTGAGTGGTGTGAACAGCTACTTAAGCAAGTAGATTTACGGCAGTACAATAATAAGGCTGAACCATAAGAATCAATGCCTCTACCCAATATTGCCTAAAGGCTACTTAAAATTTTTCTTTAAATTTAAATCTGCATTTTGCCATTAAATTGTATAATTAAGCAACATTTTATTTTTATTATGAAATATATTTTCCAAATACATACACGTTGTGTTGTATAATTAAATTTGATTAAATGGAAATAAAATATTTACATACATGCACGCATAAATATTTGCCTCAAGTTTATACAACAATTTGTGGTCATTTTGGGTTTTTTGTTTTTTTGTTTTTGAGTGTAAATTATTCATAAATTGATATTTTTATTAGTTTATGTATTATAATTAATTTCTATGTATGAAATATACTTGCAAATTAATAATACAAATACAAAAACATAACCAACAACAACAAAGAGAAAAAAGAATTAAAATTGTTTCAATGTGTCAAAAGCACTAACGTAGAATAATCAATTATAGTTTACGTATGTAAATTAAAACATAAAAAAACTTTTTTTACCAGGAGATTAGGCTAAAATATGCTAATATGGTTTTCTCTTTATTTGAGACAAAATAGCCAAGAGTGATACAAATTCATTATAATAATATACATACATACATAATTGGTCATTACAACCCTTCAGTCAGTATTATGGACCTAGTTTCTCACACCACTTATGTTGTCTGTGTTAATGTTATACATGAGTGGCGGGACCTACAGTTTAAAGTCGACTCCGAACGACAGATTTTTGAGAAACTTTTCATGGCAATTTTATTTGATTCTCAGAGTTTTTGCCAGAAATCTGCTGAGTGGCACTCACCGAAGAAATATTTTTTCATATTTCTTTCGAGAGGTCTGTCCTGGGGTTTGAACTTTGGCCTTACGTCTAATAAGCCGACATACTACCCACAACTACGCGACATTTTAGAAATTTTAAATGAAGTTAAAATTTTGCTTTACTCAGATTTTTGAATAGCAAACATTTTCTTATGCGAATCTCCATGCTTCTGTAGTCTATAGCGTAGTGTGTTGGGTTATTAGGCAAGAGGCCATGGTTCCAATACTAGGTCAGGTGTGTCCAACAAAACGAGATACGAAAAAATATTTCTTCGGCAACTGTAGATTTCTCAGCAGATTTCTGGCAAAAACTCTGAGAGTTAATAAAATTGCCATGAAAAGTTTCTTGAAAATTTGTCGGTCGGAGTCAATTTTAAATTGTAGATTCGGCCGTTTATATTTAAAACTTAACACACACAAAATAAGTGGTGTGAGAATCTGGGATGTAATCATGACTAACGGGCTGTAGTGACCAATTTTGCATGTATATTTCAATCGATGAAATGTATTCCGTATAAGTTTTGGCGAGTCACTAAGCTTCAGGACCATTTCTTTTTAATTGGCAGATTTGAGAGGATTTCCCGCAAATGTTGCACAAGTTAGTGAGGCTAATGTCGCCTCTGTCTCGACCTTCTTTCTGGGCGCTTTAGTATCTAACTGGTCTGGGTCCGTGGGCACAGTAGCATTCCGGGAAACTGCAGGGCAGGTGCACTCCTTCCGAAATCCTCTTCAAACGATTTGGGTATGCCACTTACATCGGTCAAGTTGGCCATTGCGCGGAAATTCTTTCCGGGCGCCAACCTCTCAATGAGGAGTCCTGCCTCACCGCTACATTCACTTAGCAGTTGATGTATAGAAGGCGCACAAACCAGTTACTTGGACTTGGTCTTAGCATCATCTCAATCACTGTGGCCATACTAGCAAGTCATTGTGTTATGGATAGACACGCGGAAAGTATGCAGCTCCCATATAACGACTTCTGCCGTGGGTGCAGATCCGCTGAGGAAGCGGAGACAGTTATGCACTTTCTTTGGCAATGCCTATCTCTTGCGAGGTGTATATATAGGTCATTCGGCTCTCCATTCCTTAACAGCTTGACCGAGCTATCAGCTATTGATGTCAAGGATATAGATTCGTTTATCAAACTTTCGGGCTGGTTTTCCAGCGTAGGTCAGTCGTGCTTCCAAATGTGCAGCCCTTGCGCTGACCAAATTCTTCTTCTTCCCTAGTTTGGTAGAACTTGGTCTGTACAGGGACTCAAAGCTACCACTCCAACCTAACCTATAGTCTAATGAGTCGTAAAATAACAAGGTATACGCAATAAAAATGTGAAATTCTATACCAAATTTGTTGTGTCCTTGAATTTAAACTGTTTGAAGCGTTTATTTAATTTTATATTGCAGTGTAATTTTTAGCAACAATTTTTCTTAAACATTTCTGTATAAAATTTATTTGATTGTAAGTTTGCATGTTAAAAATCCAAAGTATTTATTAATTTTCGTTATTTTAAAAAATATTTTTTTGTTGTTTTTCTGGATTGTTACATGATTTCTGTATGTTGTTATGTAAAGAAATAAAATGCTTAGTTAAGCATTATAAGCATTTAATTCAATCTTTAGCAATCACGCCTTTTGTTGTTATATTACTTGCTACACAATTAAAAAACTGAAAAACCAAACACTGAAGTCAACAACGGCGATTGCATGCGAGGCATGACAAAGGATTAACACTAAAGCAGCCATTTGGTCTTGAGATCGAAACACAAGAGACTGATAACTTTGAATGATTACGCTGATCAACTATGCTACAGCCTTTTACTCATAGAAATTAATTTAGCTGAGTGATTGATACGTAAAGTACATATACATCATGATTATAATTAACACTATCCCTTCAACGAAAATGAAGAGTCTAGATACTGGTGTTTTGCTTTTTCATCACATAAAATTAAAATGATAAACAAGTAAACAAAAATACAACAACAAACACCAGGATAAAAAAATGGTAAACAAGTAGAAGTCGCCGTAGACTAGTAGGTAGTGTGTTGGCTTATTAGACGTAAAGCCAGGGTTCGAGCCCCATTCCAGACATCAAAACAAAATACAAAAATTATTTTTTCGGCAACTTCCTCTCAGCAGATTTCTGGAAAAACTCTGAGAGTAAATAAAAATTGCCATGAAAAGTTTCTCAAAAATCAGTCGTTTGGAGTCGACTTTAAACTGTAGGTCCCGCCACTCATGTATAAAATTAACACACACAACATAAGTGGTATGAGAAACTAGGTCGTCATCCTGACTAAAGTATTGTAATGACCAATTATGTAAACAAGTAAACAAAAAAGCAACAACAAAAATAATGAAACAACAATGTTTACATTTATAGAAATTTCGAGAAGGCGGAACCACGAACATTCGCCTTCAAGAACATTCATCAGACTGTTTACCCTGCCATATAAAAGGCGAGGCAAAGCAGGCGAGTGAGTTAGTGAAATTCAGTCAGCCTTGTGTGAAGATGCGATGCGTTTGAAGAGAGTAATCGTAGTTTGAAGATATCCGTTACAAAGAACTGTCGTATAATTTCTTAGTGATTGTTCTTGTTTATGAAAAGGCTGTAATCAAAGGAATAACAAACAAAGCAATTGTTGTTGTTTACATCAAGTTGTGAACAGTGGCACACAGAATTGTGCGAATAATAAAGAATTTTAATTGAAACTAAACACAGATTTATTTTTGTTTTATTTGGAATCTACGAGCTGATATTTTAAACGTTTTAAAAGATAAAAACGTAACAATAGTGTTAAACGCGATGTAAAAATTTTGTTGCCAGAACCTCTTACTGATACACACACGCATACACACACATTTATTTCACTCGCTCATTCACATAACCACTCATTCATTTGTATGCGATTTTCAACGTACATGTTACGATTACATTTGCTATACACAGTATACGTACAGTATAGTGTGTGTGTGGCACCAACAGTCATGTGTTGCAGCCAGCCTCGTTTGTTGCTTTTAAATGTTGCTATTCAACGTTCAGGTGCTTAACAAACATGTTAAAACTTAAGTATGCCTTTAAGTTGCCTTGTATTTTTTATTTTCTGCACAAATTTTTTTCTCTTTTTCAAAATATTTTACAAAGAGTCGTAACGAAAAGAATTATACACGCTTTATAAAGTATTTAAAATACAACACACATGCCACAGCCAGCCAGCCAGCCACCAATGTGGGTAAAAATCGTAAAATTAAAAATTGAAAATCAAAAAAGGAGAAAAAATTATTTTAAACATGAACAAAAAGCCGCACTGCACTCTGTATTGTAATTGTAAGTTAAAAACAGAATGAATTTTTTTTGTTTCTGTTATAAAATGATTGTAATTCGAGAAAACAAAAGCGTGGTAAAATAAAATAATGAAATTTTACTGTTTAATATTGAAGGCCTATTTATTCAACAACAAATATTGAAAACTTGAAGTAGTAGTTAGTGGAAATGGAAATGGACGCGATGGCAAATTGTTAAAACTCCTTAGAGCCTAATGGTACTTTTCCTAACCTAGGAAAAAGGCAGAAGAAACTAAAAAGAATAAAAATCTGCTGGGTTTGCGGATTAATTCAAACTTTCCATAACACTGTAGGTCTCATTGTAATTCTGCTGAACACCATACGTAGAGCCTTCCAAAAGGGACTTTGGAACTTTGACTGTTAATAACGGCCACCATATTGTTTAAGCTACGTTAGTCAAATTAGTTGTCGCCAAAAATGATGGGTGTTCGCTCTCTAGTATCTGACCCTAATTTTATATGAAAAATCATCTTCAGCAATGAGGTTAATTTCTAGATGAATAGGTACGTGAACAAACAAAATTGTCGAATTTGGAACAATACCAAACTAAAAGATGTTTTTTACAGAGGTATAGAACTTTAAGTTGGCATTACTTTTGAAGATGGCGACCGATTTAACAGCTGTCAAGTGATTTATTCTCAGTTTGGTTTGGCAATTCATCATGAATAGACTCACGCCTGAACAACGCTTGCAAATAGTGCAATTTTATTTCGAAAGTAATGGTTCTGTGCGGAAAACGTATCGCGCACTACGTCCATTTTATCGTCGACAAAATCGTCCATCAGAGCAGTTAATTCGATTAACCATGGAACGTTTTCGCACCACGTTTACTCTTATTGCTGTAGAGCGTAGCATTGAGGAAGACCCGAATGAGTCCATCCGCCATCGAGCACAGGAATTGGATCTGTGTCCATCCACTTTATAGAAGATTTTGCGGAAGGATCTTGGTTTGCGTGCTTACAAAATCCAACTCGTGCAAGAATTGAAGCCAAACGATCATCAAGTAAGGCGTAGAATCGTCGAATGGGCCCAAAACGAGATTACCGTTGTTCCCGATTTTCATAAGCGAATTTTGTTTAGCGATGAAGCGCACTTCTGGTTGAATGGCTACGTCAACAAACAAAACTGCCGCATTTGGAGTGAAGGTAATCCTCAAGTGTATGTGGAAACACCGTTACATCGAGAAAAACTGACTGTTTGGTGTGCTTTATGGGCTGGTGGAATCATTGGTCCGTACTTTTTCAAAAACGATGGTGGCCAGAACGTTACAGTCAATGGTGATCGGTATAGAGCCATGATTACTAACTTTTTCATTCCTGAATTGATAACCATGATGTCCAGGAGATGTGGTTTCAACAAGACGGCGCAACATGTCACACAGCTCGTGCCACAATAGATTTATTGAAAGACACGTTTGGTGACCGCCTAATTTCACGTTTTGGACCTGTGAATTGGCCTCCAAGATCTTGTGATTTAACACCGCTAGACTACTTTCTGTGGGGCTATGTAAAGTCATTGGTCTATGCGGTAAAGCCACAAACGCTTGACCATTTGGAAGACAACATTCGCCGTATTATTGCCGATATACGGCCACAAATGTTGGAAAAAGTCATCGAAAATTGGACGTCCAGATTGGACTACATCCGCGCCAGCCGTGGCGGTCATATGCCAGAAATCATATTTAAAATGTAATGCCACAAGATTATCTTTCGGATAAATAAAATTCATGTCAATCGAATAATTCATCGTTGTTTTATTGCAACTTAAAGTTCTATACCTCTATAAAAAACACCCTTTACATCAGTTCCAAGGGCGTACATTTCTTTTCGAAAATGTCGCTGTTGGGTATGGATTTTAGGTCGGTGGTATCATCGTTCCTTATATCTTTGAGAACGACTTTAGCCAGGCCATTACTATCAACGGCGAGCAATGAACAACTGGATTGGCATGTGGGCATTAGCTTCAAGGTCATATAACGTTAGCCTGGCCAAGAGCACAGCGGCAAGCATATGCATATTTGAATGATCTTGATACCTACGACATGAGGTTTCAGTTGACGGTGCTATAAGCCAAACACTTCATGCCACAGTAGATATTCTGCCCAAACGATTTGAAGACATAGTTATTTTACGTGCAGGTGATGTGAACTGATTACCGAAATCGTGGGATTTGATAGGGATTTGAGTTTTTCTTGTGGGGCTATTTTATAGCTTTCGCAAGGTGTATATGAATATGTTCTTAAAGCCAACATAACATATATAATCATTCAAATTCAGTTTGATTATGCATCAGAGTTATGGAAATTTTGACATTCCGGACTTGGAGAGAGATTCAGAGAAAGCGTGGCACACCTAATAGCATAAATGAGCCTTTCAAGCGAACAAAAAAATTCGATGATATCTTACAGACACAGATAACATAACAGACATAAATAATTGGCCTTTACAACACTTCAGTCAGGATTACTACCTAGCTTCTCACACCACATATGTTGTATGCGTTAATTTTGTATATGAGTGGCGTTACCTACAGTTTAAAATCGATTCCGAACGGCAGGTTTTTTGAGAAACCTTTCATGACGAATTTTATTTACTCTCACAATTTTTGCCAGAAATCTGGTGAGAGAGTCGCTGAAGAAATGTTTTTTTATATTTTTTTTTTGCTAAAGATATATGACCTGGGACTTGAACCAAGAGCTCATGTCTAATAAGCCAACACACTACCTATTAGAGTGCGACGAATTCAAGTGGACTTTTAGGAATCTAGAACCCTTTCTGTAATTTTACAAGCTTGGTCCAGAGTTTCGCTCAGCTGTTGAACAATTTGTATTTGAAGCGAATGCATGCCTACTGATTATGTCTGAGAGTGTATGTGATAGTTAACGGATGTTATCAGTATACGAAAAGTGAGAGCTTTATCATGCCCTTGTGAGCGACAGTTTATGTTTTCATGAAAACCTTGACTATGAAATATTAGCTTTCTAGGTTAGCCTTTGGATGTCAACGCATTTTGTTTCCTTAAGCGCTTTATAGACTTCTATCTTGCAGACACTTTGTTTTATTTATATTTAAACATGGGAAGTGCTTGTTAGAATGACCTGATATAAGCAACTAAACAGGCCCCGAATTGAGAATGTATTTTTTTCCTTTATTCACTGTGTAATTTAACCGGGCACAATGTTTTCCAGTGTAAGTAGTGTATTAAAAAGCAATTTTGTTGTTTGGCTTTTATTCTAGGGGCCTTATACTGTCTGTTTTACTGCATACATGGCATCGATTACTAAATAATGCTAGAAAATCTTTGTGGGTTTGTTTTTTATGAGGCATATTAAAATATTATTTGGCATATTTGCATAAATTAATTTCTATAAAAGCAACAAAAAAACCAAAAAAATATCTAAAATGTCTTGATATATACAGAGAAAATCAAAAATTTCGTAAACATAACACCTGCTTGCAAGAAAAACAAAAAAAACATTTTTTTCTTTTAAATTGAAGGGGGCATATAGACTGCATACTCGTATGCAGTATAACTAACACCCACCCAATATGGCAAGAGTAACAAAATAAGGTAATAAAAAAAGCAAATCGAAATGTTGTGCTAAAGGTTTTAAATCATGTTTATTTACTTCTTTAATAAAGCAAAAAAAAAAACAGAAAAAAGATACGAAATTTAAAATTTTTATTTTTAAACTCACCTTCCCATGGACATCCTACAACTTCGGCTCTTAAGCATACGGTGCGATCATATTGTGAATAGGGATAGATGCGTATTTTTGTGGCAAAAATGATGGGTTGCAAGACATTTTCAACTTCGCTGTAAGTGTTAATATTACCCGGCAATATCTGTTAAAAAAAAGTATACAAAGAAATCATGAAAAAAAGGAGATGAAGATAATCAAGGAAAAATTTATTACGAGAAATATTTCTTATTTTTTTCTTACAGAATTTGAGTAGTTTTTTTTTTTGTGTGTGAAATATTTTAAAAACTTTAAGATGTTAACTACACAGCTATATAGCTACACAGCAAACGCTTTAGAGTTGGTTTTTAGTATGGCAAAAAAGTAAAGATTTGCTTTTATGATGCCTTGCAGACCTCTATAGATCTCATATCGAGTTACAGTCGGCGGCGCAATAATAGTAAATGGATTTAATTTTTATTTTAAAAAGAGTGGAGGAAAAAACGTTGATATATGGTTAAAATATCATAAAGAAAAAAGGTCAATAAAAATGTTTTATAAACCATTTGTACCCTACAACCCTTCAATACAAAAAGTTCTTCTTTGTGGCAAAGGATACAAGATCAATAGCCAATATCAAAAAAAAAAAAAAATAAAATGATCTTGGGAGTTGAGTACATAATTGCCCATTAACAACTTGATTAGAGTTTTTGGACCTGTCTTAACACGTCCTTCCAGGCGCCTCTGCTTCTTGCGCGCCTACGCCAGTTGATCACAACAATCGATGACAGGGCTTCTACAATTTGGTCCCTCCAACAAAGACAAGGTCCTCCCCTCGGCCAAATTCCACCGATCCTCACATCAAATACAAGTTTCGGCAGAGCAATCTCTTGTATTCGAACGACTTGGCATGATAGCAGCTGGATGTTAAAGCGCTGCACAATATCCATATCGTTGAGCTCATACAGTTTATTGCTGGATCAGAAGCAGAAATCATAGCCAACTCGCACTGGATCGAAGATCTTACGTAGGACTTTTCAGGCGAATACTCTCAAGACTGCAACATATATACATTAATAAGTGGCCATTACAACTACAGTGTTCTGAATAGATGGAAATGGTTCTTCAAGGGACATTTTCCAAAAAATACGGTTCAATGGTACCATACCTAACATACATACATACATAATAGATCATTGCAACCACTCAGTCAGCATTACAACTTAGCTTCCCATACAATTTATGTTGTGTGTATTGATTTCATACATGAGTGGTGTAGCCTAGAGTTTAAGATCGACTCCGAACGACTGATTTTTGAGAAACTTTTCATGGCAATTTTATTTATTCGCAAAGTTTTTGCCAAAAATTTGCTGAGATGACATTGGGTTTGAACCGAGGTCTCACGTCTAATAAGCCAACACACTACTTACTAGACGACGGTGGCAGAGTCATCAGCCGAATATTAATGTGCTGCACAATATTCATGTCGTTGACGAGCTAACACAGTTTATTGTTGGATCGGATGCGGAAATCATTGCCAACTCGAACTGGAAAGAGGATCTTAAGATCATACTTTTCTGCTGAATTCTCTCAAGACTGCAACATTCATACATACATTTATGAGTGGTCATTACAATCCTTCGGTCAGAATTACGACCTAACTTCTCACAACACTTCTATTGTGGGTGTTCATTTTATACATTGAGTGGCTGAACCTACAGTTTAAAGTCGATTTTGAATGACAGATTTTTTGAGAAACTTTTCATGGCAGTGTTATTTTACTCTCAGGGTTTTTTCCAGAAAGCTGCTGACAGGAAGTCACCAAAAAACATTTTTTCGTTTTGTTGGAGATATCTGACCTGAGGGGTGAAGCGTGACCACACGCCAAACAAGCCAACGCACTACCTAATAGACTACGGCGATTCAGGGCTGCAGTATTGGTGCTTAATAGCTTCCATGCTTCTGCGCCATAAAAAAGCATGGGGAGTTTGAACGCTATGTAAAGTAGAGTTTTGTCGCATGAGAGAGAGAGAGGCCTACAGAGGCCTTCATAGCACCTGCTGGCAAGAGTGATCATACGCTTGATTTACGACTCTGCTATTCAACTGACTATTAAGGCCATATTGAGGCCAAGGTAGCACTTGTCGGTCCTACGCTTGATCTCCAGACTAATATCATTTTTACTGGTAACCACAGAGCCCAGATAAAAGAATTCGCTGACAATATCGAAAGGCCGTAATATGATATACATTGCCGCATGTTCCCATTTGTCGACAAATGTACTTTGTTTTGTTCTCATTTGCTGCCTGACCCATTCTGATAGACTCAAGTTCAATAGCAATGAAGGTGGCAGTAATATCTCGCTTGTTACGCCCTATAATGTCAATGTCGTCAGCGTACAGCAGCAACTGAACTCTTTTGTGGAAAACAGTACCATTGCGATGCCCTCCCGATTGTCGCAGAACACTCACCATGACAAAATTGAAGAGGTAGCATGATAAGGGACCGCATTGTCAAAAACATTGCATGGTATCAAAAGGTTCGAACAGGTCTATTTTGCTACCTAGGAATTGCTCATCGTTATTCCGTTAGCACATTCGTTTGGAATATATGCTCACAGTTTGAACTTTAAAAGGATTTTTATTTATTTCTTTCATGATTAACCGTGTGGAGTACTTGAGGTTCTTAATGAAAAATACTTTAAAAATTGACTCTGGTGGGTCTATTCTCACTGCAAAATCTTTTAGAAAGATTTAGTACCCGGGCTTCCTAGTATATTATGAATTGAGTATCTTTTATTGGTTTAATAGCCTTTACTGTATTAATAGTTTTATCCATGAATAGACAGGAGAGTTTACTTAATTAATACGTCATTACAATCTTTTAGTCAGGATTAGAACCAGTTCCTCTAACTACCCATATTCTGTGTCTTAATTTTATCTATAACAGGCGGGACCTACAGTTTCAAATCGACTCTGAAGGATAGATTTGAGAAGTTTTTTATGGCAATTGCATTTGGTCTCAGAGTTTTTGTCAGAATACTTCTGGGAGATGCATGCCTTTTCATTACTTAAACATCCAATTAGGTGTGATGGAATTTGTGGACCTACCGAATGGGCTCAATAGGGCCTTGTTTCCAGATCAGAAAACATTAAAAGACGGGATGGTTAGAGGACGTTAGAGGACGTGTACTTGTCAATTAACACAAGTACAGTACTCGGAGGTCGAATTGATCCATTGTACAAAAAAAAGACCGCATTCCCGGTAATAATTCTTTTGTCTTTAAGGAAAATAAATTATTTTTTCTACAGGCCGGATGCAACTTCGTAATGCGCTGTCTCGCTCAATGTGATTAATCTTTAGGCAAAAAACTACATCATAATTCCCGTGCTGTGATTTATTTTTGTTCTACGCGTATTTAAATATCTTCTGACAAACTCTCAGACGACACCGTAATCATGTACACGTTGAAACTCTTGTGTTACTTAAAAAAGGTTCGATGTTATGTTATCCCCTTTAAAAACATCTTCAACTGTTTCATAAAATCCTAGCGCCTGTTATAGCCGACTCTGCTGCATAAACAATACTTTGCCATGCCATATGTTATAGTCGGCACCAACGTTACCATGTTAAATTGTTAACCATAAATCTGTTTTTTATTTCTCTCTACATTACAACTCCACCAAAAAAAAAAAAAAAGAAGAAAAAATGGAAAACATTATGGCTAAAACAATGTAACATTTAGTTGGCCACGTCTTATAAGTCATGCGGTATATGAGAAAATGTTTTTTAAAAAAATAATTTTTTTCTTTTGGTGTTCATTTTCGAGAAGATGTTTATCGCTTCCTGACTCCTACGCTAAAATGTGATTCTTCGTTTTTCGTTTTTAATCTTGTTTTCTTAAATCTTCACGAGGAGTGAGACAATGTTTATGGCTTTAAAATGATGTTAAAGATTAAAATAATTAAAGAAAATATCATATCAGCGATTAATTAAAAATAATAACAACAACAATAATAATAAATAATTTTTAATTGCCAGATTAACGAAGATAAGCTAATAAATGTGGGACAACACCTGCTATGTTCATGGTGGGTTGAGTGGTGAATAGATTAAGGAAGGAAATCTGTTTTGTGGCAAAGAGATTCAAATTGATAAGAAATTTAAAATTTATGTTTGATTATGAAAAAATTAAACAAAATCTTAAAGAAAACATTCACACAACAGACAATCTAAAGCTTGGAGTTTAATTTTGGAAAGATGTTTGGTTCTGGCATCTAATTTTTTTTTAAATTCGAAAAGGCACCAAATGACGATGAGGTACCCATACTCCAATGGTCGACAACAGGATTTTTTACCATGTTGTAAAAAACTCAATACACAATTGAATTCCCAGTAGTCTAGTAGGTAGCATGTTGGCTTATTACGCGTAAGGCCACGGTTCAAGTCTCAGGACAGACGTCATAACGGAAATATGAAAAAATATTTTTGCGGCGACTTCCTCTCAGCAGGTTTCTGGCAAAAACTCCGAGAGTAAATAAAATTGCCATGAAAAGTTTCTCAAAAAATCTGTCGTTTGTAGTCGACTTTAAACTGTAGGTCGTGCCATTCATGTATAAAATTAACACACACATCCTAAGTTCTGTGAGAATATAGGTCCATAATCCTGACTGAAGGGTTGTAAGGACAAATTGTGTATGTAGAATACTCAAAACATAAGAGTTGCACCCTGTTAATGTATGAACATATATTCCAATTGAAATATTGTAGGAAGTATAAGTATTCTATATGGAATATAGTATTCCAGTCTTAATTACTTGGTCATTACCACCCATTGATCAAGACTAAGACCTAGATTCTCACACCACCTATTTGGTGTGTATTAATTTTTGTCTATGAATGGTGGGACCTACAGTTTAATGTGGACTTCTAACGACAGATTTTAGAAGTTTCTCATGGCAAGTGTTTGCCAGTAGAATACTGAGAACAAGTCACCGAAGAAATATTTTTTTATTTCGTTCTGTTCGAGAAGTCAGTGCCAGGGTTTCAACCATGGCCTTTCGTCTAATAAGCCAACACACTAGCAACTAAGCAACCGCGATTTACCGTCTAAGCATCTTTATCTTAATGATTAATTTCAATACTTGTTTCTGTTTAAATAGTCGAGTGCAATACGTTTGTTGTCGTTCTCTATCGGATTATTCATTAAGTGGTTTCAAAACCTTCGTTTATAAAAGCTGTTAGCTGATAAATATGCATGTGAAATGCGATTTATGCTAGGTTCACCACGGTTGGTTTAACAACTGAAGAACGCGTAAAAATAATTCAAACTTACTACCGAGTAGTGATTCAAACCTAGTCTGTATTCGAGCATTTTGGCCTGATTCTGTTCTCCATAATTTACCTACTGTTCCAGAGATTGATTAAAATTAATTCTCAATTCTCTCATCGTATTGGACACACTGCCAAATTATAGCTTCTGTTCGAGAGAGTGTTGCAGATAAAGCGAATTTATCTCTTCAACTTCTTTCTCTGCAATGGAGCCTATCTTACGTCTCAGTTTGGTGTGTTTTGCATTTCGATTTGAAACTCTGCCCATATTAATTGCAAATCACGTAACAATGTAAGCAACGGTGCTGGAGTATCATGCTTCCAGTATTGTACGCTTCCGAACAAAATTGTATGCAAGTGTCCGATAACTCAGAGCGGGTTGTGGCAAAACCACTATATCAGGAAAAAATGATTGTTTGATGCTTGTTATGGATAGGAGGCGGCACTTTTTTTTGTATTTTTGTTTTCAAAAATAAGTTTAAAGGAATCGTTTCAGATAATATATATCATTATAGACGTATGATAATTCATTTGTTTTCCTGCAATTAGAGATTACGATGGCTCCAACAAGAAATGTATACGAGCCACCCATGATAACCGATTTGGATTTTAGATCACGGAAATGTTCTATAAAAACAAATTTCAACATTTGGGTCGTCGTTTGGCGATCAAGATCATGGGTTTTGTTAAGGATCGACATTAAAACCGACCGTAGCACTCAATCCAGATATTATAATGGGTCTTCTAATAGTGGCTTCCGAATTTTGACATTTGAAAACGACCAGTTGGATTAGCCAAATCACTTTGAACGATCACAGACAGTTGGCATCTAACACTCAAGTTTCTTTGAAATATCTTCAGCGATAAGGACCACTTCATATATGAATGGGTACGTGAACAAATAAATTGTAGTATTTTGGAGGAGATCCAAGAGCGTACAAACCAAGAGCAACCTCAAAAAGTCACTGTTTGGTGTGGATATCTTTGAGAATGAGCGTTACTGTCAATGGTGAGCATTATGGGTCGGGGATTACTAACTTCTTTTGGACTGAATTTAATGGTCTCAACGACATTTGGTTCTAACACGACTCTGCTAGGAGCCATATAGCTCATGCCACATTGGATATTCTGCAAATTTAATCAATTTTAATTATTATGCGCTCCACTCAGAGAATCTGAGACGGACATTTGAACAATGCCTTATTTCATACATAGTGGTATCAATATGTCATTCAAACGAACAAAAAATTTCGGTGATATCTCACACATTTTTTAAATTTAAAAATGGGAAAATCTTAATGAAAGAGCCGGTATATTGAAACCTAGTTGAGTCCTATTTGAAAGTGTGGAGATATCAATAGCAATGCGACCCCACGGACTTCTATATAACGAATACGTTTGAATAATAAAATTGATTGCTGCCCAGACATACACTGGCGAGCAAAAATGGATACATAATATTAACAAAATATTTTAAATCCCATATTTTTTGTATTTATTGCAGTAAGTAAGAAATTGTAAATAAAAAATTCTGACGTTGGCCAGCACAAAGTCCGGATTTAAATCCGATCGAGAATTTGTAGGCAATTGTAAAACGAAAATTGGCACAGTATGAAAACCTTCAAATAACCTTAACGAATTGTGGATAAGAATTGAGGCAGAGTGGCAAAGTATAAACAGCGAAACCATCAAAAAACTGGTAGAAAGCTTACCAAAACGCATTGAATCAGCAATAAAGAATAAATGATTATGGACAAAATAATGAATTTTTCATTTGAAACAAAACGAGCAAAATTGGATAAATGCTACTAAATGTCGTTGTTTCAACTGACCAAGAAACAAAATTATAAAAGCACGAACCACCTAGCTATGCTTTTTTCAATAACAGACTCCGAACCCTTGGACTTCTACTTAAAATATAACAATACATTTCTAAACTAGTTTGGTTTTACCTGCTTGGGGTCGGCAGTGATACAGTATGTGGGTCTAAAATTAACGGTATACCGTAGCATACATATTTAAATGAAATGAGATTCCAAAGTACAAGTATTTGTCCATAATAACCAATAATAACACAAGTAACGCATCTTCGGTCTCAGGAGTACCTAGTCACGTTTTTAGGGACATTGGCTCTATTTTTTCGGTTTCAGTACTAGTTGCGTATTTATTGTGAGAAGAAAAAATATTATAAACAGTATGGCCTTTAATTTGATGTATGACACGGGCGAATAACTTTAGCCGTTCCAGAGATATGGATCGCCGAAATCGCAAAACTGCCAAAAAATCGAGATTTTCAAAACTTTGAGGCCCCAGTGGCACGGGTTAATATCTTCCAATTGCGCTCAAACTTTGGCAATTTTAAAATCTGACAGAAAGAAACATTTTAAAAAAATATCGATTTTTTAAAACCACCCTAGTACATACATATATTGACTTTATATGTTTTACTAAAATAGAAATAATTTTGGTTTTTAAAAACTTTTAATTTATTTATTCATTTTTTCTGACGATTTTTTGACGATTTTAATAAACGTCTTTGACGATTTGACGATTTTTTCTCAAATATTTGACGATTTGGTGCGTGATCTATCTGGCAGCTATGTGCCCAGATACTTTTTTCATCTGAAGCTGGCAGAAACTCCAGAGTTTCTGTAACGCTTTGGTTGTAACATTCCACATGAGAAATTAATTCATTTTAAAGGTAGACAATCAAGAATTAAAATATTTTAAGTATAAAGACATATGAGTTTTTTTACCCACTGTTTTACACGTATATATCGTTTGCATAATAAAAAGCTTCAGACCTCCCTTTTTTGTCCAAAGAACCAGGACAGGCAATTGTGTCTTTGCTATGTTCTTTGAAAATTTATGTTGGCTTGAGTCAAAAATGTTACTAATATTCCGGGTTTGGCAACTGACCTATAAACAAAAGATATGACGTTTTATTGTCCAACAAAATTTAAGAACCACACCTCCAGACATAAATATTGATTCTTACTTTTCTCTGTTATAATTTATTTTTAATTTTTTTTTCCTAAATTTCATACGTTACAGCATTTTCTTTACTCACCTCTTTTCCCACAATATTCTTCCATCTGCGCCATTTCTCCATGCCCGGTCGCCAATACTCTAGTACATAGGCTTCAGTGTATTCTTGACCCTGACCCTTGCCAAAGCGTCCTTGTGTACGTATAGCCGTTATCACATGAACTTGCAACAAATCAATTTGTAAATACTCCTTTAGGCCACGTGATACCATATGTTTTGGACACCAGGCACCACCATTATTATCGACTTTCAATCTGTCAATTAAAATGAAAAAATAAAACAACAACAAAAATAAATAAAATGAATACATTGTTGTGTGAGAATAAAATCTCTGACTCTATCTATAGAAGAGAGAGAGAGTAAATTTATAAAAATTTAATGGTTCGCTTGAAAAATATCTGCATGACTGTGTGAATGAATGAATGAATGAATGAATGAATGCTTCGCTGAGTTAATAAATTAAGAACAACATATTTTTACTTTTAGTTAAATTGGAATAAAAATCTCAGCAACAACACCAAAAAAAATTCAACATACAGGAGATACAGTGAAGGACAAAAATGCGTTTTAAAAACCAAGAAATTCAATAATTTTCCATAATTTCCTACGGTTTTGCTCTTCACTGTTATTAAATCTCTGGTCATATATGAATACAAGTCAGAGGAGATGCAGTGAAGGGCAAAAGTGGTCTCAAAAAATGGAAAATTCAATAATTTTAGATAATTTGCCACACTTTTGCTCTTCACTGTTATTTAATCTCTGGTCATACGTGAATACAAGTGAGAGAAGATACATTGCAGGACAAAAAAGGCTTTTAAATATGGGAAAATGGTAAAGGGCCCCAATTTTCTGCACTTTTGCTCTTCACTGTTATTAAATCCCTGGTCGTATCTGAATACAAGTGAGATGAGATACATTAAAGGACAAAAGTGGTCCCAAAAAATGGGAAATTCAATAATTTTAGATAATTTGGTACACTTTTGCTCTTCACTGTTATTAAATCTCTGGTCATACCTGAATACAAGTGAGAAGAGATGCAGTGAAGGGCAAAAGAGATTTAAAAAACCATGAAATTCAATCATTTTATATAAATTCTAGGACTTTTGCTCTCCACTGTTATTAAATCTTTGGTCATACACAATATTTTTGTCCACATCAATGCACACATATTTGCTGTATGATTACTTTAAATGATTAAAGTTGTATCCAACAAACGGCATTGTTGTGCATTTGGCTGTTGCTGATGATATTAAATGACAAGCAACAACATCAGTAGCAATAGCAACATATTATTGATGATAAACATTTATTTTTCTCTACAATTTTATTTTTATTTTTTATGTTTTTGCTCGTCTATATGTCTGCGTATCTCCATAGACGAATGTGTTGCTAACGGATTATGAACCCAAAAAAGATAAAATTTAAGCTCAGACTCCTTTTGTACACTTCTTTGGCACGTAATGCCAGTAGTGACTGACGGTGATGATGATAAATACCAAAATCTGTTTGCATCCAATGTAGGAGTGATAAACAGATAGAGAGAAAGAAAGAAAGAGAGAGACAACGACAAAAAAAAATCAATAATCCCAACAGAATATTGTGTTTATAAGGTGGAAAACTGTTCCATATATTGTACATATTTTCCAAAGATATGGAAACCATGTGTTTTTTTATTTTTTTTCTGAGTAATTAAATGTTGTTGTTATTGTTACTGTTTTTTTCATTTTAACAAACTGACATCTTAAACAGTGTGGAGCATAAGTTAAAGATTAAAACAGTGTGGATGTATAAATTACTAGAATTTATTGGAGGCATGTCAGGTTCACGCCATTGACGAAATATCTTTGTTCTCCTGCTCCTTTTTATCTTCGTCTACTATTCAGTATGAATTCTGTAAATGTCCTAATAGCTACAGTATCGTTCATTGAAGTCGCCGTGGTTTAGTAGGTAGTGTGTTGGCTTATTAGACGTGAGGAATGGGTTCAAACCCCAGCTCGGGCATCTCCATCTGAAAGAAATATGAAAAAATATTTCTTCGGCAACTACATTTCAGCAGATTTCTGGTAAAAACTCTGCGATTGAAATAAAATTGCCATGAAAGGTTTCGCAAAAATATGTCGTTCGGAGTCGACATTAAACTGTAGGTCGCGCCATTCATGTATAAAAATTAACGCACACAACATAAGTGGTGTGAGAAACTAGGCCGTAATCCTGACTAAAGGGTTGTAATGACCAATTATGTATGTATGAATCGTTCATTATTTTCTAAAAACAATGCGGTTCAGATATATTATTTGGGATATCAGGATATCATATCTTGGACACTTTGTTAATGATTTCTGCCGAACCTGAAGTGATAAGAAGAGGTGGAGATTGTTCTTTAGCTACTTGCTACATGCCCAGCACTATGTCAAAGAAGAGCTATTTCGATGAACTGTTATGTATTGAGATTGCCAGTCTGAATCACTTCTTCAGAAGCTCTGAGTGGTTTGGGAACAAGAAGAGAATAAAAATAAAACTGTGGTATCACAATGGACCCTGTGTGGCCTACTGGGTAAATTCTAAACACTAAGCCCTAGAAAAAGTATGTATCTTGGTGCCCACTATGTAAACGATCCGGAGGGACCGTCATGCATGACATTGCCAGTCTGGGTCGTTTCATCAGAAGTTCTAAATGTTTCGGGGACTAGGAAAACTGTGTTATTATAATTGGTCCTATGTGGCCTTCTTAGGTGGACAACCACCTCTACCACCTCTACCAACCTACCTATTCCACCTATTTCAGATCTTGGTAACAAGAGCGTGGCATTAGAATTTGAACATAAAACGGTATAATCTTACCAACAACTTGTACAGAAGCAAATCATTAGAACACGAGATACGTACGTAATTGCTCATCAGGACCCCTTAGTCAGTATTACGACCTAGCTTCTCATACCACTTATGCTGTGTGTGATAATTTTATATAAGAGTGGCGGGACCTTCATTACGACAGATTTTTGAGAAACTTTTTCATGAAATATTTTTATTTACTTTCACAGTTTTTGTCAAAAATCTGCTGAGAGAAGAAGTCACCGAAGAAAAATTTTTTTTGGCTTGGGGTTTGTACCGTGGCCTCACATCTAATAAGCCAACACACTACTACTAGACTATGTCGACTTTATTTGTGTGACATTCCTTATTGAATCCAAACTGCTGTAATTTCAACCCCCTCTGTGTGTTTTAATGCATTTGACTTTTTCTCTTTAATGATTTTATTTTTATTTATTATAAAACAAAATTTGTTGACTCTTGTTGTTGTCAACTTTTGTTGTTGTTTTTTTTTTTGTTATTTTCGGTAGTTATTTCATTAATTAAAAATAATTGGTATTATATGAGTCAATATCACATGGTAAATTTCGCCTGAATACACCCAAAAGAAGTTTAAATGTTTACTCGTCGTTAAGCTCATATTTTTATTAAACACAGGTCTAGTAGAAATGTTTGTATATATTTCTGTAGGTATATGTGCATATTTGTGGTATATAAGTAGAAATAAAAATCATTAATATTTTCTGTATTAATATTATGATTGAGAAATTTAATTAAAAGAATTATTTTTACACAATCTACAGGAGATGAAATGGAAATAAAAATGAAACTAAAGGCATGAAAGGAATTAAATATTCAATAAAATAAATAAAAAAAAAAAATTTGCGGTAAATGATTCAATTAAATTGTTTTTTAAAAATGTGATAACAAAATTGTAGTTAAATTACCTAAAAGTATGCTAAAAAGAAATGCACAAAAACATGTCATGCGTTGTTTTTGAATTAGGATTTATGATACTAGTACAGGGACAAATTTCTCTCAGAGATTTTTTTTGAAAAATGAATACAAGGGTACAATAGGAAATTTTCAAGTATTTCGCTTGAAATTGTTTATACCCAGGACAGAATGGTGGACACCTTCAATCGTTGAGCCATATTATGTGAATTAGCTGGCGCATGCATTATAGCAGCTCGTTACCTCCGGCCTTAAGAAATTTGGCCTTTTTGTCCTCGTCATAACTATGAGACGTATTATTTACGATACAACATAACCTTATAGATCTGTAACTAAATTTTCATTTTCACATTTGCAAAAAACTGCTCAAGGCCTGATATCTTCGTAAATTTTTTTGAGAATCATTCTTATATGTACTTGAGCCTGAATAGCCGTTTTGTCTCCCTTCTCTATTCCCCTCCTCTCTATGTCCCTCCTCTCTTTCTCACTCCTCTCTTTCTCCCTCCTCTCTATCACCCTCCTCTCTGTCTCCTTCCTCTGTATCTCCCTCCTCTTTACCTTCCTCCTGTTCCTGATATTATTATGGGCTTTGTTGGGGTGGGCGCTCGAAATTAACGACTGTTTCCGCAATTACGTGGATATATTGGCCCACAGTTAAGTTATCCAAGGGTTATGAATAGGACGACTCAGCTGTCTCTTGAATGGCTAATACGAAATCGTAATTTAACCACAACAGTGTCGATGTTTGATCTTATAATGTGTGCATTACTTATACCGTGAAACGGAAATGTGCCTTCCTTCAATCCCATTGTAACCAATCTATCGATTGGAGGACAACAAAAAAGTGTTGTGGTTGTTGAAATCGATCAGCGTCATGTCATTATGTGAAAACTGAACTGACTTACAGATACCTTCTCGTTCTACATTCCCTTGGGCCGTACATTTATCATACATACATATATGTTTTCGTGCTTATCGTAGAACGCACCCTTAACTGCATTGTCCTTGTCACTTATCGAGAAATATTCGCACATTAAATTAATAACCACAGACGTGAATTTACTGACCAAAAGCTCCTTTTCAAATCGCCGTAGTATAGTGTGTTGGTTTACTAGACATAAGGCCATGAGTTCAAGCCCCGCGTCAGACATCTCCAACAAAACGACATATAAAAAAATATTTATCCGGCGACTTCCGCTCGGAAGATTTTTGCCAAAAACTCTGAGAGTAAATAAAAAATTCCATGAAAAGTTTTTATAAAATCTATCGTTCGGAGTCGATTTTAAACTGTAGGTCCCGCCACTCATGTATAAAATTAGCACACACATCTGTTAAAATTTAGGTCGTAATCCTGTCTTAAGAGTTGTAATGACCAGTTATGTAATGTATGTTTGTACATGCCTTTCGCACCTATCCTTTGTGCTTCCTGGACGGCAGTAATGTCAGTCGTACATTTTAAATCGTCCTCAGTTGGATAGAGAAATCTGCCCTACTCAGGCTCAGGATATTACATGAGCCAGTCTTTAAATCATAGTTCTTTAAATGTTTGCCGTTGTAGAGAAGTTTTAAGGAGATCTTTTTAGAGGCTTTTCATGTGGAGAGTTCCAAGCTTCTACCACAAAAATAGGCTTATACGGTGTTCAAATATGTACACTTATTGCGTAAATCGCAATAAACGCCATTATTGAGCTCAATATTTCCTTGTACTGATAGAGTTCCACCAAAATAGGGAAGAAGTTGGTAAGCGCAGGGAAATAAAAATATAAAACTAAGGTGATTAGAAATGCTGTAAACATGGGGAAATGGCGAATATGTTGTAATTGGGTGTTAGTTTTCAGCATTATTGCTTTCAAGTTTCCTCGTTTATTGGCAATTTGCCAGCCTGATAAAGGGTCCGCCAAATAACTTTTTTTTTGAAAATGCTTAAAAAAAAAAACTACTGAATATTTTCCAAAATTTCTTTTTTTATTTGAAAGTACAATCCTTCCGTTTAATAATGGAAAATAATTTCATTCAAATGGCTGGCCATGCAGTAACCTACATGATCGGTCCAATTTTTAAGTACATTATCGATTGTGTGCATTGGTGAAATAATGGCTTCACGAATATTGTCCTATAAAGCGTCAATTGTCTCTGGCTTGGCGGCGTAACACTTATCCTTGACGGCACCTCTCAAATAATAGTCCAACGGTGTCAAACGGCAGCTCCGAGGTGGCCAAACGACATCAGCTCTGCGCGTGATAATGCGATCTTCAAAAACAGGGCGCAAAACATTGAGTGTAGCTTCGGCTGTGTGACACGTAGCGACGTCCTGTTGAAATCAAATGTTGCCAATATCCTCCTCTTCAATTTTTGTGAACAAAAATTCGTTCAATATGGCCCGATAACGATCGCCATTGACTGTAACGGCCACTCCTTGCTCATTTTCGAAGAAAAATGGCCCAAGAATGCCTTTGGACCAAAATCCGCACCAAACAGTGACTCGTTTTGGGTGCGTCGGCTTTTCAATGTATGCGTGCGGGTTTTCTGTGCCCTAAATGCGACAATTTTGCTTGTGTACATACCCGCCAAGATCAAAATGAGCTTCAGCTGAAAAGATGATTTTTTTTTGCCAAAATCGGCATCTTCTAGTGTAGGCTACTGCATGGCCATCCGAGGCAGCAATTTGAATGAAATTATTTTCCATTATTAACCGGAAGGATGGTACTTTCAAATAAAAAAAGAAATTTGAGAAAATATTCAGTAGTTTTTTTTTAAAGTATTTTCAAAAAAAAAGTTAGTTGCCGGACCCTTTATAAGACACTAGAGGCTATGCCAACTAATTGTTGATGATGCATCGGGGAGAATTGCTATTGAACCGCTAATAGTAAGCTGACTAGAACAAACGAATTATTTTCTTCCTCAACATGCTTGTGTACGATAAATGTCTTTATGATTTTTAACTCAGAAATACAAATCTTATGATGACTACATTTATTCTTTTTTATTTACCTTCCTAATTATTGTACACTTGCTTACCTGTCCACTTGACCTAATAAACTTTACTTAGGCTCAATTAATTTCTACCCCTTAAATTTAAGTCGTTTATTTTTTGTCGTTTTATTGATTGTAATATCAAAAGCAGACTTGACTTGTGTTAATTAATTTGTTCATTTCTAATGTAAATTAAATCACAAAAAAAAGAAAGAAAAATGTTGCTTCAATATTCATTATAAACTAATGAATGAATGGAATGAAACATTAATGAAAATGTTTTCTTGGAAAATTCAACATTACATTTCATTTTCATATTCGAAAGAAAAAACAATTTTTTTTTGTTTTTCTTTTCGTGGTTAAATAAACCAGAGGATGGATACTTGAGTGACCTTTGCTTTTTCCTTGTTTTGTGTTATGCAGCGTGCATTATTAATAATTCAAATGAAAAATGGGTCAAAAGCATTGTAATTTATTAGCATAAGAAAAGATAATAAAATTTTCCATAAAAACAAACATTTCAAGTAGATTTCGTTGTTCTAAAGTTCACTGAAAGAGTGAGTCCGATTGTAGCAGGTCAGACATAAATTAGAAAAAGAAAAAATTTTAAATTTTGTTAACCATTTAATGCAAATAAATTCGTTAAAATTACTAACATTTTGCCAACAAATTTCTTTTGTTTGAAAAATATTTCCATTTAAGACTTTAAAAATTTTATTTTTTTTTCAAACATTTTAACACAGTATTTATCCATTTACCGCCATTAATTTTACTTTCACCTCTTCATTTTGCTATTTATGTATACGAGTACGTTTGTGTACATTTGTTACTTACAACCTGGTGCATACATACATATGTATGTTGTTTGAGTCAAACAAATGTATGTGTATATGTATGTATGTGTGTTTGTATTGTAAATACCATCATATATTTTTATTAACCATAAACATTGATACTCTTGCGAAAACGCCCACTGCCTTGTAAAACTAATAGAAACAGCAAACATTAAAGCACAACAACATAAAACAACACACAACAACCTCGACAATTTACAAACGAATACGCGAGTTTAAATACCAACATATGTACATACGTACGGATAAAACAAATGAACATGTTTATTTTTATTACCCATGCCATGAAGGTAAAGCATGGTGGGCATACTAAACTATTCAAAATGTTTGACGGTCCTACGGAACATTTTGTAAGGAATTATACACAGCATATCTGAAACGCAAACATTGCAATATCTCAGATCGACACATCACATCAATTTCCTTCAAAAGCCACTGTAACGAGTAATGGAATATTAAAAATCTATCTAGCAATTGAGGCGCCGTAGTCTACTAGATAGTGTGTTGGCTTATTAGACGTGAGATCACCGGATCAAACATCTCCAACAAAACGAAGTATGAACAAATATTTCTTCGCCGACTCAGCAGATTTCTGGCAAAAACCACGAAAATATACTTACAAATCTGTCATTCGGAGTCGACTGCAAGCTGCATGTCCCGCCATTCATGCATAAAATTAACACATTAAAGTAGTGTGGTGGGTTAATAGGCCAAGGCGTAAGGCCACAGTTCAAACCCCGGGCCAGACATCTTCAACAAAACGAAGAATGAAAAAATATTTCTTCAGCGACATCCTTTCAGCAGATTTCTGGCTCTGACTCTGAGAGTGAAAAAAAATCGCCATTAAAAGTTTCTCAAAAATCTGTCGTTCCGAGACGACTTTAAACTGTAAGCCCCCGACACTCACATATAGAAATTAACACACCCAACATAAGTGCTGTGAGAAGCGAGGTTGTAATCCACACTGAAGGTCTGTAATGACCAATTATGCTATGTAGCATGAGAACAGAAAACCATGGAACAGTAAAAGATGTTGGAAATCGAACTGAGAAGACATAACTTCATTAAGTATGGAACTAGACCGCATAAGGTGTTAAAACTTATGCACCAAAGTTTTATCTAGACCTGGCATCGCCGTAATCTAGCAAGTGGTGTGTTGGTTTATTAGATCAGAGTCCTTGGAATTTGAACCCAAATTAGGAGTTTCGAGCAAGGCAAAATATGGGAAAAAGACTCAGCAGTCTTGTGGTAAAACCTCAGTTTAACAGTTGGTTCCGCCACTGGGTGTTGTAGTAGATAGGTTGTAGTCATGACTAAACGGTTATAATGACCAATTGAGTAAGGTAAATAAGTAAGTGTCATTCTAGGACATGCTAGAGGACACAAAGAACCTGCTTAGCTGGAAAAAAACGTGATTAATTGAAACAAGACGAAGTTGCTGTTCTAGAAGGTAGTGATTGCCTTATTAGACGATACCCCATTCTTCTACCCCTAGCTCAGACATCTCTGACAAAACGAAACCTTAAAAACATATTTCTTCGTCAACTTTCTCTGAACAGATTTCTAGCAAAAACTCTGAGAGTAAATAAAATTGGCAGAAAAAGTTTCTTAAAAATCTGCTGTTCGGTGTCGACTTTAAATTGTAGGTCCCACCACACATAGATGAAATTATCACACACAACATGGTGGGATAGGAAACTAGGTTACAATTGTGACTGAAGGGTTGTAATGCCCAATTAAGTAAGAAAGCCCAACATCGAACAATGGTTCGATGGCTAGTTATATTCTGTCAATAAATTCTGGATGTCCAGGAATTTTCTGCATAGGTTCCCATTTGACGGACAACGAAAGAACATATCTTCGGTATCTTTTTTCTTCCGCGATGGTATAGCTTCTGTGGCATCCCAACGGGCCGCTATGCTTACTACTCAAGTGATATTTGGTAATCAAAGCTACCGCATCGATCTGTCAATAGCTGCTGCAGAAGACATTGTGTAATATTCCCAGCTTCCTAGCGTTTGCATGTAAAGGCCAGTGTTGCTTTATTACAGCTATGAGATGCCTAACATGGTTCTGCAAATAACCATGTGGAGTTAGATCTGCCAGGTCACTCTGCAAATGGGTTCAATATCACATCTTTCTTTTGGAGAATGAAGTTTCAACAGATGTTAAACGCACTGAAGTTCAGTACCATGAATATGATAAGAATGGCTATGCAAGACCTAAACATCTGAGGAAGTTTATAGTCAGGCAAGCAGAAACTAGAAAACCAGGAATTCAAACTAATTCTGGGAAGTAATCTTCTAAAAGATATGAGCCCCATATTGCAATGTTTTAGAAGAGACTTTAATAATAACGTAGAGTATTTTTTCATCAACAGAAATGAAGAATTCCTAGAGGAGGCCTTAGATGGAGTATAGTGTCTGTTCGCTATAATTCACGACCTCTTTTTGATTTTATATGATGTTTTGTTTGTCGTGGGGAAGCCTTATGTCGTTAAATAAAAATAAATCAAATAAATCTTTTGGGACAAGCCTTGGAAACCTTGCTAGTTACGACATTCACGTGGAATTTTGGCGCTGGGAAACTCCTTTTTGGAGTTTTGGAGTTTATCACAAATAAATCCTTCAGAGCAAGACTTGTAACCCTTGCTTGGTTGATGATGGTAGGTTAGGTTAGGTTAGACAACGTGTACATGTTACCTTATGACAAGCGCAAATCTTTCCCTCCTATGGACGTCAGCCTGTAGATCAATGTAGTAGACGAGAAGTCGGTCAACTGGCAGATCAAAAGTTAATTTAAGAATACTCTTTGTAAAGTTCTTAGATCTTTTCTTAATCTGTCCCTAAATTAGCATTCCCACACTGTCTTTAACTCAATAAGCCCTCTGTGCCGTTTATAGCATTCCATTGCTTACATATTTTTTGTGTTTTCTTTTTAATTTGTTTACCATCTACCGTGACCTACATTTGTTTTGGTATATATTCCCTCCTTTCTGGTAAACAAAGGCTTGTTTGTACTGGCAACAGCAATAACAGCAGCGACAATAGCAAGGGAAACGTTAACAACATTGCAAGTTGCAAGGGTTTAACGATGTGTTTTGTGTGTGTGCCAATGTATTGAATATTTTATGTTACACTTTTTCCACACTTTAATACTTACACATGCATATGGCATGTGTATGTGTATATACATAACAGTATTTGTAATGTGTATAACCCATATACATATATAACATGCATATATTTATACAATTGCACACATACACACACAGAGAGAGAGAGACAGAGAGAGAATATACGTATGCAATTATAAACTACAGATGATAATATAAAATTATTGTTCCACTATTTACGTGCATGCATTGGTGTGTAAGTGTACAAATTTACACATACACACACATACACATACAGAAAGAGAAAGAGAGAGAGAGATTTTCACACATTTACAAAACGTTGAAAGTCATAATGTTTGTTTAAAATGTGCGGTTTTTATGAACTCATATAATACAACAACAGTTGTGGACACAGCAATAGTACAGCGGTTAACCAAACAAGGGGAATACAAATTGAAAACAATGAGAACTGCAATGTTTAATACACATTTTCCTTGAATTTAAATACTTATTGAGCTGAAATCTATTGAAAGAAGAATTCTAATAGCAGAGTACAGAAACGAAATCCTTTCGAATTGAGCTGGCAATGTGCTTGCAACGTATTTGTGGCTTGAAATTAATTGTTCATTTTCTTAAACACTGTAGTGTACTGTATCACTCAGTGTACACAATATTTAGACCCAATTTCGAGTATAGGCCTGTGACAAAACCGATATTCTTGTGTGTTTGTGTTTTAGTTTGTGGCATACATCTCTGTGCATAGGAGTTGTATAGGCCTGTGTGTATGTTTGCATATGAAAAACTTTTTTTCTCTCCCCATAATGCGACAAAAAATGTAAATAATGTCGATGGGTACGTTTGTATATGTGTGAATTTTTTTTTGTACACTTTCTCTCACACATACTAACACGCTTACATAAATCTTCTTTTACACTTTCGTTTGCTCTCTAAATAAGAGAGTGAAAAAAAGCAGGGAAACATATACTCACTGCAATTCGTAATTTGTATGTGTGGCTTAAATAAACTTTAACGGTATTTACGAGTTCCGTTATAGTTTTAAATACTTGTTTGAGCCTCTTCTGGTAGGCCTTATAAGGATGCACTGGCTTACAAAGTATTTTATATAAGGAAATGTAAATGGTAGTAAAAAATAAATTGCCTATCAAGTCATCGCGTACAATCGTAAGGCAAGTTGCTGATAAAGTCAGCATTTCAGAAAGCTCTAGTCCAATAATTTCTTTCGGTAGCGCCACTGTACAATAACTCAAAACTATAAAAAATAACAGAAATTGGAGGAGAAATATCTGCGAATCTTACTTTACAGTAAAATGGATATGTATTATAGGCTGCCATGATGAACTGAGGCTGTTTGGATACCCAAACAAGTCATCAAAATAGCTCAGTTGGTGTTAAACAAGATACAGAGATTATCGTGTATTGATATAACCGGGACTGTATGGACATGTCCTTCAAAGACACTGGAGGATCTGTTTGTTAAATCCGTTGCACATTGTAGTGAAGGTTAGACGTTTTGAGCCTATGGTTAGGGTAAGCGGAAGACAAGTCTAACAAGAGATTCATCAGTAGACTTCAGGATTTTTGGGAAATGCTTTGCAATGAGTCTTAATAACCTTGCGGTTACATACTATTTTTACAACAGCGAAGTATCTAAAATGTGCGAATTGGTAGCGAACAGATTTAAATACAAGACCGGTAGTTTGTGGTCCTAGCGTGAAATATTTCATGGTAATATTATTTGACAGGTAGGCCACTATCCTAACACACGACTTTTCCCAAGTCGGCTTGAATTGTGGGATGGCTTGAGAAAGCTTAATCTGTTAAGCAGTACAAAATGGTTCGCTTTCTCCTTGAAGCTAGATTATGTGGAAATACACGGCAATGAACAGGCATTTGTAATCAAACCAAGACTTTTATGTGGCATGAGAAGAGACGTTTAAAAGGGATTGCTAAGCGGCAGATATAGAGAACGCAAGGGACTGTTCCCAATCAAAATCGATTTGAAGCAATCTAAACTTTATTTTGAGAATTTCAGTATGAGGAGGTTTGAGTCATGCATTAAATTGCTGAAGAGTAACCTGGGGTTAGTAAACGTTCTTGTGAAGGCTCAAAAAACGCTTGGCCAGAAAGTGGATCAAATGGAACTCCATAAAGGAAGGAATCATTAGAACAAATACATACGTAATTGGCCATTACAACTTCAGTCAAGATTACGACATAACTCCTCACATCTTTTATGTTGCGTGAGTTAATTTGTATTCATAAGTGGCGGAACCTACAGTTTAAAGTTGACTACAAATGACATATTTTTGGTAAACTTTTCATATCAATTTTATTTGCTGTCAGAGCTTTTGCCAGAAATCCGCTGAGAGGAAGTCGCCGAGGAAATATTTTTTTTTTCATATTTTGTTTAGCTGTCAGACCTGGGGTTTGAACCGTGGTCTGAGGTCTAACAAACTAAAAGTAACACCTACTAGACTACAACGAGTTCATTGGAGCCCGTCCCTGGAGAAAATACGTGGTTGCATCACAGTTGCTGGATAGGAAAATTTGCTCGTTGATTCCAAACAACATCCTGAAGTTTCTCAAAGCAATAATCGCCCACAAGGGACGTTATAGCGATACTCTATATTGATTGAGGGCAGTAGAACAGTAGGATAGATCCTATGGTTGGAATAACATGGCCCCTCTACACGACATTAAAAATACAAGAAAAATTTACCATTAAGGCACCAGAAGTATCTCCGGTATAGTATAGCATATGTAGTCTATAGCTGTGCTAATGAGGATAGCTGAAGCTAGAGGCCACTTGTTTCCGTAGTACAGTGGAATTTTGCAATATAAATCCATCCAACGATCGTCTTTAATCGTATTGCTGTTGAAGGAATATTTGCATTCTGAAAAAGTAGTTAACTTTTCAAAGCTACTACTAGAATTAGTTTCAAAATGTAAAGAACATCTTAAAGAGGTAGTAATCAAAGGTTTTTAACAAAATTATATGTTTTGCAGTTAGGATATAATATGAATTAAACTTCGAACACATACTTTTGCAAATCCTTTAATTATTTTTAATTTTCTATCACACCCAAGACTCCCAACATTGTAAACGCTGTACGGAATGAATACCCCAATGGTGTTGCTATTAAAACATGGGTATACATTAAGCTTTTTAACTGTTTGTTCTGTATTCAATATTAAAATGAACCCAGTAAATAAAATGAATATGAAGAAGCAGGCAAAAAAAAAACCATAAAATTTCCATGGAAAAAATTGTCTCCATAAAAACCCAAGTCAAATAAAGTTTCTGCATTAATATTAATTTTGTTGTCATAAATCCAATGAAACGTGAGAGTCTGACAGTTGTAACTGCCATATGACTTTTACTTTTTTTCTCACTCTCTCTCTCTATCCACCATTTACACATATTGTACATGTAGCAACGTAGTGCCAGCCCTGACATTCTAGGAATATAGACACAGGCTTTTAGTTTTACTGGTATTTGCATACCAACAGGCACTGCGAGAGTGAAAGCATACATTAAGGCTGGGGACAAAAAAAAAAAGACAAAGTTTAGCATGCACATGTTGGTTATGGATTTGGAAAATAAAAACAAACAAGAAATAAAAGAAGAAGAAGAATACTGTGTTTAAATATCGGTCGATTGTTTTAATATTTGGGTCAATATGAATATAAATGTTAGTTATAGACAATACGGTTATAGTTTTACGTGTTTGTTTGTTTGTTGGTTTATTTGCTTTGCTATGGCTTTTTACCAGTGACAGCAGAGTTTTTGTTTTTCAACGAAATGAAAATATAAAAAGTGGCTACGAAATAGAGCATAAAGGAAACATATTTGAATAAATTATGATATTAAAATATGTATGAAAATAAAAAAATACTGTGGAATATTAAACATTTTTTAGATTTATTAAGAGCCTAAAACTAGGCTTCAATAATTTAAAATTTTTAATAAATCGTTGGTAAAAAGTAATAAAGTTTAGCACGGTTCACTTGCAACATATTTCTCTCTACATATCTCTTTCGTTCTCTCTCTCTCTCTCTCTATAGGAATTAAAAAAAATATTATGGATTCCATTTAATAAATCGCAATCTCCTTTGGCCAACAAATATTTGCATAAATTTCATAACAAAAATGTCATTTGTGTGTGTCTATCTATCTATCTGTGTGTGTCTACGTGTATATGTATTCATAAAAATTTTGTTTTTCCCTATAAATTTTGGTTTAATTTTTGTCTGTATGGCTTAGCTTTTGGCTCGCTTTTGCTTTTGCTTTGGTTTGGTTTGGCAAGGTCAAACCGTAATGTTTTGAAAAGCCAAACCACTTTAGTTATTGAATTTAATTATTTTAAAATGTGGTTGTTTTGCCACATAGAGAAAAATACACGTATATAACAACACTGCAAAGTTATATAAACGTAATCAAATCTGCAAAAATAATAATAGACACACACACACACACACACACATGCAAATTTCACCGGTTTTTCAATTTCTCCCTCTCTTTTTTTTGGTTGGTTATCTTAATATGAATAATAAAATAATATGTTTAACGCCTAAAAGTATGCAAATTATTTTCGGAAACTATAAATAACACATGAGTGAAATAAATATTTTGTAAAACATACATAGTCATTTAAAGATATAAAATTAAAAAATATTTATTGAATGCGACATACATATATGGCTGTTTAGCCATCAGAAGAGATAGAAAAAGTATGGTCTATTCTGATGTCAGAGTGCTTCAGTTTTTCTATTCCTGCAATCATTCAAAGAATCTGATGAAGACATTTAGAGTCTGAACGTCTGATGAACACATTTAGAGTCTCAATGTCTAACAGTCTAATAAAATGATCTGCACAGTTGAAATTCAGGTTGCTCCTTCTTCAACTATAAAACGCTGGAGATGTATCCAATAACGAAGAAAAGTTCACTCTGTTCTCTTGACCCTTCAATTCGTGTAGAACACGTCGACCTTAAGACCACTACTAGTGCATCTTGCATTAGCGTCGAAATTCTAATGGCCAGTAATGTCTGTGACAACTACGCTGAGTTTTGTAGTCTTGGCAAACTTTACTCTTCTTAAGTTAGGTTAGGTTAATAAGCGGAGCCTCTTTGAAAAGCAAGGTTCCACTGAAGACGAAGATATGGGTGCGCTTAAATTTTTTTCTTTACTTGTCATTTATGTTTTTTTTTTTCATTTGAAACGATTTTTATCTTGTAGAGACTGTTTTTTATGGCATTCCCTGATTCTTTGATTCGCCATAAAGAAGAAGGTGTTGGAATTTTATGGCCGGTAAATTCAATTGTTGAATTCAATAAGATTCCTCGTTGTATTGTGAAGAATGCTAATTTGAATGGATATTTAAAGTTAAAATTCATGGGCAATTACAAATATTAAGAGGATTAAAAATATTCCATAAAACGTTTAATTTAAAATCGATTTTTTGTATAAAATTTGTTAAATTTTAAAAACTGTACTGAATTTCGAATTTCAGCCAAGAAATATTTGAAATATTTTTGTCGCGCATAAAGTTTTTTTGCCGAAGGAAGTGGTATAAGTTAAATTCATCCACAAAAGCAAAGCTTCTGTAATCAGTATGAGTTTTATATTTCTAAGCATTTTCCAAAAATTGTTTTACTTTCGCCATACTGTACGCTAACTGTCGCCGGAACAGGACCAGTAGGTTCTACGTTTTGGGCAGTGCTTTGTAACGAAAATTAGTAAGAGAACTGAACTGTGTAATCTGGAAATTGCTTGCTCTTGTAAAAGAGCGACTATTTTAAGGTACACAGATGGGTCAAAATCGGATTTTGGAACTGGAGGAGAGAGTGTTCATTCCCAAAATGAAATATTCCCAGTCCATGGGAAAACTCTCGAGTATTTCTTAAGCGGAAATCTATTTGTTTAAAAGATGTGCTAAAGTCAACTTGAATAGGAGCTTTAAAAGAGAGGACATGGCAATTCTGACTGACAGTCTCACCGTCATTTGAGCACCCGGTTCTTATGAGGTTAAATCGAAGACAGTATGGGACTATCCGAATGAACTGAATTATCTAGGTAAACAGAAAGAGGTTATCTTCTGCTAGGTCCCAGAAGTTATGAGAATTCTAGGCCATAAGCAAGCCGACAAGTTTTCGAGAAGGGACTTCCACGTAACTGATGGGCTATTCTTAACAAAAGGGAAGATAAAGAGAAACAATGACTCTTTCCAAATCAAGTGAGTTTAAGGCCAGCGAAACTTTTGTTTGGAAGTTGAGGACCATTTTGTTACAACAACTAATATCCAACCATGGGATATAATATTACCTAAAGGAACGCAACCCAACTTCAAAAAAAAAAATGTGTCCATTAAGCTTTCCCTTGTGTTGGAGTGTTTCGGCAAAAATAACAGACAAGGCTCCTCTTCATAGCAAGATAAGGTAAAAGATAGTCTCTTCGTTTTACTGTGATGTAATGCCATTTAATGGAATGTCAAGTCAATTGGCATGCCTTTCATGAGGTTCGCATTTGTACGATGGATAGACATGCGAATTAAAAGCAAGAATACAATTGCTCCTCTACTTATCCATTCAAATCTAACAGAATCTAGCAATATTGCACGTACATACCTTCGTCCTACCAACGACATACTAGAGGTTATAAGCTCCATACTGGCCGTCGTCAGCTCATCACCACTATGGTTTTCGACATTATCTCCACCATACATAGACTAGAGTGTAAATCGTGGAGACATTCATTAGGGACTTAATTAAAGCCACAAGTACGACTCTCCCTGAGTAGGCGTAGACAAATGAAACTTTAAATCGCGCCAACTAAAAATCGCTAAGTTTTAATCCTGACGATAGGAATATATTGACTAATTAAGTAAGTAAGAACTGAATTTTGGGAAGCCATATACGTCTAATGAAGTCGCCGTACTCTAGTAGGTAGTGTGTTGGCTTATCAGACTTATCGTATCCCAAGTCAGATATCAAAACGAAATATGACAAAAAATATTTCTTTGGCGACTTCCTCTCAGCAGACTTCTAGCAAAAACTCTGAGAGCGAATAAACCTGCCATGAAAAAGTTGCTCAAAAATCTGTCGTTCGGAGTCGACGTTAAACTGTAGGTCCCGCCACTCACGTATAAAATTAACGCACACAACATGAGTGATGTGAGAAACTAGGTCGTAATCCTGAATGAAGGGTTGTAATGACCAAGTATGTATGTATGTACATATGTATGTATATACGTTTAAGAGCACTAGAAACTTGAAAAAATAAAGTACTTTAGGTGAAGAGCATTAGATGACTCCGTGTAGCCCAATATGACTACAATGGCCTTAAAAGCCTTCAAGCGAAATTGTAGAAGCAACATACATAATTGATCATTACAATCCCGCAGTCAGGATTATGGACCTAGTTTCCCACACCACTTATGCTGTGTGTGCTAATTTTATATATGAGTGGTGGGACCTACAGTTTAAAGGTGAATCCGAACGACAAATTTTTGAAAAACCTTTCATGGCAATTTTATTTTAATCTCAGAAATTTGCTGAGAAGAAGTCATCGAAGAAATATTTTTTTCATATTTTCGTTTTGATGTCTGATCTGGGTTTTAAACCGTGGCCTTACGTCTAATAAGCCAACACACTACCTACTAGACTACGGTGTAGCAGTAAACCAAATGTTAATTTTAAATTTGTGGCTCAATACTTTACGAAGTTAGGTTCATAAATCGAAACTCGTTACTAATATTCAGGATATATTCACGTTCCGCGCATATAATCCTTGTGTTATGTTAGGTTAGGTTAGGTTAGAGGACGTGTACTTGTCAATCATGACATTGTACAACGTCCTAGTTTCTCACACCACTTATGTTGTGTGTGTTACTTTTTATACATGAGCGGTGGGACCTACAGTTTAAAGTTGACTCCGAACGACAGAATTTTGAGAAACTTTTTTCATGGCAATTTTATTTACTCTCGGAGTTTCTGCCAGAAATCTGCTGAGAGGAAGTCGCCGAAGAAATGCTTTTTGTATTTTCTCTTGATGTCTGGCCTGGGGCTCGAATCCTGGCTTTACATCTAATAAGACAACACACTACCTACTAGACTACGGCGACTTCATCCTTAAGAAAAACTTCTTTTTCTGATAAGAATAAAATTTTTATATTTATGACCTTAGAATTGGAATTATTTTTCAGCATGAGATACCTTAAGTGATTTCTAATCTTGCAGAAAATTTTGTTTTTTAGTTTTTCAATTTTACAATTTCATTGCAACCAGTTGCAGTGCTAACCATTCCGAATGCTTTAAATGTTTTCGAATGTCCTTTCTTGCCTCCAAATGAGTGCATAAAATTTAATTAATCAATGAAATTTTATCACCTTCAACACTTTACTAGAATTGATCCTAAAAGTATACACTAATTTAACTGTTGTTTACCGCTACTAAAACTATGCTTTACTACAACTACAGCTAAAACTATCAGTTTGACCATTAAATATTTATGGCATACTTTAAGGTGCTACGGAAAAAAATACCATAAAAACACCTTTAACATTTTACGGTTGTAATGGTTGTTATTTTTACTTATTTTGCTTAGGAAGGAAAACAAACAAAAAAGGGGGGAGGGGGCAGAGAAATAACAAACTATGGAAATAGAAATAGAAACAGAAACAGAAAATAAAAATAATAATAACAGAGAAAAACACGAAAACAAATTTGTAGCCTTTAAGCCTTTTGCTCTGTATTAAACGTACAACATATACTTGATTTATAAAAATATAAATACACACATACACATGCAGTGTAATACACACATATACACTGTTAGAGAGAGAAAGGGAGAGAGATGAAAGCGTAAAAAAATCCGATATTTTTTTGCTTGTTAGCATAAAATAATAAAAATGTTTTTCTATAACGGTGTTTTTTTTTTGCTTCTTCTTCTTCTTCTTCTTCTTGTTCTTTATTTTCTAATATTCTTTTTCGTTTTTACTGCTTCATACGGTTTTATGTTAACAGCACCATATGAGTAGCACAACACAGTATAGCACAGTACAGCCCACAAGTAAAATAATACTTTCATGGAAAACTCAAACTCATACACAAAAAAGGAAGAAAAAAGTAAAGGAAACCCATACCTGTTATATAAGCACATATTTTCCCACACCTCATATGTATATGAAATGGTAACAAACACTCGGGTAAATGTATGTAGTATGTGTGTATGTACACAACACAAGTTGTATATACTACAACTGATTTTGTTGTAGCAATTTTTTACATATTTTTTTACCCAACTCGTTAGCATCATTGGTAGAGAAATAACAAGCGAATAACACTCTAAAAACTTTCTGTTTTTACGTTGTGGCTGTAAAATATTATAGCGAGGATAAGGAGAGTGTAAACGGAGCATGGTAGCATAAGCATGTTTTAGCATGTATTTGTGTTGGAACTATATATACATATGCAGCAATAGTTAAGAAAAATAGAACTAAATAACCAGCTTAAAAGTATGCAATTTAATATGCATCAATGCAAAACGAAGCTAATTTTAAGGCGCAAAAACAAAATCGAACCAAACAACCAAAATACGAAAACAACAAAACTATTTAACAATGCCGGTAACTTGGGAAAGACAGAAGTTGTTGGAAGAAAACAATTTGAAAAAAAAAGAAAAAAAAATATACGTTCAACTAATGCCTGCAGATCGGGACGAATTGCATCGCACTAATATCAGATCGACTTACTTAGTTTCACACATTCAGGGCACAGATTCACGTGGTGACTTGTTGCCAAACCGGTGATTATAAACATGGTGATAGGAGGAGAGGGGCTCGTTATAGAAAGTAAATTATACCTTCGGTTAATAGGCCCTAATGCCATATTCCAAAAGGATGTAAATGCGATCATAGGCAGAAAATGGTATCTTAACTGATAGTAAAGCAACAATATGGGCAATAGTATCAAGGATAGTATGAGTATGTATGAGATCAAGGGCTATCCTGGAATATAGAAAGACGATCAAATATTGCTTCAGGCATGCCACCGTACTTATTACATGGGTACCTAGTCATCAAGCAGTGATCGGTAATGATAAAGCAAATTGAATGCATCTGTAAGTGGTGGAATTTTTTTGTAGTCATTCGGCATATTTAACCCTGTTAGGCAGCCACATCACTGCAACGTTAGTCGCCGTATCCTACTAGGTAGTGTGTTGGCTTATTAGACGTGAGGACACGTACCCCTGGTCGAAGTATGAAAAGATATTTCTTCTATGACTTCCCCTCAGCAGATTTCTGCTAAATACTCTGAGAGTGAAATTAAATTGGCATAAAAACTTTTTCAAAAAATCTGTCGTTCGAAGTCTACTGCAAACAGAAGGTGATGTGAGAAGCTAGGTAGCAATTCTTCCCAATTATGTATGTATGTATCACTGCAACGTCTTCCAGGTGGAAATTTTGGCTATTTGGGCTGCGTTAATAACTGTTAAGGATGACTATTTCTCTGAATGTAAGCAAAGCTTCTGATATCCACGGGTCTGTCAGAGAACAGCGACCTAACGTAACGAAGTCCAAGATGATTCACGGCTGTCGTGTATCTCTGAATAAAATGGGAGAGCAATACGATATTTTAATGTAATTATGGAATTCGACAGAATGATATTCTAGGCAAGTTTAAAGAGGATTAATCAGGCATGGCACAACCACCGAACTCTCCAATGTTTTCTCTATATTGGGTACAGCTTAGAAGATCTGCGAGCCTATAATCAAAATACTGCGAGAGGCCTCGGATACAAGCAATATATTACAGCAAATTTTGCCAAATCTTAATGGTGGAGTACAAAAAGTCTCCTTAAACTTCAGAGGTCTTTATCGTTGTTGGCATTATTACTGAACATTGCATTTAAGGCACACAAGCGACACTCTTTGCTTTTTCATGGCACTTTTATTCACTCTCAAAGATTTTGTCAGAAATCTGATGAGAGGAAGTCGCCGGTGAAATATTTTGTAATTTTTCGTTTTGTTGGAGATGTCTGACCTGGCATTTGAACCGTGGCCTTACGTCTAATAAGACAACACACTACCTAATAGACTACGAAGACTACTGGTGTATACCTTCTCTAAAACAGACCAAAAAATTTTACCTACAATTTTCAAAATAATTTTTTTTTAATATTCAAAAATCAAGATAAAATGGCTTACTATTTCTGAAAGCATACCTTCCCCCTTGCACTCTAGGTAACTCTTATTTCAATAACAACCATAGTTATGCCTTGATGTATGCAACATTATTTTTCTTTCCTAGTTGCATACACATGAATTTTTGCTATTTTTTACATACAATACCAAATAGTTTTGTTTGCATTTGTGCTAGTTATTGTGTTTGTTATTGTTGTAGTTATTACTAATATACCGTTGTTAGCTCTCACTTGGAATATTACACTTCAATTTCAGTTCTTTTTTTTAACGGGTGATTTTACTTGGTTTGCATTACTTGCTTTCTTTCATTCATTCATTCTTTCAATACTTTGAAAAGTGTTACATATACCAGTAGTACTATTCCTATACACCTACCATATACATATGCAATCACACTCGCATATACCGACAAACATGGAACAGGGATTTACAAAATTATACAATTTAAAATAGGAATTTATAATCAAAAGAGTTGTGTGTTATATTTTCCCCCAAACATATTTGTAAAATTGTTGTACAGACTTCTATGTCTGTTCAAGTATTTTGGTGTATGTTTTTAGGAGTATTAGAATTTTTACTATGAATTTTGTTACATGTATGAGTGTGTATGTGCAAGCATAGTGTTTGTAGTCACATTCTATGATCCCATTTTTTCGTTTTCTATTACATGTAATTTTCTCTTGAAGTACCATCACACTGTCAGTATAGGTTTGTGTGTGCTCGTGTTTGTGTAAAGATTTTTCCATGAATACCTGAACATAAGGTGGAGTAATTTGTATGAAATTACTTGCATACATACATTTTTCGAAGGTTTTCGAAACAGTAATAAGACCGAAATTGTTTTGGCACGAAAATATGGAACTGGTGCAGTATGCATAATAGCTTAGCAATTGGATCGTAAAGAATGAATGAATGACTTAAGGTTTCAAGTTTTTTAGTTTTTAAAGCAGCTGAGAGAAAATTTGGAAAATGGAAGCAAAATAATATTAATTTACAAAAAGAAATCTTTAAAAACTTTGTAGAAAATGTCAATAAAATTCTGTGAAACAAGATACTTTGGATGATCTTATTAGCATCACGAATATTGAGATAATCTAGGCTTTCCAAAACCTAATTTGGTACGTCTGTTATCCCAAGAAGTTGGGATAAACACACTTAAGCTATGTAAGAGCCAATTTTATATCACAGTTCATTCATTTTCCATTGACTCGGAACGATTTATTTATAAGCTCACAGGTTTTCAAAAGGGTATAGAGGACTCGACGTCGCCACAGTCTAGTAGGTATCAGACATTAGGACACGCTTCAGACCCCAGGACAGACATCTCTAACAAAACGAAAGACGAAAAAAAAAATATTTCTTCGGCGACTTCCTTTGAGCAGATTTCTGGCAAAAACTCTGCGAATAAATGAAAATTGGCATGAAAAGTTTCTCAAAAAAATCTGTAGTTCCGAATCGACTTTAAACTGTAGGTTCCGCCACTCATGTATAAAATTATCACACTCAACAGAGGTAGCGTGAGACTATATTATATACACGACTATAACTCCTCCTAATGCAGTGTAATGTGTTGGACCTTGAAAAATAAGTTATAGGGGAGAGGAAAGAGGGACTAGTGTTTAGGGATAATGTGACTAATGTAGCATTTTGCGATCCACTGGCAAAATTACCACACTCCCACCACTCATTTATAAAAATTAAGGGCACACAACATAAGTTGTGTGAGAAACTAGGTCGTAATCCTGACTAAAGGGTTGTAATGACCAATTATGTAGTTATGTATGTAGAAAAGCCACCAGAGAAATTGAACGTAATGCAGCGTTTGGGCAATTTATTTGCTCTGCAATTATCTAGAATACTACTATGTTCTGGTATCTATATGATATTAATGTCGTACTGCTTCGCTATCGCATTGAGAGATTCGAGACCTCTGTACACAGTATTTGATACCCTAGAGCCCAGTTTTCTGCCAGCCGCCTGGCTATCATAGAGTATGCTACAATCCTTTCCAGAAATGTTTTCATTATTATTAGTTCCTGTATGGCTAACGCTTCCGCCTGAAAGACGATGCAGTATTACGGTAGCCTTTTTGATTGGGCTATGCTTACCGAATACATACATTACAGTTCCATTTAGTTTCGTATCATTAGTTTAACTGTGTCCTAATGTAGACTAGTGACGAATCCTAGTGCCTAATGTCAACACAAATTTCAAGATAGAGCTGGAAACAAGCAGCAGTACCTTTATCCTGTAAGTCAGCTATTGACATTAATTGAGAGCCACAAGAGCATGGGAATAGAGAAGCTATGGAAAAGTCTTGGATAAAGCTGATATGAACGGATTTGCCACTTCGTACGTAAACCCCCTTACCAAGTTTATTTTAAACGAAAATAGCTGATGTGTCCCTTTATGATAATGATTTCTACTTTATTGTGATTATCATTCAAGTGGTCACTGAAGGATCCAACTCACCCGACAAAGGTGGTTATGGTATCTCTTTAGAATGTTTTAATCTTTGATTGTCCCTTGTACTACCCAATTACTATAGTACTCTTCAGGATGAAATAGTGACTTTAAAGACTGATGATGTAAGAAGTCTTTATCAGATTATTTGGAATGGAGATGCATGCTTATTTAGAGGCAGTATAGTTATTATTGGATTCCTTCAGGTTATATACACCACATCTAAGTTGGTGTCTTAGATACTTGCCAGGGTATCTATGAAGAAGACTGCGAGATCTGCGACGGTTTCTGGTCTTTTAGACTTTGCTAATAACAACATATCTGATGCATTTTCAAAAGTTAGTGGCACAGAAACTTCAAATGAATTTCCAAATAGTTATACATGACGTAACATTTCCAGGATAGACGGGCAAACATATGGTGTCACACTAACTTCACTCGTTTGCAAAAGAATAATGTAATCAAGAACCCGCTTATAGTAAGATCAGGCTAATTTGGCCCCAAATGGATGTATGAAAAATAAAATTTGTATTTAAGTTTACCAGAGTCTATGTTAGGAACCTCATAGCAGTTGTAACAGAAGACTGGTCTCTTGTGACTTTTTCAGATGCAGTAATAACGAAAAGGAAGAAATTTGTTCCACAGACCATCTTATCTGTTATTGTATTGCACTTGTGAACCTGAGGGAAAGGGTTTCCTATGCATCCAAAATTTATCAACAGAAAGTGCATAATCTAAAGCGATTTGGACATAAAACTCCATAAAACTCTTGGATTAGCTGAGAGTTTCTATGCAGGTGCTATAATTGTATGACGGAAACTATCGGTGTTAAAGCCGGGACATTTCTCGACCTAGGCATGTTTTGCTCTTCTAAGTTACTGTCAATTTAAACTAATCTAGCCTTAGAAAAATAAGTTGTGGGTACAACTTAAGATTGGGTTCTCCTGAATGTTTAGAAGACTTAAATTGATTGTAAGTACAGGTTGTTCGTTGTGATCTTTGGGAGACTACCTCTCAGCAGTCTGCTGTTAAAATAAAAATTGTTTTGAAAAGTTGCTCAAAAGTGGACTTCAGAGTCGTCGCCTCTCAAGGATAACATTAACACATACAAGATGAGTGGTGTAAAAAGTTCAGTTGTTGTTGTTATTATTACAACAGAAGTCAAGAATAAAAATAAGGTTAATAAGGTGTCCGGCTTTCAGATTGATTTCCTTTGTTCAAAAAATTTCTGTCCATAGGAGATCTGAAGATGATTTGATTCTGAGAGTTCCAATCCGAGGTAAGCCTTATTAAATTCAATTTAGGCTATCACAAGTAATGTCTTGTTCATATAGAACTTTACCTCAGTTAAGGTTTAATAATAAAAAAAATGACATACGGGTCCTTAAAATATGCTATGTTTTCTAAATAGATGACACCTAAAAATATGATTAAATTTTTAAATTTAATTTCGAATGCAATTTTCTAATGAAAAATAGAATTTCTAAACACTTTAATATTTATTAAGAATTTAATTTCATTTTCTCACTAAGAAATGTTATTTTGTCTTTTTTTATTAATTTTTCTCAGCCTTATAACAAAATTAATATTGTAAATTGGGTTAAAGCTTTTATTATTTTTATTTTTTTGCAATTTAAATAAAATTTTCTTTTGCACTGCTATGTTGCAGACATGCTACATTTTGTGGCATATACAATACAAAAAAAAAAAAGAAACAAGTCTCATAAAAATAAAATTGCATAGAAAATGAGTTGCAAGAAATAAACGTTAGAGTGTCGAGTCTATAGAACAACGATACCAACGCCATATCAAAACTGAATAGGCTGTGCATTTCGATACAAACATTGTATGTAAGTGTGTGAATAAATATAAAAACTCATATTTTATTTATATTTATAAACATCCATACATACATACATATATACACAATTACATTCATAGAGCCTTTGCTCGGGCTTGACTTAAATAGGTCTTTGGTGTTATTTTCTTAGCGCTTAGCAAAATAAAATTAAATTCACAGAAAATTTTCTAAAAATGAATGCAAAAAAATGAAACATATTTGAAGAAGAAATAAAAGTATATACAGATCCATACTAACCCTCTTAATATATTTTTTTAATATTGTATAATAATGTTGAAAAAAAAATTAAGTGGAGCATATTTTTGGGAGTAATTTGCATTCATAAAATACGGCATACGTTACAGCGTCATAATATATGAAATTGTATGGAAACTTTAGATATTTTAACGGCATATGAGTGTTCTAAATAATTTTTTTTCTTTTTTTTAATTATTATAAGAAAATTTTATGTAGAAAAATAATTAAAGAATATTCAGTAACAATTTGATATAAATTGGAGCAAAGAAACTATTTTATTGCAACCTTTAAAGGTTTTTAAAGCTTTAAAGATTTATTTGAGCTGTTTAATGCTACCATAATAATGTTGCAGATACTGAAAACTATCTTCATGAATAGGTAGCCTCGAATTTCACCTACTAAATTACATCTATTGATGGAAACTCAGACTTCTAGAATTCTTCAAAAAATATGATTTTCTTCTGGTCTATATAAAGCGGGAACAAACAATGAAAAATACTTCCCTGAGGCTATTTTTAAGAATTTATTTTTGGAGAAAATCTTTTTAATTTCACATCAACCTACAAATTATATACGGCTATTATACGGTCTGGATTATCTCATTGCGAAGGACAAATATCAGTCAAGTACAGTATTTTAAAAAGTTAAAAGAGTTTCTTTGGAAAACAATCGCAAGTAGAGGGAAAAGCTCATGCAAGATTTATTGAATTTCACTAAAAAGTCGACACTGATTTTTCCTAGGCTTATGTTCAAGGAAGAGATGCATATTTGGGTGCCTATTCTAGGTAAAATGCTGTTTTGGCAATCGAAAGTCTTTACCATATTAAAAATGTTACTATTGACCTTGTCGCATTGAATGTACATATATAGCAATGGTCAGACCTATTTTAACCTACGAATGCCAATTATGATAATCGCTCAGAAGAAGCTAACATGGCGGATTAAAAATTTTGCCTAAATCATCATTAGTAATGATTTGATGTCGCCATGGTCTAGCAGGTAATTATGTTGGCTGATCAGATAACAGCAAATCTCAGCTTAGGTTTCTAAAAAAAAACAATATTTCCTTTGGCGACTGTGTCTTCTGGCAAAAACTCTGAGTGTAAAATAAAATTTGTCATGAAAAGTTTCTCAAATATCTGTCGTACGCAGTGGATATTAAAAATAACACAAACAGCATGGATGGGGTAAAATGATTGGTTGTAATCCTGACTTGAAGGTTGCAATGAGCAATTAAGTAAGCGCGTACTATACCCATATTGGCATTGAAAAGTAATTTTTTTGCTTCTTTTTACTGCATCTTTATTATAAGAGCAGGACAGAGGCATTTCAAGAAAATATAAAACATCCATTGCGAAAGGAATGAGTTTGAAGAAGTGGTGTAATCCTCGTACGTTGTCGCTCAGATTTTCACAGATGGTTAGAAACTGTATGGAACTGTGTGTTGTGGAATCTTTCGAGAGTCTGAGGGCATAGCTTGATACACAAGGTTATCGGACTGCTGCGTCTTTCAGACGACAGTGTAGGCAATAAAAGCTGCTGTAAGGATTAGGAGGAATAAAAATCAATGACGATTTCTAACTGCCTCAGGAATCTCAATGTGGTATGGACACAGTACGAGATTCATATCATATGACTACAGGGTCTTAGTTATATTCCAAGTAACTATAGCGTAAATGAACAATCCAGTCATAGTACAACCAACGAACTCTGCGGACAGTTCTCTGTATTGGGAAGTTAATTAGATTCTATTAAGACCGGGTGTATGGCTTGGAAAACGGGAAGTATTTGCAAATTTTGCATGTTGTGGTTAGCTCTACAGTCTAGGCATTGTGAAAAGTTTATAAATGTGCCGCCCTTGATGTATAACATTGCAAACACCCCAATGTGAGCATCTGAATAGCTTGAAAGCAGTATTCTATCCAAGGCTTTAAAGCTCGTACACATAGAGTGACTGGCGAAGTATAGGAGAAGAGATGATGAGCCTAATCGGTACGAACAGGCTTAAGTCTGCGGCAGTGTTATGAAAACGAAAAATAGAGAGTGTATTGCTTTCACATCGCTTAACATTAAAATTCTAAACAAAAGCTACAAAAACAAAACAATGGAACCTGTTACAAAGTATCGTACAGCTTAATATAACAACAAACACCAGCATAAAAAAATGGTAAACAAGTAAACAAAAATACACAAACAACACTACAATAATAAATGTAAACAACGATGTTTACATTTATAGAGATTTCGAGAAGTCGAAGTCATGAACGTTCGCCTTCAAGAACATTCATCAGACTGTTTACCCTGCCTTATAAAAGGGAAGACAAAGCAGGCGACTGAGTTAGTGAAGATCAGTCAGTCTTGTGTGAAGACGCGGTATTTTTGAAGAGAGTAATCGTGGTTTGAAGATCTGTCGAATAATTGCCTAGTTATTGTCTATGCTAAGGTTATAAACAGAGGAATAACAAACAAAGCAATTGTTGTTATTTACATAAAGTTGTGAACAGTGGCACGCACACAGAATTGTGCGAATAATAAAGAATTTTTAATTAAAACTAAACACAAAATTGTTTTTATTTTTATTTGCAATCTACGAGCTTATATTTTAAACGTTTTTAAAAGGTAAAAACGTAACAATATCTTTAAATTCCAAGACTCTCAAGGTTGTTTGACTGTTCGTAATGATTTGAATAGGTTAGAGGACGTGTACTTGTCAATTAAGACAAGTCCAGTACCCGGAGGTCGAATTGACCCATTGTACAACGTCCTAGTTTCTCACACCACTTATGTTGTGTGTGTTCATTTTATACATGAGTGGTGGGACCTACAGTTTACAGCCGACTCCGAACGACAGATTTTTTTGAGGAACTTTTCCATGGCAATTTTATTTACTCTGAGTTTTTGCCGGAAATCTGCTGAGAGAGTGGGGTGTTGTCTATTGATTCCCATGATATAGAAACCACTTTCTGTCAAGGATTTGAATCCATAGTTGAAGAGGCGGTGGTATATAGCAGCGTGCAATAATCACTGGCGATAAATATATGAATTTCTGTCTGCTAATATGAAATAAAAGCCAGATGGCCTTTTAAGTACAACGTCAAAACTTGGCTACCATTCGGTCATTCAAAGAAAGGTTCTTTAAGCTTAATCTTAGAGCTCTTTTTTCGATGATTTTATTCTATTGTAAATACATCTTACCTATTATAACTTAGGTTGCATGTAACACATTATATATATTTGGCGTGACTTTAAGCCTTTAGTGGGTGTAATTCATGATTTATAATCAAATATTTCTCTTTTCATTATTATTATCGTGTTTTTTTTTTCTATTTTTCCCTTTAGACTATGACCCCACATAACTTTAGATCTCCATAAGTCTGATTGTCAACAAAAATAATTCATCTGCAGCACAACATGTTGAAAGATCTTTAACATGCAGTTGCAGACAACGAAAATAAAAAATCGTTTCGTTAAGCTAAACTGGCATGATGCACTTGTAAAACACAACACAGCACGTAGACATGTTACAGTAGCTACAGAAGCAGAAGATGGAAATCATAAAGAAGGAGAGGGAAATAAACCTTTTTGAGTGATTGCAGGTACTCATAGACAGCAACTGTTTCTAGGAAATATTACCACAAGAAGAAAAAAAAAGAGAAAATCATGGAAAATCAACAGCAGCTTTAAGTGGTAAAGTAAACAGTAACAGAAGAAACAACAACATCAGTTTGGTTTTAAGATATTAAAATTGAGTTGTAACGTTTTCTACGTCTGAAGAAAAACAAGTGAAAATTTCACAAGTACTTTACCATACCCATACCAACTTATGCATTCACGTTCGTTTTATACAGGAGTCACAAAGCTACTGTTTATCTAACAATTACTTTTATAAACAAACAAATAAACAAACAAACAAACAAATAAATGAACATGCAACAGCAAATAATAAAGATCTTTTGAATGATCATCATGATGATCATTATCTCTCTCTGGGCCATGAAAAGACTGCTGCTGCCTAACTGCCTGGCCTCTCAGTTAAAGGTGCCAAAGGTTTACGTAGGTTATTTACATATTTGATGAATAAACAAGAGAACGAATGATTGAATAAATGACTGAGTGACTGCCTAAGTCACTGTCTGTTATAATGACAGTCTCAATATTTAACTGACAGCTTATTGTTGTGACTATATTTAGCTTAGTTTGTTGTCACTCTTTGTATTTGTTTAACTCCATTGAGGTTTATTTCACTTCTGCTTTATTACTTGGCCGGTTGGCTGGTTAAGCATGCGCACATCATCATGATAATTTACTGCTTCATAACACTTGACATCATAATACTGGAATACAGGTTTTTTTCTGTTATTGTCATCTGCTTGCCAACTGACTGTGTGACTGCCTGGCTGACTGGTCAAAAATGTGTTTGAAAATTAAACACATAATATTTGCTTATCATCTTACAGAGAAACTATGGAAAATATGTCATTTAAATGTAAACTTTGTTACATGATATCCATGATCCACGATTAAATAAAGGAGTGGAATTGAGCTGTAAAATAAGGTTAACGGTTAGATGGCAATGAGGTAATTTTGGCTACTGCAGGCCAAGAAGTACTTAATAATGTTTGGTTTTAATCATATTGCTACTTTTTTACCTTTTAAAAACGTTTAAAATATGAGAAACGTTTAAAATATAGAAGTCGCCGTGGTCTAGTAGGTAGTGTGTTGGCTTATTAGATGAAAAGCGAGGGTACGAGGCCCAGGCCTGTCATCAAAATAAAATACAAAAAGTATTCCTTCGGCGACTTCCTCTCAGCAGATTTCTGGCAAAAACTCGGTGAGTATATAAAATTGCTATGAAAAGTTTCCCAAAAATCTGTCGTTCGGAGTCGACTTTAAACTGTAGGTCCCACCACTCATCTATAAAATTAACACACACAACATAAGTGGTGTGAGACACTAGGTCGCAATCCTGACCGAAGGGTTGTAATTACAAATTACGTACGTACGTTAAAATATGAGCTCGTAGATTGAAAATAAAATAAAAATAAATTTGCGTTTAGTTTTAATTAAAATCCTTTATTATTAGCACACTTCTGTGTGGCACTGTTCACAACTTGATGTAAACAACAACAATTGCTTTTCCTTGTTATTCCTCTGTTTCCACCCTTTGCATAAACAATAACAATTACTAGACAATTGTTCGACAGATCTTTGGAACGGAGACCTTCAAACCGCGATTACTGTCTTCAAACACACCGCGTCTTCACACAAAACTGACCGAACTTCACTAACTCTGTCGTCTGCTTTGGCTTGCCTTGTATATGGCAAAGTAAACAGTCTGATGAATGTTCTTGAAGGCAAGCGTTCATGACTTCGCCTTCTCGAAAACGCTATAAATGTAAATATTGTTGTTTAAGTTTATATCGTAGTGTTGTTTCTGTATTTTTGTTTACTTGTTTACCATTTTTTATGCTGGTGTTTGTTGTTATATAAGGCAGTGCAATAATTTGTTCATTGTTTTGTTTTTATACCTTTTGTTTATAATTTTAATGTTAAACGGAGTAAAAGCAAAACACCAGTATCTAAATTTTTTCATTTTCGTAACAATATTTTTAATGCTGTTGACCTCCTTAATGGTAATTTTAAAATTAAATTAGAATAAATGGACAATCCTATCCTATGGTATCCACTGGTAATTACATTGTGCTAATTGCACCTTTTGATTCATATATACTAAGAACTTTATAAAGCCATAGACATACATACAGTAAGCATCAAAAGGAAGTGTATACTAAATAAAAAATTCTAATAATCACCATACCCAACTTTTACCATTTAAGGAGAGTGCATGAAAAAATTTGTTAATATTTCGAATTTTTTTTAATTTTTGTTTTTGTTTCGATTTTAAAAGCAGGCAATGAAACAATTTTAAAATAAAATAATTTGTGTACAGTTCTTTTAGGAGCTTACTGTACATACATAATTTGTCAGTTCAGCCCTTTAGTCAGGATTACAACCTATCCTTTGGACACCACTTATACTATGTTCAGACATGCACTTTTATTGAGTAAATATTCTGTTTATTGATTACAATATTTTAAGTGTTTAGACATAACAATATACGCAGTTCAGCTGCTTATTCAATATTCATTTGACAGCTGGTATACAAAAGTGGTTGTGTCAACAATATTGTTTTTTTTTTCGTTGTTGACATTTTAGTTGTCAAATATCAACAGAAAGTGTTCGGATAATTGTAATATGCGCACTGAACATACTTCTGACAGTGCTGCACTTTAAGTTTTACTCAATATTATAACAATTTGCGTATTTACTACGCAATTATTAATTGACATTTTATATGAAATAATGAGATCAATAATGCCGTTTATTGCGATTTACTCAATATAAGTACATGTCTGAACATAGTATTATGTTGTGTGTGATAATTTTGTACGTGAGTGGCGGAACCTATAGTTTAAAGTTGACACCGAACTGGAGTTAAAACCATGGCCTCACGTCTAATAAACCAACACAGTACCTCTGAAAATCGCTGGGGATAATTTCTAAGTAAAACAATGACAGCCTGTGCTTATTCGTTTTTACAACTTTCGGAAAGTCATTGTTAGATATTCTCAGTTGTTGGACGTCTATAACGAGAAGCCAGTGTCCCATTATAAGATGGATAATCTTCCCAATATTGATATTTAATTGCTATTGAAATCGTCATGTATACATTAAGAGCCAGATTTGTGTAGATTTTCTTACACTGCCTTCACGTTCTTATCCCGTATTAGTGTATGAGAGGAGACTGTGTGAGATCTTATTAGCTTGTATCACACGAGAGATATGCCAGTCCCACATATACTATTAATTCGAATTTGTTCCAGAAATTGAAATTGTTCCTTAATTTTATTTGTATGTACAGAAACCTATGTTGGGTTAACTGCCCAGAAGCACTACATACATAATACATAATTGGCCATTACAACCCTTCAGTCAGGATTACGGCCTAGCTTCTCACACCACTCATGTTGTGTATGTTCATTTTATATATGAGTGGCAGGACCTACAATTTAAAGTCGACTCCGAACGACTGATTTCTGAGAAACTTTTCATGGCAATTTTGTCGCCGAGGAGTAGCCAAAGAAATATTTTTTCATATTCCGTTTTGATGTCTGACCTGGGATTTGAACCGTGGCCTTACTAGACTATTGCGACCAGAGGCACTAGGCATTCTTTAATAATCTTTGATGCTTTGCCTATTAATATATCTTGAGATATATTTCTTTTATCTTTAAAGTCCTCATTCAGAACTATATTTTAACAGAACACCCGATATTTAAACTTAATACCCCAATGAACACTTAGCTGGTATTTATTACAAGGTGTTTTGTCTGTTGTCTGTTGTTCGTTGAAGTCGCCATAGCAAGTATGCAGTGTGTTTGCTTATTAGGCGTGAGGCCACGGTCTAAAACCAACCTCAGACACGAAAGAAGTATTTCTTCGGCGCCATCCTCTATACAGTCTTCTTACAAAAACTCTGAAAATAAATAAAATTGCCATGAAAAATGTTCTCAAAAACCTGTCGTTCGGAATCGAATTTAAAATGCAAATGTGGTGGTGGATATGCATAAATTTAACACACGCAACATAAGTGCTGTGAGAAGCGAGGTTGTAATCCTAACTAAAGAGTTGTAATGTTCAATTGCAACATGTTTTTGCTAACCAAATGTTAGCGTGCTGTCCAAGCTCTGACAATTTCGATCGAATCGTGAATATATTCCTCGGAAGACCAATTCTTCAAAGAAAATTTAAATTTTATTTCAAAAGTCATGTATTAAAGAAATAGAAAGAAAAAATCGAAATGCCTGCCTATGTAGCACAGTGTAACTTAGAGAAGCAGCCATGTGTAAACAACAACAACAACAAATACAGATAAAATTCATAGAGGGGGATAAAAGTCTGTAACACAAATATAGAGAGACACATTTTATTACTTTTAAAATATGATGAGGCCTTTACAGTAAGAAAAAAAAGTACTGCCAGTTGTAATTTTAATCTGTATATATACAACAACAGCAATAACAATAACAATTTTCTAGGTAACAATTTCAGTTATAGTTGTTGATATTTTATTTTGCATTGTTCTTAGCATTGTTGCCAGTGGCAGCGCCAGAGCTATGCCATGCCATGCCATTATCTGCTGCAATTCCATTGAACTTTTGTGTGAAAGTCTCGCCTAGATAGACGAGCAAGAAAGTAAAGAGAAGAAGGAAATTGGAAGGCATATCCAGGATTTTTTTAAAAAAATGGTAAACGACATAGGCATTGTCAGCGGCATGGGTACAAACGTAGACAGACTTAGTAAAATAACGCCAAAGGACAACAACAAAGGAGTACAAGTATGTTGCACAGGAGATTGTGTTCAAGTAAGTGTAACGAGAGTTTCAGAGTGGGTGTACCCCTATGTATGTATGTGAGCTAAAGCGTGGGCTGTATGGATTGTTTTAAAGCAGAAATGAGCAGCCCAGCCGAGTAGAAGTATGGTTTACTGCCACTATTTTCGCTGCAGCTACTGAAAACCTATGAAGTCTTGTTGTTGTGTTATTTTATTCTTTAGTTTTTAAGCGTTTCTCTCTCCATTCTGACTTTAATATCGAGTTTCTTGGTGTTTTTCTCCATTCTTTCACTGCCTAGTCACTTGACACATTGGCCCACAAATGCATTCTTTGGAACCAAAATCCTTTTTTTTTGCTTAAGCTGGTTGCCTGCTGCCTGCCATTACAGACTTCACAGCTCACAGAACCAACAACAAACATCCTTTTAAGCTTAATGTTAACGTTCGTTTTTTTGCTTCTACTTCTTCTGCTTCTTGTTATTTTCAAATGACTTTTCTCCTTGGCTGAATTCAGAATTCTCGTTATATGATGAGTATTTCCTTTTCCTTTTCTTTCTATTTCTATTTCTGTTTCTGTTTGGTTTTTGTTTTTGCTTTCATGTGTACATATTCTCGTATTTATTTAAGTCATTTCGATTTTGTGTCAACGCCATTCTTGTCTATGGCTGTTTGAGCCTTTTGGCATATAATGGAACACAAAGTGGAGTGGAGTGGAGTGGAGTAAAGTGAAGTGACGTGAAGTGTAGAGCATAACAATTTAGAAAATTTTAAATCGTATATACGTACGATACGTATGATTTTCTTTTATAGGAAAACAGGTAGAAATAGTTGTACACAGTGAGGTATATTACTTAAGTACTCTGAGGTACCCTGAAAGATATTTTTGGTACCTTCTTAATTTTTTAAGAAGTATCTTCCATCTGAACAATGTCACATGGAAGTTCGATGTTTTCTTTGTTTCCTTTTCGTATGGTTGTCGCCGTTGACTGGTAGGTAGAGTGTTGGCTTATTACACGTAAGGCCTCGGTTCAAACTCCAGGTCAGGCATCTCCTGCTGAACGAAATATAACAAAATATTTCTCCGGCGACATCCTCTCAGCAGATTTCAGGCAAAAACTCTGAGAGTCAAATAAAATTGCCATGAAATGTTTCTCAAAAAAATCGCAGTCGACTTTAAACTGTAGGCCCCTTTACTCATGTATAAAAATTAACGCACACAACTTAAGTGGCGTGAGAAACTAGGTTGTAATCCTGACTGAAGGGTTGTAATTACATATTATGTGTGTATGTATGGGTCTGTCCGAAGAAACTGAATCGATTAGGTAGAGAAAGTAAAGTAACACTCTCCTGAATCGTTTGGTAATTCTCTGCCTATGATGCTGTTGGCGTTAGAATCCTTTTGTTGAGAGGGAGCGATTGCTTAGGAAGATATTTTCAACGAAAGGACGATAAAGGTAGGCAAATACTTTTCTCAAATCAAGTGTTGTGTCTTTTACATATTCTCAAATCAAGTGGGATAAAGGCAATCGAAACTTTTGTTGGAAAACTACCATAAAAGGAAATATGTGTCGTACATCAGCCTATCTGACAGTCAAAGTGCCACTGTTATGAGATTTAATTGAAGATAGAATAGCAGTGTATGGACTGAATCTGCTGAATAGAGAAAATAAGTTCACCTTCTTTTGACTCCCAGTTTGTGAGGAAATTCGCCGCAACGAACAAGCAGATGAGCCTGCTAGGAGGGGAGGCTTACACTGATGGAGTCAGAATCTTTCTGTGTTCAACTAAAGGGAATACAAAGAAAGGAAAAGAGTCCACCTAAACCAACAGGGTTTGGGACCATCAACACCTTTGCTGGGAAACCAAAATAAGGGGAGATTTGAATTCAACATCTGGCTATTCAGAAATAAACTGAGGTTGTTAACCTTCTTTTGACAGAACACTGCAGACTCAAGGAAAACTTATACAGAATGGGGGTTGTCTCATGCTGGCCATGTAGATTCTGTGATGATAATTATGAATCTTTGGAACACATTATTGGAACCCGCATTTATGCATTCCAGCGAGAAACTCCTGAGACTAAAGGAAGGAGAAATGTCTTTGATTCCACCAAAACAATCACTGTAAGTAGTATTGTCTTGAGGACTATAGAACACTGATGACTGTAAAATAATATCTTCGTCGGTGTAACATGGTACGATTTTGAAACAAAGCTATGGTCGGAGCGTCTTACAAGCGGAAGCGACTTACATGAGTCAATGCAAACGTTTTTAAAAGCTCTTTTTCTTTTCGATTTGTTAGTACCTATGAAACACGAGGCAATTGAGTAGCAGAGGCCTCTCTCGTGCGACAGAACTAGCACTCTACAAGACGTTCCTTCTCACCGTGCTTCTTTATGGAGCAGAGGCATGGACCCTATTAAGCACTGATGCAGCAGCCTTGAGAGTATTCGAGAGAAAACACCTACGTAAGATCTTTGGTTCAGTGCGAGTTGGCGACGATTTCCGCATCCGATCCAACAGTAAGCTGTATGAGTTCCTCAACAATATGAACGTTGTTTAGCGTACTAACATCTAGTGGCTGCGCTGGCTCGGCCATGTCGTTCGAATGGGTCTTTAATGCAGGGATTTGCGGATGTCGGCGAGAGGACGACCTTGTTTGCATTGGAAGGACCAAATCGAGACCAAGTGGCTTCGGCGTGCAAGAAGCAGAGGCGCCTGGAAGGATGTGTTAATACAGGCCGAAATCCGTTAATCGGGTTTTAATGCTCATTTATGTAAGTACCTATGCAACAGGAGGTACCTTCTTCAGGTACCCGTTGAATTATACTCTCTTACTAGCATCATTGTCTTTAGTTTACACATTGCTTAGTATGTGTCACTAAGACATTCGATTTTCATTTTCCATACCGTTGCTGTTTCTATTGCCATTTCCAGCCATTTTCCCAGTCAGTTATTACTGCAGCAGCTGTTGCTGAGATTATTGTTGTTGCTCTTCTTGTTGTTGTTGTTGTGATATTAAAGACATTTTTTGTTGTTGTTGTTGTATCTCTTACATATTCTTAATCAACAACTTTGTTGTGTTGTTGCTCTTTCCGTATTTTTCCATATTTTTTCATGGGATTTGTTTGTTTGTGTTGTATGTATTGTATGTAGTAGTTTAGTTGGTGAACAGGAAATGAAAAATAGTATGCAAGTGATCGTGTGTGTGTATATGTGTGTTATGCGTTTGTATGTCCATTTAAAGTCTTTGTCCTGTGATTATAATTTGTTATGACTTTCTTTCTTTCTTTTGCTTTCAAGGATTTCTTTACTTTCTCTCTGCCATTCTCTTTAGCTCTTTTGTGTTATCTCTTTAATAATTTCTATGTTGTTGTTGTTGTTATTGCAACATAACGTAGCCTTAACGTAAATCGTTGCAATTGAGGTTACTGGAGGTCGTTGAATATCTGTGCCTTGCTTCTTCTGCTTCTTATTTTTTTTTTGTAAGTTCTTCTGCAGTAATAATGGCAGGCAAAAACAATAAAAATAATGAAAACATAAAGAGACGCAAGAAGAAGAAGTAAAAAAAACCAAAACAAGATTTTAAAGTCACCATATGTTTTGCAAAGAATGGAAATGGAAATGGAATTGAAGCACGTCTAAATTAAACGTGTTGAACAGAATTGAATCGTTTTTTTTTAGATTGAAAAATAAAAAAATTAAATTGAAAATAAAAATCCAAAATAACAGCAATTTTCAGAACAAATTTAAAATCTTTTTATTTCAATAAGAAATCCCCATTAATATCCACTTAAGCTCCATCTCTTGGCCTTTGTGTAGCCTGTGAACAAAAGTTCAATAAACAAACAATGAAATTTTATAAAAGGATTGAACAAGTTTTCGTCTTTATAGTCCTACTTATGAAAATTTAAATGAGTTTTCTTTTCTCTTTGTAATGCCAATACATGCTCTTTGTTAATGAAAAATAGAAACGAAAAATTTTTCTTTCACTCACAATTACTTACGAACAGTAGGTATTAAAAGCTTTTCAGAAGTAATTTTTTAAGACCCTTCTTTGATTTCATTTTCAACAGAAAAAAACTTTTTTCTTTAAAATGTCTGGTGCCTTGGTAACTCGTTTAAAACCCAAAAAGGCAATGAAAAACAATTTTTTTTTAATAATGAATAAAGTATAATGAAAGGAAAATTGTGATAGACGAACTTCGAAAAAATTAAATTTTGAAAGAAAAAAAATTAAATCTACAAGGTATAGTCATTCTTCATATAAAATTTCTTTGTCAATATATTTGTCTGAAGCTCTTTCATTGATACAGCAAATATCTCCTCGGAACTTAAAAAAGAAATAGTAATCCTCTAATGAATCTTCTCAGTTTTTGGAACATACACACTTAATTGGTCAGTAAAACCCTTCAGTTAGGATTACGACCTAGCTTCTCACAACACTTATGTTAAGGGTCATAAAATTTATATATGAGAGGCTAGACCTACAGTTTAAAGTCGTCTCTGAACGACAGCTTTTTAAGAAACTCTTCATGGTAATTTTTTATTTACTCACACGATTTTTGCTAGAAATCTGCTAGAGGAAGTCGCCGAAGAAATATTTTTCATATTTCGGTTTGTTGGAGATGTCTGAACTAGGGTTTGAACCATAGCCTCACGTCTAATAAGCAACACATTACCTATTAGACTACGGCGACTATATATTCGTTGAAAACGATGAATGAGTCATGGTTGTGGTTTTGTCTTTGACAAAACAATTTTGCTAAGTAATGGTAGCTGGGAAGGTGATTTATCATGATGTAAAAACCGGACGCATGTGCCTATAAATCAATGAATCTTTAACCTGTTGTCAATGGGTATCTTTAAGCGATGGGATCGTTAATTGGATCAAAAAAATGCTCAAAACGGGAGTCTAACACAGACGAGCCTGGCTATGAGTGGAAGTATATATAGGAGTATGTGGCGTACATTATCACAAATTACAGCTGATAACTATACTTTCGTTGGTGTCAGTAAATCCTAATTTATCTTGGCTGATATCGGCTAATATCAGCAAAATTAATGTCAGTCTAGAGATCAAGCATAGGATCACTCGTGTCAACAAGTGCTTCTTTGCTCTTAATAGACAATCAATGCACAATTGAACGACGAAACTAATACTTTATGAAATGCTCAAACTCCACGTGCTTCTTTATGGCGCATAGACATGAACCTTATTAAGCACTATTGTCGCAGTCTAGAGAGTATTCGGCAGAAAAGTCCTACATAAGATCTTCGGTCCAGTGCGGGTTGGCAATAATTTCCGCATTCGATCTAACAATAAACTGTATGGGCTACTCAACCACATGGATATTTTGCAGCACATTAATATCCAGCCGCTGAGTCCGCCATGTCGTTCGGATGGAAGAGATTGTCTAGGACAATTCTTGCAAACAGGTACGATTATGGTCTCTAAAGGCAATTAAATACCAGGGACATTTCTCGTTCAACGAAATTAAAACTCTACAAGTCTCTCATCTTTCCCGTGTCTTTTTATACGCTTGCAGCCTTGAGTGAGTGTATTCGAGGGAAGAAGTTCTACTTAAAAGTTTAAGCCTCGTGCGACCCATCCGATCCAACAATGAGCTGTAGAAACTTCTCAACGACATGGACGTTATGCGGGGCATTATAATTTAGCGGCTGTGTTTCCTTAGCATCATCGTACGGATCTAAGAGGATATTTTGGCGATACAGTTATATTAAAGTGAAGTCACCTTAGTCTAGTAGGTAGTGTGTTCATGATTCAAACTACTAGTCAGACATCTCCAACCAAACGAAATCTGAAAAAATATTTCTTCGGTGACTTACTCTCAGCAGATTTTTGACAAGAACTCTGAGAGTATAAAAATTTTCATGAAAAGTTTCTCAAAAAATCTGTCGTTCAGGGTCGACTTTAAACTGTAGGTCCCGCCAACTTAGGTCATAATCCTGACTGGAGGGTGGTGATGGCCCAAAAAAAAAACTTATATTAAAGTGGCAAAGCTGCGCTGGCTTGTACTTGTCTTTCGAATGGATAAAGATGCTCCGGCGAAGAAGCTCTGTCATCGATTGGTGTGACCAACTAACAAAGGCGTCTGGAAGGAAGTGATAAAACGAAATGCGATGAACGATGAAGTTGTTAAGGTCGACTAAGTAAGTAAGTAGAAAGGGTGACGTAGGGGTATATTTCCAGTAGCATGCTTCCACTTAGAGACCCATTCTATATATTATGTAAAAAAGAGGAAAAAGATTTAACAAAAAAATCAGAACTAAATGCTGATAGAGCTGACTAGCTTATTCGATGTTGTGTCACCACAACAGGCCGCTATGCGTGATCAAGTGACGTTTGGTATCAAAACTATCACTATACCAATATCTGCTTACACTTCCAAGACATTGAAGTTTTCATACAGTATTGTATACTCGTTACCAGTCTCTTTTTGTATACGTTGTGTTGTGTTCATAGAAATCATTGGCATTCACTAGGTCTCAATCGATTTGGCCAAGCTAAACAACCGGTTTATTTATGGCATAGATTTTAAATATTACTACTTACATAATTTGGTCATTACAACCCTTTAGTCAGGATTACGACCTACTTTGTCACACCACTTATGTTGTGTGCGTTAATTTTATACATGAGTGGCGGGACCACTCCGAACAACAAATTATAAGAAACTTTTCATTGCAATTTTATTTGCTCTCAGAGCTTTTGTAAGGCATCTGCTAGTACTACTACTACTACTCCAATAAATTTTAATTTAATTTGATAAAAAAATTTAATTTAATTAAATGGCCTACATTAGGTTCAGTTTATTTTCATTTCATATCCATTCAACCAATAAACTTCTCCTTGACCTTTCACGTGATTGAAAATAACTTAAGACTGAAAAGCGCTTTGGCTTGCCTTTTAAATTATTTTTCTTGTTAATAATTTCATTCACCTTTTAATACTGTTTTCTATTCATATTTAAATTTCTTCTTATTCGTAATCGTATTCGTATTCCTAGTGAACAAGTGTAACAAAGAAGTTCTTGAATTGAACATCAGGCTAAATTGAACGTAAGAACAGATTCACCTCAATTCATTTCTATTTACTCACTTCATCACTTTTTCTTTTATTTTCTCAGTATTTTTCTTTACTCTCGGAAAGAAAAAAAAACCCAGACCATTTCTTGTAGGTGAGTGTATGTGAAAGCGTTTAAATTTAAAAAAAAAATTTCTTTTTCTTTTCATGTTCATAAAACTGCTGCTGCTCTAATTCTGTTTAACAAATAGATTTAATAAATAAAACCAAACAATACCGAGAGTTGAAGACAAATACAAGAAGAAAAAAAAAACATAAAGAAACAAGAAGAATAAGATGTAGAAGTAGAATATAAAAAAAAAGAAAACAGAAAATTATATGAGACAACATACAGAGCAAAAGTATAATTTTTTAAACAAATTTACACTCATAATTCCTGTGCTTTTGTACTCCCTCCTTCTATCTCTCCCACCCTCTCTGTATGCCGTATATGGGGAGAAGGTTTATTTTCTCTAATAAAATAAAGAAAACACAACAAATGAAATATTTTTTTTAAAGAATTACAAGTAAATAGAGCAACAGTTTGTATAAAAGTATAACGACGACAAAGCACACTCGCATACAAATATGGTACGGCTTATGGATATGGGGACTTGGCATAGAAAAATAAGGGGAGTTTCATATGCAATCTAATTCTCGTATAGGACTGCGACCATAAGATTTATTTTACAGCCCTTAGTCTATCCAGGGTATCTGTGTTCTTCTCAAAACTCATCATTCGTTGTCGACAAGGAAAGTTCCCTGTCCAGAACCTAATATGCCTCCTTTCTTAATTGGTTATTACAACCCTTTCAGTTCAGGATTACGACCTCTATCAGTCTGTGTCACGATCTTGGGTAATTTACATACATACCCACATAATTTGGTCATTACAACCCTTGCAATCAGGATTACGACCTAACTTCTCATACCACTTATGTTGTGTGCATTAATTTCATATATGAGTGGCGGGACCTACAGTTTAAAGTCAATTCCGAACGACAAATTTTTGAGAAACTTTTCATGGCAATTTTATTACTCTCAGAGTTTTTGCCAGAAATCTGCTGAGAAGAAGTCGCCGAAGAAATATTTTTTTTAAATTTCGTTTTGATATCTAACCTGGTATTTGAACCGTGGCCTTACGTCTACTAAGGCAACACAGTACCTACTGGACTACGGCCACCTATCCAGCACCTATTAAGATTAATCGGTCATAGTTATGATTACGACCTAGCTTCTCACACCATCCATGTTCGACTCCGAACGGCAGATTTTTGTGAATCGTTTCATGACAATTTTATTTTACTCCCAGGGTTTCCTTTGTCAGAAGAATGTTGAGAGGCAGTCGCCATAGGAAATATTTTTTAGGCTGATTTTTGATCCATGCCCTTAAGTCTAATAAGCCAACACACTATCTACTAGGCAGCTAATATGCACCTCTGGTTTTTTTTTTTTTGGAATTCATTTGTGCCTTATAGGTTCTAAATATGTGTTCTAATAATTCATTCACATCATCACATAAAAACCATGTTGGATTCGAAACAATTTCGGAAAAACTGTTTCTTCAGTCTATATTGGCCTCTCAAAAGGCCACTTACTATACTCAGATTACTTTCGAAATATAATTAAAACCTCCCCCTGATTATTCAACAAACGCTCAGATTTCCTCACACCCATGAGGCTGGAATATTGCTAAGTAAAGAAGGGAAGTAAAAGAGTAAATCCGACATCCTTGGCTAACGTAATCGTAAGCTGATGATTAGAAGCCCAAAAATTGTTGGTGTAGTTCGCAATCTCCAATCCAATCACCTTCGCTTCTAATTGCCTGCGACAAGGAAGTTGGAACTCAAATCAGGGTTCTTAAAGCTCTTGTAGGCCCATCTTGGTAACATCGTGCAAGGTTATAAATAGATTGCTTTTCAACTATTCTGCCTCTAAATGTATTCATTTCCTATGTGATACATAATATCGATCATTATAGGCAAGAAAACATAATTCTTCCCGAATCCAGTCTGAATGTCTCAGAATGACAAACGTGCATCACTTGTGTAACAGACGAGACAAAGAAATTGTCTGTCAAGATTTTAAATATGCTGCTGGCTAAAGAATACTAATTGAAATGCCATCGGCTCCCTCATCCTAGGCGCTATCACCCCTCCATGTCGTATTCGGCAAGACTTTCGCCGCTTTACGGACATCGTGACGCTTATCAGTGTTAAAAGATTTCGGCTTAAGACGGGCAATTACCCAGGACCACCGTAGTCTAGTAGGTGGTATATTGGCTTATTAGACGTGAGGCCACGGTTCAAATCCCAAGGCAGACATCTCCAACAAAACGAAATACGAAGAAATATTCCTCTGCGACTTCTTCTTAGTAGATTTCTGGCAATGAAAAGTTTCTCAAAAATCTGACATTCGCAGTCGACTTTAAACTGTATGTGCCGCCACTCATGTATAAATTTAACACAAGCACAACATAAGTGGTGTAAGAAGCTAGATCGTAATCCTGACGGAAGGGTTGTAATGACCAAATTATGTACGTAGGCTGATAGAGCATACTTAATTGCTTATTTCCGGCAACATAAACCGTTATTGATAATAGATCGGTATCAGAGTCATCATGATATTGTGCAGTTGTCCTATTAGACCCATTGCATTGCAACCGAATGATATGTGGTTAATTTGGAACAATCTTTCCAACTCCCAAGCACCTGACGCATGTTGACATGTTTAAAGGCCAAGACTGCTTTCAATTATTCAATAGAAAAAATATGCAAACGCTGCAGGCATTCAGCAATAATTACCACAGAGCCATATCGAATACGTTAGCAGCAGTGATCTGTGGAGGTCTACGAACACATCTAAAAGGGAGAAATTGGCTGTGGGTAGGGCGTGATATTAGAAAGAATCCTAACAATATGAGGAAGATTACGCTAAAGTGGAATCTTTAAGGTTTAAGGAGCTGTAGCCGGCCAGAAAATATCTGCAGAAATGCTAAACTCCAGGAACAAGGACACTTCAAACTTAAAACAATATCAGCAGCTGGTGTAAGACTGGAAGCCATATACTCCCTAGTGTAATGAAGAAAAAATATTCATACCCAATGGTTAATACATTCCAATCAACCTCCCTGTACTCTCTGCAAACCACAAAATTTCATTGACATATGGAACCCTTTGCTGTATTACACACAAAAAAAGTGGTTCAAATACTCGTAGTCATACAATTTATTTAAAAAATTTACACAGAAAAATATATAAAAAGAGAGAGCAAAAACATAAACAAAAAAGGAAAAAAAAGCTTCAAATCTTTGTTGTATTAAACAAAATGAGAGGAACAACACGTTAAGCGGATTAAATTTAAAATAAAGAGAACTACAGCACACACACACACACACACATATATATATATATATATATATATATATATATATACAAATAAAACGGAACACATTTAAATACTCAAATAGACAGTTATAAAAATGCAGCTATACATACATACATACATAGCATATACAAGCACATGAGCGTATATGTATACATGCATACATGTATAGGTATGAGTATTAATATTTAAGCATATAAGTTAGTAGGTTATATACACATACTGTATTTACCTATATACTTAACACATACATACATATAAGCATATACACACATACCCATTTATATATATTTTATAGGTTATGTTAGTTTGTTTTATTTTTATTTGTATATTTTTTTTGTTGTATGAAGCAAAAATGACATGTACAAAGTTAAAGTCAGTTGGATTTCGTTGGAATCCCTTTAGGCATGATTTCAGTTTCAGTTCCAAGCTCCTGTTTCACTTTTCAGGCATCCGTTTTTCCTTTTCATAAACATTTCTTTTTAGATTACTTTTCCTGTGTGCTTATGAGTATGTATGTTGTAAGCAACAAAGGGGTGCCTAAATGTATGCTTTAATATATGTTTTTTATCCGCCTTTGCTATATACCGTACAACTGTTTGAGCAAACTTCCTGTTTTGTTGGTATTGTTGCACACACATACATACATATACATTTTAAATCGTATTTCCTGTTTTAGAACTGTTCTGTTGCTTTCAGTGAAGTAAATTCCTTTAAATTTTATATTTTCCAAAAGGATTTTAATTTTTAATGACATTTTTTGCTTTTTTTTCCTGTTTTTTTATTTTTTGTTCCTGATTCCTTTGCTAGTCATTGTTATTGTAACAAAAATTGTTTGTTAAATTTTTGTTAAAATAATAATTTCAAAAATACAAGTTTTGTTGTTGTTGTTGTTAATCCTGTCAAAGGGGTTAAATAATAATTACAATAAAAAAGAAAGAAAGAAAATATTTTTCTTTCGTTTCCTTTTGTTAGTACGTATGTACGTACATACGTAATAATTTAAAAGAGTTTATTTCCATTTGAAATTAATTTAATTAAATATTACACAACCCCTTCCCCTCCCTTCCGTTCGTTCTCTCTATTAAATTTCAACATTTTATGATCATATTGCATCCATTCCTCTCATGGCTCTCTCAAGAGCCTTTAAGTAGAAAGTGTGCTTGCTTTTAAGGCAAATAATTAAAATATAATTTTTATGGGAGCCGCATGTGTTGCAGTAATTAAATCCAAAACAAATTGGACGACGAATACAAATATGGTAGCAAGGGTTTGGAAAGAAGTCAATTTGTTTTCTTTTTGGGGCAGGCAAAGTAACCTTTAAGTGAGTAGGTAATGGATTTAAAAATTAAAAGAAAAAGAGAAGATAAGCTCCTTTGGTGTACAGCAGAAGTTATAAGAGAATGGTAAGAGACATAATAATAATTTGTAAGTCCAAGATGGTATATGACCCAATTAACAATTTTATAAACACACAATCACCGAAAAAGATGCCCACGGGACAGTGGTTTTCACCACTAATGTGGAGCTGAGAGTAACAAAAATTGCTATGAAAAGTTTCTCAAAAATCTGTTGTTTGGAAACGACTTTAAACTATAAGTCCTGCCGCTCGTGTATAAAATTAACACACACAACATAAGTGGTGTAAGAATTTTGTTCGCAATCGTGAAGGGTTGAAATGACCAATTATGTACATATGTATGTATATACGTATGTAATATGGAGCTTGGTAGTATATGAATTCTTGATGAATTCTGTGGGCTACAGGTAATATAGTCAAGCATAAGCTCAAACAAAACCTATATTACCACTTATGAGAAGTTGAATGTTTCCTAAATAGAAAAATATTCGACTCCTGGGTGAGATGACATCTTGGAAACTGCAGGTAAAATATCAACGAATATCACTGAATGTTAAATTGACATGGAAGGCTTACATAGATCAGAGATCAGCAATGAGTATTCAAACGATGAGTAGATTCGCATCATACTTATAATTTCTGCTACTAATACGCATTCATACTTATTTTAATGTCATACGCATACAACTCATATTCAAAGTTTGAAATACTCATGGTAATCGTATTTAACAATACGCATGACGTTGTTGATTTCGACTCTCCATGACTCATCGTATACACGTATCATAAAATAAGTATGATTCGCATACGAACACTACAATACTCACAGGAAGGTTGTGTGTTTGCTCTGTTTGCTGTCTTTTTCTTTTTTGTTTATGTATCATTCTCTCTTTCTTTGTAAATGCAACAACAACAAAGACTGTAAATTTTGACGAATGATTCGAATAACTGGAATCATTTATGAGTATTGTAAGAATTTTTCTAAATTTATGAATCTGAATGAGTAGGCGTATGAATCAAACATATTTCGAATATTATGAGTTTGATGTCAACGTTGTACTCATACTCATTGCAACCAGTACTTATAAATCAACGTTGTACTGAGTACGAATGAATCAGAGTAGTTGGATTTCAATACTGTTGACTCACTCATACTCAAAATTTCATGAGTACTTATGAGTAGCGAAAAAGCGATTCATTGCTGATCTCTGTTACATACATACATACATACATACATAATTGATCATTACAACCCTTCAGTCAGTATTACGACCTAGCTTCTCACAACACTAATGTTGTGCGTGTTAATTTTATACATGAGTGGCGGTACTAGCAGTTTAAAGTCCACTCCGAACAATAGATTTTTGAATGGCAATTTTATTTACTTTCAGAGTTATTGCCAGAAATCTGCTGAGAGCAAGTCACCGGAGATATATTTTTTCAAATTTCATTTTGATATCTGACCTGGGATTTGAGACGTGGCCTTACGTCCAATAAGCCAACACACTACCTATTAGACTACGGCGACTTCCTCAATACCTCGGCGTTAGTTATGGCATAGATTTTAATCTGGAAACCAAGAAAATAATGTCATGGGAATATCATTTAATCCACATGAAAGGCTTATAAAGAAAGCATTTCAGGAAAGGCTAGACTTACCATAACATTATGCAGAAAGGATTGCATGAAAATATTGAGAATTTAACCCAAAATTATCCTATTGGTCAGACCAATAGGAACAGGATTTTTGTACTCCCAGAGTAATATATCACTAGTTGCTCTTAGAGAAACTCGCCATTGCCATTCCATGCAAAAATGCGTCAAAGCGTCAAGATATGTTCAATTCAAGTTGGACAGAAAGGAGAGGATATAGCAACACTAAAGGACAGTCAGGCTGCCACGCACTTAACACTCGGCTCTTACAGAATGATTTCAAAAAGAATATGAGACTGTCACATTGGGTAACGCAATGGGCCGGGCCGCATGACCCACACGGCCATTGCCTGAACTTGTATGGCAAGCTTGGAAAAGCTGAATTAGATTGTTAAGGCTATTGGGTTATACTCTGCTGTTTTCTAGATTATCTAGAAATTAGCAGCAACGAAAAGGCAGAAGATAAGGAAGCATAAAGAGAGAGACGGAGGTTCTTCTCAAACCAAATGGATTTATAAATGTAGAAGAGGCCTTACGCAGCGATTTGAAAGAGAAAGACAGGTGTAGACTCTTTTCGAACCAAATTGGTTTGAGGTAATCGAAACGATTGTTGGGTAATTGAAGTTTAAAACAGATTCGTAACTTGCCTTTCGACAGGTCACGGTAGACTCTAAGTACACTAGAGTTCAGAAATCAATGCGTAGATTATATGATGATAAAAATGAATTACCTGGACACATACTTGGAAACTTACTGCATCCCGGAGGAAAACAATTGAGTCAATATTGGGTGATGGGTAGTGAATTATTTTCGTAAATACCGAGCAGGACAATTGGTTATACTTCTAAGCATCATTGTAATAAAATTGTGGTCGTCATAGTTTATAAAGCACTATTTTAGCTTATTGCACTTGGACTCGTAAGTGCAAATATCAACTCGGGTGGCTTGTAAAAGACTCCATATTCAGAAACCTTTAAATCGTATTTAACTTGATCTTAAACATACATACATACATACATAATTGGTCATTACAACCTTTCAGTCAGGATTACGACCTAGTTTCTCACACCACTTATATTGTGTGTGTTAATTTTATACATAAGTGGCGGACCTACAGTTTAAAGTCGACTCCGAAAGACAGATTTTTGAGAAACTTTTCATGGCAATTTTATTTACTCTCAGAGTTTTTTTCCAGAAATCTGCTGAGAGGAAGTCGCCGAAGAAATACTTTTTGTATTTTATTTTGATGTCTGGCCTGGGGCTCAAACCCTGGCTTTTCGTCTAATAAGCCAACACACTACCTACTAGACCACGGCGACTTGATCTTAAAGCAAAAGTTTATTGCAATATAATCCCCAAACAATTATAAAAAACCTACCCTTTTCTTAACCCCAAACCAAATTCTTGACTTTCTATTTTTAAGACAAGCATACACCATTTCCCCCTACCTTTATTTCATATTTTTGGAATCATTTTTATGCCATATTTCACAGATTTCACTTCGATTTTTATGTACGATTTTCGTGGCTTGTCATGTTTAATAAACCACATAAAAATTATTTCTATAAATCTCTGAAAAACCGAAAAACATACACAAACACATACACTTTCAATCCTCCTCCCACACACACATCAAACACTGAAAGAAAAACATGAAATGTTCAACAACAGCGGCGGCGTAAATCAAGCATTACGAATCTAATAATCACGGTAAAAATAAAACAGGCTGAGAGAATAATGTGCGTTTGAAAGGAACAGAAAGAAAATATGAAATAGAAAAATAGCAACAACAAAAACAAAAACAATAAAATTCAACGAATGGAATCAAGCGAGGAAATTAATAAAACGGGTAAGATCGACTTTTTGAAAAGCTACAGCATATTGTTACGTTTTTACCTTTTAAAAATGTTTAAAATATCTGCTCGTAGATTGTAAATAAAATAAAAATAAATTTGTGTTTAGTTTTAATTAAAATTCTTTATTATTCGCAAAATTCTGTAGGCCACTGTTCACAACTTGATGTATACAACAACAATTGCTTTTCTTTGTTACTCCTCTGTTTATACCCTTTGAATAAACAATAACAATTACTAGACAATTGTTCCACAGATCTTTGTAACGGAGATCTTCAAACCACGATTAATCTCTTCAAACACACCGCGTCTTCACACAAGACTGACTGAACTTTACTACTCCAGTCGCCTGCTTTGCCTTGCCTTTTATATGGCAAAGGAAACAGTCTGATGAATGTTCTTGAAGGCGAATGTTCATGACATCGTCTTCTCGAAATCTCTATAAATGTAAACATCGTTGTTTTATTGTTTATTATTGTAGCGTTGTTGGTGTATTTTTGTTTATTTGTTTACCATTTTTAAGCTGGTGTTTGTTGTTATATTAAGCAGTACGATAGTTTGTAAAAAGATTTGTTTACTGCATTGTTTCGTTTATAATTTTAATGTTAAGCGATGTAAAAGCAAAACACCAGTATCTAGATTTTTCATTTCCGTAGCAATATTTTAGATCATATAGAGTCTTAAGCGTTTGGATATGAAGGAAATTTTTGTATCTTTTTATCAACATTGATGAAATTTATGCCAAATAGGGAATGTATTCTAATGGCAATGAATGGTAGACAGATTGGGTTATATTGCTTACGTATCTCTACAGTTTGCAGAAACCTAATATATGTACCCGTGATATTAGCGGTGTTATAGGGTGTAATAAATGAAACAAAAGTCTACAGAAATCACATAAAACAAGCAAGAAACGAAAATAGAAAATAAAAATGAAATCGAAATGAAAATAAATTTAGAAAAACACAGAAAAAAAATCATGAACAACAAGCGAATGAAGTATAAATAATTCAATCAGAAACAATTTATGCGCGAAATGAAAAACGACTTCCTAAAATGTTAAGATAACCTACATTTAAACATACCTACACTTACACACGTATGTATACCCAAAGCGTATACCAAATACCACAACAGAACAGCCATAACACTAACACATGCTTACATAGGTATGTGCACCCAACAAGAAAAGAGCAAATGCTTCCAGTAAAAGCAAAAGAAGCTTCCTGTGCGCTGTTATACAAAACTGGGTTTGTGGCTACATTGCCTAATAACCACACACATACACACCAATGCGTATATACTTAAATACATATGTATGTATATAGGAGAGGGAATACATTTTTTGCTTTTGCTTTTGTAATAGAAAACAAATCGAAATAAACATTAAATCATAAAAATTGAACTCATTTGTAACATAAAAAGCCCATTAACACATTATGTCTACGACCAAAAAAAAAGAAAGAGAATGAGAGAAAGTAAAAACGTTATTTGAACATTTTCTTACGCCAATGATGTGGTTTTTGTTCTCAGCACAGCACAGCAACAACAACAACAATAATCATTATAAATAATATTGCCATTGGAAAAATGTAATCATTTATGTTATAGGCAAGTCGAGTCAAGTTTATTTGGCATACATTTTAGGGGGCATATCAGAAATAAAAATCATGGCAATTGAAAGTTTCAAATTAAATGTCAGAAGTTTAAACAAGAAATGAAATTTTTCATTTTCTATTCTTTTTTCAAATTTCCTTATAAAAATGAAATATTTTAAAGCAATGCCAGATTTTTCATATAAACCAGGATTTTAACGATATTTTAGTGCAAATGTAAAGGCAAGAAATTGTACTTTTTTAAAGAAATTTCAAAAGTTTTTTTCTATCACTTTATTAAGAATTTCGTTAGATAAGCATATGGTTATGTTAGATAGTGTGGTGGACTTCCGTCAGGACAACATTGAAGGTCATGGTGATACCACAATTAATATTCAAATCGGAGATCAAACATCTCCAAGAAGAAACTAAACGGGGTCAAAAATAAATCTTGCTATTGCAGCAAACTTCTTAGCAGGTTTCTGGCTAAAACGCTGAGAATAAATAAAATTGCCATGAAAATTTTGTCAAAAAATCTTTCATTTGTCTCGCTACTCATGCATAAAATTAACACGCACAACATAAGTAGTGTGAAAAGCTCGGCATTCGTGAACCAGGACGTGATTCAATCACAGCCTGACTCGGCAAGTAAATCAAGAAATTTTCAGTGAAAATCCCGCCATGAGCATCCTAAAAGAAATTTTAATATCCGAACCCTTAATAAATATACCGCACTCAATCCTGTTAATCTCAGTCTGGATGTCGGAGCAAATCAAGTGATTTTCAGCGAAAATCCCATCACTCGTATATATATAATTGCTTTAAATAATAACCCTGTAATGTGGAAATATCTATAGCCTTCACGACACCTGAACCAGTTTTTGATTCTAGTTTTACAACGAAGATACCTGACAGATCATTTTATGATCTGATCAGGACCATTGTGGAATGTCATCCACACAAATCCGAATCCCGCGACAAAGTTAGATGTGGAATGTTTTCAGAATAATTTAACTCAAGAGTTTTCCACAAATAGCACCAGCAGTGTTCTGTGATAGAATTCAGGCTTAAATAATGGCTATAAAAACTCCTACCACGCGAATCTGTAATCTAACAGTAATACGAATATTTACAGCCATTAGATCTCAAGACAGCTTGAACATCATATCGAAAATTGTATAAGAATTTAGAGTGTCTTTGTGAAGAAATAGCGAATCATTCAACAGGTTCTTTCATATAGTTTCCTGGAAATGAAGACGTTGAATAACAAAAACTACGCACTAGCAAGGAGTGATACAACACAGAATTTAAATGAATTCATATGGCATTCTTTTGGAGATGGTCTTGCACAAACTACGCTCTCTATCAAAAGAAAAATGTAGACACTAGTTACTTGGATCTGTCTCGATATGGATATACATATGCGAAGCAGAATTTGAGTTAGACTTGACTACAACCTTTCTTAGGAGCCTCATAGCTGATATAACATATAACTTTAAACTGTAGGTCACGTCACTTATGGATAAAATTAACACACACAAGATGAGTTGTACGAGATGCTAGGTTGTAATCCTGAGTGAAGGGTTGTAATGACCAAATTTTCTATACAAGCAACTGAAATTAAGTCTTAATGTCGACTGGAATCAGCCTTAATTAATTTAATTTAAATAATAAAATAAAAAGTTTTTAATTTAATTCACAACTTGATGTAAACAACAAAAATTGTTCTTCTTTGTTATTCCTCTATTTACACCCTTTGCATAAACAATAACAATCACTAAGCGATTATACGACGGATTTTCAAACCACGATTACTCTTTTTAAACGTATAGCGCCTTCACACAGGACTGACTGAACTTTACTAACTCACTCGACTGCTTTGCCTTGCCTTGCCTTTTATATAGCAGGGTAAACAGTCTGATGAATGTTCTTGAAAACGAATGTTCGCTTTCTCGATATCTCTATATAAAGTAAACATCGTTGTTTCATTATTGTTGTTTGTGTATTTTGGCTACATTTGTTCTTGTATTTTTGTTTATTTGTTTGCCATGTTTTTATGCTGGTGTTTGTTGTTGTATTTTTGTTTATAATTTTAATGTTAAGCGATATAAAAGCAAAACACCAGTATCTAGATTTTTCATTTTCGTAACATTGTCTTTAAATTGAAATGTGAGCGTATGAGTAATATGAATTGTTAGCTTTCGTAATAAATATTAATCATACGTCTACGATTATTTTATCAAAAATTTAAGTGCATATCTAAAGGCTGAAGTTTTTTGTTTGCTTAATTCTTAATAACATAAGATATTTAAACTCCAAAAACTTGATTTTTCTGAAAGGAGACAAATCCTCCTCTCTCTCCCTAACATTTCATAAGGGACTCTATTTAAATTTAATTTTTTTTTTACTTTTTAACTTTATAAACCTGATTATGAGAGTCTGAGCAAATTCTATTATAATTCAAGACATACACATATACTTAAAGGAAATCTTTAAATATGTTTTAACACTTATGTATAGTTTCTCATACATATATACATATGCTTTTAAACTCTCTTTCCCTCTCTCGCTCTCTCTCTCTCTTTTACAATGAATGGATACCCACTCGTTTAACTTCATCATTTTACTTTAGACTGATAAACAAACAGATTTTATTTCTTCTTCTTAAAAAACAAAAAAGAAAAAAGGAACGAAAAAAACCTCTCCTGTTTTTTTTTTGTATGAATGTCTGCAAAATAATAAAATGAAAATATCCTTTGGTATGTTTTTCTTTTAAAATGAAATTAATATTGAAACGAAAAAGATGAATTTCCCTTTTATACTCTGGTTTTCCTTCTTCTTTCTCTCCTACAGACAGACGACTCTTTATTTTTTATTTTTGTATTTTTTGTTTCAACCATATCAGTGCAGCCATTGTAAGCCTTTTTGTTTTGTTCTTTTGGCAATATGGTTTCTTTTGTAAGAAAATAAGAAAATATAACGAAAAAAAGCTTTTTAACGTTGTAGTGAAAATATTTTTCTTCATAATTTTATAAAAATGTATGGCGTGCTGAAAGAGGAAAAATGGTTGTTGTTGCAAGAAAATTTACTTTGTAGTAAAGGAGAGAAAAAAAATATACAGAAAATGTTTAAGTATTTAAACAAAATATTGTAGTTTAATAACTTTAATGTTGAAATTAAAGTAATTTTCGGGAATAGTTGGTCATTACAACCCTTCAATCAGGATTACGACCTAGTTTCTCACACCACTTATGTTGTGTGTGTTAATTTTTATACATGAGTGGTGGGACCTACAGTTTAAAGTCGACTCCGAACGACAGATTTTTGAGAAACTTTTTCTTGGCAATTTTATTTACTCTCGGAGTTTTTGCCAGAAATCTGCTGAGAAGAAGTAGCATAAGAAATATTTTGTCATATTTCATTTAGCTGGAGATGCCTGACCTGGTTAAGTCCATAAATCTGTTGGAAATCAAGGAAAAGCCATAATCGTCGTTGTTGAAGATTTTACCTTTTCCTAATCGATGAAAATCGATGAAAATTACTTACTCGCCCAAGTCTAGTAGGTAGTACGTTGACTTATTAGCCGTGAGTCCACTTTTCAAACCTAATGTCTGTCATCTCCATCAAAACGAAATATGAAAGAAATATTTTTTCGGTGACTTCCTCACAGCAGTTTTCTGGCAAAAAAGGGCCTTAAAAAGTTCCTCAAACAAATCTGTCCTTGGGAGTCGATTTTAAACTGTAGGTCCTGCTACTCATGTATAAAAATCAACACACACAACATAAGTGGTGTGAGAAACTAGGTCGTAATCCCGATTGAAGGGTTATAATGAATAATTATGTGGACTTCTCATAGGACTAAATTTACCTATTAAATTTGTTAGAAGTGAAACCACGGCCCAATAACGCCAAGTAATAGTTCCCGTCCATAAGTTCATTCAAAGTATTGTCTCTGAAAGCTTTTACTTTTTTCCACTTTTTGACGACTTGGGGGTCACGAATGAATCCAACTATTTTCTGATATCCTGCTCTATACTGAAGCGTATTTCAGTATGAGCGTTCTGCGCCTATCGAAACCAATAGCAGTTAGTAGGGGGAAGGACTGAGCTATACGGTGAACGAGGAAAAACTTCCCATTCATTGTCTTAAAAATAGTTGTTGACCGACGACCCAATATCAAAACCAAACTTGTCTTAGTTGACAAGTACACGTCCTCTAACCTAACCAAACCTAACCTAACCTAGAAGCAGGAAGGCGTCCCAACACGGGACGGAGCTTTGCCCGTGTTGTAAAGTTACTGTCTCAATGATACCTTCAATGATAGCTGCTTCTGATCGCACCAAATACAGATCATAAATTTCACGCAATGGAAAGTTTACTTGGCCGTAGATATGCTCATTCGCTGCGTTTGTGATATGATTTCTTCCATTTGAAGTTGTCGTAATAAGTTCATTTTACATTGCCAATGATAATTCGATGCTAAAACGATTACTTCAAAGTCTCTGCACTTCCGTTCATATGTACCACCCAATTCCTTGCTTTTGAATGAATTCCGCTGTTTTTAAACGCTTTGAAATGGTTACTTGAGCCATGTCTAATAATTGGGCATGGTTTTGATGCGACTGATGCGTATCTTGATTGACTCTTCAAACCGAATTTGTGATAGAGCGTAGCTTATAATTAAACAAGCAAACAATGACTCGCACCTGCAGTTTGCTTCTTAATATAGTGGCGCATTTACACTTTCCTCGAATGCTTTTTTCCCACAGATTTTCCATCCAATCAAACCAAATAATATTGATATTGCCATGAAAAGTTTCTCAAAAATCTGTCGTTCGGAGTCGACTTTAAACTGTAGGTCCCGCCACTCAACATAAGTGGTGTGAGAAACTAGGTCGTAATCCTGACTGAAGGGTTGTAATGACCAATTATGTATGTATGTATGAATATTGATTTTGACAGCTCAAGAATTGTTCAAAATATACAACGTAAGTAGTGCGATCTAACTTAAATGATCGTTTTATTAGAGTTCATCATGTGAACTCAGATAACGATCGCCTTAATTATGGTAGAGAATGTTGGTACTAAGTTGGTATTGCCACATATCGGCACATAAATTTGGATGTTATGTTGGAACAGCTTCAAAAGCTGCTCAAAGTCATTAATTCGTTATTGTTTTGGTCGATCATGAGATCGGGCGTCTTTCGCTTTGAACCGGCGTTCTTCATATCGAAATACTCGTTCAAATATCTGCAGTGACTTCTTTGGGTGGAATGAATACAAAACGTCCATGATTATTTGCATTCTAATGGGCTTAAACCGCACGGTCTTAGTGCCAAGATTACCAGTTTTAAGATGATCATGTCCTCAAACCGCTAGTACAGAATATCCTTTGTGGCAAGAGCTATGAAAACCACTTATTCTTGGTGTCCAAATCATCCAACTCCGGCCAAGCGTAATCAACGCCATATAATGCTTGACGTTGACAGTGTTGATCAGGCGTTTTCAAAGGAACGTAGACAGATAACGATACCAACCCAAAATCCACATCAAACAGTGTGTTTTTCGGGATGTATTGTATGCTCTTGTATCTCATGTTGATTGGCATCGTCTCACATTCGATAATTCTGTTTCATTTATTCATCCAGAAGTGTGGTGGGAATCCCTGAATGGGAGAACGAACTTGAGCCTTGCACGCAAGTTACAACGACCTGTTTGTATAATTATCAGTGGTGCTCTGCGCACTACTCCTACGATCGCTCTGGAGATAATCTTATACCTTCTGCCGCTTGACCTCTACTGCAGGAGCGTGGCGGCAAAGGTTAGCAGGCATCTCTGGGCTACGGGACATTGACATGCATCGGGCATTGGCCATACAAAGATACTGGGAGAAATTGATATAGTCGGAAGCAATGATTACATGACACCGCGATATGACTTCTCAATGAAGTTTGGGACATCCATTCCGAGAAGGGAGGACTGAAATGACTCCGCACAAATTTACACCGATGGCTCCAAACTGGAAGGAGCCGTTGGAATTGGTATCTATTCGGAATCAATCGGAATATCCAACTCTATAAGGCTACCAGATCATTGCAGCGTCTTTCAGGTGGAGGTGTCATCAATTCAGGCTGCGGTGAAAATTATTGTGGACAAAAATGTTCACGGACGGAAAATCACCATACTTTCTGATAGCCTAGCGGCTATCAAGGCACTGGATTCCTGTGTAATATTCTCCAAGACGGTGTACAACTGTCGCAGATATCTCAATGAGGGTGCGAACCGATATGATGTTTGTATCTCATAATGATATTCCTGGCAACTGCAGAGCGGATGATTTGGCCAGAAGGGACACGACCATCGAACTCTCTGATAAATGCTCTACGTTGGGGATCCCTTTGAGGACCTGCAAACTTATAATTGACAATGCAACCGTAGATCTCGTCAACAGAATGTGGGCAGCTTCGGATAAGGGCTCAGCGCTGTTATCGGGTTATTACGGGGCATTGTATTTTAGGAGCGCATGCGATGCGTATTGGTCTTAGACACCTTGCAAATGATTTCTGCAGAAGCAGAGGCAGATGAGACTATTCTTCACCTATTGTGCACATGTCCGGCACTTAGTCGGAGGAGAAAGAGGTACCTGGGTACCTACTACATGGAGGATATGGATGAACTGTCATGTATAGATATTGGCAGCCTGAGTCGCTTCATCGGAAGCTCCGAATGGTTCCTACCAAAAAGGAAAATGAGGAACTGTGGTATCACAATGAAACCTGTGTGCTGCCTAAGTGTGTCCGCTCATGACTCCATCGAGGGGACAGCCACTTCTACCTACGTACCTACCATTCATCCAGAAATGGGCCTTATGCTGAAGATAATTCTTCGATGACACATGTATTTCTGTTTGGTCATCAATTGCGATTTAGCAAAGCAAACTAAATAAATGACACTTATTCGACAGCTGAAGTCGCCGTAGTCTAGTAGGTAGGTCGGTTTATTAGACGTAAGGTCACGGTTCAAACCCCAGGTCGGACATCAAAACGAAAATATGGAAACAAAATTTCTTCGGCGACTTCCACTCAGCAGATTTCTGGCAAAAACTCTGAGTGTAAATTTAAAGATTCTCAAAAGAAATCTGTCGTTCGGATTCGTGGTCCCGCCACTCATGTATAAAATTAACGCACACAACATAAGTGCTGTGAGAAGCTAGGTTGTAATCCTGACTTAAGGATTGTAATGACCAATTATATATGTATTCGACAGCTGTAGCTTCAACTAATTGATGGTTATCAACTGTACATTATCTTTTCCAATCCATTGTGTCTTGTCACCGAGAATTCATAAGGAAATTTCTAAATTCGTATTCCGCTATCACGACATCTTGTAATTTTGTAGGTCACAGATCGTTCATAAACATTGGCCTGCCCAAACAATTGTTGTTAAATACGAAAAAGTTCTCCAGGTAATATGCATACCATTTTAAAAACACCAAAAAAAGAAAAATTTGCTTAAATTTCTACCATTTTTCCAATCATAACACTTCTCTACAAATCTCAATGATTCATAAATCCATCCAACCGTATATTTTCTAAGCATACAAATTTTTTTTTTTTTTTGCTTAAGTTTTCCCAAAAGCCTGTAAACATTCTCTGCCTCACCTCCCCCAAAGGCAATACTTGAACAACAAATTTTTCTTGATTTTTTTATTATTTTTAGTACACATTTACCATATCTTTTGGGGTTTATTTCATGACTTCCTTAACAATTGACCCATTTACTTTATGTGGCGTAAACTACAAAATATTTGTTAAAAAAATCATTTACAAATACAACCAGCAAGAGAACATGTGGAAAGAAAAGAAAAAAAATATTTATCAGAACCCACCAAATTACAAGGCAAAGCAAACAGGAACGACAGGAACTGTTAATGAAAAACAAGTTGCAGGAGAGGGAGGCCGAAGGAAATAAAAAGAAAAAGTTCGAAGAAGATGTATAAAACTAAACCCCATTATAGTCGTTATACTATACTATACTGTACGGCAATAATACAATTGTCAATTGAAGATAATAAAATTCAATAAACGAATACGAAAACAAAAACACAAAAAAACAATTGAAACGAATCGAATCGAATCGTATCGAATAGAACAGCAAAAACTGTTTCAGCACAAGAACATTACAGCTGAGTTTTGTTAGAATATTGAACACACACAATCATTGTTTCTACATTATATTTTATTAGAGAACAAAAAAAAAAGAAAATTGCAAAAAAACAACAACAACTAAAACAGAAACACAATTGATTTACAAAAACAACAAAAGCCTTAACAAGAGGGAAGAAAACACAAAAATCACAAACAAAACTATTGGAAATTTAATAAACGCCCCTTCCCCCCAATACAACACTTACTACATACAAATACGTGCCTGGTTTAGAGTATTTAAATGGGTGGTTGTAATGGTAGTTGTACTTTAGGTCCACTAGGTAGCAATGCTAGTTGAATAAATACTATAATAACCACTTGCATAGTGGCACAGTGGGCCACAAAAAGAAATAAAATAAATAAAATGGCACACTTGATTTTTTGATACTTTACAAGTAAGTTTTTAAGTATAAAAGGGGATACGTGACATGTGTCAATACTAAAATTTGCCATTATGGTGGAGGCGTTGCTACAATGTACCTCTTCATGAGCAATAAAAATAGCTGCCTTACAGTCTGCGATCCAGACATTTTGCCAAGATTACTTATTTTTTTCCCGAAATAAATAAATTTGACTTTGTGGTTTAGAATGAACGGTGCCAAATGCCCAAGGGTCCGCGGTACCTTAATCTATACATACATACATACACACATACATACATAATTGGTCATTACAACCTCTCAGTCAGGATTACGTCCTAGTTTCTCACACCATTTATGTTGTGTGTGTATTAATTTTATTCATAAGTGGCGGGATCTACAGTTTAAAGTCGACTCCGATCGAAACTTTTCATGACAATTTCATGGCACGTCGATGAAGTATTTTTTTCAAATTTTGTTTTGTTGGAGATGTCTGACCTGGGGTTTGAACTGTGGATTCCCTCTAATAAGCCAGCACGCTACCTACTAGATTACGGCGACTTCGACCGACCCTATAGGTGGGCGAATTTGTTCAGCTATTAACCTCTTGTTTTAAGTAGTCCATTTCCCGTCAAAGTTATGCGATTTGACTCCTACGGATCTTTTTCTTGGAAAGTCTTTCTTGTAAAGGGAAAGGCCAGCCAGAATTCCAGCTCTGGAAGAGAGTTGTATTATTCTAATATAATATCAATCGAAGTTTTGAAAGAACATCGAAATTGGACTTCATGTATAGATCTACTACAGTAAATTTAAAATGTAAATGTAATCGCTCCACATTTTCTTTAATTTTCAAAACCCTAACGATTAAAAAATCAAGCGTTAGAATTCTACCGCCAGGCTGTCTATCAGAAAAGATCCCACGCCAAAATCTTTTTCCAAAATTTTACAACACCAGACAGTAGTAGGGGTGCCGGTTCATAGCGTCATTCCTTTCTTATTAAAATGTCTAAAGGGCTCCTAATGCGAGTGGTACACATTTTTATAACCTGTTTTCTGTAAACAATTACTAGCTTGAGGGTCTTGGTTTTCATAACGCACACAGAATATAAAGATTGTCTGTCCAGCGAGGTAATTTTCAGTGAATATTTAGTCGGGGCAAATATAACTCCAATTATGTGGCGAATATTTAAGACTTATGTCGCTGTAGTCTAGTAGGTAGTGATTTGGCTTATTAGAAGTGCGGCTACGGTTCAAATCCCAGGTCAGACATCTGTAGCAAAACGAAATACGAAAAAAATATTTCTTCCTCAAAAAACTCTGAGAGTGAGTAAAACTGCCATGAAAAATTTCTCAAAAAAATGTCGTTCAAAATTCCTTGTTAAACTGTAGGTATTGTTGCTCGTGTACAAAATTAACACACACAACATTGGTGGTGTGAGAAGCTAGGTCCTAATCCAGACTGAAGGGTTGTAATTACCAAATTATGTATAATATATGTATGTATGCAATTATGTATTCAATATTCAAAAGTGGACATTTCGTTCCTACATCTGTTACCCGACTAGGCTACCTTAGTGCTCTGGAGTTTTTACTCAGACTCAATGTATAATACGTCAGCACACATGTGAGCAGTAAGCTTTGATGGTTTACATCCCAGTGTATTTAAAATCATACCATCTTATCCAAAATCGGTTTAAATTTTTTTGTCGCGTGTCTGTCTAAACACAACCGTGACCAGAAGTCTGATAATTGCAGCATTTTCATCAAGAATACTCTGCTTAAAGAGCAACAGAGCTCAAAGCCAGTGTGTGGTACTAGTACCTAAATATTCTGCTAAAAGGTAGAAGAGCCAATGAATCACTTGTACAACAACTTTGCAGAATTCGTGCTTACAAGAGACAGACTATTACAAGCATATACGCTTCCAAAGAGTTAACTAATGAAGCCTTTGATTGACAAAGGAAAGCACAATAGGTCTACAATGACCACAGGGGAAATGGTCCATTCATTCAATCGAAAGCTGTGCACAGAACGGTGCAGTTATGGTACCTAAATTATCAATTTTGACTTGCATACATACGTTCTTATATGTATATTGTGGAGGTACTTAAGGTGTGAATGGATCCTTCATTTTATTCCTCGGTTTTTGGCTGCGACAGCTTCTAAGTGGCAATCGAGCTGTGCAATGAGCAGAAGGAACACAGCCGGCAGTCTTTTGTAACACCATTTAATGTTGTTGCAGGACTACTGCACAACAGACTCATGCAGACCCCATCGAAAGATACTCTTTTAACGGACATTTTTGTTTGTACTTTCAAGTATTCCAGAGTAAACTGAGTCGGAATAAAAAATTTTGTTCAAGTCTAGTAATACCAGGAACAAAAAGAAATTCTACTCTGTATAATAAATTTTAACCGCTTGAATGGGAACCCGTTCTATTATTTTCACTCTGGACAATTGCTTGTTGACGGTCACTGCAACAAACATAATAGCATGCCAAGTGTGGCATTCTTGTCGAAAAAAATTCTGAGAAAGTATTTCTAAATTCAATATTTCTGTAAAAAGAGCGAGCATGACGATACCCTACGTAAATAGTTCTGAGGGAGTGTTACAAATACCAGAGGTTTGAGTAAGAGTACCAATTTCTACCTCCTTCGGGCACACTGTACCCACACCATCGTCTTCCTGAAATCACATGCATATGCGGGCGAAAGTTTGTTTTTAATGTGATTGCGCTGTGATTATTGTTGTTATTTTTGTTTTTTTATTTCTTGTTATTTTCGGTTGATTGTTAAAAAGGGAATGTAAAAAAGAAAAACACCGAAAAAAAACGCCACTCTTCTCTTGCACTCTCTTTATACTTTATAAAACGGAAGAGATTAAGTGTTAGGGAGAGAGATGCTTCTCTCTCCCTCTTTCTTTCTCTCTTTCTCTGTCTGTTTATATTTTTAACTGTAATTGTGGCAGTGGTGCGAGTGATTTGTAGAAAAATCAAGTTAAGCCATCAATGAACCACATTTCTGCATATACACACATACACAACATATACTAATACTTGCATACAAACTCATGGAAAAAAGAAGAAAATCAACGTACACATACATGCACATCATGGCAATAGAAAAAGTTGATGGCAAAACGATGTTCGATTAAGTCAGATTAAACTTGTATACAGTAGTGCACTGCTAACAACAACACAAACAAACACAATAGTAAATAGGTGAGTATGGATTGGAGATGGAGTGACTGAGAGAAAGGGAGAGAGAGTTCCTATATATAAAAGTGGGGATGAGTGTATGTGTGTGTGTGTTTGTTACATTAGTGTGAAGTCTAGTGGAATCAATTGGAATTGAAAGGTAGTCGTTGTTGTCGGTAATGCCAACGATTGTTATTTTTATTAATACACACACATATACACACCAAGGCAAATACGTACATACATACATATGTATATACTCTGTGTATATGTGTATTTCTCTCTTTATTAGAGTGTGTATGTATTTGTTTGTTTTTTTCTGTTGGCTACGTTATATTGTTGCTGTTGTTTGTTGGTCTTGTTTTATTTGTGTGGTGTGGTACCCTTTTGCCTTTGTTAAGTCGTTAGGGAACGAACAAAAGTCAATGTGAAATAGACCAAATGTCAATGTCAATCGTAGGAATGTCAGTTACACTGTTACACATACCCACACAAACATACCCACAAGCATACAACAACAACACTTATCTACAGCTATTGATTCGTTTATTGCTTCATGACTACCAACACCAATACATCGAACAGAGATTGCATTTTAAATTGTATAAAAAAATCGGAATTTTTTTCTTCTTCTTCTCGTTTTTTCGAATTTAATTTCTATATTTGTATTGGTTTGTGTATGTATGTATGTGTGGCTTTTACACAGATTTGGTTTTTGACATTATGAAAGACAGCTCAAAAGGAATCCACAGATTGATTTGGGCAAAAATCTAAAAGGAAGCAGTTGTTACAGCAACAACAACAGCAAGAAAAAAATCTTTTTATACAGGATATGCCAAGAACATAACATCAGTAGATTGGGTAATAAGTAGAAGCTTTAATGTAGTTAAAGTACATGTATGCATATCAGGTGTATGCTTTAATATCAAAGCAAGATTAGCTTGAAGGAATTTTTTGAAGAAACATTTCACATTGAATAGTAAGTATTTGAAGAGAAATTTGGCGTTTGATGTTGTTGTAACAACGAAGATTTAAGTTTGATTCGATCAATGTATAGAAAAAAAAATGAAAATTTTAAAAGAAAGTAAGAGAAGGTGTCGATGAGTCCTCTTCTTATAGGGAGGCTCAATTTCTGTGGCATCAGGAGGTACGTGCAATATTGCTAGACTCGGCTGGATACATAGGGATCTTCTGTCGTTAAATCACAGGCCCATTCATCGCACAATAGCGATCTTCACAGGTCAGGCTCAATCTCTGTGGCATCAGGAGGGTATCGGCAATATTGCCAGACTCAGCATATGTATCTTCTGTCATTAAATCGTAGGCCTATTCATCGCACAATAGCGATTTTCACAGGTCACTGTCCTGTTAGTAGGCATGCCGAAATAGTGAGTCTGAATCTCTGTGGCATCTGGAGGGTACGTGCAATATTACTAGACTCTGCTGGATACATATGGATTCTTTTATTAAATCGCAGACCTGGCAGGCCTATCGCAGACTTGTCTTTCCGACAAATAACTTTTGAAAGAACCGTGTAGTAGCTCTTAATCGAGTTCTCAGATGCAAAGCTTGCTGCAATAGCAACATTAACCTTGTACTCATATTGGTTTTCTTTGCGAAAGATTTTATCGCTGGTTTGAGTATTAACTGTTGTTTCACCGTGAAATTAAATGCCACATTGCATTACCTGACCTACACTACCACTGTCAAGCACGTCTTTCAACACAGTGGCTTAATCTAGCAAGACATTTTTAAACAAGACAGTTAAGTCAATAAGGAGAATTGTATTGAAATTATACGTAGTTTGTTAGAAGTAGAAGCCGCCGTAGTCTACTTGGTAGTATGTAGGCTTATTAGACGTGAGGCCGCGCTTCAAACCCCAGGTCAGACATCTCCAGCAAAAAGAAGTATGAGAAGAATATTCCTTCGACAACTGCCTCTCAGCAGATTTCTGCTAAAAACTCTGAGACTAAATTAAATTGCCATTAAATTGCCAAAATCTATCGTTCGGATGGCCTCGCCAGTTAAGTTTAATATGAAGACACCAGAGGTCAGCAATGAGTATTCAAAACGATGAGTAGATTCGAATCATACTTATAATTTCTGATACTTATACGCGTTCATAGTTATTTTAATGTCATACTCATACTACTTATATTCAAAGTTTGACATACTCATGGCACTCATACTTAACAATACGCATGATGTTATTGATTTCGACTCTCCATGACTCATCGTATACACGAATAACAAAATGAGTATGATTCGCGTACGAACACTACAAATACTCACAAGAAGGTTGTGTGTTTGATCGGCTTGCTGTCTTTGTCTTTTTTGTTTACGTGTCTTTCTTCTTTCGTTGTAAATGCAACAACAACTAAGACTGTACATTTTGACGAATGATTCGAATCAATCGACTTATTTATGAGTATTATAAGTATTTTTCTAAATTTATGAATCTGAATGAGTAGGCGTATGAATCAAACATAGTTCGAATGGTATGAGTTTAATGTCAACGTTGTACTCATACTCATTGCAACATGTACTTATAAATCAATGTTGTACTGAGTACGAATGAATCAGAGTAGTTGGATTTCAATACTGTTGACTCACGCATAATCAAAATTTCATGAGTACTCATGAGTAGCGAAACAGCGATTCATTGCTGATCTCTGGAAGACACACAACACAAATGGTGTGAGAAGCTAGTTTGTAATCCGCACTGAAGGGTTGTGCTGACAAATTATGTATGTATGTATGTATGTTCAGCCACATTCAACACAATTAAAGAGTCTGCCCTTTTGAGAAAGCTTCACACACCATGCAAGTACAACCCTATGATATTTTGAACCATTTCCTTCGAAGACATGCTTGACAAGTTGCCGCAGTCTAGTAGGTAGGGTATTGGCTTATTAGATGATTTGCTAGTCTTCTGGATTATCATGAAAACGTTCTCAAAAATCTGTCATTCGGAGTCGGCTTTAAACTCTGACACTAAACTCGATAATGGGGTTAGTAGCGGATTCTACTCTGGGAAACTGGACCTGAACATTTCCATCCGACTGCGTGTTTCAGGCGGAGGTAATGGCCATTTATTGGGACGCTCAATGGATCCTCGTCGACGGTATTCTTTTCCCAGACTTCTCTGATAGTCAGGCCGCCATAAGATCTCTGTCAAGTGTTATGAATAACTCCAGGATCGTTGGGGAACATCGCCGCTGTCTCGACTTTCTTTCTGGGCGCTTCAGTGTCTCACTGGTCCCGGCACAGTAACATTCCGGGAAACTGCAGGGCCGACGAGCTCGCCAGGGCTAGTGCACTCCTTCCGGAATCCTCTTCAATCGACTTGGGTATGCCACTTACCTCGGTAAAGTCGGCCATTTCGCGGAAATTCCGTCGAGATGCGAACCTATCCTGCTCCACCGTTAGACTCATTTCGCCCTTGATGGATAGAAGGCATACCAACCAGTTACTCGGACTGGGTCGTAGAGTCAACTCAATCACTACGGCGATGTTTTAAGGTCATTTTATTATGGGTAGACATGCGGAGTGGAAAGAGGAAGCATTTCACGAATTCTGCCGTGGATGCAGATCCGCTAAGGAAGAGGAGACTGTTATCCAATTTCTTTATCAATGCCTATCTCTTGCAATGTGCAGATATATGTTATTTGACTCTCCATTTCTTGCCAGCTTGGCGGAGCTATCATCTATTGATGTCAAGGATAAGGCTTCGTTTATCAAATTTTCGGGCTTGATTCCCAGCGTAGGGTAGTCGCGCTTTTAATGTGCAGCTCTTGTGCTGACCAACCAACTTCTTCCTCTTCCCTGGTTTGGTAGAACTTGGTGAGTACAGGGACTGCGTTTTCCTGTGGCGTCACAAAGAGCCGCAATGCGGGCTCAAGTGAGCTTTTGGTAGCAAAGCTACCACAACAACCTAAACTAACCTAATGGCATTAAACGCGGTAATCAAGTAAGTAGTGTTTTGGGCTATTAGACGTAAGGCCACGATTCAAAACCCGTCAGATGTGAACTGGTTTCTGGGATTGTGCGATTTGACCTCGTTAGAGTTTTTCCCGAGGGATTTTTTTATGTCGTAGATGTCTGACTGGAGATATTATTTTAAAAAGAAATCACCTTTTCTCACATGAATTGTTCGTTTGTTTGTTTATTTGTGATGAAATTGGCAAGCATTTTTGGCATTGCAATGTCACTACTCTTTTTTCTTTTTAAACTGAATAAATTTAAAGAAACATTGGCTCCATTGTGCGGTAGGGTATCACATAGACGAACTTGACCGTCTGTAAATTGTTACCCTGTGTGTCCTTGTTTTTGTTGACAAATAATTTTATGACATTTTCATGACATTGTTGACGCCTTAGCAATTATCTGTCATAAAAACAAACACCACATACTGGTATACTCACATACAAGGAGTCTCTTTAAATTATATGTCACTGTCGTTGTGAGAGAGAAAAAATCAATATTTTCATTACATTAATAGGAATAGAAAGCAAATAAAAGGCATAGGGAATAACGGGCCTAAGGAGATGTTAATGAAATGCTAGAAAAATTTAAAACAAATATAACCACAATATTTTTTAAAGTACAAGTTCTCTCGATAACAAACATCTTTCTAATGCAATGTAATCGATTACAGCAAGCATAGTGTATAGAAGTAATTAGGCATTGTAAACCTCGCTGTTTATTTTCTTAAGCACTCAAAACTATCCACATATGTATCCGGAATAGCTTCTCGGTAGTCATGCCTTAAGACTAGAAGACAGTCCCATAGTTTTCCTTCTCTTTTTTGTTGTAGTTTTTCTGTCGTTTTTATTAAGACATGAAAAAGAATTTATTTTGTATGATTGATATGCCTACGAACATAGAATTAAGCGTAGAAAGTTTTGGGCATAAAAATTAATGACCAGGAAATGTGAGCAGAATAAATAAAAACTTAAAAAGGAATTTAGGAGTAAGAGTATATGAAAAGGAATTTAGTGGACATTAGACTTTTTTGTATGCTTAAAGGAATAACCAATAAGTAGGGGTCGCCATAATATTTAAATTCAAAGAAAATAAAGAAAGTTTTTTACATTTGGCTCAAATTAATCATCAACTCCGAAAAGAGTTAATTCATGACTATAAAATGGAAATTTGTCAGCAGATGGCATATGCTTTACATTCGGTTCAAATTTCTAAAAACTTATATTGGATCCTGGGGGTTTAGCATCTGTAATTTACTCACACTTGATTAAAACTACAGTTTTTTCTTCCTTATCTTTAAGAAACAGAGAAATTTCTTCTACATATTATTGTATATTTGATTGGTTCCATTACTCAACATCAGGCGGAGTAATTGGCTGCTGATATGGATTCTGCAAACAAATAATTGCTCATTTCTTCAAGGCTCTAATCCTATCAGCGAGAATGGTGAATAAAATACGGGAAACAGAACTTAGCAACCTTACTTACAAACATAATCTGTCATTACAATCCTTTAGTGAGGATGACAACCTGACTTTTCAGTCATGAGTGGTGGGACTGGCAGTTTAAAGTCGACCCCGAACAACAGATTTCTGAAAAAGTTTTCATGGAATTTGTTTTACCGTCAGACTTTTTGCCAAAAGACTGGCAAATCTTATTATGTTCGAGATGTCTAAGCTGGGATATGAACCACGGGCACTCATCTAATAATACCTACTAGATTTACGCCAACTTCTGAAACTTGTCTTCAAAGGGAATCGTTTAAAACACCATCAGGTCGCACTTATATGGAGTGTGAAAGTCTTTTCACAGTCTCAGTCAGACATACTCGATGTTACGATGGTACTTAAGGGGTCTTAAAATGTTCAATGTTTGTTACTTTGTATTGAATATTTTTCTTCACACAAGCTACGTTTAATTTCATGACAATTTTCATTATTAACTCAACTGTCTTGTTTGAAAAACTCCTGCTAGATTAAGCCACTGTGTTGAAAGACATGCTTGACACTGGAAGTGGGTTAGGTAAGGTAATGTGGCATTTAAGCTCACCGTGATACATACATACATAATTAATTGGTCATTATAACCCTCGACTCAGGATTACTCAAGTCTTCGCCAACTACAATTTTAACTTTCATGAAGAGCTGCCTTAGTACCGCGACAATACGATATTTGGTACCCCTTTCAAACTTATTAGGGTTTACCTATAATGTCTGCTACAAGCCTATTCCGCAAACAAATTTCAGGATGTTGTTCGGTGACAGCTCTCTTCATGCACTGAGATGTTTCCATCTTGAAGGCATTAATGCCCCACAAGTTCAATGAATATGTTTTAATATTTCATTCTCATTGTCACATATTCTACATGTTGGGCCTAAGGCAACACCCACGCTGAATAATCATATCCTGGTTCTACAGTGCCCTATCGCTTAACAATACTCATTATAATCCTTTATAGCCTGATTGATTGACTCAGATCTGTTCTTATTGTGGTTCTGATTGCCTCAAACACTTTTGGTTTAAGAAGAGCAATCGCCTCTTTTTATCTTCTTTTTGTACCATTTGATCCGACTCTAGAGAAAGCTCCTCTTCACTTCACGCACCTCACACTACCTTATTTCTCTCTCTCTCTGATCATTGCCGAGGATTGCCGCAAGATCTGGGGCTCAGTAGAGGGTAACCTAATTTTCTATACATAGCGTAATAACTCTCACTAGAGAGTCCGACTCTATCTTCAATTTAACTTCTTATGATCGGAGTGCTCGAATAGCAGCCAGACAATCAGATGGTATTACTATGACCTTCCTTTTGTACCTCCTATTCAATTTAAATTGAGCACACCTTCGATGACACAAACTTCCGCTTGGAACATACTCACAGGTCTCCCAACTGATGTGAAATATTTTATTCTGGAACTAAAAAATTTCAACTCCTTTGCCAAGATCCATTCTTGACCCATCTTTATATCACAAAATAGACGCCCTTTTAAAAGAATATGCGGAATATGATAAGGGCCTGCGTCTGTAATACGAATGCGAATGGTTCGTCTGTTTGTTTGGAAAAACATTTAATTTTGTATGAGTTTTATATACAAACAGATGTTCGTTTGAAACAATTCGTCATACAGAAACAAGGTAAAAGTCTCAGCCACTTCCTCAAATCATAGTGTGGCACTTAGGGAGAACTGTCAGCCAATCGTCCCGAAATCACCTCCTCAATATTATGTTAAACTTGCCAACTAAGCAGATGATTGGTCTTCTACAGCGGTTCTATAATAATAGCTCTGTCAGATGTCATTGCCAAAAGGCATCTACCTCTGCGAAAATACTGTTTGAGTCCTACTCTTTCTCAAGAGACGACGATATCTGACCACTCTAAGATGTTTGTTGCTGTCATTGGATATATGTCGACTACCTCGATGGAAAATTTTGCTTTACTTCCTCAATTCAAAATACATTTTTAGCTCTTAATGCATCCCAAAGACAAAGTATTTAATCTCGTAATACAATACATCATTGGTAATTGAGAGCGAATTGATGCTGACAAAGGTAACTTATTGGTTGATAACCTGAAAAACCGCCTTACACATGTTGTAGAACAATACGATTGATTTGCTTCACCTTCACTATACTTCACTTCACATAACCCATGCTGGGTGCGTTAATTTTGTTCAATAGTGACGGAACGGATCTACGGTTTAAAGTCGAATCTAAACGACAGGTTTCAGGAAGTTTTTTATGACAGTTATGTTCAGAAGGTCACATTTAGAACGCAATGCTTAAACGTTTCCTTTAGGGTTTAAGTATCCTTTGAGCAAGTTACATACATAAATACTAGTATGCTTTTGCATGTTTTTAATTTAAATTTTCCTCCAAAATTTCATACAAAACAATTTTTTTGTTTTTTTTTTAATAAATTTTATTAAAACAAGAACAAGAACAAAAATATTTGATACAATACATGAGTGACATTTAATAAAAGACAAACGAACGTACATTTCGTGATGTTGGCATGCGTGAGTTTAGGTATGCGTGTGTAAGCATTTGTTTGTTAGAATACCTGCTTGTATGCAGCAGAACACACTAAATTGCGGATGCCAACATCATACTAAATGTGTGTGTGCGTGTTGAATGAAAAAAAAGGAGAAGAAGAATAATAAAAACAAAATAATAATAATTTTTTATAATGATTTATTTAAAGGAAGAAGAAGAAAAATTATATTTCATAAAAGTAAAGGTGGAAGACAAAAAAAGCAAGTTATGGTGATCGAAAGTCGACCAAGAAATACAGTGCACCAAGAGGTACTCTGGAAATCGTTATGGTATTATGGTTATAGACTCCTAGGAGAGGACTATACGTTCAATAGTAAGTTTTTTAGGGAGATTGTAGATCTTGCTCTCAGCAGATTTGTGGCAAAATTTCTGAGAATAAATAAATTTGCCATGAAACGTTTTCCGAAAATCATTCGTTCGGAATCGAATTTATACAGTAGGGCCCGCCACTCGTGTATAAAATTAACACACACAACATAAGTGGTGCGACGAACCAGATCATAATCGTGACTAAAGGGTTGTTATGACTAATTATGTACGTAGATCTAACTGGCTCTGAATTATAATAGCCGATCAACATTGCTCTTATTATGAAAGGTAGGATTCTGTACATGTGGGTAGTGTTGAGACTTATTAGACGAGAGCTATAAGCTTAAGCCTCAGCTCTGTTTTTTATAAAGAGGGTACGATTGCCACTCATTAGCCTTTTTGGCAAAAGTTCTCTGACTAACTGATTACCTTTGACTTTCTGCTGTAGGTCTTTCTACTTATGTATATAATTAACACGAGCAACGCATAGATGGTCTGAGCGGCACGGCCTTAATCGTCAGTAAGGGATTGTAATGGTCAATAATGCATGTAGGATTATACACGTTTTTAGGAAATTAAATATCTGACGAAACGAGTTCAAGTTGTTTACTAAGACGTATCAAAATCCATAAAAGTCGCCGTAGCTTAGTAGGTAGTGTGTTGGCTTATTAGACGTAAAGCCAGAGTTCGAGCCCCACGCCAGACATCAAAACAAAATACAAAAAGTATTTCTTCGGCGACTTCTCTCAGCAGATTTCTGGCAAAAACTCAGAGAGTTAGTAAAATTGCCATGAAAACGTTTCTCAACAATCTGTCGTTCGGAGTCGACTTTAAACTGTAGGTCCCGCCATTCATGTATAAAAAATTAACACACACAACATAAGTGATATGAGAAACTAGGTCGTAATCCTGACTGCAGGGTTGTAATGACCAATTATGTATGTATGCATCAAAATCCAGTAAGATCAGTAAAGTCGGATGACATTGCCCAACAGTTTTTATGTGCCGAAAATAGCTGGGTATATGAGAGGTTATTGCTGTAGAGAGCAACATAGGGACTTAGAGACTTTAAAGAGCAAGTAAGGTCTCAGGTGCTCATTGTGCAGGACATGAATACTGCAAGAATGGTTTGGAATGAGGGAGAAAATGATTAACTCATCTTTATAATCCTGGACTGAAATTCTGAATGCAGTTGTCATAGACCTCCCCCTTTACGGTAACATACTTATACATTTCACTTCGTTCTGAAACCATTAATAACTTCTAGTGAAGCGACTCCTATCCACTCCATTGCTTTTATATTCTCCGACATACATACTGGGTATGTATGTAGTGACAAACAGTTTACTACTCTTATTCAATAGTTCTGCAGAGCTCGTTTGCCAGGATCAGATGCAATATCCAGTGTATTGAACCATTACCGTGTATTGAAGGTTGAGCAGGCTTTCGCGTGCCTTCAATGTAACTTTAGCCGAATTTGATGCGTTATCCTGTGTGTTGGCTCATAAGTAGTGAGGCCTGGGTTCAAACCCCAGATCAGACATCTCGAACGAAACGAAATATGAAAAACTATTTCCTTGACAACTTTCTCTCTATTTTAAAAACACTGTGCATATTTTCATGAACAGCTTTTTAAAAAATCTGTCGATTGGAGTTGACTGTAAACTGTAGGTTCCGACACTCATAAATAAAACATAAACTATGTCGTAATCCTGATAAACTCCATAACAACTGCATTGTCAATTATAAGCTTGCAGGTCTTCAAGAAGGTTCTCAGTATAGAGAACTCACTCGAGAGTTTGATGGTTTGTAGCACGCCTGGACAGTTTAACTGCTCTATAGCTGACTAGAATATCAGTATGTAGTTATAGGCTTATGATATGAATGTCGTTCTTCTCCGTTATCTAGTTAACAGCTCCGCGACAGCCATAAACCGTCTTGGAGTTGATTATGTTAGATATCAGTTCTCCGCGAAGGCCATAAACTGTCTTGGAATTCGTTACGTTAGACCTCAGTACTCTGACAGCACCCTGCCTATCAGAATGAATCCTAATATGAGATATTGTTGTGCTTAAAAATCTTTTCACATCCTGTATACAGACTCTTCCGCCTAAAATACACTGCAGCGATTCGGTTTTCTTATAGAGTTAGTTATGCCTTCAGATTCCTGTAAAAGTCCAACACCCAGATTTTCATTCAATTTTAAACCTGAGAAAATCTTAACCTATCTTTGCGTATAAAATGTTGAATGTTTTATAGTGACATCACGTAATTGATACTCTTGATAGTTCAAAATTCTCCTTAGCTTCTCGAGTGACCAATATTTGACTCATACTCTTATCCCGTAGTCCAGAGACGGATATTAGGTTTATTTGCTAAACCCCTAAATGTAGGCAATGTCAAACGATCAGAACTGTTGCAAACAAATAGGTTCAGTGTAATATGGCTCGACTAGCTGTAGTGGCACATAGGGTACATTAAAAATAAAAAAATGTGTGCGTGTGTTTAAATTTAAAATAATACATTGGTATACGTTTGTATATTCACATGTATTTATGTGTGTTTGTCTGTTTACACATATGTATGTCTATGTATGTTCGTACCAATGTATATAATGTATACAATTTTAATTTATAACATTAAAAAAGTTGACTTTGCATATCTTCTTTTTCATCATCATTCTGTGTTTTTTTCTTTTTTGCCTTTTATTTTATTATTTTGCTTTTAAGTAATGGAATGTTATTGTCCTCGTATGCCGTTCAGCAAAAAAGTGTATGTATTGTACATATATGACTCAAACACATATCCACCTACACATACTTATATTTTATTTACTCATACTACTTTTATACATTTACCTGTACTTTATTCATGTGTGTGTATAAAAAAATGTTTGGCTCTGTGTCAATTTGTTTAAATATGTGTCTTCTTATTTGTATTGTATGAGTAGTAGGTGTGTGTTTGTGGCAATGTTTGTATGCCACAAAGTAGATTTATATGTATGTATGGATTGTATGGTTGTGTGAGTGTGTTTGTTTTTTTGTATCATTAAATGACATCAAAAGCATTTAAACACGCCATAAAATAATTCATAATAATAATGAAAAATAATTCCAACTGTCACATTTTGTTAATGTATGTTTGCTGTACATCATTATGGCTTCTGGTTTATTTTTTTCGTTTATTTTTTTGTTCTCTTTTCTTTCGAATACTTGTTGTTGTTGTTATTATTGTACAAACACATACATATATGTATGTATATATGAATTTCTGTCTGTCTGGTTTGCTGCTACTTTTTTCAGTAGAGTCTCACGAATTTTTTTGTGGAAATAATTTTTACTTTTAAAATAATTGAAAAATTAAGAAGACCAACTTGAGCTTTATTTTATATGGATTTGAATTGATTGATTTGCTTCGCAACCACGTTTTAATTGTTATTTTAGCCTAAAAATATGCAATAATTACAGTACCTAAAGATAATCCTAAGAGTATACTTTAATTTATTAAAATTCATTTCATTGAATTGAAAATAATTTATTCGACAAACTGTATTAACCGACCTTGGAAACTGTAAGGATTGGTCTTAATTACACCTATGGGAATATAGGAAATATATGCCACAAGCTGTCCATACCATATAATCTCTGGCATTAATCGCTTTGTCAAATGGAATCTAAGAAAATGGGCTGTAATTAATACAAAATGAAATAGTAAAACATAGTAATAATTAATACTATTTTTTTGTAGCAAATCGAGTCGGAATAAAGACAAGGTAGCGATCGATTTAAAATATTCCAGTCAGAAGGTGAAGATTTTTCAAAGTTCATTGTAAGATCAGCTTAACTTTGGTTGTAAAAAGCTATAGTCTTGCCAAATTTTGCTTATTGTTTGTCTAAATACACCAATTGACCTACATACACCGTCACATACACCGTTGTATGTAAACTTTTTCCCGATAATTTTTTTTGTATTTTTCTAATAATTTCTAGGTTTTGCCTTCAAACATTCTCAATTTTAAATGCCTTAAACAACGCTATAACACTTTTTCCAATTTGATAAAAATCTCCATGTAGACCTTTTTCTTAGACTGTATATCCTTTCATTGAAGCCGACTGTGTCTTCCAACTAACATCATCTAAGTAATCACTGACGAATACATACATATTAGGCGAGAAAGTCGTATGTGGAACATTTTCAGAACAATTAAATTGTAGATTTTCCATTTTAGATTGTCCCTTTACTGCAGTACTACTCAAGTTGTAGACGCCGTAGTTTAGTGGTCACAGCTCCGACATCTCCAACAAAACGAAATATGAACAAATATTTCTTAGGCTACTGCCTCTCAGCAGATTTCTGGCCAAAACTCTGTGAGTAAATAAAACATTGCCATGAAAAATTTTCTCAAAAAATCCGTCATTCGGAGTCGACTTTAAACTGTGGGTCCCACCACTCATGTATAAAATTAACACACACACAGTAAGAGGTGCAAGAAACTACGTTGTAATCCTGACTTAGTGGTTGTTGTGACCAATTATGTATCTACTCAAGCTGATCTAATGGCTATAAAGATTGCCACTGTATGAATGCGGCATCAAAGTATGCCGTACCTACAGCTAAGTGGCCATTAGATCCCTAACGATTGTGTACAGCACATCTATGATTGTGCAAGAAAGCTTAAGTGTCTCCATTGGAGCAAGAAATACGTCGATCGTTCTCATATGTGTCAGACTTGGGAACTTACTTACTTACTTAATTGGCCATTAACAACCCGATTAACGAATTTCGGCCTGCCGCAACACATCCTTCCAGACGGCTCTGCTTCTTGCGCGGGAGGGATGGGATGCATGCAAACAAGGTAAAGTTTCTGACTGTGGTCAACGCGGCGACCACCAGGACGATCCTTGTCTTGCTGTATCCAAGTTGACACGCATCATCCTCATAGCCCCCCTGGATGGCATACTAGCAGCCGCTAGATGTTAACTAATGCGTGAAGCGAAGTCCAATCCCCTGGACGTTAAATACGGGTTGTGCGTAGGGCTTGGAGCACACCACATCAAAAATGAAATCCAATGAAAACCAGACTTGGGAACATCGAATGCCAAAACAAAGCCTACCCACTTGCAAAGACTGTTTGAATAGTATTTAATTCAACTGTATATGCGATATGGGTATTCCGCTGCGGAGAAGTAAGTGATTAGCCTCAAAACAAAATTCCAACGAAAGTGGGGGTAATGAACCCAGTCCTAGGGAGACTAGATAGATCTGCCCCGATAAAATAAATTTTTGCATTAAATCTGACCATAGTTCGTCTTGAAAACTGCAAAGCGGACATAACGCAAACCATAACTACTTCTGCAAAACGATGAAGAAGAAGGGGAGACTATGTTGTCTGGAACATGGGAATCTAAGAGATCGAATTCTCGGCACCCAGAGTTTTGTCAAATATGATTTGAATTAAGTTTACAACTTCACATAAACTATCGGGATGGCTGGAAGATAGCGTATGTTGAGGTAACTCTCGTGAAGAACTTGATTGCAGTCTGGCTGTAAAATATAAATCAGAAGCACTATACTCTGTATAGGCATTACGTTGGCAAATGGCAGAATCTCTAAATTACAGATGGCCTAGATTTCACCGCACTAGAATAGAATGGGTCCTGGATCTGACTTGTATGTGGGACAACCGAGAGTGATTGGGTGATGGAATAGGTAATAACTTTGGAAAGGTCGGCCATCTGTTAAGGTCAACTATTTTATTTACTTATTGTTAGTCATTGGATTAGGCTGGATTAGCTGGTAGAATATACTTGGAGGGCATGGTCCTATTTAGATTAACGTTTACATGAATTTCAGTTTCTCAATTTACATCCAATCCGCACTAAAAATTCCCCATAAAAACAACAACGACTGCAAAATAAATGTTTTTATTGCAAAAATATTTATATTAGAGAGTTCAGGTCAAAGGTAACCAGGAAATTAGAGACAAAGAATATCTGTCCCCTCATCGCAAGAAGTAAATAATAGCGTTCTCCTTCTTCTCAGATCTGCATGTTCTAAAGAAGTCATTGGAGTAAATGTCAAGACTATTGGCATGCCTTCCAAATAAACAGTAGCCCATGAGAATGGTTTTTGTGTCATGGAAGCCCATGCGATTTAAGGCATAGAAGGCAATAAGATAGTGTGTAGTAATATTGCACGTTTGTAACTTCCTGCTCTTCCTGTAAAGCTATCGGAATTGGGATACTTATGATACTACTATGATACTACTTGGGACTCTCTCGTTGAGTCCGGTTTTCGTACCGACCCTGGCCCAGCAATGGAAATTTTTATGATAGCATAATATTCTAGAACCTGTATAAGGCCGCCGTAGTCTAGTAGGTAGTGTGTTGGCTTATTAGACGTAAAGCCAGGGTTCGAGCCCCAGGCCAGACATTAACACAAAATACAAAAAGTATTTCTTCGGCGGCTTCCTCTCAGCAGAATTCTGCCAAAAACTCTGAGAGCAAATAAAATTGCCATGAAAAGTTTCTCGAAAATCTGTTTTTTGGAGTCGACTTTAAACTGTAGGTCCCGCCACTCATATATAAAATTAACACACACAACATAAGTGGCGTGAGAAACTGGGTCCACAATCCTGTCTGAAGGGTTGTAATGACCAATTACGTCTGTTTCCCAATACTCTAGAATCTGTATAAGAGTTGCTTTTAAATTTTCCTGAGAAATTGCTGGCAAAGAACCCCAGACAAAGAAGATGGTCTTCGAGAGGAGATCTTTAGGACAGACTGACTGTCAGAGTAGATTAAAAGATCGTAAGGGAAAATGCTACCACCCAACAGGATTGTGCCGCTGAACAAAGTGGTCAAGACTTCCACGTGGAAAACTTTACAGTGGTCATTCAATCTATATTTTAAGGCAATCGGTACAAACCTTAAGGGAACCCTGATATCTTCAGACCACAAATCTCTAGTTATTCTGTTTCGTATTATGTGGTAAGGAATATTACGCATAAGAAAGCCTCTAGATGATATGGTTTTGGTTCTGTAGTTTTATTTTAAAAATTTTATAAAAACTTGAAGTTGGTCACCTTTTCATTACACTTGACACTATTTGTACGGCTTATATTAGTTTGTGTTTTGCTCTTCATCTGTATTGGTGCTGTATTATTATGTTTTTAAACATTTATGTTTTTCTTTCTCTCTCTCTCCCTCTTTCTCTCAATCATTTTCTCTCTGTATTTCTCTTTCGCGAAGTACTTGTTCGGTAGGTAGTATTTGCTTAACTAAGTGCACACACTTATAAAGTACGTTAATGTATATTGCTGTTGTACGTTAATGTATAACGTTGCTAAGGATATCATACTTGCTCTTATAATTTCAACAGTTATTTTATTTTACATCTGTATGTGTGTGTGTATGTGTTTTTATATTTACAACTCTAACTTACCTGGCATGCTGTGGGCCAACATTACCCATATCATGTGCTGTACTGGCGGTTATTTGGAAATCTGCTATGGCTCCTGATTCCATACCCAAAGGATGTTTACATTGTGCTAAAATACGGTGAAAAAGAGGGAGAGAGAGAAATAAATTAAAAAGAGATGAAGAAAGAAGAAATGTGTACAAAATTATAAATAATCACATGAAAAATATGTATTTTTAATGGCAGCGAAAAGCAACAACAACAACAACAAAATACAAGCTAAATAAGTGGCAACATACATTTAAAGAACACAAATAGAGACAGAGAGAGAGAGAGAGAGAAAGAGAAAATATTGTACCAAAAAATGTTACAATTAAGTGAAGTTGGTTGCTAGTTGCTTGGCATATGGAGTGGTTGGTTGATGGTGGTTAATGTGCGTATGAAAATGAGGTTTTTGAACCCAATATATGATTGATATGAAAAACTGCTAAAGATTTCTAATGTTGCAACAAAAACAAAAACAACAGAAAAAGTTGCCAACAACTTTTTAAGGATTATTTTTTTAATTCGTTTTTTTTTCTCCATTTTGCTCAACGTAAATTAAGAGGACAAGTGGAATGAACTCGCGAACTTTAATGAAATTGTTCTTCAAATGCTTTTATCGGTAAGTGCAGATTGAAGAATTATAATGAAACTCTTTTCAAAGCATTAAGTGGCCTCAAATACGAGAATAGAGAAAAAGCTCTTTAACAGAAATTGAAATTGAAATTTTGATTTTGATTGGACGTTTGTCACACTGTAAGTATAAAGGCAAAAGGAAAAGTTTATTTGTATTTCTATCAGAAGACTGCGTATCCATGAATGCTGCACATTTATCAAAAGAACTTTGGATCATTCAAAGAACTTTTTACATGGGTTCCAGGACATATAGATATCGTCGGAAATTGCACTGCAAACAATCTGGTTAGAGCCGGTACGTAGTTAATAATCTTCAACACGTTACAAGTCATAGAAGTTCTTGTTGACACAGATAGACCAAGTATTCTCCACTCATTTTACAAGGAGACTTAACTTCGTTGACAGCAGAAGGTACGTGTAATATTGTCACTTACTGCTGGTCTCGAAGAAATAAGCACAAGAATGTCATCTTAAGTACATACATACATACATACATACATACATACATACATACATACATATATACATACATAATTGATCATTACAACCCTTCTGTTAGGACTACAACCTAGTTTCTCACACCACTTATGTTGTGCGGGACCTACAGTTTAAAGTCGACTCCGAACGACAGGTTGTTAAGAATGATGGCAATTTTATTTTACGCTCAGAATTTTTTCCAAAAATTTGCTGAGAGAAAGTCGCCGAAGAAATATTTGGAGATGCCTGACCTGGGTTTTGAACAGTGGCCTCAGGTCTAATAAGCCAATACACTACCTACTGCACAACGGCGTCTTCAGGAATGTCATCTTATTTGCGTAAATCGCATCCATCGTTGAATTGCAATTCTCATGTGCCGGTGACTTATTGGAAGGCATGCATCAAAGCTTAGTATTCTCTCGAATGACTAATATTGTAGCAGTGTGCCTTTGGAGGTGTAAGAGACTACCTGTCATATCATATCTTAGTATCCTGCTCTTGCCATATAGAGGCGAGGTCCTTAATCTCTCATTTTCTATCATCCTTGACTAAACTCTCCAATATAAAGATTACTGCGATAGGAAGATTTATGCAGCAGCTGGGTTCCTTTCTTATAAGAAGCATTTATTATCCTGGATTCTATTTATTATATTACAATAGGCCTAAATAATGGATGAAGAGGAATCTTGCCCTTCAGACAGGGTCAGCCACACATACTAATTATGGTTAATGCAACAACAATCGTAAGGTTCGTATCTGTGCTAAGCAGCCTATGATAGCAAGTGATAAGGTTTTTTGATTACAAACCAGAGCAGTCCGGTTAAAAAAAAGTGAAGTTGCAAAAGCAACTTTGGACCAGAGGTCAGCAATGAGTATTCAAAACGATGAGTAGATTCGAATCATACTCATAATTTCTGATACTTACACGCATTCATACTTATTTTAATGTCATCCTCGTACTACTCATATTCAAAGTTTGAAATACTCATGGTACTCATACTTAACATTGATTGATGATGTTATTGATTTCGACTCTCCATGACTCATCGTATACACGAATCCAAAAATAAGTATGATTCGATTACGAACGCTACAATACTCACAAGAAGGTTGTGTGTTTGCTCTGCTTGCTGTCTTTGTCTTTTTTGTTTATGTGTCTTTCTTCTTTCTTTGTAAATGCAACAACAACTAAGACTGTAAATTTTGATGAATGATTCGAATCACTCTAATTATTTATGAGTATTATAAGTATTATTTTAAATTTATGAATCTGAATGAGTAGGCGTATGAATAAAACATAGTTCGAATGTTATGATTTTGATATCAACGTTGAACTCATAATCAGTGCCACTTGTACTTATAAATCAATGCTGTACTGAGTACGAAGGAATCAGAGTTGTTGGATTTTAATACTGTTGACTCACTCATACACAAAATTTCATGAGTACTTATGAGTAGCGAAAAAGCGATTCATTGCTGAGATCTGCTTTGGACTCCCTTGGGTCTACAAAATGAACGAAAAAGAAATAAAATTGAATCCCATCAGTAGTTAGATTACACTGCATATTTAACTACTTAAGTATCAAAATGGTTCTCATTTGAAATAGTTCCACAATATTATTTCGTTTTAAAAAAAAGTTTTTCAATCAGAAGTCAATTTCATAGGCTCTCTAAGCAAAATCTTCCTTGCACAAATACAAGCCAATAATTCTATCAGTTTAAAGCTCTATAAGTAGTAAATACTTCGGCTAAGGATGCTGTATGGAGTCGTTAGGGCACAATATTAACTCTTGCTTATCATTCAGTTGTAGAAACAAACGAGGATAACTACTAATTTATATCCCTACGTGTTGGGCTGAACTCCATTAATTTGTTGTTGCTTGTGCCTATCTATGTCGGGTCATGATGGACTTGAACAGTGAAACTGTTATTGAAAAGCAGTAGTCTTTTACAAAATTTAAGATAATCAAGCCCTTTACTCAAATGAAATTCACATGACCTCCAGGAGAGAACTACGAGGTTTCAAATAACACATGAGCTCGTTGTTCAAATCCCAGCCTATACATCTCGCACAAAATGAAATAATAAATTTCATACGGCGACTTGCCCTTAGCAGTCTTCTAGCAAAAACCCTGAGAGTGAATAAAATTGCCATGAAACCAAAAAGAAACCTCAAATATTCTCCCTAACTGTGGTATTGCTGTTTGGGCTTCTCTTTAAAGTTCTCCAATATTATCTCAAATCGTTCAATTTCCCTTTCAAACTTAAATTTCTCTTTAAACACTTAAACTTTATAAAAAAAAAATCCATTTCCAGCAATGATTTCCTTTAAATAAATCAAATTCGAGAAAACAAAACAAAAACAAGTAAATTCCAGAAAATATCCATAAATGTCAAGAAGACATGTCTTAACAAATACCGCTCAAAAGCAAAGAAAAACAAAATTCCATTTAAACACGTTCGCAACTTGCAAACATACATACACACACACTCGGTGTGAGTGTCATAATTTTAATGAAAATAAAATCCATCATTTACGCTGTAAAAACGCGCAGACAGTCAGACAGAAATAGAATTTCAATTCGTTTAAAGCAAAAAATAGCGAAATCGAAAAGCGTGCTGCAAAAAAAAAAATGAAAATGAAAATGAAAATCAAGTCAAAAGAATAGAAAAAAAGAGGAATGAAAAATTTCAATAAAGAATACAAACAAAATAATAAATGTCAAGAAATTTATGTTCAAATGTTTCTCTAACGTTTCTTGATTTATGAAGGAATTGTGTACTAAGTAAAGCAGAAAAGCACTTAAAGAAGGATTTGGTAAAAGGAATACAATAGAGAAAGAAGTTTGGGAACCTAATTGATGGCCTTATTATTAAACGGGTAGTTATTGGAAACACAGTAAGTAAGAGAACAAATATAAAGACATTGGGACATTTGGAAGTCTATCTTAAGCAGGATAATTAAGACTTCTAAGCGCCCACATAATTGATTAAAAGTTTTAGTATTTGGCATCGGTAGCCGATTCCAACCTGTACCTACTGTCTACATGCCCTCGATACGTGATCGGAAGCGTACTTAAGTCGACTTATGTTGGAAGCCTTTGTCCATTTTGCGAACGCCATAATCGCCATACTGAGGGGACTATTCATAATGTGATGGATAAACTCTAGTAGTCTCGAGTTAGTCCAGTAAACGATCGACCCACACTCGTATGTCTATAAAACGCAAGATCTATAGAAAGCATCGCTGATGTTCGTGATAGTTTGTTGTTCTAAGACTGACGATTTCATTTCTCTCCCAAGAACTTGGGCATTCGCAGACCACAACTTGACAAATTTTGTATTTTGTGTATTACCTACACACATACATACATACATATTTGGTCTTACAATCCTTCAATCAGGATTACAACCTAGGTTTTCCTAACTTGAGTTGTGCCTACATCTGTGGCAATTTAAACTGACCCAGAAGCTGAAAGTGAACGACCGGAGATAACAACGTGCGTTCGCTAAATGCACTCTGCAGCAGTTGGCAACGAATCCTAATTTTCATCGAAAAGTTTTCTTCTGCGATGAGATCTATGTCTGTATGAATGGCTACGTCAACAACCAAAAGATGGAATTTGAGACGATACCAATCCACTTGAGATCCAAAAGCATTCCATGCATCTGGACACCAAAGATATGTAATTTTAGCAGGACGGCTCTACGTGACATTTCTGAGTGAATAAACAAACTTCCACGTGATATCCAAGAGCATGCAATGCATCCCGAAATAAGTCACTGTCTGATATGGGTTTTAAACTGTCGACATCGTCGGTCCATATTTCTATGTTAACGATGTTGGTCAGGCCAACACTGTTAACGGCGAGCACTGTACGTCGATGAATACCAACTTATTATGGCCTGAATTGGACGATAAGGATATCAAAGATATGCACCTTCATTAGGTGCAGGTCGATGATTACGAACATATTTTTGCTTGAATAGATTGATCAGGTCACCAATGGCTACTGATTTCAACAGGACGGCGTTACATGCTACACTGCTCATTATGTATTGGATATTCTGCACGAGCAATTTGGGGGGATTATCAGTATAAGAAGTGGTGATGTGAACTAGCCACCGAGATCGTGCGTTTTGACTCCATTAGATCTAACAGTGCCCAATGCCTCTCGAAATAAGTCAATGTCTGCTGTGGATTTTGGACTGGCGACGAACTTATTGGTCAGGTCAACGCTAGCAATGACGACCGCGGTAGGTCGATTGATCACAAATTTCTTTTGGCTTAAAATAAATGACCAGGACACCAAGGACATGAGGTTTCAAGAGGACGGCGCTAAATGATACACTGCTTTTGCTGCATTGACAATTCTGCGCGAGCGATTTAAGGTCTTGGTTATCTCACGTAGAAGTGATGTGATCTAGCCACAATGATCGCGCGATTTGACCCCGTAGAACTTCTGCTTGTGAAGGTTTTCTTAAGTTGCATTTCTATGCGAATAAGCTACAAATCGCAGCGGTTCTCAAAGCCGACATTAGTCAAATTCAGCATGGTTTAAGCGCCAGGAGTATAATAGAATGGACATTTCAAATGCTATCTTTTCGGATTGGACAGCCACTGAAGTCAGGGCGGATTTTTGAATCAAATAGCCGATGATATCTCAGACACACTTTGTTTTATTTAAATTAAAAGATAGAAAGCGTTTAATGAAGGACCTGATGAGTGTTAACGAATCTATTTGACTGATTCAACACTGTGTGTATTCATTTAACATATATACATGCATAATTGCTCATTACAACCCTTCAGTCAGGATTACGACCTAGCTTCTCACACCACCTTTGTTGTGTTTGCTAATTTTATATATGATTGGCGGAACCTGCAGTTTAAAGACGACGCCGAATGACAGATGTTTAAGAAACTTTGCATGGCAATCTTTTTTATCTACTTTCAGAGATTAGGCCAGAAATCTACTGAGAGGAAGTCGCCGGAGAAATATTTTTTTGTATTCCGTTTTGTTGAAGATGTATGACATGGGATACGAGCCGTCACCTCAGGTCTAATAAGCCAACAAACTGCCTTACACTACGGTGACTTCAAGAATGTAATCTGCTTGTCGTAAATTGCATCCATTGCACAATTGCAATCCTCACATGCCGTGGAAGGCATACATTAAAGCTCAGTTTTCTCTGGAATTACTAATATTGGAGCAGCGTACCTTATGAGTAAGAAGAGACTACCTTTCATATCATATCTTAGTGTACCGCTCCAGCCATATATCGTCCTTAACCTCTCATTTTCTATAATCCTTGACTCATATGGAATATCTGTTACCTTGTATATTAATTGCAATATTACAATGGGCCCTAACCTAGTTAGGGTTAATGAGACACAAGGTTCATGTCTGTGATAAACAGATAACGATGTCTAGTGATAAGAGTGTTTCATTATAACCAGAGCAATCCGATTTAAAACTCGATGAAGTTGAAAAACTTATCCCGCGGTCATTCCAAAGAACCGAAAAAGAAATAGAAAAATCGGAGCTTATCATCAGATGAAGACATCTTGACCTGGGTGTTTAAACCGAGGCCTCATGTCTAATATATCGTCGACACACTGCGTACTAGACTATAGAGATTTTAATGAATATACATACATAATTGGTCATTACAACCCTTTAGTCAGGATTACGACCTAGTTTTCTCACACCACATATGTCGTGTGCGTTAATTTTTATACATGAGTGGCGGGGTCTACAATTTAAAGTCGACTCCGAACGACAGGTTTTTTAAAAACTTTTCATGGCAATTTTATTTACTCTCAGAGTTTTTGCCAGAAATCTGCTGAGAGGAAGTCGCCGAAGAAATATTTTTTCAATTTCGTTGAGTTGGAGATGCCTGACCTGGGGTTTGAACCGCGGCCTCATGTGAAATATGCCAACACACTACCTGCTAGACCGCGACGATTACTTCTTTAATAAACATAAATTTAGTAAATATGGGTACCTAATGCTGACATTCACAAATTCGCATCTTGCAATAAAGCACTGCCTAAAAGGAAGTCAATTGTTCATAATAATAACCCTTATGGAAGGAGAAGTTATTTCCAAACAAAAAATAATCTTTCTGCAGAATGCTATACAGTTTCTAAGAATTTAAATACGAGTTAATCTTAGGTTTACAAACATATGTTTAAAGCTAAGAAAACAAAGAAAATATTCTTATTGAACCTTGTGTTCGCTCTCAAATTCTCCCATTGCTTCCACCACCAAATGGCCCACATTTATTTTGCATATCATTTAACACTCACTGAATACGTTTAAGCCGTAATCAAGAAGTTAAACCAAACCGAACCAAACCGTTCTTTATAAATTTTATTGCATGTGTGAATGTGTATGTCCCCCTTGTCCCTGTCTGTCGCGTCTAATATTGTAATTAAAAATTTATGTTGTTTTGACTGTTAATTTTTGCCAATTTCCAATCGTGTGTCGTTCAAATTAATTTATGGCTCAATTCATTTCCTTTTTTAGCCAGACCTACTCAAATAATTTTTTTTACTGTTGCTGCTAGTGCTGTTGGCTTTAGCCGAGCAACAGCAGTAGTAGACAGTTTGATTCTTATGGCATGGATGAAAAAAAAACCACGTTAACGATGATTGGACGACCACACACATTTTAGTCAGATTTTTCTTTTTCTTCTTTTCCTTCCTTTTAGACGAAAACCAAAATAGAAAAAGGTAGAAAAATTATACGATAAAATAATACAATTTAAGCCCCATAGTCTCTATAAATTACAATGTGGCATGTTGTGCCATTACCATTGCCTGATTGCTGTAGCAGTTGCAACTACTGTTTTAAACTCCCAGTTGCTTAGTTGCTACCGGTTTTGTAATATTGTATGACGTAGAAAAAATGTGAAAAAAGAAACACAAAAAATTATGAAATTTTATATTAAACAATAACAAGCAATAGCAACAACTTATTTATTTATTTATTTTATTTATTTGATTTATAATGATCTACATAGCACAACAAGATACTAAATCTTATAAGTGACAGTGCTATGTTTACAATCAATAAGGTATAAAAATTAACATTAATTAAATATAAAAAAATTAGAGAAAGTTAAATTATGTATATAAATATTAAATTAAATTGATAAGGTAAAGTATAAAAATAATAATAATAATAATAATAATAATAATAATGATGACCTAAAAAATAAAATCACAAAATTTACAAATATGAGATAAAAATTTTAATTATGAAAATAATTTAAATAACTCCTTTTTGAACGTGTTTGCATTGCCCAGATTTTGGATGTTATTTGGTAAGGAATTCCAAAGACTAATGGTGTGTATAAAGAACTGTCGCTGAGACAGAAGAGTCCTGAATCGTTGCTGTATAATCCCCACACCCCGGTGGGATCTGGCAAACTTAATTTTACAATATAAATACTTCGGCTGTTTCGTGTAAATTATTTTATGAAGTAGAAGGAGGCATCTAGTTTTCAGGAGATTATCAAATTTTTTTCTTTTTCTTCTATAGTTGTTGTAGGCATATTGACCATGTTGCCACATTAGCTTCTAAATTTGAAAGAGAATGTAAAAAGAGTGTTGAGCTAACAAAGGCAATGCTTATGTGCCCTACAATTTATTTAAATGATTTGTATTTAAATGGAGACGAAGTTCAGATAGCATGTCTTCTATCTTCATTAATGAACTTTGGACCGGAGGAAATTTTTTAGGACGCTATAAATGAAGATGTACATCACTATTGTAGCCCTTGCGCTGAACAACTTCCTCCCTAGTTTAGTGGAACTTGGTCAGTACAGGGACTGTGTTTACCGCGCAATGACCGCTCAAGTGAGCTGTGGTAATCAAAGCGACCACTTCTACCGACCTATCGCGATATAAAACACGAAAAATTCTGAAAAATTGTTCAGCGTTAAAGGCAGTTCTTAACTAATCAAATTTGATGATAAAACTTCGTTCAAGTTGTTTGAGCAAAATATCATCAGAATTCACTCCTAACAAGGACTCTTCAAGAATTTAGCAATTTTTACGACTTATGCTCACCATTTACGTAATTGTTCGCAAATATTTCTTACAATAAATCTTAGATAACATGAGTCCTGCAATAGATTTTAACACTTCAAAGACAAAAGTTCGGAAAGTAAACTAATTGCCATGAGAATTCTTTCCAAATCAGCCGTTCGAATTCGACGTTAGATGGTACACCCCACATACAATTTCAGTTGGTAGGTCCTACTAAATGTAAATTCAACTGTGCGAGTCTAGAGTGTTTGCTGAAGTCTAGTAGAGAGTGTTTTGGGCGTATTCAAACCTATGACCTTCAGAAAAAACGGAATACCTAAGAAACAATATTTCTGTTCTGAGCGTAAATTATTGCCACCAAAAGTCTTCTGAAAAATATGTCTTTCAGAATTGATGTTAAGCTGCAGGTCTCTCCTCTCATAAGTAAAGTTAATGCACACAATATGGGTGATTGTAGTCGCCGTTGTCTAGTAGGCAGTGTATTGGCTTATTAGACGTGAGGCTTCGGTTTAAACTCTAGGTCAGAAATCTTCAACAAAACGAAATATGAAACTATATTTCTACGGCGACTTCCTCTCAGCAGATTTCTGGCAAAAACTCTGGGAGTAAAATAAGAACTGCCATGAAAAGTTTCTCAAAACTCTGTAGGTACCACCACTCATGTATAAAATTAACACACAAACCATAAGTGGTGTGGAAAGCTAGGTTGTAATATTGTATAGAGGGTTGTAATGGAGAGAGGGTTGTAATGACCACTTGAGTTAGTAAGTAACTTGGGTGATGTGAGAACCTAGGACGGAATCTTGATTGAGGAGTTGTAATTGCCAATAAGACAAGTAGGGTGTCTTTTTAACGAATTATTGAACAGTTGTGGACTAAAAAGTTACATCCATTGGTTTGTCAATATTTAGCAGAGCCATAGCTTCTAAGTGAGGTCTCACTCTGAGAATTAATCACTGGGGCACTGAGCACAGACCGTAATTGGACGTGTACCAACTTTTGCTAAATAGTCCTCCTCCTCAATTTATTTACCCGAGTTCTCTTTTTCGTTTTTATTATCAGGACCCCACTACAGTAATATTAAGATGTGGATTTCAACAAGTAGCCTTTAGTATGCCCTCAAAGAATTTGTGAACGAAGTAGGGAATATGAGATTTTGTTTTCCACAGCCATCCATCTTAATTTCTCCTTTTTCAATTTAAACGTCTTATGATTTGTTATAAGCGTAGTCCTTCGGACTTTAGGTCAGAGAATATGATTCTTTTGTTTAGAACGATATTTGAAAGCATAGTGTTCAGTTTCTTTGATACCACTAAACCTTATCGGTAAGGTAAGTCGATGGAAGTATTTGTTGGCTTATTGGACGTCAGCCAGTGAATCCAACAACCCAGCTCAGGCATCGAAACAAAACAAAATTTTCCATGAAAAATTAATCAAGCCAGTCCTTTCGATTCTACGATTCCAGGATAAAATTAACACACATCCAATAGGTGGTAAGAGAAGCTAGGTTGTAATCCTGACTATGTGGTTGGAATGACCAGTTAGGTAAGTAAGATAAGTCGATATATGGTGTATTTTCTGTCGCGGATAGAGTATCAAACAATCGCTTTAACTATGAATATTTGCTTTCATGCCAAAAAACGTTTTTTCTCCGCTGCTACTCGTTATTAATGATGTGCAACAATTTAATCTTGCCATTAAATTTAAAGGAAATCATATTTTTCTTAACCAATAGAATGCGTGGGTTGTGAGTGTTTTTTCTTTCTCATATTTAAGTGGTAGATGTTTTTTTCATCTCTAACGCTTACTAATCTGGCTTAAAAGTGTCGTGTTATAAACGCTTGGCACGAGTGCATTTTAGCCACTTATAGGAGATGATATTTCAGCAAAAGTTGTATGAATCAATTGTATAAAAAAATATATGTTTGTATACCCTGATTACGTTTTAGTATACGTTCGTTACTCTCCTAACGTATCAATACATTTCCTTTTTATAAATAAATACTTAAACTCGGAATCTCCTTACATCGTGGCTTTGTTTATTTCCCATGAAATTTTTATAGAATTTTTCTTCCACTTTGCCTATCTATCCACAACGGTTGAGTGCAGTATTTCATTAATATTGACTTTTAATGCAGCATAGCGCATAAAAAGGGGATGTTGCATCCAATGCATAGCGGTTAAACGCATACATTTGTACTCATACATGCATACTGTTAAAATATGCATTTCATATATAAAAATTGTTAAAAATTTATGGGTTTTTTTGTTACTTCTCCCCTGTTGCATGAATTTTTTCACCCATGGCTAAACATTGTCAACAACTTTCCTCCGCATACACATACATACACATAGTACATATGGTCTTGCATAACTTACAGCATGAAATCTGCATGTATAGTTTTGTTTCTGCTGCATGAGTTTATGCCATAAGAGCATAAGACATGTCATATGACCTGGTATTCATAAGTTATGCTTGAATGGGTTTGCAAAGCAATAAAAAAAAACCAAAATGTAGGGAAGAAATAATATTTTTTTTGTGGTAAAAAACTGAAAGCAATAAATAAATGTAGATAAAAACAGGTCAATATAAAATCATTAAAAAAGGGATATCAACAGGGACTTAATTTTTTTAAATTCACTTTTACTTGAATTTTTTTGGGTTATTTTTCCTGAAACATTTCCCAGAGTTTTAATAAAAATTAAAATTATTGTGTTTAAGAACTAAGTATTGTGTAAAGAACATACATTCATACAAACATAATTGGTCATTACAACCCTTCAGTCAGGATTACGTCCTAGCTTCTCATAACACCCATATTGTTCGCCATATTTTTATGCGTCAGTGGTTGCACCTACAGTTTAAAGCCGACCCCGAACAATAGATTTTTTAGAAACTTTGCATAGCAATTTGATTTACTCTTAGAGTTTTTACCAGAAATCTGCTGAGGGGCATATTTTCGTTTTGATGTCTGACTTGAACCAAGGATAAGCCAAAGCACTACCTACTAGTAGTAGGCCATAGTCTTTATTTAGATAACTGGTCACAGTTGAACTGAAGAGTCCCTGAATTAAAATACAGGTGGCACTAGTAGAATTAAATATATACGATTATTGTAAAAATTTTACAGGATAATCAAACGTTGAAGGGTTCGTTAAGTTCAAACAGGGCGAGATACACACAGAGTAAGTCCCAAAGGGTCGGCAATGTGAAATTGAACGAGTTAGCTGAGGCTCTAGGGAGATATTAAAAGAATATTGTATACATAGCGTACCTATGTGTTAGCATGCTGCATGGATGTATAGGTAAGTTCATAATCGACCAGAAATAACAACGAATTGATGATTTTGTGCAATGTTTGAAGCTGATCTACCATATAAAAACTATAATTTGTGCATCGATATGAAGTCGCCGTGGTCTAGACGTAAAGCCCGGGTTCGTATCCCAGGTCAGGCATTAAAACGAAATATGAAAAAAAATATTTCTTCGGCGATTTCCTCTCAGCAGATTTCTGGCAAAAACTTTGAGAGTAAACAAACCTGTCATGAAAAAGCTTCTCAAAAATCTGTCGTTCGGAGTCGACGTTAAACTGTAGGTCCCCCCACTCACGTATGAAATTAACGTACACAACATGAGTGGGGTAAGAAGCTAGGCCCTAATTCTGTCTGAAGTGATGTAATGGCCAATTACGTATGTATGTATATATGCATGGATATGTGGCAACGTGTGAAACAAGGTTGAATAATTTCACACCAAAATAATATTTTATACCAAAGTGGACTACACTAGCCTTGTCAGCTGGCAAGGGTAATCTGTAGTTTGTGATACGTATAGTTTAATATTCATTAGGTACCTTGCAAAAGAAAAATATATCTACAGCAACTGGCTTTGTGGGAGAGTTCATTCTCTGTATTAACCAAGAATTTTCAAACCAACATTTATACGAGAGTAATGCTACCCTGAGGCATCATATTTTCATTGATCACCATAGAGATGGCTTTGCCTGTGCCTTAGCGGTGCATTGATTAAGGCTCTGATCAATTCATAGACATACATTACATACATACATACATACGATACTCTCTAAAACACAATATAGGGGCAAACATGACTAAAGCGGATTATTATGGCCATAAATATACGCGAACGATGATTGCCTAAACCAGTGTCTCTATGTTGATCCCCAAGTCCAGTCCGAAACTGAAATACATATTGTATCCATTAACTCAAATAACTTTTTTAAATACAGGAAAGATAAGATTTTTCTCTGAGAAAATTCTATCGAACTGAACTTAACCTTTCGAAAGCAGGAAAAACGTTACGATATCTGGTGTCGGTATTACAACAAGGATATAGCTTAAGCGTATTATAACAAGGATATAGCTTAAGCGTAGCAATTGAAATCAAATTGTTCGATGGCTGAACAAAAGTGACTAACTGTCATAAGTGTAATCAAACAAATAGGTTTAATTAGCATTTAAATTCAAAAGAGTCTCCAACATTGGTGTAGGGCAAAATCAAACAATTTTTCTATTAATAAAGTTTTCTTCATTGCGTTAATGGTACTATTGAGGACTCATTCATTGACTTAAAATTCCAATATCTCTTTAAATAATATCACAAAGAGTCTACTCAAATTTGCCTTTAGCTTCCACAACTATATTATCTGCATATCTTTGGCTTTAGACAGTTTCATCCATGGCTGATATATCTACAACCAAGCTTGTAATTAGTAGTAAAAGAACCAGCTCTGTGTGCAAAATGTAATTGTGCAGAACCTTGTTATTTAGTTTCGTGCGTATGTTATGACCATATCTAGGTTCTTCACAACGGCAATATAAGTCAACCATTTCACACAAATGCCGGAGTGAAACAAGAATGCCACTTACCACCTCAGCTATTCACCATAGTGCTGGATAATGTCATAAGCGAAGTATGCTCTAAGAGAAGAGAAATAACAAGGATTCTTTCACGCTAATTCAAGGATTTGTAGTACGCGGATGATATTAGTCTACTCTTATACAGAGTCTTAAACATGCAAACAAATCTGAAGGACTTAGAAGGACTAGTGCCTAATGTAGGACCTCGAGATAAATATAAAGAGAACAAAAACAGCACAGATAATATCATACTAAAAGCCAACCAGTCGAGTAGGTAAATAGCTACTGCTATCCAGGAACTATAGCGAAAACAAGTGGCGACGCAGAAACAGACGTAAGCAACAGTCAACAGCAGTCAATATAGAGAAGCTTCCTAATATCCAGACGAACCAAGCTCAGAATATTCAACGTATGTGCAAAATTATTTCTGTTGTACGTGAGTGAAACCTAGTGAGTATCGTACACCGTCAGCCAAAACTACAAGTATACATCAACTAGTGACTCAGAATCATATGCAAGATATTCTGGCCTAATAACATTAGCAACGAGGAACCCCTAATAACGCAAGTAAAACGTAGGAGATAAAGATGGATCGGTCATTGTATCCGAAAGACTCGTAATAGTATAATATCGGGTACGTTTTTTACAGTTTTTTTTCACCTAGTGCTTATTTCGTGAATGGTAACACTTAGCTCATGTTTGATTTGACAGATAATTAGTTTTATCCTTCCGCTGAACGAATATGGTTGTGTATACGCTTGAACAACGCTGGGAAATATTGCGACATTACTTTGAAAATCATGGTAATGTTGCAGAATGTGTGCGAAAATTGCGTACGGATTTTGGAAGAAGACAAGCACCGTCAGATCCGTATGTTCGTTATCTTGTGAAAAAGTGAAAGAAATTGGCATCCTCATCGATAAACCAAAGCGTGAAAAGCCAAAAACAGTGCGTACACCCGAGAATATTGCTCCTGTGGCAGAAAGTGTGAGTGAAGCGCCATCAACATCAATTCGTTCTCAACAATTGAACATTTCGGAGACATCATTGAGACGAATTTTGCATAAAGACGCCATACAGAGTCCAATTGGTTCAGGAGTTGAAGCCAATTGACCATCCAATGCGTTTTCGCTTCGCTAAGTGGGCCTGCGATCGACTTACAGAAGGTGCCGATTTTGGCAAAAAAAAATCATCTTTTCAGATGAAGCTCATTTTGATCTTGGCGGGTAAGTAAACAAACAAAATTGTCGCATTTGGGGCACAGAAAACCCACACGCATATATTGAAAAGCCGACGCACCCAAAACGAGTCACTGTTTGGTGCGGATTTTGGTCCAGAGGCATAATTGGGCCATTTTTCTTCGAAAATGAGCAAGGAGTGGCCATTACAGTCAATGGCGATCGTTATCGGGCCATGTTGAACGAATTTTTGTACATAAAAATTGAAGAAGAGGATATTGGCAACATTTGGTTTCAACAGGACGGCGCTACGTGCCGCACAGCCGAAACTACACTACATGTTTTGCGCCCTGTTTTTGAAATTCGCATTATTAGCCGCAGAGCTGATGTCGTTTGGCCACCTCGGAGCTGCGATTTGACATCCTTGGACTATTATTTGTAGGGTGTCGTCAAAGATATGTGTTAGGCCGACAAACCAGAGACAATTGACGCTTTAAAGGACAATATTTGTGAAGCCATTGGTGAAATACAGCTGCACACAATCGATAATGTGCTTAAAAATTGGACCGATCGTGTAGGCTACTGCATGGCCAGACGGGGCAGCCATTTGAATGTAATTATTTTCCATTATTAAACGGAAGGATTGTTCTTTAAAATAAAAAAAGAAATTTGAGAAAATATTCAGTAGCTTTTTTTTAAAGCATTTTCAAAAAAAAAGTTATTTGGCGGACCCTTTATAAATGGCACTTGAGTGGAAACCTCGAGGCTCAAGAAAATGAGGCCGCCCAATTACCACCAGGAGATGTTCAGTACTTCAAAATCTAGGACAGTGTAGTATTACATGGGAGGAAGCAAAAAGAAGAGTATGAAGAATAAAAATGTGATCATCATTAATTTTTTTAACACATTGCAATGGCAGTTTTATATCTCGCCAATTGCATGTCTTTTTGCTGCCCTCGTAACATTATTTTTATCGGAGCATTTAATTTTTCTACGACATTTTTTTCTGCTTCCCCAAAACTGCAACATTTGAACGCCTTCAAACATAAATTGTTAAACAAGGCCTAAAGGCCTGTTATCACAAGCTTAAGACATAAATACTGGTGCATACAACAACAAGAAAAAAAACTTGGACACAAACCCACTTAATTTATCGTTTACATTACACCCAAGCAATAATGCGATAACAAACAACAACAACCAAACAGTACAACTACAACTAAAAACTCTATTGCTAGATCAAGAGTAATAAAACGTGATTAAAAACGATTTGAGATTTTCTTTAAAGCGATTACAGAGTATGGCTAAAAGACATGAAAAAAAGAAATCATTTTAACACATTTTTTTCCAAGCGGTCTACAAAAAAAAAAAAAAAAAATACAGTCAATATAAAGGGTGGGCCATTTAAAAGTTTAAATTTAAAAATGCAAAAACGGTTTGAAATTTCGCCAAATTTATTTGTTTGTTGTGAAATGCAATTGTTCCCATTAGAAACGGAATATTATTTCATTCATATGACTGCCGCAGCTGGTCTCATAGTACTTTATTCCAATGGACCAATTATCGTGCACTTTCTCGAGTGTATGGGGTCGTATCTCGGCAATGCCAACACAAATGTTGCCCTTGAGATGATCAACTGTCTCTAGTTTGTCGGCATAACACTTTTCCTTAACGTCGCCCCACAGAAAATATTCCAACCGAGTCAAATCGCAGTTTCTTGGCGCCCAATTGGAATCACTATTGCGGCTAATTAATGGGCCCTCAAACGTTTGACGCAATAAATCGATTGTGGCATGAGATGTGTGGCAAGTTGTACTATCCTGTTGAAACCAAACATCGTTCACATCAATAACACGAAGAGCGAGTACAAAAAAATCGGTTATCGTGGTGCAATAGGAGTCTCCCTTGACCGTAATGATTACGCTGTTCTCATTTTCAAAGAAATATGGGCCCATGATTTCTTCGCTGCACAAGCCGCTTTAAACAGTCACTCGTAATGTGTACATTGGCTTCTGTAACACCACGTGTGGATTGTCTGAGCCCCGAAAGCGGCAATTTTGCTTATTAACATACCCACCAAGATGAAAAAGAACTTCATACGAAGAAACGATCTTTTTGCCCATCTAGAGAAGCGAAAACGAAGCTGATGGTCATGCGGCTTCAACTCTTAAACCAATTGAACTTTATAAGGAGTCAAACCGAAATCTTTTCTCAAAATTCAACGTAAACTGGTACGTAAAATATTGAACTCTTGAGAATGATGACGAGTTGATGTTGTCAGCCTCAGCTTCGATAGTGTACTTCGATGTACGATGGTGTACTTCGACTGCAATTGCCAAACGGAACTACAATTTGGGGCTTTGCAGATGACATTCCCATAGTCTCGTTCGCTAAGACGGTAAAGGAAATAGAGAAGAAGACGAACATAGCGATTCGAAAAGTTGGAGCATGGCTTGATGAGGCAGGATTGACACTTGCTGCACATAAAACGAAGGCCGTCTTGATAAGTGGCCGGAAGACAGTTTAGAAGATGGAAGTGACCGTTGGAGCAATAAGATCAAATCGAAGAGAGTCATAAAACACTTGGGAGTGATTATCGACGACAGGCTGAACTTCAAGGAGCACGTGAAATTCAACGGCGAAAAGGCATCTGTAACACAGGGAGCACTGGCGAGGATGATGCCAAATATTGGAGGACTAAGTCCATTTAAGAGGAGGATAATATCGAGTGTTGTAACGTCCATAATGTTATATGTTTGCCCAATATGATCGGAGGCAATCTACGTGGGGACGACAAGGAGGATACTGTCCTCGGTGTATGGTCTAAGCGCGATTAGACGGATAATTGGCTTCAGGACAGTGTCTGATGAAGCGGTGGGGATATTAGGAAAGGCAATATATAAAGTAGGAGTTCAGCTCGGAATGCGAAATGTCCATCTTCGCTTTAAATTGTTCTCCCATCGTCACTGATACGTTTGGACATGATACTTCCTCTATATGCCCAAACTGTGTAGATGAGGAGGAAGATGCGGAGCATATTCTAACATGCTGCCTCAGATTTAGATGGCCAAATCGTCTTATGGAAGAGGTGTTGAATTCTAGGATTCTATGCAGCAAATACAGTCAGAGAATGGCTGAAGTTATGCTAAAAAAAAAAAAAAAGCTTCGAAAAAAAAACAGTTTCGGTTGTAGACAATGTACGAATGCGCTCACAATGAAACCAGTTTCACGAACTTTAGCAATAAACTTGCGTATGCCAGGCACACTGCTGGTCCTTCCCTGAGACCAATATTTGTAAGACATTTCCATGCAATTTCCGACCCCAATTGTCTTTGTTTTGGAAATAATTTTCCAATAAATCATAACGTTACTCAAAAGTAAATCGATTCATTACGTTCAGTAGAGAGAGACTATACTGAATGTTGTGACAAAATAGAATGTGACATAAGATTGGAAATAACCGATAGATGACCCACCCTGTATAAAAGAGACAAAAAGTAAAAACGAGCATAAAGTTTAATTGTTATTTAATTTTTTCAACACTTAATGGCTGCCGGTTTTTATTTGGCTGATAGCTAAACACCGATACCAAGAGAGAGACAAAAAAGGCACACACAGCTTAATTTGAAATAAAAATTTCCTAAAACATTTAACATTTTAAAAGGGGTATGCACTTAACTATGTACTTGCATAAAATAATTTGTCTTCTTTTTGCTTTTATAAGTGCATACCCCCTTATAAAGCAAGCAAACGAAAAAAAAAAATTTCATTCACTTCACTTTTGAGTAACACTGTGATTTATTATGCCAAAAAAAATTTGTTTGTTGAAGAAACAACAACAACAACAACAAAAAATGGAAAAATTGGTCTCCATTTATCGCTTGCTTAAAATCTTTATGCATTTATTTTATGAACTGGTAATGAAGACAAGCCATTTTAACGTCATGCATGCATACGCGTATAGCAAGCCAGCGCGATCAGAGAAACAAGTTTCAATTACTTGCAGTTACTGGTACACACTTGAAAATGGTTTTTTTTTTTGGGCAACATGGATTAAGTTATCGGGCTTAATAGAAAACTGCTGTTTAAAGATTATTAATAATGGCCACTAAAAAAACTCCATGTTTTTTATTTTTATTTTTGAGATACGGGCTTATTTCACATATTAAATGATTGGCAAAAGCAAAAACATGCCTTAAAAACTAAAAATTAATCATTTTGTCGGCATTTTTGAGATTTTTAGAGAATTGTTAACATGAGTTGCTTAATTGAACGACATTATTCTGCAACAACATGGTGTGAATCATAAGCGATAAGGAATATTGGCAAATATATACAACAAAATGGAGGCTTTAGCTGCTCTGTAGAAGTTAAGCCTGTTGTACATGGTGGTTAGAAGCTGCCGTAGGGCATTGGCTTATTAGACGTGAGGCTACGGTTCAAACGCCAGGTCAAACATCTCCAACAAAACGAAATATGAACAAATATTTTTTAGGCGACTTCCTTTCAGTATCTCATAAATAAAATTAAAACACACAATATGTGTGACTAAAGTCGACAGAGTCTAGTAGGCTGCTGCCTTTAGTGCTATTGAACGGGAGTCTACTAAGATGGATCTGGCAGTAAATGGGGGCAAAACAAAGTATATGTTATCGACAAGTAGAGACGTGCGGCGTATTGGATCTCAGATCACGGCCGAGACAGCCAAAGAATTTATTTATCTTGGCTCAGCCGTTACCATCAAAAATGACGTCAGTCTGGAGATCAAACGCAGTATAACTCATGCCAACAGTTGCCACTATGGCCTCAATAGGAAATTGAGTAGCAGAGACAACATAAACGTTGTGCAGCATATTGACATCCAGCGGCTGTGCTGGCTCGGCCATGTCGTTCGAATGGAGGAGGATGGTCCGGCGTGACGGGTATTTGATGCGGTGGTCTGCGGAAATCGACGAAGAGGACGACCTTGTCTGCATTGGAGGGACCAAATCGAGGAAGCCCGGTCATCGTTTGGTGTGACCAACTGGCATAGGCGCTCAAGAAGCAGAGGCGCCTGGAAGGATGTATTACGGCAGGCCGAAATCCGTTAATCGGGTTGTTAATGGCCAATTAAGTAAGTAACTAAAGTCGACAGAGTCTAGTAGGCAGTGTTTTGGCTTATTACACATGGGGCCACATCAGGTCAGTCATCTTTAACTAAACGAAATATGAAAAATATTTCTTAGGCGACTTCCTCTCAGCAGATTTCTGGTAAAAATTGTGAGAGTAAAATAAAAATCTGTCATTCTGAATCGACCTTAAACAGTAGACGCCGCCACTAATGTATTTATTAACACACACAACATAAGCGGTGTGAGAAGTTTTTTTTCTTTTTTTTAATTGATCATTACAACCCTTCAGTCAGGATTACGACCTAGTTTCTCACACCTACTTATTTTGTATGTGCTAACTTTATACATGAGTGGTGGGACCTACAGTTTCTAAAGTAGACTCTGTACGACAGATTTTGGAGAAACTTTTCATGGCAATTTTATTAAACACTCAGAGTTTTTGCCAGAAAACTGCTGAGAGGAAGTCGCCGATAAAATAGTTTTTGTATTTTCGTTTTGATGTCTGGCCTGCGGCTCGATCCCTGGCTTTACGTCTAATAAGCCAACACACTACCTAGTAGGCTACGGTGACGTTGTGAGAAGTTAAGTAAAAAAAAGCCAGAGAGAAAATAAAATTGTCTTGAAAGGTTAGGTTAGGTTAGAGGACGTGTACTTGTCAAATAAGACAAGTACAGTAGCCGGAGGTCGCATTGACCCATTGTACAACGTTCTAGTTTCTCACACCACTTATGTTGTGTGTGTTAATTTCATACATGAGTGGCGGCACCTACAGTTTAAAATCGACTCCAAACGACAGATTTTTTTTTGAGGAACTTTTCATGGCAATTTTATTTCATTCGCAGACTTTTGCCAGAAACCTGCTGAGAGTAAGTCTCCGACAATGTGAGCAATTTGTGTCCACCTTTGTTTCTTAGTTTCGCACGTATGTTATCACCATATCAGAGTTATGTACGAGGATGCAGAACTCTAGGTTCTTCACCACCATCTCACACAAATGCTGGAGTAAAACAAGGATATCATCGCAACTATTCATCATTGTGCTGGATAATGTCATAATCGAAGTCTGCTCTGAGAGATGAGGAATAATAAGGAGTCTTTCACGCCAAGATTCAAGGATATGTAGCATATTTTCGTTTTTATGTTTGTCCTATGGTTTGAACCAAGGCCTTACGTCTAATAAGCTGCCTACTAAATTTCCATCAACGGCTCTTTTGTAGCAAATAGGTTGCTTAGTGGTGAAGTCACCGTCGTGTAGTAGGTAGTGTGTTGGTTTATTATACGTAAAGCAGGGTTCGAGCCCCAGGCCAGACATCAAAACGAAATTTGAAAAAATATTTCTTCGGCGACTTCCTCTTAGTAGATTCCTGACAAAAACTTTGAGAGTAATGAAATTGCCATGAAAAGTTGCTCAAAAATTTATCGTTTGGAATTGACTTTAAACTGTATGAGGTGTGAGAAACTAGATCGTAATCCTGACTAAAGGGTTGTAATGACCAATTAAAAACAATTAAAAAAAATTTTTTAAAATTGCTTACTGGTTAATCCAGCAATACTGTAGACTGAAGTCGGCTTCTTTAGTTCGTCATTATCTAATAGGAATGAGCGTGATACTCTCTCGCTTTTACAAAAAATTTAACTTTTTTTGGAAAAAACTTTTCAAACTAATTTCATTTTCTTTATTACTTTATAAAGCAGAACCAAACAAAACAATTTTAGTCGATTATTTATAATTTAATTTCTATATACAATCGATATTATGCTCAATTAATTAAAGATATTATTAAACTTGTTTTCATTCACACCACTCATCGACAATAAATGCGAATTGTGTTAATTGGAATCATTCAGTCAGTTTTTCTTAATCACTTCAACCAAAATACACTCGAAAAGTTTCAATAACATTGAAACTTAATTACGAAAAAACCAATAAAAAAAACAAAAAACAAAAAACAAAAAATCGTTTTTGTGCTCTGCACTCGTAAACTCAACAACAGTTTACAAAAACGAACTGAAAGAATAAAAATGGGAAAAAAAACTTGGAAAAATATTGGTCTTTCCCAAATAAACCATTAGGCCAACTGCCAACAACATGCAACTCACTTCATTACAATTCCTACACACAAATGAGTTGAAATGGAAACACAGAGAAACAATAAAAAAAAAGAAACGAAAGAAACGAAAAATTCAGCCATAAAATCGTTTATTTTTTTCGGATTTTACAAGCGAGTAAATGGTTCCTAAAGTATTGGTATAGTATCGTATGCCATGCGTGGTATATGACTCTATTCGTTCTCCTCTTTTTCTTTCCTTTTTTTATTATTTTTTTGGTTAACGTACTACCTCTCTTATATGACTCGCATAAGAAGCAAAAAAAATATGCTGGATTAGCTGCATGTCTGCTGGTTGCCCTGGCTGTAGAGTTGGTTGCTCGTTGTTGCATATGTTTGTCGGGTTGTTGTAATAAAACATTCTTACAGTTCAATAAAATTTAACTAAAATTGCTCAAACAGCAACGATATAGCAACAACAACAACAACAACTGCAACAGCAATATTAGCATTATTAGCAACAGCAACAACAACAACAACATTACATTACAAATAGATGTACAAACATAAACATGTTATGCTCATTCAAACAGTTTTTGGAATGTACAGCGGAAGGATAACCTTTAGTGGAGCTACACATTTGTGAGGGTACACATAGGCCAAGGAAAAAAACAAAACTTTTTCAAAACTAATCGATTTAAGCCAGAGTTATCGTTTCAATGTTTCGATAAATATAATGTTATCGGTTCCAAAAAAAAGTTCTCTATGGCTGGCAAAGAAAAAAAATCTTTTATCTTTTTTTATCGGTTTCTGCCAGAGTTATCGTTTCGAGGTTTCGATAAATATAATGTTATCGGTGCCAAAAAAAAATTCTCCATGGCTGGTGAAGAAAAAAATCATCTTAAAAACTTATCGATTTATGCCAGATTTATCGTTTCAATGTTTCAATAAATATAGCGTTATCGGTTCCAAAAAAAAAACAAATTCTCTATGGCTGGCATACTTAATTACTTAATAAATAGGTCATTACAATAGCTTAGTCAGGATTACAACCGAACTTAATTTTATCACTGAGCGGTGGACATGCAGTTCAAATTCGATTCCGTACGACAAATTTTTTTAAAAAACTTTTTCATGGCAATTTTTTTTAGAGCTTAGACAATACATACATACATGTATGTAATTGGCCATTACAACCCTTCACTCAGGTTTATCAACTAGGTTCTCACAGCATTTATGTTGTGTGTGTTAAGTTTTATATATGAGTGACGGCGTTCGAATCCGAACGACACATGCATCTTGAGAAAGTTTTCATAACATTTTATTCACTTTTAGAGTTTTTGCCAGAAATATTATTTCAAATTTCCTTTTGTTGGATATATCTGGCCTGAGGTTCAAATCGTGGCCTCACATATAATAAGCCAACACACCTACACCTACTAGACTACAGCTATATTAATCATCCATGAATCCCGTGAATAAATCAGTTCACATCACTTTAATGTGAGTAGACCATGCCCTCAAATAGCTCGTGTAATATATGTGGCATGAGTTGTATGGCTTATAGCGCCATCCATGTCGTTGGTCTTCAAATCATCTCATTAAGGCCACAAGAAGTTGGTATTCATTATGCTATAGTACTTGCCGTTGACAAGCATGGAACTACCTAGTGCTCAAAGAAATCTGCACCGATGCTGCCACTAGCTCAATATCCAACACACACGTAAGTGTCTATGGTTGTTTAATTTCAGTTCCTGAGTCAATTGAATTTTCTACGTGTACCGGCCTAAGTCACTAAGCAATTGTGCAAAGCAAATTATGGTTTGCGAAAGAACGAGCTCTTGTGAGCGACACAACACTGACTGCCTCTTTTTCTCATGCAAAGCGGCGATATTTTCGGCGGGTCTTGCTTTTCGTCGATATTCGAATGTTTCGTTCGTTTCGTTAAAGATGTCTGGCCTGGGGTTTGAAGCGTGACCTCACGTCTAATAAGCCAATAATACTAGATTACGGCAACTACTGCTAGAATACTACTGAAAAGTAATCATCGTCAAAATAATTTTTTTGTGTTTCGTTTCGTTTGAGGTGTCTTGGCTAGGGCTTGAACCAAGACCTCATGTTCTAGTAAGCCAAGTAAGTAAGTATCTGGCATAGCCAATGGAAACTGTTAGAATTCCTTATCTTCCTATTAGCATTCCATATCCCCTATGAACATTTGATTTTCTTTCATTTCGTTCTTCATTCCCTTTTCAATTTTTTTTTCATCGACAAAACTGGCGCTTGTTGTGTGTTTTTAGCCATACAGTTGAAATCGTAAACTATTTAAGACTTTTTTGTTTTTGCTTTTCTTCTGTTGTATGTTTGCTGTTATTGCTGTTGTTACTTTTACGACTGGCAATGTTGTTTATGAGTTATTACGCGTCATTGATTGTTATAAACAACAGAAATGCAGCAGCAGCAGCAGCAACTTTAGCAGCAACATATGAGGAATTTAAACTTAAGTTTCTTCCTTTTTCGAATAGAAATTTCAATAGTTTTTGGAATATTTTTAAAAGTTTGTTTGATTTCTTTGCTTCATATGAGGGAATGGAATATATTTTTATGATCAAATGTCAATAGTTCAGGAGATGTATAAACTCTTTGTTTTTGTTTTGTAATTTTATTTAAATTGATTATTGTAGAGCTTAGGTTTTAGGTAAGGTTAGCTTAACAAGAAGTCAAATAAATTACTTAAAGTGAGTTGAAATATTGATTTATTTAAAGCCTTTCACAATAACTCCTGATTCATTGGAATAATGAATTATTATTAGTAGGTCATTAATGCTTTTTTTAAGTCGTTCAGTACAAGCTTAGGTTACCAGTCGATTTGTGTCAGCTGCACATATTTTTAAATTCAGTCAGGACATCAAAACGTCCTACAACTACTCTAATTTTTGTCCGATTTCATCAAACAAAGTGTCAATCTCTTCACAAGATAATGCACTTTCAAAGTGTCATCACTTTTTTCATATTTATAATTCAAGTTTGCTACTATAAACGTAAAAACTTGAAAAATTATGAAAAAAATTCGCATTTGCCAAGTTTATCTCATCAAACCCTATATCATATTAAGTCAAATGATATACATGGTTTTAAAGGTACATCTCTCTCCTTTCCAATAAGGTTTAAAGTTTGGACATCGGCTCAGAAATGTTTGTATAATCAATAAATTTGTGCGTAAAATCCTAAAAATCTGTTTTTGTCAAATAAAATCAGTTTGGGGGGCTCGAGAAAAATAAAAAAAGTATTTTTGAATTCTACTCAACCTAGTGAATAACTTAGACTATGTAGTTACTCGGGTGTATTTTCACTGTCGCACCGTGTAATCAATGGAACCTGATTGCACGTTAAGACGAACAAAAATGTGAATTCCTTGAAAACTTGTAGGCTTAAGTGACATGAGCGCCATCAGTTACTGCTCAAGGTTGCTGACTTAAAACGAAGCATGGTTCATTAACTGAAAACTAGAGACAGTCTAACATTTTCAAATAATCCCTCTGAAATAAAATACAAATCCTCAGGTCTACCACACCTTTTAAATACACAAAACGCCGGCGCTTAAAGAAATCTCAACAAAAGATTACTCAACATTGTAAGAAACGCCAAAGGAAACTCCAAAAACGGAACAAAAAAAACCCAAAGAAGATCTTAAAAGACGTGGTATTTATTACACCACAAGAAAAAACAAATGAAAAACGCCATGTGATTATAAAGCATAAACAAAAATATGGTCAACCTCCAAGTCTCCACTTAAAGAAGTCATAAAAACGCATTAAATGTGATGGTCTTAATGAAAAAAACACTGAAATGGAGTCGACAAAAAGAATATGTTTTTAAAGGAGGAGGAGAAGCACAGTCATAAAAGAATATGATGAGATGGGTTGGTAATATTTTGAAAAATAAAACGTTTACTTTTATTTTTTTTATTTGTCTTATTGTCTTCCTTTTTTTTTGGTTTTGGTTTCGTTTTCAACATTTTTCATTTTCAACTGCAAACATTTTCTTAATATTGTTATTCGAATGAATAATTAGAAGTAATCAGTCACAGCTAAAGAAGGCATAAGTCAATGGCTGTGAGAGAGTGTCTAAAAGAAAATGAAATGAAAAGAAACCATCATCAGCAGCAGCATCATTATCAAAGTAACAGGGAGACTGAAGACGACTGCTTCGTTTCTTTTTTTTTTGTTGTACAGGGAGAAGTAGAAAATGAGTTGAGAAAAATTTCAAATAAATTGGTATTAAAACCAAGGGGCGAGAGGTGTCATTAGAGGACCCAGCTAGAAAGTACAATAAAAGAAAACTACTGGCTAGTAAATTGACATTTAGAGCTCATATAGAAAGCGTGTCAGGGAGGCCTAAACACAGTAGTATACAGAAGACTTTCAGGAATAACCTGAGGATGCAAGCCAACTGTGCCGTACGTATGTATATCAGGATGGTTGGACCAATAGTGACCAATCTACCAATTGTGTGTGAAAGCATTATAAATGGAGTTGTACAAGATAGAGTGGCCAGCTTATAGTAGCACGACAGGGGCAATGAGAATGTGTCCTACAGTAACATTAGAAATTCTGTTAGATTTGAGTCCTCTGCTTATGGCAATGAAGCTTTGCGGACTATGGTTTGGTTGATGGAAAGCATTTCTAATATAAAATTCAATCGGAATCGATTAGCTAACAGCTTCTTCCTTAACTCTCCCAAGAAAAGAACCAGTGGCTCTATGATTTTGTAATGAATGGAATCCTCTTCTAAAAGAAGGACTAATTTATGGTATACCGATGAGTGAAGTAATTTTTCCCACAATGAAACATTCCGAGTCCATAAGAAACTCGCACGTATCTTTCAAGCGGAAGTCTATGCCAAAGACGAAGGTGGGCTCATTTCAACTTGGATAGGTGGCACGAAAGACAAAGCTGTAGGACCTCCTTTCGAGCAATTGGCGTTTATGTGGCTAAATGGGAACTACATGGGGAAGCTAATAATAAGGTAACTCTTTACTGGATTCCAGTTAATGTTCGAATTCTCCGCTATGAGCACGCAAATGAGAATGCAAAGAGTGGAACTTCCACTCCTCTAATGGGACTAGAACTTTACTGTAGATTGTGGGCAGATGTTTGGAAAAGTGTGATCAATGATTAGGAATATAATAAGAGGCAAAGATTCTTCTCAAACTATGTGGGTTTTTGAAGCAATCAAAATGTTTGTTGGGAAACTACAATAGAAGGAGATCTGATACATGCTTCAAATTATGAAGAATGACCTGAGGTTATGCAGCGGCCTTGAGAGTGTTCGAGAGAAAAGTACTACGCAAGATCTTCGGTCCAGTGCGAATTGGCGATGATTTCTGTATCCGATCAAACAGTGAGCTGTATGAGCTCCTCAACGACATAGACGTTGTACAGCGTCTTAATATCCAGCGGCTGCGCTGGCTCGGGCATATCGTTCGAATGGAGGAGGATGCTCCGGCGAGACGGGTATTTGATGCGGGAATCTGCAGAAGTCGGCGAAGAGCGAAGAGGAAGCCCTGTCATCGATTGGTGCGACCAACTGTCGTAGGCGCGCATGAACCAGAGGCACCTAGAACGATGTGTTGCGGCAGGCCGAAATCCGTTAAACGGGTTGTTATGGCAAATTAAGTAAGTAAGTAACCTGAGGTTATGGGATAACCTGATGTTATTTGATGACACTATAGATCAGAGTACATCTACTCAGAGTGGGTGTTGTCTCGAGTCCATCTTGTAAATCGTGTGACAATAAGAATGAATATGTGCAATACATTCTCTAAAAAATACTGGCCGCTCAAAGCAGTTCGAATTAACACAATTAAAGACCATCCGGAGAACTTTTAACATTAAGAGGCTACAAGCTTCTCTAAATTATTCAATCAGAAAGCACTCTAGGAGAACCAGGTAATCAGCAAATTAAAGGATTTGTAAAGCATTTCGTTATCGATAACTAAAACAAGGCTAAACGAAGAAACTTTACTAGAAAAAGAAAAAAAATTGAGGTAAAATGATACTGATCCTTGATCTTTGACTTCAAGGCCAAGATTGACATCAAGCAAGATATTTGATTATAACAAATCACTAAGAAATGGAAATTTCTAGAGAAACTAACCAGTCATGGCAATTTGATTTTTTCTCAGAGTCTTTGCCAGAAATCTGCAGAAAGGAAGTTGTCGAAGAAATATGTTTTCATATTTCATTCTGTTGAAAATGTCTGACCTGAGATTTGACCTGTTTGCCTCACCTCTAATAAGCCTACTCACTTCTTACTAGACTGAGAAGACTTCAGTTTTAACATTCTTGTCCTAATTTCGTGTACCATATTTCTTAGTATTCCTAATACTTTCCCTTTCTTTTTAACTTTATTAAGTGTTAAGAAGTCTTTGCCGAAAAAATCAATTTTGATTTCCCAACATAAATTCCAAAAAACAAATAAAAAAAATTTCCTGTGCTGAAAACAAACCCCAACATTTCTTTTTCATTCTAACAAACAATCTTTACAATTCATTTACTCCTGAAAGTGTTGTTTCTTTTTTTTTTCAATGAAATAAATGAAAAACATTTAATATTCGTAGCGAATACATTAAATCGTTAATTTATGTTAATTTATCAGCATTTATCAAAAATTCATAAATAAATATCTCTCTCAACTATTTATTGCACTCACACTTTGGTTTGGTCTACCCATCATGCCCATGCCATCCCATTCCATGCCATTCTTCAGTTTCCAATTAAAATGTATCTCAACATGAGCATCTTTCGCAGTGAGAAATACAAATTCAATGTTTTTTTTCCTTCGTTCCATTTTAACCCGGCATTGCTATCGACAAAAACATATTTTATCAATTATGATAAATTGCCCAAAAAAAAACAAAAAGCAACAGAGAGAAGAGAAGAAAAAGAAAGGAAAAAAAATTAAAATAAACACGAACAAACAAAAATTCATGGCTAAAACAAATGAATCTTTTGAATACAAATTAAATGGTGATTGAAGAATAACAAGTAAAACAGCCAACAAACACATCGTACGGTAAGATGGAGGTGATGGTATGAATGTGATGCCTACAGATGTAGATGAAAATGAAAGATGGCTTATGTACATAAGTATTTAGTTTTTGTTTTTCCATTGGAACAGCAAACGAATGTAATTTGTTTGGTAGTGTAGTGGGTTAGTGTAGTGAGTGGCGGAGTGGAGTGGTTTAGTAATGATAAAATGATGATAAATTATGAAAATGGATTTCATGCAATTAAATTTCTATAATTTATTTACAACAATATGTCTTCCATGTTTATAATTGAAGAAACTAAATGAAAAAATAATTTTCTAAACGTGCAATCACCTTAGGAGGTGGAGGTGTAATGTAAGTATTAAGGAAAATACATATTTCCACTGTAATGAATACCAACAACAAAACAAATGTTTCTGCAATTTAACAACGAACTGCTGAAAATGCTCTAAGAATACTCGACTTCATACTACAGGCGAGCAATGCTATGTATTCGCCAACAATTGCTAACTGGAGGACCCAGTAGCGTGACAAAAATTTAAGTAATGCCGAAAGGCATACAAAAAGCCCAGCAATCCTGTATCGCGCTACTAAGTAAGATGAATAAAATGCCGAAAAAACATTTGCTAGGTACCTCATTACCGCCGTTATGCGATCTAATCTTCTCCAAGCCTATTGGCCTGACAAATGTCCAAATGTTGCTCGTTTCTGTCATTTGAAAAATCAACTACTGGAAATGCTGTAAGAATATTTGACTTCCTACCTTAAGCGAGCAAAGCTTAAACATGTTTCTGGCAAAGTCCACAATGTATTCGCCAACAATCGCTAAACGGAGACCCAGTAGCATGACAAAAATTTTAGGGAATGCCAAAAGGCATACATAAAGCCGAGCAATCATGTATCGCGCTGGTAAGTAAAATAAAAAAAATCTGTAACAACATTTTCTAGATATCACAATACCGCGGCTATACGGTCTAATCTCCCTCAACCTACTGACCTGACAAATGTTCAGATGGCGCTCGTTTCTGTCATTTGAAACCAAACTGCTGAAAATGCTCTAGGAATTCTCAATTTTCTTCTATAAGCGTGCAGTGCTAAAAACAAGCAATCCTGTATAGCGCTGCTAACTAAGATGAATAAAATTTTGAAACAACATTCTCTTCGTTTCTAGTCGTGTATAGGTGTCACAGTGTGTGGACTTGGTAGACGTGGGGCCTCGGTTCAAGCCCCAGGTCAGATATCTCCAACAAAACGAAATATCAACAAATATTTCTATTTCGACGACTTCCGCTCAGCAGATTACTGGCAAAAATTCTGAGCGAAAATATAACTGCCATGAAAAGTTTCTCAAAAATCAGTCGTTCGGAGTCAATTTTCAATTGTAGGTTCCCCCATTCATGCATAAAATTAACACACACGGCGTAAGTGGTGTGAGAAACTAGGTTGTAATCCTAACTGAAGGGTTGTAATGACGGTATCAATAAAGACAATTCCCTGTCAAGCATTGGATATTCGCCCAAATGTCTCTTTCTGAGTTGCATTAATGACTCCCCGGTTTCAAGTTTATGTTCTGATGATTTATTCTCATCACGGTATCCACATATTGTGTTCGGCACAATCGCTATTCTCAACTTCTGGTTGTTCTTGTGGAGTTTAGTTCATGACTCAAATCTTAATTCAGGCGATCTTTTATCCATTTGCTTTAAAAACTGTGCATCACTTCTTATCTACACTTCCCCTGAGAATCTTTTTTCAAACACTTCTGCTCCGTCCAAAAAAATTGCTAATCTTACCTGCAACTTCGCAAGCTTAACTGGCTGGGCATTGCCGTGCCCATAAGACTTCGGAGCTAGCAGAGGGTTAACCTGTTTTCCCTACATAGCTGATTTAATTTTTCTAGAGAGTCCTACACTATTTTTAAGTTAAAATCATAGGAACAGAATTTAATAGTTTGTGTGTTGCTTTACTAGATATGAAACAGCGATTCAAACCCCAACCCAGACGTTTCAAATAAAACGAAATATGAAAAAATATTTCTTCGCCAATTGCCTCTCAGCAGATTTTTGGCAAAAAAGATCCCTATAAATCTGCCGTTGAAAGTCAACCTTAAACTGTTGTTTCCGCCACTCATGAATTAAATAAACCAACATGGATGGTGTGAGAAACTAGGTCGTAATCCTGACTAAGCAAAGACTGTAGCGATCAACGCAAGTAACAGCCAAGTGCTTGGATGTGTGTCTGTCAAATACTATTGCTATGCCATGTCCTTTGTACATTCTGTCCACATTCTCTTTCAAAACTTTCGCTGCGAACACATCCGCTAGTTTTCTCATTCTCGGAATATTTCACTCTGGTTAGAAAAAAATACGCTATCCCAAGATCCGATTTTCACCCAATTGTGTGATCGTTTACTTGTTTTGTTAATAAATTTCGTTGCGAAGCCTTACCAAAAATTATAATTTACTGTACAGGGTACAAATAAGGAAGCATCTGTCAAGAGCAGATTCATTAGACCAAGAGTTTACATAACATATTTGGCCATTGTAACCCTTCAGTCAGGATAACGGCTTAGCTTCTCACACCACTTATGTTGTGTGTGTTAATTTTATATATGAGAAGCGGGACCTACAGTTTAAAGTCGACTCCGAACGACAGATTCTTGAGAAACTTTCCATGGGAACTTTCTTTTACACTCAGAGTTTTTGCCAAAAATCTGTTGAGAGAAAGTCGCCGATGAAATAATTTTCATGTTTCGCTTTGTTGGAGATTGTCTGAGCTGGGGTTTGAACAGTGGCTTTACGTATAATAAACCAACACACTACCTCCTAGGCTACGTCGACTGGGATATATCTTCAGGATTTCCCTGCAAAACTTCCGCATACTATTATGGCATATCTGGGCTGCCCTGAAATTTTCACCCTAAAACATATGCATCAGACTTTTTCCAACAAAGACTCCAGCGCCGCTTTAGGTCTCCTATCCTAGTGTCTGTGACTTATCCAACTTCTGCCGTTTCCTTATGCAATACTCCCATCCGATATATGTACATCCAGTAAAGTGGAGTTAAAGTCCAAGGATTTCGTTGCAAGTCTTCTGGTATTGTGTAATGCCTGGCCTCTCCTGAGGTGGCAGACCGTAATACTTTACTATCCAATTCCCAGATAGTTTATTTCTAGTTTCTGTGATATTATCTCACCCAGGAGACGAAGATTCTGTAAGTTTTCTCTTTCATATAAATGGTAATGTTGCTCGAACTTATTTTCAAACCCACTGATATCAACGGCTTACAATCGCAAGACTTCTATGAATTATGTGGCAAAGTGTCTCGACATATTATCTGTTAGTCATCAAGACTACCCTTGACAGTAAATGCCCGCCCGTGAGAGGCTTGTTGATAGAGTTTCTCCATATCAAGTTACACATTAGTGGCGCAGGGGACCTACCAGTGGCTATCGTCTGATTTTGCCAACTCTTATTTATTCATTGTCTGTGAACGTTCCCGATGATCGTGTTTATAGGACCTGTGCAATCTATCTGCACAGACCAGTCCGTTGATAAGATGAACTATGGCCTTAACGTTGCAAAAGCTGTAATCTAGGAGTCGCTGTTATTTTAAGCAGCTGGATTAGACAATAAGTTAGTATTCCTTGTTTACTTATACAACGATTAAGAATAAATTCCAACCCACACCTTGGATACAAGTTATACACAATTCCCTAACTTCTCTTTTTTCTTTGTTTTTGTTATGAAAATTACGAATATTTTTCACAATTAAACATTATTATGGCCATAAACATATTTGCCTTAAATGAGCCTTAAAATTTTAATGGCCTTTATTTAATAGTCCCGAACAAAAGGAAACAGCTTTCAATTGAGCTCAAATGTTCTGCGGACTTTTTTTTCGTTTTTTCTTGAAACACTGAACAGAATTCAAATTGAAAACTAAAAATAAGAAATTCAAGAAACAGCAAAAAAATTATTTTTTTTTATTGTTGTTGCTTGAGTTGGCTTGAGTTGAGGAGGGGGAGGTATACTTACCAATATCGAATTCATGGCATACAACGAAACCATTATGATGAGTATTCCAGATGCCACTCAATAAAATCAAAGTCAATGTCAGCCAACATAAAGTTTTATTGTTATTAACACCATGACGCTTAATGTGGCAATAACTTTTAACGTAATTTGTTGTGAAATATTTAAAATGAGCAGCAGCAGCAACAGCAATGACTCTGGCGGCAACAATAGCAGCAGTAGGATATAAAATGCAAACGTAAAAAAACTTTTGCAGCCAACGGGGAATGAAGGCGTTGCCAGCGAATTTCGACAACTGGCAAGCACAATAGTTTCCACAAGACGGGTGCGAAAGTTTTGAGCTAGAGGAAGAGCGGGTAGTGGGTGTGGATGTGGGTGTAGAGCAGGTCATAGGGCTGATGATTGTGGTAATGGTTGGGGTAGTATGAAATGAATTTAATAATAAATTTGATTGTTGTTGTTGATTAAACGTAGTTGTTGTTGTTGTTGTTGTTGTTGTTGCTATTGCTACTGTTATGGTCTCGTCATTTGGCTGTTGTTGGTGTTGATGTTGTTGCTGCCGGTTACGATGTTGCTGTTTGTATTGCAATTTTTGTGTATACGTTCCTTGGATTTTTATGGCAGACATTTTATGATCGACAAGAAAAAACAATTTTTTTGCCAAAAGACCGAACGACCGACCGACCGACCGACTCCTGGGATAAAATATTTCACTTTAAGAATAGTTGTTGCTATTGTTGTTATTTTATTTATTTTGTCCAAAAAACGAGTCGAATTCAAGCCATTTGGTAACAGTTTGCTTAAACGTTTTATATTTCGAACTACACAGCGAACTATAACGAGCGCGACCTGCGTTACCCCGTTAACGCGTTAATAAAATTTTCAGTACGGTTGGCGTCTATGCCACGTCCTTTCTTTTTTTTTTTTTTGTTTTAAATTTCAATAACTTGTTTAATATTTACGTACGTATGTACGTTACGTACGATTTTGCAACTTATTTTCAAAAACGCGCACGAAATTTATGCGACTCAACGACAAACGCTAACATTAAATGGATATGCGAATAACTCTTTTGCCTGCGACTGGAAAATTCACTTGGCAGCTGTTGCCGGTTGTTTGTTTGTATTTTTCTTAGACTTTTTCTCTTTGCGTTGCTTTACTAAAACTTCCGTTTTCCTTGACAGCATTGCTGTTGGATTTTAAAGCTTATTTTACGCCTTAAGATGTCGTTGAAATATACCCGTTATTCCCTTGCTAACGTAAATCAACACAGAAAATTTTTACGGTCTTATAACGATGCGTAACGTAACAAAGCGCGGCATTCCATACACTGCAACGTGTGTGTGTTTGTGTGTTTGTGTGCTTCCTTGTGCTCCCGGTAATAAATGACATTAAAAGTTGAAAATTGTATTAAAAATTTTACGCGCAACGTATGAAATGTCGAAAAAAAGGGGAGAAAAACTTTTGTTTTACGATGGCACCAACATCTGGAAAGAAAGAAAGAAAAATTTGGTGAAATCAAATGTAGACAATTGTGGATTAATGTAATGAACTTGATAATGAGCGGAGGTTTTCAAATAATTCAAGAGATATTAAAGTAAAAAAAGAATTTAAAAATGGTACTTAAAAAGTACTCTTTCTAGGTATTTTTTAATGCTTGGGCCAGTACCAATAATACGTTCAGAAATATGGTAGCGTGGCAAGATGTAGGTGGTATCCAAAGATACGATCTTTAGCGCTCGAAGCATTCGCTCTTGAGTCGTTTGAAATCTTAAGGATCGCAAAAAAGTCCTCAGGATTATTCTAATGTCCAATGCAAAGTATGTAACTCACAATTGATAAATCGTGGAAGTGGAAGGAGCACCATGAATCTCTTAAGATTGACCTGTTGCTAGTCATATTAAAAATTACAGATGTGGTACTATTACCAACGCGGGGCAGAAGTCGACGTCCGCTTTCGTTCTTGAATGCTCAGGATTTTTCAATGTAATTTCGGATCATACTGCGGTAACTCTTAAATATGATCCAGGATATCTAAATGTGGGGATAAAATCGAAAATTGGATTGTTGATGATCAGGCCAGAAATCACAATCTCCGATACAGTGCTGGCCTTATAATTAGAAACAATGTTTCTGGAACAGAGTTCTCTAGAGTGATGAATCTAATTTGCCCCAATCTGATGGAAAAACGTATGTAAGACGTTCTCCAAACAAAGCCTTTGATCCCAAGTACACAGTGAAAACTGTAAAACAAATTAACAAACATACATATTGCTAAGTCGTTTCTAATTATAAGGCCACCACTGTATGTTACAGGGTATATTTTTTCCAATTGTCTCAGTTAGACTAGGTATTTCTCAGTCGCCGTAATCTAAAAAATAATGTGTTCGCTTATTAGAAGTAAGGCCACGGTTCAAACCCCGGCTCAGATATCTCCAACAAAACGAAGTATGAAAAAATATTTTTTCCGCGCTTTCCTTTTAGCAGGAATCTGGCGAGAAACTCTGATACTAAATAATATAAAATCACGATGAAAAGTTTCTCAAATCTGTCCTTCGGCGGTCGATGTTAAACTGTATTTCCCGCCACTCATAAAATTAAAACACACGACATAAGTGGTGTAAACAACTAAGGTTGTAAACCTGACTAAAAGGTTCTAATAATCAATTAACAGGAGTAAGTATATCGAAGTTCTTACAATTTTTTTCAGATATAAGAGCCCTGTTACGGAACCTATGAAACTTGCTCTAATGCTGCCCTTATGAGTTTCGTACCGAATCTGATAGTACATCAGCAATGCAATTCCCGACGATATCCCTTTGTGTTGTAACCCATGTAAGATTTTTAAAATAATTCGCCGGCATTTATGGACGAGTATGAACATCTAGATAAAGTTCATGAGGAACTTCATTGCAACCCGACTGTTGAAGAAAATTACAAGATTTTCAGGGAACATTCCTCAACCCAATAAGTTTTGCGTCGCTTTCAAACTGGCCACGATCTACAGCTAGAAAACTCTGCTGTGATTAGGCCTGAACCCAATGAAAATTACCACATAGGGAGGTATTATCGAAATTTCTTTTTATTCATGTAGAAGACCTATTGATGTCATTATGCGTGGAATTTCGGTGATCAGTTCTTATCACCTGCTCGCGAGATAATTATGATATGAAGTCGCTCGTTCAGGATATCCATGTCTCAGACTGTGTGGCATGTCATTGGTGTACAGATTATCATATTCAGGGCAAAGAAAAGTTGGTAATCATCGATGTATGATGCTAGCCGTTGACAGAGATGGCATGGCCAACGTCTTCCTGAAATTAATATAGAAGAAATTAATATTGATCCACATCAAAAAGTGTCTTTTTCAGAATGAATTGAAAGCTCTGGTATCATGTGTGGATGGGTCTCGTTCCAAATTCAACAATTTTCTTTGTTCATATATCGATTCATACGGAAATAGGCCCCTTCATTGAAAATAATTTTTGATGAAATCTATTGTCAGTTGCCAATTGCCCACGATCCCATTTAGCGAACACACGTCGTTGCCTATGATAGTCCATGAAGGTTTGGCAAAATAAACCGAATAAATGACAGCTAATTTAGCAAATGACGCCATATTCTAGTAGGTAGTGTATTGGCTTATTAGACGTAAGGATACGTTTCAAACTCCAGGTCAGACATCAAAAGCAAAATATTAAAAAATATTTCTTCGGCGACTGCCTTTCGGCAGATTTCTGGTAAAAAAATAGCCATGAAAAGTTTCTCAAAAATCTCTCGTCGGGAATCGACTTAAAATTGTAGGACCTGCCACTTGTGGATAAAATTAACACACACAGTATAAGTGATGTGAGAAGCTAGGTTGTAATCCTGACTGATGGGTTGTATTGACCAATTATGTATGTATGCATGTATGGGAGATATCATCAAAAACTTGCATTCTTTTGAAAAATATGTTGATGCCATTATGTGTGGAATCACCCGTCGTTCTTTCGTTTACCATTCCTTCTCAGGCTGAATTTAACCGATAGCATGGGTTATGTAGGCTATGAGGCCTCTGTGGTTTGCGACGTATTAGGCTACAGCTGAGACATAAGAAAACCCCACAAGAAAATGCCTAACAAAGTCAAACTACACAATCTCGGCGTTCAGTTCATATCACCTTCACGTGAGATGACCATGCCCACAAATCCACAGCTCGTACGAATATCTAATGCGACATGAGCTATGTAGCAGCTAATGCCGTCTTATTGAAACCACATGTTTTGAATTCAGGCCAAAGAAAGTTGGTAGTCATTGACTTTTCAAAATCCACATCAAACAGTGACTTTTTCGGGATGTATTGGACGCTCTTGGATCTTATGAGGATTGGTATTGTCCCAATTTGAAAATTTTGTTTGTTCACGCAGCGGTTTATATAGAAATATACCCCTGCTCTGAAGGAGATTTTGCGGATCAGTTGCCAACTGGTCCAGAGTCTATTCAGCAAACACACGTCGTTGTCTATGGTTGTCCATTTGGCAAAACCGATTGAGCAAATGACAACAAATTTGACAAATGTTGCTTCCACAAGATGGCTGTTATCAATTGTCAAAGTTCAGAAGTCTCTGTTGGAAGATCCTACATTTAAAATGGACTAAATTTTCAATCCTGATTTAATTCAAGGTTTAATGTTGGGTTAATGATAACTAATGTTCTTAAAATTCTTGATCAAAGGAAAGGAAATACTTTCAAAATTGCTTTCTTTACAAATTTCCGGTACAATCAAGAATTTTTATTTATTTTTTTGTTTGTGTTCCAAACAATTATACTTTTCCCCTCTTCATTTGCTTAATTTTTCTTCTTTTTTTCCTTCTTAATCTTCATAACCAAGTGGCGTTTAGGTAAAGCGATAATTTTTATTTTGCAAAACGTCTCCCTCTAGGCAAAACTACAAAGTGGCATAGAAAAAACCTCATCAGGCAACATGTGACAAAAAAAAAAACTACAGCGAGTGCCTAAAATTAATTAAAGGAAACGTTGCAGACTGTAGAAGACCGTCTGTCATACAATTTACAACAATTGCGTACGGCACAGGGGTTTTTTTCTTTCTTTCACTTTTAAAAGACTCAAGCAAAATTAAAAAAACAAATTCTTTCTCTCTCTAGTGCCACCAAAAACAACATTTTTCACTTACTGCGCGCAAAAGAAATTGAATGGACGCACATTGCTGCAAAAAAAGGGAAAAACAGAAAAAAGAAATGAAAAGTGACTCAAAACGAATGCAAAGCAAAAAAAAAAGCCGACAAACACCTCCACTAGATACACTGAGCGCACCAGATACCCATCAACAACGTTTACCCACACACAATCAGATGACAGATGTTTAGTGTGATGCTATTTTCAAACATTTCTACCATCTACGAGGTGCCTTTAATGTGTTGCAGTTTTTTTCTATTTTTTTTTTCTTCCGCACGGTTCTAAAGCCACCTCTTCTATGGGTCTGTGTTTTGTAGCCAAACAAACACTTTGCACTTCAAGTAAAAGTATATGAAATAGCAAAATTACCAGGGGTACCACCACCAATTCAACTAAAAGAAAATGTATATGAGTGCGTGGTCCATTCATTATATACGCATGAATGATGATGTGAACTTTGAATGCATTTATGCGGCCTTAAATAGAAAATTGTTTTTAGAGGCAAGGCAAGAAACGTTTGTTGAGTTAAGATAAGGGAACCTTTTAAGTGAGGAATTAAATGAAATTGGAAAAAAATTCTAAAGTTTGCAATACTTAAACCATATGGAAGAGGATGGTATCCAGAGATCAGCAATGAGTATTTAAAAAGATGAGTAAATTCAAATCATACTCATAATTTCTGATACTTGTACGCATTCATATTTATTTTAATATGATACTCATACTATTCATATTCAAAGTTTGAAGTACTTATCGTACTCATACTTAACAACACGTATGATTTTGTTGATTTCGACTCTCCATGACTCAACATATACACAAAGCTTAAATAAGTATGATTCGCGTACGAACACTACAATACTCACCAGAAGGTTGTGTGTTTGCTTTGCTTGCAATTTCCTCTTTTTCTTTCTTCTTTTTTAAGACTGTAAATTTGGAAGAAATGTTTCGAATCATTCGAATCATTTATGAGTATTATAAGTATTTTGCAAAATTTATGAATCTGAATGAGTAGGCGTATGAATCAAACATATTTCATCAACGTTATACTCATACTCATTACAATTTGTACTTATAAATCAATGTTGTAGTGAGTACAAATGAATCAGATTAGTTGAATTTCAATACTGTTGACTCACTCATTTTCGAAATTTCATGAGTACTTATGAGTAACAAAAAAAACGATTCATTGCTGATCTCTGATGGTATCTGACTTATAAACGGTAGATTAAAGTGAATAAAACAGTAGGTGGGTGGAATTTCGTCCCTGTCGGTAGGCATTGCACACTTCATATGGCTAACGGATCACTGCAGTATCGTGCACTTAAGAATTGACAATACAGCTTGAATTAACGACTATTAAAAATTAAAATAGTAGACTTAGTCTAGTAGGCAGTGTTGGCTTATTAGACGTGTAGTCTCGGTTCATAGCCCAGGTCAGAGAAGCTGTAACCGAACGAAATTTAAATTGATCAGCAATTACCGTGCAGTAGATAGTAATAGACGCAGAGCATGTTTTCAGGACACCGAAATTATGGAACACTTTTTTGTAAGTTTGAAATTAAAAAATGTCATGAATGACACTAAACCAAATACTACTCATCTTAGGAGGTGAAATAAGTTCAAGAAGTTTGCACAAGATAGGATTTCTGATAGGAAATATGGTTGGTTCCCTTTACTGATGAACGCAGAAAGAGTTGATGATATTGGTTTAGATGTATAACGACTCTAACATGCCTACCTAGAATTGCTTAGTCATCCTTTTAAAGCATAAGGGACAGTGTCAATTTCTTTTTGTTGAATATCATATCTCTGACATCTACTGAATCTTTGCAGACGTTTTATTTCATCCTTATCTTCGTCTCTATAGCTCCTGCAGAAATGATGCGACAAAGACCAATGCCACTCGCTTGAGTAGTCGTAATGCAATAATGATGATAATAATGTCGTAATGTTGAATAATGACTATAACAACCAAACTGATCGTGCAAGATTATCGTGCACAATCTATTTAGCTTTGGTCAGATATGCTAGGCTATCCTGCCCGTATAAGAAGTCGCGTACGCAGCATTATTAGAATCCAGCTCTCAATTTATCAAAGGAGTTCCAAAAGTCGGGATTTAACCGGAGAAATTGATATTTGAAGTCGCTGTAGTCTAGTAGGTAGTGTGTTGGCTTATTAGACGTAAAGCCAATGTTCGAACCCCAGGTCAGACACCAAAACGAAAATATGAAAAAATATTTCTTCGGCGACTTCCTCTCAGCAGATTTCTGGCAAAAACTCTGAGAGTAAATAAAATTGCCATGAAATGTTTCTCAAAAATCTGTCGTTCGGAGTCGACTTTAAACTGTAGGTCCCGCCACTCATGTATAAAATTAACACACACAACATAAGTGGTGTGAGAAGCTAGGTCGTAATCCTGACTGAAGGGTTGTAATGACCAATTATGTATGTATGTATGTGAAAAGTTTCTCAAACATCTGCAGTTCGGAGTCACACAATATAAGTGGTTTGAGAAGCTAAGTTGTGATCCGGACAGAAGGGTTGTAATGAGGTTTGAATCATGGCCTCATGTCTGATATCCTAGCGCACTACCTACTAAACTAAGGCGACTGCAACTAATCTTATACGGTTATGGTAAGCTGCCGAATAATGGAGCTCTCTTGTAATGCCACAATGACCCAGTGACCTCTTCTACTTGTTGTATGCAACTCCCATATTGCTCACAATATGGATTTACAAAAGGATGTACAAAAGTTAAAATGACAATATTTCGGGAATCATGATACCGCTTCGATTAAATACTAAACCTGACCCAAAAATAAATTTAATCAGTTTATAATGAGGGCTACTATTTGCCTGTAAGATTATGGTAGGTTAGGCCATGCTTTCAGTTTAAGCTGCGTTGCCAGTGGTCATTAGCAGTCAAACGTTTTACAACCTCAAGTGGGAGACGTAACATTTAACATAAAGTGTCAGACAGACCGAAATCGCCGTAGCCTAGTAGGCAGGGTGTTGGTTCATTGGATGTAAAGCCACGATTCAAACCTCGGATCAGACTTTGCCAATAAAACGAAATTTGAAAAATATTTCTTCGCCTTCAGATGATTTCTGGCAAACAGCCGGAAAGTAAATAAAAAATTGTCTTGAAAAGTTTCTCAAAAATTGTCGTTAGGAGTCGACTTTTAACTGTAGGTCCCTTCACTCATATATAAAATTAACACACACAACTTAAGTGGCGTGAGAAGCTAGGTTGTGATCCGGACTGAAGGGTGTTAATGACCACTTACTTATGTATGTATATCAGACAGACTGATATGCTTCATGCAGATGAATAAGTAATTCTAAGTCGCTTTGTAAAATTCGCGGTAGCTAAAGGGCCTGTTTCTCTTAAATGTGCTGTATTAGAAAAACGTTTGGACAACCACAACGTCTTAATTAAAATTCAAACAGTACTTTTAACACGTATTGACTACAATACAAACATAATTTTAAAATACAAAACAACAATAACAAAATCTATGCCTGAGTATTCTACTAAAAAATTACAAAAAAAAAACGAAATTTACATGCCCAATGCTGCTAAGCAATTAATAACGCCGCTACGAAAGGCCATGATGATGAAATTTAAAACCCAGGCAAATGGAAAATTCTAACCAAATTGTTATTAAAAGACTACTAGTGCTATACAACAACTACTGCTTGCCACAAGTTGCAAACACAAGTCTTTAGCCAACTACCGAAAATAATGATGACAACAGACCCCATGAAACGCCAACAATAAAGAAAGAATGAAAGAAAGAAGAAAAATTGCATGAAATTGCATGAAAATTTTGTTTTTTTGCTTAAGTAACGCGGTCGTTACAATATTTGTTATCAAAAAACTTTTAAGCAAACGAAACGCAGTCCTTTCAAATGGGCTTTCTTTTTGAACGCGTTTCTTTCTTTCTTTTTTTCTTTTAACGCGTATTTATGAGACTCGTTAACATTGACTGCCAACAAAGGCAGTCAAAACAAATGGTGTAGACAAAGTATGCGCATATACTGCTCCTTAGCTGATAGTAAATATACGAGGTATGGCTAAACCCTTTCAGGAATTTCAATATCTTTTAAAATTTTCATTTTAAAATAAGCCTCGTACTGGACAGAAATGCATAAAGGCTGCTGCTTAGTATAGCCACACACAAATTGTTGTTCTTTTTAGGGAAAACAGATGTACTCTGGTAGACAGTGAAATGAAAAAGCAAACGGAACAGACTGCAACAATTCTTTAAACAAAACAGAAACAACAACAACAACAACAACAACAACAACAACAGTAAAGAACATAAGAAATCATCAAATGAATGAATGAACTGACTCGTTGGTTTCTTTTGTGAAAACAATATCTCCTGGTAAATAATGCATTACGTTGAGTCTCTGCTGTATAATGGTTAAAAGCCCTGATGCAAAAGCATCATCATTATCATCACAGTCAGCAACATCATCATCATCATCATCATTGTCATGTGTATTGCATTTACCAACCAAATAATAAGCGAATCATCATATACACGGCTGTTTCACAGTCATTTCAATTGTTTGCTGTTGTCTGGCCCCCAAACATTGTTGGCATTAAAGATACCCACAGCAATGGGAAATAGGGAAGGGGGAACAGGAATTAGGGGGGTGGCATTCATAAGTCATAGACATACAATAACAAATGCCTTATAGTCATTTTAATATTAGTTAGCGAACTCAATGTGTTGTGTTGTGTTCTGTTCTGTTCTGTTTTGTATTGTTTTAGTCAAAGAAGATATTGCCTGTGCATGAAGTAAGCAACTCAGACAGTAAATTTGCATCATACCACTGCATAAGAGTAACATGTTGTTTTCAAAACACCCAAGAGAGTATGTATAGATAGAATTTAATACAAAAGGTTAATTGGATGAGTAGGCCCCTTATGACCAAAACATAATTTAATTACGAAGTAATATATCCTCTGTGGTAATAATCGCTCAAGACTGAATCCTTTCAAAGTCATCAAACAGGAAAACTTAGCAAACATAGAGGTGACCAAACTGTTTGCCTAGTTCGAGGTTCCAGGTACAGCACAAGCATGTGTACTCTAGCCTTTGGCATGGAACCTCAAGCTTAACATTACTTATGCAGACGAATGCAGAAATTCTAGAAGCTATTGTTACGAAAATGGAAACGGTGAAACATCGTTTAACATTAAAATGACAAACAAAAGCTACACTAACAAATACAACGAACTTGTTACAAGTAAACTAACAACATCAGTATGAAAGAAAAGGGGATAGACAAGTAAGCGCGTACGCAACAACAAGCAATGTGAACAAAATACACAAACAACAATGAAGTCGCGAATAACTTTTAAAAAACCGAAACCACAAACGTTCGACTTCAAGAACCTTCATCAGACTGTTTACGTGGGCATATAAAAAGGTAAGACAAAGCAGGCAAACAGTAGTTAGACTTCAGTCAGTATTGTGTGAAGACGCGTTGCGTGTGAAGAGAACAGTCGTAGTTTGAAGATCTCCGTTGTAAAGATTTGCGTTGTAAGCAAAAAAGAATAGCGAACAAGCAATTATTGTTTTATACGTCAAGTTGTATACAGTGGCACACAAAAATAGCCAAAACAATAAAGAATTGAACTTAAACACCAATTTATTTTTATTTTGTTTGCAATCAACGAACTCATATTTTAAACGTAAAAACGTAACGTAACGTAACAGTTTATTCACAAGTTGCCTTAAGTTCATAACCCTAGTACCAAAGGAGTAGCTCTCACTATATCCAATAACACAAAAAACTCTTGCATTCATATTGGCCACCAAACTAAACTGAAATATGAATTCAAAATCCAGAACCACTAAGGCAGCAATGTTGTTGAAAGAGAGAAAAAAGCATAAACAGGGGTATTAACCTTAAAAATCCAGGCTATAGGAATTTGTAATCAAACCCACCATATCAAACCAATTGTCATCAAACCCGTTTTAAAAGTATGTCTTCTGAGTATGGTTGTGATCATTATTACAGGTCCTTAACTTGCCACCTCCAAATCTGTTGGCGAAACAAGTTGCTATATACTCATCAATGAGACTAAGGACCATTATTACAACCTGCCGTTAACTAAAGGGAGGATTTTAAGGGACAGATAAATAGTCTTTCATTATTATAAGTGGACAATAAGGTAGAAGTGAGCGTTAAGCTAAAGGACGGATCATCCTATCGGTAACTTTTAAAGTTAAGATTATGTCTGAACTTGCCATATTATATTATTTTCAATATGGCAACTTCAAATTTAAACAAAATAAGCAAATATACCAAAAAAAAGCATCCAGTCGCTACCACTGCGTTTACAAAAAACTTGTTTAAGTGAGCAGTTTTATCGACATTGCTCCGGCACTGCCATATTTTTGAAAAAGTTAACTTTATTTTATCTGTAGGTTGCAATACCGAAAAGAAGTTAAAGGTAACTTTAAAGTTCACTTTAGCCAAAATTACTTTTACATAAACCCAACTTTAACGCAAATGTTGATGTAATGACCCTAAGTGCTACAAGATCATGATTGTATAGAAGCTATGATTATGCAAAATTTTTAATATGATCTGTATATCATATCAACTACACGATATTTGAACCTAACTTCGATCCTCTTTTAATTACAAAAATACCGCATTGATCGCAATATAATAAATCATCCAAATATTTACTGAGGAAACCAGATTAGTCAACAGACTTTTTCAGGGCAATCTTAAATTGTTCCTTGGACTGAAGTATAATTCATGCTGTGCGAATCCAGTGGCAAAGTATGTAGTATGGAGGCATGTCCTAATTTACTTACAAAAAAGTGGCTAGTTAAACTGAAACGTTCGTCAAGTCATCGTTCGGAGACGACTTTAAACTGTAGGTACAGCCACTCATGAATAAAATTAACAGGCACTACATAAGTGGTGTGAGAAGCCAGGTTTTAATCCAGAGTTATGGATTGTAATGACAAATTATGTATGTAACGGGTGATTTTTTAGCTATTATGTTTTTGGCAACACTGGTTTAAACAGCTCACTCACATTTCGTGTTTTGTTTCACTGTCAAACATCTTCAGTTTTGTCTATAATTTAACCATGAATCGTCTTACAAACGAACAACGCTTGCAAATCATTGAATTTTATTATCAAAATGCGTGTTCTGCTAAGAAAGTTCATCGCGCGCTTCTTCCATTTTATGGTCATTTTAATCGTCCCACGGAAGCGGCTAGTCGGGATATTGTGACTAAATTCCGCACCAAATTTACATTGTTGGACATTAAACCACCAACTCGTTACGTAGAGTGCGAACTGAAGAAAATATCGCAGCTGTATCGGCCAGTGTTAATGATGACCATCAATTATCGATTCGTCGCCGTTCGCAGCAATTAGGCCTCTGTTACTCAACAACGTGGAAAATTTTGCGGAAGGCTTTAGGTGTGAAGCCTTTCCAAATACACCTGGTGCAAGAATTGAAGCCGAACGACCTACCGCAACGAAGAATTTTTGGTGAATGGGCTCCTGGAAAGTTGGCCGAAGATCCACTTCTTTATCGAAAAATTGTGTTCAGCGACGAAGCTCATTTTTGGCTCAATGGCCAGAGACATTGCAAAAGCTACCAACGCATTCAGAAAAAGTTACAGTTTGGTGCGGTTTATGGGCTGGTGGCATCATTGGACCGTACTTCTCAAAGATGCTGCGAATCGTAACGTAACTGTGAATGGTGAGCGCTACCGTGAGATGATATCCAACTTTTTTTTGCCCAAAATGCAAGAGCTTGAATTGCATGATATGTGGTTGCAACAAGACGGTGCCACATGTCACACAACACGCGTAACAATGGACTTATTGAGAGGCGAGTTCGGTGAACATTTTATTTCACGTTCGGGACCGGTCAATTGGCAGCCTAGATTGTGCGATGTAACGCCTTTAGACTATTTTTTGTGGGGCTATGTTTAAGCTCATGTCTATGCAGACATGCCCGCTTCAATTGACGCATTGGAAGACAACATTGAAGCATTTATTCGTGAGAAACCGGCCGAAATGTTGGAAAGAGTATGCCAAAATTGGACTAAGCGGATGGACCATTTGAGGCGCAGTCGCGGTCAACATTTGCATAAAATAATCTTCAAACACTAAATTATATGCACCGTACTATCGATTCAAATAAAGATTTCATGCATTTTTCTGAATTTTATGTGTTTTTTTTTTGAAAAATTTTCCTATAGCTCTTAAAAAATCACCCATTATATACGTATTGTTACGAAAATGAAAACTCCAGTTACTGGTGTTTTGCTTTTACATCGCTTAACATTAAAATTATAAACAAAAGCTACAAAAACAAAACAATGCAGTAAACAAACATGTTTAGAAATTATCGCAGTGCGTAATATAACAACAAACACCAGCATAAAAAATGGTAAACAAGTAATCAAAAATATACCAACAACACAACAAGAATAAATGTAAACAACGATTTTTACATTTATAGAGACTTCGAGAAGGCGAAGTCATGTAAATTCGCCTTCAAGAACATTCATCACACTGTTTACTTTGCCAAATAAAAGACAAACAAAGCAGGCGACTGAATTAGTAATGTTCAGTCAGTCTTGTGTGAAGACGCGGTGCCTTTGAAGAGAGTATTCGTGGTTTGAAGATCTCCGTTACAAAGATCTGTCAAATAATTGTCTAGTAATTGTTATTGTTTATGCAAAGGGTATAAACAGAGGAATAACAAAGAAAAGCAATTGTTGTTGTTTACATCAAGTTGTTAAGGCACACAGAATAGTGCGAATAATAAGGAATTTTAATTAAAACTAAACACAAATTTATTTTTCTTTTATTTACAATCTACGATCTCATATTTTAAATGTTTTTAAAAGGTAAAAACGTAACAATATCTAAGCTTTAGCGATTATGCGATTACTTTGGTTTGAATGATCTTACATAGAGTATATGTTTTTAAGTGAATTGAAAAATCTTCATTTGGTTCATTGCTTTTCATTTAAGCTGAAGAGATGTTTCTGACCCTCTCTCCATTGAATATAGTATTCAACGATTACTTCTTTTTTATTATAATTTTCTTTAATAATAGAAAACAAAATACAAGGAATATAATTTATGTTGAATGTCATTTAAATCTCATAGTTTTTCATTTTCTTTTATTGTTTTTCATACTCTTTTCACTGCCAGCCGGAATAAAGCAAACAACTGCAACAGAACATAATAAAAAAATTGTTGTTTTCTTTAAAAAAAAAAGAAAAAATCTGTCAAAATAAGCATAAAAAACGAAACGAAAGAAGAAAGAGAAAAAATCATAATTTTCTATGGAAACAAACTGTAGAGAAACTGTTTTGTGAACAGAACAGAACAGATAAGTTAACACACAGTACCAGTGGCAGTAATGCAGCTGTGTACAGTGAAGGCCGGTGAAAGAGGGAAGGAAGCATCTTTTTTTGCTGCTTTTTTTATTTTTGCAATAGAAATGAAATTGTGTTTCAATGCAGTTGACAGTTACATTAAAAATAAAGTCATATTATGACAGTTGGTAATGGTTGCTAAAACAAAAGGTAGAAAAAAACACATAAAAACAAAATGAAAAAAAAATTTTTTCCACATGTTTTGCAGGAGCTTAAATTAAAAGCTGATCTATTTTTTTTCGTAATTCTGTTGCTTGGTTGTGGTCTTGTCGGCTATCTAGAATACTTTAGTTGGTTAAAGGTAAGGAAATGAAAGTGGTTTTCTAATGCAGGTTAGGAGGAAGCATAGAATTAAAGATTATGAAGAGTTTGAATTGAAAGTTGAGTTTAAAAAATTTTGTAAATAAAATTGTGAAAAAGAAAATTCTTTATTAATCTGTACCTCGCGCCATACCAATTGGGCCCACATTAGACGATGTTGTAGAGTTATAGCTTTGAAAAAAACAGGTACAGTAATGCTTCGATTAACATCGCCTCGATTGTTGTTTCGATTTATGTCAACAAATTTTTTGTTCCCTCTAACTCCAATCCGCGTCGTGATTCGATTTACTTCGCCTTATTTTGGAACCAACTGCGACGTAAATCGAGGGATTACTGTAACTTTTTTATCGAGGGATTACTGTATATACCACACAGTATGTTTTGCTTTCAAGTACTTATTACTGCCAATAAGTATAGCCGAGTTGTAGGACCTAATCTTGCAATTTTCTTACTCCAACTGTTAAGAGTAGAAGTTCTAAAAAATATTTCAAGCACTTACGCTTTACATTGATACGTTTCTCTAAGAGGCCTTGTACTGTGCTACTAAAACTTCTTTGAATCCATTGTAGTTTCCTAGGAACTACACTAAAGTGTATATTCGCAAGAGTAAACGTGCAAGACTTCATAGGTTTCTTTTGAAAACGCTAACAAGTTATCTAGGTTAGGTTAGGTTAGAGCACGCGTACTTGTCAATTAAGACAAGTACAGTACCCGGAGGTCAAATTGAGCAATTGTACAACGTCCCAGTTTCTCACACAACTTATGTTGTGTGTGTTAATTTTATACATGAGTGGAGGGACCTAAAGTTTAAAGTCGACTCCGAACGACAGATTTTTATTTATTGAGAAACTTTACATGGCAATTTTTTTATTTACTCTCAGAGTTTTTGCCAGAAATCTACTGAGAGGAAGTCGCCGAAATAATACTTTTTGTATTTTGTCTTTGATGCCTGGCCTGGGGCTCGAACTCAGGCTTTTGCGTCTAATAAGCCAACACACTACCTACTAGACTACGGCGACTTCACAAGTTATCTAAAACAGTTCTAATATTGCTACAAACAACGTAAGCCATTCATTCGTTGATTCTGTTCTAATATAGTCCGGAATGACAGTCCCGTTACCATTAAGGCTCCTAGTATCCTTTATAGGGAGATAATTTAATACATGTGCATAGCTTTATATAACCGACCAGTTCCCTTAGTGGCACTTTAGTCACAATGCCCCGTTTATCCAAACGTTCTGTTACCCAAAAACCGCTGAAGTCAATTTTAAAGTACATGGCACTCACAATTCCATTTCTTCCAGTACCCCTTAGAATTCCTACTAGAGTGCGAACCGTTCTCTTATCGAACTCAAAAAATCCTTGATTTTTGTGCTGCAGACAGCAGTTTTCAATTCGGCAACCAGGTATGTTAAACAACGTATAGTTTGTTGAATTCCATGCTGCTTTTTCCAATTTGAAAAAGTATCCTTGTAGGAGCGCATAGGTTCCCCCTATTATCTCCTCCTCAGATCCCCTCCCAGTCAATTCATCCACTTTTTCGTTTCATTCTATGCTACAGTGGCCCGGAGCCTAGTAGAGACGGGTGTTTTGTCAACACATACGGTGTATAGAGTTCATGCAACTCTTGATGCCATTTTATTTGATGAGGGGTATTCCAGAGCTTTGATTGCTTCGTGACTGTTCACACATCCGAACAAGTTCGAAGGAGGTAGGTTCATGCTTTCAATCATAAGTGCAGCTTGTTGAATAGCAAAAATCTTCGCCTGAAATATGCTGGCCTAGTTAAATAATCTGTATGACGCGTTCAGTGCCAGTTTATCTGAATAGATTCCAGATCCAGTTCCACATTTCATTTTTAAACCATTGGTGAATATCGTTATATCACCGTCACCGATGAAAAAAGAGAGATCTTGAGGCTGCAGAACAAGTAAGCATGTCGGCATAGGTGATACTGTCACACGTGCCAAGCGAAACCGAAACGATGATTTAGACGAAAGGAATGGTGGAGACGCTTAGATGTCTTCTCAACTTTCGATACCCAATCCGGACGCGGATATAGACATGGAGAGGCCAAAGAGCGAAAAGGACTCCACTCCGAAGTAATACCACCTTAGCCGGAGTGGGCTCATACAAGTCCACAAGAGACGAGGGGGGATTTAGTGGGTGAGGGCCCCACACACAGAAAATGTGACGACTTCCTCTATGGTGCGGTTAGGTACATTTGCCCCTCCTCGGCGTAAAAAAAAACCATCACCGATGATAGCTTCAGCAACCAAATTTTTCTATGTGGGAGTATGAGTTTTCTTTATTCGTGAGAAAACAGTCTCTGGTACCATTCATTCGCATCAAAAACCCGGGTGATTCCGGTAGTATTGAAGAGTGTCATACCGTACACGGTCTAAACATATCTAAACTAGCAGCCATGTTTGGAGAAAGATTTTTAATGGACTCGAAGCTAGCCTACGTGATGCACAAGCATGCCATGTTCAACGTAGTATTTCCGGACTAGTGCGCCAACAAATGGAATTGTCGAGTTTGAGTTAAGAGCAGCTAGAGGCTGAAAAGTGTATGAACAATATCACTGGGTTGCACTTCTTCAGAAATGATGAAAACCGCAACTTTTAGTCAAAGAAGTGGCGTACTTCCGATGTCAGTAATAACTTTGGACTTGTTCCACAAGTGGTTTCACCAAGACGGTGCTAAATAACCCGCAGTACACGATACTTCGAAACTGTGACTAGAGAGACTAGTTTGATGAACAAATGATCACCAGTTTCCAAGACCACGAGAATAATACTCCTGTAGAGTATTTTTTGACACACCAGCCGCAATACAGAAAAAAAAATGAAAAATTTACTTGGAATCGTGCAATATTTACAAGAAATAATTAGTAATTGACAGACATTCATTTATCACCTCAAATAAGTATTTATTCCACGATTTTCTTTCAATTTTAAAAACCCAAACTGTCACCCTTTATAATACATACACACATAATACATAGTTGGTCATTACAACCCTTCAGGCAGGATTATGGACCTAGTTTCTCACACCACTTATGTTGTGTCTGTCAATTTCATACATGAGTGGCGGGACCTACAGTTTAAAATTGACTCCGAACGACAGATTTTTTGAGAAACTTTTCATGGCAATTTTATTTACCTTACGTCTATTAAGCCAGCACCCTATGTACTAGACTACGGCAACTTATTACATTGTTATGAAATCTCTTTAATTTTGAAACGCTAGCTCCACTGTAAAATCATCGACAGCCACTAATAAATTCCAGATGTCCTTGTAGTAACTGTTTTGAGTTTTAACGCAACCGTAAGACCCACTTAGTGCTGGCAATTAAAGGAAAATATGCAGAGGTAAAGAAGAAGAGAGAAATACGACTTTAGTTTAGTGCGGGTATTAACGCAGATTTCTTTTCGAAAAACAGAAAAAAAAGAAAAACTAAAGAATTGTAAAAGATCTGAAGAAAAACCAAACAAGCTGATGTCATACAAACACTGCACTAAAAAAGATAGTCTCCCTCATGTTTTCATACCCAAGCCCCCTCTATTTTCTCATTGTTGCCATTTATTTGGCTCTGTTTCTGTTGCAGTTGCAGCCAGCTATTGCATACAATTTTTGCTGCTACTGCCACTGCCATTGACGCTGTTGGTTTTCTTTCAATAGATTTGTGATGCATGTGAAGGTTATTTAAGTGTAACACGAAATTGTATTGAAGGTTAAAAATTTTGTATTGAGTTTACGAGTGAGTATATGCGCTGGCTGCAATAGGTTTTCAGAATGTTCGCTTTAAATGAGAACATTTCGTAAGTCTTTGTTTTTCGTTTTTTGTGTCATTTTAGTCACTCTGTCATACGTTGATTGCATTTTTATGACAAGTGTCTGTGCACTGCCTTGCATTGAATTGTGTTGATGAAATGATTTTTGACAGGTAGGCATACACTTTAATTAGAAGTATTTGATAGCAGTTAGCTATTAAAATGTTTTTCTATTTGTTTTTATTTTTTTGTTTTTATTAAAAAGCATTTTATAGAGTGCTTGGCACGGGCATAGAGATGAATTATTGAAATTTTTGAAGGTCTTTTAGGTGAATTAAATCGTGTAATAAAGATGAGCATTTACTTTGGAAAGAAATATTGCAATTCTGCTCATATAATGCGAAGATACAGAAATTTGCGTGTACGTATGCATTTATACCAAAAAGCTCATCAAATTCATTGATACAGATTTCATTTAAGCTCATGGATGTATGGAACTTAAGTAGGATTTTCGATACTATATGTATGAATTATATTATGAGTTACGTTACGTATAGTACAACGTCTTTAACGCCTCTTTAATCCAGGCATTTATGAAATTAAAACAATTTTTTTTCACAAAATCGTCATTTCCTGTCATTGCGAAAAAGTGGTAGAGTAGTGCGACCATGCGTTCTATTGCACTACACTCAATCTGAAATATTTTTTCATATTTTGTTCAGTTGGAGATGCCTGCCTGGGCTTTGAACCCAAGCATCACGTCTAACAAGCCAACACACTACCTACTAGACCAAAGCGACCGTTGTACATACAGCGCGACTTAATAAAAAAATAAAAAATGGTAAACAAGTAAACAAAAAATACACAAACAACACTACAATAATAAATGTGAACAACGATGTTTAGATTTATAGAATAGCAGAACAGGTTGGCTGCTGGTCTTGGATAAGGCCAGCATAAGATTTGTTGTCGGTTTTATCACGGGGCACAGCAAGATTAGGTCGCTGACGGGCATCTGGAACAGATCCCAGCCGGACTATTGCAGGGCATGTTGCGATGAGGAGGAGTTGGAAAATGTCGAACACCTCCTCTGTAAACGCCCCGCCCTTGGTATGTTGAGTTTGAGGACCCTTGGCGGGGCCTTCTTTGAGAGTTTGAATTCTGTGTCGAGAGTCGACATCAAGGCTCTCCATATATTCATTAATGGCTTAGACTAGTTGAGAGGCGCTAGGGCTTCATCATTGTAGCCACGCTTTCCCCTTTTTGTTGTGTATCATCTGTGTAATTCCTCCACTTTCCATTCTCCCCTTTCCTACATCCTCTCCTTTTTATCCCTCTATTATCCTTCCCTCTTTAAAGTCGTTGTACAATGGGTCAATTCGACCTCCGGGTACTGTGCTTGTCTTTATTGAGAAGTACACGTCCTCTAACCTAACGTAACCTTTATAGAGATTTCGAGAAAGCGAAGTCATGAATTAAATATAATAGCCAGTTCAGTGAAAGAACATCAGAACCTTAACGTACAATTGATTAACATGACAACGCTGAATGCACGAAAGAATACAATCTCTGGTCCTTATGACCACACTGCTAGCTAGTTGAACTAAAAACCACTTTTCTTGCCATTTAGGCATGCTTGTTCTCTACTTATCTTGAAAAAAGTTGAGGAAATAACTCTTGAAAGCTTATTTATATGCTTATAAGGCATTTCCGATAAATTTCAGCCATAAATTGAACTCCACTCCTCAGCCTAAGCCTAAGCTTTATCAAGTAATTTGTTTAAAATATGTTGAGTTTGAGTTTAAGTTTATCGAAAATGGAAAAGAATTTTTAAATTTTGTCTTCTACAAACTTTTTATTTTAAATACAACAAAAACAAAAACAATAAAACCCTTAACCACATGTCGGAATATTTATTATTTTCCTTTATTTTTCTGGGATTTTTTTTTTTTTTGTTTTATGTGTGAAAAACTTATTCGCATGTCTTTGCAATTTTCTAGCAACATAAATAATGTTTAAATGTGTCTCTTTGGAACACCCTCCCAGCCGTGGCTGGATGGCTGGCTGGCTGTTTGGCTGGCTAGATAACTTAAAGTGTAGACAGTTTTTTTTTCGTTTAACTGCTTAAACCATATATTTTTGCGGACCATGTTGACAGCCAAATATTTTTAACAATTTTTCGAATTTTTTTGTTGTTGTTTTTTTATAATTTTTTTAGAGTCTCTTGTAACATTGAAAAATAGTTGAGTTGGTTAAGCAAGAAATGAGAAAAAAAATTTTTCGTTTAATATTTTGCTTAGACTTCATCTATGCAGGGTCAAAAATTGCTGAAAGAGAAAATGTGGAGAAAAAAAAAAACAAACTAAATTTGCTTTAAAAAAAAAAACCGAAAAAGGTTAAGGTTGAGAGGGTGTTTATACTTTGTATTTGAGTTTCATTTGAAAAAAAAAAGAAAAAAATCCCAAGAAAAACTCATGCAGAATTTGTTGAAGCAAAAACTACAAAAAAAAGCAAAAAAAAAAAAATTAAATGAAAGAAAAATATTTTTTTTTCTTTTTTTGTTGTATTTTTCTGTGACTCAAGTTTATAATTGCAATAAATGTCCAGACATTTGTTAAAAATGGCAACAATGTGGTAGACACAGTCAAAACAAAATGAAATGAAAGAAGAAAAAGAATTTCTAAATAATTTTCTAACAATTATGCAGTTGAAGAAAATGAAGACACAATAAATTTTAGGTTTCCTCTACTTTTTTTGGGGGATACAAACTCTTGTTATTATTTGTTTAACTACGGCCATATTGTTTCGCAAAGGATGGAGGAGAAAATTAGTAGGAAATGGCATTTTAACATGATTAATAGACACTAGAGTTAAGCGTGTATATACTTACGTGTACATACATACATATAAACGAAACTATAGACAGTAAATAATGGTTAAAAAGAAAAACTATATGCAGTGGATAATAAATCATCTTAACATCGAATAATCCTTGAAAATAAAAACATATTCTTTAACAGAAAATAATGGAATTTATTAATAATTTCAGTTCACGCAACAACAATTCACATACGACAGTGCTTTTAGTTAACAGATGATGGCAATCCTGTCATTCTAGAATATATTATAGTCAGTGAAAGTACAATAACACAGCAAAGATATAAATAATCAGATTATTTAATTATGTGCGTTGGTGTACAGAAGCAGTCAAAGTCCTACACCAGCTCTAGAGTCTAGAGGCTTGGTGAGATTTACACATACATACCTAATTGGTCATTACAGTCCTTCAATGAGGATTACGACATAGCTTCTCATACCACTTATGCTATGTGTGTGTTTGTTTTATCCATAAGTGGCGTGACCTAAAGTTTAAAGTCGACTCTGAACGACAGATTTTTTGAGAAACTTTTTCATGCCATTTTTTTTTTCCCACAGTTTATGTCAGAAATCTGCTGAAACTCGTCGAAGAAATATTTTTCAGATTTCGTTTTGTTAAAGATATCTGACCTGGGGTTGAAACCGTGATCTCACTTCTAACAAGCCAGCACTATCTACTAGACTATACATACATAAATAATTGGTTATTGCAGCCCTTCAGTCAGGATTACGACCTAGCTTCTCGCACCACTTATGCTATGCGTGTGATAGTCTTATCCATAAGTGGCGTGACCTAAAGTTTAAAGTCGACTCCGAATGACAGAATTTTCGAAAAAGTTTTTCATGTAAATTATATTTAATCTGAGAATTTTTGCCAAATATCTGCTGAGAGGGAGTCACCGAAGAAATATTTAAATTTTGTTTCGTTGGAAATATCTGACCTGAGGCTTGAACCGTGGCCTCACGCCTAACAAGCCAACTAGACTACAGCGACTACTATCAGATGATTTAATTCCGAGTGTAGGTATACAGAAGCAATGAAAGTTTATCCTACAGCGGCGCTAAAGACTGCGTGGATTTAAGTCCATTAAATATGGAAGTGAAGATCAGAGCCGTGGCTGCTAATGGGACGCAAAGAGCAACACACGTTTCTTTAGGAGACTTCGCAATCTAATGAACCAAATGACTGCCAGATCCCTGGCTGCTAATAGGAGGAAAGTGTAACTGGATTTCTTTAGGGACTTTGCCTTAACTGTCACCTGGCCATGACCAGTAGTCTCTATGATGAATGAAATAATCTGGAAGCTATGTACGCAAATGGATTGAGAACACATATTGAAACAGCAGCGAGAGTTTCGATTCCAAAAAGGAAAATGCAGAATTCTGTACATAGAAAGATGTGTTCAATTTAAATTGAGTACATAATAGGTTATTACAGCCCTTCAGTCAGGACTACGACATAGCTTCTCACGCCACTTATGTTGTTTGTGTGTTGGTTTTATACATGAGTGGTGGAACCTACAGTTTAAAGGCGACTCAGAACGACAGATTTTTTGAGAAACTTTTTCGTGGCCATTTTATTTACTCTCAGAGTCTTTGCCAGAAATCTGCTGATATATGGATATCACAATTGGAAAATTTCTTGCACCCAAATGGAGAATCTAAGACATTATCTTATATGCGTGATACAAAAAGTGAACTGGCAAAAACAGAGTAGAAATTTAATGTGAATTCAAATTAAATATCATGTGTCATATCGTATATACTTGTCAATCGTTGTCCACATACACCTACGAATTGTTCAAAATTGTTAAAAATGCGCCTTAAAGTGGTGAGTTTAAGAATAATCGAAGTCGCTATTAAAGACATATACATACAGTGAGCGTCAAAAGAAACTGTACATTTAAAAAAATTTGCATTAATAAATTACCGTTAGTTTTATTTTAAAATTGTTTCATTGCCAGTTTTTAAAATTGAAACAAAAAAAATTTTTTTTTAAAAATTTCGAAATATCAACAAATTTTTTCAGGCACTCGCCTTAAGTGGCGAAAGTTGAGTTTGGTAATTGTTAGAATTTTGTCTTTAGTGTACAGTTTCTGTTGACGCTCGCATACATTTTGTTGAAAATCAGACAATACGAGGAAGATTATATACATATGTAGTTAGGGGACTAGCCTGATGGTAGAGGTAGATGGTATAGGATATTATCAACATCATTTCCATGGTGATCAAATTTAAATTTAACTATCAATTGTAATGTCCACTGTTAACACATTACTTCAAATAGTGGCACATTTTTTTCTGATCACAATTAATTTCACCAAAAACCCTCCAGAAACAGTGTCAAGTGTCAATGCCGAAATCTATAATCAAGAAAAGAAAAAACCCCAAATAATTAGGTAGGCGTTCTTCATTTCTATTTTGCTTTCTTCCCATGTGCTTTAATATAACATTGTCATCCAAGATTTCTTGTCTTTATTTTCTACAATTCAAGTTCTCTAGAATACAGGCCGTACAACATTTTTATTTCTGTAGGCGGAAGTTGCCCAAAAGCTGTAAAAAAATTGTCTGCCAATAAGAAAGAAAAAAAGAAGAAGAAAAACATGAAAAGAAATTACATGATTGCATGTGTAAGTGTATTGTACAGTTTGTCAGCAATAAGCTTTGTAAGCAAGCAGCCCATAGAAATGACATTAAAGACGGCAGAGAGCATAGAAGATTGTCTTGAAACATAACCACACATATGTTGCGACAACTGTTACTGCCGTGCTGTATATGCCACACATTGTATTTGTCTATGTTTGTTGGTTGTTATTTCTGTTGTTGTTGTTGTTAGTTGTCTTTATATGTTTAAAAACTCTTCTTAAATGCAACATCAGCAATGTGTGTCTTGTGTTTTGTTAGTTGCTAACATTGGCCATGAATTACTTTGACAACATTAAAGCAACACATAAAAGCATTCATGTTCCAAGGGGAACAGACAATATATTTCAACAACAACAAAAACAAAAAATGTTGTATTAACACTTGTTCAAAATAAGGTGACCAAATGGTAGATGAGACATTAGGTGTAAAATTAAAATCATTTCGGGCTCTATCTCTTTCACGAATTAATTATTACGTTACGCGCTCACAGTGATTATAAAATGGAAATTAGGCCCATGAGGTATAACATAGATGTTGATCTCCTTTTGGGACTTAGCCAACTATAGAACATTCCAGAAAAAAATTAAGTGCGGAGTTTGGACTGAGCCGACATCACACCGAAGCGATTAGGGCCCCAAATTGAACTACTAAGGCAATACGGATGTTACGCAAGAGAACTGTACTCTATTGTTCGCTTTGTTATGCAAAAGCACTAGAGTACCGCTATCAAACAGTCTATTGTGCTGATCTCAACCTATATAGCGTTGCTCAAAAATATTTACCTCAACGCTCTTCGTCTGACTAAGCTCAGTATTCTGTTGGGTATCAGTAAAGATAACTTCCTTCCTAGCATTTCATAAGCTAACTCGTGTTTCTTCCTCATCGCAGTACATACATCTCTCCCTTTGCTGATGCTGGCGATCTTTACAGATTATTTGGCGCTGAGGAAGATTGAACTCAGTTGGGTCTATATTGTTGCGAGCAGATCGAACAGGTTAAAGGGCCTTCTGTTCTTTTGAACAGAGTCAATAAGGATTCTGACGGGCATAAGAATTATGCAATATATGTATGTTTTTGGGGGCATGCTGTAGTGGTCTAAACAGCTTGCCCACAAGTCGAGAAGCCTAAGCTCGAATGCCAATGGATCAAAAAAAAAACCAAAGTTCGTATCCCAATGCAGTTGAAAAAAAATTGTTCATCATGCTTTTCGGATTTCAAAATTAAGTTTATTCACAACACCCCCTCCAATGCAATCTATCTAAGAAACCCAAACTTGAAATTGGGAAAAGGATAGCGCCACAGGAAGGTAAGGCAGTAACGCCACCTAATGGCAAAAAGAAGTAGGAATCAACAACCGGCAAAAGTCGCCAACACTACACCAAATACTCGGAGGGCGTTGTTTTTAAGCAACGACAGATGGAAGCCACATTACCCTAGGACTTGCCATAGCAGACCAATTACATGCTTGGCTGGAACAATAAAAATTTAATCAAGGAAACGAAAACAAGGCAGAAATGTTTTGCGGAAGCCATATGCTCCCAAGAGGGGTACTGGAAAAAAACAGGTTTGGCAGCATGTAGGTATTGTCAGGATGGGAAAGGGAAGGAATCGGTACAACATTTTTTTGAGACAGTCATGCTCGAAGCGAGCTAAGACTCAGGTTCCGCAATATGGACTAAATCAGGGGAAATTTTGAAGAATTTTGTCAAGGATACCGTTTGCCTGCTGCGTGGAATACATAAGTTAAGGCTTGTGTGCGACTTAGGATTTTTCATAAGACGAGAACGAAGCGCAGACCTGTAGCATCTGCGTGATGCTTTGACGAGGCCAGTAGTCAGAGGTAGCAAAGTTTTTGACAGAAATTCAATCAGGCTTCTTGCAGGAGTAATTACTGGACCATGTTTGTTTCGAAATACATATGTACAGAACCTGTCCATATTATGGCCACTGTAGAAGGCGTTTTCGCTCTTTGCAAGCGCTGAATTAAAGCGCCTTAATGTGGGTAGTCTTTGGGGACCGGGATACTTCGGAAATTTATTAGAGACGAATCAGAAAGAGTTTTTTCGTACCCGTATCTGATTGTTACTGTACCAAGATCAGGAAAACGATTAAATTCTTCAGTCATCCGTCTTTAATTGTTACTTTAACAAGGAACAATATAACATGTGAGCTTTTTCCACGTAACCAGTCCACTTTTTACAAGCGTTCTAATATTATTGACTCCGGTAGGTAGAGAAACATATTCGAAAATTCTTTACATACATACATACATACAACATACAACTTAGCTCCTCAGACCACAGATGCTGTGTGTGCCAATTTCATACGTGAGTTGCTGGACCTACACTTTAAATTCCGATTCCGAACGACAGATTTTGGAGAAACTTATCATAGCAATTTTATTTTACTCTCCGAGTTTTTGCTAGAGATCTGCTGAGAAGAAGTCGCTGACATAATATTTTTTCAGATTTCGTTTTGTTTCGGAGATGTCTGACCTGGGGTTTGAACTGTGGCCTCACGTCGTACTAGACTACGGCGGCTTCACCATTCCCTGACGCCATCAAATTGCCTTTTTACATACATAATTGGCCATTACAACCCTTCATTAGGATTACGGCCTAGCTTCTCATACCACTCATGTTATGTGTGTTAATTTTATACGTGAGTGGCGGGATTTTTGAGAAACTTTTTCATGGCAGGTTTATTTACTCTCAGAGTTTTTGCCAGAAATCTGCAGAAAGGAAGTCGCCGCAATAATATTTTTCAAATTTCCTGGGGCATGAACCGTGACCTCACGTCTTATAAGCCAACATACGGCCTCAACATTCCCCAATGACATCAATTTGCCTTTTTACAAGACGTAGAAAAAATTTCCAAAAATCATTAATGCATCATTCAGCTGGCCACCTTTGCTTTCAACATGTTGCAATATTATTAACTTCATGTATAAGTAGTATATGATGTTGTGTACGAATTATAACATGATGATGTTTGTTCATATTGCAACACTTAATTTTTTGTGACACTCACTCATACACACATTATTTGTTAAATGTTTTTACATTTGTTTGTCACACAAACAATCACACACACACAGAGTCTCCTAGGCCAGCATGCAGATGGCGAGACAAACAACCCTAGGGCGCCATCTGTATGATGACACTCATTTATACTCGTATGTATGTATACTTTTAACATTTTGCAACATGCCGCACTTATGTGTATGAAGAAAAGCGTACATGAATTTGGCAACTTGTAGAGTGGCAAAGTTCCCTACGTCAACACTTTATGGTGAAAGAACAAAAAAAACATTTTTTTCTACATATGTATTCTATAAGATGAATAACAACAACAACAATAAAAACAGTTAAAAGAAAAATAAACGAAATGTTGCAAATTCAACGCCTGCTTATAGTTGCTGCAACTAACAGATGATATTGTCGTCAACAGCAACATGGCCATGGCAATGCCACTCTTTACAGATGAAAAGTGTGCATGTGTGTGGCATAAGCATTTGGAAAGCCATTAAATTGCAACATTAAAAAAGGCCATGTTTAAACGACATTAAACAACTGCCAGCTCTGCTTAATACTTGTTGACGTTTTATTTTCATTTTCATTGCAGTTTTTTTAGTTTAGTTTTTATAGCCCAAATGCTTTTTTTATGGCCCAGTTGCCAGTTGTCAGTTTATTGTAGGGGCCTGCCTCTTTACAGGCAATTTAAACTGTAACTCCTTCATTTGTGTTTTTTTTTTCTTTTCTTTTTCCTTCTTTCTCTCATGCTTTTTACAACTCAATTATTTGCTGTTACAGTTTAAAACAAAATTTTTTTTTGCTCATCGACGTTATTCATTTATTTCTGGCGTTAAAATTTTTATTCCATTGGCCTTAAATGCCTTTTTAAGCAAAAAAAACTCATATTTTTTTTTATTTACCGTTTAAGGCACTTGTTTTTTCCTAATGTTTTACTACACATTTTGCCTTGTGCCCAAAAACTTTTACACCCACACGTAATGACTTGTTTAACATCCCATTCCATGGCCTTCCATTTCTCATAGAACACAACACCACACCATACTACACCACACCATACTATACCACACTACATGTGTCTTTAAAGTTGTTAAAATAGTTTCCTTACCCCCCCACACACACAGTTTATGTCTGAGCATTCGTTTTTCGAATTTTCCTTTTGAAGTTGTTTTCTGTCATGCTTCTTCTTTTTCTTCTTTTGTCGGGTTTTAGGAACTAATGAACGGCAGAGAAAAAATTTTTGTTTTTTAAGGAAACTTTTTCTAAGTTTTGTTTCATTGAATAATGTCCACACAATTATGAGGATGGGTTAGCACGCTGTAACAGGCTTTATGAAGAACATGCCAGCACTTTTAAGAAAGATTATTTGAATAAAGAATTATCTTCAGTTCCACATACAGGGTGTTCGTTGCGAACTGCATGAAAACTCTCTATATCGATCGTAAGTATTCCTGAAAGGCTTCATGCATTTCACAGCCATTATGTATGGAATAAGATTGTAGCTGAATATCCGCCACGCCTTCTCGGGGTAGAGTGCATCAGAAATGATTCTGGCACAAAAACCAGGCTTAAGTTTAACGATAGCAAGAGTTAGCGTAGAGGATTGCTGCTAGCTCGTGGCTTATCCGACTTAAGATAACTCCACTAGAAACAGTTTGAAGTCGCCGTAGTCTAGTAGGTAGTGTGTTGGCTTATTAGACACAAAAGCCTGGGTTCGAGCCCCAGGTCAGGCATCAAAGACAAAATACAAAAGGTATTTTTTCGGCGACTTCCTCTCAGTAGATTTCTGGCAAAAACTCTGAGAGTAAATACAAATTGCCATGAAAAGTTTCTCAATAAATAAAAATCTGTCGTTCGGAGTCGACTTTAAACTGTAGGTCCCACCATTCATGTATAAAAATTAACACACACAACATAAGTGGTGTGAGAAACTAGGACGTTGTACAATGGGTCAATTCGACCTCCGGGTACTGTACTTGTCTTAATTGACAAGTACACGTCCTCTAACGTAACCTAACCTAACCTAACAGTTTAACGGATTTCGCACGATCTCCGTGGCCAGTTCGCACATCACCACCATGTGGGATAACCATGCCCACAAAATGCTCATGCGGAATACCTAATGTGTTCTTATGTAGAACATAACATAACTCAAACGTCCGCCATGGCTTTCTGGGTGGAACTCCTACGATATGTCCAATCTACCATGAATATATACACACATACATAATTGGTCATACCAACACTTTAGTCAGGATTACATCCTAGCTTCTAGCACTACTTATGTGGTATGTGTTAATTTCATATGTGAGTGGCGGGACCAATCTATCTTGAAAGTCGACTCCGTGGGACACATTATTGGGAAACTTTTCATGGCAATTTTATTTTACACTCAGAGTTTTTGCCAGAAATCTGCTGAGAGGAAGTCGCCGAATCAAGATTTTTTCATATTTTACTTGGAGATAAATGATCTGGGGTTTGAACCGTAATTCTGCATCCAATAAGCCACCACACTACATACTAGACTACGGCGACATCAATCTTCCATAAATTTCGACGAATAAAGCAGTTTACATTACCTCAACGTGAGTAGACCATGCCCTCAAATCACTCGTGTAGAATATGTGGCATGAGATGTATGGCTTATAGGGCCATCCATGTCGTTGGTGTTCAAGTCATCTCATTAAGGCCGCAAGAAGTTGTTATTCATCAGCCTATAGTGCTTGCCGTTGACAAAGATGATCTATCCTACCTCGTGCTCAAAGAAATATGGAACGATGCCGCCACTAGCTCAATATACAATACACACACGTAGGTGTCTATGGGCGTTTATTTTTCACGTCCTGAGTCAGATGAATTTTGTAGAGGCGCAGGCCTAAGTCACGAAGCATTTGTGCAAAGCAAATTATGGTCTGCGAAAGAACGAGTTCTTGTGAGCGACACAATCCCGACACTCTCTTTTTCTAATGTACAGCGGCGATATTTTGGGTGGATCTTGCTCTTCGTCGATATTCGAATGTTAGTTGATCATGTACTGAACCAATGGACTGAATTTATTCACCACATTGTCTCTGTTCTCGAAGTCACCGTAGTTTTGTAGGTAGTGTGTTGTATTACTAAACGTGAGGCCACTGTTTAAACCCCAGGCATCTCCAACAAGATGTGAAAAAATGTGAATGAAAAAATATTTTTTCAGCGACTTCCTCTCGACAGATTTCTGGCATATATTCTGAGAGTAAAATAAAATTGCCATGAAAAAATATCTCAAAAAAAATCTGTTGTTCGGAGTCGACTTTAAACTGTAGGTTCCGCCATTCATGAATAAAATTAACACACACAACATAAGTGGTGTTGAGAATCTAGGTCGTAGTCCTGACTGAAGGGTTGTAGTAACCAGTTATGTATGTACATATGTAGTGTCTCTTGTTAAGACAAGTTATGGCGATCATAAAATAGGCAAAGAGCGCAACACATTCCTCGAACAGAACACCCATTTGGATTATTATATGCACGTGTTTTTGGATACTCTATCCATCCAAGTTGGTTTAACGGGACACTCTAATAAATGACAATTAATTCGACAGATGTAGCTTCATTAACATGGCTGTTCCAAACTGTCAGCGTTCAGGAGTTCCTGTTGAAAGGCCTTATAATGTAAAGGGTATTAGGTGTGCCGTAGTCTAGTAGGTTGTATTTTGGCATATTAGACGTGAGGCCGTAGGTCAAACCCCAGATTAGCTATCTCCAAAAAAAACGAAGCATGAAAAAAAATTTCTTCGGCGACTTCGTCTCATCAGATATCTGACAAAAACCTTGAGAACAAAATAAAATTGCCACGAAAAGATTTTAAAAATTAATCTGTCGTTCGGAGTCGACTATAAACTGTAGGTCCCAGCACTCATGTATAAAAATTAACCCGCACGACATAAGTAGCGGGAGAAGCTACGCCATAATCCTGACTGCAGGGTTGTAATAACCAATTATGTTTGTATGTATTTTTTCTCTAAAGTTCAGCTCAATGCCATAAATTCTGCCACTAATTATGACTGGCTTTGGAAAAGAAGAAATGCTTATCTGTCTTACGATTTTATGTTGCGTACAATAAAGATTTCTGCTTATATGGAACCATTGCAAGCATGTGTACATGGTGCTGAGGTACAGGCATACATATAGTGGGTGTTGTTGTTTTTTTTTTGTTTTTGAACATAAAAAATTACCGCTAATATTATAGTCATTATTATTACAGACATTTATTAAAGCCAATGGAATATTATAAGCCAGACATTAAGCAACTGGCAGGCACAAAATAGCACACATACAGTGGGAGACAAAAGAAAGTGTACATTAAATAAATTAATAAATTGCCACTAATTTTATTTTAAAATTGTTTCATTTGACAAATTTTAAAATTGAAACAAAAAAAAAAACTACAAAAAATTTTGAAATAAAGGGTGATTCTTTAGCTCTTTGGCAACACTAGTTCATACAGCTCACGCACGTTTCGTGTTTTGTTTCACTGTCAAACATCTTCAGTTTGGTCTACAATTTAACCATGAATCGTCTTACAAACGAACAACGCTTGTAAATCATTGAATTTTATTATCAAAATGCGTGCTCTGTTAAGAAAGTTCCATTTTATGGTCAGTTTAATCGACCCACTGAAGCGGCTATTCGGGCTATTGTGACTAAATTTCGCACCAAATTTACATTGTTGGACATTAAACCACCAACACGCTTACGTAGAGTGCGAACTGAAGAAAATATCGCAGCTGTATCGGCCGGTGTTAATGATGACCATCAATCGATTCGATTCGTCGCCATTCGCAGCAATTGGGGCTCTGTTACTCAACAACGTGGAAAATTTTGCGGAAGGTTTTAGGTGTGAAGCCTTTCAAAATACAGCTGGTACAAGAATTGAAGCCGAACGACCTACCGCAACGAAGAATTTTTGATGAATGGGCTCTTGGAAGGTTGGCCGAAGATCCACTTCTTTATCGAAAAATTTTGTTCAGCGACGAAGCGCATTTTTGGCTCAATGGATACGTAAATAAGCAGAATTGTCGATTTTGGAGTGAAGATCAGCCAGAAGCATTGCAAAAGCTACCAATGGTCACAGTTTGGTGCGGTTTATGGGCTGGTGGCATCATTGGACCGTACTTCTTCAAAGATGCTGCGAATCGTAACGTAACTGTGAATGTTGAGCGCTACCGTGAGATGATATTCAACTTTTTTTTGCCCAAAATGCAAGAGCTTGACTTGCATGACATGTGGTTTCAGCAAGACGGTGCGACATACCACACAGCACGCGTAACAATGGACTTATTGAGAGGCGAGTTCGGTGAACATTTTATTTCACGTTCAGGACTGGTCAATTGGCCGCCTAGATCGTGCGATTCAACGCCTTTAGACTATTTTTTGTGGGGCTATGTTAAAGCTCATGTCTATACAGACAAGCCGCCTTCAATTGATGCATTGGAAGACAACATTGAAGCATTTATTCGTGAGATACCGGCCGAAATGTTGGAAAGAGTATCCCAAATTGGACTAAGCGGATGGACCATTTGAGGCACAGTCGCGGTCAACATTTGCATGAAATAATCTTCAAACATTAAATGATATGGACCGTACTATCGATTCAAATAAAGATTTCATGCATTTTTCTGAATTTTATGTGTTTTGTTTTGAAAAATTTTCCTATAGCTGCTAAAAAATCACACATTATTAACAAATTTTTTCGTGCACTGTGCTTAAGTGGTAAACATAGAGTTTGGTACTTGTTAGAAATTTATCCTTGGTGTACAGTTTCTTTTAATGCTTACTGTACATATGTGTTTTTACTATTATAAGACTGCAAATATTGAAAAATGAAGGCTTTTGCACTTTAACGATAATAATAGAGTTTTTCCATTATTACCTGCCTTAACTGTAAATTAAAGGTAATTTAAGGAAAACACAGAGAAGAAAGTCTAAGCAAATAATGTCATTAAAACCGATTTAATATATGGGTTGGGAGGCAGAGCAAAAAAAAAATTGCAAATGAAATGAAATTGATTAATAATACTTATGGAGAAACTTTAAATCAATTTGAAAGCCTTAAGCAATGATTGAAGATTTTTTTAAATTTAATATATGCGAACATAATTTTTCAATTTAAATTTAAAGAAAAATTTTCTTTAAAAACATATTCTCGTATATTATGCATCAAGGTAAAGGCATTTTTCTGATTTAATTTGGTCAATCCGTATTAAAAATGTTTAATTGAATACTTCAAGCATATTTTTCCTATTTAATGAAAATGAGTTGAAATCTTAAATATGTTTTGGCCACTCAGGCAAATATTTTTTGCAAAAAAAAATGGAAGAAATTAATTAAAACTCAATTTCAAGCTTAAGAAGGCCATACCATAAATGAGTAGAAAAATTGAAATCAGGCAAGAAGAAGCTGAACAGAAAATGAGTGCAAAAAAACAACAACAAACTGTATTTGCATTGATCCAATATTTTCATTTAATCTCTTTAATACTGGCATGCCAATAAAAAATCGTAAAAGAAACAGAAAACTACCTCTAGATTGACACAAACACACAAATGCTCTTTAGCCTACTCTACACACAGGTACTAGAAAAATAAAGCCAGTAACCTATATACTCGGATACACTCTCTCTTTCTCTCTATCTCTATCTCTCTCTTTTTACTTCCTGTGTTTAGTTTAGTTACAAATCATTGGCACAAAACGTAACTAAATCCTGCAGGAAAGTATAAAAAAAGGAAAAAAAGAAAAAAAAAATTAGATTCCATATGAGAAACACAGAAAGTTAGACAGTGTAATCTACAGAAAGAGAAGAAGAGAAGAAGAGAGGAGGAGAGAGAAAGAGAAAATGAAATCGAAAAAATTATATTGCCACTTCATCATTGAATAGGAATTTCCAATATTTGCTTAACATTTTATGTGCAATAACGAACGGAAATTGTCTACCTTCTACACATACAATTATATGTTCACCTACACACACATATATAAAATCACATGCCTTTGTATATGTAAAGCAATGTGTCTAAAAGCTGGCAGCAGCATATATTTGTTAGGCTTTAAATTCTAGAAGACACCGTGGTTTGTGCAGAGGAATTTTTCCATTCAACATTGGAGATGGAAGGGATCACATGAGTCATTGTAAGTTTTCTAAACTAAGCGGTGGAGACTAATTCTTCGATAAGGTAAGGTGGTTGACCTCCTTAGTCCCTCTTAAGCCATTCCTTAGGCTGTTTGTGATAACACAGTTAATATTCAACCCAAGGATCAAATGCTCACTGTTAGAAACAAACCTAACTTCAGAAAAAATCTTGTAGTGAAAACTCGCGTGAAAACTACCTATGAGTTTGCTTCATGGGTACGGAAAAAAGCTCATGCTCCTGTTTCAACATCAGTTCTTGACCCATCCGTATACCACAAAATGGTCGTTCCACTTTTAAAAGCGTATACAGCTTCATGATGACTCCATGTTACCCCCCTCCACGTCAATTAAGTATGCCGTATTATTCTTGCATATTTGACTTCTATTTTCTATGGCAAGATCTCAACCAGGGGAGGAATACTGTACCATTTAGCAAGTTTTATTTTTCTTGAAAAATTGTACTCAGGTTTCGGGTTTTACCTGGGTTTACCCTCAGGTCAACCGCCAAGCAGCTATGCCTCTTACTCTCAAGACCTCTTTGAATGATGACGCTGAGAGTCTCTTCAAACTTGCCGTCAGCGATCAAGACTATATCATATCCTTGGCAGTTGATGCTCGTCTTGGATAGCTCTGTCAGCAATTCATTCATAACTAGGCCCTACATTAGATGTTAAAGGACACCACTCTGTAATCTGTAAGCTGGAGAACTTGGTTTTTACTTTTCGAATCATATGCTCAATCGGTATTTGATGCATGTTGGGTGGGTGGGTACATACTCTCTGAAGCCAAATCTTTATATTGTAGCGTGTATGCAAGGATGATAGACAAAAATAGAGGCCAATAAGCTTCGACTCTTCATTCAAGAGAACAGCACCAACAGATAAAAGGAAAAATACTCTTTTTCTGCTTGTCAGCATCTTCAGAAATCGTTTAAGTGAATACAAGGCTAATAGACATGTTTTCCAATACGACAGTTGCATATGGGAATCGCAATTTCACAACGCATGGTGATGCGATTTAAGGACTGTCGTCAAGGAAGTTGAGCCTCTTTGAAAAACGAGAGAAGAATACCTAGTTTAACTAACATAATCAGAAAGACTATACCCTGCTCCATCATCATCTGCAATGCAATTTGCGAGATCTGCCTTTGGCCAGAAAGCCAAAGAACTTACTCACAGTCTAGCTGTTCAAGTAAATTAGAAGCTTTTCGGGTAAAATTCTTTCCACCTTCTTTCCACGATGTGGAACTCATTGTTATCTCTCTGAAGAGAATTGAAAAGGAATAGAAATCCACGTCTATATGGGCTATATGCGAAAGGTTCGTTTGGAAGAAGAAGAAGTCAAAGGGCTGATCTCGACGCTGAGTAACAGCGTGTAGCATTTCCGCACTCAATGAAAGCTAATCAATGTATCTCCGTAGTTTAGTAGGTACAGTAGTCCCTCGATTTACGTCGCAGTTGGTTCAAAAAAAAAGTGACGTAAATCTAATGACGACGCAAATTGAAGTTAGAGGGAACAAGGATTACTGTAGTGTGTTGGTTTATTAGACGTGAGGCCACTGTTCGAATCCGAGGTCAGACAAAATATATTTCTTCTGCGATTTCTGACTAAAACTCTGAGAGTAAATAAGATTTCCATGAAAAGTTTCGCAAAAATCTGTCGTAGTCGATTTTAAACTGATAACTGTAATTCTCTCCACTCCTGTATAAAATGAACACAACATGGATGGTGTGCGAAGCTAGATCGTAATCCTGACTGAAGGTTTATGAGCAGTTATGTCATGAATGTGTGTAATTAGAGTCTTCAAATTGCATTTTTGGTGTTGAGAAAATTTGAAATTTTCGAAAATGCATTTCATCTGGTACTGTTAACTTTACAGAACTGAAACAAATTTGAACATTCGAATAAAGATAAGTATTAGCAGAAGATCAATCAAGATCCTGACTGAAGAGTTATAATGACCAATTATGTATCTATGTATGTAATCAGTGCGTGGAAATTGCTTGGGAAAATACCAAATGAAACTGGTATCCGTAATCATTGAAATCTGTAGGTTCGAAAATTTATTTCAACTGGTAATGTTAACTTAACAGAACTGAAACAATATTGCAGATGAGAAGAAAGATAAGTACTAGGATACTAGAATAGTAGTCAAGAGATCGATCCATACTGTCAGTGAGTCTGAGAAGTGAGTCGAAGCAAGTGATCTTATATGATAAGAATAGTCTGTAAATGTAGGAAAGCACACCAGATCCTATGAGGTATGAGGCCTTTTCAAGGTTTCATATTTAAATACGAATATATATGTATGATCAGTGCTGCCAACTTTTGCAGAATATTGCATGAGCTTTGGCAAATTTTGCAAGTACTAGAATTATTTCGAAAGAAATTTTAATCATAAAAAGTTTCGAACAGAAAGCTGTTTTAAAAATGCATAATGCTTCTAATTGTATATAATTTTTCACCTACATTCATACCATACTTTTTCGCTACTCATAAGTATATATATATAAAAGTGAGTCAACAGTATTGAAATCCAACTACTCTGATTCATTCGTACTCAGTACAACATTGATTTATAAGTACAAGTTGCAATGAGTATGAGTACAACGTTGACATCAAACTCATAACATTCGAAATATGTTTGATTCATACGACTACTCATTTAGATTCATAAATTTCGAAAAATACCGATAATACTCATAAATGATTCGAATGATTTAAATCATTCATCAAAATTTACATTCTTAGTTGTTGTCGCAGAAAGAAAAAGAAAGACACATAAACAAAAAAGACGAAGACAGCAAGCAGAGCAAATACACAACCTTCTTGTGAGTATGTAGTGTTCGTACGCGAATCATACTTATTTTGTAATTCGTGTATACGATGTGTCGTGGAGAGTCGAAATCAATAGCATCATGCTTATTGTTAAGTATGAGTACCATGAGTATTTCAAACTTTGAATATGAGTAGTGTGAGTATGACATTAAAATAAGTATGAATGCGTACAAGTATCAGAAATTATACGTATGATTCGAATCTACTCATCGTTTTGAATACTCATTGCTGACCTCTGATTCATACATACCCTGTAGTCAGGATTACAACCTAGCTTCTTACAGACAGATTTTTCGATAAACTTTTCATGATTTTTTCATTCCCTAGAAATCCCTGTTTTGGCTTCCCTCTATGCTGCGCTTGAGGTGCCTTAGGGTTACATATTCAGATGTATAGATAATGTAACAGTTTTTTCGATGGTATTTTATAACTTTTGCCAGGTATTTCATTTATTATTTCCTTTTTATTTTATTCCTTTTTTTCGAGTATTTTTTTGGTAGAAATCTTTTACCCCCTTTTAGAGGCAAATATTTAATAGAACAACTGTGTATGTGTTGGGGTATTAAAATGGAACAGGTGGTTTATGGTCAATCAAGGCAATTTATCTATTTGAAATTTAGTTCTACTGTTTCTTTCTCTCTTTTTTATCTTTTTTTTCGTTTTTTTTTCGTTGGATTATAATCGTATGGTATTTTATATGGAAGCAAAATAAAAATAAAAACGAAAATGCTTTTGTCATTGAACATTCAATAAATATTTGTACAGATACAAGAAATAAAAAAATATTGGAAAAAAAGAATCCAAAAAAAAGGAGAGGAAAGTGTCCTAATATTGAGGACTAAGTGGATGAATAGATTTTACGTGCTTAGGGTAACATGAGTTTCTTTCTGCAATTCCTATTGTAATCCCGTGGTATATTGAAGTTGTTGCTGTGTGTGCTTGTATATATAAAGAAATGTTTCGTTTAAGTGTATGAGCATATCCGGTAGCCATTGGTATTTTTGTTATTTATTTAAGAGCTTTCATTTTCGAGGATTTTTTCCCAGAGTTTTTTTGCCTTTTTCTTACAGGATAAGAGTAGATTTTGGGTATTGTTTTGTATGTTGCCAAGCATAAAATGTGTTACAAAAAAAATTGTTTTCTTTTTCCAAAAAGGTCAGCCAAAAGTTGACACTTTTTTTTGTTGGCCTCTTATACCCCAGCAAACAGTAGCATAAAAGGGAAAATTATTGTAAAATTGTATTTAAATTTATTTGCAGATTTCCTTTATGTCAAGCAAATTTTATTGCTTATTTAAATACAGTCAGGGTCAAAAGAAACTGTACACTATGGATAAAAATCAAACAATTACCAAACAGAAATTTTACCTTTTTAAGGATTGTGCCCGAAAAAATTTGTTAAAGTCCGAAAAATAATTTTTTTTTTTTGAAAATGCTTTAAAAAAAACTACTGAACATTTTCTCAAATTTCTTTTTTTATTTGAAAGTACAATCCTTCCAGTTAATAATGGAAAATAATTTCATTCCAATGGCTGCCTCGGCTGGGCATGCAGTAGCCTACACCAGAAGATGCCGATTTTGGCAAAAAAAATCATCTTTTCAGATGAAGCTCATTTTGATCTTGGCGGGTATGTAAACAAGCAAAATTGTCGCATTTGGGGCACAGAAAACCCGCACGCATACATTGAAAAGCCGACGCACCCAAAACGGGTCACTGTTTGGTGCGAATTTTGGTCCAGAGGCATAATTGGGCCATTTTACTTCGAAAATGAGCAAGGAGTGGTCGTTACAGTCAATGGCGATCGTATCGGGCCATGTTCAACGAATTTTTGTTCACAAAAAGTGAAGAGGAGGATATTGGCAACATTTGGTTTCAACAGGACGGCGCTACGTGCCACACAGCCGAAGCTACACTCGATGTTTTGCGCACTGTTTTTGAAGATCGCATTATCAGCCGCAGAGCTGATGTCGTTTGGCCACCTCGGAGCTGCGATTTGACACCGTTGGACTATTATTTGTGGGGAGCCGGCAAAGATAAGTGTTACGCCGACAAGCCAGAGACAATTGACGCTTTAAAGGACAATATTCGTGAAGCCATTGGTGAAATACAGCTGCACACAATCGATAATGTGCTTAAAAATTGGACCGATCGTTTAGGCTACTGCGTGGCCAGCCGAGGCAGCCATTTGAATGAAATTATTTTCCATTATTAATCGGAAAGATTGTACTTTCAAATAAAAAAAGAAATTTGAGAAAATATAATAATATTTAAAGCATTTTCAAAAAAAAATTATTTGGCGGACCCTTTAGTATTTCGAAATTTTTTAATTTTTTTTTTTTCAAATTTTAAAAACTGGCAATGCAACACTTTTAAAATAAAAATAACGGTAATTTTTTAATTTATATATTTCTTTAATGTACATTTTCTTTTGAGGCTCACTGTAAACATTGTTTATTTGCAATTTAAATTTAAACCTTTGAACTTTAAACTCTAAAACCTTCCTAACTAACATCGAAAAAAAGAAACGTAATTTGCTGTGTGACAGAAAACTAAAAAAATTTCATTGCAATTTTCCTTTAAATCCAGCAAACAACTTGGAATGATAAGCACAAGCAATAAAGGCCAGCAAAATTCCTTTTTTTTCCTATGGAATCATATTTGCCATCAAGAAAATTGTAACGTAAAACGAATTGCATGGCAGCGGATATCCTTATTGATCTATAATTTGGTTTGTTAGTACTTTACTCTTGATTTTAGAAAACTGACCAATTTAGCAACGAAAAGCGTAAGAAAAGAACGAGAAAAATAATAAAAAAAAGAATATCATGTTAACACTTGGCAAATTAAATATTATTTTTCGATTTAATACTCGTATGGACGTCAATCAATTTCTTTTCTCCCATAACAACAATTTCCTTGTATTACAATTTAGGAAATTGTAACAAAATACTCCACAATAAATGTTTATTGATTTAATGAAATACTTTTTAGCAACTAATCAAAAATAATAAAATTTTTAAAAACAGAAAATTTATATTTGAAAAGCCAGAAGCTGACTAAGAAAAGAGTTCTCAACAGATTTCTTGGACAGTTTTGCAATTTCACAATGAACACCAAACGAACATCGCTTATGTTGTCCGTATTAATGTTATGCTCGAGTGGCATGACCTAGTCGCCGTAGTCTAGTAGGTAGTGTGTCGGCTTATTAGACCTAAGGCCATGGTTCAAATCCCAGGTCAGACATCAAAACGAAAATATGAAAAAAATATTTCTGCGGTGACTGCCTCTCAGCAGATTTCTGACAGAAACTCTGAGAGTAAATAAAATCGCCATGAAAAGTTTCTCAAAAATCTGTCGTTCGGAGTCGACTTTAAACTGTATGTCCCAGCACTCATGTATAGAATTAACTCACACAACAAAAGTGGTGTGAGAAGCTAGGTCGTAATCCTGACTGAAGGGTTGTAATGACCAATTATGAATGTATACATATGTATGTATGTGGCATGACCTACAGTTTAAAGTCGACTACGTCGATTTGAAGCCTATTATGCTATGTAGTTCTTACTTGATAGGCACTCATGCCCCTTCAGGCTTCACAGTATTCCTCCTGGAATATATTAATTCTTTACAGGTCTCAAGTTTATTTAGGACGGGAAATTTAAAAATTTAAATTTAAAAATACAAAAACCATTTCTAATTTTGGCAAATTTATTCTTTTTGTTATGACGAACAATTGTTCCGTTTAGAAATGGAATATTATTTCGTTCATATGGCTGGCCTCACAGTACCTCATTCGATTGCAACAATTTTTCTACACTTTTTTGAGTGTTTGGGGTCTTATCTCGGCAATGCCGTCACAAATGTTGGCTTTCGAATGCTCAATTGTCTCTGGTTTGCTGGCATAACACTTTTCGTTAACGGCGCCCCACAGAAAATAGTCCAATGGAGTCAAATCACAGCTTCTTGGCGGGCAATTGACATCATCATTTCGGATAATTAAACGGCCATCAAACGTTTGACGCAATAAATGGATTGTGGCATGAGATGTGTGTCAAGTTGCACTAAACATCGTTCACATCAATATCATGAAGAGCGAGTACAAAAAAATCGGTTATCGGTTATGGTGCGATAGGTGTCTCCATTGACCGTAATTGTTATGCCGTCCTTATTTTCAATGAAATATTGGCCAATAATGTCTCCGCTCCACAAGCCAAACTCAACAGTCACTCGTAATGGGTGCATTGGCTTCTGTAAGACCACGTGTGGGTATTCTGAGCCCTAAATACTGCAATTTTGCTTATTAACGTACCCACCACGATGAAAATAAGCTTCTGCCGAAAAGATGACTTGTTTCTGGCCAAATCGACATCAACGTACAGTTTCTCGTTGACTCAATAAGTCCCAACGTTGCTCAAACGTAAATCGATTCGCTACGTTCAGGGGTGATACTATACTGAATTTTGTGACAGAATAGAATGACATAAGTATTGCCAGATTCGAAATAACCGTTGGTTCAAATTTAAACTGATATATGGTCCACCCTATATTTATAAACCCAGAAGCTACCTAAGACACAAAGTTCACAATGGATTTCGTAGATTTTAAACATGTTTATATTCTGAATTCTGCCATTTGGTTCTACAGAGCAAATTTTTTCACAATCGTGACACTTGGCAATTGTAAAAATACTTAAAAATTTTGCAATTTCGCCATGAACAGGCTGCCACCAAACGTACAACACTTGCTAAGCTGCTGACGACTGAATTGGTCATTACAACACTTCAGTCAGGATTACAACCTAGCTTCTCCACAGCACTTATGTATGTGTGTTGTATGTGCTAATTTAACACGTGAGTGGCGGGATCTAGTAGGTAGTGTCTTGGCTTATTATACGTAAAGCCAGGGTTCGAGCCCCAGGCCAGACATCAAAACAAAAATACAAAAAGTATTTCTTCGGTGACTTCCTCTCCGCAGATTTCTGGCAGAAACTCTGAGAGTAAATAAAATTGCCATGAAAAGTTTCTCAAAAATCTGTCATTCGGAGTCGACTTTAAACTGTAGGTCCCCCACTCATGTATAAAATTAACACACAACGTAAGTGGTGTGAGAAACTAGGTCGTAATACTGACTGAAGGGTTGTAATGACCAATTATGTATGTGGCGGGACCTACAGCTTCCGAACAACAGATGTATGAGAAACTTTTTTCATGGATATTAGTTTTTGCCACAAATCTGCTGAGAGGAAGTCGCCGAAGAAATATTTTTTTTCGTTTGGTTGAAGATGTTTGAGCTGGGGATTAAAGCAAGACCTTACATCTAATAAGCCGAGGCACTACGTACTAGACGACGGTGACTACAGCTGCCATTTGCATAACAATAAATGGTAACAGAAGTCAAAAAGAGAGCAGGACTTCGAGAAAGTTAAAAAGCCTTCAACCTTAAAGAACTTTAGAAATTTCTTCGGACCAGACGGATAAGATGCCACACAAAGGTTTCCATATAAAGGCTGCTACATTAAGGGCCATAATTACAACTTGCCGTTAACTAAAGGGAGGATTTTAACGGGCAGATAAATTGGTTTTCATTATTATATATATACAATAATGTAGAAGTGTGCGTTAAGCTAAAGGGAGGATCATCCTTGCTTTAACTTCTAAAGTTAAGTTTATGTTTGAACTTGTCATATTATATATTATTTTCAATATGGCAACTTCAAATTTATACAAAATAAGCAAATACAACAAAAAAGTGAAGCTCGCGGTTGCCACAGAGTTTCAAAAAATTTTGTTTAATTGACCAGTATTATCGACATTGCTCCGGCACTGCCACATTATTGAAAAAGTTAACTTTATATTATCTGTAGATTGTAATAACGTAAAGAAGTTAAAGCTGACTTTAAAGTTCACTTTAGCTAAAGTTACCTTTAACTAAACCCAACTTTAATGGCAAGTTGTAATAATGGCCTTAAAATTACTTCCACCAGCAAAATCATTTAAAAAACAAAAAAAAATTGTTTTGCTCTAATCTTCATTGATCGTTATAACTAAACTCTATTGTATAGGTAATAAATAAAAGAAAGTTTCTTTAAATTAGTTCAAACAAAATTACATAGAAAAAAACTTTTATAGGTTTGTTGTTAAAACAAGAACAAAAAATGAAATAAAATTCGAAAACTATGATAAATGCAAGGCATTAAGTTTTAAAAATAAAACAGAATATAATTTGCAAATTGATGTGTTAGACTGTTAAATGATCAAACTAAGATGGGTGTGTCTTAATTTTGTTTCTCTATTTACTAGACTAGCATTTCTTTAAGCCATTCAAACACCTGTTTTTTACGAATTAAAATTTTGCCAAATACTCTGCATATTTATTATGGCATTAATTATGTATTCATCACAATTTTAAACTGCTCGAGAATGTAGGCAAATCGAATCAATAAAAAAAGAGCACAGTTTCTGTAGGTCACTAACCAGTGATCGATTATCTGATAATGATGGGCTCTAAAGGTGCTAAATTCTGACACATAAATTTGCTCAAAATTTAAAAAAAGGTTGCTTTAAATGAAATTTTTTAAAATGATTTATCTTCCATACGCCTCAATACAAATGATGTCGATCTGGTTTTGTTTTTGGTTTTGTCTTAATTTTTATTCGTTTATTGTTAAAATTTAAAAAATTTCTCATTTAAAAAATTAAAATTCATTGATTAATAACAATAGTCTGGTAATATACAGTGAGCGTCAAAAGAAACTGTACAATAAAAAATTATAGATTAATAAATAACCGTTAATTTTTGTTTTAAAATTGAAATAAAATAATTACAAAAAAATTTCCAAATATTATCAAATTTTTTCGGGCACTCTCCTTAAGTGGTAAAAGTTGAGTTTGGTGGCTATTAGAATTTTATGCTTGGTGTACAGTTTCTTTTGATGCTCACTGTATGTAGATTATGTTAATTAATGCAAATTATTATAACATGTGAGGGATTTAAAATAAATGTCTGTAGTTATCAAGAGAAAATGAATAATATGAATACGAATAAACAAACGCGACGATGTCAACAAAGACTCTGAAGACTTCTTCATCAAATAGACACATAAGTCTTTAACACTAAACCTACCGATACTTCATGTATTCCTATTCCTACCAAAAGGGGTCAAATGACCCGTCTGCAAAGACCCGAATGAGTCCATCCGCCATCGAGCACAGGAATTGGATCTGTGTCCATCCACTTTATGGAAGATTTTGCGGAAGGATCTTGGTTTGCGTGCTTACAAAATCCAACTCGTGCAAGATTTGAAGCCAAACGATCATCATCGAGATTACCGTTGTTCCCGATTTTCATAAGCGAATTATGTTTAGCGATGAAGCGCACTTCTGGTTGAATGGCTACGTCAACAAACAAAACTGCCCCATTTGGAGTGAAGGTAATCCTTAAGTGTATGTGGAAACACCGTTACATCCAGAAAAACTGACTGTTTGGTGCGCTTAATGGGCTGGTGGAATCATTAGTCCGTACTTTTTCAAAAACGATGGTGTCCAGAACGTTACAGTCAATGGTGATCGGTATAGAGCCATGATTACTAACTTTTTCATTCCTGAATTGAATAAGCATGATGTCCAGGAGATGTGGTTTCAACAAGACAGCGCAACAAGTCACACAGCTCGTGCCACAATAGATTTATTGAAAGACACGTTTGGTGACCGCCTAATTTCACGTTTTGGACCTGTGAATTGGCCTCCAAGATCTTGTGATTTAACACCGCTAGACTACTTTCTGTGGGGCTATGTAAAGTCATTGGTCTATGCGGTAAAGCCACAAACGCTTGACCATTTGGAAGACAACATTCGCCGTATTATTGCCGATATACGGCCACAAATGTTGGAAAAAGTCATCGAAAATTGGATGTGCAGATTGGACTACAACCGCGCAGGCCGTGGCGGTCATATGCCAGAAATCATACTTAAAATGTAATGCCTCAAGATTATCTTTCGGATAAATAAAATTCATGTCAATCGAATATACCCTCGTTGTTTTATTGCAACTTAAAGTTCTATACCTCTATAAAAAACACCCTATATATTAAATTTAAAAACAAAAATAATACAAGAAAAAAATTAAATATTCTCCAATTAAATCTCATATTATATGCTAACTTTATTCATGTTCACCGTATATTTTGCAAATTATTGGATTATCAAAGGTACATTTTTCACACACACACTTATTGCATTTGAAATAGATTTTCGTAGTTTTGTTTTCTTTGCAAAAACCTATTTGGCACCTTTTTCGCATTTGAACACGTGAAACCGAGCTTGAATTTGTTGACGTTTTCTGTTTCTCTTCTTGTTTTTCCTGTTGTATCTTGAATGTTTCGACATTTTTGGGATACGAATTATTAGCAAAATGATGAAATAAGAATTCTTGATTCACAAAATAGCACTATCACTTGAAATTTTTACCGCCTGGTGTAGAACAACAAATATAACACAATGCAGCAAAATACAGTGGTGGACATTAGGTTAGCACACTTCATATGCGTTGAATTCAAAAGCTAGTTCTGCTAGTTATGAAAATTAAGTTAATTATTTACCTATAAATTTTGTATATGGTGTAATCGTTATGTACAGTAATAACTATATAAGCATATTTTAGGTTAAGAAGAGTGTATATAGCTAATGTGCTAAACTAATGTCCACCATTGTATATCACGGAATAGCAAAAACGTTCAAAATCACAAGAAATTGCAAATCCGGAAACATTATCTTTGCATGAGTCAAATGACCCCTTGTGGTATTTAAGGTAGACTACATATATTTCTCGGTAAAAAAAAATTAACAAGAGAGGAGTAAATCTTGGAAAACACATTCGATGTATTTTGTAATAAAAGTCATAAAGGCAAATGGCAATGTGATAATGTTATTTTCAAGAAGTTCTGACAAAAAGTTCAAAATGGATCATTTGACCCGTCATGGTAGGTTTAGTGTTAATCAACAGAAAGATATTATTTTATGAAAGTGCAGATAAAGAGAGTGAAAGTGTCTTCTCCAATAGAATGGGTTTTCTTGCAATTTAAGTTTTTGTTGGTACATGAATTAGACTACCCAGAAAGAATCTGCGATTAGTTACAGGCCTTTCGATAAGGCACTGAGAACACTAAATAGGCATCGTTTCGAATCCAATATAAATATTTTATAATGATGAGCATGAAATCATCACAATATAAATTTGGAACCATTGCAGGAGAAAACACTTGAGTGCCTATCAAGTACTGTGCGGGGATTTCCCCATCATAATAGTCTTAAAGTCATTGTAGTCTTGCAGGTAGTGTGTTGCCTTATTAGACATGATGCCTCTATTCAAACCCCAGGTCAGATATCTGCAACAAAACGAAATACGACAAAATATTTCTTCTGCGACTGCCTGTCAGCAGATTTCTGGCAAGAACTCCGAGAGTAAATAAAATTGCCATGAAAAGTCTCTCAAAAATCTGTCTTCAAAGTCGACTTTCAGCTGTTGATGCCGCCACTTATGTTTATAATTAACACACACAGCATAAGTGATGTGAGAAGCTAGGTAGTAAACCTGACTAAAGTGCTGTAATGATCAGTTAAGTTTATATTCATAAGCCGAGATATTTGACGATAAAAGCAAACATTTTTACTATTCATGACCCGCTCATATTTGACCTGCATTAATACATCGATTAGAGAATCAATATTGCAGCACTAAAGATTCATCGCTGGTTATGTAACCCTGGACGGTTACTTTTCTTTTTTGCACATTAAGGTTACTCTTTGTTGAATCGACGAATACTTTAACCCTAATTGGTTACTGTTCGTCGAATCGACTACAGCACTACCAAAGGATCGAATCTAGGCAATCGAATCAAAAGCAAAACGTATCATAATATTACGTTATCTGTAACTGTGGGTGGCATACATGTAGGGAAGACAGAACCTGTTTATGTTGTGAGAACGAAAATTTAATACAGCGTTCCCTGAAATCAGCATATTTTCCATGAGTTGAAAGAAGTATTCAAGCACTTCACTCCACTTATAACCAACTAAAAATGAAATACTACTCCATGTATGGGCCGATTCCTCAAAGTATTTTCAAGCATCTCAATCGCATACAGGCTATGGCGAAGGAACTTATGAATGACAGTTGAGTATCCAAATCTATTGATTAATTAGAGCATCGTCTTAATCCATTTTAGGTACCGCTATTTTACCACTACTTTAACGGAACACAATTGGTCATTACAACTCTGCAGTTAGGACTACAACCTAGGTTCTCACACCACCTATGTTGTGTGTGTTAATTTTATGAGTGGCGTGACCTACAGTCGAGTCTGTATGACAAATTTTTTTCTTTTCTTTTACCAGAAATGAGCTGCGAAGAAGAGACGCAGAAATATTTTTTCATATTTCGTTTGATTGGAGATATCTGACCTGGTGTTTGAACCGTGGTCTCATGTCTAATAGATTAGGTTAGGTTAGGTTAGAGGACGTTTACTTGTCAATTAAGATAAGTAGAATTGATCCATTGTACAACGTCCTAGTTTCTGACACCACTTATGTTGTGTGTGTTAATTTTATACATGAGTGATGGCACCTAAAGTTTAAAGTCGACTCCGAACGACAGATTTTTTTGAGAAACTTTTTCATGGCAATTTTATTTACTCTCAGAGGTTTTGCCAGAAATCTGTTGAGAGGAAGTCGCCGAAGAAAATACTTTTTGTATTTTGTCTTGATGTCTGGCCTGGGGCTCGAACACTGGCTTTACGTCTAATAAGCCAACACACTACCTACTAGTCTCCGGCGACATCAGAGAAATAACGAGACTTATTCCCGCAGATTGCATATTTTTACGGAATACATGTCCGTCGTGTAAAGTTCATGCGTTTGTTGTTGATCAAACTATGCGTTGCAGACTGAATTCGTTCTTCTTTAGACGCCTTTTCCGCATGCATAACTCAGTTCCAGCAGCGGAATAATAATAATCCGAGTTTCATTTCGTAGGTTTTGATAACTTTTATTGAACAAAAATTAGACAAAACTTTGAAAATATTGTCTAACGACTGTAAAGTAACTGGCAAGTAATATGAAAACATTTGAATTTCTAACCTTTGAAGCTGGCTGGTAAGACAAAAGATGGCAAGCTTTTGTTTTGCATGCATTCAGTAAAACTTTTGAAAAAACAATAACGATTTGATGGCAATGAATGAATATATAAACGATGAATGATGGCTGTAAACATATCGAATATTTAAATCAGTCCATAAAATAAAAGAAGAGAATATTTATTGGAGATTAAATATCTCGTTTGACCATTTACATGCAAATTTCCGTCAGAAATAAAAGTGAAGGCGATCTTAATATGTTCGTAGAAATTTTAATTTCTTTTTTGATAAGAATTTTTTATTGTTTTTTTGTTTTTGTTTTCGGTTTTTTTTTTGCTAGAAACTTTAAGTTAAAAGAAATACTTTCTTTTTGATTGATTCCATTTCATTTTGATTTGATCTGATTTGATATATAAAGGCACTCAAATTGAGAACATTGAATACAGTTTGCGTTGATTCTTAAACCGAGAAGCATGGCTGGTTTAAAGGCATTAGGTCTGGTCTTGATTATTGGTTGCTTAGCTGTATCGGCTGAAGTCCAAGAACAAAATGAAACTAATGGTGTGCCTAGAGCGGTGAGCGAACAAGGTAATGTTACAAATTATTTGATTTCTTTTTGTTTTTCTTGAATTAAAAATAAATTTTTTAATTATTTTCCATATTCTCTACAGATGTCAGACTTTTGTGGAATCCTCTTTTATCAATCCTGGCCGCGAAGACGACTAGAGCACCACCACATCGTGATCCACCTTATCATCATCACCCTCCCTATCACTATTCCTCCTATTACTATTCCCCCTATTACTATCCCTATTACCATCACACTCATCCGCCAACAACTACTACCCCAATGCCGACAACAACTACTACTACTCCAATGCCGACAACTCGACCAACAAAACCAATACCTGAGCCTGAACAGCGTGTACCTTTTTATCAGCCTAACCCTTACTATCATCCTTACATTCCTCCAAATGGTTTTTATCCACAATATCCCGGTCAGCCACCTGTTATTGTAATTGTAAGTCCTACAACCCCCGCTCCTGCCACAGGTTCTGGCACTGGCGGCAATAATGCTGGAGCTGGTACTGGTGCTGATGCTAACGCCGGTGCAAATCCTGATGTCAGGTACACTTTGTATCCTCGCACTCAAACTGAACATTTTGAAGAAGAACCCCAATACGATTACGTTGATATGTCCGCCCGTAATGTAAACGATGATGCTGTGTCTATAGTTTCCAGCGATTCGGATGAGGAGAAAAATAAGGATACTTTTATTGTTGACACCAAGGATATTAAATTGCCTTTTGGCATAACCATTAACAGCAGCAGTGGCTCTAGCTCTGACAAAAAGAATAAAGAGCAAGAGGCCTTAATTTACTTAAGGAATTACAAGAGAGGCAGACAATTGTCTGCGGAGCAATCCGCTTAATGTATTGTATTGTCCCGGAAACGTTTAAATAAATGATAATGTTAATAAAATAAAATAATTTAAAAGAAAAAAACCATCAAAGCCTTGTAGTTGAGCTCTTCGGTCTATTTTTCCCGACTACTTCTGTAGAACTGACAATCCCCGAAACCCACCATATTTTGCTTGAAGACTTCAAGGCGATTCCATGACATTGATTTCATAGATGAATAAACCTGTTCCGGCGCCTATTTTCCCTTTCGATCCATTCACGAAGCCTTATCATCCAAGAGTTATCTTAACCTAACCGGAGAACCTTATCACACGATCGGTGGATTGAAAAATTAACCGGAATCCGGATCCGAAATCACTTGTTGCTAGTTTTAGAGGCGTCCAAGAAGTGCTGCTATTGGAACTTGTAAAACCAATAGAAGCACATCTCTGTACTTTAGATGTAATGCTCTTAACGCTCCTAACGATAAAATTCCATCTCACACACAATCATCTTTTCATAGAAATTTCAATAGAAATTTCTACATGAAAATCAGATAGAAAGCTGCAGTTAAGATGCCAGTGCTGACTCGTAAATCCATCATCTTAGATTTGTCAGTCTTCACTCCACTTTTTTAACCAACTATCGACATTTAAAGTCGGCTTAGTCTAGTAGGTAGTGTGTAGACTTATTAGACGTGAGGCCACGGTTCAGACATTTCCAGCAAAAAATTTGAAAAAAATATTTCCTCGGCGACTTCCTCTCAGCAGATTTCTGGCAAAAACTCTGAGAATAAATAAAATTGCCATGAAAAGTTTCTCTTTAGTCGACTTTAAACTATAGGTTCCTAACACTCATGTCTAAAATTAACACACACAACATAAGTGGTGTGAGAAGCTAGTTCGTAATCCTGACCGAAGGATTTTAATGAACAATCCTCTTATATATAAAAATTAATGTGTGTTTATTTGTTTGTGGCTGAACCGATTTTCTTTGAATTTTAACAGTACCTTCCTGTATGTCTGGAAGGAACTATAGGCTGCTTGGCGAGGCGAGGTGCCACGCCCACATACCCAATAAGTATTTAATGTCGCATATCTCATAAACTGCAACAGCTAGAGTCCTCAAATTTTGTATGGACCACTTTGACGTATATATGAACAAAATGGGCGGATTGGCTATAGTGGGCGTGTCACCTCCCATAGTCTACATATATAAAAATGAATGTTTGTTTGTATGTACCTTATAGAATCGTAAATTATGCATTTGATTATGTTATGATCTTTAGCAAAGTTGTTGCGCATGAGCCGACGAAGGTTTCTAAGTTGGTATGACCAATATCCGACAGGTGGCGCCACTGAAAATTACTCAAAATGAATTAAATCGTAAACTGTGCATTGGTTAACAAAGTTGTTGCCCATGAGTCAACGGAGGTTGGTGCGATTAATTTCCGATGGATGGCATCACTGAAAATTATTCAAAATGAATGACAAGCAATTGGTCGACCTACAGCTCAAGCATGGAAGAAAAGAGGATTGCGAACCTCAGAATCAGACGAGCATTGAGACTGGAAAATCTTCGAGTATATGCCGCTGAGACCCGTTCGCTTGAACCACTTGAACAACGAGAAGTGAGATTAGAAACTGATCGAATGGGTACTAGGCAGGCCCGTTCATCTGAATCATCAGGGCAATGGGAAACAAAATCAATAAAATGATTCAAAATTAATTGGACTTTTAATGTAATGTCTTTCCTTCAAATGTATTTTAGTTGGTGGCGCAGCAACACGCGCATGGTACAGGGTATATAGAAATAAGAATCTTTTTTCGGTTAACTACAAATTATTAAATGCTTGACTTCTTCAATGATAAGAATTTTATTCAGTAGTATTTTAATAGTTTAAAGACGTTAAATTTGTTATTGGAAAAAACTATTTTTGAAGAAAAAATACAAAAATTTATTTTTTTTTAATTAAGGACTCTGGTTTTAAAATTATGGTTTTGCTAACGTCTATTTCTTTAGTATTTTATGTTGGTAATAAATTTCAAATTTTTTACGCGTGCACAACCATAGTAGATAGCAGCACTAAAATAATAGACCAACAACAAAAACAAAAAACTGAGGAATCACTTGCGACTATTAGCAGTTAAATTTCTCTCCTTTTTTCGGGAGATTTTGAAACTTCAACCTTGAAACAGGTGCAGTTTAATGGCTTAAATATTCACAAAGAAGCACATCAATTGAAGAAAAGAACACAAGAAAAAAAAGAAAAATTTGCCAGCCAGACAATACACCAGAGTATTTTAGCAACAATTTACGAAAGAAAACTTTGCAGACTTTAAGACGAAAGAAAAACTAGAGACAAAAAAATTACTTGTAGAAATAACTTTCAAGTTCTTAAAACGATTTAACGAATAAAAGCAAATTTAATTTGATCAAATGCTCTTAGCACAGCATTACAGTACTTGGGGGACAACTAAATGCTATTGAGCAATACTTGTAATGAGATACGGAGGAGGAGTTGGAAATCGTATTTGAAACTGAAACAAGATTTTAAATTATCGTCTAGAAGATATAATGATAAGAAAAGAGACGTGTTGAATACATCTCAAGGTGGTGTTGTAACGCGATTATTATGGAGTTTAATTTTATTTCACTTTCTAGTCAAGTTGAAGCTACCGTAGACTAGTAGGTGGTGTGTTGGCTTACAAGGGGTGAGGCCACGATTCAAACCCTAGGTTAGACATCAAAACGATAATGTGAAAAAATATTTCCGCGGCAACTTCCTCTCAGCCGACATCTGGCAAACACTCTGAGCGTAAAATAAATTACCATGAAAGGTTAGGTTAGGTTAGGTTAGAGGACGTGTACTTGTCAATTAAGATGTTGTGTGTGTTAATTTTATACATGAGTGGTGGGACCTACAGTTTAAAGTCGACTCCGAATGACAGATTTTTGAGAAACTTTTCATGGCAATTTTTATTTTACTCTCAGAGTTTTTGCCAGAAATCTGCTGAGAGGAAGTCGCAAAAGAAATAGTTTTTGTATTTTGTCTTGATGTCTGGCCTGGGGCTCGAACCCTAGCTTTACGTCTAATAAGCCAACACACTACCAACTAGACCACGGCGACTTCATTACCATGAAAAATTTCTCAAGAATCTAACGCATGGAGTCGACTTTAAACTGTAGGTGCTGCCACATACAACATAAGTGCTACGGGAAGCTAGGTCGTAATCCTAACTAAAGGGTTGTAATGACCTATTATGTATGTGTGTTTGTATGTAAAGTTCGGAAGGATCTTTCATTTGAATTTTAATTGTAAAGGAGTAAATGGACAATATTTTGTAAGTAGAATAGTTTTCTAAACATAACTTATTTTTTTTTTAATTTAATTTAATTATGGAGTACCCCATATGTTTAGCAAGGTTTTTTTAAGGCTTTTGTATGATTTTGTTTTTTTTATTATTTTTGTTCTTAAAGCTTAGATACATTGCTTTTGCAAAGAGTATACAATATTTCAAGTGATAGCGGTGTTCATTACAGAAGAAGAAATAAATTCAAGTTTCAAAAGAGCTTTTCCTACAGTTTTTTTTCTTTTTTCTGAGAAAAAAATTTTAAAATTTCACAAAATTTTCTATCGATTTCAACAATCTTTATTTAAAAATTTTTTTTGTTTCTTTGCCTTGTTTTAAAACCATTCCCTGCATCTGTCTGTTACCTAAGGTGTATGAAATTCTTTTTTTTTTTTGATTCCTTTGTTTAGTCTACAGTTTCTCTTGTTCATTTTTCATAAATGTTTGAAGCAATTTTTCTCTATAAAAGTAGAAAAACAGAAAAAACGAATCCAGAGATAGAAATCATGAAAATAACAGACAAATTTATGCAACATAAGCAAAGAAGAATAGAAATTTATGTTCTTTTCTTTGCTTACAATCAAATGTATTTAACAAATTTGTATGAATTTTTATCAAATATTGTAAAACAAATAAATAAAAAAATTAATACAAAACAGACTTTTTTCATAACAGTGGTCAACAGAACAAAGTTCTTAGAATTTTAAGCAAGAATTTCCCAAGCTAGCGTCAAGTGTTCGAATGTAAAATTATGCACAAAGTTCTCTTGCTCAATGCAAATGTAGAGGCAAAGTTACAAGTGCAATGACAGATGCGCGTGATAACTTCAACAAACATCTTTAAATCACGCCGGCCTTATTTCTCTAAAGCAACTAAAATCTTAAACCAATCAATCATATCTTCCAACCAGAACTTTCGAAATTTGATAGTTAACAGCAGCCATTTTGTCGAAGCTATAGCTGTCAAATTAATTGTCATTAATTCAGTTTGTTTTGCCAAATCACTTTGAACAACCACGGGCAACGACAAGTGTTTGCTGAATGGGCTCTAGAGCATTTGACAAGTGACTTTAATTTTTATCAGAAAATCATTTTCACCGACCAGACCTATTTCTGAATAAGTAAGTACGTAAGCAAAACAAAATTGTCGAATTTAGGGCAATATTGACATGACATGTGAGAAGCTAGGCCGAAATTCTGACTGCAGGGTTGTAATGGCCAATTATGTATGTATGTATGTATGTATTGAAATTACATGACACCCAAGAAAGTATCCCGAAAAAGCCACTGTAAGTGACATTTTACCAAGTCAGCTGTGAAACAATCCTATTAGGATGATATGCAATTTGCTCTGAAGACGGTTGTAAAATGAAAGTAAATCCCGCAGAAACGGTGATAGTACTTTCTATAAGGAAGTATATACCACCACCCTTTGGAGTATACCTTAGACTCCGTAAAGAGTCGCACGTTTAAGGTATTATGTTGGGCAGAAACATACATACATACCTGATCATTACAACCCTTCAGTCGGGATTGCGACCTAGCTTCTCATATCACTTATATTGTGTGTTAATTTCGTGCACAAGTGGCGGGACCTGCAGTTGACTCCGAACGACAAATTTTTAAGAAACTTTTCATGGAAATTTTTATTTTACTCTCAGATTTTTTGCCAGAAATAAGCCGAGGGTCAGTCTAATATTTTTTAATATTTCGTTTTGTTCATAATGTGTGGCCTGGGGTTTGAACCGTGGCCTCACGTCTAATAAGCCAACACATTACCTACCAGACTACGGTGATTGTTGTTCAGAAAACTATCCGCAAAAGCGAAAACATCAAAAGGAATTCACTGCAATAAAGTGTCGAAGAGAAAATAGAGAGTCATACCAAACATGACTCATCGGATTTATACAGCAACGGACTGACCTATCTTTACCTTTATGAACCTTTATATTACCATCTGTGATCGTTTGAACAGTAGTAAGAATCGAATATCGTGAACTGCCAGTAATGCAATTGAGAACCTTGTTCGTAGCGAATTCAAGTAGTTCCATCGTTTTCCTGCTGTTCACTGCACTGGTCACAGCAGTTTTGAAATTCGACAATCAGGTATGTTCGACCAACTACGGTTTGTTGAATTTAATGCTGAGTTTTCAATTTGAAAAAATATTGTTACGAAAATGAAAACTCCAGTTACTGGTGTTTTGCTTTTACATCGCTTAACATTAAAATTATAAACAAAAGCTGCAGAAACAAAACAATGCAGTAAACAAAACTGTTTACAAATTATCGTACTGCTTAATATAACAACTAACACCAGCATAGAAAAATGGTAAACAAGTAAACAAAAATCCACAAACAACACTATAATAATAAATGTAAGCAACGATGTTTACATTTATAGAGATTACGAGAAGGCGAGTCCACGAACATTTGCCGTCAAGAGAATTCATCAGACTTTTTACTTTGACATATAAAAGACAAGGCAAATTCAGTCAGTCTTGTGTGAAGAAGAGGTGCTTTTGAAGAGAGTAATCGTGGTTTGAAGATCTCCTTTACAAAGATCTGTCGAATAATTGTTTAGTGCTTGTTATTGTAACGGGTGATTTTTTAGCTATTATCTTTTTGGCAATACTGGTTTAACCAGCTCATGCACGTTTCGTGTTTTGTTTCACTGTCAAACAACTTCAGTTTGGTCTATAATTTAACCATGAATCAAAAATGCGTGCTTTGCTAAGAAAGTTCATCGCGCGCTTCTTCCATTTTATGGTCAGTTTAATCGACCAACTGAAGCTGCTATTCGGGCTATTGTGACTAAATTTCGCACCAAATTTACATTGTTGGACATTAAACCACCAACACGCTTACGTAGAGTGCGAACTGAAGAAAATATCGCAGCTGTATCGGCCAGTGTTAATGATGACCATCAATTATCGATTCGTCGCCGTTCGAAGCAATTGGGCCTCTGTTACTCAAAAACGTGGAAAATTTTGCGGAAGGATTTAGGTGTGAAGCCTTTCAAAATATAGCTGGTGTACGAATTGAAGCCGAACGACCTACCGCAACGCAGAATTTTTGGTGAATGGGCTTTTGGAAACTTGGCCGAAGATCCACTTCTTTATCGAAAAATTGTGTTCAGCGACGAAGCTCATTTTTGGCTCAATGGATACGTAAATAAGCAGAATTGTCGATTTTGGAGTGAAGATCAGCCAGAAGCATTGCAAAAGCTACCAATGCATCCAGAAAAAGTCACAGTTTGGTGCGGTTTATGGGCTGGTGGCATCATTGGACCGTACTTCTTCAAACATGCTGCGAATCGTAACGTACCTGTGAATGGGGAGCGCTACCGTGAGATGATATCCAACTTTTTTTTGCCCAAAAATACAAGAGCTTGACTTGCATGACATGTGGTTTCAACAAGACGGTGCCACATGCCACACAGCACGCATAACAATGGACTTATTGAGAGGCGAGTTCGGTGAACATTTTATGTCATATTCGGGACCGGTCAATTGGTCGTGCGATTTAACGCTTTTAGACTATTTTTTGTGGGGCTATGTTAAAGCTCATGTCTATACAGACAAGCCCGATTCAATTGACGCATTGGAAGACAACATTGAAGCATATTTTCATGAGATACCGGCCGAAATGTTTGAAAGAGTATGCCAAAATTGGACTAAGCGGATGAACCATTGGAGGCGCAGTCGCGGTCAACATTTGCATGAAATAATCTTCAAACATTAAATTATATGGACCGTACTATCGACTTAAATAAAGATTTCATGTATTTTTCTGAATTTTATGTGTTTTTTTTTAAATTTTTCTATAGCTCTTAAAAAATCACCCATTATATGCAAAGTGTATAAACAGATAAATAAAACAGAAAAGCAATTGTTGTTGTTTACATCAAGTTGTGAACAGTGGCACACAGAATTGAGCGAATAGTGAAGAATTTTGATTAAAATTAAACACAAATTTATTTTTATTTTATTTTTTAAGGTAAAAACATAACAATATTCTTGTAAGGACGCTTATATTTCCTTTAACGATTTCTCCTCCTAGAGTAAAGGATGGACAAAGTTTATAGAGCACAGTAGAGGACATTGTGTTCAAAAATAAAATGATTTTTCACTCCAAACATGTGCTCCATTGCTGCGATTAGATCATTTCTGATACAAATAATGCAACTGAAGAATAATTTTTTCTGTAATGCAAGAAATTATTTTCGGAAATCCCTGTATATCCCAAGAGCAAATTGATATTGCATCGGTGCTTCAATGAATAAAGCGCGTTGGATACTTAGTTACTCCTCTAATTAGCGATTAGACCTATTCAGTCAGGACTACAAGATATTTCAAAATATTTTGTACATCAATTATAACAAGACTAGAAGAGCTCGTCACTTATACAGGGGATTGATGATCTTGATGTATAAGAATTTTTGTTGCTGTTGTTAGAAGTTTACAAAATAAATACATTTTTCTCTTGTGTTGCTCTAGAAATGCACATTTGTGTCAAGGGTATCCTGAACTTTGTTTGCCTTTCAAATAAAAAAAGTTTTACTTTCTTTAGTTTTTCTTCTACAATTAATGTCCAACTTAAAGTCCCATATTTGAATATAAATTTTACAAGTTTTGTTTGATATATTTCCCCCGTTACCTCTGAATTCACACGTAAAACTTTAAAAAGAAATGTATGTATTTGAAATCTATGCAAACTAAATAAAGTTTCTTCTTCTTCTTCTGCTTTTTATTTCGAATTTTAAATTTAAAGTTGATGCCTTAGGACACGGCAGAGGTACATACATATAAGGTATGTGGGTGAGAGTATGAAAAATGAGTGAAAATGTAAACCAAAAGTATTTCTCCTTAAGAGGTTTTCTAAACCTATGATGCTGCTGCTACTGCTGCTGATGCTGTAATATTGTTGCCAAGTTTTCTATTTTTCATTTGTTTTATGTTTTCGTTTCTTTTTTGTGTATATTTTTTGGAGCAAAAATTCTTTTGTAATACTTTTTGGTTCAAGTTTCTTACTTTCTTTTATTGTGTGAGAGTGTGTGTCCTACTTGGGCTACCTTTAGGGTCAGTTAAGTAGCAAGCAAAAAAAAAAAAATATGGGGGATGGAATGCCTTAAAGTATACATCAAAAAGAATTTTCTTATATTTTTTAAATTTCTTTTGTATTTTAAGGTATACTTCCCTTAAACCTTTCATTTTGCCTTGGGTTATGCTACAAGAAATCGAAAGAGAGTAAAGGCAACAAAAAAAGTGTGCTACCTTAGTACAGGAAGTTTGAAATTTGACATGTTTCTCTACTGGACATTGAAAATGTTGTTTAGTACCCGGTTTTTTTCCCTCTCTCTACACTACACTACACTACACTTCTCCTTCGTATTTTTTTGCTCTTGTTTTTCTAGCTGGCTTTTGTATAATTTAGGATTTTGAAGCTCTTGCATGCTTCTGCCCCTCTCTCTCTCTCTGGCATTTCACACACATTTGCTTTTGGACAAAAGAAGTTTGTGTATGTGTTTAGAATTTATGTCCTTAGAGGTTATGTTACAGGATTTCAATGTTATTTTCGTCTTTTTTTATTTCGTTTTCTTTTTCTCTCCTGTTGTTGTTTTATGTTTTGTTTGAATTTACTATGGTGTTTGAAGTGGAATTTAAGGCGAGATTTACAAATTGATGGATTGCTAGTCTTTCATTTTAAAAGCACATTGTAAAAACTCAACAAAAACTAGAAGAAAAAAAAAAAAAAACAACGAACAGTACGTAACTATAAAACAAAGATAGATGACATGGAAGCAGTTTCATTGGTTGTGTTACTATCATAAGCTTTAGTTTTTTTTTTTTCTTCCTTTTGCTTTGCTTTGCTTCTGGTTTTTTTCTTTCTTCTTGATTCCTGTGTATTTCGAAACTCAAATAGGTGAACATGGTAATGACATATTCGAGTGATTTAGAAGAGATTTCTAGGAAACAGAGAAGAAGAAAAAACATCAGCTCCTGGCAAAAATGAAATAAATTGGAAAATAAAAATTGTTATTTTAAGGTACAAAAAAACGGAATGAAAAAAATAAAACAAGGAACAGAAAAACACAGTGATTACAGGGCAAAACAACAAGTTGATGAAATGGCTTTAAAGGACTTAAAGAGAGTTTAGAAAACTGAAAAATCGCACCCCAAAATAATGCAAAATATTTCTATAGGGGCCATATCATAAAATCCATAAAAATTTATGACAACAATTGCACCATTTGAACGTCATTGTATACGAATTTTCATGAGATGTATCCACAAATTGATAGGAAAGCAGGCACTACAACCCGGACATATTGTAAATTCTGGAACCAAAACTGGTATTTTTGTTAAACTTCGACTGATACAAAGACAGACAGCTAAGGTGGATCCAAAATCATCAAAAATACATGATAAAAAAGTAAACAAAAATATACCAACAAAACGTGTAAACAAAAATGCAACAACAAAAAATGTTTACATGTTTACATTTTTATACCGTAAACAAGGTGTTTACATTTATAGAGAAAGGACGAAGTCATTCGCCTTCAAGAGCATTTATCAGATTGTTTAGCCTACGATATAAAAGGGAAGACAAAGCAGGCAACGGAATTAGGATAAAGTTCAGTCAGTCTTGTGTGAACGCGCGTTGTTTGAAGATCTCCGCTGTAATGATCTGCCGAACAAGCGACTAGTAATTGTTAGTGTTTATGCAAAAGAGTGCAAAGAGAAATAACAGACAAAGCAATTGTTGTTATTCACATCAAGTTGTGAACAGTGGCATACAGAATTGTGCGCACAATAAAGAATTTTAATTAAAATCAAACACAAATTTATTTTTATTTTATTTGCAATCTACAAACTCATATTTTAAACGTTTTTAAAAGGTAAAAACGTAACAATACATTAAAGAGCGGAATGCTCAGAGAATGCTCGAGAGATTTGGTCATTCTACTCTCTTTTATTGGAACTCAGTGATGAAAAAAATTTATGTTGTTAATCACATCCAATTTCTGCGCTGAACTCTATACTAGACTCACTTATGCAGTAAGTAACGTGAAATGGAAAGAAATTTATACGACTTATGATTGATCAAAGTCGCCGTAGTCTACTAGGTATTGTGTTGACTTATTAGACTTGAGGCCACGGTTTAGTTCATTCCGCATGACGAAATATGGAAAAATATTTCTTCACCGACTTCCACTCAGCAGATTTCTGGCAAAAGACATGAAAGTAAATAAATTTGCCATCAAAAGTTTCTCAAAAATCTGTCGTTCGAAGTCCTTGGCCTCATCGCTAAAGATGATTTTATGATGAATATTACTGTCGCGTGTCAACTTCTCCAGATCCCAGTAAGAGAACACTATGTTAACTGTATTTTGTATAGGTGCAGGCCCTTGTTGTGGTCTGCGAAACTACTTCTTATGACCGACGTAAAATCAATATTCCCGGATTCCGCACTTTATTGCATGATGTTGTGGTCTATAGTCCTTTACATTTAATACCTGGGTCAGTTGAATTTGGACGGTTGCAGTCACAGAAAAGGACGCCAAATTGGTCAAGTTGAGGCAGTTTCTGGTTTGTGATCATGTTGTTATCCAATCTTGCGCTACATCGAAGTACAGGGCTTTGCCGATCCTTTGCAAAACAAGTGGATTCCAATTTGAAAAGTAATGAATCAAGTAAAGCAAGTCAAGGAAGTAAAATATTGTAAAACTTCCATATTGATGTTCTATAGAGGTAAACTTGAACCTTATCTGAATGTTAGGTGATCAAACTGTTACTTATATTGCTGTGTATAATACATCTCACAGAAGACTAGCTCCAAATTAGATTCAGAGAATAAAAAATGGAATCAATAGCCAAAATCGCAGCGCAAGACATCATAGACATCTACGCAAAGAATAGAGAAAGTACCCGGAGAAATGTGAATTGAGTTCATGCTAGAAGCAGCTCATGGAAGGATATGGAATAGAAGAATATAAAGAAAAGTGATATATATACATACATAATCGGTCATTACAATACTTCAGTCAGGATTACGACCTAGCTTCTCACACAAGTTATGTTGTGTGCATTAATTTTATACGTGAGCGCCGGGACCTACAGTTTAAAGTCGATTCCGAACGACAGATTTATGAGAAACTTTTTACAGCAATATTATTATCTCTCAGAGTATTTGCCAAGTATCAACTGAGAGTAAGTCGCCGATGAAATATTTTTCCATTTTTCGTTTTGGCCTGAAGTTTGAGCCATGGCCTCGCATCTAAGAAGCCAACACACTGCCTAGAGATACGCTTTAAAAAATTACCCCAAAATTCTTACAAGCGTACATAAAAAATTTAAATAATATTGACACTACAACAATGTTTTCTTCTTCTCTTTTTGTTTTGTTGCTGAGTCTGAAACAAACTTGAAAAATTTTGTTGCTGTTTTACTCTACTTGACGATTTTCAAATGCTAAAATGGTCAGAGTATGTGTGGTTCGCAGAATGTCACCAGTGACGAGTTGATGTCGCCTCTCTATTTGGTTAGGACAACGACAACAAAAAAAAATATAAAAAAATGCCAAGCAAGTGAAGAGAAGAAGAATAAAAATCCTAAAAGCTCTTAACCAAAATACAATTAATTCGGATCTGTTGTTTTTTTTTTATTTTTTTTTTGTCGTTTTCTTTTCAACAAACTCTGAAGTGCTTGACATTGTACTACTCTATGTGAAGAAATATGAAAAAGATTTAACAAAAAATATCAGCCCTGTTGCAGAAATTTTGTGTGGAAGCAGAATTTAAAAGTTGTCGTCGCCGTAGTCTAGTAGGTAGTGTGTTGGCTTATTAGCCGTAAGGTCTCGGTTCAAACCCCAGGTCAGACATCAAAAAGAAAATAAAAAAAAAAAAAAATTTTGGGCGTCTTCTTTTCAGCAGAGTAAATACAATTGCCATGAAAATTTTGTCAAAAATGTGTCGATCGGAGTCCGGCTTTAAACTGTAGGTCCCACCACTCGTATATAAATTCACACACACACAACATAGGTTAGGTTAGGTTAGGTTAGAGGACGTGTACTTGTCAATTAAGACAAGTACAGTACCCGGAGGTCGAATTGACCCATTGTACAACGTCCTATAGTTTCTCACACCACTTATGTTGTGTGTGTTCATTTTATACATGAGTGGTGGGACCTACAGTTTAAAGTCGACTCCGAACGACAGATTTTTATTTATTGAGAAACGTTTTATGGCAATTTTTATTTACTCTCAGAGTTTTTGCCAGAAATCTACTGAGAGGAAGTCGCCGAAAAAATACTTTTTTTTGTATTTTTGTCTTTGATGCCTGGCCTGGGGCTCGAACCCAGGCTTTTGCGTCTAATAAGCTAACACACTACCTACTAGACTATGGCGACTTCTCACACACAACATAAGTGGTGTGAGAAACTATGTCGTAATCCTGACTGAAGGGTTGTAATGACCAATTATGCATCTGTGTTCTTGTAAAACATAGCAAAGAGCAATGAAATGAACCTTCTACGCAAAGGATAAGAGAGGAGCAATCAGTTTGAGGTGAAAAATTCTCCTCTTCCTAGTCCAGTTTGAGGCAGTGTTCAGATCTCCATCACATACAACTGATTTCTGTTAAAAATATGTTTTCTAATGTTACGTTCCTTACAGCATGGGGCTGATTTTTTCAGTTTGTTTAGAAAAATGATATTTTTGCGTGAGGTTTTGCTTTTCTGGAGGGCAAAAAAGTGCCCCCAAAAAATGGAATTTTATAAACGATTATTAAACAAATACTAGAAAAATAATATTTTTTTATGGGATTCCAGTTACAATTTCAATTTCTAAAGAATTTTCTTCTTTTTTTTCTTTCGTTTATTTTTAATGCCACTTTTTCAACGCCATATTTGCTGGGTCACTCAACAATGACCAGTTGTTTCGCATAGAAAAAATGGTAGAAGAAAAAAAATATAAAACGGAACTGAAATCACGTTAAAAAAGAGCAAAGTTAGGGGAAGGGGGTGGGTATTATAAAAGCTGTGGTGAAGAAAATGGCTCATTTATAAATAAAATTCATAATAAATATTAAATGCAAGACGCCAACTTGTCATAATGACTTGAATTGAATTAAAGACGGCCATTTTGGTTTTCCTACTTTAGACGAATTTTTTTTTTTTTTTTGGTTGCGGTTATTCAACGCTGTTGTTGTTCTCATTATTGTAGTTGTTGTTGTTATTTTGAGTGACTTAAGTAATAAATTATGACAGACTGGCTTTCATTAAGGCCCAGTAAGGCAAAGCAAGGCAAGGCAACTGCTTCTTTCTCTGTGTATGTATGTGTAACGCCGTATTGTATTTTTCCTAGTAATTCTTTAGGCCCTCTTTTCATTAAATTTAAGGTTAAAGTTTTCCCCAAAAAAATACAATAAAAACAACAACAACACCAAAATAAAAAAAAACAAAATTTTTAGGCTTTAACAATAGCCACAGCGCCACCACATTAACGAGGAAAATTCTATAAGTGCTACAGTAGAGGTTATTGTTGTTGTTTGATGGTGATGATGGTGGTGGTGGTAGGGGAAAGCAACAATTTTATTGTGGATTTTCTAAAAGCCTAATTAGCTTTTTAATGTTTGTTAAGGCTTTTACTTGTGGTTTTATTTTGTAATATTTGCTTGCGTATGTTTATGTATGCGGGCATGTATACATACATATGTATGCGTATTTAATGTTTTCTAATTATGTTTTAAAGGACTAAAGAAGTTCACCATTATTTTGGCTTTAAGCTTAAAGGATAAAAGCCTATTCCGCTCATACACAACGGTTTATATGCTCGTACATACGTTTAGGTTAAGTTAGGTTAGAGGACGTGTACTTGTCAAATAAGACAAGTACAGTACCCGGAGGTTGCATTGAACCATTGTACAACGCCCTAGTTTCTCACACCACTTATGTTGTGTGTGTTAATTTTATACATGAGTATAAAAAGTCGACTCCGAACGACTGATTTTTGAGAAACTTTTTCATGGAAGTTTTATTTACTCTCAGAGTTTTTGCCAGAAATCTGCTGAGGGGAAGTCGCCGAAGAAATACTTTTGTATTTTGTCTTGCGGTCTGGCCTGGAGCTCGACTAATATGGCTTTACGTCTAATAAGCCAACGCTAGACTACGGTACTTCTTCTTCTTCGGTACTGACTTCTTTGTAGGTTTACTAGGTGGTTGTACTTGAAAATCTGTCTTTCGAGAAACCCTCTCAAAACTACAAGAAAATTTACGAAAGAATAGAATTTCTTAGATGGAAATTAAATTTTTTTGTATTCAGGGAGCACTTCAGGAAAGGCCGGATATGGCATATGGTGATATGCAGAAGACTTGCAGGAAAATCCAGCAAATCTGACCCGAGTATAATGCAGTGGATATATATGCCATGATGATCAATACGTGATAGTGACTTATGAGACTCTAGTTAGAGTAGACAGAATAAATCTGCAAAAAAGTTCAAATGGATTTAAACACGATACAAAGATACAAACATGCATGTCACATATCACTGCTAGAGGCTGTGTTGGATTTAAATTAGCGAGATTTGACGAGAGTGCCAGAAAGCGAAACATACAACACTGGCAAGAGAAATGGAGTACTGAAACAAATGATAGATGGACGGCGAAACTTCTCCCAGATATTACCCGCTGGATTGAGAGAAAATTTGGTAAGGTTAATTACTATTTAACACAGCTGTTATCCGGACACGGTTATATTTGTAAATATCAGTTTAAAATAGGGAAGATGACATGACCAAATTGCATCTATGATGATGCGTCGATCGATGACACGGAACATACTTTCTTTCATTGAGAGTTATGGATTTTATAAAGAACGCATATTGAGGCCAAAACGACTTTACTGCTCAAAACTTTTGCGATATACTTCCGAACAGCGAAGAAAATTGGAAGAGCATAGCCAGTTACACTGAAGCCTTGCTGAAATCTAAGAAACTTGACTTGGATGAGAGAATTAGAATGGATGTTTAGGTGTTTAGATTTTGTTGCGCAATCCGGACGCGAATATGGATATAAAGGCCCAAATGGCCAGAGGGACTCCACTTCGAAGTAATACTACAGTAGTTCCGGAGTGGGCGCAAAGTGTCCAAAAGAGGATGGGGAGATTTAGTGAGTGAGGCCCCCACACAAGGGGGATAGTGACGACTTCCCCTATGGTGCGGTTAGGTACATTTACTTCTGCTCAACGGAAAGAAAAAAAAAGTTGGCGAGAGTGAAGACCAGATCTTAGGAATACTGTGGTAAGGAAAACGAAAGCTGAATATTAAAAAATGCAAATGTATGCGGTTCTCAAGAAATAATTTTATCAAGGTTAATTATTTGCTTGGTGGTCATCAATTGCAGATAGTGGACTCTTTTCTTGATCTGGGGATCCTATTGGACACAAAATTAAACTTTAATGATCATGTCACTTTGACTGTAAATAAGGCTAGAAGCACTCTTGGCTTCATATAACGTTGGGCAAAAGAATTTTCTGATCCATATATTACGAAACAGCTCTATGTATCACTTGTCAGACCAATTTCAGAGTATGGATCCATTGTATGGGATCCTCACTATACTGTTTACAGCGATCACATCGAATCTGTGCAGAAACAATTTTTACTCTTCTGTTTGCGTGGCCTTGGATGGAATTATTTGGATATGCCTTCATACACTAGCAGACTGGCATTAATAAAACTGCCTACCCTTAAGAGTCGTCGAACAATGTTAAATATATCCTTCATGATTAATCTGATCAATGGTAATATTTGCTGTGAATTTTTGTTAAGATCTGTTAAATTCAATGTTCCTTGTCGTAAATTCCGCTGTTATAATCCTATTTATATTCAATTCTGCAGAACTAATTATGCTGTTGCTGATCCGTTAACTAGAATTTGCCGTCAATTTAATAATTTGTCAGACATTATCGACTTTTCTTTAAATTCTTGGGTTGTAAAACGGAACATTATTGTTTTTCTTAATACATAACTTTTCATATTTTCATTGTAACAATTGCTTGTATTTTTGTTGAGACTAATTGTAATTCTATTTAATTTTATTCGTACCTATTGTTGTTATTAGTCAGTAAGGAATTTGTCCATTGACTTAAATAAATAAATAAATAAATAAATAAATAAATAAAGAGCAAGTCTTATAAGCGATTCATCAAGTGAGCTGACAGCTTCTTCCTTAACTATTATATTCTCAAAGAAGAATTCAATGATTCTGGAGAACACTTCTTTACAAGTTTCAATCACAAATTTAAATGGAATAATCTAAAGACGCCGTAAGTCTAGTAGGTAGTGTGCTGGCTTATTAGATACGAGGCCATGGATTAAACTTCAAATCAGACATCTCGAACGTAATAAAATATAAAAAAAATTTCTTCGCCAACTGCCTCTCAGCAAATGTCTGGTAAAAAACCTGAGAGTAAACAAAACAATTGCCATAAAAAGTTTCTCAAGAATCTGTCGTTCGTAGGCGACTTTAAACTGTATGTTCCACCTCTTATGAATAAAATTTCCACACACAACATAAATGGTATGCGAAGCTTGGCCGTAATTCTGACTGAAGTATTTTAATGACCGATTATGTATTTACAGTGAGCGTCAAAAGAAAGTGCAAATTTGAACAAAAATAGGCTTTAATAAATTACCATTATTTTTATTTTTTAAATTGTAGCATTAAAAATTTTTAAAATTGAAACAAAAACAAAATTTAAAAAAAAATCGAAATATTAAAAAAAATTTCGGGCACTCTCTTTAAGTGGTAAAAGTTGAGTTTGATGATTGTTTGAATTTTATACTTAGTGTACAGCTTCTGTTGACACTCACTCTATTTAAATAAACAATAAAATTTGCTTGACATAAAGGAAATCTACAAATAAATTTAAATACAATTTTACAATAATTTTCCCTTTTATGCTACGGTTTGCTGGGGTATAAGAGGCCAACAAAAAAGTGTCAACTTTTGGCTGACCTTTTTGGAATATGATAAATGAACTTTGCCTCGTCGAACAAACTATTCGGCAGCCTGCGTACCAATGTGCGGCTCAAAGGTCAGCAATGAGTATTCAAAACGATGAGTAGATTCGAATCATACTTATAATTTCTGATACTTATACGCATTCATACTTATTTTAATGCCATACTCATACTACTCATATTCAAAGTTTGAAATACTCATGGTACTCATACTTAACAATATGCATGATGTTATTGATTTCGACTCTCCATGACTCGTCGTATACACGAATCACAAAATAAGTATGATTCGCGTACGAACACTACAATACTCACAAGAAGGTTGTGTGTTTGCTCTGCTTGCTGTCTTTGTCTTTTTTGTTTGTGTGTCTTTTTTCTTTCTTTGTAAATGCAATAACAACTAAAACTTTAAATTTTTATGAATGATTCGAATCACTCGAATCATTTATGAGTATTATAAGTATTTTTCTAAATTTATGAATCTGAATAAGTATGTTTATGAGTTTGATGTCAACATTGTATTCATACCCATTGCGACTTGTACTTATAAATCAATGTTGTAGTGAGTACGAATGAATCAGAGTAGTTGGATTTCAATACTGTTGACTCACTCATAATCAAAATTTCATGAGTACTTATGAGTAGCGAAAAAGCGATTCATTGCTGATGTCTGGTGCGCCTTTTTCGTATGGAGAATATGTGTTTCGTCTATCCTCTTCAAATTCTAGAAATCTGCGGACAATAGCAGTTCTATATCTGAGTTCCAGACTGCTTAACAGTACACTAGCTTAGACTTATTGCGCTCTTATAACAATAAAGAACTGTTGTTGCCTTAGTGGTACATATATTCATGGATTGTACATATATTCATGTTCTAATTTAGTTAGGTTAGGTTAGAGGACGTGTACTTGTCAATTAAGACAAGTACAGTACCAGGAGGTCGAATTGACCCATTGTACAACGTCCTAGTTTCTCATACCACTTATGTTGTGTGTCCAGTTTAGTTTGCTGTCTAGAATACTGTCATCAAATAACTTCGGAAAATTTAATTACAATTTGATTAATAAGATATCTTATCACAAGAACATGATCTATTTGTTTATCGTTCGTTAATTATATTCAAACATTGATTTAAAAATTTAATTGGAACAACTAAATTAAATTAATTACGAGATTATCTCCAATATTGAATATGATTTCATAAAAAATTTTCATGTTTAATGTTGCATGGGAATAGATTTCTTTACCAAAACGAAAGTATTATTTACGCAGTCTACAAAGCATGGCTAATGAAATGGTGATGAAATTGAAAAAGAAAATTTAAAAAAAAAGAAATCAAAAATTAATCTTCATTAGCTATTGTTGATCGCCATGGGGGGCGTGATAGAGCCCCAAAAAAAAAGTTGTAATCAATGACCCTTTTACCAGAGTACCATGTAAGCAAGTGATATTACACAACCAGCAGCACAACACCAACAACAACAGTGGCAACAAATATCTACAATTTAGACACATAAAGCAAGATTTCATCATGCAATAATAGCATCAACAGGCATACATATATTAAGTCATACACCATGTAGGGAATAATGCCGCACACACTTTCTATTTTTTCTTCTTCGATTTTTTAAATCACACACCCGCCGTCAAAGCACTTGTTTATGTCTTCTACCAGCTGGGAAAGAAGATGAAATATACGAGATTATTTGTACGTCTAGTACTTCGCTTTTCTCTTGCTTTACTTCGCTTCAATAGTTATCGAAAATGATTAAAGACCACAAGCCCTTTCGCTTTTTTTTTCTTTCTTCTCAAATTTTAATCTTCAGACTCCAACTGGGTTGGGTTGTGCTGTGCTGTGTTGTCGTAAGTAAATCCATTTTGGCTGGTACTTGACTAAAATAATTAAAGAATGATTTTTGAAGATTTTAAAATATGTTCTGATTTCCTTTCTCTCTTCTATTTTTCCAATCATAATAATAAATTATTTAATTAATAAACATGTTAAAATTTAAATAATTTATATTCATTTAATTATAGTTGTTGCCAGCAAAAAAAATGTTTACAACATAATTTTCAATGGGCTCTTTAAACATTAAATTTTATAATAAAAGAATTAAAATTCATTGTAATTCAATGTGTGTGGGCATTATGCAGGTGTTAAAAGGTTGTATTTACTTTAACACAAAAGGTTTAGTAGCCTGGAAAGCAATGTATTTTACAAATAATAGAAGCAAATTAACAGTGAAGAGCAAAAGTTAACTGATTTACACAGCTGGTCATTATCAGCCTTCAGTCAGGATTAAGACCTAGTTGCTCACACCACTTAATGTTGTGTGTATTAATTTTATACATGAGTGATGGCGGGACCTCTAGTTCGATATCGACTCCGAACGACAGTTTTTTTGAAGAATCTTTCCATGACAATTTTATTAACCTTCAGAGATTTTGCCATAAATCTGCTGAGAGGCAGTTACTGAAGAAATATTTTTTCATATTATCGTTTTGATGTCTGACCTGGATTTTGAACGGTGGCCTCACGTCTAATAAGCCAACATACTACCAATCAGACTATGGCGACTTCAGTTACACAGTTGTTAGCACTTAAACAGAAACATATTGTCATCATGATTATACACGACTGCAGGTTAAAAGATATGCCAGTTAGTTGCCCTGGTTGTCTAGTGGATAGTGTGCTCGACTATTAGCGTGAGGGTCGTGGGTTCGATTCCCACCAGAAATTCTCTTTGGTCTGTTGCACTACACCGAGCATGTGGTTGAAGTTACTCAGCTCATATATAATTAAAATTAAATTTGATATGCTCATCAGATAATAAACCAGTTCCAAAGCAGTTTCATTGGATCAATACTTAAGCCTTAGCAAACAAAATTTAGGCTGAAAAGTTCGTAGGCTACAACACAATGACGTCTGCTAGCTCTAAATCTCTACAATATTTAGTTAACTTTACCTACTTTACTGGTCATTACAAGCCTTTGGGCAGCAAGTAACATCACTTTTTTTCCAATCGCAAAGCGCATCTAACTTTAAGGCATTCTCCGTCCATTAAAGATACAAGTAAGGTTATATTGCCTACTCAAGAATAATCCAAAACCTACCACGGTATGATACCAGCGCACTGTAATAGCGATCTTACTTAATTGGTCATTACAACGCTTTAGTCAGGATTACAATCTAGCTTCTTACATCATCCATTTTGTGTGTGTTAATTAGGGCGGTTTAAAAAATCGATGTCGGATTTTTTTTGGCGGCACTCCCCTAAAATGTTTCATTTTGTTAGATTTTAAGATTGTCAAAGTTTGAGCATGATTGAAAGATGTTAACCCGTGCCACTGGGGCATCAAAATTTTGAAAATCTCGATTTTTTGGAAGTTTGGCGACTTTGCCGACCCATATCTCGAGAACGGTTTAATATATTTGCCCGTGTCATACATCAAATTGAAGTCGATACTGTTTATAATATTTTGTATGAAATAAAAAAATGTACGTATTTTTTTAGTACTGAATTTGAGATAATGAACCCAATGTCCCTAAGAGCGTGACTAGGTACCCCTAAGAGCGAAGTATAATAATTGTCTTTTTCATTTTATTCGTATTTGAATTTATTCAAGGGACCGACATAATGTGGTTTTGGAGCTATCTGGATACGGCTGACGACATCTGCTGACTACTTGGAGAACGTATTGTTTTTGTTGCTCGTCCTTTGTAAGTAATTGGTTGTGATCTGTGATGAGCTTAACTCCTCGCTCTGCCATGTCGTTCAAAACTTTCAAGTTGTTTACCATCCTTTGCCCCTCCTGGTGGTTGATGTTCTGCGGCCAAGTTGCAGGATCTTTTTCTAGAAATTCGGTGTTAATGTTTAATCTTTTGAACAACAGATAAGTCTCACATGCAATTAGGGCAGGGAGACCTTTTTCTAGGAATTTCATCACTTTTACTTTTAGAATAAATGACACAGAATGACACTAATGTCAAAGAGTACGTGTTAGTAGGTACTAGTTTGGTTTTACCTGCTTGGGGTCGCCAGTGCTGCAGTATGTGGGTCTAAAATTAAAGGTATACCATAGCAAACATATTTAAATGAAATGAGATTCCAAAGTACAAGTATTTATCCATGATAACCAATAATAATACAAATAACGCTCTAAGGTTTTAGTCAGGTTTTTAGGGACATTGGCTCTATTTTTCGGTTTCAGTACTAGTTGCATATTTATTGTGAAGAATACAAAATATTATAAACAGTATGGCCTTTAATTTGATGTATGACACGGGCAAATAGCTTTAGCCGTTCCAGAGATATGGATCGCCGAAGTCGTAAAACTGCCAAAAAATCGAGATTTTCAAAACTTTGAGGCCCCAGTGGCACGGGTTAACATCTTCCAATTGTGCTCAAACTTTGGCAATCCTAAAATCTGACAGAAAGAAATATATATTTTAGGGTGGGTGCCCCCAAAAAAAATTCTAAAATATTTTTTTTACCCTATGAGATAAAACCACCCTAGTGTTCATTTTATCCGTAAGCGGTTTAAATTCGATTCCGAACGAAAGTTTTTCTGAGAAACTTTTACTCTCCAGTTTGATGAGAGGTAGAAGAAATATTTTCTCATAATTCGCTTTGTTAGAGCTGTCTGGCCTGGGGTTTGAACTGTGGCCTTACGTCTAATAAGCCAACACACTACCCATTAGACTATGGCGACTGAGTACAAAACAGGCAGAGATTAGAAAACGAAAGTGAAGAACAGCAATTAAAGAGAATTTCCACGGCAATCGTTGGAAAGGACGACACTGCCACTCTGCTCCCATAGCTGGAAAAAAAGGCAACGAAGATAAATAAATTGTACAATAAACTGAAGCCACTTACAGCAGATAACCGGAACTGATGATCATATGTTAAAACCGTGTGCTGCGTAGCTGTCGGCTATCTCACTCAGTCAACATAACTCTTATGACCCAATAACCCCACAGTTCCATTTTCTCTGAGATACTTATTTTGGTCAAGGTTTACTTAATTTATAATATTTTTACAAAATAGGGATAGCTTTATAATTCTAAATCTTTTTCTATCTCTTCCTCATTAATATCGGCTTCATAAGGTGACTCCAGAACTCCGGTTAGTCACTCTTCAGTAAATAGAGAAGCCTACAAACTACTCTAAAATCATACTGTTTTAGCTTAAGCCCTCTTAGATAAAATTGGCAGCCGCTAATAAGAAGAGCATGTCTTACTTGGGTTCTTTGAGGTGACCTTGTAACGCTAATATTACGTATTCATTCATACAATTATTACCCGTGGCTGGTATCTCTCATTCACCCGGATAGTTTTATGGAGGTGTGGATTCTGTCCAACCTTTGATTAGACACGTTATGTTGAGAAATTTCTTCTCAGAATTGAAAATGCCGGACAGTGACCGATAATATGTTCTGTAGTCTCCTCTTATGCGGAACTCATCACGAGGTAACTTCAGTCTCCTGGCGTGACCTGCAATGAGGTTAATAAACTAGACTCCCACAAATTCAACACAGTTTATCTGGTTTCTTTGTAAGTGGATTTATTATCCTCTCTTTCTCTCTCTCTCTCTTTTGCAAACGAATACAGATCGTTTGATTGTGTGAAGACTATTTGTTTGCCCCCTACAGAGCTATGTCAGCCTCATGTGTGAATTTAATCGAATTTCATGTTGTATTATCTTTCACAAGTGCGTCAGCTTTGTACCAGTGTTAACGAATATATATCTCCAGAGACATCCGGCATTTTAGACTATGTTGGATGCAGTGTACATACTCTCTAGATAACGATTTTGGGAATATCTTCATTCGATATACTCTAATATCGGATTCTCGGAGCGACAAACTTTATGGCCATTATTTCATCGTGAATAGTACTACAGTAATTGGGTGGAGCAAGAGACAATCTAAGAATTAAGTGTTCTGTACAGATTCCATTTTCAACGTTATCATTCGATACTGGGACGACATTCTATAGGAGGCGTAAGCAGTAAATCGTGTTCGGAAGCGGGTTTCGGCAAGATTTTGGCATGACCACAGCTTCTAGCAGTGCATGGAAATATCTCTTCAGGCAGAAATAAGCCTGATTTCTGAGTTTGCTGCTCCTTGTTTCGCCAACAATGCCTAAGTTGATGTAGTTCTAATGGAACTTGCTCTCGCTCAAGTTAGAAGTCTGCAGTTACAGATACCCTTCACAAAATTTTTGTAGGTTTTCTCCATTACTGTTGTGTTGTGCATTGTTGATTTTCCCACGTTGATTGTTAAACGCATTTTATTTAAATATTGTGTACTTTGTAATATTTTAGTATTTAAATAAAATTTTAATTAAAATTAACAATTTTTTTAAATATCAAATTAAAGGCCGAGTTGGAAAATCAGAGCGAGAACAATTTACTGAAAATATATTTTTTGCTTCAGTTGATATTTTTATGTGAATAAATCACTTTTTATCTTTGCAATTTGGGTATAAAAAGATTATTTTTTAAGTATTAACGAAATTATTTTCCTCTTGGGTATATTAAAAAATATTTCAAATAAATATTATTTAGTTCATCAAATTGCCGCCCCTATATGTAGGCCATTATTGTTACAAAGAGATGCATGGGAAAGTATTTTATGCAGGCGAAAAAAAGTTATTATTGTACTGAATACTAATTATTAATCAACTTTTAGGCGCTGCATCATGTAAAAAGCCATAGAAAACATAGTTTTTTCCTCAGCATATAAGTAGGTTTTCTTTTTTTTTTTGCTTATTTTACTTGCAAAAATATTTTGTAATAATTGTTGATGCATAATTTATTAGCACTGTATGGTATTACATCAACTAAACGAAAATATACATGTTTTTTGCAATGTTCTTGAAACAAAATATCCAATAATTGGCATGCCATGTTATCTATGCACACAGGATTGGCATTTTTCATAATGAAAAGGAAGTATTTTTTATTAAAATTTTGATAAATGTTACCGTGTAGTGGCTATAGCTACCTAAAAGTATGCTTTATTTTTTATTCAGACATTCAGGATTTTTCTTGCCTAAAAGTATATATAATGGCTATAGCTACCTAAAATTAGGCTTTAATTTTTTGTACTCAAACATAAATAATTTTTTGTTACCTAAGAGTATACCTTCCTTTTTGTACGTTTATTTGTAGCAATAATAATTAATTAATGCGTTAAGAGGCCAAAGAAATATTTCATAGTAAAGGATTTGTCAAATCGAAATCTTTAAAATCTGTATTAAATTCTCCAAATAATATTTCTTTAAGCCGTTCCTTCTCACGCCTAAAAATATGCAACATTTTTCTTTTTCTTTTCAAAATATTTCATATTCATATGTAAATAAGTACGTATTGTTTTTCTCAGTTTTATTTTAAAGGTCATTTAACTGTCTATCCTTGAGTTTTGCAAATTGAAATAGTCTAAGCTGTTGAGCTAAAACTGAACTGAGAAAAAAAACCCCTAATATTTCATATCAAATTGTATGCATGTTTAGTTATATTCAAATTTCTCTTGCTTGCTTTTTTCATTTCATTCCTCAAAATGTCTACCATTTATTGTTTTTCCTGAACATCACTCTCATATTCTTTTTTGCCAAACCATCAGTCTTTTGTTCGCCGGATTATTATTTTTTTTTGTGAATTTTTAGAAAATATTTTTTATTCCTTTTTTTTCAAAAACTACTCATGTCTAAAATCGAAATAAAGAAAAATAAATGAACAAGACTTTAAAAATATTTTTCATCGTAGTGAAAGAAAAAAATCAAAATTTTTTCAATGCTACCATGTCCTTCCTTTTATAAACAATAAAATTAAAAGCATATTTTAAGGCAATAACAGTTTTAAAGTCCTTTATTCAAACCCTTACAGCATGCTATAGGGCTTTAAAAATTATTTTATAAACAATAAAATTTAAAACATACTATAAGGCGTTGAAAAAGCTATTCTAAAACTATGTTGAATTTATCTAATTATGTCAGATTATTGTCCTAAAAGTAGGCCAAAGAATGTTAGCAGAAGGCTGACCAACTTCTTCCTTAATTTGGTGGTAAGGGGATTTACCCTGTGGGTGGGTAGAGGGACTGCTCTTACCTGTGGCTTCACAACGGTCCGCTATGCGTGCTCAAGAGAACTTCGACCTAACCTAACCTAACCTCGCAAAAGGCTCAAAAAGTTGAAACAAAATGAAGTTATTCAGGGAAAACTCAAATAAAAGAATCACTCGGGGACAGAACCATTAACCACATTAGTCAGATTTGCAATGAATGGAAACTGTACAGTCTCTTAAAAGAGAGAAAACTTCGTGGTATGCAGCACATTCTGAATCCAAACTTTAGTTGAAGAATTAAGCTGATTTTGTGCAACTTTAGCATAAAACGGGCAGATTCAAATCGGGTTCGAGGTTAGAAGATGAAAGTAAAGGAAAACAATTGAAGAGAACTTCCACGGCAATCGTCGGGCAAGACGGAACTGCCACTCAACGAAGATAAGTAAATCGTGCAATGAACTCAATTAGTCAAATACATACATAATTGGTCATTACAATTCTTCAGTCAGGATTACGACATAGATTCTCACACCACTTATTTTGTGTGCGTTAATTTTATACATGAGGACTTACAGTTTAAAGTCGGGTGCGCACGACAGATTTTTTTTTTGAGAAACTTTTTATGGCAATTTTATTTGCTCTCAGAGTTTTTGCCAAAAATCTGCTGAAAGGAAGTCGCGGAAGAAGTTTTTTCCTTCATATTTCGTTGAGTTGGACATATTTGACCTGGGGTTTGAACCGCTTCCCCACGTCTCATCAACCAACACACTACCTACTAGACTACGGCGGCTATTCCGGTTAGTCCCTCTTCACTAAATACGCGAAAAGTTAAGATTATTTTCTGGTATAGAGATGGGTCACGAACGAATCTTGTGACAACGGCTAGAGTTTTTGGTTCCAGAATGAAATAGTCCAATACAATGATAAAATTCGAGGGCTTCTTTTAATTGGAAGTCATGGCATAGACATGTACATTTTTAATCAATTCAACTTGGATACGATTTACAAAGTTTGGACATAACACTTATAGTTGAAGGTGGGGTTGCTGTACAAGCACTTGACCTTTATAAGCTTAAATCGCAGATTGTACCGGACTGTCTGGAAAAGCTGAATCTGCTACGTAGGGAAAACAAGGTTACTCACTGCTGGGTCAAAGATCTTGTGAGAGTTCTCTGTAACGATATAGCAGATAAATTTGCGTGAAGGGTAGCTTCGCTCTAGTGCGAGTTGGCGATGATTTCCGCATCAGATCCAACAATGAGCTGTGTGAGCTCCTCAACGACATGAACGCTGTGTAGCGTATTAACATCCAACGACTGCCCTGGCTCGGCCATGTCGTTCGAATGTAGGACGATGCTGCGGCTAGACGGATATTTGCTGCGGCGATTTGCGAAAGTCGGCGAAGAGGATGACCTTGTATGCTTTGGAAGGACCAAATTATGACCAACTGGCGAAGGCGCTCAAATGCAGGCGCCTGGAAATATGTGTTACGGCTGGTCGAAATCCGTTAATCAGGTTGTTAATGGCCAATTAAGTAAAAAGTAAACTTCCACGCCCTTGAGGTAGTAGGCTGTTTGCATGAAAACCTGTGGTTCAATTCACAGACTAGGCAAACGAAGTATGAAAAAATACTTCTTTCAGCGATTACCTCTCAGCAGTCTACTGGCAAGACCTCTAAGAGTAGAAAAACTGCAATGAAAAGTTTCTGAGAAATTTGGCGTTTGAAAAGGAATTCGCCCTGCCTTGGATAAAATTAATACACATATGATGGTTGGTGAGAAGCTGGGTTATAATCCTTACTAAAGGGTTGTAACGACCAACATTACAACCCTTCAGTCAGGATTACGATCTAGTTTCTCACACTACTTATGTTGTGTGTATTAAATTTTATATATGGTGAGTAGTCCTACAGTTTAAAGTCGACTCCGAACGACAGATTTTTGAGAAACTTTTCATGGCAATTTTTATTTACTCTCAGATTTTTTGCCAGAAATTTGCTGAGAGAAAGTCGCCGAAGAAATAATTTTTGCATTTTGTTTTGATGTCTGGCCTGGGGCTCGAACCCTGGCTTTACGTCTAATAAGCCAACACACTACCTACTAGACTACGACTTCATGCATGTACGCACTGTTCTGGAAAAACTATTCTTAATTAGGCTTCCAAACTCTAAACAAAACACTACCGTGCAGTAATATTTTTTGGACACTTGCTCGAAGGTCGGATAATACCAAAAGTGTTACCCTTTAAAACATAACTGTTATCCTCCCAACTATTTGTCAATAAGTACGTATGTGGACGCCGGTGTATATTGTATTTGATTTTAAAATCCATACATTTATCACTTGAATATCAAAATCTTTTTTTTTCTTTTTGTTTCTTCTTTTTTTTATCTGACGGAAATATGTATAGAAATGTGTGTGTGTGTGCATGTCTGAAATTATTACAACAATAAACAGCAACAACAACAACAAAATGATACATGTCTGACAGATATCCTGCAGACATGTAAATTATGTTGTCTTGTTCTTGTTTGCTGTTATATTTTCACTTGTTGTTGTACAGTTTTCTTGTTCTTGTTCTTTTTTGTTTCGGTTTTGTTGTTATTATTGTTATTCAAGTATGTATTTTTGTTTTTATTATTTTTGTAACATTTACTCGTATTTATTGTATTTGATGCTCATGCTTATGCTCATCCAGCATGTTTTATTGTATTGTGTTGAGAGTTTCCTACTATTTTCTCTTCCATTTTTTTTTTCATTTTCCAACACTACATCACTCAATACGAGAGTTTAGGGATTTTACTAGCCAGTCAGTCAGTTGCTGTTTTTTTCAATTTTTTTTCAGAATATTTTAAATATTCCTGGTCTAACTGAAGTAGTTGTTGTAACATTTTATTTATTTTTTAAATTTCTTTCTTTTTTGTTTTTTTCTGTTACTGAAAAATAAAAATCTGTTTTAAATTGTCTCTCTCTCTCTTCTTGATGAAAAATAAACATTTTGAATAAAAATTCACATGGACGCCGAGTGTAATCTTTTTGAGTGTTTCTATTCGTTCGTTTTTCTGAAGCATAAAATTTAAATATTTTTTGTATTGTTTTTCTTTCTATTGATTTAAAGTGGATTTATTTTGTTAGTTTAAGGAAATTGATTTTTTGTCTCTCATGGAAACTCTAAGAGAATATTTGTCAATAAATCATAGGGGTGCCGTGCCATTGCTACATGAAATAAAAGCAGGATAAACAACAAACTGATTACATATGCAATGAAAGTAAATAAAAAAATCACAGCCTTTAATATGGAAAACATCTATTTTTCCCCTTTAAACCTCCTCAGTAGTAACAAACATAAGACAAATTCTTTAAAAACTCCTCTGGTGTTCATATTTTGTTGGAGCCAGAGACACAGTATTTATCTTCCCATGGATATTCTTCATGGATACCCTAAGGTTTTGAACAACAACAGTAAACTTGACTTAAGCTAGCAACGAGAAATGTTCTGTAAGTCCTTGTTTCTAATACCAGAGCCACGATTTATTCGTAGCGATCGAATTCGTCTCATTGCTTCTCTTATTTCAGGGAGCATAGGAGTATCAGAAAACATCTTAAAATTTTTGTTTGATTTTGGTTTCAATTTCTTTCTTCTTTCAATTTCACCAATCACTTCTTTCCAGCCTACTGCAGTAGGTCCCAGAATGAGGTCTCTCTTCTATGGTTCCTTTAAATTTTTTATTTTGAAAATTTGTTGGGCTTTTGTACTTTGTTCTGCATATAGGAACCTAAATTAGCGTGTACTGTTGCAGGAAAAGTAAAGCTTCTTAACTCTTTTAAATTCGAAATAAAAATCTAGAAAGTTCGTTTGATGTTTTGGACAAGCCATTTAGCCGCCATATTATAATTTGTTTCTTATGGCCTTGACCATTCATAGGAATGCTTTGTTGATGATGATGTTGTATCATTATTGGCTGTAGCTCTTCAAAAGTTGCAACAATTTTAGAGCTTCCAGAACCCATTCAAATGATCAACTTCTTTATACACTACTAGCTGACTCCACTCTAACATTCTATGCTACAGAAAACTCTAGTCTATTTATTTTCTAATTCATACAGGTTCGGCTGTTGTGTGTTAGTTTTTATTCTCTTTGAGAAAATCAACTGATCTCCTATATCTATAAGTGACAGGACCTACAAATTAAAGTCGATTCCGAACAACAAATTTTTTTAAGAAACCTTGCATGAGAGTTTTTGCCAGAAGGCTGCTGAGAGGAAGTCACCAAAAATCTGCATTTGTTTGATATTTCGTTTTTGGTTGATGTCCGAGCTAAGGTTTTAATCACGACCTTGAGCCTATATAGCCAACACTTTACTAACTAAAGACTACGGTAACTGTAAGGATGGAACATTATTTTAAGAACAATTTCACTGCCTAAGTTTATACCATACTCTCTGGTACATCTTGGTTGGATTAAAGTCAGTATGAAGGCGGATGAAGGATTTAATGACGGTTACCTTAGGAATGTTGTAGACAATAGATTTTATGCTTCAGATTGGTGAAAGAATTTTTAATATTCTTGGCAAAACTTTTTGATAAAAGCTGGACTGCAAGCTAGTTATAGTACTACTAACACCTTCTCTAAGAATATTCGCATTCTTTTAAGCAAGATATCCCTCTGTGTGTCTACGTCTGTTACCGGGACAACAGTAATGATGTTCACTTGACTAATATATTTGAAACCAATGGAAAAACGCACAAGCGAAAGTTTACTCCATCGCAATATATGCAGAATTCAAGTTAGATAGGAAATACAGCTGAGCGGACAGAGCAACATTAACCACCTAGAACTCAGCACTAGATCGGACTACTTTGCCTTTCAGGTTGACTTGAGATTTGTGGGATAATGGCGACGATGACAACCGAATCAGCTAAGCAGGGCAAATAAGAGTCAATCTTTGTACGATGCTGGAATTCAGGGCAATGAGAAGGGATGCCTTCATACCACTAATGGGACCAGACTCTCTTTGTGTAGTGATTAAAATGAGTTTAATAAGGTCTACTCAGTAAAATAGAAGAGAATTCTAAAATCTATGCTTTGAAACAAGCTGTAGTGTTATCTTGAGCAATTGACATAACGAGAGATTATTATTAATATCAGAAAGAGATATGAACATACTCCCCTCAAATCTTAGTACTGCAAACATGCGACCTTTTTACTCCTCTCAAACGTTATAAGGTATCCCTATAATGTCTCCTCCAATCCTGCAGCCCTAACAAATTTCAAGATTTTTAGTGACAATGACTTCTTCCCTGCCTATCACTTAATACGCACCCTGGTGATTCTTCCCGGAATGCATTAATGCCCCACATGTTCCAAGAGTGTGTTCCGATGATTTATTCTGATCGTCACAGAATCTACATGATTGGTGCGTAACATACATACATAGTAACATACATACATTGCTAGAAATCTGCTGAGAGGAAGTCACCGATGACATTGCGTTCATATTTCGTTGGCTTGGTGAGGTCTGACCGTTTGCGGCGTGGCCTCACACTACCTACTACAATTCGATGACTGGTGGTCGGAAAATTGTCCTCAAAAGCAAATATAATCAAAAGCATGAAAATGGTTTCACTAAAATAAAGTGTCGAAGAGAAAATAGAGACTCAAACCAAACATGACTCATGAGATTTACACAGCGACGGACAATCCTATCTTTAACTATGAGTCCTTATATTAGCATCTCTGGGCGATTGAACGGTAGAATGGATCGAATGTCGAAAGCATGCTTTACCTCACACTACACTATGATTTCGTGAGGAAGTTCAATACGTGGGGTTTGAACCATGGCCTTATGTCTAATACGTCAACACACTACCTACTAGACTTCGGCGAATTCAAATGCGGGTTAGCAGCCCCCAAATATTTCAGAATAGTCTGATTTATGACCCAAATCTTCTCCCAACAAAAGTTGAACACAATGTTAGACACCAAATGTGTCGTTCGGAGTCGACCTCCAAACATCTCCTTGGTTTCATATGCAGGCGATTGTATGGTCTTTGCTTCGGGCGTAAACATTGTAAACATCAGTACCGACATTACGAATTACCTTACGTCCTTGGTGGAATTTTTCCGTGTAAGGAAACTGCGCATATCTGCTCCTACATCATCGGTGTCTCTCTTCACTACATGGACGAAAGAAGTAAGAAGAACGTTAAACGTCGCAGTGGAAGGCAACATCATTCCAACTGTTCGGTACCCAAAGGTTCTCGGGGTCACTTTCGACAATCTACTTCATTTCGCCGCACACGCGACCAATATCAACGCAAAAGTGAAGAAGAGAAACAAGGTCCTAAAAGCACTAGCAGGCACCACATGGGGAATGGATAAGGAAACCATCCTCACCACCTATAAGGCTATCGGACGGTCACTCCTCAACTATTCTGCTCCAATTTGGACATCATTCTTGAGCAACACGCAATGGAGGGCAGTACAGACGACACAGAATAACGCCCTACGAATAGCTACCGGATGCGTACGGATGACCAGTATAGACCACCTCCACGACGAATCCAAAATGCTGATAGTTAGAAAGCACAATGAACTGCTAACCAAGCAATTTCTCATAGCCTGCTACCTGCCTACCCATCCAAACCACCACATAGTTATGAACGATCCCCCTCCTCTCCGCATAAGACAAGACCTCACAACCTATAACTCGGACATCACTCACCTCATACCCTCAATAGTGGACAAACAGCCTGTAAGGAAGGCTTAAAACGCCCTACAGCAAATTACTGTCACGACGGCCAGAGCCAAGCTCAGCCACAACTGGGTCATAAATCGACATTCACCAACTATATCAGATACAGAAAGGCAGCTACAAAGGGTTACGAGAACCATTCTGGCCCAACTTAGATCAGGATGGTCGAACTTCCTGAATAGCTACACGGCAAGGATTATCCCGGGAACCTAGGATAGCTGCCCCTTATGCAACCGGGATCCACACGACACGGCGCACATCTTTAGTTGCCCAGCTAAACCGACAGCCCTGAGACCCATAGATTTATGGCTGAATCCTACGACAACAGCGGACTTCCTCGGACTACCGACTACAAGACGATGACAACATACACACTCATCCAGCAATCTAATAATTCCATCTCCAACCCATCCCATCCACATCGAATAACATGGCACACAACAAGCGAAACCAAATACATTAAATTAAAATTTACCATCTTATATTTTAAATACAGGGAAAAGCTTCCGGAGACAACAGCCGAACTGTTACAACAACAACAGATCGTCTGCTTTGACTAGAATACAAGCAAATATAATGAGCAGTTTGCCTTGAGATTATTCACCCAAGATAACTGAATGCATCACATCACGATAAAGGCTGTAATCAGGTAGAGGAAGATTTTCCGGCCACCCATTTCCATTTCAGATCTTCTCCCAACAAAAGTTGGACGCCATGTTAGTCTTTATCACAATTACTTCAAACTACATTGGAACGTAAATTGCTATTTAAATACTACTTATCATAGTTAACGATTCAATTTTAAAGAATTTTAAATATTTTGTATTAAAAACTTACAGAATTTTTATCACCAAAGGTTTGCTTCAGTACCTGAAATTGGAAAAAAAATACAAAAATTTAAAGAATTTTTTTTTACATGGAAACAGTGTAGCATAAATGCTTAGGCTTATAAAAAATTAATTATTAAAATAGAAATATTTCTATAAAACCGTTAATATTCAATTCTATGCCATAATAATGCATATTTATAACAAATAAAATTTGCGTAGGTTTTCATTCCAAACGCTCCAGTCAACGCTTTCCCAAATGCCATGGTATTGTTTTTTTATCAGTTAATGCTCATGTTAAACGATTACCCACATGACTACCATCTGACCATAGTTGCCCAATTAGTGCGTGTTTTTTTTCTAAAATTTAAACAAATTTGTTTTTATCTTAAATGTTGAGGTGGATATATTTTAAATTTCTTATTGTCCATCCATTTAACCATAAATTGTAATTTCTTTCTTGACCAAAATCCCATTTGTAAATGACCTGATAGACCAACTGCTTCAAACCAATTAATACCAATCTATGGGCCTATGGGTTTTAATTTTCTTTTTTGGTTTTTTGTTTTTTGCCACCCATTGTGTTATGTAAAACCTTTATTCTTTCTGAAAAATAAAAGGGGTTTTTGGAAAACATTTATTAAATTAATTAGAAACCATTAAACAGATTGTGAAATGAAAAGATAAGATTGAAGGAGAGAGAAACTTAACAGTAAAGACTAGTGAGTGTGTTTATTGTTTTTAGTAACGAACAAATGACTTGTTGCTGCAACCTTTAGTTTTTCGAAAAAGATCGAATTCGATTACGTTCGTTTATTGTGGCCATAAATAATTTTATTTATGATTTAATTAAAATTTTAGTTTTTTTTTTATTTTATTTTATTTCTACAAATTAATGGAAATCAATTAAATTTAATGGTTTACTGGGAAAGCTTTGTTGCCATAACAGCACAGCTTAGTGTAGGATACGATTAATGTTACAACATAAAGGTATTAAAAAGGTTAAAGTTGAACAAGCCTGACTAGAGTTTCCATGAGTGAAAATTTTAATGAACCAAATTTCGATTCGAACTATTTCTGAAGTGATTTATAATGCTGGATGAAAACCAGATCATGTACGACAATAATACACATACACACATATATTACTAACTAGCTTTTCACACCACTTATGTTGTGTGTGTTAATTTTATACATGAGTAGCCTACAGTTTAAAGTCTGCAAACAACAGATGTTTGCGAAACTTTTTCATGCCGGATTTTACTTATTCTCAGAGTTTTTGCCAGAAATCTGCTGAAATTTGCCAAAAATCTGTCACGTATGACAATAATGTGCTAAAACCAACCCGAACAAAATGAGGTAAAGCTTTGCAGAAGGTGGAAAACACTGTACTTAAACTCAAAAATTAAATAGAGTGTGTCTGTTGTGATTGAAAGAAAATTCTTCTCAATGAACTTCTACAACCTGAGCAAATGATTGATTAACGAGATTGAAGCAAGCAAAGCTATTAAAGCTATTGCCCTGAAAAGTTTCTCAAAAGTCTGTCGTTCGGAGTCGACTTTAAACTGTAGGTCCCACCACTAATGTATAAAATTAAAACACACAACATGAGTGGTATGAGAAGCTAGGTTGTAATCCTGACTGCAGAGTTGTAATGACTAAATTATGTATACGTAAAGCTATTAAAATGGTCAGATGTGAACAATAGACAAAACCAGATCACGCAAGTGTTTGAAGAAGCCACAAATGAGCAAGGAAACCAGACTGTATTAAATCCTAACTCACAACAGATCATCTGTTTTGACTAGAAGCTAAGCCAAGCCAGCGCATGATGGACTTTGTGATTATTCAATGGAATGACTGGATTTTGACTTCGATGACGATCTTTATAAAGTCGTCGTAGTCTGGCAGGTAGTGTGTTAGCTTATTGGACATGAGGCCATGGGGCAAACCCCACGTCACACATCTCCAACAAAACGCGAAATATAAAAAAATATTTCTTCGCAGCAGATTTCTAGCAAAAACTCTGAAAGTAAAATAAAATTGCCATGAAAAGTTTCTTGAAAATCTGTAGTTCGGAAGCAACTTTAGGTCCCACCCCACCACTCATGTATTAAACTAAAACACACAAAATAAGTAGTGTGAGAATCGTAATCCTGATTGAAGCGTTGTAATGACCAATTACTGGGTTAAATTTCAGTCCACATGCGTTGCGTTTATGTCGATAGTAATCTCGAGAGTTTGCGAAAGTAATTTTGAAATTATGCCTACAGTAGCCACTGCCAGGACATCTGTATTAGCAGTAAACATGCAACGTGTTTTTCCATGGCTATTAGTAAAGCGTTAATGTTTAGGTCCCATGGCAACGACGAGAGTATACCTCGCCTTGCGGTGGCCTTCGAACAGAGATTTTGGAAAATATTTTAAGATATCTAAAGAATATTCGATATACCTGTATCTTAGACATTTTTTAACAAATCCAATGACCGCAGATCATTCCAGGCCAGTTGTTTAGTTTAGTGTATATTTTGCTAGCTAAGACTAAAGTAATGATATATACTTGCAGAAGTATATACGAGCTCAGTAACTTCAACCATATGCTCGGTGTATTTGAACAGACCAGAGGCAATCTCTGGCGTGAATCGAACCCACGACCCTCATGCTAATAGTCTAGCACTACCATGGCAACCAACTGACATATCTTCTAACATAAACTCTTGTAAAATCATGGTGACAATATGTTTCTGTTTAAGTACTAATAACTGTGTAACTGAAGTCGCCGTAGTCTGGTAGGTAGTGTGTTGGCTTATTAGACATGAAGCCACTGTTCAAACCCCAGACATCTTCAAAAAAACAAAATATGAAAAAATATTTCTTCGGAGATTTCATCACAGCAGATTTCTGGCAAAAATTCTGAGAGTAGATAAAGTTGCCATGAGAAGTTTCCTAAAAAAACTCCGTCGTTCGGAGTCGACTTCGAATTAAGGGTCTCGTCGTCATACATACATAACATAATTGGTCATTACAACCCTTCAGTCAGGAGTACGACCTAACTCCTCGCATCACTTATGATGTGTGTGTTAATTTTATACAAGAGTGGCGCCAGCTACAGTTTAAAATCGACTCCGAACGACCGATTTTTGAGAAACTGTTCATGACAATTTTATTTACTCTCAGAGTTTTTGCCAGAAATCAGCTGAGAGGAAGTCGCGGAAGAAATATTTTGTTATATTTTATTTTGATATGTGATCTGAGGATTAAACTGTGGCCTTACGTCTAATAAGCTAACACACTAAACTGCACCTACTAGACTACGGCGACTTCCAATTGTCTCAAAGTGTTGATAATCCACATCGGTTGAACACTATTGATAGCGCCCTATATGTCATGAAGAGCGGACACAATAATTTACACACAAAAATGTTCTAGATGTGTTATAACATAACAAACCACGTTGAAGCAAGTTTATATCTTTAAGTACACGGTTTCCATTTAAAATTCCTTATTGCCCATAGAATTTTATTCACACCACATTTATTTCCCTTAAAAACAAATAAAATTCTTCTGTTTATTATTTTTACCCATAGAGGCAGACAAACAAAAACTGAAAACCACTAACAATTTTCTATAAAATTATGTCGTCCGTAGTATACCTCGAAGCCAATTATTTTTGTCGCCAATGAATTGCAATGGTGAAGCATCTGTTGCGGTTTCTATACGGGTTTTTTTTTTCGTGCTTAACAAAGATCAAAAGAAAACAAACGTGCAACGTATGTATTTAAACATATTGGCGGTTAATTTAAAACGTATACTTATACACGTTATAATATTATAATGCACATACATATGTACATACAATTTGAAAATGGTTTTTAATGTTTTATTATAGCCAACAGTTTTATGAAAATGTGAATGAAGTTTTATTAGCCACCAGCATCATGGCTATGAGAAAATTTACGCAGTTGAGCCAGTTTGGAGCAACAAACACTTAAGCAAAGAGAGTTTAAATAATGAATTAAAAAAATGAAAATAAAATTAAAAAAACGATGGTACTGAATTGAATTGGAGTCGCCGTGGTGTAGTAGGTAGTGTGTTGGTTTACTATTCGTAAAGCCCGGGTTCGTATCCCAGGTCAGACATCAAAATTGAAATATGAAAAAAAAAAAAAATATTTCTTCGGCGACTTCCTCTCAGCAGATTTCTGGCAAAAACTCTGAGAGTAAATAAAATTGCCATGAAAAGTTTCTCAAAAATCTGTCGTTCGGAGTCGACGTTAAACTGTAGGTCCCGCCACTCACGTATAAAATTAACGCACACAACATGAGTGGTGTGAGAAGCTAGGCCGTAATCCTGACTGAAGGGTTGTAATGGCCAATTATGTATGTGTGTGGTACTGAATTACACAATTGAATGAGTTTTTTAAGCAAACATTTAAGGTTTTTTCTTTTATTTTATTTTTTTTTGTTTTCTTTATTGAGTCAGCAAAACGGCTAAAAGGCAAAAGCAAAAATACGACAGAAAAAAAGAACTGAAACGATATGAAACGCCAAAGTAAATATTGACACTTAACGAAAAACGCTGAGGCTATTATTTAATGACATTTGAAAGGTACAAGACAACAACGAAAACAACAACAACAATAACAATAAAAAAAACTTAAAAGAAAAAATGCTAATTAAACCCCTTTTTTGCCATAAAAATCAATAAAACCGGAAAAAAAAATAAATATTAAGCAGCCCATCAGCTGGCCGTCAGACAGACAAACGGACAGACAGACAGTCAGTCTCAGACTCTCTGTATAGTTTTTAATCAAACAATTTATATGCAAAATCAAATGACCGTAACAATATTTCCCAGTATTTACAACAATTTAAATACAATACAACTCATGGGAAAATAAAAAAAATTTTGGTGATGATAGACAAACAGACTTCAAACAGACGGTGCGTATAAATAAAAACCGGCCTGTTTTTTTAAAGAAATATTCCAAACAAATTTCAAATGACAGTTAACCAGACCATTAACATAAATTTTGTTAAAAAAAAAATAAACATTTTTTTTTAATTTTTTCAATATTTTTTATTGTAAATTGTTAATAAAATTCAATAAATAATCGAAACCTTAAATTTGTTTTCTTGTATAAATTTTGTTAAACCTTGAATAACAAATGCGGGTTTGTAGTATTGTTTGTCTAGAATACAATTCAACCAAACAAAAGCACAGTGGAGTGAGGTGGTGTAAACAGAGGTAAAAAAGTTCCAATCATAAAATTCTTTAGATAGGTAGGGAGGTAAACATTGATGGCAACCCCAAAGAGCCAGAGAGATGTAAGCCAATGTGACCCCTTTTGATACTTCAATGGTTCTAAAACTAATACTCTACAAAACGCCCATCCTGCCCGTGCTTCTGTATGACGCAGAGCCGTGGACTCCATTAAGCACTGATGCAGCAGCCTTGATAGTATTCCAGAGAAAAGTTCTACGTAAGATCTTCGATCCAGCGCGAGTTGGCGATGATTCCGGCATTCGATCCAACAACAATAAGCTGTATGAACTCCTCAACGACATAGACGTTGTGTAGCGTAGGCTCGACCATGTCGTTCGAATAAAGAAGGATGCTCCGGCGAGATGAGTATTTGATGTGGGGATCTAAGGAAGTCGGCAAAGAGGACGATCTTGTTTGCATTGGAAGGACCAAATCGAGAAAACCCTATCATCGATTGATGTGACCAACTGGCGTAGGCACGCAAGAAGCAGAGGCGCCTAAAAGGATGTGTAAAGGCAGGCCGAAATCCGTTAATCGGATTGGTAATAGCCAATTGAGTAAGTAAGTGAGTGATTTTTCTCCCCTCATAAATCTCTGACCATTTTAAATACAAATAAAAACAGTGAGTGAGTTCAATTGCTTCGTAGAAGCCCAGTTGTTAACTTCGCCTGCGATAGAACGTCGAGTTAGGTTAGAGGACGTGTACTTGTTAATTAAGACAAGTACAGTACCCGGAGGTTGAATTGACCCATTGTACAACGTCCCAGTTTCTCACAGCACTTATTTAAAATCGACTCCGAACGACAGATTTTTGAGAAACTTTTCATGGCAATTTTTATTTTACTCTCGGAGTTTTTGCCAGAAAACTGCTGAGAGGAAGACGCCGAAGAAATATGTTTTGTTTTTTGTCTTGATGCCTGGCCTGGGGCTCGATCCCTGGCTTTTCGTCTAATAAGCCAACACACTATCTACACGACTACGGCGACTTCATTCTAAAAAATGAAAAAAATTTGCTCTAAAGTGCGGTGATCACTGCGACACGTCTGGATAATTCATGTCGTTAAGCCATCCGCTTAGTGATTGGAAAGTATGCCAATATCAATGAGCAAGAAGCTTGTGAGTACATTCGCTTCCAATCTGCTGAATGGTAGGGGAACATAAAGAGAGGCAAAGATTCGTCTCAAACCAAGTTGAGTTGAGGCAATCAAAAGTTTTGTTAGGACAACAATAAAAATTGATCTGAGTCACTCATCAGACTATGCAAAGACTACCTGAATTTTAACCGGTCTTTTGACATGGCACTATAGAATCAGTGCTCACTTAACCAATGTGGGGATTGTATCGAGCCCAGAATGTAGATTCTGTGACATATTATTTTTAACCTGTGAGTTGTAATGCTTGCCGTCAGAATATCCTGCAATCTTTAGGCAGGGCACTGTACATTTATTCAGAAGATGAGAATGAATCATTGGAATCATCATCTTGGTAACTGGTAATATAATAGATTGTATGGATCGACACCTATAGATAGTGCTCCTAAAAAACAAATTCTCTATGCAATGCATTGCCTAAGAACAGATTGTCTCTACAAGATAGGCAAGTACTACGTAAGAATTTATGATTTTAAATTTTTTTTCCTCGAGAAATTTTTTTGGAAGTAGAGAAACATGCCTCATACTATGCTGCTTTAATGAGCCAATGGAGTTGGATGAACTGCTGTAATTAATAGGCATCTTAGTCCATATCGCCTATAATATTAGGAGCTTCTGACTGCCCAATATTAAGGCCGACCATAGCTACAATCGCCGTATTCTAGTAAGCAGTGTGTTGGGTTATTAGACTTTAGTCCACGGTTCAAACCCCAGGTCAGACCTCTAAAACAACACCAAATATGAACAAATATTTCTCATTTATTCTTATTATTATTATTGTATTATTATTATTATTATTCTTTATTTTTCTTTTCGTTTCCTCTCGAAAACGAATTTTATGAAATTATTAGGCGTGGAAAACGTCAAAAATCTAAGGGAAAATAATATTGAAAGGAAAAGCTTCTCAAAAATCTATGTTTCGGTGTCAACTTTAAACACTCATGTATAAAATTAACACACAACACATAAGTAATGTGAGAAGCTAGGTTTTAACGAAAATGAAAAAATCTAGATACTGGTGTTTTGCTTTTACATCGTTTAATATTAAAATTATAAACAAAATCTACGAATACAACATAATGAACTTGTTTACAAATTATCGCACTGCTTAATATAACAACAAACACCAGCAAAATGGTAAACAAGTAATCAAAAATATACCAACAAACACCACCAGCATAAAAAATGATAAACAAGTAAACAAAAATACAAGAACAAACGCTACAAAAATAAATGTAAACAATGTGTTTACATTTATAGAAATGTTCTTCAAGAGCACTCATCAGACTGTTAGGTTAGGTTAGGTTAGAGGACGTGTACTTGGCAATTAAGACAAGTACAGTACCCGGAGGTCGAATTGTACAATCGTCCTAGTTTCTCACACCACTTATGTTGTGTGTGTTAATTTTATACATGAGTGGTGGGACCTACAGTTTAAAGTCGACTCCGAACGACAGATTTTTGAGAAACTTTTTCATGGCAATTTTTGACAGAAATCTGCTGAGAGGAGTCGACGAAGAAATCCTTTTTGTATTTTGTCTTGATGTCTGGCACGGGGCTCGAACCCTGGCTTACGTCTAATAAGCCAACACACTACCTACTAGACTACGGTGACTTCATCAGACTGTTTATCTTGTCATATAAAAGGCAAGGCAAAGCAGGCGAGTGAGTTAGTAAAAGTTCAGTCAGTCTTGTGTGAAGACGCGGAGCGTTTGAAGAGAGTAATCGTGGATTGAAAATCTCCGTTATATAGATCTGTCGAACAATTGTGTAGTAATTGTCACTGTTTGTGCAAAGGGTGTAAACAGAGGAATAGCAAACAATGCAATTGTTGTTGTTTACATAAAGTTGTAAACAGTGGCACACATAATTGTGCGAATAATTAAGAATTTTTAATTAAAACTGAACACAAATTTATTTTTATTTTGTTTGCAATCTACGAAGTCATGTTTTCAACGTTTTTAAAAGGTAAAAGCGGAACAATATGTATTCATAAGATCCTATTCGAAGACTTACTAGAGATCAAATGTGAGACATCATTTTAAGGGTTTGGTGTACGATCAAAAGAGTGTCATCTATAGAAAAACAAATTTTTTAGTTTTTATTTCCAAGCGAGTGATGAGTTTTTTTTATTTCCCTATACTAGGCCTCAAAATGACCACCGTTCGTTATCATAATTTTAAATGAGCTTGAAATATAATCTCTTTTACGATGAGTATTTAATCAAAATGAACGTGGGTAGTCCGACAACATGTCAACCAGTTTTCGATTAACGAAATTAATTTCATTTAATTTCTAAGTTTTATCTGGGAAACGTAATTTAACTAAATAATCAACTAATTTAAGCACGAGATAAGAGTTATACTTCTAAACGTATATACAATACATGAAGTAAATGACATTAATTTCTTTAAATCTTCATTATTTTCGCATTGACATGTAGTTATTGTTGTTGTTGCTGTTGCAGCAATTTGGTGTAGGGGTTTAAAGAAAAACGTATTTTTTTTTGTTTCTGTAGAGCAACTATCTACAACGATTTTCATTTCATTTAAAAACTTAAACACGCACCAATTTAATTTGTCAACATCTCCCCAAACAAAACTTAAAAAAAAAATTTTAAAAAAAGGAGAAAGAAATTCACAGAGAAGATGATAAGAAATAAATGCTGGTTGTGTACGTATATAGAAAAATCGAACGACAAGAAGGAGAAGAAGGAGGAGGAAAAGAAAATAGAAATAAAACTGTTACACACTCTTGACCAAGAATACTAGAAAAAGAGGAAGAGCAAGTGGAAAAAGATGGAAACTTAAAACGAATGACAATATCATGCAACGTAGTACCCCATATACATAGAAGTAGAAGAAATACTTGAAAACAACTTCAAGAGCTTTTTAATTCGTTATAAATATACACAAACCACCCACACTTGTTCTTTATTTTCCATGTGGCACACATAAGATATTGAATAACACTTTCCAGCTCTGGATTTGTAGGTATGGTTGGGTATCCCACTAGAAATAGATTTGTTAGCCAATTCCTAAACATAATCAACAAAAGTTAGAAACTAAAGCGTGGATAATAAAAATCAATGGAGTTTCGTTTTCTTTTTCTTTTTCTTTCTCTCTTTGGATTTTTATTTGCTGCAGATCTACTTCTTTAATAGTTGTTTACTTTCTAACCCCTACCCTCCACTAACAACTAACAGTAGCTTGCTGGTACTAGTGAAACTATATTCCTCTCTCTCTCTCTCTCTCTCTCTATTTCCCTTGTCACACCAAACACCAACATCTCTCACCTCCATTCCATACAACAACCTAGACGCCTGTCGGTAGTCGTTCTAGTGTCATCGTCGTAAACTCGTTAAAACGGGTCACGTTTCATGTTTATCTTTAGAGTACGAATTTAATAGAGCCAATACATTAAACGGCGTGCTTCTCTCTCTATCTCTCTCTCTAAAACAAAAACTGTCATTTTCTTTCCTCTTCTGGAAAGTGGCTACGGCTGAGGCTGTGTGCCCGTGGCAGAGTGGAGAAACTCTAAATGAAAAGTGAAAAAAAATTTGGCAAAAAGAAAAGGAAATTCAATAAAAAACAAAAAAAAAGAAAGGAAATTTTACTTTAAAGCACAAATACTTGTAAATTGCTGCACTCAAGTTGAAAGTGTGTCCACTTTTTTTGCTTTTGTTCTGCTGGTATAAAGTTTTCATTGGAAATTGATAAGAATATTTTTTTTTCTAATTAAATTTAATTTTTTATTATTTTTAGAAATTCCTAAAAAAATACTATAAAAATAACAACAACAATAAAAAAATGGGAAAACAAATTAAGAAAAGTGTGAATGTTTGAGTACGAGTTTTTGTTCTAGACTTTATGCAGTTCAAGGTCTTGTGAACACAAGAAAGGAAAAATAACTGCAGGGCATGTTTAGAAATCTTTTAGAATTTAATTGAGTTTTGAAATTAAAGGCTCAAAGGTTTCATTCAATGTAAAACCTTTGCTTCAACAATCATTTTACAATACATATGTAAAATATTTTAATTCGAAGAATAATTCCAAATAATCAGAGAGAGGCTCTTGATTATTTCCGAAATGCTCACTATTACCGAAGTGCTCATTATTACCGAAGTGCTATGACATATTTTTACTTAATTCGGTCTTTATAAGCCTTTTCGTGAGGATAATATGTTGTTCGGAGTCGACTATAAACCGTAGGTCCCGCCACCCATATGTGAAATTAACACACAATAAACAGTCTGGAAGACAAATTTTTAAAAAGCTTTTGATTGCAAATTTATTTAACTCTTAGAGTTTTTGCCAAAATACTGCTGACAGGAAGATATATGAACTTCATGTCGGAACAAGGGGTTAAACAACAGGCATTTGCCTAATAAGCCAACACACTATATACACAATACTAGGCTTCGGAGACTTCTAGCAAATGTCTAGCTATAAGCACAACATTATTTTTGAGTAAATACACATACATAATTGGTCGTTACAACCCTTCAGTCAGGATTACGATCCACTATGTGGCATTTACCCTGAAAAGCTGGCCAAAAAGGCAAAAATGAATTTAAAGAAATTTAAGAAATTGAGTATGCAGTTCGATAGACAACAAAATTCTGCATTATATAGTGAATTTTCATGACTTTATGTTGAGATTTGTTGATTTGAGACGATGTCAAATTCAGGAAAGTGAAGAAAATTAAGTGGGTTTTTGGTGTTTTTTTGAAATTTTAATAGGCTTATATGATATTATTTTGTGGCTAAACGAATAGAGGTTTTATATTGATTTCTTTTTTATTTGAAAGGTATGAGCAACTGCTACTTTCAGTTTTTTTATATATATGTATATATCTCATACATTAATGTTAAAATTATTCGTTCAAATTTTAAAAATAATAAAAATTTCACATTTGTTTACCCTTCCAAAAAAAGATAAGGATTTTAAAGGTGAAAGTAGTTTTTAGTAGTTTAATGTTATATACCACAAGAAGATATGAACTCTCTACATTCAGGAAAAAAAAGTTTGCGCAAATTTGCGCATTTATTTTTGGCGATTTTTTAAAAATTTTACTTTTTTTTGAAAAATTAAAAAAATTATACGCAGTGTAATAAAGCCATGGGCAATAAAGCCATATGGCGTACGAGGAAATTCAGTAGAAGCGATACCAATCAGGATGTCCTGAATAGGTTACTTTTATTCAGTGACCCTTTTATAAGCTGAAGTACACAAAAATCGCGAAGGAATAGAAAAGCATTTTCATCAGATACTATGAAGTTACTCCTTCCTGACATTGATGATGAAAATGATAACGATTTTAACGATTGTAGTTAGTTTCACTTTTTAAGTACTTTTAAGTTAAGTATTAAATAATGTAAATTAAATAATATAAATAAATATTAATTATCATAGCAGTTTAAAAACTTAAATACATATGTATATCGACTATTATAACAATATGAGATGTATGTTAGATTTTCTTAATGGACCGTATGTTGTACCTAGGGGCACTTATGATCCGATCATAATAAAATCAGGTAAAATGATTCACATTCATGTTAAACATGTTCATGTCGAATTTCATCGAGGTATGAAAATTTTTATGCCAATTATAATTGCTAAACATATTTTCTTAAGGGGCCCTATTTTGGACCAAGGGGCAATTATGGACCGACCATAACAAAATTTGGTTATATGATTTAGTTCATACTGAATATCATCACGATACCGATGTTTTTAGCCATTTATAAGCGTAAACGTGAATTTCTAAAGGGGACTTTATACGGGGACCAGGGTCAAATGTGATTTAATTTTCACCAAACTTTACACTATGATTTCTTAGTACACAGAACTTATCCATGGCAAGTTTTATCGTGATTGTTGCATAATTACCATAATTATGTGTAAATAAGTGCCATATCGAGGGGAATTTGTATGGGGGCTAGGCGAAATCACGGACCGATTTGAGCCAAAATCAGTTGGGTTCATTCTTGGGCCTAATTATCACTAACATTATCAAAAAATTCAAGCCATTAACTCATAAAACACTTCTATTAATTTTGGCCAGGTTTTCAGGCAAAATGCCATATAGTGCCTCATATATTGTGCCTGTTTATTTTGTGCATGAGTAGCGGAACCTAGAGCTTAAAGTCGACTCTCAAAGCTTATACCAGAAATCTGCCATAAAAAAATGAATTTTTCATGTTGCGTTTTGTTAGAGATATCTGACCTGGGATTTGAACAGGGTCTCACGACTAATAAGCTAACACACTACCTAGTAGACTACGGCGACTTCATAGAATACGTAGACAACATATTAGCGAACATTACGACATCATAGTTAGAATTATGGCCACCCATCGCGAGCACTAGTTCCCACAGGTTTCGCTGCAATGCACTTGAGAAAGAATTTTTTAAATGAATGTCAAATGTCAGAGCAGAGATTTGAAATCGATGAGATGATCAACACATTGCCTGCTTAAATTTCACGAATAGATTTATTCTGAGATGTATTCTTCGAAACAGAATATTCAAATTCCTATATTTTACTGGACTATACTCTATCGTAGTATAGCTAAACCAGTGAAGCTCAATCCACTCTACGACGATTATGCTAGGTTAGGTCGAAGTGGTTGCCTTGATTACCAAAGCTCACTTGAGTACACATAGCGACCAGTTGTGAAGGCTCAGGTAGGTGCCGTCGTTGTAATGACCGAATTCCACTAAACTAGGGAAGAAGTTGGTGAGCGCAAGGACTGTACAAATGACGGTGTGTTAATGTATTTCTTTCATTAGTAACAGGATGGCTGTCCAAGGGTATTTTTAACCTTTCGGATAGACTGCTCATCGTTTATAGTACTGCTAACATTTACGCCCACGATATTGTGATATGCTTTCTCAAAATTATTAATCTGCGTGCCTTTGGGCGCACTATTGATGCTTTCACAGTGTGTAGCATTTTAGATCCATCCATATGGCAATTTTGTAAATGTTTCCATAGTTGTTTTTGGTTCGCCCTCCGGCTCTTCCCAAGTCGAAAAGATGTGCTTTTATCTCCTAATCTATGTAGTGGCTCGTCAGAGACATATAAAGAAAGTCCACGGTTCCGGCCAAAATCATGAAATAGGCAATAAACCCATCTTCCCTAACCTTTTTTAAGAAGTTTTTCATATAACCAGAGATATATACATGTATGAACACCAGGTATTAGTAAAGAGTGACCTTTTCTTTAAATTTTTAAAAATTTACCATGAATTTTATTTTATTTTCTTGTTTTTTTTTCTCTCTTTTTAAACCAACTTTTTTAATTTCAGCTCCAAACTCTGTTAAACCATAAATCAATACAGTTTTTTTATTATTATTATTGTTGCTATTTTCAGAAACTATTATTTATTAATAACAACAAAACAACAACAACAACAACAAAAAACAACAATAACAATGTATTTTATTATATTGTTGCTGTTGTTGTCATGTTTACCGAAAAATATTTGAAAAGTTTTTTTCCTGATAGTTTTTTGTGTTCCCCGAGTTTTTCCTGCCATAACGTGCAACATAACATCAATAAAATATTTCTTAAACTTAAATTTCATATTAAAATATTGAATCAAAACAAAAAAAGGTTCTTGCCACACTACACACTCTCGCTCTCAGTCACTTTGTGTGTGTATGTAGATGAGTTTCAGCATTGTTTTGTTCGTAACCTCAATAAAATATTGACTGTTTTCATAAACAAAATGTTTAAACAAAAATAAATAGAAAAAGAAGAAGAAGAACAGAAATAAGGAAGTTATTGTTGGTCATAACCGGCCATCGGATACGCTACATCATAAAGCACTTTGTGTGTATTTGGTATCGGCATAACAGCTGAAGGCAGTGGAAGCTGAAGGCTAGACTTGCGTAAGTAATCAGAATGTAATGACCATAGAATCCGCAGGCGTATCAGTTTGAAAAGATTGCCTAACGTAGTGAAAAGAATAATTTTGTTTCTAAATGGTTAGCTGGGGATGGAAGTCAACTAATCATTGTGTATCATCAGACTCGAGAAGCTAGGTAGTAATCCTGACGCGAGGGTTGTAATGACCAATTATGTGTGTATGTATATATCATTAGGCCAGCTTTAAAGTCTATAGTCAAAGTTAGGTTAGGTTACGTAAGGTGGCGGACCTTCCTTAACGGAAGTGGTCCCACTTAGATGAGCATTTAGGCCCACAATCAGTTCCTTAAAGAAAACCAACCCTAGTTTAAAATAAATCTTGCTGTTGCAGTAATCCTTATATAACAAAGCTCGGTCAAAGATACCAGAAATTAAGAAGTCAAAAACCTTCGTCTCTTTATGCAAGAGCAGAGCGCTCTCATCTAAGGTGTCCGGAGTCTCTTTATCCTCCTCAGACCCGCAACGCCTGCAGAAGTAATTTACTGGGCTGTCGAGTCATTCGGTATGCCTACTAAAAGAACAGTGGCCTGTAACCACCGCAGTTTTAGGGTAGGTGGCCATGCGCTTTAAAGACAGAAGTGAGTCTGTCCTCTTTTTATTCAAAATTATCCAGCGGAGTCTAGCAATGTTGCATGTATCCTTCTGCCGCCAAAGAGATTCAGCCTCCTCGTAAAATGAGTAGACAATATCCAAATAAACTGAGGCAATCGGAATACCTAGGCCCTGTAATATGGCCCTGGCCAGCTCATGAAAAATGCAATTCCCAACGATATCCCTATGTCCCGTAAACCCACATAAGAGTTACATTTGATTGATTCGACATTTCTCTGAAGAATCCTCGGCATTCAAAGAAAGGAATGGGCATTGAAATTACGTTCGTTAAGGACTTAATCGCAGACTGGCTGCCCCAGTAAATCAAGACATTTTCAGGGAGAATGCAGCCACTCAACAAGAAGAACCATGTCCTCTGTCTGCAAACCGCTGCAGTGGTCAGACAGCCTATAAAAAAGTTTAATATCAGAGCACTTAATACATATACCACAGTCCACCCTGTCACTCAGTCATCCTTGAAGAAATCAGTGTAAATCTCAAAGGTACCATTGGAAACCTCCGATTCTTCAGACCAGAAGCCCCAAGTTAGAATTCTAAAATCGAATGTTCTATGCAGAAAGTCATAAGGAATCATACAATCGACCCTAATGTGTCTATGTCTTCACAGAATAGCAGCACTTCCATAGTCCAGATTGGGCCAGGATTTGACTGAAATAAGTCTTACTCTCACCAACTTAGCCCTCTGCCGTAATAGGAGATCACTGGTGATCAGAAGAGCCAACGGCCTGCGTACTCTGCCCATGAGTTGGCAGTGGTATTGGTCCGTCCACCAGACATGTGCACCATAAAGCAAGGTTTACTCCAACCACGATTTGATGGTAGGTCTGACATCGTAGATCTTGCCAACGAGCCTTTTGTAGGTGTAAAGAGCTAACCAAAGTTGAGTGAGAGAGGTTTGAGGCTGCCATATTTTAATCGGGGTTGAGTGAAAACTGTTGGACTGATAGATATTCATATGAGGTGTCTAAGGCACCCATTAAACACATTTTGCAAAATGTGCTTAGCAAGGGACCAGAGGGCGACTGCTGAGTTATACCATCTGCTTTGTAACTTGTTTTGCAGGCGATTCTGTTTCACTTTGCTCGGATATGCAATTGAAATCGAACTTGGCAGCAAAACAATATTCATATAAAAAAATAAAATATTGAAAAAAGTTATCCGGATCAAGTTAATCCAATAAATTTTTATAAGGGATTTAGCCGAATTGGCAAACTGAATATAATCAAATATATACGCTTGATATTACAAAACAAGAAGACCTTTTGCAAAATTTTATTGATTTACTCCGCTGTTAGTATGATTTTCTAAGTTATCTTGAGCGATTAGAATAGAAACTTTGGTTCCAGAATTTCCGACGTATCAAACATTACCTTTAACACAATATATCATCACTAACTACGTTAGTGTAGGGCATAAAAAATATATGAAACTGCTTGAAACTGCAAAAAAAAACAAGAAAGGATTTATGATTAATGTGTCTGCAAATTGTTAGAGCCTGATGGCCAAAAACCAACATCAACCAGAAACATTGTTGGAAAAAAAGCCAAGTTAAGGACACAAATTATTAAGAGTTTCAAATTTTATGTTTTTCTTTCCATCTTTTGTTTACATTTCGCATATAGTTTGTGAGTATCTTCCACGGGCCATTGTTTATGGGTAAATTTTCGGTTTTCGGTTTCTTTCTTCTCGGCTCCTGACATAAACAGGAAATTAATGTCTCATCTGTAATGGGAATATAAAGTGAGTCAATGTTTTGATACAAAGAGAAAAAAGACAACAACACAAATGAGAATATAAATGTATTTTTGATGTTTTAATAAATAATATACGAAGATATTGAATGCTGTATGGGGTGGAAGGAGGATATGTGGTTAAGGAATTGGTGTGAAGTCCTTAAATTAATCTAAGTTTTGGAGACTTCTTAAGTTGTGGAATATCTATGGATTTGCACTGTTAAACAATCGAAAGAAAAAAGAATTGTTATTGGAACGAAACCACTCAAACACAAATGTAAGAAAGTGATCAAGTGTGGTTTGGTAATCAATCGTCGTAGAGTGGATTGAGATTCACTGGTTTATGGATACTATGATAGAGTGTGGTCCAGTAAAATATAGGAATTAGAATATGCTGTTTCGTAGAAGATATCTTAGAATACACCTTTGAATACACCTAGTGGGTCAATACATCGTGATCCACTAGGCAATTAATTACAGGCATAATTTGCTCAAATCGAATGTTCTTAAACAAACACGCACATTCAAATCTTCCAATTCAAACACAAATAACATCAACGGTAGGGGCCCATAGCTATCGTAAGTAAAATAAAAAATTAAGTAGCCAATGAGTTAATCATCTAAACGAGAACTCTGAGCTCAAATATCTGGCTTGACATCTGATTTTTTGCAAAAAATTCTTTCTCAAGAGCATTCCTACGACAAGTACTCGAGATGGGTGGTCTTAATTCTGATTATGAGGTCATAATGTTCTCTAATAAGCCCTCTATGTATTCTATGAAGTCACCGTAGTCTGGTACAGTTCAAACCCCGGTCAAACAGCTTCAACAGAACGGAATCTAAAAAATATTTTTCGTTGACTGCCTCTCCGTAGATTTCTGACAAAAACCCTGAAGCTAAATAAAATTGCCATGAAAAAGTTTCTGTAAAATCTATTGTTCGGTATCGACTTTAAACTGTAAGTCGCTCCACTCATGTCTATAACACAGCCCTGCAAATGTGGATTTTTTTTGTGCAAATAAGATGGCTCCAGGTGTTATCGAAGGAATTTTGCGCGCTGAACACGAATCTGGTTTCATAAACTTTCCATCACGTCAGGTTTTTGAGAAAAAGGGAATTTAAAAAATTCAAAATGGCGGATCCAATATGGCGGTCAAGTAAATCTGTTTAATTTTTATAAACCTCGACCGCCATATTGGATCCGCCGTTTTGATATTTTAAATCTGAATGAAGATCTGTAATCAGCGACCCCAAACACCCCTGAGTAACAATTTTCAAGTAAATCTGATTAATTTCTAAGGACCTCCGTAATGTGTTTCTTTTTCTTTTGCACCCCTTGACATAAACCCACCCCCTACTGCAAACAATTTGGCTTTGGGTTCATTTTAAAGAGCAAAGATCATTTGTCAATTTCTGACAATAGCGATGGTTCTAGCACGTCAGTGTTTAGCTCTACAATGTTTCAAAAATGGCCAAAAATGCTATTTTTAGGGGTTTCAACCCCCTTTTTCTCGTAAACCTGACGTGATGGAAAATTTTTGAAACCAGATTCGTGTTCAGCGCACAAAATGCCTTCGGAAACACCTGGAGCCATCTTATTTGCAAAACCCATACAGGGCTGTGTAATTAAGACACACAACACAGGTGGTCTAAGAAACTAGGTTGTTAACCTGACTGAAATTTGAACAGTTAACGCTTTGAAAATACTCGAAGACATACATACTTTATAATAATTTAAATCAAAAACAAAGAGTATGATTCCATCAGATATCCATCAGATATTTTTAATAACTTTGTTGAAGATTAGCTTCAACAAATTTTCCATCACAGTATTACGTCGGAAATACTTTTAAAGCATAAATTCCACTTTACACTTCCTTTCATTAAATTTTCCAATTTTATCCGTGAATTAAATTTTTCCCACATTCCTAAAGAAGAAAAAACACAAACTTTGTGCTGTCACACACGTATTTTGTGAAATGTCACCCTCCTGCCACAATATGTTGTATTTATTTTATTATTGTTTTCTTATTGTAATAGTTTGGGATAAATGTTGTTGTTATTGTTACTTTAACTAATTGTTATTTTATTGGTAACACGATATCTTGTAAACACATCAGAAAAAAAAAACAGAAAACCACATACCCATACACATTTAAAGCGTTAAATATTAAGTGGTGCTGCCAACTATAAAAAGGGACGACCGAAATGTATATTTAAGAGTATTAAATAATTAGAAAAACATATTCGAGAATGATACCGTTTGGTGTGGGTTTAATTGAGGAAGATCTCGTAATGTTGTAAAGAAAATAATATCATACTCCCTCAGTCAATAGAAATATATCAAAGCCTGTGGAACTTTCAGTTCATTTACTTTTTGTTATTATGGAAGCTATTTTCAATAGGAGAGATTCCAATATCATCCAGCCATTCTCTCACCCATCAATTGCACTTAGAAGAGCTTACACATACATTACAACCCTTCAGTAAGGATTACGACCTAGTTTCTCACACCACTTATGTTGTGTGTGTTAATTTTATACATGAGTGGCGGGACCTACAGTTTAAAGTCGACTCCGCAAGAGAGAAATTTTACATGGGTACAATCTGCTAGTAAGTAATAAAGGGTGTTTTTTACAGAGGTATAGAACTTTAAGTTGGCATTACTTTTCAAGATGGCGACCGATTTAACAGCTGTCAAGTGATTTATTCTCAGTTTGGTTTGGCAATTCATCATGAATAGACTCACGCCTGAACAACGCTTGCAAATAGTGCAATTTTATTTCGTAAATAATGATTCTGTGCGGAAAACGTATCGCGCACTACGTCCATTTTATCGTCGACAAAATCGTCCATCAGCAGTTAATTCGATTAATCATGGAACGTTTTCGCACCACGTTTACTCTTATTGATAACTCGCATCCCCAGAGACGCTGTACGGTGCGTACAGAAGAAGCTATTGCTGCTGTAGAGCGTAGCATTGAGGAAGACCCGAATGAGTCCATCCGCCATCGAGCACAGGAATTGGATCTGTGTCCATCCACTTTATGGAAGATTTTACGGAAGGATCTTGGTTTCCTCGTGCAAGATTTGAAGCCAAACGATCATCAAGTAAGGCGTAGATTCGTCGAATGGGCCCAAAACGAGATTACCGTTGTTCCCGATTTTCATAAGCGAATTTTGTCTAGCGATGAAGCGCACTTCTGGTTGAATGGCTACGTCAACAAACAAAACTGCCGCATTTGGAATGAAGGTAATCCTCAAGTGTATGTGGAAACACCGTTACAACCAGAAAAACTGACTATTTGGTGCGCTTTATGGGCTGGTGGAATCATTGGTCCGTACTTTTTCAAAAACCATGGTGGCCAGAACGTTACAGTCAATGGTGATCGGTATAGAGCCATGATTACTAACTTTTTCATTCCTGAATTGAATAACCATGATGTCCAGGAGATGTGGTTTCAACAAGAGGGCGCAATATGTCACACAGCTCGTGCCACAATAGATTTATTGAAAGACACGTTTGGTGACCGCCTAATTTCACGTTTTGGACCTGTGAATTGGCCTCCAAGATCTTGTGATTTAACACCGCTAGACTACTTTCTGTGGGGCTATGTAAAGTCATTGGTCTATGCGGTAAAGCCACAAACGCTTGACCATTTGGAAGACAACATTCGCCGTATTATTGCCAATATACGGCCACAAATGTTGGAAAAAGTCATCGAAAATTGGAGGCCCAGATTGGACTACATCCGCGCCAGCTGTGGCGGTCATATGCCAGAAATCATATTTAAAATGTAATGCCACAAGATTATCTTTCGGATAAACAAAATTCGTGTCAATCGAATAATCCGTCGTTGTTTTATTGCAACTTAAAGTTCTATACCTCTATAAAAAACACCCTTTACAATAATAAAGTCGACTTCGAATGACAGATTTTTGAGAAATCTGCTTTTGCCAGAAATCTGCTCAGAGGAAGTCGCCGAAGAAATACTTTTTGTATTTTATTTTTATGGCTTTACGTCTAATAAGCCAACAGACTACCTACTAGACCACAGCGACTTCATCGCATGGGCTTGCATCGCACAATTTCAATTCTTGCGGACCCATGATGACTTAGCAATCCATGAAATAACTACTGAAGCAGTTACGATTCGAAAATCGGCAAAGCTCCGGGGAAAGGGTAACAAATCCTTGCCTTGGTATGATACAAAGATAACTCTTATATGGGTTCAGAAATTGCATTTCTGCTGAACTGTTCAAAATCGGTATGAAGCTAATAATCTCTGAGATAATGCATAGGCAATTTACTGCATAGGCAAGTAAACTATAAATTATGCGCTCATTTTTTAAGAAAGCTTAACCTTCGTTGGTAGCTGGAAGGTGTATGCAATAAAGCAGATTCACTTTTAGCTTTAAATCGCATGGGCATACATCATTTCAATTCTTGCGGGCCCATAGACTTGGCATTCTATGAAATAACTACTGCAGCAGTTGTAAGCCTGAAGAGAAGGCCGATGACTACCTTTCACTTCATGTGTCAATGCCCGGCTTTTGCCATAAAGAGAAGGATATTCAACACCTCTTTTTCTGACAGCCTTACTGAAGTCTGCAAATTTTTTTGTCATTTAAGGAGAATCCTAAACTAACCCCCAATAACATTGTTAACCAGGTGTTAAATTTACAGAAAAGATAGAATGTAGCGTGTGTCTTCTAAGGAACATCTAGAATTGGAAAACAGCACTCGCTAAATTATCGATCCCTGAAATAATAATTGATTTTGCCCTCAAGGAGCGATTGTTTAGAAGAATGACGAATCTATTTGGATTTAATACGGAGACGCTTAGAAAATCTGGATTAAGTACTGCAGCGCATCATATGTACTGAATAAACCAGACAACCAATATATTTCGGTGATTTTCTGGCGTTTAGCTCGTATAGCTAAAGAGAAAGCTGAGTAAATAAACTCACTTGGCAAATCTGGGCCATCATAGATAACATAGAACAAGATGTCTCTGTCCCAGGGGTCTCTTACCGAGACTTCTGCAGAAGCTGGAGAAAAATAAGAGGACACTGCTGAATATCTTCTTAGTCATTGTGTGATACTTGGCAGCTTGAGGCGAAGAGTTTTTGGGCATTTATAACATATTGATAAGACGTGTTTAACCACGGTTCAAACCCCAGGTCAGACATTAAAACCAAATATGAAAAAAATTTCTTCGGCGACTTCCTTTCAGCGGATTTCTGGGAAAAACTCTGAGAGCAAAATAAAAATTGCAATGAAAAGTTTCTCAAAAATCTGTCGATCGGAGTCGACTTTAAATTGTAGGTCCCGCCACTCATGTATACAATTAACATACACAAAGTAAGTGGTGTGAAAAACCAGGTCCATAATCCTGACTGAAGGCTTGTAATGGCTAATTTTGTATGTATGTATGTATCCATTAAAATATAGGGCATCTTACAGTCAACTTAAAGGATTTCTTTAAATCTTCTCGTATTAACAACCAAATTCTCTTCACGATGGCGCCTCAACAGGTACCATTGCATATTGAGGCTCACTTTGCATTGCACATTTCAAAAGAATGCGTAGCAAACGACGACCCAACAACAATGCTTCAATGAAACGTTCTTCTTGAGAATTTGATGGTCTTGCTTTAACAAGTCAATACGGCCGTTGAATGCGTTGAAAGTATAGCAGTGAGGGAAGACGTTATACAAACGTTAATTTCCTTAAGACGTCTTTAAAAACAAAAACAAAAACAAATAAAGCAGACAATAAGACAGTGCCAGCCCAGACTGGTTGGGTTATACATTATTTACCGCGATGACTGCTACAGTGAGTTGCAGCAGTAGTAGTAGTAAGAGGGACTATTTGCAATGGCAACAAAATGGCATTAAAAGCCAAGACAATGGCCCAGCAAGCCAAAGGTAAACAGGGGTTCACAATATATTTCGCTTTAATTTTTCGTTTCTCGTTTTCATTTTCGGTATGTTAAACTCTTTTTTTTTTGTATTCAAAAGCTGTTGTGTTGTTGCTGTTGCTGTTGAAATTTATTTTTTTAAACGAACTGACTGACAAATAGTGATTTATTGACAATTTCAAGTGGACGACGTTATAACAACAACGGCCCATTTGGACAGACTGAAGTCGTGTTTTATTTTAACGATTTTTCTCTTCCTCTTCTTCTTTTTTTTTATTTTTTTTTTATTTTTCCGTGTGCATTGTGATGACACTGATGATGATTGTGTCGCTGTTGTCATTGTGTTGTGAGTCTGAGAATCATTGCAGTGTGACATGGACCACTTCTACGGTATTTTGGGTATTTTGTATGACCGAAAGTAAGTTAATCTTATGCTTTTTTTTATTGCTTTTTGGATTGCCTTTTTTCACGCTGATTGTCTGCTGATGATCGTGACATGGCTGATGAGTGAACACACATTGCAAGAGTTTTAAACACAATGAATGATGGAAACGCTAAAGAAATGCACAAAAGTCGTGTTGATTTTGTATAATTTTTGAAACAATTTTTTTGTGTTTTTATTTTTATATTTTGTTAAGAAATAAACGTCAGGTGTTTTTGTTTTAATTTTTAACAACAAAACGCATCGTTGGAATATTTATAATAATGATATCTACGCATATGATACACAATTTTATGCTATAAGTGAAGGCTGTGATACTCATGCTACCAAGAACAGGCAGCTCATCATTTGCTGAATAAGATATTAAATTGTCCCAAGATTCAATCCCTATCCCTATATCCCTATCTTTCCTTCTTCCTTGTCCTCATCTATATGGTTAGCTCAGGTTCGATTAAAGGCCATATAGTTGTCATTGAGACCCATAATTCAACAGGCCTATAGTAAACGTCCTAATAGGTGGACAGAAGAAGGAAGAAAAAATGTGAGAGTTAGAAATCGGAGACATAAGTAAAGGGAAGACACTGCCACAACTCTTACGAAGCTGCATTTATAATACCACCATGATATCCGGGCATTTCTTAACACCAGCTCAATACCATTACAAATTTAAAGCGGCCCGAATTTCAGCCCTCGACAGACGATCTAAACCTTGCAATAGTCCGACTGGAATCGGTGTCAGATCCTTGTCAGCGATATAACCACGCAATGATCTGTTACAAACCTGTTTTAATAACGTCTTTTGAAGGCCATGCACTCCTGGACACATAGCAACACAACTATACCACCGACGTTTCTGCTTCTTTTCCCTTACGCATCTCTTGACTGGGCCGTGGAATCATCAGCTGGTCTGTCCCTTAGTCAAGATTACATATCGCTGCTGAATCTGCACCGGTTATACTAGCTACGGCCTGAAGAGAATACAGAATAGAATAACAACGACTATACTTAACAGAATTCAAAAACTTCAACCAATAGTTTATAGGGTTTTATATTATATAGCCAAAGCGTATTGCAGTACTATTCCTTAGAGTTCAATAATTTAACTACAGCCTGTAATTGAGGATAATGAACAGGGTAGCATGGGATTTCAACGAAACAAACTCTACAAACGAGTAACTCCAACAAGACCGTGAGATTTGATGCTAATAGACTTTTTTGGGTGTGTATTTTAAAGCCGTGTTAATACGAACAACATCCCAACGTTGGAGATTTATCATTCGAAATATCATTCGAAATGTTCGAATTCGTAATTGAAAACTACCTCATCGACTGCTGCGAGCAATCCAGAGGTGGTAAATTAAATGACGATGTATTTCGTACATGAACTCGTTGTAGTCTAGTAGGTAGTGTGTTGGCTTATTAGACGACAGCCCGAGATCCAAACCTCAGTTCAGGCAGTTTGAACAAAGTGAAATATGAAAAAATATTTCTTTAGGCGACTTGCTCTCAGCAATCTTCTGGCAAAAACTCTGAGAAGAAATAAAATTGCCGTGGAAGGTTTCTCAAATCTTTCGTTCGAAATTGACGTTAAAGTATAAGTCCTGCCACCCATGGATAAAAATTACCACAACACATGGTTGGAGTGAAGAGCTGGGTAGTAGTCCTCACTAAAAGCTTGTAATGATGAATTAAGTATGTAAGTAACATAGTAATTTCAGCGTATATTTCTAGAAATTATTTTGGATTCTTGGTTGGTGCCTCAAACAAGTGAATACAATAAAGAATAAAGAAAAAAAATTTGAAAAGTTTTTCAAAAAATCTACCGTTCTGAGTCGACTTTAAACTGTAGGTACCGCTACTCATGCATAAAATTATCATACACAATATAAGTGATGTGAGAATCTAGATCGTAATCCTGACTGAAGGTTTGTAATGACCAATTATGTATGTATGTAGTCACCCAGGCAGGCAAGCATGTTCTTTCCATTGCCTTCAGCAGAGTGTTAAGTTTAGCTTCTGTAGCAAAGGAGAAAATAGACTTTCTTGCAAAATCCTCCGTCGAACCACCACTTAGCCAATATTTAAGGCACCCAAATTTTATTCGATACACCTGTATCTTACATGATTGGTCATTACAACCCTTTAGTCAGGCTTATGACGTAACTTCTCACACAACATATGTTGTGTGCGTTAATTTTTTACGTGAGTGGCGGGACCTACAGTTTAAAGTCAATTCCGAACAACATATTTTTGCGAAATTTATTCATGGCAATTTTTATTTACTCTCAGAGTTTTTGCCAGCAATCTGCTGAGAGGAAGTCGGCGATGAAATATTTTTTCATATTTCGTTTTGATGCCTGACCTGGTTGTTTGAACCGTGGCTTCGCGTCTTATAAGCCAATACACTGCCAACTAGGCTACCCACCTTCATCTTAAACAAAACGGTAGGATTAATATCCAACTCCAGTTTAATGTCATAGAGAGCTCCGTATATACCTATGTAATCAGCTAGAGGATCACAAGGATAATGTATTTAAATCCTAATTTTTTTCTTAAAAGATTTTGTCCCACTTAGATTTCCTGTTTTATTGAATGAAAGAGAAAACATTCCATATTCTAATATGGAGACGAACTGTTTTGTTTCACATACAAATTCTTAGGTTTCCATTGAACCGTAGTTTTTCCCAAAGAAAACAAGGAATACATTTAAATAAGAAAACCACATCAAAAGAAAAACAAGCGCCCTGTTATTAAATGCATCATTAACATGACTCGGAATTTAACATGTGAACTCAGGAATCATCTGACAAAACAGAACGAACGGGAAAAAACAGGCCTCAACATAAAAAAATACAACGCAACAGAACTCTTAGACGTACCGTAATACCTCAATGCAATGGTATGTAGCAGAGAAAAACAGCCACAAACTAAAAAGTGAAGTGACACCTGCATAAATGCAACAAAATAGTGCTGTGCGTGCAACGCATACAGACAGACAGGCAGGCACGCAGGCAGGCAGTCAGACGGTGTTGAATGGCGGCAACGTTTTCAACGACACCCAAAGCAGTTTTTTCTGTGTTTTTTTCTGTTTTTATTTGCGGCAATTTTATCGCATAAAATGAGAGAGAGAAAGAAAGAAATAAAAATAAAGGAACGAACGACAATAACAACAACAACGACAACGACAACTATTGATGACAGTTGAAAGTAATAAATTATAGAGAAATAATCTAAAAAATAAAAAGGAAACCAATGTGTGTGTGTGTGTGTGTGTTTATGTGTGTATGTGTATTGGGGTAAAGAAAAACAATTTTTTTTTCAAATGAAATGGAAACGAAGAAAAAAAAAGAAAACATTATCGTAACGTTTCCTTTTTGAACTCATCTATGGTTACCAATCCACATACACATACACTTGCAGTTACACATACACTTACACTTGCTTACACGTATAGATACGCACTCTTACTCGTACTTGTAGTCGACTTCGACACTCAATAATAGATGATGCAGATCTTTTGATAAAAATTTTTATTATTTTTGTATGTTTGTTAGTGTTGTTGTTGCTGTTTTTGTTTGACTTCTAAAGAAAATATACGTATGTACGTATAATGTTGCAAAATAGAGTACTTCTTGTACGTTTTACGTGTGGCAGCAAAAATAAAGTTTTTTTTTTTGGTTTTCATTGACGATCAACACCTTGATGTGTTGGAAATTTGTGTTGGCCAACGACCAACAGAAACCTCCTACTTTTTTTCTTTTCTGGCTTTACTTTTGAATTTTTTATGTTTTTTTTTTGTTATTGTAGTTGCCATCGGTTGAACTTTTTTCTTCCTCTTGCCCGTTAACAAATTTAAATTTAATTTTGAATGCAAATCTTTTTTTTTGTTGTTGTTTACAGGCAAATTGAATTGAAATCTTATGGTAATTGAAAGAAAAATAAGTTGCTTGACTTTTTTTTTTAAAGTGTCAATCGCTTCTATTGATTTGCAGCGAACATTTTGGCAATTGACTAATGGTTGTGCTAAGCGTCGGAAAGATAAAAGTTGAGAATTAGGTAGGCAGAGGTAAAGTTGGAATATATTGAAAAGAAGTCATTTGATTTGATTTAAATTAAGTAAGAATGAAATAAATAAAAACTCTTATTTCTTCAGGCAAAATAAACAGAAAAAATATGGAACAAGAGGTTTTTAATGGCTTTCAATTGATTGAAATATTAACCAAGTTAAAGTCGCCGTATTGTAGTAGGTAGTGTGTTGGCTTATTAGACGTAAGGCCACGGTTCAAACCCCAATGTCAAACATCAAATCGAAAATATAAAAAAATATTTCTTCGGCGGCTTCCTCTCAGCAGATTTCTGGCAAAAACCCTGAGGGCAAATAAAATTGCCATGAAAAGTTTTTCAAAAAATCTGACGTTCGGAGTCGACTTTAAACTGTAGATCCCGCCACTCATGTATAAAATTAACACACGCAACAAAAGTGGTGTGAGAAGCTAGGTCGTAATCCTGACTGAAGGGTTGTAATGGCCAATTATGTATGTATGTATGTTAGAATGATACCAGACAGGTTGAACAGCTTGTTCGCTCCATAGAAACACTTTTTCTTCAAACAAAATAAAGAAAAAAAAATATGGAAGAAGCAGTTTGGCTTTCAATTGATGGAAATATTAACCAAAAAACTATTCTTCACATGCAGCAGAAGTGGTATTTATTTCCAACAGGTACTTGACATCAGCTATCTCGTTGAAACTGCAACCTCACCATGGAAAATCATAGCCAACACAGATCCTAATTATAAGCTAAAAATCAACGTCAGCAATGAACTTCGTCATGGAGAGTGTTCTGCGGAAGTCGAGAGTGCCTCGCAATGGACACTATTTTGCAAAAAGCTTTCAAAAACATTGATATCATAGGGCGTATTAAGCGAGATGTTCTATTGAAAGGGAATCTATTAATATGGGTCTGGCAATAAATAAAGGCAAAACGAAGTATAGAAACATGCGGTGACAAGTAGGAACATGTGACGGCCGGCGACTATACTCTCGGTATAGCCAAGAAATTTATTTGTCTTGTCTGTGCCAATTATGTATGTTTGCGTATACGCCTTTACCATCAAAAATGGTGGCAGTCTGAAGATCAAGCGTAAAATCACTCTTGCAAACAGTTGCTACTATGGTCTCAATAGGCAATTGAGTAGCAGAGACCTCCCTCGTACCACAAAACTAATACTCTACAAGACGCTCATCCTCCCCGTAATTCTGTATAACGCAGAGGCATGAATACTATTAAGCACTGATGCAGCAGCCTTGAAAGTATTCGAGAAAAAAGTTCTGAATAAGATCTTCGGTGCAGTGCAAGTTGGCCGTCTAACAGTGAGTTGTATGAGCTACTCAACGACATTGACGTTATGCTGCGCATCCAGCGCCTGCGTTGCCTTTCGAATCGAGGAGGATGCTCCGGTGAAACTGGAATTCGATGCGTGGATTCACGGAAGCCCAGTCATCGATTTGTGTGACCAACTGGCGTAGGCGCTCAAGCAACAGAGGCGCCTGGCAAAATGTGTTACGGTAGGTCGAAATCTGTTAATCGGGTTGTTAATGGCCAACTAAGTAAGTAAATAATATAAGGCCTGTGTCCCATTTGCAAAATTTTGAATTTGAGAACGCTACCAATATAGATAAGGTTCACGAGTATCCAATGTATCTCAAAAAAGTCACTGTTTAGTCTAGATAAGGTCTAATGGTCAGAAGGTTAAGATTAATGAAGTGACTTTGAAGTCGCCGAAGTATAGTAGGTAGTGTGAATAACTAGCTTAGAAAGAAATGAAAATTGGATATGAATTTCGTTGTAGGAGTCCAGAATATGAATTTCTAATGTTTGGCAAATCCATGGCATGTTTATGTATTTTTAAGGCAGTTTTGCAAGCTCAACCATATTTAGATTCTATTCAACGATCACACACCGATACAGAACACATTTTTTTATTATTTTTTTCTTTTTTTTATGACCAACACTCAGAGGATGGCTTCCACACATGCAGTGCAATGGGTTGAAACTAGAAAAATATGTTATGGCAGGAGAGAATGAGGGAGTAGTATTCACAGGCACTAGATTTGAATTTCTTTTTATTATAAGTGACAGGCTAAAGAAAAGAACGAATTTAGTTTATAAAGCAGTATGCGATTCACTGGCCAATTGACTACAAACAGATGTTCTCAGCGAGAAAGACGAATGTTGCGTAGAAACTGGCCATTACAACCCTTTCGTCAGGGTTAGGATCTAGTGTCTCACACCACTTTATGTTGTGTGTGTTAATTTTATACATAAGTGGCGGGATCTACAGTTTACAGTCGAATCCGAACAACAGATTTTTGAGAAACTTTTCATGGCAATTTTTATTTACTCCAACATTTTTTGCCAGATATTTGCAAAGGGGAAATCGCCTAAGAAATATTTTTTCTTATTTCGTTTCGTTGGAGATGTCTGAAATGGGGCTCGAACCCTGGCTTTACGTCTAATAAGCCAACACACTACCTACTAGGCTACGGCGATTTCTTTAGAAAATTGATATGGACTCGTCTAAAATTGTTTCTCTCTCTGAATTGGAGACAATCATTCATTTTCTCCGAGAATATGTGCGTTTAGCGGTCAGATGGCTAAGGTTCGTTGGGGTGTCTTTCATCAATAAACTTCTCCATTTTGGAAGTAGCAGAAGGCGGAAATCAATCTTTCCCTGGTTTATTTGAATTACCTCACTAGTTGTAGTCTTAATATGAACACTGCTCGGCATTCGGGATTTTCGGTTAACAAGCCAACTGTTACAACCCAACCTATACCAACGAACAATATTATTTACCAGCCTGCAGAGCCTAACTCAGTCTAGTGTTACGATATGAGAAGAACTGGAAATCGGATAGAATAGATAGATTAAAGCATTTGTGAAACACTAATAACGGCATTGGAAATTTGCAAGCACGGCCATGAAAGAGTGGGTAATACAAAAGATCCTCGCCCACGGACTGACCAGAATATAAAGCACTGTTGTTTGGTAGTTTTATGGAATTTTGACACACTTTTGAGGCGGTCAATGTTCCTTTTTGGTATGCAGACTGGTCAGGAATTATCTGTTCGACAATCACTCGTCAATAAAGAATGCAGTTTGTACGTTTAAGACTGAATTTTGCTTCAGATTACGCTGTATTTAGACATGTCCTCTTTACAAGGACAAGAAAAATATTAACTTTAATGCTTCTGGATTCAGTTCTGGGGACTTCCATTTAAAACATTTTTAATTGTTGAACTGAGGATATCCAAGTTTATGTTTGTTTTTAAAGTCCTGATAGAATTCCTAAAAATTATTGGAATTCAGGAAGCTCGTATGCAAGCATACAAAAAGATATGTTTTGGGAAGGATGAAAGAGGGAGTAGTACTTGTGGACACTAGATTTGAATTTCTTTATAGCATAAGTGACAGGAAAAATCTCTGCAGGAAGGGAGTTCAACATATGAATGAAAGATTGAATTGTTTGTTTATAAAGCAGTATGCGATCCACTGGCCAATCGACCACAAACGGATGTGCACAGCGAGAAAGACGAGTGTTGCTTAGAAATACGTGATTCTCGAGAACAATTTCCCTTATTTGGCTTAAGACAAATCCATTGTATTAGCGATAGAATAGTGAAACACTAGCCACATTGCGACAATGCTGCAATAAATCAATAGAGTTGCATACCGTACCGTCAGTAATAAGCACCTCCCCCCCCCCCCCTATACGCGGTCGAGAAGCTTCAAAATAGATTTCGAGGCACAGGCCCATACCTGAGAGCTGTATTCCATTCTTGATCGGATATAAGTGGTGTAAGTAAGTAAGAAGATCAGTTGAAGTGAAGTATTTCTTGCACCATCTTAAGAAGCCGAGAATGAATACTCTTGTGAGTTTGACCGTGTATGTTGGGCTAAAGAGTTTCTGTTTGTTTCAGATTAGTTTCTACTTGGACTTGTCCTGTTGACAGTGACATGAGAAATATTCACTTTAATGTTTCTGGTTAAAAGCTGTGTGGGATTTCGTTAAAAAATTGTTGTATTGTTGAACTGAGGATATCCTAGTGTATGATAGAATTTCCATAAATTATTGGAATTCAGGCAGCTCATACACCGGCCCACAAGCGATTTGATACTTCTGCCCCATACTATAGAAATTGGAAAGGAAAACTCGCAATTTAATAAACATTTCTTGTAAGGTGTGCCTAATTTTAAGAAACACTTTAGGGACCTGTCACTTCCTTTCAGTCTTGTTTAAAATCAACATAGTTTTGGCTGCCACTATAACTTTAGGGAACTGTGACTTCCTTCCACAAGTAACCTACTTTTGCCTGCCACTATAACCATAGAAGGTCAGCGAACACATTTTGGTTTTTATTTGAGTTTTACGTTTACATATGTACATGTAGATATGGTTGTGCTGTTATTGTTAAATTTTATTAAATAAATTCTATTATGGCATGAAAAATTACAATAACAACAACAGTAATAACAACAAAATAAATATAATAAAACAAAATAAAATAAAAAACTTTCTCTTGGAACGATTTCTTCTTTTTTTCGGTGTTTTTTGATAAACTTTGTCCTTAACATGGTTATTTTTATTATACAAACTAATACGTATACAAATACACATTACACAGACAAACATTATGTATGCGTGTAAGTGTTCAGAAAATATATATTTTTAGTTCCTTTTCATATATTAAAGCTAAAATATGTTTCAAGCAAAACAAAAAAAAACGAACCAAATACACGCATAGTGCCCCCCCTTGGTTTCTCTACCTCCAGTAAACTGAACTTTAACAAACTGTTTCCTGTAAAGAAACTTTGTTTTCCTCGACAAGAACAAAAACAAAAAAATATTTTTTTTCTATTACGGAAAATAGAGAAAAATACACTGAAATAGAGAGAGAGAGAGAGAGAGAGAGAGAGAGAGAGGAAAATATAAGGAAAATTGTTAAAACATATTAGAAAAGTAAATTAAAAACACATTAAATACAGGCGCGTGTAAATTAAATCAAGACGAACTGCAAGAAGACATGTGAAAAAGGAAAAAAGTGGCAAAAATAGGTGGAGAAATTGAACGGAGATACGCGAAGTTGAGAAAAAACGGCAGATGAGAGAGTGAGTGTGAGAGAACAAGCAATAGCAAAAGTTTAGTTCAAAAGAAAAACAAGGAAAATTGCTAAAAATAACAGAAAAATGATTGAATAGAACATTACATATTACTATGTAATGCTTCTGTAGTAGTATGTGTGCCTGTAAAGCTAACAATAAGTTACACGAAGGCTTCCACTACCTCATATTCACCCACACAACACCGTGTAAATTAAAAACAAAATCGTAAGAAACTTTCAGGCGTCCAGTTACAGTGATATGGATACCCTATACCACCACAAATTGTTTCAAATGGAATCTGGGGACAACCAGGTATTAATTAATAGGATTACATCGTCCTGACAGATAATAATTCCACTCCAGATCCTTCATCCTGGAAGGTTGGACCCAATGTAATATTCAATTTTGAAACTGACGATGTCATACAGAAATCAAGTTTATTTTTTATTGAATACATAGGTTGGTCCATCAGGTACTTTCCCACCTTGCCATCTGTCTAGTGACTTGCCATTTATTCAGTCCGTTTGTTCAAATCACTATGTGCAACCATAAACAACGACGGGTGTTCGCTGAATAGGCTCTGGAGCAGCAGACAACTGACGCTTTTTGTATCGTGACTTGGGCGTATAGGACCTGAAGGTAAACGACCATAGACGCCTTTAGAGCACAGTAACATGTTCTCGCTAAATGTGATCTGGAGCAGCTGACAACTGACGCTTTTTGTATCGTAACTTGGGCATATAGGAACTAAAGGTAAACGGCCATAAACGCATTTAGAGCACACTACCATGTTCTCGCTGAATGGGCTCTGTTGTAAACTAATTTTCATAAAAAAAACATCTTCAGCGATGTGGCCCATTTATGGACGATTGGGTACATGAACATACAAAATTGTCGAATTTGAATCGATGCCAGTCCATATAAGATCCAAGAGCACCCAATACATTTAAAAAAGGCACTGTTTGGTATACAATATATGCTGGTCATGGATTTACAGATATTTCAGCACAGGATTGGTCAGGCCAACCGTATTCAAGTATGTTGGCTTGTTAAATGTGAGGCCACGGTTCAAACACCAGGTCAAACGTCTTCAACAAAACAAAACATGAAAAAATATTTCTTCAGCGACTTCCTCTCAGCAGATTTCTGACAAAAACTCTGAAGAGTAAATAAAATTGCCATGAAAAGTTTCTTAAAAATCAGTCGTTCGGAAACAACTTTAAACTGTAGGTCCCGCCACTCATGTATAAAATTAACACACACAACATAAGTCGTGAGAGAAGCTACGTCGTAATCCTGACTAAAGGGTTGTAAAGAACAACTATGTATGTATGTTGGCCAGGCCATCTTCTTATGGTTTCAACTACATGCCATACAGCTCGTGCGAAATTCGATATTTAGTGGGAGAGATTTGAGGGCATGGTGATTTCACATGTAGATGATGCCAATTGGCAACCCAATTTATCGATTTGACTCCTTTTCTTGTGTTCCTTTAAGGCCACATAAACCATGGCAGTTTGATTTATATGCCAGAATCATGGAAAAGAGAACATTTCTAATGTGCTATAACCAGGTTAGCCATTTAAACGATGTTATATTCCACACATAATGACCACAAGGGGTCTTAAGAGTCCTGTCAGGGTATTATGCGAAGGACTGAAGTCCTTCGTCAATAAACAAATTGGGTCTTATCAGTTCAGCTTTATGAAAAGACGTCTGCTGCCATATGCTAGAACCTGTTTTATATGCCAGAATCAAGGAAAATTGGACATTTTGAATGAGCTGCACCCAGAAGAGCCGTTTAAACGATGTTATATTCCATACATAATGGCCTCAATACGTCTTAAGGTTACTGCCAGCGTATTATGTGAACAACTGAATACACTCGTACACGAATTGGAACTTATCAGACGACCTTTAGACCTGAAAAATTCACTGCCGCTAAATGCTAGAGAAAAGCGATGAAAACGAAGTCTACACCAGTTATCTTTGGTCGATCTTCGATGGTGTAATAAGAGATCTCTTCTCTGCAGCAATAATAGTATTTCCACAAAGAGAAAAGACAGCTTCGGCATTTGAACAGTTCAACCTCTTCAACTTCGTTATTGAGCGCGTTATACGGAAGGTGGGATTTCTTCGCAATGACATTAGCATAGAAAAAGAGACCAAAATCAAGTACAGTCATCCATAACTATGGACATGCGGGATTACAATTTATGGCCGATAACTATTTCTTAAGTCCTTTTACGTTGGTTCAGTTACAAGCTAAATATTACTCAGGATTGCTCTTGCCAACAAGTACTACAATCCAAAAATAGTTGAGTAGCAGAGACCTCTAACTCTAAACAAGATCTTCAATCCAGTCTGAGGTGGTAATGATTTCTAAATCCGAAACAACGTAAGTTATACGAGTTACGTCCTCAAAGATATGGACGTAGTTCCACGCTATGGGCATGACGACATCATAGAGTACGGCTTTGTTTGCATTGTAGGGACTAAATTAAGGAAGCGCTGATAACGATTAGTGTAGGCAACTGGTGCTTTAACGAAATAGAGGGGCCTGAAAGGAAGTGCAAAGGCAGGCCGAAATTTGACAAAGGACTATTTAAGGAATTGACATTTGCTCGGGCATCAGTGCATCGAATTCTAATCATGCCCATGATTGCCCATGACATTTTGACGGGTTCGTAGAAATTTTGTTTCTGCTATGTAATCTTAAATTTTGCAAGTAATTCATGTTTTAAATCCACGGGAATGTTTCTAATTTTTATCGGCTCCCTTATATCCGAATCATAATCGAAGTACTGTATTTAGATGTGAACCTAAATATGTCGAAGCTATTCCCATGTTTATTTCAGTTCCATAGCCTACTGTCTAGCTTGGATTACCAGAAAATTAGAAAGAAATTATTATCCCTACTTTAAATACAGAATTTTAACGAAGAAAATATTCTTCAAGGACAGCTTTCAGTTCATTTAGTGCCATAAGATACAAACATCAATACAAGGTTGGTAGTGGTGTAGAGTACACAAACGTCTGTTTCGTTGCTTCTTGCCAAAGTCTTTAGACGTTTATAGTACAGGACTACAGGAGAGAAAAAAGCTTTAAGAATTAAAAAGTTGAAATTTCTCTACGCTATTGTAATATGTCTTGTGTTTGAAGGAATATAAAGACAGAAAGAAAGAAAGTAAGAAAAAAAAATTGAAAATAATGTTACTGACTGGCATAGAGAAAAAAGAGAATAGAAAACTGAATGAATGAAATACATAAAGACTGAATTATTTACCAAGTTTTTGTTTTTACTTCAAATTTTCTTTTTTTTTTCTTTTTTTTTTCATTTCCTTTGTTACATTTTATTCAAGGTAAAATGTAAGCAAGAAAAGCTAAGAACTTCTATTTAACTTTTCCATTTACGACAAACAAAAAAAAAACCGAAAGAAAAAAATGAAAAATTTTGCGAAATGTTAAGACGTTGATAAAAATAACACACATACACAGCCACACATACACACACTAGATGAAAAAAAATAAAATAAAATTGTTGTCTAAGACAGCTTTAAAATGATTTTTTTAAATTAAATTTTACTTTAATTTTAAAGAAGATTCTTTCTCTTAAAAGCAAATTTTATAGAATTTATGGAAATAATACAAGAGATCATACAACAATGTTGCAGCAACATGTTGAAAACTTAATGTTTCAAGCACAAAAGGTTAGTCCAAAGTATAGCAAGGATGCAAACCAAAGTTTATGTCAGAAATGATGCAGAAAAAACGCCTGATAAATGAATAATTTTCAGCTACGTATTGTTAATGAAGGCAATAAAATGGCCACGTTTTTAAAGCGGATAGAGATTGGTGATAAAGAGTGGTTTCTTTGTGAATGCTTAAATTGGTGGCAGATAAGCCTAGCAGGAGATCGTGTGGCTGACAGCTCCTATTTAACTATATATACTATACTATACTATACTATACTATACTATACTATACTATACTATACTATACTATACTATACAAACTATACTATACAAACTATACTATACAAACTATACTATAATATACTATACTACACTATACTATACTATACTATACTGTACTATACTATACTATACTATACTATACTATACTATACTATACTATACTATACTATACTATACTATACTATACTATACTATACTATACTATACTATACTATACTATACTATACTATACAAACTATACTATACTATACTATACTATACTATACTGTACTATACTATACTTTACTATACTATATTTAACTATATACAGAATTGATTTTGGAAACAGTTTTCCAACTAGACTTAGTAACAGCATTAAATGAAACAACATAGAAAAGTCGCCGTAGACTAGTAAGTAATGTGTTGGCTCATTAGACGTAAGGCTACGGTTTAAACCCCATGTCAGATATTTCAATCAAAACGGAGTAGGAAGAAATATTTTTTCTGCGAAAACCTCTCAGCAGATTTCTAGCAAAAACTCTGAAAGTAAATAAAATTGCCATGAAAAGATTCTCAGAAATCTGTCGTGTGAAGTCGACTTTAAACTGTAGGTCCTACAGTGGTGTGAGAAGCTAGGTCGTAATCCTGACTTAAGGATTGTAATATCCAATTATGTACGTATGTTATGTAACTTTTTTAAAAGGAGGACCACTTTGTGGCATATGTATGGGTCAAGTTAAGTACTTGGGACAGGAGCGACAGTTTTTGGATCCAGATTCATATACATTGCAGATATATCTTAAGAAGAACTCTGTGGAATCGAAAGATGTACTTCATTTAACTTGGATAGACATTAAGGACGTCATCCGCGCTCTTGACTCTTATGAGGTTTAATCAGGGCACTCGACTCTTATATATTCGGTTAAATCGAAGATAGTGTGGGTAGGTTATCCCCTGCTGGGAATTCTAGCAAAGATAAACATTACGAAATAATGAGAAAGAGAGCTTCCACGGCGTTGATGAGGCCAAAACCTTTTCGTGGAATAAAAACAGATCTCTTAGAAGGTACACTTGATGAAAAGCAAACAAAATGGATTTGAGGCAATCGAAACTTTTGTATGGAAATTACAATGAAAGAAGATTTGAATCAAGCGTCAGACTAACCAGTACTAATCTGAAGCTTATAGCCGGTCTTTAGGCAGGGAAAGCTTGTTGAAAACTGATAAAGGAGCAATGATTACATATCAGTTCGTGGACCATGAAATGGCGATTCCGTTTTAATTTTCACCTAGGTGATATAGGGGAAGCTAACACGCAGATAAAGTCACCGTAGTCTAGTACGTTGTCGGTTGGTTGTTCAGATATCTCGAACAGAATGAAATATGAAAAAATATTTCACTCAGCAACTTCCTGTAAACGGTCTTCTAGCAAATTAATGTAATTGCGTTGAAAAGTTTCTCAAAATATCTGTCGGTCGAAGTCAACTATTAATGTAAGTCCTGCCACTCATGTATAAAATTAAGCTACAGCGTAATCCTGACTGAAGGGTTGTAATGACCAATTATATAAGTGAAGAAACGATAAGTCACATGAATTCGTGGCATATTAAACGGACACAGGCGATATAGGTGAGGCTAACACCTCGATAAAGCCGAAGTAGTGTAATAAGTTTTACGTAGACTTATTAGATGAGAGCTCATGGCTTAAATCCCGGCTCAGATGTTTCGAACAAAACGAAATAAAAAAATATTTCTTTCAATAACGACCTGTCAGTCTTCCAGCAAAACCGCTGAGAATTAATGAAATTGAAGTGAAAAGTTTCACAAATTTATTGTTCGGGGTTGACTTTAAACTGTAGATCCCATCAGCGGGATATAAAATTAACACGCATAACATGAGTGGTGTAAGAAGCTAGTTCGTACTTCTGTCTGAAGATTTTTAATGATCAATTAAGTATGTAAGTAATGCACCGATAATTCTAATATTCCTTCCTATATCTGCCGTAGTCTAGTAGGTAATGTGTTGGCTTATTAGACGTAAGGCCTCAGACACTAAAACGAAAATATGAAAAAAAATATTTTTTCGGGGACTTTCTCTCAGCAGATTTCTGGCAAAAATTCTGAGAGTAAATAAAATTGCCATGAAAAGTTTCTAAAAATCGGTCATTCGGAGTCGACTTTAAACTGTAGGTCTCGTCATTCATATATAAAATTAACACATACAGTATAAGTGGTGTAAGAAGCTATGTAGTAATCCTGACTAAAGGGTTGTAATGACTAATTATGTATGTATGTATGTGTGTCCTACTCCTTATTGGATTAAGCAATTGGATTATGCAAACGTTCCTCTATTCGGCATCGCTTTTGCCTACCACACTAGTTGATAGAAATGTGAAATGTTTTCCTATATTTTCGTTTAAAATGTTGCACAACATTTTTGTTGCATATAAAATGTTGCTAAGCATATAAACAATATTATGTTAACATTTCTTAAGCTCTAGTTGTCATCAGACATACATATGTAGGCCATTAGTGATGATGCATAACTAACTTGAAGTATTTCTTAAGCTCTACTTTACTTATCATATGTGGGTCATTAGTGCTAATGCGTAGAGATAAAAACATCTTTTTAATTAAACATTTTATTTTATATGCTGCTGTATTTCAATGTTTATTTGTATTTTGTTGTTTTGAGGATGGCTGTTGTTATCGGTAAACCTAGAATTTAATTTAAGAAAAAATTTAAAATTAACCAAGCACACTTATACAACAATGAATGGCTTAGTTTATAAGAGTTGAAGTTGAGGGAGACAAACAAATATAAATAAAATTTCTACGGGTTTTCAATTTGTGTAACTGAGAAGAAGGGGTTGTTTTTTAAATGTTTTTATCAATTTTATGGCAATTTAATTGAATTTAAAATGCATTTTTAAATTGAATTCTAATTTTATTTGTAATTTAAAATAAATAAAAATTATTTTTTTTCTATTTTTTGAAACAAGAAAAAAACCAAACCCACAATTTATTTATCGATATCGATAACCAATTAAAGAATTATTAACTGAGAATGTTTTCAAGGGTTAATGATGATGGTGGTCTCTTGACAATCAAAGAAGGAAAAAAAATTAAATTTGTATTTAAACTGTTTAATTTTCATTCTTCCTCTGTGTTTGTGTATCTCTCTGCCTCTCTCTCTATCGCTTTAAGTGCCTTAAAGTTTTGTTTTATTGTTGTTGCAAAGTTTTTCTCCTAGAGGTAGAGGTAATTAAAAATGTACACACACAAATGAATAGTTTTTATCATAAATCTTTTACTCACTTACACTCACTCATTCACTTACTCACTCGCTCACACTTCATTCTTCAATAAACACAATAGTTTGATAAGAGCATAAGGAAAATAAGCACAGAAAGAGAGAGAGAGTGAGAGAGAGTTGGAAATAAAATAAACTTTTTCAAAGCAACCAGGTATGGCAGCCTTCCTGCAAAGTTTTATTGTGTTGTTTAGCTTTTCCTTACGTTTTTTTCTTCTTGTTTTTCTTTTGCATTTAATTTTTTTTAAATAAAGAGTGCAAAAGAGATAGTAAAAGAGAGTAAAAATTAAATGAATGTTTAACAATTAAAAATAGAAACTTTGGAAACAAAACTACACACAATGCAACATGAAAGTTTTGCAACAAACTCAAGGGCATTAAAAGAAAGAATTAAAAGAGCAAACAAATGATGTTTTTTTTAAATGATCATATCCGTTCTTGCGTGTGTACCATTTAAACTAAATCTTATATGACCATGAAAGAAATTCTAGAAATTATCAAAGACTCCTTAATTAATAAAAATAATAAAATGAACGAATTTGAGAAATACTGCTTCCCGGGGTTTTTTTTTGTTGATATCATAAACTACTCAGTTCCTAACCTAGAATATCCTGGCGGTTATCACACTTCCCCAACGTTCTGAGTTAACAGTTACGGTTAAAAATTCTTCCTAATGATACCTCCAGAACATAATGCACACGCAGCATACACCTTTTTCCGCATTTAATTGTTTTTTCAGGGTCCCTTCGGAGTTCTCTAAGCCGTATATGTCACAATTTTGCTGTTGACGTAACCAGAAATTAAAATGAGTTTCATAGCTGATGTAATTTGTTTCGAAAAATCAGCATAGGAAGCCTGTTGCTCTACCACCAAATAAACATATCTAAGGTGTTATAAGTATATTGGATATGAAAACCAAAATCGCTCCATTAGTCTAGAAAAGTAATCTAAATGACTCCATTTTCCTTCCAAACTTGTTTAGAAACGTAGAGGGGAATAGGGACCTTTTGAACCTATGTGAGAATAGCTTCTCATACAGTATAAGCCTCAAAAACCTCTACCGACTTCAGTAAAAACCATTGAGATGATTACAGTAATCCTTCGATTTACGTCGCCTCGATTAACGTTGATTCCATATACGTCGTCAAATTTTTTGTTCTCTCTAACTTCAATTTGCGTCGTCATTCGATCTACGTCGCCTTTTTTTGGAACCAACTGCGACTTAAATTGAGGGGTTACTGTATCTTTTTTATGTTCCTTTGTAGTACGAGCAATATGAAATTCGATTTACGTTGTTTCGATTTACGTCGCCTTTTTTTGGAACCAACTGCGACGTAAATCGAGGGATTACTGTAAATATTGGAAGAGACGTCCGAACGGTCGCCTTATTGAAGTTAAATCTCTTAAATTAATTGTGATTTATTTACTCTGCTTCATGGGCTTATACAGTAAAATTGCGTCATCAAAATATTCTGTTCGGACAACAGTTCACCCATATGCCGATCGCCTTAACTGTCCTAGTGAAAGGAATATTTGCAATGTGGTGAATAACTTCGAGTTGTCTGCTACAGAAAACGTTGACGAAATTCAAGATCTGCGAAAACATACGTCAGAGTGTGCAGGAGAATTCATGACAGTCTATTATGTGTCACTCACACGAGCTTGACCTGTTGCAGATCACAACCTGGCTAATGCTGCAAGGTAACTTGAAGTCACCATAGTCTAATAGGTAGTGTGTTGGAGTAATAGACGTGAACCTCGGTTCAAAGCTCATGTCAGTCTCCAAAAAAAACGAAATATTACAAAATATTTCTTCGACAAATTCCTCTCAACAGATTTCTGGCAAAAAATCTGCGATTGAAATAAAATTGCCAATGAAAAGTTTCTCAAAAAATCTGTCGTCCGAAATCGACTTTAAATTGTAGGTTCAGCTATTCGTGTATAAAATTAACACACACAATATAAATGGTGTGAGAAGCTAGGTCGTAATCCTGTCTAAAGGGTTGTAATGATCAATTATGTATGCATGTCACAAAAGCTCGGGCTTTTGCAGATTACAAATTGACTAATATTGCGTCGTAACTAGGGCCTGCTGCCGTACAAAATTCTACTGATCCAGAAACTGCGGGTCAACGACCACAGACAACAGCTTAATGGGCTCTGAACCGGCTTACCCTAGTCTTCATTGAAAAATCATGTTCAGCGATGAGGACCATTTCTGGATGAATGAGAACGATGTTGGCATGTGATGACCTCATCACTATTAACGGTGAGCACTATAGGTTGATTTTTTGGCATGGAAAAGATAATCTGGATACCAACGATATGCTCATGCCACATTTGATATTCTGCGTAAGAGGGGTGAGAGCATGTTCAACGCTCATAAAGGTTATGTAAACTGACCATCGGTATCATGAACCCGTTAAACTTTTTCTTGTAGGATCCCTCCAGGTGTAGGCGAATAAGCCACAAACAACAGCGAATCCTCAAAGCCCTTGCCATCGATCAATTCCGATTTAATATATGCTCCACAAGGGTGGCAAATTTAGCACTTCGCATGCACTTCACCCAGAGAAGCCGAACATTTTATTCCACCCTTAATGGCTTCAATATCTCTTTCAAACGAATAAAAAATGTCGATGATGATAACGATAACACACACTTTATTTTATTTAAATTATAAAATAGAAAAAGCTTAATGAAAGACCCTATACATTGAGGAAAAAACATAATTTTCGCACAATTAGCAACACTAAGGCAACAACAGACATAATGGGGATAAGGCTGGCAAACAAAACCAAGAACAGAAACCCAAAGAAAAAAAAACTGTCACAAACACTATTTAATGAATAAGCAAAACGGTAAAGACAACACACACATACACACTCTCCTACTCTCTCTCTCTCCCCATTTTAGAGAGCTTAACAGTTTTGCGTTTTTGTATAAAACAACACACACACACACACGCAATCATATTCAAAGTAAAGGAATGCGTTAAATGTCAAAATATAATGACAAGCAAAACAGACAATTCGGAAAGGAATAAAAACAGACAATGACAACTTGGACAACAACAACAATAACAGCAACAGCAACAATAAAGACAACAAAAACAAATGAAGAAAAAGCAGCAATAGCAATAGCAACAGCAACAGCATTTAATAACAAATAATACTCATGTATGTGTGTGTGTGTGTTTGTGCTGTTAGTTACTGCTGTACAAATAAGACTACGAGTGTTTAGTAAAAAGGGGGAAGTTTATTACCATAACAGCAACAACCAGAACAACATAAGCATTAGCATTTAATATTTAGAGAGTTTTAAAAATAGAAACGAAGAAGAAAAACGAAACATTGCAAACAGTCAGCCACACAATGTATGCTAGAAGTGCAGAGAGTTGCAAATTAACACACAGTGAGAGGTAGAAGAGAAAGAAATAGATAGAGAGAGAGGAAGAGAGAGTGAGCGTTTGTTTGAAAAAAAGGGAGTATAATTGTGCTTATGATAGAGGAGGAGGGTGTAAAAGTGCGTAAGGTTAGGATGACACTTTTTCGGCAGACAATAACAACAAATGCTTACGAAATACACTGTTGCTTTGCTTATACGCGTATTGTTTTTTTAAGGCAATCGAATGTACGAGAAATTTGCAAACAATTTTTAGGGAAAAATAGCCATAAAAGCCTTACTTTTAAGCCTTTAAACCTTTTGTTTAAAGGAAATTAAACAATTTGTTTTATTTATAAACAATTTAATTACCTGCTAATGTAAATTAAAACAATTTTTTTAAGAATTTTTTTTAATTGATTTTTTCACACACAAATCCCATACACTTTAAAACATATTTCACTTCACTTTTTCTTTTTGTAATTTTCAATATTTTTTTTTCAATTTTCCGTACACTTCTTTTTATTTATTTCTTCATTTTTCTTTTCAATTTCTTGCAATTACGTCAATATGTATTGGTTAGATTTCTTTAAACAACAGAAAAATTCTTTCGTTACGTTTATTTACGTTTAAAAAAAAAACAACGCGACACGTTTCTACATCAAGAGTTTTATAACGACTGGTGTTTTTTGCAATTTCCGTTTCCTTGGAGTACGCAAAAATTATGAGTGTTTTACTCTCAATACGACTCCCTACAAAACAACAACAACAACAACAAAAAAAGACACACGTAAAAATAAAACAACAACAACAACATCACGAACATGTAAGCTAGCCAAGCCAAGCCAAGCAAGCATATTTTCCCTACAAAAAATTTTCCTCTTTTGAAAGCACAATTTAGGCGGCATTTACATATGGTAGTTGTTGCTCCATACAAATACAACAACAACAAATTTTTACAAACCATTTTAACACAAATGGAGTTTTTGTAAAGTAACGTTATTTAACATTTGCATACAATATAAAGAGCAAATAACGTTTATAACGTATGCTCTCTTGCTCTTAAATTTTTCTAGAATTTCTCTTTGTATCACAAAAATACCTGGAAATTATTTACATTTTGTTTACATTTTAACTCTCCTCTCTTCATTTATTGTTTGTGTTGTAATTATTCCAAAAACAGTTTTCTATTCTCTCTTGTACTCTTAAGCTAATAACGTTGCTTTATTAAACATGGAAACTTAACGAAGCTAATATTAACACAATTCTCTTGTTCTCTCGGTCTCTGTGTTTTTCTTTTCTGTCTCTTTTGATAACAATTTTCATTTTATAACGTTTTAAAGAGTTTTGTTTTTCAATTTTTAGTTTTTCTTTTAAAGAAAAAAATTCTGAAATAAAAACAAAATTTCGAGAGTATTTTGTAAAAGTTTGTTGGACTCCTTTTTTCAAGAGTTTTTATTTTGTATTTGAGAGTTTGGTTTTTGTTTTTCTTTTATTAATGTAATGTATGTATGTGCGTGTGTGTTTGCGGGTTTTCCACCATATTTTTACCTTCTTTTTATTTATTTGGTTAAAGTTTTTGATTTGTTTTTAGAGTTTTAGTAACCCTGTAAGGGGCTGTTTAGGGGGGCTTAATAAGTTTGAAGAGTTTTTTTTATAGTATTTAGGAAATGGCCGTAAATTTATGAAAAATTATACTAGAAATACAAAAAAATAACATCAAAAAGGATTAAAAGAAATTGCCTGGCACTTTAAGCAACGAAAAAATATGTGGATCTGATTATATGTTAAGCTTCAAAGCTAATTCTCTAGTCGTAGCTGAATTGCGTGATCCGGATTGTATTGACAAATGACAATTTAACCATCAAATGGACATAACCTCACTTCTTCCACAATTGGTTATTACAACTCTTTAGTCAGCACCTTATGCCCTGGTTTCTGACACCGTGTTATGTGCGTTAATTTTATCCATGATGGTCGAGATTTTAGATTAGATTCTGAACTACAGATTTGAGAAACTTTTCATGGCTAATTTTATTTACACTCAGAGTTTTTGCCTGAAAACTGCTGAGCGACATATTTCGTTTTGTTCGAGTCTGAGCTGGGGTTTGATATACGGGCTGTCGTCTAAAATACTCTTGCTTACTACATTACGACGACTACAAGATATCAGTTGTCCTAATATAGCGAAAGCTTCAAACTAAAATTCAGGAAAATTTACAAGGCGAACATGTAGGTTTCCCACCAAACAAGAGCTATTTTGAGCAAGCCAACACTCTATGCACTACCAAAGAATAATCTCTAGAATGACCTACTTCTCTGTACATACTGTTTGTAGTTTTCAAGAAAGCCATCGATACTGTTATACGAACTGCTATATGGAAAGCATAGAGAAGTGAAAGTGTACTCCACATAATATGTAATTACAATCATCAGAGCTATGTATATATGTATATACAAAGGTACAGAAGTCTTAGTTCTTCACAACAGTAATATCAGTCAAGCACTTTACAAAATTACTTCTCAGAAACTCACAAATATTCGGACGAATCAAACAGAAAATATTTAAGGTTTGTGTAATATCAACTCCATTGTACGAAAGTACGAAACTTGGTTTGTTTCAACCATTTCAGGGTTTCAGACTCCGATACAGATTATTCTATACAAACATGATTCTCTGTGAACTTTTCCAATGAGAAACCCATAATAAAACCAATAAAGCTCAGTAATTGGAGTTGAAGTCGCCGCAGTCTAGTCTGTGGTATGTTGTCTTATTAGACGTGAGGTCACGTTTCAAAGCCCAGGTCAGAAATGTTCAGCAAAAACGAAATATGAAAAAATATTTCTTCGACGACTTCCTCTAAGCAGATTTCTGGCAAAAACTTTGAGAGTAAATAAAATTGTAAACTTTAAACTGTAGGTCTAGCCACTCATGTATAAAATTAACACACACAACATAAGTGGTGTGAGAACCTAGGTTGTAACCCCCGATTGTGAATTGAATTGTACTCTTTCGAAATGAGTACAGATGATGTCGCCAGCATGTACAGTTTCAAATGAGCTCAATAAGATGCAAAAAAGATAGTCGGTTGGCTTGAATTCATGTACGCGCTGTGATGCCTTGAGCATGGAAACCAAAATCCTTACGTAAAATTTTTTCATTTAGACGAAGGACAATGACCAACAAGTTGAGAACTACGACGAATTGACAATTCGATGTCTACTTTAAGACATTGTAATGCAGCGGTAATATGCTCTCCGATACGTCATTTCTTTGGTATGTTTCGAATCGAGAAGTGTAAAATTGGTGTAAAACCATGCAAAAACTGTACGAAATGCTTGCTTATTAGATTGTTTAATGGATGAAGTCTAATTGTTAGTGTGTTGGCTTATTACGCGTGAGGCCACGGTTCAAACTCCAGATCGGACATCTCGAAAAAACGAAATATTTCTTCAGCGGCTTCCTCTCAGCAGATTTCTGGCAAAAATTCTGAGATTAAATAAAATTACCATGAAAAATTTCTCAAAAATCTGTCATTCGGATTCGACTTCAAACTGTAGGTTTCGCCACTCATGTACAAAATTAACTCACACAACATAAGTCGTATGAGAAGCTAAGTCGTAATCCTGATTGAGGGTACGTGTGTGTAAATGAACGCAGTGCTCTATGGACTTTACGAAATGACTGAGGGCCTATTTTTGTAAGACAAACATGAAAAACACAAATAAAAACACTCAATTTTGTTCCTGTTTCCCTTACAAACAGACAAACAAATGTAATCGCTTGTCTTACAGAAGTAAATTTTAAAGTAAATTTCCACAATTTTGAAGCGTTGCTTTGTCTGATCAGAAATGTCATTACAGTTTAACTTACTCAGCTCCTGCATCGTTGTTATCAATGCTGAGAGTTCTGATACAGCTAAAAAAAGAATATACCCGATATTTTGTTGTTTTTCACGAGGAAAACTCCTAGCATTTAGGACATTAAGGAAATTATAAAAACGAATTTTTTTAGAGGTTAGTTTTAAAAGTTTTATTGAAGATTTGTTCCTTATAAAGATTACTTTTGTTTTTCATTAAATGCTCGTTGATTTTAAATTGAAAAATGGGTAGAAAATAATACAAAAAATTAAAATTCCAAATTAAAGACTAAATATTTGAACTGAAGTCTTAATAAAAAACCAAAAAAAAAATTGTTTCTTTGCACTGTATACCGAAAAACAGAAAAATATTCTTTTTCCCCAATTTTTCCTTTTTTTCTTGTATTTTTCTTTTCATTTTACCAGAGTATAACGTTATTACTACAAACTACACCTGTCCATTAAATATTTAATATTATTGATTACATTTTGTTACCTTTTTTCCTTTTGTTGCTTTTGCTGTTGCTACTACTAAAGTAGCAAAACATTTAACTCTCCAAAATAACACACACACGCAATAACAACAACAATATAAAGGTAAAAATGAAACTCCATCGTTTGAAAAAGAGCTGCTTTATAACGGCGAAAGTGATTGTGCATATGACTCAGGGATGGAAAAGTTGGTACAATTGTACTTTTTTAGCACTATTTGGAAGTTAAAAACATCATAGCACCTCAATGACTTATTTAGCACTATTTAAAAATTTTCCCTAATCCCTCCCTACAAAGGGAGAAATAGACTGTTTGCTTCGACTGTCTCCAATTTAATCCAAACAAGGAATTTATTGAAGTCATTAAATTCGTGTAGCTACAATTTTGAAATAACAAATAGTTTGCTAGCAAAAAATGTATCATATTTAAAATTTAGAACTGATAAAATTTTGTATTCCTTTATAGATAAGTATTAAAGTAAGTTGTTAAGTTTACCTATTATATAAACAAGTACTTAGTACAAAGAAACTGCAATGTACTTTTTTGTTAAATTTTATGTTTTTTTTACGCATATGGGGTGCACAAATGAGTATATGTTTGTAGTCTGAGCAATTTAAATTTAGTACTTAACAAAATAATATAAATTTCCGAACTAAGATCAAATTCTAAGAAAAAACAATCAAGAGGAAAATAACTCGGATGTACTCAATTTTGCACCATTCCAAAATTTTAGGGAATACGAGTATTTTTAATATTTAGTCCAAAAACCCTTGTTATGTAAAACCTTATTTACGCGACTTAGCATGCTCTCTACCAAATTCTCTATAATTTCTTTCGGAATATTTGTCCATTCCTGATGACTCCGTTGCCAAAGCTCACCTAAATTGGTTGGGGCTGATCAGTACTGTCCCAACCGTCTCTTCGCGAATGACCACAAATTCTCAATTGGATTGGGGTCGGGACTTTGTCCAATTTCTGTGTTCTCTGGCAAACTTTAATAGTGCCTTTACATTTTTACCCGAAAGTGCAGGTTTTTTTTTGAGTGCCGAGGTATAGCCAATATCTTTAAGAGCTCTACTTGCCGTCCATCGACTAACGGTTTTCCCGATTGCCAAAAAGCTCCTTTGGATGTTAAAAATGTGTTCATTTTCATTTTTGTTAGCATGAAACGAGCATCCGCATTCGATAGTAGTTTTTTACGACGTCTGTCTTGAAGCTAGGGAACAACAGACCGTTTTTGGACTCTGATGACTACTGACTGACTAACTCCAAGTTGTTTACAAATTTCCCTGGTAGAACGGTCACTTTCAGTCAAAGCTACAGTACTATCTTCAGTTGTTTCTTCATTTTTTAATAGAAATTGATTTTTGTTCGATAAGTTGCAAAACATAGTCGCTCAACGAGATTAAGTAATTAATATTGTTCACACGAGTGAACAAATACACAACCCTAATCCTGCCTTCCAATATCCCTTACACACATAATGACAATAACATCTCTAACAAACATCATATTCACAATAACACATATACATACACACATTCATCAACACTGTTTCATCAACACCTTCAACATAATTATTAGGATCATTGGTAAATCAGTTGATTATCGATCTTCAAATAACAACTACCCACCAAGCCTTACGCGTGTGAACTAAATTATATAGTGAAAATTAATTATAATAATAAATAATATTGTGAAATAACAAACATTGTGAACATTAACAGACTTAAAAACATATTTCGAACAATTGTGAACAAATTACATATATTATAAAACAAATACAAATAAATACGTTTATAACGTTTTTGAAAATACATACAAATAAAACAACACTAATATTTATTTATTAACCTAAAACATGTATATATACAATTAAAATATAAAAGGTTTGTGCATTATATACCCTACCCCTCTTACCCCCTAAAACTAACCCTACCCTATAACCCGTCCGTTCAAATATTAAACTAATATTTTCTTAAAAAGTCAAAGTAGTGCAAAAACATGAAAAAATAACGATAGTTTTTGATTTCGTGTTTGCAAACATATCATAAAATGGACACTTGCAAAATTGAATAAATGCGAGTTGATTTTGCTTTGTTCGTTTTTTTCTTAGGGCTTGATGATTTCTAACTTTTGAAGTTTTCTTTATTACTTTTAGTTTTATTCAATAAAAAGCGTCCAAAATACAAACATGTATCCATTTGTGCACCTCACTGTATGTACATAAATATATGTATGTAAAATGAATTGTCATTTATATTTTTATTTAATTTTTAATAAAAAAGTTTAATAAATAAAAAAAAATGAATTTAGTACAATCGGGCTGAAAAAAGTACAATTTTTTGTGAAAGTTAGTACAATTTGTTAAGATCAATTTCCCATCCCTGATATGACTCCAATGCTCCCTCTCATTGAATAAATTCTATAGAAATTATACTCTTTGAAATGTTTACGAAAACAAAAACATACAAAAAAAACTCTCTTTTACTCTCTGTTTGTTTTACAAATTAGTTGTTTACAAACAACCGTTTTTTTGTTTTCTTCTTCTTGACGATGTTCATTTCACAAGTGCAAGTGCCGGCAATTTGATAACACAATGTAATGTTATTATGGACTGTTGAGCTCTACGCTCTGTGCTCTTTAAGTAAATACTACCATCGTACAGAGAAGACATATACGAAGAGCATTTGGAAATACATATGTGCTCTTGCTGGATGTATGCATGTGGGTTTTGTGAGTACAAAGAGATTTGCTTGAAATCTAATAAGATGTCTACTTAAAAGAGAGACAAATGTAAACACAGAATAATGAACGCACACGAACATAAAATTCTTTTCATGTGTAAGTAAACACGAAGTAAAATGTATTTCTAACCAGCAGCATAATTCTACAAGAGATATGTGAGACTCTTTAAATGTTTAAAATTGTGCAGACACTACTGCACAGCGTATAAGAGTTTGTTTAAAAATTTGCAGAAGTTTTTACTGTTAAATGTTTACAGAATGGCTGTCTCTCTACTTAATTTTACTGTTAAATGTTTACATTACGGCTGTGTCTCTGTTTTCCAATTGAATTTTATTTCTAAAGTTTTTAACAGTATTTAGCTTAACACAGCCTAAAGTTACTTTTTCAGAAACAAAATGGCAATGAAACACAGTTGTATTCTGTTATAATTAAATCTCTGTTAATATTATATACTGTAATTACTAGCAGACCGTATTTATAATTTAATTGCTGGTATTTTATTGCTACGGTTGTTACAACAATGGGGACTCTGGCCATAAAATTTTTAAAAGTGCACTTTAAAACCACATATACAGTGGTGGCCTTATAATTAGAAACGATGTTTCTGGAACAGAGTTCTCTGGAGTGACGAATCTAAGTTTATCTTGTCCCAATCTGATGGAAAAACGTATGTAAGACGTCCTCCATTTGATCCCAGGTACACAGTGAAAACTGTAAAACAAAGTAACAAACTTACATGTTGCTAAGTCGTTTCTAATGATAAGGTCACCAATGTATTTTAAATTAAACGTCCACCATTAAAATAGTGTAGGTTAGCTGAGAAGGACAAGATCTCGTATTAAATATGCGGCTTCCAAAGCACTGTTTCAGTTCCCTTTAAACATGTAAAACTATTACTGACACTATCGTACACAATCATAGGGAGATTTCAGTTCATCGATTAATTTCTAGAAATTTTGATATTCTTTTGGCAAACAATTTTAGGAAATAGCTGTTGAAGTAATAAAAATCTGCTAGTCCTCTGGTCATCCTTTATTCATTTATGCAGAAACTTATCACTTAACAAAATCTTTAATCTTTAAGATTATAAAAAAAAATGCAATGTATATGACCTACATGAGTTATAATAAACTCACCTTTAAATGAATTCCATATACACATACGAGATGTCTTAGTTGGGGTTTCAATCACGACCTGTCGTTTAACATACTAACACAGTACCTACTACGCTACGAGGTCTTCAATTTTACTCATGACTGTAAGGATAAGGAGGGGTTTCCTATGTAGCGGACGCTAACATCAGAAAGTGGTGTATCGAGTCTTATAACACGATGTGAGTTCTGCAATAGCAAACATTTCCTGCTTAAATATATACAGAGATATTCTTTCCTGATACTGCTGTACAGATAGCAGAACTTAGAAACATCTTAAATGTCATCTTCAATACATAAATTGAAGTAAAACATACCAAATCCATGTTTAAAGCCTGCAAGAGTTTGTTATGTAAGTTGTTGCCCTATAGTTAAACCCAGAATTCGAACCAATTGGGCTTCCAAAAGGAAGTAATTGCACACAAGCTGTTTAATTTGGTTAACAGTTTAAGAAATGTGTAGCAGTAGAAGAAGGACATACTTAGACTACTTAGAATTGTTTTATGAATCCACCTTATAGTGTAGACTCGACACCAGATAATTACATCTTACAATACATCCAGTCTAGATAAGGCAAGTAGTTTACAGAGACTTAGTATGCTTTCCATCAGATTATTAAAAAAATACTTTTTCTAATGCTTATAAAAACTATCGGTGCTCAGATGTTAGGTCTTCCCGAAAAGTGTATTGGAACCTTAGACTTGAAATATTAACGTGTTTACTCGCTAACTAACCTATAAGACTTCGGCAAATAAAATAAATTCACTCCGTACAGAAATATTCGGTTCACTAGCCAATAGAACATAACAAGAAGTAAAATTTCGACTGCAGTGGAATACAGGCCATTGAGTTGTGTTTTTTCTATCTTGTGTTGACGCAGGAGCTGAAAAACCAGCCAAGAAGATGGCAATAATGAAATTCTATCAGGATACTTCATACGAAACCATCGAAAATAGTTACTGTAAACGCCCTCAGTTGAAATTTTTAAGAAGATTTGTGCAACAGTGATGACTAGCTAGAAGAACCGTACTTTTATGCTTTTATATTCTTCATTGATGGCGAGTGATCGACTGATGGAAACCTTTGAATACCTAAAAAATAATATAATCTCTCCCTAAGCGATTTAATATCGGTATGTTGCTCATTGATAAGTGTTTTACCCTGAAATCTCAATCATGTTACGTCATCGTATAGAAGTCTCATATCAGCATACCATACGACCAATTGCATTTTCTCGAGTCAAAGTATCCCCACAATTTCTCTTTTAAACTTCAGCATGCTGCTCGGTATCAACAAGAACAATTTCCAGTCCAGCACTTGATATGCATTTCCAGTTGTTTTCTTCTTGAGTGTATTAGTGCCTCACAGGTTCCAAAAATAAGTTCTGATTACTTATTGTTATCATTACAGAATCTACGTACATATTGAGTTCCGGACGTTATTTGGTCCGACCATGTGTTATTTGAGTCTACAGAGCCCGATCGAAAAGCAGTTTTTAACCTCAGATTATTCCTGGGTTGTGACTCAAATGGATTCTCATTGTAATTTTCCAAAAAAATTTAAATTGGACGCAAATTTAATTCAAAAGCCTTTGCGTCTCTTTATCTTCCCTTTCACTAAGTTTAGAAATGTTTTGATTTCATGAGTTTTGTGAAAACTGCTTTCTTCGCCCGGCTGTCTGCTCATGATCTGAGGCCCAGCAGAGGGTAGCCATATCTAGGCGATTCAGCTCTCCCAGTCGGCATCCCACTATTTTCAAGTTAACCCCTTAGAGCCGAGTCCTCCGATGAAGGCCTGGTTGCAAAATAGAGTTGCTATGTCTCACTTTTTGTATGTACTTTCCAAGTTGAATCTTGAGCACATATTACGATTGCATAGACTTCATCTATGAAGATGTGATGCCCATGCGCTAAAAATATTTCACTTTGGGATCAAAAAACTTCCGCTCCTATCTATTCCGGACTTATCCGTATTACTACAGAATGGCTGATACCTAATTAGGAGGCTATGGGAAGATATTGATAAACCTTAAGGATATTCTGCTCTGCTGATAAACCGCTCATCATCAATTTTGTTGTTCATCAAACTGTATTTCAATAAAATGTTTTTGTTTTTGCTTTCTTTTACCACACTCAAACTTTGCTTTACCATTTCCATTTTCCGGATTTTTACGTAAAAGATTTAAATCTTCAATAAAAATAAATTTTCCACCTTTTTAAACATTTTATTTCCATTTGATTAAATCTTTTTAACGATAGGGAAACCTATTCTCTTCAAATGCTTCTATAGAAAAACATAGTAAATCATCACTCCAATGTCATTGTAACACCGTCATCATCTTCTAAATGCCTGTCACTACCAATACCACCAACTCCTTTTAGTTGTGGAGAGGGGTGGCAGAGTAAAACCACATTAAACAACAGCCAAGTTAAGTACACGTGTGCCTTTTTATTTTTCGGTTATGGTTGCTTAAGCTTGCAGTTTATTTCTAAGCTTAAACGTCTATAACTGCCAATCATTTGTATTCAGATGTGTTTTTTTAATTTTTTGTTTGTTTTTGTTTTTGGTTTTTTTAAGCAAAGCCGTTAATAGTTGGCAAATGGTAAGTTAAAGTATTCGTTATGGCTGCCATTTAATTTAATTCGTCCTTTTTCATTCCTTTTTTTGGTTTTTTTTTATTTCTGCACAATCATCGCTGTTACCTTTAAGGCAGCCAATGCATACGACAGCCCTTTTTGTCCTTGTCTGTCATATTTTTTTTGTTGTTTTTTTTTTAATTTAAAAGTCAGTATCTTTTCAATTTTCAATATCTCACGTAGTTTTTAAAAGGGAATACTCGTATCATTGACAAATAATCGAGCAGAAGTGAAAATAAAAAAGACAAGCAATGAAGTCGATATGCGGTTAATGAATTTTACACTTGACTACAAAAAAAGATCAGACCTTCAGACTAGGAATTGCTGACTTAAAGCAATCCAATATACAGATTTTGTGGTCAGAATTGCAAATCATACGAACATATACTTTCAACCTAAGTGGGTTTAATACAACTCAGAAGGGGAAACATCAGGGTGCTTATCAAGTATTATACGGCGTTCAGATATACACCTTTATTGCGTAAATCGCCATTATTGAGCTCAATATTTCATATAAAGTTTCAATTAATTATTGCGCAATAAATACGCATATTGTTATAATATTGAGTAAAACTAAAAATGCAGCACTGTCAGCATATTACATTTATCCGAACACTTTCTCAAATATCAACAACTACAAAAAAAATGTTGTTGAAACAACCAGCTGTTTTGTTTACCAGCTGTCAAATGAATATTGAATAAGTAGCTGCACTGCGTATATTATTATGTCTGAACACTTAAAATATTGTACTCAATAAACCGAATATTGACTCAATAAAAGTGCATATCTGAACATAGTATTAGATATGGAGTTATCTTTGCTGACTTCGAAAGAATTGGGGAGATATTTATTATAGGGATACCATCTACAGATTGAGCATACTACAATTGATCATCGGTCGCAGAACTCTAGCACTGCTACACATTCTTCCAGGCACATCTATCTAGCACGCACGCTCTTTATTAGTCATAAAATTCATCAATCTACATCGTTCCAGGCGCACGAATCCATTTTATTTAGCCATACGAATCGGTTTTAGAATTTCCGCAAATTGGTCCTTGGTTTCATCCTTCAAGGTGCCTGTGTCTCGCTCACACAATCTTCCTTTAGTCAAACGAATCGGTCATAGAGTTTTCTCAAATTGGTTCTTTCAACGCAGATAAGGACGTCTTCTACGACAAGATCCGTTGATTCTCGCATCAAATACCAGTCACGCGGGAACATCCTCTTCAATTCGTACGATTTGGCCTAGCCTGCGTAGATTCTGGGTATTAATACGCTAAAAAAAATACACATGTCGTTAGGGAGTTAAATCAGTTCATTGTTGTTTCGAATGGTAAATTCCATAGCCTGTTAGTATGGAATCGACATTTTGCGTAAAAGTTTTCTCTCGAATAATCCCAAAGCATTTGTAGCAGGCCTTAACAACGTCCATCTTCAGCGCCATAGATTTACGGAAGAAATTTTTGCTGTAAAACTGCCTAATGAAGCCATACTAGGCTTGAAACCCAGGCTGATATTATTTTCGATCATAAAGAAGAAGGTAAGGTAGCCAACAGCGTAAGTATAGTTGCTGGCTGCAACCTGGGATCTTATCGCCGGACTCAACATGCTGAAAGGTAAAGGGCTTTAGGAAGCGAATTAATCAACTACCGCGCGACTCTATCCACTGTTGCTCGATCTATTCCCGAGGTATAATGCGATGGCATGACTTCTGTAGAGGTTGTAGATCTGTTAAGTAGGAAACTTCAATATACGTCTCTGGCTGGATGCAGTTTTCTCTTGTCTGGCGAACCTTTCACCTTTTCACGATAGTATAACAGAGCTATCGTCATTAGATAGCAGACCGACAGCCGAAAGTCATTAAATTTTCATGATGGCTTTCATTTTGATTATAAGAGAGTCAGGACGTAAATGTGAAGTCCTGATGGCGATGGTCAGGACTGATGAATTGGATCCTGATAGTTAGTTCCATGGCATCTCTTCAAAGCCGCAATGTGTGCTAAGTGAGCTTTGCTTTAATAAAGCTGCCACTGCTTTTAGTTTTATCCTTACTCAGGATTTGTTACGTCGAAGACAGTGACAACCTCTCGCTTTGTACGCTCAATTACATCGATGTACACCAGCAAGGAGACAATTTTGTAAATAATAGCAAGATTGCCATGAACCTGCGCCTTCGCAGGACTCTCTTGATGATGAAGCTAAAAAGGAGTAGCATCATCAGAAATTTCACAAGGGAGATAAAGGAAACGTTCCTGATTGGCAAACAGGTGCTCGCCCAAAATGATTCTTCTTTTACTGTACTTAAGTTGGATGTACAAGGATCCTTTGGTTTGTTTGGTATTGAGTGCAGTCCACTCCAAACTCTTGGACTTAAAGTTAGGAATGTGCGCCAGGTTTGAAACATAAAATACATTCAATGAAAACCATAACAGAAGTCTCTAATGATACGTCTTACATCCATATGTACGTAAATGAGTATTACAACCCTTTAGTGAGAACTACAACCTAGCTTCTCACACCACTTGTGTTGTCTGTTTTAATTTTACACATGAGTGGTGGGACCTACAGTTTAAAGTCGACTCCAAACTTCAAATTTTTGAGAAACTTTTTGATGGCAATTTTATTTTGCTTTCAGAGTTTTTGCAGAAATCTGCCGAGAGGAATTCATTGAAGTAATATTTTTTTATATTTCGTATTGGTGAAGACTTCTGGCCTGGGTTTGAACTGAGGCTTCATGTCTAATAAGCTAACACGCTACGTACTAGACTGCGTCGACTTCGATACATCTCACAGTAGAAGGAAAAATCAAAAACAGAAAGACAAATCGATCGTAAACGACTGTCTTTGTTTTGGAATATACATCTCGTGGATCACATCTTGGAATAGGCTGGATTCCAAGACTTATTTCTTAATTTTGTAAAACAATAAAAAAATTTTTTCAATAAATTAGGAAGAAGAAAAACTTAAGTTTTTAACAGAATACGTCTTAACAGTACTTTAGCCCCTATAATATACGAAAATATGTATTAACCACAAGCTATTTATCTGCTAAAAAGGCCTTAAACGCCAACAACTAGTTGTCTTTTGTTCATTTAATTTACTCTGTTGCCTGGTGTAATAATTATAATTTTTACATCATTGTCAAATTTAACAAATTTTTTTTACCAACAATACTGATAAAGAGAAAAGACGGTAAATAACTAATAAAACGAAAGAAAAAAGAGCACAACAAAATATCAAAACCTCAGAAGAAAAATCAAAAAAATCGAAATCATGCTGCTCATTTTGTTGTGTCTCTTAAGCATAAAAGAACATCAACAACAACACTAAACAAAATACAAAAATAAAATAAAAAAAATAAAGAAGGATGTCATCAACACATTTTTACAACCAAAAAAACAGGATATTTCATCAACACACCGCATATACGGGGAGACAAACATCAAAACCAACACAACATACAGAGAGAAGAAAAATAATCATAATCAGTGGGTAACATCACAAGCAACAACAACACAAATACAACAGCAGCATTAATGAAAAAAAAAACGATACAGAAAACAGTAAAGCAACATCGTCATCATCATAATCGCAATCTCTCACACACACATACTCGCATACAAATCTCTTCTATGTGTGTTATGTACACCAGGATGTTGTTGTGCTTTATCAATGTTAAACGATTAAAAATCAACACACCGGGAATATACAGTAGCAGCAGAAAGCAAGAAAAAAAAGGTACATTTCCCATGTCAAAAAACTCCCCCTCTGTTCTAATGCTGCTACAGAGAGAGAAATGTCCTATCCATACACACACACAGAGAGAGACAATCATGTTGAAGGTAATTTCCCATTTCGAGAAAAAAAAGGTAAAATTTTCAATTTTTATAAAAAAAATAAAAAATATTTTCCTTTCTTTTCTCTTCATTTTTATTTTTTCTTTTCTCCATAATTTCTTCTTTATTGATTTTCATTAGAGAGTATATTTTTGTTGTTAAAAGCACTGGGGGAATTGATTAGTTTAACAAAGAGGGGACATGATTTTAAAAGTAATTTTTTTTAAAGATTTTTGAAAAAAAAATAAAAATTTTTAAAGCATTTATAAGAGTGTATGTGTGTGTGTGTTATTAAAACATATTTACATGTTCTACATATCATTTATGTTTATCCTTCTCTATCTTTACTACATAATCTATTTTCTGTTGTTGTTGATATTTCAAACACTTAAGAAATAAACTCTCTATGATCTGCTCCTTCAGTTTTGGAGTAAAATAAGGTAAGTTTGCATAGGGTACTGGTATTATACGTCCGATTATTGACGTCTCAAATTATCTCCATCTTCAATAATACACTACAGAGAAGTTTTATGAGGTTTTAAAACGTGGAATTGTCGATCGCGTGACTACAATTCTGTTTCGTTCAATTTTTCAATTGATTTAAGTTTTGTGAACTCTTCTCAAACAGTAGCGTTAATTCTAGGTTAGGTTGTCACTGCTTAGAACTTCCAATTCCGTGCAGTACATGATACATGACAATTGCAACAGACTCTGTTCCACTATCTGCTTATCATTGAAGCAATGCAGTTATCCGATCCTTTGTAGTACCCTCAATTGATAAGATTGTTACCAATTCTGTTGCCTTGACAAATAATGAAATACCGCTCAGATTATAAACAAGTGTGTGTTGTAATTTCCAAATCACGTATTGGGCAGTCTCTTGGAAAGTTTCTCAAAAATCTGTCGTTTGGAGTTGAATTTAAAACTGTAGGTACTGCTACTCATATGTAAAATTAGCACTCACAACATATGTGATGTGAGAATCCAGGTTGTAATTCTAACTGAAGAATTGTAATGACCAACTATGTATGTAAGTACGTATTTTGGGCTTGAAGTGATTTCTATTCTGAAAAATTGTAATTTAAGTCTACAATACCTAGTTAGCAGACTGATTTCTATCAATAAACAATTCCTGGATAGCCATAATGAATTCATAGCGGCTAAACAATAACGTAAACTTCTGCTTAGAAGATATTAAGTTTTTCCTTACTAGTGTTCATCCTACTAGACTGAATGGAGGGCGCACTGTAAAGCTACTTAAACTCCAACGACAACAGGTACCTTTCTGTGGCCCACAATATTGTGGACTCCTGTAAAACGCGCGGTACAGTACTAAGATGTAGTCGTCGAAGTCTAGAAGGTAGTATTAAACGTGTGGCCAAAGTTGCAACACCACGTGAAACTTTTCTAACAAAACGAAATATGAAAAAAGCAGCAAATAACATTGTAATCAAAAGTTTATCAAAAATCTGTCTTTCGGAGTCGGCCATAAACTGTAGGTTCCGACGCTCATGTATAAAATTAACACACACAACATTAGTGGTGTGAGAAGCTAGGTCATAATCCTAGCTGAATGGTTTTAATGACTAAATTATGTATGTTATGTATGTTATGTATGTTAACTGAGGCTATCGGAATACCTATGTCCTGTTAAATGTTGGAGATCCCAAGCTTCATACTGGACCTGGCCAATTCGTCAGGAATGACATTTGAAATGATATCACTTTGTCCCCGTCCTTTAATTGATCCCAAATTCCTCTGATAAATGTAATGAAAGAAGCCAGACATTGAAAGTAGGTTCGATAGGGAGTTTCGCATTCTAGACGTACGACTAAGAGATTTTCAGGCAAAACTCTTATAACTAACAAGCATGATCCTTCTTGTGTGGAAAAAGAGTGTCTTTAATGGGTTAAAAAGTTAAAAACCTCTTCAACGAAATGGGCCATGAATATGCCAAGAAGTGATGTGATTGAGGGAAAGAAAATACTTAAACCGCAAACAGATCTGTTAGTTATTGGCATTATGAAGCTTATGGTATATAAAATTAACCTCAAGGTAGACCTTAATGGCTACTAAAACTGTCTCAAAGAAATCCCTTAAATAATTATTTTATTTTCTTAAATTGTTGTAATTGTTCCATCCATCCGTACCAAATTTATTACACTTTAATCTTTCAAAATGTCTTTAAAATTTTCCAATAAAAACTCTCAAATGTTTAGAAACACAAGCAAACAATGGTTATTGAAAATTTGTTGGAAAATCTTTCAATTTATTGCATGTCAGCAGAACAATACTGTGGCCCTTAAAACTGGGTCATCTTTAGTAAAATTGCTACGAAATTCAATTCATTTCATGAAAGAGTGGAAAATATCTGTTGGTGAAGGGTTTTTTTCAATAGCCAAGGTTTGTTTGCCTATAGAAATTGTAACTAAAAAATACAAACTGATGCTATTATTAAATAATAATGAAAAGAAAACAAACAAAAAAAATATGGAACTAAAAATGGCTTACAGGCTGGCAGTTATTACCAAATCCATCAGCCACAAGGTTATACGAATTTAATGATTATTCATGCCAGAAAATAAATTTGACTTCAATGTGCAGTTAACAAGAAATCTTCTTTGTTTGTCAAATTATCATTGGCATTATAAATGAGGAAATCTTATGAAAAGATAAATTCATTAGAAAACTAATGCTTCAGAAAGCATAGGAAATTATTTGGATTAATTTTTTTGTGTGGTTTGGCTCAAGCTCTTATATATGTGCTTATATTACCATACTAGTACTACTACTACCACAATACTATTACAATACTACTACTATTACCACACTACTACTACTGTTTGTTATAAATAAACCACTGAAGACATGTTTATGTTTATATGTTAAATTAATAAATGTTTTCATTACATAGTATGTAATATAAGGAAACAAACTAATATTTCTACTACCATATTACTACAAATGCCACCACACTACTACTACTAACATACTACTGCTATTACTATTACCATACTACTAATACTACCATGCTATTACTACTATTACGATACTATTACTACTACTACCACCATACCACTACTTCTACTACTACCATACTACTACTCTTACCATCATACTACTACTACCATACTACTACTACTACTATTACCATACTACTGCTACCATACCACTACCATACTGTTACTACTACTAACATACTATTACTACTACAATACAATCATACTATTACTACCATACTACTAGTATTACCATACTACTACTACAATTACTACTGGTACCACTACCATACTACTACTATTACCATACTACTACTACTACAATTACTACTGGTACTACTGCCATACTACTACTATTACCATTCTACTACTACTACCACTACTACTACTACCATACTACTACTATTACCATACTACTAATACTACCACTACTAATGGCACTACTACCATACTACTACTACTGTTTGTTACAAATAGACCACTGAAGACATGTTTATGTTTATATGTTAAATTAATAAATGTTTTCATTACATAGTATGTAATATAAGGAAAGAATCTACTATTTCTACTACCATACTACTGCTACTAATATTACCATACTACTACTACTACTACTACTACTACTACTACTACTACTACCACACTATTACTACTACTATACTACTACTCATACCACCATACTATTACTACTACTACCATACTATTACTATGGTCTGGTAGGCCATCTCATCTGCAAATCAAAAGCCTCTTGCCGATTACTTCTACAGAAGCAAATGCTTATGAACTACTGATTACTTTAGAGTATCCATCATATTACATACATAACATACATAATTGATCACTACAACCCTTCAGTCAGGATTAAGACATAGTTTCTCACACCACTTCTGTTGTGTGTGTTACTTTTATACATGAGTGGCAGGACATACAGTTTAGATTCGATTCCAAACGACAGATTTTTAAGAAATTTTCATTGCAATTTTATTTAACTCTCAGAGTTTTTCCTAGAAATCTGCTGGGAGGAAATCGCCGAAGAAATATTTCTTCATATATCTGTTTGTTGGAGATATCTGACCTTTACATGGTCTCAGTATCGATTATTATTAGAAATATCTAAGTTTCCCAAAAGAAACATGGATGGTTTAGGGAGTAGTCTTCAGAGTGTCCCTCATCACAATACAAAACTTCTGTCTGCTTGTGGAATTAGAATTTTATTTTCTTTGTTTTAGTTTTCTAGGTATAAACATCAATATTACTTCCCTTTTACAATAAAAAAAATAAATTCTTTAATTAAAAAATGAAAAAAAGAAACGTATAAAAATAGCCCTGCATTTAGGCCAAATAGCAGCCAATCCTACACCCTAAAGGAGAAACCAACTTATTTGCTCAGTCACTCATTCATCCATTCATCCTCGGTGTCATTCAGTCACTCACTTACTTACCCTTCTACATACAAACTATTTAGCATATAATTAGCTTATCTTAAACAGTAAAAACGCAACAAAAATAAAAACAACAATGTAATCAGGCTTACACTGAATAATTTCACGGAGAAAAGTCAACCCAACCACACGTATTTAGTGAAATACTTGAAACAATATGTTGACGATTATATTGTGTGGGGAAAATGGAAATTATGCATAATCTTGCATAGAAAAGAAAAACTAGAAAAAATATATTTTTTTTGCTCCGGAAAAAGAGACAAGATATGGCTGAAGGATATGAAATAGATGAGTGTTTCATGACTGATATAGAAAAGTGTGCTCTTTATGCTGTTACACACTGTATTGATCGATTTAGGATAACTATCTTTACATTCGTTTCGCATATGAATGTCTTACAACTAAAGTAAATACAGCAGAAGACTTATTGTCGTTACTTTGTCTTAAATAAATTCTTTTCTGTGCATGTAACGTTATAAAGAAAATGCTGCTTTTTGGACTAAGGCTATCGCCAAACTCACAATTTTCAACAAAACTAGGGGGATTGTTACGTTTTTTCTTTTTAAAACGTTTTCAAATATGAGCTCGTAGATTATAAAAATTAATTTGTGTTTAGTTTTAACTAAAATTCTTTATTATTCGCATAATTCTGTGCGACACTGTTCACAACTTGATGTAAACAACAACAATTGCTTTGTTTGTTATTCCTCTGTTTATATCCTTTGCATAAACAACAACAATTAGTAGGTAATTATTCGGCAGATCTTTGTAACGGGGATCTCCAAACCACGATTACTCTCTTCAAACGCACCGCGTCGTCACACACTAACTGAACTTCATTAAATCACTCGCCTGCTTTACCTTGCGTTTTATATGACTGGGTAAACAGTCTGATGAATGTTCTTGAAGGCGAATGTTCATGACTTCGCTTTCCTGAAATCTCTATAAATTCGAACATCGTTCATTATTGTTGTTTGTATATTTTGTTTACATTTATTGTTGTAGAGTTGTTGCTGTATTTTTGTTTACTTGTTTACCACTTTTTTATACCTTTTGTTTATAATTTTAATGTTAAGCGATGTAAAAGCAAAACACCAGTATCTAGATTTTTCCATTTTCGTAACAATATAAAGGATCCGCCAAATAAATTTTTTTTGAAAATGCTTTAAAAAAAACTACTGAATATTTTCTCAAATTTCTTTTTTTATTTGAAAATACAATCCTTCCGGTTAATAATGGAAAATAATTTCATTCAAATGGCTGCCTCGGCTGGCCATGCAGTAGCCTACACCAGAAGATGCCGATTTTGGCAAAAAAAATCATCTTTTCAGATGAAGCTCATTTTGATCTTTAGCAAAATTGTCGCATTTGGGGCACAGAAAACCCGCACGCATACATTGAAAACCCGACGCACCCACAACGAGTCACTGTTTAGTGCGGATTTTGGTCCAGAGACATAATTGGGCCATTTTTCTTCGAAAATGAGCAAGGAGTGGCCGTTACAGTCAATGGCGTTCGTTATCGGGCTATGTTGAACGAATTTTTGTTCACAAAAATTGAAGAGGAGGATATTGGCAACATTTGGTTTCAACAGGACCATTTGGCCACCTCGGAGCTGCGATTTGACACCGTTGGACTATTATTTGTGGGGTGCCGTCAAAGATAAGTGTTACGCTGACAAGCCAGAGAATTGACGCTTTAAAGGACAATATTTGTGAAGCCATTGTTGAAATACACCTGCACACAATCGATAATGTGCTTAAAAATTGGACCGATCGTGTAGGCTACTGCACGGCCAACCGAGGTAGCCATTTGAATGAAATTATTTTCCATTATTAACCGGAAGGATTGTACTTTCAAGTAAAAAAGAAATTTGAAAAAATATTCAGTAGTTTTTTTTTAAAGCATTTTAAAAAAAAAAAAGTTATTCGGCGGGATCGCTTAAGGCAATTTTAAGAAATTTTTGAAGACATGATTGCTTCGCAATCATACGTGCTTTGGGATGTTCTATTTTCATGACAATTTTGTATGGTTGGCATAGGCTTGTTGGAGCGACAACTCTTTGAGTGGTGCTTCTAGACTACCAATAATATCTTGACACTGTTGCCTCCTACTATTGTGACTTTGCCTTGTTTAGGAAGTGAAAGGACTTACTACCCAAGAATGTAAGTCCTTTCACTTCCTAAACAAAATGCAAAGACTACTAAATAAAGGATCTGAAAAATGAAAGCCAGCATTTCACACCTCTGCCAATGGCGCCTTCTCTTATGAAACCCTACACCAATGCATATTTAAATGCTTTCATCGACTTCATGCTCATTATCACTCAAAACTATTGAAGATTTTTATCTTCATTTGAAAACGATTACGCTTCAAATGATGCCAAATTTAAAACACTTGAAATCCAAGGAAAAAGAAAAGAAAAACATGAAACCAAAATGTATAGAAAAGTGCTTATGATTTAAAAATACATTCAGTTTAGCATTGCCATAAATATGCTCCAGCTATTATACCATACAAAACAACAACAACAACAACTAAATGATATCCTTTTTGGAAAAAAAACCACGAAAAACACTTGAAAATCGACTCGAACAACTGAAAATTCTTCCCAGAAAAATAAAAGGAAAACATTCTTGTGTAAGCAAATGTTTTGAAAAGGAAAAACTGTGCGTAAAAGGAATCCAGCGAAGGAAAAGCAAAACGCATAATCAGAGAAAAATAATTTACGGGCAAAACTAAAATATGCTGAAAATTACGCCAAAAAAAAAAGAGAGAAAACACACCAAAAAAACGACGAAGAAGAAATTATTTCAGTGCCATTGCCAAGTGATGGTGGTGGTTGGCTTGTCGCTCTATAAGCAGTACAGCACAGACATGCTAAGCAAATTTATGTGCGAGTGTATGGTAGACGCTTAGGAAGTCATGGCATAAAACTGCGCCACTTGAGATCATGAATTTTTAATGGTGTGGCAAACGACGCCAACACTTTCTTCTACTTCTGTTGGAGAGAAAGAGATAGACGGAGAAATAGACGTACAGACAGACAGACAGACAAATAGATACTAAACAATGATTAGTGTTAAACGCTTTAGTTGATATTCCTGATAAATGTTTGATACTTTTCTTTTTCGAACACTATGAGGGAGGGCGAGAGCGAGAGTGTGGGTTTATAAAATATTTCCATAATATTTGTTTGGAATAGTTGGCGAACTTAGTTGGTAAAATGAATGAAATAAAAATGAACTGTTATTATGAGTAACGTTTAAGTTAATAGTTTTCCTAGAACATAATTTATTAAATGTGGTTGGTTTGGGCATAGAGTTTCCTATAAAATATGGCATAATAAGGAGGTTTCTAGCAAAATTTAGTACATTTGAAATTATTCCATGAAAGGTTAAAAAGAATACTTAGAGAAGAAGTATCAGCGAAGAGGTGCTTTAGTTCTATACCTTACGATCTAATCTTGAACTTAGGATATCCCTATAACGCCTCCCTCAAGTCATTTGCGTTGATAAACTTCAGCATGCCTTTCAGTGCCTTACTTAATTACTTACTGAAGTGGTCATTACAACCTGAAATTCAAACCACTGAGCGGAGATTGACGTGCCTCACACAATCCCGTGTGCTTAATATAGCCCATTGGGCAACACCATATTGTAAAATTTTCGGGCGGAGAGACTTCAGCTTGACGTACTAAACCTTTGGTATTTCCAACTCTTATGTGTCTTACACAATGAATTCCCTACGCCACTATTTTATCATTGCATTGATGGACAACCTAAAGGGTCCGCCAAATAACTTTTTTTTGAAAATGCTTCAAAAAAAACTACTGAATATTTTCTCAAATTTCTTTTTTTATTTGAAAGTACAATCCTTCCGGTTAATAATGGAAAATAATTTCATTCAAATGGCTGCCTCGGCTGGCCATGCAGTAGCCTACACGATCGGTCCAATTTTTAAGCACAGCTGTATTTCACCAATGGCTTCACGAAAATTGTCCTTTAAAGCGTCAATTGTCTCTGGCTTGTCGGCGTAACAATTATCTTTGACGGCACCCCACAAATAATAGTCCAACGGTGTCAAATCGCAGCACCGAGGTGGCCAAACGACATCAGCTCTGCAGCTGATAATGCGATCTTCAAAAACAGGGCGCAAAACATCGAATGTAGCTTCGGCTGTGTGGCACTTAGCGCCGTCCTGTTGAAACCAAATGTTGCCAATATCCTCCTCTTCAATTTTTGTGAACAAAAATTCGTTCAACATGGCCCGATAACGATCGCCATTGACTGTAACGGCCACTCCTCGCTCATTTTCGAAGAAAAATGACCCAATTATGCCTCTGGACCAAAATCCGCACCAAAACAGTGACTCGTTTTGGGTGCGTCGGCTTTTCAATGTATGCGTGCGGGTTTTCTGTGCCCCAAATGCGACAATTTTGCTTGTGTACATACCCGCCAAGATCAAAATGAGCTTCATCTGAAAAGATGATTTTTTTTTGCCAAAATCGGCGTCTTCTGTAAGTCGAACGCAGGCCCACTTAGCGAAGCGAAAACGCATTGGATGGTCAATTGGCTTCAACTCCTGAACCAATTGGACTTTGTATGGCGTCATACCAAGGTCTTTATGCAAAATTGGTCTCAATGATGTCTCCGAAATGTTCAATTGTTGAGAATGACGGTGAATTGATATTGATGGCAGAAAGTGTGCTGCCACAGCAGCAATATTCTCGGGTGTACGCATTGTTTTTGGCTTTTCACGCTTTGGTTTATCGATGAGGATGCCAGTTTCTTTCACTTTTTTCTAAAGATAACGAACGTACGGAGATGACGGTGCTTCTCTTCTTCCAAAATACGTACGCACTTTTCGCACATATTCTGCAACATTACCCTGACTTTCAAAGTAATATCGCAATATTTCCCAGCGTTCTTCAAGCGTATACACAACCAATAAGCACTAGTTGAAAACAAAACGTTAAATGGCATACCCGATAAGGGGCATTTCATGACGCTCATAAAATACTGTTTAATGGCTGGACAACCCTTTATTCATTACAACCCTTTATTTTGAATTACGACCTAGCTTCTCACACCACCCGTAATGTATGCATTAATTTCATACCTGAGCAGCGGAACCTACAGTTTAAAAACATATTCGAACAACAGATTTTTGAGAAACTTTTCATTGTAATTTTATTTATTTATTTATGAGCTTCCACTGCTCTGTCACCAAACCGTTTAATAACCTCAGATTTTTTCTAGATAGTCTAACGCTTGGCACAGATCTCCTCTTATTGTAATTTCCAAAGAAAAGTTTTGTTTGTCTGAAACCCACTTGGTTTGAGAAGAGTCTTTGCATCTCTTAAACTTCACTTTCGTAGGGCACACCTCTCCAAATAATTGTTACAAACGTTCTGTTCCTATTAATGGCGTTGAAGTTCCCCTCCTTGCGAGCTTGTTTGTTTGTGCATTGTCATGAATTGCTTTATGCTTTAAGACCTTACAGAGCGTGACCAAATTTTCCTTACCTCGCTAATTCAGTTTCCTTAGTTAGCCTTATGCTATCTCCGATTTAAGCTCATTGGATTCGATGGCGACCTCACTCTAGGATAGTATTGCTATGTTCTGTCTTTTTTGTCTTCTAACCAAGTTGAGCTGAGTACATTTTTATGGCTTCTGTGATATCTGCGAGTTTCTCTATGGGTTCGGAATATTTTATTCTGGTATCGGTTCTGCACCAAGATTGGTTCCTGATTCATTCCTACACCACAAAATGGTATCATGTTTAAGAGTATTCAGCTTCCAAATTATTGCATTCACATTTGTTATCAAGTCTAGTTATGAAACTGTTTCCAAAAGTCTTAGTTTTGTCCAGGAAAATAGTTAAGAAGAGAGCTAAGCTAACAACCACTCGATTCATTAGATCATGAATCTTGGGTTCCTATTATTCTAACCATAGGCTTCATAGCTCTGGTCTTCACTATTATGTGCAAGGAACAGAGTTTCCAGTGCTGCTGTAGGCAAGCTTTTTATTGCCCTGGTTATACCAAACAATGCAAGCCTGAGTACGTAATTGATCATTACAACCCTTCAGTCAGGATTCCGACCAAGCTTCTCATACCACTTATGTTGTGTATTCATTTTATACATGAGCAGCGGAATCTACAGTTTAAAGTCGACTCCAAACGACAGATTTTTGAAAAACTTTTTCTTGGCAATTTTATTTACTCTCAGAGTTTTTGCCGGAAATCTGCTGAGAGGAAGCCACCGAAGAAATATTAGTTCATATTACGTTTTGTTGGAGATGTCTGACCCTGGGATTTGAACCATGGCCTCACGTCGAAAATGCCAACACACTACCTACGAGACTACGTCGACTAATACTAATACTGGGACCAAAAACTTCTGATCCAGTACAAGGTTTTGTTATTGCCTCATACCTACATCACAACTTTCAGACTACTGCATTCACTTTTTTTACAAAGTCTCGTTACGAAACGTTTCTAAAAGTCATAGTTCTGTACTGGGAATAGTTTAGGAGAGAGCTAACAAGCCATTCGATTCATTAAGACATTAATTCTCTATTAAATCTTGTGTTAGACTTGTCTCCTTTTATCCTAACCATAGTCTTCTTAGCAATTGTGACCAATTGAGTAAGTATGTAATAGTTTTCGGAGCTCTGGTATTCCTCTATCATGCGCAACGAACTTAAATCCAACAGACTTTCCAGCGTCTCTGTACGAGAGGTTTCCCGGCAAGCCTTCTACATACTATTATGACATGCCTGGCCTTTACTGAGATGATCTTTCCATGTGAGCTTTCGATTTTACTAACCAGATATTTTACCAAAAAACGCTAGGCTTTGTATTTGCTCCAGTTCCATTTAAGCCCTTTGAAGATTTGTTTTGTCTACCCATAGGTCACTATCATAAGTTTAGCAATCATTGTATACATCCAGCGCGTAATGCCTGGATTTCATCCCCAGGATTTTCCGGCAAGCCTTCCACGAACTATTATAGCATGCCTGGTATTTTCTGAGATGATATCTATGTGAGCTTCTGATGGCAATTTTACTATCCAGCGATATGCACAGATTTTTAACCTCTAGTGATATTTCTGTGATATTATATCACCTATGAAAAACACAATGGGCCATAAAGCCACCAAGTGAACTTGCCTGTGAACAACAAGCTATCCGCGAACCTAATGTCACCCAGGAATATTTATCCGTTTTGGTTTGAGATTAATAAAAATCATATGGATTTAGGGTTAGCCTGTGATTTTTTCTACAGACCTATTATTAACGCTGACTAGAACAGCCTTAAACAATATTTTCCGTATCCTTGGAAACAACTGATCTCATACTGTAATAACTCTAACCCTCGTATAAAAAATGGAAACCGCATAAATCCCATAATTACGGGACAAATTAAAATTACATGCACTCGAGTACCAACCAATTGACAATGGCCAACAACAATTAATTGTAAAAATTCATCGTGCGCATCATTTAAATAAACACACACACACATGAAAATACACTCCTGACATGACAATGCTCTCACCCTCAGCATATCTTGCAAGACTAGACTGATAACATTCGCTTATATTTGCAATCTGCTTCACTATTGTGCAAAGCATCATGATAATGCAACGTTGATGCATGAGTGTATGGAAAATCAATATCGTCAATACAATTTGTACAACATCAGGCTTAAGAGTTAAAGTGTCTACTTCCGGCTTTAACAATGACAATCAAATGACGTTTGCATCAAATAGACAACATTGGCAACAAATTACACATGCACACTTGCATGCACTCGCATAGACAGCGTTAATAACTGATATGCTGCTGTTGTAGAAGGCAGGCAAGATAAAAAAGCATTCTGTTCGGATGGTTTGATGGGCTTGTAGGCAGAATCCTTCATGTAAACGTTGTACAGGAAAAAATGGAAAAAAATCGATGCGGCGTTTTTTACAAACAAAGGATTAAAATGCGTTTTTTATTGAAAAAAAAAATGTTGACAGCAAGGGAAAGGAAAAATTTTTCCATTTTTTTTTTTGTTTTTGTCTCAATAACTCTTGAAACAGTCCCGCTTTATCACCGCAAAATAACTTGAAAATAAAATCTATGATGCAACAACAACAACAACAACAGGAAGCATTTCAGTCAATCATACTCGTTTGATTGTTTGTTTTTAAGCGCGTAAGAGTGTTAGTAAAGATTGTATGTGTGAAGGATACGTTGTTTTTCTCTTGCCATTCTTTTTAATTCATCATAAAGTTGTTGTTGCTTTTGTTTTCCTTCTGTGTCCTTTTTGAGTGAATTTCGTTTTCACTTCTACTGACATCAGCTGCAAAAATGCTTTTGTATGCGAAAGTATTTCACTTCAAGTGCAGTTTTGTTTTTCTTTTTTTTTTAATTTTTTTCTGGCAAAACAAACAAGATTTTTAATGCCCTACAGGGTTTAATAACTACAGGATCTGGAGGAATAATACTGTTACGTTTTGCGTTTTAAAAACGTCTAAAATATGAGCTCGTAGATTGCAAATAAAATAAAAATAAATTTGTGTTTAATTTTAATTAAAATCTTTATTGTTCGCACAATTCTGTGTGCCACTGTTCACAACTTGATGTAAACAACAGCAATTGCTTTGTTTGTTATTCCTCTTTGCACTCTTTTGCATATAGAATAACAATTACTAGTCAATTGTTCGACAGATCCTTGTAACGGAGGTCTTAAAACTACGATTACTCTCTTCCAACACGTTGCGTCTTCACACAAGACTGACTGAACTTTTACTAACTCCGTTGCCTGCTTTGCCATGCCTTTTATGTGGCAACGTAAACAGTCTGATGAATGTTCTTCTAGAGATCTGTAAAAATGTAAACATATTGTTGTTTGTGTATTTTTGTTCACTTTTATTCTTGCAGTGTTTGTTGCTGCATTTTTGTTTACTGGTTTATCCTTTTTTTATACTGATGTTTTGTTGGCATATTTTTGTTTACCAGCTTATCACCTACACAAAATCACTGTTTCTGGAGCTGTTGTTTATAATTTTAATGTTAAGCTTTGTAAAAGCAAAACACCATTTCCGTTTTCGTAGCAATACAATAGACCAACAATAGATCTTGTTCATTAGTCTCTAGGTAATCCAATTTCCATAGCATTCTGTTCCAAAAAATAGGATACTGGCGTGTCCTAGATGGGCTAAAATCAAATCCGTCATCAAAGTCTTATCGTAACTACTATACGGTTTCACTTTGTAAATTGATAAACCATGGTTGTTCTTTTGTAAATCGTCTGCTGTTTTGTGTATTTCATTAACTGCGTGTCTCAATACCAATTTGGTTTCCATTTAATATTCTTAGATTCGCGAATCACTCTTCATTACAACACTGCTGCACGTGTGACGTGAGCCATACATTCAAAATGAAATAAAGAACTTCGGTGTGATTGAAGTTAATCTCTCCATAACTTTGATTGCCAGTGATCATCTTTAACTCTGCTAATAAGCTTGTCGTGCTATAAGCTTGACTGTTAACCCGAGAAATCTAAAATCAAATCTGGGAGAAAGCGAAAACGTTTTCATGGTTTTGAAAAAAAAATATAGGCTTGGCTAGAAACCCGTGCAATCTAGAATCAAATCTGGAAGAAATCGAAAATGTTTTCATGGTTTTCGAATAAAAAAAAAATACATTCAGGAAGTTTTATGACTCCGCAAAGCGTATAACTTCAGCAGCGAAAATTAAGCAAGACAGCGCTAAGTCTTGAAAAGAGTAGGACTGAATAAAGTTACCTCTCCACCTAATGCATTAACCCAATACAGATTTCCTTCATTCCTAGTCAGAACAAAAGGCAACCATATTATCCTAGAGCCTGCTACAGAAAATCTATCACCTGCTTAGCTTGCTTTTTTCGTGGGACATAGCAACTCTATCATCCTACGACCTTTACAATTAAAAATTGCTTGAGAGTAAGAAGATATGGGGAAGATTCTCGTTCCTTAACGAAACTTAACCTTAACTCTGTTTGTAGACAGAGTTCCTAAAAAAAGCTGCAGAAGATGGGGTGATTGGCAATGATTATGCTTAGATACTTCAGAGAGTTCAAAGCTACCATCATTAATATCAACTCCCATCTTTAGCGTATTACCCATCCAATTGCATTTTATAAGGATTGGCCTTTTGATCCGCAGCACTATGTGGCATTTTGCCTCAAAACCTGGCCAAAATTAATAGAAGCGTTTTATGAGTTAATGGCTTGAATTTTTTGGTAGTGCTAGTGATAATTAGGCCGAATGATGAACCCAACTGATTTTGGTTCAAATCGGTCCGTGATTTCGCCTAGCCCCCATACAAATTCCCCTCGAAATTGCACTTATTTACACATAATTATGGTAATTATTGAACAATCATGATAAAATTTAGCATGGATCAGTTCTGTGTACTAAGAAATCATGGTGTAAAGTTTGGTGATAATCGGATCACATTTGACCCTAGTCCCCATATAAAGTCCCCTTTAGAAATTCACGTTTGCGCTTATAAATGGCTTAAAAACATCGGTACCGTGATGAAATTCGGTATAAACGTGTATTTTGTAAATCTAAATCATATTACTAAATTTTGTTATGGTCGGTCAATAATTGCCGCTTGGTCCAAAATAGAGCCCCTTAAGAAAATATGTTTAGCAATTATAATTGGCTTAAAAATGTTATTACCTCTATGAAATTCGACATGAACATGTTTAATATGAATGTGAATCATTTATGATCACATTTTATTATGATCGGATCATAAGTGCCCCTAGGTACCACATACGGCCCATTAAGAAAATCAAACATACATCTCATATTGTTATAATAGTCGATATACATACATATGTAATTAAGTCTTTAAACTTCTAAGATAATTAATATTTATTCATAATATTTATTTTACATTATTTAATACTTAACTTAAAAATATCTAAAAAGTGAAACTAACTACAATCGTTAAAATCGTTATCATTTTCATCATCAATGTCAGGAAGGAGTAACTTCCTAGTATCTGATGAAAATGCTTTTCTATTCCTTCGCGATTTTTGGGTACTTCAGCTTATAAAAGGGTCACTGAATAAAAGTAACCTATTCAGGACATCTCGATTGGTATCGCTTCTACTGAATTTCCTAGCATAATTCGTACGCCATATGGCTTTATTGCCCATGGCTTTATTACACTGCGTCTAATTTTTGTAATTTTTCAAAAAAAAAGCAAAATTTTCAAAAAATCGCCAAAAAAAAAATTGAGCAAATTTGCGCAAACTTTTTTTTTTGTTCCTGAATGTAGAGAGTTCGTATTTTCTTGTGGTATATAGCATTAAACTACTAAAAACTACTTCCACCTTTAAAATCCTTATCTTTTTTTTAGGAAGGGTAAAAAAAGTGAAATTTTTATTATTTTTAAATTTTGAACGAATAATTTTAACATTAATGTATGAGATATACATATAAAAAAAACTGAAAGTAGCAGTCGCTCATACCTTTCAAATAAAAAAGAAATCAATATAAAAGCTCTATTCGTTTAGCCACAAAAAAATATCATATAAACCTATTAAAATTTCCAAAAAACACCAAAAACGCATTTAATTTTCTTCACTTTCCTGACTTTGACATCGTCTCAAATCAACAAATCTCAACATAAAGTCGTGAAAATTCACTATATAATGCAGAATTTTGTTGTCTATCGAACTGCATACTCAGTTTCTTAAATTTCTTAAAATTCATTTTTGCCTTTTTGGCCAGCTTTTCGGGGTAAATGCCACATAGTGCGCCGTATACGGTATCTGTGTTTTAAGTCCGTTAGGAGCGCATAATTCTAAAATCTCGAAAGATTTCGTTTGTCTTTCAAAATATTCTGGCATAAAACTTCCGGAGTAGAATATTATAGGGCGCCATGCTGTGGCTCTTCACGTTCGCTGTTTTCTATGCTGTTATGGGAAGATATGACTCAAGCCTTTACAAAAGGTCCAAACAATAATGCTGACAGGTATGCGATTTTAGTTGTGATGAAATTGAAGTCGCCGCAGTCTAGTAGACTTATTGGCATCAGCCCGTAGTTCAAGTTCCAGCTCAGACATATCGACTTTTTTAGCAAAAGCGCCGAGATTAAATTTACACAGAGTTTACACAATAATGCTGACACGTACATTGTATATGATTTTACTGCGTAAGTGATATGAGAACCTAACTGAAGTGTTGTAATGACTAATTATGTATGTATATAAGGTGGATCAAGTGTTTTCATAAGGTCCACACAATAATGCTGACAGGTAGCGATTTTAGTTTTGATGAAATTTAAGTCGCCGTAGTCTAGAAGGTAATGTGTTGGCTTATTAGACACGAGCCTGTGGTTCAAGTCTCTGCTTAGACATTTCGATCAGAACGAAATATGAAATATTTCCTTCGGCGATTTCCCGTCAACAATCCTGCGGCAAAAACTCCGAGAGTAAATAAAAATTGCCATGAAAAGTTTCTCAAAAACCTGACGTTCAAATACAAGTTTGAACAGTGGGCCCTGCCACTCATGGATAAAATTAACACAGGTGGTGATCCTGACTACATGGTTGTAATGTTTTATTAAGTAAATATGTCAGGAATAGATGAAGGCGGTTGAGTGTTACAACTGGCGTGTTTGAGTTGAGCCCAGCCATTAAACAGTATGTTATGGCGTACATTGACCATCAATTCAATGGTAAAATTGGGGTTTAAGGAATTCGTTGTATGCGTTTAACTGTGGAAAATGCCGAAGGTTTTTTACGTTAAGCTGAAGTCTTTACACCCAAAATTTTACATTATGGTGTTGGCCGATCGAAGTTGGAATGCACGGCGGATTGTGTAAGCCACGTCCATCTCACATCAATCGGTGTTTTGATGTTTGAATGTTAACTTGCATTAGAAATCAAAAGTTTTCGCGAAGCAGATTAGAATTTAAATTAATTTCTTTCTTTATCAAAGTGTAGGGCACCGGAAATATTGCCTGATTGAAAAATTTGCTCATTCTTAAGTTTCAAAAGCCTATGATGAGCCAGACAAGTATTTTTTTCATACACTTTTAAAATTTCTTTTATTGCATTTCATTACAAAAGATAACCACCAGCGTTCATTTTCATTTTCTGAATGTTTGTGATACTCAAGAAAAAATGAACAGAACTTGAGGAGAGTATAAGGAAATAAAAAAACCCGTCAAAGTGAAACGATAATAGATATACTGGGAGTATAAGCCAAATAAGTATAACCAGCCGAATGATTCAATGAATGAACAACTGAGTGAGTGACTCAATGCATAAGTGAGTGAATGAACGTTGGCGAATATAACAAACACACTCGCACACACACTATAGGAAGACCATCATTGACAATATGACATCGTAAGGATATTGTTCTTCCCATTTTTCTTTCAATACGAGTGCAACCCAGCGTTACCCTCCTTATATACATACATAAGCAACCATCTTTATACCGGCCTGTGACTGTCTAACCGTTCGTCTGCCTGTCTTTCCATTGTAGCAGCATTGTGTGGCAGCACCATACGGGGTTTTTAGGCGCACATGCCATTTTAATTTGTATTGTATATGGGCTTATGAATGAATTCGTAAAACAGCTGAGACTTGCATAAAAATTTGTTTCCCTTGCCTTCGCTCACACAAACGTTTATACAATACGAACCCTTTAGGAGCCTTTAAAAAAATGAATTTCTTTGCATTCTCTCTCCTTCTTTCTCTTTCTGCTTTCACTTACTGTACAGGAAAGGAAAAACTAAATGAATGTTAGGAATTTAAGAAAGATTTATTGACTGCAAGCCTATAATTTGATGCATATTGTCATACATATGTACATGTGCTGTAAAATTGTGGATTTTTTTTTTGTAGAAGTTGATTGACTCACGTTTTCTGCTTACAGTTGTAGGACTTAATGGAAGGGATTTTGGAAATTAAATTTCAATTAAACCAAGAAGATTTGAAAGGAAGTTATGGTTAACCAAAGAGACGTAGATTTAAGGCTATTACTTGCTTATAAGTTTAAATTGTAAATTGTATTTTGAAGTCAAGTCTTTGCAATTAATAAGCTATTGAGAGTCAAACTGCTGATTAGAAGTCGCTGTAGTCTAGTAGGTGTAGTCGCCGTAGTCTAGTAGGTAGTGTGTTGGCTTATTAGACGCGAGGCCACGGTTCAAACCCCAGATAAGATATCAAAACAAAAATATGAAAAATATTTCTTCAGCGACTTCCTCTCGGTAGATTCCTGGCAAAAGCTTTGAGTGTAAAATAAAATTGCCATGAAAAGTTTCTCAAAAATTTTGGTTCGGAATCGACTTTTTACTCTAGGTCCCGCCACTCATATATAAAATTAACACACCCAACATGACTGGTGCGAAAAACTAGTTTGTAATACTGACTGAAGGGTTATAATGATCAATTATGTGAGTCAAACGGCTTTAGATGGCATGAACAACAAATTTCTATGACAGCCATGAAAAGATATGAAATTAAGGTAACGATTTTTCCACTCCTCAAAGTCCTCAATAGTCTTAAGCGCCTTTAGACCATACTTTCATAATGAAGGGTCCGCCAAATAACTTTTTTGTTTTGAAAATGCTTTAAAAAAAACTACTGAATATTTTCTCAAATTTCTTTTTTTTATTTGAAAGTACAATCCTTCCGGTTAATAATGGAAAATAATTTCATTCAAATGGCTGCCTCGGCTGGCCATGCAGTAGCCTACACCAGAAAATGCAAAAGATGGCAAAAACAAAATCATTTTTTCAGATGAAGCTCATTTTGATCTTGGCGGGTACGTAAACAAGCAAAATTGTCGCATTTGGGGCACAGAAAACCCGACGCACCCAAAACGAGTCACTGTTTGGTACTGATTTTGGTCCAGAGGCATAATTGGGCCATTTTTCTTCCAAAATGAGCAAGGAGTGGCCGTTACAGTCAATGGCGATCGTTATCGGGCCATGTTGACCGAATTTTTGTTCACAAAAATTGAAGAGGAGGCTATTGGCAACATTGGGTTTCAACAGGACGGCGCTACGTGTCACACAGCCGAAGCTACACTCGATGTTTTGCGCCCTGTTTCGAAGATCGTATTATCAGCCGCAGAAATGATGTCGTTTGGCCACCTCGGAGCTGCGATTTGACACCGTTGGACTATTATTTGTGGGGTACCGTCAAAGATAAGTGTTACGCGGACAAGCCAGAGACAATTGACGCTTTAAAGGACAATATTCTTGAAGCCATTGGTGAAATACAGCTGTACCCAATCGATAATGTGCTTAAAAATTGGACCGATCGTGTAGGCTACTGCATGGCCAGCCGACGCAGCCATTTGAATGAAATTATTTTCCATTATTAACCGGAAGGATGGTACTTTCAAATAAAAAAAGAAATTTGAGAAAATATTCAGTAGTTTTTTTTTAAAGCATTTTCAAAAAAAAAAGAAGTTATTTGGATGACCCTTTAGAAGCCATGTGGAGCAAATTTGTAAAGCCTTAATGCTATGTTGTAAAACTAGGTCGTAATCCTGACTAAAGGGTTGTAATGACCAACTAAGTATGTATGTATGTTAATGCTATGTTGAGTTCATTCATAACCTTTTGATACCATGTGAGTGTTCAGACAAGGCGTTTCCTTATCATGCAACCTCTTCAACTTCGTCATGGAGAGTGTTCTGCAGAAGGCGGGAGTGCATCGCAATGACACTATTTTGCTCAAAAGTGTTCAGTTGCTTGCATACACTGATGACACCAAGCGAAATGTTATTGCTGCCTACAATGCTATTGAATGGGAGTCTATTAAGATGGGTCTGGCAGTAAATGAGGGCAAAACGAAGCATATATTGGATGATTTTTTAAAAACTATAGGAAAATTTTTCAAAAACAAGCACATGAAATTCAGAAAAATGTATGAAATCTTTATTTGAATCGATAGTACGGTCCATATAATTTAATGTTTGAAGATTATTTCATACAAATGTTGGCCGTGACTACGCCTCAAATGGTCCATCCGCTTAGTCCAATTTTGGCATACTCTTTCCAACATTTCGGCCAATGCGTCAATTGAAGCGGGCTTGTCTGTATAGACATGAGCTTTAACATAGCCCCACAAAAAATAGTCTAAAGGCGTTAAATCGCACGATCTAGGTAACCAATTGACCGGTCCCGAACGTGAAATAAAATGTTTACCCAACTCGCCTCTCAATAAGTCCATTGTTACGCGTGCTGTGTGGCATGTGGCACGGTTTTGTTCAAACCACATGTCATGCAAGTCAAGTTCTTGCATTGGAAGTTGGATATCATCTCACGTTAGGATGCAAGGTAGGTAGAAAGAAGCGCGCGATGAATTTTCTTAACAAAGCACGCATTTTGTTAATAAAATTCAATGATTTGCAAGCGTTGTTCGTTTGTAAGACGATTCATGGTTAAATTATAGACCAAACTGAAGATGTTTGACAGTGAAACAAAACACGAAACGTGCGTGAGCTGTTTAAACCAGTGTTGCCAAAAGGATAATAGCTAAAAAATCACCCGTTATAATCGACAAGTCGGGACATGCGGCGTATTGGATCTCAGATTACGGCCGATAACAATACTTTCGATGGAGTCAAGGAATTTAAATATCTTGGCTTCGACGTTACCACTAAAATTGATGTCAGTCTGGAGATCAAGCACGGGTTTACTCTTGCCAACAGGAACTGAGTAGCAGAGACCTCTCTCGTACGACAAAACTAATACCCTGCAAGGCGTTCATCCTCTCCGTTCTTCTTTATGGCGCAGAGGCATGGCCACTATTAAGGACTGATGCAGCAGCCTTGAGAGTATTCAAGAGAAAAGTCTTACGTTAGATCTGCTGTCCAGTGCGATTTGGCGAAAATTTCCGCATCCGATCCAACAGTGAGTTGTATGAGCTCCTCAGCGGCTGCGCTGCTCGGCCATGCAGGGTCAATTTAAAATTCAACCGTTCTGAAAGGATTCTTATCATTTGATTCTATGATTTGGTTCCATTAGTGAAGTTTTGGAGGACAAAATGTATACCGAATAAAGTACGTACATTCATGAATTCAAGAATCTTATGATTTCAGTAAGGATAGCAACCTGGTTTCTCACAGCACTTATGTTATGTGTGTTATTGTATACATGAGTTGCGGGACCAACAGTTTTTTAAATCGTCTTCGAACGACAGAGTTTTGAGGAACTTTTCATGGCTAATTTATTTACTTTCAGAGTTTTTGCCCGAAGTTTGCTAAGAGGAAGTCACCGAAAAATATTTTCTCATATTTTGTTTTGTGCAAAATGTTTGACCGGGGTTTAAACCGTTACCCTCTGGTCTAATAAGCCAACACACTACCTATTAGACTATGGCAACTTCAATATCTCCATTCAAACTTGTTAATTGAACATTTCTGTTGAAGATGTCGTCTAACCTTTCGTTTGCCAGGTGGACACACGCCTAATAAGACAACACATTACCTATTAGACTACGGTGACTTAAAATCTGTATCCTAGTGGTCAAGAGTCATTTGTAAATTATGCTCCAGTCTGAGAAAAATAAACACGCAGTCAATATGAAGGTGATATCCTCGCGGCAATACTGGTAAAGTAATTACTGTGGGACCTAGCAAGATGTAAGGAGAAGCAGGCAAACTGACTGAACTGGCAATAATCACAAACACTTTGTACTTAAGAAGTGTATAAAAGAACAACAACTACTGCTTTGGAGTTAAAACTTCAATTATAAGTGTAGGCCGGCATTCATCCGAATTTATGAACCTGGGGGTTTTATGCTTTCAAAATATAAAAAATTGTATCATTTTTTATTGCCACTTATTGCGAAAGCCATTTGATAAATTACCTTTAAAGAATACCATATTTTTTCTCTTCTATTTTTTCAAAATTACTGCCGAAAGCCTATTTATTTAATGCTTCCGTTTTGCAGACTCCAATTTCGAAAAAAAAGGTTAAAAGCAACAGAATTAAAAGAGAAAAATAAATGAAAAAAACTTGAATTGAATTAAACTCTCATATTTGTTTGTCTACATGGCTTTTATCCGCAATTATAATTTTAATTTAATTTTTTTGTTCTCTTTTAATATTAAAACCAACGTACAACGTCGACTGTCTTCATATGTGTACGTACACAAACCATTCCATTGATATACACACGCTTAACCATGTGAGGAAGTTTATGTGATCTTTAGCAGATGTTTGCATTTATTTCGTAATTACTGTCACGCAATGTGACCATAAAATATTCCAACAGAAATCAACACACAAAACATGACATCAAATGAGAATATTTTTCCTTTTTTTTTACTTCTTTGCAGCTATTTGCTGCCTTTTCTTCTTTTAATTTTCCTTTTTATACGAAGATTTTCTTTCTATTTTTTGGTTCAATTCTGTATGGTTATAGAGTCTGGTATTAAATAGATGGAGTTGATAGCAACAAATAAGTTGACGTGAAGCAAAAAAGGAACGAAAAAGAACTTCAAACATAGATTCATTGGAAAGAGTTATACAAACGGAAGTATTTTTGGTTGAGAAGAAAGCATATAGAAAATGTGTTGGAGATTTAAATTCTTTTTTTTAAGACCTTTTTGTTAAGTTATAAATAGTTAAAGAAATTTTCTAAATGTTATTGTTATTATAAATATATAACAAACACCAGCATAAAAATTGGTAAACAAGTAAACAAAAATATACTAACAATACTACAAGAATAAATTAAAACAACGATGTTTACATTTATAGAGACTTCGAGATGCGTAGTCATGAACATTCGCCTTCAAGAACATTCATCAGACAGTTTACGTTGCCATATGAAAGGTAGGACAAAGCAGGCAACGGAGTTAGTAAAAGTTCAGTCAGTCTTGTGTGAAGACGTGATGCGTTTGAAGAGAGTAATCGTGGTTTGAAGACCTTCGTTACAAAGATCTGTCAAATAATTGCCTGGTAATTGTTATTGCTTATGCAAAAGGTACAAACAGATGAAAAAAAACAATTATTGTTGTTTACATCAAGTTGTGAACAGTGTCACACAGATTCAAACCCCAGACCAGACATCTCCAACAAACCGAATTAAAAAAAATATGTTTCTTCGGCGTCATCCTCTAAGCAGATTTCTGGCAAAAATTCTGCGATAGAAATAAAATAGCCGCGGATAGTTTCACAAAAATCTGTTGCTTGGAATTGACGTTAAACTGTAGGTCCCGCCATTCATGTATAAAATTAACACACAACCTAAGTGGTGCGAGAAGCTTAGTCGTAATCTTGACTGTAGGGTTGTAATGACCAATTATGTTACGTATCTTGGGAATTTAAGGTTTCCACAAAATAGGTTTACAGCTCCTAATTCGTTAAACCATCGGGTATTCCAACAGGGAACCTGCATCTGTTGAATTGGTTGTCATTTATTCAGTATGGTTTGTCAAATCGGCATGAACTGTAGGTAAACGACCATAGCTACCACTGAATGTGCTCTGGAGCAGTTGTAAACTGATCTTAATTTTCATAAAAGAAATCATCTTCAGCGATAAAACTCATTTCTGGAGAAACGGGTACATAAATCATTGGTCATCACTGTCAATGGCGAGCACTGTGGGTCGATGATTATCAATTTCTATTGACGTGAATTGGATTATATGAACACCAAAGAAATGTGGTTCTCAACCTACATTGAATATTTTCCACGAGCGAGTTGAGCACGTGAAGATGATGGCCACCAAGATTGTACAATTTCACTCATTTGTCTTGTGGGGCCTTGAGCCTTTTTCCTTAAGTGATAGGTGTATGCGAATAAGCCACAAACCCCAGCGGTTCTCAAAGCCATTATAATCCAGCCTAAGTCAGCCTGAGTTTTTGTGCTAGAGTTCTGGAAAATTAGACTGATGCTTTCCACCCAGAGGACATATGAAGGACATTTAAACGATGTTATATTCCACACATAAAGGCATCAATAGGTCTTCCAAAGGAAGGAGATTTTTGATATTATTGCACACGATTTGTTTATTAAAATGCAAGGTTAGGTGGCGCTTATTTCAAGGCCTTCCACAAGACTTTTTTAAGCAGTCTTCTGGCCTAAGCTCTGAGAGCAAATAAAATTACCATGAAAAGTTTCTGAAAAATGTGTCGTTCGGAGTCGACTGAAGTGTTGTAATGACCAGTTAAGTATGCTTATCGTTATACCTTATCAGACTAACGAAAGTGAGTCTCGACTTAGTTTTTAGTGGTTTTCAATAGCATTCGACTTGATGTGAATATCTGGTGGATTTTTCAGATTTAAAGCCTCACTGATAGGGCCAAATTAGTGCTTTATTTAGTGGCTTCAAACATTGGCAACATCGACCAACGTCCGTTTCTTTGCGAAGCTCTATTAGCTCGATATTGATTCGAATGCCGGAATAACCAAATTGCTGCGATATTATACCAGTATTTACGATAATGTAAGTCGTAGTCGCCGTAGTCTAGTAAGTAGTATGTCGGCTTGTTAGACGTAAGGCCAGGGTTCAAACCCCAAGTCAGACATCAAATCGAAAATATGAAAAAATATTTCTTCGGTGACTTATTTTCAGCAGTTTTCTGGCAAAAGCTCCCAGAGTGAATAAAATTGTCAAGCAAAGATTCTCAAAAATTTGTCGTTCGGAGTCGACTTTAAACTGTATGTTCCGCCACTCATGGATAAAATGATCACACATAACACAATTGTGAGAAGCTAGGTCGTAATCCTGACTGCAGAGTTGTAATGACGTAAGTACCGCTTATCATGTCTATCGTTATCCTTTATCAGACTATCGACAGGGTGTCTTGATTTAGTTCTTACTGGTTTACTCATCAGATCTAAAGCCTCACTGATAAGGTCAAATTAGTGCCTTGTATAGTGGCTTCAATCACTGACAATATCGGCCAACCTGCATTTGTTTGAGAACCTTATTGAGCTCGACATTGATTCAAATGCCGAAACGATCAAAGTGCATCAAAATCAGCTTCTTTTGATACTAGTTATGGACATGTTACTGTGCCGAAACCAAGTGTTACTTTCAATCTTATAATACAAATTTTTTTTTTAATTTCACTCAAGAAACCTGTGCCACATAATACCCTTCCTCCTTTCATAAACATATCTTTTTTATGTAATTTAATATGAAAGTATTGTTATCCATGCTTAAGCACCTTAAAGTATGCTTTATTAATTTTAAGTAGTTGGCTTAGAGCACATTTCTTATAACACCTACAAATCATAACCCCCTCTCCCCTCTCCATATGCCAAGAAAGCTGTTTTTAATACCTTTCCAAGTATATTGCTTGAGAGTGCTTCATGTATGAAAATCTCAACAAGTTTTATTCAAATATTTGTTATATGAGCTATTGTTGCCAAATTATACCAAAAAAGGAGAGGAATTTTTAAATTTAATTTTAATTTCTTGGATACTTCAACACACATACAACACAACACGCTCGTAAGAAGCTAATGATTTCCAGGAAAGAAATCGAAATAAAATCGAAAAAATTCTAAGAAACTATTGACAAATTTAAAGAGTCCTAAACGAAGCATAAAAAACAGAAAAAAAATTAATTTCTACACACACACATATACACATATGCACTTAAAAGGAGAGAGTGTAGTGGCTTACAAAGAAGAAAACGCCTACACTGAAGCATATAAGTATGTGCACACTTGTAAAGTGTTTTTGTATTGAAAGCTAATCATGTGTCATATTCATATCTTTTATTACCGTTTTGTGCATAAATCTATACTCACTTATACATCTGTATGCGTACACTCTTATAACGAACAACAAATTTCTTTAAGTATGTATTTGTGTTTAAGGATACAGATTTTTAAGTGTGGCTGCCTATTTATGAGTTTGTAAACTTAAGTGTATGGTGAGAAGAAAGAGAGAGAGAGAGAGAGTGAGAGAAAGGGAAACAGTGTGATTTTGAGTATGAGTATTTATACAATTCCATTTATATGTATTTGTGTTAAAGAGTGATATTCTCTTTTGCCACTTAAAGCACACATACAGTGTCTGGCAATAGAAAGAAAACGTTTGGAAACACAACTCTAAGAGTAGTGTCTAAATAACGACATACTTATTGGCCGCAACTGCAGCGGCCACTAGACCCCTAGAGAGTGTGTACATTATATCTAAGATTGTCCAAACACTACCGGGTTTTTCTGGACAAGCGAGCCGTTTGTGGTTTGCACCTATATTGGCTTCTGGACACGGGGATATTAAAGGAACAGCAACACTGATAGACTTGCAAAAGGTTACTTAAATGGAAAATTTAATTGCACTCATTTGCAAAAGGAATATGAGGTAATGCACCCATATGTCACAGGCACATATTTGAAGAAGAAAACTGGGCTCAAACCTGTTCATCTTTCGAATTTCATAGTAGTTCATGAAGTCCCTGAAGCACATTGTCTCTTTTGCGGCCAACATAATCGATAAGAAAATTCATGCTCTTCAAGCTCTTCTCGATTCACATCCCCATCAACAAGACAATGAAAAGTGTGTGTACCGAAGAGTATCTTGCTGCACTTTCAAGTAGCCTTGAAGAAGATGCCGAAATGTTGATTCGTGCGACTTTATGCCTCTAAACTAAGCCAATATTTAAGCCACCAGATTTATTGGAAACGTACATACTTACATACATTATTATGTAAATATATTCGGTCACTACAACCCTTCAGTCATCGTGTAGGCTACTGCATGGTCAGCCGAGGCAGCCGTTTGAATGAAATTATTTTCCATTATTAACAGGAAGGATTGTACTTTCAAATAAAAAAAGAAATTTGAGAAAATATTCAGTAGTTTTTTTTTTTTTAAGCATTTTCAAAAAAAAAGTTTTTTGGCGGACCCTTTATAAATGTTGGGACCTACAGTCGACTTCGAACGATAAATTTTGGAGAAACATTTCATGGCAATTTAATTTACTCTCAGAGTGTTTGGCAGAAATCTACTGAAGGGAAGTTACGAAAGATATTTTTTCTAGTTTCGTTTGGTTGGAGATGTCTGACCTGTTGTTTGAATCGCGGTCTTACATCTAATAAGGCAATACACTGTCAACTAGACTACATACATAATTGGTCATTATAATCCTTCCGTCAGGATTACGACTTAGTTTCTCACTCCACTTATGTTGTGACCTACAGCTTACAGTCGACAGCTTACGAACGACAGATTTTTGAGAAACTTTTCATGGTAATTTTATTTACTCTCAGGTCTTTTTGCAGAAATCTACTGAGAGGAAGTCGCCGAAGAAATAGTTTTTGTATTTTGTTTTGATGTCTGGCCTGGGGCTCGAACCTTGGCTTTACGTCTAATAAGCCAACTACAAGACTACGGCGAGATTTATTAGAAACACTATTTAAATATTATACTCATCGAACTGACCATATGATTTGTAGCTGTGGCAGTCATATGCCGGAATGCCTTGCAGAAAATATAGCCAACAGCCTCGTGTTGAATTTACCCGCTCTCAATAGTAATCCAGTTCTCCTATCGTCAAAAGAAGGCCAAAAACATATCTGGACATGCAATATCATGCTCACAATAACTCTGTTCCCACTCGCTGATCCATTTTCCGATTAGTTCATAGACGTTGTAGATTGAAGCTACCGCTTAAAGTCAATCACCGAATCGAATTTGCCCATAGAATATGATTCCATCATGATCCAAGTGCTGCCTGCAATACCAAGACAGTCGTAAATTGCACCAAAAGATCCCGATCGCCTACAGGACTGCCTGACTGTCAACAAAGACAGACACTAAGATTCCACTTCTTTGGCTTCAAGACCCACACGACCTTCTAAAATAGCAGTTATCACCCAATCTAAAGTGAAGATCAAATTATTCGAGGTCTTTACAATACACCTTAGATCCATTGTCACCCATCCAGTTTTAGCCGTTCGAAAATATAAGTACACCATTGTCTCTAGGATGTACCGAACGTCCAATAGAACTGGAACTCGATAAATCACAAGATCTAGACAGTTAATGAATCCCAGTGAATAAATAAATGAAAGCCTTTAGTAAGAATTACAACCTAGCTTCTCTCAACACTTGTGTTGCGTGTGTTAATTTTATACATGAGTTGCGGGACATACAGTTTAATGTCGACTCCGAACGACCGATTTTTGAGAAACTTTTCATTGCAATTTTATTGACTCTCAGAGTTTTTGCCAGAAATCTGCTGAGAGGAAGTCGCTGAAGAAATATTTTTTCATATTTAGTTTAGTTCGGGATGTTTGACCTGGGGTTTCAACCGAGGCCTCACGTCTAATAATCCAACACTCCACCTACTATACTACGACAACTTCACACGTGGCTTTCGCATTAAATTTTATTATTTGCATATACTGTTGAATGCTAAATCCGTTCACGTTGATTGGCAGAGCAGACTCAATAAATGACAGCCAATTTGACAGAAGTAGCTTCAACAAGAGGGCTGCTATCAAGTGTCAAAGTTCGAAAGGCTCGATATAACAGACTTATTTTATATTTTTATTGTCTACGATATTTATTAATTTTTGATTTTTATTTATTTATTAATTATATACGAGCTGAGTAACTTTGACCATATGCTCGGTGTAGTGTCACAGACAAGAGCCTCTGATGGGAATCGATCCGCACGCTTATACTCTAGCACACTACCCACTAGATTACCAGGGCACCCTGTCTACGATATTTATTATAAACAATGCTTCCTTTATAAACTTGATTTTATTATTATAAAACAGCAAAATATCTTTTTTCCCAAAACAATCCTTATTTTCACAGCCACTTACTGTATAAATATTTCTCTACCTTTAACACACCTAAGCAAATACACAGATATTAACACACTTATACTAAACTGAAGATTGTGTAAAATATATTGTGTATACACAGATATGTATGTGTGGCTGTGTCTGTGGTTATGTGTTATGTATTATTATAAGAATTCATTGCATTTAGTTGTAGTTGCTGTTGTTGCTGATGTTGTTGTTATTGTTGTTATTATTGGATAATATTGTCAAAAGCCTAAAGTGTTTATTAAGTCATGTTTAAAAGGTGCTTGAGAGCTTTTTGTGTACATACAGTTCCATGTAAATGTTGTTGTCTCGTAAATGTGTGATTGCCTAAGTATGTATGTACAAGTATGTGTGCTTATATTTGTAATGGCGATTTATATTTATATTTGCTGTGTTGTATTTGTTTGCTTGTATGCTTGTATTTGTATTTGTATTTATGTTTGTGGGTGGAGAAAATATTTGCATACATAAATACTTTAAACACAAGTGGTTTATTTAGACATACTTTAACTGTGTGTATATTGACAATTGATTTGTTGTTGTCATCTGGTGGGTTATTAGGATAAGGCACACACTCACACATACGTGTATGCTCTTCCACGCACATACTTATGTATACCAATAACACAATGGTAGAAAGAGTTTTTAAATGATTTTTAATGTTCAAAAAGTTATTTTTTTAATTAAAAATTAAAGGAGATTTTTTAGACCTTCAACTCGTTCCTATCGAAACATTAGTTCACGATAAATCTTCGCATAAAAGAAGCATTCTTGGAGTGAGTATATATCATATGCACCATAATGATCAGATGATTTATGGCGACAGTAGGTAGTCTAGTACATACATACATAAATACATACATAATTGATCATTACAACCCTTTAGTCACGATTACGACCTAGTTTCTCACACCTCTTATGTGCGTAATGTTGCGTGCGTTAATTTTTATACATGAGTGGCGGGACCTGCAATTTAAAGTCGACTCTGAACGACAGACTTTTGAGAAATTTTTCATGGCAATTTTATTTACTCTCAGAGTTTTTGCCTGAAATCTGCTGAGAGGAAGTCGCCTAAGAGATATTTTTCCTATTTTCGTTTTTTTCATGTCTGACTTGGCGTTTGAACCGTGGCCAACACACTACCTGCTAGGCTATGACTCTAGTGTATTGGCCTTTTAGACATGAGGCCTTGCTCCAAACCCAATGTCAGACGTCATCAAACAAAACAAAACATGAAAAAATATTTCTTCGGCGACTTCCTCTCAGTCGATGTCTGGCAAAGACTCTGCCAAGAAAATTTTTTCAAAAATCTATTGTTCGGAATCGACTTTAAACTGTAGGGGTCCCACCGCTTATGCATGAAATTAACACACACAACATAAGTGGTACGAGAAGCTAGGTCGTAATCCTGGCTAAAGGGTTGTATTTTTTTTTTGTCTTGAGCCGGAGGTGGGAATCTTCGAAAGACGCTTTTGTTCCAACAAACGAGTGCACGATTCACCATCACTGGTGCCTACGCACTAAACCCACCTTCTACACACTTCAACTACTCCCCCGCGGGACTGCCGTAAGGTATTACTTCGCGGGGGGCTGGTTAGCTTGAAAGCTTTATCCCATTAAGACAAATTTCGCCTCCGTTCCTCCAGTCTTTGGAGTTCTTGCATAACTTCAGCCATTCTCTGACTATATTGACTCCATAGAATCCTACAATTCAACAGCTCTGCCATTAGCCGGTTTGGTCCTAAACTCGCTTCTCCGGGCCATCTAAATCTGGGACAGCATGTTAGAATATTCTGCGCATCGTCCTCCTCATCTACACAGTTTGGGCATATAGGGGAAGTGTCATGACCAAATCTCTGTAGGTACTTCCTGAAGCACCCATGATCAGTAAGGAACTGGGTCACGTAGTAGTTCAGCTCGCCCTTTGGATGAAGAACAAACATTGCCAGCTGAAAAGGTTGTATTGACCAGTTATGTGTGTGTCTGTATGGCGGCAGAATACATTTAAAAACACCTCAAATGGTATTGAACAAGATACGGAGACTAATGGGTATTGGTAGGTATAACAGGGGCAATAAAAACGAGTTCCGCATAGACACTGGAGCCTAACTGTTGGATTAAAGCCTGTTGCACATGTATGAGAAGACCAGGGGCTATAGTTAAGATACTGGGACATGAATCGACCTACGAGAATCATCATCAGACTTAATAAATCGAGTGTGTGATAGATGACGTCTTATCTGTCTTCTGGACAGAACCATCAGGCTCTATGATTATGTGATTTGATGTCCAACGAGCCTTAATAACAAAAGCAAAATGAGTACTAAGGCTATAAACTTTTTTAAAAGAGGGACTATTCTGTGATATATGGAAGGGACAATAGTCCATGAGGAAGCTTGCGGCCATCGTCCAAGCGGTAGTATCCTGTGTTATACGGAAGAGACAAAAGTGACAAGAGAAATCGTGCGGCCATCGTCCAAGCAAAAGCCTATGAAATCGAAAAGTGTTCTTAAATGAACTTGGACTGAAAGAACAAACAATAATAGACAGCTAAACAATCTGACAGAAAGGCTTCTATGCAAGTTCTAGGCTGTATGATGTGAACTCAAAATCAGTAGGCGACTGTTTTAAATTTTTAAATGTTTAATAACTCCAGGTTTACTCTTTCTCGACATACAGAAGAAGAACAAAAAGAAAAACCCAGTAAATTTCAATAGAATTTCAATCATTTGAAAGCTGATAACTGTGATGAAGATGCCCTTGTGCAAACTCATAAAAAAAATTTTTTCATTTTCAAATAAGCATGTGAAGAAATTTTAAAAAAGGAATCCGAATGTTGAAACATAAGACAGAAAGAAATGTAAGACATAAAGACTTTGAAATTACATTTCGATATACTTTTTTGCTTCTTATCAAATGTTTGTTCATCATGCAAATACAAACAGCAACAAGCAACAGCTGGAGGTCAAAGAAATTCAGAGGAATTCATCAACTTAGAGACACAGAAGCAGTCATAAATAAAAAGAAATCGGAATAGAAAAGTAAGCAGAAGGCAATGGCAATAGAAATTAATTTACTTTTATGCCATTGCATGTGAGGCAAATATCAATAAAGGAATGTTAGATGCTATTAGCGCACCCGTGTAGATTATTGTGTACTTAGAAAGAGGAGTTCTGAGTTCACAATACTTTACTAACGTGGAAGCAACCACAGATTACTGACGAGATCTATGACACTTGAAATCCATTTATGCTCCAAAATTACTTTACTCGTCAAGACAACTTCATCATAAAATTCAGCAATTTAATCGTTGTTTTAATCTACGACATCTGTCTTCTGGTCGATTTTTTAAACACATTCGATATTCTCTGTGGATATATACGAATATCACTATAAATCTGTCCAAGAAACAGCGCCAAATTGTTATTAAACAAGTATGTATTGGCTATTCCAGGTGAAAGTCAACGATGGAAGGTAATAATGATATTGGCACAGGCGAAAACAAGACTGCAGAAAAGACATTCAAGCGTATGCGACTAGAAAAGACGAATTACATTGTCTATGAGATTAGAAATTAAGTTTAGCTTAGTGAAAGAATAAGACAAGTAATCAATAAAACAATAACAAATCAAAATCCAGAAGTTGCCACAACATAAGTGAATGAAGTACTAATGGCGACAAAGCTAACGTTTTCATTGAGTAGTATACACTGGTATTGTACACTGTTAAGTTCTAAAGGACAAATCCATGTTTAGTTTAGTGAAAGAACAAGACAAGTAATCAATAAAACAATATCAAATCAACGACGGATTTCTAGAAGTTGCCACAACAGAAATGAATGAAGTACTAATGGAGTCGGAACTATCGTTCCCATTGTGTAGTACACGCAGGTATTGCACACTGTTTGGATTTAAAGGAGAAATGCTTGAAGCTTTCTTTGTTGGTTTGGTATTGGTACTGCTTGCTAAGTTACTATTATATGGTGCTATTGTAGTGGATAAATTATTTTTGTTATTAGGCTAGGTTAGGTTAATTTAGCAACTGTCTCAAATAGAAGTTATTGGGTCCTATCAGACCCCATTATAATATCGAATTGTAACTCCTTGTTGCTATCTGCTACTCATCCTAAAATATGTGCCAAAAATCCATCTTCACACGGTTCCCAAGAGACGAAAGATTACCGAGGAAGGTGTTCTAATGTCTTCTCTTTTTTTCGTCATTACAGAAGATAGTACTCTGTTGTAACTGCTATGAGGTTCCTTAGATGGACTTTGCTTAGGTTTAATACAAATTTTATTCTGCATACATACATAAAGGGATATATCTGTATGGTCTCTCTATAACTCGGATTATTATCTCTTTTTTTAAACGAATGAAGTTTGTGCGAAACTATTTGTAAGAGCAATACTGATCTCAAGTAAAAATTGAATTGAATAATCCATCTTTCAATACTGCTGTGTCATGGAACCTATACATATGAGGATAACTGTCGAACTGTCTCCCTATGTCTTCCAGCAATACCCACCACTCTTGGATAACTTTTGAGCTGATGTACACATTTAAAATATCTACGTAGCACTTTAATGTCGTTACATATGCGTCTATCGCCATTCAACATGCTCTGATACCGGATTCGTGGCAGTGGCAATCTTTACAGCAATTATTGTAGTCTGAATAGTAATACAGTAATCGGGAAGCCAGCGTAGTCTAGTAGGTAGTGTGTTGGCTTACTAGACGAAAAGCTAGGGTTCAACCCTCAGGCCAAACATCAAAACAAAATACAAAAAGTATTTCTTCAGCGATTTCCTCTCATCAGATTTCTGGCAAAAACTCTGAGAGCGAATAAAATATCCATGTAAAGGTTTTTCAAGAAATCTGTCGTGTTCGGAATCGACTTTAAACTGCAGGTCACGCCGCACATGATTAAATTTAACACGTACACAGCATAAGTGATGCGAGCAACTAGGTCGTAATCCTGACTGAAGAGTTGTAATGGCTAATTATGTATATATGTATGTAATCGGGTATTTAAAACGATTATAAAATCTACTGCTCTGTACGGTTAGATGCTTTGAAACTGTCGCGATTTGCGGTAAATGCAAACATACGTGAACCGATATCTTCGCAATATGCATCTATTGCATATCTTCGTATACTGGCGAAGAACCATGAACCACCAAGAACATATTGTATCCACTGAAATAAGGTGAAGGTAAAGACCTTGAATGGGCAATACATTTGGAAAAGAAATTGACGACGTATCTAGATTGGAACCCACAATTCAGTAGAAAGGGAGGGCAGTAGAGGAAACAGATTGGGGGCAGAAGTAAACAAAAGTGACAAGAGTTGGGGTGAATTATTAGCATCAAATGTTTGTAGAGGCTATTGAATGCGTGACTGAAGCTATGTAAAGGGTGTTTTTTATAGAGGTATAGAACTTTAAGTTGCAATAAAACAACGATGGATTATTCGATTGACATGAATTTTATTTATCCGAAAGATAATCTTGTGGCATTACATTTTAAATATGATTTCTGGCATATGACCGCCACGGATGGCGCGGATGTAGTCCAATCTGGACGTCCAATTTTCGATGACTTTTCCAACATTTGTGGCCGTATATCGGCAATAATACGGCGAATGTTGTCTTCCAAATGGTCAAGCGTTTGTGGCTTTACCGCATAGACCAATCACTTTACATAGCCCCACAGAAAGTAGTCTAGCGGTGTTAAATCACAAGATCTTGGAGGCCAATTCACAGGTCCAAAACGTGAAATTAGGCGGTCAACAAACGTGTCTTTCAATAAATCTATTGTGGCACGAGGTGTGTGACATGTTGCGCCGTCTTGTTGAAACCACATCTCCTGGACATCATGGTTATTCAATTCAGGAATGAAAAAGTTAGTAATCATGGCTCTATACCGATCACCATTGACTGTAACGTTCTGGCCACCATCGTTTTTGAAAAAGTACGGGCCAATGATTCCACCAGCCCATAAAGCGCACCAAACAGTCAGTTTTTCTGGATGTAACGGTGTTTCCACATACACTTGAGGATTACCTTCACTCCAAATGCGGCAGTTTTGTTTGTTGACGTAGCCATTCAACCAGAAGTGCGTTTCATCGCTAAACAAAATTCGCTTATGAAAATCGGGAACAACGGTAATCTCTTTTTGGGCCCATTCGACGAATCTACGCCTTACTTGATGATCGTTTGGCTTCAAATCTTGCACGAGTTGGATTTTGTAAGCACGCAAACCAAGATCCTTCCGCAAAATCTTCCATAAAGTGGATGGACACAGATCCAATTCCTGTGCTCGATGGCGGATGGACTCATTTGGGTCTTCCTCAATGCTACGCTCTACAGCAGCAATGGCTTCTTCTGTACGCACCGTACAGCGTCTCTGGGGATGCGAGTTATCAATAAGAGTAAACGTGGTGCGAAAACGTTCCATGGTTAATCGAATTAACTGCTCTGATGGTCGATTTTGTCGACGATAAAATGGACGTAGTGCGCGATACGTTTTCCGCACATAACCATTATTTTCGAAATAAAATTGCACTATTTGCAAGCGTTGTTCAGGCGTGAGTCTATTCATGATGAATTGCCAAACCAAACTGAGAATAAATCACTTGACAGCTGTTAAATCGGTCGCCATCTTGAAAAGTAATGCCAACTTAAAGTTCTATACCTCTATAAAAAACACCCTTTATATAATTGGCTATTGCAAGGGATAATCTAAGACTCAAATTACACATTCGAGTTTGTTTCGAATCTGGTTTCGTTTGAAAATCGCAATGTGTCGTACAGTTAATAGGAATATCAAAATCAGCTTAACCCAGATTTTGGCTTCTATACTTCTATGCTCTTGTGGCGCTTAGTATCATTGCCATGTACGCAGCGAATTATTTCGACAACATGTTTGGCTCAATGATTAATGATTTCCTTTTTAAATCCAAACCGAGACTACATCGAACAGAGATAGTTTAATTACAGAATTACAGCCAGTATTGCTTTTTAGTTGGTACTCCAGTAGGTTGTGTGTTGGCTTATTAATATATTCCCCAGATCTTTGAATATATATTGTACAGAGAGAAAGGAAGATAGAGAGCTGATACTAACGGTAGGAAATTGAAGAGTTTTGTACCTTTCTGTGATAGTGCTAACTGTGTCTTGGATGGGATTTAATTTGTCCAAGATATCCACATTTATTGCGCTATTTCGATAGAAATCTTACCGCAGAATTTCCGAAAGTACTTCTGAACTCTTGTTTGTAGTTGCTACTACGATGTCATCTGCATAAGTGATATTCATGCAACATATTCTTTGAATAGTTTTCAGTAGAATGTTAAGGTTTAGGTCCTGTAACATAAGGCGAGAAAGAATTTATTTCTTCCATTAAAACGCCTATAGATTTACAAAAATTTTACCACAGCTTATGTTAGCGTCTCTATTGTATTTCTTTTGAGTCATTTAGTTTGACAAATTTTCCAAAGTTTCAAATTACAAAAGAATCATTCATTTAAAGAATAAGAAGTTTTGTGTGTGATGTATGATGATACTAAGTCGTTAAAAAAAACCGAATAGTTTTCCTTAGTTAAACTAACTTAGTTTTGAGTATAGTTTTACACAAAAAACCCATTAAATTAATAAAGAAAAGAAGAACTTAAACAATAAAAAAATTGTTTATGAAAATATAGTCGATATAGTAAATAAATTTGTAATTATTTTAAGAATTTTTATGACAAAACCAAACAGTGATTATGGGTTAGTCATGCCACATTTAAAATGAATTTTATGACAAAAGTTTCTTTATTTTTATGGCCTATTTTTTTCTCTGTTTCCTCTTCTATTTTCAAGTAGCGAAGGATAATAATTCATATATAAAAACGGTTAAACCGCAAATAAAAATCAGCCACAAATAAATCTTCAGAAATTTTTTTGATATGAAAACTTACAATAGAGAGTTTCAGAACAAAAAAACCAGAAGTTTTTATTTTAAATTTTAAACTTTAGTTTCTAAAACACACATTCCTTCACATGTCATTAATTTAGTTGTGCATGGCAAGTCTACATTATACACATTTTGAATATCTTATACCATATAATTATTCAATTTCCTTAAATGAAAGTCATTTGTTTGAGAGTCTTCTAAAAAAACTTCGTTTCTCCTTCAATTCATTATCCAAGCAGCAAAAGGAAAATGCGAAGAAGAAAAGAAAGATTTCCCGTCTCTATGCCAAGAAAAAACAGAACGACGCAAAAAAAGGAGAACAAAAAAAAGAAGAATAGATTTTAAAATTTAATTAAATATTCTAAACGCACCGCTGAGCCACTTGTGGCAAATTGTTTTGTTCGTTCGCAACGCAAAATTATAGGAATCACACCATGTCATCTATACAATAGAATTAAAAGCAGAAAAAAACAACGAAAAGAAAAATCCGAACTAAAAATGGTATTGTCGGTCACGGCTGATTAGACAATGCCCTACACCTTATCAGTTTTTTCTTGCCCAATAAAAATTATAAGAAATGAATATTGATACGTAAACAAAAACAAACTAAATGGAAATAAGCTAACAAGACAAATGGACAACAACATAATATGCGACGAACTTTTAGACCTATTTTATAACTAAATTGGGAAATAAAAATGGTACTATTGGACACGTCTGTTTAGGCAATACCCCTTCGCTTTGATCTATTTTTTTCCTACTAAATATTAAGGGTAATGAATATTGTTACGTTGACGAAAATAAATTAAACAGAAATAAACAAACAAGACAAACGGACAACAACATAATACACACATCATACGGTACTCTTCATAAAAATTTATGGCAACGAAATTTTAGGCCTCTTTTCTAAACTTCATTGGGAACTAAAAATGGTACTGTTGGTCACGTGTGATGAGGCAATACCCTCACACTTTAATCATTTATTCTTGCCCAACAAAGACTGTAAAAAATGAATATTGTAACTTGAACAAAAAGAAAAACTAAACGGAAATAAATAAATACGAAAATGGACAACAACATTATACACACATCATACGGTACTTTCCACAAGAACTCAGATCACCGAACTTTTGGGCGAATTTTCTATACTAATTTGAAAACGGCTGTAGTCTAGTAGGTAGTCGCCTGTAGTGTGTTAGCTTATTAGACGTAAAGCCAGGGTTCGATCCCCAGGCCAGACATCAAGACAAAATACAAAAAGTATTTCTTCGCCGATTTCCTCTCAGCAGATTTCTGGCAAAAACTCTGTGAGTAAATAAAATTGCCATGAAAAATTTTCTCAAAAATTTGTCGTTCGGAGTCGACTTTAAACTGTACGTCCCACCACTCATGTATAAAATTAATACACACAACATAAGTGGTGCGAGAAACTAGGACGTTGTACAATGGGTCAATTCGACCTCCAGGTACTGTGCTTGTCTTAATTGACAAGTACACGTCCTCTTACCTAACCTAACCTATCAAAGCGAAAATATAAAAAAAATATTTCTTCGATGACTTTCTCTCAGTAGATTTCTGGCAAAAACTTTGAGAGCAAATAAAATTTGTAGTTCGGAGTTAACTTTCAACTGTAAGTCCCGCTTCATATATAAGACTAACACACAAATAAAAAAATAAGCAAACAAGATAAAAGCACAACAACAAAATACACATATCATACGGTACTTTTCACAAGAATTCAGAGCAACGAACTTTTGGGCGAATTTTCTACACTATATTGAGACTCGGATTGCGAAACCGTAAGCTTAACATAAACAACGTGATGTGACATTCCATTAACACAGTTTCGCCAGCTGCAGAGGGTAGCAAGATAGCACAGTAAATCTGATCAAGACTAAATAAGGGATTGAACAGGAAATCTGGAAAATCTCTTTACAATTTTAGCGTCGCAATATTTGCTATAATTTCAAATTGTAAAGTATTTAATTGCCTTAGACATACAAGAGATGGCAGTTTTAATTACGGAAACTTTTGCTATTGTAAGCTAGACTATAGATGCTATCATATATATATAGTCTTGAACCTTTCATCAAATGCATTAAGTATGCCTATGTAGGGTACAACTTTAATGTATAGCAGCGCGAGGAGAAAAAAACTTTACAGACTACTTAACGCCTGAGACGACACATTATTTGAATCAATTCCGCTGTAGACGACGAACACAATTGGTGACTGACACACTTTAATATGCAGGCGGTTTTTTCTTTCTCTTTTTTTTGCGAATAGACTGAATAAAATAGGGAAATGAAATGAAAAAAAAATAGAAAGAATTGAAATGTGTGCATACAAAGAAATAGAACATTTAGGGGGTATTACTCGTTTATGATATACTTGGTGACAACAGATTCCCTACTACCAAAACAAGCTGGAAGGATATTTATTAAAAAGTTATACGACAGGATGCCTAAGAAATCAAATCACTCGTGGACAATTGCATCGCTCTGGTGGCAGATTTATTTTCATTGTCTTGAGGAACCATGATAGGGCCTCTATATAGAAAAATCAGAATCTAAACTGTGTCGCAAGATGCCGGACCAAAAAACGATTTTCTAAGCGGATGTATTTTTGTTCAGAAATTTTTTCATTGCCTGAAGGAATCAAGTCACAGATGCCAATGGGCTAAGTGGAAGGCTCCAAGCTTGGGGGCAGGGCCTTTATAGAGAAGAATCAGAATCTAAACTATGCAGCAAGCTGCCAGACCATAAACTGTTTTTCTAAACGAGGGTATTTGTGTTCAACAATTTTTTTTTATTGTCCAGAGGCACCATGGCACAGATGCCAGTGGGCTAAGTGGATGGTACTAAGCACGGGGTACAATATGATAGGGCGTCTATATAGAAGAATTAGAACCTAAGATATGCCGCAAGCTACCGGACCATAAAACGATTTTCTAAGTGGCATTATTTGTGTTCAGAGATTTTTTCATTGCTGAGAGGAACCATGGCACAGCTGTCAATGGGCTAAGCAGATGGCTGCAATTATGGGGCACGTTGGTACAGGGCTTCAATATAGAAAAATCAGAATCTTAACTATGAGGCAAGATACAAGCGGCGGTATTTGTGTTCAGAGAGAACATTAGAACAGAACTACGTCAAGGTCTAGTAGATACAGTGTTGACTTAGTAGATGTGAGACCTTCGTTCAAACCCCAGCCCAGACATCTCAAACTAAACAAGTATGGAAAGATATTTCTTCGGTAGTTGCCGCTGCAAGTTGCTCTCAGCAGATTTCTGAGGGCGAAATAAAATTGCAATGAAAAGTACCTCAAAAATCTGTCGTTCGGAGTTGGCTTTAACCCGTAGTTCCTGCCACTCATGTATAAAATTAACACACGCATAACCAGGGTGATTTCGGTTGTAAACCTGACTAAAGGGTTGTAACACAGTGGATTGTCCGGCTTTAGTACTTAACGATCTCATCTCGTGAATATGAATTATAAAGATAACCCCGATGCTTAAATAAAACTGTGAAAACTATAGGTTCCGCCACTTATGGGTCGAATTAACACACCCAATATGGGTGGCTAGGTTGTAAACCTGACTAAAGGGTAGTAGTGTTGAAATTTGGCAAACTTATTACAAAGAGGTTTCAATATCTTCACTGACAGGCCAATGGCAGCTATAGAAATAGCATTCAGGTAAATGGAATCTGGAACTATACACTATTGTAAAAAAATGAGTTTAAGAATTTCTCCAGTTACGACAATGTACATATGCATTACGTGAGTGCCTAGTAGAGTAAATTATTGACTTCTAATATAAGGGAGTGAGACCCTGGTTTAAGACCCAGTTCAGACATCTCCAACAAAACGAAATATGATGAAATATTTCTCCGGCGACTTCCTCTCAGCAGATTTCTGGCAAAAATTCTGAAAGCAAATAAAATTGCCATGAAAAGTTATTCAAAATTCTGTCGTTCAGAGTCGTCTTTAGACGGTAGGTCCCGCCACTCATGGATAAAATTCACACACGCAACATTGGTAGTATGAGAAGCTAGGTTGTAAACCTGACTAATGGGTTGTAATGATTACGTGAGTACCTAGTAGAGTAAGTTATTAACTTCTAATATGAGGGAGTGAGACCCTGGTTTAAGACCCAGTTCAGACATCTCCAATAAAACGAAATATGATGAAATATTTCTCCGGCGACTTCCTCTCAGCAGATTTCTGGCAAAAATTCTGAAAGCAAATAAAATTGCCATGAAAAGTTATTCAAAATTCTGTCGTTCAGAGTCGTCCTTAGACGGTAGGTCCCGCCACTCATGGATAAAATTCACACACGCAACATTGGTAGTATGAGAAGCTAGGTTGTAAACCTGACTAATGGGTTGTAATGACCTATTAATGAAGTAAGTGAGTAACACAACAGATTGTCCGGCTTTAGTACTTTATTGTCTCATCTCGTGAATATGAATTACTAAGATAACACCGGTACACTGTAGGTCCCGCCACTTATAGGTAAAATTAACACACACAACGTAAGTTGTATGAGAAGCTAGGTTGTAAACCTGACTAAAGAGTTTGGCAAAGTTGCTATAAAGAGGTATAGAAATAGCGTCCAGGAAAATGGAATCTGAATCTATACACGACTGTTGAAAGGCGTTTAAGAATTTCTCCAATCATGACAATGTACCTACGCATTACATGAGTACCTAAGAGAGTAGAGTTTGAAGTCGCCGTAGTCTAGTAGGTAGTGTGTTGGCTTATTAGACGTAAAGCCAGGGTTCGAGCCCCAGGCCACACATCAAGACTAAATACAAAAAGTATTTTTTTCGGCGACTTCCCCTCAGCAGATTTCTGGCAAAAAGTCTGGGAGTAAATAAAATTGCCATGAAAAAGTTTCTCAAAAAATCTGTCGTTCGGAGTCGATTTTTAGGTCCCACCACTCATGTTTAAAATTAACACACAACATCAGTGGTGTGAAAAACTTGGACGTTGTACAATGGGTCAATTCGACCTCCGGGTACTGTACTTGTCTTAATTGACAAGTACACGTCCTGTAACCTAACCTAACCTAAGAGAGTAATATATTCATACTTATACACGGCTGGAGCATATGGGAAAACTGTGCCTTTGCTACTTGGGTTCACTCTCTTTGCTTTCGTCTTTACAGTTCTAAAATTAGTAATGAATTGCTGTGTAGCGCACTTTGTCACCAGCTTTATCCACTTGCGGCACTAGTTCCACTTGCCTTTACAGCATTTGTGTTGCTAATTTTAATAAAAAAAAAACTGTGCACTTACAGAGTATTAAATGAAGAGAATTTAAATGAAAATTTATTAGAAGGGGCAGTAATAAACGTATTAAAAATCTACAAATTCTGTACAATTGCTGCTAAAGAGATACATGGAAATGGAAGCAGAAAAAAACTATAGAAACACCAAGGAAATGACGAGAGAGGCCAGATCTAAGATCAAAACTTATTGAAGACTGTAAGAAAGAACTCCACGCATGCTAGGGAGTATGAAGAGTACAAAAAAATCAAATATTAAATCAACTGTTATGAGATACAAAGCTATTGAATTTAAAGTTCATTTTAAAAAGGGAACAGATGTTGCTTTTGAAAGAGGAGATGATTCCCTAAGCCTTGTGTTGTGGGCTATGAAGGCTTTGTGTTACACGCTAAAGACTGACTGCTTGCCTTAAAGGCATGAAAATTTGCCTGTCTATTGTTGTTGTTGTTGTTGTGTGATTGTTTATTCCCTAACCTCTGGATATTTATTGGTGTTCTCATTTTGTTCTCGCTCTCTCTCACTGTATTCGTTTTTTCTATGGATTTTTATTAAGTCAACAAATTGAAATGAACTTTTGCTATGGTGACAATTTCTTTCATTTTCCTCCCCTTCCCTTTACCACTTAAATTAAAACATCTTTATTGTATTGCTGCAAATGCTATTCCCTCAAATAAAATAGAAAAAAACGACAAAAAAATTTATACGAAAACGTATCAATTCATTGTTTGATTTTGTTCCACAAATAAACCATTACCAGCAGTAGCAATACGTAGCAAGAACAACCGTCACTTATCCATGACATTGATTGAATACTTAATTTTTTTTCTTCGCCTCTTCTTCCTTCGCTGTTTTTTGGGAAATCTGTTTCCCATTTTTAAAGTCACAGACACGCTGTCTGTCGTCTATCATTGTTTAATTTCACATAAAAATTCTTCGGAAACAGAAACAAAATTTTTATCTTTGTCAGGCTGCTTTTGCTGCTACCGCTCCTGCTGCCATACAATACTCTCGTACTCTCGTAATTGTTGTGTAATTTTATGTAGATGAGCTACTGTTGTGTTCGTAGCCATTTGAAATCATCGATCAAAATTAGTTGGAAAGTGAAACGCAACAATTGTTTTGTTGTGTGAATTCCTCTTCTGTTTCATTGTAATTCTCGTTTTGTTTTTTGGTTTTCAGGGAATTCTAAGAACTGGAATACAATATCAAACGGAAGTTTGATTAAAACTTTATTTACTGTTATTATGATGGTTTGGCAATGTCATTTAATTGATGAGTCGACTTTTTTTTGATTTCAAGAGGAACGTATACAAAATTTGTTAATTTCTTTAAAAGTTTTAAATTTTCTTGTATACAAGGACTTTATATTGAAATATTTTACACGATTTGCTTATTTTTTTAATATCTCAGATTAAATTAATGTTTAAAAATAAAAGCAAACGTAATTTAAAAACCTTTATTTTAAGCTCTTTCTACTTAGATTTGATATAGCGAACTCGCCGTAGTCTAGTAGATAGTTTGTTGGTTTATTAAATGAGAGTCCATGGTTAAAAACTTAGGTCAAACATTTCAAACAAAATAAAATATTGTTAAATGAAGAATCTAGGTACTTGTGTTTTGCTTTTACATCGCTTAACATTAAAATTATAAACAAAAAAACAACAACAAACACCAGCATAAAGAAATGGTAAACAAGTAAACAAAAATACAAAAACAAAACACTACAAAAATAAATATAAGCAAAATACACAAACAACAATAATGAAACAATGATGTTTACATTTATAGAGTTTTCGAGAAGGCGAGGTCATGAACATTCGCCTTTAAGAACATTCATCAGGCTGTCTACTCTGCCATATAAAAGGCAAGACAAAGCAGACGAGTGAGTAAGTGAAGTTCGGTCAGTCTTGTGTAAAGACGCGCTGTGTTTGAAGAGAGTAACCGTGGTTTGAAGATCTCCGTTACAAAAATTTGTCAAACAATTGTTTAGTAATTGTTATCGTTTACGCGAAAAAGTGCAAAGAGGAATAACAAACAAAGCAATTGCTGTTGTGTACGTCAAGTTGTGAACAGTGCGAATAATAAAGAATAATAAAGAATTTTAAATTAAAACACAAATACAAAATTATTTCTTTTATTTGCAATCTACTAGCTCATATTTAAAAGTTTTTGAAAGGTAAAAACTTAACAATACAAAAACCCTGAGAGGAAACAAAATTGCGATAAAAATCTTCTCAAAATCTTTAGTTCGGAGTCGATGTTCAAATAGTAGGTCCCTTCGCTCATGGACAAAATTAACACACACAACAACATGATGGTGTAAAAAACTAGGTTGTAATCCTAACTAAAGGATTGTAAAGACCAGTCAAGTGATCAACTGATACAGCGGACACAAAGATCTGGCTGCATCGTTAATACTGGTGCCTGGCTACTAAACGTCCATCTACGTTCAAGATAGTTTCACGACCCTATTCCTTAGGTCTTTAATGCAGGAGGTTAGCAATGAAAGTTAATCGATATCTCTGGAGAACTGGATAGTGGCAGGGATTAAATATTGAACAATCGAGGATGCTAAAGAAATTTGTAACCATTAAGAGTATTGACTACATAATGACACACTATCACTTTCCAGGAAAATCCACAACATCCTTTCTCTTAAGGGAATTTTGCGAAAATAATGTAATGCATCTCGTTAATGACAGCATTCAGATTTCAACGTTTGGTCCAAGACTAAAGGGGAGTATGGTTGAAGGAATTTTTATAGCTCACTCCACTAGTTAGGTATAGCTTATTCTTAAAGGCGGAATTTCAGCCATATAGGCTTCAGAAAGGATCATTAAGGATGAAATCATATGTCTTTGAGAAGATATAAATAAACTTTCTGCAAGCAAGAAACTTCACAAATTTGTCTTCAATAGAATCCCAAGGATAAGAGAATTTATTTCTCACAACCAAGCTAACAAGGAGATGATCGACCGAAGCGGAGACGAATGTCTAGTTAGCAAATTGGGTTCGAGCTCACGTCGTCAATTTTTAAATGAATTCAAAAGTCTTGAATATTTTCCTTGTTAGTGCTAGAAGCTCCAATAGAAAAACGATTCTTGAATATTGGTTGTTAGCAAAGGAAATTTGGATGCGGATTTGTGGTTAATAAGAGACTTCGTCACATTGTCTCTGGGTTCACACCTGTGAACGAAAGAATGGCCACAATCCGCATCAAGGCGAAATTCTACAACATCAGCCTAATATGTGGTCAAGCCCCGACGGAAGAAAAGGATGATGTGGTTAAGAATACCTTCTATGCTAAACTCGAGGACGTATACTATAAGTGCCCGGCCCATGACGCCAAAATCGTTCTCGGAGATTTTAATGCGAAGGTCGGGCGGGAAGGTGTCTTTGGCCACACTGTCGGACAGTTCAGCCTCCACGCGAACACTACCTCCAATGGTATGAGGCTGATCGATTTCGTCGCGGCGCGCGACATGGTAGTATGTAGCATCAGGTTTCAGCATTTTGACATTCACAAAGCCACTTGTATGTCCCCCAATCGATCAACATCAGATTGATCATTGCGTCTTAAAAACAATAAAGCGGCGGGTCCTGATAGCCACCCCGCTGAATTGTTTAATTAAGACCGGATGGAATGAGTTGGTAGGGCGGATGCACCAGCTTATCTACAAAATATGGCTAGAGGAAAATATGTCCAACGATTGGAACCTCAGTGTCCTCTGTCCTGTACTATAAAAGGGAGACCCTACGATATGCGCCAACTACAGGGATATAAGTCTTCTGCCAATGGCATATAAGGTTCTTACAGGCGTATTGTGTGAACGACTGAAGCCACTGGTCAAGACAGTGATTGGACTTTATCAGTGCGGTTTCAGACCTTATCATGCGCCTGGAAGGATGTGTTGCGGCAGGCGGAAATCCGTTAAACGGGTTGTTATGGCCAATTAAGTAAGTAAGTAAAGCTAAGCAAAGGGCAGGAAAGTAGCCGTAGTCTAGTAGGTAGTTTGTTGGCTTATTAGACGTGAAGCCGTGGTTCAAAACCCAGCTGAGACATGTTGAACAAATATTTCTTTCGACGACTTTCTCTCAGCAGTTTTCTGAGAATAAATAAAATTCCAATGAATTTTCGCACAAATATTCGTTCGAAGTCGAGCTTAGGATTGGTGGGAGAATCTTGGTCGCAAATTCTGACTTAAGGTTTGCAATGACCAATTATGTAAATAACTAAAGAAGGTAAATATCTGGCGTAAAATGAACCTTAAAGATCAAATTTTAATTTTCAATGAATTTCGAACTTCTACCATGGGCATATCGAATAGCCTCTTTTAAATAATATGAAATACACATTTGAAGTAACCTTTTTTTCTTCTGTCGTACAGTAAAACTATGTATTGCCTTCACATTTATTCTAAGCATTTCCCCAAAGATATTTTAAATGTATTCATCACCTGCCATTCATACTTAAGAACCTTACCCACCTACGCCCATCCATTTAACCCTCTTCAAAGAAAACCTCCATTATCTAGTGATAAATACGCTTTAGTTTTAAGATTAAAAAACGAAATACATACAATATGTCTTTAAAAGGTTCTCTTTTTTCGTTTTGTTTTTCAATATTTTATTCAACATTATAATGCATTATTTAACAAACAATTTACAAAACGTACCCCCTTACCTTACCTTACTTTACCTTTAACGTATACGTACATTTCATTGAAATGTGTTAAAATTATGTCATAATTTTGATTCCCTCTTTTTCTCTTTTTTCTTTTTAACTTCCTTTTTATTTGTATTTGAGAGAAAATTACACTCTCCTATGACAGGTTCTTTCTTTTTGGTGGAAATTCAAATGTGAAATATTTTAAAGAAAAATTTACGTTGTTTTTTCTTCTTCGAAAACCAATCAAATGTAAACACCGACACAAGTACTTTACAAAGTAGAATAAGTGATGCGGAGTGAGGGGGGGACGGCTGAGAATGAGAATAAAGAAATTGACAGCTTAAGTATAGACATTGATTTCTTTACTTCTGTACTTCAAATATAAAGAGAAACATTTTCCTTCTTTCACTTGTCATTTAAAACAAATATGAAAAGGTGGGGTTGCGATTTGTAAGGTATAGGCGGGGGGGATACGAACAGAATTTCAATTGCACGCTACAATACTACACATTGGCTGAAATGCAATGGTGTGGTCATTACAATTCTTCAGTCAGTATTACGACCTAGTTTCTGTCACCAGAGTCAGTGTGTGCTTTAATTTTTATACATGAGTGGTGGGACTTACAGTTTAAAGTCGACTCCGAACGACAGATTTTTGAGAAATTTTTCATGGCAATTTTATTTACCCGCAGAGTATTTGCCAGAAATCTGCTGAGAGGAAGTCGCTGAAGAAATATTTTTTCATATTTCGTTTTATTGAAGAAGTCTGACCTTGGGTTTGAACCGAGGCCTCACGTCTAATAAGCCGACACAGTAGGCACTACGGCGACTATAATTATAGGGAAAGGTTTAGGTCAGTTAAATAGAATTGCTTATCGTCTGTGAAAATTTTTATGGACTGAAATAGCTTCAAACAGGATATCTAGAGCTCATAACCATATCATATGAATTTTTAAAACAGCTGGTCTAGTCCGAAGCTATGATCTAGGAATTGTAGAAGACCTTTTGTCGTTTTGCTAGTGAAGCAAGTTTAGTAAGTCAATACTTCTAGAACGCAAATATTACCAAATTTTCATCGATAACAAGTTATAATGCCTGCATTTTATCGATTCTGAATAGCATATATGTAGATGCTCAACTGCCTTCAAACACAATAGAGTCTACTAAGCCTCACTTGATAAGAAGACTGAATGAAAGACCGTTCACATATATTCATAATTGGTCATTGCAATACATCAGTCAGGATTACAACCTAGCTTCCCATGCCACCCAAGTTGTGTTTGTTAATTTTATACATGAGTGGAGGGACTTAAGTCCGAACACCAGATTTTTTTGAGAAATTTTTCATGACAATTTTATTTACTCACAGAGTTTTGGAGATGTCTAATCTGGAGTTTGAATCGAGTCCTCACATATAAAAAAACACACGTACCTCTGGCGACCCTTCACAATCAACTGAAATAGAGCAACAACCTGACTGACGAGAAGGATGGGATTGTATTCTACGAGAACATTCCAAATGAGATCATAATGGGTGATTTTTTAAGAGCTATAGGAAAAGTTTTCAAATAAAAACACATAAAATTCAGAAAAATTTATGAAATCTTTATTTGAATCGATAGTACGGTCCATATCATTTAATGTTTGAAAATTATTTCATGCAAATGTTGACCACGACTGCGTCTCAAATGGTCCATCCGCTTAGTCCAATTTTGGTATACTCTTTCCAACATTTCGGCCGGTATCTCTCGAATAAATGCTTCAATGTTGTCTTCCAATGCGTCAATTGAAGCGGGCTTGTCTGTATAGACATGAGCTTTAACATAGCCCCACAAAAAAATAGTCTAAAGCCGTTAAATCGCACGATCTAGGCGGACAATTGACCGGTCCCAAACGTAAAATAAAATGTTCACCGAACTCGCCTCTCAATAAGTCCATTGTTACGCGTGCTGTGTGACATGTGGGACCGTCTTGTTGAAACCACATGTCATGCAAGTCAAGCTCTTGCATTTTGGGCAAAAAAGTTGGATACCATCTCACGGTAGCGCTCACCATTCACAGTTACTTTACGATTCGCAGCATTTTGAAAAACTACGGTCCAATGATGCCACCAGCCCATAAACCGCACCAAACTGTGACTTTTTCTGGATGCATTGGTAGTTTTTGCAATGCTTCTGGCTGATCTTCACTTCAAAATCGACAATTCTGCTTATTTACATATACATTGCGCCAAAAATGAGCTTCGTCGCTGAACACAATTTTTCGATAAAGAAGTGGATCTTCGGCCAACTTTCCAAGAGACCATTCACCAAAAGTTCTGCGTTGCGGTAGGTCGTTCGGCTTCAATTCTTGCACCAGCTGCATTTTGAAAGGCTTCCCACCAAAATCCTTCCGCAAAATTTTCCACGTTGTTGAGTAACAGAGGCCCAATTGCTGCGAACGGCGACGAATCGATAATTGATGGTCATCATTAACACTGGCCGATACATTTGCGATATTTTCTTCAGATCGCACTGTCCAACAATGTAAATTTGGTGCGAAATTTAGTCACAATAGCCCGAATAGCAGCTTCAGTGGGTCGATTAAACTGACCATAAAATGGAAGAAGCGCGCGATGAACTTTCTTAACAGAGCACGCGTTTTGATAATAAAATTCAATGATTTGCAAGCGTTGTTCGTTTGTAAGACGATTCATGGTTAAATTACAGACCAAATTGAAGATGTTTGACAGTGAAACAACACACGAAACGTGCGTGAGCTGTTTAAACCAGTGTTGCCAATAAGATAATAGCTAAAACTTCACCCGTTATATGTACGTGAAGTTTTCTGTCTTTCTAAAAGGTTTGAGAAGTGGTAGCCTTTGAATAGCATTTCATTAAGCATTTTCTATCTTTAAATTTAAATAAAACAAAGGGGGTATCAGATATCATCGAAGTTTTTATTAATATAACGTGGTCAAATCGCATGATCTCGGTGGCCTGTTCATAAAATCGTCATTGACAGTGAAAGTCTGGCCAAAAGTCGTTCTTAAAGAACAATGGTGCCGTGCCGCCTGCCTAAATTTTTCTCTAAACACTGCCTATTTCGGGATGCATATTACACTCTCTGATCTCATGTGGATTGTACCGTCCCATATTCTACAACTTTTTTCGTTTGCGTACCTTTTCACCTAAAAATGCGCCTCATCGCTGAAGAAGATTTTTCGATTAAAATTAGGATCTGTTGCCAGCGGCTTTAATGCCCATTCAGCAAACACACGCCAATGTCTGTAATGATTTGGGCAAACGGAGGCTCAGAAGTTGCTGTTGCACGATACCTAATATGAGTCCTTGATCATGGTGGCATTGAAAAAATCTCACAATACGCCCGGAGACTGGAAATACGCCACAACGAATTCTACAGAAATGGTAATCACGAGGAAGAATGGTGAACTACAGAACAGCTTTACTAACATTGTTCAGTACTTGGGACTCAGTACGAGGAACGATCCTTTTGCAGCCAGAATTTATTGACAGAACGTCTCCAGTATGGATCCCAGTAGGCTTTTCTTTTCAAGGAGGCTGCCAATGTAACCTAACCTAATTTATCCCTTGAAGTTTCATTTTTTAGGCATATTGGCCACTCCTATTTAAAGTTTCCATTGCTATAAGTCGTCAGCTAGTCTGGTAGCTAGTGTGTTAGCTTATTAGATGTGAAATCATGGTTCAATCCCCAGCTCAGATATTTCCAACAAAACGAAAAACGAAAAATTATTTCTTCTCAACGGTTTTCTAGCAAACACCCCGACAGCAAATAAAATTGCATGGAAAAGTTTCACAAAAAACCTGTCTTTCGGAGTGGACTCTCATGTATAAAATTAATACACACAGCATAAGCGATGTGAGCGGGTTGGGCCGTAACACTGACTAAAGGATCAGTATCTCACTATAGAAAAGTGTTACAAACGTTTCAAAGTATTTTATGCATGTGCTATTTGAGCGTAGTTTAAAGACCAGAAAGTCTTTCATTATTACTTTGTACTCGTCGTATTTTTCTGGAGTGTTTGTTAAAAACGTCTATTGATTTACCTCGATTCGTTACCTTTTCGAGTATCGACAGTGAATTGTTGATTTCTTTTCTTTTTTCTTTTTGTTTTCTTTGTTGTTTTTTTTTTTTGTTTTACAAAAATCAACAACCTTTTGGCAGAAGGAGCCCAATACCTGCTTAACATGTCTAGTGAGCATGTAGGTGAGTGAGTAAGTGAGTGAGTGAATGAATGAATGAATGAGTGTTCATTCATAAATGTCAAAAACATTGATTATTATTATGTTACACGTATATTGCTCCCTCCAATGTATGTTTTTAAAGAAATGCATTGACGATTATTTTGTTGGAATTTTTGACTTGACTGCATGTCAAATCATCAATATGGTATGTACTCATACGGAAAAGGCTCTACTTCAAGTAGGTATAGTTCAAGTAGAATTTCAGTTTTTAACTGAAAATAAAACAGAAAAAAAATGAAGAAAAGAATTTTAATTCCTGTGCAACAGAAAATGACAGGCTTCGTATATATGTATGTAAACACTATTAAAATGGGAGAATGGTATTGTATTCGTATGAAATATTTGTGATATTTTAATATCGGGTGTTCTTTTTAGATGCATGAATGACTATCGATATCGATAACTATGCACAATAGGTCATTACAATCCTTCAGTCAGGATTACGACCACTTATGTTGTGTACGTCAATTTTATATTTGAATTGCAGGACCAACAGTTTAAATTCGACTCCGTCTAATAAGCCGACACACTATTCACTAGACTACGGCGACTACAATTCAGCCATTTATGGATAGTAAAATATGACTTTCAGATGATATATGTAGTTCCAGTTTTCTCATAAAACGCTTAAATCTGATTTAAGGATCGCTTCTCTCCCAAGCCAACCGACTAAGCGCAGTGCAGTGGAATGTTCACTTTTCGGGTTAATTCCTCAGTTCAGGCCTGTTGCTCCCTTACAACTGTTGAGAAGAATGAAAAAGAAAATTACTTTATACAACAGCACTTTACCTTTTTAATCATAGTACTCTTTATGTAATTTTCTTTATTAAAATATTGTATACATAAATTTCGGTTTAATAAAATTATTCAACTCAACAGGTTATGGGCTACACGTCACGCATTTAAAAATATTGAAAAATTTTTGAAAAAAAAAAAAATTAAAAAAATTTTTTATAAAGAAAAACGATATACGACGGCAAGTCTTCCTGCAGGATTTTCGTTGGAGCGTTTAGGAGGACGCGAGAATTTCGATGTATGGAAGAGACAAGCAAAATCTAGTCTGATCATCAAGGGATGCTGGAAAATTGTGGAAACTAGTTCAACTGCTGACAGAGATGCAATTCTAAACGAACGTGCTTTAGCAGAAATTACTTTGATGGTTGATCCAAGTAATTATGGACATAGTGCTTCGGCTAAGACAGCAAAAGAGGCATGGGATGCGTTGATGAACGCTTATGAAAACACGAAAAGTTGAGTTACTGAAGCAGTTGGTAAACGTGAAACTTCGTAATTATGGTTCGGTTCAAGAGTACGTAAATGACGTGGTGATTACTGCACTGAAGGTAAAAAATGCTGGCCTCAACATAGACGACGAACTTACTGCACCGTTGATGTTAGCTGGTTTGACGGATGATTTTAAACCACTCGTAATGGCGAGAACTCAAAAGAAAAATTATCAGTTGACGTTGTGAAGAATCTTCTGTTACAAGACGCAAAGTTTGATAATCAAGGCATGGAAAAGGAAGCTGTGTTGTACTCAAAAAATTTAAACAGTAAAAAGAAGAAGCTAGTTCAGTGCTACAATTGTAAGGAGTATGGGCATATTTCTAGAAATTGCCAGAATAATAGAAATAGTAGCAACAATACGAGCACCAACCATGGTAGTTATAGAATTAACACTAAGCCGAACAGAAAGAATGAGAAGAGAGAGATTTCGTCAACACTTATTGCATCGAATACGAGCATGAATGTCCTTCTGAATTCAAATGAACGTTGCAACTGTAATGAAGAATTTTTGTATTGGTATGTTGACAACGGAGCTAGCAATCGCATGATGAACAACAGCAAGAATATATATAATGTTCACTGCTTAGAAGACAAGAAGGTAATTGTTGCAGACAAAAACGAATTGAATGTTGAATGCGCAGGCGACATTGATTTAAATATCTTAAATGGAAATAAAGGGAAATAAGTAACTGTAAAGAACGTCGAATATGTACATAATTTGTGCGCAAATCTGCTATCTGTAAGGCAAATGACTAAAAATGGTAAAAAAAATTCGCAATTGGTATTAACCCTTATCCTGTATTAATGGGTCAAAATTGCTCAAACGGTTTTTATTGCTCATTTATTCTTTAAATATTCATCGGATTTTTTTGAAACTTCTGTACAATTATTCTTTTAGTGAATACTATTAGAATTTAAAATATAATTTTTGTAGATTGTTTCACAAAACGTATGTAAAAAGACTTACGCAATTGGTACTTCTGGGTCAAAATTGCCCAATGCAACAAAATCAATTTTCGCATATGATACGAGCTTCGTAACCATTTTTATGGGCCTTGATAACATCATAACTAGCAACAAAACAAAAAATATGTGATAATAACGCACAAGTGTTTTTGTTTTTATAACGGTATTAAAAACTGCAACAAAACCAAAAAAAGAGAATAAGTAGTGTAAATATTTCATTCGTTTGTGTTTTTGAATTGAATACAAGTGACAAAATCTTTACTTATTTTGGGACAATGAAACCAGAAGAGTTAAGAACTTTTCTTATGCTATCAGACGATCAGGCGATGAAAGCCCCAAGACTCATCAAGTGAAGATGAAAACAACCTCGCCTCTGAAACTGCATCTGACTATGAGCCCAACTCCTCGTCAGGCGCTAGCATGGACATTTCCGGAAATTCTCAATCAAACTGCGGATGAAGTTTTAATGTATCTAAACAGGACATAATAAATTTAACTCTTGGCCCAACGCGTTATGCTATTTCAAGAGCTGATGGTATAAAATCTTTTCTTCTGTTATTTATGCCCAGTGATAATATGAAATTAGTTGTTGATATGACTAATTTACAAGGTGACTATAAGTGGTAATGTATTTATAAGAGTAAAAGCTATACAATCGGTTCATTTAGGTCAATCTGTATTTGAAAATAATTGGATTGCTGTAGACGACATAACAATTGAAGTATATTTAGGGCTACTTTTGTTGGCGGGTGTATTCAGATCTCATGGTGAAGTTTTAGACCACACAGGTCTTTTTTGACAGACAAAATTTTGCAACTAAAAGGCAAACCTGAAAACTATGCTCACTTCCTCTTCGACAATGGGAACAAAACAGAAATGGTATATGTACCTAAAAAATCGATCAGTGTTTTTGCTTAGCACATTACATCACGACAAAAAAAATAAGAGCAAGCTCCAAAAAGTCAGAAATAATTCATTTCTATAATGACACGAAATCAAGGGTCGATACATTAGAGCAACTTATAAGAACTTACACATGTAAAAGGAGAACTAATCGATTGCCTCAAGCACTGTTTTACAATATGTTGGATATATCCGCCTATAATGCTTATGTAGTTTTTCTAAACATTAATCCACACTGGAACGAAAATAAGAAATGTAAGCGACGCGTATTCTAGGAAGACTTAGGCATGGAGCTTATAAGCAGAGAAATATCTCGTAGACCGAACATGCCTCAAAGTAGTCCTCCAGTCGTAAAAAGTCTTCAAAAGGATTGAAAAGGATTCTGCTGAAGTTCCGCAAGGAAAAAATTTAAAAAGGCGACGTTGCAACTTTTGTCCAAATCGTTCTAAACGATTTGCAAATATGCAAATAAATGTTCTGAATGTCAAAAATTTATTTGCAAAAAGCATTGTGAGACCAATATTGTATGTAATGAATGTAAAAAAATAAAAAAAAAACTGAATAAATATTATAATTTTTTGTATTGGGCAAATTTGACCCACTAATGTCATATGCGTTTTATTTTTGAAGTACAGGATAAGGGTTAAATTTGAAAGCGAAACCAAAGAGCCTTGTGTGGTTTGTGTGAAAGGCAAATAAACCAGAAAGCCAATGAGAAAGGACGCACTCCGATGTTGTTGGTCCGCTAAGTGTTAACTCGATTTCTGGAGCTCGGTACTTGATAACCTACTTTGATGACTATTCCAGAAAATTATTTGCAATAAAACAATTATAAAACAAAAATAACGGTTATTTATTAATGTATATTTTTTAGTGTACACTGTCTTTTGACGCTTACTGTATGTATTGACACTATGTGGTCAGATCTATTGTGGATAGTAGTCAAAAGTTGTATGTAAATTGCAATCACCACGCATGTAAGCCGGAATTTAATTTTAAAAATAAATACCGTGATCCTCTATATCATAATAAAAGCAATTTTATTCCCATAATATTTCTGTCTTGTATTAAACCTCTCATGCTTATAAAAAGAACACCCTATAAATCGTTTCAAACAATACCTGTATTGTTCTTTCACAAGAAGAATTAATTCTCATAAATTTTCAATTGATTACAATAAATTTTTTTAAATTGTTTTTCTTTTTAAAATTTCATTCTGTCAAGTCATGTTTATTAATCCAACAAAACGTTTCAATGTGTTCTTCTTATCGTTTAAATAGTAATTTTGATGGGAAAATTTTTGTATGAAACATGCATTATACTTGTCTTAGCATATTAGATGAGTTGGCGAAACGTTTTATGGTTTGGGAAAATTTCCTTTTTTTTATTTTTCATAAACGATCACAAACCAAATTCAATAAAACCTAACAAAGAAAATATTTTCGTAACATTTTCGGTTGAAAATTGAAAAGGTTTTCCTTTTTTAAACAACAAAAAATTGATTTCAAAACTTTATTTTAATTTCGTTTATTTTTCTTTTCCTTTATTTTGTATATACAACTTCTAAATCTAAAACCCTGCTGCCTCCATCTCCTGCTCTAGTCCCTTGGCAAACAGCAGAAAACATTTCAATGTGACAATTTCAATTTATCCGCAAACAGAGAGAGAGAGAGACAGAGAGAGCAGAGAACAAAAGTTTTTTACGTAAACAAACTTCTAATATTTCAATAATTTACAATGTTATTCAATTGTTGTTGTTGTTGCAGAAGTTGTTGTTGTTCCCCTATGAAAACCTTTTAACTTGTTGTGTGTGAAGAGCGCAAAACTATTGTACCAACAAGCAGTAAGAAAATTTAAAATGCAACACGTTATGCTGGGGATATTTTTCACTAACAAATGGCATCCAAACCGAAATAGGAAGAGAAACTTTTCGTCTATTATTTTAAAATTTCTCAAAAAAAAAAAAAAACAATAAAAAAGGAACCCAAGAAACTAAACTAAAAAAACAACAAACACGATACGACATTTTATTTGATGTTCTCGCCCAGACTAATAAACCATGAGCATGTGTACGAGTATGTTTGTTCAATCTTAGCACACATGCTATATGGTAACACACCATTTTCAGGAATAAACGCCAATTGAAAGTGCTGAAGGCAGAAAAAATAGGGCCTTTTTAAACAATCTCAGCATCTGACAGCATTTCTCTACTGAGAGGCAACAGATTATTGCCTTTGTGGTCATGTTAACAGCCACCAGATTGTTGCCTTTGTCGTCATGCTAACAGATTGTTGTCTTTGACGTCATGTAGAAATGGCATAGTACTGCACTTAATCTATCACCCTTAATCTATCACACATATTCCTGTAATGGCTCCTATTAACCTATAGACCTTCATTTTCATCATCGCAGACGATCCCCATTCTGTATAAGTATTCTTTGAGGCTGCAGTGGCGCCCAACAAGGCTTTAGTTTGCCTCAAATGCACTTCAGCCACTCATGTATAAAATTTGACACACACAACATAAGTGGTGTGTGAAGTTAGGTCGTAATCCTGACTGAATGACCAATTACGTATGTATGTAAGTCTGCAGTGGTTCTTTAGTTTGCCTAGAATGCACTTGGTTAGCAAAGAGTCTCTAGGTCTCTCTATCTTCCACTTTCGGGGAGTATATCCTTCCAAACATTTCTATCCATGCTAAAGCATGATATCGGCCTCAAAAGCAACGTGGAAGAAAGGGAGCTTTGTTTACAAGCTTATCTGCTCTGAGGCAGCATACTGGCAAAGTATAATTTCAACAGGAACAAACTTTGACAGTAGATAACGGCCAGCCGAAGCTGCCAAATAAGTTCCCATTCATTGCGTCAGGTTAGAGAACGTGTACTTGTCAATTTAGACAAGTACAGTACCCGGAGGTCGAATTGACCCATTGTACTTCATACCGTTTGTTTTGCCAAAACACAATGGACAGTTAAAGCATTCAACAAAACTTTCATATACGATTGTCATAATCGTCCCCCTGACATTATTATTCCGCATAAAGGGGATAAATTCAAGTCCATAGGATCAGTAAACGATTAATCAACATTCCTGCTTTAACGAAATGTAAAATCTGATGAAAAATTCGATGCTGTACGTAAGGATGTGCAGAAAACTCCGCCGCAATCGATTGCAAGTCGTTCAAAAAAACTCCTCTTGATAGAAATATTCGCACTGGGGTGGATAAGTTCGAGTCCTTAGGTTCAGTAAACGATTGACCAACATTCGTACCTTAACCCATTAATGCCCGAAATATTTTTTTTTGAGTTTTAGCACCAGATTTTAAACACGTATTGCTTGTGGTCTAAGAAAAACTCTTTGTTCAGGGACTTTGCGAGCAAATGGGGGTAAGGGGATGTTTTAGCCTGGCAACTTAAGTTGCCACTGGGCAGAAACCTATCAAACACAACACACAGTTTAATTTGTAACATAAAACTTTATTCATGATTTTTTTTATTGGAACCAAATTAGTTATTCGAACTACACTAAATTATAATAAACTAAACATAAATTTCTATTTATTTATATGAAATACTTGAAAACAATAATTAGCATGAAGAAAAATTTTTCATTTTTTGCACATAAGTGAATTCCGACCAGAACAAACTTTGCAGCGATGGCATTTTGATTCACCTCTGATAATAATGTGATCCTTTCTATTTAAACAGAGGCTATTTATTGCATCGTTTTCATTACGTGATAGTCTACCTCTTCTAAATGTTGGTACTCCACAAGATCTTAAAAGAAACATTGCACATTGTCTTTTAAATTCCAAGTAGGTTATATTATGGCCCAACATTCAGAACGGAAACCAACCAGTTACTTCTGTATACGAACTGTCTGAATCCACATCTGTATCTTATTCATACGTTTCTATAGGGAGAACTAAAACAATATCTGTTGGTATTTCTTCATTTTCCGAAAGCCCCAGCTCACTCAAAATTTCTCAAGTATTAGCGTTATTTTGTGCGATGACCTAGTATATTAAAAATTTCTATTTATGCGCGAAGATAAAATTGATTGACACTGACATTTCACAATTTCGCTTCATAAAACTATGTAAAATAATACAACACATCACAACACAAAAAGCACACCTAAGTGCCCAGTGGCAACTTAAGATGCCACCATCACAAAACATTCAATTTTAAGAAATATTAAATGCAAATTGATAAAATTTTAGTTAAAAACAAAAGTTAAGGTGTATTTCTATCTCAAACATACTTCTTTTTAGCAAAAATATTTATAATATTCGACAAACTTACATTTGAATCCAGTAGCCTCGGTTAAAAACCGACAAGAAAAAATACTTACAAATTAACAGCTTTTATCTTCCAAACTGAAAAAGTAATCGATACAGAATAAAAAGAAATAAAGAAAACTACATGTTATTAAAAATTTCTGACGGTTACCGATTTGTTTTTTACTCTCAATTTCCTCTCAGAGCTAAAAACTAAGGCAACATCTGCTGGCAACTTTAGTTGCCACTGGGTACTAATGGGTTAATGAAACCAAAATTCTAATTTCTACGTTGTACGTGAAAATATGCAGAAGAATCCGAGGTATCGCTGAGAGAACTTGATCTGTCGCAGAACTTAAATTGTCGTATTTTGTGTGGTAAGTTGGGCATACACACGCGACTGAAAAGGAGAGTAAATTACCATAGGAAACCCAAATGTCGTCGTAGTCTAGTGGGTAGTGTGTTGACTTATTACACGTGATGTCACGGTTCAAACCCCAGTTCGAAGACCTCCAACAAAACGAATTATGAAAGAAATATTTCCTCGGCGATTTCCCCTCAGCTGATTTCTTCCATAAACCCTAAAATTAATAAAATTGCCGTGAAAAGTTTTTCAAAAATTTGTCGTTTGGAGTCGATTCCTGGCACTCATGTTAGAATTAATATACACAACGTAAGTATGTAATTAACCCAAATGTCCTCTAAATGGCTTCTAGAGCATTTGGAAACTAACACTAATTTTTATCGCAAAATTTATCCTGATAAAGTCATTGTATATCGCGACTGGCGGCACTATCAGGCTAATTTCTTTGATAACGATGTTGGCCGGTCCGTAAATGCTAATTGTCAGCACTGTAGGTCAACGATTACCAACTTCTTTCGACATCAACTGAATGATATGGACACAAACGATATGTGATTTTAAGAGGATGACGTCATGTGTCACACAGTTCGTGTCACATTGCACATTCTTCCCACTCCGTCCGTCGTATATAGACCCAAAACTACAACAACAACGAAAAGTGGGTGTAGCAGCAACACAACCACAATTACAACAACACCTGCTTTTCCCTTTTGTTCATTTCTCACATAACTCGTACCACATTGCATATTCTGCAAGATCACGACCAAAGCCAAGATAAGCCATATCATCATTCAAATTCAGCCTTATTTATGCGACAAAGTTGTGGTAAATCAGACAGTTTGAATGTTTCCGATTTATCGAAGCCGTGACGGATATGCAAAGTTGGAAATTTCAGATGCGCCACGCCCAGAAAAGCCGTGGTGGTTATTTGAACGATGATGTATTTCACTCATAATAGCATCAATTATTGATAGACTAAAAAATGTCTATGACATCTTAATGAAAGACCTGACGGAAGTTATCAGTCTTCTTGAACAACAAAGTAGATGGTGATCAGAGATCAGCAATGATTATTCAAAAAGATGAGTAGATTCGAATTATACTCATAATTTCTGATACCTATACATACATAATTGGTCATTACAACCCTTCAGTTAGGATTACGACCTAGTTTTTCACACCACTTATGTTGTGTGTGTTAATTTTATACATGAGTGGCGGGACCTACAGTTTAAAGTCGACTCCGAACAACAGATTTTTGAGAAACTTTTTCATGGCAATTTTATTTATTCTTAGAGTTTTTGCCAGAAATCTGCTGAGAGGAAGTCGCCGAAGAAATACTTTTTGTATTTTATTTTGATGTCTGGCCTGGTGCTCAAACCCTGGCTTTTAGTCTAATAAGCCAACACACTACCTACTAGACCACGGCGGCTTTCATGCAAATGATTATTCAAAAAGATAAGTATAATCGAATCATACTCATAATTTCTGATACTTATAAGCATTCATAACTATTTTAATTCATACTCATACTACTCATATTCAAAGTTTGAAGTACTCATCGTACTCATACTCGACAATACGCATGATGTTATTGATTTCGATTCTCCATGACTCAACATTTACAAGAATCACAAAATAAATATGATTCGCGTATGAAATAAATATGAATACTCTGTAGAAGGTTTTGTGTTTGCTTTGCTTGCTGCCTTTATCTTTTTTTCTTCTTTTGTTGTAAAAGCAACAACAACTAAGACTGTAAATTTTGATGAATGATTCGAATCATTTGAATCATTTATGAGTATTATAAGTATTTTTCAAAATTTATGACTCTGAATGAGTAGGCGAATGAATCAAACATATTTCGAATGTTATGAGTTTGATGTCAACGTTGTACTCAAACTCATTGTAACCTGTACTTATAAAACAATGTTGGAATGAGTACGAATGAATCAGAGTAGTTGAATTTCAATACTGTTGGCTCACTCATACTCAAAATTTCAGGAGTACTTATGAGAAGCGAAAAAACGATTCATGATCTCTGATGGTGACTAGATGTGTTAATTTTATATATTAATCGCGGGACCTGCAGTTTAAAGTTGTCTTCGAACGACAGATGTTTTAAACACTTCATGTCAATTTTATTTACAATCAAAATTTTTGCCAGAAATCTGCTGAGAGGCAGTCGCCGAAGAAATATTTTTTCGTACTTCCTTTTGTTGGTGAACTCTGATCTGAGGTTTAAACCGAAGCCTCACGTCCAATAAGCCATCACTCTACCTACTAGAATACGGCTCCTCCAATTTTCAACTGGTGATGATATGATAGCCATAAAATATGCCTCTAAAAGGCCTTTTATAACCTGTAGGATTTCTCAATTATACAACAACTCTGCATATGTATTCATTTATTATTAGATTTTATGAGTTTTTTGGATACAGCGACTAAAATCAACTAAACTATGTATGCATGGCGTTTAAACAAAAAAAAAAAAAAAAAAAAATAGAAAAAACATAGACAAACACAACCAGCAGCATCTAAAATTCATGGCCATGGTCGTCAGACGCAAACACATACAAACATACACATATACTAACACATAAACAAACATTTGCACACACTTATACACACGTTTATTCTCATCAGAAGCTTTTGTTTAAGTTAAACGTTAAAGTATTTTAAGAGTCATCGCCATTGCTTTTTAGCTATTGGACACGGCGCGCATTTCCGTTTTACTATTTTTCGTTTCCTGCGAGTAAGTACATATGTGTGTGTATATGCGGTGCTTGTGTCTATTTTATATTTTGTTTTGTTGCTGCCAATGTTAATCGAACTTTTTGTTTAAAAAATATATACACACGGGATTTTTTTCCTACTTCTCCTTTGGCTTCTATTCTTTTTTCTGTTTTGTTTTGCTTCTCTCGGAATACATATTCCTTTGTGATTATTTGTATGGCTGTGTGTGTGTGTGAGTGAGTGAATGTGTTAGTTTGCAAATATATTTTCGTATTTGAGTACTTTGTTCACTCATTCAATATTCTGCCATTATCTCACGTATTTTTATATATGAAATGTTTTTTTTCGTACTTTTTCTTCTTATTTACGACTCGTTTCTCAAACTATAGTCTGACAACAACAAATTACACCGCCGGCAATGTCAGTTGTTAAGAGCAGCAGTAGAGTCTCGAGACTAGGGGGTATACATTGATGTTTGCAGTTTAAGGCAATATTTCTGGAAAACTTTTTATGGTTAATAATTTATTTTCTTGCAAACCGTTTGAATTATTTTTCGAACACTATTAAAAGCGGTACAATAGGGTGTAAGATTTGCTTCGAAAGTGTCAATAATCGATAAAAAAGGATCGATAAATGATCCCGGACTTTATGAAAACATAAATTGTTGATTGTATTACAAAATTGTGGTCTAGTAGCTAGTTCGTTGGCTTATTAGACACAAACCCGTGGTCAAACTCCAGCTCAGACATCTCGAGAAAAATAAATTTGCGGCGAATGCTCTCAACAGTTTTCTACATAGAAAAGTTTATCGATAAATGGTCCTGCACTTTATGAAAACACAAAAAGGTGATTTTATTACAAAATTTCGGTCTAGTAGGTGGTGTATTCGCGTATAAGATACGACTCTTGGTCCAACTCCAGCGCAGACATCGCGAAAAAAATGAAATTAAAAAAAGTTTTTCGGCGAATGCTCTTAATAATATTCTGGCAAACACTTTGAGAACAGATAAAATTGCCTGGAAAAGTTTCTCCAAAAACTTTCGTACGGTATCGAAATTAAACTGTACGTTCGTCTACTCATGGATAAATTTAAGGCACTTAACATGAGTGGTGTGAGAACGACAATTAAGTACTTAAGTTGCTCTGCAATTACATCTGTATAGTTAAGTGTTGAAGTCGCCGTAGTCTAGTAGGTAGTGTGTTGGCTTATTAGACGTAAAGCCAGGGTTCGAGCCCCCAGACCAGACATCAAGAGAAAATACAAAAAGTATTTCTTCGGCGACTTCCTCTCAGCAGATTTCTGGCAAAAACTCTGAAAGTAAATAAAATTGCCATGAAAAGTTTCCCAAAATCTGTCGTTCGGAGTCGACTTTAAACTGTAGGTCCCACCACTCATGTATAAAATTAACACACACAACATATGTAAGTGGTGTGAGAAACTAGGACGTTGTAATGGTAGTGGTGGGTAGTGTACTTGTCTTAATTGACTAGTAAACGTCCTCTAGCCTAAACTAACCTAAAGTTTTATTGATGTCGTGGTGTAGTAAATGGTTCGCACCTCGGCTAAGACATCTTGTACAAAACGAAATATGAATTCAGAATTCCTTTCGGAGTTTCCTCTCAGTCGTCTTCTGGCAAAAACTCTGAGGCCAAATAAAATTGCCATGAAAACCTTCTCAAATCCATCGTACTGATTTGAAATTAAACCGCACATCCCGCTGCTCATGGGTAAAATTAACGCACATAACATGGGTGGTGTGGCAAGATCAATTAAGTACATAAGTATGCGGTTCTAATAAATCTGGATATCCCTACTCAGCATCTCACTCAGTACACTCTTTCCGAATTATAGTCGATCCATTTCTATATGTGCCGCCTAAGTACTTAAGAATTAAATTCTGCTCTTCGTTATTCGATAACATGTAGGCCAGTTGAAGTCGCCGTAGTCTAGTAGGTTGTGTGTTGGCTCATTAGACGTGAGGCCATGGTTCAAAACCAAGGTCAGACTATAGTGCCACCACTGATTATAGTGCCGTCAATGATAAAATATGTAATATTAATATTGATATTGGCAGCACTGATAGTTAAGTTTATTCGTTAAGTTAGTTAAGTTTATTCGTTAAGTTTTGTATATAAAAATAGAATAAAATATTTATGAAAAACAGATCAGTATAGACTGTTAACTTATAAAGTCGTAGTCTTTTTATATGGCGACCGTTCTTCGGCGACTTCCTCTCAGCAGACTGCAGGCAAAAATTCTGAGAGTAAATAAAAAATTGCCATGAACATTTTCTTAACGAAGTCTGTCGTTCGGGGTGGACTCTAAAGTGCAGGTGCCGCTACTCATGTATAAAATTAACACACACAACATAAGTGTTGTGAGAAACTAGATCGTCATACTGACTGAAGGGTTGTAATGATCAATTCTAAATGTATGTATGTATGTATAGTTAAGTGTTTCTACTCATCACCCCAATCAGTACACGCTTTCCGACTTGTAGACGATCCTATATGCGCCGTCGAATTACTTACAGAACTAATCCTTGATGGTTTATAGGCCCATGTTCGTTATGCGATAATATGTGCGCCAGTATGCTCACAGCATTTTCCTTAAGCAGCAATTAATAAAAGCTTGAACGAGCATATTTCTCCAGAAAATGTCACACAGATATTGGAGACTTATTTTCCTTGATCTTGTGCTGTGTAAGGATCTTCATTACCTTTCGAGTGTTATTAACGTAAACCTGCCTTTAGCGTTTTTATATGAGAACCAATGCTGTCAGACGTTCCACCATCTACCATTATCATCTTGGTTATTCCCACGAAGAATTCGATTAAATACCTTGGGGTTAGACTGGACTCGAAACTGACCAACTCAGAGCAGATAGAGTATGCAACAGCGAGAGCAGCTAGAATAACAACTCAACTAAGTAGGCTCTTCGAAAACACTGATGGACCCCTCCCAAGTAAGAGGCAGCTACTCATGGAGGCTGGAAATAGCATACTCCTCTATGGGTCTGAAATCTGGGCTTCTACTTTGAAAACCTGCATCAGGGCTAGAAAACTACTGTCTGCGCAGAGAATAGCTGCTCTGCGAGTGAGATCGCACGGTATCGTCACAAGCTGTCGTAGTTATAGTCGGAATGGTTCCCATAGGCCTACAAGCATATGAGCGCCGGATGATCTTTGACGCCAGGCAAAGTACGACTCAATCACAGAGCATAGGAGCAATAAAGAACGAAGTCTTTCTAAAATGGCAATTTCGCTGTAAAAATGAACAGCATGGAAGGTGGACATATAAACTGATTCCCGAGTTGCAAGTGTGGAAAAACCCAGATATCACGGATATTCCAGAGAGTATCTGCATCGCATGGGGAAATGCCGCTCGCCATTCTGTATCTATGGAGAGTAAGTAACGTTAGATGATTCCGAACATACTTTTTTCAGCTGTCGTCGATGGGCCGAAAGCCGCCGGCGACTCGAAGCTGAAATCGGCGTCATTAGCCCTACAAACGTCGTGCTGAAAATGATAAACAGTAGAGAGAGCTGGAATGCAGTAAAACACTTTGTAGAGCACGTCCGGCGAAGGAAGAAATTTACCCTAGACGCAGCAGAATGCTAATAGAGCGGATGGAACTGGAACATAAGCCAGAAAAGGGGTCCACCTCGAAGTAATACAACCGAGGTGGAATGATTCCCCGGTGGGGAGACATGGCGGGTTCTTAATCGGTATACCCAGTGGAAGAGTCCGACATATCATGTCTGGTGACGGCCATCATGAATGCATAAATAAATAAATATATCAGTATTAAACCACCGATCTGGGATATGATATCTAACAGAATGAACTCACGGTTTTGATTTCCCCTTTAAAAACTGAGAACGCAATTATCGTGCAGTCCGTAAGTAGTTACTGTATTCAGCTGCAGTGCTGGATTCATCGCTGTATCTAAGGCCACCCGTAAGGCCAACAGTTTTCAAAATGTTATTTTTTCAATCGTCGAATTGGACTAAAGAACTCTACGCTGTTATTCCTTAAACAATCTCACACTCTTCTTTGGGATATCTTTCCACTCTAAATGCCCTTAGATAGTGTTGTGATCCACTGATCCCACAAAATACCAAAAAATTCTACAACAATTCTAGTATAAAAATGTTTGTTGGGTTATATTTAGTATTTGTGTGGGGAGGAGGGGTTTTTCTACCTCAACAGACGTACACGTTGTGTATGACTTCCGGTATTAAAATCCACAGAGACTCATTGCTTATGTTTCCTTTTTTGATTGCTGATGTCGTTTTTTCTTTTTCTTTTGACGTTGTTGTTGCTTTTTATTTCAGTATACTTTTATGTTGTTGTTATTGTTGTTGTGGCTGCTGCCATTAATATTGATGCTTGTATATGTATGTATACAGCATACAGCAGCGTAATTGTTGTTATTGCTGTTTGTTATTTAAGCTCCTGTTTTCTAGTCTTTTATATTAAAATAAAGTGCTTTTATGTGGTTTTATGCGCGTATATTGGCAAAAAGGAATCGAAATGAATACACATGCAAACGAAATGACAAAAAACAAAAAGAAAAAAAAAACAAAATTTTGAAAAAAAAAGATGGCAAAACTTTGTCTAACGAGTAAAATTTTTTATTGACGATTGATTTTTTTATACGTCTTTGAATTTTTGAATTTTTCCAACAAAATAAACGGAAAGAGTTCAAGAATCTAAACTTGAAAAAATCAATACCAACGATGGATTCCTTTAAAGTTAAGGATTTTCTTTATCACAGTACAGCATTTGTTTTGTAAATCTGTATGCTTTACGCCGAGAAGACATACTAGTTACATTAACAATCCGATTAACACATTTCTGCCTGTCTTAATACATCCTTCCAGTCGCTTGTGCTTCTTACGCGCCTTCGCCAGTTGGTCACACCAATCAATGACAGAGCTTCCTCAATTTCGATCTTCCAACGCATACAAGGTCGTCCTCTTCGCCGATTTGCACAAATCCCCGCATAAAATATTCGTCCCGCCGGAGCATCCTCATCCATTCGAACAGCATGACCGAGCCAGCGTCGGGGAGGCATACTGACTTATAACAGAGAAGACTTATTAGACTCATTACGATGGATTTTGTTCTCAAACAATGCAATTTCTGATGATATCCTTATGTCTAGGAACTCATATAAGAGTTTCATTCGTATGATGTGAAATTTCTCTGAAAAATCTTCGCAATTCATGGATAAAAACGGGTATTGTAGAGACGTTAATTGCGAAACCAAATTCAGGAAAAATCCCTCCACTCAACAAGCATTAAGTCGCTTTCAAAACAGTCATGACCAGCGCGTGAAACTTTAATGTCGGAAACCTTAATAAATATATGCCAGTTCTTACCTGTGTGCTCAATTGAACTTTGTTATCAAAGATACCACTTCAACCTGCTGCTCTGTCTTTCTACCTAGGAAGGAAGCCATCTATTGAAACCTCAAAGGGCCCACTGAGAACTTTGAATCTTTATACCAGCAGCCCCTATTTGGAAGTCTAAGATCGTATGTTTTATTTAGAAAGTCATAAAGAATCATACAATCTTCTCGGATACGCCTAAATCTTTCTAAAATTGCAGCATATCCATAATCGAGGGTAATTTTGAGATCAGTGGCCATTTTGGAAAATATAAGAAATAGTACACCATACAGACTATATGCAAATGGAAGTCCAGAGGGTCCTCTTTCCAACCGTGGTAATGAAATACCTGTACTAATACAGAGAAAGTGCTTCACACACGTGGTGTGATAACTATAAACACACGAAAAAAATTGTGTGAGAAACAGGCGCACACAAAAAAGTGTTGTTGGGAATAGGCACATACGAAGAAGGTGGTGTGAGGAATAGGTACACACGACAAAAATGGTGTGAGGAATAGGAAGAACTACAAACACACGAAAAAAGTGGTGTGAGAAATAAACACACTCGACGAAAGTGGTGTGAGGATAGGCACACACAAAAACGGGGCGGAGGCAATGACATCATTAGACCGACATCTATTTCAGCCAGCTTTCACACCGCCTACTAAAGTGCCGAAATACTGTCATCGTCAGCCTATATCACCAATTCAAATCCATTTTCCGGTATACCATAATTAGAAGGGAGGGTGTGATTGGTGACAACACACACTATAAAGTGGTGTGAGAGTTTGAGTGGTGTGAGGGTGTGAATAGTGTGAGGGTGTGAGTGGTGTGTGTGGTGACAATACACACTACAAAGTGGTGTGAGTGATGTGACGGACAACACACACTACAAAGTGGTGTGAGTGGTGTGAGTGGTGTGAGGGACAACGCACTACAAAGTGGTGTGAGGCACAACACACACTAAACAGTGGTGTGAGGCACAACACACACTTAACAGTGGTGTGAGGGACAACACACACTAAACAGTGGTGTGAGGGACAACACACACTAAACAGGAGTGTGAGGGACAATACACATTACAAAGTGGTGTGAGGGTGTGAAAAAAGTGGAGTGAGGGACACACAGAAAAAGTGATGTGAGGGACACACAAAAAACTACCAAAAAACGTAAAAAGAAAATGCGAATTATATAATATGCGGGTGGGGAATTTTTCATTACAGACAATCATCAAAGCATTGAGATATAAATGTGTGTGGGTACACTTTAATACGCAAGGGAAACACAGTTGCCAGGTTTGGTTGTCATATTCGTCAACGTCATCGTCATATTTTCTACAGAAAATCATCAAAATCGCCAACATCAGCATCCATCCACCAGACTTGTATACTGTAAAGTAAATTTTGTTCCCCAAAGGGCCTATAGAGTCGATATGAGATGGCGGGCCTAAGCCTTCAATTCTAATCTACTACTCTTTTACAGGTGTAAAGCGCAATGATCTTTTACCCTTCTTTCATCAGGGTTTGGAATTCAGAATAATTAAGAATTTGACACACAAATCATTTGATTAGCACCATTCTGTTCAATAATGGGCAATGCATCCACATAATCTTAAAAAGCTATTCATTTGCAAGTCTAGTTAACAAATGTTGTATAACAGTCTAATGACCCTTCGAGACGAAAGTTTCGCTGCCAAGTTCCCAATGGTGTCTATAGCAATACGTTTACTGAGCATCCTTACAACAGCTTCTGAGAGAACATTTGTAAAATTTCTTTACATACATATTTAATTGGTTATTACAACCCTTTAGTCAAGACTACAACCCTAGCCTGTCACATCATACATGTTGTATGAGTTAATTTTATCAATTAGTGGCTGTAGACCTGCAATTAAATCGGTTTTCGTGGTAATTTTTTGCAATTCTTTGCCAGAAGACTGCTGAAGGGAAGTCACCAAAAGAAATATTTCGCTTAGTACCAGATGTCTGAGCTGGGATTTGAACCACGGAAGACAATGCACTACCTATTAGACTACAGAGAATTTTTTTATTATCATGTCCTCCTAATTCTAATGAATTCTAACCAAACATTTTGACACTACAACTGTATTTAGGAGAGATTAAGTTGAACTATGGCAGAACCTAGGTACTTGAACGTATTGTACAAAATAAGCAATGTTTTCATAAATACCTACAACACTTGCATATTTCGGATCAAAGTACGATATTCGTGAGTATTGTATAGAATGCTGATGTATTTTCCTGTCGCCAAACTCAATGTTTATTTCCATTCTAATTGACATTTTAAAGGTAAATTTTAAGTGTAAATTTACAACAGAAAAACGAAAACAAAAAAATTTTTATTTGAAAGCTATTTATACATACGCATTCATATTTCGAGATTTTAAATTGAAATTAATGCGTTCATTGATCTCCTACACATTGAAGAAATTTTCCATTCACTTCACTTCAAATATTCCCCACACTATGGCTTGTTTTCGTGGTTATCGAGTACTCAGCGCGCGTATAACTGGCTGGCTGTGTGTGTGGCATGCAACTGTGCGTTGTGAATGTGGTATGATGATGTGCTATATAAAACGCAATGCCACGGTTTGTTGCCTTTGGAACAGTTTTTGTTGGTTCTCTCTCGCGCTCTTTATCGGGTGCAATAAATCTTGATACGCTGTCATGTTCTGTCTAATTAGCAAATGTGTCAATAAACTCAAGTCAATACACGTTTATGTTTTCGGAAACATATTTAAATCTGCTACACAGCCTTATATGAACACAAAGAAAAGCAGTGTATTTAAATAAAAAAAAACGAAAATTAAATTTAATTTGTAAGTCCGTCCTCTACTTTTTTACGGCGTCAGGAATCTCAAATAGTATATGAAAGGTCTCCAGATGTCTAAGTGTTTCAGAATTATTATCCTTTGTTTAAGGGAAGGTATAGCCATAGTCTTGTAAGTAGTTTGTTGGCTTATTAGACGTGAGGCGACGGTTCAAACCCCAGGTCAGACATTAAAATGAAAATATAAAAAAAATACTTCTACGGCGACTTTCTCTCAGCAGATTTCTGGCAAAACGTCTGATAGTAAATAAAAATTGCCATGAAAAGTTTCTCAAAAATCTGTCGTTCGGTCGCTTATGTATAAAATTAAAACACACAACATAAGTCTCGTCAAAAACTAGGTGTTGCCTTATCAGACGTAAGGCGACGGTTCAAGCCCCAAGTCAGACATCTCCAACTAAACGAAATATGAGAAAATATTTCTTCGGCAACTTCCTATCAACAGATTTCGGATAAAAATATTGCCATGAAAAGTTTCTCAAATAAATTTGTCGTTCCGAGTCGACTTTAAACCGCAAGTACCGCCACTCATGTATAAAATTAACACACACAACATAAGTTGTATGAGAAACTAGGTCGTAATCTTGACAGAAGGATTGTATTGACCAATTATTTATGTAAGTGATAGCCTTAAGTATATTCTATTGGGTCTTTCATTAAGCGTTTCCTATGTTTAAATTTAAATAAACCAAACTGTATGTGAAATACCATCGAAATGTTTTATTCACTTGAAATTCCTGTGGATCCTATGGAACATAACATCGTTTAAATGTGTGTCTCGGCTCCTATAGGTGGAAAACATTCAAAAGTGTTCAACCTGGCATGAGTAATGTGAGACGTAGTGCCTTCCTATTGAAATCACACATGTTTGATGTTCAGATCATACAATTCAGACCAAAAGGAGTTGTTAGGTTAGGTTAGGTTAGGTTAGAGGACGTGTACTTTTCAATTAAGACAAGTACAGTATCCGGAGGTCGAATTGGCTCATTGTACAACGTCCTAGTTTCTCACAGCACTTATGTCGTGTGTGTTAATTTTATACATGAGTGGTGGGACCTACAGTTCAAAGTCGACTCCGAACGACCGATTTTTGAAAACAATTTTCATGGCAATTTTATTTACTCTCAGAGTTTTTGCCAGAAATCTGCTGAGAGGAAGTCGCCGAACAAATACTTTTTGTATTTTGTCTTGATGTCAGTCCTGGGGCTCGAACCCTGGCTTTACATCTAATAAGCCAACACACTACTCGACTACGGCGACTTCAACATTTTTAAGTTCCTTGTTAAAAGCATACCACTTTGTAGTATGAGCAATATGAAATTCGATTTACGTCGCCTTTTTTTTAACCAACTGTGATGTAAATCGAGGGATTACTATATAAGAATGATACCAGCCTCATCAACATCCAAGTAAGCCTCCTCTTTTACAAGCTTATCTACTTCTCTGCTCTAAGGCAGCTTAATATCTGAGGCTCAGGGGAATCGCAAGATATAATTTCAACAGAGTGTTCCAAACAGTTGACAGTTGATAACATCCATCTTATTGGAGCCACATCTGTCAAGTTAATTATCACTTATTCCGTTTTGTTTTGTCAGATCACAATGGATGGAGATTGCATTCAACTGGGCTCGAACCCAGACTTTTACGTCTAATAAGCCAACACACTACCTACTAGACTACGGCGACTTCTCAAAGAAGTCGTTACTCATCGAAGTTTAGTGCTTACCAATGAAAATGATAGTCTGGCTATATCAATGAATTAAGAACCGATGAGGCATTAAATGCTTTGAGACCAACACTCAGGGGATGTTCCCTTTTCATGCGGTGCATTGTGTTGGAATACAGATAGATAGATTATAGGAGAAAGGAAAGAGGGGTAGTGTGCTACAATTTTTTAATGACCAACGTACATATGTATGTCTGTCACTTTTTTTACAATAATTGGTTTTTTAGTAATAATTTTCGCTTTCTATTTTCTATTGCGAGTCACATATAATGTCACACACTCAGAGTCTCTGGAGGAAATCAAACCCACGGTCTCGGTACTTCAAGTTTAGCACACTACCAACTAGGCCATCGAGGCACCCTAAATTGGATGGTCTTGGATTCTATGTGGATTAGTTGTTGTAGATTCGACAATTTTGTTGGTTCACTCTCCTAGAAATGGATCTTATCGCTAAAGATGATTTCTCGATGGAAATTACAATATGAGAGTTTATTTGAAAACACTTTGTGGTATCGACAATAACTACCTTCTTCTCCTTCCTAGGTCTACTTAATAGAAAAAATAGAATAGATCGTGATAATGAATTAACAAGATACGGAATGAAATTGGTTGTTATCAATCGATTATGCCTTCAGTTGACTGTCACAGCGGTATAGAAAATGTCGATTCGCACTCAGACAATTTTTTTGCACTACATTAGGTTGTCATTAGCAATTATGCTGGTTATGCTCATAAGCCTATTTACTACCTTACATCCAATTGCTACATACCATTTGCTTAAAAATATTTAAATGCCCTGTGGCTGCAACATTCATCTTGGTACCTGTTCCCTACATCGCCAATGTACCCAATATTTTAAGTAAATTCATGCGATTGTTTTGTTTTTCTTTAATATTGTCATGTTCCACCCACTATTCTCAATTCTTTTCGTTACAAATAACTTTGACTTTGTAATACACATTTCATCTTGTACGTTTTGTTGCTTGTTGTTATTTTGGATTGTCCTTTTTACAACAACAACGACAACAACAGCGAACATCATGCAATTGCTACTACTATGAACAGAACAATTTAACAGAGTCAAATCATTAACGTTAAAATTCTAACAAGTCACGTGATGTTATAAATTTTCAAACAAGCCAACAACAACAGCAACAACAACAACAGTAGCAACAGCAACAGTAACATCAACAAATCTAAAAATGCAACATATATTCGTCGTACAACATTTAACATTCATAGCGTTCGATACGAACATGAACTCGTTTGGTAACGATTATAAGCTGGGAAATCATTTATTCGAAGGCGCTGCATGTTTTTTAAACTCATACTCAAAGCGAAACGATATCTATTAACAGGAAGTTATTGGGGTTTTTTTTCTTAAGTTAATTTCTCTTTTTTTGGCAATATTTTATTTTTAAATAAGTTTGAGGACTGTTTGAATGCCCTACAAGGAGATGACATGAAATGGGAATTGCCTGCATAAGGACTTAAAAGAAACCCTTCAGAGCAGCCCGTAACTTGAATGATATGTATGAAGAAGTAGAAAATTTTAAGGTTCACTGTAGGACAGAGCATTCATAGCTGTTTATAAACTAGAAAACCCAGTATTAGTTCTTGAGGGGTTATATCGGGCCCGCCATCTAACGTTTTTTTTCAACTAGTGCTTATTTCGTGAATGGTAACACTTAGCTCATGTCTGATTTGACAGATAGTTAGTTGTATCCTTACGCTGAACGAATATGGTTGTGTATACGCTTGAACAACGCTGAGAAATATTGCGACATTACTTTGAAAATCATAGTAATGTTGCAGAATGTGTGCGAAAATTGCGTACGGATTTTGGAAGAAGAGAAGCACCGTCGTCAGCTCCGTATGTTCGTTATCTTGTGGAAAAAGTGATCGAAACTGGCATCCTCATCGATAAACCAAAGCGTGAAAAGCCAAAAACAGTGCGTACACCCGAGAATATTGCTGCTGTGGCAGAAAGCGTGCGTGAAGCGCCATCAACATCAATTCACAGTCGTTCTCAAAAATTGAACATTTCGGAGACATCATTGAGACCAATTTTGCATAAAGACCTTAGTATGACGCCATACAAAGTCCAATTGGTTCAGGAGTTGAAGCCAATTGACCATCCAATGCGTTTTCGCTTCGCTAAGTGGGCCTGCGATCGACTTACAGAAGATGCCGATTTTGACAAAAAAAAAAATCATCTTTTCATATGAAGCTCATTTTGATCTTGGCGGGTATGTAAACAAGCAAAATTTTACACCGTTGGACTACTATTTGTGGGGTGCCGTCAAAGATAAGTGTTATGCCGACAAGCCAGAGACAATTGACGCTTTAAAGGACAATATTCGTGAAGCCATTGGTGAAATACAGCTGCACACAATCGATAAGTGCTTAAAAATTAGACCGATCGTGTAGGCTACTGCATGGCCAGCCGAGGCAGCCATTTGAGTGAAATTATTTTCCATTATTAACCGAAAGGAGTGTACTTTCAAATAAAAAAAGAAATTTGAGAAAATATTCAGTAGTTTTTTTAAAGCATTAAAAAAAAAGTTATTTGGTTATTAATTGCCGCTGCAAGCTATTACAGTTCACGGTCTTAGTGACAACTTTTCTACGGATCTATAAGTTCACAGCATCTCACTTCATTGCCACAATCGTTAAAACCATAACTTAGTAATTTAAGATGCGTCTTTCCAACTTAATTTAGAAAGCCTTTCTCTCTTGTGCCTCTCTTGTTACCTACCCTCCGTATGGACAACGCAATTTATTGTATGTACATTTATGTTCCTAGTAAATGCCGTATGTTTGTATATGTAAGTGATATATGTAGCTCAACTCTAGTTTGACTTTTACACATTAGTTCCAAAACTATTTCCTGAACATATCCTGCATCCTCTAATAATTTCCAAATATAATCTACTCCTAGCACAATATATACGCATTACGGTGATAATGTTGGAAGAAAGGATTCCTGTGGAGGACAACATATACTTGCTTAATTATATTCCAGACAAGTTCTATATGTCTCGCTGCCTCTACTAAATTATTGCTGCTCATTACTAGATTATTAACAGTCGTTCGCATTATTATCACTTCCCTAAAGACAATATTATTGCCATCCGCATAAACTGCATTGATTTACTTGAGAGTTGTATCAGAATCCGTGATCTCCTGCTTACTTAAGTGTTCATTACTAGCATTTAGTAAAGATTACAAGCTAGTTTCTCACCCTAACCATGTTGTGTGTGTTATTTTTATACATTAGTGGGGATTTATGGTTCTATGTCCACTTGAAGATTTGAGTAGACTGTTGAGAATGCCGAGAGTCACTAAAAGAAATATGTTTTATATTTTGTTTTTGTTCATGCTGGGTTTTGAACCACGGTCTCATTTAATAAGACTACGGCAACTTTTTTGGAACATATATCATAAGAATATTTGAAATACAGAAATCTATCAGACCAAATCAGTCTTAAAATATACTCAGGAAATATTAAAGTCTATCCATGCCAAGGTATACAATATTCATTCAACTCCTGCATACTATTATACTAAGCCGTGTCGGTATTTCACTAGGTATCGACTATTTTATAATGGATCACAAAATTCTGCAGTTCACCACAACTAAGTGCGTAGCAAAGTTCGATTAACGAATTTAAACTACCTGAGAATTCTACAATAGTTTCCTCTGCAACGTTCCGCTACTTAATTTGATTATTAAAACCCCCTTGTCTGGATTACAACCAAGCTTTTCACACTTTGTGTGTGTTTATTTTAGACATGAGATGGCAAAACCTACAGTTTAATGTCCAAACCGAACTACAGATTTTTGAGTAACTATCCTTTGAGAGTTTTTGCCGAAAGCAATATTTTTTATACTTCATTTTTGTTTGATATGTTTGAAGCAGTGTTTGAATCACGGGTTAGAGCCTAATAGCTCAACACACTGCTTTCTATACTAACGAAACTACCAGAGATATAGTTCGTCCTAATATCGAATGTGGCTTTTAATTTGTCCCTAACGTTCCTTAGCCCTGTTAGCAGACTGTTTTCTGATAACATTATATTAGAGACCCAAAAAACTATTATTCAGGCCATTAGGCCAATGAAGTTTTATTGTTTATTTGATGGCCCTGACGGAGCCACAAGTTTATTACAAACAAGGTCAGCAATTTCTTACATGATATATCTGTTGTTAGTTGCAGTTTCAACAGTTTCCTACATTTTACGATTACTCTACACTGGAAAACCAGCCAGAAAATTTGATGAACGAAGCTATATCCTTGATGTCAATAGATGATAGCTCCGTTAAGCTGACAAGAAATGGGGAGCCGAATAACCTATATCTCCACCTAGCAAGAACGGGCACTGACAAAGAAAGTGGATAACAGTCTGCTCTTCCAAAGCGGATCTGCATCCATGGCAGAAGTCGTTAAATGGGAGCCTCATTCTCTCCGCGTGACGTCACGACCAAGACCAAGTAATTGGTTGGTATGCCCTCTATCCATAAAGGGCCAGGTGAGTCTAGCGGTGGAGCAGGACTCCTCACTGACCCAGGTTGGCATACCGAAAGAATTTGCGGGGAATGTCTAACTTGACCGAGGCAAGTGGCATACCCAGTTCAATTGAAGAGGATTCTGGAAGGAGCGCACCAGCTCTGGCGAGCTTGTCGGCCCTACAGTTTCTTGGAATGTTACTGTGCCCGGGGACCCACACTAGTGAGACACTGATGAAGCGCCTAGAAAGAAGGTCGAGGCAGAGGCGACATTCCCTAACGATCCTAGAGTTAATCACGAAACCCGATAGAGATCTTATGGCGGCCTGACTATCAGAAAAGATCGAGACGCGAGTGAAAGCAGCATCGTTGACGAGGATCCATTGAGCGTCCCGGTAAATTGCCATCACCTCCGCCTTAAACACACTGTAGTAGTCCAGCAGACAGAGAGAAATATTTAGGTCCAGTTTCCCAGAGTAGACACCGCTTCCAACCCCATTATCGAGTTTAGAGCCGTCGGTATATATATCCAGGACTTCAGGGGGGACAACCGTATTAGGATTCCAGCCGTCCCTACTTGGAATCAGAAAGTGGAGTAGTTCATGTCACTTATGGATAAAATTAACACACACTAAAGTGCTGAGAGAAGCTAGGTTGTAATCCTGACTGAAGGGTTGTAATGACCAAGTATGTTATGCCAGGTACTACCCCATGAGGCAAATATTTCATTTACCATTTTCGCCATTCTACTATTGGAATAATTAGAAAAACAGATTCCATCACTACCAGGCAGAGTCGTTTCCCTCCATTTTCCGCAAATATAGTCCCGCATTAATTCAAATTATCTTCAGTGTGCATATGTAGCGGCTTTCTAAATTCCTTCTTACCTTTTCCAGTTCCTTCTGTTATTTTGTTATATCGCGTGCCCGTTTATTTGATTCTGTTACAACATTTTTTGTTTCTTATGCTTTTGTTTTTCTCTTTCTTTTGCTGTTTCTTTGTTTTCATAAAAATTATTTATTTAGTTACGTATGTATTTCAATAAAATTTGTTTTTAACAAATGCGTGTTTTTACCAATTTTTTTCCTTTCTTTGTTTTTGTTTTAATTCTCGTATTGATTTTTTTTTTGTAAATTGTTCCACGCTTGTTGAAGGATGTTTGTTAATGAAGGATTTTTTATTTCTCTCTCTCTCCCTCTGGTTTTGTTATTGTTTTTTTTTTTGCAGTTATTTGCGGTTTGAAATATTTCTAAAACATGCAATCGCATAAAAATCGCTGTGTCACATGGCAAACAACGATACGAAAACGAAAAATAAAAGGAAGAAATAAAAACTTAACAATCAAGATAAGCGCAGAAAAATGCCAAACAAATAATTGACAACATTTGAAATGAAATGAAAAAAAAATAAAAATTTTTTTGATAAATTTTTATTGGATTTATTGCCGCTGTGGTTTGTAGGGGAAAACAAACAAAAACAAACAAAAAAAAAAAAAAGAGATAAGAAAAGTTATAAAAATCAATGATGAAATCTAAAAGAAATTTCATTTGATTTCTTTTCCTTTTTTTTGCAAATTAATCGTTTAAAATTATTGTATACAGTGGGAGACAAAATCATCGAAATTTTTTATTCATTTGTGAGACCTATTGTTGCCAGTATGTTTTGAAAGTAATATCGTCTAAATCTCTGCTCCAGCTTCTATGGGTGGAAAGCACCAGAAATGTTAAATTTTCCATGACTCTAGTGCATAATTCAATTCCCATAAATCTCCGATTATACAGAATCTCACAAGAAAGGTCGCATTTAAGTTGGCGTCAAATCGAATGAGAAACAGTGGCATTCTGAGGGCGAAAAGCATCAGAATTTTTTAATTTTTCATGACTCTGACGCATAAATCGAACTGAATTTGACTGCTGGCATTGGTTATGTTGGCTTTGAGGTGCGCTGTGTGTGTGTGGCTTATTCTCAAACACCTGCGACGTAGGACCGCACAAAAAAACTCTAACCAAATCAAAAAGCACGATTTCCGTGGTCAGTTTACATCATCTCCACGTCTGACAACCATGCCCTCATATCGCTAGTGCAGAATATCCAATATGGCTGTGTGGTACGTAGCGCTATCCCATTGAAACCACATGTAGTTGATGTTCAGATCATGCAATTTAGGCCAAAATCAGTTAGCAATCTGCAACAAAGAGAGCTCGCCGTTGACAGTGATGGCCTGGCCAACATCGTTCGAAAAGAAATATGGACCGATGACGCTGTCAGACGAAAATCCATTCCAAACAGTAATTTTTTCACGATGTATTGAATGCTTTTGAGTCTCATGTGTATTGATATCGTGCCAAATTCCACAATTGTTCTCGTGGCCCTGATTCAAAAAGGATGATGATGATTGGGATGACTTTTCGATGACAATTAGTGTCAGTGACGAACTGCTCCAGAGCCCATTCAGCGAACAGATGTCGTTAACTTCAATTCAAAGAGGAATTTTATTTTGAACGGCTATAAGCCTTTGTATGACATGGGCTAACATAAATACATAATTGGTCATTACAACCCTTCAGTTAGGATTACGACCTAGCTTCTCACACCAGCAATATTTTGTGTGTGTTAATATTATACGTGCGTGGAGTGACCTACAGTTTGAAGTCGACTCGGAGAGACAGATTTTATGAGAAACTTTTTCATGGGAATATTTATTTACTTTCCGAGCTTTTGCCAGAAATCTGCTGAGAAGCAGTCGCCGAAGAAATATTTGTTCGTATTTCGTTTTGTTGGAGATGTCTGAACTGGGGTTTGTATCGTGGCCTCTCGTCTAATAAGATGACACACTACCTACTAGACTATGGAGCCCATGTCACAAGCAAACCCATGTCCAACGTAAAATTCGTTGTGACCTACAAAAGGGTGGGAAACTCTAGTACCCAATATGCAATACCATGGCCTTGTGAGTGATCCGTCGACTTTAATTATTACATGAATTGAACTTTATGTGGATTGGTAAGAAAATGTACACAGTCGCCGTAGTCCAGTAGGCAGTGCGTTGGCTTCTTAGACGTGAGGCCACGGTTCAAACCCCAGGTCAGATGTATCCAACAAACCGAAATATGAACAAATATTCTTCGACGACTACCATTCAGCAGATTTCTTGCAAAACCTCTGAGAGTAAATAAAATTGTCATGAAAAGTTTCTTAAAAAGCTGTCCTTTGGAGTCAACTTTAAACTGTTGGTCTCGCCACTCATGTATAAAATTAACACACACAACATAAGTGGTGTGAGAAACCGGGTTGCAATTGTGACTGAAGGGTTGGAATAAGCAATTATTTATGTAGGTATGTATGAGCAAATGCAAAAACCGCGGTAGTGAGCCGAGAACGTCGTGCAATCGGCAGTGCGTACATTGTGTACTGCTACGAATTCTCCAGCACACTCTGAGGGACAGCGGCCGTGCTTTCGAAATATCTCGCGTTTTGTAGACGAACGGGTGTTGTTTACTGAACCAGTCGGCTAGAACTCATCCACCATCTCTCGGTTGGACTATTGTGGCTATCGTAAAATGGAGAAAAAGGCGCACTACTGAACAGAACACCTATTTTAAAACAATTCCATCAATTACTCGTGGTGTTGAATGTTGCATTTGTCCATGTGGATTTGCCACAACAAACTGAATAAATGTCAACTAATTTGACAGATCTAGCTTCAATGAGATGGCCATTATAAACTGTCAAATGTTGCAAATGGTAGAACGATTATGGCGATCGTAAAGTGGAGAATTTTATTCCTTGCAAGTTTTGTTGAATGCTTTAACCGTCCATTGTGATCTGTCAAAACGAAACGGAATAAGTCATAATTAATTTGACAAATGTGGCTCCAATAAGATGGATGTTATCAACTCTCAACTGTTTGGAGCACCCTGTTGAAATTAAATTTTGCGATTCCCTAGTGCTCTGAGATATTAAGCTGCCTCAGAGCAGAGAAGCAGATAAGCTTGTAAGTGAGGAAGCTTCCTTGGATGCTGATGAGACTGGTATCATTCTTATACAGTAATCCCTCGATTAACGTCGCAGTGGGTCCAAAGAAAAGGCGATGTAAATCGAATTTCGTATTGCTCATACTACAAAGTAGTATGTTTTTAACAAGGAACATAAAAAAGTTACAGTAATCCCTCGATTTACGTCGCAGTTGATTCCAAAAAAAAGCGACGTAAATCAAATGACGACGCAAATTGAAGTTAGAGGGAACAAAAATTTGACGACGTAAATTGAAACAACGTTAATCGAGAAGACGTAAATCGAGGGATTACTGTAATGGATAGAGATGTTTGGAGTGGTATGTTTACCGAAAAGGAAGCTAGAGAGATGCAGAGATTCCACACTGAGTAAGTTCAGAAGACTCTAGAATTTTATTTTTTACATTCGAACTTAGTGTCCTGTGTTACTCATTATGTTTGTGGTTCACTGTATTGCCAGATCGTCTATGTATTTCACTGATGACCAAAGCTTTCGGTACTCTCAAACGTTATTGTTTTGTCATCATAAAAAATTTTTAATTCAAAATAGAAGAGACACACGTTTGTATTGTTTAATGGAAATCAATAGTTTTTCTATGTTTATAATTTCTTCTGTCAATAGCCATAAAATATTTAATAATCATATAAATTTGATAATAATATAATGTTTATAACTCTTATTATCATTAAGACAAGACCGAAGTTTAAGCACAAATATTTCCGTTTTGTTTTTTTTTCTTTTTTTTTCATGACGAAAATATGTGTCATATCTCTGCCACCAGTGCAAATGATCAAATGAAACTAAACGACCATTAAAAAAGGGAAATACAAGCAGTTTATATTTTATATGCAGCAGGGCTATTAAGCCAGCAACAACAACAACAAATTATATTTATGAAAACTAAAAAGACAACAAAAGCAACAGGAAAAGCAAGCACTTTTTATATTAGAACACCAAGCCAGCAGCAGCAGCAGCAGCGGCAGCAGCATACTTTTTATCCTGCTTGCCTTGTTAAAACAATGTTCCTGTGGCCTTAGCAATGCTTGTGTAAGTTTGTGTACGGGTATGTGTGCGTGTGTTTGTGTTTTTATATGTTTGCTGATGGCCATAAATGTTAAGTTCACTATGGTTTCAGTTTAGTTCAGTATTTTAGTGTGTTACTCGAGAGCAAAGTTGGCAACAATATGTAATGCTAGGCAGTAACAGTATCTATCTTCTGCACACATACACATATATGTACATACACACACATTTATATTCAACGTGTAGACGAAATGTTATGTCAGCTTTCACAGCTTCTGATAATTAATATTTTATGCATACGTCTGCGTTGATTTTTATCAACAGTTTTTAAATGTTTGAACAGAAAAATGGCAGAAAAACAAACACACACACAGAGAGAGAAAAATAACGGGTTATCCATTTCGTGGTTTCAAAAGTAAACCTAAATAAAACACATATAAAATATATTTTTCATGATATTTCTTTTTTATGTGTGAAATACTACATCATTTAAATGACCTGCACGCGAAGTGGTGCAAGCATTGATTATTTTGAGGTAATTTTCGACCATTTTTGACACATATTGGCTGGTATCTCAGCCATAACTTGACGAATGTTGGTTTTTAAGTGCTCAAGAGTTGAAGGTTTATCTGCATAAATAAGGTCTTTCGCGTAGCCCCACAAAAAAAGTATAATGGCGTCAAATCGCATGATCTTGGTGGCCAGTTGATATCGCCACGACGAGAAATTACGCGGCCATGAAATGTCTCTCTGGCAATAAAGCCATATTCGCTCGAGTTGTGTGGCATGTGGCACCGTCTTGTTGAAACCACATATTCTCCAAGTCGAATTCTTCAATAGCAGGCAAAATAAGTCGGTTATCATATGACCATAATGCTCCGAATTGACGGTGACAATCGTTCCATCGTCGTTTTCGAAGAAGTAACACACTTTCGGACCAAAGAGCGGATGTAATGGCCTCTCTTCAATTACTTGAGGATTCTCAGAACCCCAAATACGATAATTTTATTTATTAACATACCCACCGAGTGTGAAATGTGCTTCATCGCTGAAGAAACTTTTGTGCGAAAAATTGCCGTCCACCGCCTGTTGTTCAAGTACGCATTCCACGTATCTACGACGTTGTGAATGGTCAGATGGCTTCAGTTGTTGCGTGAGCTGGACTTTATATGGATGTAGGTGCAGATCTATATGCAAAATACGCCATAATGTGCCGTAAGACAGTCCTAATTCCTGAGAACGACGAGGAATCGACACATTCGGGTCTTCGGCAACACTTTCACATACAATAGCGATATTTTCAGCGGAACGAGCGAAACGATGATGCACAGACCTTTCAATATTTGTGACCACTCCAGTCTCTTCAAATTTCTTCACAATTTTGCCAATTGCTTGCGTAGTTGGACGATTATGTAAACCATAAACTCTTCTTAAAGCACGATACGTGGCTGTGGCAGAACCACCATTTTTGTAGTAGGTTTTGATAATTTTTTGCGATCCATTTTCATCAATGTCAGACTTTGGACTGAAATGAAAAAAAATCCAGTCCCATACTTTTGAAACCACGAAATGGATAACCCTATATATTTATGGTATGCCAGCCAGCCAGGCAGCAGAAAACATAGAAAATTTGGTATGGTAATAGCGAGCAGCATTATAAAAATTGTTTAAAAAGTCTAAAAGCAGGCAAGAAAAAGAAAGAAAAAAAATGTGTGTTGCATGTGGCAAATACGGAAGAGGAGTCAGCCGTGGTGATGTAAGTTATTAAACAAAACAAATGCTTAACTGTTCCCATTCCCGTTCCATTCTATTAGAATAAATTTAATGTTTTGCTTGCTGGTTTGCTTGGGTTCATTATTTTTTTTTGGCAAATATGATGTAAAAGGCCTAAATATGGTTCTCTTTCTTTCCCCGTTTTCCCTTCATGAAGTAATGTAATGGTTTATTAGCATTTGGGTGTAACAATAATTATCTTGTTGATTTTAAAGACACGCTATGCTATGCAAATTTGGTTTATAATAAATTTTGAAACTTCAATCGACTTAGGAATGCCACTAACCTCTTTCAAGCTGGCCATCGCACGGAAATCCTTTCGGGACGCCAACCTATCCTGGGTCATTTAAGAGTCCAGCTCCACCGCTAGGCTCACTTGACCCTCAATGGATACAAGACGCACCAATCAGTTACTTTGACTTGGTCGTAACATCATCTGGATTACAATGGCCATGCTTACAGGTCATTGTGCTATGGGAAGACACGCGGAAAGAATGCATCTACCATTTAACGACTTCTTTGAAGCCGCCGTAGTCTAGTAGGCAGTGTGTTGGCTTATTAGACGCAAAAGCCTGGGTTCGAGCCCCAGGCCAGACATCAAAGACAAAACACAAAAAGTATTTTTTCGGCGACTTTCTCTCAGTAGATTTCTGGCAAAAACTCTGAGAATAAATAAAATTGCCATGAAAAGTTTCTCAATAAATAAAAATCTGTCGTAAAATTAACACACACAACATAAGTGGTGTGAGAAACTAGGGCATTGTACAATGGGTCAATTCGACCTCCGGGTACTGTACTTGTCTTAATTGACAATTACACGTCCTCTGACCTAACCTAACCCAACCTAACGACTTCTACCGTGGTAGCAGATCCGCTGAGGAAGAGTAGACTGTTATCCACTTTATTTGTCAAAGGCCATCTCTTGCGAGGTGCAGATATAGGTTAAATGGCTCTCCAATCCTTGTCAGCTTGACTGAGCTATCGTCCATTGATGTCAAGGATATAGCTTCGTTTATCAAGCTTTCAGGCCGGTTTTCCAGCATTGGATAGTCGTGCTTTAAATGTGCAGCCCTTGTGCTGACCAACTTCTTCTTCCCTGGTTTGGAGGAACTTGGTCAGTACAGGGACTGCGTTCACCTGTGGCGTCACAATGGGCAGATATGCGTGCTCAAGTGAGCATTTGTTATCAAAGCTGGCACTCTAACCTAACATAACCTAGCTTTTGTAACAGAAAAATTGGGGAGAGTGCAAGCTGCAATAATGGCCTACAGAGTTACTCTTTGGGATGAAACAGTGATTGAGTTGAATAAGATACAGAGAGACGGACATGTGTAGTTATAACCGAAACAATGAGAAATTATTCCACAGTAGCGCTAGAAGCTCCGTTGTATTTAAGCACAAGGTAGTAGGAACCAGAGCTATGAAACACAAATCTAATACGAGTTTCATCATAGGGCATCATGATATAATAAATCAAGTGGCTGACAGCATCTGCATCACATAAGAGCGCTCTATCCTTAAAGTGGTCTTTAATAAATTCCATCAAGTTGTTCGGTACGTTCTTTCCATCTAGGGCAGCTAGCGTGACATTCCTACCCGCAGAGTTGAATGCATTTAGCGCCCTCCATCCAGCGCTCACCGCTGATAGGCATCCCTTGCTATTGCCATTACCATTTCTGTTGCATCCATTGTGGAACGTTCTTTCCGGAAACCAAATTAGCGATCCGACAAGTCTTCTTCCCCCAGGAATGCCTTTAGTCTCCTACAAATTATCCTCTCCAAAAGTTTTCCGGCGGTATCCCGATGCATCCGGTGCCTTGTTACCAGAACCAGTCTCTGCCGTTTCTATATCCCAGGGAACGTCCTCTCCTGAATACAAGCATCAAAAACTTGTCTAAACAGTTCAGTATTACTCTCAATAACCACTTTAAGCGCGATTTTTGGGATCCTGTCAATTCCTGGTGCTTTAAGTTGCATTTCTCTACAGACAGATTCCAATTCCTGCCTGCTGACTTCGTTGATTTGCTCCGGTGACTGCATGTCTCGCACAGGTTATGTAATTTCGGCTTTCTTCGGAAAAAGGTTCCTGGCGATTGAATGCAGCTTAGCTGCACATGTTGTTGCTGGCGATTGGCAGCAGTTCAGCTTTTGCATCACCAACTTATACCCAGCTCCCCAGGAATTCTCAACCAGATCGGTCCACATTAGCCCGTAGCACCTTCTCTTGTTGTGTGCAATGGCGTCATTAAGTTTGATGCTGCACCTTCTATACCTCTCTCGTAGTTCCGTATGACCCCTGGCCATTTGGAATACCCGTCGTGAGCGGTTACATTCCCGCCTTAGATCTGCTATATCCGCGTTCCACCTACTTAACAGAGAACGCTTTGTAAAGGAATTTAGAGTGAGTAGAGCATTTTACAAGCTACATACTCTTTTAAGAGGTGAACTATACTGTAGCATACGGTTGGGAAAAGTGCCATTATTGGAGCATGAGCGGAGTGTTTCACTCCTGACTGAAATATTTCTTGTCTCCCGGAAAAAAGTACAGAGACAGGGATAGTAGCAACATTATCTGAAAGCCAAACTGCCATGTGAGCACTGCGTTCGCAAAGAATCAATATTTTCTGCAGTCCAGGCCAAATGAGAAAATGCTCGAATGAGTAGGCAAAGGAAGGGAGCTTTCATTTCACTAATATGGTTCGAACCATTCTGGCCAGTCGGAAGAGATATTCGAGAGCGTATAGTCGAATGAGAGGAAGATGAAGTCAAATGAGTTTTAGGAAATCTCAGGTAGGTTGAGGCCTCAGAGAGACCGTTGTGATTCAACAGTTTTTCGTTAACTCTCAGTCCTGGTAGTACTCGGAGCTTCTGATAAAGCGACTCAGACTGTCAATGTTAATTAGTAGCAGTTAGTCCAGATCGTCTACATAATAGGCAGCAAGGGGCCCTTTTTTCAGCGTCATAGTACAGAGCATGTGCCCATGAAGAACAGTTTCCTCTATGCCCTCATTTCTGCAGTTTTTTCAGAAATCATTGGCAAGTAGTCCAAGACCAATGCGCCTTCCATGCGTGCCCGTAATGCAATGGTCCATACATACATAATTGGTCATTACAACCCTTCGGTCAGGATTGCGATCTAGTTTTTCCCACCACTTATGTTGTGTGTGTTAATTTTATCCATGAGTGGTGGGACCTACAGGTTAACGTCGACTCCGAACGTTAATCTCAGAGTTTTTGCCAGAAATCTGCTGAGAGGAAGAAATACTTTTTGTATTTTGTTTTGATGTCTGGCCTTACGTCTAATAAGCCAACACAGTACCTGCTAGACTACGGCAACTTCATGCAATGCTCCATAATGACGTAAAAAAACATACTGAGCTTACTTCATTGCTGTTTAAGCAGACTTATCATAGCCCTCTTTCAAAATTTGGCAAGATATCTTGCACCGTTCTGCGCGGGTCCCTAGCGCGAATCCGATGACCATGTTATGTGCTTCTTAGAAGGTTTCTCAAGATCGAGAATTTATCGGACAGTTCACTCACTGCATCTACCTGCAATTCCTCTATGCCCTGGTAACCATATGATATGGACGTCATATCGTTCTTTTATCTCCTTGAGCTATCTGCAACAGCTATACAGTGTCTTAGAGTTTACCACGTTGGAAATCAATGCTAACCAAGCTTAACTAAAAAAACAAACAAAAAACGATTTGAAACTGTCTAACACCGCATATCAGCGCATATTTGGCACATAAACAATAAACTCATGATGATAATGACGACGATGATGTTCAACGGACAACATAATAAACAAGAGGATTTGAAATCAAACTCAACATAAAATATTAAAAACTGTTCAAGCACCATTTAATGTTTAGCGTAATAGGCACCCCAGACTGCCAACAAAACTGGCATTATTTAACCAGAGAGAGAGAGAGAGTCAACAAGCAACATCCACGGAACGTTGTTATCAAGAACACCATCAACATCAACATCAACATCATTGCGAATGAGCGCATAAAAACAAGTAAAAGTCCATAAATACTGATATTGTACGTCAGCGTAATAGAAATGAGAAATTAAAACTGTAGAGTGCAAATGGAAAAACTGCTATTTTATGGGCGGCAAAGAAAGGCGCACCTTAAATATGGTTTATAAATCCATAAGACTAAATTAATGCTGAATTGCCAATTTGAATACTAATGACAGAGTTCTACAGACAGATCTAGAATACCCTCAAAAGCGATCTGTGATGGAAGGCCTGAAATATATACACAAGCTAGTCTGATGTCTGTTAGAAAGACAAGCTTTCCCAAAATCATAACTGAGACTCAGAAAGATAAGAGAAAAAACGGCAACATTGAATTGCTGCTGATACAAATATCAATACGCTTCTTATTATAGGTTAGGTTAGGTTAGAGGACGCGTACTTGTCAATTAAGACAAGTACAGTTCCCGGAGGTCAAATTGACCCATTGTACAACGTCCGAATTGACCCATTGTACAACGTCACACCACTTATGTTGTGTGTGTTAATTTTATACATGAGTGGTGGGACCTACAGTTTAAAGTCGACTCCGAACGACAGATTTTTGAGAAACTTTTTCATGGCACTTTTATTTACTCTCAGAGTTTTTGCCAGAAATCTGCTGAAAGGAAGTCGCCGAAGAAATATTTTTTGTATTTTGTCTTGACGTCTGGCCTGGGGCTCAAACCCTGGCTTTACGTCTAATGAGCCAACACACTACCTACGGCGATATTCTCCTTATAAATATCCACCAAAAGTTTAATAAGTAGGCAACTCTGGACGACTGGACTGTGGTCACGCAAGAATCCAGAAAGTATATGGGACTATCGGGAGCAGCGACGTACAACTTCTCAATGAGCTTCTGGACTTCCATACTGAGTAAAGAGGTGTGGAAATTGGTGCGCCGTACCTCGTAAAGGTCTTTCCTATCAATGGCTCTAAATTGAACGGAAACGTTGTGGATTTTTTTAGAATTGACCGGAATACCCCAGTCTATAAGGCTACAGAATCGCTGTAGCGCCTTTCAGGCGGCAGTGTCTACAATACAGACTGCGCCACAACATGTTAAGGACACAAATATCCTCAGTCGGGATGTTATTATCATACTTTGCGATAGCTAGGCAGCATTGAATTTCAATCTGGTGAACTGCAAGACAGTGTATAGCTGGCGCAGATATCTCAATGAGACAACAGAACGAGATGATTGTCATATCATATGTGTGCCAGGACACAGTGGAATTCTAGGTAAGTGCAGAGCGAGTGAATTAGCCAACTATGGCATAAACATTGAACTCTCCAATGAATCCTTGACATTGGAAATCTCTCTAAGGATCTGCATTTATTTCATCAACAACAGATGGGTGACTTCGGACACGGGCAGAACAGTGCAAAAAATCTGTTCAAACTTGAGTGGAACTATACACGCTCAGTATAGTTGACGAGATCATTATGAGTACACATGTGAGATGCTTTAGGCTTGGACTGATTTCTAAAGAAACTGTAGTTTCGAAGAAGAAGGAACTATTCTTCACCTATTGGTTATATTCCCTGCGCTATACTCTGGGAGGACTACCATAAATTGACATTGGCAGTCTGAGTCACTTCATTAACAGCTCTGAGTGGTTCCGGAACTAGAGGATAAAGGAAAACTTTGGCATCACAAAGGGCTCTATGTGGCCATTCAACCTTCTTGTGTGAACAGCCATCTCTATCTACCTACATACCTCGGATTATCTTAAACCCATTTGGCTTGATATGACTCTCCATCTTCCTTTTCAATGCGAATACCCTTCATACTTTCAGACCGTATTAGTGGTATGAAAGTTTTGCCTACTCACTGGCGCGACTTCTCACTTGACCTGGACTACAGCAAATGTTGTCTATCTATCTGATTAATCTATCTAAGTTTTCTTTGAAGTCGCCGTAGTCTAGTAGGTAGTGAATTGGATTATATACGTAAGGCTACGGTTCAAACCCCAGGTCAGACATCATCAACGAAACGAACGAAACATTCGAATATCGACGAAAAGCAAGATCGCGCGAAAATATCGCCGTTGTGCATGAGAAAAAGAGGCAATCAGTGTTGTGTCGCTCACAAGAACTCTTTCTTTTGCAGACCATAATTTGCTTTGCACAAATGCTTTGTGACTTAGGCCGGTACTCGTAGAAAATTCAATTGACTCAGGAACTGAATTTAAACAACCATAGACTCCTACTACGTGTGTATTGGATATTGAGCTAGTGGCAGCATTGGTGCAGATTTCTTTGAGCACGAGGTAGGATAGTCCATCCAAGCACTATAGCTTGATGAATACCAACTTCTTGTGGCCTTAATGAGATGATTTGAAGACCAACGACATGGTTGGCGCCATAAGCCATACAGATCATGCCACATATATTACACGAGTTATTTGAGGGCATGGTCTGCTCATATTAAGGTGATGTGAACTGATTTATTCGCGGGATTCATGGAAGATTAATATAGTCGTAGTCTATTAGGTAGTGTGTTGGCTTATTAGATGTAAGGCCACGATTCAAACCTCAGGAAATTTGAAATATTTCCAGCAAAAACTCTAAAAGTGAATAAAATGTCAAGATTCGCTTATCGTTCGGATTCGACTTTAAATTGTATGTCCCGCCGCCACTCATACATATAAAAGTTAACACACACAACAAATGGTGTGAGAAGCTAGGTGGTAAACTTGAGTGAAGGATTGTAATGACCAATTATGTGTGTATGTATGTATGTATGTACATATGTATGATTAAGTTTTCTCAGATAACCCTCTTACTATTTTTGGTTAACTCATCGGAGCCAAGCGTTCCAATGGCGGCTGGACTTTTAGAAAGTGTTACGATATCAATACTTTCTGTCTAAGAAGTACATACATACATACATAGTTGCATTCAGTCATTACAACCCTTTAGTACAGATTACGCCCTAGCTTCTCATACCACTTATGTTGTGTGTTTTAACTTTACAAATGAGTGGCAAGACCTACAGGTTAAAGTCGACTCTGATTGACATACAATTTTATTTAGTCTCAGAAATTTTGCCAGAAATCTGCTGAGAGGAAGTCGCCGAAGAAATATTTTTTTTTCGTATTTCGTTTTATTGGGGATATCTGACCGGGGGTTTGAACCGTGTGATCACGTCTAATAAGCCGACATACTACCTACCAGACTATGACGACTTCAAATGAGCATATACAACAAAAAAACGAAGCCCGTCATTGCCACTGCGTTTAAAAAAAACTGCAGTGCCATATTTTTGAAAAGTTAACTTTATTTTATCTGTAGGTTGTAATAACGAATAGAAGTTAGAGGTGACTTTAAAATGCACTTTAGCTAAAGTTACCTTTAACTAAACCCAACTTTAACGGGAAGTTGTAATAATGGCCCTAAGGGCCGTTAACTAGAGGGAGGATTTTAACGGGTAGATAAATTGTTTTTCATTATTATGAGTACCCAATAAGAAAGAAGTGATCGCTAAGCTAAAGGGAGGATCATCCTACCTTTAACATTTAAAGGTCACTTTATGTTTGCACTTGCCATATTATATATTATTTTCATTATGGCAACTTAAAATTTTAACAAAATTAGCATATACAGCAAAAAAACAAAGCCCGCGGCTGCCACTGCGTTAAAAAAACTTGTATAATTGAACAGTTTTATCGACATTGCTCCGAGGCACTGCCATATTTTTGAAAAGTTAACTTTATTTTATCTGTAGGTTGTAATAACGAAAAAAGTTAAAGGTGACTTTAAAGTTCACTTTAGCTAAAGTTATCTTTAACTAAACCCAACTTTAACGGAAAATTGTAATAATGGCCCATAAATTGTTAATCATGGCAAATTATCTATTCATTGCTTTCACAAGATCGTGAAAGTATTCATTAAAGTAAATCCCCTTGTTTTGTTTCAATAAAACTTCAGTTCCTAACTTTAACTGTATTTACAAAAAAATTTATGTATTTTAAAAAACCAATTTGAATATTTAAAAAAAAACATAATTTTCTCACTCTAATCCTTCAATAAAAAATTTCCTATTGGCATATGCAAAACCCACTTTTATGGCGTTGTTAGTGCAAAGCAATCTCTTGCCATTAAGTGTCTTTCTTTTTTATTGTTTTTGCTGTTGACGGTTGTTGTCCCATTTGGATAATTTTCATTTTTCAAGCAGCATTAATTTGTGTGTCATTGATTACTACTTCTCCGTGCTTTTTTTGCTGTCTCTGATTTCTTGTTTCAATTCCTCTTCGGTTTCTGTTTTTTTTCTATAAATTTTTAATGTTTATGACATAAATTAAGTGGAAAATTGCATGTTATCTTTTAATGATTGTGCGGTAAGTTTAGTGTGGCATGATGATGTTGCAGTAACAAAAAAAAAAAAATCTAATTGTATTTTTTTGTTGTTCTTGTTCATATATTAACATTTTTAATATTCGTGTTGAAATCAAGTACGGCAAATAAATAATTAATAAAAATTTTTTACTGTCCACAGACACAATACACAATGGGCGTAGTGTCAGCCATAAAAATTGTCTGGTAAAATTGATAACAAAAAAAAAGGAAAAATTATATATGTAATGTGGTAATAAAAATGTTGAAATAAATGAAGAGACTCATTAAAAAAAGACGATATTGAAGACTTATACTCATTGAATTGTTTGCTGTATTAGATGGTAGTCGGTGCTTAAAAGAATGTTATTAAGTTTGGCTTATGAAGGGGTAATGATAACCCAAAAATTCCAAATATAACTGAATATTTTTAGAAGTTTGAAAAAACTTCAGTGTTGAGAAAAGTTTTAGGTTTTTAATTGTTGGATTAAATACACATTTTCATATTAGCCATGCGATTAAAAATTCCTAGAAATTGCCTAAGAAGGGATCTTATGATTGTGACTTATATTGATATAGTCAATCTCTGTTCAGTAGTAAACTTCATCGTATGTATAGTCAGCGTCAAAGGAACCTGTACATTAAAAGAAAAAAATATACATTAATAAATTACCGTTATTTTTATTTTAAAATTGTTTCATTGCCAGTTTTTAAAATTCAAACAAAAAAAATTACTAGAAATGTTGAAATATTGTCAAATTTTTTTGGGCACTCTCCTTAAATGGTAGAAATGTATCCTTAGTTTACAGTTTCTATTATCGCTCACTGTACATATTGTTACAAAAATGCAAATGGTGGTACATCGTTTAACATTAAAATGATAAACAAAAGCTATAAAAACAAAAACAATGGAATTGTTTATATGGTCAACGAATAAACAAAAATATAGCAACAACATCAGTATAAAAAATAAGGGATAAACAAGTAAACAAGAAGCAACAACAACACTGCAAAGACAAACGTAAACAAAATACACAAACAACAATAACGTAAACAACATGTTTACATTTATAGAGATTTCGAGAAGGAATAGTCATTTTCCTTCAAGAGCATTCATCAGACTGTTTATCCTGCGATATAAAACGCAAGACAAAGCAGGCAACGGAATCAATAAAAATTCAGTCAATCTTGTGTGCAGACACGTTGCGTGTGAAGAGAATAATCGTGTTAGTGTTTACGCAGAAGAGTGTAAAGAAGAATAACAAACAAAGCAAATTATTGTTGTTTACATCAAGTTGTGAACAGTAGCACACGGAATTGTGTGAACAATAATGAATTTATCTAAAGTAAACACAAATTTACTTTTTGTCTAAGAACTCATATTTTAAACTTTATTAAAAGGGTAAAAACGTAACAGTATGTATACTTTGCTGCTATTAATTCGGCAAGAAGGATAAGATTTGGATAAGTTTGCTAAACGTATCCTGTGCTTTTCCCACACTTCACTTGCCGTACTGGCCACTTGGTATTCGCTCTGTCTATTCAATGTAATTATTGGGCGTCCTTTTCTATTGCAACCCTCTTTCATTTATTGAAAAAACTCTACAAGTAAGAACTCTACATACAGTGAGCGTCAAAAGTGAGTAAACACCACTGAAATAATTCATTTTCTTAGGATAGCGAGAAAAGTAAATATAGTAAATAAAAGTAAATAGTCGAATAAATTTCCAAAAATAAAAACGTTTAAAATGTTAAAACAAAAAACAATTCATGACAAGGGAACTTTTTTATACTTAAGAACATAATAGAAAATTTAAAATTATAGTGGGTGTTCACTCACTTATGGCGCTCACTGTATTATCAGAAATGGATTCCATAAACCTTTATGAGTATCCGATGAACCACATAGGCTGCTTACGTTCATTGATGCCAGAACGACTAATTTCTCGATGTACATACATATGTACGTACATAATTGGTCAATACAACCCTTCACTTGATGTAAACAGCAACAACAACTTGATGTAAGCAGTAAAAAATTGCTTGTTTGTTAGTCCTCTTTACACTCTTTTGCTTAAATATTAACAATTGTTCGATAGATCTTTATAACGGAGATCTTCAAACCACGATTATTCTCTTCACACGGAACGCGTCTTTACACAAGACTGGCTACATTTTTACTCATACGTTGCCTGCCTTGCCTTGCCCTTTATATGCCTACGTAAACAGTCTGATGAATGTTCTTGAAGTCGAGTGTTTGTGGCCTGACTTTCTCAAAATCTCCATAAATGTAAACATCTTAGTTTCATTGTTGTTTGTGTATTTCGTTTACATTGTTTGTTGTTATATTTTTGTTTACTTGTTTATCATGTAAACAAGTTCGTTGTTTTTGTAGCTTTTGTTTATTACTTTAATGTTAAACGATGTAACACCATTTCCATTTTCGTAACAAAGTATTCTCACAGACCTATGTTTGAAAAGATAGAGGATTCAATTTGACTAAAGGCTAGGTGGTTTCTCCACAAAAACCAGTATGGTCCTTAGGGTTATCGTATTGAATAATTCATTGCAATGTTGAAACCATCTGGAATTATGCTGAGTTCAACAATGGCAACTGCATAATAGAAGCCAAAGTTCTTCATTCTATTGCCAGATAACGCCTTGCTAGCTTAGGTATGACTTATGGCTTATGAATCAATAAAAATAAAATTTCTCCTCTCCTTACCTAAGTTATTTTACTGCTCTCTACCTATTTAAACTTAACAGTTCTAATTAATCACAAAATAATAGAAAATCAATTCCAATCTGCAACATACTCGTTCTATTTCTTAAAGTGCCCCTTGTATCTAGAACTGGTACTCATTTGAAATTCTTTGCATAAATTGTTCTTCAACTGCCGGTACATTTTGAGTCTTTATGCCCACTAGCCAAACCAGAGCATTTTTTTGGTATATTTTATGCATTTTTCTTGAAATGATGCAGGTGTTGTTCAACAAAAATAAAACGCACACAACGTATGTATGCGTTGATATTTATACATTCAAATGCAATTGCATTCAACTGCGTAAGTGTTTGTCTTAAACGGCGAACTACTTCAAGTGATTTTATTATTTTTACATACAATAATAGCAACAACAACAACAACACCAATACCTTCAAGATGTTTTTTTATTGTTTTTGTCTCTCTTTCACGCATATACATATGTATGTATGTACGTTGTGTTACGTTGTGAGCATTTATAATGAATTTGACATTTATAGGTTTTCTTGTCGACTTGTCAAAATGAATGATACTTTTTGCCCATTTCCATGTAAATACCAGAATACCGCATGTAAAACATTATTTATGACAATATGCCATGACATTCGTATGTATGTATGTACATACATACTCGTATATAAGAAGCAATTTCTATATTTTAGTCTGAAGGAAACAGTAGAAACAATTTATGGAGGCAAGCTTTCTGGTAAAGTTCTATAAGAAACAAAGAGATGGGCAGGCATTGGTAGTTAAATTATTGCCTGAGGATGTGGAAAGATATTATTTTTTACAAAATATGACAATAGAGCAGCCATTCATATCGATAAGAATCATGGGAGCCATCATACAGACTCTTACATATTTTCATTTACAAAAAGAATGATGAGTTTAAATTGCTTTATTTCACAAAATCTAAATGAAATCAAATTTGAACTGTTATTTGATTAAGCATATCAAACGATTATTAGACGTCACTGCATTTACATGTCAGTGTAATAAAACACTCTATGAAGTCGCCGTAGTCTATTGGTAGTGTGTTGGCTTATTAGACGTGCGGTCACGGTTCAAATCCCAGGTCAGACGTCTCAAATAGAACGAAATACGAAAAAATATTTCTTCGGCAACTGTCTCTCTTAACAGATTCCAGACAAAAACTCAGAGAATAAATAAAAAATAGCCATGAAAATTTTTTTAAAGAATCTGTTGTTCGTAGTGGACTTTAAACTGTACATTCCCGCCATTCATGCATGAAATGAACACACACAACATAAGTACTGTGAGAAGCTAGGTCAGAATCTTGACTAAAGAATTGTAATGACCAATAATGTATATATGTACAGGGCATTAGATTGCCCAAATCTGTGTTCTGTATATCTGTGGCTTATTAGATGTGAGGTCACGGTTCAAAAATCCAGGTCAGACAAGTAAAAAAAATTGCCCTGAAAAGTTCCTCAAGAATCTGTTGTTCGGAGTCGACTTTAAACTATAGTTGCCGCTACTCATGTATAAAATTAACACACACAACATAAGTGGTGTGAGAAACTAGGTCATAATCTTGTCTGAAGGTTGGTAATGACCAATCAAGTATGTATGTATGTATGTATGTATGTATGTATGTATGTACGTATGTATGATTTTTCATTTCCTATTTTTCCCCTACAAAAGAGTTCTTGATCTCGTTTCTCTGGCAGCTGTTACCCAAATTGTCATTTGACTATCCTGACACACGAAGTTTACCAAATTGTCGCTATTGTCACCAATACATATCTTTTGCCCCGATCTTACATTCCCATAACTCTTGTACCTCCGCTGGAAAGTCCGTATTATGTAACGGTAGCTGGTGGCATAGTTTAATTGATTTTGCTGTATAGCACCCAGTTTCTACACAAAACCAGTAGTGATGTGGATTCATTTGACCAAGGAATTTGAACTGATACCTGAGTTACGCTATAGAGCACGATTGATATTTTATGTATCGTATTGGTGAAGTGAGTATACGACCAGCGTCCCAATTTTACTTTCCTGACACTGGTTTATTTATTTCTTCATTTACGTAAGTGCCTCCTCATATGGAATATTTATCTCAATTGATTGGAAAGTTTCCCTTATGTTGTGTGTGTTAATTTTATCCGTCAGTGATAGGAGCGGAAATTTTTTGGATAAAAATTATTTCATATTTCACTCTAAGGTAGGAGTTTGAACAATGGGATCGCGTCTAATAAGTCAACACATTCATAGCTACCAGATTTGACGATTTATTGTCATTTTGACGAGTTTGAGCTCCAAAAATATCATATTGACGATTTGACGATTTATGCCCTTATTTTGACGATTTTTAGAAATTAAAAATTTACATCATATTCCTAACTTTAGTACATTAATAGCCACTTTAAGCTTTGTATTTACTTTGCTATTTGTTACTATTGGAAATTTATGTTAGTTAAAACAAGGAGTAAAGTATTATATTTTGAAGTTATTTTCGAATACATGTAATGATTTTTCTGTATTTTATTCCTTTTTAATCCCTTAAAAGCCACAAAATAACGTCGTAGTTGAGAATAATTTATCACTTGTCGTTGCAGACAATTTTAAAAATTCGAGGATAGCTTCTAATATTACCATCGGAAGAGCAAAGGCAAGCGCCGTTATTTTTGTTCGTACGACCAACACTCAGGGGATGGATGGCATTGTGTTTGGAACTATGAAAATATGTTAACGGAAGAAAAACAGAGAGAACAGCATTTATGGACACTAGGCTTGTATATTTTTATACCATAAGTAACAGGAAAGACCTCTGCAGGAATTGAGTTCTACTTACGAATTGTCCGACTAAAGAACGTACTTTTCCTGTAATGCAGTGCGCGATCCATTGGCCAATCGACCACATATGGATGTCCTGGCCGAGAAAGGCGGGCGTTATGTAGGAATAAATGATTTTCGGCATCAAGTTCCCTTATTTCGTTCAAGCAAAATCCTTTTGTAGTAGTGATAGAACAGTGAAACACAAACCACATTGCAACGATGCACCAATGATTCAATGGAGTTGGATATACTACCGTCATTAACGAGTTACTAAATAGACGTTGAGGCACCGACCTCTTAAATAGTATAAATAAAATCTTAAGAAGGAACTGAAAAATGTGTCGGTTGCAGCCAACATTATTACACTGAACTTTCATGCTTACAATGTCAAGAGCTTCGGACTCCTTAATATTTACACCACCCATAGATTAAGATGATGCAATATTATTGCTGCGCTTATGTTTAATCCTTAAACAATTTTTTCCTGAAAATGATATAACATTTCTCCATTTTTGGAAAAAAAATTAATAAACAAAGATGAGGGACGCTAGTTTTAATTTCTAACAAATTTTTTAAAATGTTTTGTTTTTGAACTCAGATATATACATACATTTACTTTATATGTTTTACTACAATAGAAATAATTTTGGTTTTTAAAAACTTTTAATTTATTTATTTATTTTTTCTGACGATTTTTTAACGATTTCAATAAACGTCTTTGACAATTTTGACGATTTCTTGTCAAATATTTGACGATTTGGTGCCTCATTTATCTGGCAGCTATGAACACATTATCTCATAGGCTATGGCGAACTACCGTCAGCATTAGATCTTTAAAATGTATATGTATTACAGTCTGAACTATTAACATTAACCCATTAAACATAAAGAATGATTTTCTGATCATCTACTACAGTTTCTATATTTCTCGTATGTCTGTCTTCTATTTAAATTGCTTCATATAACACTTACATCAAGCTATTAAGGCAAACCAAACGTGATCGTAAAACTAAATACAAAAAATCATTTCACAATTTCAATTTAATTATGCAACAACAACAGTTTAAGAATTAAACGAAAATTCTACAATGTCTTAACAGGCATTTAAATTACAATAACAATAAATATAAGATACAATTAAAACAATTTTATACTTTTAATTTTTATTTAATTACCAACAACAACAACAATACCAACATCAACACCAAAAACATTTCTAAACATTTCAGTAAAACGAATTCAATTTCTTTTGAAATGCTTTGATTAAAAGAAGAAATTGAATTTGATTCTTGGAAAACCATAAAAAAATCAAGAAAAAAAATCAACACAACGAATCATTATTCTTCTCTCAACTAATAAAAGTTTGTTTTTTGAAAAACAAAACAAAACAAACCAAAACAAGTGACTAATTTAACAGGATTGGCTGCCTAGCTGCCTGTGTAAACAAGTAAAAGAAGACAATTTTTGAAGATTTTAAAACGGGCCCAAGAATAACAGCAATTGGAGCAACAGCAGTCATCATTAAAATAAATGAGAATTTCTTTCTTCAGTTTTCAGTTTTCTTTGAGATGAAAGTGGACGGTAGGTACTCAAATAAAATTTTATTGATCGTTAATGTTTTTCTAAGTGTTGAGTGGAAGAAGAAAAAAAAATGATTGTAACAGCTACCACGATAAAGTTGGACACGAACATGTTGTTGAACATGCATTTTAATTTTCAATAATTAAAGACAGTGTTTGTTAAATTTATAATTTGGGTTTTAAAGTAGGTAGTCAACTGAAATTAAATTTAATTCAAGACTGTGACCTACTCTGGAAGCTGGACTTAAAGTTCTATAACTGCTTGCAACATAAAAGTTTTAAGTGGAAACCAACGTAAAAATGTTTTGTCATCTTTTGTACAACCTGTGGTAATCGGATTAATTCTGTTTACTCCTCCAAGGATGCCAGTGATTACAAATAATGGAACGCCTCTTAGGAATTTGGAGTAGTTGGTAATTAGAATGAAGGCAAACATATATCGGCAAACACCTAAACCATCATATCAGCCCAGCTTTCAGTCAGGATTACGAACTAGCTTCGCACAGCACTTATGTTGTGTATGTTAATTTTATCCATAAGTGGCGGGGCCAACAGTTTAAAGTCGATTACGAACGACAGATTTTTGAGCAACTTTTCCACGACAATTTTTATTTACTCTGAGGGTTTTTTTCTAGAAATCTGCTGAAATTAGCTAGTTGTGCACACACTATTCAGAAGTGACGTCTTAAATATCAATCGCAATCAATAGCGTAACTCTGGCATCAGATCAAATTTCTTGATCAAATGGATCATCAATACAATTGGCTTTGGGTTGACACTCGGGTTATATAGCTGTGCCACCAAACAAACTATGCCATCGGCCAACGGAACATAATGCGGTCTGTCAAGCGGAGTTAACATGAGTTAAAGAAATATACGATCCGGGCAAGTGATGATGAATGGTGATAATAGCAACAATTTGCTACACTTAGGTGTAGTAAAACGAAAATTTGTGTACGAGCATTCAGAGATAAGAAATCGAGAATCATTGTGTATCTGAAGATAGGCAAACGAACAATTAGTGTAACTAATGCAATCAGAACATTACAGAATATACTTTCTATACGGAATCTTTATCATGTACGATCTTTTTTAATATTTTCCTCTCCAACAAACTTTGCACCAGTAATTGCTTAGAATCAGAGACTTTCATACACAGCTTAATTGCGGCCACTTTGTTTCTTCGATGTTGCGGTAAATATTGTTACGGTTTTACCTTTTAAGAACGTTTAAAATATGAGCTCGCATACAGCAATTAAAATAAAAATAAATTTGTGTTTAGTTTTAATTAAAATTCTTTATTATTCGCCTAATTCTGTGTGCCACTATTCACAATTTTATGTAAACAACAACAATTACCGTTTTCGTTAGACAAAACAAAAAACAACTAGACAGTTAGTAGACAATTATTCGACAGATCTTTGTAAGGGAGATCTTCCAACCAGACTTAATCTCTTCAAACACACCGCGTCTTCGCACAAGACTGACTGTACTTCACTCACTCAATCGTCTGCTTTGCCTTGCCTTTTACATATATGGTAACGTAAACAGTCTGATGAATGTTCCTGAAGGCGAATGTTCATGACGTCGCCTTCTCGAAATCTCAATAAATGTAAATATCGTTTAGTACATTTGCAGTGTTGTTTGTGTATTTGTTTGACATTTTTTATGCTGGTGTTTGTTATTATATTAAGCAGTACGATAATTTGTAAACAGGTTTGTTTACTGCATTGTTTTGTTTTTGTAGCTGTTGTTTATAATTTTAATGTTAAGCGATGTAAAAGCAAAACACCAGTTTCGTAACAATATTATAAAATATTTCTCTTTAAAATTTTATTCTTTTTATTTTTATTTCATTTTATTTGCTTTTAATTCTACTGCCTTACTTTATTTCATTATTTCCCAATTACCCTCGTACTAAAGACGACATTTCAAATTAACGCTATTTTATGTGTGTTTAGGTAGAGAGGCATACGTTGTTGGTGGTTACAATTTATGGGCTCATTAAGAATTTAAATGGTGCATTAAGGAAACATACACCAACATACAATCAACATTGAAACTCTTTTTTTATTTCTTTTTTTATTTTTTATTTTCAAAATCAACATTTAGTTTGTGTTTCATTTTGCCTTTCTCGTAAGTTTCGATTTTTAATTTCAGTTTAAAGTAGTCAATGAATATTTAATTTTATTTTATTTTTATACGTTTTCGTTTTCATTAGTCTTTTCCTGTCTTATTTGTATGTAAACCTTTGACACACAAACATAAACGTTTTCTCTCGAATAAATGGAAAATCAATGAGAATTTAAAACAAAAAAAACTCATTTTAAATCCATGGAAATCAATAACACATTCTAATGACGCTTAAATGTTGCGTTGCTCATTCCCTGGCATAATTTATAACTTTTTTTGGGAAAACAAACCAATTTCCGAAGACTAAAACGGGAAGAGAGACTTGTTAAATATTTTATATAAACAAACAGTATTTATGGTAATTCTTTTAAGAAAGAAAACAGAATGAAAAATAATATGAATTTGAATTTTAAATTAATTATTGTAACATTTCTTGGTTGCATTGGAGAAATGAAACTAATTTCCATCAGCCTAAATAGGTTTCGATTACGAAAAACCCCAAAAACATCATTATCAATACGGAGATATTGATGTGCCTCTTTGCTCTTTTAAGTTGTTTTCTTAGCTTAAAATGCTATTCTACTTTACCATTTAAGAAGTCTAAATATGTCTCCTCTTGTTATAAGCCATGAGTAGGGAGGAGGCAATTTTTCAGACATGGAAGATAAATGACAATAATAATGGAAAGCCAAGTTAAAATAAAATATTTAGAGGCACTGGAAAATAAAAATTCAGCATAATGGCTTGAAGTTATAGCATTGTTATCACAAAACTATTCATGTCTGTGTCATGATGACATATGTACTTGATTGTTTATTATAACCTCCAGGATTACAACCTAGCTTGTCCCACCACTTACGTTGTGTGTGTGAATTTTATACATGGATGATGCGACCTACAGTTTGAAGTCAACTTTGAATCACACATTTTACTTAAGAAATCTGATTACTTTTGCTCCATTATATTGCATAGTCGCCGTAGTCTAGTAGGTAGTGACGGCTTATTAGACCTAAGGCCAGAGTTGAAATCCCAGGTCAGACATCAAAACGAAAAAAATATTTCTTCGATGACTGCCTCTTAGCAGATTTCTGGCAAAAACTCTGAGAGTAAATAAAATTGCCATGAAAAGTTTCTCAAAAATCTGTCGTTCTGAGTCGACTTTGAACTGTAGGTCCCGCCACTCATGTATAAAATTAACGCAATAATGTGAGAAGCTAGGTCGTAATCCTGACAGAAGGGTTGTAATGACCAATATGTATGTATGTATGTATATTGCATAAATTTAAGCCACTTTGTATAATGCTCTCAGCAGTGCTATTCTCCTCCAGTTAAACATTCCAAATATAATGCTCTTCCACATCTGTTCGGAGTTAGTCATCAACCCAGAATGCATGTATGACTTGAAGTAGTATTGGGTACGTGGAAATAAGTCTGTGACTTCTTCTGTGCCAGCTAAAATCTGTACGTATCTGTTGATTCCTGTCAAAATTCAAACAAGTTGTGTTAATTTGTTTGTGTTCAATAGCCATTCAAGTCACTGTAGTCTAGAAAGTATCATTACACGACGGCACGGAGTTCGAAACCCCTGCTCAGTTATCAGACAAATGAGTGCTCGATATATGAAGTTTCTTTGGGGGACTTCGTCTTGGCAGTCTTCTGGCAAAAACTGTGTGAATAAATAAAATCGCCATGAAAAGTTTCTCAATTCTGTCTTTCGGGATCGACATTAAACTGTAGATCCCGCCGTTCATGTGTAAAATTAAGACACTATAAGTGGTGTGACCTGGCTAACAGATTGTAATTACCAATTAAGTAGGTATGGATAGCCCTTGATTGAAGCCGCCGTAGTCTAGTATGTCGTGTGTTGGCTTATTAGATGTGAGGCCTTGATTCAAACTCCATCCCCGATATCTTAAATAAAAATAAAAATGAGAAGACATTTCTTCGGCGATTTTCTCTCAGAAATTCTCTGGCATAAACTCAAAAATAATTAATAAAATTTGCATGCAAATTTTATAAAATCAGTCTTTTGGAGTCGACGTTAAACTGCAAGTTCCGCCACTCATATATTAAATTAACACAAATAACATGGGTGGCGTCAGATGCTATGTTGTAGTGCCACTAATGGATTGTGGTTACTAGTAAGCAAGGATAGCCATTGATTGAAGTTGCCGTAGTCTAGTGGGTAATGTGTTGGCTTATTAGACGTGAGGCCACGGTTCAAATCCCAGGTCAATCGTCACAAATAAAACGAAATTTGAATATTTTTTCGGCGACTTTCTCTCATCAGATTTCTGCCAAAAACTCTATTAGTAAATAAAATTGTCATGAAAAGTTTCTCTAAAACCTTTCGTTCGGTATCGACTTTAAACTGTTTTTCCCGCTACTCATAGATAAAATTAATACACACAACATGAGTGGTGTGAGAAGCTAGTTTGTAGTCCTGACTGACTTATTAGGAACCGTAAAGCTACGGTTTAAACCCCAGGTCGGATATTTCCAACTAAACGAAATATGAAAAAATATTTATTAAACGACTTCCTCTCAGCAGATTTCTGACAAAAGATCTGAGAGTTCATAAAATTGCCATGAAAAAGTTTTTGAAAAATTTGTAGTTCAGAGTGGACTATAAACTATAAGTCCCACCATTCATGTAACAAATTAACACACACAGCATAAGTTGTGTGAAAAGTTAGCTAAGGGTTTGGAATGAACAATGATGTACATATGTATGAAAGCAGTAAACACTTGTTCTATTTTCCACCCAGTTTCGAAATCAATTCAAATCGATTTATTTCAAAACTATAGCTCAACATATATAGACGAATACCTTTTCAAAACGCTTAAAACACTCAATTTATTACAAAAAAAATGAACAACTAAAACTGTCAAAATTCAATCTATCATGTCAACAACGAGCACTCATTCACTCACTTACAAAAAAGTGCTTGACACCCAAAATTAATCCGCTAACAGAGACAGAAACACTTTGCGAGACCACAAAGTGTACAAATGGGACAAAATCTTTCACTTGTTTTTAGAGTGACAAGTAAAAAATTAACAACAAATTAAAAACAAACCAGCGATATATATACGAAATGGATTGTTGTTTTAATCGCATGTTAAACCTTAAGAAACAAATATCACAAAGGCATATGTACGTATGTATATTGACACATGAAATTGAAATGACATTTCATTTCCATTTGTTTGCATTGAACAATAAATGCAACAGAAATCATAATTTTTTTTTTTTTTTGTTTAAACTTTTTATGAAAAGATCAAACGTGTTACAAATATCACAAATTGAAATGCACCCTTGTCAAGTAACAGCTTAATGAAAATATTAAAAAAGAAAATTACAAAAAGAAAAAAATATATTGAAAATATTGAAGAATTGAAACATTTTTTTTGACAATTTCAAAAATTAAAATTTGAAAAAAAAAAGTTTTTAATTTTTTTACCACTTTTTCTTTAAAAATGAAATTTAATCCCCTCATATTGTTGTAACACGAAAATTGTGTTTTAAAATGCTTTAATCTTGTTATTTTCAGATTTCAAATCAAAATTACTTAAAAAATTTGTTAAAAGTCTTATAAAAAGACTATGAGAGATGAAAGTATTGAATTTCGTTTTAAAATTTATGGATTTTCAAATGAACATTTGAAAGGAAATAATTTTTCAAAATAGTTTTAAGCAGCAATGGGCAAACTTTGAGAAATAGCTGCAGCAAAAGACATTTAATTTCTATATTTCTTGAGTTTTGAAAATTGAAAAAAAAACTTAAAATTTAGAAGAGAAAATTAAGTATTTATGGCTATAAATGAATGTCTGCCATTATCTCTTCAAAGAAGACGATTTCATGTAAATATAAACACCGCTACGCTGTGACAGTCCATATGTAAGCATTAATTTTGACACACTTTTTCTACCACTTTGGCCGGAATCTTACTAACGGCAGTTGTAAGCTTGTCGTCCAACCAAATTGCATCACAAAGCATAAGCCAATGAATAACCACCGCGTTAGACAAGTTACTTCTGTGCACGAATATTTGTATGTCAACATTTTCAACAAAAGTTTGTCGTCAGTGATTGCCGATAAAACTTGCTTTGTGGTCATTACAACCCTTCGACCAGTATTACGGCCTAGCTTCTCACACCACTCATATTGTGTGTGTTAATTTTATACATGAGTAGCGGGATCTACAGGTTAACGTCGACTCCGAACGATAGATTTTTGAGAAACTTTTCAAGGAAATTTTTATTTTTACTCTCAGAGTTTTTGCCAGAAGTCTGCTCAGAGGAAATATTCAAATTTCGTTTTGTTTGTTATATCGGGTCTGGATTTGAGCCGTGTCCTTACATTTAATTAGCCAAGACCCTACCTACTAGATTACCAGTTTTCATTTCCGTAAAACTAAGTTGACTTCATATGCTTCGAATATTGTAAGTTTGCTTCAAACCACTCTCAGTTCACTGAGTCTAATATTTGCCACTGTTTCTACACCGCCATTTGTTATTATTTCCAAGATAACAGATGCTACTTACGTATACGACTGGTTGGCTTTATAGCACGATGTTAACTTTGCTAATGGTCTTGGTTACCAAGACTACCATTGGTATGCCATGACTAACATTGTGTGTTGGATTAGATTACGTTAGTGGGTTAATTCACGTTCACACAAATTCGCCACCATTCTGGCGAATAGGTTCTGTCAACATCATAGGCTTTGTCAACCCAAAAACCTATGACGTCTATCATAAAAGTGTTGTAACGATTCCGTTTATCATACATCATGTCAGCTTATGCAGTAATTTTGGTGGGGCAGATTGAGCCTGCCAGAATTCCTGTTAGAATGCGAACCGTTCTCATGTTGAACTCATGTAGTTCCCCAGGTTTTCCTGCTGTCTACTGCTGGAGACAGCAGTTTTGAAATTTGTCAACCAGATATGTTGGACCACCCGCCGTTTTTTCAATTTCATGCCGGTTTTTCTAATTTGGAAAAATATTCCTTTTTGGGGCCTCAGACATTTTAAATCCCTTCCATGGTAGTTCGTCCGCCTTTACGAATCTCTTTATGTCACAGTGGCCCCGAACCCAATATAGGCGAGTGGTGTATCGATGTATACGGTGTAGAGGCTCCAAGCAACTTCTGATGAAGAGATTGGTTTGACGAGATGAGATCCCAGCGCTGGGATTGCTCTTTAACTGTCCATACAGATGTTGGCCTGTTTGAGTAATCTATATGATCATATCATACATACATACATAATTGCTCATAACAACCGTTCAATTCGGATTATGACCTAACTTCTCACATAACTTGTGTTGTAATATACATGACTTGCAGGGCCTACAGTTTTCATGACAATTTATTTACTCCCAGAATTTTTGCCAGAAATCTTCTGTGAGGAGTACATTTTTTATATTTTGTTTTGTTGGAGATATCTGATCTGGGTTTTGAACCGTTGCCTCACGTCTAATATGCCAACACACTACTTAGAAGACTATGAGCCGTTCAGTGTCAGTTTATCGGAATAGATCCCAGATCCAGTTTCACATTTTATTTTTGAGACATCGGTTAACATTGTTATATAACCATCACAAATGACAGCCTCAGTAACCCACTGCTCCCGTGTTCGTTTGGAAACAGTCACTGGTACCATGTAGTCACAGTTAAAACCCAGATGATTTGTTTTTTCTGAATGTAGTATTCGAGCGTGGTAGACCGTACATTACCTAAACATGCAGTTCTAGAAGCCACATTTCCGGAGAAAGTTGCGCAGCCTGTAGAAAATTGTGTGCTTATCTGTTCAGGCTGAAGATAATGTACGAGAAGTCGCCGTAGTATCGGAGGTAGTATATTGGTTTAGTAGACGTGAGGTCTCTGTTCAGACTCCAGGCCAGACATGTCGAACAAAACGAAATACTAGAAAAAATATTTCTCCGGCGACTTTCTCTCAGTTGATTTCTGGCAAAAAAGCTCTGTGGGAATAAATAAAATTCTCATGAAAAGTTTCTCACAAAAAGCCTGTCGTTCGCGTCGACTATAAACTGTAGGTCCCGCCACTCCTGTACAGGCTTAACGTACAGGACATAAATGGCGTGAGAAGCTGGGTTGTAATCGTGACTGAAGGGTTGTAATGAGAAATTATATACGTATGTATGCATGTTTCTGAAATACTTATTGATGAATATCTGTAGTTTTAACGAGATAATGTTCTGATCTAACCAGGTTTCATTTCCGTAGAACTGAGTTCACTTAATACATGCGTTGAATATTGTAAGCTTACTTTATCTAGGTATATGAGTTCGAAAATCACTCTCGCTTTACTGAGTCTATTGCTTGGCACTGTTTCTGCACAAACAGAAGCTACTTACGTGCAAGACTAGTTGGCTTTATAGCACGATGTTATCGATGCTAACATTGCTAATGGTTTCGGCTGTGGATTTCTAGATACCAAGTCTAACGCTCTTGCCGTGTGGGAGTGTGAATTTTCTATGTTCGTTTGAAAACAGTCTCTGTCAGTCTCGCATAATCACATCTAAAACGAACCACTAAGCGTGGCCCATCGTCCTAGCAGCCACATTTCGGTGAAATTTGCGTCATGGTTGGAGAACATTGTGTGCTAATCTTTTAGGGCCGTTTTTTGAATGCAAGTTTAAACTCGAGATTAAGTTAATCTCCAGTTAAACTCCGTTTTCAGTTTTTGAATTCACTTAATCTCGAGTTTAAACTTACGGTTAAGTAGTTAATCTCGAGTTTAAACCAGCAACGTTGGTGGTTTAAACTCGAGATTAACTATGACAAGTAGCTGACAAATTTTTTTTTTAAAAAAAGCTTTTAAGTGAGGGGAAGCCGAATAAGACAAATATTTAAGTAACCATGAATTATATAACACACAAATTGACAACAGACAGTCTTAATTTATTTATTATTTTAAGAAAATTATTTTTTTACATAAAGATAATAGTATTCAGCTTTTGTTTGTTTTTGTTATATACAAAAGCTAATTGTTGTGAAATAATTTACAAAAAGTAGTAAAAACAACAATATAAACGAAGAAAATGTTGCCATTTTTGCTTATAAGTACGGCAGCTCTACAAAGTTAATCTCCAGTTAAATTCGCATTGAAAAAATGAAAACTGAGTTAACTGGAGATTAACTTTAACTGGAGATTAACTTAATCTCGAGTTTAAACTTGCATTCAAAAAACGGCCCTAAAAGTCTTCTAGTTTTGATTTTAGGTTGCAGATATTGTACGAGAGTATTATCCAAATAATCAATTTTTATCCACATAATCCAATTGTATGAGTTGTAGATGATGTTTAGTATAAAAAAGTCAGTTCTTTGGCTGTGAAAATTTCATCCCATTTACTAAAGAATAAAAAAATTGCTTAGCAGTATGAGAAGAATAGTTTGTCCCTTTTGTTACTAATTTTTCTTTCCATCTGTTAACAGACACTGAAAAGTTAAAATTTTAATCCGATTTCAATGCCATTGATTCTATACATTTCTATGCGAATTTAGGACACACACATGTAATTAACACGACTGACATGTAAGTCATGGTAATCAGATTTATTGTTAATTTTTTTCTCCACCATTATTATCATGTTTTTTTTTGTTTTGTTTGCTTTGTATTCAATTCATAGTTTTTTTTGTTGTGTTCGATTAGCTTATTTCCTTTCAAAGTGTCAATTATGGATTTTTGCACACACATATTGTGTGTGTGTCAGGAAAGGAAAAGAAAGAAAAGAAAATTCATATGTACGTTCGGATTGTATTTAGAAAATTGTAATCCCATAATCTAACAACAGTGGCTAAAAATAATTTTCGAACAAAAGAAAAAAATTGCTGTCAAAGTGACAGATTTTTTTTGCTTTATTGTTTTGCAATAATAAAGGCTTTAATGTGACAAAAACAAAAAAGAGGAGATGAAATAATGCAATACAATATATGACTACTTATGTATGGATTGTATGAAGCAATGAATTGTTATTTGAAATATGAGCAGTACAGCACAGGGTTAAACACTAAGGAAGAAGGACACTTAAATGGCACAGAGAACAGAGAAAGCATACGTTTAATAAAATATATAGTGAGAGTGTGTGAAAACAATTTCTCAGTAATCTTGACAAACGAAATACACAAGTCAGGTTCATCATCATTGTAATGAAATCGTACCTACCACCCTATGGTAGTAACAAAAACTTGCAAACAAAAAGTTTTTTTTTATCTGAATTTCATCGTGTGACTTCTGATGATATTTGCCTTCAACAGAGAAAAAAAAGAAAAGATTCGTGTTTCATTGTTGCCTTTAAGAGCAGTCAATAAAACCTGCTCCGAAATCTGTATTAAAGGTGCAAAATAATATAAAAAAAATCGTTAACAATGTATTGTTGTTCTTCTCTTTCTTTTGCTTCTTCTTCTTCTTCGTTTTGCAATGAAATTTAAGAAACCAGCAATTGCTTTACCATGTGTGTCCACTTTTCATTTCATGTTTCATGCATTATTATTGTTTTTCTCACTGCAAATTGATACTGTTGTCCTCTCTATCTTGGCCTGTTGTTGGGCCCTTGGCTTGGCCTGTCCAACGCACATGGGGTGTGAAAATGTTTGCAACATAATGAAATATTTCAAATTCCATTTCCATCAGTTGTTGTTGTTGTTGTTATTGCTGTTTGAATTCTCCTTTTTCGTTTGTTGTTTTTACTTTGCAATTTACTTGTCATTTTGACAATTGCAACACATTCCATAGTTTGTTGCCATTGACAGAAATGTCAATCATTTTCTGTTTGAATTTCTGTTTCTTTTTTTTATTATTCCTACTCTTGCTCTCTGCTGTCATATTGCATTGCACATATGAATTTGGAAACAAAAACAAAAAAAAAACATTTTTTTTTCATACGAAATTTATTCGCTTGCAGTGTTTGGTGGAAAAGGGTTTATTGGCTGCTGTTTAATGCGACAAAAAGATTCGCGTTTTTTGTGTTTTTTTTTCTTTTTAAATGTCAATCATTTTAATTTTAAATATAAAGGATTCTATTCTAATAAAGAAACTAAAAATAATTTTTATTTTTCAATTGCTTGACAATAAAGAATTTTAAAATTTATGCTGAACATCTGCTTAAATTTTTTTTTGGAAATAATTGTTTGTCGTAAGCGATTACATGGTAAATGGATTTATAACGACTATAAAAGTTTCCTGTAAATTAAAAATGAAAAAATCTAATCATTGAATGCTATATACATACATATAGGCATAGAATCTTGTAACTTCAGATATGCATCTCCTGAATAATTTTTGAGTTGGAATATTCTGTTTGACTTGAGGATCAATTTTTTCCGTTATATCCAAAAGCTAGTTATTCTGTCAAAGATAAACACAGTTTCAAATGTCATCTCTCCATGGAACCCAGATGACATTCATTTCCTGAAATTTTTACTGATCAACAAGGCCACTTTCCAATGACTGGTGTAAGCTAACCAAAATTTCAATTCTTCTATTTTAACCCCAATGAACTTGTCTTCCACATTCCAGTTCTCTTTGGACAGTTGCTCCATCTTCATTGTATGGAAGTTTTTTTTTTAAATTTTCTATCATTAAGTATATAAAACAGGTCTGTTGATGTCATTATGTGTCCGGCATGTCTTCCCCGGGGGGAACGCATGCGAAATTTTAAAGTTTTTATAAATCAAGCTGAGTGAGACCGATGGCATGAGCTATGTTAGTCTTAAGATCGTTTTCGTTTCTGGCTTGTTTGCTCACTAGAAAACTGCTTGATCTCGGTTCAGCTTACTTCAAGTCTACGTAGGATAAGACGAATTACACTGTCACGAGTTTTATAGCATTCTTTCAAGGCGATGTTTTCGGTAAATTTCGAATTTTGTTCATTATACGGTGTTCAGATATGCACCTTTATTGCGCAAATGGCAATAAAAGCCATTATTGAGTTCAATATTTCATAAAAAGTTTTAATTAATAATTGCGCAATAAATACGAAAATTGTTATAATATTGAGTAAAACTTAAAATGCAGCACTGCCATAAATGTGTCTAGTGAGCATATTACAATTAACCGAACACTTTCTGTTGATATTTGACAACTCAGATGCCAAATAAATATTGAATAAGCAGCTGAACTGCGTATATTATTATGTCTGAACACTTAAAATATTGTACTCAATAAACGGAATATAGACTCAATAAAAGTGCATATCTGAACATAGTATTACGAACGTTACGAATCGACCAGAGGACTTGAATTTATCCACACATTGGAAGGAATCTTTCGTTGGCAATAGGTCTGATAGATTTGGTGGCAGACCGTCTGTGATAGATAAGGTTCTATTTACTTAGACCAGAGTATAGATCTAACCCAGGGACTCAATATTCTCTTAATAAGACTAACCTGACTACAGAATACATCTTGCTGTTGAAGAAATTTTTATATTGCAGACAGAACTACAGAAAATGAGAAAAGCAGAGCCTTGTCTGTCACTGAGTTGATAGAAAGACTCTTATTCACCCAAAGATATACACACGAGTACATACATACATAATTTGTCATTATAACACTTCAGTCCGGATTACGACCTAATCTCTAATACTACTCATCCTATGTGTGTTAATTTTATACATGAACGGCGGAACCTACAGTTTAAAGTCGATTTCGAATGACAAATTTTTTGAGATACTTTTCATAGCAATTTTATTTACCTTCAGAGTTTTGGCCAGAAATCTGCTGAGAGGAAGTTGCCGATGAAATATTTTTTCGTATTTCGTTTTGGTGGTGATGTCTGACCAGGGGTTTGAATCAAGGCCTCACATGTAATAAGCCAATATACTACATACTAGACTACGACGAACACAGTATACAAAGGTTCAGCAAAGTCATCTGATGCAACGTCAAATCTATTGACATGCCTTCCGAGAGGAATAACTGAGGCAATTTGAACACATGTAACATGAGGGAGAGGAAAGTATGCCCAACGATTGAAACATCAGTGTCCTCTGTCCTGTCCTGAAAAAGGGAGACCCTACTATATGCGCAAACTACAGGAGTATAAACCTTCTCCCTATCGCATATAAGGTCCATACAGGCGTATTGTGTGAACGACTGAAGCCACTCGTCAAAACACTGATTGGACCTTATCAGTGCGGCTTCAGACCTGGCAAGTCCACAATCGACCAGATCTTCACACGAGTGTTCGAGACAAAAGTACTGCGTAAGATCTTCGGTCCAGTACGAGTTGGCGATGATTTCCGCATCCGATCCAACAATGAGCTGTATGAGCTCCTCAACGGCATAGACGTTGTGCAGCGTATTAACATCCAGCGGCTGTGCTGTTTCGGCCATGTCGTTCGAATGGATGAGGATGCTCCGGCGAGACCGGTATTTGATGCGGAGATCTGCGGAAGTCGGCGCAGAGGACGGCCTTGTATCCATTGGAAGGACCAAATCGAAGAAGCCCTGTCATTGATTGGTGTGACCAACTGGCGGGCAAGAAGCAGAGGCGCATGGAAGGATGTTTTGCGGCAGGCCGAAATCCGTTAATCGGGTTGTTATGGCCAATTAAGTAAGTAAGTAAATAAGTAACATGAGGGAGATTGTGAGATCCGTATTGGCGATCGCCATTTTATGCGCAATGTAATTTCCGACGATATCTTTATGTCTTGGAACTCATAGAAGAGTTCTTTGTAAATGATCTGTAATAAATCCTTATTATGGGCATTAGAGATTTAAGAACAGTCTGCTTGTGTGAATAAATCCATAGATTTTCAGGGAAAATTCCACTACTTAACAAACATTCCGTCGTGACAGCCTACATGAAAGTCTTGTATTACAACAAGTATTTATACATCACAGTGTACTATGTCCAGCATACCCCGCGTTGCCGGCAATCTGCAGACTTTCAGTTTAGAAGTCCTTTTTGAAAACTAAGGGAAATTATAAGCAACTATGTCAACAATAATAATATTTTTATGACTTCTACTTCGACTTCTAATTTGACTGTATGTCTGCTGACTAGATTGGGAGAGGAGGTAACTGTTGTCAGGTTAACCATCTGTTTTAATAGCTGATCGGAAGTAAGCCAATTGAGAATAGAAAATAAGGCTTTAATTGGAATATAACAGATTATTCTGGTAGTTAAGGTTGCAAGGACAAGTTGGATCGTTATTTGTGAATATTTGAAGAAGGAACACCAAAATCAAAAATATTTTCAATATTTTTAATGTCTTATAAATAAATATTTCGAATGATTTTCTTATAAAATTTTAAATTTTCAAATTTTCCAATAAATTTGCTTTAAATGCTTCTAAGTATGCCACCCTCAATGCCATCGAAGAAGCCAAAACTGACGATTGCTTTAAATTGCATTGAATATCTGCTGGTGATATATTGTCTGTGAATGTTTGATGTTTTTGTTGGCAACCCTCCAAGGTCCTATTTTTATTCAATTAATGGTTAAAGTTACTCTAAATAAGTGTCCGTCAACGGTTTCACTTTTTTTTGTTTTTCATTGTTGAAAAGCCAGCCAGTATACACACACACATAGAACTAAAACTACATATTTAACGTAAATTTTTAACAATTAATTTCGTATTTTGTTTAGACGATTTGTGTCATCGATGGCTGTTTGTAAATGACAATTTACGCATGTTTTTATGCTCATCAATATGTCTACACGTTCATTTACGAATGCGAAGGACAGAGGGACAGACAGACAGACATTTTGAACATTTATTTTTACATGTTTTATATTTATTTAGCACGTATACTCGTATACACCCCACGCATACATTTATATATAATGAGTGTGCATGTGTGTGTCTGTGTGTCTGTATGGCATGTATTTGTTGTTGACAAATCGCCATTCTTCAAAATGATTAACGACAATTCAAACAATTTCCAAAAACGTTTAAATTTTATCACTTAAACGGTTTCAGAACCAACAACAACAACAACAAAAAACGGTCATTTAAAACAGGCACACACACACACAAGTACGCACGCACGCACACACGTACCGATATGTAGAGTAAGTATATTAACACAAACATCGATCTAAATAATGTTGGCAGGCTTTATGGTGCATATTAAGACAAATAACGAGGGTTGTGTGATAAGTATAAAAAAACCTTATTAAGGTCTTAGATGCATGTTTTTAAAGAAAAGTCAACGATTTTTCATGCAACCTATGTACATTTTATATTTCTTTATGCCATATTGATTGTTTATTGTTGTTGTTGTTGTTCCTGTTGTTTCTATTGTCCATCTATGCACGTATGTATATATGTGCGTACCATAAAACGTTCCAAATGTCATTTATTATACGTGTACATACAGTTGTGTTTAAATAAATGTCCCTATTTGTGCATAAACGGCAAGTAAAGGCCTACCAGCCAGCATATGAAAATAGGGGTGAGATACGAGCGAGAGATAGCGGCCTTCTTAGATGATTTGTTAGTCCTTTATAGAAGACAATGCATTCACACATAAATTTAAACGCTTATACGCACACACATACATGCATATACGATGAAATTTATTCATGCGTATAAGTAGAGCCTTGAGTTTTATACTGGCTGGCTGGCTGGCTGGTTGGATGGTTGGCATATAAACTCTAAAGTGTGTCAAATCTTTGTTTCTTTTGATACGAAATATTTGTCAGAACACCCGTCTGTCTATACATGCAGAAATTTAATGTATTGAAACAAGTCTTTTTTGTATTTGTATTTCAAATTGTATGAAGATGATGGCATTGCAAAATTAATTTTAATTAAATCACGTTGAAATAAATTGTTACCTCCAACATAAAAGAAATATTCTTTCAGTAGAGAACAATATGAGGAGATACCATGCTTAGTCTAATATTCAACATTCACTTAAAATGTTGACGTCTCTGGTGAAAATATTGACGCTGTCAGTGCAAGTGTGCAATAGAATTCGTAGCATTCGCTTTCTCGTTGCTTATAAGAACTCAGTCTTTTGCACGGCACAACTTGGCGTATTTTGTATCGTGACTTGGGTGTATAAGAACTGAAGCTAAACGACCATAGACTCACATAAAGCACAGTGACGTGTGTTCGCTGAATTCGCTCTGTTGCGTTGTAAATTGTCCCTGACTTTTATCGAAAAATCATATTCAGCGATGTTGCTGTTTTCTAGATGAATATATACGAGGACAAACAAAATGATCGTATTTAGGACCACACGAATCCGTATGAGCCTCCAACACATCCCATTGGTTCATATTTCTTTGAGGATGACTTTGGACAGGCTATCACAATCACTGGCGAGCACTTTAGGACAATGACAACCAACTTCTTTTGACCTACGTGGGATAGGATCTAGGCACCAATGCAGTATGGTATCAAAACAACGGTGCTCTGGGCAATACAACCCATGATGCGTTAGATGTACTACACGAGCGAGTCGTCACAATCAAGTCAAGTATGTTGGCTTATTAGACAAGAGCCTTTGTTTCATACATCGTATGAAAACATATTTCTTCAGGGACCGTCTCTCTCAGTCTTCTGCTAAAAACTCTGAGAATGTATAAAATTCCATTAAAATTCTGTCGTTCGTAGTGGATTTTAAATTGGAGTTTCCGACGCTCATGGATAAAATTACACATACATCATGGCAGATGTAGGAAACTGAGGTAACAGGTCATAATCCTGGCTAGAGGATTAATGTGAGTGTGATATGAACTGGCCATCAAAATTCGTGCGATTTGACCTCCCGAGACTTTTATCATGCATGTTTCTTAAGTCGCAGGCGAATAAGTCGCAAATCAAAACGCCGAATCTCGGCCAAATTAAGCCTGATTTATATGCCAGAGTCATAGAAAATGGGATATTTAATATACCTTCCACCCAGAGAAGCTGTGGCAGTCATTTGAACGATATTTTATTATTATTCTAATGGCATCAAGTGAATAATGGATATTGTTACGTTTTTCGGTTTTTAAAAACCTTTAAAATATGTGTTTAGTTTAAATTAAACTCTTTATTGTTCGCACTACTTTTGTGTGCCACTGTTTACAACTTGTCGAATACAACAATAATTTCTTGTTCGCTATTCTTCTTTGCTTACAACGCAGATCTTTTCAACGGCGATATTTAAACCACGACTGTTCGCTTCACACGTAACGCGTCTTAACACAAGACTGACTGAATTCTTACTCCACGTTGCCTGCTTTGTCTTGCCTTTTTATATGCCCACGTAATCAATCTGATGAAGGTTCTTGTAGTCACACGTTCGGTGTTTCGCCTTCTCGAGAACTCTATTGCGACTTCATTGTGGTTTGTGTATTTTATTCACATTGCTTGTTGTTGCTTTCTCGCTTACTTGTTTATGCTCTTTTCTTTCATACTGATGTTGTTGGTTTACTTGTAACAAGTTCGTTGTATTTTTTTGTGTAGCTTATGCTTATTTTAATGTTAAACGATGTACAGCGTTTCCATTTTCTTAACAATATCAATGATTTACAGGCAGGGGCAGATTAATGAAACACCCGACATTGTCTCGTAAATGTCGTACATTACAGACACTCACGGAGTTAGTTGATTATACCACTCTTAACTCTTCAATATGCAGATAATATTGTTGTCGGGTGGTTGTGATCGTTATGATGAATGAATGAAAAATAGTGAAACTCTTCGAGGTATTGAAGAGACTAAATGAAAGAGTAATTTTCTGGCAGCAGATATATACTATACTCGATACAGTTAACAAGTTTAAAGCACAATAAGACCGTGACATTTTTATTTTTGCGCCTTGTAAAGGGAAAGGATAATATCCTTTGATCGCCGTTAAAATGAGCAATGAAACAAAGGGAGTACGTATGAGCTTTGGGAATTCAGTCAGTACTGTCCGCTTGGGAGCTACCTTTTTACATTTTTATGCTACCGAGACACATAAAGGCTACGACGTTTCCGATAAGATGATCTTTCAAAGTTAATTGTAATTGCATTCTCTGCGGCCAGCCTAGCACCAGTATCAGCAGTGTATGTAGACTTCTTTTTTTGACTGTATGTCCATAAGCAAGGAACAATTCAAGAGCTAAAGGATGAGATCATTCAGCGTATTGACCACATTGAACCTCAGGTATGTCTAACAGTCATTGAAAATATGGATCAACGGATAAAGGTACAGTGAGTGTCAAAAAAAAAATGAAAAATATACATTAATAAATAACCGTTATATTTATTTTAAAATTGTTTCATTGTCAATTTTTAAAATTGAATTAAAAAAAAAATCACAAAAAATTTCGAAATATTAAAAAATTTTTTCGGGCATAGTCCTTAAGAGGTAAAAGTTGAGTTTGAGTTTTATCCATAGTGTACAGTTTCTTTTGACGATCATTGTATGTATGATTGTTAGAATTTTATTCTTAGTGTACACCTGTGTACTAGTAGGTAGTGTGTTGGCTTATTAGACGTAAAGCCCGGGTTCGTATCCAAGGTCAGAAATCAAAACAAAATATGAAACAAAAAAAAAATATTTCTTCGGCGACTTCCCGCCAGCAGATTTCTGGCAAAAACTCTGAGAGTAAATATAATTGCCATGAAAAGTTTCTCGAAAATCTGTCGTTCGGAGTCTCATGTATAAAATTAACGCACACAACATGAGTGGTGTGAGAAGCTAGGCCGTAATCCTGACTGAAGGGTTGTAATGGCCAATTATGTATGTATGTATTTATTTTATTTATTTATTTATTGATTAACTTCAGTACAACAAGCATTTAATCTTATTTAATAGTACTGTTTATATAATGTTATGATTAAAGTAATAGTTATATATGTATATATGTTGAATTATATACATATGGGCAATTTCGTGTCAAGTGACCCAATTTTTAAAATCGATGTCTTCCCATTTGGATGTAACACCAAGGTTGGTACTATTGGATAGTAGGCCAGACACAAATTTTCAGCTCTATCAGTCAAGAACTGCCGGAGTTAGATGGGGTCAAAGTTGGACATTTTGGTCATACAGGGTTTTTTTAAAATGTGTGTAACTTTTTATCTATTGCTCCCAGCAAAAATTTTCCGAAGGATATTAGATAGCTATTTCTTCAATCTTTCCAAAAATATTTTTTTTAATTTAAAAAAAAATTTTTTTTTTTTAAATTAATTTTTTTTAATTTTTTTTTTCAAAATTGGTCTTTTTTTTTGCTCAAAAGAAAGCTTATACAATTTCCTTGAAGGCCTTTATAATCGCTTAATGGGATGCGAGTGGGATATCTATCAAAAAAATTATTTTTTAACTCAAGAATAAGATTTTTCAATATTTGGCATAAAAACGTACTACCTAAATGATCTTAAAAAAGTATTTATTTGCATTCTAAGGACATTCGGAAATTAGTTTTTTATAAACAGTGTTAAAGTTTGGACGTGCGTTATTTACTAATTACTTACATAATTAATCTTCACAATCGGAAGACATCGATTTTAAAAATTGGGTCACTTCCCCATATGTATGTACACTTGTGATAGTTTGATGCTCACTGAAAGTCACCGAAGTCGTGGTGAAAATTTTGCCGATATTTTGTTTCACACACAATCTATCATAGTCAAAAAATATTGCGATAATGCTTTGAAGCCTTTTTGTACAACGTGTGTTTTAGTTGGACCACCCATTTGATTGACTTGGTAGGACTTGCATAATCCTTTTCAAAATTAAAATTTTTTTAAATAAAATTTAAATGCAAATTGTTTTTAATAGCTTTCCATGCTCTAATTCCGAATTATGACACACAAAAAAAGTAATTTAAAGTCTATAATTTATACCATTAACTCTAATTATTATTTATTTAGTATTATTATATATGTATGTTTGTATGTATATTGCCCTGTATTTTTATATTAATTAAAATTAAAAATGTCATCATAGATAAATTGAAATAAAACACTTTGTATTTTGAAAAAAACCCAACTTTTGCCGACACATAACATTGCATGGCCTCATAGCCTAACTGCCTGCCTAGCTGTTCGTATAGATAATTTGCATTTTAATTAAAAGTTCATTTATTCGTTCACTTTTTCCCCATTTTTGTTCGTTTTTTTTGTGTCTTTTGTCTTCTGTAGCCATTATATAAATATTTATTTAGAACATACATACAATACAAAATATATATACTTTGAAAGTAGGTTAGTTGAACTAAAAACCACAAATTATTAACAATAAAATACTCTCTATCGTATATGGCACACATACATACATACGCCAGCTAAAGTAGTAGTAAAAGGATAAAGGCAACTACATACTGACTAAAATGTCAACTCATACACATCAATCATAAAGATATATTGCAACAAACAGCGAGGTAGGTATGGGGGAGGTGGGGAGGTGGAAAAACTATAATAAAATGATTTTTTAATTGTTTTTTATTATTATTATGGTATACACTATCACATCATTGCAGTAAAGATAACGCAAATAACAGGGGATACGGCATTAAGGTATTAAATGTCGGGTAGTAAGCCAATAACGGTGTTAGTTTCAAAGCTTTTAAAATAGATTTTCCATGAATTATGGAGTTTATCTTTCTATTTAAAATCGTATTCAATAAGAATTTAAATATTTAATAGAACAAGCTTTAAAAAACAACGTAAAAAGCATTTTAATTGTAAAGCAAATTTTTAGGGTTTGTGCCTCGACTAAGTAATATAAAATTCTGGACGAAGGAATAAAGTGCAGCTGGAAAATATGATTTGCTCTACAACACTTATACTATGTTCAGACTTGCACTTATATTGAGTAAATCGCAATAAACGGCATTATTGATCTCAATATTTCATATAAAATGTCAATTAATTATTGCTCAATAAATTCATGAATTGTAATAATATTGATTAAAACTTGAAATACACCACTATCATAAGTACGTTCAGTAACCATATTACAATTTTCCGAACACTTTCTATTGATATTTAACAACTCAAATATCAACAACGACAAACACAAAAAATAAAAACAAAACAAAAAACAACGAACAAAAGAAAAACAATGTTGTTGAAACAACCAGCTGTTTTGTTTACCAGCTGTCAAATGAATATTGAATAAGTAGCTGAACTGCATATATTGCTATGTCTAAACACTTAAAATATTGTAATCAATAAACCGAATATTGACTTAATAAAAGTGCATGTCTGAACATAGTATTACCCTAAATAATAAAATTTTATTGTTTTTAACATGAAATTGATAGACTGCGCCGCGCCGTCCTTTTTGTATGGAAGACAAAGGCTACCAGATCAGTCAAAAAGAAAAATTATTTTCCAGGAGATGAATACTCCAAATACTTTGCAAAATTATTGAGAGCCACTTCACCAGCAATTTGAATTTGAATTTTCTTGCAGCACGGCATATCCTAAAGCCAGAAAACCCATACAAGATTATGCTTGGACATATAAAATGATAAAATTTTTGACTGTCGATGTAAAACAGATTCATTACGAAAACTTGGAGAAGAAGAGAAAGAAATTATACTAAAAGCCAACCATTGAATCAACGTGAATAGGTCCATCACGTTTAATTTTCTGAAACTCAATCAGATGGCCATAGATAAGACCAGAGATGAAGCCGTTACAAGCCTACAAGACTAAACTTGGTCACATGTTAGTAGGCCTAATAAAAGCTACTTATAGTTGCCATAGTATAATAGGTAGCGTATTAGCTTATTAGACATGAGGGCATGATTTAAAGCTCAGGTCAGACAACTCTAACAAAACTCAGAGAGTAAATAAAATGGCCATGAAAAGTTTCTCAAAAAATCTATTGTTCGGAGTCGACTTAAAACTGTATGTCCCACCACTTGTAGATACAATAAACACTCGCAAAATAAGTGGCATGGAAAGCTAAGACGTAATCCTGACTGAAGGGTTGTAATGACGAATTATGTATGTAAACCAAAAACTGTCATATTATGTGGCTCCTATTACTATTACGTTGAAACCAAATAATGTACAGGTCATAGTCACAACGTTCGTATGGTCATAATGCTCTAAACTGATAGTTCCGGTTTCTTCGAAGAAAATTTTCGTAACCATGCGGCATAATGATACCATAATAAAGTCATGACAGCAACGCTAAAATACTCTAAAGTTGGCACAGAGAACCAAACCGGGAATATTTGTCAATATTTCACCAACTGCCTGAAAGGCAATAGAAGGACGAGGCCTACAACTGCGGGAATTGACGATGATTTCTACAAACGAACGAACAATCAGTATGACCTCCTCAGACATGTGCACGATGTTAAGTACATTAACATACAGCGGCTACTTCGGTTTGGGTATGTCTTACAGATAGTAGAGAATGTACAAGAGAGGTGATTATCTGATAAGGAGATCATTGGGTGTCGGCATAGAAGATGATCTTGCTTGTGTTGGAAGAACTAAACTGAGGAAGCCCTAACATCGATTGGTGTGATCAACTGATTCATGAATGATTAACAGAAAAAAATGAATTTGTTCGCTTGGTCTTTACAGCACTTCAGTCAGAATTACGACCTAGCTGCTCACACCACTTATGTTGTGGGTGTTAATTTTATACATGAGTGCCGGGGCCTACAGTTTAAAGTCGACTCCGAACGACAGGTTTTTGAGAATCGTTTCTTAGCAATTTTATTTACTCTCAGAGCTTTTGCCAGAAATCTGGCGATAGGAAGGCGTTCAAGAATTTTTTTTCATATTTCGTTTTGATGTTTCAAGTCCGATAAGCCAACATATTACCTACTAGACTAGGGCTACTACAGAAGCCCTAGTAGTAGGAATTTGCTTAATATGGATTTTTGCCCTTTAGTTCGGCCTGAAACACTCAACATTAGTAACAGAGGCGGAGAGATATCCTTGATAATCGAATAAAGTTCCACAGCCTACAATCTATGTATACATGACATCCAAGATTCAGTGCTGGCCATGCCCTACGGTAGTACAAAGATGAAGATGCGCCTAGCAAGTGATCTTAGATGTAATCTTTGTGATGCATGAAGTCATATAGTTGAGCATGGTGTATGTAATGGTCTTTGATCTGTGAGTACTATAAATTACTTTGGATATATTGCAGAAACTACCAGAGAAACTACGCACTTTGTTTACTCAAAATTTCAATTTCAATAGCAATTGCATAACTTTTTTTCGGTTAACAACTTATTCGCAGAAATTAGCCACGCTAGCATTTTACCAAACAGTGTCCTTCTCATTTACGTTGCAAATACAATTTCTGTGTATCAATTGATTTCTTTGAAGCTGCTTTCACTTGCAGAATTTTCATTTTCAGCCAAATATCAACAGCAGCAACATGGTATACGAAACAAAGTCTGTTTTTTTTTTGGTTGTGTTGTCTGCAATATTTTAATTGTTTTAAATTAATTCGTTCGATTTTTATTTCACATTTTCTATGTTGCAGTGGCACTTTCTTTAAGTTGCCATTATTGTAGTTCGTAGTTTTTTTTTTGTCTTTTCTCAAGTAAAACTATGGAGAAAGTTTCATTTCAATTCATTTTTCAATTGTTCAATAAAGCCAAAACGAAGGGGGGAAAACAGTTAAAGGAAAAACTTTTCTTCGCCGAGGTTTGCTTGCTTGCTTCTGTCTTCTTACGCTCATGGCCTTTTCAATTCCGGCATTCGCTGGTGTAAGTGTGAAGTAATTTTTAATGATAATTGAAAATCAATTTGTTTGCTTGCAAAAAAGAAAGAAAGAAAGAGAAGAAAGCAAAAAGAAGAAAAAATAAAGTTTTCCAATGCTATTTCTATGCTCGCTAATGTAGTCTTCCTTTTTGCAGTCTTTACTTTTATTTTCAGGGTGTAAATGTTAATTGAAATGGAGATGCTTATAAAACAATAGCTGGCACACTAACAACAACAACAACAGCAGCAACAGCAGCAAAAAAAATTGGCAATAAAAAGTAAGGGTATCACGCGTTAGCCTTGAAAATTAAAATGAAATTTAGATTGAAGGATAACAAGTTGATGCTTTTAAAGCTTTTGGGCATAAAGAGTTAAGAAATGTACGCCGAAAAGAATAGAAAAGAAAACTTTTCAATTAAATTGAAAGAAATTAAAAATTTAGTTTTAATAAATTGCCGAAATAAAGAAAGGAAAAATACTTAAATAATTTTGAATTCATTCATTAAAGGCTATGAGAGGAAAATTAGGCCATGATTTGTATTAAATTTGACAAATAATTCCAAAGAAAAATTCCAACAAATTTTGGATCAATTAAAAAGGCTTTTTCCGAAAATTTTAATCACAATTTTTAATTTATTTAAGATACAGTAAAAAAGATTTTAATTTTAGTTTATTACATATAAATTAATATCACTTAGGGCCATTATTACACCTTGTTTAGTTAAAGGTAACTTCAGCTAAAGTGAACTTTAAAGTCACCTTTAGCTTCTTTTCGTTATTGCAACCTACAGATAATATAAAGTCAACTTTTTCAAAAATATGGCAATGCCAGAGCAATGCCGATAACACTGCTCAATTAAACAAGTTTTTTTTAAATACAGTGGAAACGGCGGGCTTTTTTTATATTTTATTTGCTTATTTTGTTTATATTTGAAGTTGCCACATTGTAAATAATATATAATATGACAAGTTCAAACATAAACTTAACTTTAAAAGTTAGAGGTAGAATGATCCTCCCTTTAACGCTCACTTCTATCACTCACTCACTGCTTTAACTAACTTGCTAGGCGCGTTGCGGCCTATTGCTACGAAAAACATCTTCCGCTGGGTACTACCGTAAGGCATGGATATTCGTTAAAAGTATACACAGGTTGTTCTAAACTAAAGATTATGGTAGGCTGTGGAATTTCATCTGATGATCTAGGATATCCCTCCGCTTCCGTGACTGTTGTAGGATGTTGCAAGCCGAACAAAAGGCCACAAATCCTTAGTATGTAATTTCCAACTACCAGGACTTGCGTAGTCGCAGTAGTCTAGTAGTAGCCGTAGTCCACGGTTCAAACCACAGACCACACAGAACAAATACTGCGAGCTGAACTTATGTGTGATACAGTTCTTAACATGTCATGATTACTACAAAAAATGCCTGCTTAGATTTTGTATATGAAAGGCGGAACCCATTCTTCTATCTGGACCGAGACTTAGATGGCCTAGGGAAATCAATACCAGGCCAAACCAGCATATAAGTGAGGATTTTAAGTACAAACTCCCAAGATATGGCTGAAGTTGTGCTGGAACTCCGCAGGTTGGAGATATAGAGGTATCCTCCGGGATGTGATATATGACTGTAATCCTGCTGAGAGAGACTGGTTGATAAGTATAGAAGGTGGATTTAGTACGTAAGCATCAGAAAATTTTAATACGGATATCCATTCATAAAATTAGGCAATTGATAGGAGAAGAAGCGTTGAAGGAATATTCGCAGAGAAACCGCTCAACTTTTTCAGTGATGTAGTATGAGTGTGTTTTGAAGATTCCCACCATAGGGGGAGAGTGGTTAATAGATATAGGGAGTACATTTAGTACGTATGCGCCAGCAAAAGTGAATCGAACTCGTATATGATGAAGCATGATTGTGTTTTGAAAATTCCATCTTTTTAAATCGCACATTCAGATGTTTGGACTTCTGTTTCCTGACCCTGCCGAAGTTTTCAAACTATCCGTCAATTGTTCGGAATCTTGTATCCAAAGATCGTTCGCAATTGGCAAACTATGAACCATTCGGTTGCCTTTAGCTCGACCCATTAAATGCGCAGATTTATTAAAAAAATTTAATTTAATTACTCTTAAGCATTATAATGATGTACGTGTTATGCTTTTATTGTCATATAATTCATGCTCTACTCGTATACAATTTCCAATACTTTCAATTTGAACACTTCCTTTCATTCTAGGATCCTTTTATTCTTTTACAAAAAAAGCAAAGTAAACGAGAGAAAAAATGAAATGCTAAGCAATGAACAGCACTGAATACAACACTTATCATTACTGTGACCCAATTTTGCGAGTTTGTATTTATCTCTCTTGAGTAAATTGGTTTTAATGTGTCGAAATGCTTTTGCTTCTCTTTCCAATATTTTTTTCTTTTTTTGCTACTATCACGTTATAGTCGTAGTACACATAACCTTTGGCAATTTAACAGTTTAACTATTTCCTAATAACATCCGCTGCTACTACTACCACTACTACTACTGCTACAACTAGTTATTTGCTCAGAGCACTTATTTCTTCTTTTTTTGTATTTTCTATTACAAGTATTCCCATCACAGTTTTATTAAGAATATAATTTATATTCTAAGCAAGAGTGCATTTAAATCATTGCAATATTTCCAATAAAATGCTACCCGTAGCATTCAAAAATACTCAGGGAGATAGACAGCAAGACATACAGGCAGACAGACAGTCAGTTACAGCAGCAGTAGCAATAGCAGCAAGCAACAGCAAACTTATTAAGTTTTGAAATTGCAATGAAAAACGCATCTTTTTAAATATTCCAAGCATGACAAAATCAAATCAATTAACAGCAAATCAATTACTATTTTTCAATACTAATTTTTTCCATGTTTTTCCTCTTTCTTCCTCCTCTCTCTCAATGACTTTTCTTTTCTTCTCGAAAAGAAAAAAAAATTCCTCCTGCATTACTTGTGCTGTTTTGAAAACAAGTCCTTCGCTACCATAGTAGCTGATGAATGCTACTAAGAGAGCGGGTAAAATGGAGTGCATCCTATATGAAACATGGTTTGGTTGCATGCCACCTCTCTATGCTGCCTGTTATTACAGCTAATTTCCTACTTCTTCTTCCTCTATTCAGTTGACTTGAAAGGGTATACTCTGTGTCTCTGTTCGAACCAGTTCCTTTCCCGTACCACAATTTTTTTCTTGCTTTAAAAAATGTATTCCAACAAATTGTGAATTTATTGGAAATTATACCCTTTTAAATAGAAATTAAAAAAAGACAGGAATTCTTTCCTACGTATTTTCCAAATATACGATCCTTTTGTTTTTATGGTAGAGCAGCGAATATACCGATTGCCCTTACAGTGAAAACTGAAACTACACTTCCAGGAAAACGAGTTAAAATTGTAAAATTCCATGGTCTAGAGCTTCAAGTGAAATCGCTGTAGTCTAGTAAGTAGAGCTTCAAGTGAAGTCGCTGTCAGATATCAGCAACGAAACGAAATATAAAAAAAAACATTTCTTCGGCGAATGCCTCTCAGCAGATTTCTGGCGAAAACTCTGAGAGTAAATAAAATTGTCATGAAAAAGTTTCTTACAAAATTTATCGTTCAAAGTCGCCTTTAAACTGTAGGTTTCACCACTCATGTAAAAAATTATTACACTCAACATTAGTGGTGTGAGAAGCTAGGTTGTAATCCTGACTGAAGGGTTGTAACGGCCAAAGAATAATTAGATCTTGGATTACGCCAGCCAGGAATTAGAAAAATATGACGTAATAGGCACAATGGTTTTACAGCCCAAGTAACTTCCGTTGGTAAATGCATCATAAACTAAGTATCAGGCAATTTGCCTTGTCGTCGTGTATACATACTATCGCACTGCGAACATCATTTTTATTGCATTGCCCTCAATCAACATAGCTCACACCTATAATGTCTCCTCCAAGCCTATTGCACTGACAAACTTCATGATTCGTCTTGATGCCAACGAGATCAGTTACCTGCCGTACACTCGTGATATGCACTCGGATATTTTCTTCCAGGACGTATTAATGTCTCACTAGTTCTAAATATGTATTCTGATCATTCATCTAATCATACCGGAATCTACATATTGAGTTCGAGATGATTCCTATTCTGAACAAATAGACTTAGAGTCAACAGTGTTCTGCTATTTAGGTTAGGTTGGGCAAAGTGGCTTAGCCCATCAATTTGATCCATTGTAATACCATAATCAATATTCAACACAAGAATCAAACATTCCCTAAAGGAAACCAATCCGAATCCCAACTAAATCTTGCTATTATTGCTACAATTTTTATATTAGAAAGCTTGGTCAAAGATAAAAGAGAGATAAAAGAGAGGCTAAAAGACTTTCGCATTTGCATAAAAAAACAGATTTACAGCTCTTGCAGAAGGCATTAATCACAAGGGCAAAGCTGTCAGCCATTCGATTTTCGCTACAGGCTTTGCACACTATATTAATAATTTTAAATTTTTGAAGAGCTAGGCGAACTAGTACCATATTGGATAAATATATGCTGAAGCAGTATGGTTCTTGGGTACACCGGAAGGGCCTAAAGGAGGTCAAGGGTGTCTTTATGGAAGTTATGGAAAAAGTACACAACACGCCAAAATTTTCTCTGAACACTTAGATTAACTTCATCTTTGTTTTAAACGATTGAAAAAACAAATGTTTTACTCAAACGCATGGCATATGAATCCTGGTAAAGAGACAAGATCAGACCTTTTTCGAGTTCAACTTCGGAACCTAATGGCAGTTGTAATGGGACACTTGCCTCCGGGTAAACTCGTCTGAAGAATGGGAATACCTCATCACGATTTTTATAGAAGCTTCAATGGCAAGAAAGAAGCTGTCTATGTCATTGTTCGATACTTTGAAACCTGAGGTAAAGAATTCTTAACCACTCAGAATTTGTTGACAGAACGTGTTTAGTCAAAGCTTTTATGAAGCTATCTGGTTTGAGAGATTGCACCCAAGAGTAACGTTATTATGTTATTATAACAGAGTAGATACTATTGGTGGTACAACGGGACTTTGAGGATCCAATTAAGCCGTCTAACCTAATTTCATTGTTTTTGGTAAGCCCCTTAATATTTTGCTGAGTGTATGTACAGCTTTTGTAATTTGCTACTTCCAAAAGGATTTGTAAAGCGATGCTACAACATTTTTACAATGATATTGTCCCACTTACAAATGCCACTACCAAGACTGTCCTTTACAGATACAGAAAACGAGTTGAAATGATTTTTTTTGTGTGTGAGTGTGTGTTTAACTATTGCCTGCTCTTGTAACTTTTAGTAAATAATGAGAAAGTGTGTATGGAAAGAAGAAAAACGCATTACAAATACTGCCATGGCACTACACTGCTCCACAAAAAAAAAGAAACAAAAAAAAATTATACGGAAGAGCAACTGAATAGTGTGGCAGAATTGGAGAAGAGAAGAACTACAAAAAAGAAAAAAAAAATATATGCGACGTAAAAATAATAGAGAAGAGAATGTCTTTACGCTTATTGAGCGTAGATTAAATCTTGAATACTTTAGATTCGATTACAATATTTTTATACGTGACTTGAATTACAGATTAAAGAAGAGGAGCACGGCAGCAGCAGCAACAGCAAAAAATAATATTTAAAAAAAGGGACAAATTTCAAGAAAAAAACAAAAAAACAACAGGAGTATTTACAATAAAAAAGCATCAGAAGCAATGTAAGGAAGCAACAAGCAACAAATTTTTCTTATAGAAATTTCAACAGGAATGGTGGGTTATGAGCAGCTTTTGAAAGCAGAAAAATTTTTTAAAAATAATTTTTTCAGAAAAAAAAGCTTTACTTCACGGTCTGGTAAACGATGGAACATTCATGGTGCTTTAATAGAACAAAAATCTGGTATTTTATTAACAAAAAAAAAATTAAAAAAAGTAAAAAAAAACACGAAAAAAAATCGAAATCCAAAGGAATTGTGAATAATAAAATTTTTTTATTAAAATACAAGCGTAAAAATTCAATTATTTAATTCTACTTTTATAAAAAAATATATAAAAAATACAAAAAAAAATTAAATTTTATTAAGCAGCACATAACCTCACAATTTCTGTGATAATTTTTTTTTTGCCATGAATGAACGCATGAATGTTTTAATTGTTAATAAATATTAAAAACTGAATTAAAAAAAAAATTAAAAAAAAGAAAAACTACTGCTCCAAAGAAAATTGTCACTTTAATATGATGAAAATTATAATTTCGTTCTCCATTTATTTTTTCTTCCCAACGCACCATAAAATGAATGTGTTTGTCTTGCGGCCATAACGTAAATTGACGATAATGGTGTTGCTGATGATTGTGACGATGAATTAAAAAAAAAATATTGCAAATGCAGTGACAACATTGCATTTCACTAATGCCTTACAGCCAAACTTGTCGCAGTAAATATTATAAGCAACCCGTGCTAGTTTTCGTAATATAAGCACTCAGTTGCTGCAGCAATATTCGCAGTTATACCTGTGGTGCATTCAGCATTTGAATGTGCGTAAATTTATTTCATATTTTTGTGTATAAAATTCATGAATTAAAAAGTTCTATAAGAAGAAAAAGATAATGAAGAGGGGATGGATCTTAAAGACAGTCAATTTCATTTGATATTGAAGTAACAGTGGCTTTGAGAGTAAGTTTTTACAGAACAAATCACTTCTAGGCACAAATGTTTTTAGATCTGGAGGTTTCCAGTGGAAATCCTTAGGCTTAAATTATGCATAACACACGCAACTGATCGTTACAACCCTTTAGTCAGGCTTACGATCTAGCTTCTCGCAGCACTTATATTGTATGCGTTAATTTTATACATGAGTAGCGGGACCTGCAGTTTAAGATCGAGTAACTTTTCATGGCAATTTAATTTACTCTCAGACTTTTTGCCAGAAATCTGCTGAGAGGAAGTTGCGGAAGAAATATTTCGTTTTGATCGTGATCGTGATCTCAAGTCTAATAAGCCAACACACTACCTACGGCAATTTCTAGGCTAAAATCGGTAGCACCAAAAGGCTGTGATATATTTATTAGTTGTTCTGTTGTTTTTCGTATAACCGGTCAATTGTTCCGCTTTTAACTTTTAAAAACGTTTATGCTTGTAGATTGCAAATAAAATTAAAATAAATTTGTGTTTAGTTTTAATTAAAATTATTTATTATTCACACAATTCTGTCTGTCACTTTTCACAACTTGATGTAAACAACAACAATTGCTTTGTTTGTTACTCCTCTGTTTACACCCTTTGCATAAACAATAACAATTACTAGACAATTGTTCGACAGATCTTTGTAACGGAGATCTTCAAATCACGATTTCTCTCAAACACATCGAATCTTCACACAAGACTGACTGAACTTCACTCAGAAAGAAGATCACGACCAGGCAATATTTTTACCTGGTTGTACGCATAGTCGTTACAAACTTAATTGTGGTGCCAGGCTGCGAACTATTCCTAACTACCATTATTCCAACGTCCGTTCTCGACCATAAACGCTAAGGATTTTGCAAAGACATTTCTGATCATTCAAAGGCTAATCTGATTTGATGGAATGCAGGGCATGGAAATATTGTCGGAAATTGAAATGTTGATGAATGACCTACGCTCGGTATGGAACTCTCAATATGCGATATATTACAAGGCATAGATATTCCAAATACCTCAGTTAAATTAAAAAAGGGGACTCTATATATTCTGTCCTTAAAGTGCATGGACATCTATCACATAATAACGATTCTAATAGGCCACAGTTGACTTGGTATTCCCTCGAACGGCTGCTGCAAATGCTGAAGGTCTGACAAAAAAGGAGGAGTTCACCTCATGTGTCAGTAGCATTCTCTTTTTACACGAATATATACAACTTCTTGATAAGTCGTTTTTTCCCATCCCTGAGTAAGAAATAAAAGTCGTGGCTGAAGAAAATTGTATTCTAAAATTAAATCGTTGCAAAACCTGTTGCTCTAGCACTCAATTAGCATATCTGCGACATTGTGAATGTCGGATGGCTTAAATTGTTGCGTGAGTTAGACAGGCACGGCCAATATTTCTAGAGTAGATTTATGTGCTTATCTTCTGTCCTTAAAATACGATCTAACACACAATTGTGATCCTCACGGGCCACTATCTTATTCGCGTGGACAAGAAGGGAACTGTTTATCTTCTGCCCTTATATTGCGATTCTCACTGACCACTGTTCTATTAGAAAGCATGTCAATTGATTTGACATCACCTCGAATGACTTCTACAAAACATATATGTCGGAGAAGAACAAAGAAACTTAGCTGATACTTTTGCTATAAAGGTCTACACCTGGAACTTCATCTCCCATTTTCTTCCATCTTTGAATGAAAAATCATTCAAGTAATTGCTGAAAGTCTCTTTCTCTCGCAGACAATCAAAATATGTACGACGTTGTAATTGACAAACGGCTTTAACTGTTATGTGAGTTGGGCCTCATATGAATGGAGATGCAAATCAAAACGAAGCTTGAGAAACTTTTCGTGACAATCTTATTTACTCGGAATTTTAGCCTAAAATCTGCTAAGGGGAAGTCGCCGAAGAAATATTTTTTGTATTTAGTTTTGACCTCACGTCTAAAAAGCTAGCACATCACCTACTAAGCTTCGGCGACTTCGAAAATACGCCACAATGAGGTGTAATACAGACATAATGGCTAAGAACTACTTTCACTAACAAAAGCTATATTATTGGCATCGGCTACATTACATACATAATTTGTCATTACAACCCTTCAGTCAGGATTACGACCTAGTTTCTCACACCACTTATGTTGTGTGTGTTAATTTTATACATGAGTGGTGGGACCTACAGTTTAAAGTCGACTCCGAACGACAGATTTTTGAGAAACTTTTCATGGCAATTTTATTTCACTCTCAGAGTTTTTGCCCGAAAACTGCTAAAAGAAAGTCGCCGAAGAAATACTTTTTTGTGTTTTGTTTTGATGTCTGGCCTGGGGCTCGAACCCTGGCTTATAATTATAATAAGCCAACTACCAACTAGACTACGGCGACTTCGATGTTGTTTACTTTGCACATTCTCTTCATTTCAATCTCTTCAAATTTCTTTAAAATCCTGTCTATTCCTCGATACCCCACATCCGAGCTATGTGGGGGTATCGGTGACAACCTTTGAATCTTAATTGGCCATTATCAAGCCGATTAACGGATTTCGGCCTGCCTTAACACATTCTTCCAAAGGCCTCTGCTTCTTGCGCACCTACGCCAGTTGGTCACACCAATCTATGACAGGACTGTCTAGATCTGGCAACCTTTTAATCAACATTTTGCGGGTTTTCTGTAGTTAAGCTATTCATATTCATGTAAAAGATATCTGACAGCGTATAGCCTTGCAAACCAGCGGTTTGAAAAGAATTCATCTGTTAACAGGAGAAAAAATTAACGTATAGTGAGCATGATTTAAAGTCTCTACATGCTGCAGTATTCCACGAAGAGATTATAAATTCGTGTAGACACCCTGCATTGCATTTAATTCCCGAAAAAAAGCAATTAAACTACGTAGAGAAAATAACAGATTGAACAAAATCTCTCTCTCTTTTGTTTTATTTCACAAACCCTGCAGAATCAGCGCTTTTAGCATTAATAACGTCGTCACAGCAATTAATATGTGACGTTATTGTGTGCACATGTGAAATCAAAAATTTATGATCCTCGCAATAAATAAACAACGATCACCTACAGTGTGCAACAACCCCTATTTTTCCTTTTTTTTCAGATTTATTTATCCTCCCCGGCAACCACTGTCGTCGGTTATCCACAGTTAGTCTCTGCGATATAATTCAGCTGTATCGTACTGCTCCTCCTTGCTAAATGTACGTAGTTTTCTATTGTTAATTGCACGCCTTCCTTCCTTTTTTAATTCTCATAAAATTAAACGTATAATTCATATGCCATAATATTCTTATAATAGATAATAACAACAACAACAACAACGTTTTTAGTTAATCTATTTTAATTCTTTTGTAGGAGAAATAAAATATTCGCTGTAAATACTATACAAAATGAATTTCTATTTTATTTCGTATATAAAAGAAGGAAATCTTCTTTTTAGTTTGTTTGTAGGAAGACAACAAAAAAGAGCCGTAACTGCGGCCTTTATTATGCATTTGTATGGAGCCTATTATAGAGAAACAACATTAAATATCCAAAAAAATAAGTCTTTAGAAAATTTTTGTATAAAGAAATACAAAGTTATCCGACATAGATACACTTGTATGTGCCCTATATTACACAGGGTAGAGCTCAAAACTAAAATAAACTGACTGTAGGCTTCCTAAAAAAATTTCTTCAATTAATTGAAAAGTTTTTATTTCCGAATTTAAAGTTAAGGCGACAATGATCGCCCAAAATTGTCTCATTGCTATCTTTACGGTCCCAGCAATTTGGATACAGTCTTCCATAACCGACAACCTTTCTATAACTTTTACCAAATACTTTCTATAATTTTCTCCAAGTGTAGCCAGTTATTTCTTGTGTGCTCTTAACTTAAGCTTCTCATTCAATTCCAACCTTGGATACCACATCCTTTCGTTACTCTAAAGTATAATGCATTTGCAGTTTGCTCGTTGTTTACCATAGGATAGGCCATATTGGGTTCTTTAAACTTCCCTTGTAATACAAATAGTACCTATTCAGTCATTCAATTATAATTTCTGGCTCGCTTTTCACAACTATTCCGATAGTTTTGTAATGGTGTAGCTTCTATCCAAATCCTCTTTCGTAATACATATTCCGTCAATAAATTCTGAGTGCCTAAGAGTCCTTCAACTTAGGCTTCCGTGTCCGAATAACGGGAAAGCGAAGATGTTCTGTGAGGTATTCCCAGATAACCAGTGTGTGCCTAGTCATCAGTAGCCCATTATGACTACAATGAGCTTCCTAAGATAGAGCCTTATCGCAAATTTTGTTGTGCATATAATCACCAGTTTTGCTTAGGTTCCGTCACTAATGGATAAAAATTAACACACAGAACATGGTTGGAAGTAGTAAAACTGAACTCTACACTGTAGTCGCTGTAGTATATTAGATAGCATTTTGGCTTATTAGACTCGAGTCCTTGGTTCAAACCTCAGTTCAGACATGGAAAACGCACAGCAGCCTTCTGGCAAAAATTCTGAGAGTAAATAAAACTGCCATGAAAAATTTTTCAAAAGTCTGCCGTTCGGATTCGGCCTTAAATTATAGATGGTATCACCATGATCAAAATTAACACACAACATGGGTGCTGGTAGAAGCTACGCAGTAATCCTCACTAAAGGGTTGTAATGGCTAATTAAGTAAGTAATATAACCACCGGACTCCATATCCCTCCGGTCTCTCTTAAAGCGGGTTCATTATCCAGTGATTCTTTTCTAAATAATTGAAGTTTGTATGTGCGGTCATATGTTTGCCCATCTCCAGATCAATTCCAATCTCACAAACGAATCCTTTCGATACTTTAACGTCTCACATATGGATAACATAGGTAACCAGGAAACTACATGTGGCTAATCGTTGAATATATAAATATGTCCTTCAGATACCCTTAGGATTTTTAGAAAATCTTAGATGGGATTTAAAAAATATTGAAGGATGTAACAACTGGTTTACGTTCAATAAATAAGCGTATATTCCAAAGCATATATTCTTATATTTACTAGATTCGCACAGCCCCAGTCTTTATACTCAATATTCCAATCTGAATAGTAATAATAGTAATCAGGTAGTATAATGGAATCGTAAGATTCAACTGTTTTACAGAGATTTCATATCCGACTATATCGTGTGTTCTAATTGATAACCAGTAGATGTTGTAAACAGTATTTTTTTCTTATGACGCTCAGTCTTATTCCCTCTTAATCTACCAAAATGACTGATAGTAGCCAGTTAATAAACAATGCCTTAGATTATGCAGTTCTAAGAGCAGCTCTTATCAAGATCGCCAAAATCTTCAAACCGGGTATGCTGATTTCTTCTCTCCAAATTCGATTTCATTGCAAATTTCTACAGCCGGACATACATTTTTATGTTTGACAGTTGACTACATTGTGGCTTTGGATTGCGTATTCAAATTCCTTTTAAGTTTGCTGTCTTTCCTTCGACTACGAGGAAAATTTTACATACAGATCTGAGCCCAAAATGATCCGCTCGTGGAAGATTTGAAACTGGCCAAATATGAACATTTTTTATGAATGTACTATGCTTAGTGATGAAGTCCACTTCAGGTTAAATGGTTACGATAATAAGTAAAATTTTCCATATATGAAGCGAAGACAATACTAAGCAGCTGTCGTATCAAAATTTCATTCATTCGAATTTACTGCTTGCTGCGGTTATCATAGGCGAGTGGCGAACGCTATATATCATTGACATTTGGTTCTAATAAGAAAGTACAACTTATCATACATAATTAATTGGTCATTACAACGTTTAAGTCAGTGTCACGATCTAGTGTTAATTTAAACCATGAGTGACAGATTTTTGAGAAACTTTTCATGGCATTTTACTTACTTTCAGAGTTTTTTCTGAAATCGCCAAAAGAAATATTTTTTCATAGTTGAACCATAGACTCTTGTCTAATACCTACAACACTTCGCGAGCTGACCACACACAGAGAGCTTAACTATCGATTTATAGCAAAAACAAATTGGTAACGCATTTATTTCCTCATTCGTCCATTAACGTCTAGGGACTTTCTGTCATAGGGCTATGTTAAGTTACTGGTTTATGCCGATAAACCAGCAACACTTGAAGTATTGAAGTTAATTGTGGTCGCCGTACGGCCAGATTTATTGGAAATGTTCGAATGGATCATTTAATTTGCCGCCGAAACGTATAAATGCTGGAAATCATATTTAAAACAGAAATGCCATGAAATTCTCTTCACATTATATCAAGAAAAATTTTAATAATATTTCTGTCTTGTGTTATTATTTTATGTTCTAACTTTCTTAAAAAAAACACCCTTTATCTTCTTATATATAAAAATGAATGTGTGTTTATTTGTAGTATTGTAAGTAGGCGAGGTGCCACGCCCACATACCAAATAAGTATTTATTGTCGCATAACTCTTAAACTGCAACAGCTAGAGTCCTAAATTTTTTATGGACTACTTTGACGTATATATGAACAAAATGGACAGATTGGCTATAGTGGGCGTGTCACCTCCCATAGTCTACATATATAAAAATGAATGTTTGTTTGTATGTACCTTATAGAATCGTAAACTATGCATTTGATCATGTTATGATCTTTAGCAAAGTTGTTGTGCATGCGCCGACGAAGGTTTCTAAGTTAGTATGACCAATTTCCGACAGGTGGTGCCACTGAAAATTACTTAAAATCAATTAAATCGTAAACTGTGCATTCTTTAACAAAGATGTGGAGCATGAGTCGACGAAGGTTGGTGCGATTAATTTCCGATGAATGGCGTCAAAATAAATGACAAGCAATTGGTTGGCCTACACCCCAAGCACAGAAGAAAAGAGCATTACACACATACATGATTGGTCATTACAACCCTTCAGTCAGGATTACGACCTAGTTTCTCACACCACTTATGTTGTGTGTGTTAATTTTATACATCAGTGGCGGGACCTACAGTTTAAAGTCGACTCCGAACGACAGATTTTTGAGAAACTTTTCATGGCAATTTTATGTACTCTCAGAGTTTTTGCCAGAAATCTGCTGAGAGGAAGTCGCCGAAGAAATATTTTTTGTATTTTATTTCAATGTCTGGCCTGGGGCTCGAACCCTGGCTTTTCGTCTAATAAGCCAACACACTACCTACTAGACCACGGCGACTTCTAAAAAGAAAAGAGCATTACGCGTCTCAGAATTAGACGAGCATTGAGACGGGAAAATCTTTGAGTGTAAGCCGCTGAGACCCGTTCGCTTGAACCACTTGAACAACGAGAAGTAAGATTAGAAACTGATCCAATGCATACTACTCAGGCCCGTTCATCTGAATCATCAGGACAACGGGGAAAAAAATCAATAAAATGATTCAAAATTAATTGGACATTTGTGTAATGTCTTTCCTTCAAATTTATTTTAGTTGGTGGCGCAGCAACACGCGCAATGTACAGCTAGTTATATATAAAAATTAATACAATACTTTTTTCGACATTTTATTGGCAGCTTAAATTAAAAGAAAAAACAAAAACTATACGTTACCACCTCTATCTCAGGCTGATATATCGCTCGCATTTCTGATGTTTTGTTGTTTCCCCCTCCCCTATTTATTTAATAAAAACCAAATTGCATCTTTTCATTAAAAGTGATGCACATCAACGGTGGCAGCGGCAGCATGACTAAACGTTGTTTCATTCATTTACGCACGTACTTTTATTTGATTGCAAACGTGATGATTTCCGTGGCATAGTATATGCGCGTTCTATTGAAATATCACTTGCAATGCGTATGAAATTTTTTTGGTTGTTTTTTTTAATTTAGTTTTTGATGGTTTTAAAGTGAAAATTTTTGTTAAGGATTTCTAAGGGAAACTAAAGAAAACCGCCTTCACTAACAAAGTCACTGTATAGCCCATCCATCCATCCCTTAAAAACAGTTTTCGGCAGTCATTCCATTCTATTCTATTCATTCATTTGCTCATGCATTTAAGCAATTGTAAGGTTTTTTTCGGGAACTTTTGCATGCTCTTCACTCGAACTGTAATATGTTAGAAAGTATGATGATGTTGTTGTTGCTGTTGAGGATGTTAATGATGATAAAAGATGAAATCATGCCAAAATCATTTACAGAGTCCTGTAGGTTTGTGTACATTTTCTTTATGTTCCCGTGTTTTTGTCCTGTTTTTTTTGCTCTTCTCTTTCGCTATTTTCTAGTTTGTGAACAACATCAGCTGCAACGTCATCATGGCTTCCTTTATTATATTCTGGTTTATTATGTGGTGGTGGTGGCTGTGTGTTCGTATGTTGGTTGCCTTGTAGTCCAGCAAAGATTTTCCAATTGTTACATGCAGTTTTATGCACTTCTTTCCAAGTTTTTTTTTCTCTCTCTATCATCTTCCAAAAGAACAAAACTGAACAGAACCGAACAGAACAAAAATTTCTTTTCATTTCATTTTTCCCCCGTATTTTTTCGGGGATTTGTATTCTGCTTTTGTGTGCCTTCTTTTCATTTTTATCTGAATTATTGTTGTTGTTGTTGTTTTTCTTTTTTTCTCTGTATTTAATTGTGGTTTTAAGGAAAATGTGTAGATTTTGTAGCCGTAGAAACTCTTTTCTCTTCATTTCTTTCTTCTATTTTTCTAAGGCTTAGAAATTATTAAGTTGTAGCATCCTTTAGAAGTATTTTTCTTTTTTGTTGTTGTCCAACTATGAGATACATATTCTACTTAGTTTTTCTATCTTCATAATTAAAATTTATTATAATTGTTAAGAGTGAGCAAAAAGCAAGCGAATAAAAATATGTTTTCTTTCAAAAGACGAAAAAAGAAAAAAAAACAAAGTAAAAATATCCTGAAGGATTATTTGTAAAAATTTTTGTTTGATGGTCAACAACCTTGCTTGAGGTATACATGGTTGTTGTTGAGCAAAACCACAAGGGGAATGACCAACCACGAGAGTTTTTTATTTTATGCTTGTTCCTTTTTTTCTAAAGAAAAGTATATTAAAAGAAATCCAAAGGAAACATTATCCAGTTGTTGCCGTTCACACACAAGTTCATTCGCTGACTATATTGCCCATTGTGTTACCCAGTGTGTGATAAGCCCCTTTGTCATAATCCGGTAGTAGTGGGTTAAACCGCCCCGAGCGGTTCACGTTACACGTTCTCCACCATACCTAGATCTTTACGGGTTCCGTCACCCAAAAATCAACCTGTCCTGAAGTGCAGGGTATTTGCATAAAAATTGTTGCACCGCTTCTTGCACATCATGGCAGCTTTTGCAGGCAGTAACCTTGGTGGGGCACACCGAGCTTATCAGCGAAACTGTCAATACCGCATAGTTTGGAACATTATTTGATTTTCTATTTTGAATAACTACTTTAGAACGACTAAGAATGTGTCGTAAAACGCTGGTAAAATTTATAAACAGAGACCATTCATGACGTCGCCGTAGTCTAGTAGGTCGTGTGCTGCCTTATTAGACGTAAGGCATAGGTTCAAACCCCAGAGCAAGACATCTCCAACATAACGAAATGCGAACAAATATTTATTTGGCCACTTCCTCTCCGCATACTTCTGGCAAAAATTCTGAAAAACTACCATGAAAAGGTAGGTTCTCAAAAAATCTGTCGTTCGGGTCGACTTTAAACTGCAGGTCCCGCCATTCATGTATAAAATTAACTTACACAACATAAGTGGATGGAAGATAGGTGGTAATCCTGACTGAAGGATTGTAATGATCAATTATGTATGTAAAGTGAAGCTGCGCAAACAGAAGCAAATCCGGGATTGATACAAAACAAAGGCACGATTCTGAAATCTATTTTTTATGAGTTTGAACATAGCAATTCAATTAAAATGATCGGGATTGTTGAAGAAAATTGAAATTCTAGTTGTATGAGATTCCTTACTAAAGATCAATTCCGTAGTAAAGCACACTATAGTGATCGAGAACCCAGATATATGTCCCGAGATTTATACTCTCGGTTATATATGTACAGCCTATTTTATTTTTCAGTTAGAACCGTATGTGTAGTCTTCTATTGAAGAACCTCCAGAGATGGGTACGAGTGCTCTCTGTTAGAAATTTGAGTGTAAGATTCTCGATTAAACTCGGGTTGAGATAAGATATCGACGCCTCCATTCCATAATTTTCAATGTTCTTGCATTTTTAAATTCTACGTTCTCTAACTTAAATACTGTCAAAATTTGGTTAAGATGCGCCGATCCGTTCCGAAGTTATAGGGAAAAATCTTCTTAGAATACACATATGGTCCTACGTCGCGTAAAAACTTTGAGAGCTCATAACTCAAAACACACTTTTGCGACTTAGAATGTTATAGAACGGAGGCGTCGATATAACCAAGGGCTTTAAAAGTAGTGTATAGTGTATAAGTGTAGCAGATCGTTCAATCTGGTCCAGTTGCCATCAGAATAGCAGGCATTAAAACATTGTCTTCAAAAATCCATCACGACTTTCCTCTCCGTCAATCATGAATTGGTCATTGTTTTTGCCATCTCATGCTGATTCCATCATTACCTTTTTCTCATAAAGTTGTGTATAATCAGTCAGTATCAGTCAGCATTCTATATCCAATGCAAACAATTATTTTCTTCGGCTTTAGTTTTGATCGACTAAACCATCTAATACTCGTATTGAACATACTTGCACATTGGAAAATTAACTTCAAGTGTGCCATATGAGAGTTAATTTATCGCAGTTACGGCATGATAACATTAAGACTCACGCATATAACGCATGGGAAACTGATCTTGAAGGGGGATTTCCTCCTACATAGACATCCACTGGCTTTCGGTGGAAGACACACACAGACGACTCTAAACTTTAAAGGAAGCTGCGGAAATTTATTTGAGAGTCCTAGTTTCAGCGTCTCCGAAACTAATGTGTATTTCAAGTTGAAATATTGGTCGCGAGTAACCCTGTAGCATTGGTTCTAAGTAGAGAATCTTCTGCAGCTAGTAACAGCTGATCGACAAATTAATGGCTTTCGAGTGTGGCTTTCTAATCAAAATTGGTTGGCACTTGGTAAAGCAGGTACGAACCCTGCTATCAAAGTAAAGTTGAACTTCTCCAACACATTCTAAGAGAATATACCGTCCTTACTTACTTCTTTGGTCGTTACAACGCCTTAGTTGGGATTACAACCTGGTTTCTTATTCCAGTCATTTATGTTGTGTGTGATAACACAGCCCCCCAATTTGGACTTTTTTTGTGCGAATAAGATGGCTCCAGGTGTTTCCGAAGGCATTTTGCGCGCTAAACACGAATATTTTTACTCAGGGGTTTTTGAGGTCGCTGATTACAGATGTTCATTCAGATTTTAAAAATTCAAAATGGCGGATCCAATATGGCGATCGAGGATTATAAAAATTAATCAAACCATATTGCGTCCGCCATTTTGCATTTTGAATTCGTGTTTAGCGCGCAAAATGCCTTCGAAAACACCTGGAGCCATCTTATTTGCAAACCTCATGCGGGTCTGTGTAATTTGTATTTATGAGTGTCGTAATCTACAGTTTAAAGACGACTACGAGCAGCCGATTTGAGTAAATTTTCATTTGAATTTTTATTTTACTCTTAGAGACTAGTCTTATGGTGTAAGTAAGAAAAATTTAATTGCCAAACAGTACAGTAGAGCCAAATAATATACAAGTTCTTTAGAAAGAAGCTCTTAATATAAGCTAAACTTCTCTCATAGTTATCCTTCTCTAACAATTCATAAAGGCTGATACATTATTACATACATACATACATACATAATTGTTTGTTACAACCCTTCAGTCAGGATTACGACCTAGTTTCTCACACCACCCATGTTGTATGTGTTACCTGGGACCTACAGTTTAAAGTCAATTCCGAAAGACATATTTTTAAGAAACTTTTCAAGGAAATTTTATTTATTCTCAGATTTTTTACCAGAAATCTTCTGAGAGACACTGCTGAGACAATTCATATTAGGCTGCTCCATCCATGCAGCATTGAAATTATTGAAAATTAATTTTTCTATTTTTTATAGGAAGAATTTATCCGCCAATTAAATTTAAATAATATACTTGACGAAGTTTTTGTATTTTTCTCCAAGCACGTATGCCAGCAAAGCAAACTGCATTTAATTCTATGAAATCAAAATATTTTCCAGGCTAAAGAAAACATAAAAAAATTATAAAAAATTTTTATTTAATAATTAAAATATCATAAAATATGTAGCAATATATTGTAATTTCACTACTGTTTTGTTTCCATTGCCTGGATTTAACTTTAAATTTATGTAAATCCCATATAAACAACAGAAAAAAAGCCCAAAACATTTTATAGATTGTACGTATGTATATTGTATTGAAGTATTGTAAAATATTTGTAAAATATTATTGTTGAAAAAATATTCATAAATTGTTAACAAATTTTTATAAATTTTTTAAATATACACACATGCATACATATATACATACAACATTTCATTTTACATAGTAAAGAATATTTTATAAAATTTTTTTGTAATGTTTTTGTAAAATAAAATTTGTAAAATGAAATCAATTTGTTCACTAAAAAAGGTGTACATATGCAGCAGTAAGTCATTGCTTGTAAGCCCTGTAGGTAAAACATGATAAAAATAATTTTCTATTATCATTATTATAACCATATTTTTACATACTATACAGCGCCATCTTTTGTTTTAAAGATATGTTATTTAGTCCCTTAGTCCAACAGTCCGGAATGCCCGATAGTCCGGCATCGCTCAGGAAAATTGTAAAAATGTTGACTTTCTTCAAAAGTGTGTCTGTAATGCATATAAAAACGCTCGAGAGCTATTCCGAAGTTTTCGGGGTAGTTCTGGATCATCCGAAAGCTCTCGGTATTGTTCGGAAACAATTAGTGGCCGAATAGTCTCAGCTGTCACAACAAATTCAGGTGCAGTGCAGCTCCGTTAATCAATCACGAACTCTATAGACTGATGAGGAAGAAAACCATCAAGACGCTCTGACCAAAGTCGTCGTTAGAAGTGCTAACAATTCCTTGAAAAACCTGCCTGAAGATGACATAGAGGAGTGGCTTCTCATCGACGAGAACTAACCAATGAGGACATTATCAACATTGTAGTAAACCATCAGCCTACTCAAAATCTTGTTTATTCAAGAAAACAAAGAGACATTCGTGACTTTTCTAAATCTATGTGAAATGTGTTTTAAAGTACGTGTACATTATACGAAATGTAAAAAGAACTTTGTTATATGTATTTGCATGCATATGTATGTATGTATTTGCAGTTTAATTATGAACCTAATTGTTCTTATAAATACCGCCCGATAGACCGGAATTGTCGGTAGTCCGGCACCGAGCCGATCCCGAACGTGCCGGATTATCGGACTTCTGCTGTATTACCACAACTAGCCAAAGTATTACTGTCGTTGAATGCCACAGCTTCAGATGGTAACATAGAGAAATGTGGAAATTAAAATTGTGCTTTACTCTCTGTTATACCAACGTATCGCATATTTAAAGTCTACGCAGTCTACTAGGTAGTGTGTTAGCTTATTAGACGTGAGGCCTCGGTTCAAGCCACAGGTCAGACATCTCCAACAATACAAAATATGAAAAAATATTTCTTCTACGACTTTTCTCAGCAGATTTCTGGCAAAAATTCTTAGTGCAAAACAAAAAATTGTCATGAAAAGTTTCTCAAAAATCTATTGTTAGGAGTCGACATTAAACTGTAGGTCCCGCCACTCATGTATCGGGTCCGCCATCTAACGTTTTTTTTTAACTAGTGCTTATTTCGTGAATGGTAACACTTAGCTCATGTCTGATTTGACACATAATTAGTTGAATTAGCTGAACGAATATTGTTGTGTATACGCTCGAACAACGCTTGGAAATATTGCGACATTACTTTGAAAATCATGGTATTGTTGCAGAATGAGTGCGAAAATTGCGTACGGATTTTGGAAGAAGAGAAGCACCGTCAGCTCCGTATGTTCGTTATCTTGTGAAAAATGTGAAGGAAAGTGGCATCCTCATCGATAAACCAAAACGTGAAAAGCCAAAAACAGTGCGTACACCCGAGAATATTGCTGCTGTGGCAGAAAGTGTGCGTGAAGCGCCATCAACATCAATTCACCGTCGTTCTCAACAACTGAACATTTCGGAGACATCATTAAGACGAATTTTGCATAAAGGCCTTGGTATGACGCCATACAAAGTCCAATTAGTTCACGATTTGAAGCCAATTGACCATCCAATGCGTTTTCGCTTCACTAAGTGGGCCTGCGATCGACTTACAGAAGATGCCGATTTTCGCAAAAAAATCATCTTTTCAGATGAAGCTCATTTTGATCTTGGCTGGTATGTAAACAAGCAAAATTGTCGCATTTGGGGCACAGAAAACCCTCACGCATACATTGAAAAGCCGACGCACCCAAAACGAGTCACTGTTTAGTGCGAATTTTGGTTCAGAGGCATAATAGGGTCAGTTTTCTTCGAAAATGAGCAGGGAGTGGCCGTTACAGTCAATGGCGATCGTTATCGGGCCATGTTGAACGAAAAATTGAAGAGCAGGATATTGGCAACATTTGGTTTCAACAGGACGGCGCTACGTGCCACACAGCCGAAGCTACACTCGATGTTTTGCGGCCTGTTTTTGAAGATCGCATTATCAGCCGCAGAGCTGATGTCGTTTGGCCACCTCGGAGCTGCGATTTGACACCGTTGGATTATTATTTGTGGGGTGGCGTCAAAGATAAGTGTTACGCCGACAAGCCAGAGACAATTGACGCTTTAAAGGACAATGTTTGTGAAGCCATTGGTGAAAAAAGTTATTTGGCGTACCCTTTGTGTATATTTAAGTAATACCTTTAAATTAAAATAAAAGGTTTGTGTCTGAGATATAATCAGAACTTTTTATACTCTGAAAGGTCTGTCGTTGCCATTATGTGTGGAAGAAAATATTGTTCAAATGTGGGTCTTGGTTCCTCTCGATGGAGAGCACCCGAAATGTCAAATTTTCCATAAATATAATGCACAAATTAGGATAAATTTGACTGACTGCATGGGTTATGTTGACTTTGAGGAAAGCTTTGGCTTGTGGCGTATTAGCATAGATAGATCTGCGATTTAAGGAAACCCAACAAGAAAAGTCAAATGCGTCGAAATCACACGATATCGGCGACCAGTTCACAACACCTCCACGTGAGATCAGCATGCCCTCTAGCAGAATATCTAATGTGATATGTGCTATGTGGCACGTATCTCCATTCTATTGAAACCTCATTTCGCATGCAGATCATCCAATGCAGGCCAAAAGGAGAAGGTAATTATCGAGTTGGTATAATACTCACCGTTTTCAGTGATTGTCTGGCGAACGTTTGTTCTCAATGCAATATGAACCGATGACGCCGTCAGTTCAAAATTGAGATTTTAAGAATTACAGTTGTAGTCAAGACTGTGCACCAGCGCACCGAAAATATTTCTTCTGTACAATAACTGTCGTTTTTTTACCTTTAATCGACGACTATGAAATACAATGAAAGGGGTTTTGACAAGTTAGTGATACGTGCCACACAGCACAATCTCTTTTGGCTTTGTTGCCTGAAAAGTTTTTTGAGCGAGTAATTCCGTGTTTTGGCATTGTTAAGTAGCGACAAATATAATGCAACTTGATGTCGTTAAACTTTTGTTCATGTCTGACGTAGGAGTACTTGAAAACTAAAATTCGTAAAGTTATTGCGGAGTGCCAAATGTGAGAAAAGTGTTTGAAAATTTTACAGTCAAGGAAAAAAGTATACATACTGCAGTGTATCTATATAAAGTAGTGCATATAGACCATTTTCTCGCAAATTTTTGTATTTTCCTCAATAACTTCTGTTATATTTGTTTTCATATTCGTTTTGTTCTTCAAACATTCTTGTTTCTAAATACCTAAAACAATGCTGCAGCATATTTATTAATTTGATGTATGGTGTATGTAGACTTTTATCTTTGACTGTAAATGCTATTTCGTACAGTTTTATAAGGTATAAGCTTACTTACTTACATAATTTATCCTTACAATACTCTAGTCAGGATTAAAATCTGGTTTCCCACGTCACTTGAGTTGTGTGTATTAATTTTATACATGAGTGGGTTGTAGGTCCCAGTCGATTCCGAACGACAGTTTTTTAAGAAACTTTTCATGGCAATTTTTTTCACTCTCAGAGTTTTTGCCAGTAAACTGCTGAGAGAAAGATTCCGAAGAAATTATGTTTTTCATGTTTCCCTTTTGTTTGTTTTGCTTGGGCTGGGGTTTGAACCATGGCCTCACTTCGCTACCTACTATACTACGGCCTCTCCAAAGACTATAGTTCAATTAAAGTTTTGTCAGAATCATAAATTCATATGAGTTTCAATTGGATTTACTTTAAAAATTGAAAAGGATAACCCTTTAATTCTCTCTTCTTCTACGCGTAATTATTTACGTGTTGAGACCAAATCGCCAACATTCAAATCATATTGTCCGACAACCAGTATTCAATTGCTTGGCTATTGCTAGCAGCTCTTCTTCAAAAGTAATTAAAAAAATTCTGTTTTGTTTTGTTTACTTTTAATTTCTTTTCATTTATAATTTGGTCTACACGGCATGTCTACCATTATAAACTATTGAAATATGATCTGCAAAGAGAAGCTCACATTTGCAAAGCTTTTGTTCAAATCGTGCAAACCACCACCACCACCACCACTGCTGACATTTACGACCGCTGTGAACTATAATGAAAAATATTTTTATGATTTTCTTTTCCTTTTTTCATAAAACAAAACTAAAAAGCTTTTGTTTTGTGAATTTAAATTAAAAAAAAATTTAAATTTTTTTTTTCCTTTTTTTTCTAAAAAATACCAACCATAACGAGCATGAATGGAGTTTTAATGCAAATGAAATGAATCCTAGTAGTGTCCTGTCATATGATATGATTTGATGGCGTGTGTATGTTATTTTCGAGTGAAATGTGTTATGGACTATAAATGCATAATTAAAATGATGAGTACCAAGAATTTTGATCATCCCTCGTGATTTTTTGTGGTTTTCAACGTTATTGTGCAAATATTTGTTGATGCTGGTAAAAGTTTATTTTTTTAATTTTTTCTCTCTTTCAGAGATCACATCTTATGCTTGGAAAGAATGCACGTGTTGAGCGTATGATAGTAAAAAAAAGTCTGCTGTTGCCTTGGCAATTGAAAATGATATGTTTGCTTAAGAAATATACAAAAAAAAAATTAAAGGAAGGTACAGTAAAGCTTTTAAAATTATAGTTTTACTGTCTTCCAACATCATTAGGCCTTAATCAAACTGTCATATCTTAATATCACATCTTAAAATATCATTAATAAACCAGAAATTTCTATTTCAAGATTAACTTCCTTCTATTTTCTAATTTAATTTGAAATCTTGTTTTAATTTTAAAGCCACACTTCGGGGCTGAACTACACCATCTATCACCAAGGAAACAATCACATCAATCTCTCCACAGAAAAGAAAAAAAAAGAAAAATAAAAATTAATTAAATTATACGCCTTGCATATGAAAGACAATTTGTTTTGAAAAAGAAAACGTATTTAAAAACCTTTAAATAAATATTGAATTTAATAACTTGATTACAAGCATCAAAAACAACAACAACAACATCTACATCAGCCATAACAATAAATGCAACATGCTGTACCGCACACAAAAAGCATAACAACATTTACATGCAACACGCGTTTAACACGCGACTCTCTAAGTACACATACACAATGAAATGCGTAAAGCTTAGTATGCAAGTGCGTGCCACTTTTCCTTTCCTTTCTATTCTTTTTGTACTTTCGTTCTCCCCCACGCACTCGCATATTTTATATGCAAACACGCACCGGATAATAAGCCAGAAAATTTTATAATAATTTTTGAAGTGAAATTAAATAAATTTAAAAAAAAATTTCTTTTAAATTCATTTTCCCAATATGAATAGAAAATTTTTTCCATTATCCAGAGTAACCAGAATACCGTGCAGTCATATCAAATTATTAGGGTGGTTCAAATAAGGTCCTCCCATAAAAATCAATAAATTTTTTCTGGCAATTTAAAGGCTCTTTGCATGAAATATGCCATCAGACTTAATTTTTCTCTTTTTACCATATCATGTAAAGATTCTCAGGGTCAGTACTCCATGATGAATATTCAATATCTGCTATACTATAGCCTCTGGCCTTAAATCTTTTAAATCTTGTGAAATAACGGGTGATTTTTTAGCTATTATCTTTTTGGCAACACTGGTTTAAACAGATCACGCACGTTTCGTGTTTTGTTTCACTGTCAAACATCTTCAGTTTGGTCTATAATTTAACCATGAATCGTCTTACAAACGAACAACGCTTGCAAATCATTGAATTTTATTATCAAAATGCGTGCTCTGTTAAGAAAGTTCACCGCGCGCTTCTTCCATTTTATGGTCAGTTTACTCGACCCACTGAAGCGGCTATTCGGGCTATTGTGACTAAATTTCGCACCAAATTTACATTGTTGGACATTAAACCACCAACACGCTTACGTAGAGTGCGAACTGAAGAAAATATCGCAGCTGTATCGGCCAGTGTTAATGATGACCATCAATTATCGATTCGTCGCCGTTTGCAGCAATTGGGCCTCTGTTACTCAACAACGTGGAAAATTTTGCGAAAGGATTTAGGTGTGAAGCCTTTCAAAATACAGCTGGTGCTAGAATTGAAGCCGAACGACCTACCGCAACGCAGAATTTTTGGTGAATGGGCTCTTGGAAACTTGGCCGGAGATCCACTTCTTTAACGAAAAATTGTGTTCAGCGACGAAGCTCATTTTTGGTTCAATGGATACGTAAATAAGCAGAATTGTCCATTTTGGAGTGAAGATCAGCCAGAAGCATTGCAAAAGCTACCAATGCATCCAGAAAAAGTCACATTGGACCGTACTCCTTCAAAGATGCTGCGAATCGTAACGTAAGTGTGAATGGTGAGCGCTACCGTGAGATGATCTCCAACTTTTTTTTGCCCAAAAAAAACAAGAGCTTGACTTGCATGACATGTGGTTTCAGCAAGACGGTGCGACATGCGACACAGCACGCGTAACAATGGACTTATTAGGAGGCGAGTTGGGTGAACATTTTATTTCACGTTCGGGACCGGTCAATTGGCCGCCTAGATCGTGCGATTTAACGCCTTTAGACTGTTTTTTGTGGGGCTATGTTAAAGCTCATGTCTATACAGACAAGCCCGCTTCAATTGACGCATTGGAAGACAACATTGAATCATTTATTCGTGAGATACCGGCCGAAATGTTGGAAAGAGTATGCCAAAATTCGACTAAGCGGATGGACCATTTGAGGCGCAGTAGCGGTCAACATTTGCATGAAATAATCTTCAAACATTAAATTATAGGGACCGTACTATCGATTCAAAAAAAGTTTTAATGTATTTTTCTGAATTTTATGTGTTTTTTTTTTGAAAATTTTTTCTATAGCTCTTAAAAAATCACCCATTATGTGGGCTATTTAGTTCGATTTCTGAAATCAAAGTAACGCCAAAAAATTTTTAATCAACAAGTCCATGACCTGGGGTTTGAATCGTGGCCTCACGTCCGATATGCCAACACACTACCAACTAAAAAAAGCTCCCTTTTGACAAACAATGTGACTCTATCGACAAAAAGATCTCCACCCTTATACCTAATACGATAATAAACGCTATCGCTAATATTCAAGTTGTCCTGGAGTCATGAAAAATCCAAATCTAGGGAAGCGTTTGATTCAGAAATCATAGCATCAATAGGTCTATCAAGCGAACAAAAAAAATTGGAATAAAATCTCTCCCACACTTTGTTTTACTTAAATTTATAGATGGAAAGCACTTAATAAAAGACCCTACATATGTATGTCAATGTCAGTTAAAATACTGTAACAGGATTGGTGGCATCAGTTTTTCCTTTTGTGATGGTTTTTTTACCACTTTTTGTACATTTTGTAAATGCTCCAATGTTAGGAAATTTTTTGCGTCAAATCACATAAATCTTCCAAATCATTAAATTCTTCGCTTTTAAACTTCTCTCTCTCTGTGAGAGAGATAAGGATATGTGGTGTTGTGCAACCACATATCGTCCAGTTCGAGGTCTCTAAATGTGGTTATCATACGACTATACAGGGTGGCTGATATATAATGCAACAAAGTAAAGCGCTATATTTTTTTAATTTTTTTTTTAAATTTATTGTTAAAAAGCAAAAAATGTTGGAAATAACATCAAATTTTAGAATCAGTATAGATTTGTTCGAATTGGCCACCTTTGGTACGAATTATGGCCTTCAAATGGCCGACAAAGCCATTTCAGGCTGCACGAAAGTGGCTCTGCGGTATTTTGGCCAATTCCCGGCGAAGCGCCGTCTTGAGATGACCGACACTTTGTTATTTTTTAGTGAGAACCTTACTCTCCAAAATGCCCCAGGCACAAAAGTCCAACGGATTGAGATCCGGAGATTTTGGTGGCCATTGTGCGGTAGAAATGAAGCGAGGAACCTCCTTTTTAAGCCATTCTTGGAACGTCCATGGTCTGCGGCTGAAATGTTTGTCTGCCCAAGGCTTCAATACTGTCTTTAAGACATTTTCCCGATAATATTCGGCATTTATTTTGACCCCACGGTCGATGAATACGAGCGGGGAGCGACCATCGGCCGTTACGGCGGCCCACACAATTACCATCGGCGGCGGTTGAGTTCTGGTGGCCAATCGCAGGTGTAAATTTTCAGCTGACCTCTTTGGCAAGTAAACCCGATCATTTTGTTTGTTCACAAACTGCTCAATTTGGAATGGCTTCTAATCGGAGAAAACCAAATTCGGTAACTGGCCACTTTCGTGCAAGCGAAGTAACTCCTTGGCTCTTTCCAGTCTAACTTTTTTTGTCCATCGGTGAGCTGTTGCACTTTTTGGAACTTTAATGGCTTTAGTCCAAGCTCCTTTTTCTATGTGTGTTGTATCCGTTTTCGCGATATGTTCAGCTCACGAGCAATTTTTCTACCACTGCGGTGTGGATTTCGATCAAATCTGGCCTTCACTTTTAGGATAATTTCTGGTGTTGTTACCGTTTTTTTTTCGTCCACTTTTTGGACGCGATGCTAGTATCACGGTAACGAGCAATGGTACGAGAAACAAGAGATTTATTCACATTTAAATGCTGGAGGGCTCTAACAATAGTCAGAAAGCCAAATATAAAGCAATCACACTATCACGCTTGAATTCCATCACGAATAACTTTTTTTCTGAATGCAATAGATCAAAATACTTTTGTAAGCTTGTAAATAATAAAATAAACTGTCACTGGAATACATCTGTCAGCTGTCAGACGAGCGGTTTACAAATGATAACAACCTGTAGTTGGTTGCAATACATATCAGCCACCCTGTAGGTCTCTGAAATAACTATACTGGTTCTTCCAGCGGAAATTTTCCAAAAAATACAATCCAATGTAGATCATAATACACACCAAACAGTAATTTTTTCATATTCAATAGCTTCTCTACGATCACTTCATCGTTGAAAAAATTAATCAAATTAATTTTAAAATCCAATAAATTTATATTGAAAGCCTGTTGCTTTAGCACCCAATCAGCATATAAAAGAAGGGCAAATTCAAATTCCGAATAGTACTTCATAATGTATCGTAAGATAGGCTCAAGTGTTGAGGACTTTGTTGAATCTATAAATTCTGATTATTCGCCACACTTTCTCTAATAGATAATGCGAACATTACAATGATGCAGTAGTCGATTCTGTAACATTTCTATTCTCTAAAATTGTCTTTCTAATCTTGCCAACACGGACCTTCGAGAAAGTGTTTACTTGCCCTGCAGATCGATGGTAACGGCCGAAATCGGTTGTAATGCTCCAAATACAGGTACGTTTGTTTTTATGCTTTCAACATTCTTCTCTTAGAGCATCTATTATGGTTACTTTGCTTATCGCAAATAATTAGTTGATACGTGTTTAAAGTGAATATTAAAAATCATAAATTTATTTACGCGAATAAATATTCGTAAATCCACCATCCATACTCACGTAAAGGATTTCAAAAATTATATTTTTCATTACAGAGCGGAAATTGAAACGCATTTCCTTAATAAAGAAGAGACCACGACAAACAGGCATGCCAGAGAACATTACAAGGTAGAGTCTCATCATGCCACCACGTACGTACATACATATATTCGGCATTAACCCAAAACCGTTGAACAAACAAAGGCCATTTAACCCCACATTTTATTTATAAACGGTTGATGCTTCCTGATGTTGTTGCTTTTATAGAATAATAATGTTGATGCGACGACGTATGACGACGGATGATGATGATGCTGACGTTTTGGGGGAGATGCTGATGGTGCAATGATGATAACTGATAAGAATACCAGCTGTAATATACGATACGATATGGAGTGTGTCAGCAGCTATGCAACCATTTGATTTAAAACGGGAGGAGAGGCAATATTTTTAATGCATGAAATGATTATTTTTTAAATAATTAATAAAGGAATGTTAAAACATAAAAAAAAATTATAGTCCAAGGGACTAATCCATTTCGAATGGATTAAATTACACTGGAGGTTTAAACACATACCATTGCAGTCATAATAGGAGAGAATAGGTATGGGGTATGGATTACTCTGTAGACAATATTTTTTGGATTACTTTAGAAAATTAACTGAATCGCCGAACACAATGGAATGCTTAAGGACAGCATCTCAGTGACCAGATAAATCGTTACCAAAGTCTTACAAATATCTACGTTAACCTTAGAGTGCCAGTAGGCGTGTTTCTTTGAAACTTCTTTTACGAAAATCCAACGGCGTTTGGGAAAGAAATTGTGTTGAGGAGTAAGCTCTATATGTAGACTACCTATTAACTGTCTTCACTCTAATCATAATTGACGATGTGATTGATCTGTTTGCTGTAGTTGCTAAAGGGTTCGCCAAATAACTTCTTTTTTTGAAAATGCTTTAAAAAAAACTACTGAATATTTTTTTAATAATGGAAAATAATTTCATTCAAATGGCTGCCTCGGCTGGCCATGCAGTAGCCTACACGATCGGTCCAATTTTTAAGCACATTATCGATTGTGTGCAGCTGTATTTCACCAATGGCTTCACGAATATTGTCCTTTAAAGCGTCAATTGTCTCTGGCTTGTAGGCGTAACACTTATCTTTGACGGCACCCCACAAATGGACTATTAACGGTGTCAAATCGCAGCTCCGAGGTGGCTAAACGACATCAGCTTTGCGGCTGATAATGCGATCTTCAACAACAGGGCGCAAAACATCGAGTGTAGCTTCGGCTGTGTGGCACGTAGCGCCGTCCTTTTGAAACCAAATGTTGCCAATATCCTCCTCTTCAATTTTTGTGAACAAAAATTCGTTCAACATGGCCCGATAACGATCGCCATTGCCTGTAACGGCCACTCCTTGCTCAGTTTCGAAGAAAAGTGTCCCAATTATGCTTCTGGACCAAAATCCGCACTAAACAGTGACTCGTTTTGGGTGCGTCGGATTTTCAATGTATTTTCCATTATTAACCGGAAGGATTGTACTTTCAAATAAAAAAGAAATTTCAGAAAATATTCAGTATTTTTTTTTAAAGCATTTTCAAAAAAAAAAGTTATTTGGCGGACCCTTTATAACCCGTGTTCCACCACAATTCGAGTTCATGTTTGATTATTAATTAATTAAAATTAATTAATTAAGATACCTCGTAAAGCTTTGGGGCTTGTCTTGTTTATCTTCCACGCAATTTTATTTCTTGAATAATACTCTCAAGAATGAAAATTCATTCTAGTTAAAATGATACCTAAGCCTCGCAAGGATCAAACAAAAGCGAAAAGTCTTATAGGCCTATTAGTCGTTTACCAACACAGACTTAGTGTAGCAGGAGTGTGTTGGCTTATTAGACGTGATGTTACGTTTGAAACCTCTAGTCAGACATCTCGAACAAACCGAAGTGTAAAAAAACATTTCTACTCTGACTTCCTCTCCAGATTTCTAGAATAAACTCGGAAAGTAAGTGAGCGAACAAAAATTTGTACACGTAACATTCACTGGACGACGCGAATCTTGACCCTACGTTTGTATAAATTATCAAGTTGTACATCATTGTTGCCGTAGCCTAGTAGGTAGTGTGTTGGTTTATTAGACGTGAGGCCACGGTTCCAGACAGACTGAAAAAATATTGCTTCGATGTCTTCCTCTCAGCAGATTTCTGGCAAAAACTCTGAGAATAAATAAAATTGCCTCAAAATCTGTCGTTCGAAGTCGACTTTAAACTGCAAGTCCCGGCACTCATGTATAAAATTAACACACACAAGGGAAGTGGTGTGAGGAACTAGGTGGTAATCCTGAAAATAATGTAAACAAATTGAATTTTAATGGCTCTGGTTGACCGTGTAAAAAGACAAATTAAACTTAAATTTTCCACTTACAATTGCCTTTAGGAGGAGAACTAATTAAAGCACTTTCTAGCACTAATCCTAATCAGCTCAGTAGGGAAAATACATCCTTTTGCTGCACCTGTTATAATTGTAACCGTTTTCTTGAAAATAATATAAACAAACAAGAATTTAATGGCTTTGGATGGCCAAGTAGAAAAACAAATTCCACTTAAATTTTCCACATCCAAATGCCTTATGGTGTCAACTAATTAAAGCACTTTCTAACACTAATCCTAATCACCACAGTAGTAGTTTGTTTATAATGTTAACTCTCGGCAATACAAGAATGCATTATCATGTTCACATATAGGTTTTTAGAACGTTAATTTTTTATTTTATCCTGCTGTATCACCGCTGCTTCAACGCATGTATGCAGAAAAGAAAGTATAACAGGGAAAACATGGAGAAAATCTTTTATACGCACCTCATGCGTCTTAACCATAAAATAATAAAAAAACAGACGTAATAAGTTAAATCATAAATAAGTTACTGTGTGGCATACACATACACATACACTTTCATTTAAACTCATACAAATATAATGTGAACACAACGATTTTCTTCCGTAACCTAATTTTCACCCTGCTGTGCTACAAATTTAATAAAAAAACATTTTTTTGTCGCTTTTTATTGTTTTTATTTTTAATTTTATTACAACATATAATTCTGTCTGTGTTGTTGTTGTTGTTTTCTATTTTTCTAGCAACTCATTTAAAAAGTTCGCACTACAGAAAGAAAAAAAAAACCATACAAAGAATAGATGTTGCACGGTTGCTGCATGTCCTTAGGGAGTAAAACCATCTACTTTTACTTACACATTCATTCATTCATACATTCTCTCATACACTCATACACTCATACATTCATTCATTTATTCATTCACTGCATTACTGCGTTTTATGAAATAATTGCTGGGAGAGAGAGAGATAGAGAGAGAGAGTGAGAGTGTGCTGCCGCGCTCCTGTAATATTGCCTTACGTTACTTGGCAATAATTTTCTAGAAAATTTTATTTCACACAGTTTATGTATGTATGTATGTCTGTACATGTGTGCGTATGTTCTGTGCTAGTAGTACCGTAGCATGTGGTGGTTTTTACTTTAATATTAATTTGTTTTACAAATTTTTATATATGCTGGGAACATTGTGCAGCAAAAAAAGGAAACAAATTTTCCATTTCTATCCTGTTTGCCTTTTGTATGTAGTCAGTCGGCTTTTTCCTTTGCCTTCTCATCTTCTTGCACCACTTTTTCGCAATTTCAATCGTAATTACTTTTCAATTTTTTTCTTAACTGCTGCTGTAAGTCAGTTGTACTTGAAAAAAATCCATTTTTGAATTGCCTTTCCCTTGATTGTGGTTTAATGCGTGGGAAATGTTTGTTTAAATGGGATTTTCTTCCCATTTTTAAAGGTCTTGTTTGGTGGCATGTTCATGCCACGAGCAGATCACCAATGAAGTTATCAATTTCAGCATTGTTGCAGTCACAATCTATTCATCCATCCACCCACAATTAATTGAAATGTTGCGTTAAGAAAAACATTTTTTTTTAATTTGTTGGGAAAAATTTTTTGTGAGAAAATTTTCACTGCTGTTTGTGATCACAGAGATAATTGGTTAATGCTAATGGACAGCATTAGTTTCGGGAATTCAATGAAAGAAATGAATTGGAAAATCAGAAAAGATTTTCATTGCAAAAGTGAATTCAGGAAGTAGGCAGACATAGTTGCAAACCCCTGGTCAGACATCTCCACCAAATAGAAATATGAAAAATATTTCTTCAGCGACTTCCTCTCAGCAGATTTCTAGGAAAAACTCTGAAAGTAAAATTGTCATGAAAAAAGTTTCTCAAAAAGCTGTCGTTCGGTGTCAACATTAAAATTAGTAGACTTCACCACCCATGTAAAAATTAATGCTCACAATATAAGCGGTGCCTAGCCCTTCCTAAAGCATTATAATGACCCACCAGGTAAATACGTAAGTAGGGGTCTTATGTGAATTGCTCACTAAAGCTAAATTCTTCGTATGTTGTTTGGTAACTTGTAACACCCAGTTGAGAAACGAAATATGGAATAATGAATAATTCAGAGAGACTACACAGAATTGGCTTGATATGGACAAATTCAGAACAAAATTTGCATTCTGACAGGCTATTCTTTAAGGAACAAAATCGTATCTCACACAGGAGACTGTCCTCAGAATGCACACGATCGGAGGCTGAGAATATCTTACAATGTCTTCTACAGAAACTGTAATAATAAGAAAGAAGAGGAGACTATGAAACATATCCTCTGGTACGAAAGACCTATTGATGCCATTATACATATATGGAATATAATGCCTATCAAAGTTACATTTCGTTTTGATATCCGATCTGAAATTTGAACCGTGGCCTCACGTCTAATAAGCCAATACAGTATCTACTAGTCTACAGCGACTTCGCTATTTCTCACGGTGCTGACCTATAAATCAGACTTTATTTAACCGATGGCATCTATTAGGTTGTGTTTAAGGACCACTGTGAATTATGGTTTATTCGCGTACCATGGCGGCTTAAGAAAACCCATCATGAAAAGGTGTAACGGGGTGAAATCTCACGTTCTGCATTGGACGCTCTATATCTAAAAGTGGATTGCGAACGCCGATTGGTATCGTCTCAAATTTGATAATTTTGCTTGTTTACGTACCCGTTCCTCCAGCAATAGGCCTCATCGCATGATGATTATTGCATGAAAATTAGCGTTGGTTGCCCACTGCCATTCAGAACCGATTCAACAAATACACGTCGTTGCTTATGACGATTTGCCTTCAGTTCCTGGATCAGTTTCCATGCGAGCAGGCCTTAATCATGACGTAAAAGTCAATATGTTGTGGTCTGCGAAAGACCAAGTTCTTGTGAGCGACGCGGAAGCTTCTGCATTGGATTCTCTTGAATGCTCTCACAGACAGACGAAGATGTTTTTGGCAGATAATGTGTTTCAAATGTCAAATTTTACTGGCGATCGTTTATTGCACCATATTGTACTCGACGTATCGATATCGATTGCGGTACTTTGGCTGAACAGAACACCTATTGAGTACAACAATTTTATTATTTCCAGGTGCTGTTGAATGCTATATTTGTCCATGTTGAGATGGAAAAATGGACTGAACAAATGACTACTAACATATTAGATGTAGCCTTAACAGGATGTTTGTTATCAACTGTCTAAGATTGGAAGTCGCTATTGGAATACTCTACAATTCATGGTAGGAAAGCCTTGTTAAAGGGTATTGAAAGCATTGATTACTAAACCAGCTTTGTATGTGCCGAAGTTTCAGTTTAGTTCAGCATTGGAGCATCAGTCTGGTGTAAAGCAACTGCTTTTATATCAGAAGCTGTTGAACGAATTCAAGTAGACTTTCACGTCAATTCAAGCGTTTGGATTATGCGCACGATACATACAAAGAAAGTAGCAAATTTGTAAAGTTTAGTGATTGCCAAACAGCTTAGTATGTGAATATATGCCGAACTTTTAGTTCAGTTCTGTACTGGAGCATCAGTCTATCATTCACAACACTGAATGGAGTAGAGGAACTACCTTTCCATATGCTAGACCATATCAGAATCCGTTGAACGAATTCAAGTAGACTTTGACGCTAATTCGTTTGGATTATTCGAACGATACATACAAAGAAAGTAGAAAATTTGGAAAGTTTGGTGAGTATATGTACATAAATACATACATAATTGATCATTACAACCCTGCAGTCATGATTAAAACCTAGCTTCCCACACCACTTATGTTGTGTGTGTTCATTTTATACATGAGTGACGGGACCTACAGTTTAAAGACGGCCCCGAAACTTTTCATAGCAATTTTTATTTACTCTTCAGAGTTTTTGCCGCAAATCTGCTGAGAGGAAGAAGCCGAAGAAATATTTTGTCATATTTCCATTTGGTCGAGATGTCTGACCTGCGGTTTTAACCGAGGCCTCACGTGTAATAAGCCAACACACTGCCTACTAGACTACGGGTAAAATAATTTTATTATTTGCACGTCCTGTTGAATGCCATATCCATCTATGGTGACTGGACAAAACGGACAGAATAAATGACAATAATTTGAGAGATGTAGCTTCAACAGGATGTCAAATTTCACCCGTCAAGTTCGGAAGTCCCTATTGAAGGCTCTAAGATTTATGCTAAGTATTGAAAAATTCAGAAGTAAAATATCTTTGTATGTGCAAAGATGTTGAACTTGCAGTTAAGTTCAGCACTGGAGCATCAATCCATCATTCATACCAATGAATGGAGTAAAACAAATGTTTTTACATATTGTTACGTTTTTATATTTTAAAAACTTTTAAAATATGAGCTCGTAGATTGCAAATAAAATAAAAATAAATTTGTCTTTATTTTTAATTAAAATTCTTTATTATTCTTACAATTCCGTGTGCCATTGTTCACAACTTTATGTAAACAACAACAATTGCTTTCTTTTGTTATTCCTCTGTTTATCCACTTTGCATAAACAATAACAATTACTAGACAATTATTCGACAGATCTTTGTAACGGAGATCTTCCAACCACGATTACTCTCTTCAAACACACCGCGTCTTCAAACAAGGCTGACTGAACTTCATTAGCTTACTCGCCTGCCTTACCTTGCCGTTTGTATGGCAGAGTAAACAGTCTGATTAATGTTCTTGAAGGTGAATGTTCGTGGATTCGCCTTCTCGAAATCTCTGTAAATGTAAACATCGTTCTTTATGTGGAAAGTTTGGTGAGTATTGTTGGACTAAGAAAGTCGCCGAGAAAACAGAAACAAGCGATTACGTAGATATCGATTGCTGAGCAATCGTACATATATATACCTGAACAATTTAACAGTTTTTTTCACGGTAATTCAACAAGGTAGTGGTGATTTCTTATTATTTTTCTTTTTTAATTTCGCATTTAACTTCTTTTTGTTTCTCGTTTTTTTTCCTACTGCATACGCTTCATTTTTTCCATGCGTTCTTGCTGTTGATTACAAAATTATACCCAATGGAGTTAGCAGAACGCAGTACATACAACGCTCTAAGCATGTGTTAGTTGTATGCGTAAGCCTATTATCCGGTTGTATGTATGTATACTTTTACTACAAACCAGCCATGATCAAAAGGAGGTTAACTATAGTTTTAAGCAAAACTCACACAGTTCACTGACTATGTGTGTGTGTGTGTGAGTACATAAGTGCCAGGATTTGTAAGTGCGTTAAGTGCTTTTCAAAAAAGAAGCCATAAAAAATGCCGGGGCATTGTCAGGTATTTTCTCACACTCGCTAACAATGTGGCATGCAGAGAATCAAGGAAAAAAAGTAGAATCTACGCATTGCAACATGCTGTCATAAACATATTGTTGTTGGTTGAATTTGCAGACTAAACAACAAAGCAAAAGGTTAGAAATTAGGCACAAAAAAATTAATAAAGACATCCTGTAGTGCTAAATATTATGCGTAGATAATCTCTGGTTAAGAGTCCATAACGAAAACTAAACATAATTGGCAGCAAATCTAGTTTTAAGGAAAAATCTTAATTGATTAGAAACCAAACAGTTTTTGCTTTCGAAAACTATTTTTTGAGTCATAATGAAGGGTAGAACAGATTCAAAATTCCTTGCTTATTTTAAATCCATTGTTTAAAGTACTTGAGAGAGAGAAAGAAGGAAAAAATGAAAACTAATTTACAAAAGAAAATTTTGCTTTAAAGCCTCTCTAAAGGGAAAACTGCGTTGTTAACCTCAACCATAAACAATAGGTGGTAAGAACAGCAGCAGCATATAAGAACATCAAAGGCAACCAAACATTTTTTTATATGATGATGGATTTTAAATTATTGTTCAGTGTGGATTGTACTACGGTTTGGCTTATTGATTTTCTATCTCTGAAGCCACCACCTCCACCAGGGAAAAGGTAAAAGCACCACAAAAACCAAAAAATTTGTTTAAAAAAATGGAACAATATTCAGCATATGTTGACAAAAGTGGAATTTATTTGCCATAAAAACATATTTTTGTTGAGCACATTTTTTGCCATAAAACATATGAAATTGTTTGTGAAATCTTGTAAAATTTAAAGCCAACATGATATGGAAACATGCTACTTTGACATCAATGGCAAAGAGTTATCGTTTTGTAGACGTATTTGTACATTAAATAGTAGTTCTAAGCCTAGTAGTATACCTCATGGTTTTCATTCATTTGTTATGTTTTTGTCTTTTAAAATCGTTTAAAATATGAGTTTGTAGATTAAAAATAAATAAAAATAAAAATAAATTTATATTCAGTTTTAATTAAATTCTTTATTGTTCGCACAATTCTGTGTATCACTGTTCACAACTTGATGTAAACAACGACAATTTGCTTTGTTTGCTATTCTTCTTCACACTCTTCACTTCTTCACTTCTTCACTTTTTTTATAACGGAGATCTTCAAACCACGATTACTCTCTTAAGCACACCCCGTCTTCACACAAGACTGACTGAATTTTTACTGACTCCGTTGCCTGCTTTGTCTTGACTTTTATATGTCAGGGTGAACAGTCTGATGAATGCTCTTGAATCTCTATAAATGTAAACATGTTGTTTACGTTATTAGGGTTTGTGTATTTTGTTTACATTTGTTCTTGCAGTGTTTATTGTTGCATTTTTGTTAACTTGTTCATCACTTTTTTATACTGGGTTATTGTTGGTACATTTTTGTTTACTTGTTAATCATGTAAACAATTTCATTGTTTTTTTTTTGTAGCTTTTGTTTACGATTTAAACGATGTGAATACAAAACACCATTTTCATAACAATACGTTATAAACCTGGTCGAATAATTAATAATTATTAAGAAGCCATGAGGCTTCAGTTCAAATCCCAGCTCAGACCTCTCCAACAAGACGAAGTATGAGAAAATATTCTTTTGGCGCCTTCCTCTCAGCAGATTTCTTTCTAGCAAAAACTCTGAAGAGTAAATAATAAAATTTCCATGAAAAAGTTTCTCAAAAATCTGTCATTCATAATCGACTTTAAACTGTAGGTGCGCCACTCATGTAGAAAATTAACACACACAACATAAGTGGTGTGAGAAGCTAGGTTGGAATCCTAACTGATGGGTTGTAATGACCAATTACGTACGGTTAAAAAATTGCCGAAATTTTTTAACTAATCCGTTTTCGTTGAAAATCTTTATAGTTTCCTTGATGTTATGACGGTATTTTGCATTGGTTAAAAAATTTCTGAAATTGAACTGAATTGTGGCCCTGCACAGGCCCACAAAGGTATGCATCCGATTTACAAATTTCTGAACCAAAGCAAAAGACGGTCTTAAAATCGAAGAAAGATGTCAGACAATTATAAATATTTTTTAACCAAGACCGTCTTAAAATCGAGGAAAGTTGTCAGACAATTACAAAGATTTTCAACGAAAACGGATTAGTTAAAAAAATTTCTGAAATTTGTTATCCGTATACTTCTGTGGCTATGTGTATGTATGTATTTATGTATGTTTAAATAAAATATTGTATATGTACCTCGTATCATACAAAATGTTACACCTTAGTACACATCCACCTTAAGCAGGGTGTTCCAATACTCTACTTAACTGCCTTAAATTTTTCAGATTTCATATTTTCATTCAATTTATGGTATTTTTCTTTTGTCGTCTTTTAGCCAATTTGTTAACAAAATAATTTTAATGTAAATTTCATATGTATGCTGTTTTATTATGGCTTTTCACAAAAAATAACACCAAAAAAAAAGAAAAATAGATCTGCTGTAAAGCCTCCCAAAGAGTAAAAACAAAAAAATTTAAATAAAATCACGCTGAGTAACAGAATACTTTCACAAATGATTTCCAAAAGCTTCGTGTCTCTACAAATAGAATAGAAACTCCACAACACATAGGTGGTAAATATTTTATTAAAAATTCTTCTTTTTGTTTTCATTTTTAATATGCGTTGTTGGCTGGTGGCTGGAAATTTTAAAAAGCAGCCGACACTTACCTACTCACTTAATGGGTCATTACGTTCTTTTAGTCAGGATAACAACCTAGTTTTTCATACCACCTGTGTTGTGGACTTTAATTTTATACATGACTGGCGGGACCTACAGTTTCAAGTCGATTCCAAACAACAGATTTTTGAGAATCTTTTCATGGCACTTTGAATTTATTCTCAGAGTTTTTGCCAAAAGACAGCGGAGAGGAAGTCGCCTAAAAATCATTTTTTTATGTTCCGTTTTAGATAAGTATGGCCGGGTGTTGTAACAGTGCCCTCAAGACTAATAAGTCAACACACTACCTACTAGAATACGGCGGCTTCTACACAACGTATAGTCTGCTGAAACTAACCGGACATTTGGCAGAATACTGCAGACTGAAAGAACACTTGATCAGAATGAAGACCGCGCTAAACACAAAATATAGATCCTGTAATGATGTGAATGACTTTTCAGGACATTTACTCTGAAAATGCATCCCAGACGGAAACATCTGGGTACATATCAAGTGTTGAGCACGCCTTTTGACAGGGGGCTGTAGCCTCAAGAACAATTGTTTGGGATTACGATTGCCTCGAATCCATATGTTGACTCTGTACTAATGATAATGAATCATCGGTACACATATTTGCAATTGGTCAGCCAGTAACTCATCCAGAGGACTGATAACAGAGCACCTGTGAGAATATTGTCCTTATTGACCCTAAGTTAACATCCAAAGGTTTATCACGAGACTCTTCAAAACAGGGACTTCCGAACTTTGTCAGCTGCCGATGACCATTTTGTTGAAGCTGTGTACATCTGGGAAATTACTTACATACATACATAGTTAGTCACTACAACCCCTCAATCAGGATTACGACCTAGCTTCTCACACCGCTTATGTTGTGTGTGTGTTAATTTATATACACTAGTGGCGGGACCTACAGTTAAAAGTCGACTCCGAACGATAGATTTTTGATAAACTTGACAATTTTATTTACTATCAGAGTTTTTGCCAGAAATCTGCTGAGATACAGTCGTCGAAGAAATATTTTTTCATATTTCATTTTGATGTCTGAGCTGGGGTTTGAACCGTGACTACGGCGATTTCCGTTTGGCAGAGAGCTGTAGCCTTAAGAAACAATTGTTCAGAATTGGAATTGTCTCGAACCCAATATGTTGATTCTGTGATGATGAGGCAGTAGACATACTTGAAAAGACATCAGTTCGTACTAGAACGGATAATCTATTAGCATATCGTCCCTGTTGACACCGACTTAGCATCCTAAGGTTTATCATGACTATGTCTAAATATGTATAGGATATATAGACTCTACAAAACGGGGACTTGACAAAGCCTAAGGGCAATTTGTTTGAAGGTGTGTACATCTGTCAAATTAGTCGTCACTTATTGAATGTTTTTTTTTTCAAATCACCGTAGATGGAATACCATTCAAAAATACGTGCAAATAATAAAATTCTTTATCTGTTTGGGCAACATATCGCGTACTTGACCTTTTTTACGTCCATCCTAATATTCCTACAGAGAGGATTATTCGCTATGTGGTGGATAAATTCGAGTCCGCTAGTTTAGCAAACGATCAACCAACTTCCGTTATTGTTCGAAATTCAAGATCTGTCTAAAACATGGAAGAGCGTCCAATAATTTCGAAAAATTTACTGTTTGGTGTGGATATTTTGCTGGTGGCTACATCCGTCCTATGTCTTTGAGAACGAAAATAGCCACGTTCAATAGCGAGTTGATTATCAACTTTATTGAATTGAATTACGTCGGCATCAATGACGTAGTCTAGTAAGTAATTTTTTGACTTATTAGATGGGAGGCCATGCTTCAAATCACAGATCAGACAACTCTAAAAAAAAGACACATGAAAAAATATTCTTTCCAGCGACTTTCTCTCAGCATATTTCTAGCAAAAACTCTGAGAGTAAATAAAATTGAAATGAAGAGTTTCATAAAAAATCTGTCGTTCGGAGTCGATATTGAACTGTAAGTCCCGCCACTCATTTATAAAATGAACACATAACATAAGTGGTGTCAGAAGCTAGTTTGTAGTGCTGACTGAAGGGTTGTAATGTATGTATGTATGTATGTATGTATGGATGTCAATGATATATGATTTCAAATGTGTGCCATACCACTCATGCCACAATGGATATTCTGCAAGAGAAATTTTAGGGCATGGTCACCGCACGACGTGCTGAGAGATCGTGTGATTTGTCCCCGATAGACTATTTCTTGTTCAGTTTTCTTAAGTCGCAGTTGTTTGCGGATACACCACAAACGACAGCGGTCATCAAAGCCAACATAACCCATGCCATCGATTAAATTCACCTGATTTATATACTATATTCGGGGAAAATTGCTTATTTAGGATATGTTCCATAACTCTGACACATGACACAGAAATCATTGAAATTATTCCAAAATAAATGGAAATTAATGTAAAAAGAAACACAATGAAATAAAAAAATAAACAAACCAAGGTAATAAACAAAGTTTAAAATAGGAATTTCTGAAAAACATTTTTTCAACATCACAAGTCAAGACATACAGGACAGAAATTGGTTTCCTTTAGAAAATACGACGAAAAAACAAGAGACAGGCTCAACAATAATTTTCAAGATGACATAAAGTTTGATGATGATGATGACGGTAGGCGCCTCATACCAAACTGAAGGAACATTTCAAGAAGAAAAAAAAATATGCTTCAACAGATTGTATTGTTTTTCAAATTTTTTGGTTTTTTTTTTGTTATAAATTTATTACAACAACTGTAAATAACTAAATAATGAGAAAATCTAAAACAAAAGACAAAAGGAAGAAGAAGGAAAAACACCAAAAACAGGGGCATCATCACTTGAAGTCAATTACATAATTACATTGTATCTTAAAGGGACAAAAAGTTTTAAATTACGATGGAATACAATCATCATCATAAGGATAACATAAGGTTTTCTAATGTAGGTCCTGCTGCCTGCTGCTGCCCCTGCTGCTGTCATCTACAGACACAACACAAATACACTCATTTACTTTCATTTATTTATAGAGAGCCAGTCATACATTTAGTTACACGTACACATAAATTATACGGAGGTTTTTTGTTTTTTAGTTTGTCTTCGGTATTCTTGTTTGAAGCAGGAAAAATAGAACAGAGAACAGAGAGCCGGTGAATATAATTTAGACAAGAGAAATACAAGATTTATAAAGAAATATTGGGTACTACTACTGCTGCTGCTACCAGAGTTCATTTATTTGTTGTTGTTGTTTTTTTTTCATTACATTGTTTCTTTATGTATCTTTTGTTTTAGTTGTTGTTCTTGTTGCTGTTGTTTTCTGTGCCTTTTTTGACATCTTCTACCTGTAGGTAATATTTCTATACTTTCTTTAAATCATATGGGATAGAAACCTAAGCAACAGGTTTGATGAAGATGTGTTATAAAGTAGGATTTAAGTAACCTGTAAGGGCATAATAGAGAATACCGCGTTCAGCAGCCCCGGTGGGGACTGGGGCGATATGCGCCAATATGCAACGTCCGTTGGCTGGTGGATGAAGAGATTCACGATGTTCATAATAATTGGGAAGATGGAGAATTTAGCCGGTTATGAAGCATGGTCTGAACTACTTGTGATAATATAGAGGTCAGCAGGTTATTAAGTACGATCTGAAAAACCCGTTTATACTTAGTAGAATACCGAGTTCAAAGCTGCAGTGGCTTGTTGCTCTTGTCGAAAGATTTTTATTGGGACCACAAACTGTACTCTGCAATGTAACATACATTGGCTGGCGGTTGAAGAGGGTCACGGTGATCGGAATACTTGGGAACATATACTGATCGTCCAGTTATAAAGTACGCTCTGAGTAACCCGTATACACATTGTAGAACACTGAGTTCAGAAGCTGTTGTTGCTTCTTACTTTTGTCTTAAAATGTTTAATTGTTAGTGGGGTTTTAGATCATAAACAGTACTCTGGATATGCAACATAGCGGTGGTTGAAGAGGGTCGCGATGATCAGAGTACTTGGGAAGATAGAGAGTTCGGTCAGTTATAAAGCACGATATGAGTAACCCGTAACTGCGTAATAAAATTCAAAGTTCAAAAGCTGCTGTAGCTTGTCGTAAAATATTCGACTATCTGCGAGAATTGGGACCATAAACTGTACTCTGGGTATGTAACACACGTTGGCTGGAGGTTGAAGAGACACATGATGATTAAAATACGTGGGAAGATGGAGTATTCATACATACACAATTGGCCGTTACAACCCTTCAGTCAAGATTACGGCCTAGCTTCTCACACCACTCATGTTGTGTGTGTTAATTTTATACATGATGGTCGACTCCGAACCACAAATTTTTGAGAAACTTTCCATTGCAGTTTTATTTACTCCCAGAGTTTTTGCCAAAAATCTGCTGAGAGAAATTCTCCGAAGAAATATTTTTTCACATTTCGTCTTGATGTCTGACCTGATTGAATCGTGGCCTTGCGTCTAATAAGCCAACACCCTACCTACAAGACTACGGCGATACTCCATAGGGTATTCAGTCGCTTATAAAGCACAATCTGAGTAACCCGTATATGCATAGTAGAATACCAAGTACAAAACCTTTAGTATAAAGCCACACTTGTCTTATAATGTTCTATAGTTAGTGGGGGTTGCGACCATAAACTGTACCCTGCTTACGGAATATACAATTCACAATGATCAGAATAATTGGGAAGATGCAGAGTTTAGCAGGTATTAGTTTACTGGCAGCTTCCCCTGCCAAGGCTTGTAGTGCGTTGCTGCATCTACTCTCATTCGACTTGGACCATAGCGGTCATAGTGAAATAACACTATTTTTCTCTAGAGTATGAAATATTATCTATCGTATTTTGGGTGCAACAGTTCTTGTTGATGCTATTTCAGCATTTTTTTATGTTCACATGTGGCTTACATATGTATCTCTCTGAGTTAATTGTGGTGTGAATCCCTCTCCTTTTGCTACCTTGCGGATTCCAACCGATTTGCGATTGCGATTGACACCTTCGAGTATCCTCCATATTTTATAGGATTCACAAAAGCCACGATATAGCAATTCTACCAGACAGTCAGGCTGCCATTCGACCCTTATGAGATTAATTCGAAGATAGTATGGACTATCTGGGAAAGTTGAATCAACAAAAATAAAGTTATTCTCTACTGGGTTATCCAGATAGTGTGCGAATTCTCAGCAATGAGTAGGCAGAATACCTTTCGAAGAGAGGAGCTTCCTCGCCTTTGATGAGGCCCTTCTGTGTGGTGGGGACAGTTTTTTAAAAAGGTATGGTGAACGAAAAGAAAGTTAAAGAGATGGAAATGTTCTTTACTAAGAGACTGGGTTTGATGGAAATAAAACGTTTGTTGGAAAATTATAATAAGAGACGATCTGAGTCAAGCATCATAACCTGAGGTTGGTAATCCGTCTTTTGACAGGGGTACTATAGAGCCAGGGTGCCCTTATTCAGAATGGTGTGTAGATTCATGGACCGATGTGTAGATTCATGGAAAACATTTTTGAAAACTACGGGGCATTAATGCATCACTGAGTGAAACATCTGGGTATATATCAGGTGCTAGGCAGGGACACCGAGCAGAATTTTAAGTTTATAAGGGGAATAGGCTTGGAGGAGATCGTATGGTCGCAGTACTGAGGTTTCTCTTCACGATGATAATGTAATATAATCGTATGACGCTTATGTTGGTTTCAAGCCTCTGGGATTTCTGTGAAAGTGAATAAGGTGACAACTTGGGCCGTACTAAATAGAAATTTTGCAAACACTGTCCGGTGTTTGAAACGTAATTGAACGAGTCAACTAAAATGAGTTATTCTCCACTGCTACCTAGAAAGGAAAAATTGCAGTTGGAGAACTATGGGATCCGAGGTACTTACGTACCAGAAATATCATAAAATGCCTTTTATTTGCTTATGGTTTACAGCAGAGAGGACGGTTTTAGACTAGTGGTCATATTTACTACCTTAAAAATTTTGTTAAGTTAAAAAATGAAAAAAGAAACCACCAGAATTTACCGAATATGACTCTGATCATGATATGGTAAGCTTTGCTACAGTTTGAAGCAGTTCCAGGCTGGTAGAGAGGATGATACATACATACCTAATTGGTCATTGCAACGCTTTAGTAAGGATTACCAGCTACCTTCTCACGCCACTGATGTTGTGTGTGTTAATTTTATACATGAATGGGGGACCCATAGTTTAAAGTTGATTCCGAACAACAGATTTTTGAGAAACATTTCATGGTAATTTTATTTCTTCTCAGAGTTTTTGCCAGAAATCTGCAGAGGATGATCAGTCACTGGAAAAGAGAACGCCATTACAGAAACATTTTCTGTTACCAATGTTTTGATTGTGAAAAGTTTCTCTTTTTTGTGTATCGCCAGCACTTTGGACTTCAGAATTAATTCTTATACGCTATCCTTCCCCTATTTAACACAAACCGAACTGTGTTAAATTATTATTGCTTTCGTTTCGTTTGTTTTTTTTCATTTATTTCTTTAAATGAATGTTTTCGATGTTTGACTGTTTGCTTGTTTAGCTCTTGAACTGAAATTAGTTACAATTGGAAACATGTTTCTTCGATTTCCTTTCTATATTTTCTTCTTTTTTTAATTTTCTTTTTTTATAGTCTCCTGTAAATATTTATGTGTTCAAGTACAAGATATTAACGCTGCTTCCAAGTAATGGTAGAGACATTAAATTTTTTTCTTTTCTTAAAATTTAATTTCTTTACGGACTTTAAGGGATATGAAGAGAGAAAGAGAGAGAGAGAGAGAGAGCATAGAATGCATGTGTGGTAAAACAATAGCAACAGTTTTAGTAGCTGTTGCCACCACAACATGAACAGCAACATTAAAGGTAATATTAGATTTCAAACAACACCCCTGTGGTTGCAACATCATTTTCTAAGCAGCATGCATACATGCACAGCACATAGACTAACTGTTTAAGATATGGGTACAGATGATGATGATGATCGTCTTTATTGTCATCATTTACACTCTTTAACTTGGTTTGAACTTTAAGGCGAAAAGGGTTTTAGTTCATTATTTTCCCTTGCAAACCTGCATGCGTTTGCAAATTTATTTCAAAGAAATCAAATTGGGTCTCCAAATTTCTTTGCATTTTAAATCGCTTGCATTTACTATTTCTTACCCCCAATATTTTTTTCTTTGAGGCCATAATTTCCCATTAATGTGACATGTTTTTATGCTTCTTGTTTGGTTTATATTCCTTGGAAAATTTATGACTTTCACTGGCTGGAAAGCGAACAACCAAGAGAAGGCGGTCCTCTTTGCTTTCTTACTATCACTGTCTAATATTTCCAGAGAGTTAATGTTTTTTTTTTCAAATGTTTATTTTAAAATTGTCGGCTAATTTTAGTTCACCTTTTATTGCTTTTCTTTTATTGTGGTGGCTGTCTTACCTTCGTTCTTTTTTGGTAGTTCTTTTTGGCCTAATGTTGCCGTAATAGTTTCAACATCTATTCATTGGTTCTACTCAAAGGCAACCACCTGGGGTCTGAGGTTTTCTTCAATTCAATAGTCAGTCGGCTCTTCTTCTACTTCTTCTTCTGTATAATGGACGGAACAAAAGAAATTAAAAATTTTCTTGTGGTTAATTTCTGTGGAGTTTATATTCGAAAAAACTGTGAGAAACAGGTGTTGAAGAGACAAGTAATGGTCGTTTTGGAAGTCAATTGAAGAAGACCACAGGCATAGAAGAGCGCCCATAATTTAAAAATGTTTCTTAAGATTTTCAAAAAATTTTTTTGGTTATAAAATTTAAATTTATGAACGAACATTGCTTTTAGGGAAAGTAATTTGTTAAATTAAAAAAATATTTTTATGTTTCGCCCATAATTACAGTTTATTGCTAAGGCTTTAAAAGCAATAGGGGCCACCCAAAAGTTTTAATTGTAGTGTGATCGATTTATTAACACTTTTCAATATCTTGGGTGGTCATCTGGCTGCAGCTGTATGCAAAAGCTTTTCATGAAAGAATTTTTCATAATGGTTCGCTATCTCTTCATCAAATGAGAAAATAATTTTGGGTCACCTAAGGGTCATAATTGTAGTTCAAACTTTGCTATTGAAAAAGCATTCAATCCATTCCATCCAAATCGACCAGCTCCGAGGTTTATTCTGCTACTCAATAGAATTTTTAGTTGGTTTGGGAATATGTCGAGTATGTTTTCTGTCAATACTTCTCCATTGTACGGCCATCAATCCATTAAGTCTTCTTTTGAGTGCTTCCAAGTTTTAAATTTAAAGAAAACAAAGCCGAAGTGAAATATCACCGAAAGAAAAGACCCATTGACGTCACTGTGTGTGAAACTTAACATCGTTCAAATGTCTGCCATGGTTGTGACATTTTAAGAGTGAAAAATGTAGTAGCTAGGGTTTGTGTGGTGGATGATACAAATTTGTTGACTTCACGGAGTAGCAATTGGGCATAACTGGTGGTTCATTATGAAGTATTTTTGATTTGGATTTGCATTTTCATCCCAACTCACGCAATAATTAAAGGGCATTAATTGCGATGTAGTCTAGTAGGTAGTGTATTGGCTTATTAGACGTAAGGCCACTGTTCAAACCCCAGGTCAGACATAAAAACGAAATATGAAGAAAATATTTCTTCGGCGCATTCCTCGCAGCAGATTTCTGGCAAAAACTCTGAGATTTTTCTCAAAAATATGTCGCTCGTAGCCGACTTTAAACTGTAGGTCCGGCCACTCATGCATGAAATTAACGCACACAACATAAGTGGAGTGAGAAACTAGGTTGGAATCCTCTCTGAAGGGTTAGGTTAGGTTAGGTTAGCGTGGTAGCTTTAATTTACCACAGGTGAACGCAGTCTCTGTACTGACCATGTTCCTCCGATCCAAGGAGGGGGAAGTTGGTCAGCGCAAGGGCTGCATCTCTGAAGGGTTGTAATGACAAGTTATGTATGTTATGATGTAATCAAAACTCCCTCTATTCACTTTAGTACAATAGTTTCAAACATTTAGTGAAACATTTGCCATTGCCGACTATGAATCGTTTAACCAGCTCAGAACTCAAGAAAAAAGTTAAAAGTTACTACGAAAAGGTGATTCAAAAAGGCCTTCTTTTGAGCATTATGCGGTGATTATGACAATCATAATCGACCCACCATGCAAGTAATTCATAAGATTATGTAAAAAATTACGGAATCTGGAAGAGATACAAATGCGGTGAGGCTATGCTATCTTGCAATGTACTCACAGGCGAAAATATTGCTTTTGCTAGAGAAAGTGTGGTGGATGACATGAATTTGGTAATTTCACAGAATCCCTAGTTGTTGGGCACAATTTGTGTTTCATTATGAATAATTTTGAATTGGGATTTGAATTTGCACTTTCATTCAACCTCACGCTGCAATTAAAGAGCATTAACGAAGCTATAGATATGCTAATTTAGTGCTAGAATAAGGGGCTATTAATGTTGATTTTTCGAAACTGATTTCTCAAATCAATCTGATAAATTGTACGTACGACATAAGTGATTGTTTAATTAATTTTATCCCCTACAGGTGACTATTTTTAAAGTAAAATTACAGTCAATTCTGATTGCTAAGATCGTCTTATGAGCCACATTCTCTGACCCGAATTTGAAAAATATGAACTGAAGGGTTTGTGGTTTCAAAAATACGATGCCAGGAGTCACACAACTTGATCAATTTTGGTTTTCTTGCATGAGAAGTATACGAAACCAAAACTTTTCATTTCGACGACTTCAACTGATCGCTCGATTTGATGCCATCCGGCATTTTTTGTGGGAGCCTGTTTGTCGATATGAGAGGTGCCCAATATAATCGTCCGCTGCAGTCAATCCAGAAGCAGTCATCTGAACAATGTTGTGGTAGTATATATGGTAAAGCCTTTCAACAACTACTTCCAAGCTTTGACAAATAACGGCCATTATGTTGACGCTACATCTGTCAAATTAGTAGTTCAGTCTGTACCCAACATGATCGACCATAGCCAACGAAGTGTGTTTGGTGAGTGGAAAGTTAGCTACTGATCATAATTTTCATCGAAAAATCCTCTTCAGCATTTCTGGAATTTCAAGTTTAGTACGATACCAATGCACAGGAGATCCAAAATCGTTTAATGCATCCCAAGAGTCACTGTTTGATGTGGATTTTCGACTAGAGGTATCATCGGGCCATATTTCTTTGATAACGGCATTGTCCATGCCATCACCGTCAACGACGTACACTATAAGCCAATTATTACCCACCTTTTTTGTCCTGAATTGGGTGGAAGTAGACATGTGGTTTCATCATTCGTGGTTTGCACGAACGATTTGTGTGTATGGTTATCTCACATGGAGGTGTGGTGAGGTTGTAGATATTTGAGTACAAGCCACATAAGGGGTTCTTGAAGTCATCATAAACCACGCCATTGGTCAAAATCAACCTAATGAGTCGTATAAAATTGGATACACTCCACACAAAAAAATCTTAAAGGCCATTTGAGCTTTGTTTAATGGAAACTATGGGAAATTTTTCATTGACCAGTAATTGATACGCAGTTTGGCAAAGAAATTTCTTCAATTACCAGTGCCAGCTTTGGTACTTGATGTCTTCAAAAATATAAATTTTAGGAAGTATATTCCTTCTGTTGTGAAACTGAGAACGCATTAAACTTTTAACGACTGCGGTTTTTAGCAATGGAATGGCACTTGCAGAATACGAATAAATAGAATACTCTCTAAAAAATGGTTAAATTTATTTTATTGCAAAGAATACATGAATACATCATACCAACATCATAGCAACATTTTATGTTATATATTTTTATAGGGGCATTCCCTTACCCCTTAAACCATTCCATTTACAATTCTTCACTTGGAAAATTTGTCTAAATTTCTCATCAATTTTTCAAATTCAAAGCAATAGAAACATGAATTGGATGTAATTTTTTAATTATTGCTTTCAGTTAATCTTAATTCCTCATCATCATTCATCATTTAAAAATCTACGATTGTAATGTAATGATGTACTAGTATGGCAGCCGAGACCAAGAAAAAAAAAATCACATTAAAACACTCACTTACTGGCTAAGCTAAATGACCATTTGAGAGAATGACCAACCACTACGTTTTACAATTTCATAGCTTGGAAATGTAGAGTGAAATGATTTTGATTCATTATCTACAATTTTATTTCGTTAATTTGATTAAAATTCTAAAGAAATTCTACCTTCAACTGGAATATTTGAATAGAAACGAAGCAAAACAAAAAAAATTTAAATGCGGGTACAGAAACAGGGTGTTAAGAGTGCAGGGAATATTCTATTAATTGTAACATTTTCTTACAGATATGTCTTCATAGTTCTCATTACCCTTTATATGTGCTACACAGTGACAGATGAGTCCATTTACTCTCCCTTATCATCTTTTTTAATCTCTTTTTCGCCATCATTTTTGTTTTGCTATTTGAATTTCACTACAGCAACCATTGTTGTTTGTGGGGCAACGAGTGATACTACAAAATGTTTGAAAATTTGTTAATTAAGAATTTTGCACGCATTCAACAACCACAACAACATCCACTATCCAACCAACCAACCCATAAACAATCAATAAACAATACTCTGAAGATAAATCCACAAAAATGTTTAAGGTTCTCATTCATTGCAAATGGATTGAAGTTAGGGTTGCCAGATTCCGAGTCGCAAAAAGCTGGACATTGGGCTTGAAAAAGCTGGACAAAACAAAAAAAGCTGGACATAAAAAAATACTTAGAAAATTTTAATTTTGGTTTTGTGCAAATAATTTTTATTAAAATATAAATTGTTATCAACATATATACATATGTATTATCATTTAAAAATATTACAATTAAATAAATTCATTGTATTCTTTAAAGTTTATTTAACTAAACTTAAATTTTTTCGTTTCAGTCCGTCACATACATATTTGCATATGCATATGATTATATGTAAGAATTAAAATTAAATATTAAAAACAAAATAATAAAAAATAACAATTCAGTCTAGTTTGATTTTGTTTATACTAGTTTGTACTTAAGTAAACAAAATTTGTAATAAGCTAATGATTTGACAAAGATACAGTGAACTCGCGATAAAATGAACTAATTTTTACCAAGGCAGTTCACATTTTCGAGTTTGTCCACGTTATCGAGTACCTAAATTTAAAACAAAAAATTACGCTATTTAATATGAAAAATTATATTTTAATAAGTAAAAATGCTAAACACTATTTTAAATAAATCTTTTTTATTAATTAGTCAAGAACTCACAAATCTAAAGCCAAAACTTAAGTTTTTAGTTTCAAATTTGTCAATCGAAATCTTTAACAAAACATTGATGAAACTAGTCGTAAAAAATGTTACATGTCATCCATACTGACTTGAAGAATTTGTAATTCACTGGACAAGTAAAGTTTTTGAAACTTTGTGGATTTTTGGATTTTCCAAATACCAGTGGATTAAGTATGTGAACCCCCGACGCATTTGAACAGCCCATGAAAGTTAATCGTTTTTCTCCGCTCTTGCACCTGGAGCACTTTTCTCCAATGATGACACATATGCTTCAAATATAGCCCGCATTCATCAGCATTATAAAGCTGATGTTCACAAAAGTTTTTTCATTTTTGCTTTTAACTTTTCCTTAAATGGGTCAACAAGTTGCGGCTGCGCTTTTCTCTGGAAATTTTAAGAAGGCGAACAGCAAACCTTTGCTTAGATTTATGAAGCCATCTGTCACTGGCGTTAAAACCACAATCATTTTCTTTAATTTGATCGTGAATTTCTAAAGCTTTGGCTTTTAACATCAGTCCACATACCGGTATTTTTTTGTTTCGCATGTGAAGGAACCACTTATTAAGAATTTTTCCATTCCTGGAAATTCAGATGCACGTAATGTTTTACGCTTTCCAGTGCCATAAAGTGTATTATTTACACGATTATTAATTTCCCGTTTTTTACTTTTTAATAGAAGAGACAGTTGCTTTTGCAACTCCATATTTTCTTGCCAAGCCACTAACACTATAACCGTTTTGCAATAACTCAAGAATATCCACTTTATATTTTAAAGTTAACACTTTAGGCAACTTACAGGTCAAAGCATTTATAAACGAGTGCAATGAAAAAGAAGTTCAAACATAAGTAAACAAGCAAATAAACTGTAGTTCGGAAATTTCCCAATTTAAAAACAGATTTAAAAAAGTGAAACAGTGTTCACGTTTTAGAGCTTTCAGATTTTGTTCACGTTTTAGAATACTCTGTTGAAAAATAAATTTGTTCACGTTTCTGAGACCTTCACACTTTCAAGTGTTCACGTTTTCGCGAGTTCACTGTAACATGAAAATTATTGCCCAAGTTATTGCAGTGTATTAAAAAAATTCTATTTAGCTGGACAAATTAAATTTTAGCTTGAAACTGGACAAGCATCAAAAAAGCTGGACAATCCAGCCAAGTCCAGCCAGGCTGGCAACCTTAATTGAAGTCCATGTAAACGTTTGCATATGTAGGTGCAGAATTTTCTATGGCAAACATACATACATACAAACCTTTCACGTTAAGCATATCGATATAATCATTTAAATTCTCATCATTACTATCTCATCATTACATTACTGACTGGGCTCTGCCAAACATCATTAGAAACTATTTCGGTAAATAACTTCAACCTGACCATCATTTTCAATTTTAGTTAGCAGATGTGAAGAAAACAAAATATTCAAAATATTTTGTATTCCTTAAGCACCGTTTATTGGTAGACTGCATTGCTTACGTAATACTGTTACGGAAATGAAAAAAAAATTAAGATACTGGTGTTTTACTTTTACATCCCTTAATATTAAAATTATAAACAAAAGCTACAAAAAACAATGCAGTAAACAAACCTGCTTACAAATTATCGTACTGCTTACTATAACAACAAAAACCAGCATAAAAATGATAAACAAGTAAACAAAAATACAGCAACAAACGCCAGCATAAAATATGGTAAACAAGTAAACAAAAATGCAACAACAAACACTATAATAATAAATGTAAACAACGATGTTCACATTTATAGAGATTTTGAGAAGGCGAAGTCATGAACCTTCGCCTTCAAGAACATTCATCAGATTGTTTACTTTGCCATATAAAAGGCAAGGCAAAGCAGGCGGCTGAGATAGTAAAGTTCAGTCAGTCTTGTGTGAAGACGCGGTGCGTTTGAAAATAGTAATCGTGGTTTGAAGATCTCCGTTACAAAGACCTGTCGAATATGCAAAGGTTATAAACAGAGGAATAACAAAGAAAAGCAATTGTTGTTGTATACATCAAGTTATGAACAGTGGCACATAGGATTGTGCGAATAATAAACAATTTTAATTAAAACTAAACACAAATTTATTTTTATTTTATTTGTAATCTACGAGTTCACATTTTAGGACTAGACTTCTAAAGCCCATTTTCAACACTGAGATGATTTAACCAAAAAAACACTTCTAAAATTTGAGCAAATTTTCTACATTTAATTGAATCGAAAGTTACTCGCATGACACAACCTGTTGCTACCTTGTCAAGCCTAACAACGGTATATGTTCCGCTAATTTTTTTTGCTTTTGGCTTCAAACATTCTTAATTGTGACTGCCTTAAAGAACGCTATACCACTTTTTTTAATTTGAGAAAATTGGCGCTGTTTGTAGAATTTTGTCCTTGACTGTACATACATAATTGATCATTACAATTCTTCAGTCAGGACTATTAGCTTGCTTCTGATACCACTCACGTTGTGTGTATTAATTTTATAAATGAGTGGCGGGACCTAAAGTTTAAAGTCGATTCCGAACGCCAGATTTTTTTAGAAACTTTTTACGGCAATTTTATTTACTCTTAGAATTTTTGTCAGAAATCTGCTGAGAGGAAGTCACCTGAAAAATATTTCGTTTTGTTAGAGAATCGTGGTCTCACATCTAATAAGCCAACTTATCAACTACTGGACGACGGTGACTTCGGATCTCAATAGTATGTTAAATCATACCGTCGGCAGTTTCGCAGAATACCACTATTGCTGTCGGCTGTCTCTCAAAATGTATGATAATGACTCTACCAGAGACATTGTAATAATTAATAATTAACACCTAGTCCATTGCAAGGAAAACGCTGCTATGATCTGATAACTTTATCGAGAAAACTATTTCTACCGACTTTGGAAAGATGCCTTCACCCATAATTTCATTTCGTTTCGAACCATACTGTAATATTTGTAAAAAATTTTCTTATGATTGGAAGTTGGTATAGGACAGAAAGGAGAGACTAAGGAACATAACTCTACTATCTAACAATCTGGCAGCTATGCGAGCTCTTAACTCCAGTGAGGTTGGTTTAAAAATTTTATGAAAAACTCTATCCAATAATCCGTGAGGATAATAAGGTTGTTGGAAGTTTATATGGAAACCCTAAGAAAGCGTGAAAGTACGATTGATCGTTTGGTAGCAGTTCTTTAGTATTTCTAGAGGACATTAACAATTAGTTGGTAATCATGGTCCAAAAATATTCAAAATATGTCGACTTGATACGTACATACGTATATAATAGATCATCACAACTCTTCAGTCAGGATTACTCTCTTACCACTCATGTTGTGCGCGTTAATTTTATACATGAGTGGCGAGACCTACAGTTTAAAATCGACTCCGAACGACAAATTTCTAAGAAACTTTTCAATGCAATTTTTTTTTATTAACTCTCAGAGATTTTGTCAGAAATTTGCTAAGAAGAAGTGGCAGAGAAAATATTTTGTTCTGTTGGAGATGTCTGACCTGAGGTTTGAACCGTGGCCTCACATCTAATAGGCCAACATACTACATACTAGACTGAAGTAACTTTGTTGTGATATGGTTACAGGATTAGTTAGACGATGGCAGATCAATTTTTTTCTTTTTTATTGAGTACAACGAATTGATGTTAAAATGTTTTTCGGTATACTCAAGCAAAGGATGTGAGCAACGTTTCCATCAGGAAAAGTCAGAAATGGTAGCAGGTCTTAAAAAGAATCAAAATATTTCACCGCTACTCCTTCTATGAATCTTTCTACAACCCCTTCTCTGAGTGATTTGCAAAATTATACTTTTCTTCAGATTTCAAAACTTCTAAGAAAATTGTTGAAAACTTCTTATACCTCTTCAAAGTTTATTTTGCAAGCGAAAAAAGGCATATTTGTAGTTGTTATTCACTGCCTCCTCCACAACTCTTTAATATCTTGTATGATTTTGGTTTCATTTTATCCAAAACGCAAGAGGGATAGAAAGAAAAAAGAGAACCTGTGCCCGTATTGAAATTTGTTACGAAATTTCATTTACAACATTTCTTTCATCTGTTCGAAATTGTTTTGGAATACAAAACAAAAAAAACAAAATTTTATTCTCATATTTGTTAGGCTGCCGGTTTGATATTGAATATTAGAACAAGAACAAGAAAAGGCAGAAGTAGCAAAAAAATAACCAAAAATAACATACAAAAGAAAAAATAATAGAAATTTGATTAAAAAATTCCTGTGTTTCATTTGATCAACAGCTCTGCGAACCAAAAAATTGAGAAAATCTCCGACTGCAACTCCTACGAAAAAATACTTCAAACAAAAAAAAAAAAAAAACGCCCTCTTTGATAGGTTCATATCGGTCATGCACATATTAAGGTATTGTATGAAAGTACAGCAGAGAAGAGAAAAAATGAGCAGTGATGCTAAATAAAGGGACATGAAGGGAAATTAAAAAGTGTTAGAGTATCATTGAGGCCTAACAAGAACCATAGTGAATGTAAGAAGGCATCAGGTTATGCTACTTCCACTGAATCCTACTGAATGGTAAATCAAATTTAGTCCCAGCCTAGCTAGACCTAGCTACTCGCACCACTTATGTTATGTGTGTTAATTTTATACATGAATGGCAGGACCTACAGTTTAAAGCCAACAATGAGCAGGCAAATGAGTTTTCAAGGGGAAAGCTTCCACAGAAGCCCGTGGTGAAATGGAAAGGAATGTTTAGAAGGGAAAAATAAAAAAACTCAAAGACAGGTCATGGAACAAAATTGAGGCCTGAGGAAACTTGAGAAATTGGAATAACATGAAATTAGTAATTACCATAACAACAGGGCAATGTAGATTCAGAGTATATTGCTTTAGAAAGGCTGACTTTCGAGTCGGATATGTAGATCTTCTGATAATGAGAATATATACTTGGAATATGTGAGGCGTCGAGATGCTGGGCAGTGAATTGTCCTTGCTGACTAACATTCTGAAGTTTGCTGTTTTGCTAAAAGGATCCAAGGGTATCAGTCTGTCAAACGAAAACTAAAAAGTTAAGTCCCTACAGTCCAGTATGTAGGATTATTAGATGTGAGCCCCAGGTCAGACATCTTTAACAAAAATGAAAAATGAACACATATTTCTTCGGCGATTTCCTCTCAGCAGATTTCTGGCAAAAACTCTGAGTGCAAAACAAAAAATTGTCATGAAAAGTTTCCCAAAAATCAGTCGTTCGTAATCGACTTTAAACTGTTGGACTTGACGCCACTCATGTATAAAATTAGCACACACAACATAAGTTGTGTAAGAAGTTAGGTCGTAATCCTGACTGTTGGCTGGCAATAAAAAATGATCAGTAAGAAAGCCCACCATGTCCTGGACCTGTGATATTATATTAACTGGTAGTAGTAGTAAAGTCAAGTCGCCGTACTCTAGTAGGTAGTATGTTGGCTTATTAGACGTGAGGCCACGGTTCAAAGCCTAGGTTCGACATCTCGGCGACTTTTTCTCAGCAGATATCTGGCAAAAACTCTGCGAGTAAATAAAATTGGCATTAAAAGTTTCTTAAAAATCTGTCTTTCGGAATCGACTATAAATTGTTGGTGCCACCACTCATGTATAAAATTAAGACACACAACATAAGTGGTGTCAGGGGGTAGGTCGTCATCCTGACTGAAGGGAATTATGCATGCACGCATTAGTCTCTGTATCTTATTCAAACCTTTTTGAAATTTTTTAAGCAGATTTAATCTGTTTATTGGCCTGACCAACAGAGTATAGATTAACATAATCCTGGCATTACATTTCAAGGATTTCATTGCAAGCCTACTGCATATGATTATGGCATGTCCAGCTGTATTTAAATCAACTCTAAGCAAGTCTTCCATGTCCTTGGTACAATATTTGTCCATTCAATTTGCGCTACCTTAAACTTTGTTTACCAAGCTCTTTTAAACATTGCTCTTTTTCCACCCTTCACTGTGCATTTTTCTTTCACATGTTTTCCATTCATTTTTATTGTTTTTCTTCAATAAAAAATTATAAAACATAAAATATTTTGCGTGCCATACCAAGTTTTTGTTACTTTTTTTCGTTTTTTTTTTGTTACTCTTTTAACGTTGCTTTATTCCTTTCAATGTTTTATGTGCTCGTTGTTGGTTCTTTTTTTTTTTGTTTTTATTTGAAAGTCGAAATATGCCATACAATACAAGGTACTGCCGGCTCGTGCAACAAACAATAACTAAAGCAACACACACATAAACTTTTTTGTTACAGGTAACAACAAAACAGAAAATGTGGCAAATTTCAGTAGAAGCTTGGCTTGTTTCATACTCCCAACAATGAAAGAAAGAAAAAATATTCGTTATTCGTTCAACATTATTAGATTCTCGTGCTGAAAAGCCGTTAACATATTTTGAAATATAAACAGGTTCTAGTGGAACGTAAGTAAATAGGAGTTCTACGGGATTCAAACCAAGTGCAGGGGTATCGTTTGCAAGACCAAGAGACGTACAACCTTTCAATTTAAGTGTAAGGCTCCCACAAGTCGCCTTATGCTACGCGTTGCATGTCACAATAACTTTTATTTCGTAAAAACCATTTTGAATGTTGAATTATTTTTCTTCTGAAAAAATTGTCGTCATAAATATGGGAAATAAGTGACACATGCTTGCATGTACATACATATGTAAGTATGTATGTATGTAGAGCAGTTAGCCCCGTTAGAGAATGTTTATTAAATTCAATAATAATTTTCAATTTTAGTTTTATAATACATACGTACGGATACAACAGTTATCGTTAAAGAGGAAATTTCTGTTAAATTATAACGTAAAAGGTTTATTGACATCTTCAGTGGCGGGTGTTCTAACAAAAGTGCACGCAAAATCCATGGTAATTGGTTTATTTTGCATACCCACGGCAATTAAAAAATTATTTTAACATTCTGTGGAAGAATGTTCACCCCCCCCCCCCCCCTAATGGGCCACTAAAAAGGTTTTTAACCATATTCTGCTATTATATATGTTTGCTCTTGCATAGGTTTTGAGACCATAAACAAACAGAAGCAGGCCTCTAGAAAAAGTTGCAACTTACTGGTCTCAAGATAATGTCGCAGCAAACTGTGAGCTGTATGAGCTCCTCAACGACATAGACGTTGTGCAGCGTATTAACACCCAGTTAACACCCAGCGGCTGCGCTGGCTCCGCCATGTCGTTCGAATGGAGGAAGATGCTCCGGCAAGGCGGGTATTTAATGCGGGGATCTGCGGAAGGACCAAATCGATGAAGTCCTGTCATCGATTGGTGTGACCAACTGTCGTAGGAGCACAAGAAGCAGAGATGCCTGGAAGGATGTGTTACGGCAGTCCGAAATCCGTTAATCGGGTTGTTAATGGCCCGAGAAAGTAAGTAAGAAAGTAAACAAATTTTCTTCAGCGCCCGATAGATCAGTAGTATTGGTTATGGAAGACTAATCATAGGACAATGTTCCCAATTTGTACTACCTGGTATGTGAGATCGATGTGAGTGGAGAATCAGATCTAAAAGACGCCGTGTTATAAAAGAAAAACAGTATACGCATGGCTCCAATATGGCAAAGAAACATAATCGGTATTCACTCTAAACTAAGCATTTCAAATACAGTAAGCCCCGCTTAACGCTGTATCAGTATTACGCGGTAGTATTGGGATTCCAATAAATCGCACACTGTATTGATACTTGTTGTATATGTGTGCAAACGAAACGGCCATGTACCAACCAAAAGCAGTACACTATATAGCGACGGTGTATACAATGTATCTTTTTCAACGCTCTTTTGTTAGTCTGCCCAGAATAAAGATTCCAACTGTATTTTCCGAAGTCGCAATCACAGTACGAACGCATCTTTCCTGCATCACAGTTGATTTATTAGTTGCCTCGTTTAACGCTGGAACTTATTGGAACGTATCCCCCGCGTTAAGCGGGGTCTTACTCTATATATCCCCTCATGGATATACAACCCTTCTGTCAGAATTACAACCTAGCATATCTCACCACCCATGTTGTGTGTGTTTAATTTTATACATTAGTGGCGGGACTTACAGTTTAACATTAACTGCGAATTCAAGATTTGAGAAACTTTTCAAGGCAAACTTATGTATTTATTCCCAGTTTTTTTCTCCGCAGACTGCTGAGAGGAAATATTTTTCATCATTCGTTATGCTCAAGATATCTGGTGGGCTTTGATAAACTATGGCGATTATATCCAAGGATATACAACCGAAACAGTCACTAAAAGTAAAGTATCTTTCGAATTTTCGAAGTTTTACAATGGATAACAGCCATCTTGTAGTCGCCGTATTCTAGTAGGTAGTGTGTTGACTTATTAGGCATGAGGCCACTGTTCAAACCCCAGGTCAGACATTTCCAACAAGACGAAATATAAACAATTATTGCTTCGGCGACTTCTTCTGATTTCTACCAAAAACTCTGAGAGTCAATAAAATTACTTTGAAAAGTTTCTCAAAAATCTGTCGCTCATGGTCGACTTTAAACTGTAGGTCCCGCCACTCATGTCTAAAATTAACACACATAACATAAAAGGGAGAGAAGCTAGGTCGTAATCCTGAACGAAGGGTTGGAATGACGAATTATGTATGATTTTCCCAGCAGACAGCTGTGAGTAATTCGTAGAGGAAATATTTTTTCATAATTCGTTTTGTTCGAGATACCTAAGAGCTACTGAATCTCGTCTAATAATTAAACGCACAACCTACTAGGCAATGGACATACACCAGGGACAATCACTAGTAATGGGTCTTTCAACAGAAACTTCCAAACATTGACAGTTGATTGAAGTTACATCTCTCAACTCAGTTATCACTTATTTACTCTGTAATGCCAAATCACTATAAGGACCGTAGATAACAATGTTTGTTCACTGAATGGACTCTGAGCCGTTCGTAACTCACCGTAATTTTATGTATGTATGTTGCTACGAGGAGGAGTTAAGAATTATAGAACACCTCCCCTGCAACCGTCCAGCCCTTAGTAGGTTGAGGTTGAGGACCCTGGACAGGGGCTTCTTCGAAGGTTTGGACTCCTTGTCAAGATATTCTGCACGAGCGATTTGGAGCATGAGTATCTCACGAGATCCTCTAAGACCTTTTGTGGGGTTATCCTGTGTATTTGATTGGTCAAATCAACTAAGGTTCAAAACCTGCGTGGTTTCTTTTTTACTTCGCCGATTTAAAATCTTTTTACATCCATGAAGATCAGCCTCTTTGGGGAATTTTATACAAAATTATGCCACTTTTCCAAAATAATTGGTTTTCTTGACGTTCCCATGAATTTTCCATATAGAGATGGTGGTTTAATTGGTCTTTAATATGGATGAAGAAGATGGCCTCAGTTTGTAATGAATTCTCACCAACAACACTTATTTCGTTTCAGCTTTTGTATGAAGTTCAGTGAACTACAGCTGAAGTTTTGTTGTCATCTATTTTTCTGTTCCTTCGTCTAAATCTAACGAGCCAATACCGTTTTCATTAAATAATCACATCTTCTATGCAGGTGGCCGAGAGTAACGTGTTCATTAATGACAACTGTGTGGCTGCCTGTAGTAATCCTTGTAAAAATGTGATCGTTGTTTCAAGCCTTACTGAAATATTGCCGAAGTCCTGCATGCGATAGCATTTACGATTTCAGCGACTACTTTTTGCTTGTTTTTTAAATTTTTTTTTAAATCGAAGCTAATGGCAGGAATATTTATATTTCTTGTTTGCTTCACTCTGCATTTGTATGTCCTGTTTTAATTAGTATGGGCTTAGCTAAAAACCTTTAATGTTTATCCACAACAACGACAACAACATCGCATTCTTACTTTGTAGCCATAATCCTTTATTTAAAAACTAAATATTATCCATCCATGTTAAAAGAAAAAAATTGTAGACACGTACCACAGGCTAATTTCTTATAAGAAAATACTACAACCACCTTAAGGATTAATTACAAGGATTTGTTGTTGTTTTCCTAAGAAAAAAATATAAACTTCCTACAGCTAATTACTCAAACCCACAGAAATGTACTTAAATTTCATAAACTACCCTCATTCTGTCATAAGTATGAATGAAAGAAAATAAAAAAACCAGAAAAATTATGAATAATTTCAAAAAACAAAAACAAAAAAAATGATTTAAGAACTTAAAGGCAAAGTTAATCCCGGTTACAGAAACGTAACCATACCTGGTAATACAAATGATAAAACAAAAGGGAGTCTCAAATTTCCATTTTTGAGAAGGAGTCTCGTTGCCACACTCGTGCCAAATCTCAAACGTACGCACTTTGTACATAAAAATTGTTTTTTTTTTTCTTCAAAGAGGGTTCTTTAAAATTTTTAAATATTTTGTTCAATACAAAATGTACTCTAAGCCAACTTTAATCCTTAATATTAATGAACATTCACATTCTTTTTGTTTTACACTTACAGATGCGTTTGCTCTCGCTTTCACTCTTTATTCCTTGAAAATTATGAATCAGAAAAGGGGCCCCCTTAAAAATAAAAATTTTGTTTTACTGTTTCGAAATTCAAAATTGAGAAAGAAAAAATAGCAAAAATAATCATTTGTTTTAATCTTTATGGCATTTAAAATTTATGAATAAATAAACATGTTTTGAAATTGAAAGTGATTGCATATTCCGTTTATAAAGAAGGCAAAAAGGTAGAAAAGGAAAGCATATGCAATTTATAATATTTAATGCACAACATTTGGTAAAAAGGCCTGCAAACCGAAAGTAACCCCATAATTTAGGCATCACAGTGACTGATCATTTGGCATTTGGTATTTACAGCTACTTTAACTATATTTCATTATATTCGAGCCGAGTAACTTTGATCATCTGCTCGGTGTAACGTCACAGACCAGAGTCTCTGGTGGAAATCGAGTCAGAGATAAGCAATGAGTATTCAAAAAGATGAATAGAATCGAATCATAATCATAATTTATAATACTTCTACGCATTCATAATTATTTTAATATTATATTCATACTACTCATATTCAAAATTTGAAGTACTCATCGTACTCATACTTAACAATACGCACGATGTTTTTGATTTTGACCACGAGTCACTCGAATCAGTTATAAGTATTTTTGTAAAGTTATGGATCTAAATGATTAAAATTATGAATCAAACATATTTCGAATGGTATGAATTTGATGTCAACGTCGTGATCATACTCATTGCAACCTGTACTTATAAATCAACGTTCTATTGAGTACGAATGAAACAGAGTAGTTGGATTTCAATACTGTTGACTCACTCATAATCAAAATTTCATGAGTATTTATGAGTAGCGAAAAACTATTCATTGCTGATCTCTAAATTGAATCCATGACCTACACGCTAATAGTTTAGTACACTGCACACTAGATTACCAAAGCACCCATCATCTTCATATTACCATTATTCTTATAATAAAATATATTATAAGTTAGAAACTTAAAACAAATACTTATACAAGTACAATATAGTATAGTATAATTGGCCCTTAAATGTAATATAAAGTTTTGTAAATATATTCCAGAAAACAGCTCAAATGGAGTTGGATAAGATACAGAGACGGACTTGCTTTGGTATAATTGTGACAATGAGAAATTGTCATATAACAAAGTTGCATGCTCTGTTAAGAAGAAGAACCTCAATCAAGCGGCATTGTAACCTGACAAGTCGAATGGCTGACAGTACCTTCCTAGACAGTGCCAGTAAATTGGAAATGCTTCGCAATGAAATACTCTTCTAAAAGAACATTCTATATCATATAGATGGCCCACATAAAGTGCAATAAAAGCAGGGTATTCAGCCATGAAGTGAAATACTTCGATCCAAAGAGGGAAACTAGCAAAATGCTATCAAGCAAAAGATGTGCTCAATTAAACTTGAACGCTAATTGGCAGTCGTCCCGCTTTCCTAGCACCCAGCTTTTAAGAGGTGAACTAGACTAGGTATCAAATGGAAAGTTAAATCCGCGAGTTAGACTTATTCATGTGGGAATTTCCGAAAACTAGCAGTTTGAAGATGAAACTAGAACCCTGCAGCAGGGCGTACTTGGCGGAAAGAGAGATGAGGAGTATTACGACTTAGCTTTGCAAACCACTTATGTTGTGTGTGTTAATTATATACATGAATGGCTGCAACTACAGCTTAAAGTCGACTCCGAACGACAGATTTTTGGAGAAACTTTTCATGGTTATTTTATTTTCTCAAAGTTTTTGCCAGAAATCTGCATTCATATTTTTGTTTTGATTTCAGGCCTGGGGGTTTGAACCGTGGCTGCACGTCTTTATAGGCAACACACTACCTACTAGACTGCGGCGACTGCAATAGCAGCAACTAGAACGAGAATAAAATTACTGTGTGACGGACGTTTCAAGAAAACGATAAAGGTAAAGAGACAAATGAACGGTAATATGTGTAACTTTCAGCAGAGCACTGTGGTTGGCTTTTTGACGTAATACTTAATTGGTGCAGCTGGAAGGCGTTCTGGAAATTTCGCAACATTGGGGTGGTTTCAGTCACTGAAAGTTCTACACTAACTGAGACTTTAAGGTGTTTTACACCTCGTTCAAGAGGTGGTATAGTATGGTGTCCATACAGACATACAAACGTACATACATAATTAGTCATTACAACCCTTTTAGTTAGGATTACAACCTAGCTTCTCACACCAATTATGGTGTATGTGTTACTTTCAGACATGAGTGACCTACAGTTTAAAGTCGACTCCGAACGACAAATTTTTGGAGAAACTTTTTATGGCAATTTTTTATTTACTCTCTGAGTTCTTGCCAGAAATCTGCTGAGAGAATGTTGACGAATAAATATTTTTCAATATTTCGTTTCGTTATAGATGTCTGACCTTGGGTTTGAAGCTCATGTCTAACTAGAGTATACACTATCTACTAGACTAGGCCGGGACATACAAAACAGTACCTAATATGTATAACCATGCTTTCTTGGAATTTAGTTTCCTTTCATACCGTAATATCCAATGCCCAACTTTGGTCAGATACAAACCAGCAACCAGAGAGGGAAATAAGGCGACGCAAGTGGGGATGGCTTGGGCATACTCTTTGTAAGCTATTAGATGACATCACAAAGAAAGCCATAGACTGGAACCTCCGGGGAAGCAGTTGCATCGGACAACCATCACACACCTGGAAATGCCAAATCACAACTGAACTATCCAAACTACGTCTACAATGGAACGAAGTCAAACATCGCGCTGATCATCGAGCTCATTGGAATCAACTTGTTGCGGCCCTATGCTCCCTAGAGGAGTAAAAGGAACATATACATATATACATATATATATATATACATCTACTTTCCCTTGGTCTTATTTGATGATTTTCTCTGTCAATCCTTGCCACCCGCCTTTTCGATCTTGTGTTGCAAATTTTTCAATCTGCTTTCGTTTTTTATTTATTTTTCTTTGTAATACTTTAATGCCATTTGAAATAAATCGTTAAATAAATACAACACACAGATATACATACAAAGAATTTTCTAAATAACTTTATATGTATGTATGTATCGCTGGATGTATGTACCATTGCAGGCTGTATGACGAGATAGGCAAACATTATAAATTCCTTTTTATTTCAATTGTTTGCAAAACTTTTTTTATTTTTTTCTTGTTGTTGTTTTTATTGTTTTTATTGTTATTGAAAAACAAGAACATAAAAATATTATTACAATTGTAGTTTGTTGTTGTTCTTGTTGTTGTTTTTATTGGTACCCAGGTGTTTAAATGTCATATGTTGCAATTTTTATATTCATGTTTCCCTTTTTGTTTTTTTTTTTGTTTTTTTTTTCTTGAACTGCCTCTGTAGCAATTTAACCCGGTAAACTCCATCCACCTTAACATCATCGTCGTCATCATCATCATCATCATCATCAGCTGCAGTTTCATTTAGAGAGAGAGAGACGTTGTTATCGTTTTATATTCACTTTTTCCACATCGATTTTCAAATATACAACAAACAAGAGAAGCAATTGCATTTATAGCCTTACCAAAAACAACAACAAAACAACAACTTACTCTTCATATGACATATGTTTTCAAATCTAAATATTGCAAAACAACACATGAAGAATAAAAAAAGACATCAGCAATAGCAACATATTGAATATTTGTTGTCAATATTTCGTTGTGTTGTATTTTAAATTTTATTTAGTTTTGATACGGCAAACGACTATTTTATGATGATAAATGTTATTGCATACGTATCTATCATGGATAGCTCATGGGTAACATTAAATATTTTATGGAATTTGCAGTTTTATACTCTCAAATCATGCCACAAAAGGGGGTTGTTTCATGGCATACACCGTATATATAGAATGGAACAGTTTTATTAGCCAAAGTAAGTGGAATTGTATTGTAAAATGATTAATCGTTTGCTAATGTTTCCATTTCAATTACTTGGTGGCAAGTGAAACATATTTTTTACATGAAAAAAATCGTTCATCTTTAAACGCATGCCTTAGAATATTGTATTCTGAAGCTTTTTATATGCGACTTTTCTTGCAAAATTTTCAGAAGTCGTAGGTTTATGGGAATATGCCACAAACCACAACGATCCTTAAAGTCAGCATAACCTAAGCTATCGATCAACTTCAGCCTGGGGGGTTACTCCATAATTCGAAAGGCGAAAGTATTCGAAATGTGTTTGTGATAATTAAATCAAAGCGTACTCTGTAAATTGTTCGAAAATTTTCATGGTTTCAGTAAAAATATAAAGGGAAAAACCAAAAATAAACTTGGCAACACTTTTTAGTTTTATTAAAAATGTTCGTCTAAGCAAAGAAGCTTTTTTATATGTCTTAGAAAGTATTAAGGGCGAACTTAAGCCTAGAAAAATATCTACCGCTATATTTCCGTCCCTAAAATTAGCCGTCGCCTTAAAATTCCTTGCACAAGGTGGATATCAGCACCAAATAGGCCAAGACCGATACCTAGGGCTCTCTCAGCAGTCAATATCTAGATGTTTGATAGAAGTATGTAACATAAACACATAATTATTGAATCTTCTGATGAAAATCAACGAGAGGCTAGAATATTTGTATAATAAAAGTGGAATCCCTGGAATCATCGGAGCTGTTAATGGTTACTCACATACACATAATGAGTCCAATCAGTCGGTGGACCAAGTGAATCTAAATCGATTCTTAGTTTTTGCAATAGGTTATTAGATTTGTTTCCTGCATCCGGCACTTTTAGATGTCCCTTGGTCAAATCCGGATGCGTCACCATAAAGTCCAGAATAGTTTCGTATTGTTTTTGGTTTTTATATAAAATTATTTTTGACTCACACCTTTGAGATTGTTTAAAAAATATTATTTTATTTTTATTTTGCAATGAATTTGTATTAATTTACTTACATTTTAAATTTATTATTAGTTGTCACCAAGATAATAGCTAACGAAAAATTTTCGAATATTTACTAAGCTTTTTATGCTCGTTTTCATAATACAGATTTGAATTGGTTTTTGTTCGTATAGAGTCATGCACCAAAGTCATGGAAAATTGGACATTTTAAATAAACTGCGCGCAAAAAAACCGTGGAAGATATTTGAACGATGTTATATTCTACACATAATGGTCTTTCGAACGAAAAATTTCGATGATAACCCACACACATATTTACATACATACATACACAGATCCGTGTGGTAGCGGATTAGAACACTACCATAGTAGTTCCCTGCTTATCGTAAAAGGCGACTAAATGGGAGGCAAAGGTAGAGGGTGCAGATGAAAAGTCTGGCATATACCCAATGACACTGATGCTTTAAAGCGAAACAATGCCGCTCAAAGTATTGAACTACCGTGGTATCACGATAGCACCGTGGGAATCACAGACCAGAAAGCGTGCAAGCACGCTCCTAACGGATGTGGACGATCGGAGCCTAGTCGTATAGGAATCAGAATTGATTATTGTATACTGGACTACACTACTATTTGGATTTGATGACATGGACTGGCATGACTCCCTGCATTGCAAGGATAACCATGGGGCCATAATAAGGGTAACTACACAACGAATCCAAGATAACGGCTCCAAGTTGGCACCCCCCAATAGAATGGAATTCAACGCAAACAACAATTTATGTAACTTCACAGGCGCTACTTCTCTAGCCGGCACCGAGGGTGCAAAGGAGACCCAGCAGGACAGCCCTTTCCTGATGGTTCTAGCACGTCAGTGTTTATCTCTACTATTTTTCAAAAATGACCAAAAACACTATTTATAGGGGTTTCAATTCCCTTTTTCTCGAAAACATGGCGTGATGGAAAGATTCGTGTTCAGTGCGCAAAATGCCTTCGGAAACACCTGGAGCATCTTATCTTCAAAGCCCATGCAGAGCTGTGTAATTGACCATTACAACCTTTTTGTCAGGATTAAAATCTAGTTTCTCACACCTTTTATGTTGTGTGCGTTAATTTTTATGCATGAGTGGCAAATTTTTCTAAGAAATTTTTCATGGTGATTTATATTATACTCTCATAGCTTTTGCCAGAAATCTGTGGAGAGTAGCAGTCGCCGAAGAAATATTTTTTTTAAATTTCGTTTTGTTTGAGACGTCTGATTTTGGGTGAAGATTTTATTTTAAATTTTTGGCCATTTAACCATGGACGGTTACTCTTCATTTTTGAACATTATAGTGTTTTCACACCAAAATTTAAAACCTGATTTTAGCATTAAAACCATAAACAGCTGATTTTGCGTTCACACTGCAAGTTTTATTAAAATTGGTTTTAAATTCATGACATTTATGACTGCGAGAAAAAAATTTTATGAGCAATATGCCTTATTTCATCTTGATATATTTAGCTTCTGACTTACTTTTCGCTCAAGAAACTATATTCATTGTGACCAGAAACAACACACATTTCGATTAATAATTAAATATTTACAAATTTTTAAAATTTTCATTGAAGAAATTAAAAATATTTCAAATTTTTCCTTTTTTAATACAAAATAAATGATTATTTACATTTATTTATTTATTTACATTTGTTTTTGTTTTTATCAGCTGTTTTCAGGTTTTCAGAGCTGGTAGCTCTGATTTAGTACATTTAGTACATCAAAACAAGGTTGTATTTCATAAAACCAACTTAAAACCAATTCAAAAAAGGTTTTATTTTGGTTTTAACACAATAATTTTGTATGGTAAAATCAGGTTTTATTTTTGGTTTTAACGTTAAAACCAACTTTTGCGTTAAAACCACTCGGTGTGAAAACACTATTAAGGTTACTTTTATGTTGTTTTACATTGACGAACACTTTAACCTTAATTGGTTGCTTTTCGTTTAGTCGACGAACAAATTTTTTTTTTCGTCTACTGACTGCAAGCTTTCTTTATCAACTAACGTTGCTGAAAAAAAGAGCGAAATTTGGTCAAACATAAAAGAGTTATATGATAAAGAGTAAATGAGCTTCGTCGACGAACAGTAACCGTCCAGGGTTAAGGAACATCGGACTGTCACAACAAACTCTTCCAACTTTTATTAATCCCTGGTTTCTCGCTAAGCCGGTCTTAGATTCTTGGAGAGTCCATCTGTCATTACCTAAAAACAATGCCCTCTGTAGATTTGCATTAAAGTTAGACTTTCTAGCCCTATTAGCCCTGTCTGTGGAGAGTAATCGACAGACAGAAGCTTCCTACATGATGATTATGATTGATTTTCAATTTTCAACCTTCTCCAGGAGATTGAACCAGGATTTATTGGGTTTCATCACTGCAACACGCGAAATTTCTTAATTGCCTTTTATAACTTGATACTAAATTTCTTACTTTTTGTTTGACATGTTAAACATTTAAAGTCGCCGTGGTCTAGTAGGTAGTGGGCTTATTAGACGCGAGGCCACGGTTCAAACCCCAGGTCACGTATCTCCAACTGAACGAAATATGAAAAAATATTACTTCGACGACTTCCTTTCAGCAGATATCTGGCAAAAACTCTGAATGTAAATAAAATTGCCACGAAAAGTTTCTCAAAAATCTGTCGTTCGGAGTCGACTTTAAACTGTAGGTCCCGCAACTTGTGTATAAAAATTAACGCACACAACATAAGTGGTGTGAGAAACTACGTCGTAATACTGTCAAAAGTCTTGTAATGACCAACTATGCATGTTAAACATTTAAAATCGCCTTCTTGCCCTTATCCTTAATACCTTTAAGCCTGTATGATTTCCCAAAAACGAAATTTAATTTCACCTGCCAGTTTATAGAGAAAACATCGTCTTTTAATCATGCATAATTTTTAATGACGATTGAATGCTTTTAATTTAAATGATTTTAATTGAAACGAAATCGTATAAAATTATAAGGAAATGAATAAATAAATACACATACATGCACACACACACAGAATAAAATAAAAATAAGAAAACGACACGTAACGAAAAATCCTTCATTTCGTTTTTTTTAACAAACAAACAATGCCAATAAAATTATTAACGTTTTTCATAATTTTACGGAAGAAAATAATTTTAGCATGCGTGTCTTACTACACTAACAGCAACAACAGCAACAACACCAATGGCAACAGAGAGGCAGTAGCAGAAAGATTTCTTAAAAAGTATTTGTGCACAGGAGCGAGTTTTGTATTGCACTGTGCTACACATGCTTACAATCCTTCTGCATTCATAGTTGTAGTTGTCGTTGTAGTTGTAGTTGTAAATGTAAATGTAAATGTTTTCTTGTTTTTTAATTAAAAAAAAAACACCCAGTTTTTGGTAGTTTTTTCTTCAGAATTCTGTGCGGTTTGTGGGCGGCTTTAAGAGCTTGGCTATTAAAGCTTACAATAACAACAACAACAACAGCAACAACAGAATTAAAAAGAACAAATTAAATATGTATCATATTAAATATCGTCTACCAACACACACTTATAATTGTATTTATTTATTTCATCTCCTTCTCTCTCTCTCTCTCTTTGTGTGTACACATGTGCGTGCAAAGTTCGATATACAGTTATAAAAAACCTTACATATACAATCCTTACAATTATAATGACAGCCTCTTATGTTTTTTTTTATCTTAAATGTAAATGTGTATGCATATATGTCTGTGTGTATTTCTATAAATAAAAAAGAAAAACACTCAGAATAAATTTCAAATCAAGGAAGGAATTACTTACTTACTTACTTAATTGGCCATTAACAACGCGTTTAACGGATTTCGGCCTGCCGCAACACCTCCTTCCAGGCGCCTGTGCTTCTTGCGCGCCTACGCTAGTTGCTCACACTAATCGATGACAGGGCTTCCTCGATTTGGTCCTTCCAACGGATACAAGGTCCTTCTCTTCGCCTACTTCGGGCAGATTCTCCCATCAAATACCCGTCTCGCCGAAACATCCTCCTCCATTCGAACGACATGACCGAGCCAGCGCAGCCGCTCGATATTAATACGCTGCACGACGTCTATGTTGTTGAGGAGCTCATACAGCTCACTGTTGGATCGGATACGGATATCATCGAAAACTCGCACAGGATCGAAGATCTTACGTAGGACTTTTCTCTCGAATACTCTCAAGGCTGCCGCATCAGTGTCTAATAGGGTCCATGCCTCTGCGCCATAAAGAAGCATGGGTAGGATGAGTGTCTTGTAGGGTCTTAGTTTTGTCGCACTAGAGAGGTCTCTGCTACTCAATTGCCTAGTAGCACCTGTTGGCAAGAGTGATCCTGCGCTTGATCTCCAGACTGACATTATTTTTGGTGGTAACGGCGGAGCCAAGATAAATAAATTCCTTGACTATATCAAATGTATAGTTATCGGCCGTATTTTGAGAATCAATAAGCAGCAAGTCTCTACTTGCCGATAACATATACTTTGTTTTGCCCTCATTTACTGCCAAACTCATCTTAGTAGACTCCCGTTCAATAGCACTAAAGGCAGCAGTAACATCTCGTTTGGTACGCTCAATGATGTCAATGTCGTCAGCGTACGCAAGCAAATGGACACTTTTTTGAAAAATAGTGCCATTGCGATGCACTCCCGTCTTTCGCAGTACAATCTCCATGACGAAGTTGAAGAGGTCGCGTGATAAGGGGTCGCCTTGTGTGAAACCTCGCACGGTATCAAAAGGTTTGGAGAGGTCCATGTCTACCTTGACGGAGCTGCAGGAATTGCTCAACGTCATTCTGCATAGCTTTACCAACTTAGCAGGTATACCGAGCTCAGAAATTCCTGCAAAAACGCGATCCCTTATGGAGCTATCGACAAAAAGATGGTGTGTGTCGACTTGTTTCTCGTGGGTCTTTTTTAGGATTTGGCGTAGTGTGGAGATCTGGTCGATGGTGGACCTGCCAGGTCTGTAGCCGCACTGATAAGGTCCAATCAGTGTTTTAACGAGTGGCTCCAGTCTTTCATACAATACGCCTGTAAGAACCTTATATGCGATAGGGAGAAGACTTATTCCCCTGTAAGGTAAGTAAGGAATTAAGGATCATTTATTTCATCGAATTGCATTGCAAACTAGCAATTACTTAGAGTGGTTAATTATTTAATTTTCCTGGATTAATTATTAGGTTTTTGAAATTTAAATTAACGTCAGATATGGCGTTTTTTCCTGTTTCTCAAGTTTCTAAATATTTGACGTTGTATTGCCATGATGGAAACATAATCGTAGTAAATTTTAATATCGGCTGTTCGGTTATAAAAAGTTGGTCGGTTGGTCTGAAAAGTTTTTGGGCTAATACAGAAAGCATAGCTATTGGCTCACATGGGGCCATGTTTTATGCACTGTCAAGTATTGGCATATTAATTTGGGTGGAACAACTTCACACACTATTCAACTCGAGATTGTTTTTGGTTGATTGTAAAATTTTTTATTTCTGTGAAAGACCTTTTGATGCCATTATGAGTGAAATTTAAAGCTTTTCAATTGTCCGCCACTGCTTCTGTGGGAAGAGTTCATCCGAATCTATTATTCTGGCTCACAAAACAGGCTGAATTTGACCAATGGCATGGTTTATGTTGTCTTTGAGGGCCAGTGTAGTTTGTTGCTAATTCGCATACCACTGCGATTTAAAAAGCCCCACAAGAAACAGACTTACAAAGCCTAATCGCACGAACTCGGTGGCCAGTTCACATTATCTCTACATGAGATGATCACACCCTCAAATCGCTCGCGCATAATATACAGAATATCCATAAGCTGTGTAGCAAGTTGCGGTGTCCCGTTAAAACAACGGCAATATAAGTTGCCTTAACCTACGACCAACAGTGACCAACATCATTCTTAAAGAAATCTGCAACGACGTCTCTGTCAGCTCTAAATTCACTCACTTTTTCGTAGTGAATTGGATTGTCTTTTTCATGTTCGAATATCCACTCATACAGAAATTAGTATCTTCGAGGACCACCAGTGGCATCACAACGGGCGGCTATGCGTGCTCAAGTGAACTTTGTGATATCAGAGCTACCACTCCGACCTAGACCTAGACCTTCGAGGAAAATTGAGGTCAGTTTGCAACTGTTTTAAAGCATATTCACCGAATGTATGGTCGTTTACCTTAAGTTTCTGGTTGAAATTCAGTAGAATTTTGTATCTGTGCACGCCCAAGTCACGAAGTATAATTTGTCAAATTGTGTTCTGCGAAAGATCGAGTTGTTGTCAGCTAAACGAAATCGGCTGTGCAGGATTTTTCCGTACATTCTCTCTGATAGCAACGATGTTTTCCCTGTTTTCGTCTGGCTTTATATGAATATATGGAAAGCAAGACTTGGAGTATGTCTGTAAGTCTACTTATAAACCATCTTGGAAAAAATATTAGCAAAGTGATTTGGCATCTGCAAACGTCATTCCACCATGCCAATATGAAGCGTTTGCAGAAGCTATTTTAGCGACAAAGAAGAGGAGATAGCTCTTCAGATGTTGGGAACCTGAAGCAAAAGTTCCTCCAGTTATTACAAAATTTTAAACAAAACTTCTCTACCAAAAAGCAATTTGAGTCAGATTCTCAGTTGAATCGCGAACATTAACGTCGTCGAATTGCAAAACATATGATGCGTTGGACCCAACGGCATTATGTATCAATACAAAGTTTGTATGCAGTTTTACTACTGTAGATAAACTATGTAGATATACAAAGTAACCAAACAATGCATCAACTATAAATCCGATGCCTGATTATTTTTTGACTGCGTTAAAAATACACATTGACGACGTTTTGAAATAGAATACATTGTAAACATTTTGTACAGCGGCCTTATGAAACACGATACTTTGTTCAAACACAAAGCAACTAACATTTTGGAAGGCAGCCTTCATTAGATCTGAAGTAAGCTAAGTTTTAGATGACTGTCAATATTAGCAAAGAAGTCGCCGTAGTCTAGTAGGTAGTGCGTTGGCTTATAAGACGTGAAGCCTCGGTTCAAATCCCAGGTCAGACATCAAATCGGAATTTGAAAAAAATATTTCTTCAGCGACTTCTCAGCAGATTTCTGGCAAAAACTCTGAGAGGAAAATAAAATTGCCATGAAAAGTTTTTCGGAAATCTGTCGTTCGGAGTCGATTTTAAACTGTAGGCCCCGCCACTAGTGTGTAAAAATTAACACACACAACATGGGTATTGTGAGAAGCTAGGTTGTAGTCCTGACTAAAGGGTTGTAATGACCAATTATATATGTATGTATGTATGTTATGTATGTCAATATTAGCAAATTTGAGTTAAAGTTCGATTTAAATTTCTTTCAATATTGTTTAGCAGTACCAACACATTTTTCGAGTGTTCGTATATATACATATTTAAAGCATTTGTATGTATTTTTGTTTGTAGAGATATTTATTGTAGTTGTTGTGTTATTTAATCCTTATTGTTAATTTATTATTATTATTGTGTTGTTGTTGTTATTATTATTATTATTATTATCATTGTTGTTATTGTTGTTGTTATTATTATTGTTATTACTGGTGTTGTCGATATTGAATGTTGTCGTTGAATGTTGTAAATCGTTATGAATTAAATTGAAATTGGCGTCTATAAATTTTATTATTCCACATACATACATATGTATATACATACATATATAGTGTAAACTGTAGGAGTATATAGTATATAAAATATTTTATATATCATGTATAAATATAGTATGTATGTATCTATGGTATATAAACACAATGTACATACAATTAAAACTCCTGCTTTAAAAAGAAAAAAAAAGAAGCAAAAGATTGTAATGAAATAAACGATTTGTATGCAGATTTGTTTGTTGCCTGGTTTTATTACTACTGTTGCCAATATTTAAATGGTTTTTATACATTTATTCGCCGTTCATTTTTCTATAAAATCACAGCAGCAGCAGCAGCAACAGCAGCAGTAGTAGTTGTTATGCATTTTCTCTTAATTAAATTTATTTTCCTACTATGGTTACCAACTTTTTCAATGTTAAACGCCGTATTATAAACCAGAATTTATTTCCTGCATTAAAAAAACTACATTTTATACACTGGGCTTATTTACTACTAGTTGGGTAATTATTTTAATTGTTGTTGTTATTGTTATTATTATTGTTGTAAAATGTATATAGTAAATGAAATAAAAGATTTACAAAATCAAGATTTATGTTCAACAGCAAAAAGAAAAAAAAACGAGAATATCAGTTGAAGTTTTCATTTTATTTGCAGTTCATAAGACTAACTTCCACAATTTTATGGTTTAAAGCTTTAAAATATTTTAAAAAATTACCATTAATTTGTTGTATGAAATGCTAAAGAATCACGAGATTAATTTTAATTTAATAAGAGTATATAAATGTATATATGTATGTATGTATATCTATACTGCCATCTGGCAGATATATTGTTACGTTTTTACCTTTTAAAAACGTTTAAAATCTCAAATCGTAGATTGCAAATAAAATAAAAATAAATTTGTGTTTAGTTTTAAAAAAATCTATATTATTCGCACAAATCTGTGTGATACTGTTCACAACTTGATGTAAACAACAACAATTGCCTTTCTTTGTTATTCTTCTTTGCACTCTTTTGAATAAACAATAACAATTGTTTGACAGATCTTCAAACCACGATTATTCTCTTCAAAAACACGCATCTTCCCACAAGACTGACTTAATTTTTACTGATCCCGTTGCCTGCTTTTCTTGCCTTTTATATCGCTGGGTAAATAGTCTGATGGATACTCCCGAAGGAGAATGTCTGTCTTTGCGAAATATCTATAAATGTAAACATGCTGTTTACGTTATTGTTGTTTGTGTATTTTGTCTACGTTTGTCCTTGCAGTGTTGTTGTTGTTTGTTTATTTGCGTTGATTATCCCCTTTTTATACACTGATGTTTCGTTGATCATGTAAACAAGTCCATTGTTTTATTTTTGGAGCTTTTGTTTATCATTTTAATAACACCATTTCCATTTTCGTAACAATATGAAATTGACATATATTTTCGGTCTGGAAATAAACCAAATTTAACGATTTATTTACGTACTTTAGTCATTTCTGAGCTGATAAGCAACAGCGAGTATGGCCCCTTTTATTGGTGACGTGTTGACGTTACTCTCAGGAAGTTAGGAAAGGTTTGACACCCTGCTATGTTATCGAAATTCATGGCTTTTGTTAGTTGTCACCTCAGATAAGTTAAGGTCAGGAGTACCACAATGTTCTGTTCTATTTGTAATACAACTTCCTATTTTCAATAACCATTGTTTAGGTTTAATATGAATCCGATCTACAGTCAACCTTCTATCTGGGTCGCACATATCGAATCGATTTTAATGAGCAAGAGACTCAGTGTTGTTTATTGATACACAAGTACATACATACATACAATGCAAAAAGACCGTCTTAAAATCGAGGAAAGATGTCAAAAAATTATAAAGATTTTCAACGAAAACGAATTGGTTAAAAAATTTCTGAAATTTGTTATCCGTATGTATACTTTTGTTGCTGAGTGTACATACATAATTGGTCATTACAACCCTTTAGTCAGGATTACGACCTAGTTTCCAACACCACTTATATTGTGAGTGTTAATTTTATACATGAGAACGACAGATTTTTGAGAAACTTTCCACGGCAATTTTATTTACTCTTCTTTGTTGTTTTTTGTTTTTGCCAGAAATCTGCTGAAAGGAAGTCGACAAAGAAATAGACCACAGCGACTTCATTGACACACAAGCACTGCAATAATATTACGTCATCTGTAGTTGTGGTGCAAAGCTTAGGGAGAAGGAAGCTTTTGATTTTCTGGAAAGAACAAGCCAATGTGTTACTCGCTGGAATCAGCACGTTTTTCCAGTATTGAAAGCAGCATACAAATGCGGTCTCTTAAGCCAAAGACAATTGGTCGCAAATTGCACGAAAATGTCATGCAAAATTTGGTCGCAGAGAGGGACCAGCAGTGCCGGGTATACTCAAGTTCATGAAACTGGTTTCGTTATTGATGCGCCAAGACGTGTGCGTGCTACACCCAAAGATATCGAAGCTGTGGCTGAGAATGTGCATGAGAATCCATCAACATTAACTCGTCATCGCTCTCAAGAATTGATCATTGAACGCACCAGTTTATGTCACATTTTGCGAAAAGATCTCGTTAGGGCGCCTTACAAAGTTCAATTGATTCAAGAATAGAAGTGCATGAACATCCGCTTCGTATGTGCTTCGCTAGTTGGACCAACGAGAAATTGCACAATGAAATTAATATTGCCAAGAAAAAAAAAAAGTCGTCTCTTTGGATGAAGCTCATTTTCATCTTGGGTGGTTAATATGCAAAATGCCGTGTTTGGGGCTCAGAAAACCCACACGTGGTCTTATGGAAGTCTATGCATCCATTACGGATCATATTTGAAAAAAGGACGGCGCAACTATGCCATTGCCGAGATACAACCCCATACATTTGGAAAAGTTCACGAATATAGGTCCGATCGAATGAATATAGGTCCGAGAAATAAGGTACGTTTTTATTTTATTGCATATTTAAATTTAAACTTTTAATTCAACCAGTCTCTAATAGACAGAGTTTCAAATCTAGTGTCCACGAACACTATTTAATTTTTCCTCTTATTCATAAACAATTTTCCTTATTCAAGAACACAACACACTGCAATACAGATTATTTTTATAGCCGTTATTTCAGCCTAAAAAATACTACAGTAGTCGGGTAGTACAAAGGCACCATAGGATTCAAACATTTTGAAAAGATTTTACATTCAACTCTGTGAACTATTGGATCCATTATTGAATACTTAAACGATGTTCTCTGACTATTTGTTTGTAGATTTATGTTAAGTTTCTTGTGTACAGGGACATGTCAGCTAGAATTCCAGCCATGCGAACAATATTTCCGCAATATGGCGAAATACTGGATAATCTCTGCTAAAATAGGAGCTCGCAGATGGAGCAACTGTTACGTCGCTATTGGCAACATTTACATGAATAATTGTTTAATGAGGAAATGCCCAGTATCCGTTTATTGCCACCAAAAACCCCTCTTTTTATAGCCTTAAATACATAAAAATGTTTCCTACTTTGTTGTCAAAAATTTATCCACCTAAACGTATGATTTATTTAATATCACTCATACGCTAGGCTACACACCAAATATTGATTTCAATATACATATCAAGGTATACTCAATGAAAATTTGTATTTATTCCTTAAGTTTTCTTAACTCAACTTTCCATCGAAATATTATTTTTAAACCTTTAAGAAGTTGTCATACATTTGCCTGTATTATGCCAAATGATCTAGTTTCAGTGTAATGTTTTTGTTGTTTTTTTTAATTTAATTTCTACTATTTATAGAATAAATTTTTGTTTTTAACTTTTTCCATATTTCTGCTACAACTGCTAATGTTTTTTATGTTTTCTTAACAATTTTTGTTGATTTTTTTATTTTAATTTCTTAACAAAACTGCTTAACTTGTCTTCTTGTATGTCTCTGTTTGTACTTCTGTTCTGTTTTATTTATTAAAGAAAGGAGGAAAAATTCAGTGAAAGACAAACTTAAAAAACTTTTATTTTCTTAAAGAATAATTTCCATTTCCATTTCTTTCGTTTTATTCATGTTTTGCTTATAAAAAAATCTATTTACTTGGCTAATTATGAAAATTATAGCGTCAAAACTACGTACGTACATACGTACTTACGCTAGAACGTAAGCAAAATGACAGAACAAAAAATATATACCCCTGTACATACATATTCGCATGTATATATTGTAGAAATGAAAAGTTTTTCCTTTTTAAAGACGTTTATTGGTGAATAAATATGAATTTTGTTCTGATTTCTTGACTTAATTTCCCATTTTACTTCTTCTCATTGCTGACAATATTTAAAAAACGAAATTTATGTCAGGAGTTATAATGCATATAATAAGCATAGGCTTATAGGCTGTGTAAGTTGCTTAGGAATACAGTGAAAACCGAAAATTAATTGCAAAAATTCAATGAAACCTAAGTCACAGGCTTATTTCCATGAAAACTTTGCTACTGGAAGTCGTCGTAGTCTAGCAGGTAGTGTGTTGGCTTACTAGACATGAGGGCGTGGTTTAAACCCCTACTCAAACATCAACAAAACGAAATATGGCAAAATATTGCTTTGGCGACTGCATCTCAGCAGATTTTTGGCAAAAACTCTGAGACTAAATAAAATTGCCTTGAGAAGTTGCTCAAAAAATCAAAAAATCTCTCAAAGTAGTCTTTAAACTGTAGGCCCTGGCATGTATAGATAAAATTAACACACACAACACCTGTGGGAAAATAGGTTGTAATCCTAACTGAGGGATTGTATTGGCCAATTATATACGTATGTACGCAGTAACACTTTGAAACCAATCCGTATACATTCTTCTACGTTCTTCACAATTCTGCATGTATTTCACAACCGTTTTTGCTACCTCAAGCTTCCATTACAGGTTTACATGGCTGCATTTAATACGTGTTGCAATGTTTTCTGGTTCGCTTGTACATTCTAGTACCCTGTAGATTCAACTCCAATGTATATTTGAGAAGATCGGGTTGGCATTACATCTGGTACAGTGACATTCACTTCTCATCACACTTGCGCGTATGCTTTGGATGTTTTTTCACCATATTTTCAATATTTTTCTTAGGCAGCGATATGTAAATACTTTAGTAGACAATTTTGAAGTTATTAGTCATTAGACTTGTAATCCATAGAATAAAACAGACGTTCGCTTTCAAAATTTGTGACCTCCTTGCCTGGTGATTTTCACACTTTACGCGATTGATTAAAAACTAATTTCACCCTTATTAATACGTCGGTTTCCTTCACATTTAGTGCATCTTAAGCTCTTTAACGCAGAACAACCTGGAAATTGATAAACTCTTTGTGTTGCTGTTGGTATGGTTCATGGCCTCGCATATTTTTTTGTACGCTCCGCTCAAATTTACAATTTTGTTATGTATATTTGTGTGATAATGAGAGATCAGAGGTAGAGATACTCTCTAACGTTTAACGTGGAATACTTTCCATTCCATTCTGGCGCCTGTGGCAGAGCGTCGTCAAGAATAAATAAAAAAGTTGTAACTGAAGACATCCCTGCCCAACACGGGATGTTGATTTGAAACTTTCTGAATATCTACAGATGTGAAGACTTCTACAATTATATTTGTACTGTACTTTTAAGAAGCCAATACATGTAGGGTCTTACGCCGCCAATCATAGTAAACTATAGAGTCTTTCGAAACTTTTCAAAGTACATTCTCAATGAACTCTCTAAGGTATGCCATGCTTTTACTGTCTATTGCCTGTGACAGAATGCCACCAAGAGCAATTAAAAAGATATTCGTAAGTGATGACATCCTCTCCTAATAATAAAATGTTGAATTAAAGCTTTGAAAACATTTACATTTTAAAACTTCATAGTACAGCTTTAATCTACAAGGATCATAAAAAGGGAATCTCTACTCTCTCTACTCGTTGACATGTTTGACGATAAACAAAGCGTACTGATTTGATTAATAAAAAAAACCTATTTGGGCTAAAAACAGCTCATTGTTTATCATTCTGGTTTATCATTAAATATGAATTCCCACATTTAGGAAGGGTTTACTTAAAGCAATTCGACAGCAATATCATAGGCACTACGATATTTGCCTAGTTATTTTATGAAATGACAGCAACTGCGATGTCAGTCTACTATCAGCCGTAGAAGGTTAGGGTGATGTATGATGTACGATATCAGCAGAAGACTCAAACTCCTTAACGATCTCAAAACGTTTTTTCTTCTTGTTTTGTAAGTTATTGCTTATAATTGGTTAATTTTTACAGGTATAATTTTCATACATATCATCATCACATATCCGCAGCAATTTCTGCTTCTCGAGCAATGACACTTGTGGACTTTCTTTAATTACCCCTATCGGTATACTGCAATGCAGCATTTTATTTTACAGCTCTCGTTACTGCTGACTTCTGTTTTATGTTTAGAATATCTTCGTTCATGTTTTTTTGGGCTTAAGACCAATAATACTCCTGCCAGCATCGATAAGAAGAATTTTAAACTTCAACATCTTGGCTGTCATTAAAATATCGTCCATTTGTGTAGTGAACTGCTGTCTCACTAACAAACTTCTTAAGAAGTTAGTACCGTTCTACCCGGTTTTTATGGTTCTGTTCTTATTTAATTCTGGTATTTTTTTAAATGCATCGATTCATATATAAGATTATGATTAGATCCCACATCTACATACATATATACATATACATAATTTCTCATTACATCCCCTTCAGTCAGGATTACGACCTAGTTTCTCACACCACTTATGTTGTGTGTGCTAATTTTATACATGAGTGGCGGGAACTACAGTTTAAAGTCGACTTCGAACGACAGATTTTTGAGAAACTTTTTCATGGCAATTTTATTTACTCTCAGAGTTTTTGCCAGAAATCTGCTGAGAGGAAGTCGCCGAAGAAATATTTTTTCAAATTTCATTTTAATGTCTGACCTGGTGTTTGAACCGTGACCTTACGTCTAATAAGCCAACACACTACCTACTAGATTACGGCGACTTTAGATCCCATATCGAAGCTTCTTTTAAGGCAATCACTATTGAAGCCCATGCTCATCGGAGGGCCAAAGCCTTACTTAACACTATCAGGATGTCCAATTCTATTTACAATATTAGACCAGCGCCACATTGTGACTTCTATTTCAATGTTTTATAGATACCCTAAGGGGAATAGGCTCAAAGGAAATAAAGACTCTAATTATTGTGCAAATTAAAGCACATTTGTTCGTTATCTGGTTGCAATGAAATACAGGAAGAAATTGTTCTTAGTTATGCTATTTGTACAGTGTTCATGCTGTTGTTTTCACTTCTTTGCATGACGATGCGCTCTCTCCTGAGTGTTAGCTGCAATCAAAACAGTTCCAAAAGTATTTTCAAACGATCATAGAACCTTTTTTATTCAGACTTCATCGGTGTATAAGCCGAAAAAGACCGCAGTTTAATAATAACTTCAATAATAAAAGCTCTGGGAACTATATTGTTTATGCAATTGAAAACTAATGAATTGCTAGGACAGTTGCTGAACGTTGTACAATGGGTCAATTCGACCTCCGGGTACTGTACTTGTCTTAATTGACAAGTACACGTCCTCTAACCTAACCTAACCTAGGACAGTTCGCTTTTCCATACATAAGTGGTTCTTCTTCCCTCATTTCAATCAAAAGCAATGGAATATAAAGAGAACGAAAATGAATTGCTCTAGAGTAACATATCTTTTATTTCTCACTGTATTTACAAACATTTTGCCATAATTATGGCCACCACTTGTTACGAAGAAATAATGAATCGTTTCGACTAGAGTTCATCTACCAAAGTTCAAAACTTTGACTCTCTCTCTCTCTCTCTCTTTCTCTCTCTCTCTCACTCGCTCTTTGTCAGCCTAAGAAGAAAATTTTATTGTTTATAATAAAAATACAATAGAATGGCTTTCAAAAATCGCTCATACAACAATAATAACAACAACAAAAACAACAAAAAACTGAATTCAAATGAAATGTTTGTTTAAAAAATAAAGAAAAAAACAACAAAAACAAAAAAAAAATTAGAATGAAAATTAAGAAAGTGTTTACACTGAAAATGAAAATTGCTGCCAAGGCGCCAGTTGTGTATGATGAAAGCAAGAAAAAGAAAAAATGGAAAAACTTCTACATAAACTTGTAATAAGTGTTTGTTTGAGGCCTTGTACATACATGTAGATGTATGTATGTATGTATATATATGTGTTTATACAAGTTAACGAGGCTAATCAAATATTTTTTGCCATAATTTTCTGCCATACCAAAAGGGGGGAGAAATTAAGTTATTTGTACAGAAGATAAAGAGGGACTAGAGAGAGGGAGAGGACTGTCAAGGGGGGGGGAGGGTATGGTTTATTTATTAATAATAACAATGGCTAGAGAAAGTTTAACACACAAAACTTGTGTAATTGTCCTAAGTGGGTTATCATAATATTTAATATGATTTTTATTAATTAATTTAAAGAGCCCTTTCTAGCAGCACAAAATGGCCATTATGAAAATCAATACGAAGAGAAAGTTTTTCAGTCCAATGAGAGCAAAATTTTTAAGCATAAATTTAATCGAAACATTTGGAGATAAAAGGAAGATTTAAAGCAATTAAAGTTTTAAAAAATAGCCAAACGTTCATGGAACATAACGGAATGTACGCTCATTTTTAGAATATGAAAAGCAATGAAAGGTATTACCAAACCGTAATGTATTTTTGATATTTCGCCAACTACAGGGGTATAAGCCTTCTCCCTATAAGGTCAAAACACTGATTGGACCTTATCAGTGCGGCTTCACACCTGGCAAGCCCACCATCGACCAGATCTTCACATTACGCCAAATCCTGGAAAAGTCCCACGAAAAACAAGTCGCAACACACCATCTTTTTGTCGACTATAAGACAGACTTCGTTAGCCCCATAAGTGAGCGTGTTTTTGCCGTAATGTCTGAGCGCGGTATACCTGCGAAGCTGATAAGGCTATGCAGAATGACGTTGAGCAATTCCTGCAGCTCCGTCAAGTTAGGAATGGACCTCTCCGGACCTTTTGATACCGTGCGGGGTTTCAGACAAGGCGACCCCTTATCATGCGACCTCTTCAACTTCGTCATGGAGAGTGTGCTGCGAAAGGCGGGAGTGCATCGCAATGGCACTATTTTTCAAAAAAGTGTCCAGTTGCTTGCGTACGCTGACGACATTGACATCATTAGGCGTACCCAGCGAGATGTTGCTGCTGCCTTTAGTGCTATTGAACGGGAGTCTACTAAGATGGGCTTGGCAGTAAATGAGGGCAAAACAAAGTATATGTTATCGACAAGTAGAGACGTGCGGCGTATTGATTCTCAGATTATGGCCGATAACTATACTTTTGATACAGTCAAGGAATTTATTTATCTTGGCTCCGCCGTTACCAACAAAAATGATGTCAGTCTGGAGGTCAAGCCCAGGATCACTCTTGCCAACAGGTGCTACTATGGTGTCAATAGGCAATTGAGTAGCAGAGACCTCTCTCGTACGACATAATTAACACTCTACAAGACGCTCATCCTACCCGTGCTTCTTTATTGCGCAGAGGCATGGACCCTATTTAGCACCGACGCAGCAGCCTTGAGAGTATTCGAGAGTAAAGTGCTGCGTAAGATCTTCGGTCCAGTACGAGTTGGCGATGATTTCCGCATCCGATCCAACAATGAGCCGTATGAGCTCCTCAACGACATAGACGTTGTGCAGCGTATTAATATCCAGCGGCTGCGCTGGCTCGGCAATGACGTTCGAATGGAGGAGGATGCTCCGGCGAGACGGGCATTTGATGCGGAAATCTGCCGGAAATCGGCGAAGAGGACGACCTTGTATCCGTTGGAAGGGCCAAATCGAGGAAGCCCTGTCATCGATTGGTGTGACCAACTGACGTAGACGAGCAAGAAGCAGAGCCGCCTGAAAGGATGTGTTGCGGCATGCCGAAATCCCTTAACGGGTTGTTATGGCCAATTAAGTAAGTAAATAAAGTAAGGTATTTTTGATAAGCATTTACATTGCTTTTCATATGCTAAAAACGAACGTACATTACAGCCCATTACAGTCCATGAACGTTTGGCTAATCGGGGCTTAAGACTCCAAAGTCTTACAAAGTCAGAGTGAGAAAGTTTTACATTTTTTGGGAGCAACATTTTAGGCAAAATTTAATCGAAACGTTTGAAGATAAAAGGGAAGATATTCGTATTTAAAATATGATTTAAAGCAATTAAAATTAAAAATAAAATATTTTCTTAAGGAAAAATTATTTTTATCTTCAATTAAAATTTTCTTTTATTTCATTTGCTTACATTTTCATTCAAGAATTCTCTTCCACTTCATGTTGTAGTGGTAGTGCCTTATAATATCTGTCGAAAATCATTATTCTTGTCATAAAAATTATGTTTATGAGCATGTTTTTCTTTTCGATTTATTTAAAGAAATTCATTAAATTGTGTCTTTCTTTCTTTGTTAAGGAGATTAAAAAAAAACAAAAAAAATCAAGAAAAATAACGAAAAACGAAAGAAATGTAAGAGAAAAACATAATGATTAAAAGTTTTTTTTCATTACAAATGCATTTGAGTGTAATTTATTTCATAGAAAATATCATATTTTTTGTAAATTTACAATTCATACAACCATAAATAATTAAATTAAATATACGACAACAACAACAACACTAACACTAACAATAACAATAATAATAATAAAACGACATGAAAATCTTTCATTTAACCTCATTTGACGCCCCATCTTTAAAATGTGGCACTACAGCATCAACACTTTCAAATTCGGTTATGTCAACCATTTGTATTGTCTTAGAAGCTAAGATATTTTGCATAGAATTTGGTGTGGAAGATATTGATTGCTTAATTACTTTTTTTCAGTCGAAATAGTATTTTGTTCGATACGGATTTATAAGGGTGTCCCAGTAACAGTGCACTCCTTTATGGAAGAACATCGTGGCATGATTGAGAAAATGTATAAAAAAAATATTGTTTCGAAAATGGAAACAGTGTAACATCGTTTAACATTAAAATGAGCAAAAGCTACACAAACAATTACAACGAACTTGTTACAAGTAAACCAACAACATCAATATGAAAGAAAAGGGGATACACAAGTAAGCGAGAACGCAACAACAAGCAATGTGAACAAAATACACAAACAACTATGAAGTCGCGATAGAGTTCTCGAGAAAACGAAACCACGAACGTTCTACATCAAGAACATTCATCAGACTGTCTATGTGGGTATATAAAAAGGCAAGACAAAGCAGGCAACGAGTAGTCAGAATTCAGTCAGTTTTGTGTGAAGACGCATTGCGTGTGAAGAAAACAGTCGCGGTTTGAAGATCGCCGTTGTAAAGACCTGCCGAACAGTTGTTGGTCCTTACGCGAACAGAAGTGTAAAGAGGAATAACGAACTAAGCAAATTATTGTTGGATTCATCAAATTCTAAACAGTTTCACGCAGAAATAGTGCGAACAATAAAGAATTTAATTGAAACTAAACACAAATTTATTTTTACTTTGTTTGCAAATAACGAACTCATATTTTAAACGTTTTTAAAAAGGTAAAAACGTAACAATATTAAGAAAGTGACGAAGAGAACGTTAGCAAACCTCGAAGGACTTACAGTATATAAGTGTACCTCAGTAGCCGTAGTCTAGTGAGTACTGTGTTGGCTTCTTAGACGTGAGGCCACGGTTCAAACTCCAGGTCAGACTTCTCCAACACAACGAAATTTGAATATTCCTTCGACGGCTTCCCATGAGCTGATTTCTGGCAAAAACTCTAAGAATAAATAAATCTGGCATGAAAAGTTGCTCTAACATCTGTCGTTCGATGTCGAATTTAAACTGTAGGTCCCACCACTCACGAATAAAATTAACGCACACAACATAAGTGATGTGAGAAGCTAGGTCGTCATACTTACTGAAGGGTTGTAATGACGAATTATTTATGTATGTATGTAAGTAAATGCACCTCATGTGTCAACCACTCGAAAAAAATTTGAAGAGACTAAATTAGTTATGGGCGATAAAGCTCCGATTAGCCAAACGTTCATGGAATGTAACGCAGCGTAAGCTCGTTTTTAGAGTATGAATAGCATTGAGAGGGATTACTGAATCGTAATGTATTTTCGATAATCATTTACAGTGCTTTTTGTAAGCTACAAAACGAACGTACATTCTATTACAGTCCGTGAACGTTTGACTAACCAAGGCTTAATAATCCAATCCGCCAAAGTACGGTTCTGTCTCTAGTGTCGCCGTAAACCTGGAAACATCACTTCGCCATTGTCCTCAATAACTTCAAATTTCATGAGGCCTTTCACAGCGAATTTTTATAAAAGACCACCACTCTCCCATGTACAAAACTTAGTTTAATCAGAAGCTTTAACTAAACGATCAAGGAAAATGCAAGAAATTTGTTTAATAAACAACTAAGCAAAGTAAAGTCTCTGTTGAAGCCCATTTCAAATTTGGCTTTATGCAACCCCAAAATTGTCGAATGTGGAACTAAAGTAATACTCTTGAAATCCATGAGAAACGAATGCATCTACTGTAAGCAACTGTTTGGTGAGGTTTTTAGTCAGACTGCGGTAATTATTTTTTTTAAGACGAGACCGAAATTACAGTAACTGTGAACGACATTGAAACATCATAACGTAGTCTTGAGTAATCATTTGGTTGTCGCCACGAACCACAACGTACGTACACAATCGATTTGTTGCAGTAACAATGGCTTGAACAAACTATCTTAAGAAATTCTGATGTCAACCGGCTCTCGAAGGCGATGCGATTTAACCCCGATTTTTTTATTCGCTTTCGATGCGTAGCCACTACCGATAGTTAGAAATGAGCGTACTGAAGAGAATAATGTTGTGGCGCGAAGTCTTGAAGAAGGCAAGGAAAAGTTAATTCGTTCTGATTCTCATTTTGTTCGCCTTTGTCCTTGAACTACATAATGAATTTTTCGTTAGGATCTTGACCTATGAGCCCATAAAATATATACACTAGAATTGAAGTAATACAGCCACCGTTTTTTTTCATTTTTGCTGACAGGCTTCATGAGAAAATGGCCGAAGTTAAATAACTACAACAACTCTATCGAAACACAACAATACACATGAGGTTTAGGTCTAGCAGGGACACCAAAAATTCAATCATTTAAATTTCCCAATCACAACGTCCAATACATCTTCACGGTGTTCCTTGTTTCCAGTCCACGATACTTTACAAATCTATCATCATCCTCTGACTTGCTTTAAGAGACATATCACCTACCAAGTCGGAAAAACATGATTAATGGAATACAATGGTAACTTGCCCTTAAGTACTATACCAATAGTTCCAAAATGCTAGATAGAGTAGGTTGGGTTATATGTATTAAGGACTGACTGAGCACTGCAATGTATTCTAGGCGAAGGTCAAGCTCATGCACAATTTTCTGAAGATCCTCTTATTTCCTTTAACAACCAAATAATCTCCAAGTTCGCTCTCATTCATGAATGCTTAGGACTTCTCAGAGAAATTTCAAAAGTTACTTTAGCATGGGTTTCTAGACATAGATAGGTTATCAGCAATTTTATGGCTGAAGAACTGGCTAGGGTAAGCAAAGAACTCATGGCTTCCAACTTGTTAAACGACGTAGGTGCTCCTATTATCTGCATTAAACAATGATCTCTTGAGAGGAGACCCAGTTTTGATGGCGTCATGACAGCTCTATTACTAGGCTGTAGTGCGTTTCCTTACTTAATTGGTCTTTACAGTGCTTTAGTCAAGAGTACGACCTAGTTTCTCATACCACCCCAGTAGTATGTTTCAATTGTATCTATGAGAGGTGGGACCTATGTTGTCTCTTAACAATGGATTTGCCAGACGTTTCACGACATTTTTTTTTTACTGTGAAAGTTTTTGCCAGAAGACTGCTGAAAGAAAGTCGTTTTGTTCAAGATGTCTAAGCTCGGATTTGAACCAAGGGATCTCGTGTAATAAGCCGACATACTGTCTGCTAGACTACGACTACTGGGCTGCTCTGGATGAAGAGAGAACTAAATCTTTCATTGAATCATAAGGCCACGTATCGCAAAATTACATTTTCTTGCATGACTTTTGCAGGAACTATGAATCTAAGGCCTCCCATTTTCTGTCATTTTCTGAGGTCGAGATAGTTTCCTATAAAAAGTGTTTGATACCCAGCTTGGGTATTGACTTGTGGTGTTTCAAAAGGTCTCACCTCTTTCCTAGATAGGACATTATCCTTACCCTTATAAACAATTTTCAATATAACATTTGCTTACAACAAAGGGTGTTTAAAATTCGTCTATTTGTCGAACGTTCTCCCACTCTGCCTTCATTTTATGTGTGGCAATATGGCAATGAATAAAGTTCACATACATACATACATACATGTGTACATGCACATTTACAAGATCCACCAACCAATTCAACTATAAATAGCGTTGTAAGATTTATGGCAACACAATTAATCAGTATGTATGCATGATATTTATTCTTTCGTTTTGTGTGTTTTTTTCCTTTTATTTTCCTTTTATTGTTGTTGTTATTGCTGTTGCTGTAATGTTTTTCTCATTTCAGTTTCTTATGATACGACTTGCAGTTGCAAGTGCCATTATTATTGTGTTGGCAGTAGTGATGGTAATAACTTGCTAGCCTAGCTGAATGACTGACTGACTGCCGGGATGGCTGGATGGCAGGCTGACTGACTGTGTTATAATTTCACTGTGAGTTTGTCTGTCTGTCTCTTGCCACACGCACACACACACACTATACAATTGCAAATATGCCACTGTTATGTTAAATAATTATAATGAGCAAGTAAAAGTTTCGCAGCTTGTTGCATTCGACACTCTGCTGTGATACTTTTACTACTATTTACACATCTGCAGTACTATTCCTCCTCCTACTCCTCCTCCTCCTTTTCTTCTTCTTCTATATTCTTTCGGGCCACAATTTTTGTAGGAGAAAAAGAAGAGGAGGAAAATATTTGTATCGTTTCGTTAAGAAAGGGAATTTATATGTGAAATGCTGCTTTTTATGAGAACAAAATATTTCTGTTTAAAAAGAAATACTTGGGTTTTCTTTTCACATTTTTTGTCGTATATTTTAAAAATATGCCGCGCGATAGTAGCGTTAAATTTTCCAGCATTTAATTAAAAACATGTCATTTGCTTTTATAATGGTCTACAACAACTAAAATAGCAGCAACAATTATAATAAATGTTCTTCATGTTGAATATTGTTGGTCGTAGTCTTTACAATATTTTTTTTGTCATACAAGTGCCACAGAGCTAGTACCATTAGTTGTTTATTTTCTTGTTTGTAGAGATTTAGAATACTTTGGAATACTTTTTGTTATTATGGGGACAGACTATTTCGAATTTTATGATACTTCGATAAATCTTCTATAGAATTCATGAATATCAACGAATTTTAATAGAACGTTTTGAATTGGATTCTGCTTTAACTTCTTATTGTATACTATATTTGTTATCGATAACAATAAATCAATAAATATCGATAACTAAGCTTTTCTTTTCGGGCGAAAATTTTTCGATACCAATATTCTAAAGAAAAATTTTTCAGTGAGCAACATTTCAATTGCGATAAATTTTATATGTTATCGATAAATTGTATGTTGTTAATTTTTCGATATCGATTTTTTCCCTTTCCGAAACTATATAATTATATAATTTTTATATAATTTTTGTTATCGATAACAATAAATCAATTAATATCGATAATTAAGTGTTTCTTTTCGGGCAAAAATTTTTCGATATCAATATTCTGAAGACAAATTTTTGAAATACGGCATTTTCATTATCGATAGATTTTCCATGTTATCGATAAATTTAATGTTTGTTAATTTTTAGATAACGATATCGATTTTTTTCGATAGAAAATTTTTCGTTATAGATTTTCTGAAGAAAAACTTTTAAATGACCAATATTTTCGATATCAATAGAATTTCTGTGTTATCGATAAATGTTTTGTTGTTAATTTTTGGATATCGATATCGATTTTTTTCACTTTCCGAAACTATATATGTAATTATATAATTTTTATATAATTTTTATTTTCGATAGCAATAAATTAATAAATATCGATAACTAAGCTTTTCTTTTCAGGCGAAAATTTTTCGATATCAATTTTCTAAAGAAAAATGTTTGATAAGCAACATTTTCGATTTCGATAGATTTTCTGTGTTATCGATAAATTTTATGTTGTTAAGTTATCGATATCGATTTTGATATTTTTCACTTTCCGAAATATCAGTTACTCATGGGAATTTATTTATTAATGCCATGGCAATTTTATTTACTCTCAGACATTTTGCCAGAAATCTGCTCAGAGGAAGTCGCCCAAGAAATATTTATTCGTATTTCATTTTATTGAAAATGTCTGATCTCGTGTTTGAAGCTTACCTCTAGTAAGCCAATACACTGCCTATTAGATTACGGCGACCCCCGTAGGAAGTGCATTTATTTTGAATGAGTTCAGCTTGAAAGCCTTATGTTGCCGCTTTTCCTGGAGTTAGCATTGTTTTCAGTCCCATAATATATGCGGGAGCATATAACTTTCCTGTTGAAATATTACGATGAACATAAAGTATCTCCATAAAGTGTAACACGCTCTACAGTCCTAAGAAAACTTCGTAGGAGAATGCCTTAAGCCTTAAGCGGTAAACAAAAGAAAATTGTATTTACAGCTGTTCTCAGTGCGTTTAGTGCACAGGCAATGGATGGAAATACAACCTTAATAATGCATTTTATCAGGTTGCTCTTGTTAACAACTACCACCACGACTGCATTATTTAAATATTTAAGACGAATGCAAGCGTACGTACATATTTATTTGTTGTTGTATTTTACGATGATTAAGTGAAAAATCTGCACTTTTTTTTGCCAGTTGCACAGAACAGAACATAATAAATAATGCAAATAAAAATGTGTGTGTGTAATGTAATTACATATATGAAAAGGGAAGGGAAGTATACCGCAAACACAATTGATGGGTTATATGCACATTACTTTTACTCGAATGACGAACATGAACAGAAATTATTTGGTTTAGTTGGGGTCCGATTTAAAGCGTAGAATTAAATTTAAAATTCTCTGCTAAGGACTGTAATTAACTTTACTATTGGATTGGAAGGGACATATGGCATGTCCCTTTACTGGCAAGAAATCAACAGTAAATAGTATACGAGGATTTAGAAAATACCAACACGCACGAACGCATAGACGTTGACATTCACGTAACACATGTTTTATACGTTAATAACAAGGAAATGGTATTTAAAACAATTAAACAAAATGCTGTGTTCAACAAAATAATTTCATTTAAAATGCTGTGTTTATGCAAATATTTTCAGATAAATTGTTCACCACAATTTACACTCCTGGCCAATTGATAAGGTGCGCAGGTAATGTGTCCTTTATATTGGAGGTATAAAGGATGCTATGAGAATGATTTCTCAAATATTTTCAAAGGGAGCTTAAAAATTTCACGTATGGTGCTCCACAATGCTAGAATGAGTGTTTAAATGTGACATATTGTTTACCCCATAAGACTCCGATTCCATATGACTCTCCACAGCATTAACCTCAGCCTGTTAATGACCTGGAGAATATACTATGTAGTGTGCTGCCGTCTTATTGAAATCACATGTCGTTTAAGGTTTAAAGACGTTGGTAATAGTCGATCTGTAGTATTTTCCGTTCACAGTCCTTTCAGAAGTATGGGCCCATGACGCAGTTAATTCAAAATTCACACGAAATATTGACTGTTTTAGGGTATATTGGACACTATTGGATCTCTTGTGGCTTGGTATCATCTCAAATTAGACAATTTTGGTTGTTCTCATACCCATTCATTCCGAAATGGGTCTTATCTCCGAAAATGATTTTTCAAAGAAAACTACCGTCAGTTGCCAACTGCTTAAGAGCCTGCTCGGCGAACTAATGTCGTTGTCTGTGGTCATTTACAATCAGTTCGTATATCAGTTGGATTTTGTATAGGTAGGGGCCCAAGTTACGATGCAAAATTAAACAAGTTGTGGTATGTGAAAGGCCAAGTTGGCTGAGCCGTAATATAAAGTGCTTGAAGTTGTCCGTGATGGCCTGCCTGGCCAATGTCGACTGTCCATAATCCACACTAAGCTGTGACTATTTTAAGATACATTGGACGCTCTTAGATCTCATAGTGTATTGGTATCGTCTCAAAATCGACTATTTTGACTGTTTTCATGCTATGGGCCTTATCGCTGAAGTTGATTTTTTGATCGGCGTTATCAATGGGCTATTTCCTTCAGTTTCTCTTTGAGTTGTTTTTTTTTTACAAGTTATGCTGCCAATTTCGCAAATTGTGGTCTGTGAAAGGTCGAATAGAGGAGTTCCTTTTGGAAAGCACTAGCCATTTCGCGTTTTTGCTGCAATGTCTGAGCTATGCAGAATAACGTTGAACAATTTCTGCAGCTCTATCAAGAATGGACCTCTCCGAACCTTTTGATACCGTGCGAGGTTTCAAACATGGCTATTCGGAATTGCAACGCGACTGTATGATTTTTCAAAAAAGCGTCCAGAAGCTTGCGTACGCTGGAGGGATGACAGTAAAGGGGGCAAAACGAAGTGTATGTTGTCGACGAGTAGGGACATGCAACGTATTGGATGTCAGACTACGGCCGATAACTGTACCTTAGATATAGTCAAGTTTATCTTGGCGATTGAGTAGCAGAGACATCACTCGTAGGACAAAGCTTTTACTCTACAAGACGCTCATCTTACCCGTGCTTCTTTATGGCGCAGAGACATGGGCGCTATTAAGCACTGATGCAGCAGTCTTGAGAGTATTCGAGAGAAAAGTCCAACGTAAGATCTTCGCTCCATTGTTGGCGATGATTTCCGCATCCGATTCAACAATGAGTTTTATGGGCTCCTCAATGAAATTAACATTGCGCAGCGTATTGGCATTCAGCGGCTGCGGTGGTTCGGCAAGGTTGTTCGAATGGAGTGGGATGCTCCAGCTAGACGGGAATTTCATGTGGGAATTTGCGGAAGTCAGCGAAGAGAACGACCTTATTTGCGTTGAAAGACCCAAGTAGAGGAAGCCCTGTCATCGATTGGTGTGAACAACAGGCGAGCAAGTAGTAGAGGCTCCTGAAAGGATGTGTTAGGACAGGCCGAAATCCGTTAATCCGGTAATTAATGGTCAATTAAATAAATAGTAAATAAGTAAGCCATTTCACTACTAATAAAGTTCACCATTGTCTTCAATGTCTAACAAACTTAAAACGATAAGAACTTTTTAACAATTGAAACTGAATGAGCCTCTAATTAATTTTGCTGGGCTATAAAAGCCTGGTATTAAAATAAATTTGTTAACAAATCTCAGTAATTATTTCAATAACAACTAAAAATATATCGTATGTGTATAGAAAAAAAAATTAAAACAAAAACAATAACAATACAAATACAGTAATTAGAGAATAATATTATCTGTTACATGTAGGCATGTCCGGTATGTATGTATGTATATATGTATGTATGTGTGTTGCTATAAACCACTGTACAAAATAATTACAAATAATTGTAAACAAATTTTTATGCCAAGGAAAGGAAAATGTTCCCGTGTACATAAGGTTACATGTATGATAGTAGCAACACCCACTAAAATCACAGCAGCCAAAATAAATTGTTTTTTTTTCTTTTTGCAGTAAATATGTACGTAGAAAAAATAACAACTGGTTGTTGGTTAGTTTTTAACAAAATCAAAAAAATGTAGGCCTTCCAACAACCGCAATCGATGTTAAATTACTAGGAATCTAGAAAAAAATTGTTTTTAAATAAAAAATGAATTTAAAATTAAATAAAAACAGTTCAAGCAGATATTTTTGCAAATAGACTAGGCATGCTTAAGGGCGCCTACATAAACAATATTTCCATCATACCTAACTTTTTAATTAAACTGTTTTTATTGTTAGTTGAACGATATTTAAATTGTTATCTTCTGATCCTGAGCAATATAATGAACCCGATGTCTTACTAGAGCAGTCGCAGTTAAATTGACACCACAAGCCATCCTGGAAATTTTTGAAAATACGAAGTGCTTTCTAGGCTGAGATCTATGCTATGAGTAGAGCCAAAATATAAATGGACTTCTTAAGAAGAAATTATTCCACAGTATGCCTAACATAGTAGTCGCCGTAGTCTAGTAGCTGATACATACATACGTACATACACAATTGGTCATTACAACCCTTCAGTCACGATTACGACCTAGTTTCTCATGCCACTTATGTTGTGTGTGTTAATTTTATACATGAGTGGTGGGACCTACAGTTTAAAGTCGACTCCGAACGACAGATTTTTGAAAAACTTTTCATGGCAATTTTATTTACTCTCAGAGTTTTTGACAGAAATCTGCTGAGAGAAAGTCGCTGAAGAAATAATTTTTGTATTTTGGCCTGGGGCTTGAACCCTGGCTTTACATCTAATAAGCCAACACACTACCTACTAGACGACGGCGACTTCCTAGCAGGTAATGTTTAGGCTTATTAGACGTGAGGTCACGGTCCAAACCCCAGTCTTTTGCGAGTTCTCCTCAGCAGATTTCTGGGAAAAACTCAGAAAGCAAACAAAAATACACAAACCACAATAATGAAACAAAGATGTTTACATTTACAGAGATCTCGAGTAAGCGAAGCCACGAAGATTCGACTTCATGATGATTCATCAGACTGTTTACGTTGGCATATAAAAGGCAAGCAGCAGGCTCAATAAAAATGCTTGCATGAAGACGCGCGGTGTTTGAAGAGAATAATCGTGGTTTGAAGATCCCCGTTATAAAGATCTGTCGAACAATTGTTATTGTTTACGCAAAAGAGTGTAAAGAAAAATAACACACAAAGCAATTGTTGTTGTTTACATCAAGTTGTGAACTGTTTAACTGTTAGGCGAATAATAAGGGATTTTAATTAAAACTAAACACAAATTTATTTTTATTTTATTTGCATTCTACGATCTCATATTTTAAGTGTTTTTAAAAGGTAAAAACGTAACAATATATAGGTCTCGCCACTCATGTATAAAATTAACACACACAACATAAGTAATGTGTGAGAAGCTAGGTCTATAGTTTAAAGTCGACTCCAAAAGACAGATTCGTTTTAGAAACTTTTCATGGCAATTTTCTCTAAAATTTATTCCCAGAGTTTTTGCCAGGTCTCACGTCTATTAAGCCAATACACTACCAACTAGACTACGCGACTTTCAGTGGACGTATACAGCCACTCTTCCTCTTCAAAAGTTTAAAAATTGGATCTACTAGTTGCTGGTCAATGGTCACATTTCTTTACTTATTTTCTTCATTGGCTATAACAACCCTTTGGTCAGGATTACAACCTAGTGTTTCCTATCAGCTATGTGTTAGTTTTATCCATGTCGTCACCGAACGCCAGATTTATGACAGTTTTTGCCAGAAGACTGCAGTGAGGAAATCATCGAAAGAAATTTTAGAAAATGTTCTTGAAAGAAGCAAGGAAGAAGCAGTCATAGTTAGGAATATTTTGTTCACATTTCCTTTTGTTAGAGGTGTCTGAGCTGGGGTTTCAACCACGGACTCCCCACTACACTACCTAGACTAAGTTACTTTATCTACAGTATACTTACGATTGATTCATAATATTTACCAAAGGCCTAGGGTACTTGAAATTCGTTTCAAAAAATTTAATTATTTTTGCAAAAAAAAAAAAAAGAAAATAAAAACAAAATCTGTATAAAATAAATACAAATCACAGGATGTAATTTACAATTAAATCGAAACCCAAAAATGCGTGCATTTGCAATTTCTGTAAATCTAAGCAAAAATGCGAAAAAGCTAAAATCAAAATCAAAAAAAATTTTAAATAAAAATGTTTAAACAATTTAAAGGGTTATTTATTACAAACATATGCTATAAATTTATAACACAAAAATATATATTTTAATACATTCATACATATATATATATAGCATGTAGATATGTATACAAATATATGTTCAGAAAAGCATACAAATACTCGTAAGCATTACATTTATTTTGAATGTTTACAATTAATAACTAAAAATTTTATTTCCAACAACTATAATAAAAATAAAAATACATACATATGTACATACATATATAATGTAAAATATAAAAATACTTTAGTATTAAAACACAATTTATATTTATTTTTAAACTGTTTTTTTATTTTATAAACGTTTTGTAAGCAAAATTTCTTTCTCTCTCTCTCACTCTCTTTCTCTTTTGTATACATATACAAATATTAAGTGGTTTTTAGTTGCGTTGTGTAAATGTAGTTATTTTTTATAGAGCCAAACATTTATTTCCTTTTTTTATGTGCTTTTTCCATATAAAAAGTGGAAAAAATTAAAAAAATTAAAATTTTATTTAAAAATTAATAGCAACAAATTAGTAGGTCTATGTAAATGTGTGTGTAGTGCTATGGATTTAGAATTTATGTTTTCGTGATAAGCCATTATGGATTTTTATTTTCTAATGAAAAATAAAAACGAAATTATGGAAAAATTTTTTTCAATTGGTATTCTTAAAGCCAACTTTTATTGAAAGTAAATTTTTGTAAATATTTCGTAAATTTATTTTAAAATACCATTTAAATGCAGTAATAAATGCAAGCATTAAATCCTATACATTATAAGGTGGCCATTTAGTCATTTCTAAAGCTTTAAAAAGAGTCCTTAAATTGTACGAAAATTCAATCAAACGACTGACCATATTAAAACAACAAAAAACAATCCATTTGTGGAACGAAAAAATTAAAGAGGAATTGCAGTTCATAGCCTTATAAATCAGGTCAAGTCTAAAGTCTAAATCTTGTGCAGAATGATACATGAAAACTAATCCGTCAGCTTATGAAGTTTTCATTCGTAAGCAAAACATGGACATTGTAATAGTATTTCTCTCAGCCTGTTGTCATATAAAGGTGCCACTGTATTGAGAGCATATGATAATGATATGACATGATATGATATCATATTTGGTCATTACAATCGTTCAGTCAGGGTGACGACGTAGCTTTTCACATCACAATTTTATACATGAGTGGCGGGAGCTACAGTTTAAAGTCGATTCCGAACGACAGATTCTTGAGAAACTTTTTAATGGCAATTTTATTTTCCCAGAGCTTTAGCCAGAAAACCGGTGAAAGTCAGTTGCCGAACAAAAAAATTTGTTCATATATCGTTTTATTGGAGATATCTGGCCTGGGGTTTGAACTGTGGCCTCACGCCTAATAAGCCAGCACACTACGTACTACACAAAGGCGACTATTGTGTTATCCTGTGTTTATATATGGTAAAGTCTCCTGTATCTGCCAAACTTAAAGAGACTATTCAGTATCACCAATTATAACTCCCTTTACAGCAGCCGACATGCACCCATATGTCTCCTTCTGAGGCTCAAGACCGTCTTACAAGTTCGACATATTTTATTGATTCAGTTCCATCATCACATAATCTACATATTTAGTTCGACATGATCCCATTCTGAGCCAGAATTTGTTGAGTCTACCGGGATCTATTAAAAGGCCATCTTACTTACTTACTTAATTAGTCCTTAAACACCTTAGTCAAAATTACGACCTAGCTTCTCACACCATCCATGTTGGGTGTGTTAATTTTAATTACGATTGTCGCAATCTACAGTCTCACGTTAATTCCGAATAATAGATTTTAAAAACTTTTCGTTGCAATTTTATTTAGTCTCTGCGTTTTTGACAGAAGATTCCTGAGAGGAAGGCGCCAAAAGAAATATTTTTTTCATATTTCGTTTTATTTGAGATATCTAAGCTGAGGTTTGAATCATAGACTACCGCCTTAAAGGCCATTTACTAACTTACTGATTTTACTGCATGACATACTCATCTCATCCTGTTGTAATTACTCAACAAAAGTTATAAATGTCTCAAACTACTTTGACATGAGAATAGTCTTTGATTCTCTCTATCTTTCCTTACGCTGAGTATTCTCTTCCAAACATCCCTTCTCTCTTCGTAAAAACTCTTGATTAGATAAACACCATGAAAAATCCCTCCGTCATTAACTTATTTGTCATAAATTTACAAATTTTGTCTTTTGTAGCCTCTAATCATGTTGAATTGAGCATACCTTTCACTGATATAGAATTCCGCTTGAAATATACCAGCGAGATATCCTTCTCCAAATTTCAAAATTTTTCTCGATGTCTACAATGAGAATTTCCTGCTCAGCACCCGATATGTGTGCATTTAAGACACGTTAAAAGTAAGTGTTCTGACAATTCATTCTTATCACAAGACCGGCATATTGGTTTCGAGACTTTTCCCATTCTGAATGGAGCCCTTTCAATACGCCAGGTTATATCTGGATATTCTAAAGCATGACACAAATCTCCTTCCATTTCCACTAAACTTTAGGTTGTCTCAAGAAGAGTCTCTGCTCTGTATTTTTCATATTGCCATTCGTTGAGTATACTCTTCTACAGAAAGGTTCTGGCTTCATCAGCGGAGTAAAAGCTTCCTTTCTCGCAATATCATACGCCTACTCATTGCCGTTAATTCCCACATGAGTATTCTTGTCAACTATATTTAAGTAAACGTCGTCTTGTTAAAGATAATCTTTCTAATCTCCGTTGGAACTCATTTTTATCTGAATGGCACATGAATGCAAAAAATTATGGAATTTGGAACTCAAAAAATGCCTTTGCAATCTGAGAAAAACAAATGCAATCACAACGATCAACTCTCCAGTGCGGATTCTAATTGGTCATACTTTCTTGAAGATCAGGTCGAATTTGCACAGCCTGAAAGAGGTCTTCATTACAGAAACGTAATGGCAGAGTTCTTGTGGCCTCAACAGGACATGTTGGATCATGTGCTTTCAACAATACGGCGCAACTTGTCATACCACAATCGTGCAATCAATCGATTTATTGCAGCAAATGATTTCCACAACAAATTACCTCAGAAGAAATTCTGACACCAACGGGCCACGAAGATTATGTTATTGAACGTAGAGAGCGTTTTTCTTTGCGATATTAAGTAATCCGGGGTTTATGCAAATAAAACAAATACAGCGTATCAGTAAGATGCATCCACAACCGTGAAAAGTCGTTGAATAGTTCAAGAAAATAGTAATGGCCTGTCAACAGAGCCGTAACCTAAATTTGACGCATATTTAACAGGAGAATAGGTTGAACAGTTGAAGTCGCCGTAGTCTAGTAGGTAGTGTTTTGGCTTATTAGACGTGAGGCCTCGGTTCAAACCCCAGGTCAGACATCAAATCGAAAATATGAAAAAATATTTCTTCGGCGACTTTCTCTCAGCAGATTTCTGGCAAAAAAAAAAGAAAAGTTTCTCAAAAAAATCTATCGTTCGGAATCGACTTTAATCTGTAAGTCCCCCTAAATAAATAAAAACACACAACATCAGTGGTGTGAGAAACTAGGTCGTAATCCTGAATGAAGTGTTGTATTGACCATTTAAACATGTATGTATGTATAGGTTGAACAATAGTGAGAGCAAGAGAATGAATAAGGCACCATCCATAGTACAATTTTGAGAATATTTCTAAAACCCGTAGTCTTTTGCAAACCTTTATCTACTGTATGGTGGCGTACGTTAATTCATTTGAGTGTTAAATACTGTTTTGTTACTCTTTTCTATTTACTTTACTTTTTATTCTTTTCTTTACAGCAAAACTCCCTTTTCATTCATGCCGTATTCAAAACATTATTAAATCTTTTTCTTACTTTCCATTCACATGGCTTTTCGCATACAACTTCAAACACAACTTGAGCATCTTGGATAATCCTTCGAGTTTTACTTACCAAAACCTTACGTCTATCAAACCCCTTACCAAATACCAATCAACTAAAACAATACACACACACACACACAACGCAGTGCAATGAAATTCGTTTTTCTGTCAAAATCCCAATGCATTTCATCACATCAACATCATCATTTTTCTCAATTTCCTTTCCTCTTTTTTCTTTCTTTTTATTTATTTTCTCGTATATTTTTTCCAGTTACAATGAATGGCCTGTCCTTGGTGGGACATTCAAATTGCACAAATGGTTCTAAGAGCTCAGTTTGTTTTTTACCTTTAGGCAGCAACATGCTATTCCATAAGGCATTCGCCATAACAGCATGACCCAATTGACTGAAATGGAAACAATCACTGGCAAAATAACGTAAATCTGTTTTGCCATTGGCCAGCAATGGCATGGAAACATTGGCGGTGAGCGGTTGATATAAAATAATAAAATCATCCGTTTGAAATTCGGGCAATTCAGCAATATATTGATCGATTGCCTGCCAACGTACTATATAGTTGTAGGCCTTCTTAAGGATTTTCTCATCGTAACGTTCACTGAATATGCAATGGCAGCCAATACGATGCACAGCCTGACAGTTTAACGGGACACCTTTCATTTCATACAAAGTGGTTACCATATTGGGTACGGTTATTAAGTTAATCACCAGTCTGGGTACATTGTCTCGCAGTAAAGTAAAAGCATTTCTTAAATCACGTTCATGTCTACGCAGGAAATCCACCAGATTATCATGATGACACATATCCGAACAGATATCGTTATTGCCTACAAATACGGTCAACAATTTCCAATGATTTCGGAAATCCACATTAGGATCCCGTTTCAAGCGTGCTATCAGTATCTCAGCCTGATATACCAAGTCACGTGACATTAACATGGGCTCGGCTATGCTTAAATGCGAGTTGCGATTAACCGTCAATACTTCATCTGTAGCATAACCATAGAGATTCGGATTGAAAGCTTTCAAGATATTCGGCAAAGTCAATACCGTGTGCCAATCTTCTATGCCGCCACCGGAGAAAGCCAAACCCCTAAACTCTATGGCAATGTGTATAATACGTTGCGAAATAATACCATTCCCTGCGGACAATGAATCTCCAATGGCTGCTATGACATCTATATCGCCTGGCCTTAGTTCATGTACCGTTTTGGGTGGCTGCAAGGATCTGGTGTCATTTAAACTGCACGGAAATGCTTCTGTCTTTGGACGCGGTGTCTGTAATTTCCCCAATTGCCAATTGTTTTGTATCAATTGTTTCCATTCCTTTTGGACATTTCGCAGTAAGATTTCTCTAGCCCATACAATTAGACCACGATAATTATCCAAATTTGTTACCAACATTCTACCATTATGGGCCTCTTTGAAACTAAAGCGGGTCTTCTGTATACCAGAACGCTTTAGGAAATGATCAACTTTACTTTCTTGAGAGACAGCGTCGAGCAAGGCATGGCATCCAAATAGTATCAACATGTAGAGTAGTAAACGGTAAGGCTTCATATTTTAAGCAGGTACTGCAAAGAAAATAAAATTTTTAATTTAATTTGTGTAATGTTAAGTAAAAATTATTGAAATATAATCATAGGGACTTCAATTGTGGAATCATAACGGGGCGCTTTGTGTGATCAAGTGAGTTTCGGTAATCAGATCTACCACTGCAACCTTATCAACCTGCAATACATAGTAATGGAACGCAAACTATTGTGAAAAATATGCATGATATTCCAATAAGTTACAGCTCTCGGCTGGCGACGTGTCACTACTGAAATCTCAGTTCACAAAATTGGAAATTTCTTGATGATTTCTTTCAAAAAATCCATTTGGTAACCACATCTGCCAGCATACAAAATCCTCCTTGAAGCTGGAGTTTATTGATGTTCAAGGTACATTCATCAGTTCTACTTGATGTCTTTTTGCTGGCGTATTACCTTCAACCTTTAAGCTTTTCTACTCTGTTATTGGTTGAAGCTTTTGTCTCTTAAATTCTTCTGAGTACAAGGAATACTCATCTATATGCAATCTATGGGCAATCTCCACAGGATCATGTTAGCATGGTAAACTTTTATGGACACAGGATCCAATTTAAATATTTCCTTATACATGATGTTCTAGAAAACCTGGACGTCGTTACGATCAGAATTCACAAAAGTAACGACAGGGACAAGCCTCAATATAGGGAGAGCACGACAATACCAGTGACGAACAAGTTGTGATAAAAGATCGGCTTTTTCATCCAGTAATCATCGCACGCATACGGTCTTTAGGTTTGTGGATGGTTTCTTTGAGGTAATGGAAGTAGCGGATGTTGAGGAAGTTCTTCTAGAATATGACGACGATTCAGAAGATGCCAACTTCATTGGCTATACGAACTTGCATTCAAATCAACATTGTTTTATGCACGGTTTGCGGGTTGTCTTAAGAGAAAAGGAATCATCAAAATCGGTTTGAGAAATTTGCCGAAAGTGTTGCGATCATAACAACAGCTCTTAGGACTACATTATCTAATTCATTGCTTACAAGGGAGGAAGTTGCCGACGAAATATTTGTTAATATTTCGTTTTGTTGTAGATATTTGACATGGGGTTTGAACCATGGTTTCATGTCTAATACGCCAACATACTACCTAATAGAATATAACGACTTCATTGCTTAGTATCCTTAAATGACTACCACTAAACGAATTGTCTTAATAAGTTTGATCACCACAAGAAAGTGGAAGTATAAACACTATGGCCATGCCAAAAATCATTGGTTCAATTGATACAACTATATTTATGAACTACGCGACACATGAACCCGCTTTTGTTCCGGGTTTTATAACGAAGATACCCGAGAGATCCTATTAGAATAATGGTTTACACATTCCTGAGAATTTCACTCAAGTATTAACTAATGGATCCAAAGAATGCGACAAAGTTGAATCTGCGAGCTTTTCAGAACAACTGAATCTTACTGTGTTTCTTGTACTGTCCGATTACAGTAGTACTATTCAGACTGAAGCAATGGTTATAAACGTGTCCAAATTCGGTATGAGAGTATAGCGGATATATGGTTCTTACAAGCAGTAAAGCGGCCATTAGGTAGAACTAAACATTGTCCAACAATGCCGAGTGTGCTTAGAGGAGAAATTAAGATATTAAACGGTTAGTCTGTTGTGGATTGACAGGAACGTTGAAGATAACAACAAAGCCTACATGCCTACATATATATACATGCTTACTTGGACAATACAACCCTTCAGTCAGGCTTACGACCTAGCTTTTCACATCACTTATGTTGTGTGCGTTCATTTTATACATTAGTGGCGGGACCTACAGCTTTGAAGTAGACTTCGAACGACAGATTTTTGAGACACTTTTCATGGCAGTTTAAATTACTGTAAGAGATTTACCAGAAATCTTCGAAGGTCTTCAAGATGTCTGATCTGGGGTTTTAAACGTGGCCTCACGTCTAATAAGCCAGTAAAATTCCTACGAGACTACGGCGACTACTACTACATTGTGCAAACACTGACACAAAGAAGAATTCAGTTGAATTCATACCTGAGATTGACGTTTCTCTACGGAGGGCCAACCAAACCGTCTCATTTATTTGCAAAAGAAAGATGAGATAAAAAAAAACCCACTGGCACAGAGATAAATATGGAGACAAGACGAACAAAATTTGCATGAACTTGATTTGAAACCATCTTAGGAGCCTCATAGCAGTTATAAAGGGACACCAGATTCTAAGTGCAGATCGCAATTTAGAAAAATTCTAAGCATCATTAAACTACCGGGATGATTGAGAGATCCCAACTAGTGGGTTGTATTTACAAGATGGAATATGTAATATCTAATGCAACTATTTTGCAATAGATGTGGGAACATCATTTTCAAGCTACGGTAGCTGTCTTTGATTACAAATCTTAACATACTACAAATAGCAAGACAAGAAAATACAATCAGCCAAGTAAGAAGACGAAAGTAAAACTCTATGATGAGATCTACCATCCCCCAGTAGATCCTTTTACGAACTTTTTTTTTTGATATTTTGGCTTCAAAGACTCAAAATCAGATGTTCCATGTAAATTGAGTAGCGTCCTGATGGAAAACGGTTTATATATGAAATATGTAATGACGGTAGGCCTGCTATAGAGATACAAAGATTGGGTAGTCAAATCTCTATACAAGTGCAAAAGACTGCAGCACGATGTCTTGAATCCGAAGGACCATTTAAGTGTTATCAGTTTTAAAGCACTACCGTTATTACATCTTATTTGCAGCAGCTATTTCCAACTCTATATATTCATTAGAACTCCAACATAATGTTACCCGTATTTAATTTTCTTTATCCTTTGAGTCTTATCCTTGTTAATCCTTCTTAGGTTGTATTTTTAATTTCTACGTACCAGACAGTAATACTTTTTAGGTGCCGTAAAATTTTGGAAAAATTTGAAAAATTTGAAAAAAAAATTGTTCTTATTTTTCTGCTGCATTGATGCAGTGGAACATTACCACTTTAATTATAAATATTCATGCCAAAGTGTTTTTAAGTGCATCATTAAAATGAAATTAAATAAAAAATATCATTGTCACTTATACCTTAAATGTTGAATTTTATGGCCAAATTAACCTTAATTGTTGCACTAAAGCTTATTTAATATTTTTTTCCTATTAACCTTTATTTTCACTTTCTTTTTAACTTAATTATTTAATTTAAAATGTTTAAACAAATTCTTTAAATTCCGTTATAAACGTTCTAAACTCTTCTCTAGTTTCGTAACAACTAAACTGTAGGAAAACAAATTTCACAAAAATTAAATGCCGTCTCTAGTTATTATTATATGGCTATCACACAGCAGATACTTTGTTAATGTTATTAAATTAAATAAAAACAAAACAAAAGTTATGTAAATAAAAATTGTTTAGAACTTGACTTAAAGAAAAAAAATCTAAAAAAAACAAAAAAATTTAAAACAATAACTTGAAAATGACCCAGACATTCAAAATGCAAAACCAAAAAAAAAAAAAACAAAAAAAGAATACAACACTCAAAATACATTTTCAAAATGATATTTAAACGGCATTAAATAAAGCAAAAATTATTAATACAGAAAGATCTTTAACATGTGTGTGAAGTAATTGCCACTATATGATGACATGGTAAGTTGGGTTTGAGGGATAGTTTGTTACCATAAAGAGTGTATGAAATGGTACCCGGTTCAGCAACCATTAAAAACCCGCAACAGCTTACATGCTAATGAATTAAATTTCTTTTCTTCATAAGACACTAAGCGTTCAGAGAATTGTAGGTGAAGTTGCCATAGTCTAGGCAGTGTGTTGGCTTATTAGACGTGAGGCCACGAGTCAAAACCCCAGGTCAGAAATTGGAAAAAATATTTTTTCGTAAGTAAAAAATTGCCATGAAAGTTTCTCCAAACAATGACGTTTGAAAACGTCTTGAAACTGTAGCTCCCGCCTCTCACGTATAAAATTAACGCATACAAAATAAGTGGTGTGAGAAACTAGGTCGTAATCTTGTCTGAGGGGTTGCAATGACATGTTGAAGCAGAGTTCGAAATATAACGCTTCCGTCAAGAGTACATTTATGGAGCGTACATGGAATTTTATCAGAGGTCCTCGTTACCTGATTAATCAAGTGCCTGACTGCTTCCTCTTTAACTCTTTTTTGACTAAATAAGTGGATTCATTCATTTAGGTAACAATATTTAGCAATTAAAGAGAGTGCAACAGTCTGGCGCTGCATACTCTACTAAAAGAAACATTTTGTGGTATATTCAGGAGACGAGGACAGTAGCGGCCATTATTGGTTTCAGAGTGAAATATTCTGAAGTATCTTTGAAGCGGAAATGTACGCCATCGAAAGATGTTCTCAGTTCAATTTGAAAGGCATTGGCCTTAAAGTGAAAGTTGAGGTACATCACAGGCCAAATTGGATTTCATGGTAATGAGCAGGCAGATGAGCTTACAAAAGGGGAACTCCCTTGATGCTAAGGAGCGCGAAGAAATATTTGAGATAAAGGGGCACATAGAGACAGATGGATATCGTTTTTCAGCTCAAATGAATTTCAGATAATCTAAACTTGTATTCGTTAATATAACAGAAAGAGCTCTGAAGCATACATCCAGTTATACTAGAGCAAATTGAGGCTAGCAGAATTGAGGATAGCAAAAAGCAGTTGTTTAAAATTAGAATCGCCTTAAGCTTATGAAAATTAACACACACAACATCAGTGGTGTGAGAAACTAGGACGTTGTACAATGGGTCAATTCGACCTCCGGATACTGTACTTGTCTTAATTGACAAGTACACGTCCTCTCACCTAATCCTATGATGATGATTAAGCCTGGCTTAGAACACATGTCGTCGTAGTCTAATAGGTAGCATGTTAGCTTATTAGTCATGAGGCTTCGGTTCAAACCCCAGGTAAGACATCTCCAACAAAACGAAATTTCAACAAATATTTTCTGGGTTAAATCCTCTTCGCAGATTTCTGGCAAAAACTCTGAGAGTAAGTAAAAAAGTGCAATGAAAGAATTTCACAAAAATCTGTCGTTCGAAGTCGACTTAAACTGCCACACATACATAAAATAAACGTACACAACGTAAGTGATGTAAAGAGCTAGGTCCTGACTGAAAGGTTGTAACGAGCAGTTAATGTAATGTAGAGGCTACAACAGCACCTTACAAAACCAAAACAACAGCGTCTGGCAATTTAGCCTAACCTAATCTATAGTAATATTTTTCTTCTGTTTAATGCCGTGCAAAATTTCTGTATTTAAACATTTTTACATGTTAAATACAGTGTTTAGAAAACTATTATTTACACGAGGTAAACAATTAAATTACAAGCGAAAAAAATTTTGTATAATATTTTCTATGTTTCCTATGATTTTGAAAATTCTAAAGTTTAAATACGTTCTAAAATAATTATTTACATTAGTTTTGTAATGGGTAAACAATACATTTTACTTTTAAATACACGACGTAAAGAATTCCAATACATATGATACAAAATAAAATTTTGTAAAATCTCCGAAATTATAAATCTGTCGTTCGAGAACGTCTTCAAACTGTAGGTCCCGTCACTCATATATAAAATTAACACACACAACTTAAGAGATGTGAGAGGCCAGGTTGTAATCCTAAATGCAGGAATATAATGAACAATTATGTATATATGTATGTATGTGAGACTATGATGATGATAATGAATTATGATGCAAAAAAACTATTATCCTTGGAGCCTGTGGCCCTATATTCATATCAGGTTTGGAAACGCAATTGTTTTTATTGACAACAGACAGTACCTTCAAATTAGAATGGCACATCTACGTAACTAGTAAGTAAGGTTTTGACTTATTAGACGAGAGTACGACGTTCAAACTCCAGCTCAGACATCTCGAACACAACGAAATATGAAAAATTATTTCTCTTGGCTACTTCTACTTAGCAAACTTCATACAAAAAAACTCTGCGAATAAATATTTCATTAATTTGTTATTTATAGTTGACGTTAAACTGTAGGATCCGCCATTGTGAATAAAATTAACACTTACAAGATGTGTTGTGTGTTAAGCTAGGTTGTAATCCCGACAAAAGGCTTATAATGACCAACTAGACAAATAAGCATGCGTGTTTGCTATTTATTTTATAGGAAGGTATACATTTTTATAAAAAATTTAATTGTAAATATGTATGTATGTATATTGAGAATTGCAATTTATAGCTCATCTCTAAGTTGTCTATGACGATTGACTTATATTTGCCAAAAATCTTAGTGACAATTTACAAATCTCGACTAAAAAATCAAAAACAAAAGCAAATAATTTTTGGTTTTTTATTCCAGAGTTCAAATAAACATGAACATGAAAATAAAGTAAATGAACTTGAAAAAAAGTGAATCCAATTTTTTTTAAAGCGTAGCACATGGTTTAACAAAATAAAAAAAAAATTTGGTTGAAATTTATTAAAGGCTACAAGGTGTCAAGCCCATCAGTAATTTCGACAGTAACATCTTTAAAAAATTAAAAAATAAAACAAATAAATTTCATTCCTATGAGAATTACCAAATAATTGTCATTAATAAGTGAATCATCATCATCATCATCATGATCGTGATCATCATCATCTACCCAATGAACTTGTTGTAGTTTAATAAACTTTTTTATATAATTTTTATGACTTTGTTTTCTTAGTTTTTTATCACTGTTTGCCATCAACGCGTACGTTTTTTAGTTTTAAAAATAAAAATAAAAAAATTATAAAAAAACTTTTGCGTTTTTATTTATGTTTTTATGATGTTTCAGTGGGTTCTACTTTTAGCTGTGAAATACTTTTTTAACCACGTTATTTTTAACAATTCTTAAGAAATTTCGTTAATAAAAATATTTTTTTTATTAATAATTTCAATTCGTATTTTCTCTACTCTACTCTGAAGCACTTTGTGCTTTTTAAAGGTTTATTTTAAGATTCAAAATTTATTTACATTTTGTTCAGTGCAAATAAAACTTAAATTTTTTCTGTTTAGTTTTGTTATTTGTTCAGACATTTAATTTACCGGAAATATTAAATAATCTTGAGAACTTTACTTAAATAAATAAATAATAAATGATTTTAAATTTTAGTCTTCTAGGCCTCTGTTAACCCTTTAAATTGGAAGTATTATCGGCCAGTATGGCGAATCATTTTCAATAAAATTCAAATTAAAATTGTGTTCAAATTCTGCAAAGTCTTTCAAATCTAATTTCGAACATTTACAATGTACAGTATATACAGTAAGCGTCAAAAGAAACTGTACAAAAAAAAATTATACATTAATAAATTACCGTTATTTTTATTTTAAAATTGTTTCATTGCCAGTTTTTAAAATTGAAAAAAAAATTACAAAAAATTTCGAAACATTAACAAATTTTTTTGGGCACTCTCCATAACCCTGGACGGTTACCCTTTATCATATAACTCTTTTATGTTTGAGCAAATTTTGCTCTTTTTTCAACAACGTTAGTTGATAATGAAAGCTTGCAGTCAGTAGACGAAAAATGAATTTTTTTGTTCGTCGATTCAACGATGAGTAAGCTTACTGTACCAAAATGACCATTCAGGATTAAAAAATGGGTGGCCAGGGTACGTTTACTCATTACAAGCTTTCGTTATCAACCAACATTGTTGATAAAAAGAGCGAAATTTGGACAAACATAAAAGAATTGTATGATAAACAGTAAATGAGCTTCGTCGATTCGACGAACAGTACCCAATTAGGGTTAAAGTGTTCGTCGTTTCAACGAAGAGTAACCTTAATGTACATAAATGAAGAGTAACCGTGTAGGGTTAAGTGGTAAAAGTTGAGTTTGGTGATTGTTAGAATTGTATCCTTCGTGTACAGTTTCTTTTGATGCTCACTGTATGTGTTTTTGGTTCCCAAGTTAGTGTGAGACATCATTGAAATTTTTTTATTGGTTTGAAAAACCTAATGATGCCATTGTTTTTCTGGATAGAGCACATCGTGTCAAAATTTCTGTAATGCTAGTCTAAAAGTCAGGCTCAATTTTACCGACGGCATAAGTTAAGTCGGCTTAAATTACCACGGTGGTTTGTGACCTATTTGTATAGAGCATACACATATAATTGGTCATTACAACCCTTTAGTCAGAATAAGGACCTAGTTTCTCACATCACTCATGTTGTGTGTGTTAATTTCATACATGAGTGGCGGGACCTACAATTTAAAATCTATTTTGAACAAGAAATTTGTAAAAACTTTTCATGGCAATTTTATTGGCTCTGAGAGTTTTTGTCGGTAATCATCGGAGACGAAGTCGCCGGAGAAATATTTTTTCATATTTAAATCGTGGCCTCATGTCTAATGAGCCAACACATTATCGACTAGACTACGGCGACTTCAATATTTATTTAAAGAATTCAGTTGAAAATGCCCAAATGCATCTTTTAGGAAGCCGACAACTGAGTTAGGTTAGTTAGTTAGCAATTAGCGAATGTGTTGAAAATATCGGTATCCCTTTCATTGGTGTAGTTAGCTATGAAATTGCAATAGCGGTATAGATGGACATGTGATACAAGGAAAGAAGGCAATCAGAGCTCTTGCTTTCTAGATCCGTACAGCAGACTGGACTGCTGTATTACAGTCTACCCCTTTTAATAGAGACAATTGAAACCCCTATTCCCGATAATATACCGTAAATTGTGAGCTCTGTAGTGGCCCTGGATACTTCATCAGCAACGTAATCTCTAATGAAATCTCTATGTCCTGGAAACCATATAAAAATTATTTGACATTTATCGATGAGAAAATAATTCTGGGACTTGATTGAAACATTGCTGTCAAAATAAATCAGGAGATGTTACGTCATATGTCAATATGGCATATGAACTCTGCTTGGACTAGATTGCTATCACTAAATTGATGGTATCATTGAATTACTAACGGAGTAACATTTTGTATTCGCTTGAATAATTGCGTATGAGGATGAAGTTGTAAAAGAAGAATTCCGTGCATGCAGCCTGTAGGCTGTCTGAAATGTCTGATAAACCAATGGTTAACTTTGAGGCGTCTGAGAACTCAGTTAAATCAAATACAGATGCTGGCATTAGTCGGCATAACCGGGTCAATGAATACTTGTCCTACAGTGGCGTTATAGGCTCTATTGGATTTCAATAAAATGAATCTAACACGACATTCATAAGAGGTAATCGTGCCTTTATAGATTGAATTACTGACAACTCTTTTCTTGGCTATCTCTGGATAGAAACATTACACACAATCATTTTCGGAAGAAATTGCAACTTTGAATGGAGCAAATTAGAACCTGTACAGCTTAATTAAAGATAGTTCGTGGAACAGGAGTAAGTATTTGGTTCCACAGTAAAATTTGTACGACGCTTTAGGAAACTTTGACAAAGGGTACGGAGCTGAGAACTGAGTGCTTAGAACCTACAAGACTGAGACTGAGATTGTCATGGTGAACTGAATCGTCTAGGCAGAGGAAATAAGTATCGTTTTTCCTAGATTTCAATTGATGTGAAAATTTAAGTCAGCGAACAGGGTTGTAGAAAGAGGAGGAGTTCCCACACTCTTAGCAAAATGATGGTAGAAACACACGGAAACTCTTATCAGTCCAGATTGGATGAGACAATCTAAACTTTCGGGAAGTAATTTTAGAAAGGCATAGGTTGAGTCATGCATTAGACTAACCAGAAATAGTTTGAGGATAGTGGAAAACGATAATGGTAGCATTGAAGATTCTCGAAATTTGTGTGAAGAATAAAATATGAAGAAAAGAATATGAAGAAAAGGAATCACCACCGCACATACTTGAAATTTGTGAGGAATCATCCCAGTGCTTATTACATACTAGTTATTGCATACTTACTATTGCTGTCTTAATCACAGTGGTCTAAGGTTCGTAAGGATAGCACGACTGGGGGAGAGACAATAGTGAATGCTGGGGGTAGTGAAAGAGATTGCCTGGACACAAAACATTTGTACATCTACACGACAATAACAGGAATACATATATATATATACATAATTGGTCATTACAACCCTTTAGTCAGGATCAGAGATCAGCAATGAATCGCTTTTTCGCTACTCATAAGTACTCGTGAAAATTTGAGTATGAGTGAGTCAACAGTATAGAAATCCAACTGCTCTGATTCATTCGTACTCAGTACAACATTGATTTATAAAGGGTGTTTTTTATAGAGGTTAGAACTTTAAGTTGGCATTACTTTTCAAGATGGCGACGGATTTAACAGCTGTCAAGTGATTTATTCTCAGTTTGGTTTGGCAATTCATCGTGAATAGACTCACGCCTGAACAACGCTTGCAAATAGTGCAATTTTATTTCGAAAATAATGGTTATGTGCGGAAAACGTATCGCGCACTATGTCCATTTTATCGTCGACAAAATCGTCCATCAGAGCAGTTAATTCGATTAACCATGGAACGTTTTCGCACCACGTTTACTCTTATTGATAACTCGCTTCCCCAGAGACGCTGTACGGTGCGTACAGAAGAAGCTATTGCTGCTGTAGAGCGTAGCATTGAGGAAGGCCCGAATGAGTCCATCCGCCATCGAGCACAGGAATTGGATCTGTGTCCATCCACTTTATGGAAGATTTTGCGGAAGGATCTTGGTTTGCGTGCTTACAAAATCCAACTCGTGCAAGATTTGAAGCCAAACGATCATCAAGTAAGGCGTAGATTCGTCGAATGGGCCCAAAACGAGATTACCGTTGTTCCCGATTTTCATAAGCGAATTTTGTTTAACGATGAAGCGCACTTCTGGTTGAAAGGCTACGTCAACAAACAAAACTGCCGCATTTGGAGTGAAGGTAATCCTCAAGTGTATGTGGAAATACCGTTACATCCAGAAAAACTGACTGTTACAGTCAATGGTGATCGGTATAGAGCCATGATTACTAACTTTTTCATTCCTGAATTGAATAACCATGATGTCCAGGAGATATGGTTTCAACAAAACGGCGCAACATGTCACACAGCTCGTGCCACAATAGATTTATTGAAAAACACGTTTGGTGACCGCCTAATTTCACGTATTGGACCTGTGAATTAGCCTCCAAGATCTTGTGATTTAACACCGCTAGACTACTTTCTGTGGGGCTATGTAAAGTCATTGGTCTATGCGGTAAAGCCACAAACGCTTGACCATTTGGAAGACAACGTTCACCGTATTATTGCCGATATACGGCCACAAATGTTGGAAAAAGTCATCGAAAATTGGACGTCCAGATTGGACTACATCCGCGCCAGCCGTGGCGGTCATATGCCAGAAATCATATTTAAAATGTAATGCCACAAGATTATCTTTCGGATAAAAAAAATCCATGTCAATAGAATAATCTATCGTTGTTTTATTGCAACTTAAAGTTCTATACCTCTATAAAAAACACAATACAATACAAGTTCCAATGAGTACGAGTACAACGTTGACATCAAACTCATACCATTCGAAATATGTTTGATTCATACGCCTACTCATTTACATTCATAAATTTCGAAAAATACTTTGAATACGTATAAATGATTCGAGTGATTCGAATCATTCATCAAAATTTACAGTCTTGGTTGTTGTTGCATTTACAAAGAAAGAAAAAAGGCACACAAACAAAAAAGACAAAGACAGCAAGCAGAGCAAACACACAATTTTCTTGTGAGTATGTAGTGTTCGTACCCGAATCATACTTATTTTGTGATTCGTGTATACGATGAGTCGTGGAGAGTCGAAATCAACAACATCATGCGTATTGTTAAGTACGAGTACCATGAGTATTTTAAAGTTTGAATATGAGTAGGAGTATGACATTAAAATAAGTATGAATGCGTATAAGTATCAGAAATTATAAGTATGATTCGAATCTACTCATCGTTTTGAATTCTCATTGCTGACCTCTGGTCAGGATTACTACTTACATTCGCACACCACTGAAGGTGTGTGCGTTAATTTTATACATGACTGGCGGGACCTACAGTTTACGACAGATTTTTTGAGAAACTTTTTATGGCAATTTTATTTACTCTCAGATTTTCTGCCAGAAATCTGCTGAGAGGAAGTCGCCGAAGAAATATTGTTTCATATTTCGTTTTGATGTCTGACCTGGGGTTTGAACCTTGTCCCTACGTCTAATAAGCCAACACACTACCTACTAGACCTAGGCGACTTCATATTGCCTGGACTATATATCTACCTTAAATGGCTGTGAGTAAGGCCTTATTTGGTGGACATGAAAGGCAGTTCTTAATTGCCTCGTGTGAAAAACCCTCTCCATTTTATTTGTTTTATAATTTCATAAACATGAAAAGATACCAATCCCCCTTTGCCCACGTTCATAATTAAAATTTTAAGATTTTAAATGCTTTTATTAACCTCTCTACCATATACATATATATGTATGTATATGAGCAATTGTTTGCTTTTTATTGCCTTATTATTGTTTAATTTTGTTCAACATCGCATGGCATGCCAAATACCAAGAACATTAAAATTTGTGTTGTTGTTGTTTGCCTATCTTTTCGATTGTGTGGTTTTCCAAACGACTAAATAGAAAATCCTTCCGATGGGAATAGCAACGTTTGAATCCTTATGCTGGATTCATTTATATCTTCAGTAGGTTGTTTGTAATGCCTTATGAAATCGAAAGAATTTCTTGAAATTTAAATATTTTGTTGTTTGTATGTGTATGTGTGTGTCTAGGCACAGGATAGATAGGTTTGTATGAGTGAAGCTGTTATTAATATTTAATTAAATATTAAGATGAAGTGTTTGCAATTAAATTTATCTTCTGTATGTATGTATAGATGTGTATGGGGTAAACAAACACTTCCTGCTGCTGATGAGCAGTCGAATCAGGAGAAGCAGGAGATGTTGGTAAAAATATTCAATTTACATAAACATATTGTATGTATGTATAGTATGTACATATGTGTGTGTCGATAAACCGACATATTTTATAGACAAAAATTGACTTGACTTTCTTATCTTATGGCAAACAAAACAACAATAGACCTGTCGATACACAGTTTATAAACGAAGCTAAAGAAACTATCGAAACTACTACCCATACCCAGCTATTGCTGCCTGTTACTTTTCTGCCATACCGTACAAGTAAATATTTGCTACTGTAACTGCTTGCTTATCAGACACCTTTCAACTAACCTGGCCCAATATGTTTTTCTAGGCAATATGTAGCAAATATAAACGATATTAAATGCCAACCTTAAATGATAACAGATTTTCTCAATATACATACCTAAACTGCTATCGAAGAGATGCTGTTGCTAGACTCTCTACAAAGTTATTTTGGTTGGAAGTAAAATTCATTTCTTTACCTTTGTTTCTGCCTCCCTTAAATTAATATCCATAGTGTATGAATATTAATTGAAATTCTATGAAACTGGCAAGTTATGTTTAATATCTTCACATGGCAGCAGTACTTTCTCGAGAATTTTGCTGTTTTTAGTTAAATATCTCAGCATAAAATATTTCAGATAATATTTGCATAGAAAATATTTTCGTTTCTTTTTTTTTTTGCTTTATTTTAGCAACAACAACAATAAAAAAAATTATTTTGTGGTTTAATAGAAAATTCAAAAATAAATTTAATTATGGCCTGTCAATTTAAATAAGTCTGTTGAAAGAGGTAAGCGTGTTACAGAGACTATGAAAGCTCTTAAGAACAGCTAATAATGCTCTTTTACTACTAAGATGGGTCTGGCAGTAAATGAGGGCAAAACAAAGTATATGTTATCAATCAGTAGAGACGTGAGGCGTATTGATTCTCAAATTACGGCCGATAACTATACTTTTGATACAGTCAAGGAATTTATTTATTTTGGCTCCGCCATTACCCCCAAAAATTATGCAAGTCTGGAGCTCTAGTGCAGGATCACTCTTGTTAACAGGTGCTACTATGGTCTCAATAGGCAATTGGGTAGCAGAGACCTCTCTTGTGCGACAAAACTAATACCCTACAAGGCACTCATCCTACCCGTGCTTCTTTATGACACAGCGGAATGGACCCTATTAAGCACTGATGCAGCAACCTTGAGAGTAAAGTCCTACGTAAGATCTTCGGGCCAGGTTGAGTTGGCGATGATTTCCGCATTCGATCCAATAGTGAGCTGTATGAGCTGCTCAACAACATAGACGTTGTGCAGCGTATTAACATGCAGCGGCTGCGCTGGCTCGGCCATGCCATTCGAATGGAGTTTGCGTTGGAATGACCAAATGCTGGAGAGGCGCCTGAAAGGATGTGTTAAAGCAGGCCGAAATCCGTTAAGCGAGTTTTAATGGTCAATTAAGTAAGTAAGTAATAATGCTCTAGAAATAGGCGATGTGAGTGTATTATCAGTACTTAATTTCTCAATTTGCTACCACTGGTCTCACATACTTACTTAATTCATCATTACATCCCTTCAGTTCGGATTACAACCTAGCTTCTAACACCACGAGTGGCGGAACCTACAGTTTAAAATCGATTTCGAACAACATAATTGGTCATCCCTTCAGTTCGGATTACAACCTAGCTTCTCACACCACTTGTGTTGTGTATGTTAATTTTATACATAAGTGGTGGACAGTTTAAAGTCGATTCCGAAAGACAGATTTTTGCAAAACTTCTTATGGCAATTTTTATTTACTCTCAGATTTTTTTCAGACATCTGCTGAGAGGATGTTGTCGAAGAAATATTTTTTCATTCTGTCTGGATATGTCTGACCTGGGGTTTGAACCGTGGGCTCACGTCTGAAACACATAACGTAAGTCGTATGAGGAGCTTAATCTATGTATTTATGTACATATATATAGTATGTATCACTAAAGAGATTTGCCATTCTGCAGATGTCATACATTACTTATGCACATGGTATATATCACGACGGTTAGCCCAATAGAGGGTCTATGGGGCCATTGTCTACAGTTCTTGGTATAATCAAAGCAATGAAATGCCTATGCATCCTACGGAGGCGTTGAAAAATCTTTTGGATTTAATTTCTTGCATATAGTACTTAAGATGAATGCTTATAAGACTTTGTTTAGAATAATGTGAGACAAGTCTAATACGAATTTTATTACAATACTTCGTAGGCCCTAAAAAGAACCAGTAGACTCTAAGATTTTGAACAACGCTTTACAATGAGTCCTATAAACAAAAGGATTTTGAGTAATCCAGAAGCTACATATGCTTTTACAAGGGGAAACATTTTGTGGTGAACAGATGGGTAAAGAACTGATCTTGAATTGAATATGAACAGTAGATTTTGGTCCCAGAAGATATATTTCGAGCCAATGAAGAATCTCGCGGGTATCTTACAAGCAGAAATCTATCGTATGATTTGTTTAGAAAGTGCAAGGGACGTGACATGGGAACACTATTACTTGGCTCTTTTAAATTAATTGAAAATAGTATCGGTTTTTAAACGGTTCTACAATCAGAAAGGTATAGAAATTCTTGGACTGATCTTGAACTGAATATGATCAGTAGTTTTTGGCCCAAGAAGAAACATCTCGCGGATATCTTTCAAACATACGTTTCCTCAAATTCAATGTGTCTAAGGCAATCTAAACTTTTATTGAGTAAATGAAAAAGAAGAAGATTTAATTTTTACATCAAACTTTCCATAAATAACCAGATGTTACTAAACCAACCTTTAACAGGACACTGAAGACTCAAAGAACACTTATAAAGGGTGGGTATCATCTCGAAGCCAATATGTAGGCTCTGTGACGATGATAATAAACCATCGGCCATTAACAACCGGATTAACTGATTTCGGCCTGCCTTAGCACATCCTTCCAGGCGCCTCTCCTTCTTGCGCGCCTTCGCCAGATGGCCACAACAATCGATGACAGGACTTTCGATTTGATCATTCCAACGCAAGCAATGTCGCCATATCATCCTCTTCTGTTTGAACGACATGGTCGAGTTTGCTCTGCGGCTGGATATTAATGTGCTGCACAACGTCCATGTTGTTGAGGAGCTTATACAGCTCATTATTGGATCGGATCCGGAAATCAACACCAACTTGCACTGGAACGAAGAACTTACGTAGAACTTTATTCTCGAATATTTTAAAGGCTGGTACTTTAACGCTTAATTGTGTCAATGCCTCTGCGCCATAAGGCAGCTCGGGAGGATGAGCATCCTGTAGAGTTTTAGTTTTGTCGTACGAGAGAGGTCGCTGATACTCAGTTGCCTATTGAGACCATAGTAGCAACTACGCTTGATCTCCAGACTGACATCATGACTGATAATGAATCATCATAACACATATTTGCAACACGTAAGGCTTGAATCCATTCCAGAACTACCTCGTGCATATCAAGTGCTGAATACTGAAGTGTTCCTGTTGGCACCAAGCAGAATGCGGGAGTTTGTTGGGGCAACAGTAGAGACATTAAGGATGACATTATAAGGGTAACGTGCCATAGAACATGCTTGCACATGAAAACTAAAAACATCAAATTCTTTTAATCAAAGCCCTGCTTTCATTAAAGGCCCCTTAATGACTTAACGACCCACTTAAGCTTTAAAACACTGATGCCGACATTGTCTTGCTTTAAATATCATTGAACACCCTTTTTGCGAAAGAACATACGATAATCACAGACAACAACAGTAATAACCACAAAGTGTTTACAATGAGGATGAAAGAAAAATAAAAATTAAACAACGACAACAAGCAACAACAGCAACAATCAAGCAGGAATACCTTAAACAGGCAAATAAATGTATAAGAACAGCAAATACATACAAGAATTTCCTACAGTCAAGCTGGTATGTGGAAGTGTGCAGTCATTTATAATTAAATATCGTACGTACTTCTTCATTTACGTTTTTATGCGTTGTTTTTCTTCTTTTTTTTTGGTTGGTTGTGGTGGTGTTGTTGTTGTAGTTGTTGTCGGAATACGCAAGCAAATAATAAAATTACAATTTTATGTTGCAGCAAATATTACAACAATCATGCCATCACACCATACCACACCATTCACCATTCACCATCACCACACCATTGCCGACAACAAGAACAGAAACAACATTAAGAACAAATTATTAATTGAGGTCGTTATATAAAGTATTTCTTCGTTAATGTGGCACTTCGTATACACACTCGCATACACATACATGCATACATACATTGTATACATACAGATAAACATGCAATTACTTTAACACTCTTATTAAAGCAACAAGGGAAAGTTTTAAATTCGTTTGTTGTATGCGCGTGTGCGTGTGTGTGTGAGCGAGTGTGTTTTATTTTTATTTTTTCCTGTAAGGAAATGCATCTTTATGCATCACTGGTTGCCGCTGTTTTTTTTTTGCTGCTGCACTGCACAAATGAGTGTCTGGAATTTAATTCATTTCATTAAAATGTTGTTATATGTTGTAGCCGTGTTTGTTGCTGTTGCCATTGCATTTCGGGATTTATGAGATAAAATGATCGTTTATACACACAGTAGCACAAAGAAACCAACCGTATTATCGTATGCATACATACATACATATGTATATATTCCAATCATAATCATAAATTAAAAATTTCATGTAATTTTTGCCCATTTTTTCGTCTTTATTTTTATTAACGAATTTCGTTGCGTCAATTCTTTTTATTTTCATCTGCCGTCTGAAGGGAGATTTTAGTTGGTAGTGACATAAACAAGTGTAAAGTTTTTCTGAAATATTTTTTTTCGTAAATTTTTAATGAAAATTTATGTTCAATAGGAACATGTTTTCTTTGTTTTTTTTATTGAAATTGAATTTGAATTTGTTTTAAAAATAGTTTTTCCCTTGTACACATATTCGAAAAGAGTGTATGAGTGTTTGTTTTCAATTTTTATGTTTCAAGGTTGATTGATTATTTCTTCTTTCTACTTATAAGCGGAGATAAGGTTAATTTGTTATGAAACTTTCGTTGCGCCTAAGTGAAGGTGTTGACATCACCTGTTCGTTGGCTTGTTATATAGCATATAGGGCTCATATGCTTCAACTAATATGAAAAGTTTTCAATGACATGTGATATTAAAGAGCAAAGAAAAGAAAGGAAGGATGCGTTAATAACTTACAGCTGCTTCTCTAACTCAATTTCAAACATAATCAACATAAAGTTTCATTTTAATATTCAGAAAAGAAGAAATATTTATAACCTCTGTCCGATTGTATTTTTTTCGACTCAACTTAGTTCAGTTAGTAACTTACTAAAGATAAAATTGATTTAAATGTGATCATATAAAAGTTATTATTATAATGAAACCACAGTGCAAGATTAGACAAAATATTTTGAAATTATAAGACCCCCATAGGCCTAAAGATGAACACAGTGTGATAATGCAAGCCAGTAATCCATCAGTGATAAGGCATTCGTTATCGAGAACCATTTGTTACAATTGCATACCTATATCAGTCATATTACATATACATACGTATATACGTATGTCAGTCAGTATTAAGACCCAGTTTCTCACACCACTTATGTCGTGTATGTTAATTTTATACATGAGTGGCGGGACCTAATGTTTAAAGTCGAATCCGAACGACAGTTTTTAATAAACTTTTCATGGCAATTTTATTGGCTCTGAGAGTTTTTGTCATTAATCAGCTGAGAGTAAGTCGCCGGAGAAATATTTTTTCATATTTAAACCGTGGCCTCACGTCTAATGAGCCAACACATTATCGACTAGACTACGGTGACTTCGCAATTGTCACAATTGCGTCAATATTTATTTAAGAATTCAGTCGAAAATGAAAGAAGCTGACACCTGAGTTTCAATTAGGGAATGTGTTGAGCATATCGGTATCCCTTTCATTGGGGTAATGAACAATGGCAATCAAAATAGTGCTATAGATGGACATGCGAATTAAAGGAAGAAGGCAATCAGAGTTCTTGTTTTCGAGATTAGTCTAGCCGAACCTATATATACTTTAAGTGCCGTCATGCTGTACCTCAGCATGTACCACATAATACCCCTTTTAATAGAGACAATCGAAACCCCTATGCTCGATAACATACCGTAAATTGTGATCTCGGTACAGGTTCTGGATATTTTATCAGCAACTTAACCTCTAATGAAATCTCTATGCCATGGAAACCATATAAAAGTTACCTACCATTCATTCATTCAGGGACTTGATTGGAGCATTGCTGTCAAAATAAATCAGGAGATGTTACGTCATATGCCAATATGCTTGGAATAGATTGCTATCACGAAATTGATGGTATAATTGAATTACTAACGGAGTAACATTTTGTATTCTCTTGAATAATTGCGTATGAGGATGCAGTTGTAAAAGAAGAATTCCGTGTATGAAATGTATGATTACCGTGATAAACTATCCAATGGTTAACTTTGAGGCCACTATAAGAGTTGCTACGATCATGAAAAGAACTCAGTTAAATCAAATACAGCGGTCCTATAGTGGCGTTATAGGCTCTATTAGATTTCAGTAAAACGATTGTAACACGACATTCATAAGAGGTTATCGTGCCCTTTTCTTGGCTCTCCTCTGAATAGATAATCATTTTCGGAAGAAATTGCAACTTTGAATGGAGCAAATTAGAACCTGTACAGCTCAATTAAAGATAGTTCGTGGAACAGGAGTAAGTATTTGGTTCCACTGTAAAAATTTTACGACGATTTAGGAAACTTTGGCAAAGGGTACGGAGCTGAGAACATGGAAATACTATTTGATAGATACGCCAACATCTGAGTGCTTAGAACCTACAAGACTGAGACTGTCATGGTGAACTGAATCGTCTAGGCAGAGGAAATAAGTATCGTGTTTGCTAGGAGGAGTTTCCACACTCTTAGCAAAATGAAGGTACAAATGCAAGGAAACTCTTATGAGTCTAGATTGGCTGAGACAATCTAAACTTTTGCTAAATAATTTTAGAGAGGCATAGGTTTAGTCATACATTAGACTAACCACGAATAGTTTGAGGATAGCAAAAGACGTAATGATAGCTTTACAGACTCCCCAAATATGTGTACGGATTAGAATTCACTTCAAGCTCAATATAAAGATCTGTGTCCAAAACAACACTTACTTGATACCTGTGTGTATTGACTGCATTTAAAGAAGAAACATCTGGTTGCTTAGGAAGTACTGGTTGTATAGTTATTCTCTCTGATACTGAGTTAATTACTTTACTTACTGGTTTTTATAACGATTTCAGGGCTGGGAATACCTATATATTGTTACGTTTTAACCTTTTAAAAACGTTTAAAATATGAGTTCGTATGTAGCAAATAAAATAAATGTAAATTTGTGCTTAGTTTTAAATAAATTCTTTATTGTTCGCACAATTCGGTGTGCCACTGCTCACAATTTGATGTAAACAACAACAATTGCTTTATTCGTCATTCTTCTTTACACTCTTTTGCGTAAACACGAACAATTGTTCGACAGATCTTTATAACGGAGATCTTCAAACCACTATTATTCTTTTCACATGCAACGCGTCTTCATACAAAACTGACTGCATTTTTACTATTCCGTCTGCATTTGTCTTGCCTTTTATATGGCAACGTAAACAGTCTGATGAATGATCTTGAAGTCGAATGTTCGTGGCCTTCTCGTGATCTCAATAAATGTAAACATCGTTGTTTCATTGTTGTTTGTGTATTTTGTTTATATTGTTTGTTGTTGCATTTTTGTTTACTTGTTTATCCCCTTTTTATACCGATGTTGTTGATATATTTTTGCTTACTTGTTTATCATCTAAACAAGTTCATTGTTTTTGTTTTTGTAGTTTTTGTTTATCATTCTAGTGTTAAACGATGTAACACCATTTCTATTTTCGTAACAATATATTCTGAAGGCAGTGCAAGAGTTTGCCTGGACACGAATTGTACTTCTACACGACAACAATAGTAATACAAAACGAAAATCATTTAAAAAACGTCACTCAAACTTTAACCAAATATGAGATTTTTTTATACTTGAAGTTATGACTGGTTAAACCAAATGTGACATGTCATATTAGCTTCATAATCTATTAAGTATCCTTTTGTTATAAAATAGAAAATTTTCCGTTTTCTGTTATATGTAATCCTAAGGGACTAAGCAAAAAAAAAAAAATTCCTGTGAAAAGTGGTTAAAAAAACGGTTACTCAGCTGCTGAGAAGTGTTATTTCCATTCATTTATTAGAAAATTGTATTTAAACGTAAACGTAAAAGCAGCAAATGAATAAAATAACTGACTGACTGAGAAGTTATAATTTGAAACTGAAATTTGATGGAAATTCATTAATCACTTGAAAAGTAACACAAGCACGCACGCACGCAATTTGGTTTGTGCACAGCAGCCTTAAAACCCTCTTTGAAAATGAAAAAAAAAGAAAACGCTTAGCCTTTAAACACAGCGGTGAAATGAATTTTTAAGCTGTGAATGGAAAATATTTCAGTTTTCCTTTCAATAGAAAACACAAGTCAATGACCTGAAAACATTCCAAGTGTTGTTTTGTGCATCAAAGGGAAAATATTTTGCGTTCATGAATGCATAGAATTAAGAGCAGAGAGGAGAAGAGAAAAAACCCACCCCAATAATTATGATTCGAAAATTTCACTGTGATTTCATTTTTAATGTCTTTAATAAAATCATAATATTTTTGGGCAATTAAAAACACCTAAAAACGTTAAGAATTTCCTTGAATTTCCTTGAATTTCCTTGAATTTTTATAATTTACCCCCTAAAACACATGCCACGCACATACTTATGTACGTATACGTTTTACGTTTTTCCACTTTTCTACGTTACAACCCCATTACAGCGTAGTACAGCGCTAGCATACCCTTGGGTAAATGGATTTCAGAAGAAGAAATCAAAAAAAAAAAAAATTAAAACGAATTGCAATTGTTAAAGAAACAGATCAGGAATAACACCAACAACAGCAGTAGCAGCAGCAGTGACAGCAGTAGCGGCAGCAACATCAGAAGCTGTATCTATGGCTTACACACGTACATATTAAATCGTATACAACTGTGGCAACAATTAAATTTCCACATGAGCTGCATTTAATGTGCTACTGATTTTCAACATCTGTTTTCATTTTACTCAATGATTTCATATTCAGTTTTCATTTGCTTTCTTTTTTCGTACTTTTTGCTTTCACAGTCTCTCTGTTGTCTCCTTTTTGATTTTGCTTTAATATACATACATATGTACGTATCTGTGAAGGGTTTTCACAAAAAAAAATTCTGATTATTTTCACCAAAAAAATATTCAAAATCTTTAGATTTTTAAGTCATTTATACGGAATTATTATGAAAAAGGAATAAAAAAATAAAAAATAGGTACTAAAGAGTGTAGTTTTCTTCGGAAATACTATGCGAAAATTAACATGTGGAAGAGAAATTTCAGACAAAGTGGGAAGGTATACCAAATTTTGTATTTCAAGAGGATCACAATACCCTGGATTCCTTCACTCTTAAAATCAACAGCCAACGATCGAAAAATCTGCTTAGTTTTCATTGGTACTGTAGCCAATATTGGATACAGGAGGAATGTTAAACGTACATTGCATTATTCATTTTCAAATCCAATAAGTTTCGTTGATGTCGTCGCATTCTATTAGTTAGTGTGTTGGCTTATCAGACGTGAGGCCACTGTTCCAAATCCAGGTCAGACATCTCCAACAAAACGAAATATGAAAAAATATTTCTTCCGCGACTTTCTCTCAGCAGATTTCTGGCAATACCAAGGAAGTAAAAAAAAATGCCATAAAAGTTTTTCTAAAAAATCTGTCGTTCTCCGTCGAATTTAAACTGTAGGTTCATAAGTGGTGTGAGAAATTAGGTCGTAATCCTAACCGAAGGGTTGTAATGACCAATTATATATGTAAGTATGATTCGTTGCAAAAATTATTTTTTGTTTTGTGACCAACATCCTCTCGATTGACCCCTAACTCCATTGATTTTGTATGTAGTTATCCGGAGACTATGAATAGTAAAGAGCTTTATTGAAAACCAAGTTTCCAAAACTTCCAAAAGTGATGCAATTGTTCCGACAGCTCTCTATATTTATGTATATAATACAGCACTAATGGTTTAACAGTGGATATATACTCCATCGCTATTCCGCCTTAATTATACTTTGCTTTTTAGAGTTTGATTTTAATGTGCTGACAGAATCAATCCACTTATACATGATAATGGCTAGCAATTTAGAAGTTTGTGCATCTTTAAGCAGGTTAAAATAACTAATAGGTCTATCATTAAGCGCATACCATCTTTAAATATGAATAAAACAAATTGTGTGCTTGAGAATTCACAGAATGATAGCGTTATGTATGGAATACAACATGGTTCAAATTTTCTCCACGTCTTCTCTGGGTGGAGCACATACGTCCATTTCACATCACTTACGCTTGTGATGACCATGCTCCGAAATCGCTTGTACAAAATCCTCAATGGGCCATGAGCTGTGAGGCACTTGGCGGCACTCTATTGAAACCACATATCCTTTGTATCCAATTGATGTAACTCAAGTCAAAAAAAGTGTATACCAACGACAGTCACTGCCTGGAGAACGACGTACTGTAATTTTTTCGGGATGCATGTCCCAAATACGTCAATTCTGTTTGTTCACATACTCATTCAACAAGAAATAAGTCAAACCATTGAAGATGATTTTTCGTTGAAAATTATGATCAGTCGCCAACTGCTCCAGGGTCTATTAAGAGAATACACATCGCTGTTTATGGTCGTCCATGGTGATATCTGGCAAACATATTGAATAAGTGACAACTAATTTCACAGATTTAGCTTCAACAAGATTATTAACGGTTAAATTTCGTAGGTACCCGTTGCAACAACCGAAATTTCCAAGCCTTAAAATTCTGCTTGCTTGTTGGTGGTAGTAGGCAAGTATAGTCGTAACGTAAGTGATCACCTCTTTAGTCACGATTACGACCTAGCTTCTCATACCACCTATGTTGTGTGTGTTAATTTTAACCATGAGTTGCGGGAGTTAAAGTCGACTCCAAACGTCAGATTTGTTAGTTTCCATGGACTAGTACTCGGAGTAAGAAAATACTATTACGAAAATGGAAATGGTGTTACATCGTTTAACATTAAAATGATAAGCAAAAAATACAAAAACAAAAACAATGAACTTGTTTACATTATAAACAAGTAAAAGAAAGGGGATAAACAAGTAAACAAAAATGCAACAGCAAACATTGCAAACAAAATACACAAACGACACTGAAACAGCGATGTTTACATTTATGGAGATCTCGAGAAGGCAAAGCCACGAACATTCGACTTCAAGATCATTCATCAGACTGTTTACGTTGGCATATAAAAGGCAAGGTAAAGCAGGCAACGTAGTCAGTAAAAATTCAGTCAGTCTTGTGTGAAGACGCGTTGCAAGTGAAGAGAATAAACGTGGTTTGAAGATCTCCGTTACAAAGATCTGTCGAACAATTGCTAGTGTTTACGCAAAAGACGGTAAAGAAGAATAACGAACAAAACAATTGTTGTTGTTTACGTCAAGTTGTGAACAATGTCACAAAGAATTGTGCGAATAATAAAGAATTTGTTTAAAACTAAACACAAATTTATTTTTATTTGCATCTACGAACTCATATTTTAAAGGTTTTTAAAAGGTAAAAACGTAACATTATTCAAAACGAAAAATTTTTGTTTTAAAAGACTACTCGAAATGATATCCTTCCTCTTAAGGAATGAAAAAACTGGCTTGGCTTTATATTTTCTGTAATAAAAAAAAAGGACTTAAAATACCACTTGACCTTCGACATTTATGAAGCCTTCCCAGTTAGCGCCGTTTTATTTTCCCTCAAACAAAACAAATCAGACAAAAAAACAGAAGCAAAGGATGCTTCAAAAAAAAAGAAAAAATATTTCATCAAGCACGTGATTTACAAACAGATTTTCTTTAGCACTGGAGGAAAAGAAAAACGAGAAAAAAAGAAATCAAATCGAAATGTTAAAAATAAAGAAAGAAAAAAATGGAAGGAAAATAAAAAATTGTCGCCTTGAAATATTGTTGTGACATTTTCTGTTTGAAAATTATTTTTATTTTTCACTTCCCCTTCATCATCATCTTCATTATCATTGTAATAGTCAGGTTATTCTTGTGATTATTTATCATAATCACTATTTACGATGTCGTTTACTATATATGGTATGTATGTATGTAAGCAGCTATGTATGTATGTTGTACAAGAACCCTTGATTCTTCTTGCCGCATTAAGTAGATTTCTTGTTGCCTTCGTCTCCGTCTTCGTTTTCGTTTTCTTTGGAGTCTTAGTCTTATTGAATTGATGAAGCGTAAATGTAAATGCATGTTTTACATGCCATACAACATACAACAAAAACAAAAACAACAACAAGAATTAAAAGTATACAAGTGTATATTGTTTTGTTTCCATTTTCATTGCCACACTATACTAGTACTTGTACTTGTATAGTGTATGTATGCCACTCCGTTGCTGCATTTGCGTATTTATTTTTCTTATTACCAGCAGTCATACGAGTATGAATATTTCAAAAGAAACTGAAATAAAAACGAAAAGTAAAGAAGAAAAAAAAACAAAAAGAAATTCGTTTAATAAAGTGCCTTGGCGTTAATTAGCCAAGCTGCAAATGCATTTAATTTTATGACGCACTCATATACACAGACGCACACTCATGCTGCAGGAGAAAGATTTAAAGTGAATAAAGAAATCCGCCAAAAAAGAACAGTGAAGGAGTAAAGGTTGAAGAAAGCCTTACTGTGCCTAGGGTTACATGTTTTTGAAGTCATGGATAATAACTGAAGCCTCTAGAAAATACTGAATATATAATACTATGCCAACTTAATTGAAGATTTCTAGAAAAGTACTTCTCAAAACGTACTTCTCAAAAAGTACTACTCAAAAAGTACTACTCAAAAAGTACTTTTTTTAGAAAGTACAAATCTGTCGTTCGGAGTCGAATTAAAACTGTAGGTCCAGCCAATCATGTATAAAAAAAATTAACGAACATAACATAAGTGGTGTGAGAAACTAGGTCGTAATCCTGACTAAAGGGTTGTAATGGCCAATTACGTATGTATATACAGTGAACTCGCGAAAACGTGAACATTCGAAAGTGTGAACGTCTCAGAAACGTGAACAAATTTATTTTTCCACAGAGTATTCTAAAACTTGAACAAAATCTGGAAGCTCTAAAACGTGAACACTTTTTTTATTTTTTTAATCTGTTTTTAAATTGGGAAATTCCGAACTACAGTTTATTTGTTTGTTTTCTTATGTTTCAACTTCTTTTTCATTGTACTCGTTTATGTATGCTTTGACCTGTTAGTTGCCTAAAGTCTTTTAAAGTCAACATGGATATTATTGAGCTATTGCAAAAGGGTTATAGTGTTTGTGGCTTGGCAAGAAAATATGGAGCTGCAAAAGCAACTGTTTCTTCCATTAAAAAGAAAAAACGGGAAATTAATAATCGTGTAAATAATACACTTTATGGCATTGGAAAGCGTAAAACATTACCTGCATCTGAATTTCCAGGAATGGAAAATGTATTAATAAGTGGTTCCTTCACATTCGAAACAAAAAATGCCGGTAAGTGGACTGATGTTAAAAGCCAAAGCTTTAGAAATTCACGATCAAATTAAATGATTGTGGTTTTAACGCCAGTGACGGATGGCTTCATAAATTTAACAAAGGTTTACTGTTCGCCTTCTTAAAATTTCCAGAGAAAAGCTTTCTGCGCAGCCGCAACTTGTTGACCCATTTAATGAAAAGTTAAAAGCAAAAATGGAAGAACTCTCTCTTTGTGAAGATCAGCTTTATAATGCTGATGAATGCGGGCTATATTTGAAGCAGTTTCCAGATAAAACATATGTATCATCATTGGAGGAAAGTGCTCCTGATGCAAGGGTGGAGAAAAATGATTAACTTTCATGGGCTGTTCAAATGCGTCGAGGACACACAAACTTAATCTACTGGTATTTGGTAAATCTAAAATTCCACAAAGTATCAAAAACTTCACTTGTCCAGTGAATTACAAATTCTCCAAGTCAGTATGGATGACATGCAACATTGTTTATGACTGGTTTCATCAATGTTTTGTTAAAGAGGTGGATTTCAATTGACAAATTTGACACCGAAAACTTAATTTTTGGCTTTAGGCGACTGAGTTCTTGACTAATTAATAAAAAAAATTATTTAAAATAGTGTTTAGCATTTTTACTTATTAAAATATCATTTCTCACATTAAATAGGGTCATTTTTTGTTTTAAATTTAGGTACTCGATAACGTAAACAAACTCGAAAATGTGAACTGCCTTGGTAAAAATTAGTTCACATTATCGCGAGTTCACTGTATGTAATTTAAATTTTTCAATTTTCAAAAAGTACTTTTTTCATAATGTAAATGCCAAAAGTATTTTTTTTTTTCAAAAAGTACATGCCAAATGGACATTTTTTAAAAAGTACTTTTTCAAGGTGTCAGCAATAAATCTGTTGACATTTATTATTATCACGTCAAATCGTGTGCCAGTACCAACACAAAATTATTCCAATAATTTGTATTCGTCCATAAGCCTTTGATTCAATGCCATAAGCCTTTTATTCAAAAAGTACTTTTTCTATGTGTCAGCAATAAATCCAAATTTTGGGCTCATAGTGCCAATAGAAAATTATGCCAACCATTTTTATTTTTCCAAAGGGCTTTTATTCTAATCAGTGATAAATCTCCTCTACAGGACTACCTCTCAATCCACATCACCGTAGGCTCGTCTTTTCGTTCCTTGAACTGAAGTTAAGAGTTCTTGCAAGATTATTTTCGAAAAACAAAACACGACCCAATGAGACCATAATATACACCAAACTTTTTATATATTCCGGAGGCAATGACTTTTACTGAATCACTCCTTGGTACTCCAAACCTCCAACGTGACAGTTTTGTTAACGTAACCGCCGTGTGAGAAATGAGTTTCAGCGTTGAATAAAATGTTGTTCGAAAAATCATCATTGAAAGCCTATATATCTGCGGATTTGTGAATGGTCAGTCGGCTTTAATAGTTTTGTGAGTTGAAGATTGTATGGTAGGAGTTGTATTGAAGGAGGAAATAACTTTTATAACGAACGGTAAGTAATAATTTTATTACAGCAAGGATGTTCAATGGAAATTATCGCACGTTATTCTAAAAACGTACTGCCCAACGAATCTTGTTATATAAAAAGACTGGAAGGCGTCGGCATGGCACGAGATTCATGGAAGGACATCCGATAAAATTTCTGCCAGCTGCTTCCTTAATTGTACCCTTAAGAAAACTTTGCAATAAAACGGGGTATTAAAAGTAAATGCAACAAATTTGAAGCTACATACTCTTTAAAGGTAGGGACCGTTCTCTGGTATACGTATTGCTCAAGGGAAAAGTTTTATAGGAGCAAAGATGTTCGCTTAAATTTTCAGAACCCAAGGAGAAACTCGATGTTCCTTACATATTTATTTACTTAATTGCAACTCTTTAGTAAGGTTTACAACCTAGTTGATTACATCACCCATGCTGTGTGTGTTAATTTTATTCATGAGTGGCAGGATCTAAATTAGACTTCGAACGATAGACTTTTGAGAAACTTTTCATGACAATTTTATTTACTCCCAGCCTTTTTGGCAGAAGACTAGTGAGAAGAAGTCGCCCAATGAAGTACTTTATTCATCTGTCATTTTGTCCTAGATGTCTAACATAACATAATTGGTCTTTACAACCCTTTAGTCAGGATTACGACCTAGTTTCCCATACCACTTATGTTGTGTGTGTTAATTTTATACATGAGTGACGAGACCTACAGTTTAAAGTCGACTCCGAACGACTGATTTTTGAGAAACTTTTTCATGGCAATTTTTATGTACTTTCAGACTTTTTGCCAGAAATCTGCTGAGAGGAAGTCGCCGAAGAAATATTTTTTGTATTTTACTTTGATGTCTGGCCTGGGGCTCGAGCCCTGGCTTTTCGTCTAATAAGCCATCGCACTATATACTAAACCACGGCGATCAGAGAAACTTGGTTTGCTGAATTCGGTATCCTGAACTGAAGTACCTTCTGTTCTGCACGAAACAAAGTAATACGGCTTAACTGTCAAGACGCCTGCGGTATTCTAGTAAAAATATCTTTCCAATTTCGGTGGAAAACTGAATGAAACTCTACCATGAAAACTTTTTAAAAAAATCTGTCGTTCGTAATGAAGGTAGATAGGTCCCGCCACTGATGTATCAAATTAACATACATAACATAAGTGGTGTGAGAAGCTAGGTCGTAATCTTGACTGAAGTGTTGTAATGAAAGAGATTTGAAACTTACATCGGATTATCATTGAGTTGCTTGAATCGTCCTTCTGGCTCCAGGCTTAAAAAAATTAATTGTACAGAATGAGAATCGTTTCATTCCTAATATGGAGAGTCTATGATGAGGACATTTAATCACCAGAACATATGGTTGGAGCCTATGATTTTACTAGAAGAAAACGCCTGGTTGTTTATCGCATGCCAAGTAGAGAGTGATCCTTACTGTAACAACAGATGACATCTTGAGATTCGTAGGAAAACCATATCTACAGTGAGTGTCAAAAGAAACTGTATACTAGATATAAAGTTCTAACAATCACCAAACTCAATTCTTACCACTTAAGGAGAGTGGCCGAAAAAAATTTGACAATATTTCGAAAAACTTGCAATGACACAATTTTAAAATAATAATAACGGCAATTTATTAATGCACATTTTTTTTAATGTAAAGTTTCTTTTGACGCTCACTGTCGGTTGAAGGCAAAGAATAGACCGTTTGGTACCAGTACTGTAGTATCTTTATATGACTATGTAAACGACATACCTTGGTGTTTAACTTCAAGCTGAATTCTCTACTTAATATGCTCAGAAACTTTGCCATAAAGTCAAGATTGTTATAAAATTGATAGAAATTTTTCATTGCCTTTGATTTGGGGAAGAGGACACAGTTGATGGAAATTTCATTAGATACTTAAGCCGAATGTACCTGAACTACATTTATTGTCCTTTTTCTAATTTTTACACATTTACTTTTCAATATTTAGTAGAAACGTGCTACTAATGCATTTAAACTTTTTTCTTTTTTGAAGTTTTCATTTTGTGAAGAGTGACAGACATATTGTGGCGGCAATACAGCCCAGATGCCTTTAATCCACCTCCTCCTATAATCAATAATTCAAAATAACTTTTTAATAAACTGTTTGTTTAAAATATTTTCTTGTCTAGAAAAAAAAGAAAAGGAAAATATCATCATTTGCCATCATCAAGCAAAACACTCAAGAAGAAAACAAATCTATTTGTTTTAAAGATTTTCCAATACCTCCGAAAAAAAAAACAAGCTGGTTGATGCCAAGCTTAACGTGAAAACGGAAAAGGCAAATAAAAAAACTTGAAACAATTTCTCAACTTTAATCTGTTTTTACTTTTCTCTTCCACCACAATTTCAGATATTTGTACACCTTCGATGGCATAATATTGCAGCCAGTAGTGGCAGCTTATTTTTTGGCAAAGATTTTTTGGGCCACTTCTACATAAAATTTTAGGCTTAAAATGCTTTCTACCAACAACAAGAATTTGTGGCAAAAGTCTTACCGGCAACATTTACTTTATCTAACAAGTGTGTTGTGGTGGTATAGTCGTGTGTATGTATGCATGTATTGTGTGAGTGTGTATTAAGTTCCGGCGGTATTTTGTCAAGAGAAATAAAAAGTATAACAGTTTTCCTTGGGTTTTTTTGCCATTTTTTCTTTGAATCATGGCGCACGTGAACTATTAAAAATCACTTAAGAACAATTCATGTCACGTTTCACATGGTATACGTACAGTTTGTGTTGCCTGACTTTCATTTATCCATCCATCGTTCGTTCGTTTCGTACTCTGCTTCTAATTTTTCTTCCTGTCTTCTCTCCTTATCATCATCTTACATTCATTCATTCATTCGTTCGCTTTTATTTAAAAAAAAAAATTAAAGAAAATAAAAAACTAAGCCCAGCGTAAAAATTGAATTTGTATCCATATTTGTATCTGTATTTGTATCTGTATTTTGCTCATTGAATATGTATTTCATTCTATATTTAGTTGTGTAAGTATACGATATAGTATGTATGTATGTTACATACCAGAAACCAAGAGTGGATGATTTATCTTTATCAGAATTTTCTTTTTTCTTATTTTTTCATGGATTCGTTTTCTATCATTTTGACTACATGGATAAATTGTTATTGGTTGGTGTGCTGCTGCATAAAAGTTTTCAAATTTCTTTGAAAACTTCATGTTTTGAATACCCTACCACTTTATAGGTGGTAACATCGATTATAGCAGCTTAAATAGTGCGATTAGAATGCTTACGCCGAGCAAGGAATAACACAGTTATTCGCATACCCTACTTCTGTAGCTATCAGCAGCTTTTTACTGAAGTCGCGGTAGTCTAGTAGGTAGTGTGTTGGCGTATTAGACTTAAAGCCTGGCTTCAAACCACAGGTCAGACATCAAAGCGAAATAAAAAAAATATTTCTTCGGCAACTTCGTTTCTGCAGATTTCTGGCAAAAACTCTGAGGGTAAATAAAAAATTCCAATGAAAAGTTTTTCAAAAATCTGTCGTTCGGAGTCGACTTTAAACTGTAGGTCCCGCCACTCATGTTAAAAATTAACACACACGACATAAGTGTTGTGAGAAACTAGGTCGTAATCCTGACTGAAGGATTATAAGGACCAATTATGTACTTATGTATTATGCAGTTTCCTTCCTCAGCAGATCTTATTAACATAATTGACCATTAACAACCCGATTAACGGATTTCGGTCTGCCTTAACACATCCATCCAGGCGCCTTTGCATCTTACGCGCCTACGCCAGTTGGTCACACCAATCGATGTCAAGGCTTCCTCGCTTTCGTCCTTCCAACGCCAAAAAGGTCGTCCTCTTCGAAGACTTCCGCAGATCCCCGCATCAAATACTCGTCTCGCCGGAGCATCCTCCTCCATTCGAACGACATGGCCGAGTCAGCACAGCCGCTGTATATTAATACGCTGCACAACGTCTCTGTCGTTGATCGGTTGCGAAAATCATCTGCAACTCGCACTGGACCAATGATCTTACTTAAGCCTTTTCTCTCGAATACTCTCAACACAGCTGCATCAGTGCTTAGCAGATCAGTGATTTCATTAGTCTCGCATGTGCAATTCCCGTTCATTGATTATATATAGAGTGAGCCATCTATCGTTTTGAATTTGAGCCATCGTTTACTTTGAATTTGGCAATACTTATGTCATCCTATTCTGTCACATAATTCAGTATGTTATCTCCCCTAAATATAATGAATCGATTTACGCTTGAGTAACGTAGGGATTTATTGGAAATTTATTTCCAAAACAAAGACAATTGGAGTCGGAAATTGTACGAAAATATCGTACAAAATTCGGTCGCCGAGAAGGACCAACAGTGCCCGGTATACGCAAGTTTATTGCTAAAGTTCGTGAAACTGGTATAATTGTTGGTGCAGCAAGACGTTAGCGTGTTCGTACTGTGCCTACACCCGCAAATATTGAAGCTGTGGCTGAGAGCGTGCGTGACAATCCATCAGCATCAACTCGTCGTCGTTCTTAAGAAAAGAACATTTCACGCGTGAGTCTACATCACACCATTTTACATCGAAATGATCTCGGTATGGCGCCTTACAAACTACAATTGGTTCAAGACTATAAGCCGCATGATCATTCCCTTGTTTTCGAGAAACGGCACGATGACACCGATTTTGCCAAAAAAAATTTGTCTTTTCGGATGAAACGATCAAAAGATCATCTTGGTGGGGTCCTAATAAGCAAAATCGCCTTATTTGTGGCTCAGAAAACCCACCAGCGACAATTGAGCATTTGAAGGCCAACATTCGTGATGCTAATGCCGCAAAAGTACAGGAAAATTGGTTCGATTGAATGAGGTATAGTGAGGGCAGTCACAGAAGTAGGTAGTGTGTTGGCCTATTAGACGTAAGACCACGGTTCAAACCCCAGGTCAGACATCAAAACGAAAAGAAAAAAATATATTTATTCGGCGACTTCCTCTGAGAGTAAATAAAATTGAATTGCCATGTACAGTTTCTCAACAAATCTGTCGTTCGGAGTCGACTTTAAACTGTAGGTCTCGCCACTCATGTATAAAATTAACACACATAACATGAATGGTGTGAAAAGCTAGGTCGTAATCCTGACTGAAGGGTTGTAATAACTAATTATGTTATGTATGTATGAGGGCAGCCATATGAATGAAATAAGTTTCCAATTTTAACCGGCAAAATTGTACTTCATAACAAATAATTCAATTTGGCAAACGTTCTAACCGTTTTTGTTTTATTGCAGTTTTAAATTTAAACTTTTCAATGGCCCACTCTTTATATGACCACTCTCGTATGACTATCTAGAATGCAAAGCCTAGTAATAACTCTAACAACAGCGCTAGATTTGCACCTACTTGAAGAGCCCTCAAATGACTTTGACGGACTTAAAAATTAAAATTTTACTGTAGCTCTTGTAGGCGACCTGGCTTATCCCAAAGTTTCTTTCATCTTTTTTAGTCTCTTTTTGTTTTACATTTTCTTCACATGTATCTTTAAAAATTAGGACGTTATTTCACTTCCTTTCTTCTTTTTGCTTTCGTTTCTAAAATCGTGAGAGTGCATACACTTTATCATCATTATAAACACACTGATACACATACCCAGCACACATGCACATGCCCAAATTGTGTTTGTATTTTTGTAAACGATATTTGATTGAAGGATTATAGACTTGCTTTCTCTGTATCTTAAAATTTCTTTTGGAGTTGAGTCTATGTTTTGTTCGTTGCTTCAAATAGAATTGATTTCAAATTGATATTCACAAATTCAATTTGTGTCAAATAGTGGTGTTTTGATTTGAAAAACGAAAAGAAAAACATTTTTGCACAAACATTTTAAGCTTAAGGGGTAGTTTTACTCGGCCACAATTGTTTTAATAAAACGATGAGTTATTGATTGTCAATTATGATTTGAAATTTTTGAATGGAGATGGATGGCTAAATTGAATGGGGGGCTTTAAAACATAGGCTTTAAAACATAATCGTTTGTGCAATATTATGAAGCGAAACATCCAAACTTGGTTGGTCTAAAAGACTGGCAGTCCTATACTGACAATTAGCCTTCAGTTAAAAATTTGAACACAAAATTATTAAAAATTCAGACGAGAATGTTTTGCTATTTTTCTTTTCCATTCCAGTTCTCAATGGAATAGACTTCGGTGCAAAACTATGTTCAAATGATTAAATCCAGTAATAATTTTGCTCAAATACATATCTTGGACAATATTAAGAAATATACGGCCTGTGGGATGAATCCGTGGATTCACGTCTATTAAGCCAACACACTACCTACTAGACTACGGCGAGATACTTAATAAAATTAATTCTGTTAAGATAGACGTATGTCTACCCATCTTTGTGCTGCGTCTTCCACTTTTCACATTCCTGTAACGGTGCTGCACCATCTCTATTATAAAGGTTATACACCTCTAGCACGTTAATTGTCTCTTCAGAAACTGACCAGTAGGCACACGAAACTTTTAACGCAGAGCATCTATGAACCTGTTTTATCTGCCGTACATGGAAGATTTCCCCATGAGCCTATATTGGTGCTGCGACGAAGACCTCAACCATTGACAAAAGCCGTCTTTTTTCAACCCAAAGGCTGTCAATATTCGGCATGAAACTCGCGAGCGTACGAAGTATTTTTTTACCTTAACTATCAATGCTTGTCGAATGCAGTTTAAAGGTTAGCCTCACATCAGTCATTCTGTTTTCGGCAGAGCGCATCTAGGCATCTCCTTATTACAGATACAGTAACGTTGCACTTTGTTTTCATAATATCCTTATTGTTTGCATGGCCTACAATGGCCTACAGTGGAATTATCGCGTGGTCTGTAATACACAGTTTTGTCGATTTATTATGCGTACCTAAATATATTCTTATTCATAATCTCCACAACAATCAACGTGATATCGATTCTCTTCACAGGCAACGCGTCTTCACACAAGACTGACTGAATTCTTACTACTGTTGTCTGCTTTGCCTTGGCTTTTTATATGCCCACGTAATCAGTCTGATGAAGGTACTTGAAGTAGAACGTTCGAGAACTCTATCGCGACTTCATTGTTGTTTTTGTATTTTGTACACGTTCCTTGTTATTGCGTTCTCGCTTACTTGTCTATCCCCTTTTCTTTCATACTGATGTTGTTGGTTTACTTGTAACAAGTTCGTTGTATTTGTTTGTGTAGCTTTTGCTCATTTTAATGTTAAACGAGGTACACCGTTTCCATTTTCGCAACAATACAGTGGCCGAAATAACTACTTTTTATACTCAGATATGTTGAAACTTTGCAGTCACATTGTTCCGGTTCGCCGAATTGAATACCTTTTTGGCATGCAGGGTGGTTAACGCACAAAATTTTGTTCACGTGTGATCGCAGCCTAAGTCATCACAGTCTAGTAGGTGGAGTGTTGGTTTATTGGACAAGAGACAGTGGTTCAACTCTTGGCTTTCTCAGTCAGATTTATGACGTAGCTTCTCACAGCAACAATGTCGTGCGTGTGTTGATTTTAGCCATGAATGGCGGAACTTACAGTTTAATAACGACACAAAGTGTGTAATAAAAACTGTAATGAGATTTATTCCCCCATCCCTCCTATAACTTAATATTTAATATGCTTCTTATGTTATGCAACATCAGTGGTCTTCAATTTTCTTAGCTGCTTACAAATAAACCCGATTATTTCTTTCAAATTGACCATGAATTTAATGTTGAAAGTAAAATAAAAAATAGTTTCACTTAACAATTCCAAAAAATATTTCGTATTCTAAACAGCTAATTTGGTTCTAATGGCAAAGGCAATAAAATAAAGAAACTTTAGAGCGGCGGTATTACACAAATAAAATTGTGGCCTTAATTGTTAATCTTCCAACCTGAGCCTCTATTTTGATTTTTAAATAAAAATAAAAACCGGCAACAAAAATTTCAATTAACAAATGAGATCACGTAGAACAATTGTCATATAATGACAAAAATGACAATTACACTGTCATTATTATTATGATGCTCACGGTTACTTTAATTCAGACATAAAAGATTTGCATACACTTGTGTACCCAAGTACCTATGCGAGTACGACTACGAGTACAAATACAAGTATGAGTACTTTTTTATAGACACATTAGTAGACAAGCAAACAATAATAACAACAACATGTAAAACAATTTGCAAATTGGAAAAATACTTACACATTTTTGACACCCCCTACCAATTTTCAGTTCAGAGCAAGGAAAAGCGAAAGACAAAATAAATTTGTTAACCAAGAACAACAACAGCGAAAAACTATAAAAAAATTTGTATTTGTTTTAAGAGATTCACTACGAACAAATGGCACGAAATATGAGAAACAGAAAATAATTGTTTTACTGTGAGAAAAATGAAAAACAGTACGAAACAGGGATGGAAAAGTACAAATTGCTGTTAAAAGCGATATAAAAACAGGATATGTATGGACTTTAGAACCAAATAACCAAAACCTCTTCATATTTGTAGGCACTTAGTGCAGAAATATTTAATTGGTCGTTACACTATAGCCGCTGTAGTCTAGTAGGTGAGGCCACGGTTCGTAACCCAGGTCAGACATCTAAACGAAGCGCTCTTAGAGTAAATAAAATTTCCATGAAAAGTTTCTAAAAAATCTGTCGTTCGGAGTTGACTTTAAATTGTAGGCCCCACCAATCATGTATAAAATTAACATACACAACCTGGTGTTTTGAGAAGCTATGTCGTAATGCTGACTAAAGGGTTGTAATGCCAAATTATGTATGTGTGTAGGTCATTACAACCCTTTAGTCGGGTTTACAACCTAGACTCTCACGCTACGCTCATGGACGGCACCTGCAATTTAACAGGACGGATTTAAGAAACTTTTCATGGAAATTTTATTTGCTTTCAGTTTTTTTGCAAGACGACTTCTGATAGAGAATCGCAGAAAGAAATATAACTTTCGTATTTCGTTTTGTTCGAGATGCCTGAGCTGGGGCTTGAACCACGGACTGTCGTGCAGAAACACTCTACCTATAAGATCTTAAAACCCAGTGGTATACTCAGTTAAAGAGGAATTGATTCACCCTACCCTGCGTCCCAGGTCATGTAGGAATTCATGCAATAAGCAAACAGATAAGCTTGCAAGAAGGGGAACTTTCATACCACTAATAGGACCAGAATCTTTCTGCAGGCTAAGGAGAGATGTTTTGCTACACAGCAAAAGAGAAGTTAGATATATTCTGCGACACCTCACAGGAACAGGCTACTCAGAAGCGATTAAGGCTCGTAACTGGTCTTTTTATTCAATGAACTCTTTTTCAGCTGGATCGCCTCGAAAACCGTGTATATTTCCCTTAGTGATGACAATATATTATCAGAACACATACTTAGATTCTCGTACGGCCTTTATTTATCACAGAAGGAAACATTTCAGTGCCTATTAGTAGCTGGGCACGAAGTAGCCCTTGTTGATACCGAGCTACATCCTGCAGTTTGTCTGAATAATAAAAATGAGGCAGATGGGATAGCGGTGGGGTGCGGTGAGGCAGTAAAATAAATTGTATGGGCACAGTACTACATCAGCCGTACGAAACGATAACACGTTGGATGTCTCCTTTAAGGTCAGGAATTTTTTCCTAGTTTAGTTGCACAAACCTGAGATTCTGCAAATCCCTTGAGAATAATGTCTTTCAGATCCAAGCCATCTAGTTGAGGCCACAAGAATTTCGTTATCAACGAAAGCCGTTCACAGTCACTGCAATCATCTCATCTTCAAAAAATAACGCCTAATCAAGCCGCTTGACAAAAATCCATGACAGCCAGTTGCTCATTGTGGATGCATTTGTTTCTCAGTGATTCCCCAAATTCGCAAGTTTTATGTACTCATTAAGCCATTCAGGTGGAAATGCACTACATCGGATAAAAATTAATGTTTTCTTAAACTGACATACATATGTAGGTTGCACTTTGTTTGATTGCACGAATTGCCGGCTTTGTGGTTTGAGCTCCTAAATTTTGTACGCTTGAAGAAAGCGAAAGCACGTGTTCGGACTTTCGACGACACTATCGTGTACATCTGCAATAATTTCAAGAGACTAACCGATACATCGGACCATTTATGGAGTATTAATGGTCATAACCCACCCAGTTTTTTATTTTTTTTTTTCTGATCCATCTTCAAATGATTGACACATTAGTTGTCCTTTCACGATTGAAAATTCTTCTTTGTGAACGGTTTTAGAATAATTTTGCAAATGTAGCAATAATTTCAAGAGACCAACCGGTACATCGGACCACTTATTGAGTCTTAATGGACATAACTCACTCAGTTTTTTAATTTTTTTCTGATCAATCTTCAAATGATTGACACATTAGTTGCCCTTTCACGATTGAAAATTCTTCTTTGTGAGCGGTTTTAGAATAACTTTCCAAATATTTGTAATAAGTTTTTACAATTACAATGCCTTATTCTTTCGTAAGGCGCTGCACTTTTCATAACTGGAATTAACGTATGTGCCTGTTGGAAAATTTCAGAGTTGCCACTTGCACAATAAAGTTCACTTTTATTTTATTGAGACATACTTTAAATGACAACCATTATCTCATAATGACCAACGACTAACACTTAGAGGATGACCCCTACTCATACATTATTTAGGAACTAGGAAAATAGGTAATTGGAAGGAGGAAAGAGGCAGTAGTGTTTGTGGACACTAGATTTCAATCTCTTTATATCATAAGTGACAGGAAAGACCCCTCCACGTATGAATAGTACGGGTAAAGAACTAATTTTGTCTTTAATGCACGGTTTTATTCACTGGCCAATCGACCACAAATGGGTGTGTTCAGTGAGAAAGACGAGAGTAACGTAGGAATACATTTAAGCAAAATCCGTTGATGTCGACGTAGTCTAGTAGGTAGTGTGTTGGCTTATTAGACGTAAGGCCACGGTTCAAACCCCAGGTCAGACTTCGAAAATATTTCTTCGGCGGCTTTTTCTCAGTAGATTTCTGGCAAAAACTCTGAGAGCAAATAAAACTGCCATGAAAAGTTTCTCAAAAATCTGTCGTAAACTGTAGGTCCCGCCACATTAACACACACAACATAAGTGGTGTGAGAAACTAGGTCGTAATCCTGACTGGAGGGTTGTAATGACCAATTATGTTATGCAAAATCTGTTGTAATAGCGAAACACAAGCAGAAGTTGAAGAATCTCTCCAGAGCCTGTCTTGCAGCGATTATAATACAGGGAATTGGATTATGTTTACTGTGAGTTTTGCATGATGTTTTCATTGAAAATATGCAACCCTATGCGCAATATGAAGACCGGCCATGCAACTAAATCAACCAATATGTGTTTCCAGTTGGTGAGACCAAAAGAAATCGTACCAGAAGTAGGTGACCTGCAATGAATGCAAATAATTTGTATCATTAAAAAGTGTTTAAAAAATAGTGGGGAAGTTCTGGCTTATTTGTTTACATCAGGCCCCAAAGAAACTACCACTTCATGCGACCGATAAAGAACTCTTTAACTTAATCAAGATATCAAAAGAGTCAGAGTGTTCAACGCATCAGAAATGCCGTATTTTTTAAGTTATAAACGAAATATTGGAAGGATATTAAGCGCTTATAGGAAGCATAAACTTGTTCCTCAATGTGACGATCCGAACCTATCAAAAAGTACTAAAGCAATGCGAAAGGAAATGTACCACAGACTTTCTAATGATAAATACTAAAACACAGACCATTCCCATCCCTGGCTATATAATTCATATAGAAGAAGCAGCAGCATTAAAGCAAATAAAACTGATAGTAGAAGAGAGACGTTTCAGTTTTATTGGAGTTCCCCTGTTTAAAACTCCAAACACGTAAAACCAACTACCAGTAGATGAGAGAAAATAAAACCAACAACAGCAAACAAAAATTGCAATTGTTGTTGCTGTTGTTGTTGTTTGTTGCTATCATATAGAACGTTATAACGAAAAATCGTGTGGCTAAAAGGAATATACATAGGAATCACAAGCAACAGTTAAAATACGAGAGAAGAAAGTTAAATAGCAACAACAACAACAACAGCAAATAACAAAAACAAATAAATTTTATAAAAAATTCATTCATTTTCCTATAAAAACAAAAACAAGGAAAATCTACACAGTGAGAGTGTTTTTCCTCTAATAGAAGTGTAAGTACGTAGTACGTATATGAATTTATGTGTGTATAGGTAGGTAGTGAAGTAAAATATGTTAAATTGTACTCCAAGCAGAGAGTAGGGAGGGAAAGTGCTCGACAATAATAAATATTTTTTCCCCAGTATTCAGAGACAACACATGCACAAATATATGAAAATTATCTTACGTTGTGGTAAGTTATTGTTGTCTCTGTTGCTGTTAATGTTTTTGCAAAAAAAAAAGAAAGGAAAGTTTAATGTGTCAGGTGGCGCGTGTCCATTACACGCATTGCGGCTTTCCGGTTCTAAAAACTTCAAGTGGAATATTTAAGTTCCTCGGCTGGGTTGGGGTTTTTCCGCGTATGAGATACACATGAGTATGGGCTCTAGTTCAAAGGCTTAAAACATTGAGAATGAGTAAGAAGGAGACTTAATTAATTGATTTATTGAGTCACCCAAAAGACATTTTTAACACATTATGAGAAGTGAGACATTACGCGACAGTTTATCTGAATTTCTTAGTCTTGAAGTTTGGAAGCTACATTACGAGGTCAGTCCTGAGATAATGCTTGTTTTCCTTTCGTGAACATAGTGCCTTATAGACGAGTCTCTAAATAAACTCCATATGCAAGGAAAATGGATGCGTATGATTGATGTTGTATTCTCTGAAAGCAAATAAAATTTTGAATTAATCAGACTATATGCAGTAGTGCAGTAGGTAGGTTGTTGGCTTATTAGACCTAAGCCACGGTTCAAACCCCAGGTCAGACGTCACCAGACAAAACGAAATGTGAAATAATATTTCTTCGGTGACGGTGATTCCTGGCTGAGTGTGAAATTAAATTGCCCATGCAAAGTTTCTGAAAAATCCTTCGTTCGGAGTTGACTTTAAAGTGTAGGTTCCGCTGATAAAATTAACGCACATAACATAAGCGGTGTGAGAAGCTGTGTAATACCAAAAGAAATAAAGTATAAAGAATGTGCATTTGAACATATTTTGGAATATTTTTCAAAAATATTTCATGACGCGGGGGGAAAGATAGAAGGGAAGGATACAGAAACCAAGAGCGTAAGAATGCGTTGTTCTCATCGCGCGTTTTTGTTGTTTGACCACTTTTTTTATTTATTTTTCTGGTGTTAAAAACAGACGTCGGCACCAATGTGCTTCAGGGGAAGACCATCTTCGGCTTTTTACACACATAGGACACGAACATCAAGAATGTTCGTTAAAAAGAGCGTAAAAATCTTCTCAGCTTTTAAAGAAGACGGTTAATGTCGCTTCTTTTTCAGACTTCAATTATACACCTAAAGAAATATCACAGTAGTATTCACTAATATCAATGAGAAATGATTTAGATTTTTGGAAGAATACTTGCCAAGTTAAATACGGTGTCTTTAGGGATTTAGTGCAGTACAATTTTTCTATATTTTCCGATCACATATACATACATATCATTGGGTTAATAAGTTGACTTGAAATTATTACTAACAATTTTCCTCTAGGTTAACACATGCCTTTGGTTATGGAGTGGTGAGTAAGAGAGCAAAAGTGTTAGTAATATACTCTATTTTTAATTTCATTTCATCAACATACATATTATACTATGGGACAAAATAAAAGAATGAAATACGCCCAGCTAACGGCATAGAACATTTTTAACACAAAATATTCTTCGAGTGTTATTCTGAAATAAAATGATAAAGCATCCGCAACACATTGAAATTTAACTACTCTGATTTATTCGTACTCACTACAACGTTGATTAAAAAGTACAAATTGCAATGAGTATGAGTACAACGTTGGCGTTAAACTCATAACATTCGAACTATGTTTGATTCACACGCCTACTCATGCAGATTCTTAAATTAAGAAAAATACTTATAATGCTTACAAATAATTCGAATGACTCAAAATTAACAGTCTTAGATGTTGTTTCATTTAAAAAAATCATAAGCAAAAAAGACAGCAACAAACAGAGCAAACACAGAACCTTCTACGTAATATTTTAGTGCTCGTAAGCGAATCGTACTAATTTTGTGATTCTTGTAAATGTTGGGTTATAAGTATCAGAAATTATGATTCCATTCCAGTCATATTTTTGAATATTCATTTCTGAGCTCTGGTTCGGAGCATGGATGTGGTCAAATGGCAAAATGGATGGCAAAATGCTACTTTAATCGTATTGTGGCTGAACATTAGTCCCCTTTCCTGTCTCTTCTAACCTATTTTTTTAGCTCCAACACGTTACACAAAATTAGGAGGCGCCATCCCCTGAGTTTTTGATCGTGTATAAAGTTGAATGTTATCAAAATATTATAAAAAATCTTCAATTAAACAAAACGACGACGTATTCAATGAGCAATAATAAGATTGCCTTTCTGTGTAGCATCTATTCCAGGTACTCATCATCTTCTCTAGAACAACAAAACGAAAACAATCCTCTTTAAAAGAAGAATTTTAAATATTTTGCCATACGTTTCGTTACTCAAAAAAAAGAAAAAAGCAGAAGTAAAACAGGAGAATAAAAACCATTCAGAAACCCGTTGTGCTCAACAATGCTGAACAAGCATAACGAAATCCTTTTCAAAAATTTCCAAATTGTATTGCATTGTCTAACAGCCACTTGAAAGCATTTAAAGGAACGTTTAACAAAAAAAACAACAAAAAACAGAATATTTTTTAATTAAAATTAATTGTTTGATATGATGGAATGCCATGTAAATTTTGGGGAAATGTCTGCATACCAAAAGTGTTTCCTGTGTTCATTTTGTTGTTGTTGTAAAGTGGTATGGAATGGAATGGAAAGCGTACGTACGTAGTTTTGTTTGTTTCAACAGCAAGAAAAAAGGGTTGCTGTTGCAGAGGGCATAACGGAACTTACACACAAATACGCTAAATATACATAAACATATATACACACACTCAACCATATATACTCACTCTGTATTGTGCATTACAATACAAAGTTGTCATTTGCTGTAACATCCTGTGTATAAAAGTTGAAATATTTTCCTGTTGAATAGCAAATGCTTGAGAGAGAGAGAGAGAGAGAGGAGTATGGCATAAAGCATGTGAATGATGTTTAATAAATGAAAATTGAAAGCAAAAAAAAACCAGAAATTTTCAAAGAATTTCATAATTTAAATTAAAAATGTTTATCTATGTTATGATGATCTTCTTTTTTTGTTTGTAAAAAAATACGTTGTCTTACACCCCTTTCCTTAGAATCTCCATTATAACTGCAATACACCTTTTAAATTGCAAATACCATTTTGAATTCCTTTGCCTTGGAAATATGATTTGCAAATAATTTTATTGTCTTACTTTTGCCATTCAAAGAGGGCCACTAAGCCGTTTAAGAATTTCACCAGTTTCGCCAGCCAATTTTCATTTGCAAATATTGTGCGCATATTGCGAGCATATTGACATACTTCTCATACTTTTGCCGTTTGTAATACAATATTATTTCTAGATTATGTTGCTTATTTGCCTCATATGTAAGTGCTCATTGAATTAAATATAAACAAATATTTGTACATGATATGTTGTGTACAACACATAAAATTCTATTGCCATAGCTATTCATGGACTTTCATATCTACTAACATTCTATACAAAACGAGTTGATTGCATTCCATTCCATTGACTTTTAATGCGAATTGCCAAAAATTTCGCTTATTTTCGAAATTAAGCCATACGAATAAGGCTTGGAATAGCAAGTAAATGTTATGACTTAATAATGAACACAGAAGTTTTTTTAATTTGTATTCTAAAATGCTTCAAAATATGGCAAGAAGCAGAATATGTTACCGCATAGAGAGCAGAAGATGTGAAAATCACGGCACTTTTATATAATATAGATTGGAAAAGAGAATTTTTGTAGAACAAATGAAAATTATGCAATTTTACCCAGTATTTCAATAAATAAAACTACCGCGATAGTCAACACAGCGCATCTCGCAGCTACTAGAGAGCAATATATCAGCCCATTAGACATTCTGCTCCTTTCTTACTTGTCATCAGGACTGTATTAACCGATCCTAGAGCATCGAACACCTGTATTGGAATTAAAGACCCCAAGTACAATGAGGCAATTTTGCAACCGATCAGTTTAATACCCTCATACATTTATAAATACTAATCAGGCATATAGGCTTTCATCTTTACCTTGAAAAGGCACTAACAACAGAATGTATTTTGTATGAAACCTTCGGTGATACACAAACGAGAATTCAGATACATGCAAGTAAGATAATGTAAATCGGATTTTGATCTTGGCTTTATACTTATAATACCCAATAGATTATGTTATGTTTATAGTATAGTGATCTTACAAATATGGAAGGCACTATAAATATCAAATGCATCTGAACCAACACGGGCTTATAGGAAATGCTATGGAAATATGCAAGATGTTCGTTAATTTATCAAGAATCCGCTTTATAAACTTCATATCAAACAAAACGTGATATTTACCCTTGAATTTGACCTTGAATTTGAACGATAACATGAGTTATGTTTGTTTTAAGGACCCCTATGGTTCGCATACATCTGCGAGTTAATAAAAATCCATAAGAAAAAGTCTAATGGAATCAAATCGCACGATATAACAAGGACTGGCGATGGCCATGCCCTTAACTCGTTTATGTAGAATGTTTAATGTGTCACGTAGCGCTGTCCTCTTGAAACAAAATGTTGTTAGTGTCCAGGATATCCAATTCAGGCCAAAAGAAGTTGTTAATAATCGAGCTGTAGTGCTTGTCGTGGTCTAGTAGGTAGTGTGTTGGCTTATTAGTCGCGTCAGGCATCTCCAACTGAACGAAATATGAAAAAAAAATTTCTTCGGCGACTTCCTCTCAGCAGATTTCTGGCAAAAACTCTGAGAGTAAATAAAATTGCCATGAAAAGTTTTTCAAAAATCTGACCTTCGGAGTCGACTTTAAACTGTAGGTATAAAATTGGCAATCTAATGAGCCAACACACTACATACTAGGCTACTGCGATTTTAATATACGTCGCTTCAAATCCTTCAGCGCTGCTTAATTATTCACATAAATTGTTACTCTTATGCGGTTAGGCATATCTTTTCTGAGGAGTTCTGTAGCTTTACGATCACCCTCGAATTGGAAGCAAAACTTACAGATTACTTATTATTACACCACGTTGTTTAGTTTTAAAACGTATTGTTACGTTTTTACCTTCTAAAAATGTTTAAAATATGAGCTGATAGATTGTAAATAAAATAAAAATAAATTTGTGTTTAGTTTTAATTAAAATTCTTTGTTGTTGACACATTTCTATGTTCCACTGTTCACAACTTGATGTAAACAACAACAATTGCTTTGCTTGTTATTCCTCTATTTATAGTACACTCTTTGTATAAACAATAACAATTATATTGTTCGACAGATTTTTGTAACGGAGATCTTCAAACCACTTCAAACACACTGCGTCTTCACAAAAGACGAACTGAATTTTTATTGACTCCGTTGCCTGCTTTGTCTGGCCTTTTATATGGTAATACAAACAGTCTGATAAATGTTCTTACAGGCGAATGGTCGTGACCACGCCTTCTCGAAATCTCTATATATGTAAACATCGTTGCTTCATTATTGTAGTTTATGTATTTTGTTTACATTTTTTCTTGTCGTGTTTGTTGTTGTATTTTTGTTTACTTGTTTATCATTTTTTATGTTGGTGACTGTTGCTTTTGTTTATAATAAATAATTTTAATTGGACAATTCACACGACTTTGTATAGTGTATGTTGTATTGAATACATTTGTTTGTTTGTGAACGCTCAATGCTATGCTGTATTGTGTATCTCGTGGCATTCAAACAATTTGATATCCCGAAACCAACACAACTTTTTAAAAACATATACAGTCAACCCTCTTATAACGCGGTACTCTCAGAACGCGGTTTCCATATAACGCGGAGCTGAAATTGCTGCAGCCCTTCTATAACACGGTCCTTACAGCACGGTTTCCATTCAACAACATCCCATAAGTTCCTTCCGCACAGCCTGTGAATAACTCTAGTAACTAGATATTGTAAAAGGGTTTAATATCGGCTTTATTTTCGACGCAAAAGCACAGCCGAGATATACAAACAACATGTTTATATAAACATGCCAGTTTATCTCATAGCCGTCTACGACATCGGTTTCAGTCATCTCAGAGCTCTTTCATAGTACATACGGTTTGTTCGTGACCAAGTCTATCCAAAAAATTTTCTGCAACTCATATCTGACAGTGAGGATGAATGTTCAAAAGTTATTTATTTTTACAAAAGTCTTTCTTATTTTTGTTGGAAAACAGTCTTTTAGTTTAATTTTGTTTAATTTTTTTTACCAATCTTTATATGAACTCTTTAATTCAATAAAAATAATTTATAAATTATCTTGTCATGGTCTCCGTATAACGCGGTACGAATGATGGGATTTGTACTAATTCTGAGTTTCTTATAGCGCGGTTTCCTTACAACGCGGTAGGCGGATTCCATACAACGCGCTACGATTTAGCCTGGTTTGTATGGTTAAATCCATGTTTCTTATAGCGCAGTTTTCATACAACGCGGTACGCACTCACCGCGTTATAGGAGGGTAGACTGTACATATTTTAGTCATTCACACAAGTTGATAGCACGAAACCAATACAACTTTTAAAAACATATGGAAAAAATGTGTATAAGTGTATCGGATTTTTATATGAAAAATATCAACAACAATCATACACTGTTGTATGTTCTTCTAACAATACAATGAATACAGCGATACAACGGCTTGTGTGAATTGACCAAATGCTAAGCGATGTAAAAGAAAAACACCCGTATCTAGATTTTTCCATTTTCGTAACAGTATTTTTGACTACCAGCCTTTACAAGTAGTAAATAAGCCTCAATATGATCATATCATAAAACATTTAAGTGTTTTAATCATTTGAATGTAATTTCAATATTTGGTTTTATATTCTTCAGTGTAATAGAGTTTAATCTTCTGTTTTGACACACAAATCTATAACAAATCCATTCAAGGAAATGGCAATCAAAGTCGATACAAATTTTATTGTATTCAACAAAAATTTTGTGGTATGGCCTCCTGTATGTTTTATTCTTTTTGTCAAGGATAATTAGTTCCTGTTAAGAATGCTTGTTGTATTTATATTGATGTTGTTGTCATTGTTGTTGTTCGATACAATTAACCCATTAGTCTTTAAGATTGTTAGACAAATACAAATACACTTGAAAATCTCAAATAAATTGTAGCCACCAAATACGTATTCGGATGGATGGAGATTTTCTATTGATGATGAGTACATGCAACAGTACAAATACAATAAATTCTGTAAGTAAATAAAGATAAACTTTGAATATCTAACAATACATGGGTATTTGCATACGTATTTGTATTTAAAGATGATGAGAGGAGCATGTTTATGTGGCATTGTCAGAGAGTATGTTTGAAATTTAAACTCTGAATTCATTGACTCAACACACAGGTAAAGAAGCTTTCATCATACAATACTTTACACACAAAAAAATACAACGTATGATTGCTTTGAAATCCTTGTCCATATATGATTGCATGTGTATGTGTGTGTTTTCATGCTTACATGTCAATATGTTGGTTGGTATTTTAAGCCCAGTAGTATCGGGTGGGCCATCTATCGGTTTAAATTTAACATACATACATACATACATACATACATAATTGGTCATTACAACACTTCAGTCAGGATTACGACCTAGTTTCTCACACCACTTATGTTGTGTGCGTTAATTTTATACATTAGCGGTGAGACTCAGTCGACTCCGAACGACGATTTTTGAGAAACTTTTCATGGCAATTTTATTTACTCTCAGAGTTTTTGCCAGAAATCTGCTGAGAGAAAGTCGCCAAAGAAATACTTTTTGTATTTGCATTTTGATGTCTGGACTGGGGCTCGAACCCTGGCTTTACGTCTAATAAGCCAACACACTACCTACTAGACTACGGCGACGTACTAAAGACGGGCGGCTTCGAATAAGTGCAGAATAGTGCAGCAAATCTGGTCAAAGCTGAATAAGAAGCGCATGAAAAGCCTGTTCAAACTCCATAGAAGCAAATCTAGTACGTTTTTTGGAGGCATTATCTACTGCACATGCATACGTCTTGGACAGGATGTGCATTGGTCTTGGAAGCAAAGAAAACAAATACTTCAGGTTGAGGAAGAAAAAAAGAAACTGTGGTGTCAACTATGAACAGAATCTGATTGGATATCAGGAGTCTAAATTGTTGCATCAGAAGCTCTGCGGCAAATCAATAGCTGTGATAGCACAATTGGCCCTTTTATGGTTTAACTGTGACTAGCCCAGGTCCTTAAGTTGATAGTCATTCTATTTAATTGCCTACTTAATCTTGTTGAATCTTTCTTTTATAAACCTACGACTTCTAAATTTAAACCTTCAGTTATTTCAATCTGGCAATACTTATGTCATTCTATTCTGTCACAAAATTCAATATATTATCTCCACTGAACGTAATGAATCGCATCATTGGCCCATATTTCTATCAAAATGAGGACAGCGCAACCATTACGGTTAATGGAGACATCTATTGCACCATGAGAACCGATTTGTTTTGTACTTGCTCTTCATGGTATTGATGTGAACGATGTTTGATTTCAATAGGATGGAGCAACTTGCCACACATCTCATGCCACAATCGATTTATTACGTCAAACGTTTGATGGCCGTTTAATTGGCCGAAATGGTGATGTCGATTGGCCGCCAAGAAGCTGCATTTTGACACCGTTGAAGTGTTTCCTATGAGGCACCGTTAAAGAAAAGTATTATGCCGACAAAACAGGAACAATGGAGCATTTGAAGGCCAACACTGGTGATGCCCTTGCCAATATACGACCCCATAGACTCAAAAAAGTGTACTAAAATTGGTCCGATGGCATGAGGTACTGTGAGGCCAGTCGTGGCAGCAATATGAATGAATTAATTTTACATTTCTAACCGCAACAATTTTACTTCACAACAAACAAAATAAATTTGACAAAATTTCAATGCGTCTTTGAAATTTAAACTTTTAAATGGCCCACCCTTTAGTACACTATGGCCTACATACATACATACATTGCAAGTGATGTAAAATTTACATAAAATTGACAGAAGTCTATACAAATTGAAAATGTTTTTGTGCTTCATGTCCATGTGTATGTATGTATTAATTCACAAATAATATATGTATGTAAGTATATGTCCATATAAGTGTATACATATATATGTATGTGTGTGCATTGCAAGTAAATAGAAATTTTAAATAAACATGTTGTTTATACAAATGAAACAATTTTAAAACAAATACAACAACTAACAACAATACTGTTGTTGTATTGTATTGTGTATTACAAAGTGTGTGACACAATTTGCCGAGTACGGAGGTGGGTGGAACGGTTGATTTGTTTAGTTTTGTTTCAAAAGGACTATGAATGACAGGAAATACAAAATGAGCACACATATTGTATTGTATTGATTGGTTTTTGGATCAAGACTATGCTTTGTTGTTGTTCACCAATAAAGGTGGCAAGTAAAGAGTGAATTTTTTTCTTTTGGTTCCTGGATTACAAAAAAAAAACTAAAATATTGAAATTCAATTGCTTTAACCACTATGCTGAGTCATTACTTACTTGCTTACATAATTGCTCATTACAACCATTTAGTCAGTATTATAACCTAGTTCCACACACCACCTGGGTTATGTGTCTTAATTTTATCCATGAGTGGCGGGACCTACAGTTTAAAGTCGACGTCGAATGACAGATTTTTTGAAAAACTTTTCAATTTTATTTTCTCTCAGAATTTTGACCAAAGTGGAAGCCGCCTAAGAAAAATTGTTCTAATATTTGAGCTGTGGTTTGAACCACGGTCTCACGTATTATAAGTCAACAGAATACCTACTACGATACGGCTACTTTTAAAAATAATTATTAGACGATAGTATTTCATATACAAAAGAGTGAACCAAAGCTAAATAATGGTATACAGATCATAAATGTTTTTACAGTACAACAAGGAAGATTGTGTCCTTCATAAGCCCACCAACAGAATTTAAAAATATTAGAGGAGGTCGATCATTCAAAATGTTGGAAATGGCATAACGAGAAATGGGACTATATAGCATTCCTATCTTACATTAGAGACTTGGCATGATCCCCACTTTTTTGTTGCTCGGGAGATAGGTAGGTAGGTAGGTAGAGGTAGCCGTGGGCCCATTTAGGCCACGTAGACATAATTGTGATTTCACTGTTTTAAGAAATCTCCTATTCCCGGAACTAAACGGAGCTTCTGAGCAATTCACTTAGACTTCCAATGGCAATGCGTGACATTTAAACCAGATCATCTATATAGTAGGCACGAATGTGGCTTTTTCTACTCCGACATAGGTGAAGAAAAGTGCCCTCCTCAACTTTATATTTTCTCCAAAAAATGTTTGTTAGGAATCCAAAATTAATGCGCCTCTTATACGTGTTCCTAATACCATAATGATGACGACAACCATACTGAGCGTGCTTCTTTCGAGTTTAAGCACACTCGTCGTGCGTGTTCTATCCTGGTTTGGTCAGATTTTCTATGCTGTTCTGCTCTTATCGGAAACTTTCCATTCGGTGTTGACAGAATCCATGGCAATTATTGTCTCATAGGTTTTTAAATGGATTCCCGAAGTTTAATATTCATTGTAGAGTATGATAGTTGTGCCATATTGTGTCAATTCATCCTTTCTAAAGTTATGTGGTTTGTCACTGTGTCCTGGTACCCATATGAGGTGTATACCATTATCGATCCGCTACCTCATTGGGATATCTGCGGCAGCTTAACAGCGTAGTACGTTGATAGCTGTGCCTGGCTATCAAAATCTACGATAATATTTCGCTTGGAGATATTTGCATTTTCAATAAGACTCTACAGCATTTCGACAGTCTAATGGACTGGGCTATTCCAATCGATTTGCTTTGCATTTAAGTACATAACACACGACTCTGAAGCCCAGAACGTTAGATGATTATGATTATAATAATGCGAGACAGTCCATTGAAAGAGCAACAATTCTGTGGTATAAGATTGGTTCAACAAAAAATATGGAGACAGGAATGGTAGCCTTTCATCCCAAAATAAAATGTTGTCGGATATCTTCCAAACGCAAGTATACGCCATTGCAAGATATGTTCAACTTAAATCAGATAGAGAGCATAAAGGACGTGACATAGGACGCTAGGACATCAGGACGCCATACAAGTTATCGGCTTTATGTGGTGAGCTCGTAAATAGTATGGAACGGTATGGGGAAGCTGAATCAGTTTAGTAAGAGTACCAGGCTATGCAGGTATCTGCTACAGTGAGTAAGTAGATGAGCTTTTGAGGACCTTATTTGGAGTGGGATATAATATTTGAAATGGTAGTAGCACCGAATGGAAAGGTAACGAGAGAGATTTAAACCAATGGCATCTAATGGATTTGATGCAATCTAGACTTTTGTTGGATAATAACACGAATATGAAGCTTGAAGTCGCCTTAGTCTAGTAGGTATTATGTTGGCTTATTAGATGCTAGTCCACGGTTCACACACCAAGCCAGACATCTCTAATAAAATGAAATATGAATAATATTTCTTCGGCGATTGCCTCTCAATAGATTTCTGGCAAAAACTCTGAGAGTAAATAAAATTGCTATGTAAAGTTTCTCAAAAAATCTGCCGTTTGGAATCGGCTTTAAACTGTAGGTCCCAACCACTCATTTATAAAATTAACACACACAACATAAGTTGTGAGAAACTAGGTCGTATTACTGACTGAAGGTCAGTAATTATGTATGTTATGTATGTATGTATGAGATTTTTCCAGGAGAACACTGAGATTAGAAAGCGGCCTTTTGCCAGGACTTCGAATACGTGTAGCCTTTCATTAGAACACATATTTTAATGTACACCCAATGGAAACAGTTTGTAAGAACAGTAGAATTGGAAAAGACATATGGGATGTAAAGATTGAGGGGAGTAGACTAGACTTTTTGGCTTTTTCTCCTGCTGTTTAATGTTGACTCCGAACGACACACTTTTGAGAAAGTTTTACAAGACAATTTTATTTTACTTGCAGATTTTTTTCCAGAAGTCCGTTGAGATGAAGTCACAGAAGAAATAATTTTGTATATTACCTTTGGTTGGTGAAGTCTCCGATGGGATCTGTATTGTGGGGTCACGTCTAATAAGGCAACGTACTACCTAGTACACAACGGCGAGTTCTATACGACAATAATATTAATAAGCGTCCTGCAAGGTAGGTGGCCATTATTACAGATTGGTTTCATTAGTTTTAAAACGGAATTCCTAACAAACCCTTAATATACTGAGCATATATATTTACATGCTATTGTAACTGATTTGTGGCAACCACATATACCCCCTACCGAGCTTTAGTTTGCACATACCAGTTTTTGCCTATTCTACTGATAATTTTTTCATTTTTTTTCGTTTTGTTTCTGTTGTTTTTGCTTTTAATTTATGCCATTTAGAGATAAACTGTCAAATTGCATCAATTTAACGCATTATAATTTCATGAAATATTTTCATAACGCCTAGAGGGAGAAGAAAAAAATCCGGTTTTGTATTTATAATACAATATGGACTCCTTTTCGCCTGGCTGTCAACATTTGGGACTCATAAATTCAGAAACAATTTGTTTAATTCACACTTTCTCCGTTGGTGCCTGCTCGCCTGCGTTCAAATAAATATTAATTATCGAAACTATAAAATTTACATGTCGGCCCACAATGCCGATTGGAAATTTAAAAAAAAAACACACAAGCAGGGAGAGAAAGGGAGAGAGAGGGAGAGAGAGAAAGAGACCATAATTATCAATTTCATTACCTGTTTACAGTACGTTTGTAAGTATAACAGCATACATGAGAGTAATCAACCCTGTTAAATATTTTTCGCTTTAAAATATAATGAATGGCCTGTAGGAAGAAAAAGGACATTTAATGTGGTGGAAGTCCCCTCCCTGGCTGTGTATATAATATTACACCTTTTCTTTGTTGATGCCTTTGTTTACGATTTAACACAATTGTTTTTAAACTTTTTCTTCCTGTGTTTTTTCTGTTTTTAATTTACATTTTAGTGTTTAATTCAGGCCAAACTGCACCCCAGTTGACACTACGAGTGTAAATAGTGTATGAAATTTCATTTCAACTGCCAAGGACAATGCAACCCATTATGTTCTGTTGTTTTATTTAACGAAAAAAAAGAGGAACAAAATTTGATGGCCTGATTTTCAAAGATCATATCACTTAATGCAGTCCTTGCTTTTCGAGGTTTTAAAGAGGGTTGTTTTCCTTTCCTTTTCTTTCCCTCTTTTGGTTTTTATTATTACAACTGATATCGTTTGGTTGCTTTTCAAAAGGCAGCAGAACTTGATTTTTCAATTGATTTTTCATTTTGGAAGGTTTTCAGATGTCATTTTAAATTAATAGAACAGGGGATATGCTTTAATCCTTTTTGCTACTCTTCCTTTCCTTTTGTATACATATATGCCTGTATCTGTGGGTATTAATTTCGTTTTCGTAATCATTATTTATAAGAACTTAAGAGCTTTATTGTAAAGGGGGTTGTCAAGTATAACAAATTGATTGATATTTCAGTTTTTATTTCCATTTAAAATCTCATGCTATTGTTACGCAGTTGTTTGCATTGTTTAAATAAAGATCTTCAGTAACCACTGAGGCATTTATGATCGTAATGAATTACAAACAAATTTTTTATGTCGTAATAAATTCTAAACCAAAAAAAGAAGGGAAATGCACTGAGCAAAATAATGCAATTAAATTCGGTATAAAAATATAAAACCACATTTCTATCACTCAAATCGTCTTTTGCATTTCGAAAACTACGAAGTACCTAACACAAAAACCTCACTAGTCTTTATGAGCTATGGGATCTTGAACAGAATTTACTGAAACAAATTTTTGTCAGTGTAGCAAATCTATGTATATCAACATCGTTCATTTGATTCCATTGAATCAGAGATTTCGGAAGCTTCTCGATAGACAGAGATGTTCAATTCTGTTGATTCCTAATGGTGCCCATTACAATATAAAATTTTCTTGGCATAAGGACTGGGAGCCTGGACAAGTTTTATGAATTTACTCAGTACGTAAGCTACTTGCACTTCTCAATTCTCAAGCATTATTACTTTTTATACGATTAATCTCTTGATTGCTTCTACAAAACTCTCTATATTACATAAGCAGTACTGACCTTAAAGCTTATAAGGGGTCATCTCACAAAAAGTTCCGAGTTTTGACAGCTGATAACGAACATCTTCTTGAAGCCTCATCTGGTGAATTAGTTGTCTGTTTTGCCAAATCAACTATGGACGACTCGAGATAATAACGTGTGTTCACTGAATGGGCCCAAGACCAGTAGCAACGGGCTCTAATTTTCATCAAAATAATCATCTTCAACGGTGAGGCATATTACTTACTTACTTACTTAAATGGCCATTAACAATCCGATTAACGGATTTCGGCCTGCCGTAATACATCCTTCCAGGCCCCTTTGCTTCTTGCGTGCCTACGCCAGTTGACAAGGCTTCCTCAATTTGGTCTTTCTAACGCAAACAAGGTCGTACTCTTCGCCGTCTTCCGCAGATCCCCTCATCAAATACCCGTCCGAATACCGAAGCATCCTCCTCCATTCGAGCGACATGTCCGATCCAGCGCAGCCGCTGGATGTGAATGTTCTGCACAACGTTCATGTTGTTGAGGAGCTCATATAGCTCTAGGATTTGGAAATCATCACCAACTCGCACTGGACCGAAGAACTTACGTAGGACTTTCTCTCGAATATTCTCAAGGCTGCTGAATCAGTGCTTAATAGGGTCCATGCCTCTGCGCTATAAAGAAGCTCAGGGAGGATGAGCATCGTGTAGAGTATTAGTCTCATTTTTGGTGGTAACGGCGGAGCCAAGATAAATAAATTACTTGAATATTTCGAAAGTATAGTTATCGGCCGTTATCTGAGGTCTAATACGCCTCACGTCTCTACTTGTCGACAACATATACTTTGTTTTGCCCTCATTTACTGCCAGACCCATCTTAGTAGATTCCCCTTCAATAGCACTAAAACCAGCAGTAACATTTCGCTTGGTACGCTCTGTGATGTCAATGTCGTCAGCGTACGCAAGCTACTGTCGAATTTGAGATCCACGTGCGTTCAATGAGTCCCAAAATAGTTAGTGTTTGGTGTGATTTTGTTCTGGTGGCGTCTTTCGTTCATATTTCTTTGGGGAACGAAGTTAGCCACGTTATAACTATAGACACGTAGTATTACATATCGATGGTTGTTAATTTCCCTTGCCCTGAATTCGATTATCTGGATACCAAGGATAATATACTTGCCACACAGCTCATGTCATATTATGTATTCTGGACGAGCGATTTGAGTGCATGGTTATGACCATATTATATGACGTGAGGTGAGTATGGATAAAACCAAAACAATTCGAATTCTTCATAATCTTCTTCAGAATTTGGCGTAGTACGAATATCTACTTGATGGTGGACTTACCATACCATATGAATTCCTTTCAGTGTCTTAATAAGTGTCAATATGCTTCTAAGAACCTATACTTATCGTATATCGTGGAATCTCCTTTTTACAGGGTGTATTCTTGCTCCCATTCAACCATGTTCTGTGAATAAATTGATTTCCGTAACCTACCAGCGTGTTTCTGCTATTTTCAAAAACTTAAGCGACTGGTTATCAGATTAGCTGTCTTATTGCTTTAATTTGCTATGATGAGATCTTGACTGAACTGCGGAATTGCTTTATTATCAGTCTTGAATAGTGTTGGTACCATATCCTCTTTAGTGTCTTAAATTTGTATCATCATGGCCATGGAAAAGCATAGTATAGCTTTAATATCCTTAACTTATCCTGCGAACCTGTAAACAGGTAGTGTTTTTATCTTTGCAGGAAGATGTTCCAGGCTTGAAACCTTCGGTCTGAAGCTTAAACTTTTTCTGAAATTTGTAAACATTACTCTTACTTGGTTTCGCAGAAGTACCTAAGGAGTGAGACATGTTGCCGTAGTGATCGTGTGGGGGCTGAACTGACCGCCAGTGGACTAAAGATACTGTTAAGTTTTGTAACCTTTACAAAACGTTTCTTTTTTTTCTCTAAGTAATGTTGTTGGATTTTTCATCTTTATTTTGTGTTCTTCTCGTAAATTCTTACGTATTCGTTTTTGAAATTCAGAGTACCGTATGATGTGTGTATTTTGTTGTTGTCCATTTGCCTTGTTAATTTAATCTTCATTTAGTATAGTTTACTAGCGTAAATATATTTTCTCGGCCGATATTTTTTAAACATTAAAGAGATATCTTTTTCTCATGGCGTGGACATTTAACATAGCTGTCAACGTACTTAATGCAAAATGGCATTTTTAAAACCATTGCCGTTTTCTTCCATGGAGATAAGAACACAATTTTAGTTTATAGTAAAAGATGATTCGAATTGTGGCCAATCTTTTGCTTACAGAAGGGAATCCAGAGGAAAGCTACCGCAGGCTCTTACTAATTACACACTTGAATTTGCGCGTTTCTGTAGGATAGCTATAATAGATAGCAGCCATCTGGACAGCTGTGATGTTAGCCCCAAAAAAAATTTATTTGAATTAAATTTGAAATTAAAAAAACCAATTCATTTATGCCGACATCAGTTTATTATAAACCGTTAAGTAATTTTCACAACGTATGTTCCAACCACTAGAAGATCACTGCCGTTGAAATCGTCGTAGTCTAGCAGGCAGTGTGCTGGCTTATTAGACGTTAGCCCTCGGATCAAACCCCAGGCTAGACATCTCGAACGAAATATGAAGAAATATTTCTTTGGCGACATCCTCTCAACAGATTTATGCCAAAAAATCTGAGTGTAAATAAAATTGCAATGCAAAGCTTCCCACAAATCTTTCGTTCAGTCATGCATGCAATTAACGCACACAACATAAGTAGTGTGAGAAGCTAGGTCGTGATCCTGATTCAAGTGTTGTAATGACCAATTATGTATGTAAGTTTAATTTCCAATCAAAAGTATTTTCCACCATATGCTGAACTTAACATTTGTATTTAACAATCAAGATGCTTACAAACAGAATATTTAAGTGTTTTATTTTAAGAGCAAAAAACCTTCTGTGATATTAAAAATAAAATCCATAAATGCTTGACATACATTTAACGACAAGCTTTAACGATATGTTTTCGAAGTGGTGCAAATAACCGGCAATAGGTAACTAGTGTGGCATGACTTAGATGATTGCCTCAAAACAATAGAAAAATCGCAGCAAAATGCCACTTAAAAAACATTAAAGGAGGGAATCTGCAATTGAAATGATAAGTTTTGATGTACGAGTACATATGTGTAGAGAACAGAGTGTATAATTTGAAAATGTAATTCAATTTAGTTTTACGATTCAGACATACAATACACATCATATAAATATGCCCTATAATTTCGAAAATATGTATGTACAGTAGGCGTCAAAAGAAAATGTACATTTGAAAAAAAGTATGCATTAATAAAATACTGTTATTTTTAATTTAAAATTGTTTCATTGCCAGGTTTTAAAATTGAAACAAAAAAATTTTAAATATTAACAAATTTTTTCGGGCACACTCCTGAAAAGGTGAAGGTTGAGTTTCGTGATTATTAGAATTTCATCCATAATGTACAGTTTCTTTTGAGGCCCACTGTATATGCAGTGGATAATATATTAACAGTAAACATAAAGAAAACAAATACAGGAAGGTAAGGAAACAATAAAAAACAGTTGCACCCATGTTGCCTTACTGCACATACATACATACTTTTAATGATGAACACATAAAAAATAAATAAAAAATATGATGAAACATTGCAAATAACATTCGCAATAATTAAATACGAAATTCCATACATTTTTCCCCTCTCATCCAACAATAAATGTTGCCTGTTTGAGTATGATGTCTGGCTTATAATTTCGCATGTCATACTTAGTGTTGAGTATGAGTATGAGTTACAGGCAGCCATGCTCCTCATTGCACGCGTATTGTAGTAGTTTTAGTACCAGTTTTTTTTCATGTGACAGTAAATGTAATGATGTGTACGTTACAAATCTGTATCTGTTAGATTTTCAATTGCTATGAAATCCTTTTCTAAAAGTATATAAAAAAAGATGCAAAAAAAATAAACAACAATACAGCAGACATAATCATAAAAATAAATATGAAAACAAAACAAAAAAGAAAAAAACCGAAATATTTAAGTCAATAGAAGGATTTGTAGTAACAGAATAATTTTGTTTTATTTTTCGTCCTTTTTTTGTTTTCTTTTTTGCTTATGTGATACAAAAAAGGACACAGGAAAATCTTTGTTGCAAAAAAAATCTCCTAAACGGATATGATACGTTTGTGAAATCCTTTTCGTTCTGTTTTTTTTTTGCCAAAATAAACAAAATAATGTTCGGTAGTATTATTTTTGCAAAAAGGATTTAATAATGTACCCTACAATCGGTGTTTCAGACATCCTATCAGTTATGAAATAAATCAAATAAGGCGTTATATTCGTTAAACCCCATATAGCTTCATACTAGCTTAGGTATAGGTTCCGACAGACTTACTTAATTGGTCATTACAACCCTTCAGTCACGATTACGACCCAGTTTCTCACATCACTTATATTGTGTGTGTGTTATATTTATACATGAGTGGCGGAACTTACAGTTTAAAGTCGTCTCCGAAAGACAGAATTTTTGAGAAGCATTTCATGGTAATTTTTTTATTTACTTTCAGAGTTTCTACCAGAAGACTGCTGAGAGGATGTCAGCAAAGAAATACTTTTTTCGTTTTGTTCGAGAAGACTGAGCTGGGGTTTAAACCAATGGTTTGAAGCCAACGTTCTGCAAACTAGTCAACAGTGACTTTTGAAAGACTAGCCTCCCTATTTTCCCTCACTTGGTCCGATATTAGGAGGGAGCGGTAGGGAGACACTAAGAATATAACATAGTTTTCGGTTACAAGGCTACAAAAGTGGTAACGAATAGAAGGAATATACATAGGATTTATGGTATCCGCAGGAAAGAAAGAAGTTTTTACATCTCCTATCTAAAGAAAGAAGTTTTTCACATCTCCTCCCTAAAAACAAACCATAAAGGTCGGCATTACCAGAGATTATAAACAGAGAAGGGACTTGTTTTTAATGCGTTCATCATGAAATTGTCTGAGGCAGGCGCTGATAACTAATGCCTTGCGGTTCCAATAGTTTTAACATCAAGGGACAAGTTTGAAGATTGATACATATGTATGTACATACATACATAATTGGTCATTACAACCTTTCAGTCAGGAATATGGCCTAGCTTCTCACACTGCTTATGATGTCTGAGCTCATTTCATACATGAGTGACGGAACCTACGGATTAAAGTCGACTCCGAAAGACAGATTTTTGAGAAGCTTTTCATGGCAATTTTATTTTGCACTCAGAGATTTTGCCAGAAATCTGTTGAGAGGAAGTTGCATAAGAAATATTTTTTCATTTTTCTTTTTGTTAGAGATGTCTGACCTCGGTTTGAACTGTGGTTTCACATCTAATAAGCCCAACACACTACCTACTACTTTTATGAAGATTGACTTCATTTTTCGGTATTTTATTAAATATTTTTTTTCTATTTCCCCTCAATTGGTCTGGTACAATAAGTACTTCCAACTTTGTCCTTGGTACTGTAGTGGTTGGTGTGCTAGACTACCAGCATTAGGATAGTGGGTTCGACACCTGGTTTATTACAATACACCGAGCATAAGATCTAAGTTACTGAGCTCATAATAATTTAATATACAGGCCAGACACCACACACACAGGGTAGGTAGAGCTTTGTGGATACATAGACACTAAGAATGTTGCACGATTTGTCCTTTTTTCCCACAAGTTTAAAAGTGACATTGCTTAAAAAGAATATCACCTCTTTGACATCCGGAGGTTGGAAAGATGTTTTTTACATCCAATCCTCGTAAACAAAGGTAGTCGATGCAACCAAAAAAGTCGCAATAAATTTCACAACGACCTATGGTTTCAACAAGATGTCGCTACATACCATACAGCTCATGTCGTATTGAATATTCTGTTCAAGCTATTTGTGGACATAGTTATCCCACATTAAATACTCTGTGTAAGCAATTTGTTGGCATGGTCATCCCATGTATGAAGTCGCCGTAGTCTAGTGGGTAGAGTGTTGGCTTATTAACCGTGAGGCCACGGTTCAAACACCAGGTCAGGCATCAAAACGAAAATATGAAAATATTTCTTCGACGACTTCCTCTCAGCAGATTGCTGGCAAAAACTCTGAAATTAAATAAAATTGCCATGAAAAGTTTCTCAAAAATCTGTCGTTCGGAGTCGACTTTAAACTGTAGATCCCGCCACTCATGTATAAAATTAACGCACACAACATAAGTGGTGTGGGAAGCTAGATCATAGTCCTGACTAAAGGGTTGTAATGACCAATTATGTATGTATGTCATCCCGCGTTCAGGTGATTTGAACTGGGCACCGAAATTGTGCGATTTGACCGGGTTACGCTTTTTCTTGTGGGGTTTTCCTAAGACGCAGGAGTATGCCAACAAGCCAAAAAAAACAGCGGTCCTTAAAGCCATTGTAACCCATGCCATGGGTAAAATTCAGTCTGATTTATAAGCCAGAATCATGTAAAATTCGACATTTCGGATGCGATCCAGCCAGTGAAGTCTTGTCGGACGTATAAAAAACATCAATAGGTGTACCGTCTCATGGTTCCAGTAGTTAATGTGTTGGATTATTAGGCGTGGAGCCTCGGTTCAAAACCCAGCTTAGACATTTTGTTCAAAACGAAATACGAAAAAATATTTCTTCAGGGGCCGTCCTCTCAGCAGATTTCTGGCAAGAACTCTGAGAGTCAATTAAAAAACTACATTGAATAAGTTTCTCAAAAATCTGTCGTTCGGACTTGACTTTAACGGTAGGTCCCGCCGCTCATGCATAAAATTAATACACAGAGCGTAAGTGGTGTGAGAAGCTAGGTTGCAATCCCGACTACATGGTTGTAACAAGGAATTATGGATGTATGTATGGAAATAAGTTTTTTAATTTCAATTTAAATATAGGAAAAGCTCAATGAACGATCCTATACTGTTAACATAAGGTCGACTTCAAGTCCCTGCAAATATTTTATGGAATTTAAACGAAAAAAATAAACAAAGAATTCCGATTAAATTTAATTATTTTTGTTTTCGATATTTAAGTTCTTTACATCTCTGCTTCTGCAACTTTTGTTGGAGAATTTTATTCCTTCTTGTGAATTTATTTCTTCTGTTGTCAGTAACTGTTGTTATTGAAGATGTTGTTATTATTACTGGGTATTGTATTATCCTTTATAGCTTGTGTTCCCTTTGTGTTCGTCACTACAATAATAATATTTTGTTTCGGGTTTTTTCTTTCGTATTTTTGTTGTTGGTCTGCTATAGTTAACTGCGTTGTATTTTTGTTTGTCTATTTTTTCTATAGATTTTGTTGTACTAATGAGGTCTGTTTTTGATAGTGCAACTGCTAATGTTTATTCTCTCGCTCTTGCTCTCTCTCTCTCTCTCTCTCTCTCTCTCTGTTTTTCGATTTCTATGGATATTGTTATTGTGGTAGTTGTATTGTATTGTATGTATTTTGTGTTTTTTCTTTTGTTGTTTTTGCTGTTCTCGTTACCATCTTTTATGCCCATTTATGTGTAAATATAATTAGTTTTATAACTATATTTGTCTATTTGTTCATGTATGGATTTCATTTCATTTCGTTTGGTTAGAATCGTTTTATATGTACGACTATCTTCCATATAAACGTAGATTTGTGGCACGACCACCATCTTCTTCATACATGTCTTCATACACATAATATTCATGTAATGTGTGTGTTGTATTCATCCTTTTGTATCTCCAAAAATATTCATTCATTCACTCATTCATACACCCATTGATTCATTCATATGAATGAATGAATGAACGAATGTATGAACGAATGTATGAATGTTTGTCTATTTAAGTATCTTTGTTCGTCTGTACGTTTATCCATTTATTCGCCTTGTTTGTTCATTATAATTCTCATTATATCGCCTAAATGGGGTTTTTACGTCTGTTTTTTTTCTTTGTCTGTTCTCTCTTCTTCCGTTTTTTTTGCCTGTTTGTAGGCATTAAATGATTGTAATTACGTTGTGTTCTTTGGTCTTATTATTGTCTAAATGGAAATTTAGAGATTAAACCTGGTTAAATACATGGGTTTGTATGTCTTTATGTTTGTAAATTAAAATAATGGGTCCCATAAAGAATTTTACTTTCTTTTTTTTTTTGCTGGTTGTTATGATAAAAGATAAGGAATGAACCATTATTCAGTGCTAAGAATATTACAATTAAACATTATAAATCCTAAAAATCTTTGTATGAATACTTATGACTGATTTCAATCAGTTTCAAGAAGTTTTATTCATTACCACTATCGGGATCATAGCTTCAATAACAAACGTTCATCTTTCGCGGTATACTGTTGTTGTTTTTTTGTGATTTCCTTTATAAAGACTCGCTGTTCTAATTGCAGAAATTAAGTCTACGAGGTCATAGTAACAGCATAACATAGTAACAGAGAGACATTGTAAAATCATTGAAGTCATCGTAGTCCAGTAGGTAGACGTAAGGCCACGGCTCAAACCCCTGGTCAGACATCTCAAACGAAATATGAAAAAATATTTCTTCGGCAACTGCCTCTCAGCAGCTTTTTGGCGAAATCTCTGAGACTAAAGACTACACAAGAAGAAGTGTGAGAAGCTAGGTTGTAATTCTGACTGAAGGGTTATAATGACTTATTATGTACGTAAGCATGTACGTACGTATGTATGGAATTTAGAAACTGTCAACGAAATCTCCGTTATTAGATATGCCTCAGCAGTTTTAGTTTGAATCATGTACCATCAAAATGCTATAAAAATCGAGACAAGAAAAAACGTCCATGCCTGCATAGATCATGTGGAGAGCTTCATTAAACGATACCTTGAACAAAATCTTCTATAATACAGACAGTATACATACAGTAAATGGAGGTTTGTTGCCTAGCTTAACGTGTACGATAGGGAAATGGCTGGAGAAGAAGGAGTATACTTTGCTGCTTTACTGGATATTAAGTAGAGCTACCCTAATATGGATGTAGAGGACATATTGGATGCACTGACTAAACGATTGGAAATAGAATTTACCCGACGTTTGGCAATTAGCTCAGCCGCAGATTGGCAGAAAGTGGAATTCTTTTCAAAATGTGGTATTTTCTTCAACCTTACTGAAGCTTGTGATGGATGAGCTGCAGGTAGTGAAGAGAACAAGTAAGATATGAAGCATTTGCGTATGCGAATGAATTGCTCATTAAAATTTCTGCCAGTTTTGTGTATCTTAGAGGACGCAACTTGCTCCGCTGAAACTTAGCTAGAGGACTTAAGAGCTAAAACTAGACAACATACATACATAATATACACAATTGGTCATTACAATCCTTCAGCCACGATTACGACCTAGCTTCTCACACCACCAATGTTGTGTGTTAATTTCATACATGGGTGACGGGGCCTATAGTTTAAAGTCGACTCCGAACGACAGATTTTTGAGAAACTGTTCATGGCAATTTGTATTTATTTTTTTTATTTTCGCCAGAAATCTGCTGAGAGGAAGTCGCTGAAAAAATATTTTTTTCAAATTTCGTTCATTTGGAGGTGCATGACCTGGGGTTTAAACCGAGGCCTCACGACAAATATGCCAACACATTACCTAATAGACCACGGCGACTCCAATAACGAACCCTAGTTATAAAACTAGGCAACGGCAATGCCAAAATCAACAGTGGCACGAATCAAATGCAGGTCACTCAACTGTCCTAAGGGAATTAAAAATTCGAAGAATTTCAATTCTGGAAAGAGAAATTTGGAGAGAGGATGTAACGCATCTCATAAAAGGCTCCCCGCAGTATATACGAATGGCTCGAAACTGAATGTAATGGGAGTGATGGTGTGTCTGAATTGGCTGGGTTTTAACGCAAAGAAAATCATAAACGAATCTAACTGGCTTCATCATAAGCATTGTTTCCTAGACTAGCGGAAGTTGATGGTTGTCTAAGCCGTCTTTTAGTCATGTCTAGCCATCAAATTCTGACAGTTTGAATGCCTTGAGGTTTCCACATTCTAGCACCATCCTAATGATACTTTCAAACTTCCTTTTGTTGGAATAATAAAACAACCTAAATTTTCTGCGGCTAGCTTGGTAAGGTATAGGCTTCACTTTAGGTTATTGTGATAGAATATTCTACATCTGACTTTAATGCAATTACTAGTGTATAACTATAGCCATGAGAATTAACGTGCAACCGATGACTTCACGCTTGGTCGCGTGGAAGCTTTAAAATTTCGAACACTTGCAAAAGCTGCAGAATAATTTAAAAGATATTCTGGCCGAATGACATTAGCAACATGGATCTTTGGATATCAACCAACAAGGAACTCATAATCATACCTATAAAACCTAGGGAATGGAGGTGGAGCCATACTGGCAGAAAGGATCCCAAGTTATGGAATCCTCAAGGCTTAAGATATTGTGTCAGGCAAAAAAAAAAAAAATACTTGGAGGCATATGATATCTCAGGAACTAGGACAGTGTAATCGTATATTAGAAGACGTAAAATAACAGCAACCAACCGTATAAGAAGACCGTGTTTTGTGAAAGTCATATGATTCCAAAAGGGATAATGAAAGAAAGAAATGCTAATATCGCTTTAATGGCACCTCATCACAGTTCTAAACCTGTACGGGGCAAGACTTTTGTTAGCCGAATCAAATAGAATCTCAATAGTTTAATTGAATCCAAATTGATGGCTCACGATAAACTCAATTCGAAGACTTTTGTAACAATGCAGGGATGCAAAATGCTCCAACATACATACAAATCCGACATGATTTAATGTTTAAACTGAATACTTTTGTTAAGGAACACAGGCTAGTTCTTGTTCTCTAATTAAAGCTTAGAAACTAAAACAAAAAGTCAGCACAAATCAAAAGTCAAACCTCCTTCTATTGCATCAACTTAAAAACACATGGAAAATATTTACAAACAATTGATTTAAAGTAGCATACAGGCAGCTAGGCAGGCAGGCAGTTAAAAAAGCATGACAAAAATTTGCTGTTTTAAGCCTTTTAAAGCTTAAGCCGTTACAAAAATGCTTGTAAAACTATTGGCATTAAAGATAAACAAGGAAAAAAAACACGAAAAAAATTGCATTTAACGACACTGTGTAACAAATTTAACAAATTGATTGCACGCCAATATACTGAAAAAGGCGAACAAAAACAACAACAATAAAAAACAAACAAGTGACAAAAGGCGTAACAAATGTTATGCCCAATAAAACAATGTGAACAACATTCAACAAAAAAAAAAAAAAGAAATAAAAAGAGACAAAATAACTGCTGCTGTCAGTTACACACACAGAACGAAATGACTAAATTTAATCAAATAAAAAAGAAAATCAATAAATAAAATTAATACAAAAACAACAACAGCAACAACAATAACAAAGTGAAAACAAATCAACATTTCAACGTAAATTTAACAATTTTCAACACTTTGACATGAAAATTTGGCAAAAATCAACAGACTCTCTCGCATTCATACACACACAACCTGAACAAAAAACAAAAAAAGAAGAAAAAATTCAATGAAAAAGCGAACAATCAACTCAACTAGACACATACTACTACCACCACCACCACTCGAGACAATAATAGCAAGAACAACAGAACAAACAACAAAAAAGTGTAATAAAATAAATAAAACAATTTATTTAATGCACTTCGTCGATATGAACAAATTATTTGTCTAAATGACAGTTGTAAAGTGTCAATTAAAAATAAAACAAAAAAAAAGAAAAACGATACCTTTATTGCGAAAAACCAAACAATAACAAGAGCATCAGGGATACATACACACTTTCTGTGGATAAAAATACTCAAGCCGTAGCGTAAAACAGAGAAGACATTACATAACCTGAATTGCGTTTTCGATCCCATCATAGAATTTTTTTTGCTGACAATTTCCATAAGCAGTTTGACTCACGAAAATCCAATTGATAACGGAGTAGCAGCTAAAATACTAGTTTGTGTATAAAATGCACGGTCTTCATAACTACTTTATACAAAAGCCTAGATTAGGTTAGGTAAGGTTGTAGTGATAGCTTTGATACTAAAAACTCACTTGAAAACACATAGCAGCCCGTTGTGAAGACATAGGTGAACGCAGTCACTGTATTGAACAAGTTCGATCAAACCAGGGAAGAAGAAGAAGTTGGTCAGCGCAAGGCCTACACTATACGATATATACTATATAAGCTTGGTGTGCTGGAAATCCTCTGCCAGAACAAAGAACCTCAATTTGATACGGCAGATACAAAGCTATGCCATCATTATTAGAAGAACCTTGCGAATTACACCTTCGCTGTCATACATACATAACGTAATTGGTCATTACAACCCTTAATCAGGATTACAACCTACTTTTTCAAACCATTTATGTTGTGTGCGTTAATTTTGTACATGAGTAGTTGGACCTTCAGTTTAAAGTCGACTTCGAACAACAGATTTTTGATAAACTTTGTCTTGCCAATTTTATTTTACTCTTCGGAGATTTTTTTTGCCAGAAATCTGCTGAGAGGAAGACGCAGCAGAAATACTTTTTGTATTTTGTCTTGATGTCTGGCCTAGGGCTCGGACCCTGTCTTTACGTCTAATAAGCCAACACACTACCTACTAGACTACGGCGACTTCTAGTGGGACTAGTGGCCTCAAATCGCATATTGTTGGCGTCAAATGAAATGCTCCACATATGATATTCATGGTATCGCAAGGCATGTGGAATTCGGCAAGCGGCATCGTGGCTACATATCAACCAAGTCCAGTTTTTCATTTTGTTCAGAAACGAAGTCAATAATCATAAGCACAGTACTTTGCTTCGTTGACTGTAATGTTTTGATTTTTATTGTTCTTGAATAAGTACAGTCCAGTGGTGATGCCGATCTACGAACCGTTACAAAAAGTGCACCCTCCAAGCTGTTTTAGAAGCACACAAGAAAAAGTCTACCGGGTTCAAAATGCATGGTTTTGAGCGCCATTTCACATCCTCTCCACGTATGATGGCCATGCCCCCAAATCGGTTGTGCAATGTGGCATAAGCCGTGTAGTAAGTAGCGAAGTACTGTTTTGTCAGAAATCTGCTGAGAGGATGTCGCCGATAAAATATTTTCATATTTTCGTTTTGGTGTCTGACCTGGGATTTTATTTAACCTCAGAATTTTTGCCAGAAATCTGCTGAGAGGAAGTCGCCGAAGAAATATTTTCCAGATTTCGTTTTGATGGACATGTCTGATCTGGGGGTTTGAAACGTGGTCCCACGTCTAATAAATCAACACACTACTTACTAAATTACGGTGACTTCTAATCAAAGTCTTAAACATATAAGTATATGCTACTAGATCAGCCCTGAGATAATTCTTCTTTCCTACGGTGAACACAGTGCCGTAAAAGAGTGTCATACAGATAAGTCTGATTGGAGAAATGGACAATAAAGGCGAATGCTAGATATTGTGCTCTCTGGGGCCAACATAATTTAGAAATAATCAGACTGCATGATTGCATAATTGGATATTGTTTTGTACTCCGAAAAAGCCATCGATTATAATTTTGATGATGATATCTCCATTCCATGGCTTTTCTGCGTAGAGCCAATCCTAATTTTCTATGTATGGTGCACAAATCAGACTGAATTTGACTTAAGAAAACCGCACAAGGAAAAATCTAACCGGGACAAATCACAAAATTACAATGGCTGATTTTCATCTTCATGTATGGTGACCACTAGTGCACTGTAAATAATTGTACCCTTCTTTCCGCTGGACTTTATTAAATATGGTTACCAACTAAAACCAGTCAGTATCTCTGGACAACTGGTAAGATGTACATATGAAATGTGGATCCCTCGAGAATCCCAGGGCAAATTAAAACCATAAAGAATATTGACTACATGATAACGTACTGTGACTCCTCAAAGGAGTTTAGGCTGCATTAAGGATTACTAAGAATGAGAACATCTCTGGAATGGATATTAGCATCCTTTCTGTTAGTCAAGCGGCTGTCAGAGCATTTAGCTTTAATGCAACGAACTCTAACATAGTTTATAGCTATTTTGAATCTTTCAACAAGATGACGGAGCAGTACTACATTCCCATTATAAATATATTGGGACATAGTGACATTTGAGGTAACTGCAGAGCAGATAAACTTTCCTTTCATGTCTTAACCAACAAACTCTCCGGTGAATTTTCTACAACGAGAGGCCTATATAGAACCTGCGGGCTTTCTATTTACAAAGCAGTAAGCGGGTTGTGTCAACACCACATTGGCCGCGCTTTGGATACGAACAAAATAACTCAGCAAATCACTATAAGTAAGTTTGATAGAGGGTGCACAGAAAGTCTGCTTAAACTCCAAAATCCGACGCTCAGTCTGGTTGTTGAAAGCGGGCACTTATGCAAGACGTATTGGTCTTGGGGCCATTGCAAACCACTTCTGTGGCAATTTTTGAGACTAGGAAGAAGACATGGTCGTATTCGAATACAAAGAAAATAATGCAGCATCTGATCAAATCTGAACAGAGAGTGCACAGAAATTCTTGTGGCACTACTGGATATTGCATTATGGGCACTTTTGAAACGGCAAACCACTTCCGTTTGAGCTGTAGAGACTAGGAAGAAGACACGGCCGACTTCGGATACGAATAAGATAAGGCAACAAATCTGGACAAAGTTGAATAAAGGGTGCACAGGAAGTCTGCTCAAATTTCAAAGTACGACGCTCAGTACTGTTGTTGGAGGCGTTACTGGATATTGGATTATAAGCACATTTTCAGGACGTATTATTATTGGAAATATGGCAACCACTTCTGTTGGAGCTGTAGAGACTAGAAGGAAGAGGAAACTGTTTTACTACAACTGGCCAGTACCTTGGTCCGGATTTAAATGATCTGTCTGTATTGAATATGAATAGTATACGTCGCTTCATGTGAATGGTTTCGGTACAAGGGTACATTAATAACTGCGGTATCACAAAGAGGTTTCCATTCTTACATTCCTAAGTAAGTATACGAAAGCAGGTCAAAAAATCAGTGAATTTCTTTATTTTTCGCTACTTAAGTGGTAATTGCTTGTTATCTGTCAAGCTGCTTGATCGCTTGATCTCTTTCAAGCTGCTTGATAGCTTGATTTCTGTCAAGTTGTTTGATCTCTGTCAAGCTGCTTGATCTCTGTAAAGCTGCTTGATAGCTTGATCTCTGTTAAGATACTTGATAGCTTGATCTCTGTCAAGCTTCTTAATTGCTTGATCTCTGTCAAGCTGTTTGATAACTTAATTTCTGTCAAGCTGCTTGATCGCTTGATCTTTATCAAGCTGTTTAAATTAGTTTGTTTTCCTCATACCACGTCGAAATTTGAGAAGAATATGGAAAGAAAACTTTTATCAAAAATTTCAAAAATTCGTTAATAAGATTACAACGTGACGCTATTCACCGGATTTATCCCTAAATTACTATTTTTTCTCTCCAAACTGTAAGAAATATGACGGCGGATTGACATTTGCATCCAAAAACTCAATCGATGGATGAAAATATTTTTTTATTGACAAACCTAAAAGTAATTCAACAAGTTATGGACTTAACGATCCACCTTTGTAGCCAAAATATAGTTTACGTAACATTTACTGAACATTTTTGAAAAACCTTGTGGAAATGGTGTAGTTTTTTTGCGAAAAACAAAAACAATTTCGCATCCCGTGTTTTTTATCAAATAAAAATTGGGTTAAATAAAAACAACAGCAACAAACATACACATATACCCACATATACGTATGATCCTGCAACAAAATGAATAAAAAAAGTCAATTTACTGCTGTGACTGACTGACTGACGTCTCTCGTATAAGAGGGTGTGAAATTTATTACGCGCGTATTCCGAGTGTAACGAAACAGTAGTAATCATTAGGATTGATGACTTTTTTGGCATCGTTTTTTTCCTTTTCTCCTTTAGTTCTGGCACACATGACAATACATTGACAACTTTAACGTGTTAGTCGAAGGATCAATACATATGTATTTCCTTTCAATGTTTCACATAACAATTGTAAAAATGCCTGTGTACGTGCGTGTGTATGTGAAGTGTTACTGCCTTGTAAAATGGGTAACGCATGTTGCATGAAATTCTTCGTTGTAACACTTAAATAATCATTATAATTTTATACTCTTATGCATGCATGTATGCATACATGTATGTGTAGATGTATCTTTGTGATGTGTAGAACAAAACTTTCATGCAATTAAATTACAATTTTTGCTAATGACTTGATGTTACTAACGTTACTCATCTAGTGTTGTTTTTTGTGTCGAATATTGTAATAATAAGGGGTGGAGTGATTTGTTGTAAATCTGAAATAGTTTTTCTTTTAATTTCTTTAATAGATTATGGCATGGGTATACGATTTGAATAGAAAAGTTAACATGTATTGGCAGATATCCGATCTTGCAACATGGACTTCTCCGATTTTGCCTTAGCTCTCAAATTAGTTTTCATTTATTCAGCGTGCTTTGCCAAATCTCCATGGATAACACGTTTAAATTGTTTTATTCAAATGAGTGCTCCATTCGGACAACGTACCGCGCTCTTTAGACAATATAAGATCGCCTTAATCGTCCTACCCAGAGGACTATACCCAATTTGGTGGTTAAAGTCAAGTAAAGGATTGACTAACACCTGTAGGTGGATAAAATGTAAGATCAGTCGAAATCCGCGCCTCTGTCAGTGAGACTTTTGAGCGGCGTTTGTGTCACCTTAGCAGACTAAAACTTAATGTTGTGAATTAGACGTGCTTACGTACAAAGTACAACTGATTCTGAAACTGCAGGTTAATGACCATAGATAGCGATGTGGGATCTGAATTGGCAATTGATCCTCATTTTCATTCAAAAACTATCTTCAGCGCTGTGGCTGGGTAAATGGATACGTGAACGATCTAAATGAGATCCAAGAGCTTCCTACACTTTCCTAAGAATTCATAGTTTGGTTTGGTTCGTGGGCTGGCGCAGTCATCGGTCAATATTTCTGTGAAAACAACATTGTCCACGCCATCACAGTGGATGTAAGATCATCAGTCCAGTGCGAGTTGGCGATGGTTTTCGCATCCGATCCAACAGTAAACTGTATGAGCTCCTAATGACTAATGAAATCACTGATATAGCAGCATTCAGAGTATTCGAGAGAAAAGTCCTGCGTAAGATCTTCGGTTCAGTGCGAGTTGGCGATGATTTCTTGAACCGATCCAACAGCGAGCAACTGTATGAGCTCCTCAACGACATGGACGTTGAGCAGCGTATTAACATTCAGCGGCTGCCCTGGTGCGACTATGTCGTTCGATTGGAGGAGGATGCTCTGGCGAGACGGGTATTTGATGAGAGGGTTTGTGGAAGACGGGAAAGAGGACAACCTTGTTTGCGTGGGAAAGACCAAATCGTTGAAGCCCTGTCATCGATTGGTGTGACCAACTGGAAAAGCCGCGCAAGAAGCAGAGGCACCTGAAAGCGTGTGTTAAGGCAGGTAAAAATCTGTTAATCTGGCTATTAATGGCCAATTAAGTAAGTAAGCACAGTCAACGGCAAGCACTTTAAGTCGATGATTAACAACTTCCTTTGGCCTGAATTTTATGATCTGCAAACCAACAACATGTGGTTTCTACAGAACGGCTCTACCCCGAACCCAACACATGCCTCATAGAAAGGATTTAAAGGCATGATCGTCTCACATAAAAGTGATTTGGACTAACCACCCAGATCGTGCGATTAAACCCCGTTAAACTTATGCTTGTGCAGCTTTCTTAAGTCACAGTTGTGAGTCAATATGCAACAAACCAGCACAGCGTTCCACAAAGGCAACATAAGCCATGTCATGGGAGAAATTCAGCCTGATATATGGGCCAGAGTCATGGGAAATTTGACATTTCAGATGTCATAGAATTGGTGGCGGACATTAGAATGATTTTACGTACAATGGACGAGGAAATCGATGAGTTTGAATGGAAAAGAGTAAAATTAGTATGAAAAGAGGTAAGGGAGAAATCGTCGTAGTCTAGTAGATAATGTGTTGTCTTATTAGATATGAGGCCACGGTTCAAACCCCAGGTCAGACAACTCCAAAAAAAAAAACGAAAAATGAACAAGTATTCCTTCACCGAATGCCCCTTTATTATGAAATAAAATAGCTATGAAAAGTTTGTCAAAAATCTGTTCTTCGGAGTCAATTTTAAACTGTAGCTCCTAACATTTTTAGATAAAATTAATGCACACAACATAAGTGGTTTTAGAAACTAAATCGTAATCCTGACTGAAGGATTGTAATGACCAATTATATATGTATGTATGTACATAAAGGCGGGAGAAGGCGTGGCGGATATTTTAAGGATGTTACACTCAATCGATGAGAACTTACCCCGAGAGATAAAGTGTAATTAATTTCCTCAATTTGGAAGCGTGGTTCTACTGTTAGATGATAACTTGACACAAGCCTTGATGAATCGAACGTTAAGAACAGTTTGAAATTATCAGCTGCCAAACCGTAGTTACTAATGAGGATAGTTATCACAGCTAAAATACTCATGCAGATGCCCAGTAATACTGTAACAACTCTTTCAAATTAGGTTCACATCAATTAACACTGGAGGGTTACTGTTCGTCGAATCGACGAAGCTCATTTACTTCTTATCATATAATTCTTTTATGTTTGACCAAATTTCGCTCTTTTTTCAACAACGTTATTTGATAATTAAAGCTTGCAGTCAGTAGACGAAAAACTTTTTTTTTGGTTCGTCGATTCAACGAAGAGTAACCTTACTGTAAAAAAATGACCATCCAGGATTAAAAGAATTGGTGGCCAGAGTACGTTTACTCACTACAAGCTTTCGTTATCAACCAACATTGTTGATAAAAAGAGAAAAATTTGGTCAAACATAAAAGAATTATACGATAAAGAGTAAATGAGCTTCGTCGATTCAACGAACAGTAACCAATTAGGGTTAAAGTGTTCGTCGATTCAACGAAGAGGAACCTTAATGTACAAATTTAAAAATTTTCGTTTAGACAGAAAGAAGGTCGCTACATATTCTTCTTCAATTAAGCCCTCAGTTTCCACGATATTTTTTTTTATAAAATTCTTAAACAAAATTCAATTTCAAATTTCCTATGCTATATTTCCTTCATCTCCGTTCAAGTATCATACATTTTTTCCAAACAATAACAACAAACACTTCTTTAACTTCAAATAACAATTACTTGAGCACCCATTTACGTCAATAACAATTCATCATTTCATATACAAAACAAAACAGATCTTTACGGAAATATGTATACGCACTTGGAACTTACAACAAAGAAAGTTTCCATTTCCATACCACCATCCACCCGTCCATCCCCGAATATATATTTTTGCAACAAATGTCGGAAAGAAAATTTGAAGTGAAATAATTCACTTGCCTGAGTGCACAATGAAATATTTATTCTCCGCTTAATACACGAAAATATGCGTGAATTAAAACAGATGTCATGCCCAGCTAGAGTGTGAATGGAGGGTCAATGATCCTCTTTTTGTGTAAATTTTATAACATTTTGCAAATAAAGTCTGTCTACCCGTCCGTTTGTCTATCTGTCCACTTGTAATTATTTTATTATACGCTCTTTGGAAATAATTTTATTTGATCGAAATGAGTAAAAGTGTTGCAACAACATTTCATATGAGTGATGGTTTATTGTTTGTTTGAAGTGCGTATGTGAAGGTTAACAAATGCTGGTGTTGTTGTTGTTGTTGCTATTATTGTTTAAAGAATATTGCAAATTTATATATATATTTTATTGTTGCAATTGTAAGTTTTATTGATGTGCAATTGAGGTAGAAATAAACAGAAGGACTATACCACAGTGGGATTGCTAAGCAACATAAAATAAAGTTTTCTAGAAGACTAGGTCCTTATTGTGGTTTCCACCAAAGACTACCTAATTTTGTTAGTGATTAATGACCATTTTTTTGAAGGTTAATCAGTCAAAGACGTAAAGCCAGGGTTCAAACGCCAGGGCAGATATCAAAACAAAATACAAATCGGCAACTTCCTCTCATCAGAATTCTGACAATGACTCTGAGAGTAAATGAAATTGTCATGAAAAGTTTCTCAAAAATCTGTCGTTCGGACTCGACTTTAAACTGGACCTACAGTGGTGTAAGAAACTAGGTCGTAATACTGACTGAAGGGTTGTAATGACCAATTATTAGATTGTAACCTTCAGTCAGCATTACGACCTAGTTTCTTACACCACTTATGTTGTGTGTGTTAATTTTATACATGAGTGGCGGGACTTACAGTTTAAATTCGACTTCGAACGACAGCTTTTTGAGAATCTTTGCATAGCAATTTTATTTACTCTCAGAGTCATTGTCAGAAATCTACTGAAAAGCAATCTCCAAAGAAATATCTTTTCAGATTTCATTTTGTTGAAGATGTCTGAGCTGGATTTTGAACCGTGCCCTCACTACTGGACTAAATCGACTACAATTATTCAGTTTCAACAACACGTGTAAGTAATAAAATGGTGTTCTGTTTGGCCATGATACCGCGCTCTTCTCTCATTTGGCGATCGTCATAATCGTATACCGCGCTGTCTATTCCCAATATGGTAGATAACTTCAAGTCCATTGGTTCAGTAAAGGATCGATCAATACCCACGCAAGATTTGTTGAAAACATTGCCGCCGTCCTTAAAAATTTACTAAAGAAGCCAAGACAGTCGATTTAGCGTCTTTCACAAGAACTCGGTCCTTCGCGAAAACATCATCGCCGTCTTTGAGAATATACTAGAGAAGCCGAGGTAGTAGATTTAGTTTCGTTCAGAAGAACTCGACCTTTCGCGAAAACATCGCCGCCATCCTTGAATATATACTAGAGAATCCGAGATAGTCGATTTAGTCATAATCGTATAGCGAGCTGTCTATTCCCAATATGGTAGATAACTTCAAGTCCACTGGTTCAGTAAAGGGTCGATGAATACCCGTACATTGACGAAACGCAAGATTTGTTGAAAAGATTGTCACCGTCCTTAAAAATGTACTAGAGAAGCCAAGGCAGTCAATTATCGTCTTTCCCAAGAACTCGTGTTTTCGCGAAAACATCGCCGCCATCCTTGAGAATGCACTAGAGAATCCGAGGCAATCGAGTCAGTGTCATTTTACGTCGGGAATTGGGTTTACATCTGCAAAAAATAAAAAAACAACTGACATGAATAAATGGACTCTCGAGTATCTTGACAACTGACCTTAATTTCCATCGAAAAATTATATTCAACGATGAGGTCTATTTCAGAATGGATGACCTAACCGCCTGTTTGTTAAAAAACAAAGACGGTTTTGTCCTTTTCATTGACAAAAAAAAAGCTCAGAAGATTTTGGACATTCTGGTGCTCCTTACCACGCATTCATAAATCGAGTTCAGAAGCTTAAATAAAGGTGTTTGTAGCCTCACAAGAAGTCGCCGTAGTCTAGTAGGTAATGTGTTGCTTTATTAGACGTGAGGCCTCGGTTCAAACCCCAGGTCAGACATCAAAACGAAATCTGGAAAACATTTCTTCGGCGGCTTCCTCTCAGCAGATTTCTGGCAAAAAGTCTGAGAGCAAATAAAATTACCATGAGAAGATTCTCAAAAATCCGTCGTTCGGAGTCGACTTTAAACTGTAGGTCCTGCCACTCATGTATAAAATTAACATACGAAGGGATGACCATCATAATATTTGATGTTCAAATGACTTGGGGCCCGTTGCAGTTTGACATGAGTCACCTAGTCTATGCAAATGAGTGAGTATAGCTAGGAGAACATTTCGGTTTTACTACGTTGGAGTTGAGAACACTGAACAATGCAAAGCTGTCCATATGAATATCGAAAACCAAAGTCTCCATGTTTCTCCATTCCCAAATACAGCTCAGGGCTGTATCAATGGCGTAAAACTCTGCCTGAAGAACGTAGTGTTGTATTCGTTTCCTAATTTTTGCCATCATAAGAACTGCGATGTATCTGCCGTAGTATAGTAGGTAGTGCATTGGCTTACTAGACGTGAGGCTAAGGTTCAAACCCAGACTTCTTCAACAAAACGAAATACGGAAAAATATTCCTTCGGTGACTAACTCTCAGCAAATTTTTGGCTAAAACTCTCAGAGTAAATAAAATTGCCATGAAAGGTTTCTCAAAATCAAAAGTTATCATTCGGAATCTGAAGCTAGGTCGTAATCTTGACTGAAGTGTTGTAATGACCAATTGTGTATGTATGTATATAAGAACTGAGATCGCATGAGTTCAGTAGAATATACGTGATGGTGCCCTAAAAAATTTCAGAACGTTTTTATTTTACAAAATTATTCGATTCTTATTCTCTTCTGTCCCACTGTAATGTTCCAGGTAAGGGCACTGCCACACACGGAAAATTGTATGACATTAAAGTGATGTATCGATGATGCTGTCGTTCCACCACTCCTAAATGGCAGCCTTTTTTTCTCTTTCAAATAGTTTTGTTTCTCATCCTCCCCCTTATGTCGTTCCCTTATTGTTTTCCCACTTAAACACACTGACACACTATACATATGTGTGTGGTTTATTTGTATTATTTCTTTTTATAACTGTATGCAATTGAAAACATCAAGTATGTGTGTGTATTGTTGTATTTATGCACGTGTTACTTATAATTTAAGTGTTTGTAGCTCAGGTGCATTTATATTTATTGCCTGTGCGTACAATATAAGAGGCATATTTGAACATATGTATGTATGCACGGGGTATTGTGTATTATTATATGTATGTGCACACAATACATACGTATATTTATAATTGAGTGCTCTTCGTTTGAATCGATTGGATTCTATTTATTTATTTTAATAGTGGTTGTTTATGCACAACTTGCCACTGTTGCTGTTTTTCTTGTTTTTCCCCGTTTTTTTCTTTTTGCTCCATCTGCCACATACGCAAAAATATCCACAGTACTATACGAGAGCAAAAGCAATAGTAACAGCAACAATATTTTAATTCTATTGTTGTTTTTCACTTAAGAGGCGCAAATGCGGCAAAATACACGTCTAACCCAGTGAAGTTTTTTGGTAGAGATCAAGTCATTCAATAAAATTTTCGAAATCTTCCTGAAGGTTCAGGGCTACAAAAGAAAAATTTAACAAAACCAAGTACGCAGTTAGATAGAGATGTGGCAGGCAACTTAAGGAGTTCTGATAAACTGTCCAATTGTGCAGTTACAGCTTTCAATTTGCCCTGATCGTAGAACCACTGATATCCATTACATCATTTAGATTCTGTTCATAGTAAACACAATAGTTTCTTGTTTTCTTCGTCTCCACAGCTCCTGCACAAGTTTTTGCTTTACGGCCAAGATCAATACAAATCCAGTGCCACATGTATGCATGTGCACTATATAATGTCGCCAAGAATCATAATTGATATGTTCCTTTCGAGTTTGAACAGACTTTCCATGCACTTTTCATTCAGCTTTGACCAGATTTGGTAGACTATTCTGCCCGTATCCGATGCTGCTCACTCGGCGTTAATAGAATCCATATCTGCATTGGCAATTATGATCTCGTGTTAGTCTTCAAAAGCTTTAACAATGTAGAGAACTCACCGGGGTGTTCGAAGGTCGCGCCACGCCTGGCGAGCTACCCATTTACATATGTCATGGCGTTGTACTCCGTTATCTCGGTTATACCACCTTAAAGTCCGTCCTTTGGCTTTGAGAAAATAGGCTACCATTACTACATATTGTTCATAGGCATTTCTATTCTTAAAAATCCTTACCATGTGGTCCATACTTCTGCCTGGAAGACACTGCAGTGATCTGGTATGGGATGGAATGAACCAAGCATACCGGCTCTGAAAAATTTCATCATCTACAGTTCCAATCAGTTTCGAATCGCACCTGCTTATCTCAACGGAGTTGATAACGATGTTATCAGTATTACGTCGTTTTGCAAAACCTCTCGTTACGGAATAAATGTTCTGAAATCCCTTTAGAAATCATTGTGTGTATAATGTTATGTAGCCAGCAACAACAACAACACTTTGTTACAATCATTGAGGGCAAGGGGTTTGATTTTTCACCCCGTTAAGTATATTTGGATTCAAGGACAGTTTTTAACCCAGAATATGACCCAAGATGGTCACCTTATCCTATAATTTGAAACGTTTCATATACAAACTCAATGTTGTTTTATAGCAAACACATCCGATAGTCCTTACCAGATGCCCATTCGCTGACCCTTCACAGAAAAAGTTGCATTCTGTCTTTAATAGGATTCACAAATCTGTACGTAATTATGCTACGTAATCACGTCATGCTCATAGGCAAAATATAAAATCGAACTGTTCCAGCATCACAATCAGTTTGTTCATCACAGTATGCCACAGGAGGGGAAGGTCCATTCTGTGAAGCTCAAGAGCGTCTGCTATATTATTCGTCCACAAAGTACTTTCAATATTCGATTTACCATAATGCCCTGAGCATACAATCTTGACGGTCCCTTTAATATTCAGTAAGACAGCCAAGATATACTCCTTCTCTTCCATCGACTCACTTTAATCAAGTTGATCGCTTAATGAACATAACATATCAGTAATACTCGGCTCGAACAATCTCTCCTTATTGGCTTCAGTACAATATTTGCTAACGAAAATCCCTGTTTTTTCCGCTTTTATGCAAGCATTTTTTCAAAATCTTAATTTTCTTCCGAACAAATGGAGGCAGTAGAACCCTTCATAGAATGTCTCACTCACACTGCCACTTTAGTTCAAAAGTTGTGCTGATTTATAAAAAAAATCGATAAACTTTCTATTTCAAATCTTTTGCTGGGTTATTTTTGTAAGCGTCATGTTATTTTTCAGTTTGTTTTTATTTTTGTTGTTTTTTAAATTCTGTAAATTGCATTTAAGTGCTGTTGTTTTATATCGAAATAAAAGCAAAATAAGACAAATAAAAATTGAAAGTATAAACATCTATCTCTTCACTACACTCATCCTTGTATTATTGTTTTACAACAACCAACGAACCAACCGACCGACCATTCATCCATCCATTCAGACAGACGACCGTTGTGTTGTATCTGCCCCGCCATTCATTTATCCGATCATACACCCATTTAGTCATACAATTTTCCACTCATCCACATCAATTCATTCATTCATTCATACATTGTGCCACATCAGTCCTCTGTATTAAGCATACATACATACATATGACGAAACATTCATTCAATCATTCATTTTATACGCTCGCTCTTGACTCTGTGTGCGATGATCGCCCGCCCACTTGCAACGTTTACACATGTGTTTAACAACAATTCAACTTATTTGTTTAAATTTATTTTATTCTTCTTGTTTTTATTGTTTTTATTTTTAACGCACAACAATTGTTAACAAAAAGAAAACAAAAAAAGAGAAAATTTTTATTTTTTTTTGCGTTGCTGCGTTATTTTTCGAATCGTGTTAATATTTATAGCCGGTACTTTTTAATGCAAACATTTTTTTTCCTTTGCGAACGGCGTTGGTCAGGCCATTGCTGTCAATACTTAGCACTAGCGTAGAGGTCGATGATTATCAAGTTCTATTGACCTCAATTAGATGATCTGGACCCCAAGGACATGTGGTTTCAACAGGACGGCGCTACTTACCACACAGCTTATGCCACATTGAGTACTTCACACAAGCGATTTGGGGGCATCGCCATCTCACATGGAGGTAATATGAAATGGCACCCAAAACCATGTATTTTGAAAGCGGTAGACTTTTTCTTGTGCCTTCTAAAACAGCTCGGAAGGCGCACTTTTTATAGCTATTCGTAAATCGGCATCATCACTAGACTATACTTCTTCAAGAACAATAAAAATCAAAAACTTACTGTCTACGTAGCAAGGTACTGTGCAATGATTATGGACGTCATTACTGAACAAAATGAAAAACTGAACTTAGTTGATATATGGCCATGATGCCGCGTGCCGAATACCACAAGGCTTGCGATACCATGAATATGTTCGGAGCTTTTCATTGGACGTAAACAACATGCGATTTGAGGCCACTAGTCCCACTAGAAGTCGCCGTAGTCTAGTAGGTAGTGCGTTAGCTTATTAGACGTAAAGCCAGGGTTCAGACCCCAGGCCGGACACCAAAACAAAATACAAAAAGTATTTCTTCGGCTACGTCCTCTTAGCAGATTAACTCTGAGAGTAAATCAAATTACCATGAAAAGTTTCTCAAAAATCTATCGTTCGGAGTCGACTTTAAACTGTAGGTCCTGCCACTCATGTATAAAATTAACACACACAACATAAGTGGTGTAAAAAACTAGGTCGTAATCCTGACTGAAGGGTTGTAATGACCAATTATGAATGTATGTATTATGTAGTCCCTACTGTACACACGGACCGCTCAGCTATATTAAGGCCCTGGAAGACGACAATACATTGTGAAGCTTTTTATGAAGTGATAACTTCATATAAATTCGCAAATTTGATCAAGTATTCTTCAATTAACAGCAAATGAGTACTGCAATACGATTCCGAGTGTAATAATGGCTTTAAATACTGCAGCTATGCGAATCTGGTGTAAGAGTATCTTGTATAATAATGTGCTCATATTACCTGACAATAAAGAGTGTTTAAGAATACTGGAGCTCTGTAGAACAGATAGCCAGACATTGACGGTTAGGGACGGATACAGAGATATTACAGGTGACAACAAATCTGATGTACATTCTAATACGGTATACAGATAAAAGTGCATTATTGCGTAAATCGCAATAAACGCCATTACCGAGCTCAATATTTCATATAAAGCTTCAATTAATTATTGAGCAATAAATACGCAAATTGTTATAATATTGAGTAAAACTTAAAATGCAGCACTGTCATAAGTGTGTTTAGTGCGCATATTACAATTAATCGAACACTTTTTGTTGATATTCAATTGTCAATTCAAATGTGAACAACGACAAACAAAAAAAAAAAAAAAACAATAAAAATTAAAACAATGTTGCTGAAACAACCAGCTGTTTTGTTTACCAGCTGTCAAACGAATATTGAATAAGCAGCGGAGCTGCGTATATTATTATGCCTGCACACTTAAAATATTGTACTCAATTAACTGAATATTGACTCAATAAAGTGCATATCTGAACATAGTATAAGGTTATTACAACAGAAAATTCAGATGTGTTCGTATGTGAGGGGGACAAGTCTCTGCTTGGAGGCAAACGATTGGTTTCATACAAACTTCACGCGCTGGTAAACGATGGATAGGGTAGTCATGGCAGATATGGCTCCTTACGCATATACTTACACACATACATACATACATATTTGGTCATTACAATCCTTCTGTCAGGGTTAATTTTATCCATAAGAGGCGGGCCCTACAGTTTCAAGACGATTAAGAACAACAAATTTTTGAGTAACTTTTCATGACATTTTTATTTACTTTCAGAGTTTTTGCCAGAAATCTGCTGAGAGGAAGTCGCTGAAGAAATAATGTTTCATGTTTCGTTTTGTTGGAGATGTCTGACTGGGGTTTGAACGGTGGCCTCATGCCTAATAAGCCAATACATTACCTACTAGATTACTGTGACTTCGATACGCATGTAAGCACAACAATATTTGTATTAGACCCGATCAAAATCTATCACAGAAATCTCATAAATGATATAACGACATATACCCAGAGGCTGATAATAGCTTGCAATGACTTCTGCAGAAGTTGCAAAGACGTTGAAGATGAAGAGAGCACTGGACATATTCCCTGTCAGTTTTAGACACTTTAAAACCAGTGACGATTGTTTTTTGGGCCCTAAGAGACACGTTCTATCAACAGTGGCTAGCCAAACGTAATTTGGATAAAGTCCTCATCTTTATAAAACTATCGGAATGATTGAGAGATGCCAATCGGTTGTTAGAATTGTATGACGATATAGAATATAATGGTATTACGGTCTGCCCTTTCAAAATCATCACCTTCATGCAACTATCGGGATAACTAGGAAATGCTAACCTGGTGTTACACTTGTATGATATGTATACTTATGTGATATAATATTGGATATACACTTGTGGACACACAATTAAGTCACCTATGCAAAATTTTTCATTTTTGTAAAAATTAAAAAATTTAAGAAAAGTGGAAACAAAAACAACTTATATTTATTAATTTCATATGCTTAATAATTAATTAATAACAAAAACTTAAATAGTTTTTCATTGTAAAAAATGTTTTGGTCTTAGTTGATATCAGACTTAAAATTTAAGTGGACACATAATTAAGTCATCTGAAAAAAAATATTGAAAATTTAATTTAATTACTTTATTTTTCACCCAAACTATTTGGAACCTTTAATATTTTGTGGGGAACCCTTTTTGGCGTATTATTTCAGTACATCTTTGTGACATTGAGTTGATTAAGTTGCGACACTGCTCAGGACTAATGTTATCCCATTCTGCCTGGAAAAGCTGCCAAAGTGCTTTTTGATGCTGGGTGTTTGGCTGCAATTGCTCGTTTTACGATCCCCCAAAGATTTTCAATAGGGTTCAGATCGGGACTTTGAGTTGGCCTATCAACAACTCTTATTTTTTTAGCCAGGATGAGTAAAGCTGACCCATTCCTCACATCTACTCAGATTATATAGTGCATTGAGTTGGAACACGCTGTTAAAATATCGGCAAGGACCGTAAGAAGACGCTTGACTGAAAATAATCTCCATGGACGTTTTGCGAAAAGAAAACCTAATGTGTCCAAAAAAAATATTCAGCAACGCTTGCGGTTTGCCAGAACCCACCACCATAAAGACGACAAAATTTCGGAAATTAGTCGTATGGAGTGATGAGCCCAAGTTTAATAGGTTTGGAAATGATGGCAGACCCTATGTAAGACGTCCTGTCAATACACAATTAGACCCAAAGTACACCAAACAACCCGTAAAGCATGGAGGTTCATCAGTAATGGTTTGGGGTTGTTTTACCTCATCCGGCGTTGGTCCATTGGTAAGAATCGATGGGAAAATGACTGGGGAAATGTATAAGGACATCCTACGGAACAATTTGACTAAAGATTATGAGGACGAATTACCACTAGCGTGGATATTTCAGAATGATAACGACCCAAATCAAACATCTTGGGTAGTTAAAGCTTGGTTTGCTGAGGAAAAAATAAGCGTTCTTGATTGGCCAACTCAAAGTCCCGATCTGAACCCTATTGAAAATCTTTGGGGGATCATAAAACGAGCAGTTGCAGCCAAACACCCAGCATCAAAAAGCACTTTGGCAGCTTTTCCAGGCAGAATGGGATAACATTAGTCCTGAGCAGTGTCGCAACTTAATCAACTCAATGTCACAAAGATGTACTGAAATAATACGCCAAAAAGGGTTCCCCACAAAATATTAAAGGTTCCAAATAGTTTGGGTGAAAAATTAAGCAATTAAATTAAATTTTCAATATTTTTTTTCAGATGACTTAATTATGTGTCCACTTAAATTTTAAGTCTGATATCAACTAAGACCAAAACATTTTTTACAATGAAAAACTATTTAAGTTTTTGTTATTAATTAATTATTAAGCATATGAAATTAATAAATATAAGTTGTTTTTGTTTCCACTTTTCTTAAATTTTTTAATTTTTACAAAAATGAAAAATTTTGCATAGGTGACTTAATTGTGTGTCCACAAGTGTAAGTAATTAGTGGCCTTTGAAGCGGCTCATAATTTAATATAAACTATAAAATATAAACGATAGGCACTCATTACATTTACTACATATCCTATACTTACTTACTTAATTGGTCATTGCAACCCTCCAGTCATGATTACGACCTAATTGCTCACTCCACTTATATTGTGTGTATTAATTGTATACATGAGTGGCTTGGGGCCTATAGTTTAAAGTTGACTCCGAACGATTGATTTTTGAAAAACTTTTCATGACAATTTTTTATTTTACCCTCAGAGTTTTTGCCAGGAATCAGCTGAGAGACAGTCGTCGAAGAAGTATTTTTTATATTTCGTTTATTGTTGGAAATGTCTCACCTGGGGTTTGAATCGTGGCCTCACGTCTAATAAGCGAAGACACCAGCCTTCTGTAATTTCTATATCCTATCCCATACTCTTGAAAATTTTCTGTTTTTTCTTAAATTTTTAAACCTTATTCATACTTACTCTAAAATATTTTTTTTTTATTGTAAATAATGTTTAAATTTTTTTTTATATTTTTAGTAATTTTCTTTTTTATTTATCTTTTTTTCACAATTTATTTAGTGTTTTTATTTTATTTTGTTTTTTTAATTTTTAATCCAGTTTTTGTTTTGTTTTTATCGTGTTTTACATGCATTTCCTTTACCTTTGTTTTTTATATTTTTACATAAAATGCAAGAATTGTATTTATTTTTAATGGTTTTTAGCATTTTTTTATTTATTTTAATTTTATTTTGTTTTTATTATTACGCTTAAATATATACTTTATTTAATTTAATATTTTGTTGTTGTTTTTATTTTATTTTTATTTTTGTTATAAATAATTATCGTTAATAATAATATACTTGCGCTAAAACGATTGTTTGCAATTACATGTAAATTTTTTTACTCTTTTTTTAAATATTATCTTCAATTTCAATTGTTGTTTTTTTTTTATTAATTATTTTAAGTGTTTTTTTTTTTGTTTAAATCTATTTTTTTTATTTTTTGTTTATTAAGGAAATTATTTGAAAAAAATTAAAATTTTTAATGGAAATAAAAATTTAGCCAATGTAGGGTTAATTTAAATAATTTTGTAGTATTTTATATTAAAATTAAATTTTTTTTATTTTAAAAATTAATTTAAGCTAAAAAACAATTTTTTTTCTTGAGTTTTTGTTTTAATTTTTTTTTATAATTAAATTTTATTTACCATAAAAACTATAACATTTATACAGGAAATTATTAAGGAAATTATAATACAACTTAAGGTTAATAATTAAAATTAATTTTTTTTTAAATGTTTTTAGGTTTCATTTTATTTTTTATATGAATTATATGTATGTATATATAAAATTATTTTTTTTTACAGTGTACACAGGGTGGTTGTTGTCTTGACTTAAATATAAACTATTATTTTTTATATTAATTTCGTTCGTTTTTTTTTTTTGTTTTAAATTAACTTTTTACAAAATCTTAAGACTTAACAGCTAATTTATGAATATTTTTCTTATTTTTTGATCTCTATTAACTAGTAATTTAATTAATTAATTAATGTTTATATACAAGTCTTGTGAGTAGTTTTTCTTAAGGAAAAATAAATGAAAAAGCCTTTGCACAAATCAAACAATTAATTTGTTTAAACACTTTTTCATTACCTTACCTTTTAAATTTTTAAATACATTTTAGGATCACGCAGTTTTTGTTTAGAGACAGGGGTTTTTGAAAATAAAAATAAAATAAAATTAGTCAAACCAAGCTTAAATAGTTTAAAAATCAATTCATATAGGAAATTAGGAATTTTAAGCAGAGGTAGCAAGTGTTTTATTTCTTGAACAGGGTTTACTAAGATCTTTTTTTCTGTTTTTGCAACTTTATAAATTTTTATATATGCATATGGGTAACGTAAAGAGTCAAATATTTATGATTTTGTTTAAATATTATTTTTTTCTTTTTTTAATTTAATAATTCTTTCAGTATTTTTATTTAATTATTTAAGCTAATAAATGCATTTAAGACGATATATAGTGTTTATATTTTATTTTGTATGCGTTTTTAATTGTTATAAAAAACAAAATAAATCAGACAACAGCAATTAGCAACATTTTTGAAAAAAAAAACAAAAAAACAGGCATTCTTTAATGTATAAATCTTCGTTTATTACCAATTTAAGGAATGTATGCTTAGAGAATAATTTAGTACGACCAAAACACAACTGAGTGCGACATGTTTATTTATGAAATTTTATTGAAACAAAAACTACTTTTTATTCAAATCTGAAGTATTTTTTCATAAGTTTTTAACAGCATTTTTAAACATATAATGCTACTATTCAAAAGAGTATCCTTCGTTTATTATTCAAACATTGTTTAACAAAAGATTTTAGCACAGACTTTAAAGAGAATGGCATCAGCACAGATTCTCCGGAAATAAAATCTGTTTTAAGGATTGTAAAATGGTCTCAAAGGTCTCCTTGAATCTCCATGAGCTTCATCTCTTACAAAACCTTTACGCGGTCGTGCTGCTATACCACAGTCAAACTATTCATTACGATGTGCAACTTTGAATCTTAAAGGGCCTGTTACGGAAGTCTTTCGGTGGTTGGGTAAGAAATAATGGCGCGCAAAATGGCTCTCAGATTAATTTTTAAAATCATTCTTCAATCCAAAATTGTAAAAATATGTGTCTGATTAACTACCATAAAGCATGAGTGGTGAATCCTACAGTTTCATGGCGACTCCGATCGACAGATTTGAAAAACTTTACTTGGCAATTTTCGTATACTCTAAGAGTTTTTGAGAGAAGACTGCTGAGAAGCAAGTCGCCGAAAGAAATATTTTTTTATATTTCGTTTTGGATGTCTGAGCCGGAGGTTGAACTACAGGCCCACGTCTATTAAAACGGCACACAACCTACCAGACTACGGTGATTTCGTATTCGGAGTGTGGCTATTTCTGAAAATACCTCTTTGGAATGGGAAAATCTGAAGGTTCTAGTTGTTTATATTGCGAAGGAAATTTTAACGAAGCAGAATACGCATACAGATGATGGTAAATAGAGAAAGTGGAAAAATGATATTGCAAGTGGGTACCGGTCCTATAACGATTTATCCGTAATGCTACAATGCTTGGCAAGAAAAATTAGAAAAGGTACTAAAAATAAATACCGAGATGATTTTACGAATGAAAAATGGTCAGGCTAGGCTAAAGTTAGACGTGCTATACTTGGGCCTGTTGCAGAGACAGTTACATTTTCGGGAGGCTGTAGGCTTTTAGGGAATCACTACAATATAAATGGCACAATACGACATTTCAAGATGATTAGAGCAGCTAAACTCTTATCGACGCCTCTATTCTATAACGTTCTAAGTGTACTTAGAACGTTTTTAATGTTCTTGCATTTTATACGTTCTCTAACTTAAATACTGTTAAAATTTGGTTAGGATACGCTGATCCGTTCCGAAGTTTTAGGGAAAAATATACTTAGAATACACATACAGTCGTATGCCCGTGAAAATTTTGAGAGCTCATAACTCAAAACACACTTTTTCGACTTAGAATGTTGTAGAACGGAGGCGTCGATATGTATTCAAATTGTTTGTTAATCAAAATAATTCACAATTTCTTTTTCACTTTATATCAGAGTCCGACAAGATATTTAACCAGAAGCCAGACGATACTCTTGTAAAGTTTTTGGAATGCAGAATTCGATATTAGAATTTCTGTATGAAACAAGGCTTTCAAGCTCGCTTAATTTAAAAGTAAAAAATTACGTATATTGGCTATATTTAAGTAGAGATTATGTCGTTAATTATTTTTTCTTTCTGGAATCACATTGAAACGTCAGTGAACATCATATTGAATTTTCATGCCCAGAGCACCAAGTCTTTCTTGCATTAAAATCAACCATATTCACGTTACCCCATTCGGAGGAGATTCACGGTAGCTCGGATATGACTAAGCAATTCATATTAAGCCTTTTTACCTTAATCTCCAAAGAGCTGCATAGCAATACTGGTTTCAACATAACCAAAAATAGTTTCTTTTTAATAGTAATAAGTACTTTTTATGATCTAAAAAAGTACTTTTCGTAATTTATTTTCTTCATGCCTTTTTTAAAAATTTTGTTGCTGCAAATAAATTAAACAAAACGAATATTTTTAAAAATCTACCTGCTACTTTTTATTAATTATAAAATTATTTGTGTTGAAAAATTATTTTTTATTTAATTTATTTTTCTTTAAATTTTTGTTTTAGTTTTATTAATTAATTTTTTTTAATTTTATTTTAAGTTTTCATGTTTATTTATTCATTTTATTTTTATTTCATTTTCTTTTAACGTAAAAAGGAACATATTCTTTTAATAGATATTTGAATTTCTCTGTCATATGTACGTAAGTATCATTTAAATACTAAATTATGTTAATTTAATGCCAAGTTATAATAAAAAAGTATTTGTTTTTGTAAATAAAATTTAAAATTATAATTGAAATCACAAATCATTGATTGAAACAATTCTTTTTTTTTATAGGTTTTCGTATAAAGAATTAATTGTTTTTGTTTTCTAATAAACATTATATTTTCAATAGATTTAGGCGACTCTGTTTAATAAGTGGGGAATAATTTTTGTTGTTTTTATATTTTGTTTTGTTTGGTCCGTTAATGTTACTTGGTTTTTAAAATTGGGAGCTTTTGAAGGTACCAACAGGAGTTTAATAAAGTGAACAAACAATTGCAAACTGTATTAGAGGAAAGTACATTTTCAAATTTTTCTCTAAAAGTACACTTTTAAACTTGCCTTAAAAAGTACCCTTTCCAAATATTCTCTAAAAAGTGTTTTTTTAAACTTTTCTTAATAGGTACTCTTTTTAAACTTGCCTTAAAAAATACTTTTTTCAAACGACGAATAGGTAATGCGCCAAAATCGCGGTTAGTCGATTTAGCGACGATTGCGTCATCAGTCAGAGTCTAGCGTTCAGTTAGTGAGTGCTGCTGCTACTGTGTGAATAAAAAAATATTTTTTCTCATAGGAATTTTCAATTAGTTTATCCCAAACCCATGGCACTCAAACAGTTAACATTTGATTTTTTCAAACTTTCCTAAAAAGTATTTGTTTTGAAACTTTCCTTAAAAAGTACTTTTTTAAAAATTCCTTAAGATGTACTTTTTTTAAACTTTTCTTAAGAAGTACTATTTCTTAAACTTTCCTTTAAAAGTACTTTTATCAAACATTTTTCAAAAAGTACTTTTTAATAAATTTTTTTAAATAGTACTTTTTTTTAAACTTTCCTTAAGAAGTACTATTTTTTTAAATTTCTTTATGAAGTACTTTTATCAAACATTCCTTAAAAAGTATTTTTTACAAACTTTCTTTAAAAAGTACTTTTTTAAACTTTCCTTTAAAACTTAGTTTTCAGACCTTTTTAAAAAGCACTTTTTTGAAGCCTTCCTTAAGAAATACTATTTTTTAAACTTCCGATAAAAAGTACTTTTTTCAAACTTTCCTTAAAAATATTTTTTTTACAAACTTTCCTTAAAAAGCATTTTTTAACTTTTCTTTAAAAGTACTTTTTTAAAACTTTCTGTAAAAACTTTGATTAAAAAGTACTTTTTTCAAACTTCTTTTATACAACTTTCCTTAATAATTGCTTTTTCTAAACGTGCCTTGAAAAGTACTATTTTTAAACTTTGCTTAAAAAGTACTATTTTTAAACTTTGCTTAAAAAGTACTTTTTTAAACTTTTATTAAAAAGTACTTTTCACTTAAAAATAGAATATTTTCATATTTATTATATTATTTTAAAATTGTTTTATTTATTTGTTAACTTTATTAAACCACTGTTGATTTTTAGGTATCTATTCTTTAGCTCCTTATTAAACTCTTATTAAATTTTTAATTTAATTAGTTCTTGTTGTTGTTTTAAGAATTTCTTTTCTTTAATTTTTTTTTATATTTTTTTCTTTACAGGGAAAATGTACACAAACTTAGAGAGAAAATAAAAAATTAAAAATTATTTTCATTAAACATCGTATTTTACAGGATTTTACAAGTAAATTTACAAAGAGCACAGTTTTCTTTTCGTTTTCTTTTTTTTATTTAGTTTCGTAGTATTAGTTTAAGAAAAAGGGGTAGTAGAGACTTTGTGTGTGGGGGTTTGGGAAATAAAAACTGAATTAAAATTAAATCATTAATTAAAATTTAATTTATCACATAAAATTTTTTTTAATATTTAAGAATACTTTATTAGAGTTTTTTCTTGTGTTTTTCTTGTTTTATTAATTATATTATACACTATATTATATGCTTAAATTCGTTTATGATGTATTCTAAATGCCTTTTATTTTCTTTAGATTCTAGATATTGTTTATTTAAACAAAGGAAATTTCAATAAAAATAAAATAATTTCGGTTATAAAGTACTTCTTAAAGCCTTCCAACCATTTTCATAAAAATTATTTTTGATTTGTAAAGGGTTAATGACACAAATTTTAATACAAATTGTGTTTTATAGGCCTTTCATAAGTCAGAAATAGTTTTTATAAATATGGGAGTTAAAGTGTTAGGTTTGGTTTTTTTCTCATTCACAAAAACTTAATCAAGATTATAATAATTCCTTATTATCTGAAAATTTCGAAACATCCTTCAAAATTTTGACTTCAAATTTCTAGACGACATTGGATTGCGTGGAATTTAGAGGTTATAAGTTTGTAATGCAGCTCAATTAAAATCCAGGTTTGGAAATTTCGGACTTTGCCGCAACATCAAAAAAAGATTCAAAACATTCTGAGACTTCTATCGCCTATGTATCCCCAACTGATATTCTCTTACAAAGGACGAACTCCTGCTCAAAGTGGTACCAAGGCAAACGGCGAAAATGTTGTACTTCTTACATACATACATACTCTTCACTCATGATTACGCCATAGCTTCACCACCTATGTTGTGTGTGATAATTTTATACATGAGTGGCGGAAACTCGACTCAGAACGACAGATTTTTGAGAAACTTGTCAAAACAATTTTATTTACTCTCAGAGTTTTTGCCAGAAGAAATATTTTTTATATATCGTTTGTTGGAGATGTCTGACCTGGGCTTTGAACCGTAGCCTCACGTCTAGAACTAACGAAACGCTAATAAAATAAGTTCACAATATCCGGCATTTGACGGAGCATAGGTGTTCCGATTGCCTCAGTTTAACCGAACAGCACGAAGGTGTGTTTAATGTTGCCAGACTCTGCTACACTTGTGAGTATAACAAGAGGTTTGTTTGTGTTCTGTCATTAAATCTCATGGCCATCGATGGCATATTTGTAATTCTCACAGCTCACTGTCGAGCGGAAGCATGGCATTTAGCGAACTGCTATTGGACCTAAGAGCTGTAGCATTTTCTTCGAATCGGTAGGCACTTTATAATATCACCAAATCATTTCATATTCGCTAGACAGCTAGCGATATAGATTATTAAGAACGAAAATATCTCTGAATCAGGTTTTAAGCATACTTTCTGGTAGCCAGTACTGGGTAGTAGTGTAACGGTCTGTAATCTGGTTTATGGCTGTCGTAAATGGTAAACAGCCCATTCAACACAATAATGGAACTATTCGGTGAGTGTTCTATGCAACACGCAATATGGATTCTCGCAACGTCACTGGGCGATACAACAAATTTAGACAAAAATGGTTAAAGCGCACAAGGAATTTCTGCCTGAACTCCAATGGAGCACGCGGAGCATGTTTGTTGCAGTGTTGGACATAGTATTATGGGGACGCAGGAGTGTTACATGGAAAACATGAAAACAAAGTCTACAGCAGCAAGAAGACAAGAAAATCAAGCAAACTGTTGTTTACCCATTGACAACTTTCTCGAAAATGGAAAAAGTTTCTGACTCTCTATTGTGTAGACGATCCGGCGAATAGGTTGGCCGAAGTTGCTACAGCAGAATTTCCGAACGTTGACAGAATTAGGGCATATGTATGTATAACTGTAATATAACAATGGGCCTTTTATAGCCTGAGTTCTTGGATACACAGCCACCTATTACCGACTTATTCACAATTTCGATGGTCAGAATCAACAATACAAAGTATGAAAAGGTAGATTCTGCGGCTGATGGCTAATTTTTAATATGTACGCGGGAAAGTCCACACTGTAAAGTGGTAATTCAGATTTAGAATAATATACATACATATATATGGTCATTACAATCCTTCAGAACACTTATGATGTGTGTGTTATTTTTATACATGAGTGGCGGTAACAACAGTCGACTCCGAACGATAGATTTTGAGTTTTTCATACTTTTTCATATTTTGTTATGTTGGAGATGACTGAACTGGGGTTTGAACAGTGGCCTCACGTCTAATAAGCCGTTGGTCTACCTACTAGACTACGGCGACTTAATTTAGTTTTCGAATATCACAGGAAATACTGAATCGAGCAAGAATAAGTTTATGTTGCTAAGAAAGAAAATCGTTACCAAATTCATTGTGCTTGTTTGTTAGGAACCGACTTCGTACACTTCAAAATCTAGTATTTTCTTAAAGTCTTGAATTTTTCAAAAAAATATTAAATTCAGATTTGAAAACAGTTTTTATAGCCATTCTCTTTTGACAATTCCTTTCTAAAAATTGCTTTCTATAGTGGCTGAATTAATAATAATTAAAGAAACTTTTTTAATAATTCCTTTTCCTTTATTAAAATGTGTTTTTGTTGTTGTTGTTTTTTTGTTTACTATTTTAGCATCTTATTTAATTGTAATGATGACTTAAAAGTACCTTTTTAATGATGATGTGATTTATTTTCTTTTTTTTTCCATTTTACTAGTAATATTTTGTTTTTCTATCGTATTATTTAATATTTAATAGTCTTACTACCAGTTTTCCTTAAATTCTTTTTTTTTTTAATATTTACAAAAACAAAAACAAAAAGTATATAAAATGTGCTTAATTTTTTTGTTGTTTTCGTTTTTTTTCTTTAGTTTAAAACTTAAAATTGTTTTTTTCTTCTTTTTTTTGTTGTTCTTGTTTTGTAATATTTTTTTCGTTGGCAAATTTTTTTTTTAATCTTTTTTCAGTATTTTTTAGTTTAGTTTTGTTCTACACTTTGTTCGTTTTGTTTTTATAAAATTATAGGTGCCTCTTTTGTTGTTGTTTTTTTCCACATTGTTGTTGTTGTTAATTTTTCTACTTTACTTAAAAAAAAGTTTGTGAGTTTTTTTGTATTTTTTGTTCCTTTTTATATAAAAAATTTAATTTTTTTTATTGTTTTTTCTCCTCTTTTTCAAGTGTATGTAAAGTTTCCTAGGGGGAGGTGGATAATGGGGGCAAAAAGGAATAGTCAGGAGGTGTATAAACAAATATAATAAGAAGCCTATAATGTTTTGCTCGTTTTTTTCCTATTAGTTTTCGTTTTTTTCTTTTTCTATTTTTTGTTTTTCATTGTTTTAAGGTAAAGCATACGGTGTTCTAGTTTTTTTGTTTTGTTTTCTTTGTTTTAATTTTCTTTTTTTTTCTTTAAATTTAATGTGGGGTTTTCTTTGTTTTGTCTGTCTATGTATGTATGGTTCTTTAATGATTTACCATTTCATCAGGTTTTTGTTTCATCTTGAAGCCTTTTTTCTCCTACTGCACCTCCTCCTCCTCCTCCGCCTGTTACTTCTTAAGTAAGTACTTTTGCTTCAGGGTAAAACAATGGCAGAAGCTTTTCCTCATTCCATGGTAAAGTTTTTTCGCTTTTACTTCTTCTAGGAATCGTTTTCAAACAAAAACAAAGGTTTTGTCCAGTCCTTGTAGTTAAATTTTTTGTTTTTTTATATTTATTTTGAGTTGTTTCATATTTTCGCAGAGTTTTAAGCGCTGAAATGAAGGAGCAAGAAGAAAATGACGATTAGAAATACATTTTTTTTTCGAAAGTAGTAGACGTTAATTTAAGCATGCAGATATTTGTATACTTGGTCATTACAACCCTTCAGTGAGGATTACGACCTAGCTTCTCACGTTACTTATGTTGCTTGTGTTAATTTTATACATGAGTGGCGAGTCCTACAATTTAATGTCGACTCCGAACGACAGATTTTTGAGAAACTTTTTCATCCTAAAAGGCAGTCGCCGAAGAAATATTTTTTCACACTTCGTTTTGTTGAGTATGTATATACTGGGATTTGAACCGTGGCCTCATGACTGCGGCGACTACTTATATATACTTATATATTGCACGGCATCTCTTAAATTCCTGACTGGTATAAGTTTTTGTATCCATTTGTTCAATATTATGAATCAAACCATTTTAACAAGTTGGTGAGGACACCATCGCTAAGTTTCCAAAAATGTGGGACTTCGAAGATTGCCACAAATGGAAAGGAATTATAAGACAAACAGATTGGTGAACAAATAGTAACTGTGTAGACGAGACCAACTTCCCTGAGACACAGATTTCAAGAAAATCTTCGATACCATTAAGCGAACTGCAATACGGAAAGAATGATTTGAATCATCAGTGCCTAGTATAGGGATGTTCGTTCGGATTATCATAACGGGAATATCAAACGTTGGGGTCAAACAAGTATGCTCTCTGTCATCTGTCATCTCAGATATTCATCATCGTGTAGAAGGATATTACAAGTGAAATGTATTCAGAGAGATAAGGAACTGTATGGAGTATCTCTCTCGAACACATAGTTGGATTATATGAATGATATTCCCCAACTTTCACACAAGATATCCAATATACAAGCAAAACTAGAAAACTTGAAAAGATTTGCGAGCCACATTGATATTAAAATTGAATTAAACATCGAGAAAATCAAACCCAAGGGTATTAAAATGATTATCACCGGTAACAAGGCCTGCTATATGGATGGTATACTGACAAAAAAAAATTTGCCACAGAGGCAGCCGTAAATAACAGGCTTAGTCAAACGAGACTACGGTCAGTTTGGAGAAACTCACAAATATCCAGATGAACCAAGCTTAGAATATGCAACGCTTGTGTAAATTTAACTCTGTTATACGAAAGCAGTTAGCTTCAAAGACAATCGCGTAAAAACTACAGTTACGGTTTAATAATAGAAATATGGATCTCTAAAACTTTTCCCACAATGCAACAAACCAAACAAAGAAATTGAGGTAGATGGCCCATACACTGAGAGTTTAGACGTAATAGTATAACGAGGATAGCGCTAGAAAGAAATGTTGTAGATTCTAAAAAATCGTGTCCGGCTTAAAAACATCTTAAGATGTACGATACTCCAAGAGTAAACATAGGAACAGGCAAAAATAACTTTAGCATAGCGCCTAAGATCGAGATACGACATTATTTAAATGATTCAATCCTTTGTTCTTTCTGTTCCAATTGAATTCAGCACTTCTAAGTGCAAGACACCTGGCAAAATGTCATTCTTTTAATGACCACACGTACTCGAACCATACATATACTCGACCATACGTACTCGAATCATACGTATATTCCACCATACGTACTCGAACCATACGTATATTCCACCATACGTACTCGAACCATACTTACTCGAACCATACGTATACTCGACCATACGTACTCGAACCATACGTACCTGGACCATGCCTATATTCGACCTTACGTACTCGAATCATACGTATACTCCACCATACGTACTCGAACCATACGTACACTCGACCATACGTACTCGAACCATACGTATACTCCACCATACGTACTCGAACCATACGTCTACCCGACTATACGTACGCGAACCATACATATACACGACCATACATACTCGAACCTTGCCAATACTCGATCATACGTACTCAAACAATATGTATATTCGACCATACGCAGTCGAACCATAACTATGCCACAGATTGGTCTCCTTTTTAAAAGAATACATACCAACTTACAAGTCTCATTATGATGCACTTACCAAAATTATAAAGTCTACTAATTCTGTCCAGGGGAGAGCTGTTAACCACAAGAGTTCACCAAGTTACCTTATGAATCCTGTACTAGACTCCCATTATTCCATTCAAAGCTCTGTTCAACATTATTGCGTGGAAAGGGCTTAAGTGTAGCAGGCTTTACAGCGCCACAGTAGAACCCGGCTCATATGGTGTCAGCTATAACGACGCACGTTAGTTTCTGTGTCTTTTAAAACTCCATCCTAACATCCCTCTTTTCTGCCTAACCAAACAGGCTCTCTCTAATATAGACAACCTTGCTTCTCACACCACTTATGTTGCGTGTGTTAATTTTTATATATGAGTGGCGTAACCTAGAGTTTAAAGTCGCCTTCGAAGGACAGATTTTTTGAGAAACTTTTTCATGGCAATTTTATTATATTACACTCAGGGTTTTTGCCTGAAATCTGCTGAGAGGAAGCCAGCGAAGAAATTATTTTTCGTATTTAGTTTTGTTAGAGATGTGTGACCTAGGGTTTGAACTGAGGCCTTACGGCAACTTCAATTTCATTTCAACTCACCTCAAATCCATTGGTTTCATCAATGATACCACAGCCTATTTGTTTCTTTTTCTTCTTCATGTTTTGTTTGTTGTTCTTGTTGTTGTCTTAATAAATTATTTGTAGCATTTTTCTTTAATTCTAAATCATTCAAATTAGCACTTAATCGTTGAATACTTTTACTATCATCATCATAATCATTCTCTAAACCATTAACGGCCAAAAGTTTGTCAACAACAATATTTTCAACGCTTTCAACACTATCACTAATACGATGTCTTCTTAAGACAACATCATTGATGTCATCGTCGGAAACATTATCACGATCATCTCTCTCATACGCTTCTTTATTAACATCATCAATATCATCATCATTGTTGTCGTCAATGTTATGTTGCAAGGATTTTTGTATGCCCAAGATTTCCATTGTTGAGGGCATATAATAATCATCACTAGGATCAGGATCACAGTTGTTTATGGGGGCAAATTCGTAAATATTTAAATCCTTATTCGATAAGCTATTGCGTGGTGTTATTGCTGATGTTGCCGACAGTGTTGCCGATGAACGTTTTGTTGCAAATTGTGTGTTTTGTAGCGTATATGTGTAGTTATTGAGTGATGATTTCGGTTGGGATTTTCTTAATGATGTTGCTGTTGCCGCTTTCAAATATTGTTGACATTGTTGTGGTGTTAATGGTTGTAAATAATATTGTTGTTGCTGGTGTTGCTGCTGTTGCTGTTGCTGCTGCTGTTGTTGTTTAGGCATTGTTGTACTTAAAACACTAAGTCTTTTGAGTTTAGAGTTTTTGTTGTTATTGTTATAAAATGATGCGTTAACAATACCGTTATTACCGCTAATTGTTTTAGTTTTTGTTGTTGCTGTTGCTAAATTATGGCTAAAATGATTGTTTAAGTGGGTTGGTTGTTGTTGTTGTTGTTGCTTTTGCTCTTTACATATTCCTTGCATATATAATTTATTTATTGTAGTTGTTGTTGCTTGTTGCTGTTGCTCCTGCTGTTGCTGTTGTAGTTGTGCTTCAAACTAAAGATTGTCTGGATAACTACGGAAATTATAGGTTCTGGCCCTTTGAAACTGCATATTATCACCATTATTTGACGATGTATTCATAACACCAACACCAACACCAAGACTACCACCTCCACCACCACTACCACCTCCACCTACTCCTACGCCACCACCACCACTATTATTACTGCCACCCCCCATTGTACTGGCATTATAGGGATTTATCATCGGCGCTGTCGATTGTGAATTCATTGTGCCCATATTATCATCGTAATTATGCTCATTACTTAGATTACTGCTGGCTTTACTGCTCATTGTATTACTGCCACTGTGGCCTTTGATGGGCTTAAATATCGCTGTTGTGGCATAATATTTTTCCATTGGCGGCGGTGGCACTTGTGGTGGCCTTGGAAATATACTGCTTAAGGGTGGTGGCGGTGTACGGCGTACATTAACATAACCGCCCGGCGTTGAATTGGACATTTTTGTCGGCATATAGTCTTGCATGTGTGGCACAGCGTAACCTCCTTCAGGGACGTCTGTAAAGAAAAAAAATTTAAATGAAATGTATGTTAATAAACAATAAAGCAACACTAGTAGGGTGTTATATTGCGAAAATATAATAGAAGACATAAAAATCAATTCAATTATCATATGGTGGTTGTAGTTAACCCATTGAGGGGTCAATGTAACACCAGTTGCAGGGAATATAAAAAAATATATGAATAACATTTACTGACACGTAACATTTACTGGACGTACTGACACGTACTTTATGGAAGGAAAATAAATCATGAGAAACCACTTTTCTATATAAAATATGCTTTCAGGAACTAGTTTTCAACTTCCTTAAAAGCGAAAACTTCACTTTTGCTATTAAGAATGCAAAAAAGTTTCTATAGTCTTGACCAGAGATCTCATACGTACTCATGCAATTTTGAGTATGAGTGAGTCAATAGTAATAAAATTCAACTCCTCTGATTCATTCGTACTCACTACAACGTTGATTTATAAGCACAAGTTGCAATGAGTATGAGTACGACATTGAACTCAAATTCATAACAATTGAAATATGTTCTATTCATACGCCTACTCATTCAGATTCATAAATTTTGAAAAATACTTATAATACTCATAAATGATTCGTGTGATTCGAATAATTTGTCAAAATTTACAGTCTTAGTTGTTGTTGCATTTACAAAGAAAGAAGAAAGACACATAAACAAAAAAGACAAAGACAGCAAGGAGAGCAAACACACAACCTTCATGTGAGTATGTAGTGTTCGTACGCGAATCATACTTATTTTGTGATTCGTGTATACGATGAGTCGTGGAGAGTCGAAATCAATAACATCATACGTATTGCTATGTAGGAGTACCATGAGTATTTCTAACTTTGTATATGAGTAGTATGAGTATGACATTAAAATAAGTATCAGAAATTATAAGTATGGTTCGAATGTACTCATTGTTTTGAATACTCATTGCTGATCTCTGGTTTTGATACTGTCAGCACTTGTAATTCCCGTCAAGATATACCATGTTCTCCAATCCCAAAAGTCAAACCAATGACAAAAACCATGTGCTCTTGCCGTATTATTTTGATTCTGTTGTGTATATATTGATATATCAAGATACATTAGTAATCTCCACTGTAGATGGGGTGAAATTGACAGTTGTCTGAAAGAGCATAGCTTCCTTGGATGATATAAGAAGCATTGTGGGACCAATAATACATATTCATCCATAAATTGTGTAACTACATGCTGGTCCCTCTCAACCATTCCAACAGTTTTGAGAAGGTGCGAACTCTACCTCAATCTCCTTCCTCTAGGCACTTTCATCAATGAATTCTGGGTATCCCAGTAGCATTCGATTCGAATGGTCTATTTGTAAGGTATTCCAACAAAATCTCCTCCAAAGCTATTGCACTGGCATACTTCAAGATGCCGCACGGTTAACTATAAAAATTCCCTTTATAGCGATTGATATGCACCCGGGTACATTACCTCCTTCCGCTAGAAACTTCCATCAATAAATTCTGGGCAACTTAGAAGCATTAACTCAGGTTCCTAAGATAGTCTTTTGTACTCTCCTAATACCTTTGTATTATTACAATGTCTCCTCCAAACTTATTGATCTGACAAAACTCAGGACGATGCACGATGTTAACAATAACAATTCAATGTCGAGCAGTTGATTTTCACCCGGGTTTTTCGGTCTGGTATGCACTTTGGCCCACAGCTCCCAAGAATGCGTTCTTCACAGATTCTACATGTTGGCCACGAGAATATCCCCATTCTGAATAAGTATACTATGAGTCTACAGAAGTCTGTGATAAGACAGGCTCTGATATCTTCCTATTATAATTTTTTTACAAAAGTTTTGATTGTCACCAATATGGTATGGAAAGAGCCTTTACAACATTTTATCTCCCCTTTTTTCATACCGGCTCATATATTTCAAATTTATATTCAAAAATCTGGATTTAACATGAGAACTTCTAAATTGAGTCCTGGCCCAGCAAGTAGAAGGCCTGCAGTATTGTTACACAATTTGTTGTCTTACAAAATTGATCATTACAATCCTTTATTCAGGACTAAAACCTAGCTTATCAAACCACGCATGTGTGTGTTAATTTTATGATGAGTGGTGGAACTTACAGTTTAAACTCGATTCCGAAAAACAGATTTCTTGAGAAACTTTTCATGACTATTTTTTAATTACTCCCAGATTTTTGCCAGAAATCTGCGGAGACGAAGTTGCCGAAAAAATAATTTTTCATATTTTATTGTGTTTGAGATGTCTCATCTGGGCTTTGAACCGTGACCTCAAGTCTAATTAGCCAAGACACTACCTACTAGAACACGTATGAATTCATTCGAACTTTTTGTTGTACCGGCCTTTGCAATGCCTTAGCTTTGTTGTTACATCATCGGGCATTACTTGGTCAATTTTAGCTGAGATGTACATATTCTTTGGTCGTCTATAACATGTGAAATACAGTTGAGAAGCTTTTCATGACAGTTTTATTAATTCTTAGAGTTCTTGCCAGAAATCTGCTGAAAGGAATTCGCCGAAAAAATATTTTTTCATTGTTTGTTTTGTTGGAGATATCTGACTTGGGGTTTGAACCGTGACTCATGACTAATAAGCCAATACACTACCGACTATACAACGGCAAATTTACGTATGAATTCATTCGAACTTTTTATTGTACTAACCGCTACAATATGTCAGTTTTGTTGGCACGTAAAATGTCCCCATGTCTAGGATCCCATAAGACGACAAACGTCTAGTGTCCAACTATGTTTTCCAGAGACACCCGGCTTTACTTGGTCAATCTTAGCTGAGGTATAACCTTCTCTAGGCATTTAATGTACACTGTATTGCGCATGTCTCCACTAAGTACAGTCTTATAGCAGATTCGCGGCTGCCCCTGTGAGTCTGAGTATTCGGATAGAAAAAGTAGTCGTTAGCAAGTAGTGTGTTGACTTATTAGACGTGAGGCCACGGTTTGATCAGTCATTTCCAATAAAACGAAATATAAAAAAAAATCCTTCGGGGAGAATAAAAAATATTGTCTTGAAAAGTTTCTCAAAAATCTGTCGTTCGGAGTCGACTTTAACACCTACAATATAAGAGGTGTGAGAAGCTAGGTCGTAATCCTGCCTCAAGGGTTGTAGAAACCAATTATGTATGTATCTGTATAGCGAAAGAGATAATCTAAGGCTCAAATGTTCTAAAAGAATTGCTTATTCGGCTTTATCGCGTAATCTGGACATACTTAGGTGACGTATTCTGGAAGCTACATCATAATAAAATATTTTTTTTTTTTGTAGACAAGATTGATATCACATATCCACAACAGTATAGATTTGATCATGACCTAGCTCCTATAATTACATGCCCTAGTGTCCCTCATACACTTTTACGGCATTCGAAGTCGTAAACAGTTTAGGACGCTGAACAAAAGCACGTGCTGTGTTATTGCTATCATATTCATAATAAATACAGGGGCATGGGTCACAAACAGAAACTTCATAAGCCGAGTATATATTTATGAATCGCTGGTGAATCAAAAAAAATTTTTTTGAATTTTTGTTTACATTTCATCACCTCTGATTACACCTCAGAGGGTTAATCGTGTATTGCCTTCTAAGGTATATTAATATTCATTCATTAGTTTGTTTCCTAAACGAAAATAATATTTTTTTTTGTTTCTGGTCTTCTATTCCTAAGGCTTCTTTAATATACACCAAAAAAAATATAATTTCATTTTCATTAATTTATGGTTTTTAATTTAAAAATTTTCATACTTTGCCTTCGAGCTCAAATTTCATTTCATTTATATTTTTACTATCATTAGAAGCAAAAACAAAAAAAATAATAAAAAACAAGAAGTATTTTTACCTGTATAGTCTGGTGTCATGTTACATTGTAGATCATTAACGGCCGCATAACCATTTACTCCGCTCGTATACATGTTCACATTAAAGGGTTCATGGTAGAGACTGTTTTTGCCAATCGAATCATTATCATCAACACTGGCCTACAATGATGGAATAAAAATGAAACAGAATAATAGAAAATGTTTACAAATGAAAAATAATTAATGAAATTAATTTCTGTATAACAACAACAAAAATTCAAAAGAAATAAGCAGGTTTTCCTTTTACTTTTGTTAACCATGCGCGATGTAAATCTAGTCGACCAACATGAAAAGTTCATTAAGGCCAGTTAAGTTTTAGTCAATGAATAATTGAATGAATAACTATTTTTTTAAACAGAAATTGTTCACGTTTATAATCATTTTAAATTGATAATTTAATAACCATTTTTTTTTTTACAAATATTTATCAAGAGAAGGTCCCCTAATTAGTCCTCACAAAGTACCCTAAACAAATACATGCGATGAAACCATTAAAGTCGGCAGAACCAGAAATTTCACAACGACATGTAATTTCTACAGGATGTCGCTACGTGTCACATACAGGTCATAACGTATTGATTATTTTTTACAAGTTATTTGTAGGCATGTTCATCCCACATGGAGGCGATTTGAACTGGTTAGCGAAATTGTGTGTTTTGACTCTGCTTGACTTTTTCTGGTGGGGTTTTCTTATGTCGAAGGTGCATGCGAACAAACCACACATCACAGCGGCTTTCAAAGCCATCATAACATATACCATCAGTCAAATTCAGTCTGATTTATGAGCCGGAGTCATAGAAAATTCGGCATTTCGTATGCGATCCATCCAGTGAAGTCTTTGCGGACATTTGAACGACATCAATAGGTGTTTCAAGTCGCCGTAGTTTCATAGGCTGTGTGTTGGCTTATTTGACATGAGGTTCAAACTCGAGGCCAGGAGGAAGGAAAGGAAACATGAAAATATATTTCTTCTACGACTTTCTCTCAGCAGATTTCTGGCGAACACTCTGAGAGGAAATTAAACTGCCATGAAAATGTTTCTCAAAAACCAATCGTTCGTAGCTGACTTTTGAACTATAAGTTCGGCCTCTTATATATAAATTTAACACATACAACATAAGTGGTGTGAGAAACTATGTTGTAATCCTGGCTGAAGGGTTGTAATGATCCATTATGTATGTATGTAATACAGAAGACGCAATACGCGGGAAATCCGTGGCAATGAGCAGGCGGATGGCTAGAAGGGTAGCTTCCACGCCACTGATCAGGCAATAACCTTTCTACAGAGTAGTATGAAGGATACGGAAAGTTATATAGGACGAAAGGAAAGATGAGGACTCTTTTCAAGTCAAAGGGGCTTAAAACAATCTGAGCAATCTCCGGCCTGTAACCAGAATTGTGTAAAATACCTTTTTTAGAATAAGTTTGGAATCGAACCCTATATAGAGACTTTGCTACTAAGGGAACGAATTATCAGAACACGAAAACACTTTTGTGCAGCATTAATGCATCTCAGAAGAAAATGCGTCGGTGTTTTTCAAGTAATAAGCAATCACCCGAAGTCGACGTCAAGTAGGTATTATCTTGGCTTATTAGACGTATCTCCAGACATCTCCAACAAGACGAAACATGAAAAATATTTCTTTAGCCACTTCTTCTCAGCAGATTTCTGGCAAAAACTCTGAGAGTAAATTAAATTATTATGATAAGTTTCTCAAATCTATCGTTATTGGTCGACGCTAAACTTTAGGCCCAGCTCTCACGGATATTGTGTGTGTTATAATATGAATGTTGTGGGAGCTAGGTTGTAATACTGGCTAAAGGAATATAAAGACCAATTAAGTAAAAATTTGATTTGATGATTTAAATTTGTTGTACGGAATGATTTTGATTTTGTTTTTCTTCTTTCCCAATCTTTCTGTAGAGTAGTAAGGGAGATATGGAATGATCTATGTATTAGGCGTAAAAAAGAAAGTGTTAGCTCTTCTCAAGGCAAATGGGTTTGCAACAATTGGAACGATTTACGAAACCACGCTTGTGCGGTCTGTATGCATATCAGAAAGTAACAGCTGAGTGTTATTCAAGTAACAAGTAAGTATCCGAGCAGTATCCTTAAGTTTTCGAAGGTAACAGTATTGCTGGGGACGTCGTATATATAATATAGCGTATAATATATAGGTATAGGACGTATCCGACATAGGTTGACGGCAGTATAATAAATGGTTCGGTAGCGGTGCTGCACTACCTCTACGAAACAATAATTATATTCGGTTTGTTGACTTCAAACCAATCGATCTACACCAGAAATTATAAATCGATAAAACAACGATGTTATCGAAATTGTTAGGTTAGGTTAGGTTAGGTTAGAGGACGTGTACTTGTCAATTAAGGCAAGTACAGTATCTGGAGGTCGAATTGACTCATTGTACAACGTCCTTAAAGAGGGAAGGATAATAGAGTAATAAAAAGAAGAGGATGTAAGAAAGGAAAGGGGGGAGAGGATGTATCGAAATCGTTATCGATAGTAAAAATTGTTGTTATCGATATATATCTCTGCCCAAATGCCACGAATAGTATACAAAATTCATTCGATCCGCAGCAAAAATGATAAGTCGATAAAATAACGATATTTCTATATCGATAACAAAAAAGTGTTATGGATTAAAAAATTTTTATCGATATAAATCACTACAAACTGCCACGAATAGAAAATCAAACGAACAAGGCTTGCAAATCATTAAGTTTTATTACCGAAATTTGTGCTGTGATATCAAAAAAATTGTCCTCAGATGGAAATTGCAATATTGCAGTCAAAGTAGCCAGATTGCATGCTCTTCTCTAAAAAAATATTAAAATTTAAACTTGGTTGGTATGGTCATATTGTGGGTGTTAATGGCGGGACCTACAGTTTAAAGTCGACTTCGAACAAAAAATTTTTGAGAAACTTTATCATGACAATTTTTTTCAATAGCAGAATTTTTTGCCAGAAATCTGATGAGATGGAGTCGGCGAAGAAATATTTTTCATTTCTCTTTTTGATCGAGATTTGAGCTAGAATTTGATACACAGCCTCATGGCTAATAAGTAAAAACATTACCTACAAGGCTACGGGAACTACGGTACAGATAGAATCCAACCACAATTTTAATCCTGGAAAACAACATTACAACTGCCAATGATGATATACCGCTTGAAATGGTGGAAAAATGGACCTCACATAACTATATTACGTTGTTTTTATTACGTATTGCCCTGTTATTTATATTTTCATATGCATTTTATACTGAAATTAAATTTTTAATTTTAATTTGTTTATTTAATTAAACAGCAATACTCCCCCACTTTACAATAAATTCATTGAACTTAATATCCTAATTTCTACAAAACATACCATAATGCCACAAAATGTGGCATTTAAACAATAATGCCACATATGTTGGTGATTTTAAATACAATAAAAGTAGAGAAATGAAAAACTTGCTTTAAAAACAAATACAAAATAAAACGCCTGGGTTTGTAACTCCCTTCTGTTTAACTCCTTTACGACGACATGGTGGTGAGTGTAGCCTTAAGGATACTTTATTATTATCCTGAAGTTTATGACTCTTGTCTTGTAGGAAAACTTCTGTATCACTCTCTCTCTCTCTCTCTCCCTCTCTCTTGCTCTCTTTTAAGCTGTGTTTGATTTTTTATGATTTTGTTTACAAAACAGTTATTATTTGTTTTTCCTCTGCACCGGCAACTACAACTGTCTGCAGCTAGAATCTGTATTTTATTACTCTTCTTATCATTTTTAATAATATTTTTTTATTGTTGTTGTTATTATTATATTGTATGTAATTGTATACTTACTTTAATTCCTGTGCCATTTGGTCGATGTTTATCAACATTGCCACCCAATGTATTGGGATTAAAACTATATTGGAATGCATCCAAAACATTGCTGCCACGAGCTCGTTTTGTTCTCGATACAATGAATAAAATGATGGCAACCAACAATATTATGATTGTGGTTAAAACAACAATAACAACACCAATGAAATTCTCTTCGGAGGGCTCTTGATCGATGGGCTTGGGAGCGATTACTGCAAAAGAAAAAACGAGTTAAAAAAATATTTTTTTTTTTGTAACAAAACTTTGGATTTTTTTTTTGTTTTAAATTTTTTGTAAAAGAAGAAAAGAAAATAACAACAAATGCCTGGAAAACTTACATTGTGGTCCATTATTATAGTTTCGTTCGCCATTAAGATTTGTTGTTGCCAGTTTACCACCATTTTTATTATTATGATGGTATTCATTACTCTGTAAAGGATATTCACGGGTATCCTGTGGCAACAAGGCGCCACGTTGTTCCTGTTCGTCTGTAAAATTTCCCACGGCTGGCACTAAAATAAATATACAAAAAAAAACAAGAGATTTTAAAAGAATATGGTTTAAAGCAATCAAAGGAAAACGACTAAGAATTAGCATAAGGCCTTAAACGAATTTAATTTTCATTTTAAAATTTTCCTTTAATTCCATTACACTTAAAAAATATCCTTTAATTGCTTAAAAAATTAACAACAGCTGTGGAAAACTTTTTTGTTTAAACAAAACCCTTCCTTTGAAAAAGAAAAAATTAAGACATCTTTGTTAAGCGTAACTAAAAAAAGCAGTTTTTAAAATGAGCCTTTAATTCGAAACCCCTTTTTTCACAAAGAATTTCTTTCTATTGTTCCATGCCAACTACAAAAAAGTTCTTTTTCTAGAACACAACAACGTGTTTTAATTGATAGGACAAAAAATAAAAAAGGAATACAAGAGATTGGGTTTTGTTAAACAAAAGGATTTCAAATATTTTTTCTTTTCTTCCAAATTTAACTCGAAACTGATTTGTAAAGATTATGATACGCACAGCTTTCAAAGGAAATACAAACTAAAACAGAAGCAAAACCAACAAGAAAAAATCGATAAATTAAATTCAGGAGGCCCCGCTTGTAAAAAAAATAGAAAATATAGGCAGTTATGGGACTGAAATGTACATTAAATTTGAAGCTTTGAAGCTTAAATTTCAAACAACGTTAAAATTGAAAAAATGCGGGACTCTTAACAAATATTGTATGTATGTCCTGCATGTGGTCTTTAATAGATTGCACTGCAGTTTGAGGATAAAAACAAAAAATTATTACAGCTGGCACATGCACATATGTATTCAATCAGAGTATGATATAGTATGCGTAACACAATGAAAAAGCTCTTCACTTCTCTATAGCTTGTAATAGAGTAGCTACGAACCTGGTTAACTCAGTGATAACACCGATCATCAGCTAGGAATTCCTGATATGGTATAAATCCCTTATCAAGAAGGCTAATCTCAACTTCATACAACGGATACAAACACTTCATGCATACATAATTGGTCATTACAACCCTTCAGTTAGCATTACGACCTACACTCAGCCACAAAAGTATACATACGGATAACAAATTTCAGAAATTTTTTAACTAATCCGTTTTCGTTGAAAATCTTTGTAATTGTCTGACTACTTTCCTCGATTTTAAGACGGCCTTTTGCATTGGTTCAGAAATTTGTGAAATTTATTAATCGGATGTATACTTTTGTGGGCCTGTGTAGGGCCACAATTTAGTTCAATTTCAGAAATTTTTTAACCAATGCAAAAGACCGTCTTAACATCAAGGAAACTATAAAGATTTTCAACGAAATCGGATTAGTTAAAAAATTTCTTAAATTTCTGAAATTTTTTAACCGTATGTATACTTTAGTAACTGTGTGTAGCTTCTCACCTAGCCTATTACACCTATAACAGCGTTGGAGATATTTTTCCTCGGAACTTTCATTGTAAGGGCTCAACAGTTAATACTTATCTATGTATGGACAATGAATGATACGCTTAAGAATCGAATACTGGACAATCAACGATGCTGATGGCTAATGTTACCGATTATATGATACCACATAATGATTTCTCGAGGAAGTTTGAGATCTCCATTTGGATAGAAAAGAATTGGTAAACGTTTTGACTCTTCTGCTAAATGGTATCGTACAGATCTTTACGAATAGTACGAGTACAAATTCGAAATCGGCAGGTATAGCTCACGCAATAAAATTATCGTGTGGCAGCGATGGTATTGACCATACGGGCTATGGTTAGGACAACTTATGTTTTATACATAAGTTGCGAGACGTACAGTTTAAAGTTGACTCCGTGCAACAGATTTCTGAGTAACATTTCATAGCAAATTTATTTAATCTCAGAGTTTTTCTTGCGAGGAAGTCGCTGGAGAAAAGTTTTTTCACATTTCATTTCGTTGGAAATGTCTGACCTGGGGATTGAACATAAGACAATACTACGGCGACTTCAAGAACAACAATATCTCTGGGAGAAATATTAGGGTGCTGACATAATGATCACTATAATGCGTTTTGGTCAACTTTTGTCAACTTTTGTCGACCCTGAACAAAATGGCAAAGCTATACAATATTCACTTTACGTAGGCACTGGTAAACAATAGTATTCCAGGATACTGCGGAGAAGATAAATAGGTCAGATGTTATACAACAATCGAACTTTCGGGAATATTGCGAACCTACTAGTTTAAGATTGAAGATCCCGTAATATACCCCATAATATATTCTGTCAGCACGGCATGACAATAGTGCAGATAGTCTGGCCACGGTTAGACATAGAGCACATAGAAGGTCTTTTCAAACTTCAGAGGAACAGATAGATACTAGAAAACAAAGAAAATTGTTCTTCACTTATTCCTTACATGACCAGTATAATATTATAGGAAAACATAACAAACAGTTGGAGCAAACTGTTCCTCAACAATTACGCACATCACCAGTGTAGTTTTATAGGAAAAGTTTGTACTCAAGTTTTAGCCAAGTAAATGGTGCCGAGGACGATTCCTTGTTCATTCGATTTGCTAATGTGAGAATTAGAGAGGCCTATTATTAAATTCAAACAGAATATATGCACATATTGAAAGCCACCTCAGTAGAAAATTTCGTAACGTTCGCAATCAAAATTTGATATCACAGTTCCGTAATGTAAGTGATAAGACAATGACTCACACCCACTTCCATCTTGCTCACGACATCATTTATCCATATTTCTTTGAGCAGCAACCATATCGACGCTTCCGTTCTATAACATTCTAAGTCGAAAAAGTGTGTTTTGAGTTACGAGCTCTCAAAGTTTTCACGCGACATACGACTATATTCTAAATAGGTTTTTCCTTATAAATTCGGAACGGATCGGCGCATCTTAACCAAATTTTGACAATATTTAAGTTAGAGAACGTAGAATTTAAAAATGCAAGAACAATTAAAAAATAGAATGGAGGCGTCGATATGTGAACTGGCAAAAGTAGTTCCCAAAGCTTACATAAACCTTGTTTTCTATTAAATTCAGCGAATAAGCCAGAGTCATGGAAAATTTCGAATACGCTTCACTCATAGAAACCATGGCGGATATTTGATGCCTAATGGCTTCATAAGGCATTTCAAGTAAATAAAATATTTCGATGATATTACACACCCACTTTGTTTTATTTACATTTAAAGATAGGAAGCGCTCCACGGAAGCGTTCAAGCAAATAAAATATTTCGATTTCGTTTTGGTTAAAGTTAAAGAAATAATAAATAAAATAAAAACGACCCTATACATACATATGCAATACAAAATTGGCGTCAAACCTACTAGAGCCAGAGGCTTATGACGGAAAACTCACAACGAATTTGGTAGAAGCTATAATAGCGAGAAGATGAGACCATAGTACACCTTCTCCGCCACTTGGGAGCCAGAGACGAATGCTTTGGAGCCCACTCAGTTTGTTGACAGGACGTGCCTATCCAAAGGTGATTTGAATCTGTCGGAATGGCCGAGAAATATAATTTTGTAACAGAACCAATTCTATCGGTGTTGCAATGAGACCTTGTAGGACCCAAGAAAGCTATGCTCTTCGAAGCGGCTGTTTATTTAAACTATTTGTAGAACAATTTCTTTAATAAAGTTCCAACAACTTCTCTCAAAAAATTTTTAAATTTGAAATTCTTTGATTATGACATCCTTTAAGCCTATTTACGTTTTAAAATTTAATATCCTTTATTCAAGCAGACAAATAAGGATATGCCTTAATTACGCAAACTGCATTTGTTTGTGACAAAAGGCTGTTTTATTGTCATGACATACCGAACAGAAGAAAAAAGGGGTTAATTTTTTAACGCTTTTTTGCCTATTGTTAACGAGCAATAGTGTGAAGCACTTACTGGAAAAGGGTTTTCACACAAAAAAAAAGAAAATAAAAGAAAAGGAAGAGAAGAAAAGGTTAAATAACCGAAGATAAGAAGCTTAAGAAGGTTGTTTGTAACGCTAATAGATAAATAAACAATAAAAACATCAAAGCGTTGTGTTGTGTTTTTGAAAAAGCCCTGGCACAGACACAGGCAAAGGTAAGGAATTTAAAAACTCTTAAGTTTTAAGATTTAAGATTCTGTTTTTCAAAGGAATTTAAAACTCAAAGAACAGCAGATATAACGCTTTGAATCTTATTTCTGTTATGATTATCGTCATAACGATAAGAATCAATCGATTTGTTTTTTGAAGGCACACAATAATACAATAATGTACGCAGCTAAACGTTGCTATTGTTTGTTACCCATCACTGGCATTTAAGGAGGACAATTCATTGATTCATTCAAAAAGGTATGGCATTCAGTCATTCAATCATTCAGTCGGGCATTCAGTCAGGCATTCAGTCATGCAGTCAATTCTTTGCAAATACAACAAATACTATGACACACAATAATAAATAAAAATGTCCTTTTTTTTTCGTCTGTCCTCTTTATGCTTTTGTTATTGTAGAGATATAGACAGTCATAGAGACAGAGAGACATAGAGACATACATATTCAATAACAGGGGTTAGTTTTTATTGTATTGAATTGGACAATAAAATGGAAATAAAAGAAGTAAGGAGCAGGAGTTGAATGAAGCTATAGAAGCAGTTTTCCTTGTTTTTTTTATAAAAATTCATAGAACGTAAAATAATATCGCCCCGTAATAGTAGTTGATTGTATGGACGTTTTTATTGACTTCTTCTATATTTTTTTCTTTGCTTAAACGAGTGCGTATATCTATAGGGTGGACCATTTAAAAGTTTAAATTTAAAAATGCAAAAAAAAAACCAAAACGACTTGAAGTACAATTATTCCGTTTAGAAATGTAACATTAGCTGCCGCGGCTGGTCTCACAGAACCCCATTCGATCGTATAAATTTTCCAGCACTTTTTCGAGTGTATGGGGTCATATCTCGGCATTGGCATCCCGAATGTTGGCCTTCAAATGCTCAATTATCTCTGGTTTAACGGCATAACACTTTTCTTTAACGACACAGAAATATACACTTCAATGGTGTCAAATCTTAGCTTCTTGGCATCCAATTGACATCACCATTTTGGAAAATTAAACGGCCATCAAACGTTTGACGCAATTAATCAATGGTGGCAAATTGCACCATCGTGTCTCAGCAATGACATCAAGAGTTTGGCCTTTAAATGCTCAATTGTCTTTGGTTTATCGGCATAACACTTTTCTTTAACGGTACCCCACAGAAAATACAGTTCAAAGGCGTCAAATCGAAGCTTTTTGGCGGCCATACTGACATCACCATTTCGGCTAATTAAACGGCTATCAGTCTCTCTCGGCTATCAGAAGCCGCCGTGGTCTAGTAAGTAGTGTGTCGGCTTCTTAGACGTGAGGCCTCGGTTCAAACCCCCCAGATCAGGCATCTCCAACTGAACGAAATATGAAAAAATATTTCTCCGACGACTTCTTCTCAGCAGATTTCTGGCAAAAACTCTGGAAGTAAATAAAGAAATTGCCATGAAACGTTTCTCAAAAATCTGTCGTTCGGAGTCAACTTTAAACTGTAGGTCCCGCCATTCATGTATAAAAATTAACGCACACAACATAAGTGGTGTGAGAAACTAGGTCGTAATCCTGACTAAAGGGTTGTAATGACCAATTATGTATCTAAGTAAACGGCTATCAAACGTTTGGCGCAATAAATCGATTGTAGCATGAGATGCGTGACAAGTTTCGCCATCATGTTGAAACCAAAAATCGTTTACATCAACAACATGGAGAGCGGGTACGAAAAAATTGGTTATCATGGTGCCTTAGGTGTCTCCGTTCAATGTAGTGGTCGAGCTTCCTTCATTTTCAAAGAAATATGGTCCAATGATGCCTACGCTCCACAAGCCGCATCAAACAGTCACTTGTAATGGATGCATTGGCTTCTGTAAGACCAAGTGTGGGTTTTCTGAGCCACAAATACGGCAATTTGGCTTATTAACGTACCTACCAATATGAAAATGAGTTTCATTCGAAATAATGATTTTTTTTTTTTTTTTGGCAAAATCGACATCGTGCAGTTACTCGTTGATCGATCTAGCAAAGTCAGAACGAAGCGGATGGTTAAGTGGCTATTGAACCAAATGAACTTTGTAAGGCGCCATACCCAGATCATTACGCAAAATGCAACGGAAACTGGTGCGTGAAATGTTCAAGTCATGAGAATGATGACGAGTTGTTGTCGATGGATTCTCACGCACGCTACGAGCACTCCAACATCTTGGCACATCAACAATGCAACAAGTTTCACGAACTTTGGCAATAAACTTGTATATACCGGGCACTGTCGTGAAGTCGCCGTAGTCTAGTAGGTAGTATGTTGGCTTATTAAGACGTAAAGCCAGGGTTCGAGCCCCAGGCCAGACATAAAAAAAATACAAAAAGTATTTCTTCGGCGACTTCCTCTCAGCAGGTTTCTGGCAAAAGCTCTGAGAGTAAATAAAAATTGCCATGAAAAGTTTGTCAAAAATCTGTCGTTCGGAGTCGACTTTAAACTGTAGGTCCCACCACTCATGTATAAAATTTACACACACAACATAAGTGGTGTGAGAAACTAGGTCGTTGTACAATGGGTCAATTCGACCTCCGGGTACTGTACTTGTCGACCAAATTTTGTACGACATTTTCATGCAATTTCCAACCAAAATTGTCTTTGTTTTGGAAATAAATTTCTAATAAATCCCAGAGTTGCTCAAGCATAAATCAATACATTATGTTTAGTGGAGATAATGAACTGAATTTTGTAACAGAATAGAATGACATAAGTATTGCCATATACAAAGTAAACGATGACTCAAATTTAAACCAATAGATGGCCCACCCTATATAAGCATAGCGTGTTTGAATGTTTTGGCCTCCCCCTGTTTACTGCCACTTAAAGCATTTGATATCTTTCTGGATATGAATGCATTTTAAATGTCATTGTCCATTGTGGATAACAACAAAAAAAAAATAAAATAAAAAATTTCCTGCAACGGGCAGTAGCTGCAACAGCATCATGAATGCATTCAAGTACAATGATATCGAAAAGCAAAGAAAAAAATACAACAAATCGTTTAATAATAAAAAATGATTGCATCGAGTATTGTATGCAAAATGCATTTTCAAGTGTTTGACACTTGAAAGTGAAATGAAGTTGATAATGATTTTTAGAGTTTTTTCTTTTGTGTATGTTTTTTAATTCAAAAGAAATCGAATCGATTCATTGAATTCTTTTATTCCCCTAAATTTATTTTATAAAATTTTTATTTTTTCCTTACACTCTCTTCACTTACCTGAAACAAATGATATTTCCGAGAGCATTATCCATTTGACAGCAAAATAAAGATTAATTTTCAAATATTGGCCGACACGGTGATGCAGCTTAATGGTAACATCACGAGCATGGTCCATTATTGTATCGGGCATATAGGAAAAATGGACGGGTTCACCAGAGAAATGACGGCCACCAATGCTAAAGAATACTTTAGCATGGACAAAAACCTGAAATTATGTAAAAAAGATTTAAAGAAATTAATTATTTACACTGAAGTAAAAATAAGTCAGCTTTAAATTATACAAAAATTTTAAATTTTTCTTTACAAATACGTCTGAATACAATTATTGAATATTACAACATTTTAGTCAGGTTTACAATCTACAATCAAGTCGCCGAAGGAAAAAATTTTTCATGTTTAGATTTTGCTTTGTTCCGCCACTGATGTATTAAATTAATACACACAACATAAGTGGTGTGAGAAGCTAGGTAGTAATCCTGTCTGAAAGGTTGTAGTGACCAGAATTATGTGTAGGTAATGTAAAGGCTACAACAGCACCTTACAAAACTAAAACAAGCTAAGCTCTACTCAGCGTCTGTCAATTTAACCTAACCTAACCTAAAGTAATATTTTTTCTTAAATAGTTTATATTGTTTATTCATACTGTTTAATGCCGTGAAAAATATCTGTTTTGAAATATTTTTTACATTTAAATACAATGTTTAGAAAACTATTATTTACACGAGGTAAACAATTCAATTACATGCGAAAAAAATAAAATTTTGTATAATCTTTCCTATGTTTCCTATGATTTTAAAAATTCTAAAACTTAAATACATTCTAAAATAATTATTTACATTAGTTTTGTAATGGGTAAACAATATATTTTACTTATAAATATTTTATTACACGACGTACGAAATTCCAATACATACGATACAAAATAAAATTTTGTAAAATCTCAAAAGTTTCCTATGATTAGTACTTTAATACTATCTAAAAATAATTATTTACATTAGGTAAACAATATATTTTACTTATAAATATTTTATTAGGCAATGTAAACGATACAAGTTTCCTATGAATTTTTCTAAGATCTTAAAAATTGTAGTGCTTAAATTCTTTGTAAAAATAATTATTTACATTAGGTATGGGTAGGGGTAAACCATGTCCATATTTTACTTAGAAATATTTTATTACAAGACGTAAACAATTCAAATACCTATGATGCAAAGCAAAATTCTGTAAGAGCTTAGAAGTTTCCTATGATTTTAAAAATTGTACAGATTAAATACGTTCTAAAATAATTGCTTACGTGGGTAAATAGTATATTTTACTTTTAAACATTATATTACATGACTTGTGCAATTGAATTGAATTGAATTGAATGGTTTAAAAATTCTAGCACTTAAATTCGTTCCAAAAATAATTATTTACATTAGGTATGAAGCGAGTAAACAATATATTTTACTTTTAAATATTTTTTTACACGACGTAAACTATTCCAATACATACGATATAAAAAAAATTTGTAAAATCTTAAAAGTTTCCTATGATTTTAAGAGTTCTAGCACACAAATACGATCTAAAAATAATTATTTACATTAGGTATGTAATGGGTAAACAATACATTTTACCTATAAATATTTAATTACACGATGTAAAGAATTCCAATATCGGATGTATTGAAATGTTGAAAATCTGTGAAGTTTCCTATGATTTTAAAAACAAAATTATTTTTAAAAATAATTGTATACATTAGGTATGTCATGGGTAAGCAATGTATTTTACTTATAAATATTTTATTACGCGATGTAAACAATTCAATTACATACGATGCAAAATAAAATTTTTGCAAAATCTTAGAAGTTTCCTATGAATTTAAAAACTCTACAACTTAAATAGGTTTAAAAAATAATTATTTACATAAGGTATGTATTTTATTACAAGACGTCAACTATTCCAATACATAGGAAATAAAAAAAATTTGTAAAATCTAAGGAGTTTCCTATAGTTTTAAAAATTTTACAGCTTAAACACGTTCTAAAAATAATTGTTTACATGGGTAAACAATATATTTCACTAACGATACATACGAAATAAAAAATTTTGTAAAATTTTAAAAGTTTCCTTTGATTTTAAAAGTTCTCGGGCTTAAATTCATTCTAAAAATAATTGTTTACATGTGTAAACAATATATTTCATATTTAAAGGTGTATAGAAATTGCATTCAAATTAAAATTTAAAACAAATTTATTTTTTTTTTTAACTTACCTGCACATCCTTGGTAAACATATTGTTCGTATGCAATATGATGGCACTAAAATTTCGCACCGTATCGAATTCGAAAACAATTTCAACAGGTTTACCCATTAAGCCGGGGGTATCATTACGCCAGCCAATCCATTCATAACCTAAAAAATAAAAATGAAAATAAATACAAAAAAAATTTTAATATTTTATATTGCTAACTAAGCAACCCTGCTGTTCTAGCGCTTGTCTATAGTTGAATGTAGAAAAAGTTAAATTTTTTTCTTGCCTTTTTTTGTTATAAATTTCAACAGCTACAACAATAACAAAAAAAAGCAACAACATTTAATATAAATAATCTATGGAGGAATTCTACAAGGAGAACCTTAAGTAAAGTTATTTATGCTCTTCTATACTCAATATTCATGAAAAGTAATTTCAAACACGCACCATTATAAATACAGATACAGATACATACATACACGCAAGAATTCCTTTATCCGTGTAACAGAAATATGTATGTATGGGAATGAGTATGAGTATGAGTATGAGTATGAGTATGTGTGTGTATGTTTATGAAGAGCAAACAAACTATAAAAAACAGCATATTTTTTCTACTTTTATTGTAAGAAAATTTATGTTTTTTACATAGTCTAACTGGTTTCTTTACCCACCCAGCCTAACACCCCCCAAATAGCATACACAGAGTAAGGATACAAAGGACACTAAAATTTTGCTGTGAAGAATGAAAGGAGGTTTGGAGGGTGTTTTAACGAAAAACGCTAAAACAAACAAATAAATGTGCGCCATTTGAAAATTATTACCTTAAGAGCGCGACATTTAAACCTTTTTTCCTTTCTTACTTTACTTTACTTGGTATACATAAATACATACATACATACTTATACACATACACCCATACTTTTAAAGGAATTTCTTCTGACATGTATTTTAAGCTTTTTGAAAAACAAGGACCTTAATTTGTTGTTGTTGTTGTTGTTATTTTCATAATATTGTTGCTTGGCATAGAACATTTAAACACTAGCGACAGCAACAGCAATAGCAACAACAACAAATAAAATCATCAACCATTTTATACTATTTCACTCCAGCAATTATAAGCGAAAAGAGAATGAAAATATGGTGCCAGCTCAAGTAAAGAGTTTAATGCTTAAATTATGGTCCTTCGGATAGGGTTAAAGCAAAGCATTTTGGGTAATTTCATATTTATTTTTCCCTTCTTTTCCGAACACCAAAAAACAAAAACAAAAAACAAAATATTAAGTTATAAATTAAAAAAAAGGATATTAAGTTTCGGGCTCTAACACGCATTGCTGACTAATGGCAGGGGGCGGAGGATTGACAGAGAGAGTTTTTATGAAATTCTTCTTCTCGCCAGAACTTTAATAATTTGAATAAATCAATAAAATGTTGGTAAGTTAAAGCAGAATAGAAGGGATTTAAAATAATTTATAAATTTCACGTTGAATTAAAGTTATAGAAAGAATTAGAGAACTATTGAATACAAATTGGTGTTCTAAAATATGTTTCAAATACATGATTGTGTTTTGATAACCCATTCCCATCATTATATATACCTTTTGAGTTTAGTTTTGCAGAGCTCTGTTATAAGGCCGGTAACTAACCTTAGGTTACTCTTTGATATTCTGATGCAAGACGCAAATCTACTTCACCGTAATTACCCAAGAAAAGTTTAGATTTTCTGCAGCAGATTTGATCTGAGAAGAGTCCCCATCTCTCACTATACCCAGTCTAAACATTTTCTTTTATTTTACAGCAAAAGTTCTCACCACTTTAGACGCCTAGAACGCTCCCCTCTTCTTAAGCCCATCTAACTACTTATTGCTACAAATTTGCTTATGACCCGCAGTTCAACAAATGGTAATCCAACTTACCCTACCTGGCTGAGACTCCCTCCTATGTGTAGTTAACCTTACAAAAACTGAGTGCTCGTATAACAGTCTATCAAATATTATCACTATATTCCCTGGTTTGTACCTTCCATAAAAGTTGAACAAATTTTCCAATGCAAGAGGATCCCGTTTTGAACATGCTAGCGAGTCCTCCAATGAGCTCGAAATATTTCGCTTTGGTTCAAAAAACTAGTGCTCCTGTGCCAAAAACTCTTCTCGATACATTCGAGCACATCACCTACTGGGTCCTATTTAAAAAGAGCATAAGGCCTGTAGGCTCTCGTTGTCAAATGTATTTTTATTGCACTGACCGACGAATAGCCAACTACCGGATTTGTTATGTCATGAAGATTCTTCATGATTCTCCCATTAGATATGCTTTCTTACAATAGCCTTCTAAGCTCTAGACTCCACTACCATGTACAATGGATTTAAATCAATCACAGCCACTAGAGTAGTTGAAGGACATGTTTTTATTACCGCAGTTATACCAACTTGAACTTTATCGGGGCCAAATAAGGCAACAAATCAGCATTTCTGCTCAGTAGGGTTTAGCAAGTCCTTTCCAAATCGTTTAAAGCCAATACAATGCTTCCTAATGTGGAAATTTACTTGCGAAGGTCATAAAGCACTTCGTCTAATGAATTTACCGTAGTAGTCTAGTCGTTAGACGACAGCCTGTGGTTTAAACCTCTTCTTAGACATCACGAACACAGAGAAATATGAAGAAAATTTATTCCTTTCGGCATACACGTCTCAGCAGTCATCGCACAAAGTTTCTTATGACACTTCTATACGACTGCACGCAAAATAAAATTCTCATGAAAAATTTCTTACAAATCCGCCGTTCATAGTAGAAGTTATACTGTCCCTTCAATTATGGACAAAAAATTAACACCAAAAACATGGGTGATGTGAGAAGCTAGGTTGCAAACCAATGACCAATTAAGTAAGAAATAACCGGCATAAGGAGCAAGCAATTCACGGTATTAATCATAGCTTTCGTACAAGGAGATAACATTTTTGCCTTTCTTGTCTCGTTGTCCTTTCTGCTTCGACTATGTGGAAAATGATGATGGCATTGGCTTATGTACCTATAAAATAAAGCTGTTACAAGAACTTAAGCTAATTGACAAACGGTTGCGTTCAACTTTTTGCTGATTGGGTTCGTTACATCAATTTTAATTGACTGTTTGGTGTAGTTAACACACTAGCGGCATTGTCTGTCTTTAGTTCTTTCGAAATGAGTAAGAGACCGCATTTACGTTGTATGAAGCTAGGTAGGTAGGTAGAGGTGGCTGCCCATCCAAGAAAAATTTTTGGATGGACTCACTTAGGCCGCATTGTGCTATCACAGTCATCCGTTATCCCCTAGTCTCGAAACCACTCGGAGCTCCTGATGAAGCGATTCATGCTGTCAATGACAATCCTTGACAGTTCCTCCAGATCATCCATGTAGTAAGTACCCAAGTACTTCTTCTTCCTTTAGCAAAGAGCCAGGCATGTACCCAGCAGGTGAGGGACAGTCTCCTCTTCTTCCTTATCTGTGCAGCTTCTGCAGAAGTCGTTAGCAAGGTGTCCAAGACCAATGCACCTCGCATGCGTACCCATAATTCAATGCCCCATAATGACACCGACAACTACACTGAACGCGCCTCTGTGGAGTTTCAGTAGATTCATTGTGCATGACCAATGATTATTACAATCCTTCAATCAGGATTACAACCTAGCTTCTCACACCACTTATGTTATGTTCGTTAATTTTTTTATACATGAGTGGCGGGACCTACAGTTTAAAGTCGTCTTCGAACGACAGATTTTTGAGAAACTTTTAATGGCCATTTTTATTTAATTTCAGAATTATTGCCACAAATCAGCTGAGAGGAAGCCGCCGAAGAAATATTTATTCATATTTCATTTTGTTGGAGATGGCTGACCTGGTGTTGGAATCGAGGCCTTATGTCTAATAAAACAACACACTACCTACTAGACTATGGCGACTATTAAAACTATTTTATTATGGAACTTTTTTTAATTTCACTAGGAAGTAAATAAAAAGAAAAAAATCGATTCCACTAGGCGTAGCGTAATTTCATCACTTATTCATCACTTTTTTTAATCCGTCCAACACGTTCGCTTTAAGCCTTAGCCTTTAAGTATGCAGTCAAGTTCATTTCACTTTGAACTTGTTATTTAGCAGCTAACGGCTTATGCTTTTAAAACTATTTTCTGTTGGCATTTTTATCTCTCAATCTCTATTTGGCTATTATCGTACTCTTATTTCAAGGTTGTTGTACATTACGGTTTTTATGATAATGTCTTCAGACCAGACATACAGACAGACAGACAGTTCAGACTAATTTAAGTATGTACTCGTATGTATGGAGACGAGTTGAATCGTATTGAGTTCAGTTGAAATGTTTTAACCATGGTATACGGCATATCGGCAGCAGCAGCAGTAAATACTGAAAAATATTTATTTATTCAACTAACCATGTTTATTTGCAAACCATTCGAAAGAAAACTTTTTTGCCGTTTAGAAATAAATTCAGTAAAGAAATGCTTAGGGAGGGTGAGGGGTAGGAGAAGACAGAAAATAAAACTTTTCTACTTAAAATGTAAAGTTTACAATAATTTTTGATTATTGGCACAATGCCAAATGAAATCGATGAAGTTCTTACAATTCCTGTTTATTTTTTCATGGTTTTTTTTTCCCAGTTTTTCCGTAGTCTTCCTCTGTACAGCTAAAGCTATGCCATATTCCTGTCATTTAATGTTAAAGTCTTGTTGTTGGGGTTGCAGCTAAAAGGGGGAGACTCAAGGCCCATAAACAGACATGTATCTCTCTCTCTCTCTTTATTTTCCCTCTCTTCCTCTTTTAGCTGTGCGTATATTCACACTTTTTGTGGCGGAAGTTTGTCTATACAAGGGAAATTTGAAAAATTTTCAAAATAAGCATTGAATTGAATGCCAGTGTTGCCATAAATTATCATATTGGTAGCATTTAAAATAGCTAAAGCAGTAGTACTACAAAATTACTGAATATTTTTGTGTTTTTGTTGTTTTTTTAAACAAAAGTTTTGGTTACCATTCCCCCTTGTTCTCATTGTCTTGGCTATTGAACTTCATTTATTATGGCGCTGTTCATTTGGTATTATTTTTCATGCAATTCGCTGTTTTATTACTGGGGTTTTACTTGCCTGCTTGCCTGCTTCCTTGTTATTCCATTCTGCCGAAAGAATGCCAAACAAATACTCCAAGTATTTATAATAATTTTTTTTTTCGCTCGGGTTTATTGATGAGGAAATTATTTATTTACCAAACGGGTAAGACTCACACCAAAACAACGGAAAAAAATTTTAATTTTGGCTTCAAAATACAAAGCAGACTGTTGGCAACATTTTCCATAATTTCAGGCGAAAGTTGCAATAAGAGAAGACAAGAACGGCAGGCAGGCAGACAAACCGCCAAACTTTTAAGGAGTCTAGAGGAGTTAGACAGTTAGACGGAATATTGTCAGCTGTAAGGATGTTAATGTAAATTCCCTGTTATTTATGGTATTGAATCATTTGAAAAGCTATCAAATGTTTTATTTTAATAACTTTTTCTCTTCTTTTTTTTATTTATAAAGGACAATACAATGTACCAGGAAAACATTAACAGCTAAAAACTTGTTAATGTACTATTGATGTCACTTTCATTCTTTTATTTCTTCGTTTCTTTTCTTCTCTTTTAAATACAGCTTGGATTATTTGCATGTTTTTTACACAGTCCTTTAAGGCATGAAAATCACAACAGAAAATATTTTTTTCCAGTTTTTCTTTCTTTCGGATCGATTAAAAAATATACAAAAATAGAGCTGACATAACAAAAAAAGTATTTGAAACTCTTCATAAAACTTTTCTGATAATCTTTAGTTATTTATCAACGAAAAGAAAAAGGAATTTTGAAGGAAAGGAAAATTAAAAAAGATGATAATTTAAGCGTTAATAATTCAAGGTATTGGCATTCATTTCTTACTGTAGTTGCCATTACCTTTCCTTTAGTTGGGATTACGTTTAAGCTTCTCACACCAATTTGTTAATCGTAATTTGTTAACTTGAGAGTAGCATTTTCATGGTAACTTATTTACCCGCAGATATTTCGCCAAAAGACGGTTGGAAGCAGAGATAAGCAATGAGTATTCAAAAACATGAGTAGATTCGAATCATACTCATAATTTCTGATACTTATACGCATTCATACTTATTTTAATATCATACTCATACTACTCATATTCAAAGTTTGAAGTATCATACTTAACAATACGCATGATGTTGTTGATTTCTACTCTCCTTTACTCAACATTTACAAGAATCACAAAATAAGTATCATTCGCGTACGAACACTAAAATACTCACTAGAAGGTTGTGTGTTTGCTTTGTAAATGCAACAACAACTAAGACTGTAAATTTTGATGAATGATTCGAATCATTCGAATGAGTATTATAAGTATTTTTCTAAATTTATGAATCTGAATGAGTAGGCGTATTAATCAAACATATTTCGAATGTTTTGAGTTTGACGTCAACGTTGTACTCATACTCATTGTAACCTGGACTTCTAAATTAACGTTTTACGTTTAACGTAGTACGAATGAATCAGAGTAGTTGAATTTAAATACTATTGATCACTCATACTCGAAATTTCATGAGTACTTATGAGTAGCGAAAACAGAATTCATTGCTGACCTCTGGTTGGGAGCAGATTGTCGAAAGAAATATTTTTTACAATTCCTTTTTCATGTGTTACTTAAGGGGTCTCGTCAAGTAAACTAGCACGATAGGTACTATCCCAGGTCAAACATCTTCAATGGAAAAAAAATTAATAATATTACAGCCCTGCAAATTTGGAAAATTCAAAATGGCGGTCGAGGTTTATAAAAATTAATCAGATTTACTTGACCGAGGTCGAGGTTTATAAAAATTAATCAGATTTACTTGACCGCCATATTGGATCCGCCATTTTGAATTTTTTAAATCTGAATGAAGATCTGTAATCAGCGACCTCAAAAACCCTTGAGTAACAATTGTCAAGTAAATCTGATTAATTTTTAAGGACCTCCGTAATGTGTTTCTTTTTCCCTTGCACCCCTTGACATAAACCCACCCCCTACTTTAAGGATGCATGCAAACAATTTGGCTTTGGGCTCATTTTGAAGAGCAAAGATCAATTGTCAATTTCTGACAATAGCGATGGCTCTAGCACGATATAGCTCTATAATGTTTCAAAAATGGCCAAAAACGCTATTTTTAGGGGTTTCAACCCCCTTTTTCTCGAAAACCTGACGTGAAACCAGAAAACCAGATTCGTGTTCAGCGCACAAAATGCCTTCGGAAACACCTGGAGCAATCTTATTTGCTTACATTCATACATACATAATCGGCTATAATAACCCTTCAGTCAGAATTACGATCCAACTTCCAATTATTTTGTGTATGTTAATTTTATACATGAGTGGCGGGACCTACAGCTTAAAGTCGATTCCGAAAGACAGATTTTTTGGTATAATTTTTCATGGCAATTTTATTTACTCTCAGAGTTTTTGTGAGAAATCTGCTAAGGGGATGTCGCCTCTCATATTCATATTTCATTTTTTTCTGGCTGTTTGAAGCTGGGCCACATGTCTAATAAGTCAACACACTATATATTAGACTACGGCCTTGGCTTATCAAATCCAAGGCTTGATTACCCAGCACGGAAAGGGTAAGTGGACCAAAACTTGATAACAAAACTGTTTAACTCGTGGAACATTGTTTCTATTTGCTGCATACGGAAAATTTTGATGTTGTGATAAAAGTAGTTCTAACATTTGATTCCTGTTGCCATATGTCTTCCTTAGGCCGTGAAGTCGCTGTGGTCTAGTACGTAGTGTGTTGGCATATTAGACGTGAGGCCTCGGTTCAAATCCCAGTTCAGGCATCTCCAACGAAACGAAAAATGAAAAACACTTCTTAGGAGACTTCCGCTCAACGGATTTCTGATAAACAAAATAAAATTGCCATGAAAAGATTCAGAAAAATCTGTCGTTCGGAGTCGACTTTAAACTGTAGGTCCCGCCACTCGTGTATAAAATTAACACACACAACAGAAGTGCTGAGAGAAACTAGGTCGTAATCCTGACTGAAAAATTGTAATGACCAATTATGTTATGTATGTATGTCAACAGTTTTGTTATCAGGTTTCGTCTCGCTCATCCTTATCTCATATTTTATTTTGTCTGACCTGTGGTTTAATGCGTGGCCTCACCCCGAGTGGCCAACACACTACCTACTAGACTACATGGACTACGAGCTTAGCATATCTAATCTAAGACTTTAGTACACTTCTAGGTAAGGGTGAGCGGTTGAGTAAGGGTGAGTTGTAGCCCCACCATTCGATTCCTGTTGCCATATAAACAATGAACTTATGGGGCCTTCTATTTATTTTTCCTTTTTTTCTGTAGGTATCACTTTTGTTGCTTGGTGTACTTACTTTCTTTCTTCGCTTACTTTATTCGTTTTGAATTTTTTTATTTGATTTTCAAATTTTTTTAATTGTTGATGCAAAAACCGAAAGTTTTCCTACTCAAACATATTTAATTTGTGCAGAATATAATGAATGCACTTACCTTTACCGAAACCATGTATATCCGTGCGGAAATTATCTTTGCCCTTTTGTCCATCCACCAGTTGACCGAGGCCATCAACATAACGATCGCCTTGCTCATAGCCGTCATAGGTTTTATCTGATAAATCGACTTCCATGCCACGTTGGACACCCTTCGGTATGCTATAGGAAACAATGCCCTCTGGAATAGCAAAAAGAGAAGAATTAAGAAAACAAGGGACATTAATAAAATGGATCTATGCAGAGTTACTTATAAATAAAATGAAATGAAAAACAAATGAACTTTAAATTAAAAACAATAAAAAACCCGCGGCCATGATTTCTGTGTTTTATTACAAATTGTTTTTGGGGGGGAGGAGAGAGGAAACAAACGAGAAGTAATTTTTTTAAATGGTAATTTGAAACTATTTTCAAAAAAAGGAACATATGCTCTAAAAGTACAAGGCTGAGGGATGTATGTTTCACTCCAAAAAAAAAGAAAAAAACAAGACCAAGACAAACGACTTACATATTGCATGGAGATATTGAAGTTCAACATGATAATGGTGACGATGGCGATGACGATGACGATTTTAAGGCGCGTTGTATTTGTTTAATTCAATGGATTGTATTTTTTTCTTTTTCTGTCGTTTAATAGCTTTAGTTTTTTTAGTATTTCTTTGTATTTCATTTCAGTTTTAGTTTTAATTTGTTTAAACATTTATTATAACACACACATCCTTTTAGTTTCTTTGTATGTCTAGTCGCATATCATATTTCCTTTGAATATTGAATTTAAAATGAATAAATTTTTGTCTCTTTATTGTTAAACCAGGGCTTTTTTATTTGTTTCGTATACATTTCGAACAATTTCGAACTGAAAAAGGGGGAAAAAGTTTTCGTATTGTATTCAGCGTACGAAATATTTCAATGTCATTGGAAATTTATGTAAAATTGATTTGTTTTTCCTTCTTTCAGTAATTAATTTAATTAGAAATTTCTAATACAATGACAATGAGAACATGATTCATGCTGAAGAAGGCGGAACAATTGTTACAATTTAAGATTTTTTCGAAATGCCTTCAATATAGTATACTAAGGTTGTATATAATCTAAGCCTGTAGTTCAAGTTATGTTCTTCCTATAAAACCTGTAATCTTAGATTGCCCGCCTTTGATAAAAGCAAGTCCAGAGACCAGACAGTTCACAGTAAATTTGCCAAAAAATGGGTTTTCAGATTACAGGCAACAATGACGTTACCTGGTTGTATAAATCTTTTAAAAACGTATTGAGAGATAACTATAGCATCTGCTCGTAGCAGTAGTAGTAGTAGTAGTAGTAGTACTAGCAATAGTATTAGCAGTAGTAGTAGTATTAATAGCAGTAGTAGTAATAGAAGTATAGTAGTAGTAGCATTAGTAGTAATAGAAGTATAGTAGTAGTAGCATTAGTAGTAATAGAAGTATAGTAGCAATAGTAGATGCAGTACTGGTAGTAGTAGTATCAATAGTAGTAGTAGCAGTAGTAGTAGTAGTAGCACTAGGAATAGTAGCATCAATAGTAGTAGTAGTGGCAGTAGTAGTAGTAGTAGTAGCAGTAGTAGCAGTAGTAGTAGTAGTAGTAGCAGTAGTAATAGTAGTAGTAGCACTAGTAATATTAGTATCAATAGTAGTAGTAGTAGTACTAGTGGTAGTAGCAGTAGTAGTAGTACTAGTAGTAGCAATAGCAGTAGTAGTAGTAGTACTAGTAGTAGGAGTACTAACAGTAGTAGTACCAGTAGTAGGAGTACTAGTAGTAGGAGTACTAGTAGTAGTAGTACTAGTAGTAGTAGTAGCAGTGGTAGGGTAGTAGCAGTGAAGACTAAATTCAGATTCAATATAAGAATCTGTGCTCCATCCCTTAACTGTACTAGTCATCTGTGCCCATCAACTAAGACATTATTTGCTATCGTTATATGGCCATCCTCTAACCTTCCAGTAAAGCCGGGGCCTGATTTGGTGATAGAAAGTCAATGCAATTAAATCCTAGCCCAACCTGTATAACAGACATGCTGCAATCTGCTGAACACAGTAGGCTGTGTTATATATTAAGGGTTATGATATTAAAATTTCTTATAAGCTGCCTGACCGTTGCAATTTTTTCAGGCGGTATCCATGACGGCCAAATCATTCAAATCATTTTTCTACGGAATACAGGCCAATGGTATAACATTAGAAATTGCGTTACTAATGAATTGGCCATGGACGGTAAGGAGCTTAAAACATCCAACATGTTGCACAGCATAGGTTAAACTGTGTATTATTTAGTCATTTTATAGGGAGGCTCAAATTCGTTGGCAACAGTAATACGCGGTATTTCTTGGTCAAATAGATCCGTGAAGACTTTTTCCTACAAAGAAGGCAATGGACAGGACTGGGCGTCTATTTATAAGTATTAGACACCAAACTCTGCCTCAGGCTATTGAACCTTTGTAAAAACGGTCCAAAGCGATCAAAGAATGTGTCGTCTGAGATCTACTTACGGAACACTTTGAATGTAATAGAAGTAGATAATAATGAATGCAGAACATATGGTGAAAATTTCCAAACAATGGAACTCTTTTTATTTCAGCTTTTTTATTTCATTACAGATTTTGTGATTTAGTTATATGCCTCAAAATTCTTATGGTCACCTCAATATACTTCAATCTACTTATTTACATACTCTACCTACACATTGTTACTCAAGGTGCATATATTGTGAAGATTGATACCAAGAAATTAATTGGACTTGTCTTAGAAGGTCTGAGGTTGCTTAGATTATATTCTGTTCTAAATTAAGCAACAGATGAATATCTTCTATATGGGAGTTGAGTGTCTATTGACTAACCAATAAACAAAAAATTATGTTCCAGCTCCCCCAGATTTTTAAATTTATTTAAAAATAAAATTGCCGCAAAATATTTAATCGGAATTAAAGGACTCCACAATTTTTTTTTTAAATATTTCGTTTCTTTTCAGCAAAAACAAAAAACCGTAGCAGACTAATTAATAGAAATTAAGAAAGCCTTACAAACAACGACTAATTTTTCTAAAACGAATAAAAAAATTTAAAGTTTTTTCTCATTTCAATGTTTAATTTTGTAAACAAAACAAAAAAAAAACGAAAACTGTTTTGAAGGTTTTCAGTTATTTTTTCCACCATTTTGTTTATAAATATTGCGTGCAGACATTAAATCAGACAATAACCTGCCGCCAATGTCGTTGTTTTGAGCAGATCTACCAATTTTTGCTTGTTTTCTTTCATTTTTTTCATTATTTTCCTTTGCTTTCCCCTTTTACCTTTCAGAAAAAGGTTAGTTTTTTTTTTGGGTGAACAATAGCTCAACGTTTTTATTACAACTAAATGGCGCCATATATTATAATACTTGGCATGCAATTGTCCTGGGTTTTTTAAATACCAGAACTTTTGTATAAAAAATGAGGAAAATGTAGAGACCTGCCCTATTCAGTAAATCATGTTCATGTTTTTGATGGCAGACACAAATTTCGCCAATAGACAGAAATAATAATTACCCGATTAGATGTGATTGCGAAAAAAACGAGAATAAAATGAAATGAAATGAAAAGAACATGCAAAATGGCTTTTTAATTGCATAAATCATCATAAATCATATGTTTTTATAAAACATTTGTGAAACATATCGTAAAATACGCCAATATTAGCGCATATTATTCGGTTCTTTTGGATCCGTACAAGAGATTCGTGAATAGGATCGATTCATTGTGTGCTTTCTGGAAAAGGAAAAGCAAAGAAGTTAAAAAATTGAGACATATCAGCTATTTGTAGAAAGCATAATAAATCTGAGAAAGGTGAGAATACAAGCTCACGACAGAGACTCTAAACACTCACAAAAAAAATATACCAGGGTACTTAAAGTACTTCAACCTCTTCTAATAAGAATGATGTCCTATCAACCAAATTTCCTACAAGAATCCATTTCATATACCCGATCTCTGTCAGCTATATCTGACATTCAAACGTTTCGTAAAAAAATTGAATTTCTAGTCTCCTGTTGGGCTTCTTGGACTCCCTAATCAGACCAGATTTACTACCATCGTTATATCTATGACCTAGCTCCTCACACCACTTATGTTGTGTGTGTTTATTTTATACATGAGCGGCGGGATCAACAGTTTAAAGTCGAGTCCGAACGACAGATTTTTTAGAAACTTTTCATGGCAGTTTCATTTGCTCTCAGAGTTCTTGCCAGAAAACTGCTGAGAGGAAGACGCCAAAGAAATATTATTTCATATTTTCGTTTTGATGTCCGACCTGGGGTTTGAGCACGGGCCTTACGTCTAATAAGCCAACACACTACCAACTAGACTACGTCGACTTCATACAGGTAATAGATTGGAAAATTATAATCAACAATTACATCATCAATCCACGGAGAGAATCCATTCAAAGAAAGTGCATAAGCCATCTCGTTTAAAGGAATATCACTATGCTTAGAAACGCCACAGAGAGACTCACAGTTACGGTTGACTGTCAACGAAAATTATAGAGGAATCTGTATTCGAAAAACTGCAAATATCACCGTCTAAAGAATGCTCTGAATCTGCAGGGCGATATCATCAAAAATGAGTATCTACTACCCAGAGATAAACACGGTCATATAGTAGGGGTTTAATAGTAGAACTCCTGTCCCTTCTCTACTCCTCAGCAGTGAAGACATGTTCAGAGTATCAGAGTGACGGTTTTTTTCTCCTCAGACGTGTGGCACTACGAAACCCACAACGCTTAGTATCTCGAAACTACAGCAGGATGTATATGTCTGTTCTTTATGGCAGTGAGCCATGTTTTTCTTATTTTTTTCTAAATTAAGTTCAGAAGTCTGCGTTCTACTTTTCGTTTCTACGAGTCTCCATCAGGTGTCTTATCTACGATTTCTATGAACCTTCCTTATGATTTCAGGCTCATTTTGGTAATAATTTCGATAAGTTGCTGGGTGATTAGAAATTTGTTTGGATTTTCTGTCGATATTTACAATATTCGCTGCTATGTATAGCGAGGAAACATACCATAGAGACTCCCGTGTCATTGAAATGTCTTCCACCTAGAAGGCAAGGTTGTCTTTGCTACGATTGAATGGCTGCACAGTAGAAAAAAAATTTCCGATAATAACCTCATGTACTCAGGCAGCCACAAAAATCTTTTTTTCTCCAAGAAATAGTGAATATCTTAAAGATCTCCATTGTTGGGGTAATGATGTACCCAGAAACTATGTGGCGGACGTACCACTGGCCAGCACTGCTACCAGACTGAAGGATTCTTTTGGGGTTTGTGCATTTCAATGATACGTGCGTAGAAGTAGGACCTGTTCGACTACTAGGCTGAGGGGAAACGAAACATTTAAAATTTCTTTCTCCACTGAGCATTTACTCTGAGGTCTCTCTTTTTTAACACGGAGCAAGATGGAGTGACCGCCTGTCACTTAAAGTGTTATTTTCCTAAGAGTGCAAACGTGTGCAGATTTTTGGCAGAAACTCTGGGAGTAAATAAAAAATTGTCATAAACTATAGGTCCCGCCACTTATGTGTATAAAAATTAAAACGCACACAACATAAGTGGTGTGAGAAGCTAGGTCGTAATCCACGCTGAAGGGATGTAATGACCAATTATGTATGTGTGGTAGCACAACAGATTGACTTAAGTGGTAACCTCACGTGACTGTGTGTAGTAACGCCAGGTTAGTAGAAAAAAAGTACTTTTTAGTGTGTGTTTTTTATTGGGTACTTTTTTCGATAGTACCATAGCAGTACTTTTATGGCATTTTTTGCACGCAAAAGTTTGGAAATTTCTTTTATTATCAAAGCAACTTTAAATTTGTATTTCTATGTGGATCCGAAGACTAGAAACAAAAAAGTACCTCTTTTGAAAATATATTTAAAAAGTACCAAAATTGTGTAATTACTCGATAATAACAAAACAAATCCCTTTAAATGACTATACATGGCCAAAATAAAACTGACTGCCATCTATGTTTAGAATACGAGTATGATAAGCATAGGTGATTATTTTAATGCCGTAATTATAAAAAACAAGGTTTAGGGCTCTTGTTTAACTTGATAACAAAATATACAAAATAACTGAACATGTTTCATTAGAAGTCAGTATTGAAATAATTTTTTTTCTGTTGGTTTGTAAGGACATGTCATTTGAGTATCATTAACTCTGCCTTATGCTTCATCAAAACAAGCTGACTATGCCATATAAATATGGTATGTATTCGTATGTATGTATGTATAGTATGAATATAATTGTATTGTATTGTAAAAACCTTGCATTATTTCATATGCAAATTAATCAAGATAACACGTTATTCTCGTGTATCCTTCGCATATCCTTCGACAAGTGAATACAAAAAAAAAGTATTTTTTGTTTCTCTTTGCGTTTCATATTGTTTACACAGGTAAAGTAAATGGTAAATGGGTAGATGATGATGATGGCAAATAATCGTAATAATTTTATGATGTTGTAAAACGTGCCTAATGTCACTAAACAAAAATATATAAAACAACAACAATATAACAACAACAATAGGAAAAAAAGTACCAAGAATTTTATATGAATGTTGTTTAGAAATGTTATACACTTGCATGCTCCTGGTTGGCTTCTGGTCTGGTCTGGTTTTAAAAGGAAAACCATGTAAAGGTATTCGTTTTGTTTCGTTTTTTATTTTCTTCTTTTAAATGTTGCCTTTATTTTGTGCCACAACTCATAATTTTAAAGGATATAAAAACGAAGTGTTATAAAAAAGAGAGAAAAGTCAAGCTCTAGCAAATGTTTATCATTTAAGGACTAAGACAGTGGGCGTGTAAGGGTTCTAAAAGTGGATTTTTAAAGCGAAAAAAAGGTAGGAAGCTACTAAAAGTGTGTTTAAACAGAAGATTCATGAAAGAGATAAAACTCTTACACAAAAGAAATTATTTGAGAATAAATAACTCAAAAGAAGAGGAGATAAAAATTGTGCCTCAAAATAGGATAAACTACACTACAGGATACGCAAAGAGACGAAAATAAAATACATACAAATAAAAAGAAAAACTAGCTTCCAGCGAAGAAAGCTTCCAAAAATATTATTTTATTTTAGAACAGAATATTGGCCTACGTTTCACGTTTATTTCAGTCTAACTTTGGTTCTGTAACTTGACAAGAAATAAATAAATGTACAGTTTTAACGCGCTTTTACTCCCGATATCAGGCAATTCTATGGTGTATCAGAATATCAAAATTGTTTAATCATGTTTGTTGTTTGTTCAATACGTTGTATATTAGTTACACACATAACATACATACATACATAACATTTCAACCCTTTGGTCAGGATTACGACCTAGTTCCTAATATTACTTATGTTGTGTCCATTAATTTTATACATGAGATCTACAGTTTAAAATCGACTCCGAACGTCATGGCATTTTTATTTACTCCCAGAGCTTTTGTCAGAAATCTGCTGAGACATGTTTGAACCGTGTCTAATGAGACAACACAGTACCTACTAGAATATGGCGACTTCTCTGTGATGCTATCACCTTTCATTGAATTCAAAAGGCGCTGGAAGGCTCTTCTAGTCCAAGCCACCCAGACTCTCCCGCATTTGTTCTTTCTTAAAATCGATGTATATGATAGCCTTTAATATCAAAAGATCGTTTTGATAGAAATCGATTCTAAGCAACCCTTACGTTAGTTTTACACTGTCATAAATACATCAAGACTGTAATATTTGAAGTTCGTATTCGTTTGATCATAAGCCAAGCTCTTTGGGAATAGCGGCGTAAGATGTTTAATACGAATCATTCGCATTCAATTATCAAGCAGTTTGCTGATGGGATAGTACAAATAGGATCGAAGTATATGTGAGATAGACTCATAAGCTGCTTCTAGTGTTCTGTCAATGTCCCGAAGTATAATTTTGGATCTCTCGGTCATATTCTAATGATGGTGAGAACACTCTTTAATGACGTTAATCTCTTTTGATTAACTGGCACAACGTCGCATTACGGCTTTTACATTATTGTGCTATCGCTATTGGAAAAAATTGTCCTCGAGTGAATCACATATTTCGACGAAGAACACATCATTCTCTGGTCTATTAGCGACTGTATCGCGCAATATATTACAGAAAAAATTGTTTCTACAGCCGCATTATCCATGGCATACTTAATTTATCATTACATATCATTGGTAAGAATTACGACCTAGTTTCTCATGCCACTTATGTTGTTTGTTGATTTTATCCTTACAGTTTAATGCTTTCCATAGGAATTTATACCCTTTTAAAGTTTTAACTGGTAGGCTGGTAATATTTTTCATATTTCTTCGAGATTTCAGACTACTTGTCTAGTAACCCAACGTACTACTGAGACGACTAGAGACGACTAATCTACGGCGACTTAAACCCGAAGTAACATAACGTTCATAAATATTTAAATATTGCTTCCACTTTATTTCGTACAATGCATGAGTAGGGTATCCCCTCTGGTTGATAGTGGTTGGTCGTATAAAAAAACAACTCAATAACCCTGCTTTACAGACATTTAACTCGTACCCTTCTTACATGAGATTCTCAATTGCATGGATTTCTGCTGGACGACCTAGACGTATGGGCTCATGCTGAACTGTTTACATGAGATTCTGAATCATCATATGGACTCATGCTGGCCTTCTTACATGAGATTGTCAATCAGGTGGACTCATGCTGGACTTCTTACATGAGATTCTTAGCCTTATGGATTCATGCTAGAATTCTTACATGAGATTCAAAATGGACTTCTTAAACGAGATTCTCAATCAATGGACTCCTGCTGGACTTCTTACATTAGACTTTCAACCATATGGACTCATGCTGGACTTTTTGCAAAGACTGCACGTCTGGTAATCGTTTTAAACGGGCGAAAACTTTTAAAGGCCTCAAGAGAATATCCCGTATGGTGATATGAATGCAGAAGCTACAGACTTCTTACATGAGATTCAAAATGATGTGGACTCTTGCTGGCCTTCTTACATGAGATTGTCAATCAGGTGGACTCATGCTTGACTTCTTACATGAGATTGTCAATCATATGAACTTCTGCTGGATTTCTTACACGAAATTCTAAATCATATGGACTTAAGCTTGACTTCTTACATTAGATTGTCAATCATATGGACTCTTGATAGATTTCTCACATGACATTCTCAAGCGCATGGACTCATGCTGGACTTCTTGCATGAGATTTTCAATCATATGCACTCCTGCGGGACTTTTTGCAAAGACAGCACGCCTGGTCATCGTGTCAAATGGTCGAATCGCTTTAAAGGCCTCAAGAGAATATCCTGTATGATGATTCGAATGCAGTATGTATGCTGTAAAGTCGCCGTAGTCTAGTAGGTAGTGTGTTGGCTTATTAGATGTTAGGCCATGGTTCAAATCCCAGGCCAGACATTTCCGAAATGAAAAAATATTTCTGCGGCGAAATCTGCTCAACAGATTTCTGGCAAAAACTCTGAGTATAAAAGAAGATTGTAATGAAAAGTTTCTCAAAAAATCTGTCGTTCGGAGCAGACTTTAAACTGAAGGTCCCGGCACTTGTGGATAAAATTAACACACATAACATAAATGGAAGGAGAAGCTATGTTATAATCCTGACTGAAGGGTTGTAATAATGTAATAATGTGTGTTGTGTGTTTATTTTTACGTTATCGAGCAAGGTACTCTACAAAAAGCAAGTCTATCACGGGATATAAAATGCAATAGCTTTTCTTTTATGAGAAAATAAAAGACTCCAAAATATAATCGTTTTTTAAAAACGATTATAAGTCCTTTAACTGCGGTTCAATGAAATTATTTTTCGTTAAACTTTAACTATCAATAGCCATTAAATATTTCCTATTTGTAAAAACAAAAATTACTACTTAATTATGAACCTGGTTTGGTGTTGTTTTACATTTTTTTTTGTTTAATTCCATATTCAGCAATTAGATTTTAATTGCCTTTAGTTGTGTTTTAATATTTACTTTTATTGTTTACCTATCAAAAAAAGGACACCATTTTTGATTCTTTTTTGTTCGTATAATGTTAACTTAATTACATTATAATTACCACAAAATACAATATTTAATCTAATTAACCATAATTACTATGAAAATACTTTACTTTATGAAATTGTATAGAAATTAGTCCTTTTTTTGTACAAAATACGAGTACATGCAGGGATAATAAAACGGCACACGACATGTGTTAAATTCAACAACAAAAACAAATTTAAACGATTGAAAAACAAGAATAAAAACTAATAATAATGAGACATTAATTTCAAGGATATTAAATATTTAATCATAAGTATTGAATGTAATTGTAAAAGGATATAGGAGGTCATAGAATGTTACATACAAAACATTTTAAAATGTGTGTTACTTAAAAAGGTACCTAGGAAGGTACTTTTTCTTTAAGCTTGTAGTACAAAATACTTTATTATATTTTCCCAATTTAATAAATGCCAGTTTAGATAAGGCCTATGCTGCAAAGAACACAGGACTCGGTATACATGAGAAGCTGATATGCAATGTTCAACTTTGTCATGGTGGAAGTTCTGAGAATGTCGGGTATTAATCGGAATACATACATACATATATAATTGGAACTTACAACCTTTCTGTCAAGAATACGACTTAGCTTCTCTTATCACTTCTGTTGTATGTGGTAATTTATGACATGGATGGAGGGACCTACAGTTTAAAGTCGACTCCGAACGACAGATTTTTGAGGAACTTTTTCATGGCAATTTTATTTACTCTCAGAGTTTTTGGCAGAAATCTGTTAAGAGAAATCTGTGTTCGTTTTACTGGAGATGTCTGACCTGGGATTTGAACCGTGGTTTCACGTCTAATAAGCCAACAGACTATCTACTAGACTACGGCTGCTTTAATCAGAATGGCATTATTTGTCTAGTTGCTTACGTGCGCACACGAACTGTTATCAGCGTTCAGTGGTGCAGTTTGTATGGATGGTTCTGACAGTAAACGAGGCCAGGACGAAGGCAATGCTGTCAATGGATGGGTGAGGATATGTTCTCTGCTTACGATCCACAACTGTACCATCGATCTTTACCTTGTCATCGCTATTATGATAAGAAAAGATGTCAGTCAGGAAATCAAGCGTAGTACCACTCTTGCCAACACATGTGATTATGGTTTCAATAGGTAATCGAATATCAGAGACCTCTCTCGTGCCACGCAGTTATTTTTCTACAAGCCACATAATCACCCGGCTTCTTTGTGAACCAGAAGCATTGTCTGTGTCACCCAACGATGAAGCACACTTTAGGCAAAAGTCAGAAATTACTTGCGAATATGAATCAAAATTAAACTTTGTAAGCTTTTCAACGACACATATGATGGTCACCGAATTTGTCCTACAGATGAAAGAGAAAGTTAAGTCAAGACGTAGAGGAGGATATTGTCTGCATTGGAAGGATCAAATTCTGTAAATGTAACAGACGAAGGCACACGCTAAGCAAAAGTCAAGGGCCAAGATAGGCAGGAATCAGACAAACGGGTTATTTAGTTCAGTTAACTAAGCTTGAAATCTGAATTCAGACCAATAGATCTGAATAGACCGATACTATGTCTTCATAAGACTTTAAAGCTATCTAAAGATGCTTTAAAGTTACGGTCCATCAAGAAAAGTTCTGCATATGAAAGTATTCTGCTTCGTACTACAAACTTAAGATCAAACGTGTAGGCATACTGAAAAGAGAGTTTGAATGGATCGAACAAAGTTAGGATTGAACAGCAACATTACAGTATAACCAACAATGTTCCAGTTGTCCTTGATTTTGATGAACATTTTGAAGCACTGCTGCAACACAATAGCTAGATCGTTCGCTAGAGATCGAGATTTTTTTTTGCGGGAACGAGGGAAAATTTTTATGCATTTATGATGGTCGTCACCAGACATGATATGTCGGACTCTCCCACTGGGTATACCGACTAAAAACCCGCCTTGTCTCCTCACCGCGGAATCATTCCACCTCGGAACCACGGTTGTATTACGAGGTGTACCCCTTTTCTGGCATATGTTCCAGTTCCATCATCCTCAGCCTGCGTCCAGGCTCCGCTCTATTCTCATTCTGCTGCGTCTAGGTCAAATTTCTTCCTTCACAGGACGTGCTCTACAAAGTGCTTTACTGCGTTCCAGCTCTCTCTACTATTTATCATTTTTAGCACGACGTTTGTAGGGCTAATGACGCCGATTTCAGCTTCGAGTCGCTGACGGCTTTCGGCCCATCGACGACAGTTGAAAAAAGTGTGTTCGGAATCATCTAACGTTTCTTTCTCTTCATAGATACAGAATGGCGAGCGGCATTTACCAATGCGATGCAGGTACTCTCTGAAATATCCGTCACCGATCAGCATCTGGCTAGAGATCGAGATAGATAATAGAGAAACATGATAGGATAATGATGATTTGTCATATCCTTAAAGACCCAATGCCTAATAAGGTGTTCCAACCGTGTACGGGAGGAAAAGATACAAACGCTCTTTAACGACAGCTCCTGTGTAGTTGGAAAGCTATACTTGATGAAAGGAGTGATAGAGAGAAGAGGAGACTTTTCTCAATCCGGGCTGGTTTGGTGGTGAAGAAATGTAAATCTTGCCTCAGGTTTTCAAGAAGTAGCCGGTTTTCTTACCACGCATTGCAGACTCAAAGAATATTTGTTGAGACTAGTAAATGCTTCAACCTCAATAAGTAGACTCAGTGATGGAGAAAAGGAATCATTGGGAAACATTGCTTGAAACGAGGGTGGCGTAAACCCACTTCAAAAGGAAATACCCGGCTGCATATCAAGCACGAGGTAGAGAATTATTCTTATATACACCAAGAATTATCCACAGGTTTGACAGGGCAACAGAACTGTGGGCACCCTGAGCGCCTATATATGTTGATGGTAGTATAATAGATCTTCTTGCCGAAGTATTTCAGTTCGGTTAGGTTAGGTTAGGTCGGAGTGGTAGCTCTGATATCACAAAGCTCACTTGCGCATGCATAGCGGCCTGTTGTGATGCCACGGATGAACGCAGTCCCTGTACTGACCGAGTTCCACCAAAATCAGGGAAGAGGAAGAAGTTGGTCAGCTCAAGAGCTGCACATCAAAAGCGCGACTACCCTACACTGGAAAACCAGCCAGAAAGTTTGATGAACGAAGCTATATCATTGATATCAATAGATGATAGCTCCGTCAAGCTGACAAGGATAGGAGAGCCAAATAACCTATATCAACACCTAGCAAGAGACGGGCACTGACAAAGAAAGTAGATAACAGTCTCCTCTTCCTCAGCGGATCTGCATCCACGTATCAGATATTACAGTTGCTATACACAAAAATAATTGTGATAATAATGATTCGTATAGCATATACTTTCGTAATAGTTTTGCCAAGTCGTTACACACCACATTTTATTGACAATTAGTCTTAGCCTCACTAATTGTATGCCGAACCGTCTCGAGGAATTTTTGTTAAATCTCTCCTGCTAAAATTTTGGCAACTAAAAGAGGTATTTTGTTCGAGTAGAACAAATCCATCAAAAACGTTTCCAGTAAGACAAGCATAATCAAATGCCCTTAGATGGTATTAATTTAGCGAATAAAAGAAACTAAAAAAGTACTTTTTTTATAACAAATGCCACAAGAAGTACTCTTTTAAAAGAGTAAAATCTTCTTTCGCTTTACCCATCACTGGCATGTGTTCTTTTGTGTAAAATAGTTTTTAATAGTTTAAACAGCACTTCTGTTAGTCCTTTTCAAACAAGATATCCTTTGTATTGTTTTACGTACAAATAAGGCTTTTTAGATTCCTTTTTGAGTTTTTTTAAGTAAATGTGCGGGAGTAAGTAAGTATACCAGCCATTGTTTAAATTTTATTTTTATTTTCTTGTATCTGCCTTTCAGACAGTCCCTTCCTCTGTCTCACTCTCTCTCTCACACTCTATTTCTCTCTGTTTTAACAGGATTATTATTAGTTTTGAATAATTTATGCAGCCATTAACATTTTTTACACACAAACAATTGTACACCACATATAGTATATATATGTGTAGGTGTCCCTCCAATGTGTTGGTTGGTTGGTTTATACATGCCATGTAGTATGAGTGATAAAACATGTATGCATGCGTGTATAGGATAATTATCGGTAATTACATGCGTGCTGCTGTTGTTATTTCAACGTTCTTTTGCGGGTGTGTGTGTGTGTGTGTTTTATTTATAATTTTACCGAGAGATGTACGTATGTATTATTGTTATTGTTTATTGAGCATTGTTTTGGAAAACAATAAGTAATTGTTTTAACAAAAGGCGTAACAATTCAATATTTAAAATACGTTAAAAATAACAACAACAACTACAACTACAACTGAAAAAATAAAATAGAAAAGTACGATGAAAAAACATCCTTTGATTACACGTGTGTAATTAAATTGAAAAACCCGATGGAAAACAAAGGAAAAAAAGAAAAATAATAGCTTCTGTTGTTTTTAGTTAAAATAATATTTTTTTTCGTGTTTGTTTTGTTGTTTTGAGGGCACAAAAAGGCTTTTGTTTGTATTAAAAAAAATATTAAAAAAAAAGAAAAATATTTATTATAATAAATTATATTGTTGTTAATGTTTTAAAGTAATTAAGGTTATTAACTATGCAGCAATAACATTCAAATATTGGTTGTATAATAACAATAATTTGCCTTATCAAATAATGGCTTAATATGTGGTAGATTTCAATTTTTAGGGAAAAATATAATGATATTAAGACACTATGAAGTTCACTTTTTTGTCACTCACGATAAACGTCATCACCACTATTGCCATTTGTTTAAATTCATTCAAATCACATTGAAGTTTAATTAAATATGGTATCATTGGCCGTAGTCTAGTAGGAGGTTTGTTGGATTATGACGTAAAGTCAGGTTTCGAGCACCAGGCCAGGCATCAAGGCAAAATACAAAAAGTATTTCTTCAGCGACTTCCTCTCAGCAGATTTATGGCAAAAACTCTGAGAGTGAATAAAATTGCCATGAAAAGTTTCTCAAAAATCTGTCGTTCGGAGTCGTCTTTAAACTGCAGGTCCCACCACTCATATCTAAAATTAACACACACATTATAAGTACCGCGAGAAGCTAGGTCGTAATCCTGACTGAAGGGTTGGAATAACCAATTATGTATGTATGTATGTATCAGCCTTCTTGAAATAAGAGCATTAATCGTACAAATTGTACAAATTCTTTTCCATGCCATAGTTAATCTAAAAATCAACGTGGGCTGCAAGAAACTCTAGTAGAACGCAAAAATAATTCATAGTCAGGAAACAAGCCACGTTATTTCACTTCAATTTATCCACTGAAGCATTGCATTGCGAAAAAACTGAAACGGAAGCCTTATTGCTAGTATTCTACCAAGTAAATTGAATTGCATACCCTACTGGCAATGCCGGACATTTCCAATCTTTCGGCAATCTGTCTGGAAGCCTTCAAATAAACTTAAACCATAGGTTCCGGTTATTTTAATTGGAGGACCTTCCTTGTACGATAATCTAATTTAGGACAGAGAACATTATAATACACACATAATTGGCCATTACAACCCTGTAGTCAGGGTTACTACATTAGCTTCTGTTTTTGCGTTAATTTTATACATGAATGGCGGGACCTGCAGCTTAAAGTCAACTCCAAATGACAGATTTTTGAGAAACTTTTTACACTAAGAGTTTTTGAGAGAAAGTCGCCTAAAAAATATTTCTTTCATATTTCGTCTTAGTTGGAGGTGTCTGACATGGGGTTTGCACCGTGGTCTTACGTCTAATAAGCCAACATACTACGTACTACACTACGACGCCTTATACTAATTTTAATACCACAAATAAATATCTGAACCTGGGATCAAACATTTTTAATAGGAATTATTCTCGGCGCCAGAGCCAATCTTACTATTGCGGCTATAATTATTGTGAAGAGTTCAGTCAAAGAGGACTGCAAATAATTAATCAAAAATCTCATCCTCCAGGACAAGTGACGTGAAAAGTAGTGTATTTTCTTCATTAAATCCACAACTTCTTTAGAAGTCATACGAGAGAATGTCAACTCTATTGGTGGCCTTCCGATTGGGCAGTAGCCGCTGACAATCGCAATAGTGCGCTGAATGGCCAAACATTTCAGGATCGAAAACAATCGTTTCTTATTTCTTATGCTGTCAACGAAGTAGAACACCCCCCTCCTTTTAAAACGATCACAATACAGCTAGTTTAACTGAGGCAATCGGAACACTTCTTCCTTATAATTTGTGGGAGGTTGTAAATCTGTATAAGACCTGGTCAGTTCTACAGAATTGATTTCCTATATCCTGGAATCCATATGAGAGTTAGCTTCAAAGAGCTTATCTTTATCGGACACTCATAAATGAGGAAGGACATCAAGGTAACATTCGTAAGCCACTTGATCGCAGCCACAACTATTCTCAGATTAGAAGGCTTTCTGGGAAAATCACAAAAAATAATAAATAAAGATCGATTAGAGTGAATCTGGTTTTCGAATGCAACTTTTGTGCCCTTGATTGATTGATCTAAATTTGATGGCTACATGGTTACGGCAGGTTGGCGTTAAGTAACATATCATGAACGAAATAATCCATTTATAACAGCAACGACTTCTGGACCAAGTTATCTCATGAATTTCCGACGGCACTAAAGTCATGCAACTTTTTTCTTTAGAGTTTTAGTAAACGATCGATGTAAAACTACTTGATACAGTTCCCTAGCTTATGATCGAAATCCAATTGATTGAGTGATTGAGATATTGCCACATGTTTGTCAAAAATACATTGAAAGTTTAACATATTCCGATGAACATGTTCGTCAAAATCTGTCGAAATTTAAATGTTTTACTTTTAGTAAATACTGTACGTATCCATCTTTTAAGAATGAGTATTTCCTGTGGACTACAGAGAGTCACATGCATTTTTTACTATTATTTCGTTTATAGTTAAGCTATGTTTGGCCTGGCAACTTCTAGAATCTTACTGTTGATTTTTTAGTGTTTTTCTATGTACTTTTATTATTGTAATATGAACTTTGTTGATAATTTTTGCAATTATTTACAATCAGTTATTAGTTGAGTAATACAGACTTTATGCGCGGTGTAGGGTAACAGTTTGGAGTCTCAAGAGGGAATCGAACCTACGACCTTTACGCTAATAGTCTAACACATAACACACTTGATCACTAGGGCACCTCAATAAATAATAATTTGGTATTTGGATTGCCATTCCCATTGTATAAGATTTTGAGCTCCTGCGACAGAATCCTAAGCAAATTTACGACTTTAACTTGGCACTCCGTTTGGATACTTGTAGAACCTTTACCGCTATGGCTTTAATTTTTTAAAGATCAAATTTCTAGAACTCTCATATTGGATCTGCAGGGGAAGAATCGTATCCTTTTTTTTGTAAAAAAAGAAAAGCGATGGCAACATGAAAAATAATCTGAACACCACATATGATACCAAGTTCCACAACAGTCGCTGTGTTAATATAAAAACCTAAATTAAACCAAGATCTCTTGATAATCATTGTAATTTTTTATTTCAAACTTGAACTCCCTCCAAATTTATTTTCAATTTATTAGTATTGAATTTCAATTTAAATTTAAGAAGAAAAAAAAAAACAGAGGAAATTATAGAGACTGCACCTACTTTTTTGTTTTCTGCCGGCTTAAGACATTTACAACTTATTTTAAAATTCACATACAAAAACTAATAGAACCTCTCCCTACATCATTAATCATTAATTTAATTTAAAACGAAATGAAACGTATTCACCACAGTCGTACTCATACATTTAAAGCTTAAAAGCTGAAAAACTTGCAATGCTCTAGCCATGCATGCAGAGTTTAAAGGAGACTGCAAGATGCAGACATACAGACGTACGTATGTACGTACGTCTGAACATACAAATAAATTTTAATCAGCCACAAAATTCAAATGTTTAATCGTGTGGAAAATAAGCAGTTAATAGAAGTATTACGAATGCAGTTTAGTTATGGATGGTGTTGTAGCCAAGAAACCTAAATCTTAACTTCATTCATTCAAAACTTAATGCTGCAGATAATCGCTAGGCATACAGACCAAACTGTGCGGACAAAAAAAATCTACAAGCGTTGAGTATAGTACATGGTGTTGATGAGGTGGTTACTTTGTAATAAAAAAAAAGAAAAGTAAATATGGACAGATCAACGATATGATGCACTCGTTTATTTCATGCAATGATAGCTACAAACGTTTAAACTCTATCCCATGCGCTACAATTCAGACATTTTTACGTAGAAATGTTTAGAATATCTAGGATCAACTGTGGACCTCTATTGGCCCTCCTACACATAAGACTTTGATTGATTTTTGCCATTTACAAAGTGAAAGAGAAAACATGTGAAAACCTATTCCACAACCAGTTTCATTTGCGATTTATCAGCTACAGAGTTACAGAGTTTTCGGAATGCTGTTGGATTTCTTGAAACTAGCTTTATCGCACAGGTTATTTTGCTATGTTGACAACATCTATAACAGCACTGTCCGTCACTAAGTGACTATTCGACAAAAATTTAACTATTTTCCTCTCCACCTTAACTTTCCTCCAGCGCGATATCTTCACTAAACACTGATATTTCGGCATTGAATGCTCTTGTATCTCGTGGTAGCGTCTCAATTTTATTTTAGTCTAGCAGGTAGTTTGCCGGCTTATTAGACGTAAGGCCATGGTTCAAACCCCAGGTCAGACATCAAAACGAAAATCTGGAAAAAAATATTTCTGCGGCGACTTAGGTTAGGTTAGGTTAGGTTAGAGGACGTGTACTCGTCAATTAAGACAAGTACAGTACCCGGAGGTCGAATTGACCCATTGTACAACGTCCTAGTTTCTCACACCACTTATCTTGTGTGCGTTAATTTTATACATGAGTGGTGGGACCTACAGTTTAAAGTCGACGCCGAACGACAGATTTTTGACGAACACTTCATGGCAATTTTATTTACTCTCAGAGATTTTGTCAGAAATCTGCTGAGAGGAAGTCGCCGAAAAATACTTTTTGTATTTTGTCTTTGATGTCTGGCCTGGGGCTCGAACCCTGGCTTTTGCGTCTAATAAGCCAACACACTACCTACTAGACTACGGCGACTTCTCGGCGACTTAATCTCAGCAGATTTCGGGCAAAAACTCTGGAAGTAAATAAAATTGCCAAGAAGTGTTTCTCAAAAATATGTCGTTCGGAGTCCACTTTAAACTGTAAGTCCCGCTAAGCATAGATAAAATTAACACACACAACTTAAATGGTGTGAGAAGCCGAGAAGGTAGGTCGTAATCCTGACTGAAGGTTATAATGACTAATTATGTTCACCTACCCATTCACCAAAAAATGGGGATATGCACGATTTTTCGATGATAATTGGGATCAATTGTCAATTGCTCCCGAGCTCATTCAGTGAGCACACATCGTTGCCTATGTTCCTCCTTGATGGTTAGGCAAGACAGGCTGAATAAATGACAACTATTTTGTCATACATAAGTAGCTTGAACAATATGACCGCTACCAACTATCAAAGAGCAAAAGCCCCTGTTAATAGGCCCTACACATGCAAATAAAAATATTTGTGAGATTAAGCCTTGATGGAAGTCGATCCAGATTAAAAAAAGTGCAAGCCAACTCACGTGTCTGCCTGAACTGAAGAAAGAAGATGAGGTCTTTAAGACCTTGATCTGAATAAGACCAAATGCAGACAGTGGGAAAGAGTAAAACTCTACGCAATACAGTATATAGACTGGTCCCGCTTGAGAGAAACAGACGATTGAAAAAAGAGTAGACACTCCATCCTATTCATTTATGGCAATATGTGCTAGAAGCCTACGCAGGTTTTGAGTAATCCAGCCTCTTTTTAGTTTTCTAATTTCGCACATTGTAATTGAGAGTACTCGGCCCATAAATGATCGATTAAGATGGTCAGAAAGTGTTGAATATAAAGAGAAATTTTTTTAAGTCAGCTGTTGAATATGCCAGTTTTGGTACATCGGAATATGAAGGGAGTTTGCGTGCCTCATATAGTCGTCCATAAACTTCTGTTGTTTAAGGAAATCACTATGTCCTCTACCCAGCTTATATTGTGAAATACCAAAAAAAATTCAACGTCGGCGTGTGAACTGGCGATTGGTCTCAGTAGGCAATTGAGTAAAAGAGACCTCCCACGTACGACAAAACTAATACTCTACAAGACGCTCATTCTCCCCCTGCTTCTTTATGGCACACAGGCATGGACCCTATTAAGCACTGATGCAGCAGCCTTCAGAGTATTCGAGTGAAAAGTTCTACGTAAGATCTTCGGTCCAGTGCGAGTTGGCGATGATTTCCGCATTCGATCCAATAGTGAGTTGTAGGAGCCCCTCAATGACATAGACGTTGTGCAGCGTTTTAACATACAACGGCTGCGCTGGCTCGGCCACGTCATTCGAATGTATGAGGATGCTCCGGCGAGACGGGTATTTGATGCGGGGATCTGCAGAAGTCTGCGAAGAGGACTACCTTGTTTGCGTTGGAAGGACCAAATCGAGGAAGCCCTGTCATCGATTGGTGTGACCAATTGGCGTAGGCGTCTGGAAGGATATGTTAAGGCAGGCCGAAATCCGTTAATGGGTTTGTTAACGACCATTTAAGTAAGTAAGTATGAAGTGTGAATTGTCGGCGTATTCGCCATGTTAATTATCATAGTTTTTCGCCGTTTTGTCTTATTCAGGAATCACATTCTACTGCTTCGGTTTAGGTGGTTATTAAGCTGTGACTGCAGGTAGTCAAATCTGGTAATCGAGACTTCTGTTAAAGGAATAGGTGATGCTCTCTGCAATGACGTGACTTTGGCCAAAAACAATTTGGGGAAAATAGAATGAAAGTGTAAGCCATAACTGATCATAGCTTATTAATCAAAAATTAAATCCTGCTGCTTCTATCGTCTAAAGAACTGATTTAATCGGTCATTGCAAGTCTTTAGTCCAGATTACGACCTAGCTTCTTACACCACCCGAATCGAGTGTATTAATTTTGTACATGAGTGCCATGAGCTGCAGCTTAAAGTCGCCTCCAAACGAAAGATGTTTGAGAAACTTTTCATGGCATAGTAAGGTAACCACATTCGGTTTAATGGCGGTTGTCTAGGAATTATCGTTTCGCCGTACTGCTAATTAATTTTTGGAAGTTCTAACCTAAATTTTCCGTTTTGCTTCTTTAAATTTTCTTTGAATTTCTTTAAGTAGTGGCTTTAAGTGTCATGTTTGTCGTATACGTAAGGGGCAGTAGAAAAAAAGACACTTTAATTCCAGCTTAATTTCGTTTTAATGTAATGAAATTATCATTAAGTGCCAACTACACCGAAAAAAATGTGGAAAAAATGTACAAAAACATACAGTTTTTAAGTATTTAATATGACCACATTATACACATATTTCGTTTGTAACACTATAAAAGCCCAAATCCATTTAACCACTAAGAGAAGACCAGCAAGAAAAAAATAGCGAGAACAAGAACTGGCTAATATGGGTGTGGTACAATGTGATAAGTCAAGGTAACTTTATAAAACCATACTTATGGTGAGTAAAATGAGCCCTTTTTTGCATGTTTTATAAATAAAATTCAAAAAAATTCTTTTTTACATGCCATGTCTGATTTTTTAAAGCGCTTTTTATGATTATAAAAGCAATATAATGCATATTTGCTTCATTTTTTACTGGTGTTGTTGTTGTTGAGTAAAAGAGGTGGACGTATTTATACACACATGGTCTGGTAACTATGGCGTTATTTACAGACGTCGGGCCAAGGCATATTAAAATTGTTCTTATTTTTGTTAATTTTTTTTTTTTGGTTTTTTTTTTGGCTAATAGGAGTGTTGGCTGGCTGGCTCGCTGGCTGGCTGGCTATAACATAAATAAGATTTAAATTTCCTAGCCAAGGAAAAAATATGGGAATATTCAACACCTTAAAAAAATTTTTTTTTTTTTGCACTGAAACTTATTTCTTTATTTAAACAAACGAAAACGAAAAAGAAGGAAAAAGCGAAATTGTTTAGTTTGTTTAATAAATTTTTCCTATAACTTATACTTAAATAAACAATTTATGAGCCTCTCTTTTCTATTTTCCTTTCTTCAGATAATCCTACTCCTTCTTGGATAAGTTATGTTACAAAAAGCTTGTTTTCTTAATTTCTTTTTCATTTTTTTTTTGCTTTGTTTTGCTTGCAAATACGAAAGATTTTCCTCTCAATTTATGTAAAATTTTTGTGTTTGACATTAAATGGCTTGTAAAACTTTCTACGCCATCATCATCATCATCATCATTCGCATCAGCATCGCCAACGTTGTCAACAATTTTTTTTTTGTGTTGAACACATTTACTGCGATTATCTTAAGACATAAATTATAATTTCTATGACGTTTCTTCTCCTCTCTCTCTCTCTCCCCACAAAAGTCTTGTCTTCTTCTATATTGATTTTAATTTTCTTTTTTTTTGTTACACGAAACTAAAATTTGTACTCACCTTCCCATGGACAGCCAACAATTTCAGCTCTTAAGCATACCGTACGATCATATTGACCATATGGATAGATGCGTATTTTTGATGCAAAAATTATGGGTTGCAATGTGTTTTCCACTTCGCTGTAGGTATTTATATTGCCAGGTAAAATCTATTAAAAGACAGACAAAGAAACGATAAGAATTAAAAGCTTTAAAAAATTGGTAACAAAAAGTAAAAGTTAATGAAAAATTTTTAAATTTACGGCCTTCAAACTTATGTTTATGGAATTGAAAATAAGTTTTTAATTTAAAAAATAAACTTATTAATCCATAATCGTTTGATTTTGTTTATATACTATCATCTCTTCAATACACTTTTAAAAATCTGTGAACACTTCCATTTCTAAACTACTGGCGACACTCTTAAAGAAGCCTGAAACTGTTCTACTTAAGGCGTTTGAAAAATTCTTTCTGTCTACATTAGATTACCCTTCGCTAGGTAACAATATAGAAAATGCATGCATTATTAGACCCGAAATCTAGTTGTGTTTCTTCATATAGAGAGTGCCTTCAGTAATGTTAAAACGTAGTTAAGAAGCATGAGCATCACATAAAGTCTAGACATCTCAAGTGTTTTCAAATTGGTAGTTTGGACTACACTTGAAGACAACTTTTTTTAATATGCAGCAGTAGTCAGATTTAAATTAAACTACGAATGTATGATTTGCACTCTCGCCAAAACTACTAAGCCTGCATCATTGTATTGTCTTACTTGGTTCACTGTACAGTACCCCAGAACTTCAGAATTCACAGACAATTGAGAACACAGCGCTGCAAATAAATTGGCTCCAGGTGTTTCCGAAGGCATTTTGCGAGCTGAACACGAATCTGGTTTCAAAAACTTTCCATCACGTCAGTTTTTCGAGAAAAAGGGGGTTGAAACCCCCTAAACACTGACGTGCTAGAACCATCGCTATTGTCAGAAATTGACAATTGATCTTTGCTCTTTAAAATGAGCCCAAAGCCAAATTGTTTGCATACACCCCTAAAGTAGGCGGTGGGTTTATGTCAAGGGGTGCAAGGGAAAAAGAAACACATTACGGAGTTCCTTAAAAATTAATCAGATTTACTTGAAAATTGTTACTCAGGGGTTTTTGGGGTCGCTGATTACAGATCTTCATTCAGATTTAAAAAATTCAAAATGGCGGATTCAATATGGCGGTCGATTAATATGATTAATTTTTATAAAAGTCCATCGCCATATTGGGTCCACCTTTTTCTCGAAAACATAACGTGATGTAAAATTTTTGAAACCAGATTCGTGTTCAGCGCCCAGAATGCCTTTGGAAACACCTGGAGCCATCTTATTTGCACAAAAAAGTTCAAATTTGCAGGGCAGTGGAATCCAAGAGAAATTTGAAACTATCAAGAGACCTTATTGTAGTACACAATGACTTCTCAGGAAAGTTCAAAACAACAATTCTGAAAAGAGTGGTTTGTAAGAGTGGTGTAATACATACATACATACATAATTGGTCATTCCAAACCTTAAATCAGGATTAGGACCTAGCTTCTAACTCCACTTACATTATGTGTGTTAATTTTATACATGAGTGGCGGCACCTACTGGTTAAAGTCGACTCCGAACGACAGATTTTTGAGAAATTTTTCATGGCAATTTTATTTATTCTCAGAGTTTTTGCCAAAAATCTGCTGAGAGGAAGTCTTCATATTTCATTTTGTTGGAGATGTGTAACCTAGTGTGGTGTAATGCATCACTTGAATGGCCCCCTTAACTCTTTTAACTTTTACGCCGTTGCTTTGTAACTCAATAGGACTATGTATTGTAAAATTTTATTGGGTGTCGGTAGGAATTGCTTACTCTATAAGGCTACAGGATTACTGCAGCATTTTCCTGTCTGCGGTAGTATTCATTTAGGACGGAACAATCCCTTCCTGATAGTCAACCCTGACCTTGGGTTTGAACTGTGGCCTCATGCCTAATAAGCCAACACACTACCTACTAGACTACGGCTATTATCAGTTATGCGGAGACGACTTTACACTGTAGGTCCCCTGCCAGTCATGTATAAAATTAACACGCACACACCATAGGTGGTGTGAGAAGCTAGGTCTTAAACCTGACTGAAGGGTTGTAAGGACCAACAATAAAAGGAAGTAAGATAGTTAAGCAGCTGTAAGAATACTGGGTTCGCGCTGACACCAACATCTCAATAGCTGAGCGGTACGACTTTCAGATCACATGACTATCGAGAAATAATACGAGTAGTTATCAAGAAATTGGACAAGAGTCGCCCAAGCTGAGTTCCTTAGATAGGGAAACTTTTGAAAAAAATGCGAACTTATCACGGATATTGTAGTGTAGGAGGCTTCGGTTAAACGCTGAACAGTACTACAGGTCTAATCAAAGCTAGATACACGGCACACAGAAAGTCTGCCTAAACTTCCAAAGGAGCAGACCCAGAAATGTTGTTGGAATTATTACTGGACATTTCTTTATGGGCACACATGCGTGGTGTATTGATCTGGCACGCAAGGGACACAATTTCTTCAGAAGTTTGAAGAAATTATGATGAGCAGGAAACCATTCTTCACATATTGCCTACATGCTTAAAACTATGTTGCAGAATGCACTTCGATGTCTACTATACAGGGTGGCTGATATGTATTGCAACCAACTTCAGGTTGTTATCATTTGTAAACCGCTCGTCGGACAGATGACAGATTTATTCCAGTGACAGTTCATTTTATTATTTACAAGCTTACAAAAGCATTTTGATCTATTGCATTCAGAAAAAAAGTTATTCGTGATGGAATTCAAGCGTGATAGTGTGATTGCTTTATATTTGGCTGGAAAACCACAGGTGGCTATCGTTAGAGCCCTCCAGCATTTAAATGTGAACAAATCTTTTGTTTCTCATACCATTGCTCGTTACCGTGATACTGGCAGTGTTGCATCCCGTCCAAAAAGTGGAAGAAAAAAACGGTAACAAAACCAGAAATAATCCGAAAAGTGAAGGCCAGATTTGATCGAAATCCACGCCGCAGTTGATCGAAATCAACTCGTGAGCTGAACATATCGCGAGAACGGATACAACACATATTGAAAAATGAGCTTGGACTAATGCCATTGAAGTTCCAAAAAGTGCAAGAGCTGACCGATGGACAAAAAAAAAGTTAGACTGGAAAGAGCCAATGAGTTACTTCGCTTGCACGAAAGTGGCCAGTTAACGAATTTGGTTTTCTCCGATGAGAAGCCATTCCAAATTGAGCAGTTTGTGAACAAACAAAATGATCAAAGAGGTCAGCTGAAAATTTACACCTGCGATTGGCCACCAGAACTCAAGCGCCGCCGATAGTAATAGTGTGGGCCACCGTAACGGCCGATGGTCGCTCCCCGCTCGTATTCATCGACCGTGGGGTCAAAATAAATGCCGAATATTATCGGGAAAATGTCTTAAAGACAATATTGAAGCCCTGGGCAGACAAACATTTCGGCCGCAGACCATGGACATTCCAACAGGACTCAGCACGCGTCAACCAATAATGGCTTAAAAAGGAGGTTCCTCGCTTCATTTCTACCTCACAATGGCCACCAAAATCTCCGGATCTCAATCTGTTGGACTTTTTCACCTGGGGCATTTTGGAGAGTAAGGTTCTCACTAAAAAATACCAAAGTGTCGATCATCTCAAGACGGCGCTTCGACGGGAATGGGCCAAAATACCCCAGAGCCGTTTAAAGGCCTTAATTTGTACCAAAGGTGGCCAATTCGAACAAATCTAAACTGATTCTAAAATTTGATGTTATTTCCAACATTTTTTGCTTTTGAACAATAAAATTAAAAAAAAATAATTAAAAAAATATAGCGCTTTACTTTGTTGCATTATATATCAGCCACCCTTATGTTCAGTGCTAAGTTGGAGGAGACACTTTGATGTCTATTAGGTGCTTACGGCTATGTTGGAAAACTCACTTTGATGTCTACTATGTTGATGGAACAACAGCAAACTCGAGCTTAACTACTATGTCTAGCAATCATTTTAATTCCAGTGCTCGCACAGTACAAATAGTACCTGTATGCTAAAGTGCTATGGAAAGTAAGAGATTACCGTCATTTACATCAGTGCATTACAAGAATATCTGTATTAGAATGTGTTGGTATTAATTGTTGATAAAGGCTCTCAATGCATCTTACACCTTCTTGGATATTATTGCTTAAATTGCAATAGTAAGATAGCATTATAGCTTAGGTTAAATCTAGGAGATCGAAACATTTACTTTAAACTCCTATATTTCTTGGATTTGTTGTTCATATTCATTTCATCATGAATATGTTTGATTTCTAGTCCTTCTTTTCAATTTTCAATTTTACAGCCATGGATGTAGCAACATATACACACGGGCATACATATGTGCCACGAATTCGTTGGATCAAGAGAGACGATTTAGCAACAGCATTGCTGGCGACTGATATGTTAGATATTCAGTGTACAAATTATATTCTAGTGATGCGAATACAATAATGTTCTGTTTCTGTAAGACGAATGGTATTACACGTTTATCTGCTTGTATGGTAAACACAAACAAAACACTCAATATTGTTCGTGTTTTCAATCGTTCGTCTTACAAAAACAAGCCCAACAATACGAAAACTTTGTAGATTTTTTGAAAAACTTTTTATACTTCAGACCAGTTAATCCAAAGCCACACAATGTAAGGCACTTGATTTTATGAAACGTTTAAAAATTTTTATAAAAATTATGATTTCACTTAAATACTCACCTCCTTGCCTTGCGTATTTTTCCATCGTTTCCAGCTGGTAAAACCGGGCCGCCAATATTCTAAGACATATGCTTCCGTATACTCTTGACCCTGGCCCTTGCCAAAACGACCCTGTGTACGTATGGCCGTTACAACATGTACGGACAAGAGGTCAACTTGTAAATATTCTTTTAAAGCATTCGATACCATATGTTTGGGACACCAAGCACCACCATTATTATCGGTTTTCAGTCTAGAAATGAAATGAAATGAAGAAAAAAAAGAATGAATGAAAAAAATTATCGTAGAAAGACATAAATTACAATTATTGTCAAGTGAAATGAATCAGTAGAACAGAAAAATAAAAGCAAAGAAAACGAAGAATTAAGAAAAAACCAAACCAAAACATTTTGAAACGCACAAGACGTTCAAAAGTTCTTTAGTCTAGTGAAGAAGGCAACAAAACAAAAGTAAAAAGAAAAAAAAAGAATTCCTATAAATTAATTGACATTAAATGACAGGCCCCACATTGGGTTTATTTCTCTGTGTTTCTTTCTTTCTTTCTTTTTGTTGTTGTTGTATGTTCGCAAATCTAAAGTAAAAAACCACCTTATACGAGAGTATATACTCGTATATATTTTCAATATCACAAAACGTCATCGTCTACAAAAATAAAATTAATGTATTTATTTTTATTCCACTCTTGTTGTTGTTTTTGTATTTTTGTTATAGCCAGTGTCGTTGCTAGTGTTGTTGCTGTTGTTGTTGTCGATGTTTGAATGTTAGCTTTGGAATTGCCTTAAATGGTTACGTGCAGCTTAAGTAAATTGAGCTTTTCGGTCATACAACCAACCAACCAACCTTCCATCATCAAATGAAACCAAACAAAACGTTCAATAACTACTTCAAGTGGCCGTTAACAGGGTGTACACTACACTAAGTGAACACAATATAGTAAATATATTGAGACCGCAGTATAATTTTAATTTACATACAGTTAATCTTTCAGTCTGGATTACGACCTAGCTTCTCACACCGCGTATGTTGTGTGTGTTACAGTTTTTAAATTCTCAGAGTTTTTGCCAGTAACCTGCTGAGAGGAAGTCGCCGAAGAAATATTTTTTCATATTTCGTTTGGTTCGAGATGTCTGACCTGAGGTTTGAACCGAGGCCTCGCGTCTAATAATAATACCTACTAGACTGCGGTGACTTAAAATTTGCCTGGTTTAATCAGTAATTAAATGAAAAATAAAGATGAAAAAAGTTCCACGAAATTCTAGAAAAGTACCCAGAAAGTACTTTTTAATTTGTGTTAAGAAAGTACTATTAAGTAGTACTTCTTACTACTTCTTAACACAGAGAGCCGTAATTAAACAGCTAATTTGTTTTAATTTTGGTTCTCTATTGTTATTCCTTAAGACAAAACTTTTGAAAAATGTCGTCCCTTTAAATTCATGATACGTTTCATGATACTTTTCATGGTACAATTCATGGTACTTTTCATGTTAAGATTTTTAAATGTTTACCATCACTCTCTTGTATGGTAGCTTAGGAGGAAGGTTAAATTTATTGAAAATAAATTCAAAGACTAACATAAATAGCAAATAGGTACTCCTGGAAGCTACAAAGCCTCTCAGTGTGCCACCGTTAGCATCAGTGCAGTAGCTATCATTATAACAAACGGCTTGGAAACCTATTGGGCAACAAACTGAACTGCAATATGAATACACAACACAAACAGCTAAGGCGGCAACTGCTCTTTATTGTTGTAAGCAGAGCAATAACCATAAAGAAGGGTATCAATCCTAAAAAGGTTTACTGTTTGTAATCAAACCAACTCTACTCATCAGGGCCATGATTTGGTGGCTTGATTTGGAGCAAAAGAATCATCAATCCCGATTTAAGCATATTATGAGGATGGTGGCCGATGTTCCTAGAGGACGTTGTAGTCTAGTAGGTAGTGTGCTGGCTTATTAAACGTGAGGCCACGGTCCAAACCCCAGGTCAGACATCGCCAACAAAACGAAATCTCTCAGCACATTTCTGGCAATAACTCTGAGAGTTGATAACATTGCCAATGAAAAGTTTCTTAAAAATCTGTCGTTCGGAGTCGACATTAAACTGTAGGTCCCGCCACTCATGTATAAAATTAACACACACAACATAAGTAGTGTGATAAACTAAGTCGTAATCCTGACTGAAGGGTTGTAATGACCAATTATGTATGTATGTATGTATGCCCTAGAACACCTTCATTAACTGGCAATCACTAGACCAAGAAGGTTTGAAGCAATTAAAATTTTTGTCGAGAAATTGCAATGAAAGGTGAACTGAGTCCTGTATCCAACTACTACGAAATAATCTGTCGTAGGCAAACGGTTTTTTGACGCGGCATTGTAGACTCACTTACATATTTTGAATGGAGGTTGTCACAAACACATCGTACACATTCTATGGCGACGAGAGTAATAATAATGCCACCAGAAACTTGACCCGAATGCTTCCTTAAGACTGAACTGCACTAGAGTACTGAAGTATTGAAGCCATAGTCGTGGTATATTCTTGGGTATATAACCCATACATACATAAATGGTCATTACAACCCTGCGGCGACTTCTATCTGAATATATGAACCAGCTTTTGATTTTGGTTCTTAAATGAAAATATTAAATAGCTGCTATTGTGATAACGGCTTACACCTCCTAGAGAACTCCTTTCAAGTATCCAGATCACGCGACGAAGTCGAGTTTAGAATCTTATCAGGACAGCTGAATTTTATATTGTTCCGTGCACTAGATCATTTGATCTGTGATGTACTAAGTTTCTCTTTCTCTTTCTTGCTTTGTTTATGAAGCAAAATTTGGTAGAAAGAAAGCGGTCCCGCAAAGTACCTTTTGTAAATAGTACTCAAATATCTTTTTCAATTAAAAAAAACTGTGGTGTAAAATCATATTTTGAAGAGAAAAGGAATCAAATAAAATAGCACTATAGAAGTACTTTTATCTTTTAATAGAAAATGTACTTTTTTAAAGATTTTTAATCTTGTTTGCTACCCAAATTAAGTTCCTTTTTCTATATGTTCCATTACAATAAAAATGCATATGTTTATGAAGTAAAATTTGGTACAAAGAAAGAGATCGCACAAAGTACTTTTTGTAAATGGTACTCAGATATTCATTTTCAATTAAAAAATCTGATGTAAAATCATATTTTGAAGTGTGAAAAAAATCTGATTAAATAGTACTTTAGAAGTACTTTTAAGTTTTAATGGAAAATGTACTTTTTTAAATAGTTTTAACAAACATACATCATCCACTAAGAATCTGAAATTTAAGATACTTTAACTGTCTGTTCCATTACCATGCCATTACACTAAAATATTAAAACTAAGTATTGCCTATTTGATACTATTTGATTAAAAAGTACTTTAGAAGTACTTTTAAGTTTTAATGGAAAAGGTACTTTTTCAAAAATTATTAACAACCATTCCTCGTTGACTAAGAATCTGAAAATTAAGATAATTTTTCTGTCTGTTCCATTACCATACCATTACCCTAAAAAATTAAAACTAAATATGCCTATTTGGTATTATTTGATTAAATAGTACTTTAGAAATACTTATAAGTTTTAATGGAAAAGGTACTTTTTTCAAAAATTATTAACAACCATTCCGCACTCACAAGGAAACTGAAAATGTTACCCAAATTAAGGTTGTTTTTCTATCTGTTCCACTATTGTATTGCCCATTTGGTACTTTTTGTAGGGTATTTCATGTTCCCCCTTTTTGCCTTAAAACCTCTGAGACATTTAAACCAAATGTTGCTGAAATTAAGGTACTATTTCTATCTGTTCAAGTACCATTTACCATAACTTGGAAGAAGAAACAAAACTAAGTACTGTCCACTTCGTACTATTTTTGTTTTGTAGGGTATTTCATGTTCCCTTTTGGGCATCTCAAAACCTCTCAGATATTTAAGCCAAATGATTTTTGATTTTCGTTTATAATACTCTTTATTCCGCTTTATTTCCTTTACAGATTTCTTTTTTTTGTACGAGCTGAGAGCCAAGTTAAGTGGCGTTTTAAAGATTTGTTTTCCATTCCTGCAGCTTCTTTCCATTTTTTGTTTCGTTATTTATTTTAATGTAAATGCGTTTAAAAGCCGCTTTAAACGTCAATTCTTTTAGCCATGTTATCATTTTGAAAACCAAACCACAAGAGTTAAAAAAAATTCATTTTTTTTAATAAAAAAATCGAAAAAAAAACAAACCCCCCTTGAACGAAAAATCGCTTCTGGTGACTTGTTAAGTTCGTTAAAATAAATTTTTATTATTTTTATTTGCAATAATTTTTTTCTGTTTCCTTTCTGTTTTTCTTTTTTCAAACTGTTAATGTTCATCCCGTGGTCTTCATGGCTTTCAAACTGCAAATGTAACTTTATGGCTGCTGCTGAATCTTTCGTTTTTTTCTTCATCTTCTCTGTGGCTTTTGTGCTAAACTCAGCAGGATGTTGTCTTGGTAATTAAGGATTAATTCTGTTTCTTTCTTAGTTTGTGTGGTTATTTTTTGGTGGTTCGTTTTACTTTGGCTCTTCGCGACTTGCTTAATGTCTATGGCATTAATTGATATGTTAATTTTTGCTCTCCGTTCTTTTGGCATTTTTTCTCTTAAGCTGTCTTAATGACATTTGAAGTATTTTTAAAAATTTATTGCTTGTTTTAGTATTCGGGAGGATTTGCTGGAAACGTTTTTTTTAATTAAAGCTTTATTAAGGAGAGCAATAAAACTGATAGAAGAGAATCGAATTGAATGCAATTAAAAGCTTTAAATAAATAGAATATTAAAAAAAAACAAATTACAGGACAATATTAAATACTCAAATAAATAGTTTTTGGTACCAAAAGTACTTTATTCCAATGGGTTTGATCGCTTAAAAACCCTTTCTAAGCCCATATTATATCCAAGCTAAAAACTATCGTACTCATAACTTTTTCCCATCAGTGAGGCTGCCAACGAAATCAATGTTTTCCTTCACCAAAAGCCTGAATCATAGAAACAAAACTATGCACCTGGCTACATCAACACTAGCACATGCATTGTGGAAGCATTGAAATACAGTAAGTCTCCTAGTCCTGACAAGACATCAGAAAAACTAATCATTACATACTTAACTGGTCATTACAATCCTTCGGTAAGGATTACGACCTAGATTTTGCGTTAATTTTACAAGACCTACAATTGAAAATCAATTACGAACGACAAATTTTTGAGGAACATTTTATGGCAATTTTATTTACTCTTCGAGTTTTTATCATAAATTTGCTGATAGAAAATCGCCGAAGAAATATTCTCTTCATATTTCGTATTGCTACACGTCTATTAAGCCAAAATAGTATCACGGCGCCTACATTACTGAAAGTAAATTTTATATTGAAAACAGAACCTTATAGGAGGGGAGAGTCATTCACATGAGTCATTACTCAGTAACATAGTAATGGCACGTATTATCAATGAATGCTTATCAGAATATGTAACACCTAAACCGAGAAATAGACATGAGCGCAATCATGTGTTGACCAACCTACAACCTGCATATAGTAGGGGAATAATCAGTACGAATCATAAGTCATTGCGAGGGCGCAACCTGCTGAATATGCTGCGAACATCAACTAAATCGTCAAACAAAAGTGGAGAAGGGGATATGCCAGCAATATGTTGACCCTTCATTCCTTTTTTAAGATCCTTTTGTATACCGTGACACTCTGTACACTTCTAGTAAGAAACCAATAACATGGAAACGACTGGGATATCTAGGCAATCTCGAATACATACATATATAATAGACCATTACAACCCTTCAGTCAGGATTACGACCTAGCTTCATACTCCACCTATGTTGTGTATGTTAATTTTATATATGAGTGGCGTGAGTTACAGTTTAAAATCGATTTCGGACAACAAATTTTTGAGACAATTTTTAATACTAATACATATGTTCAGATATACACTTTTATTGAGTCAATATTCGGTTTATTGAGTACAATATTTTAAGTGTTCAGACATAATAATATATGCAGTTCAGCTGCTTATTCAATATTCATTTGACAGCTGGTTGTCTCAACAACATTGTTTTTAGTTTGTTTTGTTGTTTTTTTATATTTTGTTTGTCGTTGTTAACATGTGAGTTGTCAAATATAAACTCACTGAACATACTTATGACAGTGCTGCATTTTAAGTGTTACTGAATATTATAAAAATTTGCGTATTTTTGTATTTGCGTAATAATTAATTGAAACTTTATATGAAATATTGAACTCAATCGATTTACGCAATAGAGGTGCATATCTGAACACCGTATAAGGCAATTTCATCAGTGGTTTTAATCGTGGCCACACGTCTTACAAGAAAACACACTACTTAGTATTTATTTAGATATTAATTTCCTTTAATTGCTGGATGATAATTCCTGATGTCTTCATTTACATGCACTTGCTTAAGTCTGTCACTAACATCATTATGACATTGATTCATGACGAAGATTTCCCAAGTAAATTTCAGATTATTTGAAGATAATTCCTGTCTCAATGTTCACTAACCTAAACCTAAATAATTCTTATAAGAGATTTGATACAAGAGTATAATATATGTAATTGTATTTCTCTTTAGGTTTGGAATAGAGGTCACAATCTACGTGGTCTCTGTTGGCGACTGTTGTAATGTCTTGCCCAGAGTTATTATCATTCTTAATTGTCTTCCACGCAAACCGTACTGACTCGTTCGCCTGAGGAATACTGTTTTCTGCTACTTTTCTAATGAGAGATCAGCATCGTTTTGAATCGTTTTTTCGTTACTCATAAGCACTCAAGTCTCGAGTGACTCGAATCATTCTTCAAAATTTACAGTCTTAGTTGGTAGGCATTTACAAACAAAGACACAGAGCAGCAAGCAGAGTAAACACACAAACTTCTAGTGCATATTTTAGTGCTCGTACACGAGAATCATACTTATTTAGTGATTCTTGTAAATGTTGACTAAAGGAGAGTCGAAATCAACAACCTCATGCGTGTTGTTAAGTATGAGTACGATGAGTACTTCAAACTTTGAATATGAGTAGTATGAGTATGATATTAAAATAAGTATGAATGCGTATGAAGTCGCAGTAGTCTAGTAGGTAGTGTGTTGGCTTATTAGACGTAAAGCCAGGGTTCGAGCCCCAGGCCAGACATCAAAACAAAATACAAAATGTATTTGTTCCTCGGCGACTTCCTCTCAACAGATTTCTGGCAAAAACTCTGAGAGTAAATAAAATTGCCGTGAAATGTTTCTTAAAAAAACTTTAGGTGCCGCCCACACTCATGTATAAAATTAACAGACACAACATAAGTCGTGTGAGAAACTAGGTTGTAATACTGACTGAAGGGTTGTAATGACCAATTATGTATGTATGTATGTATGAATGTATATATGTAAGTATCCGAAATTATGAGTATGATTCTATTCTACTCATCTTTTTGAATAATCATTGCTGATTCTCTGCTACAGAGTACGAAAACATTACTCTACCCGTAGCTGTACAGAGCATACATATTGCATTTGTTACGCAGGGCGTAACACCGATTACGTGGTCGGCACAGAATAACAGATTAATGACTCTAGTGTAGTAATGAAACCATTCTAAATAAGAAGACGATTATGATCTTATTTACGTCATATTACGCCTAATGACCTCAATTATTAAATCCAACGTGTTTGAATACAACATGTTTTTGCTTTCACATAAGGAACCGAAATTAGATTAAATCTTGTGGTTTTTCTTTGGTTTTCTTGATTTTATTGAGGAAATGCAACAATCCTCGTTTTATTACAACGTTATTATGTTTAAATTACCCTGCTCAAGCGGCCATATAATTTAAATAATTATAAATAAATAATTTTAATATCTTTTAACCACAAAAAAATACTTGCTTAAAAGCCTATAAAAATTTCCATAAAACATGTTTTTTTGTGGTTGGAAAAATAAATAAAAATTTTCCCCTTTAATAATAAGAAATAAATCTTTGAAGAAAAAAGTCAATTTCATTTCAAAGAAATTCAAGCGGTAATGTTTAGAAATTATGAAGAATACAACAAAAAACAAATAAACATTTTACGTAGAATAAATATTAAAAACCCTCAAAAATATAAAATATTGCTGCATAACATAGACATCATAAAATGCCCTTTAAAGCTTAATAATGATAAAAAAAAATTATTTCCACAATTATTATCTGCTTTTTGATACTCTTTTTTGTTTTATTTTTTGTGTGGTACTCATCATATTCCCAAAAAAAAATACTCGACTAAATAATGATGTGCTGATAAGAACCCTGCAAAAGCAGAAAAAAAGGGAAAGAAGCGGAAAAAAAGATCTCGAAAAAATTTTAAGATAAACAATTATGGTGTTTATGGCCATAAACAAAACTTGTGTTGAAGATTTTAACAGGTTCTTAGAAAATTCAACAAATAGTTTATAAAAGAAAGCAAAAAAAAAAATCCGAAAAAAACTAACACAACTTGGTAGCCAAGTCATAAAAGAAAAATATTCTTTCAAAAAAAATTTCTTTTTCTTTTCAACATTACATCTGCACTTTATAAATGCAATTAAAAAATGTCTGCCTTAACATACACAGGTATTTTTCTGCCCCATTATTTGTTTCCCCCTTCTTTTGAAAGTCTTCTTCTGCTATCTATCTGTCTGTCTGTCTCTGTATGTCTCAGCCCATCTCATTGACTGTCTCGTCTGTCTAGTGTTTATGGTTGTTTTTAAGATCTTTCGAATTGTTTTAATTGCTGTCGGCAAATTGTTCTCCATACGTTTGATGTCTTCCAAGACTGAACTCGTTTGTTTCGCTTCTGCTATTTTTTTGTCTCAATTTTCTTGGATAATTAAACGAAAAGTATTTCAACTGTCAACTTTGGTGCTTTTAATATTTTGAATATTTAATAGCTTTTGGCGAAAAGAGCTACAAGCCTGTGGTAAAAGAGGAAATAAAGTAATTAATTTTTTGTTTTGCTATTTTAGAGTTACACAAGCAAATATTACAAAAAATATCAATATTTGGTGCGGATATTTGACAGGCGGCATCGTCGTTCTTTATTTCTTATAGAAAAAATTTACATGCAAATAAGCTTACAAGCCACAGCAAACAAAACCCATGCCATCGGTAAAATTTTAGGTTGATTTATGCTCCAAAGGCATGGTATATTTGACATTTGCATTCATGCACTTCACCCAGAAATGCCGGGGCGGACATTTGAACGATACTTTATTGCACACATAATGGCATCAATAGATCTTTCAAACGATAAAATTCGATAATATCTCACACATACTCTGCACACATGCATACATAAATGGACATTGCAACCCTTCAACAGGGATTACAACCTAGTTTCTCACACCACTTATGTTGTGTGTGTTAATTTTTTTTATAAATGAGTAGCGGGATCTACATTTTTTGCAATAAATCTCCTGAAATGAATTCGCTGAAGAAATATTTTTTTATATTTCATTTTGTTGGAGGTGTGTGACATGGAGTTTGAACCGTGGCCTCACGTCTAATTAGCCAATGCACTACCTAATACCCTATAAATCGACTCATTAATTCAAACAAGGTTTTGATTATTACTTACCTACTCAATTGGTCATTACAACCCTTCAGCTAGGTTTACGACCTAGTTTCTCACAGCACTTATGTTGTGTGTGTTAATTTTTATACATGAGTGGCGGGACTTACAGTTTAAAGTCGACTCCGAATGACAGATTTTTGAGAAACTTTTCAAGGCAATTTTTTTTGCTCTCAGAGTTTTTGCCAGAAATCTGTTGAGAGAAAGTCTCCGAAGAAATATTTTTTTTTTCATATTTCATTTTTGATGTCTTACCTGGGATACGAACCCGGGCTTTACGAATAGTAAGCCAACACACTACCTACTACACCACGGCGACTTTTCTGGGAGTTCAATCAGGACAATTCTTTACATGACTAAATCTCAGTATAAAAGACGAAAACTGCAAGAAGCATACATACATTCGAACCGTTGCATAAAAAAGAACACACGGATATAAACACCGCTGAATTGAGGATCTTGCCAAGGATACGTAATAAGTTCCCTAGTCCCATATTAGTCAAGATCTTCACACAATTGCACACAAAGTTTTACCTTCAATCAAAAAGTGATCTGATCTGAGCAGCATCTGCTGGGATATGCCTTAAAGCCGCACAGTTGTTAAGTAAGTGTTCTGATGATTCATTCTCATCATCACAGAACCATTATAAACAGGTATACATGTACACTGCAGTGTCCTGAAAAAGGCCAGTTATTAACCTCAGCTTATTCTTGGAAATTACTATGTACGACTTAAACCTTCCTCTATTGTAATTAAACAACAAAAGTTTATTAAATTGACTCAAACATACTTAGTTTCCGGAAGAATATCTGTGTCTCTATCTACCCTTTTGTTGAGGATACCCAGCCAAGCATCTATTCTCTCTGCCACAATATGGTTCTGGCTGCATGAGCGGTTTGAAAGCTTTCCTACTTAAAAAGTCGTCTGACTGCTTATTGCTGCAGATTCCCACATGATTTTGAATTCAGCTGAGGGTAATCTTATTTCACTTGTCTAACTGATTTATCTTCCCCAGACAGTCCTATATTATTTTCGAGTTAACCTCATTATAGATGAGTGCTAGTGTGACGGTCTAACTATATTCCATCATTTGAACTGTACGTCCAAGCTAAATTGAGAATATCTGTCGATAGTATAACTTTTGCTTAAAAGATGCCCTCGAGTTTTCCCACTTACTTGAAATATTCGGTCAGTATAGCGACTGCATTTTCCCCTTGGCATCTCACAACGGGCTGCTATACGTGCTCAAGTGAGCTTTTGGTACTCAAAGCTACCACTCCAATCTAACTACCTACCTACTCGAAATATTTCACCATGGAATATCAATATCTGTTAGCGAAAGATTCTTACACCAAACAGCACATTCTCTTTAAAAGAGGCTCTAGGTTACATCACTCAATCACGGTTTCGTTCAGATGCAGTTAACAAGGGAGCTATTAGCTAGTCCCTGTAGTACGTCAGCAAGCCGCTAATAAATCTCGTATTAGAATTGTATTCCATTAAGCTAACCACAAGTTTTCAAAGCTTTGGTCTTCACTACTACGTGCAATGGACTAAAATCCAACAGAGCCTCTAATGTTTCTTGTCAGACTTTATTTGAACACTTTTAAGATTTTTTTCAGGTTAAAGTGATATCACAGTATTTTGGAGTCTAGTGGGACACAAGAAAACAGTTGTATTGTACTGATATACACCTCCACCCCTCTGTTAACATTAATTTATTGTATTTTATTATCTCTTTATTTTTAATGGCGTATGTTTTCTTAATTAATTAATTATTTTTTTTTAATTAACAGGCACTTAAAATTCATTACAAATCAATTTTCTGTTAAAAACGTTATTTTTACTGTTACTAGAGGTGGTTTTTAACTTAAAGGTAAATTTCTATAATTACCAACACATACATACATATGTATATACAGAATATTTATTTATTTTAATGATATGCAATTACTTTTCAAATAAAATACAAGAAATGGGGAGAATAATTAAATTGAACGGACCAGACCGTTTGGCCCATTTCTTGCTTTGCTTCCTCCGTGCTGGCTAATGAACAAAGGCAATAGAATCATAGCTGTTCACAAGCTATACAATTTAGCTTCTACTATTGCTGTTGTTGTTGTTGTTGTAAACTTCAAATTAAATTAATTCCTTAACAAATAGTTAAAGATCGAACATTGAGAAAAAGAAGAAGAAATAGAAAAAAAACACGAGAAAAAATTTAAATTTTTTTTGTTTTCTTGGTATCATCTTACCCCCTGATTAACTAAATGACAGTTTGTTTGTTCTCTGATGCTACTCCAAATAATAGCAAAAAAACATGTACAACAACAACAACAATAACTTTTACTAGCTTTTTTTTATAATGTAACAAAAAGAACAAGAAGAAGAAAAGAAAAATACATTAAAAATTGTAGGAAAATTAAAAAACCCAGAGAAAAACAGCAAAAGACAGAGGCGATGTTGCAACTACTAAGGCGGTTTTGTTAGAAGAAATTGTTGAAGAAATAATGGAAGGAAAAAAGACAACACACAGTCAAAACAAAAAACTTTGATTAGATAGTTGTTAGTCCAGTTTGTTGAATATCAAAGCACACACAAACACACAATGGCTCTTTAAGCCAGAGATTTTTACATACTTCTACTACAACTTCTTCTTGCTATGCTACTGCCATAAACCTGGTTTTTACGAGCTTATAAAAGTTCTACAGGAGAAAAATCTTAAAAGTTACTTCGTTTACAGCAGCAAAATGTATTCAAAAGATTTTGATACCCTACACTACTATGTGCTACGTAAAGACCCCTCATATCATGCTAAGCCATAGCACAATTTTGCTAACCTCAAACTTTCCGCCTTATGATCGGAAGGCCTAAAATTAAAATAAAAAAAAAATATGCTACGAAAACACGGACTGTTCACCCATAAATTCTAGCACACTATAGCTCATGGGCGAATAGTAACGAGCATTTCTATTTCTATAATAACTTTGCTGTCCACATCTGTAATAATCATTTCCACCACTTCGTTGGGCGCCCACCAAATCGATATGAACCATATTGACGTATCCAAATATAAGTTTTTCACTATCTAGGGAACGGATACCACAGTTCACTTCGAGTAATGATTGAATCCAGTTTGTTATAGGACTGCAAACTAGCCAAGCTACGACGGAGTTTGCTGTACAGATATTCGAATACTTGCAACGCTAAAGCCGGTTTAATCAGAGATCATTGGTTTCTTCAGACATTTCGACTTCTCTTTCTATGTTTGCAGTCAATAAGTAGCGGCTGCCAGTCTTACTCGAAAGGCAGAAAATTTATTGGTTAACGATTTCCTAGGGTTACTGGATATTGATAACCTTAAATCGATCCTTGACAAATGTTGCTAATATTCGGAGCTCGATAGTGATAAATAAATCTGAAAAATAGGCGTAGTTTGCTTGAAAAGTTTTTGATTTTTGTTCGGAAGGAATGTCACATACTAATCGCTTCAAATAAGTTAGTGGTGGGCCTAATGTATTCAAAAAGACCGCAAGTGGTGACAGTCCCATACCTCAACTAAATCAGAAAATAATTCAATATTCTCAATAGAAGAGTTTAAAAACTGACAGGATTTTCCTCGCGATATTTGTTTCTAGAGTCGCCGTAGAATAGTAGGCGGCTAATTAGACGTGTGGCCACGCTTCAAACCCCGAGTCAGGCATCTCCAACAAAAAAAAAAAATGAACAAATATTTCTACGGCGACTTCCTCTCTGCAGATTTCTGGCAAAAACTCTAAAATCCGCCGTTCGGAGTCGACTTTTAACTGAAGGTCCCGTCACGCATGTATAAAATTAACACGAACAAAATAAGTGTCGTGAGAAACTAGGTCGTAATCCTGACTGAAGGGTTGGAATGACCAATTACGTTATGTATTCCCTCTAGAAGTAGTATTTTGACAGGTCTTACCTAAAAGTTATGGGCGCTTTGCGAATAGCGATACCAAACCTAATATTTTTTTGCGAAATGCTTTTATGTCACGTAGAACACAGGATCGTTTAGCCATTTGATCGCACAATATATTACAGGAAGAACACTTTACGTAGCTACACTGTCCGTGTATGGAATGAATGATCCAGACTTCAAATCTAAACATATGTAGGTACAGTTCCTCTACATGACACTGAATGGAACTTGTTGGGAAGACTAATGAAACTTACAATATTTCCTTTGAGGCCGCATGAGCAGCTCCTGCGCTGACTAATTTATTATATAAGTTCGGTGGAATTTTTTCAGTACGGTGACTGTGCTTACCCGTGACATCACAACGGGCCGCTATGCGTGCTCAACTGAGTTTTTGGTATTAAAACTACCACTCCAACCTACCTTGAGGTCGCATTCTATCTCAATAGGAAGATATAAACCATAGGATGGTCATGCACACCGAGCATATGTATGTATATGGGTGAAAAATGGACACTTAATAATAAAGATTATTTTGACTTACTTAGTCAGGATTACAACCCATGTTGAGTATATTAATTTTACCCATGAGTGAAGGGACCTACGGTTTAAAGTAAACTCCGAATGACACAATTTTTGAGCGACTCCTCATGGCAATTTTATTTACTCTCAGAGTTTTTGTAAAAAATCTGCTGAGGGGAAGTAGCCGTAGAAATATTTTTTCATATTTCGTTTTGATCGAGATGTTTAAACTGTGGTCTGAACCGTGGCTTCAGGTCTAATAAGCCAATACATTACCTACTAGATTCCGGCGACCAGTAGCTAGAGGTGTAAAAAGCAGAGTGGATAAGGCATTAGTGACTGTAAACCTAACGGAATACACATTAAAGACCTGTGTGACGCATAGTGATACCACAGTTTTCCTTTTTCTCTGCCAATGGAACTGTACAGAACTGCCAATGAAGCCATTTGTACTCCAAATATCCATCCTTGATTGACCAAAGGCATTATCGGGATAGCAGAAGTCAATTTCTCTATTTTCTGTTTTTAGCATATAACGCTTGCTGAGAGGAACTCGTCAAAGAAATATTTTTCTCAAATTTCCTTTTGTTGGAGATGTCCGAATTGGACGTAGAACTACGGGCTCTAGTGTAATAGAAAAACACAATATCTACTAGACTTTTAGCAGGGTTCTTTACCACTACGTATATGCAAAAACCCAATTTTCTAGGCAACAAGAGTTGGCAATCCTATTACCCTAGTACGTGCAACATGTACACCAATCACCAGCTTAGCTGGAAATTTAAGACTATAAGCTTGAAATCGTAGACTGTTATTACGATAATGCACGTGGACTACTAGTAGAGGATTCATTTGATTATCATTATAGGTTTAGTATACCCTGTAGTGGACCAGTATCGTCTGTAATTTCTTTACTTGTTTTCCTTACTTTAGAAAAAAATGTTTGTTATTGCTTTTATTGTTGCTATTACTACTGTTGTTGTTTTGTTAGTTTGTTAATAATACGTCGTATTCTATGTTTTTTCTTGTATTTTTCTCATTTATACGAGTCTTGTATTGAGCTTAATAGACAGCAGAGAAGCAGACATACAGCCATGCAATCAGCCAGGCCAGCCAAGCCAGCTCAAGTAGACAGATTGTTAACTTTGGCAATAACAATAATTAAAGTCAAAATGAAATGGGTCTATAAACTTCAGATATATTAGCATTTTAAATGATTTTTATTGCATTTCAAAATAGTTAATGAATGATTAAAAGAAACAAAAACAGAAACAGAAACAAACAAAGTAGACTTCCTTCTATGCGAGGCACACACCACATCAGACAATTTTTCGTATTCATTTGTTCCCATTTAAAATGTTTTACTTTGATTGTCTACAAACATTTCTGCTCTCTTTTTTATTTTGTTTTCTTTTTTATTTTCTTGCTTTGTTTTTAGTTTATGAAAATTAAATTGACCTTTTGTTTCCATTACTTAAAGGGTAATTTGGTGGATTAAAAAGTTGAAATCTTTGTAGGAGTCGTTTAATAAAATTAAAATTTATGGCCGTTTTAAAGGTGATATACTGCCAGCATTAGTTGCTTTAGTGATTTGAAGTTGGAACATAAATGTTTATGGGGATTAAATTCTTAACTGTTTTAAAGATTTGTAAATAAATTCAACAATTTTTTACTTGTTTAACTAATCAGAGACTAAGTTGTAGCATTTATGGTGGAGTTATGTAGGTAGTGTGTTGGCTTTTAGACATGAGACCATAGTTGAAACTTCAGGTCAGAAACACAATCAAAACGAGATATGCAGAAAATATTTCTTCGAATTTTTGGCAAAATCCCTGAGAGTAAATAAAAACTAATATGAAAAGTTTCTTAAAAAAATCTGCCGTCCGTTGTTGATTTTAAACTGTAGGTCCCCGCCAGTTTTGTATAAAATTAACACACACAACATATGTTTTGTAAGAAATTAGCTCGTAATCCTGGTTGAAGGATTATATATAAATCAAGATTTGTCGAATTAGTTGTCTTTCATCAACTCCATTTTGCTAAATCTTCATAGGCGGATAAATAATTTAACAGTACACGCCAATAACAAACCACTGTGTCAAAATGGGTGTTCTGTTTGCGCAACATACCGGGCGATTCGTTTATTTTACGATCTCCAGATAAGACTCGCAATGTGATGGCTCAGTAAGACCAGACCAGACCAGCATCCATACTTCGATGAAACGATATATTTCGAGAAAAGTCCACCACTATGCTTAAGGAAGTGTAAGAAAATCTGAATCACACAATTTCGCATCATTTACAATAACCTAGCCTTTCACAGCGTACAACCAGATGAGTTTTGCATCGTGAATTGGATTTACCGCCGTAGAAAATTCAACTGAGTAGTGAACTAAAGGTAAACGACCATAGCCAGCGAGGTGTGTTGGCTGAGTGGACTCTGTAGCAGTTGGTAACTGACCCAACTCTCATAGAAATATCATCTTCAGCGACGAACAAACAAAATTGTCGAATTTGAAACGATACAAATCCGCATGAGATTCAAGAGCATGTATGATGTGGTTTTTGGGGCTAGCGGCAATGCATTGCTTCATATTCCTTTAAGAACGATATTGCTCCGGCCACTACTCTTAATGCAGAGCCCTCTAGGTCGATGATTACCGACATTTTTTATCCTAATTTGATAATATGGACACCATCAGCATGTATGTAGTTTTACGCGATACACAGCTCATGCCACATTGCTTATTCTGCAAGAGCAATTTCAGGGCAATGATTATCTGTAGAGAATGTAAACAGGTCACCAAAACGTGAAATTTGATTCTGTTAATTTTTTCTTGTAGGGGTCTTTTTTTAGGTCGGAGGCGCATGCAAAGAAGTCACAAACTATAGAGGTTCTCAAAGCGCAAATAATAATCAGATCCAGTCTGTACTCCGAAGTCAGAGAAAATGAAACACCTCGGACACGCTGTATCCAGAGAAGCCGTGGAAGACACGTGAACGATGTTATATTCCACACATATTTGTAACAATAGGTCTTTCAAACGAATAAAAATTTTCAATGATTTTTCACAGACACTTGGATTTATTTTAATTTAAAGATACATACATACATGACCGACATAACTGATTATTACAATACTTCAGTTGCTTCTCACAACACTTATATTGTGCGTGTGTGTTAATTTTATACATGAGTGGCAGGATCAAGAGTTTAAAATCAATTGCGAACGACAGATTTTTTGAGAAGCACTTTCATTTTCATACATAATTGGTCATTACAACTCTTCAGCCAGGATTACGACCTAGTTTCAGCACTTATGTTGTGTGTGTTAAATTTTATACACGAGTGGCGGGACCTACAGTGTAAAGTCGATATTGAACGACTGATTTTTAAGAAACTTTTCATAGCAATTTTTATTTACTCTCAAAGTTTTGCCAGAAATTTGCTGAGAGAAAGTCACCGAAGAAATATTTTCTTAATATTCCGTGTTTGTAGGAGAAGTTTGGTGTGGAGTTTGAATCGGGGCCTCACGTCTATTAAGCCAACACACTGCTACTACTACTAGACCACGGCGACTTTAAATTTAATGACAGCATTTAAGATTAATTTAAAGATAGAAATCTGTTATAAAAGGCCCATAGAATCTATAGTAGAAGAGCAAGCCCTGAGAAACATACTTCTTACACTTGTCCATTTGCTACAATCGAATTGGTGTCTTGCGACATGTGGGCATCAATAAGATTTAGTAGCAAACATTTTTTTATGGTTGGTCTAGGCTTTGTTTACATTTCTTTGCCTTCAAAAAATTATTGTGTGCCAGTCATCTTCTAATTTGAAAAGATTAAATAAAATCAAATGGTACTTTAGCATATTTTTTCCATTCTTTTTTTACTTTTTTTTGTGCTTTTGTAGCCCTTTTTATAGGAAAACTTTTGAATTTTTTTTTCACTATTTTTTTCATTTATTTCAATTAACCATAAAGATGACCCATAAAAACGAACATGATTTAGATCTTTGCTCTACTCAACCACCTCATCATTAATCGACCCCAGCGACCAATGGCGGTGCACAACTTTAGGCCAGCAGCAATGGCAGCGGCAGAAAATCACAACAAATAATTTTTTTATCTATTTTGCCTGCCTTTTTGCTGACTCTTACAAAATATTTTGTACGGGGTATGGGGATATAAAAATTTTTTTATGACACAAATTTCAAATTTAAACAAATTTTTATACTGGTCTTTGGGCGCATATAGCACACAATCATACAAACACACAGGAAATGACCACATAGCAACAATAATATGATGCCAGACCCGGGCTGGCTGGTTGGCTGGCAGTAACTTTTTAATGAAATAAATTGCCCTGACGTTTACAAACAAAAGAACACAAAAACAACAAAAAAATCTTATAAAATAAAGTGTATAGAAAATGTTGAATAATTTGAATTGAATGTATGTATGAATGAATAAATGAATGAATATTTAAAGAAAAGATCATTAAATTTTTTTTATTTTTATTGTGTCTTAAAAACAGAATATTACGTGCTGGGGTGTTAAAAGGGGCCATGATTATTAATTTGATTTGAGTGGAAAAACTAAATGCGGGTTTATTTAGAAAATTCTTAAATTATTACTCAAAACAGTAGTTTGGCATTCCTTTTCTCAGATTTATAATGTTTTTTTTTTTTTAAACAAAGTACGCTAATCATGATAAATTTAAAAGAAGTCATCCGCAAATAATGAGCCATCTTGTGTGAAGGGAAATGAGAGTGCAAATTTAGCATGGATTAGCTAGCCCCTATCAAATCATATCTTTTTTCTTTTTATGTTTTTTGCTAAAGTTAGTGTTATTTTAAAAACAAAATAAAAGAAAAAAATTTAAAACGCTTTTAAGATTAAGATTTTATAATTTAATACAAGACTGATATATTGAGGGGCAGACATTTTTTTATTATAATCTGGTATACGTGGTCGCCTTAGTATAGTAGGTGGTATGTTGTCTTATTAGACTTGAGGCCACGGTTCAAACCCCATATCATCTCCAACCGAACGAAGTATGAAACAAATTTCATCGAGAACTTCCTCTCAGCAGATTTCTGGCAAAAACTCTGAGAGTGAAATAAAATTGCTTTGAAAAAGTTTCTCAAAGATCTGTCGTTCGGAGTCAACTTTAAACTGTAGGTCCCGCCACTCACGTATAAAAATTAACACACACAACATAAGTGGTGTGAGTAGCTAGGACGTAATCCTCACTGAAGGGCATTACAACTAGTTATGTACGTATGTAGATAACTACATGGCGGCTGTGTGTTTGATTAGTCCAATTGTTGAATGCCTTTTCCTATAAATCTTGCATGTTGTCGCCAATGGTATCTTGAATATTGACTTCCAAACCTTCAAGAATTGCTATTTTTCCGGCATAAGTCAAAAAATATCACAATCCCAAAAAACATTATTCATTTTTGTTACAAGGTCTCCTTGCAAATTACTTCCCAAAATCATGAAGAAAGAAGCTATCAGCCAAACGAAATCTTTGGTCAGGCGGAAACTTTTGGTCACGATATTCCATGAAATTCCATTTTAGACTTGTCTCCCATAAACCTCACCATGCTTAGATTAGCGGATAGCTTGCCATCCACAGGCAAGTTTACTCGGTGGTTGATATGGCCCATTGTGTTACGCAGTGTCATGATCCGTTAGGGCTGGGTTTAAACCACCCCGAGCTTCGGATAAAACCGGCCAGTTGCCTTAGGGGCACGTTCGTCACAAGGTCCACGTTCCGTCACCCAAAAACCGATGACGTCTGAAAGGTGTTGTACCGATTCCTGTTAGCTTCTGCACTACTCCTGGTGCCGCAGACCCAGATTATCAGCAAAAATGCCAATAGCGGAGTGTACCATTAGAACTCCTGTTAAAGTGCAAGTCGTTCTCTTGTCGAACTCAGGTAGTTGCTTAGTTTTCCTGCTGTTCACTGCTAGACACGGCTGTTTTAAAATTCGGTAATCAGACCACGATACTTTCTTCAATTTAAGAAGTATTCTTGTAGGGGCGCATATATCCCGTCTATTCATCAAACATTTCCGATCCCTGCTGTGCCAGTTCGATCGCCTTTTTGTTTTCTTCTATGCCACAGTGGCCTGGAACCCAGTATAGATGGGTGCTTTCTTCTAATTCTATGCTTCAGTGGATCGGAACCCAATAGAGGCGAGTACGGTATAGAGAGTCTATGGAACTCCTGTCAGCCTTTGATTTGACGAAATGAGAACCCAACGCTTTGATTTCTGCTTGATTGTCGACAGCAATATCATATTCAGCGGACTTCAATCTAACAGAGCTTCCAGAGCCGCTATAGGGCAGTTTTCCACTGCTTCTACCAATGCCAACACTCGTTACTCTCTGTATTTCGCTCTGTGCAACTCCAGTTGAGCAATGTATTTTGAGATCTCTTCAGATTATTGTTCACACTAGTGCCCCACAGGTTACTATTGGTCAGACCATCATGTTATGAACCCAGTGCATGCACGGTTTGGTGCCCTATGATTCCCTGCAAACCTTCTGCATATCATTATGGCATGTCTCATCCCTTTAGTCAGGTTTACAAAATAGTTTCTTAAACCACTTATGTTGTGTGTGTTAATTTTAGACATGAGTAGTGGGACCAACAGTTTAAAGTCGACTTCGAACGACAGATTTTTGAGAAACTTTTTCATGGCAATTTTATTTACTCTCAGAATTTTTTCCAGAAATCTGCTGAGAGGAAGTCGCCGAAAAATACTTTTTGTATTTTGTCTTTAATAACTGGCCAGGGTTCGAACCCTGGCTTTACGTCTAATAAGCCAACACACTACCTACTAGACTACGGCGACTTCTAGACGTACAGGTTCTTTAATCAATTTTCCATCATTTAATGGCTTTGAAATGCAACAATATCGAGCCATCTTTTAAGGAGGCTCATTCATTATCATTCGATGATAACAACGGACTAAAGATGAGAATATTAAACAAAACCCGATTACGGTTATGTTGAGTATTTTGTAGAATTGGTAGGAAATTATTTACTATGAACTGCTATAGCCTGCTCGCAATTTCAAAGCTTGAAAGAAGTAATCAACACATGTGCTCACATGCAACAAATTTTGGTTTCCGTTAATTTTTAATAATTCTTGTTTTTAATTATTATTCGTAATTAATTTGTTATTTAATTTAATTTATCATAACATACCTTGCTTGCTGTGGCCCCACAAAGCCGGTATCATGTGCTGAACTGGCGGTGATTTGAGCATCTGTGATTGCACCAGATTCCATGCCCAAAGGCATATTACATGTGGCTGCAAATAGAAAATAAAAAACACAGGAAATATGTTGAAAAAAATTTAAAAAAAATTACTTTTCAAATATTGTTTAAAAACCATAAATTATTAACAAAATCAAAACAAAAACAAAGAAATTAAAAATAAAACATTTTATTTGGTTTCCTAATTAATTCCAATATTAAAACAAATCCCACTAAAACTATATTTAGGAAACAACAACAACAACAACAATTTAACACCATAATTAATTAAGAAAATTTACATCACACAAGCAAGCATCACCCAAGAATATCGGCAACCAGAAACAAGCGCAGACCTTTCACACGAATAGACAAAAACGCATAAATTTTCTGAAGAAAATTGGAAAATTTTCATGAAAGAAAAAAACAGTTCAAGTGTGTCTGTGTGTTTTTTTTTGTTTCTCTAGGCATAAAGATAAGAGAGAGAAAAGCCCATAACTTTTTCTGAAGCTAATTTATCAAATTAACTCAAGCATTTATGATAATGATAAATTCTGAAGAGATTTTTTTTTGATTTTCTTCCAAAATTTTTGGAAAAATTGCTTAACCCAGTGAAAATTTTTAAGGAACTCAAATAAAATTTTATTTTGTTTAGTTTTAAAATTTTTTAAATATTTTATAGACATTCTTTACGGGCTTAATGGCAGCCTGGCGATCCAAGTAAACAAAATATTTTTAGGGGAAGTGCCATCACCCAGCAAGCATAGCGTCGCTTTCAAAATGGCCACGAAACGCAGTAATCAGGAAGTGAAAGTTTAATATTACGACCCTTGAATTATTCTGTGCAATATTTTGAAGCTTCCCATTGAAAACTTGAGGATCTTCAGTCAAGGAATCATGTTTTGGCATTCTACGTTCAAAAGTTCTATTACTCACGTTATAAGAAATCATATCATCGCCCTGGATGTCTGTATATCTTCTCAGAGTTGTAGGATATCCATAGTGCAGGTTGGGCCAGCATTCAACTGTCACCAGCTCAGCCACTGGTTCTGTAGTAGGCCAGAGAAGAGCCAATTCTTGTTTAAAATTTCTTTGGAGGTTCACCACTTTATTTATTTGCAGGCTAAATGCCTTAGTTTCACAAGAAAAAGATGTGCATTGGAATACCAACTCGTCAAATCAAAGTACGTCAGTCTTTGCACTACACCCGTCTCTACTGGATTCCGGGCAACGAAAGGGCAGATGAACTGGCACAGAAGGCATCGGAGGTTCCTGAGGAAGAGACGATAGAGGGGACCTATACTCCCATACAAAAACACTTTTTCAAATTGGAAAAAGTAGCGTGGCAGCAGGAAAACTAAGGAAGTGGTTTCTGAGCAAGAGACGATAGAGGGGACTTATACTCCCCTACGAAAACACTTTTTGAAGTTGGAAAAAGTAGCGTGGCAGCAGGAAAACTAAGGAACTGGTTTCTGAGGAAGAGACGATAGAGGGGACCTATATGTACTCCCCTACAAAAACACTGTTTCACATTGGAAAAAGTAGCGTGGCAGCAGGAAAACTAAGGAACTACTTGAGTTAGACAAGAGAACGGTTCATAGTTTAACGTCAATTCTAAAGGTACACCGCGCTATTAGCAGTTTTGCTGAATAGCTCGGTCTGCCCCACCAGGATGACTGCAGAAGCTGCAAAGATGAAACGAAATCGATGCAACACTTTTTTATGTGAGTGCCCTACACTTCAGGACAGACAACATCGGTTCTTGGGGATACAACATTTAAAGATCTGGGCATGGTGGCAAACGTGCTACTAGAGCAACTGACCGGTTTCATCGAGAGCTTAGTGTGGTTCAAACCGATCATGACAAGGGAGCTTACCTCACACTGGGTAACACAATTGGCCATATGGCCACCGAGTAAACTTGCCTGTGTACAGCAAGCTATCCGCTAACATAAATGTCACTCGTGGTACGTCTTTCCTATCGAATGAGTAACTTCATAAATATCAGTGCAGATAAAAGCGTTTAACACGCTCATCTTAAACATATGGATGCTTACACACACGCACACTCAGTTGGAGGAGTTAACGACTGACCCTAATTTTCCATTTAAGAATCAATGGATACGCGAAGAAACAAAATTATCAAGTTCGGGGCGTCATCCATCCCTATAACATTCAAGAGCGTAAGTATCGAAAGTCACTGTTTGGTGAGGATTTTGGGTTGGCGGCGTTATCGATTCATATTTCCTTGAGAACAATGTTGTCCAGGCCATCACTGTCATCGACGAGCACTAAAAGTCGATGACAAACAACATGTTTTTTCTGCATTGGATGACCTGGACAGCAACGACATATGGTTTCAAAAAAATGGCCACACAGCTCATGCCATTTGCGTATTATGCACGAGCATTTAGAGGACCAGGCCAACGCCAGACATCAGAACAAAATACAAAAAGTAGTTCTTCGGCGACTTCCTCTCAGCAGATTTCTGGCAAAAAATCTGAGAGTAAAAAAAATTGCCATGAAAAGTTTCTCAAAAATCCGTCGTTTGGAGTCGACTTTAAACTGTAGGTCCCGTCACTCATGTATAAAATTAGCAAACACAACATAAGTGGCGTGAGAAACTAGGTCGTAATCCTGACTGAAGGGTTGTAATGACCAATTATGTTATGTATTTAGAGGACACAGACATCTAAAGTGAGGGTGATGGGAAATCGTTACCGAAATCAATCCATTTGGCTGCCTTGGACTTTTTGTGGTGTGGTCTTAAGTCGCAGATGTATGCGAATAAGCCACAAAACAAGGCGTTCGACAAAACCAATTTAACCCATGCCATCCATCAACTTCATCCTGATTTATACAACAGCAACATTAAATTTAACACTTCGGATGCACTTCAGCCAGATTAAACATGGCAGGTTTCTTAACGATATAATATGCGATGAATATGCTCTCGGCGACTTTTTCTCAGCAGATTTCTGACAAAAACTCTGGGAATAAATAAAATTCACATGAAAAGGTTCTTAAAAATCGGGCGAACGGAATCGACTGTAGGTCCCGTCACTCATGATAAAAAAATTAACACGCTGAACTTAAGTGGTATGAGAAACTACGTCATAATCCTGACTGAAGGATTGTAATGACCAATTATGTATGTATGTATGTAATATGCGACACATAATGGCATCTTGACTGGTAAAAAATTTTGCTGGGTTACTTTCCTATTCGCGTAGTGTTTTTTCTTTTCTGAAATTAAAAACAGTCTAATAAACTCATTTTTAAATTGGTTTTCGTTGAGTGTATCTAAAAAACAGAAATGAAATTAAAAAATAAAAAACAAAAAAAAAAACGAAAATCATTTCATTATAAATTTTTTTAAAAATAAAATTTAAAGCATTTGTGTTGAATGTGTGTTCTTTTTTGTTTTTTTGCTGCTGCTTGTTTGATGCTGATACCATGTTCGTGTACCTCCTACTTTATCTGTTGAGGTTGCCATTTGGGTGACACATGTGGCATGTGTGCGTGCATGAATAAGTAAGTGGTGTTGCAGCCATCAATTTGGGAAAATATTTTATAAAAAAATTATTTTTTTTTCATTCCAAAACAAAATGTAATTCAGTTCAGTTCAGTGCAGTTCTTTATTTCATAATGTTTTTCGTTTAAAGTTTAAATGATTTCATGATCTTTGTATTCTCTGTCTGTCTGTCTGTCTGTCTTTTTGCATGACACTTTGTTGCTTTTGTATACAACCAAGTGTTAAATATGGCATGACATTTTTTTTGGTATAAAAGAAACAAAAAAAAAAAAGTCCACTTAAAAAAAAGAAGAAAATTAAAATGAAAACAAGGAACTTGAAAAAGAAAATATTTGCACGCAATGTTTAAGAAAAAAATGTTTAGTTAGAGAACTAACTTGCAACTTGTGTTGCATGTAAATATGAGTCAAATTAAACGCAATGAAATCAGCAAAAATGTTTCAGCATTTTTTGTATCCCTGTCACTTGTGTTCTTTTCTTTTTGGGGGAAATGAAAAATTTCTGAAACAGTCCCCTTACTGGTGAGGGGACAAAATTATAATTTTTAATTATATTCACTATGCTTGCAAGTTATTAAACAGAAATGAAGAGAAATTGAAAAGAGAAATCGATGGTGTGCTGCATGTTTTTCTGGCTGTCGAAATGTCATAGCCCAAAGAGAAAAGTTGTCGTCAGTGACATTTGAAATAGACGGGATATTATTTTGAGAAGAAAAGAAAAATGAAATTTCTTGTATATAAACTTCACCGATAATTTTTCCATATAAAACTTTTCGATATCAAAAATTTATCAAAAATTTACAAAAAATTTATACAAAATTTATCGATATCAAAAATTTTCCTGTAGAAAACTTATCGATCTTAAAAATATACATATTTATGGGAAATGTATCGATATCAAAAAATTTCTTGTAGAAAAATTTTTGTAGAAAATTTCTCAATATCTAAAACTTTTCTGTTGAATATTTATTGACAATCAAAACCTTTGTTATAGATCGATAATGAAATTTTTCTGTAGCAAATTTATCGATAAAGAAATTTTTCTATACAAAATTGATCGATAATGAAATTTTTCTTTACAAAATTAATCGATAATGAAATTTTTCTATACAAAATTTATCGATAATGAAATTTTTTTATATAGAAAATTTATCGATAATAAAATTCTGCTATACAAAATTTATCGATAATGAAATTTTTCTACAGAAAATTTATCGATAATGAAATTTTTCTATACAAAGTTTATCGATTTAGAGACTGTTCTGTAGAAAATTTATCGACAAAAATTTTTCTATAGAAAATTTATCGACAAAAATTTTTCTATTGAAAATTTATCGACAAAAATTTTTCTATAGAAAATTTATCGACAAAAATTTTTCTATAGAAAATTTATCGACAAAAATTTTTCTATAGAAAATTTATCGACAAAAATTTTTCTATAGAAAATTTATCGACAAAAATTTTTCTATAGAAAATTTATCGACAAAAATTTTTCTATAGAAAATTTATCGACAAAAATTTTTCTATAGAAAATTTATCGACAAAAATTTTTCTATAGAAAATTTATCGACAACACTTTTTCTATAGAAAATTTATCGACAACACTTTTTCTATAGAAAATTTATCGACAACACTTTTTCTATAGAAAATTTATCGACAACACTTTTTCTATAGAAAATTTATCGACAACACTTTTTCTATAGAAAATTTATCGACAACACTTTTTCTATAGAAAATTTATCGACAAAACTTTTTCTATAGAAAATTTATCGACAAAAATTTTTCTATAGAAAATTTATCGACAAAAATTTTTCTATAGAAAATTTATCGATAAACTAAATTTTTTTATAGAAAATTTATCGATAAACTAAATTTTTTTATAGAAAATTTATCGATAAACTAAATTTTTTTATAGAAAATTTATCGATATGCCAATTTTTCTATAGATATGTGAATTTTTCTATAGAAAATTATTCTGTATAAAATCTATCGGTGACCAAAATTATTCTATAGAAAATTTTTCGATAAGGAAAGTTTTTCTATTGAAAATTTAAAATTTTTCAAACAAATTTATCTATCGAAAATTTAAAATTTTTCTAAAATCTTTCTATAGAAAATTAATAAATGTGGCATTTTGATATAGAAATTTATAGAAAATTTTGCTATTGAAAAGTTATCGACGTCATAAATTTTGCATTAGAAAGTATATCAAGAACTAAATACTTTCTATAGAGAATTTATAGGTAACCAAAATGTTTCTATAGAAAATTTATCGATAACCAAAATTTATCGATAATTTGGATTTATGGAAAATTTTGTTATATAAAAGTTATCGACGTTTTTTATAACAAATTAATCGATGTCGCTCATTTTGATATAGCAATTTATGGACAATTATTTAAGAAACGCTATCTACGTCAAAAATTCTTCTTTAGTAAATATATCGATGTCGACATTTTTTCTATAGAAAAGTTATCGATAACCAAAATAATTTCTATAGACAATTTAACAATAACCAAAATATTTTGTATAGAAAATTTAACTATAACCAAAATATTTCTATAGAAGATTTATCGATTATCAAATATTTCCCTAGAAACTTCGAAACTTTATAATAGAAAATTTATCAATATCGAAATTTATCTATAGGAAATTTATCGAATTTATTGATATCGAAATTTGTCATTAGAAAATTTATCGAATTTATTGATATCGAAATTTTTCTATAGAAAATTTATCGAATTTATTGATATCGAAATTTTTATATAGAAAATTTATCGAATTTATTGATATCAAAATTTTTCTACAGAAAATTTATCGATTTAGAAACTTTTCTATAGAATATTATCTCTATAGAAAATTTGTAGATATTACAATTTTACAATAAATTGTTTTTATAAAATTTGCTTAAAAAATTTATCGATATACAAATTATTCTTTATAAAATTTACCGTAATCGCACATTAGATATAGAAATTAATGGAAAATTTTATCTATAGAAAAGTTATCGATAACCAAAATGTTTCAGTAGAAAATTTATCGATATCGATTATTAATACCAATAATAGACTAATATTGGTATTGCTATTTTGTTACAGAAAATTTATCGACATCTTCCAGTTGCTATGAAGTCTATCGCCATTGCTATAAATACTAACCGATTGATTAAATAAAAAAACTTAGATTAACCCTGGATGGTTACTGTTCGTCGAATCGACAAAGCTCATATACTCTTATCATATAAATCATTTATGTTTGATCAAATTTTGCTCTTTTTGTCTACAACGTTAGTTGATAATGAAAACCTGCAGTCAGTAGACGAAAAAAATTATATGTCTGTCGAATGGTTAAAGAAAAAAATTATTTATTCTTGCTAGAGTTGTTATTGGCATGATCTAAGGATCAAGCAAGTATTGTAGGAATTTTTTTTATTGGATTTAAAATTTTTTTGATTTTATTTTGTTTTTTATAAATAATTTTTAAAGATATAAGTGTCATATTCTTTTATGTTGTCTTTTTATATATAGTTTTGCATTCTGTTTTTGTTTTTTTAAACAATTTATCATTAAAATTCCTGTTAAGGAATTAAAATTCTTTTCAATGTCAAAACAATTTCGAATCTTTTCTTTGTTTGCCATTGAAAATACCAACTAACTAACCCTTTTGGGCATTAACATGCAAATGATTTTTTGTAATCCCTAATACACACTTATCTTATAAACATTTATAAACCATTTATCATCATAATGTCTTAAATGTGTCATTATTAAGTAGATAAATCGTATGTATGTTGATATTGGCCATAAAAAAATCACAGGTACATGAATATGTCACAGCCACTTAGAATGATCAATTAAATAACATGATACATTTAACGTGTGCACGTTCGTTCTCTCTCTCTCTCTAGAGTCAATTAAAATGAAAAAAGAAAAGAGAAGAAAAAAATGCCACAACAAAACTCCACCTAAAAAACTTAACTTTAAAGAACCTTTTTTTTCTGTTGCCTGCTGCTGCTCATGGCAGTTTTTCTAGCAATAGTTGCTATATCCTGTCACATGTTCTTTATTTAACTACATTTGACTTCTTGTTAAATTTATTACTCTTACGATTCAATGTGATTTAAAGAAGTCACCTCACAGCTCACATTATTTTCTGAGTTTTCTTTTTTTCTGTGCTTTTTTAAACAAGACTTCACAACGCATCACATCACCATCGTCATCATCATATCATTGACTCTTAATACGTAGAACTTCATGGCAATGGCAAAAGCAGGAACATCAGGCAAATAGACAGACATACAGACATTCAGACAGATATACTATATATATATACTATATATTCAATGGGAGCGTTCATTTAGAAATAAATCTGTAGAGAAGTTCTTTTTAAAAAGGTAATACCATGGCTTATTTGAAAGGGCAGCATATAAAGCAGAGAGGAAACAAATTTACAAAAAGAATCACAGAAAAATCATGTTTAAAAATCCCTAGTTGGTGGCGGCAGCAGCAACAAAAAAAGGGTTATTCTCTGTGTAGCTGTTTATAAATAAATTCACTGGTTTTTTTTTCTTCTCTTCTGTTTTTTTTTTTGGATTTTCAAAGTTGTTTTATTAGGGTTTCGTTCCCCAGCATAAAATGTTGATTAAAGTCGATATGCCGCATGAGTTGATTTTAGTGACATAAAGGAAAGCCAGAATTAAAGAAACTCAAAAGCTGAAAGGAAACTCATTGAAATAAAGTGAAAATACACCGAAAAAATTAAGAAACATTTGGGTGCAGTGGAGGTTTTGTGCTATAGACTCCCACTAAGATAGGTCTGGTAGTAAATGAAGGCAAATCAAAGTATATGTTATCGACAAGTAGAGACGTGCGCCGAATTGGATCTCAGATAACTGCCGATAACTATACTTTCAATAGAGTCAAGGAATTTATATATCTTGGCTCCGCCGTTACCACCAAAAATGATGTCAGTCTGGAGATAAAGTGCAGGATCACTCTTGCCAACAAATGCTACTATTGTCTCAATAGGCAATTGAGTAGCAAAGACCTCTCTCGTACGGCAAAACTAATACTCTACTATTCGCTCATCCTTCCCGTGCTTCTTTATGGCGCAAAGGCATTTGCCCTATTAAGCACTGATGCAACAGCCTTGAGAGTATTCGAGTCCTACGTAAGACCTTTGGTCCTTTACGAGTTGGCGATGATTTCCGCATCCGATCCAACAGTGAGCTGTATGAGCTACCCAACGACATAGACGTTCTGCAGCGTATTAACATCTAGCGTCTGCACTGGCTCTGCCATGTCGTCCAATAGCGAAGGATACTCCGGTGAAACGGGTATTTGAAGCGGAAGAGGACGACCTTGTTTGAGTTGGAAGGACCAAAACGAGGAAGCGCTGTCATCGATTGGTGTGACCAACTGGCGTAGGTGCAGAAGAAGCAGAGGTGCCTGAAAGGATGTGTTACGCCAGGGCGAAATCCGTTAATCAGGATGTTAATGGCCAACTAAGTTAGTACGTTAAAAAGCCCTGTTCATCTAACGTATATCCTATGCCTTATGTCACGATGTTGGTGATCAAATTCTCTGTTGAAGTCTCTTCATAGCAGTTGAATTTCCAAACAATTGAACCAGATGTGACCACACTGTACAAGGGCTTATTGCAGGCATAGTGAAGCCTAGGACACTCTACTAATGTCAAAGCTTAGGAGCTTTTTGAACACTCGAGGACAATGGTGTCATTCTAATGTATGTATTCGCACAATCAAATATATTCTCTTTTTTTTTGAAACCAAAACGTAGAATAAGTCTAGTGAAGGCAGAAGGTGATGTTTCTCCACTTTCAGGAGTCTACTATTGAAACCAAAAAGTATGATAGGTCCAGTGGAGGTAGTAGATGTTTGAAAAGAAGTCGTAGATGTCCACCACCTGAAGTTCTGGTACCCACATTAAAGCAATTTGATACAGTGTCACCACACTATTGAGCAATGACGTAAATGCGTAACTGTTAAAACATTTGGGTTTAAATTAATATTCTCTTTAGGATATGCATCGAATTGTTCAGAGAAGCCATTGCCCACGATCGCTTGATCGGATATAAGGTGTTTTGTATCGCTCAATCATAACTTTAATGGAAGAAACACCATATTTGTCTGTCTGTCTATCTGACTACATCAATGGTTCCAATGGTTTCCGGATTTCAAGCAAGAGAGGGTTTGATTCCTTTGAGACGAAAGTTACGCATTTGAATCCTAAGTTAGTAAATACAAAGGAATTATTACAAGTTTCTTATGAGTACAATAATCTTTTCGAGGGATCTATCCTAAACATATAGAAAAAGTAGTTCAACCCTTAGAGCGATTAGTATCGTGCTCTAAATGGATCAAGGGGGACAAGGATCTGTATCCGATTAGCATCGTGCATTAATCATGTTATTTTTGTTTTGCTGATATCTACCCACATTTTTTTGTAGAACAAGCTGCTGGACTGAGTTTAATAATAGGTTTTATTACAGGGCACAGCGAGATAAGATAACTGACAGGGATCTGCATCAGATCCCAGCCGAACTATTGCAGGGAATGTTGTGGTGAGAAGGAGTTGGAAACTATCGAACACCTCCTCTGCAACTGTCCAGCTCTTAGTAGCTTGAGGTTGAGGACCCTGGGCAGGAACTTCTTCGAGGATTTAGACTCTCTGCCGAGAGCCTTCATTAAGGCTCTCCATAGATTCATAAATAGTTTGAGCTGGTTGAGAAATGCGAGAGCATCAAGATTATAGTCGTGCTCTCTTGTGAGTTTGATGACCATCTTTTTTCCTCCGTCCCTTACATTTCCCCTTCTTAAATCTTCTCCTTTTTCACATTTCCCTATATGCTTTACTATCTTCTCTCTGTCTCTCTCCTAGGATGCAACTCTCCTAAGGTCATTTTGACCACATGGAAATTATACTTGTTCTAATGACACATCGGCTGACTTCCAAAATGTTAGTTGCTTTGTGTTTGAACAAAGTATAGTGTTTCATAAAGCCACTATACAATATGTTTATAGTACAATGTATACTATTTCAAAACGTCGTCAATGTGTATTTTTAACGCAGTCAAAAAGCAATTACGTATCGGATTTATAGTTGATGCATTGTTTGGTTACTTTGCATAAACTACAAAGTTTATATACCGTAGTAGAAATGCATACAAACTTTGTATTGATACATTTTGGAAGTCAGCCCTATTCAAACCTAAACTAACCTGCCTATATTCGAGCCGATTTGTATTGCAGTTTTCTGGATCATAGTCAAACAGAAAGTATTGGCACAGATGAGGTCCCGCAGGCTTTAAGACCCCTAGCAATCCTCCTCTGTGTTGTTGCTGCCATTATTATTACGTCGTGTAAACAATTAAAAAGAAGAGGAATTGATAAGCAGCCTTTCGATACCCTAAAGGAAATTTTAATTATTTTTCTTGTTGCTTGGATGTGAAGAATTCAGACGTTGGGGTTCACATATATGTAACTACCTGAAGAGCCTTATAATCTTAAGATGTCCACTTAACAGTGGACTTTATGGAGTAGAGTCACTTAGGATGTAAGACATTTGCGAAGGCTAAAAATTTTAAATAAAGCCGTGATCTTCACATTTAGGCTGTCAAGTGGGTTGATGTAAAACTTTTGGATTTTTCGTATTTCAAATTTTTTTATTTTTGTCTCATTTTTTTCAGTGTATTCCTTTGGTTTTTAACCAATAACCAAACAAGATTTGCTATAGTTAAGTATTGCTATGCAATCATTTGGAAAATTTTTGTTGCATTCACAATTTGCTATTGTGTTTAGAGACAGAAACAGAGGGAGATGGATGAATGGACAGACAAAGGTACTGACTGAGTGAGTGAATTTCGTAGATACTTGCAATTTTATAAGAAATGTTTGTTGATGCTTGAAATGTTTGTTATACTTGTTACTACTGTTGATGATGTTTCATTTTTTGTTTTTTTGTACTCCTTTTTTTCCTATTTTTGCTGTCTTGTTTTGCTGGTATCCCTCTTGGCTGGTGCTTAAATACACCATCATACACTATAAAAGCATACAACCCGTGCAGTATTTATTGGTAACAATGATATTCTCTGCATAATTTGTTAAACTCAATAAAGTCAACCTTCTTTTTTTTAACTTAACTTTAGACTCTCTTACTTCAAAATTTATGTACTATTGTGTGTGTTTTTCCTCATTTTTTGTGTTTCTTATCCAACGATTTGTAGCTTAAAATACTTTGTGTTCGAAATCATTTGAGATGTGATGAAAATTTACATACACTCGGGTTATATTCGTATATTGTATATGGTAAGTCAAGCATAAATGTTGCAACAAATCTTCATACATGAATACAACATGCCTCTTGATATGTGCACATATATGTTGTCTGTTGTATGTTGTATTTTGTACGTTTATGTTTATTGAATTGTAGATCAAATGATTTAACAAGAGTCTCTTAATAAATGATTATATCGTAACATATTGGTTCAGACTTTATAACTTAGTATTACAGGGTCTTTTAAATATGAATTTCTTTTTCTAAAAAATTAATTGTTTCTGTTAACAACTTGTGAATAAGAACTGGATCTGCGGAATGTCCCATGCACTCATACACATACATATATAGTTGGCCATTACAACCCTTCTGTCAGGACCTAGCTTTCCATAACACTTATGTTGTGTGTGTTAATTTAAGACATGAGTGGAGAGACCTACAAGTTAAAGTCGATACCGAACGACAGATTTTTGCGAAGCTTCTTCAGGGCAATTTTATTTTCTTTCAGAGTTTTTGATAGAAATCTGCTGAGAGGAAGTCGCCGACAAAATATTTTTTCATATTTTGTTTTGTTGGAGATGTGTCACAAGCCAACACACTACCTACTGGACTACGGCTACTACTCGCTCTTATACGTTTCGATTTTTTAGTGAAACTTTCTATAAAGTTTTCTCAAAAAGCACGTCTCTGTTACTGGCCAGCACTTGTTGGCCTAATACGAAAAGGTTTTTGAGCACCCGGAATTTATTAACACGACATCTATAGCCAGATGTAATTTAATTTTGTTTTGTTGGAGATTTCCGACCTGTGGTTTGAACCGTGGCCTCACGTCTAATAAGCCAATACATAACCTACTAGACGACAACTATTCGCACTTATTCGTGTTGATTTTTCAGTGAAACTTTCTATAAAGTTCTCTCAAAAAAAATCACTACTTGTTGCCTTAAACCAGGGGGGTTTTGAGCACCCAGAATATTATTATAAAACAACTCTAGCCAGAGGTAATTTAAATAAAAATCGATTCCTTTATTAGTCGTCGTGCTCTAGTAGGTAGTGTGTTGGCTTATTAGACCAAAAACCAGGGTTCGAGCCCCAGGCCAGACGTCAAAATAAAATACAAAAAGTATTTCTTCGGCGACTTCCTCTCAGCAGATTTCTGGCAAAAACTCCGAGAGTAAATAAAATTGCCATGAAAAGTTTCTAAAAAATCTGTCGTTCGGAGTCGACTTTAAACTGCAGGTCCCGCCACTCATGTATAAAATTAACGCACACAGCATAAGTGGTGTGAGAAACTAGGTCGTAATCCTGACTGAAGGGTTGTAATGACCAATTATGTATGTAAGTATGTCCTTCATTAGTCTGTCAGGTTCATGGAGATATTTCTAGCCATGGAAATAATCGCTTGGAAAATGATTTATTCTGATCATAACTCCTCTAAAACTTTTGTAGAATTATGGCTCTGTCTCCGTAATTTCACAGCAAATGAAGTCTACCAATGTAAAGACATCATCAGATTATTCTCTCTCGTCGAGCTTAAGGAAAAGTTGATTGTGTTTACTGAGCACCATGCTAATGTCAATCAATCTGGTTGGCTTCAAAAACTTTCTGACTTTTGATTTCTTATTATGTTTTGAATCAAAAGCTAAAGGTCATCACAACAGTTTGGCATATTTTTGTATTGCAGTTTTTGCTTCGCATCAGTATGTGCTTGATTGCACACTTTGCTCATATCGGTTGGAGTCTTCAGACATAACACTGTCCTCTGTTATTAGATTGACTGCTGATATATGCCCCATTGATTCAAAATTAAATGCAACTCATTTAATTTTTTCGTAATTGTCCAGAATATATACTGGAGTTTCCACTCAGCACCAACTGGTCAAGCACCTGAAGCAGTAAGTGTCGTATATTTGTTGCGACTCCCCACATGAAATCAATGAATTTCCTTCGAAAATTTATTCTATTCGTAGCTGCCTAGCATACTTACTATCAGAAATCTGTAGATAAGTCAATCGGCATTCAGTTATGCTTTCCCTATATTTAAGAAACAAGTCATATGGTTCAGGGCAGAATTCCAGGCGCATAGTTTACCACAGATTTACTGTCTATGCCAAGAATAATTGGCGAAAAAAAATTGTTGACAGTGGCGAGTCCAAAATAATCGTATAAAGGCAACCTATCCACTCTAATAGTAATTACAAACTTTCAGTTAAGATTGCAACATAGCTTATCACATCACCAACAGTTTAACGTGGACTTCGAAAGACCGACTTGACAAAGTTTTCATGGTAATCTATTTGCTATCAGGCTTTTCGCCAGAAGACGGCTGATAAGAAGTCATATTTAGTTTTCGAGAAGTCTGAGCTGGGATTTGAACCACGGGTACTCGCCTTAAAAGTCAACATACTAGTGTGTAGCAATACCTAAGAAACATAGAGCATTCATCGAAGTCGCCTAGTCTAGTAGGTAGTGTGTTGGCTTATTAGACGTATAGCCAGGGTTCCAGCCCCAGGCCAGACATCAAGACAAAATACAATAAGCATTTCTTTGGCGACTTTCTCTCAGCAGATTTCTGGCAAAAATTCTGAGAGTAAATGTCTGTCGTTCGGAGTCGACTTTAAACTGTAGGTCCCACCACTCATGTATAAAATTAACACACACAACATAAGTGGTGTGAGAAACTAGGACGTTGTACAATGGGTCAATTCGAACTCCGGGTGCTGTACTTGTCTTAATTTACAAGTACACGTCCTCTAACCTAACCTAACCTAGAGCATTTATTGTATAGTTTAGTTCATTTTCCAATTCCAGAATTTCGCAATTTTCCTATCCATACGAATGGCCAGGAATTTCATTTGTAGACGTGGACGTTAGTGATGATCGTCTATTGTTAAACCCTGTAGAACTTGAAAATTTTAACAGACAAATCGTGTTATCAAGCCCAATAGCGATGAACGTTTTCAAGGATTTCCTTTACAAAACAAACATTTTCCATTAAATCAACGGAAAGAACCTTAAAGAGGAGGCTTCATGGTTTATTGCGGCTCAATTGACCATATTACCAGACACAACATGGGTGCTATGAGAAGCTAAGTTGTGATCCTGACTGAAAGGTTGTAATGACCAATTACGTACGTGATAGATCAACGACCAATTTGATACAATCTTTAAATTTTTTTTCAATGAAGGAATTCCAACTTAAAATATCCTGTTTATAAAGCATCAGTCTAACGAAAATTAAAACCCCCTCCTTGGTATACCATCCAAACAAACCAACCAACTGACTGAATTAATGGTTGCCTTTAATATCCATACGCTTTGGCTGTATAGACTGGTTATTATACTCTCATACCCTAGTTGTTGCTGTTGTTAAAGTTAAGAGTGTGTCTTGTCAGAGGTTTTGTTTGGAAATTCATTCAACTGCATTGTTAAGGTTTATAGCCCGGTTAACAATTTTCATTTGCCCATATTGTTATCGATGAAACAAATAGTTATGTTGCAACGCACTCTCTCTCTCTATCTCACTATCTCCTTGTCGCTCCCTAGTTATTGTATTTGTATTGAAAATTATTATTGAATATGTTGTGCAATATTAATAATAATATACTCCACTCATCTACTAACTACTATTCTACAATCATTCTTATGATATTGCAAGTAAACTTTTACTATTCAAGTGTATCATTTCAACAGATAATAGGATTAGATTCGTATAACATTTTCATTCATTTACTTGCAACATTTCATAAAGTAAAGCAAAATAAAATGAAGTAAAATAAAGTAAAGGATACTTAACAATGCTAGAGAAGGGATATTTTAAATAACCATACTCGTCTATCATACATTTATACATACATATATACTTGCAATATTAATTTTATACTTATAAATACACTTAATGAGATTTAAATAAATATATGAATGGAAATATGAATAGAAATGTTTTGGTTACGAAGTACAGTATTGGAAGGCAAATGCAAATGAAAATTTGAAATTGAAATGAAATTCAATTATTTAATTGCAATCAGTTAGGGAAGACTTAATTGTATTTAAATTGATGCTACAGCATTTGTAAATTAATATTAATAAGGTCATTAAGTACATATTATAATACTAAGTAATATTATTCAATTAAACAACCATCTAAACATATGTACATACATATATCAGAGGAGAGTTTTAATTCCCCATAAAAATAAAAAGAAAAAGAAAAACAAACGGAAATTCTTACAAATTCTCTTTCCCAAAAAGAATAATTTACTGCTTAAGATTGAAATACAATAACGAAATGAACACATTATAATAGAAAATTATAAAAAATTATACTGGCCCTGCTGGATCATGGAAAGGAGTGTGCAAAAATCAGTGTCACTACCAACCGACAGACAAAGTAAGCTGGCACACATTTTTCCTGATCACCAGTGCACTTTATTCCACTTCAGCATACTTACATACATATGCACATAATTGGACATTACAACCCTTCAGTCAGGATTACGATCTAGCTTCTCACACCACTGATATTGTGTGTGTTAATTTTATACATGAGTGGCGGGACCTACAGTTTAAAGTCGACTCCGAACAATAGATTTTTGAGAAACTTTTTCATGGGAATTTTATTTTACTCTCAGAGTTTTTGTCAGAAATCTGCTGAGAGGCAGTCAACGAAGAAATATCATTTCATATTTTCGTTTTGATGTCTGACTTGGGATTTGAATCCTGGCCTTAGGAGTAATAAGCCGACACACTACCTACTACACTACGGCGACGTGCACCGTCGGGAAGCAGAAGGCAAAGCAAAGGTTCAATGCTGTAAATCCATATGCAAACTGGACTGTAAGCAAGCTGCAGTTATTAGGCACCAGAGATCAGCAATGAGTATTTAAAAAGATGAGTAGATTCGAATCATACTCATAATTTCTGATACTTATATATAAGAATTCATAATTATTTTAATATCATACTCATATCGACGCCTCCATTCTATATAAGTACACTTAGAACGTTTTTAATATTCTTGCATTTTGAAATTCTACGTTCTCTAACTTAAATACTGTCAAAGTTTGGTTAAGATGCGCCGATTCGTTCCAAAGTTATAGAGAAAAATTTTCTTAGAATACACATATGGCCGTATGTCGCGTGAAAACTTTGAGAGCTCATAACCCGAAACACACTTTTTCGACTTAGAGTGTTATAGAACGGAGGCGTCGATATGTACTACTCATATTCAAAGTTTTAAGTACTCATCGTGCTCATACTTAACAATATGCATGATGTTGTTGATTTCGACTCTCCTTTACTCAACATTTACAAGAATCACAAAATAAGTATGATTCGGGTACGAACCCTACAATACTCACTAGAAGGTTTTGTGTTTGGTTTGCTTGCTGTCTTTGTCTTCTTCTTTTTTCTTTTTTTGTAAATCCAACAACAACTAAGACTGTAAATTTTGATAAATGATTCGAATCATTTATGAGTATTATAAATATTATTCTAAATGTATGAATCTGCATGAGTAGGCGTTTGAATCAAACATATTTCGAATGTTATGAGTTTGATGTTAACTTTGTAATCATTATTATTGCAACCTGTAGTTCTAAATCAACGTTGTAGTGAGTACGAATGAATCAGAGTAGTTGAATTTTAATACTGCTGACTCACTCATACTCAAAATTTCATGAGTACTTATGAGTAGCGAAAAAACGATTCATTGCTGATCTCTGTTAGGCACACCCAGGTCTGTTATATGTTTCCCTATAGTTCTCTGAATAGGACATTTGTTTGTGGTATTTCCACTAAAGACTGTAGGTCTGAAGATCCAGAGGTCACTAGACGGTCTCCTGTGGCACTTGGCTTCAAAATGTTGTACAGAGTAGGCTGCAGTAAATTTATTGACGGTTTTGGTATTAAACTTTCGTATAAACTGCCTGACATTTGATTGTAGTATTTCCACTAGAGACTGCAGGTCTGAAGACCCAGAGGTTACCAGACGGTCTCCTTTGGTAAATTGCAGGAAAATGCTGGACAGAGTAGGCTGTAGTCAGTCTATTGAGGTTTTTGGTATTAAACTTTCTTATAAGCTGCCTGACTATTGCAGTGTTGTCAGGGTGAAGATCGTGGCCATTGCGAAAATTTCCTAATGTTTGAGGTGGTATGGCTTTCCTTCAAAATCTTTTGATTTACTCGGGCGGCCAGGCTGCGATTAAGCCCTTAATATAGCTAGTGGCAATAGCCGGTACGCCGATCGCAATCGTCGACATTTTACAGTGAATAGGTTGTGCAGCCCTTGCGCTGACCAACTTTCCCCTTCTTGGATCGGAGGTGCGTTCACCTGTGGCATCACGATGGGCCGCTATGCGTGCTCAAGTGAGCTTTTTGGAAAATTAAAGCTACCACGGTAACCTAACCTAACAGTGAATAGGTACTTAATAGTAGAGTAGTAGTAGTGGAAGTAGTAGTCGCCGTAGTTTAGTATATTGTAGTAGGTAGTATATTGACTCATTAGACGTCAGGCCACGGTTTAAAACAAAGGTCAGACATCTCCGACGACTTCACTTCAGTAGATATCTGCCATTAACTCTGAGAGTAAATAAAAATTGTCATGAAAAAGTTTTTCAAAAAAATCTGTCGTTCGTAGTCTGTAGGTCCCGCCACTTATGGATAAAATAAACACACACAACATAAGTGGTGGGAGAAGCACAATTTTGTATGTATGTATGTAAACTGGAGTATGGACATGCTGCAAATTCTAAGAAGACATAGGCGCATCCATTGATTATATGATTTCTACAAATGTGTGAAAAGGAAATTTGTTTTTAGTATGCCACCTAGAAACTTTCGTTCGGAGGATCCGCAGGTTTCAAGAAGGACCCTTGTGGTTTACAAAGATGCCCCCAAACTGCTAAAGCAGAGTGAGCTTTACTTTCGCATAGCCAGCTTGACCATTGCAGTATTTTTCAAGCCGATGTCGTGTTAATTTGGAAATTGTCGCAATACTTGTTGGTTTGTTTGATTTCCCTGAAGATCTCTTTATATACTTGAACGCCTAGACTAAGATCCAAACTAAGTCCCAAAAGACTTCTTCAATTTCTGTTCTCTTTCATGAACAACGAGGATTTCTCAACAAAATTTGAAATCATTTTAATACAGATACAGAGACATTGTAGAACATTGCATTGCTGACGAACAGGCCAGGTCCTTTATGCAGCTTACAACATCCCACAATTTTACAAGGTTATATATGGAGACATCGTTGAAAATTGCAATGCTGGCCAACTGGCTAGCAGAACATAGGAAATTCTGATTGCCTGAGTTAGGCAAGACTGCCGTACGTCAATGTATTGACTGGTCTCTTCAAAATTCTGTTTTGTAAACGAGAATCTTGAAGAAGAATCGAAAATATTCTTTCGTTATCTTACTTCACAACGAATCGAACAATCTCCACCTTCGTGGGTACAAATTAAGCGTTTTTAGGACTCCGAAGGACACAAAATTTGCTGAATTTGGGGACTAGAAAATCATAAAAAAAGCAATCCCTATGAAAAATATACGCACTGGGAGTGGAAGATTTGATACAAAAGCTCACTTGAGCACGCATATCGGCCTGTTATGATGTCGCAGGTAAGCGCAATTTCTGTACTGACCGAATTCCACCAAACTCATCGAAGAAGTTGGTCAGCGCAGGGGCTACACAAAAAAGGACAGCTTCATTTATGGTGAGGGTTGCGGCTTAATTTTTGGATTATGAAGCTGAAATTGCAGTGAACGTGCAGTATATGTCACACGGCCACCTAATTGGTCATTACAACACTTCAGCCAAGATTATGGCTTTTCTCACACCGCTTATGTTGTGTGTTTTAATTTTATACATGAATGGCGGGACCTACAGTTTATAGTCGACTTCATACGATAGATTTTTTGAGAAACTTTTCATCGCAAATTTTATTTATTCTCAGAGTTTTTGCCAGAAATCTGCTGGGAGGATGTCGCCGACGATATATTTCTTCATATTCTGTTGTGTTGGAGATGTCTAACCTGGATTTTGTGAGAAGCTGACTATGTTGTAATAACTCCTTAAATAACTATGAATCTCTGTGAGATTTTTAAACTCCACAAAAAAAAAATATTGTCTGTGTACCATTTAATCCAGCCTTATAACCTATAATTTCACATGAATTCCAATTCTCAGCCCAGATTTTCTACAAACCCAATTCAAGTAGACTAATTACGAGTGCAATTAATGTGTCTACCTTTCTAATTTATGCATAATTATACGGAAATATAATTCCGTCAGGCATCATCTAAGCAATATAACGTATAATTTTTGTCTGTCGTATCGAAATACATTGTATATTTTAATTTCAATTAAGGAGTAATTAAACTTTAGTTCAGCTTAAAAAATTTTTAATTTCACAAGAAATTTAATGAGTTAGACAGGCAACCTTTGCTTTGGTTACCAGGTAATTAAAATTTATAACCTCAGCCAGTTTCTTCAACATACGCGTCGAGATGTTGGGTTGTTATTAAGAAATTTATTTTGCTTTGGCTGAGAAAATTCACAGAAAGAAATTCTTGTTATTTTTTTATAGTTTTTTTTTTGTATTTAAACTTTGTAAATCATAAATAACTTCTTATACAACGTCTTTAATTTCTTTTCTTTTTTCATTTTCCATTCAATCTTCGGGTATAAATGTTATTATAACTCTTCGTTACTTAGTATTGTTATATAAGTTTTGGTGGAAAGAAATAAAATGTCGGAGTAACAAAAAAAAAAGAATGTAAAACGAAACATCACCCCATAAAAATGTCAATAGTTAAATGGATGCCTTAGCAAAAGAGAGAAAAAAAGGCAGAAAAAGTATTACCCATAGGGAAATGCAACTTGCTGTGGTGCTTTTGCAAAAGTTCCTTCTTCATCTTTTTTTTTCTATAAAACCGCCAACCGTGTAAAAACCATTAAAAAACCATAAGAGCAACGTATATGTATTTATGCATAAAAACGAAAAGAAATAAACGAGGGTAGTGTGATAAATTTTTGAACATTGGAAGTGAAAGTGCCATTGTAGCACAATATTGCACCGGCTGCAATTGGTAACCATAGGTATGAAGATTTGTTCGAATTGCGAAGTAGATCTCAGGAAAATACCAAAGGCGGTTATGTTATGAAGGGAGAAATTACTGTAATATGGCAGCAATTAGTAATACGGCCCGACAATTATTCCTCATACATTCAATTCCGAAATCTGCAACAGTCTGACGATGCCTTTACTCTCGCCATGAAGTCAAAACCAAAACCTCAGCCTATCAAGACGTACAGATGTATAACACCTAAACAATTAACGATTCTGTAAGGATAAAGTACTTTTCTGAACGGAAATGGGTAATATAATCCCCTTGTTACGCGACAAACCCATATAACTGCTATCCACAATCACAGATAACCTCCTAACCGACATTAGCATAGCGTACTCTGACGGGAAGCCTACTATTGAAAGGTCATCACGGACGATCCTGCAGGAATAAATTACTTTTCTATGAAGCGGAAATTGGTAATGTGATACCCCTGCTATGCGACAAACCCATATGACCGCTATCCACAAACCCTTCTAACCGAATAACTGACATTAGCCAAGCGTACCCTTACGGCAAGCCTGCATTAAAAGGTCATCATAGTGGAAATAACTCTTCTCTTGCGCAGCAATTGTTAATATGTTTCAACTAGTATGCCGACATATTCATAATTCTTCATTACAACCCTTCAGTCAGAATCACGACCTAGCTTCTTACACCATATATGTATATTGTGTGTGTTAATATTAGCCACAAGTGGAGCTACCTACAGTGTAAAGTCGGCTCCGAACGACAGCTTTTTGAGAAACTTTTCATGGCAATTTCAATTACTCTCAGCATTTTTGTCAAAAGTCTGTTGAGGGGAAGTCGCCTAAAAAATATTTTTTTTCATATTTCGTTTTGTTGGAGATGTTTGACCTGGGGTTTGAAATATGACCTCATGTCTAATTTTTTTTCACCAGACAGTGGTTCGAATATTATTTCGACATTCTTTCAATAACGAAACTTCAACACTCATTACTCTTTCCACACTGAAATGGTAACGATTTTAGTCTTAACACCTCAATAATCACATTTTTAATTGAGAACTTCTGTGCAAGGTAAAGAACGGCTTGTCTGAGCAGCTGAATCAGCTAGAATCAAATCCAGGTCACATAGAAATGCAAGGCAATGAACGGGCAACTGAGTTCACCACGAGAGGAGCTTGGAATAGGGATCAGAACCAAAAAAACTCTGAAAAGGAAAGAAAATTCGGCTTAGTAGTTCAAGCAGATTTGAGGCAATCTAAGCTTGTGCTAGACAATTACAGCGGAAGGAAACTTTATTCTTGCAACTGACATACCAAGGCTTGAGGAGAGGAACTGGAGTTCTGACTGACCATTGTAGATTCAAGAAATATTAGTATAGGGTAGGAATAGCTTAAAGCCTAATATGTTGATTATGTGATGAGGATATTGAATCATTGAAGCACATATATGCAACCTGTGTGTTGACAATAGAGAGAAACCATAAATAAGTTAAAGTCTGTACAACAGACCACTTAGTCATAATGTGAAACTGTCCAAAATGGGAGATTTGGTTGAGTGTAAAAGTTGAATATATGTATGTGACCCTGCTGACTACATTCAATATGGTCTTACACCTATAATCTGAGCAAATGCTACGTACATCTATATATATTAGGTTCCGCTCCGGCTGGTGCGGTCACGTAAACGTTCTATGTGTCGCTTGAAAGAATAGGGAATCCAAATTCAAATCACCTGTCGTTTTCAGACAATCTGGAATGTTCTGTGTGCATTCGAGCCACCCAATCTGCAGTTTATCTATTCTAACTGTTCGAAATAGGGCGCTTCTGATCGCTTCCAGAGCCACCGCCTGCGTTTTATCGATTTGATCCTTTAATACTTTGATTATCTTAGACCGAACATTACCTTGTGTGTTATTACTTTGACCTTAGTATCTCTAAATGATATTCTTTTAAATTAAAAAAGAATTTAACCCTTTTGGATCATCTTTACAAGGTAAATATCATCGCCATATGATTCAAACTCTAGGACATCCTTATCTTTTTGATTATATACTCAGTGAATATATTACCGATACCGATTGGTAATTACTACGCTCGTTGTAAGTTTTTTTTTACGAATTTTTGTTTTACGAAACCAAACATTAAGTTCTCAGAATTTGGAGGCATTTATTATTGTCAAGGCTTTTCTTAGATCTCGAGAAGCCGTTTCTTTAGTCCAATTTGTAGTGTCCACATTAGCAATATCAGAGCCTTTATTGACAATTATTTACTTAGGTCTTGAGAAGATAGGTTATTTAATCTCTCAAGAGGAAAATATCCTAGCTAGTCTTTTGTAGTTCGATCTGTAGTGTCCACAGAAGCAATATCAGGCCTTTTTTGTCAATACTTTACTTAGATCTTGAGAAGCTGCTTTATTTGATCTCTCAATATGTTAAGATCTTGATTTCTTGTGTGGTGGTTTCCTAGTTCGTTTTCTGTAGTTCGATTTGTAGCATCCACAGTAGCAATATCAGCCCTTTTTGTTAAAGCTTTACTTAGATCTTGAGAAGCTACGTTATCTTATCTCTCAAGATAATACGACTTGGTTTTCTTGTGTGGTGTGTTCCTAGCTCGTCTTCTGTTTTTGTCAATGCTTTAATTAAATCTTGATAAGCTACGTAATTTTATCTGTAAAGAGGATAAGATCCTAGCAATATCAGGCCTTTTTTCAATGCTTTACGTAGGTCTTGCAATACTAAGTTATTTTATCTCTGAAGAGGATAAGATGATATCTCGTCTTTTGAACTCTGATTTGTAGCGCCCATAGTAGAAATCACCCCTTTTTGATAATGCTTTACTTAGGTCTTGAGAAGCTACGTTATTTTATCTCTCAAGACGATAAAAACCTAGCTCGTCTTCTGTAATTCGATTTATAGAGTCCACAGTAGCACTATCAGTCCTTTTAGTCAATGATTTACTGTGATCTTGAGAAGCTAGGTAATCTTATCTCTCAAGAGCATAAGATCTGCCTTTCTTGGGTGGTGTTTTCCTAGCCTGGCTCTTAGTCAGCAGTATATTTGATGACAGGCGTTATAAGCCAGACATTATTAAAAAGAATACCGGTGTGCATTGCTTACCAAAAACTTTTAAAACTCACCTCGTTTTTATGCTCTTTTATTACAGTGAAACCAGCAGACGGCTATTTTTTTTTTAGTTTTGTTTCGTGTTAAGACACCCTCCTGCTGTTCACAAAATTATACAAAGAGAATGAATATTCCTTCACTTCTTATTTCGTTTTTTCTTTTTGCTGTCTTTACACTTAAAGTTAAAATTTAAAGAGACTGAAGGAAATGGAAGCTTCAGAGGCTGCTTCTGCTAACTTACAATAGCATATTTTATAGTTTCACAAAATAGTTAATGACAATTAAACACAAGATCATATTTTACCATAACGAAATACAATCATGGCACGATGGGATATCAAAAAATGTTTCAAATACAAAGAGAAGGAGTTACAGGTTTTAAGGAACTATAAAGAGACGGTAAGGCTTACCTATATCGAATCCATGTATATAAGTAGATTGATACAGCAGTATGCTTATAAGGGTTAAAAGCTGATAGGAAAGGCACTGGCGGGAGAACATATTGCAGGTGGTAGTTAAGGTGAGTCGTTGTATTGTGTTTGTTGTTGATGATAAAGATTTTTTGTTTTTAGCCATAATTATTATAAAATTTTGTTGTTTTTTGTTTTCTGTTTCGTCTGTTTTACTAGTTAAAAGCAGGCGCAGTGGCTTGTATATCTAGTTAAACGTATAGCAGGAGATCTGTAAATAGATAAAGAAAAAATTGAAAGAGAATGTGATTAAAAAAATTACTTTACGATTTAAAAAATAAATGCTTAACAATTAGTTGAGAAATTTGTTTGTAACTGGTTACATTTTAATCGGCTGTCATTTGTTTAAAACAATTTAAAGTTATTTTGTTAACATATACAGAAGCTTTTTATAACTGTCTACCTCCTGTTGATTGGTAGACTTTTTAACGACTTTTTAAAATACAAATGGAAAGCCATAAAATACCTTTAAATAGCATGATAAAGAAATCATAATTGAAGACTTTAAACAGCAGATAATTGCAATTTATGAGGGGCTTTAAAACAAAAACGAAAAAAAAAATTCTTTTAATTTCAAAGAAAATTTTCAAAAAAAAACTCAAACTGGCAGCTGTCAAAATACTTAAAATTTCATAAAAACCTAGATAGACACTTTAGACAGACGAAATTAAAAATCCATAAAAAAAAATTTAAATTCTTAGCAAATATTCCTTCAAAAAAATAGAAGAGAAAAACTTACGCAACGCATGCCTACAAATAGTATGTAAAATAAAAGCCCTACGCTACCCCAGCATTTACTCCTAAACCCATACCCTATCCCTATACCTACACATACAACAAGAAAATATTGCCTCGTACGTAACTACAAGACAACAGAAAAATGTCGAGAGAAAGAAAGAAACGAAACGAAACGTAACGTAACGTACAATTTCATTAATTCATTAAAATGTCAAAGTGATATGAAATGTCATGTTGATTTAATTTAGAAGACAAACAATTGACACACGTTTATTGTGTATGTATGAAATAAAGACTCGCTTTAAAGACTCTCTTATGTTTTAGCAATTTAACAGAACAATTTAAAAGAACAAATAAAATGGAATAACGATAAAGAAATCAAGTTTTTTAGTACTTAAAGGCATTTACGAAATAAAGAAATTGTTGGAAAGATGAAATTTAAGAATTTGGCTGAAAAAAATTTTAAATGAAACATAAAAAAAGGGTCCAAGAAAGATGGGAAAAAATATTTCACAAAAAATATTTCACAATATTTCACAATGTTTCACAATAAATGCCCAAAATGGGCTAAAATTCCAGTATTTTTTAAGTTTTTACACACGATATATGTCGTCGCCGTACTCTAGTAGGCAGTGTGTCGGTTTATCAGACGTAAAGCCAAGTTTCAAACCCCAGGTCAGATATATGAAAAAAATATTCCTTCGGTGACTTTCTCTCAGCAGATTTCTGACAAAAAATCTGGGAGTAAATATAATTGCCATGAAAAGTTTTTCAAAAAATCTATCGTTCGGAGTCGACTTTAAACTGTAGGTCCCGCCACTCATGCATAAAATTAACACACACAACATGAGTGGTGACAGAAGTTAGGCCGTAGTGTTATGTGTAATCAATAGACACCTCTTGCGGAATTCAGTTTAAACTGGGAAACAGCAGGCATATCTATCTACGACCCGATAGCTTCTTCAGTCCACAAGACTTCCTCCAACTTTGAAAATCGTTAAGTTACCAAAAAGTGGCGACATGAGTGATTGCAACAACTGAAAATTAATTACTCTGCGTAATACCATACATTAGATTTTAGCAGCCATAATACAGAAAAGACTTCAAATTAAAACAGAGAAAAATCTACCAAAATAACAGACAGATTTCCGGCCAAAAATTAGCTGCATAGACTACGCCAAAACTTTACGTATTATAATGGACGAATCTCTAGAATTTCATAGTCCCCTATATCTACTGTTCGTAGATTTTAAGAATACCTTCGACACCATTAGACGAAGTACGTATATACATACATACATAATTGATCATCATTGCCCTTCAATCAGGATTACGACCTAGCTTCTCACATCACTTATGTTGGAAGAGTTAATTTTATACATGAGTGGCGGGACCTACAGTTTAAAGTCGAATTCCAACCACAGATTTTTGAGAAACTTTTCATAGCAATTTTATTTACTCCCAGAGTCGCCGAAGAAATATTTTTCATATTTGGTTTCGATGTTTGGCCTGGGGATTGAACAGTGGCCTCACGTATAATGAGTCAACACACTACCTACTAGACTACGCCGATTTAATACTCCGTCTCTAACAATTAAATTTTCTAGAGCCAAGGGGATGTCACCGATCGAGACCCTTTATGTCATGTTGATTTGGCAGCCAACTGAGCTTCTTGTCCAACAAAAGGCAACTCTTGCGTTCATGCTTAAATCTACGAATTGTTGTCCAAAGCAACTCATTGGATCATCTACCCTTATGTTTCAAAGCTGTTTCGATTGCAAAAGTTAAAAGGTTTTAGGCCATGAGAGGGGTTCTTAAACTCTCATTTTCTGTAATTCTTGACTAAAGTGCTATTTGAAATATTTCTAGACTTTGCTGGATTGTGATTAAGCCCCTAGCGAACGTCATTTTTCATGAGAATATTAATATCCTCACTGGACTCGTATGGATAAAAAAGAGGACTGACTATGCAATCGGAAGGCATGTCGATAAGCTTGGCATTCCCGTTTTCGTGTGGTCTGAGGAGGTTGAAGCGACTTAGTACCCTGCTCTAGCCATGATAGGGACAGGTTCTTAACCTCCATTTTCTGTCATCCATAACTGAACTCTTCAATATAGAGTTTGCTGTAATATTTATTTTGGAGTGGGGTTATTTACTTCCAGGAAATTTTTGATCCCCGGATTAGATTTTGTTTGTGGAACCACAATAGGCCTGTACTCTGGTCTAAGTGAACATTCGTTTCTCGTTCGAAATTGGGTAAGAAAACGGGCGCATTCGTCCAGAATCTCATATCGTTGCTATCTTCATGACGATACAATGGCTACACAATAGCAGAGTATTCTCTTATAACCTACTGATCTATAATAAAAAACCTTTCAGTCGTCTTCTCAACATAAAAGCTTGTCCATAAATTTCATATATTCCTATGGGGAATGGCCGGTTATATCAAACTTCTCCCGAAGCTATCGTGAGAACGAATTGGTCGTACTGACAAAACCCTATAAGTGATCGCCATATAGTTTCTAGCATGACGCAAATAGCCTAGAAACTGGAAAAAAGCCAAGTTTAAACCCAAGTAGAACGCTAGGCATTCTCGGCAGTAATTACGCTGAATTTCAGTAAAAGTTTTGTTTTGAAGGAGAATGAAGACTGTCCGTCACAGAATATGTCACTGCCCAGACCTGCACAAAAGTGTATAAGATCCACGAGTGAGACTAAATAACATTGCCCGATGTTTAAATTTCTTAGGCCGGGCGGTTCTGATCGCTGATGGTGTTTAACAGTCATTTTCATTTCAATTAAAGAAAAACTTTTCTAAATTTTTATTTTTTAATGGAATTCAGTAGGATTGTTTTATCATAGAATTATCAGATTTTAGAATGGAAAGTAATTGTAGAGTTTATAAAAAGAGTTAACAAAAACTATAATTAAGCTGTTTGTTTCTTAGCTTAGCTAAAATTAAATGTAATTCAGCTAAGATTTTATTGTATAAAAATTTTAATATATTGCGATTGGACAAAAAATACCGGTTCATTTATCAAAATAATAAATTCAGAATTTTATTATCTAATTCAGCTAACCTCTAATACAATTTTAAAAGATTTTATTAATTCAGCTAAGTCACAATGCAATCTAACATATAAAAATAGAAAGTAGTTAAAATGCTCACCATTTTTTTTATAAGAACGCAATTCAGCAATTTAATTTATAATTCAGTTCAACTGAATTGCTATTTATAGGTGATTTTGTTAGAAGGAAATTGTTAAAAAGTATTTTCAATATATTAATATGTGTAAAGAATCAATTCAGCAAGCTTTTTATGTAAAAAAGTGAATTATTTTGTTTAATAAAATAATTTTTAATTAAGCTTTTCACCTTCTTTGTGTGCATTAATTTGAATTTACTTACGTTCACTTTTCTTTTTGCAATAATAAAATAATTTCTTTTTATGTTTAATTTACCCTTAGGTATTTAACCCCAGCTGAATTATATTAACGCTAGCTGAATAGCAAAATTTTTTTCTTTTGAATATCTTTTTAAATTCATATAAAAATCGTATAAATTGTATTAAATTTGTTTTTGTAGGAAAAAAGCATTTTGGAAAAAAGGAAAAAAAGTTATTTAAAACGTTTTAAACACTTAGTTTAACGTAAAGCAAAGTATGGTACTATATGTGAACATGGAAACATGTATGTATGTATGTATTTATATGCCATATTAAATTTCCTTTCTTTATGATATTTTTCTTGTTTTAATAGGGAATGTATGTGTTTTTTTTATTTTTTTTTTACTTGTAGAAGCAAGAAGAAATAGGTTAAATTAATAATGACACCCTGGCTGTGTAAAGAGTAAAGAAACAGCAGCGCCATTATCAGCTACCAGCTACGAATCATACTCCCGGCTGGTTGTTGGAGTTGGGTTGCTACAATTACTTTGGCAACACATATGTATGTACGTATAGAAATTGTCTTGTGAAATGAAATCTAACGCCTTTTCTTTATTAAATACCATATAACCTCTAAGCAAAATATGCTGCTAGAAAGCATACATTTACAGTGAGCGTCAAAAGAGGGTGTACATTAAAAAAAATATATATATATTAATAAATTACCGTTAATTTTATTTTTTTAAGGTTATTTCATTAACAGTTTTTAAAATTGAAAAAAAAATCCAAAAAAATTTCGAAATATTCAAGCCAAATTTTTTTGGGCACTCTCCTTAACTGGTAAAAAGTTGAGTTTGGTGATTTTTAGATTTTTATCAATAGTGTACAATTTCTTTTAATGCTCACTGTATGCTTAGAAGAAATATGTGTGTTAGCTGGAATGTATGTATCTATGTACGTATGAAGGCATACATATATAAATGGCTGTAAGCTATTGTATATCTTATGCTCCTTCATATATAAACGCCAATGGCACTTGTACACTCCATATATTTTATTTTTTCTTTCATTTTCCTAGTGCTGTATGCCTTTAATTTTTTACCATCGAGTTAAAGAACAGGAGAGAAAAGCAAAAAAAGCGAAAGAGAAAAAAACCTATGAAATGAATGGAAATAAAGAACCAAAGCAATAATGCCGCCACCTTTTTAAAGCCTGCCTGCCTGCCTTACTTACGGCCCGGCTGAATGGCTGGTTGCCTGCCTGCCTGCCTGCTTCTAGCCTGGTTTGCCGGGAATGAAACTGGAGATGATTGTTGGGGAAGCATATTTATAACAAGTTGTTGTATAAAATGCATACAACATGACTTTGTGGTAACTACACGTTCAACAAAAACGAGGGGAGAATGTTGTTATTGCTGTTAAATACCACAAACTTATGCTATACCTTCACTATTTTAAAGCCATCTATCTCTGGCTACTTTTATAATGCATTTCAAACTACTTTTCCCTCATCACTCCCACTCCCCTTAACTTCATACTATACTCCACATTTGAGTAATAGAATCAAAAGGAACTTTTTGTGTTTTGTTGTAAAATTCTATGGTTTTTGGTTTTTGTTTTGTCGTTCACACAGATAGTTGCAAGACAACAACAACAACAACAACTTGTTAGTTTTAAAGGCTTTGTAATCACATAGCACAGGAAGAGTTAAACAGTCCAGTTTTTTTCTCATTATTTGTCCAAGAGTCTGTCTTTCTATCACACAGCCTTTTTGGTATATGGAAAGCCTCTTGGCTTATATTTGCTTTACAACAATTTTTCATCTACTGTAAAAGCTCGTAAAGAAAAATGAACATCATTTCATCTTCATAAAAATAAAAAAGCAAAAGAAAAATAAAAACATTCACACCCTACATTCTGTCGTACAAAAGACGCAAAGCGCTTCCCATCTTGAAATGTCATTAAAACAAATGTGAAATAGCGAAATATTTTATTCGTTTGAAAGATAAATTGAAGTCATTATGTGTGAAAAACAAAATCGTTTAAATAACTGTCCTGGCTTCCCTGGCTGGAAAGCATTCGAAATGTTTAGTTTTCCAAAACTCTGGCGGATATATCAAACTGAATTTGACCAACGGCATGAGTTATGTTCGCTTCATGGATTACCGTGTTTTGTTGCTTATCCGCACACAACTGCAACTTCAGAAAACCCCACAAGAATAAGTCTAAAGGGGACAAAGCCCACGATCTGAGCAGTTTATATCAAATCCACTTTACATTACATACATAACATACATACATACAGAATTAGTCATTAAAACCCCTCAATCAGGAATACGACCTAGTTTCTCACATCACTGATGTTGTGTGTGTGATGTTGTTTATATTCATGAGTGGCGGGATCTACAGGTTAAAATCGACTCCGAACAACAGATTTTTTTAGGAAACTTTTCATGGCACTTTTTATTTATTCTCAGAGTTTTTGCCAGAAATTTGCTGAGAAGCAATTGCCGAAGAAATATTTGTCATCTTTAGTTTTGTTGTGGTTTGAGTCGTGGCCTCACGTCTAACAAGCCAACACACTACCTACTTGTCTATGGCGACTTCATGAGATCACAATGTCTACAAATCTCTCATAAAGAATATGCAATATTGCATGAGTTACACATGTTGCACATCGAACCGTCAAGTCGATAGTCGTTGGTGGGTTCAGTTCATTCAATTCAGTTCAAAAGAAGTTGGTAATATGCGTTCTATGGTGCTTTTCGGTGACAGTGATACACTGACTAACGTTGTTCTAAAAGCAATAATGACCAATGACACCGCTAGTCCAAAATCCTGTGACTTTTTAGTGATTTTTTCTGGAAGCATTGCCTGCTCGTGGATCTCGTCTGCTTTGGTACCCTCCCACATTCGACTATTTTGTTTGTTCACGTACGCATTCATTCGCAAATTGAACTCTGCGTTGAAGATAATTCGTCAATGACAATAAGGGACAGTTTTTAATTGCTCCAGAGAATATTAAGCGAACACACGTCCTTTTCTATGCTCATTTACCTTTAGTTTCTGGGATTTTGTGGATTTTGTATGGGTGCAGGTCCAAGTTGCGATACAAAATTTGACACGTTGTAGTCTGCGCAATCCCGACTACTTGTGAGAGACGCGAAATCGACTACCTTGGATTCTCCTACACATTGTCGCGAACAGCGGCGATGTTTTTGGTAGATTGTGCGATTCATCGAAGATATTGATTCCTTTACTGAACCAATCGTGTCGAATTTATTCACCATATTTGGTCGTCTCGGTAGGACGATTATAGCGACCATAAAATGTATCCTATTGTGCGCTCGCACGAACGGCAGCGATGTTTTCAGTAGATCTTGAGTAGGTGTTGATCTCAGCACGTGTAGATTGATTTACTGAAATAACGGACTCCAATTTATACGTCAAATTTCGTCATCTCCGTGGGACAATTAATAAAATGGGTGAAGTGCGCGTTATGTTCTTCGAACAGAAACCAATTTTGTTAAAAAATTTATTTTATTGTTGTTTTATTAAATGCAGTAGTAGTAATCGTAGTCTAGTAGGTAGTGTGTTGGCTTATTAGACTACGTTTCAAGCCGTAGCTCAGACATCTCGAACATAACAAAATATAAAAAAATATTTCTTTTAGCGATCAAATAATTAAAATTCAAATAATTCTGGGATTAAATAAATTTCTCAAGCAAAAATTTCTCAAAAATCTTTCGCTCGGAGTCGGCTTTTAACTGTAGGCCCCAGCCACTCATGGATAAAATTAACAAACACAAGTGGTGTAAGAAACTAGGTTGTAATATTGACTAAAGGGCTGTACTGATCAATTAAGTGAGTAAGTCTGAATAAATGACAAGGCCGTTTTGGACAACCGAAGTTCGGAGTTGGAAGACCACATTACACAAATTAGGAAAGAGAAAATGGAACAACTAGAATAGATACAAGAAAATTAATCATGTCTGCTGATTTTTGCTCTCAAAACTGTTATTCAGCATTAAAAATAGCAATTCAGCTAAATACTATGGCATGTAGTATAAACTATTAGTCATTGTTTACCTCATTTTCATTATAATACTTCATTTCGTTTCAAGTAAAGAATTCCTAGTTTTTTTTTCTTTTCAATTGTAGTTTTTAATCACACTATGGGGTTTCTTTGCCAGTTGTTTGTTAGCCACATGGCAGAGCTGGTGTCTGGTTGTTGTTTTAAGCATATCTTTGGCTTAAGTTAAGGTGTATCTAGTGTCCAATGTTTTCAGGCCATAGTTTTTCAATTTATATTTGCCACATTTTGATAGATGAGCCATTTTCTACTACCCGGTTACTGTTGCAACCGGCTGTACGTAAGCTCAAGGAGAAAAAAAATCTTCATTCATAAATTTACTTTTAGCGGTATTTTATTTTAACTTGATTCTCAAAGATAACGGTTAGAATTTGCAAAAAGAACAACGAAAAGAAGGAGAAAAAATTGGATGAACAGTAACTAATTTCAAAAAAAATACAATTATTTCGTTAATTGTTGGCACTTACAATAACAGAGGATGGATGCAACCACCTCAGCCATACATATGTTGTCTATAACCGCTTAATAACCCAACCAACCACCTCTTGTAATATTTATTCGGTTTTTTTTTGCTTGTCAAGTTTTGCTTGGCATGGAATGAAATAAAGCGAAACAAATTTAATTGATCAATTATGTGGCCGTTGTTATTTTATTATTCTCTCTTTAATTTTATTTTTTTCTTCGATTTTATTTTATTTTTCTTCTCTTCACCATACCATGCCACATATGAAGAGCATGAAAAATATTTCACATGACAATCATGGTGAAGTAGGTATGTACATATGTACGAGTATAAAAATGGTATTAAAATGATGACAAGTGAATTAATAAATGACAATTGCTTATAAGTGGCACACAAAAGATTGTAAACGATTTTTAAATTCAGCAATTGTCTCTCACATTTGAATGAAACTATAAACACAGACCGATAAATAAATAAATTAATAATCAAAAAATAACAAAGACGTTAACTGATGAATTATTTACTTAAGTATTGTATTCAACAAGAGCAGAAGAATTATTGTATTACTCTCTCAAAGGGGAAATACAAGAAAATCGTTAACTGAATTATAAAATCACAGTTATTTATTCAAGTTTATTAATTCGACAATGAAAACAACAATATTTTGTCGCTATTCAGCTAAAAAAATGTTGCTGAATTACATTTCTAATGGCTGAATAGCAATTCGTATATAAGCTCAATTAATTAAACTTTAATTTTATTTTTTGAAGGTCATAAACATGGAAAATCTAAGCGTATTATAAGAGTGCCGAAATACTTAGGATATGTTAGGTTAAGTTCAACAAGTCGAATGATACAGCTTAGGAATACAAAATCGTTAGCTGAATTATAAAATCACAGTTATTTATTCAAGTTTATTAATTCGACAATAAAAATAACAAAATATAGACGCTATTTAGCTAAAAAAAATTTGCTGAATTACATTTCTAATGGCTGAATAACAATTCCTATATATAAGCTCTGGTAATTAAACTTTAATTTCATTTTTTTCAAAGGCAAGGAAAATCTAAGCGCCTTACAGAGTATTATAAACAAGCCGAAATACTCAGGATATGTTAGGTTAAGTTCCCTAGGTAGAATGATACAACTTTGAAATACAACATCGTTAGCTGAATTATAAAATCACAGTTATTTATTCAAGTTTAGCAATTCAACGAGAAAAACAACAACATATAGTAGCTATTCAGCTCAAAAAATTTTTGCTGAATAACATTTCGAATGGCTGAATAACAATTCGCATAAAACCTCAAGAACATGGAAATCTAAGCGTCTTACAGAGTATTGTAAGAGTGCCGAAATACTTAGGATATGTTAAGTTAAGTTCAACACATAGAATAATACAACTTAGAAATGCAAAATCGTTGGCTGAATTATAAGCTCACAATAATTTATTCTAGTTTAATAATTTAACAAGGAAAACAACAATATTTAGACGCTATTCAGCTAAAAAAAGTTGCTGAAATATAATTCTAAGGGCGGAATAACAATTCGCATATACATATGCCCAGATAATTAAACCTTAATTAATCTGAGCACCTTACAGAGGATTATAAAAAAGCCAAAATACTAAAGATATGTTAGGTTAAGTTCAACCAACAGCTTAGAAATAAAAGGCCCTTAGCTGAATTATAAGCTCACAGTTATATATTCAAGTTAAACGAATCGCCCATAAAAATAACAAAGTTTGGAACCTATTCAGCTCAAGAAAAATGTTGCTGAATTACATCTCTAATGGCTAAATAATAACTAGTATAAGCATACGTTACACAAAACAAACATTTATATATAATGTCAGGCAATTAAACCGTAAAACCTTAGCGTCTTACCGTAGATTATAAGAGTGCCGTACTGCTCAGCATATGTTAGGTTAGGTGCGGCTAAAGGTTCTCCCCTTAAGTGTAAGTATTATTTCACAGCAGTATAATACGGTGCAACACCTATAGAAGGTATAAAAACTAATCGTTTTACTGACTGTTAATGCTCAGTAAATGCAAAGTTAAAGTTCCTTAAAAACAATTTCTGTAAATTACAGTATTTAATTAGAGAGCCTATAATCGATCGATTATAAACAGGCTCTTTTCCTATAAGTCAGCCAGCCAGAGGTGGTCACCCCAACACCCACCCATCGCAGCATTATCAATACTCGACTACTGTTCTGAATACCGGTCAGAGCGGATGAATTTTTGTGATCTTCAAATATCGTCAAATACGAGCGATGTGAAAAGCTAGGTCGTAATCCTGACTGAAGGGTTGTAATGACCAACTATGTATGTATGTATGAATATATATGATCAATTGTACGGCTCCCAATACGTTACGAACACTTCTAAGTCAGTGGGGTTTGGTTAGCTGGTCCTACTGGTTGGAACCATCGTACTTAGGGAGCAATTAGACAATTAGAACACTAATCTTGTAGCCGGTATCTGAAGCTTACTCTGGTCATACAATCTTAATAAGAAAGTATTTTCAGCGGTAATTCGTAATTGGCAATGTTATGTGCATTTCATGGCAATATGTGTATGTGGTTATTAGACGAGAGTCCATGGTTCAAACACCAGCTTAGATTACTTACTTACTTAATTGGCCATAACAACCCGTTTAACGGATTTCGGCCTTCCGCAACACATCCTTCCAGGCGCCTCTGCTTCTTGCGCACCTACGCCAGTTGGTCACACCAATCGATGACAGGGCTTCCTCGATTTGGTCCTTCCAACGGATACAAGGTCGTCCCCTTCACCGACTTCCGCAGATCCCGCATTAAATACCCGTCTCGAACACTCTCAAGGCCGCTGCATCAGGGTCCATAACTCTGCGCCATAAAGAAGCACGGGAAGGATGAGTGTCTTGTAGAGTGTTAGTTTATTGAGACTATAGTAGCACCTGTTGGCAAGAGTGATCCTGCGCTTGATATCCAGACTGATATCATTTTTTATGGTAACAGCGGAGCCGTTATAAATAAATTCCTTGACTGTATCAAAAGTATAGTTATCGGTCGTAATCTGAGAATCAATACGCCGCACGTATATACTTGTCGATAACATATGCTTTGTTTTGCCCCCATTTACTGCCAAACCCATCTTAGTAGACTCCCGTTCAATAGCACTAAAGGCAACAGTAACATCTCGCTTGGTTCTCCCTTAGATGTCAATGTCGTCAGCATAGGCAAGCAACTGAACACTTTTTTGAAAAATAGTGACATTGCGATGCACTTCCGCCTTTCGCAGAACACTCTCCATGACCAAGTTGAAGACGTGGCATGATAAGGGGTCGCCTTGTCTGAAACCTCGGAAGATGTCAAAAGGTTCGGAGAGATCCATCCCTACTAGGCTTAGATATCTCGAATAAATTACTATAAAAAGCTTCTGAAATCTATCATACGGAGTCGACGTTAAACTGTAGGTGCTGATACTCATGGAAGAAAAACACACACAACATGGGTGGTCTGAGAAACTCGATTGTAATAATTTCATACAGTTTCCTTAGCCAAATAGTGTGGACGTGAATTTCTGTTAACATATTTAGATTTTCTTTGTTTGTTTTGTTTTTGTTATTTGACTATAAAGTTTTTGTTTTCTAAACATTGTTAAGGCTTGTAGGAGTAGTTAGTCATTAGCAACAAATAGTGGTGAAGCAAAAATGTTGTTTGCAACATTATACTCAAGCCACAAAGAGAAGAATTTCACAAATAACACAACATGAGAGCATGGAAAACCAAAAACTTTCAAAAGTATTTTGTAGACGTGTATGTGAGGCGGCATGTGCGTAAGGGTTTAGTATTTTACTTTTAAATTGCATATGAGAGAAGAAAAGGAAGAAAGAAATTTTTAAGAGGAAAGTTCATAAAGAACACAAAAAATATCTATGAAAACCGGCGTCAAAAGTCTGTGTTTGCATATATATTTTTCGGTATTTTTTTCGGCTTTTTTGTGAAAAAGAGAGGAAATAAGATATGGTTACGGGAAGGCCAAAGGAAACTTAAAAACACTATCAAGTTTTACAAAGATTTGTATGGTAATGTAGTGTGGTGGATGGTAACCATTTGGTAGGGGTTTCCAAGAAATTTATTTTTAATTTAAAAATCTTTTTATACAGCCGCCTGATAAATATTAAATATGATGATATTCCATTTGATATTAGCCGCTTTATTTTTAATAGTTAAAATATTGCTTAGGCAACACCTTTTGGCTGTAATAAGTTAGTCAAAAAAATTTATTTTTGTTTTTGCTTTTTGCCTAATTAATAAAAATCTCATTAAAGAAGCGTGTCTAGGTACGTATTAATTTTAAAAATTTTGGAAAAAAAATTCCAAAATTTTTACAAAAGAATTCATTAAAAACAATTCAAAAAACTTTTCCTTAAAAGGCTATCATGACTATTAATTACCGACAATTACACGTACAATGTTCCTTTAATTTGTAAGAAATGAAAATGAAAGACAAAAAAACTACTCCAAAAAAGGTAAAAGAAGTGTGACACCTGTGTGTTAGTGGGGGGGCACATGTAAAATACAAAATAAAAACAAAATTTGTAATAAATTTTTGTAACCCTTGTTGGTTCTTTTTTTGTATACGTGCTATCCCTCCTACTAAACAGTGAGCGTCAAAATTAACTGTAAAAAATATACATTAAAAAATTACCGTTATTTTTATTTCAAAATCCTTTCATTGCCCATTTTTAAAATTCAAAAAAAAAATTACAAAAAAGTTTCGAAATATTAACAAATTTTTTCGGGCACTTTCCTTCAAAGTTAAATGTTGAGTTTGGTGATTCGTTAGAATTTTATATTTAGTGTACAATTTCTTTTGATGGTCACTGTATGTGCTGCTAACTTTGGGTGTTCGATTTTTTTTTTCAAAAGACATGTAGAGCTGTCGCCACTAATAACAATCAATTTTTGTTTCTTCTTTTCTTTGCGTTTATTTTCTTACTTTTTTTTCTTTTTTTCTTGTCATTTCATACGAGTATGACACTTTTTTTTTTATTCCTCAAGAAATTAAAACGTGCCATGGTTATTAAAGTTCAATCAACCGGAACTAATTGTGGTTAAAATATTCCATACTATGTGTGTGTACTCACTCGCACATAATGGTGCTGTGTTCTCGTAATGGTATGGTGTGTTGGAAAACCCTCTCTTAAATGTTTCACTAGAATAAGGGTCCTAAGAAAAAAACATGTATTGGAGATAAGGAAATAGGGATTAATTTTTAATTTTATAATTCGTTTTCGTTTCTATTTATAAACAGTTTAAAAAGGGAAAAAAGTCAGACAATGAAATGGAAAAATTATTCATCAGATGTATTAGACTTTAAGAGGTCAAAAGAAGGTTTTAAAGAAGATGACAGAATATGAATGAAGCCTGGGAAAGGAATACGAAAGTATCAAACACAGTTTAAGGTTTTCAAATTGGTATTTACAACAACAACACAATTAAATACCATAACCTACGCATTATTTCACATTTGATGACGTAGTTTGTCCTAGTAAGGCTGTATATGCGGTACGCCATTTTGTGGCATCAAAAAAGCAAAGTTTGTCATTTCCAATTTTTTGAATGTGTGGCATTTCGTTGTAATTTGAAGGACTATTGCAGAATTGGCAGAATTTTACTCAGAAAGGGAATTAATGGAATTTAATACAACACATTTTCAGAGGCAGTAATCAAAAGTTGTAGCGTAAAGTACGTACTTGGTCATTGCAATCCTTTAGTCGGATTACGACCTAATTTCTCTCAGCACTTGTGTTGTGTACGTTAATTTTATGTATGAGTGGCGGAATCTACAATTTACAGTCGATTCCGAACTACAGATTTTTTTGAGAAACTCATTGTGCGCCCCTCATCCAGCCTTGGCCAGATTTTACGAGCCGTTCAACCTTTGCCGAGGCCGCCCACCTGTCGTTGACGAAATCGACAATCGCATTATCGATTATGAGCTTGCAGGTCTTCATAGATATGCCCAGATTCAAGAACTCATCGGATAGTTCGATGGTCGTGGATCGCCTGGCAAGTTCATCAGCTCTACAGTTACCCGGAATACCACTGTGCCCCGCTACCCATATGATATGGATGTCATATCGTTCCGCTATCTTGTCGAGATATTTGCGACAGCCGTACACCGTCTTGGAGTTCATCACATTAGACCTCAGAGCTTTGATAGCCACCTGGCTATCAGAAAGTATGGTGACGCTCAATACTCGCCGAAGCCTGTATGGCCACCACCTCCGCCTGAAAGACACTGCAGTGGTCTGGTAGTCTTATAGACTGAGCTATTCCAACTGATTCCGAAAAAATTCCACTGCCAACATCTACAGCTTAGAACCGTCGGTGTAGATTTGTACGAAGTCTCTTAACAGGTGGGTCACACCACCCTTCCAGGCCCCGTTGGCCGAAACCGATGTCCTGAATCTCCTCGTGAAGTCGTACTGCGGTGTCATGTAGTCACTGCTCCCGACAGCTCCAACTTCCCTCGGGATCCTTGCGTGGCCTATATCCGAGTCATGCCGCTGCCCCAGTCGCCCAGAGACGTTTACTTATTTTAGCAGCCACTCACAGGTCAAGCGGAAAGAGGCGCAAAATTATCTGCAGTGCCGACGTAGGTGTAGTGCGCAAGGCACCACTAATGATAATACAGGCAGATATCTGCAGTCGCTGTATTAGTTTCGTATTAGTCTTCTTTTCAAGGGATTCCCACCAAACTAGGCATCCATATGTCAAGATAGGTCTGACCACCGCTGTGTAGATCCAGTGAGTCATCCTAGGTCCTATGCCCCATTTTCTCCCCAACACTCTCATACAAGCATACAGGGCAATGGAAGCCTTTTTAATTCTGTTAATGATATTCGGTTTCCAAGACAGCTTGGTCAACACACTATTTAACGACGACCACCAGAATCACTCTGTAATATTTGTGTGTAAAACATGGAACAAAGCATCTGTTGATAACAGCTGTTTTGATGACATCAAAAGATTTTTTTTATAAAATGACTAAGAAAACTTAATATTAGACTGAATTATACCACTTTGTCTAGTCAATACCGTTAGAATTCCTTACTGGCTATTATTTTTTAATTTTATTAAGTTTTTAACAAGACTGCTTACTACTGTTTTGCTAACTACAAGGGTTGCTTATGTAAACTGCAAAAAAAATTTAAATTCATTGAATTTAAAAAAAAGCAAAAATATTTCCACTTCCGCCCCTGTATCATGCAAAAAAAAGGAAAAAACATTTCAAGCTTCATAAAGTTTTACACAGAAACTAAAAAGTCCTGCTGGCCCCTCTTACTAGCTAGCAGTTAAGCATCATTAGCTTTTTTAATTTTGTTACAAATTTGTTATTTTTGTCAACAACAAACAATAAAGAAGGGAAATCAACAACAAAGAGGGCAAAACAACGTCATAATAATTTGCTTTTATTTTTATTTCGTCTTTCATGTGAAGAGTCTCTTCAAGTCAACCTTTTGTTTGGGAATCAATCATCATCATGCATATGCGGGATGGTTTCTTTCATATTTTGAAATTAAATTTTTTCTTTCTGTTCTTTCTGTTCTTTTTTGTTGGTTTAATTAAACAAAATTGTTGTGTTGTGTTGTGTTGTGTTTTGTTTCCCAACTTCGTTATGCATTATGAGTTTTTATATTATTTTCCTTATAAACAGACGTCCGGGTCTTTTCTTTCTTTTGTGCTTGACTGCATCGAACATATATTTCTGAAGCAAACGCTTTAAATGTCTTGCCTTGATATGATGGAAAGAATGAATAAACAAATGAATGAATGACTGACTGACTGACTGAATACCTACATATTGTTTCTGTTGATTATTTTTTATTTTCTGCGCTTTTTTTCTTTCTTTCCTTAATGTTCTGCTTAAGTAAACATTTAAGTGCTAATTTCCTTATTAATTTGTTATAAACTCGTAAGCATTACAGAAAAACAAGAAAATATACATGAAAGTGCCCACACCCAAAGTGTAATCATTGTATCAAAGATGATAAATAAAATCGTTTATAAATACAAGCAATTAGTGGACTAGACAATATCACAAAATAAAAATAAATTCTAGACAGCCAAGCCAACAATTTGGCTGCTCTACACTGCAAAGTCTAATTTAAAAGCTTATTTTGAAAATTGTTTTCCGTCGTTTCAAACCACTAGTTGTGCTAAAATGTCACCTCTGCCTCATAGTTTTGGGCTCAAAAGTACAACATTTTTTGATAACTTTTGACACCCTATATCTACTCATAAATTTTGATTTCTATGACCGAACAGCTTAAAGTCAAAATCAATCAATTCGGCATCTACTAGCTTACGCAAATTTAACAGCCTCATTGCGCCATCTGAGTGCTTTGTCTTCAGAGCATGTCATCTCTTTTAAACATAGCAAACCACGTCTGCGATGAGACCCATTTCTGGTTGAATGGGTACGTGAACAAACAAAAATTGTGAATTTTGGACGCTAACAATCCATATGAAATCCAAGAGCATACAAAGTATCACAAAAAACACTGATAGATATGGATTTGAAGCAAACCGTTTTGAAACAAGACGAGTCATTGATCCACATTCTTTGAGGGAGACGTTGGTAATTCCATCACTGTCAACGCCGACTACTACAGTTCAATGATTACCAACTTCTTTTGGTCTGAATTAAATGATATGGTCATCATAGATATGTATATGATTTCAGCATCTCAAGAGAACGTGATGATGACAATGTTAGACTTTTTCTTGTCGGGAAATGATTTCTTTCTTTTGGATGCGCTCCACAATGGCAGCAATAAATTTCCAAAACGAATAAATAAATTTCGATAATACCTCACAGACACTTTATTTAATTTAAATTTAAAGATATAAAGCTTTTAAAAGCAGACCCAAGGCATAAACTTCATATATGCTTTAATGGTGAGCACATCACAGGGCTACCTAATGGCTTAGGTGTATGCCAATAGACATGAGATCATGAACCCTTAGGTTAGTCTCCTCGTCTGTGTTAGATGTTTGGCATAAAACTTTCTCAGCATTTGAGTTTGCACCCCCCATTAATGGGGGCTTTTATGGTTGTTTTTTCGAACAAAATTTTCTTCAGCAATGAAGTCCATTTTCTGCTCAGACGTTACTTCAACAAGCAAAATTGTTGCATATGCTGCCATGCATTGATCTCTGGAACAGTATAGTGTGGAGAGTTGTTTAGTACAAAAGGTTCTCAGCATAAAAAAAGAAAAAGATTAAAAATTAAAGACATCTAACCGTTCACAACACTGGGCTTTAGTTGCTAAATTTTCGAATAAAATTTTCTTCGGCAATGAAGCCCATTTTCTGCTCAGACGTTGCTACAACAAGCAAAGTTGTTGCATATGGGGCTGATCGAAGCCCAGAGTGCTTGTGGAAAATCCATTGCGTTCATTGTTTGCTTTGCAATGATACCTGGAGCAGTGATTGAGTCATGTTTTTCGAAAATGACCCATAAGAAACATTACCATCAATGCAAAAGCGTGTTGCTGCACTGTAAAGAATTCTTTTCGGCCAGCTAGATTATTTATTTATTATTCAAGATTATCAACTGAACAGTACAACAATAGGACAGCGCCACAAAAACAAGTCCCACAAAACGACCAAGTTTGTCAATATAAAGTGTAAAGATCGCCGTAGTCTAGTAGGCAGTATGTTGGCTTTTTGGACATGAGACCCCGATTCATACCCAGGAGAGATATGTCCAAAATTATTTCTTCGGCGGCTGCCCTCAGCAGGTTTCTGGCAGCAACGCAACGATTACAACCTAGCTTATAATACTACCCAGTTTGTGTGTGTTTTATGTAACAATAAGAGGGGGAACTAACGTTGGCTCCGAAAGAGAGATTGTTGAGAAACTTTTCGTGGCAATTATATTTACAGTCAGAGATTTTGCCAGAAGACTACTGAGAGCAAGCAACCGAAAGTAAATTTTTTTCATATTTCGTTTTGTTGGAGATGTCTAAGCTAGGGTTTGAATCACAAGCTCTCTTCTAATAAGCCAGCATATATTACTTACCAGAATACGGCTTTATGTGTATTTTATGGAATTTGAAATCGAAAAACGTGTACCCCTTTTGACTTCCAGGCCCTGTTAGTTTATTTCAATAATACTTCGAAACACTGTTCATTGCCTTATAATTTTCTCATTTAAATTTAAAGCACTTACCCTTTAAATTATTCAAAGAATGTTTTTTTTTGTTTTTTCCTTCATTCTTCGTATATCTTGTTCACACTTATTTAGTATCCCTTTTTAAAAATTAACACTTCTCTTTAACTTCTCTTTTACAGCTACTGACTGCCTGCCTGCCGTTCTAATTAAGCCTTTTTTCACACGCCCTTATTTAATATTTCTTTTTTTTCGTTTGTAACGCTAGAAAAGTGACAAACCCTTCAATACTATTGTTGTCTTGAATATTTTATATTCTCTTCCACGTTATTTTTTTTTTTTTTTGGTTCGAAAATTTATGCATTTTTTCCAGTTTAATTGCTTTAACATAATTACTCCATAGAAAGAATGGACAGCAATAAAAAAAGCAGAAAAAAGAAGACGAAAAAATTGGAATAAAAGAGTGGAAAATAAGAATAAAAAATTTTGTTTGTTTTTCTTTCTTTCTTTCTTAAGCTGAAGTGCGAATGAGCCAGCATAAAGCGGTAATAAATCATTACTTACAACTACTGTTGCTGTTGCTGCTGTAGCTGCTGCTCTTGCTGCTGCTAAGCTATAATAAACGAAAAAACGAATGCAAGCAAGCAAGAAAAAAAGAAATGAACTGAACTGAGAGGGTATAAAACAAAGTACTCATCAAATCAAAGTCTTTATTTAGAGTGAAGACCAGGGGTCTTAACCATATAAAATTTATTTCAAAGTGCCTTAAAAGCAACAACAACAGCAACAATAAAAAACGCTAATTAACTGCATAATGCATTCATAGCCTTGCGGCAGAAATTAGTTTTTTTACGTTTTTTTTTTCCTTCTTTTTAAAGCTTTTCTCGGGTTTCATTCATGCAGCAAACAATGAATGAATAAAGTAAAGGAGTAGCTGTAGTAGTAAAGAACAAGAGGTGTCTTGAAGGCACTCAGCTGTAATGGAAATACTTGAAATGGTATAACTTTTCCACAATGACTCTGGGGTTTGACGAGCCTTACATGCAACAATTTTGCTTGTTGAGGTAAGTCGCCGTGGTCTAGTAGGTAGTGTTTTGGCTTAATAGACGTGAGGCCTCGATTCAAACCTGGCCTGGGAAGGCATCTCCACCAAACCGAAATACGAAAAAATATTTCTTCTGCGATTTCGTCTCGGTAGATTTCTGGCAAAAATTTTAACAGTAAATAAAGAAAAATTGCCATGGAAAGTTTGTCAAAAATCTGTCGTTCGGAGTCGATTTTAAACTGTAGGTCCCGCCACCCGTGTATAAAAAATTAACGCACGGGATATAATCCTCAGTAAAGGGTTGTAATGACCAATTATATACATAAGTATATACGTGAGGCAATGTCTGAGAAAAAATGAGCTTCATTGCTGAAGAAAATTTCATTGAAAAAATCAACATAAAAACCCCGTCTTTGTGAATGGTCAGACGTCTTTAATATTTGTCTGAAGTGGACTTAGTGTTAATAGAGTTGCAAATCCAAATGCTATGGAATCGATTTATACAGGTCATCTATCACACTTTCTAGATTGAAGAAAAGGAGACCAATTAAAGGGTCCATGGACCCTCTAGTCTCTCGCCTATTGACATATACCTAAACCATCAGGTTGGCTTATTATGTGGGTCGTCTATCACACTTTCGCTAGGTAGATTGAAGAAAAGGAGACAAATCAAAGGCTCCTAGTCTAGTCTCATGCCAATTGACATATACCTAAGGCAATAGGTTAGCTTGTTGTTTGCTCTCCATTAAGTAAACCAATCATATATTCTGCTTAGAGTTTGAATCTAAAGGGTCTTTTGAAAGTACTTTCTACGTTAAAAATTAAATGAAACAAAGTGTGTGTGAGATATTCTAGAAGCTTTTATTCCTTTGAAAGACATATTGATGCCATTATGCGTAGAAAACAACATCGTTTAAATATGCTTCACGGTTTCTCTGCATGGAACACAACCGAGTTGGCCAATTTACGGTATATCTGGTGCATAAATCAGCATGAATTTGAATGATGGCATAGATTATGTTGCCTACGAGGTTCACTGTGGTCTGTGACTCAATCCCCACAATAAAAAGGTTAACGCGGTCAATTCGCACGATCTTCTTAACCAGTTTACATAACCTCTACACGTGATGGCCTTTTCCTCAAATTGATTGAATGGGGCATGAGTTGTTTGGCACGTCATAGGGTCTTAAAATTACAAGTTTTTGGTGTCCAGACCATGCAATTCTGACCAAAAGAAGTTGATAAATACCGGCCTATATTATTCACCTCTATTGGTTGTCGTTTTCAAAGAAATATTTAGCGATGGCTCTGCCACCACAAAATTCTTTCCAAACACTGACTCCTTTGGGATGCTTTCGACGATCTTATATGGATTGGTAGTCTTTCAAATTTTATTTTTTCATGCAGAAATGAACGTCATCTCTGAAGATGTTTTTTTTTTCAATGAAAATTGCTTCGAACACTATTCAGCTAGCACACGTTGTTGTGTAAAGTCGTCCATGGTTATTTGAAAGAAAAAAGACGGAATAAACGGCAGCTATTTGAAAAATATAACGTAAACCAGGTCGTTATCAACTATCAAAGACATTGTCGAAAAGCCCGATACGGAAAGAGCTTTTGAGCATTAAAACAAAACTTCAAAGTGAAAGAAAAGCAAAATTTTCAGTCCACAGTGAAGCTCAATATTCAATAAAAAGAAGAATTTTTTCAAGAAACTATAACATCCTGGAAGAAAGAACCAAGACGTGTGTCCAATGCCATTCCCTGATGTACCAGAGATCAGCAATGAGTATTCAAAAAACAAGTAGAATCGAATCATACTCATAATTTCTGATACTTATGCGCATTCTTACTTATTTTAATACCATACTCATACTACTTATATTCAAAGTTTGAAGTACTCATCATACTCATACTTAACCACACGTATGATGTTGTTGATTTCGACTCACCATGACTCAACATATACGCGAATCACAAAATAAGTATGATCCGCGTACGAACACTAAAATACTCACTAGAAGGTTGTGTGTGTGCTCTTTTTTCTAAGACCGTAAATTTTGATGAATGATTCGAGCCACTCGAATCATTTATGAGCATTATAAATATTTTTCTAAATTTATGAATCTAAATGAGTAGACTTATGAATCAAACATATTTCAAATGGTATGAGTTTGATGTCAATGTTGTACGCATACTCATTGCAACCTGTACTTATAAATCAACGTTGTAGTGAGTACGAATGAATCAGAGTAGTTGAATTTCAATATTGTTGACTCACTTAAATTCAAAATTTCATAAGTGCTTATGAGTATCGAAAAAACGATTCATTGCTGATCTCTGATCTGTACCATTTAAAGTATGTTACTACTCATCTGGTATTCAATTTCCTCGACTCTTGTACTCTGAGAATGGTTTTGAATTGCTAATCCATTGGTGTTCTCAATAATTTGCATAAATCTCTTTGAGTTTAATAGCAATCTTTATGAAATGAGGCATACATTAGGTTTTGGCCTTCAGGACCTTAAAAACTATGGTGCCTCTCGTCCATTGAAATCGTTGAAACATACGTTAACATTTTCAAAGTAAAAAAAGGCGTCACATTGTGTACCCTTCAAAATGTCTTATAAGTTACCAAAGACACAAACCATTTGTACAAAATTTTTGACTCCATATTCAAAAAAGTGTCAGAAAACCAATGTCGGTTGCATTTTTGAGATATCTCGCACCCTACGCACAACGTGTAGGTACAAACTCCATTAAAAAATCTTTACTATAAAAGCATTTGCATAATTTAATATGAAAAAATTTAATAATTTTAATTCATTCTTCTTTTTCTTTTTTCTATTTATTACTTAGAATAGAGGAAGAACACATTTGGAGTGCATACAGAAAAACACAAAAATAAGGAAACAAATGAAACAATTGAAAATTCAGTTTGGTACGTTCACTTAAATAGAAATGAATGATTTGTGTAAGAAACCAATACCCGGGAGTATCTTTTGTTCATTTATTTTCAACACTTAATATGGCTGGCTTAAACGGAAATGAAGCTATGAATAGAAAGAATAGTGAAGAATGTGGCACATACTATTCGATATTGATATTGAATAAAAAGCCAAGAAATTCTCGGAATTATCAAGTTTCATACACAGAATATATGGTGGCGCAAAAGTACATACATACATACACATTATTTAATCAAAAAAATATGAAATAATTAAAGAAAATTTTTTAACATTTAATAGAGATTTGCTTGATAACTGACGTTATCCTCAGCAACGTAAGAAGATAAAATCATGTTCAAATACTGCCAGAACATGATCAATGAAATTCGTGAAAGACACAGTATCCAACACTTTTTCAATTTTATTTTCAAACCCTTCTTGGAGTTGATGTAAACAGTAAGGAATTATTTGATAATGTTACGATGGATATTGAGAATTTGAAATAAATATGAGGAGGAGGAGGAGGATTAAAGCTGATAATAGGATTTTATAGATTAGATTAGGTTCGGTTGGAGGTTAGGTTTAAGGTTAGGTATAAAGATAAGTATGAGGTATACTATAACAGGACGGCGCTACGTGCCACACAGCCGAAGCTACACTCGATGTTTTGCGCCCTGTTTTTGAAGATCGCATTATCAGCCGCAGAGCCGTTTGGCAACGGAGCTATGATTTGACACCGTTGGACTATTATTTGTGGGGTGCCGTCAAAGATAAGTGTTACGCCGACAAGCCAGAGACAATTGACGCTTTAAAGGACAATATTCGTGAAGAAATTGGTGAAATACAGCTGCACATAATCGATAATGTGCTTAAAAATTGGACGGATCGTGTAGGCTACTGCATGGCCAGCCGAGGCAGCCATTTGAATGAAATTATTTTCCATTATTAATCGGAAGGACTGTACTTTCAAATAAAAAAAGAAATTTGAGAAAATATTCAGTAGTTTTTTTTTAAAGCATTTTCAAAAAAAAATTATTTGACGGACCCTTTAGTTCTCAATCAGCTAGAGAAAAAAGTTTTTATAAGTTAATTAAAAATAATAATCTTAAACACAAAATGTTTTAAAATTTTATGCTGATGCTAAGCTATTTTTGTTGTTATCAATATTTAGTAGAACGTTATCATATTCTTAATACCACTACATATGTTGTCAGCTTCTTATTCAAATAAAAAAAAACAAGATAAACTTAAGAAAACTTTTTATTTTTTTTTTTTATTTCATTTTTTTATTTTCAAAGTGCCTAAGATTTCCAACAAAAGTTTTATTAATTAAAATACCATAAAAAAATAAAAAAAAAACAAAAACAAGAACAAACATTTTCCATAACAATGTGACATAGAAAAATCCGAAAAGCAATAACCATAAATATTACAGATCGTTAAATCAAATGAACATCAAATCAACCAAAAAAAAATTTTTTTTAAAGAAAATTATTTGAAAACAAAAACAACAAATAACATCGGCATAAACAATTTTTATATTGTATTGCTTTGTTGTTTGTCACTAATGAACTCCAAATAAAAATTTATGAGATTTCCATAAAAAAGAAAACTTGAACAGAAAAATACAGAAAAACTCAAACAAAAACTCTACAGGTGTCTTTTTGAAGTGAACTCATATATTAAAAATAAAAATAACAGAGAAAAATAATTTTTTTTTTATTTTTTAATAATAAATTGAAAACACACACAAAGGCTTTGCTGCTTCCCATTTTAATTTCAAACAATTTTTCGTTTCTTTTTTATTTTTATTTTAATGCAGTTTGTTTGAAAGATTTTTTCAAAAGGTTTTCATTATTTTTAGTCGTTTTATTTATAACACAGTCTACTGCTGTTGCTGCTGCTGCTATTGCTGCTGTCGTTGTCTGCGCCTTTCTGTCTCTCTGTATTTTCAAAAGTCATTATTGCGGTTAACACAGCATGTCAAAATATTTATAAAAAAAGAAAGAAATTTGAATTTGGAAGTTCAATTTGTTTGTTAATTTTATAATGTTAAGTTGGGGAGTAGTTTAGTGTAGGTTTTCTTTAAGTTTTTATTTTTTTGAAAATTAATTTTTTCTTTCTTAAAAAATAAAATCGAAAAAATGCCATAAAAATTTAAAATAATCATGTGGCGCCGGCTTAAGAAAAGTCATAAAAAAAATTTTAGAAAAATTTTGTTTCCTTTTTAAAGGCATGTTCTCTTCCTAAGAAAAGATTTTAATTAAAAGCATTTACTTTTAAACAGGCTTTTAATTTAAAGCAAGAGCAAACAAAAAAAGAAAATATTATTTTAATGGCTTTTAAAATCGTAAAACTCTAGATAACCCGGCTTATTTCTCCTTTAGTTCTAAAAGGCTTAACAGAGGGAACCGTGTTTCTCTAAGCACCCGCCTGCAATAGATTATTAAAACTTCATATCTGGTAGAATAAATCAAAATTGTTTGTGGCATTTCATTCATTCGTTCCACATAAAGGGGTACTTACTACTAGAAGAGGACATAATCCGAACAATAAAAATCTGTCTGTTAAAGACTTGGGATATTGGTCTTATAAGATCATAAGTTCATTCAGTCTTGTGTGAAGACACGGTGTGTTTGAAGAGACTAATCGTGGTTTGCAAATCTCCGCTACAAATATCTGTCGAATAATTGCCAAGTAATCGTTATTGTTTATGCAAAGGTTGTAAACACAGGAATAACAAACAAAGCAATTGTTGTTGTTTACATAAAGTTGTGAACAGTGGCACACAGACTTATGCGACTAATAAAAAATTTTAAGTAAAACCAAACACAAATTTATTTTTTTATTTTATTTGCAATCTACGAGCTCATATTTTAAAAGTTTTTAAAATATAAAAACGTAACAGTAGTTTACATATTGTGTGACTTACAGCCTAGTTCCTTAACCATTCTCAGTAAAGCCTAGAATCTGCTTTGCTTTGCTAAAGGCGACTGAAGTAATATGAAAGCAACGCGCTTACTTAATTGTTCATTAGAACCTTTTACTCAGGGTTGCAATCTAGGTTCTCACACCATCCACACACTTTAGTCACAATTACAACCTAGTTTTTCCCACCACCCATGTTATGTATATTAATTTTATTCAAAGATGATGGCAGAGAGAATGAGACAGAGTTGAGAAACTTTTCATGGAAAGTTTTTGTCAGAAGAGCAATACAGGGACGACGCTGAAAGAAATCTGTTTTTCCAAATTTCTTGTCGTTTGATGTGTCTAAGCTGGAATGTGAATCAAGGACTTTCGTCTTATAAGCAAGCCTACTAACTACTATACTACGACGACTCTTTACAGCTATACACGTTTACATTACGGTTTCACGAATTAACCATTCCACGGTATATGGCTGCTTTACAGATAAATAGTAAGAGAGTAGCAGAGGTGTTCAATTCAAAAGAGAATAATTCAGAACCCCTGTTGGGGCTCACGGGTATTTTGTCAAGCGAAAGATGACTTCATTTTAACTTGGGTAGACTATTTTGCTAAGTTCAATAAGATAGAAAGGGAAAGTAGGAGATTAACTATACCATGGTGTATATCTGTTTAGAGTCACATAGTGGGAGAGGAGAGGTGCAGCGGAGATATTCACTTCCAGACTAAGTAATTCGGAACCCATGATGAGACTTGCGAGTATCTTCCAAGCGAAAGTTTACACCATCTAAAGATGAGCTCAATTTAACTAGGGCAGAAAGAACAAAATAGAAGTCGCCGTAGTCTAGTAGGTACTGTGTTGGCTTATTCGACGTAAGGCCTCGGTTCAAGCCCCAGATAAAACATCTCCAACAAAATGAAATTCGAAAAAATATATCTTCGCCGTCTTCCTCTAAGAAGATATCTGGGAAATACTCTGAGTGTAAAATAAAATTTTCCTTAAAAAGTTTCTCAAAAATCTGTCATTCGGTATCGACTTGAAATTGTGGATCCTGCCACTCATGTATGAAATTAACACACACAACATGGGAGAAACTAGGTCGTAATTCGGACTGAAGGGTTATTGTCACCAATTATGTATGCATGTATGTAAGCTGAGGTTTGAAAACGTTTACTATCTTGATGACAAGTACAATTTCATTCGGAGGTCATTGGATTCATTGTAATCGTCCTGGAAGATAAGAAAAAAGGGGAGAAAAAGAAGAAGAATAGAAACTCAGAAACAAGTCTTAAAACTTATAAAAAATTATTCTTGTCGTGTATTTCACTTCCCTCTGCTTATTCAACAGCTTTACGCCTCTAAGAAGCACGATTTTGCGGTCTACTGAATCTATTAGGCCATGTTGAAGCCTGTTTTGCTTTACAAATGCTATCCTTTCGAGTGTAAAATAAAATTGCCATGAAAAAGTTTCTCAAAAATCTGTCGTTCGGAGTCGATTTAAAACTATAGGTCCCGCCACTGATGGATAAAAATTAACACACACAACATAAGTGGTATGGGAAGCAAGGTTGTAATCCTGACTACAGCAGCAATTAAGCAGAAAATCGATTCTCTTTGCTTTTTGTGATGTTTCCATGCAAAGGAATTTCTCGTATGAAGTGGAAATAAATAAAGAGTGCCTTTGTTGTCGTCTACAAAGTATTTGAGAAATAAAACTCTATTCATTTAATAAAATGAACTTTAAAATTAAAATTTTCGAAACAAATAAATTATTTTACAAAATTCTAAAATTTTTTTAATTTCGGGCTATAATTTATACTCTTTTATATTGACAGCCTGCTTTTGTAATAAAAACTAATCTTCGATGACAGTTAATTTACATGAAAATAACTTAAAAGTTTCCGAATAATTTTGACGAGTGTTCTGAATACAAATTAACGAGTATTTGAAACAACTTTTCTGACACCAATAGGCAGTAATTGGGTTTGATTAAAACAAGTTCGATTCGATAATATTGCGTCTTAAAATAAGAAATAAACTTAAGAAAATTGTTGTTGTTGGTGTTTTTGATTTGCTTGCCAAATGTCGCTTGCATTTATCAATTTGTAGCCCTCTGGCCACATGGATATCAAATAGACTTCATTTTAAGAAGTTCTAACTTTAACTTTGGGGTTTTGTAATACAAAATTTACGAAATACGGTACGTCAACAAGTTTTTGATGTGTCATTAACTTAAAATTTTTAAAATACTTAACAAAACTTATTTTGATAAAAACAAATGTTTCCCTTCAACTACTCCCCCTTTAGAATTTTTTTTTTGTGTTTTTGGTTTTGTGTGATAAATGATGTTTTTCCCAGCCTGCTGCCAGACTCATTTATTTTTCCCATTTTATTTTTTTTTTTTTTTTTTTGGTTTGTGATGAATTTTTTTTTTTTTTTTTTTGATTAGGGAAGTGCCATGAAAATTATTTCAACAAATTTTAAACACCTGGCGTTGGTAAATATACATCAAATGTATGCAAATGCTAAGCTTAATTTTGTGTCTCTCTCAAAGTGAAAAAAAAATAAAATTTTTAGAAAGGAAATGAAAAGTTTTTTTCGGACAAAATTCCCCTCTTGCCTGTTTTGAAAGGAAATTAAAGATTCCATAGTTAGAAAAGTTGGTCAAAAATTTAATGGCATTGAAAAATTACTTTGCATGTCAAACAAAATGTGTGTATGTGTTTTTTGTTATACTCAGGATATTTTTCTAACACGAATATTTGGAATGGTTTTTGGTGAAGGAAAATCGATTTTTTTCCCGGTAGGCATAGAGAATGAAGGAAATAAAATTTCACATGGTAAGAGCAACTTGTATTTGTACAACACTATAGAACACCACAGTTGTGGTGGTTTAGTAGGTAGTGTGTTGGCTTGTTAGACCTTGGTCCAAATATAAAAATATTTCTTTGGCGACTTCCTCTCAGCAGATTTCTGGCAAAAACGCGGAGATTGAAATAAAATTCTTTTGAAAAGTTTTTCACAAAAATCTGTTGTTCGGAGTCGACTTTAAGGTGTAAGTCTCGCCGCTCATGGATAAAACTAACACGCACAACATAAGTGGTGTGAGAAGCTAGGCCGTAATCCTAGGGTTGTAATGACCAATTATGTGTATGTATGTTGTTGAACATTATATCCGTCCATGGTAAAATCCAAAGCACACTGAATATATGGCAACTAATTTGACGGCTGTAGCTTCAACAAAATGACCGTTTTCAGCTGTGTTTAAACGTATAAATTAATTGTAAATAAGACAAGAATTTTTTGGTATGTTTCTTACACCAAAGAATTTGAATCAAGAGTACTTCCAAGGCCATCTAATGGGCAATTGACAGGCACTTTATGCAACATTTTACACAAGATATGTATTGTATTGACGTTCATTGACATGTGGTATGAAATCAATTTTTTCGTTCATTAACAGGGTTAAGTAGAATCAACAATTTTGTATAGTTGAGTGAGTATGTAATTAAATTTGATATTGAATATAATTGATAATTCCTTTTAAGAACAAAAACTTATTTCAAATTAAATAATTCTTAAAAAAAATTTTCTATTGAAATTAAATTAAAATTTATGGTTTTTCTCTAACAAAAAAAAAACTTGAAATAGCCTCTGAGGTCATGTAATTGTTTATAGAATTTCTATGCCATACTTATTGTATTACGGTTTCCTTGTTTTACCATATTTATGTTCTCAAAATTTATTATTTATCGTAATTGATTTATTTCTTTTTATTTTCTTAAAATTTTCAACATTATTATACTCTTTTGTTTTTCCAATTTCATAATCAGTATTTTTGTTTTTTCATTTTCATTTTAAGTATCATTTCCATAAGTATGGTAAGGAAAAAATAAATTTTCAAGAATAAATTTTATTTGTTTATATATATTTTTACATTATTTGTTCATATTTTTCAACACAATAATAAATAAAAATACAATTTTTTTCTTCTCTTTTTTTATGGAAAAAAAGAAGAAAACAAAAATATATTTACGACAGTCAAGCATTTAAATTCAAGAACATAACGAAAGAGAAAGAGCAGAAGAGAATATTGGATTACAAATTATCATAATTTTTCAAAATGAACTTGGCATAATAAAATGAATAAAAAAAAGGGATAAAATATAAACGCCAGAGATGGAAATTGAAGATTGTTAGGGAGTTAAGGAGATAAACCAAGTAGAAAAGTAAATAAATATTACATAAAATTAGCCTACATTTAGGAGTTTTCCCTTCCATACACCAAAAGATAACAAAAGGCTTTGTTAAAAATATTTTTTTTTTCAACAAATAAATAAATAAAATTGTATTTATTTTGTTGAAAATTTAATAAAATATTGTGTGTATGCATCTGTAAAAGTTAATACCTTTAATTAAGTTTTGTAAACAAAAACCTTTGCATACCTTAAGGCAAATTGCTTTAAATTTGGGGAAAATAATACATAAAAATTGAATTATTTTAAAGAGAAATTATAATTAAAAATAAATAAAGAAATTATTATTTATTCGAAATTGTTTTATATATGCATAGATTTGTCTAAAGAGTATGTAAAATAAATTAAAATATTAAAGCAAAATTTAAAGCGTACCTTTAAGGCTGTATTGTTTATAGGAAAGAACAAATTTAAAAAGAAATGATATAAATTTAGACGTATAAAGTGAATAAATTCGTAACACATAATTTGCATTTAAAAAATATATCAGCCTAGCAAAAAGGAACAAAACTTATATAAAAATTTTAAAGAATATATGTTGGGGTAAAAGCTAATAATTACTGGACTTTCAGGCTTAACTTTATACAATCCCTTAACCACTATTACGGTCTAGCTTCTTATATATTATTCATGAGTGGCACGACCTAGAGTTCACTATCGACTCCATGCGACAGATTGGTAAAGCAGGGTGTAAGTGTTTTTAACAGAAGACTGTTCAGAGGTGATCGCTACAAGGGATATTTTTAATGTATTTTTGAGAGCCTAGGTCTGAACTTACAAACTCTCGTTGCTGTGACCAGAGGCAGGAATTCCCTAAAGGGATTTTTTTTTTTAATTCTTAAAATTCGAAAACAAGAACTCACTTTTTCACATTCTCCAAGATTTAAACCTGAATTACTTGTATTTAAATTAAAGCACTTAATACGCATTTTAATTGTATGAGCAAGTCTTTCATTAAACGCTTCCTGTCTTCAAATTTGATTAAAACAAAATAGTACGGTTGAAAGAGCTATTGATGGCATTGTGTATGGCACAGCTCTCTGAGCAGGGCGCATTTAAATTTTGCTATTTTCCATAATTCTCATACATAAATCAGGCTAATTTTGAACGTTGTCTGGGGTTGTGTTGGTTTTGAGAATCACTGTAGTTTGTTGCTTATTTGCATACACCTGTGACTTAAGAAAACCCCACAAGAAAAAGTCTAACAAGGTAAAAATCGCATGATTTCAGTAACCAGTTCAAATCACCTCTGCTTGAGATTGCCATACCTTCAAATCGCTCGTGCAGAATATGCAATGTAGCATGAGCTAAGTGACCGTAGCGCCGTTCTTTCAAAGCCACATATACAGTGGTGGGCTTATAATTAGAAACGACTTAACAACATGTATGTTTGTTAATTTGTTTTACAGTTTTCACTGTGTACCTGGGGTCAAAGGCTTTGTTTGGAGGACGTCTTACATACGTTTTTCCATCAGATTGGAACAAATTAAAACACTCCAGAGAACTCTGTTCCATAAACATCGTTTCCAATTATAAGGCCACCACTGTAGTTAGCATTAATCTATAGAGTTCGCTCTAGACAATGGCCTGGCCAACATCGTAGTCAAAGAAATACAGACCGATGACAACACTAGCCATACATCCACACCAAACACTATTTTTTTCGGAATGTATTGAAAGCTCTTAGATCTCCAAAAGATTGAACATAACTCATGTATAAAACTAACGCACAACATAAGTGGTGTGAGAAGCTAGGTTGTAATCCTGACAGAGGGGTTGTAATGACCAATTATGTATGTATGTGTTTGTGTGCGTTAATTTTACACATGAGAGGCGGAACCTACAGTTTAATGTCGACTTTGAACGACAGATTTTTGAGAAACTTTTTCATGGCAATTTTATTTAACTCTCAGAGTTTTTGCCAGAAATCTTCTTCACTGAAGAAATATTTTTTTTTATATTTTCGTTTTGATGTCTGACCTGAAGTTTGAACCGTGGCCTTGCGTCTAATAAGCCAACACACTACCCAATATACAAAAATATGTTTCATTAAAAGAATTAATTTATTATACTTAAGGGCTTCTTTTTATAAAATTCTAATAAATAAATAAATTATAATACTGAACAAAAAATACTTTTAGTATTACACGTAAAATGAAAAACAGCTGCCTATAATTAACAGAAAACTTCATTTATTTCGGATATTTGATTTCATTTTCAGTGAAAAAAAATGTTAATTAATTATGCCATTTATAATTATTAAATAATAGAAAATTAGAAATGAAATAAAAAAATCAAAAAATATTAAATAAAATAATTAAAATTAGCAGCATATTATTAAAAAGGATTATTTTTACAAATTAAAATAATAAATTGTAAAATTTTTGATTATTTTTGGTTATTGAATATCATTTACATAAATTATAATTTAATAAAAACAAAAAAATAAAAAAATAATTAATAGGAATAAAATAATTGATTAAAAGTAGCATATGTAATTAGAGGCAAATTTTAGAAATCATAATAAAATAAAATCATGTTTTTGCTTTTCATTCCATTACTACATAATAATATCTGCACATAAGTTTAAAGTCTACTCCGAACGACAGATTTTTTTGAGAAACATTTTCATGGCAATTTTATTTAATTCTCTGAGTTTTTGCCAAAAATAAGCTGAGAGAAGTTGCCGTAGAAATATTTTTTTTCCATATTTTTTTCTCAAGAGTGGTTTGAGAAACTAGGTCGTAATCCTGACTGAAGGATTGTAATGAGTAATTATGTATGTATGTATGTATAGTATGGTGCATAGTCTCATTTCCGGTAACAATGCTCCGCGCTCATATGGCATCATCTGACATTATGAGTACTATTTTGGTATAATTATTGTTTTATCATTTTGAATCTCATTTTTTATTATCAAGGTTTCTTTCATGAACTCCAAGATTTATGCCAAATTCTAGAATCTATGGTTACTGTAACCTCCTTTTGAATAATCAAGAAATGGTACGTTAGGCAATGGAATTGCTGTAATTGATACACAGAATGCTAGGAATTCCTGCCACGGCAAGAAGACTGTTTTTAATTAGTACAGTGCTTAAATAACAGTCCAGAAGCTATCCTTTAAGAAATTTCAAGTCATTCTTACAAATTCTTTTGAATAAAGACACTGGAAGGTATGTTCTAAACACCATATTTATGAAAGAAAAAATTTTAATTTTTTTTTCGGATAACAAGGAAGCTATTTAACCCAATGGTGTTAATTTAATACGAACATTATAAAATTAAATTTTAAAAACATTTCATTACACTTTATTCATTCCATTATTGGTTATTTTTTTTTTTTTCAACTTAAACCAGAATAAATATTTTTTTATACGATTTTTATTTCAATTTTCCATTAATCTTTTTAGTTTTAAATTTTAACAAATTGTAGCCGTTTTTGCTTTTTTTGTTTATATTAATAAGCGTTAATTTGTATATAATTCTTCTCTCTTGTTTTTTTGTTTTTTGTTGGTTTTTATCAGATATTTTGGTTTTTTCTTTACACATAAATTCAACACTTTTTTTTGTCATTCTTTTGGGTTTTTATCTGAGAATTTTAATCAAATTTAAACAGCAACAGATGCTAAACGGTTGGCTGCAACACACTTCAGTGTTTATAAATTTATCACTGGCTGCGATTTTTTTCTGTTTTTTTTGCTTTTTTTATAACCATTTTCTGTTTTTTCTTTTTTCAGAACAAAATTAATTGTTTTAAAAATTAATTAATTTTAAAGTAATTTAAATGGAAATAAATATTTTTGTGGTGGTAGTAATGAAACAATCAGCAATACGTTTTTTTTAAATAATCTCTCATAGATTTGTGTGTTTGCTGAATTCGATAATTTTTCATTTTTTCGAATATTTCCCATGAAGAAAAGTTTATTTTAAAGTAGCCGTTGAAGGCGCGGTAGTCTAGTAGGTAGTGTGTTGGCTTTTTAGACATGAGGCCACGGTTAAACATTTCCTACAAAATAAAATTTGAAAAAATATTGCTTTGGTAACTTCTTAGCAGAAATCTTCTGGCAAAAACTCTGAGCATAAATAAAATTACCCCGAAAAGTTTCTCAAAAATCTACCAAATACTGTTGTGTGCAGCCAAACTGTATTTACATACAGTTCACATGGTTAAAAACACTTTAAAGTCTTGCTAGACAAATTTCCCACAATCTACTTTCTATTTCACAAATATTTTTCTAATGTTAACAAATTTATCTTGAAATTATAAAAGAAATACAAACTCAAGCCAACAAAACTTTTCATTCATTAATGAACTTAAAGTTGAGAAAAGAATTTGTTGCTGATAACACTGCAGTTTGTTGTCGTATGATCTTTAAAGAATTTTTGATCGCTACATTAACAATCTTGACAAGTTTACATTTAAAAAAACGATAAAGAATTTATTTATCATGTAAAATACACATACTATGCTTTGTTGGTGAAGGGCTAGAAATTTTGAAAAGCAAATTACACCGACCAGATATAAAGAACGTAGTTAGTTACCTCGCGAAGTCGGCGGTAGTTCGTTAACAATAAATTCAACAATTCCACGACTAATTAAAATTCATCAACTAATGACTAGGAATTTAATTCCTAAATTTTAATATTATTTTCACGCATTGCGATGACTTAAACAAAATAAACCTTAAAGCCGAACTGACAGTTGTTGTTCAATTACAACCAGCAGCGTCCCATTGGTGAAAGAGGTATATACCGAGAACAAATGAGGAACTACCTTTAATCAGCCCTTTAGCTCTTGTCTAATTATTTGGGGTGGGTAATTGAGATCAAACCTTCGTTTCAATTGAGGTTGTCTGTTGGTTCACAGAGCAAGTTTAGGCGCAAACCAAATCCATCACCTTCTGTACTCTTAAACAGTTACTGCTGATCAGCATTTGAATTTTTTTTTAATATTTAAAATCGATTTTCCAGCTAGAAAAAGAGTTCACCGTATGTAATTATTTAAAAAAATTAGGATACTCAAGTAAATATGCTGTACCTATCGAATAAATAATCAAATAGGGGCCCAACAATGTAATATAAAAAATCTTCGAATACATTTTGAAGTCCCCATTGTTTAGAAGGCAGTGTGTTGGTTCAACCGGCCTCAGGCATATCGAACATAAGGAAATATTAAAAAAAATTTCGGCAGCTCTCTCTCAGCAGTCTTTTGAGAGTAAATAAAACTGCCATGGAATTTTTTTTTAAAAATTTGGCGTTTGGCCTGTAGGTCCTAACGCTCATGAATAAAATTAACACACACAACAGGAGTGGTGTAGGTAGCTAGGTTACAATCCTAACTAAAAGTCTGTAATGACCAACTAAGTAAGTAAATGAGTACGCTTTGATAAAAAATTACGCATGGAAGTAAATGAATAGTGACTCAATAATTTCATACAAAATATCTTGGAATACTTTTGAAGTCACCATAGTCTAGTAAACAGTGTGTTGGTTCAACATCTGACTCTGGTATCTTGAACAAAATTATGAAAAACTATTTCTCTTTAAAACCTTCTCTCAGCAGTCTTCTGAGAGTAAATAAAACTTCCAGGGAAATATTTTTTAAAAGTTTGTCGTTCAAAGACGACTTTAAGCCTCCACTCATGAGTAAAATTAACATACGCAACATAAGTGGTGTAAGAAGCTAGGTTGTAGTCCTAACTAAAGTGTTTTAATGACCACTCAAGTCAGTATCCTTTGTTAAAAAAATTACGCATGGAAGCAAATAAAGCTGAAACACTCCGAAGTATCTTGGTTTAATGATTAGAACTCATACTTAAGACGTGTTGTTGCAATAAATTTACGGGATATTGCCTTATCCTCATACAAAGCAGAAAACGAGAGATGGCCTCACAGTGCGCTTTATTTGTTCATTGTAGCAGAAGATTGTACGAAGATTCCAATGAGCGAACTTTCAAAAAATCTTGATTGAAAAATATTCTGAAAGATTCTTAATGTTTTGATTCTGTGGCCATATTCTAACAAAAATTTTAATCTGCCAATCAAACCAAATCTAAATTCATGCCATTTGAAGTCGCCGTAGTCTAGCAGGCAGTTTGTTGGCTTATTAGACGTAGAGCCACGGTTCAAACCACAGGTCAGACGTCGAAACGAAAATATAAAAAAATATATCAGCAGCAAAAACTCTGAGAAAAAATAAAATTGCGCTGCAAAGTTTCTCAAAAAATCTGTCGTTCAGAGGCGACTTTAAAAACTGTAGGTCTCGCCACATTCATGGATAAAATTGACACGCACAAGATAAGTGAAGTGGGACGGAAGCAAGGTCGTAAACCTGACTGAAGGATTGTAATGACCAATTATGTGAATTTTTGTTTGTCGAATAAATTAATAAAAAAAATCATTTTCGTATATTTTCATCACCAAAAGAACTTCAATTCTTTTTCTCACCGACACAATTTTAATTCACTTAAATTTGAAATAATTTTGTGGTTTTCTTTTCAAAAGGATTTCACATACAAAAAAAAACATAATCAATTATATTTTATTACAGTTATTATTATTTAAATACATGATTAAATAAAATTATGCCAATTGTTATGCATCGTAATTTACTTTAATTGGAATTTATTTTCAAAAAAAAAAAAATTTGTTTTTTCTACCACAAAATATTTAAAAGTGAATGGCTTATCAAACAAATAAATTCAAATTAAAAAAAAAATATTTTTTTGTTTGTTTTGAATTTCACATAAAAGGCTGTTTAATAATGTTCTAAATTAAATCTTTTATTCAGTATTTCTTTTTAAATTTAATTCCTTAATTTAAAGCCTTTAATTGTGTTGCCTTTTAAATACATTTCTTTAGCCATGAAATTCTTTATTTAAACCCTCGGTTTCTGCAACATTTTTAACTTGTTCTTATTGTTTTTGGCTACTGTATTCTATTGTTTGTTTATTTTTTCTCTTAAATGACACAAATTCTTTTCGTTTTCAAAGCAAAGAGGAAAAAAAACAAAGTCATACAGAAAAGGGCCGGGTGTGCTCTATATACCATGTTTTATATACTTGAGTCTAAACGAGCACATTTCTGGCATTCCTACAGAAATTTTATTTAATGCACTTGCACTACTTGCCATAGATTCTACTCCCTTTTTTCTATTTTTTTTTTCAAACACAAAAAGTCATTGGTAAACAAAGAGAGAAAAATATTTTGTGTATTTTGCATGGGCTTCCTTGGTATTTGGGGGTCCTACTTTTTTATTTTTGGTTGAATATTTAAAATATTTGTCTACAAAAGTACTATAATACATGGTAATGGTAATGCACAGTTGAAGAGCAATTTTCAATAAAATGTATTCTTTTGTAAATAAGGTTTACGTCAAGGTAAAAGTGAAAAATTTAATCAAAAAACATCTTTTTTAAAAGGAATTCAAATTATTTATTTATTAATTTGCGTAATATTCCAATTATTACGGCTCAGAAGTCAAAGTTTTCAGTCAGAAATGAACCCACAACCTATACACTTATGCTGGATAGCAAGTTAGTAAGGATTACAACCTAGCTTCTCTCACGAATTGTGTATGTTAATTACATGTATAACTTTACATATGTACATAGCCTGCAGCAAAGATTACGACCTAACTTCTTACACCAGTTATGTTGCATGTGTTTATTTATTTTTTTTCTTGGCAATTTTTTATTTACTCTCAGATGTTTTTCCAGAAATCTGCGGAGCGGAAGTGCCAAAAAAATATTTAAATTTCGTTTCGATGTCTGACATGCACAACTTACTCGAGACTTAATGTCGACAACGAACAATAGATTTAGAAAGCTTTTCATGGCAATTTTATTTACTCTCAGAGCTTGTCTGCTGCCAGACAAGTATGGACAGAAATATCTTTTTTTTTTTTTGTCAGAACCTAGGTTTAGGTTAGGTTGAAATGGTAGCTGAGATTACCAAAGCACACTTGAGCACTTAAAGCAGCTCGTTGTGAAGCCACAGGCGAGCGTAGTCCCTGTACTGAACAACTTCCAACAAACTCATCTTAGAAGTTGGTCACCGCGAGGAGTGCACAGAACCTGAGTTTTTTTTTCAAGAGCTCCAACATGTAATCTACACGATTACTCCGCCAACAGGCCAATTTAAATTATATTCTTTTAACGGAATCCTTACTATTTTTCTAGAAATTTTTATACAAACTCAACAAATATTTTTCACATCATCCGTATTACTTACTCTATGTGTGTCTTACTCAGAAACGGATCACGTCAGAGCATGTATCCTCAGAATGTTTAACGAAAAAAAGTGCATTTCACTCTATTTTCTCTATTTTTTTAAGATAACTTTTCATTTCTTAAAGATATATGGGATCGTTACCCATTTTCCAATTATTTTTGTTGCAATCATTAATCAATTTGTGTAGAATCTCAGAAATTATTATCGATAAACTTAGTACGCAAGAGAAAAATATCCAGATACAGCATTGCAGCTCAAAAATAAAATAGAAAATTATGATTTAAATCAAAAATCACTGTTTTGTCTGACTTAATATCTTTTACAAGTAGTTGAACGTTAACTATACATGCTTTTTGTTGACATATTTTGCTACCAATAAAAGCTAACATCAGAAAAAAATCTGAAGTGAAGATATCAAGGAAGTTTTTTGCTTAACACTGATCACTGCCAATATTGTTCGAAACTGGCTTATATGGCTGTGAAAATCGTGCGAACTATGATATAACAACTCGAGGACCAATAAAACCTGTGCTTTATGAGTTTAGAAACAATAAACACATACGAAATTATAGAAAGTTTTCAATGGGTCCTAATCTACTACTAAATTTTTCATTTTGAATTAGAAAAAAATTCACATGTCACAAAGTACAGTGAACTCACAAAAACGTGAACTAATTTTTGCAAAGGGTATCCATGCTTTCGATTTTGTTTGTTTGAATTTACACAGAGGTGAATACAGTTAAAAATTCCTTAAAAATTTAAATTCACGTTTTATAGATTTCAATTCTTGGGCACGTTTTAGAATAGTCAATATAACAAAAAAGTATTCACGTTTCTGGAATGCACACGTTTCTGGTTGTTCACGTTTTCGAGATTTTACTGTATGCAACAACTTTCATTGGTTAAAGGTTAAAAAAAAATTTGAACTGCTGCAGAAATAGTAAAAAAGCATTTCCAACAATGGCCTAGAAGGCAGTGTGCTAAACTTCTATTGCCCAGGCCGGAGTACAAGAGACCCGGAGTGTTTTAAAAAGAAAATAAAAAGATGTTTCAAAAATAAAATTTGTCGCATACTACTCCTTTTCCCCTTTCTCCTATAACTAGCTTTTCAGTATTCAAACACAATGTACGGCCTCTTGTTGGTCTTACAATAAAATAAAATATCATGAACATGAAATTAAGACTTCTTAAATATACTTTTTCAATGAATTTTGAATCTTAACTAGAGGCAGCATGGTAAGATATTTGAATCTAAGGCAGGAACCATTTCACATAAAAATGAGTATTTATTTGAATGCGAAGTAATATTTTTTTTGGAAGTGATAAATAAATAGAAGAAGCGTAGTGTATAGAGTACTAAGAAAATAAAAATCAAATAGTTTGTTATTCAAAAACTTGTATTTATTTAAAACAGTCGCATCCTTATTGTCCTATTATAAATTAAAAAAAATTTTGGAGAGCTGATCTACACGAGAACACTTAACCACTAGTTGAAACGGGTTGATGATATAATTTCTATATTTGGGTAGAACTGAAGGATCACATAAAATCTAAAGGTATAACACATGGAGAGTCAAACTATTGGAAAAGATTCCAAAGGACTAAGCCGAATGATTTAGTGGCTTTATAATTATTTCAATTACTTTAAAAGATATCCTTTCTTTTTTATTTTTTTCTTTTAATTTATAGAAAATGAAATGTATAACACATTGCTAAAGGCACTGTGAAAATTATATAAAAAAATTAAAAGTTCGAAGCAAAAATTTGTTTATTTTTGAAAGATGTTGCTTAATTGTACTCAATTACTCTGTAAAATATCTTATATTTTTATTTTTTCTTCAAATTTATGGAATAAAAACTATTAATGTGTTTGACATTGCTAAAGGCACTGTAAAAATTATATAAAAAAATGAAAAAATTAAAAGTTCGAAGCAAAAATTTGTTTATTTTTGAAAGCGGTTGCTTAATTGTAGCCAAGATATCTTTTCTTTTTTATCTTTTCTTTGAATTTATATAATGAAAACTGTTATGTATTAGACATTGCTAAAGGCACTGTAAAAAAAATAAATAAAAAGAGTAAAAGATAGAAATAATTTTTTTTAATTGTGCCCAATTACTTTGTTAAATATCCTTTCTATTTTATTTTTTTCTTTGAATTTATAAAGTGAAAATTTTCATGTACAAATCACTGCTAAAGACTGTTAAAAATAAAAAAATAAAAAAAATAAAAGTTCTTTATTTTCTACCGGACGTTACTATAATTTTTCTTTTTATTGAAGTCGCCGTAGTCTAGTAGGTAGTGTGTTGGCTTATTTGAGGTGAGGCCTCGGTTCAAATCCCAGGTCAGACATCAAAATGAAAATATGAATAAATATTTCTTCGGCGACCTCCTCTCAGCATATTTCTGGCAAAACCTCAGAAGGTTAAATAAAATTGCTATGAAAAGTTTCTCAAAAATCTGTCGTTCGGAATCGACTTTAAATTGTAGATCCCGCCACTCATGTATAAAATTAACACACATAACATCAGTGGTGTGAGAAACTAGGTCGTAATCCTGACTAAAGGGTTGTAATGACCAATTATGTACATACATATGTATGTATATTAAAAAAAACATTATTTTCATCAAATTTTCTCAAACGCATTTAGTGTTGTCCAGAATTATTTAATTATTGCAAAAATTATATAAAAAAATATTCTTTATTTACTTTGTGATTCTACCAGGTGTCCTTAAATTTTTTTATAGTAATTAAATTTCCAAAGAAATAGCCTTGAATAAATCATTAATTTTCTCCAGTTCGTTTAATTCCATCTGAAATGATTTAATTTCAAAAAATCACAAATTTCTCAAATTTTTTTAAACTAATGTCAGTTTAAAAATTTTTATTTATTGTATTTACCTAAAATAATTCTTGGTTTATATATATTTTTTAAAATAATTTCTATTTTCTTTTACTTTTTCTTTTTCGTTTTTTGACCTCCAGTTAAGGTCTTTACATTATAATTATTTTGAAATTTATTTCCTTGTTTCCTTCACATATTTTTCACTTAAAAAATTATTTTTTTTTTCCACTTTCTACACCAAATTGTTGTTGGTTTTTGTGCCAAGTCTGTGAAAAGAGAAAAAATATAATCCGCTTTAACTTAATAATTCATTTTAATTTTAGCAGCAAGAAAAAAACCCCAACGAAAACCTCAAAACACAGACCCTTCATAAATGCGAAAACACCCACTCATTGTGACTAACTACGCCTTTCCCACAAGTTGTTGGAAATTAAACGAAATGAAATCATAACACTGGTTAACAGAAACTGAATTTACTTTGACTAAACGAAACTTACCGTTATAGTGATTATAAATTTTTTGTTACAGTTATATTACATTTATTCCAGGTGAGTTTATTTTCGTTGGATAGAAAATAATAATAACAACAGGAAAGAAAAATAACGTAGACAGTAGTAGTAGTGTTATATAGAAAATCCAAAAAAGAAATCAGGCAGGAAATTAATTAATAACAGAAAAAAAAAAATTAATTAAATCCAAAGACAAAGAGTTACACGCACAAAAAAAAACACAAAGGGATTTGGAACTTAATTATTATTTTTTATTATTTTTATTTTTGAAAACAATTCTTTTAATTTTTTTTAATTTTTGTTATTTTTTTATTTATTTATTGGAATTTTTTATTTTAAATGCTTTGTTTTCTTTTCAAGATTAATTATTTAAAGCAAGAATTTTTGTTTAATTGTTTAAATTTGTTTCTCTTTTTGTTGTTATTTTATTTCAAAAGATTTTTTGTTTGTTATTTTTAAATACATTTGATATGCCAAAGTTATGTTTAAAAAAATTTATTGATTTCTTAAGAGTTTTTTCCAAGCCACATTTTTTTTTCAATTATTAAGGTTTTCAAAAATTATTTTCATTTATATTTTTCCTTTTTATTTTCAATTTATTTTTCAATTTTTAAAATTCTTTTATTTTGAATTTTTAAATTTCCCTTTAAAATCTTCATTTTCTTGCACATATTTTTTTTCTTATTTTTCAACACTTTCTTTGTATTTTTTTTCAAATTTTTTTCAAATATTTTTCAATATTTGTCTTATTTTAAATTTTTCTTCCATAATCATAATATTTTTTTGTTTTACACATTAAAAATATTATTGTTGTTGTTATTTTTCACTTTGTTACAGTTATAATTTGTTGTTTATTTCATAGCATTCGTTTCGTTATTACCGTTCTTTTTTTACAAGGTTTTTTGGTTGTATTTTTCATAAAGCAATTACAATTCTTTCTTGAGAGTGTACTTATGTGTGTGTTTGTTTTGAAATAAACCAAAAACCAATAAAAAGAAAAACCGTGTACCGTTAGACGCGCTTAACGTTACGCGACATCGACTAAACTATGTTGTTTATACGACCAACGTTACATGGAGACTAACTTGCATAGAGTTCTTGTAATTGCTAGCGAGTCTTGTAAACGAAAAAAAAACAAAAAACAAATACAAACAGAAACAGAAACAGAAACACCACATATATTCCCGTTGTTTGCCATTGCAGTCCAACGACGACGTAAATCAACAACAACAATAACAACAACTACAGCAAGCAAGTCTTCGTCGTTGGACTGCAATGGCAAGCAACGGAAAAATAACGACGTACACATTCAATACAAGTAAAAACTCTCCGGCTTACTCACAAACACCACAAACGAAAAACTCACCTCCACATCACAACACACTAACACACACACGAGAAATGTTCATTTTCCTTTATACAGGGTTGCAAATATGAAAGCAATAAACACAAACGAGAGCATAAAAGAGCCCCAAAAAAAAACACGAGAGAGAGCTATACTCTCTCTAGTACACATATTCTGTTAACGTTATTTTACGTTATAAAGTAAATGTGCTCTCGCTCACATTCTATGTCTCTAATATTGTAATCTTTGCTCTTTAACGGTAATTTTGTAATGAGCGAATCTAACGTTATATCCTGGCAAAAGGTGTTTGTTGTAACGAAATCAAAATATCCCGGTTCGTTTTTCTACAGGTTTATTTAGGTGTATAATGGTATTGGTATAAAGTGTAGCAACAATTTGTGTTTCTGGTTTTGTTTTTGTTTTTACATTGAAAGTAACACACAGTGTTTCATTTTCGTCTGATTGGATTAATACACTCACATTGGAAGACAATAAGACATGGGATGCCTCGCTCTGGCATGCATTAGTAAGAGCAATGAAGAGCAATAAAGAGGCATTTTAAAGAGCGAATTATTGAAGCCAAAGAGAAATTTACCTTCTTTAAGTAATGAATATGGAAAAGGTACCTGTAATAGTATTTAAAGCCGAAAGTCCATACCATCCTTTTCATGCGCATTGCGAATCTTGCTTTCTATGCCGATTTTATTGCAAGTTACACACAATGCGTTTATGCGACTGGTTTTTTGTTTTGATCAGCTGTTGTGGTAAACAACAAACAAGCGAACAAGAACATTTTTGGAAAAAATAGAAAATCAAATTGTAATTTTAAAAGAATTTATGACATTAATTTCAAATTTATGAGTTTATTTAAATTTATGAGTTTACATTTGAAAAACGCTCATAACATAAAAGGACAGGTCAATTTAGAGGGAGAAAAAAAATATTTTAATGTTTTGCGAATCAAATGTGTTAGAAGCAACAGATATACAGAGTGAAAACTGGCAGATAAAGTAAAAAAATTAAATGTAAACAAACATTTATTTTGTGTTAAAAATGGGAAAATTTGGAATATTTTTTAATTTCGTCAATGAAAAGTTTAAAGATTCTTAAATATTTAAATATTAATCGAAATGTTGGTGAATTTCGGTCACAATGAGTATAGTTTCTTGAGCAAGAGTTAATTAAGAAGCTAAATATAATAAGACGTACTGCTCATAAAAAATTTTTCCTGCTGAAAGTTGCCAAAATTTTTTAATTTCTTGGAAGGAAAAATTAAAAATTGTTATTAGTTGTTTTTATTATTAATAGTTTTACACAAAAATTACATTGTATTGCGCTGTTAAGGCCTACGAAAATCCTCAAAAGAACACAAGACGAGTGTTTTCAGTAAATTTATCCTCCATTTTTCTTGTTTACAAATTAATAAATTCAAAATGGATGACACTCAGTACATAAAAACAATCATATACATGCATATGTATAAACAATCATCATATACATACACAAAATATGTGTTCATGAAAGAAATTTGTTAAAAAATGTATTTTAATGTATTTTCCTCTTAAATTAGTAATAAACTTTATTATGAAATATGTGTTTATTAATATTTTTATAATACAAATAAAGAAAAATGCGAAAATAGTAATGCACTATTTAAACATATTTGTAGAAACCATTCACAATAGTATATAATTTGGCATGCCAAGTTTAAAAAACTGCTGACATTTTCCAACACTGCATTATTCGCATAGAAAAGTAGAAAGTAATCCTACTTTGTATGCGTCTATGCATATTATGCTTTTTCTTCTGTAACTTGTCACAATCAAATACACTGATTCTACTTTTTCGGTATACGCATGTTATGCAAAACGCATGGTATGGACTTTCGGCTTAACATTTAAAAATCAACAAAATGTTTCGTATTTCTTTAAATATTCCAATTTGGCAGTCACTTTAAAGGCAAGTCTTCATCAGAAAAAAAAATTAAAAACTTAAACAAAAAACTTCCAAACATAGCAAATTTAATTCAAAATCAATACAATAAGTTAGGTTTGGTACAACAGGCAGTAGAGGAATATATATTGTCACTTGTATTCAATAACTTGATCCCTTTGTGTTACGCGTTATAAGAGCGGATAGATGTTTAGGCCGAAAAGAAGGTGTTTAGATGCCCATCAGGAAGGTTAGAGGACGTATACTTGTTAAATGAGACAAGTAGGCTAGATCAAGTCGACCCATTGTACGTCCATCAGGAAACTTGCAGGTATTTTTTAAGCAGAAGTATACGTTTTCGAAAGGTTTGCTCAATTCAGCTTGTATTACAAAACCGGGAATAGTACTATCCCACAGTCAAGTCGCCGTCCGTCAATTTCTATGAGGGTAACACATAATAACCTCTATGAAGTTAAATAGCATAGGAATCTAAAGTTAGAAGGAAGAGGTTTACGTCTTGCATAAGATTATTAATGAATAGCTTTGGAAAATTTGTACACAATAGGTCCAATATATAGCTCCAATATACAGCTCTTTGATAAAGAAGCCCGGTCATCAGAGTACGCAATTGGCACCTGTGCGACGTTAATGCATTTAATAGATACTTGGATTGTAGTGCAGTATTAGACCGCTAGTTATCCTTAGTGTTTGTTCGATCATTAGAGCAACGAAGTCGAGGGTATATTATTAGCAAATCCTATACATGTCGAGGCTACTGCAATTGATGTAATATGTGATCAATACTTATATACCTTCACACAGTAATACTAATAATCAACTGTAAGAAAAGTAACAAACGATATACCATATCAGGTTATAGAATGCTAGTGAGTTGACTAAGCTGTCTAATCCATAATTTCGCCCAGTCCTGGACAATTGCCATTGACAGACCATACTCGTCTATAAAGGAAACTTACATACATACATAATTGGTCAGTGCCATTCTTTAGTTTGGATTACGACCTAGTTTCTCACAGTCTATGTTGTGTGTGTTAATTTTATTCATGAGTTAATTTTATTAACTCTCATAATTTTTGTCAGAAATCTGCTGAGAGGAAGTCGTCGAAGAAATATTTTTTCATTTCTAGTTTTTTTTCGAGATGTCTGACCTGGGCTTTGAACCGTGGCCTCACGTCTAAAAAGCCAACATAGCTACCCACATATAAAGGAGATTGGGTCGTAAAATTACAGGAAGAACTTACTTACTTATTAGACTTATATTTTAAATCAAGCTCAATCCATTTTGAGATCATAAACAATGGGTCCTTAGACAATAGGTCTGATCTAAGAATCTTTCTCTATTTACTGTCAACGCTGGTCATTGCAATCGTTACAAAAAGTGTGATTTGGAAGACTTAGTCTTCTTACACAACTAATGTAGTAATAATTCCAATCCCTAATCGCAGCTAGTATATGTATATTCTGATCATAGCACATGATGTCTTATTGTCATAAGACGGCCGGATTTAGCGTGGCATAAAACAATTAGGTTTAGTCTGCTTTCTCATCTTGCCAATGCGAACTTCCATAGATCGCAATCACCAAAGTTGTAATTCGATAGAAAATAATATAATATATAATTGTTTGGCTATCCATATAATGTTAGGCTTAACTAGTCTAACAGCTGCGCTAAATTAGTTCACCTACGTCAGGGTAAGATTAGAATGCCTCGTAACATCATTAAGTGGCGTCAGTATACTAAACTATTGGATACTAGGCTACCGAGTGCTTTGTTATAATCAAGCCAATTGACCGACCTGTTATACTTCAGCTTGGAGAGCATTGACTGCATTCGTTTTGAATATAAGGCTGCTATAGAAAAAACTGCCCACCTTGACTTCAATTTAGATCCATCCGTGGTATTGTCCATCAAAAAGATTTTATTGCCCAGAAGAAGAAAACGGAAGAAAGTTGGCTATGTTACTGATGTGACTCTTAGTTTTGTAGCCATAGGTTACATAGGTTACTGTTGGCTCTCATAAATTTAATTTTATAGAAATAATTAAAAAGAATTTGGTCACGTATAAATTCTTGGCGAAATATATTGACTTGAACGTATTTCAATAATTAATAAGAAAATTGGGAATTTGTTTCCCTGAATATAAAAATACATGTTCATTTCAAAGAAACAAAAAAAAAATACTAAAATGCTGTGTTATAATATATGTACCTTCATGAAACAGAAACAAATTTTCTGTGTTAAATTTTAACATTTTAAATTCAAAAATATTGATTGCTTAAGTAACAGTAACACTACAAAGTAACGTTATTTCAATGCTTATTTACTGTTCAAATAACTGCACAATGTAAACAGAAATACTCCTTAAAACTCTTATGCAATGCTCTTAAATAAGTGTCTGCTAAAACCGTTTACAGTGTATAAGAGTTTTCAATTCCATAACATTCCCTTTGCAGTAGAATTTCACGGCTGGATAATAGTCTTCTGCTGCATTAAACTGTTATAAACAGTCCTGTTGCTTGTTATCATCATTGATTGAAAGTGTTAAGCATGCGGGAATGTTAAAAAGAAGTAGAAGAAGTAGAAGACAGTAAATATAGAATTTAAATATAATTTAATGGTACTAAGTTCAGTAGAAAAGGAAGAACAAAGCATGAGGTTGAATTAGAATTAGTTCTTGGAACTTCAAACGCAAATGAAGTACAGATTTTTATATATGAGACCATTCGGATCATTATGATATGAATGAAATCAGAATACATGACGTTGTAAACAACCAGTAAAAGTGCAAAAAGTCTTGAAAGTACAATTAGAAAGAAGCGAAATTGTCTCTACATACGCTAATAAATACTTGGGTGTGATTATCGACACAATAGATTGACCTTTGACGGTACAGCGAATTATTGGTGCAAAATGCAAGCAATGTAGTGAACTCATTTAGAAGAATAAAGAATACTGCTCTTACGAGTAGCAAACTCTATTCTCTCTTACGGGTCGACTTTATTCGATCACTATGCTGTACCTCAAGTAGGTGTGCGATTTATGTTTTCCGAAGAAGCTATTTCGGAGTTCATAGTGGATGTAGAGCTTGAGGCATTGTGTGTAGTGATGGGCATATAAGGCGTCGAGAATTTTTATAATCATATTATTAAGAGATAAAAATGAAGAAACGTATTACAGATTCAATCGACCAACCCAACAGAATTGGGAAGAAGGTACGACATTCTATAGCTGGTGTAGAGACAAGCGTCATATGGAGAGCTCATCCATCTCTTTATTCAGTTTCTAATAGAACCTGGAAAATATTATTGTAGAGCGTATGATATCATTTTACGTAGACTAGAACTGTATGTAATAGGTATGTAGTTTACCTAAACAAAATACTACGAAAAGAAGAACAGTTACCGAAGAAGCTTAGAGTATCGCAACCACAAATCCGGTGGAGAAAATCAAATTAGCAAAGTGAGCATTTCTCGAAATAAAATAAAAATACTTCTCAAATTTTTAGTTAATTTTTTTAAACTTGGCCTCTCAAGAATGAAATTAATCCGCTGCAGTTTCTACGATGGAAGGAATTATTCTCGACTTTCTTTCATCTGCCTTTATTATTCAGAAACACTGACACATGAGGGTAAATACATATAGACGTCATTGACTTTTGGGTGATAGAACGTTTAAAGATCCGAGCATGGTGGCTAATGTGTCACCACTTCAATGATAAGGTGACTTACCTCTCACGGCGTTACAAACCACCATATAGACTCCCGAGTGAACTTGTCTGTCAACCAAACATGACCTAACCTAACCTAACCTACAGGAGAATAAAAGTGTGGATGAGCTTTCCACTTCTGGCATCATCTTCCACTTTCCATCAGATATGCAGAGTGTGGATGTACATATGCTCGCCTGCAAATTCAATCTTTTGACATTATGCGGGCAAATGTCGCTGTCCGACTAGGAGCACGGGTTCTCTGATAAGTATTAATAGGGGTGAGTACCCAACGTTGTCTTAAAAGGAGACACACAAAACTCTTAGTCGTTGTACAGATGCATGCATGAATGAATAAAGAGAAGAGAGGAGTACACTTTCTATTTTACTGTCGTGTTGTCGCTGTTACAAAACGCAAACGCCTGACGAAAATTGATGGCACTTTCTGAGGGATCTACCTGATTATTGTGCGGGCTGTAAAACGTTAATGGCCGACTGGGACCACGAGTTCTTTTAACAGGGGTGAGTACTGGACTTTGGCTTAATGGGCGACACACAAAATTCTTAGTTGTAGCGGAGAACATACATACATACATAATTGGTCATTACAACCCTTCAGACAGAATTATGGACCTAGTTTCTCACACCACATATGTTGTGTGTGTTAATTTTATACATGAGTGGCGGGACCTACAGTTTTGAAGCCGACTACGAACGACAGATTTTTGAGAAATTTTTCATGGCAATTTTATTTTATTGTCGGGGTTTTTGTCAGAAATCTGCTGAGAGAAATTCAGTGAAGAAATATTTTTTTCATATTTTCGCTTTGATATCTGTCCTGGAGCTTGACCGTGATCTTACGACTAATAAGCCAACACACTACCTACTAGACTACGGCGACGTGGTGAAGAACACTTTCTGTATTAGTGTTCAGGTCTCGATGCGTCTCGTGGCGCCTTACCGAACTTGATTCTATTTTCTGAGATATCTATCTGAAGTCGCCGTTGTCTAATAGGTGGTGTGTTAACTTATTAGACGCAAAGCCCGAGTTCGTATCCCAGGTCAGGCAACAAAACGAAATATAAAAAAATATTTCTTCGGCGATATCCCCTCAGCAAATTTTTGGCAAAAACTCTGAGAGTAAATAAACCTGCCGTGAAAAAGTTTCTCAAAAATCTGTCGTTCGGAATCGACGTTAAACTGTACGTCCCGCCAGTCACGTCTAAAATTAACGCGCACAACATGAGTGGTGTGAGAAGCTAGGCCGTAATCCTGACTGAAGGGTTGTAATGGCCAATTATGTATGTATGTATGTATGTATGTATCTGTCTGATTATTCCGATTGGATAGACTGGATAGTATAGTTTTGGCTTTTATTAGAAGCATATGGCAGTTCTGCGACGTAGGCTGTGTTTAGATAGAGTATCGTGATATTACAGTGCATCTGATCATCGAACTGTTTCGGGTTGTCTTAACCTATTTTGCCTTTTGAACACACCTCACACATCTTTTCTATATTGTGGTTGCCTACCGAAATTTATCTTTAAATATCGTGTATTAAGCTGACATATAATTATGATTATTTAATCCCATAATTGCTCACACTTTTCACTACTCAAAACTCATGTGAGTTCTTAAGCCTTTAAATCTGTATTTTTTTTTAAGGATTTCAATTTCCTTAAGACCTCTTCTTATAAAATCCGCATTTAATTAATTTGTATTTAAATGCATCTGCTGCACAGTGCATTCCAATTGCAATCAGCAACAAATTAATGTTCACGCGCGCTTTAAAGACAAACGCACACATGACAACCAACACCCAGTGGAAGACAAAACAAAACAAAACAAATTTGTCTCTCCACCAAAAAAGAGGAGACTCTTGTCATGTCTTGCACATGTATTGTGTTGTGTTGTGTTGTGCTGTTTTGTATTGTATTGTGTTGGGTGTTCAGATTTCAATTTCAATAATCTCTTTATAATCCCTTTTAAATGTTTTTAATACCTTGTTATGACAATCTTAAAACATACCAAAGTGACCTGCTGCTGCTGCAACAAATGATAAACGAACGAACGCACTTGCTGGTTGGTTGCTTTGACTGGCTGGGTTGAAGCAACGAAGACAGTGCGTTCAATAAGCGCTAAATAGGGGAGCCCCTACAAAATGCCTTGACATCTCAGCAACAAACGCCATAATAAATATTCTCACACACACACACACGCACACATATTTATTAATATTTAAGCACTAATACCATTAAATATAAAAGCATTTGTGTTCATAAGTAGAAGTGCATCTTGGTCTTATAGTCATAGTTGTTGTTGTTGTTATTATTGTAATGAACGTCTTTTTCCCACCATTTGTATGACTGTGTCGTGTATTTGTCCGCCTGAATTGCTTTCAAAATCTTGATTAATGCCTGATAATACTAATGCTGATGCTTATGCTGTTGCTGTAGCATTATTCTGTCTTTGTTTTGTCGTTTGCCAACGTTACGAGTCTCTACTTATTGTGTGCCCATATTTGTAAATCCATGTTTAAATGTATGATTATTTGAAAATTCATAAGCGCTCAGATCTTTAATATTTAAACAGTGGAAGCAGCGGGTTATACAGGTGCTGCGAAAATTTATGAAAAAGAAGTTAAGTAAGTGACCAACTAATGAATGGAGAATGAAGGACCTTTCCTTGACTTTTCCGTTAGGAAAAAAGATGGACTTATTCATGAAAAAACTTTTCTTACACCGGATATGCCATCATAATATGCAGAATGCTTGCAGGGAAAGCTTTATTACTGGATATAGACCATGATGACCACCTCAATGGAGACCTGCAATGCCATTGTTTGGATAGGCGAATCGAACCTGAAAACATTTTAAATGCAGTTGGACAAGATACAGATGTTTAGACAGTATTTGATATAACCGGGGCAATTGTATGCTGCTCTCCAGCAACCCTGTAGTTAGAACAAGCGTTTAAGATCAGGATAATACAAGACAACTCTCATACGAATTCCATCAGGGAACTTTACATACATATGTACTTTCAAACATACATACATACATACATATATAATTGGTCATTACAATCCTTTAGTCAGGATTATGACCTTGCTTCTCACACCACTTGTGTTGTGTGTGTTACTTTTATACATTAGTGGCGGGACCTACAGTTAAAAGATGATCCCGAGCGACAGATTTTTGAGAAATTTTTCATGGCAAAATTTATTTGCCCTCAGAGTTTTTGCCAGAAATCTGCCGAGAGGAAGTTTCAGTAGAAATATTTTTTTATTCCTCGTTTTGTAGGAGACGTCCGACCTGGGGTTTGAACCGTCGCTTCACGTGTAATAAGCCAACGCACTATCTACTAGACTTTGGTGACTTCATCAGGGAACTTTAGACTCAGAGAAGTCAAGTGGTAATTCATGGTAATACGTAGGCAGATGGGCTTACGAGAAGGCAAGCTTTCACACCGCTGATGGTGGGTATAGGGAGAAGCAGAGGCTCTTCTCAAAGCATATGTGCTTGAGGAAGTCTAAACTTTTATTTGATATTTATAACCGAAGGAGAATTGAGTCTTGAATCAGACTACAAATATGTTAGCAAAGCTCATCTTACACACGGCACTTTAGACTCAAAAGAATACTTGTTCCGTATGAAAATTGTCTCGAACCATCAATGATCATTAGAAGAAACATACTTGGAACCAGTTGCTCATGATTAGATTCAAATACAGAGCTGAGGAGATAATTGTTCTTGTTGACACCGAGGCAGCATTCTGATGTTGTTTGGAGAAGACACCGATACCTTATATAGATTGTGGGGACCGCAATAGATTATACGGTCGCAGTAGTGAGATGTCTCTACACGATAATGATAGCAGTTCCATAAGTCTGTTACAGCATCATGTAGGATATATAGATTACAATTTCTTGTGGTCATTTTTGTAATGAATATCTGTGGAAAATGATGGGGTCACTTCAAACTTGTCTTACTCCCCAGTTAGCTGCTAAATTTGCATTTGGGGTGAAAGATTCAAAATTTGCTTGGTTATCCACAAGTGTATCAGCTTTATTTCACTGAAAATCAGGTCTTATCTTATATGACATCCATCTCCTTTCTTTACCTACATCTTTCCGTTTTCCCCAGGAAAAAAGCACAATAGTCGTGAAATTATGCATCGAACGCCTTGTCAGAGATCCTATTGGTGAAATTTAATACGTAAGAGTATTTGTTTCTTGAAGTCGTCGTAGCCTAGTAGGTAGTGCGTTGGCTTATTAGATGTGAGGCCAAGGTTCAAACCCCATGTCAGACATCCACAAAAAAACGAAATATGAAAAAAATATTTCATGGGCGACTTCCTCTCGGCAGTGTTCTGGCTAGAACTCTGAGAGTAAAAAAATTGCCATGAAAAGTTTTTTAAAAATCTGTCGTTCGGAGTCGGTCCCACGACTTGTGTATAAAATTATCACACACAAAGTAAGTGATGTTAGAAGATAGATTGTAATCCTAACTGAAGGGTTGTAATGACCAAAGTGCTTCTACAGAAATAAAAAAAATAGTTGGTCTCCTTAATCGTGCCACACCACTTCATGTGTAACCATTAAATCAAACTCATATGAGTGTTTAAATATATGCATTATATACAGACATATATGTACGTATATATGTATTTGCTCGTATCTTGTATTGTCTTGTCTTGTATTGTATGAATGACCAAAGATATGAGCAATCGATTTCGATTGTTTGTTAAGCAGCAATAGCAGCGGCAGCAGCATTTTATAGGTGCAATACCCACTATCGTAACCATAAGTTGTTGACAGTTTAAATGAGACAATAAAACACAAACAAACACTCATAAAATCATCACCCAGTTAAGTTAGACGACAATAATTACGACGCGTAAGCCGTGTACAATGAGCGAATGAGTGAGTGAGTGCTGTGCTGCAGCAAGCAATCACTGTTTGTAGGTTTCTTTAATGAAATCAAATAAAAATTAAACGTATTTTGACACAAATAGATCAAATAGCTTAGATATGTTAAGTATTTAAACGTTTTTTTTTATTGTTTTCATTGTTTTTTATAAGAAAATAAAACCCCATGAATTCAAAGTAAATAAATAATAAAACGTTTAAACGCAAGGCATTTATTTATTATGGGGGGTTACAACACAAGGCACAACAAGTTTCTTTCATTTTATTTCTGTTTTTTTTTGTTTCCACTTTTTTTTAAAATTTAATTTTTATTGTTTTATTTATTTGATTGTTAAATAAAACAAAAATCATTAAATAAATAGTAAAAAAAGGAAATCATTTTGATTGAATTACCTGATGTATTGGCTTTTAATTGCTTTGGCTTTGGCTCGACTCGATCTAATTTTGTAAATGTACGTCGTATGGTTGTTCGTTATATTTTTATGAGATTTTCGTTTAAGATACGTGGGGTACCACGTTTTTAATTAAAAAAAAAGATTTTAAATTCAATAAAATTGGTAAATTACATCGAAAAACTATTGTAAATGAATTATTTATAAATAAAGATTTATAAACTGTGGTTAAAAGTAAGAATATATACATTGACTTGCTAGCTTAGTTAAAATGATATCACATACATATGCACATACATAATTGGTCATTACAACTCCTTAGTCAGGATTACAACCTAGCTTCTCACACCACTTATGTTGTATGCTTTAATTCTATACGATTCCGAACGACAGATTGTTTTTGAGAAACTTTTCATAAGTTTTTGCCAAAACTCTGCTGAGAGGAAGTCGCCGAAGAAATATTTCTTCATATTTCTATATATTTGAACAAGATACAGTGGTTAGCTATTATTGGTATAACCAGGCTGCCCTCCAGCGGCCCTATTGTTAAAATCAGAGATAAAGGTAAGGATAACAGAAGACAGTTCTAATATGAATTTCATCAAAGAACTTTACGTACATACTCACATTATTGGCCTTTACATACTTTCGATCAGGGTTATGACCTAGCTTTACACACCATTTATGTTGTGTGTGCTAATTTTATACAGTATAAGTCGATTCCGAACGACAGATTGCTTTTGAGAGACTTTTCCTGGCAATTTTTATTTACTCTCAGAGTGTTTAGCCTTACGTCTAATAAGCCAACACACTGCCTACTACATCACAACGACTTCAAGAAACAAATACTCCCATGTATTAAATCTCGCCGATAGGATCTCTGACAAGGCGTTCGATTTATAATTTCACGACTGTTGTTCTTTTTTCTGGTAAAAGAGGATATGTTGGTAAAAAAAAATTAATGCCATACGTCCTGATTTTGCCTGCAATGAAACTTATATTTTTATGGATAACCAGGTAACTTTTATTTTGATTTTATGGGAATATAACATCGTTCAACCGTATGCCAAGGCTGTACTGGGTGGATTACATCCGAAATGTCCAATTTTCTACAAATCTAGCACAGATCTCAGACTGAAGTTGATCGATGGCATGGATTAATTTGGCTGCGTTTCTTTGCGCTTAAAAAATTTCGATTTCGATGACCAATTCACATTCCCTCAATGTGCGATAGACATACCCAAATCCATCTGCAAAATATCGAAAGTGGTTTAAGCTGTATGGGACGTAGTAAGGTCTTGGTGAAACCACATATCGTTGATGTCAAAATGCTCCAATTCAGGCCAAAAGAGACGATCAATAGCGCTCGACATAAGAAATATGATCCGATAACGCCACCAGTCTCAACTTCATTCCATACAGTAAATTTTTTCGGGATGCATTCGGGATATATCGTACGTAGTGTAGATTACTTTATTATTCTACAATGCTTCCCAAAAATTCTATTCATTTTATTTCCGTAGTCATGCCATACAGAAAATTTTTTCAGTATGCATTGAATGCTACTACTGCATCTTATGCAGTTCAGTATCGTTTCAAATTCTAAAACTTTGTTTGTTCACGTACTTCAGAAATATTCCTCATAGCTAAAAGTGATTATTTGATAAATATAGGGTCAACTACCAACTGCTTCACATCCCATACAACGAAGTCATGTCATTTTCTATGATTGAATATTGCATGGGTATAGGTCCAAGTTACGACACATAATTTTTGCATAAAGTCGCGATCATTAAAAGGATGAACTCTTGAAAGCGACGAGAAATCAATTGCTTCAGATTCTCCTCCGAACTGTAACAGATAGCTGTCACAGATTGCTTGACTTTCAAAATGTATCAATACAAAGTTTGTATGCAGTTCTACAACGGTATATAAACGATGTAGATATTCAAAGTAACCAAACAATACATCAACTATAAATCCGATGCCTGATTGCTTTGTGACTGCGTTAAAAATACACATTGACGACGTTTTGAAATAGTATACATTGTAAACATTTTGTATAGCTGCTTTATGAAACACTATACTTTGTTCAAACACAAAGCAACTAACATTTTGGAAGTCAGCCATTTTGCTGCAGATGTAAGCAGATTTTGCGTACCATCGTTGTAAAGATAGAAACAAATTTATTTTTTTACACGTGTTGTTGAATAATATACACTTTTTGGAGATTTGGCAAAATAGATTGAATAAATAACAACCACTTTGCCAGACGTAACATCAACAATATAGCTGTTATCAACAGTCAAAGTTTCTAAGTTCCTGTTAGGAAATGCAACATAATTTCTCCACGTTTTCGCAATGAGCATATCATCTCAGTATAGAGTTTGAGAAGTCGCTGTAGTCTAGTAGGTAGTGTGTTGGATTATTAGGCGTGAAGCCACGGTTCGAACTCCGGGTCAATCATATTTCCAACAAAATGAAATATGAAAATAACATTGTTTTGGCGATTTACTTACAGCAGATTTCTGGCAAAAACTCCGAGAGTAAATAAATTGTCGTTCAGAGTCAACTTTAAACTGTAGGTGCTGTCACATTACCACACACAACATAAGTGGTACGAGAAACTAGTTCGTAATTCTAATTCAGTGGTTTTGTCTTTTGATCGTTTGCGTAATTTGTTACGAATTCAAATTCTTATGATGCTATCCAATGTCACCCACCACAAATCATAGAGAAAACAAACGCATTTCATTCTCTAGAACACATTTTGCTGGAGTATTTATTTTAATTGGTATTTGTCAACTTTAAACAATTACATGATATTTTATTATTATTTTTCTTATTATTATTAATTTTAATATTAATTTTATTTTCTTATTTTTTTATTTTCCAAAATATTTAATACATCCATACAAGTATAATTTACTATCTTTATAGTGAAAATGTCATAAACGAAAATGCTTATCAACATGCTTACCATGTTTAAAATTAATCAGAAAAGAAACATACACACACACACAACAAAAAAATACGAAATTTTTTTGTATAAAAATTCGAGAAGCATATGAAATAAATCTCTACAATATAATTACCTTAAGGCTGTAATTTAAACATCAACAGCAAACAACCGACAACAAAGTCATTTTGTTGTATGAAAATTATTTAACATACAGACTACAGAAACAGAAATTGAATAAAATGTTTATCAAGCATTATAAAATATTAAAGTACCCTACACTACACGATACACAGGCCGCCAATGAAAAGTAAATTATAAACTCCAACCCAAATACACGTCAATTACTAAAAGGGTGTTCTGAGGACGTATAAAAGCATTTTTGTAAAACTTGGCTGTAGTCCCTCCTTGGCATAGATTTCTTGACTACAAAGCTATTAATTCAATCACATTTTCAGATCCACGTGCCATTTTCAGACCAAATGTTTGCTGTCTTTGACTTACAAATTACTTCATAGTTTTCTTTTTTTCTTATCTAGTCTCTGGGTGGAGGTTTTACACCAGCTCTGTTAACTTCGTCACGTCCTCAGATCCACGTTCTATTTTCAGGCCAAATACTCGTTTTTAACTTAAAAATTGCTTCGTAATTTTCTTTTTTTTTTCTTACCTAGTCTCCAAAAGGAGGCTTTACATCATCTACAGCCTCACGTTCTCAGATCCACTCAAAAATCTCATTATTAACTTAAAAATTACTTCATAGTTTTCTTTTTCCCTTATTTGTTCTCTGGGTGTAGGCGTTACACCATATCGAGCCTCCAGCTGTCAGATCCACAACCGATTTTCAGGACAAATCGTGGTTGTTGTCTTAAGAATTGCTTCGTAGTTTGCATTTTAATTTATCTGATCTCTGCGTGAAGGCGTTGTACAATCTCTGTAATTTTTTTATTTTTTCTCATCGATCCAGATGATATCGTTAGAAGTCTCAATCTAAAAAACTGCATTTGACAACCACTCAACGACATTTAGGTACAATTGGTGGTGTGGTATTGACACCACTGACAGTGTGTCTCGACACTACTTGATGCTTTTGGTGAACGGCCACCTTAATCACATCTCTATCCCTGTTCAGTTATTACTTCTACAGAAGTATTTATAGGATAATCTCACTTATTAAACTCTGAGAGAAAAGCAGCCACATTTTTTTCACTAGCACGTGCATGTTATAAACATGAAGTTTTCTGTTTCTCATCAACATTTCAGGTGCTACGAAGCTCTTGTACAGCAATCCAGACTAGTCAACAAGTCATTTCCAAATTTCACCACCAGCTTGCTTTACTCTGAAGTAGCTGCACTCTAGTAAGTAGTATGTTGCCTTATTGGACGCGAGTCTATGGTTCAAGCCTGAGCTAAGGCATGAAACTCTAAGAGCAAATAAAATTGCTATGTAAAGTTTCTCAAAAACCTATCATTCGAAGTCGACTTTAAACTGTAGGTCTTGGCACTCATCGATAAAAATTAACACACACTACATCAGTGGTGTGAGAAAATAGGTTGTAATCCTGACTATAGGGTTGTAATGACCGATGAAGTAAGTAAGTATGCGTTCTGTATGAGCTCGCTGTAGTCTAGTAGGTAGTGGGTTGGCTTATTAGACGAAGGACTATTGTTCAAACCCCAGCTTAGACATCAATAAAAGGAAATATAATAAAATATTTCTGGCGAAAACTCTGAGAATTAAATAAAATTTGGCTTGAAAAGTTTCTCAACTATCTGTCGTTCGAAGTCGACTTTAAACTGTAGGTCCCGCCGCTAATGTATAAAATTAGCACACACAACCTGAGTGGTGTAAGAAGCTAGGTCGTAAGCCTGACTAAAGCATCAAGAATGTAGTCAACTATCAAAATATGGAATATGGGAGATGCGTTATAAGCTCCCATCGTTCATGCAATGAGAATGGGGTCTTAATAAAAAGCTTGAGTATATCAATATTTTGTGCTGACGCCTTCAATTCCCTATAAACTCACTTTCTTCTCCATGTATGGAATGATAGCCCCCTCCATTCGTTCGTAATGGCAATTATAGTGATGTCGTTATTATGCGTTCCAACATTATGGCCGATTTTATTTCATTTTCATCTCCTTATTTCAATACAAAGACTTTTTTGGTCTCCTTTTTCCGAAAACGAGGTCTGATTTACGATCAGAATACTTGTAGAATCTAGCGAAGACATTGAATTTTAAAAAAGTTTTAAATTTCGCAATTGTCGTGTTAAATTTTGCCTTCTGTTTGTTTAATTGATACTCAAGTCCATAACAGAGATCAGCAATGAGTATTCGAAAAGATGAGTAAATTCGAATCATACTCATAATTTCTGATACTAACATATACGCATTCATACTTATTTTGATATCATACTCATACTACTCATATTCAAAGTTAAAAGTGCTCATCGCACTCATACTTAGCACTACGTATGATTTTGTTGATTTCGACTCTCCTTTAGTCAACATTTACAAGAATCACAAAATAAGTATGATTCGCGTACAACACTAAAAGGTTGTGTGTTTGCTCTGCCTTCTGTCTTTGTCTTTCTTGTTTGTGTGTCTTTTTTCTTTCTTTGTAAATGCAACAACAAGTAAGACTGCAAATTTTGATGAATAATTCGAATCACTCGAATCCTTTATGAGTATTATAAGTATTTTTCGAAATTTATGGATCTGAATGAGTAGGTATATGAATCAAACATGTTTCGAATGTTATGAGTTTGATGTCAACGTTGTACTCATACTCATTGCAACCTGTACTTATAAAAAAATGTTGTAGACTGGTTGACTCACTCATACTCAAAATTTCATGAGTACTTATGAGTAGCGAAAAAACGATTCATTGCTGATCTCTGGTACATAAACAAATATTCTATCACAACAGAATAAGCATTCTACAGTAGTCTTCCATATCTTTATATATGTAAGGATAACTGTATGTAAGGCATTTTTCTTCTTAGTGACCACACTAGAATTATTTTCGCCAAACCTATTACGCCGCTAAACACACTGATAATACTGTTGTTGATACTGTTGTGATTAGCCTACCATTATTAATATTTTACTGTGTAGCACTGAATATGAATCAGAAGGACTCAATTAACTCACTTGTAAAATTTACTGTCAAAACATACGTTACATTTTTATGAAAGATTTTTAATAAAAAATTCTTTAACAACAATATGTTTTTAATAAAAATTCTTAAGAAATCATATACAAAATATACACGTGCACACAAATTTGCATAGCAGACAAGAAATGAAATGAAAAAAAAAACTGAATTAAAAATAAAAAAATATAATCCTTACAACTATAATCGACAGACATGTTGGATATGGATATGAACAAAAAACCTTAAGGTCTTAACGCTTTTAATTCGTTTTTCCACATAACGTGGTAGTGGCTTACAAGAAAAAAATAAAGAAAAATAAGAAGAAAATTTGCTTATAAAATAGGTGCGTTAAATGTGTTTTAAACAGATGCAACATTAAGATACTAAAGCTGCTGCTGCTGCTATTGCCACTCCAAACTAACTCCAACAACATGAATAAATTGCTAAAGATGAGATAACAACAACAAGAAAAACAAATTTGAAGTCTAGGAATTCTACTTCAAAAGCCAAAGTACAACCTGCAACAACAAGTAGCAGTAGCAGTAGCAGTGGCAGGCATATCTCAGGCTTCTTAGCTCACTGACTTTGCTAGACAAACAAAACAATTGATAGATGCGTACGTGTAGAGAATAATTTATAAAGACCAACACATTTCACCACACATACTACGCTTATATGCCAATATTTAGCCGCTAACCATACAACAAGCAAACCTCAACATAAAGGCCCACTAACTACTACTATAGTATACGGGCTTTGTTAACAGTTTAAGCATCAATAGTTCTTAGCAGCGGCTTAATGTTCAATTTTATTTTTTTTTAGTTCTCTTCCTCGTTTTTGTCTTCTAAATGAGCTGCTGATGTGAGAAACACTTGCAGCATTTTTTTCCATAGGGTTTGTATCTCGATGTTACCAAATCATGTGTTATGTTATATGTATGTACGCTTACGTTCGTAGTGCGTTAAATCTACATACTCATCAGCACATATCTTGAGTACATCTTGCCTTGGATATTATTGTGTATTTATTAAGTCACTGAAACTGGCATACGTTATAAATATTTTTAATGCCGCAAAGGATATGCAACAGCAGCAGGAGCAGCACTACAGAAAAAAAATGCCTTCAAATTATGAGACTCGTTAAATGGCGGTGGCTTATAGAAAACAACGCCTTTAGGTTTTCTTAACAGATAATTTGTTGATATAAAGTTTAGTGTTGTACAGATTTGCAAGTAATTTATTAATCAAAACGATTTTCTTTTCTTTTTTCTTTTCTTCTCATGAGCCAAAAAGTGGCATAAGATTTATAGTTACTCGCCTATAATAGCATAGGCCATGTAGGCCATGTATAATACGAGGGTTTTGTAATCATATGCTTACACGTACATTGACTTCTATACGGTGAAATCGATTAGAATTTATGAATTGAATACAACAGGTTTGTAAGAATTGATTACTGATGTCTTTATTTAAGCCAATTTAAAGTTACTGTCAGCAGGTGTTATGAGATGCAATAGACAATAGACAGAGGAGTTGATTTAGCGATATTATTAGGTTCGCGTTCCCTTAGAAAATAATGCTAGTGAGGTCATTAAGAAAAATGCTTACATAGGTATATCTGCATACGTACATATATTAAGAAACACTCCGCAGGGAATATTTGTTCTTATACTTAAGTACCATACACCTCAAGTGCCAAAAGGATCAAAAATATGTCTGGACGTATTTGCAATTGAAAGTAAAATATAACACGACAGTTGCGGGACTTGTGATATTTGTATAGTGTTGGTGCTCTGAAGTCTTCGTTAGGTACTACGAGTATTCTGATCGATAATCATAATTCGCTCTATGAAAGAAGAATGCAAGAAAGTCTTTGCAATAAATTAAGGAGAGAAGTCGTCGTAGTCTAGTAGGTAGTGTGGTGGCTCTAACAGAACGAAGCGAAATATACAACAAATATTTCTTCAACGACTGCCTCTCAGTAGATTTCTGGCAAAAACTCCGAGAGTAAATGAAATTGTTATGAAAATTTCTCAAAAATATGTCGTTCGATAGTCGACTTTAAACTGTAGACCCCGCTATTCATGTATGAAATTTAACACACACAACATAAGTGGTGTCAGAAACTAGGTTGTAATCCTGACTGAAGGGTTGTAATGATTATGTATGTTATGTATGTATTAGGTTTGCCTTTCTTTCGAAAATAATGCTAGTGAGGCCATTAAGAAGAAAAATGCCTTACATGCAGTTAGTTATTAGATACCTTAATATATGGAAAACTGCTAGGTAGAATATTTGTTTTTGTATTCGAGTATCACATACCATAATTACCGTAGTCCAGGAGGTTGGCTTATTCGACATGAGGCCTCGGTTCAAACCCCAGGTCAAACACCTCCAACAAAACGAAATATGAAAAAAATATTTCTTCAGCGACTGCCTCGCAGCAGATTTCTGGCAAAAACTCTGAAAGTGAATAAAAAATTGCCATGAAAAGTTTCTCAAAAATCTACTGTTCGAAGTCGACTTTGAACTGTAGGTGTCTTTATTCATGTATTAAATTAGCATACACAACGTAATTTGTATGAGAAGATAAGTCGTTATCCTGACTGCAGTGACCGGTCTCGATACTACTTGATACTCTTGCTGAATGGTCACGTGAGTCAACTAATATTAACAAATCTCTATACCCGTGCAGTTATCTCTACAGAAGTCTCTATATCGTAATCTAATTTCTTTAAGTGTAAGCCAATAGCAACCAATTGTTATCACTAGTAAGTGCAAGTTAAAAATATTAAGTTTCCTGTTTTTCAACACCATTTCAGGCGCTACAAAGTTACTAAACAGCAATCCAGACTAGTGAACGAGCCATTTCAAAACTTTAACGCTGAATTCGCTACACTATAGTCAGTATTGTGTTGGATTTTCAGGCGCGTGCCAATGGTTCAAGTCTAAGCTCCGAACTCTGAGAGTAAAAAGAAATTGTTATGTAAAGATTCTCAAAAATCTGGGGTCGACTTTAAACTGCATGCATAAAAAAACTCACACAACATGACTGGTGTGAGGAGCTAGATTGTAATCCTGACTTAAAGTTGTAATGTAATATGAAATTTCAGGAGCTACAAAGTTATTATACAGCAATCCAAACTAGTCGACGAGTCATCGCCAAATTTCAATACCAGCTGGTTTTACTCGCGGTACTCTAGTAAGTAGTGTATTGGCTTATTAGACTCGGGCCAGTGGTTTATGTCCCAGTTAAGACATCGAACTCTGAGAGTAAATGAAATTGCCATGAAAAGTTTGTCAAAAATCTGTTGTTCAAAGTCGATTTTAAACTATATGTTCCACCACTTATGGATAAAATTAACACACACAATATAAGTGTTGCGCGAAGCTAGGTCGTAAAATTAACTGAAGGTTGCAGTAACCAATTATGAATGTATGTATTTTAAACACCCATAATGGTTTCAATAGTTCTTTCAAACAAATAATAAAATTCGAAGATTTTATCCGACACTCTTTGGTTCAATTAAATTGGAAGATAGGAGCGATTGAAAGGAATTCCCTGGAATCCCCAAAAGGATCCCTGGAGGAAAATCTATAGCCACACATTGCTAGTTTCAATATAATGCCCTATAAAAGTGCATGGTACTCCCATTAAGAGTTTTTCATACCAAGAAATTTAAACCAAAAAAAAAAATTAAAAAAATTAACAACAAATACTTCAGCTGTTTATAAAAATTTGAATAAAAATTATCTGTCCACAGTTTTAGTGTTTTTAAGTGTCCACAAAACATATGTTTTTTATAATAATTTGTGGTCGCCAAACCCAAAACAATAATTAAAATAAACAGAAGGAAATACAACAACAAAAACAAAAATTATAATTTTTATATTATTTTTGTTTTTGTTTTTGTTTTGTTTTGTTTTATTATTAATAATTATCACCACATTTGCATAAATTAGCGTAAAGCAGAGACAAACTCTAAAACAGCAACAGCAACAGTAGTGGCAGCAGCAAGAGCAGCAACACCAATTACCCAATTGTTTAGTATGCTTAGCATACAAACGCTTGTATACCCACAGTAATAATAATCATAACGACGATGATGATGATAACGATGATAATAATGATGATGTTGATGATAAAAAATTGTACAGAAAACGAAAATAATGACCAAAATAATTAATCTCCCTGGAGCAAAATTCATCAAAATTAGTAAGAGGGGCAAACAAAAACAAAAACAACAATGAGCTCCTTGCTTACCCAACAACCAAACCAAATGGAAATTGTAACAACTTTTTTTGGTTTGTTTTGTTTGTCTTTAAAAATGTTTCGTTTCTTTTTTTTCATAATTTTAAGCGCATTTTTAATTTTTCATAATTTTTCCAGAGATGGGATGGTATGGCAAATGGAAATAAATTGGGTAAAATAGCTTCCTATTGTTAATAAGCGTTGTAGCTTTTATTTTATTCCATGAAAGATTCACAAGAAAAACTGCGGAAAACTGAGTCAATTTTGTTTAATTTTACTAATTGGTTGCTATTAAGGAATACTTAGGATAGTGAAATATCTACTTAGCGTTAAAGACACAATTAATATTTGTGATAAAATAAAAACAACAAAAAAATGTATACCACAGATTGTTCTGTGAAAAGGAAGAAAAAAGGTTATCAGCCCATAAGTATTTACGAAAAAAATAATGACTCGAAGTAATGGCTACCTGCAGGAGATAAAAAGTGTAAATAAAACAACACTTCAGAGTATACAGAATTTGGAAAAAGATGGCAGTTCTTGCCACCACAATGTTACGTAAAATAAAAACACTCAAGTCCTAAACAACTATTTGCCTTCTTGATTCCGCAAGAATGTATAATTTTCTTCATTTGTCGAAAACCTCAAAATTCTATTATAATCACTCTACGATGTTCAGATGTGCACTTTTATTGAGTCAATATTCGGTTTATTGAGTACAATATTTTAAGTGTTCAGGCATAATAATGTACGCAGTTCAGCTGCTAATTCAATATTCAGTTGGCAGCTGGTAAACAAAACAGCTGGTTGTTTCAACAACATTGTTTTTGTTTTGCTTTGTTGTTTTTTTGTTTTGTTTTTGTTTGTCGTTGTTGACATTTGAGTTGTCAAATATCAACAGAAAGTGTTCAGATAATTGTAATATGCGCACTTAACATACTTATGACAGTGCTGCATTTTAAGTTTTACTCAATATTATAACAATTTGCGTATTTATTGAGCAATTATTAATTTAAGACATTTAAGACGTTTAAGACATATCAATTTCGCATACTTCACCTCAATGTATCTTTGTAATGTGCTGAATTATATTTAATTGAATTGTGGGTAAAACAGAAAAGCATGAACGCAGAACTCCGGTCTCAACATTCTTCTTTAAATCACTGCGTCCCTACAAATCATATTGGAAGTGATTAATGAATTCCAACAAACATTTGTAAAAGTAATCCTTGGTCATTCTGACCATATTAATATCAATTCAGATATCCAATAGCAATGTATTCCTTCTCCACAAATATTTCTGGTAGTAGTCGATAAGGCGTCATGGTAGCCTATTAGGTAGTGTGTTAACTTATTAGACGTGACGCCTCGGTTCGAACATCCCAGGTCAGGCATCTCCAACTAAATGAAATAAGAAAAAATATTTCTTCTCAGCAGATTTCTGTCTAAAACTCTGAAAGTAAATAAAATTGCCATGAAAAGTGTCTCAAAAATCTGTCGTTCGGAGTCGACTTTAAACTGTAGGTCCCACCACTCCTGAGTGGTCCCACCACTCCTGTATAAAAAAATAAAATAAAAAATTAACGCCCGCAACATAAGTGGTGTGAGAAACTAGGTCGTAATCATGACTAAAGGGTTGTAATGACTAATTATGTATGTAAGTCCTGAACAAGTATTTGCCTTCTTGATTCCACAAGGCTGTATTATTTTTTGAATTCGTCGAAAATCTCAAACTGCTATTATAATCACTCTGCGTCATATCAATTCGTCAAACTACTTGGACTGTATCTTTGTACTGTAATAGTAGGTAGTGTGTAATCTATTAACCATTTGGACTATTGGGTGTGATTGCTAAAGGAAAATTTGAAATGACTCTGTGATAATTCTAAGCCATCTTGGGTTTGCAAGTCGTTAGTGCATGCCAGTTGGCTTAAGATTAACCAGCGCAAGTCCATAATAGTAATATTTATGAAAAGGAGAACAATTGTTAAACGGAAAAATATTAGAATTCTCGATGATGTAATTTCACGGAAACTGGAGATAAAATATCTGGGAATATCACTGGACAGTCAATGAAAAACTTCCATGCAGAAGACATGCGGAAAAAATCCTGGAGATGTAACCAAAAGTAGATGCATGTTATTTTCGATCGAGTAGTGAATGTCACCGAGGCTGAGTTCCGGTCTCAACATTCTCCTTTAATTCACATTGCTTCCCTCCGAAACATATTGGAAGTGATTAATGAATTTCTATAACTTTTCTAAAAGGAATTCTTGATCTTTTTGTCCATATTAATATCGATTCAGGTATCCAACAAGAATGTATTCTTTCCCCACATATATTTCTACTTGTTATCGACAACACGTTTAGAAAGTGTATGAATTTCAAACGCATCTGGGGCAGTCTCTGGCAACCAATTTGTTTGAAACATCATAACGACTTGGCTAATGCTAATATCCAAGAAAAGTATTTTCAAAATTTAATTAAAACAAAATCATCGAAATTTTATGTTCGCTTGAAAGTATCATAACATCGTTTTAAAGTCTGCCATGGCTTTTCTGGAAGAGCACATACGAAATTTCCAAGTTTCTACGAATCAGGTACATAAATAAATGTCATGTCAATTCAGCTTTATTTATAACTACCTGTACCATGCGCGTGTTGCTGCGCCACCATTAAAAATAAATTTGATGGAAAGACATTAAACAAATGTTCAATTAATTTTGAATCACTTTATTGATTTCCCGTTGGCCAGATGATTCAAGCACGGGCTTGAGTAGTACGCATTCAAATTTTTTCTAATTCTAATTTCACTTCTCGTTGCTCAAGTGGTTCAAGCGAACGGGTCTCAGCGGCATATACTCGAAGATTTTCCAATCTCAATGCTCGTCTGATTCTGAGGCTCGTAATGCTCTTTTCTTCCGTGCTTGAGGTGTAGGTCGACCAATTGTTTGTCATTCATTTTGAATAATTTTCAGTGACGCCATCCATCGGAAATTAATCGCACCAACCTCCGTCGACTCATGCGCAACAACTTTGTTAATTGCACAGTGTACGATTTAATTAATTTTGAGTAATTTTCAATTTTCTGCTAAAGATCATAACATGATCAAATGCGCAGTTTACAATTTAATTCATTTTAAGTAATTTTCGGTGGCGCCACCTGCCGGAAATTAGTCATACCAACTTAGAAACCTTCCCCGGCTCATGTGCAACAACTTTTCTAAAGATCATAACATGTTCAAATGCATAGTTTACGATTCTATAAGGTACATACAAACAAACATTCATTTTTATATGGGTATGTGGGCGTGGCACCTCGCCTACTTGAAATTTTAAAATAAAAAGCCTATAGTTTCTTCCAGACATACGGGATGGTACTGTTAAAATTTCAAGAAAATCAGTCCAGCCGTTTAGCCGTTTATAGACTTCACACAAACAAACGAACCCACAAACAAATAAACACACATTTATTTTTATGTATAAGATTGACATTGGCATGTTGGATGCGGTTCTTCACTTAACTTAAGAAATTCCGAAAGTAATCGCACGATCTCCACCGCCAGTTCACATCACTTCAATGTGACATAATCATAAGCAAATATCGAATGTGGCTTAGGCTGTATGGCACGTAGTGTCATGGTCATGTTGAAACCACACATCGTTGACGTCCAGATCATCCAATTCAGGTTAAAAGATGTTGGTGAATATCGTCCTGCAGTGTACGCCATTGATAGTGATGATCAACTTCAAACAGTGAATTTTACGCGATGCTTTGGACGCTCTTGGATCTCATGTGAATCGGTAGCGTTCCGTATTCAATCATTTTGTTTACTTACGTACCAATTCGCCCAGAAGTTAAGCTTCAGCGAGATGGACGTTATCATCTGTAGAAGTTTGGAAGTTTCTGCTGAAAGACACGATAGAAATATTGAAGATTCGTGGAAGAAAACCCTCCCTCGCAGAAAGATTTCTTGTAGAAAATCAAGAAGGACAGGAACCTGAACGAAGACTATTTTCTATGCTTTTAATTTTAATTTTACTGGCGTATCTCTGGCACAATTTGTGAAGCTTGGAAGCAAATTGCATGCCTTGTTCTACTTCCGTTATACGTTGTTTAATTAAAACTTAAAAAAAAAATTCTTAGATTTAAAAGAGAAGAAATTAAAAATTGACCAGCATCCTTAAAAAAATTTACGAATTCTCGGTAAAAACGTTCTTAATCGCATGGATATACGAATGACAATGAAGTTTAAAAACTTCCTTTATTTTGGCAGTTTTAATCCTTTACTGGTCTATTATAAGCCGATTGAACATTAACACACACACACACACATTAAAAACGGATTTCAGATTTCTCTCTTCTTAGGTCTGCTTAAAGCTTCCTGTTCTCAAGGCAGACGACAGTAATAACTCCTCTGCCACCGTGTTGATGAAACAATAACATCAAACAACTTCAAGAAGAGATTCCTTTTATGAATTTAACAACAGCATTTTAATAACAACAACAACAACAAAAACAGCAACAGAAACATTTAATCCTTCAAAGGATATTAAAGTAAAAATAAAACGATAGCAAGGAATAAGCAATTGGGAAAAGACTGAATTAAAAACAGCACACATATATACAAGCATCTTAATGCCAAAGCTGGTCAAATAGGAGACCAACGGCCAGTCGAAGTCAATGAGTATCTGAATTTCATTAATAAGAAGTGGAAAGTGGAAGTGAAAGAAGAAGTTGAAAAACTCTGAAAAAGGTATCTCAACACATCACAACAACTCATCACACACATTTTACATCTTTTGCACTGGCTGCCCTCTCTCAGTCTCTCTCTCTATATCTCTCTCTCTCTCTCTCTCTCTCTCTCTCTCTCTACGTTCATACATCATTGTTGCAAATGTGTTAATTGACCACATTTCGGACAATTCACAATGCCAATAACCATCATTGACATCAATGGCAACAACAACAGCAACATTTTCATCATCATCATCATTATAGACGAGTTTGAAGTTGGAATATTAAAACAGAAATACAATCCAACATCCAACATCCACTATCAGGATCAGTAAAACCGTCCATCACCAACATCATTATCATATCAGACTTATTTATGGCTTGTAAAGCTATAACTGTAGCTGCTGCTGATGATTATGATGACGATGATGATAATAATAAAGTTTATGATGAGTCTCTGTTTAATATTGCATGTTTTTCTGTATAGGGTGAGCCACAAAAGGAATTACATTTAAAGCGTAGAAATAGTCAGCGATGTAAATTGTAAATTCGGTGACTATGAACTGTTGTGGCACTTAATTGTTCATTACAACTCTGTAGTTAGGATAACAACCTAGTTTCTCACACCATCTATGTTGTAGGTGTTAATTTTATCTATGAGTGGCGGGACCTACAGTTTAACGTCGTCTTCGAACAACAGATTTGAGAAACTTATCATGAAAATTTGATTTAATTTTAAACCTTTTGCCAGAAAAAATTCGAGTAAAGAAATATTTTAGTTCGCTTTGTTCGAGATGTCTGAGCTGGGGTTTCATTTAATAAGCCAAAACACTACCTACTCTACTAGGACGGCTTTCATTGAAGCACATTCTCTTTAAACATTGTCAGTAAATCATAAGAAAATCGCTTCTCTAAATACAGAGCTGGATAGTCGATTAAATACATAACATACATATGTAATTGGCCATTACAACCCTTCAGTCAGGATTACGACCTAGCCTTTCACATAGTCGATTAATGAGCATTGAAGCTCCAGTTATCGGGGAATCTAGATATTTAGTTGCTACCCTATATATGGGAGTTTTATTCAATTTTTGATTAAAATGAAACATTTCTTGAAAGATACTTGAAGACTTTATACTTGACACCTCAGAAATATGCTGGTTATAGCAAACATAGCATTTGAATCTCTGGACCAGAATATCAAGAGCTTGAAATGGTGGTCAGAGTTTAGGTAAAATTTTTTTAAAGCTCAGAGCCAGCCTGCAATATATTAAGCAAATTGCACAAATTATTTCGGAAATTCATTATGAAAATCTTCAGACATCGACAGTGTTAAAAGAGTCTGATCTTGGAATAGAATTAGTGCTTCACGGCCTCTGGTTCAAAAACCCTGGTTTCTCTGTGGGTAAATGAACAGATGACCTCATTATACCTGACTTCGGGATTCCTTCTTATTGTCTAAGTTATCAGTTTTAGGTTTAGACGGTGTACCACGTTGTTAGCTTTGGTACGTCTACACTTGGAGACCCATTGATCCTTTGTGACCATTCAGAAAAAGATAATAAACTGAAAACAGAAAAGAGAGTTAGTTTCGAACATAGGAAGAACGAAATGGAAAAAAGATAACAAAAGAGAAAAGTTCATAAGTAAATGAAAAGAAAAATAGAAAAGAAGGAAAAGAAAGCGAAAAACTCAGTAAGTGAGTTATTCCACAACCGTGCCAGGAAGATACCCAGTCAATCCTCCAGCTTGAAGTCCCTCTGATCCATCAGTTCCTCGAGAAATTGACTGTTTAGTCTTTTCGGCAGACAAACGCAGTGACATCTATTCACTGTTTATTCTGCCTCTTTACATAGCCTACAGATATCAGGGATATCCCTGTTCCATCTGTTGATAACGTTTATAAAGGGGCCATATATTTGAGGGCTCGTATAATGGCTCTAATCTCTGTTCTATTTATGCTATGGAATAGTTTTGTACCTGCACCTATGAGTTCTGGCTATAAGGCTCTTGCGAACATACAGTCCGATCTACATACCCATGTAAGATTGGAGAGTGAAACGAACTTTTTCTCCATAATTTCAAAGAAGTGGTTTTACAGACCATTCTTCTGGCTTTATGTAATTAGTTTCAGTTATACAATATGAAAATCAAAATGTTTTGTCTTCAGTTTGGTTTAAGTTCTATGAGGGACTCATAACAGCTCCAAGTAAAATGAACGAATTTTCACTTCATAAAGTTATTGAGTTCTTACTGGACTAATTGAAATTATTAACACTCCTGATACCCTCTAATCACTACCAGGAGATATAAAACCAGTCATTCGATTTATTGGTAGCTAGTTTAGTTGTTGAACATTAAATTACTCCATCCAATCTGAAGAAAAGATATTGACTCCAAGGTAGTGGCATGATCTTTTGCATAACATAATTCCTGGAGCTTGAGACACAGATCATGCAATGAAAACCGATATAGAATGCTATCATAACAGTTGAATATTGGAATGTACGATGCACACCCTGATTACTGTAAAATCAGTATTTTAGGTTAGAATACTGGTTATTAGACTGCCGCTGTATGAATCCGGTATAAGAGTTACTTTATGTTACGTTTTTAGCTTTTAACATATGAGCCCGTAGATTGCAAATAAAATAAAAATAAATTTGTGTTTGGTTTTAATTAAAATTTTTTATTATTCGCACAATTCTATGTGCCACTGTTCACAACTTTATGTGAACAACAACAATTGCTTTGTTTGTTACTCCTCTGTTTACACCCTTTGCATAAACTATAACAATTACTAGGCAATTGTTCGACTGATCTTTGTAACGGAGATCTTCAAACCATGATTGCTCTCTTCAAACACTCAGCGTCTTCACATAAGAATGAACTTTTACTAACTTAGTTGTCTACTTTGCCTTGCCTTTTATATGGTAACGTAAACAGTCTGATGAATGTACTTGAAGGCGAATGTTATTGGTTGTCGTTGTTTCATTATTGTTGTTTGTGTATTTTGTTTACATTTATCCTTGTAGTGTTTGTTGTTGTATTTTTGTTTACTTGTTTACCATTTTTTTTTGCTGTTTGTTGTTATATTACGCAGTGCGATAATTTGTAAACAAGTTTATTGTTTTTTTTTTTTGATTTTTGTAGATTTTGTAACAATTCGTAACAATATCGAATGCCTGCATAAGTATATAAAAAAGAAACGCATATTTGTGGCACCCTTTAAACAATAATGATGCTTTTCGATGATGACCAATAGATTTCAGGTTGTTTGTTTCATTTATTTTCATTTTCATCAGCTTTATGCCAGTGTTTATAACACTTGGAGATCCAAGGAAAGGTTGGCCAATGGTGGTGTACAGGGTTGGCAATTGGGGTCTCTATCTCTGCAGTAATAGATGATTTTTTTTGGGTGATTCGTATATTCGTATCATCTACACATGATTGAACAATTTCGTATGCTGATGTTGTTTTATGTATTTACACTCATTTATCTACTTGTGTTGTTACAGGCAGTCAGTAGCAGCTTAACAGCATAGAACAGGACATAGTATAGGGGCTACTAACCCCACCGGATGTTACCATACATACATGCATACTGTACATACGTATAAATGTTGTTTTTCTGTTTCTGGTTATTTCAATCCACATTGATTTTTGCTTTTTTTTGGCTCGTTTTTCTCTTTTGAAGTTTTTTTTTGGTTGTTTTCGCCTGGTGTGAGGGCGTAAATCCTTGCAAACTCAATTAGAAATTCTATTTTTGGCTTTTAACATACGTTTTTCAATATCAATTATCGATGCGATTCAATTCGTTATCTTTTTCTCTCTCTCTGGGTTCTGTTTTCTGTTGCTGGTGTCATTGGTAATTTTGGCAACTTTTACTATTCCCGTTGTATCCATTTCCAACCATAACTTCGCATATATTTTATTTCGTTTTTGTTTGTTGATTGTATGCGCTTTAATGCTATTTTTTCCGTTGATTTTTGTTTTTGTTGTGTGATTTTTTAATCCGTCATTGTAACAAAGATCACACAGACAGTAGAAAAAAATCATCATCAGCATCATCATCATCATCCCTGTAAGTACTATCACTGGTAGTTTTAGAAGGGATTTTCTAGATGGATTGTTAGATGCACATGTAAAACAAAAGCAAAATTCGTATAACGAGTTAATTGGTAGCAAAATTATTAAAAAAAGAGAAATTTAAATGGAATTCATTAAAGAAGAGAGAAATTTTAACACCCCCCAACATAAGACAGACATTAAATGGCAATTAGAAACTCTAATAGTAGTCAAGGCATCTTGGTTAGGTTATCGGAAAGTGGCTACTGAAAAAGAATTACCGTGATTGACATCTAAAATAACACATTACTTACTTAATTGATGATTACAACTCTTTAGCCAAGATTACAACCCAGTTTCTCACACCACCTATGTGGTGTGTGTTAATTTTATACATGAGTGGCGGGACCTACAGTTTAAAGTCGACTCCGAACGACAGATTTTTTCAGGAACTTATCGTTGCAATTTTATTTACTCTCAGATTTTTTGCCAGAAGTCCGTTGAGAGGAAAGTCGCCGAATTCGTTACGTTCGAGATGTCTGAACTCGTGATTGAAATACCAGACCTTATCTAATAAGCCAACACACTAACTACTAGACTACGGTGACTTCTAATACAACATATTAGCAGTCATAATACGGGGTTGGGCTTCAAAGTAAAATTGAGAAAAGTTTAGCAGACAAACGGGCAGGTTTCCCGCAAAACACTCCCTGCGTTGAACAGACCCACACTCTACCCATTATCATAGTGCAATCTCTAGAATGTCATACTACCTTGTACTTACTGTTCGTAGGTTTGAAGGTAGCAGCCCTTGATTCCTTTAAACGCATTACCGTATAGGAAGCGTTGAGAAGAACTACCAGGACTACATGCGAATTAGCAGAACTCTCAGTTCATCACAATAAAAATATCAACCACTTCACACAAACTTACTTACTTACTTAACCAATTGGGCATTAACAACCCGATTAACACATCCTTCCAGACGCCACTGCTTCTTCCTCGTCTTCGCCAGTTGGTCACACCAATTGATGACAGGGCTTCCTAATTTGGTCCTTCCAACGTAAATAAGGTCGTCCTCTTCGCCGACTTTCGCAAATCTCTACAGCAAATAACCGTCTCGCCGGATAATCCTTCTCCATTTGATCGACATGGCCGAGCCAACGCATGTTACTCTGTAGCAGGATAAGATGTCATTTGGAGAATCGTGGCAATAATCAAGCTGGTTAGCTTGCGTGGAGGGTAGTATACACACCATTGTGGAAATAACTTTTTTGTGCAGTGGAAAGAGCGTTTGGACAAGTATGCTCAGTAAATCTTTTCAAATTACATTTGCATGGTATTTACAATGGAAATGTAATCATAAACAATCTGTGATCAGTAAAAGGCCTCTTAATAGCTGTCTGTAGAACACTTTTTTGAAAAGATATTATCACGAACACAATGTCTAGATTCTGTGATGATGAGTATGAGCCACCAGAACACATACAAATCAGTTGTTCAGCTGGGAATTGTCTCTATTGTAATCGGGCAGTTTCTTGAGGATTGTCTGGATAATGGGTGTGCAACAGAGATAAGCAATGATAATTGAAAAATATGAGTAGAATAGAATCTACTCATAAATTCTGATACTTATACGCATTCATACTTATTTTAATGTCGTACTCATACTATTCATATTCAAAGTTTGAAGTACTTATCGTACTCATACTTAACAATACGTATGATGTTGGTGATTTCGACTCTCCATGACTCAACATTTACAAGAATCACAAAATAAGTATGATTCGCGTACGAACACCACAATACTCACAAGAAGATTGTGTGTTTGCTTTGCTTGTTGTCTTTACCTTTTTCTTTCTTCTTTTATTGTAAATGCAACAACAACTAAGACTAAATTTTGACGAATAATTCGAATCATTTATGAGTATTATAAGTATTTTTCTAAATTTATGAATCTGCATGATTAGGCTTATGAATCAAACATATTTCGAATGGAATGAGTTTGATGTCAACGTTGTACTCATACTCATTGCAACATGTACTTATAAATCAACGTTGTGGTGAGTATGAATGCATCAGAGTAGTTAAATTTCAATATTGTTGACTCAAAATTTCTTGAGTACTTGTGTGTAACAAAAAAACAATTCATTTCTGATCTCTGGTTGGGAGGAGACATTCTGAAGATTGGGGGTGTAAAAGTACAGTGGCATCGCTACACAACAACAATAATAATAACAATGAGCGGAACCTATTTGATTTTTTTTTTGGTTTTGTACAGCTTGAGTGTTACAATATTGGAAATATTTATCGTGACTTGTTGTTCTTATCAATCTGAACCTCGTATTTCTTAATGACACTTTCGGTTTATATGGAGGCTCGCCAGCACATTTGCGTTTTAATAACGATTTTCTAATTACGCCACGCATCTTATTATCCTTCAACTAAAATATTCCAACACTTTACATACAACCTCCAGCAGCTACACTGGCATTAGATTAAAAACAATTCAAAAAATTAAAAATTCTTTGTGTTGCAATATGGCGAGAATATTGTATTGCATTGCCTCTACCAAACAGAAAAAAAATAACCGCCATTACCATTAACATGAGATCTGATCATCATCATGCTGCTGTTGTCATCAATTCTGTTGATTAATATGCGTAACACGATGGCATTATTATTGACGAAATGCCATAAACACTGGCAAGCAAGCCAGGCAGTCAAAGCAGGCCAATGCATTAAAAGCCACAGCTACACAGAGGCTTATGTGTTGCATTGTTTAAAAGAAAAAAACTCCCAGCTCTGCTAGACCCAAAATGAAATGGCAAGTGAATTAAAAAGTTTTTTTTTGCTCGTTCTTGTCAAAGATTACAAAACTTCTGTAGCAAATTAAACGTTTATTTAATGCAAAAAGGATTTCTTTTGTTTTTTGTTTCACTGTGTGGCTAAGCATCATTCTGAATTGGAATAAAAAGTTTACTAATGAGCCTTAGCGAGCAGTAGAGATTTATTAATGAAGGAAGCCTTTTATGTTTAAAATTTGTACTTTGTTGCCAACCTATCATTGCCTATCACTGCCGTTAATATTATTAACAAATGCAATCACGTTTTAAAACCATACAAAATTCTGTGCATTGTTTACTGGATTCACAGATTTTTTTTGCTGCTGCAAATTGAATTGATGCCGTTTGATTTTTATACGAGCATCAGTTCCAATTTTTTTTGTTGTTGCTGTAATGCACTTTTTTTTTTTTTGGTGATAATGCGTGTGCTGACTTTCATCATTTAATTTTGGGTTTTTGCTGTGAAAACATACAAAAAAACACAAAAAAAACTTCGCCCTGCTAAAAACAATGTATTCGAGGCGTATTGTCCAATTGCGGTTGCGATTTGTGGCAGAAATACTCAATTTTGTTTAAAACAATAGTCGTGGCGAAAAAAAAGTGTATAATAGAGGGACAATTGTACGTATGTTTTTAATAGTACTACGGATCTCTTTCATTTGTTTTAAAACAGTGGGACAAGATATTAAAAAAATTCTAAATGTACCGCAAAATAAATATTCCCGCACATAAGAAAACTGCAGAAGTGCGTCGTAGTTTAATAGGTAGTATTAGACGAGAGTTCGTGGTTCAAATACAAAACGGAATATGAAAAAAATATTTCTTTCTGCAACTTCCTCTCAGCTCTCTCTGCAATTTCCTCCCAGCAATCTTCCAATCAGCAATCTTCTGATAAAAACTCTGAGAGTACATAAAATAGCAATGAAGGGCTTCTTAAATCTGTAGTTAAACCGTATGGACCACCACTCAAGGATGATACTAACGCGCTGCTATTGGTACGAATATGTGTACAGCCGTTTAGGCCATGAAATCTTGACGATTATCCTCGACTGTCTTAACGAGACGGCTGTTGATTTTATTATTCAGAAACACTGGAACATTCAGCGGAAGACATACGAGTACATATACATACACACATACGTCATCGTTTTTGGGTGACAGAAATTTTGTTGGCGATAGTACCAGGTTTCATCCAGAGTTCGTGTGGTACTAGGAACCGCCCCTTCATAAAACTACCGGGATGTCTGCGAGATACCAACCAGAAATTATAATTTTATGATGGAATAGGTGCTGTTGATATTACAAAGGGATCTTATAGCACCCAAGTAAACTATGGTCTTCGAGGTGACTAATCTAACATGCTCTTTGAGGTAAACGTGGTACCTGGCTGTTTAATAATTTCTTACTTTGAGATGGCAAAGAGTTAATCAAAACTATTGTCGTGGAATTGCAATAAGATGAGCTATGAATCATGGCATGGGGTTGTCTCGAGCTCAACATGATGCTGCTGCCAACATGAAGCTGAGTCATGCGTTATGCTTTCCAAGAATAACATAAGGTTGGTAAACGGTCTTTTGACATGTCTCTGCAGACTCGGGGTATACTTATTCAGAATGGAGGTTATTTTAAGCCCAACATGTAGCAGCTGTGGCGATAAATCAACGGAGCATTATGTGAACCTTTGAGGAATTAAAGCATCTTAGAGGGAAACCAGCAGCTGGATATGCAAGTGATATTGTGGACGCAGAACGGCATCCTGTCAGAGCAACCGACTTGGAGGGATTTTTACCCCATAAAAAATGAGGGAAGTACAATAGAGCGTACGGTTACAATGCTAATGCAACTCATCAGCACGAACATAAATAATATCTGACATGCTATAAGGCAGGCTTCAGATAAGTTTTTGCCTCACATTGTGCAATTATACGTTCCACACGTTAAAATATTTTTATTATGATCTGCCTTCGCATTGAAATGCGTTTTATTAATCGTTGCTAGTTACACCTTCCTGGTTGTGTGTACAAAACTATTTGTTTTCCAAAATCTTTCTTTCCAGTGTACCATTTATATGCAACAGCACGTTTCCCAAAATCCTGAATTTAAACAAAAAAAAAACCTTTACTTCCCTTTACAAAATGTTGAATTGTGCGAAATAAGCCGATTTGCAACATGAATTGCATACAAAATAAATTCAACATTATTTTGCGTGTAAAAGTAGACAAAAACCAAAGGACAAAAAAAAATAATTTATTAAATTCTAATTAAATTGATGATTTAAGTAATTTTAAATCAAAAAGGTAAAAGGGATGCATAAAACATTATTATTACAACGAATACATACAAATAAAATTTGTGCAAATAAATTAATTTAAAATTCTCCCCTAAATTTAAGAATTGCCTTGATTAGGTGGCCATTTATTAAATTGTTTTCAATTGATGGTTTTAATAAAAAAAATTTAGTTTTCTTCTACTGAGGGCCTATTTACTGACTTTTTCACAAAAGAAAGTTTAAAGTTTTTAAATTTTTCATTACGTTCATGAAGAGAATTCTTATTTGTGAGGTACGTTTTAATACTAGCCATTAGGGTCTGCACAGCTGGTGGAAGTCCACGATGTGGTGTCTTTTCACTACTAATGTGAAGCATGCTTGTAAATAAACTACTGATAAAACCATCTCAGGCAGGCATTGACTGCCAAGTTTATGCAGATGATATAGGTTTGCGGCCTACAGAAAAATCTGAAGAGTTTCCTACGACGGTATTCAAAGTGGTCTTGAGATTGTAAGTCGTTGACGCATGACACAGAACCTAAGAATAAACCTGAACAAAGTCACAATGGTATCACTTATAAGAAGAAGAAAACTTCCTTAATGGAAGAATATTCGAATCCTGGGTGAGATAATATCACAAAACAGGGGAGGCTAAGCATCTGGAATTACACTGAAAAGATAATTGACATGGAGAGCTCATATAGGAAGCATCTAAGGAAAGGTCAGACATACCATAATAGTATGTAGTAGAATATCTGGCGTCTATATTTCAGGAATTATTCACTGGATATATACAAAGGTACAACGATAATAGTAGTCGGCGTAGTCTATTAGATATTGTGTTGGCTTATTAGACGTACTGCATCGCTGCTAACCCCAGCGACTTCCTCTCAGCAGATTTCTGGCAAAAAATCTGAGAGTAAATAAAATTGCCGTGAAAAAGCTTTTCAAAAACAAATCTGTCGTTCAGAGTCGATTTTAAACTGTAGGTTATGTGAGAAACTAGTTCGTAATCCTGACTGATGGGTTGCAATGACCAATTATGTATGTATAGCCATCATCCAAAGAAGTAGTACTTCGGCCAAAATCGTGATAGTTTTATTTATAAGAAGAAGAAAGCTTCCTAGATTTAAGAATATTCAACCACTGGGTGAGATAATATTGCAGAAAAGGGGATGCCAACCGTTTAGGAATCACATTGAAAAGTTAATTGACATGGAAGGCTCATATAGGAAGGATCTCCTGATTACTGATTATGGCATGTATGTCCATGCCATAATAGACTTGCAAGGAAATCTTGCGGTTACATCCCACAAATTATTCACGGGATATACATACGACGATAGTAGTAGTCGCCGTAGTCTAGTAAGTGGGGTGTTGGCTTATTAGACGTGAGGCCGCATGGTCAGACATCTCCAACGAAACGAATATGAATAAATATTTATTCGGCGACTGCCTCTCCGCAGATTTCTGGCAAAAAATCTGTAAGTAAATAAGAAATTGCCATAACAAGTTTCGCAAGAAATTGTCGCTCGGAGTCGACTTTAAACTGTTGGTACCTTCAGTCATGTGTACAATTAACGCAAGGTACGTTATCGCTGTGAGAAGCTAGGTCCTTAACCTAACTGATTGGTTGCAATTACCAATTATTTATGTATGTATGTGTGTATACCGCAAAGGTGAGACCTATAGTGACCTCTAAGGCAATTGCTAATAAAATCAATTTGATAACCGCTCAAATAGCGTCGAAGAACATACAGAGATTAGCGACGCTGGAGGCTCTGTTGGATTTAATTTCACTGAACAACAAAGCTTTCGACTCTGTGGTTAGGTTGATAGGAGATAATTGTAACATGTAGTTCCTTAAGGGATTTTGATACCTAACAAATCGATTGGCTTATTGGTTCCTACTTATCTGACCCCGGGACAGAACCACTACTTTGTAACAAAACTTAATAATAAAAATTGATGGAGTAATCTGGAAGCTGCATACAAATGGCTGAAGAACGGTCTTGAAACAGGAGCAGGACTTTTTAATCCCAGAATGAAGCATTCCCGGACCATGGGGAAGTATGCGGAAGTATGTTTTAAACGGAAGTGTGTGACATAGGAAGATGTGCTTAATTCAAATTGCATAGTAGATACAAAAGACGGGTCATAGTAATACTATTTGAGAGACAGGTCGCCATTTGAGCACTCCGCTGTTGCAACATTAAATCGGAGTCAGTAACCAACTGTTTGGGGAAGATAAATCGCGTAGTTGGGGAAAAATTGTTTCCCTTTGCTGAGCCCCAGCTTATGTGGGAATTCTCGGTAATACGCCAGCAAAGGAGCGGGCAAAGAGAGGAACTTCTATGACCTTAATAGAGCCAGAACCATTCTGTGGAGTGCGAGCTAATATTTGGGAAGGTATGCACAACGAAAGGGAAGATAAAGAGAGGTAAAGACTGTTCTCAAACTAAGTGGGTTTAAGGGAAATAAGACTTTTGTTGAGGAAACCACAATAGGAAGAGATCTGCATCAGACTTAAGGTAATCGAAACTTTTGCTAGGCAACTACAATAAAAGAAGATTTGTGTCATGCATTAGCCTATCGAAGAACAACCTGCGGTTTGTAACCTGACTTTTGGTGGGGCATTGTTGACTCAGGGTACACTTATTCAAAATGGAGGTTGCCTCGAGCTCAACATGGAGATTTTATGGCGATGAGATGAGAATGAATCATTGCAACACATTCTATGGGGCATTAATGCATACCAGAAAGAAACCCTCAATATTGTCGGCAAGGAACTCTCATTGATAACGAGTAGCAGCCAGAAATTAATTTGGAACAAAGATTTGAAGGAGACATTACAGGCATACCTAATAAAATATGAGGTGAATACAATGCATCGAATGGTTGCAGAGCTAAGGCTGACAATAGGAATGAACGAATATACAATTCAAGGATCCTGATTATTACTGTTGAAAGACTATTTTCTAAATTATTTTTATTTTAAATAAATAAACAATTTCAAAGTAAATATTTAGGAAAAGAAAAATCTTAAATTTTCCCAGGAATTAAGTCTGTTTATAGTCTTCAATCATAGTCTTCTCTCTTTGCTTCTGTTTCATTTAAAAGGGCAGGCATGTGGTCTTTGTAAATCAGCTCTCATTAATGGCAACTAAACAGGGATTAATATTTGATCTCGAGAACAAGAAATATTTTAAAAAATGTATCTTCCGATAACACAAATAAATCCCTTCTCAAATAAATAAAAACCTCAAACCGAAAATAACTCACAATGTAAACAAACACCAAAATGAATACGAAAACAAATTGTGACAATTACAATTGAATGAATGAAGACTGCAAGAGGGAAAGAAGGAAAAAAAGAAAGAAGTTGTCAATTGATATGAAACAGAAACGTGCAATACCAAATCAATTGTTTACAAACCATGCATGCAGACAGACAATGCAACAAGAAATCAATAAATAAACAAGACTAGAAGACAAAAATAATACAAGAAAATCATACCAACAAACACACAAGCACACACGCACAATAAATGTCATTTCACACCATGTGAGTGATTATTTGAAATGCTGATACCCAAAGCAATTCATTACCCACAATCATAAGCACCGAACAGCGAACGAAAATATGTATGAGAAATAAACACATACACATGCATATGTAAGTATGTGCATGCATGCCTAAGAATTTCCACCTTCAAGTACAAAATGCAATGCAAGCAAGACCCTAACCTAGACATCCATCGATCTACTGGCATAAACTAACGATAACGACTATAATCACCCACCAATGTCGCCAAGACGTTTGCTTCCATATGCATCGGTATGGCAATCGGTTGTGGCTGTACAAATATTGCAGCATGTTACAGTTGAAGGGTGTGTGTAGAAAATAAAAATGAAAATAAACTGCCGATCGTTACCATTTCATACTATTTTGTAAATACACTTTAGAACAGAAAATAAAGTTTGGTTTTCGTCTCCGTTTGCATACTCAAAGACGCCACCCGGGCAAAGAGAGTGAGACAAACGTTAATACTTAAATAAATCCTTTAACACATTATCTGTGAATAATAATTTTTGAGAAATAAAAAAAATATCTAGAGTACCTGACTTTTCAACAAATCTGTTGTTCGGAGTCGACTTTTAAACTGTAGGTCCCGCCACTAATGTTTACAAATTAATGCACACAAAATAATTGGTTTGAGAAGCTAGGTTGTAATCCTGACTGTAGGTTTGTAATGATCATACATAACCTCTATTATCCATCCAGGAACTATCCGCCTACTTTTCAGAAGAATCTCATATTCATGGAGTGCTCTAGGTATTAATTTCATTTACTTCCTCTATCGTGATTTATTTCCTCTCTCGCACTGGTTTCAATAATATGTTCCGTTGATTCATTCTCATCGTCACAAAATCTACGTGTAAGGCTCGAGTGTGCTTTAAAGGTGCAGCCCTTGCGCTGGCCAACTTCAACTTCCCTGGTTTGGAAGCACTTGGTCAGTACAGGGTCTGCGTTCGCCTGTGGCGCCACAACGGGCCGCTACGCGTGTTCAAGTGAGCATTTGGTATCAAAGCTACCACTCTAACCTAGGCCCGAGTTAACTCCTATTCTGAATAAATGTACCCTGAGTCTACAGTGCCCTGTCAAAAGTCTGGTTTAACAACCTCAGAGTGTTCTTGGGTAGTTTGATGGCATGACTCATATCCTCTCTCATTGTATTGTATCCTAACAAAAGTTTCGATTACCTTAAGTCCACTTGATTTGAGAAGAGTTTTTGCCTCTTTTTTATTTTCCTTTCCATTAAACATACTTTTCTAAACATCCACTTCCAAAGAGGCGTTCTGATCCTCACTGCAACGTGGAGACTCCCCTCCTGCTTGCTCATCGTCGAGAATTACCATATACATACATTCATAGTTGATAATTACAACCCTTTAGTCAGGCTTACGACCTAGCTTCTCACGCCGCTTATATTGAGTGCGCTAATTTTATATATGATTAGCGGGACCTACAGTTTAAAGTCGATTCCGAATGACAGAGTTTTCAGAAAGAGTTTTTGCCAGAAATCTGCTGAGAAGACGTCGCCGAAGAAATATTTTTTCATATTTCGTTTTGTTCGAGATGTCTTCAGTTTGAACCGTGGCATTACATCTAGTAAGCCAAAACCCTACCTCCTAGACTACGGTGACTTATAAATCTTCAAGTGGGCCACTTACCAAAGCAAGAATTCCCACATGACCTGGAATCCATATTATCTTCGGCTTAACCTCTTAATAGTCGCTTGGTCGGATAGTGGCCTGACTGTCAGAGAGTATTGCTATATCCCGTCTATCGCACCATATGTTTGAAAGTGGTTGCTATTGTAGCATAAATTACCCGCGTAGGTTTGACGGCAACGGAAATGATGGAATTACAGCACCTAGTGACAGAAAAAAGTCCCTAAACTAAATTTATGAGTAGTTGGAGTAACAAGATCTCTTTTAAAATGGCAGCTGATAGGGGAGTAGAGTTTTAACGAACGTTGGGTCTACAAACTAAACTTATAACTCAACAAAGACAAAATATTTAGTCACGATATCTCACCAAAATGCTTAAATTTCCCAAATGAAGACGAAACTACAGAACATGTTCTACTAAAATGCTCCGGTCTTGCCGAATGGCGAACGGAATTGAAATTCATAATCCGTCAGATTTTTACGCGAAACAATGCAATGGCGGTTGTGCTATTTTTTGGAAAAAATAGCGTTGAGACGTGGCTGTGTAACAGCTAACGAGAGGAAATCCAAAAGAATCAATTACATGCTCCAGTTCCATAGAGTGTTAATTTGCAGAAGTGGGACGTAGAGAATGATCTTGTTTGGAAGGACCAAATCGAGGAAGCCCTGTCATCGATTTATTTGACAAACTGGCGAAGGCGTACAAGAAGTAGAGGCGCCTAGAAGGATGTGTTAAGGTAGGCCGAAATCCATTAATCAGGTTGTTAATGCCCAATTAACTAAATAATTACGTGCTCCAGTTCTACGAGGTGTAGTGATGACAATGATGACGGTCAGGACTGGTCAATTTTTCATTTATCTTAAGAGACGGGAGTTGCTAGAGTTTCCTTAAAGCCTATGATTTATTTATCTGTGTTAACTAGTATGTGTAGGACACTTATATGTTCTAAAACACCAGCTCACAATAGAAAACCATTGGTGTACTAGACAATATGCTTCTTCGCAAAGAATTGCATGACAGTAGGGTATTACAAAAAAATTTTCAATAACGAATCATTACCTTTTTTTAGAAACTCTTTCCTATATTTTTTTTAACCTTCTCTCCTTCTCTTCTCTAGTATACCATAAAGCGGCTTAATTTTTATTGTCTTGCACCGCGTACGAGGCCCTTTTCTTATCTGTCTGCCTGTTTTCTGTTCCTTGGCATTTAATTTCTCTGTTGTCATCGGTCGACGAGAAGGTGTTTATTTAATAAATATTGTGTTTCGTTTTTATTTATTCATAAATCGATATGATAAATACAAATTTTATCATTAAATTAACAAGAAATTTTTATTTGTTCTTAATGACGATGAACAAGAACATTCAACAAATATATGTTTGTAGATTGTGTGTATATGTGCACAACAAATTAAAAGATATCAACGATATCCATCCGCTGTTTGTCTGTTTGATTTCTTGTTATCATAACACCGAGAGAGAGAGAGACTCTTGGATTTGTTTGGATTTGTATGTACTTAAAGGGATTAAATTTCTGGTTGTTCTCCTTCACAGATAAAATTTATTTTTGGGAATTTTATTGTATTTGGTGAACTATCGGAAATGACTCAATGACGCCTAAAGCAGCAGCTGAAATGCATTCCAATGCTTAAGGTGGTGCAACACTAGTAGTGGTGATGGTGGTGTGGGAAAACAATGTGTGTTACAAATTAGTTTTTAATCCCTTTAAGTCGAGTAATAAAAATATTATTTGTCGAGGCATAATAGTATAAAATAACATATAATTTATGAATTCATAATGTGAACATGATAGTGGATTTATTAAAAGTATCATGGTTCCATAAAGGTGTTAATGTATAGACAGCAAGAAGCATTAATCGATTCAGAAATAGTAGTTCATAGGGTTAAAAGTAAGAGCCGTTTTGTACATTCATGGAATCAGATTATATGTATCCAGCTAGAGAATTACGTCCGTGTTTTAAAGAACTTTCTGCAGAATTGGCTTTAGAAACAAGCTAAGAAGTTGAAAGTCAACTGAATATAAAAATGAATGTGTGTTTATTTGTTTGTGGGTTTGTTTGAAGTCTATAGACGGCTGGACCGATTTTCTTGAAATTTTAACAGTACCTTCCTGTATGTCTGGAAGGAACTATAGGCTACTTTTCATTTTAAAATTACAAGTAGGCGAGGTGCCACGCTCACATACCCAATAAGTATTTAATGTTGCATATCTCATAAACTGCAACAGCTAGAGCCCTCAAATTTTGTATGGACGACTTTGACGTATATATGAACGGGTTGGCTATAGTGGGCGTGTCACCTCCCATAGTCTATATATATAAAAATTAATGCTGGTTTGCATGTACCTTATAGAATCGTAAACTATGCATTTGATCATGTTATGATCTTTGGCAAAGTTGTTGCGCATGAGCCGACGAAGGTTTCTAAGTTGGTATGACCAATATCCGATGGGTGGCGCCACTGAAAATTACTCAAAATGAATTAAATCGTAAGCTGTGCATTCTTTAACAATTTGTTGCGCATGAGTCGACGGAAGTTGTTGCGATTAATTTCCGATGAATGGCGTCACTGAAAATTATTCAAAATGAATGACAAGCAATTGGTCGACCTACACCACAAGCACAGAAGAAAAGAGTATTGCGAGGCTCAGAATTAGACGAGCATTGAGGCTGGAAAATCTTCGAGCATATGCCGCTGAGACCCGTTCGCTTGAACAACTTGAATAACGAGAAGTGAGATTAGAAACTGATCGAATGCGTACTACGCAGGCCCGTTCATCTGAATCATCAGGACAACGGGAAACAAAATCAATTGAAATTATTCAAAATTAATTGGACATTTGTGTAATGTCTTTCCTTCAAATTTATTTTAGTTGGTGGCGTAGCAACACGCGCAAGGTACAGCTATTCTTAATATATAAAAATTATCGAATTGATGCCATAATGTATGGAATTCAAGTCCTTTAAATGTCTTCAAGGCTTCTGTGAATGACTCTAGTGCATAAAACGGACTGAACTGATGGCATGGTTTTAATGATCACTGCAATGTGTGTTTTACTCTCATAAACTATGGCTTAAGAAAACTCTAAAAGAAAGATTCTCACGAAAGCGTATGTTGTTGGTATCCAGTTCATCAAATTCACACCAAAAGATGTTAGCCGCCAGTCAAAAATCCACCCCTAACAGAGGCTTCTCTGAAATACATGGGGTGCTCTTGACTCTGCTATGGAATACATACATAACAGGTCATTACGACCCTTTCGTCACGATTACGCCCTAGTTTCTCATACCACCTATGTTGTGTGCGTTAATTTTTATACAAGAATGGCGGGACCTACAGTTTAAAGTCGACTCCGAACGACAGACTTTTGTGAAATTTTCATGTTAATTTAGTTTACTTTAGAGTTTTTTCCAGATATCTGCTGAGTAAAAGGCGCCGAAGAAATATTCAAATTTGGTTTTTTTTTTTGGAGTTTGAAACGAGGCTTTACGTTCAATAATCCAACACATTACCTACTAGACTACGACGACTTCATGGATTCGTATCATCCCAAATTGGATAATTTGTGGTTGTGTTAATTTTATGGATGAGTGGCGGAACCTACAGTTTAAAGTTGACTCCAAACAGCGGATTTTTCAGAAACTCTTCATGGCAATTTTATTTGTTCTCAGAGTTTTTGCCACAAATCTGCTGAGTGGAAGTCGCCCGATGACATATTTTTCATATTTCGTTTTGTTGGAGATATCTGATCTGGGGTTTGTACAGCGGCATCACGTCTAATAAGCCAACACCTTACCTACTGGACTACGGCAATTTGCTGAATTATGTCGTCTCTAATTCGATAATTTTGTTATTCATACAGAAATGGGACCCATCGCTAATTTTTTCAGAGCCCATTTAGCAAACACTCGTCGTTGTATAGGCGATGTTTATTCATCCATGGTGACAGACTGTATAAGATGGTCGCACAATAAAGCACTTAACTTTAATCATGAAAGATATGAACTTGCTAACAACGAGTTAATATTACTGATGTCTAAGAATATAAATAATGTACGCAGGTGAGCGAAACACGTACTGAATCTGACGCATTAGACACGATGAAGGAATCTAGAACTGATCTTCAATATGACCTAGAAGTGTATCAAAGAAGTGTGTCAAAGAATTCTGGGAGCTTCTGCAGAATATGGAAAGACATTCCATAGTTACTCTTCTGGGTTTACGATTACCTGGACAATGAAGGTAACAACAAATCCTTGCTAAAGCAGGCACCACAGAAAATTCAATTGAATTCTTACATGATATTGGCATTCCTCTGCAGAGAGGCAAACAAATTGTATCACAAAAGTTCCATTCATTTGCAAAGGTAAGATGGGATAATGAACCCAATTGTAGAGACCGATCTGGCCCGACATGGATACATGTAGGACAGAATTTGCATTAAATCTATTAAAATTCCATTTGAGAATCATCATAGCAGTTATAACGAGTCACTGGCCTATGGGTATTTATGCTAGAAAACCAGGACTACCTCGTAGCGACTTCTACAGAAGTTGCAATGACATTCATACATTATCCGGCGTTTGGAAATTTAAGAAGAAGAATTCTTGGACACCCAAAAAACTGGTAATACCTCATAACGACTTACGGAAATGATGCAAAGACAACTTGAAAGTGTACACGGCGGAAACATCTTTTCTGTCATTATTCGGCGCTTGGGAACCTAAAAATAATTCTGGGACACACAGAATTTACTGGCAATACATGTCAGAATTCACAACCTCATAAGACTCCCGGCATGTTTGAGAGAAGCCAACCAGGAGCTATAATTGTATGACGGAGTGGATAATATCGGTTTTACGGCGGGACCTTAGAGGTAAATAAGTAAGAAAGCTATGTTCTTAGCAGTCAAGACTATTGTGCTCTTGTGGACCAATAATACATCTGGAAAAATTGGAAAGACATTCTGATACGATCTTGATGAAAAGAAGTGAAGGGATTTGAGTACACTAATGAACGGGATAATAACGAATTCAGGACATGTGGGGATGATATCGATGAAAAGAAATACGTTTATATTCTAATGATCAAGTTTTCGTGAACTCGAGTTTGCAATTTATTATGGAGGTATAGTAACCAGACATAATTCATCTCAGCAAAGTGGTCTAAAAGAAGTTAAGGACGTTTGTATTCGAAAAAGATTTCCTATACGAAATACGATTGCTAGTAGATGGTAAGCAAGATGGTAAATTTAATATTTTCTTAAAAAAAGAACATTAATTTCTTGATTTCATATTGCAATCAAAAAAAGTTTCCTTACTTTAATGCAAAATTTCCTTTATTTTCACATAAAATTCTTTGCTTTTGTTTTGCATGCATAAAAGACAATTTAACCTAAAAACTTATATTTTTTTTACAAAAAGCAACAACTAAAATAGCAACAAAAAAGGAAATAATAATAATAAAACTATCTTTTTAATTAGTATCATTTGTTTCATTTAATTCACACAAAAATTTCTTACTTTTGTTCGTTTAACGACATATGCCTGCTTGCTTGCCTGTCTGCATGCCTGCCTGCCTGACTGCCTGCATTTATAAAGATTAGAAACACAATTCTCTTCATTGCAATATTTTGCATGAAAGTAAATAAAATTCTGTCTTTCATTTGCACTCAGTCAGTCACTGTATTCCTCTGACTCAATTAGTTTTTATCTTTTCGAATTTCGTTGGCTTTCACTCTACTTCTCTACTTTTTTTATTTGTGAAACTTATGTCAGAACAAATTTTCGTCATGTGAGAAGTAAAATAAAACAGAAACAAAATCCAAAATGTTCTGATGAAAATGCTTCAAAACATTTTTGGAAATGCAGTTGATGCATTTCCATCATATCAGGAAACATTTTGTTTTTGTTATTAAAGTTATCAATTGTTTTAAATATGCCTTCAGAAATTCATAATTTTATTAGGGCGACACTTGATTCGTAGACCACTTTGTTTTATACAAATGATTCGAGCATAGTTAGAGGGACAAGATCGTGCATTTTTAGTCCTTGAATGATATATTTTGAGTCAATAGAGAAACTCGAGGAAGTCTACACTGAAGGATGTGTTCATTATGTGACATATTAATACATACATACATACGTAATTGGCCATTACAACCCTTCAGTCAAGATTACGGCCTAGCTTTTCACACCACTCATGTTGTGTGTGTTAATTTTATACATGAGTGGCGTATGTGACATATTAATACTGTCCGACAATCTGACCGCCTCCTGAGCTCCCCGCTCTTATGTGGTTAACTCGAAAATAATATGACTCGGTCTGGGGAAGCTGTAACTTTGTCAGCAAAGAGAAATCGCATGAGCATGTTGGGAGAGGAGCTTTCACGTCGCTATTGGAGTATACTTAGAAAAAGGGAAGATATAAAGAGAGGCGGAGACTTTTCGGAAACGAAATTGGTCTGAGACCATCTGAAATCTGCTTCGGTAATTAGATAGGTAGGTAGGTAGAGGTGGCTGTATATCTAAAACAGTCGGATGGAACCACACAGTTTTCCGGAGTTCCTGATAAAGCGACTTAAACTGCCAATGTCAATTCCTGACAGTTTCTCCAGATCGTCCATATTGTAAGCACCAAAGTTCTTTTCCCCTTTTGACAAAATGACGGGTATTTACCCAGCAGCTGAAGGACAGTCTCCTCCTCATCGCTGCAATGCCCCGTTATGACCTCGACAACCATACTGAGCTTGCCCCTCTGGAGTTTAAGCAGACCTATAGTGCGCCCTTCATCTAGTCTTGGCCAGACTTTTCGCGCCGTTTTAACCGAGGCCGCCCATCTGTCGTTGACGGAGTCTACAATCGCATTATCAATTATGAGCCAACAGGTTCTCATAAGGATGCCCAGTGCCGAGAATTCATCGGAGAGTTCGATGGTTGTGCCCCGCCTAGCCAGTCAGCTCTACAGTTACCTGGAATATCACTGTGCCCCATTAACGATATAATATGGATATCATATCATTCCGCTACCTAAATCAGATATCTGCGACAGTCGTACACCATCTTGGAATTCATTACGTTGGAAATTAGAGCCCTGATAGCCAAATGATGAATTCATCCGTGGAACATAATACATAGGTGCTTGTCAAGGAACTGCCCTTGTTTTGGATGCTGTAAAAAAACCTGATAACGTTTAGGAACAAAGCTTGCTTCCTACCACAGAGTTATTTAATCCCAAAAACCTTACTACATACCCGACATCAATTCCATAATATTTAATGCCTACTCTGGAAATCAGTTTTACTGTTAACAAACTTTGCTTTTGTATTTATCTCTTTCCACAATCATTTCAAGTTAATGAACTTTTCTGTATGACACTTAAGTTAAACGAGCGGGTGAATTGAACTACGAAATTCGTCCAAAAAGGAAGAATTTTTTTCCAAAAATGAAATGAAAAAACTACTGAGGAACAAAAAATGCAAAAGGATGAATGGTTAATGTGCCCACCACAAGCACTTTAGATTTGTCTATTATTTGGCTGAAAACATTTGTTTTATCCATTTGCAGTTATCACAAACAAAAGCTAGATGGCAAAGATCGACCATTTGGTACCCTAAACGAGGATATTATTTGAGATAATATTGACGAACAGTGTGAGTGAGATATCATCGTCATGTTTTATTTGTTATAAAGACCAAGAAGATTTGAAATCTCCAAGACTAAATTTGATCGATGGCATTGGCTTAAATGCATTTGACCGCCAGTTCACCTTACGTATACATGAGATAGCCATGCCCTCAAATCGCTCGTGTAGAATATCAAATATGACACGAGCTGTTTATCACGTAGCGCCGTGCTTTTGAAACCACATGTCGTCGGTATATACACTGTCGGACAAAATAAAGTGCGGTTTGAAATATTTTTTGTTTTTTGATTAACGCATATGTTTATTGCTTTCAAAAGTTTATAAATTATAGTTTCATTTTTAATTCGGTTAATATTTTATCTAAAAAGTATCTTAACATTGAATTCTTTCTTTATGTTTTCAATTTATCATAGAAACTATATTTTTTTTTTTTTTTTTTTTTTTTTTTTTTTTTTTTTTTCCGCCGAGGAGGGGTAAATGTACCTAACCGCACCATAGAGGAAGTCGTCACATCCTCCGTGTGTGGGGCCCTCACCCACTAAATCCCCCCCTCGTCTCCTGTGGACTTGTTTGTACCCACTCCGGAACTATGGTGGTATTACTTCGGAGTGGAGTCCTTTTGGCCCTTTGGCCCCTTCATGTTCATATCCGCGTCCGGATTGCGAATCGAAAGTTGAGGAGTTATCTAAGCGTCTCCACTATTCCTTTCGTCTAGATCATCGTCTCGGTTACGCCCGGCACGTGTGACAGCATCACCTATGCCGACATGCTTACTCGTTCTGCAGCTTCAAGATCTATCTTCTTCCGTCTCAGAATGCGCTCTATGTAATTCACTACCGACGTCCAATTTTCACTACTCGCAGTCATAACGCCGACAATATTAGCGGCTGTGATCGTTCCGACTATTGACGTCAGTACAGAGCGATAGCTCTGCCAGCGTGCACACTCGAAAACAGTGTGCTCTGCGTCATCAATTACCTCCCCTTCCTCGTACAGGCAGTAAGGGGAGGCGGCCTTGCCCATTCTGTGCAGATATTTCCTAAAATATCCGTGACCCGATAGCATCTGTGTAACGTAGTAGTTTATCTCTCCAGATTTCCGACCGATCCATGGCCTTATGTCCGGGATAAGTCTCGCGGTCCATCTTCCTCTATCCTCCTCGTTCCATCGTTGTTGCCATTTTGAGATGGTGTTTTCCCTGAAGTAACCGGTTATATGATTTCCAGCCGATTTCGCCTTATAAATCTCCATACGCTCTGCCGCCAGCAGATCCACAGGGATTATACCCGCTATCACCAGTACGGCCGGAGCGGACACTGTACGGTACGCCGACGCGACACGCAATGCAGCCGTTCTCTGTACCGATACGAGTGAGTTTGCCCTCTTCTTGACGTCCAGTGTTTCGGCCCAAATTTCGCTCCCATAAAGCATAATGCTGTTTCCAACATCCATCAGGAGTCTCCGTCTCGCCGGTAGCGGTCCTCCAATGTTCGCCATTAATCTGCTGAGCTGTCCGACGATCTTCTGAGCCTTGTTAGCCGAGTACTGAATCTGATACGAGAATGTCAGTCTGGGGTCCAGCCTTATTCCTAGGTATTTCACCGAGCTCTCGGTCCTAATTGTCTCGTTTCCAATGCTCATGTCCACATGCAAGGGGATACGACGACCAGTGATTAGCAGCAATTCCGTTTTATGCATGGCCAGGTCTAGGCCGTGGGAATCCAACCATGCTTTTGTCCTTAGCATAACGCGTCTCAATTTTCGTTGTGCCTCTTCCGTGTTCCTGGCCGTGATAACAGCTGCGATATCGTCTGCGTATCCAACCAAGAAAGTTCCGTCCGGCATATCCTCCCTCAGAATTCCATCATAGCTTACGTTCCACAGGTCAGGGCCGAGGATAGATCCTTGTGCCGCTCCAGATGTTATTTGTTTCACTCTTGATCCCGAGCTTGTGTTATACACAAGCTGCCTGTTACTCAAATAACTACTTATCATGGCCAGAATGTAATGTGGCACAGAGAAATTGTTCTCCAAAGCATCCAGTACATCGCTCCATCTAAGGCTGTTAAACGCGTTTTTGACGTCCAAGGTGGCAAGCAGTACCACAGGCCTCGTAAAGTGACTCCCACGCTGTGTGACCATAGCTGCTTCAGTCACCTCTCTCAAAGCGCCAATTGTTGACCGACCGGGTCGAAAACCATATTGCCGGGCAGACAGTCCTCCTCTATTCTCAATAGCAGCGGTAAGCCGTGGCTTCAAAAGCCTCTCGAGCAGCTTTCCTGACGTATCCAGCATGCACAGTGGCCTGTACGCGGATGGGTGCTCCGGGTCGCCCTTTCCCTTGCTTATTAAGACCAGTCGTTGTTTCTTCCATATTTCGGGGAAAATACATTCTCTTAGGCACGCGCTGTACATTCCCAGTAAGAGTTGCGGTCTTTGATCCGCAATTTCCCGCACTACCTCAGGCGGGATGCCATCGGGCCCCGGTGCTTTGCCGGGTTTTAGTCCGGCTGCAGCTATTTTCAGCTCCTCTTCGGTAAAAGGTAAGAATTCTATACCGAGTGTATTCTGCCGTTGTTCGATCCTCGATTCATGAGTAGGGAATAGTGTATCCACTATATTTCTCATAACTCGTTCGTCCATAATTCCCACTGGTTTCCTCCTGTTCAGTTTGTCCATTACAATTTTGTATCCTAATCCGTAAGGGTTTAGGTTTATGTCATCGCGTAGTTCCTGGAACGCCTGTTTTTTCTTGCGCGATATCGCCTCCTTCAGAGATTTCTTTGCCTCTTTGTATAATCGCATTTCGTCAACGGCCGGTCCGTTGGGTCTAGCTCTAGTGTACCTCCGTCGTAGTCGTAGACACTCTCGCCTGAGTGCTGCAATATTTTCGTCCCACCAGTACACAGCCTTCCTCCTGCTATTCGGGGGTCTCAACAAGGGCATTGCCTTCCTACACCCGCGTCCTATTATCCTCATAGTTTGTTCTACTCTCGTCCTCGCGTCGTGCGAGAGCTCAATGCTGCCACACAATCTGTCAACCTCCAAGATCAGCCGATTTTTATCCAATTTTCGTGCATCCCATCCTCTACTGTTCGGAGTGTAATTGTTCTCCTCTCCTCTATTTCTCGAAGCAAAGGTGTACGATATGTACTGATGATCACTACCCGTATATATTTCCAATACCTTCCAGTCCCTGACTCTGTGACATATGCTCTCCGAGACCATAGTTATATCAGGGATAGTTCCCTCGCATCCCGGTCGTCTAAAGGTAGATACGTTCCCCAAATTCGCGAAGATCAGGCCGGTTCGAGCTGCCATCTCCACAATTCGTCTGCCTCTTGGGTTGGTATTCTGCATTCCCCACTCTACAGCTCTGGAGTTAAAGTCGCCTGCCACTATGAGGTTGCCGCCAATCTGCGTTATTGTATCCTCGATTCTGGCCAATTTCTCCTCAAAGGTTCCCACGTCATCATTGGGAGTCAGATAACAACTCATTAGAGTAATATCGTCAAACTGTATCCAGGTGAAACAATCCCCCCTACCAGATCTTCTCGGTCGGGGGCCCTGGTTATCCGTTATCCATATAGCCGCTGTAGATGTTTCATCACCCAGCCAGAATCCGCTATTTTTAGCTGCATACTGTTCGCTTATGACAGCTACGTCAACTTCCTGCTCCCTGACTATCTGCGATAGCAAAGAAAAAGCCACCCTCCCTCTATGCATATTTAGCTGCAATATCTTCATGCTGCCTTCCGTAAGGTCCTCTCACAACACCGCGATCCCGGGAGGTGATCCAGAGATCTTCCCGACTCGGCAGAGCAAATACAACATTTCATTTCGTTTCGGCATTCTTTTCTCTTATGCCCCTTTTCTCCACATTTCATACATAGGTCTGACCTGTCCGGTCCACCACACTCCCACCGTCTGTGACCTATTCCGAAGCATCGAAAACAGCGTGTCGGTTCTTCCCTGATAGTTATTCTACAACTTGTCCAGCCTATTTTGATCCTCTGTAGTTTCAGAAGCGCATTCGCACAACCTGCAGAGGTTGTTACGAAGGCTCTTTTCTGCTCACGGCTGTTCGCCCCGGTTATACGGACGGATATATCCGGATTCATTTCGCCCGCTTCTCTTTGTACCGCTGCCAAAACTTCCTCAGTGGTTGTGAGGGCATCCAGGTCCCGAATTTCTAAAGTGACCGTAGGCACAAGGTCCTTTACGGTTGCCTCTTGATTTAGGACGCTCTTTAGGTTCTCCCTGAACTCGTCTCTTTTGCCTCCTTTACCCATTTCAATGAGAATAGCACCTGTTTTCGTCTTCCGGACGGCTCGTATCGCTATCTCCGATTCCTCTGGTTTTATTTTGCTCCGTATGTTCCTCAGAACGTCAGCGTAGCTGCGCCCCTCGGTTGGGTGGATGATTACAGCCTCTGGACGTTCTTTCACAATTTTTTGCCGCTCCTTTTTCTCCTTCCTTGCCGTTTTCTTGCTCTTCACTGTCTTCCATTCCTCGTTCACTGTTTCCTTGAGCTGTGCCGTGTCCGTCGGTTTTCCTCTCGGCCTCTTTTCTGGGCGGGTATCCGCGGGGCTTGAGGCGCCTCTCTTATTGAGGGAACTAACAGGTGTGGAGACATCGTCGTTCCTGTTATTCCTGGTAATCTCAAGAGCCCTACTCGCTTCCTTTTCCATTTCTGCAGCCTTCCAGTTTTCCCTGTAGCTCTTCATTATATCGATGAGTTCCTCTAATTCTGATACTCCGCTCTGAACATCCATGCTGATGTTCCTTGCTCTCGTCATTGCCGCTCTTATCCTGCGGATAACACTTTGGCACTTAGTAAAGGTCTCTTCCTCTGAGTTCCTCATCTTACATATGAACTCCTGTCTAGGGGAACTGTGCCCCAAAAGCGGTTCTTCTGTTCCACCATGCACTGGTTGTGGTGCATGCGATTGCGCACCCTCCTGCGCAGATTTTGGTGTCGTGCCACCCTTCTCCAGCCCAGTGCTCCTCGCAGATGTGCTCTGAGAGTTCGCCGTTGTCTGGGATTTTTTCACCGGTGATCGCCTGATTTTCGGACTGCTCATAAAGGCAACCTCACCTTGCATCATCTCTTCCACTTCCAATATTTTCTTATTCATTTTTTTTCTTTTCGGGTTCCATCTTCAAGCCGCTATCTCATATCGACTATGCAGTTGTCCCTTAAAGACCCCGAGGGTGCCTATGGTGATCAGTGAGGTCCTCGCGAGGGTTGACGCAGATCTTCATGGGAGTCTGCGTTCAGAGCCAGGTCGGACACTAATTAGGAGTCATCTCAACTAAACCTGCATCACCAACTAAATGGCGACGATAATCGAACGTACTTGAAGCCCTGCCACGGATTTAACGGAACGGAGGCGTCTGCAACATTAGCCTGAAAGCCATTTCGACCGGTTTTCATTCGGTGTACTCAGGTAACAGAATGCAACAAACGTCAGCCCACTTGCGTCATCTTCAAAATCGATTTTCCATTCATAGTCCAGGTCGAATTGCCGAATCGCCAAACTTGCCTTCTCACATTAGCAAGTACCCAGCGGATGCTGAGTACCAGTACCCGGGGAGCGCCTGATCTAAGATACGGAGGCTGTGAGCTGCTTGGCATGTACTTGCAAGGATAGCCCCGGGCTTCGCCATGTTGAAGCCAATCAGTAGCGTTGCCTTGTAGTTACATACCCGCTCCCCATCATAGAAACTATATGGCACATAAGGAATTTCAAGTGACAAAATAAAGTAACACTTCACTAGAAAATATTATAAATAGTTAAATAACATCAAAATTTAGTACGAAGTTGCTCCTCCTTTGTTAATTATGACTTCTCTTAGTCTTTTTAGCATACTTAGCGCAAGGTTCTTCAAAGTACTTGTACTTTGCAGTTTTTCCCAAAATGTTTGAATATTTGTTCTGGACTCCATCGGGATTTTGTGATCTGAGGTAGCCCAATGATGCTCTATTGGGTTTAAATCTGGGCTTTGAGCAGGCCATTCAAATTTTTCAACATTATTTTCTTCAAAATATGTTTTAGCGACCTTACTTCGTTGTCTTGTTGAAATATAAACTCCCCCAAGCCCATTTCCTCCTCACTGCTGTAAAGATTTTCTTCCAAAATATTTACATAGTACTCTCCAGTCATTTTGGAATCAATTTTATCGCGTCTACCTACTCCTGAAGAGGAAAAACATCCCCACACCGTGAGGTGAACCTTAATTTGGTGAAATGGAAATCAACGCTAACTTCAGCTAATATGCTGTGTTTCAAATAGATTGTATTCCTTGTGAGATTGTAGTTGTAGATCAATTTTTAATTTGCTAAAAAATTTTCTCCCAACCGCCCACAGCTCTAATCCTCAGTACGTTATCAAGTTTTACAAAAAACTTGAAATTTATATGAAATTTTATTATATAATGTTTTGCCAATTTTTTCACCTAGCCATGGAGCGATTCATTATCTAAATTGGCGCCATTCATCAAGCTTTGGATCGTCTTTTTGCATCCTCCGGTCATGCGGAGGGAGCCCAGGCGGTGAACAGACAGACTTAGTTACGATGAGTGGAGCTTCCATGCCAGTGATGAGACAGAAAAGATGAGATCGACGCCTCCGTTCTATGACATTCTAAGTGGAAAAAGTGTGTTTTGAGTTATGAGCTTTTAAAATTTTCACAAGACATAATTTTTTCCCTATAACTTCTGAACGGATCGGCGCATCTTAACCAAATTTTGACAGTATTTAAGTTAGAGAACGTAGAATTTAAAAATGTAATGTAAGTCATGACAAAGACATATGCAAGTCGTTAACAGCATATTTCGCAGTTAACATACATAATGGGATATTACAACCCTTCAGTCAGGATTACGGCCTAACTTCTCACACCACTCATGTTGTGTGTGTTAATTTTATACATGAGTTAATTTTATACATGTAGCTGGACCTACAATATAAAGTCGACTCCGAACGATAGATTTTTGAGAAACTTTTTATGGCAATTTTGTTTATTCTCAGAGTTATTGCCAGAAATCTGCTGAGAGGAAGTCGCTGAAGAAATACTTTTTATATTTTATTTTGATGTCTGGCCTGTGGCTCGAACCCTGGCTTTACGTCTAATAAGACAACACACTACCTACTAGACTACGGCGACTTACTTTACTACGATTGTTAATAAAGCATTGTTAATAAAATAAAGCACCGTATTGTAGTAGGTAGTGTGTGGGCTTATTAGACGTGAGGCCACTGTTCAAATCCCAGGTCCGATGTCTCCAACAAAACGAAACATAAAATATATTTATTCGCCGACTCCCTCTCAACAGATTTCTGGCAAAAGCCCTGGGAGTAAATAAAATCACCATGAAAAGTTTCTCGCCTAGGTTATGAATCTTAAATTAAATTTGTGTATAAAAATTCAGTGCATAACTGGAATCGAACGACTGTTCTTTACCACTTACTTACTTTACTTCGATTGTTAATATCATTTCTCTTTATAAGATAAAATCGGAAATAATTGCAATAAGTTAACAAATACTTCCCAGACTTTATATGCCGACCATTTCCTCTCAAACTTTCCAAAAAAAATTATCCTGTTAACGTAGTAATAAAAAATGGTGACCAAATACATACAAAACAGTTTCAGTTTCATATGCCAAAATACTATAAAAGGCTGGAAAAGGAACCTTTATGCATACAAGGCATGGTGGTAGTAGTAGCGGCAGTGGCTATAGATATCATCATAGCATGGGTATCCTTAAAAAAACTGAAAAAATGTTTTAAAAAAATTTACTCTCCACTAACACAGCCAAACAAACCTACTGGTTTATAACTGCTCTAGAAACCTTATAACATGTAACTGTAATATTTGTTAGATGGATTGAGTGAAAGAGAGTCCAGCAGTCAGCAGTCAGAGTTTTTTGTCAACTATTTTGAAGTGTAGTTGTCAAATGATGTTTTCACTTTGGTCGTTTGGCTTGGTTGGATAACTGGCTGGCCATCTGACTGGCAGTTTGGTTATTCTAATGCTTCAGTTTGGTACATGAACAATGTATAGAAAAAATAATTGAAACAAAAAAACACCAACAAAACACGAAAACGAAAACATTGTTTGAAGAATGGCATGAAATAGATGTACGTGTAGAGAGTGGTGACTGTCTAAACTGACATTTGGTTTTTTTTTTTGTTGTTGTTTGTTTTTGTCATGTGGTAGTTGTAGTTGTCACTATTTGTTGCAACAATAAGAGCAAAAATAAAAAATTCCATTTACAGCTTAAAATGCTTTGAATTGTCCTCCTAAGTTTTGGTCGAGTATTTTTTCCTGTCTTTTTTTTTGGATTTCGCTGTTTGCTGTTGTTGTTTTCTTATTTTCTTTATTTTTCTTTCATCCATGTGTCTCTCTTGTACAATTTTTTTGTTTGTTTTTTTTTTATTTTTTAGTTGATCCTTTAAACTACTTGAGTATGAGCGTTTATGGCTTTGTGTGAGTTTCATTTCGTTTCATTTTTTTTCTTTTCTTTTCCCCCTTCTGTGGTTTCGTTAAATATTCTATCTGTTGCGGCAAATGTCATATAAAGTTACAAGTTGTCAAGCCTTCATATGAAAAAAACAAAAAAAAAATTTTTTCCATAAAAACGAAACAACGAAGGCACCGAAGAAAGAAAATAAGAAGAGAAGTACAAGAACAAAAAATGAAAATGTGAAAAACACCATGTCACTGTATATATATGTAAACACTGCTAAAATATTAATATGACACGGTAATTCTTGAGAAAATATTAAGAAAATTAAAGAAAAATGCATACGACAAACATAGTCGTACCTACACAGGATCGAAAGGCTCTCCAAACAACAGCTACTACTGGGCTACACTCATGCATATAAATTTCTAATGTGTATGGTTTTAAATTACTTTCGATATTGGACTCGGGAGAATTAAACGTATTTTTTTGTTAAATTGATAATGTATTGTGTAGTGTTACAGCTCTAACAAAAGTTGTCTTAGTTAATTGTAAAGAAAAGAAATTTTTGAAAGAGTTATCGCAAGGAATTAGTTTTCTGTACCTACACTCCTTACATAGAATTCCAGGAATTCCAGACATTTTTTACAAAGTCATGTAGGGAAGCATATCAACTAAAATACAAGAAAAAATATGAAACATACATATGTATGTACATAATTGGTCATAACAAGCCTTCAGTCAGATTTGCGCCCTATCTTCTCATACTACTCATGTTGTGTTTATTAATTTTATAAAGGATCCGCCAAATAACTTTGTTTTTGAAAATGCTTTAAAAAAAAACTACTGAAAATTTTCTCAAATTACTTTTTTTTATTTGAAAGTACAATCCTTCCAAATAATTTCATTCAAATGGCTGCCTCGGCTGGCCATGCAGTAGCCTACACGATCCGTCCAGTTTTTAAACACATTATCGATTGTGTGCAGCTGTATCTCACCAATGGCTTCACGAATATTGTCCTTTAAAGCGTCAATTGTCTCTGGCTTGTCGGCGTAACACTTATCTTTGACGGCACCCAACAAATAATATTCCAACGGTGTCAAATCGCAGGCCCGAGGTGGCCAAACGACATCAGCTCTGCGGCTGATAATGCGATCTTCAAAAACAGGGCGCAAAACATCGAGTGTAGCTTCGGCTGTGTGGCACGTAGCGCCGTCCTGTTGAAAACAAATGTTGCCAATATCCTCCTCTTCAATTTTTGTGAACAAAAGTTTGTTCAACATGGCCCGATAACGATCGCCATTGACTGTAACGGCCACTCCTTGCTCATTTTCGAAGAAAAAATGGCCCAATTATGCCTCTGGAACAAAATCCGCACCAAACAGTGACTCGTTTTGGGTGCGTCGGCTTCTCAATGTATGCGTGCAACAATTTTGCTTGTTTACATACCCGCCAAGATCAAAATGAGCATCATCTGAAAAGATGATTTTTTTTTTGCCAAAATCGGTATCTTCTGGTGTAGGCTACTGCATGGCCAGCCAAGGCAGCCATTTGAATAAAATTATTTTCCATTATTAACCGGAAGGATTGTACTTTCAAATAAAAAAGAAATTTGAGAAAATATTCAGTAGTTTTTTTTTCTTTGAAGCATTTTAATAAAAAAAAAATTATTTGGCGGACCCTTTACATGAGTGATGGAACCTACAGTTTTTAAAGCCATTTCCGAACGACAGATTCTTGAAGAAACTTTTTTGAAATTTTATTAACTCTCAGAGTTTATGCCAAAAATCTGCTGAGAGGAAGTCGCCCAAAAATGTTCTTTTCATATTTCGTTCATATTTCGTCTGACGTCTATAGACCTGGGTTTTGAACCAACTTCATAACGAGATGTCTAGGAAATTTGTATGATACTCATGCGCCGCCAATAATGGAAAACTATTCACTGATAAACCAGAAACAATGGCATTTAGAAACAATGGTATTAGTTGGGGCATTATAAGAGATGATTGGTATCAAGTAGACGTAGTCGCCATCAACTGTGGCAATTATCCTTTTGCGGCAGGAGTTGAGGACAGGAATGTAATCGGCTGCCAATTTTATAAGATTGGATCTCTTCTGCTTGAGTAGAAACTTCTTATTTTCTACAATGTCGAGTGGATGGTTTTCCAAGATCCTGATGTATTCAGTCATTGCATCCTTTACAGTCTGCTGCTATAGTATAGTAAAAGATGTTTGATATCATCTGGACTTTATTTACATTAACTCCGGAAATTATCCTCTTGCGATAGGAGTTGAGGACAGGATTGTAATCGGGTGTCAGTTGTGCAACAGTCAGTTGTGCCTGAGTAGAAGCTTCTTATTTTCTACAATATCGAGCGGATGGTCTTTCAGGACCCTGAGGTATTCAGTTATTCAATCCTTTACTGTCTGCTGATATAGTAGTTTGTAGGTTTGAGTGATTTCTGGTCAACAATGGCTGTCTAGGATCTTGTGAAAATACCTTCCGGCAGATTGAAATCGCCGTAGTCTAGTAGATAGTGAGTTGGCTTATTAGATGAGAGATCACGGTTCAAACCTCAGGTCTTATATCCCCAACACAATGAAATATGAACGAAATATTTCTTTGGCGACTGTCTCTCAGCAGATTGCTGGCAAAATCTCCGAAAGTAAGTAAAATTGCCATGACAACTTTCTCAAAAATCTGTCGCTCGGAGTCGACGTATCGTGTATGTATGTATATTGCCAGAAGTATCTGGGAGTAGGTCTCCTGTGATAGAGTGATAAGGAAGGTTCCATGCCATTGGAATTGCTTGATTAATAAAGAGTTTTGTAATCAGACGTATTTGCTCAAAGAGATGGTTAATGCTAACCATTTTGACACAAATAGTGGCGATCCTGAGTCCAACCTTTTTCGGTTTGAAGCTCCTACCATTTGATGCCGCTTAGAAAGGGAATCCAAACAGGTGATGCATTGAATAGCTAGTAAGTACTTTAGGTTTAGTTAAATCGAAGTGTCAGCTCTTTGATTAACAAAGCACACTTAAGCACGCATAGCGGCCCGTTGTGATGCCACATAAAAGCGCTGTCTACATACTAACCGAATTCAACCAAACTCGAGTTGGTATCCGAGTAAGTTGACTAGCGCAGGGTGTGCACATTAAAAGCACGACTACCCTCTGCTGGAAACCAGCCTGAAAGTAGTTTAATAAGCGAGGGCACATCCTTAATGGCAATGGATGATAACTTCGTTAAGCTGACAAGGAATGGAGAGCCAAATAACTTAAATCTGCACCTCGTAAGAGATGGGCATTAACAATTTCGTTTTGTTCGAAATGTCTGACCTGAGGTTTAAACCGTGCCTTAAGGTATTAGACATTACCTACTAAAATACGGTGACATTTTTATATTTATATGACGTTTATTATCAGAGTATGTTTGTGTATTTTATTATGGTCGGAAATAAAATCCTTAAGATTTATTTCATATTTTTTACTGTTAGTTTTAATAGTTTTTCAATTTTATTACAAAAGGCGCCAGTGTTCAAAATTTTCGTGGAATTAACTTTACTTAGCATAATACCTGTCATAATTTTTTTTTCTATAGTAATGCGAAGTATAATGCCTTAGCACTGTAAGCGCTAATACCTTCTCTTAAAAGTTCCTCCAATAAAAATAACACGTTTGCTGCATGGGTGGTATTAATTGCCAGAGTGTTCCACTCACCTCGATACTTTTATTTTTATTATCAGCGCCTATTTAAGTTATTTGTTTATTAAAGATTTATTTCATATTTAAAGTGTCAAATTTTGACAATTAAAGTCACAAAATTTTATTACTTTTGGCGCCAGTCCTCACGATTTTCTTGGAATTATCCACACTTAAAACACTTTTCATTCATAACTTTTTTTTAATCATAAATTATTATTATTTTCCACAGAATCATAAAAATGTCAATTGAATAATTAAAATTATTCAGAGGTAAACCCTAGGCGCCTATTTCGGTGGCGGTTTTCTTATCACTAACCACGTTTTCCTCCAGTAGTAAATAGTTTTATAACGGATTTCTATTTTTTTATTCGAAATATTTTGATTTCCTCTCGTAATTAGTTAAGATTTATTGACAATTATTGTCCAAAAAAAATAACAAATAATTCTTGGAAAATTTAACTAAACTTTCTCTTTAAGTAGGTTAAACAAATTTAATAATTATAAACGGATTACAGCACAACGCTGACCGTGTAGCATGACTACAAAGAAAATATCGATATAATGTGCCCAACAGGCAACCGGTCAAACTCCAGGTCAGACATCTTCACCAAACCAAGTTTAAAAAAACATTTCTTCGTCGAATTCCTCTCAGCAGATTACTGGCAAAAATTCTGAGAGCAAATAAGACTGTCATGAAAAAGTGTCTCAAAAATCTATCGGTCTGAGTCGACCAGGCCACTCACACAACATAAGTGGTGTGAAAAGCTAGGCCGTAATCCTAACTAAAAGGTAGTAATACGTATGTATTTGTGAAGGCCTGTAGATATATGTCTGAAGAAGACCATGCCGAACAGGTTTATGTAGAGCTATGTAAAAAAAGTGCTGAAAAGGAAAACCTTGTATTAATTTGACATATTTTTTGATTTTTGGAATTTTCTTAGAATGTCAATTGCTTTCTATGAAGCTTCATTTAAGGTAAAGGCACAATTTGAAAATTAGGTTAGGTTAGCGGATAGCTTGCAGTTCACTTGGTGGCTCATATGACCTATTGTGTTATCCAATGTGAGGTATGCCCCCTTGTCATGATGGGCGGTGGTGGGTATGAACTATTCCGAACTCTGGATGCATCCGACCAGTTCCCTCATTAGCGCGTTCACCACCATTACCAGACCTTTAAATATTCTGTCACTCAAAAACCTATGAAGTCTGTTCTGAAGTGCAGGGCACTAACATAAAGCTGTTGTAATGATTCCGTTTCTTAAACGTCCTCGCAGCTCCTGTAGTAATCCTTGTCAGCGAAACTGAAAATAGCGCTGTATTCCGTTAGAATTCCTATTAGATTATGAGCCGATCTTTTGTCGAACTCAAGTAGTTCTTTTGGTTTCCCTGCTGTCTACAGCAGTTTTGAAATTCGGCAACCAGGTGATGTTGGACTACCAATGGTTAGTTGAATTCCATGCTGCTTTTTCCAATTTGAATAAGTATTCTTGTAGGGGTGCACATCGTTGGTCTCATGTAAAAAGGCCCTAACACACACTTTTTTCGAAATTAATTTTTTTTGTGATTCCAATGCATTTAACACAAATACACGTTGGAATCATAAAAAAATCAATTACGAAAAAAATTTGAGTTAGGGCCTTTTTACACGAGACCAACGATATGTACATCCCCTCTATCATCTTCTTCTCAGACATTTCCGATCACATCCGTTCCAGTTTGTCCGCTTTTTCTTTCACTTTAAAAATTAAGTCTGCAGCGAATTTTTGTGTTACTAAAGGTGTAGTAAATAGTATTTTGGTTTTAAATAACCCCCACAGCTTAAATGCTAAAACGCAAAACGAATTTTTATAACGTTTTCGCGACTTTCCAGAGAAGGCAGAAGAGAACAAGAACTTAACAATTCCAAAAAGATCTGTTTAATAAAACTTCTTCTGAGTTTTACTGCCGAATATTATGTTAATTCTATCGAACTGAGTAACATACAGTGAGTGTCAAAAGAAACTGTACACTAAGGATAAAATTCTATCACTCACCAAACTCAACTTTTACCACATAAGGAGAGTGCCCGAAGAAATTTGTATTTCGAATATTTTTTTTAATGTACAGTTTTTTTTTTTGAAGCTCACTGTATGTATGTATGCCAATATTTTATTCCAATACATTTCATTACAAATAGCAAAACAATAATACTTTAAAAATACATACAGTACAGTACAGTACTGTATAAAACACCACAATTCTACATGATTATAATAATTATATGTACGTGTAGAATATTTAATAAAAAACAATTGTTCATACACACACACACAAATATATGTCCAGTTTGAAATATGTATGTATCGTTCATTTTATTTGTTATTCAAATATTTATGAAATAATTTATTGTTTATTTTAAATACAAAATATTTCTTTGTTTGTTTAATTTCTAATAAAATATTTATGTGTGAATTATATTTCGTTTCTCGTTTCCCATTTTATTTTATTTTTTTTTGTGTTCTACAAAGAAAATTATTAACCCTTATGGAAGGTATTTGGGACTTAATATGCAAAAATTTTACATGAAAATGCATATCAAGTAGATTTGAATCATTATTTTGCATTTTTTGCTTGTTAAAAACATGAAAGTGGGTTGAAATGTTGCATAATTCGAATCAATTAATCGATTTTTCTTGAGCGGTTTTTTATAATTTACAATTTAGTCTCTATTTGCCGTTTCCGTCTGCTGCCATGCATATTCCAATCTATGGCTTGCCTTGTAATATTATCAGTAGGTTTTCTGAAAGTATGGTCGATCCATTCCTATTTTCACTTTCCACTTTCGAGGTTTACGTGCTGATGTATCAGTTTGTTATCCTCACTGATTAGCATTACAGGGGTATTTTTCTTAGGCAGTTATTCATGAATTGAGTTTAATATACTCAGTTTCGTTTACTGCGACATGCCATTAGATTTCCACACAAGTTTTAAAGTTCCGAATGTATGCTTGGCTTTTTTGACTCGCGAAGTATTCTACCCAAGTAGCAATAGTGTCTGTCAACCTCCGGTACAAATTTGTCTATTACTAGGAGGTATTCAGTATTTGTTAAGCTAATGCGCATAAATTTTTTCTGATGCTGAATTTTAATCCGACTAGAATTATCTCTTTCTAAGCTTGCATCAGTTTTGTTTCAAATACTTCAGGATACGTCAGAGGCAAGAGATATATGTGGTCTGAATAATTCAAATCTTTAAGTCTACCTTGTAATCCTTAGGTGAAGTCGGTTAAAAAAGTACAGAGTAATGTCAAAGGCACACAGCCTTATAAGTAGTAGCCGTACTAGTAATAGCAGTAGCGGTAGCAGTGCTAGAAGAAGTACTAGTTGTAGCAGCAGTAGTTGTAGTAGTAGTAGCAGTAGCAGTACTAGTATTAGTAGTAGTAACAGTAGTAGTAACAATAGTAGCAGCATCATTACTAGTAGCAGTACTAGTAGTAGTATAGCAAGTAGTATACTAGTAGGAATAGCAATAGTAACAGTAGCAGTGCTAGTAGTAGTAGTATCAATAGTAGAAACAGCAGTACTAGTAGCAACAGTAGTAGTAGTAATAGCAGTAGTAGTAGTAGTAGTAATAGCAGTAGTAACAGTAGCAGTGGTATTAGCAGTAATAATAGCAGTAGTTTTTTTCTACGCTGAGGAGGAGTAAATGTACCTAACCGTACCGTAGGGGTAGTAGCAGCAGTACTAGTAGCAGTGATACTAGTAGCAGTAGGAGTACTAGTAGTAGTAATAGCAGTAGTAACAGTAGTAGTAGCAGCATCGGTAGTAATAGTAGTAGTCGTAATAGCAGTAGTAACAGTAGAAATGCTAGTAGTAGTAGTAGTATTAGAAGTAGCAATAGTAGTATTAGGCGGTATTGCACAAAACAATCCAACCAGAATTAAAATATATACTAGGAGGTTAAGGAGAACATACAGCGATATATCCCATCATAATTTAACGTGTCATGCCATCTTAAAGTCTATATATGTGAGATGGAACAGTGGAACCTATAACACTGACCAGTTCAAGTTGCCCGCTTAACTTTTCGTCTCTTTTAATTTTGGCTGCATGTTGCAGATTTTGTGCAAGAGAAGACAAATATTATCTCTATAATCCAAGTCCTTTAGTTGGCATAAGGGACCCCATGAAATTCCTCTTTTCTTCAAATAGATATATTCGATATAAAGCTTCGTAGTTGTACTCCAAGCTTTGTTGGAAATGGTTGAGCATTGTTGTGAAGAACTGAACTTCTCCCATCTATGAGCAGTAGGCCTCAGGTCTAATAAGCCTCTACGGCTATTACTGGTAATAACTCTCAGCGTAAAATAAAATTGCCATGAATACCGTTTTTTCATTGTGTCATTTAGAGTTGACATTAAACATGGATAAAATTAACACACCCACACACAGAACATGCCCGCAATGGGTTAAGCCAATTAGTCAGAGTGTATCTTGAACATATTAAATATTCAAAATAAAGTTGACACTAAATTGGAATATTAATGAACTTCTAACGACCACAAACAAACATTTCAACACCTCAATATGTACATATGTATGTATTTAGAATGGCATAAATAGACTAAATCATCATCGTTGTCATTGTCGAAAGCAACGTTTGCGATGACTATGACGATGACAATGATAATGATGATGATGATGATCAAATTGCTGATGATTTTCAGATGATAAACATCATTATAGTCTTTGTCAACGAGCGTATCATCATTACAAATAAAAGTGTTGATTGGTATTGTTCAAGTGTGATGTGTGATGTGATGTTTCTGTGTTAAACAATGGCAACAATTCATTGTGTTTGCAACCAATAGCAGCAGCAAGCAAGAACAGCAACAGCAATAATAAGAAAAGGTGTCATGTACCTTTAAATGTGCATATAAAACTTATTTACGAGCATTTCTCTCTCTTTCGAACTATGTATGTACGTGTGTTTTTGTTATTATTGCTTTGGCTGAATATTGTTGTTAAGTTGATGGGTAGTTGTAGTTGTGTTTGCTATTTGCTATGCCTATACATACATAAATTCCAAATTGCTACCACTTTTGCCTTGTATTTTATTTACATTTTCTGTTTTCTATTTGTCTGTCTGTTTGTCTGTCTGTCCGCATTGTCTGTCTGTTTTGTTGCCATCTATGCCTGTACCTTTTATGCCTGCTGCTATTATGCCTGTGTGCTATCGTTAGCGTCAATGTTGCTTGGTGTACTCCTTTGGTAGTTCTGTGCCTATTTAAGTGACTGCTTCCTCTCTGCCTCTGCTTGGTTTTTATAATTTTTTCCCTACACTGTTGCTCTCTCTATTCGTGTGTTTTCTTTGGCTAAATATGAATTTATTTAAGACTTTAGTTTTTGACATTTTAATATTTGTAAGACATTGTTTAGGAGACGTCACACAAGTCGTCAATGATTAAGACTCTACTTGGCAATGAGTGAATCGATCAGTGCTGTTTGTATGACGACTATATGTTGGTTGGTTGGTTGGTTGGGTTTTGTTTTCAAAAGTTAGTTTTTTTTCTTTTTCTGTATTTTTCTATCATTGTTTATGGCATCGTAAATGTGTCAAAATTTGTAATCAACAGAATATGAATTTAGAATGAGCTGCACTTAACAATAGCAATGGTATGACAGTGGGACAGTATAGTATAAAAATTCGTAAAAAACCAGCAATAAGATCCCATACATTTTTAGAATGACGATACCATCAATACAGGACCTTAAGTTTTCCAAAAGATTTTTTTCACTTTTTATAATAATTCGTGTGATGATAAAACGGTACGATACGGAATGCTACGGGGCATGACTGTTCAACTGCCTTAATTAGACTACTCTATTATACTACTATTCCACGCTTGTTTTACAAGGCTGTTCAATTTCGTTGGCAGCTGGATGGTGCGATCAATGTTGGTAGAATCTGCTGGATTCAATAAGCTAAAGTATGGCAAAAAGGGAACTGGTGCTCTTCTGTCCTTAAATCGCTTGGGCAACCGTCATCTTATTGAAACGCTTGACACTCCCCAAAATGACTTCTGCTGGAACTTGGGGGTCTAAGCAGGAGGAAAAGACTAAAAGCTTTATACTCCTTTAGTAGAGGGATAGTTCTGTGGTATACTTTGGAGAGGGGCACTTTTCTGACCTATGAGATGTGAGACCGTGGTCTAGTAGGTAGTGTGTTGACTTATTAGACGAAAAGCCAGGCCAGACATCAAAATAAAATACAAAAAGGATTTCTTCGGCGACTTCCTCTCAGCAGATTTCTGGCAAAAACTCTGAGAGTAAATAAAATTGACATGAAAAAGTTTCTTAAAAATCTGTCGTTCGGAGTCAACTTTAAACTGTAGGTCCCGCCACTCATGGATAAAATTAACACACACAACATAAGTGGTGTGAGAAACTAGGTCGTAATCCTGACTGAAGGGTTATTATGACCAATTATGTATGCATGTATGTATGTATGAGAAGTGAGACCACGGTCAGTCATCAACAAAATGAAAAATTAAAAAAATATTTCTTAGACGACTTCCTCTCTCTAGATTTCTGGCAAAAACTCTGAGAGTAAATAAAAATTGTCATGAAAAATTTTGTAAAAATACTGTAGGTCCCTCCACTCATATATAATAATAGCATGCATAACATATGTGGTGTGAGAAGCTAGGTCGTAGTCCTGACTGAAGGGTTATTATGACCAATTATGCATGTATTTATGTTTGTATAAATCGAAAGCTGACAGTAGTACAGAAAAATTTAGAGAAGCTCAGAGGAACAGCAGAATAGATCAAACATCACTGGATAGGCCTGGAAGTTCCTGGCAAGGAGGAAGAGATGATTGGAAAGGTATAGCGCAGTCTTTTCTTAAAACTTTTGCTAAGTAATTATCGACGAAATAATGGCAGAAATCGAGAGCATGAGTATGGCGGCATTATGGAATTAGGCAACAGTCCTATAAAAATAGTCCTTCAACGGACAAGCGGACGTGTACTTGTCAATTAAGGCAAGTACAGTACCCGGATGTCGAATTGACCCATTGTACAAAAGGTAAAATATTGAGTAATTTCTGGAGCAAACAATGACGAATAAGGAAAGGGGGGTTATGAATGACAACAATGTATGAAAAAAGGTCATGGACAAACCAGAGTGAAGTTTTGCAAACGATGAAATAAATTAGATGCACCAGTTGAGGAAACATCAAGGTAATTATTCGTTATAAGCTTTTATAACTTGGTAAAACGATTAATTCTAATCTCTAGAATTCGAATAATGGCAGTCGCCGTAGTCTAGTAGGTAGTTTATTGCCGAGCCCGTGGTTCAAGCCGTCTCAGCGGGGGCTTGAACAAAACGAAATATAAAAAAAAACAATTTGCGCGGCGACTTCTGTTTGCCAGTCTTGTGGCAAAATCTCTGAGTGTAAATAAAATTGCAATGAAAAGTGTCTCGAAACTCTATCTATAGGAGATGACTGGTTGGCTTATTAGATGCAAGCCCGTGGTTCAAAGTAGCATCGGCTACTCGAACAAAACGAAATATGAAGGAATATTTCATTTTCGGGTTCCTTTCAGGAGTCTTCTGGCAAAAACTCTGAAAGTAAATAAAATTGCCATGAAGAAGTTTAGTAAAAATCTTTTGTTCGGAGTCGACTTTATTCATTTACAAAATTAACACACCCAACAGAAGTGATGTGACAAGCTAGGTCGTAATCCTGACTGAAGGATTGTACTAACCAATAATGTATGTATCAGAGATCAGCAATGAACCATTTTATCGGTACTCATAACCACTCATGAAATTTTGAATATAAGTGAGTCAACAGTATTGAAATTTAATTACTCTGATTCATTAGTATTCCCTACAACGTTGATTTATAAGTACAGGTTGCAATGAGTATGCGTACAACGTTGTCATCAAACTCATACCATTCGAAATATGTTTGATTCATGAGCCTACTCATTTCGATTCATAAATTTAGAAAAATACTTATAATACTCATAAATGAATCGAGTGAGAAAAAGACAGAGCAGCAAGCAGAGCATACACACAACCTTTTAGTGAGTATTGCAGTGTTCGTACGCGAATCATACTTATTTTGTGATTCTTGTAAATGTTGAGTTATGGAGAGTCGAAATCAACAACATCATACGTATGAATATGATGAGTACTTCAAACTTTGAATGTGAGTAGAGGTTCCATGATATTAAAATAAATATGAATGCGTATAAGTATCAGAAATTATGTGTATGATTCGATTCTACTGATCTCTGGTATGTATGTATGGATTTTTTATCGCTTAAGGTGTTATTTGGCTAGAATTTGTTTTTTTTGTTCTTAAATATTTCCCTTATTGTACCACTGTACATATTTATGTATTATATTTGCTATTTATTTTTATTTATTTTCTTATTCATTTTCAATTATCGTATACCCTTTGCTTATTTTAAACTGTCCATAATTTAAATTCAATAATTTTTTTCTTTCGATATTCTTTATTCAGAAAGTAACTTTAAACTTTAAATAATTAAAATAATCATAAATTATTTAATTTAATGATCTTTTAACAATGTATCCTTTCGTTTGTGTGTGTCTGTCTGCCACAATACATAATTCATAAATTTCTGGAAAATTGTTTTCTTTGTTGTTTTTGTTAATAATTTTAAAAAATATTTTTATGAGTTGCTTTTATAATCAAAAGTCACATTAACTTGTCGCCTGTGTTGGCGTGCCAATTTTATAATTTCATTCATAAAAACTTTAGTATAAATTTCAGTTTTTTTTTCTTAATTTTTTTTTAATTTTTTTTTTTTATTTTTTTATTTTAAGAACAATAAATAGCCAGTAAAGATTTTTAAGTTTTTTTTTGTTGTTTTTAAGGGGAGTTTTAATTTTGTCACCTTTTTTTTGTTTTTGCTGGTATGGACGTTTAGTTTATAGCCATGATGTCTGTAAAATAGTCGTTAAATGTCATTACTTTTCTCGGGTTTTAATTTTAATATACTTTTCCAACGTTTGTTGCTGTTGTTGTTAAATTTTTTATTGATCTATTGATTTATTTATAAAGAGACCCGTACAGAATGCAAAATTTTTTATTTTTAAAAATAAAATTTCGTTCGATTTTTATGGACAAATTTTTATGGCCATTTCATGACACCATGAAACTACCGTATTTGCTTAAAACTCTTCCGATTTGATGATGGAAAAGTTAATGAAATGATTAATGGCTTACAACGTCTACAGTTTAACACCGAATAAAAATAAAAAATAAAAAAAAATAAAAATCCTGTTTCGTATGCCAAGGGAAGTGCAGCAGACATTAAACTAAACTTTGCCCCTTTATTACAGGAAAAAAAAACAACAACGGACAACCAAATATGACACATGAAAAGAAGAAAATAATAAGAAAATATGTAACATACGACACCTTAGACATATTGACAGTCTTGCAAGACAATCGCCCATTCAGCAAGAGTGACATGAAAATTAAAAACTTTATTTTATTTGTGTCCCTCTGCTACTAACCAGGATTAATAGAAAGACTCTTTGCAAGCAATCATAGTATTTGCCTGCGAAAAGAGAAATGTTTACTGACTGTCTACACGACAGCTATTTCCATTCGATTTGTCCAGCAATAAACTTCCGTTTGGTATAATAATTGCAAAATTTCTCACTCCAATCACGTAAAAATAAAAATAAAAAAATTTGCTTAAAAATGTATTAAAGCAGCACAATTTATTTCATTGGCTTTAATTTTTATTCAATTTACTCAACGTTAAGTCATATGGCTCTAACGCAATGTGGTTGATAAATAAGTACCCAAGCAAACAACGACTGTGCAGTTTACCCTACATTACATATGGGCAATTCAAACGACTTTGTATCGTGTATGTTGTATTGAATACATTTGTTTGTTTGTGAACGCTCAATGCTATGCTGTATTGTGTATCTCGTGGCATTCAAAATATCTGATAGCCCGAAACCAACACAACTTTTTAAAAACATATGAAAACATATACACATTTATTTCATTCACACAATTTGATAGCACGAAGCCAATACAACTTTTAAAAACATTTGTGGGCAATTCACACGACTTTGTATCGTGTATGTTGTATTGAATACATTTGTTTGTTTGTAAACGCTTAATGCTATGCTGTATTGTGTATCTCGTGGCATTCAAACAATTTGATAGCCCGATACCAACACAACTTTTTAAAAACATATACACATTTTTTTCATTCAAACAATTTGATAGCACGAAACCAATACAACTTTTAAAAACATATGGAAAAAATATGTATAAGTGTATCGGATTTTTATATGAAAAATATCAACAACAATCATAAACTGTTGTATGTTCTTCCAACAATATAATGAATACAACGATACAACGGCTTGTGTGAATTGACCAATAATTTGGTTTACGACAGTTAAAAAAATTCCCAAAGTGAAGGCAATTTTTATTTGTGTTGGTAGAAGACTAGGTCGAAATCCTGACTGAAGGGTTGTAATGACCAATTATGTGTGTATGTATGTAGATACATTTACACGTACATAATTCGTCATTAAAACCCTTCAGTCAGGATTACGACCTAGCTTCTCACACCACTTATGTTGTGTTTGTTAATTTCTATACATGAGTGGCGGGACCTACAGGTTTAAAGTCGGTTCCGAACGACAGATTATTTTTATTTACTCTCAGAGTCTTTGCAAGAAGTCTGCTGAGAGGAAGTCGCCTAAGATACATTTTTTCATATTTGCGTTTTGATGCCTGACCTAAGGTTTGAATCGTGGCCTTGCGTCTAATAACCCAACACTCTGCCTACTAGACTACGGCAACTACAAATATTTCAAATATTATTTCATGTAAATATTGCCCACAACTACTCATAGGCTAAAGTTTTATCTTCCACGTCTAAAATTTTTTGCGGGTTGTCACTGTACCTAGAAGACTTTTCGTATCCCCACAAAAATTGTGTAAACGAGCCATACCTCATCATCTTGACGGTCAGTGGACTGCTGAAAAACTTGAAATTTATTGTTTACCCAGGTTAGGTTAGTGTGGTAGCTTCATACCAAAAGCTCACTTGAGCACGCATAGCTGCCCGTTGTGACGCCACAGGTGAACGAAGTTCCTATACTGACCAAGTTCCCCCGAACCCAGGAGGGGTCAGCGCAAGATCTGCATATTGTTTACTCAACACGCCCCTCAATTGATTTATGATATCGCGTGTCGTGTGTCAAGCGGCACTGCCTTGTTAAAACTATAAGTCAACCAAACCTAATTCTTCCATTTTGGCAAAAATAATCCCCTGATATTTTGCTCTAGGGCGCATAAAGTTGCGGCTTTTAGCGTTCTTTAAGGAGTACAGTCAAATGATTCATTTTTATTTTTTAATAAAGTATTTCGATCCACTCGTTATTAAGGCAGAATTGAATTTCGACAAGCCCCGTTGGCCATTCCTTTCGCACTGCTGCTGGAATTGCTCTTAGTGTTGAATGCCTTCCCCAACGAAATCCATGGCACGATATGAAGATTTGCGAGGTGCCTGCGAATAAAAATTCAGCCTACAGGAAAATATCGCATTGTTGAGGATTACAAAAAGAGAGGAAGGATAGTAACAAGTTCTTTCAGCGACAAAAAAAGACACAACATGTCAGAGAATCGAGTCGTGTAGAGGTGAGAAAGAAGCTGAAAACATAATGACAGAAAGGATCAAGTGCGCAAAATCGCCTACAATGAAGAAGCAGTAACTAGGATACAGATTCGCAAAGGATGTTGACGTTGCGCCTTTGCAAAAAAATGATAACAAAACAATATAACGACAACAGTATGGAGATTCCGTCACATAGCCATTACGGGACCAAAGTCGTAATAATTTTAAAAAACTAAGGCTGCTAATTATGATTGCATACCCGCTGTATCTAGACCCGCTCTATCGAGGGTGCAAGCATAAGCTTTACTTCTAGAATACCAGTAAAAGTAATACGTACGCCCGATGCCTGGAACCTCAATGTCCTCTGTTCTGTTCTGAAAATGCGAAATCACACAATATGTGCTAGCTACACTGATACAAGGTTTCCTTTTCCTTACACGCTGTTAAGAACATAATGTGGACCTACTCACCTTAGGCTCTGTTTGGATGTTATTAGTGCGGCTTCAGACATGTTAAGGCCACCATTAACCACTATCCACCACTATTAACCACTATGACTACGGAAAAGGCGCATGATAACGAAGTCTACACCCACTATAGCTATAAAGCAGCATTCGGTATACCTTTAATGGATAGCCTTAATACCCCAACGTCTGAGGTCAATTTCTTAACGAAATTGATAAGGCTGTGCTGTGTTAAGCAACACATAATGGTGGAATAACAGACCCTTTTTAATATGGCGCAGATATTCAAAAAAAAGTGATCTCTTACACACTCCATAGTATGTGTTCTGTAAAGGACTAGGGTTCATCCCAATGGCTCTACCTCTTACAAAAGTGTCCAGTTGTTTCCTTACGCCGACGACATGGTCATCATGGGGTTTACCTCTCTCTCGGTAAATCCCACACACCACTGCCTCAGAAAAATACTGTTGAATGGGAGTCTGTCTACATGAATCTGGCAGTGAATGAAGGCAAAATAAAGCACATGTTGTCCCTCAAGTAGGGTCTTGTTGTGTATAGAATTGCAGTTTAATTTAGACGGAAGGAAATGTTTCCACGAGATAAGTAGAGGATCAGCAGATGTCTACTATTTCTTTGAAGAATTAAGTTGAAGAAGCGTATGATCGATTGGTTTGACCAAGTGGCAAAACGTGCGCAAAGCAGAGACGCTTTCAAAAAAGTTCTCAGGCGGCTCAAAATACAACAAATAGGTTGTTAAAGTCAATTAAGTAAACAAGTTGGTCTGTAACTTATTAGATGATGTGTTGTTGATGTTAGTCTTCCATTCCCTCGACTCTCAAGTGTGCTATCCAAGAACAAAGCACTTGCTATTCATACAGTTCAGTTGGATAACAAACTAAATCGAGGCGTAATTCAATATGTGGACGTATTGATAAACGCTTTGAGTATCTGCTCAGAAATTGGAAGAAGATATAGAAGGCAGATTAGCCAAGGCAAAGAAATTGTATCAAACTCTTATAAAATTTTAGATTTCATCAAACATTTCGAATCAATTCAAAGGTAAGGTTGCTGGCAGGAACGTGAAATCTAGCACAGTGAGGAAACGATTTGCATAAAGCACTGGCGGAGCCATAACATCGGAATATTCTGGCCGACCAAGACCATAGTATTTGAATTTTTGTTCAAATAAAATTGGTAAGGGACAGACCTTTTGCAAGCAATCAAATACAACCGCCAAGATTTTATAAGACCTAAAGGACTTGCAAATATATGGAAAAGTTGAATTGAATATGCATTGAGAGTGTGGGAAAGTTCTGTTATGCTGCCCTATGTTCCACCACGTATCGGAGAACTAAGTATTCCCTGTTCTAACGCAAAAATCCAGTACATACGGCGATACATTGCTTCACATTGTTATTCACATAAAAGCCATGCGAGCCCGTTCAGGATACTTAAAATTTAAGCAACTGGCTGTTACACCTGCTGCAATCATAAAATTTGTTTTTATTTCATTTGAGCTTGAAAGAAGAAAAAAAAAAACAAAACCCTCCTGAAAGAAATTCTGTTTCTGTATGTCTCATGTTTTATTGTGAACTTTGGCTTCATGTAGTATTTCGTTTGCTTTTATTTTTTTTATTATTATTGTTGCTGTAGAGCACAAGTTATACTCCAGAGTTACATGAAGGCTCCATTTATATTTGAAATACGGCCACCGTTAACAGGAGCATCAAGCAACAACGGTAGCATTTACCTGTAAAACGAAAAGAAATGAAAAAAACATTCTCTCGTACAAATACAGACATTTTCAAATAAATATTTAATTTGAATGCGTTTTCATTTCGTATTCAACAATATGGTTGGATTTTTTTTGTATGGCCAATAACACGTTCCCTCGTTTCATACTCGTTTGTAATAAATTCCTTTGTTTGTTTCATTTTGTACGTTTATGCCTTCTTGTTCTGGGTTTTTGTTCTTTCATTCTGGCTTTTTTTTCTCATTTCGATGTTATTAAAGAAGAATGAAACTACCACACACATAAGAGATGTGAGAATTGCGAAAAAAAAATGAAAAAGATTTTTTCGGCATTTATACTATGTTTGATACGCGCTCTTAATGTAATTGTACCTGGTAGTCGGAGGCCAGCATTTACAATATATTTGAACTTTGTAGCTGGTCTTACAAAGTGGCGTTTTTTGTGCATACCAAATCTAGGCAATCAGAAAACGGAGGTTGATAAATGTTGGAAAGCATTTTACAAGCGTGCTAAGGTACAATACACAGGACATTATCTATTGGACCCGAAGCACAGAAAAGCCCAGTTTGAAAAGGCTGGTAATACTGATTGTGTTCTTACGATTTGTTGAAACCTACAAATTAAAGTCGACTCCGAAAGACTGATTTTTTTTTAAGAAACTTCTTCATGGCAACTTTTTATATACTCTCAGAGTTTTAGCCAGAAATCTGCAGTGTGGAAGTCGAAGAAGAAATATATTTTTTTATATTTCGCTTTAGTTCGAGATGTCTTAGCTGGGGCTTGAACCGTGATCTCACGCATAATAAACTTAAAATTAATACACACGACATGATTGGTATGTTGTGTGGTTGTAATTTGTATGGTTGTAATTTGTATGGTTGTAATTCTGACTGAAGGGTTGTAGTAACCAAGTGAGTAGTAAGTGAGATCTATTAATGGGGCTGCGGGTATGATGGTAGAAAATCAATTGTACCCGTAAAAGTGACCTTTTTGAGCGCATTACGGCCTGGACCTATCATTGGGCCACATTTTTTTCAAAAAATACGATAAAAACCGCAGTCACCATCAATCAGAGTGTTATGACATTATGAAAACCAACATTTTTGGCCTGTGTGAATTGGATAATATACGGTTTCAACGATATGGTGCCTAAAGCCAGAGTTTTTGCCAAAGCACTGCTGAAAGGAGGTCACCAAAGGTCGCAGTTCGAGATGTCTGTTGTAAGGTTCGAACCACGTACCTACGTCTAATAAGCCAACACATTATCTACTACAGTGGCTTCAATAGTAAGAGGACAGGAACATATGTGGACCGTTGGTGTACAGATCATTCAATCCAAGACATTGATAATGCTTATTTATGACTGATGGCCAGCGTCGTTCTGAAAAAAATATGAAAAAATTTCTCCAGTAGACCAACATCCAGACTTCTTTAAAGTGAATTGCTATTCATGTTACTCGATGGTGGATCGACGGCGGCTTGCTATTCTTGTTTCTCCTATCAACTACTGGTTATTATTTTCGGATTAATGGCTGCTTGATGGTGTCATGCTATTCTTGTTTCATCTATCCACTATTGGTTATTTTTTTTTTTCGGATTAATGCCTGCTTGATAGCTGTGCGATAGTGGCTTGCTATTCTCGTTTTTCCTATCAACTATTGGTTATTTTTTTTTTTCGGATTAGCTACTAGACTACGACAACTTTACGACGAGACATTACAATTGATTGAAATAAATGGGAAGGTCATGTAGTCTAGTAGGTACTATGTTGGCTCATTAGACAACAGACCCTGGTTCAACCCCTGGCTCAAACATATCGAAAAGAAGGAAATATGGTTTCTAGAAAAAAAAAAAAACTCGAAGAGTAAATAAAATTACCATACAAACTTTCCCCCGATCCATAACTTTCCCTGCCATTTATGTATAAAAGGAAACACACACAACATGGTTGATGTGCGAAGCTAGATTGTGGTCCTGACTAAAGGATTGTAGTGACCGATTAAGTAAGTAAGAAGCTTTGAAAATGTGTATGAAATTTCAAGCTCGATACTCTTAGGATTATAATCGTATATACGGTGAAAATGCAAACTCCACTACATGTTCTATTTACCGAAAATGAAAAAGCAAAGACACCTTGGTTCAAACCTTAGCATAAACATCTCGAACAAAACGAATTATAAAGAAATATTTCTACCGGCAACTTCTTGCCAGCAGTCTTTTGATAAAAACTCTGCGAGTAAATAAAATTGTCATGAAAAGTTTCTCAAATCTATCGTTCGGTGTCAAAGTTAAACTGCAGGTCTAGTTACTAATTGATAAAATTAGCATGTACTCACAACATGGGCGGTGTGCGAAGCTAAGCTGCATTCATAAAGTGTTGTAACGTAGCCAGTTCAGTAAGTAAAGCGGCCATTAGATCCCAATATTATGATATATTTCACGATATAATGCTATAATCGCCATAGTCCAGTATGTAGTGTGTTGGCTTATTAGACGTGAGGCCTCGGTTCAAACTCCAGTTCACACATCTCCAACAAAATGAAATACGAAAAAAATATTTCTCTGACGACATCCTCTTAGCGGACCTCTGGCAGAAAGCCTAAGAGTAAATTAAATGCCATGAAAAGTTACTCAAAAATCTATCATTTGTATTGGGTTGTTCGGAAAGTAATTTCGTGTTTTCCCGACACAGAATATAATTGTATTTTTTTGCACCCAACTTCACATTTAAGCCGTATAATTTTTATACGTTTTGAGAGCTCATATAGCAAGGCTTGTGTGTAAAAAATTTCAATTAATTCTACGCCGTAGTTTTCGGTTGGTGCCCTTTTTAAATATGGATATGGCGATAAGCAGCATTTTCGACCTATCTTACTGATTTACTACAGAAAGGCTGAAAATGATGTTCAAGCCAAAAAGAAATTGACCGATGTGTATGGAAAAGGTGTGTTGACAGTACGCCAGTGCCAGAACTGGTTTTTTAAATTTCGATCCGGTAATTTTGATGTCGAAGATGCACCACGTTCGGGAAGGCCAGTTGAAGCTGATAAAGACGGAAAAAAGGCATTAGTTGATGCTAACCGGCGAATAACAACACGTGAGATCGAATTGAGGTTAAATTTAATTAAATTCAACAGTTTATGACCACTTGATTGATATTATACAAAAACTGTGCTTCATTTCCACAAAAAAAACGAAAATACTTTCCGAACAACCCAATATTATGCTATAAAGGTTCGTTTCAAGAACTCACAAACTTATTGATCCGCTGTTTTATCTCTTAAAATATCCTACTCACACATTTGCAATAAAATCGTAGGAAGTTAGCTTCACTAATAATGAATTATGTTGCACTTAACCCTGAAATATTCCCTATTAGGTTAGGTTAGGTTAGAGGACGTGTACTAAGGCAAGTACAGTACCCAGAGGTTATTTTTTTTTTGACCCATTGTACAACGTCCTATTTTCTCACACCACTTAATAACGTTGTGTGTGTTAATTTTATACATGAGTGGTGGGACCTACAGTTAATAGTCGACTCCGAATGACAGATTTTTGAGAAACTTTTTCATGGCAATTTTATTTACTCTCAGAGTTTTTGCCTGAAATCTGCTGAGAGGAAGTCGCCGAAGAAATACTTTTTGTATTTTGTCTTGATGTCTGACCTGGAGCTCGAACCCTGGCTTTACGTCTAATAAGCCAACACACTACCTACTAGACTACGGCATATTTGATTATGAGTTTGATGTTGGACCTTCCCTATATGATACCACCATAGCATTTAATATATTAGCTCGTGCCAAATCGTAAGGTATTGTGAATAATTTTCACACAAACTTGCAAGAAAAACGTAACAGAAGAAGAAAATGCATAACAATATATGTACATAAATGGACCATTTTATATTGTAAGGTGAGTATAAGCGAATGCAGAGCTGGGAGTGCTCTTTTGTAATCGATAGGTTTTAACAAAAAAAAAATATGCCGAAGCATAAGTAAGCAATAAAACAAAGTGAAATAAAACAAAGGTACCTTAAAAAAAAAAGAATTATGGAACATATCGACAAAGAAAAGAAATAAATGTACAAACGTTTCCTTTTCTGTGTATATACAGAAGAAACAACTGCGAAAACTATCTTAAGATCCAAAAACGAAAATAAAAGCAAAGAAAGCAAAGCGAATAAAATAATAATCAACTGAACTAAAATGAAATAAAATTGGGACTGAGAACAACAAAATGTTTGTGAAATACACTACACTTGGAATACATACTTACCATCAGCATTGAGCTACTCGCCATTTTCTTTAGTAAACTGCTGCGGATTATCTTTGTTTTTGAGTTTTTCAGTGCAGTAACACCAGTACTTTTATATTTTCTTATAGGGTACATAAGTAATTCGCTTATATTACGAGTGATTTTGCAACACTACAATGGCCCAATAAATTATTCATTTAATGGACTGGCATTGCCAGATATACTATGAACTACTTAAGCCATAAGCAAAGCAATTTCGTCCAAATATTTGGAACGTAAAAGAAAACGGAGAAATTGGCTTAGAATGAATCAGAATAAAACCAATTTCTATAAAGTAAAAATAGAGTATTAACATACATACACAATTTGGTCACTACAATCCTTCAGTCACGATTACGAACTAGCTTCTTACACCACATAAATTATGTGTGTGTTAATTTTATACATGAGTTGCGGTACCAACAGTTTAAAGTCGTTCCGAATGATAGATTTTTGAGAAACTTTTCATGCCAAATTTTATTTATTCTCAGAGTCCAGAAATCTGCTGAGAGGAAGTCGCCGAAAAAATTTGTTTTTCATATTTCGTTTTGCTGCCGATGTCTGCCTTGTGGTTTGAACGGTGGCCTCACGTCTAATAAGCCAGCACACTATCTACTTGACTACAACGACTTCCGTATTAAATTACAGTTACAAAATATTCGGAAGTAAGTGAAGAAACCATAAAATCTGGGAATATCACTGGGTAGTAAATTGACATGAAAGGCTCATCTGGAAGGCGTTTCAGGAAGGACCAGATATGAAGACTTATATGCAGAAGGCTTGCAGAGAAGTCTAGATAATGTTACCCACGGACTTTGTATTGGATGTGATGTGGGGTAAACAGAAGAAATGTAAAAGTAGATCAAAAGGGTTGGAAAGACACAGAGCCTAGTACATGTTAGTATAATCTGTGCAATGAGGACTTGTTTTAGAGTGATGATCATGGCTGGAGATAGTGGATACCAGTGCCTTAGAGCCTAGGGTTAAGATATTTGGAAGCAAGTCTTACGTGAAATTAAACTGGGACTTCGCGACTAAATCGAGTTACCGACAGTTCCCTCTGAAAAATTCTGTGTTTCTAAGAAGTATTTCGCAACGAGACTTAATAGTGACGAAGTAATCTAGAGACTGTATAACCTCATAAAAGATAGACCATTACAATACAAATATCGTGAGCAGGGATTTTAGACCCACGGATAAATATCCAGAGTTCAAGGGAAAACTCGTAGGTATCTTTAAAGCCTATTCATCTTGAATAGAAAGTAAAATGCGACTCTGCTTTGATAAAGAATTCGAAAATAGAGTGAGGCGAACCGGTTCTCTAAGATAATTGGTTTTGCTCTCAACTGGGTTCTAAGCCATACAAGAATTTGTGGCAAAGAGCAGACAGATAAAATAATAGGAGAGCAGCTTCCCCACAGCTAGTGCGGACAGATCCTTTCTGTGAAATAGAAAGAAATGTTTGAAAATGTATATTCAGCCAAGCGCAATGAGAATGAATCATCAAAACACACACTTGAAGCTTGTGAGATACTAATGCATTAGAGGCGGTGCAATATACTGTTGTTGCAATATATAAGTTGCTCGCACATTTAAGGGAGCGCATTGAAGGTTCTATGGCTCATTGTGATTCTCTGATAGCAGTAAACTCAGCCCATAGTGCGTTTATTAATTGAATTTGCTAGTGGCGGTACATAAAACTTATGTCGACTCCGAGTGACAACTAGTTACCCTCAGAGCTATTGCTGAAAGAAATGAAATTACAGCCGATAACTATATTTTCGATATAGTCAAGGAATTTATTTATCTTGGCTCCGCCGTTACCACCAAAAATGATGTCAGTCTGGAGATCAAGCGCAGGATCACTCTTACCAACAGGTGATCACAATAGTAAGTTGAGTAGCAGAGACCTCTCTGGTACGACAAAACTAACACTCCTCCCCGGGCTTCTTTATGGCACAGAAACATGAACATTATTAGGCACTGATGTAGCAGTCTTGAGAGTATTCGAGAGCAAACTCCTACGTAAGATCTTCGGTATTCGATCCAACAATGAGCTATATGAGATCCTCAACGACATGGACGTTGTGCAGCGTACTAAAATCCAGCGACTGCGCTGCCTCTGGCATGTCGTTCGAGTTGAGGAGGACGCTCCGGCGAGACGGGTATTTGATGCGATGATTTGCGGAAGTCGTCGAAGAGGACGACCTTGTTTGCGTTGAAAGGACCAAATCAAAGTTATCGATTGGTGTGACCAACTGGCGAAGGCGCGCAAGAAGCAAATAGCACTGGCAGGATGTGTTAACGCAGGCTGAAATCCGTTAATCGGGTTGTTAATGTCAAATTAAGTGGATTGAAGGCAGTGCACTACTTTATTTAGTTTTACAACTATGGCGCTACACACCAATCATAATAATAACGGTAGTGATAAGGACAACGCAACTTCTAGAAGTGCTTGTATAGTGTGCTCAAATAATTCTACTTATACTCACCGACAAAAACGGTTACCTCTTCCTTGTATTTGTTTATTTATAATGTTTTGTTGTTGTTATTGTTATTGTTGTTGTTGGTGTTGGTGTTCTTTTTATATATTTCTTTATTATATTTTTGCAACGATTATTTCTTATTTCACTACAATTTTTTGGTCATTCATCTATGGCTACAGCGTTCATTTCGTATGAATATTTTATGCCACAATACCTGGACGTTTCTTTGGGAATCCTAAAATAGGTACACGAGCATATACAGAATAACAGAAATAACACTTCTTTCCTTTTTGATTGTAAATGTAAAAGTAAAGTTTCGTATACAAACATACATACATGGTTATGTAAAAGAACATGTACGTTTACCTACGTACATATGAAAATAATTGTACAAGAAATGTGTTCCTATAGGTGGTGTTCGTTTGTAGCAACAGTTCACAGACAATTGTTGTGTATGAAATTTATATTATCAAAGGAACAAACCCTATACATATGGTACATATGTACATACGTACATACTTTTATTCTTCTTTTTGTTGTTAATAATTTAATACAATTTACAACAAATACAAGCAAAAAAAAAACCAGGAGAGAAGTGCTATAAAAGAGAAATGAGTGCTTGAGTTCAGGCAAAAATTAAAAAGACTCAATAGTAAGATTCTCCTGAGATTACATTGGGTGGGAGCAGGTGTTAGTTTACAATGTGTTGCGTACTGTATGAATGGGTAAAAGTATGTGGATTATTGGCACATTGTCTGGAACACTGGTAGGTGGAAAATTTACTTGCTTAAAGTCAAATGCACCTCTGACCTATTGTGTACTGGCTCTTATGTTCTTAAAAACAATAGAAAAACAGAAGTAAAAATATTGAAGAAGAGAAGTGTAGAGTTTAAGTGCAATGGTTTATAGTAGTACAGTAGAGTAATCGACTGAGGATTATACTGGAGTAGAGTAGATCGTATGAATTTGAATAATTAAGTGCAGTAGTAGCCACAGTAGTCTAGAAGGTAGTGCGTTGCCTTTTTATACATGAGACCACGGGTCAAACCCAGGTCAGACATCTCCAACAAAACGAAACATGAAAAAATATTTCCACGGCGACTTCCTCTCAACAGATTTCTGGCAAAAACTCTGAGAGTAAAAATAAATTGCCATGAAAGGTTATTAAAAAGTCTGCCGTTCCGAGACTATTTTAAACTGTACGTCCCGCCACTCATGTATAAAATTAACGCACGCAACATAAGTGGTGTGAGAAGTTAGGTCGTAATCCTGTCTAAACGGTTGTAATGACGAATTATGTATGTATGTATGTTAGTGCAGATAGGCCACAGGAGTCTCAAACTGCATGTCCAACTAAAGCAAGCAATGTAATGCCTGCCTAGAAGATTTGAAGAGAATTGCATGCAATGTTAGACTTGAGACTTGGTTTTCATGCAAAGCCATGAGAATTAATAACGTTAGCACTGCTAAAGAAAAAGCCAAACCAATTTAAGTCCAATCATCGCATCACTCACCTTTGTCGGTCTGCAAGAAATACGACTTAATAGTGCCGCACCAAACAGTGCATGACTGAGAGAGTTCCCGTTCTTGAACTACTCATCGCTGCCCTTCACAGAAAATTCTCTTCCAAGATAAATTTTCACAAAAATATTCAATGATAACAAGTGTTGCGCGTTAATTAGGTTATTCATGGTGCAACGGCATTACCGCATGCCGCGAATCCTTTTTAACACCAGAAAAATTTGACGTAAAAAAACTAAATAAAAAACTCTCCCCTGGTACCTAAAAATACACAGTATGTTGGCTTCCTAGACAAGTGATCGATTGTTCAAACCTCAGCTCTGACAACTTCAAAAAAAGACGAGAAACAATATAACAACAATTTGCGTTTACTTTGGCAACTCCCAGCAACATTTTGAGAATAACTCACAGCTGTGAGAGTATGGCATTCGGACTTAAAATTAAGTTGAATGTTCCGTGACTTCCAAATATGAATTCCTTGTGCTGCTTTCAGAGAATCATAATGAGCCGTAGAGTCTCCAGAGAACTCTTTAACATTTGCAAGTATCACACACAACGTAACCCAAACATTCCACATTGGATTGCCATAGAAAACATCTGAGGTTATCCAAATAGCGCCTACCAATCCTCTATTTGTAGCATTATTAGCCTCAGAAATCCAATTTTGTTATTGTTCTTCTCCTCCTGTAGAGGTTCTATAGCACTAGTCACATATAATATATTTTATTGCCCTCATCCTTGTCCCTATAATGTTTCCTCCCATCCTGCTGCTCTGGCTAACTCCAATATGTTCCTTGGTTTTTACTTCTTGTTTGTATTAGTGCTTCCCAGGTTCCAGGTGTATGTTCTTACTGTTCATTCTCTTCATCAAAGAATTTATATGTTAGGTTCAAGCGGAACCGCATTCTGAATAAGTATACCTTGACTCAACAGTGCCTTGATAAAAGACCAGTTTCAAACCTCGAGTTCTTTATCGGTAGTCTGACATGGTGTTAAAATCCCCTCATATTGTAATTTCCCAGCCAAAGTTTTGATAGCCCAAAGCCATTTGGTTTAAGAAGAGTCTTTCCACATGGTTATACAAGTTCAAACATCACTTTCTACTGTACTGCAGTGTGCTTTTTCCATCAGGGGCGTAAATGTTTCCGTTTCAGCAAACTCATCTGTCTGTTTGGTGGCTAGAATTCCCACATGACCTGTGACCCAGCAAATGCTATTTGATTTAGCTTCACTAGAGAGTCCCACACTCAAATAGCATTTGCTGGGTCACAGGTCATATGGGAATTCTAGTCAGCAAGTAGACAGATTAGCTTACGAAAACGGAAATTCCCACATGATCTGTGACCCAGCAAATGCTATTTGATTTAGATCCACTAGAGAGTCCCATACTTTTTTCGAGTTAACCTTATAAGACTAGACAGCTCAGATGGTTGCTTGACTATTAGATAGTATTTCTATGTGCCGTCCTTTGTACTTTATATTCAATTTGAACATCTTACGATCGCAGAAGCTTCTATTACGAAGATACCCAATCAAAATATTTCACTCTGGAAGCATAAATTTATGTTTACTAACTTCATAGGTCTTTACAACTCTTCAGTTTAGATTACGACTTAGCTTCTCACGGCACTTATGTTGTGTGTGTTAATTTTATCCAAGAGTGTCGGTACCTACAGTTTATAATAGACACCGAACCGCAGACTTTTGAGAAATTTTTCATGACAATTTTATTTTACTCTCAAAGTTTTTGCCAGAAATCTGCTGAGAGGAAGTCGCCTAAGAAATATTCAAATTTTGCTTTGTTGAAGATGTGACCTGTGGTTTGAACAGTGGCCTCACTTCTAATACACTACCTTCTAGACTACGGCGACTTCTGCCATAGCCACTAGGTTACTCAATATATTTCTGTTGCTAAGTCTTGTTGCAGAGCTTTTCAGAAACTCATATAGGCTACTGGTTGAAGGGATAGCTGTCCTCTGGTTAATCCCGTGTTGGTATTGACTTCCTTATGCAAACCATAGTCTCCGAAACTCTGGACTCTATCGAAATGATGATAAAACCCTACAAAGCTGTATTTACTTGTAAGTGGATCAACTGACTTAAAAGTCAATACGACTGTTGGTATGCAAAAATTCTGTTAAAGGACATAATCAAAGCGCTTTCCATTGAATATGATTTGAAGTTGTTCGATAACTTCTTCCTCTCAAAATAAAAAAACGATCTGCCTTTGGCAAGTAAGCGAACATTTAAAGTAACAAGAGAGCGTTCTTAGGTGTGTACTGATTCTGAACTGTACTTTAGATTAGTTGCCTAACATCTTTGTCAAACTCTCATGCTATATTTTTTGTTTTTATAATAATTCTATCAGCCTTCAAACAAATATTGTTGACGTACGTTGGCGTTAGAACACTTAACACAACATTTCTTGTCTTAATCAGAAACTACATTACAAACTTGCAGCCAATTAGTAACACAAGCAATTGGGTCAACTTTAAACAATTTCTTGGTGCGGTATGGCTTAGTACTGTAAAGTATTAAAGAGATGCATCAACATCCATTATCAGTTGCATAGAATTTTCTATTAATTAATCACTATCTAAGAAGACTTCCGCTAGCCACTAAGAAAGAGGTTTTTCATCAGCCACCATAAGAATTTAAATACGCTACGCTACCACTTTAATGTGGTTAACAACACTGGTATACCCGCGATTGTATTAATCACAGTTCAATATTGTATTACGCGAGTTTGGGTGTGTTATTTTTTGATATTAACACGCTTACGCTTTACTGACCATATAATTAACGCAAACATTAAACACGGCTTTGAGACGCTTTTAAATGCATACGCTTTCGTTGCGTTGCAATTAATGTTGCACGGTACATGAACGCGTATTTGTATGTGGCATGTTTTTCTTCTTTTTTTCGATTCATTTTGCTAATGCTATAGGTGCTGTGCTGTTTTTGTTGTTGTCGTTGTTGTTGATTGTTGTATTCTAAATATTATTGCTGTTACTGCCATACTTGTGTTCTTGTGTCTTGTATTCAAAATGCTTCATTGAATTTTGCTGTTAAAATCTTTCACGGCATGAAATACGTACATACAATTGGTAGATGTGCGTTTCCTTTTGTATTCAAAACATTTACATGTGTTACGCTCTTCGTGAAAAAAAAGACTACGCAAAAAACACTTCATCGGCACTACGTTGACAGCTACAAGAAACGTAACAGCCTTAAAGCCTTGAAGCCAGAGATGCTGAAAGGCCTTCTTGCAAAAAGTACAAGATTTTTGTTAATTATACACTCGAAAAAAGTAAATATTTCGCGTTAATAAGATCTTCTTCTTCTGATGCTATCATATAGGACACATAATACGGTGTTCGGATATACAACTTTATTGCGTAAATCGCAATAAACGCCATTATTGAGCTCAATATTTCATATAAAGTTTCAATTAATAATTGCGCAGTAAATACGCAAGTTGTTATAATATTGAGTAAAACTTAAAATGCAGCAAAATCCGAACACTTTCTTTCTTGAAAACTCAAATGTCAACAACGACAAACAAAAAAAAAAACAAACAGCTGTTTCGTTTACCAGCTGTCAAATGAACATTGAATAAGCAGCTGAACTGCGCATACTATTATGCCTGAACACTGAAAATATTGTACATAATTAACCTAATATTGACTCAATAAAAGTGCATATCTGAACATAGTATAAGGCTTTAAGAAGATATTTTGAGATTTATTTAAGACTCGCATCGCCATTAGAGATGAGCGATCCAGTGATTTTTGAAGAACGTTGTTAATTTGTTAATCACTGTTCTTTAAAGCAGTGATTGTGATCACAGTATTCCAAAAGAAAACAATAATGACAATAACGTATTTTATTAAGTCGTAAGAAAGAGACAACTAGATACATACTACGAAAAGACTACTAAACAAAATAAAAGTGGTGTCATCAATGTTATTATTTTTAATATAATTTGTTTTGTTTTTTTATGAAGTTTGACAATTAAGTTTCACAGAAAGTTCATGTATAAAAGACAGAAGTAAATAATCAGCATCATCTAATAGTAATTCTGCTTCACTCAAAATAAAATGAAATAAATTTGAGTATGTAACAATTTTGAAAGAACGACATTATTAGTAACTGTTATTTGGCAATTTCAATCACTGTAGTTACCAGTGAATTATCAATCACCGTGATTAAATCACAGTTTTGAAAATATCGCTCATCTCTAATCGCCATGGCAGAACCAATCATTGAAGAGGTCACACTGCTAACTGCTAATTCAGATGCTGAAATCGTCGGCAACTCGTGTAGAATTAAAAATCGAGCGTAGATCTCTTTCGAATATACCCAAAGCAATAAAAGCGGTGTGTAACAGCGACCAAACTACAATGATGTGGAGTACATGCAAAGAAGGAAAATTTCCTGATTGTGTTTAATATGACGACCTTCTGAACGGTCTTCTAGTCTTTCCGTATTCAAGACGACACAAAACCTCCATATGACCTCTTCTATATACCCAAATTAGCACCTGCGATCTAATAATTCTCAATGCAGTTCTAGGTTCTGTAAAAAAATGTGTGTATCCAAACCTGTTAGATGGCAAACACCTCTGTCTGCTCAAACTTGAAGGAGATTACTGCAGAAGTAGAAGAGACAACAAAGCATAACCAAAGGAAGGGACGCCCCACGCAATAACGGAGCTGGTTAAAGCATACTATATAGACGATTGAAATGATGATAGTGGAAGTGATGTCATCGTAGCATAGTAGGTAGTGCGTTGGCTTTTTAGACGTCAGGCCACGGTTCAAACCTCAGCTCGGACACCTCCAACAAAACGAAGTATAAAAATATAATTCTTTGGCGACTTTCGCTCAGCAAATTTCTGGCAGAAACTCTAAAAGTAAATTAAAGTTACCATGAAAAGTTTTTCAAAAATCTGTCGTTTCGAGTCGACTTTGAACTGTATGTCCCGCCACTCATGCATAGAATTAACAGACACAGCATAAATGGTGTGAGAAACTAGGTCTTAATCCTGACTGATGGTTTGTAATGATCAATTATGTACGTATGTAGTTATACGTTCTATAAATGGCGTTTGGAAACCCAAGCCTGTCTAGATGGTGAAAGTCTGCGAAAAGCCGGCTTAAACACAAACCGATTTCGGCAGAAGCAGTAAAAATAAGGAAGTGGAGAAAACTGTTTTTTACATGCCCAGTAAAATGACAAAGTAGGATAAAGCACACTATGTAGGCGATTTAAATGATCAAATGAAAATGGAAGACAAGTCGCCGTAGTTTAGGGGACTTCAGACCACAGTTTAAAACCCAGGTCAGACGTCTCCAACAAAACGAAATATAAAAAATATTTCTTTGGTGACTTTCGTCCACCAGATTTCTGGCAAAAGCTCTGAGAGTACATAAAAAATTGCCATCAAACGCTTGTCAAAAAATTGTTGTTCTGAGTTGACTTTAAACTGTAGGTCCCGACACTCATGGAGACAATTAACACACACAATTTGAGTGCAGTGAGAAGCCTGGTTGTAATCCTAACTGAAGGCTTGTAACGACCAATTATGTATGTATATGATGATAATGGACATTACAAGTATTTTCTCGGCAGCTCCGAACAGTTCCAAGACTACGAGAACTCAATAACTGTGGTGGCATCATAATAAGCATCGTATGACCTAAGTGTGTCTAACCCTAGTTGGGTTAGTCAATTGGTTTGACTTAAATTTGGATAATCTGAACACCAACGACATGTGGTTTCAACTGGACGGCGTTGAATACCACACAGATCAAGGCTCATTAAATATTATGCACAACCGATTTGAGGGCATGGTCATTTCACATAGAAAGGATATGAACTAGCCAACAATATGGTTAGATTCGATCCCCCAGAGACTTTTCCTTGTGGGATTTTTTAAGCCACAGCACGACTCATGCCATCGACCATGTACTCTAGCGCTTAGTCAGGAAAATAAAACTTTTCGGATGCTCTCCACCTGGGAAGTCGAAGGACATTTCAACGATTTACACTCCACGCATAATGGTATTAATAAGTCGTTCATCGCAATCGCTGTAGTCTAGTAGATAGTGTGTTGGCTTATTAGAGGTGAGGTCACTGTTCAAACCCTAGTTCAGACATCTCCAAGAAAACGAAATATAAAAAAATATTTCTTCGGCGACTTCCTCCCAGCAGACTCAACTCTGAGAGTAATTAGAAATTGCCATGAAAAGTTTCTCTAAAATCTGTTATTCGGAATCGATTTTAAACTATAGGTCCCATCACACATGTATAAAATTAACACACACATCATAAGTGGTATGAGAAGCTAGGTTGTAATCCTGACTGAATGATCAATTATGTATGTAGGCCGTTCATATTAATAAAAAATATGTTTTTGTTTTATTTACATTGAAAGAAAGGCAGCCCACTATCTTTTTTCTCTGAGTGTATTATAAAATTTCTTAAACTGTCTTGATTTTTTTTAATTTTATCTTCATCGTCGCTTAAAATTTCTTCTTTTTTTACATACGTTGGCTCTGGAAAAGAAAAGATTTTTTTGTTGTTTTTACTTCCCTATCAGCATCGTCTTCAGCAACACTGAACTCACTATACTTGTGGTCCCGCCTCATTGATTTTACGCCGTCATGTCTTTGTTGTTGAGGAAGTGTGTCTTTGTTGTTGACGACATATCGGCGACAATGTTGCCTGCCGGTGCTATAAAGCCATATACGTCTACCATCTACTAGTGATAATGACAATTATTACTTGTGTTCTCAAAATTGTAAATTGTTGTTATAAATATGCTCTGGTTTTTTTTTCGTATTTCTTCATGTTTTTTTCTCTCGTCTTCTCTATTAATCTTCTGTTAGACAATATTTCTGCTATGGAAAGGGGGGAGGGGTGTGATATTATTGTGTACATGTAAATTTACGTGTAATTTGTCATAAGTGGTTAAGTGTTATGACTTTGAGCGTAAGCATTAGGTATTGAGCATGCGAACATGTATGTGGTGATGTTCAGATTTGATAATTATTTTAATTCAATACAACAATACCAGTATATATGTATGTATACCACCACCATCACACCAATGTAAAATACTATGCCTATATATAGTCGCAGTCGTAAAGAATAATTGAGGTTTACTTTTTGGGGGAAATGGGTTTGATTGTTTGATTGTTTTCATATGCGCTTGATTGATTTTCTTGATGAAATTTTTGTTATTTGCGGTGGTGTCATCAGTAAAATGTAATATTTAAACGGCTCATTAAGCAACAATGGCAACAAATGTTCGATTAATTCGTTTCAACAAAGGAAAAAGTAAGAGGTTGCTATGAATACAGACAGACAGACACCTAGGGAAGTAATTATTGCAACAGATTTTCAATTACAGTTTCAAAATGAAATTAATCATACGGATCTTTTATTCATTTTATAACATGAAACGCCTAAATTGTAAGCAGTAGTAACCCTAGTCTCTCTATCATATGCAACCAAGCGCTAAAGCTTACAACAAAGTGGTATTCGTGGTGTGGTATAAGATTTAATCCTTACAAAACAGACTGGATGCTTTTTACCAGATGTTAAGACATATCAATCTTAAGTCTCCCGATCCTTACATACATACATATATACATACAATGTCAGTTCACCTACCAAACAGGTGAACCGGTTCTCCAGATCTCCAGATCTTTTTCACATTATTTTCGTTTTCTTTATAAAAACTGAGCCTCATATGTTAGCCATACTGAGCGATAGTATTTTTGTGTGCCTGCCTCTCTATCCAAGTTGAATTGAGCACATATTTAGATGTTATACGGTACGGCTTTAAGATACCCACGAGTCTTCCCTTGAACTTTGAATATTTTGCTCTGTTACCAGTCTCTAGATTACTTCGTCACCTTTGTTACTAAGTTCTTGTGCGAAGTATTTTCCAGAAACAAAGAGTCTTCCAGATGGAACTGTCTTCTACTCGATTTTTTAGGCGCGAAGTCCCCAGACTAATTTCTCATTATCCTTCTCATAATATCTAAAACAATGGTCTCCACTGCCTCCAGCCACGGTTATTGCTGTAATACAGGTCATCATTGTTTCGGTTCTTAAAACATATACTGGTCTACGTATCTTGTCCGACTCTATTAGTCACTATTAATTTGACCACCATGGTATATATTGGGTAAATAATCTCGTGTTTACATACATAATTGGCCATAACAATACTTCAGACAGGATTACGACCTAGCTTCTCACACCACTTATGTTGTGTGTGTTAATTTTGTGCATGAATGGCGGGGACCTACAGTTTAAAGTCGACTCCGAACGACAGATTTTAGAGATACTTTTCATGGCAATTTTATTTACTCTCAGAGTCTCTGCCACAAATCTGCAGAGCAGAAGTCACCAAAGAAATATTTCTCAGAGTTTGTTTAGTTGGAGATGTCTGCCATGGGTAGTGGCAACATTATGATTTCGGACTTTGTGCCACACACTCTCTCTGTGATATGCAACCAAGCGTTGAAGTTGGTTGTGTGGTGTAAGAGTTAATCCTTGCAAAATGAAATTGATGCTTTTTTACCAGATTATAAAAAGCACCAACCTTAAGTCTCCTGATCCTTACATAAACACATAATTTGTCATTCCAAGCCTTTAGTCAGGATTACAACCTAGTTTCTCACACCGCTTATGTTGTGTGTGTTCATTTTTTTATACAGTTTTAAGTGGACTCCGAACGACAAATTTTTAATAAACTTTTCATGGCGGATGTTGTCGAAGAAATATTTTTTCATATTTCGTTTTGTTGGAGATGACTGGCCTGGGGTTTGAACCGAGGGCTCACGTCTAGTAGACCACAAATTAAATTAAAATAAAATAGAATTAAATTATCCCTCTATCCAAGAGACTAAAGTATAATTCAGGATCTCAATCATACTAGACATGATTTGGTGGCATATGCATATCCATCCGCACATAATGAATGTATCGTACGTTACTAGAATCAATCTTGCTTTATGGTATTCATCTTGCCGTTAAAGTCAAAGTATCAGTTTCCCTGAACATCATCACACACTGTTCTATTCCAATAAAGGCATTAAAGGCTTCACTCGATTGGCTCCTTTCTGACCTTCGTTTAAGCAGAGGATTGAAGTAATGATGGTAAGGTACAAAGCTGTTAAATCCTTGCCTAAGATGGACCATAGATATGTCACAATTTTAAGATAACATATACATATCGGGCTGCACTCGAAAGCTTTCTGAATACGTCATTTATTTTATATTTCCAACTACGGACTATGTGAGTCCCTTCAGCGTTACAGCGATAGCTTCCAAATGCAGAACAGAGTAGGTGATGGCATTTTTGTATGTTAAGAGTTCCGATTACGAAGTGATTTTTAAACGAATGTTCTGCTTGTTTGGTGGTGGGGCTTAATCTGAAAACCTGTTGATTTACATGGATACCCAGGTTGTAATTAAGCCCAAAACTGAGCCCATGAGAAACTTCTCATGGCAATTTTATTTACTCTCAGAGTTTTTAACAGAAATCTAATAAGCCAACACACTACCTACTAGACTACGGTCACTTCAACACATTCAGATTTAGTAGAAAATAGTAAAATCTACGATATGTTATAGGACTGAAGTGCTCAAATTGTGTCAGTAAAACTACGTATTCTGCGATCATTTTAAAGGGAAGTAAAACTTCTTGGCAGCAAGAAGTTACGTGCAATATTGCTAGATTCCGCTGGACTCAAAGGGATAAGAACAGGATTAATTGCCTTCTATCCTTAAATCGCATGGCATTGGAATACAACGGGACACTGTCCAATTCTGGTTCCTGACAATAAACTTGAATTTCCCTCAAATGACTTCTGTAGAATCATGGGTCTGATTAGGTGGAAGAAACTATATTTCACATTAAGTGTTTTTTTATAGAGGTATAGAACTTTAAGATGGCATTCCTTTTCAAGATGGTGACCGATTTAACAGCTGTCAAGTGATTTATTCTCAGTTTGGTTCGGCAATTCATCATGAATAGACTCACGCCTGAACAACGCTTGAAAATAGTGCAATTTTATTTCGAAAATAGTGGTTCTGTGCGGAAAACGTATCGCGTACTACGTCCATTTTATCGTCGACAAAATCGTCCATCAGAGCAGTTAATTCGATTAACCATGGAACGATTTCGCACCACGTTTACTCTTATTGATAACTCGCATCCCCAGAGACGCTGTACGGTGCGTACAGAAGAAGCTATTGCTGCTGTAGAGCGTAGCATTGAGGAAGACCCAAATGAGTCCATCCGCTATCGAGCACAGGAATTGGATCTGTGTCCATCCACTTTATGGAAGATTTTGCGGAAGGATCTTGGTTTGCGTGCTTACAAAATCCAACTCGTGCAAGATTTGAAGCCAAACGATCATCAAGTAAGGCGTAGATTCGTCGAATGGGCCCAAAACGAGATTACCGTTGTTCCCGATTTTCATAAGCGAATTTTGTTTAGCGATGAAGCGCACTTCTGGTTGAATGGCTACGGCAACAAACAAAACTGCCGCATTTGGAGTGAAGGTAATCCTCAAGTGTATGTGGAAACACCGTTACATCCAGAAAAACTGACTGTTTGGTGCGCTTTATGGGCTGGTGGAATCATTGGTCCGTACTTTTTCAAAAACGATGGTGGCCAGAACGTTCCAGTCAATGGTGATCGGTATAGAGCCATGATTACTAACTTTTTCATTCCTGAATTGAATAACCATGATGTCCAGGAGATGTGGTTTCAACAAGACGGCACAACATGTCACACAGCTCGTGCCACAATAGATTTATTGAAAGACACGTTTGGTGACCGCCTAATTTCTCGTTTTGGACCTGTGAATTGGCCTCCAAGATCTTGTGATTTAACACCGCTAGACTACTTTCTGTAGGGCTATGTAAAGTCATTGGTCTATGCGGTAAAGCCACAAACGCTTGACCATTTGGAAGACAACATTCGCCGTATTATTGCCGATATACGGTCACAAATGTTGGAAAAAGTCATCAAAAATTGGACGTCCAGATTGGACTACATCCGCGCCAGGCGTGGCGGTCATATGCCAGAAATCATATTTAAAATGTAATGCCACAAGATTATCTTTCGGATAAACAAAATTCATGTCAATCGAATAATCCATCGTTGTTTTATTGCAACTTAAAGTTCTATACCTCTATAAAAAAAACACCCTTTATTAGTGCCCTAAACTTGATATGAGTTGGTATTAGTTTATGATCTCTCAATTTCTGCCATCTTTGACTAAAGTTTCCAACATAAATTTCGGCTCTTTTATTGCTTTGTATTAAGATCTTAAAGAAATTATATGGAAAGTGTTTTAAAAATTTTTCAAATTTTTTTAATGCTTCAACATGTCAGTTTTTCCAATTTCCCCAAAAAACAAAAAGAATATTTTTTTCGCAGCAATTCTTTTCTGTTTTCTGTTTCTTATTTCGTTTCCACTACCATGTGCTAAACAGTTTTTAATTGTTTCTCAATTTGTTTGCCACGTAATTAAAGCTGAAAACAAGGCGCCATTAAGTAATCGCCTTGCAACCAAATGATGAAGTATTTTTCTGTTTTTCTTTTGATTTCTTTTCTGTTGTTGCATTCAAAAACAGCAGGCTTTGCATTTATTTTTTGCTTTTCTTTCTTTGGCGGTAATTATGGAAAAAATAAGAAAAATTTACACAAAAATGCAAATGTAACAAGAGATTGTTTTTGTAGCAAAATGCAGTTCTGAAAAAATGAAAGAAAAAAGCAGAGAAGAAAAAATTGTAAATACAGTAGTTAAAAAAGAATTAAAAAGATTTTATAGCCAAGTGGTGTTAAAAGAAATAATTGATTAAACTTTTCGGGTACAATAATTGCCCAATTCACGCAACTTTGTATCGTGTATGTTGTATTGAATACACTTTTCGTTTGTGAATGCTCAATGATATGCTGTATTGGGTATTTCGTATTCCAAACGTCAAAAAACTATAAGAAGTAGAAGACCTGTATGCATAATTTGTTTTTTTAAAGCAACAAAATGAAAAATATTGCGGAAAAAGGTAAATTAAATAACTATCTGCGCATAGAAAATATTTTGTATTTTTATTCTTCTTCTTGATTACTGGCATTTACATTAACTGATAGCACGAAATCAATACAACTTCCAAAAACATATGAAAAAAATGTGTATAAGTGTATCGGATTTTTATATGAAAATTATCAACAACAAGCATACACTCTTGTATTTTCGTCCCACAATACAATGAATACAACGATACAAGGTCTTGTGTGAATTGTCCAAATGTATATGTTTTTTGTTTAGCAATAAAAGTTGTTTAATTAAGACCAATAAAGGAAATTCCGCAATAAATAAATTATGCAATGAAATTCGCTTGATTACATAAACTCAACAACAATGAAACAACAACAATGTTTGCATAATCCAGGCCTTTGATTTCAAATATTTTCTCTTCGTGTAATAATCCCTTACTAACCATTTTCTGGGTGCCCTGGTAGTCTAGTGGGTAGTGTGCTAGACTATTAGCGTGAGGGTCATGGGTTCGATTCCCACCAGAGACTCTGGTCTATTACACTACACCGAGCATATTTTCAAGTTACTCCGCTCGTATATAATTAAAATATAATTTGTAATTGTATTGTTAATAAATAAATAAAAATAAATAACGATTTTCTTCATTTGTAACTATTCACTTCAATTACGATTCGGTGTCATTGCATTTCCATTTCAAAGATGCTGATAATCTAAGTCAAAATTATTTTTCTGTCTTATACTAGTCACCTGAGCATAGAGTTTTCTTAGTAGACGGTTTAACACCTCCGATATCATTCTTCAGCTTGTTTATCGGCCTTAATGCAGCGATTTCAAAATTTGATCCAGGTTTTCAATGACTTTGAAACCAGAGCTTCAAAATTTTCTGAATGGAATCGAGGAAAAAAGCATCTGAGTTCTCACCATTTTTAAAAAATAGTTGTTTAAACGTTTGCTGCGGTCATCAACTTTTGAGGGGACTCTGTTATAGGCTTGTGTTATTGCTTTCATTGGATACTGTTTTTACGTGGTGTATTTCAAGCCCTATATGAAGTCGCCGTAATATAATAAGTAATGTGTTGGCTTATTAGACGTAAAGCCTGGGTTCGTATCCCAGGTGAGGCATCAAAACGAAATATGAAAACAAAATATTTTTTCGGCGATTTCCTCTCAGCAGATTTCTGGCAAAAAATCTGAGAGTAAATAAACCTGCCATGAAAAAGTTTCTCAAAAATCTATCGCACGGAATCGTACGCCACACACGTATAAAATTAACGCACACAACATGAGAAGTGTGAGAAGCTAGGCCGTAATTCTGACTGAAGGGTTGTAATGGCCAATTATGTATGTATATATGTATGTATGTATGTATGTATGTATACATGTATGCATGTATGTATTGCAAGCTCTAGGCACAATTCAAATTTAAAATCCAGGCGATTGGACTCCGCTTCACGCATTAGTTAACATTTAGCGTGTGCTAGTATACCATCCAGTAGGGTCCACGAGGAGGCTGTATGTCAACTTGAAAACAGCAAAACAAGGATATTTCTGGTGATCGTCATGTATACTACTATTAGAAACTTTACCTTGTTTCCATGCATACTATCTCATCCCATTCCACCCTCCGTTACCAGTAAAACTGATATCAGCTTGGAGATCAAACGTAGGATCACTCTTGCCAAGAGGTGCTACTTTGGTCTTAATACGCAATTGAGTAGCAGACACCTCTCTCGTGCTACAAAACTAATACTTTGCAAGACGTGCTTCTTTATGGCGCAGAAACATGGATATTATTAAGCACTGATGTAGCAGTCTTAAGAGGCTGTATGTTAACTTAAATACAGCAAAGCAAGGAACGTTCTGGTGGTCGCTATGTAGTATACTATTATTAGAAACTTTGCCTTGTTTGCATGCATAACATCCCATCACATCCGCCACTATCACTAAAAATGATGTCAGTTTGCAGATCAAGCGTAGGACCACTATTGACAACAGGTGACCATAGTGGCAATTGAGAAGCAAAGACCTCCCTCGTACGACAAAACTAGTACTCTGCAAGACGTTCATCCTTCCAGTGCTTCTTTATAGCGCAGACGCATGGGCATTATTAAGCACTGGTATAGCAGCCTTGAGAGTATTCGAGAGAAAAGTCCTACGTAAGATGCGTCGGTGAGAGTTGGCGATGATTTCCGCATTACATACATAATTGGTCATTGCAACCCTTCACTCAGGATTACGACCTAGTTCTAGTTCTCTTTCTGTGTGTGTTAATTTTATACATGAGTGGCGGGACCTACAGTTTAAAGTCGACTCCGAACGGCAGTTTTTTGAGAAACTTTTTATGGCAATTTTATTTATTCTCAGAGTATTTGCCAGAAATCTGCTGAGAGGAAGACGCCCTAGAAATACTTTTTTGTATTTTGTTTTGATGTCTGGCCTGGGGCTAGAACCCAGGCTTTTCGTCTAATAAGCCAACACACTATCTACTAGACTACGGCAATTTCCGCATTAGAACCAACAATAAGTTGACGGAGCTTCTCAACGATGTAGATTGTGTGCAGCGTATTAACATCCAGCAGCTGCGCCGGCTCGGCTATATCGTTGGAATGGATGAAGATGCTCCAGCGAGTTAGGTTTGTGATGCAGGGACAGAAGTTGGCGAAAATGATGACCTTTTTGCGTTGTAATGATCAAATTTGTGTAACTAACCGATAAAGAAGCAGATCGCAAGAAAGAGAGGCCACTGGAAGGATGTTTTAAGCGAGGCCGTAATCTGATAATCGGGTTGTTAATGGCCACTTAAGAAGAAGAAGAGTTCTCACCATACATTTTATAGATTTTTAAGGACATTGTTGCAGTTTTTTATGGTAAAAAAGGAACATCTTGTGTTATTTCTTAAGATATTTTACTTTCTATACTAAAACAGATGAAACGATCGAATCATCATCATCAGCTCCATGTTATAAAAAAACTTCTGACAATATTTCCGTATTTCTTCTCTTGGAAAAATATCTGAATCATAAGTATTTCTGTTCAAGAGTACAGTGCATGTCAAATGTACCCCATGATTATAAACTGCAATTAAAATTTTATAAAATACGGTGCCAACTGTTTTTAATACCGTTATTTAAATTACTGACTTATGATTACTTTACACGCTATAAACGAAATATTATTAAATAAATAAAAATTGTCACAGTGGGCCGCCAAAAAAAAGGAAATTAAAATGGCAAACACTGTCAAACACTGTTACATACATACTTCATAAATGAATCACTGTGCTTAATACAGTTTCAATAAGAAAAAAATAAAGAAAAACACACAGAAATTCAGCACAAAAAAGTTCAATTCAATTAGCAAAAATGTTGGCAACATGAAACAACACCAGCTAAACAGAAATGTTCGTTCGAACAACGAAACGAAACTGATATAAAGCAGGAATTATTCAAAATGCAAAAACAACAACAACAAAAGCAAAACACCAACAGCAACAAAAGAATCAAACAAAAAAAAATGAACCAACCAAGCAAATATAATCAGCAACAACATGCTGATTTAAACACAAAACTCTGGAAGAGAAATACACAATGCCAGCACAAAAAAAAAATTTAAGAAAAAAAAATTAGACTTGAAATGATGTTAAAAGATCAACAATGAAATTATGGCAACAAGTTTGAAAACAACACTCCTGTTGTGCATCTTTATGCCCTACATATCATCACAGCATAAGTGAAATGAGCACATAGTGTTTGCGCATATACATACAGTGGTGGCCTTAGGAACGACTTAGCAACATGTATGTTTGTTAATTTGTTTTATAAGGCCACCACTGTACATGATGGCCTGGCAATCTCCGTTCTCAAACAAATATGAAACGCTAACGCTCCAGGCCAAAATCCACATAAAACAGGGGGTTTTTCTGTGTTCATTCGATACTCATGACTCTTGTAGGTATTATCATCGTCAACAAATTTTTAAGGTATCCATTCATCTATAAAAGTACCACGCTGTTGCTGAATCAGTGGACTTGAGTGAGCAATAACAAATCCGTAGGTCCAAATTCTTCTACACACTCTCACGAACAGCGGTGATGTTTTTGCAGATCATGCCTTCGGTCGACCTACATTGATTGATTTTGAGCGATTCGAAATCAACTGAATTTTGCTGCACACTCTCATGGTCATTGGTGACGTTTTTGCAGATCATGTGTTGATTGATCGTTTACTGAATCAGTTTCTTTGAGTTAGAAATCGACCGCCTGGTATTCTACTACGCACTCTTACAGACAGCGGTGATGTTTTTCCAGATCATGTCTTCTGACGACCTATAGGTGTTGATTGATCGTTTACTGAAACAGTGAACCTAAGTGAGCAATTAGAAATCGACAGCCTCAAATTCTACTACACACTCTCACAGACAGCGGTGATGTTTTTGCGGATCATGTGTTCTGTCGACTTACAAATGCTGATTGAACGCTTACTGAAACAGTGAACTTGAGTGAGCAATTAGAAATCCACTGTCTTGAATTCTACTGCACACTCTCACTGAAACCATTGATGACTTTACAGATCAATTTTTCTGTCGACGTACGGGTGTTGATGGATGCATGAGTGAACTTGAGTTTAATTACTACATTCCAAGCAGTCTGCTAGGTAGGACAGTTATACCTACGCACATAATTGTTCATTATAACCTTTCAGTCAGGCTTACGTCCTAGTTTCTCATGCCACTTATGTTATGTGTGTTAATTTTATACATGGGTGGAGAGACATACAATTTAAAATCGACTCCAACCGACAGATTTTTGAGAAACTTTTCATGGCAATTTTATTTTTTCGTAGAGTTTTTGCTAGAAATCGGGGGCGTCAAACGAGTGAAGTGCGAAGTACGTTGCCTGAACAGAACAACCATTTTGATAAAATAATTTTATTCCCTGCACGTGTTCATGACCGATATGTCCGTCCATGCTGTTTAGGCAAAACTGTTAAAATATGGAGTTACCTGTAACAACTCTCGTTGTAAAGCGATAAGAAATAATTTTCGTTAGTGTTCTGGGATAGTTTCTTAATAATTTTCCGGTTCTTTTTCATTTCTCTTGATTTATATTTCCACTGTCTACTTCATTCTAATACTGCTTATTCTCGGCTTTCTTTGGGGGTTTCGATCAATGGCATATTTTGTAGTAGGACCTATATATTTGGCGTAAGACCTATTAAACTTCGCAATCTTTTTAGGTTTCCAACGTACATCAGTCTTCAAAAGCTCTCGATTTAATACACTCCCAGGACAGTCAATAAAAACAGGTTTCGCTTTTGAGAGAATAAGTTTACAGGACCTGCGTGTATGCATGTCAAATTCATGCTCCGCCTTATATCCGTACTTTGGGATAATGTTTCCCAAATCGTCAAGAATGCTGTTTGAAAGCGCTGTTGCTTTCCCATACTTGTTTGCAGTCTAGCAGCTCTTGCAGCATTTTATAAGACTTTCACACTTATGGTTGCATCATTTAAGGCATACAACAGAACACAGATATCGCCAGCGTGATCAATATTGCTTAGGTTTTCAATAGGTTTCTTGTACTTCCTTTCCTCTTCTGTTTGCCCTATGAATTGATTTAGATTAGTCTAGAGAACACACACTCCTGTCGAATAATTGAACATATTTTAAATTTTTCATCATGTCGAAGCCGGTATAGAGCTTTGAATTAAAAGCACAGCTTCCGCCAGTGCATTCTTACAAATTACCACGTTCCACAAAAAATTGTTGTTTACAGCACTTATCAGGTCATTCATTACAACCCTCCAAGACAGAATTACAACCTAACTTCACCCACCACTTATGTTGTGTGAGTTAATTTTATACATGAGTGGCGGGACCTCCGAATGACAGATTCTTGAGAAACTTTTCATGGAAATCTGACGAGAGGAAGTCGCCGAAGAAATATTTTTTCATGTTTTCGTTTTGTTGAAGATGTATTAGCAGCGGCTTGAAGCCAATACACTACCTACTAGACTACAACGACATTGGTAAAATCAATGAATCGCCATGGAGGGGCTTTAAGAATTCGTTTATATTTTTTTTCAAATACTCTCTTCAATATAGCGAACCACATAGTCGACTGGGTTCAAAAGTATTTTACGTTTTCAGTTTTTGTTAGTATCAGCACTCGACACTTAAGAGGTTGTTTATCTGTTTGTTAAGGGTCCCCCAAAACAAGACATTCGTGCCAAAAAATAAAAAAATCCACTGAAAATTAAAGACGAAAGAATGTAAATCAAAAATTTAAATTTTCATATTTTTTTTCGTTTTCGTTTTTCATTATTCAATCAACAACAACACGCAACACTTTACAAAGTCATATGAGGAAGCAGACCAAGCTTTACAGCATAAGATCAAGATGATCACGAAATTACTGCTGCTGTGGCTGAAGATGATGACGATGACGACAAGTTTTTTTGTGTTTTTTTGTGTTTTTTTTTTTCAATTTTTTAAATTGTTTGTCTGTTTAAGAAAATGATTTAAAGCGCCACAGAACAACACCAAGTATTCGAAACAATCAAGAGCATGTTATTTAGCACTTCAGTCAAATATGTGGAAGAAAAAAATTAAAAAAAAAATTTAAAAAAAATTGTTTTTTCCATTGTATCGAATAAGCTTAGTAAAGTGTTAATGGAGTAGGGGAAGAACGGTTGAGATTTACGCTAAAATATTGGAGGGGTTTTTAAGCATCCTCACAATAGTTTTTCTAGTGTGTAAGTCTACGAAAGATTTTAATTTAATAACCCAAAGGCCTTATCTCGATATAGGGTATGGTTCTTAAAATGCCTAAAAAATTCTGAGGAAATCTTATCGACCATAATTTAAATTATTTTCTTAGTCTGCCGACCTGTATTTTATTTTAATTGCAGAAGAAAATTTTTTTTGTTTGGTTGTTGCTTTACTTTTTCGCTTTGCGCACCTTTTCCAAGTATCTGCCAAAGTGAATGAACCCTGACATCTGCATCATCTCATCAAGTTATTTTCAAATTTATTGCCTTAAATCGTTTGTTTAGAATTTTTATTCTGAAATATTTTTATTCGCACACTTAACTCTCGAATTACATACGTTTTAAAGAAACTTTCAAATTTTAACGAATCCATAGCTCTATAAGGCTTATAAGACTACATTGTCTTCCTTTGCTTCCATTCAGTTTCTTTAATCAAGTTTGCCTAACTAAACAGATTCTAGCATCTGTCGTTGGGATTGGCATGTGGCACGGCCTTTAAAACAATGCCCTCTGTGAAAATGAAGGGGTCTAGTGCAGGGTTTAGGTCGCTAGGTAGGTAGAGGTGGCTGTCCATCTAAGAGAGTTGGATGGAGACACTTAGGCCAGATAGGCTTTAGTGGTGATGCATTGGGTTTAGTGGTGACAAAGTATGCTTGGTTAATACGAGCCTATGGTGTAAATAACTGAAGTATGGCTTCATACCTGGTAAGTGCATTATCGACCGTGTATATTCAATCTTTGCCAAATCCTGGAGAAGATTTAAGACAGTATTTGGTAGCCTCAGCAAGAAAATCAAACGTTTTGATACCAAACGAGGTTTGAGGTAGACGGATGTTCTTCGCAATTACGCAAAAGTGTCCACAAAGTGAACGCCGGTTATGTTAACATTACTGGTCTTACTTTACTTAATTGACCATTAACAACTCGATTATCGGATTTCGGCCTGCCTTAACACATTCTTCCATGCTCCTCGCCTTCTTCAGTTGGTCACACCAATCGATGACAGGGCTTCGTCGATTTGGTGCTTTCAAAGCAAGCAATGTCATCCTCTTCGTCGACTTTCACAATTGATTTTCATTGGATATTTTTTTATGTGATGGGTTCTCAAGCTTACGCACAGCCCAAGTTTAAAGCCCAAGGGATTAGACTTCGCTGCACGCATTAGTTAACATCTAGCGGGTGATAGTATACCATCCAGTAGAGGCCACGTGGAGGCTTCGTGTCAACTTGAATACATCAAGACAATGATTTTTCGGGAGATCACAATGTTGACCACAGACAGAAACTTTATGTTGTTGGCTTGCATCCCATCCCATCTCAACATTACTGGTCTTACTAAGCAAGATAACGTTGTAGTCTTCTGTTCTTTAGAACTAGAGACTGCCAAGATGGATGGATTTGAGTTTCAACAATCGGAAGAAAAAACAAAGCGTTTGGCTTGCTTCTACTGCGAACATCGCAATGATTTATAAGTGAACATTTTTGTGACTGGTCCATCCATCCCTTGAGTATAAATAGCTCTCGTCATTATTATTGTTGCGTAAAGGAATACTAAAGCAATGTGACGAACCTATTGCCCTGAAAAACCTACGGTTGCTGTACGACTGCAGTAAGAGTAACTCCTCGCCTAGTATATGTTTTGAAGTCTACAATGTCCATTACTTTTCTGTCATTACTTTCCACTAGCTATTCTCATACCCAAATGTAAGAATCAATTAGAATACATATTTAGAAAATCTCAACTCCATCTGGATTAAGAAGAGTTCCCGACTCACAATTTTCAACCTTCCAAGCTTCTCCTCTCTTTCGACAACAATAAGATTCTGGCCCCTTTAGTGTTGAGGAAGCTTCCTTCTCGATAATCTCTTTTGCCAAATCATTCTACTGATCTTCAACGTCAGCTGGATTCCTGGCAAAAGAATCCTATTGCCTCTGCATAACTAATTTGCTCAGTCATTGGCAAGTATTTTGCTAAGCACTTGGGTGACGTCTCGGCTGTCAGGTAGTATTGCTATGTCATGTCGTTACTATCTGTTGTGCTAGTTGAATTGAATATATCTTCGTATGCCGTAAATGTCCGTTCGGAAGGCGACCATGAAATATTTTCTGTGGCGCAGAATATTTCGTTTTGGGTTCGAAACCACCTCTACTGTATCATTACTTGTCTTTCACTCATCCCTATTTCCTAAAAGAGCTTGTAGCTGCAAAAAGTGCAATTGTTCCTGTTGCAAAGCTGCCCTAAAATAGTACAGCTTACTGGTTCTTTCCGGGAGAACTGTTAAAATGGATCTTAGGTTCCACGTAGTTAAACATTTCGTTTATTTCGTCTCCCATTATCCCAACCATAGTTTATCTCTGATCTTCATTGCCTTGCTTATATCCATCTTATGCTGCTCTTAAGGCATTACCCAAATAAAATTTTCTATGTAACTAATGCCTGACCTTCCCCGAAATGCTCTCAATATGGATATTTCTTGTCATTTTACTGTGCTGTATTCTTTTTTGGATCTTTTAACTCCACTTTCGATTTCACCAATCTCTGTTAGAAGTTGAATATATGAATAGGTAGCCTGTTGGCTTATTAGGCGTGAGGCCACCAATGTTCAAACCCCTGGTCAGATATCGCCAACAAAACGAAGTAAAGAAAAATATTTTCCTTCCTCTCTGAGAAGCAATAAAATTGCCATTAAAAATTTCTCAAAAAATCTGTCATTTGGAATTGACTTTAAACTCGGAACCTACCGTTTAGTACACTTGTGGATAAAATTAAGACACATAACATAAGTGGTATGAGAAACTAGGTCGAAAACGTATGTAAAGGGTTGTAATAACCAACTATGTGTGTATTTATGCTTTCACCTCTGCTAGAAATTGAATTTGCTTCAATGCTTCTGCGAGTAGACGTCGTAGTCTAGTAGGTAGTGTGTTAGCTTATTAGACCTGAGGCCATCACGGTTCAAATCAGAGATCAGACCTCTCAGCTTATTTCTGGCAAAAACTCCGAGAATGTATAAAATCCAATGCGGCATGAGCATTATGGAACGTAGCAATGTCCTATAAAGATACGTATAGTTGGTGTCGAGATCACCTAGCTCAGGCCAAAAAAAGTTCGTTATTCTCGTCCTATAGTTCTAGTCCTTTATGGTGATGGCGTGGTGAAAGTCGCTCTCAAAGAAACATGGATCCATGGCGCCACCAGTCCAAAATCAACACCAAACACTAATTTTTTTGGCATGTATTTTACGCTCTCCGATCTCGTTAGGTTATTCACGTTTTGGTTATTCACGTACAAAAGCCTCATCAATGCAGATGATTTTTTGATAAAAACTAGGTTCAGTTGCAGTCGCTGTAATCTAGTAGGTAGTGTGTTGGCTTATTAGACGTAAGGCCACGGTTTAAATTCCAGGTTAGGCATCAAAACGAAAATATGAAAAAAATATTTCTTTGGGTACTTCCTCTCAGCAGATTTCTGGCAAAAACTCTGAGAGTAAAAAAATTGCCATGAAAAGTTTCTCAAAAATCTGTCATTCGGAATTGGCTTTAAATCGTAAGTGCCGCCACTCGTGTATAAAATTAACATACACAACGTGGGTGATGGATGAGAAGCTAGCTCGAAATCCTGACTACCTACGTATGCTTCCAGAAGAAGTTGAAGTTGATTTTGCTTCAATGCTTCTGCGGGTAGTCGCCGTAATTTAGTAGGTAGCGTGTTGGCTTATTAGACATGAGACCACCACGGTTCACACGACAGATCAGACATTTTTCTCCGGCGACTGCCTCTCAGCAGATTTCTTTCAAAAACTCCAAGAGTAAATAAAATTGCCATGAAAAGTTTCTCAAAAATCTGTCGCTCTGAATCGACTTTAAACTGTAGGTTCCACTACTCATGCATAAAATTAATGCACACAACACAAGTGAGAAGCTAGGTTGTAATCCTGACTGAAGAGTTGTAATGACTAGCTACGTATTTATGTAAGTATTAAGCCTCACGAAACACTTTAACGCGTACATGTAAGCCTAAGTGTTTGCTGCACTTAACACGAATGCAAATATTTTTTTATTCTGTCTTCAATAGAATCTTATTTGCATTCTTAAGAAATGACACCTACACCTGATATGATTTGTTAGTTAAATCAACAGATTGTTTAAAAACTACTTGACAGCTGTGATAGACAAACAGTCAGTCAGAGATAGAGACGATGAAGCCGACAATATATTTTAATCTCTGATATGGAAATACAGAAACACACAAACTGATTATCATACTAGAGCCACAAAGCCACAAAGATGAAATATTTTTTTAAATAAAATAAAAAATTAAAGAAAAGAAAAGAAAAGAAAAGCAGATAAAAGCCTTAAACGCCAGTTTAACAACATTGTTGTGCTTTGAAAAAAAATATTTTTCTTTTCTTGTATTTTGTAGCTGTTTAGCCTGCCTAAAGTTACAAAATCATCAACAGCAACCAATAAATAACGATGATAATGCAGCTTCTGCTGCAGCTGGCCCAACAGCATACGAAATGAAAATGTTTTGTGGTATCTTGTGTTGTAACAGAAAAGAAAGAAAAGAAACGTATGAAAGAGGAAAAAAGGTAAATATGCCAATAAATAAGAGTTAAAATGTTAAGCCAAGTCAGGTTATTGTTTAGATAAGATTTCTTTTGTAACATTTTCTTACGTATTTGACAACCACATGATGATGTTATCAATTGGAAAACAAAAGTTTTGTTTTTCTTTCTTTATTTTTCTTCTTTTCTTAGTTTTATTAAAACAAAATCTGTTATTCATTTATAATTAATTTTGTTGTTGTTTTCTTCTTAAAAAAATTTGTTAATTTCTTATCATTCAAAACAGGTCTTTCATTATCTTCTCACCACACTTTGATTATCTTTTTTTGTTGGGCATTTTAATTAAAACACTTTCTCGTCTGCAGCTTGAATTTCATTCAAAATATTTTCGTTAATTGGTTAATGTTGGCTGAAACGAATTCAGTTTTTAATTGCTTTATTAAAAATTAATTTTACATAAATTTTATTGTGTTTATTTTTCCCTTTTTTTAAGAAAAAAAAAAGGTTTTTTATTAACAAGTTTTCTTTGGAAATTGTTTAGCATTTGACGGTATTTGTGTATTGACAGACTTTCTTTGTCTTGCTTCTTTATTTTCAAAACATACGAAAAAGGTTTTTTCTTTTGTATTTGAAAATAGTTTTATAAGAGCCAATGGTTGTTAATAGTTTTCTGAACGAACAACTGATCAAATTAAGGGATCGGATTTTAAAATTTTTCTGTAGAGATCGAAACAAGTGATACTCTGAAGCTTCAATGGCCAGCCTCTCTTAGTTTCTGTTGACAGAAAAGATTATAGTTATTAATGTATACAATTCCGTTTGAATCTCATAAGACACTCAGCATCCTCTTTCTTGGTGTTAATCCTGCCTTTGCCACTTTTTCACCATATTTCGAAATATAGTAAAAGAGAGAGAGATAGAGAGATATTTAATTCTGCTGATTAATGGACAGCACGTGACTTGCTGCTTACTAAAAATCTGATCAGTCACTAGCGCGATCCGATTCTCTTTTACAGTTGGCAATTAAGATCATCAAATGTATTAGCCGTAGGCTCGTAGGTAGTATGCTGATTTATTAGAAATCTCTAACAAAACGAAACATGAAATAAAATTTCATGGGCGACTTCCCCTTAGCAGATTTCTGTTAAAAACTCTGAGAGTAAATTCAATGCTAAGCTTTTCAAAACTCTGTCGCTCGGAATCATTTTTAAACCGTAGGTCCCGTCACTCATGTATAAAATTAACACATATAACATAAGCGGTGCGAGAAGTTAGGTCGTAATCATGACTGAAGTATTGTAATGACTAATTATGTATGTAAACATGAGGCTATGTACTGACTGTGTACCATGGTGGTTAAATTAATTTTGACTAGTAGAGACTGAAGGGTTGTCGTGATCAGTTATGTATGTATCCTGTACATTATGTAAATATTTCCGTACAGCACGAAATATATTGTTTAGGCGCTAGCGATATGCGGCAGTTTCTCATAGTGGGCATTTCGAATTACTGGAATCTGGAAAAATGAAAACTTTTGCTTTAGAAGACGTCATAGTGTGTGTGTTGGCTTATTGGACGAGAGCCCGTGGTTCGACTGCCCGCTCAGATATCTTGAACGAAATGATATATTGAGAAAATATTTCCTTCAATGACTTCCTTCTAGCAGTCTTCTCAATCTGTCATTTGAAAACGACATGTAACTGTCTGCCTCGACACAACTAGATAAAATTAACACACACAACATGGGTGGTGTGAGAACCTAGATTGTAATCCTGACTAAAGGGTTGTTATGACGAATTAATTAAGTAAGTATGCAGTATTCCCATAACATGTACAGAGTGTTTAAATATGGTATGTGATCGGATAATTCCCACTTGGAAATCTCGTATGCGTAAGTTAGGCAGGTAAAAGTACACTCAAACCAGAAGTGGGCCTTTGTGATACTACAGTTGTACTCTCCTATAGAACTGAACTCGTTCGGAGCTCTTGATGAGCTTGCTTAATCTTCCAATCTCCAATCCGGACAGATAACTGTTATTATTTGCATGATCGAACCCTAAATACTTTAACGACTATGACTTCATTCATATAGTCTTTAAGTGAAGAACATTTTTCCATATAACGAATACAAATGCTGCACGCATGACAACTAATAGTGCATTGTTTTAATTTGAACAGACATTCTGTGCGACCTGCATATAGTTCTCAATAAGGTTACCTATAGAGAGAATTCGGGCGAGAGTTTAATTGTTGTGGTTCTTGGCTAATACTTCCTCTCTACCATTAACTAGAGTACTATTGTGTCCTGATACTCGTGCTTGTATCTCTTTGCCATCTCCTTGAAAGACTTTAAGAGACCACCAACGGGCTTCAATGCTATCAAAAACTTGGCTGACAACTCTGCCAGAAATATTATGGACTTTAATAATCAATTGCGCAACTGGTATGGCTAATATTTCCGCCTGAAAGAAGCTGCATTGGTTAGACAGATATAAATACCTAACGCCTCGGAAATGATGCCTCTAAGCAACCATAAATATTCACAACCACAAGCACATTTTCCTTTTCCTCTATAACAGGGGTGGAGATTTATAATTTCTCCAGAAACCAGAGAGGAGTGTCATGTAATCAATATTCCTGAGCTACTCGTTTTGATCCTGGAGTCACCAGTAGTCTCTATCTTTTTGCGAAGTAACTACAATTCAAATTCAACTACAGATCAACTACAATTCAGAAAAGATGTAAAAATGTGTGGTAAGCATAATTAAGAGGAATTCTTTGCACACCAAACACCCATAAGTCAGTATAGATCTGACACAGCTGTGTATACCCAAAGATTTTTATTTAATCTGAGACCTTGATTTCCTGACAATACTTTGCTGTAAGCATATAGACTCTTACTGTGCATATTCAATTTGCAGGGCAGCTTTCTATTTAAAATAAGTGTTACAATGTGTGTTTCATCATTGGATTCAAAATTTCCTTCCTACAACCTCATTGGGAGAAAAGGTGAGTGTTATTACTTCTTTCATATGTTACGGCAGTCGAGACTAGATGGTTACGTTCTAACTCAGCACTCCACCTTTAGAAATTTTGTGTCTTATGTTTGTTTTATTTTTGTATTCTTTTGTGAAGCTCAGAATATAAAGAATATATATAAAGGATATTGTCACAAAAATGGAAAAATCTCGATACTAGTGTTTTGATTTTACATCGTTTAACATTAAAATTATAACCAAAACCTACAAAAACAAAAACAATGAACTTGCTTACATGATAAACCAGTAAACAAAAATATACCAACAAACACCAGTATAAAAAAAAAATTAAAATAAGTAAACAAAAATGCAACAACATACACTACAAAAATGAATGTAAACAAAATACACACACAACAATAATGAAACAACGAGTTTACATTTATAGAGAAGCGAAGCCACGAACATTCACGTCCAAAAACATTCATCAGACTGTTAACGTTGCCATATAAAAGGAAAGACAAAGCAGGCAACGGAGGCCGTAAAAGTTCAGTCAGTATTGTGTGAAGACACGGTATGTTCGAAGAGAATAACCGTGGTGTGAAGATCTCCATTACAAAGATCTGTCGAACAACTATCTAGTGATTTGTTATTGTTTATGCAAATGGTGTAAACAAAGGAATAACAAACAAAGCAATTGTTGTTGTTTACATCAAGTTGTAAACAGTGGCACACAGAATTTTGCAAACAATAAAGAATTTAATTGGAACTAAATACATATTTATTTTCATTTTATTTGCAATCTACGAGCACATATTTTAAACGTTTTTACAAGGTAAAAACGTAACAATATTCTATACTTACTGAGTTGGTCATTGCAACCCTTAAGTCAGGATTACCACCTAGCTTCTCACGCCACCCACGTTGTGTGTCTTAATTTTATACGTGAGTGGTAGTACCCCTACAGTTTGATGTTGACTCCACACGTCAAATTTTTGAGAGACTTTTCCTGGCAATATACTCTTGTAGTTTTGCCAGAGGACTGCAGAGAGGAATTCGCCGATTTTTGTCTGCGGAAGATACTCCAATCAACCTCTTTTATTTTTGCATTGGTTTAAGATAAAATCTTAATTATGCTTTTGGGCATACAGTAGCCTATTTGGAGCTATTGAAAGACTACCAATCAACTGCCTTTATTTTAAGAAAATCAAACACAATAATTTTTCCATTTTACCCTGAAAAATCATTATTATCTTACGATCATGGCCGCCACCACTTGCAATTAAATTTCAAAAAAAAGGGAAGAGAAGCTCATAATATTTCAGATTGAATTTAACGCCCACTGAATTAAAAGCTCGCTGCCAAATGGAATTAATGCAACAATAATTTCTGTTAAGACCTTAACTACTTCCTAATAATATGAAATAAAAAACGAGGAATAAAGACACGGAATTAATAAAAAAAAATATTTTTCTTTAAAAATTTCATGGCATTTCATAACAAAAGAGTCCATCTTCTCGCTAGGGCTGGCTGTCAGGCTGTCTGTTGGCTTTTGTATACATTTTAAAACTAAGGTTTGAATGATTCTGTTTTACTCCAGCAACGATAAGTTGATGCATTGGAACTCATCATACAGTTTTGCTTTCCTTTATACTGCAAACACAATACAAAAAACGGTTTGTCAGTTGCAATGCAGTAGAGAGGGTTCGTATCTTTTTTCGCAGATGCTTGTTTGGTTTGTCAGTCAGATTTTTTGCTTTTGATGTACTTGGCTTTTAATGCTGCTGGTTGAGTGTCTGTCTGCCTGTCTGTCTGTCCGGTTCTTTTAAACAAAAATTTATCCAGTATGTCTCTGTGTTATCTGTATCTGCAGAAACTTTGTATGGCTCTGTGTTGCTTTGCAGTCAGTCTCTGATTCTGTTTATGACTCTGTCCTGCCATTTATGCCTCAGTTATTCGGTTTGATCATCTCATGGTTGTAAATAAACATTCGCACGATTCTTTATAAATTGTTTCTTAGCAAAACTGACTGGAGAACAAAAAAAGCAGAAAAAAGATTGTTTAAATAGCTTTTTAAAATCGAAATCAATTTTAAAGTAATTTTATTACAATTTTTTCCCTTTTTTCTCTTTTTCGTTATGCTCTAGAAACACAGTCCAGTAGAAATAAAAAATGACGTTCCATTTTTAATCAGTCAAAGGAGATTTAGTTAGCCCGTGATGATCTTCTTGTGTCAGGCAGGCCTTTAAAACTGCACAGATGCTTGAAAGCTATTTTAATGCTGCTTTAAACTTTTCATCGTCTGTTGCTTAAAGGAATTCTTCTCTTTGAGAAGACTGTCAATGGGACAGACAAGCAGACGAACAGATACATTTATAAACTACCATGAACATAAATGAGAAAATTGTTTCTTTTTTTCCCCTGTCAGTCTTGTTTATTTAATTGATAAAATATGTGCGCATGCTCAGTTAATTGCCAGACGATTATGTGCATTCCCTTTGTTTTGTTACAGTAGAGACTAAACAAAAAAATTAATTGCAACAGGCTTATGTGCAGTTTAATATTGGGGAGATGGGAATAAGACCCCAAAATACAAAGTAAAAGTATGTCACGAGTGCTTTGGCCAGGAGTAACATACATGGTTAGTAATTACAACCCTATAGCTAGGATTAAAACCTCACTTCTTACCCGACTTATGTTGTGTGTATTAATTTTAACGAGTGGCGGGACGTACAGTTTAAACACAGATTTTTGAGAACTTGGTCAGGAATAAGAAACTCAAAATTTAATCACCTCAAGCTCAGGTCAATACTCAATACACTATTATACAGCAAACTATAGAACGAAATGCTGCCAGAGATTTAACCCTAGAACCCTACCCTTATTTTATATTTACTTTTCCTACCCTGGGTACTCGAGCACCCAGTTTTCACATGAGTTATAAATTTAGGAAAACAAGTTGCAAAATCCATTTTTTTTATTCAAGTATTTATTGTTTATTTATGATAGGACTTTAAACAAAAAAAAGAACAAAATTAGTTTTATATACATTTGGGGCACATTTTAATTTGATGCTCTCCACAGATGACAACACTTTAAATATTAAGCTGGGTGCCTGAGCACCCAGGGCAGGGTTCTAGGGTTAAGCGAATTTAATAAAATCTTCGATAAGAAAGATTTGACAATTGAGGAACGAAGTACTCCAGAAAATAATTCGAATCATAAGAACTATTTACCAGAATGCAGAAGCTTTTCATTTTAGGAGAACACTGGAATAAAAACGGAAAACGTTCCGTCACCTCACCGACGTGGTAGCTAAAATCATGAATCAAGAAATTTTTAGAGAGGGATCGTGCGAGATCTCTAATTTGCAAGCAAAATTAAAAGATGTAGAAATCTTGTATCTGGTCTGGTCGGGGACTTTATATATTTACATGATTTATTTCCTGGGGGAGCTTAGGACTTCTAGAAGGATGTCCAAATCGTCTGTGCAATACTTAACTTCTTCTCATATCAGTAGTACCGTCTTTTCCAACTTCCAGGGACTTCCGAACTTCGACAGTTAATAACAGACATTTTGCTAAAGCTACATCTGTCAAATTAGTTGTCATTTATTCCGTATGGTTTGCCCAATCATCATGGATAGGTACAGCATTCAACAATACATGCAAATAATAAAATTGTGTTCTGTTCGGACACAATATAACCCATTTCATGCATTTTGCGATCAACATAATCGTCCTACTGAGAGGACTATTTGAAATGTGGTGAATAAATGCGAGTTCATACATCGACGAAACGCAAAATCTGCAGAAAACATCATTGTTGTCAGTAAAATATCGCCTGGGAATGCAAAGCAGTCGATTTCGTGTTTCTCATAAAAACTTGACGTTTCAGAGATCACAACTTGACGAATTATGTGGACATGCACCCACACAAAATTCAAATGACTCAGGAACCACACCCAGTGACCTGTGTTCACTTTATGAGCTCTGAATCAGCAACTGCAACTGATCTGCATCTGAACCTGAATGGAATGAATGGGTACGTGAATAACCAAAATATTTTAATTTGGGACAATACCAGTCTACGTAAGATCCGAAAGCGATCTCCGCAAGACTCACTCTTTGGTGTTGATTTTGGACTATTGGAGTCATATATCGATGTTTCTTAGAGAACGGTATCCACCACGACATCACATCACTATCATCGGTGAGAACTATAGATCGATGATGACGAACTTCTTTTGACCTAAGCTGGATGATCTGGATACCAACAGGACGATACTACGTGCCATTTTAATCATGCCATACTGTATTATATACACGAGCGATTTGAAGTTATGTGGATGTGATATGAAACTACAGTTTGACCCCTTTGGTATTTTGCTCGTGTGATTTTCATCATTAGCAGCGGCAGGGTGTATGTTTGAAGTTTCTACCTACAAACCCGAGCAATCCAACATCTAAGCACGATTTTTAAAAATCAAGGGACTTTAATTCCTTTCGATTAATTCATTCCCTGACTCCTGTCTTCCTTAGAAATGTCAACATCAACAAAGGAAACCACACAGTGCCAGGTTTTGAGGAAGATAAGGAAACACCAGTAAAACCATGCAGAACATTTTCACAGAGACCGGTGCTTCTACGGGATACGACATATGGCATACCTATCGTCCAAGGACTTGTTGTTCCAGCAAACCAATGACGTTATAGGTTGGCAAAGACTTGATTAACAAGACAAAAATAAAAGTAACCAAAAAAGTAAAATGTGGAGGACTTGCTTTGTGACAGTCCTGTGTTCATTACAGGAACGAAAAAGCAATAAAAAACAAATCTCTGGTTAAAGTTAATGATGATTAAAGTAAAGAATACTAAGCAGGTCCGTTAGAGTGTAGGGTACAGGAATGGTGTTGTTAGATCTTCGATCTTTTTGAACGGTCGGAAATTTTAAGGCTTACAAGCTTGGAGCTGATTGTTCTAAAAACCAATCGAATCAATAAAACATCGCAGATTCAAAGAGTTTTTTACGTGTAATACTTATTGCGTGTGAGATAATAAATTTGCTGTCAATTTCCTTTCCAATAGTGAAAGTAAAAGAACGGGTATGCTCTTCAAATGTTCACTCTTAGAAAATGAGAGTCGAAATAATTTCTAATTCCTCGTAGTAAACAGTAAAAAATTTTGTGGTGCAAAATAACTTATAATCTGCAATAGTAATACCTTAAACGGTTTACCCTTTCTTTGCTTATGTTCATATCGTTGCCAGTGCTTAAAAATCGTGACTTCTTTCCTCTTTTTTTGGATGTAGAAATTCTATGTAGTGTGGCGGGTGTTAAAATTGATTCAATAAATTTCATATGAACCAATTTGAAAATAAGTTTTTTTTTTTCTTTTTTCTTTCTGTTATTTCGCTTTTATTTTCAACAAATTCACAGAATTCTTCTTTTATTTGTATCACTGTCTTGTTTTTCCCCTCTTTTTTTTCTCTTTTTATTTTTCTTTGAATTTTACAGAAAAATTTCATACAAAAAACTGAAAAAAATGAAATCCAAAATCAAAGAGATGTAAGGGTTATAATCGTTGGTATTGTCTGAACAAAAGGATGTTTGAAATTAAGCTCATTGCTCGCTTGTATGTTGCAAAAAAAAAGAAAATTTTAAGAAGAAAATAAAGAAAGAAGAGTTTTATTTATGCATTGCGTGCACAATTTTTGAAATTGAATTTAAAAAGTTGAAAATAAAATGGGAAAAATTATCATCAGGGGAGTTTAAAATGAATCACAAAGACATTGAAATTCCTTGATTAAAAGCCAGTGATAATGTGGGCCTATCTCTCTCTATCAGTGTTACAAGTAGTTCCCCCTGATAACTGTGCTACGATTACTTTTGCTCAAGGAAATCGATCTGGTATCAGTTATTTTTGCCTCTTAACTCACATATATGATCACACAGCCTTAGTTCTACGATTTGCTGCAATTTAAGCTCCTTGAAGATTTCCCACTATTGCCATCCTTGTGATATCATTTGACTTGATTCAGTACGTGTATCTTCTTGGTTAAGTTTCCCAGATCTCCAAATTTCTAACACAATTAGGCTTTTGGCTAGTATTGTGTCATTAGTTCATGCAATTAAATATCCAGTGAGTTTGACTAATGCCTACAAAAAGTATATCCCGTTTTCCCCAGGCATATATCAGCGGCAACATAGGAGTTATTTAACCTTCCCTTTTCATTCCCATCTCAATACGCAATATTCTTCACCTACTGTTAAGACTTAACAGAACAGCCTGGACAGAACCTAGACTGGCAGTTACTCCCCACTTGCTGCTCATTTGCTACATGCAGCTTCCATAGTATAATGCCCAACTTTGAGTCTGCAGAAGAGCATAGGAACATAAACCCGTTTCACATCAGTTGAAGAAATTAAATTAGAGCCCGAAAAGGCATCAGTCTTTTCTTTCTCCTTATGCTTGCATGCCCACTGTACTTTTCTCAGTCTAATATTTAAGCTTTAAATAGTCAAAGAACTGATGTTTCAAGTATAACCAGCACGTTAGATATTTACCAAATACATGGAAACAGCAACACATCGTAACCAGTTAAGCGGCTTCCTTGATAGCAAGGATTTCTGCCTGGTAAACGTTACATTGAAGTGGCCGTAGTATAGTAGGCAAAAAATTTTCTTATGAGATGAGAGTCCAAGGGTCAAATCCCAGTCCAGACAGCTCGAAAAAAATGAAATTTAAAAAATATTTTTTCAGTGGCTACCTCTCTGTAGTCTACTGGCAAAAACTTGAAGAGTAAAATAAAAATTGGCAAGAAAAGTTTCTCAAAAATCTGTCCTTCGGAATTGACTTGAAACTGTAGGTCCCGCCACACATGGATAAAATTGGGTGATGTGAAAAGCAAGATTGTTTTCCTGACTAAAGGCAATTAATAGGCGATTAAGAAAGTGCTGCATTTTATCCTCCTTAATACACACAGTTCAACCATTCTTTTAAAACTTAGTTATCCTTCAATTTTGTATTCGTCAGTATAAATATTCATTCCTACCGCTGAGTTACTGAATTCCAAGTCTCTTTGCTTGAACAAGCGTTATATCCACTAAACCTCTTATCCTTTCTTAACATTGAGTTTCGTTCAAACCTCTGTCATATAGCCCACGATCATATCTCGTCTAAATTCAATGACTTTCAATGTTTTGTATTCATTGCAGCGTAAAGCTACTTTGGCGTTCATCAGACTTAGAGTTGAACTTCAAAGCGGTTCAGTGTGCTACATTTGAAATTATTTTATATGTCCATAAACCGCAGTATGTTTACACCCTACGTGTCTTTTAAGAGTGCACGACAGCTTACTTTGGTATGCCTGTGTTTTCCTTTCACAGATAGTGTGTCCCTGATAGTTCTCTTGCTGACATATTTCTGAGTCATGCTTATATTTTATATTTTTCCAACACATGCAGAACAATATATGCGTTGAACCTGACCAGCGTCCATCTTAGGAACCTTATAGTAATTATAACGCCACACTGGCTTCTGGATGCACACGAACATTTTCTCACCTATTGTCTGGCACAAGGGAACGTAAGCAGTAGAACTCTTGAGGATGCAAAATTTATTGACAGAACATGTCTAGAGAACCGTTATTTGAATAGAATTCACATCGGGAAGGCCGAGAGATAATAACCAGGAGTTATAATTAATTGTATGATGGAATAGCAAATATCAGTGTTCCAGTAGGACTTTATAAAACCAAGTGAACTATGATTTTTGAAAGAGCTGGCAATTTAGCCACATCTTTTAGTCCAACCCTGTTGTAGTTGCCGTAGTCTGGTAGGTAGTGTGTTGGCCTATCAGACGCCAGGCCAGGGTTCAAACCCCAAATCAGACAGTTTAGCCAACCAATTATCGTCTACAGGCAATGAAGGATGATCAACCAGAACCATAAATCATATCATTGGCGTAAGATTGAAGTCATCGTAGCTAGTGCAGTGGTAGGTAGTGTATTGGCTTATTAGACGCCCCAAACCCCAGCTGAGACATCTCAAAACATGAACAAAATATATCTTCGGCAACTTCCTGTGAACAGATTTCTAGCAAAATCTCTGAGAGTAAATAAAATATTGATGTGAAAAGTTTCTTAAAAATCTGCCGTTCGGAATCGACTTTAAACTGTAGGTCTCGCCACTCTTCTATAAAATTAACACACACAACATAAGTGGCGTGAGAAGCTAGGTCGTTATCCTAACTAAAGTGTTGTAATGACCAACTACTTACGTATTCATTCATACGTTTCCTTTCGTAGCTGTTGCATGGTTCTCAAGACAATCTGAACATGACCGAAAACTTCTCAGTCCTTTCACCAAACATGAGATTCTGCGTCATTTTTGTGTTGTCTACTTACTATTGAATACTTTATTAAGCTAAGCAGGAACTAAGGTCCTCGTATTCATGTATTGCATAAGCGTTTCAAAGGACAAAAGCGCTTTACAGTCATGTGGAGTAGATTGCTACTTAATTTCTTTTTCTTTCGTCAGGTTGCTTAAATACAGTTCACTTGCTTTGCATTTCCTTTCTAAAACATTCCATCAGTTTTTTTTTAATCTTGCACGGCCTTTAAATGATTCATAAATTATTGTCCATAAAATAGATATGATAGCGCGGTCAGTAAGTTAAGTCACTTAACTTTTGCTTTTGTGCTTGGGTATCTGTGCTATCAACGATGTTTAAACTTGGTTGATTCTGCAGAGCTGTTGCGGTTGGTTTCTTATCTACCGCAGCCAATGTTCAATAAAAATTTGTTTTTTTTTTTAATAATTTTTTCTTTCGATTTTTATTGAACAAAAGTTATTTGCAGTCATTCATCGATTTCTTCATTGTTTTGTTTGTGTGTCTTACGAAACTTGGTTAATGGAAGCGAAACAGCGTAAACGAAAGGAAAATTAAAAAGAAAAATACAGGGTACGTACTAAAAACAAAATATAAAATCCATATTTCATATGCTACTTTGACTTAACTATCCTCGTATGCTTTATTATTCTACTTCAGCTGTATGGTGAATTGTCTTTACATGTTTAATAATTATCTCTCGGTTGCTTGTGGTTCTGGTTCTGTTTATACTGAATCTGACTATCACTTTGGCTTTGGCTCTGTGCTGTGGCTCTGTCTCTGATTGTTTTTTTATTTGTTTCTGTATTTCTTATTGCACACATACATACATATATTGACTGACTAGCCCTACTACCCAGCCCAGCCCAGTAAAGTTCAGTTTGATGTTTTATCCCAATGACCTCATATTTGTTTTGTTAAATAAACAGACCTGGAACCGCATAAACGAAGACACAATCCAAATGGTGTGTGTAAATCGACAACAGACAACCCAGATATGAAAATAGTTTTCCTATACGTGTGTGTAAGTATATGTATGTATATGAATGAATGGTTATCGAGTAGTTAATTGGTAATATATGACTGCAAAATGGCAAATATTGTGTAAATGTTGAAGGCGGGGTCGTGGTGGTGGTGGTAGTGTTAAGCTGTCAAGGGCTTTAGTTACAGAGTGGCGTTGGGGAAAAGGCAAACGAATGGCAAAAACTTAATAAATAATCGCAACAATACTAAGTGAAAACATAATCTGTATAATAAAACATGTGCAGAAAGGAAAACGAAACAGAAGATTTACTTGAAATTGAAGTCAAAGGTCGTAAGTGTTAAGTATAAAAATAGTATCCGGATTTGTGAGGAAATTTATAAGTTTAGAGGTCAGTTCACAGCGGCTTAGCAAACCTGATAAATTTCATCTTTAAACACAGTATGATCATGTTGTAATTACCGTACTAGATCTAGACCTATATTGTATCGTCCCCATAATGTCAAATTTCTTTTTTCATTTGAAAGTACAATCCTTCCGGTTAATAATGGAAAATAATTTCATTCAAATGGCTGCCTCTGCTGGCCATGCAGTAGCCTACACCAGAAGATGCCGATTTTGGCAAAAAAAATCATCTTTTCAGATGAAGCTCATTTTGATCTTGGCGGGTATGTAAACAAGCAAAATTGTCGCATTTGGGGCACAGAAAACCCGCACGCATACATTGAAAAGCCGACGCACTCAAAACGAGACACTGATTGTTGCGGATTTTGGTCCAGAGGCATAATTGGGCCATTTTTCTTCGAAAATGAGCAAGGAGTGGCCGTTACAGTCAATGGCGATCGTTATCGGGCCATGTTGAATGAATTGAACAAAAATTGAAGAGGAGGATATTGGCAAGATTTGGTTTCAACAGGACGGCGCTACGTGCCACACAGCCGAAGCTACACTCGATGTTTTGCGCCCTGTTTTTGAAGATCGCATTATCAGCCGCAGAGCTGATGTCGTTTGGCCACCACGGAGCTGCGATTTGACACTGTTGGACTATTATTTGTGGGATGCCGTCGAAGATAAGTGTTACGCCGACAAGCCAGAGACAATTGACGCTTTAAAGGACAATATTCGTGAAGCCATAGGTGAAATGCAGCTGCACACGATCGATAATGTGCTTAAAAATTGGACCGATCGTGTAGGCTACTGCATGGCCAGCCGAGGCAGCCATTTGAATGAAATTATTTTCCATTATTAACCGGAAGGATTGTACTTTCAAATAAAAAAAGAAATTTGAGAAAATATTCAGTAGTTTTTCTTTTAAAGCATTTTCAAAAAATAAAAAGTTATTTGGCGGACCCTTTAATTTCCTTTTTGCCAGAAATCTGCTGAGAAGCTGTCACCGATGACATATTTTTTTCATATTTCGTTTTGTTAGCGTTGTTTAACCCAGGGTTTGACCCGTGGACTCACGTCTAATAAGCCAACGCACTGCCGACTAGACTACGCAGGTGTATGGTCTGTAATTATCTACCTCTGTCAGAAAGATAACTGGCTTCCTCATTTCCTTTATGATTAGGTATGTGTATCGTGCCATGGCTGGAGTAATTATGAATTCTTTTAATATGGTCCAGGGCAGTACTTGATTCCGTATTCCTCGCTGGTGTTGCCCTAATTTACGTTTGGCAATCAGTAAAGACATTTAAACTCCTGTATGGCATGGTAAACAACTATAACTAGCCCAGCTCATAAGCACGAATCTCCTCTAAGAAAATCGTATAATGTGCCGCTAGCCAGAAATATTATTTGATTTTTAGTTTTTCTATATACAGGCCCAGTACCCTCATATCTCTTTGTTAAGAGCCATAGTAGTAGCAACAAGTCTCCACAGACATCTATGTTATGGTTCCTTTTGAAGTAGAAATTCGAACTAGCATCGGATTATTAAAATATAATATATATATATAATATATATATTATAATATATATAAGCATCGTATTGGATATCTTTGTGTTAGACTAGTATCAGTCTAGTGACCTCATCTTGCATACATACATACGTAATTGGATATTACAACCCTTTACTCAGGCGGAACCTACAATTGACTCCGAACGATAAATTTTTTCAGAGTTTTTGCCAGAAATCTGCTGAGAGGAAGTCGCCTTAGAAATATTTTTTCGTATTTCGTTTTGTTGGAGATGTTTGATCTGGTATTTGAAACGTGGCCTCAGGTCTAATAGGCCAACACATTATCTACTAGATTACGGAGACATATCTGCACTTCGAAACCTGTTTATGGGCCCGTAAGTAGACAAAATTTGGTTGTTTGGCTCACTTATTTCTATATTTAGGGCAATGCATGTAGAAACATGCGCCCACGGTCATCTGCGTCATATCATAATCGCACGTATGTCCTCTTAGAATACCGTATAATGGTCCGGTAGTCGAAGCTATAATTTGGTTTTTGTGGTTTCTGTAGAGAGCAATCTGTAGTAGCAATCTATCTTAAGAGCCAGTCGATCTGGTATCGCAGTATTGCAATTGGTGGCGACTGATATATTAAGAATCGTATACGACATTCCGCATTATGCTAGTATCAATCTAGTGTGCCAATCTTACTTACACAAACTCATAACTTGTAATGATACTTAGTATTACAACCTAGTTTCTCACACCACTTGTTGAGTGACGGGACCTACAGCTTACGACTCCAAAAGACAGACTTTTTTTATTTTATTTTCTGTTAGAAATCTGCTGAGAGGAAGTCACCGTAGTCGTTTTGTTCAAGATGCCTTACCTGTAGTTTGAACCGTGGCCAGCACACTAGCTACTAGACAACGGTGACGTATCTCCTCTTAGAAACTCGAGTAAGGGTCCGTAAGTAGGTATAATTAGATTTTTGCGCCCATTACCCATCTTATCTCTGTATTGAGAGTAATCCACGTAGCGACATGTATCCACGAACTTCTGCTTATGGTACCTTCTATCAAAGAAAGTCTATGTGGTATCGGAGTATAGCAATTGGTCGCGATTGATTTATTAAGTAACGCATCGAATATCTCCTCATTAGGCTAGTAACAGTCTAGTGTATCTTACATACATACACAATTGGTCATTACAACCATACAATCAGGATTATGACCTAATTTCTCAAACCACACTACCTACTACTACTGTGATTCGAATCTTACTCCTGTGATATGATTTATGATTCTGTTTGATTCATCATCAATAGACCTGGGTCGTAAGTTTCGCTTCTTAAGTGGTTGGCTAAATTGCATTGTTTTCAATGCCCTTGCAAGTACTTTCCCTATATCGCCTCTTATAGAAATTCGTTTAGTTTTTCTGTTTAAAAAAAATTTTAACAAAATTTGCTACACTTTTCAGTAAGAACGTTTTAAAAATCTTATGGAAATTTTTTTTTTGTTCTGAATTCAAACATGATTGTAGTACTTGCAGCAACATGTCAAATTATTTGGTCTTATCATCAACAGCCTCAGATTATCATCAATGTTTCCATTTCGTGATAATATTGGAGGCAATTGAGAAAGTTTTCACATTTCGCGGTCATGTTTAAAACAGAATTATTTTTCTTGTTGTTGTCGATGTTGTTGTTTTAACGAAAATTTTCTTGTTATTTCATGGTTTTAAAAATGAATTTTTCGTACTATTTTGGGGAAAGCACTTCTCGAGCATTTTAATAATGAATGAAGCTAAACAAGCTGAAAGTAGATGAAGAAGAAGTTTTCAAAATATTCTTTAAAAATCTAAAAACTTTTTTCATTTGTGTTGTTGTTGCTTTTTTTTGTAATTGAATTGATGTTGTTGCTGCGGCCAAGAAAAGATGCTGCTGCTATTTGGCGAAAAGCGTTTTGTGTTTTTGACGTTGTTTTTCTGATGCTATTTTGGCCATACAACATGATGTTCTAAAGGCCAACCATTGAATTGCTATTTACGGGCTAATAACTAAATTTGTTCTTCTTCTTGCTTTAGATTTCTATTTTTAAGATTTTCATGGTTTTTTTTTTTTTTGTTTTTCCTCTCAATTTTCAAGTCTTATAATCGAAAGTTTTTTTGTTGAAAATTCTTAAGAAATTGTTTTGGTTACGTTAAGTGGTTGTTGTAGCCGGGCTAATAGATTATTAAAACAAGTGAAATTAGTTTCAGTTTTCATTAAAAGATTCTCTTTTTTTCTGCGTGACACGCAGAGGGTGAAGGAGGAGAGTGGATAAGGCATAGGAAAGTGAAAACCAAGTTTTGCGTTTTTAAGACAATTTGCAACAATTTCTCAAGTTTTGGCGTTACAAGTAGTTCTTCATGGAATTACATTTTTTTTGACAATAATTTACGTTAAGTGAAGGATATGGTAGCGAAATATTATGGAAAGGTTGGTTTGGTTTTGTTATTTAAATTCGAAGCGATTTTCTTAAGAATACTTTTGTCTAAAATCCATAGTAATTGAAATAATAAAATTTTCCTGGAAGCGTAAGTTAGTTGTTACGTTTTTATCCTTTTAAAAATTAAAATATGAGTTCGTAGATTGCAAATAAAATAGAAATAAATTTGGTGTTTAGATTTAATTAAAATCCTTCATTATTCGCACAATTCTGTGTGCCACTGTTCACAACTTGATGTAAACAACAACAATTGCTTTGTTTGTTATTCCTCTGTTTACACCCTATTACACAATAACAATTACTACACAATAACAATTACTAGAGAATTGTTCGACAGATCTTTGTAAAGGAGATCTTTAAACCACGATTACTCTCTTCAAGCACACCGCGTCTTCACACAAGACTGACGGAACTTTTACTGACCCAGTTGCCTTATGTGCAGCACTAGCACGTCGTCTTGTTGATGAGACGCATCTTGACTTTTTGCGTGGAGCTTTGAAGCTTTTTTGGAAATGGCCGCCCTTCCCACAGTTAAAACATTTGGCCTTTTGTCCATTTTCTTCCAAAACTTGCTTCAACATCTCTATAAATTTATTTAAAAGGCATTCTTCTTCCTTTACGACTTCTATTTTTCGCACTTTGCTTAATTGTGGTCTGGAAATCGTTCGAGCCGTCTCCTGGGCTTGTGCGAAGACCACGGTCTCTGCAAAGGTTGTCTTCTGTGACATACCGCTTATTTGATGTTAGGGTCGCGTATACCGTTTACAAACGCCTCGTATACTATTTACAAACAATTTTAAAATTGTTAACCAGTGGGTGGTTTTCTCCTGGGTATGTGAGCTACACTAATCCGTCGACCTGCATTGCAAATGCTTGAAGCGACCCATTGGCCTTTTTTCACTCGGCACTTTAACTCCATGCGGTACAGTTCTCGTTTGAGCTTGTTGCCGAATTTAAGCCATAACCACCATCAAGTCATTGTAGCTGTTTCTGTAGCTGGCTGGCGTTGTTTCTAGAATCTCGGCTGCGACGCCTTTTAACCCCAAAATTAGTTCCAAAGCCCTCTCTCCATCGTCCCATCCATTTCAAATGACTGCTGTCTCGAATTTGAATTTAAATACGAATAGGGGTGAGCTACCATAGTTGCCGTAGTCTAGTAGGTAGTGTGTTGGCCTATTAGACGTAAAGCCAGGGTTCGAGCCCCAGGCCAGATATCAAAACTAAATACAAAAAGTATTTCTTCTACGACTTCCTCTCAGCAGATTTCTGGCAAAAACCCTGAGAGTAAATAAAAATTGCCATGAAAACTTTCTCAAAAATCTGTCATTCGGAGTCGGCTTTAATCTGTAGGTCCCGCCACTCATTTATAAAATTAACACATACAACATAAGTGGTGTGAGAAACAATTCCATTTACTCTCAGTGACTGCTGAGAGAGGAACACGCCAAAAAATTTGTTTTCAATTTTTCGTTTTGTTTTCCCATCTCTGCCACCCATAATTCTAATTAATTCGTGTATATCTTCATTTAATACTTACCTCTTTGAGGTAAAATTATCTGAAAACGAAAGTAGCAGTCTTCATTGCTAGAAAATATTTGTTAAACCACCAGCCACTCTGGCCACTTATGTTGTGTGTGTTAATTTTAAACATGAGTGGCGGAACTTACGGTTTTAAGTTGACAATTTTATTTAATCTCAGAGTTATTGCCAGAAATCGGTTGTGAAGCAGTGACCGAAAAAATATTTCTCATATTTTTTTTGATATCTGACCTGGTTTTGGAACCGTGGCCTCATGTCTAATATGCCAACACACTACCTACTAGACTACAGTGACTTGTTAGCACAACCAAGTAAATATTTAACGCAAACGACAGTAGGTTTGTATATTTAGGGGATTGGTAGAGCTATTTAAGATTCTTAGTCCCTACAGTTTTTGTTTGGATCAAGATCACACCGGTATGATCCTAATGGATTTCAATATTCGTTTGACTTAAGTGGACATCTGAAATATAATGGAAAATATAAACTATTTAGAGAGCTTCATGGCAACACATATCACTTATGAATGCAATTTTCTAAAATTTGGAATAGTGGTCAATGGTTATGAGTACATTATCCGTCTCTATAATGTTCGGCAAGAGTTTCATATGTTATTAGAATCACGATAATTACGGTTTTAACCTCACAATACTATGGAGTATCTTAAGCATAAAAATACGAATTTTAAAGAATTCTTTTTGAATTTGTATCTCATTTCATTGCAAATGATTTGTTGCTGTTGCTGTTGTTGTTGTTAGTGGTGGTAGTGGCGGTTTTTCTTTCTCTCTCTCTCTGTTTTTTCTGTTTCTCTGTCGTAGACTAATTTAGGTCACTGCGCTATTTGCCGCATTCATTCGTTTAGTCCGCCAATTCGTTGCTTGTTTGGTACGTACATATGCTTGTTTATTTGCATCATCATTCCAGCACTCATTCAATCCGACATTTTCAATCCAACATTTTATTTTTGTTCATTCACTAAGAGTCAGTCAGTCTCATTCATTACTCAAATATAAAAGTGAAATGAATGTGGTTTTTTGTTTATGTTGCTGCTTGCTGTTGCCACTCTCTGTTCTTCTCTTATTTTATGTATTATTGTATCTTGTTATTGTTGGTGTTGTTGCTTTTAGTATTATATGCTGCTGCTTATCATCATAGCGACTTTGAGGTTATGGGTTTAAAAGCTATGGTTTATGTTAGTTTGGTTGGGTTGGTCGTTGGGTCGCTCGTCTACTACTACTTCTACATGCGATATGTTTAAGTGCAAATGCTGTTGCAATTTGGCTTTGGTGTTAGGGTGTGTGATATGAAAGTGTGCACACTGGCGAAGAAAAGATTTCATGAATTTGTAAGGTAAGTACTGTTGCGTTTTTACCTTTTAAAAACGTTTAAAATATGAGCTCGTAGAGTTTAATTTAAATTCTTTATTTTTCGCACAATTCTGTATGTCAATGTCCACAACTTGATGTAACAACAACAACTGCTTTTCTTCTCTTTACACACTTTGCATAAACAATAACAATCACTAGCCAATTGTTCGATAGATCTTTGTAACGGAGATCTTCAAACCACGATTACTCTCTTCAAACACACCGCGTCTTCATTAACTCACTCGACTGCTTTGCTTTTCCTATTATATGACAGGGCAAATAGTTTGATGAATGTTCTTGAAGGCGGACGTTCATGGCTTCGCCTTCGCGTTGTGTACGTTTATTATTGTAGTGTTGTTGTTGTATTTTTGTTCACTTTAAGAAAGCCAGACGTGCCAAAATAAAGAAGACTTGTTCGAAGATCTTGCGGCTGTAACTCAAGGATTATACACTGGACATATGAGGCCATTATTTAGGTGGGCCTACCCAGCTCTGAGGGATGCAAGATACAGAAACTAGTATGGAGACACCGTTGCAATGAATACATGGAGGTTTTTTGTATTTAACACCGTTGCTTATGATACTGAAGACCAGAACTTTGAATACTATGGTCAGGATAATTGGAGGCAAATCCAACGTAAGATTCACGAGGAACATTCGCGATGTATTGAATCGAGAAACTGGTCCTTACTTCCTCCTAACTGTCCCCTGAACAGAACCAGTAGAATCTAAGCTTTTGGGGAATGCTTCACAAAAATTAATGGAATGAGCTACCAGTTATTCCGTGCATATATGCATACATAATTGGTCATTACAACACTTCTGTCAGGATTACGACCTAGGATCTCACACCACTACAGCTACTACATACTCCTTTAAAAGAGGGGACACACGGATAGGCCGAGGGTTGCACGCGGATAGGTCGAGAACGGATATTACGGCAATGGCAGTAATTTTGAGTTCCGGCTCGTAATATCCCGAGTCCACAAGGAAACTCCCGTTTATCTTGAAGTCGGAAGTCTATGCTATCGAAGGATGTGTTCAATTTAACTTGAAGAGAAAGGACAAGTATGAAATATTTAGAACACTTGGTTCTTATGACTTTAACCTGAATATAAGGTAGGACTGCCTGGGGAACATAGATTTAAGCTCCCCTTGACTACAGATTATGCAGATTTCACGGTAATCAGCTTATAAATGAGTTTACGAGGATTACGGTTTTCATGTAACTGATAAGGCATTTCTGTAGACTGAGATGAGGCGTTTGGAAGTGTATACTCAGCGAAAAGAAAACATAAAGAGAGGAAGAAGCTCTTCTCACACCAAATGGGTTTGTAGCGATGCAAACTTTCGTTGCTTGAGTACAATAGCTGAAGATTTAAGACGTGCATCAAATAATTCAGGAATTACATGAGTTTAGTATCCAGCCATATGGAAGGACACTGTAGACATAAGCAACAATTGATCAGACTAAGAATCGTCTCCAACCCAATATTAATGTTCTGTGATGTTGGGAATGAATCAACAGAATACATACTTGGAACTTTTGAGAAATTAATGCAGCCCAAAAGCAAACCTGCTTTATGGAATTTATAATAATAGCACATCAGTCCCCAAATCTCAACAGCCAGTGTAAATGCATTGGAATAATGCAAACATTTCACTGGCATCCGTTGCCTGATAGAATTGGGTTGATTTGGTTATTTTTCCGTGTGCAGTTGTTTTAGTTTCGCAAACAATGTTTATTCCACACAAATTCACTTTGCATCACACATTTTCATTACAACTCTCGCTCTATCTCTCTCTATCGCTCGCCAAATGATACTCAAGGATTGTTAAGAGGGCAAAAGGTCCATAAATATTTTCATTTTGTTGCTGCCACTAGTGGCACTGGTGTTGCTTCTTTTATTGCAATGAAAAACTACTTAAAAATTTTCAACAAAATTTATGCGGGCTAAGGCAGCAGCAGCAGCACACATATTGGTAAGGGCTCTCTCTCTCTCTCTCTCTCCCGCTGATAGAAAGTGATTTTAATTGGAAATATTGAAATGTTTACTTGAAAAAATAGGCTATGAAAAGCTTCAACAATATTAAGCCAAAAGTGCATTCTATAAACACTGAAGTTTACAAAACTTTTAAAAAGAATAGGAGTATATTTTGCAAATCTTTCCAAAACAATCTAAAATAAATCGTATCTTTTAAACGATTTTTAAGATTTCGCAAAACAATAATAAACGTTTCTAATATTCTTATTTTAAAATTAGAAAAAGAACACAACAAAAAAACCGGAAAATATTGGCAAAAAGTCGTTGTCATCAAAGCGTTTGCTTTTAATTAATGTCACACCATCCATAGATCCTTTGAAAGCGCATCATTCATAGTATCACCTCCTTCTTTTGATTTGTGATTTCTTTTTTGCCAATGCGTTTCCACTTCATTTCTGCCATCAAATCGTTTTTTCTTTTATCTTTAGATCTTCAATTTTTTTCTTCTCCTCATTTTATTTTTTTGTTGTTCCTAGTGTTTGCCGCGCTATTTTAAGTTGCAACAGCAACATTTTGTAACAGCAAACACACAAAATGATGCATAGCCAAGGAGGTGGTAAAGATAGATAAAGTTGGAGTATGTAATTATCTGTGGCACGATCAACTCAACAGACAAAAACAAAAAAATAAAAAAACAAAAAAGGAGCAAAAAAAAATTAAACGTATTTTTTAATCAAAAACAAAGTCTGTTGATCAAGCCAAAGCAGTGGTTCTTAATGATTATGTTGGTGATCCATAGAGAGATTAATTACTCTTTTATCCCACGATCGCAATGGACTTACGACTCATAAGTCATTCTCAACATGCTATGCTTCGTGAAGTTGTTGATAAAATGGAAATGGGTCTGCAGTATAGGGAAGGTGCACGATAGATGATACATGACTCATAAGTTATTTGCTACATGCTTGCCTTAGTAGTAGATCTGTTTATGAAGTTGTTGGTAAAATGGCAATGGGTCTGCAGTATAGGGAAGGTGCACGATAGATATACGACTCATAAGTTATTTGCTACATGCTTGCCTCAGTGGTAGATCTCTTGGGAGTGTGCTTCATGAAGTTGTTGGTAAAATCTAAATGGATCTGCAGTATCGGGAAGGTGCACGATAGATATACGACTCATAAGTTATTTGCTACATGCTTGCCTTAGTAGTAGATCTGTTTATGAAGTTGTTGGTAAAATGGCAATGGGTCTGCAGTATAGGGAAGGTGCACTATAGATGATACATGACTCATCTGTAATTCTCAACATGCTTTCCTCAGTGGTAGATCTGTTGGGAGTATGCTTCATGAAGTTGTTGATAAAATGGAAATGGGTCCGCAGTATAGAGAGTATAGGCTGGATATTGAAAATGCACAATAGATAAGCGACTCATATGTCATTCTATACATTCTTAGCTCAGTGATAGATCTGTTGAGAGTATGCTTCATGAAGTTGTTGGTAAAATGGAAATGGGTCTGCAGTATAGGGAAGGTGCACGACAAATGCATGACTCATCTGTTACATCTCTACATGCTTGCCTCAATGGTAGATCTGTTTATGAAGTTGTTTGTAAAATGTATATGGGTCTGTAGTATAGGGAGTATACTCTGGATATTGAAGATGCATGATGGATACATGGCTCATGTGACATGCTACCCTCAGATCTGTTTATGAAGTTGTTGGTAAAATGGAAATGGGTCTGCAGTATAGAGAATATATGCCGTATTTGAAGGCGCACGATAGATACACGACTCATAAGTTATTCTCTACATGCTTGCCTAAGTGGTAATGAAGTAGTTAATTAAATGGAAATGGATCTGCAGTATAAGGAGTATACGCTGGATATAGGAGGTCCACGATAGATGCACGTCTCATAATTCATTTTCTACATGCTGGCTCCAGTGGCAGATCTGTTAGGAGTGTGCTTCATAAAGTTGGGACTCCAGCTTAGGAAGTATGGAAAGTATACGCTGGATATTGAAGGTTCTTATAACATCATTAGGGCAGTGGGTCGTTGTCTCAAAGTATATTTTCAGATTTTTCGACCGGATACAGGAGAGGTATGAGGGAATGTAATATTTTGTTAAGTAATTACAGTAGAAGGAGATTTTATTCATGCTATCACTATCAAGGAATAACTTAAGTTTATCATACGGTCTTATGGTAGATCACTGTAGACTTAAAGAACATTTGATGAGAATAACAGTCCTGTCGAACCCAACACTTCTGTTCTGCGATGATTAGAATGAATCATCAGTACACATATTGGAACCTGTGAGGTATTAATGCATCCCAGTGAGAAACACCTGGTGCTGAACAGAACAATGGTTTGTCGAGACGCAGTACAATGGTGTCACACTCTTCTTTCTCGCTGTGTATTCACCGTAGTCTAGTAGATAGTGTGTTGGCTTATTAGACATGAGGCCACAGTTCAAAGCCCATATCAGACATCTGCAACCAAACGAAATATGAAAAAATATTTTTTTGACAATGACGATCAAATTGCCATGAAAAAGTTTCTCAAAAATAGGGCGTTCGGAATCGGTTTTAAACTGTATCGCCACTCATGTATAAAATTAACACACACAGCGTAAGTGGTGTGAGAAAATAGGTCGTAATCCTCACTGAAAATTTGTAATGACCAATTATGTAAGGAACATCATTAGGGCAGTGGCTATAAGGAAACCACTAGAGATGTTCAATGCTAGAATTCAACAGAATTTACTCTTACTTAATTAAACATTACAACACTTAAATCAGGATTACAACCTAGTTCCTCACACCAAACATGTTGCGTCAGTTAATTTTATCTACAAGTGGCAGGAACTACAATTTAAAGTCTACTCCGATCGAGAAACTTTTCATGGCAATTTTTTTTTCATTGTTGAACGATTGGTTATTATTATTACCGTGAACGCGTTGCGATGACCTAAACGCAAGGATACTTAGGTTAGGTTAGGTCGAAGTGATAGCTTTGATACCGAAAGCTCACTTGAGCAGCCTGAAAGTTTAATAAACCGAGCCATACTCTTGACACCAATAGATGAGAACTCCGTTAAGCCTACTAGGAATGAAGAGTCAAATATCATATCTGCATTTCGCAACAGATGGGCATCGACTAAGAGTGTGAATAACAGTTTACACCTCTTCAGCATATCTGCACTCACGACAGAAGTCGTTAGATGGGCGCTGCAGTCTTTGTACGTGTCTTTCCATAACGCAATGAGTTGTTACGAGGAGTTGCTAACACTCAAGCTGACTCGTTCACTACGGGGATATTCGCGCATACCAGAACAGTTTAAGTTGAGTTCAAAATCATAGTACAGTCCTCTATTATTATCTGTTAACCTAGTTGAGGTTGCTAATAAACATCAACCTCCATCTCAAGTAATATTGTTCGTTTGCCAGCGAAAGACCACTTCAATAAAGAGACCTTCAACCACAACATGGCACCATAACTTCAAGCAATTGGAGATTGGTTGTTATCTATGTCTCAATTGGGGTGTTAATGAGTATATTTCAAAGCAATTCGGGACCACCCGTTCAATATTAATATGAGGAGTGTTATCAAGGCCACATTGCGGCAATAGAGGCTTTCGGAGGAGTTTGACTTCTTGGCGAAACTCTAGGCAATTAATCTCTTCGATTTTTCACAGCGCCTAAGATTTATTGGCCGATTCCCCGTCTTAACTGTCTTAACAGAAGAAGTCTTGAGTTCAGTTATTTGCAGCTACTGACACAGGACTGGAGGGTTTCTAAGACTATTTACTGGCAACGACCAGACCCAGTGAATTAACGTTTCGGAACAACAATATAAAGGCTATTAAGGAGCCAATCCTCAATTGAAAATCCTACTTAAAGATGCCCTAAAATCCCGGGAATGTTTAATCAATCCAAAATGTGATGCCTTTTTCATTGAAATCTCGTGTCGAAATATCTTTGAATGGCTTTCGATGGCTTTGGCGGTAAATTTGGTTACAGTTGTATTCGTATAGTATAGTAGAGTCATACATACATACATTGATTATTGGTCATTGCAAGCATTCAGTCAGTCATCACAACCTAGCTTTTCACACAACTGCTGTTGTGTGTGTTAATTTTATGCATGAGTGGTGACACCTACAGTTGAAAATCGACACCGAACGACAAATTTTTTGATTAACTTTTCATGGCAATTTTATTTACTATCAGTATTCTAGCCTGAATTATTTTTATTTAAGAATCCATGATTTAATAGGAAGTTAATCAAAAAAATTGTTTCCAAATGAATAGACAAACAGGCCTGCTGTAATATTTCTTTCATATTTTATGGCATAGAAGTTGATTTAGGAGCATAACAACATTTTTTTTTATAATTACAAACAACACTAAATGGCCAGCCAATAAAGCAGCCAGCATGGTTTTTTTTCTTCTTGTAAATATGGCCAAAAGCGGTAGAAGGCGTTTACAAAACTTAAATTGATTTTGACTGAAATGCAATCAGGTTGTATGCACATCTATAGGCTGACTGGCGATTATTCTTTGAAATGAATGTTTAAAAAGCGCGTGAGAAATTGCCAACACTAAGCAGCCTGTGCAGCAGCCCTATTTCCTGTTCTAAAAAGATGAAAACGAATACGTTTCTGAATCCTGTCAGCTGTATATGAATTCTAAAACGTTTAACATTTATTTTGAACTCATCACGCACGCGTTTAATAAATAATTTATTAAGAACTGGAAAAAAAGGAAGAAAAAGAAGAAGAAGATTGCAATCAAGTCAAGCGAAATAATTTTTCAATAAGCCAAGCCAGGCCTACGTATACTTTCTTGGAAGATTTTTTTTCTTTCTGCAAAACACAAAACGATTGCTAAAGATTATAATTTAAGTGATAACAAAAATCGAGGAGGTTTGCCATGTTTATTAACTTTTAAGGATAAATTACTTTAAAGTTTTTCTCCCTCCTTTCCTTTTTTTTCTTCCCCACTTTTTTTTGTTTTGTTTTTGTCGTTTGTGCAAGCAAGATTGTAATTTACAACAAGTGCTCCTCCATAGATTATTACGTGACGTGACTGACTGTTTTCCTCTTTTAACTCCTTACGATTTTCGTAGCGCGGCCAATTTTGTTTAATTGAACGTTTTTTTTCCTCCGTTTTTTGTTTTGTTTTTTGGCGTATATTGACGTGTATTGCTGCTGCTGCTGCATTGGCTTGATTAAAAATTATACATTGGTATATGGTCCTACAAAATAAATATATATGATGGGGGCATGTTTATAGCGGGTAATTTATTTAAACGTAGCTGGTTTAATGAAAAATACAATATCGTTGCTTGCTTACCACAGATTAAATAAAAAAAATTAAACGAAAAAATAAACGAAAAGTTTAAATATTTGTTTTTCGTTTCAAGATTAATCTCGAAATTGAAATTGGTTTTGTATTTAAACGCCAAAATGTAGCCCAACTCACAGCAGATCTGGCATATAAAATCAATGAAAATAAATATTTATGAAAACAAAACAATCAATTTCATTAAACGGACACTACCCATAAAAACAAAAACAAAAAAGCAACAAAAAAGGAAATTCCAACATACTTGTTATGAAATAAAAAAAAAATCGGTTTAAAGCACAATTTTGCACGGGAAATTCTGTGTTTGACAAGAATGAACGATAAATGCTTGTTCTGGAAACTAAAGAACAAGTCCACCATCGAAACATGTCAAACAAAGTCTCGAAAGAAGCATTCAAGAGCCTCGGCTTCTTAAGACAGTGAACTTCATTTCAACTCCTTACTACCGGGTTATCCATTTCTTGGTTTCAAAAGTAAACGTAAATAAAACGCATATGAAATATTTTTTTTATGATATTTCTTTTTTATTGTAAAGTTTGAACGTTGACATTATGAGTGAAACACTACATCATTTAAATGACCTCCACGCGAAGTGTTGCAGGCATTGATTCTTTTGAGGTAATTTTCGACCACTTTTTTACACATATTGGGTGGTATCTCAGCCATAACTTGGCGAATGTTGATTTTTATGTTCTCAAGAGTTGAAGGTTTATTTGCATAAACACGGTCTTTCGCGTAGCCTAACAAAAAAAGTCGTGTGATCTTAGTGGCCAGTTGATATCGCCACGGCGATAAATTACGCGGCCAGGAAATGTCTCTTGCAATAAAGCCATATTCGCTCGAGTTGTGTGGCATGTGGCACCGTCTTGTTGCAACCACATATTCTCCAAGTCGTCTTCTTCAATAGCAGGCAAAAAAAAAAATCGGTTATCATATGACCATAATGCTCCTAATTGACGGTGACAGTCGTTTCATCATCGTTTTCGAAGAAGTAAGGTCCAATCAGTCGCCGTGGTGTAGTAGGTAGTGTGTTGGCTTACTATTCGTAAAGCCCGGGTTCGTATCCCAGGTCAGACATCAAAAATGAAATATGCAAAAAAAATATTTCTTCGGCGACTTCCTCTCAGCAGATTTCTGGCAAAAACTCTGAGAGTAAAATAAACTGCCATGAAAAAGTTTCTCAAAATTCTGTCGTTCGGAGTCGACGTTAAACTGTAGGTCCCGCCACTCACGTATAAAAATTAACGCAAACAACATGAGTGGTGTGAGAAGCTAGGCCGTAATCCTGACTGAAGGGTTGTAATGGCCAATTATGTATGTTATGTATGTATGTAAGGTCCAATCACTCCTTCGGACCAGAGAGCGCACCAAACAGTGACTTTTTCTGGATGTAATGGCCTCTCTTCAATTACTTGAGGATTCTCAGAACCCCAAATACGACAAATTTGTTTAATAACATATCCACCGAGTGTGAAATGTGCCTCATCGCTGAAGAAAATTTTGTTCGAAAAATTGCCGTTCATCGCCTGTTGTTCAAGCACCCGTTCCATGTATCTACGACGTTGTGAATGGTCAGCTAGCTTCATTTGTTGCGTGAGCTGGACTTTATATGTATGTTGGTGTAGATCTAAATGCAAAATACGCCATAATGTGCCGTAAGACAGTCCTAATTCCTGAGAACGACGAGGAATCGACAAATTCGGGTCTTCGGCAACACTTTCACTTACAATAGCGAAATTTTCAGCGGAACGAACGAAACGATGATGCACAGGCCTTTCAATATTTGTAACCACTCCAGTCTCTTGAAATTTCTTCACAATTTTGCCAATTGCTTGCGTAGTTGGACGATTATGTAAACCATAATCTCCTCTTAAAGCACGGTACATGGCTGAGCCAGAATCACCATTTTTGTAGTAGGTTTTGATAATTTTTATGCGTTGTGTGATAGTTAAGCGATCCATTTTCGTCAATGTCAGACTTTCAACTGAAAAGAAAAAAATTGGTTTCACAACTTAGTTTGACAGATGTCGAATTCCAGTCCCATACTTTTGAAACCACGAAATGGAAAGCCATTTATTTACATACATACATACATACATACATATATGTATACATTTCGCCTTCGTTGCTCCAACCTTCGGAGTTGCATAACTTCAACCATTTTCTGGCTGTATTGGCTCCATAGAATCCTAGAATTCAACAGCTCTTGTATAAGCCGGTTTGATCTTAACACGTTTCCCCGGGCCATCTAAATCTGGGGCAGCATGTTAGAATATGCTCCGTATCTTACTTCTTATCTACACAGTTTGGGCATAAAGGGGAAGTATCATGTCCAAAGTCGCCATGGTCTAGTAGGTACGTATTAGACGAAAAGCCAGGGTTCGAGCCCCAGGCCAGATATCAAAAAACAAAATACAAAAAGTATTTCTTTGGCGACTTCCTCTCAGCAGATTTGTGGCAAAAACTTTGAGAGTAAAATAAAATTGCTATGAAAAGTTTCTCGAAAATCTGTCGTTCGGAATCGACTTCAAATTGTAATGGGCAATTATATATGTATGTATAGTCCTACGTAAGATCTTCGGTATTCGATCCAACAATGTAGGTCCCGCCACTCATGTACAAAATTAACACACACAACATAAGTGGTGTGAGAAACTAGGTCGTAATCCTGAGTGAAGGGTTGTAATGAACAATTACATTACATTACATCATGTCCAAATCTGTGCATGTACTTCCTGAAGCATCCATGACCAGTTAGAAACTGGGTCACGTAGCAGTTCAGCTCACAATGTTTGTTCACCATCCAAGGGACAAGGTGAAATGTCCATCTCGCCTTAAAACTGTTCTCCCATCGTGACTGCCATTTGCGCATGAAAGTCCTTCGTTCCTCCGCTTTTGTAGCTACTGTTTGTCCTGGATACTCGAGACGGCGAAAATATATCCGCGTTATCTCATCCGCCAATATGTCTATCGGCATTGTCTTTGCCAATACCAGTCCCGCTTCATCAAACATTGTCCTGAAACCGCTTATTTGTTTAATCGCGCTTAGACGATACACCGAGAATAGTTTCTTCCTTGTCGTGCCTCCGACGATATTGGGCAAGCATTTAACATTATCGACAACCCTCGATATTATCCTCCTCTTAAATGGATTTGGTCCTCCAATATTTCCCGCCAGTGCTCCCTGAGTTACAGATGCCTTTTCGGCAATGTATTTCACGTGCTCCTTGAAGTAGTCTAGTAGGTAGTGTGTTGGCTTATTAGACGTGAGGCTACTGTTCAAACTTCTGGTCTAATATCTCCAGCAAAACGAAATATGAAAAAATATTTCTGACAAAAACTCTGAGAGTAAATGGAGAATTGTCATGAAAATGATTCTCAAAAAAATCTGTCTTGGAGTCGACTTTAAATAGAAAGTTCCAACACTCATGTATAAAATTAACGGACGCAACATAATTGGTGTGAAAAGCTAGGTCGTAATCCTGACTGAAGGGTTTTAATGACCAATTACATATTTATGTATTCATTGATTCATTCATTTTATGAATTCATAAAAACATGTATTCTTACGTAGCACCCGTCTTTCTCGCCGAGCACATACGTTTATAGTCGATTGGCCAGTGGATCGCACTATGCATTGCACACAGATTTCGTTCTTTAGCCAGACTATCTGAATGTGGAATTTCCTACCTTCAGAGGTCTTTCCTGTCACTTGTTATATAAAAAGAATCAAATCTAATATCTGCAAACACTTCTCCCTCTGTCCTGATTCCCATAATCTATTTAGCTAATTTCAACACAATGCACTGCATAAGTAGGGGTCATCCCCCTGAGTGTTGGTCCTATTTAAAAAAGAAACCTGCTGGCGTGTTATGACGTTTACCACTTTATGTGTGTTTTATAGATTTAGAGAAACCTTCTTTAAACTAAATTATGGTGTCGTCACTCAAGAAAATCTTTTGCTTGCCATTCAAAATTATTTTGTGGACTTCTTTCATGTTTTAGCAGGTAACAGTCTCTTTGCTGCGATTGTTGCTGAGTATTAGATTGCATTGCTATGTACCATCTTATATACCTTCTGCCACGCAGCTCTTATGTCCACTCATGTGGACTTTAAAGGTTTTTTTTTGAGCACTAAAATAAATCCAATCATAATTATCGGTATAACCTTTCAAAAAAAATTGTTTCTTTTATAAACTGACTCTTCACTTCATATTCAAAGACTTAATGCATGTGCTTGACAGTATTTCATTCAAAATGTTCGTTTTGTTTTCATTTTATTTTCAAAATTTTGTTTTTTTTTCACTCTGAAACATTATAAAACGTAATTAATTTTATTTGTTCATAATAATATTTAAAATAGATTCTCTTACTTAAGGCTTAATTTGTTGAATTATTTTTAAATCTACTCAAATGTAAATTTTATTTTATTATAACACACATTTTACACACATACTTGAATAATAAGTGCCCTAAAACTAAATGCTGTTTCTCTACTCATGTGTTTTGCTTCTCTTTCTTTTTTGTTTTGCTTTTTTGGTTTTAAAATATTATTTGAAATAATTTTTTTTTGATGAAAATAAGAACGTACTTTAGTGGAAGGGTGGTTACGGTGTAGCTTGCCGTTCACAGGCAAGTTTACTTGATGGCGCATATGGCCCATTGTGCTATCCAGTGTCAGATAAGGCCCCTTGTCATGATCCATTAGTATTGGGTTTGCAACACCGCGAGCTCTGGGTGAAACCGGTTAGTGCCCTCAGTGACACGTTCTACAACATGTTCAGATTTTCAAAAGTTCTGTCTCCTGTACTGTATTAGTAGTACCAAAGGGTCCGCGAAATAACTTTTTTTTTGAAAATGCTTTAAAGGAAACTACTGAATATTTTCTCAAATTTCTTTTTTTATTTGAAAGTACAATCCCTCCGGTTAATAATGGAAAATAATTTCATTCAAATGGCTGCCTCGGCTGGCCATGCAGTAGCCTACACCAGAAGATGCCGATTTTAGCAAAAAAAAATCATATTTTCAGATGAAGCTCAATTTGATATTGGCGGGTATGTAAACAAGCAAAATTGTCGCATTTGGGGCACAGAAAACCCGCACGCATACATTGAAAAGCCGACGCACTCAAAACGAGTCACCGTTTGGTGGGGATTTTGGTCCAGAGGCATAATTGGGCCATTTTACTTCGAAAATGAGCAAGGAGTGGCCGTTACAGTCAATGGCGATCGTTATCGGGCCATGTTGAACCAATTTTTGTTCACAAAAATTGAAGAGATGGATATTGGCAACATTTGGTTTCAACAGTACGGCGCTACGTGCCACACAGCCGAAGCTACACTCGATGCTTTGAGCCCTGTTTTTGAAGATCGCATTATTAGCCGCAGAGCTGATGTCGTTTGGCCACCTCGGAGCTGCGATTTGACACTGTTAGACTATTATTTGTGGGGTGCCATCAAAGATAAGTGTTACGCCGACAAGCCAGAGACAATTGACGCTTTAAAGGAGAATATTCGTGAAGCCATTGGTGAAATACAGCTGCACACAATCGATAATGTGCTTAAAAATAGGCTACTGCATGGTCAGCCGATGCAGCCATTTGAATGAAATTATTTTCCATTATTAACCGGAAGGATTGCACTTTCAAATAAAAAAATAAATTTGAGAAAATATTCAGTAGTTTTTTTTAAAGCATTTTCAAAAAAAAAGTTCTTTGGCGGACCCTTTACTAATTCATTCATTATCAGCATTTATATCGTCTGAATAGTAGACACTTGGGAGCTGTCTCTTTCTCTGACATTGTGCTGGGCATGTACCCAATAGCCTATGATCCGTTTGTCTGGCTTCCATGCCTCTGCAGCTCTTTCGTAAATTGTTTGCCAGGTGTATTAGAGAGTCCATGATGGCTTCAACAACCATACTGTGAGAACTTCATCGAAGTTCAAGCACTGAGCACTGAGCATGCGCTCAATAACTGATGATCAGCTTTCACCTCTTCCTGGCCTCTATAGCTCCTGTGTAAATTGTGTGGCAAGTGTAAATGAGAGTATAATAATAACTCCTACAACCATACCATAAGAACTTCTTAAAAATTCCATCAGATTTTCTGTGAGACCTCTATCCATCTCTGGCCAGATTTGCCCGGCGTTAAAAGAATCCATAATTGCATTGCCAACAATACACTTCAAAGAAGCGAAGGAGGAAATTAATGTCTCTTCCTCCTCCTTAGACCAAAATTTTCCACAAAAGTCATATGAAGTAATATCAAGCCTGTTGGCATACATACATACATACATAATTGGTCATTACAATCCTTCAGTCAGGATTATGGATCTAGTTTTTCACACTACTTTTGTTGTGTGTTTTAATTTTATATATGGGTGGCGGGACCTTCAGTTTAAAGTCGACTCCGAACGACAGATCTTTTTAAGAAATTTTTCATGGCAATTTTATTTACTCTCAGAGTTTTTGCCAGAAATCTGCTGAGAGGTAGTCACCGAAGAAATATTTTTTTGATAAGCCAACACACCTACATAGCTACTAGACTACGGCGACATGCTTGTTGGCATGTTTGCCAATATTACATTGGCCTATGATAATTCCAATTTGGCATTGAATGTTCATGCAATTTGAGGCGTAAACAGAAGACACCCATTTCTCTTCTTGTACTTACATAGCCAGCAGAGTCTTGTAGTACTTCACGCATCTTATTGCTGCAAAATAAACTGTGTCTCCAAATTATGTCCTGTGAAAATAAAAATATCTGAATGATAACTGAGAATAACTGAGGTAATCAAAACATCCATAACCTTGAATATAACATGCGTACTGGCCCTCTTCAATTCTAGAGCAATTCAATATCCTGTCCTTGAACCCATATGACCTTTGAACGATTAGAAATTTGTGTTTGAAACTCCCAGCATTCAAGAACAAGAACGAGTAAAATTTCAACACCCAACAAACATTGCGGAGCTCAAAATTAAGGGAATAATTACTTACATACTTGATTAGTCATTACCACCCTTCAGCCAGAATTATGACCCAGCTTCTCACACCACCTATGTTGTGTGTTAATTTTATGCCTGACTGTATAAAGTCGACTCCGAATGATACATTTTTGAGAAACTTTTTTAACAGAAGACTGCTGCTCTTGCCACTGTAACTGCCGCTAGAGTTTCCGCTGTTGCCGCCAGAGTTTTCGCTGTTGCCGCTGTAGTTGTCGCTGTGGTTGTGGCTGCAATTGCCGTTGTTGGCTCTGTAATTGCCTCTGGAACTACAGCAGTTGCCTTTGTAATTGTCACTGTTGCCACCCTAATTGCCGCTGTCTGGTTATAATTTCCGCTCTTGCTTATGTAAATGCCGCTATTGCACTTGTAGCTGCGGCTGGAATTGCCGCTGGAGTTTCCGTAATTGCTGCTGCAGTAACCACTGTAATTGATGCCGCAGTTGCAGTATTGCTGCCGTAAATACCGCTAGAGTTTCCGCTGTTGACGCTGCAGTTGCAGCGGTAATTGCCGCTTCTGAAACTATATTTGCCGCTGTAGTTGTGGCTATAATCGTCGCTTTAAGAAATATTTGGGCAATTCCCACGACTTTGTATCGTGTATGTTGTATTGAATACATTTGTTTGTTTGTGAACGCTCAATGCTATGCTATATTGTGTATTTCGTGTCATTCAAACAATTTGATAGCACGAAACCAATACAACTATAAGTGTATCGGATTTTTATATGAAAGATATCAACAACAATCATACACTGTTGTAAGTTCTTCCAACAATACAATGAATACAACGATACAACGGCTTGTGTGAATTGACCAATTTTTTTATATTAATTTGATTCGAGATTTCTAACCTGGGGTTTGAACCTCGCGTCTTACGGCGACTTCAGATTTGGAGAATATTTTATTTTTTTTTTTGTTCATTTGAAGGCAACAACTTCTAATGTTTACTACCACTCTGCTATTTTTAAAAAATTCTCTAAATTTTTTTAATTATTTACCTTATACATACCATTACATACATGTATGCATACATACATATGTACATAAATACATACAAGAAGAAGAAAAATGCAATGAAAATTATGAAACATATTGTTTTAATATGAAATGTTTATGGTGTTTTTCATAAAACTGTAAATGACCTTAAAGTAAATATTATACTTGTTAATGCAATATAAAACAGTGCACAACAAAAAAATACAAACACCTCAACTGTAAAACTAAAAAATAGTAATTAAATATGTATTTATGTATGTGGACTTATGTTAAGCACTGTTTATCCTTGTAAAATAAATAACTGAAGCAAATAATTCATATCTCCTTATGTGTGTGTACACTTATTATGAAACACTACTCCTACACCATGCATGAGAGTATAAGTGTTTTGTATAAGAGCAAGTGTATCTGTATGTGTGGGCGAGTATGTGTGTGAGTGTATAATTTTATTTGAAAAATTTTATATAATTTTCCAAATAAAATATTTAAAAAAAAAATAAACCGAACTCGAAAAATATGCTTGAGGTTAAATTTTCATTTACTTTTTAAATCTGCACACAATGAATAAATGAGTGAGTGAATGTGTGTGTGAGTGAGTGAGTGTGTAAGTGAGTGAATAAATAAATGAATGAATGAATTGGAATAAAACAGAATTCTTGTATAATCTTGTATTGCTTTTTTCCTTTTCTTTTTAGCCCCTGAATACTCTGTATGTGTGCATGCGTGTTAGTGTGTTAGTTAAATGTGTAATGATGTGTAAAAGTGTATATTCGTACGCTGTATGCATGTGTATGTGACCTGAAGTGCAAATGTTAGAAAATTATTTCATTTTATTCATTTTTTTTTGTTTGTTTTTTGAAACATTAATTCCAAATGAATAACTTTTAAAATATTTTTCAGTAAATTTGTTTTAAAGAAATCTCATGAAAAGGTGTGTTTCAATTTAAATTTTTCTTTTTTTTGTCTTTTTCTCTTACTAACCTAGTAGTTGAATAAGTGAGCCTAAGGGCCTTAAGGCCAGATATGAAACTATCTAAACAATAATGTTGAGAAAAGTTAAGTTTTAATGAAAGATTTTAAATCATTTGGAAACTGTAATTAGGCAGATAGAGGTGGCTGTCCAGTGAAGGAGTTGGAATGGACATATAAGACTCATTGTGAAAATCCTAGACCCTGAATCATATTGAAAGTCTGATAAAGCAACTTAGACTTCTAATGTCCATTACCTACCTACTCACTTAACTTCTTTACAACCATTTAGCCAGGGTTACAACCTAGTTTCTTACACCATCCATGTAGTTTGTTTTCAATTTCGTTTTGTTTAAGATGTCTAAGCTAGGATTTGTACCATGAACCTCGTGACCAATAATCCAACACACAACCTACTAGACAACAACGTCTTCTACTGTCTACAGATTATTCAAAGTGTCTACATAGTAACGCTCAGGTTCTGGCCATGTATCCTATAGATAAAAAACAATTTCCTCTTCTTCCTCGTCTCTACAGCTATTTTATCATGCGATCAAGATCAATACATCTTGAAGTACTAACTACAACAAACATTTTGAGCATGCTTTTCCTACTTCCTTTATTCGACTTTTTGCACACTTGAAGTCGCCGTAGTCTAGTAGGTAGTGTTTTGGCTTATTGGACGTAAAGCCAGGGTTCGAGCCCCAGGCCAGACATCAGAACAAAATACCAAAAATATTCCTTCGGTGACTTCCTCTTAGCAGATTTCTGACAAAAAGTCTGAGAGTAAATAAAATTGCCATGAAAAGTTTCTCAAAAATCTGTCGTTCGGAGTCGACTTTAAACTGTAGGTCCCGCCACTCATGCATAAAATTAACACACATAACATAAGTGGTGTGAGAGGCTAGGTCGTAATCCTGACTGAAAGGTTGTAATGACCAATTATGTATGTATGTATGTATGTATTCTGTCCATATAAGAGACTGCCCATTCGGCATTCCATTGTCACTTATAAGCTCACAGGTCTTCAGAAAGATTTCCATTATAAAACAACCATATTGAGCATGTTCCTTTGGTGTTCGAGCAGACTTTTCATACACCATGCATTTAGCTTTGGACAGTTTTGTAGCACTATTATGTTCCTAGTCGATGCTGTTCACTCGACGTTAACAGAATCCATAATTGCATTGTCAATGATAAGCCCACAGGTCATCAAAAGAAATTCCCATTGCAGTGAATTTAGCGGGGATTTCTATAGTTGTGCCCCGTCTAGCCAGTTCAAGCGCTCTACAGCTACCTGGAATAGTCTTAAGCACCAATATAATTCGATTGTCGTACTGATCCGCTATCCCTTTAATCCCTTTAGAACCCAGTACTTTGACAGCTGCTTGACTATCCTGTCCAGGGATATTTCCATTCTTAACCCATTAATGCCCAAATTACTTTTTTTCTAACGGTTACCATTTTGCTTTTTACACTCAATTTCCTCTCAGAGCATAAAAACTAAGGCAACCTCTGCTGGCAACTTAAGTTGCCACTGGGCACTAATGGGTTAATAATCATTCCGCTACCTTGTTGACACTTCCGCCTAGAAAATGCTGCAGTAATTCAGTAAACATATGGATTGAATCCACCATCAACGGTTTCATTCAGTTCCAAACGATCATTGAAAATCTGCAAATAATTGTAAACGAGATGGATTGCATTACTTTTCCAAACCTTTCTTTCTAGAATGGATATTCTGGACTTTCTTGGGAGGCACAGTACGGTATAATGATAGTCAATACACCTATTTGTTCCAAATAGGTCAACCGAGTATCCAATATTTGATCACTGTCCCAGTCGCCCAAAAACACTTACCAGTTATAACTCTTAAGCACTCACACCCATAAGTGCCCCGGAAGGAGAAACGACATTGGATAGGTTAACAACACTATAGGTTGATGATTACCAACATCTTTTGGCCGCTTAAATTAGATGATCCGGACTTCCACGACATGTAGTTTTAAAAGACGTCGCTACTTACCATACAGCTCATGCCATATTGGGTACTCTACACGACTGATTTGAGGGGGTGATCATCTTACATGCAGTTAATGTCAACTCGCCATCGCAATCGAGAGATTTGACGCTTTTTCTTGTGGGGTTTTCTGAAGTCGTAGTCGCCGTAGTATAGTAGGTAGTGTGTTAGTTTATTAGACGTGAAATATGAAAAAATATTTCTTCTGCATCTGCCTCTCTGCAAATTTCCTACTGTGTAAACTTCGACTTCAGCAACTTCGACAACTCCACAAGAAGAGTCTAACAGAGTCAAATCACTCTTGCGGTTGCACATAAGATGACCAGGCGCTCAAATTGCTCGTGCAGAATTGTGTCGTTGATATCTATACATATGTACAATGTATACAATATACAATATACAATATACATTGTACATACATAGTTAACTGTGTGTGCGTTAATTTTATTCATGAGTGGCTGGACCTACAGTTTAAAGTCGACTCCGAACGATAGATTTTTTGGGAAATGTTTTCATGGCAATTTTATTTTACTCTCAGAGTTTTTGCCAAAAATCTGCTGAAAGGAAGTCGCCGAAAAAATATTTTGTAAATTTCGTTTTAATTGCGATATCTGATCTGGGATTTGAATCCTGGCTTCACGTCTAATAAGCCAACACAGTACGACTTCATTGGGTCAATAAGGTATTCGAAATAATTTGATTAAGTTTTGTGGATACTAGTCTTTTAATTATAAACGATATTCCTTTACATGTTCTCACATAAATGGACGGACAACTCCAATTTTTATTTTATTACAATTCTCTTTACAGAAATATTCAATTAAAAACGTTATTTATAAACGATAAATGACTCTTTTGATTTATATTTTAGCTCCTTTTATAGGCAAGGAGTTCCTAGAAACAAAAAAAAAAACTTACCTGCCACATTCAATAAATAGTCTTTTCTTAACATTTCCCCCTGCCTGTTAGCTTTTATAGATTCTATTTAAATTTAGAATTTCCAAAGTACTTTCAACTATTTATATGCTTGCAGCAATTAATTTTGATGAGTATGCTGAATTAAACAAGAAGAAAAAAGTGGAAAAAATTGAAGGCAAGCAGCACTTTAACCAATGATCGGTGTTGCCTCAGAAACAAATGTCTGTGATCTCTAAAAAAAAATACTACACACATGCTATTGCATCCACTATGCTTGGGCACAGGAGGATGCATTAGGCAGAACTAAGAAAACAAGTTCACACAGCGGGCTCTTTAGATCATTTAAAAAATATCAAAGAAATGTTTGCCTTTGCCGTTTTGCATAAAGCATATGCATGTGTAGCAAGACAGAAAATAATAACAAAAAATAGAGCAGCATCATGGCAAAATTATTTTAATTATTAAAATAAAATTTTGTGCCTTAATAGCTTACAATTCTTGTAATTTCCCAAAATAGTTTTTCTTTTTTATTTTTTTTTTTGTAATTCCCTTAAAGTACTTATAAATCTCTTTTCCTACAGCCACATCCATTTTATATAATCTTTAATTTATTTCCCTTGAATTTTCCAATTATTTTTCATGTTCTCTTTTATTTTCTTCCTTTAAAATATAATTTTTCACCATATTTTCCAGGCTTTCAGTGTGTAATTCATAATTTATAAGATGACCAAAATAAATAATAAAAAATAAACCGAAAATCTAGAAGAAAAATGAGCAGCAGCAGCATCATCATCATCTAACCGTATAGCGCATATAAAACAATTACAAACTTTATGTATAGCGCCTAAAATTATGCAACAATTTTTCTAATAATGTTCAAAAAAACAACAGAACAATACAACAGAACAATAATAAACGTTAAGAGTAATGAAAAATCCCAACAATAACAACAAAATTACCCAGAAGGCAAATAAATACGATGGAAAAACAATATGAAAATTATAAACAAAAATTTTTTCTTGTCTCTCGCTCTCTCTCGAACTTTACTACATTTGTACAGTTTACTATTGCAAATAACTGTAAATAGGTTTCTGTCTGTAGTAGATATAGGGTAGGTGTACATGGTACGGTATCATATGGGTAATATGAGTTTGTCAAAAGGTTTGTTACCTGGATAAAATGCATAAATACGTATGAGAAGTAGCGTAGAGTAGTAAAGCCCCGTTTAGCCAAACGTCGACGGAACGTAGGTTCATTTTTAGCATATGAAGTGCAATATAAAAGCTTACCGACATTAGTAATTACTAATCGCTGTCATTGCTTTTCGAATTCTAAAAACGAATGTACATTACGTTCCGTGAACGTTTGACTAACCGGGGCTTAAGTCCAAGCCTCTCTGGCAATATAGGAGGACTATTTAGTATCAAATAAACATCTTCAACTAATGGACAGCCTAAAGAAGAGGATGCTTCTTGAATTCCTCCACTTGGGTCGTTGTTCAGAATATTATCCTGGGAATCAAACATTCTCTACAGAAAACCAGTCCAACTCAGAAGTAAATTATGCTTTGGCTGCAATTTTTATATTGGAAAGTTCAGCCATGGTTGACAGAAAATTTGGGTTTAGGATCTTTCACGTTTTCACGACAAGAAAATTCAGTTCCTTTGTCCTCCTTAGATTCATAGATTTTTTAGAAATCCTTCAAGAGCGAATGTCAAGTCTATCTGCATGCCTTCTAACAAGTTAGTGATTACCGCAGTTGTGTATTAAACGGTCATGCGATAAGAGGACAGAAAAGAATCATTCTCTTCTATTCACACAAGTCTTTCATATTCTAGTAATATTCCACGTATCCTCATGCTGCCAATGTAGTCTCCTTGTAAAACACGCAGAGCATACCTAGGCTAACAGAGACAATCGGAACATATATCGGAGACTGTGAGTTCATCAGCAATGCAATATCCGAAGATATCATTGTAGCCTAGAACTTATAGTTGCCTTTGAATGATCCAACATTTTCTGGAAAAATTCTCGGCATTCGTGGAGAACGACTTGAGATGCGTAAGGGATTTTAATCGTGGCCTGATTTCCTATTGCAATTAAGAGATTTTCAGGGAAAATCCCACAAAAAGCAAGCACTGTGCCGGTTTCGAATGTTCGAATCTACATGTTAGATTCGAGATGATCCGGATTCTGAACAAGTGTACTTTGATTCTACAGCGCCTCGTAAAATGTTATTCCTGAATAGTCTTACTTCGACGTAGTCAAGTGGGCAGCGTGTTGGCTCATTAGACCTGATTCAAATTTCACTCCAGACATCTCGAAGGACACGAAATTTAAAAAAAAAGATATTTCGGCGACTGCCTCTCTGCAGACTTCTAACAGAAACACTCAGAGTTTCCCAAAAATTCGTCGTTCGAAGTCGCCTTTAAACTGTAGGTCCCGCCACACCTGTGTAAAATTAACACACACAATATAGGTGGTGTGAGAAGCTAGGCCGTAGTCCTGACTGAAGGGTTGTAATGGCCAATTTGGTAAATAAGTAAGCCTGAGGCATGTCTCAAATCCTCTACTATTGAAAATTGCGAAGAGTCTGTGCCACTTTATATTTCATTGAGTCTATCCATGCACGCATTTCTCCCCAGAAAGATTTTAGCCTCATCAGCTATGTGGATCATGTGTCTACTTCTTGCTGTGAATTCCTATAACACCTGGTACTCAGCTTAGAATAAACTAATGTAGAGTATTTTCTAAGCTTAGTTGCCCATAAAATGTAGTCTTCTCTTCTCTGTGCTTTATTATCGTTGCCTCTGTAATATGTAATCAGCGTTTGAATTTGTGTTAAAAATTGCTTGTATTGTATTGTACTGTACTTGCTACTGGTAATATAGACTCCAATATCGAGCAGAGAGTTCACTTACAAAATAATTTGCATAATTTAAGAGGCTGAAAGAATATTTGATGTTTTATGTTTTGATTTCGGCATACAAATTTTGTTTGTACCGACTAGGCCGTAGTCATTTTGTAATTTTTTTTTTGCTTTTTATTTAAAGGAGGCTATGCAACAGCATGTAAAGGAGTAGAAGAATTTTAAGTAGGAAATTTAAAGCAGAGATGAATGAATGAAGATTTTTTTTTTAAAGTTTGATAATTTTCTTTAAACTTGAAATCTCAATTTAAAAACCACAAATTGTTAAAAGAATACTTATGACACGTTTTTTGTTTCTTATTTTTTATTTTTCATAAACATTTAAGAAAAATTATCTCAATAAACCGCAAAACAGATCAAAGAATAATTTTAAAGATTTTCTTTTATTTTTCATTTCAAAGCAAAAAATCAAAAAAAGAAAAAACAAACTTTTTTATAATGCCAACGGATGAACTAAAAATATCAGCAAATGAACAAACTTTTTGGATTAAAAAATCAAAAAAAGAGCAACAGAAACCAGTTCAAAATACAAATTTCCAACCCATCCTGTTGCAGTTCAGCATGGCAGGGAAGTTATAAAAATCTTAACAGAATCCATTTACGATTATTAAAAATTCTAAACACAACACAACAGGAAAATAATTTTTAGAAAAATATTAGAAAGAAAGGTGAAGAGAAACTTTGCCACCAACAGTTGAACAACAGCATAAAAGCATTCAAAAGTAGGAAATAAAAAAAGGAATCAAAAGAAACATTAGAGTTAAAAAAGAAAACAGCCACCAAAGGAGAAACAAATTTGAACAGGTAAAGAACAATTTAAAGATGATATTCTAAAAGAAAAAAGTTTAATATTTACAATAATAGGGTTATCCATATAGGGTTGCTAAATATCTTTCATCTAAAAATTGCATAAGAATTGCAATTTATGCATACAAATCGCTTAACAACCGATAAAAATATTTGAAACTTAATACGCTTTTCAAGCATTACTGGGTAAATGTGGTCATCATTATTGATTTTTTTAATTGGCCATTAACAACGCTATTAACGGATTTCGGCCTGCCGAAACACATCCTTCCAGGCGCCTCTGCTTCTTGCGCGCCTACGCCAGTTGGTCACACCAATCGATGACAGGGCTTCCTCGATTTGATCCTTCAAGGTCGTCCTCTTCGCTGACATCCACAGATCCCCGCATCAAATACCAGTCTCGCCGGATCATCCTCCTCCCTTCGAACGACATGGCCGAGCTAGCGCAGCCGCTAGATGTTAGTACGCTGCACAACGTCCATGTGGTTGAGGAGCTCATACAGCTCACTGTTGGATCGTATGCGGAAATCATCGCCAACTCGCGCTGGACCGAAGATCTTACGTAGGACTGCTGCATCAGAGCTTAATACTGTCCATGCCTCTGCGCCATAAAGACGGACGGGAAAGATGAGCGTCTTGTAAAGTATTAGTTTTGTCGTCCGAGAGGTCTCTGCTACTCAATTGCCTGTTGAGACCATATTAGCACCTGTTGGCAAGATTGATCCTGCGCTTGATCTCAAGACTGACATCATTTTTGGTGGTAACGGCGGAGCCAAGATAAATAAATTTCTTGACTATATTGAAAATATAGTTATCGGCCGTAATCTGAAATCTATTATGCAGCATGTCTCTACTTGTCGATAACATATACTTCGCTTTGCTCTCATTTACTGCCAAACCCATCTTAGTAGACTCCCGTTCAATAGCACAAAAGACAGCAGCAACATCTCGCTTCTTACGCCCTATGATGTCATGATGATGACAACGTACGCAAGCAATTGGACGCTTTTTTGAAAAATAGTGCCATTACGATGCATTTCAGCCTTCCGCAGAACACTCTCTATAATGAAGTTGACCTCTTCAACTGCATCCCTTATCATTGCCTTGTCTGAAATCTCACATGGTATTAAAACCTTCGGAGAGGTCCATTCCTACCTTGACTGAGCTTCTGGAATTGCTCAACGCCGTTCTGCATTGCCTTATCAGCTTCGTAGGTATACTGAACTCAGACATTTTATTACGATCCCTTATGGAGCTATCGAATTCTGCCTTATAGTCAACAAAAAGATGGTGTGTTTCGACTTGTTTTTCGTGGGCCTTTTCAACGATTTTACGAAATGTTAATATCTGGTCGATATGTGGACTTGCCAGGTCTAAAGCCGTATTGATAAGGTCCAACCAGTGTTTTGATGAGAGGTTTTAGTCGTTCACACAATACGCCAGGAATAACTTTATATGCGATGGATAGAAGGCTTATATCCCTGTAGTTGGCGCATATCGTAGGGTCTCCCTTTATCAGGACAATCCAGAGGACACTGAGGTTCCAATCGTTGGGCACACTTTCCTCTACCCATATTTTGTAGGTGCATGCGCCCTACAAACTCGTTACATCCGGTCTTATACAATTCAGCGGGGAGGCCATCAGGACCTGCAGCTTTATTGTTTTTAGGACGAATAATCGCGACTTTGACCTCTTAATGGCTAGGCGGCGGAATCTCCACGCCGTCATCATCCATCGGGTTCGGTAAATCATCTCTAAAGCCGGTATTGTTGTCGTCATCGTCTTGTATCAGAGTAGAGAAGTGTTTCCTCCACAATCTCAGCACCCCATCTGTTACCAAGTTTCCAGGAAGACGCTCTGGGCTTAAAACCTTCGGTTAGATGCTTAACCTTTTGATAGAATTTTCGAGCGTCATTCCTACATCTATACATCGTTGATTAACCGCCTATTTAACACTTTGCTTATTGGGTGTTAGAGCAGCAGGTTTTCAAACCTAATTTTTTGAATAACATTTCTTTCAGCGATGAAATATATTTCCTACGCGGTGTTACTGTTTCAATGAACAAAATTGTTGCATGTGAGGTTCGGAGTAGGTAGCTAGGTTGGTGTGATAGTTTTGATTACAAAAACTCACTTAAGTTGGGAGAGCGGTTCGGAGTACTAAGAAGAGATTGTGGAAGCCATTGCAGCCGGGAAAAGCGAATTGGGCTGTTTTTTTTTTTCGAAAATAGGCATCGGAAATCTATAGCGACATAGAAACTTTCAGGAATGAGTTACTAGACACCAAATGGACATCAAAATCATGCAGTTTGAGGCCACTAAATTTCATTGTAGGGGTATGTCACAGACCATGTCTACGGTAGTAATCTCTTAACATCGGAATGTTTGAAAATCAATATCGCCATGATACTCGATACACGAAATATAGAAATCTATGATTCTGAACTCCAAATGTAACTCTACACCACCTTCAATTTGTTCATACGTTCTTCCATTCATTCGATATTTAAATATAAAAAGTTATGTTGACGATTTCTTAGCATTTGTTTTGCTTGCAACAGTCCAGGATATGTAAACAGGATATGAGCGGAAATGTTATCCAACAAATAAAAAAGAAAGAAATAAAAAATATAAAAAGTTTGAAGTAAAAAGAGAGAAAAAAATATTTGTACGTACAAACAAACAAAACAAATTGTATATGCAGTTGGTTATTTCAAAGTTAACATCCGGTATAGAGCGATTTGTTAGTATCGCTTTTCCTTTGTTTACGAGTGGGTGTATGTGAATTTATTTTTTCTTTTTTTGTTCTTTTTTCCTGGGTTTCGAGGAAAAAGGACAATTTACCTTGTTTTTTAAAAATGAAATAAAATGGGGAAAAAAACTTTACTTGTTTCTGTTTTTATATTTTATTCGTTTTGAATATTTTGTATACTTCGGAACTTTCAGAACAGTTGTATGTAACACACAGTGTTTATTTTTATGATTTTTATTTACATTTACCTACGCGAATATGAGAAAGTAACCCAGCAAAACTTCTGGTGGGTTTAACATTGAATAAACATTGTATTCAGTTTGTTGTAGACCCTGCATGACAAAAGTGTGGCCGATAAGCCCAGACAGGAACCCATTAGTAGAATTTACGAGGAAGACAAAATTTTCTGAATGAAAAATATTCGTATTACCGGATGTAAAATATCTCAAAGTTTTACAGGGTAGCATATTAACATGAAAACCTCAAGTAGAGAGCATTTTCGGAAAGACTAGACATACCAAAACGATATGCAGAAGTCTTGCAGGATAATTCTGGGTGTGTAAACTAAGTATTATGCACTCAATGTATACAATAATGATAGGAACAACAACGGAAAAGGAGTTGGACAAAATACAACATTATACCAGGACTAGCATCTCTTAGTATAACAGGGGCACTGAAAACCAGTTTAACAGCGGCGCTAGAGGCTTTGTTGGATTTAAGTTCGTTGCATATGGTATTGAAGACCAGAAATTAGGAGACTATGGCTAGGGCAATGGGAGACAGGCATAATACAAAACTTAATAGCTTCGTTGTAACAGCTGACAGCTCTATATTTCATTGAGCACTGGACAGAACCAATAGATTCGATGATTTTGTTAAACGCTATGCTATCAACTTAATAACTTAATGAAAATAAGGTCACATTCTCTATTAAAATGGAGACTATTCTGGGGTATGCGATCAGAATAGAAATTGTTTCAGAAGAGATAGCTTTTGGTTCCACAGAGATTTTGATCCCATTTAGAAACTCGTGGGTATCTTAGCCTATGCGTTCGATAGATGTGCTCAATTTAATTTGGACAGTAAGTACAGTCAGGATTACGGCCTAGCTTCTCACACCACTCATGTTGTGTGCGTTAATTTTATACATGAGTGGTGGGACCTCCAGTTTAAAGTCGACTCCGAAAGACAGATTTTTGAGAAACTTTTCATGGCAATTCTATTTACTCTCAGAGTTTTTGCCAGAAATCTACTGAGAGGAAGTCGCCGAAGAAATACTTTTTTGATTTCGTTTTGATGTCCGGCATGGGGCTCGAACACTGGCTTTGCTTCTAATAAGCCAACACACTACCTACTAGACTACGACGACTTCAATGCTTCTTACGAAATGCCATTACAACTTTTGAACTGCTTTTGTCTATGCCAAATTCAGCAATCTGTTTACTACGCCTGTGCGAGAAACTTCATCATTGAAAATAATTTCTCCTCTAAAAAAAAAAACACACAACACACAGCCCTAAAGAAGTTAATATAGGGTCTTCGAACAGGAACTGCCGAACTTTGTCAGTTGATAGTGGTCAGTAGACAGTTGATAAAACTACTTCAGTAAAATTAGTTGTCATTTATTCAGTATATCTTGTAAAACCACTACGAACGGACATTTCGTTCCGTTCTGACACTTATTTTCATCAAAAAATCATTTTCAGGGATGGAGAAAAAAAAACAAAATTGTGGAAAGCAAACAACAATAAATTAAGGCGATACCAAAGCCTTTGAAATCCAAAAGCATCCAATGCATTCCAAAAAAGTTGCTGTTCGAAGTGAATTTTGGGCAAAACGTTGGCCAATACTTTTTCCATATATTTTGTGTTATTCGAGCTGTCTGATCTTTGACTTAAACCATGGGCCCTCATCTAACAAGCCAACATATTCCCTACTAGACTATCTTCTATGTCACGCACACACATTGTTTTATTTAAATTTGAAAGTAAGAAGCGTTTAATGTATGTAATTGCCCTTTAATCCTGAATCTAAAATGCCTTTAGTTTTGGTCAACTTGGTGAATAGGCCACTTGGTCAAAATGTTGCTTGGCAGATTTAATAATAAAGTATAAATATATGTATGTATGTATGCAACTTACCCATTTTCCATATGTACAAAAATTTTTGTTTTATTTTTTATTTTTATTTCTTTTATCTTCAGTAGGTGTAGTACCAAATGGCATATAAAGTTTTCATGTTCCAACACTTTAAGTCCTATGTGAACCGATTTTGTTACCCACTACTTGTGCTCCTGATACTGCAGAAGGCAATAAGTTTTAAATAAAGAAAAAATTATTTTTATTTTTATATGTTAAAGGCAATAAGTTGTATTCTCTTTCCTGTATTCTCTCTCTCTCTCTCTTTTAAGTCTTTATCATTTCTTGGCCTGTTGTTTTTTTTTTCAGCGTATAAAAATTTCTTTCTTCCATATTTTGTTTGAATATATTTTGGCATAATGTGGCCGGGTTTACTATGGTTATTGCCGGTGTTTTTTGATATGGCAGTGCTGTTGCCGGTAGAGCGTTGCAGTTAAAGTGTTGGTATCATCAGAGGAAATTTGTTAAGTAGGAAATATGTTTGAGTTGACTTTTCTTTTTTTTTCTACGGAAAACAAAGTTTTTTGTTTTGTTCTTGCCACTGTAGTTGTGCTTCCTTATATATTAACTTGGCCTTTTTTTACATCTTTTACTAGTTTTTTATTTAAGAAATGAAAGAAAGCAACAAAGTTTACAATAACTTTGTTTGTCTTCTTCATTTTCTTTGCAACAATAAAATAATATAAGAAACATAGTTAAAATTGGGTCAAAAATTTATTTGTTATTCTGTTCGAGCATATAAAATTTTATTTGGCCAACCAAATACACGTTAAAACAATATTTTTTTTAAATATTTTGCTTTCAATACTTCAAGTGTAATTGAAAAAGTGAAAGCTGCGCATATATTTATTGAGAGATGAATGGTTTTCTTATGCGATAGTATACATAGAGTAAAAATCAAGTCTCCCTGGTTGTTGTTTTTGTATCTTAAAGAGCAGTTTTCTTTTTCTTTAAAATTAAAAATAGCCCCAAGCTGTCATAAAAATACTCAGTTTAAGAAACAAAGAAAAAATTTGACTCAACTGCATTTAGAGATTGCCTATTGCCCAGTTATGAGTAAGCCACTACATCCAAGCCTGCAAGACAAAAGTCATAGTCTTAGCACAGCGATTCCATATCTTGCGATCGCTTTAAGTTCCATTTACAAATCTCGGGACCTACAGTTTAAATGTCAAGTGCGAACGTAAGGTGGCAATGACTCCATTTTCTAGCGACATTGACATCATAGGACGTAACAAGCGAGATGTTACTGCTGCCTTTAGTGCTATTAAGTCAGAGTAGTCGCCATAGCTTAGTAGATGATGTGTTGGCTTATTAGCTGAGAGGCCACGGTTCAAACCCCAGGTGAAGATATCTCTAATAAAAGGAAATAAAAAATATTTCTTCGGCGACTTGTTCTCATCAGATTTCTGCACAAGTTCTGTAAGTAAATAAAATTCGCAAATTAAAGTTTCCCAAAAGTCTGTCATTCGGAGTCGACTTTAAACTGTTGGTTCCCACGACTTATGGATAAAATTAACACACACAGCATAAGTGGTGGGAATAACGAGATCATAAACCTGACTAAAGGGTTTTAATGAAACGCATGCAGCTGTACGCATGCTCTCCTACAATATTACAATACAGGTTGAACGTAGCAAATTTACCGCTGGTAGCAACCGCTGAATAGCCAGGCATTTACCTGGACGGTAACTGGACGGGTACTCTAATGAAGATGAACAGTAGCAACGTGGTCTTATCTGTATCAGCGATTACCGGACATTGTCTCGTGGTAGCTTGAGCTACTGTCGCAGCTACGGAGATGAGTATGAAAAGAAGGGTATAGAGCTCCCCGTGTTAGTGTTTCACTCTCCCTTGTAGACGTCTGACGAAAATGCAGTACAGTTTGTTTCTTTCGCGGATCAAAATTCTCATATTTGGAACTGGAAAGTATTTCCGACTTTTTAAGTCCAGGTTGGTTCTATTGTGGAGACTCTTTTTGATTGACTGCTATTGGTGTCATTAAAAGAGCTTCTATACTGTAATACGTACATAATTGGTCATTACAGCCCTTCAGTCAGCATTAGTTTCTCACACCACTTATGTTGTATGCGTTAATTTTATACATGAGTGGCGGAACCTACAGTTTAAAGTCGACTCCGAACGACAGATTTTCTATTTACTCTCAGAGATTTTGCCAGGAATCTGCAGAGAGGAAATCCGAAGAAATATTTTATCATATTTTCGTTTTGATGTTTGAACCGTGGCCTTACGTCTAATAAGCTAACACACCACCTACTAGACTACGGCGACTACTTACATAAATGTCCTTTAACACTAAGAGCCCAATCCACAGTACGTTAAATTGTGACATGAACAGAGCTTCTGTTCTTCCATGTTTTCGTGGAGTTCAATCCTATTGTTGTATATAGAATTGCTTTTCTCGCCAGCATGGAATAGCGAACAATGCCTCAAACTAGCTAATAAGCTCCTGACTGATATTACTCTTTGAGTAGGCACTATTAAACATCAAAAGAAGTGATTAAAATATGTACTTGGCTTAATAAGGCTTGCATGGAATCCTTCATTTAGTTTCTGTTCTATTACCGCACCAACCTTAAAAATATCACGATAAAAAAGACCATGATTATCTTGGTGGTAGATTTAAAGAAAAGCACAACTAATTTTCCATTAAATTAACCTCATTTAATCATAACCACACACATATACAGACACACACGAACGCACTTACGCTCACACTTTTACAATAAACATGAATAAACAGGCAATAACAAGAGCAACAATCATCATTTTCAATGCACAAAAAGTCACGCACTTTGGGGTTTTTTATTCCATTTTTTTTTTTGTTTCTTTCTGTTTTGATACGCTCTCTTCTGTGCTTGTGTTTGTGTGGCCCTGACAATTGTCAGTTGCATTTTATTATTCATTTTGTTTTGATTCTTTATTGTTAAACAAATAAAATAATTGTTATTGTAGTTGTAAAACAACAACAACAAAAAAAGGACATGAATGGGGGGTTATAAAACAAGTATATACCGACGTACACAACACAGCTACACACACACACACTCAGCAGAGATATAAATAAACAAGTTTTGCATGTTGTAGACATAATTTGTACGCACATTGTCCAGCGTAATTCATGTGTAATGGCTGACGGAGTAAGCCATAGAGACAGAGGGAGAGAGTAATGCTTTTGTGGTGTATAAGTGTACGTATGCTAAGCGTAAAAATAAAACCAGGCAGTGTGTTTATGAGCTTCAGAGATATTTTTGGTGTTTTTTTTCTCTGTTTTTTTACATACAAAAGAAAAATGCTAATTTATATTTTATGAAACTCTCTACCCCAAACTTTCCTTCATCGTGCTCTTATATATGTATATACTTATTTGTGTAAGGCAGCTCCTTTAGTTATGCTACAAATAACGCAGCCATCCTTAGAGCAAACAACAAAAGCATTTTCCTTGACTGACTTTAGTCCAAATGCACGGCATTTTTGTTTAAAAATAACAGAGAATGAAAGAAAACAACAACACATAACTGGACGAGGGTTTTTCATGTTCCCTTTTTGTATGTTATGCCCGCCGAAAAAAAAACCCTCGTAACAATAGAAAAAATAGTTTTTTTTTCAAAAGCCAACAACAACAATAGTCTTGCACACTCTTACTTGCGAGTGGAAAATTCTTTTAAGTTTGCCGTGTTTTTTTTTTTTTTTTTTTTTGAAATTCATGTGTAAATGTGCGTTAATAACTTGACATTTTCTTTTGGCATTCAATGTGTATTCGTGTTCAGTTGAGCATGAGAAATTTTCTTTCTTTTTTTTTAATGCTAAACGTGCAGAAATGGCATTTCACAAGACTAATTTTCGACGTCGTCTGTCATTTAAACATAATATTTGAATGAAGTCAAGAAAATAAAAATGAATTCATTTTCTTTTTAGGTTTTTTCTTTTATTATTTTTAAGGGCAGCATCACGTGACCACAATTAGTTTGATTTTGAAGTTTTAAACAAATTTTGTGGATTAATTGAGGTCGCCTTTCATTTTCAGGTTTTGTTTGAATAACGTTTTGAAGTGCATTTAAGATATGAAATTATTTCACTTTTTGTTGAATTGAAATTAAAAAGAAAATTAAGTTGATTTAAGATTGCTGAAGAATGCCGGATGGCGCTGAGGGAAATTAGGAGACATTCGGTGCATACTCTCATACTACAAAGCTGACAGAGTTGCAAAGACTTGTAACAAAAAATTCAATAAAATTTATAAGTGAGATTAACATACCTTTGCAGAGTGGCTGACACGAAGAGCACTTATTTGGAAGAGAAATACATAGTAATCGACCCACTTGTATAGAGAAATTTGTATTAAACTTTACTAAAATACATCTTAGAACCGTCACAGCATTTTTAACAGGCCACTGGATAGTGAAAGTCGCAGTAGCCTAGTAGACGTGAGACCACGGTTCAAACCACAGTTCAGGCATCTTCAACTAAACGAAATATGAAACAATATTTCTGCGGCAACTTCCTCTCCACAGGGAGTAAATAAAATTGCCATGAAAAATTTCACAAAAATCTGTCGTTTAAAGTCCAATCAAACTGTGGGTAGCACCCATAGCTATCGTCGTCATTTTGACGATTTTGGGCTCTAAAAATATCATTTTGACGTTGTGACGATTTATTCCCTTATTTTGACGATTTTTAGAAATTAAAAATTTACATCATATTCTTTACTTTAGTATATTAAAAGCCACTTTTTTAGGTTTCTTTCGAATACCTGTAATGATTTTTCTGTATTTTATTCCTTTTTAATCCCTTAAAAACCAAAAAATTACAACTCCTAAATAATCTCGTAATTGAGGATAATATATCACTTGTCGTTTTTACCACTTTTGTTGTTTTTATCACTTGTTGTTTTAAAAATTCGAGTATAGTTTCTAATATTACCATCGGAAGAACAAAGGCAAGCGCAGATATTTTTTTTCGTACGACCAACACCAACAGGGGATGGATAGCATTGTGTTTGGAACTATGAAAATATGTTATGGGAAGAAGGAAAGAGAGAACAGTGTTTATGGACACTAGGCTTGTATATGCAGTGTGCGATCCATTGGCCAATCGACCACATATGGATGTGCTGGACGAGTAACGAGCGTTACGTAGCAATATATGGTTTTAGGGAAAAGTCTCCTTACTTCGTTCGAGCAAAATCCTTTTGTCGAAGCGATAGAACAGTGAAACACAAACCAAATTGCAACGATGCAGTAATGAATCAATGGAGTTGGATACACTACCGTCATTAACGAGCTACTACGGCCTCTCCTGTGCACGATCGAGAAATCTCAAAATAGACGTTGAGGCACCGACCCAAACATTAGAATTGTATTCCAGTTTTGGTCGGTTACAAATGGCGTAAATAGTAAGATCATAAGATCTTAAGAAGGAACTGAAAAATGTGTCGGTTGAAGCCAACATTACACTGAATTTTCATGCTCAGAATGTCAAGATCTTCGGACTCCTTAATATTTACACCACCCATAGATTAGGATGATGCAATATTATTGCTGCGCTTATTATTTATTATTATTTCTTTCTTTATTTGTTTAAACCTTAAACAATTTTTTTTTTTGAAAACGATAAAAAATTTCTCCATTTTTGAAAAAAAAAAATTAATAAATGAAGATGAAGCACGCTAGCTTTTAATTTCTAACAAATTTGTTTTAAATGTTTTAGTTTTGAACTCAGATACATATGGACATACATTGACTTTATATGTTTTACTAAAATAGAAATAATTTTGGTTTTTAAAATCTTTTAATTTATTTATTTACTTTTCTGACGATTTTTTGACGATTTCAATAAACGTCTTTGACGATTTTGACGATTTTTTCTCAAATATTTGATGATTTGGTGCCTCATTTATCTGGCAGCTATGGTCCCGCCACTCATGTATAAAATTAACACACACAACATAACTGATGTGAGAAGCTAGGTTGTAATCCTGAACAAAGATTTGTAATAGCCAATTATGCATGTACGTATGAGTCGATCTTGGGATCCTAAAAGCCGTTTTAATAGTCCACGACTTTTGCAAAAGCTTGTGGAAGAAAAAGAGGAGAACCCTGGTACTCCTCTAATTTTTAATTCTAAACTCGACGCTTTAATGACGGAGGCAAAGTCCCAACGACTTTTGCAGTCACGTGTAAATTAAAAAGAGAAGAACCCTGACTATATTTGGTTCTGGTACTCCTATACATTTTAATTCTAAATTCGAGGTAGTAATGACGGAAGCAATGTCCCAAAGACTTTTGCAATAACTTGTAGAGAAAGAAAAGGAGAACCCAGAACATATTTAGTATGGGTACTCTTCCACTTTCTAATTCTAAATTCGAGGCAGTAATGACGGCAGCAATGTTCCATAAAAGAGGAATTACTAAAGGTCCTTAAGGCACACGGGAGAGCACATTAAAAATGAGGACGACTTAAAGCAAACCTCCGAAACGATAGATTTTTGAGAAACTTTTTATGTCGTCGAAGAAATATTTTTTCACGTTTCGTTTTGTCGGGCATGAGGTTTGAACCGAGGCCTCTCGTCTAATAAGCCAGCACACTACCTACTATAATACGGCGACAACATACGTCATATAATCAAGGCAAATGAATATTTAAACTTGATTGTGTACATGTGAGACTTGGAATACTACCGCATGCAAATCAAAAAAAAAAATTCAATTCATTTGAAAACTCCTCCGGTTTAAAGGAGGCTTTGATTGGAAAGGAACTTTAATACCAATCTTACAACATAAGAAGTCAACATTAAAAAGTAGCATCACCACACTATTAAGCACTGTTGTAGCAGTGTTGAGAGTATTCGAGAGCAAAGTCCTACGTAAGATCTTCGGTCCAGTGGGAGTTGGCGATGATTTCTGCATTCGATGCAGCAATGAGCTGCATGAGCTCTTCAGTGATATGGACGTTAGGCAGCGTATTAACATTCAGCGGCTGCTCTGCTCTGTCGTTCGAAAGGTTGAGGATGCTCCGGCGAGACGGGAATTTGTGGAAGTCGGCGAAGAGGACGACCTTTGTTCGAGGAAGCCCTGTCATCGATTGGGGCGACCAATTGGCGAAGGCGCGCAAGTAGCAGAGGCGTCTGTAAGAATGTGCTGAAGCAGGCAAAAATCCGATTATCGGGTTGTTAATGGCCAATTAAGTAAGTAAGTAAGGCTTAAGGATTTTGTAAAGGTAGCCATAGATTTAGTTTCACATATTTTTTATTGTTTATTATTGTATTACAGACTGACTAATTTTGTAAATAATATGCCACACATGCCTTATAAATTTCATATGCATCAGCATCATAATTATTTGATTTAATTAGAAACATTTTTTACGTTTACATAACAATATCAAAATTCAAAATTTTTCATTGAAAATCCTCTAAAAAAAATAATATTTTCTCTTATTTTTACTAGAGTATTTGTATATCGTTTCAAATATTCCGTACATTACTTACTGAAGTTCATTTACGTAAAATGCATTTCATTTCCCAGTAACCCCATTTATTTTTATTACAAACAAATCATAACAACTGGAAAACAATTCATTATTAAAAATATTTCAAAAACATTTAAAATCCTGTCCTGTTATGAGGAAAAATAAACTCAAAAAAAAGAGGAGAGGAAAAAACAAAACAAAATAAATTAAATGTTAAAAGTTGCTGTTGGTGTTGTTGTTGCTGTTTTTATGATTTATATAAACAATTTAACCTGTACAGTAGCAAAAATTATATACAACAACAACAACAACAGTAATAAAAATAATAACATAAAACGCATACACTGGGAGGAGCATAGAAGTAGACGCACATTAAAGTTCCTATTTTTTTACTTTCTCTCATTACTACACAAAAAGAAATTGAAAGATTTCGAGGAATATTTATTTACTTTATTAATTACAGTACAATCATAACAGTCCAAAGTCTCTAGTGCTGGAATCGAACCCACGACCCTAATGTTAATAGTCCTCCATACTACCCACTAGATTTCGCAGTTATGATATGTTGTTGCTGCCAAAAAAATATTGTTTTAGACACAATGACACGACCATCGAACTCTCTGATGAATTCTCTACATTGGGGATCCCTTTGGATACCTGCAGTCTTATAATTGACTGTGCAATCGTGAACCTTGTCAACAGTAGGTGGGAAGCTCCGGATCAGGGCAGAACGGCGCAAAAAATCTGGCCAAGGCTGGATACGAGGCGCACGGCGACTCTGCTTAAACTCCAAAGAAGCAGGCTCAGCGCTTTTATCGGGGTTATTACGGGGCATTTTATTATAGGAACGCATGCGAGGCGTATTGGTCTTGGACAACTCGCGAATGATTTCTGCAGAAGCTGTGGAGATGAGGAAGAGGATGAAACTATTCTTCACCTACTGTGCTCATGCCCGGCACTTGGTCAGAGGAGAAAGAGACACCTGGGTGTCTACTACATGGAGGACCTAGATGAAATGTCATGCATGGATATTGGCAGTCTGAGTCGCTTCATCGGAAGCTCCGAGTGGTTTCTAGAATAGGGGAGGATGTGAAACTGTGGTATCACAATGGGCCCTGTGCGCGGCCTAAGTGTGTCCGTACTTGACTCCATCGAGGGGACAGCCACTTCTCCCTACCTACCTACCTACATACACAATAGGTCATGACAACTCTTCAGTCAGGGTTGCGACCTAGCTTCTCCATACCACTTATGTTGCGTGTGTTAATTTTATACAGGAGTGGTGGGACCTACAATTTAAAGTGGACTCTGAACAATAGATTTTTGACAAACTTTTCATGTGAATTTTATTTTACTTTCAGAGTTTTTGCCAGAAATCTGCTGAGAGACAGTAGCCAAAGAAATATTTTTTCCAATTTCGTTTTGTTGGAGATGTCTAACCTGGGCTTTGAGCCTAATAAGCCAACGCACTACCTACTAGACTACTGCGCTCCCAATTCCTAGATGGTTAAAAACATTTTATTTTTCTCAGTGTATTTATCAGACAAATAAAATATGAACGCAAGTACAGATTTAAGGTATTGGGTTGCATGTTTATTGGAGCAAGAAATAGTAGAGCGTTACCGTACGCATGCACATGTAAACCTCAACTCATACACTCGTACGGTTTTAGGTTCAGCAATGTATGCCATTTACACTACGGTTCTATTCAACAGTTTAGTTACTAAAGAGGTAATGTCAGGAGTAGTAGCAAATCGCCAAGAAATCGAACAAAAATGATTGCTAACTTAGAATCATGTACTGACGATAGGGAAGTTAATTCTTTTATTTTCAAATAAGTTTCAAATATGTTTCCTCCAAAAAACTGCTAATATGGGGTCATTGTCGTAGTCTAGTGAGCACGTAAGTACACGTGAGGCCTCGGTTCAAGCCCCAAGGCCAGACATCTCCAACAAAACGAAATATTTTTTTTTGCCGTCTTCCTCTCAGCGGATTTTTTGCAAAAATTCTGGAAGTATATAAAAAATTGTCAGGAAAAGTTTTTCAAAAATCTGTAGTTAGGAGTCGACTTTAAACTCTAGGTCCCACCACTCATCTGTGAAATTAACACCCACCACATAAGTGGTGTGAGAAACTAGGTCGTAATCCTGACTAAAGTGTTGTAATGATCAATTATGTATGCATGTATGGGTTCAATCCCCATTAGCAGTAAACCGTATGAAAAAAGAAAGAAACTTCACATATATCACTTACATTTAAACAATTTGCAATGCCAGAAAGATTGCAGTTAAACAGTTTTCATAACATATTAAAGTTTTGTAATGTGCATAGTAGATGTGCAGCAAATCATATACAATAAATGAAATATGCAAATATTCCCAGCAAAACTATTTCTTTCTCTCTCCCACAACACAGTTACTATCAGGCAACTACAATTAAAACACACAAAAATGTTGCAGCTACAATGCAGTGCTAGTAGTTGTAGTAGTTGTAGCAAAAGCTTATGCTGAAGCTCAACTTACATTGGGGGTTTAAACAATTACTATTACTTTAATATACTTCAATGCAATACATTCACATACGTATATAACTATACATGGACAGCTTACTTCCCTATATATACCATTATAGAACATACTTACATACGCTCACAGTTATAGTATTACATTGGAGTTGTATTACACAAAAACCGTTCCGAACATAAACTCTCTCTTACATACTCGTATGATTTTGTATTTTTCTGAATTAAATTACAATTAAATTCACATAAAACAATATCCTGTGGTGCTCTCTACTTTTATTATATCAAATCCTTTTTAAAAAAAAGAAGAAAAAACCATACTAGTGCGATGTATAAACCAATATGGACGTTAACAAATTTTTGTAGAAAATAGTGGATATGACAGTGGTCTTAAGCAGGACAAATTTATGGAAAAAAAGTATTCTTTTATAACAATTTTATAAATTTTGTTCGGTAGGCAGTTAGATTCCGAATCTACAGAGAAAAACTGTGGTAAGACAATGGGCCCTATGTGGCCTAAGTGTGTCCATCCGATTCTCTTGGACAGCACCTCTACTTACCTACCTACTTAGGAAGTTATATAGGTAGCTTTCATAAGTTGCAAATAGATATACATCCATGTACCGAATTCCAAGCAAAAACTAGCTCGGCAGTAATGGCATTCGGTATTACCTCGCTCTTGACTGCTCTTCTCTTATTGGACCCATTTTAACATAAAATATAATCTCCACTATTTATAGAATCATGTTAACCAAGTTCCAGTTATTCTCAAACTATAGCATTACATTTTGTCCATCCTCGACTTTAAGGTTCTGAATAGTCTCTTATTCAATTTCTATTTCGTGTTCTCCAAATAATTAGTTTTTGAGCACTTCGTGCTTAGCTTTTGAGCACTCATGCTACAGTCGATTTATTGTGTCAAACGTTTGGCGGCCGTTTAATTAAGCGAAATGGTGACGTCAATTAGCCGGAAAGAACCTGCGATTTGGCACCGTTAAAGAAAAGTGCTATGCTGACAAACCAACAAATTACCATGGACTGGCGTAATATTCAACAGCGCTGGCAAGTAATAAAATTATCTTTTCACCGCTGTTCGTGAAGGAAGTTAATTCTGCGTCTTTCTTAAGAACTCTGCCTTTCACAGACCACAACTTAACGAATATTGTATCGTGACTTCGACCTGCACCCGTAGGGAATTCAAATGCCCCAGGAACTAATGGTAAACAACCATAGACCAGGACTTGTATTTGCTGAATGGACTCTGAAGCGGTTAGTAACTGAACTTAATTTTCAGTGAAAACTTATCTTCACAGATGCGACTATTTCAGGATGAATGGATATGTGAACAAAAATCACTGTTTGGTGTCTAGTTTATTTTTATTTTAGACCAGCGGCGTTATCGGTCTTTCGGCCGTCATTGTAAATGGCGAGTATTATAATTCTTGTTTACCATCTTATTTTGACCTTTTCTTCTGCATGTCAACGATATATGATTTTAAGAAGACGTCAATATGTGCGATACAGCTCATGCCACACTGGATATTCTGCACAAGCGATTTAATGGCTTGGTCATGAAAACTGTCGAATTTAGGACGATACCATGTCATATGAGATCGAGGAGCATCCCAAAAAAGTCATTGCTTGGTGTGAATTTTGGTCAAACGGCGTCAACGGTTCAAATTCATTTAAAAACAACGTTAGTCAGTACATCAGTGATGTACCAATTAGCACTATGGACGATGATAACCGACTTCTTTAAGACTGAATTTGATGAACTGTATACTAATGTGGTTTCGCGCTAAGTGCCATACGTGTAGTTCATGCAATATTGGATATTCTGCAAGAGTAATTTGATGGCATGGTCATCTCCCATGGAGGTGATGTAAACTGGCCATCGAAATCGTGTGATTTGAGCCCATTATAGTCTTTCTTGTGGTGTTTTGTTAAATCGCAGGTGTAAGCGAATAAATCATGAGCCACAACGGTTGTCGAAGACAACATACCCCATACCATCGGTCATCTTTCGCCTGATTTATGCACCAGAGTGATGGAAAATTGAACATTTCCAATGCGTTCTACCCAGAGAACCTTGGCGAACATTTGAACAATGTTATCTTCCGTACAAAATGACATCGATAGATTCTTCAAACGAATAAAATATTTCCCACACAGAATTTGTTTTATTTAAATTTAAAGATAGAAAGCGCTTTATGGCAGACCCGGAACAATTGGAGAGTTTTTGCACTGGTAGACCTCGCTTATTTTCGTATTGAAAACCATAAACAATGAATTTTGATTCCGAATGTTTGAAAATTGCAGGCTATAGCAAAAGAAAATTTAGGAAAAATTAAATAAACGTCGCCGTGGTCTAGCAGGTAGTGTGTTGGCTTGTTAGATGAAAAGCCAGGGTTCGAGCCCCAGGCCAGACATCAAAATAAAATATAAAAAGTATTTCTTCGGCGACTTCCTCTCAGCAGATTTCTGGCAAAAACTCTGAGAGTAAATAAATTTGCCATGAAAAGTTTCTCAAAAATCTGTCATTCGGGGTCCACTTTAAGCTGTAGGTCCCGCCACTCATGTATAAAATTAACTCACACAACATAAGTGGTGTGAGAAACTAGGTCGTAATCCTGACTGAAGGGTTGTAATGACCAATTATGTAAGTATGTAAATAAAATCCATAAGAACCTCTTGAAGACAGTGAAAAACGACCCACTTCAGAGCTACCGTCACAATCCAAAAATATTTCGTTTTTATTTTTGTTTTTTTTCAAATCTGTTGCTCCACTATTGTTGCCACATTTGCACAGCATGAGTTTTGGCGATTGCAAAACATTTTCTTTTATTCCCTTTGTTTTCATTTCTCACCATTTTCAGTTTCCATCATCTCTCTCTCTCTCTCTCTCTCTTTTACTCTAATAATGAACATTCAATATGAAATATGTATCCTTTGTGGAGGTACATTGTGCAATTGCATGCAGGCATGCAGGTATGTATGTAAGTGTACATAAATAAGTTTGATCCCTAAACACTAAACCAACCAAATGCAGCAGGTCAAAAGTGACCTGTGTATCTAAAATATTTGCTTTATATGCTATTTGGATACACACACATACACGTAGATACTTGCAAAGCTTTTTGCATTAGAATTGAATTGTAAAATAGAAACACTTTACTTTGTTACTTAACGAAATTCAATAATTTGAGAGGAAATTTCCAAAATGTTCGAAATGTTTTCCTGTTCGAATTGGTTCTCTATATATGGGTTAATATTCGAAGTTATAATTGATGTGTTACGGGTAGAGATGTTTTTTTTTTTTGTAAAATTAAGATTAATTACGCTTTAAAAATATAGGGTGGGTGATTTAAAAGTTTAAATTCAAAAATATAAAAAAGAAAGAAAACGTTTTGAAATTTTGTCAAATTATTTTACTTTGTTGTGAAATATGGCTTCTGCGGCTAGCGTCACAGTACATCATTCGATCGAACCAATTATCGTGCACTTTTTTGAGTGTATGGGGTTGTATCACGGCAATGGGATCACGAATGCTGGCCTTCAAATGCTCAATTGTCTCTGGCTTGCTGGGATAACACTTTTCTTTAACGACGCCCCACAGATAATAGTCCTACGGTGTCAAATAGCAGCTTTTTGACGGCCAATCGGCATCAACATTTCGGCTAGTTAAACGGCCATCAAACTATTGACTTAATAAATTGATTGTGGCATGAGATGTGTGGCAAGCTGCACCGTCCTGTTGAAACCAAACATCCTTCTCATCAATACCAAGAAGAGCGTATATAAAAAATCGGTTATTAAGGTGCAATATATATCTCCATTTACCGTAACGTTTGCGTCGACCTCATGTTCAAAAAAATATGCGACAATGAAGCCTTCGCTTAACAAAGCGCACCAAACAATCACTGGTAGGTGGGTGCATTGGCCAGACCACGTATGGGTTTTCTGAGCTCCAAATACGACAAGATTAAAATGAGCGTCATCCGAAGAGATGATTCTCTTTTTGGCAAAATCATCATCGATGTGCAGCGTTTCGTTGGCCCATCTACCGAAGCGAAAACAAAACAGATGTTCATGAGGCTTCAGCTGAACCAATTGAACCTTGTTCGGCCTCATAACGAAATCTTCGATTCGACGTAAACTGGTGCGTGAAATTTTCAATTCTTGAAAGCGACAACGAGCTGATGTTCATGGAGTTTCACGCCACAGCTTTGATAAGCACTGTAAGAGCACGCTCACATTTTGGCACATCAACAATGTAACTAGTCTCATGAACTTTAGCAAAAAAATTGCGTATACCGTATACCGTTGGTTCTTGTCTGCGACCAAGTTTTATACGACAGTTTCGTGCAATTGCCGATCAATTTCCGTTGATTTGGAAATAAATTTTCAATAAATCCAAATTTTGCTCAAGCGTCAATCTATTCATTACGTTTAGTGGAGATAATATACTGAATTTTGTGACGGAAGTATTGTCAGATTCGAAATAACCGGTGGTTCAAATTTAAGCCGATAGATGGCCCACCCTATATATTTTTTGTAAAAACGATTTCTAAACGATTCTGCCGTAGTTAGAGACAATCATAAAATTTGTTTGTAGAAATGCAAATAGGAACGCGTAGTCTGAAGATCCAGAGGACTCCAGTGGAATCATTCACAAATTTAAAATATTTAAGCGTCCTCATATATATGCTGATCTTAACTACTTACTTAATTGCTCATTACAACCCTTTACTCAGGACTACAACATATCTTCTCACTCCGTCCATGTTGTGTGTGTTAATTCTATATATGAGCGTCGAGACCCACAACAGAAAGACTTGAAAAACTTTTCACGGCAATTTTATTTAGTCTTCAGAGTTTTTATCAGAAATCTGCTGAGAGGATGTCTCCGAAGGAATATTTCTGTTTGTTGGAGATGTCTGATCTGGGGTCTAGTAAGCCAACACACTACCTTCTAAACTATGGCGACTTCAGCGACTAGCCCTTAGGCTCAATTTAAAGTTCATGTAAAAGAATGGAATACATTTTCATTGAAAAATGTTGTTTAAAATCTTTTATCAAAACAAACATTGAATTTTATTTACCAGATAAATAAAAAATATTTCCAATTTACCACATCAAATTACCTGCCTTAAAATGTTTCCTAAATCTCCAATTTGCTTTCTCGCTCTCTCTCGTTCTCACTTTGTTTCTTTCTTTTCGTAAATTGTTAAAAAAGCGAAATGTTATCAAAATATTTGCTATCCGCAGCAAAAGTTCCAAACAAATTTTTGTTTTTTTGCCCTTTTCATCACAACCAATATTTACTCCAAATAAATGACCAAATTTTTTTATATTTTTATTAACATTTCACCCCCCTTACAGTAAATCTATGAAAATCTTATTAAAAAACAAAAATGGACGAGAGGTGTTTGGAGAACAGCCGGCTGACGTTTTAAATATTTATTCAAGGCACTCAAATGGTTTTTTCTTTTCATCTCCTGGTACTTTGCTGACTACAATACAACTCCTCTTTGAGGAAATTCGATCAGTTTTCATTTGCTGTGATGTTTTTAGACTGACATTATCTGCTTATCAAACCGATACACAAGATCTGAATTCGTAACTATTCAGCATTGCAATATTCTCAGTATTTGTCTCAAGCACTTGCAATTTATTTGCCTTCAATCAAGTTAATCAATCAGTCATCAATCATGTTTCTCAGCCATAAATAATTACATTCGAATTAAAAGTTTTGTAATTTTGTAGCCGTAGATTAAGCTGTTGATTTACACGTTTCAGTCAATTCATCACAAGTTACTTTGCCGGGTCAATATACTCACCCAAATCTACACCGGCACCTCCTTCGGGAGGAAAAAAACGCGTTCATTGCTTTCATTTTCGAGAAAATGGCTACTATGGCTGTGGCTTCCAGCTAGTATGGCTGCTGCGTACTCCGGTTGCTGGCTGCTCAGGCTGCTGGCTACTCTGACAACTCTGGCTGCTGACAACTCTGGCTGCTGGCTGCAGGCTACTCTGGCTGTTGACTACTCTGGCTGATGTCTACTCTGGCTGCTGCTTACTCTGGCTGTTGACTACTCTGGCTGCTGACATCTCTGGCTGCTGGCTACTCTGGCTGCAGGCTACTATGGCTGTTGACTACTCTGGCTGATGTCTACTCTGGCTGCTGCTTACTCTGGCTGTTGACTACTCTGGTTGCTGGCTACTCTGGCTGCTGACACTTTTGGCTGCTGGCTACTCTAGCTGTTGGCTAGTTTGGCTATTGTCTAATTGGCTATTGGCTAGTTCGGCTATTCACTACTCTGGCTAGGTGGTTATGGTGTGAAAAAACGGTATCCGACGAAGGTCGCCGGCATAATCTAGATTCTTAAGATGCTGCCAGTGTTTCACTTTTAAATTTCTAACGCATGTGACAGGAAATCATTTCCTATTCCTCTGCAACTCTTTATTATATGATCACCGTCATCTTGAATAGAAAATACTGGAAGACGAAGTCAGAACCTACTTCAACATCTCTGTAAATATATGCCGAAGTTAGGTAGGTGGAGAGTGTAAATCGAGGACCTGAGTATTAACAGCTAAAACAGATTGGCGGATAAATGCAGTGCCTTCCAGTATATTCCAGGTTGATGTATTGGCTCATGGCGATGAAATAGCTGCTTAATAGTGTGGAATATTCTCTGAGAATATACTCGGACAGTCAGGCTGCCTTAAATTGTTGGAAGAACGAAATATCAATGTCTAATCTTGCCCATGAATTTCGACTATTTCTTCGGAAATTGAGAAATTATTCTAATGTTTCAATTATTTTGGTTCTGGGAATTGTTACACATAAACTTAGCACACGGTAGGCGAAATAGCTTCTTTTCTCTTCCGAATTGACTTTTAAAATGTGATTTAATATGTGGATTCATCCTCTACGGCTAGTCGCTCTCTTACGAAATATCTGAATAACTTGGAGCCCGTCTGTCCTTCATAGCTCTGACACAAATGCGAGCAAGAATGTTGAACGTATGCGTATGTATGCATACTACGTTCATTTTATGACGATTGCATTCTTCAAATTCCTAGCCCTCAGCAAACAACGCCTTATCAAGACTTTTATTTTAAAAAGAGGAAAAATAAAAATAAAGTAAACGTTAAACATTATGATGAATTTCATTCATGACCGCATAGAGTGCCGTGATTTTAACGAAAAGTTTTAAATTTTTTTTCAGATGTTTTTCAACCAAGACAACCAGTTCAGTTATTGTGCTAAAAAAGTTTGTTTAACGTTGTATAAAAAAACGAAGATTTTTAACCGAAAAAATGCAATTTTTATGAAAAATTTATAGAAAAAACTAAGGAATGAAATTGAAAAGAAAAATACAGAAACTGTGATAAAAATAAAATCAACGTTAAAATAAATGTTTTTTTTATTAAAACAAATAAAAACACGTCAAAATATTAAAAACAAAACTTTTAAAAATTGAGGCAATAATAAGGAAATGTCTCAGCGTTCGAGGTGATACGCTACACTTCAGTTTGGAATACAAAATTTGTTTGAAACAAAGTCTATTTGACTGGGGAAAATAAAAATATTTGATGAAAGGCAGAAGTTTTGTAATATATCTACACACGACTTAGATCATTTGAGACGGCTTAATACGAAGTCACCCACTACACAGCTATGTTCCAAGACAACAAAGTGCAATCTCTCGCGTATGCATTGGCTTAGAGAGGAAGACTGTAGTAATTGTAAGACCGAAACAATAATTCAATCCTTAGACAAGTTTTAGGTGGATCAGCCGCTTAAGGACTGTATTAAACTTATGCTAAGCAATAGGTAGATAAATTGCGGTTCATGCAACTTAGTTAGAAGCTGCAACGTGTAGAGAGGAACACCTCTTATATGGGTCACCACAATTCCTAGTCTTTTAAGGATATTAATTCACAAGTGATTTCAACTAGTCTGCCATGCGAATGAAATGTTTATACTTTAGAGGGCAAATAATCCAAATCATTTATGCAAAGTAAGAGAATTCGAACCAACAAAGACTAAAATATGCTTATCTGACTAGGCTAGACTGAGATAGTGCCATATGATAACCTCACTTTCTTGATAAATAGAGTAGGATAATCGACCAACACAAATACTTATGCGACGATAAGGGAACGAAAGCCATATTGTTAAATACTTAGAAAACCTATAGATAGGTTCAAAACGGGGCCTTACTGCACGAACGACCCTCTGGCCCTACAAAAGTGTAATTACGCCATTAAAAACTTATGCTTCAGTAGTATGAATAATATAGAAGGTGGTGTGATGAGAAGTTAACATATCATAGCACTGGATTTAAAGCGATACCCATGTATGCATATGCCGTTGGATAGATAGATTTTTGAGAACCTTTTCATGATAATTTTTATTTATCTCCGAGATTTTCCTAGAAATCTGCTGAGAGGCAAATGCTGAAGAAATATTTTTTCGTGTTACGCTTCGTTGGAAATGTCTGGCCTGGCCGTGGTCTCACGTCTAATAATCCAACACACTACATACTAGATTACAGCAACTCCAGTGAATAATGCTGGAAAAATGGACGGAAATATTTCATGGACTATTGTTAAAACAGGGTCATACGAAAGATACTCTGGGACGATCCCGATAAGAAGAAAACCGAGATTATATTAAGATTGAATATGAGCGATTTATGTTCACAAATGAGTGTACTTACAGGAGACTCTACCTTACATGCATGTGATGCGAAGCGTTTGAATATTTTTTTGGTTAATGATCAGATTTGGTAAGCCCTAGATGTCACTACTTTAGGGAAGATACTCTTCCAGACATAACTCATATTATCAGTCATATTTACAACTGAAAAGAAAAAACAGTAGGGGTGTGGCCAGACAGTTTTTTAAACGGAAATTGCCTAGTCGTTCTTTGCTCCTAATGTTAATGAGGAAAATGTAAGCAATTTTTCAATTTGCTAGGCGTTAAAGAAAATACTGCAGTTACAAGACAAATTGTCTCTAACCAAAGTTATACGTTACTTCTAGGGTTAAAGGATTTTATGTTCGTATAACTCTGTGTAGAGTGTTTGTACGAGTTTGTGAAGAAATCTATGAAAATATTTCAATTTTTCTTAAATGAAAACAAAAAGTGAAAGAGATTATTAAAGTAAATATTTTTTGACGGTGAAAAAATGGCCATCATATGAACTAGGAGTAGTGGTTTCTTTTTTTTTAAATACTTCGCATACTTTTTCGCTTTATTTTTCCACATTTTATTTCTTTAATAAAGGAAAACAAACTCAATGATGTGGAAAAAATTTATTTCGACTCGTTTTTCAAATTTTTTATTTTTCATTAGAAAAACAAAATGAAAAACCACGAAATTTCAAATGAAGAAAAAAAAAAGAATTTTTTTTTGATTTTTTTTCTCTCTATTTCAACAGCACGTAAAATTCTTATTTTAAGTGCAGATTTTATGATCTTTAAATTATTGAAGAAGAAGAAAAAAATAGAAACGAAAGAAAAAAAATTAAAAAGATAGAAAATAAATGAAAAGATTTTTCAAGCAGCAACAGCAGCATCATCATCATCAACATCATCAGCAATAGCAATAGCAGCAATGGCAGCCTCAACAGCGACAATTCAATGTTTATTCATGTTTAAAACGTTTGAGTGCAATTTGTTTTAGTTTTTAATGTTTGCTAGGGACATGGACGTTTTATCTTTAAAAAATTTATTTTTTATTTTTATTTCTATTTTTTTATTTTTGCTATCTTTTCATTTCAGTTATGAAGTGGTATTATTTTTGGTTTTTTTTTGCCGAAGTAGAATTTAAATTTGAAGTGGTGTTTGAAACAAAATTTTTAACATTTTTTTCAAAATTTTTTAAAACAAATCATTTACCATTCTTAATATAGGGTGGGCCATTTAAAGGTTTAAATTTAAAAAGGCAATAAAACCAAAACGATTGGAAATATTGCCAAATTTAATTTTTTGTAGTGAAGCAAAATTGTTCCGCTTAGAAACGGAATATTATTTCATTCATACGGCTGCTGCGGCTGGTCTTACAGTACGTCATTCGATCGAACCAATATTTGTGCACTTTTTCAAGTAAACGGGGTCGTCTCTTGGCAATGGCATCACGAATGTTGGCCTTCAAATGCCTAATTGTCTCAGGTTTGCCGGTATAATACCTTTCTTTAACGGTGCCCCACAGAAAATAGTCCAACGGTGTCAAATCACAAATTCTTGGCGGCCAAACGTTTGACGCTATAAATCGATTGTCGTATGAGATGTGTGGCAAGTTCATATCAATACCATGAAGAGTGGGTACAATAAATCCCAACGTTGCTCACCCGTAAATGGATTCACTACGTTCAGTGGAGATAATATACTTAATTTAGTGACAGAAGAGAATGACATAAGTATTGCCAGATTCGAAATAACCGATGGTTCAAACTCAAAACGATAGATGGCCTGCCCTATAGAAATCATAAGGAATGGAGATTTTTTTCTAAACAATGCTGTTAAAGTAAAATTTTAAAAGTACATAATCGGGCCCATTAACGGAAATTTTGCACACATTTTCATTTGGTTTTCCAATAGACTATCTGAGAGTTTTTTGAATTTACCGCAACTTAACTGAAAGGACAACCCTGATCCTGTCAGCAGATATTCATAATATGGTTCTTGTCAACATGTTGAAGATGCTAGATGATCATTTAGTTCATATATGTCAGCCATTAGTAACAGAGTGCAGCGAGCAAACATTTTTAAAATCCACAAACTAGTCGCTGTAGTCCAGTATCTCGTGTGTTAGCTTATTTTACGGAAGGCCACGGTTCAAACGCCAGGTCAGACATCTCGAAGGAAACCAAATATGAAAAAAATATTTCTTTCGGCAACTTTCTTTCAGCAGATTTCTGGCAAAAGCTCTGAGAGTACCTCAAAAATCTGTCGTTCGGTGTCGACTTTGAACTGTAGGCCTCACCACTCATGTATAAAACTGACATACACAACATAAGTGGTGTAAGAAGCTAGGTCGTAGTCCAGACTGAAGGGATATAATGACCAATTATGTATGTAAACCAGGATACAATTTGCTTTTTCAAATGCTCTGTCCTCTCAGTGCACAGGAAAACACGTTGCCCGATAGGATATATGGAAGACATAGAGGAGGTCATGATTGTGACATATACGACATGAGAAACACGATCTGGAGCATGGAAATATCAAGACTAATGTTATCCTGGTGACAAGAAGTCGCGCTCAGTTTGACAGTAAAGACCTACCTGTTGGGAAGCGAATCTGACGAGCCCGCTAAGCAGGCTGCTAACAAATATTCACGGCCAGCACATGGCAAGAGAAGGTTTGGAGGGATACGCTGGAGGTTATCCTAATGAGATGAAATCACATTCCACTTGGCAGTGTAGACTTACTTATTGGGAAGCGAATCTGACGAGCACGCTAAGCAGGCTATTAGCAAATATTCTACTCGGATTCTACTGCAGGGCAATTTTTTTTTACTCTCAGAGTTTATGCCAGAAATCTGATGAGAGGAAGACGCCGAAAGAAATATTTTTTTTTAAATTTCGTTTTCTTCGAGATGTCTGACCTAGGGTGTGATCCGTGGCCTCACCCTTAATATGCCAACACACTGCCTATTAAACTACGGCGACTTATAGTAAGGTTTATTACAGGAGATTTGTATCTGGCACCTCAACCCGATTCACTTCCGTTAATGCTTTCAAAATATGTTCTCAACTCAACTTTGCCAGAGAGAGGACGGATATGCTTTGTAGAGAGGACGGATATGCAAGCACATAACGTTGCTTAAAATTTATCTGTTTGGTACGGCCTATTATTCTATAAATCTTTGGGTTAGGGGGTGCAATGTTCAGATAATACAATAAGATCCAGCTTGATCGTCATGGGTTGCATTCCAAGTCGTGTCACATTCTCACATTTCACATTCTGTTCTCTTCTCGATTACATTGATATTCTGAGAGGCAGTTTTCGCGTCTGTTCTCCTAGTTTATGTAACTGCAAGCGGGCGTTTGTTCTTATAATACTCCGTTCGCTATATAAGCTTGATACATACCCAGCAGTGTCCCGGCTTAAATGATAGCCCCATCGTCCGAATATAATGCAGCAAACTAATCATCTGCTTGTTCGTTAATCAACTTCAGAGGCCTTAAGATTTTTGTAGGAACGGCAAGTACTTGTGTATTCATTTCATTTGTATGTCAACGTATTATCTTCCCAATCAGTAATTTTGCTTTACTTCTGGGCTTTCCACTGTCTTATCTATTATTATCAGATAATCTTAACGGTACCATTTTAATAAATTAAAATTATTTCCCTAATTTAATTCGCCTTTATAGTATACATTTAACTTGGGAGCTTTTCCTTAAGAGACGCAACAACCCTCCTTTGTTATACAAATTCAAGATGCCTGCCTACAATTTTCAAGTACACAGGAGTAGCAGTCTCTTGCTGCCTTCATGGTGTCATTAACCACCAGCCTTATTTTGTGGAAAATTAGAAGAGAAAGTACTTTTGAGAATTATATTCAAAATATATTAAATCACACCTTAAAAATTAACAACAGCACGAGTATGTCTTTTTAGTTGACTTCTTGACACACTGACAGTGGCAACATATTGTGTTTTGTTTGCCACACTTTCTCTCCCTCTATCTCTCTTCTATGTTGTCTTTTAAACTTCATTATACTTAAGAATGTTCTCTTCTTTATACAAATTGCTTTGGCTTGTCAAAATATGTTTTTTTATTTTTTTTTTTTTATTTTAAACAAGTGGGCGTAGAAGTTTCCATTCTGTCTCTCCCCCTGTGGCGTTTTACCTCCAGCAGTCAAATGTCAAACAATAACATTTGACTGTAATTACAAATTCAAATTCAAATTCAAATTATACAGGTCGCTTACAGATTTTCTAATTTCAAAAAGGAGTTGAGCTTTTAAGTGTTGTAGGGGGTTACGTTTAAATGTGTAATAAAAATTAGTTTCCTAATACTTTTGAAAGGATGACAGTTGAGAATGGGTTAGACAGCTACTGACAATGTTTACAAATTCTTTAATTTATTAATAATTCCTTAATAACTTATGATTAATTTTATATTTTTTGATGTCAGCACTCAACTCTAACTCTTTATCAAATATTTGCTTCTTAAACCAAATGATACTTACATACATACATACATACATACTTGGTCATTACATTACCTTCAGTCAGGACTACAACGTAGCTTCGCACACCACTCATGCTGTGTATGTTAATTGTATACATGAGTGGTAAGACCTACAGTTTAAAGTCGACTCCGAAAGACAGATTTTTGAAGAAACTTTTCAAGGCAATTTCATTTTTTGCCTGAAATCTACTGAGAGAAAGTCGCCGAGGAAATATTTTTTCATATTTCGTTTCATTGGAGATGTCTGTCAGTCTTGCAGAAAACGTCTTATGGATATCATGCAAACGTACCAGGGTAAGTATAGGGTGGGAAATTTAAGAGTTTAATTCTAAAAATGCAATAAAACAAGAACGGTCAGAAGTTTTGCCACATTTGTTGTGAAGTACAATTGTTTCGGTTAGAAATGGAATATTTTTGAATTTATATGGCTGCTGTAGCTGTGGTACCCCATTCGATCGAATCAATTTTCAAGCACTTTTTCGAGTGTATGGGGTCGTATTTCGACAATAGGATCACGAATGTTGACCTTAAAATGCTCAGTTGTCTTCGGTTTAACGGTATAAAACTTTTCTTTAACGTTGCCCCACAGAAAATACTGTTAAACGGTGTCAAATCATAGCTCCTTGGCGGCCAATTGACATCACAATTTCGTCTAATTAAATGGCCATCAAACGCTTGACACAATAAATCAATTGTGGCATGAGATGGTTGGCAAGTTGCACCACAATGTTGAAACCAAACATCGTTTAAATCAATACCTTGAAGAGGGGGTAAAAAAAAATCGGTTTTTATGAAGCGATAAGTGTCTCCATTGATCGTAATGGTAGCGCCGCCTTTATTTTCAAACAAATATGGACAAATGATGCTTCCGCTCTACAAGCCGCACCAAACAGTCACTCGAAATGGGTGCATTGGCTTCTGTAAGACCAAGTGGGGGTTTTCTGAGCCCCAAACACGGCAATTTTGTTTATTAACGTACCTACCAAGATGAAAATGAGTTTCATTTTTTTTTCATAGGCAAGTTGACTCGGTGGCCCATATGGGCCATTGTATTTTACTTAGTGTGTGGGAAGCCCCCTTGTCCTGATCGGTTGGTGGTGAGTTTGAACCACCCAGAGCTCTGGCTGAAACCAGTCAGTTCTCTCAGAGGCACGTAAGCCACAATTGGAAAGTGTATTAGCTTATTAGATGCGACCCCGTGTTTTAAACCACATCCCAGACATCTCGAAAGAAACGCAATCTGAAGACTTTTTTTCCGGCGGCTTCCTCGTGGTAGTCTTCTGATAAAATCATAGTCTTGTCTCGAAATTCGGCAGTTTTAGCCTCTTTGTGCCTTTAACGTAGCTGTAGATATACATGATTTCGTTAAGATTTTCATTGGTACGTATACACTACTTTACATCGTTACAACTTTTTGTAAATCGATTCAAACTGCTTACATATCGGTGCTCCTTTCACTCGCGTCTCGGTCTTTTCTGATAGTCAGGCCGCGATAAGATCTCTATCGGGTTTCGTAAATGACCCTATGATCGTTAGGGAATGTCGCCGCTGTTTCGACCTGCTTTCTGGGCGCTTCACCAGTGTCTCACTGGTGTGGGTCTCCGGGCACAGTAACATTCCGGGAAACTGTAGGGCCGACAAGCGCGCCAGAGCTGGTTCGCTCCTTCCGGAATAGTCTTCAATTGAATTGGGTGTGCCACTTGCCTCGGTCAAGTTGGACAACCTATCAATGAGGAGTCCTGCTCCGCCGCTAGACTTACCTGGCCCTTGATAGATAGAAGGCGTACCAACCAATTACTTGGTCTTGGTCGTGACGTCATCTCAACCACAGTGGCCATGCTTACAGGTCATTGCGTTATGGGTAGAAACGCAAAAAGAATGAGGCTCCCATTTAACGACTTCTGCCGTGGATGCAGATCCGCTGAGGAAGAGAAGACTGTTATCCACTTTCTTTGTCAGCGCTCGTCTCTTGCTAGGTGTAGATGTAGGTTATTTGGCTCCCCATTTCTTGTCAGCTTGACGGAGCTATCATCTATTGATATCAAGGATATAGCTTCCTTCATCAAACTTTCTAGCTGGTTTTCCAGTGTAGGGCAGTCGTGCTTTTGATGTGCAGCCCTTGCGCTGACCAACTTCTTCCTTTTCCCTGATTTTGGTGGAACTTGGTCAGTACAGAGACTGCGTTCATCCGTGGCATCTCAACGGGTCGCTATGCGTGCTCAAGTGAGCTTTTTGATGTCAGAGCTACCACTACCACCATCTGAACCTGAACCTGCTTACATATCCACAAAGTTAAGCTTAAGTTATTAAAGTTTAAAGTGTCTTACAGCACTCAATAGCAAACCCCATATAAAAGAAACAAAGAAGTTATCATGCATGCCTCACTAGCTTTTTGAGTGTCACATTTTTCTTTCTGTGAGACTTCATTCTCTTATTCTTCATGTTTCTTTTTTTCACTTCTATTGATTGATAATGATTGCTGTTGTCAATATATTATGGTCTTCTGTCTTACCTACTAACTATGTATTCTTCATGATAAAAAGATTTCAATGCTTCTTCTTTATCATTCATTATTATTATGAGACATGTCTGTCTGTCTGTCCGTCTATCTGTCTATTTCTATAGAAATATTTTTTTATTTGTTGTTTAAAACTGTTTGATGTTTTAGTTTTTAATGATAAAAAAATAAAAAAAAAGTTTGAATAAATGATGGTAAAGAATACTTTTGTATATTTTTTGGTGAATAATCAAAGCAAAAATAGAAAGATTTTTTATAATTTCTGTTTCTGTTTCTCTTTTAAAGATTTCTTTCAAAAGTTTATTGACATTTCATGCAGGACAAGTGACGGAAAAATAGAGAACTTAGAGAGAGAGAGAAATTTCTGGAATTTAAATGACCGCCCCTGGCGTAAATGCACAATTCTGTCCTTATCCCGTTGATAACTTCTTGAATGTTGAACTCCCAAGTATAATGTCCCAACTTTAAAGGATTATACACGATGTTTAGCATATAACAGTGTCAATTCACATGATGTTAGTGGCAAATTTTTAGATGTCGCCGTATTCTAGTAAGTAGTGTGTTGGCTTATTAGACGTAAAGCCAGGGTTCGAGCCCCAGGCCAGACATCAAAACAAAATACAAAAAGTATTTCTTCGGCGACCTCCTCTCAGCAGATTTCTGGCAAAAACTCTGAAAGTAAATAAAATTGCCATGAAAAGTTTCTCAAAAATAGGTCGTTTGGAGTCGACTTTAAACTGTAGCTCTCGCCACTCATGTATAAAATTTAACACACACAACATAAGTGGTGTGGGAAACTAGGTTTTAATCCTGACTAAGGGTTGCAATGACCGGTTATCTATGTATGTACTCATGCACTAAAGCCGTAATTGATCGTGTAGTGTGGTTCACAGCATTCTGTTGTTGAAACCACATACCATCGTAATCTTCAACTGCTAGCCAAAAAAGTCGTTTATCTTACGACCTTAGCGCTTTAAATTGACAGTAACAGTCCTACTAGAGTCCTTTCCGAAGAAAACTGCCCCCAAAACACGTCCACATGATATTGTGTCCTAAACAGTCACTTTATCCAGATGTAATGGCAGTTTTCACAATAGCATCCGCGTTCTCCTACCCTTATATGCGACGATCATGCTTGTTGACATATGTAGCTACAATGTTTTGTTTTGAAAATCGGGAATAAAAACCTCTTGCTCTGCTATTCAATCAGCATATTTATGACATTCAGAATGGTTAGCTGGCCTTGAATGTTACGCGTGTAGAATTTATTATCTGAAGCTGCACATCACTTGCTTAATTGTTTATTACAACACTTTAGTCAGGATTACAACCCAGCTTTTCACCACAAACCACGTTGTGTGCGTTCATTTTATTTTTGTGGAACCTGCCATCGAATCCGAACGACGGATTTGAGAAAATTTGCATGGCATTTGTTAGAATACTTTGCATTTCAGAAGTCGCCGTAGTCTAGTAGGTTGTGTGCTTATTAGACGTACAGCCAGTGTTCGAGCCCCAGGCCAGACATCAAGAAAAAATACAAAATACAAAAAAAATGGCAAAAACTCTGGGAGTAAATAAAATTGCCAAGAAAAAGTTTCTCAAAAATCTGTCGTTCAGAGTCGGCTTTAAATTGTAGGTCCTGCGACTAATACGTAAAAATTAGCACACACAACATAAGTGGTGTGAGAAACTAGGACGTTATACAATGGGTCAATTCGACCTCCGGGTACTGTACTTGTCTTAATTGATAAGTACAAGTCCTCTAACCTAACCTAATCTTGCATATCTTGTTTTATTGGCGATATCTCAGCTTGGTTTTGAACCATGAGATCTCGTCTAATAAGCCAACACACTACCTTCTAGACTACGTTGACTTCTAAGGTGAAGAATCATATCCAAAACCAATTTATGCTATCATGGGTCGTTGTGTAAACCACAATGGATTAGAAGGCCGCGAAATCGACAAATTCGAAGCATCCATTATGGTTTCTCGCTCAGAAGAAATTGTGCATTGTGATAGTGCACACTCCTGACCATGTCTGTAGCGATTCCGATCTTGACAAATTGCTTAACAATCTTCCAACAATGTTTACACAATAGGATGATTCTGTTATTCATAGTCGTCACACCATAAAACTCGAAATGCGGTCCAGTTTGAATTCATACTGTCGAAGTAAATTGCACAATATTGAGAATTATGCACTGCATGTATACATACATAATTGGCCAGTACAACCCTTCAGTCAGGATTACGGCCTAGCTTCTCAATACCACTCATGTTGTGTATGTTTATTTTTATAAAGGGTGTTTTTATAGAGGTATAGAACTTTAAGTTGCAATAAAACAACGATGGATTATTCGATTGACATGAATTTTATTTTTCTTTATTTATTTTATTCTTTACCGCATAGACCAATGACTTTACATAGCCCCACAGAAAGTAGTCTAGCGGTGTTAAATCACAAGATCTTGGAGGCCAATTCACAGGTCCAAAACGTGAAATTAGGCGGTCACCAAACGTGTCCTGCAATAAATCTATTGTGGCACGAGCTGTGTGACATGTTGCGCCGTCTTGTTGAAACCACATCTCCTGGACATCATGGTTATTCAATTCAGGAATGAAAAAGTTAGTAATCATGGCTCTATACCGATCACCATTGACTGTAACGTTCTCGCCACCATCGTTTTTGAAAAAGTACGGACCAATGATTCCACCAGCCCATAAAGCGCACCAAACAGTCAGTTTTTCTGGATGTAACGGTGTTTCCACATACACTTGAGGATTACCTTCACTCCAAATGCGGCAGTTTTGTTTGTTGACGTAGCCATACAACCAGAAGTGCGCTAAACAAAATTCGCTTATGAAAATCGGGAACAACGGTAATCTCGTTTTGGGCCCGTTCGACGAATCTACGCCTTACTTGATGATCGTTCGGCTTCAAATCTTGCAGGAGTTGGATTTTGTAAGCACGCAAACCAAGATCCTTCCGCAAAATCGTCCATAAAGTGGATGGACACAGATCCAATTCCTGTGCTCGATGGCGGATGGACTCATTCGGGTCTTCCTCAATGCTACGCTCTACAGCAGCAATGGCTTCTTCTGCTTCTGCGTCTCTGGGGATGAGAGTAATCATTAAGAGTAAACGTGGTGCGAAAACGTTCCATGGTTAATCGAATTAACTGCTCTGATGGACGATTTTGTCGACGATAAAATGGACGTAGTGCGCGATACGTTTTCCGCACAGAACCATTATTTTCGAAATAAAATTGCACTATTTGCAAGCGTTGTTCAGGCGTAAGTCTATTCATGATGAATTGCCAAACCAAACTGAGAATAAATCACTTACTGTTAAACCGGTCGCCATCTTGAAAAGTAATGCCAACTTAAAGTTCTATACCACTATAAAAAAACACCCTTTACATGTGCATAATAAAATTTTTAAAACTCAGTTGGTTTTAAGTCAGCTGCACTTATCGGTAAAGACAATCTCCTCCCAGTAGTCTTCTGACAAAAATTAAAAAATTGTAAATAAAATTGCCATTGAAAGTTTTCTCAAATTCTATAGTAAAACCTCCATCCAATTAAAGTTAAAACCCCTTTTCTTAATTAATTCACATGAAATTTCAATAAAGCATTTACCGGGCTTCTGGTTTACAAATCATTAAGAAGTCCTTGTAAATGTATTTGCATTTGAGCATCTGTGTAATTCTACATGTAGTTTTTTTTGTCTCTCATTTAACTGAATGAATTGAAATTTATTACTCTTTTGTTAAATCAGTTTAGTTCTCCTCTCTTTTTTCATCACAAATATTTCATTTAAATAAACCGCCAGTTATTATTATCATTACTACTATTATTATTATTATTATTGTTGTTGTATTGTTGTTATTATTATTATTGTTGGCGAATATTAAATAAATCTTATTTTATTTCCAAAGAATTCAATTAAATTCAATTTAATAAAGCCATTCATATACTTCATAGTATCTTTGTTTGTCTATAACAAATCATTTTTAATGCATCGTTCTAAAGACGTGTTTTGATGCTTTTGTAATAGGCCTGCTGCCTTGAATGTTTCAATAGAAATTAATTCTAAAATACAAATTTATTGAGAAAGAGGTCACATTTGTTGAATACTCAGAGATTTAACGTGAGGTATTAAAAGAAAATTTATTACAAATACAGCAAGAGGTGTTATTAGAGCACTTATCCAAAAACAAGTTTCGTGGGCATTCGAAAATACTGCCTTTCATAAACATGATCTTGTCTCTCTCTTAAATAGCTATCAAAGACATCACCTACTCAAGCCTTCTGACTCATGTATGTGTGATGAATAATCATGAATTTTGAATGCGTATTTGTTCAAGAGGAGTCTGCAGACACTAGCACACAGCCCTCCAAGAGATTGTCAGAGGTCACCGTTTTTTTAAATCAAATTTAAAATGTTGTAATAAAATTTAAAGAGCAGGTGCATTAAAGTTGGTAGACTAGATCCATTAGGAGATTTACTCGGAAACCAGTAGACATTCTGTATTGCTTTTGAAAAATTCAACTCATTTGAAAAGAGGTCAAACAGATTTGGCTCGATATGGGTATATACATACATACATACATAATTGGTCATTGCAACCCTTCAGTTAGGATTACGACCTAGCTTCTCACATCACCTATATGGTGTGTGTTAGCTTTATTTATGATTGGCGGGACCTAAAGTTTAAAGTCGACTCCGAACGACAGATTTGTGAAAAAATATTTATGGCAATTTTATTTACTTTCATAGCTTTTGCCAGAAGTTTGCTGAGAGGAAATCTCCGAAGAAATAATTATTTCGTATTTGTTAGTGATGTTTGACCTGGGTTTTGAATCGTTGCCTTGCGTCTAGTAAGCCAACACACTATCTACTAGACTACGGCGACTTCGATATTTGCATTAAAACTTATCTGGGATCCATTTTAGGAGTCTAGAGACTAGGAATACCTTGCAACGACTTCTGCAATAATTGCAGGGCACTGAATATCTTCTTTGTATTTTTCCAGTAGTCACCGCAGTCTAATAGGTAGTTTGTTTGCTTAATAGACGTAAGGCCTCGGTTCAAACAGCAAGTCAGACATTAAGACGAAAATATGAAAAAAGATTTCTGCGCCGACTTCCTCTCAGCAAACTTCTGGCAAAAACTCTGACAGTAAATAAAATTGTCATGAAAAAGTTCTCAAACTTCTGTCGTTCGGAGTCGAATTTAAACTGTAGGTCCCACCACTCATGTATAAAACTAACACACATAACCTAAGTGGTGTGACAAACTAGGTCGTAATCCTGACTGAAGGGTTGTAATGACCAATTATGTATGTATGTTTTATCCAGCATTTATTGACAGAAATTGTCTAACCCAAGATAATTTGAAAAAAAAACCAAGGCTTCATAAAACTATCGGGATATCTGAGAGACGACAGTCAATAGTAGCAATTGTATGATTCAACGTATGTTGCTTTGCTCAACACAAGTATATCGTTGAGCATCGAGCTTAAGTACATTCGTCGGCGAATTCGTTACTGTGACCAGATATTAAAGCTAGTCTTGCTATATTTCCTGCTGACGGCTCTAGATACAAATGGAAGATGTATATGACTGTGTGATTCTTAGATTGCTACATAGAATTCAAAGCCAATCAACTGCATTCATTATGAAATCGTCCTTGAAATCGAGTACATTTTTATGACGGGAATTTGGAACTGGAAGACAGCATAATAAATAGATGGAAAGCTGGATTGTCTACAGCAAAACGAAATACAAAAAAATTTCTTCGGCGATTTGATCTCCGACGATTTTTGGCAAACACTCTAACAGTAAATAAAAATTACCATAAAAAGTTTCTTACCAAAATCTGTCGTTCGGAGTCGACTTTTTGGTCCCGCCATTCATAAGTGCAGTGAGAAGCTAGGCTGTAATCTGACTCTAGGGTTGTAATAATCAATTATGATTGACTATGGTATCTACAGCAAGCTAGAAAAATTATCACACATCCTTTTCCTATAACCATTTTCAAGCTATTTTCATAATTTTATCGAATAATTTGGTTTGTTAAGGACATGTCTACATAATTTATACAGTTAACTACTAACTATTGACCTTCCTAAGCGTCAAAATAGATTTATTTGAGATGGTGTAAATATTCACTGTGGGAAAAACTAAAATTTTATCTCCCGTCTAGCCTTTGGATTAGATTTCATCATACCAGTATTGACAAAACAAACTAGTCTTCGAATTTTCTTCATAGCGTTTGTGATCCTTTGATATTCATTCGTTAGATTTTAAACTTTTCAATGAACTAAAGAGTTGGTTGCATTTCTTGGCATTTCTATCAATCAGTCAACAATGCATGGTTAGGGCATGCTTAGCAATGTGAGAGCATGCAACATTGAAAGAAACAAAGGATACTTGATAGAAATGGTAATAAAATAATATTTTACCGTTTATGGGTCCATAATTTAAAAGTGCTTTTGGGCATTAAAATCAAATAAGTTATGATAGGAAAATTATGTGTAGGCATTCAAAATCAATAAAAATCTTAATAACCATCAGATAGAATGATTATTGCTTTACGAAAATAAACGTTAATATACCTTTAACCTCAAGCATTGATTTCAAATGTCCTCTTTTATTAGGACCTACTGGAGCTTTCCTAAATAATTTATGTATTTGTCACATCAAGGTTCTCTCTTTAGTTGAAGGATCATATGTGAAAAGGCATGGCATTCCGCTAAATCTTATTGTGTTGATTAAGAAAAGGTAGTCGCCGTAGTTTAGTAGGTAGTGTGTTGGCTTATGAGCCGTAAAAGCCCGTGTTCGTTTCCCAGGTCAGACATCAAACCGAAATATGAAAAATATTTCTTCGGCGACTTCCTTTCAGCAGATTTCTGTCAAAAACTCTGAGTGTAAAATAAAATTGCCATGAAAAGTTTCTCGCAAATCTGTCGTTCGGATTCGACTTTAAACTGTAGATCCCGCCACTCATGTATAAGATTAACACACACAACGTGAGTGATGTAAGAAGTTAGGTTGTAATCCTGACTAAAGGGTTGTAATGACTAATTATGTCGTTCGACTTTAAACTATAGCGCACGCAATGAATTTTTAAAAATTAACAGAGGCCGTAATCCTGACTGAAAGTTTGTAATGGTCAATTATGTATGTAAAAAAAGGTACCTCACGGCGAGTGACTAGTGATGTGCGATAGGTTTGTATACCAACTGTTCCCATTTTCTTGTCTCGTCAGCATTATCTTTTCAGCGTAGTGACATTGAAATGCAAATAATTGAATATAATTTTGAAGTATCTTGTGTATGCAAACGATATACGTATTTTGTCTGACGAAACCCATGAATCTGAACTATCCATAGCTAACCGTCAGTAAAAAACTAACAAACCAGGCAACACAAACACATCTGTAGTTATCACAGTGGAAAATCAGTGGTATTAAATGATGAATAAATTTAGTTATGCGAGTAGCATAGTCTCACAGTTTAGGGTGTTACAGTCATTCGGGTAGTATATTTAACAAATCCAGAGTAGACTATCAATTTACGATATCATCGATATGTGTCTTAGGGAAAGAAATCGTGCTGTTCTTGGGGGATACAACATTGTATTTATTACGCCCTAAGGCATTAGAATACTTTCCAGGGTGTCCCGATGGTCTAGTTAGTAGTGTTCTAAACTCGAAGTGCCGTGGAAGGGGTTTCAATTCCCACTAGAGACTCTATGTGCCCACCAGAGAGTCTGATTGTTTGTCTGACATTATATATGATTACCTACAAAAGAAAGAGAGAAAGTGAGAATTATTACCAAAAAGTAATTGTCGAAAAAAAAGTGACGAGGGTTATATACTGGTCATTAAAAAAAATAAACTAAACCTCTTTCCTTTCTCCTATAAGCTATTTTTCTTTATTCCAGCACAATACCTTCCATGAATAGCAGTTGGTTGTTGGTCTAAAAAAAAAAAAAGAAAAAAAGAATTTGGCTTTTCAGACTGCTCAATAATGATCTGTACTGATGGTTCATACATGAACTAAATTAAACTTGATTTAACAGTCTCTCACCATACTATTTTTCTCATTTCATAGATTACAACAATTTTTAAAAATACCAATAAATGACTATGTATTTGAGTTCTGTTTCTGTTTACTTCACAATATCAATAACAGCTGCAGTAACGAACTTGTTGTTTAACAGTGACTGACCTCCAATGTTAACTATTCGGTAGGCTGTTAGTTTCATCGTACATTAAAGTAACCCATAAGGTAGGCAATATATTTTAGAATTTACGAAATCATTTTAATTTATTTCTTCTTTATAAAGCCTGGATTAGGCAAACGTACACGAATCGTACCTTTAAATTTAAAATACGATAAGCAAAGAGAGCGATAACCGAACCGTAGTGGAATTTCGGTAAGCATTTACATTATTCTTCATATGCTAAAAACAAATGTATGTTCCATTACGTTTCGTGGATGTTTGGCTAGCCGGGGCTTAATAGTATTGACTACAAGATCTGCTAAAGGTATACTCATATGATCACACACGATACTATATTTCTAGTTCTTGTGTAGAGAGCGTACGGCATTTAAGGAAAATACGGATTGAAATTTGGCGGTCGTACGGCTCTTAGTTTTTTTTTTTTGTAGAAATTTTTTCAAAAACGATCGTTCTCCTTTACATCAGGGATGTATTTCTATGCAAAAAAAAATTTCGTATGATTTTCACTGTCATTTTTGAAATACGAATGATATTCTATAACATTTTGGCTCTAACTTACGTAAAACAGACAGAAAGTATAAAATGAAAGTATGTGTGATATTTCATCGAAAGCTCGGAAATCCCTGTTGTTAAACCCTATATAAACAGACACGTAAGTACCGTGATCGTATTACACGAAATTTTTCCATTACTTTCTTGTAGAACCAAAGAAAATGTTCCCTATTGAAACCACACGATGCTCACATAATCATCTAATGGTATTAATGTTTTCAAATGTTCAAATTTAACCTCACTTTTACCTGCAAAAAAAAAAGAATTTATTTGTTTGCTTCCATTGCCATCAGTTTTTATTCATCCGGTGAAACAATACAATTAAAAAAAAGGGAAAAATTTTATAATAAAACAGAGAGAAAAAGGTTAAACAGGAGTGCGAACATTAAAGTACATTTTTAATGAGGATATGTATGTATGTACGTATGTATGGTAAGTACTTATAACCAACTGAAAATGTGGCAACATAAAAATAAATACAAGAAATTTTACAGTGGAAAACAAAATAGGAAGGGCTTTTCGCCATCTGCGTTATTTTATTCATGAGCAATGAAATCTCCAGTTTAACATCAAATACGAGAAACTTTAGAAGCTCGAAGACTGAGGAGAGGGGCTTCTTGAAAGAAATATTTTTTTTTACACCACAGCTAACTGATGGAAGGTTTACAAGTGGAAGAACTAGCATCGACGAACACTGCCTTAGAACCAATGGTAGAACATCATCCAGCTCCGTAAGACGTCTTACTGATACACTTCCGAGTTTGAGCAAACGAAACATGTTTTGCAGAAACCAAAAGTCAAACAATACCATATGTTCATACCGGTATTACTGTACGAATCTAAGTCTAGTCGAACAGGCGAAAAATTTTGGCTGGTTTTCGTAAGAAAAATTCTTCACACAATTGTGATATAAGCAAAGGTCATCACCATTTCGAAAGAGACTCAATTACTGCTATGTGGTGGGATATTTTCCGAAATTTTTCTAACTTACTCGTACAGCAAAGCTGCTATTAAGTCCCCACTAACGAAATTGTCTCCATGAATACCGGTAGGATGAAAGTAACTTTAAAATGATCTCTGGGACATAATGATGCATTGACCGTAAATTATCCTGTATAGAAACGGTAGTGGGCTGGCTTATTAGACGTGAGGCTATGGTTCAAACCCCAGGGTAGAGATATCCAATGAGGAAATATTTCTTAGGCTACTTCCTCTCAGCCGATTTCTATCAAGAACTCTGAGAGTAACTAAATTACCATGAAAAGCTTCTCAAAAAATCTGTCATTCGCAGTCGACATTTAACTGTAGTATCCGCCGCTCATAAATATAAAATTAACACACACAACATACGTGGTGTAAGAAGTTAGGTTGTAATCCTGTCTAAGGGGTTATATTCTCTGCTCGTTTTACACAGAATCTCAACTTTGTTGACAGAAGGAAGGCATTTACAATATTGCTCGACTCTGCTGAACTGATATGGATAACAAGACGATTGATTATCTTCTGTCTTTAAATTATATGGCCATCCATCACGTAAATACAATTTTCAGAGACCACTGTCCATTGAAAGAAATTTCTTTAGACTTGGTATGGCAGATTTGGCATGACAGACTTCGCATGACAGATGTCATATGATCTCTATAGCACCTGCGGAAGGTGTGTATAATATTTTCTCGACTCTGCTGGACTGATATGTATAAAAAGGTGATTGATTGTCTTCTGTTTTTAAATCATAAGGTCAAATTTTTAGAGGCCACTGGCCACTGGAAGAAATTTCGTTAGACTTGGTATGGCAGACTTGGCATGACAGACATCATATGCATAGCTGCCAGATTTGACGATTTAGCGTCATTTTGGCGATTTTGAGCTCCAAAAATATCACATTGCCGATTTGACGACGTTTCCCTTATTTTGACGATTTAAAAAAAATTACTAAAGCCACTTTAAGCTCTGTATTTACTTGGCAATTGCTACTATTGGAAATTTATTTTAGTAAATACAAGGAGTAAAGTATTATATTTTTAAGTTACTTTCGAATACATCTGATGATTTTTCTGTATTTCATTCCTTTTTAACCCCTTAAAAGCCAAAAAATTGCAACTGCTAAATAACCTCGTAGTTGAGAATAATTTATCACTAGGCCTGTATATTTTTATACCATAAGTAACAAGAGTTGGGTTTCACATACGAATAGTCCGACTGAAAGACGTATTTTTTCCGTAATGCAGTGTGCGATCCACTGGCCACTCGACCATATACGGATGTCCTGGCCGAAAAAGACGAGCGTTACGTAAGAATATATGATTTTCGGGAAGAAGTCGCCTTATTTCGTTGGAGCAAAATCCTTTTGTAGTAGCGATAGAACAGTGAAACACAAACCACATTGCAACGATGCTCCAATGATTCAATGGAGTTGGATAAACTACCGTCATTAACGAGCTACTACGGCTTCTCCTGTACACGGTCGAGAAACCTCAAAATAGACGTTGAGACACAGACCCATACATGAGAGTTGCATTCCATTCCGGTGGGTTATAAATGGTGTAAATAGAAAGATCAGATGATAAAATCTTAAGAAGGAACTGAAAACCGTTTCGGTTCCAGCCAACATTACACCGAATTTTCATGCTCAGAATGTCAAGAGCTTCCAACTGCTTAATATTTACACCACCCGTAGATTAAGATAATGCAACAATATTTCTGCGCTTATGTGTCAATAAACAATACTGGGATAGATTGTTTAAACCTTAAACATTTTTTTTTCTGAAAATGATACAAAATTTCAAATACTTGACGAATTGGTGCCTCTTTTATGTGGCAGCTATGATCATATGATTTCTATAGTATCTGCGGAAGTTATGTGTAATATTTCTCGACTCTGCTGCATTGATAATGGACTGATAATGGTCATACATCACATAAATGCAAGTTTCACAGGTCGTGGAAGGCATGCCGTTAGGCCTGGCCTTAGGAGGAGAAGAGACTGTATTTGATCTCATGTGTCAGTGACCTCTGCTCTAGCTATGTATATGTTATTAATCTCTTACTTTCAGTCATTCTTGACTAAATTCCAGCAAAAAAGATTGTTGCAATTGCAAGACTTATTTTGGAGTCAGTTTGGTTGCCAATAAGGCCTAAGTGAGACCTATCCTAGTGGGAGCTAAGCTGAGTTAAGCTTGCCATTAACTTAATTGGAATTTTTTTGTCTGCCACTGTACCCCCACGCAAAAAAACGTGAGTGTTCTAAAACTGCTTAAAAGTGAACAGCATATGTATACAAAGATACAAACGGCAGAACGACAGCTCTGAGGTATATTTCAAAAAAATAATCATAAAATTCATATTTTACATCCCATCTCTGATGTCGTTTTGTTTTATTTTTTTTATACTCGTATATATATGTGGCTTTTATGGATAATATTTTTGTTAATGTCTATTTGTTGTTGTTGTTGCTGTTATTATTTTGTTTTTGGGCCCTGAGAAATGAAAACAATTCTGAAGTATTTTTAATTGCCATTTAAATTATTCATAAGACACAAGCAAACACACATACACCACGCAGGTAAAACGCAATATACATATGTATGTACATACAACAACAGAAAGTGAAAATAAAAGAAATTCGTTCGTAAAAATAAAACGAAACCATATTTTTGAGATGAAATTTTTCAAATCATGATAACACAGGTGGTTAACAGCGAGGTGGGATAAAAAATTTTTAATCAAAATAAAAACCAAAATCGAACCGTACAAAAACTTGTACTTCCACCCTCCTATATTACTTAAGAACGTAGTATGTGTGTGGCTTTTCTTTTAAATGCCACAAAACCTGTGTTAAATTCTACTAATGCCTGTTAACATATTATTAAAGCAAAAACAACAAAAAAAACCCCAAGTCAAGAATCCATTAAAAGGTGTGTTATAAACGCATGTTCTCCAAGGACATGCGTTAAGAGTAAGAACTGCTTATTATTGTGTCATTTCTTAAGAGTTTTTACATTAATTTTCTTGTTTTCCCTTCTTTTTTTGCTTCATTTTTCTCAGACATTTCTTGACTACTTTTCACTTTATTTGACTTGTTGTTTTAATGTTATTTTCTCTGCCATTTTTTTAAAATCATTAACTTTTATGTCAGGCCCAAAACACGTGTAACATGTTCGTGTGGGGTGGTGCTTAACCATGTTTTTAATTCTGCGAAGAACTCAATTCTTCTTTTCGGGGTACGTTGATGAATTTAAGAGATTTTGGGTAGAAATCCAAAGAATTGAACATGTTGTTGAATATTGTTTATAAGAACTACGCTGAGAATATTGTTACGAAAATGAAGAATCTAGAGCCTGGTGTTTTTCTTTTACATCGCTTAACATAAAAATTGTAAACAAAACTACGACAGCAAACACCAGCATAAAAAAATGATAAACAAGTAAACAAAAATACAACAACAAACACTACAAAAATAAATGTAAACAAAATACACAAACAACAATAATGAAAGAACGATGTTTACATTTATAGAGATTTCGAGAAGGCGAAGCCACGAACATTCGCCTTCAAGAACTTTCATCAGACTGTTTACTCTGCCATATAAAAGGCAAGGCGAAATAGGCGTGTGAGATAGTGAAGTTCAGTCGGTCTTGTATGAAGACGCGGTGTGTTTGAAAAGAGTAATCATGGTTTGAAGATCTCCGTTACAAAGATCTGTCGAATAATTGCCAAGTAATTGTTATTGTTTATGCAAAGGGTGTCAACATAGGAATAACAAGCAAAGAAATTGTTGTTGTTTACATCAAGTTGTGAACAGTGGCACACAGAATTTTGCGAATAATAAAGAATTTTAATTAAAACTAAACACAAACTTATTTTTATTTTATTTGTAATCTAGTCTTCTTAGAGTTCTAGACCATTGTCTTTAGAACATCTATACTACTGGGAAAACTAGTAGGAAAAGAGATAGGAATCAATAATTATCAAGATTTTCCATCACTATACCAAATACTAGTTGCGTGTTACTTGCTACAGCAGATCAATCACATGCTTAGCTGGAACAACAAAAAAGGTTTAAGAAACGGAAACCAGTTAGAAAAGCTTCTGGAAGCCCAAGAGATGTACTCCCCACTGACGACTTAGCGACATAGCCTGTTACCAATACGATAATAGAGTGCTAAGATAAATCCCGGAAAAGACATTTAAAACCCTGTGCAACTGAGCACGTCCTAACGAGGTTAGCATGGTTTGTTTTCTGTCAACATATTGTTCGGTGTCAACAGGGATAATTGATTGTCCAGTACCTTATATGCAGCCAGCTGTTGCCTGCTGAAATACATTATTGCTTCACAAATTCTTATTGATGGTTCTGATGATTCATTCTCATCATCACTGGAGTTACATACTGTGTTCAGCAAAGTTCCATATTCTAACCGGTCTTTTGACCGGAACCTTTGGTCTCAAGGGTTATTCATAACAAGGTTATTCCTGTTCAAGTTAACCCATTTACATTAGGGAATAATCTTCTTCTATTGTAATTACCCAACAGAAGTTTAGGCTGCCTTAAACCCATTTTGTTTGAGAAATGTCACTGTTTCACTGTCTTTTCACTACTTAGAAACATTCTGGCATCATCAGCGGCCATCCCCTTTCCAAGTGAAGTATTGACATAGTTTTAGTTCGGGTCTATTTTAGGCTGTAGGCCGCACTACATCGCATGCACTCTTTTTTTTACAACCGTTCAATTTGGATTACGACCTAGCGTCTCATATTACTTATGTTGTGAGTGTCAATTTTTATAAATGAGTTTCGGGACCTACAGTTTGAAGTCGATTTCGAACGGCAGATTCTTGGGAAACTTTTCATAGCAATTTTATTTACTCTGAGAGTTTTTGCCAGAAATCTGCTGAAAGGCAGTCGTCGAAGAAATATTTTTTCATATTTTCGTTTTGATGTGCGACCTGTGGTTTGAACTGTGGCCTCACGCCGAATAAGCTAACACACTACCTCCTAGACTACGGCGACTATTAGCCTGGAGGGTTGACGCTTATTGCCCGGACAAATTTCAGAATGCTACTCAGTGTCAACAAGGTCAATTCCCTGCTGTTGTTATACACCCAGGTCTTTCTGAAATATATTAAGTTCCGAATGGATATTATGATGATTCATGCTTATAATGAAAGCTAGACCGGACCGATGCACATTCTATTCACATTTCTATCCAGATTTTTTTGAAAACAGCCTAAAGTTCGACTCAAATCTCTTTCTATTGCAATTACCCAACAGAAGTTTAGATTGATTCAAATCTATTATGTTTCAGAACAGTCTCTGTTTCTTTCTGTATTCCCTTTCTCTGACTATACCCTTCCAAACACCTCTTACCACTCCACAGCAAAACTTCGGAAACGTGAGCGACGTAGAAACTCCCGTCTTCGCAAGGTCTACTATCAGTTCATTGCAGCGAATTTTCACATGACCTGGTACCAAACAGAGCGAAATTGTATTTCCCCTGCTTAAGAGTTTCATCTTTCCCATACATTCTCATTTTTTTATAAGTTAATCTCATTAGAGGTAACTGCTTAAATGGCGGCCTGAGAGTCAGATGATATTGTCATTCGCTGACGTTCGTACTTTATTTCCAATTTAAATTAAGGACGTGTTTCGATGATATAGAATTCCGTTTAGAATCTGTGTACCGAAGCATGGTTTTTCTCTTTAAAGGTTATACAGGCTCTCAATTAATATATTATCTTTTGATATTAAGTTTCGTTGTGAAGCGAGTTTCCCAAACTCTAATTGGTTATGTCCAGGGGATAGTTAGGAGGTTAGATAGTTTTTTATGCTGAGGAGGAGTAAATGTACCTAACCGCACCATAGGGGTAGTCGTCACTATTCCCCGTGTGTGGGGCGCTCACCCACTAAATCTCGCCCTCCTCTTTTGGACTCCTTATGCCCACTCCGGAACTACTATGGTATTACCTCGAAGTTCAGTCCGTCTAGCCATTTGGCCCCTTCATATCCGCCTCCGGATTGCGTAACGAATTCCGAGAAGGTGTTTAAACGTCCATTCTACTTCTCTCATCCAAGTCAATTTTCTTAGATTTCAGTAAGCCTTCCGCGTATCTGACTATACTATTCCAATTCTCTTCGCTGTCCAGAATTACATCGCAGAAGTTCTCGACAGTACAGACGGCGACTTTGGTCTCAAGACTCCTTCTTTGCAGTCTCCATCTCTCACAATGAAAGAAAGTGTGTTCCGCATCATCAATCGACGCATCATCATAGAAGCAATTTGGTCGTGTCATCTTCCCCACTTTAAATAGGTACTTACAAAATTAACCGTGTCCAGATAACAGTTGTGTCAGATAGTAGTTAACCTCACCAAATTTCCTCTCCATCCATCGGGTAATATCTGGGAGAAGTTTTGCCGTCCATCTACCACTCGTCTCAGTGTTCCATTCCTCTTGCCATTGTTGTATGTTTCGCTTTCTGGCGTCGTCGACATTTACTGTCTCTCCGTGCACGTTTTTAGCCTCCCACGCTCTCTTCCGCTCACTTGCCTGTAGAAATATAGGTATTACACCGCTGATTACCAGTATTGTTGACCTAGATACAGTCCTATACGCCGATGACACTCTAAGACCATTCAAATCATTAGGTTACAAAATCCGTTGATGAGTTTCCTATTAGGCTTTATTGGAGGTAGCCAGTGAAGAGTAGTGAACGATGATTTAGACGAAGAAATTCTAAGAGCACTTTTTGCAGTGGCTCAGAGTTTTTGCCAGAAGACTACTACGAGTGGAAGTTGCGAAGGAATATTTTTTCAAGTTTCGTTTTGTTCAAGGTATTTAAGCTGGGGTTTGAACAATGCGCTCGTGTCTATTAAGCCAACACTTTATCCATACAACCAAATAATATGTGTAGCATAGTTTACTTTTGAAATTGAAAGGTTACTGGTCCGAGGAATGAACTAATATTGTCGAAATAAATCATTTCTAACTTTCTTAATGCTTTCTTCCTGCTTTTCTATTTTGAAGTAATTGATCGTAATAATTTAATAGCAATTCTTCCATTTGTACGATGTTTTCTTTTGTTAAATAAAAATTTAAAAAAAACGAATTAAAAAAAATTGTGACCAATCGCCTTATAAATTTTGGAAGCTCAATTCCTTATTTTTGTTTTCAATTTTTCTTTTTTAATTGGCAAATAAAAGTTATTTTCCTTTAAGAATGAAAACATATTTGCTCCTCTTCTGTGGTCATGGCAATGGCACTGTGGATGCCCCTTGTGCCTTTATAATGGCAGTCATTGTGTTTTGATTTATTTTATTTGCCAAACATTTATAGGTATTTCCGAAGTTTTTGTTTTTATTTGGTAAGAAAAGGATTCTTTTGTTTTCTTTTGTCTTCGATTTTGAAAAATTGCCAAAAAAGGAAAAATTTGATATAAAAACCCAATATTGGGTGTATGCATTAATTGCTAATGTGAATTTACAACATTTCAAAAGCATTACGCAAAATTTTTTCTTACACCCAATACTGAAATCTATATGAAATTGCATAAATTCAGTTTATTTACCCACAAAATTTCATAAAATCATCATCATTTCAATGTAAAGTCTCCTCTCTCCTCCTCCTCCTCCTCCTCCTCAAACAGGAATGAAGTGGGTGTAGTGTAGTTAAATAAGAATTTATCTGTTTAAACTGAATGCAGAAAGTGTTTATCAGTGTATCTAGTCTTCTCTCTACGACATTCGAAAATATTTTCCTTTTATTTTTATTTTTGCTTTTTTTTATTTCTTTATTATTTTTGGTTTCAATGTGAAATATATGGTAAAACAATAAACTTAAATGAAATATGAATATGTTCTATGACACGTATAAGGGCTCAACATCATCTTTCTTTCTTAACAAAATTTTCGTTTCTCTTCCGCTCACATATCATATGAGTGAGGGAACCATGAGAAACAAGAGAAAAATAGCAACAGGACTCAAATTAAACTCCTATAGAAATTTTGTAAAATAGAAATAATTTATAAGAGCTACACGGAGGAAAACACATTTTATTTACTTTAACATTACATATCCCGTCTTACGAAATTTAACAGTTAATAACGGCCTTCACATTGAACCTACATCTGTCAAATTAGTTCTCATTTATTCAGTCATTCATTATTGGACATTTCAATCCTTTAGCCAGGATTACGACCTAGTTTCTTACACCACTTATGTTGTGTGTGTTAATATTATACATGCGAGGCGGGACTTACAGTTCAAAGTCGACTCTGAACGCCAGATTTTTAGAGATTTTTCATGGCAATTTTATTGTGCCTTCAGAGAAATATTTGTTCATATTTCATTTTGCTGGGTTGGTTTTGTCCGACCTCACGTCTAATAAGCCAATACATTACCTAGTAGACTACGGCGGCTAGTCTCTTTTACCAAATCATCATGGACGGATATATCACTCAACAACATGATAAAATGGTTTGTTTTTAAAGTGGGTGTGCTGTTCGTTCGTTTGAAGTCGCCGTGGTGTAGTAGGTAGTGTGTTGGCTTACAATTCGTAAAGCCCGAGTTCGTATCCCAGGTCAGACATCAAAAATGAAATATGAAAAAAAAAAAAAATATTTCTTCGGCGACTTCCTCTCAGCAGATTTCTGGCAAAAACTCTGAGAGTAAAATAAAATAAACTGCCATGAAAAAGTTTCTCAAAATTCTGTCGTTCGGAGTCGACTTTAAACTGTAGGTTCCGCCACTCACGTATAAAATTAACGCACACAACATGAGTGGTGTCAGAAGCTAGGCCGTAATCCTGACTGAAGGGTTGTAATGGCCAAATTATGTATGTATGTATGTGCTGTTCGTTCAACGTATCACTCTCTTTGCTTATTTTACCATAATTATCATACCGATAGTACCAAAGTTCCGTCAAATATCGGTGGGCAATGCAATATCTTCCGAAAATATGCAACTGCTCATGAGAACATGCAGTAGAACCCGATGCTGTTGATTTCGAGTCACTCCTAACTAATGGTTCTTTCGCTGTTCACAACTTTACGAATTATACGTCGTGACTTGAGCCTACATCCGTACTGAATTCAACTGACTTAGGAAATCAAAGAGTAAAGAGTAGTTGGGAAATGACCCAAATTTTCATCGGAAAATCATTTTCAACGATGAGTCCAATTTCAAGATGAATAGGTACTTGAACAAGCCATATCCTCTTATTTAGGACGATTATACTATATAGGTCGACTATAGGTCGATGATTGCTAATTTCTTTTGCCTTAATTGGACGATCTAGATAGTAGAGACTTGTGGTTTCATGTGGCTCTAGGTGCCACACAGCTCTTGCAACATTACATCCCTAAAAACATGATTATGGGGTGGCGGCGTCATCGATCCATATTTTTGTAAACGAAGAATTGGATACCTAGTACATATGGATTCAGAATGATAGTGCTATGAGGGATTTGATGCATTGGCACCGCACGTGTAGATGATGTGAACTAGCCACCGAGATCATGTAATTTTACCCATTTAGGCCTTTTCTTGTGAGGTTTGTGTGGCTAAAGTCGCCGTAGTGTAAAAGATAGTGTGTTGGTTTATTAGTCGCGAGGCCGCGGCTCAAACTCCAGGTCAGACATTTCGAACAAAACGAAATATGAAAAAATATTTTTTCGGCGATTTCCTCTCAGCAGATTTCTGGGAAAAACTCTGAGAGTAAAATAAAATTGCCATGGAAAAAATTTGTTGTTCGGAATCAACTTTAACTGTAACTGTAGATACCACCACTCATGTATAAAAATTAACACACACAACATCAGTGGTGTGAGGAGCTAGGTCGTAGTCCTAACTAAAGGGTTGTAATGACCAATTATGTGTGTATGTATGTATGAGGGATTTGATGTATAGTCACCATGAAAAAAATATTTCTGCGACGACTCCGTCTCAGCAGATTTCTGGCAAAAAAAACTATGGGAGTAAATAAAATTTTCATCAAAAGTTTGTCAAAAATCTGTCTGCTGAAATCGTGTAATTTGCTTCCGTTGGACTTTATCTTGTGAGGATATCTTAAGCAGCAGGTGTATGCGAATAAGTCAACATAGCCCTCGCCATCGGTCAAATTCAGTTCGATTTATGCGCCAGATTCGTAAAAAATTAAGCATATCGGATGCGTTCCACGCAGAGAAGCCGTGGTGAACATTTAAACTATATTTCATTCCACACAGCAGGAATTCAAACAAATACACATACATACATTCATACATACATTCATCACTGGTCAATCATTCAGTGAGGATTACGACCAAGCTTCTCACACCACTTTTGTTGTGTATGTTAATTTTGTACATGAGTGTCGGGAATTACAGTTTAAAAACGACTCTGAACGATAGATCCTAGAGAAACTCTCTCATGACAATTTTATTCGCTCTGAAATTTTTTTCAAATTTCGTTTTGATGTCTGACCTTGGGTTTGAGCCGTGGCCTCACGTCTAATAAGCCAACACTCCGACTACCAATCCAATATCTTACACACACTTTGTTTTATTTAAAGTCAAAGATACGAAGCGCTTAATGAAAGACTCAATATTGTAGTAGAGCAGACCGTTTAAAATATTCCTAAGAGATTTAATAAAAAAAAAAATTATTTCTACAATATTTCTGTCTTGTGTCTCATCCAGTAACTAAACACGTTTAGTTTGGTTATTGTACGAGCCTGTAGACAAAAGATATTCCAAAAATTGCTGCGCCGCATTTTAATCTCAACTTTACAAAATAAATTGCGTTACACTTTTTTCTCTCACTGCATTTTATATCCACACTCGTATGTAAGAAAACAATACCAACAGCAAACTGGTTATTGTTTTTCTCTGTTATCCTTTTGCTACATGAGTACAACAGTGCATGCAGAAAGTTTTTGTACACACACTGACATACAAAACAAATTTGTACTGGATAGGTACATACATATGTATGTACATATGTATAACTGTAAATATATATGTATGTATAGTATATTGGCATTATTTTAAAATATGATTTGTTAGTTCTCTGTTCTACAATATTTAATAAAATACATTCGTTTGCTTCTATTCTCTTTCTATTCTGTTCTATTTTGTTTTGTTTTTTTTTTTTTTGAAACTTTTCATAAGCCTTGGTATTCTTATTCATATTTTATATTATCGGGGGTATTTTCTCTATTTGGTCTAAACACACAGACATATATATAAATTTGTCATCTTTTTTCCCATTGTATTGTTTTATTGTCTTTAATATTCTTTTTTTTTCTGTATTTCTTGGTTTTTGTTTTTTTTATTATTGTTTGTAACATATAAATTTTAAATTGTTGTTTATCTATAGATTTAGAAGTTTATAAACTTAATAAATAAAAGATTTCTCATGTTTAATGTAAATAACAAACAAAACCAAAAACAAGAAAAGAATATTAAAAAATTTTTTTATTTCTTTTTACATTAAAAATTCAATAACGACTAACAAATAAAAAAAAAATAATAAAAAAGAGAATGACAAAGAGTTACGTGTTTTAAACAAATAAAATAAAAAAAGAAATCATGGCATAAGAATGTGAGATATTCTGCCAATGTTTATTGGTACAACAGAAGTCCATGATAAGTATTGGCTATCCTTACCAGAGATCAGCAAGGAGTATTCAAAACGATGAGTAGCATCGAATCATACTTATTTTAATATTATGCAACCTCTACTCATATTCAAAATTTGAAGTACTCATCATATTCATACTTAACAACACGTATGATGTTGTTGATTTCGACTCTCCATAACTCAAAATATACACGAATCACAAAATAAGTATGATTCTCGTGCGAACACTAAAATTGTCACTAGAAGGTTGTGTGTATGCTTTGCTTGCTTTTTTTGTTCTTTTCTTTCTTCTTTTTTTGTAAATGCAACAGCAACTAAGACTGTAAATTTCGATGAATGATTCGAGTCACTCGAATCATTTATAAGTATTTTTCTAAAGTTATGAATCTAAATGAGTAGGCTTATGAATCAAACATATTTCGAATGGTATGAGTTTGATGTCAAAGTTGTGCTCATACTCATTGCAACCTGTACTTATAAATCAACGTTGTAGTAAGTATGAATGATTCAGAGTGGTTAGATTTCAATATTGTTGGCTCACTTATATTCAAAATTTCATGAGTGCTTAGGAGTAGCGAAAAAATGATTCATTTCTGATCTGTGATCCTTACCCACAATCCTTTACTATGTTTATGTTTTTAACCTTTAAAAACAATAATTTGCTATGTATACTAGGATTGCTATTTAATAAACCCTTAAAACACGCTTTTCATGATAACCTTAGCCTTTGTAGGTGGGCATACGAAACAATACTCCTTGTCCCTGCAAAGAGAAACAAACACGAATAGAGTCTGATTTACTGCATTTTATTTTCAGACTATGGAGAAATGGATTAACCGGAGATGTAAATCGTATTACAAAAATACAGTTTCAACCCTGTACGAATACTTGCTTAGCGCGGAATTATTCGTTGACATGCCCAACAAATAATCATGATCAATTGCTCCGCTCTGATCGACTTTCATGGTCAAATGGACGTTGGGGACTTTGTGCTATACAGATGGCTCTAAAAATGGAGATAGAACGTCTGGGCGTCTATATTTTGAGTCTTCTAAAAGGACTTCAAAAATTTGACAGCTGACAACGGCGTGTTGAAGCTACATTTGTCAAATTAGTTGACATTTATTCAGTTCTTCTAACTTTTTTATCGATTGAACGACTCATTGGTACCATTATGTGTGGAATTCTACATCGTTTAAATATCCGCCAGGCTTCAAATTTTTCATGACTCAGGGACGTATAAAGGCTGAATTTAAACTTAAATCATGGTAACAGAGTCAGAGGATTACAAAGCAAAAACTTGGATAATCCACTGCCTCTTAGTGCATTAAAAACTGGGCTACAGGAATAGGCGTCACACAACGTCACATAAACTAATGTGGAACAGTGATGCAGCAAGTAAAATTTAAAAGATATTCTTAGATGAACCTGATGTTTGAATAATCATGAGTATATTAAAACTAAATAAAGGCAACTTGAGTATACTGATGATTGTGCTAACGGAACACTCTGCCTTACAAGTACATACATTTGAATCGCATAGATATGACTAATAATATTGAATTCAGATCATACGAAGAGGATATCTAAACAATGCAACACAGATTATGCCATTTCACAGTCCCCGTAATCCCGAAATCCTAATGTTGCAGGGAGGATACTACAACAGACATATGTCATATCAGAGGAGTGGACTGGTAGAAAGTAAAAAAGTTCATAGAAAACATATTGTTCACATCAACCCGACATGATGGCTTAGGTGTATGTGTATAAAATTTAACCCCAGCTCATCAACAGTTCACATCATCTCTCGAATCGCTCGTAGAGAACATCTAATATGGGATGAACTGTGTGGCATGTAGTGACGTTTTGTCAAAACCACATGTCGTTGGTATCCACGATACTCAATTCAATTTCAAAACAATTTGTTTAACATCAACATATAGTGTTCGTCTTTGACATCGTTCTGAAATAAATATTGACCGTTGACGCTACCCAAAATATACACCGAACTGTGACTTTAACGGTATGTATTGGATGCTCTTGGATCGCCTGTGGAATGGAATCGCCGCAAATTTGACAGTTTTGTTTGTTGTCTTACCGATTCATTCAGTAATGTGGCTCTCACTGAGTATGATTTTTTGTTGAAATTTAGATTCCGTTACCAACTGCTACAGAGTCCATTCAGTTAACACACGTCACATTGTCTTTAGTCGTTTACCTTCTATTTCTTGTTGTTTTTTGCGAAAGGCTGAGTTTTCGTGAGCGACGTTAAATCGTCTGCCTTATATTCTCCTGCACACTTTCATGGATAATGGCGATGTTTTTGGCAGATCTTACTTTTTCTTGGTATAATGGTCGCTGGTCGATCGCTTATTGAACCTGTATACATACATACATACATAATTGGTCATTACAACCCTTTAGTCAGGATTACGACCTAATTTCTTACACCACTTATGTTGTGCTCGTGAATTTTTATACATGAGTGGTGGGAGATACAGTTTAAAGTAGACTCCGAACGACAGAGAAACTTATCGTGACAATTTTTATTTACTCTCAAGAGTTTTTGCCAGAAATCTGCTGAGAGGAAAACGCCGAATATATATTTTTGTTAGATTTCGTTTAGTTAGGGTTTCAACAGAGGCCTAACGTCTAATAAGGCAACACACTACCTACTAAACCCCGGCGACCTGAACTTGTATACTCAAATTTAATCCTCATATCCTTTAGGTATGACGATTATGGTGATCGTTAAATGAGCCAAGTGCGCAATACGTTGTTCAAGCAGATCGTGTCGATCCAAGCGATACCGTCCATGATGATTTGGTAGAACAGACTGAATAAAAGTGCCATTTTCCGGGTATCCTTATTGGCGGTTTGTCCTCTGACTTTACTTAATAAATTTGATGTTCACGTATGATGCTCGAAAGATGCTGTTCGTTTTCTAACCTAATGAGTTCATCATGAAATTTATTCAATCCATTACTTTTTCTTAAAATAATATTTTCTTTTTGTTCCAACAAAAACAACAAGAACTTCAATTTACAATATTTTAAAAGAAAAGAAAGAAAGAAAACCACGAAGAAAAAAATTATTTTTGCAAACACACAGACACATAAATTGTTTTTACTAATTACTTGGGATTATGCCTTCATTCGTTCTGAATTTTCATTTAACAAACAACAACAACAATAATTTTAATAGAACATATTGTTACACAGCAAAATACATGTACGTGTACGTGCTGGTATTTGTTTATACAAATAAAAGTCAAAACTTTTACACACATTCATGCATGCCTTTAGCGTTATACACCAAAAAAAAAAAATCATTCAATAACAAGGCAACGGCTGGGTGAAAACAATTCACCCACTTATAAGCCGAACACGTTTAATGTACATGTTCTTCCAAAACAATTCATGGGAAATTTATTAATAAAAAATGGGAAAACGAACACACAAAAGTTCATAATTTTGCTAGAATTAGACGGTGGTGGTGACTTATAAACCCATTTGCAGTTAAATGAACATATAAAAATGGTTGTCACATTAAAAGCTTTTAGAAATCGTTTTAAAAATCAAAGAATTTTAAACTAGGATGTGGGCTTGTTGAGCGCATATCATTAAGTCGTGCCGAAAAAAATTTTTTATAAGGAAGCTGTATCATATACATACTTCCTTAACATCTTCCAGTCCACTTCACTGATGTGAGTTATTTCTGGATATCCTTTATAAAATACTAGCTGTACCCTGCGCGTGTTGCTGCGCCACCAACTGAAATAAATTTGAAGGAAAGACATTACACAAATATCCTATTAATTTTGAATCATTTTATTGATTTTGTTTCCCGTTGTCCTGATGATTCAGATGAACGGGTCTGAGTAGTACGCATTCGATCAGTTTCTAATCTCACTTCTCGTTGTTCAAGTGGTTCAGCCGAACGGGTCTCAGCGGCATATTCTCGAAGATTTTCCAGTCTCAATGCTCGTCTGATTCTGAGGCTCGTAATGCTCTTTTCTTTCGTGCTTGAGGTGTAGGTCGACCAATTGCTTGTCATTCATTTTGAATAATTTTCAGCGACGCCATCCATCGGAAATTAATCGTACCAACCTCCGTTGACTCATGCGCATCAACTTTGTTAAAGAATGAACAGTTTACGATTTAATTCATTTTGAGTTATTTTTAGTGGCACCACCTGTCGAAAATTGGTCATACCAATTGAGAAACCTTCGTCGGCTTATGCGCAACAACTTTGATCAAATGCACAGTTTACGATTTAATTCATTTTGAGTAATTTTCAGTGGCGCCACCTGTCGGAAATTGGTCATACCAACTTAGAAACCTCATGCGCAACAACATTGCTAAAGATCATAACATGATCAAATGCATAGTTTACGATTCTATAAGGTCCATACAAACAAACATTCATTTTATATATATAGACTATGGGAGGTGGCACGCCTACTATAGCCAATCCGCCCATTTTGTTCATATATACGTCAAAGTCGTCCATACAAAATTTGAGGACTCTAGCTGTTGCAGTTTATGAGATATGCGACATTAAATACTATTGGGTATATGGGCGTTGCACCTCGCCTACTTGAAATTTTAAAAAGTAGCCTGTAGTTCCTTCCAGACATAGAGGAAGATACTGTTAAAATTTCAAGAAAATCGGTCCAGCCGTTTAGCCGTCTATAGACTTCAAACAAACCCACAAACAACTAAACACACATTCATTTTTGTATATAAGGAGATTGGACTTTGAAGCACGCGATTCCTAAGCAATGTCTTAAGAAGTGTTCCATAGTTTTTTGTCCTCCTAGCATACTCCTAAGTGCCCCGAAAGGACGCTCAGCAGAGTACTCAAGTCGCCATTACTATTTCTTAATATACTGTTACGAAAATGAAAAATCTAGAAGGCGAAGTCATGAACATTCACCTTTAAGAACATTCATCAGACTGTTTACTTTACTCATGGCAGGGCAAAGCAGGCGACGGAGTTAGTGAACTTCAGTCGGTCTTGTGTGAATATGTGATATGTTTGAAGACAGTAATCATGGTTTGAAGATCTCCATTACAAAGATCTGTCGAATAATTGCCTAGTAATTGTTATTGTTTATGCAAAGTGTGTAAACAAAGCAATAACAAACAAAGCAATTGTTGTTTTATACATCAAGTTGTGAACAATGGCACGCAGAATTGTGCGAATAGTAGAGAATCTTAATTAAAACTAAACACAAATTTATTTTTATTTTATTTGCAATCAACGAGATGATATTTTAAATGTTTTTAAAAGGTAAAAACGTAACAATACTCATGATTTTCTTTGCATCAAGATTGCCAATGCAATATTTTCTGCGGGACCATGAATCCACAATAGCATTGTGACGTCGTTTAGTAGACAGTGTGTTAGTTAATTACACTAGAGCCCTTGACTAAGACATCTCAAACAAAGCGAAGTATGAAAAAATAGTTCTTTCGACAACTTTCTATCAGCAGTCTTCTGGCAAAAGCTCTAAGAGTCAAAATTGCCATGACAAGTTGTGTGTGTTAATTTTATACATGAGTGAGTCGATTCCGAACGACATATTTTGTGAAAAACTTGACATGGAAATTTCGTTTGCTCTCAGAAGAGTTTTTGCCAGAAATCTGCTGAGAGGAATTGACCGAAGAAATATTTTCGTTTTGATATCTGACCTAGGGTTTGAACGGTGGCCTTACGTCTACCTAATAGACTACGGCGACTTCAAAACAAGCTGAGAATAATTAGTTAAACTGAGACAATCGGAATAGCAATTGCCCTATGAAATGTCGGAGATCTGTAGCTAATCTGGCCGATTTATGATAAACGCATTTTATCCATGAGCAGTGGGAGTTGAAATGACAGATATTTTAGAATTTTTTCATGGCAATTCTATTTACTTTTAGCCTGAAGACTGCTCACGTTGAATTGACTGACCTGAGGATTGAACCGTTACCTTATCGAGAACAGAAGACGTACTATATATCGGGTCCGCCATCTAACGTTTTTTTTTAACTAATGCTTATTTCTTGAATGGTAACACTTAGCTCACGTCTGATTTGACAGATAATTAGTTTTATCCTTCCGCTGAACGAATATGGTTGTGTATACGCTTGAACAACGCTGGGAAACATTACTTTGAAAATCATGGTAATGTTGCAGAATGTGTGCGAAAATTGCGTACAGATTTTGGAAGACGAGAAGCACCGTCAGCTCCGTATGTTCGTTATCTTGTGAAAAAAGTGAAAGAAACTGGCATCCTCATCGACAAACCAAAGCGTGAAAAGCCAAAAACAGTGCGTACATCCGAGAATATTGCTGCTGTGGCAGAAAGTGTGCGTGAAGCGCCATCAACATCAATTCACCGTCGTTCTCAACAATTGAACATTTCGGAGACATCATTGAGACGAATTTTGCATAAAGACCTTAGTATGACGCCATACAAAGTCCAATTGGTCCAATGCGTTTTCGCTTCGCTAAGTGGGCCTGCGATCGACATACAGAAGATGCCGATTTTGGCAAAAAAAAAGCATGTTTTTAGATGAAGCTCATTTTGATCTTGATTGTCGCATTTGGGTCACAGAAAACCCGCACACATACATTGAAAAGCCGACGCATCCAAAACGAGTCACTGTTTGCTGCGGATTTTTGTCCAGAGGCATAATTTGGCCATTTTTCTTCGAAAATGAGCAAGAAGTGGCCGTTACAGTCAATGGCGATCGTTATCGGGCCATGTTGAACGAATTTTTGTTCACAAAAATTGGACGGCGCTACGTGCCACACAGCCGAAGCTACACTCGATGTTTTGCGCCCTGTTTTTGAAGATCGCATTATTAGCCGCAGAGTTGATGTCGTTTGGCCACCTCGGAGCTGCGATTTGACACCGTTGGACTATTATTTGTGGGGTGCCGTCAAAGATAAGTGTTACGCCAACAAGCCAGAGACAATTGATGCTTTAAAGGACAATATTCGTGAAGCCATTGGTGAAATACAGCTACACACAATCGATAATGTGACCGATCGTGTAGGCTACTGCATGGCCAGCCGAGGCAGCCATTATGAAATGAAATTATTTTCCATTATTAACCGGAAGGATTGTACTTTCAAATAAAAAAAAGAAATTTGAGAAAATATTCATTAGTTTTTTCCAAAAAAAAAGTTATTTGGCGGACCCTTTATAATATCGGGAACAGAAGTCGTTCTATATACATATATCCTCTTTGTAGAGCCAGCCTTAGGTAATTTAATGTAAGTCATGGAAACCCATTTAAAATCTCAATCAGCTGAAACTTAATAGTTCTTTAAGACTTTAAGAGTTTGTTTTTGTGTTTTCTACCAAAATTTCTTAATAAGCCTATAGCACTTGAAGTTATTTATATTCTTGAGAGGCCTATTTAGGCTTGCACAGACACATATATGTATACATACGTTTAACCTCTTTACTACTGACAGCATACATTTTCTTTTTGATTGTATTTCTTAAAAAAAAAAACAAAATAATGAACAAAAAGTTTACTTTCATTGCTTAAGAAAATAAAATAAATGGAATTAAAAGAAAAAGAAAATAGAAAGGAAAGGAAATAGAATTCAAACTAAAAAGTAGTGTGAACAGCACACAAGTGTTTAAATTTATTTTAAATGAATTACAAATCAAACACACACACACACACGATACAACCACGTATGCCTGTATGCACATAGTATACTCAACACATTTAGAAGCACTAGCAATCCTAGCAAAAGTGAAAAGAAATGAAAAAAGAAAAGAAACGAGAAAAACCTCACACGATATGCAGTTGAAAATTAACATTTACACACCAGCTCCCCAACTACCATGCCAAGTATGCGCCAGCATTTGTTGTTGTAAAAACTCCTACTCTCTCCTTTTGACTTTACTTGGCTGTCTTATGGAAAATTTTCGCTCTTGAAAAATTTTCATTTCATTTTCAAACGGCATAAAATATTTGGTTACTAAACAAATACATGCTAATAATGCTGAGAAAATACGTGAATGCTGTGATAATATTCTCCTCATAGAATAGACTAATATCGCGTGCTTTTCTTTTTTCATTTTCATTTTCATTTTTCCTTATTTATTTTTTCTTATTTATTTTTCTTTTTTCTTTATTTTCTTTTTTTAACATTTTTTATTTCGTCTTCATTTTTTGCTTTTTAAAGAAACGTAGTGAACAACGTTGTTGAAATTTCAAGTGGCATTAAAAAGCAGGCTTAAGCTTGACTGCAAAAGGAAGATGATTTTCCTTAAAAAGGCGTATAAATGTGTGCTTTTCATGAGTGTGCTGATAAAACTAAAGACCTTGATTGTTTTAGTTTTAAATTAAAATAAAAAAATTTTAATTATTTTATTCCAAAAGAAAATAATATTCAGACGAATGAATATTTCCGTGTGGCAAACATAGATCTGAAGGTACAATCTTCTTAGTTGGGTTCAGGAAAGAAAACTAAAGTAACCATCAATACGAAAACTTACTAGACGTGGTCTTAATCACTCCTCACACATACATAACATACATAATTGGTCATTACAACCCTTCAGTCAGGATTACGACCTAGTTTCTCACACCATTTATGTTGTGTGTTTTAATTTTATACATGAGTACTACAGTTTGAAGTGGACTCCGGGGGAAAAATTTTTGAGAAACAGAGTTTTTGCCAAAAATCTGGAGAGATGAAGTCGCCGAAGAAATATTTGTTCATATTTCCTTTAGCCCCACGTCTAATAAGCCAACACACTATCTACTAGACTACAACGGCGAAGATGTATCGTCTATCAAATGTAAATACCAGCCAGTATTTTTAATCTTCCAGATCTCACCCACGGCCCTTTTAAAGGCATAAAACATTATGGTCGGTTTTTTACTCTCTCAATTATGTTACCCCTCCATATAATTTACCCTGTTGGTTAGAAGTATTTGAAAGTATACTTAAACTCGATAATAGGGGTGGAAGCGGTGTCTACTCTGGGAAACTGCACCTGAACATTTCTCTCCCTCTGCGGACTACTGCAGCGTGTTTCAGGCGGATCAATGGATCCTCGTCAACAATGCTCCTTTCACTCACGTCTCGGTCTTTTCTGACAGTCAGGCCGCGCTGAGATCTCTATCGGGTTTCGTGAATAACTCTAGGCTCGTTAGGGAATGTCGCCGCTGTATCGACCTTCTTTCTGGGCGCTTCACCAGTGTCTCAATGGTGTGGGTCACCGGGTACAATAACATTCCGGCAAAATGTAGGGCCGACGAGCTCGCCAGAGCTGGTGCGCTCCTTTCGGAATCCTCTTCAATGCCACTTACCTCGGTCAAGTTGGATATTGCGCGGAAATTCTTTTGAGACGTCAACCTAACCTGGGTCGATGAGGAGTCCTGCTCCACCGCTAGACTCACCTGGCCCTTGATGGATAGAAGGCGTACCAACAAATTACTTGGTTTTGGTCCTGACGTCATCTCAACCACAGTGGCCATGCTTACAGGTCATTGCGTTATGGGTAGAAACGCAAAAAGAATGAGGCTCCCATTTAATGACTCCTGCTGTGGATGCAGATCCGCTGAGGAAGAGGAGACTGTTATCCGCTTTGTTTGTCAGAGCCCGTCTCTTGCTAGGTGTAGATATAGGTTATTTGGCTCTCCATTTCTTGTCAGCTTGACGGAGCTATGATCTATTGATATCAAGGATATAGCTTCGTTCATCAAACTTTCTGGCTGGTTTTCCAGTGTAGGGTAGTCGTGCTTTTGATGTGCAGCCCTTGCACTGACCAACTTCTTCCTCTTCCTTGATTTTGGTGGAACTTGGTCATTACAGGGACTGCGTTCACCCGTGGCATCACAACGAACCTCTCTCAATTTAACTTTGACTGAAGGTAGAGACGAAGGATATTTCCAACAACATCTGGCCATAAGACCACCACTCGGGCAGCTAAATTCAAAAATGTTGACTCAAAAGTGCTGTGTGACTGTCTAGGCAAGGTGTATCGGCTAGATAGGGGGAATAGGGTAGCGCCCTTTGGATGCTAGATTGTAGAAAATCAAAGCACTTAACAGTTAGATGGGTTTACCAGGAGAATAGCATTTACACAACTTATGACGCCAGAATTCTTCAGAGTGAAAAAAATGTTTGGAAGGCTACACTTGACAAAATGAAAGACATAGGGGGGAGAGAGAAACACAAACAAAGTTAGGACAATACAAACTTTCCTTATGTAACTTATGTAATTATAAAGATTTAGGTCCTGCATCATACTAACCAGGAAACAATTGAATTATTTCATGAAACTGTTCGTATGAACTTATGAATAAGCTTTACTGATAAGAGCCCTATTAAAAGTTGCTTAATATTCTCTTTCAATCGTACGCTTTCAGTAAATGTAGGAAAAATAACAACAAATAACCTTCATATGGAAGGCACGAATGGAAACATGCAAATAAAAGCAGCAGCAGAACAGTAAAAATAGTCGCATGATAATATAATAGAAATAAATAAAAAAACAAAAAATAACGTGACACAGCATGACACTAAATGTTACAGTAAACAACAACAACAAACAACATACAGCAACAATATGAAAGGGAAGAAGAAAAACTTCAAGGAAACCAACATGCAGGCAAACCAAACGTAACCAACACAGGCCAACCATGCCAAACAAACCCACAGCAGACACAGTCGTCAACCAAGCCAAAAAAAACAAGACAAACATTCATTGCCTCATACTGGCACAACCATAAACATGTGACAAATATAAGGACAACAACGACAATAAAAAAAATAACAACGAACGAACGAACGAACGAAAGCAACAATAAGAACAAAATGACTTTCATTTTCCAACATTATACTCATAAACTTACATGCATACACATATACACACACATGCTCTACACTCTTACACACTCATTTTACGCTAATGTTCAGCGGGGAATTAAAGTCAAGCATATGCAAAATACACTCATATGGCGTACATCTCTGTCTCTTTTGCTCACACACGCACACACACACACGTAAATGAACTCGTATCAAACAACTGTAAAACATTGGAGGAACACATTTCTTCGTGTATGAAAAAATGTCCTGTAGACATACACTCATACATTGACACGCATGAAGAAAGCAGCCTTTGGCTGGTAAGAATTAAAGTTAAAATGCACGGAAAGAAAAAACCGGTCAGTGGAATGCAAAGGGAGATTCAAATAATTCTGATCTTATAGAGCAGCGGTGGCTTATAATATCAGTCAGTGAATTAGTATTTTTCCTATCCCTGCCGGTTAAGCGAAGTGCAACAAAGTTGAGTCTCCTATAAAATGAGCGAAAAATACCTAGTCAAACTGAGGAAATCGGAACACCTATGCCGTGTAAAATGTGGAAGATTGAAAGGTCCGTACTGGCACTGGCCAATACGATGGTCTATAGCCCATATAAGCATTGCCTTTGAATGTTTCGAAATTTGGCTAAGAAATCTTCAGCATTCATGGATAAAGATATCCGACTCGTTGGAGCACCCACATGCATTCGAACGATATGGCCAAGCAAGCGTAATTGTTGGATGTTAATACTCTGCACAACGTCCACATCGTTGAGGATCTTATACAGTTCGACGTTGCATGGAATGTGTAAATCATCGCCATCTCAAACTGGACCCAAGATCTTAGGTAGGACTTTCGTCTCTAATACTCTCAAAGCTGCTGCAGCCAATAACGTCTTAATCGAAAGGGAGCAGAGGGCATTGGTTGTCAGAAAGGCTGACTGTCTTTGTGTTCTGTACATGTACAGCCAGGGGATGATACATACATATGTACATACATACAGTCAAGATTACTACCTAGCTTCTAACACCATACATGTTCTGCGTGTTAATTTTATACATGCGTGGCGAAACGTACAGTTTAAAGTCGATTTCGAGGATCTTTTTCTTGGCAATTTTATTTTCCTTTCAGAGTTTTTGCCAGAAATCTGGTGAGAGGAAGTTGCAGAAGAAATATTCAAATTTCGTTTTGTTGGACTCGTTTGAGCTGGGGTTTGAGCCGAGAACTACAGCGAGGCCTCATGTCTAATAAGCCAACAGACTGCCTTCTAGACTACAGGAGGCCGCATGTCTAATAAGCCAACAGACAGGCTTCTAGACTACAGCGGGTCCCTCATATCTAATAATCCAACAGACTGCCTTCTAGGCTACAGCGAGGCCTCATGTTTAATAAGCCAACAGGTTATCCAGTAGACTACAGTGAGGCCTCATATCTAATAAGCCAACAGACTACCTACAAGACTACAGCGGCGATAATACACCGTCTACCACATATAAATACCGTAAAGCAAGTGTGGTTACGTAATCACCCTTATGCCTTTTTTACAGGATTAAAATGTTATGGTCGGTTTTTTACTCTGTCAATCATGTCATGGCTCCAGATATTTTACCCTCTTGGTTAGAATTATTTGAATACTATTAAGAATTAGCAAGTTAAAGGCAGGGTTTCTGTATCATCAACGCCGTTTTGCATGTATTGGCCTCTAAACCAAACGATGAGCCTCATTCTGTTAAAACATAAAAGCTACACAAAACACTGCATTTTTCTCTCAGTGCCTATTGTTTTTCTGCTAGAGGGGCCAAATGGATCCATTACATACACGCTAAGGGCATAACGTAAGTTGAATATTTTAAACAAAATACACAAACACAAACACACCAAACAATATTCTGAAGAAAATTGTATCATCGCATAAGAAAATTTTCTTTCAAGGATACAAGCAAGCACTTGAAACCAAAAAAAAAGAAAAAAAATGACAAGAAATTTAACATTTAGTTGAACAGCGTTAACAAGAGGCTTTAAGCGGACTGATGCCTCTCTACTATCATTACCCTTTCCTGGGCCTTATTATGCCAAGAATTATAAGGCAAAAGAAGAAGAGAAAAAATGTACAAAACATTCATATGATTATCTCAAGGTGGATTGTACCTTGAGAATTAAACGTATGACATAAGAATAGCATGAGCATGAGAAGCTATTTAACATGTTAGCTAAGCAAACGTATGTTCGTACTCTCGCTTCTGCTCGCTTTCTCTTTCACACTCTCCATAGTAAAATATTTATGAAATTATACCTGAAGGAAAGGTATACAAATGGAATGTATGATAACGACAAGAGTACGATGCGCTAGGGTATGTGAGAGAGGAGCCCACAAGGCAACAGTTACTTTAGAATGTAAAGAAAAGTGTAATAGAATAAAGTAAAGCGAAGTAGAATCGAAAGAGAGTTTCTTGTTCTATCAAAAACTTCACGATGACATGGGTAATTTTGGATCAAAACTATTTGCCTCAAAACTACCGTCGGAAGAGTTCTATTTGGTCTGCAATATGAAATATTTTGCGTTTAGGTCCTCTCACAACGCCTTTTCTATTTACTTTTATTACATTGATATGGATAATAGGACATGATCGGTGATAAAAGAAATGATGACCCAGATAAGAGGGTTTTCGCTGGACCTCCTGAATTTGAATCAATTAGCATTAGAATGATACCATTAGGCACGCTCATTTCAAAAAGCCCCATAGCTTCTGAGCTTGAGAGGAACGTGAGAGGACTTCGAAGAGCACTTTTAGGTCACTATGCCTGCAGTAAGAACCTGTAAAGCATGATCTACTAATATTTGCAAATACGACTGTGAGGAAAAAGAATCAACCAACTTCTCAGCGTGGCATTTGAGCTTATTAGCTGTAGAGAATTTATTTCTGGAGTAATCCACTTATCACTTACATTAGAAAGTTTTCTAAAGTTGTTGATGATTTAAATGTGAAAACCTTCCGAGCAGTATGTTGGGTGAATTTGTTGAAACTTCCATTGAAAAAGATAGTCCGATACCTGACCAGCTACATTTGTGATTCAAAGAGTTTGCTCAATATATCAATAGCCGACTTCAACCACGTTTAAATAAATATTGATTTACCCCTTTAAAAGAGCCGTGAGGAATATTTTGGTGGCACCACATATTGTAAGGGCTACGGGGCTATGCTGAAACTAACCTTGCTACATGGTGCCCATGTTTAGTGATTTGTATGCTGGCATCAATGTACCTGCAGACTGATTGGGATTGTACAAAGACAGTCAGCTGATTAATACACTTCATGGCATTGCTAATTCCCCTTACAGGTGGACATGAGTATTGGAAACGAGGTAATTAGGACCAAGAGCTCGGTAAAATACCTGGGAATAAGGCTTGATCCCAGACTATTCATATTCAGTACTCGGCTAAAAAGACCAGAAGATCGTTGGACGGCTTAGCAGATTAATGGCGAATATTGGAGGCCCGCTACCGGCGAGACGGAAACTCTTGATGGGAAGTAATTGATGATGCAGAGCACACTGTTTTCGAATGTGCACGCCGGCCGAGCTATCGCTCTGTACTGACGTCAATAATTGGAACGATCACGGCCGTTAACATTGTCAAGGTTATGATTGCGAGTAGAGAAAATTGGGCCTCAGTGGCGAATTACGTGGAGCGCAATCTAAGACTGAAGAAGAGGGATCTTGAGGCTGCAGAACATGTAGGCACGCCGGCATAGATGACACTAGCACAAGTGTCAAACGAAATTCGAAACAGGGACCTAGACGAAAGGAATAGTGGAGACACTTAGATACCTCCTCAATTTTCGACACGCAATCCGGACGCGGATATGGGCACGCAGGGGCCAAAGGGCTTATTATAGGCCTCATAGTCAGCTCGAAGGTAAATGCAATTTTGCTGGATAGTTATGGATAAGAAGACATCTGTTGCAATTCTCACAAGCCTCTATGTAACTAAAAGGCATGTCGATTGGGTAGACAGTTCTTGTAATAGCTTTTGCTGTAGCTTTGGATCTGAGAAGAAAAAAATGGTGGAGACTCTTAACTTCTAATTGCCTGTCTTGTTTGACTGAACTTTTAAAAGTAAAACTCTATCAAGATTTATGTTTAAGTCGGCCATGATTTGCTGTGGACTCAAACAGGGTTGCCATCTTAACGAAAATATTTCTTCGGCGACTTCCTCCCAATACATTTCTGGCAAAAACTCTGGGAGGAAAATAAAATTGCCAAGAAAAAGATTCTCGAAATCGACTTTAAACTGTACGTTCCGCCACGCATGTATAAAAATAACACGCACAACATACATATGTGATGATTGAAGGGTTGTAATAACTAATTATGTATGTATGTATGTACTTCAGGGGATTAGTGATGTACAGAACATAAAGACAGTCAGCCTTTCTGATAACCAATATTCCATACCGACTAAGACGTTATTTGCTGTACATAATTGACATCGTGCTGACGTTCTACTGAAGCAGAGGGCTGAGGTGGTAGCAGCAAGACCCAATGGAGTTGAGTCCTTGCTGAATATTGCTGTAAGTTTGGAAAGACGTGGAGACATCCTGCTATATTGTAGAGTTCCTTATTACATTCTGGGTGACTTTAAGATTCGATTCTAATGTGAAACTCCAAAAGATCCTTTGATGTTTACACTGCTGACTTCAGAAGGCTAGAGAGCAGTCTACGTTATGTTTATCAACGGTTCTGATCGCAGAAGCATGTACACATGATGCAACAGCCTTGAGAGTTTTAGAGACAAAAGTACTGTAAGATCGTCGGTCTAGTGCGAGATGGCTATGATTTCCGCATTAAATGCAACATCGAGCCCAACGATGTGGTCGTAGTATAGTGTGTTAACATCCAGAAGCTGGATGAGGATGCTCCAGCAAGACGGGTGTTTGATGTGGGGATTTGCGGAAGTCGCCGAAGAGGACGACCAACTTGTTTGCGTTGGAAGGATCAAGTTCAGGAAGTCCTGTCATCGATTGGTGTGACCAACTGACAAAGTCTCGCAAGAAGCAGAGACACTAGAGAATGTGCTAAAGCAGGCCGACATCTCATAATCGGATTGTTAATGGCAAATTAAGTAAGTTAGTACGTATAGACTGCCTAACCACCATAGTGTTCTCTAGGCGGAAGTCTTCGCCATATTTAAAACGGTGCAGTGCCTGTTGGGTGGTGAGATTATGTGTGATTATGTTCATAACGAAAGACTCTTCAACGTCCATCTATGTATATCCATAATATGAAAAAGTTTCTCAATATTCTGTCGTACGGATTAGACTTTACCCCGCAGGTCTCGCCAATTATGTAAAGGGTCCGCCAAATAACTTTTTTTGCTTTAAAAAAAAACTACTGAATATTTTCTCATATTTCTTTTTTTATTTGAAAGCACAATCCTTCCGGTTAATAATGGAAAATAATTTTATTCAAATGGCTGCCTCGGCTGGCCATGCAGTAGCCTACACGTTCGGTCCAATTTTAAATCACATTATCGATTGTGTGCAGCTGTATTTCAACAATGGCTTCACGAATATTGTCCTTTAAAGCGTCAATTGTCTCTGGCTTGTCGGCATAAAACTTATCTTTGACGGCACCCCACAAATAATAGTCCAACGGTGTCAAATCGCAGCTCCGAGGTGGCCAAACGACATCAGCTCTGCGGCTGATAATGCGATATTCAAAAACAGGGCACAAAACATCGAGTGTAGCTTCGGCTGTGTGGCACGTAGCGCCTTTCTGTTGAAACCAAATGTTGCCAATATCCTCCTCTTCAATTTTTGTGAACAAATATTCGTTCAACATGACCCGATAATGATCGCCATTAACTGTAACGGCCACTCCTTGCTCGTTTTCGAAGAAAAATGGCCCAATTATGCCTCTGGACCAAAATCCGCACAAAACAGTGACTCGTTTTTGGTGCGGGTTTTCTGTGCCCCAAATGCAACAATTTTGCTTGTTTACATACCCGTCAAGATCAAAATGAGCTTCATCTGAAAAGTTGATTTATTTTTCCAAAATCGGCATATTCTGTAAGTCGATCGCAAGCCCACTTAGCGAAGTGAAAACGCATTGGATGGACAATTGGCGTCAACTCCTGAACCAATTGGACTTTGTATAGCGTCATACCAAGGTCTTTATGCAAAATTCGTCTTAATGATGTCACCGAAATTTTCAATTGTTGAGAACGACTGTGAATTGATGTCGATAGCGCTTCATGCACACTTTCTGCCATAGCAGCAATATTCTCGGGTGTACGCACTGTTTTTGGCTTTTCACGCTTTGGTTTATCGATGAGAATGCCAGTTTTTTTCACTTTTTTCACAAGATAACAAACATACGGAGCTGACGGTGCTTCTCTTCTTCCAAAATCCGTACGCAATTTTCGCACACATTCTGCAACATTACCATGATTTTCAAAGTAATGTCGCAATATTTCCCAGCATTGTTCAAGCGTATACACAACTATATTCGTTCAGCGGAGGGATAAAACTAATTATCTGTCAAATCCGACATGAACCAAGTGTTACCATTCATGAAATAAACACTAGTTGAAAAAAACGTTAGATGGCGGACATGATATAAAATTAGCACACAAAACATAAGTGGTATGAGAAGCTAGGTCGTAATCCCGACTGAAGGGTTATAATGACCAATTATGTATGTATGAATGTTCTGCACTTCACAACTATCAATGTTTGTTTCTGAACACAATCATTTACTTTTTTGCTACGAATATTTCTTATAAAAATTTCGTCCTTCTTTTTCAAATATTTACTTTCGATTATTCAGCATTTATTTGCTACTTCGACAAAATCCATTTTATTTGCTTTTAATATCCTGGTGTTTTGCTTCATTATTAATCAAATAAATATTCCACATTAAATTCATTATTTATTTTCATATTATAATTTAATTTTCATTTCTTTTCTTTACTGAAAACTAAATATTTAATTTTATTTCATGCTTAACACCTATCGAAAAATAAATTTTTAATTATTTTATATGTGATCTGTTCTAATTATAATTTCTTTCTTTGTTTATCATTCAATTTCTTTAATTAGTTTCTCCTCCAATGGTTCATATAGAAAATATTCTTTAGAATCTCAATTAATTTAAATAAATATTGAATTGAAATTCAATTGGGTTTGCTATTCGAGTTTCTCTTTCTGTGTTTTAATGTTATCAGAAAGAATCGAAAACTGTTTTAATTTATTTTAAATTTTTCTCCTCATTTTTTATTTTGTTTTCATTCGAAATGTTCATTTCTTTGGTTATCTTTTATTGTATGTTCAAAAGAATGGGAAATTAAAGAAATGAAAGCAAAAAATGTTAAAGAACCGAAAACATATTTTTCAACATAAAATATGTTTTTATGAAGGTTGTAATCAAAAGTTTAAGTAGCAAAAGTGAAATAAAGTAATTGTGGGGGTCAATTACCTTAAATTATTGATAATTAAATAGTTTTAAATGAGGAATTGTTTCAAATTGTTGTCTATTGCCGACCTAACAAAGAGAACGTAACAAATTTAATGAAGGATTTGTTTCTAAGCATAATCTCATTTGAAGCCCATTTAAACCTTCTACAGCGATGTTCAAAAGCTTCGATTCTCTCGTATACCTTGTTAGTAGTAAGTACTGTCTACGTTATAATATCCATCAGACTGTAGCTCCTTATTGTTGTTACTTCTTTTCATACCGATGAGAACTAATCTTAGCTAATAAATTGCATGGGTAAGCAGCCGTATGACCCCGATGGCCCTACCACAACTGTCCTTTCTCCTATAAACTATATTTCTTGTTGTCCAACATAATCCCACTGAACCGAAAATGTAGCTTCTAGATTACAACTTAATTTTTTTATTACTAAACTAAGTCTCGTTCCGAAGAATTTACCAAAGTAAGAGATTTAATTGATTCTGCCAGGGGACTGCTCTGGATGGAGCACTCTGTTACTGAAATTTATGTTAGACTTGTTGAACTCGTATTAAACTTGATTTGTTCTCCATTACTATTTCCAGCGGAATTAAATGCAACTGATTGTGAATAGGGGTCATCTTCTGAGTGTTGGTATCAAAAAAAAAAAATATCGTGTGTTGGCTTAAATAATGATTCAAACCCCAGCTCAGACATCTAGAAGAAAATGATGTATGAAAAGTAATATTTTTTGACGACTTCCTCTCAATAGATTCCAGCAAAAATGCTATCTCAGCCTTATTCGAATACTCCACTACTCTCAAACACCTTGTCGTTAGTAAGTACAATCTACGTTATAATATCCATCAATTGCAGACTCTAGCTCTTTATTGTTATCACTTATTTTCACTTCACATCGAAGAGAACTAAATCTAACGAATAAGTTGCATGGGTAAGCCGCCGTAAACTGGTAAGTAGTGTGTTGTCTTATTACACGAAAGACCTGGTTTAAAACCTCAGCTCAGAATTCTCGAAAAAAACGAAATATGAAGAAATATTTCTTCTCAGCATTTTTTTAGCAAAAACTCTTCAGAGTAAATAAAATTGTCAATGAAAGCTTCTTAATTTGCCATTACAACTCTTTAGTTAGAACCTAGCTTCCGACACCACATATGTTGTGTGTGTTAATTTTCTGCATGAGTGGTGGGACCTGCAGTTTAAAGTCGACTTCGAGCGACAAGTTTTTTTTTAGAAACTTTTCACGGTAAATTTATTTTACACTCAGAGTTTTCGCCAGAAATCTGCTGAGGGGAAGTCACCAAAGAAATATTTTTTCATATTTCGTTATGTTCTATATGTCTGACATGGGATTTGAACCCTTGCCTCTTGTCTAATAAGCCAACACACTACCTACTTGACTATGTTATATATTATGCATTGGATGTAAAGATGGTCAGACCACATGTGAAAATAGTCCAAATTGTTGAAAAAACACAGAGACTAGCATACAATGGTATAACAGATGCAATAAAAACCTTGAAACTCAGTTGGACTTAAGTCAGCTGCACATAGCAGGTCACCTCTTCCCAGCAGTCTTCTGAGAAAAATTTTGGATTTAAATAAAAGTGCAATTGAAAGTTACTCAAATCTTTAGTTCCGCCACTCGTAGATAAAATTAGCATCCTATAATATGGGTGGTGTGAGACACTAGGTTTTAATTCTAACCAGAGGCTAATGACAAATGTTTTCTAAGTTACATTCCCAAGATTTCTCTACAAACCTTCTGCATATCATTTCTGAGACGCTCTCTACATGAGCCCTTCTTGACCATTTATTATTCAGTGCCATTTTCTAATATTTTTCCTTACTTTTTTGTGATATTATCTTCCCTGTTCCTACGGGTCAAATATTATCCTTTCATTTATTTATTTATTATTAATTACAATATAATTACAAATTGTATTTAATTATTTACGAGTTGAGTAACACAATTTTCTGAACCAAAGCAAACGACCGTCTTAAAATCGAGGAAAGTTGTCAGACAATGACAAAGATTTTCAACGAAAACGGATTGGTTAAAAAATTTCTGAAATTTGTTATCCCTATGTATACTTTTGTGGCTGAATGTAGCTTCTTATGTTGTGTGTGTTAATTTTATGAATGAGTGGCGGGACCTACAATTTAAGGTCGACTCCTTTTCATGTCAATTTTATTTACTCTCTGAGTTTTTGTCAGAAATCTGCTGAGAGAAAGACGCCGAAGAAATATTTTTTCATATTTTCATTTTGATGTCTGATCTGGGGTTTGAACTGTGGCCTTACATTTAATAAGCCAACACACTACCTACTAGACTACAGCCACTTCCCCCCTCCTACATAAATAATAGAATTGCTATCTCAAGTACTCTTTGAATGATGCAACAAAAGATTTCTTCAAATTTTTTTAGGCAATATTATCCGTATAACCTCGGCAATGCTATCCGTGTAACCTCGGTAGTTATTGGCTGCCTTAAACGGTTTTATAAAGAATTCATCCACACACAAGCATCACGTTAGTGATGAAAGCTCCCCAAACTGATGGCCTCCTATGACCCTTATGATCTCGTTATTTATTGAATATTTTGTCTTGAAGTTTTTTATACAAAAAAATTAAATTTTTTATGTCGAATACTTTTCCTATATAATTTAAATCTTTAATAAAATTGTCATTAAATTTCACAAAAATTAAAGCAAAACTTAAGCTCAACATTCAGCACAAACTATTAACAACATATTTCACAAAATTATTTCTCTTTTTTTTCTTTTGAAGACATTAACTTTTCAAAAAAAAAAAATTTTCTTGGAAGTCGTAGTCAAAATCATTGAAGGAAAATAAAATAAAAAAAAATGAAGAACAAAAGTTGAACACTTCAGAAATCATGTTGAAGGGCGAAACTAATTTTATATTTACAAAGTCATGCAGCCATAAAGCAAGAAAAAAAACATATTCTTGGACAGAGGGTGTTGAGTACAGGAAATAGTCTTCATGAAAGCTATGGCGGGGGGGGGACTTTAAATAAATGTGTGAGACCACAATAATGAGCCCATAAACATTCAGACACATGTGTGTACACATGTACATACGCATTGACGTTGTTAAATGCTGCGTAAATAAGACTCCCTTTCTAAGGAAACGAAAGGACCTCTTTAAACATTTTTTCGTTTTTTTTTTTAGAAATTTTAAGGAATGTGTGGTCTTAGAGCATAGACTTAAGGAGGAGAGTGGTTGTGGGTTTTTCTTAACGGTTTTAATAGAGTGCCTTAGAATGTGTGTTGGATTTATGGAATGTTTGTAGAAGAGGGATTATGTTTTAAAGAATATTTTTGATTTTCATTGATGTGGCTAACAATACAATACATGGAAAGATTTTCGAATGTAGAGTAATAAGCAGGAAAAAAATAAAAAAAAGTTTCTAAAAAAATATTTTTCAAACTTTCTGAAATGCCTTTAAAATGTCTTGGCATACGGTTTGAATTTTGTATAAAACATACACATTTTTTTGGCCCACCCTATTATTTAACCACTATTTTAGTTGTGTAAAGTTAGTGTTAGAACAACTTTAATAAGCCACACATGAGTGATTGTCATGTTTATTTTCATTTTGAAAAGGCGAATGTAAGCCATTATGTGCAAGGAATTGCTATGCTTTACAACAATTCCATACAAATGCACAAACACACACACACAACAACCAGTCATACAATATTATATTCCTGATTCCTTTGTCTAAAATCTATGCAATAGTATGTGTGCCTGCTGTTTTGTAAGGTGAACAGCTATTTAAAGCAAACCGTAAACATACGACATTAATAGTATTTTCTATACATTCATACACAAGTTCACTGTTATTTCCACATTGCCACACAGTTTCTCACTCTCTTGCCTTTTTCAAGAGGCAACTAAAAGTTGAAGTAAATTTTTTTTATGAATTCATAGACAATACAAGAAGCACTTGAAAAGGTTTCCTGTTAATACTCTTAATATTTAATGTGGCCCATTAAGAAATTTAATACTGACGTGTTTCTTTTTCTTCAATTTTTGGTTAAAAGAGTAATTAAAGTTAAGCCGCAAATAATTAAACTTGCCACAAAAATTTGTTATGGTTAAACAATGGCTTGATTGTCACCTAATAGTGGATTTAGGAACATATATTGTGTGAATTTGTTATGGGATTTGTTGGTATTGAAGTTTACTCAACACAGGCATATGAATAATGAAATCGCATACATACATACATAATTGCTCATTAAAACCCTTCAGTCAAGATTACGACCTAGCTTCCCCAAAAACTTATGGTGTGTGTGTTAATTTTAAGAATGAGCAGCGGGACCTACAGTTTAGAGACGACTACGAATGACAGATCTTTGTGAGGAACTTTTCATGACAATTGTTTATTTACTCCTCGAATTTTTGCCAGAAATCTGCTGAGAGGAAGTCGCCAAAAGTAATATTACTTTTCATATACCATTTTGTTCGTGATGTCTGAGCAGGGGTTTGAACCAAGGTCTTACGTTTTCTTTTTCCTTTTTGATACCAACACTCAGAAGATGACCCCTATTCATAATCAGTTGGATTTAATTCCGCTGGAAATAGAAGTGAAGAACAAATCGAGTTTAATGGGAGTTTAACAAGTCTAACATAAATTTCGGTAGCAGAGTGTTCCATATTGAACAGTCCCCTGGTCAGAATCAATTAAATCTCTTACTTTGGTAAATTCTTCGCAACGAGACTTAGTTTAGTAATAAAAAAATAATGTTGTAATCTAGGAGCTACATTTTCGGTTCAGTGGGATTATGTTGGACTACAAGAAATATAATTTATAGAAGAAGGGACAGTTGTGATAGGGCCATCGGGGTCATACGGCTGCTTACCCATGCAATTTATTAGCAAAATGTAGCTCTCTTCGGTGTCAAATGAAATGATAGCAATAAAAAGCTAGAGTCTGTGCTTGATGTATGTTGTATACATAGACAGTACTTACTACGAACAGGATATATGAGAGTATCGAAGCTTTTGAATATGCTGTAAAAGGTTTAAGGGCTTCAAATGAGATTATGTTGCGAAACATTCCTTTCCTTCTTTAAATTTGTTATGTTCTCTTTACTAGGTCGTCAGTAGACAACAATTTGACACAATTCCTCATTTAAAACTCTTTAATTATCAATAAATTAAAGTAATTGACTCCCACAAGCATTGAAAAAGAATTACTTTCTAATGAGCCAACAATCTATCTGCTAGGTTAAGTTGGAAATTATGCCCTCGATGTATACTATGATGGTAACACCATTGTTGAGGCAGACCGACCAAATCTTACTACAGTTTAAATGGAGTTGGAAAAGATACAGAGACTTGCGTATGTTCATATAACAGACATATATAATTAGCCAATACAACCCTTCAGTCAGGATTACGGCCTAGATTCTCACACCTCTCATGTTGTGTGTGTTAATTTTATACATGAGTGGCGGGACCTACAGTTTAAAGTCGATTTCGAACGACAGATTTTTGAGAAAAATTTCATGGCAATTTTGATTTACTCTCAGAGTTTTAACAGAAATCTGCTGAGAGGAAGTCGCCGAAGAAATATTTTTTCATATTTCGTTTTGATATCTGACCTGGGCTTTGAACCGTGGCCTTACGTCTAATAAGCCAATACACTACCTACTAGACTACCTGCAATGTTCGTATAACAGGGGTAATAAAAATTTGGAAGTTGAGTTGGATTTAAGTCCGCTGCAAATAGCAGTGAAGACCAGATCAAGTTTAATTAATACAAGTTCAACAAGTCTAATATAAATTTCGGTAGCAGAGTGTTCCATATTGAGCAGTCCCCTGGGCAGAATCAATTAAATCTCTTACTATAAATAAATTTCGTAAATAAATAAATAAATAAATAAATTTTTCGTAAATTCTTCGCAACGAGACTTAGCTTAGTAATAAAAATAATGTTATAATCTATAAGCTACATTGTGGCATACGAATGTATCAGCAACGTATCTTGGGACAAGAGTATGACTTTTAAGTCTCAGAATGAAATACCGAACACAGGGGGAAATCTATATCATTGTGCATAGAACTAGACTTAGCAATACTATCTCACATTCAAACTGTTATTCAAGCACTCAGGTTTAATCGAAGATGGCTTGTGACTGTCTGAGAAACTGAATCAGCGAGATAGAGAGAGTGGAATTACTATCCCTTGGGTCCCAAGTCATGTGTCAATCTGCGGCACACAGTGAGCAGTCAGATGAGCGTGCAAAGAGGAATTTGCACACTAAAGAGTTCTTAAAAGATAAAAAGAGGCAAAACCTCTCTCTCAAATGAAATGCATTTAAATTTTGGTTTTATTGCTACTACAAGCGGAGATTAGAGTCATGCATTGGACTATACAAGTATAACCTGAGGTTAGTACTCAAAGTACAATTGTTCCAGAACATAGATCCTGTGATGAAGAGAATAAACACTTAGAAAACATTTTTGGAAGATACCATGCATAAATGAGTACAGGCACATGCGGCTACGAATTGCTATCCATTTTATCACCGTACTTTTTGATTGATTTTTGCGATAAATATGGCAATATGCCATCAATGGTGGCTTGAGTATTGGCTGCCAACTCATCATTAGTTGCAGGTTTGTCAGCATAAGCCAACATTACAACCTTGCAGTTAGGATTACGATCTAGATTCTCACACCACTTATGTTGTGTGTGTTAATTTTATACATGAGTGGCGGGAACTACAGTTTAAAGTCGACTCCGAACAACAGATTTTTGAGAAACTTTTCATGGCATTTTTGATTTACTCTCAGAGTTTTTGCCGCCGTTTTTGCTGAGAGAAAGTCGTCGAAGAAATACTTCTTGTATTTTGTTTTGATGTCTGGTTTGACGTCTAATAAGCCAACACACTACCTACTAGACTACGCGCGACTTCACAATGACTTAAAATAACCCTAAAAAGGTAATCTAGGGGAGTGAAATCACACAATTGATGTTGTTGATGGTTTTGAATCTAGAAGAGTAAATTTCGGGCGAAACCGACCAATGCTCCCAAGAAGAGCTTCCTCACTGCGATCTTAAATCAAAGAAACACTTGATAAATTTTGTGAACAAATTGCAAGCGACTCATAATAACTTGACAATCTTGAATGAATAGAAATGTTAACATAGTTGTCTTAAGATTCTCATTTGCCAAGCCATAGTTATCGATATCGATAATACTCATAACGTTAAAAGACAGATTAGAACCGAATGTTTAAAGCTATTTCCATAGATATAACACTGGCTAGTAATATCAACTTAAATAACTTTTACAAAACTCGAACATCTGTGCAATTCCACCAAACAAACATAAATACCTACTCACCAGTTAATCGCGTTACGTTGGTTTTCCATTATTAGGGTTGAAATAATTGAATTTCTTCTTATTTCCACCCTCATAGCTCACCAAATTCTTGAAGAACAAAAAATATATCGCATGCTATAAAATTTATTATGATTTGTTGAAGACGGTATAAAGAATTTAAAATAGACTCCCATGCTTTACGTGATTTAATTTCTTTATATTTTGTCTCCAGCTTACAAAACTAATATTATGATAATTTTTTTTTGTTTGCTGTTGTTTTATTTAATAAAATAAATATTAAAATCACAGCCAAATTTTAATTTTTGTTGTTCATGCTCCCCTTGCATCGCATGGTGAATGGTAGAGCAGAGCAACCCCCTGCTAACAACAACATGTCGTAATTGAATTTAAGTGTTAAAAAACAGAATGAAAACGTAACAAGAGTCATAATAACGTAGACGGGGGGACAGGAAATAAAATGCAAAAGAATTAAAGCCAATAAAGCAGCGGGTGTAAGAATAAAATTTAAGAAGAAGAAAATGAAATTATGGGCAAGTGTTGCTGAAGCATGCCAAATTATAAATGAAGCAAAGAGTACAGTGGTAACGATAACCGCGTAATGAAAATCGTTCAAGTTTTCGAAGGAATTGGGTAGAAATGCTAATGAGTATGGCCAAGAATTATTTGACTTAGATAGGCTTCATGTCACAGCTTTAGATCATATCCGCTCGGAGGGTAAAAGTTAGCTAAGCGTACTTGTGTTGTATTATTGAATTAGATTACGCTGGTTAGTTGCACGAGAATTGTCAAGATCAGCATCTGCTTTTTAAGTAAGGACGCGAATTGTAAAGGAAATGTTCAAATCACTTACCAATTATGCATGAAGATATACATTGGAGGGTAGAATCTTAAGGGCGTTACGGCCACTGCTACGGTACAAAACTAATCGTAAGCGTTAGCCGGAAGGTAGTTGAGTGCCCTTTTAGGAGTGTCCTATTTATGTAACTCCTTTTCACACAGTATCAACATATGGAATGGGGATATCTATGATTAGTGGATTATATTAAGAGTTACAGTGTACTGTAGTAGGTAGTGTGTTGTCTTTTTAGACGTGAGGCCACGGTTCAAATCCCAGGCCAGATATTAAGACGAAATACGAAAAAATATTTCTTCGACGACTTCCTCTCAAATAATTCATCGCTCGGAGAGTGTGTATACCACGTCTATGATTGTCTAAGAATACCAGGTGTCTCCGAAGAAGATAGAGAGACAGTTGGCGGTTACCCTAATATGGGTTCCTGTAAACGGAATTGTTGAAGGCAGCTCACTTGAAAAGGCTGGTAGAATGGCAAATTCAATGAATTCATCGTGGGCTTACTATTCCTGAGCAAAAAGGCAAACAACAAGTCCCACACAAACTTCACTTGTTTGCATGGAACGCAAGATATTGAACACACGTATAGAAGTACCCGACAAATCTGGTCCGATTTAGCTGTATGGAAGACAAATTTTTATTAAACATGGCCAGCGATCATCTTAGAAACCTCGATATATCACACTGTCCTCTGGGTGCACACGTTAGAACATTGGGAATTCCTCACGACTACATGCGCAGGAGCTGTAATGAAGAGGAAGAGGAGAAACTACAAAACATGTTCTCTGAATTATTCTCCTGCACCTGGAAACATAAAACGAAGTATTGTTTGGTATCCAGAATCTATTCCCAGACAATGTCTGGCTATAGCTGATATGGACAGAATCCACACACTCATAAAACTATTGGAGGAAATATGATGGATTATAATAACACTTTCAAGGATCTAAATCACCTAAGCTAAGAAAGTGGATGTTCAAATAAAATCCTAAAGAGCGGTGGCCCGCTCTATCCTATCCTATCCTATCTGGTGACAGGAGGATAGGATAGCATATGGGCTTTTACCTACCAAAACTACCTCCATCTCCAACTCTATATTTCTAAATTCCATATGGTATTTAATACTGACTGCTCTTCTGTTAATCGCCCTGTTGTACTTGGGGTATCGTTTTAAATTGCGTTGAAATTCGTTCCTTTGGCTCTGACAGCTTTACTCTTCTTTATTGAACATAACAGTCCGAAGTCGGGTTACTGACAAGACAACTTTACATCAGTTTATTGGACGCTGCAGTGTTTTAGATGGGCTTTCTTACAGCTTTTACGATGGTTTATTTTGTCTTCTGTATAAAGTACTTGTCCTAATAACAAGTACAGGTCCTCAAACCTAACGTGACATGGCAGCTATACTTTGCTTTATTGGTCTTTAAGTTGGGATTACGGATAGGTATACTCTACTTTTATAGTCATTGCAGCTTTTTAGCCGGGATTACAACCCTGGTGCAGACACCCGCAACAAAACGAAACATAAAAAGAATATTTGTTTCAGCGACTTTATGAAAAGTTTTGCAAATCAGTCGTTCACACACACACAAGATTGGTGGTGTGAGATGATATGTTGTAATCCTGACTAAATTATTGTAATAATCAATAAGTTTAGTAAGTAGTTCACAGAGCCTTTGCTATTTTATATTTCGTTTCTTCTATGCGTAATAGCTGAGGGTTCAGGTCCTCTCGTAGTTAGACACTATTCACTAGTCTATGGCGATCGGATGATACCGTAATTTGTGCAAATGGTGGTTAATGTCAGGTCAGCTTTTTTATTAGGATTAAAGCAATTAGTTTTCTCTATGGCACAAGCAAGTATTTCTTCATAGAAAGCTATGTTAAGTCGCTGTAGTCTAGTAGGCAGTGTGTTGCCTTATTACGCGTAAGGCCACGGTTCAAACCCCAGGTCAACAAACAAAAAGAAATACGGAAAAATATTTCTTCGGGGACTTCCTCTCAGCATATTTCTAGTAAGAACTCTGTGAGTAAATAAAATTGCCATGAAAAGTTTCTCAAAAATTTGTCGTTCGGAAACGACTTTAAACTGCAGGTCACGCCACTCATGTATAAAATTAACACATACAACATAAGTGGTGTGAGAAGCTAGGTCGTAATCGTGACTGGAGGGTTGTAATGACCAATTATATATGCTATGTATGAATGTTAATAGCATTTACCAGCTTAAATTAATAATTTGCCAGTTTGAACTTCTTCTAAATCCACTGTGCATTCGGGTTGCTTATTTTAAAATAAGAAAGAAGGAAAAGTCTCAACCAACCACTCTTAAGGCAGAAGTGGTGGTAGGCCTTTATTATTAGAAAAAAGAAGAAGAAGAAGAAGAAAAAGATTGTAACCACTAATTTGCCCCTTGACAATTGGAGTATGAAAAAAAAAATATTTCTTTAAATAGAATTAAACACTGGCGCTGGTAGGTTTGTTTTTTTTTTGTTGTCCTTTTTTTGGAAATTTGACTGCTTTCTTAAGGAAGAAAAAAAAGAAAAAGGAAAAGAAACAAGAAATAATTGAAATCAACACAAGATGTCGCTTATTATATTATGACATAATGAAATAAGATATCTTGACAATTTCCAAAAGCAAAAAAAAAAAAAAACAAAAACAAGAATGAACCTTTTCTAAGAAGCATAAGTATTACATGGAAGGGTGCAAATTATTCTGTCTCCCATTTTAATTTTTGTTGGATTTTTATTTTTCTGAACATTGCCTTGCAGCATCCAGCAATGATGTGTTAACTTTGTTTGTGGCAAGAATAATAATCACAATGTTTCCCTTTTAATTTTTTTTATACTCACGAAGAAAGATTTTCAAACTTATGAAATCTGTGGCTAATTTGTTTAAATACTTTTTATTTTTATTTTTCGAAAACTTTTCCTGACCTAAAGTTTACATTGTTAGCAGAAATTTCAAAACTTTAAATCTTTTAATCGAATTAAAACAAGAAAAGAAAGCGAATATATTTTAAATTTTCCGTAATTTTATGCTTTTTGTACACACTTGGTGTTCTCGGGGAAATCACAAGCGCCCGTCAAAGCGTTGTAGTACTTATCGCCACAGCTAATAGCCATCGCTACACCTTTATGGCAAACGAAAAATTCGTTGCACTTTGTAAGAGAAACGAATTTAAAGCCATCCGGTTTGCCTTGACAGACAAAACGAAGGTAAAAATCGTAGTTGTCTGGTCCTTGGGCTACTTGATTCACTTCCTCAATTGCATTTGCGCTTGCACAAGGTGCTTTGATTGTGGTTGTGGTGATAGCGGCACATGGAGCTTTTGTTGTTGTGGTGGTAATACAAGGTAATTTTGTTGTAGTAGTTCTAGTTGTTGTAGAGCACGTAGTTGTAGTTGTTGTGGTTGTAGTTGTAGTAGTGGTTGTAGTTGTTGTAGTAGTGGTTGTAGTAGTAGTACAAGTTGTTGTTGTAGTAGTGGTTGTAGTTGTGGTTGTGGTAGTAGTGGTTGTGGTAGTTGTAGTACAAGTTGTGGTGGTAGTAGTGGTTGTAGTTGTGGTTGTGGTAGTGGTAGTTGTAGTACAAGTTGTAGTGGTAGTAGTGGTTGTAGTTGTGGTTGTGGTTGTGGTAGTTGTAGTACAAGTTGTGGTGGTAGTAGTGGTTGTAGTTGTGGTTGTGGTAGTTGTGGTTGTTGTAGTTGTAGTTGTAGTACAAGTTGTGGTAGTAGTAGTTGTAGTTGTAGTACAAGTTGTGGTAGTAGTAGTAGTGGTTGTAGTTGTGGTTGTGGTAGTAGTAGTTGTGGTAGTTGTAGTACAAGTTGTGGTGGTTGTAGTTGTGGTTGTGGTAGTAGAGGTTGTGGTAGTTGTAGTACAAGTTGTGGTGGTTGTAGTTGTGGTTGTGGTAGTAGTGGTTGTGGTAGTTGTACTACAAGTTGTGGTAGTAGTAGTAGTTGTAGTAGTGGTTGTAGTTGTGGTTGTGGTAGTTGTAGTACAGGTTGTGGTAGTTGTACTACAAGTTGTGGTAGTAGTAGTAGTTGTAGTAGTGGTTGTAGTTGTGGTTGTGGTAGTTGTAGTACAGGTTGTGGTAGTTGTACTACAAGTTGTGGTAGTAGTAGTAGTTGTAGTAGTGGTTGTAGTTGTGGTTGTGGTAGTTGTAGTACAGGTTGTGGTAGTTGTACTACAAGTTGTGGTAGTAGTAGTAGTTGTAGTAGTGGTTGTAGTTGTGGTTGTGGTAGTTGTAGTACAGGTTGTGGTGGTTGTACTACAAGTTGTGGTAGTAGTAGTTGTAGTAGTGGTTGTAGTTGTGGTTGTGGTAGTTGTACTGCAAGTTGTGGTAGTAGTAGTAGTTGTAGTAGTGGTTGTAGTTGTGGTTGTGGTAGTTGTAGTACAGGTTGTAGTAGTTGTACTACAAGTTGTGGTAGTAGTAGTTGTTGTAGTAGTGGTCGTAGTTGTGGTTGTTGTAGTTGTATAAGTGGTTGTGGTGCAAGTCGTTGTAGTGGTGGTTGTGGTCGTTGTTGTGGTAGTGGTCGTAGTTGTGGTTGTAGTGCTTGTAGTTGTTGAGCACGTGGTTGTTGTGGTAGTTGTTGTAGTGGTGGTAGTAGTTGTTGTGCACGTTGTTGTTGTTGTGGTAGTTGTTGTAGTCGTGGTAGTAGTTGTTGTGCACGTTGTTGTTGTCGTGGTAGGAGTAGTTGTTGTTGTAGTAGTAGTGGTTGTTGTTGTCGTGGTAGTGGTTGTACTTGTTGTACATGGCGCCTTGGTGGTAGTTATTTTAGTTTGAGTACATGGTGCCGCCGTTGTAGTTGTAGTTGCGGTACATGGTGGCTTGGCTGTTGTAACTTCACCGCAGTTTTCAGGAGCACTACATTCCAAAGTTTCCAAGTTGAACATTAGGTTTCCTTCACATTCTTTTTTCGCAACGACACAATTAGCTTTGCATTCGTAATATACTTGATCATTAAGAGGATCTAAAGCAAAACCACTTGCAATGCCACAGCAAGGACCTGTACAGCCGGCAGGAGCATTTACTTCCTGTTGCAATGACCCCATGCAGCCAGTATCGCTGGTAACGCAGATTTGTTGTACGGCATCGTAGAAACGTGGACATTCGTGCAACTGGGAAACACCATCTTGACATTCAAAGTATTGGGAGCAGCTGCCCGGTACTATAGCCTTGAAACCGTTCTCTTTGGACAGGCATAAGTATTTGGCATAAAGATCACGATCCAAGGTAGCAGCTTGAGCTGTGGAAGCGGCCAAAGCCAGTAAAATGCAACCTAAAACTGAACATAAAGGGAATAATTAATTTCACAATTTAATTAAATTTAATTTTGAGGTTTTTTTTACCAAATATAGCCTTCATTGTATGCGACACTATTTGATTGTTAGCCCGGAGATATATTGGCCAAACTGTTTGAACTTGAAAATTATTAGTCGGCCGTATTTATACGAAATTTTATTGGAATTCTTTTCACTTAAGGAGTGATACAGACACCTTAGGGAACACATGTTATTTTAATGTATTTTAATTGTTTTGTTTAAATAGCATGTGGAGACAGTTTTTTTTATTGAACATGACCAAAAATTATTTAATTTTTTTGGTAGAGTAGTTGCTGGTTTGATAAACAAAGTTTTTTTTAAAAAGAAAAGAAGAGGAACCACGTTTTCGGTTATATCTGTCGTTATTCTTATCATTTCGATACTGATTCTGTCGAGTCTCTTGACAACATTATTGGCACTGAGATAATATTGCGTTTCTTTCATAATATACTAGCGGCATACATAGCAGTATTGTTATTGTGATTGAAATTGTTATCGAAAACCTATTGTTTAAGCCACATTTCATTTAAGTCAGACCGGTGTTAAGTTGAATTTAATGTCAAGATTTTTGTAGACTATAGAAATTAATTTTTAAACAATATTTATGACATGTTATGGGGTATTGTGATGACAAAAAAGAAATGCTTTTGACAATTACTTGGGGACACTGTTTCAGAGAGAAATGCTTCATTAAGAAAAGAATACAAAATTTGTATCAACAAAACCTTATTTGTTGAAGTTACGTTAATATTTTTAAAACAAAACAACTTTCGTATTTTATGACGGACAATCAGTTATAGCACAGAGTAATCAGCCGTACGATTGGAGGTGATTAAAAACTTATTGAATAAAGGAAATGTATTACTACCATATTTTCGTAAGACGAAAACTTACACGAATCGGATTATCATGGTACTGACACATATGTATATACTTATACGGTGTTCAGACATGCACCTTTATTACGTAAATCGCAATAAACGCCATTATTGAGCTCAATATTTTATATAAAGTTTCAATTAATTATTGCGCAAATTGTTATAACATTGAGTAAAACTTAAAATACAGCACTGTCATAAGTATGTTCAGTGCGCATATTACAATTATCCGATCACTTTCTGTTGATATTTAACAACTCAAATGTCAACGACGACAAACAAAAAAAAATAATAACAATGTTGTTGAAACAACCAAATGAATATTGAATAAGCAGTTGAACTGCGTATATTGTTATGCCTAAAGACTTAAGATATTGTACTCACTAAACCGAATATTGACTCAATAAAATTACATATCTGAACATAGCATTACCAAAGAAAATGGATATAAAGAATGCGCATCATGTAGAAATAAAATTTCTTATGGCGGGTCGTAACATCACGACCCGCTCTCACCAAATTTTTTTTTTAAATCATTTCTTGGTGAGGGGAGAGGAAGACAGAAGGAAAATGAACACAAACAAAGAGCGTAACAATGTGTTGCTCTCATCGTACGTATGTACATGTGTATGTATTCTTGTGTTTTTTGATTTAGTTGTCGATCAGACTGCGACAATAATACATGTCCTGCGGATGCTTTATCATTTTATTTCAGAATAACACTCGAAGAATATTTTGTTTTAAAAATGTTCTATGTCATTAGCTGGGCGTATTTTATTTTTTATTTTCTCTTAGTACAATTTTTTTAAATGCTTTGGAATGCTCGTTTTTTTCTTTTAATAAAAAATGGTTTTTTTATTCTTTTTATTTTTTTTTAATGGCCTCATTTTTAAGCCAAAGATGGATAGCTTTATGTTCTTTTAATAATAAAATTGATTTTTTATTTTATATTTATTTATGTAAAATTATTAAGCGTAAGATAGACGTAAGGCTGTATGTTGATAAAATAAAAATAAAAATAGCGTATATTATTAACACTTTTATATGGCTGTAAATAAATAAATTCTCTCAACTCATTTTCTCTCTCTTACTCACAAATTCATAACCAAAGGCATGTGTTAACCTAGAGGAAAATTGTTAGTAATAATTTCAAGTATACTTATTAACCCAATGATATGTATATGTGATCGGAAAATATAGAAAAATTGTACTGCGCTATATCCCTAAAGACACCGTATTTAACTTGGCAAGTATTCTTCCAAAAATCGAAATCATTTCTCATTGATATTAGTGAATACTACTGTGATATTTCTTTGGTCGTATAATTGAAGTCTGAAAAAAGCGACATGAACCTTCTTCTTTAATAGCTGAGAAGATTTTTACGCTCTTTTTAATGAACATTCTTGATGTTCGTGTCCTATGTGTGTAAAAAACCGAAGATGTTGTTCCCCTGAGGGACATTGGTTTTTAACACTAGAAAAATAAATAAAAAGTGGTCAAACAACAAAAACGCACAATGAGAACAACGCATTGTTACGCTCTTGGTTTCTGTAACCTTCCCTTCTATCTTTCCCCCCGCGTCATGAAATATTTTTGAAAAATATTCCAAAAAATGTTAAAATGCGCATTCTTTATACTTTATTTTCTTTGGTATTACATAAATACATACTTATATACTTATATACATACATACTGATGAAGGTAGTAACATAGATCGCTATATATGCAGCCCCTATATGGGCCGAGGCTATGAATAGGAGGACCTATAGAGCAGGAATAGAAGCGGCCTACTGAAGGTCAGCTCTCTGGGTAATTTCTGCCTTCCGCTGATGCAGTATTGGTGATTGCGAGGATGATACCCTTGAAACCAGTAGTGGACTTAGAGAGGAGGAAATATGATCCAAGGAGGGGAATAAATCTTTCGAACCCTGCCCAATTGGTTGATGATGCCATTGATAGATGGCAGTAAGACTTGTCCAATTCCAACTAGGGAAGATAGACCTACAGACTCATACCGATATAGGCGAATGGATCAAAAGGAAACACAGTTGCTAACAGACCATGGATGTTATAGAGCATATCTCTATAAGTATGATCACGACGTAGGTGAAGCATGCCCCGAATGCCGTAATGAAAGGGAGACGGCGGAGCATGTTTTCTTTACCAGCCCCCGATATGACGATCAACGAAATTGCCTGGAGAGGACAATAGGATAACCAGGTAACGCCCAATAATGTAGTTAACTTAATGTTAACCTCATATGACAATTAGAACGCAGTATGTGTTTTCGCAAGGAGGATATTGATGCAGCAAAGGTTGGCTGAGAGAGTAAGGTCAGCAGAATTGAAAGGCAATATTCGCTGAATCTTCACCCCACACCCCGAAGTAATACTTGATTGTGGTCTCGAGGGCGGCAAATAGTTCGAAATGTGACGAACGAGGTTGGGTTTAATACGCAGGCGCACAGCAAGCCGAAAGAAAGCTTTGCGGCGAGTCGTGTACATTGGGTAGGCCGGGCTACCAATGTCTTTTGAAGACTGCCAGCTTTTAACTCGTAAAGCTATAAAAAACATACATACATACATAATTGGTCACCACAACCCCTTAGTCAGGCTTACGCCCTAGTTTCCCACACCATTTATGTTGCGTGTGTTAATTTTACACAAGAGCGGGGGGACCGCTCGACTCCAAACGACAGATTTTTGAAAAGCTTTTCATGGCAATTTTATTTCACTCTCAGAGTTTTGCCAAAAGAAATATTTGTTCATATTTCGTTTTGTTAAAGATTGTTGACTTGGAGTTTTAACAGTGGCCCCACATCTACTAGACTAGGGTGACTTCAAATTCTGCTACTGATACAGCGAAGAAAAACATAAGAAAAGAATTGGAAAGAAAGAAAGACCGTGCAGACCAGTTTGATACATCAATCAATCAAATTTCGTTCATAGGATGGCTTGATGACAGGACATGTACCATGGGCATAAACTATGATTTTGTTTATACCCTTGGTGAAGCAAAGAGAAAGAAAAAAGTAGATTTGAACATTCCTCTAGTCTTCCAGAGCTAAAACGCAGGCTTGGGAGGTGTCAATCAAGCTGTTGCAGTATATAGATCAGCAATACGAGGCACAAAATGACGGTGGGTTATGTTTACTTACATGTTGACTTTGTAGACTTGAACACACGTTTCTTTTTCCGGAACTACAACACAAGCATGGGAGATGTCAATCAAACTGATCAGTTGCAGTATGTAGGTCAGCAATACGAAGCACAATATTGAGTTACAGGATGAACTTATCAGTGGCTAATGCTTGCCCATTTTATCTCCTGACTAAGGGAACAAATATGAATCAGTTGCAGTCGCCAAAGCATATTGGCGATCGGATAAGGTTATCTTTCATCAACACCGTAAGGCAAAGTGTTATAAATAAAGGCGGCATGTTCTCAGCAAACTTATATTGACACGTAGTATACATCCATTCTGGCAATTTCTTGTGTGCTTCATGACCTGTTTTATATTCTAAAAAAATCGTGACTGGTTTTGTGGGTTCACAAATGTAGTGGGATGGGCCACATATAAAAATATTAAATAGCTTACCTTTACTGCTTCCTGAAGACCGGTAGAGAAAACCTTACATTTTCCTGCTGCAACTACTTGATGACTGTTCATCACAACATTTCAACTTTGGCTGGCGGCAATACACATACACATGTGAAATTCTAAATGCTTTGCAGTTTCTTTTTCGCGCCTGAAAAACATTCCATATTCAAGCAACTGATAAGAATTGTCTCCGATTTAAATGCATGATAATGTGGGAATCATTGAAAATAATAAACAATGACAGATGAATACGAATGATATGAATTTTTAATTTATTTAAAATGATTTAAAGGTACCCTAGGTATTGTAACACGAATAAAGTAATATCTGATGATGATTTCTTATCGTTGTTAACTTTACATCAATCTAGCAACGGAAATATGTAGCTGATGCCAGATAATTGTATGGAAATTAATTAAAATAAATGCTATAAAAATGCTGAAATCATTGACTGAGTATAACACTTACAACTCCTACGTTCTTGTGAGTACACAGCAGTTAAAAGGAATATCATGAACTTTCACATAGGTAAGCTAACACTTTTTGAATACTTAAAGAAAGTGTCCTTTTTAAATGGGCTGAACAATTTTCTATTACAGTTGTATCATGCTTGCTGGTTGCATTTGCCATAACAGCTAGCCAGGCTGCTACTATTGATAATGCCCTACTTGGCAAGTATATATGCCGCGCCAAACCAGATTACAACAAAGCCATGGTGCCTGGCAGCTGTTCCCAGTATTTCCAATGCATTGGCGGCAAAGCTACACTCAAGAGTTGCCCCAGATTCTATGATGCTGCAAACCAGCAATGTGTCAATACAAATCCTGGCTGTGTCGAAACTGTTAGTCAACCATTGAATTGTGAGGGACCCTGTTGTGGCATTTCTGATGGTGATTATGCTGTCGATCCTAAAAATCAACAGATTTACTATTTGTGCAAAAATAATTGTGTGGCCCAGAAGAATGTCTGTCCAAATGATTTGGAGTTCGATTTAGTGCAATTGAAATGTGCCTCGCCATCAAATTGTGTTAGCTGTACAACACCGAAACCACCATGTACTACAACAACAACTTGCACTACAACTGCAAAACCATGCAAGGAAACAACAACAACCACTTGTACAACTACAGTCAAACCATGCACAACAACAACAACTTGCTCTACTACCACAACTTGTACGACAACAACCACTTGTAGTACAACTACTACTTGTTCTACAACCACTACTTGTAGCACAACAACCACTTGCTCCACAACTACAACTTGCACTACAACCACAACTTGTACTACAACCACAACTTGTACTACAACCACAACTTGTACTACAACCACAACTTGTACTACAACCACAACTTGTACTACAACCACAACCTGTACTACAACCACAACTTGTACTACAACCACAACTTGCTCTACAACCACTACTTGTACTACAACCACAACTTGTTCTACAACCACTACTTGTACTACAACCACAACCTGTACAACTACAACTTGTTCTACAACCACAACTTGTTCTACAACCACCACTTGCACAACAACCACTTGCACTACCACCAAGGCTCCCTGCGGTAAAACCACAACTACCACCTGCACCACAACTACCACTTGCACTACCACCAAGGCTCCCTGCAAAACAGTTGAGAAACCAAATGAGGTACCAAATGCCTCTAGCAATAGAATCCTAATCAAAAATCCCTCCCATTATGTATTGCCACTGAAAATAACCCGTGATGAAATTGACGATTATTTAAGCACGGCTTGTATTAACAAGCCTAACGGTTTCCTATTGCCCTCCATGACGCGTTGCAATGAATACTACGTTTGCCGTAACAATTTAGCTTTGCCCGTCAAATGTGGCCGTAAATATTTCAATGCCAAGACAGGTATTTGCGATTTACCACAAAATACCGGTTGCATACAGGCCTATCACGTTTAAATGAAAACGTGATTGATGACAGTTCATGGAATATAATACGGACCTTACTTAACCTATAAAATTAAAATAGAATTAAAATAAATACTGCAATAAAGATATAATCTATAGAAAATTAGCTTTCTTTAGGGGAATATTAAGGGATGATAGCCACTAACGTGGGCGCATTCCTATAGACAATGACAACCAAGCTCAACTGTTTGCTAAATTTGTTTGAATAAGAGCAGACGGCAAATGTGTTCTGATCAAATTATCACAGAATCTACATATTGTGTACGAGACGATCGTCATTCTGAAGAAGTGTACAAACTATTCCTGAATAGTCTGATGCATGAATCAAATCTCCTTCTATTGTATTTGCATAACAAAAGTTTTGTTTGCCTCAAACCCAGTTTGTTTGAGTAAAGTCGTTTATTCTTTTTTGTTGACTTTATCTTTCCAAACTTCTACACCCACTTCTCGGAAAGGTTCTGGCAACATTAGCAGTGTTGAAGCTCCTCCCTTCACAAGCTCAGTTGTCCGCCCATTGCCGTAACTCAACACACATTACTAGGGACACAAAAGAGGATAATCCTATTATACATGCCTAGCACATAACCCAAGACACAGCAAAGTGTGACAGTTCCATACTATTTTCGAAGTAACAATGTCATAAGAGCCGAGCAATAAAAAATCATGAGTGTCGGATAACATTGCTGTGTTCCGCCCATTGTACTCGGTACCTAGGTCACCTTACAACAACCAAGCTGTAGAAAATTCTCCCAGACGCCACCATACTTCGAGTTAAGCTCATATAAGCTGTGTGCTCCCTTGGCATCATGACTTACGTTCGGAAGACCCCAGTGACTTTTTCCAAGAGCTTGGAACATACATATCATACAGGGATCAATACCTCATGCTTCGATTACAAGTTATTTTTTACCCATACGTATGCCATAAAATGGGGCTTTTTATAAAAGCGTATATATAGCCTCCTCCTAATTCCATTCACATTTGTTACTAAATCTCGTTGCGAAGCATTTCCCAAAGTTATAGGATCTACTAGATTCGTCTAGAGGACAGTCAGGAAGGGAACTGTATGTCAGTCATTGGATTTATTAGGTCATGAGGCTCATGCTAAACAATGGACTTATTTTATATTATCCCAACTATAGTTTCCAAAATCGCAGCAGTCTAGTAGGTAAGGTGTTGTCCGTGAGGACACGGTTCAAACCCCAGGCCAGACATATCCAACAAAACAAATCATGAATAAATATATCATCGGCGACTTCCGCTCAGCAGATTTCTCGCAAAAACTCTCAAAATAAGTAAAATTGCCATGACAAGTTTTTCAAAAATCTATATTTCAGAGTCGACTTTGAACTCTAGGTCCCGCCACTCATGTATTAGATCAACACTCAACATAATAGGTGCGAGAAACTAGATCGTAATCCTGACTAAGGCATTGTAATGCCCAAATATTTGTGTAACGTAATGTTTTGGGATTAAATAATAATTCTTCTTATATAATGTATTGGGTCGGCCATCTATCGGTTTAAATTTGAACCACCGACTATTTCGAATCTGGCAATGCTAATGTCATTCCATTCTGTCACAAAATTTAGTTTATTATCTCCACTGAATGTAATGAATCGATTTAAGCTTGAGCAACGCTGGGAATTTTGGAAATTTGGGCCAACGAGGAACTGCGCGATTATGTCGATTTTGACAAACTAAAAAAAAAAACTTTTCGCATTAAGACCATTTTGTTGGATACGTTAATAAGCAAAATCGCCGTATTTGGACTTACAAAAGGCACGGCACTCATTACGAGTGACTGTTTGGTGGGGCTTGTGGCCCACCATATTTCTATGAGAATGAGGACGGCGCAATCATTAAGGTCAATTGAGACACCTATCGCACCATGATCAACCTTTTTTCTACACTATTGATGTGAACGATTTTTCGTTTCAACAAGATGATGCAAATTGCCACCCATGTCATGCCACAATCGATTTATTGCGTCAAACGTTTGATGGCCGTTTAATTAACCAAAATGCTGATGTCAATTGGCCGCCAAGAAGCTGCGATTTCATACCGTTGAACTATTTTCTCTGTGGCGCCTTTAAAGAAAAGTGTTATACCGAAGTATTTAGCAGGTAGCGTGTTGGCTTATTAGACCGCAAGGCCACGGTTCAAACCCCAGGACAGACATCTTGAACAAATTGAAATATGAAAAAGTATTTCTTCGGCGACTTCCTCTCAGCAGATTTCTGGCAAAAACTCTGAGAGCAAATAAAATTCCAGTGAAAAGCATCGCAAAAATCTGTCATTTCGAATCGGCTTTAAACTGTACGTTCCGTCACTCATGTATAAGCTCAACATACACAACATGGGTGGTGCGAGAAGCTATGTCGTTATCCTGACTGAAGGTTTGGAATGAGCGATTATGTATGTCTACATGTATAGATATATGTACGTATACGTTTGATCTACACTACCATGTGCCATAGATTTAAATCGGATATGTAGGACATCCGCCAGCAGACAGTTTCGATATGTAGGACGCCGTAGTCTAGTAGGTAGTGTGTTGGCTTATGAGACGTAAAGTCAGGGTTCGAGCCCCAGGCTAGACATAAAACAAAAATACAAAAAAGTATTTCGTCGGCGACTTTCTCTCATCAGATTTCTGGCAAAAACTCTGAGAGCAAATAAAATTGCCATGAAAAGTTTCCCAAAAAACTGTCGTTCGGAGTCGACTTTAAACAGTAGGTACTACCACTCATGTATAAAATTAACACACTCAACATAAGCGGTGTGAGAAACTTGGTCGTTATCCTGACTGAAGGGTTGTAATGACCAATTATGTATGTATGTTATGTATTTAGGACATCTGCCTGCTCATTGCCGTAAAATCACACATAACTTGAGACCCAGCAGAGAGTCCCAAGTGTTTTTATCTTCATATGCCATCACTATTCATTAAAGTGATAGGCCAGTTTAATTTCCTGTCAATATCCTAATTCAGATTTTTTATTATCAGGCTCCCGTCGTGAAAATAAATCTCTGATCATGCCCAGATCTAATCAGTCTCGAACAATTGTTCAATATGGGGATATTGTTACTGAAGAAATCAACAGAAATTAACAGAGATATGCTGCAACCAGATCAAAGTATTGTAAAGAAATTATAAATCGATAAATTAAAATAAATATCGATAAATAAGTAACGTTTCGGGTTAAATAATAATGCTTTATACGTGTATATTCCAAACCAGAGATCAGCAATGAATCGCTTTTTCGCTACTCAGAAGTACTCATGGAATTTTGAGTATGAGTGAGTCAACAGTATTGAAATCCAACTACTCCGATTCATTCGTACTCAGTACAACATTGACTTATAAGTACAAGTTGCAATGAGTATGCGTACAACGTTGACATCAAACTCATACCATTTGAAATATGTTTGATTCATACGCCTACTCATTTTGATTCATAACTTTAGAAAAATACTTATACTTCTCATAAATGATTCGAGTAATTCAAATTATTCGTAAAAATTTAGTCTTAGTTGTTGTTGCATTTACAATAAAAGAAGAAAGACACATAAATAAAAAAGACAAAGACAGCAAGCAGAGCAAACACACAACCTTCTTGTGAGTATTGTAGTGCTCGTATGCGAATCATACTTATTTTGTGATTCGTGTATACGATGAGTCATGGAGAGTCGAAATCAGTAACATCATGCGTACTGTTAAGTATGAATACCATGAGTATTTCAAACTTTGAATATGAATAGTATGAGTATGACATTAAAATAAGTATGAATGCGTATAAGTAGCAGAAATTATAAGTATGATTCGAATCTACTCTTCGTTTTGAATACTAATTGCTGATCTCTGTTCCAAACCTCAATACGGCCGGATTTTAAGTGAACAATAATTTAGTTCAAGACATACTTTTGTTTGTTACTCTATATTCTTGTATATGACTTCGATTAGATTGTTTTAAAAAAATTTTAATGGCAATTTACACTGCAGCCTCGTTGGTTTTTATTTTTGTTAAATTTTCTAAATTATTTTGATATTTTTCTCTTCAAATGTCTGGTATTTGTTTGCTTCCTATTGATAAAGATTTTTTTTGGCTACACAAATGAAATATAATTTCTTATATTGTTATTGAATTGTTTTTGTTGGTTTTTCCACGAATCTATTAAATTAATTAGAAATAAAATATTAGAAAATTAAAAATAATTTTAGAAATTCAACCAAAATAGTATGCGACGATCACATCTTATCGTTTACATAAATCAATTAATAAAATGGGAATGAGTAAAATCATCTGCAACATTTAAATTGTAAATTAATTAAAATAATTACATAATTTTGCTATATAAACTCCAGGCAATAAAGAAAACATTGACACAGAAGTTCTAAAATCAAGTGGTAGCATATGATGAACTCCAAAGCAGGTAATTTTATTGGCGTAAAAAAATTTTTTAAAATTTTAAAAGGAATTTGAAAATATTTTCACTTTTTTGTTCAGTTTTATTCAGCCTCTTAGTGGCCTTTTTCGTAACAACCAGCCATGCGGCCGCCGTTAACAATGGCCTGGTAGCCAAATATGGTTGTCGTTCTCGCCCAGATGGTTACCAAATGATTGTACCCGGTAGCTGTTCCCAGTACTACGAATGCGATTGGGGCAAAGCAATACTGAGAACATGCACCAACTTTTATGATGCCGACAATAAAAAATGTGTGAATAATAATCCCGGTTGTGTGGTGACAATAGTGGAACCTTTAACCTGTACGGGTCCTTGTTGTGGCATTGCTGATGGTGGTTATGCAGTCGATAAAAAGAATCAACAAATCTACTATCAGTGCAAAGGTAATGCTATCCAACAGAAGAACAGTTGCGCAAATGGTTTAATGTTTGATGTGGTTGCGTTGCAATGCGCCAAATCGTCAGTGTGCACCAATTGTACCACACGTAAGCCACCGTGCAGAATAACAACCACTACCAAGAAACCTTGTACTACAACTAAGACACCACCTTGTGGTCCAACCACAACTACCTTTACTACAACCACATGTACTACTCCTACAACTACATGTACTACTCCTACAACTACATGTACTAAAACAACTACTTGCACAACAACTACTACTTGCACAACAACTACTACTTGTACAACAACCACATGTACTACTCCTACAACTACATGTACTACTCCTACAACTACATGTACTACTCCTACAACTACATGTACCACACCGACAACTACATGCACCACACCGACAACTACATGCACCACACCCACAACTACTTGTACCACACCAACAACTACTTGTACCACACCAACAACTACTTGTACTACACCGACAACTACCTGCACCACACCAGCAACAACCACTTGTACTACAGAAGCTACTACAACTTGTACAACTACCACACCCTGTATTACCACACCAGCCTGCTGATCGTATTGGAAATTAAAATTAAATATCATTAAATAAATAAGAAAATATCTTAGCAAAGTTCAATTAATGTTTTCTTTAACATATTAACCCTTAAAAGACACTCATTAATGTCTCATAAAATCCAAAAATTTGTTCTGGTGATTCATATCCAGCATCACAGAACCTGCTTGTTGGGTTCCAGACAATAAGTGTACTTTGAATCTACAGTTCAGTTACCAAGCATAGGTCATTCCTAGACATTCTGATGCATAACTTAGATCTCCTTTTATTGTAATATCTCAACAATAGTCTTAGTTGCTCCAAGCTCATTTGGTTTCAGAAGAAACCCTCTCATTGAGTATATTTTTTCAAACAACCTCAGAAAGGACAATATTGACATGCAAGCGTCCCTCCTCGCAAGCCTATCTGCCTATCTTATTGCAGAAAAGTCGCATATTTCCTGTTACCTAAGCAGATCAGAATCCTATCTTCCCAGCCTAGTTGATTTAACTTTCCCATACTATCTTCAATTTAACCTCAAATGCCAAACTGTTGCAATGTTTCAGAATTTGAGCCTCCTGTCCAAATTGAATTGAATTTCATTACGGGCTCAAAAATGTCTGCCCCTGTCCCCTATAGCTTACTTTTTGAGCCATTTGTATACCTCAAATTTGTCCCTCCTTTGAAACAAAACGTAGCTTCTAGATTATTTCAAGTTTACTAAGTCGCATAGCAAAGCCTTACCTAAAATCATAGAGTCTACTGATTCTGCCCTGGGTATAGTTAAGGAGGGAGCTGTCAGGCACTCGATTCACTAGGTCACGTATTCTCCTAAAGAGTTTTATTTTGGCTAATCTTAGTCTTTAAAGTTCGAGTGTTCACTACCATATTTAGCGGATTTGAAACGCACAGAGATTCCGGCGCCATTGTAAAGCAAATTCTCATTGCCTGTCTTATAACGCCAGTTACTGCAATCGTAGCAATAGTATCCGAGAGATGCAAAGACAGATTCATTGAACTTTCAACTTTGCTTCTGCTAGAATAAGAAAGTATACAGAAACTACAGTTGCAAATGAATAATTATTTTATTTATGTAACCTTTATTACCGTTACAATAATAACGGTAAATATATAGGGAGAGAGAGGGAGATTAATTTTAATTTAAATCAAAAAAATAAAACGACTGATTGCAACTGGTATTTTCGGGTAGATCGCAGATGCCCTTCAACGCATTGAAATATTCCTCGCCACAATCGACGCGTACAGCTTCACCAAAACTGCAAATGTAGTATTCGGTACAACGTCTCAATGAAGCCAAAAGGAAACCATTGGGTTTATCCAGACAGGCAATACGCATGTAATTGTCAATATTCTCACTTAATTTGGAGACAGCGGAACTAGCGCAAGGTGTGGTAGTGGCGATGCATTTTGTCGTTGTTATGGTGAGACTTGGAACAGTTGTGGTGCAAGGTTTTGTTGTAGTGGCTGGAATAGTACGGGTAGTAGTTGGTGTACATGTTGTAGTGGTAGTAGTTGTTGTAGTGGTAGTCGTTGTAGTGGTAGTACTTGTTGTTGTAGTAGTTGTAGTGGTAGTTGTGGTAGTAGTCGTGGTAGTAGTTGTGGTGGTTGTTGTTGTAGTAGTCGTGGTAGTGGTTGTGGTGGTAGTAGTCGTAGTAGTTGTAGTACAAGTAGTTGTGGTGGTAGTAGTTGTGGTGGTTGTTGTTGTAGTAGTCGTGGTAGTGGTTGTGGTGGTAGTAGTCGTGGTAGTAGTTGTGGTAGTTGTTGTTGTAGTAGTTGTAGTACAAGTAGTTGTTGTAGTTGTGGTGGTAGTAGTAGTAGTCGTGGTTGTGGTGGTAGTTGTCGTAGTTGTTGTAGTTGTTGTAGTACAAGTAGTTGTTGTAGTAGTGGTGGTAGTAGTTGTGGTAGTAGTTGTGGTGGTAGTTGTCGTAGTAGTTGTTGTAGTACAAGTAGTTGTTGTAGTAGTAGTTGTGGTGGTAGTTGTTGTAGTGGTTGTCGTAGTAGTTGTTGTGGTAGTTGTGGTGGTAGTTGTTGTAGTGGTTGACGTAGTAGTTGTAGTGCAAGTAGTTGTTGTGGTGGTAGTTGTTGTAGTGGTTGTCGTAGTAGTTGTTGTGGTAGTAGTTGTGGTGGTAGTTGTTGTAGTGGTAGTTGTTGTAGTAGTTGTAGTACAAGTAGTTGTTGTAGTGGTGGTGGTACTTGTTGTGGTGGTAGTTGTTGTAGTGGTTGTCGTAGTAGTTGTAGTACAAGTAGTTGTTGTAGTAGTGGTGGTTGTTGTTGTGGTGGTAGTTGTTGTTGTACAAGTAGTTGTTGTAGTAGTCGTCGTAGTAGTTGTTGTTGTAGTAGTTGTAGTACATGTAGTTGTTGTTGTGGTTGACGTAGTAGTGGAACAGGTGGTTGTAGTAGTACAGGTTGTCGTAGTGGTACAAGTTGTTGTAGTAGTACAGGTTGTTGTAGTACATTTAGTTGTAGAGCAAGTTGTAGTTGGTGTAGTACAAGTTGTAGTTTTTGTGGTGCAAGGTGTTGTTGTGGACGTCGTACATGGCGGCTTTACTGTTGTACAACCTACACAAACTTTCGGTGTGCCACATTTTTTAGTCACCAAATCGAACATTTGCCCATTGGGGCAAGTTTTGGTGGCAGCAACACAATTATTCTTGCATGCGTAATAGATTTGTTGATTCGTACGATCGACAGTGTAACCATTAGAAATGCCACAGCATGGACCTGTACAACTTAATGGCTCTGGGATAGTCTCCTCACACCCGGGATTAGTAGAGACACACTGATTTTTCACCGAGTCAAAGTATTGGGGACATTGTTTGACAAGAGTTTGTCGTTTCTGACATTCATAATATTGGGAACAGCTGCCCGGCACAAGTGTTTTGAAATTGTCTGGTCTTGTACGACATAAATACTTGGCCAGCAGAGAATTATCCAATGTAGCAGCTTGGATGCCTGTTGTGGTTATAGCCACTAGAAGGCAGAATGCAACTGTAAAATAGAAAAACGTGTTAATTTATTGCCATACCAAAAAATATATGTGAAGGGGTACTGTACCTAAAGCCGTTTTCATGATGCTTGAATTGTTTGCTCGCAGCCCAAGACGAGTATCGATTGTGGGGCCCAACAATTGTTGGCGTTATTTATATGAGAAGCATAAAATGTTTTTTAATTATTTTAATGGAATATTAAAAATAGAAGAGAAAAGTGCTGAGCGCTGTATATAATTTTAATTAAATAAAGTAGCAAATGTAGTTCTTCTTATCTCATGTTATCTGTGAAGACGTGAAGATTTTAACGCGTGCCATAAGTTTTGATTGTTTCAAAAATTTCACTTGACATCAAATGAAATACATTCTATGCAGACTTTACTCTTAATAATCTTGAAACACCATCATCATCACTATTATTATCATCATTATCACCATCATTGTTGTCATTATTATGATAATAATTATTGTCACCAACACCATCGAATAGACGGACCGATGTGAGCGAGCACTAGTGCAGTTTGGCAATAATATTTATGCGTTTGAATTTGAATTCGCATTTGCATTTGAGATTGTGTCATTTGCAATTGCAGCCATTTTGAATTGTAATTTGAGTGGTCAGAAAGTGTCACCACATGGTCATGATAATTTATCAAAGGAATTTTACAATTGTTTAATTAATTAGATGTCGCACTAAATATATGTATGTATGTACACACCATATCTCATATGCTACACATACACTAAACATGCCCATATACATACTTCGTGTTGGCAATGCAACACTATTATTTGCATAAAATATACGAATTTACTGTAGAAAATACAGTGGGCGACAAAATGAGCACTTTTGCTCGAAATATTTGAGGAAATTTTGCTTTCGTCAACTCTCTCTCAGCAAACTTTTGGCAAAAACTTAAAGAGATAATGAGATTCCCATGAAAAGAATTTACTAGAGGAAATACAGTGGGCGAGAAAATTTAAAAGAGTAAATGAAATTACAATGAAAAGTTTCTCAAATCTGTAGTTCGGAATAGTCGTTATAGTGTGGCAGCCACAAAATTTTCATGTACATACATTCATATTTGGCCATTACAACGTTTTAATCAGAATTACGACCTTACTTCTCACACCAAATATGTTGTGTCTGTCAATATCATACATGATTGGCGGGACCTACAGTTTAAAGTCAACTCCGGACGACAGATTTCTTGATAAGCTTTTCATGGCAATTTTATTTACTTTCAGAGTTTTTGCCCGAAAACTGCTGAGAGGAAGTTGCCGGAGAAATATTTCTTCATATTTCATTTTGTTGGAGATGTCTGACCTGAGGTTTGAACGGTGGCCTCACGTTAATAAGCCAATACACTACCTACTAGACTACGGCGGCACCCACAACTCGTATATAAAATTGAAACACACAACGTGAACCGTGTGAGAAGCTAGGTTATAATACTGACTAAAGAGTTGTAATGACCGATGAAGTAAGTAATTATAGTTTTTATATATTTCTCCATAGCTCTGTGAACTATAAGACCTCTTAATTTCTTAACAACTTCAGCGGAGTTGTGGTGAAAAAAATTCGCTGGGTGCCTTAAGAAAAAAGAACAGTGCTGCCCTCGTACAGTTTAAGACTACAGTGTCCTTCATTTGTGGATACAATTTAAGTCTACAGTGCCCTATATATGATTACAGAAGGGGTGATCCTAAACCTAAAAAAGAGTATCAAAGCTTTTGAAAATCGCATATCAGATTGCATACTTTGGTCGTCTTGTGAAACGTTTTATTTTTCTTATAAACAAACACGACATACATACATACATAATTGTTTTGATGTCTGGCCTGGGGTTCGAACCCTGGCTTTAAGTCTAATAAGCCAACACACTACCGACTAGACTACGGCGACTTCCACAGTAAATACATGTCCACGCCAAATACGTATCCAGGTCAGTTCTGTGTTCAAAGCATATTCTGCAATTCTTCAAAAATCCGAAGAAGCAATGCGACGAACGTCTGGTGCAAGTATTTTATAAGTTTCTAGAAGGCAAATCAGAAGTGAGGTGATACTACGCGAAACTATGGTGTACCTCGCTGAATGGTAGTACTCAGTTTAATGGCACTTGAACTGAAATTTATCCACTTGTGATCGATCCAGTCTTCCGGAGAATGATTAAACAGAAACTCGATTGGTTACTTCCTCTATTGGTGGTAAACAGCGACAGGAGGTCACTCATAAGGGGTTCTTACTCCATCCTTTTGGAGCCTTGAGTTCAATAAGCTTTTCACTCGATAAGATTCCTCGACCATAAAGTCGTTATGTGCAAAGACATTCTCCAAGAAAATCAGAGAAAGCTCTGAATGAGTTCGAAACTTGTATCAAATTTGAATTGAGCCGCAGTTTCGCACATGCAGTTATTGAAGTCGTCCTAGTCTAGTAAGTAGTGCATAGACATGAGGTCTCGGTTCAAACCCTATGTTGAGCAACTCAAACAGATTTCAAACAAAAACCTTGAGTGTAAAATAAAATTGCTATGAAAAAGTGAAATTTTTTAGTTCAGAATCAACTCTAAACTGCAGAACCCGCCGCTCTTGTGTAAAATTAACACAAACAACATAAGTGGTGTGAGAAGCTAGGTTGCAATCCTTACTGAAGGATTGTAATGCGTAATTATATATGTATGTGTAGTCTTTGAAAGCCAACACAGCCGAGAAGCAAATTCTGCCACCTGCAGTAGGGTATTTGCAGTAAGGCGATGCTAAGGACATCATTCTGATGTGCTTTACGGAATTTATTCGATAGTTAATGAACCTAATCTTCTTTTTGGTGATGTCCTCTTGTGGACTACCCTTAATAAAAATTGCAAAATTATTGCAATTTAAGTGAATATATTTTCACACCTCATTGCATTATGGGTAGTAGTAGTTTCCGTAATCGGCGACTTACTCTCAGCAGATTTCTGGAAAAAACTCTGAAAAGTTTCTCAAAAATCTGTCGTTCGGGGTCGATTTTAAAGAGTAGGTCCCGCCACTCATGTTTAAAATTAGCACACACAACATAAGTGGTGTGAGAAGCTGACTAAAGCGTTATAATGACTAATTATGTGTGTATGTTAAGAGATATCGCATACCTCATAAGGTCATAAGCAATAGTTGTAGACCAATTGAAGAGGAGGCCACTTAATTTTTATACTGCTCAACACAAATTTTTTTACTTCAGTTGCCTTTTCTCGATAGTTTAACGGAGCAATTATTATTTGATATTCAATCGATCACCAGATTAAGTAACCTTCCACTTTGCTTTTCAATTTATTTTTAAGGAATCCATGCTTTAATGTAGAACACTGAAGATCATTGTTGAGAACGGTGAATCAGAACTTGCCAGTTCTGGGCCATTGCTTCATGTGCAATCACAACCAGGCATTATAGGTGGTTTACTCTGGGTCATCGCTTCAAGCGGTATCACAGCCATGCACTATAAGTGGTTTAATGAGAGTTAATTCAATAAAGCTGCCATCTTCTCCTACTTAATCCTATTCTATCTTGTGGATAAGATTAATACATATAAAAGGATTTCCATTGTTTCCTATCTCAAGTTCTTTGAATCCCTAACCATAAAATTTACTTGCCACTATACCCCAATTATTTTTTTTAATTTTATTTATTGTTTTAAATATCTAGCAATACAAGTAAAATTTCTAAATGAAACTAAATGAAACCTTATCAACAACATTCTGCCAACTATTATCAGCTGCACCAACACCAGCAGCAGCAACAGTAATACTCATATGAAGCAATAACTGTGCAGTAAAATATCTCATATGCATTTTAATTACAAAATATTGGTGAAATATGAGATGTCGCATCAGGCTGGGAATATGAAAATATGCATTTTATATGCAAACATTTATATTTAAACATCTAATATATGTATGTCCATATGTATGTATGTATGTCATCAAATATTCCATATATTAAATGCATTTACAAAACGAAATATTTTAGTGGGTATTTATTAATACAAGTGTCGTATGAACTGAAAGTATTCAGGTGACTGACAGGCATATTCATGTTTAAACAAACAGGCGGTGGTAGTAATAATAATAACACTTTAGAATATGTTGTGATGGAAAAAGAGGTTCTTGATTTAATAAAAGAGCCACGACCAAAATTAGTAATTTTCCGTAGAGGGAGAGAGAAAAGCTATTTGCGCAGATAGTTTTATATTGAATGAAATATTTTTTTCGTCAGTAGGGTAATTAGTTAGTACTGCACCTGAAATGATTTTGAAATCCATTGTATACATCTTATCTTTCACATTGTCGCACAATAAATAGTGTTTACACGAGTGAACAAATTTACTCAACCCTGACCCGGACTAGAAGTCGCCGTAGTCTAGTAGGTAGTGTGTTGGCTTATTAGACGTAAAGCCAAGGTTCGAGCCCCAGGCCAGACATCAAAACAAAATACAAAAAGTATTTCTTCGGCGACTTCCTCTCAGCAGATTTCTGGCAAAAGCTCTGAGAGTAAATAAAATTGCCATGAAAAGTTTCTCAAAAATCTGTCGTTCGGAGTCGACTTTAAACTGTAGGTCCCGCCACTCATGTATAAAATTAATACACACAACATAAGTGGTGTGAGAAACTAGGTCGCAATCCTGACTGAAGGGTTGTAATGACCAATTATGTATGTAACCCTGCCTTCCAATATTCGTATAACCCGTAAAACATGTCGCATTTATAATTTTATGAGATTAACTCAAGGATCCATACAATCAAAAATGTCAAGCCAGAAATTTTAAATAAACACTTGTTACATGAATTTTTCCGCTTGAAAATATTCGATAATTCGGGTGTTGACGCATACTGACGGATGTTGACGGATGCTGACGTATGTTGAAGGAAGTTGTTTTCATTTCAAAAAAAAAGCTCAAACAGTTTATTGGTTGGCTGGCAGCAAAGTAGACTGTATTCTCATGCATAAAATTGTTCATTTTAGTAATTAACTGCACCAACTCATCAATTGTGGCTTCAGAGCGACTGAAATTAAAAACAAGAGTTCCATTTGGTAAGGCCCTTGGTCAAATTGGCTCTGGCGTGCAAATAGTGCAGTACTTTAAAGCGTCAGTATATCACGACTGGTTGCAGTTTGATTGGGATATATGTTGAGTTGAAATTACTAGACCGAATAGAAACCTTAGGGTATTTGTTAAAGGAATACACTGGAACTTCTGACTGTGTGATTGCTTTTATGATTCCTGCATTTTTCCAGCTACGTGTTACTTTTGTGTGTGGGACAATTGCTGGTTCCATGGTTTTTGGACTAAAACCGTCATCCGCCATCATGCGTCAACATCCGAATTATCGACTATTTTCAAGCGGTAAATTACATTTAACATATAAATGTTGATTTAAAGTTTCTGACTTCAAGACTTAATATTGCGTTCAATAAAATTATTTTCTTTTAATATTGTTTTTGTTATTATTGAGTCAATAATAAAGTTTTATGATGAATAAAACAAATAAAAACTCTCTATAACCACTTCGAAAATAGTTTGATTATGTACGTGATCCTTTACAATGCAAGTCAATAATAGCAATCGATATGAATGGCCAAAAATACAAGACCGGACGCCAGCAACTCTATAAAAACGCCATTAAATATTTTATTCTAATTGAATTTTGAAATTTTCTCACAAAAATTTTCACAAAGACACACACATACACAAAACGATTTAACGGTCATAGAAAAACAATAAAAAGAGGAAAAAGTAAAATAAAATCAACCCAACTGCTAAAGGCTATGGGCTATGAACCGTCTACCCCGGTTTATTAACAGACAAATATAAACAACGAAACAAACAGAAAAAGGAAGAAGGAAAGTGAGAAAAAGTGGAAATAAAAAGTGGAAAATGAAATATAAAATCCCAAATGAGAAAAATCAAACAAAAATAAAATAAAAACAAGATAACCAAGATAAATAGTTAAACAGGAGAAAAGTTTTTCTATGAAAACTTGGGGAAATGGATAAAACCACCAAGTATCGATATTAACAGGACACATCAAATTTCTATGTTTGTGGTAAAAATATTGATGGAAACTAAATGTTTTCTATTGTAGTGAAGAGTTAATATTTTCAACATAATTTTATCAAATTTAATTTAATTTAGAATGAAAACTTTGTAAAATTAGTCAACCTCATGCATTGATGTTTACATAAAGTTGTGAATAGTGGCACACATATGTAATTGTGCGAATAAAAATAAATTTGTGTATAGTTTTATTTAAAATTCTTTATTATCGGTGCACCCACTTTGAACAGAGCTTTCTTCATGCACGATGTGACCAACATTTTCCTATGATATCATTAGAGAATCGGCTATCTCGATCAAGTTGGCTTTATGATCATTCTACATTGTGCATTGAAAATTATTCGATCAGTTTCTAATCTCACTTCTCGTTGTTCAAGTGGTTCAAGCGAACGGGTCTCAGCGGCATATACTCGAATATTTTCCAATCTCAATACTCGTCTGATTCTGAGGCTCGTAATGCTTTTTTCTTCCATGCTTGAGGTGTAGGTCGACCAATTGCTTGTCATTCATTTTGAATAATTTTCATTAACGCCATCCATCGGAAATTAATCGCAACAACCTTCGTCGACTCATGCGCAACAACTTTGTTAAAGAATGTACAGTTTACGATTTAATTCATTTTAGTAATTTTCAGTGGCACCAACTGTCGGAAATTGGTCATACCAATTTAGAAACCTTCGTCGGCTCATGTGCAACAACTTTGCTAAAGATCACATCATGATCATATGAACAGTTTGCGATTTAATCGATTTTTAGTAATTTTGAGTGGCGCCACCTGTCGGAAATTGGTCATACCAACTTAGAAACCTTCCCGGCTCATGCGCAACAACTTTGCTAAAGATCATAACCGGATCAAATGTACAGTTTACGAGTCTATAAGGTACATACAAACAAACATTCATTTTGATATATATAGACTATGGGAGGTGACACGCCCACTATAGCCAATCCGCCCATTTTGTTCATATATACGTCAAAGTCGTTCATACAAAATTTGAGGACTCTAGCTGTTGCAGTTTATGAGATATGCGACATAAAATAATTATTGGGTATGTGGGCGTGGCGCCTCGCCTACTTGAAATTTCAATTCCTTCCAGACATACAGGAAGATACTGTCAAAATTTCAAGAAAATCGGTTTAGCGTCTATAAACTTCAAACATACAAACATTCAAACAAACACACATTCATATTTATATATGTATATGTATAGATACAAAATCCACAGACAAGATATACTTTCTGCGGCTATCAAAGGATTAAATTTCATCCTACAGGGAGAGCTATAGCTCTCTACGCTATCCATACAATATTGCTACCAGGGAACAGTGACATCCCATGTAATTGTAGAACGGATGAACTGCCCAGGTGTGGCATTACTACCGAACTCTGATGAATTCTCAACTTTGGAAATCGCTTTAACGACCTGTGTGAGCTTATTATTGCCAATATCGGATGCACGGTTTCCGATAAGGGCAGAAGGGCGCAGAAAATCTGGCCCATATTGAATAGAGAGCGCATGAACAGTCTGCTTAAAATCCAAAAAAGCACGCTCAGCGTGGTAATCGGGGTTATTACGAGGCATTGCATTATAGGCAGGCATGAGAGACGCAAAATTCTTGTATACCCAGCAAACTGTGGAAACTGCAGAGTTAAAGAGAAGAGGAGACTATTTTTCAATTGTTGGAGAAAGGGAGACTTTGGTATCTACTTTACAAGATGAACTGCAGATACTGTCATGCACTGAGTTGCTTCGTCGGAAGCTCTGAGTGATTATGGGGCTAGAAGATAATGGAAAAGTGTGGTATTACAATCGGTCCTATGTATCCATTCAACTTTTTTGGGTGGACCACCATCTCTACCTTCCTAACTACCTGATGTGCATGACTACAATTAGTTTTTGTGCAGCACAGTGTGGTTTAAAAATATGACACGATTTTTAATTGAAACAAATAATAAAAGAACACTATTGTTTAAAATTTTAATACGAATTCCCCAATAAACCTTTTTATTTAAATTTTTCAAAACAATTCACACATGCTTGCCAAAACCCAATAAAAATTTGATTTCTATCCCGTACAACGCCATTGTATGCTACACATCCACTTTGTGATTCCTTAAACTAAATTTGACAACAATTCTCTTCGAGTTTGACAACGACATCCTAAACATTGTGTTGTTTTATGTCTGCTGTTGCAAAAACTAATAAAAAATTAAAAGCAATAGAGACGTACGCGAAATAGGAAATGAGTTTTGCAAACAAAGTTTGTTGCACTTTGCTTCTGGTTTGTATGCAAATTGCCTTAGCATGAGAGAGCATGAGTTTTCCTTGATAACACTTAAACAAATAAAGGTTCTGGCTTCCTTTACTTGATAGTTGGTAGACGTTCTCTGTCGTATAAATATTCAAATACAATTTCAAATTGAGGCGTCTCTATAGGAAGTTTTCTTCATTACTATTATGGCTGCGAAAAACTTTAAATTTTGTAATTCTCTTGAACTCTCTAAAACACACTTAAGTTATTAAGTTAAGTAATTTAAAGAGAAAATTTGGAAATTTTATTATACATTCTAATGAATTTTGAAATGATAGAATAAATCTTTTATTACAAGGAGGGGAACTCTATGTGACCTCTTGTACATGAAACAGCTTCAGTAATATGTTGTAAACGAAAACAATTTTCTAGGGTCTGATTGACACACCTCATGTAAGCTAATTAAGTCTAGAGTTGTTGAATGTGGAACGCTACTGATTTCATTATACTTTTCAATTTTACTAGATCCTTTTCCAAAAATTTGTCAGAGTGTAAAAATAATATTTAACAAGACAACCATAAGATTTACTTCATTACCAACATAAATAACAAAATTTTTTGGAACAGTCCATGACTGTGGTTTAAACATATCCCAGAGCATGGTCTTCATATTGCATTGTTGAAATATCGGATGTCGTGCTTCATGCCATATTAAGAGCTAGTTTATTTCACATATTCATAGCTCCTATTCATCCACCTCCGATCATATGGAATTAATCTAGAGCAACACTGTACAGTAGTTAGTGCTGTATTTCAATCTTCGTTGACATTTTCTCTTCTTTCATTTCAAGACATCCTGGTTTTCCACCAGCCTTTGGAATAAATCGGTCATATGCTTTTACTAAGTGCAATAGTTCCTGATATTATAAGCAATACCTTCTATAATTTGATAGCAGGCACAGTTTTTTAGGATTCCATCACATACAGATAAGGCATGCAGTAACGCTGTTTGTTTTTGTAACCCTCAGCAGTAGTAGTCTCCTACTATAATTAAATGTTAAATACAGAAGAACATCATTTGACATCATTATTCTACAACACGTCATCGTAATCTAGTAGGTAGGGTGTTGCCTTATTAGACGTAAAGAAAATATTTCTTCGGCGACTTCCTCTCAGCAGATTTCCGGCAAAAACGCTGAGTGTAAATTAAAATTGCCATGAATGAGTTTCTGTCGTTAAAAGTCGACTCATGTGTCATGTGTAAAATTAACACACACAACGTAAGTGGTGTGACAAGGTAGGTGGTAATACTGAGTGAAGGGTTGTAATGACCAATTATGTATGTATGTAAATATGTATTCCACAAAACTCTTGAAATTACATCTCTAACAAGTTTATCACATGTCCTTTTACTCTCTTCACCACTTTCTTCTTCTCTTCCGACTTATGAGAACTGTTCTTCATGTCATTGTCTGCATACAGAGGTCAATCACACTGATGGATTCGTTTGGGATGGGCGAGTACGATAGCCTTTTAGAGAGTTTTCAAACCAAAACCACCGTCAGCAAAATATATTTCACAATTTCGGTTTTAAAGCAGAACCTTGAAGAAATCCTTTCATAATAAACGTGTTTTCAAAGAGATGTCCTAAAATATAATTGGCCTTCAGTCAGGACCAGGACCTAGCTTCTCACATAGTACCCACAGTCTGAAGTCGACTCCGATTTTTGCAAAATTGTTCATAGCAATTTTATTTACTTTCAGAGTTTCTTACAGAAATCTGCTCAGAGGCAGTCGCCGAAGAAAATTTTTTTGGTATTTCATTTTGTTGTAGGGCTCTTATCTGGGAATCGAACCGTAGCCTCACGTGTAGTAAGCAAACATACTGCATACTAGACAAGAGCGACTTCAGAAGAAGAACTCTTACCATAATAATTGTTTCCTCAACTTCGTTACTCTTTTCTGGCGTTAAAACAGAACTTTAAGGCCCTCCTCCAGGTTCTTGTCGGAAAAACATTTTCTCCTTACTTTGACCCGATTCTCAGATACATTTAAATTTCTCAGCGACGCTTTGTTGTGTCAGAGGACAGAGCTCTCCGAGGAAATTGCTCTTATGAGCTGCAAGCTTTTAATTTACAACGTCGGATGGACGGTCTCGAATATGGGCAGAACGGGGCACGGAAAGTCTGCTTACACTACAGGGACAGAGTGATAATCTGTGAAACTGTAAGGCAGTTGAATTACACATCAGTAGCACAATAATCGAACGAGCGAACGCTCTACATTGAGAATCTGTAAGCTTCGGACACGGGACAGATCGCATAGTAAAATCTTCCAAGATTTAACGGAGAATGTTCTAAATGTTTGCTTATAAATGTTGTTGGAGTTATATTCGGAAATTGGATTGTGAGTATTCAAGCCCGACGGAAATATCTGGTTGTATAGAGGACAATTTTCTTCACTTTTTGGGTACATGTATGCAGGCGGCAATGCAAGTTATTTCATTGATCTTTCGATAATGAACATGAAAACATTAAAAGGACCTTGGAATCGTTTTACAACCAAGAGAAAAGAATACAGGAATAACAGTGGGACATACTTTGCTTAAGTCCTCGATGATGGACATGGGAAGACTAAGTGGACCTTGAAAAGATTTCACAACTGGGAGATGATAGGTAGGTTGGAGCGGTAGCTTTGACACCAAAAGCACACTTGAGCACGCATAGCGGGCTGTTGTAAACGCAGTCTTTGTGCTGAACGAGTTCCATTAAGCTGGGGAAGAAAATGGTCAGCGCAACTTCTTTATGTTGTAAAACCAGACCGAAAGTTTGATAAACGAAGCTATATCCTTGACATCAATAGGCGATAGCTCCGTCAAGTTGACAAGGATTGGAGAGCCGAATAATCTATATCTGCACCTCGCAAGAGACGGGCACTGACAAAGAATACCCGCTTCTTCAGCAGTTCCGCATCCATGGCAGAAGTCGTTAGATGGGAGCTGCATTCTTTCCGCATGTCTTCCCATAACACAATGACCTGTAACCATGGCCACTAAGATCGAGATGATGTTGCGATCTAGTCAGAGTAATTGGTTGGTGCGCCTTCTATCGATCGAGGTTAGTGGAGCAGGACTTCTCATTGACACAGCAAAGGTTGGCGGAACTGGAAGAAAAGAGTACAGGAATATTATTCAGACATACTTTGCCTAAGTGTGTCTCGCAGCGTGATTTCGTATTAATCTTACCTATTAGGGGTCTGCCACCAGTCAAGAACTGTCTGGGGTTCAACTGGTAGCAGACTGGTCAGACTGCGGGTGTCGGGAGCCCCAAAGACTTGTTTCTGCCCGGCAATTGCAGAGGCTCCATTGTGCGAGCAACTTGGTGGCTGTGGTTTAAACCCAAATCGCGGTAAGTGCGCGAGCTCGGTGTGGCGTTACACTCTTAACGCATTGAAAGAGTTTAGATGGTCTCCGACCACTAAACATGAGAGAAGTCATGTCCAAATGCATGGCTTCGAATTGGTACCCACATATGGTGATGTGGCACGTGACATGCAATGTGGTTGTATCATTGTGTGTAGAGGCGTTGGTAGGCGCATTATATTTCACTGTGTTTCGGGCACCGTGTGGTATGCCACCATGGCGAGACTCACGTAAACCTGGAGTTCTTACCTATCAGGGAGATTGTTGGTCAACTGTATTTATGTCTTAACGCTGGAATGCGGACACCAATTTATTTGGGCAAAACTTTATATTCTCTACCATATATTTCAGCCTACTGACCACTTTTAATTCTCTGAATGCCTTCAACAATAGTTTCATTTTACTCTCCTTGTATAGGTACGTATGCATACATACATACATAATTAAAACTTGTCGTCCATTTGTGTATATTATTTCGATTAGGGTTGACGGTAATTAAAATGTCCTTACAATTTGGTTTATACAAGTTGTTTAATTAACCTGATTTATTGGGTTATATTATCTGACATTTCTTCATTATCAATAATTCATAATGTTTGTGAGAAGGGAGGTAGGGGGGCGGTAGGACAACATGTGTTGACTATTGACACACTTTTCCGTTCACCAAACTTTCTGTCAACATTGTAGTTGAAGTGAATACAAATCCAGAGTGTCTGTCATTAAAGTTAAGCAGAAAGCAGAAAATATATTAAAACGTGTTATTTACTGTCGGCTTTATTGTTGTTTGTTTGTAACCCTAAAATTCAAAATGAAAAGCCAAATGACAACACAAAACTGAAACTACAACCACTACTACAATGACTTTTTAAATTTATTTCAATAATTTTTCTCTGCAATAGGGAAGGAACCCCAAAATGGGGTTAGAAGAGTTAACTTAGTCACACTCGTACTACACTTAACAATCGATTAATAAAACATTTGCGTCATCAACATAAAATTCATGCCATGAAACTACATTAACACATACGAACCAAGTGCAAATTTATTCTCCATATTTCTTTCTGCTTGTAATTGAACAATAAAACGTATATACTAAGTGAAGTAAAAGTAAAAAACCTACATACACTGCTTAAAAATGTATAGGAATACACAGTTCAACCCCGGGCAATACGTAGTATGATGATAGAAAAGTGTTGCTCAAGTTGAAGCAAATGAAAGACAAGAAGAAAAGGACAAAATGAGCGGGAGGAGAATGTAGAAATAAATTGTCATAAATACTTAATGAGCTATTCTCAGAAACCACATACATATACTTTAAGAGATATATTCATATACATATACATGTACATATACTCATAAATACATACCTACATATACATATTAACAATCACATACATATTTAATACATGTCTAAAGTGACTTACACCTTTATGGATGTGCTCTTTAAGCAACAGTAAAGGACAAATAAGTGTACAAAACTATTTAAACTGGAGAAGAACACTCACCATTATATACATACACACATACATAATTGGTCGTTACAACCCTTTAGTCAGGATTACGACCTAGCTTCTCACACCACTTATATGTGTGTGTTAATTTTATACAATGAGTGGCGGGACCTACAAAATAAAGTCGACTCAAAACAGCAGAATTTTGAGAAACTGTTCATGGCAATTTTTTCAGAGTTCTTGCCAAAAATCTGCTGAGAGGAATTCGCCGAAGAAATAGTTTTTGTATTTTGTTTGATGTCTAGTCTGGGGTTTGAACCCTGGCTTTACGTCTAATAAGCCAACACACTACCTTTAATATGAAAAAGGTATCGTAATACAGCCGTAGTGTTCAAATATTGCATAAACTTAACCGTATGGAAATCCTCGGAGTCTAGTAGATAGTATGTTTGCTTATTAGGCGTGAGGCCACGGTTCAAACCCCAGGTCAGACATCTCCAACAAAACGAAATATGAAAAAATATTTCTTTGGCGACTTCCTTTCAGCAGATTTCTGGCAAAAACTATGAAAAGTTTCTTAAAAAACTCTCGTTCGGAGTCGATTTTAAACTGTAGGTCCCACCAGATAAATATAACACATACAATATGCCTAGTTTGAGAAGCTAGGTTGTAATTCTGACTGAATTGTATAAATGGCCAATTATGTATGTATGTATGTATGTATGTTAATCGTGTTTTGGTGCATTTTCTAAGGAAAATAATACAGTATTATAACCGATGGTATCCAAGGCTTTTGATCAAAATTTTAGTGGAAGTTTGCTCATATTTAGAGTAATAAGTAACGTTGAGACTTATTGAGCCAGCGAGAAACTGGGCAATGATGTCGATTTTGCCAAAAAAAAATCATCTTTTCGGATAAAGCCACACTTGGTCTTACAGAAGCTAATGCTCCCATAACGAGTGACTGTTTGGTGCGGCATGTGGAGACATCATTGGCCCATATTTCTATGAAAATGAGAACGACGCAACCATTACGGTCAATGGAGAGATCTATAGCATCATGATAACATTTCTTCTTTGTACTCGCTCTTCATGGTATTAATGTGAATGATGTTTGGTTTCAACAGGGTGGCGCAATCTGCCACCCATTCCATGCCACAATCGATTTATTGCAGCAAACGTTTGATGGCCGTTTAATTAGCCGAAATGGTGATGTCAATTGGCCACCAAGAAGCTGTAATTTGACAAAGTTGGACAATTTTCTGCTGGTCGCCGTTAAGGAAAAGTGTAATGCTGACAAACTATAGACAATTGAGCATTTGAAAGCCGACATTCGTGATACCATTGCCGAGAAACGACCCCAAAAACTAGAAAAATTACGTCGAATGAGGTACTGTGATAAAACCGCGGCAGCCGTATGAATGAAATAATATTCAATATTTAATCGGAACAATTGTAATCTACAAGAAAAAAAAATAAATTTGGCAAAATTTCATTTTCATTTTCATAGAGTAAATAAAAAATTGCTATGAAAAATTTTCTCAATATTCCATCATATAATTACAATTTCTGATTGCTCATTCGGTTAACAAACTCATCGCCTCCGATTCTCTTGTGCCGCACAATGACAAAGACATCGTTCTGTGGTCCTCGTTATTATAGCTTCTGTAGAAGTTGTTTAAAAGCATTCTAAGTACTTGAACGTGTGCACTAAGACGGTAAAGTGTCTGGTTACAACTACTGTGAGGTTTCTAAGGATGGAGTCCAGCTAGATTTATCACAAATTTTGTTCTTCTTATATTCATATCGAAACCTCTCAGCAATTGGATTCATTTTTCCATTTTTCCTTCGGAAATGAGTGATGTTTGTTTATATTTCTCCAGAGAAATGCCTATTTGGAGTATGAATTCAATTAAATTTTCCGTTGCACAACTCATTCTTATGTTGCATTATAAATAAGGTTGCTATCCCCTACCAAGTCTCGCAATTAGAATTCAATTTGTTTTCACAGAATATATTAAAGCCGCCTACATTAAATTTTTTTGTTCCGTACAATTTTTATCCTCAACTGTAACTTATTTTGCCTGAAAAACAATTGTATGCATAGGCCTACATTTTATATTTTTCTTTGAAGGTACATTTAACCCTTGTTAAATTTGGACTTTTGTATGGAAAAATAAATAAAAAAGAAAGGAGAATAAATTTTACATTAAATGTTCAAAAAAGAAAACATTTCTTCACTATAAGCGTGTAAAAATATGTTTAAAAGCAAATGGTATGAATGTGCGTCTTGTTTCTTAACTGCGGAAGACTTTTTCTTTAATTTCCCCACGGAAACGGAAATAACACCTACACACACACACGCACACACACCCATACTCTTCTGTTTATGAACGCCCCCTATTTAGGTTTTCTTATTGTTTAAGCTTCTTTACCTTTCTTCTCGTCATTACAATTTTCAAAAAGCTCGAAATTTCTTTTCTTTTCTTTCGGTTCTTATAATGTATGTATATATGTACGTTACTTATAAAATAATGTTTACTTTGTATGTGTGTGTGTATGCTGAAATAAGTTCAGAGTGGGTGTAGAGATAATCTAGTCTTACAAACCCGGTTATGGCAATTAATGTGGTACTCATTACACCCAGACACGCATTCAAAATTCTTGCCTTAAAAATTATTTTTCTTTACTACGTAACTTTTATTATTTTTTCTTTTTTATTTCATGTTTTCTTTATGACTACTGTAGTTGTTGTTGTTGTTGGTATTGTGTTGCTGTTTTCTCCTCATCTCCAAAGTTTTTTTTTACTACAAAAAGTCTTAAAGGTTGTGGCTTTTGTAATTGTGGTCGGTTGTCTAGGAATTGTTAAAGAAAATAGAATTCAATTGCTTTCATAGTTGTCAACAATTTAACCTGGGCTACAGAAATAATTGCCGGAAATCTGATTTAATTAGAAGCATACACACACATACATAGTATATAGTATGTCATTTTAATAAGAAATAATTGAAATTGTTATAATTTTTTTATGAAATTCTGAAAGAGAAAATTAAAGAAACACAAAGAAAGATTATTTGCAGGCCGATTTAAATTTCTAATTCGATTTCTGATTTAATTCTTATATTTTCGAAGTAGAATGTTCAGAGCGTCATGGCTCTTAATTAACACACGCCATGGTCGTGTGATAACCGCGTTCTATTGGCCTACAATCGAAGATTAAAAACTGTCCGGTATGGTGTTTAATCAGTGCTAGGAGCTGCACAATACAACCGTTTTAGGGTTTATTGAATGAAAAGTTGCCATAAAGAGAAATTTTACGTTTTGACGACATCAATTGCATTGCATCTTTTCCGTCTATTTCGCCAACAAGCCCATTGTGCAGATCTCCTATAAGGTTCTTGAGGCTGGGTTTAGCTCACAACAAGATAGAACTGCGGAAGTATTTGTAAAAGTCTCCTCTTCTATCGGCTCTTTCAACAAGGACATCCGAACTTGAACAGTTGATAAGTGTCATCTTGTTGAAGCAAGCCATTAACAAATTTTCTGCAGAAAATGCAAGTTAACGACAGACGTAAGGCAGAAAATGCAAATCAGCTATAAACTTGCTACAGAAAATGCAAGTTATCGACAGACGTACGGCAGAAAATGCAAATAATCTACAAACTTGCTATAGAAAATGCATGTCATCGAAAAAAACAGAAAATGCACGTTATCGAAAAACGTGCTACTATCGGCTCTTTTAACAAGGACTTCCTAACTTGAACAGTTGATAACTGATATTTTGTTGAAGCAAGTCATTAACAAACTTACTGCAGAAAATGCAAATCATCTACAAACTGCTTCAGATAATGCATGTCATCGAAAAAAAACGGAAAATGCAAGTTATCGAAAAACGTTTTATTTTGGCTCTTTCAACAGGGACTTCCTAACTTGAACAGTTAATAACTGTCATCTTGTTGAGGCAAGCCATTAACAAATTTACTGCAGAAAATGCAAATCATCGACAAACTTGCTACAGAAAATGCATGTCATCGAAGAACTTGCTACAGAAAATGCTAATTATCGAAAGAGGTTCTACAAAAAATGCAAGTTATAGATAAACTTGCCACAGAAAATGTAAGTAATCGACGAATTCACTATAGAAAATACAAATCAATTAGTCGTCAATTAATTCAGTTTATTTTTTAAGTCACAATGGATGGATAAACGATAGTACTGCAGAAAATGCAAGTCATCGATAAACTTGCCACAGAAAATGTAAGTCATCGACGAATTTACTACAGCAAATACAAATCAAATTAGTTGTCAATTAATTCAATTTATTTTTTAAGTCACAATGGACAGATAAACGATAGTACTGCAGAAAATGCAAGTCATCGATAAACTTCAGAAAATGTAAGCAATCGACGAATTCGCTTAGAAAATGCAAATCATATTAGTCGTCACTCATTCAGATTATTTTGCTAAGCCACAATGAATGGATAAACGGTAGTACTGCAGAAAATGGAAGTTATCGATAAACTTGCTACAGAAAATACAAGTAATCGACGAATTTACTACAGAAAATGTAAATCATATTAGTCGCCATTTATGGAGTTTACTTTGCTAAGTCACAATGGATGGATAAACGATGGCATGTAACAATACGTGCAAGTAATAGAATGGTTTTATCAAAATAGGTGTTCTTCTGTTAGGGCAAAGTATAGCGTTCTTCGTAAATTTACTATCGCCATAATCATGCTACCAAGTTAGGAGGCAATTTATCACAATGTGGTGGATAAATTCGTTGCCAATGGTTCTGAAACAATCGAAGAACATCCATATGTCGCAGGAATGCAATATCTTTCCTAAAAATATCTCTGCCGGTAATAGTACGCAAAAGAAACCGAAACAGTCGTTTCTGCGACGTTCAAAAGACCTCACTACACCTGTTGTAGACCGTATGGCTTGGGCCATACACCATGACATGTGTTCGCTGAGTGATCTCTGAAGCAGTTAGCAATTGACTCTAATTTTCTTCGAAAAATCATTTCCGGCCATGAGGCCGCTTTCTGAATCAAACCGTTCGTGATGGTCTAGCGAAGTTATTGGTCCATATTTCTTTGAGAAGGACGATGCCTTGGTTCTCCCTATCAATGTCACGCACTATAGTTCAACGATTACAAACTTAAGCAGACTGATAAATGTTCTTGAAGACAAATGTACATGACTTTGCCTCCTCGAAATCCCTATTACATTTATAGAACATCGTTGTTTACATTTAATATTGTGGTGTTGTTAGTGTATTTTGTTTACATTTATTCTTGTAGTATTGTTGGTGTATTTTTGTTTACTTGTTTACCATTTTTTTATGCTGGTGTTTGTTGTTATATTAAGCAGTACAATATTTCGTGTTTATAATTTTAATGTTAAGCGATGTAAAAGCAAAATATCAGTATCTAGATTTTTCCATTTTCGTAACAATACTTTGAATATATTGTATAACCGTTGAGCGCCCAGCAAAGGCCTAATGATATTTGAATTTAAATTTTTCTGCTCTTGTTTTTAACATGATTTCCAGGCCAGTTACTATTTGTGTCAAGCTGTTTAATTCAAGATTAATTTCTTTCCCAAGTTATTCAAATAACCATCAAACAATGTTTAAATATTTCAATATTCCAACATAACCATTGACCTCCCTCTCTCTCTTCTCACTCCTCTTGGTTGCTTTCCTTGTTACCTGGTAATTTAATCAAATTTTGTTTCTTTTTAACGTTAACTTCATGCCCAACTCCGCCTTACGAATGAATGTGTAAATGATGCCCAGGTATATTACGAATGAATGAATGTATAAATGAATGAATGAATGTACGAACGTATGAATGTGAGAGTTTTTGTATGTCTCCTTAGAGACAATATCAATTATTCAACATTATTTCAAGTAATGTTTTAAGCAAATAACATAATACATCTTATTCTTAAGGTATGTATGTCTTCTTTTTATGTCTTTTTGTCTTCTACTTTTGCTTTTGCTTCTTCATCTTCATTTTCTTCATCTCCTACGGTATATGTTGTCTTTTGTTGGCCATTTTATTTTCCCTCCCTATCTCCTCTATACTAACATTTCTTTCGCTTACAATTCTGTATTTTACTACTATGTCGTATATCACCTGCTTTAGTTACCGATATATTTACAGGCTTAATGGTCATAAGACATGTTACATCCCCGCCGACGTATACAGCTTTTATGTTGCGTAGTCAGTCTACTTAGAAATTTATATTTAAAACGTCTTGTCTTTACATTTCTTAGTTAATTCTTAAATTTTTGTTTTATTTTTACTTCAGTTTTTTCCTTTTTTTTTTGGAAAATTGTTTTATTTTCTTATCTCTTGGTTTATTCCCAGAAAAAGGAAATGAAAACAAAAGTAAACAACAAAAATTGGAAAGAATTTTTAAGACTTTTTAGGGGTTTCTTGACACGAACTCAACAAATGCAGATAATTTTTCAAAATAAATACGGATCAACAAGGATATGTAAACAGGTAAAAGGGTATTGAAACTGTTAGAATAAATATAAGAAGCCCTACAAATACTGAAGTCATATACAGCATGGTGAGACGCTGACGGGGATCTGAAACAAATCCCAGCCGGACTATTGCAGGGCATGTTGCGATGAGGAGGAGTTGGAGACTATCGAACATCTCCTCTGCAACTGCTCAGCCCTTGGTAGGTTGAGGTTGAGGACCCTTGGCAGGGCCTTCTTTGAGAGTTTGAATTCTGTGTCGAGAGCCGACATCAGGGCAGGGCCTGCTTTCAGTGTTTGAATTCTGTGTCGAGAGCCGACATCTCATTAGTGGCTTAGGCTGGTTGAGAGGCGCTTTATGGACGTTGTACAATGGGTCAATTCGACCTCCGGGTACTGTACTTCTCTTTATTGACAAGTACACGTCCTCTAACCTAACCTAACCTCAGAAGAAATAGAATGCCAAATACTTGGAATTGTTGGAACCTCTTGTCGTTGGCTTTTATTGAAGATAAATGGCGAGGAAAGCCAAGATAGTATTCCAGGATATTAGAGACTGAATCTACTTTTATCACAGCAGATCCACATGTACCTAAGACATCCTCTTATTAATTGTCATCAGGAGTTTCAGTCTAAAGCGATTGTAACTTTGTCAGCATTAAATATACTCTAACCAGGACCATTTTCCTCCATACTTCTCTGTTTCCTATGTGCTAATGTTGGAATTTAAAGATGGGAAGCTCTTAATGACAGGCCAGATAAGAAGGTTTTAAAAATTATTGTAAATACAACGCCTGCCATAACCTTCGCCTAGTAGGTAGTGTATCGGTTTATCAGACGTTAAACCACGATTTAAATTTTAGGTCAGATAGCTCTAACAGATAGAATCGAACTTGTGGAACACTTTGGTGTGAAAACTAGCCAAGAGGCCATCACTAGTAGTCTAGTAGGTAGTGTGTTGGCTTATTAGACATGAGGCCTTGGTGCAAATCCCAGATCAGACATCTCGAACAAAACAAAATTAAAAAAATGCTCCCTCGGCGACTTCCTCTCAGCAAATTTCTGGCAAAAACTCTGAGAGCTCCTACCACTCATATATAAAAGTAACACACACAACATAAGTGGTGTGAGAAGCTTGGTCGTAATACTGACTGAAGGGTTGTAATGTATGTTAATGTTTTGGATAGGGTTGCATCAAGAATGAAGATGAACAGCAATGGTGTACAGCCATGTTTAATTTCTTTTTGTTACTACAGCGCTGTTGCTTAGCAGCCTTTTATTTAAGATGCGATATTTAACATTCGTTGATCAGTAATACAGGTTAAAGACTTGCACCAATCTTCTGACCCTTTCACCTTCTTCATAGAGGAGGTTTACTGCTGTGTGCCACTGTTCACAACTTGATGTAAATTACAACAATTGCTTTGTTTATTATTCCTCTGTTTACACTCTTTTCATAAATAATAACAATTATTAGTCAACTGTGCGACAGATCTTTGTAGCGGAGATCTTCCAACACACCGCATCTTCGCACAAGAATGACTGAAGTTATGGCAACGTAAGCAGTCTGATGAATGTTCTTGGAGGCGAATGTTCGAGTCTTCGCTTTTTCGTGATCTCTATGAATGTAAACATCGTTGTTTCATTATTGTTGTTTGTGTATTGTTTTTACATTTATTTTTGTAGTGTTTTTTGGTATATTTTTGGTTACTTGTTTATCATTTTTCTGTTTTTATAGCCTTTGTTTATACTTTGAATGTTAAACGACGTAAAAGCAAAACATCAGTATCTAGATTTTCCATTTTCGTAACAATATCATAGCATAGTCAAAGAGAAATATTTCTTCCAAATATATGCTGCTTTAAACTCAGGAGCGACTTCGCGACACGCTGTAAATAGCCCATGTCTGAATAGTTTTAAGAATTCTTAATAAATTCTTCACAACTTCAATACTTTACAGCATCTTCAAATGCTTGTATCTCTCTTACCATTTATAGAGTACCCTTCACAGAAATGTTATCTCAAAATAAACGACACATAAACCCTTCCCCCTTACAAAAACAAAAAAAAAAAGAAAAAAAGAAAACCTACAAATTTCGACATTGTCACTTTAGCGTGTGATTATGTTTGCATTTTTAATGTCGCAAGCATTGAAAAAGAAACTCATACTCTTGAAAACAAGGCGAACATGCCAGTAATAAATATTAAAACCTAAGGATATACTACGTGTGCAAAAGGTAAGCGTGGTAGAGAGGGTATGTATCAATGTATGGGTAAAGAAATTCTTCTGCATTACTTACACATAAAATATCAAGCAAATGTTTACATATGAGGTGTTTACGTATACACAAACACTAATACAACATACAAGTACAAGTACAAAAGCACATGAATAACAGGACTTTTACACACTTACTTACTTAAGATGGTGGCGATGGTGTGTAGGTGTTTTATATGTTTAAACGTGTGTATAAAATGTGTTATTTGAGACTGTGTGCAAACAGCAAACAAACAGTAAGTAAATGTAATTGTATGTGTATGTGTGTTGTGTGTACAAAGGTAAGAGTGTGTATAAATCCACACGCTTTTATAAAAATGTGAGACAACATTTGTTGATCAAAGTCCGTGTATGTGTATACGAGTGATTGTGGGTGTGTATGTGTCAATGAGCGTGTTTGCCCCTTAGTGTGTAAGTGTAAATGTAAACGTGTTATATGGCATCCCTGGTGGCATTTATTAATGGCACAAAGTTTTAATGAGAATGTGCATATTTAATTGCAACAAAAACTTAATTTTATATACGTATTTAACATTATATGTACATATATCTGTATATGTCTGTATAGTATATGTATATATTATATACCATATTCATCTTATAAGGAAGCTGTTAAATATATAATAATATTAATTAAAATATTCGTATTAATTTTTCTCATCTTTTTTCGTCTGCTTATATGCGCTGACGTTGTTTTTTGTTTTCTTTTTTTAATTTTTCTTAACAAAGATTATAGAAATCCAAATGAAATTATTTTTTGATTAAATGTTGTCACACAACAAACATAATTTAATTATTTTTAATTGAATTCAAAATTTTTGATTGACTCAATAGCTGGAGTCAAATGGCGTTAAAATTCAAAGCAACAGAGCACTATGTCGCATTTACCATGAAAAGCTGGCCAGAAAGGCAAAAATGAATTTAGGGAAATTTAAGAAACTGAGTTTGCAGTTCGATAGACAACGAAATTTTAGTGAATTTCCACGACTTTAAGTTGAGATTTGTAGATTTGAGACGATGTCAAAGTCAGGAAAGTGAAGTAAATTAAATGGGTTTTTTTTGTTCTTTTGAAATTTTAATAGGTTTATATGATATTTTTTTGTGGCTAAACGAATAGAGGTTTTATATTGATTTTTTTTCTTTGAAAGCTATGAGCAACTGCTACTTTCAGTTTTTTTTATATATACATATATCTCATATATTAAGGTTAAAATTATTCGTTGAAAATTTAAAAATAATAAAAATTTCACATTTTTTTACCCTACCCAACAAAAAAGATAAGGATTTTAAAGGTGAAAGTAGTTTCTAGTAGTTTAATGTTATATACCACATGAAAATATGAACTCTACATTCAGGAACTAAAAAAAAAGTTTGCGCAAATTTGCGCACTTTTTTTTGAAAAATTAAAAAAATTACACGCAGTGTAATAAAGCCATAGGCAATAAAGCCATATGGCGTAAGAATTATGCGAGGAAATTCAGTAGAAGCGATACCAATCGAAATGTCCTGAATAGGTTACTTTTAAGCAGTGACCCTTTTATAAGCTGCAGTATACAAAAATCGCGAAGGAATAGAAAAGCATTTTCATCAGACACTATTAAATTACTCCTTCCTGACATTATGAATAAATATTATCATAGAATTTTAAAAACTTAATTACATATGTAAAGGGTGTTTTTTATAAAGGTATAGAACTTTAAGTTGGCGTTACTTTTCAAGATGGTGAACGATTTAACAGCTGTCAAGTGATTTATTCTCAGTTTGGTTTGGCAATTCATCATGAATAGACTCACGCCTGAACAACGCTTGCAAATAGTGCAATTTTATTTCGAAAATAATGGTTCTGTGCGGAAAAAATATCGCGCACTACGTCCATTTTATCGTCGACAAAATCGTCCATCAGAGCAGTTAATTCGATTAACCATGGAACGTTTTCGCACCACGTTTACTCTTATTGATAACTCGCATCCCCAGAGACGCTGTACGGTGCGTACAGAAGAAGCTATTGCTGCTGTAGAGCGTAGCATTGAGGAAGACCCGAATGAGTCCATCCGCCATCGAGCACAGGAATTGGATCTGTGTCCATCCACTTTATGGAAGATTTTGCGGAAGGATCTTGGTTTGCGTGCTTACAAAATCCAACTCGTGCAAGAATTGAAGCCAAACGATCATCAAGTAAGGCATAGATTCGTTGAATGGGCCCAAAACGAGATTACCGTTGTTCCCGATTTTCATAAGCGAATTTTGTTTAGCGATGAAGCGCACTTCTGGTTGATTGGCTACGTCAACAAACAAAACTGCCGCATTTGGAGTGAAGGTAATCCTCAAGTGTATGTGGAAACACCGTTACATCCAGAAAAACTGACTGTTTGGTGCGCTTTATGGGCTAGTGGAATCATTGGTCCGTACTTTTTCAAAAACGATGGTGGTCAGAACGTTACAGTCAATGGTGATCGGTATAGAGCCATGATTACTAACTTTTTCATTCCTGAATTGAATAACCATGATGTCCAGGAGATGTGGTTTCAACAAGACGGCGCAACATGTCACACAGCTCGTGCCACAATAGATTTATTGAAAGACACGTTTGGTGACCGCCTAATTTCACGTTTTGGACCTGTGAATTGGCCTCCAAGATCTTGTGATTTAACACCGCTAGACTACTTTCTGTGGGGCAATGTAAAGTCATTGGTCTATGCGGTAAAGCCACAAACGCTTGACCATTTGGAAGACAACATTCGCCGTATTATTGCCGATATACGGCCACAAATGGTGGAAAAAGTCATCGAAAATTGGACGTCCAGATTGGACTACATCCGCGCCAGCCGTGGCGGTCATATGACAGAAATCATATTTAAAATGTAATGCCACAAGATTATCTTTAGGATAAATAAAATTCATGTCAATCGAATAATCCATCGTTGTTTTATTGCAACTTAAAGTTCTGTACCTCTATAAAAAACACTATCGACTATTATAACAATATGAGATGTATGTTTGATTTTCTTAATGGACCGTATGTGGTACCTAGGGGCACTTATGATCCGATCATAATAAAATGTGATATTTCCTTAAGGGGCCATATTTTGGACCAAGTTGCAATTATGGACCGACCATAACAAAATTTGGTAATATGATTTAGATTTACAAAATACTCCTTTCATCACGATACCGATGTTTTTAATCCATTTATAAACGCAAACGTGAATTTCTAAAGGGGACTTTATATGGGGACCAGGGTTAAATGTGATCCGATTTTCACCAAACTTTACACCATGATTTCTTAGTACACAGAACTGATCCATGCTAAATTTTGTCATGATTGTTGCATAATTATGTGTAAATAAGTGCAATTTCGAGGGGAATTTGTATGAGGGCTGGGCGAAGTCACACACCGATTTGAACCAAAATCAGTTGAGTTCATCCTTGGGCCTAATTATCACTAACACTATCAAAAAATTCCAGACATTAACTCATAAAACACTTCTATTAATTTTGGCCAGATTTTCAGTGTAAATGCCACATAGTGCGACGTAAGTCTTCGTATATATTCGACATTTGGAAGTCATTATTAGTAAAATAATATTTCAAAGACTTAATTTCATCCAATTTATAAAGAAACCGTAAAAAGTAATTTTTCAATATTTAAATTGGGTATTACAACGGAGATGAATGGCCACATGAACAAACTAAATCGTTGAATTTGAAACGATATGAATCCACATGAGATAGAAGAGAGTTCTATGCGTCCCGAAAAAGTTGCTGTTTGCTCTAAACTTTTAGGCAGGCCGCCTAATCGATCAATATATATTAGAGAATGATGTTTGCCAGGCTATTACAGTCAAAGGCGAGCACTTTAGATCGAACGTTACAGACTTTTTTCAGCCTGAACTGGATAATTTGGACATCAATGACATACGGTTTCAACAGCATGGCACTACGTGCCATACAGATTATGCCAGCTCTGATATTCTGAACGAGAGATTTGAAGATATCGTCTCCTCAAGTCAATTTCATATAAACCGCCAACGTCCAATTTTTTTCGGGCTGAAGCGGATGAAGTCACCGTAGTCTGGTAGAGAGTACGATTCCGAACGACAGATTTTTGAGAAACCGCCGAAGAAATACGTTTTGTATTTGTGTTTTGATGTCTGGCCTGGTGCTCGAACCCTGGCTTTACGTCTAATAAGCCAACACAAACCTCTGAGAGCAAATAAAATTGCCATGAAAGTTTCTCAAAAAAATCTGTCGTTCGGAATCCACTTTAAAATGTAGATCCCACCACTCATGTATAAAAATTAACGCACACAACAAAAGTTGTGTGAGAAACTAGGTCGTAATCCTGACTAAAGGGTTGTAATGACCAATTATGAGTATAATACAAACTGAATGACGATGTAATTTAAAGCTCTCTGTTGTATTGGAAAATTCCTCGGAAACTGCTACATTTTCCAATGGAAAATATTTGGCAAATGAAAAACTCATTCCAAACTCGAAAACCCCTTAACCGTAAAGCATACCTTAGCATTTTTTTTTTAAGAAATTAAAACTCTACGCCATACTTTTTTAAATTTCAATATAAAAATGGAAATTGTCCGTCCCATTATCTGAATTTTTTTGACTCCATAACCCCCATTCGTATGATAAATTTTTATTTCACTCGTTCTAATCAATATCACTCATACGTACAGTAGCTCAATAGATGTGGAGTAGTGCATTAAGAAAATTTAATTTAAAAACATCAAACAAGCAATGAATTCGTTTTTCATTATTGTTACAAATTTTAAATATGCTTTTAAGTAATAAATTAATAAGAATTAAAAGATGAGAAATAAGACGACTATGTAATCAAAAAGTAATATGAGTTATTAAAAGAAAAGGAAAATTATAAGGCTTTTATATGCACAATAAATACATACAATACAATACAATGTCGGTCTTAATGTTTGTCTTTCTTTTTCAAGGAATTATGCCATAAAGAAACTAATGAAGCATTAGGCATATTATGCTTTTTTATATGTACCCCTCACTTCTCCCTCGCAAACACCCCCCCCCCCCCCCCTCCAACAACCTGGGCAATTGTGTCATTGTATTCCTTTGAAAGAAATATGTGTTAAATTTGTTTTTTTTCTTTTATAATTTACAGAAAGATTTCAAAATAAAATAATTGTCTGTGTTACTTACACAAAAAGGAAAAATTAGAATGGAAATAAATTACAAATAAAAGAAATCGAAAATATAGAAAAGATTATTAAATACGATTCTCTTTTTTTTAAGTAATTAATCAGCTTAAAATTAATGGATAAATATTTAAAAAATTTCAATTCAAAGATCATTCAAAAGATGAATGGATTGCAATAATAAAGTAAGACTATGTTAATAATGAAAGCATTAAATTAATTAAATTTAGTGTTTTTAATACGATTCAAAGCAGTAGGTTATTTAAAAATATAAAAGCAATAAACTGAACCAAAAGCCTTTGCATAAGGTTTCCATAATTCACATATATCCTTCAGTTGGGATTACATATGGGTTCCTGGACGTGAAATATAGAAAGCAAACAACAAAACTTATGCACTTGCAAAGTCTGACAAGTGTCTCAAATGCCGTTTGGAGCCAAATTGAATTGTAAGTCCGGCCACTAATGGATAAAATTAACGCATACAACATGAGTGATGTGAGAAACTTGGTCGTCAGGGTTTGCAATGACCCATTAGGAAAGTAAGTTGTAGGAATATGTATCATCGGTATTAGAATGGGACCTTATAGGACCCAGGTTAGGTTAGGTTAGGTTAGAGGACGTGTACTTTTCAATAAAGACAAATACAGTACCCGGAGGTCGAATTGACCCATTGTACAACGTCCTTACATAAGGAAGGATAATAGAGGGATAAAGAGTTGAGGATGTAGGAAAGGGTAGAATGGGAAGTGGAGGAATTACACAGATAAGATACAACAAAAAGGAGAGAGAGTGAACACTGATGAAGCCCTAGCGCCTCTCAACCAGCCTAAGCTACTAATGAATCTGTGGAGAGCCTTGATGTCGGCTCTCGACACAGACTTCAAACTCTCAAAGAGGCCCTGCCAAGGGTCCTCAACCTCAACCTGCCAAGGGCTGGGCAGTTGCAGAGGAGGTGTTCGATAGTCTCCAACTCTTCCTCATCGCTACATGCCCTGCAATAGTCCGGCTGGGATCTATTCCAGATCTCCGTCAGCGACCTAATCTCGCAGTGCCCCGTGATAAAATCGACAACCAACCTTAAGCTGACCTTATCCAAGCCCAGCAGCCAACCTGTTCTCCTATTGTCCACAGCAGGCCATAGACATCTAGAGAAAAAACAACCCGATCCGTTCTCCCAACGCCTCTGCTTTTCCTCCCTGACCCATCCATTGATGAGGCCGTAGAGGTGACAGACTGGGGGGTCAGGACGAACTATCAAATCGCCCCCAGAAAACGAATCTAACCAGTATTCCGCTATGACCCGCCCACTCGCGAACGAGCTGTGATTTGCGCCAAACCGACGCAATGGCCCTAAGGGCAGCCTGACTGTCAACGAAGATCATGTAAGATATCGAATCCGAAGCTGAACCACCGCTATGGCCCCAATAGCCTTCAAGATTGCAAAAATCTCCGCCTTAAAGAGCCAAAGGACCCAAGTAAATTAAGTTCTTTGAGGCGGTTGCCAATTCAAACTAACCCAAGCGTTTTCCAAACTATTTTGAAAGATTATGACACACAATAAGAATAAACTCAATTGTCTAGCAGAAAAGTGTAATGCAGCATAGCATATAGTATTTGCAGTTCCACCCATACTGATTACAAGAAATTACTAGAACTGATTGCATGGACTAGCTACTTGAGAAAAATTCTGTAAAACGGATATAGGAAGGATTTTCTGGAGGAAAGTCTAGCTTAAAATTTTGCAATGGAATGATACGTAAGTTGAAGGGGAAAAGACCTTCAAGCTGGCATAACAATTCGTATACATGCAAGCCATCATGTCGAGTGCTGTAGTGATATGATTTATGGCTTCAGTTGCTTCTTATCCTCCATAGGCTGTCATACGTTGAAAGTGCTACCGCAAATAGAACTCATATCTTAATCGATTGGATAAATGGTATTGTTTCAGATATCCTTGCAGCGGCTTTCCCTATTACGATGCATTTTTTTGTCAAAAATTACAACAAATTAAAGTTTTATGGTTTTAAAACCAATGCAATGAACCCTTCCAACATATTTATTTTTCTTTATATTTCTGGAAATAAAAGAATGACACTTAAAATGTATATAAAAGCTTTACTATTTATAACACTTGCAAAAAAAAAGGGATTGGCCCGCATATTTTTCTGCATTTTTTCTCTGGTGCACACATCACTGGTCCATCAAACTTATCGCTGGCAGTAAAGGTTTTAATCTTCCCCTTATTTTTTTTTTTTTTTTGTAAAGCGAATTGTATAACATAAATAATTTCATTTTACTTCCGGTCTGTCTGTTCAGCAAAATGTCCATAAATACCTACACAAACATATACACACCCACGAGGGCTTTATGCATAACCCCATTAAAGTGATCTCTCGCTCTCTGATATGGCGGGCCATTATAAAAAGTTCAAAAATATAGTCAACGTTGACAATGTTGATGTTGTTGTTTGATGATGGGTGTTGATTATGTTTGCCTGGTATTGGTACTCGGTGTTTTATATGTGGTGGTGGTGGTTGTTAAGTAAGCCTTAAAAAAAAACAGCGCGTTAACCCAAACTTAGTTGAGTTATTCTATTATTTTCTCTCTTTTTTTATTTGACTTCTTTTTTTAGAGGAAACACAATGATCACATTCATGTATATGTATACAGAATGCAACTGAAAGCTGAAACATTACTTCCGCTGTGTGCGGCAGCATCAACGAATTTATTGCAACTCTATCTACGTGCAATATTGTATGAATTTGTGGCACTCTAAGGAAAAAATAGAAAAAAAAGAACTGAAAATATATTCCAGTTTATATTTGTTATGACACTTTTTTTATTTATTTTGCTTTAAGTAAGGCAAAGAGTTTAAAATGGCGAATTTTTATAAGCGATATTACGAGGGAATTAAAGCAGTTATTACTTGGGTGTTGTCCTGGACAGCAACCTGAACTGGAAACGAAATACCGAGGAATGAATGAAGAAGGGACTGAATGTTTTCTACCAGTGTATTAACTCCATAGGTAAGAGCTGGGATCTTCCGCCTAGGGCCATTTGCTGGATATATCTGGCGATTGTTAGACCGGTTATTACTTATGGCTGCGTTGTTTAGTGGTGTGCCTTGCTGGGGTTTTCTGTAGGGAACTCGGTCCTGAACTCCACTTCAGGTTGAATGATGACTGCAGCATTTTTCAGGCGGAAATTTTCGCAATTTTGAAGGCTATTGAGGCCACAGTTGGTGGCCCAGCATCGGATTCGGAATCATACATGACCTTCGTTGACAGTCAGGCTGCCCTTAGGGCCATTGCGTCGGTTTGGTGCAAATCACGGCTCTTTCGCGAGTGCAAGGAGTAGTTGAGGACTTTTGGACTGGACTGCATCCGTCAGTGCTGGGTTCCGGGTCATAGCGGAATACTGGGCAATGAGACGGCGGATGCCCTCGCTAGGTTAGGTTCGCTTTCTGCATCCTGAACTCCCAGGCTGTCACCTCTACGGCCTCATCAATGGATGGGTCAGGGAGGAAGGGCAGAGGCGTTGGAGGAACGGATCGAGTTGTTTTGTCTCTAGATGTCTATGGCCTGCTGTGGACAATAAGAGTACAGGTTGGCTGCTGGGCTTGGATAAGGCCAGCTTAAGATTGGTTGTCGCTTTTATCACGGGGCACTGCGAGATTAGGTCGCTGACAGGGATCTGGAACAGATCCCAGCCGGACTATTGCAGGGCATGTTGCGATGAGGAGGAGTTGGAGACTATCGAACACCTCCTCTCTAACTGCCTAGCACTTGGTAGGTTGAGGTTGAAGACCCTTGGCAGGGTCTTCTTTGTGAGTTTGAATTCTGTGTCGAGAGCCGACCAATTTAAGGCTCCCCACAGATTCATTAGTGGCATAGGCTGGTTGAGAGGCGCTAGGGCTTCATCAGTGTATTCGCGCTTTTTGTTGTGTCTTATCTGTGTAATTCCCCCACTTCCCATTCTCCCCTTTCCTACATCCTCTCCTTTTTATCCTTTTGTTATCCTTCCCTCTGTAAGGACGTTGTACAATGGGTCAATTCGACCTCCGGGTACTGTACTTGTCTTTATTGACAAACTTCTCATGTTGTGTGTATTAATTTGATCCATAAGTGGCGAGATCTATTGTTTAATTTCGACTCTTAAGGACAGGTTTGAGAAACTGAAAGAAAGCCGGCAAATTTCGTTTTGTTCGAGATGACTAAGCTGACAGCTTGTCGTTAAAAAAAACACTAGACTGCGGCGACACATTTTATGTTTATTAACCTTTATTTTCACAGGTTTTACACAATTATCTAGCTGGCAAATATGGTTCTGCAGGTATTGAGATACTTTGTGAAGCTTCGTAAGCCTTCTTATAAAAGGAATGTCATTTGCTAAGTTAGAAGTGGCATGACGTATCTGATACCTCAAAAGTTCCTAGACTACCATATGGATGGTGGTACTGGTATTAAATTCCTTAGACTTTTAGTTAAACTTGACATACAAAAGATACATGCTAAAATTTTGCCGCTGTCGGACTATTAGTTTGTGGTGTAAAGAATTAGGAGTGAAGCAAGAATTACTGCTAAGTCAAGGCTTGGTTTTGTAATCATTATTAGGAAATTGCAACAATAAAATCAGGTGTTGTGATGTAGCTTGTTAAGTTTTTTATAGGCGGAATGCAAACAGAGGGTACTGCCTGCTGTGAACACTCCTAAGAGGCTTTTATTGAAGAAAGATATCAAAAAATTCCTTAAAATAATTTTGAATGACGTCAAAGTGAAATTGATCAAAATAATTAAGGCTTTAAGGATGTCAAAGTAATGCATAGATTGAGCATATCGTACAATAAATATCGTAAATAAATATGAAAGCAAAAATTCTCCTTGAAATGGATGCCACGCGAGCTCACAATTACCCACAATTATATTGTATGAACGAATAGGTGATGTTGAGTAGTGTATGAAGCGACTGCAACAAAAATTTGTCCACATAAACAGCGACGAAGTCGCCGTAATCTAATAGGTAGTGGGTTGACTTATTAGATGTAAAGCCTCAAGCTCAAGCCCCAGGTCTGTCATCAAAACGAAAATATGAAAAAAATATTTCCTCGGCGACTTCCTCTCAACAGATTTCTGGCAAAAACTCTGGGAGTTATTAAAATTCCCATGAAAAGTTTCTCAAAAAAAATCTGTTGTTCGGAGTCGACTTTAAACTGTAGGGGAACTGCTCATGTATAAAATTAACACACACAACATTGGTGGTGTGAGAAATTACATCTTAATCCTGACTGAAGGGTTGTAAGGACCAATTATAGATGTAAACAGCGAAGATATTTTCGCCAGATATTTCGTTTCATCGTTCGATCAATCGTTTACTATACCAGTGGACTCGAAATTGCGAATAGTGTATGAGCTGGAAGATTATGAAGATCGTATAATAGACAAAGCTCGCTCTACGTTACTTGAACAGAACACCCAGTTTTATAAAAGTAATTTTACTAGTTGCACGTAATGTTGAATCGTCCATAGTGATTTGGCAGAATAGATTTTTTGAATGGCAACTAAATTCACTGATTAGCTTCAACAAGATGGCTATTATTAAATGTCGAATTTCGCAAGTATCTGTGGGAAAACCTGAGAGTATTTATGTAGTGTGGAAGGCCTGCCAATTACGAATATTGATCGTATAACAACGGAAGAGGGAGTGCTAGTTAAATTTTCACTAAAAAAAATGGTGAATGTGGCCGCATTACGAGCATATCGGGGATATTGTTGTTGTTATAATCGACCTAATAGGCAAGGCTTCAACAAGATTTTAAATAAATCTTGAAGAATTTGAAGCGTTACTGATGCGATCAGGCCTGTGCATTATTGAAATTTAGGTATTGCCGAAGCTACCGAATATACTACGCTACTGTATCCAAATTTTTTAATTCTTTTGGATTACTTTGGATTTGGGTTTCATCCTTCATCCATATACAGTCCAATTTATTGGGCAGGATTTTTTTTTTTAAATTTCCTCTAAAGAATCGTTACCTTATATTCAAAATAGTATGGCGGTATGATAACTTTTTTATTTCTTTTTTGCTCTGCAATTGACTTCAACAAGATGGTATGGAAACGTAGTTCTTTTTTTCTCATTCTTCCAGATAAGACCTATGGAATCCATGTCTTTTTTATTTCTATTTCCACATCCTTTTTGTTTTTATTGCACTTGTTTGAAAAATCACAAATCGCACTGCTATAAGCCATAAATTTAAATCATTTGTAAATAAAATTTTATTTTTTGGTAAAAATGTTTCCATTTCAATCGTAAAAATCATTTTTGAACATGCAACAGCAATCTCAAATGCGCAATGTATCCCTTTTGCCCTTAAAAGTAGGCTCCAAATTTTTTTCTTTTCTTTTTTAATTTGGTTCTTGCACTTACACAGACACAATTATTCATCATAAGCACCCATTTTCATTTTTCCGCTTTTTGATGTCAACGCATATTGCAATCGTTAGAAAAAAAGAACATGAAGAAATATTGTCAGTACAACTTTTAAGCCACCTCTCTCTATTATTATAAATATTATGGACCACGAATACCTCACACACTGTTGATATGATGGGTGTGTGTTTGTAGGAATTTTTTTTGTTTTGTTTTTAATTTACGTTGCAACAAATATTTCCTATTTGACAGTGTCTGAAAATAATAAAAATTCTCTGTAGTGGACAGACTTTAATACGAAACCCCACAAAAAAAATTTTTTCAACAAACAGCACAAAAAAATAAAAGAAATATAACAACACGAGCCCATACTCTGTCCATTTATTTCAATACTCCGCATTCGTCATTTCTATGAAAAAAAATTTAAAAAAAACGGAAATGTGACCATAAAAGCGGATGCAAACATGTTTTAACTGTGATGGGCGTATATTACATGGGCATCTACTTTGACAGTTTCTGTTATTTTGTAGAAACATTTGAATTAAAAAAAAGGTTCAAATTATAAAATGCTATAAGTACTTTTTAAAGCTTAAATAGTACCTAAATATCCCCCTTATGAATTCGTATTTTATTCACTAAAAGTTTCATATGCTTTACCTGCGTATTGGCAGTAACTTTACAGAGAGTATCAATAAAACTAAAATGGAATCTTATTGCTCATTTGAGCACAAGTCACTAGCTTTTCCTATAAATAATAAAATATTAACGTACTTCTCTCATTTTACGATAGGCATAATCGTCTTTCCGAGAGCGTCTTACAGTCACTCCCAAGAACTTGGCTTTGAGAAGATCTGAACTTGGAGAATTTTTGTCTTGGCTTAGACCTGCACCCAAGCGAAATACAACCAACCCAGGAAATGAAGCTAACTGACTACAGACAACCACAAATGTTCGCTGAATGATCTCTGGGGCAGTTGAAAACAGAACCCAATTTTCATCGACCAAAATCATCTTCAGCAATGACGTCATTTTTTGGATGAATAGGTACGTGAACAAACATCATTGCCAAATTTTGGACAATCCATATGAGTCAACTCCCATATCGAAAATATCACCATTTTGTGTAGATTTCAGGATTGCAGTGTAATCGACCAGTATTACCTTCATATCTATGTTGGCCAGACCATCACTATCAACAGGGAGTACTTTAGGTCGATGGTTGCTTACATATGTGTACACATAATTGGTCGTTACAATCTTTTTGTCAGGATTACGTCCTTAATTCTCACACTACTCATGTTATGTGTGTTAATTTGATATATGAGTGACGGAACCTACAGTTTAAAGTTAACTGTGAACAACAAATTTTTGAGAAACTTTTCATGGCAAATTTTATTTACTCTCAGCAGTTTTGCCAGAAATCTGCTGAGAGGAAGTCGTCGAAAAAATCTTTATTCATACTTCGTTTTGATGTCTCGCCTGGGGTTTAATACATGGCCCTACCTCTAATAAACCGACACACAACCACTAGACTACGAAGACTTAAGGTCGATGGTTATCAACTTTTTTTGGCCTGAATTGGGTAATCTGGGCAACAACGACGTGCGGTTTTAACAAATCCCACAACACATTGGATATTCTGCACTAGTGGTTTGCGGATGTGAATGCGATGTGGACTGATCACCGAGATTTTACGTTATGACCCAGTTAGACTTTTTTGTAATGTTTTCTTAAGTTGAAGGCATGTTCGAATAACCCACCAATTATAGTGGTCCTTAAAGCCAATATAGCATAACCCAAGCTATCACTCAAATTTAGCGTGATTTATTCGCTTGAATCATGGAAAATTCGAAAATTTCGGAGAAGTTACACCCAGAGAAGCTATGGCGGACATTTAACCGGTGTTCTAGCATGTAGTATGCTGACTTATTAGACATGGGACCACGGTTCAAACCTTAGGCCAGACCTCTCAAGCAAAAACGAAATAAGAAAAAATATTTCTTCTGCGATTCCCTCTCAGCGGATTTCTGGCAACAAGTTTGAGAGTAAATAAAATCGCCATGAAAAGTTTCTCAAAAAAATCTGTCGTTCAGAGTCGACTTTAAATTGCAGGTCCCGCCATTCATGTATAAAATAAATACGCATAACATAAGTGGTGTGAGAAGCTAGTTTGTAATCCTGACTATTATTCCATACATAATGACATCAAAAGGTCTTTCAAATGAATAAAAAATTCGATGATATTTCACAAGCACTTTATTTTTGCTTCAATTTTCAGATCGGAAGCGTTTAATGGAAGACCTGATTAATACTATATCAAACTAATTGCTGTAATAAATAGATTACACGTCAGTTAAAAGATATTTAACAACTGACAGATTTGCCCAAACAGGCAGTGTAGAACTCACTAAATTGATAAGACAATCTCGCGCATACCTCCTACTCCTTCTCTTCATGTTATATTTACTACTCCTACCTATACACTAACCTGCTATTATTCCTTGCTTACCAGTAATATTTAATTTTGTTTTAATGCCTTAACAATCATACGCCACCGTTAACCTGGCAATGTTAATGAAATTTTTATGTTCCATTAAGTGTTGCTTGTTGCCCAAGCCAAAAATTAAATTTAAATATTTTATAACATTGTTGTACAATAACAATTACAGCGAAAACAAAAGAGAAAAAAACATAAAAGATAAACAAGCTGCCTGCCAATTATGGCATAACATTGATAAGTTAATTTAACAGATTCGAAGACATTAAAACGAACTCCTTGTTATTGCCACTTTCCAAGAAAATCAAATTGAAAATGAAAATAAAAAGGAAATTTTCCAAACAATTTCTTCTTGTGATTATTTCTAATGTTTCTGTATACGAGTTGGTTTTTGTTACGTTTACAGGTAATGAATAAATTATTATGAAAAATTGTTTGCAAATACAATACATTGAAGTGAAGGGAAGTTTCCATCACCACCACCTCCTCCACTAATACCAAAAATTAACAAGAATTTTGAATTACAACACACGCCGGTTTTTGTCTTACCGGGAATGTTAAAATTGCTTTCCTTTCGAAGCAGATATTTAATTAATTTTTTTTTTTGGAACTCTGATAGCAATTTCAATTCAAGAAAGTCTACATATTCTTACGAAAATGGAAATGGTGTAATATCGTTTAACATTAAAACGATAAACAAAATGTAAGAGAATTAATTAAACTTTAAGATCCTCATGATCAAGTAAAAGAACACTTTAAGATTTTACACTCTAGATTTTATTCTTTTTATTTAAAAATATTTATTTTAAATTTATAATTTTACTTTATGTTCATGAGGATATTTATTTTTTACTTTATTTAAAATTCACACATAATTTAACTTTTAAAAATAAGTCCGCTTCTTGCGGAAGATAAAATTGAACTGTCCTAATTTACATTTTCTAACTCTTACAAAAGCTGTTTGAGATCGACTTATACAAATAATATTTCCAATGCCCTTGAATTTACTTCTTGTAATAAAAGGAATTAACCGTTAGGTATTTTAAACATTTCTAGTAAACAAATGAGAATATAAAAAGGAATAAGTAAAAGTAATCTTGGAGACTTAAAACTTTTGTAGGGTTTGCGGTCAATGTTTTTTCATAGTAATAGGTTGTGAGAAAAATCCCGAACATTCTCCCCCACGAAGAACGGTTGTTCTTAAGCAGCAAGATCCTTGTCATCATTGTTTATATCATTAGATGGTAAAAGACAAATTTTTGATATAGGGCGCTTTATGTATTTACCATTGCAATAAAGTGTTACTACTCGTACCATTCCGTCTGAACCAGGATGTATAGCTTCAACCTTGGCAAGTGGCCACTGACCTGGAATACTTTTCTCATGAAGAAGAAGAACTATGTCACCTATTTTTATATTTCTTTCGACTCTATTCCACTTTGGTCGTGCTTGAAGGCGACATAAGTATTCTTTGTTCCAGCGATTCCAAAAGTGTTGCTTGAGATGTTCAACCAATTTCCAACGACTTAAACGATCAACATTAGTATCAAGTAAATCATCATCGGGGATGCAATTTGTTGGTTCTCCAATGAGAAAATGTGCTGGTGTTAGTACATCAACATCTGCAGGATCGGTAGATAGTTGACATAAGGGTCTGGAGTTCAGGCAGCTCTCAATTTGTGCCAAGAGGGTACTTAACTCTTCATACGTAAGTATGCGATCTTTCATTATGCGCCGCAAATGATACTTCGTTGATTTTACACCCGCCTCCCAGAGTCCTCCAAAATGTGGTGAGGCTGGAGGAATAAAATGCCATGTTGTACCCTGATTTGCAAGAGTTTCAGCGAGGTGTTCGGGAAGGGACCTTATTTCGATGATAAAGGACTTGAAGTTCTTTGTTCGCACCCACGAAATTGGTACCACAGTCGGAGTACAAATCTGTGCATAAACCTCTACGTGCAGTAAATCGTCGAAATGCAGCCAGAAAGGAGTCTACGCTAAGACTTGTGACTGCTTCTAAATGTATCGCCTTCGTAGTCATACAGATGAATAGAGATATATAGCCTTTGGATGTAGATGCTGTTCGTAAAGATGAAGTTTTTATATTGATGGGCCCAGCATAGTCCAATCCACTATGTTTGAACGCTCGAGTGGGCTGCAGGCGAACTGATGGAAGGTTACCCATAAGCTGCTGGCAGGATTGGGCTTTATATTTAAGGCATACCGTGCATTCACGTTGCACGCGTTTAGCTAAGTTTCGAGCTGACACTATCCAGTAGTTACGAGAAACGTAAGACTGCATAAGCTGGAGGCTTCCATGATACGTTTTCAAATGAGCATCTAAAAATATATGAAAAGATAGGGGATTCTGTTTTGACAACAAAATCGGGTGTTTAGTGTTGTAGGCAATAGGAGCATTCGATATTCTACCACCAACTCGTAGAATTCCCGTTTTATCCAAAAATGGGGAAAATTTAACTAGATTGCTTTGATTGGAAATCCTATTTCCCAATTTAAGCGTTTTGATTTCATCTCGAAAAGACACCTCCTGTGTTAGTTTGATTAGTAAATATAATGTTTCCTTAAGCTCATATGTTTTAAGATAACCAACTTCTCTTTTGCCTTGTTTTAATTTGATATTATTGTAGAAACGGAATACATATGACGTCACACGTATCAATACAGATAGCTTTGAAAATCTTTTAAGTATTTCTGGATATGCAGTAATTTCTTTTGTTTTTGAAATGTGAGCAGATACGTTAGTGCTGATTATTTCTTCTCGAAATATTTGGTTCGGGCAAGTAGGCCAAGAATCAGATGTACTTTGTAGCCATTGTGGTCCCTTCCACCACAATTCATGATTTACTAGTTGCTCAGGCATTAAACCTCTAGACGCACAGTCTGCTGGATTATCTGTGGTCGGTACGTACCTCCAATCATTAACGTTAGATAAAGTTTTAATCACTGCGACTCGATTTGCCACGTAGACTTCCAACCGTGTTGATTTATTTTTCAGCCACGCAAGAACAATAGTACTATCCGTCCAGTATACAATTCTGTCGATTTTAAAATCCACGCTGGCTTTTATCTTTGCCACCAATTTAGCCATGAGGGTTGCAGCATTTAATTCTAACCGAGGTATTGTTTCACCTTTCAATGGGACCACCTTTGTTTTTGCCTGTAATAAGTTTACTAATACCTCACCTAATCCATTTGTCACACGAGCATAAACGACGGCCGCAAAAGCTACTTTAGATGCATCGCTGAAGGCATGGAGTTCAGCAGTGCAGTTACTAGACTGGCAACCAATCCATCGTGGGATTCTTATCTCCTCAAGAACCTTTAATTTAGTTCGAAAATGAACCCATTCATGCTGTATTTCTTCTGGTAGAATATCTTTCCAGTCAAGATTTAGTTTCCACAATTTTTGAAAGATTATTTTCGCTATTACAGTCGTAGCGGACAGCCAACCTAAGGGATCAAACAATTTAGACGCTTCTGAAAGCAAACTACTCTTAGTTATTTGTTCGGAAAATGTAAAGTTAATAGAGAAACAGAAGTAATCGTTATAAGTATTCCAATTTATACCGAGTGCCTTTGACATATTGGGTTGGTAAATAGAAAATGAATTTTTAATTTCCCTATCTTCTTCAGGAACTATCTTCATGAGCTCCAACGAATTTGAGTTCCACTTCCTTAAATGAAATCCTCCTGATTTTAGAAGTGTCGAAAGTTGTTTTTGTAGCTTAATAGCCTCTTGTAGAGTATCCGCTCCTGATATCACGTCATCCACGTAAGTGTCTGTTCGAAGTATTTGACTAGCTTCGGGAAAGTTGGCTTCTTCATCCTCTGCTAGTTGCTGCAGTACTCTAATTGCTAGATAAGGCGCAGAAGTTGTGCCGTATGTCACTGTTCGAAGCGCATATACACATATTTTATTTGTAGTATTTCTCCAAAGAATGCATTGAAAATGCTGGTGTTCAGGAGACACGTTTATTTGCCTGAACATTTTCTCCAGGTCTGCTGTAAATGCAACAGAATGTTTCCTCCAGCGTGTGATGATTGTAGGCAGATCGTTTTGTAATGCAGGGCCTGCAGATAATTCTTCGTTAATAGAAGTTTGAGGTGGCCTACGATTTCCTCCATCGAACACAACACGCAATTTTGTTGTTGAACTGCTCTCTCTAAGCACTCCATGATGAGGAAAGAAATATGCGTTATCAGGTATAGCTTTTGGGTACTCACCAAGATTAGTCATATGATTAAGGACTTCATATTCTAGCATAAACTTTTTGTATTCTTCAGCAAACTGCGGCTTTTGTTTAAAAGACAATTCCAATTGTTTTAACCGTTTCATTGCGTTGTAGTCGGTGTGAGAAAACGTTGGCAGCTCTTGACCTTGTAGTAACCTTTTAAATGGTAATTGGACTGTGTAACGACCCTCTTCATCACGGGTATGAGTTTCCTTAAACAACTTTTCGCAAAGCTCTTCTTCAGTAGACAATGGTTTTGCGTCAAGCACTTCCTCTTGTTCCCAAAACATACGAAGTTGCTCATCTATAGAACAGACGTTTGCTGAGATTTTATTTGCTGTTAGATGTGATCTTGGTGATCCGGATATCATCCAACCCAAATGAGTTTCTTGCAAAAGAAAACTATTTTCGAATTTTTTCATTCTAGGTAGAATTAAGTCGCCATAGACATCATTTCCAAGGAGGATATCAATCTTTTGTGGATTAAGAAAATCTGGATCAGCCAAAAAGAACTCAGAGAGATCTGGAATAAAATCAGAGGTAATTTTGTTTGGAATATATGATGTGACGCTAGGAATAACTAGAGCAGTTATAGGTAATTCAAATTGTTTGTCATATCGTGAATGAATCGTAAATCTTACAGATTTCTTAATTGTAACTGCTTGGCTTCCACCAATACCAGACACATCGACTCGTGTTTTGCATTTTGGTATGGGTAATAGTTGTGACAGCCCTTCTGAAATAAATGAAAGTTGCGACCCTTGGTCTACAAGAGCTCTGACACAATACGTTTTCTCAACGGTATTTATATAAACTTTTACGGTAGGCAACAGGGCAGGGTTTAGAGTTTTATCACTCAGATTAGACACATTTGTACTTACAATAGCCGAAGTGGGGGTTGACGCTGTAGCAGGTGGCTGGAATGTCATGTTATTTCCTTTGTCGGTAGGCACAGCTGAGGGTATGGACACGGAAATATTTTTACAAAATTCGTTGTGCAGAATAGTATGGTGGGGTTCACGGCAAATATGGCATCTGGTATTTAAACGGCAAGATGATTGCATATGCCCGGTATTTAGGCAGTTTCGACAGAGGCGTTGCTGATTTACTAAGTTCTTCTTCTCCTCTGAAGACAATGTTGTAAATCGGAAGCATTTATAAAGAGGATGACGTTTATGGCAGCAAAGGCAGTTGTTGTCAGTTATAGTTGAAGCAGTGTGAACTCGTATAAATTTTGTAGGTCTCTTGCGAATTTCCTTGCCGTAGTGACGTGTAGTTGAAACAGCTTCTTCTTCTATAGACTCCATAGTGCGAAAGGTAGTTTCCAGAAAATTTAGCATGTCAGACATGGGAGGAATCGAAGTGCTTGCCTTGAGTGACTGCTCCCATTCTTTTCTAGTCTGCATATCCAGTTTTTGGGTAATTAAATACACCAGAATTGAGTCCCAAGTTGAAATATCTATACCCAGTGATTTTAATTGTGAAAGACAAGTTCGTGTTGTATCCAGTAGCTCTGTTATATTTTTAAATGACCCGTCGGTGGGCTTTAATGAAAATAGACGTTTCAGTAGTTGTTCTACAAGCTTCCTCTCATTATGGAATCTCTTCTCGAGAGCATTCCATGCCAAGTCATAGCTGGAGTCTGCTGCCGGATATTCGTTGACCAAACTGAGTGGTGTTCCATTACACGATGACTTTAGGTAAAAATATTTTTGCACCTTTGTGAGGGAATTATTTTGATGCACTAGTGTTTTAAACATGTCGCGGTAGGAAATCCATTCTAGATAATCCCCCGAAAAAGTTGGTAAATCAATCTTCGGAAGTCTTGCTCCAGCGGAAAATGATTCGTTGCGGCTAGTGGCTGAGAAGGTACTTGCGTGGACGGTAGGAGTCTGTGGAGAATCAAGTTCAAAAATTAAATCTAGAAGATTAGTTTTTAAAGCTATGTAGACATCAAAGCATTTATAATAAGTGTTGCTACTTAAATATGGCACATCTATTTCCGCAATGGAATTTTCTCGAACAATCTCATTGAGTTGTTCGTGTCCATCCTTGAAGGCTTTGAAGTTTGCTTCCAAATCTTCTAATATAGTTTGCACGTATCCCCTTGATAGTGCTTCTTTGGGTTTAGCCTGAAAGGTTGTAGATAAATGTTCAATGTGAGCGAATATTTTCTTTTGGTCTTCAACTGTTTGTAAAGTAGATGGCATCATTTTTTTTTATTTTTATCGCAGGCTCGACGGTAGTAGAAAGTAGAATAGATTTTTTTTTTTTTTTTTTTTTCTTCAGCGAGGAAGGTATTTTTTCAGCAAGAAAGGCTTTTCTTCAGCAAGGAAGGTTTTTCTTCAGCAAGGAAGGTTCAGTAGAATTCTGGTAGTTTTTCTTCAGCAGGGAAGGTTCAATAGAATTCTTTTTCTTCAGCAAGGAAGGTTCAGTAGAATTCTGGTAGTTTTTCTTCAGCAGGGAAGGTTTTTAGTTAACAAACAATGTTTTTATTCAGCAAGGAATATTCTTATTCAGCAGGGAATGTTCCCGGGTTTCGGCACCATTTATTATGTAAGAGAATTAATTAAACTTTAAGATCCTCATGATCAAGTAAAAGAACACTTTAAGATTTTACACTCTAGATTTTATTCTTTTTATTTAAAAATATTTATTTTAAATTTATAATTTTACTTTATGTTCATGAGGATATTTATTTTTTACTTTATTTAAAATTCACACATAATTTAACTTTTAAAAATAAGTCCGCTTCTTGCGGAAGATAAAATTGAACTGTCCTAATTTACATTTTCTAACTCTTACAAAAGCTGTTTGAGATCGACTTATACAAATAATATTTCCAATGCCCTTGAATTTACTTCTTGTAATAAAAGGAATTAACCGTTAGGTATTTTAAACATTTCTAGTAAACAAATGAGAATATAAAAAGGAATAAGTAAAAGTAATCTTGGAGACTTAAAACTTTTGTAGGGTTTGCGGTCAATGTTTTTTCATAGGAATAGGTTGTGAGAAAAATCCCGAACACAAAAGCTAAAAAAACAAAAACAATGAACTTGTTTACATTATAAACAATAAATAAATAAATATATACCAACAACATCAGTATAAAAAGAAGGGTATAAGCAGAAAAAGTAAGCAGAAATTCAACAATAAAGAATTTAAACAAAATACACAAACAACAATGAAACAACTACATATGTTTACATTTATGAAAATCTCGAGAAGGTAAAGCCACGAACATTCGTCTTCAAGATCATTCATCAGACCGTTTACATCGACATATAAAAGGCAAGCCAAAGCAAGCAACGGTGTGCAGTAATAGGACCGTCTTGTGTGAATACGTGCTGCGTGTGAAAAGAGTAATCGTGGTTTGAAGAGATCCGCTGAGAAGATCTGTCATATAATCACTTAATGATTGTTATTGTTTACGCAAAGGGTGTAAGCAAAGAAGAATAACAAACAAAGCAATTGTTATTGTTTACATCAAGTTGAGAACAGTGGCACACAGAATTGTACGTACAATAATGAATTTTAATTAAAACTAAATACAAATTTATTTTTATTTTATTTGCAATCTATGAACTCTTATTTTAAACGTTTTTAAAATGTAAAAACATACCAATATTATTTAGCCTCAGATTCTCGATAAGATTTGAACTTTTAAACTTGAAGGTTGCATAAGTACGTATTGAATTTCAACTCATAAGTCATGACACCTATGTAATCAAAAACATTTAAAGTTTCACTGTTAATAATGTTAAAATGACGTCAGCAGTTAAATGTAGATTACTAGCTTAGTTTTATACTGGTTTATATCAAAAACTCTGTTATAAGCAGTGTGTTCATACTAATATTGCATAGGAGTGAATACTCTGATCGCTGGATTCAAGACTCTGAATGCATTACCGAAATACGGTTTCTGTTATAGAAAGTGTCAAGTATTCTAAAGCATTGTCAATGATTGGGTCTATTTCATGGCTCAAAATGGCGTATTTCACACTGTTCCATCGCAATTGCTACTTCATCCATAGAAAGTCTAATTCATTTGAGCTGGATTTCTGCGCAAATCGTCGTATATTGGAAGTACTATGGACGTATGATAACCGAATTATTTTGATCTGCAAAAATATTCAACAAGATTGTGAAGCGGAGCCATACAATCGCTTGTGTTGCTCTTATGGCTTCATTTGATTAGGAATTCGAAAAATTATTCGATATGACGCCCTTAAGTTTGTTGTGTGGGACTCTGCCGGCGCAGATTTCTGGATCCTAATGGAGCCTGAAGTCGCCGTAATCTAGTAGGTAGTGTGTCGGCTTATTAGACATAAGGCCACAGTTCAAACCCCAGGTCGGACATCAAAACGGATATATTTCTTTGGCGACTTGCTCTCAGCAGATTTCTTCCAAAAACTCTGAGAGTAAATAAAATTGTCATGAAAAGCTTCTCAAAAAAATTCTGTCGTTCAGAGTCAACTTTAGGTCCCGCCATTCATGTATGAAATTAACGTAAGTGGTATGAAATTAACGTAAGTGGTGAGAAGCTAGATTGTGGACATTAGAATAGTACTTTACAATGGCTAATAGAATATTATAAAAAACTGCATTATAAACATGTCATGCGCGAAATTCGTCATAATATATTTGGGAAAAAGCATGATAAAAAGAATTTTAGTTTTGATCAGAAGTGACCAAGTTTTTCATCACATGTGACCAATTCCGTCTTTTTTATAAATTAATAATAATCAGGCATGTTCTGACAATCGCACGATTTGAAATCACAAGTGATTTTAAAAACGCAAAATTTGTTTCAGGGAGTTCTGAAACTCACGCGTTTTACTTGCGATCTTCGATTTTTCGAAGTCGTTTATGAAAAAAATAAAACATACGTTTTAGCATTACAAATAAAAATCAAAACATCAAAACTAAAAAATAAATAGAAAAATGCCTACAGGTTTTGTATTAAGCATAATTTGTTTAAAAAACCTGTAAACCAGAAAAGAAAAATTAAAAGGACGTGTCCTGAAGGATTATTCTAACCCATTAGACGTTCCGGAGCAAGCGGAGCATCAAAAATACAATTCTATCACAAGTTAAAGACCTGGTTCATGTCCAATGCTTTTGTGTGGAATTTAAGTAACGCCAATGAATTTTACTTAGAAAAATATTCTAATGGAGACCGTGGTTACTGGTTGCTGACCGATTCAGCGTATGCCCTACAGCCGTATGTTTTAGTACTTTCGTTTAAATCGCCAATTTAAGTAAACAAATGACGCAAAAAATTGGTTAAAAATAAAGCAAGTTTTTAACTTGGTATTTGTATTTAGAAAAGTGTAAAATTGTTATCAATTTTTGTTAAGAAGTTTTGCTTGCACATATTTTCATCAGTTCACTGCAATATACCTTTGTTATTTGAAATCACAAATTTTTAGCGTTAAGCGTTTTCCAGAACACCTATTTGGCGATTTCGAATCGTATAAAATTTTTTTTAGCGATTTGCGTTCGCCAGAACACCCTCTTTTCGTTTTTAAAACGAAAACGCAAAATTTAGGCGAATAATAATAATAATTCGTCTTAATATACGTTAAAAAACACCATAAAAAATTTTAGTTTTGATCACAAGTGACCAAGTTTTTCGTCACAACGTAAGTGGTGTGAGAAGCTAGTTCGTAATCCTGACTGAAGGGTTGTAATGAACAATTATGTATGTAATGGAGTCTGAATATAACGTGGTCTGAAAAAGTAAAGGAATTAGCACTTATCGGGATTTGGATACTAGTCCCATGAAGACAAAGAGTAACAAACTATCTATCATTAAAGCTAAACACCAACAGCCTCAAATTTAATGCAGAAGTCCATACCTTGTCACTTACTTTGGATAGGAAGCTGTCCTAGGAACGACGTAGTATGCTCAATAAATTAAGGAAAACTTCTATTGGAGAAGGAATGGAATCTAAAAACAAAGATGGCCTACTGGTACCACACAGAGTAGGACTGAAAGACAATACACAGCAAAACAGCCATCATCAACAACGATCCACCTGCATTTATTAATACTGGATGTATTGTGTGAAAATCTTGTGGATAAAATACGGATATTAAATACTGCTGTTGATAAACGTGCAAAGGATTTCGGCTCACAAATAAATAATTTCTTAGAGCAAGTTTACACAAACGAAAGATATGCTTAATTTTGTTTGAATAGCAACGTACATATAATGCGATACAGTAATACAATTTTACAGTTATACCGCCATCCGAATACTGAACTGTAATGAGGTTAATACGAGAATAGAAATGCCAGTACAAGATGAATCTGCTGGTCGAAGAAAATAGAACGACCCTTTGCTGGTTCGCAGAACATATTGGAAGTTAGGGTTAAAACCAAGCAGATAAGCAAATAGTACAGGACTTTCCAAATTACTTTTTGTCAAAAGTTTAAAAAGGTGTACTGGACGAAACGGAGGATAGAAAGAAACAGCCTTTTCTTAACCTTAGTAGGTCTGAGGCAATGTAAGCTTTTACTTGAAGCTTAATTTGAACATTCTCTGATTATCAGAAAAAATTAAGTACTAGACATGGATGTACAGTGAGCATCAAAGGAAACTGTACATTAAAAAAAAGTATACACTAATAAATTACCGTTATTTTTATTTTTAGATTGTTTCATTTCCAAACAACAAATTACAAAAAATTTCGAAATATTGTGAAATTTGTTCGGGCACTCTAAAAATTACGGGCACTGGTAAAAATTAAGTTGGCCACGGAAATCGTGTGATTTAAAGTCGTTGACTTTTTGTTGAGGGTGTTTTCCTAAGACGTAAATGTATAAGAATGAGCTACAAGCCACGGTAATCATAAAAGTCAACATAACCCGTGCCATTAGCGTGATTTATGAATGGATAATTGGAATATTTGAATGCGCTTCTTGGTGGACCTTTGAAAGATGTTCCACACATAATGGCATCAATGGGTCTTTCTAAGGAATAAAAATTACGCCGATGCATGCATACATACATAATTGGTCATTATAACTCTTCAGTCAGTATTACGAACTAGCTTCTCGCACCTCTGATGTTGCATGTGTAATGTTATACATGAAAGGAAAGAGCAACAATTTAAGGTCGATTCCGAACGACAGGTTTTTGAGAAACTTTTTATAGTGGTTTTATTTACTTTCAGAGTTTTTGCCCGAAATCTGCTGAGAGGAAGTCGCCAGAAAAATATTTTTTCGTATTTCCTTTCATTGATGTCTGACCTGGGGTTTGAACCGTGGCCTCAAGTCTAATAAGCCAACACACTATCTACTAGACTACGACTACAGCCTTGATTTATTTAAATTTAAAAATAGGAAACTTTCAAAAGAAACCTCTTTAGTTGTCTAACTGAGAACACTTGGTTCGAAGTGTCAGTAATGTCAACACAATAAAGTGAACCATTCTTAATTGAATATTATATATAATATTGAATATATATATATCAAATCTGTGTCACTATTTAAACATCAGTTGTTTTACCTTTTTTCTCAAATGAATTCGAATTTTGTTTTTCCAAAAATTCCTTAGATTTGCTACAACTTATGTGGTACTCTTTGACTAAATATATGCAAACATGTATTTATGAAAATCATTTAAATTTCTTAATCTCCTTAATGGCCATTTCCTTTTTTTCTCTCCCTATAACTGTTTCCTTAATAAAAACCCTTTTGTATTGAAAAAAAAAAGTAATCTGAGTGTAAAAATAAATTCTTTATGATATTTATAATCAATTTTGCTACAAAGTATGAGAATTCATTTCATTTCACTACATATTGCAGAAACATAAAAAGATTTTAGATTTTACCTCATGTGTCACATGGAAGAGTATAAATATTATTGGAAATATTTTTAGGGTTACATCAATATGCCAATAATATTTAACAGAGAAAACAGCACAACTGATTTACATACGTGCATGCCAGGTTTCATATTGAGCAGAAGAATTCATTTGTTTTTAAGATTTTTTTGTTTTGTTCCAAAAATAACAATCAAAACATGTGACATTTTAAGACCTTTAGTTGAGTGGCATACAATATTTTTGGAAAAAAATATTCAATTTCTCTGCAGGTTTGTTTGTTAAAAAGAATTCCATTTTTATTACAAAATAAAAAAACCGAATGAAGAAAAAACATATAAATTTTGTTATTTTTTTCTTTTTGTTTTTGTTTAATTTTACACAAATTTGCCATATGTTGGTTAAATGTTTTACGTTCGTTTTTTGAAGCCAATTTAACATTTTTATTCCTGCATTGTTGTAATACATTTGTATATTGAATTTTAATTTATTTTTTAGATCTTCATACAACAGCATAAATACCTTAAAACCCTGTTGTGATAAAAGACATGATGTAGTATTATAAACAATTACAATAAAAGTGGTGATTGTAGACGTTCGAATAGTGCTTTACAATGGCTTATAAAATATAAAATAAAAATTGTATTATAAATATATCATGCACGTAATTCGCCATAATATACGCTGAAAAAACATATAAAAAAAATTTTTGTTTTCATCACAAGTGACCAATTTTGGTTTTATTTTTTATTTATCAATTAATTCTAATTCTAATTCTAATTTTATTTATCAATTAATAATAATAATAATAATTCGTTATAACATACGTGGAAAAATCATGATAAAAAAATTTAGTTTTCATCACAAGTGACCAAGTTTTTAATCACAAGTGACCAATACTAAGTTTTGTATTTTTTTTATTTATAAATTAAAAATAATAACAATTCGTCATAATATATGCTAAAAAAAAAACATGATGAAAAGGAATTTTAGTTTTCATCACAAGTGACCAAGTTTTTTTTTATTCTGTTTATATTTATTTTGTAATCGTTTACTGACTTACTTAATTGGCTGTGTTTGCAGACGAAATTCGCTTTAGAAGCATACCGCAAATCAGTCGTAAATTTAAACAAATTTATTAATGGGTTTAATAACAAGTGTCGGTTGTTTGTGGTCTAGTAAATAGTGTGTTGGTTATTTTGCCAAGAGAGTGAGAATTTGGACACCATTTCTTTGACATTTTAAAAAGAAGGAATCTCAAGAAGTATTCTGCCATAGGATTCGAAAGAAAATTCAATTAGCATGAAAAAGCATGTTAAATCTGTCACCACAATAACATAGGTTGGCTCTAAAATATTGAAAGCTTTAGTAGTTGTGTTAGACTACCTAGAAGTACCTTGTTTAGTGCACAAAAAAGTCTTTAATGCCTTTGTCCATACGACTTGGCTTATTTAATTTATCATTTTTATGCAGCATAATTATTTTAAATTGAAAACCTTTTTTGGTTTTTCTTTTCTTTTTAAATTTTTTCTTGTTTTTATTTTGAATTCATTCCATTATTTTGCAATAAATTAAAAACACAAATATGCTTTTAAAGCAAATTTGGTTTTATATACAGCATTTGGTTGTATTTTTCTTGTCCTTTTTTTATAATATTCCTGAAAAAAAAGCAACAACTAATTGTGTAATAGAAAAAGAAAAATTTGTAGAAAAAAAGAATGTCAATTAAAAAATATTTAGCATATGCTGGGTATTACCATAAAAGAAAAATATGTGTTGCGTTTTGTTTGTTTTTTTTTTTTAATCCAACGTATTATATTTTTTCAAACAGAAAATTACAGAAAAAAAGGCATTTTTATTCGAAAAAAAAGTTAACTTGGCATTATAAATACTGTCAACCATTTAGACTTTTTGCAATTCATCTAAATGCGATTTATGCATACATATTTGAATAAATAATAATTTATTACATGTGCTTTTTTTGTTATTTTTGTTAATTCTAAATAAATAATTAAATATTAAATATTCTGAATTAAAAAAAAAACAGAAATTAATGTGATAATGTGACAGTCAAGCAGAAACCTTAAATACTCTAACAACTCATGGAAAAACTTTTAATTTATTAATCAGGCATTAACGTTTCAATTCTAAATTAATTTTGTTTTCAGTTTAATTTATGGGAAAATGTTGGCCAAGTTACGGCTACTCAATGCTACAGTGAAATATTTTTTGTCGAACTTCATTCTAAAATAACTGATTGTAAGCTTAGGATGACTTTCGTAGTCCCACGAAGCTCCCAAACACATATGCCTGTTGAGACTTTTTGCTACGCGGACGGTTATAAGCACTGGCATGGGGCAGAAATGCGTCTCTATATAGAAGAAACATACACAAAATTATGGCTTCGACTATCAAACAGGATAACGATCCCTGCGACACCAGATCTACTTTCGTAATCGCACGAAATACACAGACACATACACCCGCGTATGAAGGTAAGCATTGGTACAGGACAGAAATGGGCCTCTATGTAGAAGAATCAGAAACAAAATTATAAACTATCAAGCGAGAAAAAGGTTTTCCAACCGCAGTCAGCTCTAGAAATATTCACAAATGATCTGAGTTTGTGTAATAAAAATAAGTTTAAATATCTTTACCGAATGTCAAATAGTGAACGACTAATTTAGCACACTACGCATTATAAATACGTACATACTTACATACATACATACATACATAATTAGTCACCACAACCCTTCGGCGACTACACACTACTCATTACAAAGCTACCAACAAGAAGTGAGCAGAGACGAGTTAATAGAACTAAGGAATTACGGAAAAAAATTAACACACACAACATGAGTGGGGTGAGAAGCTAGGCCGTAATCTTAACTGAAAGGTTATAATGGCCAATTATGTATGTTATGTAAGAATTACGGAACACCAATCTTGACAACCAGAATACCTGTTACATACATGCATAATTGGTCATTACAACCGTTCAGTCAGGATTATGATCTAGCTTCTCACACCACTTATATTGTGTGTGTGTTAGTTTTATACATGAGTAGCGGTCTCACACCACTTATGCCTTAATTTCATACAAGAGTATCTGGAGCTTCAGTTTAACGACGACTCCAAACGACAGATTTTTTAAGAAACTTTTCAGGACAATTTTTTATTTATTCTTCAGAGTTTTTCCTAGAAATGAGAGAAAGTCGTCGAAAAAATATTTTTTCTTATTGTGCGTTAAAAACCAGGATGCAAAAGTCATTCAAAAAAGAAAAATATGGCCCATAGTGGTACCAGTATGATACCCAGCATGTAAGCCCCCTTGTCATGATTCATTAGTGGTGGGTTCAAACAACCCGAGGTCCGGACTAAACCGCCCAGTTCCCTTAGTGGCACGTTCCTTATCATGCCCAGATGTTCAAACGTTCTCTTACCCAAAAACCGATTGACGTCTTTGTGAAGTGCAGGGCACTCACATAAAAGGTGTTGCACCGATTCCTTTTCTTTCACATTCTGGCAGCTTCTGCAGTAATGCACACCGAGTTTATCAGCGAGACTGCCACTAGCGTAGTGTTCTGTTACAATTCTTTTTAGAGTGCTACCCGTTCTCTTGTCAAATGCAAGTAGTTCCCAAATTCTTCTGCTGTCCTTTGCAGGACACAGAAGTTTTGAAATTCGGCAAGCCGGTAAATACCATCTTAGTCCAGCTAATATTATTTTCCAATCGTTAGCCAGTAGTAATAAGGTCATAGCTGTGGACTGTTAGAAGTAGGATTTGTAGCAGATTTGTTCTGTATTTGATCTCGTCTTGTATTTCATAAATCACAAAGTTTCATACATACATAATTACAAGTCAAGATTACGAACTAGCTTCTCACACCACTTATGTTGTGTGTGTTAAATTTTATACATGACTGGCGGGACCTACAGTTGAAAGCTGACTTCGAATGACAAATTTTTGAGAAACTTTTGCTGGCAAATTTATTGGCTCTGACAGTTTTTGCCAGAACTCTGCTGAGAGGAAGTCGCTGAAGATATATTTTTTCAAATTTCGTTTTGATGGAGATGTCGGACCTCTAGGCCTCAAGTCTAATAAGCCAAAATACTACCTGATAGACTACGCAACTACAACGGAATGGATTACACATTTTCTCTAAATGAAGTGGAATTTTCGGTTTAAGTGCTCACACCTAGGCTAAATGACTTCTAATTTCTGCTAATACTATTTTCAAATCGGCATCCATTGCTCATGTGGCCATAATTGTTGCTGTATTGATTTTTATTTCGTATTTTACAAGCCACAAACGAAGCTAATTACGACTTATGCTTGAAGTAAACTCTTAATAATGCTTTGATCAAGTCTATCAAAAGCTTTTTCAATATAAAGTGGAGATCTATACTATTTAGGTCTCAGAATGATTATTCTCAATACACTCTCTCAATACACTCTCCATAGTACTGTAAGACTTTTCTATTTTTCAAAATTTACGCAAAATTATTCAATTTAATCACTGTCAATCCATCAGAGACTCTACCAAAACTATGCACTTTTCCATACGAAATTATTAAAACTAGTGGGCGTGTAGGTTGTGTTATAGAATTTCTTTATATATTTCATAATTTCATAGGAATATTGTTTATTATATTATTTATTATATCGTACTAAAATAGCCATTTTCAAACCATAAATTTTCGTAAAATTCAATTTCATTAAAATTACCTGTCCTTTGCAGTTATTATTCTATACATCAGCATGCAATATGCCAAAAAATATCAGATGTTAAGCAAAATTAAAAAAAAAACAAATATTATTTAATATTGTATGTATTATGATAATAAGAATAATGATAATACATACATATATTGTATTGAAACATAAAATAATTCTTTATTCATATATCAAGACCACAGTACGTATGATTGATAGAAAATCATCAATTCAATATCACTCATACGTCAAGGGGAGAATGTTGTATTCAATAACAAGACCTTCTCTGCTACACGCGAACACACACTTACTTGAAGTATATAATAAATATATTATGAATGTATATATTAATTCATTATAATATTGTATATGTATGTGTGTTCATATATACATATATACTCGTATGTGTATGTGTGTGTTATATTAATAATAATTTGTTCTAGAAAAATATGTTCGCCCACTCTTCAGCCACAAGCATTGAATTGTTTTCACAAAAACATGGATATACACTTACATACACTTATACATTGTATTTAATACCGTTTATAACGTTATTTATAAATGGAACTGATTGTTTTAATACACTTGGCTTATGTTTTCAATTAAATTTCCATATAATTTTCCTGACATGATAAACTACCTACACAAGTCATGCATCATCCATTCATAAGCGTTTTAACAAACACCAACAAACAAACAAACAAACCCGTACAAAACAGGTTACAACGCACTGTGTATCATATGTTGTTATATGATGAACTGTAGCTAAGGCACAGTGTTTATCTGCTTGCATGGACATGTTTGCAAATTGATCAGAGCATAAACCACCCCCTGTTACTGGTAGAAATAAAATTTATTTTTTTCATTGGTATACGTTTCTTTTACCTGCTTTAAATGTTACATTTTATGACTGTGTTTGGCAGCCAATTTATAAAATATATACACACTCGCACATGCACATGAACATGCTAAAAAATCTCAGTGGACGTAAAATATATTTAAAAATAAATTCTGTTATAAATAAAATATATTTACAACAACAACAGCAACAAATTAAATCTTTACTGGTATTACGTATTAAAAATTTTTGTTAATGGAAGCACAATTCTACGAATACACAGCTGAACTCCTACACTTAATATCAACTCTACGCAGCAGCCATTTGGTACTATAACTGGTGGACACTAGGGATATATTGTAGTAAGAATCTTAAGCATTGCAGCCTAAAGCTTTGTGGTCGAACACAGCATTTTTATTCCTTAAAATATTTCCTTTAATCGCAAAGAACTTCTCACAACGATATGCCACAGCTTTGCTGGCCTTTTTACAATCCGAACTCTATTGCTTCTTACATCTCAAGCTCTTTTATTTGCTGCAGGCAAGAGTTTTACCTCAGCTGCTCAGGTTTGGTTACAGAAAAGTCAATCGAATCATTATTGTTGAAGAGCACAAATCTAAAAACAGCTCAAATGAAGTTGAACCAGATACACTGACTAGAGTGTGTGTTAGCACAACCGAGACAATGTGAATCCATCCTACAGCAACGCTTGATACACTGTTGGATTCAATTCCATTGTACATGGTAGTGAAGGCCAAAGCTTTGGGGTCCCTATGACCAATTAAATTGAATGGCTAACAGCTCTTAGAATCATAGTAGTCTGGTAAGACTAGAGTATTGGCTTGTTAAACATCAGCCGGTACTCAAACCGTAGCTCAGACATCCTCAAGAAAACGAAATATTGAAAAAATATTTTTTCGCAGTCTACCGTCAAAACCTCCGAGAGTAAATAACATTCCCATGAAAAGTTTCTCAAAAATTTGTAGTTCAGAGTCGACGTTAAACAGTAGGTGGTGCAACTCTTAGATAAAATTAACACACACAACATGGGTAGTGTGAGAAGCTAGGTTGTAGTCCAGACTAAAGCGTTGTAATGATCAATTAAGGTTTTTATCACCGTGACTTTTTTCAAGTTTGGACAGAGGAAATAATTTGAAAGATTATACTGAGAATTGCTGCAAAATCCTGGGAATGCAAGGATTATGCACTGAATTTAAACCATGATGTTCAGACTAATAGTGACCTATCGGACCACTGTGTGAATTGACAGAAAAAACCTGAAAAGAAGTCCAATGGTATTGGACAACACACTGATACTAGCATATGTTGGCAGTGGACCTATCGGACCACTGTGTGAATAGACATAAGAAACCTGAAAAGAAGTCCAATGGTATTGGACAACACACTGATACTAGCATATGTTGGCATAACAGAGGCAATTGAAAGTTGTTCTACAGCGGCGCTGGTTACTCTGTTAAATGTAAGCCTATTGCTCATAATTAATGCTACCCGTTTTTGAGGGCTTTGTGACCTATTAAATAAAGTGACTAACAGCTCTCTCTTCAACTGTGCACTGGCAAGAAGCGAAATACTCCACGATTTTAGGAAAAGCTTCGCAACGAGTCTTAGTAAAGTGAGTAGAGTAACCTAGAGCTGACATACTCTTTTGAAATAGGAACCATTCTGTGGTATACGTATGGATCGGGGACAGATATTGAGTTTTTGCTCTCAGAGTGTGATATTCCTATTCCATAGGGACATTAGTAGGCATCCTTTAAGTCCATGCTAACGAGAAATGTGTTCAATTCAACTTGGACAGAAAGTGTGAGACTGTTTGAGAAAACCGAATGCAGTAGGTATTGGAAATAGGGCCAAAGTGAAAATCATTTTGAATTCATTAAAGCCTTTCATATGGAAATATCGGAGTGCATACCAGGTACTGGAAGAGACTTTGTTTTCGCTGAACAGCAGTAGGTAGTATGATAGATTATATTGATATCCGAACAGATAGCAGATGCATTGGCTTTACCTTAGACTTCCTTATAACACTGGAAAGGTTTTGTTTTCACAGCACATCATTAGGTGGGAGGAGGGATTATATTGATATCCAAACAGACAGCAGATGCATTGGCTTTGCCTGAAACATTCATAATTTTCTTTTTTTTCGAACAATACAAACATGACGCATTAGATATTCTGTACGACAGATTTAGAGATCAGGTCATCTCATGTAGAGGTTCATGGAGTTGACCAGCTTGTGTTCCAAAAAAAAAAGTTTCTGTAGAGAAACTTTCTTGCTGAAATGGTTGTACTAGCGAAATAATATACATCAGAATATTTTATAACAACAACAAATTTCTTAATTGAATTTTTCTAAGAATTCTCTGACTTAACAATGTGCACTCATGTTAGGAACTGTACATATTGTTTAAACACCTCAAACAGTTCCGTACTGATACTTTATAAATTCTACGTGCATTAGATAAATTTGAGATTTCTCAAGTTCCCTCTACGTATTATACAATGAACAGTTTATGATAAACCCCTCCCCCCCCCCCCTCTATATTATCTATGTTACCACCGATTACTTAAACTAAATATACTTGGAAAATCCCACAAGTAACACAATGAACTTCCGTTGAAAACAATCAAGATAAAAATAATATTTTATTAAATATTTTATAAAACCACAGTCGGAAGAAATAAAAACAAAAACGATGTGAAAACAAACAAAAAACTCATCGTTCGTTTACAATGAAACAGAAACCTACGGAAAAATCATATGAAATAAGCAATAGAATGATATGGACTCTACTCATTTCACGTGTGCCAAAAACAGCCTGTTATGCTTCTAAAGGCTTATTCAATTTGAGATTTCAAAAGTTTCATTAGAGGGGTATACATATGATTTCCATGAAACTTTTATTTCATTCTAATGCTTGAACTTCATTATGATGTACGAAATATTTATTTTTAAATGACCGCCTTGAATGGTTTACAGGCATCAAAGCCTTTGAAATAGTTTTCGATTACTTTTCTGCAAATTTCGTTCGGTATCTCAGCGATAACTTGACAAATGCTGGTTTTTCAAATGCTTCAATGTGAGAAGATTATCCATAGAGGTAAGGCTATGGCCTATATCACAGTTGTGCATTTCCCCTAGTCCCAGATATATTCGGGCATTCTGATAAATATAAAACTTAAATTCCTCATCTCCTTTACCAACAAATCATTTAAATTTTCTCCATACTAGGTACCATACTTTCTCTTTCTCAGATATGGCATGTAACCAATTGCTAAAAAACTGTTTTCTCTAGAAAAATTATTTACCATGTGTACATGACCTATTCGCTGTACTACGCCTTGCCAGTTCTATACTTGCATGGGCAACTCTTATTAAGATATTGGCCATAGCCATTGGCGTTTGGATATGTTCGGTGTGTTAGGATCCAGTGCTCTAACAGCTGTCTGAATATCAGAAATTAAAAAAAAATATCCTTTCCAGATGTACATATTTTCATCCTTTATAAACCGTTATAGCCGACTATGAGGCATGGGACATGCTGCAGTGTCTTCTACGTAGATCCCATGAAAAATTCTAATGGGGTTTGATTGATGCCGCCAAATACCTGAACTAACCTATTGTTTGTGCCCCTCATATAAAAGCAAAAATCATTTATATTGTGGGGCAACTGATGTTGCTGAAACCACATACTGTTCAGCTATTAATACTTAAATTGCATGTTCAAAAGAGTAATTTATCTGGCAATATGAGAGCTCCGAATCCCAAATAACGGCAAAAATACTATTCAATGACACCTACAGACAACAATATTCCCCAAACAAACACTTTTTCTGAATGCGATTTTCCCCAATCAGTTCTAAGTTCTCCGAGCCCTGAGTGAGACAATTTGGCTTGCTGATGTAGCCAACTAGTGAAAGATGAGTTACGTGGCAGAAAGTTTTTTTTTTAATCAACATCAAATCGAAGCCTGTTGCTGTAGCTCTCAATCAACATATCTATGCTGTTGTCACTGTAAAGCCGACTGTTATTGTTGCGCTGTTTGTTTATGAATGGAGGTAGAAATCCAAAACGCCGAGAATAAATATTTTCTACAGTTTGTATTCGGCCATAATAACAGGATTGACCACAACTGTTAATGCTTACATACGTACATAACTGTATATTAGAACCCTTTTTCAGGATTACGACCTAGATTCTTACACCACTTATGTTGTGAGTGTTAATTTTAGACATGAGTGGCGAGAACTACAGTTTAAAGTCGACTCAGAAAGGCCGATTTTTGAGAAACTTTTCAATGCAATTTTAAATTACTCTCAGAGTTTTTGCCAGAAATCTGCTGAGAGAAAGTCGGCGAAGAAATATTATTTCTCTTATTTTGTTTTGCAGGGGAAGTGCGAGCTGGCGTTTGAAGCGTAGCCTTACGTCTAATAACCCAACTCACTACCTACTAGACTACGATGACTAAGCCATCGTTGGCCATTTAATCCACTCTACAGTTATCTGAAATTTCCTTTTGTCTCGGTACTCATATGATATGAATGCGTGCTGCTCCGCTATCTTTTTGAGAGTTGTCTGATGGCCATTATAGTGCTCTAATAATTAATGTCATAAAGTATTATAATATCTTTCCCAATGTATTTACATCCTTAACGAACCTGTGTGGACGACAATCTCACCTAGAAGACGCTGCAATATCTTTCACGTAGACCCCATAGAAAAGTCTAATGGAGCCTAATTTCATAATCTTGTTGTCCGTATGATGCCGCCAATCCATGCATTTTCTGTATGCGCGTCATGCAATAAAGCCAAAATCTGTCATGGTGGGGGGCTATTGGTCTTGTTGAAATCATATACCGTTCACTGGCAGGTCAAGAAAAAGTCGGTTATCTGACAATATGAGAGCTCCGAAGCCACAACAACAGCTCATACTTGGTCGGTTTTGAAAAAATACGACTCAATGTTATCTACAAACAACAATATCCACCAAATAAATGCTTTTTTCCTCAATCACTTCTAAGTTCTAAAGGGTCCGCCAAATAACTTTTTTTTTTGAAAATGCTTTAAAAAACCTATTGAATATTTTCTCAAATTTCTTTTTTTATTTGAAAGTACAATCATTCCGGTTAATAATGGAAAATAAATTCATTCAAATGGCTGCCTCGGCTGTCATTGCATTAGCCTACACGATCGGTCCAATTTTTAAGCACATTATCGATTGTGTGCAGCTGTATTTCACAAATGGCTTCACGAATGTGGTCCTTTAAAGCGTCAATTGTCTCTGCCTTGTCGGCGTAACACTTATCTTTGACGGCATCCCACAAATAATATTCCAACGGTGTCAAACCGCAGCTCCGAGGTGGCCAAACGACATCAGCTCTGCGGCTGATAATGCGATCTTCAAAAACAGGGCGCAAAACATCGAGTGTAGCTTCGGCTGTGTGGCACGTAGCGCCGTCCTGTTGAAACGAAATGTTGCCAATATCCTCCTCTTCAATTTTTGTGAACAAAAATTCGTTCAACATGGCCCGATAACGATCGCTATTGACTGTAACGGCCACTCCTTGCTTATTTTCGAAGAAAAACGGCCTCTTTATTATGCCTCTGGACGAAAATCCGCAACAAACAGTGACTCATTTTGGGTGCGTCGGCTTTTCAATGTATGCGTGCGGGTTTTCTGTGCCCCAAATGCGACAATTTTGCTTGTTTACATACCCGCCAAGACCAAAATGAGCTTCATCTGAAAAGATGATTTTTTTGCCAAAATCGGCATCTTCTGGTATAGGCTACTGCATGGCCAGCCGAGGCAGCCATTTGAACGAAATTATTATCTATTACTCGTATTAACCGGAATGAATGTATTTTCAAATAAAAAAAAATTTGAGAAAATAGTAGCTTTTGTACACGACGATATTGAGAGGATTGACCTATATTGACCTACAATCGTCAGTTCCTTTCAATAGTTCAATTATGACGACCACAAATACCCCTTAATGCTCCAAAAATGGACACCACATTTATAACAAATTTCAACAATTTCTTCCATTTCTTTCACTAAATAAATGATACTAGGCTCGCATGTGATCTTAGCCAGGCTGGCAGTTTTGAAGCCACTAAATGGATAACCCTATATACATATATCTTTTACATAACTTTGCTGTTGGTGTTGTTGTATTTTTTTAATACATAAACACCATTATATAAAATGTATGCATAAAATGCTTTCCAATGTTTACGTAGGTATACGTACGTACGGAAATGATTTTGAAATTACTGGAAATAGAGATGAAAAAGAGAAAAACTGGGAAATGTATTCATATAATATATTTTCATAAATTTAGAAAAGCAAAAATAAAAGAAAAATACAAAAAAAAATAGAAAAATATTCCCAAAAAGAACTCTAGAGAGATTAGAAGGAAATGTAACCTGAATTATATTTTTTACGAAACTTTCATCATCATCAGTGTATTTCTATTTATTTTTCTTAATATTACTGGGGATCTACTACACACATACATATTACATATTTTTGTTTCCAATTTTTTTATCTCTTTTTTAACGTATTTTTCTATTACTTCATATGCAAACGGATATGAAAAACTAATGAAAGTTTCATGTTTTTTTTGTTTTTCTTTTTTTCTATTTTCATACATTATATATTAAGATTTTCTAACGATAAAACGAAATTAAATGAAAACAATTTTTATAAGCAAATATAGAAACTGTTATACAATTTGAATGAGATTTCGAATACAATTTAATATTTTAAAAATTTATTGTAATTTTCCAAAAGGTTTAAAGGTAAGAGTTAAAGGTAGAACTGACCTGTGATATTAAATTAAAATTTTTTTAATGGTACTGATATATGGAGGTTAGTTATATATATACATACATACATGCGTACATACATAAATAATTGGTCTTTACAACCCTTTAGTCAGGATTACGACCTAGTTTTTTAACGCCACTTATGTTGTGTGTGTTAATTTTATTCATAAGTGGCTGGACCTAGAGTTTAAAGTCGACTTCGAACAAGCTTTTTTTTAGAATCTTTTTCGTAGCAATTTTGTAATCACTCTCAAAGTTTTTCCAGAAGACTGCCGAGAGGAAGTCTCCCAAGAAATATTTTTTCATATTTCGTTTTGTTCGAAGCTGGGGTCCGAACCGTGAATTCCCAGCTAATAAGCCAGCACACCGATAGACATCTTAAACACCTTATAGACACCTTCCAACTTTCTCAGTTCTTTCTTATCTAAACTAACCATTCGTCTAGTCCTCACACATAAGGATCGCCCCAGACTGTCATTTTAATTTTTAGTATTAAGTCGCAGTGCTGTATATCCGATATAATGTTTCAGCCCACTCCTAAAGTCAGGTTTACATTGTTCTACAAAGGTTTGAAATCTCCAGTTTTCTCAGGTTTTATTAAGGAAGTAATTCGCCAATTCTTTTTCTACCACTCTTCTTACTTTACTGTACTTCGATTTTACTGGTCTAATTCCCATTTAATAGCCAATATTATGGCCTACAATATTATTTTCTACAATATTCATTTCAGTCTAATTCTAGTTTGGAGTTGCCCACGAGGCAACTTTTGTTCGATTAAGATTGTTTACCCAGTATTAGAAGGTTTAGGTTAGTTTACTGCCAACGTCTCAATGAAATTCTTCGTAGATTCTCAATGATGATTGCTTGCCTTTACATCTCTGGCTTATGCATTCCCCTATAAACCGGCGCTGAGAGTAAATGGTGGGCGATTAAAGTCGACTCAAGTTGCCTCCAACTACTCAATTGGTTGTACAAAAACGATCATTTTAAATGCGCTAGTTTACACTCTATGTTGACCTTTAGTGTTCCGCTTATTATCAGGCAGCAACTCCATTGAACAATTGGTAGTTTTCCGACATTGCACATTCTATCCAAAGATATTCGCCGTTCTACAAAGAAATTATCCTTGGATTGATATTGATTGATCATACATTGACCAATATTTATGGATTTTTACAGCCCATATCTCAAGTTTCCATTTCCTTATTAGTTTACGTATTAAAGTAACCTGGTCTATTTACAAGGAAATGGTGATCGTTATACTGTTGGCCATTCGTTTTCCTTGTAACCGAAGAGATCTATAATGAACACGGTTTCGTGCTAAGACCATCCTAGAGTGAACACTTATTTATTTGTTTTGAAAATAAATTTATTGTGAATTTTATTAAAATAACAAAACTATATAGAAAAACTACAATTCTCGAAGTTGCCAAACTGAAAATAAATGAACTATAAATGGAGTTTCTCTGACTGCATGTAGTCCATTTCCAGTGTTTATCTTTTAATGTAGAAGTCTTACCTTAATATTAGCCTCTCATCTGTACTCTTATTATGAACTTTACAAACTCAATGGAAATCAGGCAAATCGTCAGAAAAGTTATTGCATAGTAAGGGAAAGTTCCTGCCTGTCAAGTTTCCGGTTTATATGTATGTAGTCACCGTAGTCTAGTAAGTAGTGTGTTGGCTTATTAGACGTAAAGCCAGGGTTCGACCCCCAGGCCAGACATCAAAACAAAATACAAAAAGTATTTCTTCGGCGACTTCCTCTCAGCAAGTTTCTGGCAAAAACTCTGAGAGTAAATAAAATTGCCATGAAAAGTTTCTCAAAAATCTGTCGTTCGGAGTCGACTTTAAGCGTATGTCCCACCACTCATGTATAAAATTTACACAAACAATGCAAGTGGTTTGGGAAGCTATGTCGTAGTACTGGTTTAAGGGTTGTAATGACCTATTATGCATGTATCGAAACATTATAGGAGCCGGCAAGATGATTTGATATCAAGTTCAACTTATTTTGAAGGAGTTCATCCGGCCGGCAAGCCTCCGTTTCACCTCTTGCCTTTATTTTTCAGCTGATATCTTACATGTGTGCCTCAACATTTGCTCATTACCGATGAAAAATAAAACTGTTTTATAAATTTCCGGTAAGCATTCCCTTTTCTTTTTACAAGATTGTATAAAGAGAAGTAAATATTTTATTTACTAGTTTCTTAAGCTCTGCTCCCTGCTCTCCCAGCTCTCTCTCTCTCACCTACTTCTTGCAAATAGAAATGACATCTGTTTCGGACATTTGTTTTATTTTTTTCTTCTTTTTTTTTTCTTCTCTGCTGTAATTAAATTACATGTATTTCCTTTAAGGTTATTTCATCTGCTATGCTGTTGCTTGTTCTTCTTTTAATATTTTATTCCTTTGCCACATAAAGTCTTATGTTTCATACATAAATTATAAATGAATTGTAATGCTAAAGGCTAATTGAAGTCATAAGTTATAAAAGTTAAATGAGGCAGAAAAGAAGAAAGAAATTGCTGAACACAAAAACGAACAAATAGAAAATATTCTCAGTTCTCATAAGAGAAAAATTAAAATAAAAAAATAAAAATAAAAATAATTCACTTTTATTTGTTATTTAAAGAGAAATTAAATTCGTATTAAATAAAACTCAACCAGCAGCCATCCATCCATCCATCCATCTTTCTGATGAGGGTGTATAAAAGTTTATGACAGGTTGACTTATTTTTCGTTCTTTGTTGCTTTGAAAAGACTATGTTATGAGGCCTAATGAATTAAAAGAAAACCTTGGAAAATTTACTAGGGTTTTGCAATATAAATTAGCATGTATGGGTACGGAAATTAATTCATAAGAGTGGCTGGTGATAGATAATGATAATAAATGAGAACTTCTGAACTATTCATAGGACCTCACAGAGTCCATATATTTATTGATCAACTAGTGGAAGTTCTGTAGAAGTTCTTCTTTTTTCTTCTATGAACAGTTTCAAGCATAATATCCATAAAAACTAGCCGCCGTTTTCTAGTAGGTGGTGTTGGCTTATTAGACGTGAGACGGTTCAAACCCCAGGTCAGACATCTCCAACAAAATGAAAAACGAAAAAATATTTCTTTGGCAACTGTCTTGCATCAGATTTCTGGCAAAAATTCTGAGAGTAAAGAAAATTGCCAAGAGAAGATGTTCAAAAAAAATCTGTCATTCGGAGTCGACTTTAAACTGCAGATTCCGCCACCCATATATCAAATTAACACTTAACAACTTAAGTGGTGTGAGAAGCTAGGTCGTAATCCCTCTTTTCTCATTTCCTTAACCCGTTATTCTAACTCACAAAGTGTAAAAGCCACGTTGCTGCCATTATGTGGGGAATATAATATCGTTGAAATGCCCGTAACAACTTCTTTGGATGGAACGGATACGAGGTTCAATTTTCCATAACTTTATGTTATGTTAGCTTTGTTGCTTATTCACCAGGGAATTAAAAAACCCCATAAGAAGAAGCCTAATAGAGTCAAATCGCATGATTTCGATAGCTTCAGATCTCTAGGATAGAATATCCCAAGTGGCACAAGCAGTGTGGTATGTAGACCCGCGCTTTTGAAACGATATGTCGTTAATGTCCAAATCATCCAATTCAGGCCAAAAGAAGTTGGTATTTATCAACCAGTAGTGGTCGCCATTGACAATGATGGCTTAACCAACGTTGTGCTGAAAACAATATTGACCAACGACTTCGCCAGCATAAAATCCATACCAAAAAAGGTTTATTTAGTGATTCATGGGATGGAACATGTTCGACGGTACCATCCCGTATTCGATAGTTTTGCCAGTTTACCTATCCATTCATCCAGAAATGGGCCTATACATAGAAGATGGCTCTTCTCTTTTTAATACTTCTTCTTGCCTCCTCCGACATGAATGAAAGAACGAAATTAAATAACGAAGTCAAAAAGAAGTAGAAGTCGCCGTAGTCTAGTAAGTAGTGTGTTGGCTTATTAGACGTAAAGCCCGGGTTCGTATCCCAGGTCAGATATCAAAACGAAATGTGAAAAAAAATATTTCTTCGGCGACTTCCTCGCAGCAGATTTCTGGCAAAAACTCTGAGAGTAAATAAACCTGCCATGAAGAAGTTTCTCAAAAATCTACCATTCGGAGACGACGTTAAACTGTAGGTCCCGCCACTCACGCATAAAATTAACGCACACAACATTAGTGGTGTGAGAATATAGGCCGTAATCCTGACTGAAGGGTTGTAATGGCCAATTAGGTATGTCTGTATGTCAAAAAGACTGCTCAACATATTACATATGCACATACATACATAATTGAATATTATAAGCTTTTAGTCAGGACCACAACCTAGTTTCTCACACCACCCATATTGTGTGTGTTAATCTTGTCCATGAGCGGCCAAACCTACACTTCGTTGTTCGTATATGAAGTTTTGAGAATCTTTTCATGGACATTTTATTAACTCTCAGAGTTTTTGCCAGAAATCTGTTGAGAGGAAACCACCGAAGAAGTATTTTTTCAAATTTCGATTTATTCGAGGTGTCTGAGCTAAGAATTGAATCACGATATCGCTTCTAATAAACCAACATACTGCCTATTAGACAAAGGTTACTTCTAGAATACTATGAAAATAATCTGACAGCATTGTCAAGTATTTTATAATATCTTGCCTTGTATGTGTAGAGTTTTGTATAAAAATTTGAACAAAATTCGTCTTTAATTCAATTATACACTCCATAAATTAAATAAAATAATACACTGAATTGGATGGGTGCATACCACCTTCTTTTAACATTTCTTCACTGATAGAGAATATATTATTCAAAAATAAAATTTTTGATTATTATTTACAATGACACCTTAACTGAGAATGATATTCACATTGATTGCTTCAATTCCAGCTCTCAGAAAGAATTAAATTTCAAATAAAGAAAATCCATCATTTGTTTTTTTTTCTATACTTACAAACATGACAAGTATGTCACTATATTGTGGAAATGGAAAATATTTATAAATAATAAAACAAACCACAGAAAAGAAGAAAAAATGTGATACAACGAAACAAACATATAGGAAAGATGAACAAGAAAAAGCAATTTTCACAATTTGATTAAAAATATATGCAGGAACAGAAACAGAAAAACCACTGCAGATATGATATTCCATACAATACAATATTGTATGACCGATACAATGATATACGAGTACATACGTATACTCGTACACCTACACAGAAAATCACTTTTATTTAGTTATTCATATGAAATATACTCATACACACGAATTTGTGCGCGTACGTATATACAGGGTGAGAGGGTAAATTGATGCAAAGATTCTGAATAAAGTTTTCAAAAATTACGAAAAAAAAAACAAAACTAACAGGGCGAATATATAAGGTGGGCCATTTATAGGTTGAAATTTTAACCATCGGTTATTTTGAATCTGGCAATACTTATGTCATCCTATGCTGTTACAAAATTCAGTAAATTATCTCCACTGAACGTAATGAATCGATTTACGCCTGAGCAACGTTGGAATTTGTTGGGCCAACGAGAAACTGCACGAAGATGTCGATTTTGCAATAGAAAAAATTCATCTTTCCGAATGAAGCTTATTTTCATCTTGGTGGATACGGTAATAAGCAAAATTGCCGTATTTGGGGCTCAGAAAACCCACACGTTGTCTTACAGAAGCCAATGCACCCATTACGAGTGGCTGTTTGGTGCAGCTTGTGGAGCGGAGGCATCATTGGCTAAGATATCCTTAAAATGAGAACGGCGTAATCGTATACAGTCAATGGAGACATCTATTGCGTCAAACGTTTGATGGCCGTTTAATTAGACGAAATAGTTGTGACACAGTTGGACTATTTTTTAAGGGCCGCCATTAAAGAAAAGTGTTATGCCGACCAACCAGAGACAATTGAGCATTTGAAGGCCAACATTCGTGATGTCATGGCTGGGATAAAATTCGAAAAAGTGCTAAAGAGTTGGTCCGATCGAATGAGATGCTGTGAGACTTGCATGAGTCCAATGGTGACATCTATTGCACCATGATAACCGCTCTTCATGGTATTGCTGTGAACGATTTTTGGTTTCAACAGGATGGTGCAACTTGCCACACATTGCATGCCACAATAGATTTATTTCGTCAAACGTTTGATAGCCGTTTAATTAGCCGAAATGATGCTGTCAGTTGGCCTCAAAGAAGCAATCAATTGACACCGTGGAAACATTTTCTGTGGGGCGCCTTTAAAGAAAAGTATTATGCCGACAAACCAGAGACAATTGAACATTTAAAGACCAATATTCGTGATGCCATTGTCGAGATACGACCTCATGCACTCGAAAAAGTACACGAAAATTGGTCAGAACGACTGGGGCACTATGAGAACAGCAATGGAGGCGCATATCGCACCATGATAACCGAGTTTTTTGTACCCGCTCTTCATGCTTCTAATGTGAATGACGTTTGGTTTCAACAGGATGATGCAACGTGCCACACATCTCATGCCATAATCGATTTATTGCATCGAACGTTTGATGGCCGTTTAACTAGCCGAAATGGTGATGTCATTTGGCCTCCAAGAAGCAACCAATTGCCACCGTTGGACTATTTTCTGTGGGGCGCTGTTAAGGAAAAGTGTTACGCCGACAAACCAGAGACAATTGAGAATTTGAAGGCCAACATTCGTGATGCTATGGCCAATATAAGACCCCAAAAACTCGCAAAAATTCACAAAAATTGGTTCGATCGAATGAGGTACTGTAAGACCAGCAGAAGTCGCCGTAGTCTAGTAGGTAGTTTGTTGGCTTATTAGACGTAAAGCCAGGGTTCGAGCCCCAGGCCATACATCAAAACAAAATACAAGAAGTATTTCTTCGACGACTTCCTCTCAGCAGATTTCTGGGAAAAACTCTGTGAGTAAATAAAATTGCCATGAAAAGTTTCTCAAAAATTTGCTGTTCGGAGTCTAGTTTAAACTGTAGGTCCCGCCACTCAAGTATAAAATTAAAAAGCACAACATAATTGGTGTGAGAAACTAGGTCGTAAGCCTAACTGAAGGGTTGTAATGACCAATTATGTAGTTATGTGTAGACGTCACAAGACTATATGGATATACGAGATCTTCAAAGTGCTGTGAACGTAACTGTGGCTACACTGGCACAGTCGGTGAACTTAGTTTGTTGTTAACAGTTCATGATTTGCTGCCGCTAATGTGTTCTTAGCTTTGTTACCCTAGATTTGTTTTAGGTAAAGCTGCATATATTCCTCCTTCAAGGATTTGAGCCCAGTTGGAAGCCAATCGAAAACCTGTTTCCTCATTGATTTTTATGCTACACCCTGTCTTAGGTGTGAGCATTTGAAATGTCTGTGTTTGTATTTGTCTTCAATTTGCTTTTAGAATGAAACAATAAGTTTTTGACTACAATTTCCGCTGCTGTTGCTAAACAATTCAAATATATTTCCGCCATAAATATATTTTAACATACGGACAGTAACAAAAAAACAAACCAAAATGAATCTTGTTGTGGTTTTTTTATATTCAAAAAATATTTCTTCAGATAGGGGACGAATAAAGTACTTGAGTGAAAAACAAAAAATCCAATCAAATCAAATTTATTGAAATTTTTTCATAAACTGTAGTTCCTACCACTCATGTATAAATTTTTATTGAAATTTTTTCTTATGATTTTTATTTAGTTGCAAGGAAATCAAATTTGGAGAAATTGTAAAGGATTAAAGTATTAAATGATCTTCGAATGTGAAATCATTAACAATTGCCTCCTGTTTTTTATTTCATAATCAAAATGGTCAAAAATTTGCCCACTCCTGATAAAACCGCAAAAAATACAAAGTAAACTATTTTAGAAAACTTTAAGCTGTCTATAAGAGGTTTTAGCCAAAAAAGAAAAAAAAATACAAAAATCTAGCAGTCACTTAAACAAAAGAAAAAAAAACCAAAAAAATGTCAATCAAAAGTTTGTCAAGAAATAAACACAACAACAGCAACATTACAAATTTACTGGCAACTGCCAAAAGTAGCTTCACCGCAAATAGTACGAAAAAAAAGTTGAAATATATACGTAGAATTTACTTAAAGTCTCCAACTAAATACCTGACTAATAGAATAACAAAACCTCTACTCTTTGCTGACGTAAAAGTTAAATTGAAAAATGTTCTTAGATCGCCGAATAATTTGTGTACACAATCAAAATGGCAAGGATAGCTACAAGAAAACGATAGAAACATACTGGAATACGTTGCCGAAAGGGTGGAAGTGTATTAAAGAATATAAGCAAAGGTTCGAAATGTGTCACTACGGTAGATGGACATTTGTTCTGGGACCTGGTATCAAAATGTAAGTTGAATCCTGTTCTTACATAGATTTTGACCGATCACATGTGCTTCCGATAATACTTGAATCGTTTTTGGCTAAAAAATAGTTCTATGATACCAATTGTCCAGGTAAATTCAAAATAGCTGAACACCCAACTTTCGTGTATGCCAGATTCACCGTAGAACGCCTGAGGAGATTTTTGGCTACCGATCAACTGTTTAAAGCGTAATTAGCGAGCTGTGCTAATCGAGAAACAAATTAAACTCTTTTACAAACTAGTTCTAGGTAATCGAGAGAAAACAGAGCTCTGCAGCAATTGGAGCTACTACAACATAGACGAGATTGACGAGAAGTCTAAAATTTAAAAGATCTAATATCCTTATATTCAAGACATTGCCTGATCACTACAATCCAATAATATACACAATGAATATAATAGCATTCCATACATGGACATTACATTGGTGATGCTTTGTCACCAAGAGATTTCAGCAAGCGTCTAAGCCTTAGAGATTTTAAACCCAGCCTAGAATATGTAGCATATAAAATCTTGCAGTATATACAATCCTAATAGAAATTGTGAGAAAAATTTTTTCATCACAAGAAACTAAAACATATGCATATTATAAATAAACTCGCTCGTACCACCTATTCTACTGCCTATACTACTGTCTTTATTAAGCTCATTCTACTGCGTATACTATTGCTTATGCTACTACCCATACTACTTTATTACACCCATACTACTACTTATACTATTGCGTATACTACTGCTTATGCTACTTGCCGTACTATTGCCTTTAATACTGCTTATCCTATTGCCTATAGTACTGCCTTTGTTACTCCCATACTACTGCCTATACTACTGCCTATACCACTGACTATACATACATAATTGGTTATTACAACCCTTCAGTCAGGACTACGACCTAGTTTCTCACACCGCTTATGTTGTGTGTGTTAATTTTATACATGAGTGGCGGGACCTACAGTTTAAAGTCGACTCCGAACCACAGATTTTTGAGCAACTTTTAATGGCAATTTTATTTACTCTCAGATTTTTTGCCAGAAATCTGCTGAGAGGAAGTCGCCGCAGAAATACTTTTTGTATTTCTGTTTTGATGTCTGGTCTGGGGCTCTAACACTGGCTTTGCGTCTAATAAGCCAACACACTACCTACTAGACTACGGCGACCTCTACTACTGACTATACTACAGACTATTCTATTGCTTTTATTACTTCCACTCTACTCCCTATACTACTGACTATACTACTGCCTATACTACAAACTATTCTGCTGCCATTATTAAGTAACAAGTGCACACTATTGCCTATACTACTGCCTATACCGCCGCTTATCTACCGTTTATATTCCCTTCTAAACTCTCGCCTAAACTTGATCTTATCGCACCAATTATACTATGGTCTATATTCCGGCCTATACTAGAAAATAATTTTAATTTTACAAAGAAAATAATTTTATTTGTAGTATCAGAGTAAATAAAATTGCCATGAAAAGTTTCTAAAAAATCTATCGTTCGGATAAAATTAACTCAAACAACATAAGTGTAGTGAGAAGATAGTTTGTAATCCTGACTTGAGTATTATAATGTCCAATTATGTATGTATGTATGTATTTATTGTTATCAATCAAAATCTTTGGCATCCTTCCCTTTCCCCATAAACTTATTTTCCCTTTGTACTCATATTCCAAAGACAATGGCATATTTAATCACTTTATGTGTACTTCTTTAAACATTTTTTTGTTGCAAAAGGAAAGAAAAAGAAGAAACATGTTTTTAATTCCTCTTTGTTCATTATATTTCATTTAGGGTCCGTCCTGCCTGCCTACCATTCGTCCTTCTGACTTCATTTTATTTGTATTCTAATGCAAAATGAATATTTTATGCATTAAAAGCTTTTTATTGAATTATTGTGTCTGCCACCATATCAGTACCCTTAGAAGCATGCCAAAAAGGATGGAGAAGCCATCAAATTGATGAGAAATATTATTGACAATGAAAGCTTCTGATCAAAAATTCAGAATTTAAAAGAAAAAAAATTTTTAAGCCTATTTAACTGAAATTTGTTTTAAATAATTTAAATTGCCTAATTAAAGGTTTTATATATGCATACATTAACTTTAAAAGTTAACTTTAAATATTAAAGCGTGTATTGTACTCTATTTAAAGGAAAAAATTTTTTTAAAGTTGTTCCACTCTATCATTGTTGGCTACAGATGCCGGATAAAATATGGTAGCGCGTTCATAAGGTGTAGTGAGGTTCATCCTTTTGTTCTAGTTAGAGAATTAAACCATACAAGTAAATACGTGTAATTTCAACGATTTTGGTGAACTGAAGGCCGACATGTGCGAATCCTGGATTCGAGTGCCCTCCCCAACGTAACGATGAAGTTGATGATGATGAAGAGTCGGGACTCTCAGGAAATAATATACAAGAAAACGTTGCAGTCCGTAAGGCCACGGATCAAAACCCCAGGTTAGACATCAAAACCGAAAATATGAAAAAAAAATTTTTTTTGCAACTTCCTCTCAGCTGATTTCTGCCAAAAACTCTGAAAGTAAATAAAATGGCCATGAAAAGTTTCTCAAAAATCTGTCGTTCGGAATCGACGTTAAACTGTAGGTCCCGCCACTCATGTATAAAATTAACACATTCAACATAAGTGGTGTGAGAAACTCAGTCGTAATCCTGACTGAAGGGTTGTAATGACCAATTATGTATGTATGTAAATGCTAGTCAATGGTGGACTGTGGGCCAACATGTCACAATCCTTGGTTTCCAGTACCCACCCCAAAGAAACCAATGGTACGATGAAGAGAGTCCCGATGCCGAATACAAGAAAACGTTGCAGTCCACAGTTACGTGAGCAGCTGTCGAGGACTACAGGAAGATGAGAAGGGAGAATGCCTTTTCAAATGCAACAAGAGGAAGCGGGAAAGGCGAGAGTATTGCGATGTCGAGTTGTACAGAGCTTGAAATGATGTTCGAAAAACAAAGAAAAACGCCGTATACAAGTAAACCTTCCAGTCCGCAGTTATGTAAGCCATTGTCGAGGACTGTAAAGAGAGGAGAAGGGAGGATGCATTTTCAGACGCAAGAGGGGAAGCAGAAATCCCTAGAGTATGGGGCTATTGAGTTGTACAGAGCTTGAAATATTGCTCGAAATGCAAAGAAAAACGCCGTTTATAAGAAAACGTTGTAGTCAGCAGCTACATAAGCCATTGTAGAGGACTACAGAGAGAGGGGATAATATGGGGATGTCGAATTTTACAGAGCTTGGAATGATGCTCGAAAATTTTATCAAACGTCTACGCGATGTTTTCATGCCCGGAGAAAACGGAGACTTGACTACAGATTTGCAAGGGGTACTCAGGTTATAAAAGCAACACTTCTTTAGTATAGCAATGGGGTATGTCAACACCAATTTTACAATACTTAAGGACAGAAACAGCCGCACCTTATGGTGTTCACGTTTCGTAAACAGTTTGCAGACACCAATACCACAGCTAGCTGATAAACAGAGTGCGCTACGATTGCTGTCGCCGTGGTGTAGTAGGTAGTGTGTTGGCTTACTATTCGTAAAGCCCGGGTTCGTATTCCAGGTCAGACATCAAAAATGAAATATGAAAAAAAATATTTCTTCGGCGACTTCCTCTCAGCAGATTTCTGGCAAAAACTCTGAGAGTAAAATAAACCTGCCATGAAAAAGTTTCTCAAAAATTCTGTCGTTCGGAGTCGACGTTAAACTGCAGGTCCCGCCACTCACGTATAAAATTAACGCACACAACATGAGTGGTGTGAGAAGCTAGGCCGTAATCCTGACTAAAGGGTTGTAATGGCCAATTATGTATGTATGTATGTATGCTACGATTGCTGTTTTTGATCACCAGTGCACTCTGTTTCACTCCGCTTGAGGCATTATTTGCTTTACATTGTCTTCGATCTGATTTTCACTTAGGCAGACTGCAGGGATTTCCAGACTCAGGTCATGGTCATTTTGAAAGGATTTACAGGGACTGCGCTTACCTGGGCACCGGGCTGTTATGCGTCCTCTAGTGAGATTTGGTAATCAAAGCTACCACTTCGACCCAACCTGACCTAATGCTTGTTGGATGGAATGGGTAATGAGATTTTTCCAATATTTTTACAATCAGTTCTACTCTTGTTCTTTCTCATGAGTAACAAGGACATTTCAACGAAATTTCGGGTCATTTAAAGTAAGCCCTTATATGGGTTTCAAAACCTATTAGGCTATGGATTTCGTTCGAAATTTAATTTTTAATGTCGAAACCAATGCCCAAAATCTCTTATATAGATATTCCGATTACCTTTGTTAGGCTAAGTATTATAAGCACAGGGAAGCTCAACTTCTTTGGCAGACTCTTCAATACACAACGTAACGTAATAATGCAATTGTAAGGCTCTAATATATTGCCTTGCACCTCCCATCAAAACAGACAGCCATATACTCCCTATTTTCTTCATTTATTGAATAGAAATGCCTTACTAACACACTCTATACATAGTTCTCTGCCTCTATTTACTTTTGTTATTCCACATCATCATCATCGTGATGAACGCATTGTTTGAATTTCATAATTCAATCAGGGAAAGTAAGGTTTTATTAAAATCCTCTTCCATGAAGTGGCTTCACTTCACTTCAGTTCACTTTATTATTCTTTTTTCCTTATTTTTAAATATTTCACCCAATTACTGCAATTAAACTTTTTTCTCTCCACATTTTTTTCATTTTTTGCCTGGCAGTTCTAGGGGTATAAATTGTGTGTGTGTGTATTATAAGAGTGTGTTCACTTTTTTGCTTTTTATTTTCCTTTTTTGTCATTTTCTCTTCTTTAAATTGGTAATAATTTTTCATAATTTTTCCATAATTAGTTTAAATTAAAGCCAATTATTTAGAAATTTCGTTTAAGAAACTACTGTGCGTTTTGTTAAGAAGGAAGTGAATTATGATTTTAAATAAAGGACTTGAAATCATTTCCTTTTTTAAGGGGGCAAAATGCAATTTAATGTACGTAAAATGGAAAACTTAAATACTAGTATTTAACTAACGATAGCAGAAACCATTATGAATTAATATGAACTGATTTAAACCTATGCCGTCTCTTTTTCTATAAGCTTTGGAAAGATTATAAAATTCTAATCTTAGGAAACCTGTGCAGCTATTGTCTGCGCTAGAAGTCGATTATTGATTTCACTCTGCAGACTCTTATTACAGAAGCTAGTTACTAAACCATTGTTGTTGAAGTCGAAAGTTGTTAGGGTACTATGACTATGCACTCTATTGTACTGTTCTTAATACATATGTGGTATTTCTAAAATATTTTTACGAAAATGGAAAAATCTAGATACTGGTGTTTTGCTTTTACATCGTTTAACATTAAAATTATAAACAAAAGCTACAAAAACAAACACAATGAACTTGTTTACATGATAAACAAGTAAACAAAAATATAACAACACAACATCAGCATAAAAAATGCTAAACAAGTAAACAAAAATACAACAACAAACACGAAAAAAATAAATGTAAACAAAATCCACAAACAACAATAATGAAACAACGATGTTTATATTTATAGAGATCTCGAGAAGGCTAAGCCATGAACATTCGCCTTCAAGAACATTCATCAAACTGTTTACCCTGCCATTTAAAAGGCAAGGCAAAACAGGCTAGTGAGTTAGTAAAAGTTCAGTCAGCCTTGTGTGAAGTCGCGTTGTGTTTGAAGAGAATAATCGTGTGTTGAAGATCTCCGTTACAAAGATCAGTCGAACAATTGTCTAGTAATCGTTATTGTTAACGTAAAAGAGTGCAAAAAGGAATAACAAACAAAGCAATTGTTGTTGTTTACATCAAGTTGTGAACAGTTGCCCACAGAATTATGCGAACAATGAAGAGGTTTTATGTTGTTAAACTGAACACCAATCAATTTTTTTATTTGCAATCTACGAGTTCATATTTTAAACATTTTTAGAAGTTAAAAACGTAACAATACGTTCGTCAACCTTGCTTCACTGCCAATATTCAAATGTGGTTTCAGCAGGGATATCACCATACTTAGCATCGTTAAGCGATCTGGTATTTCCTTCTGAAATACTTGTTCTCATCGCTCAATCTACACATTGTTCTCGAGGTGCTATGCATTCTGAACAAGAGTTCTTAGCATCTACAGTACATGTTACTATATTCAGACAACTGCTGAATTGCCTGATGCAGAACTCTAATCCCTTTTTATTGTACCATTTCATACCATCTAAACATCTTGCCCACTGCCACTGAAAACTCCGGGTAACATCAGTGGCATATAAGTTCCTTTTCTCGCAAGCTCATCTGCCTGTTCATTGCACGTTCAAACATCTCTTCGGACACTACAAACATTTTCAAACCCCTTTGCGTGAAGGCTCCTTTATTTGCAAGCTTATCTAGCTTTTCATTGCCACAAATTCCCCTTAATCACACTGGCATACATCAACGGCATTAACGACAATTTAAAGACCTTTTGGAATAGTGTTACAAAGAATCCTTTCGAAACGTTTAATTATCAAAACTATTTCATATGTATACCTTTAGGTTATGTTAGGTTATCAGGTAGCTTGCCGTTCACTACAAGTTCACTCTGAGGTGGCCCATAAGATCCATAGGAAACATTGTGAAGTAAGCTCTTGTCTTGATCCGTTAGTGGTGGGTTTTAACCACCCTTGCCCAGATTTACAAAGGTTCTGTCACCCCAAAAACCGATATCGTATGCCCTGTGATTTGCATAAAAGCTGTTGTACCGATTCCGTTTCCTCCACATCATTGAAGCTCCTGCTGTAATTCTGATGGGGCAGACCGAGCTTGTTAACGAAACTGTCAACAGCGCAGTGTCCCCTTAGAATTTCTGTTAGAATATCCGCGTGACCACCCACGCTTTGTTGAATTCCATACTGCTTTTTTCCATTTTGAAAAGTAATATCTGCATACCTTTACTTGCAACTGTTTGTACCTCTAGCATATGCCTTAAAACACTAGAAAATTATTTTCGTCTATTTTTGTTCTGATGAGATCAAAATTCTTTTTCTACCAAGAGACGCTCAATATCGGCTGAATATATTCTGGCCTAATGACCGTCATAGCAAGGTGTTACGTTTTTACCTTTTAAAAACGTTTAAAATATGAGCTCGTAGATTAAAAACAATAAAAATAACGATAGATTTTTGAGAAACTTTTCATGGCAATTTTTATTTACTCTCCCAGTTTTTGCCAGAAATCTGCTGAGAGGAAGTCGCCGAAGAAATATTTTTTCATATTTTCGTTTTGATGTCTGACCTGGGGCTCGAACCCTGACTTTTCGTCTAATAAGCCAACACACTACCTACTAGACCACGGCGACATATCCAACACACACTTTCCTTTATTTAAACTAAATAGGAAGCGCTTGGAAATGAGACTTTATAGCTTAGTGAATGAATATTCATTAGATTAGAGGATGGACCGGCAGCATATTCACTTCTGACATGAGACCATTAGACCCGCTGGGCCATTTAAAAGTTTATATTTAATATTAATGCAATAAAACAAAAACGGTTTGAAATTTTGTCAAATAAATTTTTTTGTTGTGAAGATGTTCAAGATACTGACTATAAAGATACAGGTCATGATGCATTACCTACTAGAATATAGCATAGAATTGCATAGAATCGACAAATCATGTAGCTTAATTCCAAAATTTATGCCGTATACTTTCTTTTTAATTGTATTTGAACTATATTACGCATACGCATCGTATTACATGTACTGGAATAGTTACCCTGAAAAGTATGCAATAAAAACTTCGATTTTGTCATGTATGAAACTAATGGAATTAAATATAACTCATACGTCACATATGTTCTACGCATTATGACTTTTACATATTAAATATGAGCATAATGTGAGTAAATACAATGGGTTGGAGATCTAAAAGTTTAAATTTAAAAATGTAATAAAACAAAAATAGTTTGAAATTTTGATCAATTTTATTTTTTTATTTATATGGCTGCCGCGGATTTATGCCCTTATTTTGACGATTTTTAAAAATTAAAAATTTACATCATATTCTTTACTTTAGTACATTAAAAGCCACTTTAAGCTTTGTATTTACTTTGCAATTGTTACTATTGCAAATTTAGGTTAGTAAAAACAAGGAGTAAAGTATTATATTTTTAAGTTAATTTCGAATCACAAGAATTCGTATTTTCTGTATTTTATTCCTTTTTAACCCCTTAAAGGCTGAAAAATTACAACTCTTAAATAACCTTGTAGTTGAGAATAATATATCACTTGTCGTTGCAGACAATTTTAAAAATTCGATTATAGCTTCTAATATTGCCATCGAAAGAACAAAGGCAAGCGCCGTTATTTTTTTTTTTTTTTTTTGTACGACCAACACAAACAAGGAAAGAGAGAACAGTGTTTATGGACACTAGGCTTGTATATTTTTATACCCTATGTAACAGGTTTGACCTCTGCAGGAATTGAGTTCCACATACCGACACAGTCCGACTAAAAACCGTATTTTGATTATAATGCAGTGTGCGATCCACTGGCCAATCGACCACATACGGAAGTGCTGGCCGAAAAAGACGAATGTTATTTCGTTCAAGCAAAGCCATTTTATAGTAGCGACAGAACAGTGAAACACAAACCACATTGCAACGATGATTCAATGGAGTTGTATACACTACTGTCATTAACGAGATACTATGGCCTTTCCTGTACACGGTCGAGAAACCGCAAAATAGACGTTGAGGCACCAACCCATACATGAGAGTTGTATTCGATTCTCTGTCAGTTATAAACGGTGTAAATAGTAAGATCGGATGATAAGAACTTAAGAAGGAACTGAAAAATGTGTCAGCATTACACTGAATTTTCATGCTGAGAACATCAAAAGCTTCTGACTCCCTAACATCTACACCACCCGTAGATTAAGATAATGCAACATTATTGCTGCGCTTATGTGTCAATAAACAATACTGGGATAGATTGTTTAAACTTTAAACAATTTTTTTCTGAAAATTATCCAAATTTCTCCATTTTTGGAAAAAAAAATGTTAAATGAAGATAAGGGACGCTAGCTCTTAATTTCCAATAAATTCTTTGTTAAATGTTTTATTTTTGAACTCAGATATATAGATACATGCATTGACTTCATATGTTTTACTACAATAAGAATAATTTTAGTTTTTAAATAATTTTAATTTATTTATTTATATTTTCTGACGATTTTTTACGATTTTAATAAAGGTCTTTGACGATTTTGATGATTTTTTTCTTTGGTGCCTCATTTATCTGGCTACTATGACCACGATCATTCTCTTCAAACACAGCGCGTCTGCACACAAGAGTGACTGAACTTCAGTAATTTACTCGCCTGCTTTGCCTTGCCTTTTATATGGCAGGGTAATCAGTCTAAAGGATGTACTTGAAGGCAAATGTTCATGACTGTGCCATCTCAAAATCGCTACAAATGTAAATTACATTTAAATTGTAGTGTTGTTGAAATCGCCGTAGTCTAGTTGGTAGTTTGTTGGCTTATGAGATGTAAAGCAAGGGTTCGAGCCCCAGGCCAGACATCAAAACAAAATACAAGAAGTATTTCTTCGACGACTTCGAATCAGCAGATTTCTGGCAAAAACTCTGAGACTAAATAAAAATTGCCATGAAAAGTTTCTCAAAAATCTGTCGTTTGGAGTCGACTTTCAACTGTAGGTCCCACCACTCATGTATAAAATTAACACACACAACATAAATGGTGTGAGAAACTTGGTCGTAATCCTGACTGAAGGGTTGTAATGACCAATTATGTATGTATTGTAGTGTTGTTTGTGTATTTCGTTTACATTTATACTTGTAGTGTTGTTTCTGGATTTTTGTTTACTTGTTTACCATTTTTTTATGCTGGTGTTTTTTGTTATGCTAATCAGTACGATAATTTGTAAACAGGTTTGTTTACTGCATTGTTTTGTTTTTGTAGCTTTTGTTTATAATTTTAATATTTAGCGATGTAAAAGCAAAACACCAGTATCTAGATTTTTCATTTTCGTAACAATATTAACGCTGCCCTTAAGAATTGCTGTTTGAGGCGTTGACATTTTACTGAGTTTTTCTTTTCCGAAACTTGTGTAGGATGTTTCCATAAAACAAAAACACAATTAAATTAAAATAATATTTTGACAATATTAATTATTTATCTGTAATAAATTCTAATTTATCATATTTTTTTTATTTTTTACTTTTTGTCTTTAAATTTAAAAATTATTTCAAAATAACTCAGCTTTTGCAAAACAAAAACTTGTAAAATTCATAACAATCTCATACAGTTACAATACAGGGAAAAAACTGATGATGGCAAAAAGGTAGCAGTTTGTAATAAAATTTTTGCTTCTTCGTAAATGCACATTTGAAAATGTCATTTCCGGTTAGTGAATTTTTGAAATTTATAAATTATAAAATACAATTGCAAAAACAAATCAAAATATATCAAAAGGTTGTCCAAAAAACCTTCTCTTAACTGATGAAAACTGTTTCTAATATGCGTCCATTTGTTTGTGTGTAAATTAGAAAATCTATAATAAATTAAATTCCATTTTAATTTCAAATGAAGCAGGATGTTAAAATGTAAAAACGTACGTATAAATCATAAATTTTAAAATTTTTATTGACACAACAATAATGTTTATATTTGAAAAAAAAGAAAAAACAAAACAATGAAACATTTACTGAATTTTAGATGCCATATGTCAGTAAAATATTCATACAAAATGCTTTTACAAATCGCAAACACCATACATAGCGTAGGGAGAAGTGTCGAACAATATTAGATCCCAGGAATTTATAACAAACAATCAAATTTCAATTGATTCAACTGCTAAAACCAATTGCTCCCCAATTGGAGAGCGAAGTTATAGATTTTTTTTTGAAATACTTTAAAATGCCGCAAACTTATTACCCACCCTTCCTAATATTTTATAGGAAAACTTTTCATTTATTTAAATTTATATACGCGCGTATGTACATACATATGTACTCGTATGTACAACGCCTGCCAACAACTACTTACACTAACACCTTAAAATATAAATATTTCCCTACCCACACATGCAAACAATTTGCTTTTAAACTTTCAAATGTTTTCATTGCAAATATTATTGAAAATAACAAATAAACTGGAAACAGTTATTTTTTATTTATATGCCAAATGCTAACTTTGGCACAGTGGGACAAAAGAAGCAAAATTACTTTCTATAAAAAATCCTTCTTCTTGGCGGATGTGTCAAAACTATATGGAGACCCTAAGGTTGAGATCTCCACTTAAGTTCAAAACTATCTCAAAAATCTGTCATTCGGAATTGAATTTAAACTGTAGGTCTTGGCACTCATGTATAAAATTAACACACACACAACATAAGTGGTATGAGAAGCTAGGTTGTAATCCAAACTGCAGGCTTCTAATGACCAATTATGTATATGTATGGTGTCTTTCAAAGCGAGATTGTTTGCCCAGCCTATTTAAATGCAGAATTTTGCTTCGCAGATCTTCGTTGAAAGTCAGGCTTTCCTGAGGACTACTGGATCTTTCGATTTCATGATTGTGAGAAGTCAAAAATTGCCATTGGACCCAATCTATTCTGTTTTTGTTTCGTTCCGGCTACACCTAGAGACTTAATGTCGAATGCACTTATTAGATTGGGTTCACAATATATGGTGGTTTGTTACAATCTTTCAATTCGCTAGCCCCTGAAGAGTTCAAATGATAGATCAGGGCCTTGATTGTCTAGAAAACTTTATCCTTCTATCGGCAATGGTAAAACCAGTTTGATGCTGACTTGCTTGGACCTAATTGGTCACTACAATCTTTTAGTTAGGATTACAACCTACAGTTTTAACGTCTACTCCAAAGGATAGATTTATTTTTAAAGTTTTTGCCAGAAGATAGTTGAAAGGATGTCTCCAAAAATTGTCTAATAAACGAACATACATTTTTTTTGAAAATGCTTTAAAAAAAACTACTGAATATTTTCTCAAATTTCTTTTTTTATTTGAAAGTACAATCCTTCCGGTTAATAATGGAAAATAATTTCATTCAAATGGCTGCTTCGGCTGGCCATGCAGTAGCCTACACGATCGGTCCAATTTTTAAGCTCATTATCGATTGTGTGCACCTGTATTTCACCAATGGCTTCACGAATATTGTCCTTTAAAGCGTCAATTGTCTCTGGCTTGTCGGCGTAACATTTATCTTTGACGGCACCCCACAATAGTCCAAGGGTGTCAAATGCGATCTTCAAAAACAGGGCGCAAAACATCGAATGTAGCTTCGGCTGTGTGTCGCCGTAGCGCCGTCCTGTTGAAACCAAATGTTGCCAATATCCTCCTCTTCAATTTTTGTGAACAAAAATTCGTTCAACATGGCCCGATAACGATCGCCATTGACTGTAACGGCCACTCCTTGCTCATTTTCGAAGAAAAATGGCCCAACTATGCCTCTGGACCAAAATCGGCTTTTCAATGTATGCGTACGGGTTTTCTGTGCCCCAAATGCCACAATTTTGTTTATTTACATACCCGCCAAGATCAAAATGAGATTCATCTGAATATATGATTTTTTTGCCAAAATCGGCATCTTCTGGTGTAGGCTACTGCATGGCCAGCCGAGGCAGCCATTTGAATGAAATTATTTTCCATTATTAATCGGAAGGATTGTACTTTCAAATAAAAAGAGAAATTTGAGAAAACATTCAGTAGTTTTTGTTTTTAAAGCATTTTCAAAACAAAAAAAAGTTATTTGGCGGACCCTTTACTAGATTACCGGCTTGTTGCTGAGTTTGGATAATTCTTGCGTGGGACTGTGCATTTAGAACTCTGACATGAATCTGGAGAAATCGCAGCCAAATTATTACAGGATGTGTTATGACAAGGAGAGATAGGGGACTGTGGAACCTCTTTCTTATACTAATTGTTGACAGGATAACTAAATCAGGCATTCATTCATTAAATGACTGATGTAAATTCCTTCAAAAAATGTATGCTACAAAGCGATAAATATACAGCAAACGAAAGCCAGGTTATTTGACAAGAAATTTCGAAGAAATTTACAGCCTCTACCATTAGCTCATTGGTTCTAATGCGAAAAGACTACGTCTTTCGCTTCATGTATTCCGTGGAGTTAGGACAATGGGAGACAAATCTAATACTAGATTCATCAGATTCATCGCGGAACCTGTATAATCTATTATTTTGGAAAATGCTTCGCGACGAGACATACATATGTTGGGACAAGAGTGACAGTTTGTGGCCCCAGAGTCAAATATTCTGAATCTATGAGGTATGGGTGTTTCTAAGCAGCAGCCTATGTTATCGACAGATGTGCCTAATACAACAATAAGATACCATTTGCCAGTTAGCAGTCATCCAGCCGGCAATAAGCATATGAGCTTGCAAAGAAGTATAGCTTATGGATCCAGAACCTTTGTGCAGGGTGAAAAGAAATATTTGATTGTGTAAACTCAGTGAAAAAAGAAGATATTATAAAAGACAAATAGGATTGAGGGAATTAAAACTTTTGTTGCATAGTAAACTGTTCTAAATAATCAGACAATTCAGGAATATTCTTGGTTTAAATACCACTCCCCTTACAGAGTTCTGTGGAGTTTGGATCGTCTCAAACTCACTCTGTAGATCCTGTGATGATGAAAATGAAAATATTCTTAGAATATGATAGACGCTAATAGGTGCATATAGAGTAATAGGCATAGAACTGTCAGGGCAATAGGCTTCGAACAGACTTTATAGGGATATAGTACTATGGCACATCCGAACTACACGGCCGACAAACTGTTCGGTGACCATTCAGCATTAAGTTCATTTATGTTCATGTAATTATAAGATAATAAGAAGAGTGGTTTCTGTCCAATGCTATTAAGTGATAAGAAGATATGGGAAAGCTATCGACACTGAATTCAGTATAGAAACTGACACCCAATGAGTCTTATATATGTATGTGGTATATATAATTCAATTGCAATTTCAATTGTATCGGACCACTGTTATTTCATGTGTAAGTTATCCAGGCACTATTGGTTTCACACAATATTTAAAAAGTATACAAAAGCCGGCATATAAATATCAGCTAAATAAGCATTAGAAATTGACGTTTACAATTAATGTATCGCAGAGAGAGAGAGAGAGTGACAGAGAGAGAGAGTAATAAAGCTGCCACTAATAATACTTTAACTTGCATATGTTTTTTATTTACATACACATACGTGTACTGTTTAGTATGCTATTTTTAATACTCTCCGTTTTTTTTCTGTTGCTCTTTTTTAAGAGGAAACGGAAATACTACACAATATTTTTTAAATACTACCAACTATATTTAGTAAAACACTCTGAATAAAAAATGTATTTTAATTTCACATGAAGTTGAATTTTTTTATTATAAACTTTTCATACAGCCCTCCATTATCACACTTTGCTACTTGTTTTCATTACAACCATTTTATTTTATTGCCCTGCTGCTGCTGCTACAGCTGCTGCTACTATCGCTGAGGTGAATGCTCGTTTCGAATTCATGATATAAATTTCGAATGGGGTATACGAATGGGAAAAATGTAAAAAAAAGTATTATTGTACTCGTATAAATAGAAATAAGTAACAAAATATTGTTATAAAAAGTTTTCAATTTCTTCTTTTTTTAATTTTATTTTAATTTTGCTTTTTTTCCTATTTTTTGCATATGTAGTATTTTTGTCACATATGCTGGTGAAATTTATTTATTTTTATACCATAAATTACAACGGTAGAGCACATATGTTAAGGCCGTGCTGATGTTTGTAACACAATAGGAAAGGAAGTGAAATTAATTTATTTTCGGATATGATCATTGTATTCCATAAGGTTCTGTTGTAACCCTGGCAATACTTCTTCATCATGCGGAATCTTCATAGTTTTATGAAAGTGTGAATCTCGTGGAAGTCGCCGTAGTCTAGTAGGCATTGTGTTGGCTTATTAGACATGAGGCCTCGGTTTAAACCCCAGATAAGGCGTCTTCAACTAAACGAAATATAAAAAATTTTTCGGCGACTTCCTCTCGGCAGATTTCTGGCAAAATCTCTGAAAGATAATAAAATTGCCGTGAAAAGTTGATCAAAAATTTGTCGTGCTTAGCCGACAGTTAAATGTTGGTCCCGCCACTCGTGTATAAAATTAACACTTACAACATAAGTGGTGTGAGAAGCTAGGTCGTAATCCTGACTAAATGGTTGTAACGACCAATTATGTATGTACATATGTATGTGAATTTATCTCAAACCATTATTGTCTAGACAAGTTCCATCAGCAAACTCAGAAGGTTCTAAAATGCCAGAAAATTGCCTAAAAGATGTTCTGTGGTCTCCTCTTCTAATTTCGCCACACTTCTCCGGGCCTAAGCAATCAGTGTGCATTGTATCTTTAGTTTAGCTTTAACGCACATTTCATCCCGCATGTATCCATTTGGGGCCAGATTTGACTGATCTCCCTACAAGTGTACACATTATCCCATATTTCTTAAGCAAATGAGTCAAATTTGTATGAAACTATTTATTTGCGCCACTGCAGAGGTCCATCAAAATCTCGTTTGAATTCATTTAAATTAAATGTTCTGTACGTGTCCAGGAGCCCATATACTAAATATATACGCCAATAAATCCTAGCTATCGTGTCTAGAGACAGCTGGGAGTATTGGACAATCTCAATTGTGGTGCCTTTAGCCTTTAATGGTGGCTTTATTAACATTCTATAAGCTTTCATCATTTGAATTTCCAGCGTCTCCCTATCGTTTCCACAGACTTACATAATTGAGCATTACAACCCTTTATTCAGGATTACAATTTTTATCCATAAGTGGCAGGACCGACAGTTTAAAGTCTATTTCGAACGACATATTTTTGAGAAACTTTTCATGACAATTTATTTTACTCTCAGGGTTTTTGCTAGAAATCTGCTGAGAGGAAGTTGCCGAGGAAATATTTGTTCATATTTTCGTTTTGATGTCTGGCCTGGAGTTTGAACCGAGGCCTCAAGTCTAATAAGCCAACACACTACCCACTAGACCATGGCTACTTTTAGTGTGTTTTATGGTGTACAAAGTCTCTACTGATGACTTTTCTTAAATGTAATAAGTTTGCACAAGCCGAAGTCAGTTTAGCAGATATCTACGAAATGCAAAGACAAAATGTTCATGGTGTTAATGAACCGAAAAGGTCTGACTGCACTAAAATCGGTGAATATTTGATATGCACATAAAGGCCTTAGTGTGAATTCAGCGAAGACTAAATCTTTATATTTCAACAGATAGTACAAAACAACTGAATTCACGGTACTCCAATTGTAGTACATTGGTTGATTATTAGTTGTAAGCCCGCGGTTCAAACCTCAGCCCAAACGCCTTGAAGAAAACGAAATTTAAAAAAAATTTCTTCGGCGACTTCCTCTCAACAGTTTTCAGGCAAAAGCTTTGAGAGTAAATTAAATTGCCATGAAAAATTTATCAGAAAAATCTGTCGTTCGGAGTTGACTTTAAACCGTAGGCCCCTACAATCATGAATAATATTAATACACACAACATGGGTGGTATGAAAAGCTAGGTCGTAATACTGATGCGGCTTAATGACCAATTACAATTACAAAACATGCAATGACTAGATGGGTCTCATTATTGACTTAAAATAACCATGACACTTAAACATTAGAGACAGGATATCCAAAATCCGCAGAGCTATTTGTACACTTGGGAAGCTAGAGGTTGGATATGTAAACTACAGATCTATGTGGTTCTTGCATGTGGTAGTCCAGGTTATTATATTTATCCATTGTACATTGTTTGGGTAGTCGACTATTTAAAAAAGTCATAAAATGGTCTGCTTCACTGATCACCGATACATACATATATACATAATTGGTCATTACAACATTTCAGTCAGGATTACATCCTTGCTTCTCACACCATAGGCACAATGGCCGTCCATGTGCATGAATGCCGAAGTTTTTCCAAAGAAATTTCCGATTATTCAAACTTAACTCTTATTTTCAAATGACATTGCTGATAAGCTGGCGAGGACATCTTACAAGGCATAGGTATTGCGAATGTCTGCGATAAATCGTATATTTTCCACGCATTTTCAGGTAGGCAACAAGAATATACGAGCAATATTTCCAGAAACTGCTGGACATGGAGGAATAACAAAACCTATCACTAACAAATAAAGATTTTACTATAGGTACTATAGGTACTTGAAGTCGCCGTAGTCTAGTAGGTGAGCCCATGGTTCAAGCCCCACGTCAAGACATCAAAACTAAATAAAAAAATATTTCTGCTGCGATTTTCTCTCAGCAGATTTCTGCCGAAAATTCTGAGGATAAATAAAATTGGCAGGAAAAGTTTCTCAAAAAATCTGTCGTTCGAAGTCGACCTTAAACTGTAGGTCCCGCCACTCATGTATACAGTTAACACACACAACATAAGTGATGTAAGAAGCTAGGTTGTAATCCTGTCTGAAGGGTTGTAATGACCAACTCACTTAAAAGTATTGCGTAGCTTAAAATTGTGATTGAGTACTGAAGCCGTTTTTTGTACACTTGGAAACGAATTGCCTATAGATGACTCGTTTAGTACTTAACCGATAATCTAAAGAGGAAACGATTTTAAACAAGGAACTGCCTTAAAATAGGGTATCGTTTTCGTGGTGTGTATTAAATGTAATATTTTCACTTCTTTCTTTGTAAAATACGAGTACATACGTCTGTATTTCATGGCATATGAATATGCCCAAAAGTTCTGTGACTGTTCCCTTTAAAATGTTTTGTATTTTTTTTTGTTGTTATGATATACAGCATATGAAGTATATTTTGACAGTAATGGACTTTTAATGTTTATATTTTTCTATGATTTGAATAATAAAATGAAAAACGAATTCAAAAAAAATTCTGTAAAAGAAAAGCAGAAAAGATGACAAAATAAATGCAATTTTTGCTTATGAAATATAATTTTTGTGGTTAATTTTAGCCAAGGAAGAGAAAATAAGTTTTAAGCAGGTATTAAATATTCAATTAAAAGTGTTTTCTATACAATAACAACAACAAAAAAATATGAAAAAGCATTCAAATGTTAAAATGCTTGATTAATTGCAACGTAAGCAGAGTATAGCATATATAAAGGGCGGGCCATTTAAAAATTTAAATTTAAAAATGTAATAAAATAGAAACGGTTTGAAATTTTGCCAAATTAATTTTTTTTTTAATGTGAAGTACAATTGTTCCTGTTAGAAATGGAATATTACTTCATTCATATGGCTGCCACATCTGGCCTCACAATACCTCATTCTATCGGAACAATTTTCGTACACTTTTTCGAGGATATTTGGTCGTATCTCGGCGATAGCATTGCGAATGTTGGCCTTCAAATGATCAATTATCTCTGGTTTGTCGACATAATACTTTTCTTTAACGGTGCCCCGCAGTAAAAAACAGTCCAACGGTGTCAAATCACAGCTTCTTGGCGGCCAATTGACATCACCATTTCAAACGTTTGACGCAATAAATCGATTGTGGCGGCATGAGATATGTGCTAAGCTGCACTAACCTGTTGAAACCAAACATCATACATAATTCGTCATTACAACCCTTCAGACAGGTTTAAGATCTAATTTCTCACACCATTTATGTTGTGTGTGTTAATTTTATACAAGAGTGGTGGGACCTACAGCTTAAAGTTGACTTCGAACGACAGATTTTTGAGAAACTTTTCATGGCAATTTTTATTTACTCTCACAGTTTTTTGCCAGAAATCTGCTGAGAGAAAGTTTTTTTGTTTTGATGTCTGGCCTGGAGCTCGAACCCTTTCTTTACGTCTAATAAGCCAACACACTACCTACTAGACTACGGCGACTTCAACGAAACATCGTTCACATTAATACTATGAAAAGCGAGTACAAAAAAATCGATTATCATAGTGCGATAGAAGTCTCCATTGACCATATACGGTTGCGCTGTGTTCACTTTCAAAGAAATATGAGCCAATGATGCCTCCGCTTCAAAAGCCACACCAAATAGTCACTCGTAATAGGTGCATTGGCTTCTGTAAGACCACTTGCGGGTTTCCTGAGTCCCAAATACGGTAATATTACTTATTAACATATCATCCAATAAATCCCAACGTTGCTCAAGCGTAAATCGATTCATTACGTTTAGTGGAGATAATATACCGAATTTTGTAACAGAATAGAATGACATTAGCACTGCCAGATTCAATTTTTCAAATTTAAACCGATAGATGGCCCACCTGATATATGTATGCCTTTCAATTAAACACTTCATTATCTAATTAAATGTATAATTTTAAATTAATTAATTTTAATTTACTTTTCAACCTTTTTGTATAAGTTTTTAGTAACAAAAAACTAACTACACTGGACTCCAATTAAAACTTTAAAAAATGTGTAGGACAACACAACAAAAAAAAACACGAAAATAAAGGAAAATGAAAAACGAAATATCTTCACATTATTTTCTTTAATTAAAACTCCACACAAATTACAGTGTCTTACAATTTTTACCTGGAAGTACTTGTTGCAGCCAGCCAGCCATTGTATGTTGTTGTATTGACGACAAAGAAATGATAACAAAAAGAACTAAAAAAAAGTACAGGACTTTAGAAGAAAACGTTAAAAGTAAATAGAGATTAAAGTTAGAGAGTAGCAACAGCAACAACTCCCAGAGAATAGTTGACGACGACAACTATTTTTCCACGGAATAAAAGTAACTCAAGCCATTAGTTGGATAAAACAGAAAAAATAGAAAGATTGAAGCAACACTGCAAATAGAAACCTAGCGAGAGGTGTTGTAAAGCACCCAGCTGGGTGCATTTTACATACATACATAACATAATTGGTCATTACAACCCTTCAGTCTAGATTACAACCTAGCTTCTCACATCACTTATTTTGACATGTTTTTGAAAACCTCTTCATGGCAATTTTTATTTACTCTCAAAATTTTTGGCATGAAATCTACTGAGAGGAAGCCGCCGAAGAAATATTTTTTCATATTTCGTTTTGTTGCAGACGCCTGACCAGGGTTTTGAACCGTGGTCTCACGTCTAATAAGCCAACACAATACCCACTAGACTAAGGAGACTTTAGTATACAACAAAGGAGTCGTTATTTAATTTCGTGTTATTCTTAGACTTCTTTTGGTACAATCACTGCCTTCAACTCATGTCAAGCAGTTAAGCTGCAGAAGAACAGTATTAAGCAAGTAATTTCGTGGCAATATATACTCAAAACCAGCAATGAGTAAACACCAGTGTGAATAAAGTTTAAGACCAGCTTTGTACATCTCACACAACATAGACTTGGTAACAGATCTCGTATTAAAATGGAATCCAATATTCAAAAAAAAGTTAATCTGAACAAGTAAAATTTCCTGACATAACCTCCTTTGCATGATGAATAAGTAGATTGCAAATACGCTTCACAAGCGACTGGAATATATTTTCAGCAACGACTTTCGCAATGGCAAGCTGGTTTTCACCCTAACAAGTCTGAAATGGATTACATCAACTTACTTACTTAATTCTTCAATACAACCCTTTAGCCTGGATTACAACCTAGCTTCACACACCACCTATGTTGAGTCTGTTACTTTTATGCATGTGTGGTGGGACCTACAGTTTAATGTCATCTTTGAACGATAGATTTGAGAAGGTTTTCATGGCAATTTTATCTCAGAGTTTGTCTAGAAGACTGCTTTGAGGATGGCGCCGAAAGAAACATTTTTTTTCAGACGAAATGTGGCAGGAATATTACTCTGAAGACCGCTGTTTGAAACAATCACGACTGATATTGGAAGGAACTCCCAGGTCTGCTGAATAGTACAACTGATTTATACTATTTAGATTTAGACTATTATATTTATGTAGGCCTAAACCGATAATTACCTAAGTTTTAGGGATTTATTTGCATATAAACTTAAGATCTTAGCATCTGCATTTGTAGCACGATATTTAAAAACCTTTTCGAAGAGGTTGTGTTCATATCTTAAGATTTTTAGTGCCATTATCGTTTTCTGTCGCCAGTGGTGCTTCATTAACGATGTTAAGCCCTGCTACCATGCTTGTTTTCTGTTGAGATAAATATTTTTCAAATAATTTCTACGTGATAATCGAATATTTTGTCATACCTTCTCAGACGATATTCTGTGCGGTATGTCAGCTAAGGATTGGAATGAAATTTGAAACAAAGGGACCAAGAAACAAAAATCGTTTTTATTGCTATTGTAGTCATAAGATACACTAAAGTGAACAAGCAAAACAATCAATAAATAGGTATGGGAATGAACAAATATTACAAAATTACAACAACAAATCAGCTGTAGGATTCCGTAAGTTGCCAGACTGATAATAAATAAAGCATAAATAAAGCGAAAGGTAACTTTGCCAGTGAAATGCAACAAAAGGCAAGATATATATGTGTACACTGTTGGATTACCTGCATTGCAATATATTTCTGTCCATTTTCTATTGCCGTTTTTATTTCGTTTCCAATTTCTTTCCACCAGCTGATAACGCCTGTTAACTGACTTATAGTTTTCATAAAAATCCACTGATAAGACTGTTGGAAAAGAATTTTTCCCAGGACTTTTTTTCCTCTTTCTTTAAAAAATAACAATAAATTTTTTTGTATCTTTTTTTGCAGTTCAGATCTTGTAAAATAATTTAAGAATAACAATAATTTCTTACAAGTTTGTTTAACAGTTTCATTTCGAAAAATATTTCTGCAAAGTACTTGTAAGTTTATTTTTAGGAAATTTTATTTTTAATAATTAAAAGGGAATTATTAAATATGACGGAAATGCATGCTATATTACGTTGGTATTAACTCTTATGCTCTTCACTAGAATTTTTATTAATGTAGTGTAGGCATGCTTTGAAAGCAAACCTGGGTCAGAGACAAAAAATATTTCCTTTGCGTCTTCACTTCTGCAGTCTTCTGGCAAAAACTCTGAGAGTAAATATTGGAGTCGACTTTCAAATACTAGGTCCTGCCACATATGGTTAAAATTAACACACACACACACATGGATACTGCGTCCAAACCGAAACTATGACGCTGGCCTCAAACATAATAGTGTTCCCCTATAATGGCAACTCTGTTGCTTTGCTAAGTACAGTAAGAATAACATTCCCTGGGAAGTGATACACTCTCAGGAGTTTTTCTATAAAATAATAGACTGCAAGCATCTGTACCGGCAATTCGTTGTCCTCAACACTGAACCCGCTGACAGGGGAAGAAGCCGTTTTTATTCCGTACATACATACATTGGTCCACAATGCGTTCAGAATATTGTGTACAATCCTGAAACTATTCGTGGGTTAGGTTAGGTTAGGTCGAAGTAGTAGCTCACTTGAGTCCTCATAGCGTCCTATTGTAACGCCACAGGTAAGCGAAGTCCCTGAAACTCACAGAGGAAGTTAGTCAGCGCAAGGGCTGCACTATGCTTGGGTAAATTAAAACAAAATGTAAAACTCCTCCCATTATAAATGTCTAGCAAAAGCTTGGATTATCATCACGACGGCTGAACTGAAAAGCGCCTTTTCTTAAGCCTAACTTCTATTTATCATGGTATTTCCTTTTAAAGTTTTATTCCTAGTCCACAGAAAGATTCGGTGCCCATCACCGGTGTAGGTGCTCCTCGTAAGTTTATCTGAATGTTAAATGACTTGTATTCTCATATGCCTGGAATTCTTTTTCTTGCTTAGTTGATACAGACAGTGCCACTATATTGTCTGGTCAATCTCTGAGCGCCCTGGCTGTGAGATAATTTTTCTTTGCGACATTTTTCGATGACATAAACTTTTGCAATGAAAATATCCGGGATTCCCATCCTGGGTTCACCAGAATCCACTTCTGAGCCCCAATGCATTCCTTTTTGTACTCATCTTTGCGTCACCCTTATATGGTCTCTCTACACCATAATTCTGTCCAATGGAGAGTTAAGGAGGGAGCTGGCAGCAATTGATTCTGTCATACCCTCTAGGGAATTACATGTTCGATATATTTCCCATTTCCCTAACCATAGTTTTTCGTGGTAATGGAGAAAAATCAAATATATCCTCTAGCGCAGTCATAGCCACCGTTGTGGCCAACCATGTTAGTTTCTGTACTGGTACGAAGCAATGTGATATGATTATGGTTGCCACAATCCAGTTAATGTGTAAGTTGGCAAGATTGTATAGAAATCTAAAGGGATTGGACGCCGCCGGGCTTTTTATGAAGCCCCGTTTATAATGCCATGAATAAATGTTCCGAAAGGAAAAAAATTTCGATGATATGTCACGCACGCTTTTTTATTCGAAATTAAGGAAAGGAAGCGTTTAATAAAAGACCCAATACCAACCTGTTCACATTTTTAATTGAATTAGCATGAAAGAAAAGTGCCAGCATATTATGAGACTGTATGGTGAATCTATAGCTAATTTTGAAGGTTAGGAAAATGGAAAACTCTAGATACTGTGTTTTGCTTTTACATCGTTTAACATTGAAATTATAAACGAAAGCTATCGAATTGTGTGAATGAAAAAAATGTGTATATGTTTTCATATGTTTTTAAAAAGTTGTGTCGGTTTTGTGCTATCAAATTGTTTGAATGCCAAAAATTATGAAGAAGATTTGAAATACGAAATACACAATACAACGTTGAGCGTTCACAAACAACCAAGTGTATTCAATACAACATACACGATACAAAATCGTGTGAATTGGCCAAATAAGTAAACAACAATACAACAATAATGAAAAAACATTGTTTACGTTTATAGAGATCTCGAGAAGGCGAAGCCACGAGCATTTGCTTTCAAAAACATTCATCAGACTGTTTACGTTGCTATATAAAAGGCAATGTAAAGCAGGCAACAAGTTAGTAATAAAGAATTTAATTAAAACTAAACACAAATTTATTTACATTTTATTTGCAATCTACGAGCTCATATTTCAAGCGTTTAAAAAAAACGTTACAATATTTTAAGATGCGATGAAAGACTTTTACTAAAAAGACTCCAGGGAATATGCTTTTACGCTATGTGACAATGTAAGTTTAAAAGTTAAAAGAAGGTTGAATAAAATCAAGTATCAGGCAATTGACCATGTAATATTAATTTAAATACGAGTGTATATACTGTATGGTTTCCAGTCATTTAAATTCTATTACTTTTAGTGCATAACTGCACTAAAAATCTTGCAACTTTTTTCATAAAAAAAAGAAATTTTATCTTCAAAAAAATTGTTGCAGTTCAAGAAACCTTTCATTACAATTTTTTTCCAGCTTTTTTAGTGCATGTTTTAGCAGATTTTTTCTAGTTTTTTGCAGTGTTTTTTTGTTAGTATACGAGTACTTATAACGTACTGATTATTTTTCAAGTGTTACACTTCAAACCAAGTGTATGCGAATGTTTTCTAGAGATTTTTTTCTATTTTTTCTGTTTTTTTGCTGTTAGCATTACTACCAGTGCCAGGGTATTTTCATATTCATTAAATTTTTAACAGCAACCATACAGCACAGACCCCTTTAGCCCTTTGCTTAGCTTACGGGCTTTAGGTGTAAAAAAGTATTCATAAGTTTTTTAAATATTTATAATCTAGATTATCTTTAGAAAACAAACAAAAAACAACAAAAAAAAAGATGGAAACAGAAGGAAAAAAACTATTTGGTGCTGAAATAAAAGTTTAACCCTTGAAAAGGGTGAATGAAAGACACAAACAAATGAAATTAATTATGGATTTAATTTAATGGAATTAAGAATTTAAGAATTAACAATTGCTTCTTTCCTTTTTCTCAGTTTCTTCTTTTTTTATTTGAAAGAAAGGAAAGGAAAGTTGAAAATTTACTAAGTTTTGTATGTTGATAACCTTCCCTCTCTCTGTTCATATTTTATTTCATTGAAATATTTTTTCACTTTAAGTTAACAACGAATATCTCGGAATGTTGAACCCTAGTACTGTCATACGCCAGTGTTTCAATACCTCCACTTTTGTCTTCAACTCGCCAATTAAATAGCAAGGAAATTTTTTGGGAAGAAGCATAACAAGTAAAATTGTCATGATATTGTTACTCTTTGCTTCCAGGTGATTACATTTTCTGAAAACATGCTATCCAGCAAAGTTAAAATCGGTCATGTTGAGAGGCTTGTTGAAATCACGCACCATCCACTTCATAGTCATTAATTTCCGGCCGTAGTGGCCGTGAGGCCTCGAAATATGAAAAAATATATCTTAAAAATCTGTCGTTCGGAAACGACTTTAAACAGTAGGCATCGCTTCACATGTATAAAAATTAACGCACACAACATAAGTGGTGTGAGAAGCTAGATCTTAATCCTGACTGAAGGGGTGTAATGACCAATTATGCATACATTGCTCGCCATTGTCATTGATGGCCTGGCTAACGTTATCCTCAAAGGAATATGGACCGATGACACTGCCAACCCAAAATCCACAGCATACATGAGACACTCTTGGATATTAATTTTGTTTGTTTTGAAATAGGCCTCATCTCTGAAAATGATTTTTCGATGAAAATTTGGGTAAATTGCCCCTTCACGGCTTTACCCATTATCGTTTATCCTTACTTCCTGGAGCAGTTGAATTTTGTACAATTCAAAGTACAAGCCACGACTTAAAATTTGCCAAAATGTGGTTTGTGAAAAGATTAGTTCTTGTTAGCAACCTGAATTCAATTGCCTTGAATTCTCCTGCTCACTCTCCCTGACGAAGTTAAATTTACCCACCACATACGGAGCGTAAAATGGTACGTGCGGTACCACGTTGCTCTAAGAGAACATCCATTCTGAATATATTACAATTAGTTTGACAGATGTAGCTTCTGCAAGACGACTATTATCAATTGTCAAAGTGCAAACACAGAGACAGATGCTTTTTCTGTTGGAAGAATTTTTAGTTCAGACACTTTTATCGTTCAAATTCCTTTCAACCACTTTAAACATTGAGAAGAGCAGGCTTAATATGGAATTCCGGTTTAAACTAATATGACTTTAGGAATGGGTTTTCTTCTTAAAATTATGGCCTACAAAGTCACACGGTGATCTGAATAATTACCTCGCGTAGAAGAAGAAAAAGTCTGAAATCAGAGTAGTCTAGTAGGTAGTGTGTTGGCTTATTAGACGTAAGGCCACGGTTCAAACCCCAGGTCAGACATCAAAACGAAATATGAAAAAATGTTTCTTCGGCGACTTCCTTTCAGCAGGTTTCTGTCAAAAACTCTGAGAGATAATAAAAATTGCCATGACGTGTTTCTTAAAAATCTGTCGTTCGGAGTCGACTTTAAACTGTGGGTCCCGCCATTCATCTATAAAATTAACGCACACAACATGAGTGGTGTGAGAAGCTAGGCCGTAATTCTGACTGGTTGTAATGACCAATTATGTATGTAGAAGAAGAAGTCCCATGTGTCCGAAGTGTCTGGAAGATATCCGGAGCGATTTTGGTTTGAGACCTTGTACCGGAAATTTAATTACCGGTACATGCAGATGTCCTTGACAGACCGAATAGTGAAAGTTTTTATAGCAACACTCAGAGGTTTTGTCTTCTGGTTTTGCCAGAAGACGCTAGAACGGAAAAATGAGAGCGAAATATATTTTTCACATTTCGTTTTGTTCGAGGAGTCTGAAGGTCTTATAAGCCTACGCACTGCATACTACTTTACGCCAACTTTCTAAGTAACTTACTGAGTGCTTTAAACCGTGCCCATATGAAAGAAATATAAAGCCTATCCAGAAAAGGATAGGCCTATTACAGGCGATTTGTTCACATTTTAGTCAGAAATGTGAAATCCGTTTATGCTACGATCGAAGTCATTGCATAAGCAGTGGTGAACGCTGTACTTTTTTCAAACTGCCACAAGCGTTTGAAAATGGTTGCCAAATCTGACAAAAATCTCAAATCCTTTTGACTTATACAGTAGGGTATCGACTATCAAATTCTTGTCGAATTAATTCAATTCATACGGCAACAATGTGGCAACAGTTTATGCTACGATTGGAGTCATTGCATAAGTAGTGGTCAACGCTGTACTTCTTTTCAAACTGCTACAAACGCTAAGAATATGGTTGACAGAACTTGACCAAAATCTTTAGTCCCTTCTACTCATACAGTAGGGTATCGATTATCAATATCTTTTCGAATTAAATTAATTCATATGGCAATAATGTGGCAACAATTTATGCTACGATCGGAGTCATTGCATAAGTAGTGGTCAACGCTGTACTTCTTTTCAAACTGCCACATGCGTCTGAAAAATAGTTGCCAAAAACTGACAAAAATCTCAAATCCCTTTGACTTATACAGTATGGTATCGACTATCAAATTCTTGTTGAATTAATTTAATTCATACGGCAACAATGTGGCAACCGTTCATGCTACGGTCGGAGCCATTGCATAAGTAGTGGTCAACGCTGTACTTCCTTTCAAACTGCCACAATGTTCTGAAAAATGGTTGCCAAAGCTTGACGAAAATCTTAGGTTCCTTCTACTTATACAGTAGGGTATCCATTATCAAAAGTATGTTGTATTAATTTAATTCATATTGCAAAACATGAATTTACAAATTGTTTTAGTATACGAGTATATGTACGTACACATGCAAATATATGTACTTCATATTGTAATATAACAATAAACTGAACATATTTTCATTGTATTGGCCATAACAATGGCAATCGTTTAAAAGCTTCAACAACAACAATAATAACACCGGTTATAAAAGTTATAGAGGGAAATACTAAAAAAAAGCAGGCAAGGTATTAAGGGCGTACGAAAAAAATTCAAAAATTTTTATTAAAAATATTTTCTGAGTATTTTTATTGCATTTATTTTCACAATTGCCAAAATACTACATGACAATGTTTATTATTTACGGTTCAACGTTTGCAATACTGCTACCAGGTGGACTTGCATTGTATATCGTATCACTTTGGCTGTCACCGTTAGTAACCAACTGACCAGTTGACTGGTCTGGCTATTTGCTATTTGAACAATCAATTATTTTTAACGATTCTTATTGAAATCGTTAAAATTGGCAAAAAAAAAGGAAATAAATGAAAAATTTCTGTTTAAAGGTTCTATTCCCTCTGCACAGACTGGCTGGGCTGTATAAACATTTTTAATAATTTGTTTATCGTCTCAGTACCATTGCTCTTATTTTGCTTTTTTTTTGTCCATTCAACGACAAGTGTTAATTAAATAAAATTATTATTACAATGTTATTGTTATTTGTATTTCTTTTCGCTATACGCTACATTAACACGTATTAACAATGGTAGCCAGGACCAGTAGACAACAAACAGCGAGAATTTCGGTCACTGAAAAACTTGGCAAAAAGTACACAAGTCGCAGTATTCTAGTAAGCAGTGTGTTGGCATATTAGACGTAAGATAATGGTTCGAAACAAAAATATGAAAAAAATATTTCTTCGGCGACTTCCTTTCACCAGATTGCGGTTCAAACCACAGGTCAGACTTCGAAACAAAAATATGAAAAAAAATATTTCTTCGGAGACTTCCATTCACCAGATTTCTGATAAAAACTCTGAAAGTAAATAACGCCACTCAAGCATGGAATTAACACACACGATATAAGTCGACAGTCCCCTGACTGAAGGGTTGTAATGACTAATTAGATATGTAAATAAACTAAAGCGAATATTCCCATGGTAAAATCTGATCAAATCTGGCAAATCAAGGAATTCCATAACAACACTGAAAGACAATATAAAATGGCTTACTCTGATAACAGTTTAGATTTTAAAGGAAGAGCGAGAGTGTGCCAGAAAATCCAGTTGCGCGAACCTAACTTCATTACCAATTGCGTAGAGAAGCTGGAAAGTTGGCATTTACACGTTTACTTCTCTTATTTTGGTGGTCTTTACAACCTTTTAGTCATGATAATGACCTAGCTTCTTTCACCTCTCATGTTATGTGTGTTAATTTTATCCAAAAGTGGCGGCAGCTACAATTTAAAGTCGACTCCGAATGGCAGATTTTTGAAAAACTTTTCATGGCAATTTTTATTTACTCTTAAAGTTTTTGACAGAAATCTGGTGAGAGGAAGCCGCCTAAAAAATATTTTTCATATTTCGTTTGGTTGATGTCTGAACTGGGATTTGAACCGCGGCCAATACACCACCTACTAAACTATGGCGACATAATGGTACACATGCCCCAAATATTTGCCCTGGATATTACTACAGCGGTCAACGTTTGCATTTAACATAGTGAGGATCCATGAGAAAATTTTCTTAGCTGCTTTTGTTGACACAATGTCAAACTGATGTGGATTTCAGGTTATACTTTCATTCGAGAGAATGATGTTGATAACGAAAGCCTTGCTAGGTGGTTAATGGTCTGACGAGATTCAATGGTACTGCCACACTTGATGGCAGTTTGAAACTTGTTGGGCATTAAGAAAAATGGAACTCAAGTGAGTTTATGTCACTAGTTGCAGAACGTCTAGAATACCATTGTCTTTTTGCCAATGAAAAGGAAAAAGGTTCTTTTCACTCAATTAGGCTCCTAACAGTCAAACTAGGAGCTGGAATTCTCAGGCATTTCGCTATCAGTGGAAAGAATGAAAATTCTCTTGACTTTAAGGATACAGTCGAAACGCACAAGTTACCCAAACTATTGCTATTGTGGGAATAATAAGGATAAGAAGGAGAAGGAATCGGTACAAGATTTCTTGCGAGAGGTAAATGTTAGTTGAAGTCGCCTTGGTATAGTAGGTAGAGGTGAGCCTAATGTTTAAACCCCAGGTCAGACATCTTCAACAAAACGAAATATGAAAAAAAAATAACTTTGGCGACTTTCCTTCAACAGATTTCTGGCAAAAAATTTTAAAGATTTCTTTACTCTCTTTACTCTTTCTAAATTACCATGAAAAAGTTTCTCAAAAAAAATCTGTCGTTCGGAATCGACTTCAAACTGAAGGTTCCGCCACTTATGAAAATAAACACATATAACAGAACATATTTTCCAAATTCCAACATAATTTACTGGATGAGTAGAGGCAATCCTCTGAAACAAAAATGCACAACATAAGTGATGTGAGAAACTATGTCGTAATCCTTATTCAAGGGTTGCAATGCTCAATTATGTGTATATGAATGTGCCTCAAGGAACCAGAACTCTTTGTTCAGCTCTTGGTGGGAATTAAATCAGACTCTTAACGGCTGCTGACTACTGACCACTGTATGGTTGGACGCTTGTTTGAACATATGGGCTGTCTAATTTACTACCATTGTAAAATTTTATTTTATTGAATTGGAATGAAGAAGAGCTGGTTCAACACTTTTCAGGTGGATGCCCTATTCTATGGAGGTTCTTGCAGAGGGCAGACTTCGCTGGAAGTGTAGGATTTGTCTGGACAGAATTGAGAGGACCGTATCACTGTATTAAAAACTCTGATTTTTCAGCGTATTACCACGAAACATAGGGCCTATAAGACATACTCACTTGCAGGTAACCCATGCAACCTAAGCTGATCCAACCAACTGTCGATAATCAGAATACATCGCATAGATTGATTGAAAAACTAACTTTTTGCTCTGGGTGTACACTAACCACATGCATGCCCCCTATTTAACAGATAATTTTCATCTTACTCTTCTGTATGCTTAATATACTTCATATTTTATTTTTTTTTTTAACAATTTTTTTTGTGGTTGTTGTCTCTACTTCTTCACAACATTGTTGTGAAAAATGTCAGTTTTAATTAAATTTCCATGGCATTCATGTCCTCAAATGCGGAAATGTTGAAATATTCATCGATGAATGAATGTATTTTTCAAACAAACAAAAAAACGAAAACAACAACAACATTTGTATGTCGTTCTATATTAATTATTTGCCTGTATATATGTGTGGTTATCTATCTATGTTTATGAGTATGTTTGTATGCATAGTTATGACTCTTACACGCTCTTTCACTCTCTCTCTTTGAAAAGAATTTTTTTCAAATATCAAAATATGTTTGACATTTCCAATATGTTTATATACATATATGTGTGTATGTGTGTTTTAACCATATATGTTGGCATTTGTGTTTTTTTATATATTTTTAGTGGCCATGAAGTTTGAATGCCTCTGACATATTTTTAACTGGCAGGTTATTTCAGTTGAATGATGGCCAGCATGAATTTAAAAATTTATTTGGAAAAAATTGCTTCAACGTTTGAATTTCTTTTTCTCTTTTTGAAATTTTTAATTATTTATTAATTAATAAAAACAACAAAATGCTGTAAAAACAAGTAACGATACATTTTTTTCTTCTTTGCTTTGTTACAAAATGATTTCATAATGAATTGAATTCTTTAAATATTTAAAATTTATTTGTAAATTAAATTCAATTGGAAAAACTTTTGAACAAAGCAGAGGAATCAGTTTAAGTGCATGTATCTGTAATTCATTTGATAAAAATTTCAATTCTACTTTTAACTTCCATCTTGTATACGTTTAAGATCTTCTCATGCCCGCTCCCATTCCATTTCTTTAACAATTTCACTTTAAATAGGCGAATCCACTGCTTAAAGACTCTCTTATGAGCTGAAATAGTTAGGTAGGGAGATACACAGATGCTCTATACTGGATCATAGCTACATTAGTTGGGTAGGGCATACAGAGATGCTCTATACTAAATCATGCGGGAATTCGAAGCTTGTGAGGAAAGTAGCTTCCACGCTACTGACAGGGCCAGACAATTTCTGTTGAATTGGAAAATATTGGGTGGGCCATCTATCGATTTAAATTTAAACCATATTTCGAATCTGGCAACGCTAATATCATTCTATTCTGTCACAAAATTCAGTATATTATCCCCACTGAACGTAATGAATCAATTTACGCTAGAGCGACATACATACAACATTACAACCCTTTAGTCAGGATTACGACCTGGTTTTTCCTACCACTTATGTTGTGTGTGTTAATTTTATACACGAGTGGTGGGACCTATAGATTTTTGCGAAACTTTTCATTACAATTTTATTTACGCTCAGAGTTTTTGAAAGAAATCTGCTGAGAGGAAGTCGCCGAAGAAATACTTTTTGTATTTTGTCTTGATGTCTGACCTGGGGCTCGAACCCTGGCTTTACGTCTAATAAGACAACACACTACCTACTAGACTACGGTGACTTGACCGACATTGGGATTTATTACAAATTTATTTCCAAAACAAAGACGATTGGTCGGAAATTGCACGAAAATGTCGTACAAAATTCGGTCGCAGAGAAGGACCAACAGTGCACGTTATATGCAAGTTTATTGCTAAAGTTCATGAAACTGGTTGCATTGTTGATGTGCCAAGACGTGAAAGTGCTCTTGCAGTACGTACACCCAAATATATCGAAGCTGTGGCTGAGACTGAGAGTGAGAATCCATCAACATCAACTCGTCGTCGTTCTTAAGGTTTAAACATTTCACGCACCAGTTTACGTCGAATTTTGGGAAAAGATCTCGTTATGACGGCTTACAAAGCTCAATTGCTTCAAGAGTTGAAGCCTCATGACCATCCGCTTCGTTTTCGCTTCGCTGGATGGGCCAACAAGAAACTGCACGTTGATGTCGATTTTGCCAAAAAAAAAAAAAATATTTTTCCGGATGAAGCTCATTTCTATCTTGGTGGGTACGTTAATAAGCAAGATATTTGGGGCTTAGAAAACCCACACTTAGTTTAACAGAAGCCAATGCACCCATTATGAGTGACTATTTGCTGCGGCTTGGGGAGCGCAGGCATCATTGGCCGATATTTCTTTGAAAATGAGGACGGCGCAACCATTACAGTGAATGGAGACAGCTATGGTAACCGATTTTTTTGTATCCGCTTTTCATGGTATTGATGTGAACGATGTTTGATTTCTACAGGATGGTGCGACTTACCACACATCTTATGTCACAATCGATTTATTGCGTCAAGCTTTTGATGACCGTTTAATTAGCCGAAATGGTCTTGTCAATTGGCCGCCAAGAAGTTACGTTTTCACGCCGTTGGACTGAGTTTTCTGTGGGGCGCCGTTAAACTAGAGACAATTGAGCATTTGAAGGCCAACATTCATGGCCCCATTCACTCCAAAAAGTGCACGAAAATTGGTCCGATTAATTGAGGTACTGTGAGGCCAGCCGCGACAGCCAGATGAATGAAATAATATTCCATTTTTAACCGGAACAATTGTACTCCACAACAAAAAAAAATTTGTCAAAATTTATTGACACCAAGCAGCGTGCTGGAATTTGTTGTTGAGACAGAACGATGGGAAGAGAAATTATAAGGGCACCTTATATAGATTGGGGGCTGTAGAATAGATTTTTAGTCGCAGTACAATTGCAACTTCTTATTAGTATGGTAATAAAAATTTAAAGGTCAGCTTAAAATTTTTTATCAAACAAGGTTGGGAAATTACTTCTCATCTGTTCTGTTGCCTAAACCTTGCGCATTCCTTTGGTTTTGCTTAATGCGGAATGCTTCCTTTCAGAAATATTTTAAATTTTTTAATAGCTTCTAGGCTTAGAAAAAACGATCAATTCCCTTGAGTCCTTTATCCAAAAAATTTTGATCAATCATAGACCCAATATGCTTAGCATGGGATATGCTTATGTTTTCAAGACAAAAACGAATAGGAACTCTTACTCAAATTAAGGTGAAAATGCTTGTGACTTTACAGACTATTATTGGGTATATTCAATGGAACTTACTTACTTAATTGGCCGTTAACAACATGATTAACGGATTTCAGCCTGCCGTAACACATCCTTCCAAGCGCCTCTGCTGCTTGTGCGTCTACACAAGTTGGTCACACTAATCGATTACAGGGCTTCGTCGATTTGGTCCTTCCAACGCAAACATGGTCGTCCTCTTCGCCAACTTCCGCAGATCCCCGCATCAAATGCCCGTCTTGCAGGAGCATCCTCCTTCATTCGAACGACATGGCCGAGCCAGCGCCGCCGCTGGATGTTAATACGCAGAACAACGTCGGTGTCGTTGAGGAGCTCACTGTTGAATCGGATGCGGAAATCAACGCCAGCTCGCACTGGACCGAAGACCTTACGTAGAACTTTTCTCTCGAATACTCTCAAGGCTGCTGCATCAGTGCGTAATAGGGTCCACGCTTCTGCGCCATAAAGAAGCACGGGGAGGATGAGCGTCTTGTGGAGTATTAGTTTTGTCGCACGAGAGAGGTCTCTGCTACTCAATTGCCTATTGAGACCATAGTAGCACCTTTTGGCGAGAGTGATCTTGCGCTTGATAACGAGACTGACATAATTTTTGGTGGTAATAGTGGAGCCAAGGTAAATAAATTCTTTGACTATATCGAAAACATAGATATCGGCCGTAATCTGAGATCCAATACGCCGCACGTCTCTACTTGTTGATGACATATATTTCGTTTTGCCCTTATTTACTGCCAGACCCATCTTAGTAGACTCCCGTTCTGTAGCACTAAAGGCAACAGTAACATCTCGTTTGGTATTCAATGGCATATGAATCCTTTATTTTATAATATTATTGTCTAAGCGGTCTTTGTCAAACTTATTGGGTTTTAATGCAAATAGCCTTTCCTTTGATAAAATAAAAGCATACAAATGCAGTCAAAAATGTTTTTTTTTTCTCGTAAGCAATTATAAATTCATTTAATTACAAAATTATATATGATTTATTAAGTGTTCATTTGTTTTTGTTTTTCTGTTTTTTTTCAATTTTTATTTATTTATTTATTTTAATTTATAAATATTTCAAATTAATTAAACATCACTCATACGCCATGTGTTATTTCATAGAATTTTTATTTCATTTCAATATGAAATGATTTCAACAACAACATTTACTTTGCTTTGTTCTTATTATTATTGTTATTGTATTGTATTTTACATGATTGTTTTTATTTTTGTTATTTCTATTGTTATATTTGCTTTTGATATTATTATTGTTGTTGTAAATTCATAACAAGTTAATAAATTTTATATAAAATTTCTTTCATTTCGTTTTGTTTTTTTTTGGTTTTTTTTTTTGTTCAAAATATTTAGACTCTTCATAATAAATGATGAGTGTCATTTTTAATATAAATTAAAATAATAATAATAAAATATAATAGAAAATGACACATGTTTTGCCATACAATGGAGAGCGTAGATATACAAAATGACTTACAAAGATATTTTGTTAGAGAAGATATGGGATAAAGTTATTTCTCTGGGAAAGGTTTAAAAGATGATGTAGTAGGTGAAGTTTAGGTACAACGAATGCTATTGCATATTATCTGTTTCACTTAAATTATTTCATACATACATACATATATAATTGGTGATTGTAACCCTTCAGTCAGGATCACAACCTAGCTTCTCACACAACTTATGTCGTGTTAATTTTATCCTTAAGCGGTGGGACCTACAATTTAAAATCGACTCCTAACGACGGAATTTTTTTGAGAAACTTCACGGCATCTGTTATTTACTCTCAGAATTTTTGCCAGAAATCTGCTGAGAGGAAGTCTGACCAGGGTTTGAACCGTGGCCTCACGTCTAATAAACCAACATAACTTCCTTAATACGCTTAAATTATTGGCCACTCCAAATTCAAAACTCAGGAAATATATAAAATCTGCCTCTATTATCAGCAGGGTGGTAGGTTTTCGTGGCAATTGGTTGTTCTAATGACTCCAGATACCTCGCCGTAATTCTTGAAGAAAAGTGACGTTAAATTATTGTGAGTAAGCTAAAAAATTTTAATATTATCCCCTATGAGATCATCATGCACCATTTTTCATACACAGTTATCCTAAGCACCTGCTCAAACCCTGCCTTTTTGAACGAAGCAAATAGGACTCCTACCATTTTGGTTCAGTCCGAAGTAAGTAATCTGGTATCAGCCTTAGAAAGCACACCAGTAATAAAATAAATAACGATGTTATGTAAAAATCAATACGGACATATTTTCTTCCAAGCCAGCTTTGAACGTTTTTTCGTCAGTACGTCCATTGCCCTTTCGTTGCTGCTTTTCAGCATTCTTTAACGTTAATGGCTTACAAATCGTCCAAATGCTGTCACTTTTAGTTCCCAAACCATTTTAACCATTTTATACCCTCCCTATACGTCGCTAATAGCTTCTTGTGGCACTGTGCATGAACTATACGCACCTCTTATGGCGTTTAGTTGAAATAAAGATTTTACTACCCTAGGTTATGTTCTATTATTCAATGCTGATTCCTATACGGGTGATGTATGCATTATTATAGACTGTGTAGCTTTTGTTTATGGCGATCTTTTTCCATTTTCTGTCAGGTTGTTATTTAAATAGCTGCAGTCTTATTGTAATTATATTGTTGTGATGTAGAAGTGCTATAGATTTACGACCATAGAGTCTATTGTATCCCTATTTCTCTTTATTGATGTCTTCGTTAAATCTATTGGTATTACAGACTTCGTGAAGCTACATGGGGTCAACAATACAATTTTTAGCATCTAATATACAAACATCGATTCTACATATTAGATTGAAGACGATGCCCATTATGTATAAGTATTGTTTCACTCGCCAGTCCCTTTTTAAAAGACAGACTACTAACCTCAAGTTATTCCTAAATAGTCTAATAGTTGACTCAGACTCCTCCTCTATTGTGTTTACCTCCCAAAACGTTAAACTGTTCATTTGATTTGTTAAGAGCGTCTAATTGTATCCAATTTTGCCTTTATTCTATCCTTCCAGACACCTATTTTCCCTGCAAATATAGCAGGGTGGAAGCTCTTCTCGTAAGATCATATGCTTGCCCACTGACACAAATTCTCTTATGACATGGAACTGAGCAGAGGGTAACGTTATTTCCCGTATTTATCTGATTCAGATTCTCCAGACAATCAGGTACTATTTACAGTTATACCTATACTATATATAATCATTAACATACAGTTACGAATTTGTTACTTGAGTTGTATTCCCAGAAGAGGCTTTCACATCAATTCAATATCCTGTGACATTAGCAGATATATTACCTTTAATAACCGTACTCTAGTAGGTAGTGTGTTGGCTCATTAGATGTGAGGCCATGGTTCAAGCCCCAGGTCAGACATCTCCAACAAAATGATGTATGATAAAACATTTCTTCGGCGATTGCTTTCAGCAGATTTCTGGCAAAAACTCTGAAGAGTAAATAAAAAATTGTCATGAAAAAGTTTTTCCAAACTCTAGCGTTCGGAGGCGACTTTAAACTGTAGGTTCCTCCACTCATATATAAAAATTACCACAGACAACGTAAGGAGACGTAATCCTGACTGAATGCTTGCAATGACCAATTCTGTATGTATGCATGTATTACATCTATTTTGTGTCATATTTATATCGAATATTTTTAAATTTAAAAGTCTTCTCTTCTGTTCAAAAAAAGTGCTGTTGTGGCTGACATGCAGCAAAAACAATCATTTAATAATTTTTAATGCCGTCGTACTGCCGAGCGGATGAACTGGCCAGAAGGTGCACGACCATCGACCTCTCTGTGGAATTCTCTACATTGGGGATGCCTTTGGTTTCCTGCAGTCTTATAATTGCCAATGCAATCTTGGACCCAGTCAGCAGTAGATGGGCAGCTTCGGACACGGGCAGGACGGCGCAGAAGATTCTGCCAAGGCTGGATAAGAGACGCGCGGCGGATTTCCTTAAACTCCAAAGAAGTAAGCTCAGCATTTTTATCGAGGTTATTACGCGGCATTGTATTATAGGAACGCAGGCGAGGCGTATTGGTCTTAGATACCTTGCAAATGATTTCTGCAGAAGCTGTGGAGATGAGGAGGAGGATGAGACTGTTCTTCACCTCTTGTGTACATGCCCGGCACTTGGTCGAAGGAGAAAGAGGCACCTTGGTGCCTACTACATGGAGGATCTGGATGAACTGTCATGCATAGATATTGGCAGTCTGAGCCGCTTCATCGAAAGCTCCGAGTGGTTCCTGAGCTAGGGGAGAATGTGAAACTGTGGTATCACAATGAGACCTGTGTGCAGCCTAAGGCTCAAGACTCAACCGAGGGGACAGTCACTTCTACCGGCTACCAAATGCCGTCCTACACACGTCATCATTTTGGAGCCATTCTTTTAACACTGTTATCTCTGCTATTTCATAATAATTATAATGTGTGACGATGTACAAGATATATTTGTGATAGCAATTATTTTTCCCCTTAGCCAATAGAACAATAATAATGTAAATATGTACAACACACACACACACATACATTTGCAATACAAATAAATAAAGTTGAGTTGTAAATATTTTATATTATAAAATAGACAATATGGCGTTTCTATGCCTATATTACTACAATTTACACATGAACACCCATTTTACACATGCAAACATACATACACGAACGCCCGTGTAGCACTTACGCCCGCTTGTGCACACACACACACACACTCATAAATATCAATCAATAAAATTTATCATGATAATATGACTGTTATAGTCAGCCAACACCAACAACAAGAGCAACATTTGCATTGACCATAACTCTGAATATTAAAACCAAAACCAGCCAACACCACCAGCATAACTCATAAATTATGGATAAACAGCAACAACAACAACAAAACAACAATAAACCAAAATAAAAAGAGAAAAAGAAAAGCATGATTTTAGAAATCAAATATTCTACAGGGTGATAAATAGTTACGCCTGATAAATACTAACTGTGGTCGCACTCAACTGCCAAGCCATACGTTGTGATACATGCATATGTACATACAATGTGCGTAAATCCATATTTGTAGGTGTGTGTTTAGAAAAATAGAGAGAAAGAAAGAAAAAAACAAACGAATCCAATTAATTTTCAATCATAAAATATTTAAATCTTTTATAAACAAATAAATATGTGTTGCAGTGTGTTTTTTTTTTCTATTTTTTCGGAATTCAGAATTACAAACGTAAACGTTGGCATTATGCAAAAATGCAGGAAAATATCGGAAATTAGAATTAGAAATAGAAACAGAGAAATATTTTATAAACGACAAACTAAAAAAAAAGAGAAAAAACAACAACAACAGCAACAACAACATACAAAATGATTGTGCATTAAATATTTATAAACTAATTGATTTGTAATGCAAATAAATTTATCAGGATATAATACAAGCATGTATGGAATTATGTAAGCCGAGTAACAGTAGTGGAAGAAATAAATGATGTTCATGGCATGGCAATGAAGTGAAAGGTTTGGCTTATGTCTTTCGCCTTGTAACCATAACGACCTATTTTATTAGCTAAACTCCTCATAATTATCTCTTCTAGTGTCTTGAGGTCAAGCATACATTTAGATTACCAAAGCAGAGTGCAACCTTATCGAACAATGGCAATTGGCTCTTGGCTTTATAATCTAAATGACGATGATATTTAATGTACAGAAATGCCTCTGGATATATACTTTGTGGAAAACGCAGATGATTTAGTGGCAGTCCTTTCAACACACAATAAGAACTTAGATATGGATCACAGACCACGGTCTTCAGCTTGCAAAGTAAAAGACTGCGGCTCAAACAGCTGAAAAAAAGTTGCATTACATTTGAAATATCAATGCAGACAGGCGATGTCTGTTTAATCACGAAACAGGCAGCGAAATATTTTTGTATGAGGATCGACTCTCAGAGTTATTTACTGGACCCGAATACAGCATATGGTAACAAAACTGACGGGCATGCTAAGTAGTCTGATACCAAATATGGCAGAGCAAAGCCGAACAAAAAAAGGTTGATTGTAGCACCAACAAGAAAATGCTCTGCAAATTACTTTAAGTCGCCGTACTGAGTTGGCGTGCTAAACGTGAGGCCTCGGATCAAATCATAGGTCAGACATCTCCAACAAAACGAAATATGAACAATATTTCTTCTACGACTTCTTTCTGTAATAAACTCTGAAAGTAAATAAAACCAAAAAACTTCTCAAAAAATTTGTCGCTCGGAGTCGACTTTAAACTGTAGGTTTCGGCACTCATGTATAAAATGAGCATAAGCAACATAAGTGGTGTGAGAAGCTAAGTCGTAATTCTACTGAAGGGGACCAACCATATATATATGAATACAGACTACAAGTCTGTAGCTTTTAAAGAACATCACTAAGAATTATACTTGAAATCTGTATGCAGATAGGCGATGTATACCTAGTCACAAAAAAGGCAGTGAAAAATGAATTTTTATGTGAAGATCGAGCCTCATACTTATTTACTAGATGCAAATACGGATGATAGGCTAGTATGATTTCAAATATTTGCGCATCAACATAGAACTACAGAAGATTTATTATGGCAACAACGAACTCGATTCCGTTTGACGAACTCGTCACTTTTTGTAGTTGAAGCAGTAAAACAAAGGCATTTTATTCTTGCCTCACATATGTAAAGAAAGTTTGGCTTGTAGCTCATTACCAAAAACAAATTTGTAGCATAGGATTCCATTTGAAGAGTATTTTCTGACCATACGTTAATTACATTTAACCAACGCAAGGTATTCTCGTCAAAGCAATTCGTTCATTCTTAGTAAAAATGGCACCATCTGTCACCTTCTCAAAAACATCAAAAGAGGATGTCAGATATCTCTTTGAATTAGGACTCAGTGAACTCAGTTCGTCACTACTATACAACAAGCCTGTACTTCTTCACAGAGACAGCAACCCTATTATCCTAGGCCCTGATATAATAGAAAAATCAACTGCTAATCTGGAAAAAAAACAAAGAGAAGAGAAATATCTGTCGATCTACTGACGCATATGTGGAGTAGAACATGAAGAGTAGACGGAGCAAACCTCTCCATCAGAACAGAAGATATATGATCTCAAATCGTACGTGGATGACAGTATAGATGAAGACCTATGGCATTTCCAAAGGCACTGAAGCATAATTATAGTGGTAAGCGCCACTCTACAGATTGTTCCACAATAACATGTAGGATGGCCGAACTTCAAGAGCTCAGAGGGAATTCGGTCAACACCCGGAGATTTACTAAGCTTGGGGTTTTCAATTAAATCCAAGATCTCTTTTATGGTGGAAAATCTGGAAACAATGAATGGCTCATTAAACTGTGACTCACATACTTATTCAGTTCGTAGACAACGCATATTCCCCGAGAGCATCCGGTTATAGAATTTCGCTCATACCTCAACTTGTTACTCTTCTATGGTTTAATATTTTAAGAAGCTTTGTGATGCTTTATAATGGGTTGTAATGACCAATTATGTATGTATGTTGGCTATTGTGCAGTGTTTTAGCTTATTAGACGAGAGTCCGTGGCTTAAAATACAGCTTAGACATCTTGAACCACATGAAATATGAAAAAAAATTTCTTTTGATGCCTTTCTCTGGGACGTCTTCTGGCGAAAATCAAATTACCACGAAAAGTATCTTAAATCTTGCCTTTAGAGTCAACATTAAACTGTAAGTGCCGCCGTTGTTGGATAAAATTAACACACACAACATGGGTGGTGTGAAAAGGTAGGTTGTAATCCTGACTGAAGGATTGCAATGTTCAATTCAGTAAATAAGTCTCTGAACTTCTTTTACCAGATATAAGTCACTTCGATTTTAATTACGAATTAATTTTAATTCGATAAATTTAAGGTTGTGGGACCGATAATATCATTTATTTCTATGGCTTTGCAAGCAGGGTTAAAATTTTTTCGATATTAAATTATGTGTACAAGATTTCAGATAATGCTGCATCTGCTGCCTCTAAATATATAGTTTCTCTCTTCTCTATTTTACCTAACACTGTAATGTTACATTCCCCAGCTAATATAATCCGAAATTAAAACAAAAAACTCGTAATTCAAAAATAATTCAAATTTTAAACAATATTTTATGAAAATGTAATAATAAAGCAACAATATGATTTGATAGAAACCTTTTAATGCAACGATGAAATTACATACATTTTAATATTATGACATGGGCAATCTGCGGCACAAGAAGTAAAGGAATTAAATATTTTAAAATTATCTGGAAATCTCGTAACTTTATTTATATTATAGTACAGGAACATATTTGATATTAAACTACCCGTCCAATTATGTCTTTAAAAATTATGTGTAATGATGTTAGCACTTCTCTGCAAAAAAATTTTCTACAAAAAAAATGCAGAAAAAATTCGTATGCAGAAATATTTGAGTCTGCGGTTATGGTATTAATAATAAATTATTTTGTACATTAATATACATTTTGGTTTTGTACGCTGTTATTATTATTGTCCAATATAATTACAATATTATTATTATTATTGTGGTCATTATTTTTCACTCTAAAAACTATTGTAACTGCTACCACAGCACAGCACACACTATGAAAAGCTTTTAAAACAAGCAGAACACGTACCAGAGGGAAAAACGTGCAAATAATCGTGTTATTATTATACGTGGTAAGCTATACTAACGGACTTATTAAAGCTGACTACAGGAATATGTAGCAAAAATAAACAAATTTTTCAATAAATTTTCTTTTTTTATTACAAAACTACTTAAATAATTAGTTGATCGTGGCAAAGATAAAAATTAACTGAGATTTCTTTGAAGGCCTAATAAAAAAAATTTAAAAGTATCGGATCTTCCAAAAGGGAGTTAGGAATAACGGCCATTTTGTTGATGAAACATCTGTCAAATTAGTTGTCATTTATACAATCTCTTTTGTCAAACCGTCACGGACGGAGAAAGCGTTCCAGAACATATGCAAATAATAAAATTCTTTAATCAAAATGACCTAAGAAAACCATTTCACATTCTCTCCACGTGAGATGACTATGCCGTCAAATCGTTTGTGCAGAATATCCAATGTGGCAACAACTGTATGATGCGTAAAGTGCGTCTATTAAAAGCACATATCGGTGGTGTAGTGTAGTAAGCAGTGTGTTGCCTTATTAGACGTGAAACCACGGTTCAAAACCCAGGTCAGACATCTCCAGCTAAACGGAATATGAGAAAATATTTCTTCGGCGACTTCCCTGAGAGTGATATAAAAATTGCCATTGAAAAGTTTCTCAAACGATTTGTCGTTTGGAGTCGACTTTAAACTGCAGGTCCCACCACTCATGCATAAAATTAACAAACTCAACATAAGTGGTGTAAGACACTAGATCGTAATCCTGTCGGAAGGGTTGTAATGACCAATTATGTTACGTATATGCTGTACGGGACACGTAACTCACGTTCCGAGAGAACTACCCGCAATGTCGTAGTCCAGACTTAAGGGTTGTAAAAATGGGTGTTCTGTTCGGAGAATGTATCCCGCGATCGCCAAAATTGTTCCACCATAGACGACATTCAACAAACGATCGACCAACATCCGTACGAAACGCAAGATTCGCTTTAAATCATCGCCTCTATAAGTGAAAGTGTGCATATGAATTCAAGGAAGTTGAATTGACGTCTCTCACAAGAACTCGGGCTGCACCCGTACAAAATTGAAGTTGGCCACTGTAATTTTGGTAGGCATGCCACAAGAATTGGCATAACGGCTTATGATTTCTGCATGAGCTGTGAGTCTGAAGAGGAGGAGGAAGAGATTGTCTTTCACTTCATGTATCAGTTTCCTACTTTTATCATGAGAAGATGGAAGTTTATGGCATCTTATTTTCTGACATCTTTGACTGAGCTTTGTAATATAAAAATTGCTGCAATAGCAAGATTTATTTTGAACTCGGAATGTTTTTGAATAGGGAATCGTTAAACCTGGGTCGGAATGTATTGAGGTATCATAATGTCCCTAAAAGCTAACCTAAACGGGACCTCCTCCTTCAAGAGCTTCCCGCTCATAACTTAACATAACCAAAAGTGAAGTTGAACGACTGTAGAACGCCGACGTGTGATCGCCGAATGTTCACTGGAGTGCTTGGAATTTGCACTTGATTTTAAGGGAATCTTAGTGAATGTGAAAGTGCACAACCAAATTGTCGAAATTGTCCAAATGCTTTGAACGACTACATTCGCCGTCGTGTGATCGCCGAATGGGCACTTGAGTGCTTGGACTTTGACCCTATTTTTTATTAAATCTATGTTAAAATGAGCGCGCACAACCAAATTGTAGAATTTGGGACAATACTAATCCACATAGGATCCAAAAGGATCCAATGCATTCCGAAAAGGTCGCTCTTTTGTGTGGATTTTCGGTCCGTATTTCTTTGAGAATGACAGCTAAGGCTATACATTGATGATTAATGTCTTCTTTTAGAGTGAATTCGATGATCTGGACACCAACGAGCAGCGCTAGGTGTCACACTCATGCCTAATTAGATATTCAGTACGTGGAGATCATGTGAACTGGGAACCGAGATCGTGTAATTTCACTTCGGAAGCCTTTTTCTTGTGGTGTTTTCTTAACCGACGACGCTGTGTCATGCCACAATAGCTATTCTGCAAGAGCGATTTCAAGTGATGTAAACTAATCACTCAGATTTTGTGATTTAATCGCGGTGGACTTGCATGCGAATATGCCACAAACCATAGCAGTTTTCTAACCCATGCCATCGGCCAAATTCTGACTTATTTATGCGCCAAAGTCTTGAAAATTAAGCACTGAAGTCGTGACAAACAGCGTGAACGATGTTATATTCCACACATAATGTAATAATTGGTCTTTCAAAAGATGATATTTCACACACCTACGTAGTGTGTAGTAGAGGTGGCTGTCCATCTAAGAGAGTTGAATGGACACACTTTGACCGCACTCACTGTGTTTTATTTAAATTTACAGAAAGGAAGCCTTTAGAAAAGTACCCTAAACTTTTAGCCCATCTTACGCAAGGCATAAAAAATTCTGAATACTTTAATGAAATAAAAACTGGATAAAGGCTTCAAAATTCAGATATTTTAACAGTACTATTTGCTATGAATAGGACCAAAACACATTCCCTGTAACCAGCCTGATATTTTCATTAACTAACGTCTGTGCAGTTGTTATTTTTTCCGAACTGCTTTCATCATTTTATCCCATTTAGTCACATGGTGGAGTGAATTAAACATGACTTTCATTTATTTTGTTTGTTGTTTCTATTGTTGTTATTGTTGTTGTTTTTTAACTGTTTTTCATTAATTTTTTATTCATACCTTTAATGCGTATTCCAATTAATTAATTTACTTGCGTATTGTAACACGTATTGCTAATTAATTTTTGAGGTTTTATTTGTTTTTATATTCAACGAATGAATACCGCCACCGGTAGGGCAAACGTTTTTTCTTTTTAATTTTTTATGCATATGAACTCACGTTCATTGTTTTTTTTCTACTCTCTGTTGCGGTTATGCAACTCTATGGAGTACAAAAAAAGAAAGAATAAAAAATTGGTTTTAATTTGTATTTTATTGATTAAAATAAATTATGGCCACGTTCGTTTTTTCTGTCTCTCTCTTCTTATATTTATGCATTCAAATAATTTTTGGTTAAAATTTGTCAGTTGTTATAAATTCTAAAAAGCAAGGAATAAAAAAATAAATAAATAATCAGATGGCTAATAAGTTATTTACTAATAATTGCTTAAATATTTTATAATTAAAAAAAAAACTTCTAAAATAGATTTTTTAACAGCAAAAACATAAATTTCAATTCAACATGATACATACGTGCATACATAATAGGTCATTACCACCCTTCAGTCAGGATTACAACCTAGCTTCTCAAACTATTTATGTTGTGCGGGACATACAGTTCAAATCCTATTCCGAACGCTAGATTTTTGAGAAACTTTTCATGGCAATTTTATTTTACTCAGGGAAAGTCGCCGAAGAAATATGTCTTCTTATTTCGTTTTGTTGGAGATGTCTGACCGGTGGTTTGAACCATGGCCTCACATCTAATAAGCCAACACAGTGCCGCCAAATAACTTTTTATTTTTAAATGCTTTAAAAAAAACTACTGAATATTTTCTCAAATTTCTTTTTTTATTTGAAAGTACAATCCTTCCGGTTAATAATGGAAAATTGTTTCATTCAAATGGCTGCTTCGGCTGGCCATGCAGTAGCCTACATAATCGGTCCAATTTTTAAGCACATTATCGATTGTGTGCAGCTGTATTTCACCAATTTCTTCACGAATATTGTCCTTTAAAGCGTCAATTGTCTCTGGATTGTCGGCGTAACACTTATCTTTGACGGCACCCCACAAATAATAGTCCAACGGTGTCAAATCGCAGCTCCGAGGTAGCCAAACGCCATCAGCTCTGCGGCTGATAATGCGACCTTCAAAAACAGGGCGCAAAACATCGAGTAGCTTCGGCTGTGTGGCACGTAGCGCCGTCCTGTTGAAACCAAATGTTGCCAATATCCTCCTCTTCAATTTTTGTGAACAAAAATTCGTTCAACATGGCTCGATAACGATCGTCATTGACTGTAACGGCCACTCTTTGCTCATTTTCAAAGAAAATGGCCCAATTATGCCTCTGGACTTGTCAAATCAGACATGAGGTAAGTGTTACCATTCACGAAATAAGCACTAGTTGAAAAAAAACGTTAGATGGCGGACCCGATAGACTACTACGACTCCATGATAACATGATGGTCAGACTGATTGTGACAGAAAGGGCCATTGGTTAAACGAGGTATAGCGACGGGCGTGTATTAGTGTAAGCAGGACAATGAGAATCTGTTCTACAGCAATGCTAGAGGCTCTATTGTTGGATTATTTAAAAAAATGAGTAGAATCGAATCATACTCATAATTTCTAATATGAGTTCATACTTATTTTAATATCATGAAACCTTTACTCATATTCAAAGTTTGAAGTGCTCATCATATTCATACTTAACAACACGTATGATGTTGTTGATTTCAACTCTCCATAACTCAAAATTCAAGAATCCCAAAATAAGTATGATTCGCGTACTAACACTAAAATACTCACTAGAAGGTTGTGTGTTTGCTCTGCTTGCTGCTCTGTCTTTTTTGGTTATGTGTCTTTTTTCTTTTTTTGTAAGATTTTTCAACGTTGTACGCATACTCATTGCAACATGTACTTATAAATCAACGTTGTAGTGAGTACGAATGAATCAGAGTAATTAAATTATCAATATTGTTGACTCACTTATATTCAAAATTTCATGAGTGCTTATGAGTAGCGAAAAAACGATTCATTGCTGATCTCTGATACCAAACCTAAACTAAACGGTTTTTTTTTTCTTAACAAAATTTGACACTCCGCGCTGTCAAACCATAGTTATCTGTAGTTCTAACACATATAAAAAAAACCTCCCTTAATTATGTTTTTTAAGTAGAGACTATTGACCATATTTTCAATTCGTAAGATGCTTTTCAAGCAGCCTTTCAAGTATCTTAAGCAGCCTTGTTTTACACTTTCCAACAGCATCATTCATTTCAGTGTTTTAAAGCACTTAATATCTCCTAAACCCTGCCTTGCCACTCTGCCTTTATTATTTTGAATGGGAAACACAATAGTACGTAATTATTTCTTTTTAAAGTATCTGCTTTTGAAAACCAGCACAATATAGTTACTGTTGTTGCTATTGTTGTTATTTTAAGCTTAACGATGCCTCTGATATTAGTTGCAAACAAATACTCAGCAATTTACTGTTCGCTGAAATACAAGCATTGAAGTGAAGGAAATATTTGTATTTGAAACGAACTCGTTAGGCACTACTTAGGAAATGTATTTGAGGAAAAAATTTTCAATTAATTTTTCAAAATCGTTCGAAGGCAGTTCGTTAAAGAACTTTTAAAATTTTCGAACAAAATTTTCTAATCAATACACCCTATAGTGTTCTAACGTGTTGCACTTATTACTTGCTGGCGTTTTAAGAAACTGTTTAATATTGTATTTCCCCAAATAGAAATACATTTTATTTCTGGTATTCGTATGCTTTAGAAAACATTGTTTCTTGTTTCTCATTTTTAGAGTTTTAGACCACTGCTCTTCCATAATGCGAAACTATTGTTTAAATGTGCTGTGTTCTATGTGTTAAGGACTTTGTTGCCATAGAGTTAGTTACTCGTATTGTTTTCATTCTTACTCTCTCTCTCTCCCTCTCGCCTTCCTTTTAAGGGGCAATTGTTGCAGAAGTAGGTTTTACTGCTGCTTTAGTTATTTCTTTTGTTTTCGTTGTTCTGTTTTTGTTTTTTAATATTTTTCTATAATTTGTTAAGAAATCTCAAAAGTATAATTCATCGTTTAATTACAAAACAATACAGCAGCATTAACAAAAGAATGGAAGTAAAAGAAAAAAAAAAAAAAGAAATTAAAATTAAAAAAAGAATCAAATTAAAGAAAAGAAGTAATAATCGAATGCTTTAAAGCATAACTAGGAAACACTTTAAATTTTTAGGAACTTTGTTAAAAGTTGTTCAGGGGTTTCAACCATTTGATATGCACTCAAGTATTTACTTCTGGGTTGAATTTAAGCCTCACAGGTTCCAAGTATGTGCTCTAGTGATTTAATCTCATCATTACAAACGATCCAGATTATGAACGCAAAGTAGTCAACAAAGCCTCGTCATAAGGCCAGTTACTATCCTTAGACTAATCCTATATAGTCTGGTGCATGATTCAAGCCACCTTCTATCACAATGATACAAGATTTCATAGATTTCCTCAAACGCATTTGGTTTGACATAAGTTTCTTCCTCTCTCTTTCTTTCTTTTCATCTTACTATACCCCTGCAAACATATTTTCCCACTCCACAGAAAAGTTTTGACTCCATCAGTAAAATTGAAGCTTCTTTCTACACAAGCTTATCGGTCTACTAATTTCCCAACAAAATTTTCCCTCAATGGCTGACTCAGCTTCTCCAGAAAGTCTCGAACTATGTATATTCGTTTTAAACTTATAAGAAATGATTGCTTCAATGGCAGACTGTCAGATAGTGTTCCTATGGGATCTTCCAACAGGAACTTCCAGAGAATTTATTGTTATTTATTCAGTATGTTTTGCCAAATCACTCTGGTTGGATTGACCATTCAACAACAGGTGCAAATACAATCTAAATAGGTACTCTGTCTGTCACTAATTTTCATCGAAAAATAATCTCAAGCAATGAGGCAGATTTTTGGATGAATAGGTACGAGAACAAACAGAATTGGCGAATTTGAGATGATACCAATCCACATGACATCCAGGACCATCCCATACATCCCAAAGAGGTCACTGTTTGATGTGGTGTTTGGGCTGGCAGTGTCGTATTTCTTTGAGATCGACCAGGGCATCACTTTCAACGGCGAACTCTTAGGTCAATGATTAATCATGACCTTAATTGGATGATCTGGAGACCAACATCTTTCGGTTTGAACAGAATGGCTCTACGTTTTGAATATTCTGCACGATCGATTTGTGGAAAATGTCATCTTAATTGATGATAATGTGAACTGGCTAATGCGTTTGTTTGATTTCATCACGTTAAACATTTTATTGTAGGCTTTTCCTAAGTCATAGGGGTATTGAACCTGTAGATTAGTTGGCCCTAGCGGTCCGCAAAGCTAATAAGGCCCATGCCACCGATTAAATTCAGTTAAACTTATGCGCCATAGTCATGTGTATTTATATTACTGATGCGTGTCGTGATGAGGCGGTCTATGATAACTAGCAGGAGTAGTTTAGTAGGTAGTGTGTTGGCTTATTATACGAGTTACGTCGGTTCAAACCCCAGGTCAAATATCTCCATCATGTAATCAAAATGGCTATTCTGTTAGGACAATGTGCCAAGCGATCGCCATAATCGTTCTACCATAAAGGTCATTCAGCAAACGATCAAACAACATATGTAAGTTCACGAAACACAAGATCCCCTGTAACGATTGCCTCTGTAAGTGAAAGTGTAAAGTTGAAATCAAGGAAGTTCAATTCACGTCTTCCACAAGAACTTGGTCTGCACCCGTAAAAAATTTAAGTTGACCACTGTCATTTTGGTAGGAATGCCACAAGAATTGGCATTACGACTTATGATTTCTCTAGGAGCTCTGGGTTTGAGGAAAAGGAAGAGACTGTCCTTCACTTCATGTATCAGTTTCCTACTTTTATCATGAGAAGTTGGAGGTTTCTGGCCTCTTAGTTTCTGACATCTTTGACCGAACTTCATAATATAAAAATTGCTGCAATAGCAAGATTTATTTTGAACTCGGGATTGGTTTGAATATAAAATCGTTAACCTCGGGTCAGGCATCTCCAACAAATAATAAAAATATACTTCAGCGGCGACTTCCTCTCAGCAGATTTCTTGTACATAATGTACGTAGCTTCAACAAAAAGACCGTTATTAACCGGCAAAGTTCGAAAGTCCCTTTTGTGAAGAATGGCTTTAAGAACCTTTCAAGTTTTAAATACAGATGAAAGGGAAACGTACATGTCATCGCAAACAAAAAGTGATTTTTATTAACAATTCGACTGAGGAAGGGATTTGGAACAGATATTAAAAACTTCCTATTTTTACGATTGTTTTGCAAATATTTAAACGAACCACATATACATCCACTCATCATGGCCTGTGGTGTAAGCCAGAAATACAGAGTATTTTTCATCATTCCTCATTCATTTCTTTTCTTTGTTTTATATTTTCATTTTCTTTTTTTTTTCTTTTTTTTCAATTCAATTTAAATAATTTTCTATTCCCTTTGAGATTTCCAACCCCAAAGTCGACTAGTACTTTTGCCAAAGAACAAATAACTCACAAAGAACTTTCATTTCCAAATAGAGAGAGAGAGGGAGAGAGAGACAGAGAGTATTCAAGTCATTTAAAATGCTGTTTTGGGTGATAAAATATTTTTTTCAATAAAAAAATACTAAAAATGCAAAAATAAAATTGAAATACTTGTTGCTTTTGAGTCAACGGCATAAGTAAAGTAGTGTCAGTCTACCTCACCATACAGCAAAAGAAAATTTTAAGAATTTTCCTCTTAGAACACACACAAGGCATATAAAAGTTGACTACTTAACATTTTTTTGAAAAGCTTAAGAAAAAAAAAATTTGACAAAAAAGGGTTGAAAAATTATTCTCTCCTGACTTTTGTCTCATTACAAACGACAACTTTTTAAATAGGCCACAGAAGTATCAATTACATGCATCGGAGTACAGAGAGGGAGCACAAGAAATAGCAGCAGCAAAATAGACAAGAAAACTTATGTGAGAGAAAAAACCAAGTGGAACGGAGGATAAGTTAAGGTATCACTAAGTGTAGTAAAAGTGGTTTGCATGGCTTAGGGTTCATAAGTTTCTAGGCACATAAATCATACGGTGCGACAGTTAACGCATTCTATAGTGATACTGAGGCTATACGATATATTGTACTGCCACCATTCTATATAGAGTATGCTATTATGTCTCCTGCAAGCGTATTGTCCTGACAATTTTCATAATGCTGTTGTTTCCATTCCGATTCCAAATATGTGTTCGTGATGAGTCATTCTAATCATCGTAGAGTCCACAAATTGGGTTCTAGGCGTTTCCCAAATCGAGTCAGCAGTTCTCTGCTAAAAGATCGGTTCTTAACCTCAAGTCATTTCCTGCTAGTGTCATGCATGACTCAAATCACTTTCCATTGTAATTTGCCAATAAATGTTTAAAGCACCTCAAACACTTTAATTTCCTAATTAATGCTTAAATCGCCTCAAACACTTCTAAGTTAGAAAGAGTCTGTGTTTTTCCCTTCGCTGAATATACCTTTCTGAACATCGCTACCCACTCCGTAGAAAGGTTCTGGCCCCATTACTGGCGTGAGATTGTTTGCCTGCTCATTACCGAGAATTCTTACATGTCTTTGGGCCCAGTAGACTTACTTAATTGGACCCAGCAGAGCACAAGTTTATTTTTCCTTTCTAGACAGTCCCATTTTATTTTCGTTTTAACTCTATAAGAGCAGAGTATTCGTCTTGTCTGTTGGATAGTATTGTTAAGTGCCGTCCTTTCTATTTTTTGTCCAAGCTAAAATAAGCACATCTTTCGATGATATAGACTTCTGCTTTTAAGATAAGCGAGTTTCCCTATGGTCTCGGAAGATTCTACTCTAAGGCAAAAAAAACTCCTCCTGCCGCCAATATCTATTCTCAACTCGTCCATATAGCACACCCTTTGGTTATTCTATTCACATCTGTTTCGTTTTGGAACATTTCCCCAAATCATGAAGTTTACTGGTTCAGGAAACCATTAAAAAGAGAGCTGTTAATAACACGATTCATCAGGTCACAAGGTCCACAGATAAATTTCGTGTTAGACAAGTGCCTTGGTAATGTATAAGTCTTCAACATAAATTTACTATACAGTAATTGTAGTCAATGTAGTGTAGTACATTGGATGTTGGCTTATTAGACGAGAACACGTGGTTCAAAGTCCAGCTCAGATATATCGAACACACCGAAATATGAAAAAATAAGTCTTTCGGCAGCTTTCTCCCATTAGTTTTCTGAAATATGTCATCAACGTAGTGTGGTACATCGTGTGTTGGCTTATTAGATGAGAACTTGTGCTCAGCTCAGCTCAGCTCAGACATCTTAATCAAAACCGGAATATGAAAAAAAATTTATTTCGCCAGCTTTCCCTCATTAGTCTTCTCGCAACTACTCTGAGAGTAAATAAATAAATACACAAGTCTTGTACTGACCAATCAAGTAAATAAGATATACCAACACAAGATAGTCTCTGTTTCTTATGCAACTATATTTAAGAGATTTTTATATTAGTTTTGTCTATTCTGACATACATAGCCTGCAGTCAGGATTACGATCTAACTTCTCAAACCACTTATGTTGTGTGTCTAATATTATATAAGAGTGGCGGGACCTACAGTTTAAAGTCGACTCCGAATGACAGATCTTTTGAAAAATTTTTTATGGTAATTTTTATTTATTCTCAGATTTTTTGCCAGAAATCTGCTGAGAGGAAGTCGCCGAAGATATATTTTTTCGTATTTCGTTTTGTTGGAGACAACTGACCTGAAGTTTGAACCGTGGCCTCATGTCTACTAAGCCAATACACTACCTACTAGACTATGGCGACTTTTTCTACCCAGACAATGGCCACCAAGGTCACTATTGATCTATCCATCATGATGTACACCCAGTTTATTATCTCTTCGAGGAATTGAATATATTTTCTATTTAGGAAGTTTTATCGTAAAAGTCTTGTCGGGACTTATTCTAAATACCACTCACAATCACAATCGACTTACTAGCACAATCTCAAGGCCTCTTTGAATGATGTCATAGAGAATCCATTCAAATTTCCTTTTATCCACCTGTTTAGTTTACAAAGTCTTCTATTTCTTTGACCAACACTGTACATATATTTAATATTTATACCATTTGGATACTAAAAAAAAAAAAGAATTCCCGCACACACATCACAATATTAGTCATGGTCGTGGTCCTCTTTTTGGTAAATAAAAAATTAATGAAAATTGTAACCTTTTTTCTCTTTGTTTTTGTCATTTGAATAGGAAAATACGTTGAAAAATGCAAATATCAACCATTTTTATGGCCATTTTATGTTATTTGAACAAACAAAAAAACCCTTTTTTACGATTTTTTTCTGTTGTTTTGTGTTTTATTATGCCAGTATAAGCAATACAATGTAGAGAATGAATGTAGTTTTGGGTGAACGAATATAAAACAATTTTACTAAAAAGTTGTAAAATAATAAATGACACACATTTGTAAACAATTTCCTTCTTTTTTTCTTTTTTCCAGTTTTTTTTATAGCCAAACACCTGTTCCACCAAGAAAATGCTTTATAAGGCAAAAAAAATTCCAAAACAAGCCAAAATGTAAGCTAAAAAAGAAAATAAAAAACCCTGAAGTAAAATAGAAAAGAACCATAAAATTTATGCTGACCATTGTGTGCTGTAGTAACAGTAGTTTCATGTTTGTATCTACAAATTTTGTTGTCGTTTTATGGCCAGCAAACAATTTAAAAAATTTTTTTCTTCTTCTTCTTCTCTAATTTTTATATTCTCATGCCACATTTATCAGACCAAAAGGAATTCGTGTTTGTAAAACAAACAAAACAAAAAAAAAACGAATCAAAAGATGTGCAAAGAAATTGAAAATCCAAAGTTAAAGAAAGAAAAAAATTAAATTAAAAACCAGGATACATAAACAGAATAGCAACAGCCAACGCAAATGTAAAACAGAAAATAAACACACTCAAGTTGCAACAGTAGTAGTACGTACCATCTGTAACTTATGGCCTTAAGGTCTCTAGCGTAGGAACAAAGACAAGCAGAGTTTATTTTAAAAATAAAAAGGAATATTTCTTAAAGAAAATTAAATTTTCATAAAACAAACAAAGAAATTTTTCACTGGAATATGATTGAACAGCAAGGAACTCACGTTCCTTGACAAATGTTTCTGAGTTGCATGAGAATTATCGACATCCTTAACTGGGAATAACAAACTGCTTTGATATTTCTGTTAAGTAAGGTCATCATGAATCGTTTAGTTCCACGACTAACATTCTTCTCAAACCAAGTCTATAAAAGGCAGTCAAAATTTTTGTTGTTAAATTACAAATGAGGAGATCTGACGTCATGCATCACATAATATAGTACATAATTTTCCATTACAACCCTTCAGTGAGGATTACAGCCTAGTCTCTCACATCACTCATGTTGTCTGTGTTAATTTTATACATGAGTGATAGTACCGACAGTTTTAAGTCGACTCCGAACGACAGATTTTTGAGAAACTTTTCATGGCAATTTTATTCTACTCTGAGAGTTTCTGCCAGAAATCAGCTGAGAGGAAGTCGCCGAAGAAATATTTTTTTATAATTTGTTTTGATGTCTGATCTGGGGTTTGAGCCGAGGCCTTACGTCTAATAAGTCAACACACTACATACTAGACTATACATCACACTATACCTGAGTAAATATCAGACGATGGGTAGGGAACCGGATTTTTTGAATCCTCGCAGGATCCTGAAGTTTGTCAAGGCAATAGAATTGGAGGAGACATTATATAGGTAGATATACCCTTTAAATTATGAGGGTATTACAATAGTTCGTATGGTTGCAGTACTACTGTACCTCTTCACCATAATACTAATAATAACAATACCAATACTAATAATAACAACAACACCAAATCCATTTAGGAAGTTCAATAAGCACTTCGCTCATCTTACTGTCAACGTAATAATAATAAACAAAGAGTGGTACTAATTTGCCTTTTCTCGTTTCAAAACCATCAACAAAACAAATAAATGTGCGTTCCAAAGAGTGTATTGCTAATGGAGATCAAAGTTTTGCAGAAAACGGGATTTATAAGATTCAGCCCTCAATAGAGTCCAGACAGCCATGTTTTATATAACGGTGCTCTGAAAGTACAGGCCGGTTGACAATAGAATTGCTATGTCCTGCCTTTTGTACCTCCTATTCAAGATGAACTGAAAATATCTTTCGTTGGCATAAGTTTCCACTTGAAAGACCACAAGATTTCTTTTTCTTCTGGGTATTTCATCCTAGGACTAGACACTCTCACTCATATCCCAAGAGCCGTTCTTAACCCATCTGTATACCACAAAATAGACCCTTTTCTGGAATAGTATGCAGCTTCCAAATTACTTTATTAACTTTTGTTACTAATTTTCGTTGCGAAGCAGTTCCCGATGCCATGTAGTGAACCGTTTTTGTGCAGGGGAAAGTTAAAGAGATAACAGTCAGCCATTCGATTTTCTACGTCATGAAATATCATAACAACCTTCATATTAGACTTGTCCCGCATGAACTTTGCCTCCAAAGCTTTGGTCTTAACTGCCATGTGCAGCGGTTTTAATTCTAACCAAGCTTCCAGCACCACTGTAGTACACATTCCATTTTTCCCTATATCGTGTTCAACTCTAATAGATGTACTTTCATCAGTAACTACTGGTCTGACCAACCCTATTATGATCTTCATATGGACGCCGTTGTCTAGTAGGTAGTGTGTTGGCTTATTAGTCGTGAGCCCAGGGTTCAAACTCCAAGTTATACATCTCCAACAAAACTAAGTATGAAAAATTATTTCTTCGAGGACTTCCTTTCAGCAGATTTCTGGCAAGAACGCTGAGAGTAATTAAAACATTGACATGCAAAGTTTCCCTAAAATCTGTCGTTCGGAGTCAACTTTAAACTGAAGGTTCCACCACTCACATATAAAACTAAACACACACAACATAAGTGATACAAGAAGCTAGGTTGTAATCCTGACTGAAGGGTTGTAAATACCAATTGTATGTGTATTTATATAAGTCTCGTTGCGAAGCAGTTTCCAAAGGCATGGTTTCAATTCAGGGGCCAGGGAGGGAACTTAAGTTAAGAAATCTTCTAATGAACTTTATGTTAGACTTGAGTCACATCACCTTGCTATCCAAAGCTTTGGTCTTCACTACAATGTGCAACGCATTTAATTTCAACACCGGCTAGCCTCTCTATCTTGTCCAACTCTAATTGAGGTGTCTTCAAATTCGTTCTGCCTGCCTAGACAATTGCCCCATGGGTCAGTATTGATCTGACCAACATTATTATGATCTTCTTATGGTCATGTATTAAATTTCTTTGACTTAAAGGCTTCTTAAGCAGCAAATATTTTTAGACAACGAAAGGAAAGTTGAGCGAACTCACTCACGGTTAATCATGATGATTAATTTTGCCTATAAACACAATGCTGGGTATTGGATTTCATGGACAAAATTTAAGTGACAATAATTCATTCCTTTTTTAATTTTTCGTTAAACTTTGTAAAACTTTTCCTTTAAATTTGTAACAATTTTACCCATAAACACTAAAACAACAGCAAATTCTTTAAGAACAAACAACAACAACAACAACAATAACGGGAGAAAAGTAATTTTTAAGCAATTTTCTACCTGACAAAGCAAACGCTTTGCTGCCATTGTTGCTGTTGCCCTACAAAAGGCGAGCAGCTAATAACTCATGAAGAAAAACCACTTTCTTTAACCAAAAAAAAAGGAAAATTTTGAAAGAGAAAAGTGCACTCTCCCTATATAATGTAAAGAGTAAAACGCAAGAAAAATAGAAAAAAAATCGTACAAAATAATATTAAAAAATAGAGAAAAAGAAGAACGAATTCAGACAAAAGTGAAATAAACAATCTTAAAAATTGCTACCAAAAAAACCATTAAAACCGCATATACCAGGGCAGGCGAGGTGCAAGGAGGCACGGAGCAACGACGGCGACCAACATTAAAAATACAAGTGAAAACCAGCTTTTACCACCCAACCAAAAAAAACCCTGACAAAAGTGTTTAAAATTAAGAACCAAAAGCAAGCAGAAAAAAATATAATAAAAATGCCATCAACCAAGGCTAAAATGAGGAAAAACAGTAGAAACAAAAAATTACTCAATAGAATGCCAAAAAAAAACTGGAAAAAAGTACGGCAAGGAAAATAACAACAGCAACAAGAGAGAGAGAGAGAGAACAGAATTTGGCACAGAAATGTTTAAGTGTTACGATTTTTTAAGTGAGAAAATTACACGCCATTATAGAAATTTTAACAATTTTCGGAATAAACTTAGCAACACAAATACACTAGCTAGCACACTTACACACTTACACTCACACTTACCCATACACTTATACTTGCATATCCAGATTTGAAAAAAAGAAACAAATTCCGAAAACATTTTTTACGCTTAAGGCTGAAGTACTAAACGTAGGAAAACAAGCGAAATCATGACCAAAAATAAAAACAAAAATTACTTGTGGTAGTACTAAAGGCATGGCATGTTTTAAAATGAAATTTTTTCCTCCTTTTTTTATTTGCTTAGAAGCCGATAACCTTCCTTTTCCCAGACAAATATTTGCTAATGACAATTTTATAGAATTCCGTTTTACTCTACAGGAAGTATTTGGCCAGGAAGTTGTTAAATCCACAAAACCACTTGCAAATACTACAAACTATTTAAACACAATCATTACTTAGCCTTAAAAATTGTCTAAGTTTTAATACAAATATTTCAATTAACCAACACTTTAATTAAGTTTAACTAAAAGCCTGGCCACCTTTATTTTTGTGTTTTATTAATAACACGGTGCAACAGTGAAAATACACTCGAGTAACTACCTGGTCTAAATTATTCACTAGGTTGAGTAGAAGTCAAATATCTTACTTACTTAATTGGCCATAACAACCCGTTTAACGGATTTCGCCCTGCCGCAACACATCCTTCCAGGCGCCTCTGCTTCGTGCGCGCCTACGCCAGTTGGTCACACCAATCGATGACAGTGCTTTCTCGATTTGGTGCTTCCAACGGATACAAGGTCGTCCTCTTCGCCGACTTCCGCAGATTCCCGCATCAAATACCCATCTCGCCGGAGCATCCTCCTACATTCGAACGACATGGCCGAGCCAACGCAGCCGCTGGTTATTAATACCCTGCACAACGTCTATGCCGTTGAGGAGCTCATACAGCTCACTGTTGGATCGGATACGGAAATCATCACCAACTCGCACTGGACCGAAGATCTTGTGTAGTACTTTTCTCTCGAACACTTTCAAGGCCGCTGCATCTGTACTTAATAGGGTCCATGCCTCTGCGCCATAAAGAAGCACGGGTAGGATGAGTGTCTTGTAAAGTGTTAGTTTTGTCTTTCGAGAGAGGTCTCTGCTACTCAATTGCCTATTGAGACCATAGTAGCACCTGTTGGCAAGAGTGATCCTGCGCTTGATCTCCAGACTGACATCATTTCTGGTGGTAACGACGGAGCCAAAATATATGAATTCCTTGACCGTATCAAAAGTACAGTTATCGGCCGTAATCTCAGAATCAATATGCCGCGCGTCTCTACTTGTCGATAACATATACTTTGTTTTGCCCTCATTTACTGCCAGACCCATTTTACTAGACCCCCGGTCAATAGCACTAAAGGCAGCAGTAACATCTCGCTTGGTACGCCCTATGATGTCAATGTCGTCAGCGTACGCAAGCAACTGGACACTTTTTTTAAAAATAGTGCCATTGCGATGTACTCCCGCCTTTCGCAGAACACTCTCCATGACGAAGTTGAAGAGGTCGCATGAAAAGTCTATCGAAGGCTGCCTTATAGTCGACAAAAAGATGGTGCGTGTCGACTTGTTTTTCGTGGGTCTTTTCCAGGATTTGGCGTAGTGTGAAGATCTGGTCGATGGTGGACTTGCCAGGTCTGAAGCCGCACTGATAAGTTCCAATCAGTGTTTTGACGAGTGACTTCAGTCGTTCAGAACTCAAATATATTTTTTTATTTTTCTCGAATATTCAAAACTTGTTTTATTTGACAAAAACTGTTTTTTTTTTTTGAGTTTACGCACAAATTTATTGATTGCACAAACATTTCTGAAACGTTGTTCAAAATTTAAACTTTATTAAAAAGGAGAATGATGGGCCTTTAAAACAATGTATAAAAAATTATGTTATTTGACGTAATATACTATGGGGTTTGATGAGTTAAACTTGACAATTGATAATTTTTCTCATATTTTTTCAAGTTTGTCCGTTCATAGTAGCAAACTTTCATTAAAAATTATGAAATAAGTGGAGACATTCTTAAAGTGCATTATCTTGTGAAGAGATTGATAGTTCGTTTGATCAAATCGGACAAAAATTACCGTAGTTAATATAGTATAACAGTCGAGTTATATTTTTCATATACACATTTTATCAAATGAATCTTTAGTTCAAACATTTTCAGAATTTTTGATGGATTTTGATATTTATCATATAAACATTCTTTTAAATGAATCTTTAGTTCAAACATTTTCAGATTTTTTCACTGATCTTGATTGTTTATCGCAAAATTTGTCACGTTTGATCGACCACCGGAAGTTGAACAATGTTTGCGCAAAGAGAAATAATAATATTTGCAAAAAACACAAATATTAGCCGATTTCTGGTAGTTGTGCAAACGTGAAATTGACAAATTTGGCGATAAAAAATCAAGATCTATCAAAAGTTTTAAAAATTTTTGAACTGAAAGTTCATCTGATAAGATGACATATATAAAAAATATAACACCACTGTTATGTTATTTAAATAATAACTATGGTAATTTTTGTCCAATTTGATCAAACGAAGTGTCAATCTCTTCACAATATAATGCACTTTTAGAACGTGGCCACTTATTTCATATTTTTTAATTAAATTTTGCAACTAAGAATGGCTAAACTTGAAAATATAAGAAAAAATCAGATTTTCTAGGTTTACGCCATCAAAACTCATAACATATAAGTTTGAAAAAAATGTTTATGTAAACCATTTTAAAGGCTCATCTCTCCCTTTTCCAAAAAGTTTTGGATTTTTAAAATCGGTTCAAACATATTTGGATAATCAATAATTTTGTGTGAAAAGATCAAAAAAAAAATGTTTTTGTCAAATCAAAAAGGTTTGGAGGGTTCGAGAAAAGTATTTTTGAGTTCTACTCAACTAACTGAACAACTTAGACTAGGTAGTTTCTCGGGTCTATTTTGAACGTATATATTCGCCGTGTTATTAACAACTTATTATTATTTTTCATAAACAAATTTGCTCTTTGTTGTGGCAGTTAGTTTATTAAAAAAAATCCTTTTTTTTATTTTTTCATCACACAATAAATATTTGCTTGTCATATATTGGTAGTTCTGTGCAGTAGTCAGTAGTAAAAATCGATTTAAAGTTCAGCAAGCCATGCACATGATTCTGACAGTAAGTTTTCATTGATTTTCATTAACATTTGAGTTCACATATTAAGTGTAAATAGTCATACGAATGGTTAATAGTGTTAAGCAGATACGCTATAGAAATTATTTTTAAATCAATTTTTCCTTAACATTTGTAATCTCCTTTAAAGTAAAATTGATTTTAGTATTACTAGGTAAGTGTCTTGACTAATGTCGAGCATTAGAAGATACCCCCGACATTGTCATCCTGGGACCAAAAACTCCCACTCTTATACCAAGCGCCGGTTTTCAACCATTTTTATGTCACAAAATAGTATCGTTTTCAGAATAATATGCAATTTCCAGCTTGTCAAGTCGCCGTAGTCTAGTAGACAGTTTATTGGCTAATTAGACGTGAAGCCATGGTTCAAACCCCTCGGTCAGACATCGCCAACAAAACGAAATAAGAAAAAAGATTTTTCTTCAGCAACTGTCGCTCAACAGATTTCTGGCAATGACTCTGAGAGTAAATAAAATTACCATGAAGAGTTTCTCAAAAATCTGTCGTTCGGAGTCGCCTTTAAACTGTAGGCCCCGCCACTCATTTATAAAAGTAACACACACAACAGAAGTGGTGTGATAAACTAGGTTGTGATCCTGACTAAAGGGTTGTAATGACTAATTGTGTATGTATGTCGGTAGGTAAGTATCTCGACTAATGTTGAGGTCTCTCTACATATGTTAAAGTCAAATGTATCACACAATACCCTTTTCGGCTTCAATTTTAAAATTCTCCCAAAATGAACCGACCTAGCGTTTTGTTAGGGTAGCACTACTGGCATCTGTTGGTTGACTCCTGTCGAAAGCTTAATAAGCTGGACATTTCGCTGACGCCGCGGTATGCTAGTAGTATGATAGTATGTTGGCTTGTTACCCTAGAGCTCTTGATTCCTCCTGGAAACGAAATCTGAAAAATATTTCCTTTGGTGACTTCCTCTTAGCAATCTTCTGCCAAAAATTCTGAGAGTTAAGTACAATTGCCATGACAAGATTCTCACAAAATCTTTCGATCGAAGTCGTCATTAAACTGTAGGTCTTGCCATTCATGTACACAACATAGATGATGTGAGGAGCTAGGTCGTAATCCTGACTGAAGGGTTGTAATGGTTAATTATGTATGTATACATCATAATTATGATGATATCTGACACACTTTGAATATCTTAAAATTTCTTTGTAATTTTGCCAACTCCTTGCACATCATAATCATCACCTCAATACTGGAAAAAAGAAGAGAAGATATTTAACAACTGATAACCTTGCTTTGTTTTTAATTTCATATTATCAGGCAGATACTTAATAGATCCTTTTATTACAATGATTTACACCTCTCAGGAAGCGTTATTCAGAATCCAGATGGCGCAACGAAGTCAGATGTGGAATCTTTTCAGAATAACCGAACATTAGTTGGTCCCTTGCTCTACCACATTATTGCAGTACTTTTCTGGCTAAAATAATGACTATAGACGCCGTGCAAATTCGGTACTAGAGTGCATCATCTGGTGATATATGTACACGACATTAAAGCGGCCATTAGACCCCTATAAAGTGTATACAAAATATCCATGATTATCAAAGAACACTATGTTTCTCTGAAATAAAATTTCTATGATCGTACATGTACTGCTATTGTTGACTAAAACTGAATTGGCCATCTCTTCTTATGGTTATGTAGCGCATCCAAATGCCATACACATTTTAACGTACGTTATTACTCGAAAAAGGGGGCATCTGTTCTAAATGATAAATTAGCATTAGGGTGATGCTTCAAAAAAAAAATTATGTGCATTGAGAGTAAATAAAATTGGCAAGAAAAGTTTTTCAAAAATCTTCTCGTTCCGAATCGACTTTAAACTTCAGGTACTACCTCTCATGTATAAAAATTAATACGCACAACGTGAATAGTGTGCGAAGCTAGGTTGTGATCCTGACTAAAGGGTTGTAATGACTAATTAAGTAAAGCAGGCTTGAAGACTGTTGAGTGCATAAATTCGAAAACCTCAATAAAAACTATACATTCGTCTTCTCCTTGAGTTTTTAATTAAAAAACTTTAACTACAACACCTCGCTATCTCTGCAATATGTTTGAAGGTGTTGATGTTTAATGATAATCAGATAAACTTGAATGATAGCATGGCATATTTGGCCCATTCATGAACTGAGACAAGCCATTGGCTTTTCTGCAAATCAGCGTATGCCAGTAGAAGTTATATTCAGTGATTGTTTTACTAACGCTTTTGCGTTTAATTGCCTTAGTCAGACTAGGTCAGCTTATTTTGTAACTTAAAGAGTACGTGCAATAATGATGGCCTCGGTTGCAGTTTTATAGATAAGAAGAGAACTAGTTTCCTTCTGTCCTTAAATCTTGTGGCCATTTAGCGCCTAATTGCGATTCTCAGGGACAGTTTCTTGTTGAAAGCTGTGCCAATAGATTTAGCATTTCGTCGAATGACTGCAGGAATTGTATAGCCCAGGAAGAGGCTATCTTTCACCTCACGTGCCAATACCCTGTTATTGCCATGAACTGGCCAAGTTTCTTATCCTCCCTCTTTTGTGCTACTCCTAACTGAACTCCCCAATATAAAGATTGTTGCAATATCAAGATTTATTATGGCGTTGGGATCGGTTACCTATTAAGAACGTTTATTCCCCGGATTGGATATAAATTGTGGTACCACAGTGTATATGGCCGTAGTCTAGTTTGTAGTGTGGTGGCTTATAAGACAAGAGGCTACGGTTCAATCCCAGGTCAGATATCTCTAACAAAAACAAAATATAAAAAAATATTCCTTCGGCGACTTTCCCTCAGCAGACTACTGACAAAAACTTTGAGGGTAAATGAAATTGCCATGAAAAAGTTTCTAAAAAATTTGTCGTTCGGAGTTGACTTTTAAACTGCAGGTCCCGCCACTCATATATAAAATTAACACACGGAACGTAAGTGGTGTGAGAATTTAGTTTGTAAGCCTAACTGAAGGGTTGTAATAAATACCGAGCATGCCTTAGTGGTACCTTGTATTTCAGGAAGGATACGTAACCTAACGTAACCTATGATTCTCATAACACAAGTTCTATATGAGTTCTTAGGAAGAACGATGGATCAGCTTTTATATCATTATGTGGTGTTATTAGGGACTACGGAAACTTTCAAAGCTAAGTTGCTCTAGGAACACTTATTGCTTTAACTGCAAAGATGTCTTAAGAGCTATAATATGGTTTTAGACATCATTGAGCAGCATTTCTTTAATCTAAAATTATAATAAACACAGGTTTTTTGTTACCACCCTACTGTATGTGTATGTGCCACTGTAGTTTGTTACTGTTGTTGTTGTTGTTATTAAGTTTATTATAATTTCAGTGCAATTAATTAACGTGTTGGCATGTTTAATATTGTTTAAGTGAATGATTTTGTTGTTGTTGTTGCTGTTGGCCTGATGTGATATCCCATAACCCAACAAACCAAAGAAAAAAAAGATGAAAAAAACATTAAATTTCATTGCTTTTATGTATTGCTACCATATTTATTCATATAAATAGTTGTCTTTATTGGTATTGTTGTAGCTGTTGTTGTTGTTGTTGTTGTATAAATGTTGTTGCATCACCTCAAAAACAGTAACCTGATGTTATTGTATTATAATAATATTTTTAATAATGAAAATTACCACTCTTTTCATAAAAGTTGGCAGGTCGAAATTAAAAATACATTAACTTTCCATATTTATTTCGTATTTTTTTTTTTCTTTTTTTTTATGTACTCTGTTCATAACGATGATGAAAAAAAGAAGAGACGAATGAACTGAAAATTAAATGAAGCGAAAAATATTAAAAGAGGTGGAACGAAAAAAATGTGATTAAGGTCGTTAGATGGCAGTGCTCTAAAGAGTGGATAAGGGGTTCTATGGTTATTGGTTTCATAAGTATCTGGAAATCATTTGTATTTAAAAATTTTAGTAATTCAGGTTGTTGTTATTAATATTTAATGACCACCATACAACCATTTTATTACTCATTACGATGATTGTAGGGTGTGTGCTGCATTTATTAAACGATTTTGTGTAACCAAATATTCATAAATGGCTGTTTAACTTCGGTGTAATATTAAGAACAAAGGGCTGTAAAAGCATTACAAAATAACAAAGTTCGTAAAACATGAATTAATCATTCTTGTTTTACATACATACATACATAATTGGTTATTACAACCCTTCAGTCAAGATTACGACCAAGCTTCCTCAAGTTAAAAGAGTGACTGCGGGGTGAAAATTTATAGACAAACTTATGACCTGAAGGGTCATTAGTTTCTCTAAGGAAAAGGAAAGAATGCAAAGGCATCCCTCAAAGTTCTTTTGCCCCAGTTGGGTAAAATCGTTGTTAAATACATCTGGAGAAACGACCACCATGTGGTTTTATGCTTATTTGTAAATGATCTGGCTAGTGTAGTGTCAGATTTTAATCCTTTCCGGAGATGAAATCACGTGACAAAATAATAGTCGTCACAAAACAATACAATACTAAGCATCACCTTAAAATGGCCTAATTTAATAGCATCCACAAGATTAGTATGCTTGGGGGTTATTTTGAACCTTTCTGAAACGAAAATATAATGAAAAGGGTCATGAATACCATCACAATGCTTTACAAATAATACTCGTTACAAAACGATGGCCTAATCTTAACTGCATTTAACGGCATTAACAAGATTAGTATGTTTGGGGGTGATTTTAAACCTCAAACTCTTCTGAAACGAAAATATAATGAAGACAACCCTTTACAAGTTAAATTGTAAATTGTTTACAAGTGTAATTGTAAATTGGGTCTAGACCTACACTACTACTGCTTCTATCAGACCATAGCGACACTTATCTTGATTTGCGATGTTTAGGTTTGATGGGCGTTGCCCAAATGTGATTGTTGACAGGATCCTTAGTATATTCAATTTTGAGGGACTGTGTTCTGACATTTATGGGAGAACTTGTAGCCAGAAGTGTCACTGATTCCACCATTAGGAAGGCTTATTTGGCGAGGGAAGTAAACAAAGATATTCCTCAAAGAATAAGCAGACAATCAGTTTTCCTGATCACCAATGTACTCTACTAAACTCCTACCATTGCCTTCTATCTACTACATTGCATGCATTCTAATGGAATGGGCTGCTGTCAGTAACACATAATGCAGTCAAATCCTACAACTGGACAGCATAGGTTGAAAGCCATCCTCATCAACTACAATACTTCTTATAATTTTTTTGATGCAAGATTTTATTTTATCAACTAATATCTGGTTTTTACATCTGTTCTGACAATCCAGTTCATGGCAATGCCGTTCCTGGTCTGAGTAAACCCTAGAGCTTGCCTTATCACGCTTGGAGAAATCTAAGCAATGCTAAGAGATTGTTTCCTGAATATTTTCAAATCTATGAGATAACCAAGCTGCAATCGAGTCTCTTATGAACGATACCTCGATGTCCATCGTCATTCATTGCTGATCTGAGTAGACCCTATAGGCTGCCTAAGCACTGCTGTGTATTCCAGGTGTAGAAATCTAGGCAATGCTAAGGGATTGTTTCCTTAATATTTTCAAATTTATGGGATAATATAGCTGCACTCGAGTGTTTTATGAACGATACCTCGATGTCCATCGACATTCATTGCTAGTCTACGTAGACCCTATAGGCTGCCTATTCCAGGCTGAGAAACTTAGGCAAAGCTTGGGGTATTTCCTGATTATTTCCAAACCTATGGGATAACCAAGCTGTAATCGAGTCTCTTATGTGCGATACCTTGATATCCATCGTCATTAATTAATTCCGCGGTTTTTAAAGTAAATTTTGGATCATTTAAAGATGACTCTTAAATGGGTTATGGGTCATGGAGATATCTTTGGCAAATGCGTTGCTTACTAGCTAACCGTGGCGAGTAAGGTGTTCAGAATTTCTGACATGTAATTGGGAATGGTTTTCCCGATTACCGAAGTTAAATTTATTCCACTTTTTGGCTGGATGAAGGCATGTGCAGTATTTCTAGGGTCTGCTGAACTGATCTGAATAAGAAAAAAAATATTTTCTTGGGTCTTAATCTCTCTCCAAACATGTCCAGGAATATCATTAAAACTTTCTTTCTTTCTATTTATGGACTTCCACTCTAAGTTCCACAATATACAACTTCATCCATAATAAATTGCTTTGATTAAAACTTTGTTTTCTACTCGTTGTTTTTGTTTTTTAATCTCATCTGCTTTAATTTGTTTCATTTTGATTTCAACTTCAATAATAACACTTTAATACATTCTGGACAACACAAAAAGCAATGGCGCCTTGTCTATTGTGATGCTTATCAATAATTCAAAAGAGGAATTTAAAAGGCAATTAATAACGTAATTGATATGTGGTTAAATGGCTAATTAAAATTGACAATATGCATTGAATTTTATCCACTCGTACTTATCCGTTGGCATTTATGCTGCTCATGTGGTAATTTTATTATAAATAATTTTATTATAATAATAATTTTATTATAAATAATGTAACACACTAAATAATGTCAGCTAAAGTTATCAGAGCAGCTGATTAACTACGGGATTTATAAAATTGATTAAACAAAACGATATAAAAGAACTTAAGTAAGATAGGGAGATATAATTTAAAATATATGTTAGTTTATGACTTGGAAAGTAATGAAACATTTGAGGTGATGGGAAAATTGTACGATAAAAAGTTCAAATATCTCGGGAACACATACAGCCTGATATCTGTGAAGGACCCTGAAAGTAACAGTAAATTCAAAAATATTTGAACAGACTCCATTATATCCAATCTTTCAACAGAGACATTCGTACTTTAATAGTTAATAACAACCACCTTGTTGAAGCAGCTGTTATCAAATCAATTGTCATTTGTGCACTCCGTTTTGCCAAATCATCATGGACGGATTGAGCATTCAACAATACGTGCAAATAATACAAGATTTTTATCGCAATTGATGTTCACTTCTGTTCCAAATTTCATCAAAAATTTTCTTTTCAGAAATTAAATCCATTTCTGAATTAAATCCATTTTTTGTCGAATTTGAGACGATATCAATCCACATGATATCCAAAAGCGTTGAATGCATTCCGAAAACTGTTTAGTGTGAATTTTGAACATGGCAGTGTCATCGATCCATGTTTCTTTGAGAACGATGTTGGCTAGGCCATCACTGTTAATGGTGAGCACTTTAAATTAATAATTACCAACTTCTTCTGGCCTGATTTGAATGATCTCAACCCCAACGCCATGTGGTTTCAACAGGACGACGCTACGTGTCACACAGCTCATGCCACATTAGATATTCTGTACATGGAGGTAATCTAATTTGGCCACCGAGATCGTGTGATTTCACTCTGAAAGCCGTTTTCTTGTGGTGTTTTCTTAAATGTTAAGAAATCATCGTAGCCTAATAGGTAGTGTGTTGGCTTTTTAGCTTTGAGGCCACGATTCTAACCCCAAGCCAGACATCTTCAACAAAACAAAATATTAAAAAAATATTTCTTTGGCGACTGCCTCTCAGCAGATTTCTGACAAAAACTCTGAGAGTAAATAAAATTGCCTTGAAAAGCTTCCCAAAAATCGATCGTTCGAAGTCGACTTTGAACTGTAGGTCCCAGCAATCACGTATGAAATTAACACACACAACATAAGTATAGTGTGAATCAAGGTCGTAATCCTGACAAAAGGTTTGTATTGATCAATTAAATAAGCAAGCTGGTCTATATGAAAGAGACACAAACCACAGCGGTCTTTAAAACCAATATAACTCATGCCATCGATCAAATTCAGCATGATTTATGCTTCAAAGCCATGGAAAATTGGTTATTTCTTTATCCAGAGAACTTGTCGCGGAAATTTGATCGATTTTAAGGACATAGCATCAATAGGTTTTTCAAAAAAAATAAAAAAAAAAATTCGCTGATATCTCTAACAAAATAAAATATGAAAATATATTCCTTTGGTCTTCTCAGCAGATTTCTTTCAAAAACTCTGACAGTAAATACTGAACGATAGCTATAGAGAAACAGGACTTAGGTAACTTCCCAGATTAATTATTTGCAAGCGATTGAAGGCCTGGCTGACATATCTCAAACGAAACGAAATCCGAAGGAAATTTCTTTCGACTACTTCCTCTCAGCAGTCTTCTGTCAAAAACTCTGAGGGTAAATAAAATTGCCATGAAAAGTTTCTTTGTTTTAATTAAATTTAAAAATAGAAGGCCTTTAATGGAAGATCCTTTTACTATCATTTTCAAATTCTTGCCTTCGTTTTTACCCTTTATTCGTTGTATTTTTCCACTGTGTACAACATGTAGAAGTAACTTTATTAAGAGCCAAACAAAAATATACTCGCACACTCACACACAAACAACTTATAGCGACGACAACAATGGCATACAAACAGTAATTGCCAAACACATTTATTGCGATAAAAATCTCTATAGCATACTTATTGGGGTACTTTGAATCAATTTCTAGTCATAAACAAAATTCCTCTCTCTCTTTTCCCCCTAAAACTAACACCAACATCAGCACACAAAAGCTTATAAAATAAAACCAAATATAACAATACAGAACAACAACAAAAGCATATTCATATAACCTATTACGATACAACTGATAAAAAAAGGAAAATACACGCACACACACATGTACAACAACTATGTTTTTTAGAGTATAGCACAAAAGCACAAAAACATTTTATGGTCGGCCATATTAATTCTCTCAATAAATGCAAAAGGCATACTACACAAATACTTGTTTATACTTGTATACAGTGAGTGAATATTATCTTTGTAGGCTATTTGTTGTTGTTGTGACTTTTATTCAATAGTTTGTTTATTTTGGGTTAACTTTGTGCTACACAAACAACCATAGCTTTGTGTAAAACTGTAGTGTAGTGGTGTGTGTTACATTTACTATTTGTGAACAATGACCCGTAATAAAATTTGTCTCTCCGCTCATTGTTGAGAAGTCATGAAGCAGAGAGTAATATTCTATTTTGTAAAAAGCAGTGTGTGTCGAAGGGTTTTATTGTTCGTTGTTCATAAAAAATAAATGCCTGTGTATGAGAGTATGTATATGAAAAGGTAAACAAATAATTTAAGCCGACCAAACAGTAGCGTCACTGTTGGCTACCTTTCGTTAAAATAAGCAAATGGTGAGAATTTTTTTATGGGTTTTGAGAGCGCAAAATTTCTTTTTTTATTTATTGTCGAGATAAATTGCGCAGGTGTTCGTTGAGTTTGTCGTTATTTTTGTTGTGCACTTTAACAGTTTACTTATATGCTGATGTTAAATTATAACAGTTTGAAGGGAAGCTAACAGCAACTGTTAAGGATTATAATAAATTCATTTCCTACGTCAAAAGAAAACTGTTATATTTGTTGTAAATGTGAAAACAGAAGAATAATTTTTATTGAAATTAAATTATTCTCAATTAAATTGTGTTCAACAATGTGTTTCAACATTTGCTTTGCATATGTTACTTAAAAAAATAAATTTAATTTAATGAAATTTAAAATTTGAAGTCGCCGCAGTCTAGGTAGTGTGTTGGCTTATTAGACGTGAGGCCACGGCTCAAGCACCCAATCAGACATCTCCAACAAAAGAAATATGAAAATAATATTTCTTAGGTGATGGGTGCCCTGGTAGTCTAGTGTACTAGACTATTAGCGTGAGGGTCGTAGGTTCGATTCCCTCCAGAGACTCTATGGCACTACACCCAGCTTATGGTTAAGTTACTCTGCTCGTATATGATTAAAATATAATTTATAATTGTATTGTAATAAATAAATATTTCTTAGGTGACATACTATCAGCAGACTCCTGGCAAAAACTCTGAGAGTAAATACTGAACGAACGCTATAGAGAAACAGAACACAGGTAGCTTCGCTGATTAATTATTTTGATTGAACGATTGAAGCCTGTAGTCTAGTAAGTAGTGTGTTGACTTTTTAGGCGACAGCCCAGAGTTCGTTCCCTGGTTCACACATCTCAAACGAAACGAAATCTGAAAAATATCTCTTTCGACAACTTCACTTCCACAGTAAAAAAAATTGCCATGAAAATGTTCTCAAAAATCTGTTATTATCTGTTGACTGTAAATTGTAGGTCCTGCCACTCAAGGATAAAATTAACACACACAACATAAGTAGTGTGACAAGCTAGGTTATAATCCTAACTAAGCCTTCAGTCCAATGATCAATTATGACCAATTATGTATGTATGTATTGTGAAACATATATTATTGGCCGCCAATAGCTACAACGTTACTGTGCCTTTGTGGTCATATAGATTTCATGGCACAGAAGTGATATTTACTGTAGTAAGAATGTTAGAAACAAATTCGGACAGAGTTCAAATGTTCGAAACGTACTTTAGTCGAACGGAGCACGGTTTGAGCTTTAAGGCAGGTGAAGCAAACCGCAACCATCATATTCGCAGTAGTCTAGTGGGTAGAGTGTAGAGATCTCAAACCTCTGCTCATCTTTAAAGGACCTCCTTCAACTAGGTGGTCGTTATTAACTATCAAATTTCTCTTGGAAGACCCGATATCTTTTCCAATATTTCTGCCTCCATTTAAACGCATTTCTGGGGGGATGAAGTAAATGACAGTCAGAGTGTACTGATCTAGACTTCAGGTCTAGTGGAGCAAAAATTCTCAGCCCGTTTTTACTCATCTTACAATATTTTTTCAAGTGTTCAAATGTTGAAATTATCTTATCGGAAATATTGAATAAACTGAACAATTCGTTGTAGTAGCTACAGAACAGTGAAACAGGAGCTATATTGCAATGATGCTCTCATAATTTATTGGCTTTTAAAATCCTTTGCAGTAGCGATAAAACAATGAAACAATAGAGCTGGTTACCTTACTATAATTAGTGATTACCTTGTCGCTCTCTTGTACGTCATGGAGAGGCTTCAAAATAAAGTTTGATTAACCGGCCCAATTATACGAGTTTTTTTCAATTTTTAGTAGAATGCATGTGGCGTATCGTATATAAAAATTAAGTCACTCAAATATTTCCTTCGAAAATAGAAAAATACACTGATTCTGACGTACACTGTATTGAATTTTTATGAATAAACCGTCAAGAGCTTCTATCGCACTTATAGCTGCATATAACATACTATTAAAGGCGCGATTATGAGTCAATACAACAACATTGAGTTATTTGCGCATTAAAATCGATTCTATTCATACATCCCTATTCACTGATTGACTTTAGGTCAGACGCGAGTGCTTCATTTATAATAAGCCTTTTCGACCCGATATATATTGTTTGTAAGCGATTGAAGCCCTGAAATTTTAGAAATTCGAATGCCATGCTAACAACGTTTCTGACCAGAATTATTCTGCTTTAACTACTCCACTCTCCTTTAACTTTTCCATTAACTACTACGTAACGCCACTTTGCATGTTACGTTAGTATCTTCAATTGACTTGACGAGTTGATCACATAAGATTTCTTGCATTTCGGGTTTTCTGGTAATGACTAGAAGTGTGAAAGAGATTTATTTCTAAGTCGTTCTCGACTACCGGCTGCTTACACAAGATGTTTGAGTTGGAATTAATAAAACACGCTCTGTTTTTGCCAGTCTATGCTCCACGTCTGGCCATCAGACATATTATTGCCTCCAATAAAAATCAACAAAGCCAACACACGCGTCAAGTCATTGCTGCTTTATTGATATGAAACATGAATGTTTGTAAGAGTTTTGAAAAATATCCCTGAGAGACATACTAACGATTTGGTTTGAAAACTAACGACGGCTAACCATGTTAGAGGATATCTGAAAGGGAATATGCTAGGCTTCTGAAAACGTGGACTACTAAGGAGCAAGAAAATCTTCTGAAATTAAACCAGAATATACCTGTATTGAGAATAGTGATAAGGGAATTGCTGCTGTTTGTGTCCTACAGTTTTTAAAAAAGCGGATGTCACGGAATTTATTTTCCTCATGTTAACGCCGCAGAGAGACAGAGGACTTTTTATGTAGATTATTTATATAATCTTAATTTTATAAATACGAAAAGAACGATGGAAATTTCATTGTGTGCTCCTGGGTTTTAACCGTTATTAATTACCATTGTAGTTTACCACTTTATTCACTACACCATGTCCACCACCAATCGTGTGGAATAGTTTTTATATTTCTCATACGAAATATTTTAAAGATTCGTTTTAAACAGACACGATGTATTTCTTTTTTTATGAATGCCCTGTAATATTTCAATTTTAAAATAATATTTTTCACCATCAATTTGATTATCCCTTTAGCAAAGAAGAAGAAAAAACTGATGACAACCTATAAAATACATCCTTAAAAATGTAAAGAAAAGTGGTCAATACAATAGAAATGTGAAAAGACATTTTAAAAGCCACAAAGAAAAACGAAAAACTTCACTTTACTTCATGCAGAAAACACAGAAAAAAAACTATCTCATCAAAAAGAAAAGAAGCTAGGAAAACTGATATTTTTTGAGGAGGAGGGGGTTGTGAAACATTAAAAGTACGAAGTGTAACAAAATATTATAAATAGACCACTACTTAAATATATTCTACGAGAAAAAAAACATAGAAATTGTACACACAAAAACTACAATAAAAAATAATGCACATACAATACATATTTGCTTAGCAATGGCAACAGAAATTTGCAACACTATTAACAACACTACTTACAACAACATTAGGAAACGAAGACATTCTTACAAGGAAATAAAAAAAAATATGCTTACAATAGCCGGGGTTGTAAGCTGGCAAAAGTGGACTGCAAACAGCACTTCAATAATTTAGTGAAGCCAACAAAGTAGGTTCTCTATTAAATCATTTCATTAATCGGCGCTAATCTGCTCAATCTGTTTTCCCCACGTGTGAGCTGAACATCCTCTTCTTTAATTATTCAGTGGGTACCATTTAATACCATTTCTATAGGTCCCACCACTCATGCATAAAATTAATACACACAACATGAGTGGTGTGGGAAGCTAGGATGTAATCCTGACTAAATGGCTGTAATGACCAATTATGTATGTATGTACTCTACAGGCATTCAAATACTTATTTCCAGAACTACCGTCGCCATAAATGGCATTGCTCATAAAGCTTATAATTCACCAGAAGATTTTCCAAAATTTTTGATAACTTTTTGGTCTTCTACATATATCTAGGGGCACCGTCCTATGTCTTGCAAACATGTAAAAGTATGAATTCTTCATTTAATTTGAATATAGGAGTCTCCGTAGTGTAGTAGGTAGTGTGTTGGCTTATTAGTCATGAGGCCACGGTTTAAACCTCAGCTCAGACATCTCCAACAAAACGAAATATAAACAAGTATTTCTTCAGCGACTGCCTCTCAGCAAATTTCTTATAAAAACTCTGACAGTAAATAAAATTTTCGTAAAATCATCGCAAAAATCTGTCATTTGGAATCAACTTTAAGCTGTAAGTTCCGTCACTTATGCATAAACTGAACATACACAGCATAAGTGGTCTGAGAAGCTAAGTCGTAACCTGACTGAAGGCAATTATGTACGTCCATATGTAAATGAAAGAAAAACGCGCACCCGAAATATGACACATACAATCGAAAGGAACTCTCAGTACAAAAATCAATTGCGAAGTCCGTGATATTTTGGTGATCTTGTAGCCTTAATTTTTTTCTTTTGCTATTGTGAAGTTCTCTTTTTAAGGTGATGTTCAAAAAAGAGCCGATAACCTAGCTTTGAAGGACTCTAGTTTCCCCTAATAGAAGACTTCTAAGAATTTTACAATGATTTAATCGTCAAGTGGAGTTCTGTTCTGTCAGTGCATATGAGAAAGAAGGTTTATGGTGGATCCATCTTTTCGCAAAGCAACTTGCACAGTAGTGGAAAGCTTTACTCTTGTAAACAGAGACAACAACTCCTTGCAAGTCTTATAGGAGTTTCAATTTTATTTACAAGTTTTGCGATCCACGATCAACCTCAAGCACTCCTTCACTATCAGATATCAGGCAAATATCAAGCTTTTTATCTTGTTGACTTACTTAATTGGCTATTACAACCCTTTAGTCAGGATTACTACCTAGTTTTTCACACCATTTATGTTGTGTGTATTAATTTTAGCCATAAGAGGCGACACATGCTGTTAAGGTCGACTTCGAACGAGAGATTTTAGAAACTTTTCATCTTATTTAGTCGCAGAATTTTTGTCAGAAGACTGCTGAGAGGAATTAGCCAAAGGAAATATTTTTTCAATATTTCGTTTTGTTCGAGATGTGCGAGCCAGGGATTGAAGCATGGGGCTCTTGAGTAATAATCCAACATACCTATTAGAATATGGCCAGCTATGCACTGTAGTCAAATATTTTCGTAATTTTATACTGTTTGAAAGCTATAACCAAAGGAAATTTTTATACTCTTAACTAGGACTAGGACCAGGACTAAGAAATGATGTACAAAATCAAAATAAAATCTATACTATCGCGTGTCTTAATAACATAGTATCCAGCGCGCTGGTGAAGATAGTAATGAAAGTCGATATGACAGAGATGAACACGCGCCAGTCATTTATACCCTTCAATGCAAAACATATTTTTATTACAATTTTTTTAGTCACATTTCGGTCTCAGTATCCAAGCATTTTCATTAGCACCCTTCCGTCAGGATTACGATCTAGTTTCTCACACCAGCTTTTGTTGTGTGTATTAATTTTATATATGAGTGGCGGGACCTATAGTTTACGATTCCGAACGACAGTATTTTAAGAAACTTATCATGGCAATTTTATTTTACGCTCAGAGTTTTGCCAGAAATATGTTGAGATGATAGAGAGACCATAGAGACCATAGAAATATTTTTCGTATTTCAGATGTCTGACCTGGGGTTATGAATTGCGGCTTCACGTTTAATATGTCAAAATACGACCTACTGGACTATGGCGACTTCTACTCGTGAGATTGCTTTGCATAATCTATCGTGTTGGTTTTTAATGTTCTCCTTTCCGGCAGAAATAAAGGTCTGAAGGATTCCTAGATGGATTATTTGCAGGATTTTTATGGTTTCTAATTTTATGAAATCATGACAAAAATCTTACCCTTCGATAGCACATTAAAATCGGTCCAGTGCGAGTGGGCGATGATTTCTGTATCAGCGACATAGACGTTGTGCAGCGCATTAACATCCAGCGGCTGCGCTGACTCGGCCATGTCGGTCGAATGGAGGAGAATGCTCCGGCGAGACGCGTATTTAATGTGGGGATCTGCGGAAGTCGACGAAGAGGACCACCTTTTTTGCGTTGGAAGGACCAAATTAAGGAAGCCCTTTCATCGATTGGTGTGATCAACTGGCGTAGGCGCGCAAGAAACAGAGGCGCCTGAAAACATGTGTTAAAGCAGACCGAAATCCGTTAATCGAGTTGTTAATGGCCAATTAACTAAGCAAGTAAGTAACTTGGAAAAATAGAGTGTAGGAACAATTTCAACGCCTTCAGTCTCACCTCTTGAATCCCTAGCTACCAGGGTTTTTACGTACATAAACTGGCGAATGAGTTGACCCGTTGTGGACAAGCATTGTAGATTTTATTTACAGATTTTCCTTATATGATACGACTCTTAAACAAGCCTATTACTTTTGCAATATCTGGAATCAATGACTTATATTTCGGCCAATAGTGCCCTCCATAAATAATAAGACTCCAGCCTCTCATGCTTTATTATTTCGTAGTGTCTATCAAAGTACTTTTACAAATCCAACAACAAAAAACGACAACATGAAAGAAACGCTTATAAAAATACAATGCCATTAAATATGTATATAAATAAAGCATGTTATATAACAAAATATGAATATAATAGAAGTTGCAACAACAACGACAACATCAAGCGGAGAGAAAAAAATACACAGAAGAAGCGAAACATAACCCTTAAGCGACAACGACTACTTCAGCAGAAAACGAACTACTTTGGCTATGGAAAATGACATCCCAAAAAAACAACACACACACACATACACACAGAAAAAAAAGACAAAAAGCAGTCATTTTACACACACAAAAACCATACGTACGACCGTACGTACGTACGTATAAAATAACCATAAAATAAAAGAAAAACTATCGTGGATACATTCAATGAAAGAGTTGCGGGAGTACGGGAGTTCGGCTTGAAAAAACTTCCTACAAAACTTAACGATAAAGTGCGATGAAATGAAATTGAATTGAAGTGATCGAACACAATATAAAAACACACACGACTCTGACAAACACCGCCACCAACACGACAACTACCACTACCACTACAACTTTATTAATAATAAATATATACACTATTACTATAATACTAGTACTAAATGTATAAAAATGTATGTATATGTATGTGTGTATTTGTGCTGGTGTATGTATGTGTGTAAGTGTGGTAATATTTCTATCAATTTTCTGTAAAAAAAATGAAGAGAAAAAGTTACACTTTTATTATGAATGAATGAAAAGACGACACATTTTTGCCAAAGAATAAAAGAGTCTATAAAGGCAATAATGCATAAAAAATTATAGACACACACAATAGAGACAGCAAACATACAGTGAAGGAGAAAAATGTCAGACTTTTTTACTCTTATTACTCTCCATAAGGCTCCCAAAATATAACTACTATAACTTTGAAAAGATTTCAAAATGTAAGAAAAACTTACTTTATGCTCTTTGCATCATAGTTGCATCATCTTCTCCCGCTCTGTAGTAAACCATCTGCATAAGTGAGTTATATGGGACTCCATTAAAATCCCACAACAGCCAGTTTCTACTATGCTGATGTTCATAAGCACTCAAGATGGCAAGAAGTTTAGGCATTACGCTGCCTTAGCTGCCTAGACTTGCCAATTAGGTAGAGATTTTCCAGAACGTGGTATTTTAGAAACCAATCACAATGGTTGAAAGTACTGACTAAACGTTATATATCCCAGAGACCGGTTTTCATCAGCAGGTAGGCCGTAACGAGTTTCTTGAACATGTACGGAGTTAAACTATATCCTGTGTATTGTGACGGGAGGTCTAATGAGATTGATTGATAATCTGAATTAAATAAAGCCAATATTCAATCGTGGTCGTGTGGCCGTGGTCTAGTAGGCAGTATGTAGGCTTATTAGACGTGAGGCCTCTGTTCAAACTCCAGGTCAGGCATCTCCAACCCAACGAAATATAAAAAAATATTTCTTCGGCGACTTCCTTTGAGCATATTCTGGACAAAAGCTCTGAGAGTAAATAAAATTGCCATGAAAAGTTTCTCAAAAATCTGTCGTTCGAAGTCGACTTTAAACTGTAGCGCCACTCATGTATAAAATTATAAGGAACTAGGTACTGACTAAAGGGTTGTAATGACCAATTATGTATGTGTGTATGGTATGGAATCGGTACTAAACCTGGGCTGAAAAAATCTTGATAGGTTTATCTAGGTACAGTAAGCGTCAAAAAAAACTGTACACTATGGCTACAATTCTGGCAATCACCAAACTCAACCTTTAACAATTAAAGAGAGTGCCCGAAAAAATTTGACAAAATTTTTCGAAATTTTATGTAATTTTTTTTTTATTTCAATTTTAAAAACTGGCAATGAAACATTTTTAAAATAAATATAACGGTAATTTATTAAGGTATATTTTCTTTAATGTACAGTTTCTTTTGACGCTCATTGTATACATTTCCTCTGCATAGCATAGAGATACGTAAACTAAGCATACTTGCTCATGGGTTCTTTAATGCCTTCGGGCATGTTAGCTTCAATTACGATACATCTCGGGTATTGTTTGTTTGATAAGATACTGCGTACTGCTTTCCTACCTCTATGTTCTATTCTTATTTTGTTCTTGACAATTATCACCCTTTAGTTTTCACCTGTGCTATTCCTATATCGAAGTTTTTTTTTCAGGCCACACTAAGGCCCAGTTCAGTTCAATTATGACACCGAGTGTCTTCAATTAAACAGTGTAAAACCAACCTCATAAAGTCTAAAATCCTAGATATAAAATCCTAAAATACTAGAAAGATTCCCGTATATCCCGCTTACAGTGTACATCTATCAGCGAGAGTAGAACAGCGTTACACACTCTGCCCTTCATTCTCACCTCTGCACTTGTGACAGCAGTTGTAATACTTTACTCTAAAGATCTGTGTGCGTCTCACGAAGGGATGGGAGGTGTTACGCACACTGCCCTGCAGAGGTGAGACCTCTGCACTTGTGACAACAGTCTAACTTACTCCACTAAGTGATAATGTCCGGTAACCACAAACACAATTAAGGCCACAGTGTCACTAGTCGTACTTATCAGGGAAAACGTTTGTGTTCCACCAAAGTGGGACCATAACTGCCGAGCTAACAAGCAGTTACAAGTTACAGTCACATACCTTTTCACTCATCAGAATTTGAGTTGTCAGAAGAACGTGGATGCACCTACAGCTTCCAATTTCGGTTGAACCCATTTCGACATTTTCACTTTTCACTCGGAGGAATCCGATGACGAGCTCTCTGCTGCTATGATATGATAGGCTATGATTGTCTTGAGCCTAGTGGAGTGGAAAACTGAATCTGTTAGACAAAGGGGACTGTGGGAATTCGTGGCAATGAGCAGACAGATCTACTTAAAAGGCGGGTAGTTTTTACATCAAGAATAAAGTCAGAACTGTTTGTTGGCAAAAACAGTTTGAGGGCCTTGGCCATTTTTATCAAGTCAAACGGGTTTGAAACAATTTTTATTCTTGTTAGATAATTACAATGAAAAATTATTGGAGTTCTGTATCAGACTAACAAAAAGTAGTCAGCCTTCTGCTGGATATTGCAGACACAAAAAACACTTGGTTAGAATAAGGATCGCTTTAAACCTAGTACTATAAATACCTCTGCGATAAATAGAACACACAGAACTTAGAAGGAAACACTCGAATGGGATTTATTTGTACCGAAATCGAACGACATCCTGAAGTTTTTCAGCGCAAACTGAACGGGAGAGAAATTATAGGGATATCCTACTTAGATTGAGGACAGTATCATAGATTATCTGGTCGTATTACTCTGGCAGTAATAACCAGAGAAGAAGAAAGTCGCCATGGTCTAGTAGGTAGTGCGTTGGCTTATTAAACGTAAAGCCCGGGTTCAAACCCAAGGTCAGACATCAAAACGAAAATATGAAAAAAATATTTCTTCGGCGACTTCCTCTCAGCAGATTTCTGGCAAAAACTCTGAGAGCCAATAAAATTGCCATGAAAAGTTTCTCAAAACCGTCGTTCGGAGTCGACTTTAAACTGTAGGTCCCACCACTCATGTATAAAAATTAACGCACACCACATAAGTGGTGTGAGAAGCTAGGTCGTAATCCTGACTAAAGGGTTGTAATGACCAATTATGTATGTATGTATGTAATAACCAGTCTACAGCCTCTTTGATAGCTAGGGTTTCTGTTTTGTGAAAACTGCAGTGAGTAATACTCACTCCAAGCTGCGCTTTCTATCCCGCTGGGTAAAACTTTACGTCGTTCCTTACCATGACACTTAATGCTCGTTGATATAGATTCAAAGATTTTTTGGTTCCCCAGGTTTGTAAAACATTTTTATCCTCCACTGTATTGTATGAGTATGTACAACACATGAATATTTCATCTATAATAACCTCATACTTCCATCGATGAAGTTGATGACAATATTGGTGGCGATGATGTTGATGAAGATGATGAAAGTATTTCTTCATGACTTCATGTTGTACTTTATGGTATTGTTTTTTTTTTACCACGCTTACACTCACATGCACACATATGTATATATACTTTTCATATATACATTTTTTTTTATTTCATTGTAAAACATTTTTGAGTTGAGTTATTGAAAGTCTGTTAAGAAACCTTTTTATCATAACAATGGCGTGTCATAAAAGGCAGAACCTCAAGTATATTAGACATGTCAGTGTAGCAGCCGTAGAGCAAAATTACCATGACAAAAACCAACCAAAAAAAAAGAAGAAAAACTTATGAATTGTTAAGATTTTTTTCTATTGTCCTTTCATGAATACCCTACATGTGTGAGAAAAACTTTTTAATGGTCAAATTATGAACAACAACAACAACAATAAAAAAAAAAGAAAAAAAAGATTATTAACATAACAATATAAATGAAATGAAATCAAATTTTTATTCTTAAAAATTTGAAGTTTAACAAAGGGATTCTTGCCAAGAAGCCCTTTTTACACGAACCATGTAGTCTGCAACAACAGATTTCGCTTCTAACTGCTGACATTTTGAAAATAGAGTCTCTTCTTCTTCTTTTTTTTTTCTTTACAAACCTTAAATGTTGTAATAGTGTTAGGGGAGCAAGAAAAAAATTGGTTTCTATTATGGTTGCATGTTTGTTGCATATTAAATTGAATTTGCCACAGGGACATTTAACTCATACTCTATGAAATCTTTCCACACAAAAACGAAAAATGAAAAAGGAAAGGAAAGAAAACGACATGCATCATTAGAATGTGTTGACTGTGTAACGCTATTGAAAAATTAGTTTTTCTTGCCATTGTGTTAAAATGATTGAACGGAAACTAGTTGGATAGCTACAGTCTATCATAACTAACCTTGTAATGCCCTATATAGTAGTATTGTTATTTTTAGTTGGTTAGCATAAAGCCTTTTTGCTTTCAAGAAAGACTAAACATGTCATGATCACTGGTCGTCATATCCCCTTGCAGGTGGACATGAGTATTGGAGACGAGGTAATTAGGACCAAGAGCTCGGTGAAATACCTGGGAATAAGGCTGGATCCCAGACTGACTTTTTCGTATCAGATTCAGTACTCGGCTAACAGAGCCCAGAAGATCGTTGGACACCTCAGCAGATTAATGGCGAATATTGGGGGCTCGCTACGGGACTCCTGAAGGAGGTTGAAACAGCATTATTCTCTATGGAAGCGAAATTTGGGCCGCAACGCTAGATGTTAAAAAGCGGGCGAACTCACTTGTATCGGTACAGAGAACGGCTGCATTGCGTATCACGTCGGCATATCGTACAGTGTCCGCCCCAGCCGTAATTGTGAAAGCTGTGGATCTGCTGGCGGCATAGCGGATGGAGATTTATAGGGCGAAATCAGCTGGAAATCACATAACCGGTCACTTCAGGGAAAACACCATTTCAAAGTGGCAACGACGATGGAACGATGAAGATAGAGGAAGGTGGACGGCGAGACTTATTCCGGAAATAAGGCTATGGATTGGTCGGAAATTTGGAGAGCTAAATTACTACGCAGATTACACACAGATGCTATCGGGTCACGGATATTTTAGAAAATATCTGCACAGAATGGACAAGACCGCCTCCTCTTACTGCCTTTACGAGGAAGGGGAGGTAATTGATGATGCAGAGCACATCGAATATGCACGCTGGCAGAGCTATCGCTCTGCACTGACGTCGATAGTTGGGACGATCACGGCCGGTAACATTGACGGGGTTATGATAGCGAGTAGAGAAAATTGGACCTCAGTGGCGAATTACGTGGAGAGCATTCTAAGACTGAAGAAGAGGGATCTTGAGGCTGCGGAACATGTGGGCACGCCGGCATAGACGAAACTAGGACAAGTTTCAAGCGAAATTCGAAACAAAGACCTGGACGAAAGCAATAGTGGAGACACTTAGATGTCTCTTCAACTTTGGACACGCAATCCGGACGCGGATATGAACACGTAGGGGCCAAAAGGACTCCACTCCGAAGTAATACCACCGTAGTTCCGGAGTGGGCACAACAAGTCCACAAGACGAGTATGGGATTTAGTGGGTGAGGGCCCCACACACGGAAGATGTGACGACTTCCTCTACGTACATTTACCCCTCCTCGGCGTAAAAAAAAAGACAGTACTGATCTGAAAATAGCCGAAATGACTATCGACTAGATACAGGGCCAAAGGTGTGATGGCTTTGAAGAGTTGTCCTACAAAAGTGCTAGAGTTTCATGTGAATTTAAGTCCATTGTACATGTAATAAAAACGATACATAATGTTACGTTTTTACCTTTTAAAAACGTTTAAAAATTGAGCTCGTAGTTTACAAATACCATAAAAATACGTTTGTGTTTAGTTTTAACTAAAATTCTTTATTATTCGCACAGTTCTGTGTGAAACTGTTCACAGCTTTATATATACAACAACAATTGCTTTTTTTTGTTATTCTTCTGTTTACACCCTTTACATAAACAATAACAATTACCAGACAATTGTTCAACAGATCTTTGTAACGGAGATCTTCAAACCACGATAACTCTCTTCAAACATACCACGTCTTCACACAAGACTGACTGAACTTCACTAACTCCGTTGCCTACTTTGCCTTGCCTTTTATATGGCAACGTAAACAGTCTAATGAGTGTTCTTAAAGGCGAATATTCGTGACTTCGCCTTCTCGAAATCTCTATAAATGTAAACATCGTTGTTTCATTATTGTTCTTTGTGTATTTTGTTTACATTTATTCTTGTTGTTGTTTGTTGTTGTATTTTTGTTTACTTGTTTAACACTTTTTATGCTGGTGTTGGTTGTTACATTACGCAATGCGATAATTTGTAAACAAGTTCTTGGTTTTTGTTTTTGTAGCTTTTGTTTAAAATTTTAATGTTAAACGATGTAAAAGCAAAACACCAGTATCTAGATTTTTCCATTTTCGTAACAATATCGTTCAAATGTTGGCCACGGCGTTTTTGGGAGGACCAAGTTCCCATTACTCTGACTCATAAATCAGGCTAAATTTCAATAGTTTGTAGCTTATACATCTGTGACTTAAAAAAACATATATACATAATTGGACATTACAGCCCTCCAGTCAGGATTACGACCTAGTTTCTCACACCAATTATGTTGTGTGTGTTAATTTTATACATGAGTGGCGGGACCTACAGTTTAAAGTCGATTTCGTACGACAGATTTTTTCGTTGCAATTTTATTTACTCTCAGAGTTTTTGCAAGAAATCTGCTGAGAGGAAGTCGCCGAAGAAATACTTTTTGTATTTTATTTTGATGTCTGGCCTGGGGCTTGAACCCTAGCTTTTCGTCTAATAAGCCAACACATTACTTACTAGACCACGGTGACTTAAGGAAACAGCACATGAAAAGGTCTAATTGAGTCAAATCGGACGACCTCGATAGACAGTTCACACTACCTACGCCGGAGATGACAATGTACTCAAATAACTCGTGCGGAATACCTAATGTGGCATGAGTTGTATAGCAATTTGCGCCATCGTGTTGGAACCCTATGTAATTAGAGTCCAGATCAACCAATTCGGGCCAAAAGATGTTGGTAATCAACAACCTATAGTGCTTGCCGTTGACTGTGATTGTCTGGCAAACCTCGTTCTTAAAGAAATATGAAGCTATGAAGCTGTTAGCCCAAATTGCCTGCAAACTAATGACTTCTTAGGGATGAACATGATTTTTCGATGAAAATTAGGGTCAAACAGATAAGCCATGTTGATAAAACGATTTCATTATTTGCTCTTGTTGTTGTATACTACATGTGTTCATGATGACAACTAAATTGACAAAAAGTCAATATGGTAGTTCATAACTCCATGTTAAATAAGAATTTTTTATTAAAATTTCTTACAATGATTATTAAGAATTTATTTAAGTTTCATAAAAATAAATTCAACAGCAAAGAATTTAATTTTAGGAAACTTAATTATCTTTTTTAATAAGCACCAGTACAGAGCATAGGAAAAATTTATTAAATAATTCCAGGAATACTTTACTTCGTTACACTTCCTAGAAACGATTTCATTACAAATGTCTAAAGCCAGTGGGTTTAATTGTAAAACTGCAAACTAGAAGAGACACAAATTTCTTTATAATTTATGGAAAGCTTTCTATTTTTAAAATTTCGAAGAAGCTGCTTACATGCGTAACTACTAGACACTGCATAAGGATGTATGTATAATGTTTAGTTAATCCCGACTACAACTATTTTAGCATCTTTTTGAATAAGGAAGAAGAAGAAAAAGTATCACAATTTCATTCATATGGCTACGGCGGCTAGCCTCACAGTACCTCTTTCGATGGAATCACTATTCGTGTACTTTTTCGAGTATATGGGATCTTATCTCGGCAATAGCATCACAAAGGTTGGCCTTCAAATGCTCAATTGCCTCTGGTTTGTCGCCATAACACGTTTCTCTACCGGCGCCCTACAGAAAATAGTTCAACGGCGTCGAATTGCAGCTTTTTGGCGGGCAATTGACATTACGATTTCGTCTAATTAAACAGCCATCAAACGTTTGACGCAGTAAATCAATTGTGGCATGAGATGTGTGGCAAGCTGCATCATGCTGTTGAAACCAAACATCGTTGACATCAATACCATGTAGAGTGGATACAAAAAAGTCGGTCCACCGTCTTTAGTTTCCAAAGAAATATGGGCCAAAGATGCCTCCACTCCTGAAGCCGCACCAAACAGTCACTCGTATTGGATGCATTGGCTTCTGTAAGACCACATGAGGGTTTTCTGAGGACCAAATATGAAAATTTTCTTATTAACGTGCTCACCAAAATGAATATGAGCTTCATCCTAAAAGATGATTATTTTTTTTTTTGGCAAAATCGACTACATCGAGAAGTTTCTCGTTGGCCCATGTAGCGAAGCGAAAACGAAGAGCATGTTACTTCGACATCAACTCTTGTAAGAATTGAAATTTATAATGCGTCATACCGAAATATTTTCGCAAAATTAGACGTAAACTGGCACGTGAAATGTTTAATTCTTGAGAACGATGACGAGTTGATGTTGATGTATTCTCCACGCACACACTCAGCCCCAGCTTCAATATTTTCGGATGTACGCTCTGTACGAGCACGCTCATATGCTGGCGCATCAACAATGAAACCAGTTTCATGAACTTTAGCAATAAACTTGAGTGTATCAGCACTATTGGTCCTTCTCTGCGACCATTTTCGTACAATTTCCAACCAATTGCCTTAGTTTTGGAAATAAATTTCCCATAAATCCCAACTTTGTTCAAGTCTAAATCTATTCATTACGTTCAGTGGAGATAATTTACTGAATTTTGTAATAGAATAGAAGAAATGGAGAAAATTTTCTGAATTTTGTAACAGAATAGAATGACATAAGCATTGCAGGATTCGAAATAACTGGTGGTTGAAATTTAAATCGATACATGACCCACCCTATACAATACGTATATTTCTATAGAACATGTTTAGGTTCTTTGCCTAAATTGATTGCCCCTTAATGCGTATGAATAACGCTCGTAATTAATTTTAAAACATATTTTTTGCAGTATTTTCTTAAAACATTTTTTATTGCATTTTCATTTTCTTTCAACAAACAGGAAATAAAACAACAATAGCATAATAATTTTGCATATTTTTTTATGAAAAAGAAAAACACAGAAATATATAAAAATACAACAACAACAGCTCTAATTTGCATTACACATTTACATATTTATGTGTGTAGAGCAAGTGAACACTTTTACATGTTGATGTATTACATGACACAATCAATGTTAATGATGATGAAGTTGACATTTTCTTTTTTTGTTCACATTTTCAAAGACTCTATGGCAGTACAAGATGGAAAGAAATACAGAGGAAAACTTGGTAGAATAGCCTTTTAAAGTTAAATATAAAATCTTACCTGATGTTTGACTTTGAATAGCAACTTCAAGACTAAAAGCTAGAAAAGGCATTTACACATCAAGCAATATGAACTCCATTTGCATTTAAAGCGTAAAGAAAAATAAAGTGAAATGCAAAACAACAACATTATTATGCCCTAAAAACAACAAAAAAAATCTACAAAGAAAAGAATAAAGAACAAGAAAAACATAACAACAACAGCCGTAAGAATAATATTTAAAACGACAACTACAAAAACAACAACAAAAACAAAAACAAATTGTTGTAGGAACAAAACCAAGACTGGATGACATGAAGTATTGCAACAATTTCCGCAGCCACTTAAAATGCACTTAAATTTCTCAAATGTTTCTATTTCTCTTGCTTACTTTTACTACCACTACCACTACCACTACTACTACAACAATCAACAGCAACAACAATTATAAATAAAAACATCAACCAGAGAACTCGACACTACCACCACAACCACCTCCAATACCCTTCACACGTATTACTTACTGTGTTACCAAGTCTATGTTTAAATTAAAAATAACAACAAAAACAAAATGGAAAAAATTCAGTTTTAAAATAAATCATTCTCTCACACATACCATTACTTATGCTTGCAAGAACAAAATTAAATGTACAACAACATTAACATGCACGCCGTTACATTTTTTGCTATAAGACATGTTCTTTCTCTAGGGGCCAGTGTTATTATTTACCACATGTAATGCTGGTTTTAACACACTCTTTCTCCAGTTACGTTCTTTTACACATTCTTTTCAACTTCTAATTACTCGTGGTGGTTTTCAGGTGCAGTGTAATAAAAACAACAAAATATTGGAGAGACAGGGAGATTCAAATAACAACAAGATACGAAGAGTAAACATAACAATATACGGTCGTCCATTTAACTGAAATTTTTATTTCATTATAATGCTTGAAGTTTGTCATTTTGTACGAAACATGATGTCATTTGATCGACTGTCTCGAAAATAATCGGTCAATTGAAGACGGAGTTCCGGCACAACTTGACCAACATTCGTATTCAAAGACTAATACATTAGGAAATTAGCGGTGAAAACATGGCCTCTATCATAGCCCCACAAAAACTCTAACAGCCTTTTATCGCATGACCTTTTCCTTTCTGGAAACTTCTATAAATTTTGTTATGTCGTATGACAGTTCCACATACGTCCCATGCGGTCTCTTTAAACACCAGCCAGTGCTCCATATTTCACAAGTAACCACCTCTTACCCTACCTAATGTTTCCAAAAACCAAAAACCATCCAGTTCATAAACTGCAGTTTAAGGCCAAAAAAGTCCAACCATAGAGCCCTGAGTCATTTTTCCCAATAACTTTACAAAAAATACAATCCAATCACACTTTCAGGCTATAACGCGCACCAAAACTCAGTTTTTGGATTTAAAAACTTTTTCACAATCACTCTCCTTGTTCAGCGTCAGTTTTGAAAAACATTTTGTTCGTAAAATCAGCATTGAAAGTCAATTTTTTTTTTGCTAAACAATCGACATTCAATACGACATTGTGAATGTCCAGCTGGCTTTAATTGTTTCACGGCTTGGTCTTTATATAGTTGGAAAATGCCGTAGTCTAGTACGTAGAGTGTTGGCTTATTAGAGGAGAGCCCGAGGTTAAAACTCCAGCTCAGACATCTCAAACGGAACAAAATATAAAAGAAAATAACTCTGTTGTTTGCAGTCGACAATAACCTGTGGTTCCGCCACTTGGGGATAAAATTAAATCACAAAAGATAAGTGATGCCAAAAGCTAGGTTGTAATCCTGACTAAAATGTTCTAAATACCAATTAAGTTAATAAGAGTAGAAACAAGTGTAAAACCAAATTGCAAAAGATGCCATCATGAGTAGTGAGATAAACTCTATTGTTTATAACGCCATGGAATAAACAAATGTGATATTTTCTATTGTAGACATGCTTGGCCACGTATGGTTTGGTTCCAGATTCATAAAATTTCTCTATAATTTTACCAATTCATTGCACAGTATGTCGATTTTCTGGCTTCCTACTGTGCTTCGTGCTAAGCAGGTAGCCAAGTTTGCTGCGACTAGACTTAATGCTCTCTCTCGTTGGCACATTGTACCTTCTGGTCACTCCACTATTCTGGAGGTTGATCCAGTGGCCCCTGTGAATATGGACTACTTCCCTGCTGAATATTGTCTTGACAGATGTTTCCACTCTCTGATTCCAAGTAGGGATGACTGGAATCCTAATACGGTCGTCGTCCCCCCCGGAAGTCCTGAATATATATACCGACGGCTCTAAACTCGATAATGGGGTTGGAAGCGGTATCTACTCTGGGAAACTGGACCTAAATATCTGCCGGATTGCTGCAGTGTGTTTCAGGCGGAGGTGATGGCAATTTACCGGGCCGCTCAATGGATCCTCGTCAACGATGCTCCTTTCACTCGCGTCTCGATCTTTTCTGATAATCAGCCCGCGATAAGATCTCTATCGGCTTTCGTGATTAACTCTAGTATCGTTAGGGAAAGTCGCCGCTGTCTCGACCTTTTCTCGGAGCGCTTCACCAGTGTCTCTCTGGTGTAGGTCCCCGGGCACAGTGAAATTCCGGGAAACTGCAGGTTCGACGAGCTCGCCAGAGCTGGTGCGCTCCTTCCGGAATCCTCTTCTGTTGAATTGGGTATGCCACTTGCCTCGGTCAAGTTGACCATTATGCGTAGGTTCTTTCGGGTCGCCAACATATCCTTGGTCAAGGAGGAGTTCTGCTCCACTGCTAGACTCACCTGACCCAAGTTGAATAGAAGGCGTACCAACCTATTACTTGGTCTTGGTCGTGATGTCATCTCGACTACAGTGGCTGTGCTTACAGGTCATTGCGTCATGGGTATACACTCGGAAAGAATGAGGCTCCCTTTCAACGACTTCGGCCGTGGATGCAGGTCCACTGAGGAAGAGGAGACTGTTGTTCACTTTCTTTGCCAGTGCCCATCTCTTGCTAGGTGTAGATGTAGGTTATTTGGCTTCCCATTCCTTGTTAGCTTAACGGAGCTAGCATCTATTGACATCAAGGATATAACTTCGTTCATCAAACTATCTGGCTGTTTTTCCTTTTCCCTGCTTTTGGTGGAACTTGGTCAGTACAGGGACTGCGTTCACCCGTGGCATCACAACGGGCCGCTATGCGTGCTCAAGTGAGCTTTGTGATATCAGAGCTACCACTCCGACCTAACCTAACCTATGTCGATTCTCATGACAATAATCACCCGTAATGCTTGAAAAGCGGCCACGTTTTATAGACTCTTTTAACGCAACACATTTTGCGATTGCAGCTCCAGGTAGGGTGCATTCGCATTAATTTAAATAAAGGCTTCATTAATTCCTTCTCAACGGTGCCACTAAAACGCTTTTTTGTGTTATATTATCCTTTTTGGATGTTGTTGTATCAACAACACAACATTGTCAAATTCTTTCACTGTTTGCACTAATTCTCTCATTGTTGCGAGTAAAAATATAAATACGAAGCAGCAGCATTATTGCTTGTTGTTGCGTTGCCTTATAATTTTTCCATAAACGCCCATGCATTCTGTTTTTGAGAGATTGCCTCGCTTGCTGTGTTGCCTCTATTGTGTTTAAAACATAACTCTTTTAACGTCTTCTTTGGTTGTTAAACGATGCATATTAGTAAACCACAATCCTTTACTACATAAATGAGATATCAGATGATAGATAATTAGTCAGCGAGTTTGAAACCAATAAATGGGTAACCCGATGACATTTGCAATTTTATAGTGTGTGTGTGTGTGTGAATTTTTGTTTCAACATAGATGGTGGTTTAAAATTTTTTTCAATATTTTAAAAAAGTTATTAAAACATAGATTTTCTTCTTATTGATCTTCTGTTGTTATATGGACCATCATTGCGTATGAGTAATAAATAATTCACATGCAAATATTAATTAAACGCAGTGGGTGGATTTAACACAATATTAGGTGAACTAAAAATACACAAATTTTTTCAAAAGACGTCTTTATCTGGCATTGTACAAAAGCAAATGGATCGCATGGAATACTAGACAAAATTATGATTCATATCCCCTCAATATAAAAAACACAACTGCATGTCTATCTTCTTATTCACAAGCAGCAGTGTATTCCCTTTTACCTTATTGCATGAAAACTTTTCCATTCCTTCTTTTAAAAGTACCAAGTAAATCTAATTTTATTTCCTTTTGTTTAAAACACTTTCACAGTCTTTATGAATTCTTCATCTCCTCCTGCCAGCATCCTCATCACTTTCATTTATTATGCTTTGTAACAGCATTAGACAACATTTACTGCTTTTTATAAGCATATCCTGTATACAACACAAACGTATGTGACTTAATAAAGCTTGACCGTAAAAAAGAACAATCGTACGAAAGGTTGATGGCTGGCTAGCCAGGCAGACATGAGGGAATATAACCATTCCATGCAAATTTTTCCCTCATACATGCAGAAGGAAAAACAATTACAAGAAGAAAAAAATAAGAACGGAAATGTATGAAAAGATTTTAATGTTTCTGTGTTCAAAGTTAATAGAATTTATAATTTTTATTAAGGTCCATTATAGCATGTACTATACATACATAAAATAGGGTGGTGTAGCCTATGAGTGTAAATAAGGTTTACTTTGATGTTTGTTGTTGAAAGCAGTAAGGATAACGAAGCTTAAAATATAAAACAGAGCAGAACTGCTTGCGTCAACTATTTCACAATACAAACGGTACCAAAAATGACTTCGTACGGGATGCCTATAAATCCGATATTCGAATGATAAAAAATATTCTTTAAAGTTATGGAAAGAACTTACAAGACCTCTCGCTAGCGAAAAATACATTATACTTTCAAATGCCGTAGGGTATATGTATACATGCTCGATGTTAAAGCACAAGGGTGGTCATTATCCCTAATGATTTTAGAACAATAAATTCAGCATAATTTCTCTTAAAGGCTCTGGAAAAAAATTGTTGATTGGTGGGTAATTACTAGCGTCTTACTTCATATATGTTGCGTATGTTAATTTTATCCATTGTTCGCGGTACTTTAACGTCAACTCTGAACTGCAGAATCGAAAAACTTTTCATGGCCATTATAATACTCTCAGAGTGTTTGCCAGAAGATTGTTGTGCAGAATAATTGTTTCATATTCCTTTGAATACAGTGTGGTGGCGTCTGTGGATATTTAGGAAGCTTTTACCAAAATTGCTCCAAATACGACAATCGAATTATTATCAAATTTGAAGTGAATATAAAACTTTGCTGCTATATTAATCAGTTTTATGTTTTTCACTCTAACATGTTTTGTCAATAGAGGAGAACTACGAAAATGAGTTTTTTTCTCTACTTTTACTTGAATGTTGCTCTGAACCGTGAACCTTGATTACTTTAACGTTTGATAGACGTAATTGCATTCGTAATAAGAGGAAAATACTCCACCACATTCTATATGACCCATTGTAAACCCCAGCAAAACCGAACCCATACTTTTTACGCGAAGTATAGGCTACCTGACCCTCATCATATTAACCTGAATGATACTAAAATTAGACTCTCTATACGTACTAATAATAATGGTATAGTTATCGGTGCATTGCGTTCAATCCCTAACTAATCTTCACAAATTTAATTGAATAAGGATGCCTATGTCAAATGCAAAAATTCCAAAACCTCACCATACCATCTTAGTTGTCTTACTTGATGGTCTTCGTAATACGCTGATGCCAAGCCATGGAGATTCGATATTTCGGGTCGAAAGAATGATATTAAATTTTACATGGAGGGATCCACTATGTATGAAAGCGAACACAAGATTTGAAGGCTGTAGATTGGCTAAGATAAGCTCTTCTCAGGTTAAATAAACATTTCTACAGTAATCCTTCGATTTACGTCGCCTCGATTAACGTTATTTCGATTTACGTCGTCAAATTTTTTGTTCCCTCTAACTTCAATTTGCGTCGTCATTCGAATTTTTTTGGAACCAACTGCGACGTAAATCGAGGGATTACTGGAACTTTTTTAAGTTCCTTGTTAAAAACATACTATTTTGTCGTATGAACAATATGAAATTCGATTTTCGTCGTTTCGATTTACGTCGCCTTTTTTTTAGAACCAACTGCGACGTAAATCGAGGGATTACTGTACCTAAAATCCTTACACAGTCACATTTCCGGCATTGTCACAAGCACTTCTGGTTCCCCAAGAGCCATATGTGACAGATTTTCTTTGTGACGTAAATACAAATCGAGAAATGAGTTTCATTGCTGAACAACATTTTGTTAAAAAATTCAATATTGAAAACCTGAAACTCTAGCACTTAATTAGCATACCAACAGCCTTGTGAATGGTCCATGAGCTTAAATTTTTGCAAGAGTTGAACTTTATATGGATGGAGGTGAAGATTCGAGTGGAAAATATGCCATAATGAGCTGTAAAATCGGATCAATTGCTGAGGACAATGTGAAATCGATAAGCTCGTCAACAAAAATGGTATTTATGGCAGTGTTTACATTGCCATAAAGCACAGGCCTGAACCCATCTATATTTCTTCAAGATTATTTATAATCTTAACAATTCCTTGCATAGTAAATCCATTACGATGACAGTATACCCCAAACAAATTTTAAATAAAAATCCTCCCATAAATAAACCTCTTTTGTCATAATTAGGCATAAAAACATTATTAAAAATTTATTGACTTTTAGACTCATATAAATATTATATAAACATTCATTATTACTTTGTTTAAATATTTAGAAAAAAAACTATCAAAAATTATTCTAATGAAGCCCTTTAGTCTTTTCGTTTAATAATTATGTTTTTGAAGTATAAAGAGCTTGAGTGTAAATAGTCATGTACAATGTTTAACAAAAAAAACCCACAACGAATACAAATTATTTTCTCCATTACAATACAACAACAACCGACAACATAAATTAACCACAATTTTAAAATAATTTACCAACATCTTGTATTACAGCTTCTCTTTCTTTTGCAATTCATGGCAACAAACTTGTGTTATAGGCGGTAGAGTTAGACTATGTGATGCTCTACGTGGTAGGGAAGTTTTTTTTTTTTTGTTTTCGTAGAGGCTCACAAATTCATTAATTTCAATCGTTTAACTGGTTTCCAGCTCCCGCACTGGCCTATTTCTTCTATGAGTTCGATGGACTTTGATCAGTTCAGTGACTGCGCTTACCAGGTGGCATCACCACGACCCGCTATGTGAGCTTATGGTATCAAAGCTACCACTCCAACCTACCTACCTATCTCAATTCATGCAGTAGTCTGCAATAGAACATCACTGTAATGATGCAGTCTGTTCAAGTTTTGACAGCATTTAACTGTCTCTCCTGACAGATACATGGAGAGAAGATAGAATTTTAAATGTCGTGGTCTTACTAACTCCCTGACCATATCAAAAATATATCGAGCTTGATGTCAAAATGTTTAACTATTAACCCACAATCAATTAAATTTAAACGATTTTCAAATTTAAAAGTTAGGTAGCTAGGTACCAACCACAGGATCCAATGTCTCATGCATATCGACGTACGTCTAAGCCTTTAAATTGGATTGTTGTTCGCCTACAATTCAGCGATACCAACCATATTTTTTATTTCCAGTCCTGAGGTCATTTATGTCCAGTATATTACACACGTACACAACTGGTCCTTACAACTCTTCAGTCAGGGGATTACGACCTAGCTTCTCATACCACTTATGTCGAGTGTGTTAATTTTATATATGAGTGGCGGCACCTACAGTTTAAAGTCGACTCCGTAGAACAGATATTTGAGACACTTTTTGTGGCAACTTCATTTACTCTCGGAGTTTTTGCCAGAAAACTGCTGAGAGGATGTCACCGAGGAAATATTTTTTTTCGTATTTCGTTTTGTTGGAGATGTCTGACCTAGAGTTTAAACAGTAGTATCCCTTCGGATAACCCAACACACTACCTGCTAGACTACGGCGACTTCCAGTATATTATCTTCCCTAAAATATTAAGATGTTAAGTTTACGAAAGACTGGCAATAACATCAAAACTGTTTTATCGTTTCAATGTCGTCACCACATGCCTTAGTCTTCGATCCCATATACCGGTATTCTATTGCCTTAATTACCATTTAACTATAGGAGAAGATATATTGTAGTCCTCATAGCTTAGTAGGTGGTTTGTTGGCTTACCGAACGGGCACTCATGAGTTCAAACCTCAGCTCTAACATCTTGAACGAAATATTTCTTTCGTCGATTTCCTCTCTACAGTCTTCTGGTGAAAACTGTCGTGAAAAGCATCTTAAAGCTGTCATTTGGAGTCAATGTTAAACTGTAAGTGCCGCTACTCTTGGATAATTCACACAATATTGTTACGAAAATGGAAATGGTGTTTTGCTTTCACATCGTTTAAATTGTAAACAAAAGCTACATAAACAATGAACTTTTTTACATAATAAACAAAAATATACCAACAAAACAATAGTATAAAAAAAACTGATAAACAAGTAAGCAAAAATGCAACAATAAACACTGCAAGAATAAATGTAAACAAAAATACACAACCAACAATATTGAGGCAACGATGTTTACCTTTATAAAGATCTCGCGAAGGCGAAGTCACGAACATTCGCCTTCAAGAACATTCATCAAAGGCAAGACAAAGCAGGCAACGAGGTTGGTAAAAATGCAGTCAGTCTTGTGTGAGGACGCTGTGTGATTGAAGAGAATAATCGTGGTTTGAAGATCTCCGTTACATAGATCTGTCGAACAATTGTTTAGTGATTTGTTATTGTTTATGCAATAGAGTGCAAAGAGGCATAACAAACAGAGCAATTGTTGTTGTTTACATCAAGTTGTGAACAATGGCACACGGAATTGTGCGGATAGTAAAGAGCTTAATTAAAACTAAACAAAAATTTATTTTAATTTGTTATTTGTAATCTACGAGTTCATATTTTGAACGTTTTTAAAAGTTAAAAACATAACAGTATAAAGGATTTAAAAAGCTAAGCCGTAATCCGAACTAAATGGTCAATTAAGTATGTAAGAAAGACAATATCAGACGCTAGCTGATCTAGTGCAGCTCTTAATATGTCGAACTTTTTCTGAGTGTATAGACGATTACTAAACATATGTGACATGTATTCCAAATTTAATATACAACGGTGTATGATCTTCATTCGCTTCAATAATTAATTCTAATGTCATCTGTAATATCGAACAAACTGCTCAGAATGTGTTACAAATTCAAAACCGAAACCAATATGCTTTCAACAAAGCACGTAGAATAGGGCACATAAAAAAAGGGGACATAAACACTGTAAAATAGCAACTCATTGAAGAGGAAATACTCCTGGAGTTTAGAAAATAAAACCAACACTCGCACATACACACACCCAAAGAAAAAGAGGAAAAGAAAGTGGATAATATTATATGACAGCTGTAGGCAATAGGAAAAGTATATGGTACTAAAGTAAACTAAAAGAAAACATAATTATAAAATACAAAGAAAAAAAGTACTTTTCTTTTTTCATTTCTTTTCATTTCTTTTCTAACAAGCAACAGCCAACACGGAGTACTTGTCATACAATATAACAACACTTAAACATAACAGAAGTGAAAAGGGAAGGGAAGGGAAAGTAGTAAAAATTACAAGAAATAAAAGTAAACAAAACTGAAAAAAAAAGATGAAAAAAGAAAAAATTGTCATTAAAACCAGCAAAGAAGAAATAGAATAACAAGAGTAAGAGTAACAGAAAAAATAAAAAGTAAAGTGAGCATAGCAAAGAAATTAAACAAGTAACTGTAAATGAACGTTTTTAAGAAAAATATTAAAGGCGAGAATACACACACACACTGTGTTATAATCATTCAAACATTAAGAAAGGGTTATCCATCTGTCGGTTTTAAAAGTAACGTTAAAAGAAAACAACGGATTTCATCATAGTGCTTAGAACGTTGCCATTAGCGTATGAAATACGTTATCGTTTACATGACTGTCTCCATAATGGTTATTATTATTGCCGTGAAGAGTTAACTTATGGCTACTAACACATGCTCTATTGTACTTCCCTCCAACTTTAAGGGGTAATGTGTTCTGTGAACCTATTCCCCTGTCGAAATTTAAAAACGAAAGATTTCCTGCCTAGCAACTCATGTGCACCCAAGTGTTCCCTTTTGGAGTGCATTAATGCCCTACAAGTTCCAAGAATGTGCTCTAATGATTCAATATCATCCTACATTACTTACTTAATTTACTTAATTGGTCATTAACAACCCGATTAACGGCTTTCGGTCTGCCTTAACACATGCTTCCATTCTCCTCTGCTTCTTGCGCGCTTCCTCCAGTTGATCACACCAATCGATCGCCAACTTCCACAAACCGCGCTTCAAATATCCATCTCGCCGGGGCATCCCCATCCATGTGAACGACATTGATGAGCCAGCGCAGCCGCTGGATATTAAGACGCTACACAACGTCCGTCTTGTTGAGTAGCTCATACAGCACATTGTGGGATGGGATGGAGAAATCATCGTCAACTCACACTGAACCGAAGATCTTATGAAGGAGTTTTCTCTCGAATACTCTCAAGGCTTCTGCAGCAGTGCTTATTAGTGTTCAAGCCTCTGCGTTATAGAGAAGCACGAGGATGATGAGCGTCAGATCTACTTTTATTGGAATTTCCCAACAAAACTTTCCCTTAGTTGGAGAAGAGTATTTGCCTCTCTTTATTTTTCCTTTCCTTGTGGCCTAATTCACTTTTTAGTGTTATAGGTCTTCCCCTCGCCAATACGTTTACTTACTCTCACAGAGAATTCTCATATGATCCAACAGAGGGCAACCATATTTTGCATATCTATCCGATTCAGCTTCTCCAGACTTTCCCAAACTATCTTCGATTTAACCTCATAGAAGCCGAGTGCTGCAATGGCGGCTTGACTATCAGATAGTATTGCTATGACCTGTCTTTTGTTCTTCAAATCCATATTTAATTGAACACATCTTTTGATTATATAGAACTGACACTTGGCAGATATCTATGAGGTTTCCCATGAACGTAACGTAACTGATCACTGCAAATTTTTAATCAGGATTATGACGTAACTTCTCACACTACTTATATGTTGTGTGTTAATTTTCTACATGAAAGACGGGATCTAGGATTTAAACCGTGGCCTCATGCCTAATAACGTAACACACTACCTGCTAGACTATTGCGATTTCACTTTAGTTTTCCCATTGACTTGGAATATTTCGTACTGTGACCAAATATTCCCATCACCTCCCACAGATGCATTCATAATCCATCCATATGCCACAAAATAGTTCCTCTTGTGTAAGAGTTTGCAGCTTCCAGACTTCTTTTATTACTAAGTCTCTGTGGTTCTGGCTAAGGGAGAGCTTTTATCTAAACTGGCCATTGTTACGTTTTTATCCTTTCAAAACATTTAAAATATAAGCTCGTAGATTGCAAGCAAAATAAAAATAAATTGGTGTTTAGATTTCATTAAAATCCTTCATTATTCGCACAATTCTGTGTGCCACTGTTCACAACTTGATGTAAACAACAACAATTGCTTTGTTTGTTATTCCGTTATTTATACCCTTTGCATAAACAATAATAATTACCCGACAATTGTTCGACAGATCTTTGTAAAGGAGATCTTCAAACCGCGATTATACTCTTCAAACACACTGCGTGTTCACACAAGACAGACTGAACTTTTACTAACTTAGTTGCCTGCTTTGCTTTGCCTTTTATATGGCAGGGTAAACAGTCTGATGAATGTTCTTGAAGGCGAATGTTTTTGAAGTCGCCTTCTCGAGATCTCTATAAATATAAACATCGTTGTTTCATTATTGTAGTTTGTGTATTTTGCTTACATTTATTCTTGTAGTGTTGGTTGTTGTATTTTTGTTTACTTGTTTACCATTCTTTTATGCTGGTGTTTGTTGGTATATTTTTGTTTACTTGTTTACCATTTTTTATGCTTGTGTTTGTTGTTATATTACATACATACATAATTGGTCATTACAACCCTTCTGTCTCCTGACAACCTAGTTTCTCACACCACTTATGTTGTGTGCGTTAATATTTATACATGAGTGGTGGCACCTACAGTTTAAAGCCGACTCCGAACGACAGATTTTTGAGAAAATTTTCGTGGCAATTTTATTTACTCTCAGAGTTTTTGCAGAAATCTGCTGAGAGAAAGTCGCCGAAGAAATACTTTTTGTATTTTGTTTTGATGTCTGGCCTGGGGCTCGAACCCTGGCTTTACGTCTAATAAGCCAACACACCACCTACTAGACTACGGCGACTTCAATACGCAGTGCGACTTCAAAACGCAGTGCGACTTATATTACGCAGTGGGATAATTTGTAAACAATTTCATTGTTTTTGTTTTTGTAGCTTTTGTTTATAATTTTAATGTTTAACGATGTAAAAACAAAACGCCAGCATATAGATTTTTCCATTTTCGTAACAATATAATCCTTGTACACTAAATCGATTATGGCAACTAACATATAATCATGAGTCACCAATTGTGTAATAAGTTTTACGCCTTCTTCTGTTGTTAAATAGCTAACAGCCTTACCGAACTGTTTGTTTTGAAACCACTGCGTGGATAACCCAATTTTCAAACAAACTTATATACACACATATACAATTACAGACTAACGAGTATATTTGAAAATGTTAAACATAAAGTGGCATTCAAAACGTTATTTCCTTTTACCCGTTTACTCACACCACTTCCCGTTCTCACTGTATTTTACCTTCAATACTAATTTTTTAAAACTCTTTCCGTTAATGTTTGTCTTCTTCTTTTACCTGCAATAGACTAGATGTACTCGAAGTATACATGTGGGTGTGAGTGTATTTTTATTTTTTAATTAGTTAGAAACTTCTTCTTAATATGAGACCTTCTTTTCGTTTCCTTTCCTTTCTTTCTTTACAAAAACATTGCCATTTCAACGCAAAAAAAATAATCATCCTTGAAAAAAAAAATTGTGTTTTTTTCTGTAAAAACAAATGAATGAAAAGAAAAATTTAAAAAAGAAAAACTGTATAACCGTTAAGGAAAGGGTTTTCTTTTGTGTTATGAAATAATGTGTAGCAAAAAAGTAAGAAACAAAAAATACAGAAATTGTTAAAAGAAAATTTCAAAACAAACACTAGTTTAAAGAAAAAGTTCAAAAAAAGGTGTTAAACATTAACATGTACTTGAACTTTTTTCTCTTTTTAGTTTGTTCTCTTAAAGGCAACGCTTTACCTTTTCGGAGCACTTGTAAAGTCAACATTATGTTTAAACTTCTGTAAGTATTTTTTAATTTTAATTTAACATTATGGCAGAGGTTATTATACATTTAAAACTGAATTTTACATTGGAAAGAAGGGTTGGCATAAAAAATTTAAAGAAAAAAATTTATTCGTTAAAGCTTGAGTACATAAGCATTTGGCACGATGCACTTATTAATTGGTTAAACAGCCTCAAGTGATTTAAGATATCACTTGCATTTTTGCGTTGGTTCATAGCGCAGAAATTTATTGATGTACTGTTAAATAAAGGCGAGTTTGTTCCACATCATCAATTTGATTTCAGAAACAAAATATGGTTCAAATGTCCAACACAGCTTCTCTGGCTGGAGCGCATCCAAATGTTCGATTTTCCATAACTCTGGCGCATTAATTGGGCTGATAGCATAAGTTTTGTTGATTTTGATATTTGCTCTGATTTGTGGCTGATTCGCACACGCCTGCAATTTAATAAAACTCCACAAGAAAAAATTTAAGGGGCGCAAATTCTTCACAAGAATTCTTATCACAAGAACGTGGTAGCTCTTCCCCATCCTCACAAGCTAGTTTGCTTGCTCTAACGGGGACAAATTGCACGATCTTGGTGGCCAGTTCCTATCACCTACACGTGACTTCAAAACGCTGGCAAAGAATATCAATGTGTCCCCATGCCGTTGGTGACCAGATCATTTAATTTATGGAAAAGAATTTGGTAAACGTCGATCTATACAGCTCGCCGTTAATTGTGATAGCCTGGCCAATGTCGTTCTTAATGAAATATGCACCAATGACACCACTAGTCCAAAATCTACACAAAACAGTGGCTATTTCTGCACGCATTGAACGCTCTTGGATCTCATGTGGATTGGTATCGTTCCAAATTTAACAATTTTGTTCTCATTGCCATTCATACAGAAAAAGACCTTCGAAACGTTGACCCAGAATGTTCAATGTGCCCACATGCCTTTGCTGTTCATATCATCCAATTCAGGCTAAAAAATTAGTAAAAGTCGATCAATAGTACTCGTCGTTGACATTGATGGCCCGGCCAACTTCGTTCTCAAAGAAATATGTACCAGTGACACCGTTAGTCCAAAATCCACAAAAAACAGTCACTTTTCCGGCATGCATTCAATGCTATTAGATCTCAAGTGCATTAGTATCGCCATTCATTCAGAAAGGAACCCGATCGCTAAAGATAATTTTTCGATGAATACTGGGCTCAGTTGCCAACTGCTCCAGAGCGCATTCAGTGAACAAATGTCATTGTCTGTGGTTGCTTACCTTCAATTCCTGGATCAATTAAATTTTTTAGGATTGAAAGACGAAATTATGACGCATAATTAGCCAAGTAGTAGCCTACAAAGGTCGAGATTTGTGAGCGACGTGCAAATCGACTGCCTTAAACAGTCGAACCTCGAATTTATACAGCACATTGGTAGGACGTTTGTGACGATTGTAAAGTAGACAAAGCGTGGGTAACGTTTCCCGAACAGAACTGCCATTTTGATAAAAACAATTTTATTATTAACACGCCGTAGTATAGTAGGTAGTTTGTTGGCTTATTAACCTAGAGGCAGTTGTTCAACACCTGGTTCATATATTTCGAACATCACGAAACTGAAAATAAATATTTCTTTCGGCAAATTTTTCTCTGGCAAAAAAACCTTAAAGTAAACAAAATTTAGATTAAAAAATTCTTAGATATCTGTCGTTCGGATACCTCTTTGGACTGTAGGTCCCACCACTCAAGTATAAAATTAAAACACATAACATGGGTGGTGTGAGAAGATATCTAGGTCCTAATCACGACTAAAGGATTGTAATAACCTATTGAGTGTGTCCGTAGTTTCATTATTTTTCGATAGCCGTCCATGGTGACTTGACTAGACTGGCTGAATAGCCGACAACTAATTGACAGATGCTGTTTCAACAAGATGGCCGTTATCAGTTGTCCGGAAGTCCCTGCTCGATATATAGTTTTTGATGTGATTTTGGATTGCATTTCGGAAATGTTGATGTACAGCTTACTGTAGTCTACACGTCACTAAAAACGTAAATCTGCGACTGTTAAGAGCTGCCGGAGAAACTCAAACGCTGACTGCTTAAAAAAGCTCAATGATTTAGTGCCACATACGTAAATGAACACAAAAGAATTTCATGTACCGATTTACCGGTGGTGAAATCCTGCAGAAAAATCTGAAATCCTCCCTTTTTCAGGCAAATATTTAAAAGTAATAAAAATGAATTAAAAACTACAACATTTAACGAAAAAATTCATTGTCATAGATTGGAGACCCTTCCTCCATAAAGGGCAGTCTTTTTCTATTGCTGCCAGATACAGTACAGAGTCATACCATAGAGTTGGTCTAATATCGCTTCTCCACATTAGAATTGTGCTCTACTGTGAATTGATTAAAGTGTAGGAATCTTTACCTCGATTTTAAATTTCAATGTGTGTTAACGAAATTATTTTTTAATGAATTTTCAATGTATTTGACACAAATTTTTCGCGTAATAAATTTTTAAATACTTAATGGAGTTTTCCATTTACCTGACATTATTTGCGTTGTTGTTTCTCTTCTCCTTTTTGTTTTATTTTGTTTTACTCCACCGTTATCGAAATTAAAATTGAATATAAAAATCTTATATTTTATTTAGCTGCGCTAATGTACTATAATGTTATCATTAATCTAAATCCCACATCATTTATTTAGTAAAAACAACAACATTAATACAGAAAAAAGAAAAATTTAAGAGAACACTTACTTCAGCCAACATTATTAACTTTAAATTAAACTCTTCTTTACTTGGAAAACATTGACAACAACAAAACAAAAGTCAAAATGTTGGCAAAAGTCATGAAAAAAAATTTAAAAATGAGTAAGAAAAATTCATTCGTATTTCTATTTTCCTTTTTTTTACATTTGTTTTGTTGTTGTTGTTGTTTGAGATACAAGACACTAAAGTGACTGTCACCTGTCAACACAACCTCTAAATAGAACCTTTTCGGGAGACATAGAGAAAAACAAACGACTAAGCGAAGTTGTAAGAGAAGTCAAAAACTGAAAACTCAACGAAATTCAAAACGACATTAACCAACGGCATGGAGTAATGAAATCAAAATTACACTCGAGAAAAAATGTGTATAAAAATTTTAATAAAAATCTGTGTGACATGTCTTGATGATCTATTGAAACCACATGACATTTGAGTCCAGATTATCTACTTCAAGCCACAAGCAGTGTGTAATCTCACCTATCTATAGTGCTTGCCATTGAAAGTGATGGCCTGGTTAATGCCGTTCTCAAAGTGTTATAAGCCTTAGTCATTGATGTCCTGATTATCTAATTTATGCCACAAGAAGTTAATAGTCTCACCGCGACGTCGTTGAAAGTGATGGCCTGACCAACGCCGTCCTTAAAGTGTTAGACCGATAATACTGTCTGCCAAATATCCACGCTAAACAGTGACCTTTACGGAATGCATTTGACGCACTGGGATCTGATATCGATTGGTATCGTCCCAAATTCCACAAGTTAATTGTCCAGATCGCTGAAGATTTTTTGATGAAAAAATGCGCGATATTTTGGCCGAACAGAACACCCATTCTGATAAGAACAATTTTATTATAAGCACCCGTTGTTTAATGCTCCAACCGTCCGCGTTGATTAGACAAAACAGTCTATTATTAACCGTCAAAGTTCAAAACTACTTGTTGGACTTTTTATAAACCGCTTAGACTTTCGAAAGCAATGTTTGAAAGTTCCAAATATCCCGTCACCAAAAAATCCTTTTCTGCACTATTTATGCATGAGTTAGAGATATAGCTCTTGTTTAAATAATGCCTGGTTCTGCCTTGGTCTCAGTTTTGGTCGCTCGTGAATGAATGTCTGGACAACCACAAGTCGCCTTTGACTTATGTGTGGGGATTAAACCCCAGGTCAGATTTTTTCGGCGACTTCCTTTCAGCAGATTTTTGGCAAAAACTCTGAGAATAAAATGAAATTGCCATCAAAAATCTGTCGTACGGAGTCGAGTTATAGTTGTAGGTCTGGCCACTCACGTGTAAAATTAACACACACAAGATAAGTGGTGTGAGAGCTACACTGAGCGCCATAAGCGAGTGAACACTTTTGTTCATAAGTATAAAACATTTTTGTTCTTAAGTTCTTAAGTAAAAAGTTCCTTTATCATGAATTGTTGTTTTTGTTTTAACATTTTATAGGTAATAAATAAACGTTTTTATTTTTGGAAATTTATTCGACAATTCTCATTTACTTTTCTCGCTATCCTAAGAAAATGAATTATTTCAGGGTGTTTACTCATTTTTGGCGCTCACTACAGGCCTTAATCCTGACTGAAGGGTTGTAATGACCAATTATATATGCACGTATGTATGTATGTATACACAGGGGAAACTGTACAGTAAGGATAAAGTTAAGGAGAGTGCCCGAAAAAATTTTACAATATTTCAAAGTATTTTTTTTTTGTTTCAATTTTAAAAACCGGCAATAAAACAATTTTAAAATAAAAATAACGGTAATTTATTAATGTATATTTTTTTGTTAATGTACATTTTCTTTTGACGTTCACTGTATATACAATCCAAAAGAAAAAACAGTTGCTAAAATTACAATGACCCCCTCTATAAAAGTTGTAAAGATCATCACTCAATAAATTTCGTAATAAAATTTTTTTACCAACTTATTTCCATGAGTGTTTGTAACTTTTCACTTACAAATGCAATACAAATACACGCACACACTCATCACAAGAGAGAAAAAACGACATGTTTTTTGTACATCAAATGTACATTAGTGCGGTAGTTAAATGTATTCAATTCACAATTTTTCAAAAAATTACAAATCAGACGTATACAAACACACACTTGCACGCACATACATACACTGCTACATTTGCAGATGAAATTCTACACTCTCTTACTCAGTAACAATTGAGCAGAAGTAAAAAGGTTTTCTTTTTTCTGTTACCGTTTCTGTTTAAGGGCAACAACACGACATTAGAGTGTATACAAGAGTAGCAAATCTCACTGTCACTTAAAGAATGCAAAAAAAACACGAAGAAGAAGAAGAAGTGACAATGGTTTTCGGAGTAACAAAAAAAATGTAAAAAGTGATAAAACAAAATATAAATTTGCATGTTTTACTTATACAATCTGATGTATATGTACACTCAGACACATTTACATTTCAATACATTTCTTCGACTTTAAATTGCAACAGAAAAAAACTTAAACAACTTTAGTTCAGTCAGAGAGTTAAGAATAAAACATGATTTTTTTTAACTTTTGAACTATCAAATGGAAAATGGACACGAAGAGCTCTTTTTATATATTTTTATAAAAATTCAAAATTCATTTGTAGTTTGAGGAATTTTTTGTGGTTCTAGCCATCATTTCTCTACTATCTCTTGAACAAAAAATTGAGAATAAGTTTCAACTAATTTTTTATCTTACGAGTAGGTTCCATATAAGAGAGGTAACGTTGTATAGTACATACATATATACACAATTGGTCATTACAACCCTTCCGTCAGGATTATGACCTAGCTTCTCACACCACTTATGTGTATGTTAATTTATGACAGGAATGGCAGCACCTACAGTTTAAGTCGATTCCGAACGATAGATTTTTGAGAAACTTTTTCATGGCAATTTTATTGACTCTCAGAGTTTCGATAGAGTTCTCGAGAAGGCGAAACCCCGAACGTTCGACTTCAAAAACCTTTATCAGACTGATTACGTGGGCATATAAAAAGGCAAGACAAAGCAGACAACGAATAGTAAGAATTCAGTCAGTCTTGTGTGAAGACGCGTTGCGTGCGAAGAAGACGGTCGTGTTTTGTGGATCGCCGTTGTAAATATCTGCGTTGTAACAAAGAAGAATAGCGAAAAAGCAATTGCTGTTGTTGTAACATCAAGTTGTGAACAGTGTCACACAAAATTGTGCGAGCAATAAAGAATTTATCTAAAAAAAGGTAGAAACGTTACAGTATGTTTATACGACCCCTACCGTACTGGCTTATATCTATGTTGAGTATTCCAATAATGCCTTTTCTAAATCTATGACGGTGATAAACTTCAGGATGCTGCTTAGTGTCCGCAAAGCCAATTTAATGTCCAGTACCTGATATGCACCCAGGAGTTTACTTGTGGGATTTATTAAGGCTTTATAGATTCAAAGCATGTGTTCTTTTCCATCATAACAGAACCTAGGCTCAAAATGATTCTCCTTCTGAACATGTGTACAACAGTGACTTGTCAAAAGACCAGCTGCTAACCTCAAGTTATGTATATGTGGATAGTTATTTCACAACAAAAGTTTAGATTTCCTCAAACTCATTGGATTTGAGAAGAGTCTTTGTCCCTCTTTATGCGTCCTTTCTTTGGGTATACATACATAACTGATCATTGCAAGTCTTTAGTCAGCATTACGACGTAGTTACTCACACCACTCATGTTGTGTGCGTTAATTTCATACATGAGTGGAGGGGGACCTACAGTTTAAAGTCGACTCCGAACGACAGAGTTTTTGAGAAACTTTTCATGGCTATTTTACTTTCTCTCAGAGTTCTTGTCAGAAATTTGCTGAGAGGAACTCGCCGAAGAAATTTTTTTCATATTTCGTTTTGTTGGAGATGTCTGGCCTGGGGTTTGAACCGTGGCCACCCTTCCAAATATTTATTAACACTGCTCACTGCTAACATGGCCTCATTGCAAACTCCTTTACCTACCTATTGCCACGTATTACCAGACAACCCGCAAACCGAGCCCTATTTTCCGTACCTAGCTAATTCCGCTCCTAAAATACGAGTGCTCTGATGGCTGCCGAACTATCCTATAGCATTGATATGACCTCCTTGAGTACTTGTTTCGATGATTTCTGCTTTAAAGATACCCGATAGCTGGCCCGGGAATACTTCACTAAGGGGCCAAAAATTTCCAGTGCTGTACCTAATATCCATTCTGGAACTATTCATTTAGGCACATTACGTGCTTATAGTAGAGCAAGTGCCACAAAATTCTGTTATTTTTCATATTTATTCTGCTCGCTATACCTTCCAAGTCCCCGTATTTCAAGAAACCATTCTCTTCACATAATATACCCCACTACGTATGAGCAATATAATGTAACGTATACGTGTAGTATTGTAAATAACAAAAATGAATTAAATATTCCCTTTAAATACAATTTCCATTCAACAACAAAAAAATGTTTAAATTTGATTTACTAAAAAAAATGTCTTTTCCTTTGCAAGTTCATTTGGTATTCAAATTCCTTGCAACTTAAATGCCATTGCCAACGTATAGTACAAGGTTAACATTTGTAACAACAACATTATTATTATTCGCAACCACTAACGGTATTTGGAAAATAAATTGAAATGAAAACTGATTTCCATTTGGTCACATACACGGAAACTCCTACGGCCAGCTACAGCTGCTGCTGCATATTGATATACACGCTAAACCGCAAAAACCAAAAAATGTAATCAATACGCAAATAAAACTATTCAAATAATTACTGCAAATATAAAACAAATGCCTGTAAACTAAAAAAAGCTGAACTGCAAAGAGAACAGTGAAGTCACGGTAGAAGTTTCAAAATAGCTTTGAGGTTCTTAAAAAGAGACACTTGGTGGCTAATTGTCTTCTACTTTAGTTTGATATCGTCGGCTGTTAATTACAACATTATGTTGGTGTATAGATGTACTAAAGTACTCAGGCCAGACTAGCTATTGTTAAGCCTTAATCTATAAAGCGTGTCCGTATTATATATAATCCAACTATGTTATCGCGACAAACTTGAGTTACTGTTCAGTATCAGCAAGGACAGATTATTGTAGGTTATACGGTGTAACTGCCTATTTAGGTTCCCTCACCCTTAGTTAGGATTACGACCTAGCTTCTCTCATGACTTATGTATGTTGTGTGTGTTTATTTTACACATGAGTAGAGCACAGTTTAAAGTCGACTCCGAACGACAGATTTTTGAGAAACTTTTCATTGCAAATTTTATTTTGCTCTCAGAGTTTTTACCAGACATTTGCCGAGAGTAGGTCATCGAAGAAATATTTTCTTATATTTCGTTTTGTTAGAGATGTCTAACCTGGGGTTTTAACGACAGTCTTATGCCTAATAAGCACACTACTTGCTATACTATGGCAACATTACTTCAGTTTTCAGTTTTTCCCATGGGCTTGAAATATATCGTGCTGTGATCAAACATTCCCACTCCCCAATCCATCCATATGCCGCAAAATAGTCCCTCTTGTTTAAAAGTATGCAGCTTCCACTTCTTTTGTTACTGTCTCGTTGCGAAGCAATAATACCGATAGTTTTATGAGGATGGATGGCTAGACATACTCTAATAATAAATCCTGTGTACCCAATAATCCTTTATCTTAGGTTCCTAACAGTCGGACAATAACAAAAAAAATTTTGTGCTTAGCTCTTCATCCTTGTCGTTTAAGCCTCTGCTAAAATCGTTGTAAGTATTCCCAGCCTCCAGAGTTGTGCACCCACAGACTAGTGTTCCATTATAACTACTATGAGGTTTCTAAGATCAACTTTGTTTAGCCATATCGGTCTAGATCTATCTGCTCTCTCTACAAGTGGATTTAATTTCCCATCTCTCTTTTGCAAAGATTTAAAGTATGTATCAGATCATTTGTTTGCTCCTGTGCTAAGGAATGGCAATCTCTCATATGAAATCAATTGAATACGAAGTACCCTGCCTAGTACTAATAACAATCCAGACGTTTCCTTCTGAAATTCATTAATATTACACAGGCTTCAAGTAGTATAGGCTTTGCTTATTCGTTTTCCTTATATCAGGCTGGAAACGGCTTTTTGATCTCTCTTAGTTTTCCACAGAATGATTCTGGTTTCATTACTAGTATGACAGCTCTTTTCTAGCAAATGCAGCTATCTTTACAACCGTCTGTGAACGTCCTAAAGTCCCACAAGTCACAAGATCCATCAAAGAGTGCTTCTATTTCCACTTTCTATTACCTTTACAACAGTCTGTTTATAATTCTGATTTCCTATTGAGAGCGTACTTCCTTGCAGTTCACAGTAGATCATTGACTTCTACTTTTCAAACAGCTGTACCCGTTCCAATGCATTCTCGACTATTAGAGTCTCGCTATCTGCCATATCCAATCGGTAATTGATATTCTCGGCATAATTTATTGATTGATTTTTGTTCCACTCGTCGTTTCACAGTCGCTTTTGGTACGTTGTGGATATTTGCGAGCGATGTCTTGTTTTAACTCTTGTAGGTAAGTCCACTGACTACCGTGATAACTCTGGTAATTGCCCATGAGATTAGTAGTTTAATTTTTAGGAGAATTTTAATATCTTCTGTGGCAAAGAACATGCCTTGACCTACATATTCTTCTTTCAAAGTATTCACTTTGTTTTCTTTTTTTGTCCTCACATGGGTGATGTACCGACTGTTCGTTTTCTGCTTACTGAGTAGCACACACATCTCTCTGTACTCCCATTATCTTTCTTTTTTTCCCCATTATTGTTAAGTATTGTTTTTGTTTTTTTAACTGGCCCACACTGCCCTTACCAATATCAGTTGTATACGTTTCTATCGCTCAGCAGTAGTGCATTTGCATATAAACGAGTTTAAATCAGCAGCAGTTACAAACAACATGCCATGGCCACTATAAAGCATTCTCAGTATGGCAGTGGCCAACTAGTTGCAGTACTTTTTTCACTCTCTCTCTCTCTCTCTCTGTGTATGTTGTTTTTTTTTGGCCAATGATGAAGCAATTAATTTACAATTAAAATGAAAAGTATTTACAATACAACAATACAACAACAATATCAAAATAAAACAAAGAAAAAACGAATCACTACAGCAACACATAAAAAAGGAGTTAAAAGCTCAAGTGATATAAAAAACGACCACTACATGCACATACACACACAAAGAGAGTAATCAAAAAAACTGAAAGAGAGAGAAGAAAAAAACATTCAAACAAAAATTAAAATCAACAACAACAACAATAGCAAAAGCAACAATTTGCCAAACGAATGTTACCAACTGTGAGAATGAGCTGCTCGCATATGAAATATATTTGGTTGTTGCTAACACACAGTGATGACAGTGGTGGCTAAAAGTAGAGTTATAACATAATCGTAAGGAACATGGTTGCCCTATTTCTATACAAAACAGTACTTTACCTTCTCTAGCACGACAAAGAAACACTCATTCACTAAATTCTTATTCATCAGGAATTGTGGCGTTACCGTGTAGACATTCCTAAGAACTACCATTCAAACTGGCAATAGCATCAGAAATGTTAGCCTTCAAATGCTCGATTATGTCTGGTTCGTCGGCAGATCACTTTTCTTTAACAGCGACCCACAGAAAATAGTACATGGGTGACAAATCGCAGATTCTTGGCGGCCAATTGACATCACCATTTCGGCTAATTAAACGACCATCAAACGTTTGACGCAATAAATCATTTTTGGCATGAGATATGTGACAAGTTGCGCCATTCAGTTGAAACCAATCATCGTTCACCTCAATGCCATGAAGAGCGGGTACAAAAAATCGATTATCGATTATGTCTCCATTAACCGTAACGGTTGCGCCGTCCTCATTTTCAACGAAATATGGGCCAATAATGCCGCACCAAACACTCATTCGTAATGGCTGCATTGGCCTATATAAGACCAATTGTTGGTTTTCTGAGCCCTAAATACAGCAAATTTTGCTTATTAACGTACCCACCAAGATGAAAATGAGGTTCATCCGGAAAGATGATTTTTTTTTTTTGGCAAAATAGACTTCATCGAGCAGTTTCTCTTTGGCCTATATAGAGAAGCGAAAACGAAGCGGATGGTCATGCTACATTAACTCTTGTACCAATTGAATTTTATAAGGCGTCATACCGAGATTTTTCGCAAAATTAGACATAAACTGGAGCGTGAAATGTTCAAGTCTTGAGAACAATGACGAGTTGTTCTTGATGGATTCTCTCTCACGCACAATCTCAGCCACAGCTTCGATATTTTCGGATATAGGCTCTGTACGATCACGCTCACGTCTTGACCGATGAACAATGAAAGCAGTTTCATGAACTGTGGCAATAAACTTGCATATACCAGGCACTGTTGGTCTTTCTCTGCGACCAAATTTTGCACGGCATTTTCATGCAATTTCCGACCAATTGTCTTTGTTTTGGAAAAAATTTCCCATTAATCCCAATGTTATTCAAGCGTAAATCGATTCATTACGTTCAGTGGAGGTAATATACTGAATTTTGTGACAGAATAGAATGACATTAGCATTGCCAGATTCGAAATAATCGACGATTCAAACTTAAATCGATAGATGGCCAACTTGATATAAGGACATATTAGGGACAGAACAATCGTGTGGTCATGGTACTTTGGCATGTCTAACCGATGATAGTAATAATACCAGAGCCGACGAAAAATGTTTACACTATACAAAACCCAAGAATGAAACAAACAGTCTTTCATCAAGTTTGTTTTGCATTACATATATTGAATAGGCTGTACATCTCCTTCTAATAAAGTTTCCAAAAACTTTCCATGACCAAAGTGAATGACTTAAAAACAAAAATCATCGAAAGGGCAGACAGTACCACCTTTTAGTAAATAACAGGACTCAATAAGCAAAGTTTTTGAACAAGATACTTGCAATTCATAGGGCGTTGCTTCTAAACAACAAGAAAACCTTGTCAACCTATGATCTGATGCCTAATTCATTGAAAAAAAAAATACGAATGAAATTAAAAGAAGTAATACAAATAAAACCAAAGAGCGAAAGACCGAAATGCTTTATATCAGTCCTTATATCTACGGGAACTAATGGAGTAGTGATATTAGAGGACTAACCAACACTTAGTCTTATCGGAAAGAGTTGAAAAGTTTCTTACTTACTTCCTTAATTGGCCATTAACAATTCAATTAACGGATTTCGGCCTGCCTTAACACATCCTTCCAGGCGCCTCTGCTTCTTGCGCGCCTACACCAGTTGGTCACACCAATCGATGAAAGGCTTCCTCGATGTGGACCTCCCAACGCAAACAAAGTCGTCCTCTTCGCCGACTTTCGCAGATCCACACATCAAATATCCGTCTCGCCGAAGCATCTTCCTCTATTCGAACGTCATGGCCGAGCCAGCGCAGCCGCTGGATGTTAATACGCTGCTCAACGTTCATGTCGTTGAGGAGCTCATTGTTTGATCAGATGCGGAAATCATCGTAAACTCACACTGGATATTCGATTTTTCTCTCGAATACTCTTAAGGCTATTAAACACTGATGCTTAATAGTGTCCATGCCTTTGCGCCTTAAAGAAGCACGGTCATGATGAGCGTATTAGTTTTGTTGTACGAGAGTGGTCTCTGCTACTCAATTGCCTATAAAATAAAATTTTCTACCCAAATTAAAACTCTTTTAAAGCACGCTTGTATTATCGCTTGCTTCTCGAAGTAAATATTTCCGTAATTTCTTCTTAAAGCTTCTAATTTTCTGCCCTCGTCTGTGACAGCCAATAACATTCAATATTCCTGCAGCACACACATATAGTCCGGTGTGTATTGTAGTGTATATGTATGTGTATACGTAGGTTTTTTTGTATTTGTGTACATATTTGTATGATCATAAGTAAATTACTACAACAACTGGTTATAAAAATAAAACAAAAAACGCTGAAATCTGTTCAACAAAACTACATGCCTGCTGTGTGGCAATATCAAATAGAAGCAAACGAAAGCAAAAAAAAAACGAAAAAGAAAAACAACTGAAGCCCAAGTGAAAATAAATAGTTGGGTTGATTTTTTTGTTGTTTTTATTGGTGAAATCAAAAAAAAAATTGCTTTAAAAACGTTGCAATATGTTTTCATTTCAGTTTTCATTTCGAATATTTTCTTTTTTTGTTCACTGTTTTGTTTTTCGTTTCGTTTTTTTCAAGTTGAATGAAATTATTTGCATGCAACAGTGTTGCTGCCACTAATGTTATTATTATGTGTTGTTGTTGTTGTTGTTGTTGTTGTTACTGAATGTATATGGTCGTTTGTGCTGTTATACCCTACAACACTTTGGATAAAAATCTTGCACACATGAGAACCAACATGGAGAATCTGGTCAGACATCACATCTTCTAGTTAGAAATTTGAGGAATCACTTCCTTTATGACGAAACTAAGTGGCAACCACCAGATATGTCGGCGCAACAAGCGGTTGAGAATGCAGCAGTCAGACTAAGCGCCACAAAAGCATGAAGGTATAGAAGCTACAGTAATGACAAAATATTGGGCATATTGGTGTACTTATTGGCTACTCGAAAGCTGAACCCGATTGCAACCCTGGTTTTACAATAGAAATGCCGGTTTGTTTCTCAAACACAATGTCGCCCAAGTATTCATTGACAAATTCAGATTACTCGACAAAGTTTTATGTGCAATATTTTCAAAACAATTTAATCTCAGATTGCACTACTCAGGCTTAAGTAATAGTTATAAAGACTGTCGCTGTGTGAATCCGATATCAGAATATATTCACTGACTTATTTGGTGATTACAACCCTTCAGTCAAGATTAAAACCCATGTGGCGTGTGTCCATTTTATTCATAAGTGGTGGGACTTACAGATTAAAGTCGATTTCGAACGACAGATTTTTGAGAAAGTTTTCTTGAATGAGAGTAAGTCGTCGCAGAAAAATTTTTTCATATTTCGTTTTGTTCGAAATGTCTAAGATGGGGTTTAAACCACGGCATCTTCTACTAAACTACGGCGACTTCACATTTACCGACAGTAAATTAGACATTGAAGTCGCCGTAGTGTAGTAGACGTGTAGCCACGACTTGAACCACAGGTCAGACATCTCCAGCAAAAATATAAAAAAATATTTCTTCGGCAACTTCCTCTCAGCATATTTCTTGCAAAAAAAAAAGTTTCTCAAACGTCAATCGTTCGGCGTCGACTTTAAACTGTATGACAGATTTTTGAGAAACTTCTCATGACTGAGAGTAAGTCGCTGAAGAAATATTTTTTCATGTTTCGCTTCGTTCGAGATGTCTGGACTCTCCTACTACACTACGGCGTCTTCACAGTTCCAGATAGTAAATTGGCGATTTAGTGTTCAAGAATGCTGGTTGCCTTTAGAGGAGTTAGAGAAACATTCTACGATCGGTCTTATATATTGTACGTTCCTGAATGCGAGGCAATTGAAGGTAACAATAGAGCCAACACGCTTGCAAAAGGCGGTCCTGGTGAGATAAGACTATAAGCAGAACAAAATGTCTGCCCACTTAGGTACCCCATAACATGGCCCCGTCCTCTGAGTGCACACGGTTGGATGCTGGAGAAGCTATAATGTCAAGTTAAAAGGAGCAGCAATAGAACATGTTTTTTTGTCATTGTCCAGCACTTGGAAACTAAAGTTTGTTAAATGAGCGTGTTCAGCTCAAAACTATCGAGATTACTGAGAGATGCCAACCAGGAGCTATTATTGTATGTTGTAACAGGTTCTCGTAGGTAGTATGTTGACTTATAAGTCTTAAGGCCCCGATTCAAACCCTAGGTCAGACATCAAAACGAAAATTTGAAAAAATATTTCTTCGGTGACTTTCTATTAGCAAACTTCTGGCAAGAACTCTGAGAATTTATTTAAAATTGGTATGAAAAAGTCTCCCAAAAATATGTTGTTCGGAGTCGACTTTAAACAGTAGGTCTCGCCATTCATGTGTAATACTAACATACACAATATAAGTGGTGTGAGAAGCTAGATTGTACTCCTGACTACAGGGTTGTAATGACGACCAATTTTGTTATGGTCTTCGACGCAGCTACCAATTTAACCATTCCAAACAGATGTCTTTTGGAAATACAGACGTACATACCTACCATAAATTACTTGTACATGCAGCAACCTACTGCTAGTCTTCGCATTTTATTGTTAGCAGTGTATGGTATCGTGCAGCCAAATCGACCGTATCTTAGCCCATAGCTGCTCTTTTTTGTTGATATATTTTTGTGTATGCCAATGTATTTGTACTAGTCCTTGTGTGCATATGTGTGCATATATGTTTTGCCATTGTATTGGTAGTGGTTATTCAATTAAAAATTACTTTATTTGTAATTAAATCGTTGCTACCAAAGCAACCAAATCATACTTTTTGCCTGCCATACTGATGGTATGTTATATCAAACTGCTCCTTTAGTCTCTTACCAAAATAATAAAAATCTGGCATGCATTTCATTTACTACATATATAACGGTTGCATGCAACAACATAAAAAGCATATCATCAATTGGTTTATCATCATCGTCATCATCATCATCATCGACATCACATCTCTCTTTATAGTTTTGTTCAACTCCATACAATAATGGCTCTAACGTGGCTTTTTCGCTTTTTGTTGGTATCTCTTGTTGTTTTTTGTTTTTTTTCTCTTCTTTTTTTTGTGTGTGTTCAACATGAGCTCATACTGAGCTGAACGACTGTTGGCTCTTCAAACTTAAATGGCTGTCCATTTATTCTACTACTACTTCTACAATTACTGCTGATACTAGCACTGATGATGATCATCATCAGCAGCATCAGCATCATCAGCATCAGCATCATTTATATTTTATTAAAATTCAATCTATTGAACTGCTCTCGAGCTGATGCTTTAAAGCAAAAATGTTCAAAGAAATTAAGATGGCGTTAGGAGCGGGTGAGCGGGTGCAAAATGTTCTTAAGTGTTATTAAGTTTCTCATTTTTTATATGTTGTTGTTGTTGTTGTTGTTGTTGTTGTTATTAAAACATATATGATTTTATTAAAATGAAAATTGCTTTTTGTTATATTGCTTAACCTCAATTAGAGTGCTAAGTATGCTGAGTGTGCTAAAAGTGTTCTTTAAAAATATACTTTTGCAGTTAAAGTTGAAGTCAATAAAATATTTAAAAAGTAATCTCATTTGAGCTAGTAAAGTGGCAAATAAAAATATGAGCATATTGGAATATATAGTACGGTTGTGTATATCACCCACAATAATACCATCCACTTATAAATAAAATTTACTTGAGTCAGAACTTTTGCTAATCATTCTAGCTTTTCTAATTAAGTTGTATCGGGTGGGTCATCTATCGGTTTAATTTTTTTATGTCATTCTATTCTATCACAATATTCAGTACATTATCTCCACCGAACGTAATGAATCGATTTACCCCCCTTGAACAACGTTGGGATTTATTGGAAATTTATTTCCGTGACAAAAACATTTGGTCGGGGATTCCAAGAAAATGTCGTACAAAAATTCGGTCTTAGAGAAAGGCCAATAGTGCCCGGTATACTCCAGTTTAATGCTAAAGTTCATGCAACTGGTGTCATTGTTAATGCGCCAAGACGCGATTGTGCTCACACTAGAGATGAGCGATCCAGTGATTTTTTAAGAACGTTGTTCTCAGTGAACGTGATTTGTTAATCACTGTTCTTTAAAACAGTGATTGTGATCACTGTATTCCAAAAGAAAACAATAATGACAATAACGTATTTTATTAAGTCGTAAGAGAGAGACAACTAGATGCTTACTACGAAAAGACTACTAAATAAAATCAAAGTGGTGTCATCAGTGTTATTATTTTTAAATTTGAGTATGTAACAATTTTGAAAGAACGACATTATTAGTAACTGTTATTTGGCAATTCCAATCACTGTAGTTACCAGTGAATTATCAATCACCGTGATTAAATCACAGTTTTGAAAATATCGCTCATCTCTAGCTCACACAGTGCGTACATCCCAAAATATTGAAGCTCTGGCTGAGAGTGTGTGTGAAGGACAATCCCTCAACATCAATTCGCTATCGTCCTCAAGTATTGAACATTTCACGCACCAGTTTACGTCGAATTTTGCGAAAAGATCTCGTTATGACAACTTCCAAAGTTCAATTGGTTCAAGAGTTAATGTCGCATGACCATGCACTTCGTTTTCGTTTCGCTAGATGGCCCTACGAGAAACTGCACGATGATGACGATTTTGCCCAAAAAAAAATCATCTTTTCGGGTAAAGTTCATTTTCATTTTGGTAGGTAGGTTATAAACAAAATTGCCGCATTTGGGGCTCAGAAAACCCACACACGCGGTCTTACAGAAGCCAATGCATCCAATACGAGTGACTGGTTGATGCGGCTTGTGGAGCGGAGGCATCATTGGCCCATATATCTATGAAAATGAGGATGGCGCAACCATTACGATCAATAGAGACACCTATCGCTTCATGGTAACCGATTATTTTGTAAACGCTCTTCATTGCATTGAGGTGAAAATATTTGGTTTCAACAAGATGGTGCAACTTGCTACGCATTTCATGCCATAATCGATTTATTGCGTCAAGGTTTTGATCGCCGTTTAATTAGACGAAATGGTGATGTCAATTTGCCGCCAATAAGCTGCGATTTGAAACCGTAAGACTATTTATGTGTGGCTCGGGTAAAGAAAACAGTTATGCCGACGAACTAAACACAATTGAGCATTTCCAGGCTAACATTCGCGATGCCATTGCCGAGATACGTCTCCATACACTTGAAAGAGTGCACGAAAATTGGCTCGATCGGATAAGGTACTATGAGACTAGCTGCGGCAGCCATTTGAATGAAATAATATTTCATTTCTAACCGGAACAACTGTACTTCACAACAAAAATATAAATTTGGCAAAATTTCAAACCATTTTTATTTTATTGCATTTTTAAATTTAAACTTTTAAATCACCCACCCTATACAAACTTCCTTAGTTTTCTTAGGAGTGAGTTACGCAAGCTGGACATAAAACGACGTAGTCTGTTCCATCTTTTCAATAACCTTACCGTTCAGACGTTGATACAAGGCGAAATAACGCATAAGAACACTCATGTCCCTAAATCGCCTTTACTTAGTCTTACTTATGATTTTCCTTAATCAATCTTCTGAATGTTCTAGCAGGTACAACAACTCCCTAACTTTCACTAGGTTTCAGAATAGACTTGAAATTTTAATTGTACTTGCATAGCTTTATAGTTGTTGATTTTGTCGAGATCATCAAATAGATCGAAGCAACCCTTTAGTTAGGATTACAACCCAGCTTCTTTCATACATGACTGACGGGTTTTACGATTTAATGTTGACTCCAAACGACAGATTTGATTAAATTTTCATGGGAATTTTATTTTACTCTTAGAGATCTTGCCAGAAGACTGTTGTGAGGAATTTTGTTCGAGATGTCGAAGGCATACCTACATACATAATTGGTCATTACAACCCTTCAGTCAGGATTACGACCTAGTTTCTCACACCACTTATGTTGTGTGTGTTAATTTTATGCGTGAGTGATGGGACCTACAGTTTAAAGTCGACTCCGAACGACAGATTTTTGAGAAACTTTTCATGGCAATTTTATTTACTCTCAGAGTTTTTGCCAGAAATCTTCTGAGCGATAGTCGCCGAAGAAAGACTTTTTGTACTTTGTTTTGATGTCTGGCCTGGGGCTCGAACCCTGGCTTTACATCTAATAACCCAACACACTACCTACTAGACTACGGCGAGGCCTATGCTATATAAATATGTATGCGGAACTTTACCAACCCTGAACCCAATTTGATACCATCGGAGTGTAGCTATAGATGTTAGACAATAATTGTATCTTCCCTGTAAAGACAAGCATATCTGGCAAGAACTTTCAATAACTTATTGCTGTGGCTTATTAAAGAATTTTGTTTAAGCAATTATAATATCATTTCCAAAATACGTCATACGTCACCACAAATATATTCGCTGCCGTTAATGTAAACATGAATGGTGATAATATTGATGGTGGTTACAATATGAATTTGTGGTTCCAATTTATTTTAAGTATTTTGCGTTTCATTGTCTAAACCACAATTATACTGCCAGCCATATTTGAATGGCTCGCATAGAGCTGTATACATTGTAGGGCTCATTAATTATTCATAAATACAGATTAACGTAATTAGTTAAATAGGAAAGTGATTGATTTTATTTTTTCTTTTTTCTTTCTTTTTCTACATAAATTTATATCGTGTGCAAGGGGGGGTAATGGGGTAGGTGGTAAGTAATTAAGGGAGGTTGGAAAATAAACTAGAAATAGGGAATTAGAAATTAATTTAAAGAAAACTTAAACAATTAAGTAAATGACAATTTAATAATACTTATTATTATTAAAATAAAAGAGAAGAGAAAATTATTAAAAATTTTATGCAAAAATTTAAAATTCAAAGTTTTTTAAATGCCATGAGCCATAATTAATTAAAGAAAGAAATCCATTATTTGCATTATTAATGCAACTTCTTCTTCTGTTTAAGACTTCTTATTAATATTCTTAATATTCCCTTCTCTACCGGCTGCATAATGCTCTCTTTCTTTCAAAACGCAAACCATTTAAATCCTTTTAAGGCTTATATGAGTATCTTTACCAATAATAACTTAGAGTTACTTTGATAACAAGTATTATTTTAACTACAGTTTATATACCAACTAATAAAACCATCTTAACACCAATTAAGTTACAAATTATAATTGTTTTCTTAGTAAACAAAATCTACTCTACTCTTTGCTAAACTATACTACAATACAACTATACAACACTACACTGCACTACACTATACAACTCTACACAAATTCTATACTAAAAATATAGAGTTACAGAGTTTGTAACAAGGAAAACTCCTGTAGTACTTAAAATAATAACAAAATCAATAATGATTACAATGTATATACACACACACTCGTACAACCATACGCATTAACGTACATTAAGGCATACAAATAAATTTATCTTAACAACATGTACACCTTAAGATAATAGTTACAGAGGCATGAAAAGTACAGTGTAAATGGAAATAAATGCTACAAAATAAAGTCAAGTTTTCAAGGTAATGTTCCATCATCTTTTATATTCCGTACACACACATCAGAGATCAGCAATGAATCGCTTTTTCGCTACTCATAAGTACTCATGAAATTTTGAGTATGAGTGAGTCAACAGTATTGAAATACAACTACTCTTATTCATTCGTACTCAATACAACATTGATTTATAAGTACAGGTTGCAATGAGTATGAGTACAACGTTGACATCAAACTCATAACATTCGAACTATGTTTGATTCATACGCCTACTCATTCAGATTCATAAATTTAGAAAAATACTTCGAATCGTTCATCAAAATTTATAGTCTCAATTTTTGTTGCATTTACAAAGAAAAAAGACAAAGACAGCAAGCAGAGCAAACACACAACCTTCTTGTGAGTATTGCAGTGTTCGTACGCGAATCATACTTATTTTGTAATTCGTGTATACGATGAGTCGTGGAGAGTCGAAATCAATAACCTCACGCGTATTGTTAAGTACGAGTACCATGAGTATTTCAAACTTTGAATATGCGTAGTATAAGTATGACATTAAAATAAGTATGAATGCGTATAAGAATCAGAAATTATAAGTATGATTCGAATCTACTCATCGTTTCGAATACTCATTGCTGACCTCTGACACACATAAAGGGTGGGCCATTTAAAAGTTCAAATTTATAAATGCAATAAAACAAATTAATTTTATTTTTTTTGTGAAGTATAATTCTTTTGGTTAGAAACGGAATATTATTTCAAATTGCTGTCGCGGCTAGCCTCACAATACCTCATTCGATCGAGCCAATTTTCCTGCATTCTTTCGAGTGTATGGCGCCGTATCTCGGCAATAGTATAACGAATGTTGACCTTCAAATGCTTAATTAACTTTAGTTTGTCAGCATAACACTTCTCTTTAACAGAGCCCCACAGAAAATAGTCCAACGGTGTCAAATCGCAGTTTCCTGGCGGCCAATTGACATTACCATTTTCGCCGTGGTGTAGTAGGTAGTGTGTTGGCTTACTATTCGTAAAAGCCCGGGTTCCGTCAGACATCAAAAATGAAATATGAAAAAAAAATATTTCTTCAGCGACTTCCTCTCAGCAGATTTCTGGCAAAAACTCTGAGAGTAAAATAAACTGCCATGAAAAAGTTTCTCAAAATTCTGTCGTTCGGAGTCGACGTTAAACTGTAGGTCCCGCCACTCATGTATAAAATTAACGCACACAACATGAGTGGTGTGAGAAGCTAGGCCGTAATCCTGACTGAAGGGTTGTAATGGCCAATTATGTATGTATGTATGTATTTTCGCCGTGGTCTAGTACGTAGTGTGTTGGCTTATTAAACGAAAAAGCCAGGGGTCGAGCCCCAGGCCAGACATCAAAATGAAATACAAAAAGTATTTTTTCGGCGTCTTCCTCTCAGCAGATTTCTGGCAAAAACTCTGAGAGTAAATAAAATTGCCATGAAAAAGTCTCTAAAAATCAGTCGTTCGGAGTCGACTTTAAACTATAGGTCCCGCCACTCATGTATAAAATTAACACACACAACATAAGTGGTGTAAGAAACTAGGTGGTAATCCTGACTGAAGGGTTGTAATGACCAATTATGTATGTATGTATGTATGTATTTCGGCTAATTAAACGGTCATCTAAGGTTTGACGTAATAAATCGATTGTGGAATGAGATGTGTTGCAAGTTGTACCATTATGTGGAAACCAAACGTCGTTCACATCAATACCATGAAAAGCGGGTACAAAAAAAATCGGTTATGATGATGCTATAGGTGTCTCCATTTACGTAATGGTTGTGTCCTTCTCATTTTCAAAGAAATGTGGGCCAATGATGCATCCGCTTCACAAGCCGCACCAATCAGTCATTCGTAATGATGATGAAAAGATGATTTTTTTGTTATGCGATATTCTTGCGCCTATTGAATTTTATAAGGCGTCATAGCGAGATCTTTTCGCCAAATTGGACATAAACTGGTGCGTGAAATGTTCAATTCTTGAGAACGATGACGAGTTGTTGTTGATGGATTCTCTCTCACGTGCACTCTCAGCCACAGCTTTGATTTTTTTCGGATGTACGCTTTGCTTGATCACGCTCACATCTTGGCGCATCAACAATGAACTTTAGCAATAAACTTGAGTATACCGGGCACTATTGTCCTTCTCTACGATAAAATTTTGTTTGATATTTTCGTGCAATTTCCCACCAATTGTCTTTTTTTTGGAAATAAATTTCCTATAAATCCCAACGTTGCTTAAGCATAAATCGATTCATTACGTTTTGTGGAGAGAATATACTGAATTTCGTGGCAGAATAGAATGACATAAGTATTGTCAGAGTCGAAATAATTGGTGGTTCAAATTTAAACCGATAGATGGCCAGCCCGATAGATAATTATTGAATTATCTTATTAGACATGAGGTCATGTTTCTAAACCTAGTTTCAGACATCTCGAACAAAACGAAATATGAAAAATATATTTCATTGGGCGACTTCCTCTCTATACTCTTCTGGCAAAAACTCTGATAGTAAATAAAATTTCAAAATCCTGAAAAAATCAGGCTGTAATGAACACATAAGTAAGTATGTAAACAAATGTATAAATTTCCCAGACTGCCTTGAAGTACCCACTTAATTCTGCTATTATTTTGGGATACACAATTTGTTACGAAAACATCTACGTTTTTAAAACGCAGTCTTTTCCGTACTAGAATTTGAACGTTTATTTTCTGTTCGTATCATATTCGGTAGGTGGCCTCATAAAACAAGCTTTTGATTAAACGGATGGCTTTTCTCGTTACTCCTTTGCATTCTTTCTCGCAGTCTATAAAACATATTTGCTTAGTGATGCTGCATTTTAGTAGTAACAGCGGTCTAATCAAGCTAGGGTAATTGCATTGTTCTCGAATTGGGACTACAATTAAATGGTATGGCTCTCCTGCATATGTATTAACATTTTGGTGCCTTCACAACACCTTCATAATTTTTTTTTCATTTTAAGCCTAGTCCAGGAGAACATTCACTTATTTCACCTTGTGAGATAATTGAATGCCCTTATCCGGAAACTTCAGTATAAAAATTTGTATAATTGACTCAACGATATTTAAACTGTTTATGGGAACTTCTGTAAAATATTTCTGTCTCTCTGTCTCTCTAAATAAAATTACCACCCGTCATTTGTAGAAAATATCATTTATCACACTGTCTATTGCATATAGTTTTTCGATTGTATTCGAAAGTATTTTGGTCAGGTTATAATCACTGCTATTACTGTTTACCTGCTACTACTACAACCACTACCTCTTGTATTTCTTCCACTAATACTTACAAAATATATACAATTGTAAACATGTACACTTCAACACACACTCAACTTCAATACAACATACTCACATACTTATTTCCAAACTCGCCCAATCTAAAGATAAAGCACCTTTAAGGATATCATATTTTCTCTCCACTCCACTCCACTCCACTCTTCTTAAGTACAACATGCGTGCGTGTATTAGCAGCATCAGTAGCAGCAGTTGTTATTTTTGTTATTGTAATGTTGTTGCATTATTGTAGAACAACAACTAAAGGTTTAGTTATAGTTGTAGAGCGGCAATGGTATTGGTGTTGAGAGAGCAAGTTAACTGGTAGCTGGTGGCTGGTAGCATTGAAGGCTGTATTCGAATTACAAGTAACAAATAAAACCACAAATTAAATTTAATACCTTAAAGATCATTTTACTAATACTTAAAATGCAAACGATGTCTGTTATTTTACGTGCATATATGCGTATGTGTGTGTGTGTATATGTGTTTGCATAGATGAACTTAAGTTTAGTTAGGCGTAAATGTATGTGCGTATGTAAATGCTAAATGCAGTTTGTTAGCAGTATTTGTATTAAATACATACACACACACATATATACATACATACACACAACAAATAGTTGCTACATACAAAAGTATTTATCTAACGTAAGACTTTCTCTTATACTTACTTTCCTACTCTCCGTTCATCTCTTGCATGTGAATTCCACCTTCATGGCTGCACTCTCGCTCTATCTTTCTTTCTGCTTAATAAAGTGTTAAGTTTCCCTATTTGTGTATGAGTGTATTAAGAAATACAGCAGAGTTTATGTGATTAGAGAAGTCGCCGTAGTCTAGTAGTTAGTAGCCCCAGGCCAGGCATCAAAGACAAAATACAAAAAGTATTTTTTCGGCGACTTCCTCTCAGTAGATTTCTGGCAAAAACTCTGAGAGTAAATAAAAATTGCCATGAAAAGTTTCTCAATAAATAGAAATCTGTCGTTCGGAGTCGACTTTAAACTGTAGGTCCTACCACTCATGTATAAAATTAACACACACAACATAAGTGGTGTGAGAAACTAGGACGTTGTACAATGGGTCAATTCGACCTCCGGGTACTGTACTTGTCTTAATTGACAAGTACACGTCCTCTAACCTAACCTAACCTTATGTGATTAGATATATATTTTCAAACTTTTTGAAATTTTTTTAAGCTAAAATCAAAGTATAGGCTCACGGAGTATAGTGCTTTTATTCCAAACATGAAAAGACCTGGCTTAACTTACGTGGTATGTCCTGTAACACGTCGAGGTTTGTGAACTGCGTATCGGCAATGGAAATTCCAACGGTACTCCCAAGTCCTAGAATCCATTCGAAGAGAAATTGGGTCTATAAGGGCTAGAAAAACTCTTTTGCGTCAAAGTAATGGTCGGTGCCTGGAAAACATTGCTGCTGCTGTACACGACATACATAATTGGTCATTACAACCCTTCAATTAGGATTACAACCTAGCTTCTCATACCACTTATGTTGTGTGTGTTAATTTTGTATATGAGTGGCGGGACCTACAGTTAAAGTCGACTCCGAACGACAAATTTTTGAGAAAATTTTGATTGAAATTTTAATCAGAGTTTTTGACAGGAATCTGCCGAAGAAGTATTTTTTCGTATTTCATTTTGATGTCTGACGTGAGGCTTGAACCGTGGCCTCACGACTAATAAGCCCACACACTACCCACTAAACTACGGTGACTGCTGTAGACGACAATGCCGCCAAACACATCCGAGGTGATGTTTTTGACAAAAAACTTTCATGAAAAAAAAATACAACAAGAGCTCTAGCCTGCAGACCATAAAAACCTCCTCGTATTCGTTCAACGGGTTGTGGATCAAAGTGAAGACCATGATTGGTCCTTATTTTCTTGAAGATGAAGTCGAAATTGCGGTTTATATGTACTAGAATTTGTTACAGGAACATGATAAGGTAGGTCTTGAGGCCTCATCTTGGCGTCAAGGATCTGGACGATATATGGTTGCAGACACCGAATGTGTGATCTTGCAGCAACAATTTCTACAACAAATTATCTCAAGAAATCCTGATACCTATTGGCCACCAAGGTCATGTGATTCTTTTTTTTTTTCAAGAAATTCTGTTGCCTATTGGCAACCGAGGACATGATTTTTTTTCTATTGGGTTTTATGAAATCTTGGATTTTTGCAAATAAACCAGAAATAGTTCCTAAACTCAACACCGAGATCCAGCCTGTCATAGTGAAAAATTCAGACACAATTTCATAAAAAGACTAATGGCTTGTCATCAGAGCCGTGGAGGTTATTTTACTTCATAATTTATGGGAACATCACTCCATTGTGACTAGTGATGGACTAGTAGGAGGAGTAAGTAGAGTGATTGGAAATGAGGAAGCGAATATTCTGGCCTGAGTATTACATACCATAAGCTTGGATAGCTCAATGCCTTCCAAGCTGTGAAGGTGGTCAGAAACGTCTCATCGACAAACATACTTTCGAACGATCCTAATGAGCAGAGAGAGACATGAATATTTTAACACTAAATAAGAATGATATAAGCGCGCTAATAAGCGTACTTACGGGACACCTCGCCTTACATGAACACCTGATCTCTCTTGGCATGTTAGAAAATGATGAGTGCAGGGCAATCACGAACGAAACGTTGGAGCAATTTTGTTCCGTTGCCCAGCTTTCGTAAGAACGATATCCAAATATTTTGGGGATGACACTATACCAGACATAACTTAACTCATAGAAATGGATTGGAAGAAGTTAAGGAAGTTCATACAAAATAGACTTCTTATAGAAAGTAAGGTGGTATACCTAATGGTGGGTGCCTAGGTCTATTGTACGTATTGTTAGGTTTTAACATTTTAAAAACGGTTAAAATATGTGCTCGTAAATTGCAAATAAAATAAAAATAAATTTGTGTTTAGTTTTAATTAAAAATCTTTATTATTCGCACAATTCTGTGTGCCACTGTTCACAACTTGAGGTAAACACAATTGCTAGACGATTATTCTACAGATCGTTGTAAAGGCGATCTTCAAACCACGATTACTCTCGTTAAAACACACCGCATCTGCACACAAAACTGACTGACTTTTTACTAACCCAGTTACCTCCTTTGCTTTGCCTTTTATATGACAACGTAAGCAGTCTGATGAATGTTCTTGAAGGCGAATGTTCGTGGCTCCGCCTTCTCGAGATCTCTATAAATGTAAACATCGTTGTTTCATTATGGTTGTTTGTGTATTTCGTTTACATTTATTCTTGTAGTGCTTGTTGTTGTATTCTTGTTTACTTGTTTACCATTTTTTATGCTGGTGTTTGTTGTTATGTTACGCAGTGCGATAATTTGTAAACAGGTTCATTGTTTTGTTTTTGTAGCTTTTGTTTAAAATTTTAATGTTAAACGATGTAAAAGCAAACAACCAGTATATAGATTTATCCATTTTGGTAACAGTATTATTGCATAATTAGTCTCTTCTCCTTCAACCTATCTAATCAGAACATGTTGGGCTTTTATTTTAGAATTTACTGTAGAAATAAGGTTACTAGGTAGTAGTACCTTGTGCTGCTGCATATTAAGAACACATTGAAATTCGATTACAATATGGTTTCAAACCATTTAACTTCAATTACTATTTAGTTGATCTCAACTGCTTCTCTTTCCATTGTTTACGAGTGTGTGTGTCTCTATCATTAAAACACAGTTGTGTTGTGCTTATTTGGATTTGTAAGCAAATGTATGCAATTGTATATTTCTATATATTTATGTATGTATGTGTGTATGTATATATACGTATATTTGTGTAGAATTTTATTGTGAGATTGTATTGCAGAGATAAATGTAAATTAATTAGTCAAAGCTTTTGTTGCACAAGTGCATTTGATTGTTTTTTAAGACCATTCAAAAGATTATGTTACTAAATTGGTATTTACTTGTTAGTTTCAATAAATTTTTGCATTTTTGTTTTTTTCTAATTTTTCTTTGAATTTTTTTTTTTTGGTTTTTCTCTCAATTTATTATAAAATTTCTCTTATTTTGTGTATTTAATTATTTTTTTCTGAATTCGAAATATAAATTCAATGTTTTTCAATTACAGATTTTCTTCTTGAAAACAAAAAAGAAACGAATTGAAAAAGTATTTAAGGCGTTATTTTAATTTTGTTATCAGTTGGCAGACGTATGTTTGCATTTAAGACCATTTTAAGAACTTTAATAAAAATAAATGCATTTATTGAATGAATTTAAGTCATGTCTTAAGCTGTTTAAACGAAAATTTATAATTTGAAGCCACTTTTAGTTTATTTTAGAAGAAAAATTCAACACTCTTTACAATTAGTTTGCAAGTTTGGAAAAGGAAAGATGTAAGCAAGTCCATCTGGTATTTGCTAGAAATATTCGTTCTCTTTAAATATACCGTTAAGCTTTTATCTTTTAAAAAACGAATATTTTCTACACAGGTGAGGATTATAAATTTCAATTTAACAACACATTTAAATTAATAGATGATCCTTTTACTTGATATATCAAGCCATACCGGAGTGTTTAAAAAAAATATTTTTTCGGCTGCTTCTCACAATAGTCTTCTTTCAAAAGCTCTGAAATTAAATAAAAGTACGGTGAAAAGCTTCTCATAAAATCTGTCGTTCGATGTCGACTTTAAACGGTAGGTCCCCTGCCACTCATGGATAAAATTAACACACATAACATGGGTGCTGTGAGAAGCTAGGTCGTAATCCTGACTAAAGAATTGTAATGAACAATTAAGTAAGTAAGGTGTACATCACGCTCGTTCTACTCTACAGACAGGTTCTGGAACCATCAGTAGCGTGGAAGCTTTCCTCCTTACGACCCCATCTATCTGTTCTTGATAACTCAGCCTACGGTAACCCTATTTCCTCTACCTACCTGATTCAGCTTTCCCAGACAGCCACATTTATTGGCGAGTTCACAGCACAGGAATGTTGATGGCGGCCTGACTGGCAGACAGATTTGCTAAGTCCCGTCCTTTGTACTCTCTGTTTAAGTCGAATTGATTACAGCTTTCGATTACGTGGATTTCTGCTTGAAAGATGCTAGCGATTTTCCCCATGGTTTCGTAATATTTCACTCTGGGACCAATAACTCAGCTTCAATTTCAATATCATGGCTCATCCGTATACCACAGAATGGTTCCTCTTTTAAAAGAGTATGTAGTGTCTAAAATACTTCTACTTTTTAACAAAATCTCGTTGGAAAGCCTTCCTCAAAAAACAGTAGAGCCGGTATCCACTGAATTTATTGCATCACGAAGTCAGATGGTGAATCGCTTACAAGACTTGCCTTCTGTTATACTCTCTAACCATACTCTCTAAAACTCTAGTCTTCGGCAGCATGTTCAAAGATATTAAAAAAAACTTCAGCCTCTCTGTACTTCAAGTTTTTACTGTCCTTGTTATATTAATGCATGCTAATCCCTGTATTTTGTTCAGTAGCATCATAGTAGTAAAGTAATAGCAGTAGTAGTAGCAGTAGTAACAGTAGTAATAGTAGCAGTAGTATTAAGAGTAGTAGCAATGCTAATAGTAGCAGTAGTATTAAGAGTAGTATTAATACTAATAGTAGTAGTAATCGTAGTAACAGTTGCAGCAGTACTAATAGTAATAGTAGTAGTAATAGTAGTAGCAGCAGTATAGTAGTAGTTGTAATAGTAGCAGTAGTGATAGTAAGAGTAACAACAGTGATAATAGTACCAGGAGTAGTAGTAACAGTAGTAGCATTAGTAACAGTAGTAACATTAGTAGTAGTAACAGTAGCAACAGTAGCAATAATAATAGTAGTATCAATGGCGCCTTAAATTAGTACTGGTATGACCATTATACCTATACATGGATAATCCCTAGTTTATATCCCAAGGGATTTCCCTACAAGCCTTTAGCATATTATTAATGAGCCTTAGTGTATAATGCTATTACCAGATATTTGACTTCCAGTTTCGATGGTATCATACTCTGGAATCGAATATTTTAGCATTTCGAACATTTTCTTCTTCTTCTAACTAGTGCGAGAATAATGTGGGATGATGTTGCCCTAGTCTAGTAGGTAGTGTGTTAGCTTATTAGACTTGGGGCCACGGTTCAAACCCCAGGTTAGACATCTCCACCAAAACGATATATATAAAATATATTTCTTTGGCGACTTCCTCTCAGCAAATTTATGGCAAAAATCCCGATAGTAAATAAAATTGCCATGAAAAGTTTCTTAAAAATCTACCGATCGGACTTTAAACTGTTGGTTCCGCTACTCTTGCATAAAATTATCACACAGAACATAAGTGTTGTGAGCAACTAGGTTGTAATCTTGACTGAATGTTGTATTGACCAATTATGTATGATGTGACACGCTTCCCTTTCCAAATTATGACAGAAAAAAATCACTTCGCAATCCATTTAAATATTCTTTAAAAATTAAATTTGAAAATTAATTAATATTTCTCAGCTGTGTACAAAGATATTGAAAAATGTCCCCCCGCCCACATTGTAAATGCCACATATTGTTGAAAAGTCCCCTTTTACATGTCCTCTGCTATTTTTGTTTTTTTATAATTTTTTTTTCTTTATTTTTAATATTTTCAATATCATTTATTAAATACTATTTTGCTGATAATGTTTTCCTTTTGCTGATGCCCGTTTATAGGTCCACACGTCCACAAAAAAAGAAAACGTAGTTCTTTTAAATATTCATACTTTCCTTTATGGTGTTTGGCCTCATGTAAATGTAAATGTTGCTTTAGACGACTACTACATAAAATGACAAAAAAAGAAAGAAAGGAACAGAAAAAGAGGAACAAAATGAAAAATAAATATTATACAAGCATTTTGCATACAATCAGCCGTAAAAAAGTGGCCAAAGAGATCCTACAAAATAAAGCTAAGAAAAGGGTTTCCTAAAATGGGATATAAATTTTCGTAAAATTTTACTTGGGTTTTCGAATTGCAGTCATTGAATGTAATACCCTGTTTAGGGAGGCCATGCTATGCAAATACTCGTGCCCATACCCATACACATTTACAGATATTTTCAATGTATAATATTTGTTGGCATATTTTATGCAATGACAATGGCTTTGGCCTCACCACTGTTCGTAGTTTATAAATCATTTGAGATAAGCTTTTGTACAACGTGCAACACCTGATGCCACTACAATTTTTATTTTTTTTTCAATTTTGCTTCTCTTTTTTTTGTAAATGTTTTTATACAACACCAGTAGCAGTAGTAGCAGCAGTGGCAGTAGTAGGGACACCTACACACCACTACAATAGCATGCCGTTATTGTTGTACAAAACATAACCCTAAAGTATGCTATAAACAGTGTATATATTCTCTTGTTATTATTTTTTTACTCTCCTATCCACACCATTCCAATGTTATGCAGTTATACGAGTATGTGTGCTGGTTTTATAAGTTAAAATGAAAATGTAAAAATAAAAACCTGGCCTCAGGTTAAAAAATTTTTACAAAAAAAGGGAAAAACATGACAACTATTTAAACTAAATGGTTACTGTGTATGTGTTTTGGTAGTTTATACTCCACTCGTTTTACTATGGAATAGAAAAAATGAAAGAAAAACCCCAGCAAAAGAATATGAAAAAAAAACTGTTCCATACTTACTTTACTTTACTTTATGAAAATGTAAATTTTCATAAAATAGTAACTATAATGGAACGTTAGAAGAAAATATTTATGCTACGCTTGCAATTTGGTGTGGTTATTGTTATTGTTGTTGCCATTGCCGTTATTGCCTTTTTTGTATTATAATATTGTTGTAACTGGGTTTTTGTCACAGTTAATTTTCTATCTATTGAATACTACAATATATGTATGTATGAATAGCTATACAAATGTATGCATAACAATGGCAGCATCAATATTATCATCGTCATTTGCTTAGAGGTAGATCTCATAGCCAGAAAGCTATAATATGACCAACTACAGGTAATACTGTTATGCCCTTAAATTAAAAAGTAGAATTTTTTCAAAATTTCCGAAGAAAATTTGTAGCTGCACGAGTCAAATATCCTTGGGAATCCTCAAAAAATGCTGCTAGCCTGGACAGCATGAATTTTATATCCTTAATTGGTCAACACTTTAGTTATGATTACAACCTAGCTTCTCACACCACCTATTTTATCCCCTAGTGATAGGACCTACGACTCCGAGAGATAGATTTGAGAAACTTTCCATGACAATTCCTTCACTCTCGGATTTTTTAACAGAAGTCACTGAAAGAAATTTATTTTTTGTGATGTTCGAGATGTCTGAGTCACTACCTACTAGACTGCTGTGACCATACATGATTCCCAGCAAGGTTCACTTCCCGCTTGTTAAGCGCCTACGTAATAAATCCAACCCCGATCATCATTCTTTCGGAAAGTCACCCATTAGATACACATTTACTGAGCGCTTATTTTCCATTCCGCTGATTTCCTTCGTGAAGACCCACTACGTGTTACAATTTTCCCACGATCTTATTAAAAATGCTTTCGTGAGTTCTTTGAGATCCAATTGCTTTTGCCATGCCCTACGGTTTCTGTTATATATAGACATTCCAGACACGCTTCGTCCGTGCCATGTCCATAGTTATAAGTATACATATGTTGTACAACATCTGTAACCGGTTAGAAACTGTGACTGATGAAAGTATCCCTAGATGAGTCTTCTTTTAATCCATTAAGTTAGTTTCCAAATGAGTCAATAGGTCCATCTTTCCTTCGTTAAAGTGCTGTAAATTTATCATAGTAGCGCCATTCAATTGATTGGGGTACGCTAGCACGGTTCTCCTTGCAACATGTTCCCTTCTCTCTATATCCACTACTATCTGTAGCGGCATTATCCCTACAATCGTCAAGGCAATACCTACAAAGACTGTGCCGAAGGCACAAATTTCTCCGAGGGCATATATTCCTTTCCTATAAATGTTCTTAATTATAGTCTCCTCCCATATAGGGATCTCAATCAATTCTCATCAGTAACAGTCATTGAGGCAATATTCAGACTAATATATCTGATGCTTTCTGGACGTTTGTTTGATGTTAACCATAACCACCAAAGACTGAATTGCCTACTTTCAACGTATTCGCTATTCGCCTACAGTTGGATAATAAATTCTCCTTTCCACTGCTTACAGGAAGGTCATTAGCTTTATGACCTGCAAATTTGACTTCTATGCTTGCAATCCCTCCTCTAGCGATACCAAAGGTAACATTGCTTGCTCTTACTATATCGTTAAGATGTTTGCCTCTCGTTATCCAAGCAATATGGTATGCAAATCTAATTACCTGGTTACTTTTAGAGTGTGATAAGCCTCAGCACACCATCATACATGTCGTTCTATATTATATGGTGCAACAACGAACCTTGTAGGACCCCTGTTGTTAGCGCATGAGACTTCCTGCCATCGCCTGAGTCCATTGCAATAGAAATGTGAAAGCGAGAAAATTTTTCAGGCTCTTAACATCAATAAATTTTATGCAGTTAATATTGAACCCTCGTGTAAAGATTTAATTAACCTTTGAACGTATATAGAGTTTTAAAAGAGAGGACATGCTGTGATATACGGATTGGTCTTAATAGTGGACCTGTTCCAAAAGGGAGTTTATGCCACTGAATGGTTTGCTCAATTCATCTTGGACAGAAAGTATACCGAACTTAACATAGCAACATTATCTATTAATCCGTCTACGATCCGCGTTTTCGGTTCTTATGAAGTTAACTCGAAAAAAGTATGGAACCATAGACAGTGATGGCCTGGCCAACATCGTTCTCAAGGAAATATGAAGCAGTGACGCCGCCTAGTGACTTTTGCGGAATGCATTGGATTTGATTCTCATGTGAAGTGGTATTGTTCCAAATTCGACAATTTTGTTTGTTAACGTTCCTCAGAAATGTCTCTCATAGCTGAAGACGATTTCATGTAGAAAATTATAGCCAGTTACCAATTGCCACAAGGCGCACTAACCAAACAAAAGCCTTTAACTACGGTCCAGGTCTATCTGTTTATGATGATTTGGTAAAATAGACTGAACAAATGAAGTCACCGTAGTCTAGTAGGTAGAGTGTTGGCTTATTAGACGTGAGGCCACGATTCTAACCTCAGCTCATACATCTCCAACAAAACAAAATATAAAAAACATTTCAGCAGATTTCCAACAAAACAATTTGAGTCCAGTAGACTATTTTTTGTAGGGTTACGTGCTGTTTCTCGGGTATAGGAAAAGTCAGTTACTTTTATAGTCCTGGAAGACAATATTTCATCTGCCTTTGATACGATACCAGCGGAATTACGATCAGGATTTATTATTTAGTCGCCATAATCTAGTAGTTCAAACCCCAGGTCAGACATCTCCAACAAAACGAAACAGGAAAAAATATTTCTTCGGTGACTTTCTCTTAGCAGAATTCTGGCAAAATATGTGAGAGTAAATAAATTTCCATGAAGAAGTTTCTCAAAAATTTGTCGTTCGGAATCGATTTGAAACTTTGGGTCTTACCACTCATGTATAAAAATTCACACACACAACATAAGTGGTGCGAGAGGCTATGTGGTAATCCTGATCGAAGAGTTTTAACTATGAATTATGTATGTAGGCCATAGTTCTACTAGGTAGTGTAAAGCCACAATTCGAACCCCACGTCAGACATTCCCATCATAACGAAATCTGAAACAATATTTCTTGAGTGACTTCCTCTCAGCAGATTTCTGGCAAAAAATCTGAGAGTAAATAAAAAATTTGTCATGAAAAAAAAAATTTGTCGTTCGGAGTCGGCTTTAAACTGTAGGTCCCGCCACTTGTAATTAAAATTAACACAATTAAAAAAAATGGTGTGAGAAACTAGGACGTAATCCTCCTTGAAGGGCTGACCAATTATGTATGTATGTATGATGTATGTATGTATGTATATAGACTGAATAAATGACATTTGACAGATGTACCTTTAACAAAATGGCCGTAATCAACTGCCAGAAATGGAAATAGCTTATGGAAGATGATATATAAATGAATGGTTCATGAAAATCGAGTCTAATAATATATTTCGAACACGAAACTTAGTTGGTCCCCTAAATGCCTATCAAACCTTATGCAAAAAAGAAAAATAAATATGATTTGTTATTGTATCCTAGTAAAAAAGGATAATAGTATATGTATGAGAGCATGTGTGAGTATATACATATGTAAGTATCAGTGTCATTGTATTGCATTTGTATTGAATATTGTGTCATAAATAATTTTCTGCCAGTGATTTATTTTTGAATTATGCAACAATATGGGCTTTATTTATCATGTCACTTTGTTAGAAAGTCTACTTAAGCCATGTTTTTGATAATTGTAATATAATGGATTATATTTCATACCTTCGCTTTTATATTTCATTCTTTTTTCCTTAGTTTTTTATTTTTTATTAATGCACTGTAAAATCTGCGAAAAAAAAAGAAGAGTACAGTACCTGACTAAATAAAAAAACCATTTTTATGCATATTTTATAAATCACTACCATACATACATACATACACAAAACGGATGTTTTGTTTTTTCTGAACAGATGGTTTATTATGAAAATTACAACAACAACAACAACAAAATTATGAAGAACAAATTATGACAAGCAAAAAATAGAAGAAAAAAACGAAAGAGGATTAATTTAATAAATTTGTGGCAGGGTTAGAGCTGGTATTTTATCAAAGTTTCTCAAGACTATTTAAGCATTAAGTATTTAGTAGTAGTAGTTGGAGAAATTATTGCTACTGTTCAACGAAGCATGAGATTAAATTTGCATTAAGTTTGCAAAAGTTTCATAATTAAGCATTCAAGGTGATTGGTTGCCCAGCTAATATTTATTGCCTGCAAAAAAAGAAAATAAGTAATTGAAGGATATTTGTGAATAATTAAGGATTTAGTGCACTCATAATAAATATCCTCATGTAATTTAAGGAGGCCATAAAGTAAACAATTCAAATGAAGTTGGAAATTATAATGTTACCACGAATCATATATACATACATACATAATTGATCATTACAACCCTTCAGTCAGGATTACAATCTAGTTTTTTTCACTACTTCTATTGTGTAATTTAATTTTATACATGAGTGGCGGGGGACCTACAGTATAAAGTCGACTTCGAACGACTTCTTTTTTGAGTTACTTTGCATGGCAGTTTTTATTTACTCTCAGAGCTTTTGCCAGAAATCTGCTGAAAGAAAGTTGCCGAAGAAATATTTTCTTCATATTTTCTTTTTGATGTCTGACCTGGGGTTTGATTAGTGGCCTGACGTGTAATAAACCAACGCACTACCTACTAGACTAAGGCGACATCAATCCAATACCACGAATCAGTGCCTAATATTCCTTAAAAATAAATGACAGCCAAAAACCATAAAAAAAATAATTAAAAACTAGCGCAGTTCCATACTCATACATACATACATACATAATTGGACATTACAAGCCTTCAGTCAGGATTACGGCCTAGCTTCTCACATCATCCATGTTGTGTGCGTTAATTTCGATCGATGACATGAGTAAACAACTGGTACTTAAGGAAACACCATAAGAAAAAGACACAGCCTTGTGGACCGATAACGCCGCCTGAGCAACATCCACACCAAGCAATGACTTTTTATTGATGCATTGAATACTCTTGAATCTTTAACGTATTGGCATTGTTTCAAATTCGAGAATTTTGCTTGGTTACGTACTCATTCGTATGGAAAAGGTCTCACTGCTGAATATGGTTTCTCAATAAAATTTAGCAGTGCTCTAGAGCGCATTCAGCGAACATGGTAGTCCATTGCGAATTGGAAAAACAGACAAATTAAATGACAACCGCAAGAATTATTAACTGTTAACCCTTTAGTCAGGATTACAACCTAGCTTCTCACATCATCCATGTTGCGTATGTTAAGTAAGTGATGGAACCTACAGTTTTACGTCCACTCCAAACAAAAGATTTAAAAAACTTTTCATGGCAATTTGATTTCCAGCATATTTCGTTTTGTGCCAAATGTCTGAACTACGGGCTCTCGTCTAGTGAGGCAACGATGACAACAATGTTAATAAATTGCCCCTATTACCATTCAATAAGAACTAGAATCCAGAGGACATACCTTTACTTTGAGACTGGCTTGGTAAAAACTATTGACCGGATATACTTCACAAGTTGTTGAGAAATGCCGCCATTGTAGCTGCGCGTTATTACTGAAAGTGATTGAAAATTCGAAGAGCCGACTTTAAGTTGATCTTAAACAATCTACTCTTATTGACGGCAATGAAGGCTTCAGTACATAAAGAATTCATTTATTTCTACATGTGAAAACTTAGACTTCAATAAGCCTTACTAGATGGATACCTTGCTTATTCCCTTTACACAGGGTTAGGTAAGGAAGTAGTTATACTAAGCCCAGAATTCAGGGCCATTGAGATACCACAATCAATGTTCAGCTCGGGTCTTAAATATTTCCCAAAGGAAACTTACTCAAGTCCAAAATAAATCTTGTTTTTATAGCAACCTTCATATTAAAGCACTTGATCAAGGATGTCCGAAAAGAAAGGCAGTCTGAACCATGGACTCTCGTCTAGTAAGACAACGGCGACAACATTGTTAATAAAATTGAGTAAATTGCAAACGTTGTTCTCTTATATTCATGATAAATTGAAGCTCACTGAGTATTTTGGCATTGCCACGTGTCACGAATATTGTTCTAACACCAAAACAATTGCGGCGAGTAAAAAAAGACTCCTTGAATAGGCATTTCACAGATTGCTCTACAATACTGCTTAGACTGTTTACGTGGTCAGTTCACAATATCCATGGATGGAAAATATTCTCTTTCAGTTCTAAATATCGTTAAAAGTTTTTAGAATATTCGGTTTGAGAAAATGTTGTTTATCAGTGTTGTACCTCTCTACTTTTGTAGTAGGGTTTGCTTCCCTGTCTAGTACGGTTTGGCAGCCTAGCAATGATGCCCTCTGCAAGTACTCCTTAATATGGACATAATAATCTTACCACTCAGCTGATGACTCAAATTCTAGTAGCTCCGATTGGATGCCATTCCATCCAGTTCTTCAATTTTCTTCCAGGGTCTTGCAACATTTCACAATCGCTTCAGTGTCAAGGCAATCAGGACATGGTTCTTTCTATACTTCGTATATTATTTCCCAAATAAAATTCCTTTTGCTATGTTTGCAAATAATTGAAAAGAAGAAAGAGAGAGGAGAGAGTGAAAATTGAAAGCAACATGCAACAAAAATTTCTTTTATAATTGCATTGTAATGTCAATTTACGTTTTGATTAGATTAATTAACATTTATTTGCATATTGCTTGCAATCTAGATGTCTAAACAATGAGTAATTAGTTAAAAAGTTTATTTAATAAATTACTTAATTGCATAGTAAATGTCAGTCATACTACTACTACTACTACATGTAAACCCCACATTTATGTACACACACAGATTTAAAAGTGAGCAACGTAAGTAAACAAGACAGGAGACAATGCATAATGAAAAGTGATAAGGAGGAGAGAGAGAGTTGGAAATTGATAGTAAAGCAGGCCTTAAAATTTTAAATATATTATAAAAGTTATTAAACTTTAGACATTATATTTAAAATAAATTTAATTTTTTATAAAGTATTGTTACGAAAATGGAAAATCTAGATACTAGTGTTTTGCTTTTACATCGTTTAAATTATAAACAAAAGCTATAAAAACAAAAACAATGAACTTGTTTACAAATTATCGCACTGCGTAATGTAGCAACAAACACCAGCATAAAAACGTGATAAACAAGTAAACAAAAATATACATACACGACAAAAAGGCAACAATAAACACTGCAAGAATAAATGCAAACAAAATACAGCAACAACAATAATAAAACAACGATTACATTTATACTATAAATTTTATAGAGATCTCGAGAAGGCGAAGCCAAAACATTCACATTCAAAAATATTCATAAGATTGTTTAAGTTGCCATATAAAAGGAAAGACAAAGCAGGCAACGGAGGCAGTAAAAGTTCAGTCAGTCTTGTGTGAAGACGCGATGTGTTTGAAAATCTGCCGAACAATTGACTAGTAATTGTTATTTTTTATGCAAAAGAATGCAAAGAGAAATAACAAACAAAGCAATTGTTGTTGTTTACATCAAGTTGTGAACAGTGGCATGTAGAATTGTGCGAACAGTAAAGAATTTAATTAAAACTAAACACAAATTTATTTTTATTTTTTAAACATATTTTAAACGTAACAGTATGTTACTATTTATTAACTTTATTTGCACATTGCAAAACCGCAAAAATAGTTTGTCGTTTGCTGCAGAAAAAAAACGCAATAAAATGCATAAAAAATTTTTATCAGTTGCATGCAACAGAATATTTAAAGTCGATTTAATTTTTATCTTTTTTTTCTTATTTTACCACGAGACATAAATTCATAAAACAACGGAAAAAAATTTCTGTATTGTATGCATTGATGCAATAAAAACTTATGATCAAAAATATTATTTTTAAAAAATTTCCGTGGGCATGTAATACATACATACATACATAATTGGCCATTACAACCCTTCAGTCAGGATTACGGCCTAGCTTCTCACACCACTCATGTTGTGTGCGTTAATTTTATACGTGAGTGGCGGGACCTACAGTTTAACGTCGACTCCGAACGACAGAATTTTGAGAAACTTTTTCATGGCAGTTTATTTTACTCTCAGAGTTTTTGCCAGAAATCTGCTGAGAGGAAGTCGCCGAAGAAATATTTTTTTTTCATATTTCATTTTTGATGTCTGACCTGGGATACGAACCCGGGCTTTTACGAATAGTAAGCCAACACACTACCTACTACACCACGGCGACTACGGGCATGTAATATTTAATAATATTTAATGAAAAAAAAAAACAAGAAATTCAACAGAACAAAAACAGGCATCAGCTAAACTACTATTTGATAGCAGATGGATTTATGATTCATAAAAAAATAGTTTAAAAAACTCATCAAAAATCAAAAAGGCAAACATGTAGAATCATGATGCAAGCAGGCTAGACCCTACAAGTACTTATTTCGATCAAGTTTTAATATTCAACTAATACAGGCTACATACATACATAATTGCTCATTACAACCCTTCTATCAAGTGTTACCAACTAGCTTCTCTCACCACATATGTTGTGTGTGTTAATTTAATGCATGAGCGGAGCGGGACCTGCAGTTTAAAGTCGACTCCGAACGCCATATTTTTGAGAAACTTTTAATGGAAATTGTATTTACTCTCAGAGCCATTGACAGAAATCTGCAGAGAGGAAGTCGTCGAAGAAATATTTTTTCATATTTCGTCTTGTTGGAAATGCATTAGCTGGGTTTTGAATCGCGAACTCACTTCCAATAAGCCAACGCACTACCTACTAGCCTACGGCAACTTCGTTGAGCTACTTAAGCATGAATTTGTTCCCTTAAAATAAGCTTTTGCTAAAAAATTTCTCTTCTGCAGAAAATTAAATGTTCTTTTTATTCACGACTTACTTACGACTGGTTTGATAAAAACTTTTGCGACCTTATAAACTTCACAAGGTGATGACAAATGCCTCCTTTGAAAATGCATGTTATTAAAGAAAGTGATTGAAATAGCGACTTTAAATTGACTTTAGGCAATCTACTCGCATTGACAGTAGTGAACCCTAAGTGGACAATGTTCACACGTATAACAATAAGAAATCAATTATGAAAATTGAGACTTCAGTAAGCCTTGTTAGGTGGACGTCTTACTTATTATCTTTAGGCTAAGGTTAGGTAATGAAATCATTACATTAAGCCCAGCTTTTAGGGCTAATAAGACGCCAGAATTAACTTTTAACTCGAGAATCAAGCACGTAATAGAGGAAACCAATCCAAATCCAAAATAAATCATAGCATCTTTATAGCGCTCGATCAAAAATATCCGAGAAGAAAGTTAGAGACTAAAAACCTTCGCCTTTTTATGACAAGAGCAAGGCATTGATACATGAGTTAAAAAACAAACACCTACACCTCCTCCTCAGTACCACAGCTGTTTCAAAAGTCATTTGACAGAATGTAGGTAGTGTGCTGGCTTATTAGACGTGAGGCTACGGTTTAAACCCCAGGTTAGGCATCTCCAACTAAACGAAATATAAAAAAATATTTCATCGTCGACTTCCTCTCAGCAGATTTCTGCCAAATACTCTGACAGTAAATAAAATTGCCATGAAAAGTTTCTCAAAAATCTGTCGTTCAGAGTCGACTTTAAACTGTAGGTCCCGCCACTCATGTATAAAAATTAACGCACACAACATAAGTGGTGTGAGAAGTTAGGCCGTAATTCTGACTAAGGGATTGCAATGACCAATTACGTATGTATGTAATCGGTATACCTATGCCCCGGTAACATTTTAGAAATTGTGAGCTCTGTACTGGCCCTGGCCAGCTTATCAGCAGTACAGTTTCCAACGATATCGCTAAGCCTTAGAACCCATACAAGAAATTACTTTAAATGATTCGAAATTTTCCTGAGAAATCTTCGGCATTCATGGACAAGGACAAATGTTGAAAATACAGTCGATAGGAGCTTAATTGCAGCCTAATTGTCGGATTAAATATTTTACATAAACTTCCCCCTGGAAAACCTTCAAACTAGGCTATACTGTAGTAGTAGTCGCCGTAGTCTAGTAGGTAGTGTGTTGGCTTATTTAAATGTGATGCCACAGTTCAAACTCCAGATCAAACATTTCGAACAGAACGAAATATTTCTTCAGCGACTTCCTCTCCAAAGATTTCTCGCAAAAACTCTGGGAGTTAATAAAATTGCCGTGAAAAGTTTCTCACAAAAATCTGTCGTTCGGAGTACACTTTAAATCGTAGGTGCCGCCACTTGTGGATAAAATTAACACACACAACATGAGAGAATCTAAGTCGTAATCCTGACTCAAGGGTTGTAATGAGCAATTATGTTATGTGAACAGACAGCCTATAAGAAAGTTTCATATCAGAAGGTTTAATAAGTATACCACAGCCCAGCCTCTCATGCATCTTTATTTACTTTAGTGGCCATTACAATACTTCAGTCACTGTTACGGTCTAACGTTGCACACTCCCGCTGCGAGACCTATAATTTAAGAAGAATTTGAGTAACTTTTCATGAAAATTTTATTTACGCTCAGCACTCTTATCTGAAGGCTACTAAATTGAGGTCGCTATTCATTACACCTACGACGCCTTTTTTCGAAAAAGTATGATCTATTTTCCATCGTAATTGCAGTGTAACTTTTAAAATTTTCAAAAATCATCACACAATTTATTGACTGCAGATCCTTATAAAAGCATAACAACAAATTCTTTTGTACATGAAAAAATTAAAAACAATTTAAATTAAATTTTTTTATTTAAACCACATGAACAACATTTAATATGTAGCAAATACATATTGTATGTATGTATGTATGTACATACACATATTTTTTATACATTTTATACAATTTTCGTTGTTAAAAATTTTACATGAGAAAAAACTGTGTGTAATGTTTTGTTCTTATTTGTCATATGTGTGCCCATGAATAAATGAAAAGCTTAATAAATTAAAATATGGACAACGACAACAACAATTGGCAATAAAAGTTGTACTAAAATAAATACAAAATACGATTAAAGAACCTATTGGCCTGTAAGGGTTATCTGAGATTCAGTGCCTGCTATGAAAAACACAGAAGATTTAAAAAGCTAAGACGTAAAGCTTAAAAATTTTTTTTTTTTTTTGGATTCAAAGAATTTACTTCTTAGGGGTAAAATTTTTAACTATAGGATGGGCCACCTATCGGTTTAAATTTGAGCCATCGTTTATTTATAATCTAGCAATACTTCTGTCATTCTATTCCATCACAAAATTCAATATTTTATCTGCACTGAACGTAATTAATCGATTTAAGCTTGAGCAACGTTGGTATTTATTGGAAATTTATTTCCAAAACAAAGACCATTGATCGGAAATTGCCCAAAAATGGTCGCAGAGAAGGACCAACAGTGCCGCGGTATACGCAAGTTTATTGCAAAAGTGCATGAAACTGGTTTCATTGTTGATGCGCCAAGATGTGAGCGTGCTCGTATAGAGCGTACATCCGAAAATATCGAAGCTGTGGTTAAGAGAGTGCGTGAGAATTCATCAACAACAACTCGTTATCGTTCTCAAGAATTGAACATTTCACGCACCAGTTTACATCGAATTTTGCGAAAAGATCACGGTATGACGCTTTACAAAGTTCAATTGGTTCAAGAGTCGAAGCCGCATGACCATCCGCTAAGTTTTCGAACGAGAAACTGTACGATGATGTCGATTTGGTCTAAAAAAAATCTTCTTTTCGAACGAAGTCTATTTTCATCTTGGTAGTTATGTTAATAAGGAAACTTGCTGTATTTGGGGCTCAGAAAACCCACACATAGTCTTACAAAAGCCAATGCACCCATTACGAGTGACTGTTTGGTGCGGCTTATGGAGCCAAGGCATCACTGGCCCATACTTTTTTGAAAATGAGGACAGTGCAACCATTACGATCAATGGAGACATCTATCGCATAATGATGACCGATTTTTTTGTACCCACTCTTCATAGTATTGATGTGAACGATGTTTGGTTTCAAAAGGATGGTGCAACTTGCCACACATCTCATGCTACAATCACAATATTTCGTCAAACTTTTGATGGCCATTTGGTTAGCCGAAATGGTGATGTCAATTGGCCGCCAAGAAGCTGCAATTTAACACCGTTGGACTATTTTCTGTGTAGCGACCTTAAAGAAAAGTGCTGTGCCAACAAGCGAGAGACAATTGAGCATTTGAATGCCAACACTTGTGATGCCATTGGCAAGATACGACCCCTTACACTCGAAAAAGTGTACGAAAATAGAGACGATCGAATAAGGTACTGAGAGGCCAGCCGCGGCAGCTAAATGAATGAAATAATACTCCATTTCTAACCGTAACAATTGTACTTCACAACATAAAAATAAAATTTGGTAAAATAGAACTTTTACATGACCCACCCTATAGATTAATACATACATAATTGGTCATTACAATTCTTCAGTCAAGATTACGACCTAGCTTAGAAACATCAAATACGAAAACCAACGAGAATGAAGTAAAAAACCGTTCACATGAACAGAACTAACCTAAAAAAATTTTTTTGAGGCCTTATTATTCTTTCAGAATGAAGAATTGACAATAAAATTCCTTGAGTTTTTTTTTACTAATTAAAGTAAATTCTTTTTCATTTATAATGGCTCTCATATAAGGCCCCCCTATATAAGAACATAGTTTGCCTTCAGGACTAGCCAATGGCATTGCCAAAAACCATCAGCATCAAAATATACCCACTTATGCACACATGAAAAACGTAGTAATTGCATAAACTTATATGCTTCAATATTGTATACAAATACTTATACACAAACCCATACATACATACAACCTGTACATGAAAATAAGTCATATGATGAAATATCTTTTACACACACACGCAAACATACATTTCGCCAAGCCAGCCACTATTATCCACTTAAGAAATAACAACAAATATAACAGCAAACATTTATGTTTTACTAGTTTTACAACAACAATAAAAATGTATAGCGAGAGAGACAGGGAGTGAGAGAAAAAATCACTCAATATATGTTAAAAGTCAGAAAAAAAAGAGTAGCATAGTGTGTGTGTAAGTGCAAGAGGGTACGGGGAGAGGCAAATGCAACACAAACTAATACTTGTAGAAAAACTATTTTTGTTCAAGACCAACATCTGCCAAAAGAAAAGAAATCCGTTTTCAACACTACAAAACAAAAAATAACAACAAAACAAAAGAAACCATGGAAAGCAACCAAAAAAAAAACAACGAAATGAAAATATTAAAAAAAGCACACATTGCAACATACATTCATGCATTAAGGCTTAAAGAAAAACCATATAAAAGAGTTTTGCTCTCTTGATATGAATATAAGTTGAAATAAAATACTCTCACATGCATACATGCATGCATAGATACATACATACATACATGCCTATAGGGCTATGTGTATAGTATATATGTGTGTGTGTGTTTAAGTATAACATAATTTGTATATATTTTTCTGACCTTAACATGCTTTTCAAACAATTTTTCAAGTAGAAGTAATGAAAACTAACATAACAAATACAATTACACAAAAGGCAAGCAAAAAAACAACACCAATACATATAAACATACTGACATGCATTATGTGGCATTACAAAAGGGGTGCCATGAAATGTAATGCATTGAAAACAAGTAACGTTTTCACAGTCAGCTGAAAATGTTCATCTAAAACCCTACACCATGAGAATGTATCATCGGAACCATAGTCTTGGAGACTCTGGGGCATTAATGCATACCTGAGTGGAACACATTGGTGTCTATTAGATCCTAGGCAAAGTATTGTCGTTGTTGATACAGCGTAGTAATCCTGAAGTTTGTCAGGGCTTGGAGGATACATTATAGAGAGTCATTAAAGACCTTTGGACCAGATCGAACAGCGGTATACTTGGCAATGAGACGGCGGATGCTTTCACTAGATTAGGTACACTTTCTGATTTGATAGTTGGTCCTGATCCCCCAATTTGCCACCTCTACGGCTTCATCACTGGATGCATACAAACATAATTGGTCACTACAACCCTTTAGTCAGGATTACGATCCAGTTTCTAACACCACTTATGTTGTGTGTGTCAATTTTATACATAAGTGGCGGGACCTACAGTTTAAAGCCGACTCCGAACGACAGACATTTGAGAAACTTTTCATAACAATTTTATTTATTCTCCGAGTTTTTGCCAGAAAACTTCTGAGAAGAGTAAAATGAGTTACTTCGAAGGACAGATTTTTGAGAAACTTTTCATGGCAATTTTATTTATTCTCCGAGTTTTTGCCAGAAATCTGCTGAGAGGAAGTCGCCGAAGAAATATTTTTTCATATTTCGTTTAGTTGGAGATGTCTGACCTGGGGTTTAAACCGTAGCCTCACGCCTAATAAGCCAACACACTACCTTCTAGACCACCGAGACTTCATTACTGGATAGGTCTGGGGAAAAGAGCAGAGGTGTTGGGGGAATGGATCGGGATGTTACGTGTCTAGGTGTCTATGGCCTGCTTTAGACAGTGATAGAACAGGTTTGCTGTTGGGCTTACGATAAGGCCAGTCTGAGTTTAGTTATTGGTTTCATCACAAGGCACTGGGATATTAGATTGGTGCCAGATCTCAGACGGACTATTCCAGGGTATATTGCGACGAGGAGCAGTTGGAAACAATGGCTCACATCCTACGCAACTGTCCAGCCCTTAGTAGATTGAAGTTGTGGATCCTAGGCAGGGCCTTCTTCGAAGGTTTACATTAAGGTTCTCCATAGATTCATAAATAGGTTGAGCTGGTTAATAAGTTCTAGGGCTTCAAGGTTGTAGTCGCGCATATTTATGTGTTTGTGATCTTATTTTTGCCTCCGACTCCTTATTCTCCTCCGCTGGACGATTAGGAGTTGGAAACTATCGAACCGATCTCAGGGGCTTTTTCGAAGGTTAGGACTTTTTGTCGACATTAAGACTCTTGTGACTAAGGCTAAACTGCTTGAGAAGTGCTAAGGCTTCAAGTTTGTAGTCGCGCTCATTTGAATGTTTGTGGTCTCCTTATAGGAAACTCTTTGCTTTTGCTTATGAGCTTTATTATGCTCTCTGTCTTCTTAAGGACGTATTACAATGGGTCATTTTTACCTTGTGCTTGTCCCAATGACAAGTATACGTCCTCAAACCTAACTTAACATACCCTATAAAGTTGGATGAGCGTATCCCTTCACGACAGTGATAATAATAATAATGTACCTAGAGAAAGTCGTTCAAATAGTATTATCAGTACACTGATATCTTCCTAGTACCATAGCATCACCATATCCCTGAAGGATATCAAAAAAAAAATAAAAAAAAAAATTAAAATCCAAAGTGTTGTATGTTTTGTATCAAAAACATGAATATTGCCTGCCTGTCTTACCACAGAGAAAACGAAAGAAAAAAATATTTGTTTTGTAAGTTGTTGTAGTTGTTGCTGTTTTATGTTTGGTTGCAACAACCATATGATGATTGTTTGTAGAAATTTCAAGCTCTCAAATGAATGATGGTAAAAGCTACTCTATCTCTATCCCCCTTCACCAACCCTAATGCCGCAATGAATGCTCTTTTATTTGAATGTGACCCTGATGTCTTGCCAAGTTTATTTTTTCAAATTTCTTTTCAGATTTTAGATTTTATTACACCCTACTACATCATGAAGGGTGGGTGGCAATTTCGGTTTAGGATGGTGTATGCAACACATTCAAACAACAGTCTTCCGACAACACTGCGACTTTTATTTTGAGTTCAACAGAGCACTACCATCTATGCTGTTAAAGTTTTATTAGAGTAATAGATCGGTTTAAAGGGAGCTGAAAGGTGAAATAATAAGGTGAAATCGTCAAACCACAATTTGCACTGATGAAAACAGTATCTTGCCAACAAGATGTTTTACGGTATAAACACTTAAACAACGGCAGATCAGCAGTCCTTTTCCAGCCATAACTTCGGCTGCTTAAATTCTTTGAAAGCAGAGCATTACATTTATTTGTCAGCAAATGCCTTTAAGCGTAACTAGCATGCTATGCTAAAAACCTATTGAGAGCGCAAGTTTGGTGAGCAGTTAAGCATTCATTTTGAAGAACTCTATTGGCAGCCGACAGCATGCGGTTTGAGCCTACCAGATTAATTTTTATCTCGTGTATAAGAAAAGTCACTAACTTTTACAGTCCTAGAAGACAATATTACAGCTGCCTTTGATGGGATATCAGCGGAATTGCGATCAAAACTTATTATTTGGTCGCCATAGTCTAGTGATTAGTGTGTTGGCTTATTAAACGTAAGGCCATGGCAGCAGAGAATGACAAAGGGGATATGATCAAGTGAATTGAAAGGCAGCGTATGCTAAATCACCTCTCCCGCAATAAAGATTGTAATTGCTAGTGGGTGACTAGATGGAAATGTGACGAAAAAGGTTGAATTTAGTACGTAGGCATTAAGCAAGCGGCGAGTAAATCCCGAAAGCGACGTAGTCTAGTAGGGATTGTGTTTGACTAATTAGGCGTGAACCCACGGTTCAAACCCCAGGTCAAACATCTCCAGCAAAACGCAATATGAAGAAATAGTTCTTCGGCTACTTCCATTCAGCAGATTCCTGGCAAAAGCTCTGAGAGTCAGATCAACTAGTCATGAAAAGATTCCCAAAAAATCTGTCGTTCAGAGTCGACTTTAAACTGTGGGTCGCACCACTCATGTATGAAAATTATAACACACAACCTAAGTGGTGTAAGAAGCTAGGTTGTAATCCTGACTGAAGGGTTGTAATGACCAATTATATATATATGTATGTACAGTGAGCGTCAAGAGAAAATGTTCACTAGTAATAAAATTCTAACAATCTTAAGGAGAGTGCCCGAAAAAATCTGACAATATTTATTTTTTTTTTTCAATTTTAAAAACTGGCAATGAAGCAATTTTAAAATAAAAATAACGGTAATTTATTAATTTATATTTTTTTAATGTACAGTTTCTTTTGACGCTCACTGTATGTATTATTTAGGGGAAGTAAAAACTTTTCATCGTAAATGTTTGTTAGCTGGTGAGTGAATTCTTTATAATCGCCCCAAGTCTTTATACAGTCGGTCTTTGCCGATTATAATAAAATTATTATAAATAAAAAAAACAATATCATACAGGCTGTTTGTTGAGAAATTCGAATGAAATGCATTCTCCTCTATTTTTCAATTCTCCTACAATAAAAATGTATTTTTTTATAATTCTTTATTTCTTAATTCATATTTACATAGAGGTTTAATACGAATACATGAACACACACATATTGAGTATGTTTTTTAGTATTTCATATACAAGTACGCTATTTAAGATTTTTTTCATGATTTTTCTTAAAAGAAAATCTTTTGAAGATTCTTCCATAGTTTTTGTAACATTTCTTATTCTGATTCTCATATTAGTTCAGTTCTTTCAAGGACTTTACAACATACATATATTAGTGGCAATGCTACTTTCAACTCTGTTGGTTTTCCATGGATTTTTATTTCAATTTTTTGTTTTTCTACTTCAAGTCTTATGATTTGATGTTTAACTCTGTTGTAGTATATTGTAATATGTTAAATAAAATTGTCTTATGTTTTTATAGTTATTGCCAGTTTTTTTCTCTTTTTGTATGTCTTTTAAGCCATTTAGACAATTTCAACACTTGCAAAAGAAAATATTTAAGGAAAATTCAGTCATCTTGGCAATACCCTCGTAGGTGTCTGATACGTTTTTTGTTTTCTTTTTGTTTAATGTTAAGAAAAACGAAAAACTTACTTTCATCGCATGAAAGATAATGTTTTTAATCTTTTTATTTGTTGAGTTATATTGTTACGAAAATGAAAAACCTAGATACTGGTGTTTTGCGTTTACATTCTTAACATTAAAATTATAAACAAAAGATACCTGATTACAAATTATCGCAACTGATATAACAACAAAACCAGCATAAAAAATGGTAAACAAGTAAACAAAAGTCCACAAACAACACTATAAGAATAAATGTAAACAAAATACACAAAGAACAATAATGAATGTAAACAACGATGTTTACATTTATAGAGATCTCGAGAAGGTGAAGCCATGAACATACGCCTTCAAGAACATTCATCAGACTGTTTACGTTGACACATAAAAGGCAAGACAAAGCAGGCGACTGAGTCAGTAAAAGTTCAGTCAGTCTTGTGTGAAGACTCAGTATGTTTGAAGAGAGTAATCATGGTTTGAAGATCTCCGTTACAAAGATCTGTAGAATAATTGTTTAGTAATTGTTATTGTTTATGCAAAGGGTATAAACAGAGGAATAACAAACAAAGCAATTGTTGTTGTTTACATAAAGTTGTGAACAGGGACACACAAAAGTGTGCGAATAATAAAGAATTATTTTTAAGCTTATTTTTTATTTGCAATCTACGAGCTCTTATTTTAAAGGTTTTTAAAAAGTAAAATCGTAACAATATTTTTAGTGTTTTTATTTGTTGAATTATATCAATAAATATGCCCGATGATTAACAATATTAACAAATTTACAATTTTATTTAATAAAACTTTAAATGTGTTTAATGGTGTAAGAACATCAAAATATTCTTGGATAAGTTGGTTGCCAACAGTGATAAGTAGATAAATAAGCGTTTAATTGACAAATTAAAATTTAAGTTCATGATTGTTCCATAAAGTCTTCCAGCAGGTAATTTCAGAATTTGACAACAGATAAAGATCATTCATTCAGTCTATTTTGCCAAATCCCAGTGGACGACCATAGACATTCACTGAATGGGCTCTGGAGCAAAGCATGCTTAGCGGTTAATAATATTTCTGCATAAATGGGTACGTGAACAAACAAAATGATCGAATTTGAGACGATAATAATCATCACATGTGATTCAAGAGCGTCCAATGCATTCCGAAAAGGTTGCTGTTTGGTGTGGATTTTCGGTTGACTGCATTATCAATCCATATTTCTTCAATAACTAAGTTGATCAATCCAACACTGTCAACGGAGAGCACTATAGTTCAATGATAACTAACTTCTTTTGGCCTAAATTGAATGATCTAGAGACAAACGACATATGGTTTCAACAGAAGAGCGCTGCATGCCACACAGCACATGCCACATTCGATATTCTACACCAGCGATTTGCGGATATAGTCATGTTATGACGAGTTGATGTGGACTGATCATGGAATATGATTACGTCAGACTTTTTAGGTGGGGTTTTCTAAAATCATAGCTGTATACAAATAAGCCACAAACCACAGCGGTACTTAAACCTAACATAATTTATATCATTTGTCAAATTCAGCTTAATTTACGTGCACATACGTGGATATTTCGTATGTGGTCCACCAAAAGAAGCCGTAGAGAACATTTGGTGTTATATTCCACCTAAAATAACATCAGTACGGTGTTTCAAACCAATAAAAAATTTTGATGATATCTCACATACACTTTGTTGTACTAGCTGTTTGTGGATTTCAAAAAAGCATTCGATACTATCAGACGAATTATCATATGGAAAATACCGACAAGTAAAGAAGTACTTAAGAAAATCATTCGAATCGACGATGCTGACCTCTCATTTCTTAACAATGGGAATATCAAACAAACATTTACATAAAATCTGAGGAAAAACAAGGATGACTATATCGCGTCAACTATTCACCATCGTGGTGGATATCGTATGTGAAGTCTATTAAGAGAAAAGATTTGGATAATGCGGATGATATTTGTACACCTTCTATGTATGTAATGTTGGACTTGAGTATCAAGAGTATCAAGAATACCGAAACTATGAGCATTAATAATCTAGAAGAACCATTCTGGGTGCAGATATTTTAAAAGATACATTTGAGTCATGCATCAGACTTACTTACTCACTTAATTGGTCATTACAACCCTTCATTCAGGATTACGATCTAGCTTCTGCATGCATCAGACTATCAAGCAATAATACAGTAACCGATGTTTTTGCAGCATATTGTGGGTTCAAAATACACTTGTTCAGAGTCAATACACTTGTACAGGATCAACTCGAATGCAACATATATGTAGCTTCAGCAATGCTAAGATTGAAAGATCGGAACACATTCTTGAAAACTGCTGGTACACCTGATGCTTTTCTATGCATCAGACTATCGGGCAATAATCCAGTAACAGGTTATTTCACAAGACCTTATGGATTCAAAATAGACTTGTTAAGAGTCAATACATTTGTTCCCGATCATCTCGAACCCAACATGTAGATTGTGTGAGTTTAAGAGTGAGGCATGAATGCATACCTGAAAAAAGAACACCACGGTGCACTGAAGTTGTTCAGGGCGATAAGGTTGGAGGGGACGTAGTAGCGATACTCTGTATAAATTAAGGACAGTATAATAGATGGTATAGTCGCAGTACTGTGACACCTTCCCACAACAATAATAATGATAACTCTGTTGTTCAGAGATGGCCAGACAGCAAAACAAAATACAAAAAGTATATCTTCGGCTACTTCCTCTCAGCAGATTTCTGGCAAAAACTCTGAAGGAAAATAAAAATTGCCATGAAAAGTTTCTCAAAAAATCTGTCGTTCGGAGTCGACTTTAAACTATAGGTCCCGCCACTCGTGTATAAAATTAACACACACAACATGAGTGGTGTGAGAAACTAGGTCGTAATCCTGACAGAAGGGTTGTAATGACCAATTATGTGTATGTTGTTCAGAGATGAAATCTGGTTAGTTTCGAATGCAATCACGCAGAAAACTACACATTTTCTTAATAACATATGGAATATGGAGGAACCCATAATATAACAAACGAATCATACCATGCATAGGTAATGAAGGTGGACGGACTATAACGTCAGAGGGAGCACTGAGGATATAACTGGCATGGCACTAGAATGGAATCCTTTTAAGGGTCAAGGATCAGAAGCCTGTTAAAACAACATGACAACGACATTGCAACGATAGCAGAATCTTACATGGAAATACGCGAAAAGAACGGCATATCGAGTAATATGGAGATGATTTGTAAAACTCCTATTCTCTCATGAGTGATAATGGGAAAAAGGGGGTTTTCAGGGGCTTCATACATACTTTCCATACATACTTTTTTAAATTTTTTTAAAAAATATTTTTTAAATTTCTTAATTGAATGCCACTCTTATTTCTACAGAATGTATTTTTATGCCACTTTTCCATCAAATAAAATTGCGAATCAAATTAAATGGCGTTCTCCAACAAAAAAGCATAGAAATTCAATTGTATTCCGTTACGATTTGACAACAATGGTGAAGAAAGACGCCAGCAGTAATAATTTGACAGATTGCAATAACTTAATAAAATAAATTAAATTGTTTTCTTTTGTTATAAATAAACGTTACGACGAACGTAGAAATGGAGACATGAAAAGATTTCATATGTATGTTTGCGACATACAGCGAACATTAGCAAAATGAGACCTAAAATAGCTGCAATAACGACAAAAATAATAATAAATCAGAAAATAAAAGAAAAACATGTCATTAACCTTGACGTCTTTAAAGAAATATTTTCCAATGGCTTGAAAAATTATCAAAAAGAAAAAATAAAAAAAAAATTCAAAAGAACAACTCGTTATTGAAGTCTACTTAAATACCAACGGCAAAAACGACTTTTGCAAACCTTAAAAACATAGATAATAACAGCAGTAGATGGTAACATTAGTATTAACAGTTATAGGGTAAATTTCCATGAAAATCAGAAAAATAAAATGAAATAAAAATCTTTATGTTGCCAACTATTTTTTGAAAGACAGAATATTTTTGTTTTTTTTTTTTTTTGAAAATGTCATCTCATTTTATTATTAAAAGTCCTCATACCATAAGGATTTCCAAATCAAAATATTTCCAACAAATTCTTCTTTCTAACAAAACGAATGAAGAGCACTATTAAGATGGACGGACAAAAGAAAACCCCCCAGCATACATATATTTGAAGATAGACAGCCAGTTGGACAGACAAAACCATAAAGTAATCCTTTTGTAACAAATAGAAAAATATAAAGAATGAAAATCTACAATAACAACAACAATAATAATAAAAACATAATTTTTTTAATGTTTAAATGGAAGTGGAAAAGAAAGTAGAAAGAGAACACAATATAATATAAATATTGGCATAAATCCAATCGTAAGTAAAAAACTAAAAACAGGAAGTGGACAGTGATTAGCAGGAAAAGATAACAACTTATCAGTAAATAAAACTCTGTACAGTTATTCGAGGATATAATAAGAAGACCTTATAAATCTTATTGACACATTCACTGCCAAGGCCGTTTTCATAAGACTAACGTCACTTGCCAAAATAAATTAGGCATTTTTATATAATACGAGATATCTCGTAGTTTGGGTGTACTTATATAAAATTTCATTTGGATATGCCAACTACGAGATAACTCGTACCTTTTTATATAATAATACCTTAAAATGAAATAATAAAGTTAATTCAATAAGTCATATCGAAATTATATTCAATATAATCGCAAAGTTCTTGCTACGAGTTATCTCGTAGTTGGCCTATTCAGTAAGGTTTGCTACTACGAGATAACTCGTAGTTGGTAGTGAATGCGTTAACTAGTTATCAATATCGGTTGCTTTTTTAAATTGCTTGAGACATACCAACATCCCTAACCAAAATTTGACGCGATTTGGCTTATTAAACTTGAGGCCACGTTTGAAACCCCAGATTAGATTTCTCCAGCTAAACGAAAAATAAAAAAGCATTTCTTCGGGGACTTCCTCTCAGCAGAATTCTGGCTAAAACCCTGAGAGTAAATTAAAATTGCCATGTAAAGTTTCTCACATATCTGTCGTTTGGAATCGACTTTAACTTGTCCCGCCGCTCGTGTATAAAATTACCAAACACAACATAAGTTGTATTTCAGCGCTCGAAAATGTATTGAAAAGTTATAGAAGATTAGTTTTGTATCGGTAGGATTGATGACCCTACATATACAACTCCATGTACATGGCCTCACCGTACTCTCTTCTATCACTTCATTTGCCACTTCGTTCCCAGTAACGTCACATTAACCTGGTACCCAGCATTATCTACCTAGATAAACCGACATAACGATATTTACAAATCTCTTGCGCTCTTAGAATAGCTGTGATCTAAAAGCATATTCCAGCAGTTCGACAAATATTTCTTGACTAAATAAGTGAGGTGTTGTAAACTAGACACCGATTTCGTGCTATTTGGCCGCGTTAGACTATTTCTTAAAGGGTTTTCTAAAATAGCAGCGTTCCTCAAAGCTAACATAATACATGTCATCCGACAAATTCAGAAAATTTTAACATTTCGAAAGCATTATACCCGATATAAAAAGACAGTCTTAGAATTCGAGTAGATAGCTGCGATTTACGAGTAATAGACGTAAGAGCTCGGTTCAAACCCCAGGTCAGGCATCAAAAACGAAAATATGAAATAATATTTTTCGGTGACTTCCTCTCAGAAGATTTCTGGCAAAAACTCTGAGAATAAATAAAATTTCCATGAAAATTTTCTTAAAAATTTGTCGTTCGGGGTCGACTTAAAACTGTAGCTCCCGCCGCTCTTTTAAAAAATTAACACACACAACATCGGAGGTGTAAGAAACTAGATCGTAACACTAACTAAAGGGTTGTAATGACCAATTTTGTATGTATGTATGTATTATATTCCACACATAATAGATTCATAGATTCAATAGATCTTTGAAACGAATAAAAAATCTCGATGATATCTTACAAACACTTTGTTTTTTTTAACTGAAAGATAGGAGGAGCTTTGTATATCAAAACTATATTAACTGTAACGACAGACCTATTTATTCCGAATTTTATTCTTTCCATGTCACTGTTTGATATAACCAGTAATATAGACACATATCAAGCAACAAAGCAATGTGGCCAAAAGGGCTTAGAAGGAGTGGAAGTAGTGACAGCACTGAAGACAGCACATGAAACGGCATGTTGCAGCAATAGAAATAGCAACAGCAGCAGCATTACGACTATAAAGAAAATGTTGTTGCCTGTTTTTTAAAAGTAAAAGAAGAAGCAGAAGAAGAAGAGAAGAGAAGAAATTGCAGTAAAATGTTTTTATTTGGTTAATAAAAACATAATATGTTGTAAATACTCATTCAAACACATCCTATTTATCTGTATACCTACCAGTGATGTACATACAAGCAATTGTACAAGACTATTTACAGGAGAACCATTGTATAATAAAAATATTTTGTATTTACAAGAAAACAACAAACAAAAAAAAACAACAAAAAAATTCTATTTTCTGGCAAATACACTGACATTTAGAATAGCACAAATGGCATGTATGACACAAAAGCGAGTTTTAGGTTTGTCTCCTGTTGTGTGCAACAAAAACTGAATGGATTGAGATATCCTTTTGCTTTTTTTGAAGAGACAAGTTCAAGGATTAAAGTTTGCCAACAAAACAACAAAAAACAAAGTATTTAGTAAGAAGCCCAGGCTTTAGACTTTAAACAGAAAAATTTTTTTGGGAATTCACAAAAATATAAAACAAAGCAGAAGACTGTTTAGATTATCCTGTGGCTAGAGAGACAGAACAACAACAAACGAAACAACAAGACGTAAATGCCACATTTATATGAACTTCTTTATTTCTTTAGAGTGATTATATTTATAATATGATGTTGAAAATAAGAAATAAATCACACAGAGAGGGTTATACATAGGTCTTATGGTGATTTATTTAAAGTGATAAATTATAAACGGATTTCGGAATAGTTGTATCTAAAAACAAAGCAACAGTTAGTAAATTTGTACTTGAGGGGATATATAAACGTGTTAGTTGTCAATTAGAAGGTTTAATGAAGGTCGATTTTAATTTGACGCCAATTCTTGGCCTCTAGAGGAACATAGTAGTCGTCATCGTCTAGAAGGTAGTAGGTCGGCTTATTAGAAATAAGGCCTCGGTTCAAACCTCAGTCCAAATTTCTCCAACAAAAGGAAATATGAAAAAATTTTCTTCGGCGACTTCCTCTCAGCAGATTTCTGGCAAAAACTGTGAGAGTAAATAAAATTGCCACGAAACGTATCTCAAAAATCTGCCGTTCGCAATCAACTTTAAACTGTAGATGCCGCCACTCATCTTATACATAAAAATGAATGTGTGTTTATTTGTTTGTGGGTTTGTTTGTTTGTTTGAAGTGTATAGACGGCTAAACGGCTGGACCGATTTTCTTGAAATTTTCACAGTATCTTCCTGTATGTCTGGAATTTAAAATTGCAGGTAGGCGAGGTGCCACGCCCACACACCCAATAAGTATTTAATGTCACATATCTCATAAGCTGCAACAGCTAGAGTCCTCAAATTTTGTATGGTCGACTTTGACGTATATATGAACAAAATAGGCGGATTGGCTATAGTGGGCGTATCACCTCCTATCTTATATATAAAAATGAATGTGTGTTTGTATGTACCGTATAGAATCATAAACTATGCATTTGATCATGTTATGATCTTTACCAAAGTTGTTGCGCATGAGCCGGGGAAGGTTTCTAAGTTGGTATGACCAATTTCCGACAGGTGGCGCCACCGAAAATTACTCAAAATGAATTAAATCGTAAACTGTGCATTCTTTAAAAAAGTTGTTGCGCTTGAGTCGACGAAGGTTGGTGCGATTAATTTCCGATGGATGGCGTCACTGAAAATTATTCAAAATAAATGACGAGCAATTGGTTGACCTATACCTGAAGCACGGAAGAAAAGAGCATTACAAGCATTAAAATCAGACGAGCATGGAGACTCTAAAATCTTCGAGTATATGCCGCTGAGACCCGTTCGCTTGAACCACTTGAACAACCAGAAGTGAGATTAGAAACTGATCGAATGCGTACTGCTCAAGCCCGTTCATCTGAATCATCAGGACAACGGGAAAAAAATCAATAAAATGATTCAAAATTAATTGGACATTTGTGTAATGTCTTTCCTTCAAATTTATTTTTGATGGTGGCGCAGCAACACGCGCAAGTTACAGCTAGTAGACATATATAAAATTAACACACACAGCATAAGGCTTACAATGGCCAATTATGTATGTATGCGTATATGTAGGACACAACTCTCTAGCATGTACATGTGGTCCACAAGCCTCTCACTTAATATTAGTGAGTCTTGCCTTGCCTTCCCTTCCATTTAAATTTTAATGAAAAATTCAAATTTTATTTCATTTGGAAAGTGCAATAAATAGGCCCCTGAATTGTTCATTGAACTACAATCCATTTAATGTACTGTTGCAATGACCCTTATCTGTAAAGGACCTTTTAACCTAACGGTATATTTTTGTTCGTTTTAAATAAACGATAAATCTTAAATACAATTTCCTTTATTAAAACCAATTTTAATCTGCTACTTAACAGCCTCTCAGGAGACAGATTAAAGCAGTTATTTTTGTACGGAATACATATAAATACGGTTTTTTGTTTCTCTGCACAACAGTTGATGTGAATTTTAACAATATACGAGAGTGGTTAAAGGAATTGTAGGAAGAATGAAAATTATAAAAAATTTCAAATTTGTACGAAATAAAATAGGGAGAAGCTATTCTAGAGTTTTTATTTTATACCTTAAAATAGGCCCTCGTTTAACAATTTATTTTTTTGGCCTTCTTCCCTCCCATGGAGTATGTTGCAATTTATGAAATTGCAACGTTTAATATGCAACACAGTTGTACGACTCGTAAAAATCGACTTCATTATTTATTTAATAAAATACTTTTTATCGCTCTTGTTGTATGCTTATTTTTGTTATTGTTGTTGTAGCAGCCCTTTCCTTAGTTTTTCGTATCCTTGTTGTTTCAGATTGTTGTTGGCGGTCAGTACGATTAACGCATGAATGTACACGCGTATTGTAAATCATGAATTTTTTTTCGTTTATTTTCGCATTTTTTCCTTCTACCCAAAAAAAAAGAAAATGATGAAATGTAACAACAACAATAACAACATTGTGGCAAAAGGGCAAAAATATTATTAAACAACAACCGCACGTTTGATATGAAAGGATAACTGGAAAAATCGTTGTTGCACCCAAAGAGTACTCCAGATAAAACCATAAAAACGCTGCCCAGACCAAAATCAAGTTTAAGCAGATGAAATTTTTTTTTTTCATAAAACAAAAACACCAAAAATATGCACGAATTCAGTATGAAAGTATGAATAAATGTATGAATTGAAGCATGCATACATTTTGGAGTTGGGTCCGTACGGAAATTATAAAAAAAACTTAAAACATACCATCGCCAGCTCGCAGCATTGATGGTTTGAGGGATCAAGGCTTCAAACCACAGTTGTCCATACATTTTGTTTTTTCCTTTTTTGAAGGGCTTCTACATGCCAAAAGTTAATAAATGATGATTTTTTAAAAAGTATTCCAAAAGATTATGTAGAATAAATATTTCGTTTTTGCTTTTTGTTGACGGTAACAACCGGTAACAAATGAAAAATGAATAAAGAAATGTCATTAAATATTACAGCTGAGCCGAAAGCACTTGCTGGAAACGCTATGTACTCGCAGTTACAATAGTAGTCTTTAAAATTATATACCTTTGACTAGAATTACGATATGTATACCAAACGTTTCGGCATACATACACAATGGGTCATTACAATCCTTCAGTCAGGATTACGACCGCACTAATGCTGTGCGGAGTAATTTTATGCATAAGTGGCGGGACCAACAGAACAACACAAGTCTGCTCCATCGGCAATTTTTTTTTTGAGAAACTTTCTCAAAGTTTTTGCCTGAAATCTGTTGGGATAAAGTCGCCGAAGAAATATATTTTTTATATTTCGTTTTGTTGGATATGCCTGGGCAGAGGTTTGAATCGGGTCCTCATATCTAATAAGCCAACACACTAGCTACTGGACTACGGCGGCTTCACAGTATTACGTATTGAACTTTGACTGATGAATTATTCGGTGAAAAGCTAAGCTTCTTTCCATAACAATAAAAGTTGGCTGAAAAGTTTGTCTTAAGTAAAGGACTAAGAATTTCCTAAATCCACAGTAACCTCATTCACCAACCTTCATACATACATACATAATTGGTCATTACAACCCTTCAGTCAGGATTACGACCTAGTTTCTCACACCACTTATGTTGTGTGTGTTAATTTTATACATTTATTTTATTTTTATATACGTGGTACCTACAGTATAAAGTCGACTCCGAACGACAGATTTTTGAGAAACTTTTCAAGGCAATTCTATTTACTCTCAGAGTTTTTGCCAGAAATCTGCTGAGAGTAAGTCACCGAAGAAATACTTTTTGTATTTCGTTTTGATGTCTGGCCTGGGGCTCAAACCCTGGCTTTACGTCTAATAAGCCAACACACTACCTACTAGACTACGCTGACTTCCCCGACCTTCATATTGATTACTAAATAGTCGAGAAATCAGCTGTTATTAAGAGTACGTAAAACACAAATCCCGACTTTAAGTTAAAGAGTCTTAGAAGATTGCCAAAAAAATTGTTACATTACGGTTGGAAACCCTATCATCCTAGGACCTGCTATTGTAGCCCAGTCATCTGTTTAACTGGATTATGAAGCAAAAGAAGGCCAAGAGAAAAATTAAAACCTCCATAATCTACTGAATATTGCGTTAATTTGCGAAAATGGGGGTTGTGGATTCGATTTTTATTAATGAAACTTTCTTAACAAACTGAAGACTTTCCAAATAATACTCTAATAGCACTCTACCCTTGCCCTTTTAACTCCTCCTATAACTTATTTTCGGTCATTCTAATGCAATACACTCCCTGAGTAAGGGACATGCCCTTAGTTTTAGGGGCAATTAAACAAAAATTAAAATCCAAACCAAATAAGCAGATGCCTTAAGGCAGTCTTTCTTTAGTAAAATTAAATAAGAACTATAATTCAGCATTGTTCCTGAGAATTTTTCCTGCTCCAAGGTCTTCCAACTAACTGACCTACTCAGAGCAGATAGAGTATGCAACAGCGAAAGCAGTTTGAATAACAACACAGCTGAGTATACTGATGGCAAATACTGGAGGACAACTCCCAAGTAGGAGGAAGTTAATCATGGAGGCTGGAAATAGTATACACCTTTATAGCTCTGAAATCTGGGCTTCTACTTTGAACACTCGAACCAGCACACAACACAAGCTGCCTTAATAATACCTGGAATGGTCCCCATAGACCTTCAAGCAACTGCGCGCCAGATGATTTTCAACGCTAGACAGAGCACGACTCAGTCACAGAGCATAGAAACGATACAGCACGAAGTCTTCTTAAAATGGCAATATCGCTGGGAAAATGAACATGCCGTTCGGTAGGTGGGCATATAAACTGATTCCAGAATTACAAGTGTGGAAAAACAGAAAAAACGGCGAAGTAGACTACTATATAACCCAGATGCTAACCGGCATCAGAGAATACCTGCATCGTATGGGGAAATGTCGCTCGCCATTCTGCATCTACAAGGAGGAGGAAATGTTAGACTATGCCGAACACACTTTCTTTGGCTGCAGTCGCTGAGCCGAAAGACGTCAGAGTCTCGATGCTGAAATCGGCATTATTAGTGCTACAAACGTCGTGCTGAAAATGACAAACAGCAGAGAAAACTGGAACGCAGTAAAACAATTTGTGCACTATGTCCTGCGAAAGAAAAAATATGACCTAGACGCAGTAGAATAAAAAAAGAGCGGAGCCTGGACGCAGGCTGGCAATGATGGAACTGGCACAGGTGCCAAAAAGGGGGTCCACCTCGAGGTAATACAACCGTGGTTCCGAGGTGGAACGATACCCCGGTGAGGAGACAAAGTGGGTTTTTTAGTCGGTATACCCATGTATGGTGACGACCTTCATGAATCATAGAGCATTTCCCTCCTTCCCGCGAAAAAGTTCATCCAACTAGGACTTCCGAACAACCAACATGTCGAAGCTACAGCTGTGAAATTGAATGCCAAATTACATAGACGGCCATAGACCGGGACGTGAGTTCCCTGAATTGGCTCTGGAGCAGATTTCTAGGAACTTGTCTCCACAAAATGTTACCTACAATAAATTTTTAATATCTCTGTAAGAAATTTTCGATGTCCCTAAGGAAATTTTAAATTTTCCCTCAAGAAATTTTATATCTGACTCTCATATGGAATGGAGAGGTAAATGGGTCGCTTCTTTATGGTGAAGGAGAGTATTTTGTGTACTCAGTTTGTTTCATGACCCGGCCAACTCTCAACTGTAGTTGATCTATGATCTCTGGTAAATAATGCCAGGGACCTTATAAGGAATCGTCGGCCAATGCCTGAATAAAGATGTCGACGAGTTGGTAAACCTGCTAGATTGTAGAGAAGGTTGATTGATGATTGGTATGACGTCAATCAAACACTTTGCAATTGAGTCCGGCGTACGCAGAGCTGGATTACATTACCAATACGTTCTTGAATTTTTTAAGGAATAGAGCTCTCTGTGCAACATTCTTCAAATTGGTTTATTTTACTGTGCAATATCCATATGCATATCCGCTAAAGGCCCGTTTTCTTTTAATATTATGGTTCATTGTGTGTATGTGTGAATTTGTTTTCGGGGAAATACATTTTTAATAACACAGCCAACTCAGCCTTTTTTAATGTATGTACATGCACTGTGGTGTGGTCATTTTGTACAATGAAATGCTTTAGTTGTGGCTTTATACAGTTTCATAGAATTTCATCAAACCAGTATACCAGTATTTAAATTGGAATTCGAAAGGCCGGTTTTGCTTGTCATATTTGAAGCTACAAATGAAATGGAAATACTTTGTTAATATTAACGAAAATATTATTAAAGATTGTTAACGTACATGGCACTAAAACACTTTTGTAAAATAAAAATTGTATAAAAACTTAATGTAGGGTAATTAATAATCTCTCTAAGCCCATTACAATTGTTTTGTTTTCCATTCAAAATATAACAATAAAGCTTAACATCGCAGCCGTAGCATAGTCAAACTGTACTCGTATACTACCTTTAGTGTTCTTCCTTTCATAAGCACACAGAAATACAATCCCATGCAGCAGTACACACATGCTGTTGCCTTCACGGGGCAACATGGAGTCCCTGTGTATCCCCATTATTATATTGCATTTGACATTTGTGGTCGCTGTTCAAATTTGTTGCCAGTCGCTGTTTGGCTTTAAAATGTTTCCATATTCCATTTAATAAGAACGGATAAAGGTAGTTATTGTGGTAATAATCTCTCGCTCTCTCGCCAAACATTCCATATCTCCTCTTACTCTAAAGCCTTGCTGTAGAGGTACATGTGTAAGTACATGACAACATGAATGCTTAAGTATGGCTTAAGTATGAGGTGGCGGAAGGGTATTAAGGCAGAAATGTTTGGCGATAAGGTTTGTATATTGGAGGTGTTTTTCAAAGAAGTTTTGTCTTCAAGGAGGATAGATGCGTTTAATATGGACCAAAACAAAAACAAAAACTACTTTAGAAAGTAATAATCAGCCAAGGTTAGATTAAATTAGCGGGTAGCTTGCCCGTTGTGTTATCCCGTGTAAGGTAAGCTCTCTGTCGTTGTCCCTTAGTGCTGGGTTTGAACCACCACGAGTTTTAAAGGAACAGGCCAATTCCCTTAGTAACACGTTCGCTACCATGCACAGATTTTTAAACATTCTGTTACCCAAAAACCGAGGCCGTTTGCCTTGAAGTGCAAGGCAGTCACACAAAAAGTGCTGTACTGACACATCCTGGCTGCTTCTGTCGTAATACTGGTGGGGCAGTCTGAGCTTGTCAGCGAAACTGCTAATAGTGCAGGCTGTTGACCTGTTAGAGTGTGTACAATTGCATGCATACATACGTACATACATATATACATACATACATAATTGGTCATTACAACCCTTCATCCAGGATTACGACCTAGCTTCTCACACCACTTATGTTGTGTGCGTTAATTTTATACATGAGTGGCGGGACCTACAGTTTAAAGTCGACTCCGAACGACAGATTTTTGAGAAACCTTTTCATTGCAATTTTATTTACTCTCAGAGTTTTTGCCAGAAATCTGCTGAGCGAATATTTTTTCATATTTTCGATTTGATGTCTGACCTGGGATTTGAGCCCTGGCCTTAGGTTAAATAAGCCGACACACTACCTACTACACTACGGCGACTGCTGTGTACCATTCCTTTATTGAACTCAAGTAGTTTCTTGGTTTTTCTGCTGGAGACGGAAGTTTTGAAATTCGGCAACCAGTTATGTTGGACCAACAGGCACTCCAGATTAGCCACAATTCGTTATAAAGTAGCTCCTCATATGAGACTCCTGTCAATTCAAAATGTCAATTTAAGAAATACTCAACGCTTCCTTTACGAACACCCTTTTCGGTTTTGAAGTACCATTATGTTTTGTTAAATATATCCTGGCCATCCTTATTGTTTTAATGTGGCCCACATGCTCCAGAGTGTGTATGTATGGTATGGTATGGTATGCCCATACATTCATCTGCACATGCATTTGTATTATTGTTTTATTATTGTCTGGCCAATGTGGAAGCAATAAACAAACAACAACAACTACAACAATAGTAGCAGCACCAGTAACAAAGAAATTATTTGAAAATTAATTGCACGGCTTCATTTAAATGCGTTAACATAAGTACGAGGACGCTTACGAAAGCCAGGATGTAGTATCTCATGAGGTTGATTCACATATTTTGGTTTCTCTTCGGTTTTTTTTTTGAGATATTGAGGTTTTCAGGCCCAACTCTTTCAGCTTGTAAGTGGTGTATATATGTAAGCCTAAGATTTCATATCAAGCAACGAGTATTTGCACAATTTAGCCGAAACATTCCCTCAGTTGGTTTGCGGTTGTTTAGAGAGACAACGTAGTAGAGGTCCTTGTTTCTATTTTTGCTAAATTTTGTTTGCCTCTCATTATGTTGCCATTGAATAATTCATAATAAAGCTTTGGCTACAACTGTTGTTGTTGATTGTAATGATAACGATAACGATAACGATGTTGATGGCAATAGCCACCACGGTGATGATGATGATGAGTGCTTATGGGTATGTATACAAATTTCCGTTTCCGTTTGGTTTTATCATAGACATGTTTGTGTATGAATTTACTGTTATAGTCATACTTATAAGCGTGGTATGTTTAAATAATTACGTTTTGTACAGCTTTTGTGTGGTCAAGTTAACAAACAAATGTTTTCTTGCATATTAGAAATCACAGGAAATGTAAAAACGATTAAAGTTTCACGGAAAATCCAAAAACACTTCAGTGCATTGTGATTTTCGTGAAAACTTGAGACCATAACACATGAAGTGGTTAATTATTTCAAAGAATTCTAAAAAGAAATTTGTTGTGTTTTATCAAACATCAAAGAATATGGATTTTAATCAAACTTATCTGTTAAAGAATACAATCAGTTTCAGAGATTTTGGAACAAAAATAGCTGGAAAGGCAACGTGTTCTTGATATAAGGGACTCATTTAATAAGACACCTCTTGAGATTACAGATATGGCTTCAAATGGCATCATATCTGGATGGATGACAAGAGCTGTATGCAAACTATCAGCGGAAATGTGGAGATTGGTTGTGGTTGTACTTTTAATGAAACTATCTGAGGCGAGCATTGTTTGATGACTGAAGAGAAATTTAAAGAGATTCTTTGTCACATCATTCAAAAATGTCTTGAGATTGTAAAAATATTCTGCATGTTAGTGATTCTAACAGTACCCGTTTATGAGAAGGTGCAAGCTTTCTAAATCGAAAACTTTTCGATTCTTAGACGAGATAATGTCACGGAAACTGAAGATAAAATTTCTCATAATATCACGGGATATTGAACTGATATGAAAGGCTCATTGTCTAATTGGTAGGGTATTGGCTTATTAGCTGAGAGCCAGTGGTTCAAACCTTTTCTTTGGCGATCTCCTCTCAACAGTCTTCAGACAAAAATTTTGAGAATAAATAAAACTGGCGTGAACGGTTTCTCAAAGCTGTCTTTTTAGCATAGTTTCCATGGTGTTTTAGCAAAACAGACCGACTAAATGGCAACTAATTTGACAGATTGAGCTTCAATAAGATGGTCGTCATCAACTGTCAAAGTTCACAAGTACCTGTTGGAAGAACTTTTCCCTCTCCTTGTCAACTTGACCTAGCAGAAGCTGATGATAATCTCTAAGTGTTTTTTTATACGCCTGAGGATTATTTTAACGAATACCATTACTATAATTGGTAGAACATACATACCTAGTCAATATCTAGAATGTTTCAAATAAGTTTTCTGTACTATTTTTTTCATTCTTATAGAGAGTTCTGCCATATGTGCCACACTTATATGCTACCTGTATCAACGGCTAGTCTAGTAGGTAGTGTGTTGGCTTATAAGACGTGAGGACTCGGTTCAAACTCCAGGTAAGACCGCTCCAACAAAACTAAATTTCTAGCAAAAGCTCTGTGAGTAAATAAAATTGCCATTAAAAGGTTCTCAAATATCTGTCGTTCGGAACCCCTTTAAACTGTAGGTCCCACCACTCTTGTATAAAACTTAACACACACAATGTAAGTGGTGTGAGAAGCTAGGTCGTAATCCTTACTAAAGGATTGCAATGACCAATTATGTAAGTATCAGCAGTTAGGCAGTGCCCTTATAATCGAAATTATTTCCAAAACATTTGGTGGAGCGGCCCTAATCTTCGATTTCAAAATTTTGATAGAATCTGTTGGAATGAGAGGCTCAGCAGATGAACCTGAAATTCCGTTTAGAATGTTGGTTCCATCCCCGAGCACTGGTAGTATGATTGGTACGTATATATTCTTTGGAAAATATTTTTTTATGACCCAGAATACTGTTCGCGTGTCACCTGATTCGTATTCCTGCGATTTCTATCTCTTCTTTTACCACTCAGTCCTCCATGCTGTGCAGTTGTGATTGAAAGCGTATACCAAAGTTTTAAAAGAATTTATTTTTTAATAAAATCCTTAAATAAAATTAAATGTTTCTCTTATAAATACGATAAAACAGTAAACAGCAGCAACATTTAATCTTTTTATTAAAATTAATCATTAATTAAATTAAAAATTGACCACTTGTTTGTAGTTGTACTTAAACATTAACTGTGATGTTGCATTATCCTGTGGAAAAATATTTTCTTTTTTCTTTTTTTTGTGAATTTTTTATTTTCCTTTTACATGTTTTCTACCATTTTTGCAATTTTCTGTAGCCTATTTCCTTCAGTAAACATTATTACTTTTATGTGAATTAATGCGTACCAACCAGATACACTGAAAGAAATTTGGCATAAGAAAGCATTCCAAAATTTAATATTTTTTCAAAGCTTTCAGTTTCACATCAGAAAATTTAAAAAATAGTTGTTTTTTTAAAACAATTTTTTTAGTTTTTCTATGAAAAATTTTTTCCAGTGTATTTGTGTTGTTAACGATGATTCCCACACTTTTGCGTTGTTGTCAAACAGAAAGCGGAAATGTTTATTGGTTTTGCTCTGGAAGTAGAGCAGTGGTAATACAAAGTATACCAACCAAACAAGCCGTCATACTCATACTCCCACTCATACTCATACATTCATGAGTATGTATAGTATACGTATATAACCCGTTTTATTTAAAAATTCAATATTAACAATGGCGTCAAGTTTTAAGTAAATGTTTTTAATTCCCACCATATTCAAATGGATTGCAAACGAAATACAAACAATTGCAACAAAAAAAAAATAGTTTTTAAATGCAACATTGCAATGTTGCAACATGCATTGAAAGGAAAAATAAAATAAAGGCAAATTATTAAAAAGAAAATACAGTTTTATGGAAGGCCTATTTACTGAGATTTAAAGTTTCTTTATTTTCTCATTTTTTATTAAACGTCATCCAATATTTTCTGGGCTTTTAGCCTACTTAGCCAAAGTACCAGTTTTGTAAAACATTACTTCGTTTGTATCAAATTTAAGATTTTTATTTAATTTCCTTGGTATACCTAAGAAACTATTTGTTCCTCTGGGAAATAGTACGACTTCCTTTGATTCTCATATCACATTTGATGAGCATTCGTTGGCATAGTCTTAACCTATCTCAGTGATACAGCAGCCAAACAAAGTTTCTCTCAAACCTGTAGCCAAAAGTCCTCTATTCATGTTAATCACAGCAATTCGGTTGAAGTCACCGTAGTCTAAGCGGGGATTCAGACACTTCATGCAAAACGAAATAGCAATCCTCTGACATAAACTCTGAGAATAAATAAAATGCTACGAAAAGTTTCCCAAATATGACTGTCGGAGTCATGTTAAACTGTAGCTTTCACTACTCATGGAAAAAACAGGAAAAAACACAGGTGGTGTGAGAAGTTAAGCTGTAATCATGGTTAAAGGGTTATAATGGCCAAATAAGTAAGTAATCCGAATTAGGGTGCAACTTTATCCTCACAGAAAAACAGATGACGTACTAGGAACTTGATACCCGGTAAAAAATTCATCATGAAGACATATTTACCTCTTTTAATCCATAGGCAAGTTTCTTACGAGGACAGGAAGCGATAGGAGGCCCACATAATAAATACAAACTTCCCAAGTAGAAAGTTATTAAGCAATTCAATACAAATGTTGTTCAAAAAGCTATCGAAGGTAAAACTAAAAGCTAATTGGGCTCCTGCAAATCTGTTCGAAGATGAGTATTTTAATCAAATAATAGCGAAGTACAATTGCAAAATTGGCATGTTTACGTTAACGTGTTACTATTACATCCATTCCAATCATCTGTTTGGTACAGTTTACATGCTCACGACATCATTGATCATTATTTCTTTCGAAATAAGAATTTTGAATTGATTGAATTTTTTATTTCCAAAAATTATTCAGATAAACATCAATGAATTTGGAGCCGACAAGATGTCACAGCTGGCTATATAGAATACCTATGACTCGATTTATTGCAGCAACAATTTGATGACAACTTTGTTTCCGGAAGTTTTCCTATTCACTAGCCACCTTCATTACGTAATTTAACACCAGTACATTACATTTAATGGGTATATGTTAAGATTCCGTTCTGAAATCGCTATTGTGAAATATTTTTTACGAACAATATTTGGAAATCTGAACACCGGGGAGGTTTTTACATAGTATGTTCAAGGAATTGTGCCAACAAAACACTTTGAAGATGCACCAGGAGATCACTGATATAATAAATTGTAGTTGGAATCAATGAATTTTGATATGGTGTAGTGTGTGATTTCAACTGCCAAAAAATAAAAAAGAAAACGTCTAAGAATTCGTCAAGATAGCAGCGATATGCAAGTAATATACACGCCGTATCTTGGCTTATTAGACGTGAGGGCACTTTTCAAACCACAAGTCAGATATCTCCAGCAAAACAAAGTACGAAAAAATATTTTCTCAACAACTTCCTCTCAGCAGATTTTTGGCAAAACCTCTGAGAGTAAATAAAATTCTGATAAAAAGGTACTCAAAAAATCTGTCGTTAGGAATCGACTTTAAACTGTAGATTCAGCAAGTCATGTATAAAATTAACACACACAACATAAGTGGTGTGAGAAGCTAGGTCGTAACCCCTTGACTGAAGGGTTGTAATAATCAATTATGTATGTATGTATCTATGTATTTATGTATGTATGAATTGGAGTTCAGTATGAGCATGTGATCACTACTTCGAAAACACATAATATTTCAGGCAACTCCTTACGGCGGATGGTAAAAAACCTAGCTGTGCATATACTACAGATCCGTTGGGTTAAATTTTGCAAGCGTTAAAACAAAGTGAAACGCAAAAGAAGAAGTTCCAAATATTAAAAAAAAGTTATTGTGCGCCGAACCACCTTAATTCTGCACAGTCTTAACACAGAAAGCACTATCCTCAGTACTTATATTTTCTAACTGTTGTATTGCAGAGACACATAGGAGCAAGTACCACGTTGGATCTATTGCTTGGGAAGCTACGACCTTAGTATCGATCATGGAAGAGCCGTACAACACTGCAAAGCGGATGACATCTTAAGGTTTATCTGCAGTTTGGAGTTCCGAGAATCTTTCTAGGACTAAAGCTGGTTGATGCTTATCTCAGTTATTATTATTGTCGTGAAGAGGCGCTTTATTATTACGACCATGCAATTCATTGCACTTCTCTCAAGCTTATAGGGTATCCTCCAAGCATACTGTCCTTACCATACTCAAACTTTATAGGCTATCTTCCAAGTCTATTGCTGCGACTTGACTAGTACTTGTTTTCACCAGTCTCCTAGTTTTTTACACAAAATTTTTGGGCCTTTTTAGCTGAATCATGATATAGAAACCCTTATAAACTCTGATTTAAAGACTTATTTAAAAGTTTCAGTTTTTTTTTTCTCTTCCAAAAAAACGAAATAAAATACAATACCCCACTGTAATTGGCATTATGCAAGGTTTTACAACAAATTAGCCAATTTCTCTTGCTCTTCTTTTTTTTCTCTCTTTTTGATTTTATTATAAATTTGTGAGTAAATGTTCCATAAAAGTGCATTAACGACCGATAACAAACAATACAAATACAAACATTAAATTGCATATTTAAAGCAATTTTCTAAATAATGCCCGATGTGCCCACGACAGACTAACAGACCGGCGAACCAATAGTCAGCCAACTGCTAGTGTCATTGTATGACATTAAAAACCAAACACTAAAATATAACAATAATGGTTTGCAGACACAGGTTAAAAAAAATGTGTGCCTGTGTTCGTGTTTATGCAAAAGGGCATTAGTTTGAAATTTAATGGAGCATATGGGGTTGATAGAGCCTGGGAAGAGGAAGAGTGCATACATACAGTCATAACTATTAAATTAAGCTAATAGTGAAACATGCAGTTCTAATAATGGCTAGCACACATAAAAAATTGTTACATTTTATTTACTTTTTCGTGTATAATTCAATAGAAAAGGGTTCTTCACTTAGTGGTGTTAATTTACAGATTAAATGTTCTGCTGGTTGCCTATACATCGTTGGAAAGACTTATCACTCCACGTTTTTAATACAGGCCTATAAAACATATTTAGACAACTCGAGATAACGGGTGATTTTTTTAGAGTGTTTGACGTTTGAAAAAGCGAAAAAAACGCAAAACTGAATGAGAAGTTGTCCTACAGCTGTGTTGAATTTAAATACTCTGCACATGGTACACGAATACCAAGACTTTGGAGTCTATTCTTGTGATAAAGGGAGTCATGGCTTACATGAAATTCATTAGACGATTTCGTAAATATTTTGTAAAATGCAGATGAAATAAAATCGAAAATAGTATGGACTGTCTAGGAAAACTTAATCTGCTAGTAGTGAAAATAAAGGTACTCTCTTCTGATTACTCTCGACAATAAGCAAACAGACGTGCTTGCGAGGGGGAATGCTTCCTGGTCGCTAATGGAACCAACACTGTTCTTTGCAATCGGAGCAGATATTTTGAATTGTATGCACAATGAAAGTGAAGATAAATTGAAGCAACGGCTCTTCTCGAGCCAAATGGGTTTGAGACAATCAAAACATTTGTTGGGAAACTGCAATAACAGGAGATAGGAGTCATGCATTAGACTACCCAGGAATAAGGCGAGATAACCGGTCTTTTAACAAGACGCTGTACATTCAGAGTACATTAACTCAGAATGGGGTTGTCTCTAGCCCAACAAATAGATTCTATGACGATGAAAATAAATCATCGGAACACATTTTTAAACCCGTGGGGTATTAATGGAGCCCGTATTTTAACAAAACGCTGTAGACTCAGGGTACATTTACTCAGGAATGTCTCGCAGCCAACATATAGATTCTGTGGGGATGGGGATAAAACTTCGGAATACATTCTTTAAAGGTTAGGTTAGGTTAGAGGACGTGTACTTGTCAATTAAGACAAATACAGTACCCGGAGGTCGAATTGACCCATTGTACAACGTCCTAGTTTCTCACATCACTTATGTTGTGTGTGTTAAATTTATACATGAGTGGTGGGACCTACAGTTTAAACTCGACTCCGAACGGCAGATTTTTGAGAAACTTTTTCATGGCAATTTTATTTACTCTCAGAGTTGTTGTCCGAAATCTGCTGAGAGGAAGTCGCCGAAGAAATACTTTTTGTATTTTGTCTTGATGTCTGGCCTGGGGCTCGAACCCTGGCTTTAGGTCTAATAAGCCAACACACTACCAACTAGACTACGGCTACTTCATTCTTTAAACCTATGGCTCATTAATACAGCCTACATGCCCTATAAAGTTTGAGGTAAGTACAATAAGCACAACAGGCTTAGGGGATACCTAATAAAGTTTGAGGGAAGTACAATAAATAGTATGGTTGCAGTACTAAGTCACCTCTTCACGACAATAATGATAACAATGGCAACTGATATTAGCACCAACCAGCTTTAAGCATTGAGGGATTGTCGGAACTAGTGTTGTACAGCTTTTCCACGATTGATATTGAAGTCGTAGCTTACCAAGCGTGCTAGTTGCTCTTATGCGTCTCTACATTGTAACAGTCACTAGAGCGCGAAATGGTATGTCCTTGTCAGAGAAATTTGACCATATAAGTACTGGCTAGATAAAAACTGGTTCGGAGCACAATAATTTTTTTGATAGTTGCAACTTCTTCTCTTGCAACGCTTGCAAAATGTGGCACAAAAGGCCGGTAGTATAGTATAGCCTATTAATATTTTTTTACTATCCGCCTTAAGGAGTTGCCTCAAATACCATCTGTTTTTGAAATAGTGATCACATCCTCATACTCAACTCCAATTCATACGTACATAGATACATACATACATAATTGATCATTACAACCCTTCAGTCAGGAGGTTACGACATAGCTTCTCACACCACTTATGTTGCGTGTGGTTATTTCATACATGAGTGGCGGGACCTACAGTTTAAAGTCGATTACGAACGACAGAATTCTCCCAGAGTTTATGCCTGAAATCTGCTGAGAGGAAGCCACCGAAAAAATATTTTTTCATATTTCGTTACATTGGAGATGTCTGATCTGGGGTTTGAACCGTGGCCTCATGTCTAATAAGCGACCATACTACCTATTAGACTACGGCGACTTCAATACAGTTTCTGATATTCTTTAAAGTAGAATTTCAATTAAATTTTTCTGGTATTCAGTGAAGGTACATACTTCCATAACTGATGATCGTATGATGTCATCTGTACGTATGATTAATATTTATTCGGAAGTATTTGAAATATTAAATATACGTACAAATGACTAGGAAAACAATTTATTTTACCGAAATGTTAAAACCTAATTTTAACTAAACCTCTTAACAACGATCCTCTCTTTCGAAAAATAACCTCTGAAAAGATTCACTAAAAATCTAAATCGTTGAAATAATTTGCCACCTACTGCTTGCTGTATAATGATTGTAGTACATGCACTTGACATGTCAATACAAATATTGACAATGACAACAAAATAATTCTTTTATAAAGTTTTTGTTCAATTTTTTTTTCTGATTTACTACTCCACCATATACAACAATGCTTGAAAGCCATTGTATGGTCATAATGGCTGGCAAAATTATAGTCAAATTACTTGTAACCAAACAAATTTGTAGAAGGCATACAGACAACAGACATACCTGTTGTAGGGCGTAACACACAAATGCATAATTTTGTTGAAGCCAAAAATAAGTAACGCCTTTCAAAAAGATGTCTGTGAATAGATTGATATTTGAATCGTATCGAATGTGAAAGGGCGTATGATTTTTGTGTAAATTATTTGACAGATTCTTTAAGGAAATGTTATTGAAACATGAAAATAAAAGATTTGTTAGATACAACAAACAGTTAATTAAAGTAGCAGACAAATTATTACTGATTTTTGGCTTGAATGTCTGCATATTAAACGAGTGATAATAAAAATTTAATCCAACAAGGGAAAGTAGGAATAGATTTCAGAGACAGAAATCGGAAATCATTTTGAATTTGTCTTTACATGGCAACAGAGAAAAAATTTATCGATAATGTGTAACATACAGTATCAATTCATTAGGTAAGAGTTCATCTACCTTTAAATTCGGGCTGGCCATCATCCTCAACGGCGAACACTGTAAATAGATGATTGCCTGCTTCTTTTGATCTGAATTGAATGATCTGGCCACCAAGGACATGTGGTTTAAAAAATACGGCCTTATGTACTATACAACTCATGCACATTAGATATTCTGCACGAACAATTTGAGGGCATGATCGTCTCAAGAGCAGATGATGTAACTTGGCCACCGAGATCTTGCGATTAGAACACGTTAAATTTTTTCTTGTAAGATCTTCTTAAGTCGTAGGTGTATACGAATAAGCCATAAACCACAGACACCCTCAAAGCGAATATAATCCATACCATCGATGAAATTCTGCCAAATTTATTGGTTCCGAGCCTCCGTGGCATAGAGGGAAACGAAAGGTGGACGGAAGGAATTGGAGATAACGATAGAGAAAATATATATATTACTTCACCAAATTGGAAAAACAGCATGGAATTGAACAAATATACGTGGTTACTGAATTTAAACTACTTGAGCTCGACAAGACAACGGTCCGCATTCTAAAAGAAATTCGTACGAATTACTGCGCTATTGGCCGTTACGCTGAATGCTCGGCCTGCCCCGGAAGATGTGGAAGAAACGGACCAACACCTTTTATGCGAATGCCCTGCACTTCATAGCAGACGTCATGGGTTTTTATGTGACGAAACGTTTAAAAACCTGGACACGGAGGCAAATGTGCCACTAAGGGAACTGGTCGGTTTCATTCCGAGCTCCATGTGGTTACATCCACCACTAACGGATCATAACAAGGGGGCTTACCTCACACTGAGTAACACAATGGACGATATGGACCACAGAGTGAACATGCCTGTGAATGGCAAACTATCTGCTCATAATTCTACTCTGAGAAGACGTAGATGTTATTTTCTTTACATAATGATAGCCAAAGCTCTTTCGGACGTATAAAAATTTTCACGCATCTAATTTTTAATCTGAAGAAGTCTGTTGCCTTATTTATGATGGCAGAGTTAAACAATGCCTTGAGAGATACCAAGACGAATACCATTGTAATCAACCAATTGAAATATTTACACGGGCATCACAATTTGGAGAAGAGAAAATGGTATGGTAAACAGAGTGTTTACTGCTCAATAAAGTGTTTAATGATGTTCCTCTGCAATAAACTCGAGTTTACATGGGTATACATATCAAAACGATCACAAAAGAAATGACAATGGACTGTATTGGGAGCAGAAACAGTTCCTTCTACAGATAAGGTTTTGAGGTCTGTTTTTTTATGTATGCTTGGAATAATAACATGGAAAAACAAAAAGAAAAAACAATCAAAGTGTAGGGGTTAAGAATTGAGGTTAAGGAGAACATTGAGGTTTCATCAAGACAGTTGATATACATTTCACTGACCGCCTGTTCAGATGGTCAAAATCAATGAAAAACATTTTGATTTGGTTTATCACGCACTTTGCTCGACAGATTGAACTCCTCTGTTATATTGTTTTGCATTCCCTAACTTGAAAGCCCTAAAAAAATCCCAAAATCTGGTAGCGTAACTGAAAACATATTTTTCATGTTACCAGGAACACTAAGGACTGCTTATTTCTTTTTTATTCTTCTTTACTTTTTTTCGGTTTTCTGTTGCCTTTTTTTAATTATTTTCCCTGAGCTTAATTTTCAATCAAACTTCTACTTAAGTCATGTCTTACTTAAGTACCTTCGTGATTTTTTTTTTTTTTGCAAAACTCTCGAAATACTCGCTCATAATGCTTATAACCATCACCTGAGGTAATGTTGTGAAAAAAACATTCACCATTCACCTGATGATGATGAAGAATTTTAGAAGGATGCTTGCAACAGCATTAAACAAAACTTAGTGGACGGAGCTGGTATCGTCAAAAAAATTTGAATATTTCGCTGAAAGTTTGAAGTAAAAGTTAAAAAAGCGAAACGGTTTGTGAAATTTTTCCATTTTTTTTTTTGCTTTTATTGCAAATACAAAATATAAAAATTATAAAGTTATAACGGAATAAAACAACATAACAAATAATGCGTTAAAAAAAGAAAAACAAAATCTCAACAATGGTACAAAAAAAAACGTTGAATAAATAAATGCTGGAGAGAAAATAAAATGGTTATGCTGACAGTGGACTACTAGTTGTCAGGGTTACACTTGTATGGGGGAATAGTAAATATAAATGCATTACTCTATTGCAGGATATTGAATACTTTATTCAGCGTGGTTAGTTTGATATCATTTTAGGAAAATCCATCCTATTTTCTGTGATAATTTGGAGCCTCTCTCATAGAAGCGTTTGAGATCAGCATAAAAAGTAGGGCATTCCATTTTTACATGCGGCTATTAAGGCAAAATTTTGCAGCATATACAGAAATAAGGGCCACTTACTTGTTACGACTCTTTCTGTCAACTTGGTGGTATGTTATCATCGCCTAGCGAGTCTAGCAAACGAACATGTGAAATTACCATTATTTTTTGAAAATAAATTGGAGAAAGCTGTTACGAAACAAATGAGGCCTATTGGTTAAGTGGAGAACCCTCCTTAGACTGCAAGGTCCTCTTTAAACTAGCGTTTAGGCCCACTGCGATACCACTATTATTATCCACTCCAGAGATCAAACATTCCCTATAAGGTAACGAATCTAAACCTTGCTGTTTCAGCAGTTTTTATATTGGAGAGTTCAGGCCCACTGTTAATACCATAATTATTATCCAATCCGAGGATCAAACATTGCCTATAGATAACCAATCCAACTCCAATGAAATCTTGCTGTTGTCATATTGGAGATTTCAGTCAATGACAAATGAAAATAAGTTGTTAAGAACCTATGCCCCTCCTTGGCAGGAACAGGACACATGAAATGAGAGTATCTTCCTCCTCCTCAGATCAACAGCTTTTACAGAAGTTATTCGATTAAATGCCAAGTCTATAGACCTGCCTTCCTATCGGACAGTGGCCCGTGATGGATAGCAATACAATATAAGGACACTTCTTATTCATACAAGTGAACAACAGCTCGTGCAGAAGTTATACGATAGAATGCCATATCTATAGACTGTGACCTGTGATGGCTGAGAATGCGATTTAAGCACTCTTCTTATCCATACAAGTCCAGGACTGTCTAGCAATATAGCACGTATCTGCCTGCAGCCAACGTTAACATCTTTACAATCCTTCAGTCTGGATTAAAACCTAGTCTCTCAAACAATTCATATTGTGTTTGTTTATTTTACACATGAGAGGCGGGACGTACAGTTTAAGGTCAACTTCGAATGACAGATTTTTGAGAAACTCTTCACGGCAATTTTATTTACTTGCAAAACGAAACTATAATATCTAGTTTACCTAAGACAATCTAAATACGAATTCGCAGTTAAATTTTGGACTCTGTAACAAAGCTGTCCAGTTCATTAGCAATCACTTTCCTTCGATATTCCCTATATTCTGAAAACTCTTTACGGACTACGGACTGAATGATCTGAAAATTTCCTTAAAAATCTCTGGCATTCATGGACGAAGACAGCAGTTAGGGGCTTAATCGCATCTTGGTACTTACTTACTTAATTGGGCGTTAACAACCCGATTAACGGATTTCGGCCTGCCTTAACACATCCTTCCAGGTGCCTCCGCTTCTTTTGCGCGTAAGCCAGTTGGTTACAACTCTCGATGACAGGGCTTCCTCGATTTGGTCCTTCTAACGCAAACACAGTCCTCTTCGCCGACTTCAGTGGACATCCGCATCAAATACCTGTCTCACCGAAACATCCTCCTCCATTCAAACGACATGGTTAATATTAATATGCTGCACAACGTCTATGTCGTTGATGAGCTCATTCAGCTCACTGTTGGATCGGATGCGGTAGTCATTGCCAACTCGCAATGGATCGAAGATCTTACGTAGGACTTTTCTCTCGAATACTCTCAAGGCTGCTGCATCAGTGCTTAATAGTGTTCATGCCTCTGCTATGCCGTACGAGAGAGGTCTCTGCTGCTCAATTGCCTATTGAAACCATAGTAGCACCTGTTGGCAAAAGTGATCTTGCGCCTGATCTCGAAACTGACATCATTTTTGGTGGTAACGGTGGATCCAAGATAAATAAATTCCTTGACTATATGGAAAGTATAGTTATCGGCCGTTATGGATTACGTATTTGAATGATCCGAAATTTCCCTTAAAAATACTTGGCATTTATGGACAAGGACAAACGCCGAAGAGACATTCGTTAGGGACTTAATATCAGCTTGTTTGTGCAAGTATATCAAGAAATTTTCAAGGAAAACACTCCTAAAACCATCGGTTTCAAGCAATTTGTGGCTGTTTGTCTACAATACCGATATGGAAATTGAGTCCATTTTTTTATTTCACTTACTCAAGTGAAACCCGATTTATCGGCAATACAGAAATAAGACTTGGATCCATGAGTTTTTGTGTTTTTTACTCGTGTGCAATCCTTGCCTCCAACTTCTTGTAAGAAGCGAACTCTGTAAGCCCTTCAAAGAACTCTCACGTAGCTAACGCTCTCTGTTCACGTTTACCAATACAAAAAAAATTATTCCGCTTGTCAAAAAATAAATACTTTGCTCTTTTTTTCATCTTTTTGTACGTTTTCCTTCGTGGTTTTTTTGGTTTCGCTGTAGTAGTACGTCAAATTGGTAGCACAAAAGAGAATAAAAAAAAACAAAGAAGAGAACAGCAAGAGAGTAGTGAAGTAAATGTATTTAACCCAGCGGCGGTATTAAGGCAGTTTTTAAACATGACTGCTTACTACCAACCACATCCTGTATAACGGTTTTCCATTACAGTTTTATAAAGTAGCCATGTTTATTATTTAATTTTTTTTTCTCTTGTTCTGTTATGCGTTACTTAAAATATTTTTTGCTTAAATATTTATTATTTTTTTATTTTTCCTTTCATTTTGTTATAAATTATTGTATTTTTTTTTCAGTTTGCCTTTCCAGTTTGCTTGTTTGGTAATGGTTGGCAAAAAAATTTGGTTTTTTTCTTCGTTTCTTTCCGAAATTAAGAAAATTTTTAATTGAATTTATTGGCCTAAAGGTAAACGAAACTGTTGTTTGCAATACAAACATAAAAAATATGTTTTAATTTTATAATTGAAAATAATCGCCTTAAAAGTAAACTAAATTGTGTGTATTTACTTAATATTTGTGATTAAAGGCCTATTTAACGGATTATATGTATTTGAAATTAATTTTTATAGAAAAGCTTACAAATAAAAATTGTAATTTCATATACGAGTTATGTTTGAAAAGTCAAATTAGGTGCACATACATAACATAATTGGTCATTACAGCCCTTCAGTCAGGATTACAACCTAGCGTCTTACACTAACCATGTTGTGGGTGTTAATTTTATCCATGAGTGCCGGGACCTACAATTTAAAAACGATTCCGAACGATAAATCTTTGGAAAAAATTTCATGGCAATTTTATTCAATCTCAGAGTTTTTGTTGAGAAAGAAAAAGGTATTCAAATGCCACATGCACTGGGCTCTAGAATATATTAACAGCACGATAATTTCAATAGAAATAAAATAAATAAAAATTATCAGGACGACTGAGAGATGACAGCCAGGAGTTGTAATTGTATGACGGAATAGGTACTATTGTTATTAAAGAGCCATTTAAAAGTTTAAATTTAAAAATGCAATAAAACATTGAAATGTATCCAAATTATTTATTTTTTTTTTTGTTGTGAAGTATAATTGTTCTGGTTAAAAATGGAATATTATTTTCATTCATATGGCTGCCGAGGCTGGCCTTACAGTACCTCATTCGGTCGAACCAATTTTCGTACACTTTTTCGAGAGTATGGTGCCATATCTCGGCAATCGCATCACGAATGTTTACCTTCAAAAGCTCAATTGTCTCTGGTTTGTCAGCAGAACACTTTAATTTAACGTCGCCCCACAGACACTAGTGTCAGAAGTGTCAAATCGCAGCTTCTTGGCGGCCAATTGACATCACCATTTCGGCTAATTAAACGGCCATCAAACGTTTGATGCAATAAATCGATTGTGGCATAACATATGTGACAAGTTACATGATCCTGTTGAAACCAAACATCATTCACATCAATACCATGAACAGCGGTTAAAAAAACGGTTATGATGGTGCAATAGGTGTCTCCATTGACCGTAATGGTTGTGCCGTCATCATTTTAAAAGGCTAATGATGCCTGCGCTCCACAATCTGCACCAAACAGTCACTTGTAATGGGTGCATTGCCTTCTGAAGGACCACGTGTGAGTTTTCTGAACCCCAAATACAGCAATTTTGCTTATTAACGTACCTACCAAGATGAAAATAAACTTCATTCGAAAAGATGTTTTTTGTAGCAAAATTGACTTAATCGTACAGTTTCTCGTTCGAAAACGTAGGGGATGGTCATGCAGCTTCAACTCTTGAACCAATTGAACTTTGTAAGGCGTCATACCGAGATCTTTTGGCAAAATTCGATGTAAACTGTTGCGTGAAATGTTCAATTCTTGAGAACGATGGCGAGTTGTTGTTCGATATTTTCGGGTGTACGCACTGTACGAGCACGCAAACACTTTGGCTCATTCACAATTAAACAAGTTTCACGAACTTTAGCAATAAACTTGCGTATACCGGGCACTGTTGGTCCTTCTCTGCGACCAAATTTTGTACGACATAAAAATTCCAATAAATTCCAACATTACTCGAGCGTAAATCGTTTCATTACGTTCACTGGAGATAACATACAGAATTTTGTGACAGAATTCGAATAACCATTGCAAGATTCTAAACAACCGATGTTTCAAATTCAAACATAAGTGACACCAAAAGGCCTGTATTTCTCGAGCGCCATTAAACAATACGTCAAAACTGACTGGAATTCGCAAGAACGATACTTTTACAGACATAAATCAGACAAATTGAATGATAAGTTAGTGTGTGTTAATAATGTTATTCTTTATTGTTTATATTTTTTTATATAGAAATTTCGCTTTAACAAAATAAATCCAAAAAAGAAATGAAATTGCACTGAAAGATAAATTTTCTATTATTTTTGTTGCCATATTCCCAAAAAAAGATCTCTCATCTCCTCTCCTATAGCAACACAAATGATACAAAATCCTTAAGTTCTCTCTCTCTCGATTTTATTCTAAGATGTCATCCATGGATCATCTTTGATTTGTGGTATTGTATAACGTATCTTTGTGGGGGCCAATATATGTAATATTAATTGTTTACATTCCGAAGATACCGGAGGATTTTTCGGAAAGACCAAAGATGAACTAATGCGTTTCAGTAAGACGTGAACATTTGAACCGTCATAGGGTAAACGGCCAAAAACCATGGCATAACAGACTACGCCACAGGCCCAGATATCAGAGAGAAATGGATCATAAGCAACACCTGTGGGTATAGGAAAGAAGGCTTTATGTAAAAAGTGTTTTTAAACACTTTACGTGCCATGAAGTTTTATTGAAGTTTACCTTTGAGAATTTCGGGACTTGCATAGGCATAACTACCGCAAAATGTTTTCGATAAGATAACCTGTTGGTCGCTGGTACGGGTGTCTTTGCGGGCAAAACCAAAGTCGATCAGTTTCAAATTGAAATTTTCATCCAATAAGAGATTTTCACATTTTATATCGCGATGCACTACACCCTTCGAGTGTATGTATTCGACGGCGCTCATTAATTGTTTGAATAGATTACGGGCTTGAGACTCGTCCAAGTATTTCTTTTCACGCACATAATCCAAAAGCGTGCCATTTTCCGCCAATTGCATTATTAAATACACTCTTAAAGGAAAGAAAAAATGGCATGAAGGGGGTTTTACAAAATTGTGTGACTTTCAATAGAAAAAAACCTACCTATGGCTGGTTTCGATACTTTGATAGAATGTTATCAAATTATCGTGATGCAAACCTTTCACGGCTTCTATTTCACGTGGCAGAAATTTTTGTGTATATTCCGCCGGTGCTTTAATTTTCGATATTATCTTTATGGCCACACGTTTGCCATACTCCTCGGAATAGCCCATTTTGACTTTGGCATAATTACCGGAACCAATTACTTTGCCCATTAGGATACCATGCTCTTCCAGTATCGATTTAGGTTTTCCCGCCTTATTCGTACCACTAGGGTCGGGTGATAGTTCCGAACCTCTAGCTTTACCGCTACTTGAGTGTGGTTCATCGTGATCACTCGTTTTTAAGGTGTTCGAACAAACTCAGCGAAAAAGAAAAGATTATGCTTTTCCTTAAATATCTCCCTAGCCTTGGAGTCTCTTAGTGTTGCAGCTTTAACTTAGCGAAAGCAGTAGTTTTTAGTTTTTTCTTTTTTTTTAAATAATTTCGATTTTTTTTTAATATCTCCCCCTCCCACTGCTTATCTCAGCTTGAGAGTGATGAAGTTCCTTTTTTAGGTTTTAGACTTAAAATTTATTTTGCTTAACTAAGAATTTTGTTAGAAATCAGAAGAAGCTTCTGTTTTCCTTGACTAAGAAATTATAAATAATTTTCTGAAAATTTTGAAAGCTATTTGAAGTTTAATTTTGAAATTTTAAAAAACAACGAGTAAATTTCGATCAAAGAAATACGATTTCGAAACATGAAAGGTAGGAAGACCAGCGGATTGTATTAAATAACGGCAGCAATTTATGGAAATAAATTTGGTGAATAGAGAACCGAAATTTGCAAATTTTAATATCTTGAGTGAAAGCACAAAAAATGACACCAAAGTCCCTAAAGTTGGGACCTGGACCATACCAACGACACTGGAACCTTCATGCCTAGAACAGTTTTCTAAAAACCTGCAAATCTACAAACTAATGCTGTTGGCAGTTCCAAAAATTCGTTAACTATCTTCCAAACTTCTAAAATTCCCAGCAAACCTCCAAAGATCGATTGTTGTAAGCTCTTTACCATCAAGAAGCGCTAAGAGAGCTTTTATCCCATGTAAGACCTTCTCCAGACCAGAATCATGCTCCAACGGATTATGCAAAACAAGGCCTGAAAGCTGATTTTTACTATGCGCTGAACAAAGCAATAAATTAGGGCAACTGTAGAGATAAAGTCGCCGTAATCTACTAAGTAGTGTGTTGGCTTAATAGACTTAAGGCCACGGTTCACAACCCAAGTTAAATATCTCAAACAAGACGAAATATGACAAAAAATATTTCTTCGGCGACTATCTCAGAACCAACGCACAAACGTGGATCCCTTTTTAAATCTTCATAGCCGCAGAGAAGCCAACATGGTTAGTGTTCATCATCTTTCAGTTGCCAAAATGTGCTTTAAACTCACTGCTTTATTTAACGCATACCATTCTTATAAATCCCATAAACATCATCCCGAAACAGCGAATGCCTATATTGAAGTTCTAGAACAAGCTATTGCATCCCCACTCCACAGCTGGAGAAATATGAAGTCAACTTTAATGGATTCCGGAACTCCCTTACAGCAGGAAAGGAAAGAACATAATCCTTTGAACAGGAAAGAAAGGAACACAAGCCTTTGAACAGGGTTTGAAAGGAAGAACATAACCCCTTGAACAGGGGGAAAAATATGAAGTCAACTTCAATGGAGACTGAAGCTCACATACAGCATGAAAGGAGGGAATGGATTTTAGATATAACGTGGCGAAATATCGAAGAGCGGCAGAGCGCACAGACAGGACAAAACCTCGAGCTACAAAACCTAGACTTCAAAGCATAGACATACACAACAGAAATCCATCGCTCCAGTGGTGTGGAAAAATCACTGAGAAGACTGATAATGGCTAGTTGACAGACGGAGACCACTGAGAAAATCATCACAGCGAATGTGATTCGAAAAGAACAAAACCACTTCAGATCACTTAATAGCCACCACATGATAATCGTGCAAAGTATGGAATGACGGACACTCCTGTAATTAAATTACACCGCGGAGAATACTTTAACCGCCTAGTAACTTATTTTTCCCATAGGAACCTCTCAGGATAACTATTGTGAAAACCATCCCTGTTTTAGGTTTGTAACTTATTCAAGACAAAAACCTTTGTACCGTTTTAAACTAAGGGTTACCTTATCAAGTTCGTTACGATGAGATTAGCAACCCTTAACGTAACCATGGTTACCTATTTTCACAAAACAGAAAAAAATCTAAAATTTTGAAAATTTTAAGGAACTTCAAACTCTTCCTTCTTAATCGCAAAAAAGAATTTTTAAATAAAAAAAAACATGAATCTTATGGGAAAATATAACAAATAAATGAAGAAAAATAATTCTATACAAGACAGTTAAGTTCATTGATGGCGGAAGTTCATGTTATTGGGCAAATATTGAAAGCAGTTGATTTTCAAGAGCCACACATATTTTGCAAGTGGAGTTTACAAAGTGGTAAGTAAAGTTAACATGACTTGGGATAACATTTGTTGAAAACAATTTCGCTTTAAGGCACATCCTGGCGCATTATACAAGGCGAAGCTGTAGGACAAACTTTTGTATCAACAAATCGTTTAGAAAATTGTTCAGATTTTTGCCAACCTTTAGATTTACATTTGGGCACTGCCTCGGTACAAGGCTGGCCGAAACTGCATGTGGAAGTACATGCCGTTAATGTTTTAAATAAAAGTTGGCCCGTAGGTTATGGTTTTGTGCATTTGCCCACACGACCTGGTTATCATCGCTTAGAGGTATTCTGTTGGAAAATTGCACCACGCTCGTGGTACGATAGTCTTAGAGAGAAATTTGGTGGTGGAGGTTTGGCTTTGTGTAAAGAAGATTTAATATATACGGGGTTAGAAAGGTACATACATATAGAATTTATAAAACTTTTTAGTCTTAAATTTTATTATTACAGATATAAACTACGAACTCGTTCTTCGGGAAAAGTGATTTTGGATATAAATTTAATCTTTCGTAATTTTGCAAAATTTGGCATTGAATTCAAGTGAAGTTCAGCAGACAATATGTTACCCATTAAACGTGTTTTCCTAGCACAATTGCTTTTACTATCAATATTATGTCTGGAGGCAGTAAAAATCGGCATTTCAAAACCTTTGCCAGTAACTACAACTCTGGCGCCTAATGCTAACACTTCAGACACCACAACTGAGGAAGTAATCGCAGAGACTATTGTTATAACTACAGCTGCTACCGACACCAATAAATCAATCAATACAACCATAACCACAACCACTAAAGCCACTAGCAACGATGCAGAATGGCCAGAATTTCCACCCAAAAAAAATTCAAATAAAACCACAACCAAAAAACCCTTAACCACCACCCCGAAACCCTCAACTACTACCACTGCAGGTACCACTACGGTGTTACCAGAAGTGCAAAATACTACAGCAATACCAGCAACCATGACTACATCCTCCACCCCTCATGTTCAATTTCCTAACAAATTTTGCTTTTGCGATTTAAATCCTAACGTTTGTGATATAAATTGTTGTTGTGATTTAGACTGTTCTCCCGATGCCTTTAAAGTATTTCATTGCTTACCAGCGCAACCCATTGATCTAGAGGTACATGAGGGACGTTTCGAGGATTTTAAATTTCAGCATGGCTTGCCTTCGTGCCAGACAAATGATGGCTGGTTGTGTGTTTTTCGCACTTACAAACCTATTGTACAGGAACAGGTAAAATTTTTCTTTTTTAATATTAACAAATTTTTATAAAAAAAAATCGAAATGTGTTCTTAGGTAACTGTCCCTTACGGAGATACTTCCCACTATTACAAATGGCCAAATTTATTACTGGAGTCCGAAGATATAAAAAATAGAGAATTTTACAAATACGGAGATATATTGAGGACTATTAATATGGATACTAAAGAAATACAAAATTTTGGTAAGACAATACATTTAAAATACAAGATGTAGTAAAAAGAAATCTATTATTTTTACACCAAAGTATATAAAATTGCAAAAACCTGTCGTTCGGCAGTTCCAAGCAAATAAGTCTTTACTTTTGAGTTCCCAATACCTCAGACGTGTCATTATCAATAATTCCTTCCTATCGAAAAATTCCCGGTTTGTATAGTCGTAGCTAGGTTGAGAATCTTTGTTTCTGGTCTGAGCCTTCGGACAATTGTTTCCTTTCTGCTGCTTATTTCGCGTAGTGACTGATTAGAATGGTAATTTTTTTTTGCCGATAGAGACACAGTAACATATGGCAGTTGACCCCTTAAGGGCTTACAGGATTTGGGTCTTTCCTATCCTAAGGACCTAAACATCGATGTGATACTATACAATCTCCATATCGCAGATGGACGAAGTAACTTATGACAGTTATTCAGGCAGTTATGATCCCATTTTGATGATAAGAGGATGAATAGGGCCTCTATGTTTCGTACTACCAGATAGGGGTGTCATAGGAAATGCACATCGCTTGCATGTATCTCCCTATTACGATGATTCATAATAATAATTGGGCGAGAAGATCACAGTCCAGCTATCTGTGGTTAATATCTTTTCTAAATGACATTAAGACGAGTGATGCAGGGTAATCAGAGAGATGCAACCCCAGTTTTATGTATTGAAAGTATGGTCAGACCATAAAGCCATTTCGATATACGAATATGTCAAGAACTAACCTTAGGGCGGGAGTGGCCCCACAATGTTATATTCCAAGTTCATAGGAAAATTAGTAAGCCTCTTCTAAGCGGAAGAAAGATGTGCTCAGTTCTACTTGGATAATCCCTTTGGGCACCTGCAAACTTATAATTGACAATGCAACCGTAGATCTCGTCAACAGAATGTGGGCAACTTCGGATAAGGGCAGAGCGGCGCAAAAGATCTGGCCGAGGCTGGATAGGAGGCGCACGGCGACTCTGCTCAAACTCCAAAAAAGTAGGCTCAGGACTGTTATTGGGGTTATTACGGGGCATTGCATTATAGGTGCGCATGCAAGGCGTATTGGTCTTGGACACCTTACAAATGATTTCTGCAGAAGCTGTGGAGATGAAGAGGAAGATGAGACTATTCTTCACCTGTTGTGCACATGTCCGGCACTTAGTCGGAAGAGAAAGAGGTACCTGGGTGCCTACTACATGGAGAATATGGATGAACTGTCATGTATGGATATTGGCAGCCTGAGTCGCTTCACCGGAAGCTCTGAATGGTTCCTGGAATAGAGGAAATGAGGAACTGTGGTAACACAATGGGCCCTATGTGCGGCCTAAGTGTGTCCGCTCATGACTCCATCGAGGGGACAGCCACTTCTACCTACCTACCTCTACTTAGATAGAAGGTACAATACTATCTGACAAGTACTCGACTTCTGTGAGTTTAAATTGTAGATAGTGGGGGTTAACAATAATAACTGATGGTTTATTGACTTGTAAAAATGGGAGCTTCCACGGACCAGAACCATTCTATGGTATAGTGTAGGTACATATATACCATCCTGTCCCAACATTTTTTTCTAAATTTAATGGCATTTAACACCTTACCCGCAAAAATGTTATGAACCTAAAATATTATTAAACAAATAACTTGAGCCTGAAACAAACTGCATCACTTTTGTTTTTGTTTCATTTCTCTAGATCTTCCAGCATCATTTAAATCAACATCATGCCTTATACGAGAACCAGTTTATCATCTCAAATCAATAAAAAGAACTTGTCTCATATCTTCATGTGAAACGTTAAAGGATATCCATTACAATCTTTTAAATTTACAAGAAAAGAATAAAATTTTAAATAAACCCGCCATATCCGAAGATCTGTACAACAACAAGGTAATGGAAAATCATATTGGCAATATAACAATACAACAATGCGTAGAAAATGAGAAAAATTGTACAAAATATCGGGCAAATAAAAATGAAAATGATTATGGTGAATTATTTAAAGTAAAAGTAAATATTTTACATAATTTTACACACATACAGAATATGATATTGAGTTTATGGCTGAGAAAAGTGGACGATTTAAATTCCGAGGAAACATTTACGGAATATTGGTTGGAGTATGAAGTTGAATTTTTAAATCAAACCATAAAGGATTTTAATAAAGCCGGAGAACAGTTTAATGGGAAAAAGCCTTCAATAAGATCTGGTCCTTTAGGTTATTTGTATGGCAAACCTTTAATCATTGCGCGTTATGAGCCGTTTAATAAATCCCTGCCTATGTCGGCTAAGAATCTAGTTATAAATTATTTCCTAGAAAACAGTACAGATAGACATACCTTGTCGTTGTTTGGCAAACAAAATGGTCTGTGCACACGGCAACATAACAACAGCATGCAGCAATACATTACCTTTGGCATTAATGAAGCCAAATACTGTAAAATCAAACTGGATAACGATACCTTACTGTGGCAGGAGGAACCGGTAAAAATTAATTTCACTAAGATTTGCTTACAACTGCAAGAGAAAATAAATGAACAATTATTTGGTATGGATTTATCGATTAACGATCTTACCTCTTATATGATATCAGAGTTGGGAAAACCAGAGAATGATACAAAAAAATGGCAGCCATTGTTAGTTTATAATACGGATTACAATGCGGTATTTGGCCAATATTTACAAGAGACAAACACCTTTATTTGTCGCAATATATTATTGAGTTTAATGTATGAATTTCATATGGCCACCTTAACAGTGCATGATACACCTTGGCAGCATGTTATTAAACATGCTACATTACATTTGGCAGAGCGCCATGATTTGGAATTTGCTTTGGATGAGAATTTGGAGGTGCCCATTACAATGACCGTACGTTTCTTTGATGCCCATGAAAAAGCTGTATCAGCTGGTGGTATTTTTAAGAATTTAAATTTAATTTATTTGTTAGCAATAGATTTAGTTGTAGTTTTTAATTGCATTCAATATTAAATAAACTTAATACATAAAGAATCATACTATTTAGGCTTTATAGAAATACAGAGAGTATTAGGGTTCATACGTTCAAAGGATTACACATAAAACATGTAATTTATTTACAATATTACAAACAGTCTTAACTACCTAACCTATCATTGATCCTGTCATATCCTTGTTAAATATATTTAAACTACTTAAATAATGTTTTCTTTCCATATACAAACAATCCATTTCAATGTCACTTGAAGACTGTTTCAAACACCAGCATATACGATAATTATCTAAAATCACAAGAGTTTCAGTATTCACCTCAACATGCCATTGATTTTGTTGCATTTTCATTCGGTCATTTAGTAACTTAAAATGTTTACATGTCTGCCTAAAATCTTGTGATTTTAAGCCTTCCAAATGGAAAGGTGAAAACCATATACGCTCCATAACATCCTGTTGCTCTATGACTACACGCTTAACCATATATTTAAAATCATTATTATTCTTAAAACTATAATCAGCCTCAAACTTTGTTAAAAAATTGTATGTTTCCTTAGGTAATTGTTCTACAACCTGAAAACCATCCACTAAAGTCAGTTGAACTACCACATTATCCTTATAATAAGGCAAAGATAATATCTGTAAACCTTTATCCTGGGATTCAAAAGTACAATTTGTACATGGTGTTGTTACTTGGTTTGGAAAATGTTGTCTTCTTTCGCTTGTTAAGTTATCGAATAAGTGATTGAAAAGTTTTGATACCAGAGATCTTTTAAGTAATGAATCCTTATCATTTTTTGGCATATGTTTGATAATTAATACACCAGATTTTTGTAGGCGATCTAAAGCTTTATAACAAACATTGTTGTTGGTTTGAAAAAGATCGAAAAAATTAATCGATTGTAAATCATCACGGTACTGAGTGTGCTGCATATTCCATAGTAAGTATTTCGATGTAGAGTTGAAATTTTTCTCCGCTTTCGGTTGAAATTCTTCATAGAGACGGCTGAGATTGTAAGTTGAGGTATGGCCATCACTCCCTAGAAATGTATAAAAAGTTTTACATGCGATTTAAAACCTAATCATATGATATCCCTGCAATAAGTGCGCTATTAAATTTAGCTGTATAAGATTAAAATTGCTAAATATTAATAAGTCTGTTACGTACATATGATGTCCAGCTTGCTAGTTTCCTCGACAACTGTAGCCATAACCGGTTGCAAATCGTTAGGCAATTCAAAAAAATTTATGGACGTTTTGGCAACTGTTTTATCAATGCATTGAGAACAACGACATATACTGCGAAGCCATAATATATCCACCGTGAATTGTAAATCCAAAGCAGCATCGATTATTTTCATAAAACCATCATTTAGTAGCAATTGGAAGCTACTGTCCTCAGTATTTGTTGTATTTGCTTGATCTACATTAATAGTGTCAACACTGGATGAGACAATGTTTTCCTCATGAACCTCACAAACACTTATATTCCCTTCATTATAATCAGTGGTATCCTCCAAGCGGTCATTGCTTAATTCCATATTGTTTGATAGTTCATTTGTTTTTTCATTGTCTGCTTTAGTTTCTTCTTCCTCCTCCATATCTTCTTCTTCCCAGTCATCACAGTCACTTCCAACACCATAAGTCTCCATTTGAGTTTGCCGGCACTTGTCCAGTTCATTATGTTTTTTTAGATTCAAACTGGGTACGGCTATAAAATTCAACTTCTTTGATTGGGGATGATGGTAGTCTTCCACACGAAAATGACGACTACACACGAATTTTGTCCTTAAACTTACAAAGGGTGTCGCATAGAGTTTTGGATTATCAAATGCATCCACCCATATTTTACAACGGCCAGCACTTCTGGGAAATTTATGACATAGCTCATAACGATAACCACGACAATGCGGTAAATAGCACTTACGGTATATTGGTCTGCAAGAAATTATTTCAAAATAATTTAAAAGAATTTAAATGAATATTTAAATTTCTTACGCTTTTTCCGCGTTCATTTCTGTTGACAAATTTTGTTTTGTTCATGTGCACTCTGCTTTTTAAAGTTGACATGCAGAGTGGATTAATAACATTTTGTAGAGATGCCAGATTATGCATTGTATTAAAAACATTTATTAATAAAGCTGCAAAGTCTATTTAGTTCATCACGATTCTCATTCATAAAGACATATCATTGATTTACATTGGATTTAAATAGGCTTACTGTTGTCCTTTTCAGCGAAAGTTAAACCACAGTACAACAGCTAAACGCTTGTCTACCTTTGTTTATCCGATTATGAATATCATATTCGGGTTCACCCGCCTTGTTGATGCTGCCTACGTCTTAAAACCTAAGAGAGAGACAGGATAGTGACGCAAAAAGGGTAATGGGGAAAAGGAGAAAAGAGTTAGAAAAGTTTCTATACAAGATTGAGTAAAGCAGAGGAGGCAGTGCCCTCAATATGGCACTTTAATTAAGGCTAAAGAAAGTCTTCTCGATATCGATAAAAGATTAAATAAAGTGGTGAAGCTTATCAATGCTGTCTTTCCGATGAGACGAAGAAACCAACACCTCCGTTACTTAGTTCATTACGGGGCTTACCATTAAACTACAACTTCAACGCAGTATCCATTGTGAATTCTAAAGGTTCGCTGGCGCGATATCCTGAAATACCAAACAATGTGAGATTGTAAATGGTCCTTGTTATTCTTCCAACTTCTTGGAATTATCCTGTGACTGTTCTGGTATGCATAAAAAAATTTTTCCAATCGACTACAATAAAGTTCGATACAACTTGGTGAAAGCAAACCGATCGTTCGAAAATTCCAATGTACTGACGGACACTTGATGTTTAATTGAAAACTACTTACTCTTTGGCAATATAGGTATGATTTAATGAAATTAGTGGCGTAAAGAGGAATGCATTTTCGAGATTAAGGGTTTGCTATGCATAAAGCTAAGGTATTCTTCTGATAGCCCACCCAAAAAGCATTTTGCAGTCAGTCTGTTATGATATGTCGTTTGGCCTTGGAATATATAGCATTTCCAGATAAGATAGCTTAGCCTAGGCACAGAACCAACCTGGTTACCCAGTTTTGGGACAAGTTCTTCGCCAGGATTACATATTAATGACCTACTCTAACGTTGTTTAATGTAAGACGGCTCAAACAGCGCTTGAACTTGAAAATGGGTCAAGAGTGATTGAATTTTACTACTAAGCGGTCTAGTTAGTAACTAATCTAATCGAAGAACTTATTAAATAGAAACTACTAACTTCAAAAAATCTATTTGGAAAATATAATTAAAAGAAAACTTCAAAATTTATTGTATTCTTGAAAAAAATCCGAGAATGACTGACGTGCCTCCTCGAAAATCAATTTTTGATGGTGTTAAACATCGGGAAACGGTTTCCCGACGTACTACCATCTATTCTCAAAGTCTGCTTAAGGCTCAACATCGTTGTACCCTCGAAAGTTTAGACCATGAACCCGTAAATAGTTGTCATCTCTCCACACGCTATTATTTGCCTTTCAAAGAGCTGAGAATCGATAACAGTCTGCTACCACCAATAACTGTCCAGATAGAAACAGCTCAAAAATGGTTGACTTTACCTGGCATGAACGGTAAAATACACAAGTTTCCTTTGAAAACTATTTTGCCTAAAGTTCAAATGACTATAAAGGTGCCACCCAAACATTTGCCACGCGATGTGGAAGTGGACAGAAGAAGAAGAATTTACAATAAGGTGGATATTGAAAGTGAATTGGAGAAGGCGGGCCTCTACGCACAAGAACTCTTTCCCACCGAAGAGCAATATTGTATCTTAACTGAGAATGCTTTTAAACATTTTTTGCCGATAAGTTTTTTCGATGATACCGATTTTGATTGTCATTCGCATGAAGCTTGGCTAAAGCTGGGTGAAGTTGAGGGCGAGGGAAATTATCCTTTACCCGCCAAAGCCTTTTTACCATACAATAAAGGGTTAGTACAATACAAATGGCAAAATGCAGCCGTAACTGAATATAATGCCATCACACATCAATGGACGGCAATGGTTTTAGAGGATGAATGCGTTTATGAAGTGCCCAAAATACAAATAATGTTTCTGGCTGAAAATCCATTTATTTTTATAGAACGTTTAAGGCACGCCATCAAAATGCGCAATAAAGCGGAAAACCTTATAATGATGGAGTCATTGGTAGATTGTGTTTTATGGCAGGATCTTAATGAACATCATGTTTACAAGCATAAGCTAGTGGAGAAGTTAATGGCCAACGTGGAAACGGATGCGGCTTTTTATCATAGATTGAAAACCGATATTTATCTCGTGTATGAGCACCTGATGACCTGCTATGAATTTGAAAATCTTATTAGGCTTTTGCCTCATGATTTTCCCGAATATACAGCGGGAGCTTTACTAGAGTCTTTACCAAAAGCGCATCCATCGCTTAGAAACCACAACGAGAGGCAATTTGTTAAAAGCCTATGGATTGATATAGGCGACAGGAAAAGTAATGTCTTGAACTGGAGTCTGTTCTATACGGCCAAAGGTATAGAGGCCATGCGAAGAGTAGCTGCTGAATGTCAATATATAGAGACTTTATTCATATTCGTGTGCAATTTTGCTAAGCCAATGGGTTTGAATGAATTTCTTAATGCCCAGCAGCAACAGAGTACTACAGTAAGCAGCTATTTAAAACTACAGTGGCCTACAAAAGTCTCTTTTGGTATTATAAAAGCTTTGAGAGCTTTAGGCAAAGGTTGGCTGGATATTAGTCTCAATAATTATAAAGTCTATCAAATGTGTAAGATTTCACGTTTCATATTGCAAGTTAAGTTCCGTATGCAGGAATCTATCCAGGTTTTACTAGAGACATCCATAGAGACTTTTACATATTTTCTGGGGGAGCCGTGTAAAAAAATCCTAGCCCTCAATGCAGACTACCAATGGACAAGTGATTTTATTGTTACAGAATTTCCTTATGCCAAACCCATATTCTCAATGGTTTTGTCAATAACAGATGCCGAAGAGGTGGTATATTCCAATCAACCGGAAGAGTTTGCTCCGGCTATAAAGGAATTATTTAAAAAAGGTTTGGAGAAGACCAGTGGTGTACGGCAAATTGATGCGGAGTGCTTGTCTAATCTAAGATTTGCTAAGAATTTGTATATCCTTACGGTAGAATTAATAGAGGATTTATATTTGAAGTGTGATGCCCACCTACAGTTGTGTTATAAGAAAGCTATTTACCCCTTAAGGTCCTATGCCCATAAATATGATCGCTTTATAGAGTTCTACTTACTTAGCGTGCCCGTTTATATGGCCGATTATAAAGAAGCAAAAAAGCCTTCCATGGTAGTCAAAGCGGATATTTTGGAGCACAAACGCTGTAAAGAAGAAATGCGCGCAATTTTACCTGCCAGCATAATCATAGGGCCCTTTCTTGTTATAGTGGATCCCATGAAACAGTACATGATCAAGAAACGCATAGAAATTGTTAAAAAGATTTTCGAGTACTATATTGATCGCATGTATGATACGAATGAACAATTATTGGAACGTTGCTTGGAAATGTACCACAAAATCAATGAAAAACCCCAAAGCATTGAACATCTCTATAGTATACGTGATTTTGCTGTAGAGGTACCCGATTTGGTGGAACAGCTAAGAGCCGATACGCAAATCATGTGGATTGAATACGATATGCTGGATAGTTTCTTTTATAATTTACCCGATCATCAGTTTGCCATGAAATGGGAAGTTTATGCCTGGCCCAAAAATATTCTAGAGCGCCTCGGCACTTTAAGGGAAGAGCAAAAAATTGATATTGAAGAATTCAAAAGGCAGCATCTAAGTGAGTGCATTGGATTTGAAGAACGCTTGGAATCGTTGAATGACGAATTGCAACAGTTCTCTTTACAATTTAATCCCCAAAAGGTCATCGAAGTGGCAGTGGAGGTATGTTTGCATCGAAATTCCCAAACGAAATTACAAAATATCTTGATATCTGAATAATTTTTTTTTTTCAGATTAAAAAAACCTGGAAAATTATTATGGAGTTGAAAAAACTGGGCGAAACTTTATGTTATCGCCAGAAACTTTTCGAACTGGAAGATCTTTCTTTAGCCTTCCTCGATAATATTATTGAAGGTTTTTTGCCTTACAAAAATCTTTGGTATGCCTGTCAGGATTTGGTAAAATTGGAAGAGGCTACCTTGGGTAATCCCCTAGTAAACATTGATCTTGATGATGTTGCCAATGCCATGGATGTAATACGCAATTCTCTACACCAATCTTTAGAAGTTTTCAATGAGAAGCCTGAAATACAAGATGTTGCGCATTATTTCCTTGCACAACTTGACAATTTTATACCAAAATATCAGGCCATCAAGGATATGAGAAATGAGAATTGGATATTTCTCCACTGGCAGGAATTGGCAGCACGTTCGGGTCTTGAAATAAAATATTCCATGGCCATGAATTTCCAGTACTGTATACGCAAAGGTATTTTGGACCATTTGGACTTGGTACATGAGATTTCCGAAAAGGCTACCAATGAGGCAGACGCTATACGTGAAGCTTTCGAGGCGGAGGAACGGCGTAAGGAAGAGGAACGCCAAGCCTTGCTAATGCGCAAGGCTTTAAGAAAATGTCGACGAGATATTTTGTAAACCATTTATTAATTTATTCATTGGATAATTTTGTTAAATAAAAGCAGTTCTTTTGTTAATTGAGTAAAATTTTTGCATAATATTTGCGTTAGACAGGGTGGTTCAGGCGTTAATGCGTTCGAAAAAGAATTAAGATTGCCAATCACTTAGAGGATTCAATGCTTATTGTTGCGAATTACCACATAACCTGAGCCCTATTTTTCCTTTCTAGGTGATTTAGCTTACTCTTCCCTATACTATTTCAGATCTAAACTCGCTACCAATATTCAAGATGTATTGTAGGTCACGAATTCCCCTGATGAATATGGTGATATAATTGTCTTGAATTATCCTAACCATATCCCCAAGCTCATTTCTTCACTATCGGACTTAGGTTCAACACTGCTGTCCTCTTATACTAACATACGCTAGTATCTGTATCTTGCCTAACTCGCTTTTTCGATTTGTTCTGCCTGTCCAAACATTTGCCTCAACGGTCAATATCATGATCAGACCATCCTGATGCATATCCAGTGCATAATCGCTGAATTAGATCCCAAGGGTTTTTCTGAAAGCCTTATGTATATCTTAATGCATGTCTAGCCTTTTCTGAAATGCTTTCTATATGCGCAATCTTACCTGTCATTTTACTATCCAATGAATTCCCATCCAGTAGTCGAATATTTCTCAATTCAGAAAGTTTTTTCTTCTCGTAAATGGTACTACGGATCACGATTTTGCCCGATTATCCCTTACGACAATTTTGAAAATCGGTAGCGCAAAAAACCTTCCCTAGTAATTTAAAAAGATTCTGTCTGGCATCCTTGCACGCTATTGTAGTGTAAAAACGGCAAATAGTATCGTGTTTTTGTATCAAGCGGTTATAAGGGAATTGTTTTTATTTTCATGGAGTTTTATGCTTTAATTAACTAAAAATGAGCTTAAACAAGAGCATATTAAATGCCTCAAACTGCTGTAAGTGGAATTGTTTTCATATTGAAAGGGAAATTTTGTTAATTTTCGGGCGTTCATTGCAGCCACGTTTATAGAATCTGCCATTGAAGAGTCAACCATTAGCAGTCATGGTCAATTGAGTAAATTGGATTTAAGCAATATCGCCAATATTGATGCCACTATACAAAATACAAAATATTTAACGCGGAAGGAAGCTACCACACCAAATTTAAGTATTACCCTCGAACAGAAAGAAAGAGACATTTTAAGAAAAAATCGTGAAAACGGCCATTCAAATAACTCCATTATGGATATCTCGACCTTGGGTAATGGAACTCCCGAAAACAGCATGCAGCTTCAGCAATCTTATTCTACAAATAATACGAGTACTTTAAAGGATTTAAATAGCACCACTATTGAGGAAATTCCCATGGTCACTGAAATTATTGATGATGACGATGACGAAAAGAAGAGGGATCACCAAATAGTGGATGAAAGTGTTATACCAGTTGATGAAGAGGACGATGATGACGTGGAAGAAGTAACTTGCAAAGAGGATGATGACCGATCGCACTTTACTTTACAAAAAGAAATGTTTTCACATATACAAATCCCTAACACTTCAAAGGAAGCCAATGAAGTGCAACAAGAAGTTGTTGAAGAGGATGGTGACGAAGTGGAAGAAGTAACTTCCAAAGAGGATGATAACCGAACGCACTTTACTTCACAAAAAGAAATGTTTTCACATTTACAAACCCCTAACACTTTAAAGGAAGCCAATGAAGTGCAACAAGAACTACCACAAGATCAGGAAATGTCAGAAATATATATAGAACAGGTGGAAGATGAAAGTAAATTATTTCAATATCCCTTAATAGAATTGGGTAGAAGATTGTGGCCATCGACAGTGAATAAACAACATTATACTAAAGGCTGTCTTTGGTCACCCGATGGTACATGTTTATTGGTGCCAGTTCACCTAGATGGTATGCATGTAGTGGAATTGCCTACTGATTTATACACAGTAAACGAAATTAATGTTGAACGAAATCTCAGTGAATTAAGCTCGGCTGTGCATGTAAAAGAAGGAGGTACCGTATACGATTGCTGTTGGTATCCATATATGAATAGTTCAGATCCTGCTAGTTGCTGGTGAGTTTTTTCTTTTTAAAACAGCAACCTTAATGCATTAAAAACCACTATTACATACACTATCTATCAGATTATAGCGTTGTGATGTGGTGACTTTAATATACCTTTGATTTATTCTTAGTCCTTAAACAATCATTTCAAATTTGTTTGTTTATTTTATAAAAAAAGCTGGTTGGCTACGAGGCAACATGAGCCTGTCCACATGTGGGATGCTTTTACGGGCGAATTACGTTGTTCTTATCGTGGTTATGATGATGTAGACGAGGTAGAGTCAGCTATATCCATTATATTCAGTAATAATGGCGAAAAAGTTATTGGTGGCTATAAGAAAACCATTAAAATCTTTGATACAAACATGTAAGTACTGATTCCTATTGTGCCACTTTATTTTATGATAATTTTCCTTTTTTAATGTAAAGACCAGGTCGTGACTGTAATAGTATACCGGTGAAAAAGGGAGTTTCATGCTTTGCTTTAACTACAGAAAATGATAATTGTGTTACAGCAGGCACCTGGGCAGGTTATATACACCACTATGATTTGAGAGCACCAAAACTAGGGCCATTATTTACTTTGGGTGGCCATGATGGTGGCATAACCTGGCTTAAGTATACAGCTATACAAGACAACTGGTATTTGTTTAGTGGAGCCCGTATGGATAAAAAAATTATTCAATGGGATATGCGCAACTATACAGAACCTCTACAAGTATTTGAAAGAAATGTAGATACCAATCAAAGAATTTATTATGATCTAACTCCATTAAACACATGGTTGGCTTCAGGTGATACACAAGGTTTACTGAGAGTGTGGAATTTAGGCAATAAAAGTGATCATTTTGAGGTAATAATGGATAGAATAAATTGTTTCTGTAAATTCTTTTAATATTCGTTTTTAATTTCAGCTACCTTTACATCAGGATTGTTGTAATGGCGTTAGTTTCCATCCTACACTACCTATAATTTCAACCACTTCGGGTCAATATCATTTTGCAGATGCCAGTGACACGGATGAAACAACGGAAAAGATTATTGATTATGAAAATTCTTTACTGTTTCTATGGTATGGCCCATCGGGTGCAAGTGGAGTGGAAGTTTCAGAGCATAAGGAAAAATGCATGTTGCAGGAGTTAAAATTATAAAGAAAATATTGTTTATAATTTCATTATATCATTATCATTATATATATATATCTGTCACCATAATTTAAGTTTCATCTTATTCTTTAAATATTATTTGTGAACCTTATGTCTTTTTATCTTTGCAATAAATTGATTTGCAATCACAAGACAGATTACAAAAATGTCTATATATGCCGTAAATTGTTTAAAGATATTGATATATATATATATATATATATATATATAGCATGCTATATAAAATCAGTTATAGAAGGTTTGTAGGTGTTGTGTAGATAATTAAAGTTATATTTACAATCATATTATTTACATAGAACATGAACTAACCACTTGTTATTACTAGCTTTTAAGTCAGATCAGTAAGCTTTGTAATTATTATTATTATTATTTTTTTTTTTTATTTTAAATTTTTTTTAACCGATTACTGTATTGTTCTTGGTCTCTGATAATGGTTGGATTAATTTCTTTACTTGATAATTGCATATTAAAATTAAAAAGTTGAAAATGAGTGATTTAGAAGAAACAGAACTTAGTGGAACAATAAGAAGTATAGGAAAATATGCCAACATTTCAAAAAATGTGAAACTAATGATTATAAAATTGTATGAGGAGGGGAATACCATCGCGGAAGTATCTCGTATAACGTCAGTAAATATAAACACCACTAAAACTATTATTTCGCGATATAAAAAAAATGACTGCAAACTAGTGGAACTTCCTCGTGGAAAAAATAGGCAAAAAAAATAATTCCCCAAATCCTGGAAAAAATTGAGACGATTGTGGAGAGTGAGCCGGGAATAACTTTGAGAAATATTCGCAAAAAGTTATTTGAACAATTTAATGTAGGCTTGCATTGTCTACAATTTTCAACGGATTAAAATAACTTAGAATAACGCTGAAAATGGCTTCCATCGAAATGGACCGTATGAATAGCGCATGCCTCAAAATTTGCAATTTGTTCTCCTCAACAAAAAGAAATAATGATTTTTATAGATGAGTGCGGGTTTAACTTACATTTACGGCGTTCACAAGCACGTGCTAAGGTAGATGAAAAAGCTCATGTTGTTGTGCCAACCGTAAGGGGAAGGAACGTTATTTTAATTGCTGCGATAAATAATGCTGGTGTTGTTTACCATAAAGTTTTTTCCCTTTCCACTGTAAATTCAGCCCGTTTGCAAATATTTCTTAGGGAGCTCCTGGATAAAATTGAAAGCAGCCCAGAGTTACAAAATTCAGTTTTAATTATGGATAATGCCAGAATCCATAAAATCCAGGAAATTCGAAATATGGTGGATAATAGTGACTGTACACTTAAATTTTTACCACCTTCTCCTATGTTGAACCCGATAAAGAAAAAACATTTTCTAAGATAAAATTCCACGCCTGATCATTATTAAGTGACATTACCACAGAGCATAACATAGTAAGTGTAATTGAGGAAAGTGTCGCACAAATTAATCAAAATGATTGTGCGAACTATGTTACGGATATGATCATGACAATTCCTAAAGCGGTCAATGGACAAACTCTTCATTAATTTTAACAAGTGTTATATAAAAATGAATATGTTTGTTTTCTATTAAATTCTATAACTGGTTTTCATTTATTTTGAAAAAGGTTTCGTTTAATTTAAAAAGAGTTTCGTTTAATCTGAAAAAGTTTCGTTCATTTTGAAAAAGGTTTCATTTAGACATTTTTGTAATCTGTCGTGATTGAAAATCAATTTATTGCAAAGATAAAAAGACATAAGGTTCACAAATTTAAAGAATAAAATGAAACTTAAATTTTGGTGACAGAAAGGGAATTCATTTGTCAGAGAGGAGGGACATTAATCGACTTTAAATGCTGTAACGTTTGAAAAGATATGGAACCGAGTTTTTCAATGCCATGTTCATTCGATGATGGGATTATTTATAGATTTAAATACTTTCTTTGTGTCCAAAGAGTATGGAAGGCTTTCGAGGTCAAGGGTTATAATAATAGAACAATTTCTACAGAACATAAGCGTAGTCGTAAAAAGGCAGTGTGGCACAAGAATTTGTCCTAGATGATAATTTCATTGTAAATGATACGATACGTATGTTATTGAGCGTACAAAAAAATCTTGACAACATTGTAAGCGACCGAATTTCCCAAGTTTATGCAGAGGGTAAAGAGAAAAATCTTAACTTGCCCTTAAGTGAACTATTGTTGACAAAATAGAAATGGACCCCTATGTTGAGCCTTTCCTTAGGGGCTAATGTTTACCAATTTGCCGGCATATTTTGCCCACTTACTGAATAAATAGTATTACCAAGTCATGACAGGCTACTAGAACACTTTTAATTGAGGGAAAAAACTTTAATAAAACATTTATCTTATTTACTACTATTTTGCAAATATTTTCATAATTTACGAAAAGTTTATTGGCATTATCAATTCATTATTTTTGTTGTTTTTGTCTTTTTAAACTTCTCAGCAAGAATATTACAAAATTTTTTAACTTAAAATCAAAGAAACACAAAATGCACGGAGGCACTGCACTGTAAAAGAACTAAATTAAGTATAAAATAAAATTTATCGGAATACTTTGAGCACATCCTTAGGAAGCTCTCACACGATTGCGTGATATGTTAGCTTAAAACCTTTTTAAAAACTCTTCAGCACAAGTTCGGGCACGAGCATTGACAGCCAATTTCATTTCGCTGATCTCCTTATCGATTTCCTCCATGAAGCTGATAACAAAATCAACTAATTTGTGTTTGTACATTTGTTCCGTGTGGAAATTAGTGATCAAAAAACTAATATCGTAGCCATCAATGGGTTTACGTCGCAATATGATAAATGATTCGGCGCGTCGCATCATGAAACGGGTGAATTTGTGGCAAAGGATCTTCTCAATTTCATCGGCCTGCTTGACGGCAATACTGACACGCACCGAATTAATGGAGGGCTCTATAAGGACGCGTTCTCTTTCGTTGCGGGATATAACGACGGGTGTTAAAATCAATTCCTTGCTGGAGCATACCTCTACTTCGGGTTTATTGTGTCTCTCCACCACTTGAGAGGGAAAGTCTTGTAGGCACATCGCCGCTGTTAGGGAATGGCGTACAGCAGTCAAATAGGGTTTCAGTGTAGCAGCCATCGTAGTTAATTATTGTTTTTCTTAATAGACGGTAATAATTTGTGTAGTTTTTTTAAAATTTTATAACGATGTTTATAAAAATGAATCACTTTTTGGCTTTTTTATCAGAAAAAATTAGCAAAACACCACCCAAACTGACAAATGAATGATTGAATTGTCAAAATAATGACGACAACACAGGGTGGTATTGATAATGATAAAATAATGGTTTTTATTAAGCAAAGAGTTGCCAGATTTAAATAGTTAAAATAGTAGTTAAATACTGCTGTTTCATTTAGGGACCTATTTTTCTACTTATTGGAACGACAACTTAAAATGATATTACAGGACAGAAATATTGTTGAAGTGAGATTGATTTCGGCTTTTAATTTAGGTTGGAAGGGTGGTGTACCACTCTATTAACAGAGATATGTCTTCAGTCAGACATTCATTGGTCCATAGACAATAAAACTGAGTCGGCTCCAAATGCACATAATGCCCTACAGGTACCTTACGCTCCCCGCCAGTCAATCCCATTTACAATTCCTATTAAGTCCTCCAGCTGTTTTACTATCCTTCAGAACCACCAGTTCCTCAACAAATCGACTACCTAACCATTGTTGACTACGTAACTGCAGATAAGGACAATGACACAAAATATATTCTACTGTTCCTTCTGAGTCTTTAAATAACCTACACATTAGAAATATCCCTATTTCATGAGGCCTTTTAAAGAGGCCATGTCCCGTTATGACTCCTAATAATAATAGCTCTCATTTCCCACATACTCATGTTTAAGGTTAGATTCTTACCTATGGAATTGAATTCCTTAATAATTTAAAAAAGAAACGTATGAGTGGTTTAACCGATCTCTCTCCTGGCATTTTGGAAGGAAATGGTGTAGCGACCGACGTGTAAATCCAGTTTACAATACATGGTCTGGGAATTTTAGCACTTGTAGTTTGCATTAAAATCCTCTAATCCTCTCCTGACTATTATGTATCCAAGACAACATTGAGTCGAGTATAGATCATAAATAGGCGACCTAAACCCCACTACCTCTTAGAGAATGAAAGCATTTCTGTCTTGTTCGGGTTAATCCCGGAACCATTGGATCGAGACCATGAGAGCAGACCTATCAGTGCCGTATGCATGACCTAATGGTAGACCGGAAGTTTCCTTTCCTTGCTTCGTCTTAATACTACATTAAATACAAGTCTACAGTGAGCTGTATATATCGCGGTTTCACATCGCCCTTTGAGAGGCCTATTCCCTTATATATTCTTTATCCTATAGGCTTTAGGTTAATCTATTCAATTTTGTTATTACATTTCGTTGCAAAACATTTAAGGAAGGTTGCAGCTCTTTCCTCTATTCATTAGATCCCGAAATCCTTTAATGAACTCTTAGGTTAGTCTTTCATTATCCTAACCATAGACTCCAAAGTTGTGGTTTTCCACACTATGTAGAACGAATTTAAATCCAAGAGAACTTCCAGCGCCGTTGTAGGACTGGTTCTTATGGAGCTTATTATACTAACACGCGCTAGTCTCTGTAACTTATCCAACTCCATTTGAACTGTTTTCAGATATTGTTTGTCCTCTCAGACAAAGATCACACTATTGGTTTTATACATTCAGTGCATAATTTCTAGGTTCCATGCCCAGTACTTCCCTTCAAGCTTGCTACCTATCATGTCAACTTCCTATCCACTGATGCTCTTAAATACAATCTACTATGTTGTCCCATCTAAGAACCAAATATTGTTCCATTCGGTCTTGCCTTACACTCGGGCCCACTGTCATGCGCCATCGATATACAATCTCAAAACCTATTTGAATGACAATCACGAACTTATAATAATATAATATAATTATTGTCTTTGAAGTAAATTTTTACAATTTTGAAGCGTTGTTTTGGCAGTGAAAGATTCATGATGACTTGTGGAACCTTACCGAAAAGACATGTCAACACACTTTGACGTTCTCAGCTGACAAACCGATAGTTATCGATATCCTAGTTCCCACCTAGCAGCTAAAAGCTTCGAGATTTAAAGCTTTATTTATAACAGAAGCTACAATTTTTCAAGGGTAATGAATAATTACCCTTATTTATTGAAAAATCTCATTCTATATTTGATTTCAAAATTTTTTTCTCTATCCAGCAGATTTCTTTACTACTCCCTCTGATTTCTTGGAATCCACTGTAAATAATTACTTTGTGTAGCCGCTTCATATTCTTGGGCTAAACAATCAATCACATCTCGAGAGTTATCCAATTCCGTTAGATCATCTTTAAATATATCCTCACGACGAAATTGATCCAAAAAGGCACCTCGCTTACGCAGTTTATCGTATTGAGCCAAAGCACGTGTAAATAAAGAACTTATGCCGGTATGATTGGCCATCATAAGACCCGAAACCTTATGATTGCTTTGAACATAAGGAGAGCTACGTGATAAAGCAACTTGTATGCTGGCAGGGCCCCAAGGTATAAACTGAGCTAATTTACGTTCACGTATGCGTTGCAAGGACTTGTGGACCTGTGTCGGATCGACTTCGCCCTATGAAAATATTAAAAGTTCGATTAGTTGAAAAAGTTATCTGTTTGGTCGACAACTGATTACCTGTATTATATTCAATATAGAGATGTAACAGTGATGATTAGTTTTATCGGGGCCAGAGGAAACCATCATATTTTTAGGCTGCAATAAACGTCGCATAACATCCAATACCGTTGTTTTGCGTATATTAACATTGGGCTTAAATAATGATTCACTATTAAACCCTAAAGATATATATTTTAGATCGACTTAGACTTACATCATTATCTGTCGTCAGGGGCGTATAACCTGTCATTAGAAAATGCAATTGTGGTGTGGGTATTAAAGGCGCTGTCAAGCCTATCAAATTATTATTCATATACGAGGGATAACGTAGGGTAGTGGTACTAACTGACATTATGGTCGATACCAAAGCGTTGATCTGTGTAAAGGTGGGGTTTTCAATATGTAAACGATCCGATGCTATACGATTTAAAGCCGTATTATCCAATACCACTACACAATCCGCACAATTTGTTAACCGTTTTAAGGTTAATACCGAATTGTATGGTTGTACTACCACATCACTGATTTCATCTTGATTGGGGAAAACGCTATAGGTTTGTAGTAATTTCTTGGGAAAACGATCAGCTAAACGTTCTAACATATAGGAACCCATACCCGAACCTGTGCCACCAGCTATGGAGTGACATAAAACAAAACCCTCCAAAGAATCACTGCCATCTGCTTCACGATCGATTATATCGAAAACTTCCTCTTGCAATTTTTCACCTTGACTAAAGCCAGAGGCCCAATTGTTACCAGCACCGCCGCCGTGCTTAGAGAGGTAGACGTTTTCAGGGTTGTAAAGCTGAAATTAAAAAAAGAAGTCGGTTTTGAATTTTTTCATGAATTTTTCGCAATTGTAGGAAATCCATTAAAACTCTTGAACCGAATCGGATCTGTCTCTGATGGGTTCCGAGTGATATACGTGGAAATGAGATGGCAGATATTCTTGCCAGATTGGGTTCACATTCTGTGAGCGACTTGCTGGTTAGTCCTAGTTTTTTAATCGGCTACTTCTATTGACTTATTTAGAGATAAGAAAGTAAAGGGGGAGCAAAAGCATTGGGAGGATAGACCGGCTTGCTTTTGGAGTTGGGTAAATTCAGCGTGAGACTGATTGCTAGATTTCTTGCGAGGCCTTGCAAGTTTAGGCTGCTTACAAGAATCTGGAATAGATTGCGGCCGTACTATTTCATGGCCTGTTGCGGAGAGTAGGAGTTGGAAACCATAGAACACTTCGTATGTAACTGTCTAGCCTTTGGTTGTATGAGATTGAAAACGCCTAGCAGAGGATTCTTTGATGGTTTGCACACTTAGTGCGAAGCCGGCATAAGGACTCTCCTGTAATTTATAATTGGATTAGGCTGGTTGAGGGATTCTTACTCATCTTCGGATGTCCATTTTTCCATTATCTGGTTTCTAGTTTCTACCTCCGCGTTGATGTCCTTTTCTTGTATTTTCTTACTTCTCTTTCTTTTTTTCTAGTTTTTATCTTCTTCCGTAGGGCTCATCACAATGGCTTCAATAGCCACCGAGAGAAATTGTAGTTGCCATTATGGCAGTACACGTCTTTAAACCCCACCTTACTTAACCTTACTTTATTTTATCTTTTCCTTTCCTTTTTTCCACTCCTTCGCTCTGATAATACCAGGCTTTTATAATTTTGTCTTGTTTTTCTTTTCATCTTAATTCCTGAAAGGATTTTTTAATGGATCAACAACTGGAACTCGGTGAAAGTCATGCTGCTACTAATTCAGCAGCTTAACCTATCAATAGACACATTACGTTACCCAAAGAAGACGCTTTGACCTTTTATGCACTACATGAATGCCTAACCATCCCTGTACAATTATCAGTGCAACTCCTGCAGAATGTGATACTCGCTAAACCCTCTCCGCTGGCCCTCCGATTGAATCTCGCTCAAATATACCCCCAATAAAAAGGGGCAAACCGAAAACCATAGAAAACCTATATCTGTAGCCTGTATTTATAATTCCAAGTCGAAGAGGTCACTGTCAAAGATATCCTCAAGTGTAATAGAATATAATCCATCGCGTTGAATCGACTAGTTCTCTGCGGTTATGACAGATATTTTCAATAACTTAAGGTCTTGAGACACATTAAATTTTTAGAGATTCACTTAAGCTTTTAAGAATCACACGCCTAATTATTAGGTAAGCTCTTGAACATGTTTAAAAAGTCAAGAGACTGTCGAAAACATCATCTTTTTTGGTTTAAACCATGCCCTTACCTTTGCATATGTCGATGTCATTATGGTGTTAATGACACGCGGTTCTAAATCCAAAAGTACAGCCCTTGGTATATAATGATTATCATCGGCCTGATAGAAAAATACATCCTTACGATCTATACCATCTGTAGCGAATTCCTCCAAGAGACCAGTAGGCGATATGCCATGTTCCAGGCATAAACGTTTCCAAAACTCGAAACCAACTACAAAAATTATTTTTTTTTTATAAAAATTTGTTTAAAGTATAGAAAGAAAATATGCACTTTGATTTCCGCACTGGCCCAATTGTAAAGTAATTATTTCACTTGGCATAATTAATTTTAAATATTTTTTAACAACAATTAAAAAATACAAAAATTAATGCGTATGTAACAATTAAGTTATTAACATTAACAGTTAGAAATTAACCCATAAGCGATTGGTTTTTAAAAATATAAAAATAAACATTAAAATTAACGGTAGTTGAGTAAAAAATTAAGATTTATAAAAATTATTGAACAAAAATGCCTCATTGTCGTTTAAATGGTTAATTAAGAATGTTGTAAATGAGTTCGAAAAAAATTAAAAGTGATGCCAGATCGAAATCAAGGATTGCAAAAGGGCAATTTTCTCCAGTCATTCTCCAGTAAGCATAATATGGGTAGGTACTTATCACAATGTGATCGGAATTAAGTCAACGAATACTTTAGCTAATGGAGCTAAAGAACTACAGAACATAAGGCCATTAAAAATCAGGTTAAAAAAGTTGGATAAAAAAGTCTATCAGACTATTGTGGAACAATGCCAGAACAAGAGGCGATTCTGAACAGACTAAAAAAATTCGACTAAAGTGTCCTTACAGGACATTGCAACTTACATGTATGTACATCTAAACCCTATAACCGTGACAAAGACTAAACAATGAAGGGTATGAGGAGAGCATATCGAAACGATTGAGCACTTTTCATATCATTCTTAAGCTTGATATTCCAATATTTTTCCGAAGAGAGATGTGGGCAAGAACAAGTTAAGGAATTATGTTTAGAATACAGACTTAGATTAGGTTAGCTTAGGTTAGTTTGATGTTTACAGGCAAGTTCATTCGGAATCCCTTATGGCCCATTGTGATCCCATTTTCCGTTAACGATGGATTCGAACCAACCCGAGCTCCGAATGAAACCAGCCAGTTTATTTAGTGGCACTTTTGCCAACATGTGCATATCTTCAAACGTTCTGTCACAAAAAAACCTATGACGTCTGTTTTGAAGAGCAGGGCACTCACATGAAAGGTGTTGTATCGATCTTTCATATCTTGGTAGTTTTTGCAGTAACCCTAGTGGGGCAGACCGAACTTGTCCACGAAAATACCTATAGAATTTCTATTGGAGTGCGAACAGTTCTCTTGACGAACTCAAGTAGTTCTCTGGTTTTCCTGCTGTCCACTGCTGGACACAGTAGTTTTGAAATTCGGCAACTAGGATTGTTGGACTCCACATGGTTTGCTGAATTCTAAGCTGCATTTTCCAAATTAAAAAGGGGCGTATATCCCCTCTATAGTCTATTCCTCAGATATCTCCGATCTCTTACACGCCAGTATGTCCACCTTTTCGTTTCCCTCTATGCCGCAGTGAACCGGAACTCAGTAGATACGGGTGTTGTATCGACCTATACAGTGTAGAGAGCCTAGGCAGCTCCTGACGCCGTTTGATTTGACAAGAGGAGATCCCAGCGCCTTGATTGCTGCTTTACCGTCCACAGATATGATCCAGTTCGAAGGAGGTAGGTTGCGAATACAGACTTACTAGAGATAATACACACATAATTGGTCATTACAACCCTTCAGACAGTATTACAACCTAGTTTCTCACATCACTTATGTTGTGTGTGTTAATTTTATACATAAGTGGTGGGACCTACAGTTTAAAGTCGACTACGAACGACAGATTTTTGAGAAACTTTTCATGGCAATTTTATTTTATTTTCAGAGTTTTTGCTAGAAATCTGCTGAGAGAAAGTCGCCGAAGAAATACTTTTTGTATTTTGTTTTGATGTCTGGCCTGGGTCTCGAACCCTGGCTTTACGTCTAATAAGCCAACACACTACCTACTAGACTACGGCGACTACTAGAGATAATATGGTTGCTAATTTACTTATTTAATTGTTCATTACAACACTTTAGTTAGGATTAGATCTAGCTTTTCAAACCGCCCATGTTGCGTATATTAATTTCAATAATGGGTGACTATGATGATGATTTAAAATCGACATCTAACGACAGATTTTTGAGACATTTTTAATGACAAATTTTATTAATTCTCAGAGTTTTTGTCAAAAGACTGCTGATAGAAGGTCGCTGAGGAAATATCATCTATTTCAGCCCATAGTGCAATCTTTTTGTACATATATGTATGTTATATACAAATATTCTACTCCCAGTCTTATTTTAGTCTAACCCACTTAAAATATAACATTTCATATAAAATATTTACAATAATTTAAATAATAAAACAAATAAATCTTAATCACACGTATATGGTATAAAACCATATTTGTTAATGATAATGAACATCTTTTTCATCATTTTGAATGTTAAAAATAAAGAAAAAATATTGTTTAGTTCTGAAAAACGTAGAAAAAACAACAAAACAAAACAAGAACATTTCCATAAATAATGAGATCAAATTGTTGGCAAATTGTTGTTTAACATTTAAATAAATTGTCATTTTATTATAATTTATGAATTTTTGTTTATTATAAACAAATGTTTAGCTACAGTATAACAAACATTGTATTTGGCATCTGTAATGGAGCACTCCTTTTTTGATTGAATTGAGGGAAATTACAATGACAACTTAGGTATTTAGAGTACCCTACTAACCTCAATTTCAGTAGGCAATAATTGTAAAAGACAAACACAGGACAAGTGTAATAAAAGGACCCATTTACATCGCTATAGAGGACCAGATTAGATAGGTACGCTAGTTCCAATAGGCGTACCTATTCCGTCTTGCTAAAAATCTAGCTTACTTGAATTCAATTAAGTCCTATTGTAAGACTAAGCACGTAATGCCAATAAATTCTGTGTGTACGAGAATTATGTTCTTTCTCGTTATTCATTTTCCTCAAATGTCATTATAAGGTAATCCCAGCATCCGCACACATGTATTCAGAGTCCTGTGTCTTGTTACAAATGCTCTAAGCTGTAATCAACTTGAATAAAAGACTCACACTTCCATTATTTCTCGTAAGAGCTGGACTGAACTGTTTGAATTCCAAAATTTTGAAAATTAATATCCAGGCATTATAATTGAACATTAGCAGATCATTGACAGATTCCAACTAAAGTCATTAATTAGGTTTACAGTAATCCCTAGATTTACGTCGCAGCTGGTTCCAAAAAAAGGCGACGTAAATCGAATGACGACGCAAATTGAAGTTAGAGGGAACAAAAAATTTGATGACGTAAATCGAAACAACGTTTACTCTAGTTTAGACGACGTGTACTTGCCATTAGGATAAGTACAATCCATACATAACATACATAATTGGCCATTACAATCCTTCAGTCAGGATTACGGCCTAGCTTCTCATACCACTGATGTTGTGTGTGTTAATTTTACAGTTTAAAGTCGATTCCAAACGACAGATTTTTGAGAAACTTTTCATGGCAATTTTATTTACTCTCAGAGTTTTTTTGAAATCTGCTGAGAATTAGTCGCCGAAGAAATATTTTTTCATATTTCGTTTTGATGTCCGACCTGGATGTCCGAGCCTTACGTCTAATAAGCCAGCACACTGCCTACTAGACTACGGCGACTTCAGTAAGTCGGAGGTCAAATTGACCCATTGTAATACGTCCTAAAGAAGAGAGAGGATAATAAAGGAAATGGAAAGGAAAGGAAAGGGAGAATAAGGAGAAATAACACGTTCCACAAACACAGAAGAGAGCGTGACTACACCTTTGAAGCCCTAGCAATTCTCAACCAGTTCAAATTATTAATGAATCTGTGGAATGCCTTAATGTCGGCACTTGAAAAAGAGTTCAAATCCTTGAAGAAGCCCCTGTCCAGGGTCCTTACCCTCAACCTAATAAGGGCTGAACAGTTACAGAGAAGGTGTTCGGAAGTTTTCATCTCTTCCTCGTTGCTGGGATCTATTCCAGATCCTTGTCAGCGATCTAATCTCGCAGTGCCCTGTAGTAAAACCAATAACTAACCTCAGACTGGCCTTATCTAAGCTCAGCAACAAAACCTAATCTCATGGAGTGGACCATGCAACTGCTAGCTGCAGGGAAATAAATGTATTGAATTTATGAGCACGATCCACTAAACTAGCAACGGCACCTAATTTTTATTTTCTTGGTATCGTACAAATAATGTTTTTTTTTAATTTCTGATATATTGGTTGATAGACTTCTTATTACCACATTTCTTTATGAATTTGATTTATTTCAGCTTATTATGGAGCACAATTTCTTTTGTTCAAATGATCTTTAACCTATGCCGGCGACTATACAAATCTAATAAACGTAAGCGTTACAAATTAGTTCGCTTTTACTTTATAGTATTTATATACAATATACAGTGGGCGTCAAATTAAGATAAACACCTTATCAATAATAATATATTCTTTAATTCATTATTACTTGAAGTAAAAATAATTGTAAAAAATAAAATAGAACAAAAACTCCAAACATTTCTTAAATAATATAGGGTGTTTACTTTCATTTGATGCTCACTGTATGTGTTGATTTGCTCTCAAAACCTTATTTGTGTGGCCAAGATGACTTCTAGTATTTAACAGAAACACAATCTCAAATTAAGTTCCTGGTTTTCAATCGCTCACTTATAAATGCTACAATTCCAGTTTATCTTGAGTCACAATGTCCCATTTACCGCTCCTATATTTCGTTTAAGCTTCCAACTCCTGCTCTAACAGTAAATCATTTTTTCTTTTTCTTTTTTATGAATTTGTTTTTGGTTTTGGATACAAACCAAATCTATAACAAATAACTTTTAAACAATTGTGATGAAATATTTTCACAATCTTTTCGTATGTCTGTCTGTCTGCCTGTCAGTCTGCCTTTTAGTTTTGTTTTCTTAAAAGAAGTCATGTTTCTGGTTTTCTAAAGGCAAGAAAACCGCATTTAACCGTTGCAAAAAGTCGCTTTTTTTCTTCTTTGTGTTTTCATTACCATTTTTGGTGTCAAAGATAAACGTGATACTATTTTAAGTTTGTTTTTTTGTTATTGTTTTATTTATTTAAGTTGGAAAAAAATCTGAGAAAAAAAAAACTGTTGAAAAAATCTTTTCAGAAAAAAATTAAATCTTAAAACAACAAAAAAGCAAAAATATTAAGCAATTAAAACCATGAGTCTCATCACAAACTTAATGCCAAAAATGTTGCAAAAAGAAACTCGATTACAAAAAAAAAAAAACAAATCACAATAGAGTTACAGAATAGATGCTACTTGTTATTCGTCAAATCTACACTTCATTTGAACAATAACAACAACAACAAAATACAATTACAATTGTGTCATTGTGACACTTTATGTTGTCATCAACTGAAATCATACAGACACCTTAATAATAGAAAGACAAGAATTTACCAACTGCACCTTAAAAAATAAATTTTTCTTAAAAACAATACAAAAGAAAAAATTATTTTTTTAAATTTTTAGTTTTAAAACTACAATAAAGGTCTTACGGTTTATAATATAGGGTGGCTTTTTAAGAGATTGAAAACTTAAAATGATAATACAATAAAGAAATTTTTGTCGTATGGATGGATATGAAAGCTTAGGTGGCAATACCACTTGGGAAAGAATAGAAATCAATAAACAAAGTTCTTCACCTTACCACTGTATTCAATAACACAAGACGGTGTTATTTCCATGCAAATGGGAAAACTACCAGGCAAGCTTGTGAGGAAAGGTTCTTTCACGCCGCAGATATGATCAGAGCCTCCTGCGTGGGAGAGCATGTTTGGTAAAGTATGCAAAGGAAAATAAAGAGAGGCAAAAAATCGTACGAAACCAATAGGATTTGAGAAAATCAAAAGTTTTGTTGGAAGATTACAATAACAGAAGAAATGAATAAAATCGGTGTTTTAACAGGGCAGGGTGCACTTATTCAGAAATCCTAAGTTTTCTAAGCGAAAATCTCATTCAATTGTATTTTCGACGTCTATATATTATTATATATTGAAGTCGCCGTAGTCTAGTAGGTAGTGTGTTGGCTTATTAGACGTAAAGTCAGGGTTCGAACTCCAGGCCAGACATCAAAACAAAATACAAAAAGTATTTCTTCGGCGACTTTCTCTCAGCAGATTTATGACAAAAAATCTGAGAGTAAATAAAAATGTCATTCGCAGTCAACTTTAAACTGTAGGCCCCGCTACTGATGTATAAAATTAACACACACAATATAAGTCGTGTGAGAAACTAGGTCGCAATCGTGACTGAAGGGTTGTAATAACCAATTATGTATGTATGTATGTATATCTTATTAAAACGTACACTATTAATAGAGTTCTGTAAAGGTCGAAACAAATCACCAGCTAAAGGCACAAGATTTGGACAATATGGTAAATGCATCAAACTTCAAAGTCAAAATCTCTCTGTTGAGAGTTCAAAAACGTGGGCGGTCTAGTAATGACCTGATGAAGCACATAACACTTTTGCTCATTTCAATTGAATTTCTTGCTTCAATTTTGTTAATTCTTGACAGTAAAGACCAGACGCCGTAATTGCCATGAAAAGTTTCTCAAAAATTGTGACTCAGGGGTTTTAATGAAACGAAAAAAACGAAAGACTTAAGCAACAAACTTTTAAATTTTCAATTACAATCACACATTAACTTAGTTAGGGCCATTATTACAACCTTAGCTAAAGTTGGGTTTAGTTAAAGGTAACTTTAGCTAAAGTGAACTTTAAAGTCAGCTTTAAGTTATTTTCGTTATTACAACCTAATGATAGAATAAAGTTAATTTTATTAAAAATATGGCAGCGCAGGAACAATGTCGATAATATTGCTCAATGGAATAAGTTTTTTTAAACGCAGTGGCAACGACGGCCTTCTGTATTTTGTTGTATTTGCTCATTTTGTTTATATTTGAAGTTGCCATATTGAAAGTAATATCATATTATATATTACTTCAAAGTTCAAACATAAACTTAACTTTAAAAGTTACCACTGGGATGATATTCCCTTTAGCTTAACGCTCACTTCTAGCTTATTGTCCACTTATAATAAAGAAAAACAATTTATCTGCCCTGTTGTAATATTGGCCCTTAAACTAAAGATACGACTTAAACTAACGATAATTAAATAAACATTTTTCTGATTTTTTATTTAATATTCCGAATAACTTCTTTCGATAAAAACAAACAATAATTTTTTTATTAATAATATACAGTGCCCTGTGGGCTCAGGGTGTACCTATTCAGAATGAAGGTAGTCTCGAGCCCAACATATGGATCCTGTGGTGATGAGTACGAATCATCCGAACATATTCTTGGAATTTGTGGGGCATTAATGCAGACCAGAAAGTAACATCTGGGTGCATATCAAATTATAGGGATACCAAATAAAATTTGAGTGAAGTACAATATATTGTAGGATTGCAGTACTCTTCACCTCTTTACGACGATAATAATAATAGTCCATGTCGATGAAATTGTGCTCCAAAATACATAATTTATGCGAGTTGTTTTCATCGTTCAGACACTATGTATACATAATGGTTGTCATAATACGGCATATAATACTTTAACTTGTCGAACTAAAGTTACCACTATCGTTATCTTATACGGCAACTGGCGATTTGATGAGATAAGTTTGCAAAGCACTTGTTTACATTTCAATTAGCCCCAAATTATGTTATGCTTGAGCCTACCTAAAGCTTTTTATAATCAATAAGGCACTGGTATAGGGACGAACACAATATCCACCGTGAGACATATGCTGTTTACATGATCAAAAGCTGATTTGAAGGGTCAGAATTGTGTTTGTTTTACCCTAATGCTGATGTAATATCACAGTTATCTTAGCTGCATAATGAGTGCACTACCACACCACAACACACCTTCAACTGGTTTATTAGCTCAGATTAAAATTTCCAAAAAATTCGGAAGAAAGAGTGAATTGTCCAAGCAATAATGAGTGCACTACCATACCATTACCACTACTACCACACCACTATCACACCGTCAACTGGTTCATTAGCTCAGTTCCCAATTTCCTAAAAATTCTAAAGAAAGAGAGAATTATCCTGTCAGTAATGAGTGCATCGGTCCTGATCGGTGTTGATTCGCAATTCCATCCACACCAGGTAATTTAGCAGATTTTGACTATCAATGGAGTTAACAACTTCATCCAATGTAAGACATGGAAAATATATGTGTGTCTGGATCATCTCTGTGTTCATCACACCCAAAGTTTACCATAGGGTTATTCGATTATGTGTAATGCTTTTCGAATTTATATGACAGAGACCACGTTCTCTGAAACATCATTTCGTTCTCTTCAATCATTATTTCATCATTTCCAACATGAGGATAAGATTAGATAGGGCAGAACTTATCGCCTGATGACTTAATGAATAAATATTCGTGTTGTTTTTAATCTATTGTATTACATAAGTGATGAAATTTATCTATCTTTCGGCAACCATAATAACGTTGATTGTTCATAATCCATAATCCGTTTCGCATTTGGTATTAAAACTTAATAACTTAATTAAATTTTATTTTTAATTTAAACTTACGTTGAAATTGTTTTTGAAGAAAAAAAAATTTAAGCTTTTATATAAACATTTCATTACATTATAAAATAAATCTCCTTTTCCAATTATTTTTTATTAATAATTCCCACAAATTCTTCTTTACCACACCTTAAATCGTTTCTTTTTTTTTCGGTTTCACGAAATTATGTTCTGCTTCTACACCAGATGAGCTTTAAGTACCAATAATTGTTATTTTTTCTGCTTATTATTCTCTATGACATCATTTAAATTGTTAACGAAATAATAGAAAACTTTTAATAATTTCTTTATTACTTAATTGTTTAAGCCTATTATTAAATTTAAGAGAAAAAATAATACATCTCTACAGCCAAAGATTGTATTGAAAGTTCAGCCATTACGAGCAGCATTAAACTAAAGGTTAACAAACTCATTTGCCAAAAAAAAAAAAGTTAATTTAAGAAGTAATTGCGAATTGTTTTTGTTTCTTTTTTTCGCACAAAATTTTTTACAATTTTTAAGAAGAATGGAAATATAAAATAAAGGAAAAATTTAACAATAGAACATACCTTTAGCAATATATTTGCAATCTGAATGTAAACATTTGTTGCTGAAATATTTTATGGCATGTCAGGCGTATGAACTAAACAAAAAGCAATGTTGTTTTAGTAATAATAACAATAATAATTGACATACATTTAAACAATTTAAAATTATTAACAGGAAATTTAGATTATTTTCATTACATTTCTGGTCGCCTGTGTGAAGGGTGTAGCTTTTTCATTATATTCATAAGACTTTCAGAGAATTTTGCTATCAAATATGGAAGAGAGAAATACCATTCCTGTGTTGAAAGAATGGGTCTGATTACTATAGAATTTCTTCACAACAAGCTTAACCGACATAAGTACAGTTTGTAAGATGATATAACGAGCGCCAAAGCTATACTTTCAGAATGAGAAGGTGGTACATTTAGATACAATAAACTTGAAAATAAGAATTTCATTCAAATGGCTGCCTCGGCTGGCCATGCAATAGCCTGCACCATCGGTCAAATTTTTAAGCACATTATCGATTGTGTGAAGCTGTATTTCACCAATGGCTTCACGAATATTGTCCTTTAAAGCGTCAATTGTCTCTGGCTTGTCGGCGTAACACTTATCTTTGACGGCACCCCACAAATAATAGTCAAACGGTGTCAAATCGCAGCTCCGAGGTGGCCAAACGACATCAGCTCTGCCGCAGATAATGCGATCTTAAAAAACAGGGCGCAAAACATCGAGTGTAACTTCGGCTGTGTGGCACGTAGCGCCGTCCTGTTGAAACCAAATGTTGCCAATATCCTCCTCTTCAATTTTTGTGAACAACATGGCCCGATAACAATCTCAATTGACTGTAACGGCCACTCCTTGCTCATTTTCGAAGAAAAAGGGCGTGCGGGTTTTCTGTGCCCCAAATGCGACAATTTTGCTTGTTTACATACCCGCCAAGATCAAAATGAGCTTCATCTGAAAAGATGATTTTTTTTGCCAAAATCGGTATCTTCTGGTGTAGGCTACTGCATGGCCAGCCGAGGCAGCCATTTGAATGAAATTATTTTCCATTATTAACCGGAAGGATTGTACTTTCAAATAAAAACATAAATTTGAGAAAATATTCAGTAGTTTTTTTTAAAGCATTTTCAAAAAAAGAGTTATTTGGCGGTCCCTTTATTCGTCTAGAGTGGTGGCGGCCGAGTTCTTTAAAACTCAGAGAAATCGCGGAGAATCACGTTTTTCAAATTTATAAAATTAAGAGGCTTTAATTTCCTTTAAATAATAATAGAAAGATCAGACAGCTGCACCTCTTGACATATACAAGAGTAGAACAATTAGCAAAAATGTTCTCATCATGACCCTCAATAGATATTAACTTACTTACTTAATTGGTCATTTCAACGCTTTCGTCAGGATTACCACCTTATCACATCACCCATGTTGTGTGTGTTAATTTTGTCTATGAGTGCACGGACGATCTACAACTAAAAGTCGAGAGGAAATCGCCGAAGAAATATTTTCCCATATTTCGTTTTATTCAAGATGGCTGAGTTGGAGTTTAAATCACGATATCGTGTTTTATAAGAGAAATTGGCCTGCTATCATCATAGTGATACGCACATAATTTGCTAAAAAAAAATGACAAAATTAACTGAAGCAAAGCATACAAAATAATAAGGAGGTGATTTGTGACAACCCTCCGTTCTTTTAAAGGACCAGAAAGGAATAAATAATACCAACAATAACCCTCCGTACAAGTACAGGAGAATACGATCTCCATATACTTCATTCCAGCATTTACGCAATTTTTTTTATTTCGTTGTTAATTTGCTTTCGTCTAATGTAAGTTGTTCCATGACATCTTTAAACTTAAACTTTCAGCAGCCTGCGATGTATTCTTCACTTGTCTATAACAGAAATGCAAAATACGACAATTATGTTCCAAAATTTTCGTAAATTTTTAAACGTACATAAACACAATTCTATGCCTCTAGACCCCAGATAATTAAATTTGGTTTCAAGAAAGAAATTTGCAAGCAAAATACAGCAACTTTTAAGTTTGATCGTGGATCCGTAGTGGTAACATGACTGCTAAGACGGTTGGAATAGTCTACAGAATAGCTAGTACGATGACTGCTTAATGATATGTAAATATTTTGAGTACTAATTTGCCTACCATTTGCAGAAAAATACGGATTATAGACTACGGATATCGTTTTCGAACATTGTAATGACCGTAAGCATGCCGCCAAACTTATAAGAAAATGGCCCTATGACAACCGTTAGAAAATTCTCGATCGGCAGCCTTGAACTTAATTCCATTCAATACTTCTGGGGAATTCTATAACAATAGTTTTGTTATTGTACCTACTATATACATACATACATAATTGGCCATTACAACCTTTCAGTCAAGATTGTTGCCTAGGTTCTTACACCACTCTTGTTGTGTGTGTTAATTTTATACATGAGTGGCGGGACATACAGTTTAAAATTGACTGCGAATGACAGATTTTTGCGAAACTTCTCATGGCAATTTTTATTTACTCTCAGAGTTTTTGCCAGAAATCTGCTGAGGGGAAGTCGTCGAAGAAATATTTTTTCGTATTTCGTTTTGATGTCTGCCCTGGGGTTTGAACCGCGGCCTTACGTTTAATAAGCCAACACACTACCTGCTAGACGACGGCGACTGTTATTGTACCTACTGTATGCATATTTGTTATTACTAGTTAAACATTAGGAGAGCTATTTGAGTGACAGTAATACATAGTAAAGCCAAACGAATAACGTTGAATAGTTTGATAAAAAGATGACAAGAAACCGTAAAAGTTGTAAGCAAATCTCATGCCGCGCGGCTTGTTAAGTGAATTCTGGAATTGAAAAATGTTGTACGGCTATCTGCAGTAATTGAACTTTGTTATTAAACCATACGATTTAATTATAGTTTAGTTGTATAAAATTAATTATTATATATATATATATAATTAACTATTACGCAGCGGAGCAAGGCGGATTTCTTCTTGCTTTTTTATATTTTTTTAATTTTTTTTTTTTTTATTAAAAAATAAGAATCATATTCTATTAAGTCATTAAAGAAGAGTTTCATAATTTATCATAATTTTGTTTCACCTCCTCTTGTTTCTTTGCTATAAAATTATTCTTTATCTGTTACTATAAATCTTTTTTTATATTTTTTCTTGAGTTGAGTTTTATAAGTTTCTAACAAACACATTGTTTTCCTGGATACGTAATGGAAATAATTAAAATATTCGGTAACTTTTGAACATTTATCAAGATTTATGTTGTTGGCAATTTTTTTTGGTTTGTTTCTCCATTATAAAGGATTTTATATTTTCGATTTCAGTGAATAGATAAGAATTAATAAATGCATAATCATAACATACGTGATGTTCGAAAAATAAAAAAAAAACAAAATAAAAACAAATATTGTTATTAAAAATTTATTAATAATAAAATTATTGTTTGTTTTTATCGAAAGAAGTTATTCGGAATATTAAATAAAAAAATCAGAAAATGTTTAATTAATTATCTTTAGTTTACGTCGTATCTTTAGTTTAAGGTCCATTATTACAACAGGGCTGATAAATTTTTTTCATTATTATAGTTGGACAATATTTTTAATAAAGTTAACTTTATTTTATCATTAGAAGAAGTTAAATCTGACTTTAAAGTTCACTTTAGCTAAAGTTACCTTTAACTAAACTCAACTTTAGATGAAGTAGTGGCCCGCACTAAACTGCAATTGATCAAGTTATTAGACGACACGTAATACCAAATATTTAGATCATTAACACATCGGCTGTCGAAAAAAATACCTGAAAGTCACATTCTCATAAAAGCATTTATAACAATTACAATTAATATTAATTACAATTAATAGGTTAGGTTAGGTTAGAGGACGTGTACCCGTCAGTCAAGACAAGTACAGTACCCGGAGGTCGGATTGACCCATTGTACAACGTCCTAAAGGAGGGAAGGATAGTATAGGGGATGGGATGAAAGGAGGGTATATGGGAAAGGGGGGAGTGGGAAGCGGAGGAATCACACAGACCAGACACAACAAAAGGGTGGGAGAGCGCGACTACACCGCTGAAGTCCTAGCACCTCTCAACCAGCCTAAGCCACTAAAGAATCTGTGGAGAGCCTTGATGTCGGCTCTCGACACCGAATTCAAGCTCCCAAAGAAGGCCCTGCCAAGGGTCCTCAATCTCAATCTACCAAGGGCTGGGCAGTTACAGAGGAGGTGTTCGATAGTCTCCAACTCCTCCTCATCGCAACACGCCCTGCAATAGTCCGGCTGGGATCTGTTCCAGATCCCCGTCAGCGTACTAATCTCGCAGTGCCCCGTGATAAAACCAACAAAAAAACTTAAGCTGGCCTTATCCAATCCCAGCAACCAACCTCTTACTGTCTACAGCAGGCCATAGACACCTAGAAACAAAACAACCCGATCCGTTCCCCCAACGCCTCTGCTCTTTCTCCATGACCCATCCATTGATGAGACCATAGAGGTGGCAGACTGGGGGGTCAGGACCAACTATCAAATCGCACCCTGAAAGCGAGCCTAGCCTAGCGAGGGCATCCGCCGTCTCATTGCCCAGTATTCCGCTATGTGCCGGAACCCAGCATAGACGGATACGGTCCCGTCCAAAAGTTACAATTAATGACGTCTTATAAATATAACAGCCACCCGTAGGAGACAAGCATGAATTAAAGCACCGGCATGAACGTGTTAACGACACTTAACTTTAACGGCAAGTTGTAATAATGACCCTACCTAATGTACGGTTGTTAATTAAAAATTTAGAAGTTTGTTGTTTAAGTCTTTCGTGTTTTGTCTGTAACAAAACTATTACATAGTACATACATACATAATTGGTCATTAAAACCCCTGAGTCAGGGTTACGGCCTAGCTTCTTACACCACTTATGTTGTGTGTGTTAATTGGGGCCTACAGTTTGAAGTCGTTTCCGAACGACAGATTTTTGAGAAGCTTTTCATGGCAATTACGGCGTCTGATCTTAACTGCCAACAATTAACAAGATTGAAGCAAGGAATTGAATTGAAATGAGCAGAAATGTTATGTGTCTTATCGTGACAATGCTGAACCAACCATATTTTTGAAATTTCAACAACAACAGAGAGAGAGAGTTTGACTTTGAAGTAACCAAGTAAGTAAACCTTTAACCATATTGTCCAAATCTTGCACCTTTAGATGGTCATTTGTTTCAACAGAACTCTATCAGTAGTGTACGTTTTAATAAGATATAGACGTCAAAAATACAATTGAATGCGATTTTCGCCTAGAAAACCTAGGATCTTCGATCAAAAGTTATTGCCCTAAGGGCCATTATTACAATTTGCCGTTAACTAAGACGAGGATTTTAACGGGCAGATAAATTGTTTTTCATTTTTATAAGTGGAAAAGAAGGTTAACTTTATTTTATCATTAGGTTTAAAGTTTAAAGTTCACTTTAGCTAAAGTTACTTTTAACTAAACCCAACTTTAACGGCAAGTTGTAATAATTGCCCTAAAGGAGACATGCATGGTTTGATAAAGCTTGTTTGAAACACAAAGAAAATTTTATGATGATATTTGGAACAAATGATTGTGGTTCTAGTAGGTAGTGATCGCCGTAGTCTGGTAGGTAGTGTGTAGGCTTATTAGACGTAAAGCCAGGGTTCGAGCCCTAGGCCAGACTTCCTCTCAGCAGATTTTTGGCAAAAACTCTGAGAGTAAATAAAATTGCTATGAAAAATGTCTCAAAAATCTGTCGTTCGGAGTCGACTTTAAACTGCATGTTCCACCACTTATGTATAAAATTAACACACATAACATAAACGGTGTAAGAAACTAGTGTCATAATCCTGACTGAAGGGTTGTAATGACCAATTATTTATGTATGTATGTATGATTGTGATTCTATCCTAATATAACGGTATTAATAGTTATCAAAATAATAAGAAAAGAATCTTTTACGACTTTAAAATTAATATTTCCTAAATAGAACTAATTTTTTGCTATTAAGCATTTCAAGCATTTAATGATTATTTTTAACCATATTAATCATATCCATTAAGCAGAAACTGTTTTGTTCAATCATTAAAATCATTTAATTATGCAAAATCAAATTAGTTTTGATTAAATTTGAAGTCATAAAAATCTTCTTTAGTTTAAGTTTGGCATTATGAATCATTTCATGGGTTAATACACTTTAAACTCCCGTTGTGTCTTTAATTTCCTTATAAATCTGTTTATAATTTTAATGATAATCTTTACTTTTATGTTTGAAAAAATTTAAAAAAAAAATTTGTAAGTTTAACTCCGAAAACGAACTCCATTATTAGCTATATTAGGTAGACGATATCATACAACTTGTAAATGCTTTAACAAAAATAGATTTCAAAGAAATTCTATTTAAAGAGAAACATTTTATTTAAAAACATTTATATGATGCGTATACATGTGTAATTTGTTTTGAACATACAATTCTTTTGTTCAAATTTAAGTTTATTGTTATAAATCAGAATTATGTCATGTTATTGATTGTATTAAAAGTTTAATTGACTTTTTTGGCTTTTATTGTTTTCATTTTTATAAAATATTTACGACATTGCCCTTAAAGCATGAATTTTATTAAAATGCTTGTCTATTGAAGCCAACGATTCTATTAATTTTGATTAATAATTACTTAATAATACTACGTAATTAAATTAATAGTTTGTGTTTAAATTTCTATAAATAGTGGGCGTTTGAGGAAACAAAAGTTTTTAATTATTTTGTTAAAAAATATACAATTCTTTTAGGAGACAATATTTGTTGTTTTTACTCAATGTAGTAAAAAGTGCCATTTGTTCGGAGTCGATACTAAACTGTACGTCCCTCCATTCATGCAAAAAATTAACACACACAACGCGAGTGATGTGAAAACATAGGTTGGAATACTGACTAAAGGTTTGTAATGACGAATTCAGTAAGTAAGTAACACAAACAAATATCACATACATACATAACATAATTGGTCATTACAACCCTTCACTCAGGACTGAGACACAGCTTCTCACACCTCTTATGTTGTAAGTGTTAATTTTCTATATGAGTGGCGGGACCTACAGTTTAAAATAGACGACATATTTTTGAGAAACTTTTCATCGCAATTGCTATTTACTTTTAGAGTTTTTTCCAGAAATCTGCTGAGAGGAAGTCGCCGAAGAAATATTTTTTATCGCGTGGGCCATCTATCGGTTTAAATTTGTACCATCGGATATTTCGAATCTGGCAGTACTTATGTCCTTCTATTCTGTCACAAAATTCAGTATATTATCTCCATTGAACGTAATAAATCGATTTACGTGTGAGCAACGTTGGAATTTATTGAAAATCTATTTCCAAAACAAAGACAATTGGTCGGAAATTACACGAAAATGTCGTACAAAGTTATGTGGCAGAGAAAGACCAACAGTGCCCGGTATACACAAGTTTATTGCTAAAGTTCATGAAACTGGTTTCATTGTTGATGTGCCAAGACGTGAGCGTGCTCGTACAGTGCGTACACCCGAAAATATCGAAGGTGTGGCTGAGAATGTGCGTGAGAAGAATCCATCAACATCAACTCGTCATCGTTCTCAAGAATTGAACATTTCACGCACTAGTTTACGTCGAATTTTGGGAAAGGAAACTGAGAAACTAGGTCGTAATCCAGACTGAAGGGTTGTAATGACTAATTATGTATGTATGTATGTCTGTACTCCTTATGACGCCTTGCAATATTCAATTGGCTCAAGAGTTGAAGCCACATGACCATCCACTTCGTTTTTGCTTCGCTAGATGGTTCAACGAGAAACTGTACGATGATGTCGATTTTGCCAAAAAAAAAAATCGTATTTTCGGATGAAGTTACTTTTCATCTTACTGGATGCATTAAAAAGCAAAATTGCCGTACTTAGGGCTCAAAAAAACCCACAAGTGATCTTACAGAAGCCAATGCACACACACATTACGAGTGACTGTTTCGTGCGGCTTGTAAAGCGGAGGCATCATTGGCTCATATTTCTTTGAGAATGAAGACGGCACAACGATTGCGATCGATGGGGACACCCATTGCACCATGATTACCGGTCTTTATGCACCCACTCTTCATTGTATTGATTTGAACGATGTTTGGTTTCAACAGGATGGTGAAATTTGCAACACATCTCATGCCACAAACGATTTATTGCGTCAAACGTTTGATGACCATTTAATTAGTCGAAATGGTGATGTCAATTGGCCACCAAGAAGCTGTGATTTGACACCGTTGGACCATTTTCTGTGGGGCGCCGTTAAAGAAAAATGTTATGCCGACAAATAAGAGACAATTGAGAATTTGAAGGACAACATTTGGAATGCCATTGCCGAGATACGACTCTATACACTCCAAAAAACGCACGAATATTTGTCCGATCGAATTGTGTACTGTTGGGTACCAGCTGCGGCGGCCATATGAATGAAGTAATATTCCTTTTCTAACTGGAACAATTGTACTTCACAACAAAAAAATACATTTGGCAAAATTTCAAAACGTTTTTGTTTTATTTCATTTTGAGATTTAGGGAAATTATTACAACTTGCCGTTAACTAAAGGGAGGATTTTAACGGGCAGATAAATTGTTTTTCGTTATTATGACTACCCAATGAGATAGAAGTGATTGTTAAGCTAAAGGAGGGTCATCCTAAAGGTCACTTAATGTTTGAACTTGTCATATTATATATTATTTTCATTATGGCAACTTCAAATTTAAACAAAATGAGCATATACAACAAAAAAAACGAAGCCCGCGGTTGCACTGCGTTAAAAAAACTTGTATAATTGAGCAGTTTTATGGACAACGCCCCGGCACTGCCATATTTTTGAAAAATTTTATCTATAAGTTGTAATAACGAAAATAAGTTAAATATAACTTTATAGTTCCCTTTAGCTAAAGGTACCTTTAACTAAACCCAAGTTTAAAGGCAAGTTGTAATAATGGCCCTTAAATTTTTAAATCACCCACCCTTTATATTTTATTATATGGTGACGTCTAAACTGGGCTTTAAACAGAGGCCTCACGTCTAAGAAGCTGATACACTACCTACTACTACTTTCTAACATTTTCAGTGGTTTTTCCCCAAACTTTAAGTGTAAAGAGATACTTATCAAACTTTTACAAATAAATTATTTTTCGTATTACTTTTGTAACACCCACTATTATAATGAAATTAAAGATTAACTCCTATTACAGCTTGCCATCATTAAAAACTTACCAAAACTTTTGAAAAGTGGCCACCCAATTTGAAATGCTTTCAAATTAAAATTTTCTATTTTTATCGATTGATTTCAAACCATTTAGAAAAAAATTCAATTATACTCGTATCATATTAAAAACAGGAAAAAAACAAAATAATTAAATGCGTGGGTATCACACGCGTTTTGTTTAAATAAAAAATCTCTATTCACACCATAAAACATAGAAAATAAATTGAAGTCTAGACACTATTTGTTTTGTCTTCGAGGAGTTGAAAGAAGAAAAATTACAAACGATTTATAATGCAATGCTTTAGCCAACATTATGGCATTAAAATAAATTATATAGGGAGATACAGTCAACAACAATAAAATGTGTCAAAATTGTATGTCAGTATGAGTATAAATTGAAAAAAGAGTCTTAAAGCACCCATAATTAAAGCCTATTTGGGCGTTGATTAATGTCTATTAAATGATGTGCAACAAAGCTTCAAAAAGTTTTGAATTAAAAAAGATCGTAAAAAACTTACCAAATGTGTTAAACATTTAAACGGCGAGAGAGAGAGAGAAAAAAGGTGCAGAAGATGATGATGATGATTTACTTATGACATCATTTTAAAATATACGCACATACATACACATGAGTTTTGAAAAACGAATACATAGACTTAGTGGAGCCTCATAAACTAAAGAAGCGGAGATGAAAACTATAAAAAATTTAAGTATTATTTGTGATTTATGATTAGTATGTTAATTATGGCACTAATTTGCTCATGAAACAAGAATGTTTGGATGGAGGACTGTTTACTATTCTAAAAATTTTTATCATAAATTTACTCAGCTTTTCATTAGAGGCCTATTTACTTTAATTAAGAATTTCAGTAATAGCGAGACATGCCAAACTAACATGCAGAAGTATTATTTACTTGATGTATGTCATGATGGACAGATCAATAGGGCACTGCAGGGTCATGGTTAAGGTAGACAAAAACATTTGAGAAGAGCTCAAAGACTAGCATGTATGTAGGCTAAATTTCTATACATAGTTGTTAAGAAAATTCTTGGTAATCATGGACTAGGACGGATGTTGCAAATACGTTCGTTAAGGACTAAACCGCAGTGTGGCTATATGAATAAATCAGCCCATGGGGAAACTCACGGTTGTCTTCGAAACGGAAAGTCTAGGCCATCGGAAGATATACTTAATTTAACTAGGACAAGAATTACAAAGGACACAGCAATACTATCTTAGCAGGGTGCTACCTGAGCCTCTTGTGAAAATCGTGTGGGATTGTTTAGAGAAATTGAATATTTTGGATAGGCGTAATAGAGTTAGCCTTTGCTGAGTCCAAAGCCATTAATTGTGGTAATTGATAACACAATAAAGGAATGCAAGAATACAATACATTTTTGGTATTGTGAAGATTGAACAATTTTTTTTAGAATTTTTTCGTGTGCATTCCTTAAGAAGTTCTTATATATAAAAATGAATATGTGTTTATTCGTTTGTGGGTTTGTATGTTTGTTTGAAGTATATAGACGGCTAAATGACTGGAACGATTTTTTTGAAATTTTAGCAGAACCTTCCTGTATGTCTGGAAGGAACTATAGGCTACTTTTTATTTTAAAATTTCAAGTAGGCGAGGTGCCATACCCACATACCCAATAAGTATTTAATCTCCAATATCTCATAAACTGCACCAGCTAGAGATCTCAAATTTTGTATGGACGACTTTGACGTATATATGAACAAAATGGGCGGATTTGCTATAGTGGGCGTGTCACCTCCCATAGTCTATATATATAAAAATTAATGTTTGTTTGTATGTACCTAAAAGAATCGTAAACTGTGCATTTGATCATGCTATAATCTTTAGCAAAGTTGTTGCGCATGAGCCGACGAAGGTTTCTAAATTGATATGACAAATTTCCGACAAGTGGTGCCACTGAAAATTACTCAAAATGAATTAAATCGTAAACTGTGCATTCTTTAACAAAGTTGTTGCGCATGAGTCGGCTGGATGGCGTCACTAAAAATTATTAAAAATGAATGACAAGCAATTGGTCGACCTACACCTCAAGCACGGAAGAAAAGAGCTTTACGAGCCTCAGAATCAGACGAGCATTGAGTATATGCCGCTGAGACCCGTTCGCTTGAACCACTTGAACAACGAGAAGTGAGATTAGAAACTGATCGAATGCGTACTACTCAGGCCCGTTCATCTGAATCATCAGGACAACGGGAAACAAAGGCAATAATAAAATGATTCAAAATTAATTGGACATTTGTGTAATGATTTTCCTTCAAATTTATTTTAGTTGGTGGCGCAGCAACACGCGCAGGATAGAGCTAGTTAACATATATAATACAAACTATGTTTTTTTGAGACATATTTTTTCTTGATATCGTTTTGAACTTTTAAAACAAATAAGTTCATGGTTCATTACTTAATTCAAATCAATTTAAACTATATAATGGCGTATATAACTTATTCGATTTATATGCTTATAAGCATTGATTTTTATCTCTAATGACTGACATTAAATGTGTGTCAGAAATTGTTTTTATTTTATGTGCATTAACCTTGTTTAAACACATTCATAATGGGTTGATAAATTTTATTTTTAATATTACAAAACGTTAAAATAAAATGTATATGAATCGTATATATATGTTTTTACTATTATTATTACGCCATCTACTGCAATAAACCACAAACTTAATGAGCGCCCTTTAACACCATTAGTTTGTCATTTACATGGAAAATGTGTGTGAATATGAATGAATAAAAACAAGTTTAAAATTTAAACAAAAAAACTGACCAAATAACTGTAACATACAACTGGCTAAAGTCACCACAAAAATTTTTTTAATTTTACTTTACAAGACAATAAAAATTTGTGTAAACTAGACTACACAGTCAAGGTAATACATTAAAAAACTTAAAAACAATTACCGAAAAACCTTTTAAAACAATAATAATAAGAATTTAACAAAGGTTTAACGTAAGCACTCTTAACTGAAAACATAAATTATTTAATTTGTAACAAAATAAAGACAATTAATGGCCAAAAAATACAACTCAACAGTTTTCAAAAAACAAAAATTTGTAAAGTAATGGTTTACTATGCCCTTTGCTAGAATATGTAGGTCTTATGAGAAGGCAAAAAGCTGGTATTGAAATGATTTTTTTCTATTAGAAATTGAAATAAATCGATGCATCTACTCCCTATAATAATTCCTTTTTAAAACTCAAATTGATTTTATGTTTAAGTATTCTGACGGTATAAGCGAAATTTTGTCCAGGTTGTATTTCAATATTGCAGTACTGACTGTGTGACTCTACCCATGCTAACATACGAGTTTTGATTTCTTAAGGATAAGCTGTAATACTGTAGTCCTAAACAGAAATATTCAGTACATCTAGGGAAACGTTCAAGTTTTTTCCGAGAGAAAGATTATACCTTGGACAGGAAGTGCCGTGAACGGGGTCTCAGCACTTATGAGGTTGACTTGAGATTTGAATGGAAAGCTGAATTAACTAGACATGACTAGATATCTAGCCTCATAGCAGTTTCTAATAAGAAACAGGCAGATAAACTTGCGAGAAGTATAGCTCCAGAACGTTTCTGGGTAAAGCTCGACGAAAGTAGAGACGAAAAGAGGCGGACACTCTGCTCAAGTCAATCAAATTTAAGACAATCTTAACTTTTGTTAGGTATTTAAAATGAGAAGTGATTTGTGTTACGCATCAGACTATCAAGAAGTAGCTTGAGGATTTTAAACTGCATTTTACCAGGAATAGCAGATTATGCCCAATATGTAGGCTCTGTAGATCTCGCCATTTCTTTTAAGGAACTTTTCATGGCCAGTTTTGCTAATGAGGTGTTCAGGTATGCACCTTTATTGCGTAAATCGCAATAAACGCCATTATTGAGCTCAATATTTCATACAAAGCTTCAATTAAATATTGCGCAATAAATTGTTATAATATTGAGTAAAACTTAAAATGCAGTATGTCAAGTGCGCATATATTATCCGAACACTTTCTGTCGATATTTGACAACTCAAATGTCAACAACGACAAAAATAATCAATGTTGTTGAAACAACCACCTGTTTTGTTTACCATCTGTCAAATGAATATTGAATAATTAGCTGAACTGCGTGTATTATTATGTCTGAACACTTAAAGTATTGTACTCAATAAACCGAATATTGACTCAATAAAAGTGGATATCTTGAACATAGTCTAAGAGAAAGTTGCCGAAGGAATATATTTATCATATTTCGTTTCGTTGGAGATGTCTGATCTGGGGTTTGAATCGTGGCCTCACGTCTAATAAGCCAACACACTACCTACTAGACTACGGTGACTACATAAATATTTTTATTTATTTTTGCAAATTTTGAAAAAATTTGAAAAACCAAACGTTTAAAAATTCATTTTTACTGCAATACTTATTACAAATGAGAAATACAAAAGACTTAAGCGAAAAACTTGTTTTTATAAGTATTTTTTTTAAATGACAGTTTTTAAGTTCTCACGACCTTATTTGAAGATTCAGAGTCAATTTCTAAAGTATTCAATTTATGGTCTAAGAAAAGTGAATGTTATTTTGTTTAAATAAATTTATCTTGTAAAATTGACGCCGTAGCTTAGTAGGTAGTGTGTTGGCTTATTAGACGTAAGGCCCGAAAATTTAAAAAAAAAATATTTCTTCTGCGACTTCCTCTCAGCAAATTTCTGGCAAAAAATCTGAGAATAAATAAAATTGATAAGAAAAGTTTCTCAAAAAATCTATCATTCGGAATCGACTTCAAACTGTATAAAAGTAACAAAAACAACATGAGTGGTATGAGAAGCTAGGTCGTAATCCTGACTGAAGGGTTGTGATGTCCAATTATGTATTATGTATGTATGTAAGTTTATTTTGTAATGACCAATTACGTATGTATGTAAGTTTATCTTGTAGAAATCAATGTTAAAAAAGAGTTGAGTATGTAACTTCCTTTTAAGAATTGTTTCTAAATTTATTATTTACTAATAAGAGCCAATTAAGTAATGCTTGTCCTATCTAACGGCTATATGTCAATTACCGTGTATTGTTTATTAAATAAATTTAAGAATTTACAAATAAAATGTTTATTATTATGCTTGTTAAGGAAGTCTTCTAGCGTGTAAATATTTAAAAATAAATCAACATGCCTTGATGCCCACCAGCACTGGTTAATAACTTAAATATTTCCTTAATTAAGTTTTAGCCAGCAATGAACTTGAATTTTTAAACGCATTGGAAACTAAACATTTTTTTTTAATAAATATTCTATAGAATATTAACAATTTCGTGCAGTTTTTTTCGACAATTTATTTTTAACAAAAAATTTTAAGTGCGTGCAAAAACTAATCAATACATAAATTACAGTATACGCCCAAAATGACAAAATGAAAAAAATGACTTTAAAAATGTATAATTTGGTAAAAAAAAATGTAAAAAAATATTGTAAATTATTTCAATATTATTTTTATAAAAGTTGTTGGCTTGCCAATATTGTGTTTTGAAAAAAGAAAATAAAGGTCAAGACCAGTAGTCCATAAAGTGCGTAATTTACAATTTAATTTATATATTTATTATTGTTTATTATTTACTATTATTTTCAATGCATTGATATGGATTTATTTTATTTTTTTTTGTTACCATAATAACATGTTTTAGACAAGTTTTATTATGGTTTGATGTATAATATTTTAATATCACCACTATAATTGGTTTTATGGTACGTGCTTAAGCTCAAAACGAAGAAAATAAAACGAAACAATTTAAATTGAAAAAATTTTTATTGAAAAGTAATTGCAAATTATGGCACAAAAAAAACACATGAAGCCGCATAATCATAGAAATTGAATCAAATTTTTATTTGAAAAATAACAATAAAAATTAAAATTAAAATAAAATCATTTCAATTTCCATTCGTGCTGTGTGTGTGGTCTGTACTGAAATTGAATTATTAATTAAATATTCATTTTAGTTTCTATTACAAAATTTATCAATTATTATTTTATATGGATCATATCGTACATACAGTCGACAGCAAAAATCTTAGTACGGCAATATATTTTTTTTTTTTAGCAATTTTATGAATTTTAGCCAAAATTTTGTATAAAAATTTATAGTTTATATATTTATTTTATTAATTTATTTCTGTTTTATTATAAAACAAAAAATTTTTTTTTGTTTTTCATAAAACAAGAGAAAAATAAGGAAAAGTTTCAGATGACTCCATAGGTACCGCCAAGGAGAACCCTGAGTAAATTTAAAATCAAAGGCCTAATATATGAAAATGTTATTTCTTGTATTTAATAGAATATCGGTTAAGGTCAAGCACCTTATTTAACCCCTTTGGAATTGAATGTACAGGTTTTGTTTAGTGTTTTCTGGTGGCACCATGAGCAAGTTTTTCGTTTGATTTTTGTTTGAGGTTTAGCAATTACGTAACCATTCTTTCAAATGATTTCCTAAATACTCTTTTGAAGTCATATCGGGACTTTGTGCGAGAGTATTAAGCCTGTGGGGCCTTTTTTTGTCAAAATATATTGCCGTACTAAGACTTTTGCTGTCCACTGTATGTGTACGGCATGATTGCTTCATATTTCAACGTATTCATATGCAATTATTTCATTTCATTTATTTTAAATACAAAATATAATCCAGATATGAATCTATTGTTTTTTATTTTCATTTTTGGTTTTTTGGCGGTTTATCAAAAAAAAAACTTTAACCATAAAATCACAGTTTAGTCACCAGCAATTTTTTTTATACAATTAACGTGTGCCAAGTGACCGATATTGTGTATAAATTTTATAGGTTGTTATTTTATTTATTTTACGTTTTTTTCTTGCCTTTTTATTAACGACCAACTCACGTGTGTCTCGACTCTGCTTGTAAAAATGTTTTACAATTCTAATTTACTTTTATAGTCTTTGCCATTTGGTGACTCTTTGTTTTATAGTCGCTGTGATCGTTGTTGTTGTTTTTGTTACTAAATACATTGTTTAGCGATTAATGTTATATAAAGCAGAGTTTCTCACAATATTATGTAAAAGCCATGTAATCTTATGTTGGTCACATAAAAAGTATGAGCAATTTTGGTACATTTTTTTAGCTAAAAAATTTTTTATTACTCCTCTTCGGTCCATATTTGCTAAGCCATCCCTGTCAACGACGAGTACTATAGGTCGATGATGAATGACTTCTTTTTGTCTGAATTGGATGATCTGGACATCAACGACAATTGAATTGAACAGCACATGTCATTTTGTGAATTTGTCTTCGAGGTAGTCTGATCGTCTGACTCTGTTAGACTTTTCCATGTGGAGTTTTCTTAAGTCGCAGGTGTATGTGAATAAGCCACATAAACCAGACATTCACCAGACGTTCACCAGGTTTTTAGCTATGCGAGCTAAAGGCTGAGAATCTTCAGAAGACCCGGGTTACCCAATGTGCATGATTCGCCGCCAGACTTATTCTTGGCTTGCTAAGCGCTTGAGTACTAAACACAGCCTAGTTCGCCTTCCATTAAGGCTGCTTCCGTAGAGACTGTGAGGAAGGCAGAAATTACTCGGAATTCAGCTCTCCCGTAGACCGCATTTATAAGTCCTAGGCATTCATCAGGTGTCTACACGTATTTGATGGTTTTTATGTTCTGCAGATTCATTGTAAATTCCTGAGAGTATGGGAACTATGCTTCGAGGTACCAAGACAGATCTGGGAGTTGTATTCCAAATCTTGTAGAGTGCGAAGCATGCCACAAAGATTTCTTAGAGACTTGCATTAAAATCCAAGAATGATGCACAGAATGTATGCAGAGTTGTTCGGGACAAGTTTTAAGCCGGCTGGATACTTTGAAAACTACTCGGGTAAACTTGCATAAATAGCAGACACTGACATGCGATTTTCTAAGCCAAGCAATGAGAACCTGTCGCACAGGTCCAATTGTATTGACTACGTATAGAGAATGTTTAGAACAAAGGAAGGCAAGTCCAACACGAGATTCAATAGGGATTAAATGAATGGAATTCTGTGCTGTGTTGTTGACAACTCACTCCTTAAACGTTCTTTGGACAGAATGCTTTACAACCAGTAGTAGTTAGTAGAAGTGATTAAGAAGCCAATACTCTCAGAGTTAATTCTATATTCCTATGGGTTAAATAATGCTAGTACAGCAGGAGTAGAGCTATTTTAACAAAAAATAAAATATTAAGAATATTCGGGAGTATCTTCCAAGCGGACGATATGTGTTCAATTAAATTTTGCAAGGACTATCTGTAAGTTAAGCTACTAATCAGGCATTTACTTCCTATGAAGTTCACTTGAAATTAATACGGATCTGTCAGAGAGTGTTACAAGATAGATTGAGAAAAAAGTGCCACCCTTTGCTGTATGTTAAGACATGTGGCAATAATAAAAGAGATGTACTTGTGGAGAGAGCATTTTCTACACCGTTGTTGGGGCCATAATTTTTTTGTGGAAAGAAGCTTGCAAAGGTACAATCGGCCAAAGGAAAGATAATAAAAGCGAATATCCTTTTTATGCCAAAGGAAACATTCTAAATTTTTGCATCAGACTATTAGGCAGTAGACAGAGAATAGTAAACGGCCTTTTGACTAGACATAGCATATTTAAAGAATATTTGCTTAGAGTATTGTAGATTATGTGATCAAAGTCGCCGTAGTCTAGTAAGTAGTGACGTAATTCCACGACTTAAATCCGAGGTCAGACATTTCCAACGAAATATGAAAAAATTTTTCTTATCAAATACTTTACGTACGTCAGGTCAACAGAATTGTGGAACCTTATGTAGATAGCGGGCAGTTCAATACATAGCCTGGTTGTAATGCAACAATAACAGAATAATAAAGATAACGATTTTTGTATATTTTTAATAAAAGTATTGAAGTAAATCGAAAGACTTAAGAAACAAACTTGTTTTTCTTACATGATTAATGACATGCAAATTGGCATCAAGTTTAAGAAAAATTATTAAAGTATTCTTGTGAAGTACTCCTGTTATTGATTTTAAATTGAACATTTTTTCTTTTTTTTTTAGCCTATTGCAAAAAAAAATGTTGGGAAACCAGGCTATACAGATAATCGATATTTTTATTCGTTTTTTTTTACTAACTGTGTCAATTACTTTGCTTAGTTTTTTTTACTACAATCTTTAAAAGATTTATTTAAAAAAAGTATATTTTTCTAAGGAAAAAAGTTCAACCTGTTTGACTTTAAGTTTCAGTTTCTTTCAAATATTGTTTGTATTCATGTCTTGTAGTGGCTGGTTTTTAAGATAAACTCATGATTTATGGTATTGAAATTAAAATTTTTAAATAAAATATTCTAACGGTAGCAAAATGAATGTATGCTTAAGAATATAAAATAAATACGAGTTAAGCTAATATATGTATAACAAAAATACATTTACTTTAAATAAAAAGTAAAAATTTTTATTTTCTATTAAAATTTATTGTCATTTTGTTTAGATTAAATTAATTAAAATGTTATATTGGCGAAATAAATTACTAATGACATCTGGGAGATGATCATCGTGATATATAAGTAATGTTAACCTTTAAAAGTGGCTAAAAGTGAGTGGATTGTAGAATATAAATTTAAAATTTAAATTTATTTTTAAATTTATGGTTTGCTTAAAAAAGGAGTGCTCAAAATGAAGATTTTTAAATGCAAAAGTGATTCATGGTATTTAGAATTAGTCATAGGAAATGGTTTTGTTTCTTTACAAATTTGTTTTCATCACAAGAAATGCTCAAGTGCAAAGATTTTCTTTTCTTATAGTATTGGAAAATCTTCTAGCAATACTAAAATTATATTCCTTATTGGTTTTTGAACTTAAGTACCATTAAAAACCATTAACTTCATCCAAGAGCAACGGGATCAATGACTAAATCCACTCTGTAAGACAAATTTGAGAAACTTTTCATGGCAATTCCATTTAACATCGGAAAACTGTTAAGAGTTCATTCTCGCTCGAGATGTCTGAGCTGAAGTCGCCGTAGTCTAGTAGGTAGTGTGTTGGCTTATTAGACGTAAAGCCAGAGTTCGAGCCCCAGGACAGGCATCAAAACAAAATACAATAAAAAGTATTTCTTCGGCGATTTCCTCTCAGCAGATTTCTGGCAAAAACTCTGAGAGAGTAAATAAATTCAAAAATTTGTCGTTCGGAGTCGACTTTAAACTGTAGGCCCCACCACTCATGTATAAAATTAACACACACAACATAAGTGGTGTGAGAAACTAGGTTGTAATCCTGACTGAAGGGTTGTAATGACCAATTAAGTATATATGTATGTATGTATGAAGTTTAAAGCACAGGCTCTCTAACAACCCAACATACTAAATACTAGACCACGTTGATTAGCTAACGGTGTTATTGGTGAATATCTCTGAGTGCAGGTTAATACCCTGTTTCTGAAAGGCGAATGATTTTAAACACTCAATTTTGTTTGTGTTTTCCATACAAACAGACAAACAGACGCTGATCTGAAACCATTCTTCTTATAGAAACTGGCCCTAAGTCTGAATTTTTTGAACATTTACGCTGTCTTGGTAAAAAAATATTTCATTACGCTTCACAGGTTCTAATGATTCATTATCATCATAACAGAATCTTTCTAATGGGTTCAAAACAACCCACTTCTTGTTCTCTAAGGCCTGATTGCCTTCTCAAAAAGGATAGTATGGTATATGGTCCAGTCTATGCTACTCCCAATTCACCTTTCCTTGAATATACCCTTTAGAACATCTCTTTCCATACCAAAAAAAAATTTGGCTTCCCTAGTGGTGTAGAAGGTCCCCTTCCCTCAAGCTCTGTATGCCAGTTTGGAGAAATTGACTTAACTTCCCTAAACAGCTCCATAATATCAAGTTTACCTGATAAAAACATAGGGCTAGGTGATTGTCAGATAGTATTTCTATGCCTCTTCCTGTGTAAAGGATTTTGTTGAACCTACATCTGTCAAATTGTTGTGACGAGAACTATAGATCGTGATCTTTTTGGCCTGATTTATTTGGTGTGACGTACCACAGAGCTTATGCCACTTATTAATTCTACACGTTCGATATGAGGACACGGCCATCTCTTGTGGAGGTAATGTAAACTGGCCATCGAGATCAAGTTGGATTTCTTCTTACGTCCTACTAATCACAGCGATCCTCAAAGCCTGACCATTATTTAAATCAGCTTGATTTATGTTCCCGACTCATCAAAAATTAGACATTTCGAATGCGCTCAACCCAGAGAAGCCTTCTTTGTATCACAATATGAAATTGGTGAATCGCGAAGGTACTTTGCCCGAACAGAACAGCCATATTGATAAAATAATTTTATTGTTTGCACGTATTGTTAAATTCTATATGCGTCTAAGTATGTGCTGCTGCTGTGTGTGGTCAAAGTCGATATATAACTCAGGCCATATGTCAAATAAGGCCGAATACGCTCCACCCAGTAAGCCGTTGAACAATGTTATATTTCATACATACATAATTGCTCCATCCTGAGAAGCTGTGGCAGACATTTGGACGATGTTATATTTCACACATAATGGCATTATTTGGTGTTTGAAACGAATTACAAATATTCATGATATCTCACACCAACGTTGTTTTATTTAAATTTAAAGATTAGAAGTGCTAAAGCAAAGACTCTTTTCAAAATTTAACTATTTGGTGAGATTATTGAATATAAAAATTATTTATTTTTTAAATATAAATGTACTCAAGTGTTCGTTTTCTTATAAAAAATTTTCTTTATATTCCGTGAATTTCTGATTTGAACAGCAATAAATTTTTTTTTGTTAATTTCGTTTCTTAAGTCTTTTGTTTTCCTTTTATGCTTGTATGCTGCTTTTCTATAAATTTCTGCACACCTGCCAATTCGAAAATGCTTTTTTTTCAATATAAATCATATGACAGGCAATAAAAAGCTCGTAAAAATTTTTATGAGCACCAAATTTGTCTCAAACTTTATTATAAAAAAAAATGAGAATCGAAACAAACCCTTCTTTCTAACATTACAACATAAATATGCAAATTGTCGGTTTATATGAAATAACTTTTTATAACGTCTACAATAATTTACATTTTGCAGACATGTCTATGGTAAATACATTTTTGTTGTTGTTATTTTTTATGTTCATGGCACCGGAAGTGTCAACAATGTTTTTAAGCCATTTCAGAAAAATAAAAAGTTTGGCTTTTTTGTTTGGTATATCTTGTATTTGTTACGGCCAGATGAAATGCAAAAAGAGAAGCCATATTTAACAATTAGTCAGGCACACGTAAATAAACATTTGCTGTTAAGGGTTATGCTGGTTGCCGCGGCATGACTTGGCTTGCAGAATAGACAGTCTTAAGCCATAAACTAAACGACAAATAATAACAAACAGAGTTAGGTTTTGTTATTTTTCTGCAATATAACAAAGAGTTGAAAGCGTGCTTTATGATTGTTTAACAAGACTGTTGAGTTACAGAAAAAAATACAGACAAGAAAACTGCACGTGCGACATCTGAAATTTATTTTTGAAAAAGAAGGAAAATATGGTCTAACAATTCATGTCTTTTATTGAAGGAAAAATTCCTATAAATTATAAATAGTATCTCATTAGCTTATTAACTCGCTTTGACATTCATTAGAAAACATAAATTCTATAAACAAAGTCATTGCAAAGGCCTGTTGTATCGCAGTACATACAGTTTTAATAAATCACTAGCCGTCTCATTAACAACTCAATGAGTTTTTAAAGGTCTTTAATTGCAAGGTGTTAACCTCCTTTCCATAAAAAAATATGAAAATAAATTATAAAAATCACACAAATTATTTCTATAAATTTGGCGACAATTCACAATCTTTTTTTGCAAATTTTTTTCTGTTACATTTCTTGCCATTAACTTTAACTCGAAGCCAAATTATTATTTGTTTTAATAACTTTTCACACAAGTCAAAACCTTAGACTATCTATGAAAAGCAAAATTGATTAATTGTTATTATGACAAATGGGCTTATAGTTGATTTTGTTTAAATCCAAGATACACAACACATGTGCTGTTACATTGCCATGAAACACTTATGCAAAGATTGTTTGTGTATCTTACTTACATAGAGTTTGAAAAAAAATAGGCACCACAATAAACAACTTAACACGATATACAACAGCAACAGCAACACCAACAGCAACAACACAAAAAAAACATGTGACAGAAAAAAAAAATAGTATCGTAGTTAATTAAGATGCGTAGGTTGTATACAAGTGTCATACGGTGTACATAATGGAGTGGCTTCGAGTAGAACGAACGTCAACATAAAAAATATATTATACAAGTGGTGGTCTCTGTTTTATCTTTGTTAAAAAGCAGAGTGGTACAGTGGTATCGGATTATGAAAATTTCATTTTAAATTTTTTTTATTTACTTTCAGGTTTAAGCAATTTTGCTTGCATTAATCTAAATCAAGTTCGGTTCTTAAGTCTTTCGTTTTTTAATTTTTTTAAAGAATTTGAGAGGAAGTTGCCGAAGAAATAGTTTTGATGTTCCGTTTTGTCGGTTGTTTTAAGTCGCCGTGGTGTAGTAGGTAGTGTGTTGGCTTACTATTCGTAAAGCCCGGGTTCGTATCCCAGGTCAGACATAAAAAAAAAAATGAAATATGAAAAAAAAATATTTCTTCGGCGACTTCCTCTCAGCAGATTTCTGGCAAAAACTCTGAGAGTAAAATAAACTGCCATGAAAAAGTTTCTCAAAATTCTGTCGTTCGGAGTCGACGTTAAACTGTAGGTCCCGCCACTCACGTATAAAATTAACGCACACAACATGAGTGGTGTGAGAAGCTAGGCCGTAATCCTGACTGAAGGGTTGTAATGGCCAATTATGTATGTATGTATGTGTTCCGTTTTGTAGGAAATGTCTGACTTTAGGTTTGAACAGTGGCCTCCGACTAATAAGTCAACACACTACCTACTAGACTGCGGCGACTTCATCAGTTCATATCACATAACATAATTGATTATTACAATCCTTCTGTCAGGATTACGACCTAGTTTCTCACACCACTTATGTTGTGTGTGTTAATTTTGTATACATGAGTGGGGGCATCTACAGTTTAAAGTCGACTCTCAGAGGTTTTGCCTGAAATCTACTGAAAGAAAGTCGCCGAAGAAATACTTTTTGTATTTTGTTTTGATGTCTGGCCTGGGGTTCCAATCCTGACTTTACGGCTAATAAGCCAACACACTACCTACTAGACTGCAGCGACTTCATCAGTTCATATCATAAAATTTAACTAAAACAGAGAGCGTGTGAAATAGCAACGAAATTTGAAAGACCTCTTTATACCATTATGTGTGGAATATAACATCTTCCAAATGTCCGCCACAGTTTTTCAGGATGGAGCAATTATGAATGAAAAATAACATCATACAACAGCTCACTTGGTGGAGTATATTCGCCTGAATTTGACACAAGGCATGGGTTATATTGTCTTTGGGGATGGCTGTGGGCAAGGGAAAAAGTGGCATACCCACACACGCATATATCATTCGGCAACACTTGCAAACAATAAAATTATTTTATCAAAAAGCAAGTGTTCCGTTCGGGTAACGTACCTCACGATTTGTCCATTTTACGACCGTCATAATAGCTCTACCAAGAGGACTATTTACAATGTAGTAGATAAATTCGAGTCCCCTGGTCTGGTAAACGATTTAAAAAACGTAAAATCTTCCAAAAACATCTCCATTGTTCGTGAAAGAGAGCAGGAGAATCGATGGCAAACGAAACCGCATCGCTCACAAGAAGTAGGACTTTCACAGACCACAACTCAAAGAAATCTTGCGCAGTGACTTAGGCCTTACAAGATTATAGTGCCCCAGAAACAACAGGAAATGACCATAGAAAATGACGAGTGTTTGCTGGAGCAATTGGCAATTGGCTCTTATTTTCATTGAAAGTCATCTTCAGGTAAAAGACCTATTTCTGGATAAATGGGTACTTGAAGAAGTAAAATTGCCGAGTTTGGAACGACATGAGATCCAAGAGCGACCAATGTCTCCGAATCTGTCCCTGTTTGGTGGGGAGTTTGAGATGGCGGCATTATCGACCCATATTTCTTTGAGAACGGCATTGGCCAGGCCATCACTGTAAACGGCGAGCACTAAAGGTCAATGATTACCAACTTCGTTTTGCTTAAATTGAATGATCTGGACACCAAAGCCATGTGGTTTATTAGGACGGCGCTAAGTGCCACATCATATGCCAAATTGAATATTTTGAAAGAGTGATTTGAGGACATTTCACTTATAGGTGATGTAAACTGACCACCGAAATCGTGCGTTACATTCGAGATTCTCGTTAGAGTTTTCCATGTGGGATTTTCTTAAGTCCCAGGTGAATGCGAAAAATCATAGCGGTTAATATACCCCGTGCTATCGGCCAAATTTAGTTTACTCTATTCTCCAGAGTCATGAGAAAATGAAAATGAGACAAATCTGATGCTTTATAGCTGTGGCGGACATTTGGACGATGTTCCATTCCACACATGAAGTCGCGGGAGTCTAGTATGTAAGGCCGCGATTCAAACCCCATGTCAGACATCAAAACGAAAATATAAAAATTTTTTCTACGACGACTTCCTCTCAGTAGATTTCTGACATAAACTCTGAGAGCAAATAAAAAAATTTCTCAAAAAATCAGTCGTTCAGAGTCGACTTTAAACTGTACGTCCCGCCACTCATGCATAAAAATAAAACACAACAAAAATGAAGTGCGAAGCTAGGTCATAATCCTGACTGAAGGGCTGTTATGACTATTTATGAATGTATGTATGTATATATGTTTGTATGTATATTATAAAAAATTTCAACGATCTCTCAAACACACTTCAATTTGCTTAAATTTAAAGATAAACAAATACTCTAAAGGATAGATGCCACCTAGGAAGGTGGCTATGAGACAATAACATCGGTATGAGAAGATTTAAGGTATTCAACAATAAAAAAGAAATGAGTTCTGAGTTTAAAATGTGATTCATTCCTATACTTAGTTGTAAGTGAAGTGAACACCAGAACAAAGATGCTGAATGCAAACTACATCCTGCAGATTACTCTTTTCTTATATTTAAGGATTCTAATTAACATTTGCCTCTATTATTGGATAAATTTCCACTAATTTTTAGCCTACAACAGTGTAATTTTTAATTACGATTACTGGATTCATGTTTGACTTTTCAGTGCCTTTTTGTTTCATTCCTACTGTCGACATCAGTTTCTAGCATTGGTTGTAAGATACAATTAATTTTTATTTTAACAAATAAAATACAAATATTTTTATTTGAAATACAAAAAAAACCAAGTCAGGTTGCCTTAAATGGTAAAAGATGTTAAACTAAACCAAATAATTTGTTAAACCATGTTTTTACGATTGAATTGAATTCTTTTCTTGCATAGAAGAAAAATATTAAATTATGAATATTATTTCCTCGAATATTAACATGTCATTAGCATTATTGTTAATACTAATACTGGCCGCTAATAGTTTAAACTGTGGTTATAGATTTTTATCGATTTTTCCAAGTTTCTTATCGTTAAGATAAAATAGCATACGAGTACATGCTAAATAAGGCATATAAACACAAATACAATATGATTTTGAAGGCGTAATTAATAATTAAGATTTATCAGTAAGCCACTTAATTTTAAAGTTATTTTTTGTTACTTAATTGTAATAAATGAGCTATCAACGCATGTTGGCTACTTAAGTCTGTTGTTTAGTGTTTATTGTAGTCTATATATTGTTGACTTGTTTAACATTGTTAACTTAAATGGTAGCAACAGCACTCCTTTAATTTGTTTTCATTATGAAAAAATTCAAATTTTTTTTGAATTTTTATTACCAAGGAAGACGTCTTTTTTTTGAAATTTTAACACTTCATTAAATTTATAGGTTCTCCTTCTCCAAAGACTTCAATAATAGCCTTCAAATCTTGTTTGAGTTTTGAAAGTAAAAAAAATTGTAACAAATTATATTTGAAACCATGGTTTACATGGCATTCAAATGGCTTACAGTAAAATAAAACACTTTTACTATGTATTTCCAATATCAAAGATAAATCACCTCTGGCTATACCACTAAGTAGGAAGAAAAAGTATTCATTTGCTTCATAATCACTTTCTATTATCTGCTGTTAATATTTCAATTATCATCGTGAATGTTTCTCAGTTCAATAGTTTCCCACACTAAGTTAAAGAAAACGTAAATCTATGGTATAGAAAAGAATGATTACAATGGAAATAAGGAGAGGAAAATATCAGACTTTCAATTTAATCGTAAGTTTAAATAGTTTTCAACGTAAAATGTTGCCTCAAAAAGATTTGTTAGTCAAAAAAGCATTTTTGAACAGTCAATGTTGATGAAGTAGTAAAGTCAGTTGAAGCTCAATCGAATTGAAGCCGTCATAATCTCGTAGGTAGCATGTTGGCTTATTAGACGTTAGGTCACGGTTCAAATCCCTGGTCAGACATTTCCAACAAAAAAAAGAAAATACAAGAAAATATTTCTTCGGCGACTTCCTCTCACAAATCTGTCGTTCGGAGTAGATGTTAAACTATAGGTCCCACCGCTCATGTATAAAATTAACACGCACAACTTAAGTGAGAAGCTAGGTCGTAATCCTGACTGAATAACCAAAAATGTATATACATATGTGAGCCTAATTGATATACCACAATACTTTATTTCATATACTCTCTGCTAGGAAATATTTTAAAATTGAAACTGGAAATGGGAAACCAAGTTAAGAAAGGAATTGACCGTAATAGTAGTTCTCATAAAAGTTTCCAAAGAGCCTCTATATTGGCAGAAGTATGAATACTTATACTTACATATATCAGGTTTTTCATTAAGCGCTTTCGGTCTTAAAATTTCTATAAAACAAAGTGTGTGTGAGATAACATCGACAATTTTTAATCGTTTGAAAGACTTAATGATGCCATTATGTGTGGCATATAACATCTTTCACATGTCCACCATGGCTTTTTTTGGGGACATTTCGTATGTAATGTCATATTTTCAATGACTTTAGAACTTAAATCAGTCATGGATTAGCTTGGCGTTGAGTACCGTAGTGGTTTGTGGCTTAATCGCATACACTTGCGACTTAAGAAAACACTACAAGTAAAATGGTCATGGGCTCAAATCGCCCGAGCTTAGTGGCCAGTTCACATAACCTCTGCGTGAGATCACCATGTCCTCAAATTGTTCTTATAGAATATCTAAAGTGACATGAGCTGTGTGGTACGTAGCGCCGTCCTGTTGAAACCACATGTCAGTGGTGTTCAGATCATTTAATTCAGTCTAAAATCATTACATCAACCTACAGTGTTCGCCATTGACATTGAGCCATCATCGTTTGCAAAGAAATGTGGGCCGATGATGCCACCTTTTCAAAATCCATACCAAACAGTGACTTTTTCAGGATTTATAAGACACTCATGGATCTCATGTGAATTGGTGTCGATCTGAATTCGACAATTTAAATTCGTCCAGAAAGGAGACTCATTGCAGAAGTTGATTTTTCGGTAAAAATTAGGATCAGTTGTCGACTGCTTCAGAGCCCATTCAGTGAACATACGTCATTTCTGGCCGTTTATCTTCAGCTTCTCAGTCATTGCCATTTTTTAATGGTCCAAGTTCCGACGCAAAATTCACCAAGTTGTGGTTTGCGAAACGCTCCGTTTAGTAAGCGATTCGGAATCGACTACAACGGATTCGTCTGCATATTCTCACGGCCAGCGACGATGTTTTCGACAGGTCTTGCGTTTCGTGGCCGAATGGGTGTTGATTGGTCATTTACTGAACAACTGGCCTCAAATTTATCTGGCACATTGCAAATACTCCTCTCGGTAGGACGATTATGGCGACTGTAAGATGGACGAAATATTTATTATTTGCACGTGTTGCTGAATCCGGTATCTGCCAATGGTGATTTGGCAAAACAAACTGAATAAATATCAACTGTTTTAACAGATTCAGGTGACCGTCATTAACTATCAAAGTTGGAAAATCCCGTTTGGAAGACCCTATAGTTTTATTATCGTAATGCATGTAATTGTTCAAATTCCAAATATTATAATGGTTTGTTGGACACTGTTTAGTACGTAAATAAATGTGGGTTCCCTGCATTTTTACTCACTTTTTACGATTTTTGGATTTAGAAGTTGAATGCTGAATGCTGTACCTATTACGCCTTGTCATTTTTTCCACAATATTAATAAAAATATCAGGCTTTGGGGACTTCACTACAATTTTGGAAAGCAAATATTTTATCCACACTTTTGCAATCGAAGCCCTACTAATAAATATTGAACGTACAGACTTGTTTCAAAGGAGCATTTTCTTTCCATCAATGCCAAATTTAAAAACTTATTCATCCAGTTTTTTTTAGCAAATACCTCCTATTGCAATACTCTGTATATAGCCATTTCTTCTTTTGCCAAACTATTTTCATACTTTTGTAAACGTATTCAACTGTTGGCCATCATCATCATTTAACCGAATGAAAGTATACCAGACAATTGCACTTATTTTCTCACATACCAAATGGTGTTTAAACAAGATAAAATAGCAACATGTTTTTTTGTCTTTTTTTCTCGTTTTTGTTTTCGTTTTTTGTAACTCGAAAGCAATTTTATTTTTTCATTTCCAGACCATAGAGTTGTTGTCCCGGAATGTTACAATGTTTTGATAGAAGAAATTAAAGTTATTTTTCACTGCGAATGTTTCTGTTTTTTTGTTGCCATTTCGGATTAGCTTGATAGCAATTTTTTTATTAGGCGTTAAAAGCATTACAACAACTATCAGACTGAAATAATCTGAAAACAATTTGCAACATACAACATTTATGTATAGTTGAGCATTGAAAGTGGGGAGAAAAAAAACTTATACATTAGATTTGATGTGGAAAACTTTGTTTTCATATTGGGCGCTATTTTCATACCCTACACTAATGTGGATGATGGGGGTATATCTTTCAATTGAAGTTGTATTTTCATATTGTATGGAGTACCCTTTTTTATAAATCCTAACACGAGCAACGATTACAATAACATTGTCACAGCTTATACTTCTATTCTTCTTCAAATCTGTCTTTAATATCTTCTATCTCCCTATAAGCAATTATTTTACATTTTCGCTGTTAAATCGGTACCAATTTTTTTAAATTTACAGCACTCTTTGACGTTTAAAAGACTCCTAAAATTATCAGTTGGAAGTATTATAAGAGTGGACGTCCTGCCAACGTTTTGTAAGCTGTTATGACACCTACAAGCAATTGCTAGTCACAAATTTCAAATGGAAGTCCTAAATTATTTATGCGTACCTTTCAGACAAATTGCTGTAAAAGTTCTCTAATATCGGGACAAAGTTAATCCAAGTAAGCAATGGGAAATAACAACGAATGTGTTGTAAAACATTTAGAATCGACGCCCAAAACTTACTTAACTCTTTAAATATTGCACTTAAGCTTCTCGTTTCGGGTGTTTCTTAGCTGTATGACATACGCATGTATGACATACATACATAATTGGTCATTACAATCCTTCAGTCAGGATTACAACCCACCTTCTCACAGCACTTATGTTGTGTGTTTTAATTTTATACATGAATGGCGGGACCTACAATTAAAAGTCGACTCCGAGCAACAGATTTCTGAGAGACTTTTTATGGCTCTGCTGTATGATAACAATCGATATCGATGGTTGCGTAACTGAGAATATGAAATTGTATTCAGTATCTATTCAGTAAGGCTGGCTAGTCATCATGAATTGTTTAATGCCAGTAGAATACTTCCAAATTGTATAAATTTACTTTCAAAGAAAACTCATATGTTCACGAACTTCATAGAGTACTTCATTTTACGGTTAGCCTAGTGAGCCTCTTGTAGCAGATTTTGAACCATATTGTCGCTCTTCGAAGTCAATATATAGAAATCTCCCGCAACCATAAGTTAGAATAAATTCTGGACATAATAGTACTGTTAATAATCTTAAACCACCCTTCTTAAAATGTAATTTTCCCAACGTCAAGCCAGACTTCGAAGCGGCATAGCGTATTGGTTAAAGTGCTTGTCAAACTAATCTAAGCAAGTCAATACGAACAAAAAGATTTCATGATGATTTTCTAATTTTAAGAAATAATGAGCCTCACTGTCCTAGCATATAATTTATTTACGAAGCTGCCTGGACCAGAGATGATGATAAAATCAACAATGAACAGAACTCTGAAGCAATTCAGGTTCGAAGGCAAGAAAATAGGAACAAAAAAATTTCATTTCGAATTTTAAAAATAAAGATGCTTCACTATCCTCCCATATTACCTATTTAGGAAGCTGCTTGATCCCGAGAGGATAAAGTCAGCAGTGAGCATCATGGGTAGCGTCACCTCATGAGAAAGAAAGAACTCAATGAATAAACATAATATAAATACAACGAATATCACTGATATCCTATCATAGTCTATCTCTTTGGCTTTCGAGTTTAGAGATCAATTTTCATAAGTTTTCAACTGACTGCAGCAAAAATGCAATTTTTTCATAAAAATCGGTAGAATAAAGTTAAATTATTGTATTGAATTTAGACGAGTCTTTTGTAATTGATTCTAGAATTTACGGGTACTGTTTAGCTGACATTTAAGGAAGGAGTGGTCAGTAAATCAACCAGCCAAGTCACAATGGCTTCTAATGAATTTTATCTTAGATCTGCGTTCTATTATTGCAGATATACTCTCACAGTTTTGTTTTTCAATACTGAAGAGTTTAAATGCACAGTCTCTAATGCCATACGAGTCCTCCTGTATATGATCCCAGATAGTTGTATATTCCCAGGAGTTGTATATTTTTTCATTTAGGAAATTATTTGCTTGACGTAAATGGCATTATAGTTCTTTTACGGACATATGCATAACAACCCTTTAGCCAGGACTACGACCTAGTTTCTCACACCGTTCTGTGTTGTGCGTGTTAATTTTATAGTATACATGAGTGACGGTACCTACAGTTTAAAGTTGACTCCAAATGACTGATTTTAGAGAAACTTTTCATGGCAATTTTATTTATTCTCCGAGTTTTTGCCAGGAATCTGCTGAGAAGAATTCGCCGAAGAAATATTTTTCCAGATTTCGTTTTGTTGAAAATGTCTGACCTGAGGCAGAGGTCTAGCCTACTAGATTACTGCGACTACATAGTGCTTTTGCTTGGTTTAATTATAAATACTCTTAACATACAACACCAATTTACAACCAACATGGGATATTTAGCCTCCGGATTGTTCCTTTTCATGGGATTAATACCGTTGTGTTCGAACATTTTATTATGTTGCTGCACAGCTCAGTTGACCGTTGACTACCATTAACGTCGTTGATAATGGTGAACTCCTAATTTTTTTCATTGCATTTATCATAAGAAAATAATGCCATTTAATGTACTCTTCACCGCATATAGTAAATCATCAAGTCGCTGTTGCTCGGCTGTAACTTTGTCTTACTTATTATGCCTTGGCTTAAGGGGAAGATTTTATTACAATTGCAACACAGCGTCAAATTCATTTGTAATGTTTGTTGGCTTTTGTTTTCATTGACTTGACTACAATAACAAAATACTATACTGTTGTGATAAATTGTTTAAAATGGGTAACTGGGTTTTTAATGCACAAAAAAAACACAATACCCCACTATATAAGTGTATGTATGTACAAGAGTACTTACAGAGGAGTTTTATTTATTTTTTTTAGCATTGTTTCAGTCCATAATGATGGTCAGAGGGAATGGTCAAGGTGCTATTTAAGTGTGTTGTACTAACGTTAACTTTCAATTGTTGTTGGACTTGGACCATCCTATTGAAATGCCATTAAAGTGAGGCATAAACCAAAAAAAATCTTGCATTATTTGTAATGCTTAAACCATTACAGACAATCAGTCTGAACACAAAGAGAGCGTAGGTAATCTAATCATAATTTGGTTTTGTTCAACAATTTAATAATAATTATGATTAATATTAAATGAATGATGTTATTCATCACTTTTTTCTTTTTGTTTCTTTGAAAAAATCTTATTAATTGCTGATGGAAAACAAATAACGCGGCCTTTTAAACGTTTAGCTAAATATGTGTGATAAATTGCATTGGTTTTTACGGTTAATTACGCAAGACAATCATTAATTATTTAACTTTGAGAAGATTTTAGTTATAATTGGAGTAAATAAATGTTGAATTTCATAACATTCATCAATTATGTATTAAATTAAGACAGTGATTTATTAGTAAGTAATGTTTTTTAATGATGAATCTTAACCTTCTGAATTGAATCTTAAGGTTTTTGAAAAACATTTATTGTACAATCTAATGTGCTACTAAAGGGAAAAATTTAGATTATTGGAGTTGTCTTGTAAGTCAATTTTACATTAAATAATTGATGAAATATTAGGTTTTATTTTTGTTATTATCATATGTTAAGCGTGTACTACAACAGCTTCTGTAATTCAGTTCTCAAGGTCTAAGATTTCTTACTAGGACAGCAAAATTAATTACCTTTTTGGTACATATAAAGGGTGCGCCATTTAAAAGTTTTAATTTCAAAATGCAATGAAACAAAAACGGTTTGAAATTATGCCCTATTTATTTTTTTGTTGTGAAGCAGAATATTTCCGGTTAGAAATGGAATATTATTTAATTCATATGGCTGCCATGACTAGCCTCACAGTATCTCATTCAATCGGATCAATTTTCGTGCACTTTTTCGAGTCTATGGGGTCGTATCTAGGCAATGGCATCACGAATGTTGGCCTTCAAATGTTCGATTTTCTCTAGTTTGTCGGCAAAACACTTTTCTTTAACGGCACCCTACTAAAATAGTCCAATCTTGTCAGTTGTTTCGGTTAGAAATGGAATATTATTTTATTCGTACGGCTGCCGAGGCTGTCCTCATAGTACCTCATTCGATCGAACCAATTTTCGTGCGCTTTTTCAAGTGTATGGGGTCGTATCTCGGCAATGACATCACGCCTTCAAATGCTCAACTGTCTTTGGTTTGTTGGCATAGCAGTTTTCTTAAACGGCGCACCATACAAAATAGTTCAACGGTGTCGAATTGCGGCTTCTTGACATCACAATTTCGGCATTAAACGGCCATCAAACGTTTGACGCAATAAATCGATTGTGACGTAAGATAGGTGGCAAGTTGCACCATCGTTGTTGAAACCAAGCATCGTTCGCATCAGTACCATGAATATAAAACATGAATACCAGGTATAAAAATCGGTTGTCATGGTTCGATAAATGTCTCCATTGACCGAAAGAATTGCGACGTCCTCATTAAAAAAATATGCGAATGATGCCGCACCAAACAGTCAATCGTAATGAGTGCATTGGCTTCTGTAAGTCCACGTGTGGGTTTTCTGAGCCCCAAATACGGCAATTTTGCTTATTAACGTAACCACTAAGATGAAAATGAGCTCAATTCGAAAAGACACTTTTTTTTGTCAACGCCGTCATCATCGTGCAGTTTCTCGTAGGCCCATCTAGCGAAAACAAAGCGACTTCATCTCACGAACCTATTGAACTTTGTAAGTCGTTATACCTAGATCTTTTCGCAAAATTCGACGTAAGCTGGTGCGTGAAATGATCAATTCTTTAGAACGATGACAAGTTGGTGGTGGATTCTCACGCACACTCTCAGCAACAGCTTCAATATTTTCGAGTGTAGGTACGAGCACTCACACGTTTTGGCACATCAACAATGAAACCAATTTCACGAACTTTAGCAATAAACTTGTGTACACCGGGCACTGTTGGTCCTCCTCTGTGATCGAATTTTGTACGACATTTTCTTGCAATTTCCGACCAATTGTCTTTGTTTTGGAAATAAATTTCTAATAAATCCCAACGTTGCTCAAGCGGAAATCGATTCATTAATTCACTGAATTTTGTGACAGAATGGAATGACATAAGTATTGCCAGATTAAGAATAACCGATAGTTCAAATATAAAGTGATAGATAGCCCACCCGTCATAAGCACAGAATTTCTGTTAAAGTTGAATTTAAGTATTTGATTCGATAGTGTAAACATTCGCATGGGAGGTAACCGCGTGTTTGTCATTTTTTTCGATGTTCTGTTCTTCTATACCAAAGAACAGAAACTTCTATAGAATATAATTCGTATGGAAATGTCAAGAAATCGTAAGTCGGCTTTCATAATTTTTCTGTAAAAATCAAACAATTCTGTCCAAACTTTTCTAGCTGTTTTCAACAAGCTGTAATCAAATTATAAGAACATTGGTAAGACGTTCTCGTTTAGAAGATGCTAATGAATCTCAAACGCAATTCCTTACTTTAGCAACAGCTTGTACTGAGTGCTTTCCTTTGTACCTTCTCTTTTTACACATGTTGTTATTCCAATATCATTAGCTTGGTTTATTTATTTCTACTCAAATGTAAGTCATTAGGCTCCTCTGAAAATAAATCTTTTTCTAATTGAGGATGTCTACTGTTAAAAACATGCAACTGTTAATGCGTTGATACTGTTGTTGCAACTGAAAGTAATTTTTTTTTATTAATTTTTTTACATCATTAGTTATAGTGACACTACAGCTCATCAACGTTTTATGTGCGCCAACACTTTATTTTATTTGAGTTGTTTTTTTTATTACTACAGTTGTTTTTTTCTATTTTTCTTCGTGTTGTTTGATTTCAATTTACAATTTTGTGTTAAAAATTTTAAATTACAATTACAAATTTTTTTGTTTTTCTTTACATTTATTTACACAATTTCCTTAAACGTACAAAACAAGTGTATTTTTATGGTTGCTTTCGATGAGGTTGCTTTAAATTGTTTACAGATTGTTGCAATCGGTTGTAGTTTTTGGTTGGGCTCGTAATAAAACTGTTTATGTTTAGTAAACGATTACTTAAATTAATTTTCATTCAAATAAAGCGAAACTGTATTAAGAAATTCACACATACGGTTTTATTTGACTTTTGTTTGTTTTTGCTAAATTAGTGCTGAAGGAATGTAATTAAAAAGGTGCACGTATGTGTCTTAAGTCTTTTGTTTAGTTGGAATTTAAAGAACGTAACGTGAAGAATTTTGTTAAAAATTGTTGAATAAATGTTTGAAATTGTTTTTTATTATTTAGTAAATAAGTAGTATCGAAGTCGATGAAAAATCAAAGGAGGGGACAGCAAAAATATATAAATAGAAATATAGATTTTTTGCTATTTGTGATAATTTGGGCTCAATTTTAAAGGAAAAAATATGCAATGATTATTACTTATGCAGACGATATGGCAAAGGTTCAAAATTATTTTCGTAAATTCAGGAATTTGCGCTATTATTATCAAAATCGTACAGCAATTGTGGATTGGGACTGGGAGTTAATTCAATTCAGGCAGTGCTATTCCTACTATTCACAAGGAGATATAAATTTCCACAATCTGCTTTATCTGGTATCAATAGAGTAAAGGCATCGTAATCTAGTAGGTAGTGCATTGGCTTATTAGACATGAATTTGTGGTTCAAACACCAGCCCAGACATCTCGAATAAAATGAAAAAAACCACTTCCTCTCAGTCGATTTCTTTCAAAAACTCTGAGAGTAAATAAAATTGCCATGAATAGTTTCTCAAAAACCTGTAGTTCGGAATCGACCTAAACTTTAGGTCCAGCCACTCATGTATAAAATTAACACACACAGCATAAGTAATGTGATAAGCTAGGTCGTAATCCTGACTGTGTGGTTTTAATGACCAATTATGTTATGCTTTCATCCTGCCCAGTAAAGCCAAATATATTCGTATCATACTGAACAGCTAACTCAACATAAATATGAATACACAATTCAGAACTACTAGGGTAACGACTTTTCTATATTGTATACAAGAGAATAATAAACCTAAATTGGTGTATCAATCCTAAAAATCTATACTGGCTGTACGACTCTGTAATCAAATTCGGTTCCACAATGCTGCGGTTTGGTGGTTGACTTTAGAGAAAAGGACAAATTTAAGCGTGTAATGAAGATGGTGATGGTGAAAATTATAATATGGCCTCTGAGAAGCTATTATTCGGTTACCACTAGGCATGCTGGCAAAACAAGTTGCTGTAAATGCGACAATGAGACTGAGCGCCACAAGAATATGAAAATATGGAATCTGGGGTCATGCCAAAAAACTGGGCTATATTTACTTGGATATACTACCTATTGATTAGATGATACTTAAATCCACTTCGATGCAGTTGATGATGTGGAATCTTTTAAGAATACCTGCATCTTAGCTAATCCCTTGCACTAGCCGACAACTCCATTACTATTGCTGACATAATGGATTGACCCTGTGTAAATACTCTATCACAGTACACAAACACACACACAGTACATACTTCGAGTGAAGATATACAAAAATTTGCTTAGAGAAAATACTTCTAGAGAGTGTGTACAGTGCTGGGAGTCTCTATTATAGAAAGCAAGACATTCGATATTTACCTTCGTATGGGTTCCTGGATGTGAGGACATTGAAGTTAACAAAAAAGATTATTAACTTGCAAAGGCTGATACCCTAGAACATTTCTCATTTGCAAAAGAAAGATGAGAGATCATGAACCCATTAAAATTGGCAAGAGACCGTCTTAAGTTTTCCACAAAAGTTATAATGCGACACTGGTCTCTGGGTGCATATATTCAGAGTCTGGAAATACCTTACAACGACTTGAAGAAGAAGTCGCCGTGGTGTAGTAGGTAGTGTGTTGGCTTACTATTCGTAAAGCCCGGGTTCGTATCCCAGGTCAGACATCAAAAAAATGAAATATGAAAAATAAAAATATTTCTTCGGCGACTTCCTCTCAGCAGATTTCTGGCAAAAACTCTGAGAGTAAAAATAAACTGCCATTAAAAAGTTTCTCAAAATTCTGTCGTTCGGAGTCGACGTTAAACTGTAGGTCCCGCCACTCACGTATAAAATTAACGCACACAACATGAGTGGTGTGAGAAGCTAGGCCGTAATCCTGACTGAAGGGTTGTAATGGCCAATTATGTATGTTATGTATGACTTGAAGAAGAGAAAAAGGAACATCTTATCTTTTTTTGTCCAGCGCTTGGGAACCTCAGTGGAAACATTTCCTTGGCACCCAAACTTTACTGTCCAAATGTGTCTAGCCAAAGTGATTTAAATAAAAAACTATCAGGATGTTTGAGTGATGCCAACCAGTAGTTATAATTGTATGATCGTGTAGGTAACATCGGTGATCAAATGTAGGTTTGTAGGACCCAAGTAAGCAACGTCTATTGAGGCAGATGCCAATTTAAATTAACCTAGTCATACTGACCTTTAATAGGCTCATTCAATTTTTAAAAACTTAAAAGCCAAGTCCCATAAATATTTTTCGGGATGACACTTAAAACTTAATAGAGGTTAAAATTCATTTCATATTATAGAGTCTTAAGTTGTTTTTTAAATTATAGTTACATTAACTATATTTAAAAAACAGAAAACGCAAAATATTTTCAAAATTCAAAAAAAAAAAGAAATAAAATGTTGAACAGTTCAACGTTTGTGTCTGAAGTCATTTATTTCAAAGACATTACTCTTGTGTTGTAAATTAATTAATGAATTCATTTAATAAAATTTATTATGGCCCAACTACACAACATTTATTAACAATTTCGAAAAGAAGACAAAAAATGGCAATAAAAAATAATAATAAAAAAATATGGTTTTAATTTCAATTTTATGTGGGAAGCTCGCACTCGCACTCATACTCGTACTTACTTACTTAAGTCTCTTATGAGACTTTGGCTGCTGTTGCAAATGAACAATGAAGATACTGTGCTGCTGCACCTTCATTATAAACAAGGTGTTGATGTTTATATAAAGATAATTATACGTATTTTTATTTTATTTCATCTGTATTTTTTTTTTTTTTTTGGTTTTTGTTTTTTTTATGAAATCCATAAATTATTTAAAACATTTTTTTTATTGTTTTAATTTTGCAAAAAAGCTAACATTTTATAAAAGTTAATTGTATGTCAATGAGCAGACATTTTGGCACCATTTTTGTACACATGCAAACTTTAAAATGCCTCATGAAATACGATTTTTGTAATTCAAAAAAGAAGAAAGAAATAAAAATTATTTCATTTTATTTAATTATAAAAAAGTTTTTTTATTCGAAATTATTTCTTTGTAGGAGAAGTTAAAGTCTTCGTGTATTTTATTGTTATTAAACAAATAAATTTTTGTTTGTTAATAATTTCAAAATACAATTGAAATTATGTTGTTACAAGCTAAAGAACATATCAATCTTTCTTTTGTTATGCGGAAGTGTCTATGCCATATGATTTATTTCTGAAACTCATAAAAGGTTTTTTCTTTCTTTTTTTATTTTGTTTCGTTTATTTAGAAATTACGCCACGCGCTTTAATCAAAATTAAAGTGTAGACAATTATTAGAATATTACTGACTGAATCATTAAGTTGTTGTAGAAGTAACAAACAAGAAAACAAAACAGAATAATTTGAAAAAAAATTCTAACATGACAAGCAAAAAATCTTTGTTGTTAAACAATACATAGAAATAAATAATAGTTCTTAAATTCTTTTAACTACTAAAACTTTTTATACGTAAAAAATAAAACACAGACAGTGTTCTAAGCAAAGAAAAATAATGAATTTATATTTCAATAAAGTAAACCAAATTGACGGAAGTCTTCGTAGTCTAGTAGGTAGTGCGTTAACTTTTTGGACGTAATGCCTCGATTCAAACCCCATGTCAAACATCTGCAACAAAACTAAATACGGAAAATTATTTCTTCGGTGACTTCTTCTCAGCAGATTTCTGTCAAAAACTCTGAATGAAAATAAAAAATTGCCATGAAAAGTTTCTCAAAAAATTTTCGTTCGGAGTAGACTTTAAACTGTAGGTCCCGCTACTCATGTATAAAATTAACACCCACAACATAAGTGATAAGTGAGAAGTTAGGTCGAATGCTGTCGGAAGGGTTGTAATGACCAATCATGTATGTATATAAGTAAACCAAATTGACGAAATTTCAAACTCCTATCCAAATATATTTTAAGTCTCAAATGGTTCTCGGTAGCGTGAAACTTAGGACTGGGACTAGGAACAACACTTCTTTTTAACACAATCCCAAGGTTTACCTTGATACCACGAGTTGCCTTTTTAGGTTGTAAGAATTTAAGGATTCTGCCGGTTATAATTCAATAATATTCATCAAATGAGTGTGAAAGCGATATAAATATGCAGTTGACCTAATTGATCTATCTGTAGTTCATAGCTACCATTTCATTATCATGAATATTGGCGTGTTATGGTGCTGAAACACGATTTTATTACGTTCAGATCTTTGCTTCAGTGAATTAATGAGGTCCTATATGCATTTTTCTTTGATGTTAAACAAGTTTTAAGCAATCTTTGTTTAAATCAAACTCTATTTCCCTTAAGAAAAAAATAGGCATCTAAGCTACGACTTTAGCCCGATTAACTCAGAAAAGTATACATGCAAGCTAATGCAGCGTTTTCGTTAATGACAGACATCGATTACCCTGGAAGTACAGATAGGCATCGAATCTTTTATCAAAGAGAACAGATTACTTAGTAGTCCATTTGTCTTTCTGAGACTGAGTATTGCTTTAACTGAGACGTACATGTATAAAAGGGTATCAAATATTGTTTTGTCTCAGGCTAGCCATTGGTGTAGATTCAGGACAACCACACAAACCTCGTCTATCACTTTTTGAACGCTGTCCTTCATTACAAAAATGGTCCTTATATGAGTATAAGCCTCAGATTTAAGTTACTTTTTGAAATTTTGAAAACTGTAATAAGGATTTCTTAAGATGCAGTTACTATTTGAGTCGGTTAAAGCATCCTGAGCAGTATTTTCAGACTTAAGTAGAATTTTATACAGAATGTTTGAAAATGTTTGATCAATTTGTTCTGATATCTACCAAGATGATGAGCATGTTGTTAAGCATTACAGCCAGAGTGCCTTAAAGTAAACAACGTTTGTTGTATTGCAATGAACGACGAAAACCTCGTGAATTTTTATATAAGATGACAAGATATTTTATATTTAATATGGAAATACTGACATAATGGGAAAACATATTATGGATTGTTGATGCGCTTATGAAATTTCCTGACTTATTTTCTAAGGATACTTTTATTAGTCGTTTGAGTATTAAAAAAGAAGAGAACCTGTATGTGCAGTTTCTAGGAAAACAGTTCCATAATAAACATACATACATATTTGGTCATTACAACTCTTTAGTCAGGTTTACGAAATATATATAAGACAAATAATTAAAAGTAGTAAAAGCAAATAATATCGAAATAATAATATGTAAAAACAAGAACGAAAATATATGCATGTAAATATGTAATAATTTTACATTAGAATTTAGAAAATAAAATTTTTTAAACTGCAAAGCGTTGCCATTGATTTGTAATGAGTTTGGCAACGAATTCCACAGCCGTATTGTATTTGTAAAGAACTGCCTCTGTTTTCCTCAAATTGAATACGATTATACAGATAAGACGGTTCCTGCGTGTAGAGAACCTTGTGTAGTAAGATTAATGCTTTAATTTCAAGTAAGTCCATTAACTCAACACCATATAACAATTTCGAATAACTTCAGAAACATTTTCATGGCAATTTTATTTATTCTCAGAGTTTTTTTGCCATAAATTTGCTGCCAGTCAGTCGCTGTTTTGTAACTGTTAGAGATGACTGACCTGGGGTTTGAACCGTGTCTGCATGTCTAATAAGCCAACACATTTCTTATTAGATTACACCGACTACAGTTCCATAATATACACATAAAAATTCAGCAATTTTGACTTAGAATGGAGCATTGAATGATAAGAATCTATGAAAGAATATTCCTCCTGTTGACTGATGGTTACAGAAGAACTGCTCAAAAGTGTTTGATTGATTTCGAGACACATAATGAAAAGGTTTGTTTTTTTTTGGGAAAATCAGTCGCAGTTTATTTAAATGATTGGCCAATTGGTTTATGTATAACTGCAATTGTATTGCAGAGTTTTAAATTTTTTTATTGAGTTATTTAAACAAACCTTACACATACAGCTGAAGCTATTCCATCTACTTTGATTTCAATAGATTTCATTACAAGATTTCATTGTATGAACAATACTTTGTTGCATAATACGTTTAATTAATTAAATCAAACATTTTAGTTTATTTTATTTACAATATGTTTTTTTTACAACAAAGCATTCTTATTCATTTTCATTTCAAATTAACAATTTGCTTATCCATCATAGTTAACGACATGTTTCATATACGCCATAAGGTTTGTGTCTTAAGTCTTTTGTTTAGCGCATGATTTGGTCTTTTTTGATAAAAAATTTTGCATTTGATTTTTAACAAATCACATTTGACCTAATTTTTGTTGTTTTTCTATTGCAATTTTATTTATTGTGACTCACCCTACAAGTAACGAAAGAAAAAAAATGTAACGGTAACTGCAATAATTTTGCTGCTTTTCATAAATTCAATAAAATGTTCGTATGGATCAAAGTAAAGACAGGAATACATGTGAGTTATATGGGTTATTTTTCTTTCATTTTCAGTAGAATAACAAATAAATTTTTTTCTTTTCTTTTTTTTATTTATTTTTGTATAAGTAAGGTAAACTTTGACCACAAAATAAAGAGAAAAGGAAAAAAAGAAAAATTTAAAGGTATAGTATGTTGGAAATCAAAAATCAGTTAACTGTAAATTGTTTTAAACCAAAAAACAACAACAGTAACATTACCGGTGTTTATAATACTGGAAAAGAAAAATGAAAATATAGAACAACTAGGAAAGGTAATAATAGGCAGTCAGGTGTAACCTTTTGATACACTACACAATACAATATAATTTTGGAATAATTTTTTTAATAACAAAAAAAAATTAAAATTTTTCACTAAGTTGATAAGTAGATATGGATTCGATATGATGTTACCGTAGTCCAGCATGCAGTGTATGCAGTGTGTTGGCTAATTAGACATCAGACATCTGTTCAAAACCAAAGCAAATATATGCAAAAATATGTTTTCGTTGGCATCCCCTCAGAAGGTTTCCGGCAAAAACTCTGAGAGAAAATAAAATTGCAATGAAAAATTTTCACAAAAATCTGTCATTTGCAATCGACTTTAAACTGTATCCCCTGCTACTCATGTATAAAATTAATACACACAACATAGGTGTTGTGAGAAGCTAGGTCGTGATCCTGACTGAAGTTTAAATGCTGTTGACCTATAATATGTGAGACAAGGCAACGATACCTTCTGCCTAATGTCCAGCATGAATAATGTTTTCAAGTTGATTAGTTTTAGCTATTCCTCGTATTTGATTTGAACCGAGTTTTTGTTTCTCTTTATCCATATTTGCGTTGAGTATACCATTCCAAGCATCTCTTCATACGCCACAGAAAGGTTTTGTGGTTCTAAGCGAAGTGGAAGTTAATTTAGTTTTCTCATACAGTTTCATACTATTTTCAAGTTAATCTCATAGGAGCCGAGTGCTCGAATGGAGGTCATCGGTTATTTTGCATCTGACAGTACTTATGTTATTCTATTTTATCACATAATTCGCTGAACGTAATGAATCGAATTTACTCTTGAGCAACGTTATGATTTATTGGAAATTTGGGCCAACCAGAAACTGCCCAATTTTGCCAAAAAATATCATCCTTTCGGATGTAGCTCATGCACCCATTACGAGTGACAGTTTGATGCGGCATGTGGAGTGGAGGCATCATTGGCCCACATTTCTTTGAAGATGGGAATGACGCAACCATTACGGCCAATGGAGACACCTATCGCACCATGATAACCGATTTTTTTGTACCCGCCCTTTATGGTATTGATGTGAACAATGTTTGCTTTCAACAGGATGATGCACATCTCATGCCACAATCAACTTATCGCGTCAGACGTTTGATTTACGTTTAAGTAGTAGTAGTAGAAGCTGCGATTTAAAACCTTTAGACTGTGTTTTCTTTAGGGCGTCGTTTAAAAAAGTGTTATGCCAACAAACTAGAGGCAATTGGGCATTTGATGGCCAACATTCGTGACCCCATTCATTCGCAAAAGCAGAAAAAAATTTGTTCGATCGAATGAGATATTGCGAAGCCAGCCATGGTTGCCACATGAATACAACAACAAAAAAATAAATTTGGCAACAGTTCAAACCGTTTTTGTTTTATTGTATTTATAAATTCAAACTTTTAAATTTTCCACCTTTTTAGGTATGATTAGGTGATTTTTTCACTCTCGGACAAAAAACTTCCGCTCCTGTCGTAATATTTGTTCCATGCCCATCTCTATATTAGAGAATAGTTTCTCTTTTAGTATAGTATGTAGCCTTTAGGTCAGTTTCAGTATTAAGTTTCAATTCCTAAAATCATAGAGTCTTCTGTTTAATGAAAGAATTGTCAGCCATTCGATTTTTTAGGTCACGAAGTGTATCACTATCCTAATCATAATAACTAAAGCTCTGCTCTACACTTACATCTAACTGAGCCTCGAACGCCACTGTAGATAGGCCCTCATTACCCCTGCTATAGCAACACACGCTACGTATCTTGCCATACTGTATTTGAATTGCTTTTAAATTTATTTTGTCGGCTCAGACAATGGCCTCTTAGGTATCTAAGCTATTTGTAGGGTATTAAAATCATGTGGTTAAATATTATGGGCACCTTTTGACTAATAAATCTTAAATTGACCAATGCAATCATTTTGTTATTGATTTTTATTTTCATTTTTTTTTTCGTACAACTTTTATTGTATCGTTTGTGGTTGTCGTCAATAGGGTTGTTGTTCTTGCAATGACTGTGTGTTGATTGTATTGCCGCTATGAACGTGCCAAATTCTATTTATCGCAGTTGACTTTTATACCCTGCATAGATTTTCGGTGTCAAGTTGTTAAAATCGATTTATTACTCTTGGCAAATTTTCATTCTAGTTAAAGCCGTCTTATTTTTTTTGTTATAAACGGAACGGAAAACTTTTAAACAAACTATTGTTATTGGAACGAAATTATATAAATTGGTTCCATTGTAAATGGCAGACTTTTCAAAGCTGATTTGCAAGGAACGGTATGCCAAACAATATTATGTTCTTGGTAAGGAAACATAATAAAACAATTAAAGCCAGGTTTTTTTCGATTTTTTTCCTGAAAGTGCACAGCAACTGTTACAAATTCTAAATACTTTACTTGTCTGAATGCTGACAAAAAAAAAACAAGAAAAAATGATTTTCTTGATATAGATTATCGAGTGGGTGGCTTGTCTAGAGATTAGTAGAGCAAATCGCCAAATTGTTAAATTTTATTTCATTGTTGTTGTTGCTTTAAAGGTGTGATATAAATTACGGAAAAGATTTATGACTTAACCTTGATGACCAAAACAAAATTTATTAATTTATTTATCCTGAAATAAAATAAATCAAGTATTAGCAGAAATGAAATACAGCGTCAAGCCGAAAGCCTCCCATAAAATTAAAAAATATTTCATATATTTTATGGTGATATTAAATAAATTATTTTCATTTAAAATTAAACATTTACACTCCTCTTTAATTTTCTGAATATCGTTTAACCATTTTTTTTTTGCTCTGTAAAGTTTTTTTCTCTTTGCCATTGTCATTTTGGCACACCCAACCATATAAATCATTTCGTTGAGATTTATTAACGCTTCGTAACATTTTTAAGTCCGAAAAATAGTGTTGATGTCTTACTGTACCGTACTGTACACAAGCACTTTAACTCTTTGATTTTGTGTCATTAAACGTAACTTCCTTAAGATGCGATAATTTTTGTTTGTTTTCTGTTTTGTTTATAAAACCTTCAACTTGACACTTATAAGTGGCAAGTCACGTTTTTACATTAACTTTGAAAAATAAAAACAAAAACTTAAAGACAAATATTTACAAGAAATCATAAGCGAAACATCTTGCAGCCGAAGCGAAGTGTAAAGATACAGTGTTCAGTTTGAAAGCGAAACAAAGATGAAGTATTTCCTTGTATGATGGCATAGCTTTACTTTCAACGGTGAAATAATTTCTGAGCTTATAATGTAATCATTAGAGACAATGATACCATTCGCTTTGAATATGAACTCTTGATTTATTTTCACTACCCTGTACCAAGGTTAAGTTGAATTCCTAAGGACTAAGCTAAATTCTTATACTTTTGAAACCCCTATTGATGCCATCGTCAGACATCAAAGTCATCCCAGGTTAGACATCAAAACGAAAATATGAAAGAAATATTTCTTCGAGGACTTCCTCTCAGCAGATTTCTGGCAAAAACTCTAAAACTCTAAAAAATGAGTTTCTCAAAAATTTGTAGTTCGGAGTCAACTTTAAACTGTAGGTCCCGCCACTCATGTGTTTAAATTAACACACGCAACACATGTAAGTGGTGTGAGATGCTAGGTCGTAATCCTGACTGAAGGGTTGTAATGACCAATTATGTATGTATGTATGTATTGATGCCATCGTATGTGGAATATAACATTGTTCAAATGCCTGCCACGGCTTTTCTGGATGGAGTGCATCCGTAATATCCAATTTTCCAAGGACTCTGGTGCACAATGTTGAAGACCTCTGTGATCCTCATCTGCGATTTAAGAAAACTGAACTAGAAAGAGTCCATCGGGCTCCAACCACACGACCTCGATGGCCAGTTGACATACATACATAATTGGTCATTACAACCCTTCAGTCAGGATTGCGACCTAGATTCTCACACAACTTATGTTGTGAGAGTTTTCGCATGGGTGGCGGGACCTATAGTTGAAAGTCGACTCCAAACAACAGATTTTTAAGCAACTTTTCATGGCAATTTTTTACCAGAAATCTGCTGAGAGGAAGTCGACGAAGAAATATTTTTTCATATTTTGTGTTGTTAGAGATGTCTGGCCTGGGGTTTGAACCGTGGCCTCACGTTTAATAAGACAATACACTACCTACTAGACTACGACGACTTCACCTATTGATATCACCTCCGAATCAGGTCTTTATGCCCTCGGATCGCTAGTGCAGAAATGCCAATGTGTTATAAGCTTTATGGCACGTTACGCTATTCTATTGAAACCATATGCCGTTAGTGTCCAGATCATTGAATTCGGACCAAAAGAATTTGATAATCGCCGACTTATAAAGCTCACCATTGAGCATACACCCAACCTACAAATGGTCATCATAATCGACCTACTGAACAATTTATTCAGGCTGTTATGACCAAAACTTTATTGGACATTAAACTGTTAATCCATGTGTAGAGTACACGACGATAAGAATATTGCTGCTGCAGCGGGTAGAGATAATGAAGATTGCGATGTAACAACTCGTTGTTATTGTCAACAGTTTGGCGTTTGTTATTCGACCATTTGGAAGATTTTACGTAAGGGCTTCAGCAATTGTTTGCCCCGAAGGAATAGTTGGTAGTGAGCTAAACTTCAAGTGTGACTGTCTGACTGTTTGGCTGGCGTTTTAAATATTACTCACAGTAGAAAAAAGATAGTGAAAATTGTCGGTAGAAAGCAATTCTCGGAAAAAAGTGGCGAAGGCATTACATTGGTTATTAAAAACAATGTCGCAGAGTACATTGTCTTTCCTTTCTCCCACAAACTATGTTTTCTGTATTCCAATACAATACACTGCATGATTAGGGTTCACCCCGTGAGTGTTGGTATAAAAAGTTACTGAAGCAAGTTGAAGTACCACAATATTGTTTGTTTTGTGAACCGTAGAAAAATTTTCTTCAGCAGCAAAGTTCCTTTTTGGATGCATCAACGAAACAGTATTGGTGTGAAGGAAAGGCAGAGACAGTTCAAAATCAGTCGAAGCATCCTAAGATGTTTAATGCGGCTTCTGCAGAAACAATAAAAATTGTAACAGTATAGCCAAGGGAGTAAAGCACTGTGCAACGGTAGCTGAAATCTTTTGTCTAAAATCGAAAATTGGAATTTTCATGCGGAATTTCAACAACACGATTCCACATGCCACAGGACAAGTGAAACGTTGATACTATCAACCTCTTGAAGGACAAGGTTTGTGAAAAAATATTCTTACGTTTTCATTCATTGGACTTTCAGATCATGTGTTTTAATCCCACTAGACTGTCTCTTCGGGTTGGCGGATACGAGAAGTCTCTCGTGTGCAGGGTCAAGTTTGAAAGACAACATTACGGCTTTGTTAGTGAGATACCGACTAGAATTCTGGAAACTTATATACATACGTACGGAACTGGTCATTACAACCTCCGGTCTGGATTACGACCTAGCTTCTCACACCATTTACGTTGTGCGGTTTAATTTTATACAATAGTCGCGGAACATACAGTTTAAAGTCGACTTCAAACGACAGATTTTTTGAGAAATTTTTCATGGCAATTTGATTTACTCTCAGAGTTTTTGTCATCTGCTGAGAGGAAGTCACCGAAGAAATATTTTCTTATGTTTGGCTTTGATAGAGCTGTCTGATCGGGGCTTTGAACCGTGACCTCACGCCTAATAAGCCAACACAGTACCTACTAGACCACGGCGACTTCTGTAAAAGTACGCCTAAATGGGAGCTCTTGGCTAAGGCCTTACAGCGGATAACATTTCAAGTTTCTAAGTGTGTTACTTTTATTAAAAAGAAAAATGAAAACAACAAACTTAGCACGCGTGCATTGTTTGGCATTTGCAATTGGCATTTAAACGTATAATTTGATGTGGGATTTGGTTGCGTTTTATAAACCAGAGACTTAATAATTTAATAATCATTTCATTTCAAAAGTTTGCTTAAAGAAATCAATTATAAAGCAATTCTTAACCTTTTACCACACTTGTGTTAAAACTTGTGCACACAATGGCGTTATTATGTGCCAATTATTTCTATTCAAGGTTGCTCTAAAAATTAATTCCATTAAAATTAGTTTAAATTTTTATTTCTGAAAATTTAATGAAATTTCTTAAGTTAACAACATTTTAATTAATAAAAATAATAAAAAGAAAAAGCACATATAATTATAAGCACAAACCCACTTTTATTAGTCTGAGTCTTGCATACATGAAACTCATACAGCATGCTGTGAACTTTGATTGCAACATAATAAGCAACATTAACTTAAATTAACAGCAGGAGGTGTTGAATATATAAGTATATCAAAGATTATTAAAAATAATGAATAAATACATACAAAAGCAATTTCATATACGAATATGTTCATGTGTATGACATAATATATGCTTTTTAGGTACATATTTCAAGTTAATAAGTCATAGTGGTTAAGCAGTAAAATCAGTAATGCATTATGATGGAAAAACATAAATTTATTTAACAGCTTATGGTTGTATAACAAAATGCTTATTGGGAAATAAGCAAAATCTACCAAAAAACCATGAAATCCTTAGAATAATATTTTTAAAAATTCTTCTACATTTTATGACATACTGATCTGTGCATGTTATATGCAGAACTACATTTATATTATAAGGTATAGTAAACAGAAATCATATATTGTTTTAAATATTTCGAAACTTTGTTTACCACAGTTAGAATCCTACCAATAAGCAAAATTTGCTAAATATTATGTTGCTATTTTGCAGTTAACCACTAGCCGCTCTCATATATAACACAATTGGTCATTACAACCCTTCAGTCAGTATTACGACCTAGCTTTCCACACCACTTATACTGTGTGTGTTAATTTTATGCATGAGTGGCGGGATCTACAGTTTAAGATTAACTCCGAACGGCAGATATTTTTGAAAAACTTTTCATGGCAATTTTAGAGAGACTTTTTGCCAGAATTCTGCAGAAAGGCAGTCACCGAAGAAATATTTTTTCATATTCCATTTTTATTGAAAATGTCTGACCTGTGGTTTGAACCGAGGTCTCACGTCTAAAAAGCCAACACACTACCTACGACGACGGCTATACAAGCTACTCTCACAGCAAGATTATTTACATGGAAGGGCAAAGTTGTTAGGTCCAGTCTTTAAGGCAAATGAATAAGATATTTAAGTATGACATGACATAGTAATTACTTACAGCATACATGAGCTTTTTTTCGAAGGGGGCAATATAGTACAGGGAAGCCACGCACTTCCTGTCTAACAATCCAGGCGTAACGCCTGCAGTACGTTGAGTTTTATGCTTAAAAGAGTACGTTATGGTATAAATATTATGAATTCTGACATTTGGCTTTCGTATAAGCTGTTTGATGCTGGAATAAATTTAATTCTGAAAGCAGAACAATGCTTGATACATGATGATATTTTCCATGAAAATCTCTTTCGAATAGTCAGGGTGCAATTAAAATTTCTTACGAATGTCTCCCTGAAGTCTTTCCTCATCTATATAATGCCAAAGATTTCTCTGGGAAATGTAGAATCATTATACGAACATTGGAAGTTGTGTGCCGATGTCATGGCCAGTGGTTCTATAGAGCGCAGAATTCTGATATTCCGCAGGGCATGGATATTTCAATGGTCTTATTTAAACTAGGCATCGTGACGGCGTTGTAGAACAGGTTTAACCTCGCAGGTTTATTGGTAACATGAGAGCATTTTATGTTTCTTCCTTGAAGCGCATTACTATTCCTATTGGACAGCACGCAGATGGATTTATACAGGTTCCGTGAATTAGAGGAGGAGTAGGAAATTATCTTTCATCTTATGCATCAGTGCTTAACAATTGCCATTAAGAGAGAGTTTCTCGATCTCTCATTCCTTGCCAGTTTTGACTGAATTTTCCACGTTACAAATTACAGCAAGAAAGGTAATGATTTTGGTGTCTGGATGGTTTTCTTTATGGAAAGGTGTATCCTGCGGTTTGGCCTAGGGCCTAGGTGCGATCTTACTTTTCAAAGACATAACCTTATCTAATGTATCTGTTTATTAGTGCTATTTTAGTCAATGTTTTATCAGACTTATAGAGAGTTAATCACTATCTTTTTCCCTGTCTTCATTGTAAGATTTTCTACGTTTATCCTATGTGGGCTCCTGGAGTCTAGAGCAACACGAAGAGGAGATGGAAATAAACGAAAAGAAGAAAGCGATAATAAACCTGCATGTATTAGGGACAGAAAAATGTGGCTCGCTACTGATATATACAGAACAAAATTCGCATAAAAAAGTCCCTATTATAAACCAGTATAAGGTATATATAGCAGTATAAGGGGACACTGACTCCTTGGTTCACATGCTTAGAGCGCGGGAAACGCATAAAGTCTTCTTTGCCGTAGTACGGTGCTTGAGAACCTAAAACAAAGAATTCTTTAACTCCCAGAATTTATTGGCAGTACATGTGTAGCCAAAGGCGATTTGAAGAGAATGTTTGAGAAATGTCAGCCGAGAGAATTAAATGCTGGAGTTTTCAGCATCCAAGTAAACTATACTTCTTGAGGCGGTTGCCGAGACCTTTCAATTTGGAGTCTATTCGTCACAAGCCTTAAAATAATACTTAGTCGAGTCAAGCACAAAGCTCTTAAAATTTGTTGACATTTAAACAACCCTACTATTGAAAATAGAAAGAATGTTTTAGGTTACTAAACCTAATATAAAGTATTTTTATTTAGAAAAATACAAAAAAAAAAAGAAAAACTAAACATTAATTATAATCGGTGTATGGCTTGAGTTTGTGGCATAGTAAAACTAGGCATCTTAAGCAATAACAAAAACTTAAAAATACTATGAATTATTTCTAGAATGAAATTTTTAAAAGCCAAAAATTTAAGGTTTATTACAAAATTCTCTGGCTAACATGCTTATATAATTTTTTTTAATTAACCATGATTATGGTTATTTTTATTTAGTTTAGGTATATAATATTCGTTCCTTTAGTCTTTTGTTTTTGAGTATTTTTTTAGAAATTGGCCATACTTGACTTCAAAGAGTTTTGTTTTTGAAGCCAAAAAAAGTCTTTTGTTTTTTGGATAAAAATAATTATTCATACACAAACTTTATTTAAAATTATTTTTCTTTCTTTCTTTACTATTTTTTATTTTTTTTTTGTTAAATTATATATTTCAGCGCTTTAATTTATTGTTTTTAAAAGCATTGCTAATAATTATGAATTTTGATATTTTTTTATTTTTTTTTTTTGAGCAACTCAATTGTCAATATTGTAATGATTGATGATGATTTTTTATAGAACAAACCTTATAAAAATAGAAATTACCCGAAATATAAAATTACGAAAACCAAAAAAATCCCACACTTTTTCAATGAAATATAAAATTTGTTACACTAATTTGTTTAAATTTTTTATGAAATAATTGCATGGGATTTTTTTTTTTGATTTCGCCACCTACAAAATATTTTTTATTCATACACCGAAACTGTTGGATACATTTATCTACGTTTTTTGCTTGAAATTCTAATTGAATTTAAAAGATTTTTTTTCTCAATAATTATAAAAGCTTAAGTAATTGATTTTAATTGTATATTTGTCCTGAAGCTAATGTATAAATTCTTCAACCATTTTTGTTTCAAGAAAAAAAAGAAAAAAAATTTAAAAACTTTCCATCATCTTCTAATCTTGTTAGACTGTAATTATCAGTTGACAACATGGAGTAATACAGTGTAAAAATCTTTTGCCAGAACTGGTCTTAATTGATTGATACTGAAAAAAAGTAGATCGGCTTTGTAATCAAAGTTATAGAAATAATAAAAAAAGACTATCAATCAATCCATTTCTATACTATTTTGGTAGACTACAGTAATCCTTCGATTTACGTCGCCTCGATTAACGTTGTTTCGATTTACGTCGTAAAATTTTTTGTACCCTCTAACTTCAACTTGCGTCGTCATTCGATTAAGTCATCTTTTTTTGGAACCAACTTCGACGTAAATCGAGGGATTAATGTAACTTTTTTATGTTCCTTGTTAAAAACGTACTACTTTGTAGTATGAGCAATATGAAATTCGATTTACGTCGTTTCGATTTACGTCGCCTTTTTTTGGAACTAACTGCGACATAAAACGAGGGATTACTGTATCTCAATTAATAAAAATTGCCATGTAAAACTCCTGGCTAAAGTAATCTGGTGCTATACAGAGTACATGTTCGTTATGCACTATGACGATTAATGCTCTTATTTTGACGATTTTTGGAAATTAAAAATTTCATAATTTTCTTAATTTCTTCATAATTTCATAATTTTCTAGTACATTAAAAGCCTCTTTAAGCTTTGTACTTGCTTTGCAATTGTTACTTTTGATAATTTAGGTTAGTAATAACAAGAAGTAAAGTACGTTTTTACCTTTTAAAAACGTTAAAATATGAGCTCGTGGATGGCAAATAAAATAAAAATAAATCTGTATTTCGTTTTAATTAAAATTCTTTATTATTCGCACAATTCTATGTAAAACTGTTCACAACTTAATGTATACAACAACAATTGCATTATTTTTTATTCTTTTGTTTTCACCTTTTGTAAAAAAATAATAATTTCTAGAAAATTGTTCGACAGATCTTTGTAACGGAGATTTTCAAACCGCGATTATTATTTTTAAACATACCGCGTCTTCACACAAGACAGAACTTTATTAACTCAGCCGCCTGCTTTGCCTTGCCTTTTATATGGCAACGTAAACAGTCTGATGAATGTTCTTGAAGGCGAATGTTAATGACTTTGCCTTCAACGATGTTAACATGTTACATGTTACATGATGTTTACATTTATTAATGTAGTGTTGTTTGTGAGAAACGTTGATTTATGTACGTTTTCTTTATAAATGTTGTTATTGAGTGGAAGTACCACTACCAACACTATCTATCGCTAAGCTGTATTCACTCTTTGTCCTCGGTTGGAGACTTTTCAGAGCTTATCGGCGTTTATACTAGTTTCTTGGCATTCTTACCCTCGGCATTACAGTTATTCTGTACGCTTTTTAAATTTCTACATGGCTCTTGCTAGCACTTCTTTCGTGGATAACAATGGGTTATTGTCTGCACTGTCCTGATGTCTCTTGTTCTTGATTTTGTTTCTTTGCAGCAGGGTGATATCATTATTTCCTCTCTTGACCGCTTGGTGATGGCGTAGGAATTTTTAGGCTATATGTTCTTCGGGGTTGCCTCGATCCAAAGAATCATTGTCTTAGTAGATTTTCTACTGCTCGAGTTAACGAGCAACGTATGGTATGCATTTGGCGATGATATATTGACTATCATCATCATCAGCTGTATTGCTGTGAAACTTGGCCCATGATACAGTTCTACATTTAATTTTTACCTATCATTGTATTTAATGCTTACGCTACTGAAGCTAATGCTGTATTTATCTTTTGGAGTACATACATAACATAATTGGCCATTACAACCCTTCAGTCAGGATTACGGCCTAGCTTCTCACACCACTTATGTTGTGTGTGTTAATTTTATACACGAGTGGCGAGATCTACAATTTAAAGTCGACTCCGAACGACAGATGTTTTGAGAAACTTTTCATGGCAATTTTATTTACTCTCAGAGTTTTTGTGAGAAATCTGCTGAGAGGAAGTCGCCGAAGAAATATTTTTTCATGTTTCGTTTTGATGTCTGACCTGGGGTGTGAACCGTGGCTTTACGTCTAATAAGCCAACACACTACCTACTAGAATACGGCGACTTCTATCTTTTGGAGGGATGGTGCCTTATCTAAGAGATATTTTTTGTTTGTATCCCAATTTTTCTACTTGAATAGGGGCAGAAGACAGTGCATTTGGAAAATATAAAAATTCTTCAAGCCTAACTTATAAATTTAGTAGGTAACCACTTTATAATTAAAAATCATACTGTATGTGATGGCTTAAAATATAAATCAAATTTTTAAAATACTTAAAAAATCACATACAAGTCAATATGTATCCATAAAATTAAGTAGTTAAGTGCTTGTTAAAATTGACTATCAAAACTTCAAAATCAAGATAAAAATTTTTTAAACTTCAAGTCAGTGTGCTTTGTCTTACAATTTTTTGGCTTACGAGAAACACTTAAAATTAATAAAAAAAATAAAAATAAAATTAGAAAAAAATGATAATTAAATTAAACTGTCAACATGTTTTTCAAATGCATTAAACCATATGAGAGGTTTATACTTCAAATGATTTTGTCTTAAAGACTTAAGGCGAAAAACAAAATTCAGTTTATCATACTTCCTGCTTAAGAGTCAAAAAAAAACTTCAAATTACCAAAAAGAACATGACAACTTTAAAAGACAAAAAAAAAATTAAAAGAAAAAATAAATACAACAATTTAAACATTTAGCATAATATATATTGTATGGGTATATATATATACATACAGTGAGCGATAAAATTCTAAATTCTATCACTAAACTCAACTTTTAACACTAAAGGAGGAGAGTGCCCGAAAAAATTTAATAAAATATCGAAATCTTTTGTAATTTTTTTTCAATTTTAGAAACTAGCAACGAAACCATTTTAAAATAAAAATAACGGTAATTTATTACTTACTTACTTAACACGTTGAGTGCCGCCTACGAGATAACTCGTAGATTACGATCCCTTTTGGGGAGCCAACTACGAGTTATCTCGTACTCACTAAACCTGCCATTTTTGTGTAGCTACGAATAAAATCGTATTATATCAGTGCTAGTATCGATAAATGACTTTTGGAAAAAGAACAAAATGTCAATGTTGGCTTGCGTAGCCACTTTTCTGAAAATTGCCGCGGCAGACAACGTGTTAATTAGTGATTAACAACCCGATTGACGGATTTCGGCCTGCCGCAACACATCCTTCCAGGCGCCCCTACTTCTTGCGCGCCTTGGCCATTTGGCCAGACCAATCGATGGCAGGGCTTCCTCAATTTGGTCCTTCCAATGCATACAAGGTCGTCCTCTTCGCCGACTTTCACAGATCCCCCCATATACCAGTCTCGCGGGAGCACCCTTCTCCATTCGAACGACATGGCCGAGTCAGCGCAGCCGCTGGATATTAATACGCTGCACAACCTCTATGTCGTTGAGAATCTCATACAGCTTACTGTTGGAGCGGATGCGGAAATCTTCGCCAACTCGAACTGTCTCAAGGCTGCTGCATCAGTGCTTAGTAGGGTCCATGCCTCTGCACCATAAAGAAGCACGGGGAGCATGAGCGTCTTGTAGAGTATTAGTTTTGTCGTACGAGAGAGGTCTCTGCTACTCAATTGCCTATTGAGACCATAGTAGCACCTGTTGGCAAGAGTGACATCATTTTTGGTGATAATGGCGGAGCCAAGATATACAAATTCCTTGACTGTTTCAAAAGTATAATTATCGGCCGTAATCTGAGAATCAATACCCCGCACGTCTCTACTTTTCGATAACATAAATTTTTTTGCCCTCATTTACTGCCAGACCCATCTTAGTAGACTCCCGTTCAATAGCACTAAAGGCAGGAGTAACGTCTCACTTGGTACACTCTATGATTTATTTATCAATGTATATTTTTTTAATGTATTTAGAATATTTTAGAAAATAGTTGCACTGAATGGGCAAGACCGCCTCCCCTTACTGTCTTTACGAGGGAGGGGAGGTAATTGATGACGCAGAGCACACTGTTTTCGAGTGTGCACGCTGGCAGAGCTATCCCTCTGTACTGACGTCAATAGTTGGAACGATCACAGACGCTAACTTTGTCGGGGTTATGATTGCGAGTAGTGAAAATTGGATTTCGGTGGTGAATTACGTAGAGTGCATTCTGAGACGGAAAAAGAGAGATCTTGAGGCTGCAGAACAAATAAGCATGTCGGCGTAGGTGATACTGTCACACGTGCCAAGCGAAACCGAAACGATGATTTAGACGAAAGGAATAGTGGAGACGCTTAGATGTCTCCTCAACTTTCGATACGCAATCCGGACGCGAATATAAAAATGGAGAGTCCAAAGGGCCAAAAGGACTACACTCCGAAGTAATACCACCGTAGTTCCGGAGTTGGCACAAACAAGTCCACAAGAGACGAAGGGGGGATTTAGTGGGTGACGACTTCCTCTATAATGCGGTTAGCTACATTTACCCCTCTTCGGCGAAAAAAAAATGTACAGTTTCTTTTGACGCTCACTGTAAGTACTAAGAAATCACCTGTCTGGTTTTGGGGTTTTAATCGTTTCTACGATTTTATTTTATTTTATTTTGTTTTATTATTTTTCTTATGCTTTTTTTCGTCTAGCCTTCTTTAAACTATCTGTGAGAATTTTATGGTTTTTTCTTTTGAAAGTTATAACAATTATTTATAATGTAAAATGGAAGTACTTTTGTATGTTCGAGCCATATTAATAGAGTTTATTTTTGAAGGTCATCAACATTATGTTTTGCTTTTATTACGATTCTATTCTTTTTTGTCTTTCCACGGCTTTACCTTTAATTTCTTTTTCTTTGAAATGAAAAAACTATAAAAAATAGAAATTTCATGCAGATTGCGTAATGCTGATAAGACTTAAAAATTTTGTAGAAAAATTTTATTTTTTGTTTTGTTTTCTTCTTATCTTTATTTGATTTTATTTTTTCCCAAAAGAACTTAAAATAACATTAAAACAGACAAGAAATCATAGCATAAAGACAATGAAAAAGTACAACAATCAGAACAGAATGTTATTATCAATCAAGACGATATAAATCTTTAAAAATTCGACAAGTTTGTTGCTTAAGTCTTTTGTTTTGATCATGTAAATTTAATTTTTTTTGGAAAATTGGGCTGCTATTAATATAAAATAATAGATTAAATCATAATTTATAACCGAATCTGTGTCCAAAGAACAATAGCTTAACTAGACCACCAATAAATAACAAGAATTTCTCTTTAATTTAACCTGCATGTGATGCTATCTTATGACCCAAGTTCTCTAAAAAAAATGAACAACAATTAGCCTTCCTCATTTAAATTATTTAATTTACTGTTCAATCTTGATAATGTAATAGTTTATAAATAAATGTAATTATATCACTTGATAAAAATAAAAATTCTAATACAAAAAATTCTAAGATTGTAACATGTAATGTACCAACTTTAGAGTGAAACAGTAGTAGGAGTTTTCCTTAATTGAGTAAAATATAGCATTAAACACCCTCACGTATTAAACAAAAGTAGAAAAATAAACATGTAAAATAACAAAAACATTTTTTAACCAAAAAAAATAAAAAAAACAGTGGTATCTCTGTTAAACGGCTAAAGAAAATCTAAAGAGTTGTACAGATTTAAAGCAGAAATTTTAATCTATAATACATGGCTGATTTCTAAGTCTTTTTCAACCAAGTTTCTTTCATACATACGTAAAATAATTGGTCATTATAACCCTTCAGTCGGAATTATGATCCAGCTTCTTACACCACTATGTTATGTGTGTTAATTTTTATACATGAGTGGCAAGATCTACAATTTAACATCCACTTCGAACGCCTGATTTTTGAGAATTTTTTCATGGCAATTTGATTCATTCTCAGAGCTTTTGCTAGAAATCTGCTGAGTCGCCGAAGAAATATTTTTTCATATTTCGTTTTGTTGGAGATTTCTGACCTGTGGTTTGAACCGTAGCCTTACGTCTGGTAAGACAACACACTACCTACTAGACTGTAGCCACTTTAACATTACCTAGTCTATAATCAAATTACTTCTTTGTATACGCTCATATTTGCCTCCCGCGGCTGGATGTTTGTGTCTTATGCTATCCACAAGAGTTTCATACAACTGGATATCATTCTCATTGATTTATGCCATGGTGCACTGTGGTGGTGAAACAGAAAATGGGGCAATTTTTTCGAGATGCCGTCCCGTAACATACATACATAACATAATTGGCCATTACAACCCTTCAGTCATGATTACGGCCTAGCTTCCCACACCACTGATGTTGTGTGCGTTCATTTTATACGTTAGTGGCGGGACCTACAGTTTAACGTCGACTGCGAACGACAGATTTTTGAGAAACTTTTCATGGCATTTTTATTTACACTCAGAGTTTTTGCCAGAAATCAGCTGAGAGGAAGTCGCCGAAGAAATATTTTTTTTTCATATTTCGTTTTTATGTCTGAACTGGGATGCGAACCCGGGCTTTACGTCTAATAAGCCAATACACTACCCACTAGACTACGGCGTCTACTGCCATCCCGTAACGCTATGTAATAATTGCTATTGATTGTTTTTACTTTTTTAAATAATCAAAGAATATTAGCGCATCGTAAAATACTCGTGTCACATAACCCTGCCAGTTGAATTTTAGGTCTTTGTACGATTTCGAATAGATTCGCGACGTGCAGTTCAGTAAGATGAAGCATGTTTTGATATGAAATGATGGAGCCAAGTTTCATCCATAGTTATATAACGACACATATGGTAGGTTTTTTATGGTGCTACAACTTCAAACACTGCTTAAAATCATCAAGTCGTTGGTTTTTTTTTCGACTATAACCAGGCACTTTAAAAAGATCTTTCACATGTGAAATATGCACGACATGTTAATTTGATATCTTTGGAGCCTCAGGTCTCTAATTACTTCAATTTACTGTCATTCAAAATTATTTTATGGATTCATTTTAAATACTCGTGGGTAACAATATTTTTAAGAAAGTGCACTGCGTTATCATCAGGAGTTTTTTATTTGACCAGCACTCCTACTCGTACTGTACTACCTACTAGGCTGTTGTGGTATCCAAAGTTTCTTAAAAGAAATGTCTTTGGTTTGGTGTGATATTCACAAAATTTTCAAATGATTTACACTGAGGTCTCGTCACTAATGCATACAATTAACATACACAACATAAGTGGTGTGAGAACCTTGGTCGTAATCCTGGCTGAGGAGTTGTAATGACCAATTATGGATGTATGTATATCTGTTCACCCAGTATAATCTCCCTGCAACAGAGCTCTTTTTAGAAGTCATCCGCACATGAGAGATCCCACTCACGGAAGGTTGATTATAATGCTTTTCTTACAGAATGTCGTTGGGGCGTTTACATAAAAGAGTTATGCCTTTTAATAGATTTTACTGTACATATCTTGGGCAATTTAACGAATGTGAGAAAAAGCATTAAACAGCATGGCTAGACAAAGACAAGTCTAGACAAGTTAACAAAGCAAACTGTAAACAAGAGGAACATAATATTGTAAAATAGAAAACAAATAAGCAGGTTAATTATATTAAAAACAACATATCAAGAAATTTACTTATAGTATGCTAACATGCTTACGTTTACATTAGCAATTGGTATTTAAATAAATGCAAAACAGATCTTAATGGCAACTCACAAACGTTTTAGTTTAAGCCACTGAAAGTGGAAAGAGTTCGATGGCTTTAAGCTGTCCTTTGTAATGTTTTCAAGGGTACTTTACCAAATAATGTCCTTTCCCTTCATCAGCATTAAATTGGCTTAATGGATATGACCTTATAACGGGTGATTTTTTAGCTATTATCTTTTTGGCAACACTGGTTTAAACAGCTCACGCACTTTTCGTGTTTTGTTTCCCTGTCAAACATCTTCAGTTTGGTCTATAATTTAACCATGAATCGTCTTACAAACGAACAACGCTTGCAAATCATTGAATTTTATTATCAAAATGCGTGCTCTGTTAAGAAAGTTCATCGCGCGCTTCTTCCATTTTATGGTCAGTTTAATCGACCCACTGAAGCGGCTATTCGGGCTATTGTGACTAAATTTCGCACCAAATTTACATTGTTGGACATTAAACCACCAACACGCTTACGTAGAGTGCGAACTGAAGAAAATATAGCAATTGGGCCTCTGTTACTCAACAACGTGGAAAATTTTGCGGAAGGATTTAGGTGTGAAGCCTTTCAAAATACAGCTGGTGCAAGAATTGAAGCCGAACGACCTACCGCAACGCAGAACTTTTGGTGAATGGGTTCTTGGAAAGTTGGCCAAAGATCCATTTCTTTATCGAAAAATTGTGTTCAGCGACGAAGCTAATTTTTGGCTCAATGGATACTTAAATAAGCAGATTTGTCGATTTTGGAGTGAAGATCAGCCAGAAGCATTGCAAAAGGTACCAATGCATCCAGAAAAAGTCGCAGTTTGGTGCGGTTTATGGGCTGGGGGCATCATTGCATCGTACTTCTTCAAAGATGCTGCGAATCGTAACGTAACTGTGAATGGTGAGCGCTACCGTGAGATGATATCCAACTTTTTTTGCCCAAAATGCAAGAGCTTGACTTGCATGACATGTGGTTTCAACAAGACGGTGCCACATGCCACACAGCACGCGTAACAATGGACTTATTGAGAGGCGAGTTCGGTGAACATTTTATTTCACGTTCGGGACCGGTCAATTGGCCGAGTAGATCGTGCGATTTAACGCCTTTAGACTATTTTTTGTGGGGCTATGTTAAAGCTCATGTCTATACAGACAAACCCGCTTCAATTGACGCATTGAAAGACAACATTGAAGCATTTATTCGTGAGATACCGGCCGAAATGTTGGAAAGAGTATGCCAAAATTGGACTAAGCGGAGGGACCATTTCAGGCGCAGTCGCGGTCAATGTTTTTATGAAATAATCTTCAAACATTAAATTATATGGACCGTACTATCGATTCAAATAAAGGTTACATGCATTTTTCTGAATTTTATGTGTTTTTTTTTTTGAAAATATTTACTATAGCTCTTAAAAAATCACCCATTATATGGTGTAGTATAACAGATCAGAGACCTCGATGACCCCACAATTTTTAAAATGTTATTCAAAGTCAACAAACTATTCATAACATTTAACCTTATATGGCAGATTTGAGACCAATGGCCAACAACATGTGCTTTTTCAAGCGGAAGTTTGTTTTTTGACAATTACACGAAACCGTCTGCAAACGTCAAAAGTGTTTAACAAAATAATATTTATTTTTGTTTTTCGTTTGTTGTTATTGTTGTGGTTGTATTTCTATTTGTTGTTAGACTCAAAGCAAAACATAAATAATTAAATGTAAACATCACACTGAGTCTATGAAGTAAACACAATTTATGTACATACAAGCAAACTGTGGCGTCAAAATATAAATATTTACTGAAAGACAGATAGCGGTTGGTTACGTTCAACTCTATGGCACACTATAAAATAAACTATGGAACTATTATAGTTTATTTTATTTTTATTCCAATAAGGAATTCGAAATTTAATTCACTGGTTTTACTAATCAAAACAACCACTGTTAACAAGGAATCAAAAATATAGACCCGTGACCTAATGAAAATCTTTTGTCTTTTTTAGGGTTTGAATGCGGTATAAGGTATATGTATATGGAAAACAGAAAGTAAGACAGGCCAGTAAGCAATTTAATGATTTTGACCATCCCTATGGGTGAATTGACAACTGCTATCAGTCTCTTAAGATATGATACGCTCTATCCATTGATTTCACAAACATTTTATCTCAAGTGCGAACTATAGGACCCATCAACATTTACGAATCAGCCCAGAATCTTAGTTCTATAGGGTGAGAAACTTAAAAATTAAAATTTAAAAATTCAATAAAACAAAAGCGGCTTGAAATATTGCTCTACTTATTTTTTTATTGTGAAGTAAAATTGTTCCGCTTAGAAATGAAATATTATTTCATTGATATCGCTGCAGCAGCTGGACTCACAGTACCTCATTCGGTCGGACCAATTTTCGTGGACTTTTGTGAGTGTATGTGGTTGCATCTCGGCAATGGCATCATGATTGTTGGCCTTCAAATGCTCAATTGTCTCTGGTTTGTCGGCATAACACTTTCCTTTAACGGCACCCCACAGAAAATAGTCTGAAACCTTTGGACTATTTTCGCAGCTTCTTGACGGCCAATTGACATCACCATTTCTTCTTACATATTAAACGGCCGTCAAACGTTTTACGCATTAATTTGATTTTGGCATGAGGTTGCACAATCCTGCTGAAACCAAACATCATTCACATCAATACCATGAAGAACGGGTACAAAAAATCGATTTTCGAACAAAATATAGGTCAATGATGCCTCCGCTCTACAAGTCGCACCAAACACTCACTCGTAATGGGTGCATTGGCTTCTGTAAGATTACATGTGAGTTTTCTGAGCTTCAAAAACGGCAATTTTGCTTATTGACGGTTATTCGAAATAACCGATGGTTCAAATTTAAACCGATAGATGGCTCTGCCTATATTACGACGAGGTATCGTCTTATTTGAAGTTTCTTGTAAGGCACTAGCAGAATATTGTTGATATACCGGTGCAATTAGAGGTTAATTGGAAAGAGTTGATGAATATCATCGATTGCATTATTACTGGCTATTTTGTTAGCATGGAGGCATGTTACCATCTCCATCACGCTATTATGATATTTCGGAATAATTTCAGTCATTTTAACAAGATAACAAAAATAAATATTAAAACGCATACAAAATAATACAATTTATCAGGTTGGAATAGCTAGAACTGACGCTCTTCAGATAATGAATTGGAGAAAATTATGCGATTTTTATGTGAGCCTAGCCGTTTAGGATGGGATTATGTGTGAAGGGAAGCCGTAGTAGTCTAGTAGGTGGTGTGTTGGCTTATTAGACGTAAGGCCACGGTTCAAACCCCAGGTTAGACATCAAAAACGAAAATATGGAAAAATATTTCTCTGGCGACTTTCTCTCTGCAGATTTCTGGCAAAAACTGTGAGAGCAAATGAAATTGCCAAAGTAAAGCTTCGTTCGGAGGCGACTTTAAACTGTAGGTCCCGATACTCATGTATAAAATTAACACACACAACATAAGTGGTGGACTGAAGGCTTGTAATGACCAATTATGTATGTATGTTATGTGTGTGTGAAGTGTTTCATATGGCTTGTTTTTATTGTTTACTTCTTATCCTATAAAGATGAAGTGTTATTCCATTGAGATCTAACCAATGCTAGTATCTTAAGGAATTTGGGTTATCATCAAGTTATTACTGTTATTATATGTGATAGGAGATTGAGTGTTATTAAAGTCCTTTAGTCATGATTACAACCTAGCTTTTCACACCACCCATATTGTATACTTCCACAAACAAAACAGCCTACATTTTAAAGTCAATTTCGTGTTTTTTGAGAAACTTTAGTAATTTTATTTTGCTCTTAGAGTTTTTTACCAGAATACTAATGGGAGAAAACAGCCATAGAAATTTTTTTTCAAATCTCACGATAAATAAACCAATAGACTACCATCGGGTGGGTGTAGGCTACTGCATGGCCAGCTGAGGCAGCCATTTGAATGAAATTAATTTCCATTATTAACCGGAAGGATTGTACTTTCAAATAAAAAAAGATATTTGAGAAAATATTCAGCAGTTTTTTTTAAAGCATTTTCAAAAAAAAAAGTTATTTTATATACGTCGACTGGACGTAATGAATCGATTTACGCTTGAGCAAGTTTGGGATTTATTGGAAATTTATTCCCAAAGTAAAGACAATTGGTCGGAAATTGCACGAAAATGGTCGCAGAGAAGGACCAACAGTGCGCGGTATACACAAGTTCATTGCTAAAGTTCATGAAACCAAGATGTGAGCATGCTCGTACAGAGCGTACATCCGAAAATATCGAAGCTGTGACTGAGACTGTACGTAGACAATCCATCAACATCACCTCGTCATAGTTCTCAAGAATTGAATATTTCACAGACTAGTTTACGTAGAACTTTATGAAAAGATCTCGGTATGACGCCTTATAAAATTCACTTGGAACAAGAGTTGTTGTCGCATGACCATGCGCTTCATTTTCGCTTCGCTAGATGGGCCCAATTCGTGCGAGATAATGGCATATTTTCAGGTGAAGCGTATTTTCATCTTGTTGAGTACGTTAATAAGCAAAATTGCTGCATTTGGGCTCAGGAAACTCACACGTAGTCTTACAGAAGCCAATGCACCCATCACGAGTGACTTTTTCATGTGGCTTTTGGAGCGGAGGGATTCTTAGCCCATATATCTTTGAAAATCAGGATGGAGGCAGCCATATAGAAGAAATTTCATTTCTAACCAAAACAATTGTACATCACAAAAAAAAATAAATTTGGCAAAGTTTCAAACGGTTTTAAATTAAAACTTTTAAATCACCCACCCTATACTAGACTACGCGGACTCCAAGTTGTATTAAGAACAATTCGGAGAACACACTTGTTTTTCTATGAACACCCATTGTGATTTGATAAATAGAAATTAAAAAATGGCAACTAATTTGACAGATTTAGCTTCAAGAAGATGGCCGTTTTCAACTGTCAATGTTCGGTAATTCAAAACCATTGTTTAAATCAGGTATTTTCCATTAATATGATTTAAGTCTATTATACTAAATTATTAATCATAAAATACGACATTTAAATCAAATATTTCAAAAAAAACATGATTAATTTTATTTAAAAACATTTTATGTTTTGCATATTCAAATTTACATTGAAAAAAAAATCAGAAAAGCCATTAATTTTCACAAATATTTTTTTAATATTTTATTATCATTTTTTTTTTGTTCTTCTTTTGTTTGATATTTATTTGTAATAATGCCTATATAGTTTAGGGTTTGGTTTATAGTCTTTTATTATTATTATTTTTGTATTTTTTTTGCTGTTTGCCACGTTTTTGAACTTAAAGGGTCATAAGCGTGCCCATAGAATTTATAATTTATGCTTAACAACACAAATCGTTTGTAATGCTACAGTTTTTTTTTCTATTTTTTTTGCTTTATTTCTTCATAAAAGCATTCAATTTACAGTTTGAATTGAAAACATTTTGTTTTTTTTTCTTCATATTTTCCTATTTTTATTGTATTTTTAATAAGAGCAAAAGATGAAAAGAAAAAAATCATGCAATTTGTAAGAAAAACTATATTAACGCGCAAATAAAACAAAAGACTTAAGCAATAAACTTGCTTTGCATTAGATTGTGATTATAAATGCAATGCAAAAACTTTTAAGAAAGTTGTATCATAAAATTTAATAAGAAATTTATGCGAAGTATAAAAAATATACGATATCAAATGCAATCATCTCCAAGGCAGTTCAATATGGGTCATATTAATATAATAAAACGTAAAATATGTAACTTAAGAAACTTTCTTTAACTAACGAAGTTATTAAATCACAATAAAATAAAAAAAAAATAATTTTGTTTTTAATGTAAAATTTCCTCTTAAAGTTACTCGTTATGAGATGTCTATCTTGGTTCGTAACTATGATTATTTCTTAAATATTTTAAGATTGCCTGGTCACTGCAGTGTTTAAATACATGAATGGCTCCGAACGACAGATTTTTGAGAAACTTTTTCATGGCAGTTTTTTATTTACTCTCAGAATTTTTGGCACAAATCGACACATTTTGCTTTGGTTAAGAAGACTGACCTGTGGTTTGAAACGTGGCCTCACGTTTAATAAGCCAACAGATTACCTACTAAACTACGGTGACTACATGTGTTTCCATTTCGTGGGCAGCAGAACTGAGCTGGACTTACATGAATAAGAGGGCTACTGGTTGTCTCATATCCCTAAATCGCATAGTTATCCTACACACTATTGACTTTTGTTGCAGCTATGGGTATGAAGAATAGAAAGAAGAGTTTTTCAACCCTTGTGACAGTACTTAGCTCTTGACATGAAGAGGCGGGTATTCTTGATTGAAATTGAAAGATTTATTTGACAGTCAAATTGGTTTCCTATAGATAATGTTTGATCTTCGGCTTGGGAATTAATTGTGGTACATATCATAATGGGTCTGACTCTGAGCTTAAGTGGGACTCCTTCTTGAAGGTCAAGAGTTTGTCATCTAACCTGACTTAACCCAGTTTTTCAAATTTCAGGAATGAAGGTTTGTAGACACAAAATTCGCCCTAAACTCAATGGATTAACTGGCAATTGTATCTATTGCTTAGATTACATTTAAAGATTTTTAAAATTTTCGGGGTTATAAATTACATGACACCACGTAATGATTGCTTGAGGATAACGTTCATTGGGGATATATGGAACTGAAAAAATTATGTAACGTGTCTTATGAATTACCCATACTTCCACTATTATGGTTCGGGATAAAATGAACCTAAGGGAGAGTCATAATTTAAGAGTTGGAAGATATAGCTCACTCGATAAGGACATTGAATCATTGAAGTTTGTTCTAGGCGACCATTTGGTTTACTTTACTGATTATTATGGATGAAAATATCTTTGAGAGAGATATTAAGGCAATCTCCGATAGTCATGTGACAGACATTGCCTCTTGTTATCTCAAAATTACCTCTAGGACGACATATCTCTAAAATCTTCACATCAGGTACCAGGACACAATGCCGAGTCAATAATTTGGTTAAATGTGTCACAACCACTACAGGATTGTCTACAGGATTATAATTAGAACCCTGCAAGCTGCGTTTTGACAGTGTTTTAATAAATTTCGGCAACAGTGCCTTCGGTAGTTTTTAAAACGAGTAAGACAGCATAGCGAATCTGGCTAAAGTTAGATAGAGGATGCATGCAAAATATCTTAGAGTCATTTCTAATATTGAAATTTGAGTACTTATGCGAGATAATTTTTTATTGGAAACATAGGCAATGACATCCAATTGCCAAAATCCAGCATAACTCAGTATAACGACGAAATTCCTGACTGATCTTTCTTATTTGTTTATTGGTTCGGAGAGTAGTTTTGTTTCATTGCTTAATTAGATTGGGACACTTAACTTGGCTTGATTAAACTTCACTTTTAAATGATCTAGGAATGATCCCATTGGCATCATTTCTTGTTCTTGAGCGTGGAAGATGGAGCATAATCCTCTTCTTTTCCAATGTATCAAGCCTATTCAAGTTTTAATTCCTTTGATTTATAGAACAATTTTTAATTAAGTTCCATAACAACACTCATGAGCAGATGGTATACATTCTCTTAAGAAAAATTATTGTAAACATACAGCAAGAAAGATGTAAGTTTACTTACTCTTTTATGACATATTAAAACCTCTTTTAATTCCTCTCTTCTAAAAAAAAACATTCTGCAACTCTTTTTTCAAGTTTAAATCAACAAAAGCCGGCTGCAAAGAAAAAATTAAAACAAGTTTATCAGTATTAGCCGGTGTTTTGCTTGAGTTGGTAAGAGAAATAAATTAGTACAAATGCTCTTTAGTTGAAGAGAATATTATAAAACTCTTTAGAAAACTAAAAAAAGACTGAAACTCTTAATAAAAAATATTCTTAGTTTTTTTTTATAATAAAACATGAGTTGGTTGGTTGGTTGGTTGGCTGCTTAATGCGAAAATTCATGCCGGGGGAAGAAAGTGTGGATAAATAATAATAAAGACTAAAGACTAAAGAAGCCTACATGCTACCGATCATTTAGAGACAATGTAATCAATCATGTTTTATAAGATAGATAAGGCAAGAGCAAAAAAAAAAAACGAAAGAAATTAAATAAATTACAAAATAAATATGACTATAATGGCTTATGCACACAGCATAGCATCATAATTGTTTTGTTTAATGTAAGGAAAATAATGTGTTTGTTGTTTTTCATTAAATGAGATGAGTTTAGAACATTTGTTTTGTTTTTGTTTCATTTTAAAGTGAAAGGAAGTAGGGAAGGCTGTAGATAATTAAATGATAAGGAAAAGTTTGTTCATGGCATACTTAAGTACTTAAATATAAGGAGTCTATCAATAGAAATTTTTAATTGTGGTTCAAGTATTGCAATTAGTTTTGAATAACTAACATGTAATTTTGTATTAACCACCATTTGGTGGCTGCAAATATTTTAATATATTTATATATCAGGGATGGATAATGCTAAAGGAACATCAAGACAACTGTTGTATTTCGGAGTTATGTTTCTAAAATCGAGGTTGTTTCGACAGCGAGGTCTTATATATCACTTTGCTTTTGTAAACCGTCATGTGTTGAAAACTATGTCAAAATAGTTTTCTTCATTTGGTTATTGTAACTAACATTAAAGTCGCCGAAATCTAGTAGGTAGTGTGTTGGCTTATTAGACATGAGGCCACGGTTCAAACCCCAGGTCAGACATCAAAAGGAAAATATGAAAAAATATTACTTCGGCGACTTGCCATGAAAAGTTTCTGAAAAATCTGTCGTTCGGAGTCAACTCCAGTCATGTATAAAATAGAGTAAACACACACAACATGAGAGGTGTGAGGAGCTAAGTCTTAATCCTCACTGAAGGGTTGGAATGACCTATTATATTGTAACAATCATTGCTAGGCATTCAATTTTGGCTACTCATGGGATATACGCATTGGTCTTGGTCATATAACCAATGACTTTTGCACGAATTCCACAGGCGAGGAGAAAACTGTTTTTCCCGTGTTCAGCTTTATGTTCTTGAAGAACGAAGAACCAGAGTTCCTGCAGATAAGTACACTGATCTGCCCCCGTCTTCATGAGGATACTAGTATCACAATAGACTATGGTTAACCTAGGTGTGCTTATGTTCCAGATTTGATGGTCGCTCCTATTTAATAATGAAGTACTTTCTAGTCATTTTAGTAAACTGTCGCGGTGCAGTAAGGAAACTGTGCGGAAGCTTAAAATAGACTTGGAGTGAGTGGCGTGAAACAAATTCAATTTATCAAATAGGGATATACAGATACTTACACAATATCAAAGTGGGTATCACGTTTATCACATAAAATATTATCAAAAAATTTTTGGTATTCCTATAGAAGACAGTGAGCCACTCAAGGGTTATCTTTATATGAAAAGCAGGAATTCCCTCCAACGGTGTTGGCCATAACTATGGTCAATGGCGTACTTTAGATTTTTGGCGACTTTACAAATTCTTAGAATATTTTGAGGACAGTGATATTGTAATTTTGCGCTCTCATTAGCACATCTAAATTTTGCTGCAGGTTGGCCTTTGATCAAAAGAGCACAACAGCGAGTAAAATCTGTCAACAATACCGTATTATCTTTAAACAGTCAGAACTTACTTCACTTACTTCACGTATTTATTTCTGTAGAGCTTTTTCAATCAAATGGTCGGCATGTTCTGCATTTGCCAAGCTTCGAAAATTATGGTTTGAAAACAACAACAAAACCGCAAATAAATATCGAAAGTTTAGTGCCTACCTGAAGTCTGCGATTTCCTGTATGTTGAAAATGTTGCATGTGAGCGAGGAAATTACAACAAAACTTCAGAGCTTAATAAACCGTTGCCTGCTTAATAATTCACCATATATAGAATGAGAATTTCATGTAATGAGGGCCTATGAAGAATTTACCCACCAGCAGAAAATATGGCTTGTTTGCGTAAAGTCTGTAAAAACCCCTTGATGATCCTGCTCCTAATTGGAATTTGCAGAGTAGGCGGTGCTGTATAACCAACAACATAAGGCCTATTTAGTTTACGGATGCCGCCAAAGAACTTAAATTACTGGTACACAACATAGTAAATTTTGTGGAAATTGCCTCCACGCACAATGATGCAACCTCATGATAAGACTACCATAGATTGCATCACCGTACGTGAGTATCAATTCGAGGCCATACATTTGGACATGACTTCCCTCGGGGCTAGGGGTGAAAGACTATTTAAACTGCTTTTTGAGATGAAGGACACAGTTTGTGTTAAATCTATCATTTTAAAATCTATTTTAGGAACCCTAAATGGCTGAAGATATGCCCAAACGACTTGTACTGAGTTTTCTCAGCCATTGTCTGATACTTGAAGAACTGAGAGAAAAAATATTTTTGGGCATACTGCAGTTATCGACAGGACTTGTCGAGTTAGGAGAGATTTGGGCAGAATCCATGTATTCAGAATCTTCACAAAATTCAATGCCTAGCTAAGGACTGAAACCATATAGATAGACATATAAAATGTCATAATGAGAAGCCAAATGTGACCTTTTTTTAAACTTTCAAATACTTTAAGAATAATTTTATTTAAATTAGTATTCTATTTGATATTTAAGCTAAAGTCTACCTTATGGTAAGCATGACACCAAGTCAGTCATGCATGAAACAGCAGACTTAGGCCAAACCTTTTTAAATGTTAACAAAACACAAAATACGTAGGCCAAAAAGAGAATGTAAAAGCAAAGGCTAAGAAACTGCTCTCTTAATATTAATAAACAAGACTCTCTTAACAATTAGCTGACATCATCGATGAAAACTTATTTAATGCCTGTCTACAGCAGCCAACGTTTTTAGTACAGCGTTGGCGGGCTTAAGCGACGGATTTCAAGTTAAAACAAAATAATTTACGGTTGAAGGCAAAAAGAAAACAAATAAAAAAATTTTGTTAAAGTTTTATTTGGAAGCATTTGTATATAAAGATAAGAAAATACAAAAAAAAAATAAAATAAAAGTTGAAATAAAACCACACTATAAAAAGCAAAACCATAAACTTATGGGGAGTCAAAAACAAAGGAAAAAAGTTTTTAAAAAAATTAAAACAAAGTGAATGTGATTTTTATTTTAAAGCAACAAACGGTTGGAATAAAAGCCTTTTTAATATCATAATTAAATTAAAACTTAAAAAGAATTATTGATCATAAACAATAACACATACAAAGTGATTCTATAGAAAATACATTCATTAGCGACGACAGAAAAAAATTACGAAAAAAATTAAAAGAAAATAAAATTAAAAAGTGTATAACACTTTAGACGAGATCTCAAGCAGAACCAGTCTAAACAAAAGCACTGATCAGATCAACAACACAGCGCAGAACCAAACAAATGATGTCAGTTGGAGCTGTAGATTGGCAACAACATCATCATCATCGTCATTATCGTCAAACACAACAGAAGCAGCAGCAGCAGCACTATTTTAGCTCTCTAACCGCACTAGGCATATAATAAAAAAAGAAACAAAAACCAACAGCAACAACAATAAATAAAAACAACAACTTTTATTGTACAAAAAAACAAATAAAAGAGAGTATAAAATATTTATTTAATAACAGTAGAATTTAAAACAAAAAAAGTTCAGCTTAAATTGCACTAAAAAAGCAAGCATTAAAGCTTTAACCGGAAAAAATTTTTATTTTTTAAAACAAAAGAAGAAAATCAAATTAAAAAAATTAAAATAAATAATTAAAATCCAGTATAATTTTATTCCTATGCAAAAGAAAATAAAATCGAAAAAAAAACCGAATTTGTTATTTAAAGGTTCTGAAAGCAAAGCAAAAAAAAATTAATTAAATAATCAGTCGTCAGTGATTTTTATCTAAAGTGTCTGTTACTTTTTTAGAATTGAAAAATCGAAAATCAAGTTTTTCTACTTCACTTTTAAGTGTTTCAGTGTTTTTTTCTCTTTCTTTAACCAAAAAATCGAACAGTTTCCGGCCAAAAAAACCAAAAAAAAGTTGGTTTTTTCATATTATTTAAAAAGGTAAGTGAGTTTTTGTTTGTGTTGCTTTTATTATTTCGTTTTTATTTCGTTTTATTTTGTTTAATACGCTCAGAATTAAGCAAAAAAGAAGTTAAAAAAATAAATTTTGCGAGGGGGTGAATAAATTTATAAAAACAAGTTTTTTAAACTTTTTTTCACAACAGCTGTTCGTGCAAAGATTTTTATGTCAGAAAGAAAAAAAAACCTGTGCCAAATAGCATTGTCTTAAAGGGTTTAATTTTTAAAGTAAAGAAAAGATCTTTGACAAAATTTTATGTACAATACCACAAGGGCTTTAAAGCTTTTCAAAGAGAGTTTCGAATTTAAAAACTCTCCACGCTGCTAAAGGTAAATCTCGTCTTTGACAAAAAAAAAGATAATAATAATCGAATCACATGCCCAGTATATTCAACCCAATTGACAGATGCAGAAAATATATTCTTTCGTGTCCTATCGTCGCTTCTCTCAACAAACTGAGTATTCGGCCAGATGGGATCCATCTCAGACCTTTGTAAGCGAAATAACTTCGTATTACCTTGTAGGAAACCCAGCCACCAGCCTCAGCTGGTTGTACCATGGTTTCTAGCAAAGACTTCTGAACACAAGTCTCTCTATACTTCTAAAGCTTATATACGTTCCCCGTGATTCCAGAGCAGACAACAGTCACCAATCTGCGCTGGTTGTACCATTGCTTCTACCAAAGACTTCTAAACACATTACATACCCATCTATCCTTCCAATGCTTGTATCCGTTCCCCGTGACTCATCTACCGATAATAACAGACAACAGACTGCAGGAGTAGGTCCTTTCATCAATTCTCCCACATAATGTGAATGCAATCTAGCAATACCATCCACCTTTTCGTTTGCAGATATAGCACTATGTCCTGGTAAAATTAGCCAAAAAACTTCAGGAATATTTGATAACATGGCAATGGCATGGCAATGGTTAGAAAAATTTGTCGTAATTGATCTTTAAATCAAACCGAGTACTCTTCTACAAGTTTTTCATTTCTTCTGAACGATTTCTTTGGCATACGCGTAACTGCAGACCTGGGTTAAGCTGAGTTATGTCGCTTATACTAGTAAGTAATATATAGTAGTAATTTTATTTACTCTTGTAATCCTTTAATTCTTGACCAGGCATATTTAAACTTACTTACTTACTTAATTGGTCATTAGATTCCCTTAATCGGAATTACGATCTAGCTTCTCACATCACCCTTGCTGATTGTGTTAATTCTATCAATGAGTAAAGGGGCCTAAAGTTAAACGCCAATTCCGAACATACATATTGAAAAACTTTTCATGGCACTTTTACTCTCAGAGTTTTTGCCAGAAATCTGCTGAGAGGAAGTCATCGAAGGAATATTTTTTCATATTTCGTTTTGTTCGAGATGTCTGGGGTGCTTGGCCTGAGGTTTGAATCACAAGCTCGTGTATAATAAGTTAACACACTACCTACTAGACCACGGCAACATCTTCTTAAAGTAGTAGGGCTAAATTCTATTACCGGCACATAAATTGAACCAAACGATTCATCTGATGACATCCCTAAAACTGCCTGTGACTGCATTTCACACTTTAACAGTTCAAAAAGTAAGTTTCTTTGGCCAACCAGTTTAGGAGGACTATAATTTTATATATCGGAGTTTTCTATAATACGGAGTTTTCTACAATACGCTACAGCAGTAATTGATACTGATTAATGACATTATTTGATTAACCGCAATAGTAAAAGAAAGTGAGAATTATTACAGAGCAATTCTCTAGAAAAAACTGGCGAAGGTTTACATACATGCATACATGCCAACCCATCAGTGAGTATTATGACCTTAGCTTCTTATACCACTTATGTTGTGTGTGTTAATTTTATACATGAGTGGCGGGACCTGCAGTTTCAAGTCGCCTCCGATTGACAAATTTTTCGGAAACTTTTTCATGGCAATTTTTTATTTACTCTCGGAGTTTTTTCAAGAAACTGCTGAACGACTGTGTTTTGCAAAAGTTTTCATAACAATTTTTTATTTACTCTCAGAGTTTTTGCCAGAAATTTGCTGAGATGTAGTCGCCATGCCCTCATGTCTAGTAAGCCAATACACTACCTACTAGACTACAGAAGACTCAACAAAGATATCTAAAGAAGAACTAACAACTTTACATTACTAATCCCTTTTTTCCTTCTTAAATTTTCCAACTTTCATAACACAAATAGATGGCTCTGAATGAATAGAGGCGTACGTATGTTGGTCTCAACAAAAATTTTTATTAGTATTTTTGTTTTGCAAAAAGAGATCTACTTACATATATTAAGCATTTAAGAGGTGATTGTATTTCCATAGATTATAAGCAAAAATCGAGAGTGAATTAAAAAATCGAAAATATTGAATTGTGATTTCGTTTCGAATAAACCAATCCAAAAACACTATGACCCACAATAGTATTGGACCTCAATGTAAAAAACAAACAAAATTGGAAAATAAACAAAATATAATAAAACAAATAGAAAAAAAGTTAAACTTATTAGAATAAAAAGACAAAATTTAACATTTTTTGTTAAACGTATTACCTTACCCTTATAATGTCTAAAACGAACATATGTTCTAAAGCAACAACATCAGCAAGAAGAACAAAAGTAATAACAAACAATACAAACAACAAGTAATTATAACACCTCTGCTCTCTTTTTCTTATGAACCAGTTAAGCAAACAAACAACAACAAAGACAACAAATGCAAATTCAAACAAAATTAACAAGGTTTCAGGTTTGCTGCTTCAGTCTTTTGTTTTTACATGACATGAATGAAAACACAATAAAAACACTGTAAAACTAAATGGAAATGCTAAACAAATATTGAAAAAATTAAATGAAATATTAATATTCAAAACAAAAAAACATTTTTGCAAATAATATTAAAATAAAAAACAATTAATTTAAGCAAGAGAAGAGAGGAAAATATGAAAATAACAAGGCCTGCCTACAGTCATAATTTTTTTTTTTTTTTTGGAATAAAAAACCCCAGACGAAGGCGTCTTTTTAAGCAAAATAATTGAGAAGAAGCAAGAAAAAAGTGTTTTTTGAAAAACATATGCATTTGAAGATGTTGTTGAAGTGCAGTTTATACCAAAAAAAATCTATTTTTTTATATTTAATGCTTATAAAACTGTATGTCGTTGTATGTATGTATATAAACTTATGATTTTTCTGTGGTCTGGGGTTTTTTTTATCATTTTATTTTCAATATTTGCGTGGTTTTTATATTTGGCCCAAAGCTGTGTTGTATGTCATTCATAATGTATGTGTTATAAGCAACAAAAAGAAAAAATAAATAAATTAAAATATTTATTAAAAAAGTGTTGTTTTAAATATGACAATTTGCAATTTGTTTTTTTGTATTTTTTCAATTTATTCAAGACAAAATAAAAAAGAAAAAAATATTGTGTAGGTTGCATTTAACTTTAATTAAGCCAAGTTCAGCTAGATTTTATTACAATTATTGAAAAGAAAAAAATATTATATGAACACTAAATATGTAAATAATTAAAAACAAATTAAAAAGAAATATAAAAAATAGTTTTATACGTATGTTTTCTCAACAACCTATTTTAGAAGCATTTGCTAATAAACCAAAACTTCCAAAGAAATTTGCAAGTGTTACTTAGAAATATCGGATGTTTTTTCTTAACTATAAATGAACAATCGATATCAATAATATTGTTTGAGAGTTGAAAACATTCAACTGTGTTGACACTTCTGTTCAGCAAAGCTTGACATCATGTCATCATGTATCGTTTAACACTACAACAAAGGTTCCACTTTGTGAAAATTAAAAAAGCAAAATAGAAACGAAATCTATTCGTGAAGTTCATAGAACGCATCATCGTCAATGTCATGGGGCTAGTAAGCAAGCAATTCTAGCAGTTTTGCATTGATTTTACTTCTCCCAATTCAATATTTTGTTTTTGTTTTAACAGGAGATGAACCTGTACACATGCAGTGCATTGTGTTGGAATTCCAGAAAGATAGTTATAGGAGATAGGAAAGGGGGGAAGTGTGCAACAAATTTTGTTTTGAAACATTGTTGTTTTTATGACCTTCGTCGTTGAAGTCTCCGTAGTCTAGTAGGTTGTGTGTTGACATACTAGATGTGAGGCCACAGTTCAAACCCTAGATCAGACATCAAAGCGAAAATATGAAAAAATATTTTTTCTGGCAAATAATCTGAGAGTAAATAAAAAATTGCCATGACAAAGCTTGGTTTCACGTTTGGGAGCAACGAATTTTAACTTAATGACAATTCTTTCAGAACTTTAACAATGTTATTTACAAGAACATTTAAAATACTACAATTTATACCACCTAGCTCTAGCAAAGTTTGAGCTTGAACACCGTGGTAATATAGCTAAGCTGAAAGGACAACCTTTTACTGCAGTAGAATGCAATAGGATTGTATTCTATTCATTGCCTTAAGATTGACTGGTCGCAATAAAAATTTCAAGTACTTAAAATAGTTAGTGAATGTGTTACGATGCAGATTATGCAGGAATGCTGCACGTAATCTCTACAAAAGTAGAGAAAGGAGAGCTCTGTCACTACATGTATTCGTGATAGGCTAAGGCATCTATCATCTATAATCAGTTTCAACTTGATTACTAGATTCTTAAAAAATTCAGACTTGTTTTTTCTTTGTTTCTAAAGGAAACATCTTCTGATAGTTGAGGTCACTTACTTACATATACGCATAATTGGTTATTACAACCCTTTAGTTAGGATTACAACATAGCTTCTCCCACTACTAATGTTATGTGTGTGGGTCCTGCAGTTTAAAATCGACTCTGATCGACAGATTTTTTTGAGAAACTATTTCATGGCAATTTTATTTTGTCTCAGAATTCTTGCCGGAAATCTGCTGAGAGGAAGTCCCCGAAAATTTTTTTTTCATATGTCGTTTAGTTGAAGATGTCTGATCTTGAGTTTGAACCGAGGGCTCACATCTACTACTATCTACTAGACTACTTCAAACTAGATTACTTGCAAGGCAACATACCACATAGAATCCTAGGAATACTTCTGTCACTACACCTATTCGCGATAACCTAAAGCAGCTATCGATAATTGATTTCAGATAGATTACTAGATTCTTAAAAATTTCAGCCTTGTTTTCTGTTTGATTCTAAGGGTAGCGTTTAGTTGAGACCGCTTACTCAGGACTTAGGCTTCTATGTCTTCTAGCCAGCGTTGCCATTTGCCAAGTTTTCCCTGTTTTTCCCAGTTTTTTGAGATGCAAAAAGGTTTTCATTAAATTTGTTTTCTAACAAAACAAGTTTTTCCGAAAAATACAAAATTTCAATAAATTCAACAATAACATGAAATATTTACGTTTTTAAATGAAATATCGTGTAATTTATTAGTCCCGGGAAATAGAGGATACTGGTCTCCGGTATTTCCTTTAAAAATGGTGATAATTTTGTAGAAAACAAGTTTCTTTTTGTAAAGAAAGCTTTTTCCCAGAAATAAAAAGTTTTTAAAAAAAAATTACTGGTAACGGTGCTTCTATCCTACCCCTTACTGCATCAATGTTTCCGTTAATACTTCAATAACATATTCGTTCTACAAAAACTCTAAAAATAGCTGCAGCTTTGCACAATTTTCAATTTAGACAAGGACAAGAGAACAAAAAAATAAAAAAATATACGAATAAATTATAAGATTATGTATTGAAAGCATCTACAAATGCTGAACAAAATCAAAGGAAGTGTAAAATTCTTTAGAAAAATAAAATGTTCCTAGAGAAGTTATGATTTCAGAAAAAAGAATGCTTCCCAAAATGATTTCCTTCATTTATACTGCATTTCTGATATTACCGTGATATTACGTGCTTTATTCCTATGAACTCTAGGGGATTAAAACAAAAATTATTTTCAGTTGATAAATATCAACACTTGCAAGGTCATAAAATAACACAAAGAAATGCCAGAAATCTATAATGAAATGGTATAAAAATTAAATAAAAAAACAACAGCTTAACAGCCATTTAAGGGTGTTATAAAAAATATTCTGAGAAACAATTTGTTTGTTCTTCTTCTTAAATTATAGGAATTCATTGTTTTGTTTTATATTTATTTTCAAACAACAGACAAAAAAAAAACAAAAAATTCTTTGAATATCAGAATTTATTAAATAAATTTGAATAAAATGCGCATTTTCATTCACTTTTTTTTAATAATTTTTATATGCTTGTAAACAAAATTTTTATGAGTTCATAGATATCGCCTTAATATTTAAGGTAAGAAATAATTAAATTCGTATGGTAATTATAACACCTTAAAAATAAATTTTTTTTTTATTTTTTTGGCAACACGTCTTAAGCTATTTTTAAATAAAAAAAAAATAGAAAAATTAAAAACAATTTTTTTTATAAAAAAATTATAATTACGTGACGAGACATTACATGTCGGCACAAGACATTGGTAGACAGACACACCATAAAAACAATACATATAAATAAACTGCATAATTAATTAACATGCATACCTATTTAATATTGAAATTTTATAGACAAGCAAAAAGAAGTTAAGACAACTCCAATCATATTGTTGACAACTTAATTACAATTAATCTTATTTAGGGTTACACAAAATCTTTAAAAATCACTAGAAATTTTGCAACATTTTTGTATAGACAGGCTGGTTGACAACTAAACTTCCCACAGTTGACCTAGACAGTAATTATTTAATAATCGGTTTACCTTTAATGTGGGTCTAGGTGAACTTATTTAGTTATGTTATACACGGTACACTTATGAGTATAGTTTTTTAATTGATATGTTACACTCTAGAAGTGTAATGTAGGCGTTGGCAAACGCAAGACTTAAGACACAAGCGTTTTATTTTATTATCAACATGATTTGTTTACATTTTGCGTGTATTTTAGAAATTATTTTTATTACTTAAAAGCTTTTAATTTTATAGTTTAATTACAGCATTTAACTTTAATTAAATTTGTTATTTTAAATAAATTCTCAAACGTTGTTATTTATAAACTTGTTGGCGTACTAAATGTGACCTTTTTTTTGCATTTTAATATTAACCATGAAAAGCATGGAAATTTCTATTCTTATTAAAAAGAAAACAAGCAACCCTTTACTTAAGCTTTGTACCTAGACCTTATAATTAAGCGAAAATCTGCTAAAAGCCAAGTAGATAGGGCGTACGAAACTGCTTAAACTTCAAAGAAGAACGTTCAGTATGGTTTTTGGATTATTTTATTGGTAGTTGTTTTCGGCATTATATTGTGGGTACTCAAGCGAGGTACATTGGTCTTATGCCTGTACACATAGCAAATGGTTTCTGCAAAACCTGTAGAGATGATGGTGCTGTGATAGAGGAAAATGGAAAACTGTGGCATCACAGAGTATCTACCAAAGTTCTTCTACCTATCTTCGTTACCATGGGCACTTGTAATGAAAAATAATAGAAGTTTCTTCAAAATATCAGGCATCGTCACCTATAACCTCCTCCCGTAATAGTTGGTGTTTCATAAACCACGCCCCGTTCGTTAATGATTGCAAACAAATTTTCTCCTTATATTTGATTTCATGGTTGTAGTTTCGGAAATCAGGGTTGATAATTCCCTTGAAATATACCGACGACAACAAAATGTTGCATATAGTAGAGTTCTGATATTAAGACTTTCGCTAAGGTTATGTCTACCACAACTAGACAGCAATCAAGTCTCTCACGAATATCTCCTCAAAGTCTGACTTAGTCAGTTTATATCCCAGAAAAAATTGAAATTATCCAAAGATAACTTCTATACGAAGTCCCCGTAGTGTAGTAGGTAGTGTGTTTGACCTCGGTTTAAACCCCAGGTCAGACGTCTCCAACAAAACAAAACATGAAAAAAACTCAGGGAAAAAGAAAATTGCTATCCAAAGTTTCTCAAAATCTGTCGTTCGGAATCGGCTTTTAAACTGTAGGTTCCGCCACTCACGTACAAAATTAACAGACATAGCATAAGTGACTGCCTGGTTGTAATGGCCAATTATGTATGTATGTTACGTAACCCCTATACGAACCTCAGAACATAGAAATATTATTGGAAAATTCGTTGCTGATAAACTGGACAGTGGAGCTAACAACTTTCATTTAAACTGGGTGTCCTCCCATTTTTGTACAAGGACACTTGTATTGCGAAGTTCTAACGGATTAATATGAATAAAAAAGTACAAATTATTGTCTTTTATCGGCTATTTACAGTACTAATGCCGTTCTCAGAGGCCACTACCTTATTGGTACGAATGTCAATATAATCTGCCAATGCCCAGCTCTTGCCATGATAAGGAGCAGGTTCCTGGCCTCTTATCTCTTGGCAGCTTCGACCAAAGTTATTAAAATAAAGATAATGCAATAGCAAAATTTCTTTGGAGTCTATTGGAATCTCTATGGAGGCTGTTAGTGTCCCTGTTGGTATATTGGCTTGAGGTATCTGAATGAATCTAATATGGGACCTAAGTAGGATATTATACTTCAACTAAAATTGATTAACTTTTATGCGAGTGCTCTCCACTTCAGGAGAGACGTCTTCGGTTTTTGGGTGGCAGAAAGTTTCAAGATCCGGGCCTAGTGGCGAACGTGCCACTAGGGGAACTGGCCTTTTTCATTCAGAGCTCGGGGTGCTACAAACCCACCACTCAAGCTTCTTCATAATTAGAACATATTTTGTTAGCATTTGGAGCGTCTAAGGCAAACAATCTTCCGCACAAAGTGTACAATAAAATTTTTATTGTTTTTCTAATCAAAGTTTTTAACAGTTTTAAATGAGGATTTTTTTATAGAATATTCACGATTAAATTTGAAGGTCTTTTAACAACCAGAAGAGAAAGAAAAACGAACAGATTTCGATCATCTCCGTTTTTATTAAGCAGCTATGCCTTCCACGTATACAAGTGGATTACTGTGGAATCTTTAATACCCTCTTTTTATGTCAGTAGCTCATGATCTTTAAATTTATTTGCAAACTTTTATAGACAAAACAATTTAGAAATACTTGCTAATTTTAACAAAAAAAAATTTATAATGTTTGCAAAAAAATTTATGTTTTTTTGTTTTAAAGAAGCAATCAACGTTCAGACAATAAAATATTTATTTGCTATCATTTAAACTAATTAACAAAAAAAAAAACAAAATAAACTATTAAGACAATCAAATTAATGTTTAAAAAACAAATAAATTAAATTAAAATTCGATAGTTAATCAAGCAAGTCCATATGATACCCTATACTATGCCGTAATAGCAAGACGTTGAAATTCATTTATGATTGTCAGTGGACAATTATGCAGCGATTTTAACCATTTAACGATTTAATTGAAAAAAAGTAAAAGGCCACCAACAACTTATTGAAACTAAACAAAATATTGTTTTACTTTCATTTAATTTAGCAGCTGGTGTCAACCATTGTTTATTTGAAATAAATCTGTACCACATTTCATTTTAGTTGAACGTTTAGCAATGATTTTAATTAAATTTTTTTAATAAAATTGATTTTCTTCGCTTTTGTTTTACTATCAATAAGTTACGGTCAGATTGTATGGATCAAGGTTTTACTTTTTTTTACATTTGCCAACTTTTACATAAAAATTACAATAGAGTGGGTAAAAGGCACATGGTTTGCACGAAAATTCACGTAACTTAGTTTTTTTAAACTGTACTAGTAATCTAAAACATTAATTTCATCTGTATTCCTTACTTTTTAAGCAACGGGGTTAATGCCTGGATTGTAACCAAAATGGTTTATTTGATTAGAGAGGATTGACTGCATATAGAAAGGTCTTCTACAACGTAAATCTATTTCCCCTATATTAAGAAAAAGATGACAAGGATTTAGGGATTTAGATTTATTATGAGAACTCAATTAAAAAAATATATTATTTATTTATATGGATCTTCCTTGTATATGACAACGTAGAACAAAGGTAGAGTATAGCTCATGATCCCTGCACTGATTTGCTTTGTCTAGATGAAAAAAGATTTACAACGTAAGTCTACCATGATAAACTGCAACCTTCAAATGCTCCCCGTCCCGATCTCTTACCTTAGTAAGGCTAACGTCACATCACTAACCCATTCGAAATATTGCTACCACTTTTTCCCATCTCTTTTGGGCAATATATATATTCCGTCTCAGAAAAACCGCTTATCTTTTGCGTCCAAGAATGAAAAGAGGCAATATTTAATAACCTGCTTTGAATAGAAACGTATTCCAGTAAGAACTTTTTGCATTGTTTAAAATAAACAATAATCTGCTTTGAATTGAAATGTATTCCAGTACGAACATAAGGACGTTCTGCATTGATTAAAATAAGCAGTGACATGCTTTGAATTGAAGTGTATTCCAGTAAGAACATAAGAACGTTCTGCATTGATTAAAACAAACGGTAGTCAAAAGGCGAACGCAGTGGGCAATATGTCGCTTGAGGTAAGGTTTTCCATTCACTGTTTTTCAAATAGTTTTTGACCAATGCCGCAATGTGTAGACAAACGTTGTCGTGATGGTTGTATTTACATACATACATAATTGGTCATTACAACCCTTTAGTCATTATTACGACCTAGCTCATCAAACCACGTTTGTAAAGTGTGTTATTTTTTATACATGAGTGGCGGAACCGACAGTTTAAAGTCGATTCCGAATGACTGATTTTTGAAAAACTTTTGATGGCAATTTAATTTACTCTCAGAATTTTTGCCAGAAATGTGCTGAGAGAGGAAGTCGCCGAAGAAATATTTCTTCATACATCGTTTTGATGGAGATGTCTGCTCTAGGGTTTGAACCGCGGTCTCACGTCTTATTAGCCAACACACTACCTACTACACAATAGACTAAGTCGACGTCTGGATGCATATTTACGGCATTTTCCGGCCAATATTCGAATTAATTGTTATTCGCACAAGTCTCCTGTGAAAATCTAACATATGATGGATCACATCCTCCTAATATTGATCCTAGGGAATACAGAGTATTACTTTGGTGCACTGAATATACTGCTTGGCTGTAGGCGTTACTTAAAATAACCGCGCTAGAAATTGCTGTAATGAAATCATTTTTCATCGCCAGTTAAAATTCTATGTAAAAACAACGTCTCTTTAAACCGATCAAACAGCATTTAAGACTTGATAAATCATCTTTCATCGTCGCGACGAGCGACGCATCGCTCAGCATCAGTTCTTGGGGCATCCAATTTCCTTGCTTTTGATTGAATTCTGCTGCTTTTAAACGCTTTGAAATGGCGTTTTGATTAACGCTTAATTAGTTTTCAAGTTCTTCTTCTTCTTCAAACACGAATCTTGTTCCAGTAATGTTTCCAATTTATGGTTTTCAAACTTTTATGGGTGCTCCAGACGCTCTATGCCTTTGACGCGAAAAAAAATTGTTGAAACTCGCTAACCACTCCGATACTCTGTGATTTTGATAGTGTACCCATTGTATAACTTCACAGGCAAACGATGGCTGGCACGAGCAATATTCTTCGCAAAAAAAATCATTTTTGAAACTCGCTTTGCTTTTAATAGAGCGTACTCGCAGTACGTACTCGCACGTGCAGTTGTCTCCACAAAAAAATGACTCAACAAAACTTCCAACAAAAGCTGGTTATATAGACAGTTCTGAAGATTTTCCGTCATGAACAAAAGTTATGATGTAGTTGCCGTAGTCAAATAGGTAGTATGTTTATTAGACGCAGGTGTCACATCTCCAACAAAACGAATTAAGAAAAATTCTTTCTTCGGCGAATTCCTCTCAGCAGATTTCTAGCAAGAACTCTGACAGTGAATAAAATTCCGATGAAAAGTTGTTCAAAATCTGTCGTTCGGAATAAATTTTAAACTGTAGGTCCCAACACTTGTGGATAAAATTAAACACAACATAAGTGGTGTAAGGAGCTAGGTTGTAATCCTAACTGAAGTAATGACCAATTATGTATGTATGTATGTAACGCATCTTGTTGGAAGAAACATGGCAAATTGGTGGGTGGAGTGGTGTGATGTGAGACGGGCTGTGTTCTGAAGGGTTGTAGTAACCACCCTAACCAAGCAATATTGACTGATTTTGACAGCTCAAGGCTTGACATTGGTATAAAACAATGCATTAACAGCGAAAGTAGTGGCATCACCTACTGAATTCACTTTTTGCAACATCGTAATATTTTGTCATGGTAGATAATTTGCCGATAAATCAATAAAATTCTGTCATACTTAAGTCTGTTATGAAGCAAAACTTTTTAATTAAAATGCACCAAAAAAACTAGTTTTTTTTTGCATTTTTATAATTAAAATTTAAAGTGATGCAACTAATTAGTTAAAGGCATTGTATTAAATTTCCTGTCAATAGTAATTTATTGCGTTAAACTGTGCTTACATTTAAACTTTAGCTGAACTTGAAATTATTTAATTGACTGAATATCTTGTGAAAATCTTTTATTTTTTTTTTAATAAAATTGCTAAAGCTTCCCTTCAATTAAGCTGTTCAATAAGGCTTTTACAAACTGTTGTAATAAGAAAAATAAAACAATAAAATTATTTACTTAAAGGTCTTGTTGCGCTTGTAATTATTCTCATTCATTATGTTATGAAAAGATGTTTGTTTTTACAGACAGTAGTTACTATACTACGCTATGTATGCATAGTATATACGATATAATATTGTTTTATAAAAGGTAATTTGATTATAAGGTCAATGTTAAAAAATTATGTTAAATATATGTTTACATTTGATTAAAAAAAATAAAAATAAAAACATTTAAAAAAAACGCATTTTCTATAAAGAAACAAGTTTGTGGCTTGAGTCTTTTGTTATTAATTAAGCTGCTGGCGTGTTACCTAAAACAAAAATGTTTCAATATTTACATAAAACAGCTGAAAAAAAAAACAAATGATTGATGGTTTTCTAATCGAATAAAAACAAATAAAAGCGTTTGACAAAAATGTTTAGAAATTTTAAATAATTTTGAAAAAAAAAACAATTTAAAACTTTCTATCCATGACAAGACCTATATATGGTCTGGTATTTATTTTGTTACTATTATTACTTTAATAATGTTTTATTATTTTAATTATAGTTATAAAATCATTGAATTCTCTAACTACACATGTTACATTTGAAAGATTATTAAGAAAATCATACGTACGTACGTACAGTGAGCGTCAAAAGAAACAGTACATTAAAAAATCTATACATTTATAAATTACCGTTATTTTTAATTTAAATTATTTCATTGCCAGTTTTTAAAAGTTTTAAAAAATTTTTGAAAAAAATTACAAAAAATTTCAAAATATTGTAAAATTTTTTTCGGGGACTCTCCAAAAGTGGATTGTTAGAATTTTATTCTTAGTGTACAGTTTCTTTTGGCGCTCACTGTACATATATAAGTATGTATCTGTCGTGTGAGCATATATGTATAGTCACGGTTAGAAATATAACATGTTGTCTTACAACACTTACGTTTTAAATAATAATGCCAACAACTGTAACAACAACAACAATTCGAATAAAATCACAACAAAAAAACAACAACAAAACCTTACACAATTTGATCTTGATAACGGTTGTTAAGCAATTGTTTTTATTATTGTTGTTGTCGTTAAATTTTTTTATTAGTTTATTACCCTATAGCTGGGTGTAACTGATCTTCTGATTTGGTTCATGTTAATGGCAACGGTCTTCTTCTTTAAACCAACACTTCTCACATAAGACTAGGGAGTAAATGTAATGGAATTAGAAAAATTGGTTTTAAGGGAACGAATAGGGTAGGCAGATAGTAATTATCCACTCCAGCGGTATTTGCAGAAGGTTTTGTTGAGTTGCCGTAGTCTAGTAGGTAATGTGTTGGCTTATGAGACGTGATGCCACGATTCAAGCCCCAGGCCGGATATCTCCAACAAAACGAAAGTTGAATATTTCCACAGCGACTTCCTCTCAGCAGATTTCTGACAAAAATTCTGAGAGTAAATAAAATTGCCATCAAAAATTGGTCGTTCGGAGTCGATTTTAAACTGTAGGTCCTGCCACTTATGGATTAAATTAACAAACACAACATAAGTGGTGCGAGAAGCTAGGACGTAATCCTAGCTGAAGTTTTGTAATGACCAGTTACGTATTTACAAGTGTTAAGTCGCATTATTTGCAAAAGCAACTGCACGTGCGAGTCATCGTTTATTTGCGGAATTGTACAATGAGCACGCTCTATCAAAAATTCAGAGTATAGAGTGGTATATGTGTTTCAAAAACAGTGATTTTGACAAGGAGCATCTGGGAGAGTAGAAAAAAGTTAAGGCACATAAATTTTAAATACACATACAATTTGCAAAATCATTAGGCATGATGCAAGCCACCATTCTAAAGCGTTTAAAAGCAGCAGAATTCACTCAAAAGCAAAGAAATTGGTTACCACGTTAATTAAAACGGAGAGACAAAAAAAATGATTTTCGATGTCTGAAATGCTGTTCGATCGCTTTACAAACCAATCATTTTTGCATCAAATCATGGCTGGTGACGATTCATTACATTCATTACATAGATTCATTACAACAACCCCAAACACAAGAAATAATACGTGAAGCTCTGACAAAGAGCAAAACTTATGACCAAGCAGAATATCCATTGCGCCAAGGTAATACTTTCCATTTAGTGTTATCAGAAGGGTATGATCCATTATAAACTACTAAAACCGGGCAAGAATATTACAACAGACCTATACAGGCAATTATTAATTTGTTTGAATCGAGCATTGCTCAAAAATGCCCTGAATATGCAATAACACATGATGCCGTAATTTTTCACTATGACAGCCCTCGGTCACATTTTGCGCAGGTCAAAAACTTTTTGAAAAACAGTGGATAGGATGTTCCAGCTCACCAGTAGTATAGCCAAGACCGTGCTACTTTCAACTACCATTTGTTTCGATCAATTTCGGACGATCTCACTGGAATAGGTTTCACTTCAGGACAGGGTATCATGGCTCGAACTATCTTCGATTTCAAAAGACGAGCTGTTATTATTTCTAATTTCTTAAGGTTATATCTTAGATTAAATACTATTTAAATAGATTGCATACTATTTAACTAAAGCAAGATAGATCCCTGTGGCTGCGACATTACTTTCTTGTTACATCGGATTATAGTGTTCGCAAGACAATATTGAATAACACCGTGCTGTTAGTGACCAGTAAATTTAACTTTCACTTTATTTGAACTTAATATTTCTTGAGTCTGGCAACTTCTAGAATCTACTTGTTGATTTGTTATTGTAATTCCTTTCTTTCTATCGTAATATTTTTAATTCTAAATGAATTAACAAAGAATACTAGAAATACTAGGTGTGAAAAAAAATCAATTGCAGAGCTATGTGATGGATTCACGAGGTGGCAGGTTTCAAGCTCAAATACTAGTACCAATAATATTAAAATACTTGTTAATGTTCAATATCTATGTTTTATAATGTAGGGTGCATTGATTTGTAATTACTTTTATATGATATTTTTCACCGAATTTTTGTTTGTTTTGTAAGTTTTTTTCTCAGAGAATTTTCTAAAAAAAAACATAATAAATGTAATTAACATAACGCTAAAGTAGTCACAAAAAATGACTACATTTCGGTGAATATTGAATTCAAAGGAGAAATATTAAACCACAAAGAAAGACAATAGAAATTAGTGTTGAGGGTGTGAGGGTGTAAAATTTTCCAATTAGAAAATCTAATATAAGGTTTCACTCAAAAGGTGACTAACATTGCTTATATAATTATTGTAATAAAAATAAAATTTTCTCTCTTTTTACTTTCAGGTGAGAACCAGTTTTCTTTTTTAAGGTAAAAAATATACAAGATTCTTAAAAACAATTTGTACAGCCTTAATGCTTGAGTGATTTCCATTTTTTATTATTTCTTTTATGAAAATTAAAAGTTTTTATTTTTGTAATTTTTTCTAAAATTAGAAAAAAGCGAAACGAAACAAACGTAAATCCTATTATTTAAACAGTCACATGATATTCACAATGAAAACGAACGAAAGTGGATGACAAGTATCAGATTAAAAGATAAAAAAATACACAAAAAAAACATACTGCAGTTACTGTTTGGCTTAAAAAGAAAAAAAAAAAAAAACGTTTATAATAAGCATTAGTTTTTAATTGTTTAAATTGTAAAAACATTTATTTTGTATTTTATTTTTCGTTTTATAGTTTTTTTTTTCTTAATTTTATTACAACTTTCACAATAACTAGTATTTTTACTTTCTGTCACACTTGATTGACAATTTTATCTTTTATTTTTGTTTTTTATATATATTTATTGTTGTTGTAAGTAACATATAGAAATAATAGAGCATTTGATATGATATTTATAAAAACAAGAAAAAACTGTATGTACATACCACTTAAGTGGTTTCCCTTTTTTTTTAATAATTTAAACAAGTTCGTGTCTAAAGTTTTTTGTTTTGCTGTTTGCAGTAACTATAATAGAAATATAGAAGCATTTAAAGTTTTCAATTCAATTCAAATTCAATTCTTTTTTTGAAATCAAATGACATTTAACAATACATTAAGACAAATTGTTAATAATAAATCAAAAAATATTATACATTTTCATATATTCAGTTAAAGTTTCTAACAACAAATCCATAATTTACTTGCAGGTTTTAAAAAGTAAATATTCTTGAAAGGTTTTTAATAGAAGTGTTATTATGTCCTCGTTTGCAGAAATAAATTTTCTTCGTTTTTAAATATGAAAAATTTTGTATTTTAAAAGTACGTTGGAACTGTAAAAATGTATGTTTATTGTATAAAATAAAGTTCTACTGGTTTTTGGTTGCAGTGAGTTTTTTTAGACCAACATTCTTATACGGTGTTCAGATATGCACCTTTATTGCGTAAATCGCAATAAACGCCATTATTGGGCTCAATATTTCATATAAAGTTTCAATTAATTATTGCGCAATAAATACGCAAATTGTTATAATATTGAGTAAAATTTTAAATGTAGCACTGTCAGAAGTACGTTCAGTGCGCATATTACAAATAACCGAACACTTTCTGTTGATATTTGACAACTCAAATGTCAACAACGATAAAAAAAACAATGTTGTTGAAACAACCAGCTGTTTTGTTTACCAGCTGTCAAATGAATATTGAATAAGTAGCTAAACTGCGTATATTATTATGTCTGGGCACTTAAAATATTGTACTCAATAAACCGCATATTGACTCAATAAAAGTGCATATATGAACATAGTATTAGAATAACAGAAAGATATTTACAGGTGAAAGGAAGGAAACATGATTTTTTTAATGACCAGTGTAAGACACATATATTTCTCGAGAATTGCTTTGAAATAATTCTTACTTTCTTTTTCTTTTGCGATTGATCATATGTAATGTCAACAATCAAACAATCACAAAGCACCCAAGGTCTCTGGTAGGAATCGAAACCTCGGCCTCGGTTGAAGTTGAGCACCAACTAGACCATCGGGGCAGGAATTTTAAGGGAATGATATCCACATGATATTATTGCCCACTACAAGCCTTCTATATTCTATTCAGGATTACCAACCATGTTGTGTATGTTAATTTTATCCATGAATACCTATTGCTTTACTTATTATTATTTTATTAATAAGTATCATAGTAATGCGACTATATTATCTATTGCCCGGCACTCAATCTATATAGAGTACCACTGTATATTGGCTCTTCCAATCCAGTAAAGATAACTCCTTGCCTAGTACTTAAGGCACTTTTATGAGTCCTTTTGAAATGCACTAACATCGCTTAGGCTCCAAGCAAGTGTTCTGATAATACATTCCCCTTAACATTGACTCTACATTTGAGCTCGAAACGGTCCCTGTTCTGAATAAGTGTTCTTAGAGTCTACAGTTCACAGCCGTTTACTAAACTCAGGCTGTCCCAGAATTGTCTGATGAATACACAAATCTCTGCTGATTGTAATTACTTAATATAAGTAGAGATTGTCTTAAATCTGTTTGCCCCTCTTTATTCTTCTCTTTGATCGAGTATACTATTGCAAATATTTCTACTTGCTTTACAGAATGATTCTGGCAATAACAATGGGGAGAAAACATTCCAGACAGTATTGCTTTGTACATCCATAATCGGTCATTACAACCTAGTTTTTCATACCACTTACGTTGTGCGTGTTAAATTTATATATAAGTGGCGGACCTACAGTTTAAAATCGACTACGAACGACAGATTTTTGAGAGACTTTTTCAAGGAAATTTTATTTACTCTCAGAGTTTTTGACAGAAATCTGTTGAGTGGCAGTCAACGAAGTAATTTTTTTTTATATTTCGTTTTGTTGGAGATGTTAGACCAGGGGCTTCTCATGTCGAACAAACCAACATGCTACCTACTGAGGCCCCTAGAAAGTAATTTGTTTTTCATATTATTGCTGGAATCTTGTTAATGTCTAGTAAGCCGGCACACAACTTACTCGACTATAACGATGGAGGGCCATAAGAACATTTCAGTCATTGAAGAGTGGCACCTTACGAAATCTATTAAATGGTGAAAAAATTTTCTTATACTTTTGTACAGCAAATATTCTTTTTCGAAAGAAGTTAGTTTGGAAAAGACTTTTTTGGCATTTTTTAGTAGGCAGTTAATAAGTAGGTGAAGTTAAGTTAAATTGGGAGGCATCTCCCAGTTACAGTATAATGAATGTGTGAATTTTACGCAGCTCTCATTTGACTAGACACTAGGTATTCAAAAAATGTTTTAAACAGTGCTGTTGTGGAATATAATAACTTTCAAAACAAACAAGCTTTTGCTTTCATATACATACATAGATATATATACATAGGATCAAGTTTGTTTCTTAAGTCTTTTGTATTGTGTATGCAAAAGTTTGTATGGCATATTTCTTTATTTTTTATCAATAATTTTAAATAATAATACAGAGTAATTTTGTTACAATCAAATTTTTTTTGTACGTTTCTTAAGTCTTTTTTGTCTAGCCATAGTAGCCATGCAGCTTACTATGCTTTGGTCACAATTTAATTCTGTTTACTCTGTCTTTTTTATTTTATTAAGGTTACTTCTTTTCAGTTTAATTTTATTTTGTTATTTTTTATTATTTATTTATTTTCCTTTTTTTTATAACAAAAACAAATTATAACATTTATAAACAATGGCATTAAAATAAACTTGAGACAGTATTTAAGCTTAAAAAAAATATTGTAAACAATTGCCAGAAAAATAAATTAAAAATCCTTCATGGTTAAATACTTTAAATGAATTTAAATTAAACAATATAAAGCAAAGATTATAAATAAAAAATGAAACAAAATACAATAAAATTAAAAAAAAGATTTTAAAGAAAAAGAAAAAAATAAAAGAATAAATAAACCGTTATTTTTTTAAATTAATTTTATTTTTTAAAACTTAATAACAGACCAACCACATCATACAATAAATTCAAAAATTCCTTTTTTTAATTCTAATTTTTTTTTCATTTTAATTATAGTGCCTCCTTATATGTCACTTTTGTTTGATTGTTGCGATATGTTCATTAGCACGTTTAAATAATTATTAGAATTTATTATTAATATTAAAGCTTAAGGCATAAACCAGTATTATAAATTGTTTAATTAAATAAATTCGTATAAAACAACTGTATAAAGAACCAAAAAAATACTTCTTCTGTTTTTGGTTAAAGGTCAAAGACTTAGAAATTACGGTTGCCTCCAATTGATTAAAAAAAAACAAAAAAAAACAAGTTTCGTTAATATTTAAATTGAAATTAAACATCTGTTAGATGACATAGAAACATTATAAAATTTGAATTTTAGAAATAAGAAATAATTCAAGTTATTTACAATCAGTTAAGAACGTCAATATTATTTAGGCTACACCATCATGTATTTCTTCGTATAATGAGTTATGAACGTTATAAAGTGGTTATCAAATTCAAATTTATTAATTAATAATCTTAAGAAGTGGTTATGAAGGTCATCTTTTTTATAATTAATAAGCCATTGGTCCAATGACCAATTTTTAAGGCTGAAAATAACTGGGAATTAAACCACAGATGAAACGTTCATCTCTTCTACCAATCCATTACTTCTTCTGATAATAAAAATTCATTTTCCACATCGTTTGTAATTCGAACTCCAAAATAAGAAGTACTGTTTTGTGTTCTCTACATTCGAAAGTCTAAGTCCAGTATTGAAATATTTGTAAATTTTTACATTAAAGACAGTACAGAACAAGAAAGTATTTTTCAGTTAAGAATTCAAATATTTTTTTGTAATGATAAGATATTCATAAAAAGCTTGCAAGGAGTCTGCGAAACTAAATTTGTAATTAAAGAATATCAAACAGTCGAAGTCGCCGTAGTCTAGTTGGTAGTGCGTTCGCTTATTAGACATTCACGCCTCAGTTCTAACCCCCAGACCAGACACTTCCTTTCAGCAGATTTCTGGCAACAAATCTGGAAGTAAATAAAATTGTCATGAAAAGTTTCTCAAAAATCTGTAGTTCAGTGTTGACCAGAGATCAGCATTGAGTATTCAAAAAGATGAGTAGATTCGAATCATACTTATAGTTTCTGATACTTTTACGCATTCATACTAATTTTAATATCATACTCATACTACTCATATTCAAAGTTTGAAGTACTCATCGTACTTATACTTAACAATACACATGATGTTATTGATTTCGACTCTCCATGACTCAACATTTGCAAGAATCACAAAATCAGTATGATTCGCATACAAACACTACAATACTCTCTAGAAGGTTGTGTGTCTTTTTCTTTCTTCTTTTTTTGTAAATGCAACAACAACTAAGACTGTAAATTTTGATGAATGATTCGAATCACTCGAATCATTTATGAGGAGTATTATAAGTATTTTTCTAAATTTATGAATCAAACGTATTTCGAATGTTATGAGTTTGATGTCAACGTTCTACAACCTGTGCTTATAAATCAATGTCGTAGCGAATATGAATGAATCAGAATAGTTGAATTTCAATACTGTTGACTCGCTCATACTCAAAATTTCATGAGTAATTATGAGTAGCGAAAAAACGATTCATTGCTGATCTCTGGTGGATCCCACCGCTCATGTATAAAATTAACACACACAATGTAAGTGGTGTAAGAAGTTAGGTCGTAATTCGGACTGGAGGTATGTAATGTAAGAGTTGTAATATGCCCTAGTCTAGTAAGCAGTTTGTTCGCTTATAAGACTAGAGTTCGGAGTTCAAAGCCCAGCTCAAACATCTTTCACAAAATAGAATATGAAGAAAAAAAGCATTTATCTAGGCGACTTCCTTATTACGATCTTCTGACAAAAAAAATTGTAAAAATAAAATTGCCATGAAAAGTTTTTAAAAGTTGTCGTTTATTGTTGATGTTAAACTGTAAGAACCTTCGCTCATGAATAGATTTAACACAGTCTTTAGTGGTTGTGTGATAAGCTAGGTTGTAATCCTGACTAAATGGTTGTAATGATCAATTATGTCAGTTAGTAAGTAATGTAAGAGTTAAACATACATTCATTTGGCATTCTCTTGTGTAAGTTGATATTAGTGCGGTAAATAAATCATGTTTAGTAACTTCCCTTAAGTCAGTGATCTTGCAGCCTGCATATTTTTTTTTTTGAATATTTGGTTGGACTATAATTTAATTTTCTAGCTTCGTTAAATTATCTTATTATTCTAATGCTTTATTTGACATTGGTTTTCAAAGATTCCATACAAGAAGTGTTATTATGAGTAATCTATCTCGACATCTTTTTCTACTTGATTTATTACTTAATAAATACAGCCTCAAAAAAATGTATAAGGTTAACAAAATGTTCTTCATTTATCATCTAAAATCTAATGAACAACTAAACTCAAGTAACATAGTGTCATACAAAGATATGCAGCAGATACGTATGTTAAATTCAAAGCACACCCTTTTCTTTTGGGTTTAAAAGTTTTCAAAATTGAATAATTTGTCTATTCTGCAGATAAAATTGATTGAAACATAACACTGACAGTAACTTCATATCGCAATATGATGGATGTTAAGTTAAAAACAAATGACTTAAGAGACGGACATTATTTTACGGAGTTTTATGATATATAATTCTGCGATTAAAACTTTCAAGAATGTTAGTCGATGGCATTAAAATGTGATTTAAAATTTTATGCCTCGGCACTAAACAAAAAATTGAAGTAGCAAAGTTTTAATTGCACAAAAGTCATAAAAAATGTTTCATAATGAATTTTATTACTCCTTCGAATACAATTTTTTCTTTTATTTATTTTTATTAAAGGTTATGTATATGTGCTAAATTTCTTAAATAATGTTCTTCTTGGTATTAAAAAATCAATAAACTAAGCAGAGAATCAATATCATCATCATTTTAGAGTTTTGCCATACATACATATGTAACCTTTAATAAAAAAAAACGTTTTACAACAAACAAAAGTTTGAACAAAGTGTGATGAACATTCGAGTAATTAACAAATTATTGCTTTGAGAATAGAAATATATAAGCAAACTCAGAAATCTATGGCCTTCCACTTTAGCTGCCGTTCGATTCGTAAATTCCAATCAATAGTTTTACATGTAGGAAAAATCCACTGAGTTCTGCAAAAAATGTTGACTCATTTCAATAATATTTAACCAAAACTATTCTCAATAACACTTTTAAATATCGAATTAAATATATTTTAAGTGTGTTTATATCACCAGTTACTCCAAGTTTTACTTTCAATTAGCAGAGTTTACTTAGATACATAAAGTAGACATGTTCGTTACTATATTTTTAGAAAATCCAACTAGTCTTTGGAACAATTAATGAAACTTCTAATATTTTGATGTTGCTACATTGCCCGTGATAACTTCGAGGTAGCAAAGGTTTCATTTCCATATCTTCACGTTATTGTTCTTTATTGTCTACATTCAATTGGCCAGATCTAGTCAAGACAGCTCCTCAAAGACATTGCTTTTCGCTCAAAGGCAGATGTTAAAAAATTATAAAAAAAATCATTATTTATTAATGAAATTGAAGGCTTTAGATAAGATAATGATGGCATTCAGGTCAAATAATACGGTTTAGTTTGATAAATTATTGGTTTTTTGAAAAACAGTCGTTTTTCAGAAGATTCTTCTCTTCTCTTCGCCCGAAATGATTGACTCATAATCACAGGACGTATAAATCACACTGAATTTGTTCGAAGGCATAGATTATGCTGGCTTTGAATATTGTTATAGTTTGTGGCTGATTTGCATATATTTGTGACTTAAGCACATGCCACAAGAATAAGTCTAACGGTTAGGATTTCAGCTTCAAAGCACTCTTGTAGAATATCCAATATGGCATGAGCTTGGTGGCACTTAATGCCGTCCTATTGAAACTACATACAATTCAGGCCATATAGCGCTCGTCGTTGACAGCGATGATCTGGACAACGTCGTTCTCAAAGAAATATGGACTGATAATGTCGCTAGAACACATTTCACTCCAAACAGTGACTTTTTCGGTATGCATAGTATGCTGTTGGATCTAGTTTCGCATGGTGCCACATTCCACAATTTAGTTTGTTCATGTACCCATTCATATAGAAATGAGCCTCATCGCTGAAGATGATTTGTCAATGAAAATTAGTTGCCAGCTGCTCCAAATCCCATTCAGCGAACACACATAGTTGTCTATAGTCGCTAAGGTGATTTATTAAAACAGACTGAATAAATGGCATCTAATTTGATAGATGTAGCTTAAAACAGCTCTTTTCGTTCTGTTAAAACATTATTGCTGGCAACACAGAGAGATTAGGATATAGTATGCTACTGGTTATTGGTGATCCCTTTATACTCCTATCATTCAGAATTGTGTAAGTCTATTACACTGTAATTCTTTCTCGCTTAAAAACGTTCTCGTGTGGTTGTAAAAAGATTTTTTTATACCAACACTTAGCAGATGAACCCTTTTAATGCAGTGCTTTGTATTGAAATACAGGAAGATAGTTTAATAGGAGAAACATAAGAGAGGGCAGTAAGCAACAATTTTTTAATGATGAGTGTTTCTACATACCTTCGTCACTTTTTTTCGAGAAATGCTTTTCTGTAATAATTCCCACTTTCTTGTTTCTATTGGGAGTAATCCTATACATAATGTCAGATACACAATCAAACAATCACAAACACTCAGAGTCCCTGGTAGGAATCGAATCCACAGCCTCGGCACTTGAACTATATAGCACACTACCAACTAGGCCCATTCCCAGGACAATCGGATCTACGCTTCGGAACGCAACTATTACTCATCGGTTAAGGATTGTCAATCCAGCGAAAGCTGTTTCAACCGGAGGTTTTTTTCAAAGGGAGACACTTCCGGAGACAGCAGCAGAGCTGTTACGACAGCAATAAGCAACTAGGCCATCGGAGAAACCATGCGCTTAGCTATTTATAGGGAACATAACCTCTTTGCACAGCTGCAGTACGAAATCGTAATTCTTTTGTAATCATACAATACAATATACAGAGTACTTAGGACAACTCTGGTACTTATTTTGTTCGGACCTGGTTTGAACCTGGAGTATTCATATTTATGCTTAAAATATATGATAAAATTTAGTTAAAAATAAAGATTTGCAAAATATTTTTCAGAATTAATTGCTGTTACTATCTCTACCCTGAATAAATCTGATCGTCTCTATAGTACGGCTTATATTTGTAATTTTTTTCATTATTTTTCATGTTTTTAATAATTTTTGTAAGTACATAAAATAATCAAGTTTGTGACTTAAGTCTTTTGTTTAAAAGTTAGCACTTCGCGATGCCCCATAAATTAAAGTTTCTTACTTAAGTCTTTTGTTTGTTGTACTATAAATGTAAGCGTTATGGCTATAAATTAATTTTTATAAATCAATTCTAAATGAACTTTAAAAACTAAGTTTTTTTTTTTAATTTAAGAATACAATTTTATTAACTATTATTGCCAACACTAGACATAAAAATTTAATTATTTTTCTTTTTTACTTAAAACCTAATCTTTTAACCGGACTTTATTTCTGTAAAAAAAAAGAAAACAAAAAACTTTATATTGTTTGGCAATATTAAAAGGCCCAAACCAAGCTTAAGATAAAAGGTGATTAGTTTTTTTTGTGCTATTTTTGATTCTCTACGAATCTTAAGTTTTTAGGTGTGGAAATGTGTGGCTGGCTTAAGTGACAAAGAGATTTTTTTCTCTTCTAAATTGCAGTTATTCGTATAAAATCTTTAAGCAAAGATATTGAGTACGTCATGTAAAAAAAAAGAAAAAAATAAAGAAAAAATAAAAACACAAACAATTTATAAAAGTCGCACGCGCCTTTGACAGTAAATCATTGAAATTGTAAACCATTTTCATTTAAAAAACAAATATAAAATTCACACATTGTGGAAACGTAATAAATTAAAACAGTTTTTTTTCGAATTTTTTGGCTTGGTGGGAATAATACTATCAGCGGCTGTAATTCAATAATCGCCTAAAAAATTCACAAATTTTGTTAAAAAAATTTTTTTTTAATTTTGTAAAAAAATCAACAAAGAGATAAGAATTAATTTGAAGCACGTTTACAGAATTAGAAGTCTTAATGGTATTTAATTTCAAAAGTGTGCTCATTTTTTAGTAAATAATACAAGAATAAAAAAAAATGAATTGTCCTCAACCAAAAGTTCAAATATTTTTCGTATTTAACAATTTATTATAATTAAAGTACATGGAGTTCTAGCTAAAAAATATGGCCAAGGCTTTAGAGTTCAATTTCAATTGAGTTTTCAATTTAAATTGGAAGTCAATTTTCCAAGTTATCTTGAGAAAGTTAATGTAGTTTAGCAATCAATGGATTGATTGCTGAGCATAATCTACATTTTCACGAAACTCTTAAAAGAACAGTTCTAATCAAGTTAAATTCCATACTTTTAATATTAAAGTTATGTTAGGTAAGGTAGCGGACTGTCATTGAACGATATGGTCTGACTTATGCCAGCATTAAGCGTATTATAGTGCCACAATTAATTAAACCCACTTAACTCCAGAATAAATCTTTATATTGCAGCATTTAATTCCATACAATTACGCATTAATACTTGAGTAAAAGATTATTTCTTTCTTCTCCGAAGAGCCTTTCAGAGTTTTTGCTAGCAATCTGCTGAGAGTCAGTCGGCGAAGAAAATTTGTTTCATATTTCGTTTTGTTAGAGATATCTGACCTGGGATTACCTACTAAACTATAGCAATTAATTTTGGCGTATAATTCACCGAAATACAAAACTGAACACTATGGTGCATTAAGGAAGTAAGTAAGGAAATAACTGGATTCTAGGTAGGAAGTTAATTTTACTAGCACCACACGGCTTCTTGATGTGTGTCTGAGCTAAAGGGCTGGGGAAAGCAGTGTTGCTACAGCTTTTTTAGATTAAGCACAGTACAACAGCAACTCTGCTCAACGATAGTATACCCTACATTTACCTATTCCTTCTATAGGTTCAGGGGCATGCTATTGAATTATAGTTGTTACAATTATTTTTCAATTTTCTTTCTTTTCTTTTCATTAATTTTAAGAAAGGTGAAACGAAACACTTTCAAAAAATTTCTCATACAGAATTAATATTTTTGTTAGAATTTTTGTTTTAGTTTTATACATAAAAATATATTCAATTTTTTTCAATAGCTTTGGAAGAATCTTGTTTTTAAAAAAAGTTTCTTAAGTCTTTTGTTTTCAGTTCGAAACAATACATATACAGCTACTGTGTTAACTTAACTTTTCAAAATCGAACCGTTAAAATTGCTTTCAAATAAATGAAAAAAATTTAATGATTAATTGCACAGCATAGATTTGTTTTATTAACGAAAAAATAGAAAAAAACCAGCAAAAATCATAACATTTTTTCCACATAATAATTTATTTTAATGATTTACAAGCAAGCAAGTTTATGTCTTAAGTCTTTTGTTTTGTTACACTAAAATTATGCAAATGTTTCGGTTTGTTTTATTATTATATGGCAAAATTACTGTTAAAAAATTTTGCAATAACATTCAATAATTATTGAAGTTTATTTAAGAGCACAACACAATTTTTGCAAACATTTCTTAACAAACATTGCTACACCAATAATAGGTTTTTATTATTTTTTTTTTGTTGTTGAAATGAAAACCTATTAAAACGTATGTATTTCAAACAGATACATGCAGTTATGTGGAGTTCACTTAAGTTTCATTTCTTTTTTTTTTTTGTTTTTGTAACCTTAAATAACTGATCTTGTTACTTAATGACTTTTTACACTCGTTCCTCTATATTTTACACTCTAAATGCGGAACTAAACTTTTTTGAAAAACAGAAAAAAAAATACAAAAAAGAGTCTCAAATTTTAGACGATCGTTACTTTCCAAAGGTTTTTCGTCTGATACCTTTTGCATTTGCTTTAGGTTTTGTTTTTAAAAGTTGAAGTTTGCTGTTGTGGTCTATAATTTCCTTTTAACCTTTTTCTGTTTATTTTTTGCGTTTTCTTTTTAGTTTAAATAAATTTTTCAATTTAGTTTGTGTTTTAGTTTAGTTTTAAGCAGTATGGCTTCATATCATCTTTAAAACGCTTTCACTTTTTTCTAAAAAAAAAACAAAACACAAAAAAATAGTCGTTTTCAATATTGTTTGACTCCATATTTTCTTTTCTTTTCTATTTTTTGTTTTGCTTTTCACCACTTGATACTTTTTGCTACTTGTTATTAGAAAGCCTGAAGGAAAATTTAATTTTTTTTATTTCTTATTCAACAAAAGCTATTGATAACAAAGGAAATCAATGCCTGTAGCTATGTATTGCTGTTTTAAATAAGAGGTTCCAGTCAATATCTTTATTTAAAATTGCCAATTGAAGAGCAATATTTTCGGGTCATCGTTTGGTTTGAGGGCGGGAAACAATTGTTTTCATGTGAAATAAAGTTAATTATTAAGAAAGCTGCAGAGAAATATTTTTATATTCCCAGTAAAAATAAAAGAGTAGCATAGTAGCAATATTGTTCAAATATATAAAGATTCATTGATTCTTTGCAACAAATCAGTATGACTGAGTAATTAATTTAAATTCGTATAAAATTTTTTCTTACATGAAACTCCATTATACCATCTCCTGTTCTCAGAAAATGGCCATACTGTAGACTTTTCTTTATTTAAATTATCGTCTATGGTTCCCCCTTCTGTCCAGTTTATCAACTCAGTTTTACCACACTTTTACAGAGGTCTATAACAATAAACACACAAAGCTAGGCTCTTTTATTTGGAGCCTATCTCTTCTCTGAATAGTACAATTATCTGGCAAACTAGTTAAACATCGTTATTTGTATAGGATAACTTCTTAAAAATAAGCTCAAGTCGTTTCAGTGAATATTTTGTATATAAGCCTACAGGATTCTTTCTCAGTTTAAAGCGCAATATTTCCTAAGTTACACTGATACTGTTGTCGTGTAAAGATACCTTACATAGTAATTATAGATTGTGAGGGTATCTTCATTCTAAAACTCTTGCACTGATAAACTTCAAATTTAATGTTCGGTGTCAGTAAGGACTACTCCCTGCGCAGCAGATAATACGCACCAAAAAAAATTTTTTTTAATGCCTTAATGTGCTTTACAGGTTACTCATTCTATTCTTTACAAAATTTAAATATTGGGATTGATACGATCTTTATTCTAAGCAAATGTTGCATGGGTCTACAGTTTCTTGTAGAAACGTCGATCATTGATACCAACTTATCCACAGAAAATCTAATGCAAAACCCAAACACTTCCTGTTGCAGCTGCTCAACAAAAGTTTAAATTGGCTGCAGCTCATTTGACTTGAGAAAAGTCTCCGCCTCTCTCTCTTTTCCGTTCCACTGATTATAACCATTCAAATATCTGTTTCCACTCCGTAGAAAGGTTCTCACCACTTCAGTGGAATGTAAACTCCCCTTCTTGCAAGCTCATCCACCTACTCACACACATACATACATACACAATTGGTCATTACAACCCTTCAGTCAGGATTACGACCTAGATTTTCTCACTACTGATGTTGTGTGTGCTAATTTTATCCATAAGTGGTGGAACGTACAGTTTAAAGTCGACAACGAACAATAGATTTTTTTGAGAAACTTTTCATGGCAATTTTATTTACTATCAGGATTTTTCCCAGAAATCTGCTGAAAGGAAGCAGCCGAAGAAATATTTTTCGTTTTCATCGAAATATTTGAACTGGGGTTTGAGCCATAGCCTCACGTGCAGTAAGCCAATGCACTACTGGACTACGAGCAACTTCGCTTGTTCATTGCCGTAAAATTCCACAAAACTTGAGGGACATCAAAGGGTAACTCTATTCCACCTGTCTAGCACATAACCTGAGGTTCCGCTTTCAAAATGACGAAGTAACAAACTCATACTAGCCGAGCGATAAGAGGAAACTGCTGTCGGATAATATTGCTGTGCTCCGTCTTTTATACTCTGTGCCTACGCCATCTTACCATGACGTAGATTTTTGCTTTGAAAATATTCGCAAGTTATCCCATTCTTACGGAGTATTTTACTCTATGAACAAGTACTCCCGCTCCTGTCTCAATATCTGCTTTCGACCCATTTGTCTATCACAGAATAATCTCTATCTTAACAGAGTATTTAGCTTTCAGATTATTTCAAACACTCTAGTTTCTAAGAGCCTTTGCGAAGCATTGCTCAATATCTTGGAGGCTGCTGGTTATGTAAATTAGAAAGTTAAGGGGGAATATGTGAGTCACTCGGTTTATCAGGTTATGTCGGTCCATTCCGAATCAAATGTTGAACATACCTTCCATTATTCTAACCATAGTCTCCACAGCTCTAGTCCTCACATGCATGTGCAACAAGCTTTAATCTAACAGACGCACCAGAGCGGGTTTTGTTTCCTTGTTTTAGCCAACTCCACATTAGCCTTCACAAAACTTATTCCGCTTACCAAAGCAATGGCTCCATAGATCGCACAAATAGTGATAAAGATATGATTATTAAGTATACATCGCCTGTTTATTGGACCGAATGATCAAGACTTTCGTGCACACTATCTTCATACCATTATGACATGCCTGGTTGTTCCTGAAATGCTCTCTATGTAGTTTGTTGTCTTAACCGAGCTTATGTCAGTGAGCATGCATTATAGACTTACCATCTTAAAACCTTGAATTTTTATCTATGTTAAGACAATTTAAGCATCTTAGATAGTAATAAAATATAACTGCAATAGCTTAAGGGATAGTCTGCTTGCATTACAGATTTTTTCATAAGTAGTTCGAGTTAAAATCTTAGTTTGGCATTCTGAATCGCTGTTCAAACTTGAAGACTGCAGCAAACCAGGTTAATCTGTTTCTTTGTTTACAGGCCAGCCACTCATCCACTTATCTTTACAAAAACCAAATAAATATACGATATGTGTTTTCAATAAGAATATTAAGAATACTTTGTCTTTTTTTCAAGCACACGTCAATAATTCATATTTCTGGCCGTTAATGAATAAAGTCCATAAATTAGCATTAACCCAAAAACAATTTCGTTTTTGGAAAGTGTACCCACCTCCTTCATGATATTTGGGTCACACACATATTTTTCAAAAATATAAGGAGTTAAACGAAAGCAAAACTTTTCTTAATTGCTGTTAACAAGCTGTTCCGTATTTATTTTTTTTTTTTATTTTTTGTTCGTTCTCACGAATTTCATATTAAACGAAATGTCTTTCACTTGAAACTGAATGAGAAAAATGAAAGAAAAAAAAATCACTTTCATTATATTGTGTAAATACCTCCCATACACAGACAAATTATTTACAAATTAGTCACTTTACTGCGGATGACTGTTAAATGATCGCATTTCTACGCTCTAAATATTTAAATTTGGAGCAATTTAAGTATTGTACTTCACAGTCCTACCACTTCTGTAAACAAACGAAGAACAATTATTTTTAAATAGCAGAAGAGGAATACTTTCACGTCTTCTCTCCTACACATAGATTAACAACACAATAAATTTTAAAGAAATAAAAATCAAAAAAGAATAACAAAAATAACATTTATTAACAACAATTCAAAAAGGCACCCACATTAAGAGGAGACACAAGACAATAATAAAATCACGCTCATTTTATTGTTTCTGGCTATATGGTGGTAATAAAAGCAACAAAACAACTGTACTTTCTTATTAATGACTTGACTACGAGCATAGAACTTTAATTAGAAGTATGTACACATGTGTTGTTATGGGATTACTCTTTAAAATTTGAATACGATTTGATTTTGCTAAGAAAAAAAGGTACATATTCAGGCAGGTTTTTCAGATACCCTACACTGTTTGAACTGAAGTCATCGTAGTAGAATGAAATAAAATTTATAATTGAAATACATAGTTGGTCATACATAGTTGGTCATTGCTAGCTGCCATAACTGACAGAACATACAGTTTAACATCGACTACGAAAGACAAATGTTTGAAAGCCTTTTCTCCGAGGTTTTGCTAGAAATCTGCTGAGAGGAAAGTCGCCGAAGAAATATTCTCTTTTTATACTTTGTTTTGTTTAAGATGTGTGATCTGTAGCTTGTACCATAGCCTCATGCCCAATAAATCAAAAAACAAGAATGCTGTTAATCAGTTATTCTCATTTGTCTGTCAATGAGTTTGTCTTACTGGTGTTTTTCCTTCATTTAAAATGTAAACCCTTAAACATACAGTCGTGTCCATATATTGATATCGAATGACATAATTTGTGTTAAATCTACTTAGATTCGTCTTAAAAAGCACATGACGGTAATTGCATTTACAGGCCATCACGCTTAAGAATTAAGAATACCTTAACATGACTTATAACAAATCGTGTAGCTAAATATGAATTTATAAGAAACCTATAATGCATACCAAGTGCTAGGCTGGCATTGTTATTGTTGACTACGAGCAAAATTCTGAAATTTGTCTGGGCAAAAATTTTGAAGCAAACATTATAGGGATACAGTAGAAAATTTGTGCGGAGTAAAAAAGATCGTATGGTCGCAGTACTTTGCTAACAAAAAGCATAGCTTAAAAATAAAGATGTCATGAAATTATAAGACGTTTGATAGGAGAGGCTCGATCATAATGCGATTTTACCTAAGGAAGTATTTTTAGTGATTTAGGCTGTTGCAAGATCTGTTGATTTATTAAATACCTTTCAAGTAAAATTATAAGTCACACTTCCTAAATTAAACCAATCAAAACCAATGCCATTTAGTTGAGACCACAAGCTCACAAGTTAAAACTTTAGACTAATAACAATGCATCGCCTAAGTTCTTAGCGTACAGAGTTGTTTCTCTTAGATTCCTGATCATCTAAGAAACTGAGTCAGTGATTTTGTCTATTCTTGACATTTGAAGATAGGTTTTTGGCGTATAAGGCGAGTAACGATTAGAGCGTAATCGATCATATAGCTGATCAGAGATTTTTTTCCAAAAAAAAAAAAAATATTGAAATGGTAAACGTCTCCTACAAACGAAATAAAGCATAGTACTTAGTGTGCCCATACTTCGTTTAATAATAATATAGAACTTGGCTTGCTTGCCATAATTCTAAATATTCTTCCAACATGCCGTGCCATGGTCGTGTAGAGTATCATATGTTCAACCTACATTGCCTGTTACTTTCTCAATTGTTTATTATTTTTTATTATTGTTTTTTTTTTGTCAAGAAATGTTTTTTTTTTCTTTTTATTTTCTATTTTTATTCTTTAAATAACAATTTGTTTTAATAATTTTTTTTTCTCTTTTTTTTTGTTATTTCAAAGCATAACATGCCATCCATGGCTGTGTATGAAAGTCTACGTGAAATAGAGCACAGCTGAGAAAACATTTGTAAATTTGTTAAAAATCAAAAACGTTTCTTTAAATGAAAACATTTTAAAAAGAATAGAAAAAAATAGAAATACAAAGAAAGATATAAATTGTGATAATTACTTTTTTTTATTAATTTCAAAACAATACGTGTAAATTGCCTGGTTATTAATAAAAAAAACTCGTATTAAAAGATATTAAATGTGTCATTTGCTAAATATTTAATACAGAAATAAACGTATAAAATAATATAAAAATAGCACTTAAGATTCTGGTAAAAGAATTATGAAGGAAATAAAAATATATCTCTTCTGTACATAGAGAAAAGTTTTGTTTTTCTTGAAATTATGAAAATATTGATACAATCAGTCAAACAATATATTTTTCATAGATTGATCTTAGGTACCTATAGTTTAACTTCGACTACGAACAACAGATTTGAGAAGCATTTTAGGGCAGTTAATAAATTTAAAAGTATCCTAAAGAAGACTGCTATTAGACACCCCAAATCATTCGCTAACCTGAGCTAATTAACTCACTGGAATGATCATTACAACCCTTTAGTCAGGGTTACAACCTAGCTTAGCAACAACCTAGTTACAACCTAGCTTAGCATCACCCATGCTGTGTGTGTTAATTTTAACCATGAGTAGTGGGCCCTACACTTTAACGTCAACTTCGAACAACAAATTTTAGAAACTTTTCATTGAAATTTTATTTTGTCAGAAGACTGCTGAGACAAACTCACCCTGACGAAATATTTTTTCATATTTCGTTTTGTCCGAGATGTCTGTGCTGGGGTTTGACCACTTGCTCTTGTCTAGTACACTATCTACTAGACTACTGCTACTTTTGTGTTAAATAGGCAGTCGTATCAAACAGCTGTGGTAAATTCAGTTCTATCAGGTCCCATCATAACACAAATATTATCTGTTTCGTCATCTACTTATAACTACTGATTGACAGCTTTAAAAATTAGAATAGTTTTATGAAGGTTTGAATTCTGTCCACATTACCTTTGGATAGACACGTTATGGAAATAAGTCTTGGGTGAACAAGAGTTCTTTTCTTAAGTTCCTAAGTGTTCGACAGTGAAAGAGAAAAGGCTTGTAGTCTCGTGTTCTTCCTAGTCATTACATTTTATGCAGAAGCCATTGTAAGGCATTCTCCGCCTCAGAGACAAACTTTAATGTAAACTTTGTTCTGCATATATCCATTTCGATTCAGATCTGTGGGTCACTCTAGGTTAAAAATGAATACACAACGTAAGAAGCTACATATAAAGAATCCTGAAGGTTCTACTACTAGTCAAGAGACTATTGAAGTTAGGTTAGGTTAGTGTGGTAGCTTTGACACTAAAAGTACGCATAGCGGCCCGTTGTGACGCCAAAGGTGAACGCAGTCTCTGTGCTGACCAAGTTCCTCCTAACCAGGGAGGGAGAAGTTGGTCAGCGCAAGGGCTACACTTTTAAAGCACGACTACTCCACGCTGGAAAACCAGCCCGAAAGCTTAATTAACGAGGCTATATACTTCACATCAATGGACGATAGCTCCGTCAAGCTGACAAGGTTTGAAGAGCCAAATAACCTATATCTGCACCTCGCAAGAGATGGGCATTGGCAAAGAAAGTGAGGAACGGTCTCCTCTTCCTCAGCGGACCCAAGGCATAAGTCGTTAAATGGGAGCCGAAATCTTTCCGCGTGTCTACCCATAACCCAGTGACCTGTAAGCATGGCCAGGATAGGTTGGCGTCTCGGTAGAATTTCCGCGCGATGGCCAGCTTAAAAGAAGTAAGTGGCATTCCTAAGTTGATTGAAGAGGTTTCCGAAAGTAGTGCACCAGCTCTGGCGAGCTGGTCGGCTCTGCAGTTTTCCGGAATGTCACAGTACCCGAGGACTCAGATATGTGTGGAACTGAAGCAGCGCCCAGAAAGAAGGTTTAGACAGCGGCGACATTCTCTTACGATCCTGGAATAATTTGCAGAGACTATTGAAGTGCTCTTCACACATTATTTTGATATTGCTGTACTGTTTATAAGTCGCCGTAGTCTAGTAGATAGTGTGTTGGCTTATTTGATGTAAGATCACGGTTTAAACCCCAGGTCAGATATCTTTAACAAAATAAAATATGAAAAGATATTTCTCCGGGACTTCCTCTCAGCAGAGAGTAAATAAAATTGCCATGAAAATGTTTCTCAAAAATCTATCGTTCGAAGTCAACTTTAAACTGTAGGTCTTGTCAGTTAGGGATAAAGTTTACATATACAATATTAGTGCTAAGAGAAGCTATATGTCTATGTATGTATGTATGTATCAAAGTTTAGTGTTAACGTTTGCTTGAGTCATGCCAAATAATTCTATTGATTGCTATGAAATATATTTTAAATATATGTATGTATTTTTTGTTAATATTTCTTAAGAAATTCCCCTTTTAATAGTCGAACCAAATTATAATTTCCATGTTGTTCCATGTATTCATAAAATTTCCTTATATTTTATAACCATAAAATAAAGTTTTTTTAGTGGAAAATACAATCGTAAAAAAGTTTCGTAAATGGTATTAAAAAAAAAATAAATAATAAATAATGTTTCTTTCTTAAATCTTTCGTTATTCACAAAAAAAAATTACCACAATAATACTCATGCTTTTAGAATTTATTTTTTGCATGCAAAATTCAATTCAATTCAATTATTCCATATAAATTTCGTATATTTAGACCGCAAAACTTAAAAAATCTGATCATAAAAAAGCCAACCAATAACGGTGTTGTACAATTAAACAATACATGTTCATACGTGTTCATACGTGTTCTTTTGTTGATTTGTTAATTCTGTGTAATTCACTTACTACTCACACACATTATGAGTCATAATAAAAAGAGCAAAGTTTATTCAAAATTATTATTCAATATTGTTAATGATTTGTTAGTGATTTGCAAGAAGTGACGAAATTATAGGTTTTTGTGTGGAAAGTGTTTAAAAAAGAATGTATTTATGTTCGTGTCTCTCTATAAAAATGTTTTAATTTTTCTTTTTTTGATTTTTGAAAATAGTTTAAGTAAATATAACGGTTTGCCTCAATTTACATATTCATGCAAATTAATTAAATACACAAATAATAACGCCTATTCATATTTAAATGAAAATTTTATACATATTTATACAACAAGACAAAAAGATGAATACCTTAATCAAGTTGACTTTATTGAAAAAATAAATTAAGATTTCATGGAATATAGCAACCATTCATATTGAGACTATCAGATGCATACATACATACATACAGTAGCAAGAAAAAAAAATTCAACTTGTTGCCATATTATGTTTAACACCATGTCTTGTCTTATTTACAGAATGTTGTTAATTTGTTACCTTTGGGTGAATATCTTTGTTTTGACGAATGTAATTTACCCCATCGGAGCCAAATAAGTTAAACTTTAATTTGTCGCTCCACAAAAGTTTGGCTCACTGCTCTTTTGACCAATGCAGATACCTTGTAGCGAAGTCAAGCCGTTTTTTCTTATTAACCTTACTTATAAGTGGCTTCTTGGCTGATCTTCTAGCTAATAAATTTGACTCTCTTAATCGGTTTCTCGCTGTGTGGACGCCCCTTATTACTCGTTTGCATAATTATTTTTTTTCTCGCTAAATTTATCAATTTTTTTATAAATCTAAAAAAAAATTAAATAGAAAGAGAAGCAAACAACGCTTACTGATGCTTTTTAATAAAATTTAAAAATCATCGAATGAAATAAACAAAAATGGAGTGGAATTGGATACCGTTTTGAGTTTCGATTGAATGTCATATGGCATAGAGTTGCAACTTTTTTCTCGCTACTGTATATAATTGGTCATTATAACCCTTCAGACAGGATTACAACCTAGCTTCTCAGAGCACTCATGTTATGTGTGTTAATTTTATACAGGTTGAAGTCGATTCCGAATGACAGATTTCTGAGAAACTTTTTATAGCAATTTTATTTACCTTCAGAGTTTTTGTCAGAAATTTGCTGAGAGAAAGTTACCGAATTTTTCTTAATACGTTTTGTTGGAGATGCCTGACGTAAATCGTGACCTCATGTCTAATAAGCAGTGGTGTTGTCGAGCCGGTACGCTCCGGAACGTCGTTCAGGTACTTCCGTTTTGGACAGGAACGCGTTCCGGAACTAAAGATGATTTCTGATAACGAGAATTGGCTGACGTTTTGAAAAAAAAAAATTAAAAAGAATTGCTGATTTTTTTTCTAATTTTTTACGAATTCTTATATGTATTTTTATAAACAAGGGTTTGAATCGAACCCGAGGGGAAATCTCCCTCCCATCCGTTGTCAAATTTGGGACATGAGACCTAAAAAAAACGCCGCCGCCAGGATTATCATGGAAAATCACCCCGTCGTTTAATTTGGGACATGAGACCGCACAGAGCGGCCGCCTACCCAGGATCGGCCCTGTCTATATAATTATATATACGCGCTCCGTTAAAAAAAAAATTAGCACAACACCACTGCTAATAAGCTACAGCGAGTTCGACACACTACTCATGTTGTGTGTGTTAACTCAAGGTCATATGCCAACTCATTGCTCACACTGGTACCAAAAATTGTTGATCTTGTCCCAATATCTATCGACCCATCTTTAGACAACAGATTGTTTGCTCTTTTAACAAAATTAATGCCTATGGAAGGACACCGTACATCGTAAGTTCCTTACCTACGTTAACATTTTATACATAAGTGATGGGGCTTACAGTTTGATATCGCCCTAAAACACCCTTGCAGGCGCGTCTGCTTCTGGCACGCTTTGTCCAGTTTGTCACACCAATCTATGACATGGCTTCCTCGATTTAGTCCTACCGACGCAAACAAGACCATTATCTTCGCCGCCTTCCGCAAATCCCGCATCCAATTCAGGTCTCACTGGAGCATCGTTCTCCATTCGAACGACATGGTCCAGCCAGTGTAGCCGTTGGATTTTAATAAACTGCACAACGTCCGCGTCGTTGAAGAACTCATACAGCTCAATGTTGGATCGGATGCAAAAATATCTTCTCCGAACGATAAATTTAAGGAACTTTACATGGCGTTTGACAAAACTAACCGAAATTTTTTCTTCAAGAAATCTGAAATTTAAAGTTCCCGTAGTCTAATAAGGAGTTTGTTGGCTTCTTAAACGAGAGTCTGCGGTTAACACCCCAGCTCAGACATCTTGAACAAATCGAAATATGAAATTTCTTTTGGCAACTTCCTCCCACCAGTCTTCTGGCAAAAAAAAAAATAAAAAAATAAAACTAGAACTGCCACACAAATCTGTCCTTCGAAATCGACATTAAACCGTAGGTCCCGCCACTCAGGACATTGGTTGTGTGGAAAGCTTGATTGCAATGAAAAAATATTTCCTTGGCCTACTTTCTCTCTGCAATATATCGGCAAATACTCTGGGAGCAAATAAAATTGCCGTGAAAAGTTTCGACATTAAACTGTAAATCACGGCACACAACAGATTGGTGGTGTACGAAAGCCATATTGTAATCTTGAATAAAGGATTGTAGTGACTAATTAAGTAAATAAAAATGTTTGTATTTGGTTTTTTTAATTTCTAAACATTCTTCCAACACCTCTAAATTTCTATGAAACATTTCAAATTATTTTCTTTTTTTAAATATTTTTCCTATTTGGGGAATTGCATCAAATAAAAAACAAGAAATTTAAGAATTTCAAACTATTTTTCTTACTTAAAGCCCTTAGAGAGCGAGAGAGGGAGAAACAGGGGGAGGGGTAAATACCCTTTTGTGTGTTTATTTATCAGACCATTTAAATGCGTAAATCAAGTGATTTTCCTTATGTGAACAAACAATAAGAATTTATAAGATTGCCAAGTTTGTGTCTTAAGTCTTTTGTTTTTACTTGTTACTCAAGCTACATATTGCCATTTTATATACCTTATTTGGTGTTATAGAAAATTTATTTCTTTTGTTTTTCTTCCAATACATCAAGGAAAAGTAGGAGAAAAAGAAAAAAAAGAAAAGAGGCATAGAGATGTTTCATGCTGATAAGAGCTGACACTTTTGTGGCCATAAATAACTACTTAAACATGCACCCTCGAGGATACAATTCTTACCATTTTACTTTGTTTACCAAACAAGTAATCGACGTATTTTTGCCACAAAGCCGCATTTAACAATGACCAAAAGCATATTACAACTGCACTTACGATAAGACAGCTAACCAAGCAGCCAACCAACAAACCAGCCAAATAAAGTAAAAGAACAATAACAATCCAAAAGAAAAACAGAAAAAAAGTAGAAAAACCTTAAACAATCTCACAATCTAAGGCTAACAAGATGTACAATGTCTTTGTCTATACTTCTACTCTTGGCTTTTCTTTTTTTCCGTCTTTTTGTTCTGTTATGGCCATTTATGTGTTACAATAGAACATAAAATTTCTATTCTTGGTTTGAATGAGAATACCAAAATGGTCAAAAGTTGTTGTAAAAAAAAGGAAAAAAGAAGAAGCAATTTAGTTCTTGTAACGTGGCTTATTTAATGGCAGTATTTATACCAGTATCTGTACTTATATAACCACTTTAAAAGAACAAAGGATAAGGATATGTTGTTGTTTTTCTTTCTGTCTTAAAGACATTTTAGGAAGTTAAATAGATACGAACAATGTTCTCAAATCGTATAAAAAAACCCAAAAAGGGTTTCATTTTAAACGGGGAAGTTTAACCACTTAGGTTATTTAAATTATATGTGAATAAAAGTTGCTAGGTTTCCTTCTCTTGATGTTAGTTTTGTTTTAAGATAAACGTTATCGTAAAGGTTTATTATCTTTATGGCTTATAAATTTTTTACGATTTTGTTTAATACTTGCTATTGTTGTTGTTGTTGTTGTTTTTAAAAGCTTTATCTTGTTTGAAAATGTTTTTAAATCCTTCTTTTTTCTTTTTTTTTTTTGGTTGTTAATTTGCTAAGTTAATTGTAAAAGTTTTATGGCTTAACATAAATTTATCAACTTAAAGCATAAAACATTTAAAATTAAATTCATTGCAACATTTATTGTTGCCAAGTTTATGTTGCTCCCTAGCAAAGCAAAGGGCAAAAATAAATGTAAAACAGGGAGAATAAGATTGCAATGTACTTGAAAAAATATAAATTTTGCATACAACGACGCCAGTTAGTTGGGTTATAAGGTCATTGGTAGTGATTGTATTGCACTAAAGGATTTTAGAAAATTGCACATTGGGATACTACTCACAAATACATACATAATTGGTCATTACATCCTTTCGAGCAGAATTACAACCTAGCTTCTCATACCACTTATGTTGTGTGTTTTAATTTTATACATGAGTGACCAGACATACAGTTTAAAATTGACTCCGTACGACAGATATTTGAGCAACTTTTTCATGGCAATTTTATTTACTCTCAAAGCTTTTATCAGAGATCTCAGCAGGAAGTCGACTAAGATATATTTTTCAAATTTCGTTTTGTTAGAGAAGTCTGACCTGAAGTTTTTACTGTGAACTCACGTCTAAAAAGTCGACACATTACCAACTAGACTAAGCGCCTTCTCATATCCAATTTGTTTTATTTAAATTTAAAGACAGGAAAGGCTTAGAAAAACACCAGGAATGAGAGCTACTAACACAATTGGCCATTATAACCCTTCAGTCAGGATTACGACCTAAATTCTGACACCACTTAGTAGTGTGTGTTAATTTTATGCATGAGTGGCGGGACCTACAGTTTAAAGTTGACTCCGAACAATAAATTTTTGAGAAACTTTTCATGGCAATTTTATTTATTCTCAGAGTTTTTTTATATTTTCGTTTTTATGTATGACCTGGGTTTTGAACCGTGGCCTTTTATCTAATAAGCCAACCTACTACCTACTACACTCCTTTTTACTTCTCATTAAGACAACTACAGCAAATGGCTTTACTTACTTAACTGGCGGTTAACAACCCGATAAACGGATTTTGGTCTGCCTTAACACATCCTTCCAGGCGCCTCTGCTTCTGGCACGCCTTCACCATTTAATCAAACCAATCTATGACAGGGCTCCATTTAGTCCTACCAACGCAAACAAGTTCATCCCATTCACGTGACTTCCGAAAATCCCCACATCAAATACCCGTCTCACTGGAGCATCCTTCTGCATTCGAACGACATGGTCCAGCCAGCGCAGCCGTTGTATGTTAATACGGGCTTCCTCCATTTAGTCTTACCAACGCAAACGAGTTCATCCTCTTTCCTGACTTCCTCAAATGCGCCCATCAAATACCCGTCTCACTGGAGCATCCTTCTGATTTCGAACGACATAGTCCAGCCAACGCAGCCATTGGATGTTAATACGTTGCACAATGTCCATGTCGTTGAGGAGCTCATACAGCTCAATGTTGGATCATTTCCAACTCTCACTGGGCAGATTATCTTACGTAGTATTTCTCCCTCAAGGATGCTGCATCAGTGCAAATGTCTTTTGTAATGTAATGATCTTTTTATGACTTAGATTTCCAACCTATAAACAGTACAGCAGCTGAGAAATTTTTTGGATTCAGAAAACCGCCTATATTGAAGGAAGATATCAGAACCTGTTATCACATCTAGCTTTGAGCCGCACGGACTAAGAAAGAATTTTTCCATATAAAGAATTATTTGTGACAAGTTCTGCTGGAACATCTAGACACTTGTACTAACCCAGTTGACACAGTTTTTCTTTTTCAAGGGCCATTATTACAACTTGCCGTTAAACTTGGGTTTAGTTAAAGGTATCTTTAGCTAAAGGGAACTGTAAAGTTACCTTTAACTTATTTTCGTTATTACAATCTACAGAGAAAATAAAGTAAAATTTTTCAAAAATATGGCAGTGCCGAAGGAATGTGGATAACACTGCTCATTTAAAAAAGTTTTTTTTTAATGCAGTGGCAACGACGGGCTTCTTTTTTTGCTCACCTTGTTTATACTTGAAATTGTCGTATTGAAAATAATGTATAGTATGGCAAGTTCAGACATAAACTAAACTTTAAAAGCTACCAGTAGGATGATCTTCCCTTTAGCTTAACGCTCACTTCTACCTTATCGTCCACTCATAATAATGAAAAACAATTTATCTGCTCGGCAAGTTGTAATGATGGCCCTAAAACTTGAAAAATCACCTTCTAGACAAGGTATTATTTAATACCAATTTTTTTGTTTAAAGTCACTGAAACTAAACTGAATATAAATTTAAATTAAATATGGATGAATATTGATTTCCTTGAGTAATAAAAATATGAATAAAAAAAACAAATTATGTGACGTAAATCACCATTTCTGCCTGCCTTCGACTATAATTCATGAGAAAAAAAAATAAACCGAAAACACGTCAAAAGATTATTTTACATAAACTTTACTACCGTATAAGGCTAATCATCGTAAAACACCTACAACTACGTTATAAACAAAATTTTTATTGCCACGAAAAATAAGAAGAAGAAAAATAAATTTTGTTTTAAAATCATGTTCAATACCATAAAGGTATTGATATATTAATTAAAAGTAGACATTTCTGTTTCATTTTGGGAACTGGCCATCATGCTTAATTTTTGCACTTTGTATTGTATGCAATAAGATCACAAGTTTGTTTTTAACAGTTATTTACAATGACTTTTTATTTATTTTTTGGTATTTTTTTTTTAATGTTTTTAGTGTATATACAGTTGACAGCAAAAGTCTCAGTACGGTAATATATTTTTAGCAATTTCATGAATTTTAGCCAAAAGTTTGTATAAAAATTTATGGTTTATCTGTTTATTTTATTAATTTATTTCTGTTTTATTATAAAACAAATAATTTTTTAATGTTTTTCCTAAAACAAAAGAAAAATAAGGAAAAGTTTCAGATGACTCCATAGGTACCCCCAGGGAGGACTCTGAGTAAATTTAAAGTTCAATGGCCTAATATATGAAAATGTTATTCCTTTGTATTAAGTAGAATATCCCTTAAGGTCATACACTCCATTAAACCCACTTGGAATTGAATGTACAAGTTTTGTTTAGTGTTTTGTAGTGGCACCATGAGAAAGTATTGTGGTTGACTTTTGTTTGAGGTTTAGCGATTACGTAACCGTTCTTTCAAATGATCAACTAAATACTCTCTTGAAGTCATATCGGGACTTTGTACAAGAGTTTTATGCCTGTGGGGTTTTTTTTTTGTTAAAATATATTGCCGTACTAAGACTTTTGCCGTGCACTGTATGTAGCCTTTAGCGGTTTAAATAAACCGTAAAGCATAAAGCATGAATTGTCAAGTTTATTCTGTTTTGTTGAGGTTCTTTTTTGTTATTGTTTTTGATGTTTCTTTTTCTGATTTAAAGTTTTGCGATTGTATTCTTTCGATACAATGCCAGTTTAGGCCGTGTTAAATGAAATCAGTTTCTTTGCTTTGCCTGCTTTTTTTGGGTATTAGTTTTCGTCTTATGTTTAATTAGTTTCACATTCAAAGTCAAGTTCATTACATTTTATTATGGCATATGGTTTGTTTTTAATGAATCTAATTTCACACTAATTAACAAGTTTTTTTTATAATGAAATATTTAAAATGAAATCATAATTTATGAGTTCTTTTTTTGGTTTTTAGGTTTTTTTATTTACATATTGGCAGTTTGGTTTATTTTTTATTTATTAATTATTAAAATATATTCATTTTAACTTCATGCCATTCGTTTTGGTATTCAAGCATTATATTGCAAACAAAAGACTTAAGACATAAACTTCTTTTTTTTTGTTAGACTCAACTACTGAGTCAACAAAATCACAAAAGAAAAAAAAAACTGAAACTAAAAGCATGAAAGAGAGAGAGAAAAAAATCAACAAAACAACAACCACAAACTGTAATGAATGCAATTTAAATTTTGAAGGTTGTTAACAATATTAACATTTTATGACATTTTTTCTGTGATTTTAATTTTCTTACTTGCACAGGAAAGAATTAATTAAACGGTATTGGCTTTAATACAAAAAAACCTGATAGTGATTCATTAAAGATACGAAAAGAAAAAAAATTAAAATGTAGCAGAGCAACATAAATAGAAAGAGACAAGGATATAACATCCGTTTCCGTAGAAATATGAGATTTCCCGTCATTTTAATGAAAAGTCTCTAAAGCTTAATTATAATATCTAATAATATAATATAAAATCTTATCAGCCAATATAAAATGTTTATGGGAAAAAGTTTTAAAATGCTGTTGGAAAATTTCTTTTTTATTATTATTAAAATGTAATTCGGTTCAGTTAATAAAATAATAAACCGTAGTCTAGTAGAAAATAGTCTCGATTAGAAGAAAATATGAAAAAAATATTTCTTCGGCAATTTCCTTTCAGCAGATTTCTGGCAAAAACTCTCAGAGTAATTAAAATTGCAATGAAAAGTTTCTCAAAAAGATTTTTGATTTGGAGTCAACCTGAAACTGTAAGTCGCGCCACTTGTGAATTAAATTAATGCACACAACATAAGTGGTGTGAGAAGCTAGGTAGTAATCTTAACTGAAGCGGTGTAACGACTTTTTAAGAAACTTTTCATGACGATTTTTATTTACTCTCGGAGTTTTCCCCAAAAATCAGCAGAGATAAAGTCGCCGAAGAAATATGTTTTCATATTTCGTTTTATTTGAGATGTCTGATCTGGGCTTTGAAACGAAGACTCATGTCTAATAAGCCAACACACTACCTACTATTCTACGTAAACTTAAATGTGTGGAATATAACATCCCTCTGGGGGCAACTTATTCGAAATCTTTAATTTTTTCCATAATTCTAACACATGAACCATGAATTATTAAGTGTGTTGCGGGTTATTCACATAGCTTTACGGCTTAAGAAAACCGAACAAGAAAAAAAACCACATAAGCTTCACGTAAAATGACAATGACGTCAAATCGATTGTGCTGAGTATTCATTTTCGCATGAACTGTGTGTCACGTAGCACTAGCACAAAATCATTTAATTCAAGCCAAAGAAGTTGGTAATCATCGGCCAATAAAGTTCACTGATGACACTGATTGCCTGACTAATGTCGTTTTCAATAATATATGAAACGATGGCTTCACCAGCCTATTTACTCACCAAATAGTGACTCTTCGGAATGCACTCGACGTTCTTTAATCTGATGTGGTATAAATTCCACAATTTTTTCATCTACAAATGGGCCTCGACACTGAAGATGATTTTACATCGAAAATTATGATCAATTGCCAACTGCTCTGCAGCCCATTCAGCGATCACACGTCATTGTCTGTGTGGCGATTTGGCAAAACGCACAGAATATATGACAACTAACGTGACAGATCTTGTTTAAAGGCTTAAGAACGTACATCAGAGACCGTAGCCGAGCATTTATAACAGTAAAATACCAACTTTTTTGGAACAGTGAAACACCATAGTAGTAATATAGCATATGTTTCATTTTTCTATTGCAACTGCAATGGATTGTGCTCCGTTATAATAAGGAACCTCTTCACGAATTGTTTTTACACAATTGTTTGTGCTTTAATTCTTACTACGTTATTAAGCGATTTTAGAACGTTCCTCCTGTGAAAGTTTTTCCGGAAACTTAAGGTCTATAAACACTTGTCTTCGTCTTGTCCCACCCATGCAACCTATGTTCCCAGATTCAACACAATGCACTGCAGAGGTGGGAGAAAGAGGCTCTGAGTGGTGTTTTTATACAAAAAACAAAAAACTCGACTCAGAGAGTGATGATGTATCGATCGGTACAAGTAATATATGTTTAGATGGGCTTTCTTTTAAGTTCTGACTAATATTGAAATAAGCTGACTGCAACTGTTTTTATGGCACAACAAAAGCTATTTGATTCAAGATTTAAAATTTATTTAATGTCGTATTAACTTGTAAACGCAAACTTAGACAAAGAGATGGAAAACAAAAGACTTAAGAAACAAACAGTTTATTTTATAATTACGATAATTAAAACAGAGAGAAAGAGAGAGAGAGAGAGACCGCTACTAAACCTTCATGACAGGAAAATTAAGAATTCCATAAAACAAATGAAACTTGTGTGTTAAATTAAAAAAAAAGAAAACATTTTTTTTCTACTGCCAATGAACTAAACATCATCAAACCCTGTTGTGGTCAAAGCAAAATAAATGGAAATAATTTTCTAATAATTATAAAAAACAATTATTATAAATTTTAAATTAAATACAACGATAAAAAAAGAATACTTGGAAATAAAAATAAAATTAAAAATCTGAAAAAAAATTAAAAAAACAATTTATAACAGAACCAGATGCTCGTTAAAGCATGCTTTTTATTTGATTTTCTAATTAAACATTAAAAGAATCATTTTTATTTGTTATTTTTTTATAATAAAAATTATAATTTCATGTTATCTGCTACACTAAGTGTGTTAAATTCATTTCAAATGTATTTTGTACGTGTAAAATAATATTTTGAAAGCGTTGAAAAGCCAAACCAAACAGTACCCCAGTAATTGCTTGACCACTTATATTACCAACACCAAAGCCACTCTGTGATAAAAAATAGAAATAAAAAAATAAAAATAAAAGTAATTGATATTAAACAAATACAATTGCAAAAGCAGATAAAAAAACGAGTACAAGTTCAAAGTTGTTTTAGAAAAAAATTAAATAAAAATAAATTATAAAAAAAGTTTTAAAACAAATCGTACCAAAGAACTAGTTTTTCTATACGATTTTATACTTTTAACATGGATTCGTTTTGGTGATAGTCGTTATATTACTTAGAGACAGACTTATTAGAAATAAATTGTAACCAGTATCTACACTAAGTGCCCATGTATAGCTCAAAAAAAGCTGAGTTTCAAATGTGTATGCGTGCTTAAATGTTGTAGGCACGCAATCATGTATTAAAAGTTAAAATCACTTGAATTTACTCGTTTACTCTACGGCCGGTAGTGCAATTTTGTTTTTATTATATGGACTGTCATTTATTTTGTAAAAGTGTTTGTAATTTACGAATATCAATCATTCAGTAACTAGAGAAAGCGAAAAAGGTTATTAAAACATACTACAACAGAGGTGTTTCCAACATGGCTATTTTTCAAATATTTGGGCCTGCTTACGGTCGTCATAATCGACATAATCATACTGAGCCAGGAATTGAATTAGGTTAGGTTGGGTTTTGAGGACGTGTACTTGTCATTGGGACATGTGCAATACCCAGAGATCATAATGATCCATTGTAAATTCGTCCAATTGAAAAATAAAAGAGTTAGGAAAGGGAGGATATAAGAGACAGAGGAGAAAAGAAGGACCACAAACACCCAAGAGAACGCAACCACAACCTTGATGCGCTAGCACTTCCAAACCAGCTCAACATATTTATGACTCTTTGGAGGGAATAAAAAAAATGTGAATAAAACAAAACAGAGGGATTACACATACGAAAATGAATTCACATTCCTTATCGATTATAAACCTCAGGAGAGCCTCATTATCAGCTCCGGACAGTGAGTTTAAACCGTTAAAAATGTGCTGTTTCAGTGTAATGAAACTTGTCTTGTAAAGAATCATATAATACCAGAGGAATTGTTCTATCATCTCCAACTCCTCTATCCCAAATCCCTACAATACAATGCCCCGTAAGGAACGCAGTTAGAAGTTTCACGTTGGGCTTATTGAGTATCAGCAGTGAGCTAGTTCTATCAACGCCAACAGATAGGCAAAGGCTCTCAGCTACTTAACACTCTAATTTAATCTCGACAGAGAGTCCAAATCTTTGAAGAAGCCCCTGCCAAGGGTTCTCAACCTCAACCTACTAAGGGTTAGACAGATGCAAAGGAGGTGTTTGATAGTTTCCAACTCCTCCTCATAGCAACATTCCCAGCAATAGTCCAGCTGGCATTTGTTCCACATCCTTATCTGCAATCTAATCGCGTAGTGCCCTGTAATAAAACTAATAACTAACCTTAGGCTGGCATTATCTAAGCCATACAGTAATATTGTTCTATCACTGTCTACTTGAAGTCGCCGTAGTCTAGTAGGTAGTGTGTTGGCTTATTAAAGTAAAGCTAGGGTTCAAACCCCAGGCCAGACATCAAAACAAAATACAAAAAGTATTTCTTCGGCAACTTTCCAGAAACCAGGTCGTAATCCTGACTGAAAGGTTTTAATGACCAATTATGTATGTATGTATCACTGTCTATAGCAGACACCTAGACACATAACATCCCGATCGATCCCCCCAACGCCTCATCCCATTTAGTGATGAGGCCATAGAAGTGGCAGATTGGGGAATCAGGACTAACTATTAAGTTGCCCTCAGAAAGTGTACTTAATATAGCAAGAGCATCCGCCGTCTCATTACCAAATATTCTGCTTCGTTCTGGACCCCGGCATGAACGGATTTGATTTGGTACGAAGGTCCTTACAGGCTCTTTGCACTCATGAACAAGCCGTGATTTACACCAGATCGATACAATGGCTTTTAGGCCTGTCTGACTGTCAACGTAGATAATATAAAATTCCGAATCTGAAGTGGGTCTCAAAAGATTATAAAGAAATTTGAAGAGACCCAGCGTAAGAAATATGTTCACTCCTATGAAACATGGCATTCTTCGCACTGCTCGGCAGAAAGCAATGCTTCTGTTAGAGGAAATGTGGCGTATACCTAGAATTTGTAGATTCCAGAGCGTTCTCAGCAATTGGGTCTACCTTACAACTTCTTATGACGTATTTTGCATTTGCTAAGTATCGCAGACCATAAGAAATAAAGTCTGGGATTGATGGCTATCCTAAGAAGCTAGAGAGTTCTTACTGAAGTCAACATTTTTTATGTTTTCTGTGCTCACAACCTACTTACATCACATGTTTGCTTCTACTATTTGAGCCACTGTACTAGCTTAATAAACTTAGAGTGTAAGTGTTAGTCTACTCCACTTAATATTCTATTAAACACTTGTCTGCTGTGCTTTATGACTCAAAACCATAATGTATGAAATCAATTACCCGATTTACTTGATATCCCATAAACACAAGGAAGTAAAGTGTTGACTTAATAATATCAAACTTAACTGTGCTCTCGTATAAATTTAATACAAAAAAAAAATACCAGATGAAGAATTTTATTCAATAAATAAATAAATAAATCACTTGTAATACAAATAAAAAAAACCAAACAAATCTTATGTATGAGGAAAATGCCAACTATTTGGTTTGAATATTTATGAATATGGTTGAAGGAAAAAAAAAATTTTTTTTTCCATTGATTTCCATTGATTTTAGGCACCCACTCTTAAACACGTTTTGATTTGAGTTATTTGTAAAAAAATAAACAAACAAACAAGAAAAAAAGATAAATTACTTTTAATTTATTATAAAATAAAGGAGACTTTGATTTCATTTGAAAATTAATAAGACCCTGTTAGTATAATTAAAACCACGAGATTGATTCTTATTTAGTTTCGTATTATTTGTTTAAATTTTTAAGATTTGAAAGAAATATTTTATGAGAGTTTCTGTATTGCTTTCCATAATTTTTTTTAATTATCTTCTATTTGTTTAACATTTACTCATAATTATTGATTGCATGTTTATTTTATTTCTGCTTGTGTTAGGAAGTAATTACGAATATTTGCAAATTATAAATAATTTAAAACATATTATAATTTAATAAATCTGCATATTTTTAAAGGGGGGTGTAATAATAGAATTAAAAGATTAATACATTAATGCCACATAGATAAGGAAGTCAAAAACTGTTAATATGTAGCAAATTAAAGTCAAAGATTAAATCTTACTTGTATTATTTAATTTGTATTTTAGATTTGTTATTAGTAGACAAAAGTGAAAGAGATCGGTTACACACCCACTTAGTATCGTTATTAAAATAAATAATATTTGAAAAGGCAGCTTAAAATAATAAAACTATAATAATAAAACTGACATCCGTTTATCGTAAAAGAAATAAATCAAAGCAAAACCATGAATTGAACTATTAAAGCACTGAAATAAAATTTGTAGCACACGCCTTTCTAATGTAATGAACTCCAAAAAATGCCACAAAATGTATACATTCTCTCGCGAACGACAGTTCACTTGAAGAATTTTGCGCTACCACGTAACAGTTGAAAAAAATAACAGTTCATGTCGCTCCTTTGTGCTCTTACTACCATAGAGAGCGATGAACATAAAATCTGATCTCTTTATCGCTAACAAAAATTGTTCATATCTGTTGTTCGAAGTCTATGTTAAACTGAAGGTCCTGCCAACAACTCGTGAACAAAATTAATGCATATGTATGGCGTGAGAAGCTAGGTCGTGATTAAAGGACTGTAATGACCAATTAAGTACGTAAGTTTATTGGCTGCTAACTAATTATGTGCTATGTAATCTAAATCTCTAAATTTTATATACTCGCAGGCTGATTCCGCCTACATTGCATAGCACTAATATCGAGTGTTTAGATCGGTTAATCATACATACATATTCAGGGATCAGACCTAACATCTCACATCACTTATGTTGTGTGTGTCAACTTTAATCAATAAGTGGCAGGACCGAAACGAGAGATGATTCCAAACTAGAAATGTTTGAGAAACACTTATTGAAATTTTTGTTTACTGTCAGAGAAAAATGTTCAGATATTTGCTCACAGGCAATTTAAAAAACTTTTAATGGCAATTTTATTTACTCTCAAGGTTTTCGCTAGAAATCTCCTGAGAGGTAGTTGCCGAAGAAATATTTTTTCATATTTCGTTTTGGTAGAGATGCCTGACCTGGGGTTTGAACCACGACCACACGTCTAATAAGCCAACATACTACCTACTAGACTATGGTGATCGGTTAATCAGAATACTTTAATTAGCGCCGGGGTATTGCTTACATGCTAACGCAATAGCCTGCTATATGTACCCAATTGAACTTTGATTTCATTGAAATTCTCACTCCTTATCATTCCATCATATCCTAACGTAGGCAACACATTATTTGAATTCTGTTGAGGTCCATATTAACAACTTTGCACCTAAATCGATTAGTTTCAAAGAGAGTATTGTGGTGTTTACGGTAAGAAATAATGTGCTTCTAGTTTTTAATTTTCAACCACTATCCTCTTTTCCAAACCAATAAGAACGATATACTGTTATACACTAATTTTAATCACTTCACTTTTCGCTGTTGCTTTGCCGTAATGAAGCCTGCATCATGTATTTTATTTGTCCTTCTCTATGTCTGCTGCCTTCTGAGTTTTAGGACCATATAAATTACACTGTCTGTCGACCTTCTTACGATGCGTTCTCTTTATATCTATTTTCTGATTTTTATTTGCATGGTTACATAGTTCCTCTGTCGCCAAACTCCAGAGGTTTTAATAGATTAATTCATAAATACGACGAAGGTTTTTGTTTATAAATACCTGCAATCGTACCCTTATACTGCAAATCCATGTTTCAACGATGAAAAGAAATTGCATTTAAAATGATAAGATGTTGGAATATAATCCATACTTTAAAGTCGATAACCATTGCCTATGTTAATTCCTGATCTCAACAACTTACATACATACACAATTGGTCATTACAACAATTTAGTCGGGATTACAACCTAGCTATTCACATCACTTTATATTGTGTATGGCGAGACTTACAGTTTAAAGTCAACTCCGACTGACAGATTTTTTGGCAATTTTATTTACTCTCAGAGTTTTTGCCAGAAATCAGTTATGTATATTTTATTTTTGTATATATATATTTTGTCTTTTTTCGTTTTGTTGGATATGTTCGACCTGGGATTTGAACCGCGGCCTCACGTCTAATTAGCCATCACACTACTTATTAGACTAGACTACGGCGACTATAAATTATCTTCAGAGGATTACTTGAGGCACATGTTGTGTCTATTAATACGATAAGAATGGAGACAAATATATCCTCTTTTGAAACTGACGTTAATACCGACTTCATATTTAGATTATAGGGTCCATCGAATTAGCAAACAAGAGAAATGAAATGGTATTCAGAAAATAGGCAAAAATTGCTTTTGAAGCAATGCAAGTATGTTTGAAATATTGTAAATTTTTACATCCCAACAACTTACTTACTTAATTGGCCATTAACAACCCGATTAACGGATTGCGGCCTGCCGCAACATGTCCTTCCAGGCGCCACGGATTCTTGCGCTCCTACGCCAGTTGTTCACACCAATCGATGACAGGGCTTTCTCGATTTGGTCGCCGACTTCCGCAAATACCCGGAGCATCTTCCTCCATTCGAACGACATGGTCGCAGTCGCTGGATATTAATATGCTGGACAACGTCTATGTCGTTGAGGAGCTCATACAGCTCACTGTTGCATCGGATGCGGAAATCATCGCCAACTCGCACTGGACCGAAGATCTTACGTAGGACTTTTCTCTCGTACACTCTCAAGGCTGTTGCATCAGTGCTTAATAGGGTCCATGCCTCTGCGCCATAAAGAAGCACGGGTAGGATGAGCGTCTTGTCTCTAATCATTGCCTGTTGAGACCATAGTAGCACCTGTTGGGAAGAGTGATCCTGGGCTTGATCTCCAGACTGACATCATTTTTGGTTGTAACGGCTGAGCCAAGATAAATAAATTCCTTGACTGTATCAAAAGCATTGTTATCGGCCGTAGTCTGAGAATCAATACGCCGCACATCTGTTTTTGTCGATAACATATACTTTGTTTTGCCCTCATTTACTGTCAGACACATCTTAGTAGACTCCCGTTCAATAGCACTAAAGGCAGCAATAACATCCCAACAACACCTCTTACTACTTACGAAAATTCTAGGCTGTCCACTACTTTACTTTTACAGACATTGTTTATGCGTTTTTTTCTTTAATGAACTTCTAATGCTAATTTATTTTTATGTTTTTGTTTTGTTTTTGTTTCATTGCAGCTTTCATTTATTTTGTAAACTCCAATTCATAATCCACTGCCTACGTATAGAAAACCAGCAGCAGCAGCAGCTCTCTAACAAAGATTAATTAAATTAGAGCGTGAAAAATTTCTTTTTCATGAAAAGAATCTACCAAAACAGTAGCCACAGCTACTCTAAGACAATAACATTAAGAAAGATTTTGAAAAAAACGAAAAAGAAAATCATAATTTATGATAATAGTTTTTAAGTCAGACATAAAAACACTTGGCTAAATACAATAGCAAATAGCTAGCCAAACAGCGAAACTGGTAGCTCATAAATAAAATAACAACAACAACAACAAAAACAACAAGAAAATTAAACAAAGAATCAGAAGCTAGAAAACAGAAAACAGCAAACCGAGAAAGATTTTCTTTTGCTGATTAAACAGAAAACAAAACACAACAAAAAACCGAAAGAAATTCATGTAAAAAAACCTTTAAAATATCTTTAGAAAGAATATAAGAAACAACAACAGCAACAAAAAAAATGGAAATTATGGCTACAACAACAACAAATAATCATAATCAAAAAGAATTACGTTTATATGCCCCAAATGAGCAACAACAGCAAACGGCAAATGCAACAGCATTGGCCAGTGGTGCTCGATCTCCCTTTCAACGTGAGGTGCGTGAATGGCAACGTATTGATCCGGATACAGGTGCATTGCTAACAGGACGCTTAGAAGCAGATCGTTGGATAAATGGACCATTAAATAAATATGGCAAGGTGGGTTGTTCTTTACATTTTTTTTTTTGGTTTTCTTTTTCATATGTTTTTTACTTCTTCTTTATGCTTTAACTTTTACAAAAAAAGCGAACTTTAATAATTTTTTTTCTTTGGAAATAAAATTCTTAATTCTGTGTGACGTGTGCTTATGGGTAGCTTAATTGATTGTTATACACACTTACTGTATATGTATACAAGTATTTAAGTATTTATGTAAGTGTAAATATAAGTGTATGAATAACGTTTACCGGGCTAACAATTAATGACGTGGTCTCTGTCCTAATGGTTTATAAAGTAATTGAATGTAAAATAATATCTGAAGTCAAGTTAAAAAGCATTCGACACAATTACAATTTATGTTAAATGAGTATCATTGAATTAGAGAGGCATTGAAGGTACCCTACACTGTAGGTATAATTTAATTAAAATGATATTTGATTACTGTTGTTGGTGTATAAGGCATGGATATTGGATCAATAAGACTCGCTTGTAGTTAAACACAAGCCCCATACAATTTAATATTTAAGTTAAGGAGGGAGAATATAGTTTGATTGGATCCCTTGAAGTATATCAGACCAGCATCAAATTGTAGGAATGATTGAGTAATTCTCCGAGTCTGTTTTGACTGATCTGTACTGCCCAATATAAGCCTGAGTTTAAACCTAAACTGAACCTGTTTAGTCCTTTAAAAGACCTTCTAATGGCAAAAATATTTCGGCGCTACACAGAAATCGACAATGCAGAAATGATTTTGACCATTTGAATTAATGTTTGCTCGCTATATAAGTAGAATTCAACTTACTTTTTATCACTATACTCTTCATAGAGGTCTGCTGGGTGTCCTAATTCAGACTGCCTTCGAAAAAAGCTTAAATGACCTTCAAAAAATTTCCATCAAACGAACTGACTATCGGTTATCAGATCAATAACAGAAATTCCCATTTTTTTCATAAAAAATTTTCCTCAAATAGCCACGATGAGGATTCTTTTTAAAAATTTTTTTTCTTTGGATAAGGTAGGATAGGAGCGAATAGCAACTTTGTTGAAATCAAACCGAATTTGAGCACATATTGCGGTCTGTATGAATACCACAATAAAGCAATGTCACAGAGCTAACGGACAAGTTTTAATTAACAGGACACGACACTCAACATCTAGGCTTCGGGTCAAAGCATGATCCCTTTCGCATCAAAATGGAGCTTTGCCTGATCGTTTAATAAATTTAGTAATCGACTTGATGTTAGACTATTGAGATAAACCTGCATCGAGTCAATGAAATTTATGCTTATCTCCCCTAACATATGTACCTCAATAGGCACCTCAATGCTATAAAGTAAGTCACACTGTCCTATTTCTTGTAATAGCGTACTCTACCATATGGTATTTGCTTGACCTTAGCTTCCAGATGCTTGAGAGTTCCACTGCTGCTCTGTGCTTGTAATATTAACCGCCTCTTTGTTGATCAAGAAACATTTTGGGTGGATTGTTTGAAAAGGGTTTCAAGGTTTTTTATCTTAAAATTCTCAAATCACGACTGAAATTTATTTGCCCTAGAGGAAACCGACGACTTCCCTGAAGCTATTCATATAAGATCTCACTGCCATAGTTTTCAGAGTAGCATGCATTTCTACAGGTGTACCATGGTCGACCTCGGATTCATATGTTCCGGAGACTCTACACCACTGCCACGTTTCTGATTCTATTAGCCTGTTTTCTTGGTCAGGAAACTCTCTGATTGATTTATTTGAAGGTCGATTGATTCTTTGTTTCTAAATTGGAAAACTATGATAAGAATTGTTTCGTTATTTTTGGGGTTTGAATCTAAACTGGCCAGATTTTTAGTCAAACACTTTAACCATGACACACCGTTTAAGAATTATTTTCTGCTTGAATGCAAATACTCAGATGTTTGTGTAGTAATCTAATATTCGACTTGCTTCCTCTTTAATTAAAAATTTTCTCGCCTTTTTTGGAGTTTGAATCTGAATTGCTCAGCTTTAACCAATTAACAATGTCACCACTGTTCTAATGTGGCATCCATTTGAAAATTATTGTCTACTCAAGTGTAATTACCCAGGTGCTGGCGTAGTGTACCTAATATTCGTCATTAATTTCCCTTCCTTTTTTAATACAAACTTTTTAAAGAAAATACTTGCTTATAAATATTACTGGAATAAAAGAAATGTGCAATAAAAATCAAAAGACTTAAGGCACATACACAAATGAATGAAATTTTTTTTTATAGAAAAATCTAGACAGCAATAAATAAGTTTCCTTCTTAACAAACTATTTCCGGTGTGATAAGTCTAAGCTCTGCAGGCAAAATTAATAAAAAACAAAACTGCTGTATACATACGTCCGTTAAGAGAAATTGCTTAGAAAATATATTGCATTTCTATTGGTTTAGTTTAAGTATAATTAGAATTTATTTGTTATAACTTTTTTATGTGTTAATCAGATTAAATATGCAGAGCATAAATATATCGGCAAATAATTTAAATTTATCGCGGCAATAAAAAATGCATTACGTTTATCAGGACGGAAATTTCTTACATAGTTTTTCCTATTCTAAGCGTTTTAAAATATATAAAAAAACATTAAAAAAAGGAACAGGAATTTTATTAACGATATATTCAAGATTTTTTAACTGCGTGTACATAAACGTAATTGGTCTGTACAACCCTTCAGTCACAATTACGACATAGCTTCTCATACCACTTATGTTGTGTGTGTTAATTTTATACATCAGTGAAGCACTATAGGACCCATGCGTGTGATTCTGTAAATTAAAGGATAGTGAGAAGTGAAGCAAACCTACAAAAAAATTTTATGGCGGATATAGGCTTACATACATACATAACATAATTGTTTATTACAACCCTTCAGTTAGGATTACGACCTAGCTTCTCACACTACTTATACTGTGTGTGTTAATTTTATACATGGCGACAGATTTTTGAGAACTTTTTCATGGCAATTTTATTTACTCTCAGAGTTTTGTTCAGAAACCTGCGAAGTAATATTTTTTAATATTTCGTTTTGATAGCTGACCTGGGGTTTGAACCGTGGATTCACGTCTAATAAACCAACACTGTACCTAGTAGACTCATCATTTAATTGCCTAAATTGGCAGAGTGTGATCGCCACATTTTATATTTTGAATAAAGGCCACGTGAAACAATAGTCCGGAGTCGTCAGAGCATCGAGACAACTCATGGTATCACACTAGACTTATATTTCTTAAGACAAATAATTTCAAAGCCAACCTATAAAGAATTCTTTCCTATTTCTTAGGCTATACGAGCTTATCTATAAGTCTGAGTTGACCTTATTTCTTTCAGTCAGCTCGCTTGTCGTTGCAATAGCTCTTGTAATAAGGTCTTAAGTTAGTCCATATCTATCCAAGGCAACTTTTTGACAACATTTCAGGTCTAATGGTGACCTAATCTCAAATAACGTAAAGAATTGTACATAAAACATTGGGTTTAAGAACCAGCTTTATACTCCACACCTTTAATAATAAAAATTTTAAGAATGTTGTGCGGTCAATATAGTAAAGATTTTATAATTTTTTAGTTAAAAGCCCCTCTATTGATACTAGCCGCTTAAATTTCAGAGTGAAGTTAGTAGTCTATTGTATAAATATTTTATTTGTTCTTATCCAAATGGATCACTTTACCATTAGGTAACTCATTCGAAAGGTTTCCTTTCGCAATATTTATAGATCATCATTTTTGGGTCTGGCAACTTCTAGAACTTTGATGTTGATTTGTCATTGTAAATCTATTTCTATTTCGGTTGTTGTAGTTGTTGTTTTCTTTTTGTTCTTTTTATTTCGATTTCTAGTAATCTAACCTATGCTAAGCAGTCCTTCTTTGCCTTCAGCTGCTTTGTAAGTTCCAATTGCCATTCAGTATACATCCATATGGTATCTTCTCGAAACTCAATACATACACACAGTTACTAAATTATACGTACGGTTAAAAAATTGCCGAAATTTTTTAACTAATCCGTTTTCGTTGAAAATCTTTATAGTTTCCTTTATGTTAAGACGGTCTTTTGCATTGGTTAAAAAAATTTCTGAAATTTAACTGAATTGTGGCCCTGCACAGGCCCACAAAGGTATGCATCCGATTTACAAATTTCACAAATTTCTGAACCAAAGCAAAAGACCGTCTTAAAATCGAAGAAAGATGTCAGACAATTATAAATATTTTCAAAAAAAGGATTGGTTAAAACATTTCTGAAATTTGTACATCAGACCCACAAAAGTTAACAAATTTCAGAAATTTTTTAACCAAGACCATCTTAAAATCGAGGAAAGATTTTTCAATGAAAACGGATTAGTTAAAAAAATTTCTGAAATTTGTTATCCGTATGTATACTTCTGTGGCTATGTGTATCTATATATTGTAAAGTAAAACTAAACTTTTGAAAGGGTTTAACACTTTCCTTGATTTTGCTACATCTGACACCATTTCGATTCTATGAAAATATTAAGAAAACATTACTAAACAACTTGACGTTTTATATTCGAATGCGATATAAGAATAGGTTAGGTTCGGTTAGGTTAGTGTGGTAGCTTTATTACCAAAAGCTCACTTGAGCACGCATAGTGGCCCGTTTTGTGACGCCACAGGTGAACTGAGACTGCCTCTGTACTAAACAAATTCCTCCGAACCAAGGACGGAGAAATCGGTCAGCACAAGGGCTGCACATTTAAAGCACGACCACCCTATGCTGGAAAACCAGCCCGAAAATGTGATTAACGGAGCTATATCCTTGACATCAATGGACGATAGCTCCGTCAAGCTGACAAGGTTTGAAGAGCCAAATAATCTAAATCTGCACCTCGCAAGAGATGGGAATTGATCATCTTCCTCAGCGGATCTGCAGCCACGGCAAAAGTCGTTAAATGGGAGCCGCATCCTTTCCGCGTATCAACCCATAACCCTGTAATGGCCTGTAAGCATTGCCACTGTAATCGAGATGATGTTTTGACCAAGTTCAAGTAACTGGTTGACGCACCAACCAATCTATTCTATAGAAAATAGGAAAGTAATCAAAAATAATTGATAATAAATTACACAGGCTTTAGCATTCTTTTAAAACTTTATACCACCAAGTGTTTGGAAATATCCTGCATTTTTTTTTAGATTTAATGAAATAAAATGTGTTTATATTTATAATAAATATATATGTATAAATGTTGTACAAGCCCATTAATGTCACGATCTTGTTAAAAATTATTACTTACAACTTTATAACTTTTATAGCCAATAACTGCTTGAGTTTAATAAAACAGCTTGAAAGGTTACAAAATAATATTAAATAATGAGAGGGTAAAAGAAAAAGGAAATTCTTATTTAAGTGGGTGTAGTTGTTTCAAACAAAAAAAATATAATTTTTTAAAAGAACATATGAAGGTTGACGACTTTTAAATTGCCAAGTAAACTTAAAAAAACTACTACTAGCAGTTGAAGCAAAAAAAGAAATAGTAAGTCTGACAATTACCCTGTAGAACAACGACATTAACTTTGAAATGAAATAAAAAAAAAAATAAAATAAAATAGCAAACAAGCACAAGATTTTTGTATTATAAAGCAAATTATTTTATTTTCTTTTGTATATGAACGTAAGTTTGAAGTTTTAAAAGCCTTTGGCTATAAATTTCTACAGACATCTTTCAATATTCTATAATAAGAATAGATTGTGCAGGAGTATTGCTTTTTAATAAAGTAATTTTGTTGTTAGAAAATAACTTGTAGCCAAAATTAATAACAAAAAAAAGAAAAAAAATTAGAAATTTTATATTGAAGTCAATCAATTCCAAAAAAATCTTGAGAAATTTTAAGCATCAAACACTTGTTGTTATAAGTGATAAAGAGGTTCAAATGTTTCAAAAGAAATCAATTTAAAAGTATGCTTTTGTACGTAACCATAATAGAAATCACTGAAAATACATAATTAAGTTTATAGAAACAATTGTTCAGAATCATTGAAATGAATTGTAAGAATTTTATAAAAATTCGCCTTAAAAAACTTCTTTATTTTAATAACAAAAAAGGTTAAAGAAAGTTTAAATAAGACTTACATACATACATACAAAATTGGTTATTGCAGCTCTTCAGTTTCTCACACAACTTATATTGTGTGAATAAATTTTAAGCATGAGTGGCGGCACCAATAGTTTAAAGTCGACTTCGAACTACAGATTCTTTTTGAGAAACTTTACATTTAAATTTTTTATTTACTCTCAAAGTTTTTGCCAGAAATCTGCTGAGGGGAAGTCGCCAAAGAAATATTTTTCCATATTTCGTTTCGTTTTAGATGTCTGACCATGGGTTTGAACAGTGGCCTCACGTCTAACTACCTACTAGACTAAGTATGAAAGTTTATATATAACCCGACTGTTAGACTCTTTAAGTAGTAACTACCGTAATTTTTGTCCGATTTGATCAAACGAAGTGTCAATCTCTTCACAAGACAATGCACTTTTAAAGCGTCATCACTTATTTCATATTTGTTAATTAAAGTGTACTACTATGAATGGACAAACTTGAGAAAACATGAAAAAAATTCGCGTTTGTCAAGTTTATCTCATCAAAACTTTTAGCATATTTAGCCAAATAATATATATGTGTATACCATTTTAAAGGCCCATCCCTCTTCTTTCTAATAAGGTTTAAATTTTGGACATCGGTTCAGAAATGTTTGTGTAATCAATAAATTTGTGCGTAAACACCAAAAAAAAACAGTTTTTATCAAATAAAACAAGTTTGGAGGGTTCAAGAAATATAAAAAAATATTTTTTAGTTTTACTCAACAAAACCCACTACCTACACTGCGTCATTAGCTGGGCGTATTTCATTTCTTTTATTTTATTGCATAGTGTAGTTAGTCATTACAAACCTTCAGTCAGGATTACGTCCGAAGCTTCTCACTTCTGTTAATTATATACATGAGTGGCGGGACCTACAATTTAAATTCGATTCCGAAAGACAGTTTTTGGGACACTTTTTCATGGTATTTGTATTTACTCTCAGAGTTTTTGCCAATAATCTGCAGAGAAGAATTTGCCGAAGAAATATTTCTTCATATTTCGTTTCGTTGGAAATGTCTGACTTGGGGTTTGAACAGTGGCCACACCTCTAATTAGCCAACACAATACTTACCAAACTAAGTATGAAAGATTAAAAAGATTTTCCTTGACAGAAACGAATCAAATTAGTTGACGGTTACAAATTCATGACGCAAATTTCATCAAGTTGGGGTATCAAATTCTTCTGCAGAGAATGTGTTACATCGACGTTATGATGTTTTTCGATAGTTTCTTTCTTGAGCAGTCGACTAGAATTTATCGACCACATCGATTATAGTGTATAGTACTTACTTATTATAGAACATCCATTTTGATGGAACAGATTAATTAAACTATGCGACAAAATACAAAAAATTAAATACACCCGAGTAACTACTAAGTTGTCCAGTAAATTAAATCATAACTATTGTAATTTTTGTCCAATTTTATCAATCGAAGTGACAATCTCTTCACAATATAATGCACTTTAAGAATGTCACCACCTATTTTGTAGTTTTTAATTAAATTTTGCAATTAAGAATGGCCAAACTTGAAAAAATAAGAAAAAAATAATATTTTCCAAGCTGACCCCATTAAACCTCATAACATATAAGTTTGAACAAAATATTTATGTATACCGTTTTAAAGGCTAATCTCTCCCCTTTCTAAAAAATTTTGAATTTTAAAAATAGGTTAAGAAATATTTGGGTAATAAGTAATTTTGTGTGAAAAGATCAAAAAAACCGTTTTTGTCAAATAAAACAAGTTTGGAGGGTTTGAGAAAAATAAAAAAAAGTATTTTTGAGTTCTACTCAACCTAGTGAATAACTTAGACTATGTAGTTACTAGGGTGTATTTTCACTGCCGCACCATATTATTTGCACGTGTTATTAAATGCTATATCCGTCCGTCCAAGGTGATTTTTCGAAACAGACTGAATAAATGGTATCTAATGCGTCAAATGAAGCTTCAACAAGAGTGCCGGTATATCCTTTATATCCTTTATATTGCTCTGCTTGAGCACCGAATGAATCACGAGCTTTATACTGATATTATCGTCTTTTGAGGTATTAAAATACAACATTTGCCGTGAGAATGATGCTTCGTCCAAGAGATCCATTCAAGAAACTGCTATGGAAAGATCAAGTTGAAAACAATCACCCAAAACAAGGTGGAAGAAATTGAAAGGAATTGAAATTCTATTGTTTTCTACACTAAAGTCCATTGGCTGTAAAGTAGGAAGTGAAGAAAGAAATTCTTTTTATTACACTCTGACACCTTTATGTGATTAAAGAAAAATTCTGTTATTGAAGTGACAACAAAGATGTTGCTACGAAAAATATTGTCTTGTTGTTTGTCATTACATATTAACGCTATACACAAAAATATTGTGTACATGTTAAATGAATTGAAAATTACAAAATCTGTAATAACACTTCAAATGATGGATTATGACAAACGCTATTATGCATTTAATAAGAAAAACATGTCAAAAACAATTATTGAATGCAATAATAATGAACACAATATTAGAATTAAAATGAAATTTCATAATAAAAATTGAAATAAAAAGTAGAATAAAAGAAAAACAAAAATTTGTGCTGAGGCATTTCATTAATTTTGACATTTTTCGTAAGCCTTTAGAAGCATGTGTGTCAGGTCGTTTAAATGAGATTGATCTGTTATTTGATATTTTATTATTGCAGATTTAGGGAATATAAATTATGAAATTGAATTTGATAGGATTCCTAAAGCCGACATCAAAGCAGATTATGAAATTTGGAATGATTTTTCAAAGGAGAATGGAATTTTTCTTAGTGATTCCTAATTTCTATTGAAAATTTTTTTAATAAAGTTTGTTTCCTAAGTCTTTTGTTTCTAATCAAGTAAGACATAAGCAAATATCGTATGTTTTGTTTAAACTCTCTTTAATCTTTTTTGTATTAAAATAAAGAAGTTTTTTGGGTATATTTTATTTATTATAGTCGCCTTAGTATAGTAGGTAGTGTGTTGGCTTATAAATCGTAAGGCCATGGTTCAAACCCCAGGTCAGACTTCTCCTAAAAACCGAAATATGAAAGAATATTTCCTAGGCAACTTCCTCTCAGCCGATTTGAGGCAAAAACTTTGAGAAAATACCATGAAAAGGTACTTAAAAATCAGACGTTCGGAGTCGACTTAAAACTGTAGGTCCCCCAACCCTCATGTATAAAATTAACACCCCTAACATAAGTGCTGTGAGAAACTTCGGACGTACCCCTGACTGAAGGGTTGTTATGACTAATTTTGTATGTATGTTATGTATGTAATATCCAAAACCCAAAGTCCACTCTTTATATGGATCACAGACCTGGTTAATCTGTGATGACTATAAGATCTAACTGAGAGTCGTCGTTAAAAGATGGCTACGAGCAATTTCTATAAACGGCTCTACAAATAAATAAAATCTTAAACGTATAACTGAATCGATCGCATGCTCTGTAAGCTCTTTAACGAAATATGCAATAAAAAGCTTTAATTGCCTCTACAGGGGACAGCAGATGAAACAGAAAAAATCACTTGAGGAAGAACTATTCCCAACGAAGATGGAAGACATTTGATTAGCAAAGATCTATTGCAGCTGATAGGAAGAGACCTACAGTTTAAGGTCGACTCCGATCGACAGATTTTTTGAATAATTATTCTTCGCCGAAAAATATTTTTCATTTTGTTGGAGATGTCTGACGTGGGGTTTGAAATGTGGTCTCACGTCTAATAAGCCAACACACTATTTACTCGACTGCGACGATTACAAACCATATCTTGAACCAAAAAGAAGTCATTCTTCTCAATAGAGTACCATCACTTCTTAGGCGGCAGTCAATCAAAGTTTTCAAATACAAAATGAAAATACTTGCAGAAAAGGATAAAATATTCTAAAAAACATGCCAACAAAAAAACGAAAATCTTTAGTTAAACTGCAGTCAAGCATAAATAAACGATCTAAACATATTTTGTGTTTAACTAAACAATACAAACAACAACAACAACAAAAGCAAATAAGAAAAAAATAATGAATTTTAAAAATTCAAGAAGTCTTCATCACGATATGAACTCCATTGCCATACAAAACAATACGTATGCATGTGATAGCAAAAGCAGGCATCTTAATCCAAGCAAGTAACCAAAGAAAATCAAAAATTCCAACAAAAACAAAAAAAAGAAAGAAAAAAATATCGAAAAGCTTCCTAATATATGCTGTGTCAGACCTTAAACTTGACTTTTGGTTGCTTTTTTCTTCTTTTTTTTCTTTTTTTTTCTTTGGCTTCCATGATCTTATGATCAGAAGAAGAGAAAAAAAATCAATATTCTTTGGTGTAGACTTCTTTAAAATTCAACAACAGTTGTCGGTTGCTGGTTATTAAATATACACATACATTGTTGTTGTTGTTGGTGCTGTTATTGTTGTTGCTGTTGTTACTCTTGTGTTCATTTCCTAAGATTGCATTGCAGATGTCAGCTGTTATTTTGCTCTTTATCTCTTTGTATATGATCTTTAAGCGGTTTATGTGTGCATATCTTTTATAAATGTATGTATGTATGCATACATAGTTTAAGTCTGTCTTAATGGCAAAAGGTAGTTTGTTTTCCTTTTTATGTTAAATTTTTTTTGTTTTTTTTTTTTGTGTTTGCCAGATATTAAAAGACCTTAAGTTCAAAATCATGACTAAGATAAAAAAAAACGTAGTGACTATCTGTTGTTGTTGACTGTCGAAAACATTTTGTTGAACTTCTTGAAAAACTAATATTTTGCTTTAAAATGCAAAACGAATTTAAAGACGTTTCAAATGAAATGAATTTTGCAAATGACAGCTAAACTTTGGGAATAAGTTTCCTAAAGGCTGTGAAAATCCTAACAAAAAATGTTATTTTAAACAACCAAGACCACCAAGATGGGAAAGCTGTTTAAAAGCTGAAAGACAATAGTCAACGGCAGAATTAAAAGTCTAAGAAAAGGCTTTGTTTCTCACACTTTTGGTTCTTAGAGGTTTGTGTGCAAAGTCTTTCATATAAGTTTTCTTTCTTTGCACCTCACTCCACATTGAATGGAACTGTATTTGTTAGATTTCTTTTGGAAACTATTAGAATAGCTCAGTGCATAAGGTTGTCGAATCGCTGCATCATCTATTATGCGGAAGAGTTGGCAGTAGAGGCTGTCACGAGAATTTTTAAGGATATTCCCAAGCAACTATAAAAAAGTTGAATTCCTTATGAACTCCAAGATATCTCAACAAAGAAGAGGAACGATATGATGTTTATAACATATATGGGTACCAAAACAAAATAATATTCGAGGTAACTGTAGAGCAAATGGTTGCCCCGATGGCCAAGTTGGTAGTGTACTAAACTTGGCACTTGGCCGAGGCGCAGATTGTTTGTGATTATCTGATCTTTTGGCTGGCAATATATGTGATTACCCATACATACATATATACATACATATATACATACATACATACATACATGCATACATACTTGCATACATACATACATACATACATACATACATTATATTAACTCAGTATTACGACCTAGCTTCTCACACCACTCATTTTGTGTGTGTTAATTTTATACAAGAGTGGTAGAACCTACAGTTTAAAGTCGACTCCGAATGAAAATTGTTTTAGAAACTTTTCAAAGCAATTATATTTACTCTCAGAATTTGTCCTAGAAATCTGCTGAGAGAAAATCGCCGAAGAAATATTTTTTGATATTTCGTTTTGATGTCTGAGTCGACTTTTTAAACTGTAGGTCCCACCAATCATGTATAAAATTAACACACTCAACAAAACTGGTGTGAAAAACTAGGACGTTGTACAATGGATCAATTCGACCTCCGGGTACTGTACTCGTCTTAATTGACAAGTACACGTCCTCTAACCTAACCTAACCTAACCTTTGATGTCTGACCTGGGATTTGAACCAAGACCTCACGTCTAATAAACCAATCACTATTGTGATTACTCACAAGAGAAAAAAGAAAGTGAGAATTATAACTAAAGGGAAAAGTGACGAAGGTAACACTGTTCATTAAAAAATTTCGTGCACACTTTTTTATTGTATTCCAACACAATGCACTGCATGTTGGTCTCAATTAACAAAAAATGGTTGGGTGAAGTACACACATCGAACCGAATCCAATGAATCCTTTACTTCGACAATGCCTTTAAAGACCTGCGAGCTTATAATTGACAATGGAGACATGAATTCCGTCAAGGTCGGATGATAGGCGGGTTCTGTTAAGGCCAGAACGATGCAAAAAATCTATGCAAAACAGAATAAAAGTTTTCCTAATCTCTAAAGAACTAGGCTCAGTATTAAGGACCACGATACTTACCGGCATTGCATTATAGGCATGCATGCAAAGCTTATTAATCTTCGACGTTTAGCAAACGATTTCTGCAGAAGCTGTAGAGATGTGAAAGAAACGTGAACTGTTCTTTACTCTGTAAAGCAGGAGGAAACGGCATCTTGGTGTCTACCACATAAATAATCTGGATGAACAATTAAGTATGGTCGTTGACAGTCTGAGTTACTTCCTTTGGGTTGACAACTACCCTTAGCGTATGGGATTATTTTCCTAGCAGTATTGCCCTAAAGCAAATTTGTCCGATTTTAATAGAAAAACTTCATTCCCACAAACATAAGTACATTATTGGTCATTACAAACTTACATAGCTTCTCACACCATCCTTGTTTTGTAAGTTAATTTTAACCTCGAATTTGTACAGATTTCTTGCCAAGCGATTATTGAGAGGCGTTCACTAAAGAAATATTTTTTTTCTTTGAAATCTCGAACCCTGGTGGGCTATGCCAATATTCTACTTAATGCTACTTTCCGAAAATATCATGTGGTACGTGATCGGAGTTTCACATTTAGGGTCCAAATATGAGCTTGTGACAAAGATTCGTTCTGGCGTAAGTAGTGAGTGCAATTACTGCATTGTGGTCTTTAGAATGAATCGGATTATTTTCCGTTGGGTTCTGGGGCACAGTAATAATCATGGAAATTAAAATCCTTGCTGGATTCTCATTCGGTTAGTAAGGGAACTATGGGTGTAAGTCCTCCAATCTACTTTACCTATGCAATCAAGGGAGAATACTTTTAGGAGTGCTTTACAACATAACACGTGTTTATGCTAGAAATCTTTGACCATGGAGCGATGGCAGTAGAACTGCCTGCTTGGATTCTACAAGTCCAAAGGGAATGTTAAATGACATTGACCAGGAACTGACAGATTCGTTTTATATTCTTTATTTTAATTTTTATTTTTTTAAGTTACTATTATCTCCACTTCGGTCATATGAAATTTCTGATCGGTTCAACTTGCTTATTCTACGATGATCCTTATCCATTACATTCCAAGTCGACAGACAAACTTCCACGTGGTCGTCCCACGGATATTTCTCTACCGTCTTAATTATCGCTTGCAATCCTATTAGGAAGATGTTGCCCTCAAACTTCCAAGACATCTATAAACATCCTTAATTAGCCTCTTACTGATACTCAATGCTCTTACAATTTACTCTCAAGTATTAATGATGGCTTTTGGTGAATAGGTCCTGAAGTACGATTCCAGGAAGTACTTTTATTGGTATGGAATACAATAATTAAATAGAAATTTTATTTCTTTTTTATTTCTTTACAAATAACCTGAAATGTTAGATGACAAATGATGTCTAAACAAATGCGATAACTAAAGTTTGTGTCTTAAGTCTTTTGATTATTTTGTAACCAGTTTTGTTAGTTTGTTGCTTACGAGCAAACTCAAAGTCTAGTTCAAAGAACTACAACTTCTTTAAGAAAATTAATGTTCTCCCCTGTTTTTTTGTCGTTTTTTTCTATTTTTTTTATTATCACTGACAAGACACGGAAATGAAACATTTCTTAAGAAATTTTTTTCTTCATTAATTTTTTTTTCATTTTTTTCTGTTTCTAGTTCACTTTATACTGTTTAGATGGATGTCTTTGGTTTAGGTTTGGGCTTAATACTAATGGGAGATGTTTACATAGAAAATTTATTAACCATTAACAAAGTAAAAACAGAAACAGAAAGAAAGAAAGAAAAACAATGTTTCTGCTGAAATAGTTTGTTATGTTTTTGTCTTGAACAAAAGCCGCGTTTGGCTTATTTTCTTAGGAAAAAAAAGAGCAGTCAAGCGGCATATTTCAAACGCAACTTGGCAATGTTAGAAAGAAGTACAAGACAAGGCTTATAGAGACAGAAATAACAAGAAAATGGTTTTTCTTGAACATTTTCAATATGCAGAAATGCCAAGCTCTAGTAAGAAAATAAGAAAAGAGGTCAACCGTATACAAAATAGGGTTTAGACAAGACAATGGTAACAAATACTATGTTTTACCCAAAATAAACTGTCTCTTGGAATTGAAATTTCCATATAAGGTTGGTATTTCAATAAGGTCCCCCCAAAAAACTGTCTTCCCAACAAAAAAATGTTTTTTTCTCTCTTAGATTTGTTACAATAAGCGTGAGAATATAAGGCTTTCATTGCTAATATTTGGTAACAATAACAACAAAATAATGCATCTTGATTCTAAATTTTTGTTGCAGCAACAACAACAACAACAACAACTACATGTAAAATAAAAATCACAAAGATGTGATGAAAAATGGGTTCCATATTATGGGTTGGCAAGAAAATCGTGCGTTGCTTAAAGGGTTTTTTCTTTTACCATGGATTTGAAAGCAGTTCAAAGAATTTTTTTTAAACAATTTTAAATTGTGGGTTTTTTTATAAACATTGAATACAAAAAAAAACTTTTTAATGATTTGTTTTAAACAATTACTGTTCTTAGTATACCACAGAGAAACAAACAAAACGAGTTTACTTTTCATTTTTAATAATAAAAAAATACAAAAAAAATAATAAAAAATCCCAATTTAATGTCCTTTATTGTTAAGATTTTGTATCGTTTTAAATTGTTATGACTTGTGGTGACTCAGTTCTTGTTGCCTTTATTCTTTGTTGAGATAAACACAAAAAAATCTAGGCTTGTTTATGCATAAAATTTTTAAATTTATTAAGAAACGAAAAGCAACAAAAAAAATAAAAATTAAACTTAATGTCTATCAATTTTTATTCTCTGTTATATTTCTGTTATTGCTGTTGTTGTTGTTGTTGTTGTTGTTGTTTATTGCTCTTTGACCATAAACTTTGTTGTACCGATGTGATATCAATAACAACTGCATGCATGAGCTATGGCCTCCAACAAAAAAAAAAAAAAGGAAAAAAATGAACGAAAAAACAGATAAACAGTTAAAATAACACTGTAAACTGTTGCTGTTACTGTTATACTCATGCATGGTCCATGTATGTACTCGTATGTATATTCATTCATTATAATATTTCTTGTTATACCTACAGCTTGTTGAATGTTTTATGGTAAACGTTAAGTAGCCTGACACTTGAGTATGACATGAATTGATAAACATATTGGAAGTTATTTTCCATATTCTATGTTATGATTTAAGCAACGAAATGATTTTTTTCCATAGTAAAACATTTTTTTTTTGGTTTTTAAATACCTGCTTAAACACCAAAACTAAAGAGATTTAATATTTTTCTAGATAACAGAACGTAGCCTGAACACAACCACAGAAATTGTAAATTTTTGTACAGTGGAATTAAGCATACACAAGGAGATAGTCCCTCACGTTGATGGTATCATGGCAGTAGCTCTCCCTCTATCCAATAATATAAACTAAACTACAATATGAATACTTTATTCAGAAGTACTAAGACAACAACTGCTTTATATTGTTCTAACAGAGCAATAAACCCATCTAGGGATAACAGGTTCAAAATTTAGCATGTGTCGTATGACATTGTAATCAAACCAGCTCTGTTTTACAAAGCCAAGGCTTGGTGGTTAGAAAAGAAATCATGAAATACTTTTTGAGTGTATTATAGATTACGATCATGATAACATCACCATGACCACAATATCTACCCGATTGATATAGTGGCATACAGGCTAAAAAAATAGCTACAAAAACTGTCGCTAAGCGAGTCCAGTATTAAAGTAAATCGAATTGAATTATACGCATGTTTAATGGAACAAAAAAAACCGATTTACGATGAAGCCGTCATAATCTAAAAGGCAGTGAGTTGGCTTCTTAGATGACTGCCAGTGGTTCAAACCCCAGCTAAGACAATTCCAACAAATCGAAATATGAAAAAGAAAATTATTTCGACGACTCCCTTTTAGCAGTATTCTGTCTAAAACCCTGAGAGTAAATGAAATTGCCATAAAAAGTTTATCAAATTTGGTGTTCTGAGTTTAGATTAAGCTGTAGGTTCCGTCAGTCGCATAAAGTTATCATTTCGATGTGAAAAGCTTGTTTGTAATCCTGACTCAATTGTTGTCTTTTCCCCTGCTTTGTCTTCCTTTCCAAACATCATCAACAGCTCTTCTGTCTGCTCAGCTTCGCAAATTCCCACATGATCTGCAATCTAGCACAGTATTGCTATGTTTCGTCCTTTGTACTTTCTATCCAAATTTAATAGAGCACATAATTCGATGGCATACACTTCTGCCTGGAAGAAACTCGCGAATTTCTCCATGGGCATATTTTATTGTGGAACTAAAAACTCCTGTTCCTATCCGAGTATCTGTTCTTGATCCATCCCTTTGCCCCAAAATGGTTCCTCTTTTAAAGGAGTGTATAACTTCATTATTACTCCACTTCTCGTTGCGAATCATTTTCAGGTTTTTAGGTTTACCACATAAATACAAAGCTTTCTTGATTTTAGTTGTTCATCGACACTGAAGTTTATGTATCCTGAAGTTTAACGCTCTTAGACGAAGAACTAAATTTTTGGTGCCCAAACACAAGGTTAACTCTACTTGACAAGAACTAGCAATCATTTAATTTTTTGAGAAACTTTTTCATGGCAATTATATTTTTTTTCTGGATTTTTGCCAGAAACCTTCTGAGAGGAAGTCGCCAAGAAATATTTTTTTTATATTTCGTTTCGTTGGAGATATCTGGCCTGGGGTCTTCACCGTGACCTACTAGACTACTGTGACTTTAAGTATGATATGTTACGTCCTTTATACCTTATATCTAAGTTTATGTGATTACATCTTTTAATACCATAGACTTCTGCTTGGAAGATACCCGCAAGTTTCCTCCATGGGCATGTAATATTTCATTCCGGGACTAAAAACTTCTGCTTCTACCCGAGTATCTGTTTTTGATCAATCTCTAAGTCACAAAATGGTTCTCTTTTTAAAAGAGTATATACCTACATACTTTTAGATTATTTCGTTCACTTCTCATTGCCACATAAATACAAACTTATCTCGATTTTTAAAAGTTCATTGACATTGAAGTTTAACAGGCTTAACTGAATTTTGGTATACAAACACAAGATTGACAAGATATTTGTTAAGGACTAAAAGCAGTTTGAAGCATTATTTTGAGTTTGTTTTGAGGCTTAATAGCAAGTGGAGACAAGTTGTCTAAGTAAACTACGAAAACAAAGATAGACGGAAGTACTCTCCTAAATGCCTATGATACCCAATTTGAAATGTGAACGTGCTTTATAGCCATGTATATCAGTACAGTGGAACAAGTTCTTGATCTTAGAGATTTTTTAAAGTTCTTTATATTTGTTGTTTAATCTCATTTTTTAAATTAATAGAGTTACTGCTTTTAAAGAATATTAAAATCTACTGAAACTCTTAAGATTTTTCCTTTTAATTTTAAGTACATACGATTTACGCTTTATTGCCTGAGGATATTATGTTTCCTTTACATCAACACCTATTTCCATAACATTTAAATAAACTTTTCATAACACTCCTACTTTTACACACCATGTACAAAGCATCACTTTCTGTTTTCCCTGCATGCACAGCATATTGCACGAATGTATAATTCAATAAATTTTAATTGGTTTACTTTAATTAGATTTAAACAGAAAAAATGAATAAAAAATTAAAATTGAAATTAAAATTAAATCATTTCCTTATCCTTATCATGTGACACCTCCTTTTTTCTTTTTCTCTTCTCTCGAAATCTCATTGCAGATATCCGATTCCCAAAATATCTCACAACCCAATGGTACCCAACAGACCCAGCGCAAGCAATTAGAAGTATTACAGACTTGCACACCAACCGGTGGAGCAATGCAAGTGATACGATCACAGACTGTACAAACGACATCGTCACGTTGGTCAACATCCTCAGCATCACCATTGTTATTAACGGCAAACAACACCAGCAACAATACATCACCCATAACAACACAAATGCAGAAAAATAAACAAAAAACGCACACAAGCAATGATTACTGTTCCTCCTCTTCTATCACAAATAGCACCGCAAATGCCACCACTAGCCCCTCATCCTTTACCTCACCATCACTATTATCGAATTGTTTTAGTAATCATCATCATCAGCAACATCTGCAGCAACATTATAAACAACTTGAACAATTGAGGCAACAGCATAACAAGTTGCAACAATTTCCAAATAGTTTTGCTAATGGCTTTAGCCATAGCAGTGGTAGTAAAAGTCGTAATAGAAATTGGCCAGATTTAACAAAAAATATGTCCACATTGGATATTTGTGATAATGAACATGATCATGGCAATGATTATATTGTTGAACAACAATCCACTGATGATGATGACGATGATGGTGATGGTGATAATAATCGTAGAAAAAATACACGTAATCATAATGATTCATTATTAAATTATAATAAACATGATGATGATGATGATCATGATCACAATAGTGATCATCAATATTTATTGACGAAACTAAACAATTTGAAAAATGTTGACTTAAGCAAACGTCATGCTTTGACGGTATTTCCTAATGACACTGCCAATAATTATGATCGCCATGATCATAATCATGAGTCACATCATCAACGCGAACATAATCACAGCTATGGCCACAATAATCTAAGTCGTGATAGTAGTAGTGGTAGTTGTAGTGGTAACAATAGCAATACCAATAGCGGTAATAATCATAATAATAATCAATTATTTCTATTGGATACGGCGCCAAGTTTAAAGTTAAGCAATCTAATGGTAAGTAGTGTATTGAAAAATGTCTTACTCTTATGAAAAATATACTTTTGCTACCACAGTATTATTAACTTTTTTTTTCTTTTTTTTTTAAATAATTTACATGTTATGTATTAACAATTACCATTTCGATTTATATTTTCTCTGTTACTATTATTGCCGTTTTGTAACCACTACCACCATACATACCATCCGTTTTACGTTTGAGTGTTACACACCAGAAAAAAGTACAAAAAAAGAGGTCAACTTGAAAGTGGTTAATGGCTTTTAACAAAATGCCTTATAAACCAGCAACCACTACTAGTTTATCTATAGCGACACAAACGGTTTTATCACTTCAAATTATATGACATAATTTGAAAAAGTAAAACGACAAACTAAAATCAAAGTAGGAAATACTTTAACTGGTTAATTGAACCAGTAACACATTTAACCGAATTGAATTCCTTGATTTCCTGGTTGTTTTAACAAAATAAAAGCAAAAAAATTATTTTAAAATTTCAAAAAATTCAGGTGACAGGATAATAGCCATCGTAGTCTAGTAGGCTGTGTGTTGGCTTATTAGACGTTAGGCCAGGGTTCAAACCCCAAGTCAAACATCTCTAACAAAACCGAGATATAAAAATTACATCCCTGTGACTGTCTCTAAGCAGATTTCTGGCAAAAACTCTGAGAGTAAAAAAAAAATTACCTTGAAAAGTGAAATTGCCATGAAAATCTGTTGTCGACTTTAAACTGATGGTTTAAACTGATGGTTCCGCCACTCATATATAAAATTAACACGCACAACATAAGTGGTGTGAGAATTAATGATCAATTATGTATGTAAGTATATATGCACGTAGGATAACAGAATATTTACACAGAGAGCGGGTGATTTAATTCCTACTTGATGACATCTGTCAATTCAAAAATGGCAAGTAAAATATGCATTTTTATCATGAGCAGACTAACAAACGAACAGAGTTTACAAATATTTTTCTTTAACAAAATTTTAGCAAAAGAATGAAACCTGACTGATCTGGGTTTCAACGACACGGTACCATTTATCACAGTAGATGCCACACTCTGCCTTCTTATAAAAGTTTAGCGTGCATTGACATGCGAATTGATCCTTCTATACGGTTTTTTGTAGGGATACGTAATACCTCTCCTGTGAAGATAGTCCTATAAGCAGATTGCTAGTCTGCGAGTGTAGGAGTTATAAATTCGATAGCGTCCGGGGAATATACGATATTATCTGTTACACTTTCATAAAAAAATAGGCGGATTATTAAAAAAATATTAACGAAATATAATGAAAAACTATAAGAAATGCCCTGTATGACTAAGAGACATCCGCAATTCCTGGAAGACTAAAATGCTAAATAAAGTATTCCAAAATAGAGCTCAAAACTCATAATAATCTATGACGTAGCCACAGGCAACATTTACATGAAATAGTCTTTAAAAAGTAATTATTATAAGGAAATCGTCCTGCAATTTTCCTAATTATTCATTAGTAGATAGTGTGTTGACTTATTAGACGTAAGGCCACGGTTCAATGCAGGTCCAGCGCAACTCATGTATAAAATTAACACACATAGCATAAGTGCTGTGTGAAACTAAGTCGTAATCCTGACGACAGCGTTGTAATGACTAATTATATATGTGTGTATGATTTAGTTACACTAATCAATTTTTTCTCTCTAGGATTTGTCTACTTTAACAGCTTCTATAATGACAGGGTTACCATCTATAATGCTTGTTGTAAAAATTATATTATTATAGTCATGAGTAATATTGCTTATTGAGTTGTATTATAGAAGTGGTATGCCTACCTCTAAACACGTTAAGTTCACGCTATGATATACGTCGTTGATCTTTTCAAAGATTCCAGATAAATTCCTAGGAATGAAGTGTTTTAATAAAATTACAATGATAAATTGTTTGTCTTCTGCTGAATTCGAATCAACATAATAAAGCTCATAAATGAGCCCTTTAACAACTATTCCGTGCCACCTCTTTTATATATACCTTGACAGCGAAATATGTTTGTACTATGGGATATACGTACAGTGAGCGTCAAAAGGCACTTTACATTTAAAAAAAATTAACTTTAATATATTACCGTTATTTTTATTTTAAAATTGTTTCATTATTCTTGAAATTGAAAAAAAAATGAAATAAAATTTCGAAATATTGTAAATTTATTCGGGCACTCTCCTTAAGTGGCAAAAGTTGAGTTTGGTGATTGTTAAAATTTTATCCATAGTGTACAGTTGCTTTTAACGCTCACTGTATAAACTACAACCGACCTTAGGTTTAAAAATTAGCGATAGAGCGATTCGCAGAAGGACGGTAGAGGCCGGATTATTCAGTCGACAACCAGCAAAAAAAAACTTTTATATCGTCTAAAAATAAAAAATCGAAACTTGAATTCGACAAGGCCCATCTCAGCTGGAGTGTCTAAATATGAAGAATTGTGCTGTTTTCTGACGAATCTAAGTTTAATTTAAAGGATTCAGATGGCATAAGGCGTGTGCGCAGACGATATGAAATGTTTCACGATATGAAAAGTTTTTTGCTGGCCTTAGACTGAATAATCCGGCCTCTACCGTCCTTCTGCGAATCGCTCTATCGCTAATTTTTAAACCTAAGCGGTTTCGTATGTGACTAGTAGATGCTGTGGGATCATTTTGGATTGTCCTTTTAATTCAGGAGTCTTCATATCGCGAAGTTTCACGTGGTCTTCCTCCAGAATGGGTAGGAGATGTGGGACCGGTATGGAAAAAAATTTTAATTAGCCTAGAAATAATTGATCTGTTGATCGAATATTTTGTACTCAATTGATTTTAACCCAATCTAGAACTTGTGGGAGGTCGCTAACTTAAAAATCAACCGAAAAAATTGCAAAACCAAAGACGATATATTTGAAGCCGCAAAAATAGCCTGGGATGCAATATCACGTGAAATAATTTCTAATTTCACATCCTCTACGCCTAAAAGAATGGCATGTGCCATCCAGAATAAAGGATTCGCAAAGAAATATTGGTTTCAATAGTTTTTATCTGTACCCTAAATTGGGGGTGCTTTAGTTTTGTCCGCTTATATTTTCGACTTAAAATGTATTTTGAATCATAACTTTTTTTATTGAATTCTGAATTCCTTAAGTTTGTGTTTTTCAATAATAAGGATATAAATAAATAAAAAAATATAAAAAAAAATTATTAATAACTTTGTTTTCTTAAAAAAATAATCATTTAAAAAAAATTTACTGAGGGGGTGCTTAGGTTTTGGCCGATACTGTATGTATAAGCATTTATACATTGTAAGATTGACTTCTAAAGCAATCTATAGAATAATTTTGCGTTTATTTTTACTACACCTTATATAACAACAGTGATTAAACTATGTTCAATTGCTAGAATGAGTATTTCCTCCACTCAACACCTAATTTATCTATGAAATAAAGCCTGTCCAATCGAATCCATCCTTCATTCCAATTGTTTATAAATAATACATACATATAAAGAGTTTTCTTACCGCTATAATAATATGAAATTTCTTTGTAATTTTCCATTATGACCTTTTAACCTTCAACATTTCACTTGCCTCGTTAAAAAAAATTCTTGCTGTTATTTAATCTCAGAGTAATTTGCAAAAAATAATTTATTATGAGAAGAATTATGGTACATTGAACCCCGGTTTACTGCAAAAGATTTCTTTAAAACATCAACAAATTATTAAATTTCATTGTTTATAGTCAAGCATGAAATCAAATGATTCTTTCAGAAAAACACAAAAAAAAAAACAAAAAAATAATAACAATAACAACAAAATGTAGAAAGACACAGCATGAAATGACACCTTCTCTTTGATTCGAGACATCATTGGAGTACCATGATGATGATGATTATGATGGAGCAGCATTTGGTTAAGGAAAAAAGTTAATGACTGGTAATTCCGTACAAAAAAAAAATCATTTATTTTAACATTAAAATCATGTCAAAACAATACGAAAACAAAGCATTGAGAAAAAAAATTGATGATAAAACCAACAGGTCATATGACCAAAAGCACGTATTGAACTGACTTATACGGAAAGAAAGAAAGAATGAAAGAAAGAGAATGTCTTAATGATTCAAAATACCCCCTTTAATGATTTCTTGTTTTTTTAGGCAGTTTCAAATCAGAAAATCGACTCACATTTATTTTCTTTTATTTTTCTTTCATTTTTAATGAAATTCTGTCTGTCTAAACACCCACAACCGTATTTTGTTTTACTCTGCCGTTAAAAAAAAAAAAACTGATAAATGAGCTGAACTCTTATGCGAGCATAGAGTATAGTGCGTCAAAAAAGTTGTTATTCATACATTTCACAATTATTTTAAATTTTATACACGATTTTAGTTTGGCAAAACCGATGTAACAGTGTAAAGGTGCAGCCGTAGGTTAGTGTCTCTAAATTCTCCCCATATCCTTATATGGAAGGCCCATACGTTTAATTGTCATATATGGGATCGGCAGTAACCCGCAATAGTTTGGCTTGTATTTATATGCAGGCCTTAAGTTCTTGTGATAGTCAACCGTCTCCCTCTTTTATATAAAGTCCTTCAGCAGGGACTTGCAAACTTTGACAGTTGATAACGACCGTATTGTTGAAGCAACATCATGACCGAGAGAAAAATTCGTTATGTATCCATCATATTGCGAGTGGTAGTATTTGAAACTAGTAAACCATCGATTAAAATCCGTACGTCGACGTGAGAGTGTGCAATTGATTTTTTTCGCGTCGCTTACAACTTGGCGCATTTTACTTTGTGACTTTGGCTTATACCCGCACAAAATTTAACTAACCCTGGAACTGAAGACAAACGATCATAGTCAACGACGAACATTTGCTGAATGGACTCTGAAGCAGTTGGTAACTGAAATTAATTTTAATAAAAAAAATCATCTTTCGCGATGAGGATTGTTTCGTGCACTGTTTCGAGTGTATGTGGTCGTATCTCGGTAATGGCATCACGAAAGTTGGCATTGAAATGCTTAATTGTCTCTGTCTCACGTTTCTTTAACGTCAACCCACAGAAAATAGTCCAACGGTGTCAAATCGCAGCTTCTGGGCGGCCAATTAAATCACCATTTCGGTTAATTAAACGGCCATCAAACGTTTGAGGCAATAAATTTCCATTGTGGCACGAGATGTGTCGCAAGTTGCACCATCCTTTGGAACCAAACATCGTTCGCATCAATACCATGAAGAGCGGGTACAAAAAAATCGGATACCATCGGTGTGCGATAGATATCTCCATTGACATTGCGCCGTCCTCATTTTCAAAGAAACAAAGTAGCACCAAACAGTCACTCGTAATCGGTGGGTGCATTGGCTTCTGTAAAACCACGTGTGGGTTTTCTGAGACCCAAATACGGCTATTTTGCTTATTAACGTACCCACCAAGAAAAAACTGAGCTTCATCCAGAAAGATGATTCGATAACATCGTGATGTTTGTCCCAATAAATTCCAATGTTGCTCAAGCGTAAATCGATTCATTACGTTCAATGGAGATAATGAACTGAAATTTGTGACAGAATAGAATGACATAAGTATTGCCAGATTCGAAATAACCGATGGTTCAAATTTAAACCGATGGACCACCCTGTATTCCCTCCCTTTGTTTTATACTTAAGTATGTGTTAAATGTATTGTTTATTTGGTACCAAAAAGTACCACTTGCTTGCACAAAAAGTTTAAATCTTATTATTTTTGAACAATTTTACAACTTGGCAATATAAAGAAAAAAGTATCAAAAAGTACTTTTTATAATATAGAATAATAGAAAAGAGATACAAGTTACCATGGTATCAAGTGTTATCAATTACTACTTTTTCGAATAATTTAAAAAGTACCAAAAAGTACTTTTTATTTTTAGCATATAAACTTTAAAAAGGTACCAAACAATGTTTTAAAATCATTAAAATTTTAAACTCACTGAATATATTTCATTGATTTCATATTTAATTTTTCATGTCCGAACACTTTTATTGTACACTGTAGGCAATTAAAATTGTCCCCCAAAATATGCATACCAAACAGAATTAAGCTTTATAAATGATATATAGAGACACAGTTATTTTTCCTCTTTTTTTCCCGTTTTTTTTTTGTAAAGTTTCAACAGAAATTTAAAAAATTGTTTTTTGTTTGTGTTCCATTACAGAAAAGTAGTTCCAGCCTATCGAATAGTTCAAATAATTCCACGACTGCATCTCAGGCAACGACTGTTCCGAATACAACAACAACAATGAACACCCACAAAACGTTGGCTAACAACAAAGTAAGCCTACATGCAATTGTTGGCAGCGGCAGCAATAATCATATGACAACAGCGACAACAACATCATCGACACCATCACCGACATTAACGACAGCAACACAACGATCATCTTGGCAACAACCTACCCTATATAGGCAAAACAGCAACGGCAACGCTACACACAGTCACTTAATGAATACACGCGTAGGTGACAATAACAATGACTGTTGTAGTCGTAGTGGTAGTGGTGGCGGTGGTGGTGGTGGTGTCTGTCGCAGCAGCAGTGTTAGCAGTTGTGATGAATCTCGTTCATATGCTGCTAATAAAACTGAAACAGATCTTCGTCATCTTCAACAACAGCAACATCACATACACCACGTTAAACAAAACGATAGATTGACACCAACGCATTTGCCACATTCATACCAGCGTGTCGATTTGGAAAGTTTCCGGCATTATAATAATAATGACACAAACACAAATAATAACAACAACAACAATATTAACAATAACGATACTGATGATGATGGCTTACGGTAAGATTTATTATTTCTTATTCAATAAAATAATTTTTAATTTTTTTTGTTCGTGCCCCTATCCTCTGCTACTCTTTGTAAGCCTTTGCATTTAAATTGTCGTTGCTTTTTTATAATTTCGTTTGACTTTTGTACGACTTTTGAAAATTGTTATTTAAATTGTTTTTCGTTAATGAATAATTTTTGTGTTCTTTTTTTTTTTTGTTGTTTTTTATTTTTTATTTTGAATTTTTTAAGTGGCAGCAAATATTTTCGCAATTGTTAGTTTTCAATTTTATTTCATTTTTAATTGTGTTTAGGACAGGTTTTTTTCGGTAAGACGAGCGCTAAACTGAGAAATTGTGAAAATTAAAACCAAAAATTAAAAAAAAAAATTTAAAAAAATTAAAAAAAAATTTAATACTTTTCTTTTACAAAAAATCGTATAAATTATGAAAATATTTAATATTATTAGTTAAACAAAATTTAGTATAAATATGTGGGTGATTGATTAAACAAAATGGATCAGGTTTAATCAAATTTTACCTTAAAAATATTTGAATTAAATTTCTTTGAAATTTCTTTAAAATTTCTCTCCTGACAGCCAATTTATTTCAAATTTTAAAATTCATACATGGATAAGCTGGTGTTTTCAAGAACAAAGAAGAAGAAAATTTTTAAATATTTTGGTAAAAAGTGACGTCAACCATAAAAGAAATAATTTGAAAAAAAAAATATTCTCTATTATCACGCTTATATGGGGCTTTAAACGCTTCCTATCTTTAAATTTAAATAAAACAAAGTGTGTATGTGAGATATCATTGAAATAACTTATTCGTTTGAAAGGTGATACCATTATATGTGGAATACAGCATCGTTAAAATATCCGCCATGGATTCCCTGGGCAGACCACAACCGAAATGATATGCACGTAAGATAACAGAATATTTACACAAAGAGCGGGTGATTTAATTCCTACTTGATGGCATCTGTCAATTCAAAAATGGCAAGTAAGATATGCATTTTCATCAGGAGTAGACGAACAAACGAACAAAGTTTACAAAAAAAGTGTTCTTTACCAAAATGAAAGAATTGAACTTGACTGATCTGGGTTTCAAAAAGACGGTACCTTGTGTCACAGGGCACGCGGTACCACAAACCTTATAAGAGGTGAGCAGTTATGCTTTGGCCGTCATAATCATGCAATTGACCCCTTTACACGATTTTATGTAAGGATACGTATTGTCTCTCCAGTACAGATAGTCTAATAAGTAATATGCTAATCTGCATGTGTAGCAGTTATGGATTCGATATCCACCAGAGTCTGTTATATTTATTAAAAAAACGAAATATAAAAAAAAATTATAAGAAATGCCTTGTATGACTAGGAGATATCCACAATTCCTGGAACACAAGATACCAGCCGAAATGCTTTAATAAGTAATCCAAAAATGAAGCTCGTGGCTCATAACATTCAATGTGTGAGAAGCTAGGCCGTAATCCTGACTGAAGGGTTGTAATGGCCAATTATGTATGTATGTACATAATTTGTCATTACAGCCTTTCAATCAGGATTACAATCCAGTTTCTCACTCCACTCATGTTCTGTGTGTTAATTTCTATCCACAAGTGGTGGGACCTACAATTTAAATGTCGAGTCCGAACGACAGATTTTTTTAAAAACGTTTCATGGTAAATTTTGTACTCTCAAAATTTTTGCCAGAAATCTGCTGAGAGGAAGTCACCAAAGATATATTTTTTCGAATTTCGTTTTCTTGAAGATGTCTGACCTGGGGTTTGAACCTCGGCCTCACGCCTAATAAGCCAATGCACTACCTACTAAACTGCGGCGACTTCAATATGCAATATAACATCATTGGAACGTCCACCACGACTCCCTGGGTAGAACGCACCCGAAGTGATGAATTTTCCATAACTTTTGCTCATAAATCAGGCTGAATTTGATCGATAGCTGGCATTGGTTTTGTTCTCTTTGAAAAACACTGCGGTTTATGCTTATTCGCATACAGCTGAGACTTAAGAAAACTAACGCAAGAAAAAGTCGGACGAGGATGATTATTCTTTCAAATCGTTCGTGCAGAAAGTTCAATATTACATGAGCTGCGTGGAACGTTTGTCGTCCTATTGAAACCACATATTGTTGGTCTCAAGATTATACAATTGAGGCCAAAAAGAAGTTGACAATCGTCGTTATTTAGTTCTCTACGTAGAGTTTGATGGTCTGGCAAATGTCTTTATCGAGTTAATATGAAGCGACAATGCCGCTGTCCTGGAATTCATGCCAAATAGTGGATATTCAGTGAATGCTCTGTACGTTTCGTCGTCCTATTGAAACCACATGTTAGTGTCAAGATCATACAATTAAGGCCAAAAGGATGTGGTTGACCGATGATGCCACCGATCCGAAATTCATGTCAAACAGCGACTTTTTCGGTGTATATTCAGCGAATGCTCTTGGATCTCATGTAGATTAGTATCGTTCCAAATTCAACAATTTTGTTTGTTCACGTACAAATTCATCCAAAGAAGGGTCTTATCGCTAAAGATAATTTTTCGATGAAAATCGGTGTCACTTACCAACTGCTCCAGGGGCCATTCAGCGAAGTCACGTCGTTATCTACCATCCTCTATAGAGATTTGTCAGAACAAATTGAAGAAATAGCAACTAATTTTGAAGATGTAGTTTCAACAAGACAGCTATTGTCAACTGTCAAAGTTCGAAAGTTCCAATGGAAGACCCTACATAATTAATGGAAGCAAATTAGAAAAAAAAACACTTTACATCGAAGAAAAAAATCCTGTACCAATTTGCCGCGTGTAACTTCATCTTTCCTTCCTCGTAAAGGCTATTCCAATATGAATGAAATTTATTTTGAGGAGTTGGCAACTCGGAAATTTGACAACTCAAGCTCTTAATATCGTTTCATGAAATGAGTAATGGCCTGTCATCAAAGCCATGGAGGTCATTTTACCGATATATTTTATTACAACTCTTTAGTCAGGATTACAACCTAACTTCTTACACCATCCATGTCATGAGCGTCAGAACAGATTTCAGAAACTTTTCATGGCAATTTTGCTTACTCTCAGAGTTTTTGTGAGAAGACTGCTGAGAGGAAGTCGACGAATAAAATATTTTTTCATATTTCTTGTTATTTGAAATGCCAGAGCTGGGGTTTGAACTCGCTCTCGTCTAAGACAACACATTAGCTACTAAGCTACGGCGAATTCATATGTGTCACAGTTAGTTAGAAATGGTTTTCCATGATTTAATTAAATAAACATTCAAAATTATAAGGACTAGGGGCACTTGTCCCCACAAATTTTCTTCATCCAAGAGGACCTGGGAGTACTTTCTTTGAATTATTCAAAAGGAAATTAATCCTTTTAAATCTTAATTTAAAACCAATTCTTCTTCTCTTTAAAATCTCATGAAAAACTTTCCAAAATTCTTTTCATTATTACAGCCTCTCCAATCGTCATCAACGCAGACAGCAAATACCTTACGAAACAAACTCCCTACAACGATCTCATTCAATTTCTACAGACGACTTGAGCACTGAATGGGACGTACACGGTGGTGATAGTGAAGAACCAGCCGAGTGGCGTCGTGTCAGTAAACTAAGAAGATCATTCCAGTCAACCACCCAAAAGAACGAATCATACGGTTCACCTGTAACAATTAAACGACCCTTAGACTTGCCTGCTAGTTCAGTAAGTGTTTCGAGAATCCGAGCAGAATTAGAGAACGGCAGAAGACTTAATACCGTCATGCGTAATAACCATGTGGATTTGGCAGCTTTAAATAGTATTTTGAATGGCAATAACGACAAGGACATTAAATCGCCCTTAGCAAGCAAACGTGATACTTTTCTTACCGCTGAGTCTTTGAAGGAGATCAGAGGCAAGCTAAAGAAATTATCGGATGAGTCCTTATATAAAGAGGACTTTATAATCAGTCAACAAAACAACGATACAAATCCCGAAGTGGAACATATTGTAAACGATCAAACTAAAGTTAAGGCCGCATATGGTGGCAGAAAAACACCCGAACGTTATCGGGTAATAACGAAAACGGAAGAGAATAATAATAAACATACGACAAATAGTTTAGAGTCACGCGTAAAGTATAAGGACACCAACTCAGTGGATTGGCATACCCGGCGTAAATCATATGGTTTTGAAAAAATGTCACCACCTGAAAAGGCAATGCTTAGAATGGATGCCTCTACCGATAGTGGCCTGGGACGTTCAGGAGAATTACAAAATTGGTCTCCTACCTCGGAAAACTCCAATGCTAATCGCACTGTAGTGCACTTTGGTGATACTGGCGGCGTGAATAAGCCACCTGTAGTGCAACGTCGCTATAGAACGCAAAAGTCTTATGAGGAATCTGAAAATTCCCTAGAAGAAGATACGGCTGTAGCCAAAAGACATTCGATTGCGGTGGATGAGAGCCAATATGTAAGAGATAATGCTAGGCAAACTACACAGATACGTTTAAATGGCTTCCATGAGCCGGGTAGTTATACGAAATTCATGCAGTCCACAGAATCTACCACAACCACGGATAGAGGCCAACAGAAAAGAGTAGAGTTTAGCAAAACAGAAGTACATTTTGCCACAGAATCTGGTCGGGTGAATATAGTGGAAACGGATAGTAAACCACCACCCACAAATAATTTCCGAAGACGCAGAAGTCGCAGCTCCAGTGTGGGGCCTTTACAAAGTTTGGTGAAATCAGCCACGACTGTTTCTACTACAGCTGGGAATAACTCTACAGTAGCCATGCCTGTTACTTTATTTGGCGACGATAGTACGAAAAAGAAAACCTTGGCTTCTACCACGGTTGCCTATCGTGCGCCTTTAGTCGGCTCTCCGGAACCCAGTAAAGACAACGGCATTAATGTTACCGTTACCATACCAGCACACACTGAATCGTATAGCTTTCACGAAAGTTCACGTAGTAGTTATGCTTCTACTAGTGGTGTGGATACAACCGATTGTGATACTGATGAAATGACCTCTTTGAGGGGTATTTTAAAAAATAAGCCCGCTAAACCGAAACCCTATGTATTGGGTGAAAATATCGATAAGCCAGATGATTTATGGGGAGTGCAACTAAAACCGGTTAATGGCAATCAAATGAAAACTGAAAGAGGTAGGGATTTTTACGGTTTTTTGTTCAATTTTTTAAATAAATTTCTAATATTACAGTCTATAAATCAGAATCCCCAACCTTGATAGCAACTACGCCACAAAAATCTGTAGCCGAACGTATACAGGAATTGGGCTCAGCATCTACACAAGCGAATGGCTTTTCCACGAAAATCAATGTCAGCATGGGTAGTGCAACAGCAAATGCTAACAATTGGGAAGATAATGGTGAGTTTTTATTTTTTTTTGCCTATTTTGTTAACTTGGTTGTTGTATATTGTTATTGTATAAAGTAGTGTCTATTCGTTTAAGTCCTATGCTGTATGTCTACTTTAATTTGGTATTTTTTTTTTTTTAATTAAGTTTGTAGTTTTTTTACTCTTATGGGATGATCTACTTTTTTATTATTTATTTATGTTGATTTAAATTTTATTTAAATATTATTGTATTTAATATTTTAATCTTTTATTTTTTATTACAAACATTGAACAAAAACAAAACCCTCATCTAACAGCATGAGTAACAGCTACTAATAAAAATAAAAAAAATAGTTGCAGAGATGGTCAAAACCTGATCATTTCCATGATAACAAAATTAATAACGGTAGTACTAAAAAATGTTTTAATATGCTAATCAATGCTATTTCTTACATATTTGGCTTATCTACCATTTCAAGCTATTGTGACTAAAACCATATTTCCAAATAACTATTACTTTAGTTCTACTCTCAGAGTTCAACAAATATGGCATAGCCAAGCCTTATGCAGATTTTTTTTATCTTTTGTTTGATCACAGAGGAAATATTAAATCCTCTGTAAAAAAAAAAAAAATGTTTTCATATTATGTTTTTAATGAATAACAAATGTAAATTTCTTTAAGATGAGGCCTATTTAGATAACGTAGTTAATTAAAGAAAAAAAGTTCGTGAAAAAAGACGGCCATTTGATCGTATCAAACTGCACAGTGCTTTCTCATTGAGTCATATACTTAAAAGAATATTAGGACGCATATCGATCGATACAACGCACATCGGTCATTACAACCCTTTAGTTAGGATTACGATATAGCTTCCCACATCATATGTTGTTGTGTGTGAAGAAGATAATAAAAAAGCATCACTTACAAAAACTTTCAAAGAAAATAATCAATAACGAAAGGCTATCGAAATTGGTTGTCATTAAGGTTTCTATGCGCCTTTTCTAAGTATCAGCTACAGAAAGCTGTTTTCCTACGCTGGAGTCCTACTTCTGAACACTGTAGTTGCCCTATGTCATATTAGGTAGGTAGGTAGAGGTGGCTGCCCATCCAAACAAATTTTTGGATGGACTCACTTAGGCCGCATTGGGCCCATTGAGCTACCACAGTTATCCGCTATCCCCTAGTCTCAAAACCACTCGGAGCTCCTGATGAAGCGATTTAGGCTGACAATGTCAATCCTTGACAGTTCCTCCAGATCATCCATGTAGTAAGCACCCAAGTACTTCCTTCTCCTTTGGCAAAGAGCCGGGCATGTACCCAGCAGATGAGGGACAGTCTCAATGCGCCTCGTACCCATAATACAGTGCCCCGTAATAACACCGACAACTACACTGAGCGCGCCTCTTTGGAGTTTAAGTAGACTCATTGTGCGCCCCTCAACTAGGCTTGGCCAGATTTTACGAGCCGTTCCACCCGTCTCCGAGGCCGCCCACCTGTCGTTGACGGAATCGACGATCGCATTATCAATTATGAGCTTGCAGGTCTTCATAGGGATGCCCAGATTCGAGAATTCATTGGAGATATGTCATATAACTACTTAATAATATGAAGCAGTTGAGTACAATTTTATCAGCAATTCTTCCGCTTACACTGCATTCAGAGAGACCTTAGCTGAGGAAACATACATAAATACATAATTGTATTTACGTTGTGTGTACTAACTTTATACATGAGTGGCGGGCCCTGCAGCTTAAAGTCGACTCTGAACGACAGAATTTTCACAAACTTTTCATGCTACTTTTACTCTCAGAGTTTTTGCCAGAAGTCTGCTGAAAGTCAGTCGCCGAAGAAATCATTTTTTCATATTTCATTTTGTTGAAGTTGTCTGATCTGCGGTTTAAACCGTGGCCAATGCACTACCTACTAGACTACGTAGTAAATTCTACAGTCTCCCTTATTCTTTACTTCTGTGCAGAAGTTCAGAATCCTTATGTCTAATAAGCCAATGCACAATCGACTGGACTACGCAGTAAATTCTACAATCTTCCTTATTCTTTTCTTCTGTGCAGAAGTACAGAATCCTTCGTCTCACCAATTTTATCTGTAATCCTTGTATACGAGGAACTTCAGCTATTTAGGTATTGTAGTGAGATCAAGTGCGGAAATAAATTGCTCATCACACTCATTTCCTAATATGTCCATAGTATAGCGTCAAACAAGCGCATTTTTTCCGATTTGGGGGAAAAAATGTTTTCTGATACGAAACTGTTACCAATTCAATTGTCCCACACTGGGAATTTGTGTAATGTAATCGCAAGCAGTTAGAGTTTCTAAAAAAAATTTCTTAAGAATATCGTCCATAAGCCTTTAAGGTCTCATATTACTTTTGATATGTGAATACTATTTTCTGATTTAAATAGCTAGGACGCAAACCGGCAATTCCTATAGCCATCAAATTTAAACAACTTCGTTGTTAGTATAAGAAATATATGAAGATGTTAATGAAAACACGACAACGACAACTTTCAAAGAGAATGATTGTGGTTAAAATGCGGTCAGTTATCAGTGACGATAGACTATTAAAATTGGTTGTCATTAAGGTTTTTATATGCCAAGGCTAAGCACCAGCCATAAAGAGCTCCAGTACAACTGTATTCCTACGCCTGAAGACTGTAGTTGCAATATGTCAGGTCACTGCTTAGCAATATGAAACAGACTATTATGATTTTATCAGCATTTCTTCACTTCAGAGTCCTACGTTTATCTGAGAATAGTTTTATGAAGTTGTTTACTTTTTTCCAATCAAGTTTGACCCCAGACACGTTCTAACAAAAAAGTAAAATATTCTGTAGCTTTCTCTCCTTTTTCATCATTATAACTACTGCAGAAGACATTTTAAGGTACTGCCAGCCCTCGAACCTGTGCGCACAGAGGCCAGTGTTCTCTTATAATTGGTAAGAGGTTGCTGAAATGGACTCTGATTAGGTTGAACACAAATTCCCACGTCGAACTGTATCTCTTCGGTCTCTCTACAGATGGGTTCATTATCCGATTTTTTCTTGACAAAGTTTGTATGTGACTATTTGTTTATGCCTTTGAAGAGTAATGCCAATGTTATGTACGAATTCAATTGCAACCAACCTTTGCAACTGCTTTGACTTTGATGTTACTTTCAGTGTCCAAGTGTAAAGGAAATCTTACGAGGGTAACTGACGAATGCCTCACTATCACCTCCAAAAACGAACGCCTCTCTTCAACAAGCTTCGGAATATCAGACGGTTTTATTTACTTCACTTCGACAGTCTTGTTTAATATATTAAGGAGAGCATTTTATAGATTAGTCAAGGAAACTTCTGTTTAGATATAAAATGCTGTATTATTTATTTTTTCTACATCTTGTTGCCTAATATCTCATGATGCATTATACCATTAAAATTCCAATGTCTCTTCTTATGAAGTGTAGTTCGAAACGCAATTAAGATTATGTATGTTTCAAAAATACTGTCAAAATTATACATAAATACGTACATTACAAGCATTCAGTCAGGATTACGACATAGGTTCTCACACCACTTATGTTGTGTGCGTTAATTTTTATACATGAGTTTTGTATGATATGGGGTTTGAATCGTGGCCTCACGTCTAAGCCAACGCACTATCTACTAGACTACGGCGACTAGGAATAAATTATAACGTATTTCACTCATTAAAAGCTTGCATTTAATTTCGTTTCGTTTAAAAAGCAAATAAAAGCCACAAGTTAAACTCATCTTATATTGCAAATGAGAAAGCTTTTTTCATAAACTTCATGCTTTAAAATTTAAATACAACATCCAACTTCCCTATTAGATATCTGTAAGACCTTTTCTTTTAAATTGATTGGATTTTTTAGCTTTATTTAGAAATACATTTCGTAGTACTCTCTCCCCTTATATGTAGCTTTTTATACTGTTTTAGTAATCTTCTAAAGCAATCATATATTGCCCTGCTCTAAGCCTTTCTTTATTACGAGATTCTATGTTATTTTTCTTTTAGAATGAATTTTTTAAGCTAATTTCACTAATTCTCTCTCTCTTTTTTTACCAACTTCTTCTTCTTCTTTACAAACTATAATGAAAAATAAATCACACTTTTTCTTTAAAACTCTAAAAAAACAAGCTTGTAATGCAATTAAATATCGTAGATCTCTCTACTTATTTGCGAACTAAACCAATAGAAAAATGAAACTTTACTACCACTATCTGAAACTCTAAAGAAACTCTTTAAATAACCAAACAAAAACAAAAAAAAAACTAAAATGATCGTACAAAAACCAAAATAGACATCAAACAACTCACATCACATCTTGCTAACAGGTCTTATCACAAGTTCCCAACGTCAACGGGCAACCAATGTCCAAGAACTACTAATGCACGATCTTAAAGAGCACCAAAAAATATTGGATGAGGGCTTAAAGTCAACCACTTTGATCATAAAAACTCTACGTTCAGCTAATGAGTTCGATGAGGCCATGCGGCGTTTAAGCATGACCTCTCTAGAGGGAACACCAGCCGTAAAGCCTCCCCTTATGTTACGCTCAAATAGTTATCAAGAGTCATCACATTCCCTGGACTATAAGGAATTTGCCGAGAATGATGTGAAAAATATCTACAAATCCACTAGTTTTTCTTCAACCTCCTCCTGGTCCACCATTGATTCTACGCGAAAATGTTCTCAAGATTCACGCAAAACATCCACCGATTCGGGAGCTTCCTGTGCCATTAATGGCTCTACGCCACGCCTTAGTTTTCTGGGCAACGAGCAAATACCGGTTAGTCAACAATTGCAACGTTTAAGACTGATATATGATGCTGCCGCAAATAGGTCTCAGGATGAAGATAGTGCCGATGAAGAGGTCAAAAGCTATTTTAAAGAAAATATTGACAGTGATAGTGGTGGTGGTACACAGGATAGTTCTTCGTATGAAGATGAAAACTGCTTGCAATCCTCCAACAGTTGGAGTCGTTTAAAGGCTAAAAAGACCATATGGAAAATAGATACGGATACTTTAAGTAACATTGGTGTTAAAAGTTTAAAGAGGTCATTGGATAAAACAGGTAATTTTTATGGTTTAAGAACATCTGAAATTAAGAAAAGTAGATCATCTATTTAAGGCTATATTGTAGCTAAGGCATGCCCCTTAAGTGCAGTTGCAAACCTTATAAAGCATTAGCTAATATCATTAAGCCTAGTTCAACTTTATTTTAAAACTAAGCAGTGTTAAATTTAAAAGGTGTCTTAATTTGTTTTAAGCCTAGTTATACATCTTCCTAGTCTAGACAAATACCTCATTGACAATTAGTCATCTCCTGGGTATCTTAAGAATATTCTTTTAAAACTTTTTTCTATTTTTTGCCTAGATCTGCCCAAATCCAATGTAATGAGCATTAAATTACATTCACCGCTAGCCCAAACTGTAGAACAGCCACCGTTAAAAGTAGTGCCACCTTTAGCTAAGCCCAGAACCATAAAATGTAAGGTAAAGCAACATAAATTCAAACAAGACTTGACTCTGTTTTCTCTTCTAGTACAAGAATCTGCAGCTCCTAAGGTACACACCGCCACAACCGTTAAACAGACGCCCTTCAAAAGCAGTCTACCCACAAAAGACTCCTTGAAAATTGTAAAAGAATCCCGTGGAGCCCGTCAACTACGCGAACATGAGTTATCCTATTTTGGAGTACCAGTGTCATCGACGTCGGAAGATGAAAAACCAAAAACGAAATATAATCCGACAACAGCAAGTTTTAGAAATTCACCAAAACGTTCTCTACCCTTAAGAAAACTAAGTGAAGAGTCAACTACCTCCACACTTATAGCCATGGAGAAGGAACAACAACGAGAACAATGGCAATTGGAAAGTGATAAACCCGATCTACTGAAACACAATCCAATTGATATTAAACCAATCGAACGCTCGAGTTTAAAAAAGAAAGCCCAGTTAGATGAGGAAGATGAGCATTTATACGAGAATATAGCCAACGATATAACGCCAGTGTTCAAGGTTAAAGCAGCCACACCGCCCTTGGAGCAATATGATCGTAAAACAGATTTGAAAAGAGATTTTGAGATATTGAATGAAATGAATCAGAACGCTGATCAAACTTTAAAGGTGAGTATATAAAAGGCTAAAGAAAATAAGTCTTTAACTATTTCTCATTTCCATATTTTTATAGGAGCTCTCCGATGAGGCTGCCTTAAAGGATCGGCGCAGACGTTCTCTACAAAGACGTAACTCCAAGCCGCTCGAAACTATCGATGAAAAATCTATAGCCGAGCGCATAAACGATTCCTGCATAGCAGTGAAAATATCTCGCTCTACCTATGCATCTGAAGCAAGGAAATCTTCAAGAAATTCCACGCCATCGCCTTCAGATGCAAAGAGAATCCCCTCATGTGAACGTAGTTCTTCACAATCTTCTGTGGAATGTTGTCCACGAGCCAGATCACGTTCTTTGTCAAGTGAAAAGGAGTACGATGTAACAAAATCGAAAGCAGCTAGAACAACTCATATGGTTAAGCATAAAACGGTTAAACCTGCACAAAGTCGTTCTAGTTCTTTGGACTCACAGAGATCGTCACATTCGCAATACTCTTCCGGTGATGAGCCTCAGCCGCGTAGCTCTAATAGTTTTCGCCGTGAAGATCGCTCAAGGACAAAAACAAAACGTACTACCAGTTCGACGTTAAGTTCTACACGTGAAAAACAACGTGAGGAGAAAACCAACACACGCTCCGCAACCTCTAGCAGACATAATCATAATCATGGTGATACGAAACGTTTATCGAGTACCACGCCTTCTACGACACACCGAGAACGCGTTGAGTGCAAACACGATAATAACGCGGTCAATGCAACGACACGCCATCATAGCAGCAGCTCTGTAGGTCTGCAACGTTCTACGGCCGCCACTAGTAGTGGTAGGCGTCAAAAAGACGACATACGCGACTCTCAACGTATGAAACGCACGTCGGCTTTGGCATCAGGCCGTACAACTACAGAACGTCATGATAAGCAAGTTACACGTTCCTTGCGTGATGACGAAAGAAACAGTTCACAACGTTCGTCGTCTCATCGTTTGGAACGTAACGATAAGGAGAAGGATAAGGAAAAGGATAAGACCACCAGATCATCGAAGGGTAAGTCTTTTTAATCATTTTATAAAGATTTATTTATGAATTAGCATTACTTTGTAGAACTAGAACTTTTGCTTTAGAATTTCAAATATTTAAAATACATTTTCTCTTACAGACATACTGCTATTGGGCCTATTAATAATGGGTGCCACACAGCCTACAAATTTACACAAACGTTTTAGGTTAGAATTGAATAAAAACAAAAGATTTTTGAGTAGTTTTTATAGGAGTTTTATAACAAGAAAACACTTTGAAACAACACTTTTAAATTTCAATTAAGCACCGAAGCACCTAAACACTTAGTAGACTAGTGTAGAAAAATTTTTATTTTCTTTTTAAAATTAAAAAAAATGAATTCAATTAATTTCCTTTTTATTTTACTCCCCTTAGGTCACTCCAGTCGTTCCACATCCCATCAACACCATGAAAGGACCTCCAAACCTGACAAACCTGCAAAAGAAACAAAAACGAAGTCAACGGCTTTAGCAACACATGAAACCAATACGACGTACGTAAAAGTAACGCATTTAGCACAGTCGCAAACCAAACAAAATGATAGTTTAAGCCACATAGTCGGGCATAACGAAACAAATAACGACACAGCATTGTATAGCGATATAGCAGAGTTACAATGCACCGAAACTATGAATAACGATAATAGTAAAATTCCTCCTCCTAAGCCGCCACGTAAAAAACGTAAACAATCTCTTATACCCATAGCCATACCCCAGAAACCCGATAGAGAAGCTCCCTTACCTCCCTTGCCGCCTTTAAATAACGCACAAAGCGCGGCAAATGATTCGCCCACTTATGAGTATAAAATGATAGCAAAAACCATACCTCCTTCCTATTCGAATCAAAGTACCTTGAGAAAAAGTTCTTTGCCTAGGCCAACTAGCCGATTGGCTTTGTTGATTAAGTCTAGGAAACCTTCTCTGAAATATACACAATCCACTTCCTCTTCCTTTGCCTTCCTACCCTATTTACCGGCTAAACGCAATTCGGATGTTAGTCATGTCTACGATAATTATATGTTATATGCAGTGCCATCGGTTATAAATACCAAAGCCTATAAGCAAAATCTGCAAAATGATCATGCTCAGCTATTTGGTCCTCCAACGGGTAAACGTTATTATCCGCATAGCTATGGTGTCGTAGGTGGAGGAGGAGGAGTAGGAGGCATTAACAGCAAGGGTCTTAAACGTAGAACTGTAAGAAGTTCAGTGTCAACGCATCAACCCTTCGGCATATGCACATGTTCATAGTATAGCCATAACGACAAAAGAGAGATTATATAGCCAAGACGACAACCACATTTAAATTAAATAAAATCTCTTAAAAATATACTCGCACTTATGTTTGGCACAACTACCTCATCTCTTTTTTCTCTGCTTCACTAAAATTAAAAAAAATAAAAAAACAACAAATCAAATCACATACACCCCACCAAAACCACCACCACCACAACCACAATCAAACAATTGCACCCTTCTTGTATCTAATAAAAAATAATACGCCATGTTTTACGATATTTTACGTAACGTTACGTATTCAAAATTATACCGTTTCAATTACAAGCACTTGAAATTTCAACAACGGCATCTCATTTTATAAAAACAAACAAACAAAAAAAAATATATTTTTTGGATTTATTTTTACTTTTTTACAGTGTAAGAAATGGCAAATTTTTTTATACTTCTTTTAAAAGTAGTTTTAAACTCTCTTTTGTGGGTAGTAGAGAACTCTGGTTTACTTAAATTTTTGAACTAATTTTAGTTACGTTCAACTCATATAACTTTTCTAATAATTTAACTTCAATTTCTTAACATTACTAAGCTTAAAAAGTACTCCTTTCAAATATCGTAAATTATAATTTTTAAACTACAATTAATACGTTCTTTCTCATCATGTATTCTTAACAGTATTTACATTCAGACAACGCTTTAATTTTCAAATTTCTAGTAACCTCTTCGTATATCGTAAATTTCTCTTACTTAATCTGTAGCCTCTTCGAATATCGTAAATTTCTCTTACTGAATCTATCATATATAACAACCTAATATCTCTTGGATAAAAGCTTGTTTACTTCACTAACCTTAGTTTTTCCTAATTTACCAAATTCTTTATGAATACCGTAAATTTTTAAACCCTTTTTTTCGTTAATTTACAAATGTTCTCCTTTTGCTTTAGTATATCGCTGTAAATCTATAAAGCCTATAATATAGACTTTAAGTAACATTTTTTCTTTTTTAAAGCTTTGTTTCTTTTTAATTTTCTCTTTAACGAATATTTATTCGTAACGAATATCGTAAATTTTATAATATATTTTAAATTTTCCTACTTTTCTTCAATATCGTAAATTTTACTCGTTCAATCTTTCGAATTATAATATTAAATTGCTTCTAATAAGAAAATTTAATTTTTACTTTAATACCGATTTTGTTTTTAGCTTTTCGAAATTCAAATCAATATCGTAAATATTTAATTTTATAATTTTTCCAATTTTTAGTCCTGATTTTATCGGAAATTTTTTCTTAACACCTCATAAATTCGATTAAGTATTGAATGGAATGGAATAATAACTCCAAAATATTATATCAGTTCTATATCTTATATCGTATTGAAATAGCCTCTGGCTTAAGTCAACCTTAGCCATTACTTACCCTAATCATGCCACACCTAACTTCAGTTTCTTATTATTTTTAAGAATTTTAGCACTTAACGTAACTAAATTATTTTTATTAATTTTTACTTGTTATTTATTTTGATAACTTAATTACGATATATTTAGGGTTATAGTACATCGTATACAAAGTTTTAGAAAGTTGGAAATTCTTATAATATAACATCGTTCATATGTATTGGCTACTCTTGATGGAGCACAACCGAAATGTTTAATTTTCCGCTGTGCTTTGTGGCTTATTCACATATACCTTAAGAAAACAATACAAGAAAAAGTATAATCGCTTAAACTCGGTGGCCAGTTCACATTATCGCCACATGCCCTCAAATCTCTCGTGCAGGATATCCAACACAGCATTTGCGGAGTGGCACATATGTGAACTCGATGTGCAGATGGTGTTTATACCATTCAAAACCATTTGGTCATCATCGATCTATAATTCTCAACGCAGAGAGGCATGACCTGCCTAATGTCGTTGTCAAAGAAATACGGAACGATGAACACAGTAAACAGTGATTTTTTCGAGATGCATTAGATGCTCTCATGGATTGGTATTATCCCAAATGCAACAATTTTGATTGTTCACATACACATACACATACTGTTCCAGAACCTATTCGGAGAACACATGTCGTTGTTCATGATCGTTTATCTTTCCTTACAGGGACAGTTGAATTTTTTACGAAAGCAGAACAAAGTCACAATGCAAAATTCACCAAGTTGTTGTGAAAGATCGAGTTCTAATGAGCGACTCGAAAAAATAATCAAATGCACACTCTCACATAGAAATCGTGCTCTTCGTCGACGTACGGATTTCAGTCGATTGTTTACTAGATTCGAAGTCGATTTAGAAGTCGCCGTAGTCTAGCAGGTTCGAGCTCCAGGCCAGACATCAAAATAAAATACCAAACGTATTTCTTTGGCAACTTTCTCTCCGCAGATTTATTTCTTATTTACTCTGAGAGTAAATAAAATTGCCATGAAAAGTTTCTCAAAAATCTGTCGTTCGGAGTCGACTTTAAACTGTAGGTCCCACCACTCATGTATAAAATTAACACACACAAGATAAGTGGTGTGAGAAACTAGGTCGTCATCCTGACTGAAGGGTTGTAATGACCAGTTATGTATGTGTGTGTTACTAGATTCGAGATTTGCAAAGTTGCGAATAGTCCTCTCGGTAGTGCACAATTTGTCATTACAACCCTTAGTCAGGACTACGACCTAACTTCTCACACTACTTATATTATGTGTTAATTTTATATAAGAGTACCAGTGGACCTACAATTTAAAGTCAACTCCGCACTGTAGATTCTTTTTGAGAAACTTTTTCATGGCAATTTTTATTTACTTTCAAAGTTTCTGCCAGAAATCTGCTGAGAGGAAGTTACCGCTGAAATATATTTTTAATATTTCATTTTGTTGTCCGACCTGTGGTTTGAACCGTGGCTCACGTCTAATAAGCCATTAGACTACCTACTAGAGTACAAATGCATGATAAGGCGATATATTGCCCAAAGACATAGAACAACCATTTTATTACATGAGCCCATGGTGATTTGTCAAAACATAGTGAATAAATGACAACTAATTTGACAGATCCGATTCAACAAGATGGCTATTATCAACTGTGAAAAGTTCGGAATTCTCTATTTGAAAACCCGATATAATATGAATTTGTAATTCCTGTTTTCATTTGGGTTGTTTTTAGTTTTAAAAAATTATGGGCAAACAAGAGTAGATATTTACTTTGAGGCTAGTATTAGGGATTTTAAAAAATATTACAAAACTTGTATGAAATTCAAATACTAATTAAAATCACAAAAAAAAACATTAAAAAAATAATTTATTAGCTTTCAAAAAAATCAAGTTTTGTACTCTAATTTGATTAATTTTTTCATTTAAAATCTTTTACTCAAATTTTAACATCATTTAATTCCTTGACATACAGTGAGCGTCAAAAGAAACTGTACACTAAGGATAAAATTCTAACAATCACCAAACTCAACTTTTACCACTTAAGGAGAGTGCCCGAAAAAACTTGACAATATTTCGAAATTTTTTGTAACCTTTTTTTGTTTTTTGTTTCAATTTTAAAAACTGTCAATGAAACAATTTTTAAACAAAAATAACAGTAGTTTATTAATGTATATTTTTTTAATGTACATTTTCTTTTGACGCTCACTCTATACATACTATATGCTAATACTTTCTTCCATAACGTATTTTGTTTATTTTCAACAGACTATGAACATGGTGCTCTAAAATCAATCGCCAAATCGAATTTACTATCGTATATCGTTGTTTAGATTTCTATCATTGTATCTGCGTTGTTGTTCTTACCCCTTTCTCATGTACTATTTCTAGTAGTTTTAATCTTTTTTTAAATTTTATTTTAAAGGTTTAAGTAGTTTGTTTTAATTAAAAAAATAACGTTTGATTTTTATTTAATGACATAAAAAATAATACATTTTTTTTCTTATAATTTACTTACCTAGCTCTAGTAAAAATGCCCCAGCACAACAATATCAACATCCATCACATCACAACTCCAAGGAACGTCATGAACGCCAGCACAGATCGAAACGAGACGAAGAGCAACAGCAAGCAGAACATGTCCATGGCTTAAAATCGGCCATTATTAAGACCACAACGAAATTACGTGATAAGTCACGTTCAAAAAAAGAAAAGAAATGAAAAGAAAAGAAATTTTTTTTTAATTAAATAAAAACAAATTAACTTTAACTAACTTTAAAACACGAAAGAAAAAAATCTCAATTATTTATTTTAATCGATATGTTTATATACATACCTAGAGAAACAAAACATTAATGCAGTTCCTTTGGTTATCTGCCTTCTCAAAAAATTATTTTTTATTTTTAATTAATTTTTTTAACTATTTTAATAAATTAACTCGCACTTATGACTTTGAAAAAGATAACCTTTTAAAATAATGTTTACTGGGTTATCATTTTATTTTAATATTTTTAAAAACGAAAAAACAACAAGCATTAATTTTTAATGTTTTAACTTTTAATGTTTTATTAGATTTATTAACTTTATACATGATACTCATACGATATTATTTCTTTTTATTATTTTTTAATATATTTTAAGAAATTTTTTAAGTTAAAAACAAAAAATAAATTCGAAATTTTGAAAAAAAAAAATATTTTTTGTCTTAAACAGAAAACTATTAGCGTGTTATGGTTGCATAAACATTAAATTGTATTTAAATTATAATAAAATTTGCGTGTATGTGTGTTAATTTCTATAATTTATTTAATAAATATTAATAATAAAAATAAAAGGAATTTAAAAAAAATCTATTTCCACTGTGTGCATTCATAACTTAATTTATCAGCATAACCTTTTAATCAGGATTGCGACCTAGCTTCTCACATTACTAATGGTGTGTACGTTAATTTTATACATGAGTTGCGGGACCCACAGTTTAATATCGAGAAAGAATGACAGACTTTTTGAGAAACATTTCATGGCAATTTTATTTACTCTCAGAGTTTTTGCCAGAAATCTGCTGAGAGGAAGTCGCCAAAAAAATATTTTTTCACATTTCCTTTCGTTGGCGATATTTGACCTGGGTCTTAAACCGTGGGTTCACGTCTAATATGTTTACTTACTTTGAAATATTTCATAGTGTAACTGATCATAAATCTCAACAGAAGTTAATGAAGTAACCTGTAAACTGCATACTCTGTCAACAGTTGCCGTATTTTATGGTATACGGATGGGTAAAGAACGGATTTAGGCGCAAGAGTGGGAGTTCTTAATGCCAGGGTGAAACAATTCAAGCCCATGGAGAAACATGTGAGTATCTTTTAAACAGAAGTCCATGCCATCGAAATACGTGGGTGTCTTTGAAGTAGAAGTCTATACCATCGAAAGATTTGATAAGAGGTTAGACTTCATCTTTTTCTTGATACAATGGTGACATAATGCAAGGCCATGGGAAAACATGTGGGTATCTTTTAAGCAGTAGTCTATGCTAATGAAAGATATGATGATGACATAGACTTTTTCTTCTTCTTGATCCCAGCATTAAATAAAAATATAGGGAAACATGTGGGTATCTTTTAAGCAGAAGTCTATACCATCGAAACACGACGGGTATCTTTTTAGCAGAAGTCTATGCCATGTGTCGCCGTGGTCTAGTAGGTATGTAGTGTTGGCTTATTAGACGAAAAGCCCGGGTTCGTATCCCAGGTCAGCCACCGAAAGGAAATATGAAAAAAAAATATTTCTTCGGCGATTTCCTCTCAGCAGATTTGTGGCAAAATCTCTGAAAGTAAACAAACCTGCCATGAAAAAGTTTCTCAAAAATCTGTCGTTCGGAGTCGACGTTAAACTGTAGGTCCCGCCACTCACGTATAAAATTAACGCACACAACATGAGTGGAGTGAGAAGCTAGGCCGTAATCCTGACTGAAGGGTTGTAATGGCCAATTATATATGTATGTATGTATACCATGTGATGATCACACGTCTTTCGATGTCATTGACTTCTGGCACGGTCTATGCCATCGATGGATGAGTGATCATCACGTGTTTTGATGGACAGGAATGTAAAATAAGCTATTCAGACCGCCATTCGAAGAATCTGCTAACCTTATGAGGCGAAATCAAACATTGTATGTGACTGTCTAAGGAATCTAAATCAGCTAGGTAGGGAAGGTAGGGTTACGTTCTGGTGGGTTCCAGCTAGGTTTGCCACATGCCCTTGATTTCGCCTGAAAAACAAGAATTTTTACAACGTGTTTGGATAACAGAGGCAATAATAATTTCAATTTCCAGTGTTTAATTTGGACATCGTCCGCTAGTTCTACTAGGAAGCTCAATCTCGTAGGTGGGTACGTGCAATATTGCCAGACTCCTCTATTCTTAAACCGTATGGCCATCCATCACACAATCGCGATCCTTACGGACCTTTGTAATTTTGGTAGGCATGCTGAAAGGCTCGGCATTCTAACTAATAACTTCTGCAAAAGCTGTGGGTCTAACGAGGAGGAAAATACTGTCATTCACTTCATGTGTCAGTGCCCTACTCTTGTCATGAAGAGACAGAGATTTTCGACGTCTAATTTTCTCACATCGTTGACTGAGCTGCAATAGCAAGATTTATTTTGAAATCGGGGTGGTTTTCTCTAGGGAATGGTTGTGGTATCACAATGGGCCTAAATGCTGGCGTAAGTGAGACCTCTTTTTTCAAGGGGGTCCGCTGCTTAATCCAACCCAACCTAACCGAAGATATGTTTTCATTACTCCTACCAATTAAGAAATTTAAAAGGAAAGTGATTTTAAATTTGCTTGATGAAGTGATGTTATCCATAAAGATGACAAGTAAATACTGCAGGTTAGGGTAAAATTTCATTCGAGTTTGTCCAATTATAAAATGTTTAAGACAAGAGAATTAGCCTTATCAAAACAAAAAGTTTAAAGTTTTTTAATAGAAAAAAATATTTAAATTTCTAGAATTTCTTTTTCATTTGAAAGAATGCCAAAAAAGATATAAACAGGGCTAAGAGCTTCTTTGCAGATATCATATAAGACACCTGTGTCTATTGACTGAAAGGTATCATCAGAAATATGTATGTACATATATACAGAATATTATCTGTTTAATTTCACTTAAACAGATAACCAGCTAACTGATAAAAAATTAAACAGTATATGAGAAAGCTTTTCTTGTCTAAGCTGTTATCACACTCATTACTGCATAAATATTGTTGAAAAGCTTTTGAAAAAGTAGTGAGAACAGCTTAATTCAATAAATAAATTATTATAAAACATATGCCGTCAAATTGATTATAATACATTCGAAACGAATTTGAAAGACCTTTCGCGTAGGGTCCGGTAGAAAAGCAAGCCAAAATAAATTGAAAATTCCTATGATCTATAATTTAAAACTATTGATCTTTAACTAAATCGTAAAATACATGCTTTAGCCACGATTATCAAATAATTTGTCTAACGCATATTAACGTAAATAGATGCTTACTGTTTTAAATTTATCGTATTGTTAAAGAAAACACTATTTTATTAGTTTAAATTACGTTTAAAATTTAATAATTGATGTAAAGGCATTCATCAGTCCTTATACCTATCCAGTTCTGCAAGTAACGCATACTAACGCATAGTGACGCATACGTATTTAAAGCCATTTTCACGAAAAGTCAACAGAATTTATTGATTCAAATTGGGTTTTAAATAAAATGAAGAGTGCGCATTCTTGTTTAAGTCTTAAAAAGGCATAATATTGAATAAAAAGTATTTTACAGGCGTTTTACTAATATATTTCATATAATTCACATGTCAATTCTAAATATTTTTCGTTTACACGTGTTAATTAAGTTATAGTTTACATATAACTTTTACATTTTCAAGTAAGCAAGTCATAACTAAACTATTATTTAACTAACGGATATAAACGTATAATGACGCATACTTAACTTAACTGAAAAAAACAACATTTATTACTTCAAATTGGTTTCTAAATACAATGAAGAGTGTTAGAACATTCATTGGTTGTTGTACCTATACAACTACTCCAGTAACGCATATTGACGCATAATAACGCATAAGTATTTAAAGCCATTTTCACTAAAAGACTACAGAATTTATGGATTCAAATTGAGTTTTAAATACAACACTGGCGCCCTCATTGTATTTAGAACAATAAAGTGTTTTAGAACATTCATTGGTCCTTGTACCTATTTACACTTACAGTGCGTGCAGAATAGTGAATATAAGCAAGTCCGCAACAGTGTAAATATTACCTGTACTATAGATGCCCAGATAAAAGCTAGGATATGTACAATTGTACATCTATCTCATTGTCCTAACTATAACCTCCGAAGTTTCTCCAGTGCCGTTATTGGAACGGTCTACATTGCCCCGATTATACACGTTAGTTAGCCATTTAAACGGTTTAGAACTTATTCCTTTTGGCTCAAAAAACTCATATAAGATAGTAACTCTGAGTAACTCTGATGTAAAAAATTGGACTTATTTGCCCAAAAACTTACATACATACATAATTGATCATTACAACCCTTCACTCAAGATTACGATCTAGCCACACCACCTATATTGTGTGTGTTAATTTTATACGTGAATGGAGGGATCTACAGTTTAAAGCGACTCCGAACGAGAGATTTTTTGAGAAACTTTTCACGGCAATTTTATTTTCTCTCCTAGTTTTTGCCAGAAATCAGCTGAGAGAAAGTCACAAAAATATTATTTCATATTTGGTTTTGATTTGACCTGGGGTTGGTTCGGTTCCATAGATAGGACTCATGCCTAGTAAGCCAAAACACTATCTACTAGCCTACGGCGACTCCTCAGATTTTCATTACCCCGATTATATCGATACGCATTAGTTTCTGTGTATTATTTACCGTTATTTAAATGGTTTTAACGTTGTTCTTTCTGCCTGAAAAAGCTCATATTAAATGAAGTAATAAGTTGGACTTCTTAGTCCCAAAATGGTCTCTTAATTTTGATGTATATTAAAAGTATTTTAAACAAAAAATTGATTATTTGTCCCCCAAATTTCACTTACCGGACGAATTAAGGGAAAATAAGTTTAAATGTCATCACTTAACGTAGCGTACTTAGTAAATATATAAATTCCCTTGATACGATTTTGATGTGTGAGTAAAGTATAAGGCAATTTTTGTTCTTGGCTTTATAGTTATTGTTGTTGTTGTTGTTGATTTTTGTTTTCTTTTTTTTTATCTACTCACTGTTGTTTTACGTTTCCATGTATTACCTGTGATTAAAATGCGGTAAAATATTGCGGTTTAGTTGATATTTATATGTTGTAACATATAAACGTTAGTTTCTTTACTTTAAAAAATTATAAAACAAACAAAATATATAAAAATATTGTAATATATTTAACAAAAAAAAATATTTATAACATTGCAAACACAGTAATTAGCAAGAAAATTTCATTTGAAAAGTGTAAGTGAAAATAAAAATTACGAATAAAAAGAAAAAGATTTATTACGTAATAAGTTAAAGTAATTAAATTAAATAAAATTAAAATAAAAAATAAATATTTAAATTTTAATTTAAAATATTACAAACACCATATGTAAATATAAAAATTAAAATAGATTTCAGAAAGATTTTGAAAATATTTGCCAATAATTCTAAGAATATTTCTAGAATTTCAAAAAAAATTTACAATTTTTATACCAAATTTATCGCAACAGCTTAACCCCTTTTTCCTATTTCCAATAAAAATGTTATGTATTTAATCGATCACATAAAATTAACACTCGCGCCTCATAATTTCGACATTGAATTTAAAATAAAATTTCATAATATTTTGCCATCCCTAAAGAAATTAATTTGTATTCATAAAATAGTGAGCCTAGCTAGCTTATGCTTTTTTCTAGGCTTGTCAATTTTTCCCTATGGTACTGGTCTACCAATGTGATGAGCAATAATTTTATCATGTCTAGGTTATCGATTAAAAAAAAATAGACGTGAGTCATTTTAAGGTGCAAAAACCAAAGAATAGCAAACAAATATTCAAGGGCTAGTTTAAAATCAGTGATAATATTATAAACAAATAATTTTTAAATGAATTTATTAAAACTAAGAGTGAACCACTATTTCTAAAGTTATCAGTGAAAAAAATTACATAGAGATCAAAGCTGACTAAATATCTTGACTTAATTCCTCGTTACAATACTTTAGTCAGGACAACAACCTAACTTTTTACACAACCCATGTTGTGTGTGTTAATTTTATCCGCATACAACTATTTGCAGGAGCTCCAGTTTAACATCGAATCTGAAAGACAAATTTGAGAAACTATTTGTGGCAATTTTATTTATTCTCAGAGTTTTTGCCAGAAGACTGCTTAGAGGAAATCACTAAAAGATATGCGTTGAAGCACGGGCTCTCTACTAATAAGCTAACACACTACGTACCAGACGTATCAGCGACTTTAAATACAGTACCACTTATTCTTGGTGGTTAAAACAAAAATCTGCAACTGCGTATGCAGTGCCACAATTTTCCACGATAAGGATAGCTATAGCGGTGGAAGGCCCCGTAGTCTAGTAGGTAGTGTGTTGACTTATTAGACGTTAAGCCAGGGTTCAAACCCCAGGTCAGACATGAAAACGAAATAAAAAAAATATTCTTCGGCGACTTCCTCTCAGCAGATTTCTGGCAAAAACTCTGAGAGTAAATAAAACTGCCATGAAAAGTTTCTCAGAAAATCTGTCGTTCGGAATCGACTTTAAACTGTAGGTCCCGCTACTCATGCATAAAATAAACACACACAACATGAGCGGTGTGAGAAGCTAGGCCGTAATCTAAAGGAAACAGTAATGTGGATAATACCCAACCTTGCCTCATGGCAGACTTTACAGATATAGAAGGAAATAATAATAATTCGCTTTCATACTTTCCGCTGTATATAAAACACTGATACTGTGCCTTGATTAGATATACACTTCCTACCCTTAGCTTCCCATAAAAGTTTGTGGGTAATTCTTAATCTTAATAATTTACTTCCTAAGAGTAAGAGATTAAATCGAATTATTTAAAATAGTTCGTCTAATCACATCAGTTAGGCGAACGCATGTCTAACGTATACTAACGTATAATGACGCATCTATCCTACTTAAAGAAGACACCATTTATTGGTTCAAATTACGTTAAAAATTCATTAATTGTTGTTAAGACATTCATTGGTCCTTGTACCTATCCATCTGTTCGAGTAACGCATACTAACACATAATGAAGCATACTTAATTAAATCGATTTTCACTAAAAGACAACAAAATTTATTGTTTCAAATTGCGTTTTAAGTACAATGAAGACCGCACGTTCTTGTTTAAGCCTTAAAAGTACATAATATTGAAAAAAAAAGCATTTCAAAGGTGTTTAACTAATATATTTCATACAATTCGCATATCAATTCTAAATATTTTTTACTTTCACATGTTAATTTAGTTATAGTTTACTCTTAACTTTTACATTTTCAAGTAAACGAATCATAACTTTTTCAAGTCATAACTATACAATAATTCAACTAACGCATATAAACGTATAATAACGCAGACTTAACTTAACTGAATAAAAGCAACATTTATTAGTTCAAATAGGTTTCTAAATACAATGGAGAGTGTTAGAACATTCATTGGTCTTTTACCTATCCAACTATTCCAGTAACGCATATTAACGCATATTGACGCATACGTATTTAAAGTCATTTTCACTAAAAAAAAAACACCATAATTCATTGGATAAAATTGAGTTTTAAATTTTATACAGGCGGCCTCACTTAAACGAATATAGAAATTAAAATTTTAGCTGTGTTTAATAGTTCAGTAGTATTTTACTATTTAGTACAAATCATATGTCAAAGCTGAATATCTTTTCACTCTCACCTGTTGATATAAGAAATAATGCTGTATTATCAGCTTAATTATTCTCTTTGGTTTTACACATAATTAGCTATTGACACATGATAGTTTTCTGTGACGCATACTTTTGTTTAAGCCCATCCCATTAAAATTAAACAAATTCATGTTTTTCTATTTAAATTAAAATGTTTTGGCTGGGCTTGTGTGCATATAATATTCTTCTTTGATAAACATTGTTTTACAAAAACATTAATAGAAATTCGCATACTGACGCTTGGTAACGCATTATGAGACAAAAAAATTTACTACAAAATCGAGAAATTTTTTAAGAGTGGTATACCTATTTTTGTCACCAACTGTATAATTGCAATACAAAAGAAATGACAAAATAAATCAATAAAAATCATTATCCTCAATGCCTTTCTTAAAGGTCACATGTGATTTGCGGTACATTTTCGAAAAGTTTCATTTTTGTTATTCTAGAACTTCTAGAAATTGACACGCAAATGACAAATTATTATTAAAAGCAACTAAAAGTGGCGACAGTAATATACAAAAAATACTTAATTATTCAAATTAAATATTATTGTAAGTAGTTAATAGCAACAAAAACAAATATTTTTAACAGAGATAGTGAAAAGAGTGATAAAATATTAACATGCTGAGGGGATAGCTTTTACCCCAAAGGGGGAAAGTACCAAGTAAACTATCAATGAATTGAATTACTAACATGTAGCCCCCCTATTTAGTTGACTGATTGGTTGGTCTTTAAAAGTGCAATGTCAAAAATGTATTTTTTTTGTTGTTAAGTACAAATGTTCTGGTTAGAAATGAAATATTATTTCATTCATATGGCTGCCGTTGCTGGCTTTACAGTATCTCATTCGATCGGACCAGTTTTCGTGCACTTTTTCGAGTGCATGGGGTCGTATATCGGCAATGACATCACAATTGGTGGCCTTCAAATGTTCAATTATCTCTGGTTTTGTAAAAACAAAACTTCTCTTTAACGACGCCCCACAACTGTGTCAAATCGCAGCTTATTGGAGGCCATCACCAGACATACATAATTGGTCATTACAACCCTTTAGTCAGGATGACGACCTAGCATCTCACACCACTCATGTTGTGTGTGTTAATTTTATGCATGAGTAGCGGGACCTACAGTTTAAAGTCGACTTCGAACGACAGATTTTTGAGAAACTTTAAATGAGAATTTTATTTACTCTCAGAGCTTTAGCCAGAAATCTGCTGAGAAGAAGTCACCGAAGAAGTATTTTTTATTTTGTTAGAGATGTCTGACCTGTTGTTTTATCCGAGGACTCACGTCTAATAAGCCAACACACTACCTGCTTGACCACGGCGACTTCATCACCATTTGGACTAATTAAACTACCATCAAACTTTTGACACAATAAATCGATTGCGGCAAGGTATGTGTGGCAAGTTGCACCATCCTGTTGAAACCCGAAACATCGTTCACACCAATATCATGAAGAGCGGGTCCAAAAAAATCTATCATGATGCGATAGGTATCTCCATTGACCGTAATGGTTATGCCGTCCTCATTTTCAAAGAAATATGGGCCAATGATGCCTTTGCTCGACAAACCGCACCAAACAGTCACTCGTAATAGATGGATTGGCTTCTGTAAGATCATGTGTGGGTTTTCTAAGGTCCAAATATGGCTTATTAACGTACCCACCAAGATGACAACGAGTTTCACGCGAAAAGATGTTTTTTTGTTCGCAAAATCATCGTGCAGTTTCTCGTTGGCCCATCTAGCGAAGCGAAAATGAAGCGGATCGTCATGCGGCTTCAAGTCTTGAACCAATTAAACTTTGTAAAAGGTCATACAGAAATCTTTTACAAAAATTCGGCGTAAGCTGGTGCGTGAAATAGTCGAGTTAGTAAGTTGATGGATTCTCACGCACACCCTCAGCTACAGCTTCGATATTTTCGGATGTACGCACTGTACAAGCACGCTCACGTCTTGGCGCATCAACAATGCAACCAGTTTCACGAACTTTGTCAATAAACTTGTGTATGCCAGGCACTGTTGGTCCTTCTCTGTGACCAAATTTTGTATGACATTTTCGTGTAATTTCCGACCAATTGCCTTTGTTTTGGAAGTCAATTGAATTTTGTGACAAAACAGAATGTCATAAGTATTGCCAGATTCCAAATAACCGATGGTTCAAATTTAAACTGATAGATGTCCCACCCTATGTAGTATATGTACACTTTTTTTAAAAAAGGTACCAAAAAGAAATTTTTACTTTTAAAAATAAATTAAAATCCTTTCAACATGTTAAGACAAATTTATAAGTTATTTAGTGCCATATTTTTATAGTTTAAAAAGTACTAATTATATTCAAAAAGTACCATAAGACAAAAAGTACTTTACTAATTTTCAATAAATATTATATTTTCATCACGCAGACAATACTTATATATTTTTTATACAAAATTTTAATTAATTTCTTTATATTTTCATTACTTTTTTTCTTTTTTCCAATTAATCTTTATTATTCTATAAGACGCTACAATTTCACAATATCTTGTTAATAAAAATAGATAAGAAATGCTCTCTTGACAGTTCTCTTACCCTTTTGCCAATATTGTTTGATTATAGAAAATATTGGTCAATAGCACCTGTAATATATTTACAACAAAAATATGTATATATTTTTTTATAAAAATATTGTTGTTGTTGTTGTTATATTTTGTGTTTACATATAATAAATAATGTATGTAAGTATTTATTTATGTATGTGTGAATTTGAAACACTTGTGTTAATAAATCGTACAGTAAATAAATACGAAAAAAACAATAAGCCAAGAACAGAAAAAAAATAAAAATAAAAACAAAAACATACGCAATGAAAACAAAGAAAGATTGTTAAATATCAGAATAACGGGAAAAAATTATTTTAATTAAATGGTTATTGAAATAAAAGTATGTATTTGAAAACACTTAGAAATTAGTAAACAATAATAGAAGCAATTATTAAAACCGTAAAATCGGTATTACATAGGCCTCTAAAACAAACTAGCAACAGAATGTTTGTCCTGATACATCCTTTAGCAGTGTGGCAATTGAACTGTAACGAGCATGAACCGTCGAGAATCGGGATTATGTTTCAAATCACCACTTCTTTAAACTCCGTTAAAAAAATGGTGATGTTTTTCGGCAATTACCGCTAACACACTCAGTGAACTGATATGAAATCGATAAATCATTATTCGATTATCCTTTTCCATACTTCACTTAACTGAAAGAAAACAACATTTATTAGTACAAATTGATTTCAAAATACAAGGAAAAGAGTTAGAACATTCGTTAACCCTTATACCTATCCAACTATTCTATTAACGCATACTAACGCATAATGACGCATACGTATTTAAAGCCATTTTCACTATAAGACAACAGAATTTATTGTTTTAAATTGAATTTTAATAGCGTCCTCACTCAAAGCTTAATAACACAAACGAAATTAACATCTTAGCTGTGTTGAATATTATGTCAAATCAAATCGTATGTTGAAACTGAATATCTTTCAGTTTCGAATCTTAATCGGTTAGAAAATATTCATTGAGTTCTTTTGTTAAAAAAGCCATCAAAAATATATTTTTTTTTTAATTTAACTTTACATTTACAAGTTGTGTGGATACTCTGCACTAAACAGTCTATATCTGGTAAGTTACATAGTGAAAGTGAGCAACGCCTTAGAATAAACCGTAGATTTCGGCTCGAGTGTTCAGCATTTAACTTTTCCGAAGTGTACTTCAAACAGGATTAAATACAGCAGCATGATAACAACCCTTCAAAGGTTTGAAGGTTCACAGGTACCAAACTAGAAGTTGAAAATGTCCGGTTAATTTATTATACGTTCGTCCACCATGTCTGCCACCTAGGCTCAAGACACTCCTGGAAGTGCTATCATCCTAACACTTCCACTTGCAAGATCAGAGCAAGAAATGCAATCATTCACAAGGAGGGGAAGTCCCGTCTTGGCCGTAAATGCGATACTGCGACGTATCACCTCCAGGTCAAAGGGTGCTATCCCAGAGAGGACCTGCACTGCGTCTGTTGACACTCTACGACATACTGGTATACATGGCAAGAGAGCAATTCTTTGACAAGTAAGAATCTTCCGTCTGCCAACAACAGTCATCAGCCGATATCTGTATCCGGCGAACTGCAGAAATAACCTAATCAGCCATTTCCAGCATTTTAAGAAATTTGGAAATCACCGCAAAATTTTAGAAGGTTCGATTCTGGGAAATACATACCTACCATTCGATATGTAAAATATATTAAAAGCATTCAAGTGGAATATATGTAGTTTTGAAGAGAAATCTATGGCAAAGAACAAACGAAGCACCAATCCACAATGAAATTTTAATTGACACCAGAATAGTATCTCCGAGATAATGTTTGATTGGAATATTTAAAGTATCAAAAGGCAAGAAAGACCTCCCTAAACAGGATTATTAGAATTCGAACTGGGTTTACCATCAATTATGTCTTGTGTCAACTCGGTTAAGCTATCGTTTTGGTAGCCTCCAGTCAAAATTACCTCTAGAAATAGGTCGATTTTTTGGAATATATTACGTTTTCAAAAACGTTCAGTTGAAAACTCTGATTAGATGGTTTTAAAATGTAATATTCGTGGTATTAAGCATATCAGTTAACAGCTTGAAAGGTGATAATTTAAACTTCAATTTGTTAGAAAATATTATTGAAATTATTATGGTGAAATAAGAGCGATATGTTTAACATTTCCAATCATTCAATCGCCAAAGAAAAATAATGAAAGCATAGAGAATATTGAGAAAGAACGGCACATAAGACTACTATACATACACCATCAGACAGTAAGAAACCATTTGAAGAAATCTTGATGAAAAAGAAATCTGGGTGTGAGTGCCCCATGAATTAACTGTTAAATACTGGAACGAAATCAAACCATTTATGAAGGGTATGATTACAGATAATGAGAAGTATGCCAAGTTTATGAGAAAATAATCTTGGACAAAGCAAAGTTAAACTTCGCAGACATCATGTTATGTAATGGGTGACTTTTTAGAAGCTATCGGAAAATTGTTCAAAAAAAAAAACACATAAAATTCAGAAAAATGCATGAAATCTTTATTTGAATCGATAGTACGGTCCATATAATTTAATGTTTGAAGATTATTTCATGCAAATGTTGACATTTCGGCCGGTATCTCACGAATAAATGCTTCAATGCGTCAATTGAAGCGGGCTTGTCTGTATAGACATGAGCTTTAACATAGCCCCACAAAAAATAGTCTAAAGGCGTTAAATCGCACGACCTATGCGGCCAATTGATCGGTCCCGAACGTGAAACAAAATGTCTTGTTGAAACCACATGTCATGCAAGTCAAGCTCTTGTATTTTGGGCAAAAAAAAGTTGGATATCATATCACGGTAGCGCTCACCATTTACAGTTACGTTACGATTCGCAGCATCTTTGAAGAAGTACGGTCCAATGATGCCACCAGCCCATAAACCGCACCAAACTGTGACATTTTCTGGATGCATTGGTAGCTTTTGTAATGCTTCTGGCTGATCTTCACTCCAAAATCGACAATTCTGCTTATTTACGTATCCATTGAGCCAAAAATGAGCTTCGTCGCTGAACACAATTTTTCGATAAGGAAGTGGCTCTTCGGCCAACTTTCCAAGAGCCCATTCACCAAAAATTCAGCGTTGCGGTAGGTCGTTCGGCTTCAATTCTTGCACCAGCTGTATTTTGAAAGACTTCACACCTAAATCCTTCCGCAAAATTTTCCACGTTGTTGAGTAACAGAGGCCCAATTGCTGCGAACGATAATTGATTGTCATCATTAACACTGGCCGATACAGCTGCGATATTTTCTTCAGTTCGCACTCTATGTAAACGTGTTGGTGGTTTATGTCCAACAATGTAAATTTGGTGCGAAATTTAGTCACAATAGCCCGAATAGCCGCTTCAGTGGGTCGATTAAACTGACCATAAAATGGAAGAAATGGATGATAATAAAATTCAATGATTTGCAAGCGTTGTTCGTGTGTAAGACGATTCATGGTTAAATTATAGACCAAACTGAAGATGTTTGACAGCGAAACAAAACACAAAAAGTGCGTGAGCTGTTTAAACCAGCGTTGCCAAAAAGATAATTGCTAAAAAATCACCCGTTATTTGGCTATGTTAAGCTTCTACAAAATTTTCAATCGATTGATTCTTACAACTACTATTAATGATTATTGAGATGGATGCAATTATTGCCCTCGAAACAGCTGAAATTGATTTACAGAAAAGGTGTTGTGTTCCATCAACCATGACCCGGCAGAAACTGAAAAAGCTTGGTCGGGATGTTTTAATGTATCCAGCAAAACACAACTGCATCAGTTGTTTACTTAGAACATACAGAAGTAATATACTGATATTATAAAAACTTTTCACCAAAAGTGGCAAAATATCATCAATCATAACGGTAAATATTTGGTTTAATAAAGCTATTTTGGAAATATATGGGAAAAAGGCTTTTCGTACACCAATACTTTTTTCGTTATCCCATGTAGCACGCATACGTCTTCTTCAAAAATAATTTTATCTGCAGTGTTTAGCTACATATATTACTTTAACGACATTTTCGTTAATTCCCAATTCAGAGTTTCGCAGTGCTCTTCCGATGTTTAAAAATGTAGCATGTTTCTCTGAACTGTTTTTAACTTGTATTCTTTAGTACTTTCAAATACTTTTTTTTTTGTGAATGAATGATACTGCTTACCACAATGGATTTATTTTTACTACATCTTACAATTAAAATACAAAAAAAAAATTGTAAATTGTGTCTACCTTTTATTTTATTTCACTCATTTCAAATTTTAAATGCTACAATACTTTGCTTAAAAACAAAGAACTTTATTAAACGCAATCTAATCAGTTCACTACTAGTAATAAATCAAAAATTTCTAGTCGATTAAATTAAAAGCACAATAATTTTCATTTTCAGTATTGTATTCTTGTATTTAAAATAAGTTACTCCCTTATTCCATATCCATAATATCCTTATCCCATAATCCATTTAAATGCTAACATTACCAATTGTAGGGTAACTGAAGAAAGCTTTTATAATTTTCATGTTCAAATCGAACTGCTCAGTGTTTGGCCATCAATATTCTTTTTTGTTTAAATATTAACTCGGAAAAAAATGGTAATAAATTTTAGATAAGACAAGAATAATACTCGTATAACGATAGATTATAAAGTTTTTGGAGTATACGGTAGACAATACTGGCTAAAACTCTGTGGGTATTTGGTTCGTAGTTATTTTAGTAAAAACATTTAAAAGTATTAGACATCAGAGGAACTTATTTTATTTTTAAATAATAGTTTATAAAAGTAATTATTTTAATTTCAAAAAGATATTTTTATTTACAATACAAATTAAAAATGTGTCTCTTTGTTTATATTTGCAGATTGAAATTTTGAAGCCGTTTTATTAAGTATTCTCAACAAAATGTCACTACTGACGGGCAGTGCAAATTGCATTAAATATGTTTTATTTGCTTTTAATTTAGTATTTATGGTAAGTATATATTAAAAAATTAAAACAAATACATTTCATGGAACAGAAACAGATTCACTTCGTTCATATCATCACTCCGTTCGTATCATCACTTCGTTCGTATCATGTTGTGTGTAAAAATTGCGTTACTGACTGACTGTTGGTCAGTAAAATACAGTCCAAATGTATCAAGCAGTACCCTTTAATGGTACATAATTGATGATTGCAAACTTTCAGTCAGGATTACAAACTAGCTGCTCACACCACTTATGTAGCGTGTGTTTATTTTATACATCAGTAGCGGAAGCTACCGTTTAAAGCCGACTCCGAACGACAGATTTTCTAAGAAACTTTTCATGGCAATTTTTATTTACACTCAGAGCTTTTGCCAGAAATCTGCTGAGAGGAAGTCCCCTAAGGAATATGATTTCTTATTTCAGTATGTTGCAGATGTCTGACCTGGGGTGTTAGGTACGCTGTAATGCCTCCTATAAACCTATTGCACTCACAAACTTCAGGATACTGCTCGGTGTCAACAGTAACAATTCAGCACCCACCATTTAATATGCACCCCGGTGTTCAATTCTGCAATGCATTACACAGATTCATTCTTATCATCACATTGGACTCAAAGCGATCAGTATTCTGAACACATTTAAAGGCCGCTTACCAATCTCGGTTTATTCCTAGATATTGTGATGCATGACTTAAATCTTCTTCTACTGTAATTACCCGGCAAAAGTTTATCTACAAAACTATTTACCCTTCTCGCAAACTCATCTATCTACTCATGATCGTAACCTGGGACTCCTCTACCTAATTGGATCAGCTATTCCCGACAGTTCTATACTATTTACGAGTAATTCTCCCAAGAGCCGAGTGCTCGCAAGGTGGACTGACTAACAGATAATATTGTTATGCTCCGTTCTTGGTACTTTCTGTTCAAGTTGGTAGACAGCAACAACTTCAGCAATGCACACAGAAATGTGCTGAGAGGAAGCAGCCGAAGAATTATTTTTCCATATTTTCGTTGTGATGTCTGACCTGAGATTTTAACCGTGGCATTACGTCTAATAAGCCAACACGCTACCTACTAGACTACGGCGACTACATTTCAGCTTAAGACTTCAGCCATGGGCTCACAATATTTCATTCTGTTTCCCAAAATTCTGATTATAGTAGATATTAACGGGTGATTTTTTAATCGTTTAAATTTAAAAATAAGAGGAATATTTGAGTAGATAAACGAATGTCTGACTCTTATTTTTTACAAGTGGTGGCATATTAATGCTTTCTGTTTATGCGTCATAGGTGGCTCATCCATGTACTCCGAATTTTGCATAATTTTCCATGCTTTACCGCAGGTATCTCAATAGCGGCAGTTGTAATGTTGACTGCCAGGTTTCGAATCATAACAGAGTTGTCCCTGTATGCTAAAAAATTTCATGTATACCCAGAAAATGAAGCCGCCGTATTAGGTAGTGTGTTGTAGGTAGTATGAGGCCACGGTTCAAACCCTAGATCAGACGTCTCCAGCAAAACGAAATATTTCTTGGGCGACTGTCTCTCAGTAGATTTCTAGCAAAAACTCTGAGAGTAAATAAAATTGCCATGAAAAAGTTTCTCAAAAATCTGTCGCTCGGAGTCGATTGGATAAAATTAACACACACAACATACATGGTGTGAGAAACTAGATTGTAATCCTGACCAATTATGTGTGTATATGTATGTAAAGTGAATATGGTGCGAAATCTGGTTACAACAGTTCGAATAGCCTGTTCGGTAGATCACTTATGACGGCCTGAGTTTTGGATAAATTTTGGAGTAATGCATGGTTTCATTCTAAATACAAATCTATTCTCTATTCTCTCTATTTGTCAATATGTTAATCTATTTACGACTCCTGATTATAAATCTTCAAACTTTTGTCAACAAATTTTAATAAAATGACTCATATTTGTAATGTAAACATTATTTTGAAAAAAAAGAGCGATTAAACTGACGTTAATCACTTTTGCCACTCATCGATGTTTAGACTTTATCGCTGTTATCGAAAATCGTTGAATTTTTAATTGTTAAACAATTGTGAGTGAGTCATTTTCAAAAGTTTATTTACTTTAACAACTGAACAAAGTTTTTCACATGAACTCTACAACCCCCAATTGTTTCTATTTTGTTTTTGTTCTTGTATTTTTGAAAATATGTTTTCGTTTCATTTCAAATCAAAATTCTAAAAAAAGAGTGCAAAGGACTTAAAAAGTATTTTGTTTTCATTAAAGACACATGTTCTTTTGATAACAAAAGCATTTTTTAATAACATTTTTTCTAACAATAATTCAAATTTTAAGCTTTTTGGGGTTACCTAAGCGCAAAAGATACTGTTTATCAAAGTATTTCAAAAAAAGAAAAATAAATTAAAAATGTACCATAATTTATTGGTAGCACTGCAACAAGCTGACTAAAATTACTAGGTTTTCTTTAATTTTTCATTCAATATTAGTCGTAATGGGAAATTTTTTAACCACATGAAAATATATTTCTACCATTTTCACTTCATTTTTATCTTTATCGTACTATCGATAACAATGGTTTCACATGAAAATGTCAAACTAAATTGACATTTCCGTTAAGTAAGGCTTAACAAGTTATCATGCATCGTTTAACACCAGAACAATGCATCCAAATTGTGAAAATTTATTTGAAAAATATAAAGTCTCTCCACCAAGTTCTAAGAGCACTTCATCTGTTTTACGTTCAATATAATCGGCCTATATTAGTGGGGACTTAAATGATCACACAAATCGTATGACACGTCAAGTTTTTGTATAGAAGAGAGTGGATAGTATCATGTAATTAAAGTGTACGACATTGAGATAAAATACGGATAGTATTTGGAAGTCGTACAGCTGTCTTCGCCTATGGAAATTTTTGACAGAGGCAACTACCACTTTTTTACAAAGAGCACTGATGCGTAATAATTAGCAAAAAGGCGGTGTCAAATCGGAACGATTCCTAATTCAGGATTCGACCTGAATTTATTGGATCTGGAATGCATTCATTTTGCTTTGTTTGTGGTATTTCACTACTGTGAAAACAAAAAAATTTGTGGGTAATTTTTACTCTCCTTTTGCTCTTTGAAATACGAGTGAAATTCTGTAATATTTTCCCGATGCTTCACCTACGTAAAGCCTTATCATGTAAATTGACCTTTAGCAAGCAATTAATACTATTATATGTATACAAACATACATAATTGGTCATTACAACTCTTCAGTCAGGATTACAAACTAGTTTCTCACAGCAGTTATGTTGTGTGTGTTTATTTTATACATGAGGTGGAGGACCTACAGTTTAAAGTCGCTTCCGAACGTCAGTTTTTTTCTGAGACATTTTCATGTCAATTTATTATTTACTCTCAGAGTATTTGCCAGAAATTTGCTGAGAAGATGTTGGCGAAGAGGTATTTTTACATATTTCGTTTGGAGATGTCTGACCCAGGGTTTGAACCAAGGCCTCATGTCTAATAAGCCAGCGGGACCTACAGTTTAAGAACGATTCCGAACGACAGATTTTTGAGAAACTTTTCATGACAATTTTATTTACTCTGCGGGTTTTGCCAGAAACTGCCTGCTGATGGGCAGTCACTGAAGAAATATTTTTTCGTATTTCGTTTTGGTGGAGATGTCTGACGTGGGGTATTTGAACCGTAGCCTCACCTCTAATAAGCCAACACACTTCATTTTACTACATAAACTTTTTGATATACAAGGACAAGCCAGTTACAATTCGAACCCTGGCAGTCAACATTACCGCACCACATTACTGGTGCGGAAAAACATACAATAGGTTGCCAAATTGGGAGCTAATGTGTGAATCACCTTTGACGCAATAACTTATCACAAAGAATAACGAGCGTTATTGAGCCATGTTGACTGAATTTTTATTTCTAAAAGTCTATCAACAACAATTGATTTCAACAAGACGGCATAACTTGCTATACAACGTTTAACAATCGTTTGTTGACAACGTTCCTTGCAGAAGGGATGCTATTCACCACCCATTATTCGTGGTATTGAACACCTTTAGGTTACTTTTTATGAGACTATGATAGGAAATTGGTTTATGCTGACGAAACCAATATAACAGACTCAACTACTGTCTTACGCCCACATTTGTTGAAAAAAGTGATCAAAATTTGGGACGATCGAGTGAACACGTAGCCGTAGGCGTACATATGCCATACACATATTGATACAGTATAAACCATAAGTAATCTACCAGATTATAATAAAAAATTTCAATTCAACAATATTACTGACAAGTATTATCATTTGAAGTCTTCAATTTAGGGCCACGCCCACTATTTTATTTTCATTTTATTTGTTTTCAATTTTGTTCTTCTTTTTTGATTATTACAGCTCACTGGCATCATTTTAATTGCTGTTGGCGTGGGTGTAGCAGCCGTATATACGGAATATGAAATATTTTTAGTATCGAAATTTTTCTCAATACCCACTTTCCTTATTGTTATCGGCTCCTTTATTATTGTCTTTGCCTTCTTCGGTTGCTGGGGTGCTTTGAAGGAAAATTATTGTTTGATTTTAACCTTCTCCGTAATGTTGGGCTTAATTTTCATATTGGAATTGGCTGCTGGCATAAGTGGTTATGTTTTACGATCTGATGCTGAAGGTTTAATAAAAAGTACACTAAGCTCTTCTATGAAGGAATACAATACTATCAAACCGAATGATGTTACATCATTGTGGGATTCTGTACAAAGAAGTGTAAGTGTAATAACGAATGTAATTTTAATGAAAAAAGACAAAAGAACAATGTATCTTTTCGTAGTTCACTTGTTGCGGTGTAGTAAACTTTAAGGATTGGGAGCCCTATTATAAGGAAGATTTGCCTTTATCGTGTTGCAGAATTCCCAATGGTGTTGTGGGTAATTTCAGCTGTACCGTTCATAATGAAGATATTAATCGTTACTCTTTTGGTTGTCTAACGGAATTCTCCAACTTTATTGCTGCTCATGCCGTTAGCTTGGGTGCTGCTGGTATTGTTATAGCCGTTATACAGGTTTGTTATGAAGTTTTTTTTTATATATTTGTACAGTTCCTAACTTTATGTCATTATTTCAGTTCTTTGGCGTTCTATTTGCCTGCTATATTGCCCGAGAAATTAAGATTCGTAATGGCATTACTGGTTTCACGGGTTAAGTTTTCGTTTTACGATTACTGCCCGCAGCACTTTGAAATTATTTAGTCATTTTTTTATTTTGTTTTGTTTTTGTTTTTTTTTTAAGTTTTATAAAAGTTCTGTTTTTTAATTTATTTATGACAATGTATTGCAAAATATTTTTGTAAATGCTTCGGAAAATAAAGAAAATAAACATTGAATAACAGTTTTAGTCTGTTGTAAATCATTTATAGTCTTCTTTGTTTGCTAGTACGTGGAAATTTTTACGTAGTGATCTTGGCAACCGTTTGCGTTGCATTTATTTGCTTGTTGGACTCATTTGAAACTGGCCGAAAGTGAGCATTTTTAAAAAGGAATTTTGTTAAGGTCTGAATTGCTATACTAACATAGCCATATTGACTGCATTTTTGTTTCCAAATGTTTATCAACCACATTTGGTTTCAACAAGACGGCACAACTAGTCATACAATGTGCTTAACAATCGACTTATTTCAAAATCAATTTGTTAATAACGTTCTTTGCAGAAAGCATCCCGTTTACTGCCCACCATTCGTGGGATTTAACGCCTAATCACTCAGGGTAGGTTAGGTCGCAGTGGTAGCTCTGATATCAAAAAGCTCAATTGAGCACACATAGCGGCCCGTTGTGATGCCACAGGTGATCGCAGTCTCTGTACTGACCAAGTTCTACCAAAACCAGGGAAAGGGAAGAACTTGGTTAGCGCAAGGGCTGCACATCAAAAGCACGATTATCCTACGCTAGAAAATCAGCCAGAAAGTTTGATAAATGAAGCTATATCCTTGACATCAATAACTCCGTCAAGCTGACAAGAAATGGAGAGCCAAATAACCAATATCTGCATCTCGCAAGAGATGGGCACTAACAAAGAAAGTGGATAACAGTCTCCTCTTCCTCAGCGGATCTGCACCCACGGCAAAAGTCGTTAAATGGGAGCCGCATCCTTTCCGCGTGTCTACCCATAACACAATTACCTGTAAGCATGGAAACTGTGATTGGGATGATGCCACGACCAAGTCCAAGTAACTGGTTGGTACGCCTTCTATCCATCAAGGGCCAGGTGAGTCTAGCGGTGGAGCAGGACTCTTCATTCACCCAGAATAGGTTGGCGTCTCGAAAGAATTTCCGCGCTGTGGCCAACTTGATCGAGGCAAGTGGCATACCCAAGTCGATTGAAGAGGGTTCCGGAAGGAGTGCACTAACTCTGACGAGCTCGTCGGCCCTGTAGTTTACCGTGATGTTACTGTGCCCGTGGGCCCAGACCAGTGAGACACTAAAGCGCCCAGAAAGAAGGTCAAGACAGCGACGACATTCCCTAACGATCCTGGAGTTATTCACAACACTTGACATAGATCTTATGACGGTCTGACTGTCAGCGAAGACCGAAACGCGGGTAAAAATAGCGGCGTTGACGAGGATCTATTGAGCGGCCCGGTAAACGGCAACGCCTCTAGATTAATTCAGTTTCTTTTATTTTTTATTATTAAATGAGAAAGTTTAACACGCTATTCTAATTCAGTTTCTTCTAACAGATATTTATTGAGCATCTCATATACAGTCAACCCTCCTATAACGCGGTGAGTGAGTACGTCGTTGTATGGAAACCGCACTATAAGAAACTCGAAATTATTACAAATTACAACATTCGTAACGCGTTATATGGAGACCAAGACAAAATAAATTATAATTTATTTTTATTGAATTAAAGAGTGCAAATAAGGAATGATAAAAAAATGAAACAAAAACTAAACTAAAAGACTGTTTTCCAACAAAAAAAGGAAAGACTTTTGTAAAATTATGTAATTTTTTAACATTCATTCTCACTGTCAGATATGAGTTGCAGAAAATTTTTAGAAAGACATGGTTGCCAACAAAACATTTGTACTGTGAAAGAGCTCTGAGATAACTGAAACCGATGTTGTATTATATACGTCGCAGTTGGTTCCAAAAACAGGCGACGTAAATCGAAACGACGTAAATCGAATTTCATATTGTTCATACTACAAACTAGTATGTTTTTAACAAGTAACTTGAAAAAATTACAGTAATCCCAATCGCAGTTGGTTCCAAAAAAAGTGATGTAAATCGAATGATGACGCAAATTGAAGTTAGAGGGAACAAAAAATTTGACGACGTAAATCGAAACAACGTTAATCGAGGCGACGTAAATCGAAGGATTACTGTAAACATGTTGTTTATATATCTCGGATGTGCTCTTACGTCGAAAATAAAACTGAGGAGGGCTGTAGCAATTTCAGTCCCGCGTTATATGGATACTGCGTTCTGAGAGCACCGTGTTATATGAGGGTTGACTGTACTATGTATATGTTAAAGTTTATTGACTTAAGTCCATGGAGCATGATGGCCTTTACTGTGCAGTAAAATACTTCAAAGTTTTAAAAGATTTTAACTTTCTCTAACTTCATTGGATCGAAGCACTTGTATGCTCCTTTCGACAATTGAAAAAAGATCCTGGTCACATTGAATTTTCATGTTCAGAACATCAAAAACTGCAGTCAGAGTTACAATTGATATAATATGACTGCTGCACATGTGTGTCAATAAACAACATTTTCCGTAAATTAAAATCGATTTCGATCCAGATGTAAATGTGTCCTTCATATCAAGCCTTTTCGCCTCAATCTCCAAAACACGGCTGTCATCTGCAAAAGAGTAGATAGGGTTGGAATTTTGCCTTCGAAAGTTCTCAATTCAGGTTCATATAATTGCCGTTTGGCATGTGGTACAGCCATTTTTAAACTACCCTTAAGCCGTCTGTTTTTAGATTTCATACTCTACTATTGCTTGTAAATTATTCCGGAATTTTTCCATCACAACAGTCGTCTAGCCAAAGTTACTAATTGCCATGAAAAGATAACTCCTTGTCTTACTACATATGAGTCCGTGAATCAAACCCCAGCTCAGACATTTCGAACAAAATTAAATATGCCAGTAGTCTTCTGGCAAAAACACTGAGAGTAAATAAAATTGCCATGAAAAGTTTCGCAAAAAAACTGTCATTCGGAGTCGACTTTAAACTATATGCCCCATTAATCATGGATGAAATTCATACAAACAACATGGATGGTGTGAGAAGCTTCCCCTGAGAACTTCCTCTCATTAGTCTTCTGGCTTAAACTGTGAGAGAAATTAAAAGATCAAAGATCTGTCATTCGGAATCGACTTTAAACTTTAGCTCCCGCCACTTATGGATAAAATTAATACAAAGAACATGGGTGGTGTTAGAAGGTAGGTAGTAATCCTGGCTAAATAAGTATGTAATTAAACCCTGATTCTAGAAGTTCTACTTCTTATTCTAAAAATTCGGAAAAGACGAACGAGCCACTAAGGGAATAGGCTGATTTCATCCGGAGTTTGGGGTGGTTGAAAGCTATCTCTAATGGATCCTGACAAAGGCGCTTACCTCGCACAGGGTGACACAATGAGCTATACGAGCCACCGAATGAACTTGCCTGTGAACGGCAAGCTGCCCGTCAGCCTAACCTACATACAGTGGACAGCAAAAGTCTTAGTACGGCAATATATTTTGACAACAAAAAAGTCTCACACGCTTAATATTCTTGCATAAAGTCCCGATATGCTCATGGTGCCACCAGAAAAGGCTAAACAAAACTTGTATATTCAATTCCAAATGGGTTAAATGGAGTGCTTGACCTTAAGGGATATTCTACTAAATACAAAGGGATAATATTTTCATATATTAGGCCTTTGAATTTTAAATTTACTCAGAGTTCTCCTTGGCGGTAAGGTATGGAGTCATCTGAAACTTTTTGAAAAACATTAAAATATTGTTTGTTTTATAATAAAACAGAAATATTTTAATAAAATAAATATACATATAAACTATAAATATTTCTACAAACTTTTGGCTAAAATTCATGAAATTGCTAAAATATATTGCGGTACTAAGACTTTTGCTGTCCACTGTATATACATAATTGGTTATTACAGCCCTTCAGTAAGGACTACGATTTAGCTTCTCATACAACTTATGTTGTGTGTTTTAATTTTTACACATGAGTGGCAGGACCTACAGTTAGTTTAAAGTCGACTCCAAACGTCAGATTTCTGTGACTCTTTTTCAAGGCAATTTTATTTACTCTCAGAGTTTTTGCCAGAAATCTGCTGAGAGGCAGTCACCGAAGAAATATTTTTTCATATTTCATTTTGCTCGAGATGCCTGACCTGGGATTTGAACCGAGGTCTCATGTCTAATAAGCAAACACACTACCTACTAGACTACGGCGACTTCAAACCTAACCTAACATATTCTAAAAAAATAAACAGGATGTATGACCATTCCACACAAGAATAGACAGTCAAATTCAATTTACAGGTAGTCCTCGACTTACGGCCGTTCCACTTACGACTGACTTTCGCACTTATGACCATTTTTTCCAATTTTTTTTTACTTAAAGAAGACAAATATGTAGTTGCGGGGAATCCTTAAAATATGTGAGAAAAATTAAAAAAAAAAGGTAAAAAAATAGCTGTCGGAATTTTTTAAGTGATTTTATATCATCCCATAAATAGCTGAAACTGACCCTAAAAGTTAGTGGTACAGTATGTAATTTTTTTCTTAAATTTTTTATATGAAATTCGACTTACGACTTAATCGAATTACGACCGATGACCAGGAACCTATCTCGGTCGTAAGTCGGGGAATACCTGTATATTAAATATCCAATATTCAATTAAGGAACGCCTATGTTTATTACCTTTATTTCGGAAAGGGCTTTCAGCTGAAGGGGCTTTTATAGTTCTATGTGATTTACAGTAATTTAATCAAATAAAACTGTGTTACAAAAGGCGCTAAGACGATACTTTAAATATACAATTAGAAAATAAAGCTCTTGCAAGTAGTAAAAGTATCGAGAGGGGGTAGGGTATTACCAGACTTGGTGTGGTTATGACCATTAATAATTTATTTTTAATGAACTTGAAAATAAACTCTACCTCATACTATTTTAAGAATAATTAGTATATGAAAGCAAAGCATGAGGAAAAAAAATCAATAAATTTACTACGAAATCAAAACCGGAGTGCAGGTATTTGTTGTGGTCAGGGACCAAGTAAATACATGAGCCTTGGAAACCATTTCAAATATGGAAAAAACAATAACAAAACTAAAGTTTTTTTATGATTGTTATTTACAGCAGAAATTTTAAATGACAATTTAGCCTATTTAGTAACAAATATTTATTTGTTTAGAGTGGTTGGGTGAAAGAATAATAAAGAAAAGAAATTAAATAAATATTGTGAATAAGAAAAAAGGTGTTTGAATAATAAAAAAATAAAAGAAAAATATTTTTTTTGAAAACTAAAAAAGCTTTTTAGAATTCGAGTTACTATTGCGAAAATAACAGAATGAATGTCTTATCATATCGATTAAATGTTTTGTTATCTTTTTCTGTTTTTTTTTTCTCTTTGTTTTGTTAATAAATATTTCTCTGTATTCAGTTAAACTAAGTACTGATAACGTTTCGAAAAACAACAAAAATATACAAAAAAAAATTATAAAATAAATAAATTAACACTTGCTCATGTACATATATTGCCAACGGAAATAAGACGGTTTTGATCTACAAAAAGCTTCAGTAATTTTTTAGTGTTTTTGTAACTTTGCAACCTGAAAGTTCGTTAAAAATAAAGTCAGTTATTGTATAAGAAAATTGTAAAAAAAATTTATAAAAAAACAACTACAACAACAATAAAATAAATTTATTTGTTAATAATTTCCGTTTTCAAACAAAACTATTTCAGTTTAAAGCATAAAGTGCGTTGCCAACATCTAAGCCGACAAGAAGCACACGAAATTTCTAATACAACATGGTCGCCACCAGGGATTTACAATTAAATTCTGGCATGCGTTGTGCTAAATACATGCTACTTATTGTTAGCTTTATGTTTGCTGTAAGTATTATTAACTCAACAAAAAAAATTGTTTTTAAAATTATTTTAAATTCAAAACTTAATATTTAACATTTCCTAATTGGGGCCTATTGATTTTTTGAAACGCCATTTTGTTTTTGTATACACCACTACCACACTAACACTCACCTTTACGAATCTTATCAATTTAATTAAGTCTGTATATGTTTTACTTTCCTATAGAGATAGCTTGGCTAATAATATTAGTTACAGAAAACATAGAGCTTTCTCCGCTGTGAATAATGGCCTATAAGTGGGAATCATCTGTTAAATCGAAAAAAAATCGGTCAAGGTTTATTATTTAATATCCTATGCAAAATATGTTAAACAAATGTCATCCATATGATATCGTATATATGAATCACGTTCCGCAAATCTTTCGTACGTGCTTTGGAATTTTGGGTTCAAGAGTTCAAGCTTATGGTTTAATCACAGATTGGATCAATCATCTGCCTAATAGACACCCAAGCAACTAAATTCTGTATGAATGCAAGATCAAATAATAGAATCTGCTTTAAAAGCTTCAGTTTCTATGATTCTTCTTGCGGGTCTTGTCAACATATGTACATAAGTGCATGTATAATTCGTCTTTACAACCCCTCAGTCATGGCTCTAAACTCGATAATGGGGTTGGTAGCGAAGTCTACTCTCGGAAACTGGGCCAGAACATTTCCCTCCGACTGCCGAATTACTGTAGCGTGTTTCAAGCGGAAGTTAAATTGGCCATTGGGCGGAAATTCTTTCGGGATGCCAACCTATCCTGGCACAATGAGGAATCTTGCTCCACTCTCAGATTCACTTGGTCCTCGATGGATAGAAGGCGCACCAACCAGTTACTCGGATTTGATGTCGTATTGATATCATCATCATCATTGGCCCTGCTTACAGGTCATTGTGTTATGGAAAGACACGCGGAAAGAATGCAACTCTCATCTAACGACCTCTGCCGTGGGTGTAGATCTACTGAGAAAGAGGAAACTATTATCCACTTTCTTTGTCAATGCCCATCTCTTGCGAGGTGCAGATTTAGTTCCTTGTCTACTTAATGGAGTTATCTTCCATTGATATTAAGAATACAGCTTCATTTCTTAAACTTTCGGCCTGGTTTCCAGCATAGAGGAGTCGTGCTTTAGTGTGCAGCCCCTGCGCTAATCAATTTCTTCCGTAGTTTGGTGGATCTCGGACTGCTTTTACCTGTGGCGTCACAACGGGCTGTTATGCGTGCCTAAGTGAACACGGTAGTGCAGAAGTGAGCTACCTACTTACCTACCTACCCTTCAGTCAGGATTATGACCTATCTTCTCACACGACTTATGTTGTGTTTCTTAATTTTATCCATGAGAGGCGGGACCTACAGTTTAAAGTCAAATCCGAACCACAGATTTCTGAGAAACTATTCATGGCAATTTTATTTACTCTCAGAGTTTCTTACTCACCCTATGAAGCAGAAGATTTCCGCCACAATTGCCTCATTCAGAGAGTTACCCGTTTTGGTTGTTAAGGTTCTCTACCGTTTCTTCTTTGAATTCAAATGCTAGTATCTCACTAGCTCAATAATCAACTACAATTGGAAAAAAAAGATTTTAGATAAATTTATAACAATTGTTTTCGGGATATCTGATATATGTATTGATATCACTTTTTGCTAACCCTATGTCCCATGCAACACTGTTCGTAATTAGGTACCCTGTTTAATATAACCAGGACATATTACTTAAGTTTTAATGTCAGGGAATATGATATAGACTTCCAGTGCAATGTAGTATTTTTCAGGAAAGTGTTGGTCAGGAAATAAATACCTCAGGGGTCAAAAGTAACAATTTATATCGATTATGCAGCTTTTTTATAAAGAAACTTTTGCTATGGGAGTGTAAAACGTTGCTTATGCGTTCTTATATCGTATTATGGAATTAGATTATGCTGGGTGACTGATAGCTCTAACTTCTCGAGATCTGGATCAACTGTAGAAGTGACGATAGGAGTCAGGTCAGTGAAACCACAAAGAGGGGTTTTCATTGAATTTATTGATTTAAGTTAATGTAGTCTAGTAGGTAGGTGTATTGGCTGATTAGACGTGCGGCCACGGTTCATATCTCAGTTCGGACATTTCCAAAAAAACGAATTAAGAAAAACATATTTTTTGGCGAATTGCTCTCAGCAGATTTCTGTCAAAAACTCCTGAGAGCAAATGAAATTGTCATGAAAAAGTTTCTCAAAAATCTGTCGTTCGAAGTCGACTTTAAACTGTAGATCCTGACTGAAGGAGTGTAAAGACCAAGTAAGTATGTACGTATGTGAGTTAAGGTTCCATTTACTCATCAATCGTGTGTGGACATGTGGATCGTTCAATCCTACAGATATGAATCTAATCGGAAGCATGATTAAGAGGTTAATGAGAGCTATTATAGGAGTCTTAACGGAGCATGACCTCTTTCGACACAGAATCAACAGGGGGAAACGAAATATCTCCGATATTTGTAGGTTATGTGTAGAGGCAGAAGATATATGGAAACGCATTTTATTCCACTGTTTTTGTATGAGGGTACGTTGGAGGTAGTGCTAGGTTATAGTGGATTAATTGGTGAGAGGAATAACGTTTTTAAAACTGAAAAAACTGTATATACAGACAGGCACCCATCATCATTTCGTAACAACAACAAAATCATAACAGATTTCAATTGTTTTTTTACAACTGCGAACGTTATCTGTTAACTTACTCACTATTACCAAACGTTAGTCATATTGGACTGGTGTTTCTTATCTGAATTACAAATGTTTTGTTAATAATAACCTCAAAATGTACTTAAAATGTTTATAATAAAATAAAAAATAAAAGAAATGCATAGTTTTAGGTTTACAAAAAATAGGTTACAAATACGAGAGCCGTTTGATAAATTAATTTTTTTTTAATTTTCCTTACAGATAACCGCCATTTTATTGGTTATGGTTGGCTCTACCATACAGGCAATATTTGGCGATTTTCGACAATTTGTAGACGATCATTTCCTATCGCCACCGGCTCTTCTAATTGCCATCGGTTTCATTTTACTGTTTGTAGCCACCTTGGGTGCTTATGGTGCCATTAAGGAAAGTGTTATGCTCATCAATTTGGTAAGCAGTTACAATGTCCTCTGCTGTACTTCCCACTCATTTTTCTATTTTTTTCCTAACTCTAGTATGGCGTTTGTTTATTTTTGGTCTTCATCCTGGAAGTATCCGCTTCCATTGCTGCCTTCGTTATGCAAGGTCAAGTACGTGAAATGTTAGTGCGCACCATGAATCAATCGTTGGCTGATTATCAATCGAATGAATATGTTCAGGCTGGTGTTGATTTCATGCAAAGCGGTTTGGAATGTTGTGGTGTTGATGGTCCCAAGGATTGGGTGAGGTTTATGAATCAGACCAACAACAATATCGATAGAGAAATCTCGGTGCCCTATTCGTGCTGTGGCCGCTTTAGTTTGGATGACATTAGCAGATGCGAATATCAATATGGAAATGGCTGCTTTGGTCGCATGGATTTCATCATCTCACAGAGTACCATGTTGATTGCTACCGGTGCTACAACTGTTGCTTTTGTTCAGGTGAGTGATAAATATTTCTTATATGGTCCAGAAATCTATGGATGCCGAATATGTTTCAAATACAGGTCAGAAGTTAAAATTACAAATTGTTATGATACTTGAAAAACTTCATTGTGCGCAACACTTATAAGTTAATGAAGTACTAGAAGTAAAGAAATATCAATCTAGTATTGATTAATGATTGATGGTTTTCAAATCAATTATAACAAATTCAAACTCATCTCGATTTTAAGATGAAATCTTAAGCTTGTAGTTTTGGACACAGAAGATGACAATATTAAATAGAATTTTAAACGTAAAAGTATAGAAAAGGATTTCTTGGCCCTTCAAGCTTCCATATCAATTGAATAGGAACCCAAATAAATTCTAAAGCAACACTTGTGTAAAAGTTTTTGGTTTTAGTTGCTGGTCACAGGTATCTACTCAACATAAATTTGAATAAATCTGTTTAAGGAGTAAAATTCAGATTGACTTCATTTCCTTTTGTCGCAATTCTCCTTTAATCTACTTCGGTTGATGACCATTTAGAGGTAACGGATAACTGAATTACTACCCTTGTTTGCATTGTAGTCAGATGTCTAAAAAACTAAACATTTTCCTGTGACATATTCCATAAATACCAATTGGCCAATACTCCCTTTAAGCTTTAAGCACTTGAGACTCCACTCTTATGTTTCAAGCTTAATCAATTGTGTTTCCAAATGATAGATGGACAAACAGATATACAATCTTCATTAAAATCAAATAACTGTTGTAAGATAAACGATTATAAATGCAACCATGTTTTTACATTCAATCCAGAATCAATCAAAAAGCATCAATCATACATTATGCAGAAGACATTCGTGTATAAAAGTTTAATATTCTATAGCCAGGTTGTAAAATCAAGGCCTTTACCAAGAAAATATGTTCTATCAAAGATTTTATATGATTTCAAAGTCATTTAATGCATCAATCAAAACTGTCAATCATTAAGAAATTTTTCAAATATACTAAAGAAAATTTTTTCAAAACAATTTATGAAAAGTGCTAGCATTTTAAAATTCAGATTCCAATGATCTGAATATGCGTACTTGTACGCTGTTTGAATAAATCAAGTCAATAGTTAGGCTTTTTTAAAGGTTTTATACATAGAGGCCTTATTTTTTCATAATGATTTTGGAACTTTAACTATAATGATTAATTGAGTCACCAGTTTATAAGCAATTCTACGTAATATGAACTGCAGACGTAATAAAATTGCACGTCAATCAAAAATACCATGCAATTTAAAAATCGTTCTTTTAAATTAACATCAAGTATCTATCAAAATCATCAATCATGCTCAAAATTCGAATTTTAAATTAAAAATACTTTAAGCGCTATCACTAGAATCAAGATACAAAGATTTATTGTATAATGTGTAAGTGAAAACCGTCAATCAAAGGTATCAATCATCTTTGAAATTGGTAGTTTAAAAGTTTTTGAGCGTATCGTCAGTGACTATCAGGAACATTTAATAAATCCTCATAAACTTTTTAGAGAAAAATTCTCAAGCAGACGTTAAGATCGAGGTCTAAAACTACGGTGATTGATTCAATCCTGCATAAATCATAATTCAATCTTAAAAGTAATATTTGGAAAAAGTTTTCAGGATACCTCCGCAATTTTATAAGTGATAATAACAAAAATTTTATGTAATTTTTTGTTATAATCATTATCAATCAGAAACGTCAATCATGTTTCTATTTAAATAGAATGATAGGGAAAATGTACGAAATAATTTGATGGCAGTTTGAAAAACAATGAACAAGAAACGCGTGTCAATTAGAAATATTAATCGTGCTTTAATTTGAGTAGGAACAGATTGAAACTATTATTAATTCAGTTCAGTTTAATTTATTTGTTTAATTTCAAAGAGATACTAAAATGATTCAAGCTTTTATAAGCTTTTGTTTTCAATTCTGCATTAATAAAAAGCATCAATCATTAGTTAATCTAAGATTGATTAGAATAAATACCAACAATTGGTAGAGTTATCTATTATATATAGGGTATAATAATTAATTTATTATTATATGTCAATCACTGTAACGATTATTATTTTATATTAATTTTTTTATCAATCAAACGTGCTAAACATAATCTAATATGAAGAGAACTAAATGGAAAATTTAAGAGATAACATATTAGACATTGATTGACTAAACTGGTTGATTGATTAAAGGCTTGATTATCCATCAAACAAGCTGTAAAGCAGAACTCAGTTTAGAAGTAGCTTGTGAAAGGATATCTGTTAACTCTCAAGATTGAAATTTATTAAAAAAATTGTTTTTCTTAATTTTCTTTCAGCTTTTGGGTGCCATCTGTGCCTTCATGCTTGCCAAGACATTGAGACGCAACAAATCGATACGTGAGGCTCGCCGTTGGCAATTACAACAAAGTTTAGGTGTTTTAATATCCGGTGGTAAAATGGCACCACCCATGAATTCGCCCATGACCGGCTATACACAATTGGAAAAATCCGAAAAATTCTTGGAAAACGATCCAATGACCTACACACCCAATAGTCCCAGTGTAAATTAAAGTAAAAATTAACAAAAAAAATCTTAAAATCTTAAACAATTTGAAAAAATAAAATTATTTTAAATTTTAATTAAAACATCTATTATAACTGTATTATACATAATTGGTGTCAATAAACAAATTAATAAACAAATAACACCAATAACAACGTACTTTCATTCCAATTTCTTAAGGCCACTTAAAAATTCCGACAAAAGTTTTAATTGTTCTTGTATGGAAATGGTTGCTGTGCCCCCAATAACATCATATTGTTCCACGTTACTGGAATAATCGGCTACTTTGGCTATATCGACACCAAAGTGTGGACATATGTGTTGTAAGTCTTCCAAAGGAATTTCGGTAATCTCTAGAGACATACGTTCAGCATGGGCCACAACAGCTCCAATATAATGATGAGCCTTACGGAATGGTACACCTTTACGTACAAGATAATAGGCCTAGAATATTAATGATAAGAATACATAAGCAAAACCTTATTAAATTACCACAACTTACCCAATCAGTGGCCAACATATCCGCACTTAAGGCACTTTCCATTTTTTGCATTTTGATTTTCATGGTCTTCACTACACCCTCGGTAACGGCCAGAGCCAATTGTAATTTATCGAAAGCCTCAAAACAATATTGTTTATCGAATTGTAAGTCTTTGTTATAGGTCGATGGTGTGCCCTTTATGGTCATCATGACCCCAGTTAGAGTGGCACACAAATTGGCCGATAAGCCTCTCACTAATTCCAAGCTATCGGGATTACGCTTTTGGGGCATTAAACTGCTGCCAGTGGAAAAATCATCTGAGATTTCAATGAAATCAAATTCTTTAGTGGCGTAGAGGATGAGATCTTCTGCTAAGCGTGACAAATGTAAGCCAATCATGGAACAGCAATAGATAAAGTCCACTGGAAAAAAAGCAAAAAAAAGAAATTAAAAATATAATTAGTATGGGCCAACTAGAAATAGAGCTCCGGCTCCATAGTTGTTCCTTCGGAGTTACTGACATTGATCGAAAATAGTCTCAGGTAGATATTGTGTGGCCTATAATGTATCCAGATCAATCATGCTTGAGATACTGCCTGTATTGGTGATATTCTCTTATCATTGCTGTGTGTTTAACGTTTTTGACGAAGATCTCGTCATTATGGTACCAGGTTTTGATCCGCACACTCTCTTTTTCAGATGCAACCAGGTAAAAAAGATTACAACTGTATGGTGCTTCTTGTGTGCTTGAAGTGTTAATCCTAGCAAAACGAAGTCGACTCTGTATGCCAAACGATATACTAAGATACCTATTTATAACATATCAATCCTTATTAGGATCCAATTTCGTTATCCAGGGGAGTAAAATATCTAGGGGTCATTCTGAATCTCAAGTTCTCATAGAGGGGCAGCATTATTAAGAGGGCTAACAAAGCAACAGTAGGGCTTTGCACCTACAAAAGGACCATAGGGAAAGTCTGTGGTCTTGACCAACCATAACACATGCTGGTTCCATCGGGTTCTGGTAGAACCAACCTTAATTCATGGTGTACATGTTTTATGCCTTTGCCAACTGTTGGAGTACGCAGGCAGTCAGCTGTCCTGATCACCAGGGCGTACTGTTCCACTTTAAACGGGGCACTGCTTCCTATCCTCAATTGACTCCCTTCTGGACTTCTGTTAAAACGGAGAGCTGAGATGATGGCAGTAAGAGTCAATGCAGTTCAATCCTGACCCAATCTGGACTATGGACGTAACGGTATTTTGAGAAGAAATAGAATAGGGTCAAAATGGTTCGTTGTAGCTTTCTAATAGAACATTTGCTTTTAGAATCCCATACGGACTTTTGGTCTAATGATACGGAGGTTTCCAATGGAGTGCTTAAGGTTAATACCAATGGCTCAAGCATGCGTGAACGGTTGGTCTTTGGTATATTTATTAAGGGTTCTGATATTTAACTTTCTTACAGCTATTTTGAAAATGGTGCAATGCCAGTGGAGTGGTATAATTTGCTCTGAAAAGCTCTTGATTTACTCGGACTGCCATGCTGTGATTAAGGCCCTAACAAACTTATTTTCAATGTCCGTCCTTGTCCACGAATGCCGAAGATTCTCAAGAAAATTTCGGATCATTCATAGGGATATCGTTGGAGATGATCAAAGCCGGTACCGAGCTCGCAATCTCCAACATATGACAAAGCATTGTTATTCCGAATGCCTATCAGAGGTTTTGCCAGAAGACTGCTGGGAGAAAGTCGCCGAAAGAAATAGTTTTTCATAGGATTTATGAGTCGGGTTGAATCATGGGTTCAATACACTACCTACTAGACTACGGTGACTTCAGGTGGCAACTGACCTGACCATAATGTTCATGGTAAAATCATGTATTTTGTTTGATGTCTGGCCTGGGATTTTAACCCTGGCTTTTACGTCTAATAAGCCAACGCACTACCTACTAGACTATGGCGACTTCACGAACGCTATAACACCTTTTTTAATTTGAAAAAAATCAGTGGTGTATGTGAACTCTTTTCCTTAACTGTATATACGTACATCATCTCAAATTAAACAAGTATTCTTATCATTTTGTTTGTTTTTGTTCACACTAAACGCTTGCACAAGCATCTCTCATGTTTGTGAATTGAAAAAAAACTTTCCAACTACCGCGATAACACCCCTGAACTTGAAACGGCTAGTAAATGCTCTTAAAACTATAGAAGGTCTGTCTACACATTATACAACTTACCCACAAAATCGCGATCACCTACGGCATGCATGCTATTGGCGGTGACAGCGGCAAAGCCTAAACGTTCAGCCAACCACACCCGATCGATTTGCAAAGGATTGCCAGCCAAAGCCCCGCTGCCTAAGGGTAAAATATTCGAACGACTGCATACATCACACAAACGCAAACAGTCCTCCCGCAAAGCAAAGGCATGCGACAAAAGCCAATGAGAAAATTGCACAGTTTGGGCTCTTTGCATATGTGTGTAGCCGGGCATTAGCACGCCCAAATGCTGTTGAGCCTGTTGGGTCATACTTTCCATAACTTTGCGTAAACTGCCGCAAGTTTCACGTATAGCCTTACGTAGCCAAAGTTTCATATCGGTTATAACCTGATCATTGCGACTACGGCCGGTATGCAAACGCTGGCCTACCTCACCCACCAATTCCGTAAGGCGACGTTCATTTACCGTGTGTACATCTTCATCGGAGGGCAAGAATTTCATAAGACCCTCAATCCAATCGTAACGCACCAATTCCAAACCCGTCAAAATTTTTTCACATTCGGCCGGTGTTAAATAGCCCGCCTTTTTTAAAGCTTCCGCATAAGCTTTACTGCCATCGATATCGTCGGCAAAGAGTCTAGCATCCACGGGCAAACTGCAATTGAGAGTAGACAAGCACTCGTTGATTTTGCCGGCATTTTTGCCAAAACGGCCACCCCACAATTGTTGTGTCATTTTTTCGTTTTGTTTAATATTTTTGAAATAAAATTTTAACTTTTTTTTTAGTTTTTTGAGGAACTTTTTTCAATTTTCTAAAGGTCTTAACTTATTCAGATTAAAATCACAACTGCTTTCAGTTATTATCTCTTGCGTGTAGCTTCTAATTTGCTGTAAAATTATTATAATTTTTTTTCCTATATTTTGTCTCGTCTTTCGTTATCTATTGAATGAATAAGTTTTAATTTTATTTTTATTATTATTTTTGTATTTTCTCTTTAGCTTCCTCAGTCTGACTGCAGTAAAAGGCAAAGTGATGGGTTTATTTAAATATTTCTTAGAAATTCAAGCTTTTGGGTTTTTTCTTCTTCTAATAATTATTTATTGAGAACAAAATCTGATTGTCTTCTGGCATTTTACGATTTCTTATTGTTATTATTGCATTAACGGACTTTGTTGCAGTTTATCGGAGATGCCAGATGATTGATTACAGAGTTGTAATAGCAGTTACACTTAAAAATTTATAAAAAGTAGTTTAGAACTGTTCATAGAAAAGTATCGTATATCCCGTAATAAAATATATACTCTTAATAGAGACTCAAAGCAAAGTCAAAAAAGGGTCTCCCTAATTATAGAGTGCCTTAAAAGGTAGATTAGAAAAAAATACATGTCATTAGGTTAGGTTAGGTTAGAGGACGTGTACTTGTCAATTAAGACAAGTACAGTACCCGGAGGTCGAATTGACCCATTGTTCTAGTTTCTCACACCACTTATGTTGTGTGTGTTAATTTTATACATGACTGGCGGAACCTACAGTTTAAAGTCGACTCCGAACGACGGATTTTTGAGAAACATTTTTCCTGGCAATTTTATTTACTCTCAGAGTTTTTTCTAGAAATCTGCTGAGAGGAAGTCGCCGAAGAAATACTTTTTTGTATTTTGTCTTGATTCTGGCCTGGGGCTCGAACCCTGGCTTTACGTCTAATAAGCCAACATACTACCTACTAGACTACGGCGACTTCATACTTGTCATTAAGGCAACTGAAAATTCACTCAGAGATTTTTTAAACCAATCGTCGAAAGAGAAAGAAAAGAATAATTTGAAGGCGAAAGGAGAAGGAAATAGAGAAAGAGATAGATAGGCCACCTTAGTCTAGTAGGTAGTGTAATGGTTTATTAGATGAGAGGGCACGGTTCAAACCACAGGTCAGCTATCTCCAACAAAATGGAATACAAAAAATGTTTCTCTCGGCAACTTCATCTCAGAAAATTTTTGACAAAAACTCTGAGAGTAAACAAAATTGTCATGAAAAGTTTCTCAGTTTCTTCCCTTGGAGCCGTCTTTAAACTGTAGGTCCCGCCACTCATGTGTAAAATTAACACACACAATATAAGTGGTATGAGAAACTAGATCGTAATACTGGCTAAAGGGTTGTAATGACCAATTGCTTATGTATTTATGATAGATAGAGTGGTTGCTTTTCAGCCCACCCAATACCATTACGAACTTCAGGATAGTCCGAATACAAAGAAATCAGTATAACCCGATGACAAAGAATTCAACTCCTCAAAAAAAAGTCCTGAACCTCATACAACTAAGGGCTGGATAGGTGTTCTATAGTATCCAACTCCTCCATCGCAATATACCTAAAAAATCCTACTGGGATCTATCCCAGGTTCTAACTATCTAAACTCTTACGCTGTATTTATCCAAGCCCAACACCAAGCAGTCATAGAAGGCCATAAGAGCCTGGGCAAAAAACTAAAATACACGCTCCCAACGGTTTTTCATCTTCTGAAAATACCGTAGAGATAGAGTTCGATGATTAGCACCATCCATCATGTAGCCCTCTGAAAGTGAGAGGATACACCACCTCGTTCCCGAGTATACACTATGTACCGGAATCCAGCAGAGATAGATATGATCTCATCGAAATGTTTTTGTACATTCGTAACAGTTACGAAACCAATTGCATTCAGCGCAGAGTGATTGTCAGCGAAGATCACAAAAGATTCTGTATTTGAAGTAGCTGGATCAGCTAGACAGCAAAAATTTGTGCTTGAAAAATGACCCATCCATGAAGATGGATATACTATTTCTCTGCAAGATAATATCCCGGAAACTGAGAAGTGATGTGCAGATGACTTGTACAGAAATCCAGTAGATCTAACCCAGAGATTATGCACTTCATGTATTCGATGATAGTCAGATTAATAGCGAAGTTAGAGGCTCTTTGAAATTTAATTCTTTTGCAAATGGTAGTGCAAACCAGAGCTTTGAAGACTATATTTAGCATAACGGGAGGCAAGTCTAAGGGTGACCTAATGAATCGAATGTCCGACAACACCCTCCTCAACTGTTCTCTGCACTAAACCAGGAGACTCTATGATTTTGCAAAATGGTTCGCAACGATACTTACTAACAGCTAGATAGGAGGTATAGAGTTTTCCTGTTCTAGGTCGCAGGTCATTGCGAAATCATTGTACTGGGAGGAATCCACGCAACTGACGGCAGAGAAGTGAGAAGAGGTGTTTAGAATGATTCTCTCAGGCAATCTCAAATCAATTGGAAACAATCTGTGCAGCATCCTAAAACTCGTCTGCTCAATAGCTTTGGAGGAGATATTATAGGGATACCCTATTAGATTGATCACCAAAGGCAAACAGCAATATTAAGGGGTGAAAAAGTCAGCTTAAAACCCAATTCTACAAAACAGACATCGCTAACATATTTATTAAATTATAAAAATCATAACATTCAGCACCCCATCACTTTGACTTTTTCTTTCGTTTGTTTTGGAATATTTTTTTGATAATCTTTTTAATTCGATTTGTTTTTATTTACATTAACAATCTAGTGCGATAACATCTCAAAAACTATCTCTTGCGCTCACTTAGTTTCGATGTGAAAACACTTGAACTTGACAAAACATTTTAAAATATTCACTAAATTTTGTATCTTCTAATCATTGAATAAACATCTTAAAAACGTCATAAGTTTTGAATCGATTACTGATAATAAAATTTAATAAAAAACGATATGTGAAGTTTATTTAAGAAAACTATTGTATGCTCGCTCTACTAAACAAACTGGGATTGTTAGACTCTTTAAAATTCGAATACGACCTTGACTTTGTATGATGGTCGAGGATGTTGTTGTTTTTCTGCGCACGAGTGATGCTCTCATACTCGTAACTAAAATTGCTAACAAAATAAAATGTTTGACTAGAATTTTGATACGAAACTCTGTAAATGCATTGGAAGTTGGTGTAAGCAAAAATGCAGTTTGAATATATTGTAAATAATAAATGATTAAATTTATTTAATAAAACAATTAAAGCCTCTCGTCTTTGACTTTGGACAGGCCATTTTCATAGTTGTACACAGCACATGTAGAAACATTAAATTCATAAACAAATTGCATACCTATTACGCATCCTCCAGGAATACGTTATTTAACTCACAACATAATCGATGTAAAGGCAAACCCATTACACAATAAAAGTCGCCATCAATGCGAGAAATTAAAGCACCACCAGCACCCTGAACACCATAAGCACCGGCCTTATCCCTATAAGTAATACAAATAAATCGTTAATATTCAAAAATAAGCAAAAGAAAACAAGGAACTTACAAGGGATGACCAGAATCCACGTACTCCTGAATTTGTTCAGGTGTGAGATTACCAAAATAAACATCGGCTGTTTCTGTAAATGAACGTACACCTTTGGAATGTTTTAAAACAACGCCAGTGAAAACTCGATTACATTTGCCTGAGAGACTTAAAGAAGTAAAGTTATTCTTATTAATAGATTTTATCCTTGAAATTCTTACTACACAACCTACTTTGTTAACATTTTGACAGCATCTGCAGGATCTTTCGGTTTGCCATATATTTCAGAGCCCATGGTTACCATTGTATCGGCCGCTATAACTAAAAGTTCCTCTGGATTATCACCATTCTTTAAACGATTATAGACCTCCTCAGCTTTGCCCAATGCTGTAGCTTCTATATATTGCGAGAAGTCTTTAAAGTCTCCAGGATATAAATTCTCTTCAAAGGTGGAGGGTATTAATTCAGCATTGAGGCCCTGTTAAGCAGACAACAAATTTTAATTACGAGATTCTGTATAAAATGCCTTAGGAAAGAAACTCACCAAGGCTTGAACCAATTCTTGTCGTCTTGGTGAGCTGCTGGCCAAGATAATACGTTTAGTGTGCAAAAGATGTCTGATGGGGGCCAACATATTTGTATTTCTTTCGAAAATTAAATCTTAAAACGTTTTTATTTTAATTCAAAGTCAACTTTTCTGATGTTTATGTTTTGAAACATCATTATGATGTTCATAATGAGAAATAAACAACGTGCATGAACAGATGTTCACTAGGAGCTGTGTTCAGTTGTCATAAGATTTGCCATGAGTACAGGGTTGTCATTTGTAGAAGGCTGTTTTCCTTCAGTAGACAAACGTTAATTTAAAAGCTTTTGCTTTTATTATAAATTATATTGAAATAAAAATTATATCGTTATTATTTTCATTTAACGCTTTTGTTGTAACCATTGACTGGCTAGAAGAATTCCTGCAGCATAGTATTTATATACAGAAAATTATGTCAACTTATACAAAATGAAAAGACACCTCCATTGTCTTATATTGCTCTTCTTTTCTTAAGGGAGTTCGCAACTGATCGATTGGATCTCTAGGTGAAGTGTGTCACTTCTAACTCGATGGTACTCCAACGTCCAAACATCTTAAAATTTTCCTTTGGTATTATGACTGTCAGTTCCTAAGATGTATGTGTTTTTATGCCGCACAAATTTTCTTATTTTACTTATTAAATCAGCTTTTAAAAAGTTTTAATAGCTTTTTAAATACTTCTACTCAATTAGCTAATTTCCATAGTAATTTTTGGGGTAATTTGTACATATAAAGTAGTGCAGTTGTCGTTGTTTCAAAACTAACGGCGTCAGTTTTTAATTAACCGTCTTGGATTCACGTTTTTGAAATTTCCTATTGTATCCATATTCGTAAAATAAAAGAAATATTTGTCAAAGGTTTTTCTTATTTCTTTTACTCTTTTAGTACATTTGAGTAATTCACTACGAGTGGTTTATGTGAGCGTGTATGCGATTTTAACGTCACTTCTTTAATACAGCACAGTGTCTACTTGGCGAAATAAGATTTCTTGTGTTAATCAGGAACGAAATTCCCGTATAATTATAACAAAATAATTATTAACGAGTGCTTAAAACGAATTAACAAAAGTGTCAATAATTTTGTTTGTGGAATTTATTACCGTAAAATCAGTGCGAAAAAATCCTCTACCTTTTTGGCAAGAAAAAGTGAGGTTATAACACGAAAAATATTCAAATAAAACGCAAAGAAAATCGAAAAAAAGGAAGTGTTTGAAAGAGGAAAAACAGTAGAAAATTTTTTTAGACTGTGCCTGCCTTATGAAATTCAAAGGAAATTACTTGGTAAAACGAAATATTTTGAAAACAGATTAAAAGCTTTGGCAAATTAACTAACAAAACAAACTTGAGTGTTTTAATAAAACATTTTAAGATAAATTTTCTTTTTGTGTGTTTGTGTATGTTTCAAGTGTTAATTTAAACGAAAGACATTAATAGAATTGAAATAAATTGTGAAATTATTTGTTTCAATTTTGCTGGTGGTATTTTCAGTGTTTTTTTCTATTGGATTTCTGAAAGACAGATTTTCACAACGCCCAACTTGTTTTAGTCAATCTCAAATGTGTATGGCTATTGTGGTAAGTCTCTCTCTCTCTTTGTAAGACATTCAATTATATTTAAAATTGTTTGTTGGTTTGTATCTAACATTTGTTGTCATTTTTCTTTATTTTATAATTTATAATAAATTGTTTTTTTTTATTTTAATAATTTCTAGAATAATTTGCTAATATATTGTATTAATAAGACATAACCTTATTTATTAAATATTCTTTACAACAACAATAATTCAAAAACAATGTTTCCAGAATATGTAGAAATTCCCATAAATAAACAACAGAAATGTGCACAAATATTTTAAACGGAATTTCTTATTGTTGTTGCTGTCATTTTTATATTATTATTATTGTTTTTGTTTCGCAGGCAAAATTTTCTCTATTTCCTCTTTTTTTCGTTTTTTTTTATTAATTTTGCATTTCTCTATCTCTTTTAAATTACTTTCCTGCTTTTGTTTTCTTCTGTAAACAGTGATGCCATCTTAATATTTTTTGTTTGGTAATAAGTGCTAAAAAAAACGTTGCTTTTATAAAATACTTTAGAGTTTATTGAGAAGAATAAAATTAATTTAAAGTTTCTTAGATCGTGGTCTTGGAATATGTTTATACCCTTTTATATAGATTATAGCCTTTCTTCCCTTTCTGATGATGACTTTTTCATGGGGAAAATTATTCAAGTTTGTTGCTTACATTCTGTGAGGACGAGTCTAACTAGACGTCAAAAGTCGATGGGTGTTTGCAATATCACAGGAATAGGCAAGAAGGTTAGCGCCGGTCTATTTTATAAATACAGTGTTTCTGAGGTGTTTCCGCAATTCATGAAGATGCAAACTGGCCAAGATGGTACGGAATATAAGAAAGAGATATTTAGAATCTTATGGATAGCCAAGCAGCCCTAACAGCCTTAGGTGATGTCGTTTAAATGACATCTTAATTAATTAATTAGACACTGGACAAGCACAGGAATTCACCGTATTATCGGTTTTCATTTCCTTTTTAACTGATGTAGATCGCAAACTACGAATGTTGACGGAGACTCAATGAGGCAGGGAATCTATTTGTTCTATAATGCCACAGAACTGGCTGCTCTATGATCATAGGATTTCATTTGTTTTGACCAAAGTTCATAGCTGTAGCGTGCGGAAGGTGGCTTCCAAGGTAGCTTAATTGTCCTACCCTGAAGGGATGTTGGAGATTATGATCATATTTCTGACTATTACATACATAGTACATACCTTTCAGTCAGAATTACGACCTAGCTTCCCACAGCGCTTATGTTATGTGTTTTTAAATGTCTAACTTGGGGTTGAAACCGTGGCTTTACGTTTAATAAGCCAACCCATACTACAACCCTTAAATGGGTTACTTAATTTCTATACTCCTTTCCTGTCTCAAGATTGGGAATGGTTTTTACATGCTTTGAATAGACCTCACGCCTAATATATTTAAATATTAATCTATTATTCATAGAATTGTTTAATGTATATTTCATTCTTCTCTTATCTATAGACAGTCAGTCATAAAATAATTTTTTTTATTAACAAATTTCTAAGTTGCTGGGAAATTGATTCATAGAAGTTTAATTTTGCACAGAATTTCTAATTTATGGAAACGTAATTTTGCAATCAATGCAAATTTCCTATAATTAAACAATTTAATTAAAATATTTAAAACATCAGATTAATTTAAATGCTAATCTCCCAAGTGATTGACTATAATTAATAGTAACATGCTTGTCATGTCATTACAAAAATTGATTAAAAATTCTTATCTAATTTAAAGCTTTATAGAATTGATTATAAAATCGAAATATTTATACTCATATTTTATTAATAAGTTTTTAAACAATTTATTACTATACACAGCCTGTATAGATGGACAATTTCGATTATAAAGGGTGGACCATTTAAAAGTTTAACTATAAAAATGCAGTTTAAATCTGAAATTTTGGCAATTTTATATTTTTGTCGTGAATTACAATTCTTCCGGTTAGAAATGGAATATTATTTCATTCGAATGGCTACCGCGGCTGGCCTCACAGTTCCTCATTCGACCGAACCAATTTTCGTGCACGTTTTTTAAGCGCACGGGGTCGTGTCTCGGCAATGGCACCACAAATGTTGGCCTTCAAATGCTTGATTATCTTTGATTTGTCGGAATAACACTTTTCTCTAATGGCGTGGGTACAAAAAAATCGTTTATCATGGGGCGATAGTTGTCCCCATTGACTGTAATGGTTGCGCCGTCCTCATTTTCGAAGAAATGTGGGCCAATGAACTGTCACTCGTAATGGGTGCATTGGCTTCTGTAAGACCCAAATACGGCAGTTTTGCTTATTAACGTACCCACCAAGATGAAAATGAGCTTCATCGGAGAGATGATTTTTTGGCAATCGACATCATCGAGCAGTTTCTTGTTGGCACAATAAATCCCAACGTTGACTCAAGCGTAAATCGATTCATAACGTTTAGTGGAGATAATATACTGAAATTTGTGACAGAATAGAATGAGATAAGTATTACCAGATTCGAAATAACAGATGATTCAAGTTTAAACCAGTAGACGTCCCACCCGACGCTATTATTTTCACTGTTTAGAAAGGAGGTAGAACATATACAAGTAGCTTTTCACTCTTTCCGCAATAAATAATAATTTAACCCTTAAGAAAAGGCATAAATTAAATAATTTTCACCACCCTTCTAACTTATAATTTTTGTAATTATCTTCCTCTATGTACATATATTTATTGTAATACACAATAGACATGATTTTTGAATGACGCATGTTATTTATTACGAAATATTTGTAATTGTAAACCATTTGATATTATTTGTATTTTTGAATCAGTATGTTTTCTTTTTATTTTTTTAATAATTTTCTATTCTTTTTTTATTTTTTGTTTATTTATCTATTAATATCTAAATTTATATGTATAACGTCATTTGCTTAGACCATGTGTATAGTAATGCCTGCCTGCATATGGAACAACAAGCAATTCCTTTTTGTATTTCAATTTATTTTTTTAATTATTAAAAAATTTTTTTCCGATCTTTAATATAAATTTCTAAGAAATTTCATTTGCATTTTTTTAATTTTTTATTCTCTACACATGTACAAACATCTGTTTGTGATTTGAAAATCTATACATTTTATTATCAGGTCATAATTACTTTAACGTATGAATAAATTTTGTTGTTTCTACTTGCAATGGCCAATTTAATTGGGAAAACGTTTTTTTTTATTCTAAATCATTGATTGAGAATTTTATAAAAAAAATTTTAAATTTTTATTTGGTTTTGAGCAAGAACTGAAGCAATAATAATAAACATGCGTTAAAAGTTTTCTACAGTGGCTCAATAATGTCTACAGACAGTGCTAAGTTTGCGAAATGTAAAGATTTCTTTTTTAAAAATTAAAAAAAAAAACGTTTTAAACTAAAAAACGTCATCTTTAGAATTTAAGGATGGTGTTCGGTGACAAGCATTACTGTCATTATGATAAGAGTTTAGAATATCGAGTGTTAGAGAGAGAATATTATTAGGAAAACTAACAAACAGAGCTGATAACTCTTAATACAGCCTTTTCTATAACTAGTCATATAGTAACACCCTGAGGAAGCTCAATATAAACAGAGATTAGCAATCCCCTTCAATAAAAGCAATAAGTTGCGTTTAAAGTGCTCTGAGCCACACTCTATTAAAACCTTTGAAAATGACAGGAGCTACGACATCAGACATGTCATATGTATGGTCTTTTGAATGGCTGTCAAATTTGCTTTAACTTGGCTTTAAAATTGCCAATTTCCCTAACAAGCTCGGTTTGCCCCATCAATATTACTACAGAAGCTGCCATAATGTGGAGCAAACGGAATCGGTGCAACACCTTTATGCGAGTGCCCTGCACTTCAGAACAGACGTCATTGATTTTTGGATGACGGAACGTTTGAAGATTTGGCCGGTTTTATCCGTAGTTCGGTGTGGTTCAAACCCACCTCTAACCGATCTTGACAAGGCGTCTTATCTAACACTGGGTAATACAATAGACCATATGGGCCACCGAGTGAACTTGACTGTAAACGGGAAGCTACCTTCTTACCTAACCTAACTTCAAAATTAATGTCTACAAAATGCCCTCAGTTGACGTCTTCTGAAGAAGGAAAGGCGCGAACTTATGAGCGGTTTATTTTGTCTGTGTTCTGACTGACGTGCATATCCTTTGGAACAAGAGTTCGATTTCATAAGTTCAAAAATGACATCTAGTGGCAACACCAGCCTTTGCATACTTTTCCTGCATACTTGCTGGTTTTGAATAAGAAATATTTGAAATGTATTGGACGGTACTGTACGCTAAAATAAAATGTTAAGTAAGGACCATCTTGTATCACAATGGGCCCAGTGGTATCACAATGGACCCTGTGTACGTCCTAAGTGTGTCCGTTCATGACTCCATCGAGGGGACAGCCATTTCAACCTACCTACCTAAGGACCATCTTATAATATAGAAATCTTTAGTTGAAGAATGAAATAGAATCGGCACTGATGTAACTGAAATTTTAATTTCTGTTCTGTCAAAAACTTATACATAAACAAGTGATATGATATTGTTTTAAATCGTATTGTATATCGACTTTCTTCGAATACTGTACATATTTCACAAAAATTGGCTCGTGTTTAATTAAAGTTGATAGCGGTAATGACTTTAATACTCTGATACTTGATAAAAGTTAAACGAGCATACACTTGACATGATTCGTATAAGTTATCAGAGATGAGGGATTTGTCGATACGTATGTATGTATTTTCGAAGACCTTTTTAAATACCGTTCTTATGGAATATGCATGCATTTTGTATTAAACTTTCAAAATTAAAGTTTATGAAAATTTTGTTTTTGGTTACATTAATTACAGCTGCCTTTCAAAATGTATCAATACAAAGTTTGTATGCAGTTATACTACGGTATATAAACTTTATAGATATGCAAAGTTACCAAACAATGCATCAACTATAAATCCGATGCCTGATTGCTTTTTGACTGCGTTAAAAATACACATTGACGACATACATTGTATATATTTTGTACAGCGGCATTATGAAACACGATAATTTGTTCGAGCACAAAGCAACTAACATTTTGGAAGGCAGCCTACATTACATTGTATTACACACTATTGTTACAGTATTACAAATTTATGTTACAAAAGGTCTTCTGTGTCTCATGTCTTCTTCGTTCAGATCCTTCTTCTATAAGGATCCTTTGTCCTGGGAACATCTCACAATGATGAGACCGAATAGATTCAGAATGACAGCGTTAGCTAGATGTTCTTAAAGCCTGTCGTCAGATTTCTTTCTTCGCAAATGAAATAGATCGAAATAGGAGGCTGTCCTGGGTACCGAATATATTCTGCAGAATGAAATATGCGTCCAGACTATTTAAACATCTTACAGATGGCGGTGTCAATCATGCGGATAATATATCTGGGAGAAATATAAGCCAAGCAGGCATCAGAAGTTTAAATTCTTACTAAAAGATCTTTTGATTTTCAACTGCCGCAAATCCCTAAACGGGATCGCAGAACTGAAACAAACACAACCCAGAGGAACACGATTAACGTCGTTGTTTTAGTCATTCTAGATACTCATGCTATGCGCTGTGGTATCTAGTATGTTTGACGAATTTCTGTAGGAGTTGGAGAGGCAAGGAAGATTAGTAAATTCTTCTTCTCCTATTGGGTACATGGTGAGAGTTATAGAAATTTACTTTGTTATAACAATGACAGAAGTTGGATTAAGTGTGTCTTTTCTTATCGGGTTTATGGCCATTCATATCCAAATGAACGAAGAAGAACTCTTGCACTTACATACATACCCTTCAGTCAGGATTACGACCTAGTTTCTCACACCACTTATGTTGTGTGCGTTAATTTGTATACATGAGTGGCGGCACCAACAACTTAAAGCCGACTCAAAACGACAGATTTTTGAGAAACTTTTTCATGGCAGGTTTATTTATTCTCAGGGTTTTTGCCAGAAATCTGCTGAGAGCAAGTCGCCGAAGAAATATTTTTTCATATTTCGTTCAGTTGGAGATGCCTGACCTGGGGTTTGAACCGAGGCCTGACACGTCTAATAAGCCAACACACTACCTACTAGACCACGGCGATTTTTGCACTTACAGTATTCAAATGAACGACCTATTCTTGATGTTTAGGTTGGTTGTCAGTATAATAACGTTGAACATTGAGTCTTTAACAAAACAAAATTTGCAGATTCCTGAATGGAATCTATGGGCTCCAGTCTCCTTTAGGAGACTATAGTTTAGCCGCTTAAACAGCTCACTGAGAAACACTCTGCTAAAGCAGACTGTCTAAAGACAGTCTTATTGATTCCCGAGATATTTATTTTTATAATTTATACGGCCGCGATTGAGTGTATTTATTTAATGAACTTATAATTTCCTTTGCTAGGGGATTGGTTTGCAGACGGGGAAGATAGCCTATCATATCCATCTAAATCAAAGTATAATATTTATGACCTCTCCATTCATTTCAATTTGAAGTTTAATTCATTATCAATAATATTTCAAGCTCTAATGAAGTTGCCTTAAATTATTGCTCTGTTTGTCTGTTGTAATGAATAGCTAAGTGAGTATAATAAAGTATTTTCTTGGCTCACTACATGCATACGTACATAGATTGTTAGTTGATTGGTTTAGATGAATGCTTAGATATATGTATGTACATACATACTTATTAATATTAATGGTGGTATATACATATTGTTTGATTATTATAACCTGGTTTCATAGCCTCGTTCTTTTATTCTACTTTTTTTCATACAAAATTATTTATTATTGTTGTTGGTTTGTATGTATTTTATAGAACAAACCATTATTTTGTGTAAACGCTACTACCAACAAAAGAGAGGAGTGCTTAATATGAAGTAATTTTGTGTTTGGTATTCTGCTATTCATTCAGTTTTAGTTGAGGCCTTCTAATGATTTCTTTTATTTTTTTCAAGGGTATTTCGATTGTGGTAGAAGAATTCCGTATGAAAAAAATGGAAAAACTTACAACAATTTATGTCTTTGAGAATTTAATTAATATGGAGAATAATCGAATATTTCGTATAAATATATAAACAGGTGAAAATAGCTATCATAAATGATATGCCCTTAAACCGCATGATGCGAATATTATGCGGAGTGTTTCATATGAAAATCGATTGTTCACAAGTATATGGTCAAGGATCTCATATTAAATAGAAATTGTAGGGCTATTGCAATTAAACCTGAAGTCATCTGAGAGAGGCGGTTATCGTTGATGGATTAGGTTAGTATTAGCGGTAGCACGCCTTCACCCGGAGACCAATTGACTTATTGAAAAAAAAAAAAAAAAAAAACAAATGTTTGCAGAGGGAGGAAGAGAAAAAACTAAAAAAGAAAAGCGCATAAAAAAGGAAAGATAAAGATAAAAATGAAAGAAAGGGAAAGAAAAGAAAAGAAAAGAGAAGTGCCTTCTAACCATCCTGTTCCAGTTGATAAATACCCGTAGAGAAATACTGTATTGCAGATATCCCTCTAGCTAACCTATTTCGTGTACGAACTCTATTATATCCTTAAGCTTACGGTCCTGAGACCTACCAGTTCTTCAAAAAATGTCTGCCCATGCACTTGTAGACAAGGATTTGTGGACATAAAATATGATCTACTTTTTTACCTATTGATTCTGTATCTAAAGGGGCCATGTCGTGAGATTATGATTAAAAATATGTTCGAACATAAGATTCTTCCGACTCTACTGTTCGATCGAATTGCAACATATCCAAACAAAAGAGGCTTATTGTTGCTTTGACCGACTTCTCTCCGGTCGTTACTTCTAAAACTAACCTACTCTACCTAACCTACTAACTAACCTACTCTTGCCATATCAGCTGCAACTTCGTTGCTAGTAACTTCGCAATAGCATAGCCTAATTCGATAAACCGATATAAGGCTGTTTAACAGCCTTTTAGACTCTTAGTCCTTCAGTGTTGCCTCCAAATAAATTGTTACGCGTGCTGTCTTCTGTACTATCTTTCAGACTAATTTCTGTGAAGTAAACAGCCGCTAGGCTCTCTGCTGGAATAATTTCATTTCCGCTTACGAACTATGCGATTCCCTGGCATTCGTTACTTTGTTGGTGAGCACTTGCAGTACATACAACAAAGCAAAGTTCAGCTTTAAGTAAAAAAATTGCGATCTTGAGTTCCAGATAGGCAGAGCTTTAGTATTCGCTTATCAGTTTGGAAGAATTGTCTTTTGCATGGTTGGCAGTTTTATATGCCTGAAAATGGCGTTTATGGGTGGGTTCCCCAAAGAGTTTGTTGACTAGTTACGTACTAATTCTATTCTTCTTGGTTTAAGACCATCAATAAGATCAAATTTGGGTACCACGGAGGAGAATATTGCTGCTGCAGTGAAGAAGGCGCTACATGCCCCACAAGCCTAGTTGCTAGTGTGCTAAACATCAAGTGCCGAGGTTGGGGGTTCGATTCCTACCAGATACTCTGAGTGATTGTGATTTGATAATAGTTTGTCTTACATGTGATCACTCACAATAGAAAAAAGAATGTGAGAATTATTACTAAAAACTCTCGAAAAAAGTGATGAAAGTATGTGTATACACTGGTTATTGATATAAAAAAATGTTGCCCTCTACCATCCCCTCTTTCCTTTCTCCTATAAAGTATATTTCCTGCATTCCAATACAATGCACTCTATGAATAGGGGTCATCTCCTGAGTGTTGGTTAAAAAAATTCTAATTTTAAAAGAAAAATCAAAAGACTAAATTCAGTGCCTGTAATTATTGTAATACAGTGCCTAACGAAGTCGTTTAATTCGCTTATTTTGCAATAAAGTGTGTTTTTTTATAGTCAAATGCACTTCAAATATTCTACACAAAAATATTTTCTTGTTATTGTTAATATCTAATGACAGTTAGTTGTAATTATTATAAAAACACAAACATATATACAGACGTATAGACAGACGGGCACGTTTATACTATTAAGGCATTGAGTGTCGCTTTTTATTTTATTTTTTTTTTGTTGAAATGAATGTAATGCGCCAATAATAATATTCTCTAGTGTACGATGTGTGCAACGGCGCTGGGTGCATTTGTGGTTCCGCAATTAAATTTTTTTTGCGTTTTTTTTTAGCACATAAAGCAGCCAACCTACAAAAGTTTGCTTTAAAATATCAGCATTATTTATTATTATTATTATTGTTATGCAATTCTAATGTAACAAGTCAGACTTTTTTATTATAAATAAATATAATTGAAAACAAAAAATAGAAAAAAATTAAAAAAATTTAAAAAAATGAAAAAAAAAAATAAAAAAAAAATTGAAGAAAAACGTAACGAAACTTGTTTTTCCTCAATATAGAATTACAACTACAACTGGTTTGTTTGTATCTAGTACTGCTACTTATTGCATGTACATACATACATATGTATGCATTTCCAAGCTTATTGAGTAAAGAAAAAACCTGGTTATTTGATAGTTAAAGTGTGCATTAGAATTTCAAAACCTCTTTAGAAGCGGCAGCTGTGGCAACAGCCGCAGCAGCACCAGCACCAATAGAAAGCTAACAGACACACACACCAGCAATAATAACAACTTGAAAAGGAGGTTTTTATGCCAAGGCAAACCACCAGTTGTTGGATATGTTGCCGTGTTTTTTTTTTCTTCTTGATTTTTTTCATTTTGTATCAGTATTTTTGCAATTACTTAAGTAAAATAGCATGCCTCTATACATATAAAATATTTACTGTGTTAAAAGAATAATTTTTTTATTATTGAATTTCATTTGATTTATTACGTGTATTAAAAACAATTCCGTGCTTTAATATTCAAAGGTAAAAAATATAAATTTAAGTTTGATTGGTATTTTTCAATTGTAATATTTGGTTGGCAATTGATTGTGATGGACATTTTTGACTATTCAACCATGGAAATGGAATTTAGGGCTTAAATAATATTTCATAAAAAAAAACGAGAAGCAAAAAGTGTTCGTTTGACTTTAATTCTTGTATGAGTTGTATTTTATAGACGTTTAAGGTTCTTACGTAAAATGTTACATGTGGCCGGCAAAGCACAGCAAGTTGAGAGTAACAATGAATCCAAATTTTTGTATATTTTTGGACCAATACTCAGGAGTTGTTCCATATTCGTGAAGTGTATTGTGTTGGAATACAGGAAAGATAGTTTTATAGGAGAAAGGGAAAGGGAAGATAAACTGAAAACCCAGAGTCTCGGCACTTTAAGTTTGGCAAACTATCAACCAAGCCTGCGGGGCACCCATCGCTTTCTTGAAGACTTCACACTACAGCAGCAATTTTTCTCCTCCTTGGTACATAAATTTGATCTTCAGGGTTTTAATTCGAGAAGAGTAGAATTTAATCCAGTCTGTGGTGGGAAACGAAACCACGGCCTCAGTACTTGAAGTTTAGCACACTACCAACTAAAACTGCCGAAAACCTACCGCTGTATTGAAGACTTCACACTATAGCAGCAAATTTTCTACATCTTGATACGTAAATTTAAATTTAATTCGAGAAGAGTAGAATTAAATCGAGTCTCTTGTGGGAACGGCCTCAGTACTTGAAGTTTAGCACACAACCAACTAGGACTGCCGGGCATCTATTGTTGTCTTTAAGACTGCTCTTCCTTGGTACGCAAATTTTGACTTGTTAATGGTTTTAAATCGACAAAAGTAGAATTAGTACGTACAGGGTTCACAACTACACGAATTACTTGCTTTACTTACTATGCCTATTAGGTTAGACCTAAAGTGGAGGAAGTGACAATGGTGAAGAAGACAATACAAATTTTATTAACTCAGCCACTAAGTACGCAGATGTGAAGGAAGAGCATATACAGCTTAGCTGTTCCGGTATGGGCTGTAGCCCCTAACCCACAATAACACCGTCTCGAACAAACACCTGGAGTTTCAAACGAATCACAACGGATTAGTGGGACCCGTCATTATCCTGATAGAATCAAACCAACCCAATATTAACTGTTCATAAAGTTTTTTGTTTGGTACAAGTGATACTAAAGCATCTACAATGTGATGATCTGCTCCCCTATATCCGTACTTACTTAATTGGTCATTACAACCGTTCAGTTACAACTACGACCCAGTTTCTTACACTACAATCCTTGAATATCGGATCCTATAGTTTAAAGTTGTCTCTGAACGACAGATCTTTAGAAAAACTTTTCATGGCATTTTCATTTGCTCTCAGCGTTTTGGCCAGAAAACAGCCGAGGATTTTTTTCATGTGAAAAATACGAAAAATATTTATTCGGCGACTTCCTCTCAGTGGATTTCGGGCAAAATTCTGGCAAAAAAAGTAAATAAAATTTGCCATGAAAGAGTTTCTCAAAAATCCGTCGTTCGGTGTCGACTTTAAACTGCATAGGTCCCACGCCATTCGTGTATAAAATTATAACACACACCATAAGTAGTGTGAGAAACTACTTAGGTCGTAATCCTGACTGAAGGATTATAATGACCAATTATGTAGCTATGTACGTATATGAAAGCTAAAAAATTACTTCTCTTCAGGTTTAGTCAATAAAGTTAACATATAAATAAATTAACTGTTAAGCACAATATAATTAAAGTGTTTAACGAAAAAAAAATTATTAAATCAGGCCCTCACAACACATATTGTGTTTGTATTGATTTAACATTTCATATGGCTCTGTCAAGGTTGAGATTGTTGTGTGCATTTTAAACTGTGTACAAGAGAAGTAACAAAAACAATAAAATTGCAATGACATTTTCAAAAAAAAAGAACAGACAGCTGAATGAGTTTGGTAATGCATTTTCTCAATTAATTGTTGGTTTTGTTGTTGTTGTCTGGTTAATATTTAATTTAATTTTTTTTTTTCAACAAAAAAATAATAGAAGACGAGTTGATAAATAATAAAGGACAAGAAGGAGTATTATCTTGGCATTTTCAAGGACACTAAAAGAGAAGAGAAATATTTCTCTTTTCCTTTCCTTCTGTTTTTTTTTAATAAACTTCGACCTTAAGAGGAAGGATATTTTAAAAATGAAGAAACGGGGAAGTATTCTCATTAAATTTCATGGTAACAGCACGTGCAATGCAAACCATTATTTGAAGGTTATATTATGTAATGACTTGCCTTTCCTTTTGAGTTCAAGGTTTAAAAATAAGGAAAAAAGAAAAAAAAAGGAAAGGAAACTTGGCAAAAGGCTTAGAAAAAAATTTTTTTATTTTTTTTTTACTACATAGCTTCCTATAATCCTTAACGTCAACAAAGAACAAAAAAAAACAACAACAATATGTTGCGTGTTATTACTAAAGGAGTTGATTGTTACACACTTTTTGAATAAATTTTAAAAAGTAAAGACTATTAAATGTAAAAAGGTTAATAAAAGAAATAATAATGAGGCAAATAAATGACAAAATCCCTTAGTTAGTTAGTTAGGTAAGTTTGAATTTTTTAATATAAAAACATAAATTAAGATGATATCTTCAAATAGTTTGTTGAAGTCAAATAATGCCTTCGCATGAAATAATATGAAAAGCTTGTTAGACTTGCAGAATTTTACATAAACAAGTAACATAACCCACTACCTGTCGTAGCTAAAATGATTACATATTCAATATCAAACATGCACTATTCGATTCGTGTTGGTATTACGATTATAAGATCCTCATTGTTATTGACAAAGTCTTGGACAAAATATTTTCACAAACGTATTTATTCCACAACAAATTGTTTCGCCATATAAAGTAAATCGGTTCTGTAAGGTTAAGGTAGGGAAGAGAGGAAATCTGACAGAAGAGCTCTTTCCGAGGAAGGTGGGACAGACAACGGAGTGAAATGTGAGTCTACACACAACCCTATATACTTACGTACAAAATTGTCCATTACAACCATTCAGTGATGATTACGACCTAGCTTTTCACACCATTTATGTTGTGTGTGTTAATCTTATACATGAGTGGCGGGACCTACAATTTAAAGTCGACTCCAAAGACAGATTCTTGATAAACTTTTTTATGGCAATTTTATTTACTCCCAGAGTTTTTGTCAGAAACGTAAAAGGAAGTAGCTGAAGAAATATTCGCCTCATATTTCGTTTTATTGGAGGTGGTTGACCTGGGGTTTTAACGGTTTTCTCACGTCTAATAAGCCGGCACTCTACCTACAAAAAATACGGCGACAACATAACCCTATAGCACATCATGAAAAGCCAGGGCAGTAGAAAGCTACTGACAATTGGAGATCATTGGATCAGCTACAGATTTGATGAGATTCCCGTACATGGCATTGCCAAACAGAGGAGACCACAATCATACAAGAGCGGCAAACATCAGCATACGAAGTGGCAATGTAGCGCTTCATGAAAACCAAGGATGAGGGCAGTGGAAAGCTACTGACAATTAGAGATCATTGGATCAGCTACAGATTTGATGAGATTCCTGTACATGGCATTGCCAAACAGAGGAGACCACAATCATAGATGGGTGGCAAACAGCAGCATCTCATGCGGTAATGCTGATGGTCATTGAACAGTAAATGGAAAAGCTTGTCAATGGCGAAGAAGACAACAAATTTTTTTATTAACTCAGCCAATGAGTAAGCAGATCTGAAGGAAGAGCGTATACAGCCTAGCTGTTTCGGTGTCGGCTGTGGCCCCTAACCCGCAATACCACCATAATTATGGAGACATAATATCTCTCGAACAAAAACCCGGAGTTTCAAACGAATCACAATGGACGAGTGGGCCTGTCATTATCCTGGTGGAATTTTATTCTATTGGCCAACAATGGTCATCCTTTTACCAACGAATAATTTCTACTTTACAGTGTTGCCCCGAATTAATGACCCTGGACATAGGGAAGCTGGTGTATAACATGCAAGTCCTCGATTCAAACCCTAATAAGCCTCACGTCTAATAAGCTGACTTACAACACTTGCACTATGATTTTAAGTTCTCAAACTCTTCAACAAAAACCCCCGAGATATGTATTCAGTTTATGGTTTCGAATTCATCTGACAATTAACTTGTGTTTGTTTATAAAATTTCAATTTTAAAGAGTTTTCAGCGTTTAAAACTGTAGCATCGTCGTTTTCTTCAATTCAGCAAGTTTATGTTGATTATTTCTAAGCATAAAACATTTGACTTGTGCTTGTGAATAACAAATAAAAAATTTAAAAAAAAAATAATTTTCTGACGGCTTCATTTGCCATTTGATCCTCATGGTTTGCTTATTTTCGTTGTTGTTGCTGTTGTTTTTTTCTTCTAAAAAAGTTTGCATGTGTCGCCACATGGATTTGTAATAAAAATAAACAAAAAATTTTAAGTACAAGTGAACTGAAATGTGGCTACCAGAGCATGGAGAAGCCATTGCTTTCAATTGCTTTGGAAGTTAAAGCAAGGATGATGAGTGTGAAATGTAAGAAATAAGCGAAACAACAACAACAACGAAGAGTATGCAAAAATCAATTGGCGCCTGGCATTAAAAACAAACAAAAAGTTTTGTTTTCTCTCGTATATTTGATTTATAAAAATAAACTTTTCTTTCACACTCTCTTATATGTATGTGGATGGATGGTGTGGTGTGGTGTGAGTGATGGCATGTTGTCGTTTTGTGTATGGACAAAACCATAGAAGGAAACCTATTTGTTGTTGTTGTTTCATTTTAGTATTTCATTAGAGTAGAGCAAAAGAGGCATTGAAATCCATATTTTGTTTTAAATTTAATACGTTTCTGCATTAAACTCTGAGCCACCAATTTTTGTTTAGTCTGGCGTCGTGTGTCAATTGTTAATCAGTTTTTGGAAGTGTTGCTGATGAATGTATTCATAATTAAAGCTTTATAGACATGCCACAGATAGGATTTCTCGTTTTCTTGAGGCAATTTAAGCTAAAAAAAAAGAAACTGAAACATAAATGATAACAAAAGTCTTGTTTATATTTAGAAAAAGCAAAACAAAACAAAAACAGAAATAATAATAAATAAAACTAATGCCAAAGCCTTGTTATGATACTTAAATTACGCTTTTTTTAATTACTGCAATGAGACGTAATGAACATACATACATACATATACTCGTAAGGCTTTTAATGAGAGGAGGACATCTCTAATTACGCGCACGTTTTGCCTGTAGAATCTAGAAAAAGAAAAATAATAAAACAGAAACAAACACTTGTGATGACTAAATAAGTGTGTGAGATATCGAATTTTTTTTTATTCGTTTGAAAGATCTATTTTGTGTTGAATATAACATCGTTCAAATGCCTCCCTCGGCTTCTCAGGGTAGAGCGAGAATATTAAATTTTCCATTACTCTGGCTCGTAAATCAGACTGAATTTGACCAATTGGATGAGTTGTGTTTTTTTCGTATTTAACTGTGACTTAAGAAAACGCCACAAGAAAAAGTTTGATGCGGTCAAATCGTACGACCTCGGTGATCAGTTCACGTTAACTTCATATGGGGTGATCATGCCCTCAAATAGCTCATGCAGAATATTCAATGTAGCATGAGCTGTCTAGCACGTAGTGATGTTGTGTTGAAACCACATTTCGTTGGTGTCCAGATCATACAATTCGGGGCAAAAGATGTTGATAATCATCGACCCATAGTGCTCGCCGTTGATAAGGAAATATGGACCGATAACGCCGCCATTTTTCAAGATACATTGGAGGCTCTTTGTCTTGAAGTCGCCGTAGTCTAGTACATAGTGTGTTGGCTTATTAGATGTGAGGCCACGGTTCAAAACTCCAGGTCAGATAATGCCCCTATCTCGGTGAATGGATACGTGAACAAACAAAATTTTCGATTTTGAGATGATGCCAATTCCACTCTCGTTAAACCAAAGAGCGTCCAATACACTCATACAGAATTGTTCATTACATACATACAATGTTCAGTATTACGACCACGTTTCTCACACCACCTTTGTTGTGTGTGTTAATTTTATACATGAGTGGCGGGAGCTATAATTTAATGTCGATCCCGAACGACTGATTTCTAAGAAACTTTTAATGGCAATTTTATTTACTCTCAGAGCAGCCTTCTGATTGCTTGCCTTAGGGAAAGATGCTGGGCTTTCTGGAAGTTTTTGCCAGAAGACTGCTGAGAGAAAGTCATCAAAAAAATATTTGTTCATATTTCGTTCTTATTGCAATGTCTGACCTAAGGGTTGAATCTAGAGCTTGCAACACACGGCAACTTCGATGCACACATAAATTATGGGTTAGGAGTACCTTCCTAAATTGTTACCCCGTCCATGTTATGCGTGTTCATTTTATGCTTGTGTACCGAAATCTAAAGTTTAACTTTGAACTTGGAACGACAGATTTGAGAAACTTTTTCATGGCAAAGGCTTACCACAGAATTTTTGCCAAAAAACTGTTGGGAGGAAATCGGCGAAGAAATATACAGTGAATAGTTCACTATAAAAATGTCAGGATTTTGTGCTATTAAATATGTTATTATGACTAATGACTAGACAAATTTCAAAACAACTTAAGTATATGTATGTTAACTCCAGATTGCTATACGGTCTTAAGATTTTCATTATTTTTCAAAATGCTTGCAGCCTGAGTTTTCAATCTTAAAAATCTTAAAAAAAAAACATTAGTACATATTTTTCAAAATGTTTTGTTTTGCTACTTTTTTGTAATTTCACGCACTGAAAGTTTTTCTTGTTCTTGCACATTTATTATTTTAATTTTTTCTTTTAATGTAAGAGAATTTCGTCCAGCCATCTTACAATAAACACTTCACGCAATCGACACACTGCCCCAAATGAAAACATTCAAAAAATATAAAAAAACTACGCAACAATCTGCCAATGATACTAAAATGGGGAATCACACAATTTTATATACATATGTATTTACATACATAAATGTGTTGCTGTGGGGTTTGTATATTTTTTTTATCGGTTAACATTTTTGAATTTTGTCCGTCTACTGGAGGTATTTTATGGAAAAAAAGTGTCCTAGTCCGGCCAGTGTCCGTCTAAAAGCGAGTAATCTGTTCTAAAAATTCTTATAAAACAAAGGGACTAGGAAAATTTTCCGTTTAAAAGAGGTGATCGCCTACGAGAGGTGTCCGTTAGTAGAGTTTTCACTGTATTTTTATATTTCGTATTGTTGGATAGTCGCCGTAGTCTAGTAGGTAGTGTGTTGGCTTATTAGACGTAAAGCCAGGGTTCGAGCCCCAGGCCAGACATCAAAACAAAATACAAAAAGTATTTCTTTGGCGACTTTCTCTCAGCAGATTTCTGGCAAAAACACTGAGAGTAAATAAAATTGCCATGAAAAGTTTCTCAGAAATCTGTCGTTCGGAGTCGACTTTAAACTGTAGGTCCCACCACTCATGTATAAAATTAAACTAGGTCGTAATCCTGACTGAAGGGTTGTAATGACCAATTATATATGTATGTATTGTTGGAGATGTCTGACCTGGGGTTTGAACCGTGGCCTTGAGTCTAATAAGATGTCACATTACCTACTAGACTACGGCAGCTTAATTTTGTTCAGAATGTTTGATCTACTTTTTTTTGGCAGAGTTGTTAAAACATGTTCAATTGCAGTACTGGTTCTAAAAGGTTGAAAGCCAATACTACCCCTATATAAATTAAGATATGTACATAAAGACATTTTAGGAATTATAAACTTTATTGCTTATAGTGATCAAGTTCAAGGCCTTATATTAGCAATCTCGTTTGGATTTTGAATTCATTAGTATTTTTTTTTTCGAAAAAGTCTGTGGGCTTTTAGTTTTATTCATTTTGAGCTAATTTCTGTTCAATTTCTTTTGTAAAAAACTCGAACTTTCTGAAGTGAATAAGCCTTTTTTTTAATAAAATTTTCATTGGTTTTGCTTTCTCTCGGCCTTAGAACATTAAAACATGAAATTCTCACGTAGGCATACGATTATTTTATTAAAATAATCATAAAAATATTGGCTTTAGAATATAATTTACCATGTTTTCATTTAAAAATTTAAACGAAATTTATTTTAAAAACATTCTGACGTCTTTAAACCCCAATAAGATTAAGTTGTCTTTAAGCGTCATTGTCTTTTCACCAAAAGAAATAAAAGCATAAAAACCTGGTTATATGTATGACGTATTCTATCATCTTTGTTTGGTTTTCGGTTTTGTTTCATACAAAAATCTATTATACGCTCAATAAATCAATAGAAATTTAAAGAAAGATCTATAAAAATCCCCCGGCTATAGAAGACGAAGCGCCAAACTACACAACTTAACATATGTGGAAGTGTGTTAGGTTTTCCTAAACAATTTAGGCATCGAAAAGAAGCTAAAAACCATACAATGAATGAAAACAAAATAAATAAATAAACAAATAATTTGCATAGCAACAAGTAGTTTTAGTTTAGTTTGCTATGATATTGCTAACATTTAGTGGTGGTGTCTACTATATTAGTCACCCCCTGTAATAAACGTTTCTCATACGCACACACACACGAGTTCACAGAGAAATAAAAATTTGCCAGATAAATGCCAATAGAACAAAGCATAGAACAAGCTAATGAAAGAAGCAGAGAAACATAGGAAAATTTTTTTTGAAATTTTAATGAAAGCCATATAAATGTTGATTATGATTGACTTTGGTTTTCGTTAGCATTGTATTTGTTGTTATCGTTGTTGTTGTTGCTGTTGTTTTAAATATAAAAATAACCATACTTAGCACACAAGCATACAAACTCTCACGCTCTTCAAAACCACTGACAATGGGCAAAAATACGTCATCAATAACAGCAGGCCCATTCCTATAACAACACACCTTCTTCTTATACTCTGACGCTATGTGGTGGCATAGCATAGCTTAGAGACACCCCCTAAAAGTCTGAGTATAGTAGTATGACTAGCCTGCTCTCTAAACTATCAAAGGTATTTCGATATTCTGGTATTCTTATGTTCGTTTATTTATTTGACCCACTTTGCTTTGTTTTTTATTCTTCTTCTAATTTTCATGACTAAAAACAAGTCATGAAAGGTACAAGAAAAATTTTATAAAATTTACTACAATTCTAGATTTGTTGTTGTTATTATTACAAAGAATCCTTGATATTTAGTAATTTTAGTGAAAATGAAAATCTAGTTCTTGTATACATACATATGTACATACACATAGCTGACCTGAATAAGACAAAAGCAACAAAAAAAGGAAAGAAAGTATATTAGGGTGTCAGGTCAGTTTAGTATGTTAAGGTTAATCATAATGATGATGATTTCTTTACCCAGAATTCAGTATGAATGAATGAAGCACACTCACACACGCACACATACATTACATGCATCTCTTAAAAAAAAGGGGGGAGGGGGTGGTACCTACTAAACCAGGTCAATTCATTATATCGGCAAAGTATGTTATAAAGTGGGGCACGTGAGTGAATTATTAAAACGAATCATGCATAAGATTGCATCCTACTTTTTTTTTTATTAAATTGAGAACAAATTATAAAATAAGGTTTTTCCGTGCATAAGGTGTAGTAAAAATTAATCCATTATACTTATACTAAATTGAAGGAAATAACAATGTCCTTATTCCATGAGTTTCTATGCGATATTAGCCTCGATTGCATAAAGCAGGGATACTAACTTACTTAATTGCCCATTAAGAACAAGATTAATGGATTTCGACCTGCTTTAACATATCCTTCCAGGCGTCTCTGCTTCTTTGAGCGCCTTCGCCAGATAAGTACACCAATCGATGACAGGGCTTCCTCGTTTTTATCCTTCCAACGCAATCAAGGTCATTCTCTTCGCCGACTTTCGCAAATCCCCACATTAAAATCATCGCAGGGATAACCGATTTCAAAACATCTTAAACATCTCTAAACATAATTCCATATCTTTATATTGGAATTCTTGCTATTTCTAATGGAATTCCGGAAGCATTACACTAAACGCGGCTAAAATTTTCGCACTTTCGGCAACACTAAACCACTTCCCTTCATTGCTTAAGAAGTTTTCCCATATTCATTTTAGGGTTTCAAACGTGATGTTCAATAAAGCTTCATATCTGCTTTCTCTGTTGTGATTTAAACAGAATCTCTAGTTCATTAGAATGTTGGAAGCCCTTGCTTTTTTATATGTAGTCTTATGTCATTTAAATGATCGCCTCTGGATTGATTGTAGCAGTTGTCGGATAATTTTGAAGTAGATTTCGATAATTTTTTCGCAAATATAGGCAAAGAACCCAAAAAAGTCCAATTGCATGATAAATTTACACTTTCTGGAAGTTAGTTTCTCAAGAAATAAATCGAAAACCTGTTATGTTGTGTGGTTTCTGGTCCAGTTCATAAGCTTCAATTACAATTGAAAAATTATAAGCGTACAGTCCTTCAGTACAATGGCACTTTCGGACCATAAAGCGCACCAAACGGTAATTTTTTCCAGCTGCGAGGGCTTTTGCAAAAACTTATGCATAAACTAAGTTCAAATTTGTCAAATTTGCTTGAGAAATGAAGTCATATTGCTGAAGAAAATTTAGTTCGAAAATCGGTATTAAAAGCCTATTGCTCTATCACCCACTCAGCATATTTACGGTGTTGTGAATCGTCAGACGACTTTTATTTTTGTGTTAGCTATGTTGTGTTCAGTTATGGGTTGAGGTGCAAATTCAAATAAAAAAATTGCCATAATAAGCCGTTAGATAGTCCCGATTTCTGAGAGCATCATAGAAACCAAAAAACTCACATTATAGGGGGTATGAGAAACTAGGTCGTAACCGTGACTGAAGGATTGTATCCACTTACAAGATAAGCAACACAGATCGGTTGAAAGTAAATAATCAGTGCGTATGGTTTATGCTAAGCATGAAGACGCCGTAATCTAGTAGGTAGTCTTTTGGCTTACTAGACGTGAGGCCACGGTTCCAACCCCAGGTCAGACATCTCCAACAAAACGGAATATAAAAAAATATATCTTAGGCGACTTTCCCTCAGCCGATTTATGGTAAAAACTTTGAGAGTAAATAAAAAATTGCCATGAAAAGCTTCTCAGAAAAATCTGGCCTTCGGAATCGACTTTAAACTGTAGGTCTCGCTACTCATAGACAAAATTAACACACACGCCATAGGTGATGTGAGAAACTAGATCGTAATTCTGACTGAAAGGTTGTGTCTTCTGACCAGATAAGCAATAAAGATCGGTGGGGCAGTAATTTATCAGTGATAAATGAAACTAACAATATGGTTCCATTTCGTTATGGATTTTATAGCATTCTTTTCGCATTCAGTGCGATGCGGTATTAATTTTTTTTAATTATAAACAAAAATATTGTTATACATACTTGCAGTTGTATATACAAATATATGAAGTACGTCTGCTATCATTTTTATATATGTACTCTTATATACATACATATTTATGACCCGGTTTCCATTGCAATTGTGTTTGTTTTTGTACTCGTGTTTCTATGCTTATTATTAACCAGGACACAAGCAAATAGGGCCAAGTAAATACATAAATACGATATACACACATACAAAAACAAATTCCTCGGACTCCTCTCCTTCGTCTTTGCGCCGTTGTAGTACAATGAATATGAAAAATAAACGTTAAACCCTATTGGCGAAAAACCCAAGGCAAACAACAAGTCACTCTCACTTACTATTTCTATTCAAAAATAATCAGAGCAAAAATTATTTCATTTTCCGTTTTCTCTTTTGCGTTTCGTAGTGGAATGGAAATCAATGTGATGATTTTGAAGTGTGAAAAGCCATAATATAAATTAAATATCCTTCTTTGAAACGAAGAAAAGAAAAACAGTTCAGTTTTCGTTCGTTGTTGTTTTCTTACTTATTTCTTGCAACATTTACTTACCAACACGTGTCGTTTCTTAGAACTGTTTTCTCTCTTCCATTTGAAGTCTTTAAAGTGTTGTTTTTTTATTCAATCTGGAAATGACAGAGCTTAAGTGAGGAAAGAAAGGAAAAAAATATTGGCTCGTGTATGGCTATTTAAGCAGGACTTAATAAGGAATAATTCAGCAGTGAATTTTTTATTATTTTATTAATGCAAATGCTTTAATAAACGTGGAATAAATATTAAAGTGATGTCAGTTGAAACATTAGAAGTAAAATTTATGTTTGCCATGTCACGAAGCACTTTTCATACAATATTTTAAGAGTTTTAGTACGTTTGTAAAATTCCTTTAGAAAATCTATGTAGTATTTTAGATTATTTTATTGTAGGGGGTTTATTTTATTGTGGGGAAAAGGGACCTAATGAGCTAGATAGCCATGGTAGATACAGGCTTGTGAGGAAAAGGGACCTAATGAGCTAGATAGCCATGGTATCAAGAATTCCAAAACAGGTGTTCTTACAGTCAGGCGTTACTTGGCACCAGAGGTATAAACAACGAAGCTAATTGTTTTCTTCAAATGAGCAACAAAAAGTTTGTAGAATGGGTCAATTCGACCTCCAGGTACTGTACTTGACATCTACCGCCGCAAGGTTGATCCTTACAAACCTAATAATGTAAGAAAAAATCCAATTAATACCAACTTGTAAAAAATTAATTAATTAATTAACCTCTAATTGACAAGTACACGACCTCTAACCGAACAAAAAGTTTTCTATATAAATGACTTGCTTTTTTGTGGATGGCTTATATTTCCTCTGTCAATGGCTTGTATATTTTGGCCGGTGACTTGAATTTTTTTTTGGTCGATGACTTGCATTTTTTGGCCAATGACATGCATTTTTTGGTGGATGACTTGCATTTTTTTGGTCGATGACTTGAATTTCTTGGTCGATGACTTGCATTTTTTTTTGGCAATGACATGCATTTTTTGATCGATGACTTGCATTTTTTTTTGATTTTTGGCGATGAGAATGATATTAGCTTCGTCGCCTGTATTAGTTTCGACGTTTACATCGCCGGTTTCAAGTAACGCCCGGCTGTAACGAAAACCTTTTTTGGATTTCTGTTAAGTTAGCCCTGGCTTGACAGATGGATTGCCATTCGATTACGATCATTTTCTTTTGGACTTGTCCTAAATGATACACTTTTCAAAACAATTTGCTTTCGAAATTGTTTATTCGGAGATAGGAATTGAGTCTCCCAATTTTTTTTTGCAGGCATTCTATATTTGCAGTATTTAATGAGTGATGCTGTAAATGGACGTGCTAGAATTCTACCTTATTCCAACAAACAATTGCTTGCTGCTCCTGGAGAAGCTCAGATCGAAGCCAATTTTGTTAGGTGCAAAGTGCCTCAGTTTGTAGCTACCTCTGGGGACAAGTCCTAAGAACTGCACTTACATTTTCCCGCAGCTATTTCCCACCTGACCGGTGCATCGTTTGCCTTGTATGGAGTGTTTGACCATCCATCTCCTACCAACGCGCTGTTAGTAGTTAAAGATAATCACAATAGCCTTTATCGGGCCTTTATCATTTAACATAAATAATTCAGAATATTATTGTTGTTTTGTATTAGTAAACAAGTGTTAATGGCATGCCACAAAATAACAACAAAATATTTTCTAACCAAGATATGCAGTTTTTCTGAATCAGTTATAATAGCGATATTTGCAGATACACTTTCAAAGCCAACACTTTGTTTATTTTTGTCACATGGCTGGCATATGAATCACAATGAAATTTTCCAAAGTTTTACATTCAAATGGAAACATTCTTATACTTCAACATAGAATACAGACGATAGAATAAAAAAAGGTTGTACAGAAGAAGAATTTTCTATTTCTAGTATATTCTTGTGCTTGTGGTCATAATTTTGTATGATGACATGCCATGAATCACAAACTTCTCTAAAGGGAAAGTGAAATGTGCAGTCGCTGTTGTCTAGTAGGTAGTGTGTTCACTTATTAGATGTAAGGCTACGGTTCAAACTCCAGGTCAGACATCAAAACGAAAATATGAAAAAAATATTTCTTCGCCGACTTGCCTCTCAGCAGATTTCGGGCAAAAACTCTGAGAATAAATAAAAATTGCCTTGAAAACATTTCTAGAATATCGGTCGTTCGGAGTTGACTGTAAATCGTTGTCGCTGTTGTTGTTGTAACAGTTCTGCTATTGTCTCCGGAAGTATCTCCCTGTAGATATAAGAAAATTAGTTTATGTGTATGGTTGTAGGCCTGTGTATTTCTGGTAGAGATGGAATGGGTAAGAGATGGAATTATGAATTATTAGTTGTGTATATATGTAGTCATCGTTAAGTGATTGGTAGTCCTAAAAAGTCAGCTGCTGTCGTTGGATTCAGCCACAAGTCTATAGGTCACAAGGTTGTCGGATTTGCGGTGCAACCAAAGAGGTGCACTGTATCGTGGTCCTTGATTGCATGAGGGGCAGCAATTCAAGGTCCCCGGGATGATCCTTGCCCTATAGCTGTTCAGGATGTTCGTCGTTCCTGATCTGATAGCTGGGCCAGGATGGTTCTGGTAACCCTGGGTAGCTGTCTTTCATTATCCGAGATTGTTGCTGGATGCTGATTTATAACCCTGCTGTGGCTAAGTTCGTCCATAGCTGTCGTTACTGTCGTTTGGTATAGGGAGCGCTGTACTTCCCTTACTGACTGTAGGTCCACTATTGTAGGTATGAGGTGGATAATGTCCGTGTTGTAGGTTCTGAAGTCGTGTCTAATAAGGCGAGGAATAGGGTCGTCCATGATTATATGATGGTTGGGAGGGGATGGTAAATAGCATTCTATTTCATCAGTAGCTCGTTGTGTTTCCTCCTCACTGACAATATTTGGGACTCTTCGTGAAGGTGGTCTATACTTGTCATCTTTACACATCCTGTGGTTATACGTAAGGCGTTATTCTTTGTCGTCTGCAGTACACGCCATTGAGTGTCACTCAAGAATGAGGTCCAGATTGAAGCAGCATAATTGAGGAGGGATCGTCCAATAGCCTTGTAGGTGGTAATGAAGGTTTCTTTGTCCATTCCCCATGTAATGCCTGCTAGTGCCTTTAGTACCCAGTTTCTCATTCTCACTTTGGCGTTGATATTGGTCCTGCCACTCATAAATTTATCACACACAACATAAGTGGTGTGAGAAGCTAGGGAATTATGTATGTATGTATTATGCTTATGAGAAGGAAGAACTCATGCAACTTACAAGGGCTTGGGAATTAAATTTATTTTTTCATATTTTTCGAATTTGTGAAATGCAGTGGTTTTATTCATATTAGGTTTCTATTGTACATTGCAGCTAGTATTCATCCTAAATGATTAATTGAAGAATATGCTATTAATTTTCGAAGAGAGGTTTGATTTAATCCTCCTAGTTTTAGCTTAGCAACCACCACATTAGTTCAATAAAACCTATAAAAAAAAGGTTCAACGATCGAATATTTTAAATTTTTTTTCCAATTCTATATACAGTTATGGGAATTTACCTAGACTTTGAATACCTTTAGATCGATAGTGTCATTCGGTTATCGTTATTGTCTTTCTATATGTATAAATTATTAAAAATTGTACATTGTATCGATGTATACAAATCAAATCATTCGACTGTAAGATAAGTAACGTTCGTATCTTTACGTTTTATTTACGCCAACAATATTAATTTAATAACCACAAAACATTACGCTCCGTATTTTCCCTGTATTTATGGACTTACTCTCCATCTTCATCTCCATTTCAATATCATATTCTCTCTCTCTCCCCTCTCTGTATAGTACTCTGCAAATGTTATTATCAAAGTTATTATCTAATCTATGAAATTTATTTGCGTTGATTTTACTTAAAACGTATTATACTTTTGAATAAAAATAAAAAGAATAAAAAAAATATAAATAAAAAGCCAACAACAATAACGTTTTAAACAAATTTTTATCATGATTCAAAGAGAGAACAAACGAATAAAAATAAAAATGAAAGAAAAGAATTATTTTTTATAAAAAAATTAAGCATTATTTAATCATAATAAATAAGCGACAAAGAATAGCGCAAAATAATAAAAACAGACACGTAATAGACGCAAAAAAATTTATATTCTCTCTCATACTTCATATTTATACTTTGTATGCCGACAAAAACAAGAAAAAAAAATAAGAAATTTGAAATGGAAATTAAAGAAAAGAAAAAATGTTGCTTTTTTTAATTCTACAAGTGTTCTCAGATAATCGATTCATTTAAGCGTAACTAAATCCATGCTTGTGCCAGACATAAATCAATAAAATTGTCGCAAATAAGTGTTGCAGTAGCAGTGTTGCAAAACTGAAATTTTGAAATGGTACTGAACTATAACTGAAAGAGTACTTTTTTGCACCAAATGGTACTTTTATACAAAAAACACACATAATTGTATCCTTCAATCAGGATTATGGCCTAACTTCTAACACTCCTTATTTTGTGTGTGTTAATTTTATACATGAGTGGCGGGACATACTGTTTAAAGTCGACTCCGAACGACAAATTCTTGAGAAACATTATCAAGGCAATTTTATTTACTCTCAGAGTTTTTGCCAGAAGGAAGTCGAACAGAAAAATTAATGACTTATTCGTATTCCTCACATACAAGACAAGAGCACCTGATTCGGAACGTAATAATACTTAAAAGCCCCTTTTAGTCAAACCTCGATGGAACGTAGTAATGTAACATACATTCGTTTATAGCATATGAAAAGCAATGCAAATGCTTACGGAAATTACATTACGGTTCGGCAAGCGTTTTCATTGCTTTTCGTGTTCTAAAAACTAATGTACGATCCGTGGACGTTTGACTAACCGGGGCTAAAGCCTAATTCTACCTTTAGCATTACGTTGAACATGTTGCTAATGCATTAATAGTTGAAAAGCGCAAGACATAAAATATGTAATAATAAAAAAGTACTGAAAATATCGCGGGGGTACTGCGGTATTTTTGAAATGAAAAAGTACTGAAAAAAGTACCAAAGTACTGAATTTTTCAACACTGTGCAGTAGCAATGACGTAGAAATTCAAGGTGTATTGAGGCATTTCTGGTCGAGAAATTTAAAAATATACTTGAGGAGGCCAAAAGAAAATAGCGATTTACTAATCATCATAATTTACTAATTATGTCCTATAATACTTGCTAGAATGGCCTGTAACGAAAGATTTCTATATCGTTAGACTTCAGATATTTTTCTAATGGCTAATTTTCTAGTTAACATCTTCTTTAAATGTCAATTAAATCAAGCTGAAGCTGATTCTACAAAAACGAATACTTAATCGTATTATTTCCTATGCTTTGAACGAATAGAACTAATCGATTTACACTGCAGTTGAATGTTCTATAAAAGAAAACTGAATACTGTATAGAAATAAGCAATTGTCGGTATTAAAATCCCGTTACTTTGTACTTTATTAAGTAAGTACTTACCTAATTAGCCATTTCAAACCTATACTCTGGGTCATGACCTAGCTCCTCGCACCACCTACATTGTGTGTGTTATTTTATACATGAATGGTGGGAACTAAAGTTTAAAGTTGAGTCCAAACGACAGATTCTTGAGAAACTTTTCATGGCAATTTTTTTTGTGTTCTCAGAGTATTTGCTAGAAATCTGCTGAGGAGAAGTCGCCGAAGAAATATTTTTTTTATATTTCGTTTTGTTGGAGATGTCTGACCTGGACCTGTGGCCTCATGTCTAATAAACCAAAACACTACCTACTAGGCTACGTCTGCTCTATACTTACTTAATTAGAAATTCGAAAGCTTTATTCAGGACCATGACGTAGTTTCTCACACCGCCCATGTTGTTAGCGGTAATCTTATCCTTGAGTGGCGGGTTCTACAGTTTAACGAAAGATTATTAAACAACTTCTCGTACCAAATATTTATATTCTCAGAGTTTTTGCCAAAAGACTACCGACAAGAAGTTGTGATAAGAAATATTTTTCTGATATTTCGTTTTGTTCTAGATGGATATCTAAGCTAGTGTTTGAACCACTGACTCTCATCTAAGAAGTCAACAAGGCTACGGCGACTTTGATTACATTCCAACAAAATGATGTAAGAAATGCAAACTACTTGGTATCGTTCCCCTTTGGGTGAAGAAAACTTCGTAATTATTTATCGAACAGTAGCGTGAGTCATGGACGTCAACATTACGGTTTTCATAGTTCTTAAGCGAATGATATCAGCGCCACAGTCTGCTCTTGAGTTGACTCTGACTGCACTTCATAACAAATTCGATAATTCTGTTTGTTGACGTGCCCATTGAGTCAGAAATCTTAATAATAATGCACTACGAAACACATTTCTCACAAATTTATAATAAAATTGAAAGATTTGTAAGTGTTGTTCGTTTCTTTGCATAGTTATGGTGGAATGGTAAACTCTGCTGAGCAGTTTTGGTGTTGCTACATGTCACGAATCTTTTATTTTTACACTGAAAACCAAATAGTCTATAGATCACCCGTTATATACTTCTGCGTATATAGTGTAATGACCAAGGAGTATAGCGTTTTAGGTTCTAATTTTGCATTTACTTTTCACTCTGATTTTTAAACGTTATTTTTGTTCTTAATGTAGTTATACAATGGAGGAGGTGCATCTATTTCAATGGTCGTATGTATATATGTAGGTGAATGAAATATATTCAGCCATTATAATGCTTCAATATTCGCAACTGTGCGAAATAATCTCTCATCTTTCTCTGTCCTCATGTATCTTCTTAAGACTCAGACGTTGTCTATCATGATTAACAAAAATGATTTTTAAAGATAACGAATGATATTTTCTATACAGAAAACATTTAATAGCTTTAAATCGTAATATTATGATAGAAGCTTCAGTATTTTCTAAAACGTTTAAATTAAGAGAACGTACAACTAAGTGTGCATTAAAGAAGTAATATCGCATATAAAAGATAAATTAATTAAATTAATTGTATCGCACGGCAAATTATTAAAATATATTTGTTTAAAACAAATCAAGTTTTTTTTTTTCTTTAAATTCTTTTTTATATGCCAGCAATAAAAGTGATTAAGAATAATTGGAAAACTTAAAAGTGCTTTACAGTAATTCTATATATGATTTGTTCTTTAATAAAATATTCAAAAAAATGGATGCTAAGAATATTAAAAGGTATAGAAAAAATTGGAAACTTTAAATTAAAATTTTTTCTTCTTAGTTTTCTTCTTTCTTCAAAAAAATTTTTCAATTCTACTTATAAAATTTTAAAGATTAAGGTCACACTTAATCAATTTGATTAACTTCTACTTGTAATAAAACAAGAAATTTTTATTTCAAATTTAAGATCTGTAACCAGCTATCTGTTTTCTTCTACATAAAAACTTGAAAGTCATACGATTTGTCTGATCGTCAAAATCCCTCTTAACTTCAGGTTGAATGAAAGACTTCTATAGAGAGACGCCTAAACACAACCCATCGTCTTGGTAAAGGCCTGTATTTTTAACAGCCGTATTGAAGTTTAATACATACATACATAGTTGCTCATTACAACTCTTCAGTCAGGTTAACAACCTAGCTTCTCACATCACTTATGTTGTGTATGTTAATTTTTATAAATGATTTTATATTAAAATCGACTCCGAACGACATATTTTTTGAGAAACTTTTCATAGTAATTTTATTTACTCTCAGAGTTATTGGCAAAAATCTGCTGTGATAAAGTTGCCGAAGAAATATTTTTTCTTATTGTTACGTTTTTACATTTTTAAAAACGTTTAAAATATGAGTTCGTTGATTGCAAACAAGATAAAAACAAATACGTGTTTAGTTTCAATTAAACTCTTTATTGTTTTCACTACTTTTGTGTGCCACCGTTTACAACTTGACGAATACAACAATAATTGGTTGTTCGCTATTCTTCTTTGCTTACAATGCAGGTCTTTACAACGGAGATCTTCAAAATGCGACTGTTCTATTCACACAAGACTGACTGACTTCTTACTACTCGTTGCCTGCTTTGTCTTGCCTTTTTATATGACCACGTAATCAGTCTGATGAAGATTCTGGAAGTCGAACGTTCGGGGGTTTGCCTTCTCGAAAACTCTATCGCGACTTCATTGTTGTTTGTGTATTTTGTTCACATTGCTTGTTATTGCGTTCTTGCTTACTTGCCTATCCTCTTTTCTTTCATACTGATGTTGTTGGTTTACTTGTAACAAGTTCGTTGTATTTTTTTTGTGTAGCTTTTGCTCATTTTAATGTTAAACGATGTTCACCGTTTCCACTTGCTTAACAATATTTTCCTGGGGTTTGTACTGTGGCCTTACGTCTAATAAGCCAACGCACTACCTGTAAGACTATGGCTAAATTATTCATCTCTTAACTTTATTCGGGTGTTTTGTAGAGTTAGATTAGATTCGGTAATGTGGTGAGGAGATCCCACTTAGTCCAGCATTAGCCCCATTGTGGTATCGCAATCAAAATTTAACACAGTGATCAAACAAGAAACCAATCCGGAACCACAATAAATCTTGTAAAAGCAACAACTTTTAGTTTACAAATTTTAATGACGTGAGAAAGTCAGAGTTTAAAAACTTCCGTTTTCAGACACATGAGGTGAAAGATAGTCTCTTTCTCCTCTTTAAAGCCACAGCTCCTGAAGGAGTCATTTGACGGCATGCCAAGTCTTATGGGAATGGAGACTGGCCTACCAGAATTTCTAGTTTGCGATGGATTGCAAGCGAGATTACCATGCGATGTATGGAAAGAAATGAGCTGTTCCCCTTCTTATCCATTTAAATCCGTTAAATTGACCATGTTCCCTTAGTTTATTAGCAGGGTTTCCATTTTTTGTGAACAAATTTCCATAGGCAGTAAGTTCCTGTTATTATGCGGGTGCATAATCAATTACAAATCAATTACGTACCATAGTTAAGAATGGTGGTTAATTAGAGAGTGAGTCAGAGCACAGGATTTCGGATAAAAAATCATTTTAGTTCGATACACTTTTAGAAAAATAAGATTTTTGAAGATAAGCAAAATAGATTTATTTACCTGTGGCGTAACAATGGGTCATTATGCGTGCCTTCGCTTAGGCAATAAAAGCCATCACTTCGACCTAACCTAACTTAACCTAAAATAGATTTGTTTGGTAAAATGATTTCAATTTGTTTTTATCTGTTAAAATGGATTCAACTTTGTTTCTTCAAATTTCAATACAATAAATAGTCACATGCAGCTTAAAACCGAAGAATAGAGCGAATGATTTATTTCGTTGCATTTTTCAAATGCAAATCACTTGGTAGGCTACAGTCAATTGCTGTCAAACACACACGCTAAATGACGCAGTTCGTTAAAATTTTGACAGGAGTCAGATGCCTACTGACAAGAGCAGTATTGTCCTTTCATTTAAAAGATGGAATATTTCACAAAATTTTGAAACTTATTGACCTATGTACGTTCGTAACATATACATACGTATGTAGTACGTGTATACATACAAACTCGTATAATATGTGTCTTTAATTTGTTGTGTTATTGTTTACCTGTTTTATCTGCTTTTTACATTATTTTATTATTATTTTCCATAAAACGTAGAATATGTAGAATTTTTTTGTTATTTTTGTTATTGTTTTTGACTCAAACCCCCACAGTGTTTATAAAACCATTTACGTCAATGCTTTTCAAACAAATATGACGCGTTTACTTGACTTTATTTTAATTTATTTTCTGTGATTTTTTTTCTTAATTTTTTTTTAATTATTTTGCTTTTATTCTTTCAAATAAATTTTAATGTATTTCTTGTTCTTTTTTACTTTTTTTTACTCTTTGACTCGCGTAGTAAATACATATGTTTTTAAATAAACCATGTACAACAGCTAAAATTAATTATTAAAATAAGCATTCGAGGAAAATAAATGTAAAAATAAAATAATTTTAATATTTGAAACGTTTCTCGTCATTAGGAACATCCTCCCTTTTAATTTTTTTTTATTTTTTTTTATTTTTGTTTGTTTGTTGTTTAGTATCTTCTGCTTTATTTTATTTTACTTCCACTTATTACGTGCTTGTAAATGTTTTTTTATTTTTCTTTGTAATTTATTTAAATATTAAAAAAAAAATTATTTTTATCATCTATTTTAACTTTCTGTCGTTGACCTTGAAAAAGTTTATTGAGTTTTAAATTTTTTTTTTATTTTTGGTGTGTGTTTTTCATTCTAAAAAAGTTTAAATTTAATTTTGTGTTCATTTTTTTTGTTTGTTTTGTATTGTTTTTAAAATTTAAAAATCATCATCAGATACAGATTTGTATGTACATATTGTTTTATTATTATTATTGTTGTTGTTGTTTTTGTGGTATTGTTTATGTTGACTTATAAATACTTGACATATTTTTTTTTATTCTATTGTGTGCTAAATTTATAAAAATAAAATTTTTTATTTGAGCTATTCACAGATGTTTGTTTTCAAAACTGATTTGAAAATTGTGCCAAATTTGTTCAGAAGCTTAATTAGGGCTTAAAGTTTTAAAAACTAAGTCAGGTGTTAAGTTAGGTTAGGTTACGTTACGTTAGCGGTTGCTTTGGCGTACACAGGCAAGTTCACTCGGTGGCCCATATGGTCTAATGTGTTAACAAGTGTGAGGTAAGACCCCTTGTCATCGGTTTGAATCACCCCAAACTCCGGATTAAATCGACCAATTGCCTCAGTTCACCACCATGCCCAGATCTTAAAACGTTTTCTCACCCAAAAACCTATGACTTTTGTTCTGAAATGCAGGGCACTTGTATAACTCATGACAGCAGTAATCATGATCAGCGAATCTGTAATAGCGCATTGTCCCATTAGAATTTCTTCTACAATGCGAAGCGTTCCTTTGTCGAACTGAAATAGTTCTCTGGTTCTTCCGCTGTTTTCTACTGGACACAGCAGTTTTGAATACCATTCAATTCCGAGAAGTATTCTTGTAGAGGCGCATATATCCCCTCTATCGTCTCCTTCTCAGACATCTCCAATCCCTTCAGTGCCAGTTCGTTCGCTTTTTCTAATTTGAAAAAGTATTCCTGTAGAGGCGCATATATCCCCTCTATCGTCTCCCCCTCAGACATCCCCGATTCTTTCCGTGCTAGTCCATTTGCCTTTTCGTTTCGCTCTATGCTACAGTGGCTGGGAACCCAGTAGTGTAGTGTCGACATATACGATAGAGTCCGTGCAACTACTGACGACCTTTGACTAGACGAGGTGGAATACCAGCGCTTTGATAATCAAGTTCAAAGGAGGTATGTCGACGGTTTCAACCATACGTGCAGCTTGTTCAACAGTATAAATCTACGCCTGAAATGCGCACCCTGGTTAGACTGTTTGCTATAAGACTGCTGAGAGGAAGTTGTCGAAAGAAATATTTCTTTAAATTTCGTTTTTGCCGAGTTGAGTTGTTGAGTTTGAACGGCGGGCTGTCATCTAATCAACCAACATAAATTGCAGTGGCTTTTTAAATTTATTTTTTAAAATTATTATTTTATTTATTAATTATTTTTTTTTCTTTCTCTTTTTAGGTAAGTTAAAGTCCTGATCTATTTTATTATGAATAAAAATAAATGAATCACAGGTAACTAAATAAACCAATAAATTATAGGCAATAAATAGACAGTTTTTTACCCTTGCAACATGTGACTGAGCCTAGTCATGATGAAATCTTACTGCTGGCATATTCAATGCGTTTTCGGTAAATGCTAGCTTCGGACGAATCTTTAGGTTGTGAACGGATTCGTTGTGGAACACATTAAGTACAGATCATTGTCTTGGAACTAGGGATTTATATGTATAAATGTCAACGTCAGTAGTGATCCTTTACAATAATTACCTCTCTTTATGTCCATTCCTTGCTTTTTTTTTACGTGAAGTTAACATTTTGAAGTCGCCGTAATCGAGTAGTAGTGTGTTGGCTTATTAGACGCAAAGTCAGGGTTCAAACCCCAGGTCAGACATCAAAACGAAATACAAAAAGTATCTCTTCGGCGACTTCCTCTCAGCAGATTTTTGGAAAAATCTCTGATATAATATATTCAGTATATTCGTCGGTAACCCATTGATATGAATCACATACCATGATATGGTTCATCGTATTGCTTAAGTAACGCAAAACTTCCCTGACCCCTAGTTGTTTACACTACCGAATTATTGAGATTGGGAATTTTTTTAAGCTGCATGAGAACCAATCATATCGATACTTCTGGTTTAACAGCTGAAAATTTCAGTCATTAACCCCTGAACAATTTTCCAAATTGTGGAAATTTATTTAGAAAAAAGTCTGTACGCGAAGCTTAGAATTCGTGAAGTTTTCGAACTTATTTTACTCATCTCGATTGAAAACCGTTATCACGACAATGAAATGTGTGCAATGAAGATAATAATGTTGTTGTAGCGCTGTAGTATTTAAAAAGGCAACGAAATATCGATTCGTTCTCAACTTGACGACGACTTCCTCTTACCAGATTACTAGCAAGAACTCATGAAAAATCAAAAATCAAAAAATCTCTCTGTCTTTGGTTTATGCAGGCGAATTAGAAATTTTTGAAGTTTTAAAAGCCATTGATGCCATTCGACCAAGTTTACTGGAAAAAAGTGGTAAAAAATTCGACTGTTCGTATGAACAATGAGCTCGTTGCCATGGTATCCATATGCCGGTGATCGTATTTAGAAAATAAATGTTATGATATCCTACTACACTACTACAAAAAAAACCCATTCTAGCATTATTTCCATCTTGTATTATTATTTTAAATTCATAAACTCTTAAAAACACTCGATATTTGCAACAACATCAGAACTTATCTGAAACTTGTGTTAATGGTTGTTGAGGTTGTAGATTCATTTACTTTTGAAATTTCGACTCTAATGTGGAGCAATTAAATAGGAAACAACCAATAGAACTATGCAATCAATACTGTTCAGCATTATTTATGTTCTTTAACTAAAGTAATGAAATATTGAATAATTTATGCGATTTTCACTTATTCTATCTGGCAACCAACAACAAACATACCGCTTGTAGTGCTTAAATTATATTCATGTCGTGCTCTCATTAGAGAGTTTCCATGAAAAAATAATTGCATTTGCATTTGGAAACAACAGAAAAAATCTATTTTTATCTACAATAAATTACACAACTTTATGAATACAATAACAAAAATAAATACATTTTCTAAACCCTTCTCCCCTCCATATAGCACAGCCTTAATATTAAATGATTTCAATCATGATCATTAGTACTATCGGTTGTTATTATCATCATCATAATCAAAATAAAGCAATTTAAAATATAAATTTTATTATATTCCCATACGGAATGGGCAAATAATAAATAAAATTGCCAATTGTTTGCCAAGGTTAATTTATTTTTATGATAGAAAAACTGAACAACTGAAAAAACTATTGAGAGAAGTAAGTTCCTTCTCTCTATCATTCAATTATTTCTTAACACATCCCACAAGGTGGTGGTGGTGGCGGTGGCGGTGGCGATGTTCCGTCGATGGTGGTTTCAAGGCAAGGAATACATATATATGTATGTATATAGATTTTTAAATACACACGTACAGTGGTTAGCAAAAGTCTTAGTACGGTAATATATTTTGACAAAAAAAAGTCCCCACAGACTTAATACTATTGCAGAAAGTCCCGATATGACCTCAAGAGAGTGTTTAGAAGATCATTTGAAAGAACGATCACGTAATTGCTAAACCTCAAACAAAATTCAACCGAAAAACTTGCTCATGGTGCCACCAGAAAACACTAAACAGAACTTGTACATTCACTTCCAAATGGATTAAATGGAGTGCTTGTCCTTAAGGGATATTCTACTAAATAGAAAGGGATAACATTTTCATATATTAGACCTTTAAATTTTAAATTTACTCAGGGTTCTCCTTGGCGGTATAGTATGGAGTCATCTGAAACTTATCCTTATTTTTCTCTTGTTTTGTGAAAAACATTTGGCCAATATACACGACTTTGTATCGTGTATGTTGTATTGAATACACTTGGTTGTTTGTGAACGCTCAATGCTATGCTGTATTGTGTATGTCGTATTCTTCTTCATAATTTTTGGCATTCAAACAATTTGATAGCATGAAACCAACACAATTTATTAAAAACATATGAAAAAATTGGGCAATTCATACGACTTTGTATCGTGTATGTTGTATTGGATACATTTGTATGTTTGTGAACGCTCAATGCTATATTGCTATATTGCTGTATTGTGTATCTCGTGGCATTCAAACAATTTGATAACCCGAAACCAACACAACTTTTTAAAAACATATGCAAACATATACACATTTGTTTCACTCACACAATTTGATAGCACGAAACCAATACAACTTTTAAAAACATATGGAAAAAATGTGTATAAGTGTATCGGATTTTTATATGAAAAATATCAACAACAAGCATACACTGTTGTATAGCCGCCCAACAATACAATGAATACAACGACAATGAATTGACCAATTAAAAAATTATTTGTTTTATAATAAAACAGAAATAAATTCATAAAATAAATATATAAACTATAAATTTTTATACAAACTTTTGGCCAAAATTCATGAAATTGCTAAAATATATTCCCGTACTTAGACTTTTGCTGTCCACTGTATATACGTTATGGAAGTGATTTATTTTGCTTGAAAATTGAAAAACACTAATTTTAAATACAAATTTTACATTCATTTCTTTCAATAAATTTATTGTATTTGAGAAGAAAATTTTTTAAAATTATTTGATTTTAATTGATTTCCTTTCTTTTAGAACATGTGTTCGTTTCTTAAACCACCACCGCACTTTTGTGTAAAATAATTAAATGTTTGTAAATATTAAATATTATTTGCATGTTATCGTTAATATTTCTATTTGTTGTTTCTTTTTTTTTTTTAGGGAAATGTTATTGCCAAAAAATTTTCTTTTTTTATATTTATTTTAAGTTTATTTATTTATTTATTTTTTTTTTGTGTACTCTTGTCTTAATGTTTAATGACATGTAAATTTTTAATTGCTTCACTTCAAATGCTTTTTATCGAGATGAAATTTGTATTTCGTAGAAAGAAAATATTTTATTTTCTATAAAAATAACAGGGAATGGCCACCCTGTAAGGGAATGAAAAGAAAGATATTGTGTTCTCTTGTGCTCCGATTTTGTGAACTCTTACGTTGTAAACAAATCAAAATCTAATGATCACTCTCAAAACCTATTGCATAAGGTCTATTTCTGATTCAGCACATAGGGGATGACGCCTACTTAAGCCATACATTGTGTTGATTCTCGAAAATATGAAATAATAGTGTAAGAAATTCGACTTCCTTATATAGTGTGGGTCATTTAAGAGTTTAAATTTAAAAATTAAACAAAACAAAAACGTTTCGAATTTTTACTAAATTTATTCTTTTTTGTTGGTAAGTACAATTGTTTCGGTTAGAAATGGAATATTATTTCATTCAAATGGCTGCGATCGAACAAATATTCGTGCACTTTATCGAGTATATGGGGTCGTATCTCGGCAATGGCATCACGAATGTCGGCGTTCAAATGTTCAATTCTTTCTGGTTTGTTGGCATAACACGTTTCTTCAACGGCGCCCCACAGAAAATAGTGCAACGCTGTCAAATCGGAATTTTTATGCGGTCAGTTGACAACACCGTTTCGGCTAAATTAACGGCTTTCAAACGTTTGACGCAATAAGTCGATTGTGGCATGAGATGTGTGACAAGCTGCACTATCCTGTTAAAACCAAACATCGTTCAAATCAATACCATGAAAAACGGTTACAAAAAATTCGTTATCATGGTTGCGCCGTTCTCATTTTCAGAGAAATAGGGGCCAATAATGCTCCTGTTCCACAAGCTGCACCAAAGAGTTACTCGTGATGTGTGTATAGGGTTTTCTGAGACCCAAATACGGCAATTTTGTTTATTAACGTACCCACCAAGATGAGAATGAGCTTCATTCGAAAAGATGATTTTTTTTTTGTTGCAATATTTCTTTGTTTTTATTTCCGGCTTCTCATGGTTTCTTTGGTTTGTTTTAGACAAGTTTTTCAACCAACTATAATATAGGGCTGTCACAAAGTGAATCCCCCTATCTTCTTATTACTCCATGTACAATAGCGGGGCCTAGGATAATATAGTTGATATCTGTCACAAGTATATCTGGTAAAACATATTGGCTGCAGTGGTGAGAAATCGTGCTCATTCATTCCCAGTCTTTCTTAAGAAGGTGTGACGCTGCCTGAATTTGCTGTGATGTTTCTTGTTGATGTCACCGTAGTCTAGTTGGTAGTGTGTTGGCTTATTAGACGTAAGGCCAAGGTTCAAATCCCAGGTAAGACAAAAACGACATATGAAAAAAATATTTCTTCGGCGACTTCCTCTCAGCAGATTTCTTGCAAAAACTCTGAGAGTAAATAAAAACTGCATGAAAAGTTTGTCAAAAATCTGTCGTTCGGAGTCGACTTTAAACTGTAGGTCCCGGCACTCATGTATAAAATTAACACACTCAACATGATTTGTGTGAGAAACTAGGCCGTAATCCTGACTGAAGGATTGTAATGCTCAATTATGTATGTATGCAATCTCTAATAAATTCTTGTTCATTGGGATACCAATGAAGCCAAACAAAAAGACGAGTGCTGTTGATTTCCATAAGCTTCTGTGAACCCTAATTTATCACCTACAAAATGCAATGCAATAGACCTGAAGAATCATTTGAGGTTTAGGCTTAACTCTACAAACTTGGTGGCTTACGGTTATCCATGGTGCTATTATCCTATTATTGACAATGTAACTTCAAGCCAAAAGTTTGCCCTTAGGGAAACTACATAGTTTATGGTTTCATTTCCTTCAAACAGGCAATAATTTCTTTCCGATCAATAAACTTGTACTGACATTATTGGCTACACCCTGTTGATTCTGTAAAAACATTAATTATGTTATAATATATTTCTATTTTTATTTATAATTACGATAGTTTTTATAAATATTTTTCATTTCAAGTTCAATGCAACAACGAATTTTTTTTCATTTAATTTGTTGTGTAAACAAAATTTCTTTGGTCCGGACAATGTAAACATTTTGCACAAAATTTAAAATTTCTTTTTTAACCCCAAATCATACGGACTTAAAGATTTAAATTTGCGAATTTACACTCAATGCCATTCATTTACCATCTACTGGCCTTGCATTTACTATTTAAAATAATTCTCAATAACGTAAGTATTATTTACGTCATGAAAACTATTGTTATTGATGTCGTCGTCGTCAACAAGTTATAGTCGGCAGCAGGGAAGCCTCTTTTCTCATTAAAAATATTAAATGAAAGAAACATATGTTTTATTACGTCATCATTTAGATTTCGATTTTGTTTGTATACCTAGAAATGGTGATGACAAACAGTTTACGTGCCACGCTCTCTATTCTCATCCCACTTTAGTCCTGTTTAAAGAAGGACTATGACGTAAATGGCGGTTGTATTATGTTGCCTGTTATGATGTGGTGATTTTGAAGGCAATGATGATGTAAACATACAGCATCCTTTTGCTTGCTTTTATAATTTGTTTTGCGTTTTATCATTTAATCTTGTGAAATCATGGTAGAACGTGCGTTTTAATTGAGGAAATTTTTTTTAATTGTTCACATATTCAATTGTTTCATTATTGCCTGATTGTATAACGCTTTACGCAAGATATTACATAAAGAAGGTGGTGACGACAACAACATTTGAGATCAGATATTAGCACTTGAATTGCATAAAATTTAATGTAATTTAACGTCTGTTATTCTACTTTGTCTAGTACATCATATCACAATTCTTACTCGTGAAGCCTGATTATAGATTGCCTATAAGGAGAGATCAGAGGAGAGAGTTTGAAAATTCCTGGTTAAGAAGTTATCGACAGAAAAAACTTCAAATGGAGACATTACGCTTTCAAATCTTTATTATTGGAAATATTAAAATAATGAAAACTTTCGTTATGTACGCATTGATTCGAAGAATCTAAATATTACACAGAATCTCCTTGTAGCCCTTGTATTTAAAAAAGTTCGTTGTATAAATTTGCGTCTGTAAACAGCAACAAAATCGCTCCGTTTCTGATGCAAATGTTGTCTGATGTTGAGAAGTGTATCACTTTCAATAACGCAAAGCCTGAACGATTAAGTTCTATTCTAGGTAAGCCAATCAAATATAATCGACTGTTAGGAATATTCTACTGTGTGTTTAGATGGAATCTACTATGATTGGCTTCTCTATAACAAAACGTTTAATGTGGAATTAATTAATATACAGGGTACCGGAGTTATAGAAACCAATCCTTGATGTACCTCCTTTCTATGTAGAGCATTATTTACAGATCCATTGAAAAGCATGAAAGAATTTCAACTCGTTTTAAATAAGAACCTGAAGTCAGTTACGAATTATTTTGCTGGTTATTATTTAGAAAAGACAAACATATTTTGGGAACATGTTTTCTGGTTTCCATTAAATGGCAAAAGTTAAGGCCTCTTCCAAACTTGCTGGAAAACGCGAGTACATAGAGTATTCAACAAAGCTCCTCCAGATAGAATAATTTCAACAACACCATTGGGGAATGTCACGCAGTTTCTCTTTTTTAGGATGAATAGAACTTAATCGCAAAAAATTTACTCACCGCGCTACACCCAATGCATGTTTACAAAGATCAATGTTTCAAGACAACGAAAACGTGCCAAACTGGAAAGAGTTTAGTGATGAAAATGAAACAAACCGAAAACAAGATTAAAATAATGTTGGGGGAGATCTTTTAGCTTTAATAGGCAGCCGCTTCAATGGGTATAGCTCCCTTAAAAGAACAAATGATCAACTCAATATTAGTTACCGTAGTCTAGTATGTAGTGAGATAGCTTATTAGATGTGAGGTCTCGGTTCAAACCCAATATTTCTTCGGCGACTGCCTCTCAAGCGGATTTCTAGCAAAAACTCTGAGAGTAAATAAAATTGCCATGAAAAGTTTCTCAAAAACTTGTCGTTTGGAGTCGACTTTAAACTGTAGGCTCCGCCACTCATGTATAAAAAAAATTAACACACACCACATGGTGTGAGAAACTAGGTCGTAATGCTGAGGGGTTGTAATGACCAATTATGTGTGTGTAATTTATAGAATAATGTAGAGGAACATATCGTTAGTATAATTCGCAAAGACGCTAAGTCCACTTTTTTCCAAAATTGAGATTTTAATGCAAAACGATAATACTATACCAAATACATATTGTACGACAAAAAAAAATGTCAGTATGTAGTTTAAAGTTGTTGTAATTTTGTGGTTTGCAAAAACGCTAAGTCCACAAAACTACGAAAAATATTAACAGCACGTGCTAACTCCAATATTATTATTACTTATTATTAATTATTATATTATATTAATTATTAATTATTCTTAATTTTTGATCTAGGTCATTTAAAGAGAGCTATTTTGTAAAAATAATTGCGTTTAAAAAGTTTACAAATTTTAAAAACCGAAGAAGTCGCAAATGTTTTTTGTATCTCCTGTAAAATTTGAAAAAAAGGGACTTAACACATTTACGAATGAGACTAACGATATAATAAAGAAATATGTCATGACACTAGCAAACAATGGCTGTCACTTTTCCTAACAAAATTTCAATTTTCGTGAATTTTTGTAAAAAAATATTTTGAGGCATTTTTTTTTCAAGTTTTTCTAAATTACTGTCTAGCAGTTTTTGGCTTCTCTTCTTGCCAAGAAGCTGCTGAACAACGTCTTATGATTCTAAGATAGTTTTTGTTATACATTAGGACTTAGAAATGATCACAGTTACAAGATAGTATTGCAGATATTAAGGGGTTAACTCCTTATAGACAATTTAATGGAACCTTAATGTTGTTTTTTCAATTGCATTACCAGTACATCAGTAAATTACAGACTTTTTGTATGTAAATATTTACGCAAATCACTTGGAATTGTTGATACGATTACCATTTTTTCTAAATTACGGTCCAGCAGTTTCTAGCTTCTCTTACTGCAAAGATGCTGCTGAACAATGCCTCATGATTCTAGGGTAGCTTTTGTCACACATTAGAAGGAGACCGTATTGTAGATATTAAGGGGTTAACTCCTTGTAGACAATTTAATGGAACCTCAATGTTTTTTTAAATTGCATTACAATACATCAGTAAATAACAGACTTTGTATGTAAATATTTACGCAAATCACTTGAAATTGTTGATACGATTTGCGTCGAAAATGGTAACGGCTATAAATTGTTGTATAATCGATGCTTATTATATACACTGTTTAGCTGGGGCGAGTTGAGATTTTAATTTGTTGTTCAAGTTAACTGTCAGAAAATCTTGACACAATTTTCTCAATATTTTTTTCCTTCATTTTCTTTCTATATTTGTCTACAATCTTTTGTGCTTTAAGCATGTTAAGAAACATTTTCGTTTCGCATTATTTTTTTTTGTTAGTGCCAACGCACTACATATATTTCCTGTCAGCAAAATACGTGTGTAAATTGTCATAATTAAAGAAAAAAAAAAAACAATTTTTTTATTTTACTTATTTATTATATTTTTTAATTTTTTTTATATTTTTTAATTTTTAATTCATTTCATTAATGGGGTATGTCTGGTCTATTCTGGTTTACACTGACTGGCAAATTTGCCAACGACAAAAAACACAAAAAACGAAACTTATTAAATGAAGTGCATTAATAAGAAACACTTTTTTTTTAATATTTTTTTAACACTTCTTTCAGTTGTTTGGCTTCAATTTTCTGGGAATTTATTTAAAAAATTTGGTTTTTTTATAGGAAATAATGAAATTTAATATTTTAAATGCGACAGGGGTTGAATGCACTTTTTCTTATTTAAATTGCCTTTAATTTTGTCTGCTACTATTTTTAATTTTTTTTGTTTTTGGTGAGTTTCCAAAAATAGTCCCTTCCCTGTAAGGCAATAATTTTAATTAATTTTTCCTGTTGTTGCCTTTTTTAAATTTCTTTCCATTTTTATTTGCCTTTCATTGTGCTTATAACCCTGGTTAATGCCAGTATCTAACCTTTGTAGAGGTCTTTTGGTTTCTATACGTCTTGTTTACTTATCTCTTGTCATTTGCTTTATGCCATATTTTCTTCTTCTTCAATAATATACTGCCATAAGAGCATTTGGTTTTTTCTCCCTTGCCTTTGATAAAACGCCGTTTTGTATGCTTCGTTTTATTTACATACTTGCATATTTGTTTATTTGCTTTAGTCACTCTAGCCAGCCTTCTTTATTTCCTCATTTGTCTCGCTTTTTAACCACGCCGTCTGATTGACATTTTCTTTATTTGCATCTGTTGTTTTGAATTCTGTAGCTTGTGCTTTAGGACATTGACCTAAAAGCAAAGTGTAAGCGTTTGCTACAGTCGTCTTACTATTCTTTTCTTTGTTTAAATATCTTGGTTTTATTTTCTTAAAAATAATAAAATTACAATATAAAGCCTTGAAGTCTGCTTTAAATTTTGTATGTGCCTTGATGTATGCTTTAAGAAATTATTTTTTAATTCTTTATAAAGAAATATTAGAAGTCAAGAAATTATTGTAAATCACACAAGCCTTAACCCTTTGCAGCCGAACAATTTTTTTGTATGGCTATTCAGCACCCGGCAATAGTTTTAATAAAAAAGTGTAATTGGGGTAAGTGCTTGATCGTCACTTAGTCTCAGTTAGAGTATTCTCTCAATGAGGCATGCACATTATGGTTTTGTATTGACGTTGCACTATTTCGTTCCTTCTGACCAAAGTTTACCGGCTTGCTTCTTTCGGATGAGTCGATTGTTGACAGCCAGTTAATCTAAAAGAAATAAAGAGTTCTGATATAAGTTAGCAGCTGATAGTCAATGATACGATACATATCCCATTAAAAACAAAGCTAAAGCGTCCTGACAAACAATGTAGCTTAGCTATCGTTTATGTCTACTTTTCACCATTTAATAGCTACGGAATTACCTCAGTAATGAGGTGAACAGCCCACACATACGTACTAGTGGGTCATTACAACCCTTGAGTCAGGATTACGCCCTATCGCTCACATCACTTATATTGTCAAGGTTAAGGTATCGACAGAATTTTGAGGAACTTTTTCATTGTAATTTTTATTTTATTTTTTCTCAGTAAAAATGAAAATTAATAAATAAAACATAAATAAACAAAAAAAAAAAAAACAACAATGAAATTTGCATTCTTAATCGATAAATTCCATTTTATACTGCATTCTCTATGCATTTTATTTTTTTACTTTGAAATCATTTTATCAAAGAGACAGGTTGCCGCCCTAATTTAAATTATGCATAAGGAAAATATCACACCATCACTTTATATGGTGGCTGTCGATGTTATCTCGCCATGAAAATGCAAAGCTTGCATGAAAGGCCAGACCAGACCAGTCAGCCACCTAAACTTGTTCACAGACAACATCAAATACATTGTCAGACCATGTGATACTTTTAAGGGTATTACTTACAGATAACGAATGTCAGCTCACCCTTTAAATATGCTATCATTATTATATACCACATATGTATATAAAGTGCTATTAAGCTGGAAAGGCAAAGCTTTTGGCTGTCGCCCATAGTTAACAAAACAAAGCCAATAAAAATACTGTTGCATTTACTACTTCTAGCAGTTATGTTTTAAAGTTGTCTTCTCTTTTTACTTTATTTTGGTTGTAACAATACCAAAAGAGAGGAAAAAAATCAATATTTTAGAGCATACTTTTAAGAGCAAAACACAGGCATGTTGATTATTTTGGTTGTATACTTTTTCTCTTCTTGTAAAACTCTACAAAAGTGTAAAATTCTCTTCAATTTGGTATTGCTTTAAAAGGGAAATACTTTTTTCTTTAACATATTATGCCCTCAGACCTTGATGTACTCTCCAGACATGACATATGACTTGTAGGAGTACATATTAATTCTTTTTAAAGCAGAGTTTAAGGTGTTGCTATTGCCTTTTCTCTCTTTAAAATCATTATGGCTTGTCATGTACTTTACTTTTGAAGGTTTTTAAAGTTAAAATTTTTATTATTGTAAAACCAAGGCCGTAATGATTACTTTCTGTTAGTCTAACTTAACTTTGCAGATTATTATAGGGCGTTTTTTTGTTCGAGCTACTGACTTGTGAATTATAAATTTATTTACAAAATGTAAAAGACAAACTTTAACGTTATTCAATTAATTAATGCAAATTGTTATGAAAAGTTTGTTGAATATAAAGGTTAGGAAATTTCCAATATCATAAATATAGGTTTTCAAAAAGTTTTATTTGTAAAACAATTGGGATATCATCAATAGCATAACTTTAGGCTTTCCATAAATATGTTTACCCTTAGAATAAATGAGTTTTCCCTAAATACTTGTATTAATTTTAAAATTCTTCATTTGAATTCGTGATAAAGGGGATTTAAAACGTGTGCATTTGAAAGTATTAAGAAGAATTAATAAAACAATTTCAATTTTTATTTGCATACTTTTAGGAATATTTTATTTTACATAATTTCAGGGATATTCCTTCTTTACAACAACCACATTTGACCTTAAAGCATTATTTGTTCAACAATTATTCAAATTCTTGCTGAAAGTTAAGTAAGCTTCCAGGAATTTTTTTTTTTATTCTTCAAAATCAATACACATGCAATATTTAAATGTTTTATTTCCTGGTAAACACGCGTAATCAGAAATAATGAAAGGGAAGAAATTGTCATGAAACGAGTTCAATAATTTCTAACTTCAAAACGTGGCAGCCTAAAGTGATTTCCTTAGAAAAAATTAACAAATAAATTAGAAACCTTCAATTTAAAGACTAACGTTTAATTTTGGTGACACTCCTTGACCTCCTTTAAGTCGATGACCTCCTACAAAGCGTAATATAAAGAAATTAAAATATTCTTATGGATTTACACTAATACCACCCTCCACAATAAACTGCTGCCTGCTGAGTCATGGCCGTTTTGTGTCTTAGTAACAAGATGCATAACTTTTATTTGTTGTAATAATTATACCACCCAAATGCCTTAGGTCTTAGGCTTAAGGACTTTATAATTGTTATTGATGGGGAAGAAAGTAATGCAATAATGAAAAGGCAAATTATTTCCATAAGCCGTACAAACACCATTTAAATTGCTTTAAATTATGGTATAAGAAATTAAGAACCGCATTTATACATAATTAAGCTGGAATTTAGAGATATATTTCAAGGAATAAATTTGAAAAATGTATTTTTTGACTAAGTAAAAATAAAGGGCTTAGGACAGGCTAAAAGTATGCTTTAAAAATTTAATTAATTTTCCATTAAATTTGTTTGTAGATATACGTACTACTTATCAGGATATTCTGATAAACCCTCTGAGAAATTGTGAATTACCATGAAAATGTTTTTTTGAACCTATCGCTCGGAGTCTACCTTAAATTGTAGCTCCCGCCACACCTAAATAAAATTAATACACACAACGTGCTTACGTAAATACATACATAATTGGTCATTACAACCATTCAGTTAGGATTACGACCTACCCAGCTAGCATTTGGAAGATTGTTTTTTGAAAAATCACCTTGCTGAGTCTTTTTAGAGTACTTTTGACGATCAAAAACTTATTAGTCAGTTACAGGATTAAAAAAGGACTCATAAATGTTTCGCGCCAATGAGTAAAATAAGTTCGATTTAAAATACAATAAAAAATTGTATAGCAATCGAAAATTAAACATTCAGACGTTTAAAATGTGACTATTATTTACATTATTTATTATTATATTCTACTTATACTGTAGATTGAAAAACGATTAATCAAAAACACATCATGCTGGTGTTTGAAAAGTGATTATAAGTATGTATTTATGATCATATTTTGAACAGATGGATGATTAAACAATGCTTTTTTTCACCCTCTCTATATAAATTTTCATTAATGTAAAAAGATGGCTATGAAATGAAGTACAATTTGTTTTTAAATATAAATATAATATTCTTTCTTTGGTAGTCGCCAACTTCCTTTCAGTTTAGTTTCTCAAAAATCTGTCGTTCGGAGTCGACGTTAAACTGTAGGTCCCGCCACTCACGTATAAAATTAACGAACACTGCATGAGTGGTGTGAGAAGCTAGGTCGTAATCCTAACTGAAGGGTTGTAATGGCCAATTATGTATGTCCGTATGTATGAAGCCCCAAGCGCTTATTAGCCTGGGGGCTAGGCTAAAGTCGGATTTTAAAAATCTTTTCGTTGTATGCCTTTAAAGATGGCCAATACATTTTCATTTTTTGCCACCTTGATTAGTCGTTGGGGTCGGCTAAAAACACATTTTGAAATACGACTAATAAATGACTCAAATTATAATCATAAATGACGCAAAAAGGAGTCCAGATTAATACAAACATGACTGATAAATGACAATAAAAGGACTCCTAAACATACTGATAAATTACTCATAAAAGACTCGCTTGCGATTAAACAATGACTGAAAAAATACTCGAAAAAGAAGCATAAACGAAGTTAAATACGACTAATAAATGACCAGAAAGCGATTCAAAAATGATCATAAAACAATTCGAAAACGCATCGAAAATTACTCGAAATTAATATAGAAAATGACTCATAAATGATTTTTTGAGAAGAGTCGCCCGTAGTAACACTTTTCTCCCGACAAATGAGTCTTTTATGATCAGAAAATGAGCGCATATTCTTACTTTTCAATCGTGCAGAAGAGTCAAAAAAGACTCGAATTTGATTAAAATTTTCAAAAAATGCTGGCTGGGTAACTTCTCATACCACTTATGTTGTGTGTGTTAATTTTGCATATTAGTGGTGGGACATACAGTTTTAAGTCGACTTAACGACGACACATGACAGATTTTTTGAGAGACTTTTCATGGCAATTTTATTTGCTCTCAGAGTCTTTGCCGGAAATCTGCTGAGAGGAAATCGCCGAAGAAATTTTTTTTTCATATTTCGTTTGGTTGGAAATGTTCGAGCTGGGGTTTGAACCGTGGCCTCACGTCTAATAAGCCAACACACTAACTATTAGACTACGGCGACACACAAAGTACTTACTTGACTTAATTTTTCATTATAACCCTTTGGTCAGGATTACAGTCGATAAAGTATTGGTGACCAATACTTTAAGCAAAAATCAGCCTGAAAATATGCTGTATAATTTAAGATTTATTAAGTATATATATATTAAGTATGGAACCCTAAATTTTATAATAAATATTTGTGATTATTCTAAATAATCTATAATAATGCTGGGTGCTATATATGTAAACTAGAGCTACGCGATATCATTCATAGCTAAGGTCAGCCTAAAAATATGTTTTAAAATTGAAAAGCTTACCTTTTCTGTTTTCGAAATATAATTAAGAATCAAATCATTTCTTTTTTTAAATAATGACGCATTTTGTAATAATAAACGGAATATTAATTAAAGTGCTTAATATTCCTAGCTAAAGGCAGCCTAAAAGAATGTTTGAAAAAATTAAGAAAAGTTGAATCTGAATTTTACTACATTCCATCCCGTAATACATTTCAATGAATTATCTTAACGGGATGCTGTAACAGAGTCTGTTGCCCTAGGCGAAATAAGATGTCATCTGCCTTATGTTAGTTATCGAAATTGTGGACACTTGGATATCAGCAGAATGTGGGGCAGTTCTAAGCTTAACAACGAATGAATTTTAAATCCCTTATTAATAGTGATTTAAAATTGTGCTATAAATTCTAATTGACGGTCTCCCTTAAGTCTTTTAAATGGATTTTTATTACATTTTGAAAAACTCTTGAATTTAATAGTATGCGCTACTTTATCATTAATTTCTTAATTCGTTAAAATTCTGGCGCCTTATACAAGTTATTACAAATCTGCCTACGTAATTCAATAACAATTATTTTCAAATCAACTAAAAAAAAAGTGATTTTTTTTTTCAAATCACCAGCGCGTTTACGTTGTAAAATATTTTTTTTTTGTTATATTCATGGAAAAACTAAATAAAAATAAAAAATTATAAAACATCACGAAAACCACATTCGTGTGTTAAGGCATGAATGAACAATAACAGCCATGGCAAAACAAAAACAAAAAAAACTTTTTATATAATAAGTTTTGTATTAGAATTTCTAAACATTTTTTTTCTCTTTTCGTTTTTGTTTTATTAATTCATGGAACATTTAGAAATTTGATCTTTTGTTCATGCATAACTGCTGCTGCTATTGTGTGAGTGATGTGTCCTTGAACTTGAATTTCACAGTGTTTGTCCCTTAATAACCTTTCTTAGCTGCTGCTGTTTGTTTTAGAAAATTATTTGCGTTTGAAATGAAAATCAACAAAAAAAAAACAATTGTCCTTGTACAAGCCGAAATATCTTATGGTATATCAATATACGTATGTATGTATGTGTATGCAGGAGCAGTAGCTATAGTTACGGCCAGGCCAGACACATTATTAAAGTACATACAATTTCTTGGAATAAAATTATAATTTACTTTCCTTTAATTTACATAAATACGGCAAAGAAGATAACAAATAGGCTGTTTTGTTGTTTTGGAATTAAAGAAATTATTGCCTACTTTTAGGTAATGACCGTGTACTGGAGACAGCAGAAGGTTTTATTGGAAAATATGAAATAAAATAATTTATATGATTTGAGTAGGAAGATCATAAAATACGTAAACTCGTCTTTAAAGACTCTTGTTGAGCTCTCCAAGTCTTATAAGATAATTGATGAAGCCTACTGAGTTAAGCTATCTTGCAAAGTTTTCTCCAAGCCGAAATTGCATAATTTTCTCTTGAGCACATGCAAACACTCCAATGTTTGTTAAACCGGACATAAAAACATTGCAGATGCTGATAGTCGCCGTGGTCTAGTAGGTAGTGTGACGGCTTTTTTAATTTGTTTCTTCGGCGACTTCCTCTCAGCAGATTTCTGACAGAAATTGAGAGTAAATAAAAAATTGCCATCAAAAGTTTCACAAAAAAAATATGTCGTTCGGAGTCGACTTTAAACTGTAGGGCCCGGCACTCATGTATAAAAACTAACACACACAACAAAAGTGGCGTGAGAAGCTAGATCGTAATCCTGCCTGAAGGGTTGTAATGATCAATTATGTACAATAGCCAGCTACATGCAGTTACTTTGTGACAACACTAATTTCAACAGTTACAATCGAAATTTCTAACAGGAACTGTCATTTTAACCCTGCAATATTCAAAGCCGATTCATATCATGCCTGAAAATATGTCTCTACTTTATACCAGATTAGTCGTCATAATTACCGTGTACTGTGTTTTTATTATTGTATTAAAGAGTTTACAGTCTGCACTTCTGCGGAAATATCCACAAAAATATTAAATTTTAATGCTACATTGACTTAGTGTACTGCGTTTTCGAAAAATTTCACAATAATCGGGTAGGCAGACACACTCACATATTCGCAGGCCAACATCTGTTCTTATATCCACCTCTGATCTATTGGTATATAGTTGAATCTCGCCCTATAGGTGTACAGGAGCTTTAGCTTGTTTTCCTAGTGTCCTCCATTACTTTCTGTTTTTGGTTTTGTGTTGCCAGTCACAAACCTGACAATTCTTTAGTTTTTCCAACCCCATGTTGTGCGTATTAATTTTATCCAATAATGCTGGGATTTATGGTCATAGTAATTTGACTCCGAACAAAAGATTTGAGAAAGAGAGATTTTAATGGCAGAGCTTTTGCTAGAAAACTGAGAGGAGTGCCAGCGTTATAGATTTTACTCTCTATCCACTAGACCATGCCGACGTCCATAATTCGGTATGAATTTTCAATCCAATTGTCTTTGCAAGGCATAGCGAATTCGCTCTATAATTCGCTGTAGTCTAGTAGATAGTGTGTTGGATTATTAGTCGTTTGGAGTCGAATTGGCATTTCAATATAACACACACAACATAAGTGGTGTGAGAAGCTAGGACGTAATCCTAACTGAAGGGCTGTAATGACCAATTATGTATGTACGCCTGTCTCTGCAGTTAACCAGTTTTCGAGGCCCATCATCGGTGAGATATAGTCCGAAGCATACGGAGATCCATTCAACTCAGTACCACCCAATAAGTACGCAATGATTCTTACACTTGTAATAAAGTACAGACTTCTTTGTAATTTCTGTCCTGGATATAGAAATGTTTGTAATGCGTCGCTGAAATTGAAATTGCGAACAACTGGTGTTCAAATGTACGCTTTACGGAGATACCGGAAGAAAGTGAACTCTGTGATCGGCGAGATTCTAACAGCCTATTAAATGCTTTGCCAGTAAAACTGTTGTCCCATAAAATTTTGAATACTGTGAATAGGTTTATTCTAGCAGTTAGGACAGAGAGAGACTGACAATCCCTAACGCTACATAACTTGTCCATCAAGCTTGATGTTGAATATTTATTTAGTTTCAGTTGGTAAGAATCTGCTGCTGCTAATAACATCACTGGCTTGATGTTTCTAAGCTGTTGAGTGATTGGTTAGTTATATTCGGAAAAACATACTTTCAGGGGTGATACTTATTTGGCCTATAAAGGATACAACGTGTCATACATTTATAGCAAGAAACATATGTTTCGTTTACCAAAAGAAACATGAAATCTTTCATCAGGGACCTTAACCTACTGGCACTCGTTTTCGTTAATTTTATTACCCGAAGGTAGACCCAAATATCTCGCCATGTTAAGCCATGCCTTGCATTGACTTTAGACCCTATCATCACCACAAAGAATTTCAACGCTGTGATTACTGGTATTAATTTTCTTTGTATCCAAGAAGACTAATGATGAAGCAAATTATAAAGCAAAAGGTTAATGCTGTTTTAGCTGCCTTTTTTTACACACCCTTTGCCTATGTTGAATCGAAACTAAAATGTTGTGCAATAAACTAAAGGCTTTATGCCACAAATAGTATAAAAAATCCATAAAAAAATTCCTGCATTACATTGAAACCGGCTGCTGGTAATTAAAAATACCAGGAGACTATTTTTAAAATCATCCTAAAATAGATCCTTTCTTTTTTAATTTAAGCTTTAAGGTTTGTTGTAAAACTTGTTTAACTCCAACTGGTGGTCATATGCAATAAAAAATAAACAAGGAAAGCAAAAACAGAAAATCCCTGTACTACAGTTTGTGGCTGTTATCGGGAGAAGGTTAACAACCCTTTAGCGTAAAAGAGAATTGCAGTAAATTCAGTACCATTAACCATACATATACATACATACGCTTACACACCCAGATTGCAGCAGTTTTGAACCAGTTTCCTTTGTGTAATGCAGTTTTATGCAACATAATCGAATCTGAATTCTCTTAAATGAAGTGAAAAAAGTGAAAAATAAAAACAAGAACTATACTACTCATGACCTCGGTCAATGCATTGCATACTGATGCAGTGCATTGCATACAATATTGTGTCTGGTTGTTTCTCTCTTCAAGTTGCATACAAGCGATGTGTGCAATAAAAACAGGCCCTCTCGTACACAATAAACTCTGTATTGTATCTCTGTATCGCTCTTCATCAACAATAAATATCGTCATCATCATTCATCATCGTTATTATCCTCATCAGTAGGCCTGTGTGAATTGAGGAAACCAATATGCAGCGACGGGTGTATGTATGTATGTATGTACGTATGTATATAGTAAGTGTTTACAAATAATAATAAAAACAAAACATAAAAAGTTTGTCTCTACACAAAACCATAATAATATTAAACCATAATAACAACAAGTATGATTTGTTGCTGCCAGAACGGCACTAACAATTTGAAAATCCCCTATAAACGATTGTATTTTATGCGTTCATCTGTAATCCGCATAAAACCATTTAAAATTGTTTGTATTTTCAAATGCATTTCTACAGGATCTTATAAGTTCGAATTTCTTTTTAATAATGTTTTAATATTTTTTGATAGACTAGGGAGAAAGTGTTTAATTTAAAGGAAATTAGTTTAATTCCATGTGAGAACTGTGGTGGATTTGTGGAAAACTAGATTTCAAAAATTGTGGCCATGTTTAGTTAGTCATCATTGGATCTATACAGCAGTCGTCCTAGAACCACAGGTGCTTACCAGTACGTACCCTAGATTTATATGAACTCGGGGCAATTTAACGCTATTTTCGCCTGGAAGTTATTAAAAAATCTATGGCAGCTGGACAATGGTACGAATCGAAAACTGTTCTCTTGAGTATACTTAGGAAATTGGGTACTTTCAGGAATATGGACTACTTGTTACCATCCTAGGAATGCTCAAGGAAGCTCAAAACGTTCATACCGGATAGAGGCCAATGTAAAGCATTATAATCGATCCAGATCTTGAGGAATGGTTGACAACTGCATGCAGTGTGGGTATAATTCACTATACAAGGCTGCCGGCTGTCCATAGGGACTGGATTTATGCACTGGATTTTGTCCGCTAGGCCAACCTCACTAAGTACCTGCAATCTTATAATCGACAGTTGGGTAATATAAATATTCCCTCAATGCTGCTTAGTTGCGGGAATAGCTCATTCGATAAGGCTGCCGGCTGTCAATGGGGACTGCGATTTAAAAACGAAAATATCTCTGCGATAGAATGGTAGGCATATGCACTGGGCTTTATCATATTGACCTCTAGGTCAACCTCACCTCATCACATGTAACCTAACGATCGACAATTTGGTACATAAGACTGCCGGCTGTCTATATTACTCTGCGATAGCCTGATCAGCACTGGGTTTTTTCATGTTGACCTCTAGGTCAACCTTACTAAAAATCTGCTGCACCCTTATGATTGACAATGTGGTAACAGATTCCCTCAATGCTGCTTGAGCAGCTTCAGATATGAGCATTAGAGTATCGGTAGTCTGCTCATATGACCTAAAATTTCTGCACCCTCTGTTTAGGCAAAAAAGGATAAAAAAAAACTGTTCTTCACCCATTGGAAATATGCCCAACATACATACATTCATAATTGGTCAGTCAGGATTACGACCTAGCTTCTCACACCACTTATGTTCGTTAATTTTATCCATAAGCGGCGAGACCTACAGTCGACTCCGAACGACAGATATGATTAAAAGACTTTTCTTGGCAATTTTGATTTACTCAGAGTTTTTGCCAGAAATCTGCTGATAGGAAGCCGCCGAAGAAATATTTTTTCAAATAGGCCAACACACTACCTATTAGACAGCGGCGACTTCAACATTACATCATAAAAGAAGGAAAAACCTGGTTTTCGACTTTGCAGATGATTTCACTGGTCTATCTTGTATGTTGCAAGAATGACTGTGGTATCATGATCGGTCAGACGTGACCTAAGCGTGACAGTCTATTCTAAATACGTACCTATCTAGTTGCTATAGTCATCCAACTATGAGACTGGAATTTGATTGGAAAATTTAAACACGATTCAATGCATATTCGTCCCGATCGTTCAATAGCACAAACCACTGCTGTTGCAACAAGCAGTTAAGAAGATCAAATTTATAAAGCAGTTCGTCATAGCTGCCAACTATATGACGTATTTTACCCAAGGATTTGGCTGTTAACGCTAACATTCGAGACAAAATAGCCCAGATAATGACGAATGTCATCGACTTGTCTAAGCGTGCAAACATGCTTAATTTTGATTGAAGATATGTTTTTAATTTGCATTAACAAACCATTTCCCTCATCAATAGTAACTCCCCCATACTATACCGCCCCTATATACACATACATATGTATATGCATAGCCTTCAGCATAAAATCAACAGACATTGGTATACAACCAAAGAGAAAAGGAAAACAAAAACAAAACAAAAAAACAAAGAAAAAAGAAAAACAATAATTTTTGTTGTGTCATACGCTTCCAGCAAAACATGCAATGTGTTGCTTACTGCTACTGCTGCTACGGTGTTAAGCGCATACTTTTGCAGCATATGTGTTGCATGCATACACAATACTTGAAAGTGCATTGACTTTTGTTGTGTTTGGGTTGTGCTAAACAAAAGAAACAAACGACAAAGGGGTTGTTTGTTTAAAGGAAAACAGTAATAACAACAGTAAAAAGCAAAAAAAAAAACAGCAGCAGCAGCAACAACAACGTCATCATCATCATCAACAAAAAATGCAAAACCAAGACCTTCAAAAGCAACAACGTCGTCTACTACGCCTCAAAATAATATTGTTGGATGACAGTGTTGTTGATGGGTATGTTTGATGGCATAATGATGACAAAGTCCTTTTGACTGCATTGCGCCATGTGAATACTATTTGAATACTATTTGTTGTCTTGTAGTAGTAGTAAAATGTGCAACAATGCAAATAAATTTCATTTTATTTTCAATGGAAGTTTAGTTTTTTCGGCAAACAAACATATGACGAAAATATACAAAATTATGTTGCTTTTCATGCGTTAGCTTTGTAACTCTAATATCTGTTGGTTGGTTCTAAATTCTCCAGGGATCTAATTTATTGCTTGTCTTTATTGGGTTAAAATTTGGGAAGAAATAAGACTCTGTTTTCGATGAAATTCCCTTCGTTTGTTTTCATAAAAGACTTCTAAAGGGATTATCATGCTGGAGAGTAAAAAACTACTGCACAGCACTAATATGCTATTGTCTGCCTCTGGGGAAAGATTGCTAGGCATCAAGAAGATTTCGCGCAATTCTCCACGTATTGATTCGCTATATTTTAATAATGTTTGGTGTAATTGTGGTCGCAGGGCTTTCGAACTTTTGTGGATGTTCTCCCCACTCAGTTTTATTTTTCTTGTCCTCGATAAGCTAGGTACAGCCATTTTCGTGCTCCATCTTCCATATAACAGGAAAAGTTATAGAAAAACTTTGAATTTCCTGATGCAACATCCACTTCTTCGGCTTTATCTCGTTTGGTAGTTCTTGTTGTGATCTACTGGCAATCACAAGACCAATTGTCTGTTCAAACCCAATTTTTTATATAACTAGTTCATCCCGATAGAACCAACTTTACTCTCTATCTGCCTTTTCCCACTGTAGGCTGTCCTTATTTCGAATAGTAGATTTCACTCTAAAACAGTTCACTCAATATCGTCATTAGGTTTTTGAAAAAGGTGCTACGTACCGTAAAAATTTAATTAAAGTTTGCCGGTTCTCAACCACAAGTAGTGATAGGCGACCTAATTATTAAGAGCGGAGTGACTAAGATCATATGCTCGGTGTAGTGCAACAGATCAGTATCTCTGGTAGGAATCGAACCCACGACCCTCACACAAATAGACTAGCATACTAGGCTACCAGGACATCCTAAAGATTGACAGACATATTTTGGTCATTTTCACTTTTCGGTCGTACTCCAGATATGAGGTCGATGTACCACAGTGATCTCTGAGTAAACCCTTCTATGGAGTACTATAATTATATAAAAAAGTTAGATATCCGTACCTACCATTCATATTTCATAAAGCGTCGTGGAAAGCCTTACCTCTAGACTACAATAGGGCTTAAAAGTTGATGACTATATTTGAGGCTACAAAAAAGAGGCTTAAAAGTTCTTACTCTATTCAACTTTCTTCTGATAGTATGGTCGATAAGTCTCCATTTTCTGTTTTAGTCCAAAAGGTTTATTAGAAGTGAGGCCTCGGTTCTAACGTCAGACATGTCTGTGAAGTTAAATTCTTTTTTATATTCTTTTTTTTACAGTGAATGTTATGTTAACAGACACTGTTAACTTAACATAATTAAAAATTTGGGAAGGGAGGAAAGAAAATCGCTTAAAAATCGCAAAATTAGGGATAAATTAGAGAAAAAAATGAAAGGAAGACGAAGCTAAACCTTTGAACTTTACAAAAAACCAAAATGTATGAAAATAACAATTTGCTTATTGGAGATAATAAAGTTGAAAAATCATGTATTTTTACCAAATATGCCCTCTAGAAATCGTGAAAAATTCGATAAAATTTAAAAAGGTGCGGTTTTCTGACCTATTGGGCTGGATAGCTATTGGATCAAGGATTCCAAAACAGTTTTCGCTATGGTCGGGTCACGACCGGGAGCGGAGATATAGCCGACGAAGCTAACTTTTTTATACGAGCAAACAAAATGCTCTATATAAATCGAGAAAAATTCGATAAAATTTAAAAAGGTGCGGTTTTCTGACCTATTGGGCTGGATAGCTATTGGATCAAGGATTCCAAAACAGTTTTCGCTATGGTCGGGTCACGACCAGGAGCGGAGATATAGCCGACGAAGCTAACTTTTTTATACGAGCAAACAAAATGCTCTATATAAATCGTGAAAAATTCGATAAAATTTAAAAAGGTGCGGTTTTCTGACCTATTGGGCTGGATAGCTATTGGATCAAGGATTCCAAAACAGTTTTCGCTATGGTCGGGTCACGACCGGGAGCGGAGATATAGCCGACGAAGCTAACTTTTTTACACAAGCAAACAAAATGCTCTATATAAATAGTAAAAAATTCGATAACATTTAAAAAGGTGCGGTTTTCTGACCTATTGGGCTAGATAGCTATTGGATCAAGGATTCCAAAACAGTTTTCGCTATGGTCGGGTCACGACCTGGAGCGGAGATATAGCCGACGAAGCTAACTTTTTTACACAAGCAAACAAAATGCTCTATATAAATCGTGAAAAATTCGATAAAATTTAAAAAGGTGCGGTTTTCTGACCTATTGGGCTGGATAGGTATTGGATCAAGGATTCCAAAACAGTTTTCGCTATGGTCGGGTCACGACCTGGAGCGGAGATATAGCCGACGAAGCTAACTTTTTTATTTCATAGTAGATTTTGAAATTTTCTGACATATTAGATTTTAACAGAACAGATTGCAGATTTTAACAGAACAGATTTCAGATTTTAACAGAACAAATTTAAACAGAACAGTTTTCAGATTTTAACAGAACAGATTTCTCATTTAACAAAGAAACAGGGTTGTTTATAATGGAGAGAACAGTAGAAGATTAGGCTTTTGTCGGACAGTTTATTATAGCAATACACTACCATTTTGTTTGAGGTTGCTATAGTCTAGTAGGTAATGTGTTGGCTTATTAGACGAAATGCCTGGGTTCAAATCTCAAGTCGGACGTCGAGAATTTATTTTTTTTTTATTTTTTTAATACATATCAGATACATAATATTTATCAGTATATATTTATACCAATATTTCAATATTAAAATATATGTATTAGAAAAAATTAAAAAAAAAAAAACTTTTTGACGCCAGACTTGGGATTTGAACAGTGACCTTTCGTTCGTTTGAACTCGGTCATGATGGAGAATAAGGAATTGAATTTATTTAACATGTTGACTGCCGCGGCAATTTTTAGAAAATTGGTCAAAAATAAAAATTTGATTTTTTCACATTATATTACTAAAAACTCTATTTTTGGATCATAGGTGTCATCAAAAAGAAAAAATTATGTTTTCTTAAGGAGGAGAAGTGGGCTTCCCTAGAAATCTACGAGTTATCTTTTAGTTGGCAGTCAACGTGAATTTTAAATTAATTCATGTTTCAAACATATTCTCAAAAAGTTTGTATTTATATAATTAATTACATCAAATAATAATAATTAAATTAAATAGTTCAATTAAATAATTATATTAAATAATAATTTAAAAAAGAAAAATCAGACAAAAACCACCCCAGCTAGGGATTGAACTCGGGCATGATAGAGAATAATTTCAAAAATGTCCTCAGCATTCCAGTACTTACAACTTTTAACAATGATGTCAAACAGATTGGTTTAATCCCTGGCCAAGATTTGTTTTCTTTTTTATAAAATATATATTAATGTATTGTAGTTTTCTTTTTTGTTATTCATTATCATTAATTATTATGTTAATACCATTTCAGTACAGAATATGCAAAATTAAAATGCGTCACTTGGTTGTAGTACATACAATGAAAACAGCGGGGAAGCCCCAGTTTTGTTTTTACTTTTAAACAGTTACTCAAAACAAAATATACAATTTGCACTTTTCGTCATAGTAACTAAAATCAAGTATAAAACATGCGCACTTACCAGATCCGCTGTGGTGTAGCAGGTGGTGTGTTGGATTACTAAACGAAAGGTCGCGGTTCGAGTCGTCGATCGGGCATGCAAAGGATGTTGTATTTTCTTTTTTTAAAAATATATATTTTTTCTAATACATATTATAATAAAATAAAAAAATAATAATACAAATTAAATTATAGCTTATTAATATATATAATAAAAAAGAAAAATCCAATACATAAAATAAAATACATACATTTCCGAAAGATGAATGATTTTGAAATTCAATTGCTTATTCTCAATCATGCCCAAGTTCAATACCGAGTTAGGGGTTTTGTGTGATTTATTTTTACTTTTTTTTTTCTAATATATATATTTTAATATTAAAATATTGATATAAATATATACTGATACATTTTATGTATCTGTTATGTATTAGAAAAAATAAAAAAATAAAAAAAAACTTTTCGACATCCGACTTGGGATTTGAACCATGGCATTTCGTCTAATAAGCCAACACATTACCTACTAGACTATAGCAACCTCAAACAAAATGGCAGTGTATTGCTGTAATAAACTGTCCGACAAAAGCCTAATCTTCTACTGTTCTCTCCATTATAAACAACCCTGTTTCTTTGTTAAAAAAGAAATCTGTTCTGTTAAAATCTGAAAACTGTTCTGTTAAAATTTGTTCTGTTAAAATCTGAAATCTGTTCTGTTAAAATCTGCAATCTGTTCTGTTAAAATCTAATATGTCAGAAAATTTCAAAATCTACTATGCAATAAAAAAGTTAGCTTCGTCGGCTATATCTCCGCTCCAGGTCGTGACCCGACCATAGCGAAAACTGTTTTGGAATCCTTGATCCAATACCTATCCAGCCCAATAGGTCAGAAAACCGCACCTTTTTAAATTTTATCGAATTTTTCACGATTTATATAGAGCATTTTGTTTGCTTGTGTAAAAAAGTTAGCTTCGTCGGCTATATCTCCGCTCCAGGTCGTGACCCGACCATAGCGAAAACTGTTTTGGAATCCTTGATCCAATAGCTATCCAGCCCAATAGGTCAGAAAACCGCACCTTTTTAAATGTTATCGAATTTTTTACTATTTATATAGAGCATTTTGTTTGCTTGTGTAAAAAAGTTAGCTTCGTCGGCTATATCTCCGCTCCCGGTCGTGACCCGACCATAGCGAAAACTGTTTTGGAATCCTTGATCCAATAGCTATCCAGCCCAATAGGTCAGAAAACCGCACCTTTTTAAATTTTATCGAATTTTTCACGATTTATATAGAGCATTTTGTTTGCTCGTATAAAAAAGTTAGCTTCGTCGGCTATATCTCCGCTCCTGGTCGTGACCCGACCATAGCGAAAACTGTTTTGGAATCCTTGATCCAATAGCTATCCAGCCCAATAGGTCAGAAAACCGCACCTTTTTAAATTTTATCGAATTTTTTACTATTTATATAGAGCATTTTGTTTGCTTGTGTAAAAAAGTTAGCTTCGTCGGCTATATCTCCGCTCCCGGTCGTGACCCGACCATAGCGAAAACTGTTTTGGAATCCTTGATCCAATAGCTATCCAACCCAATTGGTCAGAAAACCGCACCTTTTTAAATTTTATCGAATTTTTCACGATTTATATAGAGCATTTTGTTTGCTCGTATAAAAAAGTTAGCTTCGTCGGCTATATCTCCGCTCCAGGTCGTGACCCGACCATAGCGAAAACTGTTTTGGAATCCTTGATCCAATAGCTATCCAGCCCAATAGGTCAGAAAACCGCACCTTTTTAAATTTTATCGAATTTTTCACGATTTATATAGAGCATTTTGTTTGCTCGTATAAAAAAGTTAGCTTCGTCGGCTATATCTCCGCTCCAGGTCGTGACCCGACCATAGCGAAAACTGTTTTGGAATCCTTGATCCAATAGCTATCCAGCCCAATAGGTCAGAAAACCGCACCTTTTTAAATTTTATCGAATTTTTTACTATTTATATAGAGCATTTTGTTTGCTTGTGTAAAAAAGTTAGCTTCGTCGGCTATATCTCCGCTCCCGGTCGTGACCCGACCATAGCGAAAACTGTTTTGGAATCCTTGATCCAATAGCTATCCAACCCAATTGGTCAGAAAACCGCACCTTTTTAAATTTTATCGAATTTTTCACGATTTATATAGAGCATTTTGTTTGCTCGTATAAAAAAGTTAGCTTCGTCGGCTATATCTCCGCTCCAGGTCGTGACCCGACCATAGCGAAAACTGTTTTGGAATCCTTGATCCAATAGCTATCCAGCCCAATAGGTCAGAAAACCGCACCTTTTTAAATTTTATCGAATTTTTCACGATTTATATAGAGCATTTTGTTTGCTCGTATAAAAAAGTTAGCTTCGTCGGCTATATCTCCGCTCCAGGTCGTGACCCGACCATAGCGAAAACTGTTTTGGAATCCTTGATCCAATAGCTATCCAGCCCAATAGGTCAGAAAACCGCACCTTTTTAAATTTTATCGAATTTTTCACGATTTATATAGAGCATTTTGTTTGCTCGTATAAAAAAGTTAGCTTCGTCGGCTATATCTCCGCTCCAGGTCGTGACCCGACCATAGCGAAAACTGTTTTGGAATCCTTGATCCAATACCTATCCAGCCCAATAGGTCAGAAAACCGCACCTTTTTAAATTTTATCGAATTTTTCACGATTTATATAGAGCATTTTGTTTGCTTGTGTAAAAAAGTTAGCTTCGTCGGCTATATCTCCGCTCCAGGTCGTGACCCGACCATAGCGAAAACTGTTTTGGAATCCTTGATCCAATAGCTATCCAGCCCAATAGGTCAGAAAACCGCACCTTTTTAAATGTTATCGAATTTTTTACTATTTATATAGAGCATTTTGTTTGCTTGTGTAAAAAAGTTAGCTTCGTCGGCTATATCTCCGCTCCAGGTCGTGACCCGACCATAGCGAAAACTGTTTTGGAATCCTTGATCCAATACCTATCCAGCCCAATAGGTCAGAAAACCGCACCTTTTTAAATTTTATCGAATTTTTCACGATTTATATAGAGCATTTTGTTTGCTTGTGTAAAAAAGTTAGCTTCGTCGGCTATATCTCCGCTCCAGGTCGTGACCCGACCATAGCGAAAACTGTTTTGGAATCCTTGATCCAATAGCTATCCAGCCCAATAGGTCAGAAAACCGCACCTTTTTAAATGTTATCGAATTTTTTACTATTTATATAGAGCATTTTGTTTGCTTGTGTAAAAAAGTTAGCTTCGTCGGCTATATCTCCGCTCCCGGTCGTGACCCGACCATAGCGAAAACTGTTTTGGAATCCTTGATCCAATAGCTATCCAGCCCAATAGGTCAGAAAACCGCACCTTTTTAAATTTTATCGAATTTTTCACGATTTATATAGAGCATTTTGTTTGCTCGTATAAAAAAGTTAGCTTCGTCGGCTATATCTCCGCTCCTGGTCGTGACCCGACCATAGCGAAAACTGTTTTGGAATCCTTGATCCAATAGCTATCCAGCCCAATAGGTCAGAAAACCGCACCTTTTTAAATTTTATCGAATTTTTTACTATTTATATAGAGCATTTTGTTTGCTTGTGTAAAAAAGTTAGCTTCGTCGGCTATATCTCCGCTCCCGGTCGTGACCCGACCATAGCGAAAACTGTTTTGGAATCCTTGATCCAATAGCTATCCAACCCAATTGGTCAGAAAACCGCACCTTTTTAAATTTTATCGAATTTTTCACGATTTATATAGAGCATTTTGTTTGCTCGTATAAAAAAGTTAGCTTCGTCGGCTATATCTCCGCTCCAGGTCGTGACCCGACCATAGCGAAAACTGTTTTGGAATCCTTGATCCAATAGCTATCCAGCCCAATAGGTCAGAAAACCGCACCTTTTTAAATTTTATCGAATTTTTCACGATTTATATAGAGCATTTTGTTTGCTCGTATAAAAAAGTTAGCTTCGTCGGCTATATCTCCGCTCCAGGTCGTGACCCGACCATAGCGAAAACTGTTTTGGAATCCTTGATCCAATAGCTATCCAGCCCAATAGGTCAGAAAACCGCACCTTTTTAAATTTTATCGAATTTTTTACTATTTATATAGAGCATTTTGTTTGCTTGTGTAAAAAAGTTAGCTTCGTCGGCTATATCTCCGCTCCCGGTCGTGACCCGACCATAGCGAAAACTGTTTTGGAATCCTTGATCCAATAGCTATCCAACCCAATTGGTCAGAAAACCGCACCTTTTTAAATTTTATCGAATTTTTCACGATTTATATAGAGCATTTTGTTTGCTCGTATAAAAAAGTTAGCTTCGTCGGCTATATCTCCGCTCCAGGTCGTGACCCGACCATAGCGAAAACTGTTTTGGAATCCTTGATCCAATAGCTATCCAGCCCAATAGGTCAGAAAACCGCACCTTTTTAAATTTTATCGAATTTTTCACGATTTATATAGAGCATTTTGTTTGCTCGTATAAAAAAGTTAGCTTCGTCGGCTATATCTCCGCTCCAGGTCGTGACCCGACCATAGCGAAAACTGTTTTGGAATCCTTGATCCAATAGCTATCCAGCCCAATAGGTCAGAAAACCGCACCTTTTTAAATTTTATCGAATTTTTCACGATTTATATAGAGCATTTTGTTTGCTCGTATAAAAAAGTTAGCTTCGTCGGCTATATCTCCGCCCCAGGTCGTGACCCGACCATAGCGAAAACTGTTTTGGAATCCTTGATCCAATACCTATCCAGCCCAATAGGTCAGAAAACCGCACCTTTTTAAATTTTATCGAATTTTTCACGATTTATATAGAGCATTTTGTTTGCTTGTGTAAAAAAGTTAGCTTCGTCGGCTATATCTCCGCTCCAGGTCGTGACCCGACCATAGCGAAAACTGTTTTGGAATCCTTGATCCAATAGCTATCCAGCCCAATAGGTCAGAAAACCGCACCTTTTTAAATGTTATCGAATTTTTTACTATTTATATAGAGCATTTTGTTTGCTTGTGTAAAAAAGTTAGCTTCGTCGGCTATATCTCCGCTCCCGGTCGTGACCCGACCATAGCGAAAACTGTTTTGGAATCCTTGATCCAATAGCTATCCAGCCCAATAGGTCAGAAAACCGCACCTTTTTAAATTTTATCGAATTTTTCTCGATTTATATAGAGCATTTTGTTTGTTCGTATAAAAAAGTTAGCTTCGTCGGCTATATCTCCGCTCCCGGTCGTGACCCGACCATAGCGAAAACTGTTTTGGAATCCTTGATCCAATAGCTATCCAGCCCAATAGGTCAGAAAACCGCACCTTTTTACATTTTATCGAATTTTTCACGATTTATATAGAGCATTTTGTTTGCTCGTATAAAAAAGTTAGCTTCGTCGGCTATATCTCCGCTCCAGGTCGTGACCCGACCATAGCGAAAACTGTTTTGGAATCCTTGATCCAATAGCTATCCAGCCCAATAGGTCAGAAAACCGCACCTTTTTAAATTTTATCGAATTTTTCACGATTTATATAGAGCATTTTGTTTGCTCGTATAAAAAAGTTAGCTTCGTCGGCTATATCTCCGCTCCAGGTCGTGACCCGACCATAGCGAAAACTGTTTTGGAATCCTTGATCCAAGAGCTATCCAGCCCAATAGGTCAGAAAACCGCACCTTTTTAAATTTAGCGAATTTTTCACGATTTATATAGAGCATTTTGTTTGCTTGTGTAAAAAAGTTAGCTTCGTCGGCTATATCTCCGCTCCAGGTCGTGACCCGACCATAGCGAAAACTGTTTTGGAATCCTTGATCCAATAGCTATCCAGCCCAATAGGTCAGAAAACCGCACCTTTTTAAATTTTATCGAATTTTTTACTATTTATATAGAGCATTTTGTTTGCTTGTGTAAAAAAGTTAGCTTCGTCGGCTATATCTCCGCTCCCGGTCGTGACCCGACCATAGCGAAAACTGTTTTGGAATCCTTGATCCAATAGCTATCCAGCCCAATAGGTCAGAAAACCGCACCTTTTTAAATTTTATCGAATTTTTCACGATTTATATAGAGCATTTTGTTTGCTTGTGTAAAAAAGTTAGCTTCGTCGGCTATATCTCCGCTCCCGGTCGTGACCCGACCATAGCGAAAACTGTTTTGGAATCCTTGATCCAATAGCTATCCAGCCCAATTGGTCAGAAAACCGCACCTTTTTAAATTTTATCGAATTTTTCACGATTTATATAGAGCATTTTGTTTGCTTGTGTAAAAAAGTTAGCTTCGTCGGCTATATCTCCGCTCCAGGTCGTGACCCGACCATAGCGAAAACTGTTTTGGAATCCTTGATCCAATAGCTATCCAGCCCAATAGGTCAGAAAACCGCACCTTTTTAAATTTTATCGAATTTTTTACTATTTATATAGAGCATTTTGTTTGCTTGTGTAAAAAAGTTAGCTTCGTCGGCTATATCTCCGCTCCCGGTCGTGACCCGACCATAGCGAAAACTGTTTTGGAATCCTTGATCCAATAGCTATCCAGCCCAATAGGTCAGAAAACCGCACCTTTTTAAATTTTATCGAATTTTTCACGATTTATATAGAGCATTTTGTTTGCTTGTGTAAAAAAGTTAGCTTCGTCGGCTATATCTCCGCTCCCGGTCGTGACCCGACCATAGCGAAAACTGTTTTGGAATCCTTGATCCAATAGCTATCCAGCCCAATTGGTCAGAAAACCGCACCTTTTTAAATTTTATCGAATTTTTCACGATTTATATAGAGCATTTTGTTTGCTTGTGTAAAAAAGTTAGCTTCGTCGGCTATATCTCCGCTCCAGGTCGTGACCCGACCATAGCGAAAACTGTTTTGGAATCCTTGATCCAATAGCTATCCAGCCCAATAGGTCAGAAAACCGCACCTTTTTAAATTTTATCGAATTTTTCACGATTTATATAGAGCATTTTGTTTGCTCGTATAAAAAAGTTAGCTTCGTCGGCTATATCTCCGCTCCAGGTCGTGACCCGACCATAGCGAAAACTGTTTTGGAATCCTTGATCCAATAGCTATCCAGCCCAATAGGTCAGAAAACCGCACCTTTTTAAATTTTATCGAATTTTTCACGATTTCTAGAGGGCATATTTGGTAAAAATACATGATTTTTCAACTTTATTATCTCCAATAAGCAAATTGTTATTTTCATACATTTTGGTTTTTTGTAAAGTTCAAAGGTTTAGCTTCGTCTTCCTTTCATTTTTTTCTCTAATTTATCCCTAATTTTGCGATTTTTAAGCGATTTTCTTTCCTCCCTTCCCAAATTTTTAATTATGTTAAGTTAACAGTGTCTGTTAACATAACATTCACTGTAAAAAAAAGAATATAAAAAAGAATTTAACTTCACAGACATACGTCAGACATCGCCAACAAAACGACACACGAAAAATATTTCTTCGGTCAGTTCCTCTCAGCAGATTTTCAAAAATTTGACGTTCAGAGTCGATTTTAGGCTGTAGGTCCCGGCATTCATGTGTAAAATCAACGCACACAACATAAGTGGTGTGAGGAAGTCGGTGTCGACTGTAGGTCTAAGTATGGCGTGAGGAACTAGGTCATAATCCTGACTGAAGGGTTGTAATGATCAATTATGTCCTATGTACATACATATGTATGTATCAATAGGAATTCCACATTTGTTTAATTCCACATATTCCAGTTGCTGACGAGTTGAGGCCCAAAATATGATACTGAGGCCTTCGGGGGCCTATTGCCTTTGCGTAATTGTGTATGCTATTAGATTACACAGCCCTGCGTGGGTTTTGCAAATAAGATTGCTCCAGGTGTTTCCGAAGGCATTTTGTGCGCTAAACACGAATCTGGTTTCAAAAATTTTCCATCACGTCAGGTTTTCGAGAAAAAGGGGGTTGAAAACCCTAAAAATAGCGTTTTTGGCCATTTTTGAAACATTGTAGAACTCAACACTGACGTGTTAGAACCATCGCTATTGTTAGAAATTGACAATTGATCTTTGCTCTTTAAAATGAGCCCAAAGCCAAATTGTTTGCATACATCCTTAAAGTAGGGGGTGGGTTTATGTCAAGGGGTGCAAAAGAAAAAGAAACACATTACGGAGGTCCTTAAAAATTAGTCAGATTTACTTGAAAATTGTTACTCAGGGGTTTTTGGGGTCGCTGATTACAGATCTTCATTCAGATTTAAAAAATTCGAAATGGCGGCTCCAATATGGCGGTCAAGTAAATCTGATTAATTTTTATAAACCTCGACCGCCATATTGGAGCCGCCATTTCGAATTTTTCATCTTATTTACACAAAAAAAGTCCAAATTTGCAGGGCTGTGTTATTAAACTGCTAAAATATTTAAAAATTCTTGTTTTATTTTAATGTGGGATAAAGAGACAAGGTACAAAGAAAGCCCATATTATAAGTTTTATTAAAAAGTAAACAAATTTAGACTATAAAATAGGAAAAGAGGGCAGCCTAGCCCACGTTAAAAATTTTATTAAGAAGTAATTTAAATGAGACTATAAAATAGGCATTTAAAATGCATGTTTTTAGGCTACAAATAAAGAAGCCAAACAAAGCATTATTTTGGGCTTTAAAAAATGTTGACATAAATGCATACTTTCAGGCAGCCGAATGAGCATATAGGAATACATAGTTTTAGGATTCCTTTAGACTTTTCTTTAGTTTTAAATAAAATTTTTTGACGTACAATAGCCTTTCATTTTAAATGTGGTTTCTCTTTTTTAGTTTAGTTTTAGTCTCGCCATAATTTAAAGGTCCTTAAACTTTACGTTTAAGAAATACCTGGTTTAATATCAATGACCAATCAAAGGCTATCAAATTTATTTTTAGGAATTTGATGAAAACAACACATGTCTCAATTTTGAAACCCCTTTTTTATTATTATTTGTGTAAAGTTTTAAGAAGTTAAGTCTCAAAATTCTTAGAAATAAAATTGTTTTGTTTTTTTTTTGCGCTCCTCTTTGTTACTTTACTTCCCTTAGTGGAGTAATTTATTTTCTAAACAACGACAACTTCCTTTGTCTGGATCAGAAACTTTAAGTATAATAATGGAATAAAAAAATATGTGAGAGCGTCTGTCGGTATAAAAGTCTGACAATATTATTGAATTTTTGTGGACTTTTGGTTTTTTTTCTCTTCTTCTTCTTCTTCTTTCATTTCAAACTTCCTCCCCTCTTATTGTGGTAGAAGAATAGAGACAATAAAATGCCTGGTTGTTTGGCTGGCTGGCTTGCTGGCTGACTGGATGGATGGATATAGATGTCCGTCCATATATAGCTGTCTGGTCGGCTGCTTGTAAGATTGTCTGTCTGTCTCCCTGCCTGTCTGCGTCAGTGTAAGTGTGAGTGTTTTTTATGGGCTGTGTTTTGCAAGAGGGATAAAAATGCATTGACCTTTTTGCACACTATATACTTACATATGTATTGTATTTACATATGTATTGCATGTATTGAGTCAATTATTTAAGAGAATATTGTGTTGTGTTGTTCAAAATTCTCAAATTAGGTGATTTCTCTTAAAAAAATTCCAGCCAAGAGTTCAAGTACGTTCAAATTCAGGTTTTTGCTTTCTATAGAAATACCAAAAAAAAGAAAAAAAAAACAAATGATTCGCAAAAAAGCGAAACCAGACAAAGTTTTCTTTTGAGAGCTTTTTTGCGTTTACATTTGTGAGTGTTTTTTTGTGTGTATATTTACCGAAAAAACAACCAAAACGAAACCAAACCCTCTTTTTATGGATTTTAAATTATATGGAGATGGCTTTACAGACGGCGGGGACCCGTATTATATGTATACCCCGCTTCTATAAGTAACATTTTTCCGTTTTTTTTTTTTCATTATTTTTTTTCCTGTTTGTCTGTCCTTATGTTGGCATGTCTGTCCTTTTGTGAAAAAAAAAAAAAGATCAGAAACAAAAAATTATGTTTTGTGGCATTGACTTGTCTGCTTATGTCTGCCAGAGGACAATAAACTTTTTCATAATATTGCTGTTGTTGCCGTTGTTGTGGCAAATATCAAGAAGTGCTTTGTCTGAATTGGTATGTTAAACATTCTGATAGCAGCCGCAAGAAAAATTAAAAAAAAATCTGCTTAAAAGCACCAATATTTGGTGAACGAAAAAGAAATCAAAGAAATTCTTCTTAAAATCTTTTTTTTCCCATGAGTCGTCTGTCTATGCACATATATTTGATTTTATTTATTAACCTTATGCCAGCAAGCAGTTTAACGACTTCTTTTAAGCATTTTTTTATTTATTTTGTTGTGATTACAAAACATTCAATATCGTTTTCCAGATTAATTTTTATCACAAAATGTTTAGCTTGTATTCCATAAAGACGCTTAATTTCATTGGAATGTATTCTAAAGCGGTATTAAAAATAAATAAAAAAAATTAAATGCGATTACAGCTGGTTTTAGTAAATTGGAAATATTTACTCATTAATCTCAAGGAATTTACATTAATTTTCGAATAAAAGCAGTTGTGATATTGAAATTAAACAAAACAAAATGCCTTTAATACACTACATTTGATTCATTTTATTGTGCAAACATAAATTATTTGTGTTAATCAAATTAACAGTCAATGGGTGTTTACAATTGAGACAACTTCCCATACAAGCGAAGTGCATTTTGCAATGATTCACATGCTGCTTTAAGTCTTATCAATGATTCATACCCGTTAATGTAAAGCAATACCGCTCTGTTGTCTCTGTTGACGGACAGGCTATCGAACTTTAAGTTACTCTTCCTTACGGAATTAACACGACGTTCTCTAAACAGATTTTCCAGCGATTAGAGGCAACGAATATTTCTTGACGAGGAATGATTTTGTTTTTGCAGACGCCTGGTCATCAGAAAAACTTGGATTTTTAATAGCAAATGCTTGTTTTTGTCCAAATTTTTGTGTATAGCTTGGCCTTCCTTATGTAATTAACACGACATTTTCTAACCAGATTTTGTTTTTATACCAACGAAATACAATTTAGAGCCAACCCATGCTTTTTGACGAGGAATGTTTTTTTTTCGTGCAGACGCCTATATCAGACGCCTGGTCATCAGAAAAACTTGGATTTTTCAATAGCAAATGCTTGTTTTCGCCCAGACTTGCGTTAATCGTTTGGCCGAGAGATGTTCGTTATCTTTTAATGAGGAAGGAGGACGTCTAACTATCATTGAGAATTCGAAAATTCGTTTCAAATGCTTTTAACGTCTTAGTCACATTACAGGTCTTTGTATAACAACTATACTATAATTGAATCCATCCTATAACCTGAAGGATAGTCTCTTGTCTAACTTTGTAATGAGCTAACCCTCGAGAAATCGTTTTAAATTACATCCTCACTAATTTTTTAATATCATATACCATTATCATATTCCTCATAGATTTTCTATAAATAATAGCCATTGGCATCTGTCTGTTGCTCAGTATCGTGATTCTTTAAAAGATTTGTCACTTGGTTTCAGCAAAGTCGCCTTCTATCCTACAGTTTTCATTCGATTTTCATTCATTTCGTTGTATGGCAATTTAGTTTTCGTCTTTCCTTCCTTTCCTACCTTTCCTACCTTTTCTTCTTTTTCAGTTTCCCTATCTTCTTCACTATTGTCGCTCTCTCTCTCTCTCTCTCCTTTAGGACCTATTTACAATGGGTCATTTTGATCTCTCGGTATTGTTCTTGCTGTAATGACAAGTACAGGTCCTAAAACCTAACTTCACCTAGTTTTCGTCTATTTTTGATTGTTGATATGCCCTTCATTATGTAGCTCCAGAAGTTTATTGTTTCAGAATGTTACTTTGACCATCAAATCTGAAAAATATTACGTAAGCAGCTGTTCGTGAAGCTCTGAAATGTTTATTTTTCTCATTATATTTACACAAGTATTATCGACCAACATTTTTGCCATAAAGGAAATAGCACTGGAGATCCATAAATTGCGAAATGCAACCCAGGCCTTGTGGATTCTGCTTCCTAGGTCTAGTAGCCACCATTCTGCCATTGAGTTTGATTGTACAAAATAACGAATAATATGTCGGTAATGTTCAACCTTAGTCGCCGTAGTCCAAAAAGGTAGTTTATTGGCTTATTAGACGTGAGGCCTCTGTTCAAACCCAATATCAGACATGTCCAATAAAATGAAGTAAACAAAAAGTATTTATTCGGCGACATCCTCTTAGCAGGTTTCTGGCAAAAACTCTGAGAATAATTAAAAATTGCCATGAAGAGTTTTTCAAAAAATCTTTCGTTTGGAGACGATTTTAAACTGTAGGTTTCGACACTCGTGTATAAATATAACACGCATAACATAAGATTAACCTTAGAATCAAAATTTCTGCTATCCCCTGGACCCTTAAGTAATTAAGTGGCGAATACAATATCACCGGCAATGTTCACGCAGTAGTAGTCTTTAATATTACAAACGAATTCAGAATTTTTTTAAGATCCTACATTGTATAGCTTAACCGTGATGTGACCAATGGACGAATACCCTATGAGTATTATTTTGTGCTTAAAAAAATCTCTTCTTGTTCCAAGTTTGGTTACATACATACATAATTGGCCATTACAACCCTTCAGTCAGTATTACGGCCGAGCTTCTCACACCACTTATGTTGTGTGTGTTAATTTTATACATGAGTAGCGGGACATACAGTTTAAAGTCGACTCCAAACGACAGATTTTTGATGGCAATTTTTATTTACTCTCAGAGCTTTTTCCAAGAAATCTGCTGAGAGGCGGTCGTCGAAGAAATATTTTTTCTTATTACGTTTTGATGTCTGACCTGGGATTTGAACCGTGCCTTACGTCTAATAAGCCAACACACTACCTACTAGACTACGGCGTCTTCTAAGTTTGGTTGGAGTATGCAAATCAGATACGTATAGAATAGCGCTTAGAATTGTTACAGTAACTGTTAACAGATATCTGCTCTCAGCTTAACATATTACAGGAAGTTTTAAATCTGCATTATTCATGTAGTCGACTGACAGTCGTGCAAATAGAAATCTTTCCTTGCCGCATATTTAATTCATTCTTTCATTTGATCAGGAGTAAAAAGCTCGTTTACTTCTAGTTTCCATTAATTCTGTTGCTTTTGCTCTGTATACTATTTATTGTAATTCTAATAATAATTCCTCACTTTGTTCATTTCTAAACAATGCTAACATTTGACGCAGATGTAAAATTGTTGAATGACGTTGATTATTTGTTTTTATTGTCTTTCTCAACTAAAAACCGCAACCAAACGAAGTCAACGTAATGAAATTTAAGTCAGAGCCATGAATATAATCATGAGTTCACATTAAAAAAAAAATAAAACAATTGAATGACGTTTAACATACAAATGTACATTTGTATTGTTGTAAATAATCAATTATTAATGGAATATTTTTTTTAATAAAATAAAATAAAAACTCCTACTTTGTAGCAATCAGTTTCAAGGTAATTATAGAATAAAGTTCTTTAAGAGACATTTTTTGCATGTGATCAGCTGATCATGGCAGATTAGAAAATATTGTATATTTATTGTATATAAATTGTACAGCAATTTGAAGTAATATTTTCTTTTCTTATTTTATATTTTCAGGTAAGCGCATTTCATTTTATTCCTACGAATTAATATTCTCCACTTGGTATGTATATAAGAACAGTATCTACGTACAGTGGACAGCAAAAGTCTTAGTACGGCAATATATTTTGACAAAAAAAAATTTTTGTTTTATAATAAAACAGAAATAAATTAAAATTAAAAAAATAAACTAAAATTCATTGGATATCAATTTATCCAAACTTAATACTGGGCAGACTAAAACCGAATGTTGGCAAAAAAAATTCTCCACAATTTTGTTTTTAAAAAAATGCAAAAATTTAGCCCACGGCTGTTCTGAAAACTCCTGCAATTTCGAAGTCTTTTGAAGTAAAAATGTTTATTAAAGAAATTTGTGGACAGTTTCGCTCTTTAAAAAGTTATAGGCTGGTAATGTATTGAATACTTCCAATAGTACTACATGGGGACATCAAATAGGCGATCGATTTTCGTTGTATTATGATTACATTATAATATACTCAGACAAATTGAATTGAGCAGAGTCCTAAATAGGATCGTAGGAATTCACTTGTAATATGAACTGTCTTATTATGATTTCCTTATAATCTTAACGACCAGACTGGATATACGTTTTGGTTCAATAGCCAGTTTCATATGAATCGTATCCGCTTTACCTCTTACAGACATACATAATTGGTCGTTACAACCCTGTAGTCAGGATTACGACCTAGTTGCTCACGCCACTTACGTTGTGTGCGTTAATTTGTGCACATAAGTGGCGGGACCAACAGATTAAACTCGACTCCGTCGACAGATTTTTGAGAAACTTTTTCATGATAATTTTATTTACTCAGGAGTTTTTGCCAGAAATCTGCCAGAAGTCGCCGAAGAAATATTTTTTCATATTTCGTACAGTTGGAGATGCCTGACCTGGGGTTTGAACCGAGACCTCACGTCTAATAAGCCAACACATTACCTACTAGACCACCGCTTTACCACATTGTGCCCTACATTCATGATTTACTGCAACATATCTGATCGTTCTATGAGAGATTATCTGATTTGAACAGAATGGTACTTTGCTAGCCTCTACCTCAAGGGATTTGATCCTACGAGTTTATTTATGGTGGGGATTTGTGAAGTCCGTCGTATACAGACATATCAGAAAGAAAGGCAATATACAGCTGCCATTTGAGTCGCCGTAGTCTAATAGCTAGTGTGTTATTAGATGTGAGGCCACGGTTCAAATCCCCGGTCAGACACCTCGAACTAAAAGCTTTGAAAAATATTTCTTCGGCGACTTCCTCTCAGCAGATTTCTTCACACAACATACGAGAAGCTAGGTCGTACACCTGTCTAAGGATTGTAATAACCAATTATGTATGTATGTATTATGTTCAAAGTTCAAAGGCTAACGTACAGATGGAGCTGTTATTATTTAGTGAACTTAACCCTAACCTTCAACAGACAATTGTTCAACGAATTGATAGCTTTTGCAGTGATGGAAGAATCAAAGCTATGCTCAACTTAGGGGACTGCACAAGGTCAACCAACTCCAAAGCGTGCAAAGAATTTAGAATGATTGGATTTATTTGCTCATCCGCAACCATCCATCCATTTTAGGCATCATAGCTATTATTCCACTTCTATGAAATCTTGAGTATCGGTCGGTAATATTCAAATTTCGTTTCTTTTCGCCAGCTGCTTAGCATATAGTAGCAGTATGGAAAACACATGCAAAGCATTCAGAGGGATTTGTTATATGTCATGACTAGACTTTGACAATGATTAATCGAAATTCTTCAACAATTCTCAAAGGATTCAAAGTAAACATGTAAACAATGAAATAATTTTTTGATATGTTGATAACCAGGCACGTGCTTGTCAATCTACTCACCACTAGTACACAATAAATTTTCGGTCATGCAAAGAACCAATAATAAAAGGCAGTAAACCCTTTGAACTATTACTTATTCCGTCTTATAATTCTTTATAGTTTTATGACCTTGTCGTAACGATTTCATTTTAAACTTTCTTTTTATTACTTCAAAACTAGATGGCGTGTCTAATGCATATGATAATCATGTCAACAACGAGAGTAGAGAGAAATAATAACAATAATTTTAATGAGACTCGTGACAGTAATTACAATATTAAATAAAAATTTTTTTTCTGAAAGCAATTAAAAATGTTAACAAAGTTGAGCTAAAAATGGAAAAGCAGTCAGCGTTTTAATGGAAATTGATGTGCAACCTTAAAGCCGTTGAAGACAATGAAAATAATTTGAAGTCAAGAGAAAGAAAATTAATAAAAAAAAAAATGAAAGAAAGTAGTTTTCACAAATAATAAGTAACTTTAGAGCAACTTTATTAAATTTAATTCTATTCTATGCAAGTGTGGGAAACGTAAAGGAAATAATAATAAGCGCCATTATTACAATTTGCCATTAAAGTTGGGTTAAGTAAAAGGTAACTTTAGCTAAAGTGAACTTTAAAGTCACCTTTAGCTTATTTTCGTTATTACAACCTAATGATAAAATAAAGTTAACTTTTTCAATAATATGGCAGTGCTGGAGCAATGTCAATTAAACGACAGGCTTCTTTTTTTGTTGTGTTTGCTCATTTTGTTTATATTTGAAGTTGCCATATTGTAAATAATATATAATATGCCATGTTCAAACATAAACTTAACTTTAAAAGTTACCGGTAGGATGATCTTCCCTTTAGCTTAACGCTCATTTCTACCTTATGGTCCACTTATAACAATGAAAATCCTCCTTTAGTTAACGGAAAGTTGTAATAATGGCCCCAAATATGCAAACCGTGTTCTTTTGATATTGCAGTTCAAACTTGTAGAATTTTTAAAAAGCGATTATCGTTTGTCCTTGTATAATGGTAAAAAAAAAAGAAATCGTCTCAAATGTCAGTAAAAGTATGGACACCTCTTAAAGAATGCTTTTGCGAAAATTCAATGGAAGTACGAAGCATCTACTGGCAGAAATGTGAGAAATAACGTTGACGTCAGGTTAGCTTCAATATGGTATTTTCACAAAAGTTGCCCACTTTTCCTTTGTGTGCAATACGCGTCTAGTGATGAACCAGTCAATACATCTGACTAACCTAACTGATGTTGTTTTCCTATTAAATTTTTTTGCTACAATCAGTACTAGAGATGAGCGATATTTTCAAAACTGTGATTTAATCACGGTGATTGATAATTCACTGGTAACTACAGTGATTGAAATTGCCAAATAACAGTTACTAATAATGTCGTTCTTTGAAAATTGTTACGTACTCAAATTTATTTCATTTTATTTTGAGCGAGGCAGAATTACTATTAGATGATGCTGATTATTTACTTTTGTCTTTTATACATGAACTTTCTGTGAAACTTAGTTGTCAAACTTCAGATAAAAAAAAATTACATTAAAAATAATAACATTGATGACACTTCTTTTATTTTGTTTAGTAGTCTTTTCGTAGTAAGTATCTAGTTGTCTCTTTCTTACGACTTAATAAAATACGTTATTGTCAATATTGTTTTCTTTTGGAATACTGTGATCACAATCACTGTTTTAAAGAACAGTGAGAACTGAGAACAACGTTCTTCAAAAATCACTGGATAGCTCATCTCTAATGGGTATAGCCTATACGACTAGCCTTAACTCTAGCACGAAAAAAAGCCTGAATTTGATCGATAGCATGGGTTATATTGACTTTGAGAACCTTTAAGGTTTCTGACTTATTCGACTACATCTGCAACTTAAGAAAACCTCACAAGAAAAACACTAACGGGGTCAAATCTCAACGATCTTGTGGCCAGTTCACATCACATGAGAGGATCATAAACTCAATTCTCAACCTATCAGGAGTCAAGATTACAACTTAGCTTCTCACATCACTTGTGTTGAGTGTGTTAATTTCATCCATAAGTGGCGAGGGACCTACAGTTTAAAGTCTCCTGTACCCTGAAAATATCTGCCTCTAATGGAGACGTTTGATGAATCCATCGTAACTGTTAATTAAAGTCTGAATGAAGGTAGTTATTTGAGGCGATAAATGAATGTCTGCCGTATACTTTTCAAATATTATTTCTTTGAAATGTTCCCATCCTTAAGCTGCAATATCATTTTATGTTTTCTAGCATTTCTGTCGAAATCTCTCCAAGATACATACATAATTGGTCATTACAACCCTTCATCGAGGATTACAACCTAGCCTCTCACACCACTTATATTGTGTGTTAATTTTATACATGACTGGCAGGGCCTACAGTTTAAAGTCGATTCCGAGCGATAAATTTTTGAGAAACTTTTTCATGGCAATTTTATTTGCTCTCAGACAGAATCTGCTGAGAGCCTGTCGCTGAAGAAATATTTCGTTCGTTGGAGATGTCTGGCCTAGGGCTTGAATCGTTTCCTCACGTCGACCTATTACTAAACTACTGCGGCTAGTCCACAATGCTTTGGCCTATTCTGGCGGGAGAGGGAAATCAGAGTCTTTTTGGATATATTTTTAATTTACGGGTATAATTACGGGGTCCCTGTATGATTGGACGCATGTTTGACCTTACGGCGATTTACTGCGATTGTTGTTGAAGTTGTTCTTGTCTGAAGAGGAATGAGATTCGATACAGGAGTTTCTGTGTGAATGTTTCGCTGCATAGAAATCTGATCTGAAATGAGCTTTTCACCTGAGAATATTCGCCAGGAGATTTGCTGGTTAATTCTTTCGGGAAGTGCATCAGCGAGTAGGATTATCCTATCAGTGGGCCATAGGGCCTCTGTACGAACTGGCAAGTTAAACCTACCTATTAACTAATCGTCTTAGATTACAGCCTTTTTCGAACTCTGATAAGATGTAGTCAAAAAAACCTCATTTTCTAAGATCGAGAACGAATCAAGCCAACTTGAAGTACCCTTGTATGAAATAATATGTTTTCAACTGATGGAATTCGGATAGGAGTTTAAGGATAAACTGTCCAACAACTAAATCCTCAAGATTATAATGATTAAGGATTTTCGACCTGAACTCGAATCAAACAATTTAATTGTGTTTGCTATGGTTTCTCTGTGTTTATTTGGCCTGACAACAGCAGCTTAGAATAAATATGACCCTTCCGAACTCTACTTTAGCGTTATTGGTGAGCATATTTTTCTTGGGTTGGATAAAAATTTTCTGGAAATTATGCCTTCAGTCGGTCTTTTTGATTGATATTGGCGATCACCACTTCTGAAACGCAGATGTCGCATTTAATTGAGTCATATTCGAACTATTTCTAAGCAATTAGTAAGATTTGGCTGCTTTAACCTTGAGATTGAAAAAATAATTTGACGTTTTCATTGCATATGAGTACTTGTCACCACAATCTGTGATATGCCTTAATTGTATTGTATTGTTTGGCCTTTTAAGGTTATGTCACATTTATCCCACAAAAAAATTTCGTGGTTTTCTGGTTTCTGTTTTCCGTTTTCGTTTTGTTTTGTTGTTTTCCTTCCTTAAATTAATTATTTAATGTTTCTAGAAACTTTTTCTGTTTCTATTCCCAACCATCTGTAAACATACATTCCTAAATTCAATCATCTGAACATACATATTGTATAGATGAGTATGAGAGTATAAATGCATAATAAAGCAAAGCAAGGTATTAAAAGAATTTAATGAATTTCTCATTGACAAATATTCTGTAAATGTATACGTAAATACATAGAGAAAAGATATTAAGATGATTATCTTTTCTTTTGTGTAACCAAAGGTTGGAGATATGTTGTGAGAGTTTCATAAGAAAATATATCCCAAGAAAATTGTTCACAGAAAAATAATTGGATTTATAGCGTACGTGTCTACCCTACCACGCATGGTTTTAATTGTTAGCAATTTAATCTATTAATAAATTATTATAAAAGCAACAAGTAGGAGTTATTATATGGTCTAAAGTCACACACAAGCTTTATGTCTTTTCCTTTATTCTATTCAGTGTTTCCGCTATGTAATCGAACTAACGAATAAAGGTAAAGTAGATTAAATGCCTTCGCATATAAATTTCACTTAACATGTCCTTTACAATAGAAATAGAAGTTCTTTACAAAGCCAATACCATTATGTAAACGCCCTACGCATGGTCGATTTTATTATTCTCCAATAATTACTTAGACTATCTGAGCGGGCCTTCTTTATAACCATTGTGGTACTAACTGCTTACTACAACGCTCTTCACATACGTTTTATTTTTTATTTTATTTGTAAGAAGTGTTGAGAAACTTTTCCAAATATGTGGCGTTCTGATACTATCCTGTATTCTGCTATTTTTAGGATAAAGTCACTAGTCAATCATCGTAGAACTTCTAGTATTTTCTAAGCGGAAAACGAAACCAATCACATTTTGCAGGCCTCTATGGAATTTATACTCTCACTATTTAGATATTTCTGCCAATTTCGAGACGAATGATAATCTGACTGCGCAAGAACAGGACTATGTGGTGGGACAATGTGGCATGAAAACTTCCTAGTCTGGTTCTCTAGCTTACTGTCGGTTCATTAAAAATATATGGGGCCCGGCGTTATCATGATGAAACACACAACCATTTCTGTTAATTAGTTCTAGTCGTTTTAATTGAATCGTCTGCTTTAATCACATTATTTATTGACAGTCGATATGAGAAGACATTGCCGAAGTCTCGTAGGTAGTGTGTTGGCTTATTAGACGTGAGGCTACGGTTCAAACTCCAGGTGAGACTTCAAAACGAAATATGAATAAATATTTCTTCGGCGACTTCCTCTCAGCAGAATCCTGGCAAAAACTCTGAGAGTATTTAAATTTTGCCATGAAAAGCTTCTCAGAACTCTGTCGTTCGAAGTCTAATTTAAACTTTAGGTTCCGCTACTCATGTATAAAAATAACCTACACAACATAAGTGGTGTGAGAAGCTTGTTCGTAATCTGACTGATGGCTGGTAAAGACCAATTATGTATGTATGTGATATGAGAATCAAGCGTTTAGCCAGGTTGTAGAGCTCCGTTCAATCCTACTAAATACACAACATTATCTTTCATGGTGTTAGACGGGGTCTAGTCCATAATCCATCTCGTAGATTATTCTCGTTCAATTTTCATAGAATGCAATCATTAGTTTCAAAAATTCTATTCGATTTCCTTCCATTTTAGCAGTGAATCATAAATCAAAGGCAGTTTAATTGCTAATGCATACAGCATTCAACTATTGATCTTCTTTGTGCATCCAGCTTTCACTAAGTGTTTGATGACTGTTTGATGATAAATGCGTAGTTTACTAGAAACATCCACGCTGGCTTTTCTCAAGTTTTTCCATAATTTTATTTTTATTGTATTTATTAAGCCTAGAGTATCCTGGGTCGAATCCGTAGGAAGATAAACAAATTTCAATTATCGCCTTCTCATTTAAAAAATTAAGAGACTAACTTCAACCTCGCTTCAAATCCTTTACATGTCCACAGCTAATTAACAACGAACACTATGGGAAGTTAGACAGTGAGCCACCTCATAGCAAATCTACTCATCGCTACACTTATCCATATCCATATTTAAAAAGGTCGTTATTTCTATGTAACGATAAATCGTAGACCTATCATTCTAGAACCTATTTGTCGTAAGTACAGGTTGGCACAGCCTAGTCTGGGTAGTGTCTTGACTTTCTGCACAAGAGCTAGTGAGTTCATGCCTCAGCTTTTGGGCTCGAATGTTTTTTTTTTTTTTTCAGTGACCCCTCAGTAAGACTTCTGTCAAACTGAGAGTAATAAATAATTGTCCGAAAAGTATTTCTCTCATATCTGTGGTTCGCAGCCAACGTTATACTGTAGGACCAACCACTCACAAATAAAATTTACACACCCAACATAGGTGGTGTTGAGAAGCGGTCGAAAATTTATCATAACAGGCCATAGGACCCCAGAGAACGCGCTAGAATTTCTGAGTTACCCATACAACCCACTGAAAGTGATCATTGTCACCTAATTGCCACTACTTTATTAGCCACAAGTTGTCTACAAGATATCTGCTGCCAGACTCCATAGATCCAGAAGATGTCAACTTTCTTTTATTAGAGACTACTAGGCAATATATATTCTTACCCAGCTTTTTTGGCTTGTCAAGTGTTTGAATGTATTGGAAGAATACAATTTAATATTATTATCTTCCAGTTTCCAGTCACAATAGTCACCTTTTAATAGTTATTATTCCGGCCTTACAATCACTTCTACGAAATAAATTTCATTATTTCCCAGCTAGTTTCTTTGCTAGTTAGCTTGTGCTTTAAGGACAATAAACACGTGTGCACAATTTTCTTTGTAGCCTCTGTTGAATTTAATACTCCAGCCAACGTTACTTAGATTTTGGCGTCAGTTTTCTTTTGTTTTTTTATTATTTAGTTTTCACTTTTAAGTAAAAAAAAATCTGTAAATCAATTAAATTTTCCTCTTCAATTTTATACACGTGTCACCAGCCAGTATTGGTACTTCATCACCAGCATGCCTGCCAGTAGATTGGTAAACACACGTTGTCAGTGTGCTCAGAAATTGTATATGAAAACCTTTGACCTTTTTGCAACCCACTTGAATACATCAAATTGCATGCACCAGTCTGTTGTTCAGAGACTGCTAAATTAACCAGTCACATTTATATGGAAATTTTCAAAACACATACCCATATACATGCATGCATGCGTGCATACATACATGTGTTGAATGAAATTTTTTTTCACACATGGCGAAATACATTTCTATTATACAGGTATACATGGCACTGTGATATATATGGAAAGTTCAGTTAGGTTTTTTTGCATACTTATGGGCGCAAAATATATTTTTTTGTTGAAGCATACTTTTTGAAACATAAGAGCCAAAATTTTGAATGGCACACGAAAAACGTGATGGTTTTGTATAGTCATTTAAAATAAGAAAACGCCTAAAATTATGTTTTGTTTTTCTCTCTCTGAGTAGCTTTTATAAATAATCACCTATGCCGAGAGCAAAAAAAAAAGAAAGTATTTTTCCCCACTTTATTTTATTAAATTGTTGTTGCATTTCTCCATAGAAAACAACCAATATAAAGTTAGTGAATATAGAATAAAGCAGAATATAAAAAAAGACCTTGACAAGAAAATCCTAAATGTATGCAATACCTACCAACGTATTCATTCATTTTGGACAGTCTTTGCTTATAGATTAGTTTCATACACACGTGCCTTTAGATGCGGTTGAGAGAACGAGAGAGAAAGAGAGTTCTGTAATCATTTATGTCAAGCACTGTTGCCAGATAAATTTGTTATAAAATCGTCAAAACTAGATGAATAAATCGGCAAAATCGGCAAAATATTTTCGAAATCGTCAAAAAATCGGAAAAATAAAAATATCTTTCTTTTTTGGTAAAATGTCTGATTTTATTCGAAGATATTTATTCTAGGTTACATATACATAAGTAAATAATTCATATCATTTAATAATTTTTGTACAAAAGTTAAATATAGATTTATACATTAACCCTTTGCGACCGTATTAATTTTATATATGGGTGTCATGCTGGTCTGAAAATGTTATCACTTTCTTTATCAAAGTCAGTGTTGAAAGAGTCAAAATAAAATTCGTCATCGCTACTTTCAAGTTCACGAATCACTTCTTTAAGTAAATTTCTGTTTGCTATTTTATTAGAGTATTATTTTGAAATATTTCAAGAAGCGAAATCGCCAAATCTAAGTTAAGCACAACTTATAAAATATCATTCGATTTCAACGAATTTCGAAAGCTTATCGATTGAGAGCAGACATACGACTAGATCGGTAATAAAGCTTTGGTGGCTGAGGGCAGAAATACGACTGGAATGGTGAAAAAGATTTGGTGGCTGAGAGCAGACATACGGTCGCGAATGGTTAATTATATTTACACTTTGTTCTATTAAATATAATTAAATATTTATTTCTATATATCGGAATTTAATTTAATTTATTTGCCGCAATACATCAGGTTTCATTAATGTATTAAAACAGTTTGTTTTATTTAATTTTAAGTAGCCTTTGGTAGACAGAATTCCTTCAATTGTGATATTGTCTAAACGATTTCTTTGTTCAGTTCAGTTTTATTGATGTTTACCTGACTAAATATCCTTTCCATATTGGCGGACGAATGTGGTAGAGTTAAAATTGTTTGGATAAAAATTTACAATTTTGGAAATAAAAAGTTTGTATCGATAGTTTTCATTCCACAAATTTGTTTCCAAAAACTTAAGAAATCCATTTTACTTTTATAGAATATACTATAGAAATGTAATAATTTAAGTTCTCGAAATTCTGTATCAATGTTTTGCATATCTTCTTCACATACGAAATTTTCTATTCTTAACAAAGTCATATCGACACTATTATATGAACACAGTGGTGCAGCATATACTTTTAATTAAATCGGCATTCTGAGAGCAAAAATCGGCAAATCGCACTTTGTCATTTTTAGAATCAAAAATCGGCAAAATGCCGATAAATCGGCAAATCTGGCAACAGTGATGTCAAGGTATATAATAATTTGTAAGGACTTGCAATGAATAGTATTCATTTGCTTACCGCTGATTACTTTCACATTCAACTATCATGTTGGCCTTAATGCATAACAAATCAAAATGATGGCTAGGTATTGTTGCATACTTTTAGGCGTGTAATTTAAATTTTTATGAACTTGTATATGAACTTTGCATTTATGGTGAATAGTCCAATGCTTTAATCGCCACGAAGTTGCCTAATATGAACTTAGTCTCAATTGTGTCCATAGACAGATCTTATTAAGGAGTTCTTTGGACGAAGTAGTAATTGGGTAGCCTGTATAGCGTAGTAAATCATATGTATTAAAAAAAAACACCAGCAGCTGTATACGTATTTCCTTAAATATATTTCGCTTTGGTCCTATGTTTATAACGGGTGGGCCGTTTAATAGTTTAGATTTAAAAATGCAATGAAATAAAAACGAAAGTTGTGTAGTACTATTGTTCCGGTTAGAAATGGAATATTATTTCATTCATATGGTTGTCTCGGCTAGCCTCATAGTACCTCATTCTATCGGACCAATTTTCTGGCACTTTTTCGAGTGTATGGGGTCGTATCTCGGCAATGACATCACAAGTGTTATCCTCTAAATGCTCAATTGTCTCTGGTTTGTCGGCAAAACAGTTTTCCTTAGCGGCGCCCCACATAAAATTGTTTAAGGGTGTCAAATCGCATTTTCTTGGCGGCCAATTGACATCACTATTTCTGCTAATTAAACGGCCATTAAACGTTTGACGCAATAAATCGATTGTAGCATGAAATGTGTGGCAAAGTGCAGCATCCTGTTGAAACCAAACATCATTTTCCAAGAAATATGATCCAAGGATGCGTCCGCTTCACAAGCCACACCAAACAGTCACTCGTAATGGGTGCATTATCTTCCGTACGAAAAGGTGTGGGTTTTCTGAGCCCCAAATCCGGCTTTTGCTTTATAACCACCACCATCCCCACCAAGAAGAAAATGAGCTTCATTTGAAAAGATGATTTTTTTTAAGCAAAATCGACATCATCTTGCAGTTTCTCATTGGTCCATCTAGCAAAGCGTATTGTCAAGCAGCTGCAACTCTTGAACCAATTGAAATTTGTAAGGCCATTTCAACTTTGTCTGTGTACTTCTCTTCTGTTTTGGTTTCTGTGAAATCAAGTAATTGAGAATTTTATTTAGATTTGCAATTCAATAAGTATCTTTTACTGAAGATAATTTGCCTTGACTTTTGGAATACTAACCTTTTAACATTCATTTACAACTACCACAACTGAGTTCTACTAGACATTGTTAATTTCCATGAACGTTATTGTGATTCCCATTCAATTCACTGCTATAGAATGTAGGTGGGCGGAAGACTTCAATAATCGAAATAAAATTTCCAATGACTTGTTCTTAGAAATAAATAATGACTCTTTAGAAAGTAAGAAAACGAACACACTTCAATTTTAAATATGTTTTTGGTCACCAAAACAGCGTTACATTAGTAATGCCACGCCCACTTGACATTTTGTTAGACAAGTATTTTCAAGAATTTTAACAAACATTAGGTAGCAAAAGTGAATAAAATTGAAGCGTGGTGTTTAGTGTAATTTCAGTACAGTTTTCTCGCCCACTTACCATATCTATTGTCCTGTCCGTTTTACGTCATGACCTTTAATCTAACTTTTATAAGTCGAGTGTAAAAAATAAAAAAAAAACATAAAAAAATCGTGAACCTTTTTGTAAATTTTCCACGGTTTTTTTTCTGGTTTGTTTTATTATCTTTCCTGCTGCACATTGTCATGGTTGGTGCTTTGTTGCACTAGAACAACACGAGAGTCAAAAATTTCCATAAACGCCATGTTTCAATTTTAACTCGGGTTATTTTTTGTTTTTTCTTAACGTTGTGAAACTACAATTTCATAAGCCTGTGCAATTGTCCTTTTTTTCTGTTCTTTGCGGCTCATGCCACACACTGTTGCAATGCTAGTTGCTGTTGTTGTTGTTGGTATTTGTAAGTGGCAAGATAGTATAGTAGAGGTAGTAGGCAGTTTGTTTTTGTTTAAATTCTATGACGTATATGAGTTAAAATAGGAGCGTATTATAAAGAGTAAAGGAGAAAAACCCCAGAAATTAAGAGAGTTGTGTCTGAATGAAAAGAGAATCATTTTCTCTTTCGTATAAAAGTCTCCACAAAAACAAATTCTTTGTGCAAAAAAAGAAAAAGCAAAAGCAAAACAAAACGAAAGATTGTGTACAATACCAGAGTTGCCATTGCCTTGCAAAGTGGCTCATTTATTTGAGGATACCACCAGACAGGAAAAGTTGATTTTTGTTTGTTAAAAAAAATAAATCCATTTACGTTATAAAGATTCTAAGTGCCTGCTAATTGCTTAGCACAGAGTATTTTTTTTGAATTTTATGACTGTTTTGTCATGACTGTTTGATTAAAGATTCATAGAGATTTTAGAGAAGTCTAAAGGCAGGAAACTAAAACGTCACATGAGAATAGCCGTGCAGCATAACATTCTCTTAAATTAGGTTGGTTTTTATAAACTGCAGATAGAATCATAGTGTTCTTAGAGTTCTGTTTTGAGTTCCATACTTACCCAAGAAGTTGTGTTATCTGTTTTTCCAAAATGATGTTCCCTGTTGATCTTATCTTCTCTGGAGAGTTAGTGTCTTCTGGATGAAATATTTTGAAGGTGACACCTCCTACTTTCTACTTTCGAACGTAGAATGCTTGAGTTAAGATTTAAGCGCCAGTCCACCTTATAATATTTGAAATATATAAGTTCGAATCTTTCTTACTTAACTGTTGTCAGTGTTGCCATTTATAGAGAACAATAGATTACATTATATGCGACAGAAAGTTCAATAATTCTGCTTGCCCATCTGCGTGTATGAAATTATTCCACTGTGAACCTAACCGTCAGTATAGACAATGAATTACAATTCAATTCCATTAAAATCAATGTGATTCATACATTAAGTATGAGGTGCAGCTGATCATTGATAAAGAAGTGATAAGGTTGCTTGAGAAGACTGAAAATATGACGAAGCTTAGCACGTCACAGAGGGTTCATCCTCTACGTTTTTTCACATTCTCTTAATGCCATGGATGACTATTATTCGTCCAGGCTACCATTTACAGGAGGATTCCCTGAATAATGCTTAGTACAGAAGATCTTTTCCGATCATATGGGAACGAAAACATACTGTTTAGGCCACAAGGACATGGGGATATCTCTGTAGGTGGTTGATTTTCTTTATCAATTTGCGACCTATCGCCGATAATAAATTAACCGTTTGACTGCTATACGGCGCAAAAGCGCTGCGTTCATTTGTTACGAAAATCGCATTTGCGCTGCGAATTTCATTGTAAAAATTTAGACAAAAAGCAAAAATAAAATTAAAGGACGAGATATAGGGTCTTCTCTTTATACATAGTTTATTAGAATTTTGTAGATTTTTTATTATAATAATTATTTGTAGTTTTTGAGCAGTTTTCGAACGTTCTCACCAGAATCGCTTAGCAGTCAAACAGTTAAAGACCAAACAAGCAATTATTCGCAACAGAAAAATGAAAAAATTAAACCACTTGTAGAGAGAATAGACAAATCTGATTTAGGTTTTCCTAGCATACACCTTAGGAGATCCACAGCAGTGATGACGAGACTCTGTTCCCTAGACATACACAACAATAGAGACGAGAGTAGCCAACAACAACTTCTGCTGAATCTTTAATGGTGAGGAGTAAGAGCAGCAACCTCAGTAATCTACAGCGGTGATGACGAGACGCTATGTCATAGGCAGACACGACAATTAGGATGAGAATACCGTTTAACGACTTCTGCTTAATCTTTAATGGAGAGGAAGAAGAAGAGGTCACTTTTTCTCATTGTGCGGTATTTGGGTGACTAGAAAATATTCTCAGAACTTGTCTAAGCGTAAGTGATTCAACTAAAATCAACCCTAATTTGGTAAATTGGGGCCTGAGGAATAATGTCAGGCAATAAATATTGACATAAAGAGCCCACCATAAGTACAAGGGCTTTACAACGAGATCTATTTAATCTAAACTTTAAACCCTTGATTTAAAGTAAATTAAGTTTAAATTTGTATTAAATGTTTGTAATATTCACTAAGAGGGGGGAATTCCCCTTTAGATGCACACAAATATAAGATTTCTGCCCAAAGTTCAATTGTGCTAATTTATCTTCATTATACCGGTTTAACTGTCAGAATTCACCAGTATTATTTAGTATTTCACTCAAAATGGAGAGGGTAGGTAGCATAGAATTGGAAATAAATAAAAATAAAATTAATAATAAAAAATATCCAAGTTATACAATGAACTGCAAAATTAACAAATACATGCGATAAAAACAATTTTTTTTTTTGTTTTTTTGGAGACTTTTTTAAAATACTAAGTGTGTTACCAAGAGAAAAATGGCTAAAGAGAATAAGAGAATTGCAAACTTTTTACTTTACTCTTTTGTAGAGTTTTTATTTTGTTTTTTGTTTTTGCTTTTCATTATTTTTTATTATACCGGGAGTATAGTAGTTGTGTGAAGTCGATTTGCTTTAGATTTTCAAAAATTTTCTATCAGTCTACATCAAATGATGAAACTGTGCTCATCTTGCAGAAGCTCTAATTTGCTAAATATTGTGATTGATCAACGTCTTAGAATTGACACCTGTCGATATCTAATCGAGATATTATCGCGACGTATAACGGGTGAATAAATTCGCCTTCAACAGAATCAAGCTCTAAGCTTATCGACTAAACAAACAAATAAAAAAATTGATTTAAAAATTTTAAAAAATTTCAAAGTTTGTGGAATTAATTTTCAAGTGGTAGTTCGTTCGTTCCATGAGTGACGTGCAAATAATTTTTTGAAAAGAAAATTATCGTCCAAAAATATTTATTTCTTTTTAATTTAAACGGGTTTAATTTCGTCAGCTACTACCATACATACGGCCACTTTAAATAAAATCGTAGAGATTTAAAATTTGTGGGTTTTAAACATAAAAAAGGTTTTCGAAAAAAAAAAAAATTCGAAATTAAAATTAAAATTTAAAAAAACACGAAATTTTAATTCGAAATTATAACTAAAAAATATAAAAAATAAATACAAATTGTGTGAAAATATCGGTTCTGTATTATTAAAACAAACAAATATTAATTTTATTTATTAATTATATTGAAAAGAATTTTTGTTTCAACAACATTTATTTATAGTCTTCTCGTGAGTGTATATTATACATGAAATAAAAATAAAAAGAATACAAAAATCTGTACATAAGCAAAAAAAAAAAAAAAATAAATAAATAAAGCTTTTGCAGCTATATAACCTACCTATACATATAAAAACAACATTTTATATATATATATGTACATACATACGTATATAATATATTAATATATACAAAATAATATAAATAAAAAGGTAATTTGAATGGCAACGAAAAAAAAATATTCATTGGAGCAGCAAAAACTAACAAAAAAAAAATATTTTTTTTAATAATAATTAAAGAAAACAAATTTACAAATGAAGAAAAAAGAAAAAAAATGTTAGAAAAATTTAAAGTAAAATAAAAATTATTGTACATTGTGGAATTGAAAATATTATCATCATCATCTAGTTTTTATGAAAGCAAAAAATTTGTTTTTTTTTGTTTTGTTATTAGTATTGTGGATTTTTTTGCTTTTTGCAAGTGAAAGTTTTATTTGTCGCTGTGTGTTGGTGGTTTTTCCTTTAATTTTTTGTTCCTCCTCCATTATATGTTATCTTTATTTATGAAATTGGTTTTGTTGTTATTGTTTTAGTTGCTCATTTTGTTTTAATTTCCGCTACAATGTTGGTTTTAATTTTAATAAAAAAATACATACCGGTTTATAGCCTTTGTTAAAAAAAATTATTAGTTCAGCTTCAAAAATTAAGATTTTTGGGTTTCATTTTATGATTTGTATTTTTCCCACTATTAACTGTGAAGTCCGTCCTCGTAGTCTAGTAGATTGTGTATTGGTTTATAAGACGTGAGGCCGCGGTTCATAAATCCCAGGTCAGACATTTGCAACAGAATGAATATGAATAAATATTTTTTCGGCTACTTCCTCCCTCAGTAGATTTCTGGCAAAAACTCTCACTCTCAGAGTAAAATTGCTATGAAAAGTTTCTTAAAAATCTGTTGTTCGAAGTCGACTTTAAACTGTAGGTCCCATAAAATTAACAAACACAACACAAGTGGTGTGCAGAACTAGGTCATAATCCTGACTGAAGGATTGCTATGTCCAACTATGTATGTATGTGTAAGATATGAAAATAAAGATTATGAGTAAATGGAGTTATTTTCAAAAAAGAGTTCGTTACGATTCTGTCTTTACAATGAAAGTGAAATCTTCTTAATCCTATAAGCGTTATAGTGCGGTAAAATTTTAATGCATGTTATTTTGGGGATTGCCTTAATTCTTCTACTACTCTTCTGCAAACCAACTCCATCTTACACAATTTTTTTTATTGTTCATGCACAACCTAGCTTCTCACACCACCCATATTGTGTGTGTGTTAATTTTATACATAAGACAAGGGATCTACTGCTTTTCACGATATTTTTTTTAATCTCAGAGTTTTTGCCAGAAGACAATTGATAGGAAGTCGCTAAAAGAAAGCTTTGTTCATATTTCATTCCGTTCGAGATGTCTGAGCTCGAGTTTAAACTTAAGAGCATATTGATTCCACAAATCAACTTTTGCTGTTGTTATTTTCGAGCCTTCACACGTACGATTTCATTATACTAGCTCTTGGCGCATCATACATCTCCAGGTATTTTTTGATCGCGTACAACTTTTTCCATCTTGAGGACTCCACGCTAGTGTCATCATATCATTTCTGATAATTTGTCCTGGTGGGATGGGCACTTTCTTTGCTTTATTTGTATTATTGTGTGTTCCTTGCTAATAAATTTCCAAAGATGTATTATGTTGCTGATCTTATGAGGTCAGAATGTTCTTCCTATGATTCTGGGGACTTTTTAATGAACGCGTGTTTGACTTCTTAATTTTTTTTATGTGAGAATCTAGGACGTAAAGCTGACTGAAGGGTTGTAATGACTACTTACATATGTATGCCAGAGTGTGTGTTTGACTTCTGTGCTATGAGTGAGTTTATACTCAAAGCTTTGAGTATTCTAAGCTTTGTAGTCGTTAAAATGCCGTTCTCAGTTTATTTAGTTTATTGTTTAAGTCTGCTTCTGCGCCACCATTCGCTCTCATCGTAATGTTTTGAAAACAGGAGCTGTCTGCTTACTCTACTATATGGCCTTGCCACATAGCATCGTTGCTAATTTTGTTAATTCTCATGGCTTTGGTTTTCTTCTTATTTATCTCAAGTCCAACATTAAGCGCTAATCTTAAGTCTTCCAGTTTTACTTGCATGTTGCAGATCGATCTTGTGGGAGAGTAGGCATATATCATCCACATTATCCATATCCTCGAGTTGGCGTGAAAGATTGGATGCATTTTTTTTTCTCTGAACAAATTTCGCTCATGATGATATCATCAACCTGCATGATGGTGAATAGCTGAGGTGATTGGAAGCATTTTTTTCTACTCCAGCGTGAAGGACTGAGAGTTGTGTATCCTCATACCTATGGATCGCTGAGGATTCGAATTATTTTCCAGAGATTGCTGTACACAAGTTTTAATAGATGGATAAAGTTTAGTGTCTCTTGATTTTCTTCTATATTCAAACTCTTTTTCCTATTTTCCTGAAGCCAAGCACTTTGGGAAGTGGGACAAAGTGAAATGGAATTAAAGAGGTCCATGAGCCTCTAATTTACAGGGATTTTTAGGGATTGGGACAAAAGGACAGGGAAAGAAAGAGGTTCATAAACCTCTAATTAACAGGCAATTTACTTTATTACGCCCAGGATCCAGTGGCTCACAGCTTATAGATCTGATAAATTTGTATACATAGCTGCATTCTAATAATGACGTGTGATGTGACTTCTATGCTGTTTCCGACTCAATGGTCGAAATTCTTCTATTTTTTTTTTCAAATCATAAATTCCTTTACACAGAGGGATACCATCACCCTGTCCGGAAAATTCGTTTATGTTAGGTTGTCTAAAGATTGCAATAAAATCGTTTGAAATAAGGGAATAGGGTCATGTACTTGAACTTGAGACGCGACTACGCTATTTTAACGAATAATTTGTTAAGATTCGTTTTGGTTTTTTTTTTTTATTGTTTTGCGGTCATTGTAACAAAAACCGAATTACAATAACACATTAAAACAACAAACAATAGAGAAACAAAATTATTCACAAATTGTAAAATAAAAATAAAAACTAAAAGCACATAATTTACGCTTTATTGCGAAAATTTATTTTTTTTAAATGTTTTCATATACATTCTTACGCTGTGCTCGCTCTTGTTATGTATACAGAAAATTAATTGATAACGCCGTACAAATGAACAGCAGAGTTGTTTTGTTTCGCCCTGCCGCTGTCATCGACATCGTTTGTCAAGTATATAAGAATGTAAATAAAAAATAAATTTTTGTTTTTTATTTTTTCTTTTTTCGTTTTTTATTGTTTTTCTTTTGCATTTAATGAAAATCATATGATTCAACAATAAGCAAGCAATCGTTAAGTTAAACATCAACGAACGCTATAATAAAACACGGCAGTAAAACAACAATAATAGCCTTATCTGACGGTCATGGTCGACTGCATAGATATCGTAAAAAGTATTATGACGATTAATTCTTCCGAATATGGAATAATTCTCTATGATTCCTATCATTTGTAATAGGATGAGTATCTAATTAAGGCTCGATTTCGATTTAAAGCTTGTTAAACGATAATGTTTATTAAACTCACAACTGATAGGCTAGATTACTAGCCACAACTAGATAGACTAGAGTACTAGACTATCCGTGTATATGTATTTTAAACGATTAACTTGAAGTTTTGTAGAAAAAAATCTTGTATGCGGAAATAGAATGTAAACGGAACGGAATAAGTCATCGAGATATCGGTTCAACTGATCTCTCGAAAAGTATAAATAATAAATTCCATTACTTAAAGCTGAACATGATTTGCATATGGTCTGTGGTTCCAACGATGAGATTAATACCTAGCTGCCTAGCGCTGACCGACTTCTTCCCTAGTTTGGTGGAACTCGGTCAGTATAGGGACTGGGTTCATACCTGTGGCATCACAATGGCCCGCTATTCGTGCTTAAGTGAGCTTTGGTAATCAAAGCTACCAGTTTGACCTACCTACCAATATAACACGGCCCTTTCTGATATGTTCGTTCTGCCTAAAACGGATTCGATCGAATTAAAATTCAATTCATAAAGTTGAAATTAAATTTCAGCTTAATTTTAAGCTGACAGGGATAGCACCAGTCAGATAGCCTAGTAAACATGCCTGTGCTAGTACAAATCAGATTTGTCCTCCTTTTGTGACCACAATTGTTATCAACTGTTTTGTCCAATATTTACCCTTACTTAATAATAACTGTGGTCATTGACTATTGCCCCAAAAGTGGCATGGTCTTCAACTTGATATGATCCCTAACAAAAGGTGTAACGAAACGTAAGGAAATAAAATCCTTACTTTAATTATTGCAGACGTACATTGGTCATTACAACTCTTCAGTCAGGATTACGACCTAGCTTCTCACACCACTTATGTTGTGTGTGTTAATTTTACACATGAGACCTGTTAAAGTTTAAAGCCGGTTCCGAATGACAGATTTTTTAGAGAAAGTTTTTATAGAATTTTTTTTTTTACTCTCAGATTATTTGTCAGAGATCTACTGAGAGGATGTCGCCGAAGAAATATTTCTTCATATTTCGTTTTGATGTCTGACCTGGGATATGAACCCGGGCTTTACGTCTATAAAGCCAATATACTACCTACTAGATAGACTACGGCGACTTCATTATAGTCATTATTATTTGTGAATAAAAACGTATGGGAGAAGATTGAGGGCGACTAATTTTCTCAAATCTCAAAATTATTCCAGCTATCCCACTACCGCGGTTCGAAAGAGCCCTCTGGGCTATCATTTGCATATGGCAGGGTAGGTGTACCCTGCTCATATGTTCCAAAATGACCACTGGAATTTTCATGAAAAAATTTATAGTTTCAAAGCCAATTTTCTCAATACCATATCACACTATGGGTGCCCTGCCAGTCTGGTGGGTAGTGTGCTATTAGCGTGAGGGTCGTGGGTTCGATTCCCAGCAGAGACTCTAGTCTGTGACACTACACCGAGCATATGGTCATGTTACTTCGCTCGTATATAATTAGATTATAATTTGTAATTGTATTGTAATTAATAAATAAAATAAATATATGTGACAATATTGCTGATTCTATTAAGATTCCAACCTTCCTTTGAAAATGATATGGTACTCATAGACCTAGTGTGTGTATATCCCAAAACTAACTCCTAAACAAGTATGCTTGTTCAAATGGATACTTTTAAACAGCTAACAGTTAAGGGCAAATATTGTTCTATTAAGAGAAAATTTTGCTCTGTTAACGCCAAATGTGACGCTGCTAATATTTCTGGATTGCGTCTTGGATTTTCAAATTCGGATTTATTCTTTTTTTTAATATTTTCATAATCTCAACACAATACACTGCAAAAGTAGGAGTCATCCTCTAAGAAATAAAATGATTTTTTTTTTATTTTCTTAATAACATTTACTTGTTAATTGTTTGTATATAATTTCAATTTTTTTATCGTTGCTGTACTAAATACTTGAATAATTAGTTATTTGCTTGCAATTATTTACAAACAATTTAAATCTTTTTTAATTATTTCTTAGAATTTTCACTTATGTATTTTCACTTCTCTCTTATTATTTTTTATTCCTTCTAATTATTTTTAAATTTAAATTTAAATTTCTAAACTTTTTCCAGGCTTCTACGACATAAAAAAACTTTATTTCTATAGAAAATAAAAAAAAAATCCCCTCAATTTTTTCTATAATTTTGTACATATAAAAAAGAACAATTGCCATAAATTTGTTGTTTTTTCCAAGTGGGAGAGAAGTTTACAAAAAGTCTGATTTGTGTGTATTATTTCAATTGAAAAAAAAAAGAAAAGAAAAAATATTTAATCACCTAAACTACTACTACTAATCAATTTATATTGTGTATATACGAACTTGTAAAATAATTAAAAAAAAAATTAACAAACTTACTAACAATTTTCGAATTTAAGGTAAGCAATAATGGTGTTGTTGTTATATTACAATTTGCATGCCTATATTCTGATTTAAATATATAAAAATGTGTATACATAGAGAGGCTATTTTCTCATTTACTTAATTGCGCCAAAACTAAGGGGATAAACCCCCATAGTCATTGCAATGGATTGTGTTAACTCTTTGAAAATTTATTTGTGGAAGTACATTAAATACAGAGATAGGGGATGAATAAAAAAAATATTATTTAAAAACATTAATAACAATATTACCCCCCATCCCCATCCGCTGTTTGTTGTTTTATGTTTGTAACATTTCAAGTGTATAATAAATATGTAGATCAACCAGATTAAAATTAATTTCAATTTGATTAGCTTTTTTTTTTTTGTCTGCCCATAATAATAATAAATTTAAATGTACCCTCTGTTGTAATTGATTAAAATTGTGTTTAATTTTGAAAACATTAATTACCGCCTAATTATGAGGAAAAGATCTCATTTTTATTATCGTTTCTTTTCCTTTCCTTTGTTTTTGTTTAAGATTCTTTTGTGATTAATGCCTTAGTTCAAATGAATTTAATTTACGATATTAAGAAAATATTATTCAGGGTAGAATAATTATACCCCTTTAGGTTTTAATAATAGTCGTTCATCATTTAAACTATTAATAAAAATTTTGTAATAATTTTTAATATTTAAATATGCAACGCGTAACCCAGCAAATAATTTTTTTTTTGTTACAAGCACTTGTGTGTTGTATCGTCAGATGTGTTTAGGTTCAATTTAGGGGGCAATATCCCACATTCAAATCCAAATGAAAGATGCATTTAACTTTTAATACTATAAACACTTGCATATGATTCCAACGGTCATCGTTCATAGTTCTTTAAACCAAAAGACATAACCCATTTTATAAAACGATATCAATTTCTTTGGAAACTTTCTTCTTACATATTACTTACTTACCTTAATTAGCCATTAACAACCCAATTGACTGATTTCATCCTGCCTTAACACATCCTTACACGCGTCTCTGCCTCTTGCGTGCCTTCGCCAATTGGCCACACCAATCGATGACAGGGTTTCTTCGATTTGGTCCTTCCAACGCAAACAAGAACGTCCTCTTCGCAGACGTCCGCAAATACTTATCTCGCCGGAGCATCCTCCTCCATTCGAACAACACAGCCGAGCCAGCGCAGTCGCTGGATGTTAATATGCTGCACAACTTCGATTTCCTTGAGGAGCTCATACAGCTCATTGCTGAATTGGATGCGGAAATCACTCGCACCGAAACGAAAATCTTACGTAGGACTTTCTCTCGAATACTTACTAGGCTGCTGCATCAGTGCTTAACAGTGTTCATGCCTCTGCGCCATTAAGGGTCATCGGGGAGGATGAGCGTCTTGTAGAACATTAGTTTTGTAGTTCGAGATAGCTCTCTGCTACTCAATTGCCTATTGAGCATAATAGCACCTGTTGGCAAGAGTGATCCTGCGCTTGATCTCCAGAGTGAGATCATTTTTTGGTGGTAACGGCGATGCCAATATAAACAAAATCCTTGACTATATCGAAAGCATAGTTATCGGCAGCATGTCCCTACTTGTCGACAACATATACTCCGTTTTGGCCTCATTTACTGCCAGACCCATCTTAATAGTCTCCCATTCAATAGCACTAAAGGCAGCAGTAACATCTCGCTTGGTACGCCCTATGATATCAATGTTGCCAGTGTACGCAAACAACTAGTTTTAAACTTTAATTGGCTTTTTTGAATAATAATTTTTTTCATTACATCCTACAGTACACCAACAAACAATTGTAGCGATAGAGAGGAGTCACACCTACGTCCGCTATAAAGGATTCAATCATCTATTCAATTCAATCTATCCAGTATATCTGCTCTGAAAATTTGTGTTGCTATAGATCAACTCAATGGTACTTATTATTTTAGAGGGCATGCGTCTCTCTTTCGGAGTCTTTCAACTTTGCTGTGCGTCTGATTGAATCGAATTCGTCATTCTACTGATTGTTAAAAACTAATCATTACCCGGACATTCGTTTTCTCGTTAGCCTATTGGGAAAACTTCATTTCAGGATCCAAACTCTTTCAATAAATAAATGAAATCAAGTTCTTCGTCCATTTTATATTTTCTTTTTCTTCCCCAATTTATTTTTCAATCATTTGTTACAACATTTGTTGGGTTACATGAACATCAATCATTGTTTGCTGTGGCCGTGGCGTGGCGTACATTCATAATTTGTAATTAAAAAATTTCTGTTGATAAAAACTAATAAATTTTAATTTATTTGAAATTAAAGATAGATTTTCTATTCCCTATTATTGTACAATATTTATTATCAAATAAAATCAAACAAAAATATACGATTTAAAGATTTCAAAATAATATTTCGCCAATTGTCAACTGGCACAGGGGGGATGTCATTTTTCTTTTTCTTTTCTTTTTGCACGGAAAATGTCATAAAATTTGTTGCTTTTTTCGTTTTAATATTCACAAATTTGCAATGTTCTTTCATATTTAGCTGGGCTCTTGAATCATAAAAATATTATTTTTTATTTTCGGTGACTGTTATTCTGAGTGTCATGAAGTATGGTGGCAGGACAAGAGAAGCCGCATAAAATTTTTGTGGCAAAAAGTTTTACCATTTGTGTTTTTATTAAAATGTCAAACTGTTGTGATGTGTTGATTCGATTTTTATTTCATTTTCCTGTTTTATTTTAATTTCTTTTTTTTATTTCTTTTGCCCTGTCATAATATGTGTCGCGTCTTATCTGTGATGGAAATGTTTTCCTTCGTTAAATATTTTTTGGTTTTTTTTGGCTTTATTTTTGATGGCCTAAAGAAATATTTTAATATTCATAATATATCTTGCATATCTTCTTTTTTTTTGGCTGCAGAATTCGTAAAAATTTAATATTCATCGTTATTTTCTTTCTTTATTTTTTTATCTTTTATTTGCGTGCTATTTGAAGGTTAAAAATAGACCAGGTTTTTTGTTTTTTACAGCAGCCGTCAGTATTTAAATCTTGTGCTAATTTATGAAATTTATTTTGGACTTTTTTAATATACATACCATATGTACTTTAAATTCGTTTTAAATAATGTTTACTTTGCATAAATTTAAAAATAAACTGTAATTTATTTTGTTTTTATTCTTATCTCATTGCAGCTGGTTAGACCTGTTCCTACATCTATGGAGTTTCATCTAGACAGTGCGGAATACTGCCAGGCACAGCACAAATAAAAAGTAAGTACCTAGTGAAAGTAAAATATAAATATGTAAATATAGTAATTGTACTAAGTACTACGGCATATAAATATCATAAATTTAGCACGTCTGGGAAAGTAACTGGAACGTCTTTGGAACGAAAAAACATGTAATGTAGCCACAAAGAATCCTGTGTCCTTTATTAGAGCACTGTAGATACTTATTCCGAATAGTGGTCTCGAATAGTGAATAGTGTCTCGAGCTCAACATGCATATTCTATGACGATGAGAAGGAAATATCGGAACATGTTCTTGAAGCATTAATTCATCTCAAGAAGAAACATCTTGTTGTTAACATCAAGCACAGGATAATAGGTTTTGAGAAGACATTATAGGGATACCCTATTATGTTAGAGGGGGGGAGTACATACCGAAATATTTATACCGATCGTTGCACCTTTGAGTTCACTCAGATGAAGAATGTTGTTGTTGTAACAGTTCTGCTGTTGTCTTCGGAAGCATCTCCCATGGGAAAAAACTTCCGGTTGATACAGCTTTCGCTGGGTTGACAATCCTTGGCCGATGAAGAATCGGGTCGTTCCGGAGTGAAGATCCGATTGTCGTGGGAACGTTTTTTTTATTAAGGCCTTTTCCAAATATTCAATCATCAAATATCCAAAATGTTTCCTTTCTGATATCTTTATAACACTAGCTATTGTGGGCAACGAAAATTATTTTGTGGTCTCATTCGATATTTTGACTTATAACGTCCGATTTGGAGCGTCCACAGCGTACATCGTTTAAACAGCAAATCACTGTTCAACTGTTAATCTTTCTGAATAATGTTTATCAAGAACAAAGGCGCTGTTCGTTTAGACAGTTCTGTAGTCTGAGTTGTTATGGCATTTATTTTTTCCCCTCTGAAATTTACTGTAAGTCTGCACGTCCGATCAGTATTACATGGAGTCCTTATAGAACAATGATCTTTAAGGCAGCTGCCAATTTAACGTAACCTAAGCTTGCACTTTCAATTAAACTCTCTCCATAGGAAAGAAGTTTTTCATCTCTAGTCGGGATATACTTTCTACCATGTTTGCCATGGCTGGCATTAACATTTTGTTCAGAGAAACAAACCATTCAGTAGTAGTAGTATCTCAACGTGCCTTTTCATACGCAAAAATGGATCCTTCTTCGTAGCTGGTGGTATAACTCCTGAGAGGTGGTGCAAGAACATTCCACACTTTGCTGGGTGTGAGATAAAATGATCGGGGTGTTATTATAATGGTGCCCTGCGACACATAATATGGTTAAGTTAGGTTAGGTAGTCTAGTAGATAGTGTCTTGGCTTATTAGATGTGAGGCGAGAGTTCAAACCCCAGGTCAGGCATCTCCAACTGAACGAAAAATGAGTAAAAAATTTCTTCGGCGACTTCCTCTCAGCAGATTTCTGGCAAAAACTCTGAGACTAAATAAAATTGCCAAAAAAAAGTTTCCCAACAATCTGTCGTTCGGAGTCAACTTTAAGCTATAGGTCCCGCCACTCATGTATAAAAATTAACGCACACAACATAAGTGGTGTGAGAAACTAGGTCGTAATCCTGGCTAAAGGGTTATAATGACCAATTATGTATGTATGAGGAAAAACTCATCACCTTTCTGTGCTTTGAAAAGCAGTGTACAAAATTATATGGAAATGTTACATTGACTATTGAGGAGCAATGACACACACCACCCTACATGCATAGGCGTGGTAGGCAACAATGAATGAAGGGCATACGGAGAGCACCAAGAAACGGTGAAACACTTTTTGTGTTCTTGCTTAGCTTTCCTACAGTCTTACATGCATAATTGGTGATTACAATCAATGTGTGTGTTAACTTTATACTTAAGTGGAGCGATAGTTTGAGATTTAGATCTTATAATTTAAAGGACATTGTGACACTATACCACTTGTTAGTCACCTTAAAGCTGTGGACTGAAAGAAGTCCATAAAGCTTGTAGAAGATACAGATTTCCTATATAAAATATGTTTGATACACTCTAATGGTGAGCGCACAACAACACGGCTTGATGTTGTAGGTGTATGTCTACAGTTTGTATCCTAGTTTACAACCTACTTATCTAGCTAAGCAAATTGGTAAATGTTAAAAAGCTTTTAATTTAGTTGTACCACGTAGCTGGTACATTCCAATGATTAAAAATTGATTTTCTTAAATTAAGAAAATAAAATCAAATGATTAATCAATTATTGTAGACTGTACTGAAGGTTTTACCTTCTCAAAGTAATTTCTACTGACTAATGCAAAATATTTGGCTCAATTTTGTTCTTGTCTGACCGTATTCACACTATATACATATACATACACAAGTTTTTCTCTAACTTGGATCATTTAGTTAAAAATAGTAGACCCTATTAGGAATATTCTGAGGCAATTACTAAATTGGTATGCAAAAGCAAACAAAAAAATTTAAGAGGTAAAGGAAAATCAGGTGTATTTTAAATCAAATTGTGCTCCCTACAATACAATGCTTAGCAATTTGCTTTGTTTTTAGAGAAGTCTATACAATTCAGATTCAATTAGTTTTTCTTCAATTAACTTTTTTCAAAACAAAAATTTGCGTCGTGTAATAACCTTAAGTGACCGCTATTTGGCAAAACTATTGTGAAACCATCAGCAGCAGCAATAGCAGAGTTGCTATTGAACCATTTTAGCATGAAAATCAATTGATAGACATTATCAAGAGCCCTTTTTATTTAAAATATTGCACATGTTTGGCGTTTCGAAAGAAAAATTAACATAAAAAAAGAAATTCTTTAGTGAACTTTACACTTTCATTTTCAATTTCCTTTTACAGAAACTGACTGACTGACTAAATGAGTGTGTAAATGGAATTTATTGTGTGTTTTTATTGTTTATTATTATATTGTTTTTATCGTTTATGTCTGTCTATATACATGCATACTTATATTGTATATTGACTTACTTTTGTTGAAAGAAACAAAAAGTACTCTAGCTGGCTGTCTGGCTGGCTGGCTGCTGCTGCTATTTCCTATTCTTGAAATTGCATGCACTTTATATTGTTTTTGCTTTTATCGGTGTTGGTATAATGATTTGCGCCTGGTTTAATCAGAAATTGAGGGCAACCGAGCGTAAATAGATTTCTACGTACTTGTACAGTTTTTCCCGTAACCCAAATATATTTTTGCAAACATTTCGCATTGTTTTTCGAAAGAAAATGAATTCAATGCGAAAGAAGAAAATGTTGCAGATACACACTTTATTACTTAGTGTCATAGTTTTTATAACACAATAGAGGAGGTGGACCACACGTTTCAGGAAATTACCGCTTCTAGAATTGAGGCGTATTTGCAAATTTATGAGCCTTAATATAGTGCTTTTCAGTCTTACTTTGAGATTATTCCTTAAGTAGCGGGTGTTTGTTTAAGTGCTTCATTACATAAAATGTTAATGGGAGACAGAAATATTGTTGGAATGAAATTTTCATGCTTACATACATACGTAATTGGTCATTACAACCCTTCAGTCAGGATTATGAACCTAGTTTCTCACACCACTTATGTTGTGTGTGCTAATTTTATACATGAGTGGCAGAGGACCTACAGTTTAAAGTCGACTCCGAACAACACATTTTTTGAGAAACTTTTACATGGCATTTTTATTTACTCTCGAAGTTTTTGCCAAATCTGCTGAGAGGAAATCACCGAATAAATCTTATATATAAAAACGAATGTGTGTTTATTTGTTTGTGGGTTTGTTTGAAGTCTACAGACGGCTAAACAGCTGGACCGATTTTCTAGAAATTTTAACAGTACCTTCCTGTATGTCTGGAAGGAACTATAGGCCACTCTTTATTTTTAAATTTCAAGTAGGCGAGATGCCACGCCCACATACCCAATAAGTATTTAATGTCGCATACCTCATAAACTGCAACAGCTAGAGTCCTCAAATTTTGTATGGACGACTTTGACGTACATATATATGAACAAAATGTTCGGATTGGCTATAGTGGGCGTGTTACCTCCCATAGTCTACATATATAAAAATGAATGTTTGTTTGTATGTACCTTATAGAATCGTAAACTATGCATTTGATCATGTTATGATCTTTAGCAGTTGCGCATCAGCCGACGAAGGTTTCTAAGTTGGTATGACCAACTTCCGGCAGGAGGTGCCACCGAAAATTACTTAAAATGAATTAAATCGTAAACTGTGCATTCTTTAACAAAGTTGTTGCGCATGAGTCGACGGAAGTTGGTGCGATTAATTTCCGATGGATGGCGACACTGAAAATTATTCAAAATGAATGACAAGCAATTGGTCGACCTACACCTCAAAAGAGCATTACGAGCCTCAGAATTAGACGATCATTGAGACTGGAAAATCTTCGAGTATATGCTGCTGAGGCCCGTTCTCTTGAACCGCTTGAACAACGAGAAGTGAGATTAGAAACTGATCGAATGCGTCTACTCAGGACCGTTCATCTGAATCATCAGGACAACGGGAAACAAAATCAATAAAATGATTCAAAATTAATTGGTCATTTGTGTAATGTCTTTCCTTGCAACACGCGCAGGGTACAGGTAGTATTTTTTATATTTTCGTTTTGATGTCTAACAAGCTGCCACTCTACCTACTAAACTACGGCGATGGAAATTTATTTCATTATAATCTGATAGATTAGTTCACACCAATTATTTCTAGAATATGTCCGACAGTCCAGCTGACATACTTCCGCAATGAGTGTAGTGGAATGCGTTTACCTGTGGTGTCACAACGGGCCACTATGCGTGTTCAAATGAGCTTTTTTTAATCAAAGCTGCCCACTTCAACCTAACCTAACCATATTGTGTGTTGCATTGCATCCCAACCATTTCATCTCACACCCAGAAAAGTGTGAATTAAACGTTCTTACACATCTGAGAATTAGGATCACGGCATCACTTCTCAGGAGTTGCATGCACCATCATTCCATTTTTGTGTATGAAAAGACATGTAGCAGTCTACTGAAGAGTTTGTTGATGTCAGCCCTGGCACACATGGTTGCAAGTTGGGTTGGGAATGAAAAGTTTCATTTATATGAATAGAGTTTAATCGAAAGTGCAAGCTTGTAATACTGATCGGACGTGCAAACTTGCAGTGAATTCCAGAGGAAGGAAAAACAAATGTCATGGCCAGTGCGCGTTAACTGCTTTTCTTCGCAATACTCCGACGACAGAATTCTCAAAGCAAACAGCGCCTTTTTGAAAAAAGTAAGGAATTTTATGTGATAATAGAACTTTGCTGTGAGAAACATGGTCGTAATCCTAACTAAAGGGTTGTTATGACCAATTTTCTATGTACATATGTATGTATGTAAACTCAGTTTCTACTGGATTAGAGTCAAAGAAAGATCTTCGAACATTACTCGTACTGTATAAGAAAGCAAAAGTGTCCTTCGAAAATCGTTTTTAAATTTAAATCAAATACTTGCTATTGTGCCATGTGTTGTTAAGTGCTGATAGCCAAATCGTCTGAAGCATTTTATTTAATATATCTCAAGGTTAAACTTTTCGTTACTGCACATAATTTTGTTCACTTAAAAATTTAATACCGAATACTCGTAATGTGTACCAATTGAAAGATTGTACATATTGTCGTGATATCTATACTTGCCACAATGAGCATTTCCGCCGTAAAAGCTTCTCTCTATAAATGAATATGAGTAAATCTGTTTAGCAAACAAATTATTTCATTTGCTATAATTTCCTGCACCCTTTAGCTGTTGTCTGTCTGTCACACATGTAACGTGTAATTTAAGTGACAATAGTTTCTACTTTTTTTTTTTAATTCGTGAGCTCGTGAGTGAATCTGCATGTAAAATTTGATTTTGTTTGCTGCTGCTTCATTTACTTTCTTTTTTTTTTGCTGTTTTAGTGCGCCACCATAACAATTGACGCCTTTTCGGGTTGGCTGTTGTGTTGTCGGCAAATTTACGGTACCAACGTATAATAATATGGATGATTGCGAAAAACACCCACACTTTCATTTCCGTTCCCCACTTTTGTATCTTTGTTCTCTTTGTGATTTTCGATTTAATACATGATTTATATTTGGTGGACTTGGAACTGCAAGTATCTATACGAGATACTTTTTAATAGACCTCCTCTGCCTGCTGTCCTGTCGTGGTGTGAGTAAGCGTGTGTGTAATAATTGGAAAATATTATAATAATAATTTTATTCATTCTTTTGACTGTCACCGGCACCATTACCGTTACAGTCGCCGCCGCGTCAAAAAGTCAAAAAATTTGTCTTTTTTTTTTGTAATGAAATTCATGTATTTCAGCGTAGGGGTTTCGTTTGTTTGCCTGGCACTTTACCAAATATTAGCTTTGGATGAGATGATAAAACACAACGACAACGTTGAATATAATAAAACATAAATAAAATAAAATAAAATAATTATAATAGCAACCAACAACAACAACAATATTAAATCAACAACGATAAACAAATAAAATGTGTAACTCGTTTATTAGAAAAAATTCAATATTGTAGGTATGTATGGCTGGCACTATAGAAATGTAATCCATTTTTTTTGTTACTCGTTTTCTTTCATAGACTTGCCATTTCTGCTATTAAAACGTTTTTAATTTATTTTTCTATTTCTGATTTTAATTACTTTCGCTTTTAATAAATTCCTGATTAATTTCATTGCCATACAGTGTGAAAATGTAATTAAAAAATGGATGAAGGTACATACGTTTTGTAGAAATAAGTTGTATATGGGATGTGCTTTCTTTACAAACATAAGGCTGTAATTTTAAATTTTATCCTGGATTGGGTGTACTACGTGGGTTTACATGATATGTATGTATATACTCGTATATAAAAGCCTATGTTTTCAAAAACAAAAAACAGAGTAAAAAGTAGTTGCTTAGAACTACTAAGTGACGGTCTGTTGTAGTGTGACCTCAATACAGGATTTCGTAAAGCTGTTGTCCTCACAAATTTATAGATACTATGTTCGTTGTTCACTAAGAACAACCTTCTGTCTAATACCAGTTCAACTTCTTCGGAAATGCATTAATGACGCACAAATTCCAATTATTTATTTTGTTGTTGTTGTTGTTGTCTGAATAAAGGTTTTTCGAGTCTACAGTGCCCGGTCAAATGATCGGGATAATAGTACATATATACATACATACGTAATTGGTCATTACAACCCTTAAGTTAGGATTACGACCTAGCTTGTCAGACCCATATTTTTTGCCAGAAATCTGCTGAGAGGAAGTGACAAAAAAATATTTTTTTATGCATCGTTTTGATGGAAATGTCTAACCTAGTATTTAAACCGAGGCCTGACGTCTAATAAGCCAATACACTACACTACGCTGACTACACGAACGGGATAGTTCGATGCAATACTCAAGTCTGTTCTCAACATAACCTTCCATATGAGATCAGATTGTCTCAAACTATCTATCTCTATCTACCCTTTTGCCAAGTATACCAGTATCCAAACGGTTCACAGAAATTTTCCAGACCACTAGCACTGTGTTACCTTCCTTCCTGGCAAGCTTTTGTTATACCATTATTCGGCGAACTTCTATTTCTAACAGAAAATGCAAAGAGAATACAATTTGCTTCGCTTGAGATCATCAGTGATCTTGAGCACCAGCTTCAGGTCAAAAATACCATGTAGTCTGATTGATGTAGTATTGATGTAAAGCTGAAGAAAGATGAGTCGCTTGGTCAACCTTAATATTTAAAAGTCAAACACGTTCGAAATCTGAGCCAAATCTACACCATATCCACCCCACCTTATTAAATTTTTGAAGTTGAAGTTCATGTTTGTAGCAGAACTCGCCTAAAGTGGATTAAAATCCCTTAGTCAATACAACATCAGCTTCTCCCATACCATTGTGTTGTTAGCTAATTCTATACCTGAGTGACGTAAACACTCAGTGCTGTTTTGCAAACAAAATTTATAAATATCTACGAGAAACTGGACGTGGATAGAGCCCCCAACAGAGTTCTTCTCTGTAATTATTAAGGAAATTTTCGATTCACTCACAAATCTTACATGTACAGTCGCAAAATCCTTATGGCTGACGCTCAATCCTCCGTATGCCCTATGTGGTTTGGATATGCATGTAAGGTGCAATGTGTCATTGCTCATAAAAGTCAATCTGGCATTTCCATCTAGTTTTATACCCTGGTTTTCGAAGCACTAAAAGGTAATAAGGAAATGTTCGATTCACTCACAAATCTTACATGGACGTGTAATACGTATTGTTGTAAAGTAGCAAAAGGGCCTCATGGAAATCAATTTAGTAAGGAACTGATAGATCTGTAGAGTGTAAAATTAGTTTATTTAGACAGCTCAATTCTTGATAGTACATATGAATTAAGAGTACACAAAATAACTTTTTTTAATCGTCAATACTGGCTTGCTTGGCCATCTTATATAACGTTCGGGAAGTAGTTTCCGCTTTCTGTTGGGATTCAATAGCAATTAACACGAGTAAGGATTATTCATGGCGTTCTTTTGCGTCTAGCAACCACAAAACTAACAAGGAGTTGTTTTTACACAAGTCCTTAGTTTCTTATGTCATTCAGCGTGTGCTATAATCGTATTTGTACAATAAGAAATCACCGTTGTCTAGTAGGTAGTGTGTAGGCTTATTAGACGTGAGGCCACGGTTCAAATCCCAGGTCAGACATCTCCAACAAACTGAAATAAGAAATAATATTCCTTAGGGGACTTCTTCCTCTCAGCAGATTTCTGGCACAAACTCTGAGTAAATAAATTTGTCATGAAAAGTTTCTCAAAAAAATTTGTCGTTCGGGGTTGACTTTAAACTGTAGGTCCTACCACCCAACATAAGTGGTTTGAGAAGGTGGGTCGTAATCCTGACTGAATGGTACGTATGTACGTATGTATGTATGTACAATGCGAGACATGGTTTACTAACGCGTTTATAAGGAGAATAATGAATTTATTTTTACTACACCCCATATTACTAGAAAAATTCAATCTATACTAGTACAGTAACGTTGCAATTCTTTTAAAGCATAAATATATCCGCTATTACTGGATATAGGCCTTACGATTAAAATCAACTGATAATAACAGTCAATTCTAATTAATAGAAATCTATTTTGTTGTTGTAATTTTCTCTTTATTAATTGTTTTCCTTATCCTTTCTTCTTTACAGGGGCAAAAGGTTTGCATTAAAGGAATTCGAAGAGTAACAAAACGTTTACGAAAACGCTTAAAGGTTAGACGAAGAAACTGCAAGTTTAAGACTAGAAAGACAGAGATAAAGCAACAACAACTACAACTTTTAAGCAGCATCTCATCATCAAAGAAAACGTAGCCATTAAATACGTACAGCAGCAGCAATAGATTTAAAAAGCAAAGCAAAAATAAAATCATCAAATCGATATCATATCAACAAGCAGTGGTATTTGCAGAATACAAGAAAAGTAAAGAAAAACTGTCCAACTAAATTCAATTCAACGAAATTTGGCAAAAGAAACAAAAATTTGGTAAACAACAGTCCCCCATTCACACACAGAACCAAAAACAACAACAACAACTACAAATAAAGGATATTGAAATATTTGAAACTAAAGCAAGAACAGGGAAACGCAGGTTTATTTGAAAACAATATTTAAAGCAAAAGAAAAATAGAAAGTAAAAGAACATATTTTTTGAAAACATTTTTTTGACTACTAAAAAACAAAAACAAAAGTAATAAGAGAAAAAACAAAAACAAAAACAAAACAACACAGATTATTTTTATTTTGTGATAATTTTTAAGCTACAAAGTAAAACTTCTAAGAAGAAAAGTAAAATTTCCTAAACAGAAAAAAGTATTGTAAAGAAAAAAATTAAAAACAGAAAACGTACTTAAAAAATTTATTTGCTTAAAACAATATTTGCTAAACAAAACAAAAAATAAAACATTTATTATTATACATATTTAAAAAGTTTATAAAAAAAAAAGCTGAATTTAAAAACTTGAACATCTTCCGTTAGTTATTAGAAGTCGAACTCTATTGTAAAAATAAAGCAGGAAAATTTAAAAACAGAAAAGCAAAAAAAAAACGAAGAAGAAAACCCAAAACAATACTGTAAAAAAATTTTAAACTAATTTTTGTAAATTTTTCCGTTCATAATTTGTTCTAAAAAAACAAAAAAATCATAGAGACTTTTATCTTAAAAAATAAAAATAATAAGTCTTAAATAACAAGTGTTAAAAGACATCTAAAAACTAAAAAAAAAAGTTAAACGCTACAAACCTCTTTTTTGAATACAACTTTTTAAATTTGCAAAAAACAAAATTTCTTAAAAAAAATTAAATACATTTTTGTAAAATTAAAAAATAAAAAACAAAAGAAAATAATATTTACTTAATTAAATTAAAAAAATAATAACATTTTATATATATATTTACTAAATTTAAAACAAAACAACAAAACATAATAACAACAAAACATTTGCAATTTTAATAATTTTGTTTTAAGCGAAAAGTAAGAAGAAGAATAAGCAAATCAGTAATAAGTTTGTAAAAGTTTTATTTTTTAATTATTATTATTATTATTATTGTAATTTGTAATTAAATTGTGTAATTTCGATATTATTAATGAGCAACATGCGTCAAAAGGATTTACGCCCCGCACCAGCTCTTATTGAGTTTAAGGGAATGAAGTTCCTAATCACTGATCGGCCATCAGATGTAACCATACATCATTATATTATGGTTTGTATTTAATAAATTTATAATTTTTTATTCCTTTTGGTTTTATAATAACTGACTGTTGTTTTTGTTTTCAGGAATTAAAGAAAAATAATGTTAATACTGTGGTACGTGTATGTGAACCCAGTTATAATACTGAAGAATTAGAAGCACAAGGCATCACTGTTAAAGATTTAGCATTCGAAGATGGTACTTTCCCGCCGCAGAATGTTGTTGACGAATGGTTTGAGATTTTAAAGCAAAAGTAAGTTCTTTAACTCAACCTCTTTTTAAAAGTTTTTTGTTCCTTTTTTAATACTACTTTGCTTTAATTCAAATTAATTTCATGTTTATGTTGAATTTTATACAACAACTGCCTTATTCATAAATAATATTTAAGCCCTTTAACTAGCCTTTACAATAGGCTAACGAATTTTACTTTAGCAACTAGTTAACTTGACGTATAAATGAAATCGAATTTTATTTCATTATAATGCTTGAAAATGATCACTTTCGGATTGGTTTCGCAACAGTCGTTGCTTTTGAGATAATTTTCGTTCACATTTTTGGTGGGACCTTAGCAACAATTTAACTACAAATGCTACAACGTGTGAGGATTTATTCCTATTGACACGTACATACATAATTTTTTGGTCATTACAACCCTAGTTTCTATTGACACGTACGTTTTCAAAAAAGTCTAACATCTTGGTTGCCAATTAACGTTGCAATAAACGTGAAAATACTCTTTCTGAAAATTCGTTTCAAGCCACGTACCGTTCAGTTCATAACCTCTAATTGTGGTTCTCATACGGCCATTGTACTGTGAAATATCAATAACTTCCAGAGTTATATTTGTAAACATTCAGCGCAATGACAACTCGAGGTCACAGTGTGTATTACTTCTGGATTAGTTGCAACAGTCGTTGCTTTTGAGATAATTTTCGTTCACATTTTTTCACACTCTGAGCGGTGTCTTAGCAATAATTTAACTTCAAATGCTTCAAAGTTGAAGAATTTATTCACCTTAACACGGTGTTTGACGTACGCTCTCAAAAAAGTCTAATAACATCAAATCGCTTGATCTTGATTACCAATTAACGTTGCAGAAAACATGAACTTACTCTTTTTGGAAGCTCGTGGCAAACCACATACCGTGCAGTTCATAACCTCTAATTGCGTGTGTCAAAAAAAGTATATCATGCGGCCATTGTATCGTGAAATGTGAATTTTGTAAGTATTCGACCTCGAGATCATAATGTGCATCAAGCAGTTACTTTTTCTGGATGCCGAGGCTTTTCACAACCACATATGCAAGCGATAATTGCGATTGTTGCTGGCATAACCACTCAGCAAGTAACGAGGGTCTTCGTTAATTTTTTTTTTCCGAAAAATCAGTGTTGCAAGTCGGTGGTCCTGGCACCTAATCAGCATACATATAGTGCGTATTGTATGGTCAATCGATTTTAATTGTTGCGTGGATGAAGAGACAAATCAAATGCCATATTTTCTCTAACGGAAGCGATATTTTCGAATATGCGCCCATTGCATGGATGCAAAGGCCTGATCTCATCTCATCTGTATTGCTTTCGATCTCTTTAAAATTTCTTTATAATCTTACAAATTAAGTATCGACAGTAAGTCGATTCTGATGATCGTAATGTTCGAAAAGTGGTCATCAGCTCGTTTATAGTAAGTTTTGATTACTTTTAGTTTCTTGGCTTTTGTTAAATGATCCATATTCGTAAAAGGGAACCTTGCATATACGCCACTAAAGGAATAGTGATTCCATTGATGTTATGAGAAACATGATGCCTCCATATTATTTCATATTTTAAAGACAGCCAAGGTTAATACAGTGGGTCCTAGCCTTAAGATGAGGGAGTTATCTTAGCCATTCGGCTGGCTGTATATGTTAATATTTTTACACCGAATCACTTAATAAAAGTTCAGATATCTGTAACCCGTGGCCGGTTACCATCAGCTGGAAACAAGAATTCATAAATCAAGTAGATTTTATATAAAATCTGGCATCGCTATGATTCTAAGCTAAGCTAAAGTTGCCCGGCCACACATCAAATAATGAATCAAACTCGCTTTTTTTTAAATTTAAAACTATACTCACACATATAGGCTGAGATGAGTTTGAAGAATATCAAAATACTTTTGATTTTTACTACTTGCGTTGCATAAATCATATGTTCTTTTCTTCTTCACAATAACAATACAATCAAGTTTGAAGGTTCAATTTTGATGTGTTGCTGTGCTTAGCAAAACAAATATTACCAACACATATGCAAATTTGATCAATTAAATTTGATGTGTCGCCATGCGCCTTAACATTCATAAGCGAGTTGAAACAACAAGTCTGATACATGGATTTACCAATATATCAGCCGTCAATACCAGCTTATCCATGTATACAGGGTACAAATTAGAATATTTTGAAATCTCCTTTGAAGAATGCCTGGCAATTCTTAGATCAGAAGGCTTCAAGGCGGTCGCCTTCGAGACTATCTGTAAGGATTTGAACATCCAAACCGCAAATTCGAAAATACTTTGGCTTACAGTATACAGCAAAGAAGCAATTCCTAAGAATTAGAAGTATTTCTGTGTGCTAGTCATGATTTAGACAAATTCGTTGCCTTGCACGATCTCCCAGCAGTGAGTAATCTTGTTTTTAAAAGAGACAGAAGGAACGCAGATTAAAAAAGTATCAAAAAGTGGCCATATGATCCATTGTAATACGTTACCGAATTTTTAGCTGCTTTGGCAATAAACGAAGTTCTATGGGAGTAATGCTTTGGTTATCATTGACAAACTAATGTCGCCAGACTGAAAGGAGTAGGATGGGTGTAACGAATGTGACTAACTATTTAAGAAAAAATAAAAAAACAAATATTTTTTATGAATAAGGCATTTAAAATTTAATATATCTTTACTGCTAATTTATTTTTAACCATATAAAGTTATTATTGTTTTACGTTTCCTCATATTATTATTGACGTTTTGAAAAAACCTTAAATTCAAGTGGGTTTTTTCATTGTTTTATGTCTTTACTGTAATCAATTTGTTTTATTAAAACACTGCCACTCGTAATATCGTTAAACAAACATACACACAATTCATTAATCAACAACAAACAATCAAACCCATTTAATAATGCGACCAATTCTCTCAAATTTTTTTTATTTTTTTTTGCTTGACAACCCAAAAGCAATTGAAATCAAAATTAAATTGACACACCAAACACTTTGCTCATATAAAAAATGTTCTTTTTTTTAAAGCTTAATACTTTTGTTTCTAACCGCAATACCAATACCCCCTTTTAATCAAAACATCTTTTATTTAATTACTTACTTAAGTACTTACTTACTTGCTATTAATTGTCGATTACTTTTGTTTCTTTATTTGTTAGTTTAATCAACTAATTTTTTCTTCTGTTTTACTAGTTCCCTAATGTAACACAATTTTTTCTTGTTGTTGTTTTACTAAAACCAGAAACCCTTTATTTTACAGGCATAATAAGCTTTGATTAACATTTTGTTGTTTTGTTTTTGCATTTTTCTTGTTAATATTTCCTTTTTCTTTATGTCGTGTTTTAAAATCAAAATTCCTTTTTGTAATTTATAAATAAAGCTTTGCTTGCTTACGATTTTTTTGTTGTTGTCTTTTTTTATAAACCCCCTTTCTATATTTTCTTATACTACTTCTATTTCCTTTTCCCCGTTTTTCTTTTTCTTTTGATTTCTTTATAGTTTTAGTAAGAAAAAACCCTCTTCCACTAGAGCATCCTTTATGAGAAACAAACGTTTTTCATTAAGACATAAATCCCATAAAAACGATGATACAATGAACAACACCAACAACATTACTACTACTACTACCAGTGTTAGTTGTAATAATAATAGCAATAATAATACTACTTGTACTTCTACTACTACTGCAATTGGTGCCAGTAATAGTATTTGCAATAGTAATACCAACAACACTACTACTCCTACTACTATTACTACTACTACCCATAACATACATACTTTACAAAATCGTAGTGAAATTATTAGCAGTACTAGAGATATTGATGATATTGATGATAAAAATACCACTTGTAGGTAAGGTTTTCATTTGAATTCCTTTTTGTTTCTGAATTTTTTTTGTTTTCTTTTTTTCTGCTTCATTTTGGTGTTTTAATATGTTCTTAATTCGAGTGGTTTTTGCTTAACGTTTTCTTTATTGCATTTTCTAGTTTTCATTGTTTTGTTGTAAATAAAATTTTCTTTTGCTATTATTTTTCTAAAAATATATACAATTTAAGAACTTTTCTATTTTAAAATTGACTAACCAGACTACTCTTATTAAAATAATTGATAAGGTGTTAAATAATTTGAATTGTTTGAATTACTCTTTGCTGGAAAAGATCTTTTTCCGTATGTTGATATAATTTTCTTCAAATTTTTCTTCAAATGGATTTGACAGATGTTGTTCTGTCAAATTAATTGTCATTTATTCAGTCTTTTTTATCAAATCACCATGTACGACCATATATATATGACGTGTGTATTCGCTGAATGGGCTCTACAGCAACTGACCCTAATTTTCGTTGAAAAACTATCTTCAGCGATGAGGTCCTTTTTTGGATGAGTAAACAAAATTGTCGGACTTTAGAACGATACCAATCCACGTGAGATACAAGAGCATTTAAGGCATTGCGAAAAAGTAACTGTTTTGTGTGGATTTTGGTTTGGCAGCGTCTTCGATCCATATTTCATGAGATCCAAGAGCGTCCAACGCATTCCGAATTTTGGTTTGACAGTGTCATCGATCCATAGTTCTTTAAAAATAATATTGGCCATCATCTTTGGAGGATCTCTGGACACCAACGACATGCGGTTTCAACAGAACAGCTCTCGGTGTCATGCAGTTCATGCCACATTATATGCACGAGCGACTTTAAAGCATTTCCATATCACGTGGAGATGATGTAAACTGATGTAAACACCGTGATCGTGCGATATGGCCCCCATTAGGTAGTGTGTTGGCTTATTAGGCTACGGGTCAAACCCCAGGTCAAACATCTACAAAGAATAAGCCACAGACCACAGAGCTCTTCAAAGCCAACGTAACGCATACCATCAGTAAAGTACAGTCTGATTTATACGCCAGGGTTATGGAAAATTGAATATTTTGGGTGCGGTAAACCTAGAAAAGCCGTGGCAATGTTATATTCCGCACTTAATGGCATCAATAGGACATTCAGCTAGGCCGTAATCCTGACTAAAGGGTTGTAATGGCCAATTATGCATGTAGGACTTTCAAACAAATAAAATATTTCGATGATATCTCACACACACTTTCTTTTATTTTCAATTTAAAGACTGAAAGCACCTAATGAAAGACCCAATAGATTAGAAATACAAGGGGCTATAAATTCTATCCATCCCTTGGTGGAAATCTTGTAGTGTGTGTATTAATTTTATCCATCAGTGACGGGACCTACCTAGACTAACGTCGATTCGAGCGACATATGTATGTGTGAAATTTTTTAATGGCAATCCGTTGCTTTCAGCACACTTGCCAGAAAACTGCTGGGAATAGGATGCCGAAAGATATTTATTTTTCTTTAAAGATGTTAGAGCCTAGAACTCTCGAGCTTTCGTGGAATACTTCCTAGAATATGCACCTAGTATACGCGTGTTTCTGCGAGCATGGGAAATGATATTTGCTACTGAAATTTTGACAAAAAGGAAGAAATGAAAATTATACATCTTCTGAGCCCTTTTAGGATGTGCTGAATCCTTTTAAGGTCTGCTGAGTCCTTCTGGACTCTTCAAGTTATTGCGGACATGATGTACATATTTGATGAACTTTTCAGTTCTCTAATAAATACTGAATGGTTTACCCCTCGTCGTGAATTACAAAAAGTTTTTTATTTTTAATAACTTTACCTTTGGATAAAGTCCTGTCGAATCATATCGACGCCTCCGTTCTATAACATTCTAAGTCGAAAAAGTGTGTTTTGAGCTATGAGCTCTCAAAGTTTTCACGCGACATACGATCATATGTGTAATCAAAGAAGATTTTTCCCTATAACTTCGGAACGGATCGGCGCATCTTAACCAAATTTTGACAGTATTTAAGTTAGAAAACGTAGAATTTAAAAATGCAAGAACATTAAAAATGGTCTAAGTACACTTAGAACGTTGTAGAATAAAGGCGTCGATATATCCTCAATTTTCTCAAATAATGAAGGATTCAAATTGCGTGGACCATGTCAATACCCCTCACTTGGCAACTCATACATAGAAACTGTATTGAAAACTTTATTTGTTATGATTTGGAATAAAAAAAGTCTTCGAAATTTTAAAATCTTTTACCTTATTACCTTTAAAACTAGAAAAGTTCTTAAATTGGAAAATAAATAACCAACGAGAACAATGTCAGTCAGCATCATTTTAAAGAATATTTTTTTTTATACAATCAATGCAAGGAAGGATTTTTTTTAATATTGTATTTAAATAGTGTGTGTATATGTTTGTCGGTGTATTAAATTATTTTCTTTTTCTTAATGCTGAATGTCGTCTTCAAAATTTAAATGCTTTTTTACATTTTAAAAAATTAATAAATTTTATTTATTTTGTACTCCTAGATACCAACAAAATCCGGAAGCTTGTGTCGCAGTGCATTGCGTCGCCGGTCTTGGCCGTGCACCAGTATTGGTGGCCTTGGCTCTTATTGAATTGGGCTTAAAATATGAGGCAGCTGTAGAGATGATAAGAGAGTAAGTTTTTTGAAATTATTTTCCCAAGAAATTAATTTTATTTATTTTTTTCTTTCTCTATGTTTTGTTTAGCAAACGGCGAGGAGCCATCAATGCCAAACAATTATCATACTTGGAGCGCTATAAGCCCAAGGCTAGGCTAAAGCACAAAAATGGCCATAAAAATTCATGTTGCGTGCAATAGATTTCCAAAAACCATATATATTCCCCACCAGTTGAAAAGTGTTCATTTTTTAATTTAAAGGAAAACAAATAGAAGGAAAAAAATATAACAAAAAAATTTATTAAAAAAAAAAGAAAACAAAAGTTGAAAACAAAAAAACGATAAGTATATAAATAATATAATTGATGCTGATTGAGGAATAGTTAATTAATTATTTAAAAAGAGAAATGAAAAAACATAACAAAATCTATATATTTGATGGCAAAAGAAAGAAAGAAAAAACCTACAACCACACAGCAACAAGAAAAACAAAAACACAAGAAAAATTATAAACAAAATAAGAAAAGAAAAACCAATTAAATTTAAATAAAAATTTTTGTAAATTTTTTTTTCTAAAAAACACAAACACAACCGCCTCTCACACCTGCTATAATAAAAACTATTTCAACTGTAACCTATATCTACTAACTACCTTCCTTCCCTCTGTTGTAAAACGGCAATATACAATTTAAATGAATTGGTTCTTATATCCTGGTTCTTCCTCCTCCCAATACCACCACCTCCACTTATTCCCAGCCATAGTTTGTTAAAAAATGCAACACTTCTATAATTTAATTGATATGATTATGATTATATATGTATAAATATTTTATTATTATTATTATTTTTTAATTAAAGATGTAGCTTTTAAACAAGATATCCACATTTCTTTCTTTATTATTTCTTCCTGTTTTTTTTTAATTTAAATTTTTAGCCTTAATTTTGTTTAAAATAGTCTTTGAAAGTGAACAATACAATTAGAAACGTAGACACCAAATTAAAATTAATAATACAATACAATACAATACATACATATATCATAATAATTATTTGGAAATTTTATGTACTTCTGTATTTTAATCAATTAAATTCACAGTTCTTTTCGTTTGTTTGCTATCAAGTGATTTGTTAAAGGGGGGGGGGTTATTCTCTTATCTAGAAGCCTATAATAGTTTGCAACGAAGTTTGAAGCACACAAGTTAAATGTGTACACAGTTTTCTGTCGTGACTCGTAAATTGGAAACGAAAAAAAAAAACAAAAGTCTTAGGCGAGACTTAACTTGACTTCATGCAATTCCTCTTCTCTTTGAACAGACTTCGTTCATGATTTCATCTAGTACGATGGTGAATATTTGAGATGATTAAAGGCATGCTTGCTTTACAAAAGCATTGTGTGAAGAACTGAAAATTCTCAGGTCGGAGCGATATACCAAAAAAGTTTCATTTTAAATTTTGGTCTGCATGTGCCAGATGAGTATTATATGCGCTTTACGAGGATGAAACTAAGAAAAAAATACAATTTTTATAAGCCTCTAGGACTATATGTGTAGTCAAACAATATTCGCATAATCCAAAGTCTGAACTTAGCTCGACTCTGCCTCTTCTTTTTGAATAGACTTCGCTCGTGATATCATCCAGTTACGACAGTGAATGGCTAAGACGATTAAAGGCATGCTTGTTTTACAAAAGCGTTTGTGTGAAATGCTTGACTGACATTCCCGTTATGAAGAATTGAGAATTCTTAAATTAGTCGTTTTAAATTTTAGTCTGTATGCTTCAGATGGTTGCTGAAAGCTCGTTTCAAGATCGAAACTAAGAAAAGTATTCCATTTTCAAGAGCTCTAGAACCATATTCTTAAAAGCGTTGATACAAATCGAGTTTTTGAATTTCTAGGCGAAAATACTCTCTTAGATAACTTGTCGCTTGTTTGTCAATAAATGCTTTTCAAATAGCCCATTATCAGGTTAGCAATGTGTAGCATGGGGTTTTATATCTTTTTTTGGAGTCCTATAATTATTCGAAAGCCTTTTAAAGGCACCCATTCTCATTGGGTATGAATAATTAAAATTTTTTAAATTGCTTTCTAACAAAACACAACAATATTTGGACAGCAAATTTCGTTGGCTATAACGTCAAAAAAATACAAACGAAATAGACGCTGTTAATGGTTTTTATCTATTCAAGATAGGCGTTGAATATTGTTATAATGGCGTAACCTTTATGGCAAAGCTGTTGTGCTTTTGTACTTTTGAGTATACGTTCACCACATGCAGTCCACTCAGATGGCAAGAGTTTTGATTCTAGTTGGTTATTATCAAGCTATTGCCATTGCCATATCCATTGTTTAATGCATGTTTTATGGTGAAACACCTTCAAACACTGCTTAGAAACAGATTGTGAGCTCGGGCTGCATTCACTTTCGTGCATCCAAATATTCATGTGTGAAATGTCCAATATGTTCCTTTGACATATTTAGAGCTTGAATTTTTATTGACTGTTTTTGATGTTTTCGTCTCTTTAGGGCATCCATTATGTCTCATTTAAACTTAGCAAACCACTTCTCAATGCTTGATTTTTCTGGTGCAAAGTGCGAATATTGTTTAAGCCAAACCTTGACTTTAACTTTATTAACACACGGAATACTTTTTTAACCATATTCTTCAAGCTAATGAAAGGTGTTTGCCACCAAATGCCTCTATCGTACAAGCTAAGTGTTTGAGACAATTGTAAGATTTGTACACGAGTCTTTTGAAGGTTAGGGTTGACTTAGTCATCTAAATTTAATATTATCAGAGACATCATGTGTTGGGCTACGAACTTTAGAAATCAAATTTTCATTTTCTAATCTAATTTTAAAAGAAAGTTCGGTTTACCATGATATGTATAGTCGTAGTTAGGAAAGTACTACTGAAAGGTATCCACAGGCAGAGTCGTTTTACTGCTGATCCTATAAGTTCTATTGATCCATGGTATTTGTAAGCCTTTTCTAATGAAAATCATTTAGCAGGTATTGGTGATGTTTCTAAATGCGGTGTGATCCAAATCATTGACAATGTTTCATTGAAGCTGCTAGACTATCAATCAACATTCTTACAAATCTATTGATTGAACAAAATAGTGAAGGCCAGAGGCTCAAAAAATATTTTAAAAAATTTTCAAAAACATTAAATTGTATTCGTATTATAGTAGAAGTACCATTACTATTTAATGATTTTCAAGCAGATATACTAGCTTAAACTAAAATTTAGATAAACAAAGCTTGTCGGGCATTTAAAAGGCCCCGGAAAAATACAGCTTTCAAGTGAAACTATTTAGCGTAATGCAGAATTCTAAAGATGTAGTCAGACTATGCAAATATGTGCCGAAAAAACAATTACTTGATGTAAAATATAAAATTTTCGCTTACAAAACTATTTTATTGGTTACGCTTTCAATTTCTTCAAATATTTAAATAGCCTCTCCGTACATTAAGGCTCTTCGAAAAGAACTTGAAAACAATTTAAAGAAACTTTTTTTCTATTAATTTTTCCTGTATGAAAATCTTTTGTTTGCATTTTTTATAAAACTGAATTGTAAACTAAAACTTCCGCTAACAGCCAACACAAAAACTCCTCCTTAAAAACAAAAAAAAAAAAAGAATTAAAATCGTTTCATCTTGATTTTCTTTTCTTTTTGATTTCTTTTGTTTTATAAATAAACAAACAATCAACTGGTTTTTTAGCAATATTTCCTCGCCCTTCGGTCCCCTTAAAACAATATTGTAAAATGTTACAACAAAAATAATGTATCATTCATTAAATTCATTATTCACTCATCGATGCATTCATACATACAATTCATATACAACAGTTTTTATTCATGTTCATTAGTTTGTAACATGGTATTAATCACACGTGTAATAATATTTAAGCGATTAAACAAACAAATAAAATAAAATAATAATAATAATTATAAAATAAATCAACAAAAAATTAAAAAAAATCATTTAATTTAAGGGGGTCTTAGATCTTCTAATAAAGAAAGCATAAAAATTAAGAAATTAAAATGAATAAATTAAAGGAACAAAGTAAAGAAGAGAATAATGAGAAAACAATAAATAAAATTGTGTATGTTTTAGTATCATACCAAATAATAATAATAATAACAACAACAACAAGAAAAAAATACAACATGTAGTTTTATAATAAAAAATAAATAAATTATAAAAAATTATAAAAAAATTATGTTTTATTGGTATTTAACAATTGCAGATTGAAGAAGGTTACTTACTTACATTACAATTGATCATTAGTACAACCCTTTAGTCAGGACTACGACCTAGCTTCTCACACCACCCTTGTTGTGTGTGTTTTTATTTATTCGTGAGGGGGGTTCCGAACGTCAGATTTTTGAGAAGTGCTGCTGAGAGAATATTTTTTCATATTTCGTTTTATTTGAGATGTCTTAAAGAGGGTTTGATGATGTAGCAGAGATCAGCAATGTGTATTCAAAAAGATGAGTATAATCGAATCATACTCATAATTTCTGATATTTATATGCATTCATACTGTTTTTAATATTGTACTCATACTACTCATATTCAAAGTTTGAAGTACTCATCGTACTTATCAATACGCATGATGTTGATTTCGACTCTCCTTTACTCAACGTTTACAAGAATCACAAAATAAGTATGATTCGCGTATGAACACTGCAATACTCACTAAAAGGTTTGCTTTGCTTGATGTCTTTGTCTTTTTCTTCCTTCTTTTTTTGTAAATGCAACAACTAAGACTGTAAATTTTGATGAATGATTCGAATCACTCGAATCATTTATGAGTAATATAAGCATTTTTCTGAATTTGTGAATCTGAATGAGAAGGCGTATGAATCAAACATATTTCAAATGTTATGAGTTTGATGTCAACGTTGTACTCATACTCATTGCAACCTGTACTTATAAATCATGAATGAATCAGAGTAGTTGAATTTCAATTCTGTTGGCTCACTCATATTCAAAATTTCATGAGTACTCATGAGTAGCGAAAATACGATTCATTGTCGATCTCTGTTGCAAGTTGGCGATAATTTCCGCATCCGATCCAACAATGAGCTGTATGAGCTACTCAACGACATGGACGTTGTGCAGCGTATTAACATCCTGCAGATGCGCTCTCTCGGCCATGTTGTTCGAATGGAGGAGAATAATCTGGCGAAACGGGTATATGATGAGGGGACTTGCGGAAGTCAGCGAAGACGACCTCGTTTGCGTTGAAAGAACCAGATCGAGGAAGCCTTTCATCGATTGGTGTAATCAACTGTAAGTTATTTGGTTCCTATAAGATACCGTTATAATACCTATAGTATATGTTTCGTAATTAACAATACTGGTTAGTATTCCTCAATCACTCTGCGAGTCTTAAGAAAATGAAGATTTTTATCAAAATCGCCTTTGGCTAGGCAAGTTATGTACAAAAATTCTAAGAATCCTTCGGTACAAGTTTCCATGTGCCGAACAATAACAAAGAAGATGTTTTTTGTGGTCTTTTCTTCTTTCTCGTTATTACAGTTTCTGCAGAAGTCGTGACATAGTGGTAGCCTCTAGTCTGTCCCTACCAAACGCCTCTTTGACGTCCCTTTTCGTCCATAAATGCAAAGCATTTCACGGAAAAAATACGAATCATTCAAAGCTAATTTATATGCGTTCCACGATATAAGTATGCTGTCGGAAATTGCATTGCTGACGAACTGATCGGAGCTGATACAGAGGTCGTAATTTTTGTCATGTTACAGGCCATAGTTATTCCGATATTCAGTGAAACTGGGTATTATTCGCTAGTATTACAGTGAATTTCGGTTTCATTGGCATCAGGAAGATACATGCAATATTGCTAGACTCTGCTGAACTTGTATGGATAAGAGAGGACTGATTCTGTTCTGTCCTTAAACCTCGTGGGCTTTGGTCTTTATGGGTATTTAAAATTTATAATTTACAGTCTATCGCTGTTAGTAGTACAAGGTTATATGTAAACGCAGCATAATTTCCAATTTTCGTCTTTTAGATGCGTCCAGTGCTTGGTTGATTTTTTTTAAATTAATCCTCACAAGCTTGGGACATATATTTGTTCTAAAGTTTTATTGTAATGGTTTATCTGGAAGAATATTTTATCTTTCAGTGACTAGCTTTCTCATGGTGTATATTGTTTCAAAGTTTTAAAGCTCTTAAGCTTAAAAGCTTTCAATAAAAAATTTTTAACGTTTAGTAAAGGCAATAAACATTTATAAAGTTCATGGCAAAGATTTTGCTTCAATTTCAAAACAGCTTTCATTTATTTTTGCTTGTATGTGGTGATTGTCATCATAAATTTAGTGAACAGTTGTTGAAAACTGAAAATACCCTCTATTCTCCATAATATTGAGAATGTTTTCTGCATAAGCAACTCACGGCTTTAATATAAAACAGCTCTTTAATTTCGTCGATGGAAATTACTTATCGAAAATTTTTATCGAATGACCTAAGTTCATCTTGTTCGAGCCTGATAAGTCTTTAGAGTGGATCAAATGTAGGCAGCATTGTAGATACATATGTATGTCTGCCGGAGATGATTGTTTGCTTTATAGCATATGATCATTTTGTAAAGAAATGGAATTCGCCATGTTTTTGCAATATTCTGTGCATTATTAATATATAGTCCTTTACTACTTAACTAACTACTTCAATGTGGAATTAGCTGTTATGTAGATAGGGTGTCAGTCAGGGTTACGTTGTCATGTGCGTTACGCATGTGTGTTGAGAAAGAAAGAGAAATAACCAGTTGGCAACCCTGAAGTTTAAATTTTGATAGTTGGCAAGGCGATTTAGATTAAAGAGACAAAGACTGGTTGAAGAGAGACGGATATATTTTTGGTAGAATAACGAAAAATATAACGGGGCAGAACAATCTAGCAAAAAAACGTGGGTATAAAGCTGGATTCACCCATTGTTTCGAAACAAAATTCTTGTTCCGGAACAAAATCAGTTTTTTGAGAGTTTGTTCCGAAACGATTCACCCACTTAGAACAATTGTTCTGTAAAAACAAGGCTACCATATGAAATATTTTTGTAAACGATCAGTGTTAGTTTTAACAATTAGGCAGCACAGTAGCAGATTTTTTTGTTCCGAAACAATGGGTGAATCCAACTTAAAAGGCGAGGATTGAAAGCAAGTGATCTCTTTTGTATTTTGTCTTTCGACTCCTTGGTTTTTGAGACTTGAACTGCAGAAAGAAGTTGGTTGTCGGCAACGGCTGGTACGCGTGTGTTTTTGTGTTGAAAATAATTAAACGAAGAAAATTTTTTTTGAGCTCACGGTTGAATGGTGCAATGTTTTAATAAATTAGAAGTTTCAATATATTAAAATTATTTCAAGTGTTATGTGTGAGGCAAAAAAATAGGAGTGGTCCAAATAAGGTTTAAATCGAGCAACCAGAAAGCGCGGGTAACAGAGCTAACAGCCTCCAAAATAGCCGCATAAAAACCACATTGGACAACCTTACATACCAGCGCATCAGTCGACTATACCTACATAGATCTCGGTAACGCCTGCATCAATATCACGTCAGGTAACTCTACTTGCATCAACACCATACCAGCGCATCAGACGACTATACCTACATGGACCTTGGTAACGTCTGCATCAATATTACATAGGACAACTGTACTTACCTGCATCAATATTACATCAGACAACTGTACTTACCTGCATCAGCATCGCATCAGACAATTAAACTTACCTACATCAACATCACATCAGATAACGGTACCTGCAGCAATGTCGCATCAGACAACTGTACTTACCTGCATCAATATTACATCATATAAAGTTACTTACCTGCATCAATATTACATCAGACAACTGTACTTACCTGTTTCAACACCGCATCAGACAATTATACTTACCTACATCAACATCACATCAGATAACGGTAACTGCAGCAATATCACATCATACAACTGTACATACAACAAAATCACATCAGGTAACTGTACCTACATCAGCATCATGTCAGCGCATCAGACGACTATACCTACATAGAGATACCGGAATCAATAGTAGTTATTTTCAACCAAACCTACCATTTTTGGTAAAGCCAAGTATTCGATCGCCCTAGACCAAAAGACTGACAGACTTAAGAACATATAGAAATGATTATTCAAATGGAGTCCCTAAAGTTTAGGACGTAGAGTGAATCGAATTTGGGAAGATACGCATCCACTTGAGATCCATCCACACGAAAAAGTCACTGTTTGGGCGGATTTTGGGCGTCATCGGTTCCCAGTTGTCAATAGTATGTACTAAAGGTCGATGAACACGACCTTATTTTCAATTGAATGAACTGGATATCAACAACAAGGAAGCGCTATGTGCCTTATAGCTTATGTCACATGGGATATTTTGTAAGAGCGATTTGAAGGCATGGCCATCTCAAGTTGAGGGGATGTGGTCTATTCTCCGAGATCATGTGATTTAACCCCGTTAGACTTTTTCTTGAGGAATATTTTTAAGCCACAGCGGTCCCCAAAGCAAATATAAGCCATGCAGACCCTCAAATTCAGCTCGATTTATGCGCCAGAGTAATGTAAAATTTGATATTTCAGATGCGCTCTATCCAGAGAAACCGTGGCGGATATTTAAGCGATGTTATATTGCCATTTGCAATTATTGTATTGCCTTTGCCTGCTTTCGTCATCAATTTCGGCTATTCTGTTTGTATGACAACCATAAATACGTCCCCTTAATATGCGAAACACATTTTTTACGTTCGAATGCTGATAATAAAATTCTATCGATTTGCGAACGTTGTTCGTTTGCTGGGCTGCAGGGTGAAAAGGTAATCCTTGTTAAGCATGAATCATTTTATGTTTACACTGGAAAATCCAATAGCAAAAAAGGAATCCTTTTTTATAACTGCCTTACATACATATAAAACATACCCTGTTCAACTATAGTGATGCAACCACTGTTTTTTTGTATCGTGTTTATCATTGATGTGAATCAATGATTTTCTGTTTTTTCTTGTTTGTTTTGTTTTTGTATTATTATCATATAAAAGACAGAAAAGAAAAAAAGGAGAGTATCCTGTTCCTTTTTCTTTTCAAATTCCGCGAATTTCATTGCAATTTATAAGAGGCTGATGGTATTTAAACGAATTTCTGTTCTGTCTCTACACAGTTCTGTGAGCCTGGTAAAAATGGAGGTTTTATGAAATACATACACATGTGTATGTGTATAAACATATAAGGTTTTTTGCATGTGTGTTTTTGTCATTTCAATACAAAACACAAAGTGTCAGAAAAAAGTCCTTGAATAAAAGAAAGAATTGCCAACCACTTGAATGCGATGAATGATGCTAATAATAATATGTACGTATGTTTTTTAAACTAAATTCAGAGAATTGAATGAAATAACCACAGGAACAAAAGCAGAAAAAATGTACAAATTCTCATCACTCATCAAACGTATCCACAAAAACCAAAAAAAAAAACAAAAACGAATTGACACAATTTTTCTATTGAAATTATTGGCGCGTGTTTAGCTGTATTATAACCACCACATCTATTGTTTGTTGGTTTATTTGTTTACGTATGCACGAGAGTGATAATAAAGGAAGTATTTGTGTGCATGTATATGTGTTTGTGTGAGAGGCATACATGCTCCTATTTTATCCCAATTTCCCATGCATTGACTCTAGCACGCATAAATAAGAAAACAAGAGTCTTTTTTATATGTATGAATAACTGTTAAATGTGCGAGATTTGTGTTTATGTTAGGGAGAGCATATATATGTTAATATTATTATGTGTGTGTGACTGCCGCAGAGTATGTGTAGTAAAGGAAATTTCTATTAGACTAATTGCAAATTATGTTCGCCTGGTGCATGTAGTAAAATAAATCGCACACATGAACAACGCATTTTGTGTACGTGTGAACAAATATATGTGCATGCATTTGAACAAATTAACTAACATACGTTCTCTTACTTATTTACCCAACAGGGATTGTGTTTAGGTGGTTATAGTGAAGTACACTGAAAAAATGAGGCATTAGTACTGGTAGTATTCGTCAATTCTGTAATAGCATTTTTGCGTAAAGTTTGAAAATAATTGCTGAAGGAAATGTTAGAAATATAGTGAGTATGCCTAAATTATACAACATCTTAGGTTTAAAAACCCTGCTGTGGAATAGACATGGGGACACACCATAAGCACTCATGAAATTTTGAACGTGAGTCAACAATATTGAAATTCAACTACTCTGATTCATTCGTACTCAGTACAACGTTGATTTATAAGTATGAGTACAATGAGTATGAGTACAACATTGACATTGAACTCATACCATTCGAAATATGTTTGATTCATATGCCTACTCATTGAGATTCATAACTTTAGAAAAATACTTATAATACTCATAAATGATTCAAGTGATTCGAATCATTCATCGAAATTTACAGTCTTAGTTTTTGCATTTACAAAAAAAAAAAAAAAAAACGAAGAAAGCAAGCAAATCAAACATACAATCTTCTAGTGAGTATTGTAGTGTTCGTACGGGAATCATACTTATTTTATGATTCTTGCAAATGTTGAGTCTTGGTGAGTCGAAATCAACAACATCATGCGTATTGTTAAGTATGAGTACGATGAGTACTTCAAACTTTGAATATGAGTAGTATGAGTATGATATTAAAATAAGTATGAATGCGTATAAGTATCAGAAATTATGAGTATGATTCGATTATACTCATCTTTTTGAATACTCATTGCTGATCTCTGGGACGAAGAAGTTACAATTCCCTCATTTGTTTGAGGCAGGTATTGATCTGCAAGGCTATGCGGGCGATGTAGTTCTAATAGCCAAATTTGTGCAAGTTTGAAGAGGCCCTTTACGACATTATTCAAAGTGGACTTTAGATTAGAACACTGTGGTGTATGTTAACATAATTGAGAACTAAAATGGCCACACATTAGACCATTTACAAGAAAGAGGAAACTAAATGTAAGAATATTCGACTCCTGGATGAGTTGATGTTACGAAAAACGGAGACATATAACCGTCTGGACAAGCTGAATTAGGTAGACCGAAAAAATATAGTCGCTTATTTTGGATCATAACTCATATGCAAAATCTGCGCAATGAGTGATAAGTTTGTTGAGATGAACACTTTCGCGCTTCTAATGAAAGCAGCACTTCGTTGTAGAATGGGAAGAGGAATTTGAATGGTTTACTTTACGAAAGTGAAAAAGACAGGGGGAGATGAACCCTCTTCTCTTATGTCTGATGGGTAAGAGATAATCTGAACCCATGCTATATGCTTGTAGTTGAAGGAGATTAGAGCCTTACACCAGAAATATCCTGAAAATATTAACCGATTTACCTAACCGTAAACGCTTAGGCAATTGGTCATTACATCCCTTCAATCAGGAAACTCCTTCTTCTCACACCACTTATGTTGTGGGTGTTAATTTTATGCAGCTTAAAGTCGACTCCGAATGACAGATTTTTTTGAGAAACTTTTCATGACAATTTAATTTATTATGCCAGAAATCTGCTGAGAGGAAGCCGCCGAAGAAATGTTTTTTCATATTTCGTTGCGTTAGAGACGACTGACCTGAGGTCTGAACCGAGGCCTCACGTTTAATAAGTCAACACACTGTCTACCAGACTACTAGCCAAGTTTATCACATCATGCGCTTGGAAGCGATTGGTATTGTAACAGAATTTATCTTCCTACATATGGGGGTTAAAAGAAAATTATCGAATATTAGAATCTGTTGGGTCCTGGGAGAGAAAAATAATTTCGTAACGAAGATGGGATGACAAGTTTATCGGTGGATGGATTTACAAACTAATTACACACATTTAAAGTAGATTATTAGTACGACTGTGTCAAATATAATATGAAATCAAAGTAGATCGAATGGCGATATATACATATCATCGACAGTAAAGTGGCCATTAGATCCCTAGAGAACGTGTTCAGCAAATATAAAATTGTTCAAGAATTTAGGGTGTTTCCAGAGGACAGAGAGATATTCAGTTTTTATCCTCAAATTGGTTACAAGGCAAGGTGATATTGAATAAAGTCTAGGCACTTCCATAAGCTGGTATTTAAAATTCAATTGAATTTCATACATGTATTTGGCAGAGGGATTACAAATGGTTTGACATGAACTTCACTAATTTGCAAAAGATGAATGATATAATGAAACCAAAGAAAAGAGGCTAGACAGTTCTCGTACCTGATCTGGATATAGGCAGAATAAAACTTGTGTTTAACCTGACCAAAATTCACCTCAGCAGCTTTGTAGCAATGATAATGGGACACTGGTCTCTGGGTGTGTACGCCCTGAGACTGGCACTACCACATAAAGCCTTCTGCAGAAGCTATAATGACGGGGAAGAACAGGAGACCATAGAAAATATATATCACTGTGCGGCATTTGGAAATATGATAGAACGCTTTTAACCAAAGGCGATTTGAATAGAAAGCACTTCTTAATATAATTGATAAATACTGATAGTATACTGATAACCTACACTAACATGTGTTTTAATGCCTGCGATTTGAGGATTATCGAATGGAAGTGGAATCCTGACGTTAGAGAATATTACAGAGATAAAGTTACTGTTCGAGAAGAACCCGCGTAAAACTAGGAAAACTGCAAAGCCAATATAGTATGGAATAAAGCGACTAATGGAAGAAAATCGATACGCCTGGGTGGGTTTAACCAATAAAAATCTACATACCTAAGAATATCTGTGATCTGTAGAAGGTTTTCAACATCCAATGCAAACAGAAAAAGGCAAATAAGACTTGTGTGTTTATCCTTTAAATTCATTGATTCTATTTCATTTGGAACTTTTAAATTTTACTGAACTTTCTATCCTTTCAATACTTTCATTTCGTTAAGTGTAGCAACACTTCATTTTTATCTATTAAACCATCTGCTTTACTCTATTATAAAACATACATACACACATAAAAGCCTATAAACAAACTTCTCGGCATATAATTCGCCATACAGTATAACCATAGTCCTTGTTTTTATGTGAAAATGTGTATGTAGTGGTGTTATGCTTAATGTATATGAAAATGTAAACACCTGGTACTCAGGGGAACATGATGTGCTTTCCAAATGTAGAGGCAAACACAGAGAATATAAAAAAGGCCTGCAAAATACAAAAAAAACTAGAACAACAATATAACGGGAGTATTATACACTTACATTAAACACTTATACTCATACTCTTTGCCTCTGTTTTACACTCTCTCTCTCTCTTTCTTTCTCCCTTTTTATTGCTCTTTAAACAAAAAATACTTGAAAACTAACAAAGTATTCATATTCATATTCAGATTCATTTGTCTTCGTTACATGTAAGGAAAAAAAGAAGGAAAATCAGCGTTTGTAAATATGAGAGCATGAACATACATACATATCCATATGCATGCATGTATGCATGTTTGTGTGTAAGAGCAAGTGTTTTTATATTATTGTTTGTGTTTTTTACAGTTGTTGCTCTGTCTCTACTGTATATTTGCTTTTTCCTCTCTCTCTCTCTCTCTCTATTTTTTTAGATTTGTTTGTGTGGCATTGCTCACTTTTTTTGTTGATGTTGTTGTTATAAGCAGGACTACATATGCATGTGTTTGTGTACTTTTGGGAGCCACTAAGCATATATTAAAATATATTTTCTCCATGATTACACACACTTTAGGGACATTAAGTATTATGAGTATACACTCATACACTTAAACTTATGAGAGTAAGAGGAGAAAAACAGAAAAAAATTAAAATTCTAAATGCTTTGACACACATACATACAAAGATACTGAATTTATGTTTATGTGTATGGATATTTACACATTTTTCATATTTATGCCACCGAGTATTAGAATGAGTTTCCAAATAAATGCACTTTCATGTCAGTGCATTTTGATGCAGGTGAATTAAGGCCGACTATTTAAGGTATTTGGTTAAATACACTCAAAGACTCAATAAAGCTTTTGAAAAAAAACAAAACTAATTATTAAAAAAATGTATGCACACTTTTATGTATGCACTTTTTAATCATGCAGCCTGATATATCAGAAATCTGTTACCTTGTATGGATGCAAATCAAGAAATGCAACCCGTTCTGAGCTCAGAACAATTCATATCTTGATTAACCAATGACTGAGATGAATACAGCGGTCTAAGTAGGCAAATAAATACAGTAGACAGCAAAAGTCTTAGTACGGCAATATATTTTTTAGCAATTTCATGAAATTTAGCCAAAAGTTTGCATACAAATTTATAGTTTATACATTTATTTTATTAATTTATTTCTATTTCATTATAAAACAAACAATTTTTTAATGTTTTTCATAAAACAACAGAAAAATAAGGAATATTTTCAGATAACTCCATGGGTACCCCCCAGGAGAAGTAGCTGAGAAAAATTTAAAATTCAAAGGCCTAGTATATGAAAATGTTATCCCTTTGTATTTAGTAGAACATCCCTTAAGGTCAAGCACTCCATTTAATCCATTTGGAATTGAATGTACAAGTTTTGTTTAGGGTTTTCTGGGGGCACCATGAGCTTGTTTTTCGGTTGACTTTTGTTTGAGGTTTAGTGATTACGTAACCGTTCTTTCAAATGATCTCCTAAATACTCTCTTGAAGTCATGTCGGGACTTTGCGCAAGAGTATTAAGTCTATGTAGACTTTTTTTGTCAAAATATATTGCCGTACTAAGACTTTTGCTATCCACTGTACATACAGCCAGGATTACAACCTAGCTTCTCACATCGCATATGTTGTGTGTGTGTTAATTTTATACATGAGTGGCGGGACAGATCTACAGTTTAAAGTCAACTCCGAACGACAGATTTTTGAGAATCTTTTCATGCCATTTTTTATTTACTCTCAGAGATTTTGGTAGAAATCTGCTGAGAGAAACTCGTCGAAGAAATATTTTTCATATTTCGGTTTGTTGGAGATGTCTGACCTAAAATTTGAACCGTGGCCTCATGTCTAATAAGCCAAACACTCGACCTTCTAGACTACGATGACTTCTTTATAGCAAAATACTATAAGCAATACTCAATACCCTGTGCTCAAACCGTACCCACACCAATTGAAATTGCGATTCATAGAACGAACGAAACAAATCGGCAATATTCTGCGCAGACCATTGACCAAGAGGCCTGCAATTGATAAGAATCAGCCCTTGGAGGGGACACCCAAGCCATACCTAACAACGACTGCTAGAAGTAGAAGCAGTAAAGTTGAACAAGTCTTGGTATGAGCTGTTCCCACCTGCACCTAAAAGAAAATGGAAATCAATTGCTGAAGCCCTATGCTCTTCATATGAGCAAAGGAACTCTCGATAATTTATTACATCTTGTGAAAAGGCCTTTTATGGTAGAAGAAATTCTAATAATTTTTGGAAACATGGTTTTTATTTTTTGAAATTTGTGCTTCTTAACGGATAAGGCAACATTGATCCTGTCAACAAGCATCGTTCAATTTTCTCTTGTTGAAACTTGAACTAAATTTCATTTAGTTTCTGTTTAACAGTCATTGATAACATACATATTACCACCGAGCTGAAGAGAAACTGGGAAAATAGTGAATTACGTGAGCCCATTAGAAAGAACAAGATCACTTGAGGGATAATCTTGGAAAGTACATGTTATGGAAATTCTGTACACATCATACTTAAAAGCGTGGTTTACTGAATTTCTTTGTGGTCGTTGAGGAACACCACCGTGCCGAGTATTCGTTTAACGTCTGGTTGCTGTCTCTATAGTCCTAAAGAATTAAACAAATTCATAAGGTGGTGTTGCTCGATCGACAATTGAAAGTGAGGGGTAACAGTCATAGACATCTAATATTACTCAGTATTTTGTATTTTATATCGTCACATGGGGAGGATATAACGTTACGCAAAATGGTCGTCATGTTTGCTTATAATCGACCACATGTACAATCATGTGATGGGTGTTCGTTTTTGCGCTTTTTTGTAGCCATGTATGAAAGTCAGATCCATTCAAACAAGCCAAATATAAGTTTAAATTGTTGATTCTTCGGAGCAAACCGAAAGAAAACCAAATTGGGAAACGGTTTCTTGTGATGTATGTATGAATTTTTGGAATAAATTTATGAAGAAGTTTCTTTTGCATCAGCACAATACAAAATTGCATACGTGTGCAATTTCCATGACAAAAATCCGTCAATTTGGATAGGAATTGTTCTGTCTTCAGCCCCACTTTCTGAAGCTTGCCCCTGGTGACTATTTCTTGTTTCTTAATCATCTTACAAACGAATAACTATTTAAGATGATTTAAAACATTGGAAAAACTTTGGACAATATGTGAAACTCTCAAGTAAGACTATGTTAGACGTGGCATCAAGTCATCATAAAGTGTGCACCAAAGATAAGCTATTCAGCCATGCTGATTGAACTTTTGTTTCGATAATTTTCCTAGCTAGACATCAACGACATTTGCTATCAACAAGATGGCGTAACATGCCATACTGCGTGCTTAAGAATCGATTTATTGCATCATTAATTTGGAAACAATTTCTTTAGTGGTTCTGTTCACTGGCCTCCTCGTTCGTGTAATTTAACACCATTGGATTACTTTTTAGAGTGTTATGTTAAGCGATTGATTCATGGCAACAAAACAAGCAACTCTTGCAACATTGGAAGCCAATATTGAAGCCAAAATTGGGGCAATACGGCCAGATTTATTGTAAAAAGTAAACAAAAATGCGACTGATCGAATGGCCCATATGAATTGTAGTCGAGATACATACATACATAATTAGCCATTACAACCCTTCAGTCAGGATTACGGCCTAGCTTCTCACACCACTCATGTTGTGTGTGTTAATTTCTATCCACAAGTGGTGGGACCTACAATTTAAATGTCGAGTCCGAACGACAGATTTTTGAGAAACTTTTTCATGGCAGTTTTATTACTCTCAGAGTTTTTGCCAGAAATCTGCTGAGAGGAAGTCGACGAAGAAATATTTTTTTTTTCATATTTCGTTTTGATATCTGACCTGGGATACGAACCCGGGCTTTACGTCTGATAAGCCAACACACTACCTACTAGACTACGGTGACTTCGTAGTCGAGACGAAGTAATAAATTCCATAAAATTGTCCACCAGATTATAAGAAAAAAAATTTTATTCCAACAATATTTCTGTCTGCTATTATCATTTTAAGTCATCAAGCTTTGTGAAAAAACCCGATATATATTTGAGATCTGGTTTCAACTTCAACTTTATCTGATGAAGGTTGAAAAAAACCAAGATATTCTAAATTTTTTTTCCAAAATTATTGCTCGAGGAATTATTGCTATAGGAATATAATAAATATAGTAATCATTCTGTTATTATTGATATACGATATATACAGCACATAACAAAATAACATTACCAGTCTTTATTGCTTAAAAGCTCTAAGGGGAAATCTGTTGGTTTTTAACGTAGTTTAATAACAGAAGCAAAAGTTCATGTGAAAATACATTCTGTTAACAACTTGAAAACGAATTATTGCAATAAAATCGTAGACGTTAGTTTATAACGACATACGATATTTGCTCTTGTGCTTTAAATAACGCTTTGCATTCAAATATCATAAAAGCTTTAAAGGGAAATTTTCGTTATAAAGTATCGTAGTTAAATTACAGGAGTGGACTTATATTTTCTCCTTTTCTTTCTGAAATTGTGCTTCAATATCGTAAAAGCTTTAGGCATATACAAGCAAATCTATAAATGTTTACATGATTTTTTTTATTTTCTCTCCTTCTTGGACAGACCCAAAAGGAGAATATTTAGTGCTCTGTTAACTATTCAGCAACAGTTTTAGACAACATTTAGAGGAATATGGAAAAATATCATTTAATATATGAGAACAGCAAAAAAACTAATTTTTCTTAGCACTTTTATAGTCCATGTGGGTCCTAGAACTAGAATAATAACAACCATATTACACAGACTTTTAAGCCCCATCAAACACTTCATGATTTAAGAGTCTTTTACTGCTTCTACCTAGGCTGGTAAGATGAATCCTGTTCCTACGTATACCGGTAATTATATCAAATGTATCTGTCAACTTCAAGTCATGTACCTTAGGCTGATGCTGTGAAGAATAAAACAAATGAGAAAGCCGATGCCCGCGAATGATTCGTGAACTGAAGGCCTTGGTTATAATTTTAGTGTGGACCAGAAGTTACATTGAGAAATTCTATGAAACTTTATGACAAATATGAGCAGAAAATGCTGAGAATGCAATTTACATTGCTGCAAACGATGCTTGGTAACGGTTGCACAGTATACAGATCTGTAGCTTCCTTCGAAAGAATTCTTTTGATAGCTGTTACTATCCAAAGAACAAGGAGATTATCTTCCACCTCAAGAGCCAGTGCCAGACTATTGTTACAAATTGGAGATTCTGGGCTTTTTATTTTTTGTTATCTTCGACTAAATTATCGAAAATAAAATCGGTATGGTTTTCTATAGAGATTGATTGCCGGGTTAGACATTACACTCAGCCACAAAAGTATACATACGGATAACAAATTTCAGAAATTTTTTAACTAATCCGTTTTCGTTGAAAATATTTGTAATTTTCTGACAACTTTCCTCGATTTTAAGACGGTCTGGGTTAAAAAATTTCTGAAATTTGTTAACCAATCCGTTTTCGTTGAAAATATTTATAATTGTCTGACATCTTTCTTCAATTTTAAGACGGTCTTTTGCATTGGTTCAGAAATTTGTAAATCGGATGCATACCTTTGTGGGCCTGTGCAGGGCCACAATTCAGTTCAATTTCAGAAATTTTTTTAACCAATGCAAAAGACCGTCTTAAAATCAAGGAAACTATAAAGATTTTCAACGAAAACGGATTAGTTAAAAAATTTCTGAAATTTTTCAACCGTATGTATGCTTTAGTAACTGTGTGTAAGTCGTCTTTTTACAATGGGCAGAAGTATCAGTCACCTAATCTAACTATAGACAGAACATATTAAAAGAGTGTGTAGCCTCCTTGAAGTCATAGCCTAGTACGTAGGTGTGTTAGCTTATTAGACTAGATCTCGTGGTTAAAATTTCAGTTCAGATAACTCGAACAAAATGAAATTTGAAGAATATATTTCTTTTCGGTGGCCCAACTGCCTTCTAGCAAAAACTCTGAGAGTAAATAAAATTGCTATGAAAAGTTTCTCAAATCTGAGTTGACTTAAATTGTAGGTCCCGTCACTCATGTATAAAATTAACACACCCAACATAAGTGTTGTGAGAAGCTAGCTCGTAATTCTGACTGAAGGGCTGTAATGACCAATAAGGCAAGTAATGTAGTCTCTATGTTAACTCATTTTTTTGTGCTGCTAAGATTTCTAAAGGGTCGACTGTTCTGCTCCGAGGACAGTCACGAAGTTAACTGTCAGCCACTTGATTAAAAAGGTCGCTAGGACCCCTATTGAATCTTGTGTTAGACTTGTCGGAGTGACATGGTGGGATGTGGTGCCTTTACTGAGGGTCCTCTTATTTCACTTTCTTATAGGATGCCTGACCAATGCAGTGTTTTCCATTCAAAGGTCATGGGAATTTTGAAGGCGGCGCAATGTTTGTTGAGTGGCGGGATTTTGCCTGAAATTCTCCTGATTTACTCGGATTGCCACGCTGCAACTAAGTTCCTAATGAACGTAGTTTCAACGCTTGTCCTTGTCTATGAATTCTGAGGAATTCTTTGAGAAATTTCAGATCATTCAAAGGTAATGCTAGTATGTGTTCCGGGACACTGGGATATGGTTGGAAAATGTATTGCTGATGAGCTGGCCAGGGCCGGTATGAAGCTGGCAATCTTCGACATAAATATTACAGGGCATAGGTATTCCCACTGCCTCGGTTAATTTGAATATTTTCTATTAGTTTTACGAGGAGGCTCAATCTCATTGGCACCAGGAGAGTAAGTGCAATATTTGTTATTTTATGCAGCCCTTGCGCTGACCAACTTCTTCCTCTTCCCTGATTTTGGTGGAACTTGGTCAGTACAGGGACTGAATTCACCCGTGACATAACAACGGGCCGTTATGCGTGCTCAAGTGAGCTTTGTGATAACAGAGCTACCACTCCGACCTGACCTGACCTGTTATTTTCCAGACTCTGCTGGACACGTATGGATAAGAAAAGGTCTGACTCACTTCTGTACTTAAATTGAGTGATCATCCATCGCATAATGGCAAATCTTACGGGCCACGGTCCTTTTGGTAGGCCTGCCAAGACTTGGCATTCTGGCTAATGAATGTTTGACCCCCGGGTGGAATGAATTGTGGTATCACAATAGGCCTAAATGCTAGTCTATGTGGGACCTCTTCCTTCAAGGGGGTCCGCCACCTAACATAACCTAACGTAACTTGTCTCCAAAGTTCTGCTCTTTTTTACCATATGCAATGGAGTTCAATATAACACAGTCTCCAGTGTCGCTGTAGGACAGATTTTCATTGTCCAGGTTATATCAGAGCAAAGTAGCCTCTGTATCCTGTTGAAATAATGACGCCATATATCACTATTGATATGTAATCTTTGGGATATATCCCCAGGAATTCCATACAAATCTTCTGCATAAGATTATGACATGTGGGGTATTCCCTAAAACACTTTCCATGTGAGTATTCATGCCAACTAGTTATTAAGCGATATTCTCAGAATTTTTACCCATTCCCAGATCTTTCGTGCCAACTAATTATTAAGCTGTATTCCCAGATCTTTTGTCTCAAGTTTCCATGACATTTCACAATCAGGAGTAGAATATTTTCCATTTAGGAAGTTCTCGTAAATGGTACTTTGTGCCCTTGCCCGGGTTTGTCTTGCGCCATTGACTTACTCAACATCTCGTTGGTGTCATCAACGTAAAACCTGCAATACTCTGTAACCTACTTGAGGAAAACTATAAATGTGAGTTCTAGTTGGATTCATTACTGGTATTTGCCAATTTATATGCATGGTTTTTAACGATACATTGCTTGGCAATATAACAGTATTTAGATTTACATACGTAGGCGTATGATTAATATGAATAATTATTTATTACTAATGCGCCTATGTGGTGAAAAATTGATGTGCAGTGATAATAAACGTAGGACCTGTTTTTTCTCTTTAAAGTTTATGAAAAAATAACAAATTTTCGTTTAAATAAACTGAAAAATTAAAATAATTTCATATAAAAAATGTTGTCTTATCTGTGCGGCTGCTGTTATTGCTGCTACCACAGCAATATTTTGTGTATTTCGCTTTATTTTATGATTTTTCTTTTACTTTTTCGTATTTTTTCGTACGTTTTTCTCTTTTAGAGACGAGATATTGAAAAATGTATTTGCATAAGCTTAATAATTTACACTTTCAACATGCATTTGACACGTTTTTACCGAATCAAGCAACCAGCCAACCAAAACTCTTTAGGCCACACACACTCACACGTGTTTTAAAACCAGATATTATTGAACCTGGTCTGGTCTGTTCTGGTTTGGTTTTGGGCCAGACAAACGAACATCACAAAGTCAACATACTAACGTATTGATATTCGCAAACCATATGCAATTTTTCACCAATACTTACTTACTTACTTACCTACCATCCGAAAATATGCAAATAAACGTGAACAAAATCACTTTGTGAAAAATCACAAAGAAACGAAAAAAAAGCGAGGAAAAAAAGAAACAGAGAATACGTGAAATATGTAAAACACATAATATTTATTGACCACAAAGACCAAACGGGTCTGGACTACAATGGCCAGCCAGTCAGCCAAAAATAGCCAGCCAGATCAAGCAAATGCCTGGCTTGCCAAAAGGCCAAACATAAAGAAGACCATAACGAAGCTGTAACACAAAAAGTGAAGCAAAAAACACAAAAAAAAATCGGGAATAAAAATGAATCCTGCTGGAACTATGATACAAGTTGAGTATGTTAATAGTAAATAACCCAGCAAACATTTGCCATAATACATACAACCCTTTAGTCAGGATTGCGACATAGCTTCAAACACCACTTATGTTGCGTGTGAAAATTTTATAGATGAGTGCAGGACCTACAGTTTAAAGTCAAGGCCGAACAAAAGTTTTTTTTTGATTACGCTCGGAGCTTTTGCCAGAAATCTGCTGAGAGGAAGTCACCAAAGAAATATATTTCATATTTCAGTTTGTTGGACATGTCCTACCTGGGGTTTGAACCGTGACCTCACGTCAAAAAAACCAACACACTACCTACTAGGAGACTATATGACTCTGGCGTATAATTCATGTTGAATATGACTGATGGTATGCTTTACATTGGCTTTGAGGACCTCTGTGGTCTGTGGCTTATTCTTTGGAGATGTTTGACCTAGGGTTTGACCCGTAGCCTCACGTCAAATAATCCAACACACTACTTACTATACTACGGCGATTTCATTTGTCATAATACAACTTCTAATAAAAATTTAAGAATTTTATTTAACCCTCTTTATAACATGGTTTGCTGGGTTATTTTTGTAAAGCTAGTTTTTTTTTCTTTGTAGCCCGTATAGAAAAAAATTACCATATTTTGATTTAATGCCAATAACATAACAAAAATACAAATTGAACTGTTAAAACCTGGATGGATGATATTTTATATGAGTATGAATTGCATGTGTATGTCCTTGCATCCTATGGTCCATTTTTAGTTGGGTGTGAATTAGTATGCGTAGCTGTTATCTTCGTTAAGGAACATACGATGGATAATTTACAATGGAAACTCTTGAAGTTGAATTATGAAAATTGAATTATGAAAGTGCGGCCATTCCAAGTCAAAGTGTAATAACTTGTGGCATTTGAATATTTGTTTCCCCTTTTTTTGCACAAAGGACAGCAGACATTGGTTTGAATGGCTGCAATGGCATGAGAGGTCATTTCATAATTTAGCGGTTGTTGCGGCATACACAACCTGGTTGTTGTTTAAATATAGGCAGTCCAACAACCCTTTAAGATTATAAATCCTTTGAATTTTGTTTTGTAACTAAAAGAAAGGCTTCCTCGATACTTGAAAAGGCTCTGGTGCTAAAATTAAAATGGTGATAAATTTTTTTATGTTGTGGAGAAAAGACGGAGTTACTACTTTTCATTTCATGGGTTCAAGCTTTGTTTGTTTAAAATCTACTCGTAAGTTTCTTGTACTCAATTTATTAGTTCTTGAACTCAGTTTTCTACCCTCACTACATTCAAAGTAAAAACCTTAATTCATAGCTTGCTGTATACAATATCGAGCATTTTTACCCAAAATTGAAGATTTTAATTGAAGTCGACGTAATCTAACAGATAATGTGTTGGCTTATTAACACAAGGCCTCGGTTCAAACCCCAGGTCAGTCATCTCTAAAGAATAAGCTACAGACCATAGAGGTCTTCAAAGCGAAGGTAATGCATGCCATCAGTAAAATTCAGTCTGAATTATATAGTCTCCTCAGTCTAGTATGTAGTTTGTTGGCTTATTTTAAGGTCAAACGTCTCCAAAAAACCCGAAATATGAAATAATATTTCTTCGGCGACGTCATCTCAGCAGATTTCTGGCAAAAATTATTAGAGTAAGCAAATTGCCATTAAAAAGTTTCTCAAAAATCTGTCGTTCAGAGACGACTTTAAACTGTAGGTCCCCCGCCACTCTTTTATGAAATTAACACACACAATATAAGTGGTGTGAGAAGATAGGTCTTAGATGGGTCCCGATTAAAAGGTTGTAATGATCGTGAGTTATGTACGTACGTATGTAATTACAAACAAATATGCCATGGTAATGCAATGTTTTTCTAACGACAACATGTATTCAATACCAGGACTAAGTAAAATTACTTCTGCATCATAATTTCTTATATCTCTTGAAACCTAATAAAAGTAGCCACCATAGTTTAAAAAAGTATGGGGAATAATTGTTTAAATTTTTTTTATCCCTGACAGATGGTAAACATGCAAAATTATCACTTTTGGAGCTCCGTAAACTCTTATAGGGGCTTCCGTTCAAAATTACTGTGTAGTGTGGTCTATATTCTGAAGACGTTATCGGTTTTTGTTTTAAAAACGACTTCTAACGACTCCCGTGCATAGCGAACTCTACGGAGCCCTACTTAATGACTTTCTCTTACCTAAACTATGATAATTAATACTAAAAAATATGCTGTTCGTCTTAGTCAATGTCCCAACCTAGAAGAAATTATAAATTCGGGAACCTATCGACATATGTTTAAATTAATACACTGGAGTACTGTGATGATGTGGTTCGTGCTTCACTGTTAAATCAATACAATAACGAACTATGCTTGGCTGAAATGAAAACAACGCCAGTATTTACCACCGGCACCTCGCAATAGACTCGCTTATCTGGCAGCATCGGTATTATTCATTTATTTGCGCGATCAATTGGTACGTATTTTATTTCCCATTATTCATGTGATAGAGCAAAGAATATTAAATTCAGCCGTCAAAAAGCCAGGAGCATTAATTTGTTAAATGTAAGATTTTAACTTAGTATTCGTCTTGCATGTGGATCACAGCGATTTGTTGCTGAATGACAATACATTACAGATCGTGTTTCTGTTCTTTAGCCGCTCTAATCATATGTCAATTGCAAAATGAATTGCGATCAGCATGCAAAATCTCTCTTTTCATTCCAAACTTGTCTTTTTGTGCTATTTGATGAGACTCTCAGGAAATCGTTTGCTATGAACAGTCACCGACCGACTTAAGAGAAAATGGAGAGAATTTGTATTCCATTACGACTGCACTACACGCATCCATAAGAGCTTGCAATTGCTTTGAATCAATTGTATATTCAGGAACAAGCATTAATTTACCACACCCTCTATTACATACATAACATACATAATTGTTAATTACAACACTTCAGTCAGGATTACCGACTAGCTTCTTACACCACTTATGTTGCACATGTTAATTTTATAAAGTCGATCAACGGCAAATGTTTGGAAAACTTTTCATGCCAGTTTTATTTTCCCCCAAAGTTTTTACCAGAAATCTGCTGACAGTAAAGTTGCCCGGCTACGCATCAAATAGTGGATCAAACTCGCCTTTTTTGTTAATGTGTTGGTAAAAAAATACTCACACGTATAGGCCGAAATGAGATCAAAATACTTTTGAATAGAATATCAAAATATTTCTTCACAACAAAAAAATACAATGAAGTTCAATGTTGTGCTAAGCAAACAAACACATATGCAAATTTAATCAGTTAAATTTGATGTGTCGCCATGCGCCATAAGTTGCCGAATTTTTTTTTTTCATACTTCGTTTCGCTTGAGACGTCCGACCTGGGGCCTCGCTTCAATTAATTAACAACACTGCCTACTAGACTGGGAAGACTATATTGCTCTGGCGTATAATTTAGGCTGAATTTGACTGATGGCATGCATTACGATGTCTTTGTAGTCATCTGTTGTCTGTGAATAATTCTTTGGAGATGTCTGACCTGGGGTTTGAACCGTAGCCAACATGCTGCTACTAGACAACAGCGTAACTAAACACTAAAATGTATATGATTTATTTATAATGTAATAATGCATTTACAAGTTTAGCATGTAATGTAAGCCTTTTCATACCACTGTCATAACAAAATTCTATCTTTTCCTAACCACTTGAAAATTGTTTGAATTGGAAAATATTGAATAAATACGGTTGAATATGTACGTATGAACGTATCAAAACGGAAATGCATAATAGAACACGTACAGTGGATGTATTCAGGTACAATTTATGTGCTCTAGTTTTTTTTCTGTTTTTTTTTTTTTGGCCAATTTGGCTAGTTGTTACAGGAATTGCTCCATAAAAAAGAAGAATAAAGAAAAGAAAATAGATTTTTAGTTGCAAATTATTTATGAATTATTGAAAACATGACCAAAAGTAAATTGAAAGGGAGCGTATATTGGTTAAAATGCTTTCAATATACACAAATACATACATATATGCAAACATTCGTTTACCAAAAGCCAAGGCAAGTTTAGTAAATCGCTATAATACATGCAAAGGCATTTAAGACAATTTAATTTTTAAGGCAGCAAATGGGAAAAATGCAAAGGCTTGCTTTTGCTTAAAGGCAGAGAGAAAAAATTGGTGTACCATGATAGAGAGAGAGAATAGGAAAAATGTTATACAAGAGCACTAATTACTAAGTCATGGGCCAGTGTTATGTAACTGATAGCAGCAATATGTATTTGAAAAAATCTACTCACATGTCTCATGTATAACAGCAAAAAAAAAAAAACCATCCACATGATGCCTAAACCAGCCTAAAGGACTACTTTGCTGATTTGCTAAGGAACGTAACAAAAAAAAAGCTTGGTTTTTTCAAAAGTCAGCACATCCCATGTTGTAAGCTGGGAACGAGCATAACAACTTGTTTTTTTTTCTACGTTTTCCCTAAAGTACGAAAAATATTCTCACAACAGCAATAGACATCTCGTAATGGCAGTACGAATAGAAAAAAAAAGAGAAAAAGAGGAGCCAGAAAAGAAAAAAACGTTGTTGTGTCTTCTAATTTATGAGGTTGTAAATTTCTAGCTTCTCTTTGGCTCTAAGAAAATCCTTTATTAACTACAGTTTGAAATTAAGACCCAGAAAATGAACGGTAGCACATCTATACATACATACACGTATACAGATACACTTACAATTACAATTATAATGACCAGTTACGGTTGAGCTGTAAGTGCCTTTAACTAAATTCAACGATTATTCAGTTACTCCTAATACTCTTACATAAGTGTATATGTTCGTGTGTGTGTATTTGTAATAGTGTCTCTGTGTAAGTGTTTGAGTTTAAGCTTATTAAACCATATTGTCCATTTTGCCAAAAAAAAATCCAAAAAAAATAGAAGAAAAATTTTGTGGAAAAAATTTGTTCTTTTCGGCCATTTGTTCGAAACCTGTCAAGCAGCCGTAACTCGTACATTTCATGTTGGTAGACATTCAAGCCTTTTGGCCAAATAAAAATATTCCCCAATTGCTAGTTTATTTAGTGAAGGCTTTCAATGGTTTTTTCTTCTTTTTCTTTTCCTTTTCATCTTCATTTTTATCATTTGTTGGCCGGTAAACAGTTTAGTTTTGTGGCATTTGGTTGTAACGCTTTTGGCTTTGTGTTTGTATGTTGTTCTTGGCTAATATGTCACTAATATTGTAGAGCCTATAATGGCTTGTAATTGAGACTGGGTAATAGGACTTTAGAGAAATGTTAAAAGAAATTAAATCGAACATTAGTCAATAGAAATGTATTTAGTTTGTAACATAAAGAGAAAACGAAATTGGTCGAAAAGTACGTATCAAATACTAATAGTACCCTACATTAGTTTGTATAAATGTGCAATACATTTAACGCGGAATTGTCTAAAGAATAACTAACATACATATTGTTAAGAAAATGAAAAAATCTAGATACTGGTGTTTTGATTTAACATCGCTTAACATTAAAATTATAAACAAAAGCTGCAAAAACAAAACAATGCAAGTAAACAAACCGGTTTACAAATTATTAATATAACAACAAACACCAGCATAGAAAATGGTGAACAAGTAAACAAAAATATACCAACAACACTACAATAATAAATGTAAACAACGATGCTTACATTTATAGAGGTTTAGAGAAGGCGTTGTCATTCGCCTTAAAGAACATTTATCAGACTGTTTACTTTGCCATATAAAAGGCAAGACAAAGCAGGCGAGTTAGTTAGTGAAGTTTAGTCAGTCTAGACTGGTTTGAAGATCTCCGTTATAAAGATCTGTTGAACAATTGTGTAGTAATTGTTATTGTTTATGCAAAGCGTGTAAACAGTGGAATAACAAACAAAGCAATTGTTGTTGTATACATAACGTTGTGAACAGTGGCACACAGAATTGTGCGAATAAAAAAGAATTTTAATTAAAACTAAACACAAATTTATTTTTATTTTATTTGCAATCTACGAGGTCATATTATAAACGTTTTTAAAAGGTAAAAACGTATCAATTGCACTATATACATACATACATAATTGGTCATTACATTCCTTCAGTCAGGAATACAACCTATCTTTTCAAACCACTTATGTTGTGTGTATTAATTTTATACCTGACTGATGGGATGTACAGTTTAAAGCCTATTCCGAACGACAGATTTTTAAAAAACTTTTCATGGCAATTTTAATTTACTCTTTTTACTATCAGAGTCTTTTGTCAGAACTCTGCTAGGTGGAAGTCGTAAAACAAATATTTTTTATATTTCGTTTTGTTCGTGATGTCTGACCTGGGATTTGAACCGTGGCCTTACGTCTAATAAGCCAACACACTACCTATTGGACTACGGCGACTACTATGGTAGTGTGCATAAATGTATTGTACACTGATAGGTTTAATGATAAAGCCCCTAGCTTCAGGCTAAGAAATCTTTTCATTGTCTTGTCCGCCAAGAAGAGAGAATTAAAAGGTTGCTTTTGCATCGAGTCCTTGGGAAGCCGATGGCATCATAAACTATGCTGGATTAGGTCACGTTAGAAAGGTTGGCCTACCATGTAGATCTATTGGTCCATTGTGAAAAAAAACTTCCAGAAAAAAAGGAAAAATAAATAAATTGTGAAAAGTAAATCATAAGAAAAAAAGACAAAGAACGAAAATCATACACAAGATAGCATAGTAAATATTTCCCTAGCCAATAGGCAGTGACTCGCTCACGAATCCTATTAGATCGTCAAGCTTAAAGTCTTTCATATACATCAGTTTCTAAACCCATTTACTATTAAGTTCTTTCTGCCTGTGTTATGAAATGTTATTTACTGTTGTTTCTGCCTGTTCACATAACATATAGAAATCAGAGAAAATTCTGTTGCATCTATTAATGCTGTGTGCAAAGAGCCCACTCTCCGTTAAGAATTGTATAACACCTCTCAACTTCCTCAGGCTTAAGATTAATTACGTTTAAGCTTTGGTCATAATGCTCTTGTGACAATACAGTTTGATCTTCAGCTTCATGCCCGATTGATCTATAAATCGGACCTATTCTCAAAAAATCCAAAAAAGAAGCTTATTTTGGTGGTTTCACTAACTCTTCTTCTGTCGTTACATCCAATCTTATGATCTTGATCCTGATCCTTAGCAATCTTTTATATCCCTATACTAGATCTTTCCTAAAAGAATGTTTCCTGACTAGTTCTGTGGCCTTATCAATGCCTAGAATTTCTAGCTGAAAAACACTACATTTCGCTGGAAAACTATGTCATTACCGGTTATCAGTTCCACAAATAGAGACGCCTTCTTCTGTGCCCTTTTCACATTTTTAACCCGTCTGTGAGGATGGCCCAACCGTATAAAAGTTTATCTGAATCTATACAGAGTCCTCTATCAAATAAAGTTTACTTTTGTGATCATATAATCCGTCCTTCCTGTAGTCGAAAGAATTTGACTACGAAATTTTAGTTTGTTTAGCAGTATCGAGTATCCTAACCTACAAGAGAAAAGAGGAAAGATTGCAAAGGCAGTGATGAGAGTACATTAGAATTAAGTAAGGGCGACTTGAATACACTGAAGAGCATCGTTACATTCGAATTTACATGTATGTCTGAGTCGCAGAGGCGTGGTAGGTAATGATGAATATAGATAGGGCATGTAGTGAGTTAATGAAACGATGAAACACTGTTTACTTACTGTTCATTGCCCAGCTTTCTTAAGCTCTAAAGTCCAATATTTTAAGGAAGACACAATACCAGATATAATTCACACCAGAAGCGTAGAGAGGAAGAAGCTAAAAAGTTTTTAAAAAAATATAGACTTTCTAGAGAGTTGAAGTCGTCCTAGTCGAGTAGGTAGTGCATTGGCTTATTAGACGTGAGGCCAGAGTTCAAAACCCAGGCCAGATATCTTCAACTAAACGAAAAATTGAAAATTTCTTCTTTCTGATTCTGATTCAAACTTCAGGTCAGACATCTCCAACCCAACGTAATGCGAAAAAATATTTCTATTTTCATTTCTGGCAAAAACTCTGAGAGTAAATAAAAAATAGTCATGAAAAGTTTTTCAAATAATCTATCGTTTGGAGTCGACTATAATTGTAGGTCCTGCCACTCATATATAAAATTAACACACACAACATAAGTGGTGCGAGAAGGTAGGTCCTCATCCTGACTGAGGGGTTGTAATGTATGTATACCAAACATAATTCACATCAGAAGAGTGTAGCGGAAGAAGCTAAGAAAGTTTGTAAAAAATATAGACTTTCTATAGAAAATATGTTTGGTATTCTTTGAATGATGAGCGTTAATGGCTTAGGTGTATGTGGATAGGCATGAGACCTATCTACCTATCATAGCAGCTTGTATCTTCAAATTTTGTGTTTGTAATTTGAAGCAAACCAACATAAAATCATGATCAAACTTAAATTTTTTAATATAAATTTTTTTCTGCTCTTTTTTGATTGAAACAGCATGCCAGTTCGATAAAGATCTTTTGACCAATAAACATGCTTCTAATCGTTAACATTTCAAATTATTCTTGGCCTAACTTTCTTTCTTTTCCTACTGAAACAATAGAAAAACTGTTTGAAAAACTGAGGCCAATAAATTTAAATTTATTTGTACAAAAATTTGCTTCTGAACAACTTTCAATAGAATAATTGCGTATATTTGTGTGGAAGATTTTCTGAATTGAAAACTTTTTCACATTTCACCTGCCATTTTAAATTAGTATTGGCCAAATAAATATTTAAAAAAGTTTTATTGCGTTTTTCTACTTTTCTTTACCCTCCCCCCCGACGTTCTACACAATAAAAATATCAACAATTGTTTCAACCATTCTCTACACGAATAGAATAGAAGCAGAAAACTTAACGTAGAAGTAAAAACTATTTGAAATCAATTGCAAAAAAAAAAAACGTAGAAGTTTGAGAGAGAAAAACTACAGGAAGAAGGAGAAGAATTCTTGTCCAATTGCCGAAAAGGCTACAGAATGTTGAAAGAATTTTATTTTTATTTTATTTCATGCACTTGTAGTGAATGCGAGTGCGAGTGTGTGTGAGAGCATTCATATGACTTTTGTTTTAAGGAAAACAAAGGAAAAACTATTAAAATTTATTGCCTGCCGTACGTCTGTTTGTTTGTAGCTGTGTTTGTGTTGTACTTTTTGTTTGATAACAAAATTCTTAAAATATACAATAACAATAACAAATAGAAACTTATTGATAATTGCCCGAAAAGTATGAACAAACATGCTTACTGCTAGACTATTACCAAATAATATTGGCCTCCCCTCCTGTTCAGGAATAAGTAGAAACATTTTTTTTAAATTTTCTAAGAATTTTATACATGGAATGGAGACGTACATACATATGTACATAGATATTCTTCTATTTTTAATACAATAACAATTATAGTCAAATATATAAGTACAGTTATAAATTTATTAAATTGCCTGAAATTGTTTTCTCTTCGAACTCAATGATTTCGTTTGATGACGATCCCTTTCCACAACATTTTGTATTCATCAGTTTGAGTGTGAAGTTAGTAAGTTAACACACAGATATCGCTAGTATAAAATGCATATGATTTTTAGCGAATCCTGGGCTTTAAAAGATACGTGCCGAAATCTTACAGTTGTCGGACTATTAGCTTCTGGGATGGAATACCTTGATCAAAAAAATGCACGCAGCATGCTACACATCATGGAGGACGATAGAAAAATTGAAGAGAATACAATTCAAAGTCTACATACATACATAGTTGGTCATTACAGCCCTTCATTAAGAAGGACGACCACTTATGTTGTGTGTGTTAATTTTATACATGAGCGGCGGAACCTTCAGTTTAAAGTCGACTCCGAACGACAGATTTGTGAGAAACTTTTTCATGGCAATTTTTATTCACTCTCAGAATTTTTGCCCGAAATCTGCTGCGAGAAAGACGCTGAAGAAATATTTCTTCATTTCGCGATTCGTTGGAGATGTCTGACCTGGGTTTTGAACCGTGGCCTCACGTCTAATAAGTCAACACACCACCTACTAGACTACATACATACATACATTCATAATTGGTCATTACAACCCTTCAGTCTAGTTTCTAACACCACTTATGTTGTGTGTGTTAATTTTATACATGAGTGGCGGAACCTTCAGTTTGAAGTCGACTCCGAACGACAGATTTTTGAGAACTTTTCATGGCAATTTTATTTACTCTCAGGGTTTTTGCCAGAAATCTGCTAAAAGAAAGTCGCCGAATAAATACTTTTTGTATTTCGTTTTGATGTCTGGCCTGGGGCTCGAACTCTGGCTTTACGTCTAATAAGCCAACACACTACCTACTAGACTACGGAGACTTTAATTCAAAGTCTCATACATGCCTAATTTGCCATCGTTCTCATTGACTTGTGACGCGTTGTATTGTCCTAATGTAAAATTACCTATCGAGACAACACTAAAAACAGTATCTGTTGTGCTTCTCTTTAATTCGCCTTAAAATTCCGCTTGCCGTATTTAGTCTTCCTTTACAATGCTTTCCAAACACCTTTGCTTCAAGAGCACCTACGTTAGTTTATCAAACCAAAGAATTACAGGGCTTTCTCATTTTATTCCTTCTAATGCAGAAAATATTATCCTCTATGTGTCCACTTCCGCTACTACAATACGCGTCTCGCTGGTACATCATCTTTCATCCGAAGAACCTGGTTGAATCAGCAGAACCGCTGAATGTCAATGCAACTTTAAATGACCATATCGTTGAGAAGCTCATACAGCTGGTTGTTGATTTGGATAAGTAAATCATCTTTAATGGCCGAAAATCTTGCGTAGAACTTTTCTCACGAATACTACCAAGGCAAATGCATCTGTACAGCATCCGTCCTTTCACGTCATAGGGGAGAATAAGCGACTAGTTTAGCATCTGTTTCTTCACACAACGGAAGCCTTTTTTACTCGGTTGCCTATTGAAGCCATAATAATAGCTATCGGCAAGAGTAATCCTACGCTTGAACATTGACATCAAGTTTGCTGGTAACGGTATGGCCAAGATAAACAAGTTCACTGTCGGCCATCTTTTGAGATCCGTCCGTAGTTGTCAGCAGCATATCCATCATTTTTTCCTCATTTACTGCCGGACTCGAGTTGATAGACTTCCATTTATTAGCGCTAGAGGCAGCAGAATTTTCTTGCTTGATATCTCCAATGACTTCGATGTCGTCACTGACTAGACCTTATTTGAAGTGACTCGTCTTGATAGACTTCTATTTAGTAGCGATAGAGGCAGCAGTATTTTCGTGCTTGATATCGCCAATGCCTTCGATGTTGTCAGTAATTGGACACTATTTGGCGTGTGTCGACTTGGCCTTCATGGGAATTCTCCAGAATTTGGCATAATTTGAATATTTAGTCGATGGTCTAAAACTGCATCAACAAGATCGAGTCGAAGCTTTGTAAGTGGCTTCAGTCGTGCACACAATATGTTCGTAAGAACCTTATATGCAATATGAAATGGGATTGTACTCCTGGTGTCTCACTCTTTTAATATAGGACAGAGGACACTGAGGAATCAATGGAATTGCGATTTTGATCTTATCATGACTTCTCGAAATCATTGATCTTCTTCCACGGGGGAATTGATGTTGTCATCGTATTGTAGTAAAATAGGGAAGTAATGTTTCCCCTACTTGAGTACCCCTTGCGAAATTGAATCATAGAGATGTTACGGGCTTGAAACCTTCGGCCAGACGCTTACCCTTTAAAAAAATGTTTGCCTTAATATTTCGCATTATTTCTTTGACAATACATACATACATAATTGGTCATTACAACCCTTCAGTCAGGATTACAACCTAGTTCCTTACACCACTTGCGTGTGTTATTTTTATACATGAGTGGTGGGACCTACAGTTTAAAGTCGACTCCTAACGACAGATTTTTGAGAAACTTTTCATGACAACTTTATTTACTCTCAGAGTTTTTGCCAGAATTCTGCTGAGAGAAAGTCGCCGAAGAAATACGTTTTGTAGTTTGTTTTGATGTCTGGCCTGGGGCCTGGATTTATGTCTAGTATGCTAACACACTACCTACTAGACTACGGCGACTTCAAACAATATTTTTTATTAATTTTATTATACGCGCCATCCATGTTCTGAGTGTTAATTTTATCCAGGAACGGTGGGGCATACAGTTTAAAGTCGATTCAGAACGAAAGATTTTGAGAAACTTTTCATGGCAATTTTACTTACACTCACTGCGGAGAGGAAGTCGCCAAAAAAAATATTTTTTTTTCGTAAACCTGGGTTTGAACCAATAATTAAAACGTTTCTTTACGCTTTTATTCGGCATTCATCTGGCAACTTTCGTTTACTCTTAAGCAAGGATATGCGCATGTCCTTGCTCTTGGTGTCTTAAACCATTTGCGGTCGTTTTGCCAATTTGGGAACACTTAGTTTTATAGGGTGTATAGCAAAGTATTGATATTTATAAATGAAATACAGAACAAATTAATTTGTTTAACTTTTAGTTGCCGTAAAAAATTTATTCTTTTGTTCAAATATACAGATGTTGAGATTAGTTTCGTATAAAAACTGTTTTATTTGTTGTTTAAAGTTTAAAGTCATAAATTATATTATTTTATGATAATACACGATATAACATACAAAACAATTTCTAGTTCAATATTCTTTATATACATTCATGTACATACATACGTTCGTTTGGCCGCAATAGTATTTTTTTAATTGAGGTTTGTTTTAAATTTAAATTTAAAATTTTTATTGACCAAATACATTATTTGCTTATTCATTAGCTTAAAAAAATAGATTAAACTTCAATTGATATTTACTTATAAAGAAATGGAAAAATTAGAGATCATTCGTTTGAACGCAGTTTGATTTAAATTTAAAAAAATGTGAAAAATATTAAAAAAAATTTATAATCTTGATTGCTTAAAATTTGGTAGGGTCACTCTTATTTCTAATAAGCAAAAAAATTATATTTGTCATGGAGTTTTCCTCGATTTAGAAGGATTTGAATTCTAATTATGATTTTCTCTTATGGTATAAATCTGCGTAAGCCACAAGGATTCCGAATAAGTTTTCAATAGGATTGCAATGAAGTCTGCTTATCAACTGTTCAAGTAAATCAATATCAGTCAATATCTTACTTTTATACATACGTACATAACTGATCAGAATTACCATCTAGTTTCTCACACCCATTATATTCTAAATGTTAATTTAATACATGAGTGGCGGCACCTACAATTTAGAATCGTCTCAGACTGTTGTTACAGGAATTTTTCTATTAGAATTCAGATTAACGACGAAGCTTTTTTCTCCAAAACTTAATCGCTTTCCTGAGCCCCTCTTCAATGCAAGTACTTTGATGGCTCATTAATTTTTATATTTTTTTCCTCTGAAATTTTTGAATTTAAACGAAAATTTAGTAAATTTTCGAACAAGGGATGCCATATTAATGAACCTTTTGACCAATGCGGTCTTACTAAGAACAGCAAGAAATTTACAAATCAATACATATTTACTATTATAGTGTCGTTAAAGTTACTAGTCTGGTTTGGAAGTCGCCGTAGTCTAGTAGGTAGTGTGTTGGCTTATTAGACGTAAAGCCAGGGTTCGTGCCCCAGGCCAGACATCAAGACAAAATACAAAAAGTATTTCTGAGGCGATTTCCTCTCAGCAGATTTCTGGGATAAACTCTGAGAGTAAATAAAATTGCCATGAAAAAGTTTTCAAAAATCTGTACTAATTGTACACGTCCTCTAACCTAACCTAACCTACTAGTCTGGTAGGCTGTGCGTTGGCTTATTGTACGTGAGTTCAACCCCCTAGCTCAGACATCTCGAACAGCAGATTGCTGACAAATACTTTGAAAGCAAGTAAAATTGTAATGAACGTTTTTTTTAGAATCTGTTGTCCGGACTCGATCTTAAACTAGAGGTCCTAGTACTCATGGACAAAATTTACGCCCACAACATGGTTGTTTTGAGAAGCTAGGTTGTAATACTGACTATAGAGTTGCAAATGATTTATTAAACAAGCATTGTCGGTAAACTTATAACTCGTATTGTTATGTTTTGTATGAAATAAATTAAGAACAACAAATTAAGTGCGACTAAACGTTTGTCTGGGCTACTATGCGTGCTCAAGTCAGCTTTGTGAAATCAGAGCTACCACTCAGAACTAACCTATCATAAACATTTGTCTACGACTGTACCCGATTATATAACGCTTAAAATAATGATGGGACTATTTAGGTACATTGGCTACAAGAAGCATATCAAAATATTTCACGAAATATTAAAGTAGTGATGGGGCTATTTAGGTACAATGGGTAACGAGAATCAGATCAAAATTTTTCACAAAATATTTCTTTCGTTTGGTTTATGGTGAAATACTACGTTTTTTTATTTAGTAGACCAGGCAAACATTCATAATTGGTCATTACAGCTTTTCAGTCAGGATTATAACCTATCACACCACTTATGTTGCATGTGTCAATTTTTATACATGGATGGCGGTAACTACAGTTTAAAGTCGACTCTGAACGACAGATTTTTGAGAAACTTTTCATGGCAATTTTATTTACTCTCAGAGTTTTTGTCAGAAATCTGCTGTGAGGCTGGCGCCGAAGAAATATTTTTTTCATATTTCGTTTTTGTTGGAGATGTCTGACCTGGGATTTGAAGTGTGATACTTGTTCGGTTTGATTGTAAAAATTGGGTTGAATCAAATTCCCCTCGATAATGCTTCTAGTTTGATGTTTATTGTGACAGCTCAACTAACTACAGCTAGAGTCCTCAAAATAATTGACGAACAATTGTTTAATGTTCCGAAAACTTTCGATTCTGCTTGTCTAGTTTTTTTATACTCTTGATTAGAGATGCACAAGAGACAATTTTCACAGTTTTCCTTATCGTTTTGTTTTGGGCTTTAAATGGGTTAAGCAACAATAACTGTTGAGGCAAATATAAAAAAAAACTTCTGACAGTTGCTGAAAATTTCTAGACAAAGCGTGAAGTGTTATAAAAAGAAATATTTTTAAAAAATTAATAGTTAAGAAAAAATATTTAAAAGTTATAAATAAATACAAACTACAATCGAAATAAAAGTTTAAAATATAAAGTTCGGGGAAAAGCAAATAATTTCTTAAGTATTAAAGTGGAAATATTGTACGATTCTTAGTATTACAACAAATACAGAACGAGTAGTTTAATGTTAAGAAATAAAAGAATTTAAAACAAAAATTTTTAATAGAAAAAATTATTAATTATACGTCGAGGTGGTATACAGAATATAAAAATTTCATTGAACTTTTCAAAGAATTGTTTAAAAATAAATTCTTCTTTTTTTATCAATGTATTGAGCATCATAACAAGGCTGTTATTGATTTTCCATTTGTTGGTTTATTTTGGCTGTGTGTAGAAGTGTTTCCACAAATACTTCGCTCTCTTGTTGAAACCAGAGAGAGCTCTAAAAAAAGAGAGTAATTGTTTGCAAAGAGTAATATGCTCTTTACTCTCTCATTTACTCAATGCTACCGGTAATTCCAAAAATTATTTACTGTTTATGAAAACCAACTGTTGATAAGGATTAAAATAACAACAACAACCATAACCACATCAACAACTACCACTACAATAACTATAAGAGCATAATAACTGTGTTGTGTTTACCAAACAAAAGAAACCCAAACAGGAAGTTGTTTACAAAACAAACATCCGTTCTACGTGAGTGTGAGATACTTTTACTTATACTCGTACAAGTGCATTTTCATATTTAACGGTTTACGCACATACAAACTTACATACATACATTTAAGTAAATTTCTACTACTGTTTTCCTGTGGTGTTTGCAAACAATTTCTTTTCTGCCACAATTTCTTTTGGAGCCCCTCCTTCCATTCTATCGAGAATTGTTTTGTGTTTGAAACATAAAACTGGGGGGGCTCCATCCATCTAAACTCACTTTAGAATTGCATCATACTGTGTGTTGTGTATGGTACTGTGAATAATTGAAAATCACCATGAAATACAGCAAATTTCATTCGGACTCTCATCATCATCATCATCATCACCATCAATATGGTGGTGGCGGCAGCAGTAGTGCTGGTGTTGGCTCTAGCGGTGGCAGTGGCCGTATTTCAATGTCGTTATCGGCCTCATCGAAACGTCATCATAAGAAACACAACTGGGGCAATCGAGAACGTACTGGCATGAGTTTTTTAATTGTTATTGCCTTCTTTGCTGTTTTTGGTTTAATTATACTAACAGAGGTAAGTCTGATGGCAAAGAATATTGATTGAATCGATTCATTGAACAACAGTTTTATATGGCCTTCATGGATTAGGTAAAGGTTTTATTGAAAAACAAGTGTTTTTTGTTAATTAACACCCATAGGATGTTTTAAAAGCATTGTGTTGTAAAATAACCTTGAATTACCAACAACATGGTTTGCTCTTTACCAAGCTGTTTGAAGATGATAGTATTTAAAGCTTACATCCTTATATTCAAGGAAATAAATCTTTCAGTTTAAAAAGAAATAAAATTACAATCATACGCTATATTGTACGGCTATAATGTCTCCTCCTCCTAGCCTATTACTCTGAAAAGCTTCAGGATACTCTTGCATCCCAACATGAATAATTTCCTGCTCAACAACTGATTGCCATTCGGGTGTTTAATTTGGGGGATCTTTTAATTTCGCACAGGTTTCAAGCATGTACCCTAATGATTTTCTTCATCACAGAACCAACATAATGGCCTCAAGTCGATCATTTTTCTGTATAGGTTAACATTGATTCTACAGTGCTCTGATAACAGGCTGGTTATTAATCTCAAGATATTCATGGATACTATCATGTATGAATGAAATCTGCTCTACTGTTTGAGCAGAGTTTTGGCTCACTTTTATACTCTTCTTAACATCTCTACCTATTCCACAGATTGTTCCTGGATACTATGATGTATACCTAAAATCCCTTCTCCTGTTTTGAGCAGAGTTTAAGCTCTCTCTTATACTATTCTTAACATCTCTTCCTATCCCAAAGAATGGTTTTGATCTCCTTTTCAAGCTTATCTGCCTGCTTATTACTGCGAATTGCCGTATGACCTGATATCCAGCAAAGATATCCTACTTAGCTGACTAAACTGCCACAGACAGTGTTCGGGTTAATCACATAAGGGCTGAGCGTTTGGTTAATGACTTGACTGTCTGATAGTATTGCTATATTTCGTACCTTGTACGTTCACGACAAGTTTAATTGAGCACATTTGATAGCATAGACTTCTGTTTGGATACCCCAATATCTGTTTTTATACCTTAGTCTTTATATTTTGCTTAGTCTTCCAGTAACACTTAAGCTATCCACAATCGACCTCTCTAGTCCATGCATGGTGCTATACATTTCATTTGCCTTAACAACCTAACGGTTGCCAGTCCACTTCACCTATATGTGAGAGGACCATACCCACAAATCGTTTGCGGAAAATATCCTATGTGCCATAAGATATGTGGCACGTAGCGCAGTTGAGTTAGAACCACATATGGCATCCAAATCATTGAATTCAGCCTCATTAAAGAATTATGGACTGATAATTCTAATTTTTTCGGGATGCATTTCTTGAATATTGCGTGACGCAAAATCTGTGAGGGATTATTTGTTTGCTGCTGTAGAGAAATGAATACCAAGTGCGTCAGCTATCCTGTTACTTTCAATATCCTCGTGTTCAGAAACCCATACTAGGGTAACATACATAATTGGTCATTACAACCCTTTAGTCAGGATTACGACCTAGCTTATGTTGTGTGCGTTAATTTTTTATACATGAGTGGTGGGACCTACAGTTTAAAGTCGACTCCGAACGACAGATTTTTGAGACACTTTTCATGGCAATTTTATTTACTGAGAGTTTTTTTTGCCAGAAATCTGCTGAGAGGAAGTCGCCGAAGAAATATTTTTCCATATTTCGTTCAGTTCGAGATGCCTCACCTGGGGTTGTAACCGAGGCCTCACGTGTAATAAGCCAACACACTACCTACTAGACTAAGGCTATTTCAAACAGGGGTACACATTGTGTATTTTATTAACCGATCCGTTATCCTTGGATAATTTTAAATGTTGTGTACACATCCTTTAGAAATCTTTAGAAATCTACCGTCTGTGTTACTGCCAATAAATAGGTGCAGCTGAGTTTCGACCCTAAGTTTCCACTATTTTGAAAATATTCCACATCTGACATTGAGGCATGGTAATGTTTTCTGTTTATATAGAGAATTATCACAACAAGATTTATAAGTATTTTGGCCTTAAAAACGCGAATGTGAGTTTAGGCGCCGTATAGTCAATTCGAATGTCTAGATTCATTATTACTTAAGGTTGCGGTATGACCATATCTTCTATACTGTCATCTCATTGCCGCTTTTGCAGGTACTTGTTAGGCCAACACGTCTTGTGCTAGTCACTTAAAATTATTGAACAATGTAAACAATTAAATGCTGTAGTTTTATCTCTTAAAAGGCTCAAACCAGTTTTAAATATTCGAATAATAGGACCAACACACAGGGGAAGCACTCTTCTCATCCAGTGCAACTAGAAAAATAGGTTATGAGAGGAAGGAAAGAGAGATAGTGTTTATGTTTATTGGATTTGAATCTGTTTATATTGGAAGTGATAGGAAAGATTACGACAGGAAGATAGTTCTACATACGTATAGTGCGGGTGAATACTGAATTTCTATAATGCATTATACGATCCACTAGCCAATCGACCACCAATTAATGAGCTCTGCGTGAGAGTTTTTCGTGAAAATTCTTCTTCTTTTATTAATTTTTTTTTTGACTTTTTGATTAGAAAGCCGTACAATCAATAAGATTTTTGGGCAGATACTCCAGTTTAAGACCATTTTTTCATGCAGCAATAAAGTGCAGTTATCGCTTTAGGGATTCTGAATTGTGTATTCCTATTCCATAATATATACGCCGAAATTTTTTTAAAAAGAGATAGCGCGTTTATATGCGTTATCATGCGCCACATTGCGTACATGACTTATTTGTGTTCTTCACAAAAGCCTTCACTATTTCTTTAGTTTTAGTAATGAAGGCTAGAAATTACGTACATACATACATACATACATACACAATTGGTGATTAAAACTCTGCAGTCAGAATTACGACGTAGCTTCTCACATCACTAACATTGTTGTGTGCTAATTTTTTACATGAGTGGTGGGATTTACAGTTTAAATTCGACTCCGTGCGAGAAGATTTCTGAGAAACCTTTTCAGGGCAATTATATTTTCGTTCAGAGGAACTTGCCTAAGAAATATATTTTCGTATTTCGTTTTGTTGTTGACGTGTAGCCAGCATACTACATATTTGACTACGGAAACTTTCATATTCTATAATATATATCCCGAGATTTTTCAATCCATTAAAGAAAAACTATGCGTCAGAGTGCGTTTACATGCGTCGTCATGCGTCACATTGCGTACATAACTAATTTGTGCTCTTCGAAAACTGCAAATACTTAGTAATGCGTCATGTGTTTGTTTGGATCGTATTTCCTAACTAATTTCAAAATCAAGAGAACTAATTCCGATCTTTACTGATTAGAAATAGGAATGTGGAGGTTATATATTTTTCACATGCCTATTATATAAAAAATAGGTCATCTTCTTTAAGAAATGAATATACAATGTTCATAGAAAAGATTTTTTTAAACATTTTTTGGCATTTCCAGCTTTTTATGATTGATGAACGTGCTCATGGCGGCGTAATGACTTACCGCAGCGGCAATAGCTATGGTGGTCGCTTGGGTGATTCTATGCCTGACTATGATAATGTAAAGGTATGTGAAGTGTTTTTTTAAATTTTCATTTAATTCAAACTGTGGAAACCTGTGCTTTTATTCTTATTTATTTAGTTTTTTTGCAAAGATTTTAATAAATTCTTCTTCTGCGGTATTTATTTTAAGGATGACTATGATCTGCTTGATGCTGGCTTATTAAATGATAATAAATTGGGTTTCGTACAGTTTCATGACAATAAATTTAAAATTCAAGGTGAGTAAAATATTAAAATAACATCAACCTCAACATTGCAATCAACAGCAACATCATTATCATCAGCATCATCATCATAAGAACACCGAAAAACTGGCAATTGAATACAATTTAAACACCGACATAACGATGGTACTTGCTTGCCATTGTACATACATAAGTACTTGGTGAATGGTACTTGAGTACCAGGCAAAAAAACAAGAAGAATAAAAGCAAACTAAAACAAGAATGAAAAACTTTAATGGGGAAAAAGAGGGAAAATGACACACAAAAAAGAAAAAAGAAAAACTCAATTGAATAAATGCCAACAGATAGAGAAAGAAAGATGACATTCAATGAAAACTTATGCAGGGAAATTAAAAACTAAAAAATAAAAAAAGAAATAGAATGAGAATGAGAAAATTTAAACTGAAATGAAAATACGAAAAATGAAATGCTTTTCATGTAATGTAGACTTTTGTGTAAATATGTATTCATAAAAAAACTTAGACTTGGGCCCACCTCCATATTAAAAAAATGTACTTCTATTTCTGCATGCCATACCATTCCCTTCCATTGCCTTGCATTCATTCTATTCATTCATTTCATTAAATATGCTGTTGATTTTTATGATTACAGATGCTGAGAGCAATAATAATGGTGCTGGTGGCAGTGTTGGCAGATTGGCTGGCGTTTTGTTAAATTCACAAAGTGGCGGTAATGCCTACATGGGTGCTGGCATTGGTGGTGGCACTGGTTTGGGCTCATCCACATCACTTTTGAATGGTGGCGGTGGTGGTAATGGCCCCCTTATACCGTGGGGTAAAACATTACCATTTGAAATTGAGAACTCATTGCCACGTTTGCCGCTTGGCTCAGAGCCAACGGATGGTTCATGGCAAATTGTAAATGGTACACGTTTTAAATTTTTCGTTTTCTCTGCCTACTATGATCGTCGTAATGGCTCTAAGTTGGTACGCGTTATTGGTGCTACAAAAACAAGAGGTCCTGAACGGGTATGGTGTCGTTTTTGGTATGTGGCTAAGAATGTTACGTTTGCTGGGAAAATGGGCAGATCCAATATCAAGGAGAAATACAAATCGGTATCGGTGATGGCGAGAGTAAAGGTAATTAATAAAAAATTGTTAGAAAATATGTTTCCTTAAACAAGAAAAAGAATTGAAAAAGTACGAAATGAAAAAGTAAGAAATAAAAAAGTACCAAAATAAAAAAGTGCTAAAATATGTATCAAAATAAAGTAGAAAAATAGAAAAAAATTAAAACGTTATAGAAAGAGCTATTATAACAAAGAACTAGAAAGGTACTAAAGTTATTTATCAGTAAATAGAAAAGTACTAAATAAAAAAGTACCAAAATAAATATAGATAAAATATATAAAATAAAATAGAAAAGTACCAATAAATTATAGAAAAATTAACAAGCAATTTAAAAGATACCAATGTCATATACCAAGGCACTGCAGTCTGGTACCAAAGTAGTACTTAAAATAAAAATTACAAATAAACATATGCCAAAGAAGAAGTCATTGTAAAGACCATTATTATTGTTCAGAACAAAATTTTGAAAACAATTTTAAAGAAAGTACTTAAAAAAGTACTATTATTATAAAAGGTACTAAATTTTAATCTATAAAGGAGAAATACAAATCGGTATGGGCGATGACGAGGGTTAAGGTAATTAATATCAGATTTTTTAAAAATATGTGTCTTTAAACTAGAAGAAAGAAAAAAGTACGAAATAAAAAGTACCAAAATAGAAATCATTGCAATAATAATAGAAAAGTGCCAAAACATTATAGAGTGAGGTATTATAACAGAGAACTAGAAAGGTACCAAAGTCACTTATCAATAAACAAAAATATACGAAATAAAAAAGTACCAAAATCAAAATCATAAGAATAAAATAGAAAAAGTACCAAAATATAATATAAAGAGGTATTATAACAAAAACTGGAAAGTTACCAAAGTCATATATCAAGGCATTGTAGTTTGGTTCCAAAGTACTTAATACTAAAAATAAAAAGTAAAAAACCCTGCCAAGGAAGAAACATAACTAGTTTTTTAAAGTACTTAAAAAGTACCAAAGTTGCAAAAGGTACTAATTTTTAATACTAATAACGAAATTTTTATTTTTGAATATTTGGAATCTAAGCTTTTATTTGAGGGGCCAAAAATTTTTAAAAAGTACAAAATTTATAACAATTTAGTACCATTTTTCATAATTTACCAAAGTCATATATCAAGGCAGTGTAACCTGGTACCGATGTAAGTAATAAGTGCGCAAAATAAAAAAAAACACATGCCAAGGAAGATGTCATTGTAAAGGCCATTATTGTTCAGAAAAAACTGTTGAAACAATTTTTACAAAAAGTACTTCAAAAAGTACCATTGTTCCAAAGGTACTAATTTTTAATATTAATAACGACATTTTTATTTTAAGCTGTTTTTAATTTAAACTTTTATTGAAATAATTATTTAAGGTACCAAAAAGTACTATTTTTTCTTTAGAAAATAATTTAAAAGAATTTTTTACATAAAGTACTTAAAAAAGTACCATTGCTCCAAATATACTAATTTTAACGTTAATAACGAAAAAAGTACCATTTTTAAAAGGCACCAAATTTATAACAATTTGGTACCTTTTTTCCTTATTTTTAATAAATATCTGATTTTAATTTCGGTTCATTTTTAGGTCATTCGTGAAAATTGGAATTTAAAATACAGCGCCTGTTTCATTTTATGCCCTGTACGTCCGCCCGAATATGATGTGCCCGATTATGTTAGCATAGTGGCGCGCTTACGTGCTCCGCCTGGTAATATTTTGCAATTAAGAAATACCGATTGGGATGAGGATTTCGTAAAAGAACCCGTACTAAGCTCTACTAAAATTGAAGCACCCATAAAGGCTAAGGCTGAGCAAATAATACTCGATAAAGTGGTTATAAAGCCGGAGTTAGAGAAGGAAATGAAAGATGAAATTGCCATTTGTGTTAAACCATTTCATTTCGATTATGATCAATCCTTGTTCTTAATGGAGTTTCTGGAATTCTATGCTTTATTGGGTGTAACTCACTTTACCTTTTACAATCATACAGTGGGTGCACATGCCTCCTGTGTGCTAGAGCATTATATACGTGGTGATATACCGGGTAATTCAACGGCCCAGGATGTTTTTGATGTAAATGTAAATGCTAAGAAATACGAGGGTAGGTTTAGAATTTATATGGATTTGTGAAACAATTTTTTATTGTTTTAAAATTGGTTTTTGCTTAGACTCTCCGGCTGTATCGGCTATGCCACCGCCTAAGTTGCTGAAAAGTCCCAATTATCGTGCACCCTCAGTACAAATTTTACCCTGGAATTTACGCATGCGCTCGCAAAAGGAAATACGTACTGAGGGCTTGTTTGCCGCTTTAAATGATTGCTTGTATCGCACCATGTATCGTTATAAGTATTTGGCTTTGGTGGATTTGGATGAGTTCATAGTGCCACGTTTAAATGATACTTTACAGGAGTTGTTAAGGTAAGTAGAAAGTATTCTTTACATGGTACATTTTAATAATATTTTTCCGCCCTTTGCAGCTCTTTAAATTCACGTTTTCGCAATCGCAATTTGGGGGCCTATTCATTTCAAAATGCTTTCTTTTATTTGCAATTTGCTGATGATCCCCTGTCTTCCCAAGCAATACCGGGTGAAGATTTGGACATAACCAAACTGAGAGCGGCATTGGTGACCCAGAGAAAAACAAGAAGGTATGTACACAAGCCTAGAAATAGAGCACGACTTGTTTCATTTATAATTCATCTTCACCAGACGTTTTAAACTGCATCCACAAAAGCAACGTTCCAAGTATATATGCAAGCCAGAGGATGTTATAGAGGCTGGCAATCATTTCGTTTGGGAATATTCACCAGGCAAGGGATCTTTAAATGTGCCACCCAATGATGCCATATTACAACATTATAGGGTAAGTCTGAGACTTTTAATTGCAGAAATACCCAACGTATCTTACTTGTATTTATTTTCCACAAGGTTTGTGAATTTGGTGGCAATGATTGCATTAAGGCTCCCTCAATGGTGGATCGTACGGCCACGAAATATGCCAATCGCTTGGTTGAACGTGTCTATAGCGTTTATCAGCATTTGAAGGACAAGTGTAACTTGCCACCGTTGCCCGCCGTACCGAAACCACCACCATTGCCGAGAATGGAAATGAAACCGATCATTAGAAAGGTAACAAATGATAAGAATAAAATGCAAAATGATGATAAAATTAAACGTACAGCAGATAAAAGCATTGATAAATTGGTAAAAGACAACGAAATATTGAAAGATAAGAAAATTATTAAAAAGAAAACAACAACAGCAACAACGACGCTAACAAAAATTCATTTAATGAATGATATGGCCTCCAATAAAAGCCATCTAACGACGAAAGCAAATCGTACAACGATAACAAGCATTAGAAATAATGTTGCAATTAATGGCAGTAGTAGCAGCAGCGGCATTAGTACAAGCAGCAGTAGTAGTAGCTCATCTTCCTCAACTACTGCTTCTTCGTCAGTATATTCAAGTATTAGTACCACCTCAACAACTACTACGACTACTACTAGTCCAAGAACGCCAACCAGAACAACCACAACGAAAGAACCCTTAACCACAACGTTAGCGAATCCATTTTTAATGAAGAAACCCCATAAAGTGGTGGTATTTTTCATAGACGATAAAGGCCAATCTAGGGCACGTTTAGAATATCACTAAAAAGCCAATGGATTGAAAAAAGGCGGTGTGTAATGAGGAAGGAAAATCAAAAAAAAAAATACAAATTAATGCTCAAGAAATGTTATTTTCAAAAAAAAAAAATAATTTTTAAGCAATAATTTAGTATGGCAAGCCCATAAAGGAAAACCAAAAATAATATTTTAAACCATAATTTTTGTCTAAATAGCACTAGAACTACGATATATAACCAGCAGATTATATGCAGAACGTTTATAAAGTTTCGAAATGTGGTAAATTCTATAATGAGAATGTTGCCAAAGTTACAAAAAAGTATACATTTTTATGCAGAATGTCTGAATGGATTTCAATTGAATCAAGTTCGCACTGCGTCTTTCAAGTAGAAATATTTGCGGCAGCTGATCCAACCTCTGCAATGTGTTATCTTAAGTTATCTTCGTTGACAGTTAGACTATCTTGAAAGCGATTATGTCGGTCTGGTAAAACTAATGACTGGTTCGAGATTGAGAGCATTGCATGTGAGCCCTTGCATCAGATCGTATCTGTCCTTGTTGAATTCCAAAACATTGTGTCATATCTGGAAACGAGATGGCGAATGTCCTTTCTAGGTTGGTTCGCACATTCTGTGGACGACTTGATAATTGGTATTAACCCTGCAATCTAATACTTCTTTGGATAAATTAGAAGCTGCATCAAAAGAAAGCAACGTTATGAGGTATATTGGGGTATTGCGTGTCCATTGGCCTTTGGATCAGATTGTATCTATCTTTGTTGGGTCTCAAAAACCTTGAAACGAAATGACGGATTCCCTTACTGAATTGGTTTCACATTATGCGGGCGACTTGGGGATTGATCATAATCCCCTAATCTAATACCCCTATTGACTAATTGGAAGATGGGATATTGCTTATCCATTGGCTTCCTCTTGGTAAAGGTGGAACAGTCTTAGTGTTGGGGCTAGTTAAAATTAGCGAGGCACTGTTGACTAAGTTTCTTAAGTTTCTTTCTAAAATTATCATTGCCTTGCCGCAAGCATAGTTCACAGACCATAAACCCCAAGATATTTGTGAGGTTTATATACCTCCAAGCAATTTGAATCATTAGTTATCGTAGTTGTTTATAACATATTTGGAGGCAATTACTTATCTTGTATTGAAATGAGAGCCACAGTGTTTCTTCATTTTTAATTTTTTTGGAAGTATGTGTCCACAGAATTTTCAAGTCGGGCATCTATCAAGCCGAAGATAATTTGTGTACGAGTATTGGACACTATTGAAGTCGCCGTAGTCTAGTATTATGAACAAATATTTCTCCGGCGCTTTGCTCCCAGCAGTCTTATGGAAAAAGATTTTCGAGTAAATACAATTGCAGCAAGACCTTGGATATACACACAGTTACTAAAGTATATGTACATACGGTTGAACAGTTGTAGTTTCCTCGATTTTAAGACGGTCTTTTGCATTGGTTAAAAAGTTTCTGAAATTGAACTGAATTGTGGCCCTGCATAGGCCCACAAAAGTATACTTCCGATTCACAAATTTCACAAATTTCAGAACCAATGCAAAAGACCGTCTTAAAATCGAGGAAAGTTGTCAGACAATTATAAAGATTTTCAACGAAAACGGATTGGTTAAAAAATTTCTGAAATTTGTTAAATTTAGTGGGCCTGTGCAGGCAGGAAAGTTGTCAGACAATTATAATGATTTCCAACGAAAACGGATTGGTTAAAAAATTTCTGAAATTTGTTAACCGTATGTATACTTTTGTGGCTGAGTGTATTTTGTAAGAGTTGCCGTTCTTCGAGATTCTAAATGCTTTTTGAGACATATTGTGCACTTTCTAAGACTGATTTTGTTGATTATGTTGAAGATGGCTTTACTAAGGTTTGAACATAGGTCATAAGCCAACACATTACGTACTATTTTACTAAAGGACCGATTGATAAATTAACACACACGACTTGGGTGGCGTGTAAAGGTAGGTTGTACTCCTGACTAAGCAATCTGTTCTGCTGTCATTCCCTACGTGAGTTTCTTTTTCCAGTTACCAAAATCAATAATGAAGTCGTCGTAGTCCAAAACCCTGAGGCCACACATCTCGTACAAAAACTAAATATGAAAAAATACTTCTTCGGAGACTTCCTCCCTCAGCTGATTTCTGGCAAAAGTTATAAGGGAAAATAAAATTGCTATGAAAAGTATTTCAAAAAATTCTGTCCTTCGGAGTCGACTTTAAACTGTAGCTCCAGCCGCTCATGTATAAAGTTAACACACACAACATAAGCAGTGTAAGAAGCTAGGTCGTAATCTTAACTGAATTGTTATAAAAAGTCGTTAAGTAAAGGCTCAGTCTTAAGAGATCTCTTTGTTTACTAGATTATTGTAGTATTTTCCACGCCGAAGTAATAAATAAAAGAGTAATGGATTGTGATCAGCAGATTTCTAGCAGAAACTCTTGCAGTAAATAAAATTGCCATGTAAGGTTTCTCAAAAATGTATTGTTCGGAGTCGACTTTAAACTCATGTATAAAATTAACGCACACAATATTAGTGGTGTGGGAAGCTAGGTCGTAATTCTGCCTGAAGGGCTGTAGTGACCAGTTATGTATGTATGTAAAATCAATAATGTGTCGAATGTTTTGTAGATTGGCTAGTAAATTCGTTAAAAACATAAAACCTTCAGGTGTAATAAGGCGTGATTTGTAGAAGATGTCTTTGATATTGTATTCACTTCCTGCTGGAAAACCTGGCCCTCGAGTTTTATAGAAACTTCTGTGTTGTTTCTTTGTAATAGAATAATCAGGAGGCGAAAAAAATCGAAGGTGCGACAAAACTTTATTAAAAATTTCACTGCAGATGTTAGCTCTTAAGACTTTAAAGAGTTTGAATTGTGTTGTAATTAATCAGGATGTATATTCGTGTATTTGCCTAGAAGCGTCATATATACAGTAAAAGAAAAAATTTTAATTTTTAAATTTCAGACTTTTTTCTTGCCAACAATTTCTATGTTATATTTTTTCGTATTAGGCTTTGCTCTTGAAACATTCTTCTTAGTAAGTGTCTTAAACATATACCGGTGTATGTAGAGTTTTTTCTTTGACTGTAGTTCTTGAGGCTTTAACACGTTAATCGCCACGATAAATTCAGGAAAATTTTTACATGGTAACTTTATTAGATAATTTAGTTAAAAATGTATCAAGGAAACTTACTGTATCAGAGAAAATTTTTTTTTTGCCAAAATTCCCGAAAAACTATTTTTTATGTCACACATATATAAGTGACATGTCCCTATATTAAAACTTTTTTTCTCGATAAGCCGTGTCAGTCTTATATGTCTGAAGCATTGAAACAAAATACAACAAATATTAACCTGTTGATTTGAACACAGCGTCGTTAGCGTCGGACATCTGTGATTGATGTGGCCTTCTACCAAATCGCGTACGTCAGATATATATGTCTGACATGGCTCATGTAGAACTTCTTAGCGTCTGAAATGTCGATTAACTGTTAAAGAGTTTGTGCTGTGCTGAAATTATATTCATGTATCTTCATTTATTTGTTACAAAATGTTTTTCAATCTGCTGGTTAAATTCAATTCAAGAAAACGAAAAAAAAACAGAAAATAATAGCCTAACATATCAAATTACAAAGAAAGTTTAAATAAATATTTAAAATAAATAATAAATAATAAATAATGTTTTAAAAATGCACGCTAACAATAGTATACATTTTTTTGTTTTTAAACTAGACAAATGCTTTTTAAGCCAAGATAATTAACAAAAAGATAAAGAACCTTTATGAATACATTTTTAATAAACGTCATTTTTTTATTCTCATATACGTACACATATGTATACATATAAATAAATATATTTTATACATTAAATATTATCATTATGATTATAAAAAAAATTATAAAATTAAAGAACAAAAAGTATTCCTTCATAAAATGAAATTCATTGTGAGTCCTCTTTATAAGTCCCTATTAAAATATATTTCGAAAGTTGTGTTCAAAATCATTCCTTAAATTATTATTAAAAAACAAAAACAAAAAAATTAAATTAAATAAAAAAGTATTTAAAAAACAATAACAAAATCCTATTCTAAATTATACTCGTAAATGTAATAATTTTAAGGCTTCGTAAGGTTAGTTATTAGTTATGTAAACTATTAGTTTAGTTCTATAGACTAAAATAAATACATACTTATACTGTATGTATTTGTTGTATATATAATTAATCTCGATATACTACACAAACAATACTAAATATGAATTCTAATAAAAATATATATTTTTCTTGATACAAAAACAACAAAAAAAATTAACAAAAAAATAAAATAAATAAAAAAAATTTAAAAACAAAACAACGCTACAACCTGATACTTAAAAAAGAAAAAATATTTTAAAAGAATTTCTGTGAACAAAATCATAAATTAATGAATTAATTAATTAAACAATTAAGTACATATGTATTGTATAATACAGGAAAGAAAATGTTTACGATTTTAATTTATTTTTCTATATTCTGTAAATAATACAACAACATTTTAAATTGTGCTTTTTAGTAGCTCTTATTATTATAGTTATTAAATAATTACTGAAAATTATAAATAATTTATAAATAAATAACAACAACAAAACAAAAATAACAAAAAAAAATTAAAACAAATTACAAATAAATTGAAATCGATGTTTATAAAGGCATACGAAAGATAATTCATTAAAAATTCTTACAAAATTTTGTTTCATTTAATCACACATTTAAAGTAGTATAAGGGGGCGTGGCAGTTTTGTTGAAATCAAACATCAAATGAACTCACATAGCAGCGCGTTAAGACGCCAGAGAAGCAATGCTGTACAGTAATCCTTCGATTTACGTCGCCTCGATTAACGTTGTTTCGATTTACGTCGTCAAATTTTTTGTTCCCTCTAACTTCAATTTGTGTCGTCATTCGATTTACGTCGCCTTTTTTGGAAGCAACTGCGACGTAAATCGAGGGATTATGTAATGCTATCTGACAAGTTATGATTAACCAGTCGAAGCAATTATAACCAGCGCTTATAATTACAGCATCACCCCTTACGAAGACCAGACTGTAAGTTTATGTATGTCATGTGCAGCGGTCAACGAACTTACTAGACAATCGACAAAACATTCGACACGTTATTAATTTTGGAGGAACTAAAAATATCTCTAGAGATTGAGTCTAAGTAGAGACTTTACTGAATTTTTCTTCTGAACCCATACCTACATACATAACTGGTCATTGCAGCCCTTCAGTCTGGATTACGACCTAGCTTCTTACACAACTTATGTTGTGTGTTTTAATTTTATCCAAAAGTGGCGGAACCTATAGTTTTAAAGACGACTCCGAACTATAGATTTCTTTTGAAAAACTTTTCATTTCTAATTTTTATTTTTCTCAGAGTTTTTGCCAGAAATCTGCTGAGAGGAAGTCGCCGAAAAAATATTTTTTTATGTTTCGTTTTTTTGGAGATGTCTGACCTAGGGTTTGAAAAGTGGCCTCATGTCTAATAAGCCTACACATTACCTTAGAGACTGCGGAGACTTAAATGTTTTATAATATATACGCCAAAATGTTGTAATTCATTGAAGGAAAACTATGCGTTATATTGCGTTTATATGCGTTATCATGCGTCACATTGCGTACATGACTAATTTGTGATCTGAACTATTTCTTTAGTCTTGGTAGCGAAAGCTACAAATTAATGCATAGTAATGCGTCATGAAGCGTTTGCTTGGCTAATATTTTCTAACTGTTAGAAACATTTATTTATTTATTAATTACAATACAATAACAAATTATATTTAATTATATACGAGCTGAGTAACTTTGACCATATGCTCGGTATAGTGTCACAGACCAGACTCTCTGGTGGGAATCGAATTCACGACCGTCACGCTAATATTCTAGCAAAATACCCACTAGTCTACCAGGGCACCCTGTTAGAAACATAATTACAAAATTAACGGAACTAATTGCGATCTTTCCGATTAGGATTAGAATGGAAAGGTGAATCCTATTTTAACTGGGAATTTGTGGCAGTAGTTAGGAAGATCACATTGCGAAGATGCTAGCTTATAAACCGTTGATGAGGCCCTCATCTTTCTGTAGGAGTAGGAAAAGTGCTTCGGAAAAAGTGGACGCTCTTGGGTTGGAGACAATCTGCACTTTTGTTGGTTAACAATAAGAAGTTACTTGAGTTATGCCTCAGACTATCAAGAAGTAGCCTGAAGATAGTGTCTGAGGACACAACTCGGCGCTGAACTATCTTCAGTGCAAGCAAATACCTTATTATCTGAGGGATCAAGTAAAGTAAGAAAGGAGTGAAGAGAGAACCCAGCTTTACCTAATGCCTCTGGCACTGTGTAGCCCCTCAAGATAGATGATAATGGTTGGTATTAGCATTTAGCCTACAATGGCATTGTGTAACCAGACGGAATTGCGTTCAGTAAAACTTGATAAGCAGCCAGAGGCAAAGTGGTACCGCGTGTATTTTACGGTGATTAGTTTTTCCCAACAAACAGTTTGCATATAGAAGTCTAGTCGGTATAAATGTTTTCTTAAGCCTACAATGGCCATTTAGCAAGGTGATCTGACGTCAGACTGAAATCTTTTCCTGTTCAAGTTCATCAACCGATTCTTATTTACCACCCATGTTGTGTGTGTTAATTTTATCGCTGAATGTCAAGAGCTAGAGTTCAATGTTAGCTTCGAACGACAATTTCTTGAGAAATTGTGTTAATTTTATACTCTCAGAGTTTTGGCCAGAAGGCAAGAGGTTATTTTTTGCAATTCCAGCTTTTTACGTACACTCTTTCACTTAATTCTGACCTAATGGTGACTTCAAAGATGTCTGCCATCAGCAAAATATAATTTCGATTATTGAATGAATCTAGTATTGCTAGATTGCCGTACAACAAAATATTGAAAACAAGAGGAAGCAACCGTGAGCAGGGACCGAAAATAACTGTTATTTTTGAATTTTTGATTAAAAAAAGCAACCGCAAGGAAATGTCGGAGAACAAAACCGAGTATACCATTTTGATTGTCTTGGACCAAATTTTTATAAAATGCGATGCTTTTTAAAAACATGATTTTTATTTTTTAGAAAAAAAATAATAGTTATTTTTTGATTTTTATTTTTTCGAGCAGAAATAAAAGTTATTTTTTGACTTTTATTTTTAAGAGCAGAAATAAAAGTTATTTTTTGACTTTTATTTTTTCGAGCAAAAATATCAGTTATTTTTGACTTTTATTTTTTCGAGTAGAAATAAAAGTTATTTTTTGACTTTTATTTTTAAGAGCAGGAATAAAAGTTATTTTTTGACTTTTATTTTTTCGAGCAGAAATAAAAGTTATTTCGGTTTTTTCAAACCCTATTACACAAAGATTAGTGTTTAATATACCCAAAACTTAATTCTAATAATTTTCTAACATAAATTACTTTAATTTTTTTAAAGAATTTTTTAATAAATATTATGAATTCATCATGAATTAAAACAAAAATAACTTTTATTTCTGCTCAAAAAAGTAAAAGTCAAAACATAACTTTTATTTCTGCTGGAAAAAATAAAAGTTAAAAAAAAAACTTTTATTTCTGCTCGCAAAAATAAAAGTAAAAAATAACTGTTATTTTTGCTCGAAAAAATAAAAGTTGAAAAATAACTTTTATTTCTGCTCTTAAAAATAAAAGTCAAAAAATAACTTTTATTACTGCTCGAAAAAATAAAAGTCAAAACATAACTTTTATTTCTGCTCGAAAAAATAAAAGTCAAAACATAACTTTTATTTTCTGACTTTTACGATAAAAGTTATAACAGTTACGGTCCCTGACCGTGAGGCAACGGTTTAAATAACAAAATATTTCTATGGCGACTTCCTCTCAGCAGATTTCTGGTAATAATTCTGAGAATAAATAAAATTGCCATGAAAAGTTGCTTAAAAAATTTGTCGTTTGGAGTCTATTTTAAATTATAGGTCCTGCCGCTCATGTTTTAAATAACATAAGTGGTGTGAGAAGCTAAGTCGTAAACCTGACTGAAGGATTGTAGTGACCAATTGTCGATGTAAAATAGATATCAATACCACAAATTTTCCTTGGACTAAATCCATCTATTTACTGCCATCTCATGGCTTTAATGTTAATTTTTCGACACACTTCTATTCTAGCCATAATCTGTAGAGTTTTGCCGAAATATTTTCGAAATATTTTTGTAATCATCATCATTTATCCCTTCAAGGCTTTATTTTTAGGGGTTATTATTAAAGAAAAAGCTTTTGCAGTTTTATAACACTTTAAATAGTCTTACAATTAAAGTAGTACAGTTTTTTTGTTTTTGAATAAACATTTTCTCCAAGGATGATTTATAACACTTAAGTTCATTACTTTATTATAGCATTGGGCTTGTGAATAACCAATTGATTTAAAAACTTTACGACGAAAATTAGACCAGAGTTTGTGTAATAAAAGTATCAGCATCAATAAGTTTTTGTATAAGCAACGTTTTTCAGGTGTAAATATAAACGAAATTAAGCTTAGGAGCCCTAGGCCATGAGTGAAATTAATCATATCCCATCTGAACTATACCTCGAGCAGGGACTTTGCACCAGAATTCTAAAGATAAGCATTTTAACCTGCAGAGCTCCGGGAATTCTATGGAAGCCTATACAGATGCTTGGAAACTTGAGAATAAGGTCGATTGATGGATTTTCTTGATTGAACTTAGGACATCTCTCCACTTCCCTGACTAGGTTACGTTAGGTTAGGTTTGAACACGTATACTTGTCATTGGGACAAGTACAATACCCAGAGGTTAAAATGACTCATTGTAATAAGAATAGTAAAAAAGATAGGGAGATTGGAAAAGGAAAAGGGGTAGAAAAGGAAGAATAAGAAGACAGAAGAAAAACAAATGGATTCCCTGCTGACTATTACAGTGCAGAGTGAGTATTGTGCTGTAGAATTCATACTGAGTACGGCATCTCCTACTAATTGCGTTTCTATCTTCTGTGGTAGCCAAGACCTAGACGGATCTCTTTTGGGCGCAATGTTCAGGTTTAAACTGTTTGGCATCTTATATGGCAAGCCTCTAGTAATTGTGCGATTGATAAATCTGCTAGAGGAGGCCTAGCAGACCGAATGACAATTCACATTTGAAAATAGAAACATATACTCAGCGCCCAAAAGTGAGTAAACACCACTGAAATAATTCATTTTCTTAGGATAGCGAGAAAAGTAAATGAGAATAGTCGAATAAATTTCCAAAAATAAAAACGTTTATTTATTACTTATAAAATGTTAAAACAAAAACAACAATTCATGATAAAGTAACTTTTTTATACTTAAGAACAAAACTGTTTTATACTTAAGAACAAAAGTGTTAACTCACTTAAGGCGCTCACTGTATCTTACGTTTGTTAGACTGTCCATTCGACAAGGGCTGCCAATTTAAGAGCTGCTGACGAATCTAAAGGCGAGGAAGAATCTTTTGTTGTTGCCAGATTCGTCTGGCATAATTGGTCGGTCATATCTAGTGTAACTGTTTGCCATCCATGCCGAGAGTATTCAATTGCCTGCGAATGACTACCACACTGTATTGTCCTGCGGAAAGTATTGTTTATTTTATTTGCTAGTGTTCGCTAGTGTTTACCCCAAATTGGGTAACACAATGAGGCGTATGGCCACCGAGTGAACTTGCCTGTGAACGGCAAGCTACCCGTTAACCTAACCTAAACGAACGGAGCTACCGTTACTTCATTTACGATCGAACGCTAAGTAAATAGAAGTTACAGGCCTGTTTTCAGCACGATTATATTGTGAAAGCCTAATGCTGATTGTCTAGACAGTTTAATTTTCAGTTGGCTCTGACGCATCGCTTCATGTGGTATATCAACGGGTTGCTATGCGTACTCTAATGAGCATTGAATTTAATTGTGATTCTATGGCTTTATAAGTGATTATGCTTCATTTGATTTAAAAATTATTCTGAGCCTTTCACTCTACTTTCACTTAAATTATTGCAAAAAATTTAATTACATTCCATTACATTTTTATCCCTTTTTTTCTGGTGCATTATAATGACCCAGATTTGCTGTTATTCCTGCTCTTCCTTCAAAATTTTATTTTTCCGAACTTTATGAAATGAAAATATAAACAAAAATTTTAGTTCGAGCAGCAGCAGCAGCTTAGCAGAGTATTAACACAAATTTCATTTCATTTCATTTTCTTTCATTTATTTCCATTGTCTAAAAAAATATTTTCCTTTCTTTCCTCTCACATTTCTCTCCTCTCTCTCTGTATAGCCTGGCATGCACGACATTTGCATTCAATTCAAAATTTCAAACACCATAGAATAGTTTCGCAAGAGGAAAGAGAACAGGCATTACAGGCGAAAGTAAGGGAGTATTATACCCATAGAGGAGCTGGTTGGGTTAGTATTCCGGCAACTATAGTTTTTGGTTTAAATTTTATAAACATTTCTTATGCTTTTTTTTCTGTTCGATTTCTTTTTAGTAAAATCAGAAAAAAAACGAAGCAATAGAGGGAAATAATTTTCGTATTTTCTTCTCGAAACATATTTTTTGTATTTGTTTTTTTTTTTCTGCCTTCATCCTTATGTTGCTGTGCATGTGCTTACAGATTATGTCCTTCAAAATGCACATTCTTTGCATGTTCCATAGTTGCAGCTGCAGTATACTACCACTATTCATGCAATTGCTTGAATGTTTGTGTGCGTGTCTGTGTGTGTGTGCTTTTTGCTTAACACTCTATTCCTATTATGTCTTGAGTCCTGACAGTACACAGTTCTTATGCTAAAGGCCAATGTGGCACAGAGAGTATGAAAGTTAAAAAAAAAATTAAAAGAAAAAAATATCGAAAATAAGTATTTAATCTGAAAAACATTTTTCGATTGAATAGGAATTTCTGTTTTTTTGTTTTCACTTTTTATTAAAAATCGTTTCTTTTTTTTCAGTTCAATTGCAATATAAAAAGCTGGTGAGACTTTTAAGGGGATGAGAACGAATTAAATGTGCCTTTAAGGTGAATTTAAGAAGATTTACAGATTTTAATGGAAATCGTAAAGAAAAAAATTCCTTTAAAATTTCGATATTTTTTTCGATAAACTTTTCGGAAAATTTCGATAATGTTTTCGATAAGTTTTTCGATAATTTTTTCGATAAAATTTCTATAATTTTTTTTGATAAAATTTCGATAATTTTTTTTATAAAATTTCGTTAATTTTTTCGATAAAAATTTCGATAATTTTTTTGGAGTCCTACTATGAAATGTAAGAAAAATTTAAAGGAGGTGTTTTAAGCGGACAGATCAAGTTGTTATAACTGGCAAGACATAACAATGCTTCTGGTAGTGATGAAACTAATAATGAGAATTTAACTTACGTACTAATTTCCGTTACAAACTTTTAGTCAGGATTACAACCTAGCTTTGGGCACCACCCATGTCTTGTGTGTTAATTTTATTCATGAGTGACGGAACCTACAGTTTAAAAGACGATTCCGAACAACAGATTTAAGAAGCTTTTTCTTGGCAATCAGTTACTCTCAGAGTTTTTGCCAGAAAGATGCTGAGAGCAGACTTTTTTCGAGATATCATTGCTGAGGTGTAAACCCACGAGTTCTCGTCTAGCAAGCCAACACACTACACACTAGACTACAATGAGTTCAAATTGAGAAATTTATTGCATCAATATTGATGAACGTAATGGAAAAATTAGGTTCGAACATATAGGATTTGATATGATAGTCGCCGTAGTCTAGTAGATATTGTGTTGGCTTATTAGACGTAAGGCCACGGTACAATCCCCAGGTCAGACAACAACAACAGACGAAAATATAAAAAAATATTTGTTTGGCGACTTCCGCTCAGCAGATTTCTTTCAAAAACTCGGAAAGTAATTAAAAATTGCCATGAATATTTTCTCAAAGGTAAATCCCGCCACTCATGTTTAAAATTAACGCACACAACATAAGTAGTGTGAGAAGCTAGGTCATAATGACGACTAAAGGGTTGTAATGTATGTATGCATGCGTGGCATGTATCCACCATGGCTACGAGTTACATGGTCCATTCGATCAGAGCGGACCAACTTTAACTATTTTTTATCGGTTTTTTCTTTTAAACCCGTTTGATGTAAATGGTGGCTTAAATAGTTGATTAATTTTTGGAAACAAATTAATCAGTATGGCTTAACAGCGGTCACAGTTCACCGTAGCGGCAACTTCTTGCTCGACAGATATAAAAACTGACGTTGCCGCCAGCGTTTAAACGCCAAATCAATCAAATCAATTTCAATGGATGAAGTCGCCGCGATATCGTAGTAAGTGTCTTCGCTTAGTAGATGAAAGCCTGTTGGTTAAATCCAGCTCAGTCATTTGGAACACACCGAAATATGAAAAAGTATTTCATCCTCTCAGCAGTATTCTGAGAAAACTCAGAGTCGCTGTTAATCTTTAGATCCCGCCACTCATGAGCAAAATTAATACACTCAACATAGGTGGTGTTAGAAGCTAGATTGTAATCCTGAATAAAGTGTTGTAATGACCAGTTAAGTAAGTAATGGTGTTTCGTTGATGGCTTAAGGCTTGCTTCCAATTATAGCAATTATGGCAGGATAAATTTTAAAGCTTTTCTGAAAGCTAAAAAATCACTTTCGGCGACTTTTTCTCAGCAATATTCAGACAAAACTCAGAGTCGACGTTAGAATTTAGGTACATACATAGATGGTATAAGAAGCTAATACTGACTAAACGATATTCATTTGGTTTTTTATTGGAACCCAAAGTAGGCGATAAAAATGGACAGAAAGGTGACATAGAGTATTCTGGAACAGTGAGAATGCAGAAGAAAGTATATCTGATGGGAAGAAAATCATGAGTACCTATTTTAAAACGTAGAACCAGTAAACTTGTTACACTCTGTCTTACATGTATATCTGAATCATGCGGATAGGGCTTAAAAATGATTCAACAGTTTTTATGCCATTTTCCAGCCTGTGTTACTCGTGAGCCCAATATTTTAGGGAGTATACTACACCGGACATAACCAGGAACCATGCGAAGAGATCAGCAAAATGATGCATCAGGTTTTATTCCATTTCCCAGCCTTTATGACTCGTGACCGCAATATTTTAGGGAGGATACTACACCGGACATAGCTCATCTCAAAAAAATTGACTGGAAGAAGTAAAATGAAATTTACAAGGAACACAGATTTCTTATATTGCCTCTAGGAAATTTGGTTAGTAACCCTAAATGCTAGACAAGAAACGTTGAGCCTCTATGATTCATTTTACTTACCTACCTACCATAGATGTCGGAGTCGATTCCCAATGTATACTATACTCTTTGGTATTGCAAAATATTGTTTGTGTGCCTAAAATGGCTTTAAAACATTTCAAAAGCATTTGAAATGTAAAGTCTGTTATTTTCAGTTCCTTTTCAAATTTTTTTTTTGATTTTCACAAATTTGGTAAATAATAATTGAGGTTTGAGGTTTGAGGTTTTCGGTTTTCTATTTCTATTTTCATTTCTATTTTCTCTTTTAGGATTTAACTAAAAATGCTTTTTATAATCAAAATATTTTCGCATACAAAAATTCATTCGTGCCATTTAACATCCAAAAATCTATGGAAATTAATGCCTTGCAAAAAGGGAAACCAAAAAATAATATAAAACCAACCCCCCAACAGTTTAATACTTTTGCAACAGCAACTACATCATCATTATGATGATCATTTTAATAATGGTCCTTAACATTATAGGAAAGGATTTGCATGTTTCAAATTAAATTACGTTTTAAAGAAGAGAACTCGAATAGAAGAAAAAAGAAGAAAAAAAATTACGAACTAACCAACCAGTAGACAGACAAATTGACTGACACTTCTTGGTAAAGAGAAGTGAAATGAAAAATTATTTTCGTTTTTCTTCTTTTCATTTTCATTTTCATTTTAAGACCAAAACACTACAACACAAACAATTCTAACTGTGCTTGCAATCTATTTAACAGATCATGTTGCAATTTTGGTTTGAAATTTTTTTGTTCTCCCCATATGCCTTTGCCACCCCCTACCCACATTAATTCTGCTTCCTAATGCTGTAATTCGTGTTTAAGGCTTCTGTTCCCATAACAGCTGCTGCAATTGTTACTCCAAGCAGTGAAAAAACTGTTGGAACAAAATTCAGAAGAAAAATTTGTGTCACACTATTTGAACACTGAAGTTCAATTTCATTTTTGTAGACAAATAAAAAGGCACCCAACATTCTGGGTGATGTTAACATTACGAAATATGCAAAATATGTCAGTCTATGTACTTGAAGTAAAACAGAAGAATCCTGTTTAAATTGTTTTTAGTTGAACAGTTTTCTCTTCTTATTATTCTTTTGGCTTAAGGAACTGGTCAGTTTGTTGTGTAGAAGTTGTTTAAAATTTTTATTTAAAAACTAAAAATAATTGTAAGTCAGTATTTTAAAATGAGTGATGCATATCTTAAAGGGTTTAAAATAATCAATAGGGGAAATGACGTCATCAGAAAAGAAAATTAGAACATTTGAAAGAAAAAGGGATATTCTAATAGAAAAAATACTGGAATACTAAAACGTTTACAATGGGTTATTTCGACTTTTAGGTATTGCACTTGTTCCAATAACAAATACACGTCCTTAAACCTAACCTAACAACGTTTTAAAAAGGAAAAGCTATGGAATTAAAGTTCCAAGGAAATTTGACATGACACACTAAGTTTATGCTGACGAGAGATAGAAATAAACTTGACCTTCTAATTACTACGTAATCTATCGTGCATGTTTTAAATCAATGAAGAAAAACTAATGCCAGCCTTAGCCACGATTTACTGAGAAACGCAGAGACGAGAAATAGAGAAAGAACTTGATCTTCCAGTTACTACTGAATCTGTTGCTCTTGGTTTAAATCGATGGAAAAAATAAAGCCAGCCTAAGCCACGATTCACTGAGAAACATATGTACATGTCATGAAGCGACATTGTACGCTTTAAGCGAAATTTTGGTGTAGAAAGTGTTATTGGTTGGGGACATCATATCTCATCTTATCACTTCAAGCTTCCTGCTGGCTTTATTACTCACCAGAACGAATTCGGGTATATATTTGGAACTTCCGGAAGATTAGGTTAGGTTAGGTTAGCATGGTAGCCTTAATTTATCAAAAAGCTCACTTGAGCACGCATAGCGGGCCGTTGTGATGCCACAGGTGAACGCAGCCTCTGCACTGACCAAATTACTCCGATCCAGCGTGGGGTTGTCGTGCTTTTTGGAAAATGTGCAGTCCTTGCGCTGACCAACACATTTTCCAAAAAGCACGACTACCCCACGCTGGAAAACCAGCCAGAAAGTTTGATAAACGAGGCTATGTCCTTGATATCAATGGACGATAGCTCCGTCAGGCTGACAAGGGTTGGAGAGCCAAATAACCTATATCTGCACCCCGCAAGGGATGGGCATTGGCAGAGGAAGTGGATGACAGTCTCCTCCTCCTCAGCGGATCAGCATCCACGGCAGAAGTCGTTAAATGGGAGTCGCATTCTTTCCCATAACACAGTGGCCTGTAAGCATGGCCACTGTCATCGAGATGATATTACGGCCAAGTCGAAGTAACTGGTTGGTACGCCTCCCATCCATTGTGGGCCAAGTGAGCCTAGCGATGGAGCAGGATTCCTCATTGATCCATTACCGGTTGGCATCCCGGGAGAATTTCCGCACAATAGCCAGTTTGAACGAGGTAAGTGGCATTCCCAACTTGATTGAGGAAGATTACTTCCGGAAGATATCTGACCAATAAATTTTACGAAAACTGTGAATATCAATATATTTTCAACAAGATGGCGGACTGTACAAATTCCTTATAAAAGTAATAAATGGTTTTCTTCCAAAAGAGCTGATACATTGCCGCGCGTTTTACACAGTCGATTGCAATCTCATCGAGAACTTATGAAGAATCCTTACAGCTACATTGTAATTGTTGTAATTGTCTACCTACCAGATTACGGCGGCTTCAGCACTTTCACCACAGTGAAATCGTTAACAAACAGAATTGCAGTATTTGGGCAAAAAAGAATCCACGAGTGATTGTGGAAAAGCCAATACATCTGCGAAGAGTATTTGAAACGTTTTATGTGCTAGCGACGTCGTTGGGCCGTACTTTTTCGGAAATAAGGTCGGTTGAGCAGTTACCTTGAATTGAACTTATTGTGACCGGACGATGTGTGAATCAGAAATCAGCAATGAATCGCTTTTTCGCTACTCATAAGCACTCATGAAATTTTGAATATAAGTGAGCCAACAATATTGCACCCAGTAAAACGTTGATTTATAAGTATGAGTACAATGAGTATGAGTACAATGTTGACATCGAACTCATACCATTCGAAATATGTTTGATTCATACGCTTACTCATTCAGATTCATAAATTTAGTAAAATACTTATAATACTCATAAATGGTTCAAGTGATTCGAATCATTCATCAAAATTTACAGTCTTGGTTGTTGTTGCATTTGCAAAAAAGAAGAAAGAAAAAGATAAGGACAGCAAGCAAAGCAAACACACAACCTTCTAGCGAGTATTGTAGTGTTCATACGCGAATCATACTTATTTTGTGATTCGTGTATACGATGAGCCATGGAGGGTCGAAATCAATAACATCATGCGTATTATTAAGTATGAGTACCATGAGTACTTCAAACTTTGAATATGAGTAGTATGAGTATGATATTAAAATAAGTATGAATGCGTATTAGTATAAGAAATTATAAATATGATTCGAATCTACTCATTTTTTTGAATACTCATTGCTGATCTCTGGTGTGAAACCAACAGGATGATGGCACTTTACCATGTAGTCCGAAAATAGCATCTTGAGTTTATCACATGTTTTAATCTCTCCAGAGTTCTCTTAATAGTTTCTTGGTGGTAGAATCTGATTTTCTTCAGAAAATTCGTTTCAAATATACCGTAAGAAAAGGGTGTTTTAGGTCGGGCAGTAATCTAATATAAAAATAAATAAAAAGATTCCATATAGTCGCCGTAGTCTAGTAGGCAGTGTGATGGCTTATTAGACATGAGGACACGGATCAAACTCCAGGTCGGATATCTCCAACGAAATGAAATACAAAAATATTTCCTCCGGCTCGTTCCTCTCAGTAGTTTACTGGCAAAAAGGTGAGATTAAATAAATTTGCCATGAAAAGTTTCTCAAAAATCCTGGAGCTCGAAGACGATTTTAAGCTGTAGGTCTCGCCACTCATGTATAAAATTAACACATACAGCATAAGTGGTGTAAGAATCTAGATTGTTGGCTTTTAAAAAAAGAAGTTTCGTGTGCCTTTATAACTCGTCTGCCAACCTGCAACCCTTGATCTGATTATCAGATACATAACGGGTGTCCTCCTTTAGCTTAGTATGTGGTTTGGGAATCGTTTGTTATAATTAAAGATTGCTATTGGACTTCTTCTAACCAAATTAAATCATATTCTTTGCGGTCAAAAAGTTTTTATTCCGTTTACTTACAAAAGGGCCAGGTTAAGTTGATTTGCCACAAAACTGAAAGAAGCAATAAAACCAGAGCACATCATAAATATTTTGTTAAGTTAGCAGGCAAGTTAGTATAAAAATTAAAAACTTATTACAAAACAAATTATTTCCATATCCTAGTATAACTTTTAACTGTGTGTGTGTGTGTAAGTGTGGTATATGTCTGTGTATTAAAAACTTTCCATTTTATTCACTTTCATCATAATGCAGTTGTTGTTTATACACATTCGAAACCAAAACATGGTTTTTTGGTATTGGTTAAGGTATACTCCACGTACGTACATACATACATACATACGTATGCAGATGCAGGAACAAGAAACCTTTAAAATATAATAGTTTTTCATTGCATTCTGCATCCCTTAATGTTTGTGAAAAACTTTCGGTTTCCAGCAAGTTGGCAAAAAAAACAAAAGCAACAAGCAGTGGATTTGTGCTTCAGCGGGCATAAAATGTGGTTTGTATGCTGCAAACCAAAAAAACAAAACAAGAAAATTAAAAAGTTCAACCCACATACAATACGTTGTTGCACATACTTTACTTACGCACTTACAGGAACATACGTACATACATACGTAACATCAATTGTGAATAAATAAATAAAAATTAACAAATAAAAGTTACTTTTTTTCTATGTTTTTAAAAACAAAGAATTTTTGAAATGAAGTTATGCCCTGTGTAGTATGCTAGAGCAGACTTGTGGCAAATGCTGCCTAGTACTGCACACCACACCTGAATTATATTGTAAATACGTTGTATGAAAAGCAACTGGTAGAGTTATTTCTAAACTCTACTCATTTGTTACGCCCTAAATGTGAAAAGAAAAACTGAAAGTTTTAATAACAATTCAAAACAATTAAATATTGCTGTGGCAACACTTAATACGAGTATAATGAAGAATCTGGTTTAAATAAATTGTATTTAATACGAGTGTGTCATATACAGTCATGGAACACTATGGATGGAATGATTAGTTTAGTACATCAGTTGTATTTTTAGTAGACAGTATTAAAGGTAAGTAGGGTGCTCATATTTTAACGATATTTTGCAATTTTTACTGCAATTTCCCGAAACTAAATAATTAGGTTTTTGACTTTGGTTTGCAAAAAGTTTTATATTTTTTGATTGTAAGTCTTTCAAGAGAGGAATACGTAACTAAAAAATACTTCTTTTTGTCTGAAACAAATTTTTTTCGGCCTATACATGTAACAACGCATGTTGACGTATGTTGACGCATGATGAATCACGTTGATGCATGATGACGCATATTGAAGCATGTCAACGCATCTGGATGCATAGTTGCCAAAACTAAATTCTATTTAAAAATATGTATTTTTTGATAATATTTGAGAATTTTTTTGTAACTTGAACTGGAAAAAACCTTTTTATCGGCTTTTGTAGTGTAGATAATAATTGGTTTTCGATTATGGCAATTTTTTTAATTAAAGATCTCCAAATAGATTTCACTAGAAACAATTTCTTTGGGCTATGTATGATAACGCATGCTAACGCATGGTGACGCATAGTTGCAGAAACAAAATTTTATACATACTGAAAATATTTGACTATTTAGTGTAACTTTATCTGACAATGCCCTTTTTAGCAGTTCGTTTTCGGTATAGTAAAGTGGTTTTCAATTAAAATTGATTTTTTTCTTATAGATGACAGAAGAAAGTTTTTGCGAATATTGAAATTGAATATAAATTACTTCAGAAACAATTTCTTTGGTCTATACTCATTCAAAAATGCATAGACGCATGATAACGGATGCTAACGCATAGTGACGCATAGTGGCAAAAATTAAATTATATCAAATTTTATGAAACGTTACCTGACAATGCCCCTTTTAGCTGTTCGTTTTGGTGTAGAAAAGTTGTTTTTAATTAAAATTAAAATAATTTTTCTTTGTTCTTACAGATGCTAGAAAAAATTTTCGAATATTGAAACTTGTTAACGCGTAATAAAACAGAATATGTGGTATTTTGTCGCTGTAGTTTAGTAGGTAGTGTGTTGGCTTATTAAACGTAAAGCCCTGGTTCGTATCCCAGGTCAGACATCAAAACGAATATGAAAAAAAATATTTCTTCCGCTACTTCCTCTCAGCAGATTTCTGGCAAAAACTCTGAAAGTAAATAAGTCTCAAAAATCTGTCGTTCGAAGTCGATGTTAAACTGTAGGTCCCGCCACTCACGTATAAAATTAACGAACACAACATGAGTGGTGTGAGAAGCTAGGCTGCAATCCTGACTGAAGGGTTGTAATGGCCAACTATGTATGTAAATGTATGTCGTATTTTGTCAGTAGTCCCGTCTCAAAAATTTTAGGCATACATCGCAGGACGTCGAAGCATCAAACATTTTTCTTTCGTATAATTGGTCATTATAAGCCTTTAGGCAGGAATAAAACCTAGCCTCTTACTACCCAGCCTATGTCCATGAAAAACCTCAGTATTTATAGGTAAAGATTTTATGAAATAAAATTTATGTTTTTTTCCCAAATTTATTAAACATAGGCCTCTGTATAAAACGTCTATCCGTTTGTATGCTTTTCAAGTTTAATTAATTTAAATAACCAACGAAAGAAAAGAAAATGTAAATGAATTAAATGAAATAAATTGATTTAATAACCACTTTTTCATTTTACATTGGCATTCATTTACAACTGGCCAATTCAACCAGATAATTTCCTCTTGTTTTACATGACCATTTAAATACAATAATCTTGACCAAAAAGAAAAAGAAAAAAACGAAAGAAGGAAAGAAAACATAATAAGATGAATAATACAAGAACTCTCTTAAAGGCCACTGCTTTACATTACATGGGCCAGTGCTTAATAAAATAAAAATGTAAATCAGTTTAAAGACCAATGCAGTGTGCAACAGTAATAAACATTCGAAGTAAATGAAACAAATTGCAAATGATACAATATGAACGAACGAAAGCAACAATAATATGAAATGTAAAGAAACTTTAACACTTCCACTTTTCATGGATGACAACAAAAATGTGCAAAAGGAAGCGAAATATAAAAAGAAGAAAAACAAAATGAATCTCCATAAGCACTCATAGACTTATACGCTGCTCTTTTCGAGGACTCTACTTTACATTCATTTATACAGCCATTCAGTCATTCATTCATTCACTGACTACAAGTCTACTACAATAGCCATTTACATGCACTGCATACCACAAAAAAATTAAAAAAGGAGAAAAAATATTTTTATACTGCATGTGTAACTGTGTGTGTTGGGTACATCCGTTGGTATTGCTTCTGTATGTGACCACCATCACCGCTACCACAAAATACTATCAATAGCGTTGCTTAAGTTGCAATGGGTTATTTTCATACATTGTTTTTCGGTTATGAATACGGAATACACAATATGACCAACTAAAAGCCAAACGGAATTCTGTGATGGGCTAGTTAAATATCTTTGGAATAAACCGCACCTCAAGAGATTATAAATATGTTGTAATTTTTTTTTTGCTATACGTTCTTCTATATTTCATGTTCTTCAGATGACGCATCAGAGATTTGAACTCACGGGCCCTAAGTTAGCTCTTACACAACCAGGTAGAATACGGCAGTCTCAAAGGTCGTGTGTGGAGACAAAAATTCAATCAGCATATCCAACCGCACACCAATCAAAGGCAGAATAACTCCTTGTTTATGTCGAAAGAAAACTACATACAAAACGCACCCAACAGTCAATTTGAACAGCTACAGCTGTTGTAGAAGCCATTCTCCATGTGTCCAAGATCAATCCGCCATGCATGACGACTCATAATGCAAGGTCCAGTAACGACTCCAACAATCATAGGTAGGTATAAGTGGTCGTCCCCCCAAAGGAATCGGATGGACGCACTTAGGCCCATGGGGCCCATTGTCCAACAATCATCAGCCTGTATTACTGATACTTCCGCCTGCAAAACGCTGCAGTGAGCCGATAGCCTTATGGATTGGGGAAAGCACCAGTTATCAGCACTGAATCGTTTTTTCGCTACTCATAAGTACTCATGAAATTTTAAGTATGAGTGAGTCAACAGTATTAAAATTCAACTACTCTGATTCATTCGTACTCACTACAACATTGATTTATAAGTACAGGTTGCAATGAGTACAAGTACAACGTTGACATCAAACTCATACCATTCGAAATAGGTTTGATTCATACGTTTACTCATTTAGATTCATAAATTTAGAAAAATACTTATATTACTCATAAATGATTCGAGTGATTCGAATCATTCATCAAAATTTACAGTCTTAGTTGTTGTTGCATTTGCAAAAAAAGAAGAACGAAAAAGATAAAGACAGCAATCATACTTATTTTGTGATTCGTGTATACGATGAGTCATGGCGAGTCGAAATCAATAACATCATGCGTATTGTTAAGTATGAGTAGTATGAGTATGACATTAAAATAAGTATGAATGCGTATAAATATCAGAAATTATGAGTATGATTCGAATCTACTCATCTTCTTGAATACTCATTGCTGATCTCTGGTACGCACATCGATTTAAAAAAATCTTCCACCTATAGTTTCAATTAGCCGACAACTGTCAGTGAAAATCTTAATAAAGTCATTAACGGGGTAGACGGTACCATTTTTTTAAAACATATCTGTTAGAAGTGAATGCCTTGGTACTTTCTTGAGAAGTCTTATGGCCAGTACCAGCAATAGTCCAAAATTTCTTCAGAATCTTTAGGATTAGAGTACGAGTACTCTATGCACAGCTAATACTAACGATGCAGGATATGTCTGCTGCTAATATCCGCTTTATCACATTCCTGTTAGTTGCTCTGCCAGGTGATTCCAACCACTGTAGACTTCCGTACGTTAAGATAGGGCTGACCATTGCTGCATAGACCCATATTTTTCCTCAATTTTTTGTTACTCGTAGACTTTCGTACGTTGTAGACTTTCGTACGTTAAAACAAGTCTAACCAATGCAGTATAGACCATATTTTTTCCTCAAAATTGTATTCCTCGTGTAGAGGACAATGAGAAACTGGGCTGTAATTCTGACTTAAGGATTGTAATAACCAATTAAGTAAATTATTAGAGGGCAATGTATGCTTTTTTTACTCTATTAAGCATATTTTGTTTTCAAGAAAACGTTCTATCCTATACAAATCCCAATAAATGCTTTTTATTCCTGAGTTTAAGTTCCCCTCCCTATAATGTCAATATACGAAAAGGAGATGCCCAACTGCAATTAGTTGTCCCCGCGCTGATCTTCTTGAAAGTAAGTTGCAGGCTAGCTCTAACACAGCCCACACGGGAAGCAAAATAAAAAAGGAAAATTAATATCTATAACCACATACATACATACATACATAATTGGTCATTACGTAGTCAGGTAGGTAGTGTGTTGGCTTATTAGACGTAAAGCCAGCGTTCGAGCCTCAGGCCAGACATTAAAACAAAATACAAAAAGTATTTCTTTGTCGACTTCCTCTCAGCAGATTTCAGGCAAAAACTCGGAGAGTAAATAAAAATTGCCATGAAAAGTTTCTCAAAAAATCTGTCGTTCAGAGTCGACTTTAAACTGTAGGTCCCGCCACTTATATATATAATTGTGTGTTAATAAGTGGTGTGACATAAGTGGTGTGAGAAACTAGGTCGTGATCCTGACTACTGAAGGGTTGTAATGACCAATTATGTATGTATGTATGTAAAGGTCAGGATTACGACACAGCTTCTCACATGTTGTCTGTGTTAATTTTATCCATAAGTGGCAGGACCTACAGTTTAAAGTCGACTCCGAACGACAGATTTGTGAGAAACTTTTCATTTCAATTTTAATTTACACACAAAATTTTTCCTGGAAATCTGCTGAAAGGAAGTCGATGAAGATATAATTTTCATTTTTCGTTTTGATCGAGATGCCTGGCATCGGGTTTGAACCGTGGTCGCACATCTAATAAGCCAACACACTACCTACTAGACCACGGCGACTACAGACGTCTTATACATTCTAATAAAGAATTACCCGCTCGTTGATCTTCTTTAAAGTAAGTAGCAGCCTGTCTCTAATAGATTTTACAAAGGAAGAGAAATAAAAAAAATTAAATCTCCTTAGGGGACTCTACTTTACATTTTAATAGAATCCAATAGAGCCTAATAGAGCCCACAAATTTACCCGAAATTGAAAGAACTACGTCCATTCCTCTATGCAATAGCACCATATTGGACCTGTTTCTAATGGTGTCCAATAGAGTCTAATAGAGTTCACAAATCTACCTGAAACTGTGAGGACTACGTTACCCCCCTATGTAATAGCACCACAGCCGATCTGGCTCTCTCTTCATTCACTTCTAGTAGCTCTTTCATCACAAGTCTCCACTAAAGAGGGGAAAATAGTCCAACCTGTAGAGTTCTCCTTATCCTTGCACTTTTTGAAATCTCCTGAACCTCAAGCTTTTGTTGTGTGGTCACATTCAGTGGCGCATAGCATAGAGAACAACCAAAACAACCATTAAAATATGAAGAGAGCGAGAGAGAAAGACAAATTAATTCATTGTTATATTTCATATACGTACACATAAATCATTTTTATTGTATTTTACTACGATTTCTTCTTTTCACTTCATTTTCATTTTCATGTTGGTGTTGTTGTTGTTGTTGTTGCCGTTGTCCACATATGAGTGTATGCGAATAGTTTTATTTTGTCATCTTTTGTTCCTGGTGGTTTATTTTTTTTTTGCTGTTGCCAGTGATTTTTCATTTCATTCGTATGGATTTTCTGCAATCTCAACAGTTTAAATTGTAATAATCCTTGCATATTAAATCAGAGAGAGAAAGAGAGCGAGAGAAACAAAGTGTATGCTTACACACTTAAGCGTAGTTGTAGACAAGAGAATGAACACACTTATCCACGTTAAGTAAGCAATGTATGACGATTAATTGACTCAGTTATACATACACATGTGATTTATATTCATTTACTTATTACTGCAACTGTTACTGTTACTGTTACTGCACGTGTGTGAGTGTGTGTGTTTATTTATATTGTTTTGGTGTGAGTGCCTAAGTTAATGGTTATATTTGTTTCAATACATAATATATAGACTCTCGCTCTCTCTTTCTCCCTCTGTTTCTTTTATTCTCTCTCTCTCTCTCTCTTTGTGTATGTTAAAAACAAAAGCACATTTACTTTCTCTTGACACTGTTATTTGTATGCGTGTTGTCTGTGTGTATAGGCAAATGTCTCATTGTTAGTGGCTTGATTTCATTTCCAGTTTTCTTTTTTTGTGTTCATTTTTATTCTCATTTCTGAGTATTACTTTACCATACCACACACCCAAAGAAAAAAGCAGTAACCAAGTGCAAGAGTGTGCATGTGCATACAGGCAGAAATATCATTTCATACCCTTTCTCTATGTATGCTTGTGTGCTAGCCCTGTGTAATTGTTTTATTTCCTTTAGTTAGACTGCTTGTTATACAAATCCTTTTCTAAACTTGCGTTGTTATTGTCGTTGTTGTTGTTTTTGTAGCAATACAAGTACAATTACGATTACAAATTTAAAACAACTTCCACTATTTCCACTATGCGAGTCATCGTATGTATCACTACTACATTTACATTTACATTTACATGCACATTTATAAACTTAAACTAATGCCTTGTTAGTTGTATTGTATATGGTAGAGTGTCTGTGTCTGCCAGTGTTTATACAGTAAAAATTCTTTTCAATTACCATTTCCCTTGTTAAACAACCATGATTCGTAACATGAGCATTAAATGTTATTTTTTGAACCACATTTTCATATGAAAACAATTCTAAGCGACTATTTCTTGTTGCATTTTTTTGTATTCTTCTTTAAACCCCCTTGTAAAAAAAAAACAGAATGAATGAATATTAATGAACAAAAGAACAAGGCATCACAGCTGAATTAGATTTTGAAAGTGTTTTTGTTTTGGGAAAAAAATATTTCAAAGTGTCTAGAAAATAAACATTTTAAGGATTTTATTTTATGAAGTTTATGTTTGAAATTTGAATTATTATGTGGAGACATTAACTAATTTAAATGTTTTATTATTAATTACTTTTGTTCGCTTAGGTATTGCAAGGGCATACATTACTCACATACTTATTTATTTGGCCATAACAATACATAAAAAAACAAAATGGTGGGTTCCAAGCCCTACTCACAACCCAAATTTAACGTCCAGGGGATTGGACTTCGCTGCACGCATTAGTTAACATCTTGCGGGTGCTAGAACGCCATCCAGGAGGAGCTACGAGGAGGCTGCGTATCAACTTGAATACAGGAAGACAAGGATCATTCTGGTGGTCGCCACGTTGGCCACAATCAAAAACGTTACCTTGTTTGCATGCATCTCATCCCTCCAAGGGTATACATAATTTCCTCAATTTACAATGCTCTTCAGCCACTTTTGATTTAAGTCGTCTAAGTCTCGGATCTTTAATAAAGTTTCTGACATCTTCTTAGTCGGAAAGGATTCTTTTCCCAGATGTTGATACAAAGACATCTTGGAGTAGAGAATCTGTGCATTCATCCAAGAAGCGGATCCCGATGAAAGGAGATGGATCCGAACGATCGCACTGACAATTATGTATAAGCGATCATACGATTCAAAAGTAGAAGACAAAAAACAATGTTAGGCAATCTATTGCATACGATAATAATTTATCCGTAAAAAGTTAAAGTATAGAGCATTCACACGCTAATACTCCCTCCAACAATCTCTATTTCTCTCTTCAAGCAAAGGTCCTATATAAATCGAACTAGAGTTTGATACTTAAGGGCTTATTGTGTGAACGACTGTAGCCACTCGTCAAAACATTCATTGGAACTTATCAGTGCGGCTTCACACCTGGCAAGGCCACCATCGACCAGATCTTCACAATACGTCAAATCCTGGAGAAGACCCACGAAAAACCTGCCGGCACACACCATCTTTTGGTCGACTATAAGGCAGCCTTCGATAACCCCATAAGGGATTGTGTTTTTGCTGCAATGTCTGAGCTCGATATACCTGCGAAGCTGATAAGGCTATGCAGAATGACGTTGAGCTCTTCCTGCAGCTTTGTCAAGGTATAAATGGACCTCTCCGAACCTTCTGATAACGTGTCAGGTTTCAGACATGGCGATCCCTTATCATGCGATCTCTTCAACTTCGTCATGGAGAGTGTTCTGCGGAATGCGGGAGTGCATCGCAATGGCACTATTTTTCAAAAAAGTGTCCATGTCAGTCTGAAGATCAAGCGCAGGATCACTCATTTGCTAGTATGGTCTCAATAGGCAAGTGACTAGCAGAGATTTCTCTCGTACAACACAACTAGTACTCTACAAAGCGCTCATCCTCCCCGTTCTTCTTTATGGCTCAGAGGCTTGGACACTGATACAGCATCCTTGAGAGTATTGGAGAGAAAACGCCTACGTAAGATCTTCGGTCCAGTGCAGGTTGGCGATAATTTCCGCATTCGATCCAACAATGAGCTGTATGAACTGCGGATGCGCTCTTTCGACCATGTCGTTCGAATGGTGGAGAGTGCTTCGGCGAGACGGGTATTTGATGCGAGGGTTTGCGAAAGGCAGCAAAAAGGAAATTTCTCGTTTGCGTTTGAAGAACCAGATCTAGGAAGTCCTGCCATCGATTGATGTGACCATCTGGCGTAGGCGCGCAAGAAGCAGAGGCGCCCGGAAGGATGTGATAAGGCAGTCCGAAATCCGTTAATCGGTTTGTTAATGGCCAGTTAAGTAAGTAAGTAAGTAAGAGTCCGTAGATAGTTTAGACACTAAAATTTTTTCACAAATTAAAATAATAATTGAAGACAATTTGTTGTTTTTTGTTGATAGATTAATTGTAGAAATCATTTTTATTCCAATCATCTTTGTCTTTTTCACTTTTGTGGCACAATTTGTTTAAATAGATTCACTTTATGCTTTAAAAAATGTTTCCACCATTTTCTATTGTTTCTTTTCCTTCTTTACAACAACAATTACAACAACAACAGCCTTGACATGGCGGTTTTGGTGCCATTGGAGGCAATACTGGTGGCACTGACGTAGGCATTGGTTCCATTGGAGGGGAGTATTGTGCCATTGGAGAGACTGCTGGTGGCACTGACGGAGGCATTGGTTCCATTGGAGGGGAGTTTGATGCCATTGGAGCGGACTTTGGTGCCATTGCGGAGACTGCTGGTGGCACTGACGGAGGTATTGGTGCCATTGGAATGAGCTTTGGTGAGATTGGAGGCACTGACGGAGGCATTGGTGCCATTTTAGTGAGCTTTGGTGAGATTGGAGGCAAGGCTGGTGGCACTGACGAAGGCATTGGTTCCCTTCGAGGGAAGTTTGATGTCATTAGAGCGGGCTTTAGTGCCTTTGGTGAGATTGGAGGAAATGCTGGTGGCTCTGACGGAGTCGCCCGTGCCATTGTTATAGGCTTTCGTGTCCCTAGAACGCGTTGTAGTGCCGTGAAAAAACGTTTTGCTCCTAATGTGCGCCAAGCTACACCATAACAGCGTCCAATATTCGGGTACAGTGTTACAAAAATACAGAAAATTGCCAAAAGTTTGTTCAAATATTTCATTATTATGTTGCACTTACACTTTAGAGCGATCTTAGATAAACTGTGTTGATAAATCTTCTTCGATTTTGTTTATATATGCTCGGGTAATATGGTGTTCTACTGTATCGTATTTTAATGAATTACTCGGCATGCATAATCAGAACTACTTATTACTTACAAAAATTAGATACTTTTATGCCAATAAGAGAGAGTACTTAATTTATTCCATGGCTTGTTTCATCTATTCATTGTAAGCTTTTGTGTATAAAACACTCGTTATGACTAAAAAGACCTTGAATGTCTTTAAATTCAGTATCAATTCTTCACTCATCGACAGCACATGGAAATATAACGCTAGCATGAGTAGGAAGAAGTTTGATTCTTGTTTTTGCGACATAATCTGCTCAGCCTTAAGTTATAGTCACGGATCCAGAAGACATCCTTTAGGCACCTTGAGAATTGAGAATATGGCGATGACATACGTTTTCTGATGTAAGTTCCTAGACACATTTTAATGTTCGTTTGAAATGGCGACGTTTCTGAATCCAGAAAGCAGTGGGCAGCAGATTGATAGTTTCCCATTGTGATTTGATACTGAACAGCATTCTAACCCCAACAACCCTCACACTAACATAACCTGCAATTGAATTCAGCTTCAGATTGATTTCTTATTGATCGATTACATACATGCATACATACATACTTGTACTTGGGTCACTACTATGGAACATTATGTACGATGGCGTACTTCGACTGCGATTACCAAAAGGGACTACGATTGTGGGCTTTGCAGATGACATTGCCATAGCCTCGGTAGCTACGACGGTAAGGGAAATGGAGGAGAAAACGAACACAGCGATTCGAAAGGTTGGAGCATGGCTGGGTGAAGCAGATTTGAAACTTGCTGCACATAAAACGGACGCCGTCTTGATAAGCGGCCGGAATATAGTGGAGAAGATGGAAGTGACCGTTGGAGGCACAAGGATCGAATCGAAGAGGGCGATAAAATACCTGGGAGTGATTATCGACGACATGTTGAACTTCAAGGAGCACGTGAAATACATTGGCGAAAAAGCATCTGTAATACAGGGAGCACTGGCGCGGATGATGCCAAATATTTGAGGACCAGGTCCATTCCAGAGGAGGATAATTTCGAGGGTTGTAACGTCGATAATGTTATATGCTTGTCCAATATGGTCGGAGGCACTCTTCGTGGGACAACAAGGAGAATACTGTCCTCTGTGTATCGTCTAAATCGCGATCAGACAAGTAAGTGGCTTCAGGACAGTGTCTGATGAAGCGGTATCGGTATTAGCAAAGACAATACCAATAGACATATTGGCGGATGAGATGAGGCGGATATACTTTCGCTATCTCGAGTTTCCAGGACGAACTTCAGCTATAAAGGCGGAGGAACGAAGGACTTCCATGCACAAATGGCAGTCACCATGGGAGAACGATTTAAAGGGGAGAAGGACATTTCACCTTGTCCCTAATGTATCCATTTGGATGGAGAACGAACATTGCGAGCTCAACTACTACCTGACCCAGTTCCTAACTGATCATGGGTGCTTCAGGAAATACCTGCACATGATACTTCCCCATTATGCCCAAACTGTGTAGATGAGGAGGAAGACGCGGAGCATATTCTAACATGCTGTCCCAGATTTAGATGGCCCGGGGAAACGAGTTTCGGACCAACTCGGCTCATGGAGGAGGTATTGAATTCTAGGATTCTATGGAGCCAATAGAGCCAGAGAATGGCTGAAGTTATGATAGAACTCCGAAGGCTGGAGGAATGGAGGCGAAACTTAACATAGAGTGGCGAAGCTTTAAAGCTAACCAGCCAGAGAATGGTTGAAGTGTGTAGGGGGTGGGTTTAGCACGTAGACACCCGTGATGAATCCAGTGAAACCGACCTAAGACAAAAAAAAATACACATACATACATACATACATACATACATTATTGGGCATTATAACCCTTATTATTATTAGGATTATGACCTAGCTTCTCACACCACTTATGTTGTGTGGGTTAATCTTGTACATGAGTGACGGGACCTACAGTTTAAAGTCAATTCCGAACGACAGATTTTTGAGAAACTTTTCATGGCAATTAAATTTACATGCAGACTTTTTACCAGAAGTCTCCTGAGAGGAAGTCGTCGCAGAAATATTTTTTCACATTTTCGTTTTGATGTCTGACCTGGAGTTCGAACCGTGGCCTCACATCTAACATGCCAGCACACTACCTACTAGACTACGGCGACTTCATTATTCAATTGGTGCAGTCAATCCATCGGGCCGTTGCTAATAATTGCATATTTTGGCTGATGGTCATGAAGCAAATATGTCAAAGTTAATTTGCTGAATACAATTTGCTGGCAATGGCTGGCGGTGATACTTTGAAGGCCAACTGACAACATTTCTTGACAAACGCTTTGATCTAACTCTCACAGAAGAGGCCGGAATATTGGTATGCCGTAGTCAAATATAACTGAAAATAACCTGATACTGGCTAGAGTTTTTCTATACGTGTTGTTCGGTTTCGTGTTCGTTAGAATGTTTTATGGTTTGTGAAAACTTGAAATTGTTTCTAATGCGAGCATTAGTAACGTTTTTGTCTTCGTCATATCTATCGGCGCAGTAGTCGTAGCCTAGTAGGTAGTATGTTGGCTTTTTAGATGTGAGGCCACGGTACAAACCCCAGGTCAGACATCTCCAACAAAACGAAATACGAAATATTTCTTCGGTGACTGCCACTCAGCACTAAGTCCTGCTCCACTGCTAGTCTCACTTGGACCTCAATGGATAGAAGGTGCACCAACCAGTTACTTGGACTTGGTCGTAACATCATCTCTGTGGCCATGCTTACAGGTTACTGTATTATGATTAACGACTTCAGCCGTGGGTGCAGGTCCGCTGAGGAAGAGGAGACTGTCATCCACTTTCTTTGCCAATGCCCATCTCTTGCGAGGTGCAGATATAGGTTATTTGGCTCTCCAACGCTTGTCCGCGTGACGGAGCTATTGTCCATTGATGTCAAGGATATAGCCTCGCTTATCAAGCTTTCTGGCTGGTTTTCTAGCGTGGATTAGTCGTGCTTTAAAAATGTGCTGACCAACTTATCGCTCCTTGGTTCGGAGGAACTTGGTCAGTACAAAGACTGCATTTCACCTGTGGCGTCACAACGGGCCGCTACGCGTGCTCAAGTGAGCTTTTGTTATGGAAGCTACCACACTAACCTAACCTAACCTAAGACACTCAGCAGATTTTTGAGAGTAAATAAAATTGCCATGAAAAGTTTCTCAAAAATCTGTCGTTCGGCGTTGTCTTTAAACTGTAGGTCCCGCCACTCATGTAAAAATTTAACACACACAATGTAAGTGCTGTAGGAAGCTAGGTCGTAATCCTGACTGAAGGGGTGGCAATGACCAGTTATGTATGTACTCGTATGTGTAAGCAGTTGGATTCGTAGTAATTTTAATTATAATTATTCCTGAAAACTACAAATATATCTAGGCGGGGAAGTCTTCTATGAAAAATATATTAAAGTCTGAGTTTTATATGATTTCTTACACTTAACTTTTCATTACCTTGTAAACTGTTCTTTCAACCTTTTTTAATAGATTTTTATGGAAGTTCTAACAAAGTTTGGTATAATTATAGTAAAAATTTTATAACAGTATTACAGTTAATTTAATTATAAAAAATGTACTGCAAACTTTAAAATCAATCAATTTATTGACAACTTTTTAATCCTTTCTAGAACCAATTTTAATTTACATTCGCCTTAATTTTAGATTAAGCTTTCTTTACCAGCTTTCTACGTTTTCTTAGTTTTTTATTATTGCAGTTTATCTTAATGGAACTTAATTTTTAAAGGCTGTAACAATAGCCATAATTTTTCGAAGCTTAAGCGTTTACTAACAAAAATTCCACTTCGAATTATTAAATACATCGTAGAAATCCTTCGAACTTACTTAACGGAAGCTTTTTTTAGCTTTTAATTTTAAAGAAAATAAAATTTCAATAAGAAGCTCTTCTGGTTTTGCAATGATGAGATGGTAGTCGTTATTATTTATTTGCTGGGGAAATACGTTGCATTTTGAAAGCTCGTGCAGGGGTTAAATAATCGTAATTACATAAGGGGTATCTGGTCGAAAATTTGAAAATATATACGTATCTATAATACATAGCCATACATATACCATTTCGTTTGCATATTTATGAGTGTCTGCATATTGACTAACATAAGTTATCTTAGCATTCTATCGATGCTAATTTTGTTAATTTTCAAGTTGCCAGATATAGTTGAGAGAATACTTCATTAGTTCAAATAACGCAGTGTCATCAAAATCCTGGCTCCTTCTTCGTATTTATTGTAGGGACTTATAACTGCGTAATACTATATAAATATTATGAATTGTAGTTCTCCGAATCTTTTGATATCCTGCGTGCCTTAAAGCAAGTCGATCCCTTATCATGCGATCTATTAAACTTTGTTATGGATCAGAACACTATCCATGACTAAAGGAATGCATTGCAATGACACTATTTTGAGCTTGAAGGCTCAATGCTCTTGAAGGCGAATGTTCGTGACTTCGCCTTCTCGAAATCTCTATAAATGTAAACATCGTTGTTTACATTCATTATTGTTGTTTGTGTATTTTGTTTATAAAGGGTGTTTTTTATAGAGGTATAGAACTTTAAGTTGGCATTACTTTTCAAGATGGCGACCGATTTAACAGCTGTCAAGTGATTTATTCTCAGTTTGGTTTGGCAATTCATCATGAATAGACTCACGCCTGAACAACGCTTGCAAATAGTGCAATTTTATTTCGAAAATAATGGTTCTGTGCGGAAAACGTATCGCGCACTACGTCCATTTTATCGTCGACAAAATCGTCCATCAGAGCAGTTAATTCGATTAACCATGGAACGTTTTCGCACCACGTTTACTCTTATTGATAACTCGCATCCCCAGAGACGCTGTACGGTGCGTACAGAAGAAGCTATTGCTGCTGTAGAGCGTAGCATTGAGGAAGACCCGAATGAGTCCATCCGCCATCGAGCACAGGAATTGGATCTGTGTCCATCCACTTTATGGAAGATTTTGCGGAAGGATCTTGGTTTGCGTGCTTACAAAATCCAACTCGTGCAAGATTTGAAGCCGATCATCAAGTAAGGCGTAGATTCGTCGAATGGGCCCAAAACGAGATTACCGTTGTTCCCGATTTTCATATGCGAATTTTGTTTAGCGATGAAGCGCACTTCTGGTTGAATGGCTACGTCAACAAACAAAACTGCCGCATTTGGAGTGAAGGTAATCCTCAAGTGTATGTGGAAACACCGTTACATCCAGAAAAACTGACTGTTTGGTGCTCTTTATGGGCTGGTGGAATCATTGGCCCGTACTTTTTCAAAAACGATGGTGGCCAGAACGTTACAGTCAATGGTGATCGGTATAGAGCCATGATTACTAACTTTTTCATTCCTGAATTGAATAACCATGATGTCCAGGAGATGTGGTTTCAACAAGACGGCGCAACATGCCACACAGCTCGTGCCACAATAGATTTATTGAAAGACACGTTTGGTGACCGCCTAATTTCATGTTTTGGACCTGTGAATTGGCCTTCAAGCTCTTGTGATTTAACACCGCTAGACTTCTTTCTGTGGGGCTATGTAAAGTCATTGGTCTATGCGGTAAAGCCACAAACGCTTGACCATTTGGAAGACAACATTCGCCGTATTATTGCCGATATACGGCCACAAATGTTGGAAAAAGTCATCGAAAATTGGACGTCCAGATTGGACTACATCCGCGCCAGCCGTGGCGGTCATATGCCAGAAATCATATTTAAAATGTAATGCCACAAGATTATCTTTCGGATAAATAAAATTCATGTCAATCGAATAATCCATCGTTGTTTTATTGCTACTTAAAGTTCATACCTCTATAAAAAACACCCTTTATTTATTCTTGTAGTGTTGTTTGTGGATTTTTGTTTACCTGTTTACCATTTTCTTTATGCCGGTGTTTGTTGTTATATTAAGCAGTACGATCATATGCAAACAGCTTTGTTTACTACATTGTTTTATTTTTATAGCTTTTGTTTATAATTTTAATGTTAAGCGATGTAAGATCAAGACACCAGTATCTACATTGTTTCATTTTCGTAACAATATGTTGTCGACAATTAAGGACATGTGCCGTATGGAATCCCAAATAACGGCCAATAACTATACTGCTCAATGACACAGACGTTGTGCTTCATATTAACATTCAACGGCTGCTCTGGCCATGTCGTTTGAATGAAGAGGATGTTTCAACAAGGCTGTATAATGCTGGGATTTGTGGAAGTTGGCGTAGAGGTCGCCCTTTGACTACCTTGGAAGAACTTAACCGAGGAAGACCTGACATTGATTAGTCTGACCAACTGGCGTAGGCGCGCAAGAAGCCGAGGCAGTCCGAAATCCTTTAAGCGGGTTATTAATGGCCAGTTAAGTAAGTAAGTAATTAAGAGTTCGTAGATGGTTTAGACACCAAAAATACCGAGCAAAAGTTTTTATATTTTCACAAATTAAAATTTATTGAACAAAATTTAAAAAAAAAAAACGAAATACTTGAAGACAATTTGTTGTTTTGTAGAAACCATTTTTATTCCAATCATCATTGTCTTTTCACTTTTATGGAACTATCCTGCCAGTATTTCCTATGATGGTCTTTATGATTTTTGGATGGAGAACTCGTTGCAATGTAAGAAGTCCTCTTGCTACTGCATAGTTTCCATCGTGTACAGTATTACAAAAATTAAGAAAATTGCCAAAAGTTTGTTCAAATATTTCATTATTACGTTGCACTTGCACTTTAAAGCGATTTTAGATAAACTGCGGGGATAAATCTTCTTCGATTTTGTTTATATAGTATGCTCGGGTAATATGGTGTTCTACTGTATCGTATTTTAATGAATTAGTTGGCATGCATAATCAGAACTACTTATTACTTACAAAAATTAGATACTTTTATGCCAATAAGAGAGAGTACTTAATTTATTCCATGGCTTGTTTCATCTATTCATTGTAAGCTTTTGTGTATAAAACACTCGTTATGACTAAAAAGACCTTGACTGTCTTTAAATTCAGTATCAATTCTTAGGTAATTGTTTTCTTAATTTAACCCATTTAAGGATTGGAAAAGTACCAAAGTACCATTAATATGCGTCTTAAATATGACAAACTATGTAAATCTTTCTAATTTCATTCTTGTCCTAAATCAGTGGAGCTCCTTTATTTGCCAAATAGTACCATTGCGTTTAGAATTATGGCATACATATATTATATGGCTAAAATCTGCATGTAACTCTGTTAGACTCTCTCTCTCTCTCTCTCTCTAATCCTCAGGCTTCGTTACAGAAAGGTCCTCATGGCAGCCGTAATTACCGAAGCGACACATCGTTGTACATTGCCCAGCAATTTTTGCCTTCCCAATAACTGACAGGACCATTGCATAGTAGATCCATATTTGTAGTTCGGAGTCGACTTTAAATTGTTGGTCCCGCCATTGATGAATAAAATTTATACACTCAACAGTGAGAAGCTAGGTTGTAAGTCTAACTAAAGGGTTGTAATATCCAATTTAGTAAGTGAGTAAGTAAGTAAATAGATTCTCTAAATAAATTCTGCAAGAATTCTTCATTTTGGGTTTCTAATTACCCAGACAGTCGCCGGAGTCGCCGTAGTCTAGTAGATAGTGTGTTGGCTTATTAGACGTAAGGCCGCGGTTCAAACCCCAAGTCAGACATCCAAACGTAATATAAAAAAATATTTCTTCAGCGACTTCCTCTCAGCAGATTTCTGACGAAAACAAAGAGTAAAATAATTGCCATGAAAAGTTTCTCAAAAAATCTGTCGTTCGGAATCGTCTTTAAACTGTAGGTCCCGCGACTTGTGGATAAAATTAACACACAATATAAGTGGTGTAGGAAGCTAGGTCGTAATCTTGATTGAAGTGTTTTAATGGCCAATTATGTATGTAATTACGAGACAGTTTAGGTTCCTTTTCAGTTCCTTTTCTGCCTTCTCAGTACAGCTTTTACAGAAGTCATTGCCAAGCTCCGGTCAGGTGTATATGGACGCCAGTAGCCTATTATAACTAGAATCTGATTAAGTTTAATGCAAATTTTGATTCGTATGTCTATATTCATAATGGGTTCGATATGCTTGGTGTCTCTGCAAGAGGGTTCATTATTCCATTTATTTTTCAAATAAATTAAGAGAGTGTGATACCATTTGGTTACTCTTCTAGAGATGAATTCAACTGATTATCCCGTTGAACCAATCCATTAAAAGGCATTGGCTTTGTTATTTTCAGTACCCATGCGTCCCATGTTAATTGATTAAATACAAATTGTTCTGAAATGTTTTCATTTTCTTAAACATTTAAAAAAATCGTTCTTTTTGTAATAATGGCACACAATTTTTTTTATGACATCATTATTTGGCACTTAATTTAACTTGCATTTCATAAAACAATTCAATTTACTTTATTGCTTAAGCAAAAGGAATGGAAAAAAGCACCAAAAATTGTGGCATTTTGTTCAATAATGCAAACACAACATGAATAACATAATTTTATGCTCCACAATCAAAAATATTATCAAATGCTTATGCAGACATACAAACGTAGTAACTCTTACCCTGATATACTCGATGCTAAGCAAACAATTGAAAAATAGAAAAACAAGAAGAATTTCGAAAATTTTTGCATAAAACAGCAGCAGCATTTATATTATGGAAGCCATTGCCAGTGAAAACAAACACATGAGCAATAAAAAACAAAAAAAGGAAACGCAATTGAAATAAAATGTTGCATAATATTAGGGAGTAATAGGATAGAAGAGAAGAGATATTATGTGAGAGTGGGAGAGAGAGATAGAGAAAAAATTAGCATTATTAAAAAATACTTAAAATGCAAATCTTATCTTGACATTTTAACTCTCTGCTCTCTGTTACAACTAAAATACACATATGTACACAGGCATACCACACACGCATAGAACAATGCGGTTATATGTATAGGTAGTACTCATATGATTTATAGTATATTAAATCCCAGATAAAGCAACAATACCGGGAAGAAGAAAAAGAATTAAAAAAATGAACATTAAACAAAAGCACACACACACACACAAAGACTTATACGAGACGGATGCTTACAAAGTTAAAAAGAGAAGAGCGTGAGCGAGAGATAGAGAGAGCATGTTAAACCACACGTTATAGTTATTTTAAAAGCAGAGAAACGAATAAAAGTGGTACAACTTCATAATATAAATAGCAAAATATAAATATGAGAGTAAAATACAATTTAAATACAACTATAAAGCTTTATTTTATACACTCATACATACACATGCATTTGTTCAGATGTATTAAATCATAATAGAATACACATGCTCAACTAAAGGTAAACACTGAAACGTATATCGGGTGTGTTTTTAGCTGCTACAAAACTATTGGTAGCTATGATTTGACGGCTATGAATGGAAACTGTGTTGACATTTTTTTAGTGAGGCTTGTCAACTTATGTTCATGCATACATACATAATTGGTCATTACAACCCCTCAGTCAGGATTACGACCTAGCTTCTCACACTACTTATGTTGTGTGCGTTAATTTTTATACATTAGTGGCGGGACCTACAGTTTAAAGTCGACTCCTGACGACAGATTTTTGAGAAACTTTTCATGGCAAGTTTATTTACTCTCAGAGTTTTTGCCAGATATCTGCTGAGAGGAAGTCGCCGCAGAAATATTCTCATATTTTCGATTTGATGTCTGACCTGGTGTTTGAACCGTCGCCTTAAGCCTACACACAACCTACTAGACTACGGCGACTTCTGCTTGCCAAGTTATGTTCTATCAATTAAAATTTTACCAAATATATCTGTTCTGAAAGCATGTCATCCATTTTGAAGTCACCATAATCCCTGCAATGAGTAGTCGTAGTCTAGAAGGTAGTGTGTTGGCTTTTTAGACCCCCAGCTCAGACATGTCCGGCAAAACGAAATATAAAGAAATATTTCTACGTTGACGTCCCCTCAACAGATTTCTGACAAAAGCTCTGGGGTTAAATAAAATTGCCATGAAAAGTTTATCAAAAAAATTTGTCTTTCTGAATCGACTTTAAACTGTAGGTGCCGCCACTCATGTATAAAATTAACACTCACAACATGAGTGATTTGAAAAACTAGGTTGTAATCCTGGCTGAGGAATTGTAGTGACCAACTATTTACGTATCGCTGTAGGTAAGTTTTACTCTTCTTGATTCCATCGACAAGATAATGAATTTTGTGTACTAAAGGAAACATTGCTGCTGTAGCGTCAGACTATGGTTCGCATTCTAGTGGGACACTACGCTTTTGACAGTTTCGCTGACAAGCTTGGCCTGCGCCACCAGGATTACAGCAGAGGCTGCCATGATGTGGAGCAAACGGAATCGGTGCAACACCTTTTATGCGAGTGCCCTGCACTTCAGGGCAGACGTCATTGGTTTTTGGGTGTCAGAACGTTTGAAGATCTGGGCATGGTGGCGAACGTGCCACTAAGGGAACTAATCGGTTTTATCCTAACTCGGAGTGGTTTAAATCCACCACTAACGGATCACGACAAAGGGGTTTAACCCTCACACTAGGTTACACAATGAGCCATATGGCCACCGTGTGAACTTGCCTGTGAACGGCAAGCTACCCGCTAGCCTAACCTAGCGTCTGAACATCATGGTATACCTACTATTCTATCAGAAAGTTTCATACACTGAATTTCTATCATAAACTTAAACCCCATATGATGATAAAAATTATAAGACTTGCTTAAAAACACCTTTGCCTCATGCTGGCTACGGGATGAATCTCCATTAAAACTGTATATATGGAGCGTGTATTTGCGATCTCCTTAACTTTTTAAAGATTTCTAATATTTCTGCCAGTAAATTTAGGCAAATTTTTGATGCCATTTAAGGATAATACGTCTCCTGGAGTTTTATTACCTTTCTCCTCCTCTATTATCTGGCGTAAGCAGTGACTAATTCAACCAAACCACAAAGTCTTGTAGTAGGCGCCCAAAATTTGCATTCGTCATCATTCTCAACATGTTAGCCTTTGTTCGCTGACTTAACGTAAAAAATGTTACCTAAGAATTCCTATAAAATACTAGTCAAACAACCTTCGTTTGCTTTGGATTTATACTGATTGGGTTCAACTGGTCGAAGATGAATATTTGTGGCAAGGAATTTCGTTTAAAAATGAAACAAATTTCTCGTTTTGGAGCGAAGACAATCTTTAGGCCTTTAACGGATCATCAATCTTACTTACTTAATTGGTTATCCTGACTAAGGGTTGTTGCTTGGATTACCCCCTAGTTTCTCACATCACCCATTCCGTTTGTGTTACTTTCATTCACGAGTGGTGGATTCTGTAGCTTAACATCGACTCCGAATAACGGATTTGAGAAACTTTTTAGTTTTTGCCAGGAAATTATTGATGAAGTCGTCGAGATATCTGAGCTGGCGCTTGAACCCATTACTACCTGATAGACTACGATGATTTATGGCCATATAATATGGACAACTTTTGCTGTCATCCTGGAAATGCCTCCAAGAGTTTTTAATCTTCCTTATCCTCGTGACAGTTGAGGGCTATCGATTAAGGAATGCGTAATTCGCGAAATCTTTACGAAGAATTGCAAGAGCCAAAGGGAAATGCTGGCTGAATTTTTGTTTCCAAAAGTTAATATCCTAATCAAGAGCATCATTCGGTTCCAATAAGACGGTATTGTTGTGTCAACTTTTCCTTCAGAAGTGGTGCTGCTCACTGGCCCTTTAGTTTAGAGTGGTAGCTTCGATAACAAAAGCTCACTTAAGAACGCATAGCGGCCCGTTGTCTCACTGGCCCTTTAGTTCGTAGGATTTAAGGCCTTCGAATTACTTTCTATTGGGCTACGTTAAATCATTGGCTTAGGCCGACAAACCAGCAACTTTTGAAGCACTGGAAAGCCACAAGGCGAGATGGATTGGAAAAAGCAGATCATATACTGGAATGGTCCATGTAACTTGCGACTGCAAGTCATCTTTAATTCTCTACCAAATTGTAATAAAAAAAACTGAATTTGATTCGTACAATAATTCCGTCTTTTAAAATCTCAAGCTCTTAAAAAGGCACCCTATATGTGACTATACTTATTAAGTTCACTTAGTCATACTCCTGCCCTGACTCTCTCTGCCTTACACATACTAACATACGCTATGTATTCACTGTAAGTATGCATTTGTAAATGTATGTGTATTTGCGTACATAGAGTATAACAATATGCAATCAAGTGCAAGCACTTTATAATGTTCCTGCTAAAAATATGCTGTGATGCACACATACACACACCAATACCTACACTTTTTCAATACATAACAACATACATATGTATGTATGTATGTATGTGTTGCTTGTGTATGTATGCTGTTTTAGCTAAATCGTACAACAACACCGACAATTGCAACGAAAACTATTACAATGAGGTATTTCCATAATGAAATCGAGTTGAATTCAAGTGGCATCAATGTGGTAGATATGGTGGCACCGTTGCCTTCAACATCATCATCATCGTCGTCATCGTCATCGTGTCTTTTACCACCAGTCGTGGTTGCCAGTTAAAGAGTTGCAAATGCATTCACTGTTGTGGATGTATCTGTTTGTACGCATTTAAATGTGCGTGTGTAAGTGTGAAACTTGAAAGGAACGTGATTAACAGAGCTGTAAATGTATGAAATGTTAGATAATTTAATTATGTTGTCCTGATAGCAGAGGTAAATTTAAACGGCTAAATAATGGAAATGTTTTAAGGGCTTTTCGTTTTAAAGGAGTTCTTGTCGTCAACTAGGAGACCGCAGTCTAGTAGAAAGTCGCCGTAGGTAGTGTGTTGGCTTATTAAACGTGAGGACTCGATACAAACCCGAGGTCAGACATATCCAACTAAACGAAATATGAAAAAATATTTCTTCAGCGACTTCCTCACAGCAGATTTCTGGCAAAAACTCTGAGGATAAATAAAATTGACATGAAAAGTTTCTCAAAAATCTGTCGTTCGGAGTCGTCTTTAAACTGTAGGTCCCATGACTCATGTATAAAATTAACACACACAACATAAATGGTGTGAGAAGCTTACTGAAGGGTTGCACACAGCGTAAGTATTGTGTGAAACTATGTCGTAATCCTGACTAAAGAATTGTAATTACCAATTATGTATATATGTATGCGCCTAGGAGACGTTCCATTTTTGTATACGTTAAGTCACGTTCTGCTGAGTTCAACAAGTTTTTTGTCATTTCAATTCAAGACAGAAATGTTGATGCCAAAGCAAACTGATTGAAGTGTTAATTTAATGCCCCAAATTGTGAATTTTAATATAAGTCCGATCTTTTACTTTAGGTTTAGAAGATTACATACATAAATACATACATAACTGGTCATTACAACCGTTCAGTGAGGATTACAACCTAGCTTCTCACTCCACTTATGTTGTGTGTGTTAATTTTATACATCAGTGGCGGGATAATTTCAGTTCAATATCGACTCCGAACGACAGATTTTTGAGAAATTTTTCATGGCAATTTGTACCAGAAATCTGCAGACGCCCAAGAAATATTCTTTCATTTTTCGGTTTGTTGGAGATGTCTGAACCTGTGGTTTTATGTCTAGTAAGCCAACACACTACTTACTAGACTATGGCGACTTCAGCCAGGATTACGACCTAGTTTTTCACACCACTTATGTTGTGTGTGTTAATTTTATACATGAAGTATATAAGAAAGTCTGTTGAGAGGAAGTCGCCAAAAAACATTTTTGTTTTTTGTTTTTGATGTCTGACCTTGAGTTTGAACCGTAGCCTCACGTCTAATAAGCCAACACACTACCTACTAAACGATGGCAACTTAGCAGAGGGAAGACGAGAATTATTTTTTTACAATCACAGTAGCAATGTATTGAAACGAATTGTTGCATGTTCTCTTAATGACCCTAAGAATAGCTTCTCTCTTATAGATTAAACTGGCTGTAGTGACTCCTTTTCTTGCATATATCTTGAATCACCAGGAGCTGCAGAAGCTTTTGAAGCCAATGATCTGCCCAAGAAAAGATATGATTTCATTCCTTTAAACTCTGTCATGCTGAACAATCAAAATCAAGCTTTTATGTTGCCAGCTTAAGTTATTGTTGTTATTGCAGGGGCATAATATTTAGTAGTAGCAATAACTGCAATTTTGAGTGCCTGGTTGGTTGTAGCAATTGTTGCAGCAGCCGTAGTAAATATAACACAGCAGCTCCTATAGTTTATTGTCGTAAAATACAAATGCCGGGAATATGCTCATCATGCTCATCGCCATCATAATTTTGGTATGTAGAAATCTTTTCTACACAAACAACAACAAGAGTACATATGTATAGTATATGTAGAGTAGAAACATTTCCTGCTATTTTTTAATACCACTAACTGTTACAATGGTTTGGGGTTTTACGAAGGATTTTTGCTAGTGTTGTTGTTGTTGTTTATCATATTGTTATTATAATTGTTGTAAAATGCGACACAGCTGGCTGTTTCCTGTTAGTAATCCTTTTATTAATCTTCTCAACAACTAGGCATAAGCCTTGTATACGAACGGGCGGTATCTTCATCTTCAATGCCACCAGCGTCACCAGCGCCACCATGGCAATCACCACGCTTTCACCACGCCAATCCCGTCAACATAACCGGCTCAGGCTGTGCAATCCTTTTTTGGCCTCAACTACTGGTTGGAGGTTATAATGGATTTTGTTTGTGTCGCTGATAAGTTGGTTATGGTGTGATGATGCGGCTTTCTTTTAGAAATTGTACGCGAAGAAGGAAATTGTAACGAATTTAAAACAATTAATGGCAGAAAGAAAGGATGAATTTAATTTATTTGCGTTCCAATTGCCAATTGAAATTTATTAATTTATATCACTTCAGCAGTCTTATTTCTTCTTTGTTTTGGAAGTTATCTTAAAGCCAAATTTAGTTTATGGACCCCATAATAATTTTTAAAAAACAATTGATTTTCGTTCGTATCAAATTGAATGATTTGATTGTAATTACAAACGTTTTTCTCTTTTTTTTGAACCAAAAACTATTCAATCCTCTTAAATCACTCAAATATTTTTGAAATATCCATTCATCTTGGAAAGCTTAAACTTATTTACTGGCCTACAAACCCATCTATTGGTTTACATACATACGTACATACATGGTAATATACCACCAGTTACATTGTTAACCATAAAAGTGGATTGATTTTAAGTCATCGTTCAAAGTGAACTATTTTTTTTCTCCTAACCCTTCTGTTTTTTTTCCATTTCTGTACATAAACCAACCAGTGGAATGACGAATTCAAAATAACACAGTAAATAAATTTGTGACGGTTTTGTGAAGTGAAGCTAAAAGTTAAGGGCTTGTCAAATCAAGCTTGTCAAAGCATTTGAGCAGAAAAGCCATAGTCATGCCAAAATGATTTGTTGAATTCGGTTCCCTGTATTGTTTTCCCAATACATCAAGCCGCTTGTTCGCTTGCTTGACGAAATCAGCGGAATAGTTCTACTATGAGGACGGCTTAATTCATTAGGATTGCACAACAAGCTCGGATATGAGATTTTTTCAAAACATTGAAAGATTATTGTTCCGGAAAATTTTTAAATTCATGGTCTATTCGATCAGTCTAGGTTAGGTTAGGTTAGCGTTGTAGCTTTAATTTACCAAAAAGCTCACTTGAGCACGCATAGCGGCCCGTTGTGATGCCACAGGTGATCGCAGCCTCTGCACTAACCAAGTTCCTCCGATCCAAGGAGGGGAAGTTGGTCAGCGCAAGGGCTGCACATTTTCCAAAAAGCACGAATACCCGATGCTGTAAAACCAGCCAGAAAGTTTGATAAACGAGGCTATATACTTGACATGAATGCACGATAGCTCCGTCAAGCTGACAAGGGTCGGAGAGCCAGATCAGAGATCAGTCTAATTTACAACAAATTTTTCCAATTAATCTAGCCGTACGATGTTAAAGTCGCCGTAGTCAAGTAGGTAGTGTGTTGGCTTATTAGACATGAGGCCACGGTTCAAACCCCAAACGCCTCCAACAAAACGGAATATGAAAAAATATTTCTTCGTAGACTCCCTTTCAGCAGATTTTTGGCAAAAACTGTGAGTGTAAGAATAAAATATGCCATGAAAGAGTTCCTCAGAAATCTCTCGTTCGGAATCGAATTTAAATTCTAGGTTTCGCCACTCATGTATAAAATTAACACACACAACATAAGTGGTGTGAGAAACTAGGTTATATTCCTGACTGCAGAGTTATAATGGCTAATTATGTATGTATGTATGGTGTCAATGGCCGCTTGAATATTGGCTTCCAAGGCTTAAAGTATTTTCGATTCGTTGAGATAAAGCAACGACTCCATAAAAATTAGTCCACAGCAGTTAAATATCACGATCAATAGGGCCTGGAAACAGGATCGCCTGTGCAAAGAGTATTGTCATTAAATTGTTTGTTGGTAGCAAATGTTGTTGATGTTTAGCTGCCAGACTTTTAGGAACAAAAATTCAGTCAGCATGGTTCAGTAGCATTCGCTATTCACTCTAACGGCAGTTCCTTGCAAATTTTGAAAGAAATAAAATCTGATGATGACGCCAGTGTGTAAATCGCAGCAAAAAGTCTATTTTAATAGTTGTAATGATGGTTCGTTAAAGCCTTAAGCATGGCCAGCAATCCCAATATAGCAATTTTCCTTATTATAACAGCATTTTACTCAGACTGGGAGTCATCAGTAAACATACCTTTAGTCAGGATCACCAACTAGTTTCTCACATCACTTATGTTATGGGCGTTAATTTTATCCATGCTTGGCGGAACCTACAGTTTAAAGTCGATTCCGAACGGCAGATTTTTAAGAAACTTTTCTTGGAAATTTTTATTCTACTCTCAGAGCTTTTGCCAGAAGTCTGCTGAGAGGAAGTCGCCGATGAAATATATTCTCATTTCGATATGTTCGATTTCTCTGACCTGGGGTTTGAACCGTATACTCATGTCTGCGTATACTCATGTCTGATTACGGCGACTTCATCATCAGTAAACTCAATTCTTTAATAAAAATTATCATCTTTACTCAGTTTCAAATGAGCCCAACCAAAAAATGCTACACTAACAATGGTCGTTTCGTTACAACTCTTGTACGAGCACGTAAGTCAAGATCCTTGATTAAATTTTCCTCGTAGTCCAATGACGAATACTAATAAGGTGAGAACGACAACAAGTCCACATTTCAGCGTTTTCTTTAAGACTTTCCGTTACGTCGCAATGTTTGGAACGTTGTTCTGGTGTTAAACGATTGTGATTTGTCAAACTTTAACGAACAGAAATTTCAACACAAGTTGATATTTTCAGCTACCAAACCCTAATAGTCGATGTCGATAGTTCTACTGGCATGCCTTAGAACAAATTAACAAATATTTGGTGATAATGAAGCGGCTATAAGGCATCTATACAATATGTACACCGCACAGAAGATTATCCAAGAACATCGGCTGTTTGTGGAGAAGATAGCGAGATATTCAAACGTTACCCTTATGAGGTTTGCTGGTCATTGGCACATAGAAGTTAACAATATTGTTGATGAACTTGCTGGCACAATCCCAATCTCGACTGAAATCCAATGTGAGTGTGGCATTTTACTACTGGCACAGATTTCAGTTATTCGCGACGAAAATATAGGAAAATTAAAGCACTTGTAGATGGAGAAAACAATTACGGTTCTTTATAGTTAGAATTCATCTTAATCAATCAAATCCATTGATCATCAATCAATCAAGTTCATTGATCATCAATCAATCAAAACCATTGACCATCAATCAATCAAGTCCATTGTTCATCAATCAATCAAATACAATGACCATCAATCAACTATGAATGTAACAGAGCAATAATGTCTTGACTAACATCTAGAATACCTCAAAATAATCTCTGTTAAGTTAATCAACATAAATCACTGGCACTGTTAAAGTAAGCCGAATGAGATAGACAATCAAAAACCATCAAGCATATGATTGATCACATATAAAGCGAGAATTCAGGGCAATCAGCAAATGAGCTTTCCAGGTAAGGGCCGGAACCTCTCCGTGGAATGGGAGATGAGTTTTAAAGGGCAGAGGGAAGTGGAGAGTGTTCTCAAACAGAAAGGTAGGTAGTTATAAAGAAAAAAGATTTAAATCTTGCAGAATATTCAGCCTGAGTATTGTTTACCGGGAAATCGGAAACTGAGGTATCATTTAAATAGTATTTTAGTCAGTCCAAGTTCAATATGTAGATTCAGTGATGTGGCTGACAAATGACCAGAGCTTATGCTTCATTATAAAATGTTCACTGGGTTATGTTTAACACTTTGGCATTATTTCTGTAACCGGCTATCGAGATGTATTTTTATGGAAATTCACTTACAAATGAAAAAAAAAAAAAGCCAAGCAACAGAAATATATTTGCCAACACGGAAAAAAAGGCCATTCCGCAACAATAACAGCACCAACATGGTATAAATTGAGACGACTAAAGAAGAAACTCCAGAAAAAACAACAGAAGTAAAGGGAAGCAGAAAATGTAGCTGACAAACTTGTCACGTGGCTACAAAAGTGACAGACAGTAGTAGACAAGTCCGATTCAAGTTACTCGTTCAAATTCAGTTTTTTTTTTGTTGTTGTTTTGTGATTCAACATTTTTTTTGTCTTCAAACAAGCAGAACATTTTCGATTTCGATTCACATTTCTTTTCTCTTTTTTTTCTTCTGTTTGTTTGCCTTCCCTTCTCATAAAGTATTTGCGTTTTAAGGTTTTTCTACACGAGCTGAAGCCGGGTTTTTCTACTTTTTTTCTATTTTTTTAGGTCTCTTGTTTTCATGTATTTTTGCCCTTTTGTTATCAACTGGTTGGGCATAGAATTATAATTGAATTTTCTTAGTTTTCTTTACCTATTTTTGAAGTTCGATTCGATTCGTTTCGATTCAGTTCAGTACAGTTTTAATATTTTTTTCGTTCTGGTGTCCACTATTTTCAATAGAATTGTTTGATACGTAGGACAAGGTACACACAGTAGTAGTAGTAGTAGTAGTTTTAGATTTCTTATCAATAAAGAAATTGAAAAAAAGACAAAGAAAAAATTAAAAAAGAAAACTTTTGTTAAATCACCATAAAGGCAAAGCAGAAGAGATATTTGAACAAAAAAGGTATTTTGACATTTAAGTCAAATCACTAGGAACACGTTCCACATTTTCTTTCTTTATGTTTGTCGTTATGAAAAGATTTTCGTTTTTTTTCTAATAATCTTTAGAAAAATAGAAATCAAATTACTTAATAAAGGAAAAGGTATAGAACCGGGTATTAATTTCAAATTAATAAAAAAAAACTGACAAGAAGAAATCACAACAGAAATCAATATAAAGATTTACGCGATAAATTAGTCTGTAACGCAAGGAAATGAAGAATAATATTTGAAAACATAAAATTTACTGGGTTATTCCAAAAAATATTCACGCATTTAGTGCCATTATTACAACTTTTCTTTAAAGTTGGGTTTAGTTAAAGGTAAATTTAGCTAAAGTGAAGTTTAAAGTCTCCTTTAACTTCTTTTCGTTATTACAACCTACAGATAAAATAAGGTTAACAGTTCCGGCAGCAATGCCGATAATACTGCTCAATTAAACAAGTTTTTTTTAAACGCAGTGGCAACTTATATGCTTATTTTGTTTATATTTGAAGTTGCCATATTGAAAATAATATATACTCGTAATATGGCAAGTTCAAACATAAACTTAACTTTAAAAGTTACCAAGAGGATGATCTTCCCTTTAGCTTAACGCTCACTTCTACCTTATCGTCCACTTATATAATGATAAACAATTTATCTGCTCGTTAAAATCCCTCCTTTAGTTAACGGCAAGTTGCAATAATGGCCCTTAGTCTCATGACAACAACATCATGTTATCAAATCATTGTCAAACAAATTGGGGGCCACTTCTTAAAGAGTAAACTGCCACTTAGGATAGAGGCCAGGCCTCCAGTATGATACCACAATCAAATACGCAACTGGGGAATCCAACAGATCCGAAACATAGGGAGGGCCATTTAGGAGTTTCAATTTAAAACTACAATAAAACAAAAATGTTTTGAAATGTTGCTCAATTTATTCTTTTGTTCTGAAGTGCAATTGTTCGGGATAGAAATTGAAAATTATTTCATTCGTATGGCTGCCGCGGCTGGTCTCACAGTACCTCATGCGATCCGCGCAATTTTCGTGTTGGGTCGTATCTCGTTAATGGCATCAGCAATGTTGGTCTTCAAATGCTTAATTGTTTCTGATATGTCTGCATAACGCTTTTCTTTAACGGCTCCCCAAAGAAAATATTCTAACGGCGTCAAATCGCAACTTCTTGGTGGCCACTTGACATCAGCGTTTCGGCTAATTAAACGGCCATCAAGCGTTTGACGCAATAAAACGATTGTGTCATCAGATATGTGACAAGTTGCATCATCCTGTTGAAACCAAACATCGTTCACATCAATATCATGAAGAGCGGGTACAAAAAAAATCGCTTATCCGTGCGTATGTATCTGCATTGATCGTAATAGCTGCGCCGTCCTGATTTTCAGAGAATTATGGGCTAATAATGCCTCCGGTCCACAAGCCGCACAAAACAGTCACTAGTAGAGAGGGCATTATCTTCTGAACGACTAAGTGTGGGTTTTCTGAGCCAAAAATACGGCAATTTTGTTTATTAACGTACCCTTCAATATGAAAATAAGCTTCATCCGAAAAATGATTTTTTTTTTGGCAAAATCGACATCATTGTGCAGTTTCCCGTTGGCCCATCTACTGAAGCGAAAACCAAGCGGATGATCATGCGGCTTCAACTCTTGAACCAATTGAAATTTGTTAGACGTCACACCGAGATCTATTCGCAAAATTCGACGTAAACTGGTGCGTGAAATGTTCAATTCTTGAGAACAGGACGAACTGATATTAATGGGTTCTCATGCACACTCTCAGCCACAGCTTCTATATCTTTGGATGTACGCACTGTACGAGCACGCTTACATCTTGGCGCGTCAAAAATGAAACTAGTTTCACGAACTTTAGCAATAAACTTGCACAGACCGGGCACTGTTGGTCGTTCTCTGTTGTACAACATTTTCGTGCAAATTCCGTGCAATTGTCTTTGTTTTGGAAATAAATTTCCGGCAAATAGCAAAGGCGCTCAAGCGTAAATCGATTCATTATGTTCAGTGAAGATGACATACTGAATTTTGTGACAGAATGACATAAGTATTTGCCAGATTCGAAAAAACTAATGGTTCAAATTTAAACCGATAGATGGGCCACCCGATACATGAGGTGAAAGATAGTCTCTCCTTTGCAAATCCACTGCTGGTGCAGAAGTCATGCGAGTTAATATCGAGTCTATTGTCATGATTTTTAATAGGGCAGTGAACTATGCGATGATGGTGATATGGAAAGCCATGTAATGTAAGAGAAAAAATAATCAGTCCTCTTCGTATCCACATCAGTTTATTAAAGTCAAGCCCTACTTTATGTGTTCTTTATTTAAGAGGCCATCATGATTTCTAATATGTCAGTAAACTATATTACCATGGTGGCTAAGGAAGGCAATAAAATTTAAGGAAAGAAAACAATCAGTCCTCTTCATATCCTAAACAGTTCATCAGAGTCAAGCCATACTTTTTAAGTGCTCTATTCATGAGGTCTTCATGACTTCGTTCATGACCAATGCTCGATGGTGGCGTGAATGGCCATGCAATTTAAGGAAAGAAAATAATCAGCACTCTTCGTATCCAGATCAGTTCAACCGAGTCAATGCTGGCAATGAAATTGAACCTCCTTGTACAACAGTTATTAGCAAGTTCAACCGAGGTATTCGCATAACCTATAAAATAGAACACCTGATTACCCATTTATTAGCAACACAATTTCCGAAGTGCTATAATTTCATAAACAATCATACATACATAATTGGTCATTACAACCCTGCAGTTAGGATTACGACCTAGCTTCTCACACCACTTATGTTGTGTGTGCTAATTTTATGCATGAGTGGTGGGAACTACAGTTTAAAGTCGTACCTACTAGACTTCGGCGACTTAGCAGGGGGAAGATTTGAATTATTTTTTACAACCTCAGTGGCAGAGTATCGAAACGAATCGTTGCATGTTCCCATGATAAGCATAAGAAGGGTTCTTGCTAGATTCCAATGGCTGCAGTGACTCTTTTTCTTGCAAATAACTTGAACTCTAAACCAGCTTTTCTAGCATCTAAAGCCAATGAGTTCCCCAAGAAAATTCAAGCGGAGAGCATTTAATAAGAAGTGATGATTGCATTCCTTTAAAGTTTGTTTGAAATTGACTCCGAACGACATATTTTTGAAAAACTTTTCATGGCAATTTTATTTACCCGCAGATTATTTGCCAGAAATCTGCCGAGAAAAATATTTTGTTTTGTTGAAGATGTCTGAACTGGGGTTTTTCACCGTAACCTCACTTCTACCTACTAGACTACAGCAGCTACAATATATATTTTTTTAATTATGCTTAATTCCTTAATAATTTGAAGTCAAATAAGATAATTAAAGGTCAATTAAATCCAGCGGTTTAAACCTTTTTTCATAACAATACAACACAAAAAATATCAAAAAGTTACAAATCAAATTTACTTTCTTAAATGATTTCATGCCATTACGCCCACTTTACAAAAATTTCTTCGAAAAACAATGTATTGAAAACAAATTTTATACAAAAAATATCATAAAGGAAAAAAAGGTCCTTAAAATTATACAAACCAACAAAAAAAAGGAAATCAAATCCAAAGTTTAATAAAAAAAAGGAAAACGAAAACCTCATTGTAATTTTGCGCTTAATTTGAGTTGGATAAACTTTCGCCACGTTTTTTTTTGATTGTTTGGCCATCCCCAGTAATTTAAAATAAATAGTCAACAATTTCAAATATGGTATGGCCTCGAGGTCTTTTTCACCATAAAATACCTTTTTTTTGCTGCTGCTGCAGCTGCTGCTCATAATAGTTGAAGTGATGGAAGTTTCTCTTCTTACCGAAAATCTTTACCAGAAAAAGTGTTGAAAACTTTGAAAAATTCTTCTGTTGACATAACAGAGTGTCAAAAAAAAAAAGGATTTCAGGGAGATTATTTATTTTATTGTTAATTTTAAGCAGATTTACGTTAAAAGGTTATTTTTTTTTTGTTTTTGTGAAGTATCATCTAAAAATCATTGTCATTATTTGAAACACGACATGCTATTATAATGAAAAATTTACTAAAGAAACTCTTTTGCTTTTTCGTTTTCGTTTTTTCGGTGTTTTTCTTTCTTTTATTTTTTTTTGGAAAATTTCTTCTTATTTACGAAAATAGAGTTGGTTTTTAAGCCCTTGACACTTGACACCTTTTATAAAGATACCCACCCTCAATGTTTAATTTTTTTTCTGTGTTTTGTTACCTTTTTTTACTGCCGTATTTTATTACTATTCAGAAATTCCAGAAAAGAAGTAAAATTAAGAGGTGATTTTAGTTATTTTCCTACGATGACATTTTGATGAGTGCGTCGTAAAACAAGCAGTGAAACTTTAGACAATTTCAAGTGAGGGTTCAAGTGTTACGGCAATATTAAGTTTATTTTTTTTAATTTTTTTTTGAATTCTTAAGGTATGTAAGGTTCTAGTCAGACATACATACATACATACATAACTGGTCATTACAACCCTAAGTCAGGATTACGCCCTAGTTTTTCAAACCACTTATGTTGCGTGTGTTAATTTTATACATGAGTGGCGGGACCTACAGTTTATAGTCGACTTCGAACGACAGATTTTTGAGAAACTTTTTCATGGCAATTTTTAGTCTAGTCGCCATAGTTTAGCAGGTAGTGTTTTGGCTCGACTCTGATGAACTGTTCTCGATATGAAGAGGACTGTTTGTTTTCTTTCCTTAAATTACATGGCCTTCCATGCCATCATCGTCATATAGTTTACTGTCCTATTTAAAATCATGACAATAGACTCGATATTCACTCGCATGACTTCTGCACCAGCAGTGGATTTGAGAAGAATAGATTATCTTTCGCGTCATGTATCAGTGTGTTAGTTCTGCCATAAAGAAGTGAAAGTTTCAAATTTTTTTTACTGTACTCTCCCAAATAAAAATTTCTACAATAGCACGATTGTAGTCGCCTTAGTATATTAGGTAGTATGTTGGCTTATTAGACGTAAAGCCAGGGTTCGAGCTCCAGGCCAAACATCAAAACAAAATACAAAAAATATTTCTTCGGCGACTTCCTCTCAGCAGATTTCAGGCAAAAACTCTGAGAATAAATAAAATTGCCATGAAAAGTTTCTCAAAAATCTGTCGTTCGGAGTCGACTTTAAACTGTAGGCCCTACCACTGATGCATAAAATTAACACACACAATATAAGTGGAGTGAGAAACCAGGTCGTAATCCTGACTGAAGGGTTGTAATGACAAATTTTGTATGTATGTACAATAACACGCTTGCAGTCACCATAGTCTAGTAGGTAGTGTGTTGGCTTATGAGACATGAGGCCTCGGTTCAAACCCCGGGTCAGACATCTCCAACAAAACGAAATATAAACAAATATTTCTCCGGCAACTTCCTCTCAACATTTTTCTGGCAAAAATTATGAGCAAAAATGAAAATTCACCATCAAAAGTTTTTCAAAATTTTTTGTCATTCTGAGTCGAATTTAAACTGTAGGTTCCGCCACTCATGTATAAAATTAACACACACTGCATAAGTGGGGTGGGAAACTAGGTCTTAATCCTGACTAAAGGGTTGTAATGACCACTTATGTATGTATGTATACGGGAACATGCAGTCTCTGAGAATTTCTTTTCAATCAAAGCATGCAATGCAATTTGATTGATGTGATATTCAGTTTTAAACAGCATTTGGCAACTAAAGAAATTAAGTAGTCGGGGGCATATGAGAAATTAGACTAAGTACGGCAGATAATACAGATTTATAGATGTGTTGCGTTAAGAGTTTCTTGCATATAAACGGTACAAGGTCTAGACTATTCGGCGGGTGTGGTGAACATTCCCATCTTCCCACTGTTTTTCAAATACTTTTTGACCTTCACCGTTATATGTCCCCGAACCTTGTCATAGAGAAAAATTACAGCCTCATGTCTGATTGCATATTCAGAGCGTTCTTAGGACAATACTCGCTTCAAACAAATTCTTTCTTGTCTGTAGAGGTTACCCGTAATAGTCTGGCTCCGTTTTAGCAGCTTGTAATGAATTACACCCTTTAAATCTCACCAATACAAAGCATTACCTGGGATATTCTACTTGGCTGTAGATTTTCCCTCATTGCTAGCGTTTCACATATGATTTCTTGGGCTTGGGCTTGTCGTATTGGATCTATTTTTTATTTTTATTTTTTGATTATACGATGCAAAAATTATTTCTTTTAAAAACGATCAAACAGCATTTCAGGGATGTAAAATCGTCTTTCAGTGTCTTTCAGCTTCAGTTCACGTGGCACTCAATTTCTTTGCTTTTAAATGACTCCGGTGGCTTTTAAACAATTTGAAATGGCTTTTTGAGTCACGTCTAATAATTGTGCAAACTTTTTTTGCATTTGACACGAATATTGATCTAGTAATGGTACTGGATTCAAATTATATTCGCCAGCAAGCAACCAGAATTTAAAATGAATCACAATCGATGTGTGTGGTCGAAGATTATGTTCGTGATTACAATGAGTTTTCTACGTAGCATAGCTGACTGCTGTAACGTTCTTAAGACTTTTCAACTGTTCATATTGTTCGGCTCATTTGAAACGAGTGATAATCAATACATGCGGCCTGGCATTGCAATGAAAGAACTTTGATGTCATAGCTGACCACTGCGAAAATATTACTTTCTTCTTCCTGACGAATAATTCTAATCTGGTTACTGTTTACAGCATTTCACCACATTTCGATAAGGACTTTTTTCGCTTGATGATGTCGTAAGCAACTCACTTTTCTTTATCAGTCACCATTCGCAAAAATCAATTGATTTTGTTGAAGTGGTCCTTAGGTATTTTAGCGTTGAGTTGCATGAGTCAAGTTTGTAATTCGACTAAGAAGAAATCCGAAAAAAAGATCGATCTTTTCATAACTCTCTTTATGGTGTAAACTCAGATTCCATAGAGTCCTGTAAAACGGCTTTACCACCTTTATAGCAACGTCTTATAGATCTTCTATTAAACATAACAAACCATAACTCTTTGGCCCAATTTGTAATCGAACATAACAGAATATGCAGTATGTCAGCATAAATATCTCATACGTATTATTGTAGCAAAAATATTGCGTGCACTACAACTGCTGATTGCTAAAGTACAGAGGAAACACATTAGAAACTGCATACTTTTACAAAACATGGCGAGAAAACTTAAATTACAGGCTTGGGTTTGTATGTTTTGTACTAAAAATCAACAGCGAAATAAATCAGTTGAAGGAGGAAGAAAGAAAATTTATTAAAAAGAAATGAAAAGGCAAAAAAGCAAAAATATTTGTAATCACAAACTTTGTGTTATGATAGAAAAATTATCATTGTGTATTGTATGTTAAATAATTTTCATAATACTGCTTCGAAACCTAAAGCCAAATATTTCAAAAATGCTTGCAGTTTATGTAGGTAGTCTAGTAGATAGCGTGTTGGCTTATTAGAAGCAAGTCCGAGGTTCAAACCACAGCCAGACATTTCGAAAAAGTTGTCAGTTTTCTCGAAAAAACTTTAAGAATTAATAGAATTGCCATGAAAAGTTTCTAAACGTCTGTAGTTTGAAGACAACGTTAAACTGTAGATCCCGCCGCTCATGTATAAAATTAACACACACACCATTGGTGGTGTAGGAGCATAGGTTGAATTGCTATCTAAGGGATTGTAATGATTAAGTTTAAGTTAAGTAATGCTGCCTTAGTGCAGCCCTTGCGCTGATCAACTTATTTTTCTTGCCAGGTTTGGTTTGGAACTTGGTCAGTAGAGAAACTGCGTTCACCTCTGGCGTCACAACGGGCCGCTATGCGTGTTCAAGTGAACTTTTGGTATCAAAGCTACCACTCCAACCTACCTCCCTAGAAATACTGCCATAAGTTCCTATGGCTTGCTGCGGAATATGCAAAGTAATACTCACAGGTATGTTTCTTGAAGACATAGATTTCCGAATCATGTTGATTATATGACTATTGTTTAGAACCCTGTATCCGTACTACATTGATATGGAACTGCTAAGATGGTTAATCAAAGGTGTGGCAGGTTATATTTGAAGCTTGCGTAGGCAAAAAATTCTATTGCTGCTTCCTAACAGAGAAGAATAGAATATTTGTAGTTAGAAATCCTTTAATCACATTTCATTGCTCAGAGTAATTTAAGCCACTGCTTCGGTGTGAAAAATACATTAATCTGATAGACGAAGAGATATCTTAAGCCCTTTGGAGAAACTATCACTGCCCACCTTTCTCAAGCACAGAAACGTCTCTACAGACTCCCACCGAATCCCCGGATATGACCATTCCAGAAGATTATCTTTGAACATTGCTTACTTACTTAACTAACTCTTCTTACTTACTAATTCTAGTCATAATTACAACCTAGTTTCTCTTACCTTAATTTAATTGTAAATAAAATAAATCGACGCCTCCGTTCTATAACATTCTAAGTCGAAAAAGTGTGTTTTGAGTTATGAGCTCTCAAAGTCTTCACGCGCCATTCGACCATATGTGTATTCTAAGGAGATTTTACCCTATAACTTCGGAACGGATCGGCGTATCTTAACCAAATTTTGACAGTATTTAAGTTAGAGAACGTAGAATTTAAAAATGCAAGAACATTTAGTGTTTCTAAGTATACTAAGAACGTTATAGACTGGAGGCGTCGAAATGTTAATTTCATACATGAGTGGCAGGACATACAGTTTAAAGTAGTTTCCGAACAACAGATTTTTAAGAAACTTTTATTGGCAATTTCTATTTACTTTCAGAGTTTTTTCAAAAATCTGCTGAGAGGAAGCCGCCGTAGAAACATTTTACGTTTGTTCGGTATGTTCTTTTTGTTCGAGATGTTTGACTTGGGGGTTTGAACCATGACCTTATGTCTTATAAGCTAACACACTACCTACTGGATTACGGCGACTTTAATATTGCATAATATATATGCCGAAAAATTTGAAAATATTAAAAAAAAACTATGTGTCATAGTGCGTTTATATACGTTATCATGCGTCACATTGCGTACATTACTAATTTGTGTTCTACGAAGGCTACAAATGCGTAGAATGCCTTATGAAACATCTTTTCTGACTGTTTGAAACATAATTTCAAAGTTAACAAAACTGATTGCGGTCTTTCTGATTAGGAATAGGTATGTGGAAATTATAAATTCTTTGTCTAATAAGCTAACATACTATGTACTAGATTACAACGACTTGTAGGTTCTGAAGAGGTAGTGTTTCACTTAGATTATGAAGATCCTTAAATAGAAGAGAGAAGTATTAAGAGTACATAAGTCGCATTGCTTTGGACTTTACCTGTTTAAAATTCTAATGCGAGATACCCGTTCTAAATAAGGTTCTGAAAAGGTCAATTTTGCTTAGATTCAAATTCGTTTAAATTCAAAGCATCGTACTTGAAATGTGGTACCCAGAAGGCATAGCGTGCCAGAATATTTAGTAGCATTGCTCAGGCATCTCCAACAAAACGAAGTAGGAACAAATGTCTCTTCAGTGACTGCCTCTCAGCAGCTTTCTGGCAAACACTCTAAGAGTATATAAAATTGCTCTGAAAAGGTTTCTCAAAAATCTGTCGCTCGGAATCGACTTTATTCCGTAGGTCCCGCCACTCATGTATAAAATTAATACACACAACATAAGTGGTGTCAGGCCTAATCCCGACTGAAGGGTTGTAATGACCAATTATGTATGTGTATATTGCTCCAAGTGGAGCATGTTGCCTAACAAGTAATCAAAATGAAAATGAAATGAAAAGTGGCCTTTGTAGGAATAGTAACAATGCAGCTATAGTTTTTGTCCTAAAAGATCTCCTCACTTCATCAGTTTTGCAATTTTTATTGAGAAGGCAACTTGGCGGAACTGTACATTACTTTCTAGACAATATTTCTCTTTTTCTCCGTTTTGTCCCACTGTTATAAGTTGTGTAGTTAAGATAGAAACTATAATTCTCATATAAAATCCACCACCGCCTCCCCTCGCTCTTCTTTGGAAAAGTTCATCTAATATTTCTTATTTTATTTTCAATTTTAATTTCTCTGCCATAAGAAGGTGTAAATTGCATGTTATTACAAAAGTTGGCTTATTTTATATACCCGGTGATATTATTATTGTTGTTGTTCTTTTTGTTGTTTTTCCTATTATTACGTTTGCTGGTAATAACCGAAACTTTTTGTTTGTGTTGTGTGTTTCCTATAACAGTGTCTTAAAATTCCGGTTAAGGAAAAACATAAAACAGCAACAGAGCAAAAAACCAAACCAAATACATGTGTTTACGAAAGTCATCAAAATATATACAAAAAAAGAAAAGAAGAGAAAGAAAACTAAAATAATATACACTATAAAATACCAATTTTTTTCTGTTGTTTTTGTTGGTTTTTTTTATTTTCTTTATGTCTTCAAAAAGCTTGTCTTTACTTCAGATAACACAGGAAACCCTTGCATGATTTCTTTTCAGTTTTCATTTTCACAGAAGGAAATCTATGATACGGGTTTAACTTTAAAAATTTTACCTTCTATTCTGTTCCTTTTTTTTTGTAAATATACAAAGTTTTTCAATTAAAGTAATTAAATATTTATGAGAATTTGCTTGTTTTTTTTTTTTCAAGAATTCATTTATGAACATTATAAATGAAATGAAATGCTGAAAATGTTATATGCACTGCTGCTGCTGTATGGCAAAACTAGCTGATAATTTTATAATAAATTTACTTGAAAATGTGTAATGAAAGGTAAGAAAACGGAAAGAAAAACAAAAACAAAATTTTAAAAATTAATTAATAACGTTTGTGAAAGGTTAAGCAAAAACTGTTAATGATCTACAAGGTATAAAAGAATAGGAAATTAATGTGTAATGTGCCTCGCTAGCACATTATCTCCTGCAGGTATCCCTCTTATCCCGTTCCAAGGATGCTCAGAATCTAAGGGAAATTGACTATAACTCTTCAGAACCTAGAAATCTTTGTACTCTAGTAGAAGTAGAAAAATCTATAACTTCCACATTCCTATTCCTAATCGAAATGATCGCAATTAGTTTTGTTAACTTTGAAATTATGCTGCTAACAGTTAGAAAAATGTTTCGTAATGCATGTAGCCTTTAAGGAATACAAATTAGTTATGTATGCAATGTGACGCATGATAACGACGCATAGTTTTTCTTTAATATATTAAAACTTTTCGGCGTATAGTTGTGAAATATAAAAGTCGCCATAGTCTAGTAGGTAGTGTGTTAGCTTATAAGACGTAAGACCACGGTTCAAACTCAAGGTCAAAAAACGAAATAATGAAAAAATATTTCTAAGAGTAAATAAAAAATTGCCATGAAATTTTGTAAAAAAAATTTGTCATTCGGAGTGTACTTTAAACAGTAGATACCGCCACTTATGAACAAAATGAACACCCACCCACAACATAAGTGGTGTGAAAAACTAGGTGGTGATCCTGGCTAATGTGTTGTAATAATCAATTAATTAAGTAAGTAAAGTACAAAGCTAACTCTCTGGCATGGTCGTCTTCGGGGATTCAGTGGTAGTCTACAGATACAAAAGAAAGGCTCTGAAAATTTCTCCAAAAGGCTCAGTCTTCAGAGATCTCTTTATCTACCAGATTAATGTAATATTTTTCACACCATAGTAATGACCATAAATTACTCTGCGCAACGGATTAGATTGATAGCCAAGCAGCAATAGGATTTTTTTACGGCCTCAAACTTCAAATATAAACTGCCACACCTTTGATTGACCCTCGCAGCAGTTGTATAAGTGGTGTGAGAAGCTAGGTTGTAATCCTAACGAAAGATGGCGAGCTTCCTCGCAGGAAAATTTGCCACTTAGGCCAGTATTTAGGCACATTGTGATGTTAGCCATTCTCGAGGTAAAACCATTCCGAATCCTAAATAAATTTTGCTATTGCAACAATCTTTATATTAAAGAGCTTGAACAACGATGTAAGAAAATGAAGGGTTAAAAACCTCCGTCTCTTCATGACAAGAGCTTGTCTCTGACACGTGAGATGAAAGACAGTCTCCTCTTTTTGCTCAGACCCACAGCTCCTGCAGAAGTCATTAGTTGGAATGCCTAGTCTTTCAGCATTTCTACCTAGGTAAGGACCAAATCGGCCAGTTCCAGAAACCTCTATCTCTTCAAGACAAAAGCAGGGCACTGATACATAAGGTGATAGACAGTATCCTACTTCTACTGCTGAAGTTATTAGTTGGACTGCCGAGTCTTTTGGCATGCCTACCAATGTAAAGGCCATATTGGCCAGTTTCAGAAACCTTTGGCTCTTCACGACAAAAGCGGGGCACTGATACATGAGGTGAAAGACAGTATCCTTCTCCTCAGGCCCATAGCTCCTGCTGAAGTTGGAATGCCAGCCAACTTAAGGGACAAATTTGTTAGTGCCACTAAATGGCAGAATTGACTCTTCACTTAATTGCAGCTTCTCAAAAAGACGAGCACACGTAATTTTTTAACATTTTGACGTACCTACGTATGTCTATATTGGTCGCGTCTCCTTGCATTACTAACTTATAACAGCTTACAGTACTCAACTGTAGGTGTAGCTACAATATGTTCATCAAATCTTAAATATTTTGAGTTGGTATTGATGAAAATCAAATAAAAATTTATTATGAATTTGAAATATACAACGCAATAATAATAAATATATGCTGCTCCATAGCTATTTCTGTCCGCTATTGGTTTTTGTTTTTTTGATTTTGGCTTTTATCATGCCTTGTCATTTAGACCAACACATTCCACGTATGAAAACATTTACTTTTCCATACGAATATTTTGCAAATATTAACACTATTATCATGTGAGCCTATTATCGGCTACATTTAATTGAGTGCTAATTAAAAGCCAATGATGATAATTTTCCAAAACAATAGAAATTTTGTTCGTTTTTTTTCTATTTTGGTTCGACATGTCTAAAGCATCATCAGCTGTACCACAATCAATATGCGTACGTTAAACGTAATTGAATGAAGACAATGTGACTTGGCTGTATGTATATCAATTTGGCCAAAACATAACTGACAAATATTCATAATATTTGTTGTATTAACAGCAATGTCGGATTTAAAATATAAACAAATTGAAACGAAAGGACGACTACGAACTACTACGGCACTTTCCAAATACAGTTACTACAAACGTACATATGTATGTATGTTTTTGTCTAAACAAATGTCATGTGTCACAGCTTGTCAATGTCAACAAGCTGTATAAACTCTCTCTCTCTCTCTCTCTCACAGATTTAGACGTCACAAGGTATGTATACAAATACATACTCACGTTCAAAATTCAAAAATAACATTTAAAAACAAATCCAAACAAAGGATTCCTCATACAGCATTTAATGAGTGTATGTGTGTGCGTATGTCTGTTTTGTGTTGATTTCCTGTTTTATAAGCGTAACCAAATGTAAGTTTAACAACATACATGTAATAACGGTTTATTTACGTTACCATGCAAACCAACGTTAGAGGGCATTTACTTAATGCGTGTGCAAGTGTATATGTAGGTGTTTCAGCATAATATACAAAAGCATGCATGTGTATGTATGTGTTTTCCTTAGCATTTGTAAACCATAATACGTTACTGTATGCGTGTTTATATACCCTTAAGGCTTTTTGTTCTCCTCGTCATTTATTATTGTTTCAGTTTTTTTCAATGAAAACAAAACCAGAAAAAAAAACAGACGCAGCTATTGTGTTCACAGCATTTAATGACTGCGTCGCAAAACCGCTTAAACACTGTTTTGCTCACACGAAATGAAATTTTTTAACAAAAACCGTCTGTAATAATTTCAATTGCTTTAATTTTTTGTTGGCTGAAATAACAGCAGCAACACTTGTTGCTTTTAACAGCGCAAATGTAAATTGTTTTTAACAGCATGTTTATAGCATGTCCTTTAACATTTAAAGAGTTTTTATTCGATGGCATGATTACAGCCATGTTAGTATCAATTTAAAGTGGTGAGTTTAACAACAAATATAAGATAACAGTTTGAACTCTTTTAAATGCTCTTAATTTTCAATATTTCAATGTAAAATTTCCTATAACATTTTCAAAGGAAATGTTAACCTTAAATTCGTAATGTTATGTTAACTACAATACCTTTAGCAGAATTTTTTTCCTTCTCGCTTTATTTACTTCACTTGAGAAATGTAAATGTAATGAAGTGATCCTTTTCCTATTTGATGTCCTCCCATAGCACTTTCATTTATAAGATTATTATCTTGTTGTGCTATGACTAGTAAATAAAATAAATAAATAAATAAATAAATAAATAAATAAATAAAAAAAAAAATGTAAGTAAAGGATCACTTCATTTTTATTTTTATTGTCGTTGTGTAAAGATACTAATAGTACTATGACCATGGAATTTATTGTACTGGCCTCAATCTATAGGGGGAATCCCTATAGTGTATCCCACAAGCCCATTGACCAAGCAAATTGCGGAATGCAATGTTCGTTGTTTTCAACACAAACATTTTGCTACTCAGTACCAGATACGTATCCAGGTGCTTTCTTTTAAATATGAATTAATACATGTCAGGCCTAAGTCGTCATAGTCTAGTAGGTAGTGCCTTCTTTAGCTAATTTTGAATCGCCTGGTTCTGATTCGTTAGTTCCGTTGAAATCACATACCGCGCATATAAAAGTCTTAAAATGCAAACGCAAAATGTAAATCATCATATCGCCAAAGAGCTTTGAATTGTAGTAAATATGCTTCCAGGATAATATTTGAAGATATCGGTCCAACGACACTTGCGGACCTCAAACAGTTACTTTTACGGAATGCAATATCTTTTCCCCAATCATTTCTAAATTCTAGATGCTACAAAAGATAGAAATATGTAGATTGTGATGGAATTCCCAATGAAATTCTGGAATCCAAGCTGATGTGAGTCTGAGTCTGGGGGCTTGATAATATATGTACATACATACATAATTGGCCATTACAATCCTTCAGTCTGGATTACGGCCTAGCTTCTCACATCACTCATGTTGTGTGTGTTAATTTTGTACATGAGTGGCGGGACCTACAGTTTAAAGTCGACTCCGAACGACAGATTTTTGAGAAACTTTTCCATGGCAGTTTTATTTCCTTTCAGAGTTCTTGCCAGAAATCTGCTGAGAGGAAGTCGCCGAAAAAATATTTTTTTATATTTCGTTTTGATGTCTGACCTGGGGTTTGAACCGCGGCCTTACGTTTAATAAGCCAACACACCATCTACTAGACTACGGCGACTTTATTTGTACTTTCTTAGCCTTAGTTAATTTGAGCACATCTTTCTAATGCATAGTTTTCTACTCGGAAGATAACAGCGTTCTTCCTCATAACGTATAAACACATAGACGACAGATAACAGAAAGCTGCCAAGTTTAGAATACACACGTTTATATGAAAACGATTATATTGAAGGCAGAACAAAGAAGCCAAGACAACAACCTAAACAGTTGCTGCCCAAATTAAACTATTTTCTCTTTGTGAGCAGCTAAAAGCAAATTAGTGATGCCAATACAACATAAAATCATAATAAAAAAACAGCTAAAAATACTTATATTATTGAAGAGAAAGAACAATTCTAAAATTAAGAAATAAAAAGCACTCCATGTATTCATAATAAATAAAATAGAATTATAGATTCAATTTTGTATCTGAAATGTTTTGTGTATGCGGTTTTTTCATAAGTGAGTTTATTTTTGCGTACAAAAAACCTGATAGTGACAACACTGAATAATATATTTAAATTCAGATTTGAAAATTATTGAATTATATTGTGTCAGCTGTTTTTTCTGATCTGCTTTCAAAAAAATTTAAAAACAATTGGCAGAATTTTATGTCGAACTGCTGAACTGTTGTCTGTCTTCTATGTGTTTATACCTATACTATACAAGTTTATTTAATTCTGCTTTATATATGCCTTCTTTAGTTTATTTTAACTCGTCTGTTTCTGAGTCGCCCATTCAGGCTTCCTCGGTGTAAACTAATAAATGTCTACTTGCTGTTTTTGATTTCCTTATTGCGCCTTCTATAGCCTTTAGAAGGCCAATAACGTTAGACCCGTTGAAATCATATACCGTACAGATAAAAATCTTAAAATGCAAGCCCAAAAAGTAAGTCATCATATGGCCATATCGACGCCTACATTCTATAACGTTCTAAGTGTACTTAGTTTTTAATATTCTCTAACTTAAATACTGTCAAAATTTGGTTAAGATGCGCCGATCCGTTCCGAAGTTATAGGGAAAAATCTACTTAGAATACACGTCGTATGTCGTGTGAAAACTTTGAGAGCTCATAACTCAAAACACACATTTTCGACTTAGAATGTTATAGAACGGAGGCGTCGATATAGCTTTGAATTGCAGTTAATGTGCTTCCAGTTGAAAATCGCCCAATGACTCTTGCAGACCAGTCACAAACCGCATGAGATTACTGTCTGATGGTTTGACAATATATGAATAAAAGAACCTAACACGTCCTAATAACTGGCCTGGAATTAATCTTCTTTAATACATAATAATCTGCCAAAAGGATATCCGATAGAGCAACACAAAATTTAAGCCAAGAACAATATGGATAAAGCCTGCATAACCTCATCATCATCCTTATATACAGCCTGACTGGTATTGTGAAACAATCTGTAGAGTAGAGCTCACTACATTATTTACGATTCACAAACTTTATGAAGATGTTCGATAAATTAAACCAAGATGTGATTTGGAATAAAGAACAAACGCTGTGAAACTCATATGTTCAATAAAAATTTTTATAACCCAAGAGGTTGCCGTATTCTAGTAGGCAGTGTGTTGGCTTGTAAGACTTGAGGCCACGCTTCAAACGCCAGATCAGGCATTTCCAACCAAACGCAATATGAAAAATATTTCTTCCGCGGTTTCCGCTTAGCGGATTTCTGACAAATTTACTCTGAGAGTTAAATAAATTTCCATGAAAATTGTCTCACAAATCTGTCGTTTGGAGTATTCTTTAACCTGTAGCTCAAGCCACTCATGTATAAAAATTAACACACACAACATAAGTGGTGTGAGAAGCTAGGACGCAATTCTGATTGAAGGATTGTAATGACCAATGTGCCTATGTAACGCATCTTGTAGGAAGAAATATGACAAATTGTTGAGTGATTTATTTTTATATTTTATTTATATTTTAAATACTCGTGAACATAATGGTTGCAATAGCCCTCGATAATGGCAGAGGAATTGTATGAGGATTGAACTTAACTAAAAACTTAACTAAACCAGCAAGGGAATGCCTAAATATTGCATAAAAAAGACAAATTAAAGCTGGAATTAATAGCAATGACAGGAGAGAGTTGGGGAGAAGTAAAAAAGCTACAACAAAACATATATGTTTTTGGCTCTTATTAGGAACGATGGGAACTTATATAGCGTACCCACATGTGTAGCAGAGGTCAGCAATGAGTATTCAAAACGATGAGTAGATTCGAATCATACTGGTACCTATACGCATTCATACTTATTTTAATGTCATACTCATACTACTCATATTTAAAGTTTGAAATACTCATGGTACTCATACTTAACAATACGCATAATGTTGTTGATTTCGACTCTCCATGACTCATTGTATACACGAATCACAAAATAAGTATGATTCGCGTATGAACACTACAATACTCACTAGAAGGTTGTGTGTTTGCTTTGCTTGCTGTCTTTGTCTTTCTTTTTTTTTTTGCAAATGCAACAACAACTAAGACAGTAAATTTTGATGAATTATTCAAAATTATTCGAATCATATTATAAGTATTTTTCTAAATTTCTGAATCTGAATGAGTAGGCGCATGAATCAAACATATTTCGAATGTTATGAGTTTGATGTAAACGTTGTACTCATACTCAATGCAACTTGTACTTATAAATCAATGTTGTACTGAGTACGAATTAATCAGAGTAGTTGAATTGCAATACTGTTGACTCACTCATTCTCAAAATTTCATGAGTACTTATGAGTAGCGAAAAAGCAATTCGGCGCTGATCTCTGATTTGTAGTGCATATGCTAGAACACAAGCTCTATGTCTTAAACACATTGTGTCTGTATAATCATTATATCCAGACAAATGGAAACACTGCCTTACTTTGTAGTGGAAGAACGTTTCTTTTATTCTTCTAAGAATTTCACAAAGGACAATATTGTCCTTTCCTTCAATAAAATTTTTCTGTATAATTTTCCTCAAATATTGTAATAAATTTTCAATTGCCACTTCAAAGCTTTCAAAAAAAATGTTTTTTTTTCAATTAAAATCGAATTTCACTTTCACCCGGGCAACCAGAGTTATTTTCTTTTAATTTTCACAATTATCAGGACAACAATACTGTTCTATAGACACTACAAAAAAAAAAACCAACAACAACAACAGCAAAAACAACAATAAATGCCAGAAGAAAAAAAGTGAAGAGTGTAATTGAAGGAAATGGTGCTACACACTGTAAATAGTACTCCAGCGTTCTGTGTGCGTGTGTGTGTGATACACCCTTCTAAGCCAATGACTGGCTTGACTGATGTATGATTCCAAAACAAATAAACAACAAGATACAAAAAAACAACAACAGCAACAACCAACAATGACAATAAGAGGTGTTTTAGTACTTCTAGAATATGAATATGTATGAATATTTTGATATTCATACAGACAACGTACTCGTATTCACTTTTCCAATATATATTCTCTTTACAAACACACACTCACTCACACACAGACACTCACTCTTTACAGACATACTACACTCAGAAATAACAATCAATGTCAAAAATCTTGTTATAACAATTGACACATGTAAGTGGAGAATACACACACATAAAACTATAACAACAACAACTTCTATTACAAAAAACAAAAAACAAAAAAGGAAGAAGAAACCGAACTAAATGTCAGACATACATATACTCGTACTCTGGCTAAAGAACACTTGTATTCACTGAATAACGTTAATAATGGAGAGTTGGGTTTGGCAATGTAAGTTTTTCTATGTTTTTGGCAAACAACACGAATACGTTAAGAACGGCAACAACAACAACAACAACAGCAATAGCAATAGCTGTAGCAACATCTATAAATAGAGAATGTTTATTTGCTCGACGACCATCAACTAAAATAAAAAATAAATCCAACAATCAACCAAACAAAGCATACTTTTAGGTTGCACTTCCAAAAAGCACAGGAGTACACAGAAAACAACAACAGCAAAAAGACAGGATTCCAGTAATAAGTGGATGTCTACTGTTTTGGCAAGAGAGTAGAGATAGGATGAGAGAGTGAGTGTAAATGACTGAGTGTTTACAGGGTGTTGGGCAAGAAATCAGGACCAATTATCGTATACGAAAAGAAGGATACAAAAATATGCAAAGCAATTATAGATGTGTGCGGCCTGAATTTGTCCAAATACACAAAGCTTGGGTTGCCACTGCTGGCTCGAGTTTTTATTTTGCAGTGCGGGACGAGTCACAGCTATTCGGCTTCGCTGTTATCGCTTGAGGTTGTTAGAGCAGAATCCTTTTTAAAAATTAGTTGATATTGCTGTCATCTAGCGGTCATTCGCCGACTCTTATCGGCTGAAACAATTATTATTCTTAACAATTATTCGATGCAAAAAGGATTGCGACTCAAGAAAGTTTACTGTGCAAAGCCTATTAAATAGTGCAGCCCTTCCCTACTTTAGTGGAATTCGGTCAGTACAGGGACTGCGTTTACCTGTGGCGTCACAACGTGCCGCTATGTGCGCTCAAGTCAGCTTTTGGTATCAAAACCACCAATCCAACCTACGTATTACCTAGCTTCCGACACAATTAGGGCCTTTGGGAATCCTTGATCATGAGTGGTAACACCCCATTCGGCTGAATGCAAAATAATCACGAAGAATGTTCACTGAACTTAACGTCAGTTTTGAAAAACGGCCAGTGACTTCAATTTTGTGCAAATGGCAACGAAAGGTCATTATACGCGAGCCTGTGCTTGAAACCTCAGCTCAGACATATGATAATAGACCTAAGAGTTTTTGTTAGAAATCTGCTGAGAGGAATTCGCCGAAGAAATATTTTTTTTCATATTTCGTTTGGTTGGAGATGTTTGACCTGGGGTGTGAACCATGTGATGCGAGACCGTGGTTCGAACCCCAACTTAGATATCTCAAACAATAAAATATCACTAGTCTGTTAGCAAAAACTTTGAAAGTAAATAAAAATTCCATGAAAAGTTCCTCAAAAATCTGTCTTTTGAAGTCGATTTTAAACTGTAGGACCTACTACTCATGGATAAAATTAACCCATTAGTGCCCAGTGGCAACTTAAGTTGCCAGCAGAGTTGCCTTAGTTTTTATGCTCTGAGAGGAAATTGAGTGTAAAAAACAATACGGTAACCGTTAGAAAAAAAGTAATTCGGATATTAATGGGTTAATACACGTAGCATGTGTGGTGCGAGAAGCTGTGTAAGTCCCAGTTTAAGGTCGACTTCAAACGACAGATTCTTAAGAAAAGTTATTTGTCAATTTTTTATTTGCTTTCAGAGTTTTTTTTTTGGCAGAAATCTGCTGAGGGGAAGTCGCCGTAGAAATATTTTTTCATGTTTTGTTTTGTTGCAGATGTCTGACCTGGTGTTTGAACCGTGGCCTTGCGTCTACTAAGCCAACATACTACCTATTAGACTACGGCAATTTCGACCAGGCCTTTTCTTCTATATATTACTACAGTAGAGTCTAGCATTACTGCATGTAGCTTTCTATTGCTAACAAAGTTGAGCATCTCTAGGAAGCGAATCAAGAACACATAGTTTATCTAAGGCAATTGGAGTGTCTATGTATGTTTGTCGCAGAAGCCATATACGAATTATTGGGTACCATGGACATAATCTCCTTCGGGAAGATACTACTGTGATCAGGTACTTTATACTAAAACTTAGTACCAGAATATGTATGCAACAGTCTACTCTGTCCAGCAGTTTGGTAGCATCGGTACAAACCTCAAAGATCATCGGGATTTTCTGAAGAACAGTTCATATTTCGAATTCTATTTAGAATATTATAAGACATTGGGTTTCAGAATTTCAACTATAAACGCCATAAGAAGAATTAGGCCAGTAGTAGATGTCTAACCTGGTGTTTGAACCGGTTGTCTCACGTTTAAAAAGCCAACACACTACCTACTAGACTACGGCGACGTCAGCTATTTACGTTACTTAAACGCCTTCTCTTTCTAAGGAGTTTTGAAACTGGTAGTAAGAAGCCATCGCTCAGAGATACATACATAAGTAAGTTGCGTTTAAGATTCCAACCTTTTCTTGCACAGTGAAAACCGGTATCAAGTTTGCATTCAAACTTATGGAATAGAGTTCAAAAAAACTTTCTTATTTTGTAGTTAAAGTAGCTTTTGAGGTTTATTTAACCAATTTAGAGTTACAACGTGTTTACATTTTACTCCATAGTTCAGTGTCCACCCACTGTATTGTGGTTACCATGTTTTTTTCTTTTTATTTGTTAATGGATGGTGTGTATAAGTGCTTGTTGAACTTTATAGAGTTTTTACTCTTGTTGGTGCTTTTTAATTCTAGAATATGATTGTATTTGTTGGCAATACATACGTCCCATATATATGTATGTATGTATGTATATCAGTCACGTACACAAACAATATTGAAACAAAGCAAAATATTAAGAACTGTCATCACTTAAACGGTGATAGTTTTGGTCTCAAAATAAAACATGCACGCTGAAGCCTAAATATTGAAATCAGTTGCCATGATAAAGCGCAGTATTGTTCTGCAGTTAATTTTGTTTTGCCTTGTAGTGTATTGGAGTCATTGTTTGTAGCAATTAAAGTTCAAATAGCTTAAGAAATGAAAATATCAATAAAATTGTGAACTCGTCCATCTTCTGACAATCATGACAAGTCATGTTTTCATTGAAACAGATTAAACTGCAATTGGAACTTAATAAAGTTTTGGAAATTATAAAAAAACCATCAGGCACCCTTCTGAGTGCAGTAAATCGAATACCAGCCATCGACAAAAAACGAAAAAAATAAAAATAAAAATGAACGAATTTTTTATTTGAGGACGGCAATGACAAACAATGACTGCCACTGATATAGTGCAGTTTGTCTTCCATTCTTTTATTTTAACATTCTTTGTTGCTGCGACCATAAACCATGATGATGTTGTTGACGTTTACTGTTGCTGCTTCATGGACATTTATGAACAATACTGTTGAGAAATATTATTTTCGGTTGTTAGTGTCCAACAATACTTTCAAATACTGTTGTTACTGTCAAGTTTAAAGGAAATTTGAAATAAAGTTTAATTTATTTTCGAGTAGTAGTCCTGTAAGACCTTAGTTAATTTTATACTTGAGTACCGGTGGACGTACAGTTTAAAGACGAGTCCGAATGACAGATTTTTTGAGAAACTTTTTCATGGCAATTTTATTTACAAGCAGAGTTTATGAAAGAAATCTGCTGAGAGGAAGTTGCGAAGAAATACTTGTTCATATTTCGTTTTGTTGGAGATGTGTGACCTGGGGTCTGACCGTGGCCTCACGTCTTTTCATACCACTTGACCCAAAAGCGTATCGTTGACTTTTAGAATATTTTTTGCTTTCATTCGTTTGTATCTTAAAAAAGGCTGAGCGACATTTTGTGCATTACAACCCTTTAATCAGGATTATGAGCTTGCTTCACACATCGCTTATGGCGCGTTTTAATTTTATACCTATACAGTAAGACCCCGCTTAATGCTGCTCCGCTTAACGCTGTTTCAGTAATACGCGGTAGTATTGGTATTCCCCTAAATCGCACACTGTATTGATACTTGTTGTATATGTGTGCAAACGAAACGGCCATGCACCAACCACAAGCGGTGCACTATATAGCGACGGTGTAAACTATGTATCTTTTTCAACGCTCTTTTGTTAGACTGTCCCGAAGTCGCAATCACTGTACGAACGCATCTTTCCTGCGTTACAGTTCATTTATTATTTGTCATCATATGTACGTGTCAAGTTGCCTCGTTTAACGCTGTTTCGTTTAGCGCTAGAACTTATTGGAACGTATCTCCCGGGTTAAGCGGGGTAATACTGTAATTTAAATTCGATTCCGACGACTGATTTTTGAGAAACTTTTCATGACAATTTTATTTACTCACAGAGTTTTTGCCATAAATCTGCTGAGTGGCAAATAAATATTTGTTTGTATTTCCTTTTGATGCCTGACAAGCCAACCCACTACCTTCTAGACTACGGCGACTTTAATATTGCATAATATATACGCCGAAAATATTAAATATATTAAAAAAAAACTATGCGTCATAGTGCGTTTATATACGTTATCATGCGTCACATTGCGTTCATGGCGAATTTGTGTTCTTCGAAGGCTACAAATGCGTAGAAACATCTTTTCTAACTATAACAACATAATTTTAAAACTATTTGCATATAACATAACAAAAGTCCTAATGGAAACAACTTCAGAAGAAATAAATAAATTTGTTAAAACCTAAGTAAAATATATACGTAATATTTATAAAATAATTAGAACTTAAACAATATTTTCTTTAAATAAAATGCCATTTGAAATAATTTTATCATCAAGTTATGTCTTTTCATAAGTTTAAATCCAAATTTTTTCATGCTTAGTCCTCTATAAATAAAGATAAAAAGAAATGAAAACTGTTGCTTTAGCTTTATTAATAAAATAATCTCCAGTTTGTATGGACATCATAAATTAATGAATCAAAGGATTTCATAAAGAACACTTTAAGGTGTTTAGCAACTAATTAATGAAAGCAAAGTAATAAACAAAATATTTTCGAAATTATATAAAGGAAATCAACGAAATTCTTCTTGTTTATTAAACAAACGACAGAAAACGACAATTACGAAATGTTTTAGACGACATTTTAATTAGAAACTTAATTTTGCAAAATTTTTATAAATAATTTGTAACCTTAGCAAGCAAACAGAAAACTTACAGGAAAATGTTTGACTGGGAAAACTGGACAAAAGCGTATTATAGTGATTATGAATTGGATTTTAAAATATGAAGAGAGAATAAAAATATGTTCGTTGTGTTTTGTTAGTAGCTGTTATATAACTGACCATATCCTATAGCTCTAGTTTTCTAGTTTTAATTTGAAAAAGGATTCTTGTAAGGGCGCATATATCCCGCTCTATTGTCTCTTTCTCAGACATTTCCGATCCCTTTCGTGCCACTTCGTCAGTCACAGTGTTCCGAGACCCAGTAGTGGCGGGTGTTGTGTCGATGTATACTGGAGTTTCGCTGTTGATGATCCTTAGGAGGATGGCTTTCTGCCTCCGCAAATTTGTCTTATATTCTCCCCTTCGCTTCAGTTTTGTTCCTTTGGGTGATGTTGGCCTTTGCTGGCTTTGCCCAGTTATTCTTCTATACTCCTCTATGGTAATTGGCTTGGGTCCTTCAGCCATGAGGAGTATTTTACTGTCTCTTGGCCAGACAGTACCTTCCTTCTTCGCTACTGGCGGATCGTTTTGGCTGATCCGCCAGGACAAAATTTTCTTTCTTTATGGGTGCAAAAATATTTTTGTGCACTTCCAAAAATTCGGTGCAATATGTGTTGCGCTCCTTTTACTTTAAATCTTGTGTGCTTTTTTAATTGACAGCACTTCAAGATTATGGCAGGATCGCCATGTAACCGATAAATAAAATTTTTAGATTGTTTGGTTCTTTTTAGTGCGGATGATACGCTCAGTTTGAATTTTATTTTATGATTGAGTTTTGAGGGAAAACTGTCCCTTCTTACTAAATTTTGGCTGATTTAGCATTTCTAAATCAACCCCTTAATTCTAATACGTTTCTTATATTTACTTAGTAATTTGTTTGGATGTATATTCTGTATTAAATAATTTTACAAGTGGGTGTAATATGACACGCGCCCATTGTCCATACAAAAATAATAATTCCCACGATAAAGTGAGGGCCACACATGATCACTAGCAATGCAATACAACAACAACACACATTGTGACTATTATATGCAAACCAATGCGGCCGGCGGCTTGACAACAAAGTGTCAAATGATCGCCGCATGTGCGCCTTACTATTGTGGCGTTATACGCTGCAGCGACGGTTAGCAACATTGAGTCAAGTGGTCGCCGCTCATATGCAATTGGATATTCTTTTATTTATGCACATGAAATGTTGTGCCAGTATTAATGACCGCGAAATCATGCTACAATACGGTGTAGAGACCATACGCAACTCCTGACGATCTTCGAATTCACAAGGTGAGATTCCAAAGCTTTGATTGCTGCTTGACTGTCTACACACATGTTCGAGTTCGACGGAGATAGGTTCCTGGTATGAATCATACATACATAACAAAAATCTCCACATGAAATACGCTGGCCTGGTGAGGTAATCTGTATGATCTGTTCAGAACCAGCTTATCGGAGAGAGAGAGAGACCAGATCCAGTTCCACATTTAATTTTTGGGCCAACGTCGAAGATCTTTATCTGACTGTCACCGATGACCCTTTCAGCAAACCACTCTTGCCATGTGGAAGTGTGAGTTTTGCATGTTCGTCCCTAAAACAGTCTCTGGTATCATGTAGTCGCGTCTAAAACCAAGGTGATTCGGTTCTTCTTCATGCTTCATTGCAGTATTGAAACTTTCATGGCCTAAATACATCTGAGATCTAAAGCCTCACCGCACTTCCAGCTGTTATGTTTTGGAGGAAGATGGTTGTAGAGACAAGAGGCTAGCCTGAGATGTGAATTTCAAAGAACCGGTGATTCCCATTATTGTAACTGGCCGTTAACTAAAGGGAGGATTTTAAAGCGCAGATAAATTGTTTTTCATTATTATTAGTGGACAATAAGGTAGAAGTGAGCGTTAAGCTAAAGGGAGGATCATCCCACTACTTTTTAACTTTTAAAGTTAAGTTTACGTTTGAACTTGCCATATTACGCGTATATATTATTTTCAATGTGGCAACTTCAAATAAAGGGCGTTTTTTATAGAGGTATAGAACTTTAAGTTGGCATTACTTTTCAAGATGGCGACCGATTTAACAGCTGTCAAGTGATTTATTCTCACGTCTGAACAACGCTTGCAAATAGTGCAATTTTATTTCGAAAATAATGGTTCTGTGCGGAAAACGTATCGCGCACTACGTCCATTTTATCGCCGACAAAATCGTCCATCAGAGCAGTTAATTTGATTAACCATAGAACGTTTTCGCACCGCGTTTACTCTTATTGATAACTCGCATCCCCAGAGACGCTGTACGGTGCGTACAGAAGAAGCTATTGCTGCTGTAGAGCGTAGCATTGAGGAAGACCCGAATGAGTCCATCCGCCATCGAGCACAGGAATTGGATCTGTGTCCATCCACTTTATGGAAGATTTTGCGGAAGGATCTTGGTTTGCGTGCTTACAAAATCCAACTCGTTGAAGAATTGAATTTTGTTTAGCGATGAAGCGCACTTCTGGTTGAATGGCTACGTCAACAAACAAAACTGCCGCATTTGGAGTGATGGTAATCCTCAAGTGTATGTGGAAACACCGTTACATCCAGAAAAACTGACTGTTTGGTGCGCTTTATGGGCTGGTGGAATCATTGGTCCGTACTTTTTCAAAAACGATGGTGGCCAGAACGTTACAGTCAATGGTGATCGGTATAGAGCCATGATTACAAACTTTGTCATTCCTGAATTGAATAACCATGATGTCCAGGAGATGTGGTTTCAACAAGACGGCGCAACATGTCACACAGCTCGTGCCACAATAGATTTATTGAAAGACACGTTTGGTGACCGCCTAATTTCACGTTTTGGACCTGTGAATTGGCCTCCAAGATCTTGTGATTTAACACCGCTAGACTACTTTCTGTGGGGCTACGTAAAGTCATTGCGATAAATAGTCGTCTATGCGGTAAAGCCACAAACGCTTGACCATTTGGAAGACAACATTCGCCGTATTATTGCCGATATACGGCCACAAATGTTGGAAAAAATCATCGAGAATTGGACGTCCAGATTGGACTACATCCGCGCCAGCCGTGGCGGTCATTTGCTAGAGATCATATTTAAAATGTAATGCCACAAGATTATCTTTCGGATAAATAAAATTCATGTCAATCGAATAATCCATCGTTGTTTTATTGCAACTTAAAGTTCTATACCTCTATAAAAAACACCCTTTATAAACAAAATAAGCATATACTGCGTTTAAAAAAGAACATGTTTAATTAAGCAGTATTATCGACATTGCTCCGACACTGCCACATTTTTAAGAAAGTTAGCTTTATATTATCTGTAGGTTGTAATAACAAAAATAAGTTAAAGGTGAATTTATAGTTCACTTTAGCTAAAGTTACCTTTAACTAAACCCAACTTTAACAGAAAGTTGTAATAATGGGCCCAAGTGTAATAAAACAATAAAGGCATTGTTGTTGTTAATAAAAGTGTTAAAAAAACGTTTTTACAACTCTTTTATCGGCATCTTCTGTACGGCTAGTAAATCTAATTACGTTTCAATAAAAATTTCAATTGAAATTCAATTGAAATTCAATACAATCTTTAACTACAAATAGAAATTCTATGAATAGCAAATGTTACCATAGAAGCAAATATGTTATACGAGATTAGAAAAGCAAAAAAAAGGGACAAATGCCTTTCCTTAATAATAAATTTCAAGGAAATATGGAAAGAATTTTGATTAAAAATTTGTTTTGATAAGGTAAAGGAACTACAATATTATGCTCAGTAGGTCGCTTAAATGGAAAAGTTTTTAGAAAATTGATTACAAGTTTGATTAGATTTATTTTAAATATAAATTGATATAAATTTTTTGAATAGGGTTTCATATTTCGATAGGCTAAGAACACCTTTTTATAAGATTTCAATTAAAAAAGTTTAAATTAAATTCATTTGCTGTAAAAATTAATTTCAATATCAGCTGGAAATAACATTTAAAAGGAATTTAGAACACATTATACATTTTAACAGCTACAGTGTCAAACAAATATATTCGAATTGTTATTTGTTTGATGCCTTCAGGAAAATTTGCAACTTAAAAGGATTCTTAAATTTTTTCTCATTGTTTTGAAGTTTTGAGCATAGGGCATTCAGGGCAAGTTATGGTATGACGTGCGGCCAAGGTTCAAACTTTAGGTCAAACATCTCCAACAAAACGAAATATGAAAAAAAAATATTTCAGCAGATTTCTGGCAAGGCAGGAGATTATTCTTAGTGAACACCAGTATACCGCCATACTCTAATAGGTAGTCTAGAACTCGTGGCTCAAGATTAGAGTTCACGTAAAATTTAGGTCCGGCTACGTATGAATAAAATTAACACACATAATAGGGTAGGTAGGTTGTACTGCTGATAGTCGCCATAGTCTAGTAGTGTGTTGGCTTATTAGACATGAAACCCCAGGTCAGACATCTCAAACAGAACGAAATATGACAAAAAATATTTCTCCGGTGACTTCCCCTCAGCAAAAACTTCCTGACAAAAACTCTGCGAGTAAATTAATTTGAAATGAAAAGTTTCTCAAAAAATCTATCGTTCGACGTCGACTTTAAACTGTAGGTCGCGCCATTCATGCATAAAATTAACACACACAACATAAGTGGTGAGAGAAACTATGTCATAATCCTGACTGAAGGTTTGTAATGACTAATTACACAGCCCTGCATGGGTTTTGCAAATAAGATAGCTCCAAGTGTTTCCGAAGACGTTGAACACGAATCTTAGTTCATTTAATGAAATCCGCCATTTTGAATTTTTAAAATCTGACTAAAAATCTGTCATCAGCGACCCCAAAAACCCCTGAGTAACTATATTCAAGTAAATCTGATTGATTTTTAAGGCCCTCTGTAATGTGTTTCTTTAAGGTTCACTTTAGGCTCATTTTAAAGAGCAAAGATCAATTTCTGACAATAGCGATGGTTCTAGGACGTCAGTGTTTAGCTCTACAATTTTTCAAAAATGGCCAAAAACTATTTTAGGGGTTATTTTTAGGGGTTTCACCCTCTTTTTCTCGAAAAACTGACGTGATGGAAAGTTTTTGTGAGGGTGTGAATGGTGTGAGGGTGTGAGTGGTGTGAGGGTGTGAATGGTGTGAGAGTGCGAGTGGTGTGGGGTGTGAGTGGTGTGAGGATGTGAATAGTGTGAGGGTATGAATGGTGTGAGGGCGTGAATAGTGTTAGGGTGTGAGTGGTGTGAATGGTGTCAGGGCGTGAATAGTGTTAGGGTGTGAGTGGGTGTGAGGGTGTGAATGTTGTGAGGGACAACAAACATAAAACAAACAGTGGTGTGAGGGTATGAATGGTGTGAGGGACAAAAAACACAAAACAGTGGTGTGAGGGTGTGAATGGTATGAGAGGTGTGAGGGACGACAAACGCAAAACTTTAGTATGAGGGTATGGATGGTGTGAGGGACAACAAACACAAAACTGTGGTGTGAGGGTGTGAATGGATTTTAAAATCTGAAATCTCAGAAAATTTATAAAATCTACTATGAGAACTTGCGCTGTTAAGGGTTCTGACGATTGGTGTAATTAAAGGGACGTACAATGCTTTGAAAACAATTTTTATTGTCCGCCCATGTTGTCTTGTTTTCCCACAAAAGGACTGACAGTGGATTTTAAAGTCTGAAATCTCAGAAAATTTCAAAATCTACTATTAAAACACGCGCTGTTAAGGGTTATGGTGATTGGTTTAGTTAAAGGGACGTACAGTGCTTTAAAAACAATTTTCATTTTCAGCCCATGTTGTCCTGTTTTCCCACAATATTGATTTATATATGGGATTACATTAGCTTTCGGAAATGTGTGATTATCTGCTTATTGTAGTTGTTATTACGCAATATTTATTAACAGTGATTAACTATGGGACATATTTTTATAATTTTTTCCTTTTTTTCTTATTTTACCGAGGAATTTATTTAATTTTTCCTGTTTTCTTCCCACCATAAAATTAATTGTTTAACATAACTGAGCTCTGTTAACTGACTTGGTTTGCGTCTGGGGAGATAGATTTTAAAATCTATCTTCACACACACATTAGAACACACAGTTTAACTAAGGGCAATTGAAGTGTCTATGTGTGTTTGTTGCGGAATCCGTGTATTAATTATTGGGTACCGCTTTGAAGATGGCCATAACCTTCTTCGGGAAAATATTGCAGTGATCAGGTACCGTATTGTAAAACTTAGTACCAGAATATATATACAATAGCCTACTCTGTCTAGCATTTTGGTGCCATCGGTATAAAGGCTACAAGGTTCCCCTTAGGACCTTTGGGATTTTCAGACCAGCAGTTCATGTTTGAAATTCTATTCAGAATTTAGAATTCCAACTATAAGCACTTTTGGTCTGAAGATGCGGTTCCAAGTGGGATGCCGCCCAACTGTTCTCAAATAAAATTTCGTTCTTATGTTTCTGTTTTACACTGGACATGAGAAGATGGAAAAAAATTGGAAAAAAACGTACTCAAAATTAACTTGTCAAGAAGCAAAAATTGTTTATTTTTAGACACGATTTCGTAACATATTGGAGGATATAAGGATTTTGATTATTTGCCACCTTTTTTGTTCTTGGATTTCATAAAACAAGTGTTTCCGAACGATCGAAAAATTTTCAATCGCCAGAAATCATTTGTTTTACAGTATCTCAGGGGGTAAGTTACCCTATTTTCAAGGCGATTTGAAAGGTTTTTTTCAAATTTTTTTTCTCTTTTTTTATTTACAGAACATTTTATTTAATGAATCAAAATAAATATGGTTTTCAAAACGTTTTGACAAATTTTTTGTTTTTGTTTTGGAAAATTTTTTACAATTTTTTTTTTGGACAGATTTTTTTCATACTTTAAAGACCACATTTTTTGCTGTTATTGACTAGAAAAACTTTTAAGCCGGCAGGATTTAGAATACCATCAGCGTTTGTTAAAGTCTTTTCACTATCGGTACGATGCAAATCCAAATCCAATGATTCCGTTTCGACAACATTATACGTACGAGAGTTGTCCTCATTTGGAGAGGGCTGCTTGACTGTCGTAATACGCTGTATATTAACTTTAACTTGATCCTGAGCTGTAGGAGCAGGATCAGGAGCAGGAGTAGGAGCAGCTTTGTGTTGTGTTGTCTTTAGGATAGATTTCTCATTGGTTTTCTTTTGCGGTGGATTTTGTCCATTGTTTTCTTTGGGCAAAGCTATGATATAATAATTCTTTTTGGGATCAATGCGTATCTTTTTGGTAGTTAAAGTCGTTTGTGAGGGTGATGGTGGTGGTTTTTCAAACGATAAACTTTTCCCAGTTGAGGCAGTTGGATCCAGGGATGGTTTTTCTTCGAGTTTTAAGTTTTGCCCAGGTATAGCTGGTTTGTTGTCAATTGGGGTTTTCACTGCCAAGTTAGTGGCGTTAGGTGCCGTTGGTTTTTGCACGTTTGTGTTTGCTTGTGCTAGCGGAGCTTTAGTTGCAGAAGGTTTTTGCACGTTTGAGTTTGATGGTGCTAAGGGCGCTTTAGTTACGGAAGCTTTAGTTACAAACTTTTTTTGTATTACTGGAGCTTTAGGTCTTTCCACGTTTAAGTTTGGTAATGATCGTTTCTCGAGTGTAACTTTCGGAGGCTTGGGTATAATAACAGAAGGACTTTTAACTGCTGCCTTTAGCGTTGAGGTATTTGATGTTAGTTTGCCCGCAACATTATTTGTATTCGGTTTCTGTGCAGTTTTCGAGGATTTTGGTATAATGGCATTAAAAATTCTGTGAGCCTTTCGAATAGTTGTTCTATTATTCTTAATGACTTCCTTATCCAAACGTTTCTGATTCAATTTGTAGGGTGAACTCATCACAACTTGTGTGGGTGCTACTGTTATAGTCTGCTGAATTGGTTCATTCTGTAGGATAACTTTTTTCATATTTTTCACATCCTTTGCCAACTCCTCGTTGGTGTTAATCAATATTTGCTCATCATTATCGGCTTTTTTGTGATCCGTACCACAGTCCACCTTCTTCTCAACCACCATTTTTCTTACATCTGTGCCCGATATGGTGGGTACATACATTTCTTTCTTGAGTTTTTTCAACTCTAAAGGATTTATTATCCTAACATCCACATTGTACATGAAAAATTTCACCCGATCCAAGGTAATATTCAATGTAACAACCATACAGTACAACAGAATCTGCAAATGATTGGATCTAAGGACATAGGAATTGTATTGTTGATCCTTGAACAAAGGTGGACCACGTGTCTGACAATCATACATAAAGAAACCATAGGGCGAGTCTAAAGTGAAACCAAATGCCAACGAACGATTACAACACTGCAGTATACCAAACTGATAGTGATGGAAAAACCAATACAAGGCCCTGGCCAAATTGAATTCATTATAACCATACGGTATATACAGGAAACCAGTGGCCACTTGCTGTGCTGTCACCTGATAATCAATGCTTTGGAATTTTAATACCTGATTGAGATAAGCCATACTGAAATGCTTGTCCAATATGTTTAGTTTGCGCAACATATCCGTATAAGTCTTGGCTGCCTGGCTAATTATATTATCCAATAGCTTGGGAGACCATTCCAACAGATCATACTTTAAGGCACTGCACAAAGCCATGGTACAGGCCAATAATTGAAAATTCTCATAACCGCTCATCTTTATAATCTCCTGCGTTTGCTCTCCATGTGTGCCAAACATGGAAAATAAACGCCCTGGTATTTCCATCTCATAATTCTTCATTTTAAACATTTCATTCTCTCTACACTGGCCCATACAGTTATTTTCATTGAGGCGACTCCATATGGGTAAACCGTTACCGGTCTTCTTCAGCCAGCTAACACTTTCATTCTGTACACTGTGTATGTCTTTGGAGCAGACATTGCGTTTCTGACATGGCGATGGTATATCCTGTTCATCTTTCTCACCAAACGCATGGTATATATCAGCCACGGAAACGTCCTTCAATTGCTTCTTCATTTTGTTTGTTTGTTTGTTTGTTTTAGGAAAAGAACAAAAACTTTGACGGTATACTGAAGAATTTTGTTAGAAAAGAAAATTAAAATTTTTTACGTGAAATTTTGATAAGAATTTAAAAAAAAGCCGAAAAAAAGTTTTTTAAATTTAAAGAAGAAAATTTTTTTGTTCCGAAACAGATAAAGAATTTTGAATAAATGAACTGAAATTGATTGGCAGTCAAATGTCTATGAAAATTAAAGGGGGCTTCTATGAAAGAAATAAAAAGTTTTCATTACTACACTGAAAGAAATCGTTAATATGTTCAGTAATGAATCCGAAATCTTTCCTCTTTTTTCTCTACTCCGCTACATAGCTTACGGCTTCACAATGCATCCCTGTGTTATACCATGTTCAGATATGCACTTTTATTGAGTCAATATTCGGTTAATTGTATGCAATATTTTAAGTGTTCGGGCATAATAATACGCATTTCAGCTGTTTATTCAATATTCATTTGACAGTTGGTTGTTTCAGCAACATTGTTTTTATTTTGTTTGTTGTTTTTTTTTTTTTGTTTGGCGTTGTTGACATTTGAGTTGTCAAATATAAACAGAAACTGTTCGCATAATTGTAATATGCGCCCTGAACATACTTATGACAGTGCTGTATTTTAAGTTTTACTCAATATTATAACAATTTGCGTATTCATTGCGCAATAATTAATTGAAACTTTATATGAAATATCGAACACAATAATGGGGTTTATTGCGATTTACACAATAAAGGTGCGTATCTGAACACCGTATTACATGGTTCATGCTGTTGATTTTGTGATTTCATATGAAAGCTCATACTGTACTCTTAGAATATCGTTCGCATTGTGAGCCGTGAGGATATCAATTGATAGGATCTCGATATCGTGTGGGCCATCGATCGGTTTAAATTTCAACCATCGCATATTTCGAATCTAGCAATACTTATGCCATTCTATTCTGCCACAAAATTTAGAATATTATCTCCACTGAACGTAACGAATCGATTTACGCTTGAGTAACGTTGGTATTTATTCGGCCAACGAGAAACTGCACGAAGATGTTAATTTTCAAAAAAAAATCGTCTTTTCAGATGAAGCTTATTTTCATCTTGGTAGGTACGTTAATAACTAAAATTGCCGTACCTACACGTGGTTTTACAGAAGTCAGTGCACCCATTACGAGTGATTGTTTGGTATGGCTTGTGGAGCGAAGGTATCATATTTCTTTGAAAATAAAGACGGCGCAACCATTACGGTCAATGGAGATGCCTATTGCACCGTGATAACCGATTCTTTGTGCCCGCTCTTCATGGTATTGATGTGAACGATGTTTGGTTTCAACAGGATGGTATAACTTGCCATACAACTCATACCATAATCAATTTATTTCGCCAAACGTTTGATGACCGTTTAATTAGCCGAAATGTTAATTGGCCACCAAGAAGATGCGATTTGACACAGTTAGACCATTTTATGTGTTACGCCGACAAACCAGAGACAATTAAGCATTCGAAGGTCAACATTCGTGGTGCCATTGTTGAGATACGACCACATACACTCGCAAAAGTGCACGAAAATTGGTTCGATCGAATGAGGTACTGTGAGGCCAGTCGCGACAACCATATGAATGAAATAATACACCATGTTTAACCGGAACAATTGTACTTTGCATTTTTAAATTTGAATTTTTAAATCACCCACCCTATATTTCTGATCTTGAGCAGTTTGTAACAACCATCTTCTTGAGGCTACATCTGTCAAAAACCATTTATTCAGTTTATTTTGCCAAATCACCATGGGCGCATATAGCTTTCAACAATATCGTCAATAATAAAAAAAGTATTCTGTTTGGACAACGGAAGGACTATTCGCTAAGTATACGATCGACCAACATTTGGCGAATTTTGTGTCGTGACTTAGGTCTGCACATGTACAAAATTCAACTGACCCTGGAATTGAAGGCAAACCACAACGTTCACTAAATCTACTGCTTCCCATTTCTCGAGTACCCACTTACTTTATCGCCTAATTATGCACCGCCATTTGTAGCCACTATCCTATCGAGATAGACGAAGGAAGCCACGAATTATTCTCCTGACTTTATCTACCTTCAATATCAAGCGATAATCTTTCAAAATTTTTGCAAGTTGGAAATGTTTTGTGCGAGTGTAGACAGATATCATCCACAGAATTCAGACTGTCAATTTGTTATGAAGGACTTGAAGTAGTTCGTATTCTCTTTGAACTAAATTTGCTTCCGGTACCACATATCACAGTGATATAACAGCTGAGATGATATGAAGCTTGCTCTCATTATGTAGTACAGAAATTTCAACATCCAATCCACGTAGTGTAGCAGGCAGTGTGTTGGCTTTTTAGACGAGAGATCAATACACAGACATCTCAACAAAAAAGTATTTCTTTTGAATACTACTTGCCATGAGAAGTTTCTCCAAAATCTGTCCTTCAGAGTCAACTTTCATTTTCAGAATTATCATATACAACAAGGGTGGTGTAAGAAGCCAGGTTGTAATCCTGACTGAAGAGTTATTATGACCAATGATGCGTGTAAAATTCTATGCGTAAAGTATTTAGCTGATCTATATAGTAGGTAGGTGTGTAGAAGTGGCTTTCCCCTCAAGGAGTTATTGAGCGGACACACTTAGGCCACACACAGAGCCCATTGGGATACCACAGTTTTCCATTTTCCTCTAGTCCACTCGGATCTTCCGATGAAGCGCCTCATACTGCCAATATCAATGCATGACAGTTCTTCCAGACCCTCCATATAGTAGGCACCCAGGTGTCTCTTTCTCTTCCGACAAAGTGCCGGGCATGTCATCCCCTTCCTCATCTCCACAGCTTCTACAGAAATGATTTGCAAGCTGTCCACCACAGCAATGCGCCTCCTATGAGTTCCTATAATGCAATGTCCCGACAACAGTGCTGAGTCTGCTTTCCTGGAGTAGGCACCCACGTACCTCTTTCTCCTTCAACAAAGTGCCGGTTGTTGGAGAACAGCCTCATCCAAATCCTCACCTTCACAGCTTCTGCAGAAATCATTTGCATGGTGTCCAAGATTAGTACGCCTAGAGGCAATGCAGTGACCCGTAATAACCTTGACAACAGTGCTGAGCCTGCTGCTTTGGAGTTTAAGTTGAGCTGCCGTGCGCCTTCTATCCAGCCTTGGTTAAATTTTCTGCGCCGTTCTGCCTGTACCCGAAGCCGCCCATATGTGGTCGACAAGGTGTGCGATTGCATTATCAATTATAAGCTTGCAGGTTCCCAAAGAGATCTCCAATATCGAGAATTAAGCAGAGAGTTCGAGTAAACTGGTCGCTCTCAGTCTGACCAGTTTATACGCTCTGCAGTTACCCGGAATATTCTGTGTACTGCTACACATGAGATACAAACATCATATCGATCCGCTACCTCGTTGAGCTATCTCGCTGATCTACATATGTGACTGCGATTTGGTTTCATACCTTAATGGGTGCAATGTCCAAGCCCATTAAACTTTATTTTATTTTGAAGCTTTCTTAGTATTTTAATTCGGTGTAATTTTTGATAGCATTTCACCAAGATATAGGCAGCCTTTCTTGCTTCCAGTGAAGTTGTAGACGTTACGCTGTAGTTATGTGATGTGAGGCGTTAGAAATTCCATCTCAGCCAACCGCCCTATTACTTTTTAATTTGCCTGTGTCCTCCCTTAGTTTAGTAGAAGTACTCTTCCTTATTTTAAAGTTCAGTTTTATAAGACTTTTTCGTTGACTCACCTTTTCTATTCCATAACGTTTCTCGATTGGCAGGCCATCAGTTATTATTTTGTTGTTGAACAATCAAAATTCTTTGTTGAAAACTAAAAAAAAAAAAAAAAAAATAAAAGTAATGGATTGCGATTGGGAAAGATACGAGAAAAAGCTGAACCAAATGCTCAGCAAGTCTTTGATACCAAGACCGTGTCAAGAATGCCAACTAAGCAGCACCGGCTGTACGCGTGCAGAAAGCATTGAATGGATATTGGACTTTAAGCGAAAGCTTCCCCTATGGAGTCGTTTAAACGATATCAATACCTCGGGCTTTAAGCGTAAACTGCCCATGGCTATGACCAAAAACTATGACATTGAAATCAACAGGCGTCTGTGGTCTTTGTGGGGCCATAAGCGCAGACATGGAATGAATAAAAGTTTTAAGATTTCCAGTCATAAATTCTATATGGCAGCTACTGTTATGGCCTTGTGTGCGGCCCGGGCCATAAGTTTAAACGTTTGGACCACCCATTTAATGGATTGTATTGTAGAGAATGCTCGTCTGTATTTTAAGAAAAGTTTGGCTATGCATGCTGGCCTAAAGAAGAAAAATTTTAAATTGGAACATTTAGATTCAGCAGTTTGTTTGGAGGGTATATGCTTCAAAGTCAACTTGAAGCAAGTTTTAGAGGGTCGCCTGTATAGTGTGCCACTGGAGAGCAGACCCAATTTGGCGTTTGCTTTAATTCATTTCTTTAAGGCTTATCAATTTGGTATACTGCAGTGCTGTCAACGCATTCTGGGTATAGGCTTTATAGATGGTCCTACCGGTGGCTATTTCATGTATGATGCTCAAAGTATTAACAAGCCTTTGTTTCGTCGCGGCTTTTGTGCTCCGTATATACTAAGAACAAATCATTTGCAGGTCCTCTTATATTGTCTCGTAATCACCCTTAATATTCCCGTAATGTATGCTGATTTCAAGCTGCATGGCTTGGATATAAAAATAATGGAATTGAAAATGCCAAAACCAAAACGCCGTCCTAAATGCCAGCGTAATTTCTCTAAGTGTCGTATTTTAGGTGAGGAATGTTGGAAAGTACCATCTGCTGCACCGTCGTGCCATACATCCCAAGTCAATGTATTCGAAGAGATTCAGAAATGCAAGGATTTGGTTAAGGTCGACGAATGCCCTGAAAAACCGAAAAGAGTACATAAATATGCTCGTAAGCGTCATAATATCTGTAAAGAGGACGAGAAGGGCATCATTAAACCCATAGTGGATCATGATAAATGGGTGGAAGAGGGCATGACATTAAACAAAGACTTTGTAAGAATGGTGTGCTCGGGCACTGTAGTACCGCGCATGCCCGAGGAAGAAGCTGAAATAATAGGAAAGGACTTTGCACGTAATCTAACCGAAATCATGCTGATGAACCCAAAACTTTGTTTAGAATTTGGTGAGAAATTTTGAAGCTGGAATGAAATCTGAATGTAATCGATTGGTGTGTGCTAAATTTATGGTGAACGAAACTTTAATAAAAGTTTAATTTTAAAATAAATAAACAGATAAATAAAAAATAAAACTTTTGCTTAAAGAGGGTTATGCCTAGACTTCATCAATCACTTCTGCAATTACTTGTATAATCACTTGTTCAATCACTTCTTCAATCACTTCTTCAATAACTTCTTCAATCACTTCTTCAACCACTTCTTCAATCACTTCATCAATAGCTTCTTCAATCACTTCTTCAATCACATCTTTTGAAACGTATTGTAAAAAATTGTCTCAATGAAGCATATGCTGAATAATATCGTAGACCTTGGAAGACGGGAAAACAATTGTAAGAAAAAATTCTGTGCTGCTTGTAAGCTCATAATCCAGCATTGCTTGAAGACTTTCTGTCCTTTTGAATGAACAGTTTTGCTAGCTTAAGATAAGTTAAGGGGACAAAAGTGCCAACATCACTATTTTATATAGGCTATGCGGTATAAGCTGATCGGGAAAGGTCAAAGAGGGCAAAATGAATAAAAACCTGTTCAGTCTAAAAGTAATTTCATTTAATGAGGATAATGTCTCCTCATAACAAAATTGGTCATTCCGACCTTTTAGTCAGGATTACAACCTAGTTTCTCCCACCATTGTTAATTTTATACATGAAAGGCGGGACCTGCAGTTTAAAGTCGACTCCGAACGACAAATTTTTGGGAAACTTCTCATTGGAATTTTATTTACTCTCAGAGTTTTTGCCAGAAATCTTCTAAGCAAATTTTTTCAAAGAAATATTTTTCAAATTTTGATTTGTCGGACCTGGGTTCGAACCGAGGCCTCATGTCTAATTAGCTAACACACTGTCTTCTAGATTATGGTGACAATAAGTAGACATCATATCATTCAAAAAGACCTTAAGATTGTAGGTTTATGATGCATGTTTGTGGGTACCAGATAAGATAAGAATGAAACATCCAAAAATGTAAAAATATTCGACATCTGAGGTGTATAATATTATGGTAATATTTATGGTTTTGGAAAGTGAATGGAGTAATCTAGAAGGTACATATTCCTTTAAAAGGGGATCCAACCTATATTATGCGAACGAGCCAAGACAGATACTGAGACAAGCGGTGAAATTTATAGAGCCCAGAGTGAAATTTATAGGGCTTCAGAGGAAACTCACGGCTATATTCCAAGCAGAAGTCTATGCCGTCGAAAGATGTACTCACTTCACATCGTATATGTTGTGTGTGTTAATTTAAGTCATGGGTCGTAGGACCTGCCGCTTAACGATAATTTCGAATTCCAGATTTGAGACAGTTTTTATTGCAATTTGATTGACTCTCAGAGCTTTTGTCAGAAGACTGCTGAGAGGCAGTTGTCGAAAGAAATATTTATTTTTCATACATCGGCAACTTTGTCTGAGAGGAGGTTTGAACCATGACCTTTCATCTAATAAACCAGCACACTATATACCAGAATGCGGTGTCTTCTACGTTGTTGGTAGTGGGAGTTTTCTGTGGAGTGGATGGGGCATTTGGGAGGTTATATTCTGAGAGAGAGAGACATGATAAATGGAGACAAAGTGTCTTTTGTAACCAAATGGGTTTGAGGCAATTCCAACCTTTTGGGGAAGTTAAAGTAGGAGAAATAGGAGACGATCTGAGGCGTTCATTACACTATCAGGGAATTTCAGGCTAGTAACAGGCCTCTTGACAGGGTTCTATAGACTTAAAGTACTTTTGTTCAGAATAGAGGTCGTCTCGAACCCAGTGTGTATATTCTATGATAAGAATATCATCAATCATCAGAATACATACTTGAAACACACAAGACATTAATGCATCCCAGAAGGGGACTTCAGGCTGCATAACAGGTGTTCTTGTTAACACCATGCAGCACTCTAAAGTTTACCAGCGTAATAGAGTTGAAGGAGACATATATATTAGTGATACGCTGTATAGATTGAGGACATTACAACAGACCGCAGTACTATGGTCGTCTCTGCTTGATACCAATAAAAGAGGGAGTAAAAATTGCAGCGTCTGAGGCACGTGGTTTGCATGGAGGATAGCGAAAGAGTATACATATTTGAAAGTAAACCAAATATCAGATTTAGTAGCGCTGAGGGGTTACCGGCAAGCTTGGAATACGTGAAGCCCGAAGATCAGCTACTTGGTAGACCTGAATGGCATTTCTGCATGAGGTCAGGGATTGTAAAAGATTGTAGTGCCCATAAAGTAAATATTGCCTAATTTTTGAAAAACTTTATGCAACGAGACACATGGGATTGCAGAAAGTTTTCCTAGTACGATTTGATGTGAGCGGGCAAACAGAGTGCTTCCCTACTTTTAGAACAATTTACCTCTGAACATTTACTTACTTTATGCCACCGTCCATAATTCAACTGAGGTAACATACTTCAGTTTAACTAAAATATTTCTATTAAGTATTCTGCATTACTTGTTTACCAAGAATCTTTCTAAGTTACAAAGCAAAACCCAGACAGAATTAACTGAATTCTTAGTTACTTTTGCAACAATAAAAATAAGTTCTTTAAAAATGCATTTATCCAACGGATGCTTATTAAATAATTTCTTACAAATCTTTCTTAAATGTTGCTCTAAGAGTTGTGATACACTCACAAAAAAACTTAGTGATAAACGGCATAATATTTTTTTTTACTTTTAATTGACGGAGAGGTAATTGGAAATCAATTTTAAGGGAAATCAAATGAAAGTGTACAAAAAAAGTTATTTTTCTCCTTAAAATTTCTTTGAGTGCATTGCAGTAGTCTCAGCACGTATATCTTATTTGACTCTAAGCATTTTATGAAATTAAAAAAATTATTACAAATTACTAAAATGGCAACAGCATATTACCATATACACACCGCCATAGTTTTCTTTCATTATTAACGCAGATTTTTTTTCCTGGTCTCCACTCCACAAAACATTCTGCCATTCAAATCGAGACTACGACAATGAATGAACACAATTCATTTAGTCTTTGGCTGAATACCTTGAGGGTTTCAGATTATTTTTCTTTTTTCTATAAATTTTTATGGCATAAACGCAGCAATAATGAAAATTAACAGGAGAAGAAGAAAAAAAAACTAGAAAATTCCAATGAAAATCTGTTTGTAGTGGAAAGAAGCATAAAAAGCTGTATTCAACTCAAAATGTTGAAGGCAAGACTGACGTGTAAAATGCAAAAAAAAACTATGTGACGCTTTAAATTAATAGATTTGTTTTCCTTTTTTGGTTCTCCTACTTTTCTTTCCTTTGGTTTCTTTTTTTTTCTTGATTTTATCGCCGAGAAAACAAAAAGTTATCCGTGTTACTTAAATTAATTACAAAGTCTTCATAGCTTTACTTACAGAAAACTACCAAAGCACTTGGAAAAACGAAAAAAAACCAAAATTGCCAGCAGTACAGCATAATAAACGTCTGTATGGTAGCCAAAGAATAGAAACAATTGTTGTTCGAAAAGGACGACAAAAACTGAACAAAAACTCACAAAAAAAAAAGAAAAAAATTAAACCAAAATTGCAATTCATAGTTATACCCGGGCAACATATTTTCACAGTTCCACTTTCGTTGCTGCTGAAAAAAAAGGTGAAGTGGCTGTTATGAATAGAAAACAAAAGAAGGGAACTACTGAGCGAAAAATAAACGCATTTAAATCAAGTTAATGATAGAATTATAACCACGTTTGCTTTTTTTTGTCAACATTTCAACCAGTTTAAGATACACTTCACTTTACTTAATAATGGTAAATAATTTTAAAATTATTTGGTTTATCATTAACCCTTTGTTGCTGGAAACACAGAAACAGCATTAAATACGGAAATTTGTAAGACAAGTTGACCTTGATGAACATAGGCTTGGACACACTAGTATGTCAATAATTAATGGAAACTATCAACATGTAACTGTTAAACTACCATTATCAACATGCTGAACTACCATTATCAACATGTTGAACTACCTTTACCAACATGTTGAACTACCATTATCAACATGTTGAACCACCATTATCAACATCTCGAACTACCATTATCAACATGTTGAACTACCAATATCAACAGGTTGAACCACCATTATCAACATGTTGAACCACCATTACCAACATGTTGGACTACCATTATCAACATCTCGATCTACCATTATCAACATCTCGAACTACCATTATCAACATGTTGAATTACCATTATCAACATCTCGAGCTACCATTATCAACGTCTCGAACTACCATTATCAACATGTTGAACTACCATTACCAACATGGTGAACTACCATTAGCATCTTGAAAACTCTTCGAATAGTGGATAATGATGCTAGCAGTGATCCCGAAGAAGTTAGAGTGCAACAAATCTTTTCTGGCCTCTGTTTGGATTAATTTGCACAAAGGATAATAAGTCCAGATAAGCGATTGGTATACGGTCTTTATATTACAATGAAAGGCCAGATATGCCAATTAAAAATAACAGAAAATCATACACATTTGGATTGGCTAGTGACTTGCAATATTTTTAAACATTTTGTCGATCAAACGTCCTCCAATCCGTTCGGACTACCACCGCACACTTTTATCATTTTGCGATCATTCTCTCGGTAGGACGCTAATGGCAAAACTGGCTTACAAACATGGGTTATCCGTTCGAGCTACTACCGCACGAAGTAGTATCGAGGGGAAGATCGCAAAATGGTCAGAGTAAAATGGCTATCGAATTAGCAATGCGGTGGAGAAATTCGAGTTCACTAGTTCAGTGAACTATCGACCAACACCCTTACGTTGACGAAACGCAATCTCTGCTGAAAACATTGTCGCTGTTCGTGAGGGTGTACAGGAGAATCCAAGGTAATCGATTTCGCGTCGCTTACAAGAATTCGGTCTTTCACTGACCACAACTTGACGAATTTTGCATTGTGTCTTGGGCCTGCAGTCGTGCAAAATTCAACTGACATAGGAAGTGAAGGTAAACTATCATTGACAATGACTTCTGTTCACTGAATGGGCTCTGAAGCAGTTGGCAATTGACCCTAAGGAGTATGTAAACTTTCTGAATTTAAGACGTTACGAAAACATATAAGATCCATGAGAGAGGTTAGGTTATATTAGCGGGTAATTTGTCGTTCGCAGGCAAGTTCACTCGGAGGCCTACAATACATTTTGAAACAGTCTCTTCTTGGTGTGGATTATGGACTAACGGCTCCATCAATCTATGTTCCTTTGAGTATAACGGCCCGGCCATCACTATCTATGATGAGGACTATGGATCGATGATTACCAACTGATTTTGTCCTGAATTAAATAATCTTTACACCCACGTCATGTGATTTTAACAAGATATCGTGATATTAGTTATTTGTCTCTCTCCACAGGAATAAAAAGTTCACATACAAGCTCTTTTGAAGTTTCTATTGTACGAGACTCTACAAGTAGGTGTGTTTTATTATTATCTCTATTGTCTCTATGGCTAGGTACCTATATGAGGGTCTCATTCAGAGAAATCCCGAATTCTTGAACAATTTTACGTGTGGTGTACATATTCTTCCGGCCGCTTCATGGTCGCTTTAGTGTCAGTAAATATTCATTTGTTTTCCAATGTTTTACTCTGAAACCGGGTTTTTCCAGCGGCAGTCTTTAGAGGTATTATTTCAGTCTGAAAAGCACCTTAGTAATCGAGAAGCGGCCCTATGCTCCCTAGAGGAGTAAAAGGAACATATATAATCGAGAAGTGCAAAAGATAATCCAAGATTCTGATGTTCTGAAAAGATTTCATAGCCGACGCAGTCGTTTGATGTGGATCCATAAGTGAGTACTTAGATGACGTTCTCTGGTAGGTGTAAACTATTATCCTAATATGATCAGTTTAGTATCTTAGCGGTAAAACGGAGAATGAAAGCAGATTCAAAGGTATTCAAAAGAACTCGAACCAATTGAATACGATCTGCTAAGGCAAGTCCCAACAAATACCTTAGGACAGCGAAAGTTATAAAAGGACGTGTTAGTAGAAGTAGCCGTAGTCTAGTAGGTAGTGTGTTGGCTTATTGGACGTGTGGCCGTGGTTCAAACCATAGAGCAGACATCCCTAACAGAACGAAAAATGAAAAAATATTTCTGCGGCGACTTCCCCTCAGCAGATTTCTGGCAAAAGCTCTGAGGGTAAATAAAAAACCGCCATGAAAAGTTTTTCAAAAAAATCAATCGTTCGGAGTCGACTTTAAATCGACGTAGGTCGCGCCACTCATGCATAAAAGTAACACACGCAACGTAAGTGGTATGAGAAGCTAGGTCGTAATCCTGAATAAAGGGTTGTAATAACCAATTATGTATGTATGCATGTACGTTTGAGTAAATATTCTTCTGCAAAACGATGACAATGTACCCAATCAAGCTTTTCAATGAAACTGGAAGACCACGAATTTTAAAGTAAGAAGAGTAGGACATATTCTATTATCAATTAAGATCAACTGCACAAAATCGTGTCCAATAGGGAACGGCTGTTATTGGCGCTCTGTGTCATATATTTTCCTTACGTTTTCGAAAGGTGATACCCTCCCTTAAGTGCATATCCTATTAAGAATTAAGATCAATTGTACAAAATCATATGTAATAGGGAACAGCTGTTATTGGCGCCCTTTGCTGTATATTTTCCTTACGTTTTCTGAAGGGCATACCTTCCCTTAAGTGCATATACTTGAGCTTTATAAATATTTTGTAATTTATTTCATCTTCTGTGAGTTATTAAGTAAGAGAAAACGATTCTCTTTCCATTCTTCTTTTCTTTGTAATGAATATTTATTTTATTAAGTAAAGAAAGGAGAAAAAAAAACGAAAAGGATAAAGGAATTGTGAATAAACAGAAGAAAGTTCGTAAAATCTGTTAAATCTACAATGAAATGACAATTTGAAATAATCTTAAGAATTATTTACAATCAAGTATTTAATGAGTTACTTTTGATTTTTCTTTTCAGACAATTTATCGATTGATACGCACTGTAATGATGCTGATTTTTATTTTAAATCTTTACAGTCCAATATATTGGTGGTGGTGTAAAGGCATTGTGATAGTTCTATCAGTTGTATTACATGCCTTCAAGTAGCGAGAGCTAGCGTCATCCTCTATTTTTTCCCTTCACTGTACTAATATCCTCCTCATTAAGGTATCTCTGTTGCTTATATTCTCTTATTTTCATATTTCTAACTTGAAACACAATTATTTTCATTTAAAATTCTTCTTTTCGAGTTTATTTTTGCTGTTTTAAATTAAAAAATATTTCATAAATAGTTTACAACAGTTTATGTACGCTTTAGTCACTAGTAGTACTCACTCCAACTCCATTTATTTTAATACAGATTCACGTGGCAGTACAAGATGAAATTATTTCCGGCTTAAAAGAATTTATTGTCATTATGGCTGGCTTAATAATCTTCCATAATACGCAGATGGAGGTTCTAAAATCTCGTTTCAGTACTTTTTTTTATTTTCTGCACTAACGCAGTATGTTTGTCTGTCACTTTGTTGTGTGTTTGCCAAGCCTTGGGTAAATGATTTTTAAATGCCAACATAATGTGAATGGACAGACTGTTAAAGGTCGCTGCCAAGGAATAAATGAGAGAGGAAGAGCAGAAAAAAAGGGGTGAATGTGGAAAGGTGGTTTCGAAAAGGGTTTAGAAAAGATGTGTTATTTGATGGGATAGTTCTGAAAGCAAAAGATATGTATTCATTTATGTGTCTTAAAAAGGTTCAGTAAATAGGCCTCTAGGTTGAAGTCGCCTTGTTCTAGTAGGTAGTGTGTTGTCTTATTAGACTTGAGGCCTCTGTTCAAGCCCCAGGTCAGACATCAAAACGAAAATATGAAAAAATATCTGTTCGGTGACCTCCTCTCAGCGGATTTCTGGCAAAAACTCTGAGAGTAAAATAAAATTGCCATAAAAAGTTTCTCAAAAATCTGTCGTTCGAAATCGACAGCATCAGTGGTGTGAGAAGCTATTTCGTAATTCTGACTAAAGGGTTGTAATGACCAATTATGTATGTTGAAACCACATAGCATGTCTTTCATAATCTTCAATTCAGGTATTATAAGGCCATAGCGCGCAGAATATTGGAAAATTTTGCTTCACCTACGACTTTGTGACTTGTAAGTCGGCTTAATTGTGTTCGACTTTATATCGATGAAGTTGACATATTAACAGAAATAAGTACAGTAATCTGGAAGCTGCATATTTAAAAAAAAATAATATTATGGGTCAAGGACTAAACTTAAAACAGGAGCTGGACTTTTTGATCCCAGATTGAAATATTCCGAAACCTTGGGAAAACTGGCGGGTATCTGCCAAGCGGAAGTTATGCCATTTAAATACGTGAGCAATGCAACTTGGATTGGAGGTACATAATTGAAGCACTCGCCTCTTACGAAGATAAATCAAAAATAGTATGAAGCTGTCTTGAGAATATGACACGGCTAGGCAGGGCAAATAAGGTTACCCTCTGCTGGGTGCCCAGTCATCAGGAAATTTTTGGCACTGAGCAACAAGTAGAGCGAGGAAGGGAGCTCAGAACATTTTTATGAAGCGAATGTCTTTCTCAACGAAAGTTAAGATACAGAGTGGCAAAATCACTGATTTTGATGCAATCGGGAATCTTGTTAAAAAGCGACAATAAGAGAAGAACTAAGTTATGCATCAAACTATCCAAGAATAACTTGAAATTCGTAACCGGTCTTCTGACATGGCACTGTTACTTATTTAGAATAAAGGTTGTCTCGTATCTAACATGTAGAATTCTGCGGCAATTAGAATGAATTTTCGGCAAAATTCTAAAAAAAAACACTTGGGTGCATGCCAGATGCTCGACAGGAAACTTGCATTGTTGTTGAGAAGGAATCGGTTCAACACCTTATATGCTAGTGACCTGCACATGGTCGCAAATGTGCCCACCACTAACGGATCATGACAAGGGGCTTACATAACACTCGGTATCACAATGGACCATAAGGGCCACCGAGTACTTACATGTGAACGGCAAGCTACCCGCTAACCTAACCTAATCTAATACAATGTCGTTAGCCGGGTGTATTTTCACTGTTACATTATGTTATCAATGGCAAGTAGGTTACATAATTATGATGGATGATTGCAAATTTAAAGATACTCCTTGTGACATCTTTTAAAGAGTTCTTGAGCTTGTTAGTCAATGGTGCGTGCCAGAGAAGGAGGAAACCTTTTGGGTTAAAAAAAGGAGACAAAATATCTGGGAATATTAATGGGTAGTAAATCGAAATGGAAGTCTAAGGATATATACGATAATTGCCAGGCATATTGTGAACTATGTTTGGGTTAGGTTAGGTTTGAGGATGTATGTATACTTATCTTAGCACAAGTACAATACTCGGACTTCAAAATCCCCCATTGTAAAACGTCCCAAAAGAAGGATAATAAAGGAGATAAGAAAAAGGAGAAGAGGTAGGAAAGGTATGATAAGGAAACGGAGGAAAAACACGAACCACAAACATACAAGAGAGCGCGACTACAATATTGAAGCCCAGCTGAACCTATTAATGAATCTATGGAGAGCCTTATTGTCGGCACTCGACAAAGAGTCCAAACCTTCGAAGAAGCCCCTGCCCAGGGTCGTCAACCTCAACCTACTAAGGACTGCACAGCTACAGATGTTCGATAGAGTCCAACTGAGATCTGTTCCGGCTGGGACCAGATTCCAGATTCTTGTCAGCGATCTAATCTCACAATGCCCTGTAATAAAACCAATAATTAATCTCAGACTGGATTTAGCAGGAGTAGCTTGAGTTGGAATAACCAGGGCAAAGAGAATTTGTTAATTAGCAGCACTGGTGGCATATTCGCCATTATACATGACAGTGAAGATAACATGTTTGAAGACTATGGTTAGTTTCCTAACCATGGTTAGGATAAGAAGATGCAAGTGTAATACAAGCCGGTATCGTTGCCTGAGTCTTAGTAAAAAGAATATGGACGACCCAGAGCAGTTATTGGAACAGGATCTTAGGGGTTTGGAGCCAATGTGAAGTAGTTCATGGGAAAACTCGCTTATATATTACAAAAGGAAGACTATAGCACCGAAAGATGTACTCAATAGGGTCTGCAAGCATTTGTTTATTTCTCACAATACAACGCAAACGTTTCTAAATATTTACATCGGAATAGATCCCTGGTGGAACATGATAAAAATCTAAAACCCATTATTTTAGTTTTAAAATCTTTAAGCATAACTCCCCATTGTACTATGGCTGAACTGGTACAGTGTATTCAATTGCTTTTCATAATGAAAACCTCTGGGGTTTTTGTCTCGTTCCTTCTCTTTCTCTCTCTCTCTACCCTTTTCTTTTACTATATGTAAACCCTATTAAACGTTTTAATGCGTACATTTAATTACATTAAGTTGTAATTATGAATTTTTCCTACCAAACAACAGACTTTCAAATGTCATCCTGTTTTTCATGCTGCTTACTCCCAATACCTAAGCCTTTGCCTGTCTTATGCTCACAGAAACAATGTTTTGCCTTCATGTCCCCATAGAAGGTAACATACAGCCAATTTACACAATCTCAGTGTAAAGAAGGAGAATGTAAACCTTAAGAGCTTCAAATTAACGACAAAAAAGGGATAAATGTTCCGTTACAATGACTTGCAGGGAATAAATAAATAAAAAGCAACTGGCGGAAGCTGTGGTTATTATTTAATTTACTCAACACATACATCATCACTATGGCTGGCATAAAGACAGTCTCTTCTAAATACATACATATTTTTTTGTATTCAAAACCACAAACGTCTAATACGTAGGTAGGCCTATGAACAAAAGAATGTTTTTCTAAAGTAAATATGTATTGTTGTTGTTACTGTTGTTGTTTTTGTTAATTAACGTTAATTTTTATTTGTCTGGCAACGGAAGCCATTTTATAAAATATTTTCGTTTGAATTTCTTTGTTTTTTTCTTTCATTTCCTTCAATTACCATGTAAGCAAAAGCAAAAAAAAAGGATTTTTCCTCTTTTTTCATTTCTCCTTTTCATATGTATTTGTTGCTATTGTTTCATATTTTGTTGGTAATTATGTTTATGATTTGGAAACTTTTTTTAATTTTTTTTTTAAATTTTGAAATGATTTGTGTTGGCAAAAACCAAACAAAATGCTCATCATTATGTTGCATCATCAGAAAAATGTTTCCATTTACGATGACTGATAAATGAAAGCATTTGATTTGGTCATCATATAAAAAGCACAGTGGATTTGAGGTGAGCAAAAAGTGCCTTAATTTAGCGGGTAACTTGTAGTTCATAGGCAAGTTCTCACGGTGGCCATATGGCCCATTGCGTTACTCAGTGCGAGGTAAAAAAAAGTGCCTTAATATCAGTAAATAGCGTTTTAAATGATCAAACTTGGCAATATTTTGTTAGTTAAGGGACTGAATAGGGTTATATGAGCTAAGCATAGACAACACTATGCACTACAACTACTGCATTACAATAAAAGTTATAGTACCATGACGGTCTCTTACATACTCTGCACAACCTTCAAAGTATTCACTACTTTTATCATCAATATTCTACAGAACTTCTTACCACAGGACTTATTCACATCAGTGATCAGCAATGAATCGCGTTTTCGCTACTTATAAGTACTCATGAAATTTTGAGTATGAGTGAGTCAACAGTAATGAAATCCAACTACTTTGATTCATTCGTACTCAGTACAACATTGATTTTTAAGTACAAGTTGCAATGAGTATGAGTACAACGTTGACATCAAACTCATAAATGATTCGAGTGATTCGAATCATTCGTCAACATTTACAGTCTTAGTTGTTGTTGCATTTACAAAGAAAGAAGAAAGACACTTAAACAAAAAACACAAAGACAGCAAGCAGAGCAAACACACAACCTTCTTATGAGTATGTAGTGTTCGTACGCGAATCATATAAGTCATGGAGATTCGAAATCAATAACATCATGCGTATTGTTAAGTATGAGTACCATGAGTATTTCAAACTTTGAATATGAGTAGTATGAGTATAATATTAAAATAAGTATGAATGCGTATAAGTATCAGAAATTATAAGTATGATTCGAATCTCCTCATCGTTTTGAATACTCATTGCTGACCTCTGATTCACATACATACATAATTACAACCCTTCACTTGAACGAAAGATTTCATGAAACTTTTCATGACAAATTTATTTTTCCCTCAGAGTTTTTGCCAGAAATCTGCTGAGAGAAAGTCGTCGAAGAAATATTTTTCATATTTTCGGTTTGATGTCCGACCTGGGGTTTGAACTGTGGCCTTACTTCTAATAAGGCAATACACTACCTACTAGACTATGCCAACTTCACCACAAGATTTATGCGTTTACATATTCGCCCAATTCAAGAATATCTCGTAATGTCTTGCATAGCGGATTGTTAAATTTTAACAGAGCATTGGAAGTCGCCGTAGTCTAATATCTTGTGTGTTGGCTTATTAGATGTGAGGTCATGGTTCAAACGTCAGCCTAGAAATTTCAAACAAAACGATGTATAAAAAATGTTTCTTCGGTGACTTCCTCTCAGCAAACTTCTGGCAAAAATTCTGAGAGTAAATGAAAATAGCCATGAAAAGTTTCTCAAAAAATCTGTTGTTCGAAATCGTCCTTAAACTGTAGGTCTCGTCACTCAGGAATAAAATTAACACGCACATCATAACTGCTGTGAGAAGCTAGGTTGTAAGGCTAACTAAAGCGATTGTAATGATCAATTAAGTAATTATTAAATTAGTAGGGATGTCATAGTATTATGATCTATGCGATCTATTGTACTTTCCTTAACCTATGTAGGGTATTCCCATAGTACCTTCTGCAAGTCTATTGCCCGCGGTTGCGCTGACCAACTTTCCACCTAGTTTGATGGAATTCGGTCAGTACAGGGAGCTAAAATGAGCGTTGGTAATCAAAGCTACCACTTGGACCTAACATAACCTAAGTCTATTGCTCTGCCAAATTTTAGGCTGTTGTCCAGTGTCAAGGAGGACAATTTCCTGTCCAGACTACAAGTCTGTGTTCTGATAATTTATTTTCATTACCACAAAGTCCACAAATTGAATTCCAAACAATCCACATTTTTAAAAACTACAGTACCCTATATACGCTTACTAACATCAAGTTATTCTTAGATAGTCTGTTGCATGACGTAAATCTCCCCCTATTGTAATTCCCCAACTAATGCTTGAGTTTCTTCAAATCTGCTTGGTTTGAGAAGAGTTTTTCTATCCTCCTATTAGCTGAAGATGAAAAATTTCTTGTCACTTCTCAGAAAGGTCCATATTTCTTAGTTGATATCATAAGAACTGAGTTCTCCGATGGTAGCCTGGCAGTATTGCATGTCTTTTGAATTTTCAGTCTAATTTCAATTGAGAATATCTTGCGATGCCATAGACAACTGATTGGAAGATATGCACGCGAGTTTCTACATGAGCTCAGAATATTTCTCTCTTGACTCAAAACTTCTGTCTTAATATCTGTTCTCGATCCATCGTTATATTGCAGAATAGTCCATGTTTTTAAGGCGAATGTCCGCTCTTCATTCATTTTGTTATAGAATTTACTGGTTCTGTCCGTGGGACTATAAAGAAGAGACTTGCTGTCAGGTTTGATACATTCTGTCCACTATAAGGGGTGGCACTATAAAGGACGGAACTGCTGTCAAGTGTCAATTCATTCTGTCCACGGGACTATAAGGGACGGAACTGTCAACTGTTGATTCATTAGATCGCGAAGTCACCTGAGGAATTTCATGTTGCCCTTATCTTCCGTACCTAACCCGAGTTACCAAATCTCTGGTTTATACTACCATGTGCAATGGACTTAAGTTCAATAGGATATCCAGTGCAGCAGAAAGGGAAAAGTAGGGAAAGTTTTCATTGGCTTACGCATACGACCAAACGCATTTCAAACAAACCAATTGTTACGTTTTTGCCTAATAAAAGCGTTTCAAATATGAGCACGTAGATTGCAAATAAAATAAAAATAAATTTGTGTTTAGTTTTAATTAAAATTCATTATTATTCGCACAATTCTGTGTGCCACGGTTCACAACTTGATGTAAACAACAACAATTGTTTTGTTTGTTATTCCTCTGTTTACACTCTTTTGCGTAAACAATAACAATTGTTCGATAGATCTTTATAACAGAGATCTTCAAACCATGATTATTCTCTTCAAACACCACGTCTTCAGACAAGACTGACTGAATTTTTACTCCATTTAAGCACATCCAAGATTTATTTATTCCATCCAAATAAACTCTCCATATGTCACTATTGTTTTGACTATCATGGTATACATTCTACACATAAACCTTGTGTTACATCCCCAGAATTTCCGTACAAGCCTACTGCCTATCATGTCTGAAATGTCTGGCATGTCTGGGATTTCATGTAATGCTCTCTGTATTCCATGATATTCGCAGATTTGTCTGAATTTCGCAGTACCAGAATCACTTCTTTACAAAAAATTTGTTGTTGTTGTTCTGATCTGTTAATATTGTAAAATTCATGTCAATAATTCTGTGATACATTCGTCAATTCATTTCTATTTTAAAGGTAGAAATTTCCATGGAATAAAAAAAATTTTTCATGGTATTCCTAGAGCATTGTTTCACCATTTCATCACTACTGTTACTGCAACTAAATCAACTTCATTTCACAACAATTAAATTGTTGTAAAGTGTCTCCCATTCTGCCATATATCAGTCATGTACAAAGTATGTTGCAACAAAAACATGTTCCACTGCCGAGTGCCAAATGAAAAAAAAATTATTGTTCAGTGCCGTTCAGGCAATAGGCAATAAAACTGAAAATAGTTTTTCCAGAATTTGGAAATTTTTTGTGTTTTTAATACCAGAGGGAAAATAATTGAAGTTTCAGTAAAAATTCCATAGTTTCTGGCAGCCTGTTAGAGTTTGAAGTTTATGCCTGCTTCTCTATTAATTTGCCGAGTTAGTGGCCAAATAACCGCAATTATTAAGAATAATTTTGAAAACATGCCGATAATCAAGTTGAAATGGCTGATGGTGGACAAAATATGTTCCTGTTTGATAAAACAAAAGTATGTGATTTGAAAAATTAAAGAGAATTGGAAAAAAATTAAAAATTGAGTTTAAATAGTTAAAAAAAAACTCATGGCTATTTAAATTTTATGTTGAGAATTATTACAATTAGAGAATGTAGGTCATATGCTCAATACAATATTGAGAAGATTTTAGATTTTGATTTTTTGACATTTGATTTGAAACTTGAAAATCTTTCAATAAAGTCTTAAAATATATCGACATTAATCCTCATTGAGCCAAAGAGTATCAGAGGTTAGGTTTGGTAAGGTTTGGTTTGGTAGTTTCTTAGATAATCAAAACGATTGCGGTCTCCTGCAAATAGATGCTCAGATAGGCACGTAGATATGGCTATGGTGCCAAGAAATTAGAATATATATACAAATACGGACTATTATGTTACCAAAGTTATCCATTTCATCTAATATCGAAACCATTCCGAGCCTCTGATGAAGCGATTTGGCCCCCTAATGTCTATAAACGACACATCATTTAAATCCCTTACATAGTAGACAAAAAGGTTCTTTTGGCTTCTAAGGTATATCATCACTTCACATGCACACAGTAGAGGAAGAACAGTTTCCTTCTTCACAGTCTCTAAAACTTACGTAGAAGACATTTAGGCTGTATCAAAGGCCACAGCGTCTTTCAAACCACACTAAGAGTACGCTTTTATAGTTTAAAAAGACTTTTCGTGACCATCCATCCTCTTGTAAAGTCTTACTCAGCAGAGTTTATAACTGTATTGGCAATTACATGCTCGCAGGCGTTTCCAAAGTAGAAAAGTTCGATGGTTACGCCAAGCCAGCCTATCCACTCCACGGTTACGTGGAATATAGCAATGTCCCGATATTCAGAAGAATGAACCCAATGCTTTGTTAATGCCAAGCCAATGTACTTTCCACACATATTTTTATCCTTAATAACTCTTACTGCAGCCTGTATGACTAAAACTTCCGCCCTGAACACATTGCAGTGATCCCGGTATCCTTATGAAAAAGATTCTGCAAACCCACAGTTCACACATCAGTTCAAAACATCAGTAAGAACTTGAACAAAATCGTTTACGAGGTGCTTTATAACATTTTTCCAAATACCGCTTTGCGAAAAGGATGTTCAGAAGTTTCTAGAGAAGTCATAGTGTTGTACCGTCATTCACGATTTTTGAGCGTCTAAAATTTGTTCCGTGTCACTGCTTTTGTTGATAAGCCCAGGAAGAGACTCGATCAAGAGATCTGATTGAACCTTAACTTTTGTAAAATATCAATTAAAAGTTGGAGGCTCCGAGAAAATTCCACAGTCTACCTGAAGCGTTATTAATTAATTTCAGTTAGAGTCTCAGAATGCTGAGATAGGCAAGAGGAGACAAGTGACGTATGATGTCTTATCAATAATTTCCTTACAAGGCAATTAAGCATAACAAAAATGGCCCTTGTAGGGGTAATGCAGAACGTAACTGCAATCTGTATCTGTTAAAGAGCTTCAAATTCCAATTTTGTAAAGAGATGCTGACAACTCCATAACGAAGATTAGGTTCGATAACAAACGAATACATACAGCGAAATCATAGCAGGATCTATTGCCATTGTCTCTAGTACTGTACTACAGGCAGTGTGTTCGCTTATTAGACGTGAGGCCAGGGTTTAAACACCAGGTCAGACATCTCCAAGAAAACAAAAAACTCTCAGCAGATTTCTGGCAAAAATTCTGAGAGTAAATAAAAATTGATAAGAAAAGTTTCTCAAAAATCTGTCGTTCGCAGTCGACTTTAAAGTTTAGGTCGCGCCACTTATGTATACAAATTAACAGATACTGCATAAGTGGTGTGAGAAAGCTAGGTCGTAATCCTGACTAAATTGTTGGAAAAACCAAGTATGTATGTATGTATGTATGTATGTGTTAAAGGCTAATGTATCAAGCAATAATTGTACAACCGAATAATATTTAAGCGATGCCCAAGAAGAGGCTGTAAATACGATAAATTTTCCTTTAAATTTGTAGCCCACGTTAAAAGCCATTAAATTTTATTTACTTTCCTCTCATCGTTGATCTTCCTCTGTTAGATAGCAGCAGCCAGCCAGGGGTCATTCCGCAGAAAGTATTTTAAAAATTTTATTGTTACTGTTTCTAGTACATTTCGAATTATTTTTTATTTTGTGAAGTTTCCAAATCAAATTTAAAACAAAAATAATTTTACAACTTTCATGCACTTTTATTTTATTTGTATACAAAAAAAAAAGTTATTAAAATAGTTTTTAAACGATTTCCTTGTGTTTTTGATGGCGTTTTCCAATGCCCGCCATTTGTCTGTTGCATTCGTGGCTGACAGGTGTTTTCGTACTCATCATCACATTTATTTCAATTTTTTTTCATTCTTTTTTCATTTAATTTTATGCCACTTCACAACTTTGAAAATAGTTTTCCGTTTTTAGTTTATTTTTTATTCGCGCAAATAATTTTGCATAGTTTTGTGTTATTTTTTTTCGGATATTTCACAGACATTGCAAAGACGATTTGCATTTCATTTCACAGTAAAAATGGAAAAAAACAGACAAAGTTATACAACAAAATTATCATAAAACCATAATTTCGTATGTAAAAAATATTATATTTAAGCGTTATTGGAAAGGAATAAAATTAAAACAACAAAAAACATAAAAAATAATTCAAAAACTGTTAAAAACAAAGTGATTTGAACCATAAAATTCGTGAGAAATGTGGAATTGTTTTTTAAGTAGGAAAGGAAATAAGATTTTATTTTATAGTGTGACAATAAAACACAAAAATACCATTCGGAGTTCTACGATAGACAACCGAAAGGGGTCAACCAATCTCAGAGGGCAGCCCAAAACAAACGGTTGTGGAGACTTATAAAAATCTGTAAAGAAATTGGTCAATCATTGATAGACAATGAGACATTCTGATCAATCATTGATTAATGCTTACACCACTCTGGTCAGTCACTGACTGATGATTATACAATTCTGGCCAATCATTATTTGATGATTAGATCATTCTGATCAAACATTGATTGACAATTTTACCATTCTGGTGAATCAATGATTGATGATGAAATCATTATGGTCAATCATTGATGGACGATTAAATCATTCTGGTCAATCGTTGTTTGACGATTAAATCATTCTGGCCAATCATTGATACACGATTAGACCATTCTAGTCAATCATTGATTGACGATTAAATCATTCTGGTCAATAATTGATTGACATTTAGACTGGTCAATCATTTATTGAAGATTAATTACAGCCAGGCCCAAAAGCTTATAACAGAATGGTGCTCATATTGTCAATACTCGCAAGACAGAATTCATGCTTTTCATTAGACGATACACCACATCCCCCTTTAACTTACCGATCGTTCATAAGATTCAACTATATTTGTCCCAGAGGGTAAAATATCTGTGGGTTAAACTGGAACCATTACACTCTTGGAGGAATAACATAACTGAAGTGTTAAAAAAAGTGACCTCTAAAGTATTGTATGCTTCTAAAAGTATTGTAGGTAGACCCGCCACCTCATACTGGCTCTATCGAACTGTAAAGAAACTAATATTGCTGTATGGTTTGCAAACACCAAAGTCACTGCTGATTAATAGACAAATCACGCGGACATTGAGCCGTCCTGACCACCAGCGACCTCTGTGGCACTCTAACAATCATATACAATTGTCTTTCCACTTATGTTCTACTGAATCAGAAGGCTAAGATTGTAGCGTTGAGGCTCAATACAGTTATTTCGTAATGTAACCTGGACTGGTTTACAAATCCTAAGGTTTCCAGTGGTTTCCATGGCTCCATATTGTTTTCTAGGCGGAGGTCAATCCCATTTAAACTGGCGCATTGTTTGTTGGATCGCTTGGTTTGTCCTGGAAATTTGTTAACGTACTCTGACAGCTAACGAATGTGTGTTTGACGCCCGTTATGAATAATGAGATTTTTTAGGGAAATTTATGATCATTCAAAGGTAACACTAATAAGGATTTCAAAACTAAGGGTTATCATCGGAATTTGCATTGCTGAAGGACTTTCTAGTAGTCGCCGTAGTCTAGTAGGTAGTGAGGACGTAAGGCCAGGGTTCAAATCCGAGGTCAGACATCAAAACGAAAATATGAAAACAATATTTCTTCGGTGACTGCCTCTCACCAGATTTCTGGCAAAAACTCTGAGAGTAAATAAAATTGCCATGCAAAGTTTCTCAAAAATCTGTCGTTCGGAGTCGACTTTAAACTTTAGGTCCCAGCACTCATGTATAAAATTAACGCACACAACATAAGTGGTGCGAGAAGCTAGGTCGTAATCCTGACTGAAAGGTTGTAATGACCAATTATGTATGTATGTATGGACTTTCTATGTCCGCTACGGAACTCGCAATCTCCAAAATTTTACAGCGCATAGGTATTCCGACTGTTGCAGTTAGATTAAGTACTTTCTGTTTGTTTTACAGTGTAGTTCAAAGGGTGGCAATGAAAACCTATGCTACAGCGCTGCTGAATGCTTTGTTAGACTTAAATCAGTCGCACATAGAGACTACGGTTAGGGTTTTGGAAAACTAGTCCACAACAAGATAAATTAGGGGCCTTCGCACCCTAATAAATTGAGCCTGCTCCTTATCTGCTTGCTGGACGAAACCAGTAGACTCTGTAATTTTAGGAAATCCTTCGTAACCGGACTTAATTAGAAAATTTAATTGAGTCACATTAAGGACATACTCTTTAAAAAGAAGGATATTCTGTTGCGAACAGATATCAGGACCAAAGCAGGAGGTTTTCCTCACAGAGTGAAATAAATATTCCCAGACATTTTCTGAGCGCATGTCTAGGCTATCGAAAGATTCGCTCAATTCAATTATGAGGTTAACAGATGTACTCGTAGTACGGGACTGTCTGCAGAAGCTGAGTCAGTTAGATAGGGGTCATGTGAGAGTTGGCAATTAGGAGAAATGTGAACTGCCATCCCGCTCATGGGATCAAAATCTTTTTGTGGATAAGGAAGAGGGAGAGGTTGAAGCTCTTTTCAAGTCGATTGGGTTTGAAGCAATTTAAACTTTTGTTGGGTAATTGCAATCGAAAAAGTTTTGAGCCAGGCATCCATGTGCCGAACATTATGCTGAAGAAAGTAAACAATTTTTTGACAAGGCACTGCAGACTTATAAAACACGCAACAGTCAACACAACACATGCTTGGAACCTGTAAAGCATTAAAGCGTTCCCGGACGAATCATTTGGGTTCATATCACGAGATGGCCATTGAATTGCCCCGTTGATACCGGGGCAGTATCTTGTAATTTGTTGTCAAGGCTTAGAGGAGAAACTATATATATTGAGGGCAGTACAATAGATACGAAACTACAAGTTTACATGGAGTAAAACTCAATCAAATGACATTGCGTATTGCAGTATATTTTAATAACGCATCCTATCTGTTGTGTAAGTCAAATTGAATTAAAAAATTGTATTAAAATTTTCGAAGCTTGTAAATAAAATGCTTGTTCAACTGCTTTTCGGAAATTCTAAAAAACTTCACTAGTCTGCCTGAAAGCAAAAAGCAAAGATTGTTTTTAGTTTCTTTTATAATTCCCTCTTAAGAAACTAAATCTGCATAAGGAGCGTCTTCTTGATAACAACTCATACTCATAATACACAGCATTTCCACATGTATTTACAATAACAGTCAATAGCTGGGTATTGTGGTAGTGCTGGTTCATAAATGTTGGTTGAGTGCGGTTTTTTTTTTCTTGTGTCTTCTTCTTAGAAATCAGTTCAAGTCATTGTGGCATCAATATGTTGCTAATACCACAACAACAACAACAACAGCGGCAAAAGCTACCACAAACTCAATAACAAAATATTTGACATGAGCTCTACAAGCATGTGTAACTTGTGGCTTTGCCACTTTGTCTTCATTGTTGTCTTCCATATTCGCAGCCAATGTAGAAATGTTTTAATATTTTTTAAACAAATATGAATACATACATACATGTACGTATGTATGTGTGAAACTAAGTCTTATAAGGATGTATGCATTACGAAGAATATAGAAATGATTTTATTTGTTATTTTTGTTGTCGTTGTTTACACATATTTTTCTCTTATCTTTGATTGTGTATTGCTGTTTATAACTCTCAGCTCTGAAGTTGTAAAAATATTCATAAACATTTTGTAACCACACAATATTATACAAGTTTAGCTTATTTACCAATAAATTCAAGTAATATTGTAACATACATATGCAGCATGATAAAGGAGGGCTATGTGGAATATTCTACACCCTCAACTTATTTTTAGTAGAACTTGATTCTTGTTAGACAAATGGGTGAAATATTAGGCGAAGGAAAATTGATACTCCAATGGCTACAGGAATATAACGAAGCCTGATTAAATTTTTGACTCTCCGTTCCTTTAAGATACTAGCTAGGCTAAGTTGGGTTAGGTATCAGCCTCTTTTTGTAAAGTAAAGTCTCTCTGAATTCCATCAATATCCAACCCTGGGATCATGTATTCTCTACGAGAAACTTTATAATCCCAAAATAATTTTGCCAACCCTTTGCATTACCTTTTACGTTTTACTGGGCCACAGAAAGGGGGTGGCCAAGAATCTTCATCTCGTTGTAGCAAAATCTGTGAGCTAACACATGAGATAAAAATAATCCCCCCTCAGCCCTAGATACGCAGCTTATGCATATGCCATTCGAAGTTAGCATTGCCCAGAATATATCAGGCTGCCTTCTACTATAGCAGTGGCCTGTGGAAACCGTAATTGTGCGATGTATGGTTATGCGATTAAAGAAAAGAGGAGAATCTGTTCTCTCAATATACACTATCAGTCTTGCAGAGCCAAGCAATACTGCACGTATGTTCATGCTCTTAACGAAGTTAAGTCTTCCTGTACAGTGAAAGGAAAATTCCTAATTTAATGAAGAGAATCCAGTATCCTATGCCCTTTAAAATGTTGGAGGTTGTGAGTTCTGTACCAGCACTGGCCAGTTTATCAGTAACGCAATATCCGATGATTACTAAATAAACTCTAAAATTTCTGAAATTCCACTAACTTGAATGGAAATGTAGTCTTCGTAATCTAGTAGGTAGAGTGTTGGCTTATTAGACGTGGGGCCACTGTCTCTAACAAAACGCGACATGAACAAAAAAAAATTCTTCGACGACTTCCTCTCAGCAGATTTCTGTTAAAAACTCTGAGAGTAAATAAAATTACCATGAAAAGTTTCTCCAAAATCTGTCGTTTGGAGAAACGTGTGTGTGTGTATAAAATTAACACACACAACATAAATGGTGTGAGAAGGTTGTAATCCTAACTGAAGGTAATGTAATGACCAATTATATATGTATGAATCAAAAAACTAATGCCCTGTAACATGTCAAAGATTGTGTCAAAGGTAAGTGTGTCATGAGTAACTTTATATCCGACGATTCCTTTATATTCAGCAACAGATATAAGAGTTGCCTTTGAATGACTTGAAATTCCCGGTGTTTATACACGATAGGTAACAGACGTTGAGGTAACTTTCGAGAGGGACTTCGTCGCCGTTTGGTTGTCTGAGCAAATTAAGACATATTTATAGACAACCTCATTGTCCAACTCACATTGCGCTGTTTTAATGGCCATGACTTCCGTCTAAAACTCGTATAAAAATCTTATGCCAAACGAAAATCCAATGTCAGAGCCCTTTTTAGAGCGCTCGAATATTCCTTAAAGGTCTTACATGAACTTAGTTGGAATCCAAATCAAATCTCCCACAAGAAAATTGTAAGGAAGCTGGTAATTGAACCGAATATGTCGATGGCTTGCCAGTATTGCATGATGCACATGGTTTAAGAGTTTACTACAGTGATCATTACTCAGCCCTAATAGATGGTTAAAGGTGAGCCAATTCAACATAACAAATAATGCCTTAGTTGAACTGGAATAAAGGGCACTGGTGAAGAGGACAGTCAACTATATCGTTGCATCAGTTTTTTCACCAATATGTTCTACATCAGTGGTGAGAGAGCTCTCTCTTCTTAGATGAGCTGTCCGAATGTAGTGAACTATGATCTTTAAGAGAAGTTTATTACATACTCTGCAGCGAACTAATCAACAAATTGAATTTTTTTTGTCACTACGAGGCGATTAAAAGCGTTTGAAAGAGATGATGATGATGAAGAGATATGAAGGTGAACCCGCTTAAATTAGAGGTGACGTGCTGAGCAGATGCCTTCATTCGAGGAGGGATGCAACCAAGTTCAGAATAACCCGTCAAAGAGAACTTTAAGAGTGGCATTACTTGAGATCGTTCAGATAATCACTATTAGAACGAATAGACTCTATGTTACTGTTCGTTTTTATGAGCTTTTTTGCTAAGTATACTGGCCATATTAGATTCCTCCATGCCTTAACAATCTCAACTATTTGTGATAGCGGAGGGTATACATAAATACAATATTAAAGGAAACCACTTCTCACAGGATTTTTGTGAAGCATTTTGTATTGTGAGAAATATTGAAAGAATTTTCCTTTTTTTAAATTTAATTTTTTTTACACAATTTCTAATATTTCTTTCTGAGTGTATTAAAAGTAAATATTATTCGTAGGCTTGCAGTTTTCAGAAAATTTATTTATTTACAATATACATACATACATATGCATTGTTTATGAAAATATTAATATTTAGTCTGTTGCTTAAGCTCTTTTAAAAATATTTATGTGCGGATATGATAAGTCACACGCACAATAATAAGTTCATAATAATTTTATGTATTCTGGAGTACATTATTTCATTTCTTTTTATTATGAATTTTTAATTTCATAAAAATTTTATGAAGTTTTCAATACCAAAGAAGTCTCTGGAGAAGCAGCTCTCATTTGGGTAAGCCGACAAGAAAATGATGGCGTTCAATTGAGAATTTAAGTTGTTTAACGAGACATACTTTTGATATGGTATTGAGACTTTAATTCAATATTTGAACTTTAAACAAGCTTGACGAAAGTCTGGAGGACTAAAGAAATACCATAGAATAAGGAGAAGAAGAAGCTGATGTAGCATTTGTAAAATGGAATTGGAAAGGAGTCTCCTTAAGTAATTTTGCATCGTATTCTACCTGTAGTTGAAACGATCGTACACAAGCAAAGAACTGATTGAACTTAATACAGGCAAATTATCATACGTAGATCACAACGTCATCTACCGTATTATTACTGAGCAGTCAATAGAATATAATTAAGGGCAGTGTGATATGTTTGTATATTTTCAACGAGCTTCAGACACTCTGTCAATATCTGTATTGTAGAAGGAATATATACCAATTATACGAAGGCGAGGGTTTACACCAATGGCACTCTTTTGTACAAAAGTGTCCAGTGGCTAGCATACGCTGACAATATAGACATTTTGGGCGTTTCTGCTGTCGTTAAAGCTACAGAACGATATTCTGCAAAGATGGAATTCACAGAAAATAAGCGCAAAACGAATGTTGCTGAGTCACCCTAGTCTATTAGGGAGGGTATGGCTTATTAGACGTAAGTCCAGGGTTCAAACCCCAGGTCAGATATCAAATGAAAATATGAAAAAAAAATATTTCTTCGGTGACTTCCCTTCAGTCAGGATTACGACCTAGTTTCTCACACTACTTATGTTGTATGTGTTAAACGACAGATTTTTTTTGAGAAACTTTTCATGACAATTTTTATTTACTCTCAGAGTTTTTGCCAGAAATCTGCTAAGAGGAAGTCGTCGAAGAAATACTTTTTGTATTTTGTTGTGATGTCTGGCCTGGGGTTTGAACCCTGGCTTTACGTCTAATAAGCCAACACACTACCTACTAGACCACGGCGACTTCAAACTGGCAAAAACTCTGAGAATAAATAAAGTTGCCCTAAAAAACTTCTTAAAAAAATCTGTCGTTCGGAGTAGACTTTAAACTGTATAAAATTAACACACACAATCCTAATTGAAGAGTTGTAATAAAAGATTATGTATGTATGGCAAGTAGCGACGTGTGACATATCCGATCCAACTTTACGGCCGACAACTATACCTTCGACGTGGATGTGATCAGTCAAATAATGTTGGCCTGGAGATCTAGCGTAGGATTACTCATGCCAACAGTGTTTATGGTTTCTTTATCTTCCTGGAGATTCTATATGATGTGGAAGCATGGACGCTGTTTGGCACCGTTGCAATTGTCTGGGAAATATACAAAAGAAAAGTTCCACTTAAAAATATTTGTTCACTTAAAATCTTCTTGTAGATTTTGTACAGGACAAATTGACGATGATTTCCACATTCGAACGGGCAATAAACTACAAGAGCTCCTCAACTATATGAACCTTGTTCAGCGCATTAACATCCAGCAGCTGCGCAGGGCCGGCCATGTCATTCTGATAGAAAAGGAGGCTTCGTCTGCCTGAAAGAGACCATCGACTTGCGTGATCGCCTGGAAGGAAGTTTTAAGATTGGCCAAAGTCCGAGAATCGGTCTATTAAGGCCAATGCAGTAAGTATATAAATACTGCTTATAAATTCAACTTAAATTACGATCATATTCTTGGTTAGTGTACAAATTGAAAATGTGATGAAGTTCTACTTTTTGGGGAAGAGTGGGGGTACTTTAGGATGGCTTTTTAGTAGGTATTAAGGCTGCAGTTTTATAACAAAGGTGCCGCCTGCACAGTTACTTTGGAAGCATTTTAGATGTCTAAATACGCCTGTATCTTAGCATGTTAGCAACACATACGATGACCAACAAAATAAATACCTGGTTGTTTAATGGCGTTAATAACTGATTTCGGTTTAATGCTGTTGAAGGCGATTTCTATATTAAAGCAAGCAGTCAGAGGGCTAACTATTGCTCGGAGAGCTGAAGTTAACAAACAGCCTCGGCTTGAGGGTATCAAATATCATTTGTAAGTCCTTTCGTATGATTCCATCAGTACCCATTGATTTGTTTTGGTTTAAGTAAAAATTTTCTGTTTAAAATTTTGGCAAAATGGAACAAAATGGAACTGAAACAGTTTAATTGTTTTAAGAGTTCGAATTTATGCTGCTTCTTCTTCCCGGCATTTGTCTGTCTGTCTGCTTATCCCATTTGGACATCTTGTCTTGTCTTGTTTTAAACTATAAAAGTTTACAATTTCAACGCTTTTCTTTCTTTCCTTCTTTCGTATGAAAATAGTGAGTGTGTGAGTGTGAGTGAGTGTTTGTGATGGTTATGGCCACGAGTAAATAAAAGCATTTAATGAAGAAAAGGAAGCATGTGTGTGTTTATTAAACCATGAAATATAAAAGTTTACATTACAACACTTTTATTCTTTTGTTTTTGGTTTTTTTTAAACATGCATACAAATACAACATGCTTTCACTCACTCACTTACTCTCACATATACACACAAACTCTGTTAGTTTAACAAATAAACAAAAATGCAGTGAAAGAAGGCAAACCCAGAAGCAGAACGAGAACGCATATTTGCCAAAGTGATTTGTATGTGTATGTATTAGTGTTTAAAAAAAAAATTTTTTTTTTCAAAAGTATAAAGTTTTTTACTTGTACATGTTTTAAAACGCATACATATACATTTAAACAGAAAAAATGCCGACCAAACACATGCACTCTTCACTCATTGAGTTACTAAAACATGAAACAAAATAGAAACCAAAAAAAAAATCCTCCCACTTACACATGTACAAAGCAAAAAGCAGTAAAACGTTATACTCCGTACGGAGTATAACTGTTTGCTTGTCTGTGAGTGTGAGAAAAGTTTTAACATACTGGAGAAAAAAAAAATAGCTGCAAGCTAAATTGTACTATACTTGTATAATTCTTCCACTAAATTTGTGTTAAATGGCTACAAAACAACCAGAGAGGCAAAAAAAGAAAATCAACAACAACTGTACTGAAAACAACAATATATTGCGTTAAAATAAAAATCCACCACAACAACAATATTAACAAACTGTGTTGATATAATAAAGAGTTCCATATGGGAGTAAATAAATTGTGTAGGAAATTATATGTACAAGCTTACGATCAGTGTTCCCTATTAAATGGTTTTGAGTTGTGGTGCTAGTGATGTAAAGCTGTGGCTTGCCTAGTGTTTGAGAGTTTTCTTTTCATTACCCCTCTCGAAAGAATATGCCATCCACAAAGCATTTTCACCTTTGCTGCTGTTGCTTTTTAATGTCGAACTGGCATAATTGTTACAGTTTTTAAGGTATTCTTTGGTCCATTATGGTTTCCGAAGCCTTGAGAATTTTTGCAACAATAATACTAAGATTTCTCCTGAGGATATGACCGGTCCACTTGCAGTTTATACGTTAATTTCTCTTGAGTATGTTTCGAACAAAACGCCGTAGTCTAGTAGGTGGGGTGTTAGTTTAAACCCCAAGTCAGACATCTCCAACAAAAAGAAATATAAAAAATATATCTTCGTCTACTTTCTATCCGCAAATTTCTGGTAAAAACTGATGTATAAAATTAACACACACAACATGGGTGGTGTAAGAAACTAGGTTGCAATCCTGACTGAAGGGTTGTAGTGACCATTTATGTATGTCTGTACATTTCATACATTCGTGCTGATGTCATTACGACTGAATATATTCGTTATGAAGAATGTATTCTTTAAAACGGTGGAGTCGTCATAGCCTATATGCAGCCTCAATAGCAGCTGCCCAATTAAATTATAATTTAGTGGTTAGGTTAGTGAAGAAAAGCCCACGGGTACATGAAAGTCAATACAGTGAGCTATTAAGTACAAGATCACGAGCTTCGATAGACGAACACTAAATCCGTTCCTTTTGCCAGCAGTGTGGAAGGTAAGAATAAATAAACTTCTGAAAGACGATAATGGCGACCTGACTACATCAGAAAAGATATCATTACCTTGCAAAATTTTCCGCTGCACGGTCATCTCATCAAGAGAAAAATGTCTTTACCGATGTCATAATGTAAATTATAAAGTTAAGACATCCAAGCCAATTACGCATGAAGTAGCCGTAGTCTAGTAGGTCCAGCTAAATCGAACAAAACGATGTATATAGAAATGTATCTTTGGCAACTTCCTCTCTGCAGTTTACTGGCAAAAACGCTGAGAGTAAATAAAATCGGTATGAAATGTGGATGTGGATGAAATGTAAATAAAATGAACACATTCAACATGGGTGGCGTGAGGAGCTATATTGTAATCTTGACTTAATTAGTAACCAATTACTAGATAAGTGAGGTACTATCGGTGAAACTAAAAGACGATACGATAACTTAAATGAACAAACTTTGTATATAAGAAAGCAACACTCTGAGATATGAAGTTCAGTCCTAAAGAGAGAGCAGACTGGTTTATCTCTTCATTACTCATCGTAAAAACTTTTGCTATACTAAATATCTGTAGTGCATAAAAATCCAAAGGTGTTCCAAAAAAAGATTCTATCATGGTGTCAATTTTTGTGTTGTTTATGAACGGCTGATGAGCGTAAGAAGAGTTCGTCAAAACTGTATCCTCTCACCGTTTTCGACAAAGTGATGAAACCGAGGATGTTTACAAACAAAGGAATTACTTAGAAACTGTACTCATTATCAACCAGATTACGTACAGTATAGAAACCGTTATCATTATCGCCCAGATTGCCGTGTTCGGTTTCATCACTGCGCTGAAGATGGTGAGAAAATACGTTTCAAATTTTTCTGAACCACTCTTGTAGGGAAATACTTCAAGTATTCTGGTTTAATATGATATGAAGCCTTGAACATTGGTTTGTAACACATTGGTCTGTAACACCATATGTAATTAATTTAGCAATTCGTTGTGCAAATTGATCGGATACACTCAGTAAACCGTTAATGGACATCAACAGTAGTTTTCTCGAGTGATGGACCACCAAATGCCTAGTGAAGGCTTGTGAAATCGAAAGCATGTCATGCATGCGACATAGTAAAGTATGTAGTACTAGACAGATCAACAATTTTATTTGTCATATGCTACTACCAGGCACTTTAGGAAATATATTTACTTAGCATTGCTTATTCCATCCAATATTACGCGCTAATCTTTCCAAATCTTCTTGCATGTGTGTTTAACTCCTCGTGAGAGAGTTTGTATTATATACGTGATATCGTCCAGAACGATTCTAATCTGTTGTGGTAACAGAGAGTATCGTTGTTTTACAGCAGCATTGCTATAAAATGGTTGATTGAAGTTTCCTTTGTTAAGCACTGAGAGTATGTTATCCTAGCTTTACGGTTTTTTTCCGGGGTACTCCTTATACTTTTCAATGACATCGCACACCTTTCAGAAATCAATGAATTTCGCTACAGGCTTATACGCTATTTCAGCCAACGATTTTAACGTTAATCTTGTAAAAACTTGACTAAAAAATTAAGCGTTTTCTTGTTTATTTTCACAGCCTTTATTCGTATATAAGTTGATAACACTGTTTCAAATATTTTCTTTTTTTACATTTGAAATGAAAACCCAAAAACTTAAGTTTATGCAAGAGATGTTGGTCGTATTGTTGATTACTTTTCAAAGTATGATTTCCTTTAATTTCTCAATCTCTCTAACATGCGTTTACATGCTTATTTTGTATCATCATTATTAACTTTTTTTAAAATAATTTTCCAATTAAATTCGTTCGAATGCAGCTTATATGTGTATGGATGGTAACGATGTTCCAAAAAGTCATTATATTTTCCGATAAACTATTTATTTTAATCGATTTTTAATTTTCCCGTATTCCTTTTTCGCTAAAAACTTACTTACTAATGTGTAAAGTTTTGTTATTGGAAAATATTTTCTCTGTTTGCGTATGCGTGTTGAGTAATTAAGAATATGAATCCGTAGCATATTTATTTTACACTCAAGGAAAATAGTTGGTAAAGTGTAGACAGCATAAGGCTCAGGTATATCGAACGAAATAAAAAAATATTTCTTCGGCGACTTCCTCTCAGCAGATTTCTATTAAAAAGACATGAATAGTTCCTCAAAAATCCGTCGTTCGTAGTCGACTTTAAATTGTAGGTCCCGCCGCTCATGTATGAAATTAAGGCACACAACATAAATGGTGTGAGAAACTAGGTTGTAATCCTGACTGAAGTGTTGTCATTATGTTAAACTTTCTTTCTCGACTACCATCAGATATGTTTGGTGAATTACGTGGCTATGAACGCTATAATGCAACAAAGCACCTTAAGAGCATGAAGTTATAGAAAGTCTGGCCATGGCAACATCTAAACTTGCTTTTGATGCTGGTGTTATAGTGAAAATATTGTATAAACCCCATTAGGATAATGGTTTACACCTCCAATTGCATGTAATCGAAGTATAAACTGGCGGATCCAATTCGGGCGACAAATTTGGATGTGAAATGTTCTTTTTTAATTTTAGTTCGTCCCTTAACCTTCCCGATTACTATGGTACAACTCAGGCTGAAATAGTACTATCCAGTCTTCAAAGACAGCCGCTCTGACAATCTCGTAACAGAGTATATTGACTGAAGACGTAGGCATATTCACTGGCGATAAAACGGCAATTAGCTCTCTAGGGGTTGTGTATACCATATCCATGATTGCTCAAGAAAGCTGCTTGCTTCGAAGTGATAAAGTGCGGCATATAGTTTGATTAACCAATAAATACTTCTGCTACTGTTTTCACTCATTATGCAATCACTTCTCAATTTTATTCGAAATCTCCAACTCGCATCGCAGCGTTGTGATTTTAACTCCAGTGATCACATAGGAGAAAGCCGAAGTCCTATTTCCGGATTATAAATAAATGCCCATTGATTACAAGGCAAAATCGTATCTTTCTCAGATACCCGTCGCTATTGATGAGCTTTATTTTTATCCAAAAGAAATGAAAGTCGAATTAACCGTATTGAGAAAAAAATAGGTTTTTCTTTATGAAATCCAGTATGCTTACAGGGCGGTTATAAAGCAATCCTGTAGAGAGGACGCTATACAGCAAAAACCAGTAGTGCCCGTAATCCGTAAGTCGTTGGAGAATTAATGCAATTTGCCTGTTGTCGCGTTGCCTTTAAAATAATCATTTCCATATACACTCATGTATTCTATTTTTGAGAGATTGCTGTTTTTATAGCATAAGGTTAAGCGGACAATATTTAAATGTGGAACTGTACTTCCATATGGTTAAGAAACGTGAAAGAAAATCAGAGAAAAATGATGAGAATATATTGACCCAATCGCGTACTTAATTGCTACTTGTTATGATTTAGCAACCAGCCTGCAATGGAATTTTTAGGACAAGAGTAATGCAGACAAAAAACTACATGACACAGGTGAGTATACATAAATAGTCATCACAATCCTTCAGTCAGGATTGCAACCTAGCTTCGCAAACCATTTATATTGTGTGTGCAAATTTTACACATGAGTGGCGGGAACTACATTTTAAAGTCGAATCCGAACGACAGAATTTTTGAGAAACTTTTCATGGCTTTTAGCAGAAATCTGCTGAGAGGAAATCGCCGAAGAAATTTTTATTTCATATCTCGTTTTGATGTCAGACCTGGGGTTTGAACGCGGGCTTTACGTCTAATAAGCCAACATACGACATACGTAATTGGGCACTACAACCCTTTAGTCAGGATTAGGACCTAGCTCCTCATACCACTTATGTTGTGTGCGTTAATTTTATACATGAGAGGTGGAACCTACAGTTTAAAGTTGATTCCAAACTACAGATTTTTGCGAAACTTTTCAAGACAATTTTATTTACAATCAGAGTTTTTGCCAGAAATCTGCTGAGAGGAGTCGCCAAAGAAATATTTTTTCATATTTCGTGTTGATGTCTACCCTGGGGTTTGAACCCGGGCTTTACGTCTAATAAGTCAATATACTACCTACTAGAATACGGCGACGCACATGAGATGGTTTACTTTTTTACAAACACGTCATAGGACGCAGGACCAATTTAGTTGGAGTCTTAACAATTGGAGGAAAAGTGTTGTGGAATTCATGCCTAATGATTTGTGCTGATATAAGGTCTATCTCTGGAAATACATTTAGGAACGTACAATTAAATAAAAAACTTCTTAGAGAATCTTGGGGAATATATATTGCAGTATGAATAAAGAAGAAATTTAAACTTTTGCAAGTGAAAAGAAAATGTCAACGCCCTTTTGAATTCATGTGTCAATAACTTCTATTCAGTTTTGCTTTTCAATGTTGAATGACTTTCCTTTTAACGTGAGTGTAAGATTCTAAGGCATTTATATCTTTATTAAGTCAGTTATTTTGTTTTAATGCAACAACAACAACAACAACAACAAATACAGCAACAAAAACCTTAAGCAAATAAAACTGCAATGCTTTAACAAATAAATATTAGCAGCAAACATAAAATATGATAAATATTTAGAAAACGCCAAGACCACAAAGTAATTTACTAGAGTCGATAATTTACTTTCTATGCTCTCTCTTACACATACACACATTCACACACACTCCCGCATGTATGTTTTTAACGTTGTATTAATGTAATTTACATTTTTTGTGCAAACACATGCATACATGCACACTCCGACTTTAAGGATGTAAAACTATTTGGTTGTATGTGTGTGTGTATGTGGTTATAGACATATATTGGGGGGATTTTTGTTTTTAAAGTTCATGATTTTCTGTGGAAATTTTACAAATCTTTTGCTTTTTATTAAGTTTTACACACACACACATACCTAAACTTTATTATGGTTTCAGTTGTTGTTATTGTTGTTATTATAACTGGCTGGTAGTTATACTTGCAGTCTTAGTCGTAATATTATAGTCGTATTAGTTTCTATAAATTTTATTTTTTTAATGCTTTTAAATTGTTTATTTCTTTCTGTACAGTTGTCTTTTTGGTTTCTTTTATTTTTTATTTTTTATTCAATTCGTATAACCAAGTATTAATGGTAGTTTGCTTAGAAGATAAAGTTTCCTGAATATATTCGAGAATTATTAGTCGAAGACAAAAGTTTATATATACATTTCAATTCAATTTCTTAAATTTAATATGAATTAAGTTTTAGTGATAAACAGAGGTTATTTCTTTATTTGAATTATTTACATTCATTAGTATCATTAGCTGGGCAAGTGTTGACGTTTCTGTAAGACGTTACGTAAGATTTAGCTAGTCATCATAAACATCTGGCTTATAGCCAGAACTATGCCTCCAAGTCGTAGAAATTTACTTTGAAAAAATGAATCTGTTCTGTAGTTAACAAAATCGGCAATTCGTGCAGCTATGAATCGTTTCTGCACTAATTTTGATTTTCTCAATCCTAAAAAACATCAAGACAAAAAAATGTGTGAGTATTGCTGCGTTTGCGTAAAGGGCTGAAGAAGATGCTGAAATGTCGATTCCTAGTCGTGTATTGCTCCTTCGATTATTTGAACAATTTTACGGTGGAGAGATTCGCCGTAGTCTAGTCGATAGTGTGTTGGCTTATTAGACGTAAAAGGTTCGAGCCCAAAATACAAAAAGTATTTCTTCGGCGACCTTCTCTCAGCAGATTTCTGGCAAAAACTCTGAGAGTAACTAAAATTGCCGTGAAAAGTTTCTCAAAAATCTGTCGTTCGGAGTCGACTTTAAACTGTAGGTCCCGCCACTCGTGTATAAAATTAACACACACAACATAAGTGGTGTGAGAAACTAGGTCGTAATCCTGACTGAAGAGTTGTAATGACCAATTATGTATGTATGTATGAGATTCCTTTTCAGACGCAGATTTTTTGCGCAGATGTAGGAGTTATATTCGAAAATTTTGTCCAAAGTTAAGCGTCTGAGAAAAGGTTTCAAGCCTGGATCCAGCAAAAATGAAATCGAATGGGGTGCTGAGGTTATTGAGACAACAGTTCTCTACTCTATTAAGAAGCAATAACTACACCAATTCCGCCATTAGAGATGATCATTCACCAAATCCAATCAAAGATGACGGCATGCTCTGATGATCTGTTCGTTCAATTATTTAACGCCGGAGATAACAAGCAGGTAGCATGCATGTACCATCTTATTTACGAAAAATGGCTAGAGGAAGGGTAAAGACCTTAGTCTCCACTGTTCCGTCCGGAAAAATGAAGACCACATAATGCGCGGTATAAGCCTTCTCTTTTCTTATGAGCATATTGTATGAACGATTTGATTCCTTCAAATCCTGTTAAATCCAGCATCGACCAGGTTTTCGCCTTAAGTCAAATTCTGGAGAAATACCGTGAAAATCAAGTCTATACACACCTTTTTTTGTCGCAATGTCTGTGCAGAATGACATCAAGCAACTGCAACTGCAGCTCCGTCAAGGTAAGAATGGACTTCCACCAACGTTTTGATACAGCCCGCGGTTTTAGACAAGGCGACCGTTGTCATGGCGAAGTCTTCAATTTCTTTATAGAGAATGTTTTGTAGAAGGTGGGTGTTCATCACAATGCCACTATTTTCCACAAAAGTGTCCATTTGCTGGCGCACGCTGACGAAGCTGACATCATTGGACGAAACAAAACTGTTACTGCTACCTTTGAGAAGTGACTTCTCTCGCGCCACGAAACTTATAATCTACAAGTCGTTCATCATCCCCTTGGTTCATTATGGTGCAGAAGCATGAACGATGCAGCAGCCTTGACAGTATTTGAGGAAAAACTTCTTCGGACCAATGTGAGTTGCTGGCAATTTCTGCATCCAACACAACAATGAGCTGAATGAGCTCTTCAATTGTAATCAATTAAATTTCTTAATTTATTAAAAAAAAACGATCTATTCTAATACGAATGCTTCACTTATTGCTTTGTATGGTTCCACTTTTAATGTGAGGTATATGCTGAGTATATAATAAAGCAAAATCGATGTTTTATAATTAACTAAAGTTAGTTTATTTCTGTAAAAGAAATTTTACTAAAGACCTAAATTTACTAGATACAGTACACGCTTAAAATTTAAAGAACAATTATTTAAAATTTTGTAGATTTTCTAGATTTTGAAGCATTTTTGGTTATAAAATTGTTATTATTCTGTGATCGGCTTATTAGATATGGATAATAATAATATAGAAATATGAAAATTTATTTCTTCGTCGACTTCCTCTCATCAGATTTCTGGCAAAAACTCGGAGGGTAAATAAAATTGCCATTTAAAGTTTCTCAAAAATGGTCGCTATTGGTCGCGCCACTCATGTATAAAATTAATACACATAAAATGAGTGATTTGCTTTGATAAATCACAACGGACGACAATAGATAATAACTTGTGTTCGTTGAACGGGCTCTATAGTATCATCATCGAAAGATCATTTTCAGCAAAGACGCCTATTTCTGAATGAATAGGTATGTAAACAAACAAAATTGTCGAATTTGCAACGATATCAGCAATCTCTATGAGATTCAAGAACGTCCAATGCATTCCGAAAAATAATCTTTGAGAATGACATTGGCCAGATCACCACTGTAAACAACGAGTACTATCGGTAATCACTGACCAGCTTCTTCTGGCTTGAATTATATGATCTGGAAATCAACGACATGTGTTTTCATCAGGGCGGCGTTGCGTATCACATAGCTCATGTATATTCTGCATGAACCATTTGAGGTTATGGTAAAGTGAACTGGCCGCAGAGAGAGTCCGTTAGACTTTTCCCTGTGGGGTTTTCTTAAGTCACAGGTGCACTCAACAAGCAAAAAACCACAAGGGTCCCTTTCTTTCCTTTGAGAGTTATGCCAACAGAGGGGAATCGTTACGGCCTAGCTTCTCACACCACTCTTGCTGATTTACAGTTTAAAGTCGACTCCGAACGACAGATTTTTGAGAAACTTTTCATGGAAATTTTATTTACTCCCAGAGTATTCGCCAGAAATCTGCTGAGAGGAAGTCGCCGAAGAAATATTTTTTCATATTCTCGTTTTGATGTCTGAGCTGGGGTTTGGACCTTAGCCTTACGTCTAATAAGCCAACATACTATCTACTAGACTACGGCGACTTCTGCTAGGCCGTAATCTCGATTGAAGGGTTGTAATGGCCAATTATGTATGTATGTAGGGGAATCGTTACTCCTGTAGATAATTAGGTTCTTAGACTTGAGATATTTCAGAATCTGGTCGTTAGCCACTCATTTGATAACACTGAAAAGTGCAAAACATATTACTTAAGTGGGCTAAAGTTATCCTTACTCTTTTTGAGGATTATATTGGCATTATGTTAGGTACCATTTAACAAGAGGGAAAAATACTATATGTGTAGGTGCTAATGCAAATATTTGCTAATGAATGAATGAGTGTAGTGCTGGAACACAATCCTAGAAACCAAGTACCGTAAATTTTAGCTGAATTAGTATTGAGAAGCTTTCGTTCAGCCCCATTTACTGCTACGTCGTTAGGCATAATATGCGAAGAAATGAAAATTGTTGTTTCTAGAAGTAACTTACTGAACCCTAACAGTCTTCGAGTATGCTCACTAGCCGTAAACTTATCGCCAAAGCCTACTTAACACACCCTTTTCCAGATTTAAGTAGAAATTAATTTTTAAAAAGCAATTTCTTTTATTTATTATAATTTAAATGATTAAATTTTTCCACAAATAATTCCAGTTCCCTCCATGTTAAAGATCCCCTAATGAACATCTGCTACAAATCTATAAATCATCATTACTTCCCTATTTATGTTTTAAATTTAAATTTAATGCTGAGGTGTTGTATTTTGGCGTAAATGTTCATGTAAATAAAATAAATAATATTTCCTTACAATATATTCTTACACAATATTTTATTGATTAATTCATCTATTGTGTTAAATTGTTTTTTTTTTTTTTGGGTTTTTCTTTTCTTTTGCATTTAATTTAAGCACGTAGCTTTTAACATAATTATTCGGTATTCTCTGCCATTTAAATAATGTTTTAACAATAAAATGAATCTTCTTCTTCATCTTTTACACACTTTGTTAATATGCAAACGTAGTATGTAAGTATGTACGTAATTTAAGTACAAGTATGTATGAGAGTAAATAAGTGATATATTAATAGGAGGAAAAAAATAAGTGAAGTAAATGAGTTCAAATAGAGTGAATAAGAATTGAAGGGACCAGAAGACTAGACAAATTGAAATTAAATGCTCTTTAAAGCTTTACGTAGTAGCGAGGATTCGAAATTCTGGAGAATCTCTGACATTTATTCTAAACCCGATACTGGACACACGAAAACTGCAAGCAGTCTACACAGCAGGTTAATCTAGTCTCTATAAACTTTTTATGGAGATTAACATGTGTTGTTATAACCGACGCAATGAAAACCACGTGATAGTGAAGACTAGAGCCATGGAGGCTGTAGTTGGAATAATGGTAGCCTGTGTTGGTATAATTGGGGCAATGAATGCCTAATCAGCGGCGCTCTGCTGTCTTGAAGTCTGTTACATATGGTAGTGAAGACTAGAACCATGGAGGCTATTATTGGAATAATGGTAGCCTGTGTTGGTAGAACCGAGACAATAAAAATCTCTTCAGCGACTCTAGAAGCTGTGTTGTCTGTAAGTCTGTTATACATGGTGGTGAAGACTAGAGCCATGGAGGCTATAATTGGAATGATGGATTCGCTATAATGGGAATGATGGATTCGTTACGTAATAAATCCAATGGTTGGTAGTAGCCTCCTTCTCTGTGCTAAATTGTAACAAAAATGAATGAAGTCTTCATAGAGCAGTAGGTAATGTGTTGGTTTATTAGACGTAAGACCACCGTTCAAATCTCAGCTCATACATCTCCAAATAAATGAAATAAACCCCGGGAATAAATAAATATTGCCGTGAAAAATTTCTCAAAAATCTGTCATTCGGAGTCGACTTCAAATTGTAGGTTCTGCTACTCATGTATAAATTAACACACACAACGTAGGTGATGTGAGAAACTAGGTCGTAATCCTGGCTGAAGGGTTTGTAATGACTAATTGTGTATGTATGTATGTAGTTTTCTAACAGAAATTCTGAGACAATATAAAGTTGCCATGAAAACTTTCTCAAATCTGTTGTTCGCTGTCGGCCTTAAACTCATGTGTAAGATGAACTCATACAACATGGGTGGTGTAAGAAACTAGATTGTAACTCTGACTAAAGGGCTGCAAGTAGTCAACATACTCTTTTAAACGAATGACTGTTCTGTGATATACGAACATATCGAGGAAAAATATTAAGACAGGAATGGTCCCAAATGTTTGGAATCCCCGTGGATATCATTCAAGCAGAAGATATGCTCAATTTATTTTGAATAGAAAGCCTAAAGACCAGCACAAAAGCAGTACTATTTGGCAATTAGGCCGCCAACAGACCATTCTGCTCTGTACTCGAAAATAGTATGGGACTATCTGGGAAAGTAGTGTCAGAACAGCAGAGGAAATATTCTTACTTCTGCTGGTTCCAGATAATGTGGGATTTCGAAGCAATAAGCGCGCATTATTTTCCATTACATGGTATCACTTTGAATTTTTAAAGTGATCTCATATCAGATTACAGATCTCTTATATATAAGAGGTCACAGTCCCTCAGATTTTTAAGAACCAACAGAATACTCTTAAAAACAGCCGTATGATATTAGTCGGATATGTAAGCTGCTCTTCCCTTATTCACTCGTTATTTTTCTTGAATTACCATGTGGTGTGCAATGCTTCGTTAACTGCTTCAATATTTTTCTTGACATCGTTCTTATTCTTCTCGCAGATTACTTGCTGACGTAACTCAAGTATTTATTGACGAATCCCGATTATTTAACCGATTGGGTGGTGAGATCTTTTCAGAACAGTTGAAACTTAGATTGCCTCTTATACTATGTTTTTATATGCACTTTTATCGAGTCAACATTCGGTTTATTGAATACGATATTTTAAGTGTTCAGACATAATAATATACGCAGTTCAGCAATATGCATTTGACAGCTGGTAATCAAAACAGCTGGTTGTTTCAACAACATTGTTTTTTTGTTTGTCGTTGTTGACATTTGAGTTGTCAAATATCAACAGAAAGTGTTTGGTTGAATTGGCAACTCTGTTGAGATTGGTTGTGTTTTTTGTAGTGCTCTTTATAAAAGTTTTATATTTGTGATTTTTAATTGTTTAAATTAAGTTTTAAATTTTTTATATAAGTGTGTTGGAAACTGTTTTTGTTGTCTTCTTGTTTTTTTTGAATTTTTATCTTAAAATTGTAAGTTTTTAATTTGTTAATTTGTAATATTAGTTGTATCATTTCTAGCAAAACAAAAACAAAAAACTGCTTGTTTTAATTATTTTTTGTTTTTGTAAGCTGGTTACGGTTTATTTGTTTATTTTTTTTTTCTTTCTATCAGTGTTCCTCTTTTGTTTTTTTTCTTTTTATTTTGTTTGCTGCTTTGTGTATTATTTTTTTTTTTTGCTTGTAATTCTTACTTATTTATTATTTATTTTTATTTTTAAACTTTTATATATATTTTTATTCTTTTATTTCTTTTTATATAGATAATTTATACTGTTTGTTTTATTTATTTATTTAATTTATATTATTTTTATTATTATATTTAATTTATAAAAATGAATAATTGTATGGCAGCAAAGTGCATTGTAAAGAAAGAGGGTGAACGCCAGATTTCTTGCTGGCTATGTGATAATTTGTTTCACATTAAGTGTGTTGGTTTGCTTCCTCGTACCACGGACCAATTAGTGGATAGTTCCTTGGGTCTACGTTGGTGTTGTCCTAAGTGTAAGGTGGTGGACAGCCAATTTTATAAATTTTTTATGGGGACTCGTCGTGAGTTCACTGAAATGCACACTGAATTTGCATCTCTTTTTGCTAGATTTCGTCGGTTTGAGGAATTATTTTCAAAATATGGCCTTTTAAACGAATTGCTTGAATCGGAAAGGGTTCCAGGCCCTCTTTCTTCTGAGGCTTCTGGGCATGTGGCGCAAGTTTCTGTACCAAGGGAAACTGCGACAATCAACACATTGTCCACTGTTACTCCTATTGTGGACATTTGTCCATCTATTGCCGATAACCCAACTGGCAGCTCTATACTGAAGTCTGCAAATTTAGTTGAACTGAGTCCAAAGTCTACTCTATCTCCTTTACCTCTAGGTGATGTCACTTCTCATGCATCTTCTAAACCGTCTTCTGTTCCGTATTCATCTGTAGTGTCCGCTAGTTTAGATACTTCTGCTCCAAGGGAATTGGTTGTAGTTAAACCTAAAAGGACTATTTTTGTGTCTCGTCTTTCATGTGATACTTCGGTCGATGATATAAGATGTTTCGTTAAATCGAAGATTAGGGAACCTTTTGATTTTGGTTGCTATAAGATGAGGCCATCTTTGAATAGCAGTATTTCTTCGTTTAAATTGTATGTTCCCGATGAAAAATTTGGTGAAATTGTTAATCCTGCGTTTTGGCCGCAGGGTGTATTGGTGCGGGAATTCGTATTCAGGCTGGGCCAACGAAGGAAGGGTGCTAATTTGCCTGGTCCTATTTCTCAAAAAAACTAACTTCGAAATCGTCTTTTAATTTCAAAATTGCTTATCAAAATGTTCGCGGACTTAGGTCTAAACTTTCTTCGCTTTATAATAGTAGCTTTGATTTTGAATTTGATGGAATTGCTTTTACTGAAACTTGGCTGAATTGTAATATATTTGATTCTGAGATTATGTCTGGTAATTTTAGTATATATAGACGTGATAGGAGGTCTAAAAATGGTGGTGGTGTTCTTATTTCCATTTGCTCTAAATACACATCTGAATTGATTGACTTGTGCTCTTCTGAGGATATTGAGTTTATTTGCGTTAAGGTCTCTGATCGTGGAAAGTCTATATACATTACTTGCTCGTATATTCCTCCCTGTTCTGACATTCATATCTATAGGGCTCACTTCGATTTAATTTCTAGAGTAATTGATTCAATGAGGCATGAGGGGATTATAGTAGTCCTTGGTGATTTTAATCTTCCGCATACATCTTGGAATTTTTCACCTGAGACTGGCTCATTGGTGCCATGTTCTTCAGTTCCTTTCTATGATGAAATTCTGTCCGCTATGTGTGATCTGGGTCTTTTCCAGGTGAATGGTGTATTGAATTCAATGGGTAGAATTCTGGATCTTGTATTTTTAGAGGATCCAAGTATTTCTTCGTTATTTCGCATTGATCCTATATCTATTCCTGAGGATAGTTATCATCCTACGTTGTTACTTTCTATTGAAGTTGATCTTTGTTTACCTCCTTTAATAAATCGCTCATTTAGTGACGAGGGGCGTTTTAATTTCCATCGTACGGATTTTAGTCGTTTGAATACACTACTAGCCTCTGTAGATTGGTCGTCTGTGCTAATTTCACCACCATATGACTCTCTTTCACTTGACAGGATCTTGGATTGCTTTTATGAGGTATTATTTAAATGTTTTAGGGAGTGTGTTCCATTTGCAAATAGTCGTTTGGAGCGTTCTGGTCCTCCGTGGAATTCGGCTAGGCTGTCAAGGTTGAGGAACAGAAAATCAAGATTATTTAAGAAGTTTGTTAGATCAGGTACTGATATTGATTATGCTCTTTACTCTAGGGCGCGTGCGGATTATCGTAGAATGAATCATTACTGTTATGAGGAATATATGATTAGGGTCAGGTCGAACTTCGCTAGCGATCCTAAGTCGTTTTATGACTTCGTTCGAGCTAAACGTAAATCATCTTTGTTTCCCACTGAGATGTTTTATGGGGACGTATCTTCCTCTAATTACCTTGATATTTCTAATATGTTTGCTGACTTTTTTCAGTCTACTTATAGGCAGTTGGACTCGGGACCTTATCTGAGTAGCGGCTTTTCGTATCCTTATTCAGTGGGAAGTGTTTCTATTTCTAATATATATTCATTTGATGAGGAATCTGTTCTTGAGTCTTTGTCTGGACTGAAACTTACATACTTGCCGGGCCCTGACGGGGTTCCGGCCTGTATTTTGAAAAAGTGCGCTGTTGTTTTGAGTGGTCCTTTGACCTTTATATTCAATGGGCTTCTGAGGGCTGGTCATTTTCCATCTATTTGGAAGAGTTCATTTATAATTCCTTTGCATAAGTCAGGTAATAAATCAAATATTTCCAATTACAGGGGTATTGCCAAACTCAGTGCTATTCCCAAGTTAATGGAGAAACTGGTGACGGATTATCTCTCTTTTAATACGAGATCTTTAATATCCCCTTTCCAACATGGTTTTTTGAAAGGTAGGTCAACTGTCACTAATCTTCTTGAATTTACTACGCATGTTTTCAGGGGTTTTCTTGCCAGGGCTCGGACTGATGTAATTTATACTGATTTCAGTAAAGCTTTTGATAGGGTTGATCATAGAATTTTGCTTCTTAAACTTTCATTAATCGGTATTCCTGATATTATTCATCGTTGGCTAGACTCCTACCTCTCCCTTAGGACTCAGAGGGTATTGTTTAGGAATGTATTGTCTAAGATTGTATATGTTACTTCTGGTGTTCCGCAGGGTAGCCATTTGGGTCCTTTACTGTTCTTATTGTTTCTTAATGATCTTCCTTGTGCTATTTCTGATTGTAATATTCTGATGTATGCTGACGACGTTAAATAAAAAAAAAAAAAAATTATTTTATACTTGTAATATGTTCACTGAATATACTTATGGTAGTGCTGCATTTTAAGTTTTACTCAATATTATAACAATTTGCATATTTATTGCGCAATAATTAATTGAAACTTTATGTGAAATATTGAGCTAAATAATGGCGTTTATTGCGATTTACGCAATAAAGGTGCATATCTGAACACCGTATTAAACTATGCGCTTACTATTGTAATATTCATGTCAATATAATGCCAGTATAATGTTAATAAAAGCTGCTGCTTGGCGAATCCGTTAACAGAGTATATCGAATGTACTGCAAAGCAGCCATTCGATACCTGGAGAGGGTATAAGGCAAATTTAAGATAGTACAACAATGCTGGGTATCTGTGACCCAGAGAGCGAGAAATTCCACTGTTAAACTTATATGAGTGTGTGAACACTAGTACGCTCTTTAAAGTCTATTACAACGGAAAATTCTATTGAATTTCTACTAGAAATTGGCATACCTCTGCATAGAGTCAAACAAGTATTCTCACACAAACTGTTTTATTTGTAAAAGGAAGTTAGGTTCCTGATATAGAGTTCATTTTGGGAATCTCGTAGCAATTATAACAGAATTCTAGACTATATGCTCACTTGTTGGTAGCACCTTATAACGACTTCTGTAGAAGCTTTAGTAGGAGTCCCTGGAACATCTTACTTGTCAATTATGAATCTTAGGAACCTGAAGAATCTATCGTTTCTTGAGCACCAAGAACTTATAGACAGAACATGTGTAATCAAAGATGATTTGGATAGAATCCAAACGTTCATAAAACTATCGAGATGCCTGGGAGATGCCAGGCAGAAATTGTAATTGTATGTATAGCGGCGTATGTAATGGTAGTAGTCGCCGTAATACTAGTAGTAGGTAGTATGTTAGCTTATTAAACGAGAGTCCATGGTTCAAGCTGCAACTCAGACATATCGATCGAAACAAAAGAAAATAATACTTTTGGCGTCTTCGTTCCCGTGATGACAAGCTGTTTAAATCTGTCATTCGGAGTGATTAATGGCAGGTCCTTACAGAATATAAGGAATCTTTACTAATCTAGTTTCTGGGCATCTGCGCTTGAGTTAATTGCATAAACTGTCGTTTAAGACGGTACAATCCAATTGTTACAATGTCAGTCAAGAGAGAAATTACAAACGCAACTCTAAATTTGTTCTGCTTTCAGGAATCCATCTGAACCACGAATCTATCCAGGAATCGAGAAAATTACTTGGTCAGTTTTCTGATCCCTCACACTGTGAGTGAGTGTGTGTGCGTGTATATAAATATTAAAAATGAACACATGTTATCATGAACATTATTATGACAACTGTTGGTTGTCACAATAATGGCACACAGCAAACCAACCGACACAATAAAAAAAATTAAATGACACTTCTATAATACGCACATAACACCATACAAGTATGTACATACATACACACATACGTACGTACGAACATTTAACATTTTCTTTAACATTTATATACTCTCGCTTATACTCAAACAAACACACACAGAAACATTAAGTTAAACACAATTACCAGCATACAACAGTTAAATGTGTCTGACTGTATGATTGCAATGTATTTATATATAAAAGTAAGTGTACGTGTGTGTGTGTATGTGTGTGTGTAGTAAATTTAAACAAATACAGTAAAAATGAAAATGTTAAATAAGCATTAAAATACCATGTACAACAACAGTGGCAGCAACAATTTAAACAAATAACAAATAATGTTATACGAGTAGAAGAAGAACAAGAAGAAGAAGAGAATTGTTAAAGAAAAAAAATAAAATAAATATTGTAAATACAGTTACACTCACACACACTTGCACTCATGCTAGTACTCTCCTATACGTAACAGAGAAGACGGACAAATAAAAGTACTTTTAATGGCTGCCAGTTATACTGACAGACTAGACGGAAGAACTTACAGGCGGACGGACATGTGAATGTGTATTATAATATGCGTGTAAATAAAATACACATGACAAAATACTGTAAGTGTTTGTAGTAACTCTGACAAATGTACACGTACGGATACACATCTCTCCTCCACACTCATACTTACTGTTCTATGCGTTTTAATATCAAGTGTACAGTGAAGTGTCTTCAGTTTTTTTTCATTTCATACTGTGTCGCTTAACAATGTATGTGTATGTGTGTATAAGAGAGAGAGAAAGAGATAGAGAGAGCGAGAGTATGTGCATCTATTGTTCTGCTTACAATTTTTTCTTTCCCTTTTTTTTGATGTTTAAATTAATTTGATGGAAAATTGAGGTAAATAAGTATGGAAAAATGGAAAGAAAAGGAAACTTGCTGCACACATAAAAGAGAATTACAAAAATTTTCCAAAAATTAACACAGCAAAATTGTGATTAAAATGACGACGGAATATAACAAAGCGAATGTCTTTAATTACCGTTTATACTCGTTTTAATTTAAATTTGGTTTCTTGTATTCAAATGCGTATAGAAATTTGAAATACAATTTTATAATCCAAAACCTATTCATTCTATTAAATTTTGCGAAATTAGAACATGTTTTCTACAATAAAATTTAATTAAAGTCTGGCTAGAAGCTGTTCTTCGAAAAATAAAATGTTATTTTATTTCTGTAAGTAACTTGGTTGAGAGTAACGCTTACATTACACCTCAGATAGGTTTTTCATTTTATCAGCATTCGAAACAAACAATTTCATCAAATTTATAAAAAAAAAACTTTAGTTTTCTATGTGGTTCACACATTCTAATCCTCAAGGGGTGTATTCTTCACAATACGCAATCAACTGCCTAAAAGCATCAATCGCACAAATATCTGAGGTAAGAGCACATTAGATCGTATAACTTAGCACTTCTATGTCGTAAATTAGTCAGTTATTCAGCACTTCATTGGTCGTTGCAACCCGTCAATCAGGTTTACAGCCTAGTTTCTCACATAACTCATGTTGTACAGTTTCAAGTCGACTCCGAATGACAGATTTTTAAGAAACTTTTCATGGCAATTTTATTTTACTCTCAGAGTCCGAAGGAATATTTTCCCGTATTTCATTTTGATGGAGACATCTTACTCTTGGGTTTGAACCGTGGCCTCTAGTCTAATAAGCCAATACACTACTTATTTGACTACGACCACTTCATTTATCATTAATTAGGCTACAATTTGGTTAGCCGCTATACCCTTACACCGTATTTATATAATGAATCAATAGCCATAATAAAGTTTCTCTTTGTTCCATCCTCTTCGATACAAGAAGTTTAAGTTTTCAGCTTAAGTCGCTTTACAAAATTTATGAGCCTAGTTGGAGACTCCAGGCATGCAAAGAACGTTCTGTTGGAACTTTTATTGTGTCACCTATTAAGCGTGTGTTGTGAAGTCGCCGTAGTCTAGTAGGAAGTATGTTGGTTTATTAGATATAAGGTTCAATCCTCAAATCAGACATCAAAACGAGAATATGAAAAAATATTTCTTCGGCGACTTCCTCTGAGTAGATTTCTGGAAAAAACTCCGAAAGTAAATAAAAATTGCCATGAAAAGTTTCTCAAAAATCTGTCATTCGGACTCGACTTTAAACTGTAGTTCCCGGCTGCAGTCATGGATAAAATTAACGCACACAACCTAAGTAGTGTGACAAGCTAGATTGTGATCCCAATTGAAGGTAGTAATGATCAACTAAGTAAGTAAGTATAGTTGCAGTATATTATCCCGTAATTAAGTTACGAGTTACATGAAACTTAATTCCGATTGTGGCAACTGTCTGTTTATATATACTGTCGTCTAACGATTCAATTGGACGAGAGTAATTTTACATATTTTTTATGTATTAACGGGTTCGAAAAGACCTTATCTCGTTGGTTATTTTTTCATCCAGTCGATCGTCGTAGCTGAAAAATTAATATAGTATATCACAGTGGTGGCTATTTGGCAAGTGCTGTTTTCCAATTCCGCTAATCTTGTTCCTTCGGGAAGAAACACACCACGATTAAATTTTCCCATCTAAAATAACATGAAGTTAACAATGTTGTGGTGAGTTGTCTTAAATCCGATTCATTCCCTATGCTAACAAACTGGACATTAGCTTTTGTCTAATAATACAAATATGCGTTGATTTTACGCGTCCTTGAATATCCCTTACAAAACAATACATGGCAATGTTTAAAATCATTCTAAGAACTGAATCTGTGGCGTCTTTCCCTTCTGGTATATGCAATAATTCACTAACGAGGGTACCTAGTAGCTCAATTATGCAGTCCACCACCTTTTTGCATGTTAGTGAATATCTCCAAGGTCCGGAGAAACAATGTTACTCTGAATATTGAAGACAATAATAGTAATAGTATGCTGATATGGGTTTACCATCCATTCACCTCAAAGCAAAGATTCGCCTTTTCTCCTCCAACCATGACTATTTTACTATATGCTTTGTATGCTGTTATTAGCACAGAAGACATGTGTTTCTTACACGTTTCCAAGCTTAAAATCGTTCAGATCTATCAGTTCCTTCACGAATGGCCACCAAAACATTTTCGCACCCGCAAACAAGAACAGTGCCATAAAATATTGATCCACTGCCACGCTACTTTACATAAATACATACATAGGTTAGGTCGGAGTGGTAGCTCTGATATCAAAAAGCTTACTTGAGCACGCATAGCGACCCGTTGTGATGCCACGAGGTGAACGCAGTCCCTGTACTGACCAAGTTCCACAAAAAAAAAATCAGGGAAGTGGAAGAAGTTGGTCACCGCAAAAACCAGCCGGAAAAAATTGATAAAAGAATCCATATCCTTGACATCAATTGATGATAGCTTCGTCAAGCTGACAAGAAATGGAGAACCAAATAAGCTATATCTGCACCTCGCAAGAGATGGGCACTGGTAAAGAAAGTGGATAACAATCCCTCTTCCTCAGCGGATCTGCATCCACGGCAGAAGTCGTTAAATGGCAGCCGCATGCTTTCCGTGTGTCTCCTCATAACACAATGACCTGTAAGCATGGCCACTGTGATTGAGATGATGCCACGACTAAGTCCAAATAACTGGTTGGTACGCCTTCTATCTATCAGGGGCCAAGTGAGTCTAGCAGTGGAGCAGTACTCCTCATTGACCCAGGATCGGTTGGCGTCTAGAAAGAATTTCCGCGTAATGGCCAGCTTGACCGAGACGAGTGGCATGCCCAAGTCTACTGAAGAGGATTCCGGAAGAAGTGCACCAGCTTTGGCGATCTCATCGGCCCTGCAGTTCTCCGGAATGTCACTGTGCCCGGGGATAAATACATAAATACATACATAATTGGCCCTTACAAGCCTTTAGTCAGGATTGAGACCTAGCTTCTCACACCACTTGTGTTGTGGGTGTTAATGTTTTACATGAGTAATAAGTAGTATGTAGTAATGTGTTCCAAATGCGCATAATTTCTTTTCCGTCAGAAAATTCGTTAAAATTATTATTTTAACTTGCGGTGAAACGCATGGTTTTCAATTAAAATCAATCCAATCAAGCAAATAATTGACTTCGTATTTAAATATGGTCTTCCATTTTCATTTTTATAATTTTTAATAAATTAATTAATAACTCAACTCTTGTGCTCTATGTGCACCAGCAGCAACATACTGACCACTTCATAATACAATATGATGATGGTAATAGCGAATTCATGCAGAGCTGGGATATGCAATAAATATTATTTAATTATGCTCAGCTGTGTCTTTGTTATAAAATTAAATTAAATGCTCAACTAATACAACATAATGCTGCTGTCGATTTATATTTGAATCATCTCTCAAAAGCTCTCTAATAAGGTTTTACTTCACCAACCTGACTGACATTGGCTCAACTGTAATGAGGGACAATTTTAATTGCAGGTGCTTTCTTTTGTTATTAGCCAACCTTTATAGTGCCCACCCCCCGCAATTTTTAAGAGCATTAAGATGGTCTGCAATTTTAATTGTACTTCATGGTCTCCCTTTTCTGCTATTTTCATAAAATTCCGTGTTGAAATTGAAATTTTTTATATTTTCCCGGCATTTTTTTTTGTTAATTTTTTTTAAGGAACTACAAGTGGAAATGGAAAATGAAAAAAACTTGTGTGTAGAATAGCAAATAATCGTAAACATAATGAAAATTTAACAGTTGTCTGCATTTAATATTTAAAAAGCTTATAATGGCTTTGCTAGAGAAAAATCCGTTGTTGCTTGCTTTTCTTTTGCGTTTCCTTTTTTCATTTTTTGCTGTAGATTTCCTTTAATATCTGTGTAGCCATAGAGATGCTGTTTCTTTTTCATGTTTTTTGATAAGAGAGAGCAAAATGCAAACTTAAATAAGATTGTGAAAATATATGATATTTACCTTGGAATATATTGCCTTTTTTTGAAATGAAATTAAAATGAAATTAGAAAATCTGCATTGAAATTAGAATGCGTATAACATTAGAAAACATTTGTTGAAGTATACTACAAAATTTATTTGTGGCTTAACGTCATATTCATGGACGCTTGAAGTTCTCTTATTTTTTATATAAAAATGCGATGTACAGTGAAAAAGTCCACAAGAGACCTTTAAGCTGTACTTGAACTGGATATGTCGCGAATTGACTACAACAGTATAAGAAATAAAAAATAAACATTTTATTACAGTTTGTTACAGAAGGAAAGGCTTTGATCGGTTCCTAGGCTGTAAGATGTTGGTGAGAATCCTTACGTTCTTACATAATTGTTCATTACAACACTTCAGTCAAGATTACGAACTAACTTCTTGCACCATTTATGCTGCGTGTGTTAATTTTTTCATGAGTCAGCTACAGCTTACAGTCTAGTCTGAATGACAGATTTTTTTGAGAAACTTTTCAGGGCAATTTTATTTTTTTAACTCAGAGTATTTGCCTGATATTTGCTGAGAGTATGGCTGCCTTCCAAAATGTATCAATACAAAGTTTGTATGCAGTTCTACTACTGTATATAAACTATGTAGATATGCAAAGTAACCAAACAATTCATCAACTATAAATCCGATGCCTGATTGCTTTTTGACTGCGTTAAAAATACACATTGACGACGTTTTGAAATAGAATACATTGTATATATTTTGTACAGCGGCATTATGAAACGCGATACTTTGTTCAAACACAAAGCAACTAACATTTTGGAAGGCAGCCTATGTTACCGAGGAAATATTTTTCATATTTCATGCGTTCTAGATGTCTGACCTGGGGTTCGAGGCCTTACGTCTAATATGCCAACACTCTCCCTACTAGACCATGTGTGTCTAAAGTCTGGTAAAACATTTAAAATAAATCGCTAACGACAACAACCAGAATGGACACAAGACATGACGAGTACAGTTTGCGACATGTTTGTTTGCAACAAAACCGGTTCAGGATATAATAAAAGCCTTTGGCTGGGAGCGTTGACTCCAGCCGCCCTATTCACCAGACTTGGCTTTTTCCAATTACCATTTGTTTTCGTCGATGGGACAAACAGCGGCTGAGCAGCACTTCAATTCCTACGAGAAAATTGTTTGACGTCATCGCAGTCTAGTAGGTAGTGTGTTGGCTTATTAGACGTAAAGCCAGGGTTCAAATCCCAGGCCAGACATCAAAACAAAATACAAAAAGTACTTCTTCGGCGATTTCCTCTCAGCATATTTATGGCAAAAACTCTGGGAGCGAAATAAAATTGCCATGAAAAGTTTCTCAAAAATCTGTAGTTCGGAGTCGACTTTAAACTGTAGGTCCCGTCAGTCATGCATGGTGTGAGAAACTAGGTTCATAATCCTGACTGAAGGATTGTAATGACCAATTACGTATGTATGTATGGTATTGCTTTGAATGGTTGTAATGGCGTGGAATTCTCAAATTGCTTGAAAGACGAAAGAAATGTGTGTAGCAAACAATGGCCAATGGCCAATGCTTTGAATAAAATGTTTGTTTTTTTATTTTCACAAAAACACGTTCATTTTATTCATACCTGATGTTGTTAATTTTTTGATATTAAACGGAAGTCCACTTAGATGGATCTGGCAGTAAATGAGGGCAAAACAAAGTATATGTTATCGACAAGTGGAGACTAGCGTCGTATTGGATCTTAGGTTACGGCCGATAACTATATTTGCGATATAGTAGAGGAATATATTTATCTTGGCTCCGCTGCTACCACCAAAAAATGATGTCAGTTTGGAGATTAAGCGCAGGATCACTTTTGCCAAAAGGTGCTACTATGGTCTCAATAGGCAATTGAGTAGCAGAGACCTCTCTCGAACAAAAAACCCAATACTCTACAAGACGCTCATTCTCCCCGTGCTTCTTTATGGCGCAGAGGCATGGACGCTAATAAACACTGATGCAGCAGCCTTGGGAGTATTCGAGAGAAAAGTGCTACGTAAGATCTTGGGTCCAGTGCGAGTTGACGATGTTTTGCGCATTCGATCCAACATTGAATTGTATGAGCTCCCCAACGGCATGAACATTGTGCAGCGTATTAACATCCAGCGACTAAGCTGACTCGGTCATGTCTTTGGAATTGAGGAGGATGCTACGGCGAGAGGGGCATTTGATGCAGGAACCTGCTGAAGTCGGCGAAGAGGATGATATTGTTTGCCTTGGAAGGACCAAATCGAGGAAGCCCTGTTTTCGATTGGTGTGATCAACTGGCGTAGGCGCGCAAGAAACAGAGGCGCCTGGAAGGATGTGTTACGGCAGGCCTAAATCCTTTAATCGGGGTATTAATGGCCAATTAAGTAAGTACGTTTTTACAATAACTTTGGCAATAAGAAGGTAAATCTTTACCTTGAATAAGAAAATCTCTTACAATACCCAGCATACTACATACACATATGTATGTATGCAAACTTAATAGAACCGTATTAAAAGCTGTTTAAATATTTATTTGCATTATCATTTAATTGAGCCAAACAAAACAAACAAAACAGCAAACCATTTAAATACAAAAGCTTACAAGCACATACGCATACAATTTATATACAAAAATTAAATATTCTACACCATGTCCCGGCATACTTAAGTACGATTGTCAACAGCAACATTTAAGGCAGCATTAGAAAGGAACAAACAAACAAAAAACAAGAAACCAACAGGGGATAACAAGTATTCTCTCTCTCAAATACACACACATATACACAAGCACACATGTTTGTTTTTTTTAAGACACAAAAAGTTGATGTTATTTTCTGCAAGGATTTTTTCGTATTTGAAAATTAAAAAACAAACAACAGAAACCAAAAAAGGAAACATACATACAGGAGACAGACAGAGATAAAAAGTGAGATAGAAAATAGAGCACAAAACACCAACACTAACAAAGCAAAATATACATGTAACACCATGTTGTTGTTGTTATTGTTGTTGTTTAATATCTGTTTAAATACTTAAATTTAATCCTTTGTTAAGTCAACCAATATGACGACGACAATAGCATTACTCCCCTAGAAGTATACTGTACTCTATACACCATTAAGCTTCTATATATCCATACATATGCATACATACACCCGTATTGTATACGTTGGCATATTTTGCTTAAGTATGCCACTGTGTTTCTATGTATTTTCAGTGTGTATTTGTTTTTCTTAAATTTTTTTTGAGATTTTTTTTCCAAGAGTAAAAGTTAATGGTCTTATTAAGTAGCAAAAGATTGAAATTAAGAGATAAAGGATTAAATGATAATAGAAACAAATTTATACACATACACACACACACAATAACGCTTACCCTCGTAGATACAATACTACATGTATTTGTCAAATAAGATTTTGTTCGATAATATTGTCTACACAATGGCTTATATTTGAGAAACATACTCGTACATATCTTAAGATTGCATATTATAAATAATGTTTAGAGACGATGTGTTAAGAACGTAGCATTAAGTATGTTTTAAGATTTTTTTTTATTATTTGTTAGAAATCAAACAGATTTTGTTGTCTGTTTGTTTTTATTAAAAGAAACAAAATTGTTGTGAAGACCATAACATTTCTGTACATTTACATTCGTATGTATTTATTAATTGCTTTGTCCTTATCGACAGCGTTTAGCGTAATCATTATTTGGCAATACGAGGGTACAGTGGAAGTAAAGTCGCTGTAGTCTAGTAGTAGGTAGTGTATTGGCTTATTAGATGTGAGGCTACGGGTTAAACCCCATGAGAAACAGCAGATTTCTGACAAAAACTCTTAGAGCAGCCAGAGAACTTAAGTATATCATAAGTGGCAGGATCTACATTTTAAAGTCGATTCCGAATGACACATTTTATTTATTCGCAGAGTCGCTGTAGTCTAGTATGTAGTTTGTTGGCTTATTAGACGTAAAGCCAGTGTTCGAGCCTCAAGACAAACATCAAGACAAAATACAAAAAATATTTCTTCGGCGACTTCCTCTCAGCAGATTTCTGGCAAAAACTCTGAGAGAAAATAAAATTGCCATGAAAAGCTTCTCAAAAATCTGTCGTTCGGAGTCGACTTTAAACTGTAGGTCCCACCACTCATGTATAAAACAAAAATTAACACACACGACATAAGTGGTGGGAGAAACTAGGACGTTGTACAATGGGTCAATTCGACCTCCGGGTTCTGTACTTGACTTAATTGACAAGTACACGTCCTCTAACCTAACCTAACCTATTCCCAGAGTTTTGTCTGTAGTGTATCAATAGTGTGTTGCCACATCGCGATCACAACGAAATACGAAAAAATATTTCTTCGACGACTGCCTCTCAACAGATCTCTGGCCAAAACTCTAAGATAAATAAAATTGCCATGAAAAGGTTCTCAAATATCAACTTTAAACTGTAGGTCCTCCATCGCACTATAATATTAACACACACAACATACGTAAGTGGTGTGAGAAGCTAGGTCGTAATCCACCCTGAAGGGTTGTAATAACCAATTATGCATGTATTTATATTAAGCGCACGTGGTACAGCCATAGCTGCCAGATTTTACGATTTATCGTCATTTTGACGATTTTGAGCTCCAAAAATATAATTTTGACGATTTGATGATTTATGCCCTCATTTTGAAATTAAATTAAAATTAAATTAATTAAAACTAAAATCATTTTTGTGAATTAAAAATTTACATCATATTCTTTACTTTAGTACATTAAAAGCCATGTATTTACTTTGCAATTGTTACTATTGGAAATTTATGTTAGTAAAAACAAGGAGTAAAATATTATATTTTTAAGTTACTTTCGAATTTTATTCCTTTTTAATCCCTTAAAAGCCAAGAAATTACAATTTCTAAATAACCTCGTAGTTAAGAATAATTTATCACTTGTCGTTGCAGACAATTTTAAAAATTCGATACTTCTAATAATTCTAATAATTATTACCAACGGAAGAAGAAAGGCAAGCGCAGTTATTTTGTTTCGTACGACCAACAATCAGGGGATCGATGGCATTGTCTTTGGAACTATGAAAATATGATATGTGAAGAAGGAAAGAGAGAACAGTGTTTATGGACACTAGGCTTGTATATATTTATACCATAAGTAACAATAAAGGCCTCTGCAGGAAATGAGTTCCAAATACGAATAGTCCGACTAAAAAACATATTTTTACTGTAATGCAGTGTGCGATCCACTGGCCAATCGACCACATACGGAAGTGGTGGCCGAGCGGAAGACGAGCGTTACGTAGGACTATATGATTTTCGGGAAAAGTCCCCTTATTTCGTTCGAGCAAAATCCTTTTGTCGAAGCGATAGAACAGTGAAACACAAACCACATTGCGACGATACTCCAATGATTTAATGGAGTTGGATACACCACCATCATTACTACTACGGCCTCTCCTGTACACGACCGAGAAACCTCAAAATAGACGTTGAGGCATCGACCCATATATGAGAGTTGTATTCCAGTCTCAGTCGGTTACAAATGGTGTAAATAGTAAGGTCATAAGATCTTAAAAAGGAATTGAAGGAACTGAAAAATGTGTCGGTTGTAGCCAACATTACACTGAATTTTCATGCTCAGATTGTCAAGAGATTCTGACTCTTTAATATTTACACCACCCATAGATTAAGATGATGCAATATTATTACTGCGCTTATGTGTCCATAAACAACACTGACTGTCTTTGACGATTTTGACGATTTTTTCTCAACTATTTGATTGATTCCACAAATGAATTTTCGGTTTTCCATTCTGTCGGTAATTCTATTCATGTGGCATCCATTTTCCAGACATGGATTTTCCCATAGCTTTCAGGTAATCTAGAGGCATTAAATCGCTCGAATGAGGTGACTAGTAAGCATGGAAATAAAACATTCATTCAGCATGTCATTTCTCAAGAGGTGGTGCAGCCTGTCCTTTCCATCACATTCAGGGCAGATATTGTCCACTTTGAAGAGTTAAAGAGCTTTCTGGCTAATACTTTCATTAGCGATTGAAGTCTCTTAATATTTGAAGATACTTAGGTACCTAAATTTATCAGGTTTGCGTCGTACTCAACAGTAATACTTCCTTACTCTGTTTTGGTACTCCTACATTTGGTCTCATTGCGGACAATACATTTGCAACTGTTGTGCATGTGACTCTTGAAGTAAAGGTGATCATTCTCGTACTTAATAAACTTCCATGAGTTCATATCGATTCCACTAACTTGAAACTTTCAATATCTACCTTGAATATAATGGATAGGGCGGGCTCCACAACCTCTTCTTTCTTTTAATCTTTTATTTCTTCTTCTATTTCAAGTTCCGGAAAATGATAGAGAAGATGCTGCCGTCTTCCCGTCTTGCTCCATATCCCAAGAATTCCTTTTCTTAGGTTTCCAAGTGCCGGACAATGATTGAGAAGATGTCGTCTTCCTGTCTCTATTCTCGTCTTCCCGTCTTCCTACTCGTTGAAACTTCTGCAGATGTCATTATGAGGAATTCACTGTTTCCGGGCGAATACGGCCAGAGGCCTGTCTTCCGTTATAACTGCTATGAGGTACCTTAAATGGAATCTTGTAAGACAAACTAGGCTTCGCTTGTTTATCGCAGGTCACAGATAATTCCCACTACAAGAAAAAATAATAAAATACCATCAATGATGCCACGTAGCGGCAATGTGGAACATATTTTGTATTCCACAGCATTTATGTTGTTTTTTTCTTTCAATTTATTTTTATTTTCTTTCTTTCATTTATGATTTTCCATATCCATTAATAGCCCATTCAAAATCAATGATGATTGCATAAAAATTATTCACAAAAAATTAAACATTTCAGCAGCATTTCTTGCCAAGAAACCACTTCGAAAGACTTAAAAAAAAGATGCCGCCTTATGTATTATTAAACAGTTTATGCTAAAAGAACAGTTATTGGCATCATTTCGTTTCTATCCGATGCTTCATTGTATTGTTTAGCTATTGTGCAGCAGTAGCATCAGCAACAACCGTAGCCTATCTTGGCATTTTGCCTGATAAATTAATACCTGAACGTAAAATGTCAACTGAGGAGCAGTCAATCACACAAGTCTTAATGACAATGTCCTAGTGATGATATTTTCCGATTAGAGAAGAATAATCGATTAATCAAATGTAGAAGTTTGGGCAACAGTTACTTTAAATTCAGCGTGCAGTTGTTGTTTCTTAAGGTGACCATTCTATTTGTTGAACTAACAGTATGTGTTTTTGAAATTTGTGAGAAATTCATGGCTAAGTTATATTAGGCATCGCCACAACACATAATCATGTGAGGTTAGTATATATGCCAATATGTTAGGCTCACTGATTTGGTTTATACTGCAATAAGGTAAGGATGCCCACCACTTGGAATTCTGCTGGCACAGGTTATCAAGGGTCTCTTATATATGAATTATTTCCACTCTCCTATCTGCAGACTGTTCTTTCACTGATGTCCAGAATGGAATTCTCAATGCTTTCGCATGTAGGGACAGAAGTACTCTTCCTTCTTCTCCGAGTCGCACTTTATGCAGATGTTGTGCGAAGAACGACATGTCGATGAGTAAGCCTTTTTATTAGGCAGTATTCCGTATTGCAATACTCGTATAATCGACCATCGACAACGATGTTTTCGCTGAATGGGCTCTGGAGCAGTTGGTAGCTGACTGTAAATTTCATAGAAAAATCATTTTTCCAGCGATGCGGCCTATTTCGAGTTTGAGACGATAATAATCCTCAGGACAATCAAGACCTTTCAAGGATTGCCGAAAAAGTCACTGTTTGGCCACACTTTAAGCTGGCGGCGTCATCAGTTCATATTTCTTACAAAACAACATTGACCAGGTCAACGGTGAGCTCTATAGGTCGATGATAGCCAAGTCCTTTAGGCCTGAATTTGATGGTTTGACAACCAATGACATGTGATTTCAACAGGACGACGCCATGTACCATACAGCTCATGCGGCATGAAATATTGTACACGAGTTATTTGAGAATTGAGTTGATGTGAACTGCCTACCGAGATAGTGCCGATTTGACCCCTTCAAAGGTATCCAAACAAACCACAGCGGTCGTAAAAGTTAACATATCGATAGTCAAATTCAGCCTGATTTGTGCGTCAGAGTAGTGGAAAATGGGACATGTCTAGACCTTCAAATAATTAAACATTTCACGGAGGAATACACATTTATTGACAAGCTGAGACGTCTACAATAAGTTCGAAAGGAACTGTATAGCAAACTGGGTGTAAGAGTGACTACTGCCAGAAAGCTACTGCAGTGATCTTAGAGTTTGCCTGATATTCCAGTTCTTGATATGAACATGAAACTCCGTTTTCCCATCCAAGTACGAGCTGGAGAATTTGTAGACATCGCTGTCTAAGCATATTAATTAATTGGTACCGAGGAATTAGCGCCTACATAGGCCAGCAGCTTGCCGAGTTTAATCGAATTGCAAGAAAGCTTGTTTGCTGCTCCAGAGGAAGCTTAGTAGGATGTTAATTTGACGCTTGTTGACACTTTCAGACCATTAGTATAAAGAATGGTAGATCGCCTTCTACTCATTTGGGAGCAAAAACAATTTTTAGCTTAAATCATGCTTTACTTCTAAAAAATTAAAAAAAACCGATCACTTCTCCCCTTTTTCACCGATTCACTTTAATCTGCTTCGCTACTAGACGTCACTATGTTGCACCACAGCGTTTTACTAACAGGAAAATTTGCAGGAAATTCATAAGCACACACATACGCACAGGCGTGTAAAGAGCGAATTGATTTTGAAATAAGAAAATTCAAAGCGTGCTAACGACTAAACGATTGAATAGAATGCCATGATGTCTGGCATTATCGATTAATTCATTCAAATATGCTGAATGTACTGAAGAAGGCCTGATGCATGATGCTACGCTAATTAAGAAGACAGTGACAATGTGGCCTTAAAAATAAACATATACAGACGAATGTATACATTTCTTAGCCACATTTATTAACAAGAAAGTTTAAATGAACAAACACACACTGAAACCTTATGCAGTGTCTGCGATGATATCAGCTTTGGCTTTAAGGCTGCTGAAAAGGGAGCCAAGATAATCTTACCAATTTTGAATTTTATTTATTGCCTGAGTTTATTTGTCAATGAAGTTGGCTTAAAAGTTGAAATTGGTTAGCCAAATGCTAAGGAATAAGATGTCTTTGACGGATTTGGATGTAGTCGATTGGATGTGTAATTTCTACACAGTTTATGATATTGGCAGAGGCTGACAGAGACATTGTACAAAGCTCTATAAGATTAAAGTTGGTGATATTTCTTAATAGTTAGTATGTGTTTTAAATTACGGCATATCGCCTTAAGGCTGTGGGGCAATTGGTCAGTAAGCGCAACAAATCGTATACTCCACTTGCTGCGGATCCAAAAGGATGTTTAAAATATGAAACACGACCAGTTGTATTTCTCTGATACCAGATCGACAATCTTTATTAAACAGATCCACCGCACAAATGCCGGTGGGGAATGACTCTAAAAATAGACCGCGGTTCTATACAAAAAAAAACCGAAATCAAATTATGCGTTCGATTACCGGACAATAATACAGTTTTTCAAATGCAGTGGAAGTGATAATTTGTTGAACTTTACGAAGAGAAATTTAAACATCTTTACTCATAGTCATAAGTAGGGCAATAGCATCTAGGGACACATGGAATCTAGGTGTGTTCTGGAACGTAAGAAGGCAACTAACAATTACATCATCACATCGTCAACTATAACAAAGCCGGAAAAATTCCGAAGCTAGTCTTGCTCGGAGGAAATTCATGAGCTACCAGTATACCGCTACCATAAAATCTAATGTACTCCATTCAAACTTTATAGGACATCCCTATAATGGTCTCTTCCTAGTCTATTGCCATGAAAGGTTACAGAATGTCACTCGGTGCCAACAAGGACAATTCCGCCTCGCAGCATTTGTTATACAGTCAAGTTGTTTCCTATTTTAATGTATTGTGGCCGCCGTAACCTAGTAGGTAGTGTGTTGGTTGGAAACCACGGTTCAAATCGCAGTTCAGACATCTCAAACAAAACGAAATATAAAAAAATAATTCTTCCCCGCTGATTTCTGGTAAAAACTCTGAGACGATATAAAGTTGCCATGAAAAAGTTCCTCAAAAAAAAATTTCAATCGCAGTTGACTTTAAACTATAGGTCCCGCCACTCATGTATACAATTAACACCAAAAATATAAAATGGTGTTGAGAAGCTAGGTCCTATCTACTAGACCACAGCGAGTTCAGCATCCTTTTGTTGGAATTTGGGAATTATGAACTCTTAAGAAATGTAGATGGATCGGCCATACTATCAGAAGGAATCCTGAATTCCATGGGAAGAATCAAAAATAAAATTTTTGAAATATTTTCTCCACGTCATCGTGTTTTGTAACCTTAAACTTGTCCAGCGTAAGACATAATTGAGCGGGAGCTTGATTGAAATATTTTTAATTTATTATCTTTAGTGATGATTTATATATTTGAACACGTTGCATCATATCGTTGCGACGTTACTGACAGTGAAGTTGCAGATGAACTGGCAAGATCAGGATTAGCTTTAGAGGAACGATTGAACGATAGATGAAATATTGAAGAATTTTTTTTTTAAATTTCGTTTTGTTGGAGATGTCTGACCTGGTGTTTCAACTTCAGGTTCACACTACCTACGAGACTACGGCTGCTTCTTAAATTTATGCTGGCAGCTATGAGACAATGGAACTTGTGGTTGGCCTTCTCTCCTTCAATCTACGCTATCACTTAGATATACCTTGGCTGACCAAATTTTTATACCAGAACTAGAAGAATACAGTCTCCATGTTTAGGCAAAAAGCTTAAACCACAAAATTCAAAATTTTATGAAAATAAATTTCACATAAGCTCCTACCACGAATAATATGTATTGTTTTGAACTTATAGGAAAGTGGGCCTATTGTAATGGCGATTAAAATAACAATTTTTTCTGTTGTTATTCAAATTCTAGTAGTAAATTAGCATTCGAATTATATTTCACCGTTTCATTTCTTTTCTTACTTAGAAAATAAATTTAAAAACATTAATTTCACCCAAAATGAAAGTAAATATTTCTCTAAAATACGTTTACGTTTAATGATCGATATTTTACAAAAAAAAATTCTTTTGTATTGAAATTCATATGTAAAGCCTACAAAGTGTAAACAAAATATTTGTGTCTTGAATTTTATTCATTCATGCCAATAATGTACAAACCTTTATTCTATTTTGTTACAGTTTTTCAAAGGCCATACAAATTTCTTTTGTTTACATATATTTTTTTTAATTTTTTATTGCTGTTGATGTGCTAACGCTTATCATCAATTTGTCCCACATGCTGGTTATCATTCTGAATAAATTTAAAGACAACGAAAGATGTTTAAAAACAATTTACATCAGCATCTATATTAAATGATTTTGTGTCGTTCTACAGCTGTTAACATGTAATATAACTGTTATACCCGCCAATGTTATTAACAGATTATGTTAAAGATTCAATAAAAGCATTTACATGACTTATTTAAATCGAATGCATGCTTGATCTTGAAGTCGCCGTGGTCTAGTAGGTAGTGTGTTGGCCTATTAGACGTGAGGCCTTGCTTCAAACCCCAGGTCAGGCATTTCCAACTAAACGAAATATGAAAAAATATTTCAACGGCGACTTCCTCTCAGCAGATTTCTGGCAAAAGCTCTTGAATAAATATTTCTTTGGCGACTCCCTCCCAGCAGATTTCTGGCAAAAACTCTTGAAAGAATATTTCTTTGGCGACTTCCACTCAACAGATTTCCGGCAAAGACTCTGAGAGTAAATAAAATTACCATGAAAAGTTTCTCAAAAATCTGTCCTCCGGAGTCGACTTTAAACTGTAGGTCCCACCACTCATGTATTAAAAAATTAACATACACAACATAAGTGGTGTGAGAAACTAGGTCGTAATCCTGACTAAAGGGTTGTAATGACCAATATGATACCAAACCATTCGACTTTATTAAATGGAATCGCAACTTCCTCATTGATACTAGAGAATGAAATGTCATGAGATGATTGAAAACCATGATGGAATTTGCTTTGCTTTCTGAAATGGAATGAAATATTATGAGGAGATTGAAAGACATGATCAATTTTTCTTTATCTTCTGAATGATGCCAACCTCTCAAGCTTGGGTTTGTAGTTGCAAACTGTTGTGTTATGTTATGCTTAGTCATCAAATATTTTTAATATCAAAAAAAATAAATAAAATAAAATAAATTAATAAATAAATTAAAAATAATATCTACTAAATAAAGATCAGTTTAATTAACGCTTATAGTACTCATGATATCCAGCAGGTCCCGCCAAACCCTGAGGACCGGGATAACCAGGACTACCATGGCTGCCACGCTCGCCACGTTCACCTCTTGGGCCAGGTTGACCCGGTGGGCCCGCCGGGCCTGGAGGGCCTGGTAGGCCGGGTGAACAATGGCAATGATCATGTGCCGAAGGATAATAATCAGCTGGACTAGGTCTATATATCACTGTGGGAGCTGCTGCTTTATTAAACGAGAAAACACGTCCAATTTGCTTCACTTCCTTGTTAGATGCCAAACCGGCATTAAAACTTAAGCCTGCAAATAGAAAATTGAAAAACACAATGAGACTTCTTTACTTCGTATAAAAGGAAGTGTAATTTACAAAGCACGAGTAGAGCTAAGAGTGGTTTCATTGTTAATGAACGAACGATTGTGTACAAATTTTAAGCTGATGATAGTTTATATACACTTAGAAAAAAATTGGCGGAAACAATAGATTTAAAAACAATTTTTTACCGTTACATGATATGTTATTAACAGGTTTTATTTTTCATTTTATATTGTATTAAACAATACAAATATTAACAATGCAACATAAAGATCAGCTTAACAAGAGCCTATAGGCTGTAAATATTTGTAAAGTTGGTAATTCTTTTATTATATTCAAATAACAGCCAATTGTGAATATTAAAAATTATACTATGCGACAAAATAAAAAATAGATACACCCAGCTAATGACATAGCGTAAGTTGTGAGTTTTGTCGAGTATAACTCAAATATATTTTTTTATATTTCTTGAACCCTCCAAACTTTTTTTATTTGACAAAAACTGTTTTTTTCGACTTCACGCATAAATTTATTGATTGCACACACATTTCTGAACCGATGTCCAAAATTTAAACCTTATTAGAAAGCAAAGGGATTGACCTTTAAAACGATACACATATGTATATTACTTGACTTAATATGCTATGAGGTTTGATGAGGTAAACTTGACAAATGCGATTTTCAAGTTTGTCCGCTCATAGTAGCAAACTTTAATTAAAAAATATGAAACAAGTGATGACATTCTAAAAGTGCATTATCTTGTGAAGAGATTGATACTTCGTTTTATCAAATCGGACAAAAATTACCGTAGTTATTATTAAATTTTTCAATTAAGAATAGCTAAACTTGAAAAAATGACAAAAAAATCATATTTTCCAAGTTTACACGATCAAAACTCATAACATGTAAGTCTGAACCATATGCTTGTGTATACCATTTTAAAGGCTGATCTGTCCCCTTTCCAGGAAACTTTGGAGGGTGAAAATAGGTTAAAAAATATTTGGGTAATCAATAATTTTGTGTGAAAACATCAAAAATACCGATTTTTTTAAATAAAACAAGTTTGGAGGGTTCGAGAAATATAAAGAAAAGAGTTTTATTCAACAAAAATTACAACCAACACTACGTCATTAGCTGTGTGTATTTTAACTGTCGCATCGTGTTATTCATGATCAACAATTTAATATAAAATTTGTGTGAAGATCAGATTTGCAGTTGCCTTCTTTTACTTCACTCTGTTTCGAGTCAGTGGATTTGTATGTGGATCTTTATATATGTAACTCAAACCTTATACTTGGCGTAGAGTAACTAGAACCTCTCACTAACAGACTACCATATTACCCATAATTTTTGACAAACTATTCATGACAATTTTATTTGCTCTCAGAGTATTTGCCAGAAATCTGCTGAGAGGAAGTCGCCTAAGAAATCTGTTTGTTGACAGAAAGGATTACTACTGCTTACTTCTTAAGAGTGTTGAAAAATTCAATACCTTAGTACATTTTTCAGGACTTTACCATTTCAAAAATATCGCAAAACAAACAAAACATACAGACTTTTTTATTATTACATATTTTATGTGTCATATACATACGTCAAAAACATGTTCAACGTAATGCTAAAGGTAGAATTATTCGTTAGCCTCAGTTAGTCAAACGTATACGGAACGTACGTTCGCTTTTAGAACACGAAAGGCAAATGAGAACGCATGCCGAACCGTAATGTAATTTCGGTCAGCATTTACATTGCTTTTCATATGCTAAAAATGAACGTGTGATCCGTTATGTTCCGTCGACGTTTCACTAAACGAGGCTTTCACGTTCTGTTACGTTAAGAATCAGCTGTTTTTGATTTGTATGTGAGAAACATGTTTAAGTCGTTAGTTTTTCTATTCCATTCGGTATGTGTATTAAGCAGAAATAAATATTTTATTACAAAAGTACCATTTGATGTAAAAAGGTACTCTTTCATGTTATAGTTCAGTACCATCTCATAGTTTCAATTTTGCAACATTGCTTCTTACTTACAGCCATCTAGTGTGGGTTAATTTCATAAGTGGCGTGACATACATAATTGGCCATTACAACCTTTCAGTCAGGATTACGGCCTAGTTTCTCAACACCCCTCATGTTGTGTGTGTTAATTTTATACATGAGTGGCGAGATTCCGAACGACAGATTTTTTGAGAAACTTTTCATGGCAATTTTATTTTACTCTCAGAGTTTTTGCTAGATATCTGCTGAGAGGAAGTTGCCGCAGAAATATTTTTTCATTTTTCGTTTTGATGTCTGACCTGGGATGACCTAGGATGAGTGGCGAGACCTACCTACTGTTTAATGTCGACTGCGAGCAACAGATTTGTGCGACAACTTTTCATGGTAATTTTATTTTTCTCTCCTAATTTTTACCAGAAGACTTCTGAGAGAAAAACAAGAACGAAAGATGTTAACCACGGGCTTTCATCTAATAACCCAACACAATACCTACTAGATTACGGCGAAAATAATAAAGAAGCAAATCATTTGGTTTATAAAAATCTAAAACCGAAAAAATGCTACTGCGATCATGAAATAAAATGAAAGTTCGATAGAAAGCTCTAAGACTTTGGTCCAATTTTATTGTGTGTTATTTATTGAAATCTTTTACTATAGCAAGAATTAATTATTATACATTCTAATGCCATAAATCAATAATATTTTGTTAATAACTTATGGAAATCTTTTTAATTAATTCGTTGTGATCGCTTTAGTGCTTTCATTCATAAAAAGACTAAAGCCTTTTAATTGGAACGCTCCCAAAAATAGAAAAACTAAGCAACTGTAATGAATAGCTAATAAGTTAATAAATTAACGCACATTTCGATGATAGACAAAAACATTTAAAATTTAAATAAAGAATGGACATTAATAGATACGATTTCACACATTCATTAATTTCAACCTTTTTTACTTTTTTTTCTTTCGCAAAAATATGACGTTTCAGCAAATGAAACAAAACTAATCTGCTGCTCATAATATATTCACAGCAAATTTTTATTTTTAAATTTTTTTCTTTTTTCTTATTAATAGCATATCATTTAACGGTAAAACATTGTTTTAATCTATTGTTTCCGGCAAACATTTTTCTAAGTGTATAAAAACTATCATCTTCCCAAACTTCGAACACAGTCGTTCGTTCATTAACAATGAAACCACTCGTAGCCCTAGTGCTGCTTTGTAAGTCACAACTGCTTCTTCTATTCGAAGTAAAGAAGTCTAAAACTCACTACCTTTTTCGATTTTTTTACTTGCAGGTTTAAGCCTTAATGCGGCTTTGGCAGCTAAGGACGTAGCTAAGGATACTGCACGTCTAATTACAGTTGCTGGTCCAGCAGCTCCCTCGGTGATATATAGACCTAGTCCGCCTGTTTATTATCCGCCGCAACATGATCATTGCCATTGTCCACCCGGCCCACCAGGCCCTCCAGGCCCCCCCGGCCAACCGGGTCTACCTGGACCAAAAGGTGAACGTGGCGATCGTGGCAGGCACGGTAGACCTGGTTATCCCGGTCCTCAAGGTCCTATTGGGCCGCCTGGTCAGCATCACGGTTACGGGCACGGACACGGTCATGGTTATCCAATGCCACCTATAGTTTACCCAATCATTCCCCATCCTCCATATGGGCCTTCAGGACATGATGACAATCATTCACATGGCCATCACTATGGGCCACCTATCATTGTAGGCATCGGTGGTGGAGGCGCTGGTGCTGGCGGTGGTGGCGGAGGCGGCGGTGGTGGTGGTGGTGGTGGAAATAATGGTGGAGGCGGTACTGTTATTAGAACAACTACTCGTAAACCGACCACAAACAATAGAAACGTATACTTTGACAGTCGTATGAATCCCGAAAAATATCAAGAACAAATGCAAACTTATTTCCATCACTATGGTGCACAGGATCAGGTTATACGAAACGATTTAGATGAACAAATCGAAACCAATCCTGATACTGAAGGCTCTCAAGAATTCACTGATAATGATGACCAATCGAACGCATACGAGGGCAATGGTGAAAGTGGTGAAAATGGCGAAGCTGGTGAAGATGGTCAAACGGAAATTGCTCGTTTTTATCGGGTTATTAAAAGCTCAGACAAAGAGAAACATAAAAACAAAAGACATTAATAAAGGCACAGAATGATGAATGAATGAAAGGCAGAAAAAAGTTTTGTTTTATTTGAGAGATGCGTTTAAAGCGTTAAAAGATGTTAGATTTTTTAAATACCTGGATTTTTATTGAAACAGATTTGTCGAACAGCTTTTAACGATGTTCAGAGTAGTGAATTTGTTTGTAGCTTGTCCAATACGTTCATTGGATCCTTGATTAATTTCACATTGCGATCTTCCAAATCAATTCAAGGCATCCCCTGCATGCATTATGCTGGTTGCTGAATTCGTTTCGTTTATATTAAGGCAACTCCTGCTCCACGATTGGTTATTCCCTTCTGTAGTAGTTGCCTACAACTGTTAGTAGTATAGGGTGTCTTTTAAACACTTCCAATCTTTAGACTTAAATAAAATTAACTTGGCGTAAGTACATCGAAATATTTTATGCCATTGAAAGATCCATAAGTCTAGAAAATAGGTTCCACAGTATAGGATCCATGAATGAATGCCAGACAGAATGGAAAACCGTAAAACAACTTCTAAAATTTTAGTTCAAAGACACGATAGAAAATCAATGTTGCATTAAATTGTTACTGGCGATGAAAAATGGATTTATTTTCAGAATCCTAAACGAAAAAAAAAACATGGGTTAATCAGGCCTGCCCCTTGACTTCGGCAGGAAGACAATGTTGTATGGCTTATGTACCTATATATGTATGGACCAGAAAGGTGAAACCATTAATACAGATCACTATCGACATTAAAAACAAAAAAGGTGGTCACCAAGAGGCCAAAATTCAAACCCTAGAACAGACGACTCCAACAAAATGAAATATAAAAAATATTTCGATTTCCCCATAATAGATTTCTAGCGACAACTCTGAGAGTAAAATAAAAAAATTGCCCTGAAAAGTTTCTCAAAATCTGTCGTTCGGAGTGAACTTTAAGGTCCCACCACTTATGTATAAAATTAACACACACACAACATCAGCGATCCAGGAGGTCCGGCCTGTCCAGGTGGACAATGACATTGATTACGATAGGGATGATAATAATAAGGAGACACGTAGTCATACGATGATCCTGACGACTCTGCACCGCGGTTTCTTCCATCCATCATATATCCTGCAGCCACAGTAAGGCTGAGGCCTAAAGACAAAAAGAATATGAACAAATATTTCTTTCTTCTGCTACTTTTAATGCAAGTTCAGAAATGATTACTTACCTGTTAACGCTAAGGCTATGGGTAGCTTCATTGTGCTCTTAAAAATGTCTGTACTGGCGATGTAAAAAAATAAAAAACTGTCAATGAACCAATTTTAAAATAAAAATAACGGTAATTGATTAATGTATATTTTTTTAATGTACAGTTTCTTTTGATGCTCACTGTAGATCTCCATACTAGCAGAATAGCAGGTGAGAGTCATCTTATGATTTAAATAATGAACAGGAAAACGCAAAAAGAAGTTTTACTGCCACCATATTAAACGAATATCGATTTATAAGTGGCCTAACACATTAGTGATTAACGGGAAGATTTAAAAATATTGCACCACCACCAAGATGACTAGATGGAATTTGTCATTACAATGCTTCACTTCTGATCAAGAAATAGCTTCTCACATCACTCACGAAGGGTGTCGACAGATTATTGAGAAACTTTTATTTACTCTCAAAGATTTTGCCACGAATTTATTCTGTATGAATGTGTTCTGTATGAATTACTGTGACATTCCAACCTTATGCTGACTTTCGGAAGAACTTCTGTAATTTTTCATACAGGCTTTTAAACTCTAATGAAGGTTAGTACCTTCGAGTTTGACTCTAATAACTTACTCTACTACTGATTAATGTCGCCATAGTCTAGTAGTTAGTGTGTTGGCTTATTAGAGGTGAGGCCGCGGTTCAAACTCCATGTCAGGCTCCAACAAAGCAAAATATGAACAAATATTTCTACGCATACCTCCTCTCAGCAGATTTCTTATCGTTCGGAGTCGTCTTTAAACTGTATATTCTGCCACTCTTGTGTAAAATTAACACACACAACATGAGTGGTGTGAGAACTTAGGTCGTAGCTCTGACTGAAGCGTTGTAATGACCTATTATGTATGTATCACTGTTGAAAAACTTAAATTTTGCAATGGTACTGAACTATAACTGAAAAAGTAAAAGATATATACGTACATACATAATTGGTCATTATAACTAACTAACTTCTCACACCATTTATTTTGTGCGTGTTAATCTTATATATGAGTGGCGGGACCTACTTTATCGTGGCAATTTTATTTACTCTCAGAGATTTTGCCAGAAGGAAGTCGCCGGAGAAATATTTTTTCATATTTCGTTTTGATGGAGATGTCTGCATTGGTTTGAATCGTGGCCTCACGTCTAGTAATCCAGCACACTACCTTCTAGACTCTTTATTTGTTTATATTTAACACACACGCAGGATAAAAACAGTTGATTCGGAACGTAACAGAACTTAAAAGCCACGTTTAGTGAAATGTCGACGGAACGTAGCCATAATCACATTTGCTGTGGCTGTAGTCAAGCAGTTATTCTATTGGCTAACTAGACGAGAGTTCCGAGTTCAAATCTAAGCTCATACTTGTCTTGTCTCATATCGACAAAAAGTTTCTCAAATCAATCGTTTGGAGTTGATAATAACCTGTGTACACGTTTAGTTCTTGTACTATTATTGAAGTGAGAAGTCTGAAGCCCCTGCTATATACGTTATAACGGTTGGTACCACCTATACTTCGCTTGTTAAAGAATTTTCTCTTCAAATGATTACCACTTAGATGCTAACTTCAATCACTTTAAAATGAAAATCCAAAAATTCGAAATTTTCTAAAACAGTTCTCTCCATAGAAACTCTATGTGAAGTTAACCACACTGCTACTAAAAGCGTTAAAAAAACAAAAGCTTTGTAAATAATTTTCTTTTCTTTTTTATTGTGTTTGGTCTGGCGCATAAAAAATGGGTCTTTTATTATTGGTTTTCCTCATTAAGCTCCTCTTGATTTACGATTTCAGTAATTTCAGCTTCTTCTACAAGTGGGGCTTCAGTAAATTCACTTTTAGTTACTTCTTCAAAGCGGGCTTCAGCAACATCTTCAATTGGGGCTTCGGTAATTTTAGCTTCAAGTATTTTTTCAACTGGGGCATCAGCAATTGCAACTGGGACTACATAAATGTCCTCTTGATGGGGTGTTATTACGTCTTCAACAGGGACTACAGTAATGTCTTCCTGATGCGGTGTTATTACGTCTTCAACTAGAGCTACAATAGGGTCTTCCTTAATGGGTGGAATTTGTTCTAAGCTTCCTTCTGGTTTGATATCTTCTTCGAAGCGTAATTGGCGGGCCTTAGCAGCTGACTTTTTTATAATAGTATCGGTCCTTGTGCTGGGTACTCTAATAGCAGCTCCACTACCACCACTGCTTTTTTTGGTATCACGCTTAATTAAAATAACAGGCGCCATACGAGGAGAATAAAGCGGCGTTACCTGAGGTGTGTGATATTGGGGTATTGGGGAACTTGGATAATCGGAATACCATGAATACGGGTCATAATATTGTCGTTCTGAACTAATGTAGTGAGGTTCTGTCCTTTCATTTTCATTGTTCATTCGTGCATATGTATATGCTGTTGGTACATAATAATTGCTGAAACCATGGCCATGATAATTTGCTGGAGGACCTACTGGTTCTGACTGACCTGGTCTACCAGGATGACCGCGATAACCACGATCACCTTTAGGACCTTGTTCGCCAGGATATCCGGATGGACCAGGTGGTCCTGGAGGTCCAGGACGTCCAGCTGGGCAATTACAGTGGTGGTAGGGTGGTGGATAATATTGGAAATCATCTTCATAATCATCATATTCTACAGCGCGTCCTGTTTCCTGTTCAGCATGTCTCACTGTCTTAGCCAAACAACTAAGGCTTAAACCTGTCAAAAGAAATACAAAATTCAGTCAAATATTCTAGCAAACGGAAAGGTATGTTTAAGGCTTACTTAGCACCACTAAGGCTATATGCAGTTTCATTCTTGCTTTGTCTTCAACTGTGCTGAATTCATTCTTTTGCTTTCTTTTTAAGCAGATGTTTATTCTATTAGAAGAAAACACCACTAAAAAATGAAAGTTTGCAAAATAATTTGCGAATATTCATTAAATTTATTGGCTTTTGTTATTTCATTTTGAATCATTTTTATATGAAAATTTGCAAACTGATTTGAATTTTCTTTATCAAGAATTTCTTGGCATATTTTATTACTATTCATAGATCACAAGTATGTTTTTGGTGAGCATATGGCAAATTGATCCGTCCTATTGGAACGAAATTTAATTTTAACATTTTTGTGGAATTAATTCTTTGGAAACTAAATCACAATGTTACCTATATGCACGAAATACATAACGACCGATGCAACTTATAAACTGCACCAAACAGGCTATTTTACTATGAGTAGTGGTAACCCATTAACTGCTTGAAGCTATTCTTCGTTCCAATTACAGATATTTGCTTATTGACATAGTCATTAAATGAGAATAGAGTTTCACTGGAATTCATTGACAAAATGCTTTCAAACGAGCTCAATCAGCAAAAATTCATCTCAAACGATAGTCGTTTAACTTCAATTATTGTACGGACTTATTTTATAGGCACCATCCTTGTGCCAAATTTTCTACACTGTAGAAGAATAAGGCTCCAACAAGTTGAGGACGGTTTTTGTTACGCTGCAGTTGCAATATCCTTTTCGATACTCATATTTGCTTGACGTGTTGATGGTTTTAAAGATAGAAGAATACAATACATACATAATCAGTCAGTACAACGCTTCATCCAAGATAACGACCTAGTTTCTCACACCACTTATGTTGTGTGTGTTAATTTTATACACGATAAGGCGGTGCCTACAGTTTAAAGACAATTACGAATGACAGGCTGGCAATTTTATTTATTCTCAGAGTTTTTGCCAGAAGTCGCCAGAGAAATATTTTTTCATATTTCGTTTTACTGCAGATGTCCGACCTGGAGTTTAAACTGTTGCCTTACGTCTAATAAGGCAACGCACTATTTACTAGACTACGACGACTACAATTATTGCGAAAATTATCAATATCTGCACGAATAAATTTCCAGGACAATGATCCCAAGCACACTTTGGGTGTGGCAAAGCTTTGGTTGATCCATAATTGCCCCAAACTTATAGAAACCCCTGCACAGAGCCCAGATCTCAACGTAATTGAACATCTTTGGGAAGAATTAGCTAGAAAGTATACCAACAACAATTTAAAACTTTGAATCAGCTTAAGGCGGCTTTACTTGAAGCGTGGAACTCAATAGAACCTGAGGTATGCTACAATTTGGTGAAATCAAACCCAAAACGTTTACAGACCGTTCTTGAGAACAAAGGATATGCCACAAAGTATTTATTGTTCTCTTTTGTCATTTTTAGCAATAGTGCTCTTCTTTGTCCGATTATACGTTGAGCGCAAAAAATTGAGTTAATTTTCTTCTTCTTTATAAAATTACCGTTATCATGAAAAATGTTGTTATTTTTTTATTAATCTGAAAGTCTATAGTGTAGAGTGTAAATAAAAGCAAAAAAAAACATATATTTAATATTTTCTTTTTAAGTTTTAAGCACATACATATCAGACTAGTGCTTGTCCGATTATGCGATGGAGTCACTGTAAATACTCATACATCACCTTCAACACCTCATATTTATACATCATCATCATAGTCATACATCATCATTATACTCATACATCAACATGATACAATACATCATCATCGTCATCATCATACATAATCGTCATCATACATCATCATCATCATCACCATTATACTCATACATGATTATCACCATATGCATCATCATACATCATAAATCATACATCAATATCATAATCGTACTAATATATCATCAACACACTCATAAACATCACTATAGTTCATTATCATTCTCATACATCGTTATCATAGATCATAATCTTCATACATCACAATTAGTTTCATATACCATCATCATCACTCTATGCATTACCATACATTGTTATCATTCATCATCATCATCACCATACATCAGCAACATCATACTCATACATCATCATCACACATTATTATCGCCGGTGATGATAAACCGGTGGTGGTGGAAGTAGAAGATAACAAGGATAATTAATATTATGACTATGATGCGAAGGTCCTATTGGTGCTGGCATGCTAGGGAATCGTGTTCGTCTTTACGACCAGGATGTATCGGCAAACCGGGCTGACCAAGTGGTTCGGAGTGGTTTTGGCAAACAATGGCATCTATGAGGATTTATATAATAATGTTGTTAAATTACTAAAATGAATAAAGCGTTCGCTAGCATGCTAAGACTTTTTTGAGGCCAAAGCCTCGCTAAGGGTAAGATCTGTAGTGAAAAATAATTATTTAAAGAAGTAAAAACAAAAAGTGATTGCTTACATAGTACCAGAAGAACTACGAGTGGCTTCATTCTTGCTTTGCTTGCAACTAAGCTGAATTCGATGTCCAATAAAATTTTCAAATTATATTCAACGTCTATTTCTGCATAATTTATCAATTAGAGTCTCTTTCGTTAAAGAAAAAATCTCATAAATTTTTATTGATCGTTTTAATATGCTGTTCCAAGCCTTTGAAGATTTAACGTTTACGACTTAATGTTTACGTTTTACATCATAAATCACGTTTCTTTGTCTAATCCAAACTCAATTTTTAACGCCTAAAATATGCAGATTAAACACGAATTAATCTGGCTGATGTTGCGTTTATTTTATTTCATTTTTATTGCGTCAAATCAAAGTACGGGAGTTCAATGAGATTAAATTTAAAAGCTTTTTGTTGGAGAAGAAATTAAAAAACCAATCAAGTGGGTGTATACTACATATACTGGGTGGGACATCTATAGGCTTAAATTTGAACAATTGGTTGTTTTGAATCTGGCAATTGGTTAGGTTAGGTTAGAGGACGTGTACTTGTCAATTAAGACAAGTACAGTACCCGGAGGTCCAATTGACCCGTTGTACAACGTCCCAGTTTCTCACACCACTTATGTTGTGTGTGTTAATTTTATACATTAGTGGTGGGACCTACAGTTTAAAGTCGACTCCGAAAGACAGATTTTTGAGAAACTCTTTCATGGCAATTTTGATTTACTCTCAGAATTTTTACCAGAGATATGCTGAGAGGAAGTCGCCGAAGAAATACTTTTTGTATTTTGTCTTGTTGTCTGGCCTGGGGCTCGAACCCTAGCTTTACGTCTAATAAGCCAACACACTACTTACTAGACTACGGCGACTTCTGAATCTGGCAATACTTCTGTCATTCTATTCCCCATTGAACGTAATGAATCGATATACGCTTGAGCAACTTTGGGATTTATTGGAAATTTATTTCCAAAACAAAGTCAATTGCTAGGGAATTTGCACGAAAATATCGTACAAAATTTGGTCACAGAGATGGACGAACAGTGCCCGGTAGAGCTCAGAAAATCCACACTTGGTCTTAAAGGAGCCATTGCACCCATTAGGAGTGACTGTTTGGTGCTACTTTTGGAACGGAGGCATCATTGGCCCATATTTCTTTGAAAATGAGGACGGTGCAACCATTACAGTCAATGGAGGGACCTATCGCACAATGATAACCGAATTTTTTTTGTACCCGCTCTTCATGGTATTGTTGTGAATGATGTTTGACTTAAAGAGGATGGTGTAACTTGCCATACATCTCATGCCACAATCGATTTATTGGGTCAAACGTTTGATGGCCATTTAATTAGCCGAAATGGTGATGTCAATAGACCGTCAATAAGCTGTTGGACTATTTTCTGTGGGACGCCGTTAAAGAAAAGTATTGTGCTGACAAACCAGAGACAATTGAGCATTTGAAGGCCAACATTCGTACTGCCATTGCCGAGATACGGTCACATACACTCAAAAAAGTGCACAAAAATTGGTCCGATCGAATGAGGTACTGTAAGGCCAGCCGTGCCAGCCATATGAATGGAATAATATTCAATTTCTAATCGGAACAATTGTCCTGCATACAAAAAAATAAATTTGGAAAAAATTCAAATCTTTTCTGTTACACTAAATTTTTAAATTTAATGGCCCACCCTGTACTATCAAAAATAATTCAGGTAGTATATAACAAGGATGGCAGTAGAATAGAATCCTCAAGACTCGAGAACTCATGGTTAACCAAAAACCACTTGGAGACGCCGTGATACTCCATACAATCTTACATGAAAAGACTCGACAATAATTCATAAAACTGTGTGAGATGTAAAGATGCTTTTTGAAAGCCTTAAGCTTCCGAAAAGGGAAAGAAAGTAAAACTTAAAATATTTGTTCCACTTTAACTTTCAGTCTCAGTCTCAGTCCGTCCATATTTATTTCTATAAAATCAAATACCTCTGTTTACTTTATAAATTTCTATTTCATTGTTTCCTTTCATTTCATAGCTATTTTTAATACAAATAAATTAATTAATATGTGACGTTAATGTGTGAATAATTTTCGATGACAATAGTGCCTATGCTTACTAAACAGGTATGAATTAAATTATCATTCATCTTTTATTTTAAAATTAGAAATAAAATCAAAGAAACAACAACAAACGCAATATGATACCTAAGCAGAATGAAATTTGAAGGTGTGACACATCAAAAGATTAAAAAGATTGTATAGAAACACACAACTTCAGGTGTGTGTGGAAAGTGTTGAAGAGAAAAAGAAGTCAAATTAATTAAAACAAACAGACAACTGGACCGTTTAAGCCATAGAAGACAAGCAAGTGGTTTGTTCTGAATAGAAAAAAAAACAAAGAAAAAGTTAATGATATTAAATTTCTATCGGGTATCTAGAATATGTATCTACAGATCGAATAAAAAAGTAGCTAAACAAGCGATTTATTCAAATGAATGCCATTAGGGGATCAAGAGACTAGTCATGGTTAAAGAGATTATTAAACAAAAAAAAATTTTATTTTTATATGAAGACGTATAAATTAAAAAACTTGGTCAATGGTTTGTAAGAAAAAATTAAAAAAAACCTGATGACGAGCAAACAAACAAAAAAAAATCTTTTTTGTTATCACTGTAGCCTAGTAGTGTGTTGTATTATTAGACATGAGACCACGGTTCAAACGCCGCACTAATTGTATTCTTCTCTATTCAAAGCTATCAATAAACCAAGGAAATGTGCGTATCGAAAAGAATATTGCAGTTGTAGTGCAATAAAGGTCGTTCTCTACTTGTTAGCCTTTAGAAAAATTTACGGAAGGATCATGCCTATAATATACAGCCCGTACAATATTTGATATTAAACGAGATGACATTTTGTTCCAACAGGACGGTGACACGTGCAGTTGCAGGGCGTATCTACAACAAAAGCAAATATGAAGAAAATATTTCCTCTACGACTTTCTCTCAGCAGATTTCTAGCAAAAACTATGAGAGACAAAAAATTGTTATTAAAAGTTTTTCAAAAAAATCTGTCGTTCGGAGTCGACTTTAAACTGTAGGTCCCACCACTCAACATAAGTGGTGTAGGAAAGTAGGTCGTAATCCTGACTAAAGGGTTGTAATGACCAATTATGTATATATGTTATATACGTTTCCGATGTCATGAGAAGTAAAATTATTAACTTAAGTGCCTCATGGTGATTACCACTTACTTATGTACTTACTTAATTGGTAAGTACAACCCTTCAGTTAGGATTACAATCTAGCTTCTCACACCACCCATGTTGTATAAATCAATTTCATCCAGGAGTACAGAGATCAACATAACGACAGATTTGAACTTTTCACAACAATTTGATTTACTCTAAGGGGTAGGAAAACTCCAACGTTAACGAATATTATTCCATTTTGCAAACCATTGCTGTGGGCTACAGTAATAGGAGATGGGAGAAGAGAAGACATCTGTTCAAACACACGAAGAACAAGAACGTCCGAGATTTGTTCTTTATAGAAGTCAGAATGACGCTCAAAATGTTTTACAAAACAATCAAGCTTCTGAACAAAGGTATCCAGCGCTTCAGATCATCCAGGGAAAATGAAAATGGAAACTTGATTATATATTCGCAAAGGGGAGCTGTGGCTATGAAGGTAACACTTGCCTTCATTATTATGAGACGATGAGGATTCTTATTCTGCAATTAGAGAACATGTCATGGCAACACCTATTAATTTTGGCAACTTGGAGATTCCATCACTCAGACATAACGAACTCAAAGCCTTGATTCATCGACTTAAGAACAATAATGTCGCTGGCACTGATTGACAACAATCCATCTTGTATAGAAGAAAATATGCCCAAAAATTCTTGCTCCACTGCCAGACTCATTTGGCCAATAATGGAGAGAAGACATACCAATCAACTACTCAAACATGATTGCAATGGCCATGCTTACAGGTCTTTGTGTGATGGGAAGTCCGGCGAAAATACTGCAGATCCCATCAAACGACTTTGGCTGAGGTTATGGTTTTGTTGATGAGGAGGAAATTGTTATTCACTTTCTTTGTCAATGCATATCTCCTGCGAGGTTCAGATTTTGGTTATTTGGCTCTCCCTTCCTTAAAAGTTTCATGGAGTTATCATCCATTGATATCAAGGATACAGTTTCGTTTATTAAACTTTCAAGCTGGTTTCAAGCATAGGAGTGTCGTGCTTTAGTGTGCAGCCCCTGTGCTGACCAACTTCTTCAATGAGTTTTGTGGAATTCGGCGAGTAAAGGGAATGTGCTTATCTGTGCTATTACGACGGGCCACTATGCATGCTCAAATGTACTTTGTTAGTTGAGCTTCTGACTAAGATATTCACATTACGTAAAATGGTAGAGAAAACCCATTAAAACAAAGCCGACACACTCGGCTATAATGCGACGTTCGATAGGCCATTAAGACCTCAAGATCTTTCCTTCGTATTCCTGCTAAGCTGATAAGTCTGTGTTCCGTCCAGACAAAAAAGCCTCTCCTGACCTCTCGACAACTTGCAAAATTTCATGCGATCACTTTAATTTCTTCATGTAAAGTGTTTGCCGGAAGGCTCCCCGATGACGTAGACACACTACGTAGACGTGGTCAATGAATTTATTTTTCTTGGCTCTACCAAAAACAGAGCACTGATGCCAGTCTGAAGATTAAGCATAGGATTGATCTTACCGATGAATGCTAAGACGGTTTCAATAAGCAATAAACTAGGAGAGACATGTGCTTCCAAACGATCATCTGTCTTTACATACATACATAAATAATTGATCATTACAACCCTTTAGACAGGATTACGACTTAGGTTCTCACACCACTTATGTTGTGTGTGCTAACTTTATACACGAGTGGCGGAACCTATAGTTTAACGGCGACTCCGAACGATTGATTTTTGAGAAACTTTTCATGGAAATTTTATTTTACGCTCAGAGTTTTTGCCAGAAATCTACGGAGAAGAACTCACTAAGAAATATTCGTTCATATTTCGTTTATTGTTGGAGATATCTAACCTGGGGTTTGAAACGTGTCCTCACGTCAAGTAAGCCAATCGCTGCATACTAGACTACGGCGACTACATCTGGCTAAGACATCTGCCTTTATATTCCTAATTCCTATTTTCCTTTTCATTTCACATTCCCTAACTTTAGTTGCCAATTAAACTTTGTAGAGAAGAATCATTTTTCTAAGTCCTTGTACAACTAAACTTTTCATTTCACTTTTAAGAACGTCTCTTAAGTGACAGTTTTAAAAGCAAGGAAATATAAACTAAAAAAATGAACACAATAACACAACAGATGTACTTAAAACAAAAAAAGGAGGAGAAAAAAAGAAAGAAAAGATTAAAAAGTAGAAGTAATTATTTGGAGACACTTAGGAAAACTTAAAATGAGCTGATAAAAGAGATGAGAAACAAAGAAACTTAAAAGACAATTCAAACAATTCAAACTTATACCCAAATTACCGATAAAAAAGGATTGAAAACAGTATTAAAATGAATCCGAAAGAAAAAGTCAAGCAAAACTAAATAATTAAACACAAGCATTTAAAATAGTTGCACACAGAATAACCAAGGCAAAGAGTTCATTAAAACGTTTGCAATTAAAAACAGAAACAGAAAACTTTTATTGTGTATTAAATATGGTAGAGAAGAAGAAGATTATCTCGATAGTAAAATGAACACAATCGATGTTTCATGCAACATAATTATGTGTTACCAATACGATTAATTAGAGATGTTGCAGCAGTGAAAAACACAAAAAAATAAATAAAATAAAATCGTAATACAGTACGTAAATCCCTTATTAAACTATATTTTAACACAGAAATTAAAAGCCAACATTTTTTTTTATTTATCGATAACACAACATACTTGAATGCAAAGTTGGCAGTTTTCTGGCTATTATAGGCGGCAAACAGTGGAGGCTAAAAATTTTAAATTTTTGTTATTCTAACTATTTTAAAATATTAAAATGTCTACTGGTTCCACCATTTGAGTGTGTCCGAATTAAACTACATCGGAATATCTACATCCAATCAGTGGCTTAGTATTCTCAATTTAAAATGGATCATGACTGGAATAATCAATAAAATTAACTCCAGTTATCCCAATTGTGTTTCCAGATTGTAAAGTTAAACGTTGTAAAATATTAATAATTACCACTTCAGTGGCAGTGAAAAGTTTCTCTCATAAACATTTTCTGTGCCAAATTCAATATTGACGACCTATCCCGCCACATGTTTAAACCCTTCATGAGTTTCAACTTCATATTGCAGAGTAATTATTATTAAAAATAGTCGTACCCAATCCTAATGCTATTTCAAGGCGATACAATTCACTGTTAGCAACATAACTGAGCCCTCTCAACTAAGGGTTTGTGTCTATGCTAGTAGATTTTAAAATTTGTCTTCACCCACATGCGCATATTTGCATTAAAATTAAGGGGATTGCTCCTGAATATTTCCTCGAAGTTAAATCGTAAGGTAACAGGTTAATTAATTGGTCATTACAATCCTTTAGTAAGTATTACAACCTAGTTTCTCCCGCCACCCATGTTGTATGTGTTAATTTCATACATGAGTAACGGAGAATCTATAGTTTAACGTTGGCCTCGAACGACAGGTTTTATAAACTTCTCATGGCAATTTTATTTACTCTCCGAGTCTTTGTCATAAAAATAGCTAGAGGCAGTTGACGAATTTCTTATTTCGTTATGTCCAAGCAAGGTGTCTGAGCAAGGTTGAACCACGGACTCTTTCGTACAAGACTACGGTTACTTTAATGTTCAACGTTTGGTTTGCTTTGTTATTAGCTGGGTTTGAACACCAATTTTATGGTGTAAAGTGGAAATGATCAGGGGAAAAAGGGTGTGAATTCCCATACTTTCTGAAAGGAACGGAGGAGCATTAAAAATTCGTTCCATTTCATGCAATCCGTAGACAAACCTATTATTTCAAGCAATAGCCAGTCATTGGCTTCATCTGACGTTTCTGTTTGAATGCTGTGTGAGTAGTATCATCATGGCGATGTATATCGGCGAGGCGACATGCTACGTATCACAATCAGAAATTTTCACCGACTTTACACTTATTTTTATTCGAATAATATTCGAATCATTGTGTCATGTAAGAAGAACGACATACCTCTCGCCACTTGGACTTTGTTGAAGTGCAAAAAGGTAGGTATGTTGGTTTATTAGACGTGAGGTCATGATTCAAATTCCAACACAGACATAACGAACCAAACGAAATATGAAAAATATTTCCTCGGCGACTTCCTCCCAGCAGATTTTCTGGCAAAAAATCTGAGAGTAAATAAAATTGCCATGAAAAAGTTTCTCAAAAACCTGTCGTTCGAAGAAACTAGGTCGTAAACCTGCCTGAAGATTACCTTATTAGACCGTGCAAGTATAGATAGAAGTTATTAAACCTTCGTGTTATTACACGTTCGTTTTACTCTACTTTATATACATACATTCAGTGGACAGCAAAAGTCTTAGTACTGCAATATACTTTGACAAAAAGTCTCCACAGGCTTAATACTCTTGCACAAAGTCCCAACATGACTTCAAGAGAGTATTTAGGAGATAATTTGAAAGTACGGTTAAGTAATCGCTAAACCTCAAACAAAAGTCAACCGAAAAACTTGCTCATGGTGCCCCCAGAAAATCCTAAACAAAACTTATACATTCAATTCCAAATGGATTAAATGGAGTGCTTAACCTTAATGGATATTCTACTAAATACAAAGGGGTAAGATTTTCATATATTAGGCCTTCGAATTTCAAATTTACTCAGAGTTCTCCTTGGCGGTACCTTTGGTGTCATCTGAAACTTTTCCTTATTTTTCTGTTGTTTTATGAAAAACATTAAAAAATTGTTTGCTTTTTTATAATACACCAGAAATAATATAATAAGATAAATATAAAAACCTTAATTATTTAAACAAACTGTTGGCTAGAATTCATGAAATTGTCAAAATATATTGCCGTACTAAGACTTTTGCTGCTATGACTACTTATTGACCGCCACTGTACCCATAAATAGCTCCCTCCATAATAAACATTAATAAACGCATTTTATAATCTGCCATAAATTTTAGCATCTCTCTCCTCTCTCTCTCTCACTCCGTGTATGTGCTCAAATTACACCATGAATTAAAAAATAAAAAAATTGCAAGTGCTTCAGCCTGCTTGGTTATATTGGTTACATAGTATTTAACTGCGATCAGAAAAAAAAGCAAGTAATTGTTCACCTCGTTTATCAATAGGCCAGAGAAACTGTTTTATGGCGATTATAAATTGTAATACACGAGAATAAATAAAAAAATGCTACGAAATTATTTTGCAAGTGTGTAACAGAATGATATTTCAATTAACAGGTATTTAACAATAAAATACGTTTTTAATTTACGTTGTTATTATGCCAAATACAAGTAGGCCAAATGCTTTTTTGTTTTTCAGGGATTTGGTTGATTTTTTCTGTAACACTTTTTGGTGTTTTCTCAATAATCCATGCGACTGTGCTGTATTGCGTATTGATAACGAAAGTTTTTTTTACAGATGGATTTCTGTATTAGAATGAAAGGTAAAGGGTTGTTGGGTGTGAGATTTAGGTTAAGCCACAGTTTATAAATGAAAATAAGGATATTGTTTAATGACAATTCATAAAGAGACTAATTTTATATAAGGTTGTGCTGAAAAGGGCCTGAATAACACAACTATCTCTTGGACTAAAGAAATAAAAAGGAATTTATATCGGGTCTTCCACTAGTGACTTTCGAACTTTGACTGCTGATGTAGCAAGTTGCTTACTTCCTTACAAAATTACTCACTTACAGTCACTTACTTACAGGACAACGGCTTAGCTTCTCTCGGTCTCTGTCACATCTGTCTTCTCGCGTCATTACGAGAACGATTAAACCAATCCCACACTGTACTGTTATATACTTAACTGGTCATAACCATACTTTAGTGAGGATAACAACCTAGTTTCTCACAGTACCAATGTTGCGGGTGTTTATTTTGTTCATGAGTGATTGAACCAACAGTTTAAGGTCGATTCCGTATCACAAATTTCTGAGAAGCATTTCGTGACACTTTTATTCAATCTCAGAATTTTTGTCAAAACTGCTGAGAGGAAGTTGCAGAAGAAATATTTTTTTATTATTAGTTTTGGTCGAGATATCTACTAGCTCTCGTTTAATAAGCCAACACACTATTTGCTAGACTACCGCGACTTTATGCTACTTACTTACTTACTTAATTGGCCATTAACAATCCGATTAACGGATTTCGGCCTGACTCAACACATCCTTCCGGACACCTCGGCTTCATGCGCGCCTACGCCAGTTGGTCACACCAATCGATGACAGGGCTTCCTCGAGTTGGTCCTTTCCACGGATCCCCGCATCAAATACCCGTCTCGCCGGAGCATCCTTCTCCATTCGAACGACATGGCCGAGCCAGCGCAGCCGCTGCAAGCTAATACGCTTCATAACGTCCATGACGTTGAAGAGCTCCTACAGCTCACTATTGTATCGGATGCGGTAATCATCGCCAACTTGCACTGGACCGAAGATCTTACGCAGTACTTTTCTCTCGAACACTCTCAAGGCTGCTGCATCAGTGCTTCATAAGGTCCATGATTCTGCGCCACAAAGAAGCACGGGGAGGATGAGCGTCTTGTAGAGTGTTAGTTTTGTCGTACGAGAGAGATCTCTGCCTATTGAGACCATAGTAGCACCTGTTGGCAAGAGTGATCCTGCGCTTGACTTGAAGCTACATTTGAATTAATTAGTTGACGCTTATTCAGTGTTTTTTGTCAAATCACATTGGTATGTTCGCTTAAAGCGTTCAAAAGAAGTTGGCAAGTGACAAAAAAAAAAATAATCTTCAGCGATGAGGACCATTTCCTAATGAATAGGTAGGTGAACGAACAATATTCTCGAATTTGACACGATACTAATCTACATGTGATTTAAGAGCACCTCCTGTATTCCGAAAAAGTCAGTTTGGTGTCGATTTTGGTCTATCAGCGTCATTGGTTTATCTTTCTTTGAAAGCGGCATTGCCCAGACTGTCACTGTCAACGGTGAGCATTATAGGTTGATGATTACCAACTCCCTACCAACTTGGCCTGCAATTAACAATCTGGACACCAATGACATGTAATCTCAACGGTACGAGCTTATCTGCTACACACCCCATAGCACATTGAATCTTTAGTGAAAGTGATTTTAATTAGTTATAGTGATCGTACGATTTGACCCTGTTTGACCCCGTTTGTGGTGTTTGCTTAAGTCCGAAGTCGCCGTAGTCTAGTAAGTAGTAGTAATGTTGACTTTTGACGTAAGGACACGGTTGAAACCCCAGGTCAGACATGAAAACGAAATATGAGAAAATATTTCTTCGGCTTCTGCCTCTCAGCAGTTTTCTGGCAAAAACTCTGAGGATAAATAAAATTGCCAAGAAAAAGTTTCTCAAAAAATCTGTCGTTCCGAGTCGAATTTAAACTGTAGGTCCCGCCACTCATGTATAAAATTAACACATACAACATAAGTGGTGTGAGAAACTGGGTTCATAATCCTGACTGAAGGGTTGTAATGTTATGTTTGCTTAAGTCGCTTGTATATGCAAATTAGCAGGCTGTCATTGCACTAGATTCTAATCTGATGAACTTCAAGACGGTTTACGAATAGTCTGAACGAGGTAACGGATCAATATGATGTTCATATTACATGGGTACCAAGAAACATAAGCAATCCGGGTAACTGCAGAGCGAATGAACTGACCATGCGGGGTACAACCATCGAACTCTCCGATGAATTCTTGACTTTCAGAACTTGCAAGATTTTAATTAACAACGCGTTCGTACACTCATTAAACAATAGATGAGTGAAAAACAAGAGCAAAACGAGGTACAAGTTGTTGTCAAGTAGGGAAATGCGATGTATTAAATACCAGTTCACTGCCGATAACTATACTTTCGATGTTGTCAGTGAATTTATGGCTCCGCTATTGCCAGCATAAATGATGTCAGTCTGGTGATCAAGCTTAGGATCACTCTTGCAAACAGGTGCTTCTATTATGGTCTCAATAGACAACTGAGTAGCAGAGACCTTTCTCTCTCGTAAAACAAAACTTATACTTCGCAAGTCATCCTCGTGATGCTTTATGATGCAGAAACATGGCCACTATTAAGCGCCGATACAGCAGCCTTAAGAGTATTCTAAAGGAAAGTCCTGCGTAAGATCTTTGGGAAGTCGTCGTGTTCTAGTAGGTAGACGAAAAAGCCAGGGTTGGAGCCCCAGGCTAGACATCAAAATAAAATACAAAAAGTATTTCTTCGGCGACTTCCACTCAGCAGACCCTGAGAGTAAATAAAATTGCCAAGAAAAGTTTCTCAAAAATCGGTCGTTCGGATTCGACTTTAAACTGTAGGTCCCGCCATTCATGTATAAAATTAACACACACAACATAAGTGATGTGAGAAACTAGGTCGTAATCCTGACTGAAGGGTTGTAATGACCAATTATGTTGGTGATGATATCCGCTTGCCTGTATGAGTTCCTTAACGGCATGGACATATCAACATATAGCGGCTGCCCTGTCTCGGCTATATCGTTTGAAGCGATGAGAATGTTTAGGCGAGACAGGTATTTGAAGTTGGAATTAGTGGAAGTCGACGTAGAAGACGACCTCGTCTACATACGTTGGAGGGACCAAATGAAAAACTTCTGCCAACGATTGATGTAACCATATGTCATTGAAGCGCATGAAGAAGAGGCGTCGAGAAGCAGGTGTTAAGTAAGTTTTTAGGTGATGCTTAGTAAGTGCTTAGATTATTTAAAATTTAGTTGGAAATTTAACTTTGAATTGACAAAACAATTCCAATAACGCTTCAAAAAAAAATTATTCAATTGTCTGCTAAACAAAACGTAAATTCATCACACTATTACCAGCCATAATAAAACATAACTGTATACAATTATTTAATAACCCCAATGCATATGTACATACACTTACAAATACATAGAAACTGTATAACAAATTTTTACTCGTGCATTGTATTGAAAACCAAAACCAACAGAACCATTACTATGGCAGTGATAACGGTATTATAAAGCACAACACCTGAAAATATGCAATACAACATTTAGTTATCACACCATTAAACATACAATCTCACACATACAGTCATACACTCAAGCAAAAACACAAAGTATAGACAGTCATACACAAAGAAAAACCTACAATTACAATGCAAGTAACAATTAAAAATAGCAAGAATAAGCAACAATAACAACTATTTGTAGAATGAGAAGACAATTGGAAACGGCAATAGCAGTCATACAGTCAATTTATGTGTTTACAAAACCTTTCTATTCTAACTCGTATGCTCTGTAAGGCTATTGAAAGAAATCGGAAAAAAATTAACTGCAAAATAGTAAAGAGAACAGACAAGGTAAAAGCCAAGCAAAGAGAGGGAGAGAGGATTGAACAAAAATAAAAGGGAAACATATTGTTTGAGTTCTATTTTAAAAACAATTGTTGCTATTTTGCTATTTTTTTCTACTACGTTTTGTTATGTTTTTTGCTATTCCAACAATGGTTACACAAGTTAAAGCCAATAATGTATTGTTTTTATTAGAAAACACAGAGTGAGAGGGAGAGAGCGAGTGTGAAAGAAAGAAAAACAATACAATTATAGACAATTCAAAAGAGTTATTGTTCGTTTGTTGTTGTTCTTTTGTTTTGTTTTTCTATTTCTGTATTGTGTTCTACACATTTAGAAAAGACTGTTTGTGTATGTTTTTTAGTTATCCTTAGACTTGTTACTCTATATTGCTACAATTTTAATTGCCATTTATTATGGCAATTCATGTATTTTTTTTCCTAAGAGTATGTATGCTTAAAAAAGCATTTGATTGTGTGTGAAAAAGAAATCAGTATATGGTATACCCATGTGTATTAGTCACAGGTCCTATGTATGCTCCTAGCTATGTATGTATGTGTAACAAAACAACTATTGTGTTAACACATGTTAATGCATGAATTGCAAAACGCCTTTAGTTATGCAATTGTTTTTACTTTTACTTGCTATTTTTTCAACTGCATGAGTGTAAAAGCAAACACATTGAAGTCGTGTGTTGATTTAGAAAAGTTACTGACTGACAGAAAAAAGGCAAAAGTAATATCGAAATTCTCTTAATAAAGCATTTGTTTCTTTTTAATAGTATTCAGTCATTTATAAATAATATTTACTATTCAACCATGTACACAAGGCGCCAAAAGTGAGTAAACACCACCGAAATAATTCGTTTACTTAGGATAACGAGAAAAGAAAAAAAATGAGAATAGTCGAATAAATTTCCAAAAATAAAAACGTTTATTTATTACTTATAAAATGTTAAAACAAAAACAACAATTCACAACAAAAATTTTTTTATACTTAAGAACAAAACTGTTTTATACATAAGAACAAAAGTGTTGACTCACTTATGGCGCTCAGTGTATGCATACTTTGTGACTCATAAACGTTCGAAAATCTTAAAATGGTCGAAACAGAAACTTAAAAAATTGTCTTTAAATCCAAAAGAAATGAGAATACGTTGAAAATATTAAAATGGCAAAAACAGAAGCTTAAAAATATCCCTTTAAGCCCAAAGTAATGATAATAAGCGGCACATGCAACAAACAAATGTATTTTCCAGAAAGTCTACCACGTTTTAATACTTTTTTAAAGAGAAGAAATCATCAAAATACTTCTCATTCGACTTTAACTTCTTAAAACACCTCAACACATCGAACTTAGTCTAATGCTACCGACATTAAGCAATTTAACATCGCATTAATCATTTTACAATAAACGTACTAACTCTGTAGTATGGGAATCTCTTCGCAATTCTTTAAAAACTAACCTTACATACATAGCTATCCTACCCTACATTGCCTGTAAGCCTCACTTTAGATTTATATTTTCTCTACGCCAACTTCTGAACCAATTTTTTCTTTCAAAAATACTTTACGAATTTGAATATCTCCGGGACTCAAAGAACTTATGTCTGGTAGTTTGTATATAACACTCACAAAGCGGGCCGAATGGAATATTACAGAGTCCAACAACATATAAATATTGCCCTACTGTTCATACACAGACAGACCGCACTCGCTCGAAGAAAGAAATCCCACTTAGGCCAGATTTTAGACCCACAATTAATTTCAGCGGGGGACCAACCATTCCCTACAGAAAACCATCTCGATTCCCAAATAAATCATGTTATTGCAACAATCTTTATATTTGAGAGCTCGGTCAACAATGTTATAAAATGAGAGATAAGAAACCTCCGCCTTTTCATGGCAAGAGCAGGCGCTGACACATGAGGTGAAAGACAATCTATTCCTCCTCCTAAGACTTACAGCTTTTGCAGAAGCCTTTAGTTGGTATGCCAAATCTTTTGGCATGCCTAACAAAAGGACAATGGCCCATAAGGATCGCCATTATGTAATGGATGGCCATACGATTTAAGGACAGAAGTGAGTCAGTCCTCTTTTTGTTCATACGTGTCCAGCAGAGTATGGTAATATTTGTAAACCAAAATTACCATGAAAAGTTTCTCAAAAAAAATCTGTCGTTCAGAGTCGACTTTAAACTGTAGGTCCCGCTACTCATGTATAAAATTAGCACACACAACATAAGTGGTGTGAGAAATTATGTCCATAATCCTGACTGAAGGGTTGTAATGACCAATTATGAATTATGTATGTATTTATGTATGTAATGGGAATATCTCTACCCTGTAGCATATCGGAGATTGCTAGCTTCGTACCAGCACTGGAAAGCTTACTTACAATGGAATTTCCTATCCTTGAGTCAGGGAGTACATATAAGAGTAACCTTTGAGTTAACATGAATTTCCCTGAGAAATCCTAGGCATACATGGGCAAGGACGGATTTTGAAACTATATTCGTTAGGGACTTCATTGCAGCCTGGATATCCGAGTAAATCCAAGATTTTCTGGGAAAATCCTGCCACCCAACAAGCATTGCGCCTCTGTCAAAATTGTCAAAATTGTCTGCATGGAAAATGTTTAATGCCAGACGCCTAAATAAATATACCACAACCACCCTGTCAAGTATCATTAAACCATCAGTTTAAGCCTCAAGGGTCCCACTAAGAAATGGGTCGCTAAGAAAGAATTTTGAAAACATTTTGTGAAGCAACAGACTACCGAACACAGAATAGAATTTGAAGTTTTAAGGAGGAGAAGGTGATGTTCATGGGTTTGGAGGAGTCACTGATTTGTTAACGTTAATTCCGATTTTTTTATAGTCTGAAATTAAATGCAGTGAACGAGGCAGTATGTGTTTTGATCACGGCCAGACGAGCCACAGAAGACACCCAATTTTGTTTTTAAAGCATGGAAGGTTCCTGGAAAGAATAATTTCACCTTTTAGTGCCATCAACACCTTCCCAAGACTAAGGGCTATTTGGCAGCGCTTAACTTTATTTGTGAGGTTACGCCAAAGAGGAGGTTTATGGGTGGTATCTCCAATCTGCAAACCAACAAATTTACAAAGATGTTGCTGAGAAAACTGTTGTGACGAAAACTATCTCAAACGGACCGACTTGATGCCACAATTTCAATTATTTCGTTTCTTTCCTTTTAAACTTTTTTCTACATCAATCGAACGCCAAGAATATAATTCCACACAACGTTTGCTTGATTGCGTATGAGGAATGATCCTTTCTGGTAGCAGTGCTTGTAATATGTCTTAAACTTACCTTGTCTAACTTCCAAACGATAACACTGTTTGCTATGCTTTAATATTTTATCATTTACTTTAATTTATTTATTCCATAAGGAGCTAATATCCATAATAAGGATAATTAGGATATCCATAGTAGTCACCATAGTAATCGTAAGCCGGATAATCATAGTAGCCAGGATAGTAACGATGTGGCAGGAAAAATGATTCAGCTTGCCAAAATAGGCTCAATAATAAGAAGACAAGTGCCAGGAAATATTTCATTTTACTGTGAGTTGGCGTTTCTCAAACAACTTAAAAGAGTGTTTTAGTTTAAGTAACTAAAATTATTTCTAATTCAACCTTCACTTAAGTATTCAGAATTTCTGGCAAAATTTATTTGAAATAAAACAACTGTTCGAACTGTAAGGGGGCAGGTAAACCCCTTTAAGGGGTTGTAATGACCAATTAAGTATGAAAGCAAGCAACTGTTCAAATAAAATAACGGTTCTCTGTATACATGTAAACAATAATATTTACAGAGTGACGTTATCTGACAAATGCAAGTGTTTTGGAAGCCTATGCAGTTGTCAATATGGTTTGAATTCGAAGGAAAAAGCTTTTTTTCGATTTTATTTGTTCATTTACTCTTACAAACAGTTGGAAAATTATTCCATTGGAAATATTATTCCATTATTCCATTATGAATAATTCCAATGGAAATACTTTTTCAAACGGCAAGTTTGTAGAGTCAATCGCTGTCAAAAAATATTACAGCGTTGCTGTAATTAACAGCAGCTGGCTTGTGACATTTTGCTTAAATTGTAAACGAGCTTTTAAAGCTTGTATGTGAAATAATTTAATAACAAAACAAGAACTTTTTGCTGGGTACTAAAGACTGATTTACTCTGTAATAATGTTTTCGATTTTGTTTATAGCAACTGTTAACCAAAAAAACCCCTTATATCTGTAAAATATAGAGTGCTGCCAAGTTCAGCTCTACTTTTCAAAAACGTTAATATTTTTAAAAGGTCCTTTCCATCATGATACAGTGCCGTATACAAGTATTAGAATGAGTGGCATTTATATTCACATATAAACATATAAATATTTCCCTTCTGTTCATACACAGACAGACCGGACCCGCTCGAAGAAATAAATCGCACTTAGGCCAGATTTTAGACCCACAATTAATTTCAACTAGAGACCAACCATTCCCTAGAGAAAATCATTCCGATTCCAAAATAAATCGTGCTATTGCAGCAATTTTTATATTAGAGAGCTCGAACAACAATGTCACAAAATGAGTGATAAGAAACCTCCGCCTTTCTACGACAAAAGCTGGCGCTGACACATGAGGAGAATGACAATCTCTTTCATCTCCTCAGACATACAGCTTTTGCAGAAGTTATTGGTTGGTATGCCAAATCTTTTGGCATGCCTAACAAAAGGACAATGGCCCATAAGGATCGCCATTGTATAATGAATGGCCAGCCAATTTAAGGATAGAAGTGAGTCAGTCCTTTTCTTGTCCATACGTGTCCAGCAGAGTCTAGCAATATTACACATACCATCCTGCTGCCAACGAGACTCAGCCTCTAAATTAACCGAGGTAATGGGAATAGTCGCTTTCCTCTTCAAAAACGCTGATTTTTTTTAAAAGCTACACACAGGGTACACTGCTGTATATATGTAAGTATTAGAATAAATGGCATTTATAATCACTATTTTCGTGTTGACGCATTAAAACACTTCGACCAAATGATCCTCAATCCTGTTGCCTAACTATGGGTAACTCCTTTCCTATTACTGGAAATCTTTTAGATTATGCAGTGAATTGTCATATTCGTCTTAAAACAATCTCTATCCTGTGCTAACATTTCTTTGGTTTAAAATATCCGGAAAGAAATTTTTACTGTGTTTGGATAATTTGCTATAAGACTCAAATAAATTTTCACCACAATTACCATGCAAATGTTTAAAAATGTTAAAAGCGCCGAGGTCTAGAAGGTAGTGTGTTGGCTTATTAGACGCAAGGACTTGGTTCAAAACACCACCCCAGGTCAGGCATGTCCAACTAAACGAAATATGAACAAATATTTCTTCGGCGACTTCCCTTCAGCAGATTTCTGGCAAAAGCTCTTAGAGTAAATAAAGTTGCTTTGAAAAAGAGTCTCAAAAATCAGTCGTTCGGAGTCGACTTTAATCTGTACTACCCGCCACTCATGTAAGAAATTAACATACACAACATATGTGGTGTGAGAAACTAAGTCGTAATTATGACTGAAAGAGCCATTAAAGAGAGGCATTAAAATACTTCGACTAAACGATTCTCTATCCTGTTGCCCTGACGATCAGTACGATACTAACTTAGAGTAACTTCTCTCCTAGTACTGGAAAGCACTTAGATTCTGCTCTTAATTTTCCTAGTAGCCTTAAAACAATGCCTGTGCTGTACAAATATTTCTTGGGTTTAAAATATCCAGAAAGAAAATAGTTTACTGTGCTTAAACTACTTCTGAATAGTTTGCTATAAGACTTAAATCTCTGGCGACTGTAATTACCATGTAACTGTTTAAATAGTCTCTATGCCGGCTGGACTTAGAAGAGTCTTCTCATCTCTCAATCGTCACTTAAGTCAATGTACTCGTCCACAATTGTCTTCCCATTAAATGGAAACGTTATGGTTCCCTACATAACATACATAATTGGTCATTGCAACCCTTTAGTCAGGATTACGACCTAGTTTCTCACACCACTTATGTTGTGTTCGTTAATTTTATACATGAGAGGTGCGACCTACAGTTTAAAGACGACAACGAATGACAGATTTTTGGCCAAATTTTCATGGCAATTTCATCTGCTGAGAGGAAGTCGTCGAAGAAATATATTTCCATATTTCGTTTTGATTTCTGACCTGGGGTTTGATCCGTGTCCTAAGGTGTAATAAGTCAATACACTACGTACTAGACTACGGGACGAATCTAAAATACCCAAAAAGAAAACAGACCATTGTGCTCATAGTTTGGATAAACTGATGCAAACTCATAGCAGTTGCCATTATAATTATCCTGCAAATGTTTGGATAGTCGCAATCCCATCTAGACTATCAGGGCCTGCACATCTCAAACGATCCAGCATGTGAAACTAACTAATCGGTGGACCGGAATCTGGCAATGTGGTCATGATAATATAAGTCACCCTTTGCTAATTGTTATCCAGTTTGAGGTTAATTGTCTTCCAAAGGGAGTCCTTTATCAGGCATACTTGGATCAATATATGTTCAAGCATTACTGCACGTTATTACAAGTAATGTAATGGGATCCCTTTTTCAACGTATTAAGTATATATATTTGGTTTTCAGGACAGCTTTCAGAACAGGTTCAAATTTAGTCCAAGAGAAATGTGTGAAGTCGCCGTGGTCTAGTAGGTAGTGTGTCGGCTTATTAGATGTGAGGCCTCGGTTCAAACTCCAGGTCAGGCATCTCCACCTAAATAAAATATGAAAAATATTTCTTCGGCGACTTTCTCTCACAGATTTCTGGCAAAAACTCTGAGAGTAAAAACAAATTGCCATGAGAAGTTTCTCAAAAGTCTGTCGTTCAGAGTCGACTTTAAACTCTAGGTCCCACCACTCATGTATAAAAATTAACACACACAACATAAGTGGTGTGAGAAACTAGGTCGTAATACTGACTAAAGGGTTGTAACTACCAATTATGTATGTATGAAATGTGCTTCATTATTGAATTTAAGATCTGCTTCACACTATATAAAAAACTGTCCGTGTATACTTCCTAATAAAGAGTACTATTTTCGTTGTCTCGGATTTACACCTACCTCACTAAAAAATTTTCACTCTCTAACCCAATCCAGTACTATTCTTCTTTCCTGAAATTATAAGAACAATCTACATAGCAGGGGAGAAAGCAATCTAACTTGTAGTGTTTCCCTTCCTTTCCAAAATTAGTCGAATTTTTCGTCATAACTTTGGCCTGCAGCCGTATAAAACTCAATTGTCACGGCAACTGAAGATAAAAAACATAGACTTATGCCTCGATTTCTAGATAAATGGGTACGTGACGAAACGAAAGTATCGAATTTGGGGCGATGCCAATCCACATGAGATCCAAGAAAGACTAATCCCTTTGGAAAAATTCAATGTATGGTATGGGTTTTGTTCTGATGATCTAGACACTCGTTAATCTGTCTAATTCCTGTGTAATTCCTCTGCTTTGTCATTCTCCCTTTCCTACTTTCTCTCCTTTTTCCTTAAATATTATCCTCTCTCCTTTAGGACGGTGTGCAATGGGTCAACTGGACCTGCGGGTACTGCACTTGTCTCAATTGGAAAGTACACGTCCTCTAATCTAAACCTAAACCGAATGACATGTGATTTCAACAAGACTTCGCTACGCTTTACGCTATTCTTGGCATACTGGATATACTGTACGAGCTATTTCAGGGTATGGTCATCTCAACTGATCACCGAGATCGCTCGATTTATCTCTATGGGACTTTTTCTTGTGGGATTTTCTAATAAGCGACAAACCATAGTGGTCTTAAAAGCCAATACAAGTCATGCCTTCGGCGAAATTCAGCCAGGCATATGTGCCAGAGTGGAGTAAAATTTTACATTACGTGTGAGCTTCACCCTGAGTAGCCATGGTGGACATTTGAACGATGTTATAGGCCACACGTACATATATGCATAATTGGTCATTACAATCCCTCAGTCAGGATTAGGACCTAGCTTCTAGGCGGTATGCCTATGTTGTGTGTGTTAATTTTATACACGAGTGGCGGGACTTACAATTTAAAGACGTCTCCGTACGACAGATTTTTTGAGAAACTTTTTATGGCAATTTTATTTAATCTCAGAGTTATTGCCGAGAATCTGCTGAGAGGAAGTTGCAGAAGAAATATTTTCTAATAGTTTTGTTTTGATGTCTGACCTGGAATTTGAAACGTGGCCTTACATCTAATAAGCCAACACACTAACTACTAGTCTACGGTGACTTTACTTAAATAACACAATAGAAATTGCATTGCATTTGAATATCCCAACGAAAACTCTGTAAGTATAAACATGTAGTCTGGTGTAAGTAAATCAGACCTCACCATCCTTATCATCCTACTCCTTCACTCACACGTCTACTCATAAATTATTTTTAATTTCTGTTTGACTGCCATCCACCAGTTGCAACATTTCGTTGTCTATTTAAGAGCTTAACACACAACTATTTTACTCTCTTTTAATTTTTCTCTCTTAAAAGCAAAGAGAAAATATGGGGAAATTTTCTTACAGAAAAAAAAACGAGTAACAAACACATGTTTTCCACATTTGTTTGTCGTACACATTCTGATACTATAGAGTTGAGGTAAAGAAAAGTAAAAGTTTTGTTCGTGTGTCTGTTTCTATTTTTCTCTTCTGTTTTTCGTAAAAGAAAATTTTTGTTGCAGTTGTTGTTGTCGTTGTTTTTGTTGTATTCTAATTATGAAAACAAGGACATTGTCAATTTGTTTCTAATGGTAGGAAGGAAGGAAGGATGAATGGATGGCTAGATGGCTGGCTGAATGGCTAAATGGCTGGCTGGGTGACTGGTTAGTTGGTTGGCTGGTTGGTTAGTTGGATGGTTGAATGGTTGGATGGAAAAAGGTAGAAAAGAAAGAGTGGATGTAATTTAAAAAAGTTTTGTTATTGTTTTTCTTGTTGTTTGCAGAGTGTTATACATTAAAAAAGGAAAATTTGCAAATAAATATCAATTAAATTTAATCGAGTATCTGTTTGACAGCAGTTATTGTTGTTGTTGTTAAATATTTGAATAGAAATAATTTTTAAAATTAAAATAATTAAGTTGTAAAACTAGAAAATGCATGTTGTTGCAATTATATGCGATTAGTTACACTCTAATATATTAATTATACCACATGCGAGGTATGTTCGTAAATTAAAAGGACAATATCAATGATACATTTGTTTTAGGTTGCTAGAACAATCAAATAATATTGAATAGTATGTAGATAAGGCATCTAAAAACCAGAACTCTTTTAACCAGGAATACCAGAGAGAAGGTAGCGTATAAAAACTTATAACAGTTATTTAGGGACTGTAGGGCCATGCTCATTGTTGTATTATAAGCTTGAATACAATTACAGTGAGCGACGAAAGAAATTGTACATTATAAAACCCTAATAAATTAACGTTATTGAAACCAAAAAAAGAAAAATACAAAAAATTTTCCTTAAGTGGTAAAGTTGAGTTTGGTGATTGTTAGAATTTTATCCATAGTGTACAGTTTTTTTTTGACGCTCACTGTAGCAACAATTGTTAGTGTACTAACGTCCAACAGGAACCTCTGAACTTTCACAGTCATAACGGTTATCTTTTTGAAGCTACATCTGCACAAATTCATTGTCATTCATTAAGTCTATTTTGCTAAATCACGATCGACGAATATAGCATTCAATAGGACGTGTAAATAACATTTTGTATCTCTAGCAATGAAGTCGAGTTCGGGATGAGCTAACAAAAGTGTCGAAATTGGAAAAATTCACTGCTTGGTGTGGATTGTGGTTTGGAAACGTCATCAGCTTATATTTCTTTAAAAACAACAACATGCGTGAAAACAACACATTATACATTCTACGTGTCACACATGTCATTCATGTCACATTGTATGTTGGAGCATGGCTTGATGAGGCAGGTTTGACACTTGCTGGACATAAAACGGAGGCCGTCTTAATAAGTGGCCGGAAGATAGTGGAGAAGGTTGATCTTCAAGGAACACGCGAAATACATCGACGACATGTAACACAAGGAGCACTGGCGTTGATGATGCCAAATATGGGAGGACCAGGTCCATTCAAGAGGAGGATAATATCGAGGGTTGTAACGTCGATAATGTTACGTGCTTGCCCAATATGGTCGGAGGCACTCTCCGTAGGGACGACAAGGAGAATACTCTCCTCGGTGTATCGTCTAAGCGCGATTAGACAGATAAGTGGCTTCAGGACAGTGTCTGATGAAGCGGTATTTGTATTGGCAAAGACAATACCAATAGACGTATTGGCGGATGAGATGAGGCGGATATACTTTCGCCATCTCGAGTTTCCAGGACGAACTGCAGCTATAAAGGCGGATAAACGAAGGACTTCCATGTACAAATGGCCGTCACGATGGGAGAACGGTTTAAAAGGGAGATTGACATTTCACCTTGTCCCTGATGTAACCCTTTGGATGGAGAACAAACATTGCGAGCTGAACTACTAAGTGACCCAGTAACTGGTCATGTGTACTTCAGGAAGTACCTGCACAGATTTGGACATGATACTTCCTCTTTATGCCCAAACTGTGTAAATGAGGAGGAGGATGCGGAGCATATTCTAACATGATGCCGCAGATTTAGATGACCCGGGGAAACGAGTTTCGGACCAACTCGGCTAATGGAGGAGGTGTCGAATTCTAGGATTCTATGGAGCCAATACAGTCAGAGAATGGCTGAAGTTATAATAGAACTCCGAAGGCTGGGTGAACGGAGGCGAAATTTAAATTTATCTTAGTGTGACGAAGCTTTAAAGCTAACTAGCCCTCTGCGAAGTAATACCTTACGGCAGTCCCGCAGAGGGAGAGTGGTTTAAGTGTGTAGGGGTTAGGTTTAGATGATTCCCACCTCCGGCCTAAACAACAACAAAAAAAATATAGGAGCCAACAGAGTCCAATCACAGCTTAGTTTAGATCTTAGACTTGCTATGCCATCGATCGATGTTTTTTTAAGAACAATGTTGGTAAGACCATTACTGTAAATACTGTAGGCCAATGACTGCCAACTTCTTTTGACTGCAATAGGTTGTCGTGTGTTCAACACGACAGCACTACGTACCATACAGCTCTCACGACATTGGATATTCTGCACGAGCGATTTGTGGTCATATTCATCTCAAGTGGAGGTAACGTCAACTAGCCACGGCGGCACTGTCCTGGTGTTAGCAACTCATGATGACTTATCAAATCCTTACTGAATAGAAATGTTGCTTTTAATAAGTTTTTAAATTTTTTTCTTTATGTTACTTGTTGTCATTTTATGTTTACGTTATCTGTTCTAGTTTTATTCAGGAAAACTGTAGTTTTAAAAAATTTCTTAAAATCTGTCGTTCGGAGTCGGCTTTAAACTGCAGATCGCGCCATTTATGTTTAAAATTAACGCACACAACATAAGTGGTGTGAGAAGCTAGGTTGTAATTCTGTCTGAAGCGTTGTAATAATCATGTATGTATGTATGTACGTGGCTTTAAATTAAATAATTTCGAAGCGAAATAGTTTTTTAAAAATTATTTCGAATAAAAATTGTGTTTCTTATCAAACAATAGGATTTTATTGAAGATTTCCGTAAAAGTCAGTTTGTGTTTCTGCTTTAAAACCTGCTTACGGTGAAACACCAGTACGTATGATTAATTTCAATTAAATATTCAAATTAATCATACGCCAGCATATCCTTAATAATATAAACAAACAAAGAAAAGCCAATTGGGCCAACTGTGCATATAATAAAGAAAATGGCAAAATGAAAATGAAAATGAGGAAAATAAGGTAAACGAAAAACTTTTCTTTTTTTTACGTTGAATTTCATACATATTTTAAAATTTTCACTTCATTAAGACCACCAAAAAGGCGAAAATACTTCTTCAACTTAAGCGGCATGCGGCTAACGCACAATTAAATGCAAGTCTTTATGGAATTGGCAAAAGGGGCCAAAGGAATGTTGATGGTTTATATATGTATATATTGTGTGATGCATTGTTTGAGTCTTTCTCTGGCATACATATGGCTGGCACATCATATGGCATGATTGATATTTTCTTAAGAAATTTAAAAGAATTTTTCTGTCGGGTTTTATTTGTTGTCATTAAACCGGTGCATTGGGAGCTAAATTAAAAGCTTTTTAATGGCAATTTTAAATGAAGAACGTGTGTCATTTGTTAGCCACAACAATTCTTTAATAGAAGAAGCATAACAAGAGCTTAAATTTCTTATCAATTTCTTGTTATTTTTGTGAAAATTCAAAAAAGACCACAATTTTTAGCAACAGGTTAATTAAGCTGTGGAGAGTTTTTGTAATTTAAATCACTTGTTCAAACCACAGCATATGAAACAACACATACAGTGCTGCATAAGGATATAGAATACGGCCACATACATATGTACGTTCACATATATGCATTGAAACTCATTTGGATAGGCTTGGAAAAATTAAAAACGAAAACAACTCTTTAGAGTTTAAAAACAAGGAGAAATCTGCTAAAGGGCCTTTTACATAAAACCGTATGTCTAAGCAGAAGACATAATAAATTGATTTGAAATGTATTAGCCTTTAAAAGATTCCCAATGTTATTTCTTTAATTGGATTTCCTGGTTATTTCCTAGAAAATAAAACATTTTAAAATTTCTTTATAGAAAAGCAATTGACTTATGAAAAAGAAATTTACAGCAGAAATGAAAACATTACTCTTTAATTTGTGGTCAGAGATTTTTTAATGAGTTGTGGTAATCGATAATCTGCACGCCACACACGGCACTTAATTTGCCAGGAAGTATGTTTAATATTCTGGTCTGAATCCATATGTAGTTGCCGTAGTGTAGTAGGTAGTGTGTGTGGGCCTATGAGACGTGAAGCCACAGTTCTACAGTATTTCACATTAATTTGTAGCCTTTGTTACAAAAACTAAAGAAATAGTTAAAACCACAAATTAGTCATATACGCCATGTGACGCATGTTAACGCCTATGAACGCAATATAACGCATAGTTTTTCTTTAATGGATTAAAATATTTCGATGTTTATATTATGCAATATGAAAGTCGCCGTAATCTAGTGTCGGCTTATTAGACGTGAGCCCACTGTTTAAGCCCCAGGTTAGACATCAAAACGAAAACATGGAAACGAATTTCCTCTCAGCAAATTTCTGACAATAAATAAGATTAATATGAAAACTTTTCTCAAAAGTCTGTGGTTCGGAATCGACTTTAAACTGTAGGTCCCGCCGCTCATGTATAAAATTAACACACACAACATATGTGCTGTAAGAAGCTTGGTTGAGGTCCAGACTGAAGGGTTGTAATGTCCAAATTATATATTAATGTATGTATGTATGTATACATAGGTTACTTACTACTTTATTGGTTAGTAGAACTCTCTAATCAGGATTAAAACTTAGCTTAATGTTGTGTTTATTAATTCTACCCATGACTGGCAGGACCTACAGTTTAATGTCACACGACATATTTTTTAAACATTTTATTGAACCCTACGGTCCATTGCGAGTTGGCGATGATTTTCACATCCGATCCAACAATCACCTCCTTAACGACATAGACGTTGTGTAGCGTATTAACACCCAGCGGCTGCACTGGATCGGCCATGTTGTTCGAAATGCTCCTGGCGGGACGGGTATTTCATACGGGAATTTGCGGAAGTCGTCGAAGAGGAAGGACCATTTGCGTTAGAAGGACGAAAAAGCCCTCGGTCGTCGATTGGTGTGACCAACTGTTAAGATGTGTTAAGGCAGACCGAAATCCGTTAATCGGATTGTTGTGGCCAATTAAGTAAGTAGTTTTTACCAAAAAACTGCTGTGAGAAAGTGTCTGAAACAAATATTTTTCTTTTAAGTTTCGTTTTGTTCCAGATTGTCTGCTCACCAACCTCGCCTCTCAATAAGTTCTTGACATCGGATACTGTGCAGCGTATTTTGGGTCTAGTTGAAACCACATATCATCCAAATTCAATTCTTTTGGCAAAAATTAAAGACAATGACCATCGTTCGGTACCCTGCTGCATTGACTATAATGTTGCACTTTTTATTCTGCTTAAAGAATACGATCCAATAAATTCGCCAGGAGTCAAACCACACCAAACAGTGCATTCTTCATGATTCATTTGCAGTACTTTGATTACCTCAGGCTATTCTTCATACCCAGTTAGGCAATTGCTTTGGTTATGTAACGATTGAGCAAAAAATTATCTCGCTAAGGCTAATTCCATACGTACATGGAAGAGTTTTCCCCGCAGGGTTGGTACATACTTACATACATACATAATTGGGCATAACAATCTTTTAGTCAGGGCCTAACTTCTCGCAGCACTTATGTCGTTTGTGTTGACTTTATACATGAGTTGCGGGAGCTGCAGTTTAAAGTCGACTCCGAACGAAAGATTCTGTGAGAAATTTTTCGTGAGAATTCAGAGTTTTTGCCAGAAATATGCTGAATGAAGGTCATTTTGGTGGAGATGTCTGACCTGGGGTTTAAACCGAGGCCTGATGTCTAATAAGCCAACACCGCACCTACTAGACTACGAAGACATCAGGTTCGGTATTATTAAGAGATAATGTTGAGTAGTGAGAAATTGACACGAAAGCCATAATCATAGAGACAATTAAAGTGAAGAACACATGATATCCGAAAATAGCTTTGGCCTTATGCGTAATACCTGGCCTGCTGTTGTGGTCGAATCTCTTTCAATTGAACATCAGGGTAATGTACGTGCTTTCAAATTATCACAAAGGCCCTCTCAATTGTTTTTTTTTAATCTTCTTAAGCCTTACATTACAGCTCTCTTTTTCATTTTCTCATTGAGCTCGTGATAAATTGCCTATAAATGTGAAAATACTTTCCTAACACACTTGATTTTCTGGCAAAAACCAAACTAAAACTCATTCGCACATTAATATCGTTGAAATCCTCCAAGGATTTAAACACTCTCTACTACCGGGTAACACAAGTGAAATGAGAAAAAAAAAATCCCGACGACAACAATAATAGTAACGAGAACAACAACAACAACAAATCATTGAAAAATAAGTGAAAACCGTATGCGAGGGATTGGCAATGCTGTATACACTGCCTTTTGCCATCAAACAATACAATTCAAGCAAGTAGCGTTGTCGTCGTTGTCTAATGCTAATTCATTGCACACACGCTAAATTGATGGCAATAAACAGTAGGCTTGTAAAATCGCAACAACAACAACAACTGTAACAACTATTACAAAACTTTAACAATAAAATAACAACAACAATACAACTTGCAATGGCATCACATGTGTACGTATATCGGCAGCTGGAGTGGTAGAAGCAGCATCACAATTGTTCCCATAGTCCAACTCGTCATCGTTTCCATCGTGATCAGAATAACAAGCATGAAAATTGGCATTGTTTGTCTATGTATTTTGGGTTGCAATATTTTGTTGCAAGGAATACATAATGCTATGCAAATACAAAAAAAAAATCCAAAAAAAAATATTAGAATATAAACTTATACACCCACAAATACAAATGTATGCATGTGCCGAGGGAAAAAAACCCAGCAATAAACTGAACGTTGTTGTAAGTTCACATGTTCTCATGTTCACATTAAAACATGTTCTGGAATTTTTTAATAGAAATTTCAATTGTTTGCTGGGTTATGCTTACATGTTTACTTACATGAGTAGTCAGTCATAAGCAAGTGCCTTTGTATGTGTAATTGCGTCAATGGTTGTGGTTTTGTATGGCCTTTGGAAAAATTTGCGGCTACTTATGGTTTCTCAACAATTTCCCTCCTTTTTTTCTTGTCAAATCTCTTGCATTTGTCCCTGAACAGAAACGATCATTTAACCTTAAAGCATGGCTAACAGAAAGGAAACATACAGGTTTGTAACAAAACATCAATTCATTTCTATTTAAAAGCTTTAATTGGAAAAATTGTATGAATATGTTATATTGTGTAAACAGCTTGGTAAAGTCATTAAATGCTACGTTTCAAAGAATTTATTTTTTAAAATTAAACGCGATAAAATTAAGCACGAAGTACTTTTCCAATAAAATCGAAGAAATCTTCTGATTTCCAAAACTAAAAGAAATTAAAATATCGGGTCCTTTATTAAATGCTTACTATTTTTAAATTTAAATAAACAGAGTGCATATAGGATTTTATCGAAATTTTTTATTGGTTTAAAAGACTTACTGATTCCATTAAATATGGAATGTAACGTCGTTCAAATGTCCATCATGGCTTCTGTGATTTAATTATATACAAAATGTTTTACATGACTTTATTATGTATTAGTAGTAGTTTAGTGCATAAATTAAGCTAATTTTGACATATGGCATGTTAGGTTAGATCGAAGTGAAGCTTCGATTACCAAAGCTCACTTGAGCACGCATAGAGGCTCGTTGTGACGCCACAGGTAAGCGCAGTCCCTGTTCTGACCGTCTTTCACCAAACTATCGAAGAAGTTAGTTAGCGCACGACTTGCATACCGATGACAAGCGTTAGGTTGGATATGCGAACCACTATGGCGTAAAAAACCCCCAAAAACGCCTAACGTAGTCAAATCTCATGATATTGGTGGCTGGTTTAGATCACCCAAATAGGTCACGCAGAATATTCAATGTGACTTTAGTTGTGTGGTATATAGCGCCGTCGGGGTTTCCAGATTATTTAATTTAGGTCACAAGAAGTTGGTAATCATCGACCATTGACCGTAATAGCTTGACTAACGATGTACCTAAAGATTTATGGACCGATCGTCTGTGTGCATTGAATGACCTTTGAAATTATGGGGATCGTCTCAAATTCGATTTGAGATTCATTTATTTGTTGATTCATTTATCAGTACTTTCAGATATGGCCCTTATTGCTGAAGATGACTTTTCAATAAAAATTGGGGTCAGTTGCCAACTGTTCCAAAGCACATGCAGCAAATACACTTCGCTGTTTATGGTCATCAATAGCAATTTGGCAAAACAAACGGAATAAATGAAAACTAATTTGATATCACACATATTATGTGTGTTAATTGAATCCATAAATTACGCGACCTAAAAAGATGACAAGGAAAAGGGGAGAAAAGAAAAGTCATAGAGATTTTACCAGAAGGCTGGTAGGAAAAAGTCGTCGAAGAATTATTTTTTTCAAATTTCGTTTTGTTCCTGCTCTCTGAGCTGGAGTTTGGTCGTGTCTAATAAGCCATCCCCCTGCCTAATAGGCTACGACGACTTTAGATTAAGAGAAACGACTTTAAATTTGAGAAACAGTTTTGGATAGTACAACCTCTATAGCTTGTATCAACCACATCTAATAATCCTACAATGACAGTAGCACAATCATTGAAAGACATTCAACACTGAAACAAAAATTCTATACACCTGCCTTAACATGAGGGATTGTTCTACGGAATATAAGACATATTATACGGAGACTATACATAACATACGGTCCTAACTGCTCTAGAAGCTAGACATTATAACGTTTGATCGGCAAGAGACACAAATTTTGGTTCTCCGCAGTAGGAATTGAAATAAACTCCCGGAAGACAAAAGCAATTAACCCAGCACATATAGCACCCAGACATTATAAGTAGGTCTGCAAGAACCTTTTAAGACAAAAGGATTGTCATCTGTCTAGCCTGTTAGATTTAAAAACTCCAAATCTGCAGTGTCAAAGGCCTCTAGTTAAAACTGAGGCCAATCTAGATCCTTTCTTGAATCTTCGACAAAACCAGACACAAACCAATCAGAATCCAATTAAAATCGTTATTCGTTGGAGAAAGACGAGGCAGATTGGGTATGTTGTGGCCAGACCATTGTTTAGCAATGTAGAAGTCTAGTAGGTCTAGTAGTGCAGTGGCTTATTTGACGTGAGGCCAAGGATCAAACCCCAGGTCAAACATCTCCAACAAACCGAAATATGAAAAAATATTTCTCCGGCGACATCCTCTCAGCAGATTTCTAGCAAAAACTCTCAGAGTAAATAAAGTTTTTCAAAGATCTGTCGATCGGAGTCAACTATAAACTGTAGTTCCTGCCACTCATGTATAAAATTAAATGACACAACATAAGGGGTATGAAAAGCTATGTTGTAATCTTGATTAAAGGATTGTAATGAGCAATTATGTATGTATCTATGTAGTGATCAACATAAACGGGTCTGTAAATGCCTGATACCCTAAGATAGCCGTCAGAGATGATGCCCAAGCTACATATAACCTATAGAGCCGAAAGTACAGGCAGTGGAGATAAGTAAATTGTTATATTTTCACTCGTTTACAGGCATATATACTGGATGCGGAATTGTCTGACGGGATACTTAATATATCAACCGCCTCTAATTGAATCATTCTGATACCAGAAAGACTTTCTTTGTCAAATGAATACTTACCCTACGGGTATTTGTTGTTACACGAAGGGCACTAAACATAGACATTTGCCAGGACTAAGCCCCTATACAGATTAATTAGAAGTTATACTCGGCTCTGCCAAATTTTAGTATACTTTTACAAGCTTTTAAAGCCCATGGACCCAATATTTTAGGGAAGACAGGTTGGTACCCCTTAATGGTGATCGCACAACAAGAAAACTTAACGATTTCAATCAGTTCAATTGCTTTCCGATTATTTAATTTTTCAACAAAACTATGACACAAAAAACTTGAAAGTTTTTTTCTGTTTTTTAAATATTTGGAAAAGTTTTTAGAATTTTGTTTTAATATGTTATTTAACAAAAACTAAAAGAGAGATATGAGAAGAAAAAAACTATTGAAATTTTAACCCGAACACAACACCAAAAAAAGTTACCAGAATCATACAATTCCTCTGAGTTTAGGTGTCAATTTAAAAGTTTTATCGTCACTTAACCAACGAACAACAGTTTTTGGTCAAAATATTTCGAAATGAAATCTATGGAATTTTGTTGTTGTTGTTATTGTTTTTTGTTGTATTTTGTCATTTTTGTTGGCGTTTAAAATAATACTAGAAAATGAAAAAATAAAAAAAACTGTAAAAAAAAATTGAAAAAACTTTAGGGGTTTTAGTTCTTATGATAAAGGTAAGGGGAAGGTAACCGTTGGAGGGAGTATGAAATATTTTCCAATATTTTTTAAAACATGAATTTTTTTAAAATTGTTTTACAGGTTATTACATGAATTGAAGAGCTGGCTAAGAAAACTAGATGGTTTTCTTATTTTCGAAATCTCCAGGTACTCATCTATGAAGCCAAGAAATATTCTCATTTAAATTCAGTGCGATCCTGCCTTGAAATAATAACGAAAACATACTTCTCCAACAAAACCAGACTTTTTTCCTAACAGAAGAAAACGCTGACATGTCCACGAAAACCATTCTATGCTTAAGGTTTGATTAAATTTTCCTGTGAAAAGAAAGAAATATCCTCATCTAGGCTCTATCAAAGTAGTTCAGTTGTTTGTCAGTCTAGTTAAAGGGCCTAGTTTTGTTCGCTAGCTCCTCAATTATCGTCCGATACCCGTGCAATGCCTCCTCAAAGCCTATTGGCCTGAAAAACTTTAGTCTTTTATGTCGCGTCATAAAGAACAATTTCCTGTCCAGCACCCTCTATATACCCAGATGTTGCCTTTTGGAACGCATTAATAACGATGATTTCTTACCGCCACGACAATCTACACATTGAATTCGTGATGATCTGATCAAAAGGAGTTTTAGTATGGCGACCTGTCAAAAGAATGATTACTAGCCTCCAGTTATAACCGAATAGTCTGCCAAATGGCTTAAATCTCCTCCTATTGTAATTAACCAGCAAAAATGTCAATTGCCTCAAACCTATTTCATTTAAGAAAATGTTTTGCCTCACTCTAACTCCCCATTTTTCTGAGTAAACCTTACCCACAGTCTCCACAAATATATTCTGACACTGGTGCGAATGGTACGGAAGCTTGACCTCAAACGCTTATTGCTGCAAGTTCCCACATAATCTCAGACCCAGCAAACTGTAGAATTATTTCCACTTTATATCGCCTCGCCATGTGCTTGGATAGCGCGGCCTGACTGTCAGATACATACATACATACATAATTGGTCATTACAACCCTTCAGTCAGGATTACAACCTAGTTTCTCACACCACTCATGTTGTGTGTGTTAATTTCATACATGAGCAGCGGGACCTACAGTTTAAAGTCGACTCTGAACGACAGATTTTTGAGAAACTTTTCATGGCAATTTTATTTACTCTCATATGTTTTTGCCAGAAATCTGCTGAGAGGAAGTCGCCGAGAAAATACTTTTTGTATTTTGTTTTGATATCTGGCCTGGGGCTCGAACCCTGGCTTTACGTCTAATAAGCCAACACACTACCTACTAGACTACGGCGGCTTCAGATAGTATGTCAGATGGTATTTCAAAGTTGCGTTTTTTATGCTTCCTGTTCAATTTGAATTCAGCATATCTTTCGACGGCAAGGAGTTTTTCGATAATTTCCGTATATTTCGGTCTTTGCTAAAACGCTCTCACTTCTGTTCCAATAGATATTTTCGATCCATCGCTGTATCAGATAATGATTTCTCTTTTAAAGTAGTACGCAGCCTTTAGGTTTCTCCACTTTCATTTGTTTCTAAGTTTCACTGCGAAGTATTTTCTAAATTCATAGAGTCTATTGGTCCTGTTCCTAGGATATTTAAATAGGAAGCTTCCATTCACTTTATATATACGGTTACGAAGTTTCACTATGATTCCATAATCCCAACCATAGTGTCCACAAAAACTTTACTAGCAATTGAAATGAATCCAATAGAGCCTCCACCAACACGGTAGGACAGGTTTTCATTGCCTTTGTTTAGAACAACACATGCCAGTCCTTGTAGCATATACAACTCCATTTGAGCTATTTTAAAAATTTGTTCTGCGTGAAGGATGGCAACATGTGTTGTTACTGCTCTTACCATTATGGTAAATATCAAGTGCAAAATTCTTCGGTAACATCACCACTATATCCCTACAAACCTTTTCGATAGCATAATGGCATGCCTGGGTTTTCCTGAAATATTCTCTAGGTATTCCTAGATATTTTAACTCACGTTTACGTGCTATTGTCTCGATTCCTTGATGAGATATTCACATGGAACTGGAAACATGAAAGGCTCACATAGGGTACTATTGTGGTTTTGGACGAAGTTATCCTTAACCTTATTGCAGATTAATCTCATGGTATTTTTAGAATATTGTTACGAAATAGAAGCAGTGCAGTGCAGAAGCAGTTTTTATTATTCTGTTTACGTGGCTTAGGATGGGATTGTGCCAATGAGGCTAGATTAGGTTTGATAAAAAATCCAACTTTAGAACGTAGAAGGGCTGTTTTAGGGGTTTGTTTTGATTTTAATCTGGTTAAAGTTGATATCGATTCTGAGTTTTTGGTTTGTAACCTGAATTTCAGTATTCCAGCAAGATTTTCACGGCACTATCGTCTTCTTTCTATAGATTTTTATAGAACGAACTATGTATGTAATTTTGCTTTTCGTAGATTATGTAATGATTTTAACTTATATTATGATTTTAATTGTAGTGTTTGTATAAAACGTAGCTTATATGCTGGCATTAATTTGTAAATTATTATTTAAAAATTTATTTTCGTTCTTGTCATATGTAGCTCCTATTTATTGTTACTTTATTCAGCTTGTGATTGAGTTCTGTAGCTGATTTTTGTTCTCTTTGCCATTACTTTACCCTTACCCGCTACAGTCCGGACTGTAGTGTGTACGTGTCCCTATGTAATGGGGACGAGCCCTCCGCGGTCGGGTGAGGGTGGGTTAGTGTGAGGCCGGGGACGTTCGAAAAAAAGAATAAAAAAATGGATATGGTGTTACATCGTTTAACAAAAATGTTAAACAAAAGCTACAAAAATAAAAACAATGAACTTGTTTACATGATAAACAAATAAACAACATATACCAACAAGATTAGTATAAAAAAAGGGCATAAACAAGTAAACAAAAATTGCAACAAATAAACAATGTAAACAAAATGCACAAACAGTAGTGAAACAGCGGCGTTTACGTTTACAGAGATCTCGACTTTAAGATCATTCATCAGACTGTTAACGTTGGCATATAAAAGGCAAGACAAAGCAGGCAATGCAGTCAGTAAAAATTCACTCAATCTTGTGTAAAGACGTGTTGCGTGTGAAGAGAATAATCGTGGTTTGTAGATCTCCGTTATAAAAATCTGCCGAACAATTGTTAGTGTTTACGCAAAAGGGTGTACAGAAGAATAACAAACAATGTAAATTGTTGTTGTTTACATCATGTTGTGAACAGTGACACACAGAATTAAGCGAACAATAAAGAATTTTAATTAAAACTAAACACAAATTTTTTTTTGTATTTGCAATCTACGAACTCATATTTTAACTGTTTTTAAAAGTGTAAAAACGTAAAAATATAATTTCCCTTGGGCTATACTTCCCCTTTACATTTTACAATGAAACTCACAGTTCTCTATGACCTTTTTTTCTTCTTCAATTTGACAATAAAGCCATAACCATTAATAAATATCCAGCAGTAACAGAAAAAAAAACCAAAAAAAAAAAATTGGTAAAGCTTAATAACCGTTATAGTGCAACAACATCTGACTATTAAACGAACAATTTAGTTTTTATTTTCTCTCTCTCTCTCTCTCTCTTCTGCTCTCTGTGTCTAAAAATATTATAGAATTTACAGAACTTTGACAGTTGAAATTGAAAATTCTCTACATTCTACATTCTTTCTCTGTATTTTGCATTTGTATACGTATGCGAGTAATAAAATATACACAATAAATTATATTTATGTGGAGATATTTTGCTGGAAAACAATTCAGTAATTCAATTGAAATTGTCTATAATTCAATTAAAACTATTAAAAAAAAATTGAAAAATAAAATAAAAAAATAAAATCCAAATTATACAGGGAAACACTTACCAAATTAAAATAAAAACATGGTAAATATGTTTCCACAGTATTTTTTTCTTTTGAATTGATTTTTTTTAGTTTTTTTTAACATTATTTATTTAATTTTGTGGTTTATGGAAATAAATAAATATTTAATATAAATGGTTAAAGGCATTAAAAAATTTATTAAAACGAATAAAAATAAATAAACTTTATGGAGAAAATAATTTAATTAATTCCTTATGAATTAAGCTGCAGAAGAGACTTTTAGTTGCCGATAGGCATAACGATTCTTAACAAAGTGGTCGGCAGCTGCTGTCAATGATAACAACCTAGATTATGGTCATTACAACCCTTTAGTCAGGATTACAACCGAGCTTTTCTCGTCGCTTATATTATATGTGGTAATTTTATACATTATTGGCCGGACGTGCAGTTTAAAATCCACTTCGAAAGACATATTTTTGAGAAACTTGTCATTGTAATTTTATTTATTCCCTGATTTTTTGGCTAAAGTATACCAAAAGGAACCCACTGAAGAAATATTTTTTATATTTGTTTTGTTGGAGATGTCTGACGTGGAGTTTGAACTGTGGCCTCATATCTAAAAAGCAAACAAAAGCTAACGACAGATGTTTGAGAAACTTTTCTTGGCATATTTTATTTACCCTCAGAGTGTTTGTCAGAAATCTGAGAACAAGTCACTGAAAAAATATTTGTTATATTTCGTTTTGTTGGAGATATCTGACCAGGTCTCACACTACATACTGGACTGCAGCGACTTCAAACAGATTAGCTTCTTAAAAAACCATAAGTTATTTATCATTATCATCTTAAGGGGGTTCAACCAAAACCCACGATGTTAATTGTAAGTAAAAGAAGAAGCTTTCGTAGACTTATTTTAATATGTTGTTATGATGGAAGAATTTACGATAATTATGTGTGTAACAAAATGTCGACTAAATGCTCGAAATGGCTTTGTTGGTATACCTTTCTCCGATGATCCATATTTTCAATGACACTGAAAGATAACTGAAGTTCTATGCAGTTAGTATGTCGAAAGATCTAATCATTCTTAAACTCTTGAATTCTTCTTGTATTATTGACGTATATTTTTTCTTATAAATATCACCAAGAAAGGAAGTTCAATGGTGTCACATCATCATTTCGGCTTATTAACATCATCACCGCGTGACACAACACATAAGAGCTATCACTTTGAAGGTTGTCTGGCAAATGGCACTACATATTACATATCATTCAGATCCATATCCTTAATTCCTGCCCACAAGAAGTCCGTCATCATCTCTCGATATTGAACACAATTCACAGTAAATACATTGCCGATCTCCACCCCATAAATAGCAGCAAACAGGCACCCTTTATCGGCTTTTCAACAATCACTCCTGGATTCTCATTTGCCCAAATTCCGCAAATCTGCTTGTTAACAATTGCACTGAAATGAAGGTGAGCCTTGTCGCTGGAGATTAATTTCTTTGTAAGTTCACAATTCACTTCTGTCTTCTTCATATTCTGTTCGTCGTATTGACGATGCTTGAAATGATCCATCGGCTTCAGCTTGCTATATGAGGTCATACGTAACACATACAAAATTGGCCATTACATCCCTTCAGTCAGACCTATCTTCTCGCTCTATTTATGTTGTGTGGGTTAATTTTATACATGAGCAGCGGGACCTATAGTTTAATGTCGAATCAGAACAACAGATTTTTGAAATACTTTCCATGGTAGTTTTTATTTACTCTCACAGTTTTTGCCAGAAATCTACTGAGAGTAAGTCGCTGAAAAAATAATTTTTCTAGATGTCTGACATGGGGTTTGACCCGTGGCCTTACATCTTATGAACTAACACACTACCTACTAGACTACCGCGATTTCATAAGAAATTCACAATCCACTTCAGTCTATTCAACCAACCATTTGGCGTATTGACAACGAATCAACTTGCTATATGCGGTCAAGTGACCTTTAATTTTAACAAAACTGCTACTCTATCATGTAATATTCTAGATGGCAAACAACAACTGCTGCTGCCTTTAAGGCAGACACATACATGTCTAAGCTCTTCAGGCAAAATTACGACCTAGCATTTCACACCACTTATGTTGTGTGCGTTAATTTTATACATGAGTGGCGGAACCTAGGTTTTAGAGTCGACACCGTACGGCAGATTTTGGAGAACTTCGATCGGACTTTTCATGCCAATATTATTTACTCTCAGAGTTTTTGGCAGAAGACTGTTGAGAGGAAATCGCCGAAGAAATATCTTTTCATATTTTGTTTCGTTCGAGATGTTTGTTCTGGGTTTTGAACCATGGCCTCGCGTCTAATAATAATAATCTAACACATTACGAATTAGAATTAATATGTTCATATATAACAAATGAAGATATATAGTTCCATCGTTTCACTCCAGAATCGAAGAAATCGTCTTCTGAATGTGCTGCACGCAGTGAATCGATTCCAATCGGTTGTCTAGATTATGATGCCAAATTGTAGAATGCGTTTGTTACAATATTCATTTTAAGCTTTCCGAACCAAATATTACCTCAATGGCTACATTCGTTGCACAAAGCAGGCATGTCTCATTAAAACATATTCCTAAGGCCTACTTATTACACTCCAGATTCTGTTGCTGTTCATACATATATAACCAAACTGAAAACAAAAAATTGCCGTGCTTTATAGCATACATTGCCTAAAATTTTCTGTAGTACAGTGTAAATCGCATTTAACTCTGCGATTTAATGTTCAATTGTAATTTTTATACCATTAACTAACATCATCAATCTTCATAGTTAAAAGCTAATTGAGTAAATGTTATTTTGTGTAACACACAGACATACATAACAAACATATACAAATACATATACATTGTATACATAACTATGTACGTGTACATGTAAATATTTGTGTAATTGTAAGTGAGAATTCATATGAGAGTATACGGATTTAATTAATCATTAACTAAATGCTGTTGTTTGAATTCTGATTGAATTGTGTTGTTGTTGTTGTAGACAACAAACAAAACATTATTGTTTTTAAATAAAAAGAAAAAAAAAATAGAACAACAACAAAACATTTATTTAAATTCCAAATGAAATGAAAAGTTCAACAAATTAATTAAAACTACCTTGAAATCATTAACATCGAAGGCGTATGAGTATTATTAATGAGTAGAGGAGGCTGATATTAATTCAATAACAAGTATACGCCAAGTGTTACTCTGTGTTAAGGTTTAATATTAAATTTGTTCTTAAAAATGTCTTCCTACAGTTGCATTGTATACATGAGTGTGGGTGTTAATAAACATGAAATAATTTTGCAATATCGATTTCCTAATCGAACAGTTATCGATTTTTGTTTGAATGCAGGAGATTTTGTTTTAAAATTTGATACGTTTGAATTAAAAAAAAATTAATTATGCTACATTTTAAGCTCTGTGGGGCCAATCTAAGTACTAATTACCGAAAATATTGTATTTATTATTGAATTGACAGGGTTTTAAAGGTTTTGAATTTCATTATCGAACCAGCATTTCACTATTTTTTCTTTTAAGTCAATTACGGTGGAAAATTGGACCCCCTTTTCGAAAACTTTTGGTGCCAGGATTTCCTATTATAAGCCGATGGGTTTACAATCTACTGCAATATCTTAAATAGGACTGATTAATAATCAAAAAACCCACGCATTTCGTCAATTAAAATATTGGCCCCAGTACAAATCAAGGCTGTCTTAAATTTGGAATATCTTTTGTTGTAAATAATGTCCTCTAAAATTGTACTCCAGCTGAATCAATACAGTACTGCCAGAAGGCCATTCTTCAGAGGAGATGGTTTCGAAGGCAGCTTAGGTTAGCTTTGACTTCATGAGTTGATGCAGAATTTTTCAGGAAAGATTATAGAATGCTTAAGTGATTTTAGAACAGCCTCCAAAACTCTTTCTTGGTAAGTTGTTGGCCGATGTTTTGATACCTAATTTGCAAAATTACAAGTTAGCTTCGCCTCTGTCATAGGAGACACCTCAACATACCGTGACTGAAGCTGGCTTTAACCGCATATATCCTATTATTTCGCTTGTTGAAATGGCAGAACTTTTTTATCATTAAACGAATTTATTCGGCCCTATATTATAGGCGAAGTCGCCGTAGTCTAATAGGTAGTGTGCTGGCTTATTAGACGTTAAGCGCAGGTTCTAATTCCAGGTCAGGCATCAAAACGAAATGTGAAAAAAAATATTTCTTCGGCGACTTTCTCTCAGCAGATTTCTGGCAAAAACTCTGAGAGTAAATAAACCCGCTTCACGTTCAAAATTAAGGCACACAACATGAGTGTGTGAGAAGCTAGGCCGAAATCCTTACAGAAGGGTATCCCATGTATGTATGTATGTATCCCATTTAGTGCGATACAGTGTTTGAAAACATCAATTCCCACGTCTTAACTAATAATTCGAAGAGGATTTCGCTGAACACTTGATTTGGTAGCCTTGCTGACTGACTAATGGCATTCGAACTGTAAGTGGATGTGCCGCCTGGTTCCGATTTTTAATATCTCTAGTTTTTTAAAACAGTTTTATGTATCGGTAGACTTACATGTGTTAATACGCCTTATTTAGTGTATTAGGCCGTGGTTCAAACCAAAATTATTCTTAGGAAAATTGCTCTGAAAAGTTTCTTAGAAATCTATCGTTCAGAGTCGACTTGAACTGTAGGTACCGCCACTAATCGTTAAAATTAATATACACAGCGTAGATGGTTTGATGAAGTCGCCGTAGTCTAGTAGGTAGTGTGTTGGCTAATTAGACGTGGTTTAAACCCCAGGTCAGACATCAAAACAAAATATGAAAAAATATTTATTCGGCGTTTTCCTGTCAGCACATTACTGGTCAAAACTCTGAGAGTAAATCAAATTGCCATGAAAAGTTTCTTAAAAATCTATCGTTCGGAGTCGACTTTAAACTGTAAGCCCCGCCACTCATGTATAAAATTAACACACACAACATGAGTGGTGTGAGAAGCTAGGCCGTAGTCCTGACTGAAGGGTTGGAATGACCAATTATGTAAATGTATGTGTAGATGGTTTGATAAACTAGGTTGCAATCCTTACCAAAGGGTTGTGAAGACCACTTAAGTAAGTACGACTAACATGTGAATGGCTCTCGTTCTTTGATCACTCCATGATGAAAACTAAAATGATTTGGAATTCTCGGAATGTTCAATGCTTCTATTAGGGGGTGAATATGTTCAATGTTGTAACATGTCCTGACTAATTATAGTGATTTTCTACATTCTTGTCCAGTTTTTTTATAACAATGTGTTCAGAAGATCCAAATGTATCATCGAATTCATGCTGTTGGTAATGAAGCACACAGGAAACTTTTCGTCACTATAATGCTTCCACTAGCGAAATTTTGCTTGAATTACAACTATAGCCCGCTGCACCATCTTAATTATAAATTTTTTCATTGGAAAAAATATCTTTTTCTATTCCTTGGTGCATGACATGTTGGTTTAGACTTAACCAAGCTGTCTCCCACTGTGAATTTTAATTAATCATGGTCAGGACTTCATTTTTTTCCATTTAATCCAAGGGGGGAGATCACATAGGCACTAGAAAGCAGGGTTTTTAAACTTTTTTAAGCTCGACATGATAAACGTTTTTCTCTTTTTGATTCTTCTTTCGTTGGAGCTTTAGCATCATAGTTTTTGTTGGGTTTTGGCTAATTTCTAATCGCTCGTTAGGGACGTGTTATTATTCAAGCAATTCTTTCATTTATAATATTCTTTTTCCTTTAGGTTATCAATTCTAAATCGTTTACTAGTAGACGCCGTAAGCCTGTAGGTAGACAAGAGCCCAAGGTTCAAATCCCAGCTCAGGCATTTTGAACAGAATGAAATATAAAAAAAAATAAATTCTTCTCAGCAGTCTTTTGGCAAAAAACTTTGAAAATAAAAAAAATTGTCAAGAAAATTTTCTGTAATCTATCGTTCAGAGTCGATTTTAAGTTTCCGCCACTTATGGATAAAATTAACACACGCAACACGGATGTTGCGAGGGGCTAGGTTGTAATCCTGACTAAAATTAATCTTTTATAAATAGAAAAAAATATTTATGAATATGGTAATAAGTTATCAATGAGTTGTCCTTTTTTTCTATTTTATTTAATTAAAATTTCAACATTAAAGTTAGCAAAAACACTTGCTTGAACAAAATATATCCCAAAACTCTAGGACTCAAAGGAATAACTGACTAAAAACAACACTGTCTGTACAAATCAAACCATATTCACTAGCAAGCTAATAATTGTTATTGCCTTGTTTATTAAACTTAATTACGGAAAAAATTTAATTTGATGAAATCAAAATGAGAACAAAAAAATTTAAGTGTAAATAAACATTTGCCTACAACTGTAGTAGAACTCCTACTGCTTTATTTCATTGCTTGGCAATCAAGCCGATGATGCATGGTTTGAAGGTTAAATAAATAAAATAAAACTGAAATGAAATAGAATAAAATAAAATGAAATAAAATAAAATGTATATAATCTAATCCTAGAAAACCACAACAAGGTTATTTTCTACTATTTTTATATTATTCCCACACCCACACCAACACCCACACATACCCATATCTAAGGGTATACCTTGGTTTCCTTTCCTTTGTTTCTATATTTACATAAAAATAAATATTTTTTTTTCATAGAAAACTAATCTTTTTTCTTTCCTTCTTTAGTCTGTTTTTTTCAGTTTTCATTTTATTTTCATTTCATTGGAGAGTATTTAGATTTGCATGTTTGTTTCTGTTTTTTTCCGGTCTTCTTTAATATCAAATGCAGGTAGTTTTGCAGTATATTTGCTTAGACTTTCGTTTTTTTCTTTCTCTTTTTTAAGAACATTTTTTAGTTTTAAAATTTAAGAGGATTTTTTTTAATGTTTAAAAGATACAGCCTGTTCTTGTTCTTTGTATGCTGTCTGTAGTCTGTGCAGGAAGGAGATTGGTTTGCAAATATGCTGTGTACATATAGATTTTTAGAGAGAGTATTTGAAAACAGTTTTTTTGTATGTCGTCTACATTGGGCATAAATAAATAAAATTTTATTTTAACAAACACACAGAAAATATATTTATTTGAACATTTTTTTAGCAACAAATATAAGTTATAAAAAGCATTTTATTTTAATAAAGTAGCATTTTTTTTTGTTTTGTTTAAACAAATATTTTATTGTCTATAATGGGTAAATATTTTTACAAATAAAAGCACAAAAATGTCAAGGAAAGTATTTAAAAAAAATAAATTTCAATAAAGTTTATACACAAAATGTTTAATTTTAAAATAAATACACAAGGGAGATAAAGATTTAAACAAAAATTCATGGTAAATACTTAAGCCATTTTTTTTAATATTCAAAGACTACGAAATCGACAGTGGATACATACAGATACAATGCTCTTTGAAGCGTATAATAGAGCCTCACTTAAATCTATTATTCAGGTTAGGTTAGATTAGGTTAGGTTTGAGGACATGTACTTGTCATTGGGACAAGTACGATACCCTCATGTCAAAATGACCCATTGTGATACTCGTACGTCTTAGAGGATAGAGAGCGTGAGAGAGGATAGTATAGAAGATATGAAAATTTGTGACGGAGAAGGGGTAGAAAAGGGAGCAAATAGTATTTAATGATATTTAATACTGAGAAGACAAAGATTTTGGTATTATTTAAACAATAAATCAGCCCATAAACCTTACAACAACATTATGAAACAAGTCACTGTTCCTTTATATACGATTAGCATGTACGTTATGATCACATGGTAATGCAGGTCATTACGTTTACATTTTTTATACAATCAATAGCTGGTGTTGAACCCCGGCATTGGTTTAGGCAGTGTGTTGGTTTATTAGACGTGGGGCCACTGTTCAAACCTCAGGTCAAATATCTCCAACAAAACGAAATATAAAAACATATTTTCTTCGGCGCCTTTCTCTCACCAGTCTTCTGGCCAAAACTCTGAGAGTAATTAAAAAATTGTATTGAAAAGTTTCTCAAAAGTTTGTCGTTCGGAGTCGTCTTTAAATTGTAGGTCTTACCACTCATGTATGAAATTATAACGCACAACATAAGTGGCGTATGAAGCTAGTTCGTAATCCTGACTAAAGGGTTGTAATGGCCAATTAAGTTGTGTATGATCATATTGTAAAGCAAGGCATTACGTTTAAATTTTTTTTATAAAACCAATACGACCCCTACATTAGTTTGGAACTAGAGAAATAGGTTAGGAGTATTAGGAAACAGTAAAAAGTAGTGTCGTAAAGAAAGTGTAAGAAGTATTAAGTGGCCGTAGTCTAAAAGGTAGTGTGTTGGGTTATTAATGTGAGGTCACGATTGAAACCCCAGTTCAGACATCTCCAACACAGGGAAATATGCAAAAATATTTCATCGGCGTCTTTCTCTCAGCAGTTTTCTCGCTACAACTCCTGAGAGTAAACTAAAATTGCCATGAAAAGTTTCTCAAAAATCTGTTACAGTAGGACCTTGATTATCCGTGATGGTCGGTACCGGAAGCATTCCGGATATTCCGGATAGTTTTTTAAGAGATATTTTTATTAGTTAATAAATGAATATGTACATATTTATATAAAAACTAAATAATTCAAGGATTTTATATACATACATGTTTCAAAAATATAAAAAAAACCCGCACTTCTCAAATTTCTAAATTAAACTAAACAGGTTTACATGTATGCTTCTGGCTCATCGTATACTAAAGAGGGAAATCCCCTTTTTCGCTTGTTTGTCCAAAATAATAGAAAAATTTTTTTGCTTATAATCAAGGATAATAGAGCTAATCACGGTTAAACGATGCAGAAAAATTTAAGTCGATCCAAAATAAAATTAAGTCGATGCAAAAAATTTTCTTTTTCCATCCCGGATAATTGATGTTGCCGGATAATCGAATCACGGATAATCAAGGTCCTACTGTAATTCAGAGTCGACTTTAAATTGGGGATTCCTCCTCTCATGTGTGAAATTAAAGCACACAACATAAGTGGTCTGAGAAGCTAGGGTTGTAAAGGCCAATAATGTATGTATGTATGACTTCCTCTAAGCAGATTTCTGACAAAAGCTCTGAGAGCAAATAAAATTACAATGAAAAGTTTCTCAAAAAATCTATCGTTCGGAGTCGACTTTATACTGTAGATCACACGCAACATAAGTGATGTGAGAAGCTGACTGAAGGGTTGTAATGTCCAATTACGTATGTATTTATGTAAGGGATTCAAATAAATATAAATTCTTCAGACGTTTGGACTCAATTGAGTCAAAGTAACACTTCAGTACGGATATGCAGTTTGAATGATATTAGTCAACCTAATACTGCATGATTCAAAAACCTGCGTACATACGCTTGTTATTGAGCTAAAATATGAACATTTTTAATGCAGAAAATAATGTTGGCATAGTTTCCTAGAGAGCATAATATGCTAAACGCTACAATGGAAATTCTGCAATAGTTAGTATGCTTGATTAAAAATTATTGGCTAAGAGCGATATTAAAAAAGAAGAAAGAAAAAAAGAATTAAAATGCTTACCGAAGTTATACAAATTTAATTCAGAAGTGTTATGTCCACAGACGTCGCTGTAGTCTAGTAGGTAGTTATTAGACATGAGGCCAAGGTTCAAACCTTAGAACAGACATCTCCAATAAAACGAAATATATAAAAATATTTCTACGGCGACTTCCTCGCAGCAGATTTCTGGCAAAAATTCTGAGGCTAAATAAAATTGCCATGAAAAGTTTTTATAAAAATCTGTTGTTCGGCATCGACTTTAAATTGTAGGTCTAGCTAATTACGGATAAAAAAATTAACACACACAACATAAGTGTTGTGAGAAGCTAGGTCGTAATCCAGACTGAAAGGTTGTAATGACCAGTTATGTGTGCATGCATGTATGCCTATGTCCTCAGGTGCCATAACTGAATTAAAAAAAAATTCTTTCAAATATTTTTAATTGAAAAAACTTTTAATAAGTTCAACAAAATATTTTTAAATGAATAAAATAAACAAAAACATGTGAATTTTTTGTGTAAGGGCTTATCAAATCAAATAATTTTATGGCAGTTTATGGTCACGAATAATCAATTACAGTCTCACATATTACTTTCTGGCTTAATCTCCAAAATACAAAAACTTTAATGCTCTAAAAAACTATTACAATAACAATAACAAAATAACGATTTATACGATAGTATTAGTAGCATTACTTAATAACGTAAATAATCATTTAAAACCTTAAATAAATAATCCTCATAAATCTCTTAAATGCATCATTCTCATAAAGTTATTTTTCTGTATTGTTTATAAGCCAATCTGAAAATAATCAAAACAGCTCAGAATAAAAAACGAAAAGCGAAAAAAAAATTGGAATGTTTTTAGTGCCCGCTTTTTCATATAAACGTTCAATAAATGACCCCATAATCGCTGGGATCACAGACTAAAAAATAAAAAGCAGCGGCACGGGCTAAAACAATGGACGAAAACTGTAAAGAGAAACAAAAAGCGAAGCAAAAAAACAGAGAAAAAAAGCGGAAGAAACAAATTTAAACTCATTTTTAAATGTTCGAAAACAAAAACAAAATGTGGAGAGAGAAGAGAAAAGCGAAAAAACTTTATTATCGTATTGGGTCTGCTATGAACAGTTGAATTGAAGGCTTTTAGCCCAAAAACGAAAGGAAGAGAAGAGAGAGGGAAGTGCGGAGTAGCATAGCAAATTAAAGGATGAGTCTATGAAGTCAATTTGGGTTTAAGTAGAATATATAGAGGGTTTGGCCGAGTTCGCTAAACAATAATAGTTTGTTAAAGCGGATTTAACAAGTATTTAAAGTGCTTTTGTTACTCTCACTCTCTCGTTCTCTTTTTTGTTTGTTTTTGTTTTTGCTTTAAAGCATAATCATTTATTTTAGTTGTTGTAACTATTTTTAGTTTGTATTGTATTGTTCTGTAAGAGCAACAATATATGTAAACAACATCAGATTTTTTGTGCAATAACAGTTAACAACTGTATTTAATACAATTATAGCCTCATTTAACCGGAAACCGGAAATGTAAAATAAAAATATTTTGTTTTTACTACACAAACGAAAATCTAAAGGAAATGGTACAAGAAATTACTTTCAAAGTGGGGAAGTTATTAGATGGGTGTTAGTTTCTATAGAAAAGTAATATTTGTTCTAAAAACGTTTTTTTTTCTATGTTTTTTTTTTCTAAATTTGACAAACCGATAACATAATGGCTGCCTTCCAAAATGTTAGTTGCTTTGTGTTTGAACAAAGTATCGTGTTTCATAATGTCGCTGTACAAAATATATGCAATGTATTTCATTTCAAAACGTCGTCAATGTGTATTTTTAACGCAGTCAAAAAGCAATCAGGCATCGGATTTATAGTTGATGCATTGTTTGGTTACTTTGCATATCTACAAAATGTATATACCGTAGTAGAACTGCATACAAACTTTGTATTGATACATTTTGGAAGGCAACAAATATTTTCTTTTCATCTTAGATGCTACATACATACATACATAATTGGTCATTACAATCTTTTAGTCAGGATTACGATCTAGCTTTTCACATCACTTATGTTGTGTTATGTTTTATCTACGATTTTCAAGACCTATAGTTTAAAGACGATTCCGAATTGTAGAATTTCCATTTTAGCGTTTAGCATACTATGCTCTCTATATGACTTACCCAACGTTATTTTCACCATTAAAAATCTTAAGCTTTTTCAGGTCAATAACCAGCGTATTGTATGATGTCATTCAAGTTACGTTTCGGTACAAATGTACAATATGAGGGGAATTATCAAAATGTCCTTTAAGCTTTTTAACGTTTGTCTCCCGCGACCAAACTATCAAAGGACCTATTTAAGTCAAAGTGTATAAACAATTTCATGTATTAAGTTTCCTGATTGGTATTTCTTAACATTACTATAGGTTACATTGTTGAAAGTTAAAATTGTTTAAATTATTGTCATAGCCATTGTCAAAAAACTTCAATCGGATGCAAGATAAACGATGTTTATTTGACTTCAATTCTTATATGAAGAACGCAAGTTAAGATTCTTAAACAAAATTTTCCTTACATTTGCAGGATATACTTAACAAGTTGAGGACGTCTTCTCTAAACATCACAAATTGCTTACCCAATAGGATTATACAGACAACACAATGAACAATGTGCTATATGAACTTCAAGAACAGATTTATTTATACGTCTTTTTTGTTTTGAGTAGATTTCCATAATTTGAAAGCCTTGTCCTGCCTTGACTGAACAGAAATTTTAAAAATGTTTGCCCTTCTAAGCTATCAAATCATAGTAATCGATATTTAAAAAAAATTCTGAACTTAATCTTGATATTTATACTTCTATTTTTTCTATCGGGACTTTTATTAAGCGCTTACTATCTTTAAATTTAAATAACGTGTCATCGAATTTCTTATTCATGCAACTATGTGGAAAATATAAAATCATTCGATTTCTCTGAGGCATCTGAAATGTTAAACTTTCTGTGACTCTGGCTCACAAATCAGGCTAAATTGAAACAATGACATGGCTTATGTTGGCTTTAGAAATCGTTGTAGCCCATGGTTTATTCCCATGACTCTTGCGACTTAAGAAAATTTCACAAGAAAAGATTTAACGGGGTCCAATCGCATGATTTCTCTACGTGAGAGTGTAAAATATCCAGCGCCACATGCTGGTGTCCAGATCACATAATTCAGACCAAAAGAAGATGGTAATTATTGATCTATAGAGCATAGCTCTCAGAGGAATATGGACTGATGACAACGCTAACCCAAATGCCCGCAAAAAAGAGAGTTTTTCGAAATGTACTGGACACTCTTGGATCTCATGTAGATTGCTATCGTTTCAAATTTGAGAATTTTCCTTGTTCCCATACACATTGACATTTCTGTAAGATCCATTTCTGGATGATTGTGTGTATTGAAAGCGTGCAGTACATAGCTTGAAGAGAACAACCATTTCGACAAACGAATTTCATTATTTGAAAGTGTTTTTTAATACCTTATCCATCCATGATAATTTTGTAAACCAAACTGACTAGATTATAACAAATTTAGCAGATGTAGCTCAACAAAATGGTCGTTCTCAATGGTGTAATTTCTTAAGTCCCCATTGGAAGACCCAATATACAGTGGTGGTCTTATAATTAGAAACGACTTAGCAACACGTATGTTTGTTAATTAGTTTTACAATTTTCACTACTTTACTTTCACCTGGGATCAAAGGCTTTGTTTGGAGGACATCTTACATACGTTTTTCCATCAGATTGGGACAAATTAAACTTAGATTCGTCACTCCAGAGAACTCTGTTCCAGAGACATCGTTTCTAATTATAAGGCCACCACTGCATATATATTGTTACGAAAATGGAAAAATCTAGATACTGGTATTTTGCTTTTACATTAGCTACAAAAACAAAAACAATGAACTTGTTTACAAATTATCGCACTGCGTAATATAACAGCAAACACCAGCATAAAAAAATTTCTAAACAAATAAACAAAAATACAACAACAAATACTGCAAGAACAAATGCAAACAAAATGCACAAAGCTCTCGAGAAGGCGAAGCCACGAACATTCGGCTTCACGAACATTCAGACTGTTATAAAAGGCAACGCAAAGCAGGCAACTGAGTTAGTAAAAGTTCAGTCAGTCCTGTGTGAAGACTCGGTGTGCTTGGAGAGAGTAATCGTGGATGAAGATCTCCGTGAAGATCTCCGTTACAAAGATCTGTCGAACAATTGACTAGTAATTGTCATTGCTTAAGCGAAAGAGTGCCAAGAGGAATAACCAACAAAGCAATTGTTGTTGTTTACATCAAGTTGTGAACAGTAGCACACAAAATTGTGCGAACAATAAAAAATTTAAAACTAAATAAAATATTATTTTTATTTTATTTGCAATCTACGAACTAATCTTTTAAAGGTAAGAACGTAATAATATGTAATGTCGAAATGCAAATAAAACTTTAAACTGCAGGTCCCGCCATTCAAGTATAAAATTCACACACAACATAAGCGGTGTGAGAAACTAGGTCATAATCCTGACTGAAGGGTTGTAATGACCAATTATGTATGTTATCAATGATGTCAAAAATAATTGACATTACATACACACATACACACATACAACTCTTCAGTCAGGATTACAACCTAGTTTCTTACACCATTTTTGTTGTGTGTGTTAATTTTATACATGAGTGACGGGAACATACAGTTTAAAGTCGACTACGAACGACAGATTGTTGAGAAACTTCTCATGGCAATTTTTATTTACTCTCCGAGTTTTTGCCTGAAATCTGCTGAGAGGAAGTCGACAAAGAAATACTTTTTGTATTTTGTTTTAATGTCTGGCCTGAGGCTCGAATGCTGGCTTTACGTCTAATAAGCCGGCTACGATATCATTGATAAATGTTCCTCAATTTGCCATTACAATCATTTAGTTAGGATTACAACCTTTAGTAAGGATTACATCCTAGCTTCTCACATCATTCATGTTGTGTGGGTTAATTTTATACATGAGTGGCGGTACCTACTGTTTAATATCAACATGATAGATTTGAGAAACTTTTCATGGCAATTTTATTGTACTCTTAGTTGCATAAGTTGTTGTAAGAACTAATAAATAATCTGATATTATTTGATTAAACTCAGTCTTAATCTCTAAAGCTAATATCTAAACAGCTTCATTGTAACCATTGCCATGCTGCAAAAATTAAAGCAAAAATCCTTAACCCATCTAACAATTACTTGTAAAATATTTATAAAATTATTGTTAAATTTGTGTAAAATAAATTCCTTGTGTTTATTTAATAAATAAAATAAAATAAACAAAAAAAAACATTTTCCATCTACGCATACATACATACGTATGTATATACGAACCAGCACATGTATTTTCAAATGCACCCTCATATCTCTGTTTAGATATGCAAACAGATGCATATGGAGATACCAATTCGTTTGCAGATTTCAAATCAGTAGGTGTTGCTACGTTCTATGTGTTGTATGTGTATATTCCTATGTATGTACATATATGTATTGGTATGGTGCATATATGGATTAGATTTTATTTGATTTTATAAAAAAAAATGTTAAAGAGTGACATTTGAAAACTGAAAAAAAGAAGAAAAAAAATTTTAAATTTTCGAAATAAATTTATGCACGAGACAACAACATTGAATGGCACGAACAGTGCCAGAGGAGTGAACGAGAGTAGAGAACTAAATTTAGATTTATTTATGAGCAGGATAGTTGCTGCAAGAAATACAATAAAACTCACACATGTTACGTTCATATTGTCCAATCGTATGACATTTTTATTTGCCAGAAATCAGTTTATTTGCTTGACATGTAAAATACACAGAAGAATAACAAAAGTTTTCTTTTTTTGTTACGATAAATAGTTGAAGAGAAATAGAAATTAATTAACCAGAAAATATGGCGTAAATAAAATCGATTTTATTTGTTAAAGGTCAACTGAATTAGGAAATAAAATTCGTATTTGAATAGAAAGTATTCAACATGCCGTATGAGGATTCTTTTCCCATGATAGTTATCTGAGGCGCTCAATTGTGGAAAGCAAGCAAAAAGGAGTGCGGGAGTAATTGGTGCCAATGACGACGCTTATCCGCTGATTTGAGGCAGCTCGAGTACCAATGGAGGAATTTTGAATTTCTATGGAATTTTATTTGTCGATTCAGAATTTCAGAATACAAATGACGAACCCATGTTAATTAATACAATACAATAATACGATGTTTCTCTTATAGGGAATACTTCTCAGACTAAGAGATCTCGAAAGTCTACTCTTTATTGGATATTGCAATAACGTAGGTCTTTAATGAGGTCACAGGGAGTTCCGTCCTTCTTGTACAAATAAGCGGGATATTGACTGAAACGTCTTTTAGTTGATATTTAGTGATACGTTAAAAAATCTGCCGGTTATTTAGGACACAATCAGATTATATAAAGCGTTGCATAGTTTGACGTATAAATATAAACATACATACATAATTGGTCATTATAATCCCTGCCCGGATTACGATCTAGCTTCTCACATCACTTATGTTGTCTATATGCGGGACCTGTAGTTGAAAGATGACTTCAAACAGATGATTTTTAAGAATATTTTTCATTGCGAGCTCTTAGAATTTTTGACAGAAATCTGCTGAGAGGAAGTAGCCGAAGATATATTTTGTTCATATTTCATTTTGTTGGAGATTTCTGACTTGGGGTATGAACCGTGGCCTCACGTCTAATAAGCCAATACACCTACTACTAGACTACGGCGACTACATGTAAAACACCTACTAAGCAGACCTACGAAAATCCAGTGGTTGAACCCTATAGTAGCAGCATTGCGTGGAGGATATAGGAGGATAATTAATGAGGCCAACTGAACTGGCTGCAAACACAAGTTAGATGAGTTGATGGACGATATACGAAAGGCGAATAGGAGCAATTGGCCGGAATTGGAAGAATCTGTTGAATCTAATATACTTTGTGAGCTCCGACCAAGTCTAACTAGAATATAAATAGATCGAGTAATGATACCCGTACTATTTATCTCCCGTCGATTGAATCCAACTGTGCTGTTGCCTTTAATCTGAGCGTGGACATTCATTAGCACCTTTATACGTTTTTAATCTCCAGATCCTGATGGCATTGATGGCAGACCTATTCGTCTAACCTCATACAACCTTAAAATGCTGTAAAGAACTCTAGACAAGGAAATACGGTTCCTCCACTTTCCTGCTTTACTCATTAATGCTAAATACGTCTACCATAAGAAAAAGTCCACCCAGCTCCTTAGTGGGGAACATTTTGAAAGAGCTGCAGTAATGTGGCTTTAAGGACTATAGTTATACACAAGATTTATCAGTTTTTGATGCATAAACTCTTGTTCATTGAGTTTAAACCAGGCTCGAAAGCTTATAACTGAATGATGCTCATTGTGTGGCTTAAGTGTCGGTCTGCGCAAAACGGAATTGATGCGTTTTACCAGGCAATAATTACCAATCATTAAAGGGATCCAACTCTTCTTATCCAAGAGGGAAAATTACTTAGGGAGTCATCAATGATTCCAAGCTACCGTGGAGGAGAATAACATAATTAAGAGAACTAAGTAAACAACAATGCCTCCAAAAGGGCCGTAGTTAAGATATGTGGTTTTAGACCAGCCATTACAGATTTGCTTTATTAGACTGTGTTAGAATCAAAATTGTTTTATGGTGTACATGTTTGGTATATGGTGTTTATACACTCTTGCCACTGCTTATAAATAGAGTACGAAGTACTGAACGCCAGCAGACTGCTTTTCACTCCAACAAAGGCAATATTTGCTGTACCCAGTTGCCTTTCCTTTGACCTTCTATTAAAGCAGATCAGATGGTGACAATAATGCTTAACGCACTCAAATCCTAATCCAATCTGGACCATGGTGATGCTGTTATTCGGGGGTAGCATAGACATATCCGGGTCGATGATGTGTTTCCTTATAATTTCTTGAATATAATATTTGATTGAAGGGTTCCCACTGGCGACTTCTATTCTGAAAATCAGAAATTTATCAATGGAACCCTTAAGGTTTGTAACGATGGCTCAAAGATGCTTGGCATTGGGTGGTTTTTGGTTTATTTATGAAGGGCGCCGGGTGTCGATGTATGTATGTTTCAGGATTATAAATCATAAATTATGGGTTGCCAGGAAGGTTACATACATACATAATTTGTCATTACAACCCTTCAATCAGGATTACGACTTAGCTTCTCACACCACTTATGTTAATTTTACGAGTTGATGGATCTACAGTTTAAAGTCGAAGATAGTTTCATCATTATGGTACAATTAGAGGTGGTTATAGAATAAATATTTTTCCTTCGGTATTATTAGACGTTTTCTGTTACAATTCAAACTGTAATACGGTATGCAATAAAATGCCATAAATGGATGGTATATTCCTTTATAGCTTGTGCAACACATTTTCTCTTACTAAAGTTTTCCAAAGAAAGCCATTAAGCTTACGCCATCTCTGTCAACTGCCCATATCTTAATTTAGAATTAAAGTTTAAGAAAGCTACAAAAAGAAAATTTTATAGTCGACTACAAAGTTTAAAGCTATAATAAAAAGAAATTATAGCATGGAATCCAAAAATCAGTAGCAATAATTTTTCGAACATGTATTCCTAGACAGTCTGTTGTACATTTCAATGCAAAAAATTCCCATATCAATATCATAATCCTCTAGTGGGAAAGTATTTTTATAAGTTTAGTCATTCAAACTTTAAGCTTAGTAAGCTTTAAATAAACTTTTTCTATTAAATGAAAGCAGCTTTCCTGGAATTACGATATAAAGAAAAGGAGCAACAAAACTTAATTGCCTTAAAGATGGTCGAAATTTTTTTATTCGAACGTTCCCGGTACACACTAACCCACCCTCACCCATTTACCACTAAGATAGAGTAGTTTTTTTTGCTGGATGCCCGATTTTGGCGGTAAAAATAACAGTGTATACAAGAAAGACTATGATATAATAATAATAAAACACTGGAATTATTATTCACAATTCAGTTCGGTTATCATTCAGTTCATGCACTAACTGATCAATGGTTTTCAAAAGAATAAATATCGGGTCTTTCGCAGCACCAAGGTCACCATAGTCTAGCAGTCGGATATTTCGTAGTAGCAAAGTCGCCATAGTCTAGTAAGTAGTGTGTTGGCTTATTAGATATGACGCCTCGGTTCATAACGAAATTAAAAAAATATTCTTTTACGACTTGCTCTCAGCAGATTTCTGGCATAAACTCTGAGAGTAAATAAAACTCCCATGAAAATTTTCTCAAAAAATCTGTCGTTCGGAGTCGACTTTAAACTGTAGGTCCCGCCATTCATGTATAAAATTGTCACACAGAGCATAAGTGGTGTGAGAAGCTCGGTCGGCATCCTGACTGAAAGGTTGTAATGACCAATTATGTATGTATATATGTGTCTTCCTTTAAACACTTCCTGTCCTATCTTGTCTTTATAATCGAAAATTTCTAATTTTTTGATAGACCTGTTGATGCCATTATGTGCGGCAGTTCATTTCGCAGAGCTCACAGTGCCTCTCGTGTCCATCGCAAACTATAACTTGACGAATTTTGATTCGAAAATTGAGTTAGAAGGCGTACTATATTCAGTTGAACGAGAAACTGAAGGTAAGCGATCGTAGAAAGTAACTTGTGTTCATTGAATAGGCTGTGAAGCACTTGAAGACTCACGCTTATTTACATCTACAAATCGTCTATAGTCATGATGCCCATTTCTGGATGAACGGGTATGTGAACAAACGAAGTTTTTGAATTGGAGACGATACCAATTCACATGAGATTAAAGAGCGTCTAATCGCTTCCGAAAAAATTAATGTTTGATGTGGCTTTTAAGCTGGCATGTTCATCGGTTCATATTACTTAGAGGACGACAATGGCCAAGTCAACACAGTCAAAGGCATTAGAAACAATTTACTAAGTAATCAGCCAGTCCCTGAGAGTGTAAAGAGGAATCGATTTCGTGTCACTCACAAGAACTTGGCTTTTCGCGGACCAGAAATTACGAATTTTAAGCCGTGAACTGAGCTTGCAACCGTACAAAATTCCACTGGTCTAGGTCCTAAGGATAAATGACCATAGACAATGACGCATGTTCGCTGATTGGTCTCTGAAACGGTTGGCATCTGCCCATCATTTTCATCGAAAAATGATTTGCTTTGTTGAGGCTCACTTATGGATTAATGGGTGCGTGAAAAAACAATAATCAAATAAGAAACAATAGTAGTCCTCATGGGATTCAAAAGCATTCAATGTCATTCAATGAAAAAGTTACTATTTGGTGTGGATTTTAGGCTGACGGCATCACTGGTTCATATTTCTTTAAGAAGAGTTTTGAACAGGCAAATATTGTCAACTTCCTGCTGCTGATTGTCTGTTTCCTATGGCCTGAATTGAATGATCTGCACTTTAATGCCATGTGATCTCAAGCGGGCGGCTTCACATGCAATACAGTTCATACCGCATGGGATATTCGCATGCATATTCTGCATAAGCGAATTGACGGAATGGTTACCTCATGTGAAGGTGGTGCGAACTAACTAACGAGATCGTTTAATATGATCGCCTTAAACTGGCAGTTGCATGCGAATAAGTCACAGCGATTTTCAAAGCCATAACATATGCCATCGATCAAGATTCAGTCTGATTTCTGCGTCAGAAAATTTAACATATCGGATTCACTCCATCCAGAGAAGCAATGTTACCTAATACACGCTTTACCTAGCATTTCAAGTTAATATTTTAATTATTTCCAATGCATGATAAACAACAACGTGAACTACAATGAACATGATGAACATAAACTTGCCCTTTCAGTTAAATACTCCCACAATATTCGTCATAATTAAGTGTTCAATAGATTTCCTTAATGAATTCGAATTAAGCACGCATTACTTATACAAACTACTGCTTTTGCTCTCATTGCCTTTATGGCCTTTGAATATAACGGCGCACAGTGTTCGGCCACAATTTAACATTAAACATCCTTGATGGCAAATCTAAAGTAATTATATTTTACAAACTTTAATGACGACCAACAGAGAGAGAGACATCCCGAAACAACTGGGGAAACTGGTGAGTGAAAGTTTGTTTGACTTGTAGGAAATACAGTAATACACCAATACACCAACACATATGCAGCAGCACATGCTTATGCACAACATAACAGACAACAGTAAACAAGCCATGTTATCTAATTTAAATAGCATGTCAAAGTACCCCCCACCCATAAAAAGGACAGGACACTAACACTAATTCCATTCCAGATGCCTCATACCTGTGTATGCCTGTAGTATGTGATGCTGTGGTATAGGTAATGGAAAGCAAACACTTTGTGCCAATAAAATCCAAATAAAAACTGCTTCCAATACCACACCACAAAAAAACCCTTGAAACAAAATTAACGCGTGTGTTAAATGTATGACAAAACAAATTCCAATTTAGCTTATGAAAATGCCATAACATAGCACACCTTGGCCAGAAACTGTAGGTAGATATGTATATAAAGAGCTAAGAGCATAACAACAATAACAAATAACAAAAACAAATATTATTGTATTACAACTAAACAAGCGCATTTGTCATAAAGGACAATAACATACAGAAAAACAGAGAAAAAAAGCCAGAAAATATCAAATACATGTACATTTAACTTCATTACAATTATGTGTGAAAAACAACAGCAGTGAGGAAAATTATAGCACAGAAGAAAAGGAAGGAGAATTACCACATCTTGCACATATGTATATTATACTTGTTGTGCACACGTACAATTCTTCCGGTTAAAAATGGAATATTATTTCATGCATATGGCTGCCGTAGCTGGCCTTACAGTATCTCATTCGTTCGGACCAATTTTCGTGCACTTTTTCGAGATCATGGGGTCGTATTTCAGCAATTTTATCAATTTCATCTGATCTTCAAATGTTTAATTGGCTTGGTTTATTGGCATAGCACTTCTCTTTAACGGCGCCCTGCAGAAAATAGTCCAACGCTGTAAAAACTTAGCTTCTTGACATCACCACTTCGTCTAATTAAACGGCCATCAAACGTTTGACGCAATAAATCGGGTGTGGCACTAGATGTGTGGCAGGTTCACCATCCTGTTGAAACCAAACATCGTTCACATCAATACCATGAAAAACGGGTACAAAAAAATTGGTTATCATAGTGCGATAGTTGTCTTCATTGACCTTAGTGATTGAGCCGTCCTCATTTTTAAAGAAATATCGGCCAATTGCCTCCGCTCCACAAGCTGCACCAAACAGTCCCCCGTAAAGGGTGCATTGGCTTCAATAAGACCACGTGTGGCTTTTCTGAGCCACAAATACAGCAATTTTGCTTATTAACATATCCACCAATATTAAAATGCGCTTCATCCAAAAAAATGTTTTTTTTTTTGACAAAATCAGCAGTTTCTTGTTGGCTCATCTAGCGAAGCGAAAATAATGTGGATGGCCATGTGGCTTCAACTCTTGAACCCATTGAACTTTTGTAAGGCATCGCACCGAAATCTCTTCGCAAAATTGGACGTAAAGTGGTGCGTGAAATGTTCAATTCTTGAGAATGATGACGAGTTGATGTTGATTGATTCTCATGCACACTGTCAGCCACAGCTTTGATATATTCGGGTGTACGTACTGTGGGAACAAGCTCAAGTCTTGGCGCATCAACAATGAAACTAGTTTCAGAAACTTTAGCAATAAACTTGTGAATACCGGGCACTATTGGTCCTTCTCTGCGCTCGAATTTTGTATGACATTTTCGTGCAATTTGCGATCAATTGTCTTTACTTCGAAAATAAATTTCCAATAAATCCGAACGTTGAAGAACAAATAATTAATCCAATAACTCTGCTATAATTTCGACCCTCTCTTCCACTACCAACATTATCCTTTCAAATATGGTTTTAGCCATAATGACATGGCGTGTATTGGTGTTGGTCTGTATTTATTTGCTATGAGTATGAGTGTGTGTGTGTGCGTGTGCGGTAGAAAATTTTCGGCATAACTTTGTTAACCAATATAACAAAACCATGTGTAAAACCCAGTGGATATTTGTAACGCTAAGGGGCACCAATGATGGTTGTTTTGTCATATTGTTACGGGTCATAAATGCGAGAATGAGTTGGATTTTAGGTTGTTTAATAAAAGAATGAGTGGATGTATGTACATATGTATATAATTGACCAAAAATTGAGTTGGTACTTTTTATATGTCATATGTATGTATACAGGTATGTATGTATTGTGTTCTGTGAGATTAATTGGATTATACATCACATATCCAGAGTTCATAGGGGGAAGTCTCAATAGAACGACGCTTACGATGAACTTGAGAAATATTTGTGATAATTTTTTAAGTTAATAATTGCCTTTATGTTGTTAAACAATACGGTATGCAAATACCGTTTAAATAAATTTATTAAAATAAAAAGAAATTTATTTTTTATTGTATTATAATGCCTTAGTAAAGTTTCATTTGTTGCCTTTAATATTCCCAAAACTATTTTGAAAAAGAAGAAGATGTTGCGATTATATTTCTAAATAAAAACGAAGAAGAAACTGTTTAAAGTAAATTAAAAATAATGACAGAAGTAAAAATAAAATGTTCTCATGAGAAAATGTTTTCCATGAGAACAACAAACTCGAACTTAAAAATACAATTTGAAGTAGCAACTGTGATGCATTAAAACTAAAAAGAAGAATCAAAACTAATGGAATTCTAAAGACGTTTTATAATAAAAGAAAATATTATTCGTATACTTTTTCTTCTTATTTATAGACACAGTTTTTAAAAATAGAATAAAGATTTTTGACATCTTCCTTCCAGATTTAAAGCATAAATAATAAAACATACATACATAATTGGACATTACAACCACTTATGTTGCGTGTGTTAATTTTATGCATGAGTAGCAGGACCTACAGTTTAAAGTCATCTCCGTCAGACAGATTTTTGAGAAACTTTCAATGTTTTGCCCAGGAATCTGCTGAGAAAAAGTCGTTGAAGAAATATTTTCTCGTTTTTCGTTTTGTTAGAGATGGCTGATCTAGGGTTTAAACCATGCCTCGCGTTTCATAAGCCAACACACTACCTACTAGACTATGGCGTCTAAGGGTATTCCGGGTTTCCTTGTAAATAAAATTTATTCCGGAAATGCCATTCTCTGCGGTTTTTTCTGTTATTTAGAGACCCTTTATAGGAAGGAATTACTAAGCTAATTATCATCCTCTATGAGTTTATAGCATCAGTAACAATAGGTCAGATAATGATATCTAAACCAACGGGATAAGGGCTTTAATAATAGAGCTGCTACAAGAGCAATAAAAAATTGGATTTTGATTTAAAAAGATTGTGCAATTTGTGCCTATGTCTCGTAAAAGCAAGTCTGTGAGTATAAAGTCTGAAAAAAAGTAATTACAGGTATAATAGATCCACCACACACATGACTGTAAATAAGTTACTGAGAACATTATTGAACTGGTTCTTTCATAAGGTTTCATTACAGCACACTCTTAAGCATTTTTGTCTGTATTTCATCAAAAGTAGCTGTCTTGTTGTCTTCGAAGGTTAGAATTGTAACAGGCACGTTTTTAGTAGTAGGTAGTCTTTACATATCCCCATAAAAATTATCTAGTGAGCTTAAATCGTAAAATATTAATGACCACGGGACTGCTATATTTCAATAGGTTCATGGAATTGTGAGCCGCGATGCATGTAACTCCGTACATTTTAAAACCACACGTCAAATAAGTAATTACTTTCAGTGTGGACAAAGAATGCCCTGGTTTCATCAACCATAAGGTCGGAATTTTAATACTTGTTCAGATTTTTCTTGTCTCTGTATTTCAAATGAGTAAGGTTTGTAAGAGAGATTATTTATGTGTCCCACTGCAGAAGTGTCACGTATAAACCCAAAGAATCATAGGCAAATACAGGAAGACAGTTCCATTTATAGTGGGATAGCATTTGCAAGCGGGAAATGATAAAATGAACGAAAAACGCCTTATTTGGTAGAAAAAAATTAATGCTTAGTCGCAATAATGCTTCACACATGCTTCAGCTTTTGCGATAACAGCTGAACTCAAATGCTAACTGCCTTGTAACTGAGTTATGAGTCTGTTTATTTAGCCTCTTTAGATTTTTTCCAAGAACAGTCTGTGGTTGATGGTTATTTCAAAAAACTAAAGGGTACTTACAGTGAGCCTCAAAAGAGACTCTACATTAAAAAATATATGTGGATTGATAAATTACCGTTATTTAAAAATTATTTCATTGCCAGTTTTTAAAATTGAAAAAGTTTACATAAAATTTCGAAATATTGTAAAATTATTTTGGGCACTCTCCTTAAGTGGTAAAAGTTAATTTTGGTTATTGTTAGAATTTTAACCATAGTGCACAGTTTCTTTTGACGCTCACTGTATTAAAACTACGATATTAAAGCTAATAAAGCTAAAAGAAGTACAGGAAGAACAGTAAAATCATTCTTTCCCAAGTTTATTGCATTTTCTTTGTTAGATCAGATAATTTTTATACAGCCATCGTAAACCTTGAGACTAAAATTTAGTTTAAGGTGAGGTAATAAAAATGTAAACTCTTTTGTGAACTGATTGCAGAGTCTTATGAGTATACCTGAAAGTACCTAGGAGACTTATATGGCAACCTTTACTTATATGCAGGCCTCTGAAAAAAGATAGAGAATAAAATTCGTCACATCTAACTATGGGTTGTAGTAGTTGAACTAATAACACTCTAGAGGGCTGTCATCTGGTGAGAAGTAGTTTCGAGACCAAGTAAATACTCAATGAACCGCCATAGTGTAGCAGGAGTGTATTGGCTTATTAGACGTAAGGCCACGGTTTAAACTACAGGTTAGACATCTCCAACAAAATGAAATAGGAAAAAAATATTTCTTCGGCGACTTCCTCACAACAGTCTTCTGGCAAAAATCCTGAGAGTAAATAAAAATTTGCCATGAAAAGTTTTTCAAAAATCGTTGGAAGTCGACTTTAAACTGTAGGGTCACGCCACTTATGGACAAATTTAACACACACAACATAAGAGGTAGGAGAAGCCAAGTTGCAATCCTGACTGAAGGATTGTAATGACGTATTTTGTATCTGATCTGACAAGATGTCCGTTATCAACTGTTAAAGTTTGGTCCTTTGGAGGACGCTACATGAAAAAATTATTAAAAGACTGCCGGCATCGGATCATGCCTATTGGAAATATACGCATGTAGTCTAGTAGGTAGTGTGCTGGCTTATTAGACGCAAGGCCACGGTTCAAACCCCAGGTGAAACATCAAAAAGAAGTATGAAAAAACATTTCTGCGGCGCCTTCCTCTCAGCAGATTTCTGGCAAAAACACTGAGAGTAAATAAAAATTTCCATGAAAAGTTTCTCAAAATTCTGTCGTTCGCAGTCGACTTTAAACTGTAGGTCCTGTCATTCATGTATAAAAATTAACGCCTGACTGAAGGGTTGTGATGACCAATTATGTATGTATGTACCACTATAAAGCATCCATTAGAACATACTGATCTGCTCGAGAAGCTATGAAGTCAAAAAGACTCTTTCGGAAAAAATTTCTGCGAATTATTTGAAGAACTCCTTAATTTGGTGTCCTAGGCATAGTCACACGTCCAGAAACTGAGTAGTGGAGGTATTAGACAGAACACATACCGAAATAGACAACAGCTACATATATAGGGGCAGTAAGGGTAATTTTAACTATGTGGCTAACGTTTTCTAAAAAGAACAGAGGATTTGTTAGGTTGTGTTTGCCGAATTTTAAACCTGAAGGAACGAAACAAATCAGTTCCAAGCGTATGACTCGTTCGCCTCGTTCATACGCCTTTACTACATCTAAACAGAAATATGTTCACCACTGTCCGTGCCACTGGTTACCTTATATTGTGTATTTAGTTTAGAAATAAAGTTCTTATTAAATAAAGTCACAACCACTCAATTATCAACTTAAATGATTTATTTCTGTTGTTTATTTAATTTTATTGTTGTTTTGTTTTTTGTTTTTGTCTTCAAATTTAATAATAAAATCATAAGAAATATAATAATTTTTCTTAAAAATTAAATAAAAATCTCTTTTTTTTATTTTTCATTATTTAGTCTTTAGTATCTTTTCTTTCCTTTTTTATTTTAATTTAATAATAAAAGGCAGCATGTTCATCAACCCGACAACAGAGATGAGGGATAAACAATTTAGGCAATATTTTTTAAAGCACACATACACACATATGATGTATATGAAACTACCATACATACATATATGTAAACACATGTGTGTATGTATATGAAATAAAATTAAGCCACAATCATAAAAAACAAAAAGAAACAAAACAAAAGGAAATTATTTTTATTATGACAATACATACGCATGTTTGTTTAGTTATTTATATGTATGTATGTATGTATGTATGTGTGCATATATTGTTATAACTTTACTTATACAAACACATGGTTTTTCTCAAATATTTCATTATAAGGCTGGCAGTAGTCAAAATAAAGTATGGGTAGTCACGGAGATAATAATAAGCAAAGCCGAGCAGTAGTAATAATAATCACATTGAAGGTAAACTGATACTGTTGCGGTAGCAGCAGTAGCAGCATAGTAGTAGTGGTAGTGGTAGTAAATCATAACTTGGCAAATAAAATTTTCTTAATTTAATGCGAATGTACAGTGAGCGTCTAGAAGTCGCCGTAGTCTAGTATGTAGTGTGTTGGCTTATTAGACGTAAAGCCAGGGTTCGAGCCCCAGGCCAGGCATTAAGACAAAATACAAAAAGTATTTCTTTGGCGCCTTCCTCTCAGCAGATTTCTGGCAAAAACTCTGAGAGTAAATAAAATTACCATGAAAAATCTGTCGTTCAGAGGTCCCACGACTCATGTATAAAATTCACACGCTCAACATAAGTGGTGTGAGAAACTAGGACGTTGTGCAATGGGTCAATTCGACCTCCGGATACTGTACTTGTCTTAATTGACAAGTACACGTCCTCTAACCTAACCTAACCTACAGTGAGCGTCTAAAGAAACTGCACCATACTTGACTTTTACCACTTGAGGAGAGTGCCCGAAAAAATTTCACAATATTTCGAAATTTATTATAATTTTTTTCAATTTTAAAAACTGGCAATGAAACTATTTTAAAATAAAAATGACGGTAATTTAATTTAATTTAATTTAATGTATTTTTTTTTAATGTGCTGTTTCTTTTGATGCTCACTGTAAATGTACCTATGTTTTGTGAGTCCCCCTTTTGTTTAAGGAATTAATAAAAATTTTCCTGCATGTTTAGAGAAGAAAAATAAATCAATTGTTTAGAAAATTTGAAGCTCTCTTGGTTTGTTTACAACCATCAATGTTTACAATTCAATTCAATTCAATTGTAAGTGAAATATTCCTATATGGCTGGAGATCAGGGGGGAGATGTTATTAAAATTGAAAATTTATTTGATTCATTAAATTTAAAAGTACCAAATAAAAGTATGTCAATTATAATCCAAAACGTAGAAGCTAAGAAAGCTTTTTTAATACTTTTCGTCTTGTTTCAGAGAAGTTAACTGGAAGGAGTTAAGGAAGTTTAAGCAAAATACAGACCTCCTATAGGAGATATGGTGGTATTTCTAATGGGTAACGCACAACAAAGCTACATGATGGCTTAGATGTATGTCAATAGATATAAGACACTTGGTTAGTCTCCTTCAACTTGACTAGCTGCCTACCTACTACTTTTCATTTTTAAAGGAACATATGTCCTTAACAAGCACCTTTTCGCCCTTTTTCTTGTTAATATTCTCTTGTTAATTACCCTTCGAGTGGCGTGACCAAACGACAGATTTTTGACAAACTTTTTCATGGCAATTTTACTTTACTTTCGGAGTTTTTGCCAGAATTCTGCTGAGAGGAAGTCGCCGAAGAATTATTTTTTCAAATTTCATTTTGATATCTGACCTGGGGTTCGAACCGAGGCCTCACTTCTAATAAGCCAAGTTATTACCTACTAGACCACGGCGACTTCATGAAGGTCGAGTACGTTACATTAAAAGATTTTCATTAACTTGGAAACACACTGACACCCGTTATGGATCTAGCTGAAAAACGCATTCTAACGCTAACAACTTTCTTTTTTTTGCTCTTGATGCCACCGTCTTCATTAAACAAAATTCTTTTAATGCAGTCTGTTGCTTTGTCTATTTCTCTGTCTCAGATGTAACTCAGGTCTCATTAGCGGATACTAGTTGAAACTCAGCTTCAGTGCAGTTAGACGTCACAAAGTCGTCGTTCCTTTTTTCAATTCGTACGACACTTTTATAAGTGATATTTTTAGGCCAATACAATACAGTCACGATAGTGTAACAAATACAGTTTTGTTGTAAAGACCACCAATATTGGATGTTAATAGTTTTCGGAGAAATATGCGCCGGAGACATAAGAATAGGAAGCAGAATGGATTAAACATACCCTAAGGACTAAATAGGTGGTTTAAATTTGAATCATCGGTTATTTCGTATCTGGCAATACTTTTGTCATTCTATTCTGTCACAAAATTCTGTATATTATCTCCACTGAACGTTTGAGCAACGTTGGGATTTATTGGGCCAACGAGAAACTGCAAGATGATATCGATTTTACCAAAAAAAAAAAAAAACATTTTTTCGGATGAAGCTCATTTTCAGAAAATCCACACGTGGTCTTACAGAAGCCATTGCATTCATTACGAGTGATTGTTTGGTGCGGCCTGCGGAGCAGAGGCGTCATTGGCAGTGGATACACCTATCGCATCATGATAACCAATTTTTGTGTACCCACTTTTTATGGTATTGATGTGAACGATATTTGGTTCCAATAGCATGATGCAAATTACCACACATTTCATGCCACATTCGATTTATTGCGTCAAACGTTTGATGGCCGTTTAATTAACTGAAATGTTGTTGTTAATTGGCAACCAAGACGCTGTGATTTGACACCGATGGACTATTTTCTGTGTGGCGCCGTAAAAGAAAAGTGTTTGAAGGCCAACATTTGTGGTCCCATTGCCGAGATACGATCAAATACACTCGAAAATTGCACGAAAATTATTCCGATCGAATGAGGTACTGTGAGGCCAGCCACGGCAGCTATATATATACATGCGTTTCGCAAAATATTTCCAGAAGCTTCTGCAAGGTCAGATAGTCTCAGAATAATATCGTTGGTAATTAATACTCAAAAGAGTCATTATTGTGAGTAATTCTTGATGTTCTGAGGATGAAAAACGAATGCGATGTCTGTCTTTCCATTCTAGTATTTGAGCTTCTCAAGCCAAATAAAGAAAAATTACAATTCGTTTGATTGATCGATTATTTTCTCCAACGGCGTCAAAGGTGGCTTGAATATTACATACATACGTACGTAATTGGTCATTACAACGCTTTAGTCAGGATTACCACCTCGATTCTCATACCACTGATGCTGTGTGTGTTAATTTTATATATGAGTGGTCCAGTATTATGTAGGTCCAGTTTAAAGTCGATTCCGAACGACAGATTTTTGGAAAATTTTTTCTTGGCAATTTTATTTAACTCTCAGAGTTTTTGCCAGAAATCTGCTGAGAGGAAGTCGCTGAAGAAATTTTTTTTTCATATTTTCGTTTTGATGTCTGATCTAGAGTTTGAACCGAGGCCACACTACCACGCCGACTTCAAAGAATTCAAGAGTTGTTGATTTGTCGGTATAAACCTAAGACTGGAGCCATGCAAAATAATCCAGAGCCATTAAACCCTATGAACGAGGGTTTCAGCGAACAGGACCATCTCAGGAATGATAGTTGCCACCAAAAGTAGTTGCCATTGAAAGTAAGTTTGGAATTACTGAACAGTAATGTTAACGTGCTTTGACGATCTCAGTTTTCAAACCATGGTTATCAATATCGATAGTAACAGACAAATCAGTTCCTTAAAATCGTTGTTCGGGATACGGCAATAGAAAATCATTTGCAAAATATTTCCTTTTTCTCATTAACATTCTTTATATTAAACTGTTTACATATTAACATTTAAGGGACTCTTAACGTGATAATTAAACATAAAAGTAACCTGTTAGCTTAAACATTACACCTTCTGTTTATCTTTACATTAACTGCTAATAACATCAGTATCCTTTAAAGTTAACTACACGGCTCTTAAAATGTAAATGTTTTTAACATGTTTTCGAAATTCTCTTCATTAAAATACTGCAGTTTTCTTTAACAGTCTCTGTTGCCGTAACATTCAGGAACTCTTTTTACATTCGTTTCACGTTTGACTCTTTAAATGTTTACTTAACAGCAATAAAAAGAAGAAGTTTTTGGGACAATATGTATTCGCTCTTTACCTGTGTTCGCATTTAAGTTTATTCTGTCTTTATGATTTCTATTATCTGCTGGTGTTTATGGAATTTCAAACTCTCCGGTCTTTTTTCTAATGCTGATGCCTTTAACACTTTCGTTTTGTTTGTCTGTTTGGTCAGTGAAAAGAAAGAAAGGAAAGCCAAGGAAAGTTGTCATAAAGGCAGGATATGTGTTGTAATATCCCAACCAACTTTTGATGCCTTTTTATAGCACAGCTTAGTGGCCTGGTTTGTTTTCTTTTTCTTCTTCTTTTAAATGCCATTTTACAGAATAAATAATGATTATTGAGAAGAAAAAAATTGTTAAAAGTAGCACAAATAGTGTGGGGGGATTTAAGAACAAAATTTATTTTTGTTTAAAAGTTTCTATTAAAAGAAGTTGAAAGGTTGTTGTAAAGGCTTTAAGATCTGTGGTGGTTATTAATGCAACATAAAGAGTTCACTTAGAAAGTAAAATGCGCAACAAATAGAAGAAAAAAAAATTGGTTCATTGTCAATGTTCCGAAAAATTTAAAAAATTTTGATATGAGGCAGGAGATGAAGAATAGAGAAGCTTGAATATTTTTACTATCGTCATATTCAAACAGAATTTACTCTTAGAAAAATTTGATTTAAGAAACGTATGTTCTTAGCATGACGTCATTACACGCATCTCCATATTTATTTTGTTAAGACGAGGATTTATAAGAAAACTACAAACTGTTGCAAGACTAAGTACGCTGAATTGTGCAACATTCCTCCGAAGTTACTGTTGAGCTACGCAATGATTAGCTGTCGCTCAGCAGGTTACTGGCAAAAACTTTGAGAGAAAATGATAGGCGCCGTAGTTTAATAACTACCATGTTGGCTTATTAGACGTCAGGTCTCTCAAAGCCCAGGTCAAACATTCTCAACACAACAAAATATGAAAAAATTTTTCTTTGGCGACTTCCTTCTATAATCAGATTTCTGGCAAAAACTCTAAGAGTAAACGAAATTGCCATGGAAAGTTTACTGAAATCTGTCGTTCGGAGTCGACTTTAAACTATAGGTCTCGCCACTCGTGTATGAAATTAATACACACAAGATAAGTGGTAGGAGAAGCTAAGTACAGTGGTAGCCTTATAATTAGAAACCATGTTTCTGGAACAGAGTTCTCTGGAGTGACGAATCTAAGTTTAATTTGTCCCAATCTGATGGAAATACGTATGTTAGACGTCCTCCAAACAAAGCCTTTGATCCCAGGTACACAGTGAAAACTGTAAAACAAATTAACAAACATAGATGTTCCAAAATCGTTTCTAATTATAAGGCCACCACTGTATGTACTGGTATGTACATATGTATGTTGCCAGAAAGCATTTGACCGAACAACTTTAGAAAGCATTCTCATAAAAATTGGAAGAAAAGTGATTTCATGGTCTTTAGCATATGGAATAATATTAAATACTTACTGAATTTGTAAGTAAAACCATTTAGCCAGGATTACAACCTAGCTTCTCACACCACCCATGTTGTGTGTGTTAATTTTATCCAAGAGTGGCTGGACATACAGTTTTTAAAAAAATTTTTGAGAAACTTTTCATTGCAGTTTCATTCGGAGTCGACTTTTAAATGTAGGTCCCGCCAATCATAAATAAAATTAACAACACAACAAGGGTGGTGTGAGAAGCTAGGTCGGAATCCTGACTGAAAGGTTTTAATTCAAAAATTATGTTTGTATGTGTCTTTCTTTAAAGGTTGACTAAATGATCAATTAAATACGGAAGTAAGTAACTACTCAGTAGCAGAGAATATACTGACACTGATCTGCTCGAAGAGCTAGGCAGTCACAAGCTCACTTACGGACATAATAATGCCTGACAAACTTGGCGAATTATTGACGTAAGAAATTGGCAAGATTTTAAGGAAATTTAAAGAAAGTGGAAGAGTTACAAATATGGTCAACGCAGTGCATAATCATACAATATTTGTGAATAATTCTTGTTTGTTCCTACTCGTCACATACGAGACTCTAACAACTTAGAATTGGTTGTGGAAATAACAACGTTAGAAAAAGTAGTGGAAAAGCATTCCACAAGTGGTAATTTAAATACCATTCTGCAAAACTTTATGTAACAAGAGATAAACTCGAATAGCAGTCTAATTATTATGCAGCTTTGCCCTCCACGGGTTAAGTTTCAGCCTATTCAACCCTGCAGAAGAACATGTCTTCTTTTATATTCAGGAAGCTTTAGTGTTTTTTCCAAATTTCCAGCAAAATCATGGCCAACGGAACCCTATACTCAGAGCACATTTTGGGGTATTCCTCTCGATCTAAACCAATGCATTCGCAGCACAGTTTCCAGTTACATGTCCCCTATGTCCATGTACTAAGATATTTAATTGATTTCCATTAACATCTTAATTAAGGGATTTTGGCCTGCATTAAAACGTCCTTCCAGGCACCCCTGCTTCTTGCGTGGCCATGTCAATTGATCACACCAATCAATGACAGGGCTTCCTCGATTTTGTTCTTCCAAAGTAAACAATATCGTCCTCTTCACCGACTAACACAAATCCCCTCATCAAAAACGCGTCTCGCCAGAGCATCCTCCTCCATTCGAACAACATGGCCGAGACAGCGCACCCGCTGGATGTCAATACGTCCATGCCGTTGAAGATCTCATACAGGTCACTAGTGGATCGGATGCGGATATCATAGCCAACTTGCACTGGACCGAAGATCTTAAGTAGAACATAGCATATTATATTATACATTATTAGAGTAAATTACACTACTAAGCAGCCACTTAATTACCATGAGGGTGGTCAGTACGTCGAAGTTGAATTGAGTACATGTTTCCATGGCTTTCTAATATTTTACTCTGCGATCAAAATCCCTCGCTTCGTTCCTTTCTTAAAAGTGTCCGTAGCTGCCAAATTGTTTCATTCGCTGTGAAGCATACATACATATACCTACAGCTTAAAGTTGAATTCGAACGACAGATTTTTGAAAAACTTTTTCATGGCAATTTTATTTATCCTCAGAGTTTTTGCCAGAAATCTGCTGAGAGTAAGTCGCCGAAGAAATACTTTTTATATTTTGTTTTGATGTCTGGCCTGTTGCTCGAACCCTGGATTTTCGTCTAATAAGCCAACACACTACCTACTAGACCGCGGCGACTTCTTGGATTGAGAACATCTTCTAATGTCGTGAAATTCCGTTTAGATAGTTTCGCCATAAGTTGCGAACATTATACTCATGTATTAAAATCCATTACTTTTGAGCCACTATTAGCCTTCGTGCCATTCTAAAAAGAGCCTGTAGCTGTCAAATTGTTCCATTCACTTATGTTGCTCAGTCGTTCGTTGTTAAACATTTCGCAAAAATTATCAAGTTTGCACTCTAACCAATAATAAACTGTCAGTCCCTCGATTTCTGACATCGCTATGCTTAGTGTTATTCTCTCCCTAACCTCCATGGCTAACACTTGCAGCAGAGCCTCTAGCCTATTCGTAGGTTACTTTGTCATCGCTTATGACAAGGCATGTGCGTCTTATGAAAAACATATATGAATTGATATCCACTATTTGTTCAAGCAATGGTTCATGGCTTGACATAAAAATTTACTTTAAATTTTTATTTTTTTAATCTTACTTTCCATACCCTATTTCTGTAGTTTTTTAAGCTTTGAAATCTTTCTTTAACTCCATAATTCCCTGCATATTTCAGTTTGTTTTGTTTCGATTTTTATTCCCCAATTGTACGATGCCTTACTGATTTTCACGTTTCTTTAATCATTCATCTTTGGCCAATAACAATGACAACAACAATAGCAAGTACTCAGGGAACAAGAAGAAACACAAACGGAAACAAAACAGCAAAAAAAGTGCAGAAAAACTTTTCTTTTCTCTTTCGGATCTTTGATGCAAATTAAGAAAAACAACCAAAACACTTGTGGCTTAAACTAAAGTCGAGCTGACTGACGGTCTGCCATGATTTGACCATCTAACTGTTGGTTGCTTGGTTGGTTTTATTGCCAAACTATTGTTCGACAACTAGAAACACTACAACAGAACAGAATGAAAGGAAAACTGACTTTAAGCAAGAAAATGGTAACAGAGCAAAAGTCTTTTGAAACAACAGGCAACAGCAACAGCAAAAAAGCCAAGAAAACAGGTAAAACTTTAAAACACTAAAATAAACCTTTAGGCAGTCAAGAAGTTAAAAAACAAACAGCCTTAGCCTCAGCCAGCAACAGCACTAGCACCAGCACCAAATAATTCCAACTAACGAAAGTGTTGCAGACAATTTCAAGGAGAGTAAGAAAAAAAACCGGTGGTAAAAAGGCTGGGGTCCATAGGTAAAAACAAAGCGAGAGAAGAAAACCGAAGAATTTGAAAAACTTTGATGGCCATTCAAGGTGACAGTGTGATTGTTGTTGTTGTTGGCTTAAAAATCACCCAAAGAAAAAATAGAAGGAGGAAAAACTTTCTTTTCTTTTCAGTTGTTGGTTTTTCATTTTCTTTGTTTGGTCACTGGGGAAAATAAAAAGATTTAATGGGACAGGTACAATGGCAGAAACAGAAAACAAAATAGAACTGGTGGTCAAAACGAAAACAAAATTGTTAAGTGTCTAGAGTGGTTAAGATGATTTTGTTTTGTTTGTCGCTTTTCTTTTTTATTTTTCTGTCCAGCCAAGAATTTAAAATTTTGTTTTCATTTTTTATACGAAACAAAGTGTCGCTTTTTCCATGTATAAGGACTAAGCACTTAGCATTTATGTGTCCTTTCACAAGAACTACAATACTTTAGGGATTTATATTCTCTCTCTGTTATTGGCATAATAATGAGATTTGAGATTCGAAGATAGTGACTGTGAAACATCTTCTTTTTTTGTTAAGAAATCGAAAATAACTTCAAAATTGAAGCTTACAAGTCGAAACAAGTTTTTTCAATCGCCAACATTATGGTCTGAAATTATAAGATTAAAGTGCGAGTTTTACTAGCCTTGTATCCATACGATACGTACGTAACATAAGTGGTCATTACAACCCTTCCATCAGGATTACTACCTAGCTTCTCATACCACTTATGCTGTGTGTGTTAATTTTTTAAATGAGAGCCGGGACCTACAATTTAAACACGACTCCGTACGACAGAGTTTTTAAGAAACTTTTCATTGGCAATTTTATTTACTCTCAGATTTTTTTCCACAAATATGCTCAGAGGCAGACGCCGAAGAAATTATTTTTTTATATTTCGTTTCTGTTTGAGATGTCTGACCTGGGGTTTGAACGGCGGTCTGCGTCTAATAAGCCAAAACACTACCTACTAGACTACGGCGGTTTTATTCAAACGATAAAATTAAGTTAAAAACGGAACCCTTAAAAGACGCGAGCATTTTTAACAGAATTTCAACACATTCGCTCAGGTACAATTGAATTCTGCAAAACCACTGGAAAATACCCCTAGTCCTACTGCAGTATTTAGCATATCTAGACGTATTCAAAAATAACTCGATTATAATAAACGTTCACATTATTTTTTGATCTGTCTCGGTCTGCCTAACGAACACTAACATTTTCGTATATTTTGCTAACTCAAGACACTCAAGACAAAACGGTGGACTGAATGCCTTTGGCGTATCCAACTCTCTTGATTCATTGGAGCACTTCAGTAGTGTGAAATAAAGTATCTGTTCGTTACTGATTGGACAGTAGACAGCACTTATAACAGCACTGTTCCACTGCCTGAGTATGGAAAATTTGGTGAGCACTACACTACACCAACTTCGGACGTGCAGAGACATAAAGATAATGAAATAGTCATTGGTCCGTCGTTATCAATTGCCGTCACGACATTGACAACTCCCATATTACTCACCACAAAATTAATTAATTCAGCAGAATATTTACTTGTTTTAGTGGCTAATTGGACAACATTTCTCAGTTTCTGATAATCACCTCCTCGTGAGATGACCATGCCTTCAAACCGCTCCTGCAGTACATCCAATGTAGCATGAGTTGAGTCGCACGTAGTTCTATCCTGTTGACCTCACATGTCGTCAGTGCCCGGTTTGTCGACCTATAGTGCTTACCATTGACCGAAAAAATGTCACCGATGACGCCGCTAACTAAAAATCTACACCACGCTATATCATCTTGGATCTCATGTCTCATTCTCTGTATCCTAGAGGAAATTTCTTCGCAAGATCTTCAAACGGTTAACGATGATTTCCGCATCTGTTTCTGCATTGGAGCTATCAGTTTGAGAAAGCCTATTCGATTATTTTGATTATTAATGCCAGTTAAGTAACTAAATAGGCCAATTTTCATGGTCATCCTGAAATGGACATCATCTCTGAAGATGCTTTTTTAATGTAAATTGTGGTCACACGTCGTAGTCTATGGTTGTCCATGGTGTTTTGGCAAAGACTACCGAATAAATAACAACTAAATTGCTGACAGATGCAGCTGCAATAAAGTGGTCGTCTGAAAGTCCCTGTCAAAGAGCGGAAGAACCTGGTGGAAGACCCTTTGTTATTAAGTTTACCTAGCTCTCCTTTTTTCTATGCTATTAGCCTTCAAATTTGCGTAGATCGCGTCTTAACATTGTTAAAATTGATGCTGATGAGAATGGATCTTAATACATACGTGTCACACTCTTCTCGTAATTGTTGTTGGTTCGTTGGGAATGAAAGATTTTATACTGTGGGTAAGGCCATTACAATATTAATAATTTATAGGAGTACCATTACATGATAATGAATTCTCACTCTCCAAAAAAATCCAAAAAATGCCACCTTACAATTGCCGCTCTGTAAAAATACGACCAGTAGCAAACCCCATCTTTCCACAATATCGATCCTCCTCTCCAGACATTATTAAAAAGTTTTCATGTTTAATTTTCTCAATAACCAAAACCATCTAAGGAGTGTACCAATGAAACTGTTCCTCTCAGGAAGATATGGAACAGATTTTTGATACTACGATTTGGTTTTTGTCTTTGCTTGTTAAATTCGAATTTATCTATCACGTATGTATAGTTTTCAAGCATTATATGGCTACGGTAAGGTCTTGTACAGTGTTTTACATCTCTGGAGTTAAGAGACCTGCTTAAGGAAATTTATTTGTCGGTTGCATTGCAAATGCATACATACATTATGTGTCATTACAACCCTTCAAACAGGTTATGACCTAGCTTTTCACACCACTTACTTATGTGATGTGGCGGAACCTACAGTTTAAAATCGGCATCAAACGATATATTTTTTAAGAAACATTCTCATGGCAGTTTTATTTACTCTCAGAGGGTTTTCCAGAAAGAAGAGAGAAGTCGCCAAAGATGTAAATTCTCATATTTTGTTGATGTTGAAGATGTCTGACCAGGGATTTGAACCGTGGTCTCACATCTAATAAGCCAACACATTACCTTTTAGACTACGGCGATTTTGAGGGATGGATTACATATTCCATGTTACGATTTCGTATATTTGAGAGATCAATTCCATTTGTTGCATACTCTCTTAAACTCTTAACATTGTTTTGTAAACTTTAACATTGGCTGTGTCAAAAGTATTGGTTTTTGTCTTTGCTAGATAAATACGAATTTACTTGCACACACGCAAGTATGGTTTTCCGGAATTATATGCCTACTTGACACTAGCTTACGGTGAGTTCTTGTATGGCCCTTCACAACTGAGCAATTAAATGATCTACTTAATGAAAATTTATTTATATGAGGCATTAAACATACAAAATTAGTCATTACAACTCTTCAGTCAGGATTACATTCCATCATCTCACACCGCTTATGTTGTGTGCGTTAATTTTATACACGAGTGGCGGGGCCTACAATTTAAAGCCGGCTCCGTACTACAGATTTTTTAGAAATTTTTCATTTATTTCATTAATTCATCAACTATTTGTTCGTATTTCGTTTTGTTGGAGATGTTTGACGAGGGGTTTGAACCGTGGTCTTACATCTAATAAAGCAACACATTACCTACTACGACTTTGAGGGATATATTACAAATTCCATGCTACGATTTCGTATATTTGAGTGATGAATTCCATTTGCTGCATCTTCTGTTGAACTCTTAACAAAAGTATTGGTTGTTGTCTTTGCTAGTTAAATGCGAATTTACTTTTACACACAATCTACGGTGAGGTCTTCTACAGTCCTTTACAACCCAGGAGTTTAGTGAAGCGCTTAAAGAAATTTATTTATCTGAGGCATAATTGTTCCGATAATTTCAAAAAGTTCTGTAAAATCCGTTGGAATAGTGTTTGGTTCGGAAGATTTCATATCCTTCAGAGAGATGATGTCGTTCATTAATTGTCGGTTTGTTGAATCTATCAAGGTCCAACATTCACTGTATTTTTCCACGCTGTTGTAATAATTTTCTGTGATTGTGTTGGGTTATAAAAGAATAATACTATTGCCTTGCCATTATGAATAATGATTCTCTTGCTTGAACACAATTGTTATGGTCCTTTCAATAAAAACTTATCAATAAAATTATGCCTATTAAGTTGATTTTGTTTTCATTTTTATTTTGATTATGATTGTCCTCTTTCAAAGTGAAGCTAATTAAATAATTAAATTTATTTCATCTGTTATCCTTACTCTCCTGCACGTCCCTAACCTAGCAGAGGAATGTTAAAAAGGGTCTTCTTATGTCGTATTAGAATATTTATAAGGCTCATAAAAAATGAAATCAATAACTTTTTCGCTTATAAACTTATTTTATATTTCTTATGTTTTTATGTTGTTGTTGTTGCTTTTTTCGCTCTCTCTAATTAATTTATGCCCGCCATAATGAGTGTGGCAACTTAAACTGAGGGTTTTCATGGTCTATACCACACACACAGTTATAATCATTAAGAGTAGAGGGCTTTCTGTTTCTGTTTTTTTTTTTTTTTTTGTTTGTAGTCCTCTTCGCAGGAAGCAAATTAATGGCCATAATTTTCGGCGTGTCAATGGCAATTAGACGAAATCATGGCTGTTTGTTTATGTCTTTTTTTTCATTACTTTCGTTAACACAAAGTCTCACTGTCGTTGTAATTTTCCATTGGCAGTCAAGGCAAGAAGAATGCTGTTGAAGAAAATTCAACTCAATGGTATTAAAATGATGATGATGGCTTGTTGGCATTTAAATATTTTATATATTTATGAGTAAAGCATAACACAAAAGCTTAACATCAGGGTTAAGCTATCATGGCTATTAAATTTAAATGCCAAACTAAATATGAACCCTGCTAACCCTCTCCTAACCTCCAATCCAATTTAGGTTTTGCCAGTCCCATTATATCTTATTAAACTCCTTATATTACCGTAAATGATTACGTCTTGCTTTAGTCTAAAAACTGCTTACATGCTACCTTGGTTCTTAAGATGCTTATTAGGCCTATTCATTTACCTTTACCAATAAGACTCTAAAATGAATCCATGTGTACGTATATATATATACGTATGTATTGCCCTTACTTAAGCACTTTTCATTACACAATCATCATCATGTACTCATTTACATTCATCGATTTATAGAATTTGAATTGCATTGAAGGCTCATTTATAAACACATTTCGAACATTAAATATGCACACAGTACTTGTTCTTGTTCTACAAAACAGCCTCAATGGATGATATTATTATCACAGGACTACCAAGCAATACTTAAATTGAAATATTATTAAACAAAACATGTCCAAAATAATCGTAATTGTCAAAGTGTAAAAATGTCCTCAGACATTTATTTGCATTTGCATATCCTTAATAAACCATTTAAAATGGAATACATTTCAATAATTATGCATGTGTAAGGGCAGTAAGGTATCTTAGCATACTTAAATCAGAGAGAATAAATGTTAAGTGCTGTAACACAGTCATTTAATTACGATTTCATACATACATACATACATATATCATGCATAAATACATACATATATCATGTATATACATATGCATACATACATATATAATTGGTCATTACAATAATTTAGTCAGGACTACGACCTAGCTTCTCACACCAATTATGTTGTAAGTGTTAATTTTATACAAGAGTGGCCGGATCTACAGTTTAAAGTCGATCCCGATTCTCAGATTTTTTTGAGAAACTTTTCATGGCAATTTTATTTTTCCGCTCAAAGTTTTTACCAGAAATCTGCTGACACTAAATTGCCCAAGAAATATTTTTTCATATTTTCGTTTTGATGTCTGATCTGTGGTTTGAACTTTGGTCTCACGTCTAACCAGCCAACACACTACCTACTAGACTACGGCAACCTCATACATATACTATGTATTCTAATCTATGTTCCGAAGCAAATTACGAAACATCACGAGCATAAAATACTAAGAGACTATAGACAAATAGAAATATGTCGCAGACTGATAGGCAATGTGATAACAATTTTTTTAAATCATTGCTTTATAGATAGGGGACAATTTGAAACATAAGGAATCATATTGGACAGCAAACTAAACATGAATATGAATACATAATCCAGAACCACTAAGGCAGTAACTGTTCTTTATTGTTGCAAGAAAGCAAAAGGACTTAATAGCTGTGTGAGAAAGGGAAAAACGGAAAAACTGGCATGGAATCGATCGGAAATGTCTAAGGAAGCGACAAAAGAGGGGATATACATATGCTTTTTCAAATTGAAAAAAAAATAGCATGGAATTCAACAAACCGTGGGTTCTTTAACACACCTGGTTGTTGAATTTCTAAGCTGCTGTGTTCAGCAGTGGACAGCAGAAAACCGTGGTACAACTTGAGTTCAACAAGAAAATGGTTCGCTTTCTAACAGGGATTCTAATGGGACACTGCGGTCTCGCCCCACCAGGATTACTGCCGAATCTGCCATCATGTTGACGAAACTAAATCGGTACAACACCCTTCATGCGAGTACCCTGCACTTCAGGACAGACGTCATCGGTTTTTGGGTGGCAGAACGTTGGAAGATATGGGCATGGTGGCGGACATGCCGCTAAGGAAACTGGCCAGTTTTATACGGAGCTCGGGGTGATTCAAACTCTGCACTAGCCGATTATGACATGTGGGATTACCTCACGTTGGGCAATACAATGGGATATATGGGACACAAAGTGAACTTGCCTGTGAACGGCAAGCTACCCGATTTAAAGAAAAAAAAAATATCCAAACGGATAAGGATGGCGATAGGTAACATGTGATCTTAACAACTACACCAACTAAGGCATTATTTAATCTCTTTAACTGGCTACTAGCAGACATGACGGCAAAGTAAATGACTGAAGCGGTAATGAGACAAAGTGTCAAAATAGGAGGTCGGAAGTATAGAAGCTACGGTTATCCCAAAGATATAAGACATGACACTGGCGTATAAATTAGTCTGAATTTGGCCGAAGGACCGCTGTCATTTGTAGCTTAATCGTATATACCTACGACTTATGAAAACCCTACAAGAAAAAGTTAAAAGAAAAAGTAGTTTACCTCACTTCCATGTGCGATGGTCATGCCCTTAAATGTCTCGTGGAAAATATCCAATTAGGTATCACACAATTCAAGTCAAAAGAATTTGGGAACCATCTTCCTATAATGCTCGCCGTTGACGATGGTGGGTTGGTCAACTTGGTTCTTTAAGAAATATGCACCAATGACGCCATTAACCTAAAGTCCACATCGAATAGTGTCGTTTCCTCATTGTCTCATAGGACACTAAATGATTTCATGTTTACGTACTCACTCATCCAAAAATAGGCCTCATTACTAAAGATTATTTTTTGATGAAATTTAGCATCGTGCTCCCGAGCCCATTAAGCAATTTAATAAATGACAATTAATTTGATAGATGTAGTCGCCGCAGTCTAGTAGGTAGTTTGAGGTTCAAACCCCAGGTCAGAAATCTCCAAGAAAAGGAAATATGAACAAATATTTCTTCGGCGACTGCTTTTCAGCAGATTTCTGGCAAAAACTCGTAAATAAAAATGTCATGAAAAACTTTTTAAAAATAAGTGTCTTTCAAAGTCGACTTTAAACTGTAGACTCCGACACGCATATATAACATTAACACTTACAACATAAGTGATGTGAGAAGATGATTTTAATCCTGACTAAAGGATTGCAATGACAGATCATGTTGTTATGTTATGCGCTCGCTATACGCCACATAATTTCTGAACTGAAGGTTTAGTAAAATGTAATCATTGAATCAAGAGAGGTTTCTCAAGGCCTTTGATTTTATACCCCAGCGACCAACAGCTCAATTTTTTAAATTTCCAATGATTTTCAATTATGTTTCCGAGACAATTTGATTTTCAATGTTTTATACATGATGTTTATAATTATTTACAAGCACAGTGCTTTATAAAATTCGTTTTTAATGTTGTTTGAAATCTATAATTGCCAAAATAAATAAATTCTTTTAATAAGCACGAATCATTTGAATAAGAAGCGCTTAATCCATGATTTTATCAAAATTCCCTTGCAGAGTAAATGGTCAAATAATTGTCATTACATTTCCATCACTGTCTAAATTAATTTGTAGATTTCATTTTCAATTCTCAATTTTTTTAATGCCATCATTAATAATTCACTTATCCTTACTAGAAATCCCCACATAAGAATCCCCCATGATTTAAATTTCAATTAAAAATTAAAATACAAACGGTCTCTGGCGTTGACCATTAAATAATTTCAACGTTTCAACTGAAAAAACATTGAAAAAAAAAATCTTGCAAACGAAGAAAAGAAATCAAAATATTTCTCACAAAAAAATGAAAAAAAAGAGTAGAGAGAGTGAGTGAATGGAAAAGAGTATAAAAAAACATCTGCCACTCTAAAACTCAATGACAAATTATCTGGATTTTATAGTCACCACCTGGACCACAAAGAACACTTAAGGAAAAATACTGGAAAAAAAAACAGCACAGCAAATACCGAACACCATAGGAAAATTGTGATAAATCATGCTGATGGTTTATCGTCATCATTATCATCATCATATTGTGATATTTCAGCAGCACCCCGTGTGCAACGTTTAAAAATCTTTTCCAAAAACCAGCAGCAGCAGCTATAAAAAAAATTCAAAAAAAATTTTAAAAGTGAAACAATTAATTAAATTTGTAGTCAAATTAGATGAGAATTAGTAAAAACCACAGAAAAGAGATTAAAGCCAAAGACACGTGCACATACACAAACACAAACATACATACATACACATTGCTTGTGCTCATACTTTTATATTTTTATTGTAACAATATAAACACATTACTTGAGTGTACGTGTATTGTGGTGTTATTTAAATATAAACTCACTCTCTTTCTCTCTCTCTCTCTCTCTATCGTTTCTTCTCTCCCTCCAATTCTATGTTCAAAATACACATACACATGCCCTAGCAATTATACGTTTAAATTTGAAGAATACATATAAACAGTTGAGAGCAAAAGTGTCATTATAAGAGGCAATGATGATGATGATGATGATGCATAATAATATATGATGTTAAGTAATTTTAATAACCCAGTAAACAATTTTCAAGTTACATGAAAGAAACTAAAAAATCGAATCATTCACTCTCTACATCACAGCACATTTGGTGTAAAGAGGGGAATCAGTTTAAAAAACAAGAAAATACTTGGAATCGATAACATATCACTTGACTTGCCCACAAAACGGCCCACTATATAGTCCTCCGATTATAGGTTTATTATGTCCAGCTAGGTTTATTTGTCATATTAGCGACAAAATGAAGGAGGAGTTAATAATAATAAAAAAGTGTAGAGAAAGGATGCTTACTTGAGGGCAGGATTCAGGTGAAGTCGCCGCAGTAGAGTAGATAGTTCGTGGGCACCAGGTCAGACATCTCCAACAAAACGAAATATGAAAAAGTATCTCTTCGGCGACTGCCATAAGCGGCACAAGCCAGTGTTTAAGTTGCAGTCCCGAAGATCTAGACAATGCCGATACCATAAATTTCCGACAGCACGTTTAAAAAACTGCATTAGAATCCAATGGAGTGTATTGGAGTCTGAAGCCGAACGGTTTGGTCTGAAGATAAATATACCCAAAACCACAGGACATACATTGCAAAATAGCGGATAATTTTGTTACCTGTGGGGCAATATTACATGACCGGACAAGCCTACGGTCAACTAATACCGGTTTGAAAACTCAAACACATTTTGCGACGAACTAAACTGAATATTTTCAAAAGCAGTGTGAAGTGGAATGCCTTGTACGGATGCGAATCATGGAATGTATGTTATTTTGACATTATGACAATCCAGATCTTTATAAATCTATGCCAAGAGATAAATCCATAATATTTTATGGGCAAATCGTATCAGCAACGCATACTTCTGGTCAGACACAGGGCGTAGGCAGATGAAAGTGAAGGTGGATGGAGCATGTATCGCGCAGACCAATGTCTGGTACAACCAGAACTGCAATTAATTATAATCCTCGGGGCAGACATCGGAGTTTGCAATAGCAAGAAATAAAGTCAACAAATGTAAATAAATCGTAGATTGAACTAAAGTCACAACTGGAGAGAAGGAAATGGAGATCAATGGTTGAGGCCCTGTGATATGAAAAGACTTTCAACTCAAAATATATTGACATTTTAAGATTGAGTTAGTTTTGAAACGATATTGTACATATAAATACAGTACATCAGTACGGAATTACGAAAATATTGACGATTTCAAACTCACAAAGAATTTCCTGCTTATGTTATTTAGCCTTAGGCTACCAAGTACTTGACAGAGAAGGTGTTCTACAGCCTTCAACAATATTACAATAGTCAGTTTGGAATCCATCCCAGATCCTTATAAGCGACGTAATCTCTCACTGCGCAATAAGGAAATAAGTCATCAGTCTCGCGCTAAATTAATCTTACCTTATCAGCAAGCAAGTTCTACTATCATCAATAGAAGGCCAAACTTCTGATCCAACCTCCCACAGCTTCTGCATATTCCACAGAGACAGATCCATGTCTGATCTCATGCATTGGTTGATAAATATTCCCGAATTTTCAGTAGAAATAATGAGAGCGTTATGCATCTTTAATCCTTAGGAAAATGTGACTGGGTTTACCCATTTTTAATGTAAACCAGGATCCAGTCTTTTCAGCACAAGGATATAATACACATCCGAAGACTTTTTCTTTGATCAGCAGCTTACATCAGTGCCTATTCAATTTTATTCCAGTAATGAATGCCCTTAGGAATAGCATTAGACCAGCCTAGCAGAGAGAATCGGTTACAATATATTGCGTGCAATCACGATCCACCCATTTGGAAAAATGAGCACGCAACACAATCTCTAGGATTCATAATCTTGAAGAAGCCCACGTATTAACACAACTTCTAGGATTCTTAGTCTTAAAGGACTAGGATTCTTATTCTTGGAGAAGCCCAAGTGTATTCCTAGTCTTGAAGAAGTCCACGTATCAACATAACCTCTAGGATTCTTAGTCTTGAAGAAGCCCACGTAGCAATACAATCTCCAGGATTCTTATTCTTGAAGAAGCTCAAGATTATAGGATTCTTAGTCTTGAAGAAGACCACGCATCAACACAATCTCTAGGATTCTTAGTTTTGAAGAAGACCACGTATCAACTCAAACTCAAGGATTCTTCATCTTGAAGCATCCCACGTATCAAAACCCTTTGAAGGAAGCCCAAAATCTTGGGACCCTTAGACAACATCCGGAGGAAGTAAATAACGCCTTCCAATTGCATGATACTGTTGCAAAAATACAACCATAGGTTCTTGAGCGTTTAATTTCCTCTTTATAATCTCTAGAGATGGATCTGTACACAGACCGGTCAGGATCATAGCCCGTTCAGACAGCTTTCTGGTACTAAATCGGTGTCTGAAATCACCGTAGTCTAGTAGGCAGTGCGTTGGCTTATTAAACATGAGGCCACGGTTCAAACCTCTCAGTAGATATCTAGCAAAAATTAAATTTCCATGAAAAGTTTCTCAGAAATCTGTTGTTCTGAGTTGACTTTAAACTGTAGGTGCCGCCGCTCATGTAAAATATTAACACACACAACGTAAGTGGTGTGAGAAACTAAATCGCAATATTGGGTGAAGGGTTGTAATGACCAATTATGTATGTATACATGTACATCGGTGTCTTTAAGGGAGAAATTGAGCTCTTCCTGATCGTGTCTATTCTATTCCAAATTCGACTCAATTTGAGGACTTAAAGGTTGATAAATACGTTCTCAAGATTCAAAGAAGCATATTTTGCGGATCCATGTGTATACTTAAAAATATCACTGGGTTATTGAGTTTTACCCAAAAGATCATGTAGTAATATATGAAAACGTATGTATGTATGTATATGCATGTGTGTACATAACATAAAACATTTTATTAAAGATTTGTGGGTGCAGATGTAGATGTGTTTATTGTTTTCAACATGTAGTGTACCACCTGAGCTCATGTATTTCCAGAAACCAACATGATGAACGTGATTTTATTGCTGGTCGGAGTCTGGTTTGAGTTTGTTGGGACAGCGAACTGAAGCAAAACGTTGACAAAGAGACAAATCTGTGAGGCATGATGATGATGACGTGATGAAAAATCTTCAAATGAAATTATTTCATACATCTTTAGAGAAATAATTGTAGAGGGAGGGATACGGCATATTAACATTGTCTTGTAATAGTTTTGTTAAAAAAATTTTTGATTTAATTGATTGGAGTAAATCGATGGAGATGCTGTAAAAGGGTGTACAAAAAATTGATTTTTTTTAATTTTAAAAGTTTGTTTTACCTTAAGCTACTAAAACACTTTATATTCGCATTTGTTTTTCCAATATTTCAACAAAAGAATTGCAATTTTAGTACAATTTCTTTCTTAGATTGCATCGTCAGAGGAAAGAGATGTAAGTCTATGGCATAGAAACCGCCTGTAGGTATTTTACTTCAATGCAATAAAAGGTAGATGCAGACGAATTTGTTTCTATACAAATGCAAAATTTTATTGAATACAGTTTTTGATCGATTCTATTGTATTTTCTTTAAAGGAAAACACAACAGGATGTAAAGGAATTAAATCTTTAGCAGAATATAGTTGCCAGAAAAAGTACAGTTGCGGTATTACTGCCATATAAGAGCTTATACTGAAAGGGCACCTAAAGCTGACAATATAGTGTGAGTTGTCATGGCACGAGACATGAGTAATTGGGCATTACAATTCTGCAGTGAGGACTACGACCTATCCTCTCATACCACTTTTGTTGTGTGTGTTAATTTTGTACATGAGCTGCGGGACCTACAGTTTAAAGTGGGCTACGAACGACAGTTTTGTGAGGAACTTTTGATGGCAATCTGCTAAGAGGAAGTCGCCGAAGAAATATTCAAATTTTGTTTGGTTGGTGATGTTTGATGTGGGGTTTGAACCATGGCTTCACGTTTAATAAGCCAACACATTACCTACTAGGTTACGGCGACTTCTGATTTACTGTCATTAAATTCTGCTGAATGAACGCATCAAAGCAAAATTTTTCAAAACGTTAGCCGTATACGTGTACATGCTGCGACGAAGAACAAGGACGAGCAGACCAAAGATAAGTTTTATGAGTGCTTAAAAAGGTAATTTGACAGCTACCCCAGTTGCGGCGAAGAGTATGGTAATGAGCAGCACTCGATTTTTACTTCCTGCCATTCATAAAGCGACGTGGATGTCCCCTGCTTCACGGATAACCAAATTTATCACATTGTTCTAGAGCAAACATCAACTCGTATTATTATTTAGTTAGGTCCGGTTTCGTACTCGATTAAGGCAAAGATGGAACCTGGACTGGTCAAACCATTCACTGACGGGTCGAGATCATGCAGTATTGTCGGATGTGGAAACTTCCCGGCTCTATTGTAAATTAAATTGTCGCTTGCACGGTTACTGCAGTACTATTCAGGTCGGAATAATGGATATTAATATCCATCGTTGTGTAAATCGCTGTGTAAATCCTGTAGCAAAGTATATGGAATGGGGATATAAGCCCATTTACCGACCGTAAAGTAGCCACCTAAGATTGTTCAAGAATGCCGGGAGTCTCTAGAGAAGATAGCAAACTTTTACCCTCATTTGAGATCCTGGACGTTGAAGTTGACAGCAAAGCTGATCCTCTAGCAAAAGCTGATGGACTAGCAAAAACTGATGCAACAGAAAATCCAACTGAATTCATAAGTGGAATTGAGATTCCTCAGCAGGGGAGCAAACATATGATCTCACACAAACTTTACTCATTTTCAAAGGAAAGATAGGATAATTACTTCGCAAAAGCTGTAGGGACATAGAAGAAGATATGAACACAGCGCTGATCCCTGAACACTAAGAATTTATAGACAGAACATGTCTAGCCGAAGATGATTGTGATAGAATTTGTCATTACAATGCAGTAATCAGAACTACCACCCAGCTTCAGACACCACCCGTTTGGTGTGTGTGTTAATTTCATACATGAGTGGCGGGAAATATGGTTTAAAGCCAACTTCGTAGGACAGATTTGAGTAACGCATTCGAGGACATTCTGGCAGCTGCTAGAAGACAAAAGCATAATCGGATCCTAAAAGACACCGTTGTCAGATCGACATTGCTTACTCCGCCATACAATTATAATTTTGGCTTGCAACTATCAGTCATCACAATCTGTGAAGTCGGCGTAGACTAGTAGGTAGTATGTTGGCTTATTACACGTGAGTTCGTGGTTCAAATATAGATAATAATAAAAAAACGAAATATGAAATCATTTTTCTTTCGGCAATTTCCTCTCATCAGTCTTGTGGGAAAAACTGTGGAAATAAATAAAATTGCTATGAAAAATTTCTAAGAAACATGTCTTCGGAGTCTACGTTAAACTGCATGTCATTCCACTCATGAATGTAAGAAGCTAGGTGTGACTAGTTAGGTTGTTATTCTGGCTAAAGAGTTGTAATGACCTATTAGGTTCTTTGGTTCTAATCACCGTGGTCTAGTGAGTAGTGTGATGCCTTAAAGAGAAATTTTTTTTACAACGATAACTTTTTTTTTCAATTTTCTTTTAAAAACTTCCTCCGCAAGGAAATAATACTAGTCAAAGAATTTATTCTTTTAGATGTCTGCAATAGTTTCGACTTGCAATACAATGAACTAAAAATTGTTTTTCTTATAACGTCTCCGATTCCTTCTCGGTAATAAGAAAAAAAGCAACAAATCACAGTAAGTTGAGCACACTTTTCTACAACAATTTTTACACTGAAACAAAATCTGCAAAATCCAGCCAAAAATATGTCTTAAAAATCTTTTTTAAATATGATGACGACATGATCATAAGAATATTGCAACATTAACAAGAGTCTGTGAAATATTTTCTTTCTTTAATGTAAAGAAAACCAAAAATTATTCTCAGTTTACTTTCCCCGTAATGAAAAACGAAAGAAGAAAAACAAAAAAATATGCATAAATAAAGCAGCAACTAAATGTTAAAAATGCATTCAAGTGACAGGTGAATTGTTGCACTTTTTTTCGTATTTTTGTTGTGTTTTTGTTTTTCATTTCTCCGGCAAAAATACTTGATGGCGCTAAGCTCGCTGAGACTTAAAGGTATTTAGAAATGAAGTTCATTAAATCTTCCAGAATAAATAACTTTGAATTATTTAGAAAGCAAACAAATTATAAAATTACGGACGTTTTCTTTTCTTTCTTTCGCATTCACCAAGAAACACGAATGAAAGGCGAAGTAGAGTTTTTGGTTTTTTAATCAACACCTTAAATTATTTGAATAAATTTGAAAATTATTTGAAAATTTATTTATGCACCGTAGTGATGAATTATGTTTTTGTTAAATAAAGTTTCAAGGAAAATTTAATGAAAATATTTATATGAAATGTTTAAATTGTCTTGACAGATTACTATCCATGTGGTCACTAATGTATAGCGAATGTGATTACATTCGAAATAGTCGTTAAAGAGCTTCATTTCCTTAAAAATCACTTCAATTCCTTAATCGCTTAATGAAATTATGAAATTATTGCTCAGAGAACTACAGAAGAGACATGTCAAACAAAACAGCTACTTCTTCACAGCAGTCTCTGGCTAAAACTCTAGCCGTAAAATTAAATCCCCATGAAAAGTTTCTCAAAAATCTGTCGTTCGGATTTGACTTTAAACTGTAGGCCCCAACACTTATGTATAAAACATGGGTAATGTGAGAAAGTAGGTTCTAATCTTGACTGAAGTGTTGTAATCACCAATCATCATCGTGATCATGGTGACCATCCATCCGTTTTCGCATCGCTGTGAAACTGTACGATGGTGTCGATTTTGTCACAAAGAAAATCATCTTTTCGGATGAAGCTCATTTTCATATTGATGGGTAAGTTAATGAGCCGTATTTGGGGTTCAAAAACCCCACACGTGGTCTTACAGAGGCTAATTAGCCCATTACGAGTGACTGTTTTGTGCGGGTTGTGGAACGGAAGCATAATTGATCCATATTTCTTTGAAAATGAGGACGGCACAATGGAGACACCTATCGCACCATGATAACCGTGTTTTTTTTTTGTACCCGCTCTTCATGGTATTGATGTGAACGATGTTTGGTTTCAATAGGATGGTACAACTTGTCACACAACTCATGTCACAAGCGATTTATTGCGTCAAACGTTTAATGGCCGTTTAATTAGCCGAAATTGTGATGTCATTTGGCCGCCAAGAAGCTGCGATTTGTTGACAACTTTTTACTATTTTCTGTGAGTCTTTGTTAGAGAAAAGTGCTATACCGACAAACCAGAGGTTATTGAGCATTTGAAGGCCAACATTCATGATGATATTGTCTAGATACTATTCTATACACTCGAAAAAGTGCACGAAAATTGGTTCGATCGAATGAGATACTGTGAAGCCAGCCGCCACAGCAATATGAATGAAATAATATTCCAGGTTTAACCGGAACAATTCTACTTTACAACAAAATAATAAATTTGGCAGAATTTCAAACTCTTTTTGTTTTATTGCGTTTTTAAATTTGAAATTTTAAATGTCCCACGCTTTATATGAAATAGGGAGCCTGATTACTGCCTTATCGGTACTCAAACGACTAAGTTGAATAAGTCTTCTATTTTATGACTTTTGTAGGGAATTCAATGAGGTAATAGAGAGGGCTACAAAATTATATGAGAGTAAGTATGTTATGTTGCGTGGTTTGTTCATTCTTGTTTACTTATGACAATCCTAAGGAAACTATATCTCCAAAATGAAAACTTTTCACACAGTATTAATAAATATCATGAGTAGCTCTATGTGTTTTTGGTCAATGGCACTGATTAATGCCGCTTTTTTTGATAGCAAGTTACCTAATATGAGTAACATAGTGGTTTTATATCTGTGGACACAAGTAGGGGTGATTTCTAGTAGATATTAATTTTTGTGTTCTCGAATTACAGTCCATGCAGCCTAACTGAATTTGTTGTAATTCGGACAAAATAGGTATTTCAGGTACTGCAGATGGTCAATCAAAATATTCAAGGTTCAATGGCAAACATATATCAGTGGATTCATTCAGGCTTTGGATCGTATCTGTATTACTATTTCCAACCGTTGAATTCTAAATGTAAAGTTTTCCAGATTGAATTTCCTGTAAATAAATTAGGACAACATTGACCATCAGTAGTCGCCGTAGTCTAGTAAGCAGTGTGTTGGCTAATTAGACATGATACCACGGACCAGAACCGTCCTGATCAATTAACATATAACAAATGTGGATCCAATAACGCTCAAGAGAGTTATGCATTCCAAAATACTGATATCATTCTGTTACGTTTTTATCTTAAAAAAAAAACGTTTTGAATATGAGTTCGTTGATTGCAAACAAAATAAAAATTAATTTGTGTTTAGTTTTAATTAAAATTCTTTATTGTTCGCAATATTTTATGTGCCACTGTTCACAACTTGATGTTACAACAACAATTTGCTTAGTTCGTAATTCTCCTTTACACTTCTGTTCGCATAAACACCAACAATTGACAGGTCTTTACAACGGCGATCTTCAAACCACGACTGTTGTCTTCACACGCAACGCGTCTTCACACAGGATTGACTCAATTTTTACTACTCGTTACCTGCTTTGTCTTGCCTTTTTATATGCCCACGTAAACAGTCTGATGAAGGTTCTTGAAGTCGAACGTTCGTTATTCGCCTTCTCGAGAACTTTATTGCGGTTTCATTGTTGTGTTTGTATTTTGTTCACGTTGGTTGTTGTTGCGTTCTCGCTTGCTTGTCTATGGCCTTTTCATTCATACATATATATCCATTGTCATATATTGTAGTCGCCGTAGTTTAGTAAGTAGTGTGTTGACTTGTTGCAAGTCAGATCACGGCTCAAATCCCAGGTCAGATATCTTCAACAAAACGAAAATATGGAAAAATATTTCTTCGGCGTCTCCGTCAGGAGATTTCTGGCAAAAGGTCTGAGTGTAAGAATAAAATCGCCATGAAAAGTTTCTCAAAAATCTGTCGTTCGGAGTCAACATTAAACTGTAGAACCCGCCACTTATGAGAAGATACGTCATAATACTGATTAAAGGGTTGTAATGATCAGTTGCGTTACATATTCTGCATTTGAGAGTGCCCAGCTTTTTTACTTAAACTCTTTTAAGTAGTTAAACTTCAGTAACTTAATTGAATTTATTTTTAAAATTCTTGTACAACATTTTTCACTTTGCCACCGTTTAAATAATTTAAGCAAATTTTTCTCCTGCTTTTTTAATTTTTTTTTTTCATATGAAGGGAAAATTTTTAGAATAAAATAAAGAATGAGAATGAGAGAGAGGGAAACTGCTCTTAATTCCTTTTAACCATAGTTATGCAAATGTAATTAGTTGAATATTCATGGAAAACGATTTTTCTTAGTAGTCATAGTCATTTTATAGCATTTTTTTCTATTTTTTTAACAAAGACTTCCTCAGACATTTTTTACGGGCACACACATACATACATATGTATGCCTGGCTTTAAAAATTTTGTTAAAAAACAAAGAGAGAGAGAGAGAGAGAATACTATATAGAAACCGGAAAACTAACATTCACCTAAGAGAACAACCGGAAATAGTAAAAGACTTTTTAAAAATAATAACAACAAATAAAAATTGTATAGAAAGAGCACCCATACATACATATGTACATGCACATGCATATAAAGCAAACGAATTGTAACCAGAAACAAACAAGAAAAATTAAAAATGGAGTATAAAACTCAGCTCGATTATAAAAATGTTTTAAAAGAAGAAGAAGAAGAAGAAGAGGAAAATAAAACAATTTATTGCGGAAATAGAAATTAAAACCAATACTCACGACTCACTCTCCTAACTTACACTGACTCCGGTTACTTCTTGTTACTTTCACAAGAAAAGAAATACAAACTCAACCAAAGCCTGGAATTCAAAGCCAGTCAACCAATGGCAGACTAACTGCTGCTGCTACTGCTGCTGCTGCCAGAGTCTAGTTGGCATAAATGAAAAATAAAGAATTTCTACAATATTTCTATAACCTTTTTCCTTAACCAAACTACAAAACAGAGAAGGTAAGCGAAAGAGACAAAGAGAGAGAGAAAGTAGAAAAAAACAAAAAATTTGAATTTAAATATTTACCTTCCTTTCTTAAATATTATTTTAGTTCTGTTGTTTTATTTCGTTCTTTTTTCTTCTCTTTTTTTGCATTTTTTATATGGGTTTAGTAAAATGTTAATGCTGCATCTAAAATTCAGTTTTACCAACGTCTAGAAACCAAAAGATTTATTCCGTTTTTTTAAATAAAAAATTTTTCTTCTTTTTTTGTTTATATTTTATGCACTAAAAAAACCTGCTAACTTTTTTACCTTCTCAGTTTACCGGGTCTTTTTTTTTTATTTTTTTCTTTTACTGACATTGTCATGCTTTTATAGTATATTGTACGTAAATGTATGTTAGAGTATGTAAATTTGTTTAAATTCCTTCATTTTATTAAGTTAATATTTTGTAGCCAAAGCAATAGAAAGAAAAAGAATAAAATAATAAATAGGTAGACCTAGACTCTCTTACATCCATAAAGAAATCTAGAATCTCTGACAAACACAACTAATGGTTGGCCTTGAATTAACACAAAGCATTGGTTTTATAACCGCCATAGTCTAGCTGGTAGCGTAGATTCAAACCCCAGCCCAGACACAAAATGAAATTTGTGCAGTCTTCTGGCAAAAGCTCTGGAAGAAAAATATTGTCATGAAAAGTTTATCAGAAATCTATCGTTCAGAGTCAAATTGAAGTTGTAGATCCTGGCACTCATGAATAAAATTAGCAAACTCAACATGGATGGTGTGAGAAGCTAGGATGTAATCCTTACTAAATGATGTAATGATCCATCAAGTACGTAATTAAGTGAATTGCTCTTAAACCCAAACCAAGTTCTTTGCAATAACTGGAAAGAAAGTACTTTAAACTGTATGTTCCGCCATTTATGGCTAAATTTAACACACACAACATGAGTGCAGTGAGAAGATGGGTTGTAGTCCTGACTATATGGTTGTAATGATCAATTACGTAAGAAAGTAAGTACGTCGTTCCTATAAAACCCAAACTGTAGAAATGTTGCAATTAATTCTCTTAAGGCCATATACAACATCAGACGTAAAACGGCAGTTTTTCGGTCGTATCGGTAACGCATTGATCAGACCAACACTATACATATCAAAACAAAAACATCCATACAATGACGTATTCTTCGAGATATACCGTTAGTTGCTTTCCAAAAAGCTTTCATTATTATTGAACTAACTCACGTACTGATAGTATTAAGGAATCTATTAGCAGCCCTGAATATTATTCCAAATATCGGACGAAGCTTAACCCTCAGTTTCTTTCAACGGGAGAAGTCATTCAAATACTTCATACCAACGCTGACATAAAGTAAAGGTTCTGTCAATTAGTACATAATTGCTTCTCACAAGAGTGGCGGGACCTACAGTTGAAAGTAGACTTCGAACGAAATATTTTATTGAGAAACTTTTCATGGCAATCTTATTTATTTTCGGAGTTTTTGCCAGAAATCAGCTGAGAGGCAGTCGCCGTAGAATAATTTTTTCATATTTTGTTTTGAAGTCTGAAGTCGAGTTTGAATCGTGGCCTCACGTCTTATAAACCAACACACTACCTGCTAGACTACTACGACTAGTCTATCAAATCACTTATTTATCAACATATTGGAAAAAAATTCCCCTCTGTGGGATCTGTTGAAGTGAATAGTATTCGTCTAATCTAGCATAAGTTCTCTAGGTTAGGTTAGATTAGAGTCAATTAAGACAAGTACAGTACCCGGAGGTCGAATTGACCCATTGTACAACGTCCTAGTTTCACCACTTATGTTGTGTGTGTCGACTCCGAACGACAGATTTTAAGAAAGTTTTTCATGGCAATTTTTATTTACTCTCAGAGTTTTTGCAGGAACTCCGAAGAAATGCTTTTTGTATTTTGTCTTGATGTCTAGCCTGGGGCTCGAACCCTGGCTTTACGTCTAATAAGCCAACACACTACCTACTAGACTACGGCGACGGAGATCTCTAACACACAAACAAAATTAGGAGACATGGAAATATTGTTAGATATGAATAACCCCGTTAGTACACATAACATCATACTATGACATCAACAACAAGAATTCCTAAACAATTTCTATTATATCAAGTCTTCCAACAGTGGCTTCCGAACTTTGCCAGTTGAATACAACCATCACGTTGCAGATACATTTGCGAAATTAGTTATATATTCTCACTGTTTTGTCAAATCACTATAAATCATAGACAACTATGTGTGCGATCGCTAATTGGTCATTGCTGGAGTGGCAACTGACCATAATTTTTATATACAAAAACCTTTAACGACCTGATTCATTTCTGGATAAATGGGTACGTGAATATGGAATATGGAGCGTAAAATACATTGTTAAAAATTTCTCTGTTTGACGTACCTTTAGGGCTTTTGACGTCATCAAATCAATTTTTTTGAGAATGATTTTTTAAGGCCCTGCCTATGACGATTCTTAATGCATGAACGTGTGGTGATCTTAATATTCTTAAAGCTCATTCTAACATAATAGATGATCCGCTGATGATGCCAAGTCTTTCTTCTGAATACTAACCAAAAGAACAGTGGTCCATAAGAAACACTATTGCGAATTGGATGGCTATGCGATTTAAAGACACGTATCCAGCAGCGTCTGTTAATACCGCACGTACATTTCTGCTCCTTCCAGTAAAACGAGTGGACAATATCCAAATTAACCGAGGCAATGGGGGACACCCTATGCCCCGTAACATGTCGGAGATTACCAGCTCCGTAAAGATCCTGGTCAGCTCATCAGCACTCTAATTTCCAACGATATTCCGATGTCCCGGAACCCATATAAGAGTTACCTTTGAATGATTCGAAATTTCTCTGATCTATCTTTGACATTCATGGGCAAGGACGGACGAAATATTAACAAATATTTCTTTGGCGACCTACTCTCAGCAGATTTCTGGGAAAAGCTCTGAGAGTAAATGAAATTGCCATGAAAAAGTTTCCCAAAACCCTGTCGTTCGGAGTCCACTTAAAGCTTTATGGCCTGCCACTCGTGCATAAAATTAACACACACAATATAAGTGGCATGAGAAGCTAGGTCGTTAACCTGACTGAAGGATTGTAATGACCAATTATGTATGTAATAACAGTACAGTAGTTGAGCTGGAAGTGAAAGTATATTACAGATCTTTGGATAGCAGATGAATTAAAAAATCCATGATCCTCAGAGCCTCTGTAACTACTATACATAGAGTTTAATGTATGGGCTTAAGTTTCACCATGAATATGGAAAACTTAATGCACATTCTAAGAGAATAGCGATCTTAAACATTCCAAAGTGACCTCTAAAAACTCAAATATTACTCAATACTGCAGTCTTCGCGATACAGCATTAAATCTAACGAAAATCGGTCACATTTGATCGACTTTAATAGCTTAAAACACAAAATATAAGGCAGACAAAATGGTATGAGCAATTATTAATACTTTCTAGCAAACAAAAGCGACGTCTTTAATGGTATAGGCTAAATATTCCCTTCACAAGAGCTGGCCAGTAGTTGTCAGCAGTCCGATAAAGTTTTCTTTTTTTGGACTCTCATACTTTCGTTAAAAATTTCGTTTTAAAAATGAATTGTTTTTAACGCAATTAACCAATCCCTCGACTTTTTCGCTAACAATAGTTTATTATTCACACTTTTAAGAGACTGTTAAATCCTGTCATATTCACACACAATAAGGAAAACTTGTGCCCTGCATCGGCAGACAGACTTAAGAGTAGTAATTTATGATTTTCCGTTTACACTTACTTACACACACACATACACAAGGACACAAACTTATACAAAATATACAACGTGTACAACGTGAGTACAGCTACTCTATACTGTACATACATATATGTAGAACTTACAACTACAACAACAATATTGATACAACAATAAGTGCATTTTGAATGTATTTGGCTTTCAACAAAAGTGTCAATTACACCGGAAGTCATATTCACACATATTCTTTCTCACAGTCAGATCTCACATACATGCATACATACAAGGCACTGATTTCCACTACTACTACTACTACTACCAGTTATGATTCGTCTATGGATGCAATTGCCATTTAAACAAGCAACTATAAGTTGTTAGTGTGGTGGATTGTGTGCCAGCTCGTATATCAAAAACCAACTCTTTGATTTCCTCTGTTTCGCCTTTTGGAAAATTGTTGTCCCTGATCTCTCTCTCTCTCTCTCTCCCCCTCACTCTCTTCTGTCTTGCTTTCTTCACCCACTCCCCGAAAGTTTTCAATTGCTTATTCCGTGTGCGGTAGACAAATTCGTTCATTCATTCATTCGTGTACATTCATTCACTCTCTCATTGCTTTATGCAGTCGGCTCTTACTCTGTTACTTCCTTTACGGCTTTGGCAAAGTGTTCTCCATTGAGTATAAATATATGATTGATTAATTATTGGGTGTGTATTGGTAATTGTGTGGCATTGCCACCACTTTAACTGGATATATTCTTGTTCTTTTCTTTATTCCTGCGTGTCATCTATGTACACTTTTGGTGTTTAGTTTTAAAAGCCAAGGGGGTTTAAGTGGTGACGTAGAGGTTTTTTTAAACATTGTTTGAAGAGTTGACTTATACAGAAGTTTTGGATAAAAATGTGTTTTAAAGATGAGTTTACTTAGGTTTATGGTAGTTAATCATGCTATTTTTAACCACTCGAGTAGGCCTCTAAAAGATAGAACTAATAAAGGGTCCGCCAAATAAAAATTTTTTTTTTGAAAATACTTAAAAAAAAACTACTGAATATTTTCTTAAATTTCTTTTTTATTTGAAAGTACAATCCTTCCGGTTAATAATGAAAAATAATTTCATTCAAATAGTTGCCTCGGCTGGCCATGAAGTAGCCTACACCAGAAGATGCCGATTTTGGCAAAAAAAATCATCTTTTCAGATGAAGCTCATTTTGATCTTGGCGGGTATGTAAACAAGCAAAATTGTCGGATTTGAGGCGCAGAAAACCCGCACGCATGCATTGAAAAGCCGACGCACCCAAAACGAATCACTGTTTGGTGCGGATTTTGGTCCAGAGGCATAATTGGGCCATTTTTCTTCAAAAATGAGTAAGGAGTGGCCGTTACAGTCAATGACGATCGTTATCTGGCCATGTTGAACGAATTTTTGTTCACAAAAATTGAAGAGGAGGATATTGGCAACATTGGGTTTCAACAGAACGGCGCTACGTGCCACACGGCCGAAGCTACACTCGATGTTTTGCGCCCTGCTGATGTCGTTTGGCCACCTCGGAGCCGCGATTTGACACCGTTGGACTATTATTTGTGGGGTGCCGTCAAAGATAAGTGTTACGCCGACAAGCTAGGGACAATTGACGCTTTAAAGGACAATATTCGTGAAGCCTTTGGTGAAATACAGCTGCACACAATCGATAATGTGCTTAAAAATTGGACCGATCGTGTGGGCAGCCATTTGAATGAAATTATTTTCCATTATTAACCGGAAGGATTGTACTTTCAAATAAAAAAAGAAATTTGAGAAAATATTCAGTGGTTTTTTTTTAGCATTTAAAAAAAAACTTATTTGGCGGAACCTTTAGAACAATAAAACTGTCATTGCTGTTAAATTCCGACCATCCTCAACTATATACCTGCTAAAATTCGTGGAAATACACAGAACCGTCATCAATTACTTACTTCCTTTCTTACTTGATTGGCCATTAATAATCCGATTAACGGATTTCGGTCTGCGGCAGCACATCCTTCCAGGCGCTTATGCTTCTTGCGTGCCTACTCTATTTGGTCACACCAATCGATGACAGGGCTTCCTCGATTTGGTCCTTCCAACGGATACAAGGTCGTCCTCTTCGCCGACTTCCGCAGATCCCCGCATCAAATACCCGTCTCGCCGGAGCATCCTCCTCCATTCGAACGACATGGCAGAGCCATCCAGCGCTGCCGCTGGATATTAATACGCTGCACAATGTCGATGTCGTTGAGGAGCTCATACAGCTCACTGTTTGATCGGATGCGGAAATCATCGCCAACTCGCACTGGACCGACGACCTTACGTAGGGTTCAGATCAATTAACATATAAAACAGGCCACTCCAATAACGTTCAAGATATTTGTGCATTCCAAAATACTGATGTCATACTGATTGCCATTCAACTGATGCGACTTTGCACGCTTTGTGACCGCTTCACCATGTGCAGTGCACTCAGATAGCGATCGTTTTGATTCTGTCGTGAAAAAGTGAGGCCATGGTTTATCCATTGTTACATATTGTAGTCGCCGCATTCTAATAAGTAGTGTGTTGACTTATTAGGAGACAGATCACGGGTCAATCCCCAGTTCATACACCTCCAAAAGAAATATGAAAAAATATTTCTTCGCCGATTTTTTCTCGGCAGATTTCTGGCAAAAACTCTGAGAGTAAATAAAATTGCCTTGAAAACCTTCTCAAAAATCTGTCGTTCGGAATCGACTTTAAACTGTAGGTCCCACCACTCATGCATAAAATTCACACACACAACATGAGTGGTGTGAGAAACTAGTTCCTAATCCTGACGGAAAGGTTGTAATGACCAATTAAGTAAGTATGTATGAAAATTCCGGAAAGACACAAACCTGTCCAGATCGATTATATGGTTGCTTATAACCTACTCAATAGAACATTCGGCTTTTGAATTCCAACTAGAGACTTCTGGCCTAAAGATCCCGGGATTTTCTCTGGGACTCTGGAGGTTCATTTCGACGGCACCAAACTACAGGACAACTACTTTTATGACTATATGGCTGGCACAAAGCATTTCTGCCTTGTTTCCTTTTCTTTAAACTATTTTTGTTGTTCCCGCTAAGTAGGTATTTGGTCTGCTATAGCAAGTCCAAAGATAATGGGGCTGTCATCTATAGTTGCCTAGAAACACCGCCTTTCGAGTATTTGGTGTATTGGTGGGGAATGCTGGCTCATTTGCCCATCTATTTTCCTACTACGTGACACTAACCTTAATCCTTTTCCTCTTCCAGATGGTGAGTGCCTTGTTAGATGGATTGTATTAAGGAGGGGTAAGGCCACTTAATTTAAAATTCGAAAACCATGACAAACAACCTGGACTTCTCAACTTGTAGACAAGCAGTATTGATCACTACACAACGCCGCCTCCGCTGGACAACTATACCACACTTTATGTTATTTGAAAGAGACACAACGTATGTTGAATGATAGGATTTTCACTCAAAACCTTATAATTTAGTTGGACAGCCAGAGTGCGATTAAATCCGTGGCATACATTACCTCGACATCAGTCCGTGAACATGAATGCCAGAAGTTTCTAGGGGAAATAACGTTGGAAATTGCATTTCTGATGAATTGGTCCTGGGCCGATATAGAACTCGTGGTTAAGGTATTTCGATTACCGCAGTTAAACCTAGTATTCTCCGCTCTGGCAGCAACAATAGCTTTCACGTATCCAAATATTCGTACGCGATGTGACCAACTCGTTATTTGTGTATCTTAAGAGCCTTAGCTTGGGCAAAGGTAAACGACAGCTCCATTATCCTAGGACCTGTTACAGCAGACCAATCACTTGCTTAAAGAAACGGAAACAAGGCAGAAATGCAGAAATGGAAGCCATATGCTGCTAAGAGAGGTAATGGAAAGAAAACAGGAGTCTTAATTGTCTCGATAAACTTCACTTTGCAGTCGTCCAAAACCATGTAGTAGACCTTTTTTGATGTTGTTGCCGCAAGCAGTCGATTTTAAGGCGTTAATTTCGTACATCGCCCTCCTTACTCACTTCGTGTTGTTTAAACTTTCCAAAGAAATACTTCAAAACAATTGGTTTTTTTTTGGTGCAAAGACTGAATAATGATCTGGAATAATTGGCCAATTCACACGACTTTGTATCGTGTATGTTGTATTGAATACACTTTTTGTTTGTGTACGCTCAATGCTATGCTGTATTGTGTATTTCGTATTCCAAACGTCAAAAAACGATAAGAAGAAGAAGGCCAGTATGTACTTATAATTTGATTTTCGAGGAGCAAAATATTGCGGAAAAAGGTAATTTAAATAATAATTTGTGCGAAAAATATAATTTTGAAATGTTAATTGTTGTCTCAAGTTACATAGAAAATAATTTGTATTTTTTTGTATTTACATAAACTGATAGCATGAAACTAATACAACTTCCGAAAACATATAGAAAAAAATGTATATAAGTGTATCGGATTTTTATATTAATCTTTGCACTCGGCACCGTTTCGGATGTTACCTACTAGCAACTCGACGCCACTTTTTAATGAAAACGTACATCCTGGAAATAGTGAAATTTGAATTGAAGAACACAAATTTACAAAAAAATATCAAAAATTTTTTCTATTCGACGTTTCAGTACGAATTGAGATCTTGTATATTTCTTCTCTCGGTTATCGGATTTCTTTTTTACTCTATCAAGTTTCCCACTTCATTGAGCGACACCCTTGTAGCTTTGGACGCCTAATCCACTATATCTGCAAATTGCTCAATGGATCAGAGAAGTGTATAGTCTGTCGTGAACGTACTTCGCACGTTCCTTTTCGTCGTGTATAACGAACGGTTTATTTAACATGCATCTTGTTAATTTTATCCCATTTCGATCAGTTTTTTGTGCCATTTTAATAGAAAACTACAGGAGAACACGTGTTTCTTAAAAAATTGCGGTGGAATAATTTCATTGTCCGTAATCGCTAACAAACTATCATGTCCCCTCAGAGGGGACAACCGAGAGATATGGAAGACTTACATTATTAAGGGTTAAAATTATTAGCAACAAGCATACACTATTGTACAATGAATACAAGGATACAAGGGCTTGTGTGAATTGCCCAAATATTTTTCGCTTTTTAGAGTCTCGTTTTTCACTGCTGTTTCCTTTTAATTCCTCTACTCTCTAAACGGACTTTGCTCATGATATCGTCCAGTACCATGGCGAATACCTGAGGTGACAGGGGTCAACATCGTTTGGCTCCAGCGTTTGTATTAAAGGGTTAAGCCGTTGTAAAGGTTTGAAAGTTTTGCATCCTTGTACATAACTCTGATGATTCGAAATATTTACTGGAATACTTTGAAGGCTTTCTGAAAATTCTTAAACATTTTCAATCGAAAAAATAATAATTTTTGGATTTAAAAATATTTTTTTAAAAGTCACATTTTCTTTTAAAAATATCTTCCACCTCTTATGTATTTCGCTTGAATTTAATATTTTCCACACCACACCATAGACATTTCAAAACATCATCAATCATGTGTTGAAAATCCTGCAATATAATCCTCGTTTTCCTTTCTCTTTTTTTCGTTTCTCTTCAGCAAAAATAATGCATAAACGTCACATAAAAAAAAAAAAGAAACAAAAAAAAAAAACTTTTTCGCACAATATTTATGCGTAAATCTCGAACAGGTTCATGCAAAAATTTAACAAAAAATAAAACAAAACAAAGAAAGAGAGAAAGAAAGAAAGTGAAAGAGAAAGAGAAAAAGGTAAAATCTACGTACGTTTCAGTCTTTTGTTTTGTATTCATGAAATTTCGTTTTGGCTGTAAATTAATCTCCTTTTTTGGTTTAAAATTTATTTTCGCTCTCTTCTTACCTGGTCTTACGTTGATTGCATACGAAATTATACCTGAATAGATATGGTAATGCCTTGTTGTTATTGTCGTTGTTGTTGTTTTTCGAAAAAAGGTAAAAAGTTTTCATATAAAATATGTAAAACATCTGAGGGCAAAATCATTTAACATAAGTTGAGCTTCAATATTGCAGGCATGCTTATAAGATCGTCGTTAATTAGTCTGCCCCGAAAACTTATTGAATTTTTATTTTGAGACCCAAAAGTTTCAAAACTCATTTGTTACTTGAGAAGATACTAAAAATGTGTTAAGTTTAGTTTTCAAATGCAGAAGAAGAAAACAAATATCAATGTAAACAACTTAAAACCTGATGTTATTCAGTGAAGTTAGCTATCAGGCTTGGCTATCGGGAAGACTTAGAAAGCTTCAGAAATATTGTAAATATGCGAACATAGACCCACTAATCACCCCACTGTTACCAAACAGTGCGCTTTTCTTGATATAGAGGCTGCGTTTGGTAATATTCCCCAAGAAAATACCTGGAAGTTACAGATATTGGAACAGGAGCGGGTGTTTTAAGAAAGGGAAAAATAGAGAAAAACTTCTACAAGCAAAAGTCGATTTCATTGCAAGATGTGCTCAATTCTACTTAGACAAGAAGTATAATGGACATGACAGAGCAATACAATTCAACGTTAGGCCGCATTTCAAAAATAGTGTGGGAGTAACAGAGAAAGTTGAATCAGTTAGGTGAAGGAAATAGGGTTACCGTCTAACAATGAATAATAAACAGGCAGAAGAGAATGTGAGGAAAAGAGGCAAACTCACGTCGACAGAATGAAACAATTTAGAAGAGCCAAAGCGAAGCTGAAGTCGTTGTCGTCTAGAAAGTAGTGAGTTTACTTATTACGCGAGAGTCCGTGGTTGAAACCGCTGCACAGACGTAATCAATAATGTAAACAAAATATGAAGAAAATGTTTCTTTCAATAGGCTTTGGGAAAAAAACTCTGAGAGAAAAATAAAATTGCCATGAAAAGTTTTTCAAATCTGTTGTTCGGAGTTCACGTTAAACAGTAGTTTCCGCCGCTCGCGTATAAAAAATTAACACTCACAAACATTAGTTGGTAATCTTGATAAATTAGCTTGGAAGCATATCGAGTTCGAAAATGTTTTATTCGATTAGTGTGTCGAATTTTCATTTTCCATTCGTCCTATATCTATGCATACGTAAGGCTGCCCACACGCTCAATTGCAACAGAATTTCGAATAAAGAAAGCAGAGTTTTTTTGCCACAACACTCATCGTTTTTATCCTTTAGCCCAAACCTTCTCCTATTTTCATACATTCTGTCAATTTTATTCTGTAAACGGAATCCAGACATTGGTTTAAGTATTAATGAATGCCAGCTAGTGCTTGAACTCATGCGCAAAATGTATTCCCTATATGGTTGTGGAACATGAAACGTAATGAGCTCCTCTACAATGACATTACAGGGGTGTGCTTATGAAAAACTATCTGAGATTAATAGAGGGTTTAGCTACTAAAAATCAATTTCAAAAGCATTGGTGCAGCAAAAGGAAGGTGCAGTGGCACCGGACAAACTCTAAGCAATTCTGTCAAGATGGAAACTGGTATGTGACAGGGACACATCATGTCTCCACTTTTATTAACATGGTGTTGAATTTGACCAACAAAAGAGCAACGGTTTGAAGAAGTCTTATTTTATGCAGACGATATCCACTTCTGGCTGCTATTTTGCTGATACCTTTACAAATTATCGGACGTAACAGACGAAGCTGATCTGAAAATAAATGGTGTCAACTAGGGATGCCAAACGGGATTGATTTTTAAAAATCCCGGGATTCGGGATTTTGAAATCCCGATCCCGAAATCCCGGGATATTTCGGAAAATTTCGGGATTTTTCGATCCCGAATTGTCCCGAAAAATCCCGGGATTTCGGGATTTTCTCTTAATAAAAAAAGCTAAAAACAATTGTTTTATTAAAATTTCATTAATTTTAGATCTTTATCACAATACACATGTAATAAAATAGAAAAACACAACCAAAAATTAACAAAAATAAAAATAATTCATCTGTGTCTCCATACATGCATATACATATGTATAAACACATTAGTGAAGAAACAAATACCTACCATTTTAAGAACATTATTTAGTGTCCAAAATTTATAGATATATTAATTTATTCATTGTTTTAAGTAATTTTTTTAAAAGATCAAAGACGCTAATATTTCATTGAAGAGCCTTAATTTTGATGCAAACGAAAACATCCTTTCGCTGAAAAACATTTTTTGCAATCTACACTTGTGGGCAAAATGGTTTCAAGATAGCTATATGCAGAGTAAACTATTCACCTCTAACACCTCATGCTTCAATCACATCTATTTCTTTAGAAAGTTGATTGTCTAAACCGTCAGCTGTATAAACAAATTTTATTGGGCTTCGAGGGCAACGTTTAAATTTTTAACAAAGGAAGTTGGGTTCTTATTCAGTTCGATGTCGAGTTATATAGAATACTCACTTCATTGTTGCATGATACACTTGAAAAACTCCATGAGTGTTATTTAATGTAATATTAAATAAAAAAAAATGCCGTAGACTCAATTTTTTCTTACTTTATAAAGTGTATATGTATGAATTTACAATCCCGAAAATTCCCGGGATAAGTTTAAAAAAATCCCGGGATTCGGGATTTGAGAATCCCGAAAATCCCGGGATTTTGTAATTCGGGATTTCCCGATTGGCATCCCTAGTGTCAACACAAAACCATTACGTGGGATCACAAGCACCGCAGGTCAACAAAATTTACTACATCGGCATATCAAACGAGTATATTGGCTATCCAATGTAGATGCCTCGGCAAAGTTTTTATCATTTCAACATCATGTCTAAGTGTGTTCAATTGAACATTTTTGACAAAAGTTTAAAAACGACGCTCTTCTATGAATGTAAACTTGAAATGTTGCTTGCTGTGACAGGCGTAGAATTAGAATACTTTTAATAAAACATACATACATAATTGGTCATTACAATGTGTCAAGAACTAGGTCCCTCACACCACTTATGCTGTGTGCATTAATTTCATCCATAAGTGGTTCAGAGTACTACAGTTTAAAGTCTCTCGTTCGGAGATTTTTGAGAAACTTCTCATGGCAATTTTATTTTACTCTTAGAGTTTTCGCCAGAAATCTGTTGAGAGGAAGAAGCCGAAGAAATATTTTGTTTTTTCATATTTCGCTTTGTTGGAGATGTCTGACCTGGGGTTTGAATCGTGGCCTCATGTGTAATAAGCCAACACACTACGTACTAGACTACGACGGCTTTTAATCAACGCCTGCCATTAATTCAGATCATTTTCAGGCGAAGTCGCCGTAGTGCAGTAGGTAGAGTGCTGGCTTATTAAACGTAAATACAGGGTTCGAGCCCCAAGCCAGACATAAAAACAAAATACAAAAATTATTTCTTCGGCGACTTCCTCTCAGCAAATTTCTGGCAAAAACTCTGAGAGAAAAATAAAATTGCTATGAAAAGTTTCTCAAAAATCTGTCGTACGGAGTCGACTTTAAACTGTAGGTCCCACCACTCATGTATAAAATTAACATACACAACATAAGTGGTGTGAGAAACTAGGTTGTAATCCTGACTTGAAGGCTTGTAATGACCAATTATGTATGCATGTATGTATTTTTAGGCGAAATAGTACCTCAAACACCAGACTATGGGAATTGGCCTGTGAAAAACCTATGGCAGACGAAACAAGATGCCGAAATAGTTTTCGAAGAGCAGGATTTGACATAACGCCTAAGGCAATAGACGACCTGTACAGTAAAGCCGTAAAAGGGGATGCCCAGCTCATACATGGAAAAGACAGACTGATTCGAAAATACCTACAAGCAGTAAAAGGGGGGCCGAAGTAACAGCATTGGCACAAAACCTGTATATATTTTCGCAATTTCTTGAGGATCTAAAGTGTCTTAAAGGAACAATGAGAACATAGCAATACATATGTATGTGTTAAGCTAAACTTTTTGTAAAATATTGTGAATTCAATTCTTTTTTCAATTTCTCATTTAAACTTTAAATGCCTGCTTGAGCAAATCAACATGTTCATCAAATTTATTTTTTTTGTTTTAAACAAAACAATTTAACTTTTCTGCTGCCATAAATATTTTTTTATGCAAATAAATTTTCACTTTTTTTGAAATGTTTAACAAAATATTAAAATGTTTTTAATAAAAACAAAACAAAAAACAAAACACAGACAGAAATTAGGCCCATGAAGACAAGACAAGAAGTCATTATTCTTTATGAGTTACTGCACAATAAACATCACAAACAGACACAGACAGACAACACATTGAATAGCAAACACCAATAAACATACAGACTGAATGGCTGACTGACTGACGGACATGTAGACAATAAGAAACTACACAGCAGGTTCATTTCTGGCAAACGGTGCAAAGAAAATATTATTTTGTTTAGAAGGAAAACGTAATCATCTAGCAGGACACCCGGTGATAGTCAGTATTTTAATAAGAAACAACAGTAAACGGCTAATAAAGACTCTTTTTTTTAAGAAAAAGACGTTTAAACTGTAAAAGGCTGGCCTCACACTACCTCATTTAATCGGATGAATTTTCGTTCACTTTTTCTAGTATATGGGGTCGTATCTCGACAATGGCATCACAAATGTCGTCCTTCAAATGCTCAATTGTCTTTGGTTTGTCGGCATAACACTTTTCTTTATCCGAACCCCACAGAAAATAGTCCAACGGTATCAAATCGTAGGTTCTTGGAGGCCAATTGACATCACCAGTTCGGCTAATTAAACGGCCACGAAACGCTTGACGCAATAAATCGGTTGTGGCATGATATATGTGGCAAGTTGGACCATTCGGTTGAAACCAAACCATCGGTCGAAGTCACCGTAGTCTAGTAGGTAGGGTGTTGGCTTATTAGACGTAAAGCCAGGGTTCGAGCCCCAGGCCAGAAATCAAGACAAAATACAAAACGTATTTCTTCGGCGACTTCTTCTCAGCAGATTTCTGGCAAAAACTCTGAGAGTAAATAAAATTGCTATGAAAACGTTTATCAAAAATCTGTCGCTCGGAGTCGACTTTAAACTGTAGGTCCCACCACTCATGTATAAAATTAACACACACAACATAAGTGGTGTGAGAAACTAGGACGTTGTACAATGAGTCAATTCGACCTCCGGGTACTGTACTTGTGTCAATTAACGTCCTCTAACCTAACGTAACCTAACCTAAACCATCGGTCACATCAATACCATGAAGAGCGGGTTTCGGTTATCGAGGGGTGATAGGTAGCCGTCCTCATTTTCAAAGAAATATTGGCCAATCATGCCTCCACTCAATAAGCCGCACCAAACAGTCACTCGTAATGAACGCATTGGCTTCAGAAAGACAGCGTTTGGGTTTCCTGACCTTAAATACTATAATTTTGCTTATTAACGTTCCCACAGTAATTAACATGAGCTTCACCCGAAAAGATGATTTATTTTTGATAAAATCGACATCATCGTAGAGTTTCTCGTTGGCCCATAAAGCGAAGCGAAAACTTAGTGGAGGGTCTTCGTAAGGCATTGTGCCTGCACTCCACAAGCCGCTCCAAACAGTCACTCGTAATGAGTGCATTAGCTTCTGTAAGACCACGTGTGGGTTTTTAGAGTCCCAAATACGGAAATTTTGCTTATTAACATACCCACCAAGATGAACATGAGCTTCATCCGAAAAGATGATTTTTTTTTTGCAAAACCGACATCATCGTGTAGTTTCTCGTTGAAGCATCTAGCGAAACGTAGGGTCTTTGAAAGGCATACATAACATAATTGGTAATTAAAACCCTTCAGTCAGGATTATGACCCAGTTTCTCTTCTTTGTAAGGCGTTATACCAAAATCTTTTCGCAAAATTCAACGTAAACTGTTGCGTGAAATGTTCAATTCTTGAGAACGATGACAAGTCGATGTTGATGGACTCTCACGCACACTCTCAGCCGCAGCTTTAATATTTTCGGGTGTACGCATTGTACGGGCAAGCTCACGTCTTGGCGCGTCAACAATGTAACCAGTTTCAGTTTTACCAATAAAATTGCATATACCGGGCAATGTTGGTCCTTTTCTGCGTTCAAATTCTGTACAACATTTTCATGCAATTTCCGACCAATTGTCTTTGTTTTGGAAATAAATTTCTAATAAATCGCAACGTTGCTCAAGCGTAAATCGATGCATTACGTTCAGAGAAGATTTTGTGACAGAATAGAATGACATAGGTTAGGTTAGGTCGGAGTGGTAGCTCTGATATCACAAAGCTCACTTGAGCACGCATAGCGGCCCGTTGTGATGCCATGGGTGAACGCAGTCCCTGTACTAACCAAGTTCCACCAAAATCAGGGAAAAGGAAGAAGTTGATCAACGGAAGGGCTGCACAACAAAAGCAGGACTACCCCGCACTGGAAAACCAGCCAAAAAGTTTGATGAACGAAGCTATATCCCTGATGTCAATGGATGATAGCTCCGTTAAGCTAACAAGGAATGAGGAGCCAAATAACCTATATCTACACCTAGCAAGAGACGGGCACTGGCAAAGAAAGTGAACAACAGTCACTGCCCCTTCCACGGCAGAAGTCGTCGAAAGGGAGTCTCATTCTTTCCGCGTGTCTACCCATGACGCAATGACCTGTAAGCACGGCCACTGTAGTCGAGATGACATCACGACCAAGACCAAGTAATCGGTTGGTACGCCTTCTATCCATTTTGGGCCAGGTGAGTCTAGCGGTGGAGCAGGACTCCTAATTGACCCAGGATAGGTTGGCGTCCCGAAAGAACCTCCGCGCAATGGTCAACTTGACCGAGGCAAGTGGCATACCCAATTCAACAGAAGAGGATTCCGGAAGGAGCGCACCAGCTCTGGCGAGTTCGTCGGCCCTACAGTTTCCCGGAATTTCACTGTGCCCGGGGACCCACACCAGAGAGACACTGGTGAAGCGCCCCGAGAGAATGTCGAGACAACGGCGACATTCCCTAACGATCGTAGAGTTAATCACGAAACCCGATAGAGATCTTATCGCGGCCAGACTATCAGAAAAGATCGAGACGCGAGTGACAGGAGCATCGTTAACGAGGATCCATTAAGCGGAGAAATATGTAGGTCTAGTTTTCCCAGTTTCCAGCCCCATTATCGAGTTTAGAGCCGTCGGTATATATATTTATATCCAGGACTTCCGGGGGGACGACCGTATTAGGATTCCAGTCATACCTAAAGAATGACATAAGTATTGCCAGATTCGAAAACCCGATGATTCAAATTTAAACCGATAGATGGTCCACCCTATATAAAAATATTAATGAGTTCTACACTCTTTTTTCTTGAATATGGCCTTTGGCAATTGTCTTCTTCAGTCAACTAATTTTAAAACTCTTTTAAAATTTTATTCAGAACTGCCTTTAATTTAATTTCCCTGACTATACTAAAATAATTCACTTTTTCGCTTTTAAATATTAAAAAAAAGGAATGTTTATTTAATGACAATAATAAATTCGCAAGATTATGCACTTCTTTTCATTCTTTCATTTCCTTTTCTTTTCCTTTCCTTCGGTTTTTTTTTTCTTGGCAAATACTTTTATTTCCATCATTTCAACATTTCATTTCATTTCGTTTCGCTAAAATGTCAGCAAAATTAATTGCTGAGTCTTTCATCATCCACCCATAATCACTCAAGTGGTCTTTGTACTGTTATTGCCTTTGCATAGCATCTGTGTTTAGATGTTCCATGGAACTTCTTTAGTCTCCTTTTCCTCGAAATGATGTCAATTGTATTTGCTTTACGCTTTAATTTTCGTTTCTTTACCTTATTTTTGGGAAATGTTTTGTAATTCGAAGAAATTCATTGAGCGGGATATGGTTCGAGTGGGGATTGTTTCTCGGAAAATGTTAAATTAGATGCTCTGTACTAAAATGTACTAATGTGTAGGAGGGTAAATTGGTACATGGTATTAAAGAGGTGTTCACTACAAATAAATGTATTCGGTTTTGAGGACAGTTAACTCAGAAAATTTATTGATTTAATCAAGAAAATTTTAAAAAAATGTATTTATTAGGTTCATCTGCCAAACTGCTTTCAGTTGGCAAGAAAATTTTAAAATTCATTAACGATAGGACGGCAGGAAACTAGCTACGATAAAATCAATGCCTACTTAAACACATATTGCTGCTGGTTGTGATACCCTAAGAAGTAATTTCTTAGAGCAATTTGACAAGTCCTGATTGATCAGCATCAGTGCTTCATATCAAAGCATGATTCCCTAAGCGCAAAACTAGTGCTAGTGACAAGCCTCGGTAGGACTAATTACGAGTGAAAATATCTGTTGAAAGAATATTTCCATACTTCCTGTCAGAAGATGTTTAAGGGTGAATTTATCTTTTAAAAGAATTTTTGCATACTTTCTGTCAGAGAAGTGGGTTCCAAATTAATGAGGAAGTTGCCGTAGCCTAGTATGTAGCGTGTTGTTTTATTCGACAAAAAGCTACGGTTCATACTCCAGATCAGACATCTCCGACAAAACGAAATAAAACAGAATTTTTCTGCGTCAACTTCCTCTCAGTGGATTCCTGACAAAAACTCTGAGATTAAATAAAAATTGCCATGAAAAGTTTTTCAAGAATCTGTTGTTCGAAGTTGACTTTAAACTGTAAGTCACGTCACTTGTGTATAAAAGTAACACACACAACATAAGTGGTGCAAGAAACTGGGTTGTAGTGCTGCCTAAAGGGTTGTAATGACCAATTGTGTTATGTATATAATCTCTCCATGAGATAGCGAAACGGTACGTCATTCATATCAAATGGATACCAGGACATCGTAGTACTTTAGGTAGCTGTAGACCAAATGAATTGGTTAGACATATCACAGCCACCGACGTTAGGTTAGATTAACTGGTAGCTTACTATTCACAGGCAAGTTCACTAGGTGACCCCTTACCAATGCAAGGTAAGTCCCCCATGTCTATAGCATGCCATTCACAGGCAAGTTCACTTGGTTGCCCATATCGCCCAAAGGGGCAATTGTGTTACCCATCGCATGGTAAGCCCCTTGTCATGATCCCTTAGTGGTGCGTTTGAACCACCGTGAGCATCACATAAAACCAGCCAGTTCCCTTAGTGCCGTGTTCGCCACCATGCCCAGATTTTCATATGTTTTGTTACCAAAAATCCGATCCGATGGCGTCTGTTTTGAAATGTAAGGCACTTATATAAAAGGTCTTATACCGATTCTTCTGCGCTTCTGCGGAAGTTTTGGTGATCTAAATCGAGCTCATCAGCCACACTAAAAATAACGCAATATTCTGTCCAGTATTCCTATTAGAGTGCGAACCTCTCTCTTGTTGAACTCAACCGCTCCTTAGTTTTCCTACTGTCCACTGCTGGACACAGGAGTTATGAAATTCAGCCACCAGATATGCTGGACCACGTACGGCTTATCGAACTCTATTCTGCTTTTTCCAATTTGAAAAATTATTCTTGAAGGAACGCATATCTATCGTCACTTCCTGAGACATATCCGGCTCCTTCCGTTCCAGTTCATCCGCCATTATGTTTCCTTCTCCTTTTTATCCTATTCCCTCTATTATCCTTCCCTCTTTAAGGACGTTGTACAATGGGTCAATTCGACCTCCGGGTACTGTACTTGTCTTAGTTGACAAGTACACGTCCTCTAACCAAACCTAACTTAACCTATGTTTCCTTCTAAGCCACAGTGGCCCGGAACTTAATAGAGACGCGTGTTGCATCGACGTACACGATGTAGAGCTTCTATGCTCCTGACACCCTTCGATTTTACGATGCGGGATCTCAGCGCTTTTATTGCTGCCTGACTGTCCACACATACATATGATAAAGTTCTAAGAAGATAGCTTGCTAGTATCAATCATACGTGCAGCTTATTCAATTGCAAAAATTTTCGGCTGAAATACGCTGGCCTTGTTAGGTAATCTGTATGACCTATTTAGTGCCAGCTTACTGGGATAGACCCCAGATGTAGTTCCACATTCCACTTTTTAGAAATCGGTGGAGATTATTAGATCACCGTCGCCGAAGTCAACTTCAGCAGCCTATTCTTCCCCTGTGGGAGTGTGAGTTTTGTATGTTCGTTCGAAAACAACCCCTGGTACCCTGTAGCTGCACCTAAAACCCGGGTGATTCGGTTCCACTTCATGCAGTATTGAACAGTTGTGTGTAACTAAGTCGAAATTCGGTTGTTAAGTCACTAGCGAGTTAATCTGGACGTAATAATTTATACCCATTGTGTACGAATGGGTAGAAGACATGGTAACCTAGATATCTTAATCACGCAGTCCTTTACTGGGCATAGCTGCTTGGAATCATATCTGCACAGTTTCGAACGTTACAGTGTTTTATAATGCCTTAGTGTTGGTGATAATATTCTGAAGAATGTTCAGCATGTTTTCTTGATCGTCACACAATTAGATGAGAACAAGGGCCGCATGTTAGACTAGTTCCGATGCAGAGTTCAGATGAGATTCACCGAAGAACCAAATTGACTTGGATTGGGTTTAATATCTGAATGAAACTGTGGCGAATAACATTGCGGTCATTATACAGGGGTGTGTATGATGTTACATCGAGGTGTTTTAGTGTGTTAACGATATCAGATATCTCGAACAATGCGATATTCGAAAAAAACTCTGAGAGCAAATAAAATTGTCACGAAAAGTTTATCAAATCTGGCGTTTAGAGTCTACGTTAGGCTGTAGGTCCCGCCACTCGTGGATAAAATTAACACATACAACATGGGTGGTGTGATCATCTGAGCTGTTATACTGACTAAGGAGTTGTGATGGACAATGTGGTAGTGATAACGACATTTCATTCATCTTTATTTTACAAAACATCACAAGAAATCATAGAGTAACATGGCCATATGTTAGTTAAAGCAGCACTCTCCTTATGATTTGTGAAACTATTTTTTTGGAATTTTATGGCAGCATATACCACAATAAATGCACTGTATTTGCCTGTTACTATGATGCATAAACAGAGTTACTATAAAGTTGCCTGTGCCAGTTATTTCACGTGATGAAAATCGTACACAAGTAATGAACAAGTCCTTTCGATTTTTCTTTGGAAGCAGTAGTTGAAGCAAGAAGGCAACTACAACTACAATTTCCAACTGATTTAGCATACATTTTGGCCTTCAATTTAAAAACATCTTCCACTGGTCTCTTATCGTAGAGCTGCAGTTAAACTCGTGTTTTTCCCAATCATCTCTTTCGATGTTTTAAACATTGAAATTGAATGTCAGGCTTCCGTATAACTTGCTTCATCTCTGTATCTGTATCACACACATAAGTAAGTGTTAAAATCATATTTATACACAGGTTTTCCATGAAAATCTTCAGTTTTGTGTATGAGAGATGAAGTTTGCCTAAGAATTTTCCGCCTTTGGCTTGTTAGTTTACTGATAAAACACCAGAGGAAGTGAAAAATGAAATGAAATGAAAAAAGCACAGACAGGAACTGACACCAGTTTAAATATAATCAAATATGACACCTTTGGTGAGATGAGGCAAATGATTCCAAAAGGAAAAGGAAATTTTTTCTTCCTCCTTTTTTTTGTTGGTTTAACCATGAGAAATGGAAAACGGAAATGAAAAAAGTTTTTTCTTAACAAAAATTTAAGAGACAAAACTGGTTCAATAAGGAGTAGAAAATTAATAAATTTAAGATTGAAAAAAAAGAGTAAAGAAAAGTTTTTATAAAATATTCCGAAAATATTAGAAAGCTTTTGAACAGCTCACCGTAAGCGAAACTATCATAAGCATTAAAGCATTTAAAGAAAATGGGGTTACTAAACGAATAACTTTCCCTACTGTTGTCTTTCATTCCTTATATTTATTACTTAATTACTTACTTAATTGGCCATTAATAACATCATTAATAACATAAAACATCCTTCCAGGCGCCTCTGCTTCTTGCGCGTCTCAGTTGGTCACATCAATCGATGACGGGGCTTCCTCGATTTGGTTCTTCCAACGCAAACAAGGCCCTATTTCCGCAGATCCTTGCATCAAGTACCAAATACCCTCCCCGCCGGAGCATCGTCCTATATTCGAACGACATAGCCGAACCAGCGCAGTCGCTGGATACGCTGCACAACGTCCGTGTCGTTGAGGAGCTCATACAGCTCACTGTTGGATCGGATGCGGCAATCATCGCCAACTCGCACAGGACCGAAGGTCTTATGTAGGACTTTCCTGTCGAATACTCGTAAGGTTGCTGCATCAGTGCTTAATAGTGTCCATGTTTCTGCGCCATAAAGAAGTACGGGGAGGATTAGCCTCTTGTAGAGTATTAATACTCCTTATATTTCCGTTGCTTTTTCAATTGTGGACAAAACAAAAGAGTGGTTACTGCTCACCTCCGCTGTTGTATTAACAAAAAATAACCCGTCTTTCGATATCCTATCGGCCATTAAGAGAATGTTTTTTTGCCGCTTAGAAAGCAACAATAACAACAAGAGTTAAGCAATGGCATATTAAAAGATAAGAATCGAAACAAAAGCTTAGCACATCTGGAACATGCGTTTATTCACGCATTCATATTGTACTCGTAGCTACAGATAAAAGAATCGCAACACGCATATGAACGAATGTTAAAACCTTTTAGAACAGGGTGGCATAAAATAAAGGATACAATACATATTCCAGTGAATATATTGTTAATATCGGGGTTAGTATCAGGGTTTTTTTTGCAGTTACAAAAGAAATACATTTTAGTTTCATTGATGTAAACAAGCTTTAAATGTGACCATCAAGGCTGTAGCTGTTGCGTATGAAACAAATTTTCATAAATTATCCCAGCATATGTGGCCCTATTTCGCCAATAACTCTTCAAAAGTTGGTTCCGAAGTAATCAATTGTCTTTGGTTTATCAAGGAAGTTGCCACAGTCTAGTAAGAAGTGTGTTTCAGATAAAAACTCTGAGGGTAAAAAATTGTCCATGAAAAGTCTCCTAGAAACCTATCGTTCGGAGTAGATTTTAACTTTGGGTGCCGCCACTCATGTATAAAATTAACACACACAGTGAGTGAAGCTGGATCGTAATTTTAACTGAAGGGTTGTAATGACCAATTACGTCGAGGCAGACATGTGACATAACCTCATAGCAAATAATCATTATAATGCATCAAAAGTTTCTTTTAGTAAAGCAATTGCAAACGCACGCGGTGCCGCATGTGATTCTGTTCTGTTAGAACAGCATGTCAGCAAGATAAATGCCACTATAACGATCGCCATTGACATTGACGTGTTCGCCACAGTCTAGTGTGTTGACTTTTAAGACTTTCAAACCCCAGGTTAGACATCTCCAAAAATTAGCGACATATGAAAAAATATTTCTTCGGCGATTTTCTTTCAGCAGTTTTCTGGCAAAAACTTTGAGAGTATAATAAAATTGCCATGAAAAATGTTCTCAGAAATCATTCGTTCGAAGTTGAATTTAAGCTGTGGGTCCCGCCACTTATATATAAAATTAAGGCACACAATAGAAGTAGTGTCGGAAGTTAGGTCGTCATCCTGACTGAAAGAATGTTTGTGTGTTTTCCAGTCAGTCAACATAACCCCAGAGAAAATAATCCATGCGGTCTTGGTGGCCAAATAATCAGAAGTTTCTTTACGTAAAGCAATTGTAACGCACGCCAAGTGCGAAATGTGACTCTGTTCTGTTATAATAACATGTCGGCCAGAGCCAGCGTTGCCGTTGTGTCACTAAAGTATCAATTTAGACCCTTTTTCATGCCAATGACACTTTTTATGACCCTTTTTTTAATTTATCCCATTGTATCATTTTAACGAAATATATGGCACTTTTTGGCCCTTTTTATTTATTTATTAATTACAGTACAATTACAAATTATATTCTAATTATATACGAGTTGAGTAACTTTTACCATATGCTCGGTGTAGTGTCACAGGCCAGATATGATATCAAGAATATCAAGAATTTTGACCAAGATATAAATTATTTTCAAATTGTATCTGAGTTTAAAGACATAATTGTCGAACCAGAAACTTTTGTCAATGAGTTTAAATTGCTAGAAAGTAATATAAACAGCAAAAGGTATGAAGATATACTTAAAATAACTAACGCAGAAAAGTTTTGGTTCGAGATTGGATATTTCAAAAATAGATTTGATGAAAATATAAATTTATATGAATTCGTTACATACGTATATATTTACTTTGCCTCATAGTAGTGCTTCCGCTGAAAGAATTTTTTCAAAACAACTATCACTAATTAAAAATAAACTTACTAACAAACTTAAAATAGAAACTTGTGAATCCATGCTTTCCTCTCTCAATTTGCTCGAATCGAAGCTGGAAGAATGGAATAAGTATTTCTAAAAAGTGATAAATATTGGCAAACGGTTTTGATAATGGGACTAATATTTGAATGTATCTGTGAATTGTTTTTATGTAGAATTACTTTTATTATAGTTTAATGTATCTAATGAACTGTTATAACTCGTTTTGTTTTTTTTTTTTTTTACTGAAATAAATCTTATTTTTTGTTCACTAAAAACTTGACCCTATTTTACTTTAAAATACTCCTTTTTGACCCTTTTTTCATTAAATACCCTTTTAATGACACTTTTTCGAAATTGTCAACGGTAACCCTGGCCAGAGCAATACTGTCATGGAGCGTCATGGGTCTTGAAGTCATGTGGGCCAATGACGTCCAAAACAAAATGATACGATATTAATTTAAATTTCTGCTTCAGCCTAGCCGCCAAATTTGCAGAGACTTTAATTTCTGCACATGTAAAATGTTGAAAGTTTTTAAGTTAAGATTCTTACATAAAATCGTTGCTGAGAACGGTAACGAATTGATTGATTTGGATATTCATCAATTCTTCCTTCTGCAGCGGCTACAGCTTCTTCAGTGCGCATCTTTCGGCATCTTACGGGATGTACATTATCAGTAAGAATAAACGTGGTCGCCGTAGCCAAGCGTGTTTCCTTATTAGACGTGAGGCCACGGTTCAAACCCCCAGTCAGATATCTCAATAAAGCGAAATATGAAAAAATATTTCTACGGCGACTTCCTCTCAACATATTTCTAGCAATATCTCTGAGAGTTAATAACATTATAAAAGTTTCCCAAAAACCTATTGTTTGGAATCGACTTTAAGCTGTAGGTGGCGCCACCCATTTATAAAATTAACACTCAACAGAAGTGGTGTGAGAAGCTAGGTCGTAATCCCGACTGAAGGGTTATAATGACCAAATTATGTATGTATGGTGATTTAAATTTCTTTTAATAACAACAAAATTTAAGTCATTAATGCCTTTAAAATACTTCAACGGCTTAAAGGGATCAATAAACGAATTTGCTTCGTTATAAAGACATATGAAGGCATTTAGTAAATGTCAACATTCAGACAATTGCAGCAGCAAAAACACAAAAAGAAAACAAAGAAATCAGACATCAATGTAAGTCAATGAAAATATTCGGCAAAAATAAAAAAATTAAAAGGAGGAAGGAATACAGAACAATAAACATCAGCATTAAATAACATCATCATTAAGCTGCTACAGCAACACATAAAAACATTTTACCCACGCATACACACCTACATACATATATGTCCTCCCTATCTAAACATATACGAACATATTTTCACACTCTGTATATGAGCACAATAACAATTGTCGCCATGTGTATGTTGTTGGCTGTTATTGTTATACACGGTATTTTTTTTATTCTCTTCATATAACGAGAGAAATGGAATAAAAGAAAAAGCAATTGTAACTGAAAATGTTTGTTTTTATTGTTATTATTGTAAATTCTAAGTTCACCTCAGAGTATTTAACAATACCAAAACACATATTTCCTTGTATAATATTCAGACATATTGAAACAATGAAAATTGCCACACTGCATAAGTATTGTGAGTAAGGCAGAGAGCCTAAGAATAAATGGTAGGAGTATATTGTGTTGTAAAAGAGTATGATGTCAACACTTATTTTTTTTATTTCTATTGTGTGCTAAAAGTTTTAGCACAACAATTTTACTCTTTACAATACAGTAAATATCCCCCCACTCTCCCCCGCCCAAACACATTTTCATACTACGCGCCTGGACATGGTTAGATTTTGATTGTATTTAAATTTGTTGGATGCAGCATGATTTTGTTTAAGGTCAGATTTAAACAACAGACAAGGAGTGTGGGGTTTATCTTATATAGGATGTTTTTAAAGTGCTTTCTATCACACATACATACATAAGTGGTCATTACAACCCTTCTAGTCAAAATTATGACGTAGTTTCTCACACCACTTATGTTGTGTGCGTTAATTTTATACGTGAGTGGCGGGACCTATAGTTTAATGTCGACTCTGAACGACAGATTTTTTGGAAACTTTTCAAGGCAACTTTATTGCTCTCAGAGTTTTTGCCAGAAATCAGTTGAGAGGAAGTCACCGAAGAAATATTTTCATATTTTCGTTTTGGGGATTGAACGGTGGCCTTGCGTCCAATAAGCCAAGACACTACCTACTAGACTACGGCGACTTCAAGTGCTTTCTATCTTCAAATTTAAATGAAACAATGAGATATCATCGAAATTCTTTATTTAGAATATAAAATCATTTAAAAGGCTACCACGGCATCTCTGGAAGAAGCTCATACGAAATATCCAACTTCCCTTGATCCTGAAGCATATATCAGACAGTACATAAACAAAAGCAAGGGTTAGGTTGGGTTTGATGACGGTGTTGTTTGTACTTCATTCTCATACACCTCACTAGTGGCCGGTTCTTATGACCACTACGTGAGATGACAATGTTCTTAATAAGCTCGTGGAGGATATTCAATGTACCATGAACTGTACGGCACTTAGCGCCTTTCTATTCAAACCTCATGTCTTTGGTGTCCAGATCATACACGTCAGACCAAAAAAATTTTGTAGTTATCAAACTATAGTGCTCGTCGTCGACAGTTATGAACTGGCAAACGTTCTTATAAAAGAAATCCAAACCAGTGACTTATTTTGGATGAATTTGACGCTTTCGGATCTCATGTGGATCGCTATTGTACCTTATGTAATAATTTTGCTTGTTTACGTACGATTGATACAGAAATTGGCTTCATAGTTGAAGATGATTTCGATTTATTGCCAAAGCAATTTGATGGCATCCTTGATGCCAAACTGACATATATACGTAGATCACATTACAACCCTTCAGTCAGGATTACAACCTAGCTTCTCACACCACTTTTATTGTGTGTATTAATTTTATACATGAGTGGCGGGACCTACAGTTTAAAGTCGACTCAGAATGACAGATTTTTGAGAAGCATTTTATGGAAATTTCTATTTACTCTCAGAGTTTTTGCCAGAAATCAGTTGAGAGGAACGCGACGGAGAAATATATTTTTTAAAATTTCGTTTTGTTGGAGATTCCTGGCTTAGAGTTTAATCCGTGGCCTCATGTCTAATAAGTCAACACACTACCTACTAAACTTCGGCGATATACACTAGTACATATTTTTGTGTAAAGACCTTGATTAAATGAAATTTAATTGCTCATTGCGCCAATATATGCGGCTCTGGATTATCTATGGTTTTCTTAATGACCGATAAATCAAAATCAAATCATTTGAGTAGATGAATAGAGAAAAAAAAGGTACACAAATATTATTACGGACTTACTTAAGTAGTCTTTATAACCCGTAAGTCAGAATTACGACCTAGCATCTAACACCACCCAAGTTGTGTGAGTTAATTTTATCCATGACTGGCAGCAGGACCACTCCGAATTACGACCTCCACTCCGAATGACACTTTCATAGTTTTTGCCTGACAATTGCTGAAAGGAAGTTGCCGAAATAAGTATTTTCTTCATATTTCGTTTTGTTGGAGACGACAGAGTTGTGGTTTGAACATCTGATTCTCACCTATTACGTTATCGGTGTGATATGAAGATTTAGTTTTGATTGATTGATTTGGATGAAATCAGATACATAGTCTAGTAGGTAGTTTCCTAGGTAGTGGCGTTCTAGACTATGTACCGAGACGAATATTGCTGCTCTATCAGATGTTGTCAAAGATTGTCAAAGATTAAGGACCTTTGTCTAGTACTCATCCCCTGAGTGATTTCACGAGAAGATTATGTTGTGAAACCAAAAAAAAATTCCGCTGTATTAAGAACTGAAGCGGGATGATGTACCACAACATCATTTGTTTAGGAAAAAGGCCTTAAGGAATTTGGATGAAATCCTAGTATTGCTATCGCGATATTATAATGAGCAGTGTAGGCCATTTTTGGCTCAATTACTACAAAAATCAAACTACACAGTGTATAATACTACGCTGAATACATGTACGTATGAAAGTCTATTCACTACAACGTTACTGACATCGTTAAGTTTTACTCTGCTTGTGCTTAATTTACTTTCAGTGTGGCAAGTTCTAGAATAGTACTGTTGATTTGGTATTGTTTTTTTTTTTTCTATGTTTCATTATCATTGTAGTTTTGTTGTTGCAATTTGATTCTTGTTGTCACATTCTAGATCCTCAAGGCGCTAAAATTATAAAGTTTAGCAGAAGAAAATCCTAATGAAACGGATACACACACCTTTTGTTAACCAGACTAAGGAAATTAATTACTTGGATCTCTTTTTAAACCTCAAGAAAGAAAAAAGCAGTAGATAAAGTACTCTCTGACGGCAATCAATACCTGTAGTAGGTATTACGTAAACTCGATAGGACACAAACTAGGCAAGACTGTCGACAATGCCGGGCAACTAAGACACATAGACATGCTCCCACGTATGCGGAAATAGTATTTGGACCGCCTGTGTCCAGTAAGGAAGGCAATATATAGGAATGAAATAAAATTTGGTTGCAATAATCCTTGCAAATATTTCTTAAACACTTCCTTCCATTTTATAAACGAATTTCTAATCAATTAAACCCTTAATGATATTCACCATAATAGTATTAAGCCTTAATTTATTGACATACCAGCGCCAATTTTTCTCTTCTTCTTTGAAGCACATCCTTCCTGTTTCCTTTTTATTTCTGTGAAAATAAAAGAAAATATTTTCCCTGTAATATTCTTTTGTTGTTCGATTCCTACAATCTCTGCAAAAATTTAACACAACAAATAGCATAACAAATAGCATAACAAATAGCACAACAAATGCACTTCAAATTGGCCATGTGTGATATGGATAGTGGGGATACATAGTGGCATAAAGAAATAGCAAGAATTGTATCGCAAGGAATTGAAAATTTATAGAAAAAACAAAACGGAAAACGTATGCAAATGTGGTCTCCATTGTAAATAAATCTATGACAGCATCGTATTGAACTGGTGGCGTTGTTTGATTTTTAATTTTCATTCTCTTCTTGCATCCTGTTTTGTTTGCTAAATAAACCATCAGTTTTTCGTTTTTTTATTTCCTTGCAAGCTACAAATGAAAATGAAATTTAATAGTGCGTTATAATAGATCAGTATGGCATGATTCAGATTGAATAGTTTCGGAAGTTAATTTATTTAAAAATTTATTGAAAATAACTGGAAATAATGGAAATTAAAGTAATAAAATTCATTTACCCTCCAATAGTCCAACGATATCAAATCGCAGATGTTTAAACTGTAAAAGGCTGGCTTCACACTACCTCCTTTAATCGGATGAATTTTCGTTCACTTTTTCTAGTGTATGGGGTCGTATCTCGCCAATGGCATCATGAATCTTGGCCTTCAAACGCTCAATTGTCTCTGGCTTGTCGGCGTAACACTTTTCTTTAACAGCGACCCACAGAAAATAGTCCAACAATGTCAAATCGCAGCTTCTTGGCGGCCAATTGACATCACCATTTCCAATAATTAAACGGCGATGAAACGTTTGACGCAATAAATCGATTGCGGCCTGAGATGTGTGGCAAGTTGCAACGTTTTGTTGAAACCAAACGTCGTTCTCATCAATACCATCAAGAGCGGGTACAAAAAAATCGGTTTTCGTGGTGCGATATGTGCCTCCAACGAGTTGTGCCGTCCTCATTTTCAAAGAAATATGGGCGAATGATGCCTCCGCTCCACAAGCCTTATCATATGGTCAATAGTAAGGGGTGCATTGGCTTCTATAAGACCATGTGTAGGTTTTCTGAGCCCCAAATACGGCAATTTTGCTTATTAACGTGCGCACCAAGATGAAGATGAGCTTCATCCGAAAAGTGGATTTTTTTTGGCAAAACCGACCTCATTGTGCGGTTTCTCGTTGGCCCGTCGAGGTTTATAAATATTAATCAGATTTACTTGACCGCCATATTGGAGCCGCCATTTTGAATTTTTTAAATCTGAATGAAGATCTGTAATCAGCGACCCCAAAAACCCCTGAGTAACAATTTTCAAGTAAATCTGATTAATTTTTAAGGACATCCGTAAAGTGTTTCTTTTTCTTTTGCACCCCTTGACATAAACCCACCCCCTACTTTAAGGGTGTATGCAAACAATTTGGCTTTATGCTCATTTTAAAGAGCAAAGATCAATTGTCAATTTCTAACAATAGCGATGGTTCAAGCACGTCAGTGTTGAGCTCTACAATGTTTCAAAAATGGCCAAAAACGCTATTTTTAAGGTTTTCAACCCCCTTTTTCTCGAAAACCTGACGTGATGGAAAATTTTTGAAACCAGATTCGTGCTCAGCGCGCAAAATGCCTTCGGAAACACCTGGAGCAATCTTATTTGCAAAACCCATGCAGGGCTGTGTAATTGGTCATTACGATCCTTCAGTTCGGAATACGATCTAGTTTCTCAGATGTTTGAGAAACTTTCATTGCAATTTTTATTTACTCTCAGAGCTTTTGCCAAATATCTGCTGAGAGGCAGTCGTCGAATAAATATTTTTTCATATTTCGTTTGTCTGACCTAGGGTTTGAACCGTGGGGTTTGAAGCGAGATATCCGCCCATATTATATGAAAAAGAGATCGATAACGATCTAAAAGTAAACGAATGCTGCGATCCACTCAGAGCTGTTCATTTAAATGCAAGTTTTCGAAGATCGACCATATCTAGCCATCCGACTACAGCCTTAGTGGGCCTATTCTTCCCATGTATTTTTGAGTATTTAAATAAATGAAAATATCGATTGCTTAATACATAATTATTTTAACCGTAGTATGTCGCCGTAGCCTAGTAGGTATTGTGTTGGCTTATTAAGCGTAAAGCCAGGGTTCGAGCCCCAGGTCAGACATCAAAGACAAAATACAAAAAGTATTTCTTCGGTGATTTCCTTTCAGCAGATTTCTGGCAAAAACTCTGAGAGTAAATAATTTTGCCATGAAAAAGTTTCATAAAAATCTGTCTTTTGGAATCGACTTTAAACTGTAGGTCGCACTTCATGTATAAAATCCACACACACAACATAAGTGGTGTGTGAAACTAGGACGTTGTACAATGGGCCAATTCGGCCTCCGGGTACTGTACTTGTCTTAATTGACAAGTACACGTCCTCTAACCTAACCTAACCTAATACTTGATTATTTTAATCCTAGTCTGTTCTGCAGCAGACCATACGAATCCTATACTCACTTTTATCCTAAGGTTTGAAATAATTTTCTTTTATTGCTGATAAATTCCAAGAAATCTGTTCAATGAAAATGCTTCGATAACAAAATATTTGAATTTTCAAAACAACTTCCCAAATAAATTTGATGGATTTTATAAGAATATAAGAACAGTTCTTACGTTATCAGCCTATAACACCCTGTTAATTTTTTTGAAATATTTAACAAATATTCGCTAATTGTCTTATATTAAGAAATCGAACTTCGAAAATTTTACAACATTGAAGCTCTTCTTTAGCTCGAAATTCTAGTCTACACTGACGTTAATTGCTTTTCATGCAATATGGAAAGCTAAAACTAACTGAAATGTTAACGATATGTACATTACTTAAAGCTTTAACAGTATTAGTGCTAAAAGCTTATGCAATTCATGGCAAAAAGCTTTTGCAACCTTAGAACACTTTAAAAAGCTTTAAGGATAATAAAATATCTCGATTAAGTTTTATAGCAAAAAAAACTTTCTGTTAGCAGTTAAGATGAATATAATTTTACTGTCAGTTGTAGTCACGGCAAAGTCATGAAATGCAAATAAAACAGTAATTTTATTTCACTCGTTATAATTTGAATTCCTATACAAAGCAACCCTAACGTTCTCAATTGAATCTCTCTTAACACAGACTAGAAATTATTCCGACAACCATTCGAAGGTATTCTCTTTGAATAAGGAGCCTTATCCACTATGTTTTATCACATTTCCTTCAACTTTTTCTTTTTAAGAGCCAAGACTAGCTTCATTTTAAGCAATATGTTATCTGCCTAGCGCGATAGCCCCTGCATATCAAGGTTAACTAACTTGGTGAACACGCAGCCTAAGTGAGTTTATAGCACAACAAGTCAGAATCCAAGCGTATAAACTTGTCGGCTGTCTGGGCACTGTGTGCTAACATAATCAATTCGAGAAGGATTTTCAGCTGCCGCGAGTCTCTCAACAAGGTGGTGGAATATTACAATATTTATGTCATGAGTATCGAGATACTTCCGAGCGTTTGAATTGGGAATTCCATTAAGAACTTTGAACCTTAGAATAAAATCTGCAGTAATAGATTGCCTCAACACTGTATTAATAGCTACGAATACTAGAAAAATTGACTCAAAAAGGCTCAGAGCGCAGGTACACTCTGCTGCAACTCTAACGCATCACGCTTAGTATCTCTGTTGGAGTCGTTACTTCATTGTATGCTGACAATCGCTTACATAACAATTGCTTTTTCAGAAGTTCAAAAAATTAAAGAGAGAGAGAGAGAGACAGAACAAAGCTTTTATCCTTCTACGCTAACTAGCGTAATGTCACATGAGAAGAAAGCAGCTTTGGCTGCTACTATGCGAATGATCTCAGAGATCTGTCGCGAATAAATGGTTTCAGGTGCAGTTAAAAGACTGACGGTGATATTTCAAACTCTCCGTAGTCCAACAAAATAAAATACGAGAAAAGATTTCTTCGGCGACTGCCTCTCAGCAGATTTCTAACAAAAACTCTGAGGGCTATTATTACAACTTGCCGTTAACTAAAGGGAGGGTTTTAATGAGCAGATAAATTGTTTTTCGTTATTATTAGTACCCAATAAGATAGAAGTGATCGTTAAGCTAAAGGGAGGATCATCCTACCTTTAACATTTAAAGGTCACTTTATGTTTGAACTTGCCATATTATATATTATTTTCAATATGGCAACTTCAAATTTAAACAAAATGAGCATATACAACAAAATAACGAAGCCCACGGTTGCCACTGCGTTAAAAAACTTTTATAATTGAGCAGTTTTATCGACATTGCTCCGGCACTGCCATATTTTTGAAAAATTTTATCTGTAAGTTGTAATAACGAAAATAAGTTAAAGGTAACTTTCCAGTTCCCTTTAGCTATAGGTAGCTTTAACCAACCCCATGTTTAACGGCAAGTTGTAATAATGGCCTTAGAGAGTAAATAAAATTTGCATGAAAAAGTTTTTAAAAAATTTCGCGTTTGGAATCGACTTTAAACTGTAGTCCCGCCACTCTTGGATAAAATTCACTCACACTACATCAATGGTGTGAAAAGCTCGTAAGGTCATAATCCTGGTGTTGTAATGACTAACTATGTAAGTATGTATGTGGTATCCATACTCCCTAGTTGATTTCCAAAATTTTTATGCGTTGGGGTAAATTAACAAAAGATGTTAAGTTCGGTATATACAAAAGATGTGAAATAAAGATAAAGATATTAAGGCCATAAGCTTAACAAGCTCAATAAGTTTTGGAAAGCAAGAAGCATACAAATGTATGCTTTTTAATGGTTGCAAGACCTTGAATACGTCTTAAAGTCTACAAGGGACAAAGAGCTTCAAAAAACCTCTCAGAGTGTTTCGAATTGGTGTCCAAACGTCTATTACGAAATAAAAGGTTGGCCTTCACACGTCTAAAAGTCCTTTAGAATTCTTTAAACCTATGTCAAGCGAAGTTCTTTTAATATGCAGCCCCAACACTGACCAACTTCTTCGATGAGTTTTGTGGAATTCGTCCGGTACAAGGACTGACGTCACAATGCGTGCTCGAGTAAGCTTTGGTAACAAAAGCTACCGCTTCAACCTAACATAACCTGTGTCAGGCGAACACTTCGAATGTATGTCAGGCGAAGTGCTTTAAACGTGCAGTCCCTACTCTGACCAACTACTTCGGTCAGTACAAGAACTGCGCCTACTGTGTAGCGTCACAACGAGTCGCCATGCGTGCTCAAGTGAGCTTTAGTAATCAAAACTACCACTTCAACCTAACCTAACTTATGTCAGACTTGGGACATTCCAAATACATTTGAAGGTATGTAGAATATATTTTGTCAAATACCCTTAGTACGGATATAGATTTGTTTAAAATGTAAGGCTGACTTTCAAAATGTATCAATACAAAGTTTGTATGCAGTTCTACTACGGTATATAAATTTTGTAGATATGCAAAGTTACCAAACAATGCATCAACTATAAATCCGATGCCTGATTGTTTTTTGACTGCGTTAAAAATACACATTGACGATGTTTTGAAATAGTATACATTGTAAACATTTTGTACAGCGGCTTTATGAAACACTATACTTTGCTCAAACACAAAGCAACTATCATTTTGGAAGTCAGCCTATGTGCCTCTGGTATATAGGACAACTTATTGGTAAATAATGAGGCAGTCTATCGAACACAATTCCTAAAGCAGTCGGAGAGTCTGTAGATCAACTGAAGGAGACGGATAAAAAATGTACTACAGGAAAAACATTCGTTTTGTATTCCACTAGGAATAACATCTTAGAGTCTATCTGTTAGCTCTAAAAGTTTAAAGTCTTTTCAAAGACCAACGATTGCCGAACTAGAGAATTCGTATTAGAAAACCCTGTAAGCTTAGGATAAAAAAATCCATTTTTAACAATAAATTTCCCCCTACCCTGCATGCTCACATACGCACTGAATAATTCCTCAAACCAAAATGCACACACAATCTCATCAATATCATGCTGCTTATGCTATTGCAGTTTGGTTGCCTAACACACACCAGGAAGCAAACACTCTCGCACACGCAAGACGTCATATTATCAAACACTGCTGTGAGTGTTAGTGTGCATCATGTCAAGTTTCGAAAAGAAAATCCCCATCTGTATGATGCTTTTATTATTAAAAGCAACAGAAAAATCAAGGAGAGTAAGTGAAAGAGAAAGAGAGAAATTTAAAAATCTACATTGTTAAGCAGAATTTCTCTGCTTATCTCTTCTCTGCTACGCTTGAGTTTGAGTGTGTGTGTGTGTGAGTGCTTTTGCAAATACAATTGCAAATGTGCATATGTAAGTGTTTTTCGAGGAGACTCTTATTGAAATAGATTTATTAAGTTGTTGGTAAAAGTTGTACATTTGAACAGACACACACATACGCACTCACACTCTTGTATATATGCAAACAATCACATGCAGACATTTAAGGATATTGTTGGTAAATTTTTATTTCTAATATAGTTTGTTATTGCATGTAAAGTACTTGATGTTGTTGTTGTTGTTGTTAGTGTTGTAGTAGCAGTCATATAAAATGAGTCAATTTATTTAAAATCAGTTTGTCACTTTTTAAGCATCATTTGCAACACGTGAATGATGAGCTCCCATAGTTTTACGATTATTTCACTTCTTTTTTTTTTCTACTCTCCCTTTCACTTTTTCTACTCTTTTAGTCATTCATAGTTGCCTGCTTCTTGTATCTGTCCTTTCGTTCCGTTTTCTTTTTTCTTGCATTTCTATTGTAACCAGTTGTTTTATTGCCGACATTTATTTTTATTCATCGCTTTGCATTATTGTCCCGCTCTCTCTCTCTCTACTTCGCTCTCTTTCTCTATGTGTCTGAATGAACGTGTGTTGGTGTGTATGTATGTATGTACATATAATATGTGTTTGTGTACGTGATTGAGAGTGTAAAGGATAATATTTCTTAGTTTTAAGGCTCTTCGTTTTGTTTTTTCTTTTCATCTTCATGTTCTTCTTCTCCTTCTATTTGCATATTGATATGGGATATTTGCATCAAGAGATTTACGCTTAAAATGAGGTTAACGGATCAATTTAAACTGTATTCAATATGCTCTTCATATCCTTCTTTATGCTCTTAAGTTTATTTTAGAATATGTTATTAAAGTCAAGGGAAATTATGATATGATATGACTTCCTTTAAATTGTTTAGAAAAAAAATTTTTCATAAATTTTGAATTTATTGTTTCAGTCTTTAAAAAAATTAAATCGTAATATTGATTGATTTTATGGGTTGTGGTTTATAACATAAATATATTTTATTTAAAAAAGAGAATGCATTAGGCTCTGTTTGATTTTAAGGAGATCATGGGTAAATCATGGTTTTCCTATGTTCCATTGACTACGATAAAGGTTTCGACACGGTTCAGTGTTATAACATACTGTGTGTTTTGCGTTCACATCGTTTAACATTAACATTATAAACAAAAAACAATGCAGTAAACAAACCTGTTTACAAATTATAGCACTGGTTAATATAACAACAAGGTTAGGTTAGGTTAGAGCACGTGTACTTGTCAATTAAGACAAGTACAGTACCCGGAGGTCGAATTGACCCATTGTACTACGACCTAGTTTCTTACACCACTTATGTTGTGTGTGTTAATTTTATACCTGAGTGGTGGGACCTACAGTTTAAAGTCGACTCCGAACGACAGATTTTTGAGAAACTTTTCATGGCAATTTAAATTACTCTCAGGGTTTTTGCCAGAAATCTGCTGAGAGAAAGTCGCCGAAGAAATACTTTTTGTATTTTGTCTTGATGTCTGGCCTAGGGCTCGAACCCTGGCTTTACGTATAATAAGCCAACACACTTCTTTACTAGACTACGGCGACTTCAAATAAACAAACACTACAAGAATAAATTTAAGCAAATACACTAACAACAAGAATGGAACAACGATGTCTACATTTATAGATATTTCAAGAAGGCTAAGTTACGAACATTCGCCTTCAAGAACATTCATCAGATTGTTTACTCTGCCATATAAAAGGCAAGGCAAAGCAAGCGAGTGAGTAGTAAAAGTTCAGTCAGCGTTGTGTGAATACGTGGTGCATTTGAAGAGAGTAATCGTGGTTTGAAGATTTCTGTTACAAAGATCTGTCGCCTTTACTTTTGCCAGAAATTTTAATAACTCTGCTGAACCACATGCAATATCCTTGGGGATTTCGCTTTCTGTTTGTGGAATATTGTGACCGATCCATTTCGAACTGAAAACGAACAGGCAATGTCACAGGCAATAAATAAATAAAATGAATAAATTTGCAGCATCATTGTTATTGTTTTTGCAAAGAGTGTAAACAGAGGAATAACAAACAAAACAATTGTTGTTGTTTACATCAAGTTGTGAACAGTAGCACACAGACTTGTGCGATCAATGAAGAATTTAATTAAAACTAAACACAAATTTATTTTAATTTTTATTTGCAATCTACGAGTTCATATTTTAAACGTTTTTAAAAGGTAAAAACTACAGTTTAATGTTGACTCCGAACGACAGATTGCTGAGAAGCTTTCACATGGCAATTTTAAATTACTATCAGAGTTTTTGTTAGGAAACTGCAGAGAGAGAGAGAGAGAGAGAGAAAAATCTGCCAGAAATCATAGAAATAGAATAGTAGAGTGTTGACTTATTAGACGTAAAGCCAGGGTTCGAGAACCAGGCCAGACATCAAAACAAAATACAAAAAGTATTTCTTCGGCGACTTCCTCTCAGCAGATTTCTGGCAAGAACTCTGAGAGTAAATAAAATTGCTATGAAAAGTTTCTCAAAAATCTGTCGTTCGGAGTCGACTTTAAACTGTAGGTCCCACCACTCATGTATAAAATTAACACACACAATATATGTGGTGTGAAAAACTAGGTCGTAATCCTGACTGAAGAGTTGTAATAACCAATTATGTATGTATGACCAGGGGTTTGTACAAAGGCCTCACGTCTAATAAGTGAACACTCTACCTACTATCCTACGGCGATTATAATCTAGTCTAGCTGCTCCCACAACGTTGCGTGTGTTAATTTTATGCATGAGTGATTCGATTTTCTTATCCGGAGCAGGCTTTTAAGTACATTACGTACATCCTTCAGTCAGGATTACGACCTGGCTGTTCACACCTATTATGTTGAGTGCATTAATTTGAAGTCGTACTTATTTGTTCCAAAAATAAAACATATTTTAAAGAAAACAGTCAGAAGCAGATCTTAATTTATAATTATTAACGTGAACCACGTATACATATTTTGTTTTGTAGTAGAAATACAATACGGAATAGGAAGCAATACCATGGAAAACATTATTGAAAGAAAAACCATAATTTATTATCAACACAACAGAACACAACACAATACAGAACCACACTTATACTCACTAACAAAATGGAGAAAATCACCAACATTTTCAAACGATATCCTTTTGTTTGCTGCTACTACCGTAACTGTTGCTGTTTGTTATTGTTTTTATGCTAAGAATGAAAGTGAAATTGTTTTGTTTATTTTTGTTATTTCTCTTGGCTTCTTTTCTTTCTAATTTCTTTTCTAATTTATAATAATTTTACTTCTCTCTTTCAATAATTTCTTTACGTTTTTAGTTGCCTGTTTTTAATTAAAAAAGGAAGAAGAAAAGAAATGTAGAATAAAATATAATAAAAAAATTATGCTATGTATTGTTATAAAAGAAATTCATTTAATTAAAAAGGCTTAATAGGGAATGGGAGAGTGGCAATAATTTATAACAAAAAAAAAAAAAATACAAAAGAATGAAAGAAAAACGCGGCCTATTGTTTTCGTTTCCCAAGTAGATGGTCAAATAAAGGAAACGAAAACAAATGTAAAGTGTAATTGTATAATATCAAGGACGATATTATATCGTACAATATGATTTAAGACTCTCAAGGTTGTTTCCTTTAACGTATTAAATTAAAAACAAGCTCATAGGCAACAGTGATGCTAAAGTAATATTGTTTAGCCTTTAAGGAGTTAATATTTTCAAATAAATTAAATAACATTTCAACAACTATATTGTTACATTTTTTACCTTTTAAAAACCTTTATAATATGAGCTCGTAGATTGCAAAAAAAAATTTAAAAAAATGTGTGTTTAGTTTTAATTAAAATTCTTTGTTATTCGCACAATTATGTGTGCCACTATTCACAGATTGATGTAAACAACAACAATGGCTTTTCTCTGTTATTCCTCTTTTTATTCGACAGATCTTTGTAACGGAGATCTTCAAACCACGATTATTCTCTTCAAACGCACCGCGTCTGCACACAAGACTGACTCAACTTTTACTACTCACTCGCCTGCTTTGCCTTGCCTTTTATATAGCTTAGTAAACAGTCTGATGAATGTTCTTGAAGACGAATGTTCGTGACTTAGCCTTCTCGAAATCTCCATAAAGGTAAACATCGTTGTTTATATTCATTACTGTTGTTTGTGTATTTTGTTTACATTTATTCTTGTAGTGTTTGTTGTTGTATTTTTGTTTACTTGTTTATCATCTTTCAGGGCCCGATGGTATAGCAGGCTCAATGTTAATCAACTTACCCACTATTGCTATAAGAATTGTACTATTCATATTTAACGCAATGTTAAGTACTGACTACTTCCCAATATCCTGGAGGATATCTACAATTATTATGATTCCCAAGCCGGTAAAAGAGGCTAGTCAAATTACATCATATAAACCTATTGCTTGCTATCAATATTATCAAAAGTGTTCGAAAAAATTCTTCTCCAAAGCTTAGCTACGTTCCTTGATAAACGGCAAATTATCCTCGAACATCAGTTTGGATTTCGAGCTAATCATGGTATCATTGAGCGGGTTCATAGGATCGTCACAATAATTATATCGTCATTTGAAAAGAAACAATATTGTTCAGCTCTTTTTGTCGACATCTAACAAGCATTCGATAAGTTTTGGCATGATGGTCTAACACGACTGCTCTCCGAGAACACACACAAACTTCTTAAAAGCTATTTAACTGATAGAACTTTTAAGGTCAAATTGAAGGACGAACTCTCTACAACAAAAAAGATCTCTGCAGGTGTCCCCCAGGGAAACATACTAGGCCCTATTCTATATTTAATTTATACATCAGACATGCCCACAAATCCTAACACATACACATCAACATATGCCGACGACACCGCATTTGTAAGCGTCAACAAGGACCCGAAGGTAGCTTCAACACAACTGCAGTCGCACATATACGATTTGGAAAAATGGTTTGAAAAGTGGAGAATAAAGGTGAATCCATCCAAGTGTGCTCTTGTAACATTCGCACTCAGAAGACAAGACTGCCCACAAATAAAAATAAATAATATTGATGTCCCTGCTGAAAATCACTTCAAATATCTGGGAGACCAATTAGACCGGCGTCTAACATGGTCCCGCCACATCGAGGCCAAATTAGTGGCCATTAAGGTGAAATCCGCTCAAATGCACTGGATTATTGGTCCTAATTCAACACTAGACCTTGAATACAAGGTTCTTTTATACAAATGCATTATAAAGCCAATATGGACCTACGGCATTCAGCTTTACGGCAGTGCTTGCTCGTCTAACGTTTTGAAATTACAAAGAATACAGTCCAAGCTTTTACGCCAAATTGTCTGCGCTCCATGGTATATTCGTAATGATAATATCCGTAGGGATCTCAACATTCCTACAATTCAGGAAGAAATTAAAAAATTCACCATAAAATACGTCGGTAAACTAACGATTCACCCCAACGCATTGGCAAGGGACCTGCTTCAATTCGACGGCCATCAGAGGTTAAAACGAAGTGACACATTGAGCCTTGCTCGCCGGCTGCACTGACCCTAACTTTTAATGTAGTATTATTATAAGATTTGAATACAATATATAGTTAACACGCTGGTGCTAACTATTAACCTTCAAAACTAGCTTTATGATTTGAAAACTATTGTAAATTTCTTTAGGAAAGATTCAATAATAATAAAAAAAACTTTTTATGCTGGTGTTTGTTGTTATATTAAGAAGTACGATAATTTGGAAACAGGTTTGTTTACTGCATTGTTTTGTTTTTGTAGCATTTGTTTATAATTTTAATGTTAAACGATGTAAAAGCAAAACACCAGTATCTTGATTTTGCATTTTCGTAACAAGATACATACATACAAACATGTATACATAATTGGTCATTATAATCCTTCAAACTGGACTATCCGACCTATTTTCTCACACCACTTATGTTGTGTGCTTTAATTTTATCCATAATTGGTGGGACCTACAGTTTAAACTCGACTCCGAACGTTAGATTTTCGAGAAACTTTTTCATGGCAATTTTATTTACTCTCAGATTTTTGGCCAGAAATCTGCTGGGAGGAAGTCGTAAACATATGTATGTATATACGTAAATACATTTCAATAAAATTCAGTGAAACAACAACTTAAATCCCCTAATTTTTCCTTTACCAGGAACAATGCTTTAACAATTCATTCTCCTCTGATTCCAGTCAATTGAATTTTAATTTCTGCAATTTCTGTAACGATTGCTAATAATTTTTGGTTTGGTTTGTAATCTGCTAACATATGCATGTATTCGAAACGTTGAAAGATAATAACAAGCAAAAAACAAAGCCGCATTTCAATTTATTCAATTTATTAAAGCCTTTCGTTAAAACAATTTTCAATTTCGCACACTGAAATGCATGGGGATGCAATGCCCCTGATTGGCTGGTAAACCCCTTTAGAAACCCAGCGTTGTGTTTTGAAAAGAAAAAAAATTGTGGAGAACAAACCATTTGAAAATAATTTCCATTTAAACCCATTAACTTTTGTTTAATCAAACCAACTAAACATTGATCACATGCTTGGCTTTGCACGTTTTTCCCGAACATTTTTGTAACGAAATTTTTGCAAATAAAATTAAAAAAATTTCTTTTTTTAAAAACGTGCAAAAAAACAGGGGAAAACTAGTGTATGTTGGCTGTTTGTTGCTGCTGAATTGTTGCAAATTGGAATTGGCAAACATAACAATGGAAACACAATAACATTTTACTTCTATTTGAATGCATATGGAAAAATTTGTTTGAATTTTTAAACACTTTTTTCCTTTTCGATTATTTTTTCAACTTTTTTTCCTTGTTTTTTTCGCTTTTTAGTTTTGGATTTTTAACTTTAATGGCCAACAAATCGGATTATAGTTTACGTATAGAAAATAAAGGCAAAAACTTCGAATTGCATAAACAAACGAAAATTTGTATGCGAATGGAATGAAATGCAATGAAAAACATTTTTAGAGGGGAAGGGCAACAAACCTTTAAAGAGTAGGATTATTATTAAATAAATAAAGCAAAGTACAGCAGCTTAATTTTTTTATAAAAATATTACATATTAAAGCATAACATTTTTCTTTTTTAAATTCTTATCATCCTCACAGACGTATTTGTAGGAGAGCCATAGGCTTTGCCTACCATCAACATAACACATACGACTCACATGCCAACTTGTGTCCAGCATCTACATACACATACATACGTTCATAATTGTTTATTACAACCCTTCAGTTTGGATTATAACCTAGCTTCTCACAGCACTCATGTTGTGCATGTTAATTTTATACATGAGTGGCGTGAACCTACAGTTTAAAGTCGACTTCGAACGAAAGAATTTTTAAATAAACTTTTCATGGGAATTTTATTTATTCTCAGAATTTTTGTCAGTAATCTGCTTACAGGATGTGGCCGAAGAATTTTTTTTTCATATTTCGTTTTGTTCAAGATGTCTGACCTGGCGGTTGAACCGCAGCCTCACGTCTAATAAACCAACATCTTCGGACAGGAACTACTACATATGTAAGCTTCAAATAATGTGTTGTTTAGGGGTAAGCGGCGCAATGAGCATAACACCTACAAGGGCATTATAACTAATATTCCCACCTCCCAAAGGATTAACATACGCTTGCAATATAAGACGGCACTTACAGCGTATCTTCTGTAGATTAATTAATTGCGTGTGTTAATTTTATACATGAGTGGCAAGACCTACAGTTTAAAGTCGACTCCGACTGACAGATTTTTGAAAAAATATTCATGGCAATTTGAATTACTCTCAGACTTTTTGCCGAAAATCTGCTGAGAGGAAGACGCCAAAGAAAATATTTTTGCAGATTTCCTTTTGTTGTAGATGTCTGACCTGGGGTTGAACCGTGGCCTCACATCTATCAAGCCAACACATTACCTACTAGACTACAACGACCTCTAAGTCATACATCATACGTCAAACAGCTGTTATTATTATTTACTGTACTAAACCTTGCTAAATCTAGGCAGTTCAATACTCATAAGTCCCTTATTGTAAATATTTATACATGAGACCAACGACAAAATGCCTAAATATTTGCAAAAAACTCCCAATATTTTGAGTATTCATGCATAGAAACAAATCAAAGTAGGCAGAAACATAATACAAATGAAAATATAGTCTAGGAATTCCCGGCTCGGCTACAAATTTCGTTAGAAATGTGCGAATTTACATACCCGCATAAACTGCTGACATAAGTATATTTTTTCTGCTGTTGACAAAGAGGTTAAACAAACAAACAAACCACCAAACTGACATTCGTTTATAAATATACGTGAATGCAAATTATTTGAAAGTATTTTTAATAAGAATTCAAAGTATTCCGCATAATTAAACTCGGCTCTTTTACTCTCTCTATTGTCGTTGAAGGTTGTTGTTATTTTGTTTTCATGCTTCTTACTATTAAGTCCAGTTTTTCAATTTTCTAATTTTTTATTCTTTTTTTAAATTTTCTTTCGAAAAAAAAAATTCATCTTCTGCTGACAATATTATTGTGTTACTTAAAAAAAAATATAAAAAAAGAAGAAAAAGAAAAAAAATCTGAAATAAAAAACGAAGCGATACGATACGAAAATCATCATAAATAGCTTATTTTAGCATCTCTTTGTATACATTATTAGAAGTACCAACACACACACACACACATACACAGAGTATTTTTGGTAAAATTATTTCTATTTACACATACACAAAAATATTATTTCTCAGTGTTATCCCAACAAAAGGAATTTTTTTTGGTTTGAAAACAGCAAAAAAAAAAGAAAAAAATTGGAAAATTGAAAGGAAGCTGTTTTATTTTTAAAAATATGTGTGTGGAAGTATGTTTTCATAAAATAAGCGAAATACCCAGTGAAATTTCACAGGCAAATATCCTACTGTTATGAAAACGACAAATCAAGATACTGGTGTTTTGCTTTTACGTCGCTTAACATTCTAATTATAAATAAATGCTACAAAAACAAAACAATGCAGTAAACGAACCTGTTTACAAATGATCGTACTGCTTAATATAACAACAAACACCAGCATGAAATAAAATGGTAAACAAGTATACAAAAATACAGCAACAAACACCAGCAACCATTAAAGCAAGTAAACAAAAATTCACAAACAACACTACAAGACTAAATGTAAACAAAATACACAAACAACAGTAATGAGTGGTGTTTACATTTAGAGAGATTTCGAGAAGGCAAAGTCAAGAAAATTCGCCTTCAAGAACATTCATCAGACAGTTTACCCTGCCATATAAAAGGCAAGGCAAAGCAGGCGAGTGAGTGAATGAAGCTCAGTCAGTCGTGTGTGAAGACGCTGTGCGTGTGAAGAGAGTAATCGTTGTTTGAAAATCTCTGTTACAAAGATATGTCGAACAATTGTTTAGTGATTGTTATTGTTTATGCAAAGGGTATAAATAGAGGAATAACACAGAAAAACAATTGTTGTCGTTTACATCAAGTTGTAAGCACACAGCATTGTGCGAATAATACAGAATTTTAATTAAAACTAAACACAAATTTATTTTTATTGTATTTGCAATCTACGAGCTCATATTTTAAACGTTTTTAAAAGGTAAGAACGTAACAAAATGAAAAGTATGACTAATTGATTGAGAAACAATTTAAACTAAACAACCTAATTTACGAGACAGGCAGTCGGCAATCTAGACATTCCTAGAGCTTTAAACAGGAGGTGGTATGGTGAACTTTTATTGGAATCTGTTGGTGTCTATAGTTGCCTCAGGCACTATACGAATTGTTGCAGATTGCTGTACGAATTGTGTTGTCGACGGTGAAAGTTTCAGTCTGTATAAATACAACATTCTTACTGACAATTAAGATCCGTGCATGATTTTCCACTCAACCACAGAGACAAAAAAATATCAGCGATAATCTTTGAATGGGATTGCTCCGGCGAATAAGATCGATTTTAATACACTACAGGCCTAATGTTGTTTTTTGGCGTAACCATAATAATTCAATTCAATAATTGCTACAACTATTTTTAATTGCTACAAATATTTTCAGATATTGAAAGAAGCATTGGTATCTTAAGATCGTGTACATAGGTAGCTAGCTTTGACACCAAAAGCTCACTTGAGCACGCACAGCGGTCCGTTGTAACGCCATAGGTAAACACAGTCTCTCTATTGACCGAGTTTCAACAAATTGGGGAAGAAGAGGAAGAAGACTACCCTACGCTGGAAAACCAGCCCGAAAGTTTGATAAACGAAGCTATATCCTTGACATCAATGGACGATAGCTCCGTCAAGCCAAATAGCCTATATCTGCACCTCGCAAGATATGGGCATTGACAAAGAAAGTGGATAACAGTCCCCTCTTCCTCAGCAGATCTGCACCTACGGCAGAAGTCGTTAGAAGTGAGCTGCATTCTTTCCGCGTGTCTTCCCATAACACCACTGTGATCGAGATGCCGTTACGATCAAGTCCGCGTAACTGATTGGTGTGCCTTCTATCCATCGAGGGCCCAGTAAGTCTAGCAGTGGGGCAGGACTCCTCATGGATCTAGGTTTGCGTGCCGAAAGAATTTCCGCACAATGGCCAATTTAACCGAAGTAAGTGGCTTACCACAATCCGATTGACGAGGATTGCGGAAGAGTGCACCAGCTATGGCGAGCTAGTGGGCTCTGCTGTTTCGCTGAATGCGACTGTGTCCAGGAACCCAGACAAGTGAGTCATTAAAGTGCTCAGATCGTGGAGTTAATCATAACGCTCGACCGAGATCTTATAGCTGCCTGGAGGGTCAGCCACTCATATTTAAAGTTATCACATATAACCTAACTGGTCATAATTCTGACTGAAGGGTTATAATGCCCAATAATGTATGAGTGATGGGCACTATTCAATTGAGGTTGAACCAAGTAGTTACTTGGATCAAAGCCCGATACCATACTGGCCAAAATGTTTTCCTAAGTCATTTGCAATGCTATTCCACGCCAAAGGCGATAACATTTCACTTTGTGATAATGCCAGGGCAAGTGAATAATCTTATCATAAAATACTTACATACATACATAATTGGACATTACAACTCTTTAGACAGGATAACGACCTAATTTCTTACACCACTTATGTTGTGTGCGTGAGTGATGGGACTTACAGTTTAAAGACGTCTTCAAAAGACAGTTTTGTGAGAAGCTTTTAAAGACAAATTTATTTACTCTGAGAGTTTGTGCCAGAAATCTATTGAGAGGAAATCGCCGAAGAAATATTCTTACATATTTCTTTTTGTTGGAGATGCCTGACCTGGGGTTTGAACCGAGGCCTCACGTCTAATAATAGTCACTAGACTAGACTACGACGACAATACCCTTATCATTTGTGTCTAATCAATGGAATCGGTATTGATACTTCTGACACGACCTTCTCAAATCAGTGCACTCATATTGAGCTTACCTTACAACACTTAAGGAATGGAGAATAAAGACTGTTAGTGAGGTTATACCACAGCCATTTCAATGTTCATTTTGCTGGGTTATCTATTGAAAATAATATTTAAAAATGAAATTTCAAACTGACAATACATATGATAGAAACGGAAATTTAAGTAAGAAAAAAAAGAATCTACAAAGTTGTACTCAAACGTACACAATATATACATTACATACATACCACATATACGTACATATATGTATGTATGTAGCCACAGATATATGTTTTTAAATGTAGTGTTTGAAATGAGAATCTTTTTTTCTTCATCATTTTATTTTTTTCTTGCCAAATACTTCGATTCTTATTATAGAATGTGCTCGTTCATAAGTTGCTTCCATAACTATTTCTTTCGAATAAAGCAAGTATGTATACGTACATATGTAGGTATATATATTTATGGATGTTCTATGTATATACGTATACAAGTATAAAATTTATATTTTAAAGTCCTTGCTTGTATATTAAAATGAAATGTAGGTTAATAGGAAGCATACACAGAAATAGAAAAAAAAAACGAGAATTTCATAATAATGGTGTACGTACGGAGTACATTCTTTTATAGTCTTTCAGCATTTTAGACTTTCAATTTCAATTTTTTAATTTTTTCCTCTTCTTTTTTTTCTTATTTGTATTTCAAAAGTTTCTAGTTATAGTTTTTAAGTAGTTTTAATGCCATTATTAATGTTGTTGCTATTAATGTATTTCAAAAAATTTTTTTTCTTTCTTTTTTCTTTTCTTTTCAAATAGTTTTCCTTTCAAACGTCATGTCTAAATTATGATTTAATGTGGCAGAAAAAGAACATAATTAAGGGAAATATTGATTTAATGTGCACACGGCTATTATAACATAATGAGTTTGGAAAGAGAAAATCAAGGAATAATTTTTAATAAAAAAAATATAAACTACGACATTCATTCATTACAAACATACAGACAAATACGTATAGTACATGGTCATTACAACCCTTCAGTCAGAATTGCGACATAACTTCTCACACCACTTATATTGTGTGTGTTAATTTTTTATGCAAGAGTGGCAGGACCTACAGTTAAAGTCGACTCCGAACGACAGACTTTTGAGAAGATTTTCATGGCAATTTTTTATTTATTCTCAGATTTTCAGTCAGAAATCTGCTGAAAGGCAGTCGCCGTAGAAATTTTTCTCATATTTCGTTTTGTTCGAGATGTCTAACCTGGGGTTTGAACTATAGTCTCACGTCTAAAAGGCCAACACACTACCTACTGGACTACGGCGACTACAAATAAAATGATGATATTTTTTCTAGAATAATTAATTCCAGAATTGAATGTAATCATCGAGCATCCTGCTTAAAAAACACCCACGTAACTGTTGTGATAATCATGAAACTTATTTCATTATCATCCTATAGCTGCAGAGGTTTTAGATAAGACTGCATTATGTCAGATACTGTTTTCGAACGAATATCCAAAACTCTCACTTCTACACACGGGAAGAATGGGTTGCTGAAGCTGTCATCGATGACGGTGATGTAGTGATCATCACCGATCGCTCAAAAATAGAATGTATAACTGGATCTCAAGAATATTCCGATAAACTGGTACTGAAAGGATCGCACAGATTTCCATTTTTGCTACTAAACAAACTGCGCGTATGATTGAAACCAGGAAACTACCTCCTTCGAACTTGATCACATGTGTGGACAGACAAGCAGCAATCAAAGGGATCTCATCTCGTCAAGTCAAATTGTGTCAGGAGTTGTATGGGCTCTCTACACCATATACGTCGACACAACTCACGCCTCTAATGGATTTCGGTCCACTGTGGCATAGAAAGAAACGAAAGTGCCGACGAATTGGCACGGAAGGGATTGGAGATGTCTGAGAAGAAGACCATGCCACCCTACAATTTTCCAAATTGGAAAAAGCAGCATGGAATTTAACAAACCGTGAATGGTCCAACATACCTGGTTTCAGAATTTCAAAACTGCAGTGTCCAGCAGTGGACAGGAGTAGAACCAAGTAAATACGTGAGTCGACAAGAGAACGGTTCGCACTTTAACAGGAATTCTAATGGGGCACTGCGCTATTGGCAGTTTTCCTATTGCCACACCAGGATTACTGCAAAAGCTGCCGTAATGTAGAGGAAACGAAATCGCTACAACACCTTTTATGAAAGTGTCCTGCACTTCAGAACAGACATCATCGGTTTGTGGGTAAAAGAACGTTTGAAGATATGGTCATGTTGGCGACCGTACCACTAAGGGAACTAGCCGGCTTCAACCGGAGCTCGGGATAGTTAAAACCCACCACTAACGGGTCATGACAAGGGGGCATACCTTGCACTGTGTGATACAATGGGGCATACCGCATGAATTTGCCTGTAATGACAGCTTCTCGCTAATATAACCTAGCCATAGCTGTAGAGAGTACGATAAGCCTCCATTCTTCATTTGATTTAAATTTTTTTATATTATTTACGAACATTTCTATTATTTAAGAGCAATCATCGCAATCCCTCCATGAGATGTCAGGCCGCCCTCTTCTTGTTCCGCATACAATTTTATAGTTCAACATCGCCTTCTGCAGTTTGCTGTTATTCATAGGATCAACCTTAGTTTGAATGTCTGGGTTAAATGTCTGGATTCTTAACTATAAGTAAAGTAAACCTAAGGAACAACCTGGAAGAAAAACTAAAAGCAGATTGTGCCACCTTTTGCTGCAGAATTTGCAAGAAGAGTTTTTGATCCTGTTGAGAGTCTCTGGATTTGGTAGATGATTATGGAACCTAATCTTTATGGCGTTATCTTCCAGTGAACTGTGAAAATGAGAATTGCATCAAAATTGCAACTGAGGAGATTGATTTCGCGTGCAATGCGTGCGTCCTTAGATTAAAATTAACACGCATAACATGTGTGGAGGTTGCACTAAATGGTTGCAGAGAACATTTATGTAAAGTAATATCAAGTCGCCGAAGTTTAGTAGGTAGTGTGTTGGCTTATTAGACGTGAGGCCAGGGTTCAAACATCAGTTCAGATATCTCCAACAAATCGAAACATGAAGAAAATATTTCTTCGGCGACTTCATCTTAGCAGATTTGTGGCAAAAACTTTGAGAGTAAATAATAAATTGCCATGAAAAGTTTCTCACAAATTTGTGGTTCGGAGTCGACAAACTGTAGTTACCGCCATTCATGTATAAAATTGACACACACAGTATAAGTGGTGTGAGAAGCTCGGTTGTAATCCTTATTAGACATAAAGCCACGGTTTAAACTCCAGGTCAGATATTAAAAAGAAAAAATATTTCTTCGGCAACTATCTCTCAGCAGATTTCTGGCAAAACCTCTGAGAGAAAAAAAAATGTCCATGAAAACTTTCGCAAAAATTTGTCGTTCGGAGTCTACTTTAAACTGAGGACCCACCATTCATGAATAAAATGAACACCCACTATAAATGTGATAAGCTAGGTCGTAATCCTGACTGAAGTGTTGTAACGACCAATCGTGAATGTATGTATGTATGTATGCATGTAAATAATGCCTTGCTTGGAATGCAACAGTGTGCGCTGGTGATCAGTTGTTCCCTTAAAACGTGTACAATGGAACAATTTAAGATTCAACTTGTTTCTGAATGTAGGGTTGTAAGGACCAATTATGGTTACATGTATGTATGTATGTATTATCAAAAATTTTTGTTGTTATTTTGATATCACTACCTTGAGTTTTATTTCGTAATAAAATTTACCGCTGATGCTGTAAATTCGAAAACTCTTGATATTGTTGGTTCCCTGTAATCATGATAAATCCAAGGGAAAACTAAACATGAAATCTAATTTAAAATGAAATCAAAACTAACAAAATATCCACAATAAACGAAAATAATAAACTTAAAACACTCGCTTAACATTAATTTTGTTAAAATTCTAACATTTTAATGCGTTCAAACGCATTTGCGCTACTTTCTTTAGTTTAAACTGCACAAAACTGTTTTTAATTAATTTTTTTTGTTTATTTTTTAAATTAAATTTCATTTCGTTATGATTTCATTTTATATCATATTTTGTTGTTGTTGTTGTTGTTGCCCTATTTCTTTTATGATATTTTGTCCAAACGGACAAACTAATTCCCAAGTTCCAGAAGTTTCAATTTTTTCTTATTTATAGAGAAGCAAAAGAGGAAAAAGAAGAAAAAAAAAAGAAACTAAAAATACGGAAATGAAAATATTGTTGTTTTTCTCCATATTTTCCTTATTTTTTTTTCTTGCCAAATAATGTACTTAAAGAAATAAGCTGAACAATGTTTTCTCTCTGTACAAGTGTATTGAATTATAACAGAAAAGAAAACTGAAGTTCAACACAGATTAAGAACAGAAAGAAAAATACAACACACAACACAAGCAAAGAATGAAGAGTAGAATTGTAGCACAACAGTAAAACGACTTTAACAAATAGACTAAATGGAACAAAAGTTATTTAAAAAAATAAGTATTAGAAAAAGAAGAAGAAGAAGAAGTAAAAGCAGACAAAAAAGACTAAAACTTTCAACAAGATTAGCAAAAGATGATACATTTGTTGCTCAGTGTTTTGAAACACATATGTACGTTGATAGTCGTGGGTAGGGGTAATAGAATTTTCGGTCACATCCAAAATGTTCAACTTTTCATGACATACATGCCTATAGTCAGGATTACAACCTAGATCCTCATACCACTTATGTTGTGTGTGTTAATTTTTTATACATGAGTGGCAGGACCTACCCTTTAAAGTGGACTTCGAAAAACAGATTTTTGCGAAACTTTTCATGGCAATTTTTTGTTTATTCTCAGAGTTGTTGGCAGAAATCTGCTGAGGGACACTTGCGCAAGAAATATTCTTTCAGTTCAATCTGAACTGGGGTTTGAACCGTGGCCCTAGGTCTAATAAGCCAACACACTAGCTACTAGTCTACGGCAACTTCGTGACTCTGAAGCACGAATCTGACTGAAGGCCTGGGGCATAATGGCCTTGAGAACCACCTTAGGTTAGGTTAGGTAGGAGTGGTAGCTCTGATAACAAAAAGCTCACTTGAGCACTCATAGCGGCCCATTGTAATGCCACAGGTGAACGCAGTCCCTGTGCCGACCAAGTTCCACCAATTCAGGGAAGAGGAAGAAGTTGTTTAGCGCAAGGGCTGACTATACGCTGGAAAACCAGCCAGAAAGTTTGATAAACGAAGCTATATCCTTGACATCAAAAGATGATAGCTCCGCCAAGCTGACAAGAAATGGACAGCCAAATAACCTATATCTGCACCTCGCAAGAGATGGGCACTGACAAAGAAATTGGATAACAGTCTCTTCTTTCTTAGCGGATCTACACCCACGACAGAAGTCGTTAAATGGGAGCTGTATCCTTTCCACTTGTCTACCCATAACACCTGTAAGCATGGCCACAGTGAGACACTAAAGCACTCGGAAAGAATGTAGAGACAACGGCGACATTTTCTAACGATCTTGGAGTTATTCACAACACCCTACAGAGATCTTATGGCCCCCTGACTGTCAGTGAAGACCGAAACGCGGATGAAAGGAGCAGCGTTGACGAGGATCCTTTGAGCGGCCCGGTAAATGGCCATCAGCTCCGCCTGAAACACGCTACAGTAATCCGGCAGTCAGAGAGAGATGCTTAGGTCCAGTTTTCCAGAACAGACTATGCAACCAACCACATTATCGAATTTAGAGCCGTCCGTGAATATATCCAGGAGTCCCAGGGGGACGATCGTGTTAAGGTCCAGTCATCCCTTATCGTAATTAAACAATCGATGTTGGATGGGGCCACAGGATCAACCACCTTGGTTTGCGGTTACTTAAGAAAACCCCACAAGAGAAAGTCTAGCGGGGCTAAAGCGCACGATCTCTATGGCCAGTTCATTTCGAATCAATTGTACAGAATACCTAATGTGACATGAACAGTGTATGTGACACGTAGCGCACTTCTGTTGAAATAACATGTTATTTATGTGCAGATTATCCAATTCAAGCCAAATGTTGTTGGCCCAATTGTAGTACTGCCCGTTGAATATAAATCATACGATCGCGATGGTCACTTAACCTCTAATTGGTCGTGCAGAATATCTAATGTGGCATGAACTATGCATGGGTACGTTGCCTATTTCTGTTGAAACCTCAAGTCATTGTTGTCCAAATCATCAAATTCTAGACAAAAGTTGTTGGTAATCATCGATCTGTAGAACTTCCCGTTGGCAGTGATGGTCTGGCCAAGGTCGTTCTCAAAGAAATGTTGAGAGAAGAAGCCGCCGCCTGGATATGCAGAACAAATATTGACCTTTTCTGGGTGCAACAGACGCTCTTTAAAGTCGTCGTAGTCTACTAGGTTGTGTGTTGGCTTATTAGACATGAGACCACGATTGAAACTCGAGGTCAAACATCTCTAATACGGAGAATATTTTTTCGGCTACTTGCTCTCAGCAGATTTCTGGCAAAAACTCTGAGCTTGAAATAAAATTCCCATGTAAAGTTGCTGAAAACAAAATCTGTTTTTTCGGAGTCGACTTTAAACTGTAGGTCCCGCCACTCACATGTGAAATTAACACACACAACATTAGCGGTGTGAGATGCTAGGTAAAGTATGTATGTATGTATGTTTGTATGTATTGCCACTCTTAGTTCTCACGTGGGTTGTCATCATTCCAAATTCGACAAATTCCTCGTTTACGTAACCATTCATCCAGATATGGGCCTCAACGCTGAAGATGATTTTTTATGAAAATTAGAGTCAGTTTCCCACCATTCCAGAGCCCATTCAGAGAACTCGCGTCATTGTCTGAAGGTTGTAATGACAAATTATGTATGTTCGTACATAGCTTTAAGTTACGTATTAGATGCTGACAATTTTGCTTGTTCATGTAGCCATTCATCCTGAAATAGGTCTCATCGCTAATATAATTTATCGATGAAAATTAGGGTTCATTTGGGGTCCTGTTCCCGAGCCCATTGAGTGAACACACATCCTTTTCTATGTTCATCCATGGTAACTTAGTAAAACAAACTGAATAAATGACAACTAATTTGACAGACGTATGTATGTAGTTTCAACAAAATGGCCGTTATCAGCTGTCAAAATTGGTAAGTCTCTGGTGGTAGATTCGATACCTATTAAGTTGAGGTTGTATCCGGAAGCATCGTACTTTATGGAGTCTTGTTACAAAAGTGCTCCCTAAAAATCATACCTTTTTCCAATACTAAACCTTTCCATATTTCCTGTGTGCTACTTTTACCCCTACCCAATATCTGGTTAGATAACTGCATAAAATATTATTTGTTGAACTAGAAAAGCTATTGGACAAACAGACAGTTAATATGTAGTGACTGTCTGACTCGTTGTCAATAATACAAATATCAATACAGACATTCTCTAGTTTGTAAAATTCTTTTACCTACAACAACAACACCAACAACAACAAATTATACTCATAAAAGAAAACAAACTATGAAGACAATAAAAGAAGTGTTTTTTTCCTTCCCATTTTAACTAAACATACGAGTATAATGAACATGAGTCCATAAAGACTATGAAATATGGGTATGAAGCAAGCAAATTGTGTTTAATAATGGAAAACAAGTGTTTAAGTCAAGTGTCTTTAATTTTCACACACAAATGTTGTATACTACGGAAAATGGGAAAAATTGGAAAGATTTTCCAAAGAATGAGATGGAAATAGTGTCGATATTTGGGATAATATTTCGTGCATATTTTGTTTGCAATCTGCCTTCATTATAAATAAAAGACTCACATGTTTTCTGGCCTTCGTGAAGGACAAATTCTTAATGTACGGTCAGTACTTAGGCACAGCCTTACCAATCTTCACAACAAAGTTTTTGTCTCTAAAAAAATAATGCTTTTTACGCATAAAATAATACATAATGGAGTCATAACTTTTATGGGGAGGGGCAGTCTACTGGATAGTATTGCTCATTGAAGTCTCCGTAGTCTAGTAGATGGTATGTTGGCTTTTTGCAGTCGCCGTAGTTTAGCAAGTAGTGTGTTCGTTTATTACAGCCGCTGTAATCTAGAAGGTAGTGTGTTGGCTTATTAAACGTGTGACCACGGCTTAACGCCAAGAACTTTTCTGTGGAGGGTGCAGTCTACTAGATACTGTGGATCATTGGAGTCTCCGTAGTCTAGTATGTAGTGTGTTGGCTTATTGAAGTCGCCGTAATCTAGTAGATAGTGTATTGGCTTATTAAACGTGAGCCCACGGCTCAAAAGCCAGGTCGTACGTCTCCAACAAAACAACATGAGAAAATATTTCTTCGGCGACTTCCTCTCAGTAGATTTCAAACAAAAACTCGGAGAGTAAATAAAATTGCTATGAAAAGTTTCTCAAAAATCTGTCGTTCAGATTTGACTTTACTCATATATTAAATTAACACACACAACGTGGGTGCTGTGAGAAGCTAGGGCGTAATCCTGATTAAAAGTATATTATGAACGTTGTCTAGTATGTGGTGTATTCGTTTATTAAAGTCGCTGGAATCTAGTAGGTAGTGGGTTGGCTTACAAAGTCGCTGTAGTGTACTAGGTAGAGTGTGTTCGCTTATCCCAGCTCAGACTTTTCGGTCACCACGGAATATGAAAAAATATTTCCTTTGGCGACTTTCTCTCAGGTGTCTTTTGGTGAAATATGTGATATGTGCGTGTAAATTTGCCATGAAATGTTTCTCAAAAATCTAAAGTTCGGAGTCGACTTTAAACTGCTCATGGATAATATTAACATATACAACTTTGGTGGTGTGAAAAACTCGGTTGTAATCCTGACTAAAGAGTTGTAAGTAAATAAGTATGTAGGTAGGTAGATAGGTAAGTAGAGGTGGCTGCCCATCTAAGAGAGTTGAATTGACATACTTAGGCCACATAGGGCCCATTGTGTTACCACAGTTATAGGTTAGGTTATGTTAGAGGACATGTACTTGTCAATTAAGACAAGTACAGTACCCGGATGTCGAATTGACCCATTGTACAACGACCTAGTTTCTTACACCACTTATGTTGTGTGTGTTAATTTTTATACATGAGTGGTGGGACCTACAGTTTAAAGTCGACTCCGAACGAAAAATTTTTGAGAAACTTTTCATGGCAATTTTTATTTACTCTCAGAGTTTTTGCCAGAAATCTGCTGAGAGGAAGTGACCGAAGAAATACTTTTTGTATTTTGTCTTGATGTCTGGCCTGGGGCTCGAACCCTGGATTTACGTCTAATAAGCCAACATCTAGAGCCAGCATCTACTAGACTACGGCGACCTCTTACCACAGTTTCAAGTAAGTAAGTAATTGCACAGCAACAGGAGTCACAAGCTGCTTTATGAGTACTCTTAACTGGTTTGTCTGTCCAATTAAGGAACAAAAATGAAATCAGGACATTGAAGTCTGGGACTTAAATTAAGTGTGAACCCATATGAATTGAAGTATCTTGGATCGATTAGTGTAGGCGCATATACTTGTTGATAACGCTTAAAATCTCCACCATTTTTAATGGTCTTAAAATTTGTAAACCGGCCGTCATATCCACCATATTAAAGCAAAACGATTCCGTTATATTTCTCATTGTTCTTTACGACATTATTGACCTTTTCAGTGTTACATACATCCTGTTTGTAATTTTACGATTTGCTGCTGTTTTCCATCATCTTTTTCTTTCTGTGAAAAGCAGTTCAAGAGCATTGCTCATGAAAAATCTTTGCATAAATTTTCCCATATAATACAAGGATTAACACTACCATACAACCCAGCTGTTGCAATAAAACCTTTAAATAATTTGTTCATCAACACTGGCAGCATCAAGCTTACAATTGCAACAACAGCAACAATTTATTACACGTATATAAACAAATAATTTCTTTCTATGGTATGGTATATAACGGTTCTAGTATATAAAAACCCTTTAAAATTGTAACATTTTTAAAATTGTAGAGAAAAAGAGAGAGACAGAGAGGGAGAGAAAGAGAGAGATTTTGAAAATATCTCATTGCACACCTGAGTTGTCTAAAAATGTTAAGGAATTCAAATATAATGCCATACAATGCAACTGCCACAACATTGTGCATAGAATGTGGCACAGAAAATGTATTACAGGGTTTCGGTAATAAAGAAAATAATGTTTTGCTATAAAAATTTAAAGGGTGGCAGGAAGGGAGAGAGAGGTGTATATTAAACGCAAACAACAAATAAAAGACTAAAAATATATGGGGTATAGTATAGGGTATAAGTTATTTTGCTCTCGCACCTCAATGAATGAGTATTCATAAGTATTACCAGGTTTATGTATGTATTTTTGTGTTTATGTGTTTGTATTTATCTTTGGCTTTCCGTTTCCGTGTTGCCGATTGTATTACGCTATTGTATTGCATGGGTTTTTTTCTTTATTTCCATTTGGGTTCATATACTATAAACGAAAGTATAAGTTTCCCATGGCCTTGCACACATATTCATCGCTTGCATTTATCTGGTTTTATTTGTATGTATGTATGTATGTATGTATGTATGTATGTATGAATAAATATGCACACACACCCAATCATTCTCATATATTTGTATATGTGAGTATATTTGATTGTGTGTATGCATTGGTAATAAAACACTTTATTTAACTCTTTCACACATATACATACATATACCCGTTATGGCCGTATAAATGAACATGATCTTCTACATGCATGTATGCATATTCAGTTGTTTGCATATACATATGTATGCATATATGCTGGTATGCATTTTATATGTTTTAATAGAAGCTGACATACACAAAATGCCTTAGTTGCTGTTGTTGCTGCTATTGTTGCTGTTGTTGCTCTCTTTCATATTATATGGGTCAACATTGATGAACGCTATAGCTTTCAATTTTAATATCAGTTATGCATAGAACAGTAGAGAAGCCATGTGATTAATCATTTTTATAATGATTGTAGTAGCAATTGGGATATGAAAATTAAATTGCCGTAGTCTAGTACGTATGGTGTTGGCTTATTAGGCGTGAGGCCAAAGTTCAAACCCCAGGTCAAACATATCCAGGAAACTAATGATCTGACGATCTCCAGCATGTTGTTTAGTGTTTGTAGGTACAAACCAGAGATCAGCAATGAATCGCTTTTTCGCTACTCGTAAGTACTCATGAAATTTTGAGTATGAGTGAGTCAACTGTTAGTCGCCGTAGTTTAGTAGGTAGTGTGTTGGATTATTAGACATAAAGCCAGGGTTCGAGCCCCAGGCCAGACATAAAAAAATACAAAAAGTATTTCTTCGGCGACTTCCTCTCAGTAGATTTCTGGCAAAAACTCTGAGAGTAAATCAAATTGCCATGAAAAGTTTCTCAAAAATCTGTCGTTCGGAGTCGACTTTAAACTGTCCCACCACTCATGTATAAAATTAACACACACAACGTAAGTGATGTGAGTAATTATTTCGTAATCCTGACTGAATTATCCAATTATGTATGTATGTACGTGAGTCAACAGTATTTAAATCCAACTACTCTGATTCATTCGTACTCAGTACAACATTGATTTATAAGTACAGGTTGCAATGAGTATGAGTACAACGTTGACATCAAACTCATAACATTCCAAATATGTTTGATTCATACTCCTACTCATTCAGATTCATAAATTTAGGAAAATACTTATAATACTCATAAATGAGTCGAAATTTACAGTCTTAGTTGTTGCATTTACAAAGAAAGAAGAAAGACAAAGAAAAAGATAGCAAGCAGAGCAAGGTTGTGTACCTTTTTGTGAGTATTGTAGTGTTCGTACGCGAATCATACTTATTTTGTGATTCGTGTATACGACGAGTCCTGGAGAGTCGAAATCAATAACATCATACGTATTGTTAAGTATGAGTACCATGAGTATTTCAAACTTTGAATATGAGTAGTATGAGTATGACATTAAAATAAGTATGAATGCGTATAAGTATCAGGAATTTTGAATACTCAATGCTGACCTCTGGTGCAAACCTCTGCCATTTATTTAATAATTACACAAATGTTTCTCCTTGAAAGGCATTAACGATGCATACATTTCAAGTATGTTTTCTGGAGAATTGTTTTCTTTGTCGCAAAATCTACTTATTCGGCTTGAATGCTCCTATTCTGAACATAATATTCTTTAAAACTATAATGTCTGATGAAAAGTCGCTTAGTATACTCAGACTACATCGAGCTAGTTTGGTGTATGATTGCAGATTGTTCCAAACCCGTCCGCTCGAGATAGTTTTCCACTTTCCCCATCTTTGCTTCTTTATAAAATTCCTCTTCCAATTTCAAAAAAAATTTCAACGATGTGGATGCAATAATGCCATTCAAGTTCGAAGTTGCGTTCTGATGATTCTTGAACTGATGTTCCTTTCATCTTCAAACGACTGGTTACTCATCTCAGGTTATGTTTGGTTAGTCTGATATATGAAATCTCCACCTATTACAATTTACCAACAAAATTATTTACTTTGTTTCAAACCCATTTAGTTTGAGTTGAGAAATACTCAAGTTTCCTTCGATACTACCTTCCTTTTACCCGAAGATTCTCTTCGAAACTTCTTCTTCTATCCCACAGAAAAGTTCTGGCTACATCAGCGGTATGGAAGCTGAGTAGTTCCTCTGAACATTGCCTTGAATTGCCGCATGATCTGTGATCATTAAAGTCGGCCAGACAGTCTCGTACCAATGTTGAGAAGCTATGTTCTCGTATTGCGGCTTGGCTGATCCATTTTTCTGTTTTTCCAGTTAAATAAGGCGGAAATTTTAATGTGCCTAATATCCTGCTGGAAAGTAACAGCAAGTTGCCATACAATTTACGAGTAATTAAATATTTGTCCGAAATCTGCAATCTTGTGCCTACGAGGCATACATATACCACAGAATGATTACTTGCCTGGAAGAGGATAATCATTACAACGGTTCAAGATTATGATCTCGCTTCTCACATAACTTATGTAATGTGTGTTAATTTTTATACTTGCGGGACATACAGTTTAAAGTTTACTTCGAACGATAGATTTGTGTGAATCTGCTCATGGCACTTTTATTTACTTTCAGAGTTTTTTGCCATTAATCTGCTGAGAGGAAGTCGCCGAAGAAATAATTTTTTTCATACTTCGTCTTGCTCGAGATATCTGACCGGGGGTTTGGACCTAGGCCTTACGTCTAATAAACCAACACACTAACTACTAGACAACGGCAACTTCTGGAAGAAGATGGAGGTTCTAAATTACTTCATTTGTTTTTCTTTCTCAGTCACGATGCTTTGAATTTCCACATGACGTGAAATTCAACACACCCAATTTCCGATGCCTAGCTGCTGCACCTTGCCCAGGCAGCGTAATTAATTGTAATCGTGAGACAGCACTACGGTGTGCCGTTCTCTGTACTTTCATTCCAAGATAAATTGTGTACAATACTGCCAGAAGTGAGGTGATCTCTATTCTGTATTCTGCGAGTATGAGCTTATCAGTTACTAGGGGAGGAAACTTAAGTCGTTTCGATGAGATATGAAATATTATTTCATTCATAAGGCTGCGGCGGCTGACCTGCAAGTACTTCATTCGGACCAATTTTCGTGCACTTTTTCGCGTGTATGGGGTCACAGCTCGTCAGGGGCATAACGAATGTTGACCTTCAAATGCTTAATTGTCTCCGGTTTGTCGGCATATTATTTTTCTTTAATGAGGCCCCACAGAAAATAATCCTACTCCGTTAAATCGCAGCTTCTTAGCGGCCAATTGACATCACCATTTCGGCTAATTAAATCTCCATCAAACGTTTGACACAATAAATCGATTGTGGCATGAGATGTGTGGCAAGTTGCATTATCCTACCAAACATCGTTCATATTAACCCATTAGTGCCCAGTGGCAACTTAAGTTGCCAGCAGAGGTTGCCTTAGTTTTTATGCTCTGAGAGGAAATTGAGTGTAAAAAACAAAACGGTAACCGTTAGAAAAAAAGTAATTCGGGCATTAATGGGTTAATACCATGAAGAGGGGCTACAAAAAAATCGGTTATCATTGTGCGATAGGTGTCTCCATTGACCGTAATGATGGCGCAGTTCTTATTTCCAAAGAAATATGGGCCAATGATACCTCCACCTCACAAGCCGCACTAAACAGTCACTCGTAATGGGTGCATTGGCTTGTGTAAGACCATGTGTGGGTTTTCTAAGCCCCAAACACGGAACATAATTTTGCTTTTTAACGTAGACACCAAGATGAAAATGAGTTTTATTCCGTAAGATGAATTTTTTTCGCAAAATCGACGTTATATTGCAGTTTCTCGTTGGACCAATAAATCCTAACGTTGCTCAAATGTAAATCGTTTCATTACGTTCAGTGAATTTTGTGACAGAATGTAATGACATAAGTATTGAAAGATTCTAAATAACCGAGGGTTCATATTTAAACCGATAGATGGCCCACCGAAGTCGCCGTAGTCTAATATGTTCATACCCCAGGTCAGACATCAAAATGAAAATATAAAAAAAGATTTCTTCGGCGACTTCCCCTCAGCAGATTTCTGGCAAGAACTTTGAGAGTAAATAAAATTGCAATGAAAAGTTTTTCAAAAATCTATCGTTCGGAATCGACTTTAAACTGCAGGTCCCGCCGCCACTCATGTGTAAAATTAACACACACAACATAAGTGGTGTGAGAAACTAGGTCGTAATCCTGACTGAAGGTTGTAAAGACCAATTATGTATGTATGTATGTCAATAAATCCCAACGTGCTCAAACGTAAATCGTTTAATTCCGTTCAGTGGAGATAATATACTGAATATTGTGACAGAATGGAACGACATAAGTATTGTCAGATTCGAAATAACCAATGATTCAAATTTAAACCAATAAATGGTCCACCCTCTATAATCTCAACTAAATCTACCTCGGATATAACAGCACTCACTGTTCGCATTATATAACCTCATCATATATCATATTCTGGATTTATGTGTTCCCCATGAACCAGTAGCTTCAGAGCTGCTGCACATAAGCAAGATGACTTTTTGCATTTCTCTGGATAACAGCATTTCAAACGTTTTATTTTTATTTCATTGTTACCCCTGTCCCCAATATTTAATTTGTATAGGGTCAAGCGTAGTCGAGACCATGCTCTCTCCATAAATTTAAATAAAAATATTTCGTAGGTTTATTCAGGTAAATTTACATACACAAGCAAATATCCATGCAGTTAAAATTCTTTTATAAACATGGCCATAAAAGTTGTACGTCTACATCAAATATGTAAATGCAGTTAAAAGTGTGAGCTTTCACTTTTTCCATATTACATATACACAAACACATACATACATACATATACATATGTACGTACGTAAAACAACAAATTAAGTAAATATTAACTGTGTTAAATACATCACTCTCACTGTCTCACTGTCTCTACGTATGTACGTAAATCTGTCTCTTCAGCTGGTTATGGTTTTAAAATAAATTTGCCGCTGTATGTCGTCGGTGTTTGGCAGTGTATCTTTGGCATTTAAATCTGTTGCTGGACTATAATTTTTCGCAACAGATCGTTATTTACTTGCAGTCACAAGTTGCGTAGGTCATGTTGATTTACATGGAAAAGAAACGAAAAACCATGGAAGTAAGTTAAAGGGAAGAAATCATGAAATGAAATAAAAAAAGAAAATCAGGCAGAATAAATGCGTATTTTAAAGGTTGATTTGATTTTCATGTTTTCAAGTTTCATGACATTACTTCTTGTCACAGAGAAAGTGAAATTTAAATGCAATTTTAAAACGAATTTTTTAAACAATTGAAACAATTTTTACATTTAAGAAAATGGCTTAATTATTACAAATCGAGGCTCAAGTTAAATAAGAATAAATCCAGTTCAGTTCAATATAAAGTTGAGAAATTCAATCCCTTTGGACTGTTTTCTAATCTTTATCGTCATGAGAGCTCCATATGACTTAATGAAAGTCCTGTGAGTTAATTTAGTGACAAGCAAGCATGACTAAACACATCGATATACTTTATTCCTTTCGTTCCCACTTAGACCATAAGGACTGGCACATGCTATAGGTGGTAATGGTTAATTATCTGTATTCCTTAGTCGCCGTAGTCTAGTAGGTTATGTGTTGACTTATTAGACGTGAGGCCACGGTTCAAAGCCCAGATCAGACATCTCCAACAAAGTGAAATATAAAAAATATTTCATCGGCGACTTCCTCTCAACTGACTTCTAGTAAAAACTCTGATCGAAAATAGAATTGCCCTGAAAACTTTTTAAAAAATTTGTCATTCGGAGTCGTCTTTACACTGTAGGTCCTGTCACTCATGTATAAAATTAACACACACAACATAAGTGGTGTGAGAAGCTAGTTCGTTATCCTGACTGAAAAGTTATAATGACTAATTATGTATGTACTTATATATGTATATCTGTATTCTGATTCAATATTCCCATACTCATTAAAACCAAACGTATTTTCATGCCTCTGTAATATCCACAGCCAGTCTGACGTAACGTACACTTCCATCCTCAATGCGGATTTTATATTCACTCAAAGGGAAAGGTATGCGGAATACTTTTAGCGAAATCACGAGGATAAATTTAGGAATAATACATCATGGTATACCAAGATGGTCAGACGATGCAGAAGGCTTACAGTGATATGCAGAGATGAAGCCCAGAGATTATGCATTAAGGTATACCACGATGAACAGACCAATTGGTGGAATTGCAGAAGGCTTTCAGTGGAATCCAAAGATAAATGCCAAGAATTATGCATCTTTGTATACCATGATGGTCAGTCAAGTAGCAACCTATTAAGCAATTGTCTGGGCAGATAGAATTAATCTGCAAACATCTAAAACGGAGTTGGATAAGATACAGAGACTAGCGAGTAGTGGCATAACAGGGGCAGTAAAAACCTGTCCTACAGCGATACGATTCAGTAAAGGCTAAAACTTAGGAGACTACGGTTTAATTGATTGCCGAAAAGTCTACAGGGAAATTTATTAGGGGATTTCGTGGCCTACTAAAACAATTGGCTCACAACTCTCTTCTTAGCTCTCCCGTGGACAGAACTAGTGGATTATTTTTAAGAAAAGTCATGCAACGATATTTAGTAACAAAAATAAATTAATCTGGACGCTGCGTGCTCTTTTAAAAGATAAACTATTTTATGGTATACAGATAAGTCAATAAAGGACCTTGGAACAGGGACGGGAAATTTTCCTCCCAGAATGAAACATTCCGAACTCATGCGAAAACTTGCTAACTATCTTTAAAGTGGAAGCTTATGTCATCAAAAGATATGCTCAATTCAACAAAAGGCCGGACATAACAATACTATTACACAGTCATGCAGCCATTCGAGCACACGCATTCGTTATGAATTTATATCGAAGATAGTATAGGTAGGCAAAATAAGGTTAACTGCTGCAAGGTATCACGTCATATGGGGTCTCAACTCTTCTGTGTAGTGGGAACGAACGTTTGGAAAGGTAAGCTTAATGAAAAGAAAAATAAAGAAAAGCAAAAGTTCTTTTCAAACCAAGTGGGTTTAAGGCAATCAAAACAGGTTTTGATAAATTACAATAAGATTACAAAATGGCCGTTGAGTCATGCATTAGCCCAGCTAGGAATAACCTGAGATTGGTAATCAGTCTTTTGACAAGTCACTGCAGACTCAGTTATACTTCACTAAATGGGAGTTATTTCCAGGCCAAAATTCTGTAAAGATGAGAGGGAAATGTTCAGAACACATACTTGGAACCTATAGGGAACATTAATGCGTCTCAGAAAGTAAAACCTGAGTAAATATCAGGTACTATGCAGGAAATTGTCATTGTTGACAGCGAGCAGTATCCTGAAATTTGTTAGGCAATAGGCTTGGAGGAGAGTACAACAGATCTCATAGCCGTACTACAAAAGTACCTTTTCACGACATTACTTACATACATACATAATTCGTCATTACAAATAGTATGGGACCGTCTGGGAAAGCTGAATCAGAGGAAGTATGTTCACCCTTCGCTGACACAAAGATCCTGCACGAATTTAAGACAATTAGCAGGCAAGAAAGCTCCCATTGCCGATGGTGCCAGTATCTTAGGAAGAAATATTTGAAGGGATATACTCATTAAAAGGGAAAATAAAGAGACGTAGACATTCTTCACAAACCAAATGGGTTTGAGGCAATCTACTTTTATTGGGCAAATAAAATAGAAGCAGTTTCGATACTGTATCACAACCAGAGATCAACAATGAATCGCTTTTTCGCTACTCATAAGTACTCATGAAATTTTGAGTATGAGTGAGTCAACAGTATTGAAATCCAACTACTCCGATTCATTCCTACTCATTACAAAGTTGATTTATAAGTACAAGTTGTAATGAGTATGAGTACAACGTTGACATCAAACTCATAACATTCGAACTATGTTCGATTCATACGCCTACTCATTCAGATTCAAAACTTTAGATACATACCTATAATACTCATAAATGATTCGAGTGATTCGAATCATCCATTAAAATTTACAGTCTTAGTTGTTGTTGCATTTACAAAGAAAGAAGAAAGACAAAGACAGCAAGCAGAGCAAACACACAACCTTCTTGTGAGTAATGTAGTGTTCGTACGCGAATCATACCTATTTTGTGATTCGTGTATACGATGAGTCATGCAGAGTAGAAATAAATAACATCATGCGTATTGTTAAGTATGAGTACCATGAGTATTTCAAACTTTGAATAGGAGTAGTATGAGTATGACATTAAAATAAGTGTGAATGCGTATAAGTATCAGAAATTATAAGTATGATTCGAATCTACTTATCGTTTTGAATACTCATTGCTGACCTCTGGAGGGGACCTACAGTTTAAAGTCAACTCCAAAAGGCAGATTTTTAGAGAAATTGTTCATGGGTATTTTTATTTTTTGATAGAAATCTGCTGTGAAGGATGTCACCGAAGAAATATTTCTTTTTGTTGGAGATGTCTGACCTGATGTTTGAACCATGGCCTCATTTTTTTATAAATCAACACAATAAAGTTTATTTTCGATATATTTTTAAAGTTTTACCCTTGCTTAACCCATTTTGTAACATTTTTTTTTTTCAATTATCGTCGATCAATTACGTATATTACAGGCCACAAAAATTTTTATTTAAAAATTTTATATTGTCAAGTGGAGAAATAAATTAATTGACCTGTCATTAACTTCTGCTAGAGAAATTTTGAAAACAAAAGCATTTTACTTTACAAAATTGATTTTCTCTCTTTTTTTGTATTGCAAACGAAAACAATTTAATTACAATAAATTTTTTGTAAAATAAAGAATAAAAAATATTGCAAAAAAAAATATGGAAAAATAAATATTATTTGGGCCAAATAATAAAATAAATGCGTTTTTAAACAAAAACTATGAAAAAAAACTGCCTCCTCAACTGTGATAAACAATAGAGCCCCATAAATAAAGTGAAGGCAATGGAAAAAGGTTTATATGGAGGGGGGAGAGAAAGGAGCATAAAAGAAACCACTATTACTGGCCATAGAATATAATTTAAACCAACATTGTTAGTGGTGCAGATTTCAGTTTTATTTTCTCGTTTTCAGTTTCTGTGCACAAAAAAAGCGAAAATATTTATTTCAGTGTGAGTTTTATTTTCCATTTTCCATTTTCATTAACAGGGAAGGATATTTTTTTAATGCACAAATTGCGTTTTTTTTTCTCTTTTCTTTCCTTTTTTTGCTTTTACGGTAGTCAATGCTTTGAATACTATTTTCAACCATGATTGTTAGTGAACAGGGGAGTGAAAAGCATAAAAAACGTGGAGAGGGAAAAAAGAAACGGTTTTACAAAGTGTTTCCGGTAGATACAAAGTGAATAAATGAATTAGTCGGTGGGTATAGACCGAAAAATAAAATCAAATAAAATGGTGGCAACAGCAACAGCAAAAGCAGTTGCAGTTGTAGTACAATAGAGAGCAAAAGCAAAAGGAAACTGGGTTATTTTTGTGATAATAAAATTATTAATAGACTGCACCGCGCAAAAGATAGAATAGTTAAAACGAAACTTGAAAATATTCAAATGCATAAGGAATACGTACGTATTGCACAGGCTTTTTAAACAAATTGTTTTAATTGTAAAAAAAAAAAACAGAAAACAAAATTCTTATCACAAAAAGAACTTTTTTTCCTAATTTCTCTGGCAGCTCCTTTTAGGCCCAGAATTTTCAATCACTCATCAATTTTATTATAGGAACAGTAACAACATTTTTAAAATTTATCGCGTCTAGGAAAGCTTTTTCCTGACATACATACAAAAGTGTCTGCAGTCTGAAGTTCTTATATATTGATGGATCTCTTGGACACTATAAAGGAGGCAAAACATTTTATTATTATCATATTTAATGCTGGTTACTATTTCACAAGGCCTCTATACATTAAAAAATAAATTTCAAGAACAGCTTTATCTGCTTGTTGGAGTGTACTTTGTTTTAGTGTGCCATGTAAACATCTTGTATTGTGTATGATATTGCATCATCTTACAGAGAAATGTTGGTTTTTGCCACATTAGATATTCTGGCATGAGCGATTTGAGCGAATGATTATACAGCATGAAGGTAATGTAAATATGACACCGAGATAATGCGATTTGACCTAGTTAGACTTCTCTTTTTTGGTATTTTCTAAGTCACTGGTGTGTATGTGAACCACAGTGGTTTTTCAAGGCAAAATATTTCATCCAAATTCATTCTGATTTATGCGGATTTATTAGTATCCTTTTTACTCAAGGATGCCGTGGCGGACATCTAAACAAGTGTTCGTTCAAACTTATATAAAACATTTCAATGATATGTATTGATATGTATATTTCAAATGTATGTATTGTTATATTAGATGTAAGACGAAATATGATAAAAAAAATATTCTTTTGCGACTTCCTCTCAGCTGAGAACAAATAAAACATAGAATGATAACTTTTTTCAAAGATACTTCGTTCTAAGTCGTTTTTAAATTGTAGATCCCGCCACTCATATATAAAATTAACACTCACAGCATAAGTCGTGTAATAAGCTAAGTCGTACTGAAATTACTTGCTTACTTACTTACTTAATTGGCCTACTTTTCGACCTACCGCAACACATCCTTCCAGGCGCCTCAGCTTCTTGCGCGCCTACGCCATTTGGCCACACCAATCGATGACAGGGCTTCTTTAATTTGATACTTCCAACGCATACAAGGTCGTCCTCTTCGCCGACTTCCACAGACCACCGCATTAAATACCCGTCTCGCAGGAGCATACTCCTTCATTCGAACGATCCGAACTATCGCAGTCGCTGGATATTAATACGTTGCACAACGTCTATGTCGTTGAGAAGCTCATACAGCTCACTGTTGGATCGGATGCGGAAATCATCGCCAACTCGCACTGGACCGATGAATAATAATGGACTAAAACGAAAACGGTTTGAAATTTTTTCAAAATTTATGTTTTTGTTGTAAAGTACAATTGTTTCGGTTAGACATGGAATATTATTTCATACATAGGGCTGCCGCGGCTGGCCACACAGTACCTCATTCGATCGAACCAATTTTCGTGCACTTTTTCTGAAGTTTGGGGTCGTATTTCAGCAATGGCATCACCAATGTTGGCCTTCAAATGCTCAATTGTCTCTGGTTTGTCGGCATAATACTTTTCTTTAACGAGGCCCCACAAAAAATAGTCCAACCGTGTCAAATCGCAGCTTTTTGGCGGCCACCATTTCGTCAAATTAAACGGCAATCAAACGTTTGACTCAATAAATCGATTGTAGCGTGAGATGTGTGGCAAATTATACCATCATATTGAAACCGAACATCGTTCATATCAAAACCATGAAGAGCGGGTATAAAAAAATATCGGTTATCATGGTGCGATAGGAGTCTCCATCGACCTTAATGGTTGTGCCATCCACATTTTCAAAGAAATATGAGCCAATGATGCCTCCGATCCACAAGCCGCACCGAATAGTCCCTCGTAATGGGTGCATTGACTTCTATAAGACCACGTGTGGCTTTTCTGAGCTCTAAGTACTGTAATTTTACTTATTAACGTACCCATCAAGATGAAAATGAGCTTATTTGTCAAAATCGACATCATGGTGCTGTTTCTCGTTGGCCCATCTAGCGAACCGAAAATAATGCAGATGACCTTTCGGCTTCAACTCTTGAACCAATTGAACTTTGTAAGGCGTCATACCGAGATCTTTTCACAAAATTCAATGTAAACTGGTGATTGAAATGTTCAATTCTTGATAACGATCACGAGTTGATGTTGAGGGATCTCACGCACACTCTCAGCCGCAACTTTAATATTTTAGGGTGTACGCACTGTACGAGCACACTCACGTCTTGGCGCTTCAACAAAGAAACCACGAACTGTAGCAATAAACTTGCGAATACCGGGCACTGTTGTTCCTTCTCTGCGCTCGAACTTTGTATGACATTTTCGTGCAATTTCCGATCAATTGTCTTTGCTTTGGAAATAAATTTCCGATAAATCCCAAAGTTGATCAAGCGTAAATCGATTCATTACGTTCAGTGGAGATAATATATTGAATTTTATGACAGAATGGAATGTCATAAGTATTGCCAGTTTGGAAAATATATGGATGGTTGAAATTTTAACCGATAGATGGCCCATCCGATTACTTTAGAGATGGTTCACTACTAATAAGTCCGTGAGTGCTCATAAGTCCATTAGCTAATCTAAGGTGATGATGATAAAATGCAATAAAATCCTGTTTGTTTGTGTAATTAAGAAGCCAGAGCCTAGAATTTTAATTTTAATTTTTTTAATCATAAAATATTTCATTTAAAATGAATACCTTATCTCCTGCTAATTCCTTATATAAAAAACTACAACAACTAAAGCACTTAAACAAGGACTTATCCCGTCTCCGTTTTATACAAAAGTTGTTGTTTGCATTTAAAGAGAAAAAATTATGAAAGTATGGTTCCATGAAATAGGCGATTACAGACCAAACAAAAAAAAGAAGGAAATTAAGGCTAGAAAACAACAACAACAATAAAAAATTAACCTACATTATGTGTTTAAAAATAATAACAAAAAAAGGAAATGAAAATAAAACAAAAAAAAAACCACATGAAGTACAACAGTTTGGTAATAACACACACAAGGACTCTCTTAAATTGCGTTTGGTTATGCCATGTCTAAGAGCATGGTTGGCAAAATATCCCAGTATTTTTTTATGAAACAAGGATAATTTTGTTTTCCTGTTTTTATAAGGCATTTTGTCAAAACCATTGCCTGGCACAATAATATTTCAAATCAGTTACAGACTTGCGTACTCCCTTGAAGCCAACAGCCATTTGGAAGACGGATAAAATCGTTTAAAAAATTTCGTTCGTTCTTAAGAAAAAAAGAAGGCAAAAGGAATAATAATAAAAGAAAAAAATAAGAATAGAATGAAAACATGTGTTTAATAAAGAGGCAATAATGAAATCAAATTAAAATATTGAAGAAAAAAATTCAAAAAATTATCGAAGAAAAGTTCTTGAAAATCAAAAAAAAAGTTAGAAAAATTTAAAAAACCAAGTATTTCCTTTACTTGTAAAAAACAAACAAAGAAAATCTGCCTGCCTGTGTGTCTGGCGCTTTTTTTTTTCAAGTGAAAGTCTTCTTAACAGTCTATTTAACTCAGCCCACCAAAAGCCATTCATTTTTTTTTAAGGGGCTTCAAAGTGTTCTATTTGTTGAGATAACAATTGCTCAATACGTGAAAAAGGCAAGCAAATCAAAGCCTTTGAAAGACAAATTCAATTAAATTTGAATAGAATTTTTAGCGCCATTTCACAGGCTTTTGACATTTAGCAAGAGAAAAAAATCAAAAAAAAAAATACGTAGAAAAAAAATCAAATTGTGTTGCCATTAAAATCAAAAGAAAAGAATCAAGAGCAAGTCATTAAAAATACAAAGAAAAAAATTAAAAAAGAAAGGAAATCACAATCAATTTAAATTGAAACCAATCAAAATCAAAATCATTCAATTAATTTAATCAAATTAGCGTTAAGCCAATAATATGTGTTAAAGAAAGAAACGATAATTGAATACGTGCTAAAGAAATTTTACAAAGAAAAAAAGGTGTTAAGTTTTTGAAAAGCAAAAAAAAATCTTTGGAATTGTTTACTTACGCCTAAGAAAAATATATTTTAAAAAGGAATACATTGGGATTAACAAAGGAATATTTTATCAAAAAGGTACGTATTCGTATTAACAAAAGAAAAAAAAAGAAAATTTTCATCTGACAAACTTGCATGGAATTTTTACTCTTACTCTAGCCATCTGTACGTGTAATTGTATAAAAAATTTTAATATAAAATTTTACTTTAAAACTCCATTGTTATTAATGAAGCTTAATTCGTTATATATACCGTAGCTATCTTACAAATTTTACTTTCTGTAGGCAACTTAGCATCTCTAAAGTTCCAGTTACATTTGCCCTTTTTAATAAATAAAGTCGCAGTGAATTTTCCAAGCAGGCGACGCAACGCTTATTGAATTGCAGGATCTTTCCTGAAAATCTCTTGAATTACTCTTATAGCCAGGCTTTAATTAAGTCGCGAACGAACGTGGTTTGAATGTCCTTTCTTGTCATTCAAAGGTAATTTTTATATGGGTTCAGGGACACAGGGATATCGTTGGAAATTGCATTGCTTTAGAGCTGGCCAGGGTGTGTACAAACATACATACATACATAATTGGCCATTACAACCCTTCAGTCAGGATTACGGCCTAGCTCCTCACACCACTCATCTTGTGTGCGTTAATTTTATACATGAGTGGCGGGACCTACAGTTTAAAGTCGAATCCGAACGACAGATTTTTGAGAAACTTTTTCATGTTTTTGCCAGAAATCTGCTGAGAGGAAGTCGCCGAAGAAATATTTTTTTCATATTTCGTTTTCCCAGAGATATCTGACCTGGGATTTAAACCGTGGTCTCACGTCTAATAAGCCAACACACTACCTACTAGACTATCGCGACTTCAGGGTGTGTACGAAGCTGGCAATTTGAATATGGTCCACTAGTTTTAAGAGGAGGATCAATCTCGTTGGCAGCAGGAGAGTACGTGCGACATTGCCACACTCTGCTGGACACGTATAGACAAGAAAAGTACTGACTCTTTTCTGTCCTTAAATCGCATGATCATCCATCGCACAATGGCTGAGGAGAAAGAAGAAACTAATTTTCACCTCATGTGTTAGTGACCTGCTCTTGTCATGAAGAGACGAGGTTTGTGGCCTCTCTTTTTCTGACATCTGTGACCGAGTTTTCTAATATAAAAATTGCTGCAATATCAAGATTTATTTTGGGTTTGGAATGGGTGGAATATGTTGTTGTATCACAATGGACCTAAATGCTGTCTTAAGCGGAACCTCTTCCCTCAAGAGGGTCTGCCACCTAACCTAACCTAAGTCGTCCTGACATGTCATTTCACAGTAATCGGTTGCCGTTCACCCCATTTCCTGATACATCTTCAGCGAAAAAACCATCCAATGAAGTGGTTTCGGTTTCATTAGAATGCTCGGAACTAACAATGCCATTCAAATGATTGCCTCTGAATTTGTTTCAGCACCCATGTCACTCCTTTTTGAAGTAGTTTTGCGTATGTTATCGATGACCCATATGATCAAAACGTTATCGTTGCTTAAAACTGCTTAACAAAACCAAAATCGGCTGTTTTGCGTAAGTCATGGCGTCGTCTTGTTAAAAACTCATACCTTCTAGTCCATAATCTTCAATTACAGGACCAATAAAAAAGGGGATAATCATACTGCCATTGCGCATGACCAAATAAAAAAACTTAGAATCGATATATGCTTTTCTATAATAACTTGCGGGATCTCCTAGCCTAAAATTTGATAATGTTGATTGCTAATGTGACTTAATTGGCCAGTAAATCGTTTTAGTTAGGATTACTACTTACAATATCATACCACCCATGTTCTGAGTGTTAATTTTATCTACGAGTGTAGATTCCGATCGACAGATTTGAGAAATTCTGTTTGCTCTCAGCTGAGAGACAGCTGCCGAAAGAAATATTTTTTTACCGTATTTATTCAAGATGTCTAAGCTTGGACTTAAACCATAAGCTCTCATCTAATGAGTCAACACACTAGCTACTAGGATAAGATGACTGACATCACTACCGAGTAAAAATTGAGTGTTATTGCTGAAGAAAATTCTGTTCAAAAAATCAAAATGGAACAGCCTGTTGCTTTTGCAACCAATCAAGAAATATACAACGTTGTGAATCACCATCCGACTTCAATTGTTGCAAGCGATTGCTCTTTATGTTGATGGAAGAGCAAATTTAAAAAAACTTCACCACAATGTCCGTAAAATAGTACCAATTATCGACATATTCAGATTACCCACCACTTTTTCCCGAATAGAAGCGATATTATCGGCAGTGAGTGCATTACTATAATGCCTAGACTTTACAACATCAGCCCACCATACGGTCTCAGTACATTTCTGTATAATTATACGAATTTCCTAGCACGGTAAGTGGATTCGAATCGCCACTTTTTCATTCAAGTGAAGATGCGAAAGACCTAGTCTTCTCGCATGATCCTTAATTGGATAATAACCGGTAATCATCTTAACCCTTATATTACATAAGCTGCTTCTGTATATTACGTTCAGAGCATGTTGTAGCACAAAATATCTTGCCTATGCCATTATCCTGCAAATCTTTTTTGGGCTAACGTTAGTTGCTCACGATCAACTTCAATTTTAAGTGAGGAAAAAGGAAAAGATTTGACACTTCCATACGTGGCAGTTTCGTGCCTACTTTCGATAACCACTTAGCGACTTGATTTGCAGAGGTAAGTGAATAAGTTCGTGATTTCTTTGAATGAAACACAAGTTTTCGATTTGAAATTCATTTTATATTTCAACATAGGCTTCCTTAGGGCTCTATACACTTTGCCAAACGTTTCTATAAGTTTTTAATACATTGTAAGACTACTTAAGCTCAACAAGAAAACGGTTCACATTCTAATAGGAATTATAATGCGACGCTGCGCTATTGACAGTTTCGCTGACTAGCTCGATTTACCATACCAGGACTACTGTAGAAGCTGTCATGATGTGGAGGAAACAGGATTGGTGCAACACCTTTTATGCGAGTGTCATGCACTTCAGAAGAGACATCATAGGTTTTTGGATGACAGAACGTTTAAAGATCTGTGCATGGTGGCGAACGTGCCACTAAGAGAACTGGCCGGTTTCATCCGGAGCTCGGGGTGGTTCAAACCCACCACTAACGGATCATGACAAGGGTGTTTACCTCACATTGCGTAAAACGATGGGACTTTTGGGCCACCGAGTGAACTTTCCTGCGAACGGCTTAACCTAAAGCCATCGAAATGGTTTTCTTTGTGAAATGACTCCAACGTTGGCGTCAAATCTGTTGTTACACTTCAAGTTTGACAGAAAGTAATAATCACTAGAGGGAAAATTCGGAAAATATTGCAGATGTAGAAACAACTCGTAGATTTTTTAATTTTTTTATTCACTTTCTTCTCATATCCCCAGATTGTCCGTCAAACACAAGCTAAACGATATCGCCTGATTGGATTTAACAAAGCGAAATACGAAAAAATATTTCCTCGGCGACTTCCTCTCAGCAGATTTCTGGCACTAACACTGAGAGCAAATAAAATTGCCAAGAAAAGTTTCTCAAAAAATCCGTCGTTCGGAGTCGTTTTTAAATTGTACATCCCGCCTCACATGTATATAATTAACACTCACAACATGAGTGGTGTAAGAAGCTAGGTTGTAATCCTGACTGAAAAGTTGTAATGGCCTGACTAAAGTAGTGTCACAATTTAAGTTCAGAGGAGGGAATTTCAAAAAACAATTTTAAATGAAATCGTTTCCATACTTGTTATATAAAAATTTCGTGCTCAACCTTAAGTATGTCCTGTTATTAAATAACTTCTTTTGTTTCCTTTTTATATTAGCCTCGATTGTTGAAATTAATCCGACTTTAATTGCAATGTTGCTATGAAATCTCAAAAGATCTGGAATATATGTCGTCGCCACAAGACACCAATAGTTTCAAGTGAATATTTCAAATATTCTGTGTGAGATATTGTGTGGCATTGGTGGCAAACAATGTTTCGGTTTTATTTTATAGTTATTTTATTATGCCACATAGTGAGGCATAACATTTAATACGAAAATTGAAATTGAAATTGACCACCACCTATACACACAAACGTAACACGTGATATAAAAAAATGTGGAGTGTTGTTTATCAAGTACACTTTACAGGTGGCTGGCTTTGCAACATCAAATTAGAAAAAACCTTTTGTAAGAGAAGAAATAAAGAAATAAAATAAAATGAAATGTGAAATGTTGTAATAAAATAAAAATACAATGAAGTGAACAGAGGAAACTAACTAAAGAAAGAAATCACAACGCAATTTTATTGCCATTGATTTTCTCATATTCGCTTGTAATTCTTTTTTTTTAAATTTCTTTTCGGTTTTTTTTCTCATATTTTTTTTTGTTCATTATTTATGGTTATTTCAGTTTCTGGCATTTTGTCTTCATGTTGTGTAATTTCCTTTTTTGTAACAATTTGTATGTTTTTTATTTAAATTTCTTTGCGTTTCATTTCTAATGCGTTTTCATTTGCTTTTATTCCACCATCAAAATTGCGTGCGTGCCTAATGATGATAAAAAAATAAACGATTCATTTTATTTGAATTTTATTCACTTTCATTTGATTTCATTTGATTTCAGTTTTATTTCGCTACTTTGTTCTTTTTTTTTTTTTTGTATTCATATTTAACCTTGAAATGCTTGTTATTTAGCTTTTTTCATTCGCCTATTTAACGTTTAATGGTTATTTTGTATTAAATTCATAATTTCAATACCCTACGCCATCTTACGGTAAATAGTTGTGGCTTAACAAGTCAGCAGCTATAAGGGCTTTGGAAACACTATTCTGTACGCAACCGATTGAGGCATAATCTCTTGCAGCGTATCGTGTTCTAACTCCAGACTGGATCAATTCCTAGTCAAACCGAATCACGTCACAGATGTCTGTTGCGGCTTTCTATTACATGATAACTCAAAACGTTAAGGTAGGATAGAAGAGGGCCTCTATACATCTGGTCTTCTACTTCGAATTTTAAAATTTTGACAATTGATGGCGATAATCTTGTTGAAGCTAAATTCCTTAAATTACACTTACATACATACATATATACATACCAGAGATCAGCAATGAATCGCTTTTTCGGTACTCATAAGCACTAATGTCATTTTGAATATGAGTGAGTCAACAGTATTGAAATTCAACTACTCTGATTCATTCGTACTCAGTACAACATTGATTTATAAGTACGGGTTGCAATGAGTATGAGTACAACGTTGACATCAAACTCATAACATTCGAACTATGTTTGATTCATACGCCTACTCATTCAGATTCATAAATTTAGAAAAAAAATTATAAATGATTTGAGTGATTCGAATCATTCGTCAAAATTTACAGTCTTAGTTGTTGTTGCATTTACAAAGGAAGAAGAAAAACACATAAACAAAAAAGCCAAAGACAGCAAGGAGAGCAAACACACAACCTTCTTGTGAGTATTGTAGTGTTCGTACGCGAATCATACTTATTTTGTGATTCGTGTATACGATGAGTCATGGAGAGTCGCAATCAATAACATCATGCGTATTGTTAAGTATGAGTACCATGAGTATTTCAAACTTCGATTATGAGTAGTATGAGTATGACATTAAAATAAGTATGAATGAATGCGTATAAGTATCAGAAATTATAAGTATGATTCGAATCTACTCATCATTTGAATACTCATTGCCGATCTCTGATACATTCATATATATATATATATATACATACACACATACCTAGACAGGACAGTGTCTGATTGAATGGTACCAGTATTGGCAAAGAGAATACCGATGGACATATTGGCGGATGAGATGAGGCGAATATACTTTCACCGTCTCGAGTATCCAGGTCAAATAGCATCAATAAAAGCGGAAGAACCAAGGACCTCCATGCACAAACAGCAGTCACGATGGAAGAACAGATGGACATTTCACCACACACATTCACAAACATTGTAAGCTGAACTACTAGGTGACCCAGTTCCTGACTGGTCAAGAAATATTACATGATACCTCCCCTAAATGACCAAACTGTGTAGATGAGGAGGGAGATGCGGAGCATATACTAAGATGCTGCCCCACATTTAGATCGCCCAGAGAAATGAGTTTTTGGGCCAAACTAGCTTATAGGGGAAATGTTGAATTCGAAAATTCGTGAAGCCAATACAATCAACGAATGGCTGAGGTTATGCAGGAACTCCGTGGTGGATCTCTGTAGAAGAGGAGTAAAGAGAGTTTTGGGCCAAACCAGCTTATGTGGGAGATGTTGAATTCTGAAATTCATGAAGCCAATCAGCGAATGGCTAAGGTAATGCTGGAACTCCAAGGATTGGAGGTATTAAGGCGAAATTTAATTTAGTATGAGAAAACTTTAAAGCTAATCAGACCTCCGCGAAGTAATACCTTACAGCATTCCCGCAGGAGGGAGAGTGGTTGAAGGATACAGGCGGTGGGTTTAGTACGTAGGCACCAGTGATGGTAAATCGTGCACGCTTTTGTTGGAACAAATTTTTCTTGGCAATTTTATGCCAGAAATCTGCTGAGAGAAAGTTGCCGCAGAAATATTTGTTCATATTTCGTTTTGTTGGAGATGTCTGACCTGTAGCATACGGTTAAATTGCTTCATGCAAGTCGATATTCTGTTTAGGCAACATACCACGCGCTTTGCCCATTTCACGATCGTCATAATCGTCTTAACGCGAAGGCTATACGCAGCGGGGTAGATAAATTTAAGTCTACTGGTTAAGCAAACGATTAACCAACACACGTATGTAGACACAACAGCAAACAAAAACAAAACCATATGTGACAATATCATCGCTGACTGTGTCCAGAAAAACACGAGGCTGTCGACTTCATGTGGCTCGGTCTTTAACAGTGGCTTTATTTGTTATGGCCTCAAGATGTATGTGACAGTATCCTCGCTGTCCGTGAGTATGTGCAGAAGAATACGAGGCTGTCGACTTCATGTGGCGTACAAGAACTCGGTCTGTGGCGGTGACTTAATTTTTGATTGGCTCACGATCTGGCTGACAAGAATACGCGAGTGTGTGTAGAAGAATGCGAATCAGTCGATTTCATGTCACTTACAAGAACACGGTCTTTAGCAGTGGCTTCATTTTTGATTACCACAAGATCTGGGTGACATTGCTGTCACTATCCGCGAGTGTGTGTCGACTTTACGTCGCTTACAAGAACTCATACTTTCGCAGTAGCGTCAAGATCTGGCGGACAACATCACCGCTGCCCTTGAGTGTGTATAGAAGAATGCGAGGCAATCGATTTCATGTCTTTAGCAATGTCTTCATTTTTGATTACCTCAAGATCTGGCTGACAATATCGCCGCAGTAAGTGAGTGAGTGCAGGAGAATACGAGGTAGTATCGGTCTTTTGCAGTGGCTTCATTTTCGATTGCCTCAAGAATTTTGTAAATTAAATACAACCCGTTTACATTACAAAAGAAACGATCATGAGTCACACTGAAATTAAGTTATTTTCGAAGCAAATTATAACTGAATACCGAAACTTTTGCTGCATGACAATGAAGCATGACAATACAGCTTGAAGCTTTCCATCAAGAGCACGGTTTCGAAACAAATCGATATAAAAATACATAGAGGCATAATTGGTCATTACAACCCTTCAGTCCGGATTACGAACTAGCTTCTCACCATAATTATGTTTTTTGTGTTTAAATTTTATACATGAGTTGCGGGATCTACAGTCTACAATCGTCTGCGAATGACAGATTTTTGAGAAACTCTTCCTGGAAATTTTCGTTTACTCTCAGAGTTTTTGTCAGAAATCTGCTGAGAGTAAGTCACCGAAGAAAATTTTTTTCGTATTTCGTTCTGTTAGAGATGTTGACCTTTATTCATATTGTTACATTTTTACTTTTTAAAAAAGATTAAAATATGAGCTCGTAAATTGCAAGTAAAATAAAAATAAATCTGTGTTTGGTTTTAATTAAAATTCTTTATTATTCGCATAATTCTGTGTGCCACTGTTCACAACTTGATGTAAACGACAACAATTCCTTTGTTTGTTATTCTTCTTTACACTCTTTTGCGTAAACCATAACAATTGTTCGACAGATCTTTATAACGGAGATCTTCAAATCACGATTATTCTTTTCAAATACCGCGCGTCTTTACACAAGATATATTCTTTCATTCAAAGCGTCTAGGATTACTTTATTATATAGAGTGCAGTGTAATCGGTTTTTATCAATCAGAATATTTCAATTAATTTAAATAAATTAAATATCATACGGTATAATAAAAATAATTAAATTTTTTTCTTTCTTTCAGATTATATTCTACGCATAGTTTATTAAATCTATCAACAAAAGGTCCATAATAATAATTTATTTACTATATGTATAGTATTATAATTCAATCAATTATTTAATAAAAGCAAAATTAATTATTATTAAATCTAAAAAAGTGAAAAGTGTTACAAAAAAATTACAAAGAAATTAAAAATAATTATTACATCAGAGTTAATGTAACAGTAGTGACACAGTGTAAGTGAAAGTAAATGAAAAAATATTTTATTTTATTTATAATCATCATAATAATTATAATACAAGAACCATCACCATTACAGTATGGTAAATAATTTATTAAAGAAAATACAACAACAACAAAGAAATTAAAAGAAAAGTGGTAAATCATTATTATTTGCATATTAAAAAAATTAACAAGAAAAATTGTTACAAGGCAAAGTCGATATTAATGATTGATGATGATGATGATGATAATGATAAATAATTCCACAATTACTTATTCCAACAACAATAATGATTTTAAGCGAAAGTAATTTTTCTCTCTTAAATCTACTTTACGTGGCCATGTACTTAAATTAATTTCAATAACTTTTATAAGCATACTACTGCGGTATTAAGTTCCCATTTTGCTTTAAACTTTTTTGGACCAATTTTCGTAAGATCGTTAGATAAGTTGTTCATCTATCCAGGAATATATATGAGGATAAATAATGAATCTCTCCCGTGCCATCTTTAATGTGCTCCAGAGCAGAGAGCACACTTTCGGAAATGAATGTTGTGTCTGTTAAATTTATACGTGAGTGGCGGGACTTTAAACAGTTTAAAGTCGCCACCGAACGACAGATTTTTTTTTATTTTGAGGAACTTGTCGACCACAGAGTTTTGCCAGAAATCTACTGAGAGAAAGCCGCCAAATTAATATTTTTTTATTTTGTTTTCTGTTGGAGATGTCTGATCTGGGCTTTGAACTGTGGCCTCACGTCTAATTAGCCAAGACACTACCTGCTAAACAAAGGCGAATTCATTATAGTCCTTTAGTCAGGATTACTGGCTTTTCACAGCACCCATATTGTGTGTGTTAAATTCATTCATGAGTTGTGGTGTCCACAGTTTAACATCATATCCAACCATTTTAAAGGTGATATTTCACAGCAGGTCGTACTTACTTATTTAATTGGGCATGAACAACTCAATTACCGAATTTCGGATTTCTTTAACACATTCTCTTATACGCGCCTCGGTTTCAATTGGTCACACCAATCGATGGCAGAACTCCTCAATTTGGTCTTTACAATATAGATAAGGTTGTCCTCTTCGCCGCATCGAATACACGCCTCACCCGAACATCCTCTTCCATCCAAACGACATGGCCGAGCCAGCGTAGTCGCCAAATATTACTGAGCTGAGGAACGTCCATGTTGTTGAGAAGCTCATACAGCTCATTATTAGATCGAATGCGTAAATATTCGCCAACTCGAACTGGACCGAAGATCTTACGTAGAAGTTTACACTCTCATACTCTCAATATTGCTGCATCGGTCTTTAGTGGTGTCCATGCTTCTCTGCCTTACTGAAATACATGGAAGATAAGCGCCTTCTAGAATACTTTTGTGTAAAACAGTGTTATTGCGATACACTCCCACCTTTCGCAGAACTCTCTCCATGACGATGTGGAAGAGATCGAATTATAAAAAATCGCCTTGTCTGAAACCTCGTACGGCATCAAAGAGTTCGGAGAGGTCCATTCATAGCTTGACGACGGTGTAGGAGATGCTCAACGTCATTCTGCATAGGCTGAACAGCTTCGCAAACATTGCGACAAAAACACGATTCCTTGTGGGGCTATTGAGAGATGCCCTATAGTCAAAATCGTCTTTCAACGTCGACTGCAGTTCATGTAACTTTGGGGTTTTATGGTTTATTCTCATGCACTTGCAACTTAAGCAAACCCTACAAGAAAAAATCTGACGATCTTGGTGGCCAGTTCATACACCTCCACATGAGATGAAGCGAAATATCTTTGGAAACCACATAACATCTTTCGGCTTGACTTCATTTAGCATTTAACTGCTTTTAAACACTTTGAAATGATTGCTTGAAAGCTTCTCTTGTGTCTGGCATGAATATTGATCGAGTTATAATTCCAATTTATGGACTTCAAACTTTCTTTGGCTTTTCCGAATGCTTTTTGTCATTTTTGAAATGCGTAAACCACTTTCAATAGAGCACTGTATTAGAGCAGTTTTAGTTTTTTTCGAGAAAGTGTCACTCTTCTAGAGAAAATGACCACCGTACTTTACAATGCTGCTAGCTAAGAGACTTGAGTGTTATATACACTTGTTCAGATACTACTCAGCATATTTTTCAATTTCTGATTTGACTGATGTTAGGTTAGGTTAGATTTGAAGAAGTATACTTATCATTAGGACAATTATAATACCCAGAGGTCAAAATGACCCATTGTAAATTTGTCGTAGAAGAAATAGAGAAGATAGTGAAGCAGATAGGAAGATTGGAAAAGGAGAAGAGGTAGGAAAGGGAGGCCCACAAGTACACAGAGGAAGGACCACAAACAAGAGAGCGACTAAAACATTGATGCCCTAACACTTCTCAACCATCGCAACCTATTTATACATCTATGGATAGCGCTAATGTTGACTCTCGTCAAAGAGTCTAGGCCTTCGTAGAAGCCCCTTTCCTCAACCACAACCTACTAAGGGCTGAACAGTTGCAGAGGAGATGTTCGATAGTTTTCAACTCCTACTCATTGCAACATTTCTCTGCAATAGTCCGATCTAATCTCACAGTGCGCTGTAATAAAACCAGTAACTAACCTCAGGCTGGTTTTATCTAAGCCCAGCACTGCCTAAAGAACGCCATAGACTCCTAGACATGTAACATCTCGATCCATTCCCCAACGCCTCTGATCTTCCTTCCTGACACATACAGTGATGATGCCGTTGAAGTGGCAGATTGGGGGAATGGACTAATGTTACTATGAGATCCATCGGAGGTTCGTGTATATGTTTTTAATGTACCAGTGTACAGGATTGGGGTTTTATTAATGCTTTCTGTTTACTTATCAAACGTGGAAAAAATTATGATCTTCACTATTAAACTGTTGCCTGATTTTAACGATTCAAAAATTTCACTTTCAAATGATGTATACATCATACGTTATTGATATGAATCAATGCTTATGCGCTAAGGTGGTGGAATATAACCTAAATAACTGGTTTTTAAATTTTAATACCAATACAAATATAGTCCTGCATGCATTAATTATATTCATTGTGGGGAAGTAGGCATTAAACATTGTTGGGTTTGGTGAATGAGAGAATATTAATGCCCATAGCGGCTATATTGTGTGGTAATATATTTCCAGGTATTTTTTTATTTATTGAATATTATTGTATATTTTTTTAGATAAATTTAAATGCAGTAAATTAACTGTAATAAAATTAAATATAAATTTATGAAAATAATAAAAAAAAAATTTAAAAAAAAATATTTATGAATAATAAAATAGTGGAGAGTGCAGCTGTATTAAAAATCAAAAGTATTTAATAAAAGTGTATATTAAATAGCTAATAAATAAATATAAAAAGTTAATAATATAAAAAAAATCTATTAAAAGTTATTGCATTTAAATCAAAGTTATTAAATTTCAATAACAAAAGAAATTAAAATAAGTAAATAAATTATATGTTATTAAAAAAAGGAAATAAAATAGAAAAAATTAAAAAATTTGTTTAAAAAAATTATAAAATATCAAAAATCAAATCAAATGAAATAAAATCTTATAAAAATCAAAACATATCAAAATAATTATAAAAAAAGTAATTGTTACAATACAAAAAGAAATTATTTAAAAAAAATCATTGGAAATAAAAATTAAAAAAAAAAAATATTGAAAAAAGCATAAAAAAATTTATTTAAAAGAAATATTTAAAAATAAAACAATCAAAAAAATATTAAAAAAAATATAAAAAAATTATTAAAAATATATTTTGAGGCAATAAAATTAAATTAAAATACAAAGAAATCAAATTAAAAGAAATTATAGAAAAAAGTATATAAAAAAGTTATTTAAAAGAAATATTAAAAAAAAACAATCAAAAATAATATTTAAAAAAAATTTTTGAGGCAATAAAATTAAATTAAAATACAAAGAAATCAAATTAAAATCCAAATCATCTCACACCTAGTCTTATCTAACGCTTTAAAAATCACCCATGCTTCCCAAACTAAGCTGTCTTTAAAATCAAAACTAATAAATGAAAACAAAAGTAAAGAATTTTAATTAAAAACTCTGTTTATGGCATATTTTTTTAAAGCAACAAAATATTTATACGATATAAACAACAATAAGAAACTTATTATATACACTATATAGTGTAAGAATGTAATCAAAACAACAACAACAATAATAATAAACAAAAAAACAACAATGAAATGTTATTAAGTGATGTGTTTGCCTGATGTCTGGCTTTTGCAGAGAGAGAGAGAGAGAGATTAACTTAACGGCTGAACAATAAAAAGAAAATATTTATAAAAAAAATACAACAACAATAAACATCTCTGTATAAAAAGCATTTAAATCATTTACAGTTACAACAATAACAATAACAACAACAACAAATCTATAGACATTATAATAATAAAAAGCATTTTATCTGTTATAATTCTTGAAAATTAAGCATCCTATACGTATATGTAAGTATATATGGGTGTGTATGAGTGCATAACTCCTTCCTCTTAACACATACATTAACAACATTCGGGGACAATCTATTAAGAAGCACTTAAAAACTAAAATACACTTACAAATAAACAATACATTGTATACGTAATTATGTCTATGTGTAGGTGTATGTGTATGTAGCTTGAATAAGAGAGTTGATAAACGTTATACAACAAAGTAATAAAAAATTGTACTCAGTACAGTAGTTATTGGTTTTATTACCACCACAATCTTTATAACTTTTCATCATATTAACACGTTTACTTTCTTCTTAGCCTTTACCACACTCTCTCGCAACCAGTCTCTGTCTCCATCTCGCTCTCCATGTTACTGTAGTATATCAGCCGTTAAATATGCAACATTTGTGTTGAGTGATGATTATAAACGTTTAAATGTTTGTACGTGTAATGGCATGTAAATATTCAACGAATATGCATTAAATGTATGTATGAACGTTGCTTTCATATTCATACATTCATTAAATGGATGATTTCCATTCACATTCTATTGGGTAAGTACTTATTTTTCTATTTCACTCATTCACTTTTGTATGAATAAATTTATTTATTTGAATATAAATATTCATAGGGAAAATGCGCTTCTGGGTACATAATAGCCATGATTTTATTAAAATATACTTGACTTTTATTCTTATAATTCAGCGCAGATATTTTATTTTATGGTTCATAAATAAAGAAAAACCAAAAAAAAATTTTTTTTTTTTGGAAAATTTTATAAAAATTTTTAGAATTCAAAAATTTAAAAAAAGAATTTAAAAATTTTTAAAAGTGAATGGCACACTTATTTGGGGTTATATTGGCCTTGAGTACCACCGAGGTTTATGGCTTATTCTCATACGCTTGCAACAAAAGAAGTCTATTTTGTCGACAAGTAGAGACATGCGTCGTATTGGATCCCAGATTACTGCCGGTAACTATACTTTCGATGTAGTTGCGCTCTCCCTTTTTGTTTTGTTTGGTCTGTGTAATTCGTTCGCTTCCCACTCTCCCTTTCCTACTTCCTCTTCTTTTTCCTATCCCCTCTATTATCCCTCTATTTTAAGGACGTTCCGTACAATGGGAGAATTCGACCTCCGGGTACTGTACTTGCCTCAATTGACAAGTACACGTCCTATAACCTAAACCTAAACTATACTCTTGATATAGTCAAGGAATTTGTTTACCTTGGCTCCGCCCTTACCACCAAAAATGATATCAGTCTGGAGATCAAGTGCTGGATCATTCTTGTCAACAGGTGCTACTATGATCTGAACAGGCTATTGTGTAGCAGCGACCTCTCTCGTAGGACAAAACTAATACTCTACAAGACGCTCATCCTCTCCGTGCTTCTTTATCGTGCAGAGGCATGTACACTATTAAGCACTGATGCATCAGCCTTGAGAGTATTCAAGAGAAAAGTTCTACGTAAGATCTTCGGTCCAGCCCATCCAACAATGAGCTGTATGAGCTCCTCAACCAAATTGACATTGTGTAGTGTATTAACATCCAGTGGCTGCATTGGTTCGACTATGTCGTTCAAATGGAGGAGGATGCTCAGGCGAGACGGGGATTTGATGGGGGGATTTGTGAAAGTCGACGTAGAAGACGACTTTCTTTGCATTAGAAGTACCAAATCGAGGAAACCTTGTCATCGATTGGTGTGACCATCAGGCTAAAGCGCGCAAGAAGCAGAAGCATCTGGAGGGATGTGTTGCGGCAGGCCGAAATCCGTTAATAGGGTTGTTAATAGCCATTTAATTAAGTAAGCAAGTGCAACATTAAGAAAACCCCACAAACAAAAGTTTAAGAATCTCGGTGGCTAGTTTTCCTCCACGTGAGGTGACCATGTTCTCCGGGTTATTGTTGAAACGACATATCGGTGGTGTCATGATCAGCCAATTCAGGTCTGAAGAAGTTAATAATTATCAAACTTTTGCGCTCGCCTTTAACAGTGGTGGGGTTCTTAAATTTGACTTTTTTGAGATAATTTGAATGCTTTGAGACTTCTTGTGGTTTGTTACCGCTATGCTTATACTCCTGTATTGTATGTAGGGTCCTGACATGAGCATACCATTTCGGATGGCATTAACAAGCGCTAAATTTAAAAACAAACGTTATGCGGATAGGAGTCCATTCACCAACCCATCTTTATTCACAGGTATATACATAATTGGTCATTACAACCCTTCAATCAGGATTACAACCTAGATTCTCACACCACTTATGTTAGGTGTGATAATTTTATACATGAGTAATGGGGGATCAACTCCGAAGGACAGATTTTTGAGCAACCTTTAATTTCAATTTTTATTTACACTCAGAGTTATTGCCAGAGATCTGCTGAAAGGCAGCAGTTGCCGAAGAAATATTTTTTTGTATTTTGTTTTGACGTCTGAGCTGGGGTTTGAACCGTGACCTCACGTTTAATAAGCCAACTTACAAGCTACTAGACTACGGCGACACAGTAAGCCAGACCATTTAAAATCTTTAAAATACACCTCGCTAGAGTAGGGAGCGTAAATTTATAATGGCATGACAGTTCATATTTTCAAATAAACCGACCGCTTACATAGAACACAGTCCTGAAAAAGTTTACCATGAAATCATTTCTTATCTACTTGAGGCTCTATTAGGAATGATTTCCTGGATACTTACTCCGGTTTTAAAACTCATCTTCTCCTATACATACATACATTATTGGGCATTACAAACCTACAGTCATGATTGCGACTTAGCTTCTCACACCACTTATGTTGTGTGTGCTAATTTTATACACGAATGGCGGTACCTACAGTTTAAAATTGACATTGTGATTGAAGACTTAGAGAGCTAGGATTGTTAAACGTAAACTGTCGTTAGCCAGTTTAATGGCCGATGTAGTTGGCCGTGATGATTTGGCAAATCAGACTAACTAAAGGATAATTAATTTAACGGATATAGTGTCAACAAGTAGCTGTTGAAAAATCCTATATTAAAACAACAGCCAAATAATAGAAGAAATTTAAAATTGTTTTTTTTATTATTTGGGTGTGTACATAAAAATCAAGGCCAGAGGACATATGTATGTGTGCATGTCCTCCTTTCACTTTTTTTCATGAGTTTTATAAAAATTCATGAGATTTTCTTTAAAGCTTTACTGTTCATGCTTGGCATCCCATTTGTTTTAGAGTTTATCACAGCCATTCTGTGGTTGCTGTGTGCTACATTTATAATCCCTAAATTAATTTAATTCTATTCCATAATGTCAGCCAATAACAATAAAATATTTTTTTCTCTTTTTTTGGTTTTTGTTGCTTTTTCTCCTCGTATTCTATATTCTATTTGTCTTGTGCTCCATATTTGTTTTTTTTACTTTTGCTGTTGCTGTCGTATTTTTTTTATTTTTATTTTATATTCATGTCACAGTATATTTCTAAAGTTAATCCCCTGTTTATTAAAATAATCATATTTTTGTTTGTTGTTGTTGTTTTTTCTCTCTAAATTTTATTAAAAATAATTTTCTTTTCTTATTACCCGTCTTAATTTAATGATGTGGCCAACAGTGATTATTTAAAAAAATATATATTTTATGTGAGTGTATGTGAATTTCCTCTTACGGTTTTGTAGGTGGTCTTCAAAATGGCAATGAAAGTGAAATTTAAAAATAAAAATAAAAATTGTTTATGACCAGAAAAAAAGAAAAATTATTTTGTGACTAGACTTTCAAGGGAAATAACTTAATGCGGCTTTAAATAATGTTCAAGTGTCAAAGATTTTTTAAAGATTAAAACTTTGTTACAAGAGTAAAGGGATTAAGGGAACGAGATTTTTAGTTCAAGGGTGGAGAAACCTGTGGTTAACTTTTAAACCAAATTCTTGGACTTTACGAACAGGACCAGAACAGATTTGCGGTAGCAACAGGAGTTTTTCGTTCAAATATGATATTTTCTGTGATCATGGAGAAAATTATGGGTTACTTTTAAACCAACTCTATGCAAGAAAGAAAGAAGTAAACTCTTCAATTTGGACCGAAATGGACAATCAGGCTGATATTCGGCCACTCGGCTCTTATGTGATTAACTTGAAAATAGTATGCGACCGAATGGGGAAGTTGAATCAGAGGAAGTATGTTCACCCTTCGCTGACACCAAGATCCTGTACGAATTTAAGACAATTACATACATACATACATACATACATACATATATAATTGATCATTACAACCCTTCAGTCGGGATTACGACCTATTTTCTCACACCACTTATGGTGTGTGTGTTAATTTTATATATGAGTGGTGGGACCTACAGTTTAAAGTCAACTCCGAACGACAGATTTTTGAGAAACTTTTTCATGGCAATTTTATTTACTCTCAGTGTTTTTGCAAGAAATCTGCTGAGAGTGCCAGTATCTTAGGAAAAAATATTTGAAGAGATATACTCATTAAAAAGGAAAATAAAGAGACCTAGACATTCTTCTCAAACTAAATGTGTTTGATGCAATCAAAACTTTTGTTGGGCAAATAAAATAGAAGCAGTTTCGATACTATATCACAACCAGAGATCAGCAATGAATCGCTTTTTCACTACTCATAAGTACTCATGAAATTATGAGTATGAGTGAGTCAACAGTATTGAAATTCAACTACTCAGATTCATTCGTACTCAGTACACCATTGATTTATAAGTACAAGTTGTAATGAGTATGAGTACAACGTTGACATCGAACTCATAACATTCAAACTATGTTTGATTCATACGCCTACTCATTCAGATTCAAAACTTTAGATACATACTTATAATACTCATAAATGATTCGAGTGATTCGAATCATCCATTAAAATTTACAGTCTTAGTTGTTTTTGCATTTACAAAGAAAGAAGAAAGAAAAAGACAAAGACAGCAAGCAGAGCAAACATGCAACCTTCTTGTGAGTATTGTAGTGTTCGTATGCGAATCATACTTATTTTATGATTCGTGTATACGATGAGTCATGGAGAGTCGCAATCAATAACATCATGCGTATTGTTAAGTACGAGTATGATGAGTATTTCAAACTTTGAATATGAGTAGTATGAGTATAATATTAAAATAAGTATGAATGCGTATAAGTATCATAAATTATGAGTATGATTCGAATCTACTCATCGTTTTGAAAACTCATTGATGACCTCTGATCACAACCATCCAGGAACAACCTGGGATATTTTCAAATGCAAATGTTAAGAATGGATAGTCGCCGCAGTCTAGTAGGCAGTGTGTTGGCTTATTAGAAGTGCGGTCACGTTTGAAATCCTAGGTCAGACATTCTTGAACAAAAACGTTGAATGAAAATACAATTCTACGCGACTTCCCCTCAGCAGATTTCTGGCAAAAACTCTGAGAATAAAATAAAATTTCCATGAGAAGTTTCTCAAAAATATCTGTCGTTTGGAGTCGACTATAAACTGTAACTCTTCCGCCACTCCTGTATACAATTAACACACACAACAACACACAAGTGGTGTAAGAAACTAGGTTGTAATCCTGACTAAAGGGATGTAATGACCAATTAAGTAAGAATAAAACAGGCTTAGTTTTGATACTGTATCACAACTATCCAGGAGTAATCTGAGGTCAGTTATAGACTTTTTCATGGGGCTGGCAAAAGTAAAATTTGTCAGAATGGGAATATATTCGCATATTTTCTGAGATGATAAGAATGGATAGTTGCCGCAGTCTAGTAGGCAGTGTATTGGCTTATTAGAAGTGCGGTCCCGGTTCAAATCTTAAGTCAGACATCTTGAACAAAAACGTTGAATGAGAAAACAATTCTTCGGCGACTTCCTCTCAGCAGATTTCTGGCAATAACTTTGGGAGTAAAAAAAATTGCCATTAGAAGTTTCTCAAAAATATCTGTCGTTCCGAATAGACTTTAAATTGTAGATCTCTCACTCATTTATAAAACCAATACACACAGCATAAGTGATGGAAGAAGCTATATCTTAATCCTGACTTACGCGTTTTAATGACCTGTATGTATGTCTCAGACTACGCATTAATAACCTGAGTTTAGTAACCGACTTATACAGAGGACAGTGTAGAGTAAAGTACATTTGTTTAGAGTGGGTATTATCTTGAACTAAGTATGTACGAGTATTTGGATTATGTGATGAAGAACTCATATTTGGAACCTGTATGGCATAAATTCATTCGGAAAGGAAATACTAGGGTGTATATCGGGTAATTTTCCATCGAGAAGCATCCTGCTCCATGTCTATTGTTATAGAAAGCTTTACAGAGATTGGGGACAGTACATTAGATCATACGATCTTAGTACTATGGCACCACACGATAATGACAACAATAGTAATCAATTGTGAGTGTATGAAAAAAAAATGGCGACATTACATTAATAGGGAGCCATCCGTTGTCATACATATGCTACTGCGGCAAACACTTTATGACCCCGAAAGATGGATGTTTTGAAAAGAATTTTTAATAAAAAAAACTATTTTTCTGTAAAAGCTGGCGCTAGTTTTAACTATTTTCATAGCTATGGGGTTCAATTTGTTTATAAAAATAAAATCACAACATTTTGTTGAAATATATTTCGTAGTAACGAACTTGCCATTTGCTTTACAAAATGAGGATTTTTTCCTTTTTTTTTTTGTGAATTAAGAAGGAAAAGAGTGGAAGGAAAGTGAAGTGCTGGTAGAAAGAAGTAAAAGAGAGGAAAAAAATAAAGAAAACTTTTACCGAAAAAGATTTGTTTAAGTCAAAAGTTTTTATATTTTCTAGCCGTTTGCTACGTTCTCTAATTCAAAGCAAAAAGAAATGTAAAAAAATTGTTATTTTCTCAAGTAATTTTCTTTCATATTTCGTAAGAAAGAAAGAATGAAAAAAAATCGAAACGGAAAACGTAGAGGAACACATTGTATTTAATATGAAGCATAGAGTTTAGGGAAATATTTTCAGTTCACTTTCTGTTGAGTATTTTCCAAAAGTTTTCTTTCTTTTTTCTCTGTCGCTCTCTCACTCTCTTTCTCTTTAAGTAACGCAATAGCAACATTTTGCTGTGCAGGGCTTAAGAGACAAGAGGCAAGAGTTCATGCTTCAACTTTATTCGTACAACATTTTGTTTTTCTTCTATAACTGCGTATGTATATGTATGTGTGCGTATTGTTAAGGAGTTTCTTGCATTCGTTCTTCCCAACCATTTCATACTCATCAGCCAAATTGCTATGAAAAGTTTTCAGGCAAGTGTGTGTTAATTCGCAAATAAGGAAGGAATTTTTAGTCAAGTCAAGCAGTATTTTTTCAGGAAATAAGTATTTAAAAAGGAAACATATTTTGCCTCTCTTCTACTCTACTATACTACACACCATACCATACCACTTCACTCTACTTTACTACTCTACTTTATTGTATTCTTATTGTCTCTCTTCTTTTTTACTTTCGTTTTGTGTATAGCAACAGCAGCAGCAGCAGCAGCAGTTATGAAACTATTTCATTAAGTTAACTTTTTCTGGCAATTTTTACGGAAGTTCGCTTATTCTTCTGGAGAAAAAAACACAAGAAAATAAAAAAAATATTCTTTCTATACAAATTATTAAAGTATTCTCTCCATATAGTTGAAGTTTAAATATAATGGTTGCTTTTGTAGTTGCTTTTGTTGATGCTTTTTTAAGTTCTTTTTATAGAGAATAAAAAAAATATTCTCAAATTAATTGGCATCATGAATTAATAAAATAATTTGAAAGAGTTTTTTATTTTTTATTTTTTATTTTTTAACAGAAAAGTTCTTAGTTCAGTTTAACATAGAAAGTAAAATTTTTCATTTTTTAAAATATTATTCTTTAAGTAATAGAGTTTAAAACACAGCAGATCTTCTAAAAAGCGTAAAAGTTTCCATCATTCATAAATTTCTCAATAAATAGGTCAAAAGCAAAATTACATAAAGCACTGCAGGCGAGTTTAAATGATGAATTTTGCAAGAAGCATACGTATTCCATCAAGCTTTCCTTTAAGCACTTCCTATCATTGTACATTACAACCCTTCCGTCAGGCTTACGATCAAGCTTCTCACACCACTTATGTTATGTTTTTTAATTGTATACATGAGTGGCGGAACCTACAGTTGAAAGTCGACTCCGAACGACATGACAATTTTATTTACTCTCAGAGTCCTTGCTGGAAATCTGCTGTGGGGAACTCGTCGGGAGAAAACCTTTGAAGACCGCATACACCAGCGCCTTAGAAAACATCAAAAAGGAAAAATCTAAAGAGGTCAAATTGAATCCATCTCGGAGGCAAATTTATATCATCCTCACGTTGTATAATTCTACCCTCAAATCGTTCACACCAAAATTTTCAATGTAAGAGCAAAGAGGCACGTTGCGCCATTTCTCTGCGAGATGACGAAATTTCACAGACAATACATACACACATAATTGGTTATTACAACCCTTTAGTCAAGATCACAACCTAGCTTCCTACACCACTCATGTTGTAAGTGTTACTTTTATACATGAGCGCCAAGACCTACGGTTTAAAGTCGATTCCTAACGACAGATTTTTGAGAAACCTTTTCATGGCAATTTTATTTACTTTCAGAGTTTTTGCCCCGAAATCTGCTGAGAAGAAGTCGCCGAAGACATATTTTGTTCTTTTATTCCGTTTTGTTGGAGATGTCTAATCTAGGGTTTGAACCGTGACCTCACGCCTACTAAACCAACATACTACCTATTAGGCTAAGGCAACAACAATCCAACAATATATCATCGAAATGTTGTATACGTTTGGAAGACCGACCAAGTGTTTAAATGTCCGCCACGGCTTTTCTGAGTGGTACGCATCCGAATAAATCCGTATAAATCAGGATGAATTCGACCGATTGCACGCCTTATTTTGGCTTTGAGAACCGTTGTGGTTTGCAACTTTTCCGCTTACACTAACGACTTCGAAAACCCCAAAAAATAAAGTCTAATGGGGTCAAATTGCATTTATCACGGTAGCAAATTTACATCACATCTACGTTGTGTACTCAAGCCCTCAAATCGCTCGCACCAGAATATCCAATGTGGCAAAAGCCAAGTAGCATATCGCGTCATTTCTCTATAAGATGACCAAATATCACACAATACACGAAGCTTGCATGTCACAAAACCAAGTTTACTTGAGAATGCAGATGGAGTAGTTATTAAAATATATATCTTGGAGTATAGTGATCTTGAGAAGCAGTACAGACATCGAATGAATAATAAGTTCCATTGTAAAATAGATGTGGTAAATTGGTTAAGAGCTATTGTACATATGACTGAAATTTCTAGGACGAAAGGTCATTCACTTACAAAAAAATGGCCAATGTTTGAAGTCAAAGATGATCTTTAAAAAATTTATTCGAGATGCTGGAAAAAAAGCTTGTATGATAGTTTCACTTCAAAATTATTGATTGATGTCGATTTTGTGCTGGCAGTATCATCGGTACATCATCCTTTGATAACGACTTTGGCCACACCACTTTTGTCAACGGCAATCACTATGGTCTGCTAATTATCAACTTCGTTTGACCTGAATTGGATGATCTGAATGCCAGCGGCATGTAGGTTCAATAAGACAATGCTACGTACTACACGGATCACATACTACACATCATTCTACACGAGCGATTTAAGGGAATGGTCATCTTACGTGGACCTAGATGTGCGATGTGGCCCCAATAAACTTTATCTTGTAGGGTTTTCCTAAGACACTGGTGTATGTGAATAAGAGACCATCTAGAGTGAGCTTTACGCCCACAAAAGAAAATTGTTAAAGTAGTGGCCATTGTTTGAAGTCAAGGATGGTCTTTTAAACATTGATTCGTGAAGTTGGAAAAGTAACGTGTATCATAGTTTCGCCAATTCGACTTCAATTCCCCTCTATTTACCAACAGGTTGTAATTCGGTCAACTGTCCTGAATCTGTAATTGAGACGATAACAATATAAATCTAAGCATACCCAAACCATCATAAAGGTCACGCGATGTTATTAACTATGCTTATGCCGCTATGCTTATGCAGCATATTGTTAAGTTTTTACCTTTTAAAAACAGTTAAAATATAAGTTCGTTAATTGCAAATAAAATAAAAATAAATTTATTAAAATTCTTTATTGTTCGCACAAATCTGTGTGCCACTGTTCACAACTTGATGTAAACAACAACAATTGCTCTTCTTTGTTACTCCTCTGTTTACACCCTTTGAATAAATAATAACAATTTCTAGACAATTTGTTCGATAGATCTTTAAAACGGAAATCTTCAAACCACGATTACTCTCTTCACACGCAACGCGTCTTTACACAAAACTCACTGAATTTTTACTGACTCCGTTGCCTGCTTTATCTTGCCTTTCATATCCCAGGGTAAACAGTGAATGATTTTTGGTGTGTTATTTTAGTTTCCCATAGAATTTACCACAATAATTGAATGTTTAATACGAATTTACTTTAAAAAAAATACACCTTTTCTGTAAACCTAAGCACCTCTTTTTATTTCCCATCCCTTACCCTTCACCATCACTTATTATCCAAAAACTGTCTCATATATTTTATTCATAATCATCATCCATCCACCAAAAAAACATCTCCTTCAACCTTAACAATAAAGAATAAAAATTCGGTTTTCAAATCATATTCTTTCTCTTTTTTTAACAGTTTCTCTATTCTATGCCATTCCATTATGTTTTTCTATTTTTTTTTTTGCATTTTTAAGTGCTCTTGTGATTTGCAAGTGTTACTGGCGGATGAATGTTTTCAAAAAGTTTCACAAATTTTTTCTCGTCTATTATCTTCCTTGCTTTTTTGTTGTTGTTGTAATGAAATTAAATAAAATTAAAGCAGACCTTTTCAAATGAAACTATTAAAAGTTTTCCGTATTTATTTGAAGGGGGTATGTCTATCTAACATGAGAAAATTTCTATAAAAAAATAAAGCGTGAGGAAGCAGGAAGAGTTTTAGTTAGCCAACCGGGTCTATGGTGTTGCTATACATGGCAGTGAAGATAAATTAGTTCTTTGGTATAAGAAGTGACTGATTGAATGGGATGCAGTGGCCAAGTAGAAGTTTAAATTGTTTCGTAACCTTTAATGAACATTCCTAAATGGACATCCTCAATCGACGTCCTCAATGGATCTCGAAATTATTTACAAAAATTTGTTTGTTCTGCAGCTCCCTTAACCGTATAGTGCCAAAATTTTTTTTTTTCGATTAAAAAATTATTTCTGGGTTTTATTTGTTTTAAAAGTAAAGGATATTTAAAAGAACCTAAAACCCTAAATTAATCAAAATACAAAAAGAAAGCAAAAAATTCGCATTGAATTGAAGCTGTCTACAGGCGGTCCTCGGCATTAGAGGGTTAAGGACCATAGAGCTGTCGTAGAGCACCTCCAACTAGTTTATTCGGTTACCATATGTACTAAGCTTTTGCTGCCTTACAATTTTCCAGTTAAGCAGGTGATCCAAATTTCTAGGATGACAGAGTTGCCATCGCTTATTGTCTAAATATACGTCTTTTAAAAGCTTCCTATTTTTCAATTTAAATAAGACAAAATGTATATGAGCTATCATTGTAATTTTTATTCGTTTGGAAGATCTATTCTTGTCATTATGTGTGGGAATACAACATCGTTTAAATGATTGCCAAAACTTCTCTGTGGTTGTGTGCATCCTAAATATCCAAATTTCTCCGACGCATAAATAGGGTTGAATGCAACAGTTGTCATGCGTTATGGTTTGTGGCTTATACGCATACACCTTGCAACTTAAGAGGACTACACGTGAGATGAATCCCATTAATCGTTTGTGCAGGATATCCAATGTGGCTATGTGGAATGTAGCATCTATCCAGTTGAAACTATATGACGTTGATGTCCAGATCATCCAATTTAAGTTAAAAAAAGTTGCTAATTATCGACCTATTGTGCTTGCGGTTGACAGTGATGGCCTGATCAACGTCGTCCTCAGAGAAATATAGACCGCTGAACGCACCCGCTCAAAATTCACAGGAAACAGTGACTTTTTCGGGATACATTGGATGCTGTTGGACGGATATCATTCCAAATTCGACAATTTTATTTGTCCAGGACTAGATTTCATCCAGAACTAGCATTCATTGCTGAAGCAGACTTTTCAAGGTAATTGGGTTCAGTTGCTGACAGCTCTAGAGTGCATTCAACAAACACATGTTACTGTCCATGGTTATATGGCAGAACTGGGTGACTCAAGCATATATTTGAAAGCGTTAAAAAGCAGCAGGATTTATTTAAAGGTAAGGAAGTCTGGTGCTACATGAACTGAAGCCGAAAGAAGTTGAAATACGATTTTGTACAGCTGAAATGCATTTTAATTGCCTTATGCTGGGTATGTTAATTTTTATATATGAATGGCGGGATCTACAGTTTAAAGTCGACTCTGAGCGACAGATTTATTGAGAAACTTTTCATGGCAATTTATGTTTACTCTCAGATTTTTTGCCAGAAATTTTCTGAGATGAAGTCACCGAAGAAATATTTTTTTCATATTTCTGTTTCTTTATTTCTGACTCGGGGTTTGAACCATGGAATAACGTCTAATAAACCTACACGACCTACTAGACTACGGCGACATCATCCATAAAATAATTCCCATGGTTATGTGGCAAAACCGAGTAACTCAGGCAGCCTTTTCAAAGCGTTTTATAGCAGTAGGATTCATTCAAAGGCAAGGAAATCGGGTGCTATTTGAATGCATTTTAACTGCCTTAATCGAATAATTGCTGGCGACAAAAAATGGATTCTTTTCGATGAACGTAAGCACAAGAACTCACATGTGAAGAACGATCATCGAGCAAAATATACATTGTAGCAGAATAATTAGTGCGCATGCTTTGTGTTCGGTTGTTTGTTAGAAGAGTGTGACCAATTATTAGGACGTACAGTTTAACGACGACTTCGAATGACAGATTTTTGAGAAATTTTTCAAGGAAATTTTATTTTACTCTCAGGGCTTCCGTCAGGAAGAAAGGAAATTGCAGAAGGAAATATTTTTTCACATGAACTTAGGTTTGAATCATGGCCTTACGTCTAATAAGACGACACACTACCTACTACTATAGACTGCGGGAGCTTCATATTATGCCAACACTTCCATTTCTTTTCAAGTAGGGTATGAAAAACTAAAAGTTTAAATAAATTGAAATTGTTATAAACTACAGGGGTGGAATAAGAATGTCTGTATTTGCTTTAGAAATAAATACAACAAAAAAAATATTTTTTTTTCTTTAAAAGCCGGGTTAAAAGAAGAAAAAACCCGAAGCACTTAAATGAATAAATAAGAAAAGTTTATTTTGGGGAAAACAAATTAGAAAATTTGATTTATTTTATAACAATGAATTTGAAAAGATTTTATAGGAAAATTAAATAAAATAATAAAATGAAGTAAAGATTTCAACAAAATAAACAATTAAAAATAGAACAGCAAGTATTTACTTGCCAATGTAAGGCGTATGAGTAATATTTTCTGTGTAAATGAAATATTAATCATACGCAACCCCCTACATTTATTACAGAGAATATTTCTAAAGAAAAAAACCTGTATTATTTAAGGTCATTAACACATGTGGAGTTTTTTTTTCCAAAGATTTTTACTTACCTATCCGACAAGCTTTTTATGAACCTATTTTCATAGCTTTTTGTAACGTCTCTCTTTTGGCATATTAAAATTGTTTTATCGCTGACATACTTTACCATAACCATGCTCTCCTAAATTATACGGAACATAAAAATATCACAAGTAGCAGTAATGCTTTGATTCATTAGAGCAGCAAAAAAACCTCAACAAAAAAAAGAAAAAAAAAATGTTCATACATCTTCCGCAAACATTAATCACTTTTTGGAGGATTTTTTTCCTACTTTTTTCCAAACATTATGTGGTAAAACAGATTTTCGCTATTAATGTGTGAGGAAAAACAGTGGGGCAAGTAAAATAAATGCGCCAAAAGAAAAAAATATCCACACATAAATTTCAACAAGCCTATGGGGAAATTAATTTAATGAAACACAATTTTTATTGAAAAAAATTTAAAGAGTGCCCAAAAAAATTTTTGGAGCACAGACTTTGCTCTGTTATAATGAAACTGAATCATAAAATTATTAAAAATCGATCGCCTTATTATAGTAATCGAAATATAGAAGCTAATAGGGTAAGAGCTATGACTAATCCAATTCTGAGCGTCTTCTTCCAGACCTCACACTACAGCAGAAATATTTCCTTAGGCATGGCTTGTCGCCGTAGTCTAGTAGGTAGTGTGTTGGCTTATTAGACGCAAAAGCCTGGGTTCGAGCCCCTAGCCAGACATCAAAATAAAATACAAAAAGTATTTCTTCGGCGACTTCCTCTCAGCAGATTTCTGGCAAAAACTCTGAGAGTATATAAAATTGCCATGGAAAGTTTCTCAAAAATCTGTCGTTCGGAGTCGACTTTAAACTGTAGGTCCCGCCACTCATGTATAAAATTAACACACACAACATAAGTGGTGTGAGAAACTAGGTCGTAATCCTGGCTGAAGGGTTGTAATGACCAATTATGTATGTTATGTATGTATGGCTTGTCTTTTAGAGCGAAGGAATTTGATAGCGTTGTTCTAGAAGTATGTCGTCGTAATCTAGTAGGTAGTGTGTTGGCTTATTAGACGTGGGGGCACGTTTGAAAAACCCCAGGTCGGACAACAGAAACAAATCCGGATATAAAAAATATTTATTCGGCCACTTCCTCTCAGCAGATTTCTAAAAAGAAATAAGTCGTTCGGAGTCGACTTTAAACTGCATGTCCTGCCACTCATGTATAAAATTAACATGGTGTGGGACGTTAGGTCGTAATCCTGACTGAAGGATTGCAATGATCAGTTAAGTAAGTTGGAAGTAAAAAGAACGTAATATACTCATTCCTGTGCTAAAATATTGTGTCGCAACTCTTCCATATGTGTCTACACTAGACATGTCGGCAGAATATATGTTTACAGCAGACATGTCCACAGCAGATATATCTACATGTCTCTAGCACTCTCTTCTGCATGCTGTTCATTGTCAGTAAGCCTGACTTCCACCTTATTTCTTGATAAGCGCCCAGATGTTTCCTTTCGATGTGGATTTAAATAAATGCCAGCAGATTTGTTCTTCTCATTTTGGAGTCTCCACATTGGGCTTGAATCGATTGCTATTCTAAAACAAGTATTAATTAAGGCCAGACATCAAGACAAAATACAAAAAGTATTTCTTCGGCGACTTCCTCTCAGTAAATTTCTGGCAAAGACTCTGAGAGTAAATAAAAATTGCCATCAAAAATTTCTCAATAAATAAAAATCTGTCGTTCGGAGTCGACTTTAAACTGTAGGTCCCACCACTCATGTATAAAATTAACACACACAACATAAGTGGTGTGAGAAACTAGGACGTTGTACAATGGGTCAATTCGACCTCCGGGTACTGTACTCGTCTTAATTGAAAAGTACACGTCCTCTAACCTAACCTAACCTATTAATGGTAAAATGTCGCTTGCAACCTTCACGTTATTTCTCTATAGTCTTGTTGCATAAGTCTAATACATTTGCATTGTAATTACCCAACTCAAGTAAAGATTGTCCCAAATTCCTTTGCATTGTAAACAGAGTTCACCTGTCTTTACTTTTCTCTTCGCCGACTATACCGTTCTAAACCCATCTTCCTACCTCTCCTCAACGGCGTAGAGTCTATCTTTCCTTCACAAGCTGATCTGCCTGTTCATTGCCGTGAGTTCCAACGTGACTAGGGATCCAATTCCAATTCTTTTTTAAATTAATGAGTTTTCCATTTTAATACTGAATAAATTTCATAGCAGTTAAGTGCGCTGGTGCGTTCTCTGTGCTTCTTGTCTACGTTGCAACTAGAAAGTTGTTGTTTGTCCTGCGATTATTACACTCGAAAACTGTTCTACTTAATGTCCTTGAGCCATCAATATACTACAGAGTGGTGTCTCTCTTAAAAGTGTATGTAGCAGGCAAATTATTTCCTTCATTCTTATTAACATTCTCGAAGCATTTCTAGAAAATTATGGGGCTTACTGGTACTGTCAAGGAGACAGCAAAGGAAGTAAACTGTCAGTCATTCAATTTGTCAGGCCACAATGCCTACTGATTAATATCGTGTTAGACTTATGTTCCAATAGCCCCGGTTCCCATTACTTATGCAATGAACTTAAATCCAACAGAACTAGTAACCAGCAACGCTACTGTTAAGGCACAGACTGTCATTGCTTTGGTTATAGCAATTCAGGCCCGTACTATGTATCCAATTTCACCTGAACTGTTTTCAAGAATGTTTCTTTTTAACTTCGTAAAATCGAACTACCATCAATGATTATGAACAAAAAAAAAACATTAAATTGCTTCGTTGCATTAATAAGTTACATCGAGTACTTTTACAACATCGACCAACTTCTTCCCCAGCTTGATGGGACTCGGTCAGTACCCGTTTACCCGTGAAGTAACAACGGGCAGCTATGCGTGCTCAAGTGTGCTTTTGGTGTCAGGCTACCACTTCAACCTACCGACCTACCTCCATCCATGCCAACACAATGCATTACATGAATAATGAATGTTTGTCTAAAAAAAGCTCTTGTTACCGTGGTATAGTTGGTAGTGTGTTGACCTATTATACGGGAGCCCATAGCTCGAACCGCAGGTCAGATATCTCCAACAAAACGAAATATTGTAAAATATTTCTTCGGTGATTTCTTCTCAACAGATTTCTGGCAAAACAACAAATAAAATTAACACACACAACATAAGTGATGTGAGAAGCTAGGTCGTAATCCTGAGTTGGTTCTACTCTCTTTGATAAGATCATAAACGTAAACTGTGTAATTAGCGTACTTTAGTCAGAGTTAGATTCTCAAACCACTGATGTTGTGTACGTTAATTTTATACATGTGTGGCGGAACCTACAGTTTAAAGTCGACTCCGAACCAGAGGTCAGCATCGAGTATTCAAAACGATGAGTAGATTCGAATCATACTTATAATTTCTGATACTTATACGCATTCATACTTATTTTAATGTCATACTCATACTACTCATGTTCTACGTTTGAAATACTCATGGTACTCATACTTAACAATACGCCTGATGTTATTGATTTCGACTCTCCATGACTCATCGTATACACGAATCACAAAATAAGTATGATTCGCTTACGAACACTACAATACTCACAAGAAGGTTGTGTGTTTTTGCTCTGCTTGCTGTCTTTGTCTTTTTCTTTCTTCTTTCATTGTAAATGTAGCAACAACTAAGGCTGTAAATTTTGACGAATGATTAGAATCACTCGTACCATTTATAAGCATTATAAGTATTTTTCTAAATTTATGAATCTGAATGAGTAGGCGTATGAATCAAACATAGTTCGAATGTTATGACTTTGATGTCAACATTGTAGTCATACTCATTGCAACTTGTACTTATAAATCAATGTTGTATTGAGTACGAATGAATCAGAGTAGTTGGATTTCAATACTGTTGACTCACTCGTACTCAAAAATTTCATGAGTACTTATGAGTAGCGAAAAAGCGATTCATTGCTGATCTCTGTTCCGAACCACTGATTTGTGAGAAGCTTTTCATGACACCTCAATTTACTGTCAGAGTAAAGAAGATGGGACTAATGAAGTTTATAACTGAAGAATTTTACACAATCCTAGCTTTATTTATTCCTTCACATTTATTTTATTTGCCTTCTTTTTAAATTCTGTTTGAATTTTATATCCCCTGTAATTTATTTGATTTTAATATTTAAAAACCACAATACTTTTCACTTCTAATTCACCTTAATGCCAGTCATAATAATTGCCTGCCTCTTTATACACGTGCAATTATCCCTTTGTACATACTTTATTAAGGCATATACTTATTAGGTCATGAGTGTATGCCAAATTCCTGCATACGGTTACAAAAATACTTACATATAGTATCCCCCCTTCATTCATAGGGTTGTCAAAGGTATTAACATTTAAGGCAAACATTCATTGACGCAAAACTTTTACTCTTTTTTTTGTTGCTGTTGTTGTTCTGTGTTAAGCCTTTTTTCTAAGCAATTTAACCTCCTTTTTCCACATGAGCTTGAGCTTTATATAATAGCGAGTGCAGAAAAAAAGAAGAAACAAAAACAAAATAATGAGAGAGAGTTAATGAAAAAGCAAGAAAAAAAGAGGGAGAGAAAAATTCCTATAAAATATTTCTGCTATTTTATTTATTTACTTTAACTTAAGCAAAAAACAAAGGAAAAAACAGAAAAACTAATATAAGCCTTCATCCTTCCCCCCTGACAATACCCACATCATCGACAACAACCATCAGCTAAAACAGTTTTCATCTATCAACATGAATGCCGCCTCTAATCAGGTGCTTCAAAGTAATTACTGCTCATTAAGTTGTCTTAAACATGTGGAATCACACATTTCACATACACATACACACAGCTATACACATGCATTCACTCATAAATGTCGAGCATGTATGTAAGTATTGTGCATAAGTTTGTCTGTGTCGAAAACACAAATTCAACTTTCAACATTCATTATCTAAGCAGGCGGAAAAGTACCATCCCCACCACCATCACCACCATACACACACCCAATAGTATGTACATGCTCATGTATAAGTACATGTATACAAAATGCAAATACAACCAACAACTACTAATGCTTAAGCTAAAGATCATAAAAATTAATGTTGTGTACTTTTAGGGGCTGTGTAGTAAAAAGAAAAAATCCTTTATTTTGTTTCCTTTTTCTTTTATTTGCTTTTTGATTCGCTTGTTTTTTACTTTCTTATGGCGTAGGGTAGGGAATGGCATAAGAAAATAAAAAACTTGAATATAAAACGAAAAAAAAGAAAACCACAAATAAAATAGACCCCGTAATTTAGAAAAGACCTACAAAATTAAGGTAGAAAATAATTTTTTAAAGGCTATGGTGGTTAGGCAGGTATTTTTGAAGGCTTAAGGGAGAAATTACAGTCAAGCACAGGGTTTATAACAAGTAAGCAAGCAAATTTAAACAATTTTGTATTAAATAAGCATCAAAATTGTAACGCTTTTGATTAAAATTGTTCTATTTTTGATCGAAATAAGCAGAAACAAAATTTTTGTTTCCAAATGAAATCATCAAAACAAGGTTAGGTTAGGTTAGAGGACGTGTACTTGTCAATCAAGACAAGTACAGTACCCGGAGGTCGAATTGACCCATTGTACAACCTCCTAGTTTCTCCCACTACTTATATTGTGTGTGTTAATTTTATACATGAGAACGACAGATTTTTGAGAAACTTTTCCATGGCAATTTTATTTACTGTCAGAGTTTTGGCCAAAAATCTGCTGAGAGGAATTCGCCGAAAAATACTTCTTTTGTATTTTGTCTTTGATGTCCGGCCTGGTGCTCGAACCCTGGCTTTGCGTCTAATAAGCCAACACACTACCTACTAGACTACGGCGACTTCTGATCATCAAAACAAAGTTAAATAAAATATTGCAAAGTATTAACATTTTAAAAACATTTAAAATATGAGCTCGTAGATTGAAAATAAAATAAAAATAAATGTATGTTTACTTTTAATTAAAATTCTTGATTATTCGCAGAATTCTGTGTGCCATTATTCACAACTTGATGTAAACAACAATAATTGCTTTGTTTGTTATTCCTCTGCTTACACCCTTTGCATAAACAATAACAATTGCTAGCCAGTTATTCGACAGATCTTTGTAATGGAGATCCTCAAACAGCAATTACTCTTTTCAAACACTCCGCGTCTTCACACAAGACTGACTGAACTTCACTAACTCATTCGCCTGCTTTGTCTTGCCTTTTATATGGTAAAGTAAATAGTCTGATGAGTTTTCTTGAAGACAAACGATCTTGAGCTCGCCTTCTCGAAATCTCTATGAATGCAAACATCGCTGTTTACATTTATTATTGTAGTGTTGTTGGTATATTTTTGTTTACTTGTTTACCATCTTTTTATGCTGGTGTTTGTTGTTGTATTTTTGTTTACTTGTTTACCATTTTTATGCTGCTGTTTGTTGTTATATTAAGCAGTACGATAATTTGTAAACAGGTTTGTTTACTGCATTATTTTGTTTTTGTAGCTTTTGTTTATAATTTTAACGTTAAGCGATGTAAGAGCAAAACACCAGTATCTTGATTTTTCCATTTTCGTAACAATACTTTTCGATGAAACTTTTTTGCATTTTAAAGTCTGGATCTTGCATTTCTGTACGACTTAAAATATCATTTTTGTGATGGTTTGCATCAATTGATTCATTTGAGGTAGAATTTGACCACCTTCTCCTACATTTCTGGCCGTATCTTGACGACAACTTGATTAATGTTGGACAGCAAGTAATCCAACGTTAGTGGATTATCCACATAGATATGGGCTTCGACATACCTTCACTAGAGTTTTACAGCTTCAAATTGCATGTTCTTGCTGGCGTATTGACGGCCTCCAAAACTTCAAATTACATTTTTCTGGACAATAAAACTGTAACCGTTTGCCTTTCGTCGGTTTGGCGGCATCATCTCATGGAAATCGTCCAGTTTAAAATCTTCAGCTACAGGCTGAAGAAAACCGAGGCACAGCACAGCACTCTGAATTTATGGTTACTCACATTACCTCCCTTAAATCGCCGTGAAGAATATTTAATGTTGTGTGAGCTCTGCGGCATGTTGCCTTGTCCTGTTGAAACCAGATGTCGGTTGTATTCAAATAATCCAATTCAAGTCAAACAATGTTGGTTGTCATCGACTTATAGTTTTCGCTGTTATCACTAAAGGACTGGCCAATGTCGTTCTCGGAGATATATGGACTGAATAAATGATATAATAATAGTCGCCGTAGGTAGTGTATTGGCTTAATAGGCGTGAAGCCATGGGTCAAACCCCAGGTCAGACATCTTAATCATAACGAAATATGAAAAAATCTTTCATCGGCAACCTTCTCTCAGCAGATTTCCGGCAAAAACTCTGAGAGTAAATAAAAATTTTCAATGAAAAGTTTCTCAAAAAAATCTGTTGTTCGGAGTCGATTTTAAACTGTAGGTCCCACCACTTACGGATAAAATTAACACATACAACATAGGTGGTGTGAGACACTAGGTCGTAATCCTGACTGAAGGTTTGTAATGAGCAATTATGTTATGTACATATATGTACGCAGCTTTAGTTTGTAGTAAAATGACATGGAATTCCCTTTTTGATAGTTGGTCCTGACCCCCCAGTCTGTCACCTCTACGGACTCATCAATGGATGGGTCAGGGAGGAAGAGCAGAGGCATTCGGGTAACGGATTGGGTTGTTATGTTTCTAGATGTCTATGGCCTGCAGTGGACAATACGAGAACAGGTTGGCTGCTGGACTTGGATAAGGCCAGCTTAAGGTTGGTTGTCGGTTTTATCACGGGGCACTGCGAGATTAGGTCGCTGACGGATCCCAGCCAGACTATTGCAGGGCATGTTACGATGAGTAGGAGTTGGACACAATCGAACACCTCCTCTGTAACTGCCTCGCCCTTGGTAGGTTGAGGTTGAGGACCCTTGGCAGGGCCTTCTTTGAGAGTTTGAATTCTGTGTCGAGGCTCTCCACAGATTCATTAGTGGCTTAGGCTGGTTGAGAGGCGCTAGGGCATCATCAGTGCAGTCGCGCTCTCCTCTTTTTGTTGTGTCTTATCTGTCACTTCCCATTCTCTCCTTTCCTACATCCTCTTCTTTTTATCTCTCTATTATCCTTCCCTCTGTAAGGACGTTGTACAATGGGTCAATTCGACCTCCGGGTACTGTACTTGTCTTAATTGACAAGTACACGTCCTCTAACCTAACCTAATCCTTTTTTCTAAGTTCTCATCAAATCGCTCTTCAAACAGCTGTCAATGGCCGTCAAAAATCAAACGAAATAACGCGGCTTGTTCAAATTGTAAGATGCTTATTGACGGTATCAGTGTAATCCTTTCAGTTAGTATCCGAACTTATTTATCCGCCCTCGTGTGATTTATATGAACTGATATTCGAACATGATTATTTATTCTTTGACAAGTTATTTGTCATTAATATGAACAACAACATATTTATAACACATTTTCAATAACAATACAATATAAATCCATCACAAGAATATATTTCATCTCGATGGGAATTTTGTTAACACCACCATATAAACAGAAAATCTCGACATTTATACTCAATTTACCTTTGCAAGGATATTCAACAAATCACTTTATGTTGCTGCTGTTGCTGCTGCTGCTGCTTAACATTTATCATTTGTTATGCATACAACGAAGGAGGATAAAGAAAGATATCATCAGATAAGATGGTTATTATCCTCAAAATAATATTTCAATACAAATTCCATAACAATCTTACAAATTCAAAGATGAAATTGTGAAAAAAAAATATCCTCAAGTAACAAAATTACTACAGCAACACACACAACTTTAAATCAATTTATTTTCATATTTTAACAAGAGATATATACACATACAAACATACACAGAGAGAAAGAGAGAGAGAGATATATTATTCTTGTTATGATTTAGTCCTGCCAAAAACTTATTTTTACTCGCTACTAAACGATTCAGGGAATTTATTTCCAAACAAAAAAATATATTTTTCAATCAGCTGAAGAGTATGCTTTAAAAAGTTTAACATTCACACACACACATACGAGCCAATACTCTTGTGCCACTGTAAACAGTTTTTCTGTAACGTAGTGTGTGTGTGTGTGTGTAAAAGTATTTCTGTATTCTTCTTGGTATGCGTGACATTTCCATATTTTTTCCATTTTTTCCTTTCATTTCGTTTCGTTCGTTTCATTTTTAATGCTGTCAGATATTAAATGCTCATTTTCATTGTTGCTATCGTTGTTGTTGTTGTTACATAAATGATTATGACTGTTGTTGCCGTAGCTGCTTATGTTGTAAAATAAAAAACGGATTTGAACTTAATTTTGTTCGTTCGTTTTTTTCGAGGATGATCGCTATAAACGTTGCATGTGGAATGCTGCATGTTTGAAATTTCTTTCTGTCATTTTTTTTCCTTGTTCCTGCTTTAATAGTGTGAAATATTTTTACAGTGATTATCATAAATTTGTAGTTAATTTTTATGTCATAAAAGAAACAAATTTTTTTGTTTTGTTTTTTATTAAATCATGCTGTTGTTATAAATGCAGGAGGGGATAATAAAAAAACTTAACGAGCAGCGATTTGTTAAAATTTTAAAAGCAGTTTTCTTATAATGTATTAAGAATATTTTAATATTAAAAAAAAATATTTTAAGGATTTTTTCTATAAGTTAGGATAAGTTATTATACCTACACGTCCACTCAGAGAACGAAAAAATTACCGCAAAGCTGCTGCAGCAGAAAACAACGCAACGTTGCAATTCACTGCTATGCCAGCTGTTGTAGATGACTAGTGACTTAGGTTAGGTTAGGTTAGAGGAAGTGTACTTGTCAATTAAGCCAAGTACAGCACCCGGAGGTCGAATTGACCCATTTTACAACGTCGTAGTTTCTCACACCACTTATGTTGTGTGTGTTAATTTTATACAAGAGCGGTGGGACCTACAGTTTAAAGTCGACTACGAACGACAGATTTTTGAGAATCTTTTTCATGGCAATGTTTTTTACCGCCAGAGTTTTTGCCAGAATTCTGTAGAGAGAAAGTCGCCGAAGAAATAAATTTTTTTGATTTTTTTTCTTGACGTCTGACCTGGGGCTCGAACCTTGGCTTTACGTCTAATAAGCCAACACACTACCTACTAGACTACGGCGACTACAACATGACTAGTGAGTTAAGGGAAGTGCAAAAAAATTCAAGAGGAGGAAACAGGTCTGATCAAAGGTTACAAAAACGTAGCGTCTTCCGTGAAGAATGAAAATGCAAGGAGGTAAAACTTTTCTACACTACTTGTTTACATCGGGATGAGGGCAACAATTTCCTTATTACAGAGGATGTTAAACCGAACCAAATGCCGCATGCTGCGTAGTTTTTTTTATTATTTTTATTATGATAGTGATTTTTTGTAGTCCTCCCAAATTTTATAGTGAATCCCTATTACTGGGATTTCGCTGCAAGCTTTCTCAACACCATAATGACATATCTGACCTTTTCTGAGATGTTCTCTTTATAAGCTCTACATTTACAGTATTACATACATAATTGGTCATTATAACCCTTTAGTCAGGATTAGGACCTAGTTTCTCACACCACTAATGTTGTGTGTGTTAATTTTATACATGAGTGGTCGGACCTATTGTTTAAAGTCGACTCCGAACGACAGATTTTTGAGAAACTTTTCATAGCAATTTTTTTTACTCTCAGAGTTTTTGCCAAAAATCTGCTGAAAAGAAGTCGCCGAAGAAGTATTTTGTCATATTTCGTTTTGTTGGAGATGCCTGGTCTGGGGTTTGAACAGAGTCCTCACCTCTAATAAGCCAACACACTACCTACTAGACCACATCGACATTTCCAATATTATTCGTTTATATTTTCCTTCATTTTCTGTGATATTCTCTCACCCAGGAGTCGAATATTCTTACCTTTAGGCATTTTTATACTTTTTGTAAATGACAGTATTCCGATGGGTTTATCTTCAGGCCCATTGTTATTCACCTATATCAAGACCTCTTTAAATGATGTCGCAAAGAGTTTCTTCAATTTTTATTGTATCAAGACAATCTGATCTGCATATCCTTGGCAGTCAATGCCCATCTCAGATATAAGAAATAACATTGTATTTTGAATAGAGATAGACCAGACCGCCTAATTATAACTTTTTCCACAGTCTGTAAATTTTTCTTGAAAATTAGGCAATTTTTTTGGAGTCATCTGGAAGTTTTATAATGATGCATCAAGAACGAATCATAGAACAGGAGCAAGAAGATTTTTGATGTCAGAATTAAGTATACCTAGCCCTTGGGAAATCTTGTGGGTATCTGCCAAGCAGGAGTTTATGCCCTCGAAAGATGTGCTCAATTCAACTTGAATAGGAGGTAAAACAGACAGAACTTAGCAATAATATTTGACAGTCAGGCCGTCAAGCAATCGCCTCTTATGAGGTTAAATCCAAAATAGTTGGGATTGTTTGAAATAGCCAAGTCATCTAGGTAAACAGAATAAGATTACCTCCCAAGTTATGTGGGGAATTTCGTCAATGAGCAAGCAGACGAGCTTGCGTGGTGGTGAGATGGTAAATAAAAGTAATGTTCAACGAAAGAGCATATAAAGAAAGGTAAAAACTCTTCATAAACCAAGTAGGTTTGAGGCAGTCAAAACTTTTGTTGTGAAATAACAATAAGAGGAGTGCTGAGTCATGCATTAGACTATCAAGAAATAACCTGAGATTGATAAACGGTCTTTTGACAGGAAATTATAAACCCAATGTTCAGTTTTTTAAAATGGGGGGGTTTTCTCGAGCCTAACAGGTAGATTCTGTGGCAATGAGAATGAAGCATTGCAGCACATTCTTGGAATCTGTGGGGCATTAATACATACCAAGAAGAAACACGTGGGTGCATACTAGATGCAGGGCAGGAAATTGACATTGTTAACACCGTATAGTATTCTGAGGTTTGTTAGGGCAATAGGCTTGAAAGAGACTTTATAGAGATGGTCCATACAATACGAGGGAAGTATAATAGACTCTAAGATCCCTTAATAATCTCAACCTTGGTGTACCTTCTCTGTCAGAAACTAGGGATACCAGAGGAAAGTTCTTTGGACAACCGAAATTTTTTTATCGAAATTTTTTGTCAAACATCATGCTGATGAAATCCATATCTAGGCTAGAAATTGGTTAAGAAATAATGGCTAGAACTTATAGACAAAAATTAAAATGGACAAATCGGAAGCAATTAATTTCATCTGGCAATACCTATGCCATTCTATTCTGTCGCAAAATTCAAGATATGATCTGCACTAAACGCCATGAATGGATTTAAACTTGAGCAACGTTAGGAATTTTTGGAAATTTATTTCAAAAACAAAGGCAATTTGTTGGAAATTGCACGAAAACGTCGTACAAAATTTGGTCGCAGAGAAGGACCAACAGTTTATTGCTAAAGTTCGTGAAGGATGCGTGAAGGAAAATTACTGTTTCATTAGCCGAAATGGTGATGTCACTTGGCCGCCAAGAAACTGTGATATGACATCGTTGGACTATTTTCTGTGGGGTGCCGCTAAAGAAAAGTGTTATGTCAACAAACCAAGAACAAATGAGCATCTGATGGCCGTTGAATTAGCCGAAATGAAAATTGCCGTAATTGGGGCTCAGAAAATTCACACTTGGTCTTACAGAGGCCAATGCAACCACTACGAGTGACTGCTTGGTGCGGCTTGTGGAGCGGAGGCATCATTGGCTCATGTTTCTGTGAAAATGAAGACGGCGCAACTATTACAGTCAATGGAGACACCTATCGCAACATGATAACCGATTTTTTTGTACCCGCTCTTCGTGGTATTGATGTGAACGATGTTTGATTTCAACATGCCACACATTTCATGCCACAATCGATTTACTGCATTCAACGTTTAATGGCAGTTTAATTAGCCGAAATGACGATGACAATTGGCCACCAATAAGCTGCGATTTGACACCGTTGGACTATATTCTGTGGGGCTTGGTTCAAGAAAAGTGTTATGCCGACAAACCAGAGACAATTGAATATGAAGGCCAACATTTGTGATGCAATTGCCGAGATACGACATACGACCTCATACACTCGAAAAAGTTTTCGAAAATTGGTTCGATCGAATGAGGCACTGTGGGTCCAGCCTAGGCAGCGATATGAATGAAATAAAATTCGATTTCTAATCGGAACAATTATACTTCACAACAAAAAAAAATTAAATTTTCTAATTTTCTAATCGTTTTTGTTTCATTGCATTTTTAAATTTAAACTTTTAAACGGCAAACACTTCATTACACAGCATGTTTTAAAAAAAATGTTTAAGGCATTAATTTATGTATTTATATTTATATCAAGCAATTCCTATTACCCTGTTTTACAATAATTTATGATTGTCCGGCAACTATTTGTCAAAATTTTATAACACTTCCTTGCGATAATGACCATTTTTGGCTTGCAGCGTTTCTATGTCGATAGGCCTTTAAAATAAATATTTGATAATATTTTGGCATACTTTTAGGTTCAATGAACCTCCTATAAATCCTTACAAAACGAAATCCTTTAAAAATCTCTCAAAACTATGTTAATTATTATGAGCAAATAACTCCAAAATATATGGAGAAGCAAAGAAGCTGAAATAATTTTTTTTTTTTGTAAAGTGACAAAAATTTTTGCCATGAAAATAATTCATTGTCTCAATTCATGTTAGCTTTTTTTGTTATATTTTCTTGATTGTATTTGTTTTGTTGTTTAAGGGGGTCTAAGACATGTTATTGAACTCCTTTTTACACAGGACTCAACTGACTATTTTCTCTAAGATTAATGTACTTGCCATACAGCAGCACAGGCCCATTGATTGCTTTGCATGGTTTTTTTGGGCTTAAAATGGGAATGAGAATGAGAATGAGGAGGAGAAGAATGAAAATGCTTTTAAAAAGAAAGAAATTCTATGCTTGTAACTGGTATTGTTGCTGTTTGCTGTTTACATTTTGATATTCTCTAACTAAACAAAATGTGTCATCATAATCGGAGGGCATAAACGAGTGCATACAAGAGAGGAGACCCATTTCATGTTGCCAAAACCATTATGAGCTGGTGTTGTTATTGTTACTGTAACTGTTATGAGAAAAAACATCAGCAGCAACACACAAAAAGAAAGAAGGAAAACAAACAAAACATCATCATACTTGTAACAATAACAACAGCAGCTACTACAACAACACTAATAACAATAACAACAACAACAAAGAAAAAAATAATAAAGAATTTCAACACCAACATTTTTCAGACACAATGTGGAATGAAGTATGGAGAAACAAAACAACAATACAAGCAAAGATGAGTGTAAAGGAATACACATACATACCTACATACAAGCATAAAACAACAAAACATTAGCAGCTTTGTAAGTACAAACAATAGCAAAAACAACAACAACAGCGTCTATAACAAAAAACCAAAAAATATGTAAAAAAAAACGAAAGAAAAACCAAAAACAAATATGAGAGAAAGAAAGATTTCACACAACAAAACCATATACAAAACAACAACAACTACAACAACAGCAATAGAAAAATAACACTTACATACACATACATGCATACATCCAAAAACTCTTTTATACACGTAAGATTGTTACTGTCCACAGTTCACACAAGCAAGCTACCTCCTTAACAATGATAGATGTTTCAACAATACACACATACATGCATACATGCATACATACATACATACATACATACATACATACATTTGTATGAATGTCAGCAACTGCCTGAATGTATATATGTATATGTGTGTAAGTGTTTTTTTTTCTATTTTTTTTACATGCAAACACAATATGACTTCCTGTAAGTGTCACTGACACTTTGATGACAACATCTACATGCTTACAAATACAAGTACAAGTAAACGACATATAGGCAACAACAACAATAACAATAACAGCAATAACAGTATTTTTGAGAATTTTTGTAATATCGACTGCAGTTCTGTAAAGGAATGAAATTTTCAGGCAAGCCATTTAAAAATTGTTTGGCAGGTGCTTTGAGCCTGTAAAGAGCAAACACACAAATACTTGATATCGTGTTTACCATGACTCATATCATATCATTTACAAAGCTCGTGACAACTGTTCGGCCATAACTACCGAACAAGTCGGCTTAAGCTCCAAAGAAGCACACTCATTGTCCATGTCATAACGCGACATTGTGTTATAGGCACACATGCATGGCACATTGATCTTGGACACCTTGCAAATGATTTCTGCACAAGCTGCAGAGATGAGTAAGAAAACGAAATTGTTGCTTCATCTATTGGGTACATAATCGGTATTAGTCCGTAGGAACCTAATGTATAGATAAACTGGGGGAACTGTCACGCATTGACATTGGCAGTCTTGAGTCGCTTTATCATTAGTTCCGAGTGGTTCCACGACTAGGGGATATCGGAAAACTATGGTATCACAATGAGCCAAATGTGGATTAAATGTGTCCATCAAACTTCCTTAAGTGTAAAGAAACCTCTATCAACATACAACTGAAATGGAGATCGCGTTCAGTCATAGGTAGCTAGATAGGTTGGAGTGGTAGCTTTGATACCACAAGCGCACTTGAACACGCATAGCTGCCTCCTATACTGACCAAGTTCCGCCAAACTAAGGATGAAGTTGGTCAGCGAAAGGGCTGCATAAGAAAAGCACGACTATCCTACGCTGGAAAACCAGACCGAAAGTTTGAGAAACGAAGCTGTATCCGTGACATCAATGGATGATAGCTCCGTCAAGCTGAAAAGTTATTTGGAGAGCCAAATAACTGCACCTCGCAAGAGATAGGCATTGACAAAGAAAGTGGATAACAGGCTTCTCTTCCCCAGCAAATCGGCATTCATGGCAGAAACCGTTAGATGGAAGTTAAATTCTTTCCACGTGTCTTCGCATAACACAATGACTTGTAAGCATAGCTATTGTGATCGAGATGACGTTACGATCAAGTCCGAGTAACTAGTTGCTGCGCCTACTATCCACTGAGGGCCAAGTGAGTCTAGCAATGGAGCAGGACTCCTCATTGACCCAGGATAGGTTGGAATTTCGAAAAAATTTCCAAACAATGGCCAATTCAACCGAGATAAATGGCATACCCAAGTCTATTGACGAGGATTCCGGAAGGAGTGCATCTTCAGTCATAGGTAGTCGATCTGCTACTGAGCAAGGAAAATTACAAAAACAATTTTAAGAGACTGCAAACATTACACATGCACTCCGACAGCGAAAGCGCAGCAAAAAATTCGAATTTGTCGTTTCCATGGTGTTCTGAGCAATTAGGCCGATTGTAGTCGCCGTAGTCTAGTATGTAGTTCGTTGGTTTATTAGACACGAGGCCACCGGTCAAACCCCAGGCCAGACATCTCCAACAAAACGAAATATGAAGAAATATTTCACTCGACGTCTTCCTCTCAGCAGATTTCTGGTAGATTTCTCAGAGTTTGAGAGTAAACAAAACTTGCCATGAAAAGTTTTCTAAAGAATCTTTCGTTCGGAGTCGACTTTAAAATTAAGGTCCCGCCATACATGTACAAAATTAAGGCACACAACATAAGTAACTTGAGAAGCTAGGTTGTAATCCCGGTTCAAGGGTTGTAATAACCAATTATGTATGTATGTATGTATTATGCTGGTATATTACACCGTTTTTGGCTTTTAGATTTGCTCATCCATCCACATATCGTGTCACAATTAAGGCCGCGCTGACCATTCCCTATGGTGTAGATACGTTGATTAGCTGTTAGAGCAACCTGCTGACTTTTCTAACAAAACTTTCTTCAGCTATGAAGCTGATTTCTAACACGGTATTCACGTCAACATACAAAATTGTCATATGGGTCACGGATAAAACATAATTAATTGAGAGCAAGCCATCACATCCTAAAAAGTGTCCGTTTAGTGCAAAATAGTCTTCAATATTTCATGACAATCCTTCAGTCAGGATTACAACCCAGCTTCTCAAACCATCCATGTAGTGTGTTAAGTTCATACATGAGTGGCGGAATCTACAGTTTAAAGTCGATTCCGAACGACGGATTTGTGAGAAAACTCTTCATTGCAATTTTATTTACTCTCAGAGTTTTTGCCAGAAATCTGCTGAGAGGCAGTCACTGAAGGAATATTTTTTCTAAACCGGGGTTTGAACCATGGACTCGCGTCTAATAAGCCAAAACTCCTAACCACTTGTGTACGAAGACTTCGGAGAAGACTTTTTATTTACAAAACTTTAATTCGATTCAAGTCAATGAAAATCATGTAAAATGAAGATTAAATCGTTTTAATTCTCTGACATTTTGCCAATCAACATCATTGACAAAATACACATCGAGACACACTTACATAAAAACGAGATATTAATGCATAACTCAGGCATTGACGTCTCGCACTATCTCTCTCTCTCTCTCTTCTGTTATACCTTCAACATGATTTTTATAATTTTTTTGTTCATGTTTGAAAACCAAAAGGATATACAACATCAATATGTGTGTATATATAACTGTATATGTGTATGTATTTGTGTAGCCCTTGTAATCAGAATTTGTGGAAAAAAACTTAAAAAAAAATCCATAAAAATTCTTCAAAATCTAAAATATTTGCTCACAATACAACACAGAAAAAAATGTATTTCTCAAGCAGGCAACAACAACAACAAGAAAAAAAATACATTAAACTACTACAACTCCATCAACAAAACTAAACATAAAGAAGACGAGGAGAAAGAGAGAGAGAGAAAGAGAAAAAAATAAATGAAAAAGAATCCTTTCACTAATGGAATGACATTAGCTGTCATGTTGACAATGAATGAACATAAAAGTTGGCAACACTTTGGAAATAGAAAAATGAACATCAGCCAGACAACAACAGCCAAAACAACAACAATAAGAAGAAGAACAACATAAAAAAAAACAAAAAATATGATAAACAATAGATACCGGGCCATTAAAAAATTTATGGATGCTGTGTTGTGCATCTACTAAAAACCTAATGGTGATGATGACAGCATAAAGTTGACCATTAAAAAAAATTTACGAAAACTATACAAAAAAATGTAAAAAAAAATTTTTATATTCGTGATTTTTTTGTCAAACAATTTGCCAAAAAAAAATTAGTTTTTTGTTATGCTTAAGGGCTTTTATGGGAAATGATGATTTTGGTTTGTTTTTTCTAGAAATCTGTAACAATAATTGAGAAAATTTGCGGTTTTCTTGCGGTGTACCGTGTAGAGAGACATTATTTTAAATGGGCCTGTTTGCAGAGGAATAACATTTCTGATATTCCATTGCAGTATTTTAATTCATGTTTTTCGCAATGGGAAATGTTTGCAAATTGTTTAAAAATCGGTGGAATACAATCGATCAGCATATCTTTATTTGTCATAAGGAAATGTAAGCCATTTCAGCTTTTCTAAATAATTTTAAACGAAATTTAATTCCAACAAAGATTTAATTTCAAATGCTTCTGCATTCAATATTTTATTTGCATACAATGCAGATCCCTTTTAATTAAGCGCAGTCCTTGTTTACTTACTTAATTGGTCATTCCAACGCTTTAGTCACGAGTACGACCTATCTTGTTATAAGTTTATCCTTGAGTAGCACCAACTACAGTTTAAAGGCGATTTTGAATGCCAGATTTTCGAAAAAAAAAATCCGTGGCATTTTTATTTACCACAAGACTGCTAAGAGGAAGTCGCAGAAGAAATATTTTTTTCATACTTCGAGGTATTCGAAATAAGTGAACCGGGGAGACTATAATACAGACGTAATTCAGTCGGGATTACAACCCTTCAGTCAAGTTTACGACCTAGCTTCTAACACCACTTATGTTGTATGTGATAATTTTCATACATGAGTGGCGGGACCTACAGTTTAAAGTCAACTCCGAACGATAGATTGTTAGCCAGAAATCTGCTGAGAAGAAGTTGCCGAAGAAATATTTTTTTTCTTTTTTTCGTTTTGTTGGAGAAGTCTGATCTGGAGTTTGAACCATGGCCTTACGTCTAATAATCCAACACACTGCCTACTAGACTACGGCGATCAATTAATCAGTATATCTTAATTTGTCATACGAAAATGTATTCCATTTCGGCTTTTCTAAATAATTTTTTACGAAATTTAATTCCCATAAAGATTTCATTTCAAATTCTTCTGCATTCAACATTTTATTTGGGTTCAGTACAGATCCCTTCTGATTTCCTTATAAAATTTTTACTCAAGCTACGCCATTGCATATTTACTTAAATGGTCATACCAAGCCTTTAGTCAGGACTACCACCTAACTTCGCACAATACTTTCGTTGTGTGTGTTAATTTTATCATTGAGTGGCGGTAAAGTCAACTCCGAACGACAAATCAAATGCTCCACCGCTAGGCTCACTTGGCCCTCAATGGATAGAAGGCGCACCAGCCAGTTACTTGGAATTGGTCGTGACATCATAACGATCACAGTGGTCATGCTTATAGGTCACTGTGTTATATGTAGACACACGGAAAGGATGCGGCTCCCATTTAACGACTTCTGCCGTGGATGCAGATTCGCTGAGGAAGAGGAGACTGTTATCCACTTCCTTTGTCAATGACAATCTCTTACGAGGTGCAGATGTTTGTTATTTGGCTCTCCAACCCTTGTCAGCTTAACGGAGCTATCGTCCATTGATGTCATGGATATAGCCTCGTTTATCAAACTTTTGGGCTGGCTTTCCAGCATAGGGTAGTCGTGCTTTAAAATGTGCAGCCCTTGCGCTGACCAACTTCTCTCTCCTCCCTCCCTTCTCAGTACAAAGACTGCGTTTCACCTGCGGCGTCACAATGGGCCGCTATGCGTGCTCAAGTGAGCTTTTGGTATGGAAGAAAACACACTAACCTAACCTAACATGCTGAGAAGAAGTTACCGAAGAAATATTTTTTTTTCTTTTTTTTCATGACCTAAGGTTAGAGTCGTGGCCTCGCGTCTAATAATTCAACACACTACCTACAAGACTACAGCGATCAAGCAATTAGCATATCTTAATTTTTCATGGGGAAATATAATCGATTTTGCCTTTCCTTTAAGATCAAAATGACTCCCAAAGCCTTTTCCTCTTTAATTCCAGTCACTACTTCTGCCTTCCCTTTTAAACCAAAACAAGTTCAAGAACCTTATTTCTCCGCGTTAAGTCGGTCACTCACCAAACTGAAATTTGAACATTTTCTGGGAGTGTATTGTCACAGAATCTGTAGGGTGAACTGAGCACGCTGTTGAGCGTACTAACTTACATTTGATGAATACAGGGCATGCAGTGAAATTGAAACGATTGAGTTCTTTTTACGTCATTGCCCTGCTTTCGTAAAATAGAAATTTTGCGGATGACACTACACGAGATACAGAGAATTGTTCCATGCGTTATCTGATTATTGTAGTACCATTCAGGCCAAAATAATGGCTATAAACACTGCCGCTATATGAATCCTGTATCAAGGTATAGACGCACATTTACTTACAGTCAAACGGCATTTAGATTCCCTGAGAGTTTTAATAACTCATCGAAAGTTACCTAAGAATGGCATGTAACTCGGATAGATATTCGGCGGTTAACTTCATAAAGATTTTCTGTGCGTGGATACATTGAAAATAACAATAAAGTTAATGCACTTACAAGGGATGGTACAACAGAAAATTCAAATGAATTCATATACGAGATTGACATTCTCCTGCAGGTTGACAAGCAAAAGGCACCACATTCTTCACCACATAAAAAAATGGAATAATGAATCCATTTTTAGTGAGACCAGATAGATTTAGTCCGATATGGATACAAGCATAAAGAAAATTACTTTCACCCTAACAACAGTAGATCTTAGGAACCTCATAGCAATTATATGGATCACTGGCCTCAGGCTTTATAAGCGCGGAGGAAGCGTTTACCTCTCAACCACTTCTGCAGACGCTGTAATGACGAAGAAGGAAAGGAACCCACAGAATAGCTTCTCTGTCCTCCAGAATTTATTGGGAGAATATGTCTAGCCAAAGTTGATTTGGAGACAACCTCACATTCATAAAACAACCGGAATAGCGGAGACATGCCAGCCGAAATTTTTAATTGCCTGTCGAAAGAAATAAAACCGCTGTTAAACGAGACCTTATAAGACCCAAGTAAGCAATGCTCTTTAAAGCAGAGCCAATTGAAACTAATCTAACCTGTAGTCGATATGGACATGTTCTAGCAGTTTCAACCTCTGGCTCGAACAAAATAAATTTTGAAAAAATTTTTCTTTTGACAACTTCCTCTCAGCAGTCATCTGAAAAAAATAAATAAAATTTCCATGAAAAAGTTTCACAAGAAACTGTCATTTGGAGACTTTAAACCATAGGTCCTACCACTCAAGTATAAAATTGACACACAGAACATAAGTGCTTTTAGAAGCTAGGTTGTTAACCTAACTGAGTGGCAGTAATGACCTGTTATGTATAATGTGTGTAGTAAATCAATACGCCATTAATCCTGTAATCTCTTTTAATGATTTTAATATGGTAGTAATCTACTTAGAAAACCGTAGAATGTATTTATTATCCGCGCAATAAATCATTTATTTTATAAGTAACCATTAAACACTATTTACACCTAATGCAGTGCATGTATGTATGTACATATGTACCTACACCGTATATTAGTAAATGGCCTTCTAAGTTATTTATTGTTATCAATCAATCGGGTATAATTAATGGGGTATTAAATAATATCGATTTTATATAATAAAACTAATGGAATAACAATTAATTTTGCATAATTAATGAATGTTTTATTTACATTTAATTACGAGTATCAAAATCAACTCATTTACGCCTTTGAAAACAATTGTACTTTAAAACAAATCAAATCTCTTTTAATTTAATGCAATTAAATACTAAAACGTGTCATATTTCTCAATTCCTGTGGAAAATTTTATTTTTTCGTAGTGTCGTATACGGGTACAAATGCATTGCAAGCACTACAAAGTAGGAAGGCAGAGGTGGCTGTCCCTTCAAGGAGTTATGAACGGACACACTTAGGACACACACCGCGACCATTGTGATACCACAGTTTCACATTTTCCCCTAGTGCAGGAAACGACTCAGACTGCCAATATCAATGCATGACAGTTCATCCAAATCCTCCATATAATAGGCACCCAGGTGTCTCTTTTTCCTCCAACCAAGCGCCATGCATGTACATAGTAGGTGAAGAACAGTTGTATACTTCTCCTCATCTACAGAAATCATGTGGAAGGTGCCCAAAAATAATGCGCCTCGCATGAGTTCCTACAATCTAAAACCCCTTAATAGCCCCTACAACAGTGCTGAGCCTATTTCTATAGAATTTAAGCAGAGTTGCCACGCGTTCTACCCAGCCTTGGCAGTTCATACAGATCCCCCATATAGTAGGCAACCAGGTGCCTCTTTCACCTCCGACCAAGTGCCGGGCATGTACACAGTAGATGAAGAACTTTCTCATTTTCCTCCTCATCTCCACAGCTTCTGAATAATCATTTGCAAGGTGTCCAAAACCAATGCCCCTCGTATGCGTTCCTATAATACAATGCCCCGTAATAACCCCGATAACAGTGCTGAGCCCACTTTTTTGAAGATTAAGCCACTTTTGCCAGATTTTCTGCGCCATTCTGTCCGTATCGCAAGGCGCCCATCTACTGTTGATAAGGTCCACGATTGCATCGGCTATTATAAGCTTACAGGTTCCCAAAGAAGGGATCGCCAATTCGAGAATTCATCTGAGAGTTCGATGGTCGCGCCACTTCTGGCCAGTTCATTCGCTCTGCAGTTACCCGGAATATCTCTATGTCCTGGTACACATGTGATACAAACATCATATCGTTCCGCTACCTCCTTGAGATATCTGGAGTTCATTGCGTTAGAATCCAATGCTCTAATAGCCGCCTGGCAAAGCTTATGCTCACGTTAGTGTCCAGTCGCCCAGCTACGCCTAATAATCAAGCACCAGAAGGTATAAGATTAGCTCCAGTGCGAACGTAGAAGTAGTGCGCAGAGTACCACCAATAGTCATGCATGCAGATCGTTGCAACCTACATATCATGTTCAAATTCGTCGCCTTAATGAGGGATTTCCACCACACCAGGCACCCGTAGGTCAAGATAGGACAGACCATCACCGTGTAGATCTAGTAAGTCATCGTAGATACCTGGCTCCATTTTTCCATTGTTAAATTTTCAGTCAAATTGACCAAAACCACATCAAAGAACATCTGGCCAATTCACCCGAACTTATATCGTGTACGTTGTTTTGGATACACTTGGTTGTTTGTGAACGCTCAACGCTATGCCAAATGTCTTCTTCTTATTCTTTTTCATAATTTTTGGCATTCAAACAATTTGATAGCACGAAATCAATACAACTTTTAAAAACATATGGAAAATTTGTTTATGAGTGCATCAGATTTTTACATGAAAATTATGAACAACAAGCATACACTGTCGTATATTCGTCCAACAATACACTCAATACCACGATACAACGGCTTGTGTGAATTGACCAATCATTTCATTAAAATTTTCTGCTTTCTTCCTAAAAAAAACAGTTCATACCTCGTATATATAGCATCTATACCACCCTGTAACTTTTCCTACAAATGAAAAATAAACAAAAATCGTGTGTTTTTCTTTTAATTTGACACTTTCATTCAAAATTTTTTCTTTCATTTTGCCTGCAAAAAATCAAAAAAAAAATAAAGAAAATCGAAAATTTCAGCCACAAAGAGTTAAAGCAAGTTAAAACAAGAATTAAAAGAAAACGGAAAAAGTAAAAGAAATATTTTATTTATGCCAATACCACCACCACCACCACGTTTGCGGTTAAATTGATTAAACCGGGCCAAGAAAAGCTAAGAAAATTACTGGCAATGTTATGCAAAAGGAGACACAGAAGATTTTATTTGTCAAAGTAAATGAATTTTTAATTACATTACTGACATGGATAGGGCATAGGGAGATAAAATTGAAAGTTAAGTTGACTTTATTTAACCACAAGTTGTAGTAAAAAGAAACATGATTTTTGTAATCTGTACTTTGAGAAGCGGTAGTATTGGCTTTTAAATCATACGTACATACACCCTTCAGCCAGGATTACGACCTAGCTTCTCACAGCACTTATGGTCTGTGTGTTAATTTTATGTTGACTAGCGGGACCTACAGCTTAAATTCGAATCCGAACGACAGATTTTTATGAAACTTTTTAATGTAATTTTGTTTTCTCTTAGAGATTTTGTTAGAAATATGCTGAGAGGAAATTGCCGATGTTATGAGTGAATTACGGTTACCATAAGAGATCTAATGTGCAGGCAATTGACAAGAAAATATACAAAAAATAGTTGATACTAAACCATCGACACAAGACCCGAACATTGCTAAAACACAAGATCGGCCGAAAACACCGCTGCTGTGTGCGAAAGTGCATAAGAAAACCCAAGGCAGTAGCTTCCGCAACATTTAGAACTCGATGTTTCGTAGACCTCAAACTAGTCTTAAATTGGGTCTCCTACCGCACAAAACTCTTTTCAATCTGGTACTGAAGATAAACGATCATAGAAAACGATGTGGGTTCGCTGAGTGGGCTATGCAGCAGTTAGCAACTGACCACGATTTTCAACGCAAAATCATCTTCCGCGGTGAGTCCCATTTCTGAATGATTGGGTACGTGAACAAACAAAATTTTTGATTTGGAGACGATCCACATGTGACCCAAGTTTGTTCAAAGCATCACGAAAAATTCACTGTTTGAATTATAGGCTGGCGGCGTCATTAATCTATATTTCTCTGAGAACGTCGTTGGCCAGGCCATCACTTTAAACGGTAATAACTAACAACTACTTTTGGCTTGAAGCGCTTGATCTGGACGCCAATGACATGTAGTTTTAACTGGTCATTGTTACGTCACACATAACTCATGTCACATTGGATATTTTACACGAGCGATCTTAAGACATGGACATAGCATGTGGTGGTGATGTAAACTTGTCATCGAAATCATGTAATTTACCACGTTAGATTCTTCCACGAGGGGTCGTAGTTGTATTCGAATAAACCACAAGACACAGAGATTTTCCAACCCAACATGTCCCATGCCATCAATAAACTTCAGCCTGTTTTCTGCGTTACAGTAAGAGAACGGGTGACGGACATTTGAACGTAGTTATATCGCATATGAAGTCGCCGTAGTCTAGTAAGTAGTGTGCCGGCTTATTAGACGAAAAGCCAGGATTCATATCCCAGGTCAGACATCAAAACAAAATACAAAAAGTATTATTTCGGCGACTTCCTCTCAGCAGATTTCTGGCAAAAACTCTGAGAGTAACTAAAATTGCCATGAAAAGTTTCTCAAAAATCTGTCGTTCGGAGTCGACTTTAAACTATAGGTCCCATCACTCATGTATAAAATTAATACACACAACATAAGTGGTGTGAGAAACTAGGTTGTAATCATAGCTGCCAGATTTGACGATTTATCGTCATTTAGACGATTTTGAGCACCAAAAATATCATATTGGCGATTTGATGTTTATATGTCCTTATTTTGACAATTTTTAAAAATTAAAAATTTACATCATATCCTTTACTTTAGTACATTAAAAGTCACTTTAAGATTTGCATTTACTTTGCAATTGTTACTAATCAAATTTCCCATCAACACATTCAGCATGTATTTGTTGACCCTGTATTATTCCTGGAATCTAGAATGTAACCTAGAATTGCATAGAATCGAAAAATCATGCAGCTTCATTCCAAATTTATGGAGTATACTTTCTTTTTAATTGTATTTGAAATATATTACTCATACGCGTCATATTACATGTACTGGAATAGTTACCCTGAAAAGTATGCAATAAAAAAAATTTCGATTTTGTCATGTTTGAAACTAATGGAATTAATATAACTTATACGTCGCATATGTTCTCTGCATTATGAATTTTACATACATATTAAATATGAGCATAATGTGAGTAAATATAATAGGTTGGCGATCAAAAAGTTTAAATTTAAAAATGTAATAAAACAAAAATACTTTGAAATTTCGATAAATTTATTTGTATTTATTTCATTTATATGGCTGCCGCGGTTGGCCTCACAATCATAGCTCTCAGATTTATGCCCTTATTTTGACGATTTTTAGAAGTTAAAAATTTACATCATATTTTTTACTTTATTACATTAGAAGCCACTTTTAAGCTTTGTATTTACTTTGCAATTGTTACTATTGGAAATTTATGTTATTTAGTAAAACCACACATTTATACCATAAGTAACGGGATAGACCTCTGCAGGAATTGAGTTCCACATACGAATAGTCCGGCCATAATTTAGAAAAAATTGTTCTACTACAACAAACCTGCTTCATCTCTCAACAGTTGTGTATCGAGGATTTTTTATCAGCAACAAACAGACGTTATCTACACGGATTTCAGCAAGGCCTTCGATAAAGTCAATCATGTACTTTTAAGGAAGAAACTTTATTTAAGGGGTTTTCTGATCTTAGTCTAAAATGGATTTACTCGTATTTAACTAACAGAAAACAAACCGTACTTTTTAAAAACTGCTGCTCCAGAAGTATTGATGTAATTTCTGGGGTACCTCAGGGTAGCCATCTTGGACCGCTTCTGTTTTCATTGTTTATTAACGACTTACCTGATACGATTCACTATTCCAATATCCTAATGTACGCTGATGACGTAAACATTTTATTAAGTTATCGCCAAAGTTCCGATCAAAAACTTCTTCAAAATGACCTAAATTCGTTTCATTTATGGTGTAATTTAAATCTAATGCAGCTTAATCTCAAAAAATGTAAATACATGAGATTTGTTCTGCAAACTCTGCTTTTGATGGATACGAGCTTGAGCTTGTAGATAACTTCCAAGATGTAGGAATTCTACTTGATCCCAAACTAAATTTTATTCCGCACATAACTATGACAGTAAATAAAGCTAGAAGCGTTCTTGGTTTTATAAAACGGTGGGCAAAAGCATTTAACGATCCTTATGTTACTAAATCGCTCTACACATCTCTTGTAAGGCCTATACTCGAGTATGGTTCCATAATATGGGATCCTCTGTATAAAAAATATTGCGACGTCATCGAATCTGATGTTTTGTCTCCGAGGACTGAATTTTAATCCTACAAGTTTACCTTCTTATTCTGCCAGACTAGCTTTAATTAAACTTCCGACACTTAAAAGCCGCAGAACTATGTTAAATATCTCGTTCATATTCAATGTAATTACTGGTAATATAGGCTCCAGTTTTTTAATCCATAATATCACGTGTAATGTTGCTCAACGTCCGTCACGTCATTTTTCCCCATTATCAATACATTTTTTTAGATCCAACTACGCTGGTGCTGATCCAATAAGGAGAATGTGTAAAGAATTTAATAAATTGTATATGCTAATAGATTTTTCTTTATCGAATAATGCTATATATAATAATGTAATTATATATTTAAATTCATAGTTTTTTAAAATAGATATTTTGTAACTTTACTAAATTGCCTGTAAGGAATATTTCCATAGGCAAATAAAATAAATAAAAAATAAAAAAAAATAAAAAATAATTTTACTGTAATGCAGTGTGCGATCCACTGGCCAATCGACCAATGGAATATATGATTTTCGGGAATCCCCTTATGCAACGATGCTCCAATGATTCGATGGAGTTGGATACACTATCGTCATTAAGGAGATGCTATGGCCTCAACCGCAAAATAGACTTTTCGGCACTAATCCATACATGAGAGTTGTATTCCATTCACTGTCAGTTATAAACGGTGTAAATAGTAAGATCAGATGATAAGAACTTAAAAAGGAACTGAAAAATGTGTCAGCATTTCACTGATTTTTCATGCTCAGAATATCAAAAGCTTCTGACTCCCTAATACCTACATCGTCCATAGATATAGACGATGTAATATTATTTTTGCGCTTATGTGTCAATAAACAACGCTGAGCTAGATTGTTTAAACCTTAAACAATTTTATCCTGAAAATAATATAAAATTTCTCCATTTTTTTTGGAAAAAAATATTAAATGAAGATAAGGAACGCAAGCTTTTAATTTCCAATAAATTCTTTGTTAAATGTTTTAATTTTGAACTCAGATATGTACATACATATATTGACTTTATATGTTTGACTACAATAGAAATAATTTTGGTTTTTAAAAACTTTTAATTTATTTATTTATTTTTCCTGACGAATTTGGATATTTTTTCTCAAATATTTGACAAATTGGTGCCTCATTTATCTGGCAGCTATGGCTGTAGTACTGACTGAAGGGTTGTAATGACCAATTATGTATGTATGTTTTGATGCAATTTTCATTTTGGATCGTTACGTCAAAGGCCTACTATTCTTCAGATCCACAGCTCTAGCAAAAATCATTCAAAGGAATGCAAAGTCTTTTGGTATGTCTTTTTAAAGGATGTTAAGGGTTGGTAGGTAGGTTGGAGTGGTAGCTCTGATAGCTAAGCTCACTTGACCACGCATAGCGGCCCATTGTGATGGCACGGGTCAGAGCTCCCTCCGTACTGCTCAAATTCCACCGAACTCATAGAAGAAATTGGTCCTAGCAGGGGCTGCACACTAAAAACAGTGGTTGAGCTAGAATACATACATAATTGGTCATTACAACCCTTCAGTCAGGATTACGAACTAGTTTCTCACACCACTTATGTTATACATGAATGGCGGGACCTACAGTTTAAAGTCGACTCCGAACGACAGATTTTTGAGAAACTTTTCATGGCAATTTTATTTACTCTCAGAGTTTTTGCCAAAAATCTGCTGAGAGGAAGTCACCGAAGAAATACTTTTTGTATTTTATTTTATGTCTGGCCTGGGGCTCGAACCCTGGCTTTTCGTCTAATAAGCCAACACACTACCTACTAGACCACGGCGACTTCTGAGCTAGAGCTAGAATAACATTTCTTATTGCCACATTTTGCCATCAATTCGTCTTTCACTAACTGTAGAGCATTGTAAAGACGTCAATACCGTACCAAAATATGAATTTCTTTCCTAAGAAAACATATCAAAACTTTTACGTTTCTTGGCATTTCACGAACTACTTTATGAAAAGCTACAAAACCACAGGAAAAAAAAACTTGTAAAAACAAAAGAAACACACAGAGAAAGAAGGAAAAAATTACCAAAAACAAATCTTTTTAAATAAACTTTTATAAGTTTTTGAAAACAAAAATTAAATAAAACTTAGTTTTTTTTCCTTAGAAAAATAAAAACATGATGGATTTAAAACAAAAAAAAAAACAAATATTTTCTTAAGATAGAGAGACTTGTGATAGTTTTGAGAATATTTAATAAAGAATTGAGGGTTTTTCCAACTGTAATTTAATTTACAGCAACACAAAAGAAAAGAGAACAATTGGGGAGAGAGAAATTTAAACACAACACAACTTAAATATTTTCAAATTTCTTTTGTTTCGAAAACATTTTTCCAGTTTTTTTTTCTTCTTAAATATGCATTTAAAGCTCTTTTTTGGGTACATAATCTGTGTAACGGGTGATTTTTTAGCTTTTATCTTTTTGGCAACACTGGTTTAAACATCTCACGCACGTTTCGTGTTTTGTTTCACGGTCAAACATCTTCAGTTTGTTCTATAATTTAACCATGAATCGTCTTACAAACGAACAACGCTTGCAAATTATTGAATTTTATTAGCAAAATGCGTGCTCTGTTAAGAAAGTTCATCGCGCGCTTCTTTGATTTTATGGTCAGTATAATCGACCCACTGAAGCGGCTATTCGGGCTATTGTGACTAAATTTCGCACCAAATTTACATTGTTGGACATTAAACCACCAACACGCTTACGTAGAGTGCGAACTGAAGAAAATATCGCAGCTGTACCGGCCAGTGTTAATGATGACCATCAATTATCAATTCGTCGCCGTTCGCTGCAATTGGGCCTCTGTTACTCAACAACGTGAACAACTTTGCGGAAGGATTTAGGTGTGAAGCCTTTCAAAATACAGCTGGTGCAAGAATAGAAGCCGAACGACCTACCGCAATGCAGAATTGGAAAGTTTGCCGAAGATCCACTTCTTTATTGAAAAATTGTGTTCAGCGACGAAGCTCATTTTTGGCTCAATGGATACGTAAATAAGCAGAATTGTCGATTTTGGAGTGAAGATCAGCCAGAAGCATTGCAAAAGCTACCAATGCATCTAGAAAAAGTCACAGTTTGGTGCGGTTTATGGACTGGTGGCATCATTGGACCGTACTTCTTCAAATATGCTGCGAATCGTAACGTAACTGTGAATGCTGAGCGCTACCGTGAGATGATATCCAACTTTTTTTGCCCAAAATGCAAGAGCTTGATTTGCATGACATGTGGTTTCAACAAGACGGTGCGACATGCCACACAGCACGCGTAACAATGGACTTATTGAGAGGCGAGTTCGATGAACATTTTATTTCACGTTCGGGACCGGTCAATTGGCCGCCTAGATCGTGGGATTTAATGCCTTTAGACTATTTTTTGTGGGGCTATGTTAAAGCTCATGTCTATACAGACAAGCCCGCTTCAATTGACGCATTGGAAGACAACATTGAAGCATTTATTCGTGAAATACCGGCCGAAATGTTGGAAAGAGTACGCCAAAATTGGACTAATCGGATGGACCATTTGAGGCGCAATTGCGGTCAACATTTGCATGAAATAATCTTCAAACATTAAATTATATGGACCGTACTATCGATTCAAATAAAGATTTCATGAATTTTTCTGAATTTTATGCATTTTTTTTTAAATTTTCCTATAGCTCTTAAAAAATCACCCATTATGTATTGTATATGGCAGCAAATGCCACAATGAAATAATCAGTATTTGCTAGGCTGCCAAGTTAAATAAAAACTCTCTGCTGTTATAATAAATAAGAAAAACTATGCGTCTCACAGCACACTTCAGTACACTTAGATGGCCAAGCAACTAAAATTTAAAATCGATATGTTGAAAAATGTTTTTTTAATCAGGCCTCTTTGCATTTTCATTATATTTTTTATTAATGTATGCCTGTTCTCTTAACACAGTTGTTTTATACACACACACACTCAAACTCCCATAGATTCTTTAATATTTGGACCATAACCATAACCATTACCATTACCAACATCAACAATTTCATCTTTTCTGCATCATAACCAAAATAAAAAAATGCCAAATACGCATAAGAATAAAGTCAGCCAACACTAACACTTACACACATGAGTCCTTTTTCTTTACTACTCTCCAATACACATACATACATGCAAAATAATAGTATATCCTGCATCATAGTGCTATTTTAATACATATGTGTGCATAAAAACTACATATTTTTGAAACAAAAAAGAACTCACACACACACACTTTTATTATTTAGTATTGCTTTAACTCTTTACAGTGATGATGAAAAAAGTAGCACCATATTAGATAACAGAAGCAATTTCGATGAATTAAACAGGCAGTCATGTACTGGTAGGCAGTTCAATAGTGTGAAGCTATGTTTTCATTTTCGGCTTTCACCATCTTCTTAAAAGCGACACGAACTCTTTCCCAGCACTTTTTGGCTTCAATATTCAGATCCTATAGCTATAACTGTGGTGTAACACATTTTGATATGTACCTTATAAAGGGTGGGTCATTTAAAAGTTTAAATTTAAATATGCAATTAAACAAAAGACATGCTTGCAGAGCAAAGTTCTTTCGCGACTGATGTAGAGCTTAATTGGGCATGAACTCTTAATAAACGTGCCGGACAGCCATGGTTAAGTCGATGATAGGGTTCTGATGGCTAAAGACAAATTTTTCATTGCATAGGGTGGGTCACTTAAAAGTTAAAATTTAAAAATACAATCAAACAAAATCGGTTTGAAATTTTCCCAAAATTTATTTTTCTTGTTGCGAAGTACAATTATTCCGGTTAGAAATCGAATATTATTTCATTCTTATGCATGCCGCCGCTGGCCTTACAGTACTTCATTCGATCGAAACAATTTTGATGCAATTCTTCAAGAGTACAGGGTCGTATTCTGGCAATGGCATCACGAATGTTGGCCTTGAAATGCTCAATTGTCTGTGGTTTGTCGGCATAACACTTTTCTTTACCCGAGCCTCACAGAAAATAGTCCCACGATGTCAAATCTAAGCTTCTTGGTGTCCAATTGGCATCATCAATTCGGCCAATTAAACGGCCATCAAACGTTTGACGCAAAAAATCGATTATGGCATGCGATGTGTGGCAAGTTGCACCATTCTGTTGAAACGATACTTCATTCACATCAATCCCATTAATTGCGGATACAAAGAAATCGGTTATCACGGTGCGATAGTTGTCTTCATTGACTTTAGTGGTTCCGCCGACCTCATTATCAAAGAAATATGGGTCAATGATGCCTCCGCTCCATAAGCCGCTCCAAACCGTCACTCATAATGGGTGCATTGGCTTCTGCAAGAAGCCCCAAATATAGCAATTTTGCTTATTAATGTACCCACCAAGATTAAAATAAGCTTCATGGGAAAACATGATTTTCTTTGGGCAAAATCTTCATCATCACACAGTTTCTCATTGGCCCATCTAGCGATATCGAAGCGGATGGTCATGCGGCCTCAACTTTATAAGGAGTCATGTCCAGATCTTTTCGCAAAATTTCACGATTTGCGTGCAATGTTCAATTCTTGAGAACGTTGACGAGTTGATGTTGATGGTTTTCTCACGCACACTCTCAGCCACAGTTTCAATATTTTCTTGTGTACGCATTGTACAAGCACGCCCATGTCTTGGTGCATCAACTATGAAACCAGTTTCACGAACTTTTTCAATGAACTTGCGTATAATGGGATCTGTTAGTCCTTCTCTGCGACAAAATTTTGTCCGACATTTTCTTTCAATTTCCAATCAATTGACTTTGTTTTGGAAATAAATTTTCAATAAATCCCAACTTTGCTTAAGCGTATATCGATTCATTACGTTCTGTGGAGATAATATACTGAATTTTGTGACAGAATAGAATGACATAAGTATTGCCTGATAACCGAAATAACCGATGTTTCAAATTTAAAGCGATAAATAGCCCACCCGATATTTACTTCAACAAATTGTACTGAATATTAAACTGTAGGATTTTCAGAGGTAGCATTGTGTGGGCTTCCATATGGATTGTGAGGCTTGGAATATGTTGACTTAATATTTTACCTGCCACTGTACAAATTTCTTTAATTTATAGAAACACTGCCAATTGTTTTCATTTCATACTCATATGCAGCAGTGAATAAAAATAGTGTCTTTGAGTTTTTCAAATTCAAAATGAAAGAAAAAACTCCATTGTTTTGAGGGTACTCTACACTGAATACATACATATCTGGTCATTACAACCATTTAGTCAAGATTACGACCTAGCTTCTCATACCGTTTATGTTGTGTATTTTAATTATACAGGAGTGGCGGGACTTGCAGTTTAAAGTCGACTTCGGTCGACAGATCTGTGAGAAACTTTTCATGGCAATTTTATTTACTCTCAGAGTTTTTGCCAGAACTCTGCTGAGAGGAAGTCGCCGAAGAAATATTTTTTCATATTTTCGTTTTGATGTCTGACCTGGGGTTTGAACCGTAGCCTTGCGTCAAATAAGCCAACACTCTATCTACTAGATTACGGCGACTTCTACACTGCATACGTAGGTTACATAAGCAAATCAAATTGGGGAACTTTATTAAGTACTTTCTCCAATTACGATAGTACTATGTCCCGTCCAGCTGATTTTGTTTGCGAGTTAGTCACATACATATTAGCTTCGTGATTACCTTACTTCTGAGCTAAGTATTCTGATGGCGGTGCTAAGTACGTTGAAAGCAGAGCAAAAAAAAAATAAGGACTATACTGTTTTGGGATACCCTGCATTTTATTGGGAACATTATTTACTACTTTCTACAACTACAATAGTGCAGGCTCCTAACCAGTTGATTTAGCCGATCGAGTTAGTTTCACATAAGCTTTGTGTAAACCAGAGATCAGCAATGAATCGTTTTTTACCTACTCCTAAGTGCTCATGAAATTTTGAGTATGAGTGAGTCAACAGTATTGAAATCCAACTACTCTGATTCATTAGTATTCAGTACAACATTGATTTATAAGTACAAATTGCAATGAATATGAGTGCAACGTTGACATCAAACTTATAACATTCGAAATATGTTTGATTCATACGTCTACTCATTCAGATTCATAAATTTAGAAAAATACTTATAATACTCATAAACGAGTCGAAATTTACAGTCTTAGTTGTTGTTGCATTTATAAAGAAAGAAGAAAGAAAAAGCCAAAGACAGCAAGGAGAGCAAACACACAACCTTCTTGTGAGTATTGTAGTGTTCGTACGCGAATCATACTTATTTTGTGATTCGTGTGTACGATGAGTCATGGAGAGTCGAAATCAATAACATCATGCGTATTGTTAAGTATGAGTACCATGAGTATTTCAAACTTTGAATATGAGTAGTATGAGTATGACAGTATGAATGCGTATGAGTATCAAAAATTATATATATGATTCGAATCTACTCATCTTTTTGAATACTCATTGCTGATCTCTGATGTAAACTTTATATGTAAGCTAAGTACTCTGATGCCTGAGCTATGTACTCTGATGGCGCCGCTAAGTACTCTGATGTCTGAGCTATGTACTCTGATGACGGTGTTAAGTACGCTGATGGCTGAGCTATTTACTCTGATGGCGGTGTTAAGTACTCTAATGCTTTAGTGAGGCACTGCGTAGCCCTTGGATGAGACAATTTTAAGGTCTTTGTGTAGGGTATAGAAAACTTTGCAAAAGTCAAACAATAGTACACGTACTTTCCCATACGTAATCCAAATATATAAACAAACAACAACAACAATAAATTTATCAGCGTAAATATAACAAAAAACAATAACATAAACAACAACAACCATAGCAAAAATATATTTTTTTTCTTCGTTTTTTTTAGATGAAAAACTTTTACGCGTTCCAAAAATATAAATGATGGCAGCAATGGCAGCAAAATAAGAACAAAAAAAACAAAAACTTCATATCCATTCTTCCTCTTTCATAAGTTTAAATAACTGGAGTGTATATAAGAAAATAAGTAGACAGTATGGCAACAGCATTTTGAAATATATTTTCATGCACAGGATATTCCACAGATTCTAGTGGAGTCTAAAATTTTCTTTTCTTTTTCATTCTTCTTCTACCAGAGTTTTATTCTTTAAAAAACAGGAAGTGAAAATCTTATTGTAGTTTTTCGTTTCGTTTGTTTTAGAAAAGAGTTTAAAGAAATGTTTTGGAAAAGATTTATAATTTATGAGTGCACAGAATTGCTTACTTTTCTCAGAAAGAAAAGGTAAAAATGGTTACCAAAAGGAGGATTTTATTTTAAAGAATTTTTTAATATTTTTTTAAGCAAAAATATTTTAAATTACATTATAAAACTGGTAGAAAATTGAAATAGAAAGCAATTAAACACAGGAAATTTATAGTTATGAACTACTTTTGCTATTTTATTGCATACATGGACCCATTCAGTATAATTTCTTCAGTTAAACACAATAACATGGGAGAATAATCAGCTGCCACGGTATTAAGAAACAAGAAGAGTGTGTTCATATCTGCAAGATTTCCACTAATGGTAACCAAAATAACTAATCCTCACGTTATGTAGAATATCCTCAGTGCTCCTCAGGAAAACATAATAAAATATTGTTACGTTTTTACCTTTTAAAAACATTTAAAATATGAGCTCGTAAATTGCAAATAAAATAAAACTAAATTTATGCTTAGTTTTAATTAAACTTCTTTGTTATAATACTAAATTCTGTGTGCCATTGTTCACAACTTGATGTAAACAACAACAATTGCTTTCCTCTGTTTATACCCTTTGCATAAACAATAACAATTGCTAAACAATTGTTCGACTGATCTTTGTAACGGAGTTCTTCAAACCACGATTACTCTCTTCAAACACTCTGCGCTCTTCACACAAGACTAACTGAACTTTTACTATCTGCGTCGATTGCTTTGCTTTGGCTTTTATATGGCAAAGTAAACAATCTGATGAATGTTCTTGAAGGCGAATGCTCGAGATCTCTATAAATGTAAACATCGTTGTTTCATTATGGTTGTTTGTGTATTTTGTTTGCATTTATTCTTGTAGCGTTTGTTGTTGTATTTTTGTTTACTTGTTTACCATTTTTATGCTGGCGTTTGTTGTTGTATTTTTGTTTATTTGTTTACCATTTTTATGCTGGTGTTTACTTGTTTACCATTTTTTATGCTGGTGTTTGTTGTTATATTAAGCAGTGTGATAATTTGTAAACAAGTTCATTGCTTTTTTTCTAGCTCTTGTTTATAATTTAAATGTTAAACGATGTAAAAGCAAAACACTAGTATCTAGATTTTTTCCATTTTCATAACAATATTTTGTCAGTTTGAAAGCAAATTCCCAATGTTGCGATGCCAATAACTTTACTATTCTTAACAACTACAACACAATACAATAGTACGACATGTGAGCCCGCAAAAATTGCCTGCTGGAAGACTACAGATAAACACTGCTTCTAAATCATTGTTGGTACACTAACCGGCTTATAAGATTTGTTGCAATTAAAATTTTTTGTAGAAGTGACTTAGTACTGCAAATTCTCAATGACGCGAAAATTCAAGCTCAATCCATTATGCTGGTATGTGGCAAAAAGAGATTATCGAACCGAAGTGGATACACACACTTAGGACAAGTATGGAAAATTGTGTTGTCACTGCGATTCTATTTTCCAAGAACTAAAATCATACAGAGCCTCTGACATCCACTTCAGATGGTTTCTCCTTCTACGAACTATCACAGCAAAAGTACCCAACTGGTGAAAAAGAGTTCTCTTCTCTTTCTCGTCTTTGAGACGAGCCCTTTATAGTGTTATGTACATGATTTCCAGGAAGGCCTTCTATCCAAAATAAGTCGAAGGAAGCGTATCTAATTACATTACTTCAAGGCTAACATCCAACAGCCGCAATGTGTGGGTATCTGATCTCCATTTTTCAAGGATGTGCTAAGTACATATATAATTAATCAAACCTTTAGTCTGGATTACGACCTTGCTTCTCACAGCAGTTATGTTGTGGTTGCTAAATTCATGATTGGCCAGATTGGCTATGTAATGCACTCGATTTCCAGGAAAGCTTCCTATTTAAAATAAGCCGAAAGAAGTGTTTCTCATCATTGACTTCATGGTCAGCTAACTACAGCCACAATGTGGTTTTTCAAGGATGCTAAATGCCCCGTTTAACTTTCCGTGTAGCAAATTGCATTGTATTCTTATTAGGATACCCAAATCTGCTTAAAACTATAAGAGCTTTGCCATCCCCATAGGCTATTGCCCCCCACAGCTGGGAGGGCCTTTGTGGGCATCAGCTTACTGTCTTTTTAGAAATAAACTATCTTCTGACACTAGACAAATTGTCGTTCGTTCAAGTAATTTCGATAGTCAATCTACTATAGTGTCTTGCACATATTGTGGCTTCTATTTCCACTTTATTGCAGTTTCCTTAGTGGCACGTTCGCCACCATGTCCAGATCTTCAAACTTTATGTCACCCAAAAAAATAACGTCTTTTTTTGCAGTGCACAGTGCACGCATAAAAGGTTTAGTGCCGATTCCGTTTATTCAACATCATGGCATCGTCTGCAATGAGCCTCTCCGTAGTCTTCAAGAAGAAGTAGAAAAGACTGCTAAGTTTATAATCATCAACAATAATAATGGGGAGTTGCATTTGACCTTATGTATGAAGACTACTGGAATACTATTTTGTCGACATGGTCGCTTAAGTATTTCAGTCTTAGATTTTGTAAAAGATTTGAATATGTATTGTACGGTGCAGGAGATTTAAACGGTTGAAACCACGCAATTAAACACACAATAATTTCTATTGACATGGTTGTAATGTAATCTCGATATTCCATGTTATATTTAAGGACGGAGGACTTCCTTTCTCGAATAATGTTTTGATAAAAAAAAATAGTAAACAAACGCAACGCGAGAATTTCCAATCTGATCCATGAATCGTCCATTCTTTGCAGCACACTGGGTACAAATAATGCTGTCGTCAAAATCCCTACATAGCATACATGTTACGTTGACAGTTGAAGTATTAGTATCGTAACTTATCCACATCTTAGATTTTTCTATCTGTTACTGAAAGAAAGGTTTACATTCTCTGCGTTCCGTATACCCGGATTTCTGTCCATATTCTGTTTCCCCCGCCCTTTTGATCCATTTTGGAGATGTTATGTATTACTAAAATTTCTAATCTCCCCCTGTAAAGATAATTATTTATACCGATGACCCCAGAAAAAATTCACCCCTAAAAACTTTACGATTCCCAACATTATCATGAATGTTCTTCAGGATGAGCTGTAGCCGCTTTTAGAAACGATGAATATTTTTCCTGAAGGCATATGGTTTTCTAAGTCAATCAATCTACAGAGCAACCTATATAAAATACGATCTGCTTATTTTATTTTTATAATTGCCGTTGTTGCGGCAATTAAGACTTCGAAGACTTTCAATAGATTTGAATATCGACACATTGCCGAGGCTTTTATAATTTGAAAGAAAATTGCTCACAATTCTTTGAGAAGTGTAATGGAACTTAAAAATACCTGAAGGCAATGTGACGCCTGTTGGAACACTGATATGCTATTAACAATTTGGCTACTGATCGCTGTTTGTAAGATCTGTAAGTCTTATTGTCTAATCAGGTCTAAAAATGACAACAATTCTTGACAATGTCTAATGTCCAACTATTGGTCGGTCAAACGAAAGACTAAACTTTTGTTTTTATAGGCAAATGTAAGAGTAAAAATTGAAAAGTTTTCAAAATCTTCTCCATGATTGTTGTCCCTAAAATACCTTCAATATCATATTCTGTAACATAAAACCCTTACCCACTATTGCTCTTCAAAATATAAAAATAAAATCATCTCAAATTGACCAAAAATCTCATGTTCAAACACAATTAATTCCTTTTTTTTTAAGTTCTTGCTGAGGATAACATGCTCAACTCATTCTTTAAATTCTTCCTTTTAGTTTTTATTCATTGCTCTACTGGAATACCATAAAATTCATTCATGATTGCAGTTGTATTGCAGTTAGAAAACCCAAAGTTTGTTTTTCATTTACTAACTGGATTGACTGACCTGACTACCAGCATCCTGTTGCTGTTTAGCAAATTTAAATATTTATTGTATTTCAGTTTGCTTCATTTTCCTCCTTCTTTTCATTCCCCTGTTCTTTTTTTCTTTCTTTTTCTCTTCGTAGCCAACTTAATTAAATTCTTCTCACTTCGAAACTATGCTGCTGTGCACATGCATTTACTTCATTATACTGAATAGATAAACAAAAACAAAACCATGAAAAAAACGGGTAAAAAACAAACAGAAAGACACAGAAGGGAGTTATAGTCGGTCAAGACCGAGTAATCAAGGCATACAACACAATTAGCTTTGAATTGTGGACCTAAGAAGTGTATTTCTTTCGATGAACTGTTACGATAAAAATATACATTTTTACCTTCATTTTATACCATCCAACCATGCCTGACAAAGTTATCTTCATTATCGAAATCCTAGGCAATACAAAAAATTTTCCAAATATCCAAAAGGCTTTAAAAAAAGGAGTATAACATTTTTTGTAATCCATACCCTGCGTCATATTTGTATAGAATGCAAAGAAATGCTCTGTGATAACCCACTAGTCATTAAGAGCTTCCTATCTTTAAATACATCGTTATTTATATACGTTTGAAAGACCTCTTCATGCAATTAAGTGAGCAACGTACATACATACATAATAGGTCATTACAACCCTTCCGTCATAGATTCTCACACCACCAGAAGTCGCCGTAGTCTAGTAGGTAGTGTGTTGGCTTATTAGACGTAAAACCCAGGGTTGGAGCCCCAGGCCAGACATCAAGACAAAATACAAAAAGTATTTCTTCGGCGACTTCCTCTCAGCAGATTTCTAGCAAAAACTAAATAAAATTGCAATGAAAAAGTTTCTCAAAAATCTGTCGTTCGGAGTTAACTTTAAACTGTAGGTCCCCACTACTCATGTATAAAATTAACACACACAACATAAGTGGTGTGGGAAACTAAGACGTTGTACAATGGTCAATTCGACCCCCGAGTACTGTACTTGTCTTAATTGACAAGTGCACGTCCTCTAACCTAACCTAGCCTTCTCACACCACTACAGTTTAAAGTCGACTCCGAACGACAGATTTTTTGTGAAACTTTTCATGGAAATTTTATTTACTTACAGAGTTCTTGACAGAAATCTGCTGAGAGGAAATCGTCGAGGAAATATTTTTCATATTTTCGTTTTGATGTCTGGCCTGGGGTTTGAGCCGTGGCCTTACGTCTAATAAGCCAACACACTACCTATTAGACTACAGCGACGTTAGATCGTTCAAATATACGAGTCAGCTTCTCTATGTAGAGCGAGCGCATTCGAAATGTCCACTTTTCCTTGACTCAGACGCATTAATCACACTGAATTTGTCTGATGGCATGTATTACACTGGCTTTGGCTATGGCTATGGTTTGTGGCTTACATATTCGCATACACCCGTGACTTGAGAAAACCCCACACTAAAAACTCTTACAAAGCCAAATTGCTCAAACTCGGTGACCATGTGAGATGATCGCTCCAGCATTCTGCCAATGCGGCTTGAGTTGTGTAATAAGTAACGCCGACCTACTGATACCACACGCTGTTGGTCCGCACATCTTCCAACTTAGGCCAAAACAAATTAGTTTTAGAGCTCGCTGTTGGCAATGTTGTCCAGGTCAACATCATTCCCAAAGAAATATGAAGCTGCCACGGTAAATATTGAATTTTTCGATATGTATTGGACGATCATGAATCTCATGTGAATTATTATTGCTCCCAATTCGTCAGTTTTATTTGTTCACGTTTCCATTCATCTAGAAATAAGCTTCATCGCTAGAAACGATTTTTCTATGGGAAACAATTATTTTTAAAGAAAATTTTTGTACACTTGAAAACTAAATTTCAAAAGTTTTTCATGTAAGAGTGCTGTAAGGAAAAATTTAGGCAGGAATGTAGTTTTTATATGAAAAATGTCTTTTTTTGGATGATCATGTGGTTTGAACAGGACGATGCTAAATGCCCTACATCTCGTGCCATATTAAAAGCACTGCGCGTGCGTTTTGAGGGTAAATCTAGATCGCGTGGAGTTGAGGTAAACAGACTACCGAGATCGTACGGTTTAAGGACGTTAGAATGTTCTTGTGGGGTTGTCTTAAGCCTCTGGGTATAAGCAGGTAAGCAGTAAACCATAACGGTCGTCAATGCCGAGATAATACAAACCATCGATTATATTCAGCTTAATTTGTGGGCAAGAGTTTAGGAAAATTTGACATTTGGAACCCGTTGCATTCCAAGAAGCTATGGCGGATTTTTTAACGATGTTATGTTCCACATTCAGTGGCATACTGAGTGGTACACTCAGTGGTACAATCAGTGGTACACTCAGTGGTACAATCAGTGGTACACTCAGTGGTACACTCAGTGGTACACTCAGTGGTACACTCAGTGGTACAATCAGTGGTACACTCAGTGGTGAACTCAGTGGTACACTCAGTGGTACACTCAGTGGCACACTCAATGGTACACTCAGTGGTACACTCAGTGGTACACTCAGTGGTACAGTCAGTGGTACACTCAGTGGTACACCCAGTAGTACACTCAGTGATACACTCAGTGGTAAACCCAGTGGTACAGTCGTGTCATCAATAATTTCCATCGTATCTGACGAACACTTAACTCACTTACTTATTTAATTGGTCATTACAACCCTCTAGTCAGGACTACAACCTAATTTCTTACACCACCCGTGTTGTTTGTCTTAATTTACAGTTTAAAGTCGACTCCGAATGATGGATTTTAGAGAAACTTTTCATGACAATCTTTCAGAGTTTTTTCCAGAAGTCTGCTGAGAGGAAGTCGGGACAGAAATATTTTTTTATGTTTTAATTTTTTTTTTTTTGAGGTATATGAGCTGGGGTTTGAACCACGGCCTCAAATCTAATAATCCAACAGAATGCCTGCTAGACTACGATGACTTCAATGTATACATACATAACATAATTGGTCATTACAACCCTTTAGTCAGGACTACGACCTAGTTTCTCATACCTCTTATGTTGTGTTCGTTAATTTTTATACATGATGGCGGGACCTACAGTTTAAAGTCAACTCCGAACGACAGATTTTTGAGAAACTTTTCATGGCAATTTTATTTATTCTCAGAGTTTTTGCCAGAAATCTGCTGAGAGGAAGTCGACAAAGAAATATTTTTTTCTTACTTCGTTTTATTTGAAATGTCTGGAATGGGGTTTGAACTACGGCCTCACATCTAATAATTCAACGCGGTACTTTCTAGGCTACGGTGACTTCAATGTATACACTACCTCTCAAACTAATGACCGCTTTACTATCAGTACACAGGCGTGTATATACACTCGTTTTGGGCTTGAATCACGGCCTCACGTCTAATAAGCTGATAGGAGAATAAGGCGGGATGCGCTGTGGCCACTTTAAATTGCCTAATTTAGATTGAAGACGATCCAGTGGCAGTTTAAGATCTATCACCGCACCTTGAAAGGCACATTATTTGGAACGATGAAAATCACTTGTTTCGCATTCAGTTGCAGCATCCTGTTGCCACTCGGTATGCCTTATCATAAACCTATTTAACGCTGAGTTTGAAGAGCAATTGAAGTCGTCATAGTAGGTAGTGTGTTGGCTTACTAGACGTAAGGCCACGCTTCAAACTCCAAATCAGACATCTCGATCTAGTCGAAATATAAAAAAATATTTCTTCGGTGACTTCCTCTCAGCAGATTTCAGCCAAAACTCTGAAAGTAAATAAAATTGCCATGAAAAGTTTCGCTGTTCGGAGTTGACTTGAAACTGTAGGTCCCACCACTCATGTATAAAATTAAAACACGCAACATACATAAGTGGTGTGAGAAACTAGGTTGTAATCCTGACTGAAGACATGTATGCATGTATGTATGAAGAGCAATTAGTCTTGTGTTTTAAAGCAAAATCGTATAATTTTACGCCAATAGATCATATTTTATGAAAATTTTTGTTCCTTTTTTGCCTTTGATTTTGGGGATTAAGAAATTATCCTTGTTCTCAAAAATTCTACAGTAAAATTTAATACATTTGTTTTAATTTAAACCCTCTTTTCTTTTCGTTTACAGGTCATATAAAACAAAAGTAAGTACAGAACAATAATACATTTGACTTGTCTTGTCTTGGAGTCATATTTTATGGACTCCAAGAACGGTAAAAAATCTCTCAGTCCACAGGATTATTGAGTTTTTACGATGTTGGAAGCCTCTGAATGATCCTTAAATGCTTTGAAGTAAATAGGCCTGCTATTAAAAATATGCAAGGCCTACAAACAAAATAAAATTTTAATATTCTTTTAATTGTTTATAACCCGTTATAAGGGACCTGTTTTAAATGTCATTAAAAGCAACATTTTATTTCCATTTGAAAACGTTAACTTTTATTCTGTTTTCTTTTTTTTTAATTTTAAAAACCCTGACCCTAAGTTCAAATACTATGCGGAAAAATACAGCAATCCGCCCTCTAAACACTTCACTGAACTTTAATGAAATTCTTCATCGTTTCCCTTCCATTCCTTTTTTTTATTAAATTTTGCTAAAGTTTAGCTCACGTTTGTTTTCGGCATTTCACTGTAATTAAGAAAAGAAAATTTGTAGACTTTAAATGGCATTAAACACCACTCCCTTACCTTTTATGGCATGCAGTGTAATGCGTGAATGTTTTTAACAGTTTATTTTGACCAAAAATTGTTCACTGAATAGAACCGACAAAGAAGAACAAATAAAAGGTAAAATATTCTGCTATGCTAGGCCACTTTTTACAACTACAACAACAACTAAAAGAACAACAGCAGCAGTTACATACCAAAACAAAACAAAAAGAAAATCAAAAAGTTAAGAGCCCACATAGAATTTCATTTCAGACTCCCTTAAGAAGTCATTTAGTCACAGTACAGTACCAAACATTTTCCTTTTGTTAAATGCCTTTCTTCTCCCTCTCTCTCATTTCCATTTATATTTCCATTTCCATTTTTCTTCTTTTACCTCCTTTGCCTTTAATTTGTTATTGTTTCCATTGTTTTATTGTTGCTTTTATTTCGTTTTGTCCCGCCACTCTATTTCCAACTCTATTGCGGAAGAAAAACCTCAAAAGTGTTTCCCACTCAAACAAACAACTGAAGTGTGTGTTTCAGTTTCTTTCTTTTTTTTCTATTCTTTAGTAGTGGAGTAATGTATGTAGAGAGTTCGAGTACTCGGTCTTTGCTGTTGTTGTACACTCTCCTTTAAGGTTAAGAAGCATTCTTAGCAGACATTCTTAGGTTCACTGGAGAGGACAACACATATGGAGGTTTTTGTTCTTCTCTTTGTCTTGAGAAAGATTTGTTTCTTTGTACTTTTCATATAAGGTATAGTAAAAAGAAATCCATTGTTATTGCTTAGAATTCAGCATTCAATTTGATTAGAATCGATACATTCAAGTCAAATAGGATCACTTTTAACCATTAATCCTCTCTTAAAAAACGCGGGGAAAATTGATTTTCCTTTGATTCTATAGGACAGAAATAGCGGTCAGTTCGAACCTATAAAGTTATCCAAACTAAGCTTTTGGAGATGCAGTCAATTCCGTCAAACCCACAACCAAATCTTTCTAATCAGCACACGATTTCTTTACATTTATTATTCCACTGGGGAGCCTACGGCTTAAAAAAGCTTTACCAGTTAACTATTGGCCAAGAAGGTTTTTTTGGTTTCAGTTTATTTAAAACACAGCATTTTGTAGTTCTACGTGTTTTTCCCTCGGTAAAGTCCAGTCAAGTGGTGCCCTGCAGTTACTTCCATACTGACAAGGAGCTTGACTGATTCATCTTCATTTCCGTCTATAAATTTGCCCACGAAAATGCGCCTAATTTTGTATCATGGCTGGCTAGAGTGTGGGCAAGAGAAAATATTATATTTGTTAACAAATACTTAAAAAATACAAAATACTCTACGCAATTTTCCTTTGGCATTGTAATCAAACGGTGCCCTACAGATGCTCTCATACTTCATTTCTTTCTAAAAGTTTTCACATAAAATGGTGCCTCGTTTCAGATTGTGGCTGGCTAGACTATGGGAAAGAGAACCCACTGATATTTATTAACAAATACTTGTCATTTCTGTATCAAGTTGGTATTTGTTAACAGAGTTGCACTGCCAAATAGGAAGTTTCTAATTTGTATCCTCTATCGAATGGCTTGAATTTCTCATTATAAGCTTGAGTCCCATCGCTAGCTGCAGCTAGAATAACAAAATAGCAAACACTTCTCCCCCATTTAATTGTTTAGCCTTTAATCGCATTTCTTAAACCTTCCTAATTTTCCTGCCTAAATGACTTGCACGTTAGTGAGATTATTGCCAACGAGGAAGATATCGCTCGTATAACACAAATCATCAAACTATGTGCTAAGCCTTCAAATTATTCTTCTATTAAGAAAGGGAAGCTACTTTGCTCGTAATTTCCGCAAGTGTAACAGCACATAATAGAGGAGAAAACCAACAAGCCTGACTATCAGCCTTTATTTTTCTTTTATGGAATGCTATCTCATCCATTGTCACTATGTATTCCATCAAACACAGCTTATTTGATGGTCAAACTATATGTTTTCCATTTTTAAGTGATGCCAGATATAGTTTCCTTGAAAATTTTCATTAGCAAAACGCACTTGTCTATTACTGTTCGAAGATAGCTGCAGTGTGTGATGCACATTTTGAATGCACAATAACTGCATATTGAAATCAGTCGGTTCCAAAAGGAAGAAATAACCAGACTGTTTATCAGAGCCTATTACATACATAATTGGTGATTACAACACTTTAGTCATTACAATCCTTCATCCAGGGTTATGACTACAACTTATATTTTTTGCTACCCTCTCCAATAGCATGCTGCTGCTTTAAAGACACTTCCCGCAGTATTCTTTCTGAGTATTATTCTGAGAATAAATAAAAATTTCCATTAAAAGTTTCCACAAAAAAATGTGTCATTCGGAGTCGACTTTAAACTGAAGATCCCACCACATATGAACACACACAAGTGGTGTGAGAAGTTACAATGACCAATTATGTATGTATGTGTGTAATAGTATGACATTTTCACAAACAATCATGAGATGTGTGGCGAGTTGCACCATCCTGTTGAAATCAAACATCGTTCCAATACCAAGACCGGATACAAAAGATCGGTTATCATTGTGCGATAGATATCTCCATTGACCGTAATGGTCGAGCCGTCCTCATTTCCAAAGAAATATGGGTAAATGATGCCTCTGATCCACAATCCGCTGCAAGCAGTCATTCATGTGGGTTTTCTGAGTCCCAAATACAGAAATTTTGCTTATTAACGTACTCACCACGATGAAAATGATCTGCATCCCAAAAGATGTTTTTTTTTTGTTTGGCAAAATTGACATCATCGTGCAGTTTATCGTTGCCCCATCTAGCGAAGCGAAAACAATGCGGATAGTCATGTGGTTTCAACTCTTGAACCAATTGAACTTTGTAAGATTTCAGAGAGAGATCTTTCCGCAAAATTCAATTCTTGACGACGATGACGTGTTGATGTTTATGAATTTTCAAGCACACTTTCAGCCACAGCGTCGATATTGTCGGGTGTACACACTGTACGAGCACGCTTACGTTTTGGCGTTTCAACAATGAAACCAGTTTCACGAACTTTTGCAATGAACTTGCGTATACCAGGCACTGTTGGTCCTTCTTTGCGACCAAATTTGGTACGACATTTTCGTGCAATTTCCGACCAATTGTTTTTGTTTTGGAAATAAATTTCCAATAAATCCTAACGTTGCCCAAGCGTAGGTTAGGTTAGGTTAGGTTAGAGGACGTGTACTTGTCAATTAAGACAAGTACAGCACCCGGAGTTCGAATTGTCCCATTGTACAACGTCCTAGTTTCTCACACTACTTACGTTGTGTGTGTTAATTTTATACATGAGTGGTGGGACCTACAGTTTAAAGTCGACTCCGAACCACAGATTTTTGAGGAACTTTTTTATGGCAATTTTATTTACTCTCAGAGTTTTTGCCAGAAATCTGCTGAGAGGAAGTCACTGAAGAAATACTGTTTGTATTTTGTGTTGATATCTGGCCTGGGGCTCGAACCCTGACTTTACGTCTAATAAGCCAACACACTACCTACTAGACAAGGGCGGTGATATAGGTATTGCCAGATTCGAAATAATCGATGGTTCATCAATGACAAAAGAACTCTGCTATGTGCTCACCGCTTAGTTCTTCATAACAACGCCAGATGATAAGATTTAAGATTAAAATTTTTATCCTTTAATTGAATCCTTCTTAGAAAGTGTTATCTTTTGTTTGTTAACAAATAAAACTTATACGCTTAATTCCCATTTAACCACAAGTCAATTGTTTTCACTCAAATCAAACTTCAAATTTTTTTTTATTTCACTTTTAAGTTTCAAATCAATTTCTGCGTATGTGTAAATTTCAAATTCCCTTTCTTTTCTTCTGTCATTTTATTTGCCTTGTCAACTGAAAGCGTTACTTAAATATTAGAAAACATTTCTTCTTCTGCTTCTTCCTTTTTCTTTTAAACTTTTCTTTATACAAAAACGAGAGGAAAATAAACTGACTTACAAAACAAATACTTGCCAAGGAAGAGCAGAAAAAGTACAGGAGTAGAGACAGACTCGACAATGACTTTTTAATAAAAAACCGAATTCAATTGTCAACAAAATGAAATGAAAAAATCATTTAAAGAGGGGGAGAAAACTTTACTTTGTTGACAATTGCAGGTTTTCTTGTCACTTTTCTCTTGCCACACTTCTTATCATCATCGTCACTTGTTTACGATGCTGCATGTGGCATATGTGATGCTAAATGTGATACAACAGCACAAACACCCCACCACCACACGTATTCAGTCTTCAATAGAAAATTATTTTTCATTTTCATTCGTTTTCTTTTTTCTCGCTCACACACACACATACATTTAAAGAGGAAAGTACAAAATGAATGGAAAGTAAGGAAATAAAATGAAATGCTTAAAAATGTTGTTGTTGAAAAGTGGTCGTGGCATGTGAGTTGTGAGAGTGTTGTCTTTGCCCGCTGCTGCTGTTGATGTTGATGATGGTAGCGATGACGATGGTGATATGGTGATGGTGTTGACGATGATGATAAACATCGGCCATGTCAAACTGATACAGCTGCCAGAAGTTCCACTAATATGTCACCTTGTCGCATTTGACAGCACAGTGCGTACTCGCGCAACAAGAACAACAAGAAATACAGCCAAACAGTGTTAAAACAACAGAAACATTTTAAAAAACGGGAAAAACGGGGAAATAAAAGAAACAAGATACGAGGGCCATATCAGAAATTATGATAAAGACAGTTTAAGAGAAAAGAGAAGTAAGTCACTGCCTTGGGAATATACGTCTGCCATGAAAGACAAGAAGGATCACCCTCTACTGGATCCCGGGTCATCTGGAAGTTTGCGGCAATGAGCAGGCTTCCATATCACTTGTAGGACCTGAAACTTTCAGTGAAATGTGTACACATGTTTGAAGGGGTATACTCAGATAAAAGGCAAACAAATGCAGGCGAATATACTTCTTAAACCAAAGGGGTTCAAGGCAATCTAAACTTTTGTTGGGTAATTGCAATAGGAGGATCAGATTTGGGTCATGTTTCGGACTACCCAGAGATAACCTGAGGTCAGACTTTTTCACAGGGCACTGTAAATTAAAGCACTCGTGCTAAGAATGGAAATCGCCAAGATGATGTATCATCAGAAAACATATTTCGAATCCATTCTGAATTAATGCATACTAGGAGCAAAAATTTGTGGGGTCATTAGACACTGGGCACTGTTGATGCCGTGTAGCATCCTGAAGGCAGAGCAATAGGATAAGAGCAAACGTTATAGGCAAACTCTATACGTCGCCGCAGTCTAGTAGGCAGTGTGTTGGCTTATTAGACGTAAGGCCACGGTTCAAACCCCAGACGTCAAAACGAAATATGAAAAAATATTTCTTCGGCGACTGCCCCTCAGCGGATTTGTGGCAAAAACCCTGAAAGCAAACAAAATTGCCTGGAAAAGATTCTCAAAAATCTGTCATTCGGGGTCGACGTTAAACTGTAAGTCCCGCCACTCATGTATAAAATTAACGCACACAACATGAGTGGTGTGAGAAGCTAGGCTGTAATACTGACTGAAGGGTTGTAATGGCCAATTATGTATGTATGTGTTAAGAATGGAAATCGCCTCGCAACCAATATGTACAATCCGTTGTGATGGAAAAGAATCATCAGGACACATACTTTAAAGCCATTCGGAGTTAATGCATCTCAGGAAGGAAAACTTGTGTGCACATTCGACGCAGGCCAGCGAATTGTCCTTGTTGGTAGCGAGTAGCATCTTGAAGTTTTTCAGAGCGATAGCATAAAAACAGATGTTAATGGCCGGCCTGTTCTATACACAATCGCCTTAGTCTAGCAGTAGTTTAGTCGCATTAGACGGAAGCCATAGTTCAATCCTCAGGTCAGATATGAAAACGAAAATATGAAAAAATATTTCTTCGCCGACTGCGCCTCAGCAGATTTGTGGCAAAAACTCTGAGAGTAAATAAAATTGTCATAAAAAGTTTCTCAAAAATCTGTCTTTCAAAGTCGACTTTAAACTGTAGGTCCCGCCACTTCGTAATGATCAATTATGTACGTATGTCTGTCTATGCACATTCAGAGTAGTACATTGGCATACTTACACCTAGGAAAAGTTCTTTGGAAATTCTGGCCACATTCAATCTGCATTGAATCTCTGAGACTGTCCAGTTAAAATAAAGATTATGTAGGCCATAGAAGCAATAAATTTGCCATATGCTCAGACGTCCATCGGTTGAAATTACTAGACAGTTAAACTAGCGCTGTCAACGAAGACCCCATAACACCTACCGTTTATCAAAGTGAGCAACTTAGGCAGTCGACCAATATAGAGATTCACGCCCGAAACGGTGAAGTAAATGTACAAACTGATTGCCACATAAAGGGGTATGCACTGATGGCATTACAAAAGTGCTGTACTGCTGTGCGCAGTATGAAAGACAAGTTTACGTAGAATAAGACAAAACCAGCATCGTGAAGAAGATTGAATGGAAATATTTATTTATTTTATTACAATATAAATACAAATTATATTTAAATTATATGCGAGTGGAGAAACTTGACCATATGCTCGGTGTAGTGTCACAACCCAGAGTCTCTGGTGGGAATCGAACCCACGACCCTCACGCTAATAGTCTAGCACACTAACCACTAGACTACCAGGGAAATATGTTGAATGAAAAAAGAGTTTACCAGACAAGTCAAAGTTTCTGGTTATCAAGCAGCAATTGGAAATGAGGAATCACAGAACATAAACCTAAGGACCTTAATGCCTTAAAGTGCTTTGAAAACTAGGCAATGAAAGTAAGCGGAAAAACCAAATATACTTTTTAAGAATGATGATAAAGAAATTGAAATGAAAATTTCAAGCATTCTGCAGAGAAATTCGGACAAAAGGAAAGTTTTGAATATATTTCACCGACTTAAGGTCTTACTACACACTTACCTTGAACTGATGTCAGACTTTTTATGCCTTAGGCTCTATACCAAATACAACTCATCTCAGAGCAATGAACTTGAAGAAGCTAAGAAAGTGAGAACATGATACATGCTTTCCATAGACTTTCCCTTAAAGTTGAGCCCAAAACTAACCGATTTGACGGTTTAGGAGTAACTGTATATAGGCATGACACAAACTAGCCTCTCCGCAAATTTGAATTGCTTTAACACTTGACACTTAACACTCTACTGAACAAATTTAAGACGTTTCACATCGCTGAGTAGTTTAAGAACATCTGAATAAGTAGGAGAGATATCTTCTGTTGACAATGGCTAAAGTATTGGGACACAGGAGTGGTGGAAGATATTTAATTCTCCAATTGAGTGCCATGAACAGATCATCTGATCTATCGACGGCTGTCATTAACCCATTCGCTGCCAAGCCTAAATTATATGAAGTCATATAATATAGGGAAACAAAGTTCCCTTAATTATCTTGATGCTATTCCTCCCACAAACCAAAGGAAAAACTCAACTCGCAAATGTAGAGTTTGTGAAACGAAAAGCATTCGAAAGGAGACTCGATATTACTGTCCGAGCTGTCCTGATAGACCTCCATTATGTATTGGACTTTGTTACAAATCCTATCATGAAGATAAGGTATTATAAGTGATTTAGTTGCTAAAAAATGTTGTTATAAATACACGATGAAGTTGATTTTTGCGTGAAAGATCATTCTCTATAAGAAATATTTACATATTTATATTATGTTTGTAGCAAAAATAAATTTGCTAAAAGCCTGCATGTTTTAATATATTTAAAGTAGGACGAGTATACTCGTCTTGGCAGTGCGGAATGCCCTGTCAAAGACGAGTATATTCGTCATTGGCAGCGAATGGGTTAAACGACTCAATGAGTTTACAAGCATTGTGTATCGGTCCCAACAGTATCAAACTCTAATATTTAGTCAGCTTTGTAGTCTAGTAGTTAGTATGTTGGCTTATTAGACGTAAGACCGCGGTTCAAATCCCAGTTTAGACATCTCCAAAAAACGAGATGTGAATAAATATCTCTGCGGAGACATCCTCTCAGTAGATTTCTGGCAAAAAGTTTGAGAGCAAATATAATTGTTATGAAAAGTTTCTCAAAAATCTGTCGTTCGTTCAGAATCGACTTTAAACTGTAGGTCCTGACTGAAGCATTGTAATGACCAATTATGTATGGATGTATGTATGTGTTTAGTCAGCTTTATTCGAAGATGATTTCATAAAAGCTTTATTAACTTAAGAACATGCGAAATGCTATTGTAACGTGAGATATTTAACATAACTGGCCAGTTCTCCTATAATTTTTTAACAGACTGCGTGTATCCAGTATGAAACAATTTTTTTTTCGTTTTTTATATCACTTACTCTGTCTAACTTTCTTTATGAGCCTCTCTCACACTTTTTTTTTCTTTCAGTTTTGAACTTGTTTTCAAAAATGTTCCTTAAAATGTTCTTGTTTTTCCAGTCATTTCGCGCAACAGCATTTGTCATGTGATGGATGAACTCAAAAATAAAAAAGAAATGTTTCACTTCATTTGTTCTACATGTGACACAAAAATTTGTTCAACTTCCAGAGAGAGAAAGAAAGAGAGAGAGAGAGAGACAGTTTAAAATTGTATAGAATTTAAGTTGATTAATTTGCACTTCATCATTACAGAAAATAAGCAACAAAAAAAGAAGAAATTAATTATAAGTTACCTGGGGTGTAAGATCTCCCCGGAAAAAAGGAAAAAGTTTTTGTTTACAAAAATATTCAAATATTTACACAAATTAGTCTTCCCTTAGTACTACGGCCATACGATGTATTGTACTATTTTCAAATTTTATAAACACTCTCCATAATGTCTCCCCCAATCCTATTGCTCTGACAAATATCAAGATGCTACACGGTGTCAACAATGAGAATTCTTCTCCTAGCACCTGATATGCACCTATGTGTTTCTTCCTGGTATGTATAAATGCCCCACAGATTCCAAAAATGTTTTTCGATGGTTCATTCTAATCGTCCCAGATTTTTCTTGTTAGACCCGAGACTACTTCCATTCGGAATAATTGTAACCTGAGTCTACAGTACCCTATTCAACGACCTTTCGACTATAAACTTTTGATTATTCCCGGATAGTCCGATTCGTAACTGGGATCCCCTGTTACTATAATTTCCCCAAAAAACAAAGCTTTGATTGCCTCAAACCCATTTGGTTTCAGAAGAATCATCATACCCTTCCAACGCAACCAATTCAGTTGGCACAGACAGTCTCATATTATCTTTCACTTAAATTTATAAAAGCTAAGCGGTCGGTAAGCAGACAGTCAGATAGTAGGCTCCTGTTCGAGCAGAATTGAGCGCATCTTTCTATAACATAGACTTCCACTTAGGAGATATCCGCCAGTTTCCCCATGGGTTAGAAAAATATCGTCCCGGCAGCAAAAAACTTTTGCTTCTGCGTAAAGATTCATTATGGACCCATCCATATTTTTAAAGAGTATGTAGCTTCCATACTGCACCACCTGGACTGAGACCCTACCCATACGATTCAGACAATCCCTTACTATCTTCGATTTAACCTTATAAGAGGCGAGTACTCGATTAGCAGCTTGACTGTCATAGTTAGATTGACTACATCTTCCATGACATCGACTTCAGTTTAGAAGATATCCGAGTGTTTAACCGTGGGCTCGGAGTATTTAATTCTGAAAATTCTGAAACTTTGCTGCTATTCGAGGATCCATTCTGGAGCCATCTGTATACCACATAATACATACACACATAATTGGTCATTACAACCCTACAGTTAGGATTACAAACTAGCTTCTCACGCCACTTGTGTATGTGTTTGTTAATTATATCACATAATAGTCCTTCTTTTGAGGGAGTGTACGGCTTACAGGTTACTCCATTCATATTAGTGATTAAGTCATAAATCATGGAGAAGCATTTTCAAAATCTTAAAGTCTACTGTATCTGTCCAGAAGACAATTAAGGAGAGAACTGTGAGCCAATCGATTTCTCAATGCCCTAATGAATTACAAGTTAGAAAAGTTTTCCATCAATCTTTACTACCATGTGCAGCAGACTTTAATCCAACAGAATCTACAGTGCCGCTGTAGGACAGGTTCCCATCGCTATTGTTATGCTAAGACATGCTAGTCTCTGGATATTGTTCATCTGTAATCATTTGAATTTGTCAAATTTGTTCTGTCTGCCAAGGCAATTGGAACTACTGATCTGACCATAATGGTACACTTTCGGTATAAAATTTCTGGGTTGCATCAACAGAAGTTACCTGCAAGCCTTCTACATGTCATTTTTGCAAGTCAGGCCTTTTCTGAGATGCTCTTTATATCAGCCCTCCATGTCACTTTTCTATCCAGTGTTATTTATAAATATTTTGCCTTCATTTTCTGTGATATTACCTCACCCAAGAGTCGAATATTCTTTTCTTTAGGAAATGTTCTTCTTCTTGTAAATGATGCTATTGTGGTATTGATTGGATTTATCCTCAGACCCATTCTGATCTACCAATGACTTATAATCTCAAGACCTCAAGATGTTCTGCGCCAACTTCAAATTTTCCTTTAGCTACCAAGAGCCTCCATCTAAGTTTGTCGCGTAATCTGGATACGTAAGTAAATACTGTCGCCTAATCTGGATACGTCAATGAATACTGTCGCTTGAATACTGAATAGTTTGTCGCGTAATCTGGATACGTCATTGAATACTGTCGCTTGAATATTGAATAGTTCGTCGCGTAATCTGGATGCGTCAGCGAATACTGTCGCTTGAATAGATTTTCACATAAACTGGATACGTCAGTGAATACTGTCGCTTGAATACTGAATAGTTTGTCGCGTAATCTGGATAATTCATTGAATACTGACGCTTGAATACTGAATAGTTTGTAGCGCAATCTGGATACGTCAGTAAATACTGTCGCTTCAGTACTGAATGGTTTGTCGCGTAATCTGGAAACGTCAACGAATACTGCCGCTTAAATAGTTTATCGCGTAATCTGGATACGCCAATAAATACTGTCGCTTGAATACTGAATAAATTGTCGCGTAATCTGGATACGTCACTGAATACTGACGCTTGAATACTGAATAGTTTGCCGTATAATCTGGATACGTCAGTAAATACTGTCGCTTCAATACTGAATGGTCTGTCGCGTAATCTGAATGAGTCATTGAATACTGTCGCTTGAATAGATTGTCGCGTAAGCCGGATACGTCAGTGAATACTGTCGCTTGAATACTGAATAGTTTGCCACGTTATCTGAATACGTCAGTGAATACTGTCCCGTGATTAGTACATAATTTGTCACGTAATCTGGTTACGTCAGTGAATACTACGATAATGTTCTCTGGAAGATGTACACCAATATGGTAATAGGATCTGTGGTGTATTCTGGGTGTTAAACCAAAACTGAAGTGGATTGAGGTATCAAGGAATCAATGGGTATACATACATAATTGGTCATTACAGACCTTCAATCAGGATTATGGAGTGTGTGTTAATTTTATACATTAGTGACGGAACCTAGTTTAAAGTCGACCTTCATGCGACAGACTTATTGAGGAACATTTTCATGGCAATTTTTTATTTGCTCTTAGAGTTTTTGCTAGAAATCTGTGGAGAGGAAGTCACCGAAGAAATATATTTTTTTTCATTTTTTCGTTTTAATGTCTTGAACTTTGGTCTTACGTCTAATAAGCCAACACACTAACAACTAGATCTACTACTGCCGAGATCAAATATTCCCATTGCATTATCATAGTTTTTATACGTACGCTTCTAGTCACCCTCAATTTTACTGCCGGGTTCGAAGCCTGGTAAAGAATAGCAAACGTTTTCTCAGATGACGTAGACCCAAGAGAGCTTCTGTTAACATTATGGTCACATACATATATACGCCCTAGTTTTTCACACCACTTATGTTGTGTGTGTTAATTTTATACATGAGTACCGGGACCTACAGTTTAAAGTCGACTCCGAACGACAGATTTTTGAGAATCTTTTCATGGCAATTTTCATTTACTCTCAGAGTTTTTGCCAGAAATCTGCTGAGAGGAAGTCGCCGAAGAAATACTTTTAGTATTTTTGTCTTGATCTCTGGCCTTGGGCTCGAACCCTGGCTTTACGTCTAATAAGCCAACGCACTACCTACTAGACTACGGCGAGTCACCATCCTTATAATACCCGTACATCGGTGCTGATGCTATATTTTCATCCATCGAAGCCAAAATAAATGCGGGAACAGTTTTGATTGTTTTTATTTGTTACAAGTATTACAAGAAACTTAATATACCCACTGTTTTCTAATAAGTTTCCCAATGTTTTTCTTTAATTTACAATTCCCTTCAAAAGCCAATCATGTTGTGTAACAAGTCCCGTACAATCTGCCAAAAATTACGAACAATCTAGATGAGTATAGAGAAGCAGAACGAGAAGAAAGACAAAAAAAATGTTCATTCTTAAAATTTCCTCCCGTTTCATTATTCTTTTTGACAGTTGTCATGACAGTAATTGTTTTAAATGTATCATTTCATTTCATTTCTTTCTCCAATTGCTCAAATGCCTTCTCCACCAGCCCACCACCACCACCACCATCACCTGTAAATGCCAGTAATTTTTCAAAGAAGTTTTTCTGTGTGTTTATTTTCTTACATTTCAATTCTTTTTGTTTCGGTTTCTGTTTTTCTTCCGTATTTATTTATTTTATTTTATTTCATTTCATTTTATTTAACTTTTTGTTGCCTTAAATGTTGTTGTTTTTTTAACTTTTTTTCTTCAGTCTGCACCCATGGCATTGTTTGCACTCGTCTATCCAGCCCCAACCGTATACACACAGTTATTGTGAGTTCCATGGTGTATGTGAACGGAGCTTACAGGCACGCAGCCATTAACTTTGTTGCCTTGTCTTGGGGGCTGTTGTCGTACAGTACTCGTAGCAGAAGGTGATGGTAATGATGATGGCGACGGTGCTGTTTTAATAAATTGTTTGTAATTATTTCGTAAAATGAAATTGAAATTCCTGAAATTCTATTTTCACTTCTGTTCACCGTTCCTTTATGGCAGTCATTTGTGTTTCTTATCAAGGCATTCACTCGCTTTCGCATTTTTTTCTTCTTGTTTTTCTCTTCTTATTTTTATTGTTACATCGGCAACATCTTGTTCATGTGGAAACGAAGGCAATGAAGGAATGAATCATTTAAACACAGGAATCGTTAAAATCATTTACGAAAGGAAATATTTTCCATTGACGGCATTTTATTGGTCAAACAATGGATAGGGGACTACGAAAAAAAAGAAAATCATACCAGCGGTGAATATTTAAAATTTTTTCTCAAATAAAATTGTTTAAATTTAACGCCACCTATGGAGAAAGAGAAAGAGAGATTTATTTGAATGGTTATACATCAGCCCAGGTGGTACGGCCTAAACACAGCCAAATAAATCTCATGCCCGAACTCCAGGTAACAATATTAAGACTAAATTGTGAAAGCGGAGCAATAAGATGAAGTGAACCTAGCTTAAATTCATTCTAAATCTCATATCTAATCTACAAACAATACAATCCCTGAGATGATCTCTTTAGCCATACAGGCCACCAATCGACTAATTCAGCTTTTTCAAGTGAGTTTGGGTTTTGGCTTCTTTAGTTTGAAACAAAGGTTTGATCTTTTGTCTGATTTTGAAAATTGTAAAAATAATGAGAAAATTTGGAAAAATTATTAAAAATAATTGAAAAATTTACTTGTGCCTACCATTTACGTTTTAAAGATTATTTCAAGTAAACTTGATCACGGGTTTATCGCAACAGATCCGCTCGTGAAATTCAAATTTGGCACAATTTTTTTAACATTTCCACGGCTGGAATTGAGCCCATCGTGTACATGTGCATAAGAGCTGATAGCCCCACAAAAAGCAAGTGGTATCCTATCGCGTAATTTTTGTGGCCAATGTACTTCAAATGCCGTAGTCTATTAGATAAAGTGTTGGCTTATTAGACGTAAAGCCACGATTCAAATCCCTCGTCAGACATCTACAACAAAAGAAAATAAAGGGTGTTTTTTATAGAGGTATAGAACTTTAAGTTGCAATAAAACAACGATGGATTATTCGATTGACATGAATTTTATTTATCCGAAAGATAATCTTGTGGCATTACATTTTAAATATAATTTCTGGCATATGACCGCCACGGCTGGCGCGGATGTAGTCCAATCTGGACGTCCAATTTTCGATGACTTTTTCCAAAACATTTGTGGCCGCATATCGGCAATAATACGGCGAATGTTGTCCTCCAAATGGTCAAGCGTTTGTGGCTTTACCGCATAGACCAATGACTTTACATAGCCCCACAGAAAGTAGTCTAGCGGTGTTAAATCACAAGATCTTGGAGGCCAATTCACAGGTCCAAGACGTGAAATTAGGCGGTCACCAAACGTGTCTTTCAATAAATCTATTGTGGCAAGAGCTGTGTGACATGTTGCGCCGTCTTGTTGAAACCACATCTCCTGGACATCATGGTTATTCAATTCAGGAATGAAAAAGTTAGTAATCATGGCTCTATACCGATCACCATTGATTGTAACGTTCTGGCCACCATCGTTTTTGAAAAAGTGCGGACCAATGATTCCACCAACCCATAAAGCGCACCAAACAGTCAGTTTTTCTGGATGTAACGGTGTTTCCACATACACTTGAGGATTACCTTCACTCCAAATGCGGCAGTTTTGTTTGTTGACGTAGCCATTCAACCAGAAATGCGCTTCATCGCTAAACAAAATTCGCTTATGAAAATCGGGAACAACGGTAATCTCGTTTTGGGCCCATTCGACGAATCTACGCCTTACTTGATGATCGTTTGGCTTCAAATCTTGCACGAGTTTGATTTTGTAAGCACGCAGACCAAGATCCTTCCGCAAAATCTTCTATAAAGTGGATGGACACAGATCCAATTCCTGTGCTCGATGGCGGATTGTCTCATTCGGGTCTTCCTCAATGCTACGCTCTACAGCAGCAATAGCTGCTTCTGTACGCACCGTACAGCGTCTCTGGGGATGCGAGTTATCAATAAGAGTAAACGTGGTGCGAAAACGTTCCATGGTTAATCGAATTAACTGCTCTAATGGACGATTTTGTCTACGATAAAATGGACGTAGTGCGCGATACATTTTCCGCACAGAACCATTATTTTCGAAATAAAATTGCACTATTTGCAAGCGTTGTTCAGGCGTGAGTCTATTTATGATGAATTGCCAAACCAACCTAAGAAAATATCACTTGACAGCTGTTAAATCGGTCGCCATATTAAAAAGTAATGCCAACTTAAAGTTCTATACCTCTATAAAAAACACCCTTTATAAAACAAAAATTTTTTCAGCGATTTCCTCTCAACAGATTTCTGATAAAAAAAACTCAAAAGTAAAACAAAATTGTCATGGGCAGTTTCTCAAAAATATTTGTCGTTCGGAGTCGACTTTAAACTGTAGGTCCCACCACTCATGTGCAAAAATTAACGCACACAACATAAGTGGTGTGAGAAGGTAGGTCGCAATCCAGATGAAGAGTTGTAATGACCAATTATGTACGTATGAACTTAAAACCATGGGAATAACTTGGAAACCGCGTGACTTGTTGCACATATATGCCAGCATATCTTGCTGAATCCACAAGCCAAATGCAATTCTTCCATTTTAGTTTTAACGATGAGATTTTCATCCTTTTTAAAGAGGTACTGTTCAATGATGTGGTCGGCTCACAACCGCGCCAAACAGTGTAACTTTCAGTGTGCATTGGCCGATTTTGGACAGCCTTTAAGCTCTACTTACTTCATTAGCTATTACAACGTAATCCAGATTAAAAAGGTCTGTTATGTTAGGTGACGTAGGTTTATTTTGTTAGAATTGAGCCAGGCAGTTGAGAGGAAGTTGTGGAAAGAAATATACATACATACATATATAATTGGTCATTACAAGCCTTCAGTCAGGATTATGCACCTAATTTCTCACGCCCCTTATGTTGTGTGTGTATGTTAACACTAGATTTACGGGTCGAGCCAATTTGACTCATTAAAAATTTTATCGCTATATATATAGAAAACTTTAATATTACTTTTTAAAATTATACGTTGGTTTTAGTTAAGCTATGAAATATATGTAAACATTCATTCCTTTTCCCGACACACCCCTTCATTTTGCATTATCGAATGTGGTATATCTATTTTTACGGCTGTGACCCAATTTGACTCATAGAATGGTTTAATAGTTTAACAACCTGGGCAACAGTCAAGAAGCCTGTGATTTTGTTTCTCTGATTGTTACTTGTTTTCGATACATTATTACCCACTTCTGTCATCATTTCGTGTTATTCATCGCATGTGAGCCGTTCATTTATGGGAAAAATCAGAAAAATTGTCTTCTGTTGAGAAAACTAAAAATAAAGGGAGACCAATCAGATAACGAATCAGATACAACTGATGTAGACCAACGGCATAACGAAATTGAATTAGAAGAGGAAGTCAATAATATTGAATATTCAAGCAGTGAAGATGAAGATCTTTGTTATATAGCTTCTAACAAAAAAAGAGCCAGGATTTTTTCTGATTCTCAAACGGAAAATGATTTAGACGCTATCGATATATCTTCTGATAAAGAAATTTTAGCCGAAAAAGCTACTGATGGCACTTTATGGGAAACATTGAACGAACACAGAAACGAAGGCAGATCGCCGATTTATACCATATTCAAAGACGTTTCTGGTCCAACTACCTATGCCAAAAGGTATATTATGCTTCGTTCGCCAAATAGCGTATTCAATTTGATAATTGACGAAGGTATGATGGCATATAGCAAATCATGTACCAAATGGCCCGAAAGTATAGCGTTAAAGCAAGTTCACGTAGATGGCCTCTACAAGTTTTCTACAACATTTTAGTTTTAGCAGCTATCCATGCTTGGATTCTGTATAAAGAGACGACTGAAGTAAATATTTCACGAAAAGATTTTATTTTCCAATTGGCTGAAGAGCTAAGAAGTAAATATAGAGAAGGAGTAGAGAACACTTCCATTCCAATGACAGAAATTCATGCTACTAACACACGGAAGAATTGTCAAGTTCAACAATCATGCAAAAGAAACAGTTCTTCAAACTATTGTACTAAATGTAATAGAAATATTTGCGGAAAATATGTTTCAAAAAATGTTTTCCATGAATGTTTTTGATAATAAACATTTCATTTAAATTGATTTGGAACTATTTTCTTTGGAAAAAAAACTTAAATTTTCTTGGTTGAGTCAAATTGGCTCACTTCAGTAAAAATAGGTGTATAATCAACATCCGTAACTCTAGTGTTAATACACGGAACCTACAGTTTAAAGTCTAATAAGCCAAAACACTACCTACTAGACTACGGCGACTTCAATAAATATTTTTTTTTAATTTCTATTCGTTCAAGATGTCCGAAACATAAAAGCACTCGTCTAGTAAACCAACACACTATATATTACAGTATTAGCTGTTTCCCACAATGTAAAATAATAATTTTGGAGATGTTCGATTAGACCACGGCCATACGTCTAATAAGCCAACACATTACCTGCTACCTACACTGCTTTTCTTATCAATGTTATTTACTCTGAGAGGAGATCGCCGAAAGAGATTTTTTCTCATTTATTTTTTAAGATGACCTCTAGTCTTGTAGGTGAACACACAACTACGATTAAACAAGAGACGGGCGTATTAGACCTTATATTCTGTATTAATCGCTCAGTGAGTAGATCTTGTTTTCAAACTGGATTAAGTGTCTTGATAAATAAAGATTTGACTTCATCTCACAATCCAATCTATTTTGAAGATGTCGTGAAATTTTATCTGGACTATTACAACCGTGGCCTCACCATCTACTAGACCAAAAGGCATATGACTTGGGGATAATTGCGTCATATAGTTGGTTATTCGTGGTTAGTAGCATTGTTTTATTAAAATATTTTGTTCTCCGCAGCATGTTCTCGAAGAGACTAAGAGAGAGAGAGAGAGAGAGGGCTTAATGCGAAGTGTGAAATAGTTACTGTATGGAATTGGTCCATCGTGTAGCATAATTTTACAGTCGTCAATACCAACACAACATTTCATGTGCATGAACAAAAGAATATCCAATTACATATGAGCAGCGACCACTTGACTCAATGTTGCTGACCGTCGCTGCAACATATAACGCCACAATAGTAATGCGCACATGCGACGATCATTTGATACTTTGTTGTCAGGCCGCAGGCTGTATTGGTATGCATATAATATGCACAATGTGTGTTGTTGTTGTATTGCATTGCTAGTGATCGTGTGTGGCTCTCTTCACACTTTACCGTGGGAATTATTATGGACAGCGGGCGCGTTTTTACTCATTTTACAATCGATCAAACCCTTGAATTTTAATAAAATACGTTCTACGTTTATTTATTCATAGTTTATTCAGAGAGAAGTGTGGATGTCACGAATCTTTTGCATTTAAATTTAAATTTACTTTTCATATGATCCTTTAAATATAAACGGTCTTCTGGGAAGCCTTGCACAACAACGTTTTCTAGCAGCAGCAATTTTTATTGAACATTTCATGTCATAACAATCTTAATGAAATATTAAATTTTTTATAGATTCTAAACTACACTTTCCATACCCACTACTTTTATAAGCTACAAGCCATCAAATGGAAAAAATAAAGAAAAAAAATTGAAAATAAAAATAATAAAAAAAATTCGAACATAATTTTCCTATTTATGGTGGCAAACACACACATTCTTTTATAACACAGCGAATAATTTTTTTTTATTTTTTATTTTCTAGGATACTAACATTCAGCATTAAATTGACAACAGTTTTCATACCCCAATGAATATTTTCACAATCCAATAAAAATAAAAGAAAAATTTATTTGTACCCACCCCAACCCCAAATAAAAATTATTGTTTACTGACACAGAGAGACAATAACGAAAAAATTTGACAAAAAAATAAAAAAAAATAAAATTAAAAACATATTTTAGCACTTGACAATATGAATTGAACAGATTTATGGATGAACAAAAATAAAACAAAAAAAAACACCAAAAATACACACCAAAACCCACATAAAAAAATAGAAGCAAAAGTGGGAGGACAACAGATAAATGAAAAGCTCGGGCCACAAACCAAATGGGCGTGAAAATAAAATGCGTGTTACACCAAAAAGTAGTACAAAAATATCACAAAAATTATTACAACAACAACAAAAAACAGAAGAAGAAAAACTGAAAATCATGAAAAGTCCTTTAAGTTTTTAAATCAACAGAAGAGAAGCATAAAACGTCGTAACATATTTATTGTCTCTCTAACGTTTATTATTTATAGAATCTCTATGGTTGTCGTTGTTATGTTGTTATGTGGGTGTGTTGGTATTGTTATGGACCAAAGGATTCATTTGAAAATTTATTGTTTATGACCACATTTAAAAGGTTAACAACATAAAGTCTTTAAGTGTTAAAGTAAATTGCTTATATTTGTTTAAATTATTTATTCTTGTTTGCTGTTAAGATCAGGAGATGATAAAGCACCTGATGCTTGACATCTTCATTTATTTTAAAGGAATTTAAAAAGTTCACAACAATAATAAAAACAAAAATAATTTCTGCCATCGCATGGTATTCAATTATTAAATTATAATCTCAACAGTTAGGGCTTTTAGAGGGCCCTTCAGTGAGGTTAGGTTAGGTTAGGCTGGGTTAAACTGCCAGCCGCCTCAATGTGTACAGCCTAATGGCACGTTGTAGCTATTCCATCATAATTATAGTTCCTGGTTGGCATCTCTTAACGGAGTGTCTTATGAAGGTTAATTTCAGCTAGAATTGTCAAAGTTTATAGTCGCCGTAGCCTAGTAGGCAGTGTGTTGGCTTATTAGTCGTAAAGCCAGGGTTCAAGCCCCAGGACAGACGTCAAAACAAAACGACTTCCTCTCATAAGATTTTTGGAAAGAACTCTGAGAGTAAATAAAATTGCCATGAAAAGTTTCTCAAAAATCTGTTGTTCGGAGTCGACTTTAAACTGTAAGTTCCAGAGTAAGTGGCAGTGGCTGTCATAAAATTGAGTATATTATCTACACTTAACGTAATAAATCGATTTACGCTATAGCAACTTTGACATTTATTGGGCCAACGAGAAACTGCACGATGATGTTGATTTTCCCAAAAAAAAAATCATTTTTTCGGATGAAGATCATTTTCTTCTTGGTGGGTATGTGGAAAACCCACCAGAAAACCCACCAGTGGTCTTATAATTGCACCAATTACGAGTGACTGTTTGGTATGGCTTGTGAAGCGGAGGTATCATATTTCTTTGAAAATGAGGCGGGCGCAACCATTACGGTCAATGGAGACACGCTCTTCATTGGTATTAATGTAAATTGAAGATGATGCAACTTGCCACACATCTCATGCCTTAAACGATTTATTGCGTCAAACGTTCGATGGCCAAGAAGCTGCGATTGGACTATTGCCGTTGGACTATTTTCAGTGGAGAGCCGTTAAAGCAGAATGTCATGCCGACATACCAGAGGTAATAGAGCATTTGATGGCCAACATTCGTGTTGCCATTGCCGAGATACGATCCCATACACTCGAAAAATTGCACGATCGAATTGGTGCGATCGAATGAGGCACTGTGTAGCCATCTGCGGCAGACATATGAATGAAATAATATTCCATCTCTAAACAGAATAATTGTACTTCACAACAAAAGAATAAATTTGGCAAAATGTTAAACAGTTTTCGATTCATAGTTTTTGCCAGAAATCTGCTGAGAGGAAGTCGCCGAAGAAAGACTTTTTGTATTTTGTTTTTGATGTCTGGCCTGGGACTCGAACCCTGGCTTTACGTCTAATAAGCCAACACACTACCTACTAGACTACGGCGAATTCCACAATTTTTGTGTAATTTCGGTACACTTGACATAATTCCTAGCGCAATAAAGTTCATCCTTTTCTTACTTTAATTACTGGCTTGTTTATTATTTAAAATACAAATTCCCCTTTAAATTTCCAATAATCTTCATGATAATTTTATTTATGAGTTTCATTAAATGGATGAATATTGTAAAATTCAATTTTCTTTCATCCGTTTTTTGTTTTCCTTTCAGAAAATAAATCGTTTAATTAAGATTTTATCATTTTCAAAGAGTAAAATTGAATTTTACAAGCCTTTTTTCTTTCTCTTCCCCGTTCTTTGACAAAATAAACAATCATTAGTAATCATTTTAGTAAAACAGTAACAAATTGCTTAACAATTAATTTTAGCAACAGCGATTAATTATTTGTAAATAAAAACAGAAACAAAATTAAGAACTAATAGAGTAGACGTCTCTCTCTCTTTCTTCCGCAGACACTATAACCGTGAATCCTTTCATTTCATCATTTGTTTATCTGTCGATTTGTTATAGAAGGACTACGATTAATTAACTGTCATTTATTTTTACAAAGGATGTCAATTTATTGAACAAAGAATAGAAACTGTGACGAGAGAGAAAGATGTAACTAGAAGCATAAGAGAAAAGCAAAAGAAAGTGGTCAAAAACGCATTGGCTTTAAGGTTAAGAGGAGGACTACAAATATGGATTGAAATAATTGATAAAAACTGGATTACAACCAAGCTTCTCAAATCACTTATGATGTGCGTTAATTTTATCCATACAAAGCGGGACCTACAGTTTAAAAGCCGACTCCAAATGACAGATTTTTTGGGGAACTTTCGACGGCAATTTGATTTACTCACAGAGTTTTTGTCAGAAATCTGGTGATAGGAAGTCGCCGAAGAAATATTATTTTCATATTTCGTTATTATCGAGATGTCAGACCTGGAGTTTAAACCGAGCCTTACATCTAATTATCCAACGCACTACCTACTAGACTACAGCGACGGAAATAAACACCTCCTAACTAACAAAATCGAATAAAACAAAGTGCCTGTGATACATCATTAATATTTTTTTATTCGTTTGTAAGATCTATTAACGCCATTAACTGTGGAATGTAACAGCGCTCAAACGCCTGTCATGGCTTCTCTGGAGGGATCCCAACCGAAATGTTCAATTTTCCATGAGACTGGTTCATAAATCAGGCTGAAGTTGATCGATGCCATAAGTTATGTTGGCCTTGGCTACCGCTATGGCTTATAGCTTATTCGCTTACGTCTACAACTTAAGAAAACCTCCCTAAGAAAAAGTATAATCATGTTAAATCGCACGATCCTGGTGGTTAATTTACCACTTCTCCATGTGAGATGACCACGTCCTTAAAACGCTTGATCAGAATATCCAAAGTGGCGTAAAATGTGTGGCATATAGGGCCATCCTTTTGTAACATCAGGTCGTTGGTGTTCAAATAAGCCAATTCAGGTCAAAAGAAGGTCGTATTTCTTGAAGGAATATGGATAGAAGACGGTGTCAGCTAAAATCCATAACCAGCAGTGAATTTTTCGGGATGCATTTGATGCTGTTGGATTTTATGTGGATTAGTATTCACGTAAAATATTCATCCAGAAACGGGCATTATTGCTAAAGATGATTTTTCTATGAATGTGACATTGTATATAGCCATTTACCTTTAGTTCCAGAGGATGTTGAATTTTGTATGGAAGTGAGCTCAAGTTACAATACAAAATTCGCCAAGTTGTTGTTTCCAAAAAGGCCGAGATCTTATGAGCCACGCTAACTCGCCTGCCTCGCATTGTCTTGCCCAATCTTATGAACAATCTGTTGAACAATCTCATGTTTTTGACAGACTTGGCTTTCGTTAACTTATCTTATTAACTTAACTTAACTTATTGAATCGATTATGACGATCGTAAAATGGAGGAAATCCATTTTGATTAACCGTTCACCGCCATTTGACAAATCAGACTGGATAAATAACATTTCATTTGATGGACATAGCTTCATCACGATGGCCGTTATCTACTGTGTTAGTTCGCAAGTTCTTGTTGGAAGACCCTATAAACATTTTAACTTAATTTTTACTTTTCAGTAATATGTGTTTAAATTCGAGTTTACATTTGCACAAGCTGCTCATGATATTGTTATGTTTTTGCCTTTTAAAAACGTTTCAAATATGAGCTTGTAGATTGCAAATAAAATAAATTTGTGTTTAGTTTTAATTAAAATTCTTTATTGTTCCTACAATTCTATATGGCACTGTTCACAACTTGATGTAACCAACAACAATTACTTTGTTTTCGCCGTACTCTAGTAGGTGGTGTGTTGGTTTATTAGACGTAAAGCCAGCGTTCGAGCCCCAGGCCAGACATCAAAACAAAATACAAAAAATATTTCTTCGACGACTTCCTTTCAGCAGATTTCTGGTAAAAAAAAAATCTGTCGTTCGGAATCGACTTTAAACTGTAGGTCCCGCCACTCATGTATAGAATTAACACACACAACATAATTGGTGTGAGAAACTAGGTCGTAATGACCAATTATGTATGTATGTATGTATGTTATTCCTCTTTGCACTCTTTTGCATAAACAATAACAATTGCTAGTCAATTGTTCGACAGGTCTTTGTGGACAAGATCTTCAAACACACCGCGTCTTCACACAAAACTAACTGGATTTCTACTAACTCGTTGCCTTGCCTTTTATATGGCAATGAATGTTCTTGAAGGCGAATGTTCGCGGCTTCGACTTCTCGAGATCTCTATAGACCTAAACATCGTTGTTTCATTATTATTGTAGTATTTGTTGTTGTATTTTTGTTTACTTATTATCATTTTGTTGGTATATTTTTGTTTACTTGTTTATCATGTAAACAAGTTCATTGTTTTTGTTTATGTAGCTTTTGTTTATAATTTTAATGTTAAACAATGTAAAAGCAAAACACCACTATCTAAATTTTTCCATTTTCGTAACAATATATTCATTAGTGAGCTTTAAATTTAAGTCCTAAAGTATCAATAAAAATCGCTTAAATCTCCTGTTACAATGGCAATCAAATATTTGTAAGAATAAAAACTAGCAACAGCAAAAAAGCTAACAAATATTGACGAGAAAAAGCTAAAATCATACAAAGTTATTTTAACACACTTCACCTCCCAACATACCCTTTGCGTTTGATGGTTTTTAAAAATGTCTCCCTCCCCACCAAAATCCCAAAGGAGTGAGCATAACAAACAATATGGTTTGTATCTGCCAGAGAAAACCCGAGAGTAGGGGCGTTGTGGTGTCCAAAAGCTTAAAGCAATGATGCGTTTCAAGTTTTCAATGAAATTAATCGTTTTGAAGCAAAAAAAGAGGAAAAAATTTACGAAAAAAGCGAAATGAAAAATCCATATAACTAAAGAGAATCCAATAAAGGTTTATTCCACTCAAACTGACAGGACAACTTTATCCGAAACAAAGAAAGCAAAAAAAATTCAGCTCACTTGTATACGACCACATTTATTGCCGTTTCGTAGTACATGTGCCAGGCCTGGTGTCAATTATTGCGTTTCTCTTCTGTTTTTTATAGCCACTCATTTATGGTTTCCTATTTCTATTCCCTTATCCCATGTACATATGGCTGGAAGGTGTTTGGTTACACTGTATTTCATTTCATTTCAATTTTTTTTTTGTTTTTGGTGTCCAGCGACAATAGTGATTGGCAGTCGTACAATTACAAGTTCCCTGCTCCAACTCCTTTTCTATGATTTTTTATTGCTTTCTCGCCTTCTCTTGCAATTGTTTTTTCTCATTTTTTTTTGACACAAAATATAAAAACCAACAATACCAGTACATTGTTGGTTATGGCCATGTATTGTGTTTGTATGTTTATCATTTCGATTCGTTTGAAACACACATGTTGCTAACAAAAACCCACAACAACATGATAACTATTGGTTTGGGATTTGTTGTAAAAGTTTGGAAAACAGAAAAATATTTGGGATTCCATTAAAGCACGTTCGTAACTCAATCAATCCAGCCTATGTTAACTTTCAAATCAATGTACGAGCGATAGATTTGAAGGTTACTTCGTGACATTGGTGAAAATCTTTTCTTACAAGTTAAAAGCAAACTTTATTGTTTTGACAAATCCGTTAGATTAGGATGAAGACGTTCTTTTTTAAGTTGATGTATTAAGTTGATGTATTCGATAAGCCTAGCGCCTGCACTAATTGTACGCTCATTTCATGTCAGACTTTAACAATAAAAAAACTGTATTTTTCGCATAGAGTTCCTAATTCTTTGCTTACGGTTTACATTTTCTTAATCCTCCTTCAATTTCACTTTCATTAATCAAGTCCTTTCACCTAAGTGAACATTTAGTTAAATGTAGCAGGAACTATAATGCTAGAGTTGTCATGTTTGATTTATTTCACTTTCATTAATGAAGACTTTTCACCTAAGAAGATGCATTGTTAACTGCAGCAGGAACCAAAATGGTATTATTGCCATCACTTGCTTTGTTTGATCATTAATTAAGTCTTGCACCTCAGGAGGACGGTTAGTAAGCTGTAGCTGTAAATAGAATGCTAGAGTTTCCCTCGTTTACATTGTTCCACTCTCATTAATCAAGTCTTTTCACCTTATCGGACGCGCAGTTAACTGTAACAGGAACTAGAATGCTAGAGCTGCCATGTTTTGCTTTGTTTCATTTTCACAAATAAAGTCTTTTCACCTCAGAGAACGATTAGCCAATTGTAACAGGAACTAGAATGCTAGAGATTCCATATTTTGCTTCGTTTCACTTGTATTGATCAAGTCTTTTCACCTAAGCGAACGATTAGTAAACTGTAGCAGAAACTAAAATGCTAGACTTGCTTTGTTTCACTTTCGTTGATCAATCCTTTTCACCTAGGCGGACGATTAGCCATGTGCAGCTGGTACTAGTATGCTAGAGTTGCCAACATTTGCTTTGTTTCATTTTCATTAATCAAGTCTGTTCAAGTTAGTGGACGAATAGTCAGTTGTAGCTGGAACTAGAATGCTAGAGTTGCCATCTCATGTTTCACTTTTACAAATCAAGTCTTTTCACCTCCGGGAACGATTAGTCAACTGTAGCAGAAACTGCAAAGCTAGAGTTGCCAACTTTCATTAAACAAGTATTCTCACATAAGCGGACGCTTAATTAGCTGCAGCAGGAACTAGAATGCTAAAGTTGCCATTTACCGTCAATGAGAAAAAGTGTCATCTGTGAAAGTGTAATCAGTGATCCTTACTGTGGGACATTTTAAGGGGAATTAAAACCTCCTGATCGTTAAAATTCGAAAACCGTGATGAAAATGTATTTATATTCTACGCCACAGAGCACACCAGTTGTTGTGTCAATTAGGAAAGCTAGGTGAAGCCGCTGTAGTCTAGTAGGTAGTGTGTTAACTTATTAGACGTGAGGCCACGGTTTACAAATCAGGTCAGACATATCGATTAAAACAAAATATAAAGAAAATATTTATTCGGCTACTCAGCAGATTTCTGGACGAATCTCTGAGAGTAAATGATAGTGGCCATGAAAATTTCACAGAAAAATTTGTGAATCGGAGTCGACTTTAAACTGTAAGTCCCGCCACTTATGTATAAAATTAACACACACTACATAAATGGTGTGAAAAACTAGGTCGTAATCCTTACAGAAGGATTGTAATGACCAATTATGTATGTATGATCGTTAAAATCCAAAAACCCTGATGAAAATATATTTGTCTTCTACGCCATAGAGCAGCCGTGTGCGTGTGTCAGTTAGGAAAGCTAAGGCGAAGTCGTATAATTGGAATTACGGCATATCACCAACAACGCTGCGTGTGTTAATATTATCAAGGAGTGAAGGGATATCGATAGGTTTGAGAAGCTTTTCATACATGTATATATAATTAGTCACTACAACTCTTGAGTCAGGATTACGACCTAGTTTCTCACACCACTTATGTTGTGTGTGTTAATTGTATACATGAGTGGCGGCATCTCTAGTTTAAGTCGATTCCGAACGATAGATTTTTGAGAAACTTTTCATTGCAATATTATTTTAATCTCAGAGTTTTTGCCAGAAACCTGCTAAGAGGAAGTTGCCGTTGATATATATTTGTTGTCATATTTCGTGTTTGTTGCAGATGTCTGAACTGCGGTTTGAACCGTGGCCTCACGTCTAATAAGCCAACACATGACCTACTAGACTACGGCGACCAAAATTATTTTTCTTTCATTTTTTTAACGTTTTCATATTTCTTTACAGGTTGGCGAGATCCTCTCGGAGGATTTTCTTAGAAAACTTTTCATATACACTTTGCATAAAACCATTTCATAATGTTCCGCATGGAATTAATAACAAATGATTGGCCTCATGCTTGTATAATTCAATCATTCCCGAAAGCCTGTCGTAAGCAACAAACGTGATAAATAAAAGCGATTTTTATTTTCAACAACAATGCGTTGTTTTTTATTTTTTTTATTGCCACTTTGAGGGATTTTAAATATTTTTTTCATAGGATTTGGCAATGCAGTAGATTACATTGAAAAAAAAAAACATTTTTTTACGCATAAATGATGCCGAAATGTGATGTGAGTGTTGGCCTGAGCATGAGTGTGTAAGTACACTGAGTGCATGTGCCTCACTCACTTTCTGTGTGTTTATGGTGTTACAGTTTATTTAATCTGGTATTGTGGGGTGATATTGTTTGGTCAACATTGTTGGTCTGTTTATGGTTTCATATTGAAAACGAGTGTGAATGAGAGGTTGTGTGTGTGAGCATGTGAGTGAGTATGTTTATTCTTTAAGCAACAGTCCTTTTGTTATGCACCAACAATAACAACAACAACAACAACAAAATACTCTCACTTCATAAAACTACATTTACACGAGTGTGTATGTTGTGTGTGTGTGAGCGAGTGTAGCTTATATCCTTGCATTATAGCTGCTGGGGTTTATACGGCATTTGTGATGATGTTTGTTTATAAGCCTTTATATATGAAAGTGTGGGCCTATGTAATCTGTATGTACATATGTAGGCCTGCATGTGTGTGTATATTGTTACCCATAGCATGGCAAACATATCAATTTTCTTAATACCCAACTGCAGTTGCACGTGTCCTCTGCTGTTGTCGTTCGTTCGCTCGTTCTGTGCGTTCAGTGCATTCCAGGAGTTGTGTGTGTTCATTTCATGATCAAATAGCCTGCAGTTATAAAGTATTAATTAAAGAATATTTGGTCAACTTAATTAAAGGTGCTGCTGTAATACTTACTTATGCAACAACGAAAACATTGCCTTTGCCTCTGTCTTCTTGTTTAAGTACTTACATGTGTAACAGACTTATAATCAATACATGCAAATAGCCAGCTATCTATACACAGTGCAAGAGAGAGTGTAAGATGTTGTTGTTGTATTTTAATTGCTATTGCAAATATTACCAAATTTGTTGGTACACATTTTTGTGTGTATCATTACAACTGCCACTGTACCTATGTATTCAATTCATTTGTTAAACGTATACTCAACATATTTATTATGGCCGAGTCAGCATTAATAAAAGGGAAGTTAAGGATTTTAGGGATTATGTTTGTAGGACAATTTCACAATACTAATGACAGAGGGTTTATATTGTCAGCAAATTTTATAATTTGTAAAGGCAGCACTTCAAATGATAAATAGCAAAAGAGTCATACAGGACATAGTGACCTAAGGTAGGCTATGTTATACCCGACAATAAACCAACAAATCAATGATATTGACAAGAATTTTCAAACATAATGTTATGAAAATGAAAAAAATTTAGAGACTGGTGTTTTGCTTTTACATTGTTTAACATTAAAATTATAAACAAAAGCTAGAAAAACAAAACAATGCAGTAAACAAACCTGTTTACAAATTATCGTACTGCTTAATATAACAACAAACACCAGCATAAAAAAATGTTAAATAGAAATATACCAACAATACTACAATAATTAACGTAAACAACGATGTTTACATTTATAGAGCTTTGGAGAAGGCGAAGTCATGAACGTACGCCTTCAAGAACATTCATCAGACTGTTTAGTTTGCCATATAAAAGGCAAGACAAAGCAGGCGACTGAGTTAGTGAAGTTCAGTCATGCTGAAGTTACCCACACGTAACGTAATGTACCGTAGAAAACGTGCTCTTTTTAGCATATGGAGAACAATGTAAACGCTTACCCAAACGTTCTCTCTCGTTAGCAAAACGGAACGATCTGTATAATGCCTTGGTTACCCAAGCGTTAGAAACGTAAAATCGTAACGTACGTAGCCTTAAAAACGTTTGTGTAGTTATAGAAACGTTCAAAACGGGACATATGTCAACGAAGAATGTAAATAAAAACGAAACAGAACGCAAAGCAACACACAAACAAACACAACACAATGCATAGAAATTGGTATACAGACTCATCATCAGTGTTGCCTTTTTTTGTTCAATGTGTAGATTATTCGGGATTTGGTTATTATTTTTCTTATAAAAATAGCTTTTGTTTTCTTTGTTAAAATTAATTAATTATGAGACTATAATTTTGTTTTCTTATTTTTTGTTTCTTTTTTCTCAATTATAATTTTAATTTGAAAAAAAAATAAAATAAAAAGCTGAGAATTTAATTTTGATCACATTTTTCCTTATTTGGTGATTTTTTCACAAATGTTGGTTACAATATTTTTTTTTCGTGGCAACACTGCTCTCTCTCTCTCTCTCATGTTCTCTCTCTTAAGTTCAAATGTCACGCAAAAACGTGGTAGAATTCTGTTTTATACAGATCGTTCCGTTTTGCTAACGAGAGAGAACGTTTCGGTAATCGTTTACATTGTTCTCCATATGCTAAAAAGAGAACGTTTTCTACGGTACGTTACGTTACGTGTGGGTAACTCCAGCATAAAACAGAATTATAGTTCGTGAATTCAAACCTAGGCAGTGGCATGTTAAAGAATATAATGAGAAAATATCTCTTTCGGCAATACAATAAAATTGCTATGAAAAGTTTCTCAAACCTATCGATAGAAATGATTGTTAAACAGTTGGTCCCTTCACACTTTGCTAATATTAGAACAGACAGCATGGATGGTATTGAAAGCTACGCCATAATTCAAGCTAAATGACTTCATCATACATACATAACATTATAATTGGTCATTACAACCCTTTAGTCAGGATAACAACCTAGCTTCTTACAATACTTGTGTGTGTGTGTTAATTTTATATATGAGTGGCGTAGCCTACAGTTTAAAGTCGACTCTGAACGACAGATTTTTTTGAGAAACTTTTTCATGGCAATTTTTATTTACTTTCAGAGTTTTTGCCAGAAGACTGCTGAGAGAAAATCGCTTAAAGAAATATTTTTTCATAATTTGCTCTGGGGTTAGGCCTTAATAAATGAACACACTACCTAGTAGAATACGGCGGCTTCTTAAAAATAAAAAAATAAAAAACTGAGATCCTAATTAGTTGCTGGCTCAAATCTTTTCAACTAAACGAACGATTATTCAACTGTAGTAGGAAATAGAATGTTAGAGTTGCCATCTGTGGTTTCAAAAATGTAATAGTCTGTTGTATTGCACTTGTGTTGTGTGTGTTAATTTTATAGATGAGTGGCGGAATCTACAGCTGAAAAAAAAAAATTTCATATTTCGTTTTGTTGGAGAAGTCTGGACTGGGGTTCGATACGTGGCTTCACGTCTAATAAGCCAACACGCTACGTACTAGACTACGGCATCTACCCATAGTGGCAATAATTGGTCCTTCAAACGAATAAAAGAAGCTTCAATGCTATCTCATATACACAAGCTTTTGTTTATTTCAGATTAAAGCTGGAAAGCCTTTACTGAAAAACCCTTTAGAAGTTGAAATGACATTAAAGCATTACTCATTTCTTTTATTGTTGTCTTTGGGTAGGTTAGGTTAGGTTAGGCTAGGTTAGGTTAGAGGACGTGTACTTGTCAATTAAGACAAGTACAGTACCCGGACGTCCAATTGACCCATTGTACAACGTCCTAGTTTCTCACACCACTTATGTTGTGTGTGCTAATTTTATACATAAGTGGTGGGATCTACAGTTTAAAGTCGACTCCGAACGAAAGATATTTTTTTGAGAAAACTTTTCATGGCAATTTTTTATTTACTCTCAGAGAGGTTTTGCCAGAAATCTGCTGAGAGGAAGTCGCCGAAAAATACTTTTTGTATTTTGTCTTTGATGTCTGGCCAGGAGCTCGAACGCTGGCCTTGCGTCTAATAAACCAACACACTACCTATTAGACTACGGCGACTTCTTTGGGTATCGATTTTAAAATTACAAGAGAAAAGACGTTGGATGTGTACCCCAGCATTACTGGATTTAAGTCATTATGGCCCAATAAGCGAAGTTCGAGTATACAGTAATCGTCAAAAGAAACTGTACACCTTGCATAAAATTCTAACAGTCACCAAACTCAACTTTTAACAATTAAAGGGAGTGCCCGAAAATTTTTTTAATTTTTCGGAATTTTTTTCTGTGGGTTTTTTTTTTTTCAATTTTAAGAACTGGCAATGAAACTATTCTAAAATAAAAATAACGGTAATTTATTAATGTATTTTTTAATGTACAGTTTTTTTTTACGCTCACTATACATGTAACAGATGTAAAGAATTAAGAATGTTAAGAATTAAGATTCATTTTTAATTTTTCTTGCAAACCTTTATTCCTGTTTATGTATGTATGCGACAATTTAAAATATTTTCAAAATTATTTTAAACACTTTTATGTTGAAACTACATATTAATAGAGGAAACCTTGCGATTTACAAAAATCCTTTAAAAATCTGTTGGAATGTTTAATAAAATTTATTAAAACCCCCCACCTTATATGAACAGAAACAAACAATATGAGAGTGTTTGCATAACCAAACCCATATATATTCCATCATCATCATGCCACATCCTTAAACGCAAACAGACACACACACACACACACACGCACCAAGAGATTGACAGCGTAAACAACATTGATTATCAACGCTTCAATACAAACATTAAAAACACGTACATATGTAGACGAACAACAACAAAACATTGATACGCTGATGCAGCTTAAAGCCTTTACTGTTTATGGAACACCAAACATGCTATAGAGACGCACAACTCACACTCACACACAGAGTCTATCATTTATACGTTTTGCCCCATGACAGGCTGTACGTTGTACGTACAGACGTACCATCATGTGCATATGTATACGGGCAATGCGAACATATTTCAAAATTTTATACGCAAATGCAAGGCAAATAGGGTGGAAAGTAGGAGGATTGGCAGGCACAGAGTGTTTGCATTTATAACGAGACGGGTAACTGATTGCGTAAACACAGCGCCATAGTGCATGTGTGGAGATGTACATATGTATGGTGGGTAGGTATGTAGATAGAGTCTCGCATACCGTGTGATACATTTGTTTCCAAATAATGACCACACAATTTCTGTGTTTTATGCCACAGTGGTTTTTGTGTTTAATTTTCGTTTGCATTTCTTTTTCCCCATCATTATCATCGTGTATCGATAACTGCATCAAGCAGTACACGCACACATATGGTATTCCATCCCGAAACCTCTATCCAAAAAATAAGTTTGATAAACGCTTGCTGGTTGCTTTAGCTGGTCCACGACAGCAGACAGCCAGCCAGTGATACAACCATAACCAAACATATCAGACCACTTTGCTTAAAAACATTATTATCCAAACCCCAACAACAACAAAAACAAAAACAACAACAAAATTTAAAAAAATTTCCACAGCGGTGGATAATGCCAGTATTTTGTTGCATATACACACACAGAGATCACCCAGGATGATGATGCCGATAATGATGATGATGATGATGTTGTATGTTTTTGTGGGTGGCATAGCATTGGTTGGTGATTGCCCGGATTTCATTGAGGTTTTTCATTATAATTTCCTAAAATGCAACAGCGTTTTTTCTTTTCCCCATTTTCATGTTATTCCTGTTCGTTTTCGGCTGTTGCCATAATAATCGTTTGGTTTTTAATGAAATGCATAGAGCACCACGGCATAGTTTTGATGTTACGCGCAGAGGGAATAATAAATCCTTAAATTATTTTTTCCACACATACAATGACGATAAAATATTTCGAAAATGACCATTGAAATGTGATGGGGTAATGGGTTTTCTCTTTCCTTTTTTTGTTTTTGTTATCAATACCAATAAAACGTTGAGAGGAAATTATATTGCAAGTGTCATCCTAATGGTTTGAAAAGTTTTAAGCGGCATTTTATGGCATTAAAAGCGATAATCAGTAATCAAAGGATTTTGGCTACCTGGCTATAGAAGTCTTTATATTTGAATGAAGCCTGTATCATAAAATTTCTATGATTGAATTTCTAATTTGATTCATAGTAAACCAAAAACTTCTTTGACAGTTTAAGCGAATGTCTAGAGTGGTAGGTTAGATAAGGTGGCGGATACCCCTTGAACGAAGGAGTCTTACTTAGGTCATTCTCGTCTCATATGGAATGCGAATCTCTACTGGTTTGATAATACGTATATAATTTCAATTCATTCGTCCTTTAACAATACACACATTCCTTGAATCGTCTGAATTATTCGAATTTATTTTCTTATTCATCAATGTCCATATAACTATAGTAAAGGATGGGGCTGTCGCTGTTGGCTTCACAGTACCACATTCAATCGGACCAATTTTCGTGAACTTTTTCGAGTATATGGGGTCGTATCTTGGCAATGGCATCGCGAATTTTGGCCTTCAAATGCTCAATTATCTCTGGTTTGTCAGCAAAACACTTTTCTTCCATGGCGCCCCACAGAAAATAGTCCAACGGTGTCAAAATCGGAGCTTCTTGGCGGCCAATTGCCAACACCATTTCGGCTTATTAAACGCCCATTAAACGTTTGACGCAACAAATCGAATGTGGCATGAGATGTTTGGCAAATTGCACCATATTGTTGCAACCAAACATCGCTCACATCAACACCATGAAGAGCTGGTACAAATAAATCGTTTATCATGATGCGATAGGTGTCTCTATTGACCGTAATGGTTACACCGTTCTCATTTTCAAAGAAATATGGGCCAATGATGCCGCAATCCGGTCCACAAGCCGCATCAAACAGTCACTCGTAATGGGTGCATTGGCTTATATACGACCACGTGTGGGTTTTCTGAGCCCCAAATACGGCAATTTTGCTTATTAACGTACCCACCAAGATGAAAATGAGCCTCTTCTGAAAAGATTATTTTTTGGCAAAATCGACATCATCGTGTAGTTTCTCATTACTTACTTACTTTACTTATTGGCCGTTAACAACCAGATTAACGGATTTCGGCCTGCCTTAACACATTCTTCCAGGCGCCTCTGCTTCTTGCGAGCCAGTTAGTCACACCAATAGATGACAGGGCGTTCTCGATTTGGTCCTCCAACGCAAGCAAGGTCGTCTTCTTCGCCGACTTTCGTAGATCCCCTCATCAAATACCCGTCTCGCCGGAGCATCCTCCTTCATTCGAACTACACGTCCGAGCCACCGCAGCCGCTGGATATTAATACGCTGCACAACGTCTCATACAGATCACTGTTGCAACGGATGTGGAAATCATCGCCAACTCGCACTGGATCGAAGATCTTACGTAGGACTTTTTTCTCGAATACAGCTGCATTAGTGCTTTATAAGATCCATACCTCTGCGCCATAAAGAAGCATGGGTAGGATGAGCGTTTTGTAGAGTATTAGTTTTTCGTACGAGAGAGGTCTCTGCTACTCAATTACCTATTGAGATCATAGTAGCACCTGTTGGCAAGAGTGATCTTGCGCTTGATTCCTAGACTGAAATCATTTTTGGTGGTAACGGCGGAGCCAAGATAAGTCTCTCATTGGCTCATCTATTCAAATAAATCAAAACGTTGCTCAAATAGAATAAATCGATTCATTACGTTCAGTGGAGATAATGAACTGATGGTTCAAATTTAAACCGATAGATGGCCCACCCGTTATATGTAAGTGAGAATAGTTTTAATTACGCTGCTGTGGAACCAGTATGAGATGAAGTAAAGTATTGTTTTAAGTATTCGGCTTTAAGTTTTAAAGTATTTGAAGGCTTCTTTTCAAGCAACGCATTAAATTCTTAGGGTCGAGAACACAAAAAACTTCTGAGTCCATAAATACGCGCACATTATTTACGTCTCGATTATGGGTCAACAACCCCGCCTTTCAAGCCTTTATTTCTACTTACTTAAGCCTTAAATGTGACCTTTTGAACGCTTATGGTGTTCTTAAGTCTTTATTTGATATCATCATGCCGGCTCATTTCCACGTTTTCTGTTTTCGCTGAAATTGTCTCTGCCTTATTAACCGTTCGTCCGTTTGTTTGTTGTTTCATTTGCATTAAAAGGTCATTAGAAAAAGAAGTCAATTGATCGCTTTGACGCTTAATTGGCTTTTAATTTCCTTTTAATTGACCATTAATATGGGGCCAATTAAAAGGCATTACTTTTCATTTCAATCGTTTTGTTACGTTTCGTTTCGTTTGAAATGAAAAACAAGAAAAAAGGAAAAAACCAACTGACACCGAACGATTTTATAAACAACACACACTATCGCCATGAAAACATCTGGAGATTTGGTTTTAATGCGGCAAAAAGAAAAACGGGTTCAAAATGGGTGGCAAAAGCATGACGGATGCAATGGCTGAAATCAAGCCACTCAAAATCAAATAGGCTTACATGTGAGTACACAGGACACTTACACACAAGCAAAAATGGCTACATAAACAAGTAAAGGCATAAACACACTCTCACACTTACATAGGCATAGAAGAACAAGAAGAAGCTTAAGAGACTAGAAGGATATTCAGCACAAATATAGGCACACAAACGTAGACATGCCTTTACAAGAAGGCATTTAAAGTTCATGTAGCATCTGTTGAGTTTTGAATTTCTGTGGAAATTGCATGCCTTGTCTCGTAGCCTTTGTCAGTTCATCCGTCTACATATTCTTGTTTGTATGTACATACATACGTACATACGTACTGTGGTTGTCGTTGTCCAAGCCTTGACAGAACATTTCTTTATTAATGTTGAATCCTGTCATTATTATTCCTGTTTGATGCTGTGCTGTATTGTCCGTCGGTGCCAATGAATTGATTGCAATGGTGACTACATGGTTAAGAATGTTCATTTTACTGCTGCTGCTGTAGTTGCCTGTATTGATGGTCATTGGCAACATTGTCATCAGCAAGTTTCTCTTTATTTTTTCGTTTTTGCATCATATTGCATTTCACTTTGTGTACAAGCGTGAGTATCGATTTCATTTTCATTTGTTCATGTCGGTTGTTATCTTCCTTTTTTTTTTTTTTTGTTTATTTATTAACGCACATCTGCCGGCCTCAATTGTTGAAATAAAATAATTTTTTTTCTGTTTTTGTCAAAAGTTTTTATATGTTAAGCCCATAAATATTTTGTATAAAAAAATTTTTTGACAGCCATTTCAAGTGGCATGAGAAGTGAAATATCATCAGCAATCCAAAATTTTTTATGGGCAATTAATTTAAGTGTTGTAAAGCAGTAACCAGTGTCTTTAAAATGGTTGTTTAAAAGGCAACATTTTGCCCTTGAACGTATTCATTAGGCACGTTACGTTATCACGTTTTCATTCACAAGGAAAGAGTCGCGTTTCGAAACCAAATAGATTCTCCTAGTTAATGCTCTTTAATCTCACCGCATTTGATCCCATCAGAGATATCAGGAATAATGTTCCCAGTACACGTATATATTTCTGCGAGAGTGCTGGGCAATAAGTTATTAAGTGACAAACGTTTCTTTATTCCTCTTCGAAAGCTTCATAGACTCTCTCACTTCAGTTAGTTTCATCAGAGATGTCAGGAGTAATGTTCCCAGTACTCTTATACGTCTTTGCGAGAGTGCTAAGAGTAAGACTTTATTTCTATTCCCCTGAGAAGCAACTTCTATAAAAATTTCTCCAGACGTAAAGTAGTACCCGCTGAAAGACTGGAAAAACATAGTGAATGTAGGCAGCTTTTATAACAAAAACTCACTTGAACACGCATAGCGGCCCGTTGTGACGCCAGGGGTAAACACAGTCCCTGTACTGACCCAGATCCAACAAACTAGGGCAGAAATTGGTCAGCGCAAGGGCTGCACATGAAAAACACGTACACCCTATGCTGGCAAGCCAGCCCGAAAGTTTGATAAACGAAGCTATATCCTTGACATCAATGGATGATAGCTCCGTCACGCTGACAAACATTGGAGAGTCAAATAACCTAAATCTTGCATTGATAAAGAAAGTGGATGACAGTCTCCTCTTCCTGCAGATCTGCACCAACTGCATAAGTCGTTAGATGGATGCTGTATTCTTTCTGCGTGGAAACGCAGTCCCTGTACTGACGGGTGTTCAAACAAACTAGGGAAGAAGTTAGTCAGCGCAAGGGCTGCACATTGTAGTGAATGTCTAGTCGGAAGGGAAAAATGAGATGTTTTGCTATTCCTCCTCTCAAGTTTACATACGAGTAGGTTCTCTCTTCTATCTAGAAAATGCTAACCATAGAGTGGAACTTATTCCTGATTTGTAGCCTCATCGAGGCCAAAAGAGTTTTCTAACATCAACTGTGGGTAATCCGTTCGCAGCACAGTTTCTAAGTATGTCTCTAAGGACATAACATCATAACATAATTGGCCATTACAACCCTTCAGTCAGGATTACGGCCTAGCTTTTCACACCACTCATGTTGTGTGTGTTAATTTTATACATGAGTAGCGGGACGTACAGTTTAAAGTCGACTTCGAACAACAGATTTTTGAGAAACTTTTCGTGGCAATTATATTTACTCTCAGAGTTTTTGCCAGAAATCTGCTGAGAGGACGTCGCCGAAGAAATATTTTTTCATATTTCGTTTTGATGTCTGACCTGGGGTTTGAACCGTGGACTTGTGTCTAATAAGCCAACACACTACCTACAACACTACGGCGACTCCCTAAGGACAGAGACCCAAAATATGGCGACGTTTGAATAATCCATTTCCCGGAGAGATAAACGGCTTTTAGAAAGACACTTGAACTCCAGTATAACGTTCCAAAGCAACTACAAGATCACAGACTTCGTCTCTCTGCTTGTACCAATATTATGGAAACCAATGAACGATGGCAAGGCTTCACCTTCCTATATTGGATTGCTTTTGGGTTTGAGGACGACAAACGGTTGTCGCCGTAGTCTAAGGTACTAAATGTAAACTATCATAGACAACGACTTATGTTCATTGAATAGGCTCTGAAGTCACCGTACTGTAGTAGGTAGTGTGTTGGCTTATTATTATTAGTTGTAAGGTCGCGGCTCAAACCCCAGGTCAGACATCAAAACGAAAATATAAAAAGATATTTCTTCGGCGACTTCTTCTCGGCAGACTTCCTTCTGGCAAAGAGAGCAAAATAAAAATTCCATGAAAAGTTTCTCAAAAATCTGTCATTCGGAGTCGACTTTAAACTATAGGTCCCGCCACTCATGTATAAAATTAACACGCACAACATAAGTGGTGTGAGAAACTAGGTAGTAGTCCTGACTAAAGGGTTGTCAATTAAGTAAGTAATTTGCATGTATCCAAAAGCGTAGAAAACATAAACATCACTCACAACAAGAGTTAATCAAGTGCACTCTGGCGTATGAGTGTTACAATCAAAATAAAATATTAATCATACGCCACCGCGGTGGTGATGATGGTTGGTAAATAAAACTCACTTACACATGAATTTTGAGTGAAGGCTTAACTCTTCATGAGAGGGAACTTAAAGAAACGATAAACAAACCAAATTAAATGTTGAAAGTGCAAGAGTTTTGAAATTCGCATTTGGAAACAAGGGGGAGATGACGGTGTAGAGTGATTGCTTCTAAAAGTTTAAGTACAAGAAGACTTATGGTTTATAAAGAAAACTAATCCGGGGTTATAAAAAACGAAAGAGCAAGAAAGTTCTTTAAAAAAATTCCATCAAATTGCTTTAAAGAAAATAATTTTTAACGTCTCACACGTAATGAAATGGTGCTGCTGCATACACGTTCTCTTCGCCGACTTCCGCAGATTGCCGCATCAAATACACGTCTCGCCGGAACATACTCGTCCATATGAACGACATGGCCGAGCTAGCGCAGCCGCTGGATGTTAATACGCTGCACAACGTCTATGTATGTCGCTCAGGAGCTCATACAGCTCCCTGTTGGATCGTATCCGGAAATCATCGCCAACTCGCACTAGACCGAAGATCTTACGTAGGACTTTTCACTCGAACAGTCTCAATGCTGCTATATCAGTACTTAAGAGGGTTCATGGCTCTGCACCATAAAGAAGCATGGGTAGGATGAGTGTTTTGTAGAGTATTAGTTTTGGCGTACGAGAGAGGTCTCTGCTACTCAATTGCCTATTGAGGCCATAGTAGCAGCTGTTGGCAAGAGTCATCCTGAACTTGATCTCCAGACTGACATCATTTTTCATGGTAATGGCGGAGCCAAGATAAATAAATTCCTTGATTGTATTAAAAGTATAGTTATCGGCCGTATTCTGAATATCAATACGCCGCACGTCTCTATTTGTCGATAACATATACTTTGTTTTGCCCTCATTTACTACCAGACTCATCTTAGTAGACTCTCGTTCAATAGCACTAAAGGCAGCAGTAACATCTTGCTTGGTACGCCCTATGATGTCAATGTCGTCAGCGTACGCAAGCAACTGGACACTTTTTTGAAAAATAGTGCCACTGCGATGCACTCCTGCCTTTCGCAGAACACTCTCCATAACGAAGTTGAAGAGGTCGCATGATAAGGAATCGCCTTATCTGAAACCTCGCACGGTATCAGAAGGTTCGGAGAGATTAATTCCTACCTTGACGGAGCTGCAGGAATTGCTCAACGTCATTCTGCATAGCCTTATCAGCTTCGCAGGTATACCGAGCTCAGACATTGCGGTAAAAACACGATACCTTATGGGACTATCCAAGGCTGTCTTATAGTCGACGAAAAGATTGTGTGTGTCAACTTGTTTTTCGTGGGTCTTTTCCAGGATTTGGCGTAGTGTGAAGATCTGGTTGATGGTGGACTTCCCAGCTTTGAAGCCGACTTATAAGGTTCATTGTGTTGACGAGTGGCTGCAGTCGTTCACACAATACGCCTGTAAGAATCTTATATGCGATAGGGAGAAGGCTTATACCCCTAAAAGATTTCTACTGGTTTAAACGGCCTAGTCTGCTTTCGTCGTAGAACAGTATAGTAATCTCGACGTAACAAACATTAACACAGAGAACGGCTGCATTGCGTATCGCGTCGGCATATCGTACAGTGTCCGCTTCAGCCGTACTGGTAATAGCAGGTATAATCCCTGTGGATCTGCTGGCAGCGGAGCGGATGGAGATTTATAAGACAAAATCGGCTGGAAATCACATAACCGGTTACTTCAGGGAAAACGTCATTTAAAAATGGCAACAACGATGGAACGAGGAAGATAGAGGAAGATGGACGGCGAGACTAATTCCGGACATAAGGCCATGGATTGGTCGGAAATTTGGAGAGGTGAATTACTACGTTACACAGATGCTATCGGGTCACGGATATTTTAGAAAATATCTGCACAGAATGGGTAAGATCGCCTCTCCTTACTGTCCTTACGAGGAAGGGGAGGTAATTGATGAGGCAGAGCACACTGTTTTCGAGTGTGCACGCTGTTGTGTGCCGCTAACATTGTCGAGGTTATTATTGCGAGTAGTGAAAATTGGACCTCGGTGGTGAATTACGTAGAGCGTATTCTGAGGCGGAAAAAGAGAGATCTTGAGGCTGCAGAACAAGTAAGCATGTCGGCATAGGTGGTACTGTCACACGTGCCAAGTGAAACCGAAACGATGATTTAGACGAAAGGAATAGTGGAGACGCTTAGATGTCTCCTCAACCTTCGATACACAATCCGGACGCGGATATAAACATGGAGAGGCGAAAGGGTCAAGAGGACTCCACTCCGAAGTAATACCACCGTAGTTCCGGAGTGGGCACAAACAAGTCCACAAGAGACGAGGGGGGGATTTAGTGGCTGAGGGCCCCACACATGGAGGGTGTGACGACTTCCTCTATGGTGCGGTTAGGTACATTTACCCCTCCTCGGCGAAAAAAAGTATATTAACACAGACAAACATGTATGAGCAGAATGCAATACGAAGATGTTCAATTCTTCTAATTCTGGTCTGGAATATATCGATAACCAGTGGTTCACTGTATTATATGTCGAAAACAATCCTGAAATTAATTTTCAATCAACTTCTCATGTCGTGTACATTTTTCAGCATCATTTTCTTTCAGCTATGTCTCAGCAGGCTGGGTTTACCGTTAACAATTACCAGTTCAACTATGGCTTTGTATATCGAGGAAGTGATAAAGACGCACATAAGCTTTCCAGTGACTTTGAAAGATATTCTGTCTCAATAAAAATTAGATGTTGGGGTTAACGGCCAAATTTTTGACCGTAGAGAAGAATTTGAGGATTGATTTTCTGGACGTAAAAATTGGTCTGTTTTCTATATAAGCTGGTCTAATTTTGGCCTTCAAATAAACTTTGCATACTAATGCACATGTCCAACAATCAGCCATTTACACCAGAAGGTTCTTGTGCAATGACCTAAATTTTTGAATATTTATTTTCATTACATATGTATTGTTTTTCTCCCCCTTCAAAATCAATTTATTAATTACGAATATTTGTTATTGTTGTATTTATCAGTCAATCTATTTTCATACAAAATTAATCTGTTTTCCAAACATTACACAGAAATATGCCATCAACAATAATTTGAATTCCAAATATTTCTAAAATGAAACAAATAAAATTGGCCATGACTAAATGAACGTTGTTGGACAAATGAAAAAAGAAACGAAAATAGAAAATAGAAAAATTGGCTGGGAAAATATGGTAAAACGTGTGTTTAACACGAATAAAAATAAATAAACAATTTGACGGGTGCTTAATCCGAAAATAAACACAATTTCATACCGCTTATATACTTACTTAACATATGTATGTCGATACACATGTACAATATTTAATATAGCATACGGTGATTTTTTAAAACGTATAAGTTTTGAGAACAAAAAAAGGAACCTTGTCTCTCCAAGGACGGCTACAATGTTGTACACAATATACTCCAAAATTGTCTAATAGCTGTTGCAACAGTTGAGATTAATTTCTCATCAAACTCATCTGCCAATAGCTTAATAGTGTTGCATGCCATGTGGAATTTGTTAGCGTCGTGTTTCAACCACATGTCAAACGAATCTAATTCTTCCATTTTGGGAGACTGTCAGGTTCCATTGTGGGGTGCCTGGTTTCGTTGATTGTAACTGTCGTTCATGCTTGAAAGAAGTACAGGGTGTTTTTTATAGAGGTATAGAACTTTAAGTTGGCATTACTTTTCAAGATGGCGACCGATTTAACAGCTGTCAAGCGATTTATTCTCAGTTTGGTTTGGCAATTCATCATGACTAGACTCACGCCTGAACAACGCTTGCAAATAGTGCAATTTTATTTCGAAAATAATGGTTCTGTGTGGAAAATGTATATAAGCCAGTGATGCAAATCGGATTACAAACTCCATCAAAAAGTAGTTAGACGATTCTTGGAACTACTTTTCATACCAAATTCGGCAATTCAGTTTGGTGAACAGCGTGTTCAGTAGGTTGATTTTTCCGTCTACCAAGGCGGTGTTAGTAATATTCACAGATGTTAAGCCTTCCAATTCACCCCTACATTTGGGCAAACTAAACTGCAACATGAATACGCAATCAAACACCACTAAGACGTAAGCTTCTCTTTTTCTTCAAAAGCGAGCAATAATCCTAACTGGGGTATCAATCCCGGTATCTTGTCTTATATATAAAAATGAATGTGTGTTTATTTGCTTGTGGGTTTGTTTGTTTGTTTGAAGTCTATAGACGGCTAAACAGCTGGGCCGATTTTTTTGAAATTTTCACAGTATCTTCCTGTATGTCTGAAAGGAGTTATAGGCTACTTTTTATTTCAAAATTTCAAGTAGACGAGGTGCCACGCCCACATACATACCCAATAAGTATTTAATGTTGAATATCTCATAAACTGCAACAGCTAGAGTCCTCAAATTTTGTATGGACGACTTTGACTTATATATGAACAAAATAGGCTGACCGGCTATAGTGGGCGTGTCACCTACAATGGTCTACATATATAAAAATGAATGTTTGTTTGTATGTACCTTATAGAATCGTAAACTATGCATTTGATAATGCTATGTTGTTGCGCATGAGCCAACAAAGGTTTCTAAGTTTGTATGACCAATTTCCTACAGGTGGCGCCACTGAAAATTACTCCAAATCATTTAAATCGTAAACTGTGCATTCTTTAACAAAGTTGTTGCGCATGAGTCGACGGAGGTTGGCGCAATTAATTTCCGATGGATGGCGTCACTGAAAATTATTCAAAATGAATGACAAGCAATTGATCGACCTACACCTCAAGCACGGAAATACGTAGCATTACGAGCCTCAGAATCAGACGAGCATTGAAACTGGAAAATCTTCGAGTATATACCGCTGAGACCCGTTCGCTTGAATAACGAGAAGTAAAATTAGAAACTGATCGAATGGGTACTACTCAGGCTCGTTCATCTGAATCATCAGGACAACGGGAAACAAAATCAATAAAATGATTCAAAATCAATTGAATATTTATATAATGTCATTCCTTTAAATTTATTTTAGTTGGTGGCTCGGATTGGTGTTTGGCTTTACAGAAAGGGAATCATCAAACCCGATTTGAACGTATCATAACAATAAATGCTCTTAGAACTTCATCTTATAAGGTGTTGCTTACTGGCTTTAACTGACAAAACAAGTGACGTGACAATGTGTCTAAGCACACAACGAGCATGGAAGTTTAGAAGCGACAATCATGTCCAAATTTTGGTTACAGTTGATCTGGATATACTTATTGACTACAGGACATCTCAATCAGCCTCTAACTTTCATTCTTCAACGATAATACTGAATACATACATATATAATTGGTCATTACAAACCTTCAGTCAGGATTACGACTTAGTTTCTCACATCACTCATGTCGTGTGTGTTAATTTTATACATGAGCGGCAGTACCTACAGTTTAAAGTCGATTCCGAACGACAGATTTTTAAGCAACTTTTCATGGCAGTTTCATTTACTCTCAGAGTTTTTGTCAGAAATCTGCTGAGAGGAAGTCGCCGAAAAAATATTTTTGTATTTTGTCTTTGATGTCTGACCTGGGGTTTGAACCCGGGCCTAACGTCTAATAAGCCTGCACACTACCTACTAGACTACGACGACTTCAATGCTAATAATATATATGTTCCACTTACTCCCGTAGGGAGTATAGGGCCGTAATGCTAGTAATAGTACATTGTATTATAATACTGAGTACATTGTATTTTAATAACGGTCCGTTGGATCCAGATCATCTTATCAGAGGGGCAAACATATAGTCGCACACAAAGTTCATTTGCATTGAATGGAAAAAAATCGAAAAATGGACACACTTGTAAAGAGACCTGAGCAGCTAGGTCGGGTGGGTCTATAAGCAGAGCAAAACGTTCATTAAACCTCATCAAAGTAAAACTTAAGACCCTCAAAGCAGTTATAACAAGGCACTGTGTTCAGAGTAAACATGCCCGGAGAACGTCAGCCTGGGAAAGGCTTGTACAGAAGCTACAATGACTAGGAACCTGATACAAAGGATTCTAGAGCACCTAGAATTTGTTAGCGGAATGGGTCTACGCAAAGGTGATTTGGAAGGAATCCGGTGGTTAATGAAACTATTGGGATTGATTGGGAGATGCCAGTCAAGAGTAGGTGATATCGGACTCCAGAAAGCTACTCTAGTACGATATGGCAGAGTAGGTGATATCGTACTCTAATAAGCTATGGTAAAGTGGGTGATATCGGAATCTAGTAAGCTATGGCGGAGTAGGTAATATCTGACTCTAATAATCTATTGCGGAGTAGGTGATATCGGACTCTAGCAGGCTATGGCAGAGTAGGTGATATCGGACTCTAGTAAGCTATGGCGGAGTAGGTGATATCGGACTCTAGTATACTCTAGCGGAGTGGGTAATATCGTGCTCTAGTAAGCTATGGCGGAATAGGTGATATCGGACTCTAGTTAGCAATGGCAGAGTAGGTGACATCGGACTCTAGTAAGCTATGGCAGAGTAGGTGATATCGGACTCTAGTAACATATGGCAGAGTAGGTGATACCGGACTCTAGTAAACTATGCTCTTTGGAGAAAAAATTCAATGATTTACAAAATTTGGTCCTTTTTTACTCTAAACATGGTGAAATGGCATACAGTACAGAGCATTTTGAACATTTTCAAACAAAAAAAAAAACAAATTACACTGCAAAACCAAACTCTAAAAAAAATCACTCTTTATTTGCCAATTCAAATGAGTGGCAAATAATATTACAAAAAAGCTTGTGCAAAACAAAAAACTCGGTTTAAAAAATATTTACCATCGAAGGAAAACTAGACCAACCGAAAAGCCAAACGAACAGAGAGAATAAATTTCTGCTAAATAAAGCATTGGCAGCAGCCGTAGTAGCAGACGGGAGTTGGTATTAAATATCATCATTGCCTCGCATCGCATCGCATTTTATGATAACAGCGATAAATAATATCGAAAAACAATTTAAAATTGAAAATAAATTTAGAAAAATTTAAATACGCACACACACGCACACAGGATATGAACAAATTTGTTAAATTGTTGATAATAAATAAAATTGCAAATAATTACGCGTGTTGAAATTATTTGAAATATGGTGGAGAGGAGGTAGTAAGTAGCACACGCATGCATATACTAAATGCCATGAGTGTATTTGAGTTGCATTAAAATGATATTAAAATTGGCCACAAAATTTTCAAATGAATTTTCAAATGAATGTGTAAATTAAAGTGAATATATTTTAAATAAATGTTATAGCATTGCAAAAGAAAAAACCAAAAAAAGATATTTCAAATAAATGTCAAATAAATTTCGAGTATATTGTTCCAGGAAAATTATTGGGCAATTGAAATTCGTGTAACATAAAAACTTTTAATAACCGTTTAAATGAAAAAGGACCCATGTGTGTGTGTAAAGATAACATATTGTATTATTAAATAAATAAATATATACATACAGTGAATGTCAAAAGGAACTATACACGAAGGATAAAATTCTAATAATCACCTAACTCAACTTTCAGCACTTAAGGAGAGTGCCCGAAAAAATTTTACAATATTTGGAAATTTATTGTATTTTTTTTTGTTTGTTCCAATTTTAAAAACTGGCAATTAAACAATTTTGAAATAAAAATAACGGTAATTTATTAATGTATATTTTTAATGAAGTCGCCGTAGTCTAATACTAAGTTCAGACAGAAAAAGCAGAAAGCAGCTTCCGTTTCTACCTGTCTTCTCTAAGTATGGCTGACCTTCTAGGTCTTGACTGATAATCTATAACAGTTCTCGCAATTTCATCCTCGGGTTTATGCAGAATATATTAACTGAACGGTATATTTTGAAAATACGAATTAACCAATAAAGACCTTTGAGTTTCGTTTTCCTCTAACAGTGCCATAATCAAAAGCTTTCTTTTCTGCAAGCTATGCAGTATTATTAAATTGTTCTTTCTCTAGGAGTGTGAAATATTCCCTACTAACCGCAACAGCTCGGCGCTTCGGTTAATCATTAGTAAGACCAATGTTAAATTGTTTTCCATTTTTTCTCAAATTTTTTTGGCACTAATGTACGCGATTAAATTAAAAGCAATGTTGTTGAAGCAATCAGCTGTTTTGTTTACCAGCTGTCAAATAAATTTTGCGTGTATTATGTATCTGAACACTAAAAATATTGTTTTATCAATAAACCGAATATTAATTCAATAAAATTATATGTCTGAACATAGTATAATAGGTAGTGTGCTGGCTTATTAGACGTAAAGCTCGGGTTCGTATCCCAGGTCAGGCATCAAAACGAAAATATATAAAAAAATATTTTTTCGGCGATTTCCACTCAGCATATTTCTGTCAAAAACTCTGAAAGTAAATAAACCTGCCATGAAAATGTTTCTCAAAAATCTCGCATTCTTTCACACAACATGAGTGGTGTGAGAAGCTAGGCCGTACTCCGGACTGAAGGGTTGTAATGGCCAATTATGTACTTATATATGTATATATTTTACTGTACAGTTTCTTTTGACACTCACTGTACATATGCATGTAGATTTTTGACAAGTTTCTATATTGTCAGCATAAAGACAGATAAGTAGAATATCCAATGAATCCATCAGAAAAGTAAAGCAAGCACTATAAAGCTGAGGAAGCGAAGCATGGAACCCGCATAGGTCAGACCACCTTTTATTTTTTTTTAATGATCTATCAAATCACACAGTAAGAATCGTTTCTTCACTGCAGCTTCTGGCATGGTAGGTAAATAAGTTGAAGTAGTTGGTTTGATACCAAAGCTCACTTGAGCATGGGCAAGAGCTGCCTGCTGTGATCCTACATGCAAGCGCAGTTTCTGTACAGATCGACTTCCAACAAACTCATCAAAGAAGTGAGTGAGAACTTAGGCTGCACTGTAGCTTCTGATATACAAAATAGGAAAATTTTCAAGTTTTTAGAATCCATTCCAATTGCATTGGAGTCGCCGTAGACTCGTAGGTAGTATGTTGACATGAGGCCTTTAAACCTCTGGTCAGACATCACCAACGAAACGACATATAAAAAATATTTCTTCGCCAACTTTCTTTCAACAGATTTTTGACAAAAACCCAGCGGGTAAATAAAATTGCCATGAAAAGTTTATCAAAAATCAGTCGTTCGGATTCGACTTTAAACTGTAGGTCCTCCAGCTACTCGTGGATAAAGTTAAGAACCACAACATAAGTGGTATGAGAAGCTAGATTGTAATCCTAACTGAAGCGTTGTAATTTCTACGTTTCTGTTAAGATGTTCAGTATGTCAATGCTTTCTTATTTATTTCTATTTCGACGGATCTTCTGCAAGTCAGCTTTTTGCGGTTGAGGGCGCACTGTACACTGTACACTGAGTGTCCACTCAAGACAGGATTTATAAATCTTCTCGTTATTATTCAATTTTCTGTCTCTTACTTCCTTTTCGACAGGCTCTACATTACACAAGAAGCATAATTTGATTGGTACTTTTTTCCATTGAACCTTCCCTTTGACGTTTGACAGTTAAAAATGGCCATGTCGTTGAAACTACATCTGTCAACTTAGTTGTCATATATTCAGTCTGTTTTTTGTGTGAACCACCATGCGCGGCTATATACACTGAATGTACTCTGGTGCAGTTTCAGTTTGTATCTATTGAGTCAACAATACCTTTAGCCTTTGACCTGTCAAATTAGTTGTCATTTATTGAGTTTGTTTTTTTTTTTGCCAAAGCACCATGAATATACACTGAATGTACTCTGGAGCAGTTGGCAATTGACTTTTATTTTCATCGCAGCGATTAGACCCAAGAGTTGATATGTGAACAAATAAAAATATCGAAAATGGGACGATACCAATCCATGTGAGAATCAAGAGCAGCCAACGCATTCTAAATAGGTACTGTTTGATATGGATTTTGGGCTGGGGAAGTCACTGCTCCATATTTTTTGGCGAACAACATTGGCCAGAGCAATACTATCAACGGTTAGCATTATAGGTCTATGATTGCCAACATGAGTACTCTGGAAACCAACGACAAGAGGTTTCAACAGGACGGCGCTATATACCACACTGCTCATGCCTCATTGGATATTCTGCACGAATGATTTGGAGATGATTAGGGTCAGTTTTTAACTACTACAGAGCCCATTCAGCGAACACTAGCCGTTCATTATGAATATTTTCCTTCGCTACCTTGGTCAGTTTAATTTTGTATGATTACAGGCCCAAGTCAAGCAGTAATATACGATAAGATGAGGCCAGCGTAGGGCTGGCATTCACACATTATTGATCATTATAATCCTTCAGTCAGGATTACAATCTAGTTTCTCACACCATCCATGTAGTGTGTTAATTTTATGCACTAGTGGTGGGACCTACAGTTTAGAGACGATTTCTAACGACAGATTTTTTTTTTTGAGAAACTTTTCAATGCAATTTTACTGTCATAGTTTTTGCCAAAAGATAGCTTGAAAGGAAGTCGTCAAGTATAAATATAGTTGGCCTCATGTAGAAAGGCCCTAACTCACACTTTTTTCGAAATTGATTTTTTCTGTGATTCCAAAGTGTATTTGTGTTAAATGCATTGGAATCACAAAAAAAATCAGTTTCGAAAAAAGTGTGAGTTAGGGCCTTTCTACATGAGGCCAACTATATTTTGTTCATATTTCGTTTTGCACCAGATGTCAGGGCCATCTTAATTAATAAGCCAACACACTACCTACTAGAATACGGCTACTTCCAGTGGGAGTAAACTGATCTAGGATATGGAGAATCTTTTTAGGAGATAATCTTATATCAGACCTGACACTGGCTGTCTGTTGGTGCAGCAGACATATGAAGAAAATTTGTAAAACTCTTACCATAATGACGGAATTCAGTATCGAGTGCTAAGAGTAAATGGAACGATTAGTTAAAAAGCAAGTGAAATTCATTTCTTATTAGCTCCATGGAGACTTGGGGACCCTATACAGCTATGGTATGCTGGTATCTACGTTAGTTGAAATGGGAAAATTTGCTCTGATGTCATTGCCAGTTGCAGATATGTTTTGGCAACGTTTAGTGCAACAAATTGCAGAAAATATTCCCAGATAATGTCTAGTTTATAAACTTTTAAAATAAAGGAATATTTGGGAACAAGCACGACCCAAACTAATATGCCTTGCGGATCAAATAAACCTGGACACGTGTAGTGAACATTTCCAAGCAATAAATCAATTGGCCTATGAGGCGAAAATCAATTTCTTTATTTTCTTTTAACTGGATTCAACACAATCTTACTCTTAACTTTTAAAATCCTTGCTGCAACACCTCCATGCAACATTGTTTTACAAAATTTTGAGTATTTTTATGTCATCCATAGAGGCAATTTCGTTTAATGCTTCGACCACAAACTTTACTATGCAACACCAAATAAAAGTTTTTCTTTACAAAGATAACAAAAAAAAAAAAACTTATGAAATCCAGAAAATACTCGAATTCTGTTAAAACTGAAGCTAAAGTTTTATGCTGCTTCTTAAGTCAGCTAAATCTCGCTAAGGAAAACAAGCTTTTTTTAAGTGAAAGTAAAATGCTACACGTAAGTGGCTACGAGATGCCATTGTGGTGGTAAAATGTATACGAAAAAAAATATGAAATAAAATAGAAGAGAGAGATAAAGTTACTAAAACAATATTTTAATATAAAATTTCTTCAATAATGCCTAAAGCCTCCTCCTTACTACTGCACTCTGCTGTACATAGCAAAGACACACACCCAACAACCACCACCGACACCACCACATGCAGTGGTTTTGAACGTTAAACAGATTTTATATGAAAAAGAATTTAATTTTATTGTTACTACTACTACTACACGCATACATACACATAGATTAAAACCACATTATATATATATATATATGTGTGTGTGAGATAGTGTAGGTGGTTTAATATTTAAAGACATGAGCGGTTGTTAGCTGGCTTACGTTGTAGTATGAGAGGGCCAAGTAGTAGTCATTTATTTTCTTTGTGTGTGTGTGTGTATTTGTGTCCTTTAACATTATTTGCCGTAAATTTGTGGCATCTTGTAGTTTTTCTCCTTTGAAAATCTGTATGTATAGAGAGAAGGAGATACAATATCTCAGCCTTAGTCTTAGCAGTCTTACCACTGCTAACCAGCAACCAACAACAACAACGAAAACATAAAGAATTATAACGTGCAACAAAACTTTTGTTTTTGATTTGGTTTGGTTTTCTTTCGCTTTTTTCTATTTTTTTTTTTTTTTTTTTTTTGTTGGTTGCGGTTAAAGTTTCTCTATTTAAGTTTTAAGGTTTTGCTGGCTACAACACAAAGCAACACAAAAAAGCAAAACTGGGTTAAGATGGAAAGTTCAGTATGGTTTCGTAAAAAGTATACGAGAAAAAAAATATAAAAAAATCATTTAAAAAAGAAAAACAAATGCTGCTGCTGCTGTTGTCTTCTAATTAAATGACAGTAAAGATGTTGTACTTTGACACGTTTGTTCTTGAAGTAAACAAAAAAGTAAATCGAAAACGAGTAGAGAAATTTTAAGTGGGCTTTTCAAAGAGAGAGCGAATGTTGCAATAAAATCAGAGCGAAAAACTAAAAAATGGAAAACAAAAAAATTTTTTATTTTTGTAAAGAAATTGTTTAAAGAACAACATTTAATAGAAAAACTTGAAAATATTTTGTACATCTTACAGTTGATCATGAGAAAGACAAAGTTTGAATAAATCGCAATGGAAGTCCTCATTCTCAGAAATCGTTCGATAATACAATCAGCCGAGACTAAAAGCGAGAAAATTTAAAAAATAATGCATTGACAACGTAGGCTTGCAAAACAAGTGAACATAGAGTGTAGAATATAGACCCAATAGAATATTAACTCTGTGTTCCTATAAGACAAAACTTAAAATTCTTGCGTTCATAGCACATGATTATGTACCCACATACATATTGTTCGGAAAATGAAGAATCTATATACTGGTGTTTTGCTTTTATATCGCTTAACATTAAAATTATAACCAAAAGCTACAAAAACAAAACAATGCAGTAAACAAATCTGTTTACAAATTATCGTACTGCTTGATATAGCAACAAATACCAGCATAAAAGAATGGTAAACAAGTAAACAAAAATCCACAAACAATACTACAAAAATAGATGTAAACAAAATGTTCAAACAACAATAATGAATGTAAACAACGATGTTTATATTTATAGAGATTTCGAGAAGATTAAATCACAAATATTCGCCTTCAAGAACATTCATCAGACTGCTTACCCTGCCATATAAAAGGCAAGGCAAAGCTGGTGACTGAGTTGGTCAGTCTTATGTGAAGATCCGGTGTGTTTGAAGCATAGTTTACCATTTCATAGCACAGTTGTGCAAAGAGAACTCACACGCATTCTTGTGTTCTTTCATTTAGTTGTCGATCAGACTGCGACAAGAACACATGTGCAGCGGAAGCTTTATCATTTTATTTCAGCATAACACTCAAAAAATATTTTATGTTAAAAATGGGCTATGACATTAGCCGGGCGTTTTTAATTTTTTTTATTTTGTCGCATAGTATAATTTTTTTTAAATGCTTTGGAATGCTCGCTTTTTTTTTCTTTTAATAAAAAATGGGTTTTTTATTCTTTTTATTTTTATTTATCTAAAAAACATGGCATAATTTTTAAGCCAAAGATGGATAGCTTTATGTTCTTTTAATAAAAAATGAATTTTTTTATTTTATTTTTATTTATCTAAAATTATTAAGCCAAAGCTATATAGCTTTACATATGTATGCTGATGAAATCAAAATAAAAATAGCGTATATTACTAACAATTTTCTATGGCTGTAAATAAATAAATTCTCTCAACTTATCTTCTCTCTCTTACTCACTAACACATTACCAAAATTTTTTTGACGAACTCTGGTTTGAAGAGACTCCGGTTTGAAGATATCCGTTACAAAGATCTGTCGAATAGCCTAGTAATTGTTATTGTTTATGCAAAGGGTGTAAACAGAGGAATAACAAAGGAAAGCAATTGTTGTTTTTTACATCAAATTGTGAATAGTGGCACACAAAATTGTGCGAACAATAAAGAATTTCAATTAAAACTAAACACAAATTTATTTTTATTTTATTTGCAATCTACGAGCTCATGTTTTAAACGTTCTTAAAAGGTGAAAATGTAACAACATTTATGCATTGTAATGAAGCAAAAAAGAAACGTATGAAACAAAAGATTATTATACTTAGAAAGTCTCTAGATTCCTACCTATTAACTGCCTTTTTTGCAGGATGTTTCTTGTGGTACGTGTTAAAAAAATAAAATCGTAATAATCGCAAAATTAAAGTATTGTATCCACTACTATTCTGGTGATACACACACCCACACACAATTGGTCATTACAACCCTTCACTCGGGATTACGACCTAACTTCTCACACTACTCATGTTGTGTGCGTTAATTTTATACATGAGTGGATCCCGCCAGAGTTTAAAATCGATTTCGAACGACAGATTTTTGGGAAACTTTTCATGGCAATTTTATTCACTCTCAGAGCCCTTGCCAGAAATCTGCTGAGAGGAAGTTATCAAAGAAATATTTTTCATATTTTCGTTTTGATGTTTGACCTGGAGTTTGAAACGTGGCCCTACGTCTAATAAGCCGTCACACCACCTACAAGACTACGGCGACTTCACTATGCTCGTGGTCGATTATATATTTCGGTTTAAAGTGCAATAAGCGCTTACATACATAACATACATAATTGGTCATTAGAACCCTTCAGCCAGGATTACGACCTATTTTCTCACACCACTTATGTTTTGTGTGTTAATTTTATACATGAGTGGCGGGACCTACAGTTTAAAGTCGACTCCGAACGACAGATTTTTGAAAAACTTTTCATTGAAGTTTCATTTACTCTCAGAGTTTTTGCCAGAAATCTGCTGAGAGGAAGTCACCGAAGAAATACTTTTTGTATTTTACTTTGATGTCTGGCCTGGGGCTCGAACCCTGGCTTTTCGTCTAATAAGCAAACACTTTACCTACTAGACCACTTCCTATCCTTAAATTTAAATAAAACAAGGTGTGTGTTCGCCGTAGTCTAGTAGGTAGCGTGAGGCCAAGGTACAAACTCCAAAAAAACGAAATATGAATAAATATTTCACCGACCACTTCCTGTCACGATTTCTGGCAAAAACTCTGAAAAAAAATAAAAAATTGTCATGAAAACTTTCTCAAAAAAATCTTTCATTCGCAATCATCTTTAAACTGTAAGTCTCGCTTATGCTAAAGATTCAATAGATTGTCACAATATGCACGTTTGTTTCAACACCTTAAGATAGATTTGATTAGTAGAGATTTTGAAACAAAAATGACTGTCTCTCTTAATCCAGAGTTTCCAAAAAGATTGCCATTAAACAGAACAAAGCAGTTCTGTATACTTCTTTCTTTCCCAAGTACTATTCCATTTAAATATATACGTAAGTCTCTAATCTAAGTTGCTTAAAAGCTTTGCCTAATAATCCCCTATTACATGTCATTTTACCCTCCAGAATATCTATTAAAATTGTTCTAATAAAACAATTATGCTTTTCGCAAATCCCTTTTTTTAACATATCCTGGTGCTTAGAATTTTCTAAAAACATACCCGAAACTCCTTTAATTTCATAAAATGTTTATCCCCTTAAATAAATTCAATTCCCCACACACATAGCCTACCTTTAATGGTGGCATGCATTATAATGCGTTGTTACATACGGCAAAAAAAAACACGAGGAGTTTGGAGAACAAAATGAAAGGTATGTATGTAGTGTGGAAGCATGTTTTAAAATAATCTTTTTCTGCTATAATCTCTGCTAACAAAATAAGCTCCAACTAACATCCCAAAAATTAGACATCAAATAACATCCATTATGAAACAAAGCCAAGGAAAATCCTGTTCTACTACACCATACATACGTACATACATACATCCTTCTACTCACTGTATGTGTGTGTATGTGTTATTGTTGTTGTTGTTGCTCTTCATTATTATTTTCCTTTTTATTATCATTTGCTTGGTTTTTTTGGGTTTGTTTGCTTGTTTGCTTATACTCGCACTCGCACTCGTACGTGCAACAGTGTTATGCCACCCAGGAGAAGATTACAAGCAGCTTGTGCCAAAACTATAAGACCCTTTAATTTAAGTGAAATTTGAACTGAAGTGGCATGTGTTGATAGAGAAAAAGAGGTAGCAAGCGAAAGAGAGAAGCACAGAAAAACAAAAACAACAACATGGTGATTACAATTACACGCATGGTAAGATGTGGCAAACTGACACCTACCATGCAACACATATTCAACCAAAAAAACATACACACACTCACACAAACAAGCAATCATACAACAAACAAATATGAAAACAACGTTGCCAGCATTGAAATACAAAAATCACACACATTCCCTTAAGCACCGTCGCACAGAATGTTACATTAAAACCAAAAAATTTTCAACCAAAAATATGTACTCGACAGTCCATGTTACTGACACATGTACAGTGGTTGACAAAAGTCCAGAGGGAAAGTGAAAGAGCATATCTTAGATGCTTAAAAATACAAAAAAAAATTTCGGAAGAGCCCACCATCATTTCAAAGCTTTTGAACATTCATGGAGTGACCCTTAGAAGCCATTACGGTTACTTGAGGAATCCGCTCTATTCGCGACATCACATGGTTTGTGTCTTTCATTACTGTACTTTACTGTACTCTCATACAGCTTTAAAGAGTGTCCCTATAATATCTCCTCCCACCAAGTATTTGCCCTGACAAATTTCAAGATGCTGCTCAGTGTCAACCTGCATTCTGTACTGTGAGCCTACAGTGTCCTGTCAAAAACTGAATCCATCCTTAAGTTATTCCTGAATAGTTTCCTGACAAAAGTTTTGATTGCCTCGAGCCACTTTGTTTGAGAAGAGTCTGTACCTTCCTTTGCGCTGAGCATTCCTTTTTAAACATCTGCCAGCCCTCCACAAAAGGCAGCTCCCCTTCTTACAAGTTTGTCTGCTTACTTATTACTCAGAATTTCAACATGGTCTTCGACATATTAATTCCGAGTCAGCTTCCCCAGACAGTCCCATACCATCTTCGATTTAAACTCATAATAGCCGAAAGCTCGAAGGTCGAGCTGACTGTCAAACATAAATCTCCTATTCTAGTTTAATTGAGCACATCTGTCCATGGCATCGCTTGAAAACTAGCCGCGAGTTCCCCACGGGCTCGAAATATTTAACACTGGAACCATAAACTACTGTTCCTGTTCCAAGATCCCTTCAGATGGATTAGTATGCCTCAATTTTGTTTGTTGCTAAGTCTTGCTACGAAGCATTTTCCAATAGCATAGAGTCTACTGGTTCTATCGAGGGGACAATTAAAGTGGGAGCTGTCAGCCATTCGATTCCTCAAGTCACTATATACTCTAACTGGAGTTTGAGCCACGACATCATGTCTAATAATCCTACACATTACAACAACTACTGCTACTGCTAAATTTCTACTACAACGACTACTACTACTTCTATTGCTACTATTATAGTTCTGCTACACCTAATGCTACTACTACTGCTACTACTCTTTTGGACTCTTTGGGCCCACTCCGGATCTACTGTATTATTACTTCGAAGTGGAATCCCTCTGGCCATTTGGTCCTTTATCTCCATATCCGCGTCCAGATTGCGCAGCGAGATCTGAAAAGAAGTTTAAACATCCATTCTAACGCTCTCATCCAAGTCACGTTTCTTAGATTTCAGCAAGGCTTCAGTGTAACTGGCCATGCTATTCCAATTTTCTTCGCTGTTCAGAAGTATATCGCAGAAGTTTTCGACAGTATAGACGCCGACTTTGGCCTCACGATTCAATCTTTCCAAGCTCCATCTCTCACAATGAAAGAAAGTATGTTCCGCGTCATTAATCGACGCATCATCATAAATGCAATTTGGTCGTGTCATCTTTCCCATTTTAAACAGATATTTACAAAAATAACCGTGTCCGGATAACAGCTGTGTTAAATACTAATCACCAAATTTCCTCTAAACCCAGCCTTCCGTCTACCACTTGCTTCAGTGCTACTGCTATACTTCTACTAGTGCTACTACTATATACTACTACTACTGATAATACAACTGATACTGCTACTGCTGCTACTATACTTCTAGTATTACTACTATAGCTACTACTGCTACTAATACTACTGCTACTATCGCTGCTACTGCTACTACAACTACTAATACTGCTAATACTACTGTTACTTCTATACTTCTGCTACAACTACTACTGCCGTTGCAACTACTGATACAACTGCTGCTAGATTACAGCGATCTATAACTACTTATTCCAAATAGTACAGGACATATGAGACCATATATCAGGCAGTAGTATTTAATGAATGTTCGGCCATATGTTGCAAGAACATTTAAAAATATTCAGAAAATATTAGACGAACGGAAATACATTTCTTTCGGCCTTCTGATAGTTTCCAAATAGTACAGCAAGCTGTAGGGTTTCTTTGTTTCATTAGCTTTTTAAATTAAACGTTTTAATTTTATTCCATACTGTGCTTACCATTCATATACTCCAAATAACACGCAATATTAGAAACAGTTTTTTTTTCTACTTTTTTACTCGCCACTAAACACATGCACAAATACTCTCTAAACATTTCCTCTCTCTATTCTTGGGCAGATGATGATGTTGATGATAAACGTCACACACAGTTCGGAAAGAGAGTTTATTTTTGTTGTTGATGGTAGGAATATAACGGTATGTGTGATATGTGTATGTGTAAGTGTATATTTGTGTTTAAAGTTGAGCAGGATGTTAATGGCATGTCGGTTGACAATAATGTTGACCACCTACAGAGATAGAAAGAGAGAGCGTAGGATTACTTTGTAATTGTGGGTGAAAGAGAGGAAGAGCGACACAGTAATGCTGGGTATGAGAATTTCATGGTATTAGAGAGTGTTGAGCATATTAAAATAAAAATGTAGAATTTTATTGGTGTTTTGTTTGTTGTACAAATGTTTGTATGTTTGTACATTTGCACGTTTATTTGTTTGCAAGTGACAAAGTGTTACACAAGAGAGAGACACCATATGTGGAACCTACACCATGACTAAACGAATGTAATGTGTGTTAAAGGGTAGGCATGTTTGACTCGGATTTATTTATTCACTGCTTTTAATGGTCAAAACGTTTGAGTAATTTTTTTTTTCTTCTTTCGATGTTTGATTTCTAAAAGCATAAGTGCGTGACGACGTTTTGATAGAAATCTGTAAACGATTTCTGTAGTTTTCTTTGAAAAAACACTTAAAATTTTAAATCCCAATAATGATAATGGCAACCGTTTTTATGCGTTTTCCGATTTCCTTTTTTTTATAAAAATTATGGCCATCATGTTTATGTTGTTGGTGTATAACAAAATTTCTTTTTTCTTTTTCTATAGTATGACTGCCATTTTTTTTACAGTTTTCCATAATGCGTTATGCTGTGTAAAACCGTTTTTTTGTTTGTACAGCAAGTCTAAAAACTTTATAACTGTACTAACACACATACAGTCACTGTCTAAAAAACATGGTCGTTAGTCAAGTAAGAAAAAATGTTGGTCTTAAAATATGTTTATGGCAACTAAAAAAAAAAGAAATGAAAGACCACAAACTGTTATTGCCTGTAAAACGAACAGAAATTACAAATAATTATAAAAAAATATACGTATTATGATCGTATAAATTTGGTCTAGGACAGGACTGGGAGTATTGCCTTCCTCAAGCTTTATAGAGTATTCCTATAATGCCGCCTCCATCGATGTCAACACTGACAATTCCCTTCCCAGCATTTGATATTCACCCTACAGGCTCCCAAGAATGCGTTCTGATATTTTCAACGTCACTGAATGTTCTTGTAGTTCCTGAAGCAACCGCCATTCTGAATAAATAAGTCTACAGAGCCTTGTCAAAAGACTGGTTACTAACCTCCCGTTATTACTGCATATTCCTAAAATATTGGAATTCCCAACACAAGTTTTGTTTGCCCAAGGCAACTGCCATTCTGAGAAATGGAGTCTACAGTGCCCTTGACAAAAGATTATTTACCAACCTCATGTTATTACTGGGTACTGTGTTAAAGACTCAGATCTCCTCTTATTGTAGTTTCCCAAGAAAAGTTTTGATTGCCTCAAAACCACTAGGTTTAATAAGAGTCTTTGCCTCTTTTTATCCACCCTTCCGTTGAGCATAACTTTCCAAACATCTAATCCCACTCCACAGAAGTGTTCTGTACCCTTCAACGACATGGCAACTCCACTACTCGCAAGCTCAACTTCTTGCTAATTACCGAGAATTTCCACATGACCTGGGGCCAAGCAAACAGCAACCTTATTTTCTCTGGCTATCTAGCTTCTCCATATAAACAGCCTGAGTGTCAGATAGTATTGGTATGTCTTATCTTTTATACCTTCTATCCAAGTTTAATTGAGTACAAGTTTCCTTGGCATGGGCTACCACTGTGCAGATGCCCGCAATCTTCCTTATTTCTTCGGAATATTTCATAGTGGAACTAAAAACCCCTGCTTCTGTTCCCAGATCTGTTCATGACCCATCTATAGAACACAAAATAGTAGCGTTTTAAAGAGAGTATACAGCTCTTAGGTTACCCTATTCATTCTTGTTACAAAATCTCGTTGCAAAGCAATTTTCAAATTGATAGAGTCTACTGGTACTGTCCGGGGTACTGCTAAGGAGGGAGCTATCGGCCAATCGATTCTGCCGCTGTAGGATAGATTTTCATTGCCATTATTATCCCAGCACACACTAATCTCTATTTCAAATGTTTTCAAATGTATTCCATTCGCCTAAACACTTACCCCATTTGTCACTATCGGTCTGGACCATCATTGGATATATTCCAGCGCATAATTCTTGGATTGTATTCTTAAAATTATGACATCTCTCGCCGTTACTGAGATGCTCTCCATAGAAGTCTTCCATGTTAACTTACTGCATACATACATACATAATTTGTCATTACAACCCTTCATTCAGGATTAAGACCTAGTTTCTCAAACCAGCTTGTATTGTGTCTGTTAATTATATACATGAGTGGTGGGACCTACAGTTTAAAGTTGATTCCGAGCGACAGATTATTGAGAAATTTGTTACCCTCAGAGCTTTTGCCAGAAATCGGTTGAGAGGAATTCGCCGAAGAAATATTCAAATCTCATTTTGTTGAAGATATCTGACCTGGGGTTTGAACCGAGGCCTCTCATCTAATAAGCCAACACACTACCTACTAGACCACGGCGACTACCTACATCATGAGATATGTACATCCAGAGTATAATTCTTGTGTTGCATTCGTAGTATTTCTTTACAAGTCTTCTGCCTACCATTATTGCGTTGCTGGCCATTCCTGAGATGTTCTTCATATTAGCCTTACAGTTTATTCTTAAATATTTTACCTCCATTTTATGTGATATTATATGTCACAAGAGTCAAAGGTTCTTCCAATTAGAAAGTTTTCTTGTTCTTGATAATGGCACCACCGTGATCTTGCCCAGGTTTTTTTTCGCAGGTCAACTGATATGCTTCAGCGACCTCTTTGAAAAGAGTCTCTTCATATTTGCCTTTAGCCATCAAGACTATGTCATCTGCTTATCCTTGAGAGTCAATGCCCGCCCTAGATAGTTTTGTCAGTAGTTCGCCTAGAACCAGGCTGCACATTAATGGTGAATGGAACATCCCTATGGGCATTTCCAGATTGTGCTGACCTCAATTGTTTCATTTCTTGAGTATGTTTACAAGAAAGGTTGTAAGGACTTCTGTAAAAGTTGAACGAACTAAAAGAAAAAGGAGATCATAGAACATTTTCTATGTCGTTTTCCGGTATTTTCAACAGATTTCTGCCAAAAACTCTAAGCCTGAATAAAATTTCCATGAAAAGTTCAGTCGTTGAGAGTCGACTTTAAACTTTAGGTTCCGACACTCATGTATAAAAATTAACGCACACACAATAAGTGGTGTGAGAAGCTAGGTCTTAATGCTAACTGAAGGGTTGTAATAGCCAATTATGTATGTATGTATGTTATGTATGAAAAGAAGGATGTATTTATTGGCAGTCAAAGGTGATTTGGGTAGAATATAAAACTGTCGTGATGCCTGTGAGATGCCACTTGGAATACAGAAAACAGAATAGATACGATGGCAGAAGAACTCAGTTTGGCGGTCAGACATATGGAACAAAATGATATACCAAAAAAAATATTTTTTCGGCCACTTCCTCTTTGATTTCAGACAAAAATTCTGAGAGAAAATAAAATTTCCATGAAAAGTTTCTCAAAAATTTGTCCTTTGGAGTCGACTTTAAACCGTAGGTCCCGCCACTCATGTATATAATTAACGCACACACCATAAGTGGTGTGTGAAGCTAGGTCGTAATTATGACTGAAGAGTTAGTAGACAGATATCATCGGCATGGTTTAGGTCTACAAGACGACAACCACTCACAACCTCATGTTTTACACTTTCTAAGGCGTGTTAAGCGCTGCTGCGCGATAAATTTTATTCCTGTGGTACACCGGAGTATATTCTGCTAATCGCGTGCTTCACTAAGTGCTCAATCAGTACTTGACTTGCTCAAATAATTTTGTCAATGAACACCACGCTTAATAAAGACGAACGAAGGCTCTCCACATTAAATTGCCACTGGATTACTTGTGGAAAAGCCAGTTGAAAGAAATTATTCTTCAGAAACCGAATTATTTTCTTCATTTTTTATAGATTAAAACCATTTGCCCACCTTGATTAGCCACTTCTTCATTTTGCCTATGACAAGTATGAAAACAAAATTTTTAAAAAACAAACAAGTAAACGAGGAAAATAGGAAACTTTTTCCAATGTTTCATTCCAAAAATGTCACACCAACATAGACAAGCAGACAAACTAATTGACGAATCGTTAAGAATGTTTTCTTTTCTTAATTTTTTCCTTCTACTCGACAGACAGACAGACAGACAGACAGACAGACAGACGGATAGACAAAAAAAACTAAAAAAGATGGTTTTCATATGATGACTGCCATGACTGCCTGCAGTATACAATATATGGTATGGTGGTACAAAGTCTCAATGAGGCATGCCAACACACATTCAAGAGATGTGGATGCCTTTACTACCATAAATGAATTGCTTGAATGAAATAAAAATAAAGCAGCATGAAAAGCAGAAGAAGTGAAAAGAAAGCAAAAAAATAACACCATCTTATACGTTGCATGTAATACATGACATGCCAGGCCATAATACACCAACTAACTGGCAGACAGACAGATAGTCAGACATGCCACGTTATAAGAACATACATATACTCGTACTCGTACATGAGCATAAACTGAAAAGGAAAATTGTATACAATGAACTCCATAAAGAAATAGTAACGCATATACAACTGAAAATAATATACACTTAAAATTTGTAGTAAAAATATAAGGGGAAGTAGCCCCAGCGTAGAATCTTAGTGATTCTTATTGCGACAGCATCAGAAAAGAGTCCAAATATTCTATAATCACTCTTCACTGCAGAGACTTGACTTCTCACATTGAGAAGTTATTAACAAAAGTAAGGCAGATGGTGATACAAAAATTCTGGACGCCTGCGTATATCACACTTCACTAAACTGCTTGATGCGAAGCCCAACGCAGATTACGACAAGTCATGATGCGGACTAAGCACTGGTTAGAATCTCACGGCCTACAGCTGGCCATGCATAAAACCGAGCTGCTTCTACTAACCAGACGACACATTCCGATCGAGATCGAAATCAACACAGACGACTTAGTTATTCCCACGAAGAAATCGATTAAATAACTTGGGGTTAGACTGGACTCGAAACTGAGATACTCAGAGCAGATAGAGTATGCAACATCGAGAGCAGCTAGAATAACAACACAACTAAGTAGACTGATGGTAAATATTGGTGGACCCCTCCCAAGTAAGAGGAAGCTAGTCATGGAGGCTGGAAATAGCATACTCCTCTATGGGTCTGAAATCTGGGCTTCTTCTTCCGTAGAAACCCGGATCAGGGCTAGAAAACTACTGTCTGCGCAGAGAATAGCTGTTTTACGAGCGACATCCTCGTATCGCACGGTATCGTCACAAGCTGTCCTAATTATAGCCGGAATGGTTCCGATAGACCTACAAGCATATGGGCGCCGAATGATCTTCAACGCCAGGCAAAGTATAGAAGAAACGCATAGAAACGATAAAGCACGAAGTCTTCCTAAAACGGCAATTTCTCTGGGAAAATGAACAGCATGGAAGGTGGACATATAAACTGATTCCCGAGTTGCAAGTGTGGAAAAACAGAAAAAACGGTGAAGTAGACTACTACATAACCCAGATGCTGACCCGTCACGGATATTTCAGGAAGTACCTGCATCGCATGGGGAAATGTCGTTCGCCATTCTGTATCTACGAAGAGAAAGAAACGTTAGATTATTCCGACCACACTTTCTTCAGCTGTTATCGATGGGCCGAAAGCCGTCAGCGACTCAAAGCTGAAATCGGCGTCACTAGCCCTACAAACGTCGTGCTAAAAATAATAAATAGTAGAGAGAGCAGGAACGCAGTAAAACACTTTGTAGATAACGTCCTGCGAAGGAAGAAATTTGACCTAGACGCAGCAGAATGAGAATAGAGCGGAGCCTGGACGCAGGCTGACGATGATGGAACTGGAACATATGCCAGAAAAGGGGTCCACCTCGAAGTAATACAACCGTTGTTCCAAAGTGGAATGATTCTCCGGTGGAAGAGTCCGACATATCGGTCATAAAGCATTTTCCCTCCTTCCCGCAAAAAAAAACTGCTTGATGAAGCGGCTTCCATGTTTCAAACTACAAAACTACCTCAGGATTCTAGCCAAAGGCGGAGTATTTAGTCGAATGAAAATTGAATCTAAAAGATAGCGCCTGAAGCCTTTTTTAGTTTTCCGGATTCTCTAAGGAAACTAATGAGACCGTATGAGAGTGTTTTAACGTCAGTATCAATTACTGTACAATAAAGACTCAATCGAAAATTTGAGTATGTTTGTTACAAATACCTCTACACCAACCGAATTAAAATGGAAATTGCATTACGAAACATCTGCAAAAATAAATACAGAATTCTTAACGTGTAGAAATTTCAAAGTTGATAACGGCCATCTTGTTGAAGCTACATCTGTCAAATTAGTTGTCACTTATTCAGTGTGCTTTGCCAAATTACCATGGACAGATTGTTTTATCACGCAACTTACCGAACTTCGTCCATTTTAGGATCGCCATAATCGTCTTACTGAGAAGACTATTTGCAACGGGGTAAATAAAATTGAGTCCACTGATTCAGTAAACGATCGATCAACACCCATACATACATACATACATACATACATACCTACATACATAATTGATCATTATAACCCCTCAGTCAGGTTTACAACCTCGCTTCTCACTCCACTTATGTTGTGTGTGTTAATTTTATACATGAGTGGTGGGACTTACAGTTTAAAGTCGACTCCGATCGACAGATTTTTGAGAAACTTTCCCTGGCAGTCATATTTATTCTCAGAGTTTTTCCCAGAAATCTCCTGAGAAGAAGTCGCAAAAGAAATATTTTTTCATTTTTCCTTATGTTGGAGATGATGACCTGGGGTTTAAACTATGGTCTCACGTCTAATAAGCATATACTACCTACCTACCACATACTACCTAATATAGTACGGCGACTTAATCAGCACCCATACAACAATTAAACGCAAGGTCTGCCGAAATCATGGCCTCTGCTCGTGACAGTAAGCAGAAGATAGTCGGCTTCACATCGATAGTAGCTGGGGTCCGCACCTGTACATTATTCCATTGACTCAGAAACGGAAGCGAAACAACCATAAACAATGCCATGTGTTCGCTGAATGGGCTCTGGAGTAGTTGCCAACTGACCTTCATTTTCATACAAAAATCATCTTCAGCGATGAGATCCCTTTCTGGGTGTATGGGTACGTGAACGATCAAAACTGTCGAATCATGAGAATCAATCATGGAGATTTTGAAATGACGGCTTCATTGGTCCTATATTCTTTTGAGAACGATGTTAGTCAGGCCACCACCGTCAACGCCGAGCCCTATAATTCAATGTTCTATTGTCCTGAATCGGATCCGTTTTCGATGACCTTAGGAATTTAGAAGCAATGGGCATAATCTAGTCGAGGGATATGGCGGACTTTAGTAGGTCCTCAGCTACGGATTGGATTAAGAAAAGACTTCACGAGATCGCTTGTCTTGCATTTAGTGGGAAAAGAATGAGGTTGGGTTGATGGTAGGTTACCCCTTACGGCGCCATTCGTCTTGGGTTGCCGAGTTAGGTAGGTGATTTCAGTTGTCTGCTTTCGTCGATTGTGCGTAGTGTCCTCTCATTGTGTTTTGTTTGTGCGTACCTTTCCTTGTTGGGCCACCAGTCCCGAACTGGACTGCGAAGCCTGGCCGGAGACTCAATGCTGGTATCACGGGTGTCGACTGCCCCAGAGACTTTTCTCTGCCCGACAACGGTGAGACCCCCTTGTTGGAGTAACGTGGTGGCTGTTTTTATACGCAAATCGTGGGGAGAGCACAAGGTGTGACGTTACAATTTTAACCATTGTTCGAAAAGGAGTTTAGAACCCGAACCCGGAATTCATGTCGAAAAGCATGGCTTCGAATTGATACTCACTTATGATGATACAATCTACAGTAGTCTTACCACGAGGCTGCATCATTGTGCATGGGGGTCGTTGGTATACGCATTGTTTGGACCCGTGTCTAGGGCACCGTGGGGTTTGCCATCACAGCAATACACACGTTAAGCCCTATTTTTGAAACCAACGATATGTGGTTGCAACGACAGCTCATGCCACATGGTCATTTTACGTTAGGTGAACTGGCCACCTAGAACGCGCAATTTTCTTTTGAGGTTTTCTTAAGTTGCAGATATACACAAATAAGCTACAAACCACAGTGGTCCTTGAAGCCAACATAGCCAATATTATCGATCAAACTCAACCTGACTTATGAGTCAGAATCGCGGCAAATTGGACATTTTGTATGCGCTCCACCCAGAGAAGCTGTGGCGAATATTTAAACGATTTTGTATTCCCCTCATGATGGCATCAATAGGTCTTTCAAGTGAATACAAAATTTCAATGATATGTCACACGCACTTAGTTTGATTTAAATTTAAATACAAGAAGCGATTAATCAAAGACCTGATTGAGCATTTTGAGTTGCACACACCTAATCAGATTTGATCAGATCTGGAACGGATTGCTTCTCGCTTGTTTCAATGAACAAGGAAGATAAGCGTTCTCTTACCTCTCTCTCTTTAATCTACAAAAGCAGGCACCAGACTTTTGTGTCGTGTATATCATGAAGTCTCCGCAGCCTAGTAAGTGGTGTGTTAGCTTATTAGACGTGAGGCCACGGTTCAAACCCCAAAGTCAGACATCTACAACAAAAATGAAATATGATAACATATTTCCCCGGTGACTTCCTCTCAGCACATTTCTGGCAAAAACTCTGAGGATAAATAAAATTCTTATGAAAAGTTTCCCAAAAGATTTGTCGTTCGAATTCGACTTTAAACTGTAGATCCCGCCACTCATGGATACAATTAACACACACAACATAAGTGGTGTGAGAAACTACGTCGTAAGCCTGACTGAAGGGTTGTAATGAATGTGTGTATGTATGTATAATCTGAAAGAGAAATAATCAGGAAAGCGAAACCGAATGCTTGCTCTGAAAATGAAATTTATATTTTCTATGAATATACTCTTAGGATACGTTCCCCTATGTGTCATATTGCAAACAATAATTTTCATCTCACACTCACTTCGCTTTACTGCAGTGTAAAATTTACTTCTGGTTGTGTTTTATTTGTAACGAAACTTTGTCTTGATTTTCCTGTTCCTTTTGTACTGCTGTCGCTGTCGCTGTTGCTGCTGCAACTCAAATTCAGACACCCATTTGTGTAGTACAGCAACGAGCCAAATAGACTTGGAAAGACAATACAACTGGGTGTAGAATTTAACGTACGTGATTGCGGTCAAAAAGCAAAAAATAAAAAAAATGGCGAAAAGGAAACGAAAGAAACATTCATTGTATTTGTATCTGGTGGCTGTGAACCTTTTATTTGAGCATACCAGCACAGTTCAAATTTACACAAAAGTAACTGGAGAAGGTACACATTATGTCCCATTCATCTTTCATGCTTCTTTTTTTGTTGCTCTCCTACTTTTTGGCGAGTTTTGAGAAGATTGAAAGAAAAGATACTTTTTCTGTCTATAATTGCCTACTTTTTACTGGCACTTCATATATTTTTTTTCTTGTCATGCTCTATGGTTACTAGAGATAATGATTATACTCATCATTATGATTATCATGTCAATGATAATGATAATGATAAACTATGATGCTGGTAATGGTATTGGTGGTGGTGGTGGTGGTGGTGTGTTATGTTCCAAAAAGTAAATGAAAATCTTCATAAAAAAATTCTTTTGCGCGGGATGGTTGTGTGGATTGGTTTCACTTTGCTATGAATATTGAATTTTTTTATTCGAATTTTTTTTTTGCAATTTTTTGTTTTACTGCAGCAAATCAGTGACTGAAATAATAATAAAAAAAGGAAAGAAGGAAAAATAAAAATTTACGAAAACTTACAAGGCATACAGAAATAAATACGCCAGCAGAATATGCAAAAAGTGAAGGTAAACACATCAAAGAGTTGAATCAAAAGAGATATCTTTTACACACACAGGTAAAAAACATAAAACAACGAGGGTAGCCGCAGAAGTTAACATGAAAATAATTAAAAGCTAAGATTCTAAAGTAAGCCATTTATCGCTTTTAATTTGAATCCTCGGTTATCTGGCAATACTTATGTCATTCTATTCTGTCACACAACTCAATATATTATCTCAACGGAATGCAATGAATCGATTGACGTTTAAGCAACGCTGGGATTAATTGAAAATTTTGCACGATTATGTCGTACAAAATTTGGTCGTAGAGAATGACCCACAGTACCCACCAAAGTACCCGGTATACGCAAGTTTATTGCTTAAGTTCGTGAAACTGGTTACATTGTTGATGCGTCAAGACGTGAGTGTGCTCATGCAGTGCATACACCCGAAAATATCGAAGCTGTGGCTAAGAGTGTGCGCGAGAATCATCATCAACTCGTCATTGTTCTCAAGAATTTGAGATTTCATGTACCAGTTTACCTCGAATTTTGAGAAAAGGTCTCGCTATGACGTCTTACAAAGTTCAATTTGTTCAAGAGTTAAAGCTGCATGACCATCCGCTTCGTTTTCGCCTCGGGAGAAACTGCACTATGATTCGATTTTGCCAAAAAAAAAAACATATTTTCGTATGAAGCTCATTTTCATTTTGGTCGGTTCGTTAATAAACAAAATTGCCGTATTTGTGGCTCAGAAAACCCACACATGGTCTTACAGAAGCCAATGCACCCATTACGAGTGACCTTTTAAAGCGGCTTGTGGAGCGAAGACATCATGGGCCCATATTACTTTGAAAATAAAGACGGCGCTACCATTACGATCAATGGAGACACTTATCGCACCACGATAGCCGCTTTTTTTGTACCCGCTCTTCAGGGAATTGATGGGAACGATGTTTGGTTTCAAAAAGGTGGTGCAACTTACTACACATCTCATGCCACATTCGATTTATTGTGTTAAACGTTTGATTGCTGTTTAATTTGACGAAATGGTGATGTCAATTGGCAGTCAAGAAGCTGCAATTTGACATCGTTGGACTATTTCCTGTGGGACTCCGTTAATGACAAGTGTTATGCCGACAATCCAGAGACAATTGAGCATTTGAAGGTTAACATTATTGTTGCCATTGCCGAGATACGACCCCATGCATTCGATAAAGTGCACGAAAATTGGTCAATTCAAATTTGACATACGAAATTCACATAAATTCTGCTCGAATTCCAAAGACATGGATCGTACTGAAACTAGAAAAGAATCCGAAAAATCCTAGTTATACGAATGACTCTACACTAAGACGGAAACATTTAAAGTCTGGTCTTCATCAAGACATGTAGAAAATAATTCTTGTCATACTTTTAATATAAATGTTACCCGGGTAATATTTACCTGAGGCAGCAATTTAATGTAGATTATAAGGCTTGCAAAGCCTTCATTTTTGGTTTTTGCAAGGCCACCTCTAAAACAACAATTCGCCACTTACTTGCTTAATTTATCATTACAATCATTTAGTCAGGATTACAACCTAGCTTCTCAAACCACCCATGTTGTGAGTGTAAATTTTATTCCTGAGCTGCGAGAATTACAGTTCAACGTCTCTGAACTCCGAACTACAGAATTTTGAGAAACTTTTCATGGGAATTTTATTTACTTTTTGCCAGAAGTCTGCTGCGAAGAAGGAAGCTGCAAGAATTATTTTTTTCTTCTCCTCTTTTATTTCAACCGTCTGAACTGGGGTTTAATTACTAACTCCCGTCTCGTAAGCCAATGCAATACGTACTAGACTACGTCATAGTCTGGTAGGTAGTGTGTTGGCTTATTAAACACGATTCCCTGGGTACAATCCCTGTTCAAGTGAAACAAAAAATCATATTTCTTTGGCGGCTTTCTCTCTGCGGTCTTCTGGGATATACTCTGAGAGTAAATAAAAATTGCCATGAACAGTTTCTCAAAAATCTATCATTCGGAGACTGCTTTAAAGTTTAAACTATAGGTCCCGCCAATCATGTATAAAATTATCACATACTACATGGGTTTTTGTGATGCTAGGTTGTGATCCTGACTACAGGGTTGTAATGATCAATTAAGTTAAGTAAGTAAGGCAGGAACTACAGTCTAACGTTGACTGCAAACGACAGATTTGAGATAATTTCGATGTTAACATCTATGAGACAGTTTTAACTTTACGCTAATTAAACTAAAGGTTAGGTTAGGTTGGAGTGGTAGCCTTGATGCCAAAAGGTCACTTGAGCACGAATAGCGGCCCGTTGTGACGCCACAGGTGAACACAGTCTCTGTACTGGCCATGTTCCTCCAAATCAGGAAAGCAGAAATTATTCAGCGCAAGGTCTGCACATCTGAAGCATGACTACCCCACGCATGAAAACCAGCCTGAAGATTTGATAAACGAAGCTATGTCCTTGACATCAATGGACGATAGCCCCGTCAAGCTGACAAGGATTAGAGAGTCAAACAGCCTATATCTGCACTTCACAAGAGATGAGCATTGGCAAAGAAAGTGGTCTCCTCTCCTCAGCGGATCTGCACCCATGGCAGAAGTCGTTAGATGGGAGCTGCATTCTCTTCGCGTCTCTTCCCATAACACAATGACCTGTAAGCACGACCACAGTGTTTGAGATGATACCACGACCCAGTCCGAGTAACTGGTTGATGTGAGTATTCTGTTCACATTGTTTGTCTATTGTAAAGTCCTAGAAAATCATAATTCATATCGAGCCCTTACATTTGTTCGACATTCTGGACGAAGTAACATGCAATCTTAGGTTGCAATAATCTTTCGGAAACTCTTCTCAGAACACTGAGTTCAAGCATGATTACATATGCAGTATAGTGAAGACCCTAACCATCGTCGTTTTGATTAGAAAATGTTTAATGTTTTGCACTAAACAATGTAAAACTGCCCTCTCATATCTTTCGATTAGAAGTTGTCAATACCATAAGAATATAATTCTAAAAGCTCGATTGATTTCTACGAAGCTTGGAATTTACAATTTCAACTAAATTCCGATTAGACATGAATCCTTTAATTACAATAAAGGTTCCAAATTCATCTTTCACAATTTATAAAAATCTCTTTAACAACCCTCGCATTCCAATAAAAAATTCAACTTAAAAATTACAGAGAGAAACCAGTAAAAAAACTGCTGACACTACAGTTTTTTTTTTCTTTTTTTTTCGGTTTGCAGTTCCACAAATAAGAATATTTTTCAAGTGTTGCAAGCAGCCAACCAAAAATTTTTTATATAGTCATACAAATTAAAGATGTTGCAGATAAAAAAGCCAGAAAACCAGGCAGCAGCATGAGAAACTATGTGACAAAGATAATATACCTGTAGAAACGAACAGTTTCATTCCGCATTACCTGAACGGTAAGTGGGTAAACAAGATAATGATTTAAGGATGATGAAAGAGAGAGAGAATTTTTGCCTGCATTTAATAGGCGCCATAATATAAATCAACATGAGAGATGCAAATATTCATAAAGAAAAAGAGAAGAATTTATATTATAGGGAGGCTGTAAAATTCTGATTATTTTATAAAAAGGATTATTATCAGGTGGTTGATGTGTTCCATTTTTGTGCGGCTTAAAAATGTTCTGGAACGTACAACGATATATCACGCAGAGCAACCAGATATCAAATACTGGAATGTTTCAGTTACAAGCCGCAGTTTGAATTTGCCAAAGCCATCTACATACATATGTTCGTACATAATTGATCACTAAAACCCTTCAGTCAGGATTACAACCTAGATTTTTGTAGCCCCTTACGCCGCGTGTGTTAATTTCAAACATGAGTGGCAGGACCTACAGTTTAAAGTCATTTTCGAACGACAGAATTTCGGGAAACTTTTCATGGCACATTTTTGCCAACAATCTGCTGAGAGGAAGTCGCTGAAGAAATAGTTTTTCGTATTTTGTTTTGTTGGAGATGTCTAACCTGGAATTTGAACCGAGGACTCACGTCTAATAAGCCAACTGTAGTCTGATGCATAAGCCTATCAAAACTAATTCAATGGTATGGAGGACCATGTCGCGTATTTATTGCCACAATTACTTCCAATAGAGTACTTTCAGATGAACAGAAGATGCCTGGTTTCTAAGTAATCTCCCAATGTCCTGTATTCGATGCAATGCCATCCGTATAGTCAAGAATCCTGTAAACATATCTGTCAACCTAATCAGATCATTATAACGAAGATTTAACAAGCTCAGCGCCCGGTTTCGATTTCCAAACATCTCACCATCAACACAAATATTCATGTCCATTCTGATCAAATTTGCGCTAGTTCGGCTTCCTGATAGCGCGTACTCCTACTATGCAAACAGTTATATGGTTATGGCTAGAAGAAAACATAATCCAATAGAGATACCTCATAGAGGTGCTACAATAGAGATACCCAGATCAGTCCTCTCCTTACGGTTATAATGGACAACTAGTTTAGGAAATTGTCGATCTGATATCATTGACTTAGTTGATCATAATATCTCTCCGACATGTCAGTATTATGTGTATTTCCTTCCAGGCTCTCAGATGGGACAAATAGTATCGTGTACAATGCTGTAATTCTGATGTTGCACCTGCCATCCGTACTGCTTAAACATATCCTGTGTATTATTCTAGGCCTTCTAAAACACAACCCAGCATCCATGTGTCTTCGCAGTATTTTTCTACTTTTTCTGTTGTTTCCTTCTCAATTTCTGATTCAGCATCCCTGTAAACGACACTGCATTTTTGATTACGCGTAGTCTAAGGAAAATATAAACAAACAGATCTTCGTTTTATCCAGAGTCACGATGAGCTCCATGGGATATCTTTGTTTAGATGATATTTAAAACATTTCCCTCTTGTACATAATTGGTTTCGATTATTTCCTGTTAGAAATGTAAGACATAATAAGCATAACAGACTTGTTGAAGTATGTACTTCAAAGGCTAACATCCCTTGGAGAGCCCATGGCACAAGCTCCAGCTCATCTCGGGCAAACGAAATATGAAAAAAACTATTTCTTTCAGCAACTTTCTCTCAGCAGTCTTATGGCAAAAACTCTGAGATTAAATAAAATTTCCATAAAAAGTTTCTCCAAAAATCTGTCGTTCGGAGTTGACGTTAAATGCATAAAATTAACACACACAAGATGGATCGTGCGAGAAACTTGGTTGTAATCCTGACTAAAATACAGTAATGATTCAATTAAGTAAGGAACGTACCAGATATCAGCAATGAATCGTTTTTTCGCTTTTCATAAGTACTGATGAAATTTAGAGTATGAGTGAGTCAACAGTATTTAAATCCAACTACTCTGATTCATTCGTACTCAGTCCAACATTGATTTATAAGTACAAGTTGCAATAAGTACAAGTACAACGTTGACATCAAACTCATATCATTCGAACTATGTTTGATTCATACGCCTACTCATTCATATTCATAAATTTAGAAAAATACTTATCGTAACGTAATTGGTCATTACAACCCTTCAGTCAGGATTATGACCTAGTTTCTCACACCACTTATGTTGTGTGTGTTAATTGTATACATGAGTGGCGGGACCTACAGTTTAAAGTCGACTCCGAACGACAGATTTTTGAGAAACTTTTCATGGCAATACTTGTTGTATTTTGTCTCTGATGTCTGGCCAGGGGCTCGAACCTTGGCTTTACGTCTGATAAGCCAACACACTACCTACTAGACCACGGCGACTTCAAAATACTTATAATACTCATAAATGATTCGAGTGGTTCGAATAATTCATCGAAATTTACAGTCTTAGTTGTTGTTGCATTTACAAAGAAAGAAGAAAGAAAAAGACAAAGACAGCAAGAAGAGCAAATAACCAACTTTCATGTGAGTATTGTAGTGTTGGTATACTTATTTTGTGATTCGTGTATACGATGACTCGTAGAGAGTCGAAATCAATAACATCATACGTATTGTTAAGTATGAGTACCATAAGTATTTCAAACTTTGAATATGAGTAGTATGAGTATGACATTAAAATAAGTATGAATGCGTATAAGTATCAGAAATAATAAGTATGATTCGAATCTACTAATCGTTTTGAATACTCATTGCTGACCTCTGGAACATACCATAGTATTTGCCTTGTGGGTCTTCAAGAAAAAAGTTGAACTCAATTTATTCATTGCTAATGTTAAGTCGACGTTAAACTGTAGGTCCAACCACTAATGGATAAAATTAACACACACAACATGGGTTGTGTGAGAAGCTAGGTTGTAATCTTGACTAAAGAGTTGTAATGATATAATTAAGTAAGTAAATAATAGGTCCCCTGTGCTGTACACTATAACTCATCGTTACGTCAAATAAATTGCATTTTATTCGTATATCCTTAGCATACAAAATAATTCAGTCTCTCAACTCCTGTGCAACATAAAATTGATTTAAATATTCTATCATAATATCGTATAGGATACTATGGAAGCCTCTTTCAATGTCAAAAGATACCGCAAATAAGAAAACTTTGATATTTAATGATGTTTCCTCATAGTTGATGACTACATGTCTGTACATGTAACATGTACATTACATGTTAATAATTATCAAGTCCAAGGTATTAAGCAAGATCCAGTGTAGGCTAATCGAGGTATAGCCCCTCGGTGTTGCATAACTCCTTTGCTGGTGTAGGTATGAAAACTATACTGCCCTCCTGTGAACTTCGCGGAATATATGCATAAGTAAAGCGAAATATATAAATATTGTTACGTTTTTCCTTTTTTACATTTAAAATATGATCTCGTACATTGCAAATAAGATAAAAATAAATTTGTGTTTAGTTTTAATTAAAATTCTTTATTGTTTACACAATTCTGGGTGCCACTGTTCACAACTTGATGTAAACAACAACAATTTCTTCGTTTGTTATTCCTCTGTTACACCCTTTGCATAAACAATGGCAATTGCTAGACAATTATTCGACAGATTTTTGTAACGGATATCTTCAAACCACGATTACTGTCTTCAAACGCACCGCGTCTTCACACAAGACTGACTGAACTTCACTGACTCACTCGCCTGCTTTGTCTTGCCTTTTATATGCCAGTGTAAACAGTTTGATGAATGTTCTTGAAGGCGAATATTCGTGACTTCGCCTTTTCGAAATCCCTATAAATGTAAATGTAAATCGTTGTTTACATTCATTATTGTTGTTTGTGTATTTTGTTTACATTTATTCTTGTTGTGTTGTTTATAGATTTTTGTTTACTTATTTACCATTATTTTTTATGCTGGTGTTTGTTAGTATATTAAGCAGTACGATAATTTGTAAACAGGTTTATTTACTGCATTGTTTTGTTTTTGTAGGCTTTGTTTATAATTTTAATGTTAAGCGATGTAAAAGCGTAACACCAGTATCTAGATTCTTTCATTTTCTTAAAAATATTAATGGGATTGGGTGATTATAAGTCCATTTGGTGATTTTGGAAGCATTTCGTCTCCAAAGATTATATGTAAACATCTTATGTCCCTCATGGAATACAGCGATATGGAAGTGTAAATGTCCTTTAAAACTCCTATACGTATACACATAATTGTTTATCTTTGTTATTCACTTTAATACCAACAACTGCTTTAAAATTCTTTTTATTATCCGTCTAGACTAACTCTGGGCTTCTTCGTTAGACATTTTTGAAAATCCTAAAAACTCTCCAGACTTTATTTTTGGTTTTTTTATTTTTAAATTAAAAAAAATAAAATTTAATTAAAAATTTTGTTGCATTTGGATTAACCCCCGGGCTAAATTTGCTTTGCTTTGTACTATTTTTCTTCTCCTCTTCTTCGTCTCCTTTTTTTTGTACTGAAAGCATATTTATTGTTTTTTTTTTAACCAAAAAAAAAAACAAAATTTAACGGAAGAAATCGCAACCATAACCGGAAAACGGAAATCATATAAAAATTTTAAACACAATTTATTTTTTTCTATGTGTTGCTGTTGTTGTTGGTGTTTTTTCCATTTTTTTCCTTGTGGCAAAGGTTAGCGTGTATATGCGGCTTTAAAACGGGATTTTTGTGTTAATGTTACAACGGTAGTAATATTTGTCTGTGCTTAAACAAGTTAGTGTGTGTTAACAACTAAAACAGAGAAAAAACAAAGAAAAAAACAGAAATCGTTGTAGGAGAGAACAATTGTAATAAACAGGAGTAAAAATCATAAACCATATTTATTTTCCTGTTTTAACAAGTTGTTGTTATGTTGTTGTTGTTGTTGCTCTTGTTATTGTTGTTATTGTTTTGTTGGTTTACAGCTTAGTTATTAAAATATTTGAATATACTCTACCAGTGCAGATAATGGAGGTGTGTTGAGCATATGCAGCAGTTTGTAACACATTTGAGTAAACGCGTGTTAGAAGCAATGAAAAAAAATTTGTTCGCAAATACATCATACGGTTTGTGGTTAAAAGCAGAAATTACAAGGAAAGAAACATTATTGTTGTTAAAATCTGAATGTGTGTGATCGAGGTTGACGTAGTCTAGTAGGTAGTGTATTGGCTTATTAGACGTGAGGCCTCTGTTCAAACCCCAGGTGAGACATCAAAACGAAAATATGAAAAAATACTTCTTCGAAGTTTTCTTCGCAGCAGATTTCTGGCAAAAACTCTGAAAGCAAATAAAATTGCCATGTAAAGTTTCTCAAAAAATCTGTCGTTCGGATTCGGCTTTAAACTGTAGGTCCTGCCAGTCATGTATAAAAAAACTAATACACACAACATAAGTGGTGTGCGAAGCTAGGTTGTAATCCTGACTAAAGGATTGTAATCACCAAATATGTATGTATGTATGTATGTATGTGTGATGCATACATAACCACTGAAAATTCTGTTTTTTTAACTCGTAGAAATATTCGTAACGAAGAGAACTTTGTTGCTGTAGGGCCCTGAAAAACATGATTTTTTTCTGAAGACCAACAGTCAGGAGATGTGGAACATTGTGTTGTGTTTAATTTTTTTCTATGGTGGAAATCGAACCTCCGGCCTCGGCTCTTGAAGTTTAGCACATTACCTACTAGATTCTTCTGCACAATGGGTCAATTCGGCCTCCGGGTACTGTACTTGTCTTATTTGACAAGTACACATCCTCTAACCTAACCTAACCCACTAGATTCTCAACTGTTGGCCCTTTTTCTGAGACTACGTGAAATATTTTACGATTGGATCTTCGCTTACGAGTCTATAAAATACAGTTCGTAGAAGAACTGAAGTCAAACGAACGTCGTTTGCGTGTTGTTGAGTGTGCTCGTTTGGAACTGCATGAGCATTTTATCAGGAAATTGGTTAAGTGGCTTATTAGACGTGGGGACATTATTCAAACCGCAGGTCAGACATCTCCTACAAAGTGAAATATGAAAAATTATTTCTTCGGCGACTTCCTCTCAGCAGATTTCTGGCCAAAACTCTGAGAGTAAAATAAAATTGCCATGAAAATTTCTCAAAAATCTGTCATTCGGAATCGACTGTAGGACCTGACACTAGTACGTAAAATTAACATTCACAACGTAAGTGGTGTGAAAAGCTTGGTCATAATCCTGACTAAAGGGTTGTAATGACAAATTATGTACATATGTATGTATGTAATTGGTTAACTGGTGATGTATATTTCCGTCTCAACTTCTCAGCATGCAAACGTTAAATTTGCCATGAACTAGACTCGTAAATCAGTTTGATTTTGATTGATGGCAAGGGTTATGTTGGTTTTAAGGACCATTGTGGCTTGTGGTTTATGCGAATACACCTGCTACTTAAGAAAATCTTACAAAAAAGTCTAACGGTGGACAGTTGACAACATTCCCAGATGAGATGGAATATGGCATGAGTTGTGTGGCACGTATCTCCATTCTGGTGCAGCCACATGTCCAAATCATTCAATTCTGGCCGAAAGAAATTGATAACCATCGACCTGCACTGTTCGTCGTTAACAGTGATGTTCTCGCCAAAGTTGTTCTCAAAGAAATATGGACTGATGACGCCGCCAGGTCTGAATTCTCATCAAACAGTGGCTATATCAAGGTGAATTAGACGCTCTTGGACCTTATGTGGATTTGTATCATCTAAAATTCTTAATTTTTGTTTGTTTACGTACCCATTCATGCAGAGATGGGCCTCATCACTGAAGATTATTTTACGATGAAAATTAGGGTCAGTTGCCCACTGCACCACAGCCCATGCAGTAAAAACGCGTCGTTGTGTCTGACGCAAGTCCTTCCGTCCTTGGTGGTTTGATAAAATAACTTAATAAATGACAGCTAATTTGACATATGTGGCTTCATCAATATGGTCGTTATTAAGAGACAAAATTCAGGCGTAACGGATACGTATAGTTTTCTATCTTTTCAATTCATGTAGAATCATTGTTCATAGAAGCCATTATCGTTGCTTTGTATGCATTAACTGTCAGATCCTTTTCCGTTGACTTCTTATCAATACTCGCAAAGGCAGAAGTTACCTGTCGCAATGTGCTTCTTACAACGAATTGTGCTACATAATCGTGGAAGTTTACTTTACTTCAGCTAGAGACAAATTGCTTCAGCTGCGAAATAAACTAAATGTAAACTCCAAGCCGATTAACAAAACCTTTACTTTCTAATCTCTGACGACGATACTTTTGTACGGCCTCATGTAGTCGATTATGACCGGCACTATCCCGTGTGCTATTAAACTGTAATATTCGTGTTACTTCTAGGCACAAAAATTTTTTGAAATAAATAACCATGTTGTGCAATAACTCCACAGCTGCATGTAACAGTGTAGTTATGAAATAAAGTTTCACACAATCTCACTCTCTCTCTCTCTCTCTCTTCTACAAAAGCAAAAGAGTAGAATTCAACAATTTTTTTGGTTAAAACAAAACTTTAAACCAACGCAACCATGTGGTTGTTGTTGTTATAATTGCAACTTTTAAATTTTTATACGGCTATGATAGTAAAACGGTGAGCAAAAGGTAGAAAGGCTTAACCAACAAATATGCGTTTGTTAATGTATGCGGAGATATAAAAAATATAACGAATAATTTTAAGCTCAAAAATGCTTATATTGCACTTAATAAATACGTAAGCAAGTGTCGTGAATTTAACCCATATTATTTCCACGTACATATATGGTGTGAACACGTTTTCTTAATATTTAACAAAATGTAAATTGACTTAAACTACAGTTATGAAAACAGTCTTGTTGTTTTTGTGTTAAATTACGTAAGAATTTTGTTATATGAGTTAATGTAGGGTACAAACGCATAGTGACGCATATTGACGCATGTTGACGCATGCTTATAAAATGATTCTATAATAAAGAGATTAAAATTTATGCATAAATCTATTAATTATTAAGGACAAAGCATTTTATTTGCTGTCTTAAATATTAATATATCGGTTAATTGCCGAAACGAAATCATTAGCTTTGCAGTGCCGTCCGGTTTATACTACCTAGACTCTGAAAAACGACCAATATCGTTTAATTTAATTTCTGACACTTGTTTTATTCAAAAAGAAACGTTCTAATGTATGCTATTAAGAATAGTTATCTGGCTCAAGCCACCAAGTCTCTCTTAAGAAAGAGATTCCCAGTACTTCTGTATGCCTAAGCACATGTTCAGGCAAGTGAAGGGAAGGAATGTCTTCCTAGTTGTAGAATGCCTTCTATTAAATTGATTTGCAACTCATACGGAAATTATGGGAAGGAATGTCTTCCTAGTTGTAGAATGCCTTCTATTAAAAACAAAGACCGCATATTAAATCAAAGTTTCTTTCTTCCTGAGTTAAGACACATCCAATTCAACTAAGCGGACAAGCAGGTTCTCACTTCTATCCAGGCAGCGTAAGCCATGAAGAGCCATTTATACCTAATTTATAGCCGCGTCATCCAGTCCGGTACTCGATCTGTCCAATACCATTCAGGCCTTTCATTTTAGATGTAAACACTAGACTAAGCTAGTTATGGCGCAGCCCACTTAAATTTCTGTTGATTATCTTTCTGTTTTAAACTTTACTGGACAAATTCCTTAAAAAAATTGTTGGCTTTAAAAATTTGACCCACAATCTACGTGTATTGATGTAAATTGCCTCAATAAAAACCTCAAATTGCTGTCTGCTTTACCCTTAAAAATAAAATAGGTTTACAGAGCACACAAACACGCACACTTATTTGTATACAAAATAAGACAGAGAGAGAGGGAGAGACAGCATTATACTCTTTCTAATATTTTAACCAACACTGACGTCCTTTTTCCTTTCTACCCTAGCAAGACGGAATGTCTACCAAAACAATTTGAATAAAAAATTTGAAAGAAACCAAAGAAATGGCACAAAGGTTGATGATGGTGATGAACAAGGGGGAATTGTTAGGGGTAGTAGGGGGGTAATAAATAAAAATGTAATTTTATTAAATTGAAAACAATTTGGTCAAAATGTTTTCTTTGTTTGTATTGTATTGTAGCCAAATATTTGCTTGTGTACAGCATTTGGAAAATAATGTTGTTTAGTATTGTACAACGTCTACGGCACGGTTACCAAAAAGACAATCAATAAAACTGGCATATTGCCACACATGCTACCAACGAAAAAAAAAGGCACATAAAACTTATAATAAATAAATTTGAAAGGAAAGAAGAAGAAAATAAAATAAACAACAACAACAAATTTTTTTTTTGGCTAAAAGTCCCTAAAGACATTAAAGAAAAAAACGATTTTTTTTACAAATTGATTGACTGGCATTTTTACCTTTTTTAAGGAAAAAAGAGAAAAAAGGGAATTTAGGGGTTGTATTCCTTTTGCTACTCAATACAAAAAATGTTTATTTTAATGAAATTAAAAAAGAATTTATTTTAAAACCAAATAAATACCATTTCTACGTATTTTATTTTAAATACAATAATTATTTTAAAAACATTTCTTTATTATGACACTACCCCCTCTACTATTGCCCCTAGCAGGCATTCTGTAAATAATACCCAGAAACCCTTCCATCAAATAAATTCAAAATTTTCCATTTTTATAAAAACATTTTTCTGTAGAAAATTTCCGCTCCATTGCATGCATCACAGCCTTACAACCTTGAGACTTGAGTACAACCGCAGAACAAAAAAATTGAATTTGAACATAACATACCAACAGAAAAAAATTAAATTTGGCAACGAAAAAAATTCCTTACAAATCTATTGTTTTAATTTTCAGTTGCTGTTTATGAAAACGGATCAGAAAACAATGAATGAATTCTGCGAAAAAAAATCCCAAATAAAAATGTTTTTGTTACTTAACTTTACAGGAAATATAATAAAAATATGAAAATAATTTAGATTTTTCTCCTTTTCGCAGTGAAAAACCCCCAGTTGGTTAAATGGTTGGCATTAAGAAAGCATATATTATTTTTTAATTATTTTTAATAAGTATCGAGCAATAATATCAAAGACTCACTGTAGGGCAACAGAGCAAAGTCTCTAGTGGAAATCGAAACGAAATCCACTAGACAACCAGAGCAACTAAAACTTTTAATATATTTTAATTAAATCCAATACATCGCATATTGACGTACCTTAACGCACAATAACGCATGGTTGAAAAACTCATATTTCATTCAATTAAACTTATGGGTTGTATAACTGGCCATTTCTATTGCAAATAAATTCTGTATTTTTCTAAAATAACGTGTCATTCAAAGTATTATCCATTCAAGTGGAAATCTACCCCTACATTTATAGACGGAAGCGAAATCCACTAATCTACAAGAGCACCCATAACTCTCAATACATTTTTTCGAATATATCTCATGTCGACGTACCTTAACGCACAACAACGCATGGTCATATTTCATTCAATAAAAAATATTGGCAGTACAACTTAAATTCTATATATTTTGAAATAACATGTCATTCAAAGTATTATCCATCCAAGCTTTGACCAAAATCTGTAGCGGAAATCGACTCCCATATTAATATAAACTAAAACAAAATCCACTAGACTACCATATATTTTTTTCAATTCCAATATATCGTATATAGACGTACCTTAACGCACAATAACGCATGATTGATTGATCATTCAATTAAACATATGAGTAGTATAACTTAGTAATTGGCCGCTTCTGGTGTAAATAAATCCTGTATTTTTTTAAATAACATGTCATTCAAAGAATTATCCATACAAGCTTTTACCAAAGTCTCTAGTGGGAATCGACCCTCATATTTATAAACTAAAATAGAATCCACTAGACTATCAGAGCAACCAAAACTCTTAATATATTTTCATCAATTCCTACATATCGCATGTTGACGTACCTTAATGCACAATAACGCATGGTTGTAAAATTCATATTTCATTCAATTCAACAAATGGGTAGTATAACTTAATAACTACTGTAAATAAATTCAGTATTTTTTGAAATAACATGTTATTCAAAGTATTATCCATCCAAGATTGGACCAAAGTCTGTAGCGGAAATCGACCCCCATTTGTAAACAAAAACAAATTTCGCAAGACTACCAAAGAAGCTAAAACTCTTAATATATTTTTGTCAATTCCAATATAGCGCATATTGACGTACCTTAACGCACAATAACGCATGGTTGAAAAGCTCGTATTTCATTCAATCAAACGTGTGGGTAGTATAACTGGGGCTGAAGTGAAACATATTCCGGTGAGAATACGAATATGATAGAAACAAATGGCAGTTAGAAGCTGAAAGACCTGAACTGTACGACCGTTGAGAGAAAATTCTTACCCACTGTTTCAAAATAGTTTTAGACCCGCACCGCAATATGCCATAGACTGTTGTCATAATTGCAAATTATATTCTCTTGTCTGGTTGCATGCTCAGGGCGCCGTTTTTCAGGCAATGCTCGCTTCAAACGAATTAATTGTTATGTGAGCAGGTCTCCTCTGATAGTCTTGAATGTTTTTAGAAACTTGTAGTAGGGCACCCTTTTGATTCCATCAAACGCAGAGCATTGTAAAGGATATACTGCTTGGCCGTATATATTTCGCTCGACATATTTTTATAATTATGCACATAAGCAAGCAGTACCGTTCCGTATATCTTCTTGGGATCTTATACAGTTTGCTGCTATTTTCTAGTATACGTATGTAAAAATGCATTGTCCTATCAATACAATGCAAAATCGACGTATCGTTTGTCTCCAGTGGTTTTTTGATGTTTCACTCCTTCTTGAGCTCTAAGGATGCCACTGTATCGTCATCATCGTTATATTACGGTAGTTCTTTCCGATAGTATACACACATACATACAGTAAACCTTCGGTTTACGTCGCCTCGATTAACGTTGTTTCGATTTACGTCGACAAATCTTTTGTTCCCTATAACTTCAATTTGTGTCGTCTTTCGATTTACGTCGCTTTTTTTTGGAACCAACTGCGACGTAAATCGAAGGATTACTGTAACTTTTTTAAGTTCCTTATGAAAAACATACTACTTTGTAGTATGAGCAATATGAAATTCGATTCACGTCGTTTCGATTTACGTCGCCTTTTTTTTGGAACCAACTGCGACGTAAATCGAGGGATTACTGTACATAATTGGTCAATCACACGTAATTGGTGATTAGGATTACGACCTAGCTTCTTACATCACTTATGTTGTGTGTGATAATTTTTATACACGAGTGACCATACCTACAGTTTTAAAGTCGACTCCGAACGACAGATTTTTGAGAAACTTTTTTAGAGTTTATGCTTGAAATCTGCTGAGAGCAAGTCGCCGAAATAAATATTTTTTTTATTTTTCGTTATGTTGGAGATGTCTGAGCTGGGGTTTGAACCGTGGCCTCATTGCCCACAATTTTTTGTCACTGTATAGCCTAGAAAACATAATATTATCGACGCTAACGTTTATAATTCTCATGGCTTTGGTTTTCTTGATATTTATCTGCGGTGATAAGGAGTATGCTTGTTTACTTCAGCGATTCATTCAGCGTACATCGTTGACTTATATTCCTCAAAATTAATGAAGCCACCATTTATTTAAAAGCCTTTTGTTATAGTATTTGTGAAGAATATTTGGTCTTTAAATATTTTCGTCCATCTTTACGGCTTTATTGTCTATTGGGCATATTTTCAAAGTAATTATGCGGTAAATATTTTCAAACAAAACAAAGAAAATTTGAAATACAGCACTTAATTACATTAAATATTCATAAAAAAATAATTATTTTGTTTTTTAATAGAATTTCATGGCAATGAAATTGATATTGTTTTTGTGTTTTTGTTATGAAACGTAATAATTTTGATAATAGGGACGGAAAAACTCGGCTGTATAGGGCTTTGCAACAGCATTCAAGCAAAATCTCAATAAAAAGTTATAATTTTCTCAGACCAATTAAAAACTAAACAAACTCTGTCTTTTATTTTCTTTTTTTCTTTCAGATGTAAAAACTGAATTCAAACTAGAACAGCTTTAAAGGAAAATGTAAGTCTAGTTTAAATTATTATAAGCCTAAGAGAATTTAATTCTTACGGAGGATCTATAACAATAGGGACATATTGGATGTGATTGAAAGATATTGTGGGATGCCTTATTGAGCATTCAAATCTTGAGATACATAAATCGGGTCCACTAGTGCTTATTTCGTGAATGGTAACACTTAGCTCATGTCTGATTTGACAGATAATTAGTTTTATCCTTCCGCTGAACGAATATGGTTGAGTATACGCTTGAAAAACGCTGGGAAATATTGCGACATTACTTTGAAAATCATGGTAATGTTGCAGAATGTGTGCGAATATTACGTACGGATTTTGGAAGAAGAGAAGCACCGTCAGCTCCGTATGTTCGTTATCTTGTGAAAAAAGTGAAAGAAACTGGCATCCTCATCGATAAACCAAAGCGTGAAAACCCAAAAACAGTGCGTACACCCGAGAATATTGCTGCTGTGGCAGAAAGTGTGCGTGAAGCGCCAGCAACATCAATTCACCGTCGTTCTCAACAATTGAACATTTCGGAGACATCATTGAGACGAATTTTGCATAAAAACCTTGGTATGACGCCATACAAAGTCCAATTGGTTCAGGAGTTGAAGCCAATTGACCATCCAATGCGTTTTCGCTTCGCTAAGTGGGCCTGCGATCGACTTACAGAAGATGCCGATTTTGGAAAAAAAAATCATCTTTTCAGATGAAGCTCATTTTGATCTTGGCGGGTATGTAAACAAGCAAAATTGTCGCATTTGGGGCACAGAAAACCCGCACGCATACATTGAAAAGCCGACGCACCCAAAACGAGTCACTGTTTGGTGTGGATTTTGGTCCAGAGGCATAATTGGGCCATTTTTCTTCGAAAATAAGCAAGGAGTGGCCATTACAGTCAATGGCAATCGTTATCGGGCCATGTTGAACGAATTTTTTTCACAAAAATTGAAGAGGCATTACGTGCCACACAGCTGAAGCTACACTCGATGTTTTGCGCCCTGTTTTTGAAGATCGCATTATCAGCCGCAGAGCTGATATCGTTTGGCCACCTCGGAGCTGCGATTTGACACCGTTGGACTATTATTTGTGGGGTGCCGTCAAAGAAAAGTGTTACGCCGACAAGCCAGAGACAACTGACGCTTTAAAGGACAATATTCGTGAAGCCATTGGTGAAATACAACTGCACACAATCGATAATGTGCTTAAAAATTGGACCGCCGAGGCAGCCATTTGAATGAAATTATTTTCCATTATTAACCGGAAGGATTGCACTTTCAAATAAAAAAAAGAAATTTGAGAAAATATTCAGTAGTTTTTTTAAAGCATTTTCAAAAAAAAAGTTATTTGGCGGACCCTTTATTAAATGGCGGATGGATTAATACGTTTGAGATAATTTATTTATCTGTTTAGGGAATTTAATAATAAATAATAATTTATTTATCTGTTTAGGTAGTCGCCGTAAACTCGGAGAATAAATAAAATTGTCATGAAAAGTTTCCCAAAAATCTGTCGTTCGAAGTCGAATTTAAACTGTAGGTTCCGTCACTTATGAATCAAATTAACACTTACAACATGGGTGGCGTCAGAAGCTAGGTTGTAAGCCTGACTTAAGGATCATCAAACATCTCTAAAACCTATAATAGCGATCAAATTTCAAGTTACATACATTACTAAAGCGTTCTTTTATTAAAATAGCTACAGGGATATCATTTTACTGCACCTTCTATTTGCGTTTTAAAGTATTTTTACCACACAAAACAAAAGTAAAAATCGCCTTAAAATATGCAACAAAATAGCATACAAAAAAATATGCAAACCTAACATTACAACAATATGTCAAGGATTTTTAGACGTCTTCTATGCATACTTGAGTGAAATATACACATATACATCCAAGACACTCACACACAGAGACAGCTAAGGAAAAAAAGCCACAATAAACTGAAACAAAGATACAAACTAGCATAAATAAACCACATTTACAAACTAATAATACATAACGAAACATTACCATATCATCATGCATACATACACACATTTAAATACATCACCACCACACACGCACTATGCCACATGATATGCTACACACACTCAACAGAAATGGAATAACAAACACACTGAAAATAGAGAAGAAGAAGAGAAACCTCTAATACCGTAGGATAGAAGCAAAAAAAAAACCAACAAAACCCAGCAGCATTAAGAAACAAAATAAAAATGAATAAAAAAGACATGAGATTGCAAGAAAAATCCATATTTACATACAATACGAAACAATAATGCATACATAATGCCAATAATATATGAGCATACGCATACATACATATGTATGTATGTAAACTCAAACACATGCAATACATTGCAAGGAACATGTAAAACCACATCATAGTTATGTTGACATCATCTTACACTCCCACACCTTTTGAGATTTCTAAAGCAAACGTAAAATGTGAGAAAAAAAAAAGAAGAAAAAAGAGCAGAAATACTGAAAGAGAAAAAATGGTTTAAAGTGGGTAAAGATCGAGCAGATAATGACCAACTTCAATACCAATAAGAATTGCAATTAAACATCTTGATCACGAACTTAATAAAAAAAAGTACAACGTATGGTACGCAATAGAATGGCAACAAGTCCCCATATTTTCTTTTAATTCATTTCAATTACAGTTTCATAGCATTATGAGTCATACTGTGACACCCAAGTAACATTAGAATTGCATACGCTGCTGTCATTAAAAAAAACACGGAGAGGAAGATTACAAATCATTAATGCCAAGAGTTAGGAGCCTATTCACACGCCAAACTTCAGAGTTGTGAGTCAGATGCGATTTAGGGATTAGAAGGTTAGAAACCTAGCTTGTAGGCTAACACCCTTTTTAAGTCAGTAGTTAGTCCAATAGTGTTAATTCAATTGGGGTGGCGGATCATCCTTCATGGTGAAGATCCCATTTAGGAAAGCATTGATGCCTATTGTTATCAGAATTAATATTTCTTATCTTAATTGGTCAGGATTAAAACCTGGCTTCTCACACCAACAACACTATGTATGTTAATTTTTTCCATGAGTGGCTAGAACTTCAGTTTAAAGTAGACTCCGAACGACAAATTTTTTTTAGAAACTTTTCATGACAATTTTATTTACTCTCAGAGTTTTTGCCAGTAATCTGCTGAGAGGAATTCACCAAAAAAATATTTTTCATATTTCGTTTTAATGTCTGACCTGGGGGTTGAACCTTAGTCTTACGTCTAATAAGCCAACACACTACCTATTAGACTACGGAGACTTAATTGGCCATTACAGCCCTTTAGTCAGGGTTTAAACCTGGCTTCTCACACCAACCATGTAGTGTGTTAATTTCATCCCCTTGTGGTGAGACCAACAGTTTAACGTAGATTCCGAACGATTGATTTGCCAAACCTTTTATGGAAATTTTTTATTTAACTCTCAGAGTTTTTGCCAGAAATTTGTTGACAGTAAGTTGCTGAAGAATTATTTTTTTTATATTTCGTTTGGTTCTGATCTAGGGTTTGAATCGTGACGTAATCTATGATAACCTAGCACGCTACCTTCATTCTCACATATAAAAGTTTCCTTGGAGTTCATGGACGAGGACAGAGCCATTGAAAATAAATTCGTTCGCAACCTGGTTCAGGGAAAATTCCGCCACCCATCAAGCATTGTGCCGCCTTCAAAATGGCCTTCAAAACGGCCAGGCGGAGACTGGAAAACTTTACAGTGATCAAGCAATCTCAACAATAATTCATCCAACAATCCTGACGACTTGCCATCAATAACGAACATCACAGAGAGGCTAAATAAGACCATCATTTGGGAAATAATGGGTGATTTTTTAAGAGCTATAAGAAAATTAAAAAAAAAACATAAAATTCAGAAAAATTCATGAAATCTTTATTTGAATCGATAGTACGGTCCATATAATTTAATGTTTGAAGATTATTTCATGCAAATGTTGACCGCGACTGCGCCTCAAATGGTCCATCCGCTTAGTCCAATTTTGGCATACTCTTTCCAACATTTCGGCCGGTATATCACGAATAAATGCTTCAATGTTGTCTTCCAATGCGGCAATCGAAGCGGGCTTGTCTGCATAGTCATGAGCTTTAACATAGCCCCACAAAAAATAGTCTAAAGGCGTTAAATCGCACGATCTAGGCGGCCAATTGACCGGTCCCGAACGTGAAATAAAATGTTCACCGAACTCGCCTCTCAATAAGTCCATTGTTACGCGTGCTGTGTGGCATGTGGCAACGTCTTGTTTAAACCGCATGTCATGCAAGTCAAGCTCTTGCATTTTGGGCACAAAGAAGTTGGATATCATCTCACGGTAGCGCTCACCATTCACAGTTACGTTACGATTCGCAGCATCTTTAAAGAAGTATGGTCCAATGATGCCACCAGCCCATAAACCGCACCAAACTGTGACTTTTTCTGGATGCATTGGTAGCTTTTGCAATGCTTCTGGCTGATCTTCACTCCAAAATCAGCAATTCTGCTTATTTACGTATGCATTGAGCCAAAAATGAGCTTCGTCGCTGAACACAATTATTCGATAAAGAAGTGAATCTTCGGCCAACTTTCCATGAGCCCATTCACCAAAAATTCTGCGTTGCGGTAGGTCGTTCGTCGCACGCACGGATTTTGATAATAAAATTCAATGATTTGCAAGTGTTGTTTGTTTGTAAGATGATTCATGGTTAAATCTATAAAATACGAAACTGAAGATGTTTGACAGTGAAACCAAACACGAAACGTGCGTGAGCTGTTTAAACCAGTGTTGCCAAAAGGATAATAGCTAAAAAAATCACCCGTTTTGAATTCAATAATTCAAGAAAACTTACCTCTAAATACAGTTATCCAGTGCAGTACAGTCGCCGTAGTCTAGCAGGTAGTATGAGGGCTTATTAGACGTGAGGCCACGGTGAAATATCCCACCCTAAGTCAAACATCTGGATCAAAACGAAATACGAAAAAATATTTCTTCGGCGACTTCCTTTAGCAAATTTCCGGCAAAACTTCGGACAATAATTAAAATTGTCATGAAAAGTTTAAAAAAAAAACTGTTGTTCGAAGTCGAATTTAAATCGTAGATTCAGCCACTCATGGAAAAAATTTGCACATACGCAACATGTGCGGTGTAAAAAGCTAGGTTGTAATCCGGACAAAAGGGTTGTAATGAGCAGTTCTGTTCTCAATTTTAGTTTGAAGGATTTGTTATTCAATTTAAGATATTGTTACGTTTTTACCTTTTCAAAGAACGTTTAAAATGTGAGTTCTCTAATTGCAAACAAAATAAAAACAAATATGTCTTTAGTTTCAATTAAACACTTTATTGTTCGCACTACTTTTGTGTGCCACCGTTTACAACTTGACGAATACAAGAATAATTGCTTGTTCGCTATTCTTCTTTGCTTACAACGCAGATCTTTTCAACGGCGATCTTCAAACAACGACTGTTCTTTTCCAACGCAACGCGTCTTCACACAAGTCTGACCGAATTCTTACTACTCCGTTACCTGCTTTGTCTTGCCTTTTTATATGCTCAAGTAAACAGTCTGATGAAGGTTCTTCAAGTAGAATGTTCGTGTTTTCGCCTTTTCGAGAACACTATTGCGACTTTATTGTTGTTTGTGTATTTTGTTCACATTGCTTGTTGTTGCGTTCTCGATTACTTGTCTATCCCCGTTTCTTTCATACCGGTATTGTTGTTTTACTTGTAACAAGTTCATTGTATTTGTTAGTGAAACTTTTGTTAATCATGTTAATGTTAAACGATGTTTCCATTTTCGTAACAATATTATAAAGAAGTGCTACTGAACTTTTACCAGCAGCAGCTAAATCGCACCTTCTACGCTAGCATAGTTCATAGAATTTAAAACTTTTACAAAATAATTCCTTAAAATATAGTTTAACATGCTCATGCTTAAATTTCTATGTAAATTATGTTCTTCATATAAAAAAAGCAAAATAATTACAAATTCTTATATATTCTTACCTACAACCTCCATCTTATTTCTTTACTCTCTGATGCTAGGTTACGGCTTTAAATTTACCAACAATAACAAAAAAACGAACCTGGTTTTAATCTTTTTTTTATGCCTTAAGGCTTAGCCACAGAGAACAAAACTGCGTCAACATATAACTATGGAAAGTATAAGTATAGAGAGCATGTATAAGTGCATGTGTTTAAGTGTAATGGTGTACAATTCAAGGTAATAATAACCTTATTTATTAACATACATACACATACACACACGCACATATTTACATACATGCGTTAAGCTATTACAAACATTTATACACTTTCACTCTAATCATTATTTTATAAGAAAATTTATTTAATGGCATGCCAGAGAGTGAGAGAGAGAGATAGAGAGACAGGCAGCAAATGAAACACCAAGGAAGAGAATGAATGAATAGTGTATAGTTAGAGAGAAAGTAGAATAAAAATAATAAAAGAATTTCACCTCAAACTTTGCTCACGGCTTCAATTTCATAATACTATTTGTAATCTCTCTACCACAAAATCCTCTTAAAGTAGACAATAGATTACGAACAAAAAAAGAGAAAATATTGTACATGAGAACACAGGATATTTTATTTTAATAAAAAAAAATAATAAAAAGGAGATAAGATTATTAAAACAACAACAACAAAATTCAAAGCAAAATAAATAAATTTTATGCACTTCATTATTCTGAAATAGAAACACAAGACAAAGCAAGAAAAGACAAAGCCAAGTAAGTTACAATTGGTCAGGTCACACTAAACTCTATGCTTTCCTATACCATGAAGTGCTTTTTGATTTTATTGTTGTTTTTAATTTTTTTCATACCTTTAAAGAACATAAAGTTGCCACAAAGCAATCCCTCACCATCGTCTTATTACTTCTTTGCCTTGTTTCATGTAAATCTAAGCAAGTAAGGGGACTACCGCGGCAGAGTCATCATAACTCAATGCCCAAGGCAACATTCTCTGTACTGTACTGTACTACATACACAATTGATCAGAATTACGACCTTGCTTCTCACACCACTTATATATTGTGTGCGTTAATTTCATACATGAGTTGCCGAACCCGCAATTTAAAGTCGACTCCGAACGACAGATTTTTGAGAAACTTTACATGGCAATTTTTAATTTATTCTCAGAGCTTATGCCAAAAGACTGATGAGAAGTCGTCAAAAAATTTGTTTTTTTTCATGTTTCATTACGTTCGAGGTACCGAGGGGTTGAACTACGGGACTTATAATAAGCCATCACACTACCTACTACGACTTCAAGAACATAATGTTCAGATCCTAGCTTCAAAAAATTTAGGGTGGTATAGAGTGCTTTTAAACAGCTTGAGAACTTGAAATGTTAGTTTGTATATAATCTCACGTCATTCCTCTAAGCTAAGGGCTTGAAATAATTTTTGCTAATATCCCTAGTTTGTGTTAATGCTCGCTCGTCCCCCAGTCTGCTATTTATTTCGCTGTTGTTGACTTCTGCTGTTCACTTCAGCCTTGATTTGTCTTCTTCCCTTACCAGTTCTAATCAACGGCAATTCAGGTGATGTCGATTGTTTGCCTTCTTCTGGTCTGTTCTTTACAAAAGCGTTTCATTAGATGTGATTCTACTCTCGAATACCAAAAAACTGTTTGCGTTGGACAAGAGAACGGTTCGCACTTTAGCACGAATTCTAACAGAACACTTCGCTATTGGCAGTTTCGCTTTCGGATTACTGCAGAAGCTGCCTGGATGTGGAGGAAACGGAATTGATACATCGCCTTTTATAAGAGTGTTAGGTTAGGTTAGGTCTGAGTGGTAGCTCTGATTTCACAAAGCTCACTTGAGCACGCATAGCGGCCCGTTGTAATGCCACGGGCAAACGCAGTCCCCGTTCTGACCAAGTTCCACCTAAATCAGGGAAGAGTAAGAAATTGGTCAGCGAAAGGGCTGCACTATAAGAGTGTCCTGTGCTTCAAAACGGACGTTATCGATTTCTGGGCATGGTGACTAACTTGTTACTAAAGGAACTGGACGGAACTTGGGGTGGCCACCATTAACTGATTATAACAAGGAGGCTTACCTCACACCGTGTAACATAATGGTCAATTGAGTGAAGTTTCCTGACAACGGCAAGCTACCCGCTCATCTATCCTAACGCCGAAGAAATATTTTCCCATTTCTTGTAAACCGTGGCCTCACGTCTAATAAGCCAACCCACTACCTACTAGACTACGGCGAGTGTAATGTACTGGTTAACTGTATTACGCTTAGTGGTAAGTTTTCTTGAATTATTGAATCCCAATTTTTCCCAAATGATGGTCTTATCTAGACTTTCTTCGATGTGCCGGCAGACTTTTGACCACTGCAATGTTTTCCAGCCGTAGATCATGGCACAATGTTTTATGGGTGGTGGGATTTCCCCTGAAAATCTCTTGATTTACTTGGTCAGTCTGGTTGAAAACGAACTTATTTTCAATGTCTGTTCTCACCCATGAGCACTGATGAGTAAGTTTCGAATCACTTTAAGGTAACTTTTATAAGTGTTCTGGAACATAGGGATGTCGTTGGCAAATAGTTTGATGAGCTGGCCAGAGTTGGTACGGAGCTTGCAATCTTCAAGATTGGAACGTAGGAATGTTGTTGGAAAAATGATGAGCTAGCTAGAGTCGGTGCGGAGCTCACAATCTCCAACACTGAGACATAGGAATGTCGTTAAAAAATGCTTTGCTGGTGAGCTGGTTAAGGGCGGTACGGAGCTTGCAATCTCAGATATTTTACAGAGCCTAAGTATTTCGAGTGCTTCAGTGCTTCATACGTGCATACATAATTGGTCATTACAACTCTTCAGACAAGATTACTACCTAGCTTCTTACATCACTTATGTTGTGTGTGCCATTTTTGTACATGAGTCATGGAACCTACAGTTTAAAGACGACTCCGAACGATTGTTGAGAAATCTTTTTGTGGCAATTTTTTACTTAGTCTCAAAGTTTTTGCCAGAAATCTGCTGAGAGGTAATCGCCGAAGAAGTATTTTTTCATATTTCGTTTTGCTGGAGATGTCTGACGTGGGATTTCAACCGTGGTCTCACGTCTTATAAGCCAACACACTACCTACTAGACAACGGCAACTTCATTGTTTATTTCCCTTCCTTATTTAATCATTTTTAATGGTAATTAAAATGCATTAATCTGTGGAAATTCCTCTCTTTTGTTTCAGCAACTTCCTTTATTTTCATTTACGGAGTAATTTCTCTTGTAAGCCTTCTCCTTATAAATCTTCCTTGTAAAATTGTCCGAGACCCACATAAGCTTACTATCACTGTGTAATTATGTTGTGGTCATGGTAGTGTTGTTTTGTGTAAAGTAAAGGATTTCCGTTAAATTAAATCACTCACCAAAGAAACAGCAAGAAGAAGAAGCAGGAGAGAGATAGAGAAGAAGGGAAAACCAAAAACTGTTAATGTATGAGTGGGTATGAGTTGAGCACATTAAACAAGTTTACCGCAAATTCAATATCAACAGACGTAGGGAAAAAACAATTTTAAAGAAAACAAACCCGGCATGAACGCATACAAATATTTGGTTTGAGATTCAAACAAATATTGAGTACAGCACGCACACATGCACACAAACGAATGCAACAATATTTATACACATACATACATATATTATGTAAAATCTACTGCTTAAATAATTATTTTAAACTGAAAACTAAAGATGTATGCCACCTAAAGGGTGTAACAGAGCAAGCAAACGAGTGTAAGCAAGAGAGTGTAAGTGTTTAAGAAACAAAAAAGAAAAAAACGGGATCATGTAAACATTATTTTGCTAATAGTACAACCACCAACAGCAACATGTTGATAACAGTAAATAAAAATTGATGTCAACATAAATGACACCATAAATGTTGCCACCACCATAAACATAAAACTGACACAATTCCAGAAAAGTTTGCCTGTACACGTAAGCATATATGCCAGTTTGTTGTGTGATGGAGCACAAAAAAAAACAGAGAAAAAAGTAAATGTTCTCTTAAACATTTTAAAATAAAAAACAAGGAAAATATTGGCTATAAAACAACAGAATTTGCTTTAAACTTATGGATATACAAGGATATACACAAGGCTACGCATAAATAATAAAAATGTGCCATAAAAAATACATCGAAAAGGATAGGGTGTTGGTGTAATGGATGTAAATAACGGTAAGAAAAAGGAAATTTATTAAGACACAGTGGTACAGAATGCTTAAAATGTGTTGAAAGCTTTAGTTGCAGCTTGAAATTCAGGTTACCAATACACATAAACATAGTTTAGAAGGACAACAATGCAAGTATTGAAAAAATTCTTGGAAAAAAATTGTACAGTAAAATTACATACTCTACCTAGATTAGATGAAATTAATTTGAAAGCCTATTTGAAGAGCTTAGCATCCATGAGTCCTATAAGAGCCTGTTGCAATACCAGTTACCAATAAAAAAAATCCTGTAAATCTTTCAGCAAACACGACTGTTTTATGAAATCCAAATCATCTTTGGCAAGAAATATTCTGTCAATAAATTCTGGTTGCCCAAGTATTCTTCTCCTTAGGCTCCTAATTGAACGCTCGCAATAACAGAGAAGATGTTGTACGGTCTAATCTTCCTTCTTGTCATTACAGAGCTATTCCCAGCTTCTGGACGTTTGCACCCAGAGGCCAGTCTTCCATTATAGCTGCATATTAATGTGGTTCTGCATATATCTATGTCGGACCAGATCTGCCTGGTGTTTCTACGAGTGCATTCATTACCATCTTTACTTTGTAAATGTATGGAGCCTGTTTGAGAACATTTGTTTGCCCCACTGCAGAGGAAACCAGTCTCAAGCATTATTTCAATTGAATTTTTCGTTTTATCATACATACATACATAACATACATAACTGGTCATTTACAACCCTTCAGTGAGGATTACGACCTAGTTTCCCATACCACTTATGTTGTGTGTGTTAATTTTTATAAATGAGTGGTGGGACCTACCACTCGACAAGTCGACTCAGAACGACGGATGTTTGAGAAACTTTTCATGGCAATTTTATTTATTCCCAGAGTTTTTGCCAGAAATCTGCTGAGAGGAAGTCGCCGTAGAAATACATTTTTGTATTTTGTTTTGATGTCTGGCCTAGGGCTCGAACCCTGGCTTTACGTCTAATAAGCCAACACATTACCTACTAGACTACGGCGACATTCTTTGCAATTGCGTTGGCGTCAATGTCCTCTTGTCCAGGAATTCTTATGAGCATAATCGACGAATATCTTTCTATTCCCTCCAGATGCACCCGTTATTCTTAAACAATCTGAAATGTGTACACTCTCTAGATCTCTAATTGCGGCTTTACTGTCAGTAAATTTACGTGTATCTTTATTCGATATTCACTGACACTGGCTTCGCATATCTACAATATTTTTCATCATTGTTTAAGCCAGAAAAGGCAATCGCGTAGTGCAAAAAACGATCTAATATTCAGTTGCTAGAGAAATATTCCACATACAACTTTTTTGTGTGATTTGGATCTGAAACTTGTTTCAACAACACTTAAGGATAGTAACCCAAGCCTTAGATAACGTAGTTTTCAGAATACTTGTTATCATAATCGCTACCGGCCCCATAATATGCTCAATCAGGATTTGAAAAAAGGATTTACAAAAAGATTTATAAAAGGAAAACCTTCAATGAAGCCAAAATAATAAAATTTTCAAAAATTTTCAATTCCTATGGATCAGCAGATACATTGGTTTGCTTCTGGCTTGCATTTTATTCCAAAGACAGTTTTCTTCATAAGCTCCGTGTGTTTTAAAACAAAGCATCCCCATCTTCTAATTCAGATTCCAATTTTTTTGTAGCTAAGCAACTGATTAGTATGCTGTCACACATTCTAGAATGTTAGAGTTGCCAATTGTCTAAAACTGCCGCTATAATAATAAATTGGATCGCTGTGTTAATTTCTTGCTCATTGAATCTTACTGTATTCGTAGACATGATGTCGCTGATGTTCCTATAATGTTCCATTGTTGGCCTTATCCTTCCTGGGGTATGTAAAATTTTGTGTGCTGCAGTATTTTCCGACTGCAATTAAGCACTTCAGCATCTGTAGCATGATAAAATAAACATGGCAACTTAATGCGCATAATGAATTGCTTTAAATGTGAACCTCATGCAAATAAGGTCTGTGACGTCACTTCACCTTATCTAACTTTTTCCAATGCAAAAAATAACAATCTAGACTTTAAAACTTTGGAATTCTTTTCTTTGATTTTTCTATAAAAAGAATGGACATGGGCGTTTAAATGGTTTTTAAATATCCTTGACATTTAAATGTCACAACTCCAAACATCGAACTCACTAGCTGTACTGAACATTTCTGTAAAAGTTCAACCAACAGCAGTCTTTTATAAATAATTTATAAAAAATTGAAAAAAACAGAAAATATTACCCTTTAAAGGCTAACTCAACACAATTGTTGTAAAGTGTTGTCCAACCAATTCAATTAATTTCACACTCAATCTTTTTGCTCCTTCTCTTCTCGCCCTCATATACTGACTGTCTCTTTCGATTACACGTACAGACGTTTAAATAACAGGGGAATTGAATATAGTTTTCCACTAATAATTGATAGTTGACTGTTTACAATTCATTAATTTTACCATTTGACAAAATAAAACAACAACAACAACAACAACAGCAGCAGCAACAACAATAAAATAAGAAGAGAAAATAAAATTGTCAAACCATTTGATAGACAGTTAAAATGGTGTGTAGAAGAGATAGAGAACAGTGTAGTGAAGTGAAGGGAGTATAGGAATTACCAGCAAAGTGGAAAACGTGTTCAATTGAAAAATTAAATAAAAATTGTAAAGAGAACTTTTGCCAAACAACAGCTGCACAATAAAAGAGTAAAAAAGGACACAACAGAAAAGAAAAACAACAGCAACGATAGAGAAAACAACAAAGAAAGTGAGTAAGAGAGCAAAAAGTCATCTGTTTGAGTATGTTTGCAGAGTATTTGTATTATTAAAAGAAAGCAATGCACAAAACACATACAGCTACATATAGCCCTACACATACGCATACGCATACACCTACACAATTACAGTGAATGGGACAGAAAATAGAAAAATCACAGAGTGTAGTTATAACAACAGCAACAATACCAACAGCAGCAGCAGTAAACTTTACATCAACATAGACAAACAAATCAATTGAGAAAAGCAATAATTTTCCCCCCACAACAACAACAACAATACAGTCATATAAAGAAACAAATGCCAGAGGAATACACAAAAACAAATACAATATGAACCATTATTACGAGAGAGTACATAAGATGTCTGTGAAAAGAAAGTCATGTTTTATCATCAACAAAATTTGCACAGTCAATAGAAATGAATGTAAATAAAACTGTAGTAAATAACAGTAATAGGTGATGCACAACGAATATTTGACGTCCTACAATACCACATGTTTTAGGAAAAAAGAACGTTTAAGTCAATATTTACGACTCTGGTCAGACCAATAGCAGCTTATGGGGCCATTCATAAATATGAAAACAACTCAGATGAAACATGTCAGATGGAACATATCAGATGGAACATGTCAAATGGAACATCCCAGGTGGAACATCCCAGGTGGAACATATCAAATGGAACATCTCAGATGGAACATTTCAGATGGAACACATTAGATGGAACAAGTCAATGTGAACTGCTCTGGTCAGACCAATAGAAACTTATCTGGCTATTTTTTGGATAGGGAGAATAAATATGAAAACAACTCAGATGGAACATATCAGATGAAACATGTCAGATGGAACACCTCAGATGAAGTTGGATAAGATATAACAACTAGAGTGCTTAAACAGGACAATGAAAATCTGTCCTACAGCGGCGTTTAAGATTTAAGTCAGCTGCACATGGTAGCGAAGAGCAAAGCTATAAAGACTATGAGTACAATAACGAGAAATAAATTGAATACGACACATATCAGGAGACTTGGCGACCTAATTACTCCAGTAGCTTTTAGGTCCCTCCTTAATTGTCCCCTGCACAGAACCAGTACCCCATAAAATAACTCACCACCCAAGGATGTGCGTACATACATACATATATACATAATTGGTCATTGCAACTCTTTAGCCAGGATTACGAGCCTTCTCACACACACTTATGTTGGATGTGTTAATTTTTAATATTTTTATAGTTGAAGATGTCTGAGGTTTTGAACGGAAGCCTCAAAGAAAATTGAATCAATTGTAAACAGAGAGGTGAGCAGAGCGTATGTAATGAGTTCAGAAACTTTCTGTCGAGTGGGAAGAAATGTTTGGATCGCGCAAAATAAGAGGACTTGTTCTCGAGAATCATGCATTTCTACATTCTACGCCGAGCACATAGTTTTGTGGTCGATTGACCAGTGGATCGCACATCGAATTACAGACAAAATTCCTTCCTTAACCCGACTATTCCCATGTGGAACTCCTTTCCTGCAGAGGTCTTTCCTCTCACTTATGATATAAAGAGATTCAAATCTAGTGTCCACAATCACTACTCGCTCTTTCCTCTTTGCCATACCATATTTTCCTAGTTCCAACACAATTCTCCCCGGAGTGTTGGTCGTATATAAAAAACCTGCAATAAGCGAAAGTAACGATATTTTAAAGAAAATACTCTTTTTAAACCATAATTACATTTCGTATGACTCCCATCAAAGCATACATTGTGATCTTAAATTAACTGTCATTGATCAAATGACCAAAAAGGTAGTGATAGGGCTTGGGACATACGGTCACTTCTTTATTTTAGCAAGCCTTTCGCTTAACCCATTGTAATTTTTCCACACAAATCTATAATGATGACGCTCAGATTATTTGTTCCCACACTAACAGCAAACGAACAGATTGAGGAATAAAATCTTGGGAAATAAACAAGAAAATTTGCTTGCAGCAAACGAACGAATGTAGTCTTCTCCAAACCAAAGTCTTCGTAATATCCTAGGCTACCAACTGTCAGAAAAATTATGGAGCAAACGGAAAAGATATTAGTTTTCTTAGGAATATCCGAGGAAGTCTAATAGCCTTGAATGGTGTTCATAGACATTCAACTTATTTAGAAGATAAGAAACATGGATGGCCAAGCATTATGATATTGCCCTTGTCTGGGAGATTACACAGTCAGGATTACAACCTAGCTTCTCACACCATTTATGTTGTGTGTGTTAATTTTATACATAAGTGGCTAGACCTACAGCTTAAAATCGACTCCGAGCAACAGATTTTTGAGAAACTTTTTCATGGCAATCTTATTTTACTCTCAGATCCTTTTGTTAGAAATCTGCTGAGAAGAAGTCCCCGAAGAATTATTTTTCATATTTCGTTTTGTAAGAAATGTCTGACCTGGGGTTTGAGCCGTGGCCTCGTCTAATAAGCCATCACATTGCTTAGTAGACTACAGCGCCTTCATTCCCATTTTAGGCAGTTTATATAAGGTAGGGAAGCTGCTTGCGATCTAACGTGTAAAATCTGAACGTTTTATGATCACAATCTAACATTTGCCTGTACATGATGATTAAGGTGACTTTTGCTCACTGCCTTATCCATGGTCATGTGAGTAGACTAGACTTTAACATCTCATGACATTTGTAGGCGATGCAATGATATGGTGGAAGATGAAACTTTCTAATGTTATTGCTAAAAGTTATCTCCAAACGATGAATGCTTGCCAGAGCGGTTGTCTCTAGACAGCTTAGCTCAAATGGAGTCAGTAAAAGTTAAAATGCTTGATCGCAATGACAAAACGATTTCAAGATGAGCAGGTTTTGTTGTGTAATCAGTTCACTTCTATTATTTTCCAGGAAATATGAATCGGAAAGACATTTGACTCCCTAGCTCTGAATATCGATAAAGGCTATGTACCTCTATTATTGGCTGCTTTATTAGTCATAAGCGTGAGGAACCAAGTGAGTTCGGTTCTATACGACATTGTGCAACCTATCTAACATAAAGGAATTAATTTCCAACGACAGTCTCCATCCTTTTTCAGAAATTATTTGATTCAGAAAATTCAGCAACTCAGCGGCGAATCAAACACAATCTTATTCCATAGGAGTTATACACGAATAGAAATAAAAGCTATGTTTTTTAGACCCTATTCACGCAGTGCATTGTGGTAGAATACGGGAAGGATAGTTAGAGGGGAAAGGAAAGAGGGTGCAGTGTGCGACAATTTTTTTTTTATTTTATTGTCTAGTGTATATACATACCTTCGACACTCATTTTCTCGAAAGTTGCTTTTTAATAATTCTCACTTCCTTTTTCTGCTGTGAGTCATCACATATAATGTCAGGCACAAAATAAGACAACCACACACATCCAGAGTCTCTGGTGGGAATCGAACCCACGGCAGCGACATTTGAAGCTTAGCACACTACCAACTAGGCTATCTAGGCACCCAATACTCATTTCCATTGTAAGATTCTTAGATCAACAGGACCTCGTGTATATTTAAGAGCATGCCTTATGCCAATCATTCTTTATGCGCAGCTTAATAATGCCCCAATATTTTCAGGCATGATTTGATCCTTCAATTGCCTTCTGCCTATCAGAAGCTATACTGGTTACACCCTTTTGTCCATGCTCCTGTAGAGTGCAACTAAAGCCTGAGCTGGGGAACAAATAAAAACTCATACAAGCATACAATAATTAAAGCATTAATTAAAAATCATAAGAGCAATAAACTCAACAACAATTTCAAAAAAAAGGAATGAGAAACAATAAAACAACAACAAAAAAACTTTTATGCTCACCATTACAATTACATTTACAGTCTCCACTGATTGTTTGTTATTTTATTTGACTGGCACTAGACAAATGGGAATATTAAGGCAAACTAAGCAATTTATGTGGAAGGAAATTAAAAAGAGAGAGAGAAAGAAAGGGAAAGAGAAGGAAGGAGAGAGAAAGAAGGAAAGGAAAGAGAAATAGAACAAATTTATTTTAATAGAAATGTTGTTGAGTCTAAGTATAGTAATTTAAACACGTTTTTTCCCAGTTTCTTTTGCTATTTATTTTCCATTCTCTTGATTTGATTGGGGAAATGAAAATTAGAAATTATTATTTAATAAGTAAATAATCTTCATACACAATCAGAACAGCTGAGAAACATGGAACACTATATACAGAAGTAGAAGCCATTTGCAAACCTATGCGAAGTAGAATTCCTTTGAAACTTTTCTTGTTGAAGCCATATGATCCTTGGAGCGTTTCCTATTTTTAAATTTAAATAAAACAAAGTGTGCCTATGGGATATTATCGAAATTTTGTCATTCGTTAGAAAGACGTATTGATGCCAAACGTCTGCCAACGGCTTCTCTAGGTGGACGCATCCGAAATGTTTACTTATCCATAACTTTGGCGCCTAAATTAGGATAAATTTAATCGATAGCATGGGTGCTGTTGTCTGTGAGGACCACTAGGTTTTGTTACTTATTCGCATTCACCAGCAAAGTGCTTCAAATCAAATTATACAATCTCGGTTCACATCACCTAAACGTGAGATGACCTAATCACTTGTGCAGGATTTCCAATATGACATAAGCCACCATTCTGTTGAAAGAGCATGATGTTGATGTCCAACTCATCAAATTTTAGGCCAAAAAAAGTTGTTAGACCTACAATGCCCGCCTATTTTGTCGATTCATCCAGAAATCGGTCTCAACGCTGGCGATGATTTTTCGCTAAAGGTTAGGATCGTTGTCTATGGTCGTTTATCTTCAGTTCCTAGAACAGTTGAATTTTGTACGGGTGTATACCATGTCACGACATAAAATTTGCCAAGTTGTAGCCTGCGACGTAGCCCGTAAACAATGCGAATCCGGTTGCTTTGAATTCTGCTGTATACTCTCACGGACAGCTTCGATGTTTTACTAGAATTTATCCATGACATTGCGAATGGTCGTACTGACACCACGATTATGGCGATAATGATCCGTGATTTGAGGCACACTCAAGGAAAATAAAATCCTCTATTCGCCATATTACATTACATAGTTCTAAGAAGATGTGACACATCAGTTAACTACACACTGTAAAAAGCACAGGAAATCCACAAGACCATATATGGTAATACCGTCCTTGGGAGAAAAGCTGAAAAACCTACTTTGATATTCTTTGGTGGCGGTTCTTTCGATTCCATTACGTCTATATATTGTGTTCGATTCACTTCCCATCCACGATTAAGAATTTATAACAGTTTTATAACAGATTATAACAAAATACGGTAATCATGTTACGAAGAGCTTTCTCATACCCACATTGTCATTAAAGCTGTAAAATACTGATCCATGTGAGATGTCTCTGAAAATCTCTTGCGTTATCAATTTTCTATCGGAGAACAATATATTGTGAAATTCTCAATTGTTTCTGGGGTAGACTAAGGAAATCGCCGTAGTCTAGTAGGTAGTGCATTGGCTTACTAGACGCAAGGCCAGGGTTCAAACCCCAGATCAGACATGAAAATGAAAATATGAAAAAATATATCTTCGGCGACTTCCTCTCAGCAGATTTCTGGCAAAAATTCTAAGAGCAAAAAAAAAATTGGTATGAAAAGTTTCTCAAAAATCTGTTGTTCGGAATCGACTTTAAACTGTTGGTCGCGCCACTTATGTATAAACAACATGGGTGGTGTGAGAAGCTAGGTTGTCACCCTGACTAAAGGGTTGTAATAATAACTTATGTATGTATGTAGCCTGAGAGTCTAAAATAATCGGTATTTATCGTGCCTGTATGGTAAATACGAATTTCAGTAACGCACTAGATTGTTGTCACATATCTTGGATGTTTATGTGGAACTTATCGACAATAATGTGGAGTAAAAGTTCTCTCAAACTCACATCTATTAGTCTTACAAAATTCCTTTTAAGGTTTGATTTTGTAGTTAATATGTCCGTAGTCACACTTGTCTGGATACCCGGACACTGTGACATTCCGGGAAACTGTAGAGCCGACGAGCTCGCCAGAGCTGGTACACTACTCCGGGAATCCTGTTCAATCGACTTGGGAATGCCACTTGCCTCGATCAAACTGGCCATTGCGCGGAAAATTTTCCGAAACGCCAACCTATCCTGGATCAACGAGGAGTCCTGCTCTACCGCTAGACTCACCTGGCCCCGGATGCATAGAAGGCGTAAAAACCAGTTACTTGGACTTGGTCGCGGCATCATCTCAACCACAGTGGTCATGCTTACAGGTCACTGTGTTATGGGTAGACACGCGGAGAGAATGCGGCTCCCATTTAATGACTTCTGCCGTGGGTGCAGATCCGCTGAGGAGGACGAGACTGTTATCCACTTTCTTTGTCAATGCCCATCTCTTGCGAGGTGCAGATATAGGTTATTTGGCTCTCCGACCCTTGCCAGCTTAACGGAGCTATCGTCCATTGATGTCGAGGATATAGCCTCTTTTATCAAACTTTCTGGCAGGTTTTCCAGCGCGGGGTAGTCGTGCTTTAGATATGCAGATCTTCCGCTGACCGACCTCCCCCTCCTGGGTTCGGGGGAACTTGGTCTGTACAGGAACTGCATTCACCTGTGGCGTCACAACGGGCAGCTATGCTTGCTCAAGTGAGCTTTTGGTATGAAGCTACCACACTAACCTAACCTAACCTATGTCCGAAAATCTCTCTCTTCTGATCTAGGCGCTCTGTGTTTTGACTTTTATGGACCTTGCCTATATACTCTTGGACATATACTCTTGATTTCTATTGTTTTTTATTTTATTTACTCATAACTTAATTGATATGCTTGTTATGATACTTACGTTCACACGTTACTATTCTACTTACAATTCTCAAATGTCTATATTTTATTTCATGACTTTTTACTCCCTTTCCCTAATTTCGTATCTCTTTTATCGTGTTCAAATTAAATTTCTTTTTTTAACGTTTACAGTTTTTAATCTGCTTCCGAGTTAAACCGCTTTAACACTGACTCTAATATCTCTTGAGTAGCCCATTAATGCACATTATTTTACTCTTTAACTTCACGCTACTACAGTGACAGATGAAATTTGCAATGCATGTTGAATAAATATTATCACACATACAACGTTGAGAATAAAGAGGGAAACATTGAGTGGTAGTGTGTGAAAGAGTAAACAAAAATACTTTTGGAAATATTTTTCAAAGTGTAGTACAAAATAACAAATAAACTCTGTTTTGCCTACTTATGAAATTATGCATGCATATGCACTCATACACTCACTCACATAAACACGCAGACAAATATAAATATTTCTTATCTCTTGTCCTTATGAATCGTTGAGCAACATTGCTTGTGTTTCTTTTTGAATTTCGGATTTTTTTGTTTTTATTTTCAGAACCAGCAATTTTTCGTTGATGTCAACAATTTTCTAATGAAGTTGGCACTGCAATGCACAGTGGTTTTGTTAACAAAATTAATGTGAGTTTTACTTTACTTACCTTATAGGCCATTACCACCCTTTAGGCAGGATTACAACCTAGCTTCTCACACCATTCATGGCGTTAGTATTGATTTCAATCATGAGTGGTGAGACCTACTGAACGAACGACTAATTTGAGAAACTATTTATGTCAGATTTTGCCAGAAGACTGCTGAGAAAAAGTCACCGAAAGAAATATATTTTTAAATATCGTTTCTGTCGAGATGTCTTAGCTGGGTTTGAAGCCACCGGCTCTTATCGAAGAAGCCAACACACTAACTATTAGAATACGGCGACTTTTATATGATAAGATAAGTTAGCCTAAGCAAGATCTGGCTCATGTGAACACTAAACAATAGCGGTAAGGTCATTTGTTAGATCGATTAGAAGAAGTATTTCCCTCTACTGCTAGAAAAGTATGAAATGCAGGTTAACAGATCTTGGATTCTGTATCTTGAAACTTGGCTTCTCGTTTGGACATATTTTGATTACAATACCAACATACATAATTGGTCACCTATGTTGTGTGTGTTAATTGTATACGTGAGTGGCGGGACCTACAGTTTAAAGTCGATTCCGAACGACAAATTCTTAAGTAACTTTTCATGGTAATTTTATTTACTCTCAGAGTTTTTGCCAGGAATCTGCTGAGAGGAAGTCGCCGCAGAAAGATTTTTTTATTTTTTTTCTTATTTTCGTTATGTTGGAGATATCTGACCGAGGGTTTGAACCGTGGCCTCACGCGTAATAAGCCAACAAACTACCTACTAAGATTTATTTGGCCAGGTGTAACTATACTTTCCAGACACTGGCCGATTGGAAATGATGTTCAATGGCCTACAATATTCATTGCTATGACGATAAGGAAGAAGCGAAAACAATTGATCACGTTTTTGAATGGCTATCCTGTACATAAAAACCATTGGAGTAGGAGCTTTGACGAGTAGAACTCTGGGACATCTTCGATATATCATGTAATGATACAGAGGACCTCCATGACAGGTAGGTAGGTAGGTTGGATTGGTAGCTTTGATACCAAAGCTCATTGGAGCACCCATAATGGTGTGTTGCGAAGCCACAAGAAACAAGGAGCTTCATAGGTAGCTCAGTCTAAAGAAAAAGGGTTTTTGGGCACGAGTAATTTGGTAAACTCTCAAATCGGTGTTTCAGCAAAAGCCACGTTAACTAAGCAACATCATCGTCAGATCAGAGTTAAATGCTTTGATTTTGGCTATTTGGAAATAAATTTCTTTTTAATATAGGGTGTTTAAATTTAAAAATGCAATAAAACAAAAACGAGGGTGAAATTTTGCCATATGTATTTTGTTTCTCGGGAAATGGCGAATGGGAAATGTTCTGGTTAGAAATGGCATATTATTTCATTCATATCTCTGCTACGGATGGCCTCAGAGTACCTACTTCATTCGATCGGATCAATTTTCATGCAATTTTTCGAGTGTATGGAGTCGTATCTCGGTAATAGCATCACGAATGTTGGACTTCAAATGCCCCAATGTCTTTGGCTTGTCGGCATAACACCTTTCTTTAACAGCGCCCCTTAGAAAATAGTCTAACTGTGTAAAATTGCAGCTTCTTGACGACCAATTGATATCACCATTTTGGCTAATTAAACGGCCATCAAACGTTTAACGCAATAAATCGATTGTGGCATGAGATGTATGGCAAGTTGGACCATTCGGTTGAAACCGAAAAGCGGATACAATCGTTCAAATTTAAATCGATAGATGGCCCACCCGATATACCATGTGTTTCACGTAACATTAAAATCAAAGTAGTCTACTACTTCTTCCATTCGTTATAGACAGTTTATGCTGTACCCTCTTCAGAAAATATTATTGAGTCATTGGCTAGAATTAAGAGCCTACTCTCTATAACGTAATATCAGTTGAATCCAATACTCCTTTACTAGCTACGTGAGCCACCTACATTTTTATTTTATAAACAAGGATTGCAAATAAAAAACTTGAAGCAAAAAACGGCAACAGAATGAATCTGTTATTCTCTATTATTGTTGGCATACGATGTCAGAGTATAATACTCTTTCGCATTCGCATTCACACTCATACAATTGCAATTGCAATTGTTGCTGTTGTTGTTGTTGTTGTTATTATTTGAACAGATCTTGTTAAGTTTAATAAAAATGACTTCTACGGCTACGTGATGGTAAGCAAACTGACTGCATTTTCTCTAAAGAGTTGTGAGGGGGTGTGGATAAGATAGAGAAAGCCAGAGCTTATATGACTCTCTCTCTGTGTAGGTGTGTGTGTGGGTGTATGAGTATTTTAACAACTACTCTCGATGCAATTTTATTTGTTTATTTTATGTGTTTCTAGTTGTTGTAGCTTCATTTATTTTTACGCTTCCTTTTACGTTCTGTTTTTTGTGCTCCATACCAAGGAGAGAAACAAAGGAGGTAGTCTCTCTCTCTCTAGTTTTATAATATTTCTAAAGAATTATTTTCTGTTTTTCCGTTCTTTGCCTTGTTAAAGAAAGTAAAAACGTTGTGAGCAAAAGAAACTACACAACAGTTTTTTATGCTTAAGAAGGCAAAGAAGAACAGGAAACAGCTGCTCTGAAAATCATTGAATTTATTTTATTGTTCGTGAGAGCATACAAGTGTGTAGCATAGTTGTTGGCATTATTACTTTATTATTGTATGTATGTCTGGGTATTGCAATGTGTTTCTCTATATAATATTGCAATATTATAGCAATTGTTGTTGTTGTTGTTATTGTTGATATTTATTTATTATATTGTTTACTTTCTTTTATTATTTTTCTCTCTCTTTAAGAAGCTACACGTAGCATTGCATAGCATTGAGTAGCAAACAATTCCATGGAATTTTTTTTTATTTTTTTTTTCATCATTAGTTTAGCAACGCAGGTTGATGGCTTAATCGGAAATTCAATTAAATTTTTCAATTTTTCTTTTACATTTTTTGTTGTTATTATTGATAAAAAAAACAGAATTTGTTACGTTTTATAAGAAAATATTTTGAAGGCAATCGATAATGAATAATAAAAATAATCATTTTGAAATGAAAATTATTTTGCAAATTATTGATTTGAACACGTCCTAAATACATGTACTTTGTTTTTCCTTTGCTTGCAACCATGACAGCCTGATTATCTACAGCTAATTAGCTTGTAGAAGCAACAAGAAGCTCAAAGTCTGTACTCAACAGAAACCGTTAAGCACAGACTTACATAATAAAAGTTAGGTTAAGTAATGACAGAATGTGTTGGTTTATTAAAGGTAAAGCCTGGGTTCGAGCCCCAAGCCACACATCAGGACAAAATACAAAAAGTATTTCTTCGGCGACTTCCTCTCAGCAGATTTCTGGCAAAAACTCTGGGAATAAATAAAATTGCCATGAAAAAGTTTCTCAAAAATCTGTCGTTCGGAGTCGACTTTAAACTGTAGGTCCCACCACTCATGTATAAAATTAACACACACAACGTAAGTGGTGTGAGAAACTAGGACGTTGTACAATGGGTCAATTCGACCTCCGGTTACTGTACTGGTCTTAATTGACAAGTACACGTCCTCTAACCTAACCTAACCTAATGACAGAATAACAATTGCTATGATGCAACACAAGCCACCAATTTATTGTGAAACTTTGTCTCTCTAATTAGAGTCGCTGCCGTAGAATCAACCAGTACTTTTTACGAAGCTTGAAAACCTTACAAAAGGAAAGAGATGTTCTATAACCATCAAGCTCCACGGTAACGTAATGGCCCACATCGCCCTAGTCAATCAATCTTATTTACAAACTCTATAAGATTCTCAAGGCTGCACTCCTTCAGGTCTACCAGTTCCCCAAAAAAATTGAGTGCTTAGCACTTTCTACCTACATATTGCAAATAAGGGCAATATCAAAACCTATAATCTGCTGTTTCTACTGCCTCTTCTAATTTAATTTGCAGAACCCAAAAACATCCATGTTCCACCTGTTCATTCTATGTCTAAAGGGTCCATGCTCTGTTATGATTCATATAATAATCATATCAAATCGCTGAGTTGCCATATCGTCATATCAAAACGTGTCAGGAGTTGCATGGACTCTCTACACCATATACCTGGGCACAACAAACGCCTCTACTGTCCTCCGGACCCCTGTGGCATAGACGGAAACAAAAAGGCGAACGAACTGGCACGTAAGAGATCTGAGACGTCTGAAGAGAAGGCGATAGAGGGGATATATGCGTTTCTTCAGGAATACTTTTCCAAATTGGAAAAAACAGCAGGGAATTCAACAAACATTGGACTACCTGGTTGCCGAAATCCAATACTACTACGTGAACAGCGGGTGAACCAGGGAACTATTTAAATACGACAAGAGAACGGTTCGCATTCACACAGGAATTCTAATGGCACCCTGCGCTATTGGCAGTTTCGCTGGCAAGCTCAGTCTGCCTCACCAGGATAGAACTGAAGAAGCTGCCATGATGTGGAGTAAACGGAACACCTTTTATGCGAGTGACATGCACTTCAGAATAGACGTCATCGGTTTTTTGGGTGACAGAACATTTGAAGACGACTTTAAACTGTAGGTCCCACCACTCATGTATAAAATTAACGCACACAACATAAGTGTGTATGTTATGTTTGAACATTTGAAGATCTAGGCATGGCGGCGAACGTACCACTGATGGAACTGGCTGGTTTCAGCTGGAGCACGATGTGTTTCAAACCCACTACTACTGAATTAAGACAAGGGGCGTACCTCACACTGGGTGAGAAAATGGACCATATGGGCCTCCGAGTGAACTTGCCTGTAAACAGCAAGCTATCCGCTAACCTAACCCAACCTATTTTTATACTATGTTCAGATATGTACTTTTATTGAGTTAATATTCGATTTATTGAGTACAATATTTTAAGTGTTCAGACATAATAACATACGCAGTTCAGCTGCTTATTCAATATTCATTTGACAGCTGGTAAACAAAACAGCTGATTGTTTTAACAGCATTGAAATTTTTTTGTCGTTGTTGACATTTGAGTTGTTAAATATCAACAGAAAGTGTTCGGATAATTGTAATTGTAAACTGAACAGACAGTGCTGCATTTTACGTTTTACTCAATATTATAACAATTTGCGTATTTATTACGCAATAATTAATTGAAACTTTATATGAAATTTTGAGCTCAATAATGGCGTTTATTGCGATTTACGCAGTAAAGCTGCATATCTGAACACCGTATTAGGAAGTATTTATCAGATTGCTTAATTTACCGTTATTTTTTACCTAGTAAATCGAAAGATGATACGTGATTGGGGCAGTGCTTAAAACACTAATAATTTATACTCTGTACGTAGTTGCACTGATTGTCTAGAGGGTCGATTGACTATTGACCTGCTTGTGATCGATCTTCATCGCCTAATTAAACCATCTTATTATGGCGAGATTCAAACGCAACAGGAAATTACAATGAGAGGTAATCGCTACTATATTTGCAGCAACAAAGGCAATCTTAAAAGGGGGAATATATAACAATAGATTGCTTTTGAACAAAATAACTATGCTAACCTGTCCTTTATTATCACAAATGTCTAATAATTGTTGACTTAGGGCCAATCATAAACAGGCTTAAGTGTTTTTTTTTTTTAATATTCGCAACAATGTTTCTGTACTTCAGCTAAAATGTAAAAAAAACAGGCTCTTTGTATTCCCCACTTTAGCAAAGAACTTACAATGCTTTGTAAATATTTTTTTCGGTTAGAACTTCCCCTTATTTCTTCCTTTTAAAATGTTGCCCATTATGCATCAATTTATGAAAAAAGCTTTTTACAACCCTTTTTTACCCAGAAGGCTTTTTGCTACAAACAAAAGTTTCCTTCATTTTTTTGTTATTATTTGTGTTCCTTCAATCCTTTACTGGCAATTAAATTTCTTTGTATGAATAAATTCGAAGTCATTTGATGTCCTTTGTATTATCCTGAAAATGTTGTACCCAATTTTGTTAAAATATTACAACCCCTCTAAATGGATGTTTCCCTTTAAAATGTTTTTTTTTCAAAGATAGGCTTCAAATAAGGGTCGTCAAGAGTGCACAGAAAGGATTTTTCGTTTTCATATGGCGAAGCTTTTCAAAAATGAAAGAAAAATGAAGCAATTAAAGTGACTGTTAAAGGACTCAAAGTTTTTAAGTGTTGAAGGACTTCTGATATGCAATGAAGAGTTAACGCATATGTAGTGCTCATACTGTACAACATATCTTCATAACACACCGAACATACCATGTTCTCAGAAAGCTTGCTAAGGATGGCAGATGACCATGAAACGTATGTTAAGTTGAGCATTGCTTTGCAACTGCTGCATTATGTCCGATTTAATTAAAGTGCTTCAGAACTGATGCAGTGCCATGGATGTCTTCTTTAGAAGCAAAATTCAAAGTTCAATCTTTGTAGAAAAAAAATCCAGATGTGCTTGCATCACATCACCGTTTTAGTCACCGTAGCACAGTAGGTAGTATGTTGCCTTATTAGACGGCAACCCATGGTTCAAACCCCTACACTGATATGTATGTCTCAAACCAAATAAAAAATATTTCTAATGCAACTTCAACTCAGTAGTCTTCTGACAAAAAATCTGAGTGTAAATCAAATTGCTTTCGAAACTGTAGGTCCCATCACTCATGGATAAAATTAAGACACACAACGTATGTGGTGTGAGAAGCACGCATAAAGGGTGGTGTTGCAACGATTCCGTTTGCTTCACATCATGGCAGCTTCTGCAGTAATCCTGGTGGGGCAAAGCGAGCTTGTCAACGAAACTGCCAAAAGTGCAGTGTTTCGTTAGAATTCCTGTTTAAATGCAAACCGAACTTAAGTTCACTCCCTCTGCCGCTATCCACTGCTGAATACAGCAATTTTGAAATTCAGCAACCAGGTATGTCGGACCACTGACGTTTTTATGAATTCCATGCTGCTTTTTCCAATTTGGAAAAGTATTCCTATAGAGGCACATACATTCCCTCTATCGTTTTAATCTCCGTTTCCTTCCGTGTCAGTTCGTCCTACTTTTCGGTGCCCTCCATGCGACAGTGTTTTGGAATCCAGTAGAGGCGGGTGTTGTGTGGACGTATAAGGTATAGAGAGACGATGCAACTCCTGATGCCCCTTTGATTTGACGAGATGGGACTTGACTGTCCGCACATATAATCAAGTTCGAAGGTGTTAGGTCCCCGGTTTTAACCATGTGTGCAGCTTGTTTAATAACAAAAATCTCCACTTGAAATACGTTGGCCTGGTTAGATAATCCATATGTTCCCGGTTTCAAAAGTGCGTACAGTTTGCTTAGATGCAAAAATCTTCACCTGAAATACGCTGGTCTTGTAAAGTAATCTGTAAGACCTGTTCAGTTCCAGTTTATCGAAATAGACCCCAGATCCAGTTCAGCGCATTCCATTTTTGAGCCATCGGTGAAGATCGCTATATCACGGGCACCTATAATTGATTCAGTAACCCATTCATCCTGTGTGGGAATGTGAGTCTTGTATGTTCGTCCGGAAACAGTTGCTAGTACTATGTACGCCACAGATAAACGCAGTCCCTTCACTGATCGAGTTCAACCGAACTAGAGAAGAAATTGATCAGCGCAAGGGCTGCACATTAACAGCACGACTACCCTACGCTAAAAAATCAGCCAGAAACATTGATAAACGAAGCTATATTCTTGACATCAATGGATTATAGCTCCGTCAAGCTGACAAGGATTGAAGAGCCAAATAACATAATATCTGCATCCCACAAGAGATGGCCCAATGGCCACACAGTCAATACAAAGAAAGTAAATAACATTCTCCTCTTCCTCAGCAAATCTACATCCACAGCAGAAGTCGTTAGATGGGAGCTGCATTCTTACAGCGTTTGCGACATTGCGATCACGTGCGAGTAATTGGTTGGTGCGCCTTCTATCCATCGAGGACTCCTCATTGACCCAGGATAGGTTGGTACCAGAGGTCAGCAATGAGTATTCAAAACGATAAGTAGATTCGAATCATACTTATAATTTCTGATACTTAAACGCATTCATTCTTATTTTAATGTCATACTCATACTACTCATATTCAAAGTTTGAAATACTCATGGTACTCATACTTAACAATACGCATGATGTTGGTGATTTCAACTCTCCATGACTCATCGTATACACGAATCACAAAATAAGTATGATTCGCGTACGAACACTACTATACTCACAAGAAGGTTGTGTGTTTGCTCTGCTTGCTGTCTTTGTCTCTTTTATTTACGTGTCTTTCTTCTTTCTTTATAAATGCAACAACAACTAAGACTGTAAATTTTGACGAATGATTCGAATCACTCGAATAATTTATACTCGTAAGTATTGTAAGTATTTCTCTAAATTTATGAATCTGAATGAGTGGGCGTATGAATCAAACATAGTTCGAATGTTATGAGTTTGATGTCAACGTTGCACTCATACTCATTGCAACTTGTACTTATAAATGAACGTTGTACTGAGTACGAATGAATCAGAATAGTTGGATTTCAATACTGTTGACTCACTCATACTCAAAATTTCATGAGTACTTACGAGTAGCGAAAAAGCGATCCATTGCTGCTCTCTGGTTGGTACTACTGTAGTCCCATCTAAAACTTGGGTGTTTTGGTTCTAGTTCATGCAGTATTGAAGCGTGGTGGAGTACTTGGCATGGTGTGCGTGTTTTTTTTTTAGTAATTCGACGCTTTAGAGGCTTGTAAGTGTTCTAATGAGAAATGGAAAAAGGAACTGATTCGTTTGACTTTTGTAAAACCCAAGTCCACAATTGATTTTTTTCCATCATAACTTTAAATATGCCTTAGGAAAATATTTTTTCCCCTGTATTCCAGATTATGAATAATACATCTCTATCCTGTATAGTAGTTACCTAAGCAATGAATAAAACCTTAAAGTCATGCCATTTACAATATTTCTGTTATTGCCCCAAAAAATAAGAAAAAAGAACGGGAGGAAAACTTTAGTCAACTCATTTTCGTAACTTATTTTGTAACGAAATAATTGCAGTTATTATCGTGTAAAATTCTAATTAAAATAGAATTTTCTAGTATTTGCAAGCAGTTACAATTTAAAAGTTTTTCCTTTTCATCGACTAGAAAAACATTGAAAAAAAACAGACCTGCATTCATACGACATATGTATGTACATATGTACAGTGAGCGTCAAAAAGAAACTGTACACTAAAGATAAAATTCTAACAATAACCAAACTTGAATTTTTAACATTTAAGGAGAGTGCCTGAAAAAATTTGTCCGAAAAATTTTGAAATTTTTATGAATTTTTTTTTTACCTTTTTTTGCAATTTTAAAAACAGGCAATGAAATAATTTTAAATTCAAAATAACGGTAATTTATTAATTATATTTTTCTTTAATGTACGTTTTCCTTTAAAGCTCACTGTATGTATGTATATACGTAAGAACTAAACCACAAGCCAGAGCTGGACATTTATCACTGGCATCTTAAAGTGCATTATGACTACACCACACATAGCACACAGTTAGAGGTGGAGGTTGAGTTAGTGGCAGTGGCAGGAGAGTACGTTAGCACATACATACACACATAAAAAATAGAAACCAATTTAAAGATGACATGCATAAAATATATTTTTATAACCCTGTAGAAAAATAAACTTCCAACTTTTCCTATATAATTCTTTTTATTTTAAAAAATAAATACGAAAAAATATAAAAAAAAAACAAATAAAAAATTAAAGAGAGAAACACAGAACAGGAGAAAGAGAGAGAGCGAGAGAGTGAGTGAGTTTGAAAAACACGTTTAGTTTATAATCTTAAAGGATGTTTGTGCAGCATTAAAGTAAACAAACAGCACATGTTCGAAGTGCTCCTGCTGCTTAGCTAACCTAACCTAACTTAATGCAACGAGTTTCTATAAGGATTTGTATCTAAGAGTGGCTGTGTATGTGTATATGTATGTTGCAATGCACTCCTCCACATTTAAGCGATGACTGAGACATTTTTCTGCTTGCCTTACATTTTTTCTCTCCAATCCTTTTTATTTTCTCTTCCTCTCTCTCTCCCACTCTCTCTCTCTTTCTCTTCTCTATCTCTTTTTTTTATATTTCAAATAGATTTTTATTTTTATGTTCCTTTTTTGATATAAATTGCCATAGAAAGGAGTTATTATGGGGATTTTTATCATTTAAAAGCAGGCCACATATTCATTCATCTCTAGAAGGATACTAGTAAAGCAATGGAACACGACTGCCATATTTTAAAGTATTAAAATGGAGGAAAAACACAGACACAGTAAATAAATGTAAATGGCCAATTTATATGAAATCGGGGTGACCAGGTTAAAATTGTTAAAAATTGTTCTTATAAAATACAAAATAATTCTTAGAGGCTGCTTCAAAATCGTAATTTTCAAATACAGTCTTTAACCCCTCACATAGAGTCGTTATTGTACAATGGGTCAATTCGACTTCCGGGTACCGTACTTGTCTTAATTGACAAGTACACGTCCTCTAACATAGAGTCGTTATAATGCCATTATGGGGCATCAGCTGTCGAACAGCTGATTCGCCTCTAAAGATAAATAAAAACGTAAGATTATCATGTGACACGAAAGCACGGCGATCCGTGGTCCACAATATAAGAAACATTTCATGTGAGAACCAATTTTAAGTTGGAAATTTCACTGCGGACTTCCCCCATACTTCTTAAAACTTCACCATAAAATTACATCCAAGAGAGCCTACCATTGACACAGATGTGCATTGAAATTGCCATGTTGCCATGCTAATTAAGCAGCATTTGTTACCAAAACTCAGCTTTAGGACTCCTAAATATCATCGAATCAAAATTACTTACTTACTTACTTAACTGGCCATTAACAACCCGATTCACGGATTTCAGCCTGCCTTAACACATTCTTCCAGGCGCCTCCGCTTCTTGCGCGCCTACGCCAGTTGGTCACACCAATCGATGACAGGGCTTCCTCGATTTGGTCCTTCCAACGCAAATAAGGTCGTCGTCTTCGCCGACTTCCACAGATCCCCGCATCAAATACCCGTCTTGCAGGAGTATCCTCCTCCATTCGGACGACATGGCCGAGCGTACACAGCCGCTGGATATTAATACGCTATACAAAGCCTATGTTGTTGAAATCATCGTCAACTCGCACTGGACAGAAGAAGATCTTATGTAGGACTTTTCTCTTGAATACTCTCAAGGCTCCTGCATCAGTACTTAATAGTGTCCATGCCTCTGCGTAGCAAAATTAGGTCTCTTATAATTCGAAATGTCCAAATTTCCATGACTCTGCCTCATAAATCAGTATGAATTTGACCCATGGCATGACTTTGACGACCTCTGATGTTTCAGGCTTATTGTTATACATATGAGGCTTAAGGCAACACATATATACATGACATAATTGGTCATTATAACCCTTCAGTCAGGCTTACAACCTAGTTTCTCACACCATACATGTTGTGTGTGTTAATTTTATACATGAGTGGCAGGACCTACAGTTTAAAGTCGACTTCGAACGACAGATTTTTTAAGTAACTTTTCACGACAATATTTATTTACTGTCAGAGCTTTTGCCAGAAATCCGCTGAGGGGAAGTAGCCGCAGAAATATTTTTTTTTCATATTTCGTTTTGTTAGAGATGTCTAATTTGAAGTTTGTACAGTGGCTTCACGTCTAATAAGTCAACACAACTTCCAACCAACTTCGACATAAGCCAACCTCAAAAGAAAAAGTTGAAAGGGATCAAATCGCATGATCTCAGTGTCCGGTTTATATCACCTAAAGGCGAGGTGACCAATGTCTCAAATCGCTTGTGCAGATTATTCAATATAACATGAGCTGTGCGTCACGCATCGATGTAATGTTGAAACCAGAAGTCATAGTCATATCCAGATCAACCAATTTAGACCAAAAGAAGTTGATAATCAGCAACCTACAGTGCTTGCCGTTCACCTATAATTGGCCTATCCTGGCCTATGTCATTTTCAAAAAAATATGGACAGATGACGGTGGCAGCTTAAAATCGAAATGAAGCAGTGATTACTTCCTATTTTTTTGTGCATTGCACGCTCTACAATTTGTTTATTCACGTACCCACACATGCAGACAAGAGCCACATCGCTGAAGATGATGTTTCGAAGAAAATTATGGTCAGTAGCCAATTACTGCAGAATAAACAACTACGTTTTGTGTTTCCGCGCCCCTTCTCAATACTGGATGTTTTACCTCTTTAAAGACGTTAAAAGCTATACGTATTGATTGCAGATTAAAGCTTTGTGAATACATGTCTTTCGGGAGATATAGATGAACCCTGGTTACTAGAATTCAAAAACATTGCGAGTATCAATGCCCGGAGTGTCCTTTCAGAAGCAATTGCCACTTTCCCAGCTTCAATAAAATCATTTTGAACTGGTATGGATCATGTACCCAATGAGTCGTTCCTCGTTCCGGGTCCACCATCTTTGATGGCTCTATTGCTGGATGGGTATTAAAGAATTGACGGCTGATATCACCGCTTGCTTGAACATCCAGAATGCTTTGACATTTTTTTACAACGGAAAGGACGAACAATCATCCTCTAAGAGAGCACTTTTATGCCCCTACAGGGCATTATTAATTGGCATTGAGTGCTTGGGCGTATTTCGAGCGTACGGGTAAGAACTTTTTGATAATGGCAGGAGTTGTCATTGTAACTCAGAAGATTCACACATCGATGCTATACCTTCTTTGCTACTTCCTATCTCTAGTAGAACTTATACTTTAGTAACTTATTGCAAGTCGTCGTAGTCTAGTAGGTAATGTGTTGGCTTATTATACGTGAACCCACGGTTCAAACCCCAAGTCAGACATCTCGAACAAAGCGAATTGAAAAAATATTTCTTCGGCGACTTCCTCTCAGCAGATTTCTGGTAAAAACTCTGAGAGAAAAACAGATTGCCATTAAAGAGTTTCTCAAAAATCTGTGGTTCGGAATCGACTTTAAACTGTAGGTCCCACCGCACATGTATAAAATTAATACACACGACGTAAGTGATGTGAGAAGCTAGGCCGTAATCCTGACTGAAGGAGTTGTAATGTCCAATGATGTTATCTTTACATGGAAAAAACTGTTCAGTTTTATCAGTTACAGTTTACTGTCCAAAAGCTGCCTCGTTGTCATTGTCGAATCTAATTGGATTTACCAGAAGTTTACATGTTTATTCATGGAATAAATATTCGTGGAATTTGATTATAGGCGAGGAATTTGCCAGGGTATCACGATAGGCCGCAGAGCGTCCGAATAAACTCGCGGAATAAATTTGCCGGCTAGATGTGAAACCTAATTTAACCTCAATTATCATTTAAAATGAATCGATGCAGGTGTAGTAAATTGTCGAAGACCTATTTGTTCACGTTTATTTCTTAATTAAGTCGTGCTGCAATACTGTGAAATGAGTTTTCGCAGTTTTAACAATGCGGAGTATAGATTACTAATATCATATACAGCGAAAATAATGGATTTCTTTTTACTACACCTAATTTAATACTTCTGCCATGTTGGCATTCACTTTTTTATGAATTTTCATTGCCAAACACAGTTTAGAATTTTAATTTTTTCAAATCCTCTCCATTAAATGATAATCAACAGCTTAAATATGTTGCTTCAAAGCTTTTATATGAAAAATACTACAACAACAACAGCAATAAGAAAGAAATTTTTTAAAAATAAATATAAACAGTCCTTAAGAATTTCACGAGAAAGAATAGGAAGGAAAGTAAGAAAGAAAAATTCCTTTGCATGCCTTCACAAACAGAGAAATAAACGTAAAGCCTTACTTACCATTCCTCTCACAGTGCCGTGTGAGATATAAAACATGAATACAAAGAAAAAAATTCTTTATCAGTCTCTCTCTCTCTTCATATAATAGGAGTATATTAGTAAAGCTTCTAAATACTTTAAAATCTTCTCCTCTTTACTTCCCGTTTTTTGCTTTGTTGTCGTTGAGAAAATCATCATCTGAATGTACTCGTATTATTGTAACATACACACACATGTATTGTATGATTGGATTTGTATGTGTATGTGCAAATGTTTGCTTGACATGTGGCATTTGCCTTTAAGATGAGCTTAAGTCAACGAATAATCTTGCTTATGTTTGTATATATGCATATACGCATATATCTACATATGTATACCGTGTAGAAGTGTGAATGATTTGCTTTTAAGGTATGCATGTATGTATGTATGTGTTGATATACTTCTACTTATGATATGGCCTGTTTCTCTATTTGTATAGAAATTATTTGGGTGATTAGGCGAATATAGGGTGGACCATCTAGAAGTACTCTTTCATAGAAATTGAAATAAGAATTGTTTAAAGCTCAGCATTCAGATTCTGTGATAAGGGGCAGGGTTCACTATCGTAGACATTTGGACACAGCGTAGCGTTAATGTATTCTAGTAGAAAACCCTTGGCCGCTTATAAGATACCTTTTTAAACGCAGTGCAAATTAGTTGAAAGCCTTACTAAGTGTGTCACCAAATAGTGCTCCACCCAACCAATAACAGGCGTACGGTTTGAAAGTCTGCAAAGAACTACGTAGAAAATTTTGTAGCATGAGGCTAGAGCAATACTCAAACGCCTATGTACGTTACAGTTGAGCTGTCTTCGTATATTAATCGTATACCTGAAGTGTCTGTCTGACTAGCTGTTAATGCCCTTTTAGCTGCAATTATTGCACGGCGGTCTTCTATGAATCTGTCGCAGTAAAACTGAGTGTATTCCGCTAAGTATTTAACAGTTGAGCTGTCTCCATATGTTAATCGTCTGCGTGAAACGTATGTATGACAAACTGTCAGTGTCTTTGTAAATGCAATTATTGCACGATGTTCTTCTGTTAATCTCTCGCACTCGAAAGCTACATATGTGTTCCGCTGTTTGATACAGGCAATTTGAACATCTGTGACCGGATAGGGTCCGAGCAAGATAATATCCCTTTTGATCGTGCATACTCATACTCATACTCATACTCATACTCATACTCATACTCATACTCATACTCATACTCATACTCATACTCATACTCATACTCATACTCATACTCATACTCATACTCATACTCATACTCATACTCATACTCATACTCATACTCATACTCATACTCATACTCATACTCATACTCATACTCATAATCATACTCATACTCATACTCATACTCATACTCATACTCATACTCATACTCATACTCATACTCGTACTCATACTCATACTCATACTCATACTCATACTCATACTCATACTCATACTCATACTCATACTCATACTCATACTTATACTAATACTCATACTCATACTCATACTCATACTCATAATCATACTCATACTCATACTCATACTCATACTCATACTCATACTCATACTCATACTCATACTCATACTCATACTCATACTCATACTCATACTCATACTCATACTCATACTCATACTCATACTCATACTCATACTCATACTCATACTCATACTCATACTCATACTCATACTCATACTCATACTCATACTCATACTCATACTCATACTCATACTCATACTCATACTCATACTCATACTCATACTCATACTCATACTCATACTCATACTCATACTCATACTCATACTCATACTCATACTCATACTCATACTCATACTCATACTCATACTCATACTCATACTCATACTCATACTCATACTCATACTCATACTCATACTCATACTCATACTCATACTCCTTTTTACATAAGACATAAGAGCATATGTTTACCTACTGCTGCAATCCATTTTCTGATGTCGCTCTAGTCCAATAGCTAATTTGTTGGCTCGAAGGACCAACCGTGGTTTAAAACCACATCTCGCGCAAAACAAAAAATTAAAGAAAGTATTTCTTTCGCAGACTTGCTCTTAGTAGTCTTCTGACAAAAACTCTGACAGTAAATAGAAATGGCCAGGAAAAGTTAATTGAAAAAATCTGTCGTTCAGAGCAGACTTTAAACTCTAGTTCCCACCATTTATAGATAAAATTAACACACACACAACATGGGTGATGTGAGCAACTAAGTCGTAACCCTGACTAAAGATGTATAATGATCAATTAAGAAAGTAATGCACCTCCGACCTTCATTTCTATTCTCTAATATACCCCTATACTTCCATTCCTGCAAAAGTGCTGGTCTATGCCTATTATAAAGCCAAACATGCTCTAAAGCGTGAATAACCATCCACATTTTTATGAATATTACCTGCTGCTTTATCTACTGCATACAATGAATTTTCGTAGAATGTGGCTGCTTTGCTTATCGTAAGCCCGCCCAAATTAGTTATTAAGCCCGTGAGTGCTCGATTTATATTTTAGCCTTGTCATCAAATATTGCCAAGCAATGTTTAAAGCTCATTGCCTCTAGAGAAATTATCACGAGTCTACCAATACATAAGACATCCGGACATGCTGGGAAAGCATAAACACATACGGATCGATTGTATGGGTCCTTATAGCTTTATAAATCGAACATTTGATTTTAGAACTCCAAGTATGGACTTCAAGTCACAAAATCTAGAGGATCTTAATAGACTTAATAGACACCAACGACTCAAAGATGTATGGCAAGACGATCTGTGGTATTTTTACTAAGGCTTCTGATATTAAACTCTTTTAAACCATAGGCTACCAGAGCACTGTATTGTTTTCCAGTCAGAGGTCATGCCTATTTTGAAAGCGGTTCAATGCTTATTGGGTGGTGGAATTTTTGCGTGGCTAAGTGAGACCTCTTGAAGACACCGTGGTCTAGTAGGTAGTGTGTTGGCTTAATGGACGTGAGGCATCGTTCCAAATCCCAGGTCAGACATCAAAACGAAAATATGAAAAAATATTTCTACAGCGACTTCCTCTCAGCAGATTTCTTGCAAAAACTATCAGAATAAATAAAATTTCAATGAAAAGTTTCTCAAAAATCTTTGGTTCGGAATCATCTTTATACTGTAGGTTGCGCCACTCATAGATAAAATTAACACACACAACATCAGTGGTGTGAGAAAATAGATCGTAATCCTGACTAAAGGGGTGTAATGACCAATTATATTATAAGCCAGACCTCTTTGTTCAAATTGGGTTCGCAGCCTTACCTAACCTAACGTGACTAGAGTATATCTAAGGAACCTCATAGCAGTTAAGACAGAATACTGTACTCAGTGCACGCTTAGTCGTAGGCTGGGGATCCTACACAATGACTTTTGTAGCAGTTCTAACAGCGAGAGAGAAGAGATAAGCACTGAAAACCTTCTCTGTCATTATTCAGCTTTTAGGAAACCAAGGGGAAAAAATCCTGGACATCCGGAATTTATTCACATAACGTGTCTAGTCAAAGGTGAATTAGATAAACTGAAAATTTGCGTAAATCCTTCGGGATAGCTGAGAGAAGTAGATGGAATAGGTAATGTAGGCAATACTACGGGCCCAGGGCGACTTTGAAGTCAATCTAACCTAACCTAATAAGCAATAAACCAAGTTGGTGGTTCAATTCTACACCCAAATATGGTTCCTTCTCTTGCCTTCAATGTATAAGTATCTTCTCCATTGGCATGTGATATTTTAAATGTACGTGTACAAATTTTTCTAGGCCATGCTGTTGCATTTTATTGCCTTAAACTGAAATTGCCCCAAAAACCCTGCTTTTTAAAGCTCTGGAAAATCATTAAAAAAAAGAGTCTCGTGTTCGTGCTCATTTTTAAATTTTTTTCCTTCCATTTTTGTTGCTTTACTCCAGCAAGTGTTGTTTAGAATTTTTGCCTCCTTAAAAAAAAGAAACATAAAAGTTTTCCTTGCCTTTTCTTGTTGCTTTTAATGCCTGATGTTGTTGTTGTTTTTATTCAGTTTTTATTATTATATTCTAGCCTTTTATTATCCTTATGATCCTGTTGCTGGAATATTTAACATTTTCAGCATAAACAGCAAATTTCTTTCATAATAAATTTCCATTTTTTTTTCTACTCATTTTTTATTTTCTATTCATTGTTAGGGTTTTACCCCTATCTCTCTCTCGACTCTCCACTCTTTTTTTTGTTTACTTGCCGCCCTTCAATAATTTCCCTTTAAATGGAGAATACTTAACACTCTACAATACAATGGCTGTGGCTGTGGCTGTGGCTGTGTAAGGATGTTCCGCATAGAAAATCATCCTTCAAAAATTTATAACCTCCTCCAACAAGTTGTGTACAACAGAGCAGCTCCTTGAAAGGAGTTCAACAGTGTTTGTTTGTGTTGGATTTTTTCTGAGGGCAGAGCACATTCTGACAGGAGGAATATTGTTTAGAACTCAAGACTAACGATGAAGGCGACATTAAAATAAATATCAACAACAAAAACAACAACAACCAACAACAGTATGAACTACAAAAGAATGTTATGCATTAACAAAAAATATGCATGCATTTATGTATGCATGAAAATATGCATAAATTCATAAATACGTGCATATTTTTGCCAACTACACTCATGGAAATTTCATCGTATATGTGTGCTGCTAATGTTTATTTGCATTAAGGATCGTCTGTGTCTATAGTTTTGGGCATATTAAATAGAACAGTGACTTAAAGGAATGCATTTTGTTCGCTTATTTTTACACAAATCTTTATACATATTAAAAAAAGGTACTGTTATTGGTACTTTTTTATTTCTACTACTAATTCCTCAAGGCATTTTGATATTTTTAGATCGCTAACAATCTTAAAAAACGCTAAAATGTCTTCAGTATATTTTTCTACTCAATTTTTCTTATTCTGAAAAAAGTACTTTTTTGGTACTTTATTAAACTCCCTGATTTCTACTACTTTTTAGGGCTCTCTAAGATTTTTAGCTAGCTAACTAAGTTAAAAAAATATGAATTCTATTATTTTGTAAAAATTGGCACTATTTTTCCCTCTTTTTTTGATTTCTACTACTCGTACTTCAAGGTACTTTTGATATAGTTGGATCGCAAACAATCTTAAAAAACGTTCAGTTCTTCCACTCAAATTTCGTGATTTAGAAAAAAGTACTTTTTTGGTACTTTCTTAAACTCGGTAATTTCTAAAACATTTAAAATTACTTTAAGATGTTTAGCGAACTAACTATGCTAACAAATTTGAATTCTATGCTAAGCGTATTATTGGTACTATTTTCGCCATTTTTTTATTGGTACTTTTGTGATTTCTTCTACGAATTCTTCAATGTACTTTAATATTTTTCAATCGCTAACAATCTTAATAACGCGAAATTGTTTTAATTACTTTTTCCTTTAAATTTTTCTTATTTAAAAAAGTACTTTTTTGGTATTTTCTTAAATAAATTGCTTTCTAGTACCTTTTCAAGTACTTTAAGATTTTTAGCTAAGTAACTATGTTAAAATAAATGTGAATTCTCTGCCAAAAGTATTATTTCTCACAAATTGGTACAATTTTCGTTATTTTTCTTTCTCTTCTTGATTTCTACTAGTAATTCTTCAAGGTACTTTTGATATTTTTGGATCGCTAACAATGTTAAAAATATGCTAAATGGTTTTAAGTACATTTTCCACTTAAATTTTTTTATTAAGAAAAAAGTACTTTTTTCACTTTCTTAAATAATGTACTTTTGTATTTTCTAGTACCTTTTAAAGCGCTTTAAGATTTTTAGCTAACTACCTATGTTAAATAGATGTGAATTCTATTAGAATTAGCTAATTAACTAAGCTAAAAAGTTTAATTCTATGCCAACAGTATTATTTTATCGTCAACAATGTTAAAAATATGCTAAATGATTTTAAGTACATTTTCCACTTAAATTTTTTATTCAGAAAAAAGTACTTTTTTGGTACTTTTTTAAACTTTGTTATTTTTACTACATTTTAGGGCCCTCCAAGTTCTCTGCCAAGTGCAATATTTAATACAAATTTTCATAGCAACTGCAGAAGAACTTGTTTGGTACTTTTTTATTGATTTGTGATTTCTACGACTTTTTATGATACTTGGTCATTGCTTTGTAATTTCTACTATTTTTTATGATACATTTATATTTTAATTTTTCCATTTTGCATTATTTTCATATAAACAGAAAAGTACCTCTTTGGTACTTTTTAATTTTTTCGGTTTTTTTGTTCTATATATGGTGCTTTAAGGCTTTCATAACACTAGCAACAAATTTAAATGAATGCAAGGTTTTTTTCATATGAGTTTTCAGCTATAAAAAGGACTTTTCTTAGTTAAAAAGTACTTTTCTTGGTACTTTTTTTACTTGGCAAATATTTCACATATTTTTTTATTTAAAATTGTTTTTAATTGTTTTCACTTGCAGTTGTATGTTCGGTAAAGTTTAAAAAAGTACTTTTTCTACTTTAATTTATTTGAATTTTCGTTTCTTAAAAACCACTCTTTCAAATCCCTTACACTTATAATTTTAAGCCATTATTCGTCTGTATCTATAACTGTGTGTGTGTGTTGGTTTGTACGGAAATTTTCCGGTAATATACGAGAAAATATTTATACAGAGGAATGCATATTATTTATGTACGTGTATTAGTTATTGTTTGGGGGTACAAAGAATATTTTCCTTATAAATATTTAAATGTATAGATGATCTATACGCACACACACAAACACTACACATACACAATTTTAAGCTCTAAACAAAATATTAATTTTTGTTAAGATTTTTAACTGACATTTTGCTGTGGCTGACCATAAACTTTTGACGGCTGGCAAAATAATAGGAATTCTTTGCTTTAAAAGTGTGGCAAAAAATATTCAGGCATAAATTCCGATTGGCAATATTTATGCAATTATTTTGTATAAAGATATCAAAAAAATATTTTATGGCCAACACAATTTCTTTTTAGGAAATCTTTATTAAGCCAATAAAATTTATGGCCACAAATTTATAAGAAATTAAACAGATTTTTTGGGGAAATTCAAAAATATTTAAATTGGAATTATTTTAAATATAAAACAAAAACAACAACAACAATTTTATCATGCAGATGTCTAAAGGAATTCTTTTTAGAATATTTACGAACTGAAATGTTTACTGAAGGAAAAGTGGTGACACAATCAAAAAGAAGCCGGGAAAATCAATGGGAGTCACTCAAGCCAAAGTTTCAAAATACTTGCCAACAGCTAGATTCATCCACAGAAGCAAGGAATACAAGAAGTCATTTGCGCATGGCATTATTTCTAACGATTTAAATGGATCAGTTACTATATCCAGTAGATAAACCAATCAATCTCATCAACAAACTCAAAGAGTCCTGCTATGTTATGAAATCTGCACACATTGGTACAGATTATTAGAACGCAAAAGCCAGGTTCGAAGACGCCGCAGTCTAGTAGATACTGTGTTGGCTTATTCGGTAAGAATCAGTATTCAACCCCTGGTACAGACAGCGTGAACACAAAGAAAAATGAAAAAAAATATTTCTTACCCTAATAGTCTTCTGGCAAAGCTCTGAGCGTAAAGTAAAATTGCATTGAAAAATTTTACAAATCTGTGGTTCGGATCGATTTTAAGCTACAAGAACCGCCACTCAGATATGATTGCTGCTTAACTGCCATGAAAAATTTCTCAAATCTGGTGTTCGGAGTCGACTTTAAACTGTGGGTCCCGGCACTCATGGATAAAGTAAACACACACAATATGGGTAGTGCATCAACTTGGTTGTAATTCTGGCTAAAGGGTTGTACTGACTAATTAAATACGTAAGTAAGATACCAGATTCTCCCCAAATCTTCTGAAAATGTGTGTCGACGACTCGTAGTTTTAGAGAAAAATGGGGAGTGGATTATAAATACAGTACTTGAATATCAGTCCTCCCAATCTCCTATACACGGAAATTGTGTCACGAACGCACTGTCCAGACCAAGTACCATACTGCAAAATAACATGCTTATGTATGTAATAACATATGTGCTTGTGACTACGATTAGGATAAATTCCAAACCCTAGTTAACGCTTCCTAAGTAGAAGAAGGAATCTGATCGACTCTCACAGAACAGGCAATAATTTAGGATAGTGAACTTTGTCTGATATTTAAGTGAATACGTGGCTTAGGCTAGAGAACTCTTCGTAACGTAGTATTTTTCTTGAGAAATCTATTATTAGTCCAACTTTTTCATTCTGCTCTAGACTAGTATTAAAAATGCGGTACGATTAACAACGATCAGATACGCTTTTCCTGATTCATTATTGATCTCAAAAACTGACAATTTGGTGGGATACATATGTTGATCAGAAAGGTGGAGAACGCCCTTGAAGTTTACACTGATAACTCAAAGATGAATGATAGGGTCGTCGAAGTTTGATTACCAAAGCTCACTTGAACACGCATAGCGGCCCCTTCTGACGCCACAGGCAAGAACACAGCAAGGGCAGCACATGGCAGTTGAAGACGCCGCAGTCTAGTAGGTAGTGTGTTGGCTTATTAGACGTAAAGCCAGGGTTCGAGCCCCAGGCCAGACATCAAGACAAAATACAAAAAGTATTTCTTCGGCGACTTCCTCTCAGCAGAGTTCTGGCAAAAACTCTGAGAGTAAATAAAAATTGCCATGAAAAAGTTTCTCAAAAATCTGTCGTTCGGAGTCGACTTTAAACTGCAGGTCCCACTACTCATATATAAAATTAACACACACAACATAAGTGGTGTGAGAAACTAGGACGTTGTACAATGCGTCAATTCGACCTCCGGGTACTGTACTTGTCTTAATTGACAAGTACACGTCCTCTAACCTAACCTGACCTAAGGGCAGCACATTAAATGTTAGGGTGAGCTGTGGTATATTTACTAAGTGTGCTGATATTAGACTTTCTTATAGGCTGCGTGATCGCTGCTGTATTTTCCAAACACATGTCATGTTGAATGGCATGATTTTCACTAAAAAATTTTTGATTACTCGGATAGTCAGACTGCGATTAACATAGTTTCAACGTCTGTCCTTGTCCAGGAATGGCGAAGATTTTTAATCAAAGGTATCGGGATATAAGGATATTCTTGGAAATTGTATTGCAAATGACGTAGTCAGAGCTGGTACGAAGCTTGCAATCTTCGACATGCTACAGAGCATTGGTATTCCAATTGCGTCAGTTAATTTGAATAGTATCCACTCGTTTAGTAGTCTACTAGGTAGAGGTGAGGTCACGATTCTTACCACTACTCAAACATCCCCAACAAACGAAATCTGAAAAATATTTCTTCGCCGACTTTCTGAGAGTAAATAAAATTGCCATGAAAAGTTTCTCAAAAATCTGTAGTTCGGTTCGACTTTGAACCGCAGGCGCCGTCACTCATGTATAAAATTAACATACGGAACGTTAGTGGTGTGAGACACTAGCTTGCAACCCTGACAGATGGGCTGTAATGACCAATTATGTATGTATGTATTGTCCACTCGTTCACAGCTGAAGGGTACATGCAATATTGCTAAACTCTGCTTTGTACGTAAGAACAAGAAGAGGATCGACTCACTTCTGTGCTAAGGAGAAAAAATAGATTATTTTCGACCTCATGTGTGTGTGACCGGCTTTTGTCGTAAAGAGACGAAGTTCTTTGACTTTCACTTTCTGTCATCTCTAATATAAGGACTGCTGCAATATGGAATCTAGGGATTGTTTGATTCCTAGAACAAAAACCGTTATTTCTTGTTTTGAATCGCTTTCAATTCGACCCTCGTAAATCGGTTCACAAATTTTGAAAAATTTATTACTTTGTGGATTTTTTTCTTTCTTGTCATCATTTCATTTGAAAGCTTTTCACCCGTTCTGTTTATTATTGTGCCATCGAAACGATTTTAACCTTTGACACTGTTTCTCACATAATTTTCTCCATTAAAATATCTGACCATTCAATTTATTTTCCTTTTTTTTATTGTTATTGTTATTGTTATGCTTATTGTTATTATGGCGGAGTTATTTGTTTTTAAAAATTTTTTATTTACCAAAAAGCTTTCAACAAATTTACCATAAAAATAATTAAAAATATATTAAAAATATTTCCATTCAGTTTTTTTCTTTCTTCCTTCGAACTGTGTATTCCTGTTGTATTATTCTACAATTGTTGTTGTATGCCTCTCTGCGTAGTATTAAAGTTAATATGTATTCTCTTCACAAATACTTATACGCATACACATACAGCCTAGCAATACTAACTCATGTACTACTTGCTTAAATCGCACTTATTTAAACACATACTCATGCACACACATATGCACACGTATGTACGTGTATGCAGCTTAATTTTTATAAATGGCTTGAAAAGATTTATACGCCATTTTGGCAGCTGAACATATAAAAAAAACCCAACAACAAAAACAACCAAAGGAATAAAAGATTCGAAAAAATAACACCCGATAACATATTTAAACAGACAAGTGAGGTAAAAACAGACTGCAAAAATGGAAAATTAATTACAGTACAGTCAGACACGGAGACCAATGCAAAGAGAGAGAGACCATGGCAAAGAGACAAACAAGAGAAAAAATAAATTTTTGGTTGTGAAACTATAATCATAAAAGCATATATGTACATATGCATTAAAAATTTTTGCGAATGATAAGAATATTTAACACAAATGAAAATTTATTACATATTTTTAGGCTTAGTTAAGAAAAAACAAATAAAGACTAAATTTAGGAGCAATTTTTTTAATATGCAAACATAAAAGTCATTAATATTCTGGCTGGCTCTAGTTTTTTAATTTCTACAGAAATTTTTATTATATTTGAAGGGAAGCTATAGCTCAAGTATTGTATACTTTTAGGCTTAATTAAGAGAAAAGCAACAATAACTGAATTTAAGAGCAATATTCTTAGGATTCCTCAATAAAAGTCGTCCGTAGACCGGCCTATAAGTATTTCTAGCGTTTCTGTAGAAGTCTCCGTAGTGTAGTAGGTAGTGTGTCGGCTTATTAGACATAAGGCCACGGTTCAAACCCCAGGTCAGACATCAAAACGAAAATATTGTGACGTTTTTACCTTTTTAAAAACGTTTAGATATGAGTTCGTTAATTGCAAACAAAGTAAAGTATTTAATTTAATTTCAGTTAAACTCTTTATTTTTTACACTACTTTTGTGTGCCACCGTATACAACTTAACGATACAACAATATTAATCTGTTTATTCACTTTACTAGTTCACACAAGTATTCACTGGATCTTTACAACCTCGACTTATTTTGTTCACACGCAACTTCAGACAAGGCTGACTGAATTCTTACTGACTGCTGGCCTTGTTGCCCCTTTTATATACGCACGCAATCAGTACAACGAACATTCTTGAAGTGGAAGGTTCGTCATCTCGCCTTCTCGAGAGCTCTATTGCTAATACATTGGTCTTTGTGTACTTTGCTTATGTTGTCTATCCCTTTTTGTCACATACATGTTGTTGTTGGTACCAGGCGCAACCAAGTTCGTTGTAAATATGTGTGTGTGCAGCTTTAGATAATCAACACGTTCATTAGTGTGTATTTGTGTCGTGTGTATTGTGTTGGTGTAGCTGGTGGCTTTTGTGTATCGTTTTTATTATTAAACGATATTAGGTCGTTTCGATTTATGTAACAATATGAAAAATATTTCTTCGGCAACTGCCTCTCCACAGATTTCTGGCAAAAACTCTGAGTGTAAATAAAATAGCCAAGAAGAGGTTCTCATAAATCTGTCGTTCGGAGTCGACTTTAAACTGTAGGTCCCGCCACTCATGTATCAAATTAACGCACACAGCATAAGTGGTGTGAGAAGCTAGGTCATAATCCTGACTGAAGGGTTGTAATGACCAATTATGTATGTACGTTATGTATTCTTAGGATTCATCAATAAAAGTCATCCGTAGTCCGGCTTATTATTATTCCTAGCTTTTCTGTAGATGCTAGAATAGCGGCCTACTTCCCGAATTCGTTCTGTATAGATCATCCCCTAACTTTGCTGTTTGTATAAAAACTCTACAAAGTAACCTTTACACCAGCCATCTGTTTAATTTCCACCCATCTAAGTCCAATTGCTCTGTGGAGACGTCTTTGGCCTTTTGCTTCCAACTTCTTGGGCAATTCTTGTGCTACATCTGGTGATTTATTAGACGTATTGCTTATTCAAAGCTTTGCATTTTCGATGATTTATTAACTGTTTTGAAAACAGATCCAATGTAAATTAAAGTTTCTCTGTCCTCAGGGATATCATCGAAAAATATAAGTGGTTGTGTAAAGCTTTTTCTCAGTCCCTCCTTAGCGTCCGTCAAACTTCCCGTTACTGTAACTTCTAAACAAAAGTTTAGATTGCCTCAAACTCACTTGATTTGAGAAGAGTATTTGCCTCCCTTTAGCTTCGCTTTTATTGAACATGCCGTTACAAATATACGCTCCCACTTCTGGTGGCTTCTGGTTCCATCGACTTCAAGGAAACTGCCCTCCTCATAAGCTCGTAAGCGAGGGTAAGCTTAAGAAGAAATCTGAATCCAGCTTCAAACTACTCAGGTTGATAACTGGACTTTTGACAGGGCCCTATGTACTCAGAGTACAGTTATTTGGAATTGAGATTGCCTTGAGCTTAACATGTAGATTCTGTGGCGATGAGTATGAATTATTGGAGCCTTTGGAGCAATAATTTATTATAGGAATAAACATCTGGGTGCATAGACTGAGTGCTAGGCAGGGAACTGTCATTGTTGACATCGAGCTGCATCTTGAAATTTATCGGTAAAATAGGCTTGCAGAAGACATTATAGGAATATCCTATAAAGTCTAATGGGAATACAACAGATCGTATGATCGCTTGACTAAGACCCATCTTCATGACAATACTACCGACCGTTTACCCAACAATGTGTAGCTTTTCTTATATTATGGCCGTGAGATAATGCTCAAGTAAATATTTACCACACGCTTAAGCTAGACCTTGGAGGAGTTCAATGCATCCACGACGAATACTTCTAGATCATGATATAAATGAGAGTCCCTTACGCTGATTATCTGCCTGTAATTTGTATAACTCTCTTCGTGAGTTTTTGTTGGAAGACGACCGATTTTTATAAAACTGTAGTCACCGTTCTCTAGTATGTAGTGTGTTTGCTTATTAGACGTGACGGCTGTGTTCAGACATCTCGAACTAAACGAAATATGAAAAATATTTCTTTGGCGACTTCCTCTCAGCAGATTTCTGTCAAAAATTCTGAGAGTAATTAAATTGCCATGAAAAGTATCTCAAAAATCTGTAGTACGGAGTCTACTTTAAACTGAAGGTCTCACCACTCATGTATAAAATCAACATAAGTGGTGTGAGAAACCAGATCGTAATCTTGGCTAAAGGGTTGTAACGACCAATAATATATTGTTACGTTTTTACCTTTTAAAACGTTTAAAATATGAGTTCGTAGATTGCAAATATAATAAAAATGAATTTGCTTTTAGTTTTAATTGATATTCTTTATTGTTCGCGAAATTCTGTGTGCCACTGTTCACAACTTGATGTAAACAACAACAATTGCTTTGTTTGTTATTCTTCTTTACATTCTTTTGCGTAAACAATAACAATTGTTCGACAGATCTTTATAACGCAAGTCTTCAAACCACGAGTATTCTCTTCTAACACAGCGCATCTTCACACAAGACTGACTGAAATTTTACTGACTCCTTTGCCTGCTTTGTCTTGCCTTTTATATGCCAACGTAAACAGTCTGATGAATGATCTTGATGTCGAATAAATGTAAGCACCGTTGTTTCATTATTGTTGTTTTTGTATTTTTGTTTACATTTATTTTTGCAGTATTTGTTGTTGCATTTTTGTGCACTTGTTTATCATGTAAACAAGTTCATTGTTTTTATTTTTGTAGTTTTTGTTTATCATTTTAATATTAAACGTTGTAAAAGCAGAAAACCATTTCCATTTTCGTAACAATATGTATGTGGCCTACTTTTAATACAAATTATTTTCTTTTTTAAAGGCCTATTTACGTTTAAGTTTTGATTTAAAAGTTTTGAAATTTGTTTACACTATTTTTGCCTACTCTGTACCACAGTGCCAATAATAAATTTAATCAACTTTATTACTCTAACAACACACACCACCCCTGGATGATAAGATTTTATTGCATCGTTAAAATTGAGCTTAATTTTCAAAACTTCGTTTTAATGCTGTTGATTTGAAAAAAAAAATAAAAAATAAACAACAATCATTAAGAGGAAAACGTTAAGCTTTTCCCATCATAAATTGCGAAAAATTACTTTTTGTATGAGAAAAAACAAAAATATGAAGAAGAGCAAAATAAAATGAAGAAAAAAAGAACGTACACTTTCTCATTAATTTAATACTAATCAATTTAAAAACTAACCTTACCCGCCAAGTGATGTATAACCCTCTTTGCCTCTCTTTCCCACCCAATTTGCTGTAAGAAAATCCCATGACTATATTTGTGTTTGAGAAGAAACATAAATTCATTAAGAAAAATCCCATAAAAATCTCACCGAAAAACGACAAGAAGAAATAAAACAGAAAACATTTGAAACCACCCCCATTATGGGCCACACTACCACTACCCACCACGAACGAACGTGGTACGTCATATCTCCCTGCTGCATACCAAAGCGACAATTTTCTGCTGGTAAAATCATAAAAAAAATTATTTTTATTGATTTCCATGTTCATGTTGTTTGTTTTCTTCTTTCTTTTTTTGCAATGTTTCCAATTCATTGGTATGTTTGTAGGTGGGTAGTGTAGGCTAGGACTGGTGTGTGGACCACCCACAACTTTCTTTCCTTATCTACCAGTGAAGTAAGCGTGGCCTGGGGAATAGCGTAAAGCAAACAAATAAAAACATGCGGACAGACACGGTATGTATTTAAAGAAATTTGTAATGCAAGACATTTCTTACATATTTTTCAACGTGTTTTGTTAGGTACACGATTAGGGCAGGCAAACTAGGTTGGCTCAGGCACTTGAGACACCTTTAACCCTTTCATGCCCGATGTTGCCTATAGGCAACATTGTACATTTTTGTTCATAAATTCCGTAATTTTTAATTTTTTTAAAAGATTTTTTTTGCAAACAAGCTTGGTTAAAAACGTGTAAAACCAGAATACGTACGACTTTGAATTTAATATCACTTCATATTTAGGTCAATGACTAACAGACACATGTCCTTAAAAAAATTTTAGCTTTGGCCCAAAAAATTCGGGCATGAAAGGGTTAAATATTAGGCCTTTTCCTATGTCCGTAATTGTCTAATAACATGAAACCAGAATTATTATTATTGTCTCCGGAAGACTTGAAGAGCATTACATGATAAATTTAACTTGCGCAACAGCCTACCTATCGTCTTTGACTCCAGTCACTCTTCGCAACCAGCATAATTTCACAGTAGGGTCATTAATCGCACTTCATCACAGGAGATGTGCCACCATGTGCTATTGGTAATTGGATAAATTTTTCGTTCAATTTTGTAGGCGACGTAGTCTAGTATGTAGTGTAGGTTCAAACCCCAGGTCACACATCTTCCACAAAACGAAATATGAAAAAATATTTCTTCGGCGACTGCCTCTCTTCAGATTTCTGGCAAAAAATCTGAAACTATGTAAAAAAACTGCCTTAAAAAGTCTCTCAATAATCCGACGTTCGGAATCGACTTTGTAGGTCCCGGCACTCATGTACAAAATTACCACACATAACATAAGCGGTGTGGGAAGCGAGGTCGTAACCCTGAATGAAGAGTTATAATGACCAAGCATGTACATATGGGCTGCCTTCCAAAATGTATCAATACAAAGTCTGTATGCAGTTCTACTACTGTATATAAACTATGTAGATATGTAAAGTAACCAAACAATGCATCAACTATAAATCCAACGCCTGATTGCTTTTTGACTGCGTTAAAAATACACATTGACGACGTTTTGAAATAGAATACATTGTATATATTTTGTACAGCGGCATTATGAAACACGATACTTTGTTCAAACACAAAGAAACTGGCAACTGGAAGGCAGTCATGTATGTATGTATATAATAATCTTTTTCTTTCCACAGACATGTCTATCTAAAGTTATACTCCCTGCTACAACTTCCAAAAATATGGAGCGATTTTCAATTTCACACCCTCTATCTCCTTATTTTTAACCGTATTTTTAGGTTTTCTTCGTAAACCGTTGTAGCATACAGTAACACTAAAATCAATGGCCTTAACAGCAACTTAGGTCCTGTTTAGATCCTCCTGTATTTAAAAACATTCTAGTCGTTGCCTTTCTGCTGAACTCTGAGGAGTTTATCCATCACCATCACCTTGAATCTTCAGGGTTTGCCTCTTTTGAATTCGACTTTTGAGAACAGATTCAGTTTTATGCCCTGAAGCTCCTAATCACTCTAATAGCCCCCATTTGCTAGCGTGTTGGGTCAACAACTTCTACGATACCATACACCGATTTCCGACAAAGCATGCCGAATATTCTTATCAAATAATTCGTTTTATATCATGTTGCGCTAAAGCAGTCCCAAAACAGAACTTGGAAGAATTCTTACCGTAATAATCTATGAGGATTCATTACCAGCTTCAAAGGCTACTATCTCCCTTTAAATAAAATCTAAAGAAAGCTCTATAATTCCCCTCGCGAGAGGATAACTTCAGGAACGTTCTGACTAAATACATAATGTAACTCACCACTACACTAAATACAAGAAACCATTACATATTTACAGAGCTCGTTTATTAATGTAATGTAAGATGGCAACTCTATCATTCTAGAACTTACCACTGAAGTCCAATCATGTCACTGGACAAATAGCATGGAAGGCTTAGGTTAGGTTAGCGGGTAGCTAATCGTTCACAGGAAAGTTCATTCAGCGGATATGTGGCCCACCCCCAATGCAAGGTAAGCCCCCTTATCATGATCTCATGATCCGTAAGTGGTAGATTTTATACACCCAGAGTTCCGGTTAAAACCGGCCAGTTCCTGTAGTGAGACGTTCGCCACCATACCCAGATTTGTAAACGTATTGTCACCCAAAAACCGACGACGTCTGTCCTAAAGTGTTGCATTGGATGCTTAATGGGATGCTTAAGCCAACTGTGAGGTCTGAGATTACTTAATGGGCAGATAAAACGAACATGACCTAGAAACCAGAATCATGAAAAGCTAGCCTTACTTAGTCGCCGTAGTGCGCTGGCTTAATAGACATGAGGCCACGGTTCAAACCCCAGGTCAGACTTCCCGATCAAAATAAAATACGAAAAAAATTTCTTCGGCGACTTCCTCTCAGCAGATTTTAGGCAACAACTCTGAGATTAAATAAAATGGCAATGAAAAATTTATCAAAAATCTGTCTTTCGGAGTGGACTTTAAACTGTAGGTCCCGCCACTTACGGATAAATTTAACACATACAACGTAAGTAAGTGGCGAGAGAAGCTATCTCGTAATCCTGACTAGAAGGTTGTAAAGACCTATTAGTTATGTTTATGGGTGTATACTGTGTATCCTTCAGCAGTATAGCAGCTCTATTCTGTAATGGAATCGCTACCTGATAACTCTTTTCTTTACTCTCCTTAAGAAAAATGCTTTCCTAGTGAAAAGCAAGTTCGAGACTGAAGGAATCAATTGCCGATAGTGACACAGTAGGAGAAGAGAGTTTGCGCCTAAAATAAATTCGACATTCTTAAAGAAATTCACAGACATTTTCTAAGGCGAAGTGTACGAGAGATGAGCACAATTCAATTCAACGTTGAATCTAAATTACTATGGCACTATGTGTAAGACGAACAGTGGGAAATACAGCGGCAACAGCGGGTATTACAGCGGCGATTTCAGTAGCAACAGCCGTAACAGCGGGTATTACAGCGGCAATTTCAGTAGCAACAGGGGTAACAGCGGGTATTACAGCGGTAATTTCAGTAGCAACAGCGGTAACAGCAGGTATTACAGCGGCGATTTCAATAGCAACAGCCGTAACATCGGTTATTACAGCGGCGATTTCAGTAGCAACATCCGTAACAGCGGATATTACAGCGGCGATTTCAGTAGCAACAGCGGTAACAGCGGCAATTTCGGTAGCAACAGCGGTTATTACAGCGGCGATTTCAGTAGCAACAGCGGCAATCACAGCGGTAATGACAGGGGAACATCGGCAATTAAAGTGTCAACATCGGCATTAAATTTCCGATGCATAGCATGCATTGCTTAAGAAAGACTTATTATTTTGCGGAGTGATGGATAGTTCTCTATAAGATGAGATTAGTCATTATGTCTTAGTGTCCCATAAAGGACATCAGAACTATAGGGTACTTCTGAATTCATCATCATCTTTGATTCCCATGATTTTTTCTTTACCTTTAATATGTTTTCATTTTAAAAATAAAACAAAAAAGAAATTAAACAACAAATAGACGTCAGCCCTTAACATTTGGGACTTAAAGAGGTTTCTTCTTTCTTCTTGTCTACTTTCATTTCATTTCTTTATTGTTTTCTTGCTTTTTTTGTTTCTGTCTTTTTCTTCTTTTTCTACTTCTAACTTTAAGCACGTCTACATTATTTTTTAAAAAATATGCCATGCGAGGCAACATAAGGCCTACCAACCCATCAACTGCTCTAGGGCTTCCCAACAGGGGGCAAGTTGGGTAGGGTAGGGAGAGAATGTTAACGCAAAACAAAACATGTCGAAAGCAAAGTGTTGCTTAAAACATAAACTTTTTTTGGTGGTAAAAAGTAGAAGTTGAAAAACAAAAACAAAAACAAAGAGAAAAAGAGAAGAGAAGTAGAAAAAAGCATGTAAAAAGGATATGAAACAAATATATTGTATTTTTAACATATTGCCAGGACATGATTTGAAAATTCAAAGAATTTTGTTTGAAAGACACATAACCCAACCAACAACAGACCCAAATAAAAAATAAAAAAACAACGAAAAAATAATTCATTTCGGTTTTCATTTTTTGTTGCGAAAAGGGAAATGGAAAATTGAAATGGAACAGTAGTTTTAATATGAATAATTTAAATTTAATTTGAAAGAATTAAATCATATGCTTTTCTTTTTTGGGGTTCCATTACAAACCATGACCTTTTTTGAAATGATTTATGAATAGAAATACGATGTTAAGGATGTACAGTAGGTCGTGCACCTAAAGAGCGAAGTTAAATTAATCGCAGAATTAAATTAAATCCACATGAGGCTATGACATCGATGAAACATTTGTTTCATTAAAATTCTTGGACACTGCCATTCTAAAATATTATTAAAGTCGTGGCGAGATGCCATAGTTTTGCCACCAATTGTCCTAACAAACTTGTTATGTTTTTACCTTTTAAAATCGTTTAAAATATGAGCTCATAGATTGCAAATAAAATCAAAATAAATCTGTGTTTAGTTTTAATTAAAATTCTTTATTATTCGCTTAATTCTGTGTGCCACTGTTCACAACTTGATGTAAACAACAACAATTGCTTTCCTTTGTTAATCCTCTCTTTATTCGACAGATCTTTGTAACGGAGATCTTCAAACCATGATTACTCTCTTCAAACACACCGCGTCTTCACACAAGACTGACTGAACTATTGTTCTGACAAACTTCAGAATGCTGCCCGAACACAGAAAAAACAATTCTCTTCCTAGCATCTTCTGGGTAATATACATATCTGGTCATTACAACCCTTCAGCCCGGATTACAACCTAGTTTCTTACACCACTTATGTTGTGTGCATGAGTGGCGGAACCCAAAGTTTAAATATTTTTAGGAAACTTTTTCATGGCAATTTTATTTACTGTGAGAGTTTTTGCCAGAAATCTGTTGAAAGGTAGATGCCGAAGAAATATTTTTTGTATCCAATTCTGTTGCAGATGCCTGACCTGGCGTTTAAACCATGGCCTCACATCTAATAAGCCAACACATTATCTACTAGACTACGGCGACATTGACTCCAACAATGTGTTCTGATGATTCATTCTCATTGTCGCAGAATCCACATTGTTGAGCTCTAGACAATCACATTTGAGTCTACAGCGCCCTGTAAAAATAAGAGAGATGTCTGCCCCGGGGGGTTTGAACCGTGGCCTCACGTTTAATACGCCAACACGCCACGTACTACGGCGACTTCAAAATGCCACATAGATTCCAATAATGTGTTCTGATGTTTCATTCTCATTGTCGCAGAATCCACGTTGTTGACTTCGAAACAATCTCCTTTCTTAAGAAGTGTACCTTAGAGCCTAAAGTGCCCTGTGAAAATAACGTGTACTAACCTCTTCTCTCAAAACAAAAGTTTTAATTGCCACTATAGCTTGTTTTTCTCCATCTAGTTGCTTCAGCTTACCCAGACAGTCCAATAATATCTTCAATTTAATCTTCAATCCCATAAGAGCCGTGAAAATCGGATGGCTAACTCACAGTAATTTTATGATCCGTTGCTTACACCTTCTATCCAAGTTGTATTGAGCACATCTTTCAATGGCATAGACTTGATAAGTACCTGCAAGTCTCTCCATGGGCTCGTAATGTTTCATTCTGAAACCAAAAACTTCTCATTCAGTTCCAAGTACCGCTCTTGACCCTTTAGTGTGCCACAAAATGTTCTCTATTTTCAAAGAGTATGTAGTTTCCGCTTTACTTCACTCACTTTTGTTGCTAGAGTTTAGTTGCTTTAAACAGGTTTCAGTTAAGAAGAATACCACTCGATTCATTAGCTCCCTAACAAAATTTAGTATTGAAATTGTCTCTCATTGCTCTAAGAATACTGTCCAAAGACCAGAGGACTTGAATTCAAAAGAGCTTCCAACTCCGCTATAGGACAGGTTCTCATTACTTCTGCTATACCAATGCTAACCACTACCACGCTAGCTAGTCCATACCACGCTAGTCTCTATACCTTGTCACACTCCATTTGAGCTGTTTTTGTTTGATTGTTCTATCTGCCCAGAAAATTGAACAATCGGTCGCTATTTGTCTGACCATCATGGAATACATTCATGGCATAATGACTGTATTACATTCCCAGAATTTCCCTGCTAGCCTTCCTCATATTATTACGGCTGATCTGCCTTTATCTAAAATGCTCTTTATAAGAGACTTCCGTGTCTACTTACTGTCCAAGGATATTGCCAGATATTTTATATCAATTTCCTGTGGCATTATCTTACCCAGGTGCTAAGTACAATTTAATATACATGATAGACTTCGCTTTTGTTACAACATACGACCGCACATTGGAGGTTACAACTTAAAGAATGAAAACCAACCAACTGCTCCAGCGTTAAGGAATTATTCGGGTAGAAATGGTCTTGAAAGTACTGCCAAGCTGCATCCAACTGCAAGATTTAGGTGGGCAATTGCAAATCAACAAAACATTTAAATTAGAAACTCGTGGTATTGTTCCGTGGCTTGTGGCATAGTCTTCCTTCAATTTATAATTTTTAATTTAATTTTACATTCTTTTCTCGCATTGCAGCAACGTAACAAATTGATATCGCAAAGTCTGCTTCACACTCAATATGTAGCGCATTATCTGTATTCCGCGATTTGAACTGTAAAATATTGGATTGTCAATCATGACTTATCAATCATGACTTATAAATCCTGAACGTAACACTTTAAATATGTACGTACGTATGTGTTACTGTTATTAATTAGAGGTCTTCATACCCTTGATAATTGCTGGTAAATTTTTATGAGACTGGTGGTAAGATTTCGTTTTTAACGATTCTTCATATCCAGAAATTTTTTTGTAAAATTCCACATCATCTTCCATCATTCATCACATCCTTAGAATCAAGCAGTTCCTTTCAAACAATTGCAGCAATTCAAAGAAACAAAATATTTCATTTTTTATACAAATTGTCCACAGAGAATATTCCTTTAAACGTTCAAATCCAAAAAAAAGTTTTTTCTCTCTCAAGAAAAAATCAACAATTTTTCGCATTCATCTCAACCATACGACTCCATTCATTTCCTTACACTCAAATTAACGCTTAAATCTTTGGGATTTTATGTAAAAAAGCGTTACTTCGACGTCACTAAATTTATGCATAAAATTTACGCTGAAAAACAAACAAAAAAACGTTAAAAACCCAACAACAGCAACAAAAATCCCTCATACTAATTGCCTGTGAGGCTTTTAAGGACCAAAAAACCGCCATTATTTTGCTTGAAACTCTAACGTTTAAATTTCAGTATTGCCATGCTGTTACAAAATATTGTTGCACGTGTTGTTTTTCCTCGGAAAGCAACAACAATGTTATACACATGTCAACACACACTCGCACGAACATTTACGAAATTCCCTTGAATGAATGGCAAAGCATGAGAAAACTAAAAGCAAATCGAGAATGGATAGAGAGAGAGAAAGCGAGAATGACAGCACGAGAGTGAAAAACGTTAAAATTATATTCAATTTTTTTTTGTGTTAAGCTTTTGCGCAGTTAAACCGTTACGATATTTTTTCGGTTTCCTTTTAAACTCTACCAGTGTTGCCGACTTAAGTTCTTTGCGCTATTTCCGTACTAATTTGGGTGACGAAGCTCATCTTTGGCTCAGTGAGTACGTAAATAATGGACTTACCCGACTTGATATGAAGAGAAGCCATAGAAGTTGTTCAAGCACTAAAGCATCCACTGTATGATGGGGTTTGTGAGTTGCCGGCAACAATGGATCGTACTTTTTTCAGGAATAGCATGGCACCGTGTGATGGCTACCGACTCTCTTTTTCTAAAATAGCAGAATTGCACTTTTTTGGCATATGATTTCAACAAAACGATGCAATATGCCACACGATACCGTGAACCTATTGGAAGAGGCGTTGATTAAGCAATTAATCTCTGGTTTTGAAGCAATCCATTGGCTTCCAAAATACATACATACATAATTGAACATTACAACCCTTCAGTCAGTATTACGACCTAGTTTCTCACACCACTTATACCTACCTACAGTTTAAAGTCGACTCCGAACTACAGATTTTTGACAAACTTTTTGATGGCAATTTTATTTACTCTGAGAGTTTTTGCCAGAAATCTGTTGAGAGGAAGTCGTCGTAGAAATATTCTTTCATATTTCGTTTTGTTGGAGATGCCTGACCTGGGATTTGAACCGAGGCCTCACGTCTTATAAATCAACACACTACCTACTAGACCAGGGTTCCAAAATAATGAGATTTTATGCCACAAGATTATTTTTACGGCATCTGAAACTATCGCCGCAGCAAGGAAAAGGAAGGAAAGAACCAAATGTGGCGATCACACATGGATCTACCTGCAACCATCACATTGTATATTCTACGTAAGGATTTTGCTCGACGTCGAGGAAACCTTTTACGGCACTTGTTATGGGTGTATTGCTCTCTGCAATGCGTCTTAATGCAGCGTTACTCTGCGGATCACCAGACTCAGATTGAAATTGACTATACCTCGTCTGATTGTAATCAATACAATACTAATCCTCGTACTCCTCTACGTAGTCGTCCTCGGAGATTATCTAAATCAGACGGTTTGACATTTGAGTAAAAGGTAGGCCTTGAAGTTTTATTCGCAGGACTTTATGTTGGAAGTCCTCCCGCCTCCCTAATTACAGTGTATTACAACAGGTACTTCTGACATTTAACGGCCACCTTGTTGGAACTATATCTGACGCTTGTAATTTATTCAGTCTATGCTGATTGAACAACTGCATCTGATCAAGCAACTGATCTTAATTATATCGAAAAATCAGCTTAAGCGATGAGACGCACTTCTGGTTGTAGCTATTCAGCCGTGACCAAACAAAATTTTCGTATTTAGCACAACGGGCAATGCATCCCGAAATAGTACTTGTTTGGGAGGATTTTGGGCTCATTGGTCCATACTTCTTTGAGAACAATATCGTTCTATCACTGTCAATGGTGAGCACTATAAGTCTATGACAACCAACGCCTTTGGGTCGGAATTGGATGATCTGGACAGTAATGACATGAGGTTTCGACGGGACGACGCTAAGTGCCACTTGGCTCTTGTCACATTAGAGTATCTTCTAGCGATTTGAGAATAAAGTCATCTCACATGTTGGATATGGCAACTCGTCAACGAGATCATACAAATTGAACCTGTTAGGCTTTGTCTTGTGGGGTTTCCGTACGAAACAGGTACATGCGAATAAGCTACAAGCCACAATGGTTCTTAAAGTCAACGTAACGTATAATATCGATCAAATTCATCCTGATTATAGCCCAGTGTCATGGGAAAATTGACATTTCAGAAGTCGCTCACACATAATATCATCAACAGGCCAATGAAAACGTAGACAACACTGTTTTATGCGCTCTTTTACGCATATAGGTATTTTTCTCTCTCTGGCATTCTCTCTCTTTCCTTATGTCCTGTTCTTCGTACAATTTCTTGCATTTTTATTTCAAATTTGACATTGTAGTTGTTAAGCCTTTTTTTGAGTTCCTTTTTAAGGATGGATTTGTTGTTGTTTTTGGTAAAGCAAAATTAAAAATGAAAAACAAATATTAAAAGGGAGTCTCTCCCAAAACAAAAAGGACCGGACAATATTATGCTATAGGGAGTCTTTATTTCATTCACTTGTTTTCAAATATTTTGGGTCTTTTTTGGAAAGGTGGTGGTAGGGGTTAATCTTTATTTTTATCAGACCCTATTAATGACAGTTTAATTTAAATATACAAACTGTCAATTTTCATTTAAAAGGAAATGAAAACAAACCCAATATGTTGACAGTTTTAATATTTTTAATGCTTTTTGTGTCATTTTGAATGTTTAGGGGTTTTTCGTACAACAATACACTCATATTTACCTCTCTAATATGATCTAATAAATATGCTAATAATGTTTGTGTTTTTGTTTATATGCTTACAGGTAATTGTATTTTAAAAGAAAACCCAAACGACAAATACAATCAAAATAATAATAAACAGGTGAGTGTCAATATTTCATGTTAAAAACTGAAAAGAAAATTAACTGATCTGTCATATGTTTTGCTTACTTTCCCCACATTTTAAAAATTAGGGTTAAAGTCTTACTACAGCTTCTACGATCAAATCAAGAGTGACAGCTTTTGAAGAATTTTTCTAAAACCAATATCATCCGTCTTTTCTCTCAATGCAGAACACTCTCTTCACATATTCAGTTTACACAAAGCAATTCGATGGCTTCTAAACAAAACCTTGAAATAATGTACGTAAAGTCTTATTTTGTAATATAGTCATATAGAACCCGTCATATGTTAAACTTTGGGTTTTCCAACTCAAATTCATGTTTTCTTATGACTTTCTTTAATTCGGAACTTTTCCGTTAACGCAATAAAAAAATTGAACAATTTTTAACTTTTGATATACGTTAACTACTTTAACAGCTATCAGCTAGTTTGTCTTGCCCATTTTCTTTTGATATTCTATGCAAACAAATTCAATGTACATCGAAGTATTGATTACGCCAATTTGATACGTTTTTACTTTGCTGTCAGTTGAAAATGTCAAAGACGTATTCTATGTGACTGGGTCTTTACCACTACCATAAATATAAAGTTCTGTGTACGTCGTCTACTACAGGATGTCTTAAGTTCTAGGTAACGTCGTCTATTACTGGTTGTCTTACCTTCTGGATACGTCGTCTACTGTGTGTGTCTTAAAAAAATTTTATTCAGGCTTAGCGGTTAATAGATTTGTTGTCCACCGTGCATCAGAAATGTGTGCTATAATTTGATTAAACGACTGATGGATAGAATTTGAGGAAAGAACCTGTACCACGTCGGTTATATCAAAATGTATACCGGTAGTTCTAAAAGGTCGGTACAGTTTTGCTTAACTTGGATATAATGAATGGATAATGAGGCAATAAGATCCGACACCAGATTGTTTGTTTCAACACTAACCTCATGATTCAGGACTAGCCAAATGTGTTAGAATACGTAATTCCTAATGGATTAATAGATCCAGAGTTCATTGCTGTTAAAAGACTTTGTAGATATTATGTAATCATCTTCCATTCTCTATATCGAACCCAAGCTATCTAAGTACTGAATATCAAACACATACAGTGAGCATTCAAAGAAACCGTGCAGTATGGATAAATCACCAAACTCAACTTTTACTTTTAAGGAGAGTGCCCGAAAAAATTTTACATTATCTCGCTTTTTTCAATTTTAAAAACTGAAAATGAAACGATTTTGAAATAAAAATAACGGTAATTTGTTAATGGAAAATTTTTAATGTGCGGTTTCCTTTGACGCTCACTGTAGAGTCATTTAAAATTCAAAATAAAGGATCTTAAATTTTTATGTGTGTCTTTACTAGGTTGTTGAATTTGATTTTATAAAATGATCAACAGTAAAAGTTTAAAACTATTGTTTTGTATTCTACATTAATAATGTCAATGGTTGTTGCCTACGCTTTTAGAAATTAAGAATGTAAGGTAATCTCTAAAATAACTGATCTCCTAATAATCATTTAGTGTGGGTACAGGGTGTGCGTCTTTAGTAACTGTCCTACGCTTTTAGAAATTGAGAATGTAAGGTAATATCTAAAATAACTGAGCTCCTAATAATCATTTAGTGTGGGTACAGGGTGTGCGTCTTTAGTAACTGTCCTATTACAATCATGGATTTTAGTTTGACGGTTTACGGCATATCTTTTAAAAATATTCTATTAAATAAAATGGAATGAGCCAATCGAATATATCTCTGCTTGGAAAATAGTATTATTATATTAAATAAAGTCGTCAATATTGTTTTCTTTACTGAATTGAATTATATACCTCAGTATAGACGTACTATTTGCATTTTTATTTAATTCAATTAAAATTGCCAATTTTTTCTTGTAATTTTCCATATAAACCCTCCAAAGTTTCGAAATTAGGTAATAATTTTTTCGTTTCAGCGTTTAAGCGCTTTTACTACACAGTGTATTTGCCGTATAACACTACATGATACAGTTTAAAATGCCTTGCTTGCATATCATACTAAACAACCACTTTAAGCAATACTCCACCATTTAGATCGGTCACTATAGCTATCTCTTTCACTCTAATGTTGAAATAAACCCAAGTTTACAATTTTAACTAACGAACAACCCATGGTTGCCAGGAAATAAAAAATTTTGTAATCAACTTCTAAAAAAGAAATCACCAAAGAGGGAACATAATAACGAAATCATATCTTCCTTTGTGTTTCGAACAAATCACAAAAAATTATAAATTATTCGACAAAGAAATTCCAGGTTGTAGCGCTTTTGCAAGCGTTTAAGGCAAATGCAAGTGTGAAAGTAGACACATACTGCATAATTCACCACAGTCATCTATTGTAATGCAGAAATTTTTTGAAAATGAGACTTTGGTGAATTTTATTTTTCATCACCCCGGACAAATTCACCTTATGGAAACTCACCACATCGAACAAATTCACCACACTTTGCTAAGTTCACCACTCTGAAAATTCACCACATTTCCCCGAAAACTCACCACGTTAGAAACACACCACATAAAAAATTTTATTGGGATACGTTCGTCTAATCTGATCAACACACGATGTAACAATTTAACCCACCACACTCGCAACAACCAACCGACAAAAAACACGAGCTCGTTCTCACTCGACGACACACAACAAAATTCAGACAAATTTGAACGAACAAACGAAATTTAGCAACCACCAATATTGCAGTTTACAATAATTCTCTACAACACATGTGTCTACACATTGAATAAAAATCCGAAATAACCGAAAGACGGTAACTCTGCAAACAACTAAACAATATAAACAAAACTTCAAAATTAACAAAAGAGAGAAGGAAAAAAGAATGAAAGAAAAACAAAACTGTTAAGGAATATAGGAAAACGAAAGAAAACAAACACAAACATTTTAACGCAAAATCAGTTTGACAGTTTTAACGCGGATAGAAAGAACATGAGCTAAAAAGATACGGTTAAAAGGGAAATTATTTAAAAAAATTAAAGATAGCTTAAGAAAAATCAAATCGAATAAAAGAAAATGATAATTTAAGTGATGAATTAGCATAAGAAATTAATTTTAATTAAATGAAAAAGTTTAACTGGCCTTAACGGAGGTAATAAAAAGCGGCTGATAAGAAATTTCTTGCTTAAACGCTAAAAAATTAAATCTGCTTAAAGAAGAAGAAAAAAAAAAGAAAAATGAAAGAAGCAGAGGAATAGAGAAAAAGCAAAAGAAAAATCCAATTTAATAAGTCAATCTACTAACACTCTCTTCCTTGCACAACTCAGAAAGGGAGTTTTTGCTAAAAGTTTAATAGTTTCCCAATGTATGAGTGTGAGTATTTCGTTATTTTGACAGTTCTTTTTCGGTTTTAAATTCGTAACTATACAACGGTAGTGCGTGTGTTTTGTAATGTTTTTGTTTTTTTTTTTCTTATGGCTTATGGTAAAAAACAAGCAAGTTATGGCTTAAATAACAACAAAAAATCGATTTGTTTACATGTGAATTGTTGTTGTTTTTTTCTTTTGCTTTAAGCATTGCATAGCACAGCCAGAGCACAATATCAAAGGCAATGCTAACAAAGAGCGTGTAATTTTAACACAGTGTGAGAGAGAGAGGCAAAAAGAGAGAGCATAATAAAGTAAAGAAAAAGAAGAAAAGAGAGCAAGTTTTTTAATAATAAAAATAAATTTAAGAAGAAAAATCGTTGCTTAATTTAAGGAAATTTAAAGAAAAGTTAACGGAAAATATAAACATTTAAATACAACTAAGAAATAAAACATAAAATGTTAAAAGTTTATTTAATAATTAAATAAAAGTGTAACAAAAGCCGGCTTTAAAGAAACATACGAGGTAAAAACCCCTTCGTAGACAGACAGTGGGCTGGTGGCGCCTGTCTGCTGTTTAAAAGAACCAAGTTTTGCAACAAAAAGTCATCACTGATGCAAAATTCCAATGAAATTCTTAATAATTTTTAAATAATTTAAATAAATATTAAACAAAATAAAAAAAATTCCTTCCTTTGAGAATTTTAAATCTTTTTAATCACAAACGTGTGGGCGTTATTCCTTCTATTTTTACATACAACAATAACCACAAATTAATGCCAGAACAACAACGAAATACCAGTTTAACCACTAATAATCATTATAAATAAATAAAAATAACATACTAATAGTGTTTAGTTTTTAAATAAATAAAAATAAATAAAAAGTGTTAGTTTAAGTGCGAAAAATTCATTCGATTCCATTATTCTAATAAGAAAAAAATTACTCTCTTTTTAAAACAAGTGCGTGTCAGTAACCGTGCGTGTTCGTGTGTGTGGTTCTATTTCTCGATTTTGATTCTCTGTTTTGGTTTTTTATACATTGCTTTGTTGTTGCTTTGTTGTTTTCAATACGACACCACAAAAATTCTTAAGAAATTCTTAAGAAAACCAATAAAAAAACAACAACTAGTAAATCTATCGAAATAGTAATAGCAATACCAAAAACAACAACAATTATAACCATTAAATAAGCAATATTCGTACACAAAGCAAGGGTTTGATACGAGCATTTAAACTCCCACTCTTATTGGATTAATATACTCATTAACATCTAAAACAACTACAACGAACAAATGATCTCTCGTATATTTAAGTTCCAGCAATAATAAAAAGGTAAACAAACATCTTTCACCATTTTAATTTACAGTTTAAAAGAAATTTTTTAAATAAATAATAAATAAACTAGTATTTGTAATTGGGGATGTTGAAATAAGTTTTTATTATTATTATCATTTTTTTGAGAAATAATTTCTTCAGTACGAATAGGTATAGTGCACGACAAAAGTTTACCTACCTATCATTTCCTATATTAAATAAAAAAAATTTTTTAAACCAAATTGTTGGCAAATATATTTTTATTTAAAAAATATTTATAAATTATAAGTTATGCAGGGTCATACATTACTTACTTAATTGGTTATTACAACCGTCTAGTCACGATTACAACCTAACTTCTCATTCAACTCATGTTGTGTGTGTTAATTTTATCCACGAGTGGCAAGACCTACTGTTTAATGTCGATTCCAAACAACAGATTTGAGTAAATTTTCATGGAAATTTCATTTATTTTCAGAGTTATTGCCACAAGATTGCTGGAAGAAAGTGGCAGAAGAAATATTTTTTTATATTTCGTTTAGTTCGATATAACTGAGCCAGAAATAGAAAAATGGGCGCTCGTCTAATAAGCCAATACAATACCTATTAGACTCTGGCGACTTCATCTATACATTCAGATTTTTAAAAACCAGCGATTAGGCCATTCACAAATATGGATCTTTTGACAAATGACATAATTGCTCATTACAACCCTTTAGTCAGGATTACGACCCTGTTTCTCACACCACTTATGTTGTGTCCGTTAAATGAGTGGTCGACTCCGAACGACAGATTTTACAAAAACTTTGCATGGCAATTTTATTTGACGCTTAGAGTTTTTTCATGAAATCTGCTGAGAAGAAGTCGCCGAAGAAATATTTCGTCATATTTTGTTTAGTTGGAGGTGCGTGACTTGGGGTTTGAACCGAGGCCTCACGTCTAATAAGCCAACACACTACCCTCTAGACCACGGCGACTTTGACAAGTGAAGCTTTCTCAAAAATAATCAAAATTTACTACAAAAGTTGTGATTCTAAAGAATTACAGAGAGATTATGCTCGTCATAGTCGTTTTACCATACAATCCACTGTACTTTTCTCAATCTTTATAGGGTATCCCTATAATTTCTCCTACAAGCCTATTGCTCCAACATACAGTGCTGGACAATTCAATGGAAACTTTTTTGAGATTTACTTTTCTATTGCTAGAAGTCGAAAACCAAAAACAATTTCTGAAGAAACTGAAAAATTATTTATGAATTTTATTTTACACATTCTATTTGATGTATTAAGAAACAAAAAAATTATATAAAAATAACATTCTTCTAAAATTATAAAGAAAAGTAAAAGTATTCAATTTTGAGGTATTGACAAAACAATGGAAACTTTCTTTATAATTTTAGAACAATGTTATTTTTATGCAATTCTTTTTTGTTTGTTAATACATCAAACAGAATGTTTAAAATAAAACTCCTAAATAACTGTCAAATTCTACAGAAATTGGTTTTGTTTTTCGAATTCTTACAATGAAAAAGTACATTTTAAGAAAAGTTTCCATTGAATTGTCCAGCACTGTATATGTATTAGTATATTCGGATCTTCGGTCTCAGCAATAGCAATTCGTTGCCTAGCACTTGATGTCCACCCCCAATGTGTCTTCCTTTAATGCATTAATGCTGCACAGGTTCCAAGAGTGTGTTCTGATGATTCAGTCCCATTGTCATAAAATCTAAATTTTGATCTCGAGACAGTTCCCTTTCTGAAAACGTGTTCTATGGCTTTACAGTGCCCTGTCAAAAGATCGAATGACTGACTCAAACCTTCTTTTGTTGTAATTTCCCAATGAAGATTTTTGGTTTCAGAAGAGTTTTTGGCTCTCTGTATCTTTCTTCGCGTTGAGTGTATACTAAACACCCGCTCCCACCATACAAGAGGATTCTGGCCATTAGCGGCCAGAGACGCGAAAACTCGTCTGGTTCCTCATTGCCTAAGAAACCCTCACGATTTGGGACCCAGAAGACTCAGTTTCTGCAAACAGTCTCATACTATATTCGAGTTTCGTGTTATCTTAAGAGCCGAGTGCTGCAATGGCGGCTTAACTGTCAGATATTATGTTATGCCGTTTGTACCTCCTCTGCAAGTTTACCTGCATTCAACTTGTATAGACTTGACTTTGAGGTTATGAGGTATTACTCTTCCCTCTCTGTTTTGTCTCAGCCAGTTGAGTCAACTCACCAAGATCAGGCGATTGCCATTATGTCTGCATGGATAATGCCCTAAGAGTAAAGCATTTGCAAATCCCACAATTGTCCAATCAAGTAACAAAATTGCCAATTTGTCCTACGTCACTTACTCTTAATTTCCATCGTACGGATTTTAGTCGTTTGAATACACTACTAGCCTCTGTAGATTGGTCGTCTGTGCTAATTTCACCACCATATGACTCTCTTTCACTTGACAGGATCTTGGATAGGCCCCTACATTAATAAAATAATAATAACTAACACATCTGACATGGTCAGTCAGTATCTCTCCTGTCTCTATCTACTATCCCTCTTCAATCTACATTGAACAGAATTAGTCGTGCAGCTGACTTTATAGCCATTGTTTTGATTTGAATTACTGCAACTGAAGTGAAGTGATCGGGATGCATCAGAAAACACCTAAATGCTGTTCTCTGGACACTGTCTTAATACAATTTTTTCCACCATTCTATTATAAAACCGAGATTGTTATGAAATCAAGTTTAAGTTGAGTGTATTGAATAGTGAGACCCGATCTTTATTTTGTTCTTTTTTTGCCGGGCTTTTGCCTGGTTGTAACCGAGTAGTTTAAGTGTCAATCTGAGGCTGTTTGGATTCAAAATGAATCCTTGTCGTATGAATTTTTTGAATAATGATCTTCGGAAAGTGTAGACCATTGTTTAAATAGGATGTTACCAGAATTTTTGTTACAAAACCGGGATACAAAATGAGTTCCTGAATTTTTGCCTGTCTTTATTAGCGTTTAGACTTATCCGACTCTGTCGTTCGGAGTCGACTTTAAATTGTGGGTCCCGCCTAAAGTAACACACACAACATAAGTGGTGTGATTACACAGGGTACGTACGGGTCACCAACTGCACTGGCCATCCGTTAACCTAATCTAAGCGGTGTGAGAAGCTAGGTCCTACTTCTGACTGAAGGGTTGTAGTTAGCAATTATGTATGTATGTGTATTACAACTTATATTTTAGTATTATGTGGCGCCATCTGGCATTGATTTTAATATTTCATGCAAAATTTTTTTATATTTTAATATTTCATATAAAATATCAATTAATTATTGCTTAATAAATTCATAAATTGTTATAATATTGATTAAAACTTAAAATACTGCACTGTCATAAGTACGTTCAGTGAGCATATTACTATTTTCCGAACACTTTCTATTGATATTTGACAACTCAAGTGTAACAACAAACAAAAAAAAAAACAACGACAAACAAAAAATTTAAGGTCAGCAGAAAGGCATGAGAAATTTCCAACTGATATCATAAAAAAAAGAATTTTAGTAACATCACAGACTTGATGTCGTAATTAATTTTTGATGTTGTTTGATGATAATTTCTAATTTATTTCGAAAAGTTATTTATAATACCCTAAACTGAGATATTACTGGGAGTCCAATTCCTGCTCTGAAGAAAGCAGCTTTTGTTTCTACCTGGCTGACCTTCTAGGTCTTGACTGATAATCTATAACAGTTCTTGCAATTTCATCCTCGGGTTTATGTTAACTGACCGGTATATTTTGAAAATACGACATATTCAGCAATAAACAAATAAAGACCTTTGAGTTTCATTTTTCTCTAACAGTGCCATAAGCAAAAGCTTTCTTTTCTGCAAGCTATGCAGTATTATAAAATTTTTCTTTCTCATCCTTCTGAGAGAGGCCACTTTGGAGTGAGAAATATTCCCTACTAACCGCAACAGCTCGGCGTTTCGGTTAATCATTAGTAAGACCACATTTCCATTTTTTCTCAAATTTTTTTGGCACTAATTTTCGCGATTAAATTAAAAGCAATATTGTTAAAGCAATCAGCTGTTTTGTTTACCAGCTGTCAAATAAATTAAAAAATACTGTTATCAATAAACCGAATATTAATTCAATAAAAGTACATGTCTGAACATAGTATAAGACAGAATTATCAGTTGTGAACAGGATTCGAAGTGTTTGGACTGAGTAAAACAGAAAAAAATTTTGTTTTTGGTTCTGCAAGCATTCTAATCCAGACAGTTAAAGTCTTAGTGTGCCTGCATGCTTGCAGACAGAAAAATTGGTATTTCCCTGAAACCATATGTGGATTATTTCAAGCACCCTTTAGCTGATAGTTGATCCAAAGATTAGATTTACTAGTTGCTTTACATGAAGCCAATTGTAAACAATTAAAACACATGTTCCTATAGAAACTGATAAGACAAATTTGTTGTTACACCCTGAAAGAATGTATTTTTTATACGTTTTTTTTTATTTTCGTTTTGAAATTCATGTGAAATCAGCCACGACGAATTTTACATTTTAATTAATTTAATTGTAAATTATATAAACGCCATACGAATTCTTGATTTAATGAGACAATCACAAAAAATAATAAAAAACAAAATCTTCCATAAATTTATCATGCACAACAGCAAGTCGTGAGGCAACAGCCGGACATCTTACACTGCTGTTTAGCAACTGAGAGAGCAGAAGAGAAGAGTAATGAATTGAAATATGTATTCTCCAAGAGAAAAATTTATTGAAATTATTTTAAATATTTATTATTAGTATTCCTGCTAAACTTCTTAAGAATTATTATTTGAAAGAGGAAGAACATAAATTTGAAATATTATTTTAAACAGCCTCAGGAGCTTATCACAATTATGACAATTACTATCCAAACTGAAATATAGTACATACAGAACTATAAATATTTTGCACGGAAACTTTCAAATCAATGGCACAATATTGCCTAACAAAGTTGTGAATAACTGTCCGCCTGCCTGACTGTATGACTGCCTGCCTATCTTCTATGTGCCTAGGTTACTGTGTGTCTTGCCTGCTTTAGAACAATGAGTGGAAAATAATTTTTGCATAAATACCAGCAGCAGAGAACAGAGAAGAAATTATGTTTGAAAAATTCTTGTACAATTAAATGAAATTAGTATGCCGATATGCAAGCCTTAGGCATTAACTAAAGTTTCGTAAAATTTCTATAAAATTTATCAGCCAACCCCACCAAATCATAATTTTAAACAACAGTAAGCCAAACACAATGTCATCCACAGAACTGCAACCTCCCCTTACTGTTGCTTTTGCTGGAATAATTTTCTTCTGCAAAGTAATGGAAATTTACGTGTCTCTCGTCTATTTTTATATTCCTTTGCCAAAGTAATAACCTCTCATATCCTTTGCCAAGACAACGTAGGAACAAAAAAAAAAGCGAAAATTACTACACTTTAAACGCTTGAAGAAGAAATAAGGCGAAAGAAAACTAAAAAACGTCAAATAGCTACAACAACTTTTATTACATTTTAACTCTATTAAGTATTTGCCACACGCTCAATTAATATAAATTTGTTAAATGCGTGCCACATTTAAAAATTTTAAAGTTGTCAAAGGCAAAAACTCTCCTTTATTTATCTCCTCTATTTTTTATGCTCGTCTTTAATGTGTCTCTGTTTCGTTTTTGCGTTGTTTGAAGTGTAAAACGTTTAAATAATTTAAAAACGTTTCTAATTTATTCTAAAATTATTCACTTTATATTAGCGAATGAATTACTCTTCTCTTTATTTTCTCTCCTTTCCTTTCCTTTCTTTCTTTTTTTTTATGAAATATTTCTTCTTGTTGGTTGGTTTCATAATTGCTGGACTTTTATGGCAAAACAGAAAAAAAAAGTTTCTAATGTCACAGTTTATTTCAAAGTGTCACACAGTGTTTCAGTGCCTCCTTCACGCTCTCTCTCTCTCTCTTTTAGATAATAATGTCCAGTGAAAAAAGGGGAAACCTTATCACTGTTAGTCAGATTTTCTTAAACAATTTCACCACAATGTGACTAGGATCAGATCCACTATATTATTACTGCTCAAGACCTTCGTAGATCGTTAAGGATAGTAATTTTGTTCATATAAATATCTCCCTTGAAGAATATGTACGTGACGAAACGCTCCCCAGAATGCGTTTTGCTTCACTAACGGCTTTACCGCGAAATAAAAAAAACGTAACTCTATCGGCTTCACTAACGGCTTTTCATTCAAGTAAAATAAAATGCGTAAGTAAGTCGCCGTAGTCTAGTAGGTAATGTGTTGACTTATTAGATGTGAAGCTATGGTTCAAACCCCAGGTCAGACATTTCCAACAAAATGGAATACGGATAAATATTTTTCGGCGGCTTCCTCTGAGTAGATTTCTGGCAAAAAGTCTGAGAGTAAATAAAATTGCTATGAAAAGTTTCTCAAAAATCTCTCGACTTTAAACTGTAGGTCCCGCCGCCACTCATGTACACACAACATTCGTGGTGTGAGAAGCTAGGTCGTAATCCTAGCTAAAGGGTTCTAATGATCAATTATGTATGTATGTATGCAAAACAAAACGCGTTCAGCTTCATATTCCAGTAAAAGAAAACTCGCGGCATGATAAGCGAAATTGTTTCAAAAATATTGCTACGAAGTGCTCTTGTTTTTGTTGAAAGAGAAAGGAACCAAAGCTTCTGTTACCCACAGATGAAAGCGTTCAGCTTCACAAACGACCTTTCTGTGGAGTAAAAGAAACTATGCTTGGCTTCATCAACTGCTTAACCGTGAAGTAAAAAAGAAAACAGGTTCGACTTCAAAAACCGCTTTACATTCAAGTCAAAGAAGTCATGCGGTTCGACACGCGAAATTGATCCAAAAATTTTGTTACGATACGTGCTTTTTATTGTAGAAACTGAAAGGAAAGCTTCTTTTACTCGCCGCAGAACGTGTTCATCTTTACCAAGGGTTTTCCGAGAATTAGAAAAAATTTTCGACAATAGAAGCGAAATTGTCCGAAAAAACTACCGTGTAGGGCTTTTTTACGGTGAGCAAGAACTCTGCGGTTGGAAAATCTTAAAAGAAACGTTGCTGGAAAATAAATTACCTTCAAACAACATCGGGGCCTGGAAAGATCAGATCTGAGAAGAATTAGAAGTGAACATACTAACATTGCCCTTCCCCTTACAACCATGCAAACTCTTCAACTACATCGTAAACGTTCTGTGATAGACGATGGTTCATCACAACGATATTATTTTTTTTACAAATCTCTCCAGCTGCTTGCGTACGCTGACGAGATCGGTACTTGACGGCAAGGCACGACCTTCATATTATATGGATAATGGGACAAAGTGCTATTTCACTGTAGAAATGGCCAAGCATTGCACAACTATCGAACTCTCCCGTATATCCTCTGCATTATTTTCGTATGTAATTGATCGTGACAACGCTTTAATCAGGATTACAACCATGCTCTCACTCATATCACCCATTATGTGCATGTACATTTTTATTTAACGACTGTTGGAGCATGCTGTTTAAAGAACGAAAGATTTGAAAAACTTTTCATGTCAATGTTATTTACTTTCGAGAGTTTTTGCCAGCAAACTGCCTTGAGGAAGTCGCTGAAAGAAATATTTGTTTTTGTTCGACAAGAATGCGCTGATGCTTCAACCACGATCTGTCGTCGTACACACTCCCTACTAGAATATGGCGATATCATAGCTCATAACTCAGCAAATCTGGCACAAAACTTGATAGAGGACATACGAAAAGTCTGCTGAAACCCCATAGGAGTACGATCAGTATTATTGTTGAAGTTATTGCTGGAAATTGCATTATGGGTTATTGTGCAAGCGACATTGATCTTGGGCACAGGGTAATGACGAGGCAGAGCCCAAAACACGTCCATCACCATGTTGGATAAGGGCTCCTTCAGGTCTATCTTGTAGGCGATTTGAACGATCTCTCAGTAATGGACATTATAAGTCTAAATTGCTTCATCAAAAGCATTAACTGTTCCCAGCACTAGACACCTGCGTGTCGATTATGTGGTTCCTTATAATTTTTTTGAGTAGAACGTTCGATTTTTGAATTCCAACAAGGAACTTTTGGTCTACAAATTAGGAGATTACCAATGTTTCCTTTGAGGTTTATACTGATGGCTCAAGAATGCGTGAGGGCTGTGATATATTCACTAAGGGTTCTTAATTTTAACTTACTTATAGACAACAGTGTTTTCCCAGCAAAAATCTTGGCTATTTTGAAAGCATTACAATGATTGACTTTGATAACCATTCTGACATTAAGTCCCTAACATATGTAGTGTCAATGACCGTCTTTGTCCATGAATTTTGAAAAATTTTCAAAGAGAATTTTGAACCATTTGGAGGCAAATGTGGGCTCCGGGATAAATGTTTTGCGTTGGAAATTCTATTTCTCATGAGCTGGCCAGAACTGGTACGAAGTTTACAATCTCCGGCATGTTACAGGCTATAGGTATGCCAATTGCCTCAGTTAATTTGGCTATTATCCACTCATTCTACAGGCATGGACCCTATTAAGTACTGATGCAGTAGCCCTGAGAGTATTCGAGAGAAACCTCTTACGTATGATCTTCTGTTCAGTGCGAGTTGGCGATGATTTCCGCATCCGATTCAACAGTGAGCTGTATGAGCTCCTTAACGACGTAAGTAAGTAATCTAAAGTTTGGGAATCTCTGCTCAAAGAGATTTTAAAATTTTTATTTCATATCAGTTTGCTACTTTTCTTTCCATTTTTGTGTTTTTTTTTATTTTAATTTTATAATTTAAACTTAATTAGTCATTTAATGAGTTTTTTTATTCGCCGTCTTTATTATGAACTCTGCTCCTGCAACGCGACGTTGTCTTAAACTTGTACACATTTTTGTTGCCAATTAATTATGTTCGTTGGACTTGAAGTAGTAAAAGGGCTGTCATAGAAAAGGACCACGCAGGCAAAACGTTATAAAATAAAATAAAAACTTATCAACATCATTATACTTACGTTAGATAGAGAAAGTTTCGCAAAATGACAGAAACGTGATTTAGACACACTAATTTTTATTTTAATTATCGTTAAAGACTAAAGGGGGCGGAGGGGGTAATGTACAAAATGACAGCTTTAAAATGTGTTAAACGGAATGACATTTTATAACGATTCCCTGTTCTTTTTTTTATAGATTATGACCCAAATTTCATTGGTTTTATTTATTTTTTATTTATTTTTATGCCACACAGAAAAAAAGGGACACCACCATTAAATGGAATATTTTTCATGTCATTGTCAGTGTGCTTAAAAAAAATAAAAAAAATTCGAGTAAATGTTAACGAAATGACATGACAGCGTTGGCTATATTGTAAACAATAAATACAGCGTGTAATTGAAATGAAAATTAAACCTTAAATGACCACCTAAAAAGCATCCCCTTTTACAACATCCCCGTACTTTTTAAAGGCAACTACGTAAAACGCCTTTAAACTCCTTTAAGAAAGCAATTAAAATGCTTTGAATTTCTTTCTAAATACCAGCATAACCTCTCTCTCTCTCTCTCGTAATAATAAGGTCGACATGGAAGATGCAGAAAGGCAGTGTGCACCACTAACTTATAAACGATTTTAATAGCTACACGTGCCATCTTTTATGGCAACGCAAAACTATTTTAAAAACTTCGCTTCTTCGAAATGTGTCATACAAATGAAAACAATGTTGCAACAACACGCACTTACACTCTGTACACTCATTCACTCACTCTCTCTCTCTCCCTCCTATTAGCAGCAAAAACACACTCACTCACGTGTAAGCGTGCAAAGCGGAAACGCGTGTGTATGTTTAAGGAAAAACGTAACGTCAAGATGCGTTGCGCGCAGTATAAAAATTGAAAGTTTTTATATGCATTTGTGTTGTACGTGTTTAAATGCCGAAGAAAAAAACTGTAAAAATTTAAATGCCACTAAAAACAGCACCATCGCCCCAATATCTTTGTATGTTAATGCAACAACAACAATAGAGTTGTAACAACAACAACAACAACAACATTGTATTCCCAAATAGTTTAACGACGACAGTATTAAACTATAAAAATTTAAACACACTGAGATTTTTCCCTTGTTCTTCTGCAAGGAATTCTCAACTCATTTACAAATATACGTACATACGTACGTATACCCCTAGTAGCTGTAAATATCTCTGCTCGCATACACTTACAGGGTGAAAATCTCCTTTTTTTAACGTTTTATTGTGAAATTGTGAAATTTTCACTAGGGCGCCCATAAAACTCTCTAAAGTTGTGTGCGTAGAAATTTCCATCAATCGCGCAGAGTGCACAAACAAAGGTGTCTTCCATCCACTAAGCCAGTAAGCAAATAAACAAAGTGAAAGAAGGTATTTCACACAACTTTGTTAGAATTCCTGCAAAAATGCCTCCCATAAAATATTTTATATAAATCCGGACTTGCCTTTTTTGTCAATAACTTGCATTTTCTTGGTTGACGGCTGGCTGTTTTTGTTCGATAACTAGCATTTTTTTGATCAATCACTTGCATGTTTTTGATCGCTGACTTCCATTTTTTTGGCTGACGATTTGAATTTTTTGGACGATAACTTGTATTTTTGAAGTCACCGTAGTCTAGTAGGTAGCGTGTTGGCTTATTCGACGTAAAGCCAGGGTTCGAGCCCCAGGCCAGACATCAAAACGAAATAGGAAAAAATATTTCGTCGGCTACTTCAACTCAGCAGATTTCTGGCAAAAACTCTGAGAGTAACTAAATTGCCACGACAAGTTTCTCAAAAATCTGTCGTTCGGAGTCAACTTTAAACTGTAGGTCCCACTACTCATGTATAAAATTAACACAACTAGGTCGTAATCTGACTGAAGGGTTGTAATGACCAATTATGTATGTGTATGTAACTTGTATTTTTTCGTCGATGACTTGCATTTTTTTGGTCGATGACTCGCACTTTTTTGGTCAATGACTTGCGTGTTTTTGGTAGCTGACTTGCGTGTATTTGGTAGATGACTTGTATTTTTGGGTCAATGACTTGCTTTTTTTGGTCGATGACATGCGTTTGTTTGGTCGATGACTTTAATTCTTTGATCGATGACTTGCCCTTGTTTGGTCGATGACTTGCATTACTTTGGTCGATAATTTGCACTATTTTGGCCGCTGACTTGCTTTTCTTTGGACGATAAGTTGCATTTTTTATGTCGATGACTTGCATTTTTTGATCTATGAGTTGCATTTTTTCTATTTTTGTCGATGAGAAAGATATTATCTTTGTATTATCGTCTGTATTAGTGTCTCTGGTTCCAAGTAACGTCCGATGATAAGAAAATCTGTTTTTGAATTATTAATACCATGGCTATCTAGCCCTCTAGTGCGTAGTCTACAATAGATGGCGATTTTTTATACCACCTATAACTTGACGTTCGATAGAGAAGATGTACAAGCCCCTTTTGTTGGCACACGTTGCTTTTTGCACCAGCCACAAACTTGGTTCACTGGTAATGGACCAATGTTCTCTTTAATCACGTCTAGAAAGATATCTTCTAAAAAGACCTTCACAAATTTCCAGCTTGATGGTGTAATGTTGCCTTCTGAATTCCATCGATCAACCACCGCCATTTCTAAACCTATCCTTCGGTATTTTGCGTGCTTTTCTGCTTTTTTGCAGAAAAAACCTTCCATAGGTTGTTGTCTTTTGATAGAAGTCTCCAGATTGACTTTTTGTCGACTTAGTTCTGTTAGATTTTCTCTAGCATAGGCCATTAAGGGCGAATCTCGCAGCGTTCTGAGATTTTGGAGATTCCGTCGAGAATTAACGTAATGTTTGGTCGATCGCTGTACTGCTGCCGCCTCTCTTCCCATTTTCAAGAACACTTTTGCCTCATGTGTTGTTAACCTAAAGCATATTTATTGTGCCAATGTTTTATCTACTGCGTTTTCTTTAACTGTGCCTCAAATTTTTATCCCCACTGTAATCATTTTGTATGCAGGTATCTTGTGGATTTTAATGAATATTATCACAGTATTTTAATGCGTTTTTTCCGTTTGCTCGCACTCTTCCGATTCTATTCAATGTACCTTCTATACCCAAATTAGTAACATGCATATATTTTGAAAACAACCCTCGAAACCTGTCACTGATAACTGAATCACTGTTTTAAATCATACCGTCTCTCTCCCTCTCTCTCTTTCACTCTTTTATGCATATTTTGTGTGGCGGCGAACAGTGCTGTTAAAAGCGGGTAATAACTACCCTTAATTTTTCAATTTCCATGTTTTTCCCTTCCATTGTTTGTTTCCAAAAACAAAACGTTTCCATTATAATCACCTTTTGCTCTCGAGCATAGTGAGCGCGCAAGCATTATACGTCCAATATATTACAGTGAACACGTCTTTTGATGTTTTTCCTTTTATTGTTGTTATTGTTGTTGTTGCTGATGTTGTTGTTTATAAATTATGGTGGTTTATGAGTAACAATTAAACGAAAAATATGTCACGTTCACCAAAATTTTGTTTGCTTTGCGTTGTTGCTCATTTTTTTTTGGGAAAATCTAGGTTTCCTTAGTTTAATAGCTTTCAGTGGGTATGTATATGTGTTCTTAAGTAGCTTTTGTGTTATCCTTATAAATGGCCAGCTATTGGTGGTTGGGTGTTGTTAAAGGGCAACCAAATGTCTGCTGAAAACGTTACTGTTTTCTTTTTCATCTTTTGTGGTTATCCGCCACTGTGAAAAGACTTTCTTTTAGGGTGCCAAACCTCGTTTACGTTCTTATAATTTTTATTACTCTGGTAACCAGTTCTACTATGAGCAGAATTTGATTTGTTTATCTGCAATAATTTAAAGGAATTTAAAGGAATACGGCGTTTGATAAATTTGAACAAATTTCTTAGAAATGTCAGTCGACAGCACATGTCTGTCCTTTAGGGAGCAGCTTACTGCAGTGACTTCATAGGACATGTGACGTCTACGATCCTTTTTGGATGGACGAGACACGAGATGGTTGAATTTAGTAGGGTTTACAACAACGGATGGTTAACGCTTATCTATTCTGGTAAACTGTCGAACATTACACGTCATAAAACTTTTTTTAAGGGCGCCCTACAGACAGTGTCCAATCGCAGCTTCTTTGACGGCCAATTGACATCACCATTTCGGCTAATTAAATGGCCATCAAACATTTCGCCCAATAAATCGATTTTGGCTTGAGGTGTGTGGCAAGTTGCACCACCCTGTTGTAACCAAACATCGTTCACGTCAATACGGTCATCAAACATTTGACCGAATAAATCGATTGTGGCATGAGGTGTGTGGCAAGATGCACCACCCTGTTGAAACCAAACATCGTTCATATCAATACCAGGGACAGCGAGTACAAAAAAGTCGGTTATCATGGTGCGATAGGTGTCTCCATTGACTATAATAATTGCACCGTCTTCATTTTCAAAGAAATATGGGCCAATGAAGGTTGCGCTCTACAAGCCGCATCAAACACTCAGTCGTAATGGGTGCATTGGCTTCAGTAAGACCACGTGTGGGTTTTCTGAGCCCCAAATGCAGCAATTTTGCATATTACCGTACCCAGCAAGAAGAAAATGAGCTTCATTCGTAAAGATGACTTTTTTTGTGCAAATTCGATATTATCGTGCAGTTTCTCGTTGGCCCAATAAATCCCAACGTTGCTCAAGCGTAAATCGATTCATTACGTTCAGTGGGTGTAATAGACTGAATCTTGTGACTGAATAGAATGACATAAGCATTGCCAGATTCGAAATAACCAATGTTTACTGCTCAAACTGCTCAACTTTGAGCTCCATTGATCATGTGTCTATGATGTTTAGTCACTCCTGGATATAGCATATATCCGTACAATACATCCACAAAACTGTTAAAAATGTTCAGTTTCGAGTTTCGCAAAATATTGCGGAAGTTCCACACAGGATTGTTGGGCTCGTTTGTTGTAATTATGGTCCACAGATATGATTGTCGGATTTGTTTGTTGTACTAACGGTCCCCCGTTAGCCCTAGATCGGATGTTTTAAGTCTGCTGTTGTTGCAAAGTTTAGTTGGTGGTATTTCTTATTCTGTTTTCCATGTCTAAAAGATATGCTACCTGCTATGAATCTCGCATTTTAAAGTTATAAGTGTTCTGAAAGCTTTTAAGCATCATAACGTAAGTAAATCTCTGCTTACTTATCCTTACATATTTGCTTTTGGTTTCCTTTTCGCTGTTTTCGCTTCAATTTCATTAAGTTTCTTCAGCGCTCCAGTGGGAGATTGATCTGTTGTACCTATTTCTAGAATAATAGGGTTGCCAACTGCCGCTGACCACAAACAATAAAATACCATATGTTATGCAGAGATGTCTTACCTCTTCTGAAGAGGTGACTACAGTATCCAACAAAGTTTTCTGTTGATGTTGTCAAGGCAGGGAGGATTTATGTCCTCAGGTTAGAGGAATGCAGAGTTTTAATTTTTTTTTAAATTTGGAAAACTATGATGAGTAAGTGCATGCTTTCGGCTGTAAAGTACGTTGTGTTCCTGGTTAAAGTTTAACTTTCCTTTATCCAGCGTGTAGGCAGTAATAGCAGGTCCTACAAGGACCTACAAGGCCTATGTCTCAGCAGTTTTCTTGCAAAACTCAGAGAGTACATATCAGGCATGAAAAAGCTTCTCAAATCCGTTTTTCGGAGCCAACATTAAACTGTTGGCCCAGATACGCATAAAAAGAACAAGTAAACTGCCTAAAGGATTCTAATGGCCAATGATTTTTTTTGGCGTGTGAAGTAGTGTTCAAAATGCCTTCGCACTTACAGTGAGCGTCGTCAGCTGCGTCGACTAGGGCTTCCACTAAAACAATCCCTCCTCCTTTCCTGGGGATACTCCCTTCCTTGGACGGCTATCTGCATTATTTCGGGAAGGGCCCAGAACGATGTCCTGTTAAGGACCGTTGTCTACTCTCCCATGTCTAGGTACGCCATATTCGAAGCCAGCTTCATGCTATTGGCTCGTCTCTTCATGTATCATTCTGTCGTACTGTATCAAGGTCGACCTTCTTTCTGCGGAGTACACATTCTACGTATCTTCTCACAGCGCTCCACTTCGTCTTGTTTTCGAGCATTGCGTCAACAATATTGTCGGGTGTGAAATCGCCAATCTGTTCCATCAACACATTCTTCTCGTCTTGCCATTTGATGCAATGATGCATGTGAAAACAACGAACAGTAGCACCTAGAGGCTTATGTATATGTTACCACGTCTGAGTTGATCTCTTCTTGTTACACTAATCACTAGTCCGATTCAAGCTCAGGTATTGACTAGGTAGGTAAAAGTGGCTGTCCATCTAACGCTACCGGAATCACTTGAAGCTCCTAATGAAGCGTCTGCAAACGTGAACCCCTGCCATTTCTTTCAGACCATTCAGATTCTTTGACAAAGTGCCGGGCATGTACCCAGTGAAGGCGAACGATAGTCTACTCCTCTTCATTATACCTGCAGTTTCTGCAGAAATTATTAGCAAAGGTTTCCAAATCCAATGCGTTTCGCATGCGGTAATTTTCCCTCCGAGCTTGCCACATAAGCTTGTTAATTTGTTTCAAAATTACAATTAAATCTCGACGTTTATACATTCATATGTACAAATGTATACAAATGTGGCAAATATTTGCTCTGTCCTATGATCGCCACTTACAATATTTGACTTTTGGCCGCGCTTTGTTTTTAAAACACTGACTGCTGACTGTTGGCTGGCTGCTGGCCCTTACAAAATGAGCTTCATTATTAAAGCGCGGCATATTATTTCAACACTTTATGGCATTTTTATTTACCACTGATTTTATTTATTTCCATAAATATTGTTTTAACTTTAGGTCATAACGTAAAAAAACAACAACAACGACAGCAAGAACAGCACGAAATAAAGGACGATAAATAAATAAAAACAACAACAAAAAAAAATGATATTAAAATACACATTTAACACGCACCAAAAGTGCAAACTAATGAAGTAGCAACAGACGTACAGACAGACATACAGACAGACACATGGCCAAAACGGATAGACAAACAAATAGACAGACACAGGATAAATTTACAAACAACAGCTACAGATAAACAATACCAATATAATTGTTATATGTACGTACATACAGACAATTGTAAGTGTATTTGTAATGGTCACATACGTGTTAATGAAATAAAAAACCAACAACAACAACAACAACGACAGAAAAAAAATTCGTTTTAAAATATTGACTTTAACGGAAAACATACCGTTACAATTTAAAACATACCATATAAACAACACATACATACTCCTTCCATATACATACATATGTACTTGTACACAAACACGTACCATACATATACAAATAAAAGTAAATATTTTACACACACACCGTCTGCCAGTGAGTAGGGATGTACTCACACACTCACCACTTTTGTACAGACACTTGTAATAAAACGAGAGTTCTTCGCTGAGGGCATTTATTTATAATGAAAATGAGAATGAAACTGAAAATAAAATAAAAAATAGAAACAATGCAAAAAATTAAGGGAACAAAAATATTAAAATTGAAGGGGGAGGACAGCAGGAGGTAAAGGATGAGATAGGGAATAATAAATATTAATAAATAAATACAACAACAACAGCCAAATGTATATCCCCTCTTTTTGGGGAGCTTGAAAACAAGATATTTTCTTGGATGTATTTTTAATATGATTTCCGTTCTGTAACCACCAAGGCTACGAGTTACATGACCTATTCGATCAGTCCTATTTTTAACTACCTTTTGCAGTAGCCCAGTCGTATGTCACCAATGGTGTCTTCAATACAGGCTCTCATTGCGTCAATACTTGCGAGTTTGCCTCTATAAATCAATGATTTAACATACATACATACATACATACATACATACATAATTGGCCATTACAGCCCTTCAGTCAGGATTACGACCTCGCTTCTCACACCACTTATGTTGTGTGTGTTAATTTTATACGTTAGTGGCGGGACCTACAGTTTAAAGTTGACTCCGAATGACAGATTTTTTGAAAAACCAATCAAGTCATTTTTTCTTTAGCCTCAGAGTTTTTGACAAAAATCTGCTGAGAGGAAGTCGCCGAAGAAATATGTTTTCGTATTTCGTTTTCATGTCTGATCTGGGATTTGAACCGTGGTTTTACGTCTAATGAGCCAACAAATAGCCCCCTAAAAAGTAATCCAGAAGTGTCAAATTATACGATCAATGGAGTCAGTAAACAGAGTCAGGGTCATAAAGAAATTTGCCATCAAACAGATAGTGCAGGAAAGTTATTGTAAAGTTGGCTGTATGGCAAGTTGTGCCGTCTTGTTAGATCCAATGTTGTTAGCTGCTGAATAAAAAAAATCACCAATCATCTTAATCATAGATAGAAACATGGAACGATAAGGTTACCAGCGAATAAACATTCAATTTTACATACATACACACAATGAGGAGTCCTGCTCCATCGCTAGACTCACTTGGCCCTCGATGGATAGAAGCCGCTCCAACCAGTTACTTGGACTTGATTGCAACGTCATCTCGATCACAGTTGTCATGCCTACAGGCCATTGTGTTATGGGAACACAAGCGTAAAGAATGCAGCTCCCATCTACCGACCTCTGCCGTAGGTACAGTTCCGCTAAGGAAGAAGAGACTTTTCCACTTTCTTTGTACCTATCTTGCAAGGTACAGATATAAGTTATTTGGCTCTCCAATCCTTGTCAGCTTGACAAACCTAACATCCATTGATGTAAAGGATACAGCTTCGATATCAAACTTTCGAGCCGGTTTTCCGGCGTAGGGTAGTTATGCTTTTAATATGCACTCCTTGCACTGACTAACTTCTTCCCTAGTTTGGTTGAACTGGATCAGTAAAGAGATTGCGTTTACCTGTGGCGTCACAACGGGCCGCTATGCATGCTCAAGTGAGCTTTTGGTATCAAAGCTACCGCTTCAATCTACTTACTTACATACACACATACATAATTGGTCGTTACAGTCCATCAGTCAGGACTAAGATCTAGCATCTCTCACCACTTACGTTGTGTGTGTTAATTTTATACGTGAGTGGCGAAGCCTATAGTTTACAGTCCATTCCGAACGACAGATTTCTAATAAACTTTTCACTGGCAATTTTTTTTACCCTCAGGGTTTTTGCCAGAAATCTGCTGAGAAGAAGTCGCCTAAGAAATATGTTTTCGTATTTCATGTATCACGCCCTAGAATAATGGTGCTAACATCTATCAAGTATGTGCTGTAGGGGTGGTGAGCCTTGCTAACCGTTGCTTCCTATTTTTTCTCAGACATTTGCCGGCACTGCCTGACCTCTGTCATGTTATACGTTTTTTATTTCCAGGGTTTGAGGAGGCTTCTAAGATGGATTGCATTAGAGGGGGTGAAGCCACTTTATTTAAAATCCGAAAGCAATGATGAACGTTTTTCTTTGTCAAAAACATTAGGTTTGAGTACCAATCTCCGCTTTCCTCCATTTGCACCTTCGCCGCGTATAATCTGCTAAAGACGTCTTCCGGCTTTCCAGAAACGTTCTGTACCTACGTTAAAGATTAGTTTCTCTCTTAAAAGAGTATATGGCCCCCAAAAATGGTTTATTTGCTCTTATTAGCTAGGCTCGTAGCGCAGCATTTTTCAAAATTCTGGAGTTTAGTGTCTATGTCCAGGAAACATTTAAGGAGAGAGCTGTCAGCCACATGGTTTGTCAAGTCACAAAGCCTCCTAATGAAATGCACTTCAAACTTGCCGCTCATTATCCTAACCATCGTCTCCATAACTCTGGTACTCACTAGTAGAAACCAGAGCCTTCAGTACCGCTATAGGAGAGATTGCCATTACATTCGTTAGACCGACACTTGACATTCTATGTATTTTATTCAACTGCATTTGAGCTGGTTTCATACTTATTCTGTTAGCTGTAGCCATGGCCACAATTCGCATGACCATTATGAGACAAGTAGTCACCGTAGTCTGGTAGGTAGACTGTTGCCTTATTAGACGTTAGGCCTATGTTCAAACCCCCAGTCAGACATCATAAGGAAAATATGACATACATACAGTTTACAGTCGACTTTGAATGACAAATTTTTGGCAGACTGCTGAGAGGAAGTCGCCGAAGAAATATTCTTCATATTTTATTTTGTTGTTTTGTTTGAAATGTCTGACCTGGGGTTTGAACCGTGGCCTTACGTTCTAATAAGCCAACACACTACTTACTAGACTGCGGCAACTTCTAATATCAACAAATATTTATTCAGTGACTTCTTCTCAGCAGGTTTCTGACAAAAACTCTGAGAGTGAATAAAATTACCATGGAAAGGTTTCCAAAAATCTGTCTTTCGGAATCGACTGCAGGTCTCGCAACTCATGTATAAAATTAACACACACAATATCAGTGGTGTGAGAAGCTAGGTCGTAATCCTGACTAAAGGTTTGTAATGACCAATTATGTAGGTATGTATGCATGTTTTATGTATCAAGACTTTCCTGAATATCCTTATTCAGTTGAATAAATATTTAAAAAAACATTTGAACTTCCAAATTCTATTGACTGTAATATTTTAATTAATAAAGTTTACGCGGAGCAGTCTTTATGCGCTCACATGCATAACATAATGATGGTCCTTCGAACCTGCAACTTTTATTCCACTTGTTAAAGTCCCCACTTGCCGACTGAACATTGTTAGCACATGTTATATGAGTATGTATGTTTCAAACACATGCTTCACTAATGATAAATGAATGTGAAATTTTTTTTCATGTTTCTACCATGTACACTTGGACGTTTGGCAAGAATTTATAATTTTTTTTTCTCATATCACATACATACACTCACACTCACAAGTGAACACACTTAAAAAAAAAAACATGCAAATGAACAGAAAAAAGGAAAAAAAAAATTGGAAAAATATTTACAAGAAAATGAAAATAAAATATATTTCCACATGGAAAATAACAGAGAATAGAAACGAAAAAAATGGTGAATTTAACAACAATAACATGAAGTATGTCAACAACATGAAAAAGTGTTGTGCACGAAAAAAAGGATCAGGACAACAAAACACATCAACAAGAAATTAAATGAGGCGCCAATTATTATTTAAACATTTAATATGAAATTAAAAACACGATGTAAATGGCATTTTGTTGTTAAATTATAAATATGTTAACCAAAAAATACCCGAACAAAACATAGGCAAAGGAAAAGCATCATCACCATCACCATCACCATCCTCATCCTCATTTCAAAGGATATTGAAGCATTCAAACGGCTCAAAGGAAAATAAATTATCTGATGAAATGAGCAAGAAACTCAGTGTGTTTAAAACAGTATCCTCTTTACCTCTTTAATTGTTATAATTTATCAAAGATTTGTTTTTTGTTTCTGTGTGTGGGTTTTTTTTCTGGAACAGAAAGTTTTTTTCAAACATGTTTGAAGATATTAATAGAAGGAGTGTGCATATGTACAGTGAGCGTCAAAAGAAACTGTACATTAAAAAAAATTACATTAATAAATTACCGTTATTTTTAATTTTAAAATTGCCTAACTACCAGTTTTTAATATTTCAACAAAAACAAAAAAAATTAAAAATTTTTTTCAAATATTGTCAAATTTTTTCGGGCACTCTCTTTAAGTGCTGAAAGTTAAGTTTGGTGATTGTTAGAATTTTATCCTTAGTGTATAGTTTTTTTGACGCTCACTGTATGTATTCTGTTTAATGAAATTATTATTCTGTTCTTTTATCCTTTTGATGTACTCCGTATCCAACTTTCATTCATTAAAGGATAGCAATTGTCATTTAAAGCTTTCGTGAATGGTTGGTTACCTTCAAAAGGCAAAAAAAAATTGGGTTAAAACTTGTCAATGCAATCTTATTTAATCAACAATTCCAACCTCAAAAATATAAAATGAAGATCTTAATCGATAATATAGGTCTACAAAGCAACAGATAGGCAGTGGGGTACCTATCGCCGCTTTCTTTTGTATACTGATACAAGCATCTTTTACGTCTTCAGGAAACTTAAGCTATCGAAACATGTGTTCAATACAACTTGGATACAGTACAAAGGATGAAGCATAACAATTCTACGTGACAGTCAGGAAATAGTAGGAAATAGGAATGTGTGCCTAAGTTGTTTTAACTAGCTAGGGCAAGTAGGATTTATTTTTCCCTGAGTCCCGCATAAATTCTATCCAAATCTCCATTGGCTAAATTCGTTCTGTCTAGGAATTCTCAGTGCCCATGAATCCTTTGTCTCAAGTCTCAATTGCCCAACAATGGCAGGGAAGATGTTCTGTGGACTTTTCTTCTTCCAAGTTATCGTAGCATCTGTTGAGGCTGCTGTGAGCGAATATCCTAGATTTTGGTTGCGGTCTCGCAAAGGTCAGTGTTCCGCTATGAATGTAATGTGGTTCCTAAGAAAGATTACAGTTAGGTTAGGTTAGGTTAGGTTTAAGCACGTGTACTTGCCATTGGGACAAATCAAGACAAGAGGTCAAAATGACCTACTGTATACACGCCCTAAAAGGGACGTAGAGAGAGGATAGTAAAGGATGTACGATAATGGGGAAAGGAGAAGAGGTGGGAAAGGGAGGATACAAGAAACGGAGGAAAAAAGATGGACCACAAACACACAAGAAAGCGCGACTATAATCTTGATGCCCGAGCACTTCTCAACCACCTTAATCTACTTATGAATCTATGGAGAAAATTAATGTCTAATGTTGGCTCTCGACAGAGAGCCCCAACCCTCAAAGACATTCCTGCCCAATTTCTTCAACCTACTAAGGGCTGGACAATAGCAGAGGAAGTGTCCGATAGTCTCCAACTCTTCTTCATCGCAACGTACGCTGCAATACTCCGGCTGGAATCTGTTTCAGACCTTTGTCAGCGATCTAGTATCACAGTGCCTTGTAATAAAACCAATAACCAACCTAAGGCTGGTTTTATCGAAGCCCAGCAAACCTGTTCTAGCACATAGCAGGTTATATACTTCCAGACACATAACATCTCGACTGATACCCTCAACGTCTCTGCTCTTCCTCCCATCCATTGATGACACCATAGAAGTGGCAGATTGGGGATCAGCAATTGTTAATTTTTAACTTCAAAGTCGAATCTGTCGGTTACTCTGCCAGAAGCACTCTGCATTCTTGGACAGCCCTACATGTTGTGTTGTGTAGCCACTCTCTAGGTATCTAATCGGCGCTTCACTATTAGTAAACATCTCCATCGAATTATGGTATCATCATCTATGATACCAGATTTGCATGGCAGCAATCTTAAGAAACACTATTGCTGTCTGAATACTTGAAATGCCTGAACCCCGATTATACTTTTTAAGATTCAGTTTTTACAATGGTGACCCAGTAACGCAGTGTGACGTAGAATGAGACAAGGTGATAACCTTCAATCTGCTTAGATCCTCTCGCATTTTGTTGTAGTATAGCATTCAGAAAATGCTGCGGCCGAACATACTTACGATTTCTATATGAACTCTTGCCTAGCCTTGTTGCCCTGACGAGACTTAGTTCTAGTATTAGTTAAGTATGAATCTTGGCCTGGTGTATGATACCTCCCATGTGTTTTCCCTTTAATTTGTTCTCCTCTTTCGAGAGCCTACATATTGAATTTAAAGCGAAACCTATTCTGTACAAATACTTCTTGAGTCTTTGATATCCATTTAGGATACTGGTTCTTTGCTTAAGCTATTCCCAAGCAGTCCAATGCTAGATTTAAATCCCTTCTTACTATGTATAGTTCGCTACCAAAAGTTCAGATCATTTCAAGCATGTGTGCAAATGATTATTCTACTCATCACAGAGTATATATATGAGACCTGAAATGAATTCTATGTTGTACAGCTTTTTTTAATCGACAATATGTGGTCAAAAGGCAGGTTATGACTAAGGTTAAGCTATTTCTGGATACTAAAATGAAGACTTAAATCTACGCCCAATTTAATTAGTTAACCACGTCCGTACCAGAGATCAGCAATGAATCGCTTTTTCGCTACTCATAAGTACTCATGAAATTTTGAGTATGAGTGAGTCAACAGTATTGAAATCCAACTACTCTGATTCATTCGTACTCAGTACAACATTGATTTATAAGTACAAGTTGCAATGAGTATGAGTACAATGTTGACATCATCATCATTCAGATTCATAAATTTAGAAAAATACTTATAATACTCATAAATGATTCGAGTGATTCGAGTCACTCGTCAAAATTTACAGTCTTAGTTGTTGTTGCATTTACAAAGAAAGAAGAAAGACACATAAACAAAAAAGACAAAGACAGCAAGGAGACCAAACACACAACCTTCTTTTGAGTATGTAGTGTTCGTACGCGAACCATACTTATTTTGTGATTCGTGTATACGATGAGTCACGGAGAGTCGAAATCAATAACATCATGCGTATTGTTAAGCATGAGTACCATGAGTATTTCAAACTTTAAATATGATTAGTATGAGTATGACATTAAAATAAGTATGAATGCTACTTATACACATCAGAAATTATAAGTATGATTCGAATCTACTCATCTTTTTGAATACTCATTGCTAACCTCTGGTCCGTACTTTTTTGAATTGAACGTTGATCGTACTTACTTGCCTAATTGGTCATCAGGATTACGACCTAGCTACTCTCACCACGTTTGTTGTGTCTGTAAATCTTATCCATGAGTGGCGGGGGACCTACAGTTTAAAGTCGACTTCGAACCACAGAGTTTTGGAAAACTTTTCATAGCAATTTTATTAACTCACAGAGCTTTTGTTTTTTTTTTTCTTGAAAGGAAGTCGCCGAGGAAATATGTTTTCAAATTTCGTTCTGCTAAGACGTCTAAGCTGAGGTTTGAGTCACGGCTTCATGTCTAATAAGCCAAGACACCAAATGATTTGAAGCCAATATCAACAGCTGATTATGGATAAGAAAAAAGGTTGGCATAAGTGACTTATATTAGTAGGGAAAGAAATGCTGTTGATTGAAGAAGGTTTGCATTTGTTTTAGGAGCCTCTCTTGACGGTTTGGCCAATCTAGCTAGCGACTGACCTGTATTGCTTAGTGGTTAAAGGGAATATATCATGATGTCTTGAGCCCAAAACAGTATATTATTTCAAAAGAATAAAAAGAAACAAATCTTCGTCCATTGATTTATTATAAAACGTGCACACTCTCTTCTCTTCGCATTGCATAATTCATCAATTATTCCCAGAAGTGCGATTTTTATTTAAAGAATTGCTTTCGGTTTGTTTTGATATTTTCAGTTTACGTGATAACGTAAGGTTGTGCGTAGGTTATCATGATTTCGCTTAGAAACTTTTAATACAGCCAGCCACACCAACACATCATTTGTTATACAGAATCACGAGCTATTTTTCTCACAAATGTTTTCTTCTTCTTCTTCTTCTCTTGATAATTTTATAATTTCGAAAGTTTTATTCAATTTTCAACACTTTTCAACGACTTGCCTTTATTGCTGTGTCAAAACATTTCTTAAGTGTTTGCTTAGCAGCATATACCGACTGCTCCATCATCATTCAAAAGAAGAAAAAGAAGAGAAAGAAAAATTATCAAGAATAATAGGAAATGAACATAAAACAACACACACACAAAATGCGAAACGTAATGAAACGAACACTTTTCTTTTCTTTTCCTTTCCTTTTCTTTTCCTTTCCTTTTCTGCAAACTCAAACACAGGACCAAAAAAAAAGGAACAAAAACATTAAGGAACGATGAAGAAACAAAAACAAACAAAAAAAAAATACGTAACACTTGAGTGACTGTGATTTATGAGTGTCTCAGAGACATCAGCACCTCTATATTAAAAACAGAAGAAAAAAAAAACAGAAAAACAAGGAGAAAAACAGCAAATATTTCTTTAGTCGAAAATGTCGGAAAAAACTGGGTAAATACGTCCTCATATATGGTAAGTGGCTTGAAGCAAGTCTATCATCATATGTGTGGAAAGAATTTCTTTTTTTATAACCAATTTATTATGTGACATTTACAGTTCATATGGTGGGGTGATATTTCTATAGGGTGTGCCAATAAAAAAAGTACTTTTTCTAGGACAAATGCCATACGATTAATAAAACAGGATTACTGCACCAATTATAAACATTGAAACCTCTGAGAATTTTCGCTCGATAAAGTGAATTTAATGAAGTCGTCGTAGTGTAGTAGGTAGTGTGTTGACTTATTAGGCGTAAAGCCCGGGTTCAAACCCTAGGTCAGACATCTCCAACGAAACGAAATATAAAAAAATATTTCTTCGGCGGCTTCCTTTCATCAGATTTCGGGCAAAAAGCTTCTCAAAAATCTGTCGTTCGAAGTCGGCTTTAAACTGTAGGTCCCGCCACTCATGTATGAAATTAACACACACAACATAAGTGATGTGAGAAGCTAGGTCGTAATCCTGACCGAAGGGTTGTAATGACCAATTATGTATGTATGTATATAAAATGAATTTGCCCAGTGGCAACTTAAGTTGCCAGCAGAGGTTGTCTTAATTTTTATGCTCTGAGAGGAAATTGAGTGTATAAAACAAAACGGTAACCGTTAGAAAAAAAAGTAATTCGGGCATTAATGGGTTAATATGGCATTAAACCGTTTTTTGCGACCGTAAAATCTTGATTAAATGCCAAGCTTCTGTTAAGGTTAAGGGTTGCCACGAGTTGTTATGGCATAATTAGTAGCTTAACTGTGCATACCCGCATACATCACTGAGCATTAGAACTTTTTAGTCAGGATTACGACCTAGCTTTTTACATCACCCATGTTATATGTCTTAATTGTATCCACAAATAGTGGGACCTATTCTTTAAAACGACAACTTTAAACGAAAGATTTGACAATTAGTTGCTCTCGGAACCTTTGCTAGAAGGCTGTTGAAATGTAACCTACTCTCAGGAGAATTTTGATGTCAGAATTTCTGAAGGACAAATATGCTAGAATCGGGTACATATTTTAGCGAACAGTTCGTTGCACCATAATTTATTATAATTCAAGTCGGCTAAAGTGGTTACCTTTATGTTTATGCAGAAGTCCACCTTTCTAAAAGGCTGTGTCTGAAATCCTTGTAATTTTGATGTAGATTGTGGCGTAGACTATATTGCTTCCATAATATTGTATGCTGAACAAAATTTTCGTAAAACCCGACCAAATTCCATTCTAGGAACCTCATAGGATCCTACCACAGAGGACGAGAAGACTCCACGCCAACGTCTTCGGAAGCTGTTGCTACAAGGAACACGAGTAAATCTCACAACATCTCGCATGGAAATTATAGAAGAAATTATCGACAAAACATGTCAAGACACATGTGACTTGAATAGAGGCACTGGATTCTGCGTGCACTTGCCCGGAGGATGGGAAAACCTCCAGAAGACGTAACGATAAGGAACATATTGTCTAGTGCTGTCCGTTGACATTATTAGCAGACGAAGACATTATTAATAGAAAGAAATAGCAAAGGGTGATTTCAATAAGGGTACACTGGGCATTGCGCTCACACATCCGGTAGGTTTCACAACATCGCAACAACTTTTGCAGAAGCGGTAACGACAAGGACGAATAGTAGCATTTGGAACATATTGTCTGTTGTTATTTGGCGCTTGGGAATCTATGAAGTAATTATGAACAGAACGTAAAAGCTGATTTCAATAGAGGCTCTGGCTTCTGTGCGCACACTTCCAGATGGTTGGAAAAACCTCACAAAGATTTTTGCAGAAGCTATAAACTTAGCTTTAGAACACCTTTTCTGTTTGTTATTGTCTGGCGCATGGCAATGTAACAAGAAATTATCGACAGAGGTGATTTGAGTAGGGTACACACTCCTACAAAAATATCAGGATGTCTGGGGTAAACCAAGGAAGCCAGATATTTTAATTATTTGACAACCAACGGGTCTTAATATCACCCAATTAAGTTATGCTTTTAATGGCGGATGTCGATTGAAAAAATATTTCTTTTGGCGACTTCCTCTCAGCAGTCTTCTGGTAAAAAACTCGGAGAGTAAAATAAAAAATTACCATGAAAAGTTTTTCAAAAGTCTGTCCACCTGAGTCGAAATTAAACAGTAGGTCGTACCACTTCTGAATGAAATGAACACATACAACATGAGTGTTGTTGGAAAATAGCTTGTAATTCTGACTACAGGGTTGTAGTGTTCAGTTAAGTAAGTTATGCACAACTGCTTCTCATGAATGGCAATAGCTCTGTTCTCTCAATATAGAGCTGCTATGGCTATGTTAGGTGATTTTTCCTACTCGTAGTTTATTTCTTTCTTATTTATTATGAGCTGAGCTTATGTTTGGGGTAGTGCAACATATCAGAGTTTCTGGTGGAAATCAAACCCTATGGTCCTCATGCTAATGGTCTAGCACATCACACACCAGAGTCTAGACTACCAAGGCACCGCAGTTGGCAGTTCTAACGATCATTATCTTGCCAAAATCCAAGGCTTTTTCATTATGTTCATAAAGTGGAACTACCTCCCATTACCTCAAAAACATTCTAAATTTCCTAAAGGTTTTGATGGCCCAATCGAAGAAAAGTCATATGTGGGTTTTGACCTACGCTCTGGTAATTAAAAATCTTTAAATCCATAGAGCCTCCGGAAACCATAAGCTTGTTGACAAATTAAAATTGTTACAGACTTTCTCGAATGAAGTGAAGACTACGAAAGTATTTTAAATACATCCCTAGGGACCTATCAATATAGGCCATATTGTCTTCAGCGAACTGAACTTTTGAAAGCGTGTCTAAGGAGGTCATGTTGCTATCCAATAGCTATTAATAAGTGGTTATCAAATATCCGGATATACGGATGTTTACAGTTACATCTCCCATCATTGTCCTATTAATGATACACCCTTTAAAACCTGCTGTCATTTTCCTAGAGCAATGGGAGATTTTCTGGAGTAACAGAGACCCAAAACAAAGACAAGCGAAAAGTGCAAAATAAACAGATTTCTTGCCAAACAAGAAAAAAAGCCTCATAAATATGGTTTTAGTCGTTCTTTTTATTAATTTAAAAAGTGTTGCAACTAAAATAAAAGACAGACTGACAATATAAACGAAAACATATTCAATTTGGTTTGTCATCCTGATGATTGATGACAGAGGAACTTTGAAAATGAAAGTTTGGCATCAAGGAACTTAAAACGAAAGACTATAAAATATTCAAATTTGTCTTTTCATTTAAATTACCAATATACTCGCATTCTCTAGCATAAATACAGAGCAAAACGATAATTGGCCTCATTATTAAAGGAAATCGAAAATCAGTAAATAATGATGGCATCCTATCGCATGGAAAACTATAACAGCCGAATAACTTCCGTTAAAAATTTCACGATATTCTAGCCAAAAAATTTTCTTTCCTCGACTCATTTATTATTTCTCGTTCTTTCTTCGCGTTTAGAGAATGCATTTAAACATCTTCAATCATACCTCCTGTCAATTTAACAACGTTTCTTTCTTAAACGTTTTCGTGTCTCTCTTGTTTTTTTTTTCTATTTTTCCTTTCATTTTTTGGTTTCCAGCGGAAATTAGAAAATAACAACGTAACCAGCAACAAGAAAAAAGAGTAAAAAGAGCGAAAATAAAATGGCAAAAAAGCAAGCTTTTAGCCAAACCATTGGAAAAAAAGGTTAGAACTGGCAAAAGAAAAGAATATTAAATGGCATGGATGTGTAGGTGTGTGTCTCAGTGAAACTCATTACTGGCAAATGATACCAGCAATAATATGATAAGACATACTGGCAGACAGACAGTCTAGGAGGGAGGAGGCCAGCCAGCCAGTCAGTGGTTTTTCTACATTATTTCGTTGCCTAATTTAATCATAAGTGTTCTCCGCCTTCACTTTTTGCAATTTTAGCATGAAGCTGGAAACATTTTCTTTTAAAGACGTTCTTCAGAGTGGTTTTGTATTTTTCCAAGAGATAAGAGCCTACAGTGAAATTTAGATAAAGTCGGGTATGGAGCTTTCTTTGAAGAAAATTTCCTAATCTTTTCTCTTTAGTTTCGATTGCTAGCATGTGGTAGCTAGGCAACTTAAGAAGGTCCTTGATGATGGGATTCCTTCCCATATTTTGCTTTAGGTTAAACAGCTAACTTGTTTAGGTCGTCTCTTTACTTAAAAGCTTACTTAATTACCGTTAATTTAAACGTCCCGCATTCCAAGCGCTTTTGATTCGAGTGTGTTCATTAGTCGTTTACACAAATCGATGACAAGACTTCTTTAATTGGGTCCTCTCAAAGCAGACAAGATTGTTCGCGCCAACGACCGTTGGTCTCTGCATTAAATACCAGTCTCCTGTTCGGATGACTAGGCTGAGCAACCGAAGTAGGTGAATGTTAATGTACTCAACAACATCCATGTCCTTGAGGACGTCATATAGGTTATTATTGATTTGGTTGTGGAATTCAACACCAGCTTTGAATATCTTTCGAAGATCTTTTTTCTTGAATATCCACAAGGAAATTGCATTGGTACGTAACTTACTTATTTATTTAATTGGTCATTGCAACACTTTATTGAGGATTACAACCTAGCTTCGCTCACCACTCATGTTATGTGTGTTAATTTCACACATGAGGGACGGGATTAACAGTTTCAAATCGCCTCTGAACGACAGATTTTTGAAATATTTTTTCAAATTCCGTTTTGTTCGAGTCACGGGCTTGTTTCTAAAAGTCAGTACGCAATCTATCGATACGTAACAGTAACCCTTATTTTACACCATAGTGTTATAACGGGTCTTACACCAGGCTTTCCCGATCTCAGACTGGTAGCGATTATCTAGTTGAAGCTACAGCTTTTAGATTGGTTGTCACGTAGGGCTTATTATGGAAACTGGAGTTCAATTGGAAAAATCTAAAATAATTTTCAGCGAAGACGCAAATGAATGGAGACGTGAACAAACAAAACCGTTCGATTTCGGAACGATTACAATCCAAGTGAGATTCAAGGGCTTCAAGTGCATGCCGAAAAAGTCGCTGTTTGGGATGGATTTTGGATTTGTGCATACCAACGACACGTCATATCAACAGGACGGCGCTACATTCTACATTCCTCATGCAACATTGAATATTCTGCATGAGTGATTTGAGCGCATATCCCAACGCACTTTGTTTAATTTAAATTTGAAAGGTGGAAAGCCTTTAATGAAAGTGTTAGTTGTGCGCATTTATAATCAAACCAGCCCTATCCTACGGGAATGTCAAACCCGGCGAAGGCAAATAATAAAGACGGTGGCGATAATATTTAAAGGTGGCCTTAGTACCACAACCTCTATGGCATTACTTACTGTGCTTAATTGGCGAAGGCTTGCGAATGAGGGTATGAAACTAAGCGCGACAACAGCATGAAAGTGTAGTAGTTATGGTCACACCAAATTCTTAGCTATAAATGGATCTCTCTGCAGACTTCATGATGTTCACGTGGATTCAGAATGAAAATCCGATATCTGATTCAGTACTATTCAGACTGAAATAGGCGTTATTAAGATTGAAGCAGGCCGGTACCAAAGTATAGTATATACGGACGAACGTATATTTACCGAGAGTAAAGCAGCTGTTCGATCCCCAGAGAGTACATGCATCAGATCTAAAATTATCTATGAAGGCCACATATGTTGTGTGTGTTAATTTTATACATGAGTGGCGGGACCTACATCTTACACCGAACAGTTGACACCGAACGCCATGTAGTTAATTTACTCTCAGAGGAAGTCGCCGAAGAAATAGTTTTTCACATTTCGTTTCATTTGAGATATCTGACCTGGCTTTTGAACCACGGCCTCAGACCTAATACACAACACACTACCTACTAGACTACGGCGATTTTTACCACCATAGCTAACACAAATTAAAAGGCTGGTACAACAGACAATTGTCCTCCAGTTATACACGTGAAAGAAGGGAAGTATTGACGACCGTACGAGAACTCTGAGAGGTTCGTCAAAAGGATGGTTTGCCAAAGATTACTGTGTAGAACATCAAGAGGGACAAGAAAAAATATGGAAAATAAACTCTGTGGTCTCACTGCCTTTGAGTTGAGTTTGCCAACAGATGTGCAAAGGATGAAACATTCCATGAGCTTTTGCTCTGCCTAATGCAAACTTCGGAGGTCCAATTAATTCTTTGTATTCCGTCTTAAAGAAGAGAAAGATAAAGATGCTAGGGAAAAAGAGTGGAGGTATGAAAGGGAGAATAAGGAGAAGGAGGTATAATACAGACCGCAAACATACAAGAGAAGGCGACTACACCATTGAAGCCTAGAACTTCTCAACCAGCTTAAACTATTAATGAATCTATGGAGAGCGTTAATGTCGCCACTTGACAAAGAGTTCAAACCCTCGAAAGAGTCCTTGCCCAGGGTCCTCGACCCCAATCTACTAAGGGCTGGAGAGTTACAGAGGAGGAGTTCGATAGTTTCCAACTCCTCGTTGTAACATATCCCGCAATAGCCTGTTGGGATCTGATCCTTGTTAGCGATCTAATCTCCCACTGCCCCGTAATAAACCCAATAAATTATGGTTTTTTTCTTCAATACACCCTTAGAGTACTCTGTCTGCACCATAATTAATGTGACTTTAAGTAGGAAACTGTATTTCAACTTAAAGTCTCCTTTAAATGGTACTCCACCTCTACCGCTTTTTCTAATCACATAAATATCATCAAACGTTTGCAACGCCTGGTATTTGGAAAGTATAATGAAATGCTTTGGATGCCTGTGGAGTTGCTTTTTTCTTTCTATTACTCGTCGTTATCAAAAGTATTTTTGCTCAATTCGTTTCATTGCTTTTGTGAAGAACAATGCGTGAAAATGACATTCTTTTTTTGCTGTGCTGTTCCTGCACACTCTTTCTCCTCAATTGGAATTGTTAATATTGAATTCAGTTCAGTTCAATGGCAATAGAATTTCAATTTTAAATAGCGAGGAAAAAGCGAAAAGGCATACAAGAATAAATAAAAAAATTCACTTTCAGTTACCTATTCTATGAAGTAATAAACAGTGATGATAGAGAAGTAGAAGCAAAAAATAAGCAACAACAGCAGCAGCAATTGAGGGTTATGAACCGGGTGGTAACCTCATAAAAGTTTCTGATCATTTACAGGCGCGCTCTATGAGCGAACATAAATGGCTGCTGCAAATAAAATATTGGCTGATATTTGACAATTATTTGCTACCATACAACAAGCCCCCTTCCCTCTTCCCCTCCTCCTAACTATAAAGCGTTGTCGTAATATTCTTCATTTCATGTTTTCCTTTCTTCTTCTTTTTGTCATGGTTTTGGCATTTCCACAAGACTCAGCTTCTTAACAGCGCACACCGAAACCAACTCTCAGATGCCATTTATATTACTTTTACAAAAATGAAGAAAATTATGGAAAAATAAGGGGAAAAAATGAGAAAATCATTCAGTTTAAAAAAAGCAGTCTCAGTCAAAGGCAAAGCCAAAAGGAAATGTAAAGAGAAAAATAAATTTTTTCTTCTTTAAAAATAAGGAGCAGAAAAAAAAACTTTTGCCGTTAATGTCATTTCATCAATTACTTGACAACTTTCACAACAGACCTCTTTCAAAGCCAAAGAGAGAGAGAGAGAGAGAGAAAAAATACCAAGAAATGGGCCAACAAAAATGGAAGAAAAAATTCTTTACGCACCAACAATTTATTGTATTTCAATGGTATTGTCAAGGATACAATAAATCCGCTACACAAGGATAGAAGGTAATATGCGTGAAAGCAAGACTTTCGTTATGCCAAATTACTTTAAGGCTATTCTTGTCACAATTTAAGAGGGCAGGAACTAAACTATAACCTCAACTTTATAGCGATTTAAAATATGTCATGTCTAGGCTAAAGGAAACAAATAAGTTGACTAAGGTTTGTAAACAAACTTTGTTTAGTGGACATTTCCTGGAAGATGTAAACCGTTTTAATGGGATTTATTTGGTGTTTTTGTTATAAAATTACGATCGAAAGAGGGTTTAAGTCTATTGCAGTTAATAAAGAAATTCAGTTCAACTACACCTAGGATTTTAGCATAGCATAGCTGCCATCCATAGACCCGCATTATATTTATCCCTTCTCTCAATTGCTTTGCTTATGCTTCATACCCCAGTGTTCGTAGGGTAAAAACACCCTTCAAACATAACATCCGTAATTGATCATTACAACCCTTTAGTCAGGATCACAACCTAGCTTCCCGCGCAACACCCATGTTGTGTGTGTTAATTTTATCTATGAGTGGCAGCACCTACAGTGAAGAGAAATGTTAATAAATTTCAACATTTCTTTGCTATTCATACATACATAGTTGGTCATTAGATCAAACTAGCTTCGTACACCACTTATATTTCAAATTGGCGGGATCCTCAGTATAAAACCGATTCCGAACTACAAATTTTCGGGAGGCTTTATTACCAGAAATCTGCTGAGAGGAAATCGTCGTAGAAATATTGAAATTCCGTTTCGCTGGAGATGTCTGGCCTGGGGTTTGAACCGTAGCCTCAAGCCTAATAAGCCAGCATACTACCCACTAGACTACGGTGACCTCATACTTTGCTATTCACTGAATGGATAAGCGAAGGGTCTCGAAGGGTAATATTATTGTAAATGATGCTATGGAGCAACCCTTCTTCCTATGTTTGTTATCTACCATCAGCCATTAGTTCTAAGGTCAATGTCGGCATTCTTCAAAAGTAACTTTTTTTCTATGCTATGCTCTGTGAGCAAGCGGTACTTCTAATTCAACTAAGTACACAAACCGAGGTCACGTGTGCCGGGTAAATGCCAAGCCAAGTCTTTCAGCTATCGAAATCGGAGAGCCACATATAATGATTACCCATTTTTCACATCGCAGCATGATCTGCATTTGACATTACCAGGGAGGCATATACATACATACGTAGTCGGTCATTACAATCCTTCAGTTAGGATTCCGACTTAGTCTCTCGTACCACTTTTGTTGGGTGTATTAATTTTGTGTATGAGTGGCGGGACCTACTGTTTAAAGGCAATTTTATTTACTCTCAAAGTTTTTGCCAGAAAACTGCTGAGAGGAAGTCGCCGAAGAAATATTTTTTCATATTTCGTTTTGTTGGAGATGTCTGCCCTGGGATTTTAACCGTGGTCTCATGTCTACACTACCTATTAGACTACGAAGAGGCATATACTTCTTTTATATTCATTCTACTCGCTGACAAGTTAGTAGCCATTTTTATGTCCTAATGACACAGTTCCAAGCCCTAATAGGCGAGGTTTGGGTTGTCTAAGGGTAATAAGAGGGGTTAAAGTGCTTGAGGCCACATCTGAACAATGAAGCCTTGAATCCGAGAGGATAACAATACATTTTCATCACGATTTGCAAATTATAAATATTCTGCGGCTTTAATTCCCTTTAAATAATCCATCCCAGAAACTGCCGGGCTTTCAACTCCCTAGAGAGAAAATAACAACAGCAAAAAAAAAATAAAAGAAAGGTTAAGCAGTGCCACTCTTAAAAAGTTCTCGCTTTTGTGCCCGAGAAAGCAACTAAAATACATCGTCACAGATGGCGCTGTTTCTATGCACTAACATATGGCAACCCTATCATTCTCGAACTTGTTACAGTAGACTTATTCACTTGCTTAGCTGGAGAAAACTTATTTAAGAAGCAAAGCAAAAAAATTTATGAGAAAATGGAGAAGATACGGTGTGACCGACAATGTCCATTAAAGAAATGAAAAATAGGGAAACAAAAACAAACAAATTGGAACGTCTGTGCCAACGCAAAAGAGAAAAAATAATTGTCCGGCAAACAGGGTAGTAGTGGATTATCTTCAAAGTCCACAGGTTAACGGATAATATATCGTTTGCTAAGCCATTGTGAGCGCTTTTAACACTAATCCGTTTGCCTTGTTCCACACAAAAGATTCCCATAAAGTAGGCTTTGATGCAGTTACGGTGGAATTTAGGAAAATTTGCCACCATCTCGAAATTAACACGTTAAACCTTGAACTGTCTGCAACGTTAAAAATGTCAATACAATCCTAACAAAGCTCTTCCCAGCAAATTCTTAATTTAAAATGAATTTTTATTGTCTGCCTTGCAGAATTACTCTTTAAGCCATTCAAACGTCTGACTAAAATCCTTCGGCTTCGTTTTTTTTAGTATTTAATCAGGGGTTATTCAAGTGTCATTTTTATGTACCATACACACAAGGATTCATATCCTTATGTTATTTGGTTTTCCTTTCCATTTGTCGTCTCCACGAACAAAATCATCATTATTGCCATTGTATTGTCCTTTCATTTGCATATTTTCTCTATAAAAGAGTTTTTCTTTTGGTTCCTTGAAAAAAAAAACGAAAACGAAATTTAATCGAAAAGAATTCCTTTTTCTTCTGGTAATCCAAAAAAAAAATGGCGAAACAATTTTAATGGATTTGTTTAAATGAAAGAAAAAATAACGAAAAACTGTAAGTGGAAATACGAATTCAATTTACACGCCTAATTTCATGTTAAGGCCACACTAATAGTCTTCTAATCCTATTTGAGCTTTACATTACAATATTTGGTTAGAGTTGTATGCTTAGAGATGTATGAACGAAAATTATATTTTTGGGCCACCAATAAAACACACAGTTTGCAGGATAACATCGAAAGGAAGTATGGAGATAAAGAGAATTATAAACTAATCAAACAGTGGGAGAGGAGAAAGTGCAATTTTGTGGAATCCTATGCTACTAAATGGTCTGCGATTATCTTCTTTCCTTTGTTTCAATTTTTAATTTGGTTTTTAACGAAATTTGATTTGGTCTCCTTAATAAGTTCAACAATCGGCAATGAAAGGATTGTGAATTTTTCAACCTGAGAGTTTGCTTTGAGAAGATTTGACTTTGGTTTCGAAGTCATAACAGTTTAGCTACACATAAATTGTACATAATTGGTCATTACAACCCTTCAGTCAGGATCACGACCTAGTTTCTCACACCATGTTGTGTGTGTTAATTTTAAAAATGTGTGGTGGGACCTACAGTTTAAAGTCGACTCCGAACAAGAGATGTTTGAGAAACTTATCATGGCAATTTTTTATTTACCCTCAGAGTTTTTGCCAGAAATCTGCTGAGAGGAAGTCGCCGCAGAAATACTTTTTTTATTTTGTCTTGACGTCTGGCCTGGGGCTCGAACGCTGGCTTTACGTCTAATAAGCCAACATACTACATACTAGACCGCCGACTTCAGTTACAGTTTAGAGTTTAACTAGAATTTATTATTTGCCACGGGCAAATTACGGTCACCATTACTTATCATTGCTTTAGACATGATCTCTTTGAATAAAATTAAGAAGTTTGTGAGTTTCAGAGCATAGCCAAAAAATTCCTACATCTTCCTTAATATATCTTTCTGAAGAAGATTCAGATGCATTCTAAATTCCCAACCAGCATCAAGTTCGTAATTGAATATGATTTTTTCGCTCATTATGAAGTCCACACATAGATCCATAATTGGTCATAACAACCTTTCAGTCAGGATTACGACCTAGCTTCTCACACCACTTCTGTTGTGTGCGTTAATTTTATATATGAGTGGCGGGACCTACATTTTAAAGTCGACTCCGAACGACAGATTTTCTTGAGAAACTTTTCAGAGTTTATGGCAGAAATCTGCTGTAGAAATATTTTTTTCATATTTTCGTTTTGATGTCTGACCTGGGATTTGAACCGCGTCCTTACGTCTAATAAAGGCGACACACTAGACTACGGCGACTACAAACAATTTCAAATGTTTAGAAGATTAATTTACCTCAGACATCTTTCTTTCTACTGAGGTTCGTGATTCACAACTCTTGTAGAAGGCAACGCCACAACATGTTTACAATATACCCTAGATCGTGAGAGATATGATCTTCTAAGCATTTCTGCTTACATTTCCTTACAGCAATACCATTTATCTCATCAAAGCAGTACATATTTAAGCACTCATGTTTTTAATCGTACAAGGAACAACGTTTTGAGATGCTACTAAACTTGTCAAATTTTAAAATATCTTTATTTTCTTAAAATCCTATCCAGTGCACAAAGACTTAAGGATGATACAAATCTTGTCAATATCATGAGGTTGCTTTATGACTCAGTTGTCAATCAAAACTCCACAAGGGGAATACGGATATTATTTCTTTTTATTGAATCGGATTTTTCCAAGTTAGTGACTCCTTCGGTGCTGTAGCATGTGGTCTTTCCAAGTTCAAATACTGTTAATCCATAGAAATAAAGATCTTCGTGACGCTCAAAACGAAATTGTACATTATATCCAAATTTAAAGTGAGTAGACCTTCATTATATTTGAAATTCTGAAAAGATCCGCTGTCCCATATCTGGTTTCTACCATCCGTGAATCTGTTTGATAAAGCGCCTGTGTGACCAGTAGGGTTATACAAATATCATTTTTAAGGCGAACTCAAATTCTCAATTTTGTCTGACTTATTCAATAATTTGCTGAAGGGTTCAGACACGACATTGATGAGTGTTCTCATATCCTCCTTAGGATCCTTCGTGACGACTAACGCAGCAATAGTTCCACTGCATGCTATCCAAAATTCATTTGACTTCATCAACTCAGCATCAGGCAGTCGTTAAAGCGGTTAGAGTTTCCATAACCTAATTACCAAAACAGTATAGTAGCGAACAGATAGGATACCATCCACAGTAAACATAATATAACCTTAGGGAAGAAATAGGACTCTGTCAGGATAAGTTTCCTCGCCATGGATTATCCCACAACCTTCCACGGTATGTCAATCACCTCAATCACAACTTCAGAGTGTATTTCAGTTGGGCATCCCACTATTTTTGACTGTCAAAGATACCTTTCACTCTATTAGGATTTCATTCATTTTCCGTCTGACAACTTCTAGAATCATCTTGTTGATTTGTTGTTGTAATTTTTCTTTCCAAAACTTTTCATAGTCTTTTGTTGTTGTTATTATATTATTTCGTATGGTTTTATTATTCTTATTTAATGTTTGCTTATCTCTATTCTCGTCGGATACATTGTTGCTGATGTCCATTTGCCCCACTGTACGTTTACAACCATTAGTTGAATTTAAATTTAAATTCCCCAGAAAATTTTAAATCAAATGCAGTGCAAAAAATTTAAATGACAAGTTGGTTAAGGAAAAATAGAGAAAAAACAATGAAAATTATGTGAACCTAAGTATTTAGTGTGGTGAAATTCGTTTTTTTTTTGATAATTTTTTTGGCAAAAATTAAACGGAAATTCAACGATAAGCCAGAATGGTGGCGTTCAGCTATTTCTAGCCTTAATAATAATGAGCCAGAGCTTGCTTACTTGCTGATACTAGTGACGTTGGCCAATGGGGCCATATGATTCCGTAAGCAGCAGCGGTTAAAATTATAATGTTGCCAGCAACGACTAAAAAAATAAAACAGAAGCCCTGTAGGAATGGCGAACAAAAATTTATCTCAATTCATTAATCTTAATTTAAAATAAACCCCACAAAAAACTAAAAAAAAAGGAATGGAAAATGGAAAACTCCGTCTCTGCAATTTATAACGTGTAACCAGAAAAAACCCAAAAAAAAACTGAAAGAAAATGAATTGAAATGGAATTTTTGTGGAGATTTTTTTCGCTCTTATTTTGGTTTTTTTCTTTTTGTTTTCTGCGTTATGAAAATGCCACCAAATGTTGCTGTTGCTGTTGTTGTTGTTGTTCAGGACTTGAGTTTGGCTCTCTAACCTCCTTTTTGTTTCCTTATAGTTCTGCTTCCTCTCTCTTGTATTTATTTTCGCTTATTGCTCTTGAGTTTTCGAAGAGTTTCTGTGTTTCTAGAAGGAAAATCTTTATTATCCTTAACATCCACTTGTATGATCTGATCCTTGTCCTTATGTATGTGTATGGGTGTGTTTGAATGTGTGTATGAGTAAATTTTTATTAATGACATATTTTTTCTTTTGCTCCTTCTCGTTTTCCTTGTTACGATGGCTCAGTTGCTTAGGTTGTCCTTTTTCTTTTCTTTCTCCTTTGTTTTGTTTATTCAGGAATTTTCTTTTTTGTTCCTTCTTTGTTTTTCTGTTGAAAATTTCTTTTTTTCTTTTCAAATTTAAGAAACAATAGCAGCACACAATATTTTATCCTTTAGTTTATTGCATCCTGTATGCTATTCTTGTTTGGCTGGCATTTGTAATCCATCTTATGCTGCTTTACTGCTTTGCCACAGCAAAATAGTTCAAGTTTTTCTTCACCCGTATTCAGGAATATACATGCAACGCATATGCAGTGTAAAGATTTTCAACTCGAAACTTTTAAATGCCATTTGAATACAGACAGGACGTTAAATTTAGTTCGAATGCCGGTTTGAATTGCAAAAGCTCGTGTAATTACACGTTATTTATGAAGTGTAGTGTGAGAAAAACTATACTTCAGTTGAAATTAAGGCATCGTTTTGTACGATAAATTACAACCATTTGGACTAATGCATAACTCCCCTTCATTGCATTCTCTTAGAGACTATCATCTCTAATGGTTAACTGGAAATATCGATATTTGTAAGAATTTATTGCGAAGCATTGTTTTGTAAATAAATTTTATTTGCAATAGAAAGTAACCAGTAACCATTGGTGGTGTCTTCTACAATACGTAGACACAAGGGGCAGCACTTCACGCAATTATCTCTCAGGTATCGTCAGGTATTATTAAGTGATCTTTATTTAAATATAAAAAAATGAAGAGTGTGTGAGGAACTATTAGATCTGAAGGACTACAAACTTAAGTATCTGATAGGCTTCATAAACAGGCTTGACAGCCTAGTGGGATGTCTTTACAGGGATGGCTAATTGTTGGTTTTTCCTTTCTTTCTTTCGCCTTTTCTTGTTTCGATTTCATTCTTGTTCCCTTGTTTCTCCTTTTTCTTTTCTTCATCTTTTTTCCCTTGTTTTCGTCATTACTTTCCTTATATGAAGGATTACAAGGGATAAAGGTGAAAGAACTTTGAAGTCGTGGAACTACGAATACAATGTAGTGCTGTTGTGTCATCTTGACACTCCTCTATCATATCTGAGGATCAAAAGATTTTGAGTGAAATTATCTATACATAGTTTGTATCTCATCTTGTTGACGAATTTCTTATTAAAATTTCAAGCATTTATGACTATCCTCTGACATGGTATGTTTACATACATGTTTCAAAAAGAAATAGGAAGATATGCTCTGGAAATTTCTCTGAAAGGCTTACTTAATCTTTGGCTATCTCCTCACCTCCTTGATAATGTAGAGTGTTTAGAATTTAAGCTTGATCTGCTCTCGCACCAGTTTTGTCTCAATCTAAAACGTATTCCTGGTCACACGAACATACTTCTCAATAGCGTAACTAATGGAATTTCTAGCTCAGGCAGGCACACTTCTAACGAATACCAATTCACTAAGCAAAGATATTTGTTGGCAGTTGTTAAATACTGGGCTACAGAAGAATCTTGTTTCATTGCCAGACTTATTCTTGATTGTTCATTACAATCTTTTAGTCAAGTTTACAATCTAGTTTCTCACGGCAACCATGTTGTGTGTATTAATTTTATCCCTGAGTGAACCGATTTGTGAAACTTTTCATCGCATGCTCATTACAACCTTTTAGTCAGGTTTAGAACCTAGTTTCTCACACCACCCATGTTGTGTATGTTAATTTTATCCATGAAGGGACGGATTTGAAGGGAAAGATTTGAGCAATTTCCATTCGATTTGTCACTCTTATCTGACCTAAACTAAGTAGGAAGAATACCAATCAACTATTTAAAATGGATAATAAAGTCAGCACTGTGACTGTATTTTTTCTCATGGTTCCTGGAAATGATTTCTGCAGAGGTTCAAATTCTTGCAAAACCATTACAAGTCTCTTTTTATGATCTTCACTTGCTCCTGCAAAGCACTGCAACTTATACTATATCACAGGATCAGACTTAATTTTCAAGCGGAGTGTTAACTACAAGACTTTCACCTCCCTGGTACACTGGATTTATTCAATTTTTATCAAACTTACTTTTATTTTTGATTTGCTGCCCTCAATTTACTGCCCGTTACTTATTACTGGATCGTTGTACGTTATCCCCACAAAAGTCCTCATTGCTTTGTTTATCTGGTTTACATCTGCTATACTTGCCAGACACTATCCGGCATTTTTTTAAAGCCTGCTAATGATTTCTGCAGAGGTTCCAGATTTCGCTATGTTTTGTTAACATTTCACAACCATTCAGTCAGGATTACGACCTAGTTTCTCACACCACTTATGTTGTCGGTGTTAATTTTATACATGAGTGGCGGGACTTATATGAATGGAGGGACCTACGAACGACGACAGATTTTTGAGAAGCTTTTCAAGGCAATTTTATTTACTTTTAGGGTTTTTATCAGAAATCTGCTGAGAGAAAGTTGCTGAAGTAAACTTATTTCATATTTTCGTTTTTATGTCTGACATGGGGTTTGAAACGTGGCCTTACTTCTAATAAGCCAACACACTACCTGCTGCTACGGCGAGTTATCCTTACTTGATATTGTTACGTTTTGACCACGTAAATTGTAAATAAAACTAAAAATAAATTTGTGTTTAGTTTTAATTAAAATTCTTTATTATTCGCACAATTCTGTGTGCCACTGTTCACAACTTGTTGTAAACTACAACAATTGCTCTTCTCTATTATTCCTGTGTTTACATCATTTGCACAGACAATAACAATCACTAAGCAATTATACGTCAGATCTTTGTAACGGAGAACACCAAACAAAGAATACTCTCTTCAAACGCATCGCGTCTTCACATAACACTGTCTGAATTTCACTAATTTAGTTGCCTGCTTTGCCTTGCCTTTTATATGGCAACGTAAACAGTCTAATGAATGTTCTTGAAGGCGAATGTTCGTGCTAATTGTTACAGCTGTGATAAGGACTTCATGTCTGGTCGCTGTCCTAAAAAAATGAATGAATATGATTATGAGTAAAATTTCGAAATTATCGTTAAAAATCATTTAAATTTTAAAATTGCCATATCCAATCATCCCTCCAAGTTTAACCTCATTTCTTAACCTTTTTATTATATTTCTACGTTGCTTTTCAAACCTCATTTTTTTGCCCTCAAGATAGATTTGCTCCTGTTAAAAACTAAATTGATTTGATTTATTAAAAAGAAAACAAAACTTATTGTTGTTTTTATGGTAAATTATATTAAAACAAAATCATCAAGGATATCCACAACAACAAAAAAAAAAAACAAAGAAAAAACATAACAAGGAATGTCTGGTAAAAAGTCTAGAAACCAAACAAAGCAATGAAAGAAACTCCAATTATTAGTAGAAATTTTTCTTTTTTTTTTATTCTTTGGCATACAAAGTTAACAAAACATTTTCATTTTCTTTTCTGGTTTTCTTTCTTTTCCTTGTTTTCTTTTTTTTGGTTGTATTTGTTTTTTTGTTTTTTGCATTTTAGATAATGAAATGAAATGTTTTCATAAGAAATTTCAAGAAATTGAAAGAAATTCTGAATATCTGTTGCAAATACTGAAATTTTTTATTGCAAAAAAGCATACAACAATCCAGTTATCTTAACTGACTTAGTTACATTTGTTTTGTAGAATTTAAATGTTGAAACAATTTGAATTAAACACTTAAAATTTAAAAGAAAAATTTCGAAATTTCTTTAAATTTTTATTGAATTCCTGGCATCAGGATACACTTCTAAGTTGTCTTTCTTTTTGCACAAAATTGAAGGCTTTATTGAACATATTTATAACGATAGCATTGAGTTCCAATATACAATATTCTGTTCGATAACTTGTTGCCATTTGACAAGTTATTTCATTGTATTTCTCTTATACAAACCCATTCTTCCGCTTTCCAAAGAAGCTTACCATCAAATCAATGATAATCACTGTGCACACTAATGTCTAGTAGTGGTAGATGCATAAGAATCTCTCCATCAAGCTTTCAGATTCTTAGTAACGTCACAAGCATATTTTGGTAAGTGGTCCTAGAGTAGCAACACTATTTACAGCTTTACTTGCCCGTTCGCAATATATCCATTTGCTCTTCGGTGTTGTCCATCTTTAGTATAGAAACGCGCCATCTAGTGTGAGAATAATACGAACAACGTCGAATTTTAATAGGAATAGCCTCGAGTTACGATCCGGTGTAAACGACACCAATCTGCACTTAAAATAGATTTAATGTTGCCGTTATATCAGCTAATATTTTCACGTTTGGCTAGTGACCCTGAATTTCTGACGATTGATATTTGAGCGCCGGACACGGTACGTGGAATAGCATGGTGTCTTTGCATGACACACTTGCACACATTATTGGTTATTACAACCCTTCAGTCAGGATTACTACCTGGCTTCTCACACCATTTATGTTGTGTGTGTTAATTTTATAAATGAAGTGGGGACCTATAGATTTAAAGTCAACTTCGAACGATGGATTCTTTTGAAAAACTTTTCATGGGAATTTTGTATTTTTACTCAGAGTTTTTGCAGAAAACTGATGAGAGGAAGTCGCCGTAAAATTATTTGTTTTATTTTTTCGCATTTATCGAGATGTCTGACCTGGAGATTGAATTCTGGCCTCGTGTCTAACAAACCGACAAACACACTACCTACTAGACTACGTGTTTCAATTGTATGTAATTGACAGCAGCCTTTCCTGACGCTTAGGGCATAATTTCCGGAGTATCGAAAAATTAACTGCCGCAAACTGTGAATGCATACGGTGATAGATTTTGGACATTCGGATGGATTAGACTGGGCCAACTATACCAACGGACACAAATCTCATGAGACTGAAGTTGATATCTATTAACCGACAAGAGTAGATTCTACTAGTTGCCATCGAATCACTTCTATTAGCTCGACTCAAAGCGTTCTTGCTGTTATGGATCTCAACATTTCGTTGAAAATGCCTTATTAAAAGCACCTTCAACGCCAGCACAGCAGCACCAGCTTAGTAGCATCTGCGCAATATTATTCCTTGGTGTAGGCCGTCCTTCCTTAAGTGTTTCAATGAACTTGCCCTGTTTAGACCATAGCACCACTTCCACTGAATATGCTGCAGTAAGTATTCCTCTTCGTTGACAGTCAGGCTGTCTTAGGGGCCATTGCGTCGGTCTAGTGCAAATCATGGCTCGTTCGCTTATGCAAGGAGTCGTTGGGGACTTTTGGACCAGACCGTATCCGTCTATGCTAGGTTTCGGGTCATAGCGGAATACTGGGCAGTGAAACGGCGGATGCTCTCACAAGGTTAGGTTCACTTCCTGAGAGCGATTTTATGGTTGGTCCTGACCGTCCAATCTGCCACCTCTATGGACTCATCGAGGGATGGGTCAGGGTGGAAGAACAGAGGCGTTGGGGGAGTGGATCGGGTTGTTATGTTTCATAATGTCTGTGGACTGCTATAGACAGTATAAGAACAGGGTGGCTATTGGGCTTGGATAAGGCTAGTTTAAGGTTAATTAAAGGGGGACTGCGAGATTAAGTCGCTGACGGGGATCTGGCACATATCCCAGCCGGACTACTGCAGGGTATGTTGCGATGAGGAGGAGTTAGAGACTTTCGAGCATCTCCACTGCAACTGCGCAGCCCTTGGTAGGTTGAGGTTGAGGACCCTTGGCAGGGGCTTCTTTGATGGTTTGAATTCTGTGTCGAGAGTCGACATCAAGGCTCTGCACAGTTTCATTACTAACTTGAGCTGTTTGAGAAGTGCTAAGGCTTCATTGGTGTAGTCCCGTTCTCCCATTTTGTTTTGTTCTGGTCTATGTAATTCCTTCGCTTCCCATTCTCCCTTAATACTTCCGTTCCTTTTTCCTATCCCCTCTTTTATCCTTCCTTCTTAAGGACGTTATGTACAATGGGTCAAATCGACCTCCGGGTACTGTACTTGTCTAAATTGACTAGTACACGTCCTCTAACCTAACCTAACCTAACCTAAGTATTTGGCCGATTGCAGATTTAATTTTCACTGGATATTCGCAGTAAGGTGATCACAACCAAGCCTCGCCAAGATCTGATTTAGTTGATCTCTCCATATCTTGCATGCATGAAAGTATTTCTCAATATATCTTTTGCTATGTGTCATTCGAAGGACCATTATTAACAATGTCGATCTCTTAAACTGTCCGAGGGATAAAAGTGCAATAAATGTTGCATTTTTTCATAATTTGCTTTAGTTATTGCAAATGTTGTATAATCAAATGACTTGTATAATGAAATCGTAATACCAATAATGGTCCTTCGAACCATTTAAGCACTTTTAATTTTAATATTTTTGAACATTAAACATAAAACGTAACTTCAGTGTCTTTGCCACTTTCCATTCTCAATTCTTTACCTGTGAATAGTGCTTTCTATTATTAAAAAACAAAAAGTCTTAGAAAAAAAACCCATTTAAACTACCTTTTGTGAAAACATGGTTGTGAATTGTATTCATATTAGTCGTAAGGGACAAATTGGAATATTTTTTCCTTTTTTGTTCTTAAAAAAAAAGAAAACAAAGAAAAAAAACTCTTGTAAACATTTTCAAAAGCCCCAAACAATATGAATTTAAATTGTAGCCGAGTTGCAGAATAACAAAAAAATGTGAAAAAAATAAAAAGAAATAAAAAATGAATTGAAAAACTAGAAAACAAAAGATATTTTTGGCAAATTGTTGCATTCTATTGAAATTGGAAAGCCAAAAAACAAATACGAAAATAAAAACAAAAAAAGGCAGCAACAATTCGTAAAATTCTGCTGAAAAAAATAAAAAGAAAAAAGAACTTTTTCTATAATATTTTACCATTTTTTAAGGTATTCTGTTGGGTTTTTTTCCGACTTTTTTTCTCATTCTTTTTTTAATGTTTGAAAAGCCATTTTTGTTACAATAGTTTTTTACAAGTTGTTCACTTATTGGTTCTGTTTCTACTTCATTTTGTGTTTTTGTTGCTGCTCAGGGAAAAAAATAATAAATTTTTTAACAGTTGCTGGTAGGAAAATATGGAATGAATTTGTTTTTAACTTTTAGAGCTTTTAAGCATTTTAACTTAAATTAAAAGTTTGCCAAAAAAAGGAGTTTAGACTGAAAGGCAAAAAAGAATTTTGACTGCATTAACCAATATCAAGTGAAGCAATTTACTTTAGAACGCCAGTAATAAACGACTTGCTAAATAAACTTCTTTAGTTGCGTAAAATTATAACACACAACAAGGGTAGTGTGCGAAGCTAGGTTGTGATCTTGACTAAGGGTTTGTAATGCCCAATTAACCCATTCGCTGCCAAGGACGAGTACACTCGTCTTGGCAGTGCGGGATACCCTGCATGTTAAAATATATTTAAAGTAGGACGAGTATACTCGTCTTGGCAGTGCGGGCTACCCTATCAAAGACGAGCATACTCGTCCTACTTTAAATATATTATACCATGCAGGCTTTTGAATTAGCAAATTTCTTTTGCGACAAACATAATGTAAATATGTAAAAAACTTGAAAAATACTACAAATAAATTTTTTTACAAAAATAATACTCAATTTCTTATAGAGAATGATCTTTCACGCAAAAATCAACTTCATCGTGTATTTATAACAAAATTTTATAGCAACTAAATCACTCATGATACCTTATCTTCATGATAGGATTTGTAACAAAGTCCAATACATAATGGAGGTTTATCAGGACAGCTCGGACAGTAATATCGAGTCTCCTTTCGAATGCTTTTCGTTTCACAAACTCTACATTTGCGAGTGGGGTTTTTCTTTTGTAGGGTGGGAAGAATAGCATCAAGATAATGATTTGGTTTTCTGCTTGTAAATGATTATGTATGATAATATATGTGCTCTTACCAAGAAATAACAGGGTTTTGGTAAACAATAACACTCAAAATATAAATGGTAATGGGAATGACTTCATATAATTTGCGTTTGGCAGCGAATGGGTTAAGTAAGTAAGTAATATAAACTTCTCAGCCAACTTCGAACATCTGGACGTGATAGTTGACCTTTCAGAAGTCAGGATCCCAACGATACTTTTTTATTTTCTCCTACATCCGAGATTCTGTAGGTGGCCTTTCGGAGTCTCCTACTCTCCCTGGTCGGCAAAATTGTTGCTCGAATCGCCGTTTAAGACTGCAGTCTAAGATATTATTCATCAAGAATTTGTTACGGTATGACAGTTACAGTTTTTTTTTATTGTAGTTAATTACACTTAAGGCCATTATTACAACTTGCCGTTAACTAAAGACAGGATTTTAAAGGCCAGATAACATGATTTTCATTATTATGAGTACACATTAAGATAAAAGTGAGCGTTAAGCTAAAGGGAAGATCATCCCACCTTTAACTTTTAAAGTTTACTTTATCTTTGTATTTGCCATATTATTTGTATTATTTTCAATATGGCAACTTCAAATATAAAAATGAAAAATAAACGTTAATATAATACATAAGAGTTTTTCAAATCAAAAATGGATATTGGATATTTATTTTAAAACAAAAACAAAAAACACTAAAATAAAAAAGTTAAAACCTGAACACGCAAATTTTATAAAAAATAAAAAGGCACGTCGTTGCCACTGCGTTTTTAAAGCGCATGTTTAATTGTCAGTGCTATCGACATTGCTCCGGCACTGCCATAGTTTTGAAAAAGTTAACTTTATTCTATCTGTCGGTTGTAATAACGAAAATAAGTTAAAGATGACTTTAAAGTTCACTTTAGCTAAAGTCACCTTTAACTAAACCCAACTTTAACGGCAAGTTGTAATAATGGCCTTTAAAGTATTCTGCTGCAAAACGATCTTTTTTAACTTCATTTTTTAACAAGCCTAGGCTAAGATTCGCCTTGATCAAGCCAACACAATAACCATGAGATACTATGACAAGCATCTAAGCATGCCTTCTTTTAATGGGAATTTCTTCAAAAATCAGGTTCATCTCTCTTAATAGGGATTGCTTTCAGAAGTTAGGAGGCTTTGTTCGACTCTAAATATAAAATTGTATGAGAAAATATAAATCGCCGTAGTCTAGTAGGTAGTGTGTTGGCTTATTAGATGTGAGGCCACGGTTCAAACCCCGTCAGCCATCTCGAAGATAACGAAATATGAAAAAAATATTTCTTCGGCGACTTCCTCTCATCTGATTTCTGACAAAAATTCTGAGAGTAAATAAAATTGAAATTTTCTCAAAAATCTGTCGTGTTAAATCGACTTTAAATGGAGGTGTCGCCACTCATGACAACAATATAAGTGGTGCGAGAAACTAGGTTGCAATACTGACTACTGTTGTAATGACTAATTATGTATGTATGTATGTAAGGGAAGGTACATCATTTAATAATTTTTTTGAATTTGAAGAAAATAAATGAAATTTTTTATAATTTGTATGCATTATTGTAATACTACAACTCAATTTCTTTTCTTTACAGGTATGGACAACGTTTCATTTTAAAGAATTATCTCAATTAAGGCAAGTAAAATAATATAAAAAGTAGTAAATGTGTGTGTGGGTCAAAAATTAAACAAAAAAGAAATTAACTAGCATGTATACCTATAAAATATAAATCAATGGCTTTATGATCAGCTTACACTTGTATAATTCCATAGGCCGCATTGGTTTAATTCCCAATTTCTAATCTGTTTTGTCAGATAGTTGGTGGTTGAAGTGGTCAGTCTCTTCAGGTTAATCAATACCACAATAGCCACAGTAGCTTACTTAAAGCAGCAAAAGTCTTCATCTTATTGGACGTTCGAAGTGCATATTTGGCGGTCCGAAATTGCTGTTTATATCGTATAGTCTTTTTTGCCAATAGGGTGAGAGTTATACTCGAAGTACGTTTAAAATATTAGAGGCTACATAATGCTATAAACACAAGAAACGACGCAGCAAATACAACAATCTCTCTAAAATAGAATACATGGGTATATGGAATGCCACATAATGCTATGAACACGATAAGTGCTAAGCAGCAAACACAGCAATCTCTTAACCCTTTCATGCCCGATGTTGCCTATAGGCAACATTGTACATTTTTGTTCATAAATTCCGTAATTTTTAATTTTTTTAAAAGATTTTTTTTTTTTTGCACACAAGCTTGGTTAAAAACGTGTAAAACCAGAATACGTAGGACTCTGAATTTAATATCACTTCATATTTAGGCCATAACTAACAAACACTAACAAACAAAAATTCGGGCATGAAAGGGTTAAAAAATAGAATAATTGGATATAAGGCAGCGCGACAACAATCAACGAATCTGCTGCTTTGCATTTCGGCTAATTTCTATTAATATTTTTATTCGCAGTAATGAAAGAATTAGTCCTAACAGTGAGAGGATATGTGCTGGCAATACGAAGATTACTGCTGTCACTAATATATAAAATAGAGGCTTTAAAAACGATATGCATGGAACACAATAAACGCAACGCAGCAAACACGGCAATCTTTCAAAAATAGAATACATGGGTGCTTATGGAAATGATTATTTTAATGGCAGTGCGCCGTGAAGCCAATTGTTGTTACAAATTTGCTGTGTTTGGACCTTTGCGTTTATTGTCTTTATATCACTTGCTTATGCTTTGCTGCTGCTGCCTTTATTATAATCAATGCACATGAAACTTACCTTAGAATGCAATTGCAAAATTGTTGTACTTGCTGCGTTGCGTTTATTGTGTTTCATACATCATACGTTTTTAAAGCCTCTATTTTATGTATTTATTGCGTTTATAGCATAAGAATGGTGTACTCAAATACAGTTTAACTGCAAAAAAAGGGTTTAAAAGTTTTGACCAAATTCTCTATAAAATTCATTCCCTTGCAATATTAAATTAAAAAGAATTGTTTATGCCTGCTTCAGAGATTAGCAATGAATATTCAAAAAGATGAGTAGAATCGAATTATACTCATAATTTCTGATATGCGGATTCATACTTATTTTAATATCATACTCATACTACTCATATTCAAAGTTTGAAGTACTCAACGTACTCATATTCAAAGTTTGAAGTATCATCGTACTCATACATAACAATGAAGTACTCATCGTAATCATACTTAACAATACGTATGATGTTGTTGATTTCGACTCTCCGCGACTCAACATTTACAAGAATTACTAAATAAGTATGATTCGCGTACGAACACTACAATACTCACTAGAAGGTTGTGTGTTTGCTTTGCTTGTTGTCTTTGTCTTTTTTGCTTATGTGTCTTTTTTCTTTTTTGTAAATGCAACAACTACTAAGACTGTAAATTTAATGAATGATTTGAGTCACTCGAATCATTTACAAGTATTATAAGTATTTTTCTAAATGAGTAGGCTTATGAATCAAACATATTTCAAATGGTATGAGTTTGATGTCAACGTTGTGCTTCTACTCAATGCAACCTGTACTTATAAAACAACGTTGTACTGAGTAGGTTAGGTTAGGAATGAATGAGAGTAGTTGAATTTTAATATTGTTGACTCTCTTATATTTAAAATTTCATGAGTGCTTATGAGTAGCAAATAAACGACTCATTGTTGATCTCTGGCCTGTATGCTATCTCTTGCAGCGCTTTTCCGAAACAGACTCGCGCTACTTAAAAAGGTTTTTTAAATACTCCTCGAATTAAAATAAAATACATATAATAATAAAAATTAATTCCTTTACTTTACGCATACGTTACAGAATAATATTAATTTTAAAATAATATTAATGAGGGATAAAAAAATGAAATCGAGAAGAGCAAAAAAACCCGTGGAATAATAAGCAGTGATATGACCATTAATAACAATATAATTACCGCTAATTACAATAAATAATTATTAAATTTTGTGGTCAAAGTCTAGAAAAAAGAAAAAAAATATTAAATTTAATCACATTTAACAATTAAACATAGCATTTTGGTATTTTAATAAATACATTTAAAATTAATAGAAAACCAAAAAAAAATACAAATATAACTAATATAAATCCATTAATATGTAGAGTTTTATTAGAAAACAAAAAAAAAAATTATGTATGCAATACAATAAATTTAAATTTAGAATGTTAATAGCCTTTGACCTACTAGCAATATAAAAAAATTATGCTCTTGTAATTTGCTAAGAACATTTTTTCCGGTAGTTATAAAAATATAAAACTTATAAATTTTTTTTATATTTTTAATACAATGGTTGTTGCACAAGTCGACGTAGTCTAGTAGGTAGTATGCTGGTTTATTAGACGTGAGGCCACGGCTCAAACCCCCAGGTCAGACAACTCGAACAAAACCGAAATTTGAAAAAAATATTTCTTCGGCGACTATCAGAAGATTTCTAGCAAAAACTCTGAGAGTAAATACAATTGTCATGAAAAGTTACTCAAAAATCTGTCGTTCGGAGTCGACTTTAAACTGTCGGTTCCGCCACTCGTGTATAAAATTAACGCACCCAACATAAGTGGTGTGAGAAGTTACTGACTGAAGGGTTGCAACGACCATTATGTATGTATGTATGTATGTATGTATGAACGTCATACTAATCCGCTATCGCGTTGCTATGTTTACTACAAGTGTAGACCATCTTAAAGTTCACTACCTCGGAACACTGTGTTTTTAAAGCACACGAAAATAGGGTCGATTTGAACGCGCAGTCGACCTAGTGTTGTTTATTGCCAGTCAGAATCTCTTGAAGGTCTGGGCATTAAAATTCAGTGAGACTTTCGCTGAACCAACATATTTTTCGAGTAAAGAAAGAAGCATTCAATGGCCTGAAATCAAAACAAAATACAAAAAGTATTTCTTCGGCGACTTCCTCTCAGCAGATTTCTGGCAAAAATTTTAAGATTAAATAAAATTGCCATGAAAAGGTTCTCAAAAAATCTGTCGTTCGGAGTCGACTTTAAACTGCAGATCCCGCCACTCATGTATAAAATTAACACACACAACATGTGAGAAACTAGATCGTAATCCTGACTGAAGGGTTGTAATGACCAATTATGTATGTATGTATTCAAGGGCCTCGGTTTCCTACCACGGTGCAAGAAATACTTCACTTCATCTGATCTTTTTACTATTTACATTATTTATAATCGACAACTCTCACGTATGGTCGGGTGCCTCGAAGTCTATTTTTAGGCTTCTCGCATTCAGGGGAGGGCGAAGGTGCTTATGAATGCTGGTAGGGTATTCATTGGATCAATGAATGTGGCTTGTGTTTCACTGTTCTATCGCTACTACAAAGGATTTTGCTCGAGCAAAATATGGGGGCTTGTTACCGAGAATCATGTATTCCTATATAATACTCGTCCTTTTCGGCGAATACATTCGTTTGTGGTCGACTGACTAGTGGATCGCGCACTGCATTACAGACGAAATTCGTCCTTAGCTGGGACTACTCGTATGTGGAACTCCTTTCCATTCATTTATGAAATAAAAATATTCAAATCAATTCATATTTCATATCATATTTTCCTAATTCCAACACAATGAACTGCATAGGGGCCATCCCCTAAGTGTAAACCATACAAAAAAATCGCTTATACCGTGTTGGCTTATTGGACGTGAGGCCTCGGTCCAAACCCGAGGTCAGAGCATCTCTAACTGAACGAAATATAAAAAAAATATTTCTTCGGTGACTTCCTCTTAGCAGATTTGAGGCAAAAACTCTGAGAGTAATTAAATTGCCATGAAAATTTTCTCAAAAATCTATCGTTCGGAGTCGACTTTACTCTGTAGGTCCCGCCATTCATGTATAAAAAAACTTAATCTCTAAGTGGTGTGAGAAACTAGTATTATTGAGCTCATTATTGCGTATAAAGTTTCAATGAATTATTGCGCAATAAATACGTAAATTGTTACAATATTAAGTAAAACCTAAAATGCCGCACTGTCATAAGTGTGTTTAGTGACCTTATTACAATTAACCGAACACTTTCAGCTGATATTTGACAACTCAAATGTCAACAACGACAAAAAAAAACAGAAAAAAACAATGTTGTTGAAACAATAAATGAATATTGAATAAGCAGCTGAACTGCGTCTATTATTATGCCTGAACACTTAAAATATTGTACTAATAAACCGACTCAATAAAAGTGCATATCTGAACATAGTATTAAGCGAATTAACGAAGCTTTCAATATAAATTCGTTTGTAATTTTCAATTTGAATCAAAATTTTTAATTATTTCTTCAGTTATTCAAAGTATTACGCTGCACTGTACAGCCTTTTACACTGTAGGATATAAAATTGCCTACCTACGCAGGTTTTTTGTATCATTTTTGTTTTTTTGCTTTCGTACTAAAGAACCTATTTATTATGCTTTTAACTTTAATTTTTTCGCAAATTTTTTTATTATTATTTTTCTTCGTTTGATCTGATTAGTTTTGAATAATTTATTATTGTTCGTCAGTGTACGTGTGAATGTGTGTGTCTGTATGTCTATGTTTGAGTGTTTCTGTGTGTAAGCATGTATGTAAAGGTTATGCAAATATCAAATTAATCTTATTTATAAAACAATTAAATGTAAATGATATATATTTTCTATTTTATTATTTAAATATTGTTTCATAAAATGTACAAAAAACAACACAACTCTGTCTACGTTTTTCATTAAACAAATGGAAATTTATATGAAAATTGTTTCACATGAAGTATGTTATTAAAATTTAGCAACAACAAAAACAAAAGCAACAACAAAAATTTATGAAATTATTTTAAGAGTAACTAAATTTAATTTCAATCGATTTTAAATATTTATTTACATATTACATATACATAGAAAAAAAGTTTGTATAAATTTATGAAAATGTTTTTGGAATACTGATAGAATTTGAAAACCACAAACAAAAAAATTTTGTTTTGTCCCTTTAGGTTGGTAATTATTACTGATATTCCATTAGGTAGCCTGGGTAGGTTGCCTATATAAGGCCATGGAGGTCATGAAGGACCTTTTGCACTGCGACCACAGCAACTCGTTAGTGTATTCCCTTGTTAACCACAGACTGAGTACATTAAAGAACTGTACCAGCCACCTCAACGAAGTGACAGCAAGACTGGGTCACCCATCTTGTATGCGTTTTAGAGACTCTATCTCCTATGTCTCAGTGCTAGACAGTTCGTAATCAAGTACTCCGTAAACTACCTCGTTCAAACTGGCCACTGCGCGAAATTCTCCCGGGATGCCAACCGGTCCTGGATCAATGAAGAGTCCTGCTCCATCGCTAGGCTCTCTTGGCCCGCAATGGATAGAAGGCGTACCAACCAGCTACTTGGACTTGGCCGTAATATCATCTCGATCACAGTGGCAATGCTTACAGGCCACTGTGTTATGGGTAGATACGCGGAAAGAATGTGACTCCCATTTAACGACTTCTGCCGTGGATGCAGATCCGCCGAGGAGGAGGAGACTGTCATCCACTTCCTCTGCCAATGCCCAACCCTTGCGAGGTGCAGATATAGGTTATTTGGCTTTCCAACCCTTGTCAGCTTGACGGAGCTATTGTCCATTGATATCAAGGACATAGCCTCGTTTATCAAACTTTCTGACTGGTTTTCCAGCGTGGGGTAGTCGTGGTTTTTGAGCTCAAGTGAGCTTTTTGGTAAATTAAAGCTACCACGCTAACCTAACCTAACCTAACGCCGTAAACTCCTCATGCTTACAGCAGATCTGCAGGTATTAAATTGATTATGCGAATTCCTTCAACAAAAGCGTCAAGTAGCCCTTAGTCTTTCATACCATAGTGCTTTACTGCTAGCTGTCAAGGGCACCTCATCCTTATGGCAGAATCTGTAGACATCTATATTGGATATGTTTATATAAATCTATTTACATCACTGTATGTAGACTTTTTACCGAAAATTTTTATCAAATTAAAAAAGTGTTACAGCGTTGTATAAGGCAGTTAAAATTAAGAACGTTTGACAACAGAAACGAATATAAAAAACATAACCAAGAAATTATTAGAAAAACAAAAAAAAAATTAGAACAAAAAAATTTACACCGCTGTACGTAGACTTTTCTCTGTGACTGTATATTACGGATTATGCTTATATGTAAGTGTAAGCGCTTTTACTATTTAGTTTGCGAGCAATATCTGAGAAATGTAGAAACTGAGAAATGCTTGGCCCTCTCCGAGACTAGTGGTTGGATGCTGATCATTTGATGATTACTGAGAATATTCCTGCTGAAACTAAACAATAAATGAAACCAGTGAAGATTCCCCCTGCCTCCCTTTTTTATTTAATTCTGCATGGATAGCCTGTTGAGCGAGCCATGACATTCTAGTAATGCTCTAGACGTAAGTACACAACTACTAAGAACATTGAACCTGGATCGGCTGTTAGCGAATATTTTTATTCTTACCCCCACATGATTCCTATCACTTCCAGTATTGTTAAGAGTTCGGTCTGTGCGATTGCGTATATCTTGCTCAAGATTCTTGATTTTTGTTCATTCAGACCCTGTATTCCTACATTACACTAATCGCGTAGCAGTTTTGTATTCGCGCTTAATCTTCTCTGATCGCAAAGATCACCCTGTATCTTCTAATGAAATGGAACACTGGGTGCATGTAGTCGCTTACCTGAAACATATAGAGTATGTTGCCGATCCCATTAAAAATCGTAAGAGGTTCGTTCCTCAAATTTTTTTGCTTCCTACGAATGACATTTTCTTCTTGTATTGCCACCTTAAGTGGTGTGAGATTGAAAAGAGTCTCCATATTCGCCATTGAGGTCGACTACATGAACCCTGTGATACATAGTCAAGCAAAATTTCTGCTGCTATGAAGCCTCTAGATTTGCTTTTTGCCAATTTCGTACAGTATACACTCGTCACAATGAACGAGGCTTGGGTCAGACAGTTTACACTCACCGTAAGAGAACAATCATTTTCAAAAAAGGCGGGACAGTGACACTTGCAGGCAAGGTAATGCCGTTTGTTTTTGAGATTCGCATGAGTTAGGTTATGTTATGATATTCGTATTTTGATGAGAGCAACTGATTGCAGATATTAAATTAAGGGAAGAAAAGAAAAAGTTGTTTCATTAATGTCATTTCAATGTCAAAATCATGCTGCGATTACTTAACTTAATTGGTCGTTAAAAACCTATAGTCAGGACTACAACCTAGCTTGTTACACCAATTACGTTGTGTGTGTTAATTTTGTCACCGAGTGGCGGAACCTACAGTTGAGTCCGAACGTTTTATTTAGGAGAAAGTCTTCATGGCAATTTTATTTACTCGGAGAGTAGAGTAAAGAAGACTGAACTAGAAGACTGCTGAGAGAATGTCGCCAAGAGAAATATTTTTTCATGTATCGTTTTGTTCCAGATAAGTTAGATAACCATAGGCGCGCCTTTAATAACCTTTAATAAGGTTGAAACCAAATATTGTTCGCTTGAATTATTTTTGATTTTCAAAAATGATAAAACTGGGCCCTAGTGAAGGAGTTGCTAATAATAAAGATGTAAAATATTTCGGTCTTTAACGAAGATAGATGCTTCTTCGAAGTTAATCGAGGTCATTCAGGATTGCTCGAAATTAAGATTATACATACATACATACATATATAATTGGTCATTACAACCCTTCAGTCACTCATGTCATGTGTGTTAATTTTATACATGAGTGGCGGGACCTACAGTTTAAAGTCGACTCCGACTGACCAATTTCTGAGAAATTTTTCTTGATCATTTTATTTTTCTCTCAGAGTTTTTGCCAGAAATCTGTTAAGCGGAAGTCGACTAAGAAATATTTTTTCATATTTTGTTTCGTTCAAGATGTCTGACCTAAGGTTTGAATTCAGATCATTGTTTATAAAATTTCTCATCTAATTTTTTGGCCGCCCTCGTATAGAAAAAGTGAAATATTTTGCTACCTTTTCCACTGTTAATTAAAGTAAAATATCTTCTTTTTTTTTAATAAATAATTTAATTTTTATTTTTTTGTTTAAACAAATTTTTTTTTAAAATTATTTTATTATTTCTTCCCCACACACGTATATTAATGACAGATCATGTTTAATTTGTTTATTTGTTCATTTTATTTTATTTAATTTTTTTTTTGTTTTTATTTTTTTAAATTTATTTGCTACTTGTTTATATTGTATTTGTATTGTTAAAAATGTGTATTTAATTTAATTTTTATTAATTGCAATAATATTTATTCAATTTAATGTCCATAAAATATGTTGCATTGGTTTTTTCCCCAGGAATATTTCGCGTATTTTTTTCTTTCTTCCTTTCAAATTATAATTTAATTTATCCTGTGTGCGGTAATAACACTGTGGTAGGGAATAAGTAACAAGAAGAGAGTATTGTATGCCATGAAGTACTATTTAAAGTACATACTATTCATTCAAATGAAGTATTTATTTTATTAATACACAGCAGTTAGTAAAAATGGATTTGAAGTACGCAGTTTAAAAATAATATTTTGGTTTAAAAGGATAATAAAATATTGGTTGTGTTACTTGGAAAATGTGGGATTCTCTACAGAGATATTGAATATGACCCACTTTTTCAATTTAAAAGAGCTGAAGCTTTGAAAATTTCTGCTGAATATGTCACTTGAGCTTGAGAAAGACGCTGTTTGAAAATGGAGCTGTGATATCATTGCTCATTGCATATTGTAACAATTTCAAACTTTAATTCAAAAACTAGAAACTTGAGTACAACATACGAGTTGATGCTGAAGATATTTAAACGAGAGCTTTAGGTGTCCTAATTGCTAATTGCTAATTGCTACATGACCACCTTTAAAATGGCAGTTTTCTCAAAAATCTGTTGTTCGAAATCGACTTTAAACTGTACGTCCCGTCACTCGTGTATAAAAATATCGCACACAACATAAGTGGTGTTAGAAGCTAGGTCATAATCCTAACTGGAGGATTGTAATGACTAACTATGTATATATGTAATTACGGCCAATGAAAAAAGCATCCCAAGCTACATAGAAGTCCTAGTCTAGTGAATAGCTTTCTGACTTATTGGACCAGAGCCCGTGGTTCAAATCCCAGCTAAGATATCTTGAACAAATATTAAAATATTAAAAAATAAAATTCTTTAGTGACTTTCTCTCAGCAGTCTTCAGATAAAAGTTTTGAGGTTAAAAAGAATTTCCATAAAAAGTTATTCAAATCTGTTGGTCGAGGCCGATATTAAGTTGTAGGATTATCAATTCGTGTATAAAATTAACAGACGTAGTATAGGTGGTATTCGAAGCTAGGTTGTAATCTTAACTAAAGGACTGTAATAACAAATTAAGTAAGTAAGCTGCAAACCCCATCCAAAATGCTGAATCATCGATGAAGCCTAATCGACTGTATTTGATTCTACTTGAGGAATTTGCTCTATTATGACCTGTTGACATTACGTCAGTCTAATCGTAGAGAATTGGCTGACACCACGCTATGTATCCTATAATATCTTGATATTGCTCTGCCATTAGTTTAAAGATTTTTTAGAAATAATTGTGTTCCGTACTACTATTACTTGTTGGAATCAATGCAAGACGAGCTGACTGCTTGAATTGTATTCCAACTCACACACTAAGGGTCGTACGATAACTTGATGATTTTTGGAACCAAGTCGCCGTAGTATAGTAGGTTGTGTGTTGGCTTATTAGACGTTAGCCAGTGGTTCAAACATTAGCTCAAACATAGTCGAATTTAGGCTGTAATCCTGACTAAAGGGTCATAAAAACCAGTAATAAAGTGTGCTGTGAAGTACATCTCCAACAAAGTATGTTCCCTGGTACTTTAAAATATTTTTTAACAGTTTTCTAGAACCAAAGCCAATACTTCTTTAAAGACCTATGATTCTCTGCTATTATAAAATGTGTTTGGTTAGAGTTTTCTAGTACCAAGAAAATACTTTTCCTTAAAACGAATGTAACGAACGGTTGTGGGAACTATTAAAGCTACTTTTTTTAGTACTTTTGATAAATGCAACCCATCCTTGGTACTGAAAAGATTTTTGTAAAATTTAAAATTATTTCTGGTACTTTTTTTTAGTACTTACAGAAAACTTTGAAAAGTATTTTTTTTAAAGTTTTTCCCCCCTTTTTTGAATGTGGCAATTAAATAGAAAAATTAGTAGAGCGTTAAAAAAGTACATTTGCACAAATGAGTACCTTTGTACAAAAATATACAAAAATATCTTTGTATAAAAAAGTACCTTTGTACAAAAATACCTTTGTAAAAAGTACTTATTTACAAAGATACTTTTTTAATGATTTATATTAAACTGTTATATGTTACTTAATCTTTTCCCCTCCATTTGTGTTAAACTCCTTACTTTTAGGATTTCCAACCCAGTCTAATCCACAGAAATATCGGCACGATGGGGGCAATGGCTTAAAATTCCCTACTGTAAGGCTTTTTTCTCCCTCATTTTACAAACATTTGCCTTTATTTTGAAGGCTTTAATAGAAAAGTCCTTATAATGAATTTAATCCTTTTTTCTTTACGTACATATGTATCTGTGTGTGGATATGTCGTTTAGGGGATTTAAATGGCAAAAGAAATTTAGATTTTTGCAAACAAATAAAAACAGGACACAATGATTTCATCTGTGTGTGTTTGGTACAATAAACTAAAAAGGGTTATAAAACTCTAGAAATTGATATGGAATAAATTTTTCTTTAAACCAAAAAAAAAGGGTATCAAACCCCCTTCACCCCGCCTTCACACACACTTACTTACTCGTACATCTATTTGTCACTAAAAAATCGTTTTAGAAGTTTTTTCTTTTTTTTGTAATTTTGCAAATGGGGTGGCAATTGTATGGGGAATATAAAGACACTAAATTAAGCCGATTATTATGTGAGACACACTCGTTAAAGAAAAAGTTTCTTTCTCTTTCTCCGGTTTTTTATTTGCAAATGAAAGTAAATAGTTGTGAAGAAGGAGTAATAAATGTTTTAGAGAGAAAATAGCAACTATTTAAGGAGCTGCAAATGAAATCCTTGACAATAGGCAAACATTTCTTTACAAAAATAACTGAAAAGCCAAAGAAATTTGCTTATTTACGTAATGGTTGGCCTATAAAAGGGGGTTATAAGGGTTCTCAAAATCTCTATTGCACTGTTTAGTGCCACAATTTACTCATTCCTTTCTTTTTTAATGCAAAATAAATTAATTTGTTTCAAAAACTAAAAGCTAAGAGAGTACAGCTGCTGTATATTAATAAGAGTGAAATGTAATACAATGAGCGTCAAAAGAAACTGTACACTAAGGATAAAATTCTAACAATCATCAAACTCAACTTTTACCACTTAAGGAGAGTGCCCGAAAAAATTTGAAAATATTTCGAAATTTTTTGTAATTTTTTTTTTGTTTAATTTTAAAACTTATCAATGAAACAATTTTAAAATAAAAAATAATATTTTTTTTTAATGTGCAGCTTCTTTTGACGCTCACTGTATACACAGACAGCCAAAAAATATGCGATTTTGGCTGTTACATTGTATCAGATGTAAAATTTTATATGTTAACGGGGTTATGGTACGTAGCTAGTTATCTTCTACAATGCAGTCTTCCTTTTATTTGCAATTTTAGCAAGCAAACTCTGATGTCAATAATTTCATTTTCAACATTCGATTTCAATTCAAGAACTTTGCCGTCCTAGTCTAGTAGGTAGTGTGCTGGCTTATTAGACGTGAGGTCACGGTTCAAACCCCAGGTCAGACATCTCTAGAAAAACAAAATATGAAAAAATATTTCTTTGGCGACTGCCTCTTAGCAGATTTCTGGCGAAAACTCTGAGTGTGAATACAAAATTGCCATGAAAAGCTTCTAAAAAAATCTATCGTTCGGAATCAATTTTAAACTGTAGGTCCCCATAAGGCATTTTCAACGAAATTTTGAGATCCATAAAAGCAAGGATGCTTGGAGTCGAGCTAACAGAAGTGATGACAATTAGTAGAATCTACCCTTACATGCCAGCTAGCGTCTGTTTCTCATCCTCATTCTCATGAGATTTGTGTCCGTTGCTATTGTTGGCCCAGTCTAATCAATCCGAATGTCCAAAATCTATCAGCGTCTGCATTCACAGTTAGCGGCAGTTAAATTTTCGAAACTTTGGAAAATTAAAAATACGTCGTATCAGGACAAGTTTCTCGTAATCACAATCACCGGAGACTAATTTGCTACAGAGTCGGTCTCAGACTGCTGTCAGTTACATACAACTGAAACCCCTAGTCTAGTAGGTAGTGTGTTGGCTTATAAAACACGAGTCCAATTCAACCCCCAGGTCAGACATCTCGATAAAAGTAAAAAATAAAGCAAATAATTCTACGGCGACTTCCTCTCAATAAATAAATAAAATAAAATAAAATTGCCATGAAAAGTTTTAAAATATCTGTCATTCGGAGTCGACTTTTGAACTGTAGGTCCCAATTATAAAATTAAGACACACAAAATAAATGGTGTGAGAATCTAGGTTGTGATCCTGACTAAATGACTGTAATGACGAATTTTGTAGGTAAATATGTATGTATGTTATAGGCTCTGCCAATTAAAAATCCTTGTTTTTTAAAATTATTTTGGCCTTTATAAGGCTTAAGTTCCCTGGCAATTTTTAACGATTTTCTACTATTTCTCTTAACGTTACTGGATGAGCGATGTATATTTACAAAAGCATGACATCATGCCAAATCACCATGGACGACCATATACAACGGACATGTATACGCTGAATGAAGCAATTGACACCTGAATCTGATATTTATCTTCAGCAATAAGGCCCATTTCTGGATGAACGGGTACCACATGAGATTCTAGGGCTTCTAATACATTCCCAAAGAATCATTATTTGGTGTGGATTTGGGGCTAGCCGGTCTGACCACATTACTTTGAAGGAGCAAGCATTATTCATCGATAATTATCAACTTCTTTTAGCCTGAATTGAATGATGTGGATATCAAAGACATGTGGTTTCAACAGAAAGGTGTTACATGCCACATAGCTCATTCCGCATTAAATATTCTGCACAAGCAGTTTGACCCGGTGGTTATCATTTACCGAGATCGGAGGCTTTAACCTATTAATAGTCCCCAAAGTACGTAGATATGAATAGTACAGGTAGATATGGATAGTATCGAACAGAAAGGAAGTATATCGCTATGACATCTATTGGACTCAATTCGTGAAAACTGTTGCTTGAGAGGACAGATTTTTCATATTATTTTCAACTCCCAACTTTTTCTCATTAAATCTCTGCGCAATTCAGGCGGTCTATAGCTCATTAGTCTGTCTGTTCATATTGGACAGGTGCCAGAAAATCTATTTTAAAACTCCTTGACTGCACACGGTAAGCTGCGGAATAAATAAATTAATAAATAAAATAAGTAGACCTTTTGGTAACGTTTAGACAGCCCTCGTATAATATAGAATGGATTAAACTAAACATACACTATGTATGTGTGTGTTTGTGTATGTCATTTAAATGTCTAATAAAATTATACTTGTATCCGTCTGTAATGTCTACTCTTTATAAACAAAATAAAGCGAGAGAGAGAATATAATGAAAATTATTCCAATACGCACTCATATCACATACCTACTCAAATTAATTCTTTTCAATTAAATTTCCATTTTAAATTTAATTATTTCCTGTCTCCCTATTTTTAAAACGCTCTCTGGTTGGTTGATGGCAGGTTGGGTTTGTTTTCTATTTGCATTGTGACACATGTACAGATAAACATATAAAACTTACGAATACACTCGCACACACACACTCTTAAGCATACAATTGCAAGTTGGTTTCCACACAAGGGAGAGTGTGATACACATTTAAAGAGCCAAGAGAATTTGTATATCCTTTGTAGTCTCTTCTAAAAATATAATCATGTTTATAAACAGGTTATGTGCTACGTTTTTGAGGTTATGTTGTTGGTTTGTGGTAGGGTTTGTAAAGGTCTTAACATATTGTTAGGTTTTTGCATTTTAAAAACGTTTAAAATATGAGCTCGTAGATTGAAAATAAAATAAAAATAAATTTTTGTTTAGTTTTAATTAAAATTCTTTATTGTTCGCACAATTCTGTGTGCCACTGTTCACAACTTGATGTAAACAACAACAATTGCTTTGCCTGTTATTCTTCTTTACACTTTTTGCGTAAACAATAGCAATTGTCCGACAGATCTTTAGAACGGAGATCTTCAAACCACGATTATTCTCTTCAAACACAGAGCATCTTCACACAAGACTCACTGAATTTTTACTAACTCCGTTGCCTGCTTTGTCTTGCCTTTTATATGCCAATGTAAACAGTCTGATGAATGATCTTGATGTCGAATATTCGTAGCTTCGCCTTCTCGAGATTTCTGTAAGTGTAAACATCGTTGTCTCATTATTGTTGTTTGTGTATTTTTGTTTACATTTAATCTTGTAGTGTTTGTTGTTGCATTTTTGTTTACTTGTTTATCATTTTTCCTATACTGGTGTTTTGTTGGTATATTTTTGTAGCTTTTGTTTACAATTTAAACGATATGAAAGCATAACACCATTTCCATTTTCGTAACAATATTAAATTTGGAGCTATTCCAGTTGATTAGAGCACACTTGTCTTGCCTAGAATTTTTTCATAATTTCCTGGCAAAAAGTCGCTGTAGTGTAGTAGCTAGCGTATTGGCTTTTTAGACGAGAGTCCGTGGTTGAAACCACAGCTTTGACATCACAAACAAAAATTAATTTAAAACAAAAATATTTCTCTCCGTAACTTCCCCTCAGCAGTGTTCTCACAAACCATCTGAGAATAAAAAAAATTGTCATGAAAAATTATTGGTAAACCTGTCGCTCAGAGTCATTGTTAAGCTGTAGGTTCTGTCATTCATGGATGAAATTAACGTACACACTATGGATAGCATGATAGGCTAGGTTGTAATCCCGACTAAAGGCTAGTAATTACCAAGTTGGCTTGTAAGGACCGTTCTTATTGCAGAATTGAAGTCCATATGTCATCCTACCCAAGATAATTGTTTTCAAAACGCATTTCATGGTTTCCTGTCACCCGTGGAAAAAATTAACACACAGAGAACATAGATGGTGAGGTTGTCATCCCGGCTAAAGGGTTGTAATAGCCGTTCTTAGTGCTCAAGTCCATGTGCCATCCTGTCTAAGATAAATGGTTGCCGTAGAGTATCCTCTAGTCAATGTTGAATGACTGTATCTGTCTCTCTCTCTCTTGCTTATCTATGATTTACTTTAAATATTAAGCTTTAACCATAGAAGCTCTCTAATGCGTGTGCAACAGTATTAGTATGTACACGTACATGGATTTTCTATAATCCTAAAAGTATGTAAGTCTCTGTATATCTGTTTCGCTTTCATTTCTTTCAAATACACAAAACACAACATAAAAGTATGTCACACACATACATACATACATAATCAGGCGAAAGTACATCCGGGAAGAGATGCTTTAATAGATTATCTAGAGAAAATGTGAATGTATTTGTGTGCGTTCGTATGTCTGTCTGTCTGTCTGTCTGTTTTGTATGTTTATACAAAAGTGAGCGTGAGTTATGTGCGTGTTTTGAAATTCTATGAAATTATTTTCATTTTCATTTCTTTTTTTAAATAATTTTTTACCTTGATTATGTGTTTTTTTTTCTTTTCCACTCCAGGTTTTATTTTATTTGGCAGATTATTAAATATGAATGGAATATTATTTATGTGACACAAGGAGACAGTTTAGTAACTTTTTTTCTTCTCTCTTATTTATACACATGCTTACACTTGCTTTTCTAATCTGTCATTTGGCTGTGTTTAGAGGGAAGAGATTTATTTTTCTTTTTAAAAATTTTTTTTTTTATTATTTTTTAAAAATGTGTGGGTGTTTTTTTATGTTTTTTTTAATTTAATATCTCGGAACGAATGTGAGAATTTTTTTGCAATGAAATAATTATGAACACTAGAGTGTGAGGTGACCTAAAAATTGTATGGAGGCTGGAAATATTTTCTTGGAATTTATTTCAACGTATTTGAAATATCGTGTGGGCCATCTATCAGTTTAAATTTGAACCATCGCACTATGTGGCATTTTGCCTGAAACCCTGGCCAAAATTAATAGAAGTGTTTTATGAGTTAATGGCTGGAATTTTGTGATAGTGTTGGTGATAATTAGGCCCAAGGATGAACCCAACTGATTTTGGTTCAAATCGGCCCGTGATTTCGCCTAGCCCCCATACAAATTCCCCTCAAAATTGCACTTATTTACACATAATTATGGTAATTATGCAAGAATCATGATAAAATTTAGCATGGATCAGTTCTGTGTAAATCATGGTGTAAAGTTTGGTGAAAATTGGATCACATTTGACCCTTGTCCCCATATAAAGTCCTCTTTAGAAATTCACGTTTGCGCTTATAAATGGATTAAAACCATCGGTATCGTGATGAAATTCGGAATGAACGTGTATTTTGTAAATCTAAATCATATAACCATTTTGTTATGATCGGTCCATAATTGCCCCTTCGTCCAAAATAGGGCCCCTTAAAAAAATATGTTTAGCAATTATAATTGGCTTACAAATTTTATTACCTCGATGAAATTCGGCATGAACATGTTTAATATGAATGTGAATCATTTTAGCTGATTTTATTATGATCGGATCATAAGTGCCCCTAGGTACCACTACTACGGTCCATTAAGAAAATCAAACATACATCTCATATTGTTATAATAGTCGATATACATACATATGTAATTAAGTTTTTAAACTTCTATGATAATTAATATTTATTCATAATATTTATTTTACATTATTTAATACTTAACTTAAAAATACTTAAAAAGTGAATGTAGAGAGTTCATATTTTCTTGTGGTATATAACATTAAACTACTAAAAACTACTTTCACCTTTAAAATCCTTATCTTTTTTTGGGTAGGGTAAAAAAATGTGAAATTTTTATTATTTTAAAATTTTGAACGAATAATTTTACCATTAATATATGAGATATATATATAAAAAAAAAACTGAAAGTAGCAGTTGCTCATATCTTTCAAATAAAAAAAAATTAATATAAAACCTCTATACGTTTAGCCACAAAAAATATCATATATCAAAAACGCATTTAATTTTCTTCACTTTCCTGACTTTGACATCGTCTCAAATCTACAAATCTCAACCTAATGTCGTGAAAATTCACTATATAATGCAGCATTTTGTTGTCTATCGAACTGCATTCTCAGTTTCTTAAATTTCTTCAAATTTATTTTTGCCTTTTTGGCCAGCTTTTCAGGGTAAATGCCACATAGTGCATCGATTAATTAAATCTGGCAACACTTATGTCATTCTATTCTGTCACGAATTGAGGAAATAGCTCCGCAATAGGAGACCGCATTGATGAATGTAAATTCTAAATTTAAACTAACTGACAATATTAAATTTTGTTTTCAAACCATAGCTTTTTTAAAGCATAACTATAAGGCGTAATAAATTTTGTAGCATATACAAAGGATTTAGAAATTATACAAGATATTGTATCGGGTGGGCCATGTATCGGTTAAAACTTGAGCCATAGGTTATTTCGGTTATCTGGCAATACTTATGTCTTTCTATTCTGTTATAAAATTCTGTATATTATCTCCAGTGAACAAAACAAAACAAAGCCAATTGGTCGATAGTTGCACGAACACGTACAACATTTGGATCACACAGAGAAGGGCCAACAGTTCCCGGTATACGTACGTTTATTGCTTAAGTTCGTGAAATTGGTTACATTGTTGAGGCGCCAAGACGTGAGCATACTCGTATAGTGCGTACACCCGAAAATATCGAAGCTGTGGCTGAGAGTGTGCCACATCAAATCGTAATCGTTCTCAAAAATCTGTCGTTCGGAGTCGATTTTAAACTGTAGGTCTCACCACACATGTATAAAATTAACACACACAACATAAGTGATGTGAGAAACTAGGACGTTGTATAATGGGTCACTTCGACCTCCGAGTACTGTACTTGTCTTAATTTACAAGTACACGTCCTCTAACCTAACATAACCTGTAGAGCGTAGGCAGCATTGGCCCATATTAATTTGAAAATGAGAACGTCGCAACCATTACGGTTCATGGAGACACCTTTCGCACCATTATAAACGATTTTTTTGTACTCACTCATGGTATTGTTGTGAACAATGTTCGGTTTCAACAGTATATTGCAACTTGCCGCACATCTCATGCCACAATCGATTTATTGCATCAAACGTTTGATGACCGTTTAATTAGCCGTAATGGTGATGTCAATTGGCCTCGAAGAAGCTAAGATTTGACACCGTTGGACTATTTTCTGTAGGGTGCCGTTAAAGAAAAGTATTATACCGACAAACCAGAAACAAGTTAGCATTTGAAGGCCAACATTTGTGATGCCATTGCCGAGATACGACTTTATACACTCGAAAAAGTGCAAGAACATTTGTTTGATCGATTGAGGTACTGTGATGCCAGCCGAGGCAGCGATATGACTGAAATAATATTAAATTTCTAAACGGAATAATTCTACTTCACAACAAATGAATAAATTTCGCAAAATTTCAAACCCTTTTTCTTTCATTGCATTTTTAAATTTAAACTTTTAAATGGCCCACCCTTCCGAACTCCTACATTTTATATTGGAAGTCTTTGGGCCATTATTACAACTTGCAGTTAAACTTGGGTTTAGTTAAAGGTACCTTTAGCTAAAGGGAACTGTAAAGTTACCTTTAACTTATTTTCGTTATTACAACTTACAGATAAAATTTTTCAAAAATATGGCAGTGCCGGAGCAATGTCGATAAAACTGCTCAATTATACAAGTCTTTTTTTAACGTAGTGGCAACCGCGGGCTTCGTTTTTTTTATTGTATATGCTCATTTTGTTTAAATTTGAAGTTGTCATATTGAAAATAATATAAATAATATGGTTCAAACATAAAGTGACCTTTAAATGGTAAAGGTAGGATGATCCTTCCTTTAGCTTAACGATCACTTCTATCTTATTGGGTACTAATAATAACGAAAAATAATTTATCTGCCCGTTAAAATCCTCCCTTTAGTTAACGGCAAGTTGTAATAATGGCCCTTAAACGAGTTTTTTATGACTGCCAAATTAAGTCACTTAAGTTTTGTGTAAAATGTAAGGTTTTTATTAAAAACTCTAACAAACCACTTGATCTCTATTGGCATTTTCTCTTTTAATGCGTTTTAAAAACGTTTAAAATATGAGCTCGTACATTGCAAATAAAATAAAAATGTGTTCAGTTTTAATTAAAATTCTTTATTATTCGCACAATTCTGTGTGCCACTGTATGTGATGTAAACAACGACAATTGCTTTTCTTAGTTATTGCTCTGCTTATACAATTACTTTACAATTATTCGACAGATTTTTGTAACGGAGATCATCAAACCACGATTGCTCTCTCCAAACGCACCGTGTCTTCACACAAGACTAACTAAACTTCAGTAACTCACTCGCCTGCTTTCCCTTGCCTTTTATATGGCAGGTTAAACAGTCTAATGTATGTTCTTGAAGGCGAACGTTTTGCCTTCACTAAATCTATATAAATGTAAACATCGTTGTTTACATTTATTATTGTAGTATTGTTTGTGTATTTTTGTTTAATTGTTTACCATTTTTTTATGCTGGTGTTTGCTGTTATATTAAACAGTACAATAATTTGTAAACAGGTTTGCTTACTTCATTGTTTTGTTTTTGTAGCTTTTGTTTATAATTTTATTGCTAAACGATGTAAAGGCAAAACATCAGTATGTAGATTTTTCATTTTCGTAACAATATTTTATTTAAAACACTTTCTACTGCATCTCCTACTACAACTAAAGATTGATACCATTTGCTATAGAAAACTTAGCCTGTAAACATAAATATCTTAAAGCCCCCAAAGGCATTTGTTCACTCATTTCATTAGTAAATCAAATAAACGAACCAAAAATATTTCGAAGAAATAAAACAAATTACAATTATACATAGAGATTAAACAAATGACCAGTGTAGGTACGTATGTATCTTGTATATCGAAAATTATTATTTATTCTGTAAATTTACATTAAAACCTTCATAAACATTTACAATCAATACTAACCTGGCATACAATTATGTATGTAGGCATGGTGTCGGAGTGTTTGTATTGAAATAAATATTTCCCGTATAAATAAATAGCCACCGCAAGAAAGGGAAAAACATTTTCGATTACAAAATAATTGTCTTGTGCATGTGTGGCAAAGTATGTATGTATATCGATAGCTGGTTCGAACAAAAATTGATAATCAATAACAAAAATTTCTATTTCATAAACAATTTTGGTTTTGCCCTTAAACCATAACGTACGTAATGAAATGAAATGAACAAATTTCTGCCTGTACGGCTCTGTAGGCCTGTCTATTTGTCTTTGTATTTATTTGTAGATTTTGATTAGTATTCTACTCTGTATATGATATCTCACAGTATCTGTAAATATTCGATAATTTATTTAATAATCAGTTTCGTTTAGTTAACCAATAATGTGATCAACACTTACGCTCAAATCGTTCATTCATTCATTCATTCATTCCTTCATTTATTTGTCGATTCATTTAACAATAGAATCGAATTGTTAAATGAAATTATTTTATCGATAAGTGTAGGTATAAAAATGTTGCCTGCCAAAAGGCCTTCAAAATTATACAGGAATTTTTATTATTGCTTAAAAACTAAGACAAGAAAACTTCAAAAGAAGGTAACACATGCTCTATGTGCCATAACTAACAGATCTCTGGAACGCGACTTACGATGAAATCCTAAGAATGGAGATGCCAGAGGATACTTTCCTAGGATACGCAGCAGTCATTAGGGGTAGAAATACGGACTAAGTCCAACGCAGATTATGACAAGTTATGATGCGGACTAAGCACTGGTTGGAATCTCACGGCCTACAGGTGGCCATACGTAAAACGGAGCTGCCTCTACTAACCAGACTACACATTCCGATCGAGATCGAAAGTAACATAGGCGACTTGGTTATTCCCACGAAGAAATCGATTAAATACCTTGGGTTTAGACTGGACTCGAAACTGACCTACTCAGAGTGGATCGAGTATGCAACAGCGAGAGCAGCTAGAATAACAACTCAACTAAGAAGACTGTTGGCAAACATTGGTGGACCCCTCCCAAGTAAAAGGAAGTTACTCATGGAGGCTGGAAATAGCATACTCCTCTAAGGGTCTGAAATCTGGGCTTCTACTTTGAAAAGCCTTATCAGGGCTAGAAAACTACTGTCTGCGCAGAGACTAGCTGCTCTACGAGTGACATCCTCGTATCGCCACAAGCTGTCCTAGTTATAGCCGGAATGGTTCCTATAGACCTACAAGCATATGAGCGCTGGATGATCTTCAACGCCAGCCAAAGTACGACTCAATCACAAAGCATAGAAGCGATAAAACACGAAGTCTTCTTCTTCGAAATGGCAATTTCGCTAGGAAAATTAACAGCATGGAAAAACAGAAAGAAGAAAGGGAAATGCCGCTATCTATGAAGAGAAAGAAACGTTAGATGATTCCGAACACACTTTCTTCAGCTGTCGTGGATGGGCCGAAAGCCGTCAGCGACTCGAAGCTGAAATCGGCGTCATTAGCCCTACAAACGTCGTGCTGAAAATGATAAACAGTAGAGAGAGCTGGAACGCGGTAAAACACTTTGTAGAGCACGTCCTGCGAAGGAAGAAATTTGACCTAGACGCAGCAGAATGAAAATAGAGCGGAGCCTGGACGCAGGCTGACGATGATGGAACTAGAACATATGCCAGAAAAGGGGTCCACCTCGAAGTAATACAACCGTGGTTCCGAGGTGGAATGATTCCCCGTGAGCAGACAAGGCGGGTTTTTAGTCAGTGTACCCAGTGGGAGAGTCCGACATATCATGTCTGGTGACGATCATCATAAATGCATAAAGCATTTTCCTTCCTTCCCGCAAAAAAAAAATGTACCATAACTACCTACCCTACAATACATAAAGAATTTATGAAAACAGTCAAAAAATCCAGCCTTAAATATACGTTAAGAGAGGGAGAGGTATACCGGGAAATCCATTGAAACCTTAGGAAACTGACAAATTCGATAACAGTTCACCGCTATTATATTCCTTTCCCGATTTGAGTTTGAATTAATGAACACACACAATCACCAGGTAGCTTCTAAAGGAGTCTCGCCGTAGCCGGACAGAGACTAAACCTCTGAAGCACTCGACATCCATGCTGCCAGAAATATACATCCTATCTGCCTTCATAATATAGATACTGCTCTGCCGGTACTTGTGTGTAGAGTAGCGCCCCAATCAATGCTCTCAACTCCAACAAAGTAGGATTGAAGTGGCTTTCTAGCTGATTTTAGTCAATGACACAAGCAGGGCAACATTATCATCGAACCGAGTAGGCCGCTACAGAGGAGCCATACCTGGTTGAGACACTTACGCAGGGTAACCTAATTACCCCTTTAGTTGCATTGATGAACTGGATAGGTGAGTGGACACTGAGGACGGCGGACTAGCATCTAGAATGCTCTGGCATTTTCTGTCAGCGAAATTGGCAAAAAGTCTCTTGATCTTTACGCTAAAGTTGATTAGACTTCTAAAGGAGTATACTTTTTACGCGTTTTTGGACGTTCGACTGAGTGTTTCTTCAATTGAAGTAGTTAATATGATCTGGAACATCTTTCTTACTTACATACATACATAATTGGTCATTACAATCCTTCAGTCAGGATTACGACCTAGCTTCTCACACCACTAATGTTGTGTGTGTTAATTTTATACATGAGTGGTGGGGCGTACGGTTTAAAGTCGACTCCGAACGACAGATTTTTGAGAAGGTTTTCATGGTAATTTTATTTACTCTCAGAATTTTTGCCAGAAATCTGCTGAGAGGAAATCGCCGAAGAAATACTTTTTGTATTTTTTTTTCGTTGTCTGGCCTGGGGCTCGAACCATGGCTTTACGTCTAGTAAGCCAACACACTACTTACTAGACTACGACGACTTCTTACTTAGCTGGCCGTTAACAATCTGATTATCGTATTTCGGCCTGCTTTTGCAGGAACTGAAAAGGAAAAAACTCTCTTGGTCTTTAGAAAAGAGTCGATAAAAACATCATTTAAAAACAACTAGAACTTTACAGGCCACCCTGTAAAATTTAAGCACACATCCCGATCAAATCAAGACTAAATTTGCTAAACTTTTCCTTTTAAACTCGGCATAATTTTCAGAAGAGCGAGAGTGAGACTGAGTGAGAGTGAGAGTGATAGAATATAAATTAAATGGCCTAAGCATGGATTATTAGTATATGTGTGTATGCATGTGTGTTAGTATGTTTGTGATGTATTTAAACATATAATTTATGTAATTGTATAAGTTTATGCCCGTAGACATACACATGTGTACACAATATTATATTTATTATTGTTGCTGTTGTTGTTGTAGTTGTTGTTTAAGCACATATTGTTTAACAACTACTAATCATTAGTATGAAAACGAGTATAAATATTTATTAAACAAAAACAAAACAAAAATCCAAACAATAGAAATGATAGCAGAAGTGGTAGTGGTAGTATACACGTACTCGCGTATTAGTAATTATACTTTTCCTATGGATGATATAAAGGGTCCGCCAAATAACGTTTTTTTTTGAAAATGCTTTAAAAAAAACTACTGAATATTTTCTCAAATTTCTTTTTTTATTTGAAAGTACAATCCTTCCGGTTAATAATGGAAAATAATTTCATTCAAATGCCTGCCTCGGCTGGCCATACAGTAGCCTACACCAGAAGATGTCGATTTTGGCAAAAAAAATCATCTTTTCAGATGAAGCTCATTTTGATCTTGGCGGGTATGTAAACAAGCAAAATTGTCACATTTGGGGCACAGAAAACCCGCACGCATACATTGAAAAGCCGACGCACCCAAAACGAGTCACTGTTTGGTGCGGATTTTGGTCCAGAGGCATAATTGGGCCATTTTTCTTCGAAAATGAACAAGGAGTGGCCATTACAGTCAATGGCGATCGTTATCGGGCCATGTTGAACGAATTTTTGTTCACAAAAATTGAACAGGAGGATATTGGCAACATTTGGTTTCAACAGGATGGCGCTACGTGCCACGCAGCCGAAGCTACACTCGATGTTTTGCGCGTTGTTTTTGAAGATCGCATTATCAGCCGCAGAGCTGATGTCGTTTGGCCACCTCGGAGCTGCGATTTGACACCGTTGGACTATTATTTGTGAGGTGCCGTCAAAGATAAGTGTTACGCCGACAAGCCAGAGACAATTGACGCTTTAAAGGACAATATTCATGAAGCCATTGGTGAAATACAGCTGCACACAATCGATAATGTGCTTAAAAATTGGACCGATCGTGTGGCTACTGCATAGCCAGCCGAGGCAGCCATTTGAATGAAATTATTTTCCATTATTAACCGGAAGGATTGTACTTTCAAATAAAAAAAGAAATTTGAGAAAATATTCAGTAGTTTTTTTTAAAGCATTTTCAAAAAAAAATTATTTGGCGGAACCTTTTACAAAGGAATTTGCTTTATATGATTAAAACAAGTATTTGTTTCGTTTGTATGAGTGTTTTAACATAGTCTCACATGCACACATATGCTCTACTACTTCCATTATCGACATAAATTTGGTTTTGTTTTTGGCTAAAGGCCGGAAATAGCAAGTACAGATAAGAACCCACACACACAACACACACAGAGAGAGCATGCAACATACTTAAACACTCATAATAATACTCGTGCTCGTACACTTACTTAAACACTCTTTTTCTGTAACACTCCAACTCTCTTTCTCTCTCTCTCTCTTTCTCTCTTTGGCTCTGTATATCAAATAAAACCCCTATTAAATCTGTTATAGAAGGTGATACTTTATGAGGATAGAATACAAAGCGTATGTAAGTGTGTTAGTGTAAATATTTATAGGCCTATAGGTGTGTATGAGTATGTTTGTGTTTGTGTAATTTAATGCTGGCCTATAGAGTATGCACAAAAGACTCAAGATAAAGACTAAAAGTGAGAGCAAGAGCAAGAGCAACAGCATGTGAGTGCGTGAGTGTGACTGAGAATGGGGGTCTGTGTGTGTGTGTGGTATTGTGTGTTTGTTCTCTTTATTATTGTTTAGAAAGATTTGAATACGCTATTCAATCGTTTGAAACATTGCTTGAGCATGGGTGGTTGTATGGTAGAGTGTTTGTTTGCTTAAATAAATGTATGGTGGACGACAACGACACGGACTGTTTGCTTACCAATGAATAATTGTTACAGTTCTTGTATTTATTTACCAGCAAAATACAGCAAGAACTACAGCAAATATTTCCTATTAGGCTGAACAATTAAGTGGAAAAGCCAGTCAAAGTTAAAGTTTTAAGAACCAATAATAATTTCAAGGAATTAAAAATTCCTTTTCAGTAGTTGTGGTTGGATTTGGAGGCCATAATACTCATAAACTAGCAGTGATAACCATCAGCCACAGGCTTTAAAACTATTCTATAGGGTGAGCCATTTAAAAGTTTAAATTCAAAAATGAAATTTATTTTTTTGTTGAACGTTTTTCATTCAGCAGCAGCTTGCCTCACAGTATCTCATTCGATCGGACAAATTTTCGTACACTTCTCCGAGTGTATGGGGTCGTATAACAAAAATGGTATCACGAATGCTGACCCCCAAATGCTCAATTGCCTCTGGTTTGTCGACATAATACTTTTCTTTAACGGCACTCTATAGAAAATAGTCCAACGGTGTCAAATTGCAGCTTCTTGTTGGCCAATTGACATCACAATTTCGACTAATGAAAGGATCATCGAACGTTTGACGCAATAAATCGATTGTGAAGTTGCACCATCCTATTGAAACCAAAGATCGTTCACATCAATACCGTGAAGAGCGGCTACAAAAACAAAAAGATCGTTGATCCAAGTAGCAAAGTGAAAACGAAGCGGATGGTCTATAATCCTACAGTCAGGATTACAACCTAGCTTTTGACACCACTTGTGTTGTGTGTGTAAATTTAATACATCGTTAGCGGGACGTAAAGTGTAAAGTCGACTCCGAACGACAGGATTTTGAGAAAATTTTTCATGGCAATTTTTTTTTCGCTACCAGAGTTTTTATCAGCAATCTGCTGAGAGGAAGTCCCCGAAAGAAATATTTCTTATTTTGTACGAGAAGTCTGACCTGCGGTTTGAACAGTGGCCTCTCATCTAATATGCCACCACATTACTAGGCGTGAAATTATAACACAGTGTAATTATGGATTCTTTTAACATTGTTTGGTCGGCTCTTGATAAGTACAGAATAGGGCAGCAATTGTGGCCAAAGTTACTCAACCTCTAAAGCAGTACGCTCAGTATATTTGTTGGATCCATTACTGTATATTACATTATGAGTACTCATACGAGAGGAACTGGTATAGGACATATGTCAAACAATTTTTGCAGCACTTGTATATACGACGAAGAGGAGTAAACTCTTCTTCACCTATTAAGTACTTGCCGGGCACTACGACGCAGAAGGTGTCTTCTATTTATACGTTCTAAATTCTCTGTTTATAATGGACATTAGGAGTCTAAGTCGTTCCTTCAGAAACTCTGACGTGACCTACAGTTTAACATCGACTCCGTACGACACATTTTTTTTAAATTGTTGAACAGGGGGGTTACTATCTATTGCGATGCGAAAAGAAAATGGTACGTGATTGGTACTATTTATTGCGTTTTCCTATTTTCCTTACGCATCTAATTTTTTCCTTTTGCGTAAGCGATACAGAGTACAAAATTGTGAAATTAAGCCAGTCTAATACATTTTAAAGGTTTTCAAGATAATCCATGAAGTCGCCGTAGTGTAATAGGTAGTGTGTTGGCTTATTAGACGTAAAGATAAGGGTTCGAGCCCCAGGCCAGACATCAAGACAAAATACAAAAATATTTCTTCGGCGACTTCCTCTCAGCAGATTTCTGGCAAAAACTCTGAGTAAATAAAATTGCCATGAAAAACTTTCTCAAAAATCTGTCGTCCGGAGTCGATTTTAAACTGTAGGTCCCACCACTCATGTATAAAATTAACACACACAACATAAGTAGTGTGAGAAACTAGGACGTTGTACAATGGGTCAATTCGACCTCCGGGTCAATTAAGACAAGTACACGTCCTCTAACCTAACCTAATCTAACCTAAGATAATCCATTGCTTTCATAACATTAACGGGCACTGACGATATCGTGGCACACAAAAAAGACTTCGGTTTGGAGGATCCTAAGGAAACTCCTTTATTTAGAAGAGGTCATTAAAAAACGTCTTATTTTTTAAATTTAAAATTTTGGGTCAATGAACACATTTAACCATTTTCCTCTTCTGGACTTCCTTAAGGCCTCGCAAATTCTCAAATCGATGCCAGTGCCCTGCTTGGTTTATTTATTCAAGGCAATGATTCAGTTTTTTCATACATATTTTGTTTTAAGGCCGTTCGTTATGTGCTGTTTATTGTTTATGATGAAAATTAATAAAAAAATAAAAACAATTTTCATAATATTTCATAATCAATTTGCCCTTGTGATAATTTGTTCATGTTTTATAATTTCTTATTATTTCTTAATACCGTTATATAATTTTTAATACAATTTAATACACAAAAAAAATACTGTTTATATGCATAACATTATTAGTGTGTGTGTGTTTCCAAGAAAATCTTTGTGCCATTTTTTCATAAATCTACCATAATCTGGCTTAACAAAATAAATATTTAAAGGTCTTTAGCACAGCATGTTTTATAACACATACAGAGTACCAATAAAATTTATGAAATACACTGTAGGAAAAATACATTAATTTGTGTAGCTATTCTCATATTTCCTCAGTGTACATACAATATATTCATATCAATAAATCCCACGTATTGTTCTATCATCAGGTCATTACAATCCTAGCTAGCACTACTTATGTTGAGTGTGTTAATTTTTATCCATAAGTGGTGGGACCTATAGATTACAGTTTATTCCGAACGACAGATTTTTGAGAAACTTTTTCATGGCAATTTACTCTCAGACTTTTTGTTAGAAAACTAAAGTCGCCAAAGAAATATTTTTTCATATTTTTTTTTTGGAAATGTCTGGACTGGGGTTTGAACCGTGGTCTCACGTCTAATAACCCAACACACTACTTACTAGACTACGGCACTCCTTACATAAAAAGGGTTTCCGTTCTTCTTTGTTTTTGAAGAAATAATGATCCTAGAAGAGGACTAATTTGGAGTCTTGGTCGGAACTTTGAAGTTTTAGAGCATGGGGCTACTGTCTCATCTCACCTCACCTGCAAGCAACTAACAGGTTGGTCTTGTGCTAGACGGTTGTGTAAGAAAAGCAGGCTTGGCGGTAAATATTTGAAAATCTTAGGGCACACAATTAAACAGTAGATGCACAGGCTTCATGCGGATGGATGTTACGGATACAATTTTTACTATCGCGGTAGTTAGTTGCATCAAGCGGTGAGGCAAAAGATTACGGCAACTACAGACTGCTTTTGCTGCCGTGTGGAACGCTTGAGAAACAAAAACATAACACCAAAAAATATCAAATCAGGCGCCTATAAAAATTTAAGTTCTTAGAAGGAAATGTAGATGCAACAGAGCGAATGCATTTGTGGATTGGCGCTCCTTTGGAATTCCTAAGGATAGTGTCGTCCTGGCAGAAATTAATCAACCAACGTTGCCTTTAAATGCGGTTCGCAGAAAAAGCGTAGTTGAAACCTTAGGGAATATGAAATGAAAAGAAAATTTGTTGAGATATTATAAGGCGCTGGCAAAGTTATCCGCAGGAAATGCAATTCTCAAGCTCACGAATTTTTTTCGACAGTTGATAATGGTCGTATTGTTGAAGCTACATCTGTCAAATAAGTTGTCATTTATTTAGTCTGTTTTGCCAAATAAATGTATAATAAAACGACGTGTGTTTGCGAGCCTGCATAAATAATTGGTCATTACAGGACAGGATTACGACCTAGCTTTTCAGACCACTTACGTTGTCTGCGCTAATTTTATACGTGAGTGGCGCGACCTACAGTTTAAAGTCGACTCCCAACGATAGATTTTTGCGAAATTTGCCATGGGAATTTATTTATTTATAATTTATTATTTTCTCTCATAATTTTTGCCAGAAATCTGCTGGAAATCATCGGAAGTCGCCGATGAAATATTTTTTTATATTTCGTTTTGTTGTTGATATCTGACCTGGGTTTGAATCATGGCCTCATGTGTAATAATCCAACGCAGTACCTACTGGACCACGATGACTATACTTCGACGCCTCCGTTCTATAACATTCTAAGTCGAAAGAGTGTATTTTGAGTTATGAGCTCTCAAAGTTTCCACGCCATATACGACCATATGTGCATTCTAAGTAGAGTTTTTCCTATAACTTCGGAACGAATCGGCGCATCTTAACCAAATTTTGACAGTATTTAAGTTAGAGAACGTTGAATTTAAAAATGCAAGAACATTAAAAACGTTCTAAGTACACTTAGAACGTTATAGAATGGAGGCGTCGACTTGGGCCTTGACTTATAAAAAATTCAGCTGACACAAGGATTAAAAGTAAACGAGCATGAGAACGACATGTGTTCGCTGAATGGGAACTGACTCTAAATTTTATGGATAAATCATCTTATGCGCCTATCTGTAGGCCTATCTCTGGATGAATGGATACGTTAATAAATAAAATTGTGGTGTCTGGGGCGATACCAATCCGCCTGAAATCCAAAGGAGTCCAATACATACACCAAACACACAGTTTGGTGTGTATTCATCGGCCCATATTTCATTGCGAACGACTTTAACTAGGCCATTATTGCACTATAATTCTCTGATTACCAACTTTTTTTGGCTTGAATTAGATGATATGGACAACAGCGACATGTTGGCACTTCATGCAACACAGTTTAAGCCACATTGGATATTCAGCACGAGATATATTTGAGTGCGATTTTATCCCCTTAGACTTTATATTGTGAGGTTTTCTTAAGTCACAGTTGTATGCCAATAAGCCACAAACCATAGCTGCTCTCAAAGCTAACATTACTCATGCCATCGGTCAAATTGAGCCTTATTTATAAGCAGACGTCGGCACAAAGAGAACATGATAAAAATGTGAGTGTATTTGTGAGAGGCAAGTACTGATCAAAAAATCATTTCTCATTGATATTAGTGAATCCTACTGTACTATTTCTTTGGGTGTATAATTGAAGACTGAAAGAAAGCGACATGAACATTCTTCTTTAGAAGCTGACAAGCAACTGGATGCACTTTTATGCCCTTTTTAACGAACATTGTTAAAGTTCGTGTCCTATGTGTGTAAAAAGCCGAAGATATTCTTCTCATGGGGGACCTTGGTGCCGACGCCTGTTTAGAAGCCTGAGTTTAGGATAATTGAACATTTCGAATGATAAAGGATTCAAATGGCACACTTTACTTTTCTTAAATTTTAATAGATAGGAAGCGCTTAATGAAAGACCCTATATATATAATTTTTAAAATTTTTTTAAATTAAGTTTGTCTAAAAACTTTTCTCTCCGTGTATGTCTGCATGTCCTTTTGGCAATATTATTCAGTTTTAATTTCATTTTCTCTACATGAATTGTGTTCAAATACATAGAGTGTGAAGGAAAACAGGGAGGGAGAGAGAGAGAGAAAGAGCAAACAAGAATGAATTTTTGTGTAACAAAACATACATATATTTTCACTTTCTTATCCCTGCGTGTGCATCTCTATGCAAGCAGCTGCAGCTGTTTCATTTTTCATTATCCTTAACAAATATATGAAAAAAGAGAAGAAAAAACAATGAAAAAGAAAAATATATTTTCTTTTGCTCATTTTTTGTTATAATTTTGTCCTTAGCATTTGTATTTGTATTTATGTATGTTTTCTTAATGATTTCTTTCCTTTTTTTGTATGATGATTGTTGATTTTGGATTTGGATTCGGATTTAAAATGCAAAGAAGTTGTTTGGTTTGTTGTCTTGAAATTACGAGCATAAATATTTATTAAATGCCATAAATTTATACATTTTCTCTTTCTGTTTAATTGTTTATTTTTTTGTCATTTATACATACATACAGTGGTGGCCTTATAATTAGAAACGACTTAGCAACATGTATGTTTGTTAATTTGTTTTACAGTTTTCACTGTGTACCTGGGACCAAAGGCTTTGTTTGGAGGACGTCTTACATACGTTTTTCCATCAGAATGGGACAAATTAAACTTAGATTCGTCACTCCAGAGAACTCTGTTCCAGAAACATCGTTTCTAATTATAAGACCACCACTGTACATTTATTTTCTTTTAACTAAGATTACTGTTGAGTTTTCATCTTGTATATGTTATTTATTTACTTTTCTGTTATTGTTGTTGTTGTTCAAACATAGAAAATAATTTTTAAAGGAGATAATTCCACTGGGGCGTATATGGAATTTATTTTTTATTTATGACTTTAAGATTGATATAGAAAAATATGATTTAATTTAAACAGACCATATGGTGTAGTTCACATATGTACATACATAATTAGTCATTTCAAACCTTCAGTTAGGATTACGACCTAGCTTCTTGCACCACTTATGTTGTGTGGGTTGATTTTTATACATGAGTGACGGGACGGGACCTACAGTTTGAAGTCGACTCTGAATGCCAGAGAAACTTTTTTATGGTAATTTTATTTTTCTTTCAAAGTCTTTTTCCAGAAACTGCTGATAGCCAAACGTCGAAGAAATATTCTTTTGTTTTTTCGTTTGAATCGTGGCCTCACGTCTAACAAGCCAACCCACTACCTAGTAGATTGCGGCTACTATCATGATGAAGTCAGTTTAGAAATATGCTACGAATAAAATCAAACAATTTTCATTTTGAAATTGGGAAACTGAAGTAGCTCATGGCTTTTATAGGAGTTTTTTGTTTGTTCTTCGTGACATGTCACAATACTAAAAGTACTCAATAAAGTACGTCATTTCACCATGAGTAGTCTAATAAAAGACAAACGCTTGTAAATCATTGAATCTAATTACCAGAATTCGTATTGGGTGAGAGAAAACTGTGATTCCATTGAAAAATTATATACAGCAACATAACTCGCGTTTGTTTCATTGGATATATAAAAGAAACACCAAATTGTCGCCAAAGTAAAGCCAAAGATGGGCTGACTTCCAGAATGTATAAATACAAAGTTTGTATACAGTTCTACTACGGTATATAAATTTTGTATATATATGCAAAGTTACCAAAAAATGCATCAACTATAAATCCGATGCCTGGTTGCTTTTTGACTACGTTAAAAATATACATTGACGACGTTTTGAAATAAAATACATTGTAAACATTTTGTACAGCGGCTTTATGAAACACTATACTTTGTTCAATCACAAAGCAACTAACAATTTGGAAGTCAGTCATGATGTGCTTTTGGTACATTTCTTGAACCGAAGGCATCATTGCATCATGCATTTCTGAAAGAATTATGAAAATCGCATGATTACAGTTTTTTGAACCATATAACGCACAATGGCTTCTAATTTATTAAAAAAATGGAAGAATTGGACTTGGTATTGGTATTCCAAAAAGATGAAGCCACTCTATTTCGTGAACCTGTAGTCGTCGTAGTTTAGTAGGCAGAGTATTGGCTTCACGTCTAATAAGTGAGGCCAAGGTTCAAATGAAATATAAACAAATATTTCTCCGGCGACTTCCTCTTAGCAGATTTCTGTAAAGCAGATGAGGGTAAATAAAATAGCTATGAAAAGTTTTCCAAAAATCTATCGCTCGGAATCGGCTTTAAACTGTAATTCCCGCTGCTTATGGATAACATTAACACACACACAATATAATTGGCGTGGGAAGTTAGGTCGTAATCCTAACTCAAAGAATATAATGACCAATCATGTATGTATGTGTGTAATAGTAAAGACACCCTAGCTGTACTCTTCAAGAAGCACTTCCCTGGCTGTCAATAACGCACTCCAACGTTTCTTGGAGTAAATTCGAACATCACAATTTAGACAAGTAGAAAAAAGTTTGTATACCTACACTGCAAGGACATCATTTCAACAGACTTACAGATGGCCATACACATCCTCTTGCCGTGGTTTTCGTTAATCTTCAGAGCATGCTTTCATTAATCTCATGTGGCTGCAAACTGGCCAATTCAGAATAAGTCAAGTCTTACACAAAGCAGTCCATAGGTTAGGTTAGGTTAGAGGACGTGTACTTGTCAATTAAGACAAGTACAGTACCCGGAGGTCGAATTGACCCATTGTACAACGTCCTAGTTTCTCACACCACTTATGTTGTGTGTGTTAATTTTTTACATGAGTGGTGGGACCAAAGTTTAAAGTCGACTCCGAACGACAGATTTTTATTTATTGAGAAACTTTTCATGGCAATTTTTATTTACTCTCAGAGTTTTTGCCAGAAATCTACTGAGAAAAAGTCGCCGAAAAATACTTTTTGTATTTTGTCTTTGATGCCTGGCCTGGGGCTCGAACCCAGGCTTTTGCGTCTAATAATCCAACACACTACCTACTAGACTACGGCGACTTCAAAGCAGTCCATAATCATTTAGATTTCTGAGGTTAAAATAGTACTGTTGGACTTGTCGATAAAACCTTTAAAATTTGACTTGTTGCGAAAGATCTTTGCACTTTGTTTTCTCCCTTCCTTTCAGGATTATCTTTCTATTTTCTGATTAAATTTTTAATACATGTTATGACAGTTCATATGTGGCCCATTTTTCTCGTTAAATAGTTACTTGCCGTTTTTACTGGCAAGCAGGTTTAATTGTGTTAACCAAATTCAAATAAGGACCAAGTCTATTTTCTGATTACTATTTCTAACAGTTTAAATAACTAAATTGACCTTTTTATTACAGTGTAATAAACTATACGATAATTGTTAAAAAACAAACTGTTATACAAATTATAGGAATTATTTTTGTTTTTATTAATCTTTATATTAAAGACACTGTTATACATTTCAGTTACAAAGTACAAAGTAAACCATAAAAAAATCCTTTATACATCCTTTAAGTTTTACATAAAAAAACTGTTATACTTCTTACATAGAAAACTGTTATACTTCTTATATACCAAACTGTGATATTTTGCAGTATATGTATTAACTCTTATTAAATTTTCTCTTTACATATCCTAAAAGTAAAGTTTTATAACACTTTAGTTTTACTGTTATAATGCGAAATAAAGCTTTTCGAAAAGCTTTTAGGAAGTTTTATTTGTCATACTTACCTTACTTACAAAGTTGTAAAGTCTAAACTCGCCTTAAGAAAGCTTTCGCCTTCAAAGCTTTTTTCTATATTTTAGGCATTGTTATCTAGTGTGGTATGTAAGTTTATAGCTCCGAAAAAATTATGGTCTTATGGTCAATGGAAATTTATTACGATATTCGCTTTGCTTTTTATGCTTTACGTTATTATTTTAGGGCATGCAGAATAACGTTTTAATATGAAGGAGAAATAACGTTTTACGTAAAGCTTTTGCTTTCTCAGGAGAATATTAGTAGTGTATACATAAAGGACTATTTAACAGTTACGTTATAGCCAAGTTATTAGGGAAATAAATATCTCTTGCCACTTGAAAGGCTACTCAATCATTACGGTAAAGAGTCTAAGCGTTTGAAAGCTTTTTCGCTTTTCCTTTTAAATGCCATCCCCGATATATAGTTTCTCTTTTTGTAAATTTTACGATATTCAGTAACTTGTGTGAAATTTCCCCAGATTTTATAACATTTTTAACAGAATCTTTATTCCCCCTTTTCTCCTTTGTATGGAGTTTCAATCACGTAAGGAGTTCTTCGTTATTCAGCCAGGAGTTAATGTAATTTAAAAATGTTGCTTTAAATATTTATCATCTAAGCAAATAATTGGGTAATATTGACGATTTAGGGCTGGAAATATTCAGCAAAAAATTAATTCTTACTCAAGTAGGGGTATGATTCTGAATAATATTCTGTAAATATTTGAGGTCATTAGGCATACGTTATGACTGAATGAAATGAATGGAAATTCTAATTTTCTTTTGCTTCCTTACAACCACAACTGACAAGAAAAAAGGGTAAAAAACCAAATTGTTGTTTCCATCCAGCGAGTTAATAACCAGCCCTCATATCTTTTGTATGTCTTGATTGAGCAGTTTTAGTCTACAAGACACAAATTTTGTATATCCGTCAATCTTTCTCATACGCCCAATGTATACGTTTGATGAATGATTAGTTAGATGTGTTTCCGTCTTAATAAATACGCTTCCAGCTGTAACTATAGGGGTACTTTTATTCCTTTAGAGATTTCACTTCATAAGACGTATTTGCACTTTCCTTTTCTTTTAACTCATAAATTTATGCTTAAAAGGTTACTTGTAAAGGCTCCGCCAAATAACATTTTTTTTGAAAATGCTTTAAAAAACTACTGAATATTTTCTCAAATTTATTTTTTTATTTGAAAGTACAATCCTTCCGGTTAATAATGGAAATTTTCAGATGAAGCTCATTTTGATCTTGGCGGGTATGTAAACAAGCAAAATTGTCGCATTTGGGGCACAGAAAACCCGCACGCATACATTGAAAAGCCGACGTACCCAAACCGAGTCACTGTTTGGTGCGGATTTTGGACCAGAGGCATAATTTTGCCGTTTTTCTTCGAAAATGAGCAAGGAGTGGCCGTTACAGTCAATGGCGATCGTTATCGGGCCATGGTGATCGAATTTTTGTTCACACAAATTGAAGAGAAGGATATTGGCAACATTTGGTTTCAACAGGACGGCGCTACGTGCCACACAGCCGAAGCTACACTCTATGTTTTGCGCCCTGTTTTTGAAGATCGCATTATCAGCCGCAGAGCTGATGTCGCTTGGCCACCTCGGAACTGCGATTTGACACCTTTGGACTATTATTTGTGGGGTGCCGTCAAAGATAAGTGTTACGCCGACAAGCCAGAGACAATTGACGCATTAAAGGACAATATTCGTGAAGCCATTGGTGAAATTCAGCTGCAGACAATCGATAATGTGCTTAAAAATTGGACCGATCGTGTAGGCTACTACATGGCCAGCCGAGGCAGCCATTTGAATGAAATTATTTTCCATTATTAACAGAAAGGATTGTACTTTCAAATAAAAAAAGAAATTTGAGAAAATATTCAGTAGTTTTTTGTTAAAGCATAAGCCATATGTAGAATCAAAGGTTTTAAGGCCCGTTTTGATGGTCTGAAATATCCACCTACCCGGCTTGCTAGGTATTATGTAGTCTCCATGTAGTCTCTTTGATAATGAACCAGTGCTCGTAAGAAATTGTTACAGATTCTGCAGTGAAGCATTTCTAACGTAGTCTGTTACTGAGAATTACTTGCACTAGGTGCCTTACAGTCAAATTTCTGTGGAGCAGAACATTCACATGAAAAGTGGTTTAGCGATTCTACTCTTCCTTATCGAAAATAAGCTTTTAAATGCAGATTGGCTAGTAGATTAGACGTACATGCACGTCTGCAGTATCCAGTAATTATAAGAAATCTCATTGAATTCCTGCTAAGAGAACATACATACATACATAATTGGTCATTACAATCCTTTAGTCAGGAGTACGACCATGCTTCTCGCACCACTTATGTTGTGTGCTTTAATTTTTATACATGAGTGGCATGGCCCACAGTTTAAAGTCGACTCCGAACGACAGATTTTTTGAGAAACTTTTCATTGCAATTTTATTTTACTCTCAGAGTTTTTGCCAGAAATCTGCTGAGAGGAAGTCGCCGAAGAAATAATTCTTCATATTTCGTTTAATTGGAGATGCCTGACCTGAGGTTTGATCTGAGGCCACACGTCTAATAACATACTAGACCGCGGCGACTCCTTCTGCTAAGAGAACATTGGGATTTATCCTCTCACCAGTATAAGCCAAACCATAGTCTTGTAGGTTGAAGTCGCTGTAGTCTAATAGGTATTGTGTTAGCTTATTAGGCGTAAAGCCCGGGTTCGTATCCCTGGTCAGGCATCAATACGAAATATAAAAAAAAAATATTTTTCGTCGACTTCCTCTCAGCAGATTTCTGGCAAAAACTCTGAGAGTAAATAAACCTGCCACGAAAAGTTTCTCAAAAATCTGTCGTACGGAGTCGACGTTGAACTGTAGGTCCCACCACTCACGTATAAAATTAACGCACACAACATAAGTGGTGTGAGAAACTAGGCCGTAATCCTGACTGAAGTGTTGTAATGGCCCACTATGTATATGTATGTATGTGTATAGCCTAGTATGTAGTGTCTTGGGTTATTAGACGAGAGCTTGTGGTTGAATCCCCTGCTCAGCTATCTTGAACAAAACGAGATATGAAAAAAATTCTTTCGACGTCCGCTCAGCAGTCTTTTGGTGAAAACCCTGGTCGTAAATTAAAATTTGTCATGAAAAATTTCTCAATAATGTGTACGTTGTGTATAGTCGTATAACAGTCGGGTACCATTCAAGCATCTAGCTTCTATCAGCTTGGGTATAAATTAGTCTCCGACTGTCTGCACAACGTAACGTAGAACGTAGAACACATCTGTTGGGCTTCGAATGGCCTGTGAATCAGAGGTCAGCATTAAGTATTCAACACAATGAGTAGATTCGAATCATACTTATAATTTCTGATATTTATACGCATTCATACTTATTTTAATGTCATACTCATACTACTCATATTCAAAGTTTGAAATTCTCATGGTACTTATATTTGACAACACGCATGATGTTATTGATTTCGACTATCCATGACTCATCGTATACACAAATCACAAAATAAGTATGATTCACGTACGCACACTACAATACTCACAAGAAGGTTGTGTGTCTTTCTTCTTTCTTTGTAAATGCAATAACAACTAAGACTGTAAATTTTGATGAATGATCGAATCACTCGAATCATTTATAAGTATTTTTCTAAATTTATGAATCTGAATGAGTAGGCGTATGAATCAAACATATTTCGAATGTTATGAGTTTGATGTCAACGTTGTACTCATACTCATTGCAACTTACAAATTAATGTTGTACTGAATACGAATGAATCAGAGTAGTTGGATTTCAATACTGTTGACTCAATCATACTCAAAATTTCATGAGTACTTATGAGTAGCGAAAAAGCGATTCATTGCTGATCTCTGATCCTGACTAAATTGTTGCAATGATCAAATATGTGTCTACGTTGTATATATAACAGTCGGGTACCCGATTCAAGCATCTAGTTTCTATAAATTAGTCTCCGACTGCCTGCACAACGTAGCGTAGAACTGCTGGGCTACGAATGGTCTTTGACTCTCACTATGCATTACGGATAGAATATACTATTTAGCCGTATGTGGTTTAACATATGTGGTTTTCTCTTCATGTAAAAGTTTGCCTTGTCAAATCCTTGTGTTGAGTAAGCAATGTAAAACGGATATAAACCCCGTTCAAGTTTGCAATGAGGGGCGTTTTTGATACGTATAATTTTCAAAAATTCAAAAAAGTTTCCCCATATAATTTATCAAATGAGAAATTATTTTTTAATTTGTTTCTTAAGGAATCCTTTTTCATTTCTTTGCAAACTAATTTTCTTTTATTAATTCCCACTTGGAATTCTCCATTTGCGCGATAATTTTACAATTCAACGAACATTTTCTTTTTACATCAGCTGCATAGAAATATTTTTTTTTTTTTAATTTGTACACGTGATGCGTGTTGCAACAATAAAATTTTTCAAGCAATTTTTCAAAAAAAAAAAAAAAAAACATACCACATCGTATAGAACAGTCCACGACTTTACCCCGTGTCTGAAGGATAAGAAATATTTCTCACCTCGTGTCTGAAAACAAAACCAGCCTGATAATATTAATTTGGTTGGTTGGGGGAAAAAAATTTTCTCAATTAAAAAAAAGTCTCAAAACGAGAATTAAAACAGATTCTGGTGTTCATTGCTTCAAATAATTTACATTCGCAAGATTTTTCCCTCGCTTCCTTTCTTTCCACTTATCCCTTTAGAAGCGTTTTTTTCTTTTTTGTTGGAATCTGTTTGATTTACTATGCTTCCACCGAAGTGAAGGCGTTTTGCCAGCAAGTGGGTCTCAAAAGATTTTCATTAGCAGTAGCAAGTAGTGTAGGAGTAAACGTTTACCTTGCTTTGCTGTTGTGGAAAATTATTCAAATGCTGGGATATAGTTTTTTTTTCTTACTCCTGTTGTTTGGAGGATAATACTTCTTCTTCTGAATTCTGTTTGTTATTTTTTCTCTATTTGTAGCTCATTTGTGCCACCTGGTGTCTTATTGTGAGTACGACTATATTTATATGTATGCATACATACCAAAGCAAATGCGCTTTTTACTTTGCCACATGTGTCCCGTGTGTTTTGAGCGAATTTGAATACTCGTCGTACACTCGTAATGAAATTGTAACAAAACAAAACTGCTGTAAATCATATGGCGTATGTGGTGTTCTCCACTCTTGTATGCAAATGATATTGTTTCAACTCCCACCAGAGTGACTAATTTTTTCGCATCAGTGATTAAAGTTTTCTGCTGTAGCTCAGGCCATTCTTTAAATAAAATTGAAATGGAAAATTAAAAAGAAAAATATTTTCTATATGTTCTTTGAAAGCGATGTAAAATGGATGAGTAATAACCACAGAATGGTCATCGAAATGGGGTCGAGAAGTTCATAAAATTCGCTTTAATGTTTATTGGACAACTGACGAAGGCATACATATTTAGGTCGATAATTGTGACTCTCATATTGTATTTACTTACTTGATAGATACACAATAGTTCCTAACACTGGGTAGCCCCATAGAAGTTTTCCACAAAAGTTTTCTTACCTGAAAGAAAAAGAAAAAAAAGAATTCGTTAAAATTTCGTTAAAAAATCGCCTCTAGAAATTCATTTTGATGTCAATTACTTGCAGAATATTGTTACGTTTTTACTTTTTAAAAACGTTTAAAATATGAGCTCGTAGATTGCTAATAAAATAAAAATAAATCTGTGCGTAGTTTTAATTAAAATTCTTTATTATTCGCACAATTCTGTGAGCCACTGTTCACAACTTGATGTAAACAACAGCAATTGCTTTTCTTTGTTATTCCTCTGTTTACACTCTATGCATAAACAATAACAATTACCAGACAATTGTTCCACAGATCTTTATAACGGTGATCTTCAAACCACGATTACTCTCTTCAAACGTACTGTGTCTTGACACAAGACTGACTGAACCTCAATAACTCACTCGCCTGCTTTGCCTTGACTTTTATATGGCAGGGTAAAAAGTGTGATGAATGTTTTTGAAGGCGAATGTTCGTGGCTGCGCTTTCTCGAGATCTCGATAAATGTAAACATCGTTGTATTATTATTATTGTTTGTGTATATTGTTTATATTAATTGTTGTAGTGTATTTTTGTTGTATTTTTGTTAACTTCTTTACCATTTTTATGCTGGTGTTTGTTGTTGTATTTTTGTTTACTTGTTTACCATTTTAACGTTAAGTGCGAAAGCAAAACACCAGTATCCAGACTCTTCATTTTCATAACAATATCTTAGGCGAATAGCTTGGGAGAGATTTTGTTAAGCTTCTAACGGGCTTAGAAGACACCATTACATATTTATTTACTAGCCATTTTAGACTTTCTGGACTGTCAAATTCGATTAATCTTATCTGTACTACTGGCGATTTTCGATTTATCGTTTTCGTACGCAATTTTTTCTTCATACATACATACATAATTGGCTATTACAAACCTTCAGTCAGGATTACGGCCTAGCTTTTCACACCACTCATGTTAATTTTATACTTGAGTGGCGGGACCTACTGTTTAACGTCTACTCCGAACGACAGATTTTTGAGAAAGTTTTTCATGGCAGGTTTATTTACTCTCAGAGTTTTTGTCCGAAATCTGCCGAAGAAATATTTTTTTTTTCATATTTCGTTTTGATGATGATAAGCGAACACGCTACTTACTAGACTACGGCGACTTCACACTTATGTAGTGTGTGTTAGTTTTATCCATAAGTGACGGAACCTAAAGTTGAACGTCGACTCCAAATGAAAGATTTTTGAGAAACTTTTCATGACAATATTAATTTAGTCCCAGAGTTTTCACCAGACGACTGCTGAGAGCAAGTCACCAAAGAAATTTGTTTCCACTTTTCGTTTTGTTGGAGATGTCTAATCTGGGGTTTAAACCGTGGCCTCGCTTGGAAATAAGCCAATGTCTTATTCAGACCACTCTCATTTGGACGTAACAGTTGAATATCTGAGTCCTGGGAAGGAATTTCCCAGAAAGTTTTGGGAATTATAGAACTTACCTTAATGTTTACCTTAATATGCTGATATGCATATTTTGTAAGATTTTTGGGCATTTAGTTCTAAAGGGCGGAGTGCTATTTTACGTTTTATACATTAACCACAATTATATCTACTTTCTTGTAATGGTGACGTAAAAATGCAAAAATATTGCCTCGTAAACGAATAAAAGTTCCATAAAGTGTAGAAAGAAAAGCGAATAAAATTGCAGCACAGCATTAGAAATGTAATGTAATAATAAAGAAATTGGCATACGATCACAAAAATTCAAACAATCAAAAGAAGTAAACATGAAATAAAGTTATAATGGATCTAAGTCGACTGCGAAGAACCCTATGCTAAGATAAGTAAACTCAAAGAGCAATTGTTCTAATTTGAAATCGTCTCGAAACTGGTCGCGGGACCGTGTTCCTCCGTCCAAAAGCACTTTTTCGAATACAAATCATAATGCTACGAAAATGAAAAATCTAGATTCTGGTGCTTTGCTTTTACATCACTTGACATTAAAATGGTAAACAAACACAAGCATTCAAAAGTGGTAAACGTGTAAACAAAAATACAACAACAAACGCCACCATAATAAAGTGGCAAACAATTAAACAAAAATACAACAACAAACCTTACACCAATAAATGTAAAGAAAATACACAAACAACAATAATGAAACAACGATGTTTACATTTATAGAGATTTCGAGAAGGCGAAGCCACGAACATTCGCCTTCAAGAATATTCGACAAACTGTTTACCCTGCCATATAAATGGCAAGGCAAAGCAAGCGAGTTAGTCTTTAAAGTTTAGTCAGTCTTGTGTGACGACGCATTGCATTTGAAGAGAATAATCGTGGGCTGATTTAATTGATTCTCAGATAACGGCCGATAACTATACTTTTGATACAGTCAAGGAATTGATTTATCTTAGCTCCGCCGTTACCACCAAAAATGATGTCAGTCTGGAGATCAAGCGCAGGAACTCTTTTGCTAACAGGTGCTACTATGGCCTCAATAGGCAATTGAGTAGCAGAGACCTCTCTCGTACGACAAAACTAGTACTCTACAAGACGCTCATCCTAACCGTGCCTCTTTATGGCGCAAAGGCATGGACCCTATTAAGAACCGATGCAGCTGCCTTAAGAGTATTCGAGAGAAAAGTACTGCGTAAGATCTTTGGTCCAGTACGAGTTGGCGATGATTTCCGCATCCGATCCAACTATGAGCAGTATAAGCTTCTCAATGACATAGAAGTTCTGCAGCGTATTAATATCCAGCAGCTGCCCTGGCTCGGCCATGTCGTTCGAATGGAGGAGGATGCTCCGGCGAGACGGGTATTTGATGCGGGGATCTGCGGAAGTCGGCGAAGAGGACGACCTTGTATCTGTTGGAAGGACCAAATCGAGGAAGCCCTGTCATTGATTTGTGTAACCAACTGGCGTAGGCGCGCAAGAAGCGGAGGCGCCTTTAAGAATGTGTTGCGGCAGGCCGATATCCGTTAATCGGGTTCTTATGGCGAATTAAGTAAGTAAGTAATCGTGGGTTGAAGATCTTCGTTACAAACATCTGTCGAATTGTCTAGTAATTGTTATTGTTTATGCAAAGGGTGTAAATAAAGGATTTACAAACTAAGCAATTGTTGTTGCTGACATCAAGTTGTGAACAGTGGCGGACAGAATTGTGCGAATAATAAAGAATTTTAATTAAAACTAAACACAAATTTATTTTTATTTTATTTGCAATCTACGAGTTCATATTTTAAACGTTTTTAAATGATAAAAACGTAACAATAAGTTAATCCTCCTGCAATTCTTAACAATGCTTTGATTGAAGACACTCTTACTACACCGATTTGATTGACTGTCGTCGATCTCAGATCCTTGTATTCTGATTCGTTAATAACCTTGGTTCCTGATCTAAACACTACTGCGGAGAGTTCCAAACAGTGTCTACACAAAGAAAAAAATTATCCTTCCATTGTTGCCAATCTAAATCGTAAAATATTCACGAACCAAGCCCTCTATTATACTTTAGCTATTAAGAGCACCACCACACTTAAAATAAATTTCTAGAACTTAAGCTGGATGTAGGGTATCACTTATATTTTTTAATAAATTACATAATTTAAATGTTTTTCACAAAGAAAAACAATTATCCTTCCATTGTTGCCAATCTAAATCGTAAAATATTCACGAACCGGGCTGTCTACTTTACTTTAGCTATTATGAGCATAACCACACTTACAAAAAATTTCTAGAACTTAAGCTAGGTGTAGGGTATCACTTACATTTTTTAATGACAGCATTTATGATGCAGAGAAAGTGAGAAATTGGCATAGAGTGGGTGGTTGTATAAAAATGGTTAAAATGAGAGCCACTTTAACTACGTTCTAGTCGTTAATGCAATATGCTTGACTGTTAAATCTGTGGCTGTATTAGCAACAGTTAAACAAGGATAACGTATTACATTTATCCTGCCACTAAGAATGTTATGCTCGATTATAATAAAAGAAAAAACAGAGAATGAAAGTCTGGCTAAGAGATTGAGAGCTTGGATATGTGTGCCTCTGTATGCCAGTTAAATCTTAGAAAATAATTTGTTATTGTCATTGTTGTTGTTGTTGTTTTATGCATAAGATTTTATATATTTTTTGTATCGTTTATTATACATGTGTACGGTACTCGTATGTTTTTCAGCATTTTGTCATTCTGATTTCATGACATACAATATTTCCATTTCCTTCTCTCTCTCTCTCTTTCTGTAATTTATATTTTATTTTTCTTCTCTTCTTCTTCTTTTTTTTATTATTTTGTTGGTTTCCACCACATCATCATGATATCTTTATAACATATCACACGGCAGCAGCAGCAACAGCAGCAGTAGTAACATATTGTTGTTGGCGTGTTATGCTGGTTATTTTGGTTATTGGACTCAGTCTGTTACGTGTTTTTCTTTTTCTCTGAAATTCTGTTTTGGTTTGATTCGGGTCGGTTTGATTTGGTTTGATTTGTTTTTGTTTCTGTATTCAGTTTCTGTTACGTTTCTGTTTTTCGGGGTAATATATTAAATATAATCCTTAACGTTTTAATACCACAGAAATTTATGTGTTTTTTTTGTCATACGAATTGCAGCTGTATGTTGCTGTATAAAAATGATATTTTTCATTGGTTTGCCACTGTTGATGATGATGATGATGATTCGTTAAAGCAAACAAATTATGGTCAGGGTAATGATAATACAATAAACATACATACACACACAGAAACCTTTAAACCATAAGGACCTGTCCAAATTGACTTGACGTTTGGTTGTCGTTTTAATTTTATGCGGCTTTAAAAAAACATTTTTTTTAGAAAGCAAATAGAAATTTATGGACTGCCTTTTAACATCTTAAATATGAAGAGGGATATTAACCTTTCAATAACACTTTGGTAGTGATTGCAAGGTAGTATAAAAGGAAAAGAGGAAATAACATTAGGCTGCGTTAGCAGGATTACTCAAGCAGTAAGGGAATGTAAAGTAAAGGTGTAAGCGTTGGGTCTAAACATATGGAAATTCTGAAAAAAATAATAATAATTTTGATGGTGGTATGCTTAAGATGTTAGACCCTAAATTCCCGTTTACATACATACATAATTGGCCATTACAACCCTTCAGTCAGGATTACGGCCTAGCTTTTCACACCACTCATGTTGTGTGCGTTAATTTCCCGTTTATTTAAGAATAATGAATCAATATCTCTGATTATCTAAAAAAAATTTCCATCAACAACGCATATCATAAAAAAAAGTCATCCAGCTCTACTTATTAAGAAGAATAGGACTGCTTGAACAAAGTTCTTCATCACTATACCCAAGACAGCAACCCACACGGTGTTGCTTCTAGCTAGTATGCGGGTTAAATCGCACAACCTCCACTTGAGATGGCCATGTACTCAATATTTTCTGGCCGAATAACCATTGTGGCATGAGCTGTGTGCCATATAGCGCGGTCCAGATGAAATCACATGTCTTTGGTGTAATAATCGATTTATAGCTGATAGTCATGGCTTGGCCAAAGGAATATGAACATTTGACACTGTCTAAAATCCAAACCAAACAATGAATTTTTCGGTATGCATTAGACACTCTTTGATCTGATGAATTGGACCTAAGTCATAATTTGCCCGAACAGAATTTCCAGAATGTTGCTCTATGAACTCCGTGAACAAATTTTTTTTTCAAAGTAAATTTCTTCAATTTGACAGCGTTGTTCTAGCGTTAAACGTTTCACGAAGAATTATGCTAAGCTTTGCTGAACAGATAAGGTGACCCAATTTGACTTTCCTAGCTGTTAAGTCAGAGTTTTTGATGTCTATAGTTTTTATGCAACCGCTTTTTATCCCTTTGTGTAATTATTGTTTATTGTTCAGTAGCGTAGGGCTATTGTACTATACTCAAATTGATGTCACATTTTCAATCTATATATTTGGACACGGATCAACGTTCCCTTGCCTTCGTAATCCTAGACATTGTTTCCATTTCAGTTACCTATCCCATATAACACACAAGTTCGATATTTTGATTTCCTTGTCGAGAAAACAATGGTCGTCTGAATATGTGACCTTTGATTTTTGTTTTATATTAATTCCCCTTGGAAGGTCTTAGCTCAGCGGTAAGGTCAGAGCATCTTCCTCTCTCTCATACATGATAAGTGTACATTCTTCTCGTCAAAAGTTATCGTCCGTATATTAGGCTGCTTAAAGTACTTCATCTCTTAATCATCTTCGGGAGCTATGCGTGGAATATACTTCAGATGTTTTTCTCTTTCCCTTAGAATGCAAATCGATTTAAATGTTGTGTATATTTAAGTACAAGTCGCCGTAGTCTAGTTGGTATTGTGTTGGCTTACTAGACGTCAGACAACTCCATCAAAACGAAAAATGAAGAAATATTTCTACGGCGACTGCCTCCCAACAGATTTCTATAAAAAACTTGACGTAGTCTAGTAGGTATGTCGCTGTAGCCTATTAGGTAGGTAGCCATAGTCTAATAGCTAGTGTGTGGGTACGCCGCCGTAATCTAGTAAGTAGTGTATGGTTATGTCGTTGTAATCTAGTAGGTAGAGCGTGGGTTTATTAGACATGAGCCAACAATTCAAACTCCAAGCCAAGTATTTCAAACGAAACGAAATATGAAAAAAAGCATTTCTTCGGGGACTGTCTCTCACGAGATTTCTGACAGAAACTCTGAGAGTAAATAAAAAATTCCCACGAAAAGTTTCTCAAACATCTGTCGTTCGGAGGCGTCATTAAACTGTCAGTCCCGCCGCTCACGTATAAAGTTAACATACCAATAAATATATAATAACATACGTATAAAGTTAATAATAACCAATTATGTACGTATAGGGTGGGCCATATATTGGTTTAAATTTGAACCACCGGCTATTTCGAATCTAGCAATACTATTCTACCACAAACTGGAGTAGATTATCTACACTGAACGCAATGAATCGATTTATGCTTGAGCAACGTTGGGATTTATTGCGTTAACGAGAAACTGCACGATGATGTCGATTTGGACAAAAAAAAATTTTTTTCGAATGAAGCTTATTTTCATCTTAGTGGGTATAGTAATAAGAAAAATTGCTGTATTTGGGACTCAGAAAACCCACACGTGGTCTTACAGAAGCTAATGCACCCATTACGAGTGACTGTTTTGTGGGGCTTGTGGAGCATAGTCATCATTGGTCCATTCTTTGAGAATATGGACGGAGCAACCATTACGGTCAATGGAGACACCTATCGCATCATGATAACCGATTTTTTTTACCCGCTCTTCATGGTATTGATGTGAACAATATTTGGTTTCAACAGGATGGTGCAACTTGTCATACATCTCATGCCACAATCGATTTATTGCGTCAAACGTTTGATGGCCGTTTAATTAGCCATGAAGCTGCTATTTGACACCGTTAGACTATTTTCTGTGGGGCGCCATTAAAGAAGAAAGTTATGCCGACAAACCATAGGTAATTGTGCACTTCAAGGCCAACATTCGTGATGTCATTGCTGAGATGCGACCCCTAGCACTCGAAAAAGTGCACGAAAATTGGTCCTATCAAATGAGGTACTGTGCGGCCAGCCACGGCAGCCATATGAATGAAATAGTATTCCACTTCTAACCGCATCAATTGTACTCCACAACAAAAAAATAAATTTGGTCAAATTTCAAGCCGTTTTTTGTTTCATTGCATTTTTAGTTTTAGACTTTTAAATGGTCTACCCTATATGTACGTATGTATGTCTGTATATAGACACTGTTAACCAGTTGGTTTGTTTTACGAACTGTACTAGGATGTACTATCTCCTAAGCATTAGTCGAGCATTAAAAGAGCGATGGTAACTGTGATAGGTAATAATAAAAATTTATTCACTCATAACCTTTTCAATCTGGCCACGTATATTATGTCCTACTTTATAAATCTTTATTTGTAAAATTTGTAAAAAATACATTTCTTTTGTTGTTTTTTCTTCTTTCTTTAAAAGCTCATTGACATTTACAATGGCATTATGATGAATGAACAAAGAATGAAGGAATAAAAAAATAAAATAAAATAAAATGAAGAATGAATGCATTTTAACCATTTTATTTTTATCATTTTAATATTTTATTTTTTATTATTTTTGTATATAAATTTTTATGGTTTATTGGAGAAAGAGTTTCCATTACCACAATGTATATGTACATATGTCTGTGTGATCCACCAGAACATTATTAGCAGAAAAGGATCATAAAAGGACCCATCATATACACGCCATATATATAAAGTCTGGTCTGTTGTTTTAACAAAAATTTCACTGAACCTGTATGTAAGATACGTATGTCTGGCCCAACCACATGATGTGTGATGTGGTGGCATATTTATAACTTCATATGGATGTGTGTGTGTGTTTGAGTACTTGAATTTTCTTTTAAATATTTTTATGATTATAGGACGTTAATAAAGTCATATAAATCCTCCAACAATTTCATATTGTCTTCAATAGCCAACCCAACCAAACAGCCAGCCAACCCAACCCCATCCAGGCCATGTTAAAAAATATGTTGAGCTTTCGAAAACTCATCTCAAATATTTATGAGTGTAACCAGAGGTTATTGATGGCATAGAAAGCAACAAAAAAGCATCACAAATCAACAGCAAAAAACCATATTGAGTTTCTTCTTAATATTGTTATTATTGTTATTGTATTTATTTCAGGATTTTTATTACGTATTTGCATTGAATTTATGCCACATGATGACATACACACATACACTCTCATGTTTGTTTAAAAATATTGCCGAGTAAATCAAAAGATTAGCGTTTATACGAGTATACATATGTATGTGTAGAGTGTATAAAATAAAGCACAGACTGTCAGTAAGAACAAGTGAGAAAGAGTGAGAGAGAGAGTTCAGTAAAAGGAGTGAGTATCTTATAAGATTTGCGTATGATTGACTACATGGGGCCATTTAGTAATAAAAATGAAAATATATTCCTTAAAAACGTATAAATGTGGGGGGAGGGTGGGTAAAAAGCATTGGGGGCAGGGGTACTAATAATAATAATTTTTCAAGAGATTTCTGGTTTTTCCTAATGGCCTCCAATTCTTAGAAAATTTTATGGAGTTAGTGCTGCTAGGCAAGATATTTAAGTACAAAAGGAAATTGAAATTTGACTGCTATTTTCAAAGTGACACACACATACTTACATACATACATACATACATACATACATACATACATACATACATACATACATACATACATACATACATACATGCATACATACATACATACATACATACATACATACATACATACATACACACATACATACATACATGCATACATACATACAAACATACATACATACACACATACATACATACATACATACATACATACATACATACATGCATACATACATACATACATACATACATACATACATACATACATACATACATACATACATACATAGATACATACATACATACATACATATTTGGTCATTACAACTCTTCAGTCAGGATTACGATCTAGTTTCTCACACCACTTAGGTTGTGTGTGTGTGTTACCTTTATACATAAGTAGCGCGGGACCCACAGTTTAAAGTCGACTTCAAACGACAGATTTTTGGGAAACTATTCATGGCAATTTTTATTTACTCTCAGAGTTTTTGCCAGAAATCTGCTGAGAGGAAGTCGCCGAAGAAATACTTTTTGTATTTTGTTTTGATGTCTGGCCTGGGGCTCGAACCCTGGCTTTACATCTAATAAGCCAACACACTACCTACTAGACTACGGCGACTTGAAGTAGTTTTCGAACGATTTTTCGAACAGTATCTCGTTTGAAGTCACCGTTGTCTAGTAGGCAGTGTGTTGGCTTATTAGACGTTGGGCCACGGTTCATATCCCAGGTCAGACAATGCAATGCCGTCCCAATATTTGCCTCGGGATTGGTTGCAGCGGACAATACTTTTGAAGTAATTTTCGATGACTTTTTCGGACAGTATTTCGGTTGAAGTCGCCGTTGTCTAGTACCAACACACTACTGGCTTATTAGACGTGAGACCACGGTTCATATCCCAGGTCAGACGTCTTCAACAAAACGAAATAGCAAAAAAAATTTCTTCAACGACTGCCTGGCAGCAGATTTCTTGCAAAACCTGTGAAAGTAAATAAAAATTGCCATGAAATGTTTCTCAAAAAATCCATCGTTCGGAGGCGGCTTAAAACTGCTGGTACTGCCACTTATGGATATGATTAGCACACACAACATATGTAAGTGTTGTTATAGGGTGGTAAATTTAGAAGCAATAAAACAAAAACGATTTGAAATTTTGTCAGAACTGGAGTATTATTTATTCTATATGGCTGCCTCGACTGGCCTCATGGTACCTCATTCGATCGAACCAATTTTCGTGCACTTTTTCAAGTGTATAGCATCGTATCTCGGCAATGGCAACACGAATTTTGGCCTTGAAATGCTCAATTGACTCTGGTTTCTCAGCATAACAATTTTATTCAATGACGTCCCATACAAAATAGTCCAACGGTGTCAAATCGCAGTTTCTCGTCGGCCAATTGTCATCATCATTTCGACTAATTAAACGGCCATCAAACGTTTGATGCAATAAATCGATTGTGGTATGAGATGTGTGGCAAGTTTGCACCATCCTGTTGAAAACAAATATCGTTCACAACATTACTATGAAGCACGGGTACAAAAAAATTGGTTATTATGGCGCGATAGGTGTCTCAATTGACCGTGATGGTTGCGCCGTCCTCACTTTCAAGGAATTATGGGCCAATGATGTCTTCGCTCCACAGGCCGTACCAAAGAGTCAATCGTAATGGGTGCATTGGCTTCTGTAAGACCTCGTGTGGGTATTCTGAGCCCAAAATACAATTTTGCATATTAACGTATACATGTAGTTTCTCCTTCGCCCAATAAATTCCAACATTGCTCAAGCGTAAATCGATTCATTATACTATGTTCAGATATGCACTTTTATTGAGTCAAATATTCGGTTTATTGAGTACAATATTATTTTAAGTGTTCAGACATAATAATATACGCAGTTCATCTGCTTATTCAATATTCATTTGATAGCTGGTAAACAAAACAGCTGGTTGTTTTTATTTTGTTTTTTCATTTTTTTTTTGTTTTTTTTTGTTCGCTGTTAATATTTGAGTTGTCAAATATCAATAGAAAGTGTTCGGATAATTGTAATATGCGCACTGAACATACACTCAGCCACAATAGTATACATACGGATAACAAATTTCAGAAATTTTTTAACTAATCCGTTTTCATTGAAAATCTTTGTAATTGTCTGACAACTTTCCTCGATTCTAAGACGGTCTTGGTTAAAAAATTTCTGAAATTTGTTAACTGTGCAGTGAACATCAGGCCCACAAAAGGGCCCGTTTTCGTTGAAAATATTTATAATTGTCTGACATCTTTCTTCGATTTTAAGACGGTCTTTTGCATTGGTTCAGAAATTTGTGAAATTTGTAAATCGGAGGCATACCTTTGTGGGCCTGTGCAGGGCCCAGTTCATTTCAATTTCAAAAAAATTTTAACCAATGCAAAAGACCGTCTTAACATCAAGGAAACTATAAAGATTTTCAACGAAAACGGATTAATTAAAAAAATTTCTGAAATTTTTTAACCGTATATATAATTTAGTAACTGTGTGTACTTATGACAGTGTTGCATTTTAGGTTTTACTTAATATTATAACAATTTGCGTATTTATTGCGCAATAATTAATTGAAACTTTATATGAAATATTGAGCTCAATAATGGCGTTTATTGTGATTTACGCAATAAAGTTGCATGTCTGAACACTGTATTACGTTCAGTGGAGATAATATACAGAATTTTGTGACAGAATATAATGACATCATTATTGACAGATTCGAAATATTCGATGATTCAAATTTGAACCGATAGATGGCTCGCCCGATAGAAGCTAGGTCGTAGTCCTGTGTAAAGGGTTGTAATGACCAATTCTGTATGAATGAAATAATGGGATATCGGATTTTAAAACCTTCATTCGTAGTACTACAGAAGTTGAATGTGTGCGAATACACCAATTCTTTGCTACGGAATATGCCTCATGAATATAGATGTCGCCGTAGTCTAGTAGGTAGTATATTGCCTTATTAGACGTAAAGCCAGGGTTCGAGCCCCAGGCCAGACATCAAAACAAAATACAAAAAGTATTTCTTCGGCGACTTCCTCTCAGCAGATTTCTGGCAAAAACCCTGAGCGTCATTAAAAATTGCCATGAAAAATTTCTCAAAAATCTATCATTCGGAGTCGACTTTAAACTGTAGGTCCCGCCACTCATGTACAAAATTAATACACACAACATAAGTGGTGTGAGAAATTAGGTCGCAATCCTGACTGAAGGGTTGTAATCACCAATTATGTATGTATGTATGTATGTCATAAATAAAAACTTTGTTTACACTTGTTATGTGAGCACCATTACCATCCAGTGAGAGAAAACCATGTTTACTAATACGTTTTTCTTTTGCAAGGTCACTTCAACAACATTTCTCTGCCACTCTTTCGGTAAGCCCTTCGAATATATCGAATTTTTTTTGTTTTTTTGAATTTTTTTTCAAAATTAAAAGTTCAATTTATTATCCTTTATACCCACCCTCTACCCTCTACTCTATTATGCTCATACAAATTATTTATTTTTCTCTGTGTTAACCCTGGTACCCTTTTTTTTCTTGTTTTTGTTCTGTGCTAAGCCAAAAGAGAAATATTTAAACCAATAATTTTGAATGTTTATTGCGGCAACATTTGGTGGCTTAATACACTTTGAAAAAAGAAAAAAACGCTCTTCTGAAGGGGAAAACAAATATTCATGGAACTTATTCGACAAATTCAATAAAAAAAACAAAAACAAAAACAAAATTTGTTTAAAAGAATTATTTATGATTAAGCACTTTTCTTTCTCTCTCTCTCTCTTTCTCCCTTTTTTCTGTTGGTTGGTCTGTCTCTCTCTCTCCCTCTCTCTTTGGTGTAATAAAATCATTTCATCTTTATTAAAAAATCATTTTTGTTGCTGCTTGCCAGAGAGAGAGTGTGTGCTTGTGGGACTCAAAGAAAAATCACAGTAAAATCCCCTTTTGAAATCACTGAGTGATTCATTTGAATTTCCCTACTGTGTAACAGCAACTACAAGCTCCTAATAAGTAGCATGAGGGGTTCTCTAGTAAGGCAAAGATTCCCTTTGCTTTTCCAGCTCGTTGTGTGTTTCTTTGGGTTGTAATATGAATAAGTATTGGAGTTAAGACTTTATTAATTTCAGTATATTTTATAAATTGAATACGATGTGTACGTATGTGTGTGTGTTTGACTCTAAAATATTTACTTGGAAAATACTTCTCTCTTTTGCCAATAAGCAACAGCTGTGACCAACAAATTTTCTGTGACAATGCGAATTTTTTTTATCGTTCAATCGAAACAAAATTTTTATTTTTGGAAATCCAAATTTTTCTACGCGCTTATGAGTATGAGTACATCGAGGATGATGATGAGAAGTGGAAAATTATCAAGAAGTGCTACACAATGACTGGGTTTTTCATTTCAGTTTTCATTCTCAGTGATTTGAAATATTTATTTAGAAACAAAAAAAAATAAATAAATTGTTTCATTGCCTTTCATTTGGCAACCAAAATTGTTGGTTATTTTAAAACAATTTTAATACAAATAAATTTCGTGGTCTTCTCTAGAATGACCGACTGATTTAAAAGTTGAAGACAATATTGTAGAACAAGTGGATCAGTTCTATTCTTCTATAGGCTCAGTTTTCTTAACCATATGGGCCATCAACTGAACTTGTCTGTGAACGGTAAACTACTTAGCTCTGTGGTTAATAGAGATTTAGGAATTGTAGCTAAGAGTAACGCCTAAACTGTAAGCTCAAGGCAGAATGTTCAGATAACATAGTCGTCTGGATCGTTGGTTGATGGTAAATAGTTTGACATCGTGAAAATTTGACCATCGAAAACGAAGAAAACGGGCTCGTTTGCTGTATGGAAATCTAAGTAGAAATATCCAAAGTTTTCTTAGAAAATTTCCATCATGTTAAGTAAAATTTCCAGACACCTTAAGCAAAGCTGCTGTTTAAATCCTAACGAAGTCTTTCGCAATGCCTATGAAAAGAAAAACCATCAGGCATTTGACTGTCACTCGAAAAACCTATGGTGTTTGTTCTGAAGCGCAGGCCACACATATTAAAGGTGTTATACCGATTCCGTTTCTGCACCCATGATGACAGCTTCTGCAATAATCCTGTTGGTACTCCAATCTTGTCAGGGAAACCATTTATGGGACAGTGTCTCGATTCGTTCTCTTGTGGAACTCAAGTAGTTCCTTGATTTTTCTACTGTTCACAACCTATGTTTTGTTGAGCTCTATGCTGCTTTTTCCAATTTGAAAAAGTATTACTGAAGGGGCGTATATATCTATTCTTCTATTGTCTTCTCCTCAGACATTTGCGATCCCTTTCGTTTCGCTTTTTCGTTCCCCTCTATGGCACAGCGGCCCCAATCGGGAGTTGTGTTGCCATATATGGTGCAGATTTGACTCTCTTTGATTTGACGGTGGGATACCAGCGATTTGATTTCTGCTCTACTGTCCACACATACTATCAAGTTCAAAGGAGGTAGGTGCCCGGTTTCAATCGTAGGGGCAGACATCTGCGATCCCTTTCACGCCATTTCGTCTACTTTTTCGTTTCCCTCTATGCCACAGTCTCCCGAAACCCCTTAGAGGCGGGTGTCGTATTGACGAATACGGTGTAGAGACCATGTTAGACCTGACGCCCTTTGATTTGAGGAGGTAGGATCCCAGCGCTGTGATTTCTACTCGACTGTCCCCACATATAACCAAGTTCAGACGAGGTAGGTCCCTGGTTTCAATCGTACGTGCAGTTTGACGGATAGATTTTAAAAACTTTTCATGGAAATTTTATTTATTTCGTGAGTTTTTGCCAGTAAACTGTTGAGAGGAAGTCGCCTAAAGAAATATTTTTTCTTCTTATTTCGCTTTGTTCAACATGTCTGAGCAGGGGTTTGAACCACGAGCTCTGGTCTAATAAGCCAACCACTACCTAACACACAACGACGACTTCACATAAAATCTTGTTGAATACTGACAAAGACCAAAGGAAAACCATTGATATTTTAGGGTCGTAGCCCTAAGGCGACTAAGGGTGTCATTATGGGACCCTCCATTAGATAAAATCTGTACCGATAGGGGTAGTAGATAATAATGGATTCAAAGCATGTGGTGACAACAACGGAACGATGGAGCACTTTTATGTTATTACCCACCATTCGAGATATTTTAGGGAAGACAATAGCATCAGACGTAACTGAAAAGTGAACTTATGAAGTTAAGGAAGGTATACTGCATGAATGCTGCCACCATAACCATGTAGTCAAAACTATACATCTAACAACTCCATTTTAAGAAATTCTTTCTTTATTTTCAAGCAGATTTTCAAAGAATAATTCTGTATCGTTTTTTAATTCATCGACAAATATTTCTGTTTCGTTTATGTGAGGCACTAAATCCAATCATCCCTCATTTCATAGATATTTCTTGCATACTCTTGAAACTATAAGAAACTGACCGAATTTATAAGAAAAAAAGAAAAAAAAAATACCATGAAGGGTTATAATTTCTTCTTTTTATTAAAAAAATAAAATTCATTTCTTTCTTTATCTAACACGAGATAACTTGATTATGAAAATTTGCTTTTGCTTTTAAATTAATACGAAATAATATTTCTTTTCTTTTCTTCATCTTTTCTTTTCGGTTTCATCTCCGAAAATTCAATTTATTGCATTAGAAGATGAGAAATAGCTGAGAAAATTAAATTTGAAGCTCAAAAAAAGGAGACTAATGCAACATGGTGACACTTTCAAATTTCCTTAAACATTTTATAAAAAGACTTGAAGGCGCTGTATAATATGATTGATTAATGATGGATTAGAGACCGAAGGTTCAAAACTGTGGTCAGAATGAGTAACTCCTTAAATAGCCATAAAGTAGCCGCGAACTGGATCTCTGAATTGTTGAAAAATCTTTTTTTTTTAAGTTCTGGAAAGAATCTCTAGCCATACCTGGCCAAAGTTAAAAATATTCTCCAATTACCTCACTCTCTTTTATTACTTATTTACTTAATTGATCTTTACAACCCTTTAGTCAGGATTACAACCTAGTTTCTCATATCACTAACATTGTGTGTGTTAATTTTATCCATGAGTGCCGGGCCTTACAGTTTAATGTCAACGAAATTTTATTTTACTCTCAGAGTTTTTGCCAGAAATCTGCCGAAAAGAATTTGCAGAAATTTTTTTTTTATATTTCGTTTACTTTCGTCTGAGCTGGGGTTTGAATAATGGGATTTCGTCTAGTAAGCCTACACAGCAACTTAAATACTCCTTTACATTTTCACAAAATAGTCAGGATAATAAAATATGATTGGGATAAAGTAAAAGGCCAAAACAGAAAGGTCGAAAGGTCATGTCCATCATCTGTCAGTTGATGACTTCTGTCAAAAAATCTTTAGTATTTGCCGGCCACTGATAGCAAACTACCATGTGATTGTTGGAGCAAATGAAAAAAGTGGGAAAAGGTTAAAATAAAACCATGAAATAGGTTACGAATTCCTCTTTTTTCTGCAATTATTCTTCGGATTTCAGCCTAGAGAATACTGGGAGGAAGCAATTCTTAATGAAATTTAAAATTTTTTAAACATTTTTCAATTTCCTCCTCAAATCAATATCTCTCAAACACAAACCAAATGACGTAGTTTATTCAAAATTTGGAAGATCTGGGCATAGCGGAAAACGTGCCACTAAGGGAACTGATTCGTTTTTTCGCTACTCATAAGTACTCATGAAATTTTGAGTATGAGTGAGTGAATCATACTTATTTTGTGATTCGTGTATACGATGAGTCATAGAGAGTTGAAATCAATAACATCATGCGTATTGTTAAGTACGAGTACCAAAAGTAATTCAAACTTTGAGTATGAGTAGTATGAGTATGACATTAAAATAAGTATGAATGCCTATAAGTATCAGAAATTATAAGTATGATTCGAATCTACTCATCGTTTTGAATACTCATTGCTGACCTCTGGTTCGAACCCATTACTAACGAATCATGACAAGGGGCTTACCTTGCACAATGGGCCATAACTGAACTTGTCTGTGAATGGCAAGCTACCAGCTGACCTAACCCAACCTAACCTAACTCTTTGGTTGATAGATATTTAAGAATTGTAAACGAGAGTAAAAGAGGTACAAGAATTCACCGTAGTCTAGTGGGTAGTGTGTTGACTTAATCAACGTGAGGTCAAACCCTCTGGTCAGACATTAAAACGAAATATGAAAAAATATTTCTTCGGCGATTTCCTCTCAGCAGATTGTGTTAAAAACTTGAGAGTAAATAAAAAATTTCCATGAAAAGTTTCTCAATAATCTGTCCTTCGGAATCGACTATAAACTGTAGGTCCCGCCACTGAGAGTATCACCTAAACTATAAGCTCAAGGGAGGACGTTTAGACAACGTAGTCGTGTGGGTGGAAGGTGAATATTTTGACGTTGTGAACCTTTGACCATTGAAAACGAAGAAAATGGATTCGTCTGTTGTATGAAAACCTACATATCGTTGGTCTCATGTTGAAAGGCCCTAACTCACACTTTTTTCGAAATTGATTTTTTCTGTGATTCCAATGTATTTGTGTTAAATGCATTGACGCCAACGATATATGGATGCCTACATATACGAAGTAGTCTTACACAGACAGATAAACACTTTGGCTGAGGTTAAGAGACAAAGTCGTGTTATAAACTGAATTTTATGCTAACTGGGGTGAATGTTTGTAGCGTACCTTGGGTTTAAAGTTAATCTAAAATTAATTTTAATTGCCTGGAGATAATTTATAATAAAAAAGTCTTCTATTTACCTAGAGGAGTGTTAGTTTTTGCCTTTTTTTATTTGTTATTTGAAATCAAAATTATTTCAAATGAAATTTTATTTTTTCAATATCATATCACTTGCAGTCTGTGTTATTTTAGCCATTTTTAAAACAAATTCTATTTGAGCCAATATTTTTTTAAGTTAACATATAAAAAAATATTCGTCGTCTTTTTTTTAGAAAAACAAAAACATGGGTTTTGTTGCTACAATAGGATTAATTTTAATTAAAAAATAAAATTTCTGTGTGTTATAACTCGTCTTTTCATACGTTTTTAATAACGTTTCCTATTTTTTTCCTGTTGTTTTTAATTAATTTTTTTCACTTTTTTTTCGCAGATAAAAACTTTGTGACCATCATCGACGTCAGCAGCGCCCATATAAAATATAGAAATTGAATTGGGTTTTTGGCTGAACCAAAGGCAAAGGCGAGCAGCATTTGAAAAAACAAAACCAACAAACGTGAGTTATTTTAGTTTAAGGTTTACTTTAGTGCAGCTTAATAAAAAAACAAAAACCGAAAAAAATAACACTTGTAAGCGTATATCAGCAGGTAGAACCGTATGGGCGTGGTTTTGTGTGTGCTCAGCTTTTTATAGACCGTTTTTATGCCACTCCAAACGCTTCGGTATTATTAATATCGTCCATCCAGGCATTTGTTTTTATTACGAGACCAAAATTTCTACACAATATTTCAAATATAAATACATACGTATTCCTATACAAAGGATTTTAATAAAGACTTCCTGTATCATAAAGTGTTTGTGTGAGTGTTATCAATACCGAGGTAATATTTTTACAACTCATGGGATTATTATTGTAACGGTAAAAGGGCAATAGTTTTGCTTGTATATTTGGTCAAAACGGGAGAGTTAAAAAAACTGATGTACTACAAGTGCATTGCATTTAAACTGTAACTAAAATTGATGTGTGCATCAAAGACACAGTGATTGAAGGAGGATGTATAAAAAAATATTTCACATCTCCTACATATAAACATACATACATATATTGTAGCGGTATGCAGCTCTCTTATGAACTAAAATATTTGTTTTTAGGGAACAAAGACAACCAATATTCCTGCCAGTCATCCACTCATGTAGGACAGCACCTTTCCATATTTTCAAACGTAGTCGTCATAGTCTGGTAGATCCTGCGTTGGCTTATTAAACGTAAGTCCACGGTTCAAACCCCAAGTTAGACATCTCTAACTAAAGGAAATACGAAGAAATATTTCTTCGGCAACTTCCTCTCAACAGATTTCTGGCACAAACTCTGCGAGTAAATAAAAATTGCCATGAAAAGTTTCTCATAAATCTGTCGTTCGAAGTCGACTTTAAACCGTAGGTCCCGCCACTCATGTATACAATTAACACACACTGACTAAATGGTTGTAAGGACCAATTATTTATGTATGTTTGTCTGTGTATCTGTACGTTTCCATATTGGCTACCTTTATGTGATTATTCGTTAGATATGACTGTTTATTTGAAACAATAGCTCCGAACGTTAGCGTAGGGCATTCTACACTCCCTAAGCTTCTGCTCTCAGCATCTGGTGTGACTTCTAGCCTCTAGGTTAATTAGGCTAGGTTAGGTTAGGAAATGTTCGGTTATCGTGAAGCTTGCCGTTCACAGGCAAATTCACTCGGTGGCCCATATGGCCCATTGTGTTACACAGGCCCCCTTGTCATTATTCGTTACTAATGGGTTTGAACCACTCTGAGCTCTGGATGAAACCAGCCAGTTCCCTTAGTGGCACATTCGCCACCATGCCCAGACGTTCTGTCACCAAAAAACCGATCACGTCTGTTCTAAAGTGTAGGGCTCTCACATATAAGGTGTTGTATTAATTCCGTTTCCAAGATTCTAATAGCACGTCTAAATACATCAAGGCCTATTGAATATCGACTATCCGCTTCTGATCTGATGAAAGTCCTGCTTAAGGGCAAGCTCTATCTAAGTTTTTGCTGGAATCTATGTTTAAATTTTTTTGGAATGACTGAAAGTAGTCCTAAACAAATACAAATGGTGATTGGAAACGTCTGTCCTTAAAGATAATGTCTAATCAAGAAACCAATCACTATTATACTCGAGATGTCCTAATTGCCAGATGTGGTGTGGTGAAGTACGTAATGTATTAGACTAAAACACCCTAGAAATCCTGATTTATATACCGAAATACATGGTAAAAGTCTTTAATTCACCATCGATCATTTGTAAACAGTCCTCCTGGTCCTCCCAGAAATCATTGCATTCACAACGAACATCATGTGCAGACCATATATTGTGATATTTTGAGAGAGACGAGGACACAATCAGGAGAGAGTTCCTCAGTAGCATACACATGAATTAAGAGCAGATCTTGCAGCACCAACAGGAGTTTTTAGTCCCATGTTGAAACTCGATGCTAGCTTCCAAGTGAAAGGCTTCGAAACATGTGATGAATTCAACATGGATCTGACAGACAGATTGCCATTCGAGCACTCGATTCTAATCGGTTAGGTAAGCAAAATAATGTTACTCTCTGCTGGCTTCCAGGACACATAGAGTTCTTGGTAGTGAACAAGGAAAGGAACTTACGAGTTACAGACATTTCACGCCATTGTAGGGGTCAGAACCCCTCTGTGGAGTGGGGGAAAGGTTTGCTCAACGAAAGGAAAAATAAAGAGAGACAAAGACTTTTCTCAAGCCTAGTGGGTTTGAGTAAAGCAAAACTTTTGTTAAAAAATTCGAATAAGAAGGTATCTGAATCATGTATTAGACTAGCCAGGAATAAGATGAGGTCGGTCTTTTGTTTGTACACTTTAGACGTGGAGAATACTTACTTCCTTTTTAGGTTCCGTTACGATGAGAACCAATCATCAAAACACATTCTTCAAAGATGTGCGGCATTAATGCATCCCAGAAGAAAACATCGGCCTGGGTATCGTTTGCTAGAGTGGGGACTGTCACTGTTAAAACCTAACGGCATTCTGAAGTTTGTCAGGACAAAAGACTTGGAGGAGACATTACAGATATATTCTATAATGTTGGAGGAGAGTACAATAGACCGCATGGTTGCAGTACTCATGCACCTCTTCAAGACAATAATAAACGCAGGGCATTGTTTGTGTTAATTATCACTAACTAGCCTTTGGATAGTCAGTTACAGTAGGGCACAAAACTGCTGAATGTATGGGTGAACTTCTCTCATCGGAATGTTGTTAACAATGTGTTCGAGTATCACTTAACCATCTTCACTTCGAAAATATATGTGAGTGGCAGCCCACAACGGAATACTTTATAGGCCATTGCCTGAGGTATCACTTGAACAGAACTTTTATCTCTGAGACCAACTTCTACCAAGAGTTCTGCATTTATCCAGAGGTGCTACTAACTTTGGGTCTTTGTCGTGCTTTCACATGAGTTCCAAAGCACAACACAACACGAATGGTGCTTGAGTTCCTTCAAAACTGGACTTCCCACAATAGCTTTTTTGGTTGCAGCACTTTCTAGTCACTTATTATTTAATAGCACCTCCTAGACTAGCCTCATCATATATCATATCCTTTCACCCTCCAATTATTTCAGCACGACATGCAGTCAAACAAATCTGTTGCCCTTTATTTGTTTCAGGATGAGGCAAACAAATATTTGTGTAAGAAACCTTTTATAGAAGAATTATTTGATTATTATCCTCCTGATTGAGTATCGTTATCAAGAAACAAAAGAAAAAATCTTCAAAATTTTTAAAGAAAAATTCTTTCCTAACCAAACTTTCTCCTTGAAGTCCAAACTCTTTTATATTTGTGTTGCACCATTAGTATGCCGAACTGCAGCAACAATTTAAAGCAGGCATAAACAAATTTGTGGTTTTCCACATACAAGTAGTTGTGTCCTGATTTTTCTTTAGGCCGCAACTGTTGTTTGTTTGTTTTCTTTCGAAGAAACAAAAAAGTGCAAAGTTTGTTTATTTTGTTCGTTCTAAAGACATACACTCACTCCCATCCCTGGTTGACCGTATGACAGTGTTGCAATTTTGTGACTGATAAGAGGTGGATGACAATGTAATGTTGTAAGTAATTTGTGCTTAACAATACAACAGGTTTGTTATTCTAACAAGGGACAGGACATGTTGCATGAATGAGCACTTACACATGTCAAGATTTTCCTTTAAGGCAAAAAAAAAGAGCAACAGCAACAACAATAACAAATTAACATAAGTTACTGTCCTGGAACAGTTTTTGTTTGCTTCTGTATTAAGCTGAAATTAATGGCTAGGTTTTCTTTTTTAAATATTTGCCTGTGTGGTAAGAGACAAAAGAAAAATTCGACCCAATTAAGCTATGGTCAATAATATTTTTACGAAAATGAAAAATCTAGATACTGGTGCTTTACTTTTACATCGCTTAACAGTAAAATCGTAAACAAAATCTACAAAAACAAAACAAAGCAGTAAACAAACCTGTTTACAAATTATCGTACTGCTTAATATAACAACAAACACCAGCATAAAAAAATGGTTAACAAGTAAACAAAAATCTACAAACAACACTACAAGAATAAATCTAAACAACACACACAAGCAACACTACAATAATAAATATAAACAACAAAGTTTACATTTATAGAGATTTCGTGAAGGCGAAGTCACGATCTTTCGCCCTCAAGAACATTCATCAGACTGTTTACCCTGCCCTACAAAAGGCAAGGCAAAGCACAGGCGAGTGAATAACTGAAGTTCAGTCTTGTGTAAGGGCGCGGTGCATTTGAAGAGAGTAATCGTGGTTTGAAGATCTCCATTACAAAGATCAGTCGAATAATTGTATAGCAATTGTTATTGTTTATGCAAAGGGTATAAACAGAGGAATAACAAAGAAAAGTAATTGTTGTTGTTTACATCAAGTTGTGAACAGTGGCAGGCAGCATTGTGCGAATAATAAAGAGTTTTAATTAAAACTAAACACACATTTATTTGCAATCATCGAGCTCATATTTTAAACCTTTCTAAAAGGTAAAAACGTAACAAAATCTGTTAAGTTAACTTTAAGTCCTATCATTTCAAGAATTTAATAAATTAAATGACATCATGGCTTTTTGCAAAACAAAACATCAGCAATCAACGTGTTTTACTTTAAATTCACAAGTTCGATGTCAACACCTCCTCCCCGCCACTGCAGATACTGTGCCTTTGCAAACCCTTTTTTGTTACTTTTTGCCTCCATCATGCCAATAAAAGGTCAACAATTAATTTCTTGCATTTAACTCGGGGTTTTATTTTAATTTTTCAATTACTTGAACATATTTTAACAGGACGTTGTAAAGAGCATTATAAACTTCAAACTGTTATTTTTTAAATTTTTTACCTTTTTCTTTAGTTTTTGAATTTTTCCCCCATTTTTAATGACTTTGACTAATCACCTTAACGTAAAATTATAAAAGGGTTGACTATATTCGCAAAAGAAGAGACATAACGGACTAAGCAATGCCCTACATTACTAACGTATTCTGATGAAAATAATAATGCAGCACAGCTGGCTTATCAATTGAGCGTATAGACTCTACCCGAATGCAGGATTCAAAAGCTCGATAGTTTGATACTGAGAGATTCTAATTCTTAGACGTCAACATCTTTGACATGCACATAGAAATCGGAGTCTGTCTGATTCTTTTGCTGTGAGTACCGCGCGATTAGCACATTTTAAGATCGTCCACAATCACCCTACCAAGAGCACTGTTCGTAAAACTAAACAGTTGATGAAATGAAAGATCACCCGCCGCTAACCGTAATAGTGAGTATGAGAATACAAGGTAGTTGATTCCGCGTTGCTCACAACATTTCGGCCTTTCGCAGACCAGTAGCGGACGATTATAGCATTGCGACATGGATATGCACCCGTATAAAATGTAATTGATCCATAAACTGAAGCAGTGGCACAATCATCCAGAGTGTCAGTGAATTCTCGACTTTGGAAATACATCTGGGGATCTGTAAGCTTATAACTGACAGTGCGGTTATCGATCGGAAACGAGCGGAATGCTAAAAATCTGGCCAATGCTTGATGGATGCTTAAACTCCCAAAGAAGCACGCTCAGTTGTTGTGTGGTTGTCGGGGTCATGATGAGGTGTTGCATTAGGGGCAGGCATGCAAGGCGCATTAGTCCAGAACACCATGCAAATGATTTCTGCAGAGATGATAGATGCTGCAGAGGTTAGAAAGAGAATACAACTTTTCTTCACTTACTAGGGCCATGCCCAGTATTGTATCAAAGGAAAATGATAGATGGATGATATAGAGGCCTTGTCAGGAATCAGAAGCTTCGAATGGAAAAACTTTGGTTTCACAATGAACCCTATGTGGCCTAAGTGTGCCCATCTGACCACCTTGTGTTGGACTGTCTACCTACTTATGAACTTATGAAAGCTAAGCATCCGTAGGCAGCGATGTGTGCTCCTTAAATGACCTCTGGAGTCGTTGACAACTGACCCTAATTATCATAGAAAAATCATTTTAAGGGATGAGGTGCATTTCTGAATGAATATCTAATTTAAGACGATATCCATGCCCATCCAATGCACGGTCACTTTGACTTATGAATTTTGTGATGGGCGCCTGCTTGAGAACACATTCACTAGGCTATCACTGCCAACAGAAATGAGTACCAACTTCTTTTCGCCCGAACTGCATTGTCATAACACCAACAACATATGGTTTGAACATTACAGCGTTACGCTTCATACACTTCATACCGCATTGGAAAAGTGGCTATTTGGTGGAGATTTTGGATTGATAGTGTCATCAGTAGTCCTCAAAGCCAAGGGAATCTATGCCAAATTCATCCCGGTTTAGGCGCTACAGTGTGAAGTCGCAGTAGTCTTGTCTTATTAGACGTAAGGCCACGGTTCAAAACCCAGGTCGAAATAGGAAACGAAATATGAAAAAATATTTCTTCGGTGATGGCGACTGGCTCTCAGTAGATTTCTGGCAAAAACTCTGAATGTAAAAATTAAATTGCCACGAAACGTTTCTCAAAAATCTGTCGTTCGGTGTCGACTTTAAACTGCAGGTTCCGCCACTCATGTATAAAATTAACAAACATAACATAAGTGGTGCGATAAACTAGGTCGTAATCCTGATTGAAGGGTTGTAATGACCAATTATGTATGTATGTACTTATTTCGTTCGCAACAACCCTTATCTCTGGATTTTCTACAATTTGTGGGCCCACTTAGCCATGTAGTAAGTTCCCCGTATAAGGTGTTGTATCATATTACAGATCGTTCTTCAAGTCTTTCATCGTAAGAGGAAGTCCTCCCTAAAGAACTCTCACGTGTCTTATAAAATGTAAACACATTCTAGCCTAAAATACTGTTATGCGAACAAAAGTAATTTAAATGGAAATCAGTAAACAAGATTAGTAGACAACAACAAAATACACACATCGTACGGTAAACTCAGGTTTCGAAAATTACGAGAAGAGAAGTGTATTCAAGTGTCTCATATCCTTAATGTGTAAACACTTGTAATTACTCTGTGCTGTGTGTGTAATACTATTGAGAATTCTTTAGTTTATTTCTCCTTTAAAAATCCGTTATTTTTTCCATATCCTCCTGTAATGGAGCGCCTTTTATGTTGTATTCCTTTGACTAACTTTTCATGCCACTTCTGTGTGCGTAGCTCATTGATGAAAGATAAAAAGCAATCGTTGTTATTATAAAAAAATTAAAAATAACAATAACAACAATAATAATAATAAAAAGCGGTAAAAATTATAAAAACAACAACAACAACAACTCAAATGTTTTTTGCTTAGAACAGCGTAAAATATTTCTCGAACGAAAAGCAGTAGAGAGAAACATTAAAGGAAGATTGAAAAACGAAAAATAAATAAACAATCTACGCAAAAAACGTAAGCCATTCTCTTCTCTATGCTATGTATGTAAGCATGTATATACTGTGTAGCAATTTTAGTGTAAACGTAAGTGAGTGGCATGGCTAAAGGAAAGCGGTGAATAGGAAAAATAGCGAAAAAAACGCGTTCAAAAACGGGGTGCAAAAATAAATTCAATTAACTTGATTCGCCACTTAAGCTTTTAATAATAACAACTTAAGTACTTACGTTCGTAAATTTTTTCTCTACTTTTTTGCCTCTCTAAAGGAAAAAGTTATTAGAAAGGGTCCAGTTTGTTTGCTGGTAGAGCTGCTAGTAGCTCCTGCAACTACAGCTCATAATTCAGGCAGCGTAAGGAAAATAAAAAGTAAGTTGGGGGGGGGAGGGGGAATGTAGAGAGTAATGGCTAGAGAAAAAGGACATTAACAATATCCTGCTTAAGGAATTCTTAAGTAAACATTTGTCTTCTTTGGGAAAGAAGCAGCAAAATACCTCCTCCAAGTTGTAGTGCTCCAGCCGTATAGCAAATATTAAGAAAATCTTGAGAAAATGACTGTAAAAATCAAGTTTCTTCAAATTTGTTGTATGTATTGTTTCCTGTTTTCTTTTATTGTCGTATTTATAATTTTTTTCTCCCCGTTATAGTTTCCCTTTATCCATTAAATTATCATAAAATGATAAAATTATCATTAAATGTTACTTTTCCTATACCCTCCATCTGACCACCCTTTTCCTTATAAGCTGCATCAGCTTTTTATACTCCTGTTGGCGTGCCACTAATGCCTGCAAAATAAAATAAAGGGTGTTGCTATTAGAGCAACGTGCCTGCCACATAAGAACAAAAAAAAAAAACGGAAAAAAAGAACACAAGAAAACGGTTCCAGCTGTTGATGTGTTAATGATGTTGAACATGCACAAATAAATGAAAGTTTTTTCTGTTTTTTTTTTGGCTTAAAATTGTTGAAAAATAAGAAACAAAAAGGGAAGTCAGTGAGTTTCGCATGTGCCAAGTACTAACAAAAAAGGGTTGATTTCTTGCTGTTCATTTAATTCTCCTTTAATTGTTGACTAAACCATCGTCACTAGAAAATATACGCTGGTATGCTTGAGTTTTGATAAGACTTAAATATTGACTTATTTATTGTCAGATGCTCTCTCCTAAGCAGTTTAACCGAATCAAAAGTTAATTTGATTCAATGTGACCTTTTCCAGTTTTTCTGGCAAGATATGGATTTCAACTTTCCAACTGTGGTTACTCGTGTTCAGAAAACTAATGCCTTCCTGTGTATATAAAGCAAGCAGCTGAAGTTGATAAAATCAGCAACAAGAATAAGTCGTATTTTTTCTGGGTAATGTATGACAATTACCCTATATCACCCTTCCGTTGTTAAAGCTTAGTCCTCTGAATGCATCTCTTAAGAGCCATCTCTTTAAACAAAATCAGGCCAAGTTCACTTTTGAAATGAGGGTCATTAATCTATGTAATATAGATCATGATTTTGTTTCTTCTTATTGAAATGGAGATCTGCCGCTAAGCAATATTCGCTTTTCATTCTTATCGGCATATTCAGTGCGTGAGAGATACTTTTCCTCTTATAATTTTTTCTCAATATCCAACGGAATCGTTGCTGCAGATGTCTGTTGTTTGCTGCGTATTTGTAATTTCAATTTTTAAAAGAAAGGATTTTTGTTTCCCTGTTTAGCAATGTCTTGGATTAAAATCAGTATACCTCCCAGTATACCTTACGATATTACCAATGTTTCTTGACTGCATCAAGCGGTTCTTCGTCGATTCCAACTACCATCGGCTTACCATTGCTCTCTTCTTAATTTGCAGCATGTGTATGCTCATTTTTGGCATTCAATACATCTAGAGCAGTGGTGCTCAAACACATACTATCATAGTTTTGGTTGTGTTGGTAAAGCAGCGGAGAACAAAATTCAACTTAATTTTTGAGAATCGTACACTGGGAAAATAAAAAAAATAAAAAAATTGGTTTATTGTGTGGCGTACATGCACATAATGAGCTTATGTATGTATGTATGTATTGATGAATATATTGATGTATGTGTGTGTATGCATGTATTGATGAATATATTGATGTATGTATGTATGTATTGATGAATATATTGATGCATTGATGAATATATTGATGTATGTATTGATGAATATATTGATGTATGTATGCATCAATACGTCTGTCGTCAAATTCAAAAAGAAATTTCCGTCATCGAATGGACGGCACTGCTTTGCTAAAGCCAAAGCAACTATGTATATATGATGCCTTTTTAAAAGGCAACGACAATTTATCGTTCTTATATGGTAAATGATTGTAATTTGGTACGTCCGTTTCGTCAACCATGAATTTAAAAAAATTCTGCATTTAATTGCAATAATTTTAAAGTCCTATTATTCCCTTTAATGTTGTCGAAAAATCCATGGCTAGCCTTGTAATGTCTTTTTATATAAAAAAAAAGATTTACGACATAAATAGCGATAACACACAATACATTGTGCATTACCATCCATATTCTCTATAAAAAAGAAATCATATTCCCAATTTCCATCAAAAATTTTGCTGCGTGTATTTGCAAAAAACAAAAAATCATTCAGAAAAGTTGCGTAGCGAGGTCTTGCCTCATCAAGTGCTAAACATCAACTGAATTGATTTTGTTCTCTGAGTTCAACACAAAACAACAAACAAAGCAACAAACACACGATCATTATAAGAAACCACACAAGTAAGCTTATAGTGTACGTGTATCAACGCAGCGTCAGCAGAATTTTCTTTGCCTATCACATGTGATAGGAAATTTGGATTTTGAGCATCACTGATCTAGAGTATGCTACGTTTTCTGCACCCTGCTTCTAAGGAGGAAGAAACTCATTTTAATACCACAATCAATTCTACTCGCTACCAGACATTCCTCATTATGACAAGAACAAGGACACTAAGACATGATATGAAAGAAGTCTCTGTAGCCTATTCAGTAAGAAAGAAATCATTGCCAAAACCTATATCAAAAGGATAGTAGCCCGTAAGAATTGCTATTGTGTGATGCATAGCCATGCGTTTTAATGACGGAAGTGTGTAAGTCCTCTTCTTCTGCATACATGGCCAGCAGAGTATAGCAATATTGCTGATTACGAAGTTAACTCTCGAAAACGAAATACCTGTGTCCTGTAACATGTCAGAGATTGTTAGAATCGTACCGTGTCTGGCTACCCCATTAGCAATGCAATTTTCAAAAATACGCCTATGCCCCGGAGTCCCAATAAGAATTACTATTGATTGATTTGAAATTTCCCTAAAAAATCCGGCTGTATGTACAAGAACAGACGTTGAAACTAATTTCATTACGGACTTAATCCTAGTCTGGCTGTCAGAATAAATTAAAAGATTTTCAGAGAAAGCGACCACAAAGCCTAGCGCCATTTTTAACATTGGCATGTGACCTCTGACTGGAAAATACTGCAGTGGTTTGACAGCATGTAAGAAAGTTTAGTATCACTTATCTTTGAGTGCTCATTGTAAATCTCAAGGTTCCCATTAGAAAATTAGCAAATTTTCTCCATTCAGTCGTACAGAAAATAGATTCCTTTTCTAGGGTAGCCCTTACTAATATCTCAATTTCCTCAATGAGGAAATCCTATACTCTTGTAGAAACGATTGGTGGGCCAGTGACCTATGAACCTGTGATATTTAAACTCTACTTTCATACACTTTAAGCATACACTCGAATGCTTGTAAAGTCTTTTAGGATTGCCTTAGGACATTAAGTGCTAAAAGGTCAGCGTATTTTTAGCACCGTCATACATACATACATACATACATACGTACATTAAACATTACTACCATTTAGTCAGGATTACGACCTAACTTGTCACGCCACTTATTTTGTGTGTTTATTTTATTCAGTTTAAAGTCGACACCGAACGACAGATTTTTTGAGAAACTATTCATGGCAATTTTATTTTCTCTAAGAGTTTTTGCCAGAAATCTGCTGAGATACAGTTGGTAAAGAAATATTTTTTCATAGTTCGTTTTATGGGAGATGTCTGACCTGAGGTTTGAACCAAGACCTCACATCTAATAAGCAAACATACTATCTACTAGATTACGGTGACTTAAAGGAAATCCTATTGTATTGCATCTCTAAAGAGAGGGTCTAAAGCTTGTGAAGTATTTTGGGAATGAGGACAAGACGCGTTAAAAGGTCAGCCTATTAAAGCGCCATCATGCTGCCAGGGAAAGTGAGCTCATATTGTATGTTCTGCCTGCCTTGTCTGCATGGCAGAAGACTACAGTCACAAATTGCATTTAATATTGGATGTAAAGAACTGGGAATTTCTTTTCTTTTCTTATTTTTTAATTTTTTTCAATATTTTTTTTTTAATATTTTTTTGAATTTTTTTTTCATATTTTTTTATTATGAGAATCCTTAAAGTTTCCTTTTAAGGCAAAGCTGTTATATTTTTGTAAATCAATTTAATTTAATCAATCTGGTATCTCAATATTTTATTAAGATACATTGATTTTTAAAAAATTTAAAAAAAAATTCGATTTTTAAGTTTTCTTTTATCTTCTGCCATACAAATTACTTTCAATTTATCTCTTATCAATTGTATCTTTTATTAAAATTCCCTTTTTTTTCCAAGTTTACCTTTACAATTTACTCTTAAATTCCTTTAAAATTTATTCATATTTTATGGGGACTTCTTTTCTTCTTTGTTTTTGAAATTCATTTTTACGAAAAGCCAGAAATATACTATGTGGCCCTGGTCCCTTAAGTAAAGGTCAACAGATTTACTTAATCACTTAAAATTCATTTTTTTTCTTCTTCTCTGGCTTTATTATTCTTGGCAATTCCTATAGTTGCTGGCAAGTAAAACAAATTGATTATATTGGAAAACCATTTGGGGAAAAACTAATATGTTCGTATCATATCTGGCTGTATGCTTTTCTATCGAACGTACCATTAGAATTTATGCATAAATTGTATCCTTTTTTTCCTTAGAAAATCTCTACCACTTGCTGAAAGTAATTGTTATCCTTATATGTACTACCACTACTACTACTATTGGCTGATGTTTTCCTTTTTCTTTCTCCTTTCTGTTCTTTCTTTAGCCTTAAGTTTTTAAAGATATGGGGATACAATTGAAAGTGCTTGGTTTTGGTTGCATTGTGTATACGTAAATGAGAGTTCGATGGCATATTTTTTCAATTTGTAAAATTTTTATTATTTTTTTTAAATAAATTGGCTTCTCTATCGCCATTTCATTCTCTCGGAACCTTTTCCTTTTTTTTGATTACTTTCCATTTAGTAAAGCCATCTTTCATTGATGATTCCATTGTACCGTATCTTGTATAATCTCTATATCCTTAAAGTATGCTACAAAGTATATTGTATTACGCCTTATAGTTATGCTTTAAAAAATATTGAACATGGTCAGTTAGTTTGTTCCCGAAATCAGTGTTAATGATAACAGGGTTGGATTAGAATACTCAACACAAAAATTTGAGATATTTATATACAAATAATTGTAGATCCTTCGCTATTGTGTTCGCTACAGAAAAACTTCTAACTTCACTTTTTACCTCTTTCGATCGGACCAATTTTCGTGCACTTTTTCGAAAAATGCTCAATTGTCTCTAGTTTGTAGGCATAAAACTTTTCTTTAACGTCGCCTTACAGTAAATAGTCGAACGGTGTAAAATCTTGGCGGCCAGTCGACATCAGCATTTCATCAAATTAAACGGCCATCAAACGTTTGACGCAATAAATCGATTGGCAAGTTGCAGAATTCTGTTGAAACTAAATATCGTCCACATCAACACAATGAAGAGCGGGTAGAAAACAATTGGTTATCATGGTGCGATAAGTGTCTCCATTGATCGTAATGATTGCGTCGTCCTCATTTTCAAAGAAATATGGGTTCATGATGCCTCCGCTTTACAAGCCGTACACAAGCAGTCACTCGTAGTGCGTGCATTAGCTTCTGTAAGACCACGTGTGGATTTTCTGAGCCCCAAATAAAACAATTTTGCTTATTAACGAATCGACCAAGATGAAAATGAGCTTCATTCGAAAATATGATCTGCTTTGGCAAAATCGATATCATCGTGCAGGTTCCCGTTGGCCCATCTAACGAAGCGAAAACGAAGCGCATGGTCATGCGGCTTTTACTCTTGAACCAATCGGACTTTGTAAGACGTTATAACGGGACCTTCTAGCAAAATCAGACATAAACTGGCGCGTGAAATGTTCAATTCATGAGAACGATGACAAGTTGATGTTGATGGATTCTCATGCACATTCTCAGCCCCATCTTCGATATTTTCGGATGTATGCACTGTACGAGCATGCTCACTTCTTGGCGCATCAACAATGAAACCAGTTTCATGCACTTTAGCCATTAACTTGCGGGCACTGTTGGTCCTTCTCTGTGATCAAATTTGGTATGACATTTGCGTACAATTCCAGACCAATTGTCTGTGTTTTGGGAATAAATTTCCAATAAATCCCACCGTTGCTCAGGCGTAAATCGATTCATTACGTGTGGTGGTGATATAATGAATTTTGTGACAGAATAGAATAGACATAAGTATTGCCAGATTCGAAATAGCCGATGTTTCAAATTTAAACCAATAGATTACCCACCGGATACAATATATTGTATAATTTCTAAATCCTTAAAGTATGCTACACAATATATTACGCCTTAGAGGTATGCTTTAAAAAAGTTATGTTAAAAACAAAAAAATAAGATGGTCATTTAGTTTGAGTTGCAAAAATCTCGTATTCCTTAAGCAGGTTGAAAGTCACTTGAGCACACCACAGATAAGCGTAGTCTCTGCTCTAACCGAATTCCCCCAACCAATCGCCGAAGTTGGTCAGTGTAATCGTATTCCTTGCTTCACTAGAATTTATCTTCATAAATGCGGGCTTGTGTAACGGTACTGTTTCCACAATTCAAATCAGGATTACCCCTCTATTCTATTGCTAATCTGCAGCGTAGATCAAGTAAAAATATATCCACTTTATGAACCATCGTATGAGGATGTATATCATGGTGTCTAAAGCAGAAAAAGCCTGGGAATGAGGGAATGAAACCTTAAGCCACCCTGAAACGGAACACAGTATCTTAATATCTTGTAAGCGAGTAAATTAATGTAGTTTTTAAAGTCAAAATAATTTTTATAGGAGTGCTTACCTGCCGTAAAATAATATCAAATCTTTGCATATCTGGTGTGTATATTAAGAGCTGCCGTTGTTTTTGTTGTTGCAAGCAAAAGTAGCAGTAGTAGCATGTACAACATTTTTGATATTAATCTCTGTCAGATGAAGTTTATGTGTAATTTACTCATATATTTCAGAAAATACCCAATAAGCCAAACAATATAAGTTTTGTTTATTTCTTTTGAAAACTACTTTACAAAATAATTTCTCAACCAAGACTTCCTTTTGAAATGAAAAACCATATACAACGGGGAAAATATGCAGTGCTAGAAGCAAATAAATGAAGATGGAAGGGGTGGGAAATCATAATTCAGGCCATAAACCTTTTGGAAAATTGACAGCGTACACTCAAAACTATCCTACTACCCGTCCATGGTTGTGGAAAGTGTACCTTCCGTAACAGTAAGTGTATTACGCTTTAGGAGTTTCTCTTCTTTGAATTGTCTGAATTTTTCGCTCCAGATACTGGTAATTATTTCTATCATCATAAATACGATGCGCAAAATTTAGTTTATATGGGCTGTAGATTCACATGGAAGGTGCCTTTCCAATATTGCAAGCGTTCCTGTGGGAGATTCTAAGTAAAATGGGGACATGATGCTTTCTATGCTAATATTCACTGCTAAAATTTATAACCCGATGGTTGACGTGTATGAAGATAGATTTTAAAACTATACCCTGGACACAAACCAAGTCACTTAGCAGAACTGTGTTATGTTAGTAAAAGAATTATGTAGTCCAGGGTAATAGATTTTAAAATCAATCTTCACACTGATCGATAGCTATAGGCCGAGACTCATGTCTACAGTCTACAGCCTACAGCTTTCTGATCCCTTGTATGATAATGATATTTCCACTCATATTTTTCAAATTTGTCGTTAGGTTTACGCAAAGCAGGGTTTAGAATGCTGTAGTCGCCATAGTCTATTAAATATTGTGTTTTCTTATTAGAGAAGGGTCAAGAATAAAACAAAATTTAAAACAAATGCTTCTTTTGATAGTTTCCCTCCACAGACTTCAGGCACAAATTGCTATGAAAAGTTTCTCAAGTCTGTCATGCGGAGTCAACGTTGAGAAGCTAGGTTGTAGTCCTTGCTAAGGGTTGTAATGGCCAATTAAGTGAGTAATTAATCAAAAGTGTAGAATGGTGGTATATTGAGATGGAAACTAGAGTTGAAATAGACTTTTATATCAATCGATTTACCAGTAAATTACCTTTAGATTGGGGGCTGATTGTAGTCAAGGGATTTGTGATTTATATCGAGGATATGGTAAAAACAAAACACTCAAAATACATACACGCAATTACAGAATTTTAGGACGACGCCAATTCACATGAAATCCAAGAGATTGAATGCATCCCGAAAAACTCACTGTTTGATGTGGATTATGGACTGGCATTGACATCGGTTAATACTTTTATGAGAACGACATTAACCCGGCGGTCACTGTTAACGCCAAGCATTATTGGTTAGTGATTACCCACTTATTTTACCTAAACTTAAATAACCTTGTCTCTAATAACATGTGGTTCCCACAGGAAGACGTTATTTGTCACACATCTTATGCTACATGGGATATTCCACACGATAGATTTGACCATGTCCATGCTCATCTCAGGTGGAGAATGTGAATGCGAAATTTTACCCCATTAGACTATTTCTAGATTTCGACATTACGGATAAGCTCCACACAGAAGTTATTTCGGATATTTAATCTGTCCCAACACCCACACCGGATTACATCACATAATTGGTCATTACAACCCTTTAGTCAGGATTACGACTCTCATAGCACTCACGTTGTGTGTGTTAATTTTATACATGTGTAGGGAACTGCAGTTTAATGTCGACTTCGAACTACAGATTTTTCTTTTTTGTGGCTTTTTCATGGCAATTTTATTTACTCTTGGCCAGAAATCTGCTGAGAGGCAGTTCCTATAGAAATTTTTTTTCATATTTTCCTTTTGATGTTTGACGTGGGGTTTGTACCGAGGCCTTACGTCTAATAACTCAATACACTACCTACTAGACTACAACGACAATATATATTATCCGTAAACCCGTGAATTTCGGAGATAACCAACTGCTACCATGTTTTCCATATGATTTTTTTTCTTTTTTGCGTTGGTACTGGCGTTCCAGATTATTTGTTTTTGTTTTACTTTTGATTGTTCCCTTCATGGAATTGTTGGTCACACAATATCTTCTCCATTTTCTTAAATTTTTTACTCTGCTTTTAAATTAAGTTTTTTTTCCTGCTAAGCAGGTGTGTAGTCTGCTGTAACAAGTTCGAGAATGATAGGGTTGCCATATGTTAGTACATAGAAGCAAGGCCATTTAGGATGACGTATTTTAGTTGTCATGTTGGACATAGTAGCGAGAACCTAAGCTCAATTAAACGTGGGCTTTATGATTGGTGCTGTTGTTGATATTATTCTCTCACTCTCTCTCTCTCTCTCTCTCTCTCTCTCTCTCTGGGGGGTCAAAGGAGAACTGATGCCACACAATTTTTAAAATTCGATAATCATGATGAAAATGTGAAATGGCGCGCATTCAAGCCTTGATTGTATAGGTTTTGTTGGAGATGTCTGACCAGGGGTTTGAAGCGAGGATTTGTCTCTCATAGAAAAACACACTACCTAGTAGATTACGAGGACTTCCACCCACATCAGATTGTCAGTTTCAACTGGAGGACGAAATTTTCCGTGATCTAATGCAATAGTTTACGCTCTCTTATGATCACAAAATACCATTACCTTTGACCATCATCCACAGAGACCGTTTAGGTATCATTTTTGCGTGTATTTATGATGTCGGCCTATTGGGTAATTTTATTTTTGAGTGTATATGTGCGTATATGTTTACCATGTTGCCGGAATATTTATGTGTGTTGTAATTTATTTTTAAGTATGCATATATGGTAGGTAGTAGCCAGAGCTAAAGCCAGTATATTATCAAATATTATTATTATTATTATTCCTGTTAGTTTAACAAATATTTTCGAAAACATGGAAATAGAAAAGTAAAGCAACAATAACACAACAGTGAAACAACATACAACAACAACAAGAACAGCAACAGCAACAGTAAAGAGAAAAGAAAAACCCCCAAAAAACAAACGACTAGAATGTATGGATATTTGTTTTAATATTCTAAAATTTGTTGATCAAAATCAAACAACCATACATGCATGCATGCATGCATGCATATACTTACTCACCTAAAATACACAAGTACTTAAGGTACATACATACAGTACATTATAAATACACTTATACTTACACACTTCAAAAATATCCTTTTTGAATATCATCTGTAACTTCCTTTCGACTTTAGCTTGTCTCAGCTTTGGATTGTAGTTGATGTTGTATCTACAGCAACTACACAATACATGTATTCTGTTAACTCTACTACTAGTAATGTTGCTGTTGCTTTTGCTTGAATGTTTATTTTGGTCTTAATGTTGTATCATCATGTTGTTGATTCTTCTTCGGCTTCGGCATCTACTGCTACAGCTTCTTCGTCTACTTTGTGTTCTTAGTAATGTTATCATATTGCTATTGTAGTTGTTGTTCTGTTTCTTCTTCTTCTTCGTCTTCCTGCACTTTGCTTTTAGTTTTGTGTCTCTCCTGTAAATATTGTTGTTGAAAATTCAAAATCTTTTTTTTTAAAATGAAACTGTTTTCATAGAGCTTCTTTGGTCCTTCCACACACACACATGTCCACATAAATTTCTCATCATTATTATTATTTTCAATAAACTCCTCATCATCAGCATCATCGTCATGGCCATCATCTTGGTCATCCTTGTCCGTAACATTTTCTTTTCGATGTTGTTTGTCTATTGTCTTGTGACCATATTTTGCTTTAAAACTTATGATTGTTGTTTTGTTAAAGGATTTTCATGTTATTTGTATTTAATACTCATGTTGTTGTTGTTGTTGCTGCTGTTAGAGTAGTCATTGTTGATTTTATATTTAAACATCTTTACCGAATAGTAGTAGTAGTAGTCTCATGTATTTGTTAAATAAAAAGTTCCTGTAATTATTGTTGAAATAGTTGTAAATCATGTCTAAGACAAAGAGAAAAAGAGAGAGAGAGAAAGGTTTAAAAGTATTGCCTACTTTAAGGCTAAACTTAAGATTACAAATAGATTTTCTATTAATTTCGAATTAAAGGAGTAATTTATCGAATACGATATTCAAATTTAATTTTAAAGGCCAGTAGACATGATACCGTAGGACACTCTATTCCTCCTTGCTGTGGGTTTTGTTTTTCGTAATTCCTACTCAATCACGGTTCGTATGTATGTAAAATATCTGAAGCCCCAACTGTACAGGAGGGAGGTTACATACATATATACAAGCATTATAAGCCTTTAGACAGGATTACGATTTCTCACAGATTTCTCACACCACTTATGTTGTGTGTGTCCATTGAGTGCCGGGACCTACAGTCTAAACTCGACTCGACAGATTTTTGAGAAACAATTTTATTTGTTCTGAGTTTTTGCCAGAAATCTGCTGAGAGGTAGACGCCGAAAAAATACTTTTTCAGAATTCGTTTTGTTGGAGATATCTGACCTGGGGTTTGAAGAGTGGCCTCACGGCTAATAAGCCAACACACTGCCTACTACAATACGGCCAAGAGAGAGATTGTTCCCAACCAAAAAACATTGGAGCTTTGAACTTTAAGACAGCCTTGGGCACGATTTGAATGCCTATTACACTGGATCATTGGGCCGTGATGTGGTTCACTCTGCCTTACGGTGCCTATGTTTGATGGATGGTACGCAATTTATCTGGTAGGCCATCTATCGGTTTAAATTTGAATTATCGGTTATTTTGAATCTGGCAATACTTATGTCATTCTATTCTGTCACAAAATTCTGTATATTATCTCCACTAAACTTAATGAATCGATTTACGCTTGAGCAACGTTGGGATTTATTAAGCCAACGAGAAACCGCATGATGACGATAAAAAAAATTATCTTGGTGGGTACGATAATAAGCAAAATTGTCGTATTTGGGGCTCAGAAAACCCATACGTGTTCCTACAGAAGCCAATACACCCATTAAGAGTGACTGTTTGGTGCGGCTGGTGTGTCGGAGGACCATATTTCTTTGAAAACGAAGACGGCGCAATTTTTATGGTCAATGGCGACACCTATCGCACCATGATAACCGATTTCTTTTTGTAACCGCACTTCATGGAATTGATGTGAACGATGTTTGGTTTCAACAGGATAATGCAACTTGCCTCACATCTCTCGATTTATTGCGTCAAACGTTTGATGTCCATTTGATTATCCAAAACGGTGATGTCAATTTGCCACCAAGAAGCTGGTATTTGACAACGTTGGACTATTTTCTGTAGGGCGCCGTTAAAGAAAACTGTTATGCCGACAAACCAGAGCATTTGAAGGCCAACATTCGTGATGCCATTGTCGAGATACGACCCGTTATACTCGAAAAAGTGCATGAAAATTGGTTCGATTGAATGAGATACTGTGAGGCCATCCACGGGAGCCATATGAATGAAATAATATTCCATTTCTAAGCGGAACAATTGTACTTCACAATAAAACAATGAATTTGGTACAATTTCAAACCGTTTTTGTTTGGTTGCATTTTTAAATTTAAACTTTTAAACGACTACATGTATTGATCACAAGGGTACACTATTTCACTCTAACTGATGCATTATTTGTTGGTAACCATCGTTTAATTTGATATTAAAGATGGAAATTGAGTTGGTGGCAGTAATACCTAGTGCAGTTGGCCTCTGGCCCAAACAGGGTTGTGGACATGTTGTAACAATACTGAGAGCGCATAGAGATGTTCCTGTTGAGCATATGATTTCTTATCATTTTCTTCATAGCAGACTTGATGTTATAACTCCGGAGGTTACAATTGAGATCCATTCAGGCGGCTCGAAAATGTTAGGCAGACTAGGCCTTAGTATATATAGGGTATCCGGGCGCCTTCCGCTAAATTATTGAAAATTATTATCTTCGTAGACGCCATAGTCCAGCAGGTAGTGTGTCGGCTTATTAGACATGAAGCCACGATTCAAATACCAGGTCAGGTATCTCCGACAATGCGAAATATGAGAAAATATTTCTGAGGCGACTTCCTCTCAGCAGATTGCTGGCAAAAACTCTGAAAGCGAAATAAAATTGCCATGAAAAGTTTCTCAAAAAAAAAATCTGTTGTTCAGAGTCGACTTTAAGCTGTAAGTTTCGCCACTCGTGCATAAAATTAACATACGCAACATAAGTGGTGTGAGAAGCTAGGTTGAAATCCTGGCTAAAGGGTTGTAATAAGCAATTTCTCTGATAATCTTCTAAATACGAGGATAAGATTCAATATTTTCTCTTGTATTTAAAGCAATTCTTCTTTGAATTAAAAAAGCAGAAAATTTCCATCATAATTTCTCTTATTGAGGAAACCTCAACTCATTGGTGTGGACAGACACACGCAGACAGAGAGGGGAGGAAAATAAATTAAATTATTGCGTGGCAGTTTTTGAAACATTAAAAAAATTCAAATAAAAAAACAGAGTCTACCTATTCCTCAGTTAATAATATCCTTTGGGAGAAACGAACATTTTTATCGCAAACTTTTATCTTTTCACAAAAAAGGCCTATTTAAACAGGGAAATTATGTTAATTGATTTTTAAATTAGACCAGTTACGCAATTATGTTAATGACTACAAAAAGAAAAAATGAAAGTGAAAAAATTAATTCTGAAAAGACTAGGAGGAGCAGGGGGCACATACATACACTGAGTGTGTCATCAATTGACATGGCACTTAAATAAGCAGAAGTTTTTTTTATTATTTCGTACGACGACATCATATCGTTTAGGTGATTATATTTATACAGATAGACACATGGTAAATTATTAATATAATGGCAACAACAACAACAACAACTGCAGCAACAACAAAAAACTTGAGCATTTAATATTTGTACAACAATGACAGCAACATTGAAAGGCATTTGCCATTAAGAAATCAATTTGTGCCTGTTTTTTAATAATAAAAAAGAAACGAAACATGAGTGCCTATTTGTTGTCTGTGTGAGCCTTAGATAATTACGATATTATTATACAATAATCCCTGGGTAATAAATTATCATTGAAGCAGAAAAAAAAGAAACAAAATTCCTCCATGAATAGGTCAAATGTCTCAATTTGTATGATTGCTTTACAGTAAATGCAAGTGAAAATTTCTAGGTCTTTACAGTAGGGTCTTTCATCAGGGACTTCGGAAATTAGTAGGTCGATAACGGCCATCTTGTTGAAGCTAGATCTGTCAAGTTTGTTGTCATTTATTCAGTCTCTTTTGCCAACATCACCATGAAAGATACATGACAGTTGCAAACGACCCTAAATTTCAACTAAAAATTATCCTCAGTGATGAGGCCAATTTCTAGATGAATAGATACGTGAACAAATAAACCAATCAATCCGCTTGAGATCCTGCAAAAAATCACTGGTTGGAGTGAATTTTGTTAGCAGCGTCATCAGTTCATATTTCCTTGCGAACGACGTTTGTCAGGAGCGAGCAGTGTAGATCGACGATTACCAAATTCTGCAAGCCTGAATTGTAAAGCCTGGATACTAAATATATGCGGTTTCAACAGGATACCACCAAGTGCCACTTAGCTAATGCCACATTGAATATTTTGTACGAGCAAACTGAAAAAATACTTCTTCGGAAAAATATTGCATAAGTGGCCGGACCTACAGGCAGATTTTTGAGAAACTTTTCATGGCAATTTTTTATTTATTCTTAGAGCTTTTGCCAGAAATCTGCTAAGATGCAGCCGCCAAAGATTTCGTTTTATTGGAGATGTCTGACGTGAGATTTGAAACGTGGCCTCACGTCTACTAGAGACAGATAAAGTCATTGGTTGATGTAGATTTTTGTTGCAAGCTGCGTCATTACTTCATATTTCTTTAGGAATGACGTTGACAACGCCATCACTGTCAAGGATGAGCAGTGTAGGTCGCTGAATACAAACTTTTTTTGCCTGAATCGTATGTCCTGGTCACTAAATATATGTGGTTTCAACAGAATAGCACCAAGAGTCACACAGATCATGCTACATTGAATATCCTCAACAAGCAATCGCGTGGAAGTAATGTGAGCTGGCCACTGAAATCATGTAATTTCATTCTGTTGAGTTTTTCTTGGGCCGTTTTCTTAAGTCAAATCATATTGGCCATCAAAGCCAAGATAAACCATGCCATCGCTTAAATTTATCCTGGTTTATACACCAGAGTCATGGAAAATTGTACATTTTTGATGAGCTACATCTAAAGTAATCACAAGAATAAATTACATGAGTAATCGCTTCGAAGTAATGTCAACTGGCCACCGAGATCGTGTACTTTGATCCTGTCGACTGTTTCGTGTGGAGTTGTCTTAAGTCCAAGATACATGCGAATAAGATCAAAATCACAGCTGTCATCAATACCAAGATAAACCATGTCATCGCTTAAATGGTTTATACACCAGAGTCATGAAAAATTGAACATTTTGAATGAGCTTCGCCCACGTAAATCGCACGTAATTGCTTCAATAAGATTTTCAAACGCATAAAATTCAACCATTATATGGCACAAGCAATCGCATGGAAGTAATGTAAAGTGGCCACTGAGATCATGTAATTTGGTCCTGATGATTCCGAAAAAGTTCCAAATCACACCGATCATCAAAATCAAGAAAAACCATGCAATCGCACAAAATTAGCCTGTTTTGTGCCCAGAGTTATAGAAAATTTAACATTTTGGATGCGTTGTACTCAGAGAAACTACACACGTGATGGTATCTATAAGTCTTTTAAACGAATAAAATATTTCGATGATATCTCCCACACACATGGTTTTATTTAAATTCAATTTAAAAATAGAAAAACGCTTAGTGAAGGACCCGTCTTTTTGTCACTGGACACTGTGTACATGTTCACAAGCCGGACAATATCCGTAGCATCATGCTAAGTGAACATAAAAGTATTCTTTCTCCTGTTGAAGCCTTGAAATCCTCGTTCCTTGAAGTGCCCCAGAATGTGGATTGTCTGTTAGTGTGTTGGCTCTACTGTTTAAAATTCGACTCATAAAGGTCCTGTAGACCAGGTACATAAGCATGAGTGATTTGGCATCGGGTTCCAACAAAGTTGGAAGACTGGGATACGTCCATATATTCCGGCATACTTTAACTTCGGCGTGATATTATAGAGACTGCGAATAATATATGCACAACACAGTAACCATGAACAGCTGCTGAATAGCTAAGCTATTATGGTCCCATCATACATAATTTGTTATTACAATCCTTCAGTCAGGATTACGACCTACTTTCTCACACTACTTATGTTGTTTGTGCATTTTATACATGAGCGGAGGGACCTACAGTTTGAAGTCGACACCGAAAGACAAATTTTTCATGGCAATTTTTTATTTACTCGCCGAGTTTTTCCCAGAAATCTGCTTAGAGGCAGTTGCCTAAGAAATATTTTATTGTTCGCGATGTTTGACCTGGGGTGTGAACCGTGGCCTCACGTCTAATAAACCAACTCAGGTCACATTTTGTTAATTAAATTACGAGTTCCTTAGTGAAAATGAAAAGGACCGACATAGAATTGTTTGGGATTTTGGTTACCAGGCATGTTCTCATAGAAAGGCATGCAGAAGATTTCGTAGTAGTGGGAGTAGAATAAAGAGCAGATTGTACAACAGCTCTTGCCTCACTGTACAACTCTTGCTGGAAGCTGTAGAGGAGGAGTAAGACATACCTAATTTCGAAAATTTAATTTTTCTTCACAGATTTGAAACTGGAAATTATTGTTGGCTTTATAAAGAGCACAGCACGGTACAATGAAAAAGTCACTCGACCATATGATCGGCTGTACGTATAAAGTTGCTTATTAAACTCAACGGGGCATAGAATAATACCGTCTTTTATTACTTCGATCCTTAATGCTTCCTGGCAGTTAGTTTAAAATTATTTCTGTGCATATATTGTTATTTTAAGCTTTTTTTGTCTTCCTTATTGTCTTGCGTTTTATGTTGAATATTTAGTACACCCCTGTTAAATTCCTAACGTCTCATTACTTTGTCTATTGATGATATCTGTTTTCATATTTCATTAACAAATAATTATAAAATTATAATAAATTAATACAATTGAAAGGAAAAAAAATTACCCCAAGCAGAAATCAATTATTTTACCATAAATCATCTTTAATTATTCAATTCAATACACACACACAACAGAAGTGTCTTGAAGATGAGTTATAGGGGGCGTAGTATAATTGAAAAATACTTACAGGTTCAATGCAATTCACAACAAAAAAAAAAAAAAACGAAATGGGAGGCTATTCACAATTATAGGTACATGAGGAAATTAATGAATGAGTGTCACAGTTCGATGTACACATATAAGGTGTAGTGAAGAGAAATGCATTATTTCTGGAGTATGGTTTATGGCTTTACTTAATTGTCCGTATTCCGCATTGCGTAGAAGTAACGCCCTGAGTCTTTAGTGCCCTGCCAAAAGACTGGTTAACAGCAAAAGAAGCTAGGTCGTAGGGTTGTAATGACCAATTATGTATGTAGGTATCTATATATGACTCAGATCTCCTCATATTGAAATTTTCCAACAATAGTTGGTTTGCTTTAAGCCCAAATTTCTTGAAAAAATTCTGTGACTATAGTTATCTTCATTGTCCAGTCCAAAAATCTGTTCCCACTCAGCAAAAGATTTTTAGTCTCATCAGCGGCATAGATAATCCTCTCCTTACAAGCTCGTCTGCTTGCATACTGCCTAGAATTGCCATATGCTATGGTAACAAGCAAAGGGTAACCTTTTTCTCCCCACCTATGCTCGTTCAGTTTCTTCAGACATTCCCATACTATCTTCGATTTATCTTCATTAGAGCCGAGAGCTAACTTTGAAATAGAGTTGCTATATACTGAATTTTTAATATCCTACCTAAGTTGAATTAAGCACATCTTTCGATGCTGTAAACTTCCACCTTAAAGATACCAGCGAGCTTCCCCAGTGGATGAGAACATTTAATATTAGAACTAAGAACTCTTGTTCCTCTTCCAAGATTCGTTCTGAACTCAACTATATACCCGAAAATAGTCTTTTAAAAGAGTATACAGCTTCCACAGATGTTTTGAAAATGTTTTCGCCTGAATTTGTGTCCTAACTCTGTGACGCTCTAGTACTGAACCCATTCTAATCGTTTGCTTTAACACAAATTAAATTGCCTGCCATTTAGTGCTAACTGTGATACACAAGACGTGGTCTTGTAGTTTAGAAGGTAGTATGTTGGCGTGAGCCCATGCTTCAGACATCTCCAACAAAATTAAATCTGAAAAAATATTTACGCGGCTTCTCTCCGGAGATTTTGGCAAAAATACTTAGAGTAAATACAATACAATCGTTCGGAATCGACTTTGAACTGCAGGTTCACATGTGGAAAAAATTAAAACACACACAACAAAAGTAGTGTGAGAAGCTAGGTCGTAGCCCTGACTGAAGAGTTGTAATGACCAATTAATTTATGTAAGTGATCCACAAAAGGCCACTATTAAGCACTGATGCAGCATTCGAGAGAAAAAACCTACGTAAGATCTTCGGTCTAGTGCGAGTTAGCGATGATTTCTGCATCCGATTCAAAAGTAAGCTGTATGAGCTCCTCAACGACATAAACGTTGTGCAGCGTATTAACATTCAGCGGTTGCGCTGGCTCGGCCATGACGTTCGAATGGAGAAGGACGCTCTGGCGAGTCGGGTATTTAACGCGGGGATCTGCGGAAGTCGGAAGTCGGACAAAATCGATGAAACCCTGTCATCGATTGGTGTGACCAACTGGCGTAGGCGCGCAAGGAGCAGAGGCGCCTGGAAGGATGTGTTAAGGCAGGCCGAAATCCGTTAATCTGCTAGTTAATGGCCAATTAAGAAGAGTTGCTAAGTTGCCGTTATCTTGAATTTCATATAAATATAATAGATTTCTTTTTACTACACCCTTACATATATGTACTGAATACATCCTTAATAAAATATTTATGTGTTTTGAGTATTTTGAAAGCTATAAATATAATTACAATCATTATCAATTGGCATATTTAATAAATTATAGGACATTGTTTTTATTCGTGTAGTTGTTGCTGTTCTTTTAATTGCAATTATAATAATAATTATGATTGTTTTTATTGTTGTAGCTGTTGTAAAACATAAACATACCAATAAATTGTTATAATTTTTGCCTTAAAAGGTGTTTATACAAGTTAATGTTTAAACGCCTTAACACACAAGCTGCAAACCTATTTATACACGCATTTGGTATTTGAAACTCTCTCTTTCGCTCTCTTCCTTCTTTGTTTTTCTTCTATGACCTCTTAAGTTATGTTTTTTTTTGTATTTTAAATGCTTTTTAAATATTTTTATGGCATCACTTCATAATCTGTTATTGGGTCTTTAGCTTCATTTTAACACCACTTTAAACCACTTTCTTCAACTTTTCTCTCTCTTTCTCTCTACTTGCAAGCACTTGAATACACTCTTATTGAGTTTTTCTACTCAATTCATCTCTCTCTCAATATTAAATATAATTTTTGTGGTTTCAATGTAAATATTATTGTTCAAATGAACGTGTATGCATTTAATATGTTTTTAATTGACCTCATTTACTCAACCGCAAATTGGTTGTGTGCCGGTGTGTAGGTATATATATGTGTAATGAGCGTCAGTAAGAGTGTTTGTTGAGCTCTCCCACACTTATTAACTTTATAAAGTTTTCTTTAAAATTTTGTCTGCCTTAGGAGTATATGTAGAGTGAAAAGCGAGGCAGAGAGCGAGACAGTGCCAAGTAAATAACTGTAGTTTAGGGAATACATACACAAATACAAATCTAGTCGTACATATTTTTTTCTATCACTTTAATTTATTTCAGATTTGTTATTGTTGCCTTTTTTACTTCTTGTTTTTCGTACTTTTTTTTTGGAGAGAGGAAACAAGTGGGCTTTTGATTGTCTTAAAACGAGCGCTGCTTTCAAGTAGGAGATGGTCAAGAATATAACTGTGATGGGGTTAATGAGTCAGAAAGCAGTTGCACTGTAAGAAAAGTTAAATGAATTTAAAGTTATACGGTTTGATTTACGTTTTTGAAAAAAAAATATTTTAGAACTTAGAAACTATAAAAAAACAGTCGCTTCCATTTAGTGATTTCCATCGGCCTTGTAAGGCTATCAGCTGTTAAATATAATGGGTGATTTTTTAAGAGCTATAGGAAAATATTTAAAAAAAAACACATAAAATTCAGAAAAATGCACGAAATCTTTATTTGAATCGATAGTACGGTCCATATAATTTAATGTTTGAAGATTATTTCATGCAAATGTTGACCGCGGTTGCGCCTCAAATGGTCCATCCGCTTAGTCCAATTTTGGCATACGCTTTCCAACATTTCGGCCGGTATCTCACGAATAAATGATTCAATGTTGTCTTCCAATGCGTCAATTGAAGCGGGCTTGTCTGTATAGACATAGCCCCACAAAAAATTGTCTAAAGGCGTTAAATCGCGGCCAACTGACCGGTCCCGAACGTGAAATAAAATGTTTACTCAATAAGTCCATTGTTACGCGTGCTGTGTGGCATGTGGCACCGTCTTGTTGAAACCACATGTCATGCAAGTCAAGGTCCTGCATTTTGGGCAAAAAAAAGTTGGATATCATCTCACGGTAGCGCTCACCATTTGCAATGCTTCTGGCTGATCTTCACTCCAAAATCGCCAATTCTGCTTATGTACGTATCCATTGAGCCAAAAATGAGCTTCGTCGCTGAACACAATTTTTCGATAAAGAAGTGGATCTTCGGCCAACTTTCCGAGAGCACATTCACCAAAAATTCTGCGTTGCGGTAGGTCGTTCGGCTTCAATTCTTGCACCAGCTGTATTTTGAAAGACTTCACACCTAAATCCTTCCACAAAATTTTCCACGTTGTTGAGTAACAGAGGCCCAATTGCAGCGAACGGCGACGAATCAATAATTTATGGTCATCATTATCAATGGCCAATACAGCTGCGATATTTTCTTCAGTTCGCACTCTACGTAAGCGTGTTGGTGGTTTAATGTCCAACAATGTAAATTTGGTGCGAAATTTAGTCACAATAGCCCGAATGGCCGCTTCAGTAGGTCGATTAAACTGACCATAAAATGGTAGAAGCGCGCGACGTACTTTCTTAACAGAGCAGGCATTTTGATAATAAAATTCAATGATTTGCAAGCGTTGTTCGTTTGTAAGACGATTCATGGTTAAATTATAGACCAAACAATGTCGGCGGAGAGAACGAAATAAAGTCGCCGTAGCCGTAGTAGGTAGTGTGTTGGCTTATTGGAGGTGAGTCCATGGTTCAAACCCCAGATCAGACATTTCCAGCGAAATGAAATATGAAAAAAATTTTTCTTCGGTGTCATCCTCTCAGCAGATTTCTGGAAAAACTCTGTGAATAAATAAAATTACCATGAAAAACTGTTACAAAAATCTGTCAGTCAGAGTCGACTTTAACTGGATAAAATTAACACACACAATATAAGTGGTGTGAGAAGATAAGTTGTAGTCCTGACAGATAAGTTATAGTGACCAATTATGTATGCATGTGTGTATGTGTGTATGATAGAGAATAAAGATGTATGCAGCATAAAATGCTTGTTAAAGATTGCAGCAAATTCTAGGAATTTTTCCTGACCTCACTAAATAGAAAATTTTAAATGAAACTTTTTAAATAAAAATAAATAAAAACACACAAAGATCTCTGTATGTATGTATGATAAAGGAAAACAATAAATATATGTATTAAAGCAATATTTTCATAACTTAAACAAACAATAGAACCAACAAAACAAATAAATTCACAAAAAATTGAAAAGAAAAAAAATTCTGACAAAATAATTATTGTTCGTCCTTCTTTTTTATTTTTTGATAATGAATACATTAGACAATGAGACATTGGTTGGGCAATTAATTAATAGCACTGGTGTTTGAGGTTAACGAGAGGGTTGTGCGGTAGTTTAGAAAGAACTGCATTGTAAAGACATCAATTGGCAATATATCAATAAAATAAACAATGAATACCTTTTGAAAAGAAATGGGCAGACGTGCAGTCAAAACAGATAGAGAGACAGACAGACAGACTGACACATGTTGTATTATTGGCAGGTTAACAAAATTTTGGAGGGGGTAGAGTTAAAACAATACAAATAAACTTCAAAACATGATTTATGAGTGATGCGAACAAAGAAATTGTCATTTAAAGGGCTGTGAGGAAATGTAGTCCACTCTTGCAAAAGGTATTTAAATACCAAGAAAGCTCTTACAAAGAGGCAACTAGATTATAACACAAGCACCCACAAAAACGTCCAGTACGCTGGCGACATTGATATCATTGGACTTACCAAGGACTAGCCTTTAGAGCTATTGAACGGCAGTCTATTAAGATAAGGGCAAAACGAAGCGTGTGTTATCGACAAATAGGGGACATGTGGTGTATCGGTACCCTGATTACAGCCGATAGTTACACTTTCGTTGTTGTCAGTAAATTTTTTAACTTGGCGATGTGGTTAAAGCAAATGTTACCATGATCTTAATAGGAAATTGAGTGGCAGAGACCTTTTTATTGTTTTACAAGACGCTCGCCCATCCCGTGCTTTACTGACTACGTGCATTAATGACTAATGCAGCAGCCTTGAGAGATTCGGAAAGAAGAACTTCAACATAAAGTTTTCTGTCCAGTGCTAGTTGGCGAAGATTTTGGCATCTCATTTGATAATAAGCTGTATGAGGTCCTGCCGTTAGGCAGCTCATTAAAACTTTAGGGTCTGCGCTGAAACAGTAAGCCATTGTAAAAAAGTTTTGGCCATCAGCTACACAGAATTTTTCACAAGCATTGATACATGAAAACATGTACTTTCTGGACGTCCCACAAGTCAACATTTCATATTCCATAAAGTAACGTTAAACCAAATGCTTTAACTGCCGAATGTTTATCGTGTCCTGGACCCGATCTGCTAGTTCAGGCTATTATACTTCCGAGTTAACAAAGCCTAGTCAACGTTCTCCATTCGACTGCCGACTATGGTGAACAAATCCGGTTACCTTACTCAGTCAATGTTTGTTTTCAGATCTTTGTCGACCGTTCTTCCATCGACTGGCCTACGAAGGTTTGTATTCATGACGGAAAAGACGCATATCGTTCGCATAGACCAGATTACTTAGACGCTGCTGTAATTACCACATTCTCCCTTTGCCGTTATCTACTGCATAGCTTCTATCTCTTTGTCAGCTGAAATAAGTAAATATTGAAAATTTATCCTATGAGTGGCTGTAGTAATCTAAGGAGTGTGCAAAAACAAATTTGCATTCCAAAATGCTTGACTCAGCTACATATTACATATATATCATATGAATTACATAATCATCTGTCTCCGTTAACGTATGTATATTAAAGTTCATTTCAAGCTTTTGAATTGTTTTGTTTTTTCCAAAAATTTCCTATTGGGTCTTTAAAAGAGGCCACCTATGGTGTCGTCTCTATTATCAATTACTTGCTGAACAACAATTTAACACACGCACTCGCAGTCAACCTCTGTTATTCTATACATTTATTACACCCACCCACTTTAACTTTTACTTTGACTCACTTTACATTATAATTGTTGTTGTAGTTTAAGTTGTAAAAGAAGGGGACACGATAAGACATGTAATTTTTGTTGTCTGTCCATTTATTTTTTGTTATTGAGAACCAACTGTAAATACCAGTTCAGTTCTGTAATCGAAACATTTTTTAACACATCAGGGATGGAAAAGAATGTGGACTTTTTTTGATTCAATCAATTTTTTTTTGCTCAAAGTTCTGTTTTCAAGTAAATTGGAAATATTTACAAAGGTATAATGGAAATATTTTCTAATAAACCTCTCATTTACTTACAAATGAAGATATTATATTTAGAGCCCATCTAAAAGGACATTAACGTAGCAATGACATTAGACATTAGAGTCTATGGGTATCCCATTGATGAAATATGATTAGACGTCAAGCTAAATAAACCGCTTCTTTGGATTACAAAGAGACCATCTAATTTTCCATTAAGTTTATCTGACTTGTGGTCTCAATTAGAATTCTAGCTACATTCCTTAGCTATGAAGTCGCCGTAGTCTAGTAGGTAGTGTGTTGGCTTATCAGACGTAAGGCCAGGGTTCGAGCCCCAGGGCAGACATCAAAACAAAATACTAAAAATATTTCTTAGGCGACTTCCTCTCAGCAGATTTCTGGCAAAAACTCTGAGAGTAAATAAAATTGCCATTAAAAAGTTTCTCAAAAATTTGTCGTTCGGAGTCGACTTTAAATTGTAGGTCCCACCGCTCATGTATAAAATTAACACACACAACATAAGTGGTGTGAGAAACTAGGACGTTGCACAATGGGTCAATTCGACCTCTGGGTACTGTACTTGTCTCAATTGACAAGTACACGTCCTCTAACCTAACCTAACCTAACCTACTAGAGATCTAGGTGGGCTCCTTATTTTTTCTACCGTTGGTTTCCAAATGCTGGACAGAATAGCTGTCGTTTATATATGAAAGGTTTGATTCCTGTGGTGGATATTAATTGCGGTATCAGCCTTCCAGGCTTGTCCTTTACCTAATGTAGCCTATGTTCCTCAAAGATTTTTACTATCCTTCAAGGATTGTCCATCACCTAACTTAGTCTACATATGTTCCTCAAAGATTTTATTATACTTCAAGGATTGTCCATCACCTGACCTAGCCTATGCTCCTCAAGGAGCATATCTGATGATCTCTCTAAAACTTCAGTCAATTCAAATAAATCTACTGTTCTGCTTGTGAAGGGCAAGCTACCCGCTAACCTAAGCTAACCTTCTGTTCTCTTTTGTTACAGAAGATAGCAATCCGAATATTCTTTGAATTAAAATCTTTTTTAAATATTTAGATTTTCCATTCCTGGTAATGAGAGAAAGTATAGAGTAAAAGCTAAAAATCCAAATACTGAGCCCAAACAAGACGAAAATTGAAACTTAAATTATGTATTTGAAGAGAATGAATATAAATCCACACTCTACGACAGATTAACATCCCCATGTAAATAGACAAGTCTATGGGAGAGTGCATGCATACGTTTGTATTTGTTGTGTGACAAAATTATTTGAATTTAGAAAACTTACATTGAAATACTCTTTGAGAAAGGGACAGACAACACTTATTTAGAAAGTTAATATGAATGTGAGACACTACTTTTGTGATGAAGTGTTTGCGTCCGATTTCTCTAGCTCTCTCTCTCTCTGTGTCATGCATGTAAATACAATGAAAATGTATGAGTGAGTGTTTGAAATGAAAGAATGAAGGAAGGAATGAATGAAATGTGGCAATTAACAGGGTTATGTCTGCTATAATAATAATCAAGAATAGCAACAAAAACAGTAAATTATAACAACAACAACAACATGATGTATTTATTGTTGTATTAATTGTTGTTGTCGAAATAAAATGACATTTAACTACACAAACGACTATAACTACCACTGCTACTACCAGTGCTGTTGCTACAACTACTGCATGCAGTATCAGGGTGGCTCAAAGGACAACAGCTACCATTACAACAAGAACAACGATAATATTATATTGTAGTAATAAATAGTTGGCAATTCTTCTTCTTCTCTCTTTGTGTTTGTAAAACTATTGTTCATTTCGGTAGTCTGTTAAGGTCAAAAAGTGGAAGTTGTTTTTGCTACTGATGGACAGCAACAAGAATAGCAATAACAATAACAATCAAAGAGAGAGAGAGAGAGGAAAAGAGAGCCAAAATGTTAAGCAATTCAATTGCTTTCAAACATGCACAAACCCATACCTACATGCATACATTCGCTGTATTGATGGAATCTTGAGAACTGTGTTTTGTAGTTGATCAACAGTAGCAGGGACGCTTTAAAAGTACTGATGCGTATGAGATAGATAGGTGCAGGTAACATGAAAGAAGAGGTAGCAACGGAAAACACGCAAAATTATTAAGAAATATATTTAAGAAGACATATTTTTAATGCAATCTTTTGGAAATACCGATACAAAGGCTTTGGATATTATTTTAGGTAGAACAATGAAAGGAATACATAAAATTATTGGAAGAAGCAAAAGTAACAGTGGCATTAATGCTGGTACAGGTAGACTAGCCAATGTGAAACGCGTACAATTTCTTATCTTTTACTAGTGGCTGGTTGAAATGCAGTTCTTGAAAAATTTACGCTGAATTCGTATTTAAATGCCGAATTTCTTTATTCATATCAACATTTGTTGCAATGATTCAAGAAAATTCTTCTTGATACATTAGTTCAACATCAGCTTGCGTGCAACCTTAATGGTTAGAAACTTGGCCGGCCTTTAGTTTCCGCCGTGGAAATATTCGATTCGAAGGTAATGTAAAATCTAAAATTTGTACCCGTTGTCATTCCAGCTAGTTGGTCGTTGCCTTAAAAATATCCACATAAAATTGAAATAATGTAAACACTGCTCCCAAATTCATTGTGCAAGTAATTAACCACAGAAATATATCTTAAAAGTAATCTTCAGATATGCGATAAGTTGTTTTATTTTTCAACACAGTCTCCTTTAAGCTTTGTACACTTTTTTCATAATTTCTTAAATTTGTTTACGCCTCCCAGAAAACTGCATTTTTCGTAGTCATCGAAAAAGATCTCAAATCGCTTTCAACCGAACCAAATTCTTTAAGTCCATAAATAATAAACTGTCACTCGCGGAAACTGTCACTTAATGGAAGCAAACTGGCGTTCTTCCTAGGCCTACATCAAAGTTACTACTTTTTCTTGGCGATGTGTAGTCGAAATGGCACAATAACTCGTTGACACAGTAACTGAACAGTGCCAGAAACTCTTGAAATGTACCTTCACGATTGCGTTTGTGTAGGATTGTGTGCAAATGCGTCATCAATTTGCAGAAATCTTTCTCAACGGTTAGGGTTTTGACAATTTCGCAACTTTGCATTGCCAATTTTTTCCAATTGTTGGTACTGCCTCGTCAATATTCAGTCTAATGTGTGGTTCCAGAAGTTTAACAAATCAGATTTGTAAATTCAAACTGCTTAAAGTCACCGCAGTAGATAGCTTGTTGGCTTAATAGACTTGAACCACGGTTCAAAACCCAGGACATACATCAAAAAAAAATATTACGTCGGAGACTTCCTCTCAGCAGATTTCTGACAAAAACTCTAAGGATAAATAAAATTGACATGAAAAGTTTCTCAAAAATTATTCGTTCGGAGTCGACTATAAACTTTAGGTCCCGCCCCTCATGTATCAATTGAACACATATACCATATGTATGTGGTTTGAGAAGCTAGGTCGTCATCCTGGCTGAAGGGTTGTAATGACTGATTATGTATGTATATTATGTAAATTAAAACACTTTGAGTACAGTAAAATGGAGGGGCTTGCCAATAATAATTTAAAAGATTCTATTTTTCCTTTCAGTTACAAATTTTTCCGATCGTAAATTATCTTCTGAAGAGACCTTAGAAAGAGTCAAAGTTGATTAATTTCTTAGGCTACAAAACTAAAAAAGATTAAATATTTTGTTGTAAGGAATGGGTCTATTATCGGCAATAAAAACTGAAAAAGAAATAAATTAAAAATAAAACATATTTATTGAAGATATTTGGTATCAAAAAAAAAAATAGTTTGTGAGACGCTTGAAAACTGAGACGATCTTTAGACTTAGAATACTCTATTACTCTATTAATTATATACATTTTTGTACATAAACTATTGTAATTTATTCATATAAATTTTTTTTCTTTTTAGCTCTCTTGAAGGACCTACCGAAGGACCATTTTGAAAAAACAAAAAAAAAAATCAAAAAAGTCAACAATTTAAATCAAAACTCATATCAAAACTCACACCCACACAGTAAGTAACATTCAAAAGACTTTTTAAGTATTTTAAAATCTTAATTGTGTACATATAATGTTCTGAAAGACAATATTGAGAACCTAGAAAAAATCCCTAACTTCATACAATATTTTTAACTTTTTAACTGATAAAAAAATACAAAAAAATTTGGATTTAACACGGGAAGCAGACAATAATTCAAATCCTAAAATCTCATAACCAACCATATAACTTATTTGCATTAAATTGTATCTAGAAAAGTGTCTAGTTGTAATGATGCTGATGAACTTATGAATTGGTTGTTTTGCAAATCATAACACATTGTCGGGCAACGCCATCTATTGTAGAAACCTTCCGATACAAAATGCACAATTTGTAGCGTCTACACCTAATACTGAAAGCATAAAACGAAGTTAAGCAACGCCATCTATTGAAAACACGTTCCAATTCAATGTGCACCGCAACTTGCGCCTACACCTGCTACCACTAAAACCAAGTATATCTTGACAGGACGTATTTAAGGCAACGATAGATGCGAACTTATTCATCTTAGAATCTACTACAGTAGACTACTCACTGGTTTAGTAAGGCATAATGACAAAGGAAAAAAAAATTAAAAATTTCGGTCATCTTCAATCGTGTTATAGGACCCTCCTGACTTCTTGACTCTGTGATAACTGATAACCTATCCAAGTAATAGGTTTGCAGTACGTACGCCCCAAAACCGAAAAATGTTGCAAAAATTTGTAATCAGATCCTATTATTAGTCGCTTGCGGCAATCTCCTGCTCTCAACTTTCGATTAAATACTCATCTGATATGCTTCTAAAAAGTGGTGACGTCTGATTCTGGAACAACCTAATAACTTATGGTTCTGTCGTTTGTATACAAACTTTTCTCTTTACCGCTATTGCGTTCAATGCAAGCTCCTGTATAAAGACTGCTGTTTCTTTATGGCGTACATTAAAGTCTGAAAGAAGCAAAATAGTCGACTTTTCTGTTTTTGATTCAGATATTCTTACATTTCTAATGAGAGACCGAAATCTTGCTGAGCAGTTATACATCATATGATTTGCTAACGAAAATTACTAATTATCCACATTTACTGCACTTACATGTACACATACATACATAATTGGTCATTACAACCCTTCAGTCAGGATTACGACCTAGCTTCACAACACCACTTATGTTTATGATTAAAGTCGACTCTGAATAAATTTGTGTTTAATTTTAATTAAAATTCTTTATTATTCGCACAATTCTGTGTGCCACTCATCACAACTTTATGTATACAACAACAATTGCTTTGTTCTGTATTCACCCTTTGCATAAACAGTAACAATTACTAGACAATTGTTCGACTGACCTTTGTAACGGAGAACTTCAAACGACGATTACTCTCTTCATACACACGGCGTCTTCATACAAGACTGACTGTACTTTTACTAACTCACTCGCTTGCTTTGCCTTGCCTTCTATATGGCAGAGTAAACAGTCTGATGTATGTTCTTTAAGGCGAATGTTCATGGCTGCGCCTTCTCGATGTCTCTATAAATGTAAACATGGTTGTTTCTTTATTGTTGTTTGTGTATTTCGTATACATTTATTCTTGTAGTGCTTGTTGTTGTATTTTTGTTTATTTGTTTACCATGCTTTTATGCTGGTGTTTGTTGTTATATTACGCAGTGTGATAATTTGTAAGCAAGTTCATGGTTTTTGTGTTTGTAGCTTTTGGTTATAATTTTAATGTTAAACGATGTAATAATAAGACACCAGTATATAGATTCTTCATTTTCGTAACAATATCGTTTCATATTTCGTTTTGTTGGAGATGTTTGACCTGGGTTTGAATCGTGTGGCCTCACGTCTAATAAGCCAATGCACTACTTACTAGACTACGACGACTTTTGCTTTACATGTATTGGTATTAAAGGATCAGTTCTACCGACCTAGTCTCCTAAATGAGACCTTGTATTACAAATGTATGGTGCATCGGAAAAACAGAAACTCGTTTTTAGACAATTGCTTTCAACGCAATACTAGCCTTAACCAGTATACTCCATAAACGTATTTAAGTTGGCTTAACGTATACGAAAATAAAATAAGGAGAAAAAGATCATTACAACGTAATTAACCAGAAAATATTTATAAACTTGAAACAGTACGGGATACAAATTGGAAGAAAAGAGAAAAGAAAAACCCCCTCAAAAAAGATTGTCAAACAAAACGAATGTCTGTCTGTCTGTTTGCCTTTGTTGCTGTACTTAAATGTTGACATGTTCACAACAAAACATGACTTCATCAAATATTTAAAAGGACTTTTGCTAAACGAACAGGAGAGCCAGCAGCAGCAGAAAGGGGAAGAAAACACAAAAACAAAAATGTTTAAATGTCATACGAAGCAGAAATGTCAGAAATTTTATTGTTGACTACTGGTATGCACTGATGGGTTAGGGTTAGGAAGGGTTGAGTTTTGAGCAAAAGGATTGGATGCGATTTCTGCTGTTTTAGCAAAGGGAAGGGATCCAAAATTAAAAGCATTGTATGCTTAGGGGTGTGGTTTGGTGATGAAAAGTGATTTTTTTCAACAAAGTCTGTGGAATATGTCATCAAGGGATTACACAGTTTCTATTAAGATGTCAGCATTAAGTTCTTGTAGAACTCTATTAAATTTTTTGTATTTTTTTGTTTTTAATTTCAATACGGGGAATTTAAGTTTTAAGTCAGATAGCCATTTAAGACATGAAAGAATTGCAAGCCAGTTAGGTTGGCTGCTGGTCTGTACACTTTTAAACTCTCAGTATTCTAGTGGGTAGTGTGTTGGCTTATTAAACGCGAGGCCTCGGTTCAAACCCCAGATCAGAAATCTCCAACAGAAGGAAATACTAAAAAAAATTTCGTCGGCGACTTCCTCTCAGCAGCAAAAACGCTGAAAGTAAATTAAATTGCCAAGAAATATTGCCCAAAAATCTGTCGTTGGGAGTCGACTTTAAACTGTAGGTCCCGCCACTTATGGAAAAAATTAACACATACAACTTAAGTGCTGTAAGAGGCTAGGTTGTGATCCCGGCTAAAGGGTTGTAATGACCAATTATGTATGTAAGTATGATGTCCCAGTTTTTATTGCTTTGGCTTTCAGACTTATTAATTATTCTCTGAGAGTGTAAAGGTTCCTTAAAAGCTTCTTCTTTATTCTTCATTAACTTGTAAATACAAGCCTTGTATAGATTTACTTCTCTCAAAGTCTATGAAATAAAGTTTTTCTTCTTACAAAACCCTTCCGAGACAACAAACAAAATATGAAAGACCTTGAATGGTAAGCACAAAGGACACAAACAAAAAGTTTTTCTTAGAAATTTTTCATAATAAAAGTATTGCAAACAAAGTGCTTCTCCAGCCAACATTTAAACTTTCTTCTTATTTTCATTTTGGTTGCTTAAAACATCTTAAGATTCATCATACAAATGCCAATAAGTTCGCCTAAAAGTTGCTAGACAGTAGAGAATATTGATGTTGTTGCTGCTGCTTTGTCCGAAAGCAGAGAATGTGGGCATAAGGCAGATTGTCTGCCTTTGAACATGTGACAGAAAAGTTATGACAAAATCAGCATTTTTAAAGGTGGATACTAAAATAGGTGGCGTTTTAGTAGATAATTATCGCAAGCAGTTCCGTTTGTAGCCTTAAGTGAGTTCAAAAGAGGTCGTGCAGTAATAACTTATACTTTAGAGCGCAGTTTCATTCAGAGAGTAATGTCTTTAGGTAATTATGTAGCCAAGGAACTCAACTCACATCCTTCTGATTTTCTCTTAATGCCTCTGAAATTATAGAAATTCGTAGAACTAGTTTGTGTGGCACAATGCCGTATAAATTTTGACTACAGAATTAGGTTTACGTGACGTGGTGTATTCATCCGATTCCCAATCCCACAAAAACAAGTTAATCGCCTGCAAGTGATCCTTCTAGGAATCCTGCCTTAACCTCCCCAACGAGAAGGGATCTTAAGTCGCACTTACTCTTAATGAAAAATACAATTGGATGGTCAAAGTTCATCAGAATTCCATCGAATGCACAGAAATTGTTGTTCCTAACACAAAAAAGTTGGCAACCCTATTATTCTAGGACATACTAAAGTAGACTAATCAGGTGCTTATCTAGAACAAAGAGTAGAAAAGTAATATGAAAATGAAGAAGACAGCCACATGTTCCTTAAAAGGAACGAAAAGAAAATATTGATTTCTCCAACAGGGAGCTCCATAGTTTGACAGTTGATATCAGCTATCTTGTTGAAACTATTTCTGTCAAATTTGTTGTTTTGTCAAATCGCCATAGACGGATAGTCATATGGACCATACGTAATTACGTATATTCACTGAATCGGCTCTGGAGCAATTGGCCACAGACACTAATTTTCATCGAAAAGTCAAGAGCGTCCGGGGTATCCCGAAGAAGACACTGCTTGGTATAGATTTTGAGATGGCGGCGTCGTCGAACCGTAATTGACAATGATGTTGGGCACACCGTCAGAGCCATGGACGAGCATTGTAGGTTGATGATTACTAACTTCTTTTAGGCATGAATTGAACGATATGCGCACAAGCGCTATGTGGTTTCAACAGCACAACACATTGGATATTCTGCATGAGCGATTTGAGAGTATAGTCATGTCATAAAGACTTACGTGAACTGGCCACAGAGATCGTGCGGTTTGAGCCTGTAAGGTTTTTTAGATTGCAGGTGTAAGCGAATAAGCCACACAGCACAGCAGTCCTCAACGCCACGTTATCGATCTAATAGGCAGTATGTTGGCATATTAGACGTGAACCTGTAGCTCAAAACCGCAGGTCAAACATCTCCAGCAAAACAAAATATAAAAAATATTGCTTCGGCGACTTTCTCTCAACAGATTTCTGACAAAAACAGAATTGCCATGAACAGTTTCTCAAAATTCTGTCATTCGGAGTCGACTTTAAACTGTAGATGCAGCCACTCATGTATAAAATTAACACACAACATGTGTTGTGTCAGAAGCTAGGTTGTACTCCTTCCTATGCACCAGAGTGATGGAAAATTTGATATTTAGGATGCTTTCCACCCGGAGAAGCCATGGAGGACATTTCAACGACTTTCTATTCCACATATAATGGCAAAATATTTCGATGATATCTCACATACGAGTACACATTATTTTATTAAATGTTAAAGATATGAGGCTAGGTTAGGTTAGAGGACGTGTACTTGTCAATAAAGACAAGTACAGTACCCGGAGGTCGAATTGACCTATTGTACAACGTCCTTTCAGAGGGAAGGATAATGGAGGGATTAAAAAGGAAAGGATTTAGGAAAGGGGAGAATTAAAGATATAAAGCGCTTACTAAAAGACCCTGTTCATAGTTTGCCTCACATTTTAGCACAGTGAGCGAGTTAATCTTTTTTCTGAGTAGATCTACCTTTGTGGAGAAGAGTTTTTCCGCAGCCCTCAGTATAAGCTACAGTGCCTATTCGTTGCTAAAGTGTGATGTTCAAGTTTCGTGTTTGAGTTTTTCCAAGCATTGGTTTTTCATGGCCTTGGCCATTATTTATAATGGAATGTAGAGAAGGACCCCTCTTTGGAAAGATATATTTCTGAGTAGGGTTTTGTCTCTTAATAATAAACCGCTAATGGGCTTCTCCGTTCCTCCGACAAAGCCATTATTTATGACAATACGTGTGATTGTTGAGATGGTATTGGCAAGTGGTTTATAGGATGTGGTGGTAGTGTTTTACGCATGTGTTTGAGATGAAGATGTTGACTGATTTCGATATTTGAATTTTGAGTGATTACTTGTTTAACTTATAGGCCCCATCAAACGATGCTGCACGTACAAAAGGGAGAGTATGTGTAGAACAATAATGCTTAAGAAAATTGCCGGGTTTCATGATGATGCCTGTGATGCGTATGATGCCAATGTTGTGTTTTGTAAATTATTGGCGGTGGTTTGAAGTAAGTCAGCTTATTGACTGACAGCTAATATAAATATATGTTTATAATATTTCTCTTGTTGTTGTTATTGCTATTGTTTTTGTTTTTGTTTTGTATGGAAAACGTTTTAGAAGCTTAAGACATCATAAGCTTGTGCTTCATACTGCTAAATATTAGCCTTGTATGTATTAACAAACAGCCAGCCAGCCAGTCAGGCAGTCAGTTAGTTAGTCAGTCATATGGTTGTGTTTAAACGCATTTGTTAACGGCACGAAATTGTGGTTTTTGCATATTTTATAAGCAATTACATTTACTGAGTGATACTTCTTTTACTTTTGCCAATGCCAATGCCACTGCCACTGCCACTCCTCTATATACAATAATATTAAGGACTTTGTCTAAAGCTGCCTTTGTCTAAAGGAATATGTTTCCTTAAAACCTTATCCCCCTAAATATAGCCTATTGAAGGCAGAAGTCAGCCAGCCATGCAAATCTTTTTTTCTTTTTCTTTTTTTACGCCTTTTTAACGCCTCTTTTGTTTTGGCTTTGCTTTAGTCAAAGACAAGACGTATTTATTGAAATCATTTAGGAGCTTTATTATGCTCCTTGACGAATTTTGAAAGTCAAGTCTAACAAATGTTATCATTTACTTTTCGTCGCTACTCTTTTTTGTAAATTTCTTAATAATTTTCTCTTCTTCTCCCTATGCAAATGTGTGTGTGTGCTGCTGATTGTTTTATTTGCCACTTGTGATGAATTATTATTATGCCTCAGTGACATGTAATCGTTTTCGTTGTGGAGTACTTCCTTATACCACAACCCCTTGCCTATACACAAACGCATAACTCTGCCTTTCAATTTAGGCTTTGACTGTAAAAATGTGTAATTGTATGCGTGTGACGAAAAAGATTTTTAAACGTCTTTTATTACAGCTGCAGGCTTTTGTTGTTTAAAAAGAGATGGAGGGTGTGGTAGTCTTTCAATAAATCTTTAGATTTCAACAGAAATCTTTTGGTAAATGAGAGCCCTGAATGAGATCCGGTGGTTTGACAGCCGAAAATGTCAAACTGTGTTGACATTTCTCTTTAGTAGAACTTAGCAAATCCTTGAGAATTGTTCAACGTCAACACAACACTGCCAAACTGTGGAAATTTACTTTAAAAACATAAATCTGTCCATGAAATTTAGAGACTACTTCGCCCATTTTATGATCAAAATAAGCAACCTAATGAACAAGCAATTCATGCAGTTATAGATCTTTGATCAAAGAGCTGACGCCCCGGCAAATAGCGAGCGCTATCGGGCCAAAACTGATTAAAAGTTTCCTTTCCAAAAAGTAATCACCTTAATACCAAGGAAATTTGGTGAAGCAAAGGACTTTCCATCTGGAATACATTTATGCCTCACAGGTTTGAAGAATGTGTTCCCATGATTCATTCTCATCGTCACATCTTCTACGCGTTGGGGTTGTTACAAGCCCCATTCTAAATAAATGTACCCGGAGTCTACAGTACCCTATCAACAACACGATTACCAATCTCAGATTAATGCTCGAAAGTCAGATTCATGACTTAGAACTCCTCTTATTGTAGTTTTTTAACAAAAGTTTTGATTGCCTTAAAGCCACACGGTCTTTGCCTGTCTTTATCTTCCCTTTCGTTGAGCATGCCTTCCCAAACATCTGTCTACACTTCGCAGACGAGTTTTAGTCGCAAGCTCGTCTGCTTGCGTATTGCCGAGAATTCCCTTAGGATCTGGCAGCAAGCGAAGCGTAATCTTATTTTGCCGATACAGCGTCCCTACTACCTTCGAATTAGCCTAATAAGAGGCGAGTTCTTGAATGTCGGCCTTGCATCTGCAGGACCATGACCTTTAAATCTTGCAAGATTTTATTCTATCAGCAAATTGGAGAAATTGGGAGCAGAAAGCGGTGCTTCTGGTGCATAGATTCCCTCAGGATTAGGATAGGGAAAACAGGGAGAATATCAACTCTCAAACCCTTCGATGGAGTTTACCCTGTATCCATCATGATCTTATCCCTGAATCGTATAGCGAAAAATTCTTATGTTACATTTGCCTAAATGACTGGTCACTAATCCTAAGCAGCTACTTCCGATTATCGAGAACAACAAAATTATCTGTCTTGACAGCATGAGCTTTACTAAAGCTGCTACGACTTTGAACGGCGTGAGACTATCATTCACTTCATCTGCCATTGCCAAGTGTTATCAAAGAAAAGGAAAAGATTCCTGTTTAGAGACTTTTTGTGCATTATAGTCGACGAGGTTTGAGGTTGATCGAGACTAGTAATGAAAAGTCAGCACATTTCTGATGAAAATTTGTTTGACCTGCCTACAGGGACTATAATAGCCCATAGGAGTTAATTTAAACTCTGGGCATGGGCAACCTACGTAGAACGAGAGAATTCTTGAAGTATTGGACGATCTTAAGTGGATAACAGCTGCAGACCTCGACAGGCCGTTAACACGGAAAAACTTGTGCATAAAGGCTTCAGCCTGGGGCGTAGTTGACATATTCTGGAGAAGGTTCTGAGGATTTCAACTCCTGGTTATAAATAGCTTATACAGTGTTACTTGATGCTATTTTTCTGACTGTCGGAATGAGCGGGTTCCCAATCCTCTCTAACATTACCACGCGATATTTCAAGTTAGTAAGTTTTCCCTTTCGTATGTAGAATGCGGTCCACTAGGGGTTAATCATCGGATATGCATTCTTCAGGCCACATTCTTAATTGTACTGAATGCATGACAACTCTTCTATACTCCTGTACTTGAGTACTGGCAATGAGTCAAGCATTTGACAAAATTTAAAGAAAATACCGCCTAAAAATATGCAACAATTTATCATTTACTTTTAACCCTGATAAGCTCTCTACAAATATGAGGCAAAAATATGAAAATCAAACATATAAAACAACTACAAGTTAAAATAAACCTGCTGTGGATACAACAGGGGATGGGGAATATGGAAAGGGAAGTCTGCCAAGAAGGCATGTGTGTTTGCACAAACATTCAAGCTCATTAAAGTTACGTTTGTCAGTATGAAAACTGCTACAGCAACTGAAAATTTTGTAAAATGTTTAAAAGTGAGATTTTTTTCCATTTATTTGCTGAAGCCACTAGTATTCGACTACAACGATGACAAATACTTCGTTTACTTTCAACTCATATGGAGAGAAGAATAAATGTTTGAAACCAAAAAAAAAAAAAAAAGAGAAATAAACCTGAAGAGAAAAAGTTATGCTAAACCACATAATTGACATTATTTTCGTAATTGTAAGATAATTTTGTTTCTAGGTTTTCTAGATTTTATGCCAAACTCCCCCGCTTACACCTTCCCCCAAACCTTTGCTGGCGGTAGGAAAAAAGGAAGTTGTGTTGGCAAACGTACGTTGAGAATATGATTTTCAAATTCTCTGTCAATTTTTTTTTTGCTTTTTTCAGCAGATGAATTTAAGTGTGGCAACATAAAGTTATAATTTGTTCGGAAATAGATGTGTGTGTATATGTTTTTGGATTTGGAAATAGAGAGAGAAAATATTGTAATTTGCTAAACTAAATTGGGTTGATATTAGAAAAGTTTCATAAAATATTCTCTTATTTTTTTATTTCAGCTTTTTTTTTTCTTTAAGGGTAAAAGTTTTCAACAGCACATCTATTTTCTGTATTTTCGATTAGTTTTTAACGTTGAATTTTTTAGATATTTTTAGCAGCAGACTTTAAAGTTTAGGAAAATATACAATTAAAGCCTTAAAGATATGCAAAGATTTACAATTTTTTCAGCCTACAAGTAGGCAATATATTATAAACATATAATGTTCGACCGAGTAAATGACTACCACCTCCGCCTGAAATACGCTACAGTAATGCGGCAGTTGACTTTCCTAGAGCGTACTCCGCTACCAACTCTATTCTATCGAATGTGGAGGCATCCGTGTACATATTCCGGAATTCGGGAGAGATCATCATGTTAGAGAACCATTCGTCCCTGCTCGGAATCAGAACATTAAATCTCCTGTCCAAATAATATTCTGTAGTGAGATAATCAATGTTATATGGGGTTGGAATATTAACCTCCAAGATGAAGAGATGTTACTGCTGCCTTTCGTACTATTCAACGAGAGTCTATTAAGATGTGTCTGGCAGTAAATGAGGGCAAACCGAAGTGTATGTTTTCGACAAGTGCGGACATGTGGCGTATTGGATTCCACATTATGGGTGATAACTATACTTTCGATATAGTCAAGGCGTTTATTTATCTTGGCTCCGTCGTTACCACAAAAAATGATGTCAGTCGAGGGACCAAGTGTAGGATCAGTCTTGTTAACAGATGCTACTATGGTCTCAATAGGCAATTGAATAGCAGAGACCGCTCTCGTACGACAAAACTAATACTTTACAAGACATGTCCTCCCCGTACTTCTTTATGGTGCAGAGGCATGGACACTATTAAGCACTCATGCAGCAGTCTTTAGAGTATTCGAGAGAAAAGTCCTTCGTAAGAACTTCGGTCCAGTGCGATGATTTCTGCATCCGATATAACAGTAAGCTGCATGAGCTCCTTAACGATATGGACGTTGTGCAGAGTATTAACATTCAACTGCTGAGTTGGCCCGGCCATGTCGTTCGAATGGGGCAGGATGTGCCGGGGGGAAGTGTATTTGATGCGGGAATTTGCAGAAGTCGGCAAAGAGAACGACCTTGTTTGCCTTGGAAGGACCAAATCAAGGAAGCTCTGTCATCGATTGGTGTAACCAACTGGCGTAGGCGCGCAAGCAGCAGAGGCGCCAGGAAGGATCTGTTAAATCAGGCCTAAGTCCATTAATGGTAATGGCCAATTAAGTAAGTAAGTAAGTAATAGAAGAATGCCCAGAAGGAATGATGCCCAATGAGTCAAGTATCGGCGAATTTGCACGCTTGTTTCGCAAGAAGTGCAGTGGGAAGCCAGTTAAGCATTGCGAACAAAGCTTTTGTAGGAGTAGTACGTACAGCACCGGTGATATGAACAGCTGCAGATCTTCTTACCTTGTCAAGAGGTCTGACACTATGTTGGCTATTCACAGCAGTTAACCAGAAAGCAACTGGGTTCGATGACAGCAGAATAGATCCAGCACGTAATTTTAAAGCAGGTCTCCGCAACTGCACTACTGTAGCAGTAAACACCACAGGCCGTTTTGCGTGCCATAGGAATCAGGTTTGCTTTTCAGTTGAGTTTGGAGTCTAGGATCAGGCCTAGATAAATTTAACCTCGGGACGCAACATAAGTCTGGTCTCGCTTATGCTAGGTAGGGTGAATGTGGGATCTTGTAACTTCTAGTGAAAAGAATTCTGTCGGTCTTGGAGGGCTTGACAGACAGTTCAAATTCCCTGCACCAATTTAGTACAATCGACAGTACGAAATTCAGTTTGTCAGATATCATCTGTGGACACAATCCCGACGCAGCAACGGCAATGTCGTCAGCGTAAGTTATGGCGTTCGTTTCCCTATCTTCAGTTATTTTCAAATGCAACAACTACTCGTTCGTTATTTGGTAGTCAGGATAGTAGGCACTATGTATGGATCAGTGTGACAAGAGTATTCAACAGGATTATTGGTTGCATTTGAAGCTTGAGTACAGAGCCTCGAGTACAAGCTGTCTGCAAATCTGCTGGGTGGTTAAACATTCGTATAGAACAGTGGCTTGTACCAGTGGTACTACGAGTATAAGAATTTATGGACTTTTTCTTCCTATGTAAGACTAATATGTTTGAATAAAACTCATAAATGTGTGGGTACACAGTGATATACTATTCACATAACAATGTGACTGTCATACTTTACTTCAATAACCACAGAATCCATGTTTATTAGCAAATCCGAATGTAACATTTAAAGAGTGATGCATTAGATGGTGGGAGTTGATTAACATTTGCTTGATTGTCTTGTCTACATATAGTCTGTTTCTGTTTTTTTTTTGACGTTAACTAATGTTTAACAAAAGCTAACAGTTAAGGTTAACTAATTAGTTACATGCTGAGGAATGTTTTTAGAATCGAATTTCCTAATGCCCGTATGTTATATGTAAACATATACACTTCTTTCTTTAAATTCTAATTTTGCACTTCAATTTCTAATTATTTTACCTCTGCTGTAGTTATAAATTAATGTTTCTATTATGCTTATAATGCTCATAATTTGTGTACTTTACTCATATGCATGCGTTTTTTTTTTTTTTTTTTTTTTTTTTTTTTTTTTTATAGCTTTACGAGCTAAAGGTTGGGAATCTTCGAAAGACATTGGTAGCCCGGCCTACCAATGTGCACGATTCGCCGCAAGACTTACTCTCGGCTTGCTAAACGCATACGTACTAAACCCAACCTAGTTCGTCACACTTTCAACCATTTGCCCCCCGGGACCACAATAAAGTATTACTTCGGGGGGGGGTGGAGATTCAGCGAGTGCTGCCTTCAAATTCTGCTGACCTTGCTCTCTCAGCCAATCTTTGTTGCGTCAACACCTTCCTTGCGAAAACACATACTGCGTTCCAATTGTCACTTGAGGTTAACATCAGGTTAACTATGTTATCGGGCGTTACCTGCAATCCTACTGTCCTCTCCAGGCAATTTCGTTGAACAACATATCGCGGGCAAGTGAAGAAAACGTGCTCCGCCGTCTCTCTTTCATTGGGGCATTCTGGGCATGCCTCGTCTACATCATGACCATACTTATAGAGATATGCTCTATAACATCCATGGCCGGTTAGTAACTGTGTCAGGTAAAAGTTCACCTGACCGTGTCTCCTTTTGGTCCATTCGCCTATGCTCGGTATGAGTCTGTGGGTCCACCTTCCCTTGGTTGACCCAGTCATGCTGCCATCTATGCATAGCGTCATACACTAACTGAACAGGACTGGGGAGATCCATTCCCCTCCTTGTGTCATGTTTTCTCCGCTCTACATCCACTACTAGCCTCAGGGGCATCATCCCCGCAATCACCAATGCTGCATCAGTAGACACCGTGCGGAAGGCAGAAATCACCCTGAGGGCTGATCTTCTGTAGGCCGTTTCTATACCTGCTCTATAGGTCTTCTTATCCATGGCCCCGGCCCATATAGGGGCCGCATATATAGCGATCGAAGTCACTACCTTCATCAGTAACCGCCTCCTCTCCTGTTTTGGGCCTCCAAGGTTAGGCATTAATCGGGCAAGTGCACATGATGTCGCCGCACACTTTCCACCGACGTACGTCAGGTGTTCCCTAAACGTGAGCCTGTTATCAATCATTACTCCCAGATATTTAATCGCCTGCTTTGATGTTATGCGCTGGTCGCCTACTGTTATTGTAATAAATTCTATCTTCTTCCTACTGCTTACAAGTAGTACATCCGTCTTGTGATCAGCAAGTTTGAGACCTATTCCCGTGATCCAGTTCCTGACAATACCAACCGCAGTGTTACATGTTCTCACTAACTCATCTAAATGTTTTCCCCTTATCACCAGGGCAATATCGTCCGCAAAACCAATGATCTGTGTACCTCTAGGGAATCTAAGCCCCAGTACACCATCATACATGACATTCCATAGTATTGGGCCCAGCACGGAACCTTGCGGGACCCCCGCCGATACCGCATATGTCTTCCTGCCATCATCTGTGTCATATAAGAGCACTCTATCCTTAAAGTAGTCCTTAATAAGTTCCATCAAGTAGTTCGGTACATCCTTTCCATCTAGGGCTGTTAAAGTGGCATCCCAATCCGCAGAATTGAATGCGTTCTTGACGTCCAGGGTGATGATAGCGCAGTACTCCTTATCGCCCTCCAGCCAGCGCTCACCACTGATAGCATCCTTTGCTATTGTCATAACCATCTCTATTGCATCTATTGTGGAGCGGGCTTTTCGGAAACCAAATTGGCGATCCGACAAGCCTTCTGCCCCCAGAAATGCTTCCAGTCTCCTACAAATTATTCTCTCCAAAAGTTTTCCAGCTGTGTCGATCATACAGAGCGGGCGGTAGCCCGATGCATCCTGCGCGTTGTTACCCTTCGGAATTAGAACCAGTCTCTGTCTCTTCCATATCCTAGGGAACGTCCTCTCCTGAATACAAGCATTAAAAACTTGTCTAAACAGCTCAGTATTACTTTCAATGGCTGCCTTAAGCGCAATGTTTGGGATCCCGTCGATCCCCGGTGCTTTGTTAAGTTTCATTTCCCCACAGACTGATTCCAATTCCTGCCTGCTGACTTCTGGGATTTCCTCCGGTGACCGCATATCCCGCACGCAGTATGTAATTTCGGCTTTGTGCGGAAAGAGGTCCGCAACGATAGATTGCAGCTTAGCTGCACATGACGTTGCTGGTGGTCGGAAGCAGTTCAGCTTTCTCATCACCACCTTATATCCAGTTCCCCAGGGATTCTCGTCCACATCGGCGCACATTTCCCTGTAGCATCTTCTCTTGCTGAGCGCAATGGCCCCATTAAGGCTGGTCCTACACCTTCTATATCTTTCACGCAGTTCTGCAAATTCATCCCGGCCTCTGGCCCTTTGGAATAGCCGCCGTGCGCGCTTGCATTTACGCCTCAGATCCGCTATATCCGCGTTCCACCAGTAGACGTGTTTCTTCCCAGACATATTACGCCTCCTTGCCATAGAAACGTTGCAAGCCTCCGTTATGGAGCGCATAAGTTCCATCGCCTTGTCATTCGCGTTCCCGAATAACCGAATATCCTCCAATGCAAGGACAAAGGTTTCCCTGTCAAAGGTGGAGTCCTTCCAAAGAGGGTTCGGCGGTGCGGCAGGAACGTTGTGTCCGGTAGAGCGTTCCCGGATCTCAAAAATGATAGCCTGATGATCGCTATGTGTGTAGATGTCAGACACCAACCAGGTAGATGAGGTCGCCAGTGAGTCGCTGACGAATGTCAGGTCAATTTTAGAGCAGCGTCCATTTCTCGAGAATGTATCCCTATCACCACTATTAAGTAAAACAACATCCAATGTTGCAAGTGCGTCGAGTAGGATTTCTCCTCTTGGATTAGTGAATGCCGAGCCCCATTCAACAGCCCAAGCATTGAAATCCCCGGCAATTACCACAGGTCTCACGTGCCTTGCTTCCTTAACGATGTCATCTAATCTGCGTCTATAGTCTTCTATTGATAGGCTAGGGGGAAGATAACAGCTGAAGAAATGTACCCCATTAACGGTGCATTTCACAAAGCTCTCCCACCTGTCGTCGACATTTCCCATTGGGAATTTACCACAGGACCACATCGAAGCCCTATTGCATTTGCTGGCTATCCAACGTTGGTTTTCAGGTGCTCTGTAGTGCTCGCTCAGTACTGCCAAGTCTATCCTCTGCTCCCGCACCGTCTGTTTAAGTAGCTCCTGCGCCGCTTCGCAATGGTTCAAGTTCAACTGCAGGACTCTCATTTACCTGAGTATGTCAACTTCCGTCGTGCCGCTAGATAGTGTGCGCACTTATGACCTCCCGTGATATGCTTCGCGTCCGCGTCCGGATCGCCTCTACAAAGAAGGCAGTGAGGGTCACGGTCGCAAGCCTTGGCAATGTGACCTTGCCCTCCGCATTTGAAGCAGTGTTTGGACCAGTCACTATTACTGCTACACTTCCCTGCTACATGCCCGAACTGCAGGCATTTGTAACATCTCCTTGGGGTTACCTTTCTCAGTAAGCGGCAAACTGTCCACCCTACACGCAGTTTACCAACTTCCTCTGCCCTGCCTGCCAGCTTCATAGGGATTGCGATTACCGCCGTCCTAGTACCTCCTGGAACGTTCCTGATCGTCTTGAGAGCCGACGGTTGTATTTCCCCGATTTGGTCCCTCCATGCGGCGATTATTTCCTCCTCAGTTGTTACTTCATCCAGGTATCTGAGTTCGAATGTAGCCTCCTCAGTTATTGTTCTGACCTCTATCTCTTCGGCCAATAAGCTCCTTAGCTTAGAACGGTGCATCTCCGTAGCCACCTCTGCCGATCTTCTAAACTCCAGAAGGATTTCGCCCCTTTGTGTCTTCTTCACAAGCTGGACATCCTCGCCAACTGATTTAAGCTCCGGGGCATTCCTTACCTTCCTTAGAATGTCCGCAAACGATAGTTTCTCGGTTGGCTTTATTATCACTGCGTCTGGTCTTGGAGGTTTTCTGCGCTTCCTAGTTTTCACGATCCAATCATTGTGCTCCTGGGTGTTTTCCTCTGTTGCTGCGGGCACTACCACAGTCTGGTTCGTAGCAGTTGCTGGTCGCCCAGGCGAGTCACTATTCCTAACCTCAGCGGCAGGCTTGACTAGTCCACGAGGACGGGTTGTCCTGGTCTTCTTTGGAGGTGTTCTCCTTGGTTTTTCCAATTCATCCCTCTGCCTTTTGGAAGCACAAGGTGTCCCTTGTTGCATGATCGTCTGTGTGCTTCTGTCGTTGGTTCTGACCTTTACCTCCTGTTCCGCAACTTTATCCTTAGCGGCTTGCTGGTATAGTGACGATATAGAAGCTACTAAATCGCGCATCGCTTGGTGGATGGACCTCCTTCCTCCGCCCATCATCTCGACGAGTTCCGAGATTCTGTCGCCTAGCTTGTCATATGCATGCGTATGTATGTATGTATGCGTTTAAATGCTTCAATATGAGCATTTAATTAGCTTTACATTACAAATGATTATTATGTTGTCATAATTAAGACAATGAACAAACACACATGGATGGACGGACAGACAGCATGCTTGCAAGGCCTAAAAGTTATTTGATAATCCTTATGTTTGACTTGCCTATTAAAACACCCTTTTAACCACACTTAAAATAACATTTTACTCGTTTTGTTTAAAAGAATATTCTATTAAAGGGAAAGCACAAGCACACGCACACACACACGCTCGCAAATTAAATGACATACGCACTCATAATATTTGTATATGCATATACACAAAAGTGTGTGTGTGTGTGTGGGTGTTTGTACTTAAGCAGTGTATCCTTGTAATGTAAGGAGAGTAAATAATTGTTAAAGGCAAAAGATAAACGCAATTAATGTAATGCGTAATGGAGTTATTCAGGACAAAGAAATTTTTAATTCGGCATGAATTTAATGCGCTAACAGCAGACATACATTGAGCCATAGCATGAGGCACTGGTATAGAATCCTTATCTGATTGTTTCCCAATATTTCTAAGAAAGCTTCTGACCACACTCGACTAGATTAGACCGCAGAAACTTTCATTAACGCGTGTCTCCTCAAGATTCTTCGGATTTACTGACCCACAATCATAAATAACATATCCTTGTGGTCAGAAATTCAGCAGCCAGTGGTACTCAAAAGGTATAGAGACGTGAAATGGAAGAAATACGACAAATAATATCGCCAGTTTTGTTAATGTCTGATAATTATAGGGCATATATACTATAGGTCTACTTCTACTTCTATGTGAACGACAAATTGAAATTGCAGCAGCTTAATTACGTTTAACCTGGTAGCCATTTGAATCCACACCACATCGTTGTACGACTCCTTGAATCTACAGAAATAAAATTAATAACCTGGATTGTATAAATAAGGCCTCCGCAATTTGCTTTCTAATTGTCGGACTAACCGGTCCCCCGAGTAGGTAATGTAAAGTCACTCAACCTATATTTTTATGTATGTATGTAGTTTGCAGTCGGGAGATAACATTCCCTCCTCCCAAAGGTTGCATCAGTATAGATCTGAGAAGTGCATGCAAAACCTATTGGTATTCTTCCATTTGCCAATTCTGGTCGTGGCCCTAATTTCATATGCGCCTTAGATACGTCAGTTGTCCCCCAACTGCAAGTGATGTAAAGTCATGCTAATCTCTTAATTTTTCTTTTTAGGATTCAGAGATAAAATTCTTTTTTGCGCAAGCTGCGTCAGCATCGGTATGACAAGGACGACACCTTTATCATTTTGCCAATTCTGGTCTTGCCTCTAATCTAGTATACATCTTCATTTAGTTGGCAGTCCTCTAGATGAAGTGGTTTAAAGTCGCGCTAATCTCCATATTTTGGTTAGATTCGAAAGATAGAATATTCGCCTCAAGCTGCAACTGTAATTCATATTCGTACAGAGGCAGCCGTATAGTTGGAAGAAACTACTCATCCTTCCCCTTGGGCAGTTCTGGTTGTGCCACTAACCCGTATACTTTTTCGTTGTCTTTACTTTACATAAAAGTCGAAGAAAGTTAAAAAGGTGCTGTTATGGAACCTAGTTGGCTGGATAGCTATTGGATCACCAACCAAACCAGTTTTCCTTACGTTCAAGCTTTGTTTGGGGCAGGAGACATAGGCAACGAAGCTAATTGTTTTCTTCAAATAAGCAGAGCAAAAACTGTTCTACTTAAATCGGGCAAAATGTTCTCATTGCGTTTTTTTCCTAACGACTTGCGTTTCTGTCGGTGATTGGCATTTTTTTTTGTTTTTTGTCTATGACTTGCATTTCTTGGTCGATAATTGGTCGAGGATTTGCACGTTTTGGTTGATGACTTGCATTTTTTGGTCGATGGCTTGTTTTTCGTTGTAGCCGATGACTTGCATTTTTTGGTCGATAATTTGCATTTTTTTGTCGATAACTTACAATTTTTTTGTCGATGTCTTGCCTTTTTTCGTCGATGACTTGAATTTAACCGAATTATGGAGGGCACTTTTACGGACCTACAACTGAACCGACTTCATGCAAGTATTATATAGCAGAAGTAGCGTACATTGATTTAAACATGAGAGGCCACCAAAATGTTCTCATGTATTCCGAAATGCGAACGAACATATTCTTTGCGAATTATCCTGAACCAAAAAACACCGAATGAATTGAAAACCATGGATTGCCTGCTAGACCCCATTGGAAAATGTATTTAAAATGGAAAGTGCATTAACTGAGATTAACTGGCATGCAATCAACAGGTACACTGTAGCAGATATCAAGACACTGCGAGCAGTGTTACAAGGTTGCTACAGTACATTTAAGTACGGCTAATCATTCAGGAGAAAGAAAACCCCCTGTAAAAGTCTCATTTAGGCATTCGTTCTGGTCCATAAAATAGCTGTTGTTGTTGTTGTTGTTGTATCAGTTTAGCTGCTGTAATTGTAGTCATTTCCAAAAGCAATTGTTGTTATTTTTATTATAGTTGTTGTGTTTTGTTTTTAATACACGCCAATATGTGATACCTTTTACGTGGTGGTTTTAGTCCTTCTTTTGACAAAAACCGTAAAAATCTACTCTGGATCTGGTGGGGGATGGATGGTGGGGGAAATTTTGTATAAAGAAGTGGAGTCGTCGTAGAACGTTTTTGTTTTTTTTTTTTTACTATTTTCTTGGTTTCATAAAAAGACAGCCATCACCACAATATGACGTATACAGGGGTTTATGGCCGTATTACATGGGTGTTGTGTTTGTTTTAGCTTTTATGGTGGCAGTGATGACAATGTGTAGGATGTCATTAGTGATGGCATGGTGTTACCATGATACTTACTACGTCTGATGGTTATGAATCTGAGGAATTTTTGTGAGTTTCTTTTATGAAACAATAGATGCTCAGTGGAAAAAAAAACGTAATAAAATCAACGTTTTTAAGCCTGTTTCGTTAAAGTGTATTTACGCGGTTAAAGACTTTTTTCTGGGCATGTTTTTTCTTCGTCTATTTAAGCCAGTTGGGGTATATTTTTTAAAATATTTTGAATTTACAAGAGAATATAAACTAAACGAATACAGGGATAAGCAGAGGAGTGCTGGCGTACATTTATTAAGCAGGTGGAGAGGCATAAATAGTGTGTTTATAGTATCACGTGTTGTCATCATTGCCTCACGTAGTTTTGTTATGTTTTGAAATTTTAAGTTTTTTTTTTTAGTTTTCATTTGATGTCTCATGTTTTAAAATTTATTTTTTTTTGTCGTTACCATCTTTACCATTTGTTTTGTTTTGTTTTTTGTTCTTGCAAAACATTATTTAGCATTGAATATTTTACTTCTTGTTCTTGTTTAATATTGTTTACACATGTAAAGAATATTGTCGGGATTTAAAAAAAAAAATTTATCTTCCGTCGAAGCTATTCGTAAAATTTATAATGCGTGGCAAGAAAAAAAAAACATGCTTTTAAGAAACTAATGCATTAATACAGGGTGCTTCTTCAAGACATATTTTTACTTTGGTAGACAAAGATGCTTATTTTTTAAATCTGGTTGGAGCTCGCACAATATCCTAACCAAGGCTTCAGGTAATCTCTGGGATAGCCAATCTTTCTGCTATGAGAGATGGGTAACATTATGAATAGATACCGTCCATTATCCATTAGTAGAGAAAAGCTGAGGAATCTCTGACACCATAAATAAAATTTTTGGAATATATAGACTTACCAGTCTCAGTGTAAATGAAACAATGGGAACGGCTTTGAAGAACCACTTTGTCTAACACCACGTCTATGCGACAAAGCCTTTTAGCAAACTATCCCTTTTAGCAATGTGTCCCAATATATGCCAGAAGATTATGGCTCCAGTTACTTCACCTCGGATGCTGATCCAATTCTAAAGCGCATATAGACTGTGGTACTATAAATACTGCAGAAAATAGTGCTTGAAAATTCAATCCTCGATTGGGTGTACTCAGCTACAGATACATTGTCTAGGAAAAACTCTTGATTACCCACGTACATACATATTTAGGTTTATTTTCTCCTTCCATTCTCTCAAATATTGGGAAGTTGATAAGGTTAGGGTTTAAAACACATATAAACGGTGGTCAGATCGTAAGTTATGCGAATGTGAAATTCTTGTTGAGTTTGGGAGCAATTATTTAAAGAAGCACGCTGCCTTAATGGTGGCCATTTCCACCATTAAAGCTTGGGATTAAGATACCGTTATATAAAATACTCATTTCGAACACAAACTTCCAGAAGGTTACCCCTAAGCTGACAAAAGTGTTTGTTGTGTGCACGGCATGTTGGCCTCGCATACTATTCAACGAAAGGCTGGGGATTATTCCATCCTTTCCATACCGGGGGGCATTTGAAAAATTTCCATTGTTTGAAATTTTTTCGTGCCCCACCTCTTTCTAGCCTCTTGAGGTTTAAAACGTATTTCTGAACTCAAATGTGGTGATATTAAGGCACATTTTTGAGAGATTTGAGAAACTTTCTGTACACCATAGGGATGACAGGCTGTCACTAAGAAACTTCTGAATGATTGTCAATGTGTGTTAAGGCTGAAGAACTAAGTCTACCAACTTCGATTTGGTCTCTAGGGTACGGTATACTGACTCATCCAAACTAGCAAGTGTTATAATAGAGACTGCAGTCGATAGCGGAATCAAATCCAATTTTTGATATAGAAATTAATGCCATTGAAATATACATACATACATATACAATTGGCCATATACATCCCTTTAGTTAGGATTACGACTCAGCTTCTCACACTATTTATTTTGTGCGATAACTTTATACATGAGCGGCGGGACCTACAGTTTAAAGTCGACTTTGAACGTCAAATTTTTAGAGAAACTTCATGGCATTTAATTTTTTTTTGTCAGAAATCTGCTGAGAGGAAGTTGAAGAAGAAATATTTTTTCATATTTCGTTTTGCTGAAGATCCTGGGAGTTGCGGCCTCGCGGCTAATAAACCAACACACTACCTACTGGACTACAACTCAAGGAACAATTGTTCATAATTAGGAACGCAATACGTACACCCTGTAACAGTGAGAATGGCGTTAATGCAGCCCTGGGAGCCTTAAATCAGCTTTGTCTGATCTGGGGTTTCAACCGTGGCCTTACGTCTAATAAGCCAACATTACCTACTAGACTACAGCGACTACAATGGCATTGGAATAGAAGTAAGTAAATGTCGCCGTGAAGAAAAGACTTTCGAATATTTCAAGGGGCTCTTAAAGTCCTTCAATTGGTCAAAATCACATCGTATTGGTGCCGAGATCTTCACATATTTGGTATCGTTGTTACACTGGGTTGGGTTGCTGGACATGACGGCTATGTGACAGGATACTGTGATGGTAGTGTATGTAGTGAAGCGACTGAAAATTGGTACTGAGTCTGTGGATTTATAAATAGAAGATGGTGTGCTTGTTGCTTGTAGTCATAATTGTGCTGTACATCTTCACATGAAACGATTCCTATTAGGGAATCCTTTGCGTTCGCCTCTCAACGGAGTGCTTTACTAGACTTAAATCTGTCGTTTTTGATACGGTGTAGGTGACAAGTTAGAACACTTCTTTTGTAGTCGGCAGGTAGACGATTCGTCATCTTAGTGCTGTCGCACTTACATATGCCTGCGTTGTAGAACGTATAAGAACGTTATAGAACTACGTTATCCCCTTTAGCTGTTTTAACTACCTTCTCTTTTTTAACTACCTGTAGCCAATATGCTTATCATGTTTAAATTTAATTTTTTTTTCTTTTTGTATCACTTTTATTATAAGTTTTATAATATGCTTCTCTGCCACATTTTGAGGCAATTGCATAAATTGTTTCGTACAAAAGGTGTCAAACATCATCATAAGACAGAGAGAGGTACACTGTTGTTTACCACTTTGGATCATGAATTTTTCCTTCTGCTCAACAAACACAAAACAATACACAGTAGCTGGCGGCTTGATGGTACGTTTTTATGAATATAAATTGTTGTTACACTGTTGTTGTTGTATTTTATTCCATCATATGCATACGGTTACCCACACCATTTACGACATGACAAACAATAGGTTTTTTTTGTTGTTTTTGCAACGCATCATCGTGCTCGTCCCAAAATAACCATCATCCCTTATCACTATCACTAGCTTATCTCGCGTTTTTTCTCTCCGTGGTCTTATTGCTTAAGGCATTATTGCGTAATTTAATATATCACGTATGTGTCAGGCTATACGAACAACAACAACAGCAGCATAACCAGGCTCCTCATCTTGTTGTTAACGTTTCTTGTAACATGTGATGGAGAACACAGAACAAGGGAACAACAACAGAGCATAACAATTTATTTAACGGTAACAATACTTTTGTTTGGTTGTTAAATAAATAGGGAACAGGAGATTGTACTCATGTATGACGATTGAAAAACTTTAATTTTGATCCTGGGGATCAGTTGGAGTAATCGAATTTTAAATTTTTTTATTTCGGTTCATACATTTCTTTTTGGCCCTTGTTTCTATCAAATTTCGGTTGCCCAAGAATTATTTCTCTTAGATTCCCAAGCGCTGGACAATGGCCGGGAAGAGGTCTTCTCTTTTTCGTTATTATTACAGCTTCATATGACGTATTCCCAGCCTCCAAGCATGTGCACACAAAGGCCAGTGTCCAGTAACTACTGCTATGAAGTTCCTTATGAATGAAGTCAATTGAATTTTCGTTGTGCCACTTTTTGAAAAAGCTTCAGCCTTGTTATCTTCCTAAATTACCCCGTGTCGAGGAACTTATAAGAGGGTAATCGTCGAAACAGTGGTTACCTCCTCCAGAGTAACTCGACATTCTGTAAAATGTGGACAATCTTAAATCTCTAAGGATCTTACTGAATTACTTACTTAGTCTTTACTACGCTTTAGTGAGGATAACAACCTAGTTTCGCACACACCAACCATGTTGTGTGTGTTAATTTGATCCATGATTAGACCATGATCTGGAGTTTGACTCTGAACGACAGATTTTTTGGGAAATTTTTCATGACAGCTTTATTCGCTCTCAGAGAAGAAGGCGTTGAAAGAAATATTTTATTTCGCATTTCATTCTTTTCGAGATGCCTGAAAAAGGGTGTGAACCACATGCGTGTAAAGCCAACACACTACCTACTAGGTTAGCTATGTTCATCTATCCCCATACGATACGTTTTGACACCGTATTTGTACAGCCGTACTCTTTGTAGCCATTATTTCAGTCTGTGTAGTACTACGGTAATCACCTTCTGAAAGGAATACAGTAGTCCCTCGATTTACGTCGCAGTTAGTTCCAAAAATAGGCGACGTAAATCGCAACGACGTAAATCGAATTTCATATTGCTCATACTACAAAGTAGTATGTTCTTAACAAGGAACTTGAAAAAGTTACAGTAATCCCTCGATTTACGTCGCAGTTGGTTCCAAAAAAAAGACGACGTAAATCGAATGACGACACAAATTGAAGTTAGAGGGAACAAAAAATTGTATGACGTAAATCGAAACAACGTTAATCGAGGCGACGTAAATCGAAGGATTACTGTAATCTAATGCTCTGAAAAGATTCCTCAACCGACTTTATCGTGTGATCCGAATTCATCAAAGAACACTTGAATGATGTTCTTTGGCATGCGTAAACCATTATTATAAATGGAAGAACATTCAGTAGTGCTTTCCAAGCCTAACACCAAAGAGAATTTCAGTTTTCTGGCATAAACTCTGAGAGTAAATAAAAATTTGCCACGAAAAGCTTCTCAAAAAATTTTACGGTCGGAGTTGATTTTGAACTGAAGTAAAGTCGTAATTGTAATGACCAATTTTGTATGGGTTTGGTGGGTTTTTTCTAACTCGCGACCAAGTTTCTAAGAAATTTTAAAAATATTCTTTAAAAGTTTACACTGGAACTCAGTAACTGAAATGTTTTATACATTTCTAACTACTTCTCGCATTACACATTCAATTAATTTTTACTAAATTACTTTCCCTAAATTTATATTTTTCAAATAAAAAAACCTAAAAACTCCACCCTCATATTGAACCTCCCCTACACACGCACAACTATCAGCAAATGCCTGAAAACCCATAACATAACAATCATCATCATCAATGCCATTGCCATTGCCATTACCATCGCCATCGCATTAGTATCATCAATAGCTTGACAATTACCATCACTAATACCAGGTGTAAAATATGTTAAAGAAACAATACACGGCCAGTAAATAGTAAAGCTCTCTTGGGATAATTGGAAGCCATGGGTAAATGCGTTTCGATACAAATTTACACACAATTTTTACTTGAAGTAAATTACTCTTAAGCCCAAGACACAAATTGGTTTTACAAACGAACCGAACCGAAGGAAACTATAACGAACCAAACATCTAAAATAACAGCAGCCGTCGTACTCACTGTTAAAAGAAATTACCTTTTTTGCCAAGGCTACTCCTAGTGGTAGTGTATGGGATAATAGAGGACATTCATGAATTTATGAGGGTGTGAGGTATGGGAATAGAGGGACAAAAGCAGTGATACTCAAGGGAAAAGTAATGAGAAGCTTGTTTTTTATAACACAATAACAAAAACAAATACAAATACTTGTAATAAAAAAAAAAGAAAAGAGAATAAGAATTGATAGTGAAACTACTGAAAAATTAAGACGAAAAAGAAACAAGAAACTTCAATTGAGTTTTACCATTAAAGCGTGAAATAAAATTGAGATCATATACCACTCGAAGGCAGCAGCAGTAGGGTGGACATCAATGCCAATGCCAGCAATAATTGTTATCAACACCTACAGAAGGTAGTGGTTGTTCAATAGGCCTCTCAAACAATATAAATTAGGATTTCAAATAAAAATTTTTGAACACAAAAATCAGTTCAGAATGGAATAGAATTTTAAAAAAGAACCTTTTTAAATAAAAGGTACTAAAATAAAAATTAGCTTCTTAAAAAAGATTGTTAAATAAAAAGGATCTTCTTAAAAAAGATTGTTAAATAAAAAGTACCTTCTTAAAATAGGTACTTAAATATAAAGTACCATCTTAAATAAATGGTACTTAAATAAAAAATACCTTCTTCCATAAAAGGTACTTAAATAAAAAGTAGCTTCTTAAAAAAAGGCACTTAAATAAAAAGTACCATTCTAAATAAAAAGTACTTAAATTAAAAGTACCATCTTAAATAAAAGGTAGCACGGAGGAAATTAATTTTTTATTTTCTTAGAAGTGTTAGTACAAAAGGTTAAGGTATAATAATAATCACAATTTGTGACCGAATATATGTATATTCAAAATCAAAAAGTACGGTAAAATGTACTCCAAAGTACTAAAGTAAAGTAAAGACTAAAGTCTAAAACAACTTCTTCCCCAAAGGATATTAAAGCAATACATATACATATACTGTTTCCTTTATTGGAAGTGGCAATACAATAGACCTACCAGGAAATATCACATACAAATTTAGAACGTACCTTTGTCGACAAAAGGTACTAAAACAAAAAATTTAAAAAATTCTGTCTTTATTGAAAAGAATGATTTTTCCTCAGATAGGTTTGGAATTAGAAAATAATATTTAGCATCTGAAATAAAAAATCTGAAATGTTAATTAATGTTAAAAAACTTACTGACGTGATTAAAGAACTAAAAAGGACTTTTGTTGATGAAAAAGTACTCAAGAAAAAAAGTACTTTTGCTCATTTGGAACTCGTTTCATGCCAGGCAGTTAGTATACTTTGCTTCTAGTGAAATTTAAAGAAATTATTTTCGGGGGCAAAGAAAAAAGGAACTGTTTTGTTGTCCTTCAAAATTATTCAATTTAGCCTGAAATAATGACCAGAAACGCTACCGTTGTACGGATTCAGTATCAGAGTATTTCGAAGTAGACGTATATTTAAAGCGGTCAATATATTATACGCAGAGTGTGTATGCCACATCCAAGATTGCAAAATACCTCATAAAGTTTCCTGCACACTAGGTCGTTTAAGTTAATAATTTTGATGATGCACTTGCAGTAGTCATATGAACTCTATAGAGAGATTGGCATCTTCTGCCGAGAAGCACGGTGTGTTTCACACAAACCATACTCCTTTGGAAAGGAAAGATAAACCTACCTAAAGATAGGTCTTACCAGATCTACCCCGATAAGATTACATAACCAACATTAAACCTAACCAGAGTTCATCTTGGGAAATTCATACCAACTATGAAAGGCCTCTGTGTTTTCGCGATTTGGGACAAAGTCTGTATCATTTGGTATCCTCAGAAGCATTCTTTTGTCTTAGAATTTGCGAGCGGAACTGTCTAGCCGAAGATAATTCGAAGTAGAACACATATTACATTATTGGCCCTTACAACCCTGTATTCACTAACACTCTCCTCTTTAGATTAATGTGACTATCATTATCGGGAAAGCTGAGAAATGCCAGTCAGGAGTTGTAGTTGTTTGACGGAATAAGTACTATCGGCATTGGAATGTGGCTTTATGGGGTCCTATTAAGCTATGCTCTTTCAGGCGGCTATTAACTTAGTCTGACCTAACTTAAGTACACATAAAGGGTCAGCCAAATAACTTTTTTTTTTGAAAATGCTTTAAAAAAAACTACTGAATATTTTCTCAAATTTCTTTTTTTATTTGAAAGTACAATCCTTCCGGTTAATAATGGAAAATAATTTCATTGAAATGGCTTTCTCGGCTGGCCATGCAGTAGCCTACACCAGAAGATGCCGATTTTGGCAAAAAAAAAATCATCTTTTCAGATGAAGCTCATTTTGATCTTGCCGGGTATGTAAACAAGCAAAATTGTCGCATTTGGGGCACAGAAAATCCGCACGCATACATTGAAAAGCCGACGCACCCAAAACGAGTCACTGTTTGGTGCGGATTTTGGTCCAGAGGCATAATTGGGCCATTTTCCTTCGAAAATGAGTAAGGGGTGACCGTTACAGTCAATGTCGATCGTTATCGGGCCATGTTAAACGAATTTTTGTTCACAAAAATTGAAGGGGAGGATATTGGCAACATTTGGTTTCAACAGGGCGGCGCTACATGCCACACAGCCGAAGCTACACTCGATGTTTTGCGCTCTGTTTTTGAAGATCGCATTATCAGCCGCAGAGCTGATGTCGTTTGGCCACCTCGGAGCTGCAATTTAACACCGTTGGACTGTTATTTGTGGGGTGCCGTCAAAGATAAGTGTTACGCCGACAAGCCAGAGACAATTGACGCTTTAAAGGACAATATTCGTGATGCCATTGGTGAAATACAGCTGCACACAATCGATAATGTGCTTACAAATTGGACCGATCGTGTTGGCTACTGCATGGCCAGCCGAGGCAGCCATTTGAATGAAATTATTTTCCATTATTAACCAGAAGGATTGTACTTTTAAATAAAAAAGAAATTTGAGAAAATATTCCCTAGTTTTTTTAAAGCATTTTCAAAAAAAAAGTTATTTGGCGGACCCTTTATTTAACTAAAATTGGTACGAACATAAAAGTCTCAAAGCTAAAAAGTATGTTTCCTGAAGTTGAAGTGGTATTGCAATCGGAGAATATGGTAACTAAAGTCGTCGGCAACAGTTTTTTATTTCCGTTTCTTAATTCAGGTCATTACAACCCTTTAGTCAGGATTACAACCTAGCTTCTCACATCACCCCTATTGTGTATGTTAATTTTATCCATGAGTTGTGGGACCTACAGTTTAAAGTCGGCTCCAAACGACAGGTTTTTAGAAACTTTTTTCTTGGAATTGTATTTACTCTCGGAGTTTTTAACAGAAGATTGTTGAGAGGAAGTCGCCTGGAGAAATATTTTTTTATATTTCGTTTTGTTCGAGATGTCTGCGATGGGACTTGAACCGTGGTTCAAGTCTTATGCTTAATAAGCCATCACGCTACTTACGAGACTACGACATATAGGACGTATTCTGTGTGTTTAAAATACAGATATTTGGGATGAGTGTGCGCTTCCAAATAAATTCCGGTGTACGGTTTATGGCAGTCGTTGTTGGCCGACTGTAATTTAATAACTTCGATTATTTGCTGTCCCTTAACTGTTTATTTGCCGTTTGTATTTTATTTGGCTTATTATTTCAGCCATATTTGACCTTTTTTTCATCGTTGGAATATTTCTCTTCAATACGTACTTCCATTCGATTTTATTTTATTCGTTTTCGATTTTCTTTCCATTTTTTGCTTTGTTTTTGTTTCTTATTTCACGTTTAAGGCTATTTAGTTTTAATGTTTACTTGTTGTTGCTATTGTTGTTGTTGTAGTTGTATTTTTTTATTCCAGAGCTGTGAAGTCATATAACACTACACTTTTCAATCGCAATTTCTTTTGGGTTTTTATTTCGCTTTTCTTCAAAAATCCAATCAATTTGATAAGGTTTTTAATTTTTGCTTCATGGCAAATACATTTTTCTTTGCCTCAATTTAATTTTGTTTTTGGTTGTTTTTTTTTTGTTGCTTTTCATCTATAATTTTTTGGTTGTTGTTTCGTTCTACTTATAAATAAGTATTTACGTTTGTAAGAATAAATAAATAAGTGGTAACTGGATACGTTGTTTTCTTTTTCTTTTTTCTGTTTCCCTATAATACGTGAATTCTTTTCCTCTTCTTCTCTGTATATGGATCAGTTGCCTTCAATTTTCTTCACTTGCTTAAGGAAACTGATGGGTCTCTTCTACCCAGGGATGGGATGTGGTGTCAAGGAAGTGTTTCATATTTATGTTTGTTGTTGTTATTTTTATCAGCTTAAGCTTCTTTTGTTGGTGTTGTTGTTTTTGTCTTTCTGCCATCATGCTCTTAACGTTTACACTTTGATATTTATTCAGTTTATTCCGCTAATACCTGGGTTTTAAAGGTAACACAAGCACCCACAACAAAAAAGAAGAAAAAATTTTTTTTTTTTTAAAGAAATTGGAAAAAAAATTTTGGTAATAGGATTCGATTTTCATCAATATTTTGACATGGATTAACAATGATTGTAATGAATAAAATTCTTTTTTTTTCTTTGTGGAGATAAAATAAGCAATTTTCATAAAATAAATATGTTTTTAAAAAAAATTTCCTTAATAAATCTACTCGTATATGTTTTGTTTCATATTTTTTTTTTTGTAGAAAATTTACATTTAAATTGCCTTACCATTCAGTTAAACTTGAGTTTGACTTTGAACTCAAGCCTCTTAAGGCTCTTTTTTCTCATAAGTCTTGTTTCCATGAAATCTAGTAGCGTGCAGGCCATAGAATAATTTCAACCATAAAGTCTTACTAATTTATTGGGGTTTTTGGAGGAAATATCAGAAGGAATTAAAATTAATTTCATCTGGTGTATGTGGGAGACAAATCCCACTCTCCATCTGGGCTGCATAGTTAAATAGGTAGGTAGGTTGGAGTTGTAGCCTTGATACCAAAAGCTCACTTGAACACGTATTGCGGCCCGTTGTGACACCACAGGCATACTCAGTCTCTGTTCTGACCGCGTTCCATCAACTTAGGGAAGAAGTTGATCAGCGCAAGGGCTGGACATTCAAAGCACGATTCCTCTACGCTGGAAAATCAGCCCCAAGTTTTAATAAACGAAGCAAGGATGAGATCAATGGATAATAACTTCGTTAAGATGACAAGGATTGGAGAGCCAAATTATCTATATATGCACCTTGCAAGTGATTGTCTTTGACAAAGCAAGTGGATAATAGCCTCCTCTTCCTTAGCAGATCTACACACAGTTACGAAAGTATACATACGGTTAAAAAATGCCAGAAATTTTTTAACTAATCTGTTTTCGTTGAAAATCTTTATAGTTTCCTGCACAGGCCCACAAAGGTATGCATCCGATATACAAATTTCACAAATTTCTGAACAATGCAAAAGACCGTCTTATAATGTCTTGTCAGACAATTATAAATATTTTTAACGAAAACGTATTGGTTAACAAATTTCTGAAATTTGTTATCTGTATGAATAGTTTTGTGCCTGAGTGTACCTACACCCAGAAGCCGTTAGATGGGAGCAGCATTCTTTCCACATGTCTTCGCATAACACAATGACCTGTAAGCATGGTCACTCTGATCGATATGACGTTACGATCAAGTCCGAGTAATCGGTTGGGGCGCCTTCTATCCATCCAAGGCCAAGTGAGTCTACAGTCGTTACAACTCTGTAAACTCTATGTAAGAAGCCAGGTTGTAGCCTTCTTACACCTCCCATGTTGTGTGTGTTCATCATGAGTGGCGGAACCTACAGTTTAGCGCAGATACCAAACCTGCGGATTTCAGAAACTTTTCAAGGCAATTTTATTTTCTCTCAGAGTTTTGCCAAAAATCTGCTGAGAGGCAGTCGCTGAAGAAATATTTTTTTTATGTTCGAGCTGTCTGAGCTTGGGTATGTCAAGTAAGCCAAAAGGTTTTTAAGAGAAATTTTCAAGCATTATAATGAAATTTGAAAAAACATGGTTAAGCTTCAGAGTCAGCATTTGATAAAATGCCCAAAATTTGTCGCCTTCTCACCAGTTTTGCTGATCTTAAGGCTCACATGGCAGACAGACAAGGCGATCCCTTATCAAGGAACTTTTTCAACTTCGTCATGGAAGACGGGAGTATTTTTTTTCCAAAAAAAAAACATATAGTTGCGTATCAAGCACGATATTACTACTGCTCATGAACGAGAGTCTATTAAGATGTATCTGGCAGTAAATGAGAGCAAAACGAAGTATATGTTGTCGACAAGTAGGGACATGCGGCATATTGGGTCCCAGATTATATATATTGGCCATTATAACACTTCAGTCAGGATTACGGCCTAGCTTCTCATACCACCCATGTTGTGTGTGTTAATTTTATACATGAATGGCGGCACCTACAGTTTAAAGTCGACTCCGAACGACAGATTTTTGAGAAACTTTTCATGGCAATTTTATTTACTCTCAGAGTTTTTGCCAGAAATCTGCTGAGAGGAAGTCGCCCAAGAAAAATATTTTTCATATTTCGTTATCACGACTGGCCTGGGGTTTGAACCGTGGCCTTACGTCACACTACCTACTAGACTACGGCGACTTCTGGTTCCCAGATTACGTTCGATAAATAAACTTTCGTACGATCTTCGGTCCAGTGCCATTTGGCGATTATTTCCGCATCCAACAGTCAGCTATATGAGCTCTTCACAGACATGGATGTTGTGCAGCGTATTAACATATAGCAGCTACGCTGACTCGGTCATGTCGTTCGAATGAAAGAGAATGTTCTCGCGAGAGGGGTATTTGCGGAATCCAACGAAGAGGAAGATCTTCTTTGCGTTGGAAGGACCAAATCGTGAAAGCCCTGTCATTAATTGGTGTGACCAACTGGCTAAGACACGTAAGAGCCAGAGGTGCCCGGAGGGATGTGTTAAGGCAGGCCGAAATGTGTTAATGGGGTTGTTAATGGCTAATTAAGTATGTAAATAAGTCCTATGGCATATTGTGCATTCACTCACATGAATTCCTGACTATTTACCATGTTACAGAAATGTAGATTCGACGCTGCAGTCTCATGTTTTCAATGTTGTTTTTCCAACAAAATTTTCTTCAGCAAAACTGTTACAAAATTGAATCATTCATCAAAAAAACGGTACTATTTGGCACGAAATATGGTCTGGATCTGTCACGGGAACTTTATGTACAATTCACAGTTTTATTGACGTATAATACTTCACTTTATTTGATCTGCATAAGAAGATAAATTGGACGGTGAAGTGGACTATGGTTTCAATAAGCCTGAGCAACGATCCACATGATATAATTTCTTCCCCCTGCTTCTTCAGTTTTCTTTAAATGAATCACATCATTTCCATCACCTATGAACGATTTCCTTGAAATTTTAAATTGTACACACAATACCTTTGCTTTTCAGCCTTAAATTATACACCATCCGTTGTATGGAGAACTCATTTATGACATACTGTGTGTTATTCGCCGACTTACTTTTCAATCACTTCAATTTGTGACAAATAAAAATACATTTTCTTCTGTTCTTTTTTCCTTGGCTTTTATAAGAAAATTTGAAATTAATTTCTATTCATTATAAGCAGGAGAAAAGGATGAAAAAAATGTTATTTTCTAAAGCATATTTTTAGGTGGTGAAATGCATTTAACGCTAAATTTTCAACGTATTCAAAAGCGTTTTATTTTCTATTCTATTTTACTTTTATACAGCTGCTGCTGCTGTTGTTGTTGTTATATTTGCAAAAATTACACTGATCAAAAGAAGCAGAAAATTCAATTCAGCAAAACAATTTGGAAAATTTCTTCCTTTTTTTTGCTTGCAGATTTGGTTGTGGGTAACTAAGGCAGGATTGTGAATGAGACAAGGTGTTGCTAAAATGCATAAAATATTACGAAGATTTTGCTTTTTTTTCTGTTCTGTTCTGTTCTTTTCTTAAGAACATGAAATTTTAATTACAATTCACACTTAGAAAATTTCTTTGCTTGAACGTGTATATTTTTTCATCTGTTTTTCAAGAAAGTAAAAAAAACATTTTTTTTTTTTGTGAAATTCCCACTTTTGTTGAGCTGAAATGTTGAGTTTATTATTTGGCATTAACAGAACAACAGGAAGTAAGTAGTTTCTTATTGTAATTATTGTTGTTGTTGTTATTATTGTTGCAATAGAAATTCTAGTTGAATTTGTAAATTGTTTAATAAATAAAAGGAAAGTGTTGTTTGAGGGTGTTTTTCCTTAAAATTTCATGTTATTTTCTGATTATTTTGTGTGCAAAAAAAAACTTAAAATGGAATTCAAAAGAAAATTCGAAAAGAAGAAGAATTTAGAGAATAAATTTAAATTTAATTGTCTGTCTTATAATAGTTACAAATTGTAGTAAAGCAAAGCGAAATTATTTTCCAAAGCATATTTTAAGGCACTTCAGATTTTGTGTAAATAGTGCTACGGCATACATTTCGTTAGTACCGCCATTGTTAAACGCACAAAATGCGATAGTTTCTTAAGCAGCTATTTTTTTAAGTATAACACGGTGGTTGTAAAAATAAAAATAATGTAGCATACTTTTAAGGGAATAATTTATTATTATTAAACTTCTGAATTGATCTTGTTATGGCTAGGTGTTGGCTATAACATTACTGGTCATTATGTTCTATGGGTTTGCGACCTAACTGAGCCAAGTCATTTAGACTTTTACTAGGATTACAAAATGGAGAATTTGTCACTGAGTGACTTTTTCCTGATTATATCAGAATTATTTCGGTAATTGATTTTATTTAACTTCATTAATGTTCTGAATTGCTCTCGTCATGTCTAAGGTGATATCGTTACTGGCAAGGACGTTACTGCCCATTGTGTCTATGGGTTTGTGACCTCACTTAGCCAAGTCATTCAGACTTCATGGGTTTAATATATAAAAATGAATGTTTGTTTATATGTAATTAATGGAATCGTAAACTATGCATTTGATCATGTTAGAATCTTTAGCAAAGTTGTTGCGCATGAGCCGAAAAAGGTTTCTAAGTTGGTACGACCAATTTCCGACAGGTGGCGGCACTGAAAATTACTAAAATGATTTAAATCGTAAACTGTGCATTTGATCATGATATGAACTTTAGCAAAGTTGTTGCGCATAAATCGACGGTTGTTTTTAAGTTAGTGCGATTAATTTCCGATAGATAGCGCTACTGAGAATTATTCAAAATGAATTGAATCGTAAACTATGCATTTGATCATGTGTTGATTGGACAAATACAAGACATTTTAGAATTCATCATTTATGATTTTAATAACATTTAGTATACATAACTCATTCGCGTAAAATGTCAATCCCAAGTTTGAAACTTTTTAATTTTGAAATTTTTTTTAAAATGCTGTTGGGTTCAATTGGATTGGGTACATTGTGAGATTCTAATAAATTTAAACGCATTTTTCATGTCGTTCCCGTGCAATCATGCCGCCAAAGCGACAAGCAATTGGTTGACCTACACCTCAAGAAGCATTGAGACTGAAAAATCTTCGAGTACAAGCCGCTGAGACCCGATGGAATACGTACTACTCAGGCCCGTTCGTCTGAATCATCTGGACAACGGGAAACAAAATCCATAAAATGATTCAAAATTAATTGGATTTTTGTGTAATGTCTTTCCTTCAAATTTATTTGTGTTGGTTGCGCAGCAACACGCGCAGGGTACAGCTAGTGGGTTTATAAAATAAAGGTTTTGACTATGAGTGATTTTTTTCTGGTTATACTGATTTCCTTTCCAATCGCCAAAAAAGCGCCTGAGGAGTTTTTCGCCGCTTATTGCTAATTTCCAAGGAAATTGCTCTCGAAATACCCAAAAGGTCAGCAGTTTTTGGTAGCACACATGTATACATTTCATAATAAGCTGTGATATGACACTCGACTTCAGTTCAATGTAGTTCGAGTTATACTTCGATCTTTTGTACCCTATGGTATGAAAAGAAGTGCAGATTTATTCAAATTCTTTTCATCCTTTACATAAACATAGAATTGTCTCCGTTTTTATTATTTTCTTGCTTTGTTTCAGTTAATTTAATCAAATTCTTCCTGCCAAGCAGGGGATTTTCTGGAATGGTAGGGTTGCCATATGTTATTGTGATGAAAATGTGATGCCTTTGAATATAAATTTTGTAAAACTTTGCTCATTGTATTCTACTCTTTCCCAAGAAGTGTCAGAGCTTGCTTTTCTATGATGCTCTAAATTATACCTTAATTTCTGGATATAAAATATGTAATCTGCTCTATACACTTTGTCTTACGTTCCCGTTTGTTGTTCTTGATATACATTAACCGTTGGAGTCAAATCTCTAATTTGCAGGTTTGGAAATAGTCAGTCGTAGTCAAGTAGGACTAATAGGGCTTGTAGCCTACTTTTGTCTGTTGATAGGGGCAGTTACAAGGCAAACGAGTCAAACAGTTATAGATCAACACAGCCGCATTTCTATCTCTGTAGGTATTACAAACGATTCAAACAGTTACAGATCAGCTGAGCTGCCTTTCTATCTTTGTAGGTATTATTGAAACTATTAACAGTTTGAACAGTCAGGGATTCGGGTGCACTAAGTAATCAGCTGACATCGAGAAAATTCTGTGCATTTGGAGACACTTAATTTTTAATGAAAATCAAATAGCTGCGGACTAATTTAGAACAGTTTTAAAAATTTTAACTCTATCACTCGGTCACTGGATATATAGCTGAAATCGATAAACTCGTGGTACAAGACAGTCGATCCTTAATGGTAAAGAAATGGCGAACGTATGTGTGAGAAGATTATTCAGTGTGGAAAACATGATAATACAAATTAATGTCTCCATCGCCTTGGAGAAAATAGCGAATTTTAGAAATAGGAGGGCCCTAGGAGGAATGGTGTAAAGATAATCAGAAAATACTGATTAATTTTCATATTACACTTGGAGTTATTTTCTGTAACATTTCTGAGAAGAACTAGCTAGCTCCACTAGTTCCTAATGGTAAGCTCACTGTCTTCTAATGAATGTACTTAATGAGTCCTAGTAATTTAATTTCACTTAACTTAATTGCTTTTATAATTTTAAAGTCTTTCCTTACAACCGCAGACTTTCTTCATATGACTTTATTTACTCGCACATTAGAATTTATTCCCTTAAAATAAACAAAATTTAAATGTCTTTACTTCTCCTTAATGGCTCTATCTAATTAATACTTTATTTTAGCTACCTTTGTCGTCTAACTGAAGCTAATTAGTGTTAAACATGTTAATAAATATTATGAAAGCTACTCTTAACCCCAACAAATATGCTTCTTTAGTTTATTTTTTATTTTTTGCATGTTCATATCCTGTTGGGAATATGCTTACATATGTGTCGTTGTGTGTTTTAGTTTTAAAAATATATTTCCTTTAAAGAGTTTCTACTACGTTGTATATGACATTAATGTTTAATTTTTAAAAGAATTTATTTCTAAAAATGGAAACAAACATTAGCTACACCCACACACAACTCCCACGTTGACAATTCTTGTGAACACTTTTATAATGATTAAATTGTTAAATTAAAGCATACAATTAGGCGGGAATTTTTGAAAGAAATTAAAGTCAAATTAGTCATTTGCTGTTTAATTCATCAATAGTTGAGCAATGTTGCAATAAAGTTTTATTTAAAAAGTAAATCTACATATTTGTTACATACCGCAAGGAATTAATATATCCGTGCAAATTTTGTTGCATATTTTTGGGAGTCATTGTAATTATATTCCGTAAAAAATACGCTTTAAAATCAGAGAGTATATACAGAACCATAGTATATAAAGCGCTTTCACAGTTGAAAAGGTTCTTACGAAGCTCAACATAAACAAGTTTTCTGGATGTCCTGATGGCCCAGGTGGGTGGTTTTTGCGATTGTCTGATTATTGTCTTACATTACACATCACAATAGAAAAGGAAGTCAGAATTATTAGTTAAAAAAATATCTGGTCCTTACAACCCTTCAATCAGGATTACAACCTAGTTTCTCAAACCACTTACGTGGGTGTTAATTTTATGCGTGATTGGTGGGACCTCCAGTTTAAAGTCAACTTCGAACGATAGATTTTTGAGAAAGTTTTCATGGGCATTTTATTTTGCTCCCAGAGTTTTTGCCAGAAATATGCAGAGAGGAAGTCGCCTATTTTTTCATATTTCGTATAGTGGAGATGTCGCAACTGGAGTTTGAACCGAGACCTCATATCTAAAGATTCAACACACTACCTACAAGACTACGGCGACTACAAGTATACACTGGTCATTAAAAAAAATAGTCGCACGCTACCTCCTCTTTCTTTTCTCCTATAAACTATCTGTCCCGTATGTATTCCAACACAATACACTGCATGCGTTGGGATCATCTTCTTAGTACTGGACACAAGAAATCCTTCGTCGACGGTCTCTCAGTAGTCTTCTGGCAACAACTCTGAGAGTAAATATAATTCTTAAAAATCTGTGGTTCAGAGACGACTTTAAACTGTAGGTGCCGGATAAAATTAACACACTCAACGTGGATAGTGTGAAGACTAGGTCGTAAACGTGACTCTAGGCTTGTAATGACCAATTAAGTAAGTAAAGAAAGCATCGAAGAATTTTAAAGGTACAGTGTAATAACATGTGTTAAACCGCATCATGTCTTGCAGTGATGTAATGAGGTGGAGAAGAATGAGACGAAAATTTACTTCTTCTGCAAGTATTCAGGGTTGTATTGTGTTAGATCAGAAGGAGAACCACAATTATATGATATTATCTACCATTTCGGGTATTTTCACTTAAATTTGTCTCTTTTATTGAAGATTTGATGCCTTAATTAAAAAGTATTTAAAAAAACTACGAAACTCCCTATAACAGCGACATATTTATTGGAAAAATTTCCCTTCATTTATTTGCTTAACAAGTACTCTCTCTCAGTTTGCATTTATGCCGTGAAAAAATCCACAAAACCCTTTAAAAAATGTGGAAAACATTTTTATTTATTAATTTACTTTGTAGCATACTTTTGGGCGTAGTCAATTTTCATTTACTTGTTTTTATATTTATGTTCTCTCTATAAAAGTAAATTATTACAAGAACAACAAACAACACCAACAATGAAAAAACGAGTAAAATTAATATGCAAAATAAGTTGACAACTAAAATAAGCAAACATTAATAACATCTGCTTTGTTTCCCTTTTTTTTTTGCTGCAATACCATTTTTATAAAGCATACTTTTAGGAAATTTAAAAAAAATATTTTATAATATATCGCCCATATGGTCTTTGTAGCACTCTTGTTAAACATCTCACATTAGAGCCTCCCTGTAGACATATTTTTATAATATTTATATGGGCATCAATAAATTTCGGTACATGCCTAGAAAGTAATTTAGGGAACGTTTTTCTTTCTTTTTTCTTTTAAATATGGGGATTAAAATCTTGGTTGAAATTTTTAAATAAGAACACAAGTTTACGGAGAAAGGATTGCAATAACATTTCCTAAAGCCAAATAATTATTAAAGCTTAAGGAAAGGAAAGCATAATTAATTTATTTAGGCCTTGTCAAGAAGAGAAAGTAAAATGATTGAAAGTCTACTTAAAGGAGCTTATGAATGTCATATCTTTTGCATATGGTTTGTGTCTTAAATAAATTGTATGACATTTTAAAACATTTCTTTTCACATGATTCTCTCATTTTTTGTCTTAAAAGTGGTTAATTTTCTGCCAACCCAGCATCATTTGAAGTTGCCATAGTCTAGTAAATACTGTATTGGCTTATTAGACTTAAGGGCACGTTTCAAACTCTGGGTCAGGCCTAGCAGAAGAGTAAATAAAATCTCAAAAATAAATTCCCAAAATAAATTCGGATTCGAATTTGGTTTGGTTAGAAGTCTTTGTAGTCCATTGGGAAGTGTGTTGGCTAATTGGACGCGAGGCCATCACGGTTCAATTGCCAGGTCAGACATCTCCAGCAAAACGAAATTTGAACAAAAACTCTGAGAGTAAAATAAAATTGCCAGGAAAAGCTTCTCAAAAATCTGTCGTTCGAATTCGACTTTAAATTGTAGGTCCCGTCACTCATGCATAAATTTAACACACACTACATGTGTGATGTAAGAATCTAGGTTGTAATCCTGACTTAAGACTTATCATGAGGAAATAAGTATCCAAAATAGTTTGTAAAAATATTTCAGATTCCAACATTTTTCGTCCACAAATAAGTGAGATTATCTGCGGATCCCATGTATAACCTCTAGTTGAGGAACAGTTCCTCTTGCAGCAATTGACCACATCAGCAAGACCAATTTGCATCTTGTATGAGGGCCCCCTGAAGTCGGCGTAGTCTAGTAGGTAGTGTGTTGCCTTATGTGACGTAAAGCCCGGGTTCGTATCCCAGGTCAGACATAAAAACAAAATACAAAAAGTATTTCTTCGGCGACTTCCTCTCAGCAGATTTCTGGCAAAAACTCTGAGAGTAAAATAAACCTGCCATTAAAAGTTTCTCAAAAAAATCTGTCGTTCGAAATCGACTTTAAACTGTAGGTGGTCCCACCACTCACGTATAAAATTAGCGCACACATCATGAGTGGTGTGAGAAGATAGGCCGTAATCCTGACTGAAGGGTTGTAATGGCGAATTATGTATGTATGTGTGAATGAGCGCCCCGAAACTCATCATGCTGTAATGATTCCTACGACGAAGTTGAGCTTGTTTTTTCCAGTTTGAACAGATTTGTCGAGCACCTTCTATCTAAGCTATGGCCGGTATTCAAACACATTTTTTCCTACATTGTCAATGATAAGTTTGCAGGTCTTTAATGGAATTTCCAATGTACGGCTGCCATTCGAATCGATGGTAATAATACCTCTGCTAAATTCAATCGGGCTCCAGTGTCCTGATATCCATATGGTACGAATTTTTTTTGTTGTTTCCAGAGACTCGTGATAGCCTCTACGATTTATTTATTGGACAGAGTCGTCTGTGTACAGCTTTACTGCCTTACTTTACTTTATTGACTATTTCATACTATATTAGTCGGAATTATGGCCTAGCTTCTCACGCATCCCATGTTTTATATGTTAATTTCATCCATTATTTGCGGAATCTACAATGTAATGTCGACTCCGAATGACATATGAAGCTTTTGCCAGAAAACTGCTGAGGAAAGATCGCCAGCTGTTTCGAGATGCCAAAGATAGACTATGGTGGACTGATTCACATTTATTCAATTGAAATTCAAGTTGAATTAACATAATAATGGCTTGACATGGCTTCACCCAAGATGCTAATTTCTTAATCGATCCATTCATTCATTCATTCTGGACTAGAATTTAAAAAGCTAAAAAGTCTTAGAGACTGTTTCTCATATATAGACCACAAATTCCTATGACACGTTACGCAGAGCATCTTCTATATCCAATAGTGACCCGGCAACATGGTGCTTTCAGGCCTTATCAATTTCAGTCGGCTTAATCACATCGCACAAGGCTCAAAGGGATAATTTCAAGTTCTTTGAATTTGACTTGCAAAACTATTGACTCAGTGTAAATTGTAAAGATAATGTCCATCCAAATTCATTTTATTTTATTTTGATTTTCCTTCAATTTCCCTTTTAAATTCATACTCAATTTCTTGTGTTTATTCTTTAAACATGTTCTCAATTTTTCATTAATTTTTCTCTGAAAAATGAAAACAAAATAGAAATTTAATACGATTTTACAAAGTTTTTGGGCGAAATTCATGCTGTAAATATGATCCCCACTTTTACACTATCAAAAAGGAAAATTGGAATCCTATTACAACAAATTCATACATACATATTTATTTTAAGAATTATTTTCTTAGAAGCAAAAACAACACGAATATTGAAGAAAAAATAAAAAGAAAATATTAAGAAAATATACCACATAAACACCTTAAATTGAAATTTGAGAAGAGGGACGGTAAAAAAAGAGAAAAAAACCATATTAAACAGGGTGCAACTAGAGATGATAACATAGGAAAGGAAAATAAGCTTTTTCCATTCTTATTACGTGATCATATCGCTTTTTTCAGAGTGTTTCTTATATAACCGTTTCTTCATTTATTATGACATGAGGGTATCTCAGGCCTATGCTAATTTCGTTATAATCGTAACTTACCGTAAAATCAGACTTGTAGACTTGTTTACCTGGCATGGAAGTCAGTATCACATGCCTTGTTGATAGTGTAAAAGGTCATGGTACATTGCAGGCTGATATACACACAGTGGCTAAAGTATACATATGGTTAACAAATTTCAGAAATTTTTTAACCAGTCCGTTTTCATTGAAAATCTTTATATTTTCCTCGATTTTAAGACGATCTTTTTCATTGGTTAAAAAATTTCTGAAATTGAACTGAATTGTGGCCCTGCACAGGCCTACAAAAGTATACATCCGATTAACAAATTTCTGAATAAACGCAAAAGACCGTCAGACAATTATAAACATTTTCAACGAAAACGGATTGGTTAAAAAAATTCTGAAATTTGTTAACCGTATGTATACTTTTGTGGCTGAGTGTAGCTCTCAAATTTTCGTCTTCTTAGTTATGATTCTTCCTTCGCTTTAAATTAATTTTCTTTCAGACCAAAGAGACTACGATAAATAGAAGACCTCTCATTAAGAATGGGGCTACACTGAAAGACGACTCGGCGTGTTTAACAGTTTTGCTGCTCTTCAATGAACGTTTAGAGTAAGAAATTGCTCTTTATAGCTTCATGGGAAATTGCTTCAATTGAAAAAAGGTGGTATTAGGTCTTAGAAATCTCACTTCTCTATTCCATTCCATGTACATTCTAATTGGTCCACTTCAGCGTTATACTATGCTCAGACATGCACTTATATTGAGTAAATCACAATAAATGACATTATTGATCTCAATATTTCATATAAAATGTCAATTAATTATTGCTCAATAAATTCATAAATTGTTATAATATTGATTAAAACTTGAAATACAGCACTGTCACAAGTACGTTCAGTGAGCATATTACAATTTTCCGAACACTTTCTATTGATATTTGACAACTCAAATATCAACAACGACAAAAAAATGTTGTTGAAATAACCAGCTGTTTTGTTTACCAGCTGCCAAATGAATGTTGAATAAGCAGCTGAACTGCGTACATTGTTATGTCTAAACGCTTAAAATATTGGTAATCAATAAACCGAATATTGACTCAATAAAAGTGCAATTCTGAACGTAGTATTAACCAATGCCTCTTGGCAAATCCTATCAGGTTGGAAGACAGCCTTAGATCGACTTTTCGGGGAGAAGAATATTCACATAGTAAGTGATCTATCGCAACTCATCCAAAAGGGATGGATGGGCCTTCTTATAAAGTCCTCCAACAGGGGCTTTCGAACTTTAAAAGTTGATAACGATCATCTTCTAAAATAGCTTCAATTCAGTCAAGTCATCATGGGCGACACATTGACGACTACACGCGTTCGCTGAATGGGATCTGAAGTAGCTGGAATGCAAACCATTTTTGCATGGATGGTACTTAAACTAACAAAATTGACGAATTTGAGACGATATCAATCCACATTTAATATAAGAGCCTCTAATAAATACCAAATAAGCTACCGTCATCGGTCCTTCTTTCTTTTTAAGAACGACATTGGCCAGGCAATCATTGACAGCGATCGAATCATTTTCTTTTGGACTAACTTGTATGATTGATTGAAATTTGATAAATTGCAAATCATGACTGTCCTCAAAGTTAACATAATCCATGTTATCGAGTTACAACACTGTTTTATCAATATAGGAACAATCTTATATTCCAGTCATTATGGCACACTTTGATTTCGTTTTTAAACCAGAGCATTCTCTCGCAAAATATCCTTAAACGGATAGTGTGACTTACCTATCCTTCGCTATTAACAACCTCTGCACTTCACAAAATGGATAAGGGCCATTATTACAATATGCCGTTACATTTGGCTTTAGTTACCTTTACCTAAAGGGAACTGTAAAGTTACCTTTAACTTATTTTCGTTATTACAACTTAAAGATAAAATAAAGTTAAGTTTTTCAAAAATATGACAGTGGCGAAGCAATGTCGATAACACTGCTTAAATGAAACAAGTTTTATTTAAACTCAGTGGCAACATAGTGCTCACTTTGTTTATATTTGAAGTTGCCGTATTGAAAATAAATAATGTATAATACGGCAAGTTCAAATATAAACTTAACTTTAAAAGTTAAAGGTAGTGTGATCCTCCCTTTAGCTTAACGCTCACTTCTACCCTAGCGTCCACTTATAATAATGAAAAACAATTTATCTTGTCGTTAAAATCCTCCTTTTATTCAATGGCAAGTTGGGATAATGGCCCTAAGACTTGTGAAATTATTCTACAATGTTTCTACTGTTTAGAGTCGACTTTATACGCCACTCATATATGAAATTAACACACATAACATAAGTGGTGTGAGAAACTAGGTAGTAAAACTGACTAAAGGGTTGTAATGACCAAATTATGTATGTATGATCAAAAGCTTTATCTATCCCAACTTATATACAATATACCCGTACTGCCTTTCGCAAAGCGTGGCAATTTCGGTTTTTGTCTAGTGATCACGGGAAAGTCATGTTATTTTAGAGAGCGTCTTAGGTTGTGGTGTGTCTGTACTTCAGAGGTGTTGTTAGTTTGTTCCAGTCTAAGGTTAGGTTAGGATAGGTTAGAGGACGTGTACTTGTCAATTAAGACAAGTACAGTACCCGGAGGTCGAATTGACCCATTGTACAACATCCTAGCTTCTCACACCACTTATGTTGTTTGTGTTAATTTTATACATGATTGGTGGGACCTACAGTTTAAAGTCGACTGCGAACGACAGATTTGTTGAGAAACTTTTTCATGACAATTTTTACTTACTCCCAGAGTTTTTGCCAGAAATCTGCTGAGAGGAAGTCGCCGAATACTTTTTGTATTTTGTCTTGATGTCTGGCCTGGGGCTCGAACCCGGCGACTTCTTGTTTTAGTTTTAAGAAAGATCCCAGAATAGATTTGTGAAGAAGAATGTCACTGTTACGCTGCTATTATTATTCTCTACATTGTATGTATTTCCTGTGTGTGTGCATTACCCTGTTATCCTAACCAATGCCTGTAAACACTTTGGTATTAAAAAAAAGAAAGAAGAAGAATGAAGGAAAAATGAAACGAAATTGACAAATATTTCATCAAATAAATATCAAATAAAAATTAAATTCGATTTCTTGTTGTATGTTGTGTTGGCTTAAAAAGTAACGAAACAAATATTATTAGGGTGGGTTTACGTTTACCAATGAATGGATGTTCGAAGAAAACCCTCACAAATTGGAACAAAATGTAAACGAACTTAAAAGAAAACAAAGAAAAATGAAAAAAAATTCTAAAGAAATTAGAAAAAAGTATAACACCAGGCCAAAGCCAATGTCTTCTTGACAACCTAAAGGCTAAAATCATCACTAGCAAGTTCAATGAGGAGTCCTAATGGAAAAAGGAACAAGAATTTGTATTAAATTTCAGAAAAAAAAACCGAAATTCAATTATAAAATAAAGTGTACAAATAAACAAGTTATTGATACACGATGATATTTTCCCTAAAATAAATAAAATAATATTTGGAAAAAATAACACAAAATAGATAAAGCAAGAGATAAGAAATACAACAAGCAACCTAGCACGGCACGTGTTCTCCCTACCATTAACTCCCACTTTAAGGCTCTTCAAAAAAAAAAATATTTTTTTTTTCAATTTATTTGATGAACTACATAAAGGACGAGTGATATTATGTTAAGACGGGTGGGGCAATCCTCTTGTAATAATTCATAAATTAAATAAACAATTGTTGTACACAACAAAATAAAAAAACATACAATAAATGAAAATGGAATATAAATTTTCTATGACAATAACAATAAATATTTGTTTCCTTAAAATATGAAATTTATGATTAAAAAAGGGCCCCCTACTTAACACCTCCAATGCTAAGCTAAAATAATTTTACATGGTTTTTAATTTTATTATTGGGTATAGGCATTAATTCCTATTGTGTGTTTTGGGAAGTGTGTTGGTTTATTCGACGTGAGGCCATCACTGTTCAAACGCCAGGTCACACATCTCCAGCAAAACGAAATTTGAACCAATATTTCTTCCGCCACTTCCCCTCTACAGATTTCTGCAAAAACTCTGAGAATAAATAAAAAAAATTGCCATGAAAAGGTTTTTAAAACCTGTTCGAATTCGACTTTAAAAATCTAGGTCCCGCCACTCATGTATAAAATTAACACTTACAACATAAGTGATGTGAGCAGATAGGTTGTAATCTTGACTAAAGGGTTATAATGACCCATTAAGGGCCATTATTACAACATGCTGTTAAAGTTGGGCTTAGTTAAAGGTAACTTTAGCTAAAGTGAACTTTAAAGCTACCTGTAACTTCTTTTCTTTATTACAACCTAAAGATAAAATAAAGTTAATATTTTCAAAAGTACGGCAGTGCCGGAGCAATGTCGATAACACTGTTCAATTAAACAAGTTTTTTTTAACGCAGTGGAAACGACGGGCTTTTTTTTTTTTTTGTTGTATCTGCTCATTTTGTTTATATTTGAAGTGGTCATATGGTTCAAACATAAGCTTAACTTTAAAAGCTAAATGTAGGGTGATCCTCCCTTTAGCTTAACGCTCACTTCTACCTTACTGTCCATTTATAATAATGAAAAACAATTTTTCTGCCCGTTAAAGTACTCCCCGGCCCTTAGTATAAAAAAATTGCTATGAAAAGTTTCTCAAAAATCTGTCGAATTCAAACTGTAGGTCCCTCCGCTCATGTATACAAATTAACACTTACAACATAAGTTGTATGAGCAGATATGTTGTAATCCTGACTGAAGGGTTGTAATGACCTATTGTGTATGTATAGGGAAAAAGCTCTGAGACTTAATAAAATTGCCTTAAAAAGTTTCTCAAAAAATCTATCGTGCGGAGTCGACTTTAAATTATAGGTCAAACCACTTATCTGTAAAATTAACACACACAATATAAGTGGTGTAAGAAGCTAGGTTGTAATCCTGACTGAAAGGTTGTATTGACCAATTATATGTGTATGTTATGGGGACATATAGGGATGTAAGTAAACATTCTGATCATTAAATGCCTGTTATGGCAACAGCATCCAAGGATTCGAGGTCAGGGAACGACCTGAACCAAAGTAATTCTATCAGGCATAACATGGTACATGTAATGTGGGTACCTAGTAATTAAAAAGTGATCAGAAAGCAAATAATTTGGGTAATAAAGCCAGGATTTTATATGCCGTAAATCTGTGCAGTCTAATGCCTTGAAAACCGGTCTACACAAGTGAGCGTAAATGGCACTCAGACCATTGTGCAGCCATCCAAAGTAGGAGCGATGAAGATGGGAGGAAAACCATGAGAATAAATGTGACTGCTACTTATATCAACCATAGTTCTTGACCTTGGGTTAATGGTGTGACCAAATTCCCTTCAACTTCAATGCTTTATTTGTTTGACTAGATTTTCGTCGTTTCGTTTTCAAAGGTGCACATGACATGTGATGTATTCTATGTGCGTAGGTTTTATGATTTCAAGATATTAACAAATAACTGTTGCCATTGCAATTCTTTAGTGCGAATTACGGTCTGTTTTCCCACACCATTTCTGTTGTCATGTCATGGCTTGTAGAGCCTACAGTTAAATGTCGAATCCGAGAGCCAAGTTTTGCTGGAAGTTTGCTGAAAGAGGGTCTTCGGAGGAATTTAATTTTTAATTTTTTCTTATTTTCAACATGTGCAAGCTGAATTCGAAGCTCTGGTTTAATAAACTTAGACCACTCACACAGGTTCTGGTACACCCTATTCATTGTGGAGGTTCCAAATAAGCCACACTCACAATGCAGGTGCGTCTGGTTATTCGTGTGCTACTTCGTACTGATTGCAGTCGTTCTAATACCGCCCTGCTATTTACGACTTCTTCTGCGCTGTCAACCATTTTCCCTCCATTGGCCCAGACAGTAGAACTGATCTACCTCAGATTGTAAACGTAGTCGCACGTTAGGTACTTGAAAATAATGCCCAGACCTTATATCCAAACGAAATCTCTTTTTAATTTTTCCATTTCTCTTAACAAAAGTTTATTTGATTGAGTCACGTTTTTTGAGAGAATTTTTTAATTCTGTTATTATTTATATTTAACTTTTAGCCATAAATCTAATCTTAATATTAAAAGCCAAATATTTACACCTTCTTGTTGTTTGTGTGCCCATGTTGTTGGCATGAATTCATTCGCTGGCTTCTTTTTATTTTTTGCACATTCTTATGGCACTTTCAATACCATTTAGTTTATTTGCCAGAGTAAACAATTTACTTGTCACTTATTTTCTCTCTTTTTTTTTTGCCAAGAAAGGGGTTGGGGTAAGAAAGGTATCTGATGAGAAATGATATGGAAAATTCACATTTGCGAAAGGAATTTTCGCCGAACATACTCAATCATAATACACTGGTGTCCTCAGAGGAAGGATACCATTGTGGGAAAATAGGCATCCATACTAAGAGTTTAGTCTTTGGCAATATGCATTCTTTGTTACAGCTTCTGTAGAAGTTTTTATAAGGATTCCTCAGCTCTTGGGCCCTAGCATCCAGGGGCTTGTGTGTCTTTAATCTTTAGAAGTCTCTAAGGTGGACTTTGGTTGGGTTTAACTCAAATTGTGTTCTGCATAAATACATATATCCATAATTAGTCAGGATTACAACCTAGCTTTTCACACCACTTAAGTTGTGTGTGTTAATTTTATAAATAAGTGGCAGGACCTATAGTTTAAAGTCGGCTCCGAACCACAGATTTCTATGAATTTTTTCATGGCAATTTTAGGAGGAAGTGTTCGAAGAAATATTTGTTCAAATTTGTTCAAAACCTCACCTACTAGACTACAGTGACTTCAGGTACTGCATATGCGGAATAGTTTTGTCTGGTTTCCATACAAGTGGGTGAATTTACCCACCTTTTCTTTACGAATAATTAAAGGTTTTGTGAGAACATGTGTTTGCTACTCTGTAAAGGAATACCAAACATATGCTTCATGGTTTACTGACTCGTCCAGGAACAGAAGATATGTTGTAACAAATTTTAATTTTAATTTATTCATTTTTATTTTATTTATTTTCTATCATAGGAACATTGGATAAAAATTTTAATTGTCGTGTACACATGTTCTAGAATCTAGTTATTGCTTTACTGGCGGTAAACCTCCGCATATACTCCGATATCGGATTCGCAAGCCGACAATCTTTAGAACCATTATTTCAGCATGATTAGCGCTAGAGTAATCGGTGAAGACAAGCGACATTCGAATATTCAGTGGCTCTGAAAATATACCACATTCGACTTTATCGCGTATCTGTATCCATCAGTGAATAACGTTGCCTGGAATGTGCAAATTATTGCCATAAAAGGACCACTACTCGGCATCTTTGTTATAAGAACAGTATCAAATGTGGCGGGTTCTGATATCATGTAGTCGATGAGTATACTTTGTCGTGTATCTGTATCTAACAGTGAATACTTGGACGATATTGCAATTGGAGCAAATAATTATAATGGAAGGACCTATCCCCGGTATGTTTGTTATGAAACCATGATCAAATCGTGTAGTCGATAGTGTTCAACCCTTCAGTCAGGATTACAACATAGCTTCTCACACAACTTATGTTGTGTGTGTTAATTTCATACATGAGTGACGGGGGACCTACACTCATCGACTCTGAACGATAAATTTTTGAGAAACTTTTCACGATAATTTTATTATATGAAGTCGCCGAAGAAATTTTTGTTTCAGATATCGATTGGAGATATCTGACCTAGGGTTTGAGCCTTCTAATAAGCCAACGCACTCTCTACCAGACTACGGTGACTACGACAGTTGATACGATAATTTAGACCAAATATATCCAAAATTTTTATGATTATAGCTTCTATACTTTCTCTTATGATGCTTATTTCATTTCCGAATTCATAGCCATTTATGTCGACAATACGTCGATCAGTTAAGGGTAGTTAACAACGTCCTAGAAAATGTAGTTATAAGATCGCTTTTTATCATGATCGCCACCATTTTTCTAACCATACAAAGTGGATTTGAAGATTCCTTTTCTCTAAGTGGGTGTGAATCCTAAGTCTGCCAATGAGATCGTATATCACATGTGTGATATATAGGCTTCCATCCCAATAATTTTCAACTACATCGACGAGACTTTTGCTTTCATCTTGATCATTACGTGAGTGGTCTACGAAACGACTGTCATCAGAAGAGGAGCAAATGAACTTTGGAACTTTGTAGAAAATCAAACAGAGGCCTTCAAACAAGTAACGCACACAAAAGTGTGAACTTGATTACCGGATTAAAATCTAACGAAGGCCGACGAGACTCGTGCGTGCATTGCCATCCGCATTTCCACCGTCTGTGGTTACGAATCGGCTATCATTAGAAGTGGGGCAAATATATCCTAATGCTTTTTAAAAAAAATCAAACAAAGGCCTTCAAACAATGAAATGTGAACTAAATTACCATATCAAGAGTCAAAGTTTACAAATCAAAGGTTATAGGTCTAAAGCAGATTTGAATTAAACGCAGGCCACTTTCTTTACATCCGTAACGTTGTTTCTTTTGAAAAAACCTTTTACGAGAGTCAGGAAGTCATGCGCGCACGTATTTTCTTATGAGATTAACTCGAAAATACTATAAGAATGTGAGGGAAAACTGTATCCGATTCTAGTGATGGCCGTTCGGGTGCCTATGGTTTGGAAGGAACCCTACACCAGATCATTTTCTTTCATTACCTACCTTTAGTTTAATTTTTTCTTCGCCATTGCTTCCTTTATTGTCTTACTTTAGTTGCTATTCTTTAGTTGCATATTTATTTCATGGCGTACTTTCCCCTTGGTCTTTACTTTGTTTTTCCATACATTATTTAAAAACCCATATTGTCACGAAATATATTTATTCTTTGTACTCGTATGCATATGTTTAGCTAAAGAAAATATATTTTTCTTTATTCTTCAACACGAAAAAAAAACTGAATATCTCAACAAATGGTCTATATATGGGAGTTACATAAATACACACATACATATATAAACAGCAGAGCACAGCCTTAAGTCAATTTCTTTTGTAATTCTGTTCCTTTTTTTTTCTCCTGCTGCTGCTCTTTCCTTTTTACATACACATGTGGTATTCACAAAGGGATAGAGAGAGAGAGAGAGACAGAAACAAATCATACAGTACAGTATACTTTCAAAAGCAATAAGTAACATTGTAGTACGTTTTAGCGCCTAAAAGCATGCTCTACACACACACACATGCACTCCAGCTGATGTTCGTCACATAGGCAAACAAAACAAAGAAAATATGTAGCAGCAGAGTAGCGTAGAAAGAATTGATATAAAGAATAAAGAAAGAATAGAAGAATAGAGAATGAATTTATTGTAAAGCAATCTAACGCATGTTTGCATATAAATTATTATATTTGCCAAGTTCTCCCATACCATACACACATATGAACATACAGATGAAATGCTCATTCATTTATACAGTCATTCAGTTGTTCATACTTCCAGTTGAACGCAAAAGAAAGAGCATTTTGTACTCGTATGATATTCTTTTCTTTTCTTTTTTTTTTTGTTTCTTCTAAGCTTTGAATGTCAACGAAAAAGGATTTTTTTTCTTCAGAAATATTGTCAGTATTTGTACCCTACACTTATGCCAGGACTGTTGTTCATTACCCTGGCCTTTCATTGTGATAAGTTTAGCTCACGATAAATTTTTTCTGACTTCAGTCACCATTGCAGTCAACACTAGACGCCTTAGAGTTTGCTTACGATATCGGCGAATTCCAAATAATACTTCGTGAAACATAATCTTGGATTACTTCCGCCTCAAGAGGTCTTGAGATTGTAAGGAGTTTGTGCTTATGAGTGGTGTTAAGAATAATCTCGGCTGGAGGATCACAATAGTACCATTTACGAGAAATCTTATTAAAATCCCTACGACTCTTGGGAGAGATATTAACACGGAATATCAATGGGTATAAATTAACGTATGGAGAAAAGATATCCATAAGGCCTACAGAGAAATCTTAATTGCAACTCAAGAATTATGCACTTGATGTATACCATGATGGGTAGACCAATAGTGTGCTATGAGCAGACGTCGACACAAAGAGAACATGATAAAAATGTGAGTGTATTTGTGAGTGGCATGTGTTAACCCAGAGAAAATTTTTTAGTAATATTTTCAAGTTTACTTATTAACCCAATAATATGTATATGTGAGCGGAAAATATAGAAAATTGTAGTGCTCTAAATCCCTAAAGACACCGTATTTAACTTGGCAAGTATTCTTCCAAAAAGCGAAATCATTTTTCACTGATATTAGTGAATCCTACTGTAATATTTCTTTGGGTGTATAATTGAAGTCTGAAAAAAAGCAAAATGAACCTTCTTCTTTAGAAGCTGACAAGCAACTGAATGCTTTTTTACGCTCTTTTTAGCGAACATTGTTGATGTTCGTGCCCTATGTGTGTAAAAAGCCAAAGATGTTCTTCTCCTGGGGGACATTGGTGCCGACGTCTGGCTATGAGGCCCTTGCCTTGATAATCTAAAAATAGCTCAAATGGTTTAGAACAAGGTACAGAGGTTCGCACGGTTGCAGTATAACAAAGGCAATGAAAACCTGTCCTACAGCTCCATTGAATTTGAGTCCGATGTAAAAGGTAGTGCAGATCAGAACTATGAAGATTATGGTGGAAATAATGAAAGACAAGTCTAATGTTGCCTGATAAGTAGAGACGCTGGCAGCTTACTAATTCAATGTCTCTTGGATAACGTGAATGGACTGTACTTAGTAACACAAGTGAATGGAGTAACCTGGAGGCTTAATGCTCTTAAAGGATAAACTATTCTGTGCATTCTTACTTTACTGTCTCCTGGACAAAGTCGATGGACTCTACTTAATAACACAAATGAATGTAGTAATCTGGAGGCAAAATGCTCTAAGAGACCATTCTGTGGTATGCGTTTTGGTTGATATTGATAGATATTGGAGCAGAAACTTGAGTTTTTCTTTCCCGGAAAAATTATTCTGAACCTATAGAATAACTCGCAAAGATATTTACAAGCGGAGGTCTAAGGCAGCGAAAGATGTGTGAACTGCAATGCCCAATACTTACAGTCAGGACGTCCTAGGAGCACTCTGTTCTTATGAAATTAACTCGCAAATACTATAAGACTGTGCGTGGAAAGTGAATGAGCTAAGTAAGGATAATAAGCTTGCCACTCTGGTCATATGGAAATTAACGGCAATGAAGGCGGAGAGGAGCTCGCAATAAAGGCATTTCTAATGCAGCTGATGAGGCCGGAACCTTTCTGCGGTTGGTACTCAAGACGTCATGCGAGCACTCTGTTCTTATGAGATTAAGTCAAAAATACCATAAGACTGTTCGGGGAAACTGAATTAACTAGGTCAGGGTAACAGAATCATCCCTCTGTTGAATCCTAGGCCTTATGGCAACTGACTGATGAGCTCGCGATAAGGGAATCTTCAAAGAAGCTGATGAGGCCAAAAACTTTCTGTGAATGGTAGTCAGGACGTTAGGCGAGCACTCTGTTCTTATGAGATTGACGCAAAAATACTAAATGACTGTGCGGGGAAACGTAACCAGCTAGGTAAGGGTCATAGGGACACTCCTCTGTGGGATCCTACGTCGTATGAAAATTAACAACGATGAACGATCATATAAGCTGGCCAGAAACTTTCTATGGAGTGAAAGCAGGAAGGGTACATAAAAAGAAAAGGGGGAAAAATAGAAGGAGAGTCTATTCTCTAAACAGGTTACAATTTATAATTGAAATTACAATAACTAGAGATTGCGGTGGACATTGTCAATCGGTCAGCGAGCTGATGCAATTGCAATTGCCATCCTCCCCGACGCTAATGGTTCCAAAAGCTTATTGTGGAGGAGGAAGATATTTTTTGGGAAGGAAACGAGACTCTTCTCATACTAAATGGGATTTCGGGCAATATAAACTTTTGTTGCAAATTTGCAATAGCAATCGTTTAATATTATACATCTAGGAGTGACCAGAGGCTAGTAAACGTCCTTATAAATAAGATCTTTAGACTCAAAGCACGCTTGTTAATAATGTTCGGAATGAAAATTGTTTTGAACACAATGTGATAAAGCGGATAAGTAATCAGAACACATGAACATACAACATACGTACATGATTGGTAATTACAAACCTTCAGTCAGGATTACATCCTAGCTTCTCACACCACTTGATGTGTGTTTATGTTATGCTTGAGTGGCGGGAGCTTTAATATTAAAGTCAACTCCGAAGGACAGATTTTTGAGAAACTTTTCATAGCAATTTTATTTACTCTCAGTGTTTTTGCCAGAAATCTGTTGAGAGAAAGTCGCCGAAGAATTTTTTTTGTATTTCGTTGTGCTGGAGATGTCTGATCCGGGGTTTGAACCGCGGCCTAATGTCACAACGAGGCACACTACCTACTAGATTACGACAACCTAGTTAGACGTTAAAGCCTTCCTAAAAGTAAACATCTGGCCGCATGTACTGCGCTATGCATATCTTCAGATGGTGGATGCAATGTCTGCCTAAATGGTTCGAAGTTGTTTGTTCCCGAAAATTCAATAGCAAATCCATTAGCATACATACATACATAATTGGCCATTACAACCCTTCAGTCAGGATTACGGCCTAGCTTCTCACACCACTCATGTTGTGTGCGTTAATTTTATACGTGAGTGGCGGGACCTACAGTTTAACGTCGACTCCGAACGACAGAATTTTGAGAAACTTTTTCATGGCAGTTTATTTTACTCTCAGAGTTTTTGCCAGAAATCTGCTGAGAGGAAGTCGCCGAAGAAATATTTTTTTTTCATATTTCATTTTTTTGATGTCTGACCTGGGATACGAACCCGGGCTTTACGAATAGTAAGCCAACACACTACCTACTACACCACGGCGACTTCAAATCCATTAGCCCGGAAGGCTTAATTAAGATATTTGTAACCTCTTTCTGTAGCTACAGTCGTTGAGTACATCTCTATACGAAATCATTTCATATAATAATAGTGTAGGGTGTTCTTCTAGTATGAGTGCCTTTAATTTTTCTTCAAGCATTCCTATGTAGACAAACAGATGCTTCAGACATTCAAAATAATATTGAAATTTAAGTTTGATTTTGTTAAGCGCAAATCTAAAAATCTCTTACAGCTACCCAGGCCTATACTCCTTTTTTTCTTTTTATTTTTATTAAACTCCTCCCGGATGACTTGAAAATTGCCTCTTTATTTAGGCGAATAAAAAAAAACGCAAAAGAATACAAGATGCTTTATATTAAAGGGAGGCGGGGAGGGGGGAAGGATAATATATGCCAAAAGTTATTGTAGTCGCATGCTTATTGAGCCTTAAGCTATTTGTGTTCGTATAAAACTATTTGTCAATTCCAAGCAGGTGTTTTTCTATGAAACTATACGAGTAAATTGGCTAAAAGGCATATCATTTGCCACAAGGGAGGAGGCTCTTTACTATCTTTGATGGGTTGGAGAGAAGGTAACAGCGTTCCTTGTATAAATATTCAGTGCAGCAATAATGAAAGCGTTTATTACACATCGATGGTAGATAATTAAAACATGGGGGTGGTTTGGAATATCTCGAGGAAAACAATTCTTAAACAAATAAAACCACATTCTCGGTAAACAATTTTTGATTCATACGTCATACGTCACATAAATAAGTTATAAAAACGTATTAATGATAATGATTCAATATTTTTTTATTATGAACATAAAATTTAATTAAGAATGGTTATGAATTAATTAAGGGCTCATTAATAAGTCACATAAAAGACTAGTAAATGGCATCCATTTCAATTAAGCCAGAAACCATAAATTTGCAAAGTTAACGCTTTAATTGAACGAAATTGCGTTCTCAGTAGTTTTTTGTCATAAGCTCAGAGAGTTTTGCAAATTTGACGTTCGAAGTCAATGTCAATCTGCAGGTTCTCCACTTATGGTTTCCCCCTCCTTGGATCAGAGGAACTTGGTCAATGCAGAGGCTGCGTTCACCTGTGGCATCACAACAGGCCGCTATGCGTGCTTAAGTGAGCTTTTTTGGTAAATTAAAGCTACTACGCTAACCTAACCTAACCTAACCACTTATGGTTGTAAATTAATACAAGCAATATAGGTGATCCGAGAAACAATGCGCTAAGTGTGGCTAAAAGTGAAGAAACTACTTTTTTGGTCAATGGTTTCTGCACATAAATCTGCTGATTTTTGCAAAAATTTAATGGAACAACATGTATGCGTTAAGGAGATGTATATTGGGACCATTGTACGATAGCGAAATCGCTCCTACAGAAGGCCTATACTTTGACTATATGACCTGAACAGTAACTAAGCGGTATATCAGGTGTACTGACAAGATACAGTGTACATGACGCCGTAGCCTAGTGAGTAGTGTAATGGTTTATTAGACGTGAGACCATGGTTCAAACACCAAGTCACATATTGCGAACAAAACGAAATAAAAAAAATTTTTCTGCGCCGACTGCCTCTCAGCAGATTTCTCGCAAACACTGTGCGAGGTAATAAAATTACCGTGAAAAGTTCCTCAAAAATCAATCGATCGGAGACGACTTTAAACTGTAGGTCCCTTATGGATAAAATTAAAACACACAACATAAATAGTGAGAGAAGCTAAATCGTAATCCTGACTGAATGACCAATTATGTATGTACGAATATTTGTTTGTATGTCGATTGTACTTTATTGTAAAACAATCTGTAGGATGTTAGAGGGCTCGCTCCCTTCTAAAATGACAGGAACTCCTTCTGTGAGTATTGTAATGCGAGAGCTGTTTGTAATGTTGGAATAGGTCGGATATTGTCAATCTAATGCCTTTGAAGTAGATGAAGTTTTCACAGTTTCTGAAAGATTAGTCAAAACTTGGCAAGTGAACATCTGGCCGCGAATATATACGAATAATGAAAACCGAGGAGGTGATAGTTTTTAATAGAATTTACTAATCGCTACCTCTTTGTCTAAACTGAACGATCAGGCGCGCTATAATGAGTAGAAAGCTATACTTAATATCGAATCACATACAGCATCTTCTCGGTGGTAGTGTTGATCATACAGTTGGCTGCAAGTAATATTAGAAATGAAATTATCACTGAAGGGAATATTAGCATACTTTCTGATAGCCAGGCAGATATCAGAACACTAAGTTAAGTTTTAACGCAACGAACTAAAAGACAGCTTATGGCTGTAGCAAATCTCTCAATAAGATAGCGGAGTGGCATAAAATTCACAGCAGAGCATGGCTCAAATATCAAACTTTCCGGTGAGTGTACTACAATGAAGTCGCCGTGGTGTAGTAGGTAGTGTGTTGGCTTACTATTCGTAAAGCCCGGGTTCGTATCCCAGGTCAGACATCAAAAATGAAATATGAAAAAAAAAAAATATTTCTTCGACGACTTCCTCTCAGCAGATTTCTGGCAAAAACTCTGAGAGTAAATAAAATTGCCATGAAAAGTTTCTCAAAAATCTGTCGTTCGGAGTCGACGTTAAACTGTAGGTCCCGCCACTCACGTATAAAATTAACGCACACAACATGAGTGGTGTGAGAAGCTAGGCCGTAATCCTGACTGAAGGGTTGTAATGGCCAATTATGTATGTATGTATGTATGTACTACAATGGGAAGTAGAAATCTGCAAGCTTATAATTGTTAGGGAATCTGCTGAGAGAATCCGTGTGAGCGACGTCGGTTACGAGTAAATTAAGGCAGCAAAGCTTATGAGAACTGGAGAGAGGCTATATAGGACTTTTTCAACTCTAAAGGCATATGCTCAGTGTCGTTAGTAGAGCAATTACTGGTCAGCGTAGTACGGCATTACTCATGCCAAAAGAAGTGGTTTTTTACATATAAAAACAACGTATGTAGGATCTATACAGTCAAGAAAGTAAGTGAAACAACTCTTTACCTATTAAATACAAACCCAGCTGTCTGTTGGCAAAGAAGAATGTTTCCTTTGTATGTAATACGGAAGTGATCTAAATGATCTGCCGATAGTGGACGTTGGGAGTGTAAGTCGTTTTATCAGAAGCTTTATATGGTTCTAGGACTAGGGGAAGTAGAAAGTTGTAGTAGGCCACAATGGTATGCATTAAGTGTGTGTATCTCAACTTCTTGGCGTGGTAGCTACCCAGTAAAAATTCCGTCAGTCTTGTCTGAAGATGCGTGTGTTTGAAGAGAATAATCGTGGTTTGAAGATCTCCGTTATAAAGATCTGTCGAACAATTGTTATTGTTTACGCAAAAGAGTGTAAAGAAGAATATCAAACACAGCAATTGTTGTTGTTTACATCAAGTTGTGAACAATGGCACTGTGCGGACATTAAAGAATTTTATTTAAAACTAAACAAAAATTTATTTTTATTTCATTGGCAATCTACGAACTCACATTTTAAACATTTTTAAAAAGTAAGAACGTAACAATTGGTTATACGGTCATGTTAATACCCACCTATGTTGAGAGCTATGTTGGGATCTTTAATAGCCAATATAACATCTGAAACTGCATCTTACCATGTGCCAAAACTATGCGATTAGGATTGGAGTTAGGCATGGACGTTTTTCAACACGAAGACTGCCTAGAAAACAAATCCACAATGTTATCAAATTCAATACAGAATTTTTCTTATGAGTGTTGTATGTTGCCTTGATTTAAAGGTTAATTATGTTTTACTTCATATTGTATGATTTCCTTTAAACTTCCCCTAGAAAATGTATTAAATGTTCCAATAATCACGCACGTTCTTAAGCAAGGCCATGTGGCCAATATGTTTAAATGACGGAGTTAAAAATAATTAAATGCTGCTGTTTTAAGTAAATAAAACGAAAAAAAAGCAGAGAATTTTATTTGCATTTCTGCTGTCTCTGTGATCAATAACAATTTAAACAAATATATGAAGAGTACAGAGGAAAAAAATAAAAATAAATAAAAATAATTTTAATAATACGACCCAGAGAGAGAGAGAGAGAGGGAGAGAGGGGAAAAAACAATAACCGTTATAAACTCTTAAGTCTTAAAATTCATTTAATGCTCTTAATTTTTATGAACCCATTTAACGTGAGTTGTGCGAAATACATGCACGTTTCTTTTCTTTTGTTTTCACCCGGGCTGATGCAATTTCCCTGCCTGCCTGTCGATACAGACACAAAAAGAAAAGAATGTAAAAAACAGAACATATTTATGGATTTAAAATAAAACATAAAGAAAAAAAATATGATTGAAAATACAAAAAAAAAAGACTCGAGTGAAATACAATGAAACACACGAAATAATTTAAATTTGCCATATCAATGCCTGCAATTCAATAATAGTGCTGCAAAAGAGGCTCAACAATTATGCGGTATTGTTGTTATATGAAATGTCAGATGACTTTCAAACCTGTTTTGTCCTCCACTGTTCTGCAGTTGTATTGTGATTCATTTGTTTGTATTGTTTTGTATACGTTTGTTGTTTGGTTTGGTTTATACGATTTCAGTTTTTTCCATGGACCATATTAATATAAAGGATGTGTGTTAATGTATGTAAAAAATCATAAAATGTCCCTCTTTATTTAACTTCATTTTTTTTCTGATACAAAAAATAATTCCAAAGGACATTAATTCAATATTTGTTGGGGTATAGCCGTTAATTTTTATTGCCTTTCTGAATATACAGAAAGACATGGCTTTAAATTCAACTCCAAAATGTTTAAAAAAGCTTCTCAGGTCCGAATACAGAAGAAGAAAAACAATTTTTTAAGGGGGTCTTTTCAGACAGTCGCCGTAGTCTAGCAGGTAGTGTGCTGGCTTATTCGACGTAAGGCCTCTGTTCAAACTCCAGGTCAGGCATCAAACGGTATATGGAAAAATATTTCTTCCGCGACTTCTTCTCAGCAGATTTCTGGCAAAAACTCGGAGAGTAAATAAAAAAAATATTGCCATGAAAATTCTCAAAAATCTGTCGTTCGGAGTCGACTTTAAACTGTAGTCCCCGCCGCTTAAGTATTAAATTAACACACACAACATAATACAACAGAAGTGGTCGTAATGCTTCCGTCAGTTTTTCTCTTTATAGAAAGTTGACAACCCTATTCTTCTAGAACCTGCCACAGTAAAGCAATTGCTTTCTTTCTGGAGAAAACTTGATTAATTTAATTGAAATTGGTGATCCAACAATCCGCTTCTCACAAATTTTTTACCCGTTTCAAAGACTATTCATCGCACTTCTACCGTCAGTCTTTCTTTTCATAGATAGGTGGTGACCCTATCCTTCTAAAACGTGCTACAGTAAAGCAATCACTACCTTAGTCTGAGACAACTTGATTAATTGAAATTGATATCCGCCAATCCGCTTCTCACCAATTTTTTTGCCCGTTTAAAAACTATTCATCACACTTCTTCCGTCAGTCTTTCTTTTCATAGATAGGTGGTGACCCTATCCTTCTAAGACTTGCTACAATAATCCGACGCTTCTCAATAACTGTTCATCGCTCTTCCTCTCTCAGTCTTACTTAGTAGAGCTTTTCTTTTTGTGACGGAAGTGAAAGTCTGAAGTCGCCTAGTAAGCAGTGCGTTGGGTTTTTAGACGTGAAGCCATATGAAAAAATAATTCTTCTTCTGGCAAAAATTTTGGGTGTAAATAAAATTGCCAAAAATTTCTCATTCCCAGACGGTTTTAAACTGTAGGTCCTGCCACTCATATATAAAATTATCACACACAACATAAGTGGTGTGAGAAGCTAGATTGTAATCCTGACTGAAATGTTGGAATGACCAATTATGTAAAAGAAAAATTGTACTGACACCTAATAAATTTGTTATACACAGCAAAATATAGATAGAAATTAATGCCTATACCCCATATAATTCCAATATTGTACATTTAATTTCATTTCATTGTATTCGTTTTGAAAACAATACAACAGAGTCAATTCAGTGTATATATGTATATATATGTATGTATTCGTATAAAATATGGATTTTAAATTGTAGAGTTTTTTCTTGTTAATGCAGGGTCAACATAAGATAGTGCGCCTTCCTATTCACATTCACATTCATGTTCATATTTTTTTTTTACTATTTTTCTTTCAGATACAGCTTGTTTTCTGCATTTTTGTATTTTTTTTTGTGCCTATAAACTTTATAAGAAATATAAATCAACTTTAATCAAGTGAGTGAAACCGGTGAAAGCCTTATAAGCTGTGTAGAGTAAATAGTGATGCCATCAAAATATATTCAAAAATCAATTGAGTTTTTAAAAATGTTCTCTAAGCAAAGGAATGTGAATTAAGATTGACTTTTATAACACTTCAAGCGAAGTTAAATGTTACATAGATTGATTACATTGATTTACCCCAAAATAAGTTGTATAGATGTACTTAGGCCACAAGAGACCCATTGTAATACCCCAGTTTTCTATTTTCTCCTAGTCCCGATACCATTCAAAGTTTAATGTCCATGCCGGACAGTTCATTTATATTATCCATGTGGTAGACATCAAGTTGCCTCTGACATAGTGTGCCAGTGTACCGAATAGTTAAAGAAGACGTTCTCTCTCTTCCTCATCTTTACAGCTTCTGTAGAAATCGTTTGCAAAACGTCCTACACTAATAAGCCTCGAGTGAGTGCCCATATTGTAATGCTCAGTAATGACTGCAACAACCATTCTGAGTGTGTTCGTTTAGTGTTTAGCAGGCTTTTTATGCGTCTTCTGTCCAGCTTAGGTTACATTGTCTGCACCGTTTTGTTCGTATCCACAGTCGCTCAACCGGCATTTCCGCAATTCAAGATTGCATTGTTAGAATCGCTGTTGTCTAGTGTGACGAATTGGTTCAAATCTTCCTCTCCGCCTTTATTCTGGCAAAAACTCTGAGAGTAAATAAAATTGAAATGAAAAGTTTCTCAAAAATCTATCGTTTGGAGTCGACTTTAAACTGTAGATCTTGCCCCTTATGGATTAACACACACAACATGGTTGGAGTGACAAACTTGGTCGTAGAGTACTAAAATGATCAATTAAGTAAGAAAATGTAACTGCCTAGCCTAGGGACTCTCAAGATAGAGAATTCATCAAAGAGTTCGATGGTTGTATCACACCTGGTAAGTTCATTCCAGGATTATAGCTGTGCTTCGTAAACCATACCATGAGAACATCCTACCGCTCCATAACCTCATTGGGATATATATTGTATACCATCCTAGATTTCATTTCGTTAGATCTCAGTGCTTTAATAGCCGCCTGGTCATTAGAAAGTCGCCGCAGTCTAGTAGGTAGTGTCTTGGCTTATTAGTGGAGAGACATCTCCTATAAGACTCGAAAATTCGAAAAAGTATTTAATCAGCGACTTCCTCTCAGCAGATTTCCCACAAAAACTCTAATATTGCCATGAAAAGATGATCAAAAATCTGTGCTTCGGAGTAGACTTCAAACTGTAGGTCCCACCACTCATTTATAAAATTAATACACACAACATAAGTGGTGTGAGAAACTAGGTCGTAATCCTGACTGAAGGGTTGTAATGACCAATTATGTATGTATGTATGTATGTATGCTAATATTTCCTTTAAAAATATTTGCTTTTGAAATAATTTTCGCCTCTGCCTATACTCCCAACACATCCTTCTAAAAGACAGAGATTCGGTAGACTTATGGACCGATTCCGAAAAAATTTCGCCACTAGAGTTCCATTTAGTGAATACTTAAACCCTATTCTGAATTGAAATAGTTGTTGTAAATGTTATTCATGACTGGTGTATTCAGCTTTGCTGAATTAGATTCTATAAGCTTAGATTTGTAATTTCTATTAATTTGTAGTTCATATCCGTCCCAGGTAAATAAGCTTTTGAATATTTTTTTTATTAGTAATTCCTGGCCCAGCTTAACTTACCCTTACTTCGGGTTTAAATTGTAGAATTATATCAAAATTATAAAATTTCTTGCATTTCGCTTTGTTCAATATAGTCCTGTAATTTACTAATGCCTACTATAGAGTGCTTTCAACTATTTTACATTCGGGTTCCATCAAAATGTGTACGCAGTATACACTGTGAAAATGATTTTATTTCTTTGGCGTATAATTCCCTTCTTGCATATTTATAAGCCCGTTTGGCTTTTTCAGTTTATCCCTGCACTGCCACCAACAGACTTATGGAGATTTTTAATTCTTTATAAAGTGACAATTGTTTACAGCTGCTGATGGTCTTTGGTTGGTTGGTTGGTGGTGGCCGCTGTGATATTACTTATGAGCTTAAGATTTACGGAATTTAAAATGATTGTGTATTACATTTACTATCAAGTACGCTTACCCGAGATTATTATAAATAAGATTTATTTATTAAAAAATCTTTTTCTTTTTTTCTTTTTTACACGCTAATGTTTTTATTGATTTTAACTTTTAAATAATTTTTACAAAATTTTTACAAATTTTCTTAAAAAATATTTTTCGATTTTTTTTATTTCAGATGTTTGTCTGCCTTCAGTGTTCCCTACGAAATTAAGCTGCTAATGATGAAATTCTTGACTGACAGAATGTGTAAGTATTCGTTCATATTTTATCACGGTATTGGCCACAATATTTCCTTAAGGTTTTCTGAAAATATAGAAAAAAAAAACAAAAAAATATTTTTTTTATTAAGTCTTAAAAGGTATTGATTGTAAAAGAATCAAGTGTTTGCTTATAAATTATAAAAAGCCACCTATCTTGAAATATCAATAAAACAATAAACAATATCTTGGAAATCTTGTATTCGTTTGAAAGGCTTGTTGATGCAATAAAAGCGACCAAATATCCCGCCCCCTGGTTTCTCTGGATAGGAATGCATCCAAATTATCCAATTCTTCATCATTCTGGCACATAAATCAACCAGAATTTGTCCAATCTGTTCTACCGACAGACCCTTCCGAATGTTGTTTTGCAGCCATATTGTTTAAGATTATTTACTTCACTTTATTCGTCATTAGAACACTTAAGTCAGGATAATAACGTAGCTGCTCACACCACCAGTGTTGTGAATAATAATTTTATCCATGAGTGGTGCGAACTCGGATTCTAGTAGACTTTGAACGACAGATTTGAAATGCTTTACATGGCAATTTTATTTACTCTCAGAGTTTTTAACAGAAGACTACTGAGGGGCGGCCTCCGAAAAAATTAATTCTTATTTCGTTTTGCTTAGATGTCTGAGCTGACGTCTGAACCATGGGTTTGAACCTAGCTGCTCATGCCACTTATGCTTATGTTTAAAGTCGACTCCGTACGGCAGATTTTTAAGAAACTTTTCATGGCAATTTTATAATGTGCTGAGAGGAAGTCGCCAATGAAAAGTTATTCTCAGAGTTTTACACAGAGGACTACTGAGAGGAGGTCTCCGAAAGAATTATTTGTTCATATTTCATTTTGTTTGAGATGTCTGAGCTGAAGTTTGAACCGTGGAATTGCGTCTAATAAGCAAATACATTACCTACAAATCTACGATGACTTGGACTCAATTGTGAGAGCTACATCTGTCAAATTAGTTGCCATTTTTCTAGTCTGTTTTGGCAAATCGCTATAAATGGAAGGTTAAAGACCAATGACAACGACATGTCTTCGTTGAATGGGGCCTCTGGAACAGTTGGTTAATAAGTGAGGCCCACCTTTGTTCGAGTGGTTACGTGAACAAAGAAAATTTGCAAATTTGGGACTCTAATAATTTACATGAGATACAAGCGCGTCTAATTCATCCTGAAGATGTCAGTGATTTGTGTAAATTTTAAGCTGACTGCATCATCGATTATCACTGTCAACGGGGAGCTCTATACGACGATGATTATCAACTTCTATTAGCCAGGATGATATCAGCAGCATGTGCTTTTAGCAGGACGGTGCTAAGTGGCATGCTGTATTGAATATTCTGCACGACGGATTTGAGGGCATGGTCATCTCACGTGGAAGTGATGTGAATAGGCCTTCGCGATTTAACCCGTTAGAATTTTTCTTGTGGTGTTTATTGGAGTCGCTTGTATTAGCAAATAAAAAACAAACCACAGCGGTCCTTAAGGCCAATACAACCCATACCATCGATTAATTTTAAACTGATTTATGCGCCAGAGTCATGGAAAATTGGACATTTCAGATACACTGCACTTAGAGCTGCTTTGGCGGGCATTCGAACACTTTATTATTCCACACATAATGACGTCAATAGGTCTTTCAAACTTACAAAAAAAAAATTTTATGATATCTCACACACACTTTTTTTAATTTGTATATAATAAGCTCTTAATGAAGGACCCTATATATAATTTTAAATATAATTATAATCATATAATTTTTTAAACATATTAATTTTATCTATTCAGCTAGCTGAATTAAAATTTGTGCAATCAGTTCGTACTTAAGTTCAGTTAAAAAGGTTATGCCATGCAATTAAGATAAGCAAAGCTAAGCCATTCAGCTAGCTGAATTTGCTGATTTTACATTTTTAGGATATCCAATTATCAAAATAGCATTGCAGATTTAGTATTTTATATTTTTTTCAGCTCAGCTGAATACGTACATAATTTTAAGTTTAATAATGAATAAACAGAACTTAAAAATGATGAATTTATTTAAAATATCAAAAAATATGAAATAAAAAATTTATTCAACTAAGGTGAATATAATTCAGCCTAGCTGAATATAATTTTTTCCTTTAATTTGCAAACTGCATTACTTTTTATTAAATATTAAGCTTAGATTGGGCTAAAATACCGTTTGCAAATGCTATTCAGCTGAGCTGAATTAATATTTTTCTTTAAATAAATCGAAAAACTTCATTAGAAATACAGTAAAATATAGTTCTAGATTTAAAACGGTATACAAATGCTATTCAGCTGAGCAGAATTAACTTTTTTCCAACTACATGGAAAAACTTCATTAGGAAAACAGTAAAATATAGTTCTGGGCCTAAAACTGTAAACAAATGCTATTCAGCTGAGCTGAATGAATATTTTCTTTAAATACATTGAAAAACTTCATTAGAAAAACAGTAAAATATGCTATTCAGCTGAGATGAATTGACATTTTTCTTCAAATACATTGGCAAACGTCATTAGAAATGCAGTGAAATATAATTTAGCTAAGTAATTGTAAATTTTGTTTTAGAATAATAAGTTTTAAGTTACAAATATAAAATAAAAGGCTTATTCAGCCAGCTGAATACCAATATTTTTCAAAAATCCTTACATTTACAAACAAGATCAGTTTTTACTTAAATATTAAGCCAAGCTTAGACTCTAAATCTTACAAAATTGCTAATCAGCTAAGCTGAATTGCTATTTAGTTAACCTAATTGCTATTCAGATAAGGCGAATTGCTATTCAGCTAATCTACCTACTTTTAAACTTAGCTGAATTGCTATTCAGCTAACCTACTTGCTTTTAAACTTAGCTGAATTGCTATTCAGCTAATCTAATTAATATTCAGCTAAGCTGAATTGCTATTCAACTCACCTAATTGTTATACAGCAAAGCTGAATTGTTAAACTGAATTGCAATTTTTCTTTATATCCATATCCATACATAAATATTAATGGAAATGAAGCAAAATTTTTTTGAACGAAATTAAATCCTTATTTGTTCCTTAAACGTTTATTTAATTTTTTTAAGTTTACGTCCTAAAACAACTGATATTCAGCTGAGCTGAATTTAATATATTATCGATTATTTCAATACTTTTTTTAATTTTAATTTCTTTTAAAGTTTTTTTTTTATTAATTCAGCTACAATTTATGATTTATTTTGTACAATAAAAATAAAAACAAAATCCATCAAACAACCATCAACAAACTTGTCTAATATTTAACTGCTGACATACAATATTCAAATGCACCATAAAACTTTAACAAATTGTAGGTGGTTCCACATGATTTTCACTTTTTTTTGTTGGCTTTCACTCGCTCTACATAAAATTTATTTCACCTGCAATATTTTGATATGATTTCAAGGTATTGTGGGCGAGTGGGGAAGGGTACCATAGCATAGTTTCTCTTGTGCTATTTTATACATACAAATGCGAAATAATATATTTAATTAAAAAACTTTTCTATGATTTTTAGTTTTTATTGTTATTGTTGTTGTTATTGTTGTTGTTGTTCCATATTTCCTGTTGAATTTTTATTTTCTATTGCTGCAGCAATAGAAACTTTTTTTGTTCTGTTTCTGGAGTTTCGTAATATTGTTGAAATAGAGTTTGCTTCTGCAACAAAACTACATCTACTCTTCTACAAATGTTAACCACTACACTAAAGCCATTAAATGGACGTTAAGAGCAAAATAAAAGTCGAATTGTGTAAGACAAATATGGCTTCTAAAATAGAAAGTTTTTGTTGCATTTTATAGGTATTCATAAAAATCATTAGGAATGGCAGGAAACAAAATTCAAATGAATTTTAAATTTTCGTAAGAAAATTATTTCTTTTCTTAATTTACCTATTCCTCTCAGAAGATTTCAGGCAAAAATTCTGAGTATAAATAAATTTGCCTTGAAAGGTTCCTCAAAAATCTGGTATTCGGAGTCGACTTTAAACTGTTGGTATAAAATTAACATGCACAGCATAAGTGGTGTGAGAAGCTAAGGTAGTCATCCACTCATGTATAAAATTAACACACACAACATAAGTGGTGTGAGAAACCAGGACGTTGTACAATGGGTCAATTTGACCTCCGGGTACTTGTCTTAATTGACAAGTACACGTCCTCTAACCTAACCTAACCTATGAATATAATGCCCCGATTTATACAATGTATACCGACCCGGGGGTTGAACCTCACGTATATTAAGAGAACACACTACCTACTATACTATGGCCACCTTGCTAAATTCCATGCTTGTTTTCCTAACTTAGAAAAGTACTCTTATATGGAAAAGTATTTTTATATACCCTCTATCGTCGCCTCCTCAGACATATCCCATCATTTCCGTGCTAGTTTGTTTCTCTCTTGTGTGCCTTTTTGTTTCGCTCTGCGTCGCAGTGATGCGGATCTTAGCAGAGGCCTAACGCTCTGTGATTTAATGAAATAGGATCCCAGCGCTTTAATTGCTGCTGGACTGTAGACACATATATACGATCACGTTCAAAGTAGGTAGGTCCCGAATTTCAATCAGAATTGCAGCTCGTTCAATAACAAAAGTTCCCACCTGAAATTTGTACACTGGCCTGGTTACGTTATTTGTATGATCTGTTCAGTGCCAGTTTATGGGAATAGATCCCAGATCCATGACTCTTTTGTGAGCCTTGATGACAATTTCAGTTGAAGTAAACGGAAACCTCGAACGTTTGCATGAAATTGAAGACTTAATTGAAAATAAATTCAACTAAACTATTAACAATCTTGTCTTACAAGGAGATTTGTTTGTAGTATGATACACATCTATTATTACATCTTCGATGCTCTTCTAAATACTTTAGTTAATCACAGAATTTTTATATTTATTGATATCCTTTTCTATTTCTTATTTCTCTTCCTCAACAATAGAGAATACAAAAAAGTCCTTCTACATATTTAAGTTTATGCCCTAAAATATACCAAAAATTTCTTCACTTTTCTTAAGAAATCTTATGCCTTAATGTAGGCAAATAAATTTGTAATTTATAAACAAGATAAATACAAGAGAACAGGGCATACAACTACAAGAAAAACAATTTGTAAACAAAAGTATGTATTCTTACAGTTAGCCACACATACATTCTTTTACATATGCCTATGAATAAAGAAAAACATTTTAAAACAACAATAAAAACCAAATAAAATAAAGTAAAATAAATTAAAATAAAAACAACATGTTGTGTTTATATTATGTAAAGCACCTGTTCAACATGTGAGAAAAAAACAAAAATTTAAAAAAAAACTCCTAAGAAAAGAGAACATACACTCTCCATATACATTCTGTCTCTCTAACTCATGCTCTTGGATTCCCAACAAACACTTGATAAAGGATAACCCTGTAGTCTTAGGAAAGCGTAAAAAGAAGAGAACACAAGAGCAACTACCATGAACACAATCAAGCCACCACTCACACCATACATACTCACATTCAATAACGTATCTACACAATTTTAGATTTCTTCCTTTCTTTCTGTTATTTATGTGTATGTGTGCGTGCTGACAACAGCAACTATCACTCATAAATATGCATTTGGGAAAGTGTTTATGTGTATGTAAATGATATACAATAGATCAGGTATGGGAATAGTAAATCACTGTTAAAATCAAAAACAATTTTTCTTCGAATATATTTTTTTAAGGGGCACCCTTTAAGAAAAATAAAATAAAAAAATTATAGTCGAATATTCGAATGATCATGATCAGAGCTGGAAAGTGTTAATTTATAATAAAGCACTATGCTTAGATGGAAGAATTGTAAGAATTCTTTGGGTTTATTACCCTAAGGACCATTATAACAACTTGCCATTAACTAAAGGGAGGATTTTTCATTGTTATAAGTTGGCAAAAAGGTAGAAGTGAGCGTTAAACTAAATGGATGACCATTCTACCTTTAACTCTTAAAGTTAAGTTTATCTTTCAACTTGCCATATTATGTATTATTTTCAATACGGCAACTTCAAATATAAACAAAGTGAGCAAATACAACACAAAAAAGTAGCCCGTCGTTGCCATTGCGTTTAAATAAAACTTTGAGCACTGTTATCGAAATTGCACTGCCATATTATTGAAAACGTTAACTTTATTTTATCTTTAGGTTGTAATAATAAAAAAAAAGTTAAATGTGACTTTAAAGTTTACTTTAGCTAAAGTTACCTTTAACTAAACCCAACCTTAAAGGGGAGTTGTAATAATGGCTCTTAAACTGTCGCCATTATTCTTAGGTTGTGTAGGAGATCTATTATATATTTGCCGGCTACAAACCATCGGACTTCACCCAGATATGCAAAACTTATAGCTTTAGCTAAAGTTATATTTAACTAAATTCAACTTTAACGCGTAGTTGTAATAGTGGCCCTAAATGGAGTACAATGAAGCTAATTTTCCTTTTAACATTTTACACTCTTTAAAAAACTTTAGAGCTGGATGAGATTCATTTCAAATATCGAGTTATTACAAACACTGTGCAAAAATTCCGAATATTATATTTAAAGTTTAGTTTAACGGCAGAGATTCTATTTCAAGGACTTCTGTATCTTCAGTTCAAATTTTTGATAATTTACCTTAAATGGTCATTCTTAGCTGCCAGACATAGGAATAACTTCCTGAATTTATTCGGCGGTAGTCAGACTTATCTAAACCCATAGATGCCTTTTAATTATCAGAATGTTGATCATTTATCTGAACTGATCCTAAAATTACTCACTGAATCTATTCGGCAGCAGTCAAGTCACACTTATCTAAACTTATGGATGTCTTGTGTGATGTTAATCTCTTGATAGAACAATTAACCTGAGTTTGATACTTCGGATACAGAGATCTGCCTGCATTATTATTAGTGGTGCCCTGCCTAACACGCCTAGGTTGCCACTGCTGGTGATTTTATGCCTGCTTCCGTGTGACTTTTAACGTAGGGGCTTAGCCGCTAAAGTTAATAGGCGTTTCTGGGCGACGCGATAATGGCTTGAATCGAATATTGGTCGTGAGAAAATTCTAACGATTTGTGGAAGGCATTTGACTATATAACACCGCCATATGACTCGTAATCGACATCCATTCCGAATGAAGAGACTTGAGAAATGGGCCGTAGTCTAGTAGCTAGTGCATTGGCTTATTAGACGTGAACCCACGGTTCAAATTGCAGGTCAGACATCTCCAACGAAACGAAATATCAAAAAATATTTCTTCGGCAACTACCTCTCAGCAGACCTAAACCTTACCAAAGGTTCTAATGACCAATTATGTACATATGTTTGTAAGCGGGCTCAGCTGAGTTCATAAGGCAACCGGTTGATTGCAACGTATTCCAATCCATGCGTCAAAAATTATAAAATCACTATCACCAAAACAGATATTAACACACTTTTTGATAGCAAGGTTCGCTGGTAATGAACTCCAAAAGGGTCGCGATTATCTCAATGGTATACCCTGATTGGTATGACGTTGACGTAATGTGAGTTTCGGGATATGAAGGTTTTCGGGATGAGTGCAGAGCGAATGAACTGGCCAGATGCGGCACAACCATCGACCTCTCCGATGAATTCTCTATTGTGGAAATTATGGGCACTCTTGGAAGGTGTATTGGTCTTGAACTTGTAGGAGCTGTAGAGATGCGGAGAGTAGGAAATAGTTCCTCACCTTATATGCACGCACTTATAACTTTATCAGAGGAAGAAAACGCCTCGAACAATATAAGCGAACTATTAATGAGGGACATTGGTTACCATCCCCTTCGTCAGTAGTTTCGAGTGGTTCAGAGACTAGAGGGAATATTTAATTATGTTAGGTCTTGCGTGTCATGAGTTTACACAAACCCTATGAATCGACAGTCACCTCTACCTACCTTACTACGTCCTCTTTATTATTGAATGTGTAGGAATCCTGAAGTCGCCGTAGTCTGGTAGGTAGTGTGTTGGCTTATTAGACGTATAGCCCGGGTTCTTCGGCAGATTGCTGGTAAAAATTCTGAGTAGAAATAAACCTGCCATGAAAAACATTCTCAAAAGTCTGTCGTTCGGAGTCGACGTTAAACCGTAGGTCCCGCAACTCACGTATAAAATTAACATACACAACATTAGTGGTGTGAGAAACTAGGTCGTAATCCTGACTGAAGGGTTGTAATGGCCAATTATGTATGTATGTATGTATGTATGTAGGAATCCGGAGGGCACCTCAATATCACACTAGCAAACGTATTAGCTACTCTACTATTATTTGCTTTGCTTCAATCGTTTTTACAAATTCTAGAGATTCCACAGGCAGCTGCCTCAGCTTATCTACATTTCGGGTAAACTATAATTTCAGTACACTTCTATATTTTATTTATTCACGTAACCATTCACACAGAAATGAGTCTCATCGCTGAAGAGGATTTTTCGGGCCGCATGTTTCATGAACAGAACACCCATATTGCATGTGTTGTTAAATGTTGTGTCCATACATGATGATTTGGTAAATCAGGCTGAATAAATGACAACTACAACAACATGGCCATTATCAGCTGACAGTAACTGTTGGAAGACCCTGTAGTGCATAAATCATTTTCAGACGATCTTATTTCAAAATAATTGATTGAAAAATTTGAAAAACAAAACAATAAAAAAATAACAAAAATAGTTTGAGTTTGGGAAACAACCATGGCTTGCGCAAAATATTTGTGTTTTGCATTTCTCCTGATAAAATGTATAGAATGTATGAATAAATGAATGAATGAACGAATGAATGCATGAATGTAACAAAAATCCTTTAGTAGTACTACAAATATTTTTTCATTGTTTTGTTGAAATGATTCGCAGCTACTAGTCTTGCTGCATTCGTTGACTCTAAATGCTCATTATGCTCAAAATATTTTCCTCATTTTGTTTTTCTCTCACTTTTTCGTAATAAATTGCCAAAACAATTACAGATCCAACTGCAATTGCTACTGCATTCTGGTATTCCAGTTTCACATGTAGTTGATGACATTCGTTTGAAAAGCATATTTCAGTGTTTTATTATCACGGATGCTTTATGGCATAGTGGAGTCGAGTTTTAAATTTAATAATAGAACACACAGCACACAAATAATAATGAAAATATTTGCACAAAATTTATAAGGCAACAACAACAAGTGTTTTAGACAAAAAATGTGTTTTTTAAGTACACTGAGTAACAAAATATTGGTTATGTGCAATAGTGCCAATTACGAATTGTCGATCAATGTCGTTAAAATGTAATACCACGGGTAATATTAATTCCAGAGTTAAAGATTCCATCATGATAATACCAGAAATCATATTAAACACATCCTTGATAAGCCGACAGAAACCAATAGAGCTTGTGTGGGTTAGATTCATCCACCATGATGAACTCGCAGATTACCGTTGGATCTATGAAGAACACTCTTAACATTGTAGATTTAAATTCCCTAGAGGACTGCTAAACGCAATCGTGAAGCCAAAAGTTCTACACTTTACCGCAAAAAAATGTAATATGGTACGGATCCAAATGGCATATATTTCACTCAGTAAAGTTCGTGTCAAATGAGAAAAAAAAATAAAACAGTTTCGCACACTATCCATTGGTATAAAATTTATGTAAAACTCATCTCGACATGAGTAATGTTAATATTTTGCAATAAATAGCCTTGAATCTCTAACTAAATGCTTTAGGACATATGACGTCACATACGCAATTCTCGAACCAATCTATTAGGCGAACAGTTATGAAAGAAACTTTCAAGTTATATAGTGAGAGAGAGATAGAGAGTAAGAGCTGTTTGCCAGAGTAAGAATTTGGCGATACTATATTCAATCGAAGCCGAAGCCTACATTCCATATAGCTAAAGACCTATGTTCCACCTGGGATCACAACAAACCATATATTTGTTAATCCAGCAGAGAAGCCATATCTCATCGATCAATGAATTTTTCAGGACTGTTTTATACCGCTCAAAAAATCAAGTGAATTCTATGCATCCTCTTCTAAGGAGTATATTCAGACTACTTAGTCCGTCCTAGTCCTAGCTTTTCCTGACTATAAGTTTACATTAATATTTTTTAGAGTAAATTTAAGTGTAACGATAGGAATCAGAAACCGGTTTATTAAAAATCGGTTTGTGTCTTTGCTACCAACAAACATTGTCTTCCATACTACTCCAATCTGTGGAAATTATGCTCCAACAATCAGAGATTATTGTTTTCATATTGGATAGCAATACTTTAGTTTTCTTTTTATTTAATTTTTTTTAATTTTATCTCTTAACTTTTTGTCACGCACTGTATTTGTGCACTTTTGCATGGCATTAATACATGCGAAAAATCACGTTTCATTTAACAACAATTTTAGTGAAATGGATTTTAATTCATCCTCTATGATGTATACCACCAGCACGTGCATATTGTGAACTATACTTCCACTTACACTTAAACAAAGTCTCTCCCCCTCTCTTCCTCTCTTTATTTTATCAGACAGTTTCACTCAAACATATAAATGCATACGATAAATGAACATTTAAAATGTTATTTATTACAAAATATAAATTAATCATGCAGAGATGGGAAACAGTAAAATAAAAGAGGGTGGGTAGTGCCAATATTTTATATGTTTATAATAAATTATTTGCGTATGTAAGATTATCATTTCAATTTTAGAAAATTATTATAATAACGGCACTACATTAGTAAGTAATTTGATGGTAAATCTTGTCGCATGCTTGAGAACCATGGATAAATGGTGCAGAACAGTGTTTGCTTTTGTCAAATGCTTTTCTTACTTTTTATACTGGCCGGTGGAATTGTTCAATACTTCTATGTTTCCTTCTACAATCAAATTGATAATCTTGCGATATCTTAGTATTGCAATTAGTTTAGGCCTTAGCAGTTTCTCAAGGATGTGTGACAGTGTTTGTAATCAGCTTATGAGTCTGTATGAACTCGTCGTAGTCTAGTAGGTAGAGTGTTGGCTTATTACACGTGAGGCTGCTGTCCAACAAAACGAAATATAAAAAGGAATATTTCTTCACCGACTTCTTCTCTGCAAATTGCATGCAAAAGTTCTGAGAGTAAATGAAACTAAATAAAAATTCTCAAAAAAATTTGTCATTCGGAGTCGATTTTAAACTGTAGATCCTGCCACTTATTAAATTAACACACACAACATAAGTCGTATGAGAAACTAGGTTGTAGTCCCGTCTATGTATTTATGTTTGCATGAATTCGTTTTCTTATGATCCTTCCTTGGGTTTGGTATCATTTTCTCCTTCACTTTATTGTCAAAAGCAATACCTCTAGTTATCTTCATAAACTACGTCTAGCTTTAAATCAGACTTTATTTCTGCAAACAATCCTAGAGGTGTTGATCGATGTTTGTATATTATCCAGAATATATGGATGGAAGCACTGCGACCTAAGACTAATATAATCGGCAATCTCAGCTTCAACTAATTTGTTAGCCAATTGCCATACTTTTCAACTAAGGCCAATGCCCATTGAAAAATAAAGTTGAAATATATTAATGGTAAAGCAACTCATAAAGCTGAGCAACTTTTACCTTTTGGCGTCCGTTGAGTACCTCAGCTCTTTTTTTATGATTTTTTTTTTCGTTTTTGACAATAAAGTACTCATTCAGTCAACCTCATACGGTTTCACTGTGCTGTCAGTTACAAATACATGGCTTCGAATTGGTATGCAGATGTAGCAGTCTGTTACATTTGGGTGCATTGGTACACGCATTGTATTTCACTCTGTGCGAAGAGCACTATGGGATTAGGTCCACGCGGCCAGGTACCCACGTAAAACCAATCGTCGTTGTGCTGTCAGTTGAAGAAGTCAAAGTACAAGCTGTATTGGATTCTATTTGTCTCGAGCTTTTAGCCATGCAAACGTATTAAAGTGCTTTTGAGTAGCTACTAGTTAGTAAATTTTTTTGTTGGTGCAATCTTCATCTATAAATGCACGATCATTGATCTCTTTTGTCTAACCTAGTTGGTATTTGTCTTCCGAATCGAAGTCTCTACATCTGTACCACACAAATGTTTTCTCGCTTACTGAAATCGATCAAGTATGGCTGCCTTCCAAAATGTTAGTTACTTTGTGTTTGAACAAAGTATCGTATTTCATAATGCCGATGTACAAAATATATTCAATGTATTCTAATCCAAACGTTGTCAATGTGTATTTTTAACGCAGTCAAAAAGCAATCAGGCATCGGATTTATAGTTGATGCATTATTTGGTTACTTTGCATATCTACATAGTTTATATACAGTAATAGAACTGCATACAAACTTTGTATTGATACTTTTTGGAAGGCAGCCATACAGTAATAGAACTGCATACAAACTTTGTATTGATACTTTTTGGAAGGCAGCCATACAGTAATAGAACTGCATACAAACTTTGTATTGATACTTTTTGGAAGGCAGCCTATATTCCAAATAATCAATGGCGAGCTACCAAGATGCTTTAGCTTTACTTATTCGGCTTAAAAAACCCACATTTCTTTCAACGACGTAGTGCAAATAAATGCCAATGATTCTAAGTGTAAATGATTAGATGTACTGGAGTGCACTTTGAAAGAGGTCCAGATAGATATCACTACCATTTCTTATATCCTTTTTAATACTTTATTTTATACTGGCTTGCCGCACCGTTTTATTAAGAAGACGGCTTTACAAGCCTTAAATATTTTCTCATATCCTATGCCTGGCTAAATCGCTTTCATTAGCATTTATCTCTCCATTATTAGTACATAAATGTATATCCATGTGTATGTATTTGTGTGTAGGTATGTTTGTGTTTGTGTAACTTAAAATATTGCATAAAATCCTTTGTTATAGAAAATGAATATTCAAATACACGGAGATTTATTTTTTTTTTGTTTTTCTTAACAATTTAACACATTTAACAGAGATGGATACACGTTTATGATTATGCTGGCATATTCATAAATACGAGTATGTTTATGCAAGGAAGAGAGAGAGCGAGAGAGAGAGAATATGTATTTATGAAGAAAAAAAAGGAATAAATATTACAAATGTATGTTTCTGTGTATGTGTTTGTACGTACATATGTATGTGAGCTTGTTATAAATGTAAACAATAATAAAGTCAGTTTTATTTTGTTTTTTATTTTTGCTCTTCTCAATTTTTGTTTTCTTTCTAAAACAATAAGAACAACATGATGAAAAAAAATTGTTTTTATACAAATTATAACATTTAAAAAAAAATTATTATTGTTGTTTTTGCTGTTGTTATTGTTGTTTTGTTTTCATTTCTCTAGCACACTCCTCCTTATTTTTTATTGGAAAAGAGAAAGAGCGAAAAGAAAATTTGAATTTGATATAAAATTTTTGTTACGGCCCGTGATTTGTTGTCTACATACACAAGCATACACCAGCATATACGTACAGTGGTGGCTTTATAATTAGAAACGATGTTTCTGGAACAGAGTTCTCTGGAGTGACGAATCTACATTTAATTTGTCCCAATCTGATGGAAAAACGTATGTAAGACGTCCTCCAAACAAAGCCTTTGGTCCCAGGTACACAGTGAAACGAATTAACAAACATACATGTTGCTAAGTCGTTTCTAATTATAAGGCCATCACTGTATTTGTGATAAATGTGTCTTTATACCTTACTGTGCGTGTATTAACACGTTGACTGCCAGATCACCTATATTCGGGTGACCGTAAACTACCTGATCGGGCCGCGACACCCGTATTTGAATACTTGGAACGTGTGGCGTAAAGGAGATTTTACTGTAAACGCGCGTGCCAGTCGAAATATGAAAAAATATTTCTTCGGCGACATCCTCCCAACAGATTTACTCTGAGAGTTAATAAAATTGGCACGAAAAATTTCAATCTGTCGTTCGAAGTCGGTTTTAAACTGTAGGTCTCATCACTCATGTATAAAAATTATCGCACACAACATAAGTGGTGTGAGAACCTAGGTCCATATTCCTAACTAAAGGGTTATAATGACCAATGATTTATGTATATATGTATATTGCGGTACCGAGATATTCCACACCAACTCTTCTGAAGCTATATCAGTGTATACTGTGATGAAATTTCTGGCGGCATTATCGTTGATGGATTTATCTAGTATCTTAGAGGTGAGTTTGATGAGCAATCAATCAAAGAAGTAAAGTCTCTTCTATACCAAATCAAGTACATTGCAGTTTGTGCCCAGTCAGCATTACAGCTGCCATTGGTTATACGCCGGCTGCATATCTAGAAAAAGTAAAATGTACGAAAGAGGAACTCATCGATAAAACAGGAGAAAAAATTGCGGAGAAAATCTGGGGCGGCACTGATGAGAGGAAATATATGACTTTGATCTACACCTGAAAAGACGCCGTAGCCTAGTAGGTAGTGTGTTGGCTTATTAGACCTAGTTTCTCACACGGCTTAAGTTGTGTGTGTTAATTTTTATACATGCGTGGTTGGACCTACAGTTTAAAGTCGACTCCGAACAACAGATTTTTGAGAAACTTTTCATGGCGATTTTATTTACTCTCAGAGTTTTTGCCAGAAATCTGCTGAAAGTCGCCGAAGAAATACTTTTTGTATTTTTGTTTTGATGTCGAGCCTGGGGCTCGAACCCTGGCTTTACGTCTAATAAGCCAACACACTACTTACTAGACTACGGTGTCCTAGAAGAAGTTAAAAAGGTACAGATTTCTCAGAGAAAATATTTTTTGTTGTGTCAACATGAGAACTTAAGCGTATGCCAATGGGCACACAAGACTTTGAATGCCAATAGTTGGTCTTTAGTAATTCAACTGTGTCTACCTAAAGATGATTTGGGTAAGCTGTTCATTCCCTAAGTGTCTTAGGACATAAACTGATAGTACTTGATCTGATCCTATTTTAGCTGAAAGCATCCGGTGACTGAACGACTTTAGGAAAGTGCCCCTATTTTTTTTTTGTGTTGACACCCATTATATTATTTCACAATTTGCCAAAATTATTGCATTTAAAGCAGTTCATGCACTAATGACTTAAAAAAATAAACAAAAACACACACATACACATTCCCAGAAATAGAAATCTCTCTCTCACTTATTCGGTTTGGTATTTTTTAATTCATTAAAAAATGCCTTTTGGCTTGTAATTGAAACACACGGAGACCAAAAAATGGCTAAAAGCATGAAATACCAGCAGCATACCAAAAAAATTAAAAAAAGTACAACAGAAAAAAGATGTTTAAATAATTACAGAACATTTTAGTTTATTTATTGCATTATTTACAATAAAACTAACAATTTAACAACAACTACTTGCCTCTGTAACTGGGATTTGTTTTTTCTTTTTTTATGCTTTGCTTTGTGAAAGATACAAAAGGTATGAATGACCCCCTCTTTCCAAATGAGCAAAGAGAGAAAGAAAATAAACCACAATAATAATGATAGTGAAGCCCTCAAATGGAACCCCAGTGCAATTTGTTATGCTCAAAAAAAAAAAAGATGGAAGAGAACAAGGAAGAACACAAGTTTTAGTAATTCAAAGCGGAATAAATAATACTCTACACCATCAAATACGTTTTGAAAATATACAAGAACATGAGCCTTTGTACACCGCCGAAGTGAAATTGTAAATTAATTCGCTGGGTAACTTACCATTTGGTGTACTGGTCCTTACATTCATACATAATTGGTCATTGCAATCCTTGAGCCAGAATTACAACCTAGCTTCTCACACCATTTATGCTGTGTGTGTTCATTTTATACATGAGTGCCGGGACCTATAGTTTAAAATCGACTCCGAACGGTAGGTAGGTAGATAGGTTGGAGTGGTAGCTTTGATACCAAAAGCTCACTTGAGCACGCATAGTGGCCCGTTGTGACGACAGTCTCTGTACTGACCAAGTTCCTCCAAACCAAAGAAGAAGAAGATGGTCATCGCTGGGCACATTTAAGGCAGGACTATCCCACGGTGGAAAACCAGCCCGAAAGATTTATAAACGAAGCTATATCCTTGACATCAATTCCGCCAAGCTGACAAGGGATTAGAGAGCCAAATAACCTATATCTGACCTTGCAATACATGCGCATTGACAAAGAAAGTGTATAACAGTCTTCTCTTCAGGATAGGTTAGCGTCTCAAAAGAATTCCCCAAGTCGATTGAAGAGGAATCCGGAAGTAGTGCACCAGCCCTGGCGAGCTTGTCGCAGATTCCCGGAATATTACTGTCCCCGGGGACCCAGATAAGTGTAACACTGAAGCGCCCATAAAGAAGGTCGATATAGCGGCGACATTTCCTGATGATCTTGGAGTTATTCACAAGTTCGACATAGATGTTATGGCAGCCTGACTATCAAAAAAGATCGAGATGCCTGTGAAAGGAACACCGTTGACGAGGATCCATTGAGCAGCCCGGTAGATGACCATTACTTCCGCTTGAAATACGCCACAATTATCCGGCAGTCGGAGGGAAATGTTCAGGTCCACCGAACGGTAGCTTTTTGAGAAACTTTTCGTGGCAATTTTTATTTATTCCCAGAGTTTTTGCCAGAAATCGGCTGTGAGGAAGTCAAAGAAGAACTATTTTTTAATTTTTTTTATTGGACATGTCTGACGGAGGGTTTGAATCGCGCTTTTACGTCTAATAAGCCATCACGCTATCTACTAGGCTATAGCGACTTCACAAGGATCTTCGCTGAAGATAACTTTTCGATAGAAAACATATTTACCACACAGTACAAATTATGATAATAAAATTCAATTCAATTGCAAGGGTTATTCGTTTGTTAGTGTATTCTCGATAACATGCCATACCTTACTGACCATGGGCATGTCACGAAACATTTTTTATACTGTAAAACCTATTTTTTCCTTTGTTTAACCAAGGTTTTCTTTTTCATTTTACAATATTGTTAAGAAAATGAAAAAATCTAGATACTGGTGTTTTGCTTTTACATTGCTTAACATTAAAATTATAAACAAAAGCTACAAAAACAAAACAATGCAGTAAACAAAACTGTTTACAAATTATCGTACTATTTAATATAACAACAAACACCGGCATAAAAAATGGTAAAGAAGTAAACAAAAATACGCCAACAACACTACGAGAATAAATGTAAACAAAGTACACAAACAACACGTGTAGCCCCTGCGCTTACCAACTTCCTTCTCGACCCTGATTTTGGTGGAGCTTAGTCAGTACACAGACTGCGTTCACTCGTGGCATCACAATGGGCCGCTATGCGTGCTCAAGTGAGGTCTTTGATATCAGAGCTACCACTTCGACATAACCTAACCTAACACAAACAACACTACAATGATAGATGTAAACATCGTTGTTTTACATTTATAGAGATTTCGAAAAAGTGAAATCATGAACATTCGGCTTAAAGAATATTCATCAGACTGTTTAATTTGCCATATAAAAAGCAAAGCAAAGAAGGCGACTGAGTTAGTGAAGTTCAGTCAGTCAGTCTTGTGTGAAGACACGGTGTGCTTGATGAGAGTAATCGTGGTTTGAAGATCTCCGTTACAAAGATCTGTCGAATAATTGTTTAGTGATTGTTATTGTTTGTACAAAGGGTATAAACAGAAGAATAAAAAAAACCAATTGCTGTTGTTTACATCAAGTTGTAAACAGTGGCAGACAGAATTAAGCGAATAATAAAAAATTTTAATTATAACTAAACACTTTTTTATTTTTATTTTATTTGCAATCTATGAGCTTATATTTTAAAGGTTTCTTAAAGGTAAAAACGTAACAATATGATCCCCATTATAATTTTTGGTTCGTTATCATAAAAAATCTTTTTGCAATAATTGTGTGTCTGTGTGTGCATGTGCCTGAAATCTATATTTAATTTATATCCACAAAATGCTGGTTTTTCTATCAAATAAAATATAATTTTATTTGAGATTGTCTTTCTATATTCCTTCTACACAAATCTCATATGAATTGTTTGAGAAATCCTTTCTAAATACGAAAGAAAAAAAAAATTATTTTTATTCCCAAGTATTACTTTTTTATACTTTTTATGACTTAGTTTTGTGGGTAAAAGAAAATTTTGCTAATTTCTTTATCTTTTTAGATCTCTAAACCAGGAAAAAAAACAAAAAAAAACGAATTGAATTGAAACCCTTTTGCTTGCTTTTTATCTGTTTTTTTTGGTAGAAATTTGTTTTTTTTATATTTTTTTTTGGTGAACCAGTATATAAAAATTCTTAAAAACTTATCCATTTAAATATTTACTTTACTGAACTTAGTTTCTTCTTGTTTTTTTTTTTTTTCTAAACTTTAATAATCAGTATTGGGGAAAGGAGTTTGAGTCAGAAAAGCAGAGAAATTTCCAACTGCTTCTACTACTCTTCTCCTTCTCTCAGCTGTTATCTAAACAAATACAAGCTCATTAGTTATGCGTGTCCACACATATCCTTTTTCCGTTTTTTGTTTTATATCTTCTGTCTGCTTGTGTCCTATGCCCCCTCTATCCTCTTCTCTCGCTCCAAAGTAAGATTCCAATTTGCTGTAGATTGTTTGGGAGGATGGGGGTTTGTATCAGTTTGCAGTGTTGCAAGCTATGCTTTGTATAATTTCTTTACTGTCTTCCCATTTTCTTTTCCTTTTGTTTTTGTTGTTTGTGTTGTATTTTTCTTTTCATGTGAAAATTGCTTTGAATAAAGAACTTTGCCACAAATTTTATTCAATTGACAGTTGACCACAGAATTTGTAACACGCACGTACTATTTATTTGTATTATAACTGCCACAGCCACTGCTACTACCCACATGCATCGAATTAAAGGGTGTTGCAGTTGGGGTAACTTTTTGTCAAAAATTTCTGAACTTTCTAAACCAAAAAGGCAACATAATTGAGCGTTCACTTGACGCTTCAGGTCTCTCATTGGCTGCTCTTGCTTCCTTTCTCAAAATGGCTGATATAACTCGAGGTTGGGCATCGCAGTCTAATAAGTTTCAATTATGTCCTGTGAATCCCAAGTGTACATCGAATTTCAGTACCTGTCTTGCTTCAGATGGAAGATCGCTCTTGACCTCCAGAGCTTGGGAATTCAAGCCTCAGTTAAGAAAAGAGATTTTCTTGCGGCGCCGTCCTCTTAGCCGTTTTTTGCCTACAGTCCTGAGTGTAAATAATTGTTGTGAACAAGTTTCTCAGATCTTTCAATCGAACTGTAGGTCCCGTCATTAAGGAATAAAATTAACACAAACAGCATTGATTGTGTGAGAAGCTAAGCCCTAATACTGAGTACGGGGTTCTAATAACCAATAAAGTAAGGTGTAGCCATATTGAAGTAGTAGAAGAAGTTATAGTAGGCAGTTTGTTGGCTTACTAGACATGAGCCGACGATTCAAACCCCAGGTCAGACAACTCCAACTAAACGATATAAAAAGAATTCTTTCTTCGGCGACATTCTTTCCGCAGATTTCTGGAAAAAACTTGAGAGTAAAATAAAATTGCCATGAAAGAGTTTCTCAAAAATCTGTCGTTCGGAATCGGTTTTAAACTGTAGGTCCGCCGCTATGTATAAAATTAACAAACATAACATAAGTGACGTGAGAAACTAGATCGTAATCTTGATTGAAGGATTGTAATGACCAATTATGTATGTAGCAATCTTGCAAATATTGTTCTGGGATCTTCAGAATCCTATAATATCGTTAGGGTTCTCCAAGATATTTTTTTTCTGAAATTCTATACAAAATTTGTGCACTTGTGCCTGTAGTTTCAGTTAAATATCTCCAAAAAACCAATCTTTTATACTTATCCTCCATCCAGAAGTAAGACTTTAAGGCTTCAGATTGAGGAGGATTTTGTAAACGTTTCACATAATCCGGCTCTTCGGTAACATGCCAACAATCAATTAAAAATCTAGTCTTGCAGTCATATTCCACCTACCAGCAGGTGGTGATAAATTGTTTGAATTTAAAAAATTCTAGGGCGTTATTCCCCCTCTAAATAGCCCATTGCAAAGGCCTTTGACAACCTAGTAGGTGTGAGTGTCAATAACGAACATCTTGTGAAGAAATGGGACTTAATAAGAAATGTTCCAATACATTTCACAGGTTCTCATTTTCTTCACAACTATAAATGGCAACCCTATTATCATAGAACTTGCCTGCACTGAGGTTCTAGAATTGTGGTTTATGTCTTTGCTTAGAACTTAAAAGGTCTTTTAATAATCTGTTTCGGTTCTATTCTTCTTCAATATTGGGTTAAGGCTGTCTTTTTTGGTGTGCCCAATATGAATACATTGTCACAGTGAGAATGAAGCACACTTATTAACACATTGAACACCGGAAGTAGTCGTGCGCTTATTCGAAAGCTATAGCCTATGAAACCCTAGGATTCTGAAGTCTATTCTTCTTTTGATGGGGTTAGTGCTTATGCTACAACAACGGAAAAATGTAGATTCAATATTACCCCCGTTATAATAAAGAATTAATAAAGATTCGATACCTCATAGGTATTGGTTTTTGTCTTTGCTAATATAGGTAGTATGAGTAACAGCTACAGAGTGCTCTAAAACGATTTATCCCGGTATCGTACTTGAAAGATATGGACATGATATCTCTAATATGTTCAATGAAACTTATTTCTCACCCTCTCTTCTTTGAAATTATGAAACGATCCTCTTCTGCGTCTGCCTCTTTTTTTGACTCCCTGTTTCAACTTGGCTTATATACTCCCATAACTTAAGAGTATCTCTGTTACTTTGCGTGTTTCTCTGTAAATCTTCTCTACTTCATACAAGTACCTACAAGGATGCGGGTGTATACGTAATAATATACATGAATGTGTGTGCGTGTGCGTTCGTTTGTACCATTTTTCCTTTATCCTGCTGTTACATGTGCATGCCACAAGCAATTGAACTAAACAAACGACTACTTCTTCTACAATAATTCTTTCTTTCTTTGGTTTTTTGTTTTTTTTTTCTCTGTTAAGTTTACTCGCATCTCCTCTCTCCATATGATACCATAACATTGTGCCCATGGCTTGGCCTCTTGCATTTTTCTCATTAAACCCATGTCCTGAAATGAAACCCACATGTATGAGACAAAAAGCAAAAAGAAAAAAAGAGAATAAGTTTCCTTTTTATCACACATTTTCTTACAAAGCAAAGGAAAGAAAATACAGAAGCGATGAGCCAACATTTTCTTTTATTTTCTTTAAAAAATAATTTTTTCTACGATTTTATTTGCAAGTAAATTATTTTCTTTCTCTTCTTCTTATATCCCCTCCCATACTTTTAGCTGATATTTCCTATGTGTAATAAAGAGGCGAATATTCCAGACCAGACAAGTGCTTCCTTATGAATTCTGCCTTTTCTATGAATTGAAAAATTTAAATTTTAAGAAAAAAAAAACTTTTTATGTTTAACAATTATGGCCAAAGTTACTGAATTACTAGTTTGCCTACACTGGAGTGCATGCTAAGAGATGATATTTTCATAACCCAATAGAGGTTTTTCTTTCCTTTAAGTAGCATAGGTTTGGTATCCGTTGGTGACTGGAAACATCGTCTTCTGCTTACATGACACAGGGGTAAGTAAAAATGTGTCCCACACTTTCTCAAGAGGCAGCACTGATCAACCTTACTTGAATCTTCGTCGTTTTGATATTATTCTAACCGTGGGACACACTTCTTAGATGGATTATTTGATAAAGATTGAGTCCTGCTCAATGTTTAAAAGTTGAAAACTAAGATGCACATTTTTTTCTTCGTGGCTGATCGGTAAATATTCGTATTGCAAAGGATGAGAACTATGGGTTCATTTATTCTGTGGGAGAAAATTTCCTGATATGACTGGTAGCTCCATAAATTCTAAGGCAGTAGTTTAATGCGTAAATAGCATCGCTCGCAGTTCTTTAAAAAGATACCCAAATCATAGGAGAGTTCTGTAGTTGAACCACATCTGGCCTGTTTATCTGCTCTGTAGTTATGCGTAATATTGTTATGTTCCGGTAGCCACATAATACGAATGTCACATCACTTTGTTATGAAGTTCGCAACAGCTACATACTGTCTTGGAACTCATTACTTCGGAACCTAGTGATGGACGCTTGGCTATTACAGAATATGGTACTAACTTCTCCGGATATATTACCGTCTTTTATAATACTCTCCTCATCCTGAATTAACGTCGCTTCCGCCTGGTAGACACTGCAATGATTAGATAGATTTAGCTATAGCCACCGTTTCCGAATAAATACTACCATGCACACATACATAACATAATTGGTCATTAGAACCCTTCAGTCAGGATTATGGACCTAGTTTTTCATACCGCTTATGTTGTGTGTGTTAATTTTATACATGTGTGGTGGGACCTACAGTTTAAAGTCGACTCCGAACGACAGATGTTTGGGAAACTTTTATTGACAATTTTATTTGCTCTCAGAGTTTTTGCCAGAAATCGGCTGAGAGGAAGTCGCCGAAGAAATATTTTCATATTTTCGTTTTGATGTGTGACCTGGGGTTTGAACCGAGGCCTTACGTCTAATAAGCCAATACACTAACTACTAGACCACGGCGACTACCACCCATAGCTCTACAATAATGCAACATTTTTTCAAACATCTCTTTTCGGAACAATTGTCCCGAATTTCTCTGTGAAGTTATATCATCAATATCTCCTGCAATCCCGAATTCGCTCCGGATTTTCGTGTGACCAATATCAAATCGAAATCACTGTGTAATCGCCCCGACACGCCTACTAATCTTAACTATCAAGTCCCTACAGTGAAGGTCAAGCAAAAAAGACAAAAAGGTGTGGTACGCAGGTCACCACTATCAACAATGTTTGCTTCCGCCTTATCAGGTCCAAGTTAATTATCTAGCAATAGGTTAAGACAGTCGTGCACATTTTCACGCCAACACTCTGCTACAAGCTACAAGCATAGAAGACAATGGAGGTGATTTTTATCCCTAATTAGGGATATTCAACGATATTTAACCGGATATTTCAAAACAGCTTCCTATCGAAAATATGTCCCATGAATTTAAGTTTAACACCCTACAATCTAAGTGGACTGAAAGGTGGCGACTAAGCTATAAGTGAAGATTACAACCTTCGTATTCCCAAGATTAACACCTAATAGATTATCTTATCTCTGAATATGTCTTATCTTCTGAATAAGTTGCTTCCTATCTATAATAATATCAACAAATCTGCCTGAAATTGTCAGAACAAGGTCATCTGCATAACCAATTACACCACATCGAAACTGTTCTAGCATTACTAGCAGTTAATTCATTATGAGATTGAATAGGAGAGGGGAGAGTACCTCATCTGGTTGGTAGTAAGTTGCTAGCTCTACAGCGCCGAGTAAATCGTTCTTCCACAGAGCATACCTAATCTTATCAGTGCGCCACATATAGATTCGATACCTATTGATTGACTCGAGGGAAACTAGTTCAAACTTCTCCCCAACCAATCGTTTATTGACGTCCAATTGAATTCATTTGTTAAGCGGTCTAGCAAGTCTCCGATAATGATCTTTGTTTAGTGTGGACCTAGCGGTTTCTCAGAATTTAAAATTGTATCGCTTGGTAATGAATTCTATGATAGCCCAGTATATTTTTTTTTGTGACCAACACTTACAGTGGTGGCCTTATAATTAGAAACGACTTAGCAACATGTATGTTTGCTAATTTGTTTTACAGTTTTCACTGTGTACCTAGAATCAAAGGCTTTGTTTGGAGGACGTCTTACATACGTTTTTCCATCAGATTGGGACAAATTAAACTTAGATTTGTCATTCCAGAGAACTCTGTACGAGAAACATCGTTTCTAATTATAAGGCCACTGACCCCTATGGATGCAGTGTATTATGTTGGAATATAGCAAAGATAGTTTATAGGAGAAAGGAATGGTTGGTTGGTGTGCGACAATTACTTCGTTCCTTTTTAATTCGCAAATTTATTTTTAGTGATAATTCCCACTTTCTTTTTCTATTGTGCGTAATCACAGATAATGTCTGCCAAACAATCAGACAATCACAAATACCCAGAACCTCGGTGGGAATCGAACACACGGCCTCGACACTTGAAGTTTAGCGCATTGCTTAATAGACCATCGGCGTATTACAGCAGACCATTTGTGAAGAAGGAAACCGTTCTTAAAATCAAGTTGTCAAACGACGGTCTTCATGTGTATCGTTCCTGTGTGAATGGTAGTTTTAATAGCATTCCAGTTACTATTTCGTTAAAAGCTACTCTCTGAAATAGTCTTTCGATTAATTCAAAAATAAAACGTATTCGTGATTTTCCTCACCATATTTTTTCTACCAAATTTTAAGTTCTTCCTTCTCATTTTTCTTTTTTATTAAAAAGATTTGAAATAAAATTTGTTTTTAGAAATTAACTGCCAGCATAATACACCAAAAATGGAACATACGTTGTCCTTACGAAAGAAAAGAAAAAAACTTTTCCTAAAAGACAAACGAAAAGCAAAAGTAGTCAAGTAGAAAAGATTTCAAATTCAAATAGAAAGAAAATAAATTGAAACAAAGAAGGTTATCAATCCCTGCTTTGATCATTTACAGATTTTTTTTCTTTCAATTTGGTTTTTTGGTAACTTAAGACAGTAACTTCCATATACGAAAAAGTAAAGAAGAAGAAAAACCGATAAATCCTTTATCTACTTTGCAACCAGTAGAAAATTTATTTAATGAAGCATTATCAAGACATAAAAAAAACATCAGTAGCATACTTATGTTAAGCACTGTGTAAGAGATAATTACTGCAAATAAAAACGGAACACTGAAGCGATTCTATAGTAAAAGGAAACTTACCAATCCTAATGCATATAAGATACTGATTGTATTTAGAGTGCAGGAAGAAACAATTAAAGCTGGAAATGGAAAAATAAAACAAAAATTAAAAATTATTATATATAATAATTTTAATTTAAAAAAAATTATTAACTATTATTTAAAAAAATTATTTTTTTTAATTATTATTTAAAAAAGGAACATTTTTTAAATTATTATTTAAAAAAAATTATTTTGTTAATATAAAAAAAATTATTTTATTTATTTTAAAAAAAATTCAATTAAAAAAAATTTTTATTTAAAATAAAAATTTAAATTAAAAAAAAAAATAAAATTTTAAAAAAATTAAATTTTTAAATTTAACAAAAATTTCAATTAAAAAAAAAAATAAAATTTTAAAAAATTAAATTTTTAAATTTAACAAAAATTTCAATTTAAAAAAAAATTAAATTTAAAAAAAATTTTAATTTAAAAAAATTTAAATTTTAAATTATAAAAAAAAATTATTTTTTAGTTTTTTAGTTTTTAGTTTTAACTCTCTTCTTTGTGTTATGGTTTAAATAATTTTTTTGTCTTTAATTTTTATAATTTAAAGTTTAAAACAATTTACAGCCGGCACAAATTTGTGTAATGCCTGTCGCTGTCCTATTAAATCGTCCAACTCCTGGTTGTCATCTCTATGCCGTCCTATGAAAGTGTGAATTCTTTCTAAAACATCTTTAACTGTCTACTTTCTTTTAATAGATTCTAAATGCCTAACAATCCTTCATATCAGGTTCCCAAGTCGGGTACGCGCTTCTTCGTCGTCATTGTAGTTTCTGCGAAAGTTTAAGTGAGATTTTTAGGCATATGATCCCAGAGGCTTTATAACTGCTAGGAGGTTCCTGAGATGGACTCTGGAAAATTCTGTTCATCGTGCCTAGTCTCTCTACATGTGGGTCCATTTTTCTTTTGCAAGTGACTGCAGTTGGTGTAAGACTTTTTGTTTACCCTTCTGCAGGGGCCTCAGTCTCGCTGTTTCCTCTAGATACCTGTGATATTCCTGTATAATCTTATGTGTTTTGTACACATTCTTTGGGGATTTAGCAGCCGCTTTACTGTCAGTACAGACTTAATGGTCCTACTAGGTATAGAAAGTAATCTCATTCGAAGAAACTACTAAGAAAACTAAGAAACGAACTATTTCACGTCCCGTGTGAAGTGTGATTGAAATTTTTTACAAACAATTTGTACAATGCCGGGTAATAAAAAATATCCAAAGAGCCAAATCTCCCAACTTAGGGTCCTTTAGATTTTTAAAGTTGGCCTCTCTCTTTCTGAGAAGTCGTTAATCACAGTGATTTCATACACATCGCATCGTTAAGTTGCCGGTAGCATTTCGCAAAAATGGCTAGGATTGGTCTCAGGTTTGTGGTGTGACGTCAAAACAAATGATTTGCCTCTTATGTGGAATTACATAGGTATATAATTGGTCATTACAACTCTGCAGCAAAAATTACGACTTAGCTGTTCATACCACTTACGTTGGGTATGGTACTTGTATACATATATGCGTGGCGGGAATCACAGTTTAAAGTCGTTTTCGAAAGACAGATTCTTGATAAACTTTTTCATGGAAAGTTTTATTTATTCTCGGAGTTTTTGTCAGAAATCTGCTGAGAGGAAGTTGTCCTAGAAATATTTTTTCATATTTCGTTTTTATGTCTGACCTGGGATTGGAACCGTGGCCTTACGTCTAATTAATCATCGTACGACCTACTAGACTACGGCGAATTAAAATCTTTCAAATATATTGCCAGAAATGTTGTCTTTTGAGGTCTTTGGAGCTGTCTGAGTTGCTTTAGGCACTTGTTGAAAGTAATCCCCTGGTTGAGTATGAATTTGTGGTATCACAATGGGCCTAATCACAGGCCTATATGGGACATTACACTTCAAAAAGAATACACTATCAAAAGGCCTTTCCTTTACAGGGTTATAATCAAATTTAATGTTTTTTTTATTATTTTTACATAACTTTTTAGAGCTAATGACAGATAATTTTTTTACAGATCCTTAAAGTATGCTTTACACATTTCCTCTTACCTTCCTCAGGATATACCACTGATGGTCTAAAAAAATGTGTGTTAATGCGTATGTGTGCTCTCTCTCTCTTATTGTTAATGTATCTGCGTATTAATGTCTATCATGTGTTTATGTTTCAATTTACTGAATGTTGTTAAAGTGTGTGTAAATGCTTGTTTACGAAGTTGGAGATATGGGTGGAATGATTTCGTTTTCCTAAAAACAAGTTGTTGGTTCCGTTCTCGGCTTGAATTTTTCCGTTTCTGGTTCGTTTTTTGTTCGCTATTGTTACGGCTGTTTTACCACAGTAACTAGTTATTGTTGTTATTTTTATTTTTTATTTTATTCCCCTTACTATTAACTGACATCATAATAATAAATTTTGAATAAAAACCAGGGGAAAACTTACAGAAGACAGTAGAAAAAAAACGTGAAACTTGTGGGAAATATTAATAAAAAGAACGTCTAGTTTACACACAGTAGTGGAAAAACAGCGAAAGAGGAAAATATTGAAAAAACCCATGCTGTAAACCCCTTCAGATATGCTACAGTTTTTTTTTTGTTCTTGTTCATTTAGTAAGTACAGTCCACAGGAAAGCGGGAGGGGGGAATTTGATTATCCATAACGTTTTTATGAATTTAATTAATTTTCGTGGTTACTTCTGCTTATGCTGGCCTCAGCACAAGAATGTGTTGGCGATTATTTTAATTTTTTGCCATGCTAAGCTTTTCTAAACCCCAAAAACCATAATGAAACGTGATAATTTTTTTCCTAAGAAATCATATTTAAAATAAAACGAAAAACTATCTTACTTACTTGCCTTTTACTGTGTTAAAGCCTTAAGCTTTAAGGAAATTTTTGTTGGTTGCCTTTTGCTGCTTCCAATGATCGTCATAAGGCCTGCCTTATTATCCTTAATTTTTGAATATTTTGCAAATTTTTTTTCTTTTTATTTCAACTTGTCAGCCTGTGCTTATTTTTTAAGGGTTTTAATTTTAATTTCTCAGTCGTTGGACGCCATTTGTGGCCACAAAATGTTGCAAATTGTTTGTCCTCCCTTTTTTTTTTGATTAGTGGCTGTTGTTAACAAGTCTATCTTTACGTAGTCTTGGTTTTAAGGGGGTTTTTGTCAGTGTCACTATTTTTTTCCGGGGTCTGTTATTTTGCTAGACAAATGTCATCAGTTTTTTCTCTTTTTTTCTGGTGCATCATGTGGCAGAAAAGTTTTTTTATTTGTTGTTTTTTGGCTATAAAGAGAGAAAAAAATAAGTCAAAATTATTCATCTAATGGTCATACGTTTAGATGAAAATGAACAAAAAATTTAAACAAATTTAAACCAAATAAAAACGATATACCCAGATGACCGACATCTTAGGTTCCACAGAATGAAAAAGGAATACAAGCCTCTCTACAGAATTTTATTTATTTATTTATTTTTTTTGTTCATACACTTGTAAAATAAACTAACCATCTGTAGAGTAACCTCACATTCCTCCAAATGAAACAACTTGAACCAAACAAACTAATCGAAACCAATCTGAAGTATCTTAATTTAGCCCCTATAAAATGAAGTTAATAATCAATAAAGAACAGTTACTGTTCAATGTAACTTGAAATTTGTCAGGAAGTTATCTACGTTCCTAGCTCTGTACTATGCAGTACAATATCAGACCAAACGAGCAGGGCCCTCATTGCCCTGTACAACATTGCAACTGCAAGTAAAAGACATTATGTCTGGAACTCGTTTAACTCTGTAATATCAATGGACGATCGCCCTAAAACTGATTATGCATTACAATAGCAAACCAAAAGAGCAATGACCTTATTCTCCTGGACATTGTTGCAAACTCTATGACTACGAACGACAGAAACTTTTCATGACACTTTTATTTATTCCTATAGTTTTTGCCAGAAAACTGTTGAAGACTTCGTTTTGTTCGAGATGTCTGACATTCAACATTCCTTAAAATTCTTTAACCTATTGACCCCTCAGGATTACGACCTAGCTTCTCACACCACTTATGGTGTGTGTCATAATTTTATCCATAAGCGGTGGGCCCAACTGTTTAATGTCGACACCGAACGACAAATATTTTGGGAAACATTTCATGGCAATTTTATTTACACTCAGAATTTTTGGCAGAAATCTACCGAAGAAACATATTTTTTCGTATTTTGTTTTGTTTGAGATATCATACTTGGGGTTTGAACCGAGGCCTCATGTCTAATAAGACAACATACTACCTGCAAGAGTACTGCCACTACTGGGGTATTACTCTATAAAATATTAGTGCCGTAAGCTTGCGGAGACTGGGCTACGTTAGATGCATCAGGTGTAAAATAAGATGTAAATCAGGCAAAAATTGGTGGTTGTGTTAAAAGGGCGAACTTGTTTTTTCCTCCTTCATTTCATATTGCTTTTAAATAACGGTCACAGTCTGTATTTAAATTTTAACAATAATAACCGCCAAAAAATAATTATTATGGCGATCAAATTGCATATAATTATTATAGGAATCATATTTACTTTGAAACATAAACCTGCCATTAGCAGATCCCATCAGTGATAATATTTCAATTGTGATGAACTCACAGGAGTTAATGAGAGGAAAATTTCAATAATTTAAACAAACATTTTTAAACAATTTTGAATTTAACAAACATAGAAGATTAAATGAAAAAGTTTCTCACGAAAAAAACAAGAAAAAACGAAGAAAACAGCGATGGTTTTCGATTTTCCACAAAACACATTGACGTAGTGAGTACCGCGATATGATATACAGACCTTTCAGCAGGCTGTTCGCTATCAGTAAGTACAAATCCCTTTCCTACCTATTACCTGATAAACGCCCAGATGCTTCCTATTAAGACGTTTTTGAAACGTTTGAGATCCCATTAAAAAAAGAATGTTTTAAGTCTACAATGGCCAGCAAAATGAAGGTTTCAACACGAAGGTCACTGCTCTGTAGCTTTCTTATGTATAATTTAACCCTTTGCCACCGGCAATCCCTTCTGAGAGTACAACGTAAGTCTAGCACATCAATCGGTTGCCCCTCTGAGGGGACATGATAGTTTGTTAGCTATTAAAGACAATGAAATTATTTTTTAAGAAACACCTGTTCTCCTGTAGTTTTCTGTTAAAATGGCACAGAAAAAATAATCGAAATGTGGTAAAATTAACAACATGCATGATAAATAAATCAAGCGTTTTACACGTCGAAAAAAACGTGTGAAGTGCGTTCACGACGGATTGCGCACTTCTCTGATCCGTTGAGCAAATTGTAGATATAGTGGATGAGGCGTCCAAAGCTACAAGCATGTGCCTCAGCGAAGTGTTAAACATGATACGATAATAAAGAAATCCGATAACCGAGAGAAGAAATGTACAAGATCTCTGTTGAACTGAAAAGTCAAATAGAAAAATTTTTTGATATTTTTTTGTAAATATCTGTTCTTCAATGTCTACAGATTCATATAAAACAAATTTCATTACAATTCCTTACTTGGTTCTAAAATTATAACGTATAATATCACCCTTCCGGGATGTACATTTTCGTTAAAAAGTGGCGTCGAGTTGCTGGTAGATAACATCCGAAACGATGCCGAGTGCAACATAAGTTAAGATTGTATTAAATCCCATCAAGTTACGAAAAAATATGCTTCACTTTGTATTTTATTTCGCGCGAGATTATCCCTTCAAATCCTTCTTCATACTTCATAACAATGTTGTTCGCTCATCAGCGGAATTTAAGCTACACTCTCCCGAAATTGATCTGCCTGCTTAATAGTGTGATTTCCTACGTTCATTGTCTTACCTATCAGATTCAGCTTTCAATTCCAATTTCGAGTTAATATTGTAGGAGCCGTGTACGCAAAGGGCGGTCTGATAGTGAGATATTATTGCTATGCTCGGGTCTACTTCCTAACCAAGTTGAATTTCGATAGTGTTAACTTTCGCTTCGAAGTTCGCTCGATAGTATTCCCATGTGCTTTGAATATTTCACTCTTGTTGTGTCCTACAAAACCGCCTTTAATCCATCAGTATAATAAAGATAATTTTCATATGACGGAAAAATTAAAACTTATTTCAGAACCCTGCTTAGTTAGTTTCCCTTTTCAAAATGTTACACCTAAAGGCCTTTCGGAGGGATCTTTTACGTTTGCTTATGTACCAGGAAAAACAGTAGAATTCCAACTTGTATGCCCACGTACAACATTATTATTACATTCGTGCTCTTCTTTTTCTGTTTCTATGTATTTGTACACGAACATGGGTTTAAAAACAAAAATAAAATATTCTCCCCTATACACACACAGTTTCAAGTAGACAACAACAATAATACACAACATTTAACATAACAAGTTGTCGTCATTGTATTTTAAAAATAAACAAAAATAACAAACAGTAACAAGAATCGGTTATTTTGTATTGATAGTGTTGTTGTTGTTGTTATTGTCATATTGTTTAACATTATTTGTGTACATGCATATGAAAACACCAAAAAGTAGCCCTGAGGCTATGCGCCTAAAAAGTAACAAAGTTTTGTTGAACTCTACCAATAGTTTGTTTTGTCGTTTATTTATTGCCTACTTCTCTCTCTCTAGCTCTGCTTTTATATGTATGTACTGTTAAAATATTATGTTAAAGGCAGAGCATGAAAGTAATTTTAAGGGACAGTAAATTTTTTGTAATGGTTTGTGTTTTTTTCTGAAAATGTTTAAACAAATTTTTGTTGTCATTTTGATGTCAATGTCAATGAGCATTACATTTATACAATATATTTCGAATGTCAGGGCATTACTTTTATATGTATATTTGCTAGGAGGAATGTTACTTTTTGAATCGCCAGCGTCAAGGATTGTATATGAGAATAATTGTTATTAAAATTTTATTCCGTTTATACCAATTAGCTGAAAAAGCTGTTGCCTGTAATTAATATTTTTTGATAAATTTTTATGACAATAAGCCGCATGAGGCTCCTCCCCATTAGTTCAAAACCCATCAATGTTTTGTTCGACCTTTGTTTCCATTCATTGTGTAAAAATATTTACGGATCTTTGTTTTTTCTTTGCACAAGAATTTTATACACCTTAAGTTACAGTTGATTCGCAATTTTATACAGAAGAAACCTCTTTAAAAATTTTTGGAATACTTGTCTCATTTTACGAAATTGTGGCTTAATGTTTAAAGTTTAGGTTTAAATAGGTGCAGCTAATCGGACAACACTTTTTCTATAAAACATTTTTTAAATCTGATTTTTTACCGAAAATACGCTTTCACGAAATACAGAAGAATATATAACAGAAGTTAATTCTATACGGTCTTTCAAAGCAACACTAGTAGATTATATTCCTGTACTGGTTATACTCGGACTAAGCCAATTGTAGTATATTTCTCTTAAAGATAATCGGGTTTTTATTCCAAAATTGTACTTTTGATGGGATCAACTTCACGTCACTTCCGTCGGCATTTATAGGATATATGAACGGTAGAAGACCTTTATGTTCTTCAAAGGAAACATTAGTAGTTTTTATTCGGTGACATTAGTAGTTTCTATTTGCTGTCCTTCGAAGTAGACTTTAAACTGTCAGTCTGCCCAGTTATGTATTAAATTAACACACACAACATAAGTGATGTGAGAAGCTAGGTCGTAATCCTGACTGAATTGTTGTAATGGCTAATTATTCATTCGTTCTGTTATTTTCGAACTAACAAAATGGCAAATGAGATTCCAATGCCAATATAACAAAAATCTTAGAAGAAACTCTTATTATTGCCGCACCCCTCGAAGTTGCAAGTTTTTAGGAACGAAAATTTTTTAAAAATAAAAAGTTCTTCAATTATGAAACACTTTCCGTAGTTTTGTAAATCTTACAGTTTCTGATCTCAAAATAATAAATATCGCCTGGAAGTATGCACCAGTTTTTACGAAATATGTAAATCTAACAATTTTTTAACCTAAAATTGCATACAACTCCTGTAAGCAAGCACAAGTTTTCTAAAATTTATAAAGTTGAAATCTACTGGACCTAAAAACTCGACCTAAAATATTAAATAGCTCTTTGAAGTATACAAAGATTTTTTTAAATAAAAATTTTTAAATATAACATCACCTAAAATTACAAATACCTCCAAAAAGTATGCATCAGTTCCTGTAAAATACACTTTTACTTAAGATTATAGGTAACACCTAGAAGTATGCATCAGTTTTTACAAATCATGCAACTCTAACAATTTCTTAACCCACAATTATAAATAACTCCTGTAAGCATGCACAAGTTTTTAAAAGGTTTGTAAATCTGAAACTGTCAACCTAAAATAATGAATAATTCCTAGAATTATACATCAGTTTTTGTAAAAATGTCAAAGTCTAACATTTCCTTAACGTAAAATACTAGATAACTTCTAGAAGTATGCAATATTTTTTATACAATTTGTAAATTTAACACTCTTAATTGAAAATTTTTAATTTATCGTTGAAGTAGGCTTCAGTTTTCATAAAATCTCCAAAGTTAACACTTCCTTAACCTAAAATTATAAATAACTTCTAGAAATATGCAAATTTTTTTTAATTTTAAACCTTAGCCTTAAATGACAAAATTAACTCTTAATAGTATGCATCAGTTTTTCTTAACGTGAAATATTATATAAGTTCTAAAAGTCGGCAGTCATTTTTTTAACATTTGTAAATCTAACAGTTCCATAATCAAAAATAAAGAAAACGTACATATATTATTGAAAATGTTAGCCAAACTTATAGTTTAATATGGATTTTGAAACCGATAGAAGGTTTAATGCTTATACAATCAAATAAACACTTTTTAATAAAGTTTCATAAAAAGAATAGGCTTTTTAAACGCTTTTCACATGTATGTAAGCCGAAGAATTTGATTTATTTTATTCGTTTGATTTCACAGTTTTTATTGTTCACGTTGGCCGTGCAGCATCTAGAATACATTTTGTTACACAAAAATGTTTATTGACCTTTCATACAATAATTTCGCGCCTAAAAGTTGACTGATGATATTATGTTGTTGTAGAACATTTACTTATTCTAACATAAGCATGCTTAAGTTTTAGCTTTGCTTAAAAAAAAAATTATTTATTTAAATGCTGTCTTCAATGCTCTTAAAAAATTCTATATTTATGTAAAATTCCAAACAAGTTTTATTTGAAAATATTTGCGCGCCTAAAATTGTTCATCAATATATTTGCAAATTAATCCTTAAAATAATTGTTAAAATGATACTATAATTTATTCACTAACATACCCACTAATAATTTAATTTTCTTTACGTTAAGCCCCTTAGCATATACTTCATATTTTCTGAATAAATTTAAATACATTTAATTTACTTACATTTGTTGATTTGAATGTTATTCACTCTGATATGTATCGTTTAAAAATTAATTGTTTTAACAAGTAATTCATTTTGAAATTGTTTCACTTTATGAAATAGATTTTATTCACGTTTTTATTTCTTGTTTTTCTTTAATTCACCACAATTTTAAAACTTTTTTCTGGTAAAAAAAACAATTCGTTTTACGCTTTCCGATAATTTACAAGACAAGCGACACCTTTTTATTAAGTGTTCATCACTCGTTGCTGTACGAGTTGTAACTGAAGTTGTTAGCGATGGCGATGACGATGACAACATAGCCTTTGGTGTTGGTGTTGGTGATGGTCAAAGTCAATGTTAGTTTTTGCTTTTACACACATTTAATGTTGTTGGCTTTCGTGGCAATGTTGATAATAAACACGTGAAAAATATTGTGTGCGAAGGTGTGAGTAAATAACTGTTTGTGCTCCCACATAAAATTTTCTCAAACAAACCCTCGCAAATGCATGCAAATTTTTTGTTAATGTTTACCATTCTGTTCATTTATTAACATCATAAGGGTGAATAAAAGTACGATTGCTGAGCAGGCTTAGGTGAGATTCATGTTAAAACATAAAAAGAGTGTAAAGGTGAATTTTAATATGAAATAAAGAGAAGTTACAGTTGCAAATACATTTGTACAAATGTAAAGAGAAATTATTAATGTAAACTACATGATGTTAACATAACAGCACCAATATAATCAGTGTTTAATTTTGTTAAAGAGATTGTAAGTAAGCGAATTAAGGGAATGCTAATGATTAACATTTTATTTAAAATAACTTTTGTTTAACATTTTCTCTTTTTATTTCCTTTTACGATAACATACATTCCGAGTTACATTTTTGATGTTTTTTTTTATCATTCTCTCGAAATATTATTGGTTTTACATGTTGATGGTTTTGGCGGTAATATCTTTAACAGCCAGCCACAGAGTAGGCTTTAAATTAAGATTTAATTTGTAAATGGTGCATAATAATAAGTTTTCTTTATTTTTCCAAGGAAAATACAAAAATATTGTAAACACTGTTATCATAAGCGTTAAGTGGGTTTGCTAGCCAGTTGTTCTGAACCACTCTTATAGAAAAGTAAGCCCATTGTACTGGTCTTAGAAAGGAATGATTGATAAAAATTCTTCTTCGGATACTCTCACCTTCGAGAGATTTCCTCCTCTCTCTCCTGATGTTGAAGTAATTATAAATTGAATAAGAATTGTCATGCTATGCTGGAAAAAAGTCAGTATTTTTATTGTCTGCTTAGAAACCTGTCTAGAGCCTTCAAATTAATTGACCATCGTATCACAATATGGTCATTTTTAGTATGTTTAAACCTCGAAATGCCTTCTTTTATATTCAGTTTTATATATTGAATCATAAGAATATTATTATCATTTTAGAATATCGATTTCTAGTGTGTAATATATTTATTTTTGCCTCCCATTATGCTGCTTTAATCGAATTTTTTTGTTAACTCCTACAAATATGCTGCAGAACTTCACGGCACTGCTATTACTGTTATCTAACAGCTTGATAAAAACATTTATGTTAAACTGCAGTTCGCTGTTAAAACCGTTTTATGCAATGTTTACTTAAAACTTTTAATAGATTTCAAGCACCACTGCTAACAACATTTCTATGCTCTTAAACAAAAAATTCTCATTATTTTAGCCTAGCAATGTTGAGAATGTTAATTAACAGCTTAGGAAGAATGTAACATATTAAGAGAGTTTCTAACAGCCAAGTTTTGAAAACTTGTCACAATGTTAAGTACCTGTAAGGGAGTAATGCGAATAGATTTACCAGTTATTTGTAGTTGCTGCTGGAGAAAATGTATTACAGAGATAAAATATTACGAAAGCAGAATAGCTTACAGTAATTTTTGTAGCTATAGACCATTTTATAACACTGCAACTGTATGTAAACATAGTCATTCAGTTGTTGTTTTATTTGCTATTTAAATACATATTAAAATAATTAATTGCTACAAAATAATAATATATAAAAATAATAGCATACTTCTAGGATTTATAAAAATCTTACTTTCTTTACATACTTTAAGTACACTTAACCTATTAATTTTCTTCCATTTATTATACTTAGTTTTTATATACTTCAGATCATACTAAGCCCACCCATTTTGGTTACTAAGTCTAGCGTCTAAATATATTGGAAATACTGGAAATATTGCAAAATATTTCTTGCTGTTGAAACTTTTTGACTATTAAATTATTTTTTATTTATTTATTATTTTTACTATTTTAGAATATTAATAACACTGACAGGTTTACAACTTTTAAAAGGTTTTTATGTCAATTTGTATGCCAATCATGTAAAAATGGAGTCGTCTTCTAAGTGCTTTCAATAAAATGTGTGTGACATATTTCAAAGAATTTTATTCGGTTGAAAGACCTATTGATGGCACTATGTGTGGAATATGATATCATTTAAATGTCCGTCACAGTTTCTCTGGGTAGAGCGCTACCGAAATGTTCATAAAAACCTGCGGCTTAAGAAAATTTCACGAAACGTAGTGTAACGGGTTCAAAACGCACGATCAAAGTGGCCGGTTATCAACACTTCCACGTGAGTTTACTATGCCCCCAAACTGTTCGCGAGAAATATCCATTGTGGCACGATGCGCTGTCCAATTGAATCCACACGTCGTTGATGTCCAGACCATTCAGTTCAGTGTTCACAGTGATGTCCTGACCAACTTCTTTTTCAAAATAGTATGGAGCGATGACCACTTCAGCTCATATTTCATTCCAAATAGTAGCTCGCATCACACTCTCTAATCATCTGGCAATTTTTTTATATTCTTTAATCATGTTCGCAGTAAAGTCTCTGCAGTGCAGTAGGTAGTCGGTTAACTTATTAGATAATACCCCTTGGTTCTGTCTTTTGGAATCGACTTTAAACTGTAAGTTTCGCCACTAATGGGTAAAATTAACACACGTAACAAGGGTGGCGAGAGAAGCTAGGTTGTATTCCTAACTAAAGGGTTGTAATGACCAATTAAGTAAGTGGGTACACACAAAAACCTTAGGTTTGGTGGAGTGTAACAGGCTGTGTTGGGGATCAAATCCTCAAACCTCTTACTGACAGTCTACTACATTGGTCAATAGGCTATCGATTAATACAGCATAGGCTTATAAAAAAAATTATTTCCATACTAATGACGTTTTTTCAATAACTATTGAAGTGTTTTCCTTGTGAGGTTTTCTTGTTTAACTGTTTGTAACATACTTTTAGGCTGTTAAACCTGTTGTTCATCTTAACAATGTTAATTTATACATTTCCTGAAATGTTAAGGTAAACTGTGTTTTCCTAAAATTTAAATCTTAAACCTGTTGGGCCCATTAATATAGTCTAAACAGTGTTAATTTACATTTTCCTCTGCAATGTTAAGGTGAAGTTAATATGGAGTTTTGGACTGTTAATGTTTAAAACTGTTAAGCAGACTTCGTAAAGTTTGTAAACGAAATACCTTTATACTTCAAATTAAAAGAATTAAACTGTGGTTCTCTCTTATTTCTTCTCTCAAAAAATTACTCTTTTCGAGTTTTTATAAGTAAAAGACATGCGCTTTAAAAATTTAGTACCGAATGATTAGGCTCTCTGGGAAAACTCACCACTAAAATGTTGTGAAAATAATGTTTATTTCGCTCTCCGGGTTTTCGTTAAACTAAGATAGAGAGAGAGTGAGTGAGAGTTCGTGTTTCTGGTATTACTTGAAATGCTTTGGTGAGTTTTTCTTTAAGCATTAACCTACCCGAACAGCAATTCCTTTACAATGTATAGCCTTCGCCACGGAGCTGACATTTGGGACAAGTTAGTACAATTTCGGGATTTGCCAGGTTGTAAAGGATATTCTTAAGGAGAGCGTTACAAAAAAAGAAGAAACAAACGAAAACGGGGAAAAAAAAGAAAAAGATAAATAGAAAAATTATTCAAAAGAAAGTGAAACGCAATTTAGAAATGAATTAAGCGGCGCTTAAAAATTTTTGAAAAAATTGAAAAAAAAAAATTTAAATTTTTAAAAAGAATTTATTTTTGGAAAGTCTTCGACTTCGTTTAAGTTTACAACAACGCGAATCCCCGCAACACGATTAGCCTTTCGAAACGTTGAGTTTTTGTTTGTTAGCAATTCAAATGAAAACGTTTCGTGTTTTCGTTTAAGCAAATATTTCGGCTCAACACGGATCTCTTACCCCTTGAAATAACTTCTTTTTTTGTGTTTTTTCTAACGAACGTGTTAATAACCTGGCAGCGTGAATTTTTTTCCCTTCAACTGTTTTTTTTTAAATTTTTACGTTCGTTATTAACGTCATATTCAATTAACGTAAAAAAGTGTGTTCGTCGATAAAAAAGTATCAAAAAAAGAAAATCTCTCTCCGTATATCAATTGAAATCCAATCAATTTATTTAATAATATAATGGAAATAATAAAATAAAATTCAAATAATAATCGTAATATCAATCGTCGTAATCAATAATTTCATACATGCAATAAAAATTTATCCACAACAAAAAAATCTTTTTATTTTTAATTCAATATCTGAGTGTATATAGTCCCTCGAGTGTTTCAATGTGTAAACAAGTGTATATAATCAAATAATCAAATAAATAAGTAAAAATATTATAAAAAAATCATTGAAATATCCATTATATCCAGTGTAAATTAAATCCATAATTGAAATAAATTTAAATCAGAAATAAAAAAGAAAGAAATTTTAACATCTCAACAACGACAAGGCTTTAGCTGTAGCCTGGATGAAGGATTAAAATTGTATATAAAAAAAAATCAAAATGAAAAAGCAATGGTAATGATAACATTTTTTTAAATTAAATTAATCCAAACAAACCAACCAACTAGCAGAGAAAGTTTTATAATAAAAATCTATAAAAAAATAAAGCCTACTTTAAGGCAGGCTGTTTATGATGTATTAAATTTTAAAAACATGTTAATGGCAAAATAAATCCAGAAAAAGGTTTTAATGCAAATATTTTAATGATAATATTTTAAAATGGAATTGATTTCAAACAAAATCAATTAAAAAATTGTACATACTTTCAGGCGTTTTAAATTTTTTGCTAATATTTGTGTTTCTAATACGCCCACTTACAATACATTTCATAAAGTAAAATAGAAAATAGTGTTTATTCTATAACTAACTAGAAGTTCTCAAAGAAAACGTTCTAATATCAGAATAGTGTGTGTACTTTTAGGCTTTTTTGGACTCTCAGTAATTACAGTTGTGCAGTTGGAGTCAAAACTTATTTTTCTCTCGTTACTAATTTATTGCATTTTGTAACTCATATTGAACTTACAATCGTACTCCAGGTCAATAGCGGAAATAAATTTAGTTTTTGTAATAGGCTTCATACCATATGTATGGAATAATAATCCCTCGGTTTTAAAGGAATGTGAGGATAGTCCTCGCTGTCACGCGAAACGGAATTTATGCCGAATAGATACTTTATCAAGTTATTTAAAAACATTTTAATCTCTATGTATGCTCGAGTTCTTTATGCTCCAATGTGCAGTTGAAATGGTTTGGAATCTTTACTGACTTAGAAATTTTAATTTTTTTCTTCAAGTAGTTCTTTATAATTGTATTGTATATTCGTTTTAGATGTGGATTATACAGCGATATATAACATACATACATAATTGGTCATTACAACACTTCAGTCAGAATTACGACCTAGCTTTTCATACAACTTATGTTGCGTGAGAGATTTTTTGAGAAACATTTTCATGGCAATTTCTATTTACTCTCAGTGTTTCTGCCAGAAATCTGCTGAAAGATAGTCGCCGAAGAAATATTTGTTCATATTTCGTTTTGTTGAAAATGTCTGATCCGGAGTTTGAAACGTGGCCTCACGTCTAATAAGCCAACATGCTACTCACTACACTACGGCGACTGTATTCATAGAAATTATTGTGTTTGAATCCATATTTTTTACTTAAAGTTATTCTACAAACCTGCTTGATAAATGAGACCTTGTGTATCCAGCTGGCAGTTTGAAATATCAAATACAGTCGAACTTCTATAATTTGAACTTCTATTACTTGAAGTTTCTATAAGTTGAAACACATGTCGTGGCAACAGCATCTAGATCATTCGAAAATTTAGTTCCCAAAGTTGAAGTTTCTATAAGTTGAAGTTTTTTCTGGATAATGGTGATTCAATTTAAAGAAGTTCGACTGTATTTCTACATCTTTTACTTAGCTCTTGTATAAGGAAGAAAAACTGTTGCCTACTTTGTGGCATTTTAATGAAATCAATACCTTTTGCATACCTTAAGGATGATTGCAATTATAAGGAAGGCATTCGACTTAATAAAAATTATTGTGAAATTTCTTTTGTTTTAACCTGATAGATATTCCATTTAGAATGTCTTTAAAATCGTATTTAAGTGAAAAACAGTTTTTATAAATAACGATACGATTTACATGACAGCTTAAAAGCCAAAAAATAATTAAAAATTTTCTAATATGTATCACTCTAGGTGATAGACTGTGGTTTCAGCTACACAGGCTCTTTTTTATGGGTTTTAAAATACATGGTTTTCGAACTAAGTTAAAAACATAGAAAACAAAGTGCATATAATTTCTAGGGTAGAGTATAGACTAAATTGTTCCTCCTATATTATTTCTATTATATGCCATATTACGACTGTGAGATCACATAAGTCCTCGGTTTATGTTGTTTCTCTGCTGACCAAATGTTCCTACTTTCTTAACGATTCCATAGCACACAAAATTTTGTCATTTTGCGAGATGTGAAAAATAACTTCAAAGGTGGGTTTAATTCTTAGATGACAACAGTTTAGCGTTAAATTTTTACAAATACTTGTTTACCAAAACTAGTTCGAAGGTTTGAATTCTGATTCTGATTCTGATCATATCCAAAGAGTAAAGCATTTTACAATGAAATTTATGACGTTAGCTTTATGCCATGTTGGGATTTTGTGATGAATAAAAGTTTCTGCTCATAGTGGTGAAAGGACCTAGTTTTGCTTAAGCTATTGCCAAGATAAACGAATTTAATATACTCAGCTACAGTACCAATACCTTATTTGAATCGATAACTTTATTAGAGTATTTTAATATAACAAGTTATTTATTTAGCTACTTGAAAAACCTATATTCATTTAAAGATTAAACATTCTTAGAAATTGTTTTAATTTTCCCCCCTGATGCATACTATAAAATATACTTTTCCATGATGCCTATAACTATACGACACAAATCGCTTGCTTTAATATCATAGCGTATGTATACTCCGTACGATGGTGTATTTTAATTTAGTAATATTATTGCTTATTCTAGGTTTTAGGTCAACAACGTGCACGTATTTTAATATTTCAATTTTCATTTTATTAAATAATTAATATTTATTATTAATAACTTGATTAATAACAATTTCAATGTTTCATTATATTAACTGAAGTATGACTACATTTGTATACTATAGACTTATACAAACACGCTTGTACACTTAACAATTTTCAAGTGCCCTTAAGTAGGCTTTACATTCTTTAATATCTGTTATAGATGTATGTATGTGTATTACAAACACATGCATATACAAGTAGGTAGGCAGACGAAAAGTATCATTATACGGTATTTGATTGAAGAATTTTAACAGAATTTTTGAAATAAATCAAAAAAAAATAACTGACTGACTGACTTATTAAATTAATCTTAATTTAAGAAGGCTATTATACTCTTAATAAAAGTCAATAGTATTTTATAGGATTAAATTTATAAGAAAACATTTTGTGAAGATTTCGTTAATATGAAGCTGAATATATACTTTTGTCTTAATGAATGAAGTAATGAAAATAATGAGATGTTTTCAGGTGTAGATATGTAGGAAAGGTATTTATTTTGCATTACTAGCACCACCAGCACTCTTTTTTGTATTCCAAACCACTCATAACATTTTAAGAAGCTAAAGGGATACGTCCGGCCATTTAAAAGGTGCTACAATTTTACCCAAATCCTTGGTTGCCCAACAAAACTTGAAAGAACGAATTTTTATTGCGAAGTAACTGCGATAGCTTATTACGCTATTTTAACGGCTACTTTTATTCGCACTTTGGCGACCATTGTTAGAATATAATCCTATTAAAGAAAATATTACTAAAGCTTCCTATCTTACTATCTTATTTCTTACAATTATTATATCAATTTGTCTGATAGGTTATGGCCTTAAAATAAATTGAAAGCTGTTCGTATTAATGTCCCTAACTAAGAATTCTGTAATTTTATAAATTTTATCGAACGTGTTAGTCATATCCCTTAAATTAATTATATGAATAAAAAATAAAGCAATTATTCAATTAAAAGTTATTGCATACTTATAGGCGCTAAATATTTCTAATGATTACAAACATATTTCATACTAACAGGCTAATAAATATTTTAACTAAAAACTTTTGACTAGAAAACTAAATTACAACAAATTCGTTACGACTAAAATTGAAAAGAATTTATAATTTCTACACAGTACAGTTAAGACATACTTTTAAGCTATTGTAATGAAGATATTATGTTCATTTTATAAATACGAATTGTAAATTGCCGTAGATCCCATTAATAACATTTTTATAATATATTTAATGTAGCTTAGCTTTATGGGCCACTTATGTTGTAGTATCATAATAGGTCTTATAAGTTCAAAGTGTGTTTATATCAACTTCTTGGCGTGGAGTTGGCTACTTACCAATTTAAGTACAACGAATCATTTAAAACTAAATGCCAGAGCAATTTTTATTAACTAAAACTAGATGAGTTTTTAGTAATTAGTTGCATAATTTTAGGGATTTGGAAAAGTAATTTTAGTAAATCGAATTTTTGGACAAAATATTGTGCATATTTTTAGGGAGTTTAAAAAGTAATTTTGGTGCAATATTAAAATGTCTTGACAAAATTTATAATTTATTGATAATATGACATTGACATTGCTACATTCGAATCTATTCACACATTGCTTTGGACTGTATCCATCTTTCTAGAATCGCGGCTACAATAAGTGCAAAATTTTTTTATATCAAATAGAATTTCAGATACTCTGGTGTTATTGTTATTGTGTTAGAAAACGTTTAAACCACCAGACGGATACGACACAGTTTCCTAACCACTTTTCAAGATAATTTGGATTTAATGTCCGGTCGTAATGTTTTAAACTTTTGTCATTGCTGACTTTAAACTTTCTTCAACATTTTTTTAGTTTATGTCCATCACACAGTGGTTACTTGTCATTATTAAACATGCCTTATTAATGGAATGCTTTTGGTTGCCCTAAATAAGGATCGCTATGGATTCTTAATTTTTGCTTTGATTCTGGTTTTTATCTGGGCTTTGAATGCAGTCTGGTTTCTTTTTTTTGCTGCTCCAAAGTTTCTTTTTTTTTACTTAATTAGTTACTATTACAAACAGTTAGTCAGGATTACAACCTAGTCTCTTACAACACCCATGTTGAGTGTGTTTATTTTATCCATGAATGACGGGATCTGTAGTCTAACGTCTGCTCAGAACGCCAGATATAAGAAACTTTTCATGGCAATTTATTTTTACTCCTAAAATTTTTTCTAGAGGACTTTTTACAGGAAGTCCTCAAAAGAAATAATTTTTAATAATGCAATACTGAGCTCACACAGAACGACAAACGTTGGTCTCAAGTCGTAATGGTTAGATATGTCTGTTACATATGTCATACTTTAGGGGTTTAAAGACTGCTTCTTTTACTTTTTAAACGTTGTAGGTTCCTAAATGATAAAGTAATTAATTATCGATTTTAGCCTCTAATACTGAATAATAACAACAAATGCTAGCCTAGTTTTTTATAGTATTTGTAGACTATTTTGAAGTTAATTTTTTTCTGTTCTGCGATATTAAAGGTTTGCACAATGCACCACTGTGTGTATATGTGTTTTCCCTCCTGCTGTTCGAACCCAACTTAACCTTCACAGTTATTAAAGTAATTTTTCATTGCAAACCATTTAGTTTATCTTGTTATTTAACGTTGAAAGGCAATAGCATATTCTGAGCATATTAGAAATATAGCTGTTAAGGGTGTGTGGTACATTAGTTTTCTTAGTTTATTTATAAAAAAAAATACCTCAATTTGTACATCATACTTTAGGTGTTCAATCTTAAATTTTTATTCCAACATCTTAGAAATTTTTACTAAATATTAAAGTGTATTTTGGGGATACTTAAAAACCAAATACGTTGTATGTGTTTAGGCTTCGTTGAGAAACATTTTTCTTGTTTCATATTCCCCTAAGAAGATTATGTTTAAAGATATTTAGTTTATACACAAACCATTTTGTTTTACAAATTCGTTTACGTTTTTCTTTCAGATTTTTTCATATTTTACCGCAGCACACTTTCCGGCTTATAATTTGTTTGTAACGACTGGTATTTCCCTTTTGTTTTAAAATATTTGCTTTTAAAGGATTTAGTTAAAGACTAACCATGTCTATATTTATTTAACTTACAAATTTACCAACCAAGGTATGCCGTATTTGGGGAAATACAGGAAGAAAAAAATAGGAAATGTTTTCCACCAGATTACGGTTGAAAAAAGTCAACTTTGTTTAGGCAAAAGTAAACAGAAAAGGTCAGTTTGTTTCCGAGATTAAATTACAGAAGGAAAAAAATTTTTTGTTTTCGTGTGTTTTCTAGAGGGTTTGTTTAAGCTGTAGTGTATTAAAGATTTATGCATAGTTTCAGTTCTTTTTCTCTCTCCCTCTCTCGCTATTTCCATTTCAAGAGCTTAAGATAAAAACAAAACATTACGTTTAGTTATGGCTCGTTTTTATTTTTTTCTGCAAAAAACCATAACGCTTCACTTATTTTCTATGCTTCAAAATTTTTATGATTTTTTCACTTCTGTTTCTTAGTCGTTCACTTGTTTTTTGCAATCGTAAAATATCAACGTAATTCGAGGAACTTTAGAAAACATAAAAAAGTAAAAGTTGTGATGCTTAAGATGACTACCACAACTCTTAAAAGAAGTATGATAACATAATGAACGGAGGGTTGTAAGAGAAATGAAGTAAAGGAGTATGCAGTTCTTAAATTCTAAATTGAACTTAAAAGATTCAAGCTAATTTGGATATATATATGGTTTTCAAAAACCCCTAAAGTATGCCGTAGATTATTTATTATTACCCCCTGTATTATATCACAAAAAATTTTGTTTGCTAGAATGTATTAAACAGACTAACGCCCTATGACCAGTAATAATAGGAAATATATGGAGCGTTAGAAGTCGCCGTATTCTAGTAGATATTGTGTTGGCTTATTAAACGTGATGCCAGGGTTCCAATCCCAAGTCAGACATTAAAAAATATTTGTTCGGTGACTGCCTCAGCAGATTTATAGCAAAAACTCTGAGAGTGAATAAAAATTGCTATGAAAAGTTTCTCAAAAATCTGTCATTCGTCGTCGACTTTGAAACTCTATGTACCGTCATTCACGTATAAAAATTAAATCGTAAGGAAAAAACAAATTAAGTGTTTCTTAAAGATGTGATCCCTTAAGTATGCTTTGAATCGTTCCTAGTAAATAAGATATCGACAAGAGAGTTGGTGTAAAATAAGAGATAACGTGTAGGTAAAAGTTTTATAAGAATCGAGATTCTCTGATTACAGTTTAAGTAAATTTATATGAAACTTACCACTTTCAGAAGGGCCTTAAAATAGGCTGTAAATTTAAATAAATTTTTTGTGGAATTTGGTTGCAGTCCTCTCGAATTAAAGAAAAAAATATATGCCTCTTCAAGCTTATTTGTTTAGCTGTTATTGGGCTGGTTAGGTCATGTTGCCGTTCTCAGGCGAGTTCACCTGGTGGCCCTTTGTAGTACACAGTGTGAGGCAAGCCTCATTGCGATCCATTAATGGTGGGTTTAAATACCCCGGATGAAAACGGCCAGTTCCTTTAGTGGCACATTCGCCACCATGTCCATATCTTCAAACGTTCTGTCGCCCAAAAACCTAGGACGTCTGTTTTGAAGTGCAGGGCACTCACATAAAAGGTGTTGGACAGATTACGTTTGTTCCACATCATGGGCAACTAAACTTATGACGATTTAATATATATTTTTATATTTTCTCCTTAAAGTATGTTATGAATTTTTTATATATCATTAGAGTTCTTCAATCTAAGTTGTTCCACGTTATTAATGTTATGTTTTCTGCAATTGCTAGGATGCTACAAATTAGTTTAAGGTAGTTTTACTACTTCCTAAAGCTTATAGAGGCAAGTGTACAAAAAAAACCTTTGTAGCAAGAGGTGTATATCAAATAACATATGTCGTTTTTTCGCATACTGCTTGCAGAATTACGTATGCGTTATGAACTATATTTTGCTGCACTAGACAGGTTATATATATATGTATCACGGCTTATTTGGCACAGGCCAGGATTTTTCGTAGAGACAAATTTGGTGTTGCTTGGCAAAAAAAAAAAACAACGTCAGTAAAGGTAATAACGAGATACGCTTCATATGCGCGTTTATGTTCATGTTATGTTCATGTCATATATGTAATGCTTAAGCTAGTGCATCGCCTTCTAAATTACGATAGTCTTATAAACCTTTTACTAAATTTCCGTGATATTGCCTAAATGTATACTTTAAAATTTTCTTACTAGTTTTTTGAAATTCTTTAATAGGTTTTGTATATTTTAAAACAATATTTCTTTAAGATTTAAGTTCTTAAAAACTTATCATACAACCCTTTTGCTTATACTTCTACAATTTTACACACTTATCCGTTCGTAATTCTTATGGAAACCGTATAGTGTATACATAAGAAGAAAAAACTTTTTTCATAAAATAAAACCATAAATGCATTTAAAGTAATTGAAATATATTTATACGTTTCTACTTTACGTTATTCTTTCTTTCTATTTCAGTTTTCTATTTTTATTTTTTCTTCTTTTTTTTCAAGTTTAAGTTCAATACACGCGTCATGCACCCAAAAGTATGCTTTCGAAATAATATATTGCAAGTAAAACATACGAGAAAATACGAGAAAAGTTTAAGTAACTTGAAAACATTTTTTTTTAAATATGAAAAGAAAAGTCTTTCTTATAAGTTATGGAAAAAAGTAAATTATTATTAGTATTTTTCTTATTTTTCGTTTTTCTATTATAATTTAAAACATTTTTTTTTTCTTTCACTATACATGGTGAATTTATTTATTTTTAGTTTTTCTGTATAGAAAATTATTTTTTTTTCTCTCGTTTATTCACTTCATTCTATAAGTACTTCACTATGTCAGTTTCATTAAAAAAATAAAAAAGCAGAATATTTACATTAAATATTAATAAAGCAATAATGATATAAAAAAAATAAAGTGAAAAAATAACACAAAAAATGCAGTAGAATACCCATATTCAGGTCAACAACACATCTTTACTTTTTAATTTAATTTTTGTTTAACGTTAAGTTTTATAATATTTTCTATGGACATGACCTTTAACAGCAGAGAGCAATTATTTACCTTCGTGGATTGTGGTTTGATTCATAAATAAATATTTTGATTTGCTGGCAACAACCTCATGGCTACTGGGCAGAAATGAAAGAGAATTAAACAACTCGCTACATAAAGCTATACAGAATGATGCTAACAGTCTCGCATAAGTTGACCTTTATTGGATTGCTTCTAATCTATAGAATCCTTAGAAACTCAAGCCCATCGCCCGACAAAGCCATGAAGTTGGTTTCTTATACACTAATGAAGTCGCCATAACCTAGTAGTGTGTTATTTTATTAGACGTAAGGACACGGTTTAAATTCCAGCTCTCAACATCTCCAACAAAACAAAATATGAAATAATATTTCTACGGAGATTTCCTCTCAGACTATTTCTGGCAAAAATTCTGAGAGTAAAAAAAATTGTCAAGAAAAGTTTGTCAAAAATCTGTTTTTCGGAGTCGACTTTAAACTGTAGGTCTCGCCATTCATGTATAAAATTAACACACACAACATACATAAGGATTGTGGGTGCTACGTCGTAATTCTGACTGAAGGATTGTAATGACTAATTATATTTGAATGTATTGAGGGTTTCGACAATATTTTCTATTCAAATTTAAGGTTTTGTACAAACTTCTTTAGTTGGTTTCATTCTGAGAAGAGATAGGTCTGTTAAAGTATCCTTACATAGACTCGTTTCAATGTGCTCTTCTTCTGTCTGTCTGTCTCAATTACTACCTACCCTGGACATTTAAAACAGGGTGTCAGTTAAGGACGCTCATTAGATTTCTCGCCATAGGTAGTGTGTTGGCTTATTAGACGTAAAGCCAGGGTCCAGGCCCCAGGCCAGACATCAAAACAAAATACAAAAAAGTATTTCTTCGACGACTTCCTCTCAGCAGATTTCTGGCAGAAAGTCTGAGAGTAAATAAAATTGCCATAAAAAAGTTTCTCAAAAATCTGTCGTTCAGGGTCGACTTTAAACTGTAGGTCCCACCGCTCATATATAAAATTAACACACACAACATAAGAGGTGTAAGAAACTAGGTCGTAATCCTGACTGAAGGGTTGTAGTGATTAATTAAGTAAGTAAGTAAGCATTATAATTCTGAAGTCGCTTCTATTCTGTTTCTTAACATACTTTAGGTTTTTTCCCCATCAGAATTGCTTCAGATTTACTTTGCAATTTTTCCAGACTTGTCACTACACCACATTAGTTTATGGAACTTTTCCGCCACCTTTCATAGCCTAGTTTTCATTGCCATGGAATACTTTGGATTGTCCAATTTTATGTTCTGTAAATTCCCAGCTCTTAAGTAAGTGTCGCCTTAAAAGCCGTCCGCATCGCAGACAGTTGTTTAAAGTGAATAGTTTTTAATACCCTAGTAGCTGCTGTCCTTATCGTCTTGCTTACCTCTAACAAACACATACTTTGAACCTCCAGTATTATTCTAACGTAGTATTTCCTGTTCATCAAAGTCCACCATACTACTGGAGCACAAGTTAATAAAGGTCTAGTTACACTGCTGTAAAGTCAGTGTGTTACTCTCGAAGTAAGGCCCCGTTTGTGTTTGCTTTTGTGGTGCATATCCCAAAATTACTTACACTCTTCGTGATCCTGGCAGTCATTTTGTGGCTTCTAATCCGCAAATTATCCTGTATGATCTTATTAACAATATGCAGTACTCTTGACATCCATGATTACAATACCTGATATCTGTTAAACAATAAAATGAAATAAAATTGAGTCTTTTAAAGTACTCTGCACAATTAAAAACATTTTTTAATACAAATAAATCTTTTATGTAACATTTCTTTTTGCCGGCCACTGTAATTAAATTATTTTGTTTGCCAATGTTTACACTAACCCTTCAAAATATGCTTTAATTTATATTTTTAATAAAAAAACCTTCATTTCAAACGCTTTAAGGTATACTTTATATAATTTTCAAGCTATTTTTGCCAAACTTCCTATCAAAACATTTCTATATATCTATGGTTGATTGTTTAAAATATTTTTTGTAACTCTTTAAAGTATGCTTTAATTTTATTTGTTTGTGAAATTAAACTTGAATTAAAACATGACAGGTTTATGGCTATTGAAAATAATTATAATGTTTGCTTATGCTTTGAACAACAGAATATTCATAAAATATTAATTAATTTAAGACTAAGAGCATAAAAGTTGAAAAGTAAAGCATACCACAAGGCTTAACTGACCGGAAAAAATAAAATAATAAAATTAAAGGCTTTAAATAAGATCATTAAATAACATTTAATATCTATTTGATACGATATTAATTTCACTTTTGGTTAATATAAACAAGCATATAAAAATTAAAGTATATATTAAGGCTTTTTTGAATACAAAATATTTTTAATGTTTAAATAATAGAGAATTTATAATATTTTGAATTTAAAGTGGCTGTCTGGAACAGAAAAAATGATTTTTGGTAACAAAATATTTAAAGCCTATTTTAAGGCTAAAAAATCAAATATACTGTATTATGTTTTAATAAAACAAATAAAGTATCAATTTAGTGAGAGTCAATAAAATTTTTTATTAATTAAACAAATTATAATATGCGGCCATTAATGAGGCCTAAGCAAATATTTGCTTTATATTAATATCAAAGCATACTTTTAAGTGTTTAAACTCTTTAGTGTTTAAATAGCACTTTAAATTATTAAACAAAAACTAGTTTGTGAAGTTTTGGATATATAATAAAATCTACAAATATAGTTTTAAGATTTAAGAATGTAAACAGCTACTAAAAGTATGCTTCATTATTTTAATTTTTTTACTAAAGAGAGAATTTAGATAATTTGTCTGTGAAATATTATATTGAATCTTTAAATACCTAGTTTACTACAATGCTGTTCCTTTAGGTATAAAAAGTTTTCAATATTTAAAAGGCAACTGTACCTATATGCATGCTTTAGTTTTTATTATAAAAAAACATATACATAACATAACACATATTATCGAAATTATCAAAATACAAAAATGGTGGATTTCTACGTAATTTTTTTTATTTTGCGTGGCTATCTAAACATCTTTTCGTTCTAAAAACAAGTATACTTTCAGGCTTTAAGAAGAAAACTAGTTGTGCGTGTGTGTCTGGTATTTATTAGTAAATTAATGTAAATTATGTCGCTTTTCCTTCTTTCTTTCTCTCTCTCTCTCTCTGTTCGTTTTCTCTTTCATTTTACTGTGCTTACATGGCCTTCGTGTTGGTCCTTTTTTTGGGGGAGGGGGTTTCATATCATGACCTCTTGCCATATAGTATGCCACAGTATTTGTTTAGTCGCCACTGTTGTAAGTGGGCTGTGTTGACAAATATTTGTTTCTATCTTAAGAATATTATTGTTTATATTATGGCTTTGACTTTGGACGTAAATATTTATATTCCCATCTCCCTCTATGGCTCCTTCAACGTCTAGCTTTTTTTCGTTGTGGTTTAACTTGCTGCCTTTTGGTCTTAAAGGTTACTTACAGATTTTGCGTTTGAATTTTATTTGTTTTATTTTTTTATTTAATGGTGACACAATTATTTTGAGAATTATGTGCCATAAAATATAAGATTTTGTCTAATTGAAATATAGTTGTTTGGTCGTATATTTGGTAATAAAATAAAGCATAATTTTAGGAAAAATTATAAATAATATGAAGATTTAAAAGCATAATTTATATTCATTTTAAGGGCAATAATCGCATTTGAAAGTGCTCTTATAGTTATAAGACTAATTAGTTTATCAAGTTAGGAAGCATACTTTTAGGATTTTTTAAAAGAGACTTCAATTAATTTTTTCCAATTTTTACTTATGCAAATAATGAATGGGGTAGTCGTTGAAGTCAAGTCAATCTCCGATTTGACATCTTGAAATAAAATAAATCTCACATCATTTTTACAACCCCCACTTCAATAGTCCTGGAGATTACATGGTAGGGCAACTTTAAGAATACAGCGGCTTATTATTTACAAAAAAATTGAGTAGCCTAGGTCCATTTACATTTCATAATTGCCTCGTCCACTTGTCTGCTGCTTATGACGAGAAGCAGTTCATTTGTCGAAGTTGTTTTGGACCAGTAAACACGCAGGATGCGATTCAAGACTAATATACCACATAGCTATGTGATCCATGTTGTATAGCCATACCACAACACTAAAATTACAATTCCTTTGAAAAGGCAAGGAATCCTTAGTAGCTAGTCTATTTTTGTGTTAGACTATCATTATTCCTCTATTGCCTGGAAAGCTACGTTCCTCTCTTTATACCTACAGTTTTTCTATTTTACGCTTCCAGGATAACAGCAAGCTTCAACCCTACTAATGCTGTTTCTGTTGATACACAAAGGTGTGTTGTATTATTCGAGTCTATTCACATTATTTTTCTCCTTTTGAAATAGATTTGAAAACCAATGCATGTACGTGCTCTCCGATTATTTATTGAGTTTAATTTGAATGTCCTCAAAAAGGTGAAACATTGAATTGACATTGTTTGCATAAATTATTATATTTTTTGAGTGGCTACTTAGGTTCCTTAAGTCCATGTTAATTTTATGGAAGATAACCTAGAAAATATTAAAAAAAAAACCTCCGTGCTCTACTCGTTGCGGTGTCAACATCTCTTTCAAAATTGCAGAAGAGCTGGTAGAGTTACGTGTTGTACTCCTTGGGCTTAATGTGCAATAGTCTATAGTCTAATGTCTATAGTTAGGCATATTCTGTGCAATAGTAAATTATGAAAACATATTCTGGAATGGAATTTGGTATTCTTTAAAGTTGCTATTGAGTTAAGGTCAACCCAACTTAACTCTCTTCTTTGCCGTAGACGGCGTTTACAATTGTTCCCAAACACCGCTTATAATTGGAGTAAGTCCTGCCAATGCTGGTACACCACGTTTTAGTAGTGTAGGTCCGCCAGCACCATTTCCCAAAGTTTTAAATGGGCATCTAATCTCTCGACACTAAGGTTTCTCTAACATGTGTATGATGAACTTGGGAGCGCGATGAATGGCTTCTGACAATGAATTCATTTCAGCAACTTAATTGTCCGGCCGATATATTAAGTTCAATATCGTTCAGGTTTTTATGTATTGCGCCAGGCCTTATGTTATTAACACTTGACACACTAACACACATTTGGTTTGTTTCTTTTGTGATTCGGTTATGTATCCTTTTCTAAATAAATGTTTAAGTGTTCTAATGGATGCTATTCAAGCTCAGTGATTGCCTACTCACCAATTATTGATCTCAGTTCAGACCCAAAAAAGATTATAACTCCTGGTGCATGATGCTGAGTGTGGGCTCTACGCTACATTATGACTACAGATTCTTTAAAGTATTTTGAAAGTTTTTTTTACAAAATTTATCTTCAACAGTTAATTGGGTTCTCGTAGATGACATACATACATAATTGGCCATTAGCACCCTTCAGTTAGGATTACGGCCTAGCTTTTGACAACACTCATATTGTGTGTGTTAATTTTATACATGAGTGGCGGGACCTACAGGTTAAAGTCGGCTCCTAACGACAGTTTTTTTTTTTTTTTTTTTTTTTTTTTTGAGAAACTTTTGATGGCAATTTTATATACTCCAAGATGTTATGCCAGAAATTTGCTGAGAGGAAGTAGCCGCACAAATATTTTTTATATTTCGTTTTGATGTCTGACCTGCGGTTTGAACCGTAGCTTTACATCGAATAAACCAACACGCTACCTACTACACTACGGCGACTTCTAGTAAATGACACTCTTGTAAATATTCGACTTTGATGTTGTTTGATTCACCAGTACTGCGTTCTGAGGTTTTGGATTAAAAATACCATTTGTACTTAGAATAACACAAGACAACTGATTTCACACAGTTTTTAATCCGCCTCTGGAACAATTTACAGGTTTTATTCGTGACTTTATTTGTATACCAGCATATATATTCCACCAAGTACTTATTAAATCCACTAGGCGTATTTTTCTACTCTTATACGGTTTCAAAGCTCCTGAGGTTAGTAGATTTTCTGTTGCGTCACCCCATTCGCTTGCCCTTATCACATGAAATTGGTTGACAATTCTTGATAGCTTTTAACGGGGAGTTGCGTTCTGTTGTAAATGCTTCATTTCTTCAGAATTTAAAAGGAATTCTCAATATAAAATATTTTTCAAAAGATATCAGCGAATATAAGTTCAGTAGAACATTTACAAGCTGTGTACCTCCAATGAAGTAATCTTGCCTCACCTCGAATGTCTCTTATTAATTCAAAGTACTTTTCTTTATACAAAACTCTACATATCTGTTTGAAATGTAGCATACTTTTAGGATCTCATTTAAGAAAAATAAATGTGTACTCTATGACAAAACTAAAGTTAAAAATAATAAAAAAAAAGTGCTATTAATTACCACGTTTTTCGCTGAACCATGTTTTATCTTTTCATCATAAAGCACAAAAAGAAGAAAAATATTTCACTAAAAGCATAAAATGATTAACGTTCGAGGTAATTCTTTTTTTTGTGCTCAACACTTTTACTAAATTTAAATCGTTTTTTTGCCAGCTTTCTATATACTAACTATAGTATGCGCCTCACTTTATGCCACACTTTCGAGAAATGGAATTTTTTTTGGTATTGTATTGTGAAATAACACCAGCATCAGAGAAAAAGTTTTTGTGTTTGATTTATTTCCACATGGTTTCGCCCAATCTACAAATTTAATTAAAACAAAAAATCCTCTTGCCAAAAAAGTAGAAAAAAATTTTAAATGAAAAACGAAACTATACGCTTATATAACATGGCTGGCTAAAAGATGAAAAATCTACGGCCATGAAATAGAGTTTAAAACAAATAAAGTTTTTAAGTCTTTGCCAACTTGTGCGAGAAGAAGGATAGAGCACGAGCAAAGGATGACATTTTTGGTTCAACAGAAAAAGTGAGAGAAAAAAAGAATCAAATATTTCTAAAAGGTGACTTTAAAAGAGCTTAAAAGAAAGGTTTTAAATTTTGGCTAAAATAACGTATTTTTTTCATTTAAATTCCTTTTTTTCTCGAAAGAACCAAAAAGAAAAGTGATTACTTATGATGACATTTTGAAATGTAAGCCTTAAAATATGCTTTACAAGTTTTAATATAAAATTTTTGGAGTGCCAAAAAGTACATATTTCAAAAATATTCTCAAGCATTTCTTAAAAATAATATTGACGCAGTTCTCTAAAAAACACCACAAAGCCAACTGTTAAGTTATCAACACATAACGGATTAGCCATTTTACAAAACATCAAAATTGCCACGGCTGACGTTATATTATGTGCTTATCTAACTTTATTTTTAAACCTTCCTTATTTTAATTGATTGATTGATTTTTGATTCGAAAACAGCCTAAATATGATGCAGTTTTCTCCTTAATGTATGCTTTAAAATTCTGCAAAACATTTTTTGTTATCATTATTATTTTTAATAAAAAGCTATAGTAGCAGTATACATACTTTGGCTGGTTCCTTACAGTAAATTTTAAATTCTCTACTCATTTAAAATTTGTATTAATTCTCCTTAAGGTATACTTTAAAAATCATTCTCTTTGTCTGCTAGTTGCTAAGATACAGAATTTTTTTAAAAACAAAAGTATAATAACGAGACGAATAATCACTTGATGCAGAATTAATAAGAAATTGTATACCCCAGGCTTAAAGACATATGCAATCGAATTGTCTTTTAAATTATAGAAAATAATTTCATCCTTAAAGTATGCTTTAATGTGGTATTAATTGTGTTTGTTGTTTTCTCTCCAATCCGTTCCATCAGTATATCGCAATGATAAATTAATATTTGTATTGCAGTAATAAAGCTTAGCCGAGCAAGTGTTGTTTGACAATAATAAGTAGCAAAGTATTCAGTTTCTAAATAAGTTTATAAAAGCCTATACTAAACAGTGTCCGGATGGCTTTTCAGGATGAGCAATAAGCGATAGAATTCTAACAGTTACTGAAGAGATCGAGAAATGCTCGCTTCTCAAATCGCACATGTTAAGTGTTAATTTTTTCCATGAGTGCTAGGACCTATATTTTGTTGAAGATATGTTAGCCAGTGTATCAACCATGGATTCTTGTCTAATGAGCCCACTCACTACCTACTAGACTACGGTGACTTCTTCTCTAAGCAAAGGTTTTTAATAGTTTTGGAGACTAGTCGCTAGTTTTTCGCTTATCAGAATTTATTTAAATGTTGTTTATCTGGATACAGTCGGGTTTCATAGTTGTAGTTTGCTTGCAGGGAGTTTTATTACGAAAATAATTTCTTGAGGTACTCGTAGACTTTCATGAATGTCCGGTAGACGATTCCATTCAATTGTATCAAAAGCCAGTGTGCTGCTTGTAGAGTCTAAATCAGCTAAAACATTACATACTTTCAGGTTTACAACAAGCTGTTGTTCGTTTGGTAGTTGTTATCTCGTTCCTTTCCCTTAAAAAATCTCACCACTCTCTCGATGTCTTTGGTCAAACGAATCTCTGAGTACGAAAAATCTATATTTTTGAAAACTAGTCACAAAACATGACAGTTTCAAGTAAAGACTCCTAAAAGTATACTTTATTTTTGAATGTTTTTTACTTGTGGTTTAAAATTGTTTACTTTTCCTTTTTTGCAAATTGTTTATTGAACTCAATTTAAAAAAACTTTCTACTTTTTATTTTTTAATTAAATCCTATAAAATATATTCCCAAAAGTATGCTCTATTTTTTTTAATTATTTATAAACCTATTCAATATTTTATAAATTTTTCTGTTGTTCTCCTGCTCTCCGTAATTGTTTGATTAATATAAAAACTCTTCCTCCCCCTTCTATCCTTTTATTATTTGTGTCATTTTAAAAGTGTTATGCTGTTTTAAGCTTCCTTCTCTTTGCTGGTGATGGTTGTTACTGGCTGTTATAAGTTTAATAAAAGGGTTGATAAGCTTTCACTACCTCTACTGCCATTTATTTCTCAAACCAGAAAAAAAAAAACAAAAACTATCAACAGTAATCTAAACTAATAAAACTTTCAATAAAAATGTCAAGCTGTCTTTCTAACTAGAAAACTCTCAAGCACAATACAAAAATGAAACACACACTGTGGTAGAGTAAAGGAGAGTGTAGGAAAGAGAAGGAAAATATTGAAAAATAACATGAAGTTGTTTTCATGTTAAAAATTTTATAAAATATTTATGAATACAAGTATACAAACAAATATTATAAACATATTTTTACATTCAATAGAACAATAGCTGAGTTAAATGTTTACCCGTAAAGTGAAGCATACTTTTAGGTTTATTTATCAATATATATTGTACATAATTTCCATTATGTGTTATAAATATTTGAAATATTTGTTTAAAAACAGAAAGTAAATAAATAATAAATAACTGCTTGTCATAAGGAATATTAAATTTAAATTTGAAGCCTACTTTTAGGTAGTTTAAAAAAACCTTAAGTGCTGTTTACGTTTTTTTGATGTTGTGATTTTGATTTCTTGAATAAATATTTAAAATACTGTACTCATCTTCTAAATATTTTGTTTTTCTATTGTTTGCCTTTTTAAAAAACGACTTTCTTCTGTTCTATTCTATTGAATTTTAAATTAATTCTTTACTTTCTATTTAAATTATTAACAGGTGTTTTCCTTTCTTTGGTTTTCTTTTATTTTCCGTTTTTTTCTATGTCTTACAAATAAATATTGTTGTTCTATTCTATTTTTTATGCTCTACACGCATTCTTTTATGCATCACTTTTATTCTTGTTTTATTTTTTTCAAAACGCTTAAAAGTATACCCTGAAACCATAATATTCTCTAATGCGTTGGCAAATAAATATAAAGAATAGGATTTCTTTCTATTTAGTAGCCCATAAAGTTGAGTGAATATGCTTGCCATAAATCCTTGTATTATGCCACAAAAATATGAAGCAGGCAAATAAAAAAATGAAAAAGACGAGCATTCATAGAAAATAAAATGAATATTAAATTTTATGCCTCAGGCCTAGTAGCATTAGAAAAATTGTATAGCATAGCGTTGATGCTTTAAATAAAATTTTAAATTGTTTAAATACTAACAGAAATTGCCTTAAAAAATAATTTAAAATGTATGCAACAATTTTTCTTTTTTTTTTCAAATTTTTTTATTACAAGACTCCTGAGAGTATGCTAAAAATTTGTGCTTACAATACCTAAGAGATTTTGTATGGCTTTTTTTCTTTAAACACACTTTAATTTAATTAATTTCTGTCACAGTAAATTATATAAATCGTTAGAGATTGAATTGAAATAAATTAAGAACTGGAATACGTTTTAAAGTAATTATTTGCTGGAATTTATTTATTATAGAAGACGCCGTAGTCTAATATAGTGTTGGCCTATTGACCAAAATGAAGTATGAAAAAAATATTTCTTCGGCGTCTTTCTCTCGGCAGATTTCTGGCAAAAACTCTGAGGTTGTAATCCTGTGAATATGGTGAATGATATTAAATGATTTTATAAACTAAAAGACTTAAACAGATCAGTGCGTTGTGTTGGACTTGAGGTAAACAGCGAGAAAACTAATGTCATGAGAAATACCGAGGTTAGCACAGACAAGATCATGTTATAGTGATAATCAGTTGGCTATATGCACCGTTAAGGTCTCAGCAGTACTGTGACAGCGCATGGCGCTCAGTATTCACCAGAGGTCAGCAATGAGTATTCAAAACGATGAGTAGATTCGAAATATAATTATAATTTCTGATACTTATACGCATTCATACTTATTTTAATGTCATACTCATACTACTTATATTCAAAGTTTGAAATACTCATGGTACTCATACTTAACAATACTCTCCATGACTCATCGTATACACGAATCAAAAAATAAGTATAATTCTCATACGAACACTACATACTCACAAGAAGGTTGTGTGTTTGCTCTGCTTGCTGTCTTTTTCTTTTTTGTTTATGTGTCTTTCTTCTTTCTTTATAAATGCAACAACAACTAAGACTGTAAATTTTGACGAATGATTCGAATCACTCGAATCATTTATAAGTATTTTTCTAAATTTATGAATCTGAATGAGTAGGCGTATGAATCAAACATAGTTCGAATGTTATGAGTTTGATGTCAACGTTGTACTCATACTCATTGCAACTTGTACTTACAAATGAATGTTGTACTGAATACGAATGAATCAGAGTAGTTGGATTTCAATACTGTTGACTCATTCATACTCAAAATTTCATGACTGCTTATGAGTAGCGAAAAAGCGATTCATTGCTAATCTCTGGTATGCACCGACAAGTGACTCCGAATCATAAGCAGAATCTTTGCTAATAACAACAGCCGTAGTCATCGTAGTCAAGTAGGTAGTGTGTTGGTTTATTAGACCGTGGCTTCAGTTCAAATCCCCGAATAAACATTTTCAACAGAACGAAATATGAAAAGATATTTCTACGGTGACTTCCTCCCAGCAGATTTCTGAAAAAAAACTCTGTGAATCAATAAAATTGCCATGAAATGTTTCTTAAAATCTTTGCTTTTGATTCGAATTTAAATTGTAGATCCTACCACAACATAAGTGATGTCAGAAGGTATGTCGGAGTTGTAATGACGAATTATGTGTGTAGGATGGCAGCGAAGCACACCAGGTTTTGGCTTGCAATATACAAGAAAAAAAATCAATTTTCTTTGTACCTGAAGCAGCACTTTTTCCATTTACAAAAATTAAATAAAAAATTTTATACGCAGGAGAAAAACTAAAAACATTCCGTATATTTCGTTTAAATTTTTTCCTTTTTCAGGGATTTAACAGACTCTGTTTTCTGGTCTTATTTTTGGCAATGATTTCTCTTTCTTTTTTTCAGCTTAACAAACTTGATTTACAAAAAATGAAGAATTTTTTGTAAAAAAAAAAATTAAAATAAATTTAAAAACCAACTAAAAACACATTTTTAAGAACCAAAGTTTTTTTTCTTTTTTCTGAGGCAGCAGTAAAATTCCTGTTTATGCTTTAACAACTGAAATGTTGTGTTTTTATGTTCTTTCTTTGTCGTAGTTGACTAACAATGCTGAGGAATGAATGAAGGTATACAATGTGTTTTGGTATTTACCCATGACAAATTTAGTTTAGTTTTGCGGTTTTTCTCCTACACTTTGCTTTCTAAGGAAATACAAAAACAAGTTAGCAAAACTGTCTCAGTAGCAACAAAAAGTAAAAAAAGAATTCAAAAGGCCAACATTGTCAGCATTTTCTTTGGAAGAAGAAAAAGTTAAATGCTTGCTGAAACAGCAGACAATTTGCTAAAAATACAAAGAAAAAAATTCAAAAAATTAAAGAGTAAGTTCAAAAACCGTTGCCTAGTTTAAGGATGAAATTAATAAAATTTCTACAGAAAATCAAAAACAAAATATACAAATTAAAGAAATTATTTTAATAAAAAAGAAAATAACAGGCTTTTCTAAGACTTCTAGCAAGGACCTGAATTTTCTTGACATTTTCAAGTTTTCTTAAGTCCTAGCTTTTGAATAACTTATATTTGCAGGCGTTTTTTGTCGGGTACTAGAGCCTTGTGAATTCTACATGCATACATAATTGGTCATTACAACCCTTCTGTCAGGATTACGACGTAGTTTCTCACACAGCTCATGTTGTGTGTTTTAATTTTTATACATGAGTGGCGGGACCTTTACAGTTTAAAGCCGACTCCAGACGACAGATTTTTGAGAAACTTTTCATGGCAATTTTTTTACTCTCAGAGTTTTTGCCAGATATCTGCTGAGAGGATGTCGCCGAAGAAATAGTTTTTGTATTTTGTTTTGATGCCTAGCCTGGGGCTCGAACCCTGGCTTTTACGTCTAATAAGCCAACACACTACCTACTAGACTACGGCGACTTTAAAACGAAATATGAAAACAATATTTTTTCGGCGACTTTTCTGAGAGTAAATAAAATTGTCATGGAAAAATTTTCTCAAAAATCTACTCCTGCCACTCACGTACAAAATTAACTGTGACAACCAACATAAGTGACGTGAGAAATTAGGATGTAATCCTAAGATTTGCAATGAACAAATTATGTATGGAGCTTCATAGAGAAATCATGTACTTCATTACATAGCTAATACTCTTGAGAGTTACATATTCGTTCATTATTTTCGATTCCTTTAAGACATATAAAAAAGCCACAATTATGTCTCCAGTTTTCGTCCACCAATATTAATGTCAACAGAGTTTGTGAATAGCTACAGGTTTTCAGTGCATACTGTGTTGCAGCTGGACTGGATGCCATGCTTTGGAAATTTCAATAAGATCAATGCACTTGTCCAAGCAGTGTTATAGCTTTCAAATAAACCAACATTCGGTTTTATTTTTCTAAATATTTGATTTGATTTTATTTCATTCCATTTAAAATTGTTCAGTTTTTTTCCGTTTTTTTCTTTTTAATGCATGTAAACGTACTTGAATAAGTTTTCTTTCTCCTTTTTCTTTCAATTTTTTTTTATAAAATATCTTTGTGTTGTGCCAAAAAGAAAAAAGGGGTTCTTAAAACTTATTTTTTGTGTGTGTGTGTGTGCGGGGGTGTATGTGTTAGTTTGCAATGTTTTCCAGCTTGCAGCTGAGCTGTGTTCAATGCAGCTCGTTCGTACGTTCGTTCGTTCGCTTAACAAAACGTTGTTAGTTGAACAGATATTTGTCAATCAATTGTATACCTTTTGCAATTGATGTAATCGATTCTTTTCTATACGAAAAATATCGAAAAAAAATCGAAAAAAGTGTTTTTCTTTTAAACCCATGTACGTGTACGTGTATTCAAGGTTTTATGCTCTTAAATGTGTGCTGTTTTTCCCCTCTATTTCGCTCCCTTAAGCATGTGTGTGCGTTCGCTTGCATTTACGAGCATCTATGCATTGGTGGTTATAAGTAAGTCAATACACTCAACTCAACACAAAGTACAGGTTTTCTATAAAGCTTTAAAAACTATCGTTTTTCCCTTGTATGTTCCTTGTATGTTGTACTCAATTTTTCTCTCCTTCTTTTATTTCCTTTTTATAACACAAAATTCAGTTTATTTTCATCTATAAAAACAACCACAGGCAAAAAGGAGGAAAATAATGAAAAATAGAAAGAAAAACTTTATACTGACGGTATTATTCTTAACTTAAGGGAAAAATATATATGAAAAGTTTCCCTCTCTCTCCCTCTCTGCTTTCTTTTTAGCTCAATATATGCCAGAGAAAATATGGGGATAAAGAAGGGAGTATATGTAGTATAGAAGCAACTAGGAAAACCTTCCATGGATACCTAATATCATGAAAGTTTTCAGATCACTGCCTTCAAGATCACACTCCTATGCCTCCAGTCTGATCTATTTTACAGTCATTATGCCCATTCAAAACTGTTTTGTCGTTGGCAACGCTTTGTTGACTGTTATAATAAATAAATTAGGGGCTTCCCAGTCGTTTTTATATAAGATAAGATGTTGTTTAGGTTTGTCTACAATACTGGACATCACAGAAAAATATCCTAAAAAGTATGTCTGATCGCTCTAGGTTATTCTAAGTTCTCCCTTTTCTTTATGGACTCGGCATTTACAATATTTGTTAAGTTTTATGCAATATGTAGTCGCTATCTCCCTCTCCCTCTTTCTCGCTTTTATTTGCAATTTGTGACAGACGCTGTGTAGAAGTCGCCGTAGTCTAGTAGGTAGTGTGTTGGCTAATTAGACGTAAAGCCAGGGTTCGAGCCCCAGGACAGACATCAAAACAAAACCAAAAAGTATTTCTTCGGTGACTTCCTCTCAGCAGATTTCTGGCAAAAACTCTGAGAGTAAATAAAATTGCCATGAAAAGTTTCTCAAAAATCTGTCGTTCGGAGTCGACTTTAAACTGTAGGTCACGCTGCTCACGTATAAAATGAACGCACACAACATGAGTGGAGTGAGAAGCTAGGCCGTAATCCTGACTGAAGGGTTGTAATGGCCAATTATGTATGCATATATGTGTGTATTGTCAGTACTGCATTTCTTGGAGCTGCAATTTTGAATTTCTTTTCAGAGTGGTCAGCTGACTCTGTCGATGTGATATTTTTCATTAAACTCATGATTGTAACGATCTAAGCACAGTATCTTTTGCTACATCTCTAACTTTATCGCTCTTTCTCAAATATTTTTATTGGTTATTACAGGTTTTTGGTTTTCTGCCTATTCTGGATTGATAAGACAATTTAGACAGTCAGCGAATTCGATCCATCGTTCTTGGTTTGTTCCGTCTGCAATACTCTGTAATAGAATTGACCCACTTTCTTAGACAATTTTATTAGGATATGCTCATTTCCGGTTTGTTGAATGGATGTCTTCTGTCACTCTGAGTATTTCTTCAAAATTTCTCGATCTATTGAGATTATGCCCCCACTATGTATAATAGCCATTACAAACTCGCAGGTAGCTTCTTTAGAAAGCTTATGATCTATAAAAGACGACATAGTTTCCTGTAGTATTTTTTAACTTTACCTTTATATTGACATTTATTCCACATAGAGTTTACTGCAACATAATATTCGTAGTGAAGTTCAATCTGTTATCGAATAATGTGTTAGGTTAGTGAGTAGCTTGTCGTTCACATGCAAGTTCACTCGGTAGCCCATATGGCCCATTGTGTCACACAGTCTGTCGATTATAAGTCAAAGGCAATTTTGCTTCTTCCTGCTTGTATTTCCATGCTATTGTACTTCTTATGCGCTCTTGCTCCTTATCTACACCGTCTCTGTTTTTTATTTTCTGCCAGCTTCATACTTAGGACTATGATGTCCATGTAGGACGGAGAAAACCTAACCGTCTGTAAGGATATGAGACTGATGAAACCATTTAGACTCCCCAATCTAAATCCTGAAATCTAAATCCTCCCCCAATCTATTCTCTACCATTAACATAACTTCCAATATTTTGTGTGTAAGAACTTAATCAATAAGTGGCGGCACTTATAGTTTAATGTGGACTCTGAACGTCAGATTTGCGAAGCTTTTCGTAGTAATAATGTGGTGCCATGACAGATAAAGTGGGTGATTATTTCATCCTCATTGAATGCTTACGCAGGCTTTCTAAAATGATGATTCCGAAATCAATTCGTGTGCACGCTTTTGGTATGGTTTTAGTAATCGTATTTATATTGCAGCTCAGAAAATGCTTTCAATGGGGGAATATGAGATTGCAGTTGGTTCTGGTTCTCCTGAAGAAATCGCAGATTTTTGCGAATGCTAAAACCATTACAATCCAACTATTTGCGACTAAAAACTCCCGTTTACAAAAAGAGAAACTGTTTTCCCTCTTGAACGAGCCTTTTAATGTAAATCTATGCTGCATATTGAATAAATTCACTTCTCTTTTTCTCTGGTTCTCCCATACCATTCTCACAAAGTATACCCTTTTTTATTGAGGGTATACATACATATATGTAAGCATATGTGTATATGTATATGTATAGGTATATGTACACAGTTTTGAAATACTATTTTCGTACCTGTACACGTATTTCAAAAGGATATTTTTATATGCCATTACTTTTATGTTGTTTAATACGAAATTCAATGTGACATGAAACTCAAAATAGTAAAAAAAATATCCTCATTCAAATACATATGTACATACTCCCAATATCCTTGACACAAACATAACATACAAACATTGTACGTACGTTTGGCCATAAAACACTTTTTAGAAAATAATGACATGGAAAAAATGATTATTTTTTTTAAAAAGAAAATTTCATATGAAAAGGTTACAACAAGCCCTTAAGGAGCAGAAGTTCGTTTGAAATTTAAAAGAAATTTCAGTTTAAATTTTAAATTTAAAACCAAAAATTATTCTTTAAAAAATTTAAAGCCTACTTTTAGGTTGTTCGCTCTTTTTGTTCAAATATTCTTTATTTATTTTCATTTCACTATTAAAGATAATATCGTACTCAGAAATCAATTTAACGACTTCATTATCATTACAACAAACACCCAGGAATTGACACCTAAAAGTATGCTTTGCCAAACAACAAACAAGATAATTTTTTTCTTTCATTTCTTCTATTTTAATACGAAAAATAGCAGCCAAGAAGAGAGCGACTAAAATGTATAAAAACAGCCATGAACTAATGGTAACAAAATAATATACGATCTTTTAACACACAACACAATTCTTAACAAAACAGTCAAAAAGGAAACGTTAAAAGGAACAACAACAAAACCAATGATGAACTTAAACAGTGAATGGAGAAAAAAATTGGAAAATTATTGACACAAAACATGGCACGGCCAAGAAAACTTTTTGTTTTTCGATTTTCGATTTTCTATAGCATATGCTAGGGGGCTGTTCTTTTTTTCTTTCTGGTAAACAATGTTATGGTTATTTTGGCAGGTTGTTTCTATGCATAGTGAAAGGGAGAGAGATAGATACTTAAACAAATGTTTTCATTTGTTTTTTCTGGTTTTTATAAGCATACTTTTGGGCTATTTTTATTTTCCAAGAGTCTAGTAGTCTACTACAAGGGCTGTTTTGTCTACTTTTTTATATTTTTGTATGTTTTGAAAACACTTCTCTGTTGTTTAGTGCTGTAGTGCTGGTTGTAAAAGTAAATTATATTATATGCTATGGATGTAGCTGCTTTATAGGTCTTACATACATTTAGGCGTTTTTCTTGGCATTTATACGCTTCTTGTTACAAATATTTGCCTAAAGTTTTATTTCTTGTTTTTTCTGGTCATGTTTTCTGTATTGTAAGTATCGTTGTAAATTTGTGGCATTATATTGTTGGTTTAAATTTCCTACACCTCTATGCCTGTTTTTCTTTTTTGGTTTCTTTCCAAAGTGTGGTTGTCAATTTTTCTTTTTTTTTTTTGTTTGATATTTTTATTTTTCATTTCTATTGTTTAAGTTTTAATACCAAAAAAAAAAAAATGAAAACAAAAGTTTTATTTTGAAAATCCATTTCATTTTCATTCATTTTTAAATTGTAATTTTCTGCTTTTGATTATTCTCTCTATTATTTTCAGTTTCATTAACAATTATCATAACATTTAATTGCTATTGTTATTTGCCAGTATTCTCTAATTTTGAATTGCTAATCGGGCCAAAGAAATTTAACAATAATTAGTTGAAATTTAATTGATTTTATTTTATGTGGGTTTTTGTTCGTTTTTAAAGCATCATTAAGCAGATTAAAATAAATAAAAGCATACTTTTAGTACACGAACCAAAAATAGTATAAAGCATATCAATAGGCGTTTCAAAGATTATTTTTTTCTTTTAATTAACTATTATAAATATCTTTCAGGTACTTGTGTTAATTTTTTATAATTTTGTTTAAAGTGGTGCCTAGTTTTAGGAAAACTTAAATAATGTTTTAACGAAATCTTATTGAAAACCTGAAAATATATTATTGCGGCATATTTTTCATTTTATTTCCTTCAGTATTATTTTAATACGCTCAGAAATAATTTGAGTGTTTAAAACCAAATTTTTTCACAACCAAATATGAAATGTACCGGCTTACTTGCCAGCATCACGCCCTACTTCTTTGGTTGGTCATTGATGCTTCACTTGAGAGTCTCTTCCTTAAAGCTTACATTGTTGCAAAGTTTATTTCATAGTCAACATTTGCAATCCTAATTCCTCTTCGAAATTGTATACCTGAGTTCATAAGCCTTGTACATGCAGATGAGCGAAATATTCTCAATGTTCCGTGTTATGCTATTCCTATCCTAATAATGTTGACAAACCTCATGTGTGCAGAAAGCTGCTCATAACCAAATAAAGGGTCTTCTAATTGTCTTTTAAGTCGCCTCAAACTAATGGGTGATTTTTTAAGAGCTAAATGAAAATTTTTCAGAAAAAAAAAACACAAAATTCAGAAAAATGCATGAAATCTGTATATAATTTAATGTTTTAAGATTATTTCATGCAAATGTTGACCGGGACTGTGGTCCATCCGCTTAGTCCAATTTTGGCATACTCTTTCCAATATTTCGGCCGGTATCTCACGAATAAATGCTTCAATGTTGTCTTGTATAGACATGATCTTTAACAAAGCCCCACAAAAAATAGTCTAAAGAGGTTAAATCGCACGATCTAGGCGGCCAATTGACCGGTCCCGAACGTGAAATAAAATGTTCTCCGAACTCGCCTCTGAATAAGTCCATTGTTACGCATGCTGTGTGGCATGTGTCACCGTCTTGTTGAAACCACATGTCATGCAAGTCAAGCTCTTGCATTTTGGGCAAAAAAAGTTGGATATCATCTCACGGTAGCGCTCACCATTCACAGTTACGTTACGATTCACAGCATCTTTGAAGAAGTACGGTCCAATGATGCCACCAGCCATGCTGCACGACATGTTGCTGGCGTACGGATCAATCCATTCAGGTGCAGATTGTTGATTCTTAAAGAAATGAGGACGTCTTTGGGCATTATCCTTCTATTCCTAAGGCAATTGAATTTTATATGGGTGCAGGCCTTAACCACAATAAAAAATTCGCTAAGCTGAGTGTTTGTAAGTGATGTCAAATCATCTGCGTCGATTAGACCTCCTCTCTCTTATGGATAGCGGATCACAGATCAACGTACCGGTGTTGGTGCAACGTTTACTAAACCAGTAGACTTGATTTTGGGCTCCTCTGAATAGGATGGCAATATGGACGTTATTGACTGTCAAATTCTGAATTGCCTGTTGGAAGACTCGATATAATCGACCTCTTTTCACTACAGCCGCAGATACGATAGTGCCTAAACAAAACTTTAATTTATTTTTCGTTTGTTTTTAAATTTTTTTTCTCTGTTTTCTACCCGTTTAAAGAGAAGTGAGACAACAATTCTAGCTCACTATTGTTTAGGGGCTTTAGCTCTTTCTGTTAAAAGGCAGATCAGTCAAAAAAGTTCTTTAAAGCGGCGTGTTCCCAAAGATCTGCTTAATCTGAATTCCAACCCTAATTTACATTGTATTTCTATTAAAACTGTGGCCAATTTCAATTAAGACTTCTTTTAATTTAAATTCAATTTAAATTTAAGTCTTTGTGTTTTTGTTTTCCATTTTCATAAATTTTAAAGTATACTTAGCAGGTAACTTGAGATTTACTTTAACTTTTAATCGATTTTAATTGTATAAAATGATCTCAATTTCAAAACTAATATTTGGCATAGTTCTTGCTCTTTTCCACCCTCTTTCTTTCTCTCTTTCTCTGTCTTCTTATACTTGATAGCAAAGTTGTAAGAAAATATTGTAAAACTAAAGATAAATAGAAACCCAGATTAAAGTATACTTTTAGGATGGCACAATACAAAGTTTATTTCTTAATAATAATGTATTTTAGCTCTCACCCTGTCTCTCTCTCTATAAATAGAATAATTTTTGCTCTCTCAATCTTCTTTATTACATGAAAACATATTTATTAAATTTCTATGGCAGTAGTTGGTTTATTTTTTTTTTGTTTTTGTAGTTTTTTTGGGGAGTTTATTTTGCTTTTTAATCTTCAAGATGAAGGAAAGAAAGAAAGTCTGTTTGTAATACTTGTGGCATAATTTCCATGTCATATAACAATTCGGTTCAGGCTTCCTTACTCTCTCTCTCTCTCTCTCTCTGTCTTAGCTAGCTCTTCCCTAGCTCTTCGTTTTTTCTTGCTGCTACAATGCAAAGGCTGTGTAAACAAATTTTCAACTCAAACTTGTAGTTTTGAATTGTTTTTTTTTCTTTCTTTTCTTTCCTCTTCTTGCTGCTTTTCGTCCTTATTCAGCAAGTCTGATGTTGTGTTTCTTGCAGGATGTTAAACAAATATCTGCAGTTTTTCCTTTCATTTTTTTTTTCACCAGTTTTTGTTAAAAAAAAAACAGAAAAAGAAAGAAATTCTCTTCTCTTTCTTAATTATTCTTTGGCAAAAGTTTTATTTTCTGTTTGTGTATTTGTTTTCCTCAACTTATTTCATTTGGGGTTTTTCTCTGTGGCGGCGTGTATGGGGTGGCTGCGTTTATATGGTTTTGTCTATTTGTTGCCACACTCTATATTCTTGGGTGCTGCACACTGTAGTTCTGCCACAACGAAAGCTTTATGAGTCAGCCTTTGAGTGGTTTTAGCATGTTAATAAATTATATTTTGATTATAGTTTTTCAAGTTGTTTTTGATTCTTTCCTTTATTTTTTTATTGTAGTTTTGTGTCTCACTGTTGTTGATTTTACTGCAGCATCTTTCTCTCGTTTGTTTTAGTTTTTGTTTTTTTTTTTTCTTTCCAAAGTTTTTAGTATAATTTGTCTTCTGTGTATACATATGGTTTATTTAGAGAAAAGTGCATTAAATTTATATCAGCATCATCGTCATCATCATTATATTGCATACAGTAAGGGGTTATGGCAAAAGAAATCATACTTATGTTGTATGTATTTTAGAAAATTTTATTTTAAATCCACTTTTTCTCTCTTTTATATTTCGTCGCGGTGATAGAAAATTTCATTTCATTTTGGCATAGTTTTCTTTGTTTTAATGTATAGTACACCTAAAACTATGCCATATTTTTTTTGCTGTTTTTAATTTAATTTAAAATCATATAAGTGGCCTAGTAATCTATTGTACTTCGGTACTGCTAAATACTTAGATCAGTTTCTGAATTAGCAACGGATAATGATTCTAAATATCCCAGAAAAAATACTTGTGGCATTCAGTGTTTCAATGGATTTTCTCAACTTTCATACGAAATGATAGTGGTTACCTAATAGTGGTGGTTTAGATACGTACATAATTGCTCATTACAACCTTTAGGTCAGGATTACGACCTAGTCTCACACGGCACTTATGTTGTGTGTGCTCATATTATACATGAGTGGCGGACCTACAGCTTAAATGTCAACTCCGATTTACCGATTTTTTAGGAACTTTTTATGGCAATTTTTATTTACTCCCAGAGTTTGTGCCAGAATTCTGCTGAAATGCAGATGAAGATGTCTCACCTGGGGTGTGAGCCGTAGCCTCGCGTCCGATAAGCCAGCACGCTACCTACTCGACTACGACAATTGCAACTGGTTTACCTGTTGTTCACACCGACTTACTTTATAGAATTACAAACCTAGACAGTTAATTTGAACTCCAGTACCGATTTCATATTGAGAAAACTTGAGGGTAAGATTTACTGCGGCTGATAATTTCGGTGGTCATATCTCATCTTAGTTTCAGCCTTAAAGCCATACAACTAACTCCTCAACTTAAGAAAGAAGTTATTGAATCTTGAACCAATATTATTTTCTGAACGTTCCATTGGGATTTTTGAAGATTTAAAAGTTATTCAAAAATCAATTAAAAAAACCCTTCAAATATGCTACTATTTTATGTTTTTTTTTTTTTTTTTTGTAAAATTCTTCTTTAAATTTATTCTCTAAAACCAATTGAAACTATTTTAATAATTACCTGTTATTGTAACAAATTATGCCACAAAGTAGGCAATAATTTGTAAGTGGTTTTAATGCCTTTAAACTACCCAAGCAAACAATAATTTCTAAGTGGTTTCAATGAGTTCAAACTAAAGAAGTTATTGGAAAAACGTTGGAGGTTAAAAGAAAATTGATAAATACTACACAATAAATTGTTTGTTATAAACATTGCCTACAATAATATGCCACAAGTTAGGCTTTAAAGCTTGTGGTGAATATAATTACTTCAAATTAAATATAACTTTGAAACTAATTTTAAATGAACTTCCTATATGAATAAAACCTGCATGCACATACAGTAAAACTAAATAAATATTTTATGTTTGCCTTAAAGTATGCAATGGTTATTTTATTTTCCATTTAAATGGAGAAGTTTTTTAAATTTTCTGATGGATTAATTCATTATTCTATATAAATGAAGCCTAAAACTGTCTTTTTAATAAAACTCCTATAAGTAGGCAACATTAACTTGTTAATTTTGCCGTTAGATCAGGTAAATGTTTGAATTTAAGTCTATAAATTATTTTTTAGTGACTTTCTTTAGGCGAAACCTTTAGAAATAAAATAAATTTCTATTTGGTTTACATAGTTCCTTGTTCTGTTATTTTTCATTTCATAGTCTTCTTCACTTTTGTGAAACAGACAAACTAGAATAAATAAAAAATTTAACTTTTATTTTCTTCCTTTTGTTAGCGTATTTTTGTTTTTGTTCTTTTAGGTAATTCATTAATTTCTTTATATTTTTCATTTGAAAGTTTTGCCACCACTGGCAAACACACCACCTCCGTAAAATAAATTCGAATGAAAATACTTGTTACAGCAACTTGTATGAGTTGCCTTACTTTTCTTTACCTCTCTGTCTCTATCTTTCTCTCTTTCTCTTGTTAACTCAAAGCAGAAAAATGCAGCATACTTTGAGGCAGCCAAGTATAGACTAACTTTTTATGTTTTTTTTTTCTTTTATTTCTCTCGTTTTGCTAGAGCAAAAGACACTGCAACTGCAAGAAAACAAAGAAATTATTATTAATTTTTTCTTTTATTCGCTCTCTCTTTCTCTTTATCTTTTTTCTCTTTTTTGTTTTGTAAACTTTACATTCAACTTAAATAAAATATCTGAGCAAAAGTACAAAATAAAATATTTTTGTTTTTCATTTTATGCTCATTGTGGATTTTATTTTGTCATTTACAAAAAACTTTGCTTTTTATAACTTTCTTGTCTTCTTTCTTTTTTCTGTTTTTTCACAGGAAAAAATAAGCCATGACAATCTATTTTATTATTTCATTTGTGGTAAAATAATTTGGTGAAATTTTTTAAGTTCCATGGTTAAATAATGACAACAAATTAAACAAGAAATAAAAATTGAAACAAAAAAAAAACGAGAGATTTTTAGGAATTCATTGTTTTTTAATTGAAAGTTTAAGACAAACAGAAACAACAAATTGACACAGTTGCTGTATGAATTGTAAGATACACTTAGGCTGATTTTTTTGTGAATCATTTTTAAGCATTCTTCAAGAATTTTGTGCTTGCAGTACCTATTTTTAGGTTAATCCATGAGCATGCATTCGTTTTATACTTTAATTTTTAGGTAACTTATATTTTTGTCTTTGGTATACTTTAACATACATGTAGTTGTAGCATACTTTTTGGCGGGATGAAAGTTTCATACATACATAATTGGTCAGGATTACGGCCTAGCTTCTCATACCACTCATGTTGTGCGTGTTAATTTTATACATGAGCCGCGGGACCTACAGTTTAAAGTCGACTCCGAACGATAGATTTTTGAAAAACTTTTCATGTCACTTTTCAGAGTTTTTGCCAGAAGTCTGTTGAGAGGCAGTCGCCGAAAAAATTTTTTGTTTTTTTTTATTTCGTTGTAATGTCTGAACGGTGGCCTTACGTCTAATCAGCCAACACACTACCTACTAGACTACGTCAACTTCAAAGTTTCATGCCGCTAATATATTTTAGATTAATTTGTTACACACTTTTCAGGTGTAAAGTTAGTACATATCTCAGAGTTATTTCTGATGAATTTATAGCATAATTTTAGAATGAATTTAAAGTAGTATAAATTTTATATTGAATTTAGAAGCAGTATATTTTTAGTTATATACTTATCTAGAAAATTACTGCTTGCTTTTAGGCTGTATTGCAGATCTCAATATTAAACAATATATCTTATGTTAATTACTTCTTCCGAAATTTGTTGCATATGTTTAGACTGCAAAGCAGAAAGCAATTTTAAGCTGTATACATTATGTAATGAAATTCTCAAGAAGTTTCTGCATATATTTAGGCTGAAATTTTTTGAAATCATTTTCAAATATTGAATGAAATTTGTGGCAAAATGTTGTTGTTTAAATTTAATTAAAATTTTGTTTTATTTGCTTTAAGTTATAGGATTTTTTTAATGACTAACATTTTTTTCTGTGAACACAGGGAAAATTGTGAAAAAAATTCTGATTTCTGCTTCCATTAGAATTTGGGGTTGATTACTTTCGTCTTCGAATCTATTTCTTATTTCCATGAAATAAACTCTTCATTTGATTAAATCAATCAATCAATTAAATCAAAAACATGAGTACACTAAATATCCAACGAGATCTCTTTTACACAATTTCTAGTTGAAATAGATGTCATGATAACTTTTCCTAAAACGTACAAGATGACTTGAACGTAAAATAACTATTCCGTTAACTGGATAGTACTTTAACCTGTTCACAGCCCTATATTGGGCAAACACTTCGGCTTAGAAGATTCTACAATTATTCTAACGTTTAGAAGTAACCCTCTTGTCGTTTTCTTAAATATAAAATTCACCCACCATTCCAATTGCGATTTACATGCATCCAAATGCGTTCCGTATTCCTTGATCTCCATCATATCCATCATAGCGAGAGTCCATCAGAGACTCTGTTTTAGAGATCGTAATTGAAAAATATTAGAATATAGTTTATAATAGAAACGGGAAGATTTTTATGGACATTGCTAAGCTATGAACCCCTCTCTGCTAGAACAGACAAATGGTTGTACGTCATAGTGAAAACCAGCAGTCAGTTCAAGAGAAACGGATTGGCTTTGTAGGAATTATTTACAGGGCATTGTTGAATCTTTCTCTACGAAACTGTGAAAATCAGCTTTCTGGAAAGACGGACACTAAATGAAACCTTCATTTTCATGTCTTAGACATGCTCGCACTTTAGTTACGTTGACAGCAGGCAACAACAAAAATCCTTGTTTCTGAAAAACTATTCACTTTTTAGAGAAATTTTTTAAGTGGTGGTTGTCAATTTTCATCTGTAATATCAATTTCGGTGACTGATGCAGCAAGTGAAACTCTGTTGGTATACAAAATCGAGCCACTAGTCTTTTGTTTCATATATTTGGGAATATTTAACGGTATCTTAAATCAGTTGAAACCCTTCAGACTATTCTAATCTACAGGCCAACGAATGCTTTAGGACTGGGTACAGATCTCCGCCTGTTAGAACTATCGAAATCATTAGCTCTTGGAGGGGTTTCTGTATATATGGTTTAGGAAGGAATATAACAGTAGGACAACAATGAAGTTTCTTAATTTAGAAAAATGTGCTCTTGCACTACTTATTGGCATTATTACGAGCTCCTAGATCATCGGGAAATGATGTCCGTGAGTGGTATCTCGACAAAAAGTTCTATAAATTGAAATGAATTGCAAATATGACTTTAGAGGGTCTTATAAGCTTTTCTATAAGCTTTAGCAGCACTGGCTGGAGTAGAGATTAATATTTCTATGGCTATCACAACTGTGTTTTCTAATATCTTTCTATCCAGTTAATCCAGTTTTTTTTTTACAATCCTTAGCTAAACATTTTTCATTTACGCTCATGATGAAATTACCGCATAAACATTAATTCCTTGTTTTTATATTTCTTTCTACGCCATCCCTTTCGCTGTATATTTTTTGGTATGCTAATTACAAATGTTTATGCCGCATATTTTTAGGGTGATTCTCTTTATTCGCTGTAATAAACTTTTCAATACATTTTGGCCTATTTAATAATGTTCAAAAGTGTGTCACGTAATAGCGACTGAAAAGAAAATTCAGATTAGAGGAAAACTTTTGCTTTTAGAAGTTAAAGTAATGTATACTTTAAGGATAGTTTTTTTTATATTTTAGTAATCTACTGTGGCACACTTATAGCAACGTGATAGTTAATTAACCTGCAGTTAATATAAGTAATATTGTTCCCATTTTAAAATTAAAAAAAGAATTAACTTTGCTGATGAAATGCTTTCTAAAGGTTTTTTCAAAGAACTAAAGCGCCGTTATTGAATACGAGTTGAGGTTATAGGAAAAAAAATTGTTCAAAAAAAAACCAGTTTAACCTATAAAAAATTATGAACACAAAGGCCATAACACAAGGAACAAAGTTTTTTTTTTTTTTTTTTTTTTTTTTTTTTTTTTTTTTTTTTGTCAAACCCCTTAAACCATACTAGAAGCTACAAACGCCTAAAAGTATGTGTTTGTTCTTTTTGTTTTGTGAAACAGGGGTTGGCTGAAATTAAAAGCGATATTTTTTTCTACTTTTTCATCAGGTTAAATTATTATTTAAAAGCGTTTTTGTACGATTTTTTCTTTCTTTTTTTTTGACAAAAAGCTAAAGCTTGTCAAGAGAAAATACTACAAACACAATAACAACAAACAAACAAACAAAAAAGCGCCAAAACAACAGAAATAAAGGAAAAAAAGTTCATACAATAGGAACAAAAGGTCGTTTGTTCTACTTATTTGGAAATGAAAGAAAAGGAACGACAATTTCTGCAAAAAATGAAGAAAAAGTTGGAAAAAAAGTACCGCAAGTAGTAAAATCACATAAGAAGTCACACATGTACCCACACATACATTCGGTGAAGAATTTTTTTTTTGGAGTACGACTTATATGTCCTTGCACAGCATGATTTTGCACTACTTTTGTCGTTCTTTCTTGTTTTCTTTTTTTAATTTTTTTTTCTTATATTTCGCCAAAGAAAAAGGACTTTATTTAATTTTCTCTCCTTTACCAAAATCTTCAACAGCAATCAGAACAACAACAACGAAAAGAAAATATAATAAATAAAATTAAGAATAAAAAAAATATGGATTCTTTCTTTTGAAAGCAAAGAAAGAAATCTATTTTCTATGTACGATTGTGTCATACAAAGTGTAGGATTTCCATTAGAGTGTTAAAAGTACTAACAGCCATATATGAAAAAATAAATAAATTCCTTAATTACTTGATTCTAATTTAATATATAAACTAAATACGGTTTTTTAAATAAATGGGCCTTTTGTGAACATTCATACATACATACATACATACATACATACATACATACATAATTGGTCATTACAACCCTTCAGTCAGGATTATGACCTAGTTTCTCACACCACTTATGTAGTTTGTGTTAATTTTATACATGAGTGGTGGGACCTACAGTTTAAAGTCGACTCCGAAAGGCAGATTTTTGAGAAACTTTTCATGGCAATTTTATTTACTTTTTGTATTTTGTTTTGATGTCTGGCCTGGGGCTCGATTCCTGGCTTTACGTCTAGGCCGAACACACTACCTACTAGACTACGGCGACCTCTGAACATTCATAAGTATATTTTAAAAGGTAAATTCAGGTAATTCTAAACCAATCTATTTAATTTTATTCTCCTTCTTAAACCAGCTATATAAGTATGATATCTGCTGTTGAAACATATTGATTTGATGTCAGGAACTGTAGGAACGCTTCCCTAAAAAAAAATGTTGCCTATGGCAGGGATGAATTAAATTTTAAATTTACTTGCATCGCAATTAGGTCCTCGTTCTTGGGGTTTTTAAACCTTAATCTTCTTAATATATTACGAAGTCGCTTTAATCTAGTAGGTAGTGTGTTGGCTAAGTAGATGTGAAGCCACGGTTCAATCTCCAATAAAACGAAATATGAAAAAATACTCGTAGACTGCCTCTCAGCAGATTTATGACAAAAAACTCTGAGAGTAAAAAAATTGCCATGAAAACTTCCTCAAAAAATCTGTCGTTCGGAGTCGACTTTAAACTGTAGGTCTTGCCACTCATGTATAAAATTAACTCAGACAGCATAAGTGATGTGAGAAGCTTGGTCCTAATCCTGACTGAAGGGTTGCAATGGCTAATTATGTACGTATGTATGTATGCCTGTGTATATATTATCGAGTTTATTAGCGTGTAAAAACCAAATGCTTCAGAAAGTTATCGCACTTGTTAAGGCTCTTAACGACACGCCACCTGTTTTATCAAGCGTAGAAGGAGTTTTACCAAATGATGAAATACACGCACTGACCGTCACGGCTGTGTATTATCTTTCCACGGCTTTCATTCTAACGTTAAGTCTACCTTTTCTCTCAAAAATTGGGAGATAAATTGTCAGCAAATGTTCGGAAAAATTGTCATAATGATTGTCAGAAAAATTGTCAGCAAAGTTTTGAGATAAATTGTTAGAAATTGTGGGAAGAATTCTCCGAATTCTTGTCAGAAAGTTTTTCAAATTAATTGTCAGAAACATTGTCAACAAAAATCTCCGAAAAATTTTCAAAAGAATTCGCAGATAAATTGTCGGAAGTGAGAAAAATTGTCAAATAAATTGTTAGAAAAAAATTCAGAAAAATTTTCAAATAAATAATCAGAAAATCGTTTAAATAAATTGCCAGAAAAATGGACAGAGAAATTGTTAATTTGGCAAAAACTACAAAACAAAAAAGCAAATACACAAAACAACTGTTAAAGTGTCAAAGCTTTAAAGTAGGCAACAATTTTTCTAATTATTCAGAATTTTTTTATATGAATTGCCAGAAAAAATTTCAGAAAAACTGTCAGTGGAATTACCAGGGAAAATGTCAGAAAAGTTGTCAGAAAAATTGTTAGATATGTTAGGTTAGGTTAGGGCAGCGGGTAGTTTTCCGTTCACAAACAAGTGAACTTTCCGTTCACAAACAAGTTCACTCTTTGGTCATATGGCTGACTGTGTTCCCAGTGTGAAGTCAGCCACCTTGTCATGGGCCGGTAGCGGTGGGTTTGAACGCCTCCGAAGTCCGGATGAAACTGGCAAGTTCCTTGAGTGATTTGCTCACCACCATGCCCAAATCTTTAAACATTCTATCAACCAAAAACATGACGTCTCTCCTGAAATGCAAGGTTTTACACCAATATTGCAATTATCCTAGTGGGACAGACCGAGCATGTTAGTGTAACTTTCAGTAGCGCAGTGTCCCGTTAGAATGGAAAGCGTTTTCATATCGAGCTCAAATAGTAATATTGTCCGATAACTTGTCAGAAAAGATGACAAAATATTTTTCCCACTTGGTTTAGTTTGTGGGCATTACTCATTTGGGGATCCATGTAGAATGACTGTAATTCCGGTTTATATTAGATATATTTATTCCCTGTTTTATATAAGGACAGTACATAAGGACAACACACTATTGCCTACTTTAAGGAGTTGTCTATTAAAAATATTGCCTTTTAACCACTTTTAGATTACGTCCTTGCGGTCCATATGTTATTAAAGTAGAAAACTTCTTTAACTTTGTCTCTCTTTGTTCATTACTCTTTGAATTCAAGAAAGCGTACACACTTTTACACATGCGTTACTAAATAAAATTTCACGAAAAGAGAGAGAGATATATGGGGTATGAAGGAAACAGTTCAAGAATGTAGAACAACAAGAATTCTTTTGTAATTTTTCTCCATTTTTTATTTTGTGTCGGCATCCTTGTATGCGTTTAGATTATCACCCACATAATGATAATAAAATAAAACCTTTACGTGTTACAAATATTTGTATTGTGTGTCAAACAAAGCCGAAAATCAAATAGACACAGAAAATGTTTCCACAAAAGAAAAGAAAAAAGGGATACAATGAAAAGGGATATGAAGCAGAGAATTAACTTTTGTTTGTTGCTGTGGGTGTGCGAAAAAACATAAGAAACAATACCAGCCTTAAGAATGGTGTGTAGAAATCCAACCCAACCCTCTCCTACGGGCTGGTGTAAAACTAAAGTTTTCCTATTCCATACAAGCTCAACTTGTTACACACGCACAATTACTGTGAATACAGCGGCAAATAGAGAAAGTTCTTGTATTTTTTCTTGTCTAGAAAACAACAGCCAAAGTTTGAATTCTTTTTTACATTAAATTTTTCCCCTATTTAAGCAGTTTTTCTTTAGACTTTGAAAAATTCTTCTATGCAACACTAAATAGAAACATATGATGACGAGAAGACAGCGGCACAAAACAATGTCTAGAGCGGTTTAACATTCTAGATTGCTGATGATGCTGCTGCTGCTGATGATGCTGGTATTGTTTAGAAAAAGTTTTGTTTTCTTCTGTTGGATTTTCTTACTAACATTTTAAGAAAGCTTAGTTTAATGGTTGTGAGATTATTTAGGAATTATTTACGGAATGACAAAAAAAAAACAAAACAAAAAAAAAACAAAAAAACAAATACACAAAACAACTGTTAAAATGTCAAATCTTTAAAGTAGGCAACAATTTTTCTAAGCTTAACGAGCTAAACTAAAACGATTTAAGGCTATAAATAGTATAAAAATTAGAAAGTAAAAATCAGATAAACCGAACATCTTTCAACAAACTTCATTAGAATTTTATATGTTGAAAAATATATATTTTTTCTAGCATACTTTTGGGCAAAAACATAGCTAAGGGTGGTCAATTTTTTATTTCAAAAGTAAAATTAAATAAAACAGACAAAATTATAATGCTTGTACCTAAGCATTATGTTTGCAATACAATGTGATTTAGATTGGTTGCAGCAGTTGATTCGTTCAAGGTAGTTTTCAATCATTTGTTCGCCTAACTTCGGAGAAAACTGGTCGCGTGTTAACTTGCAAATGCTTCATCGATTCAACCATGAAGTTACGGTTTTATACAGAGTGTCACACTAAAGAGGTCTACCGGTCTCAAAATACATGATTTTTTGGTGTTCATTATGCATACATTACTACATTACTACTTACAAAACGCTAAACTCTTGCTAGCTTCTCTTGCCATAAAACTAAGATCGTTCGTGTTGTTGGCTACGTGGCATTGTCTTGTTTAAATCGCATACACATCATAGTCTCCATTTAAGGGTCAAAAGAGAAGTTTAGCATACGATCAAATCGCTCTGTATTAACTGTAATGTTTCTTTCAGGCTCATTTTCGAGAAATTGCAGACTGAACTTCATCGCTGATAAACATTTTGTTCGTAAAAGCACTGTCAGCATATTGCACTGGCAACAAATCAGCTTACTTGCGGCCTATTGATTGGGTTGCAGCGTGAGTTGGACTTTATGTGAATGTAGCTTGAAGAAAAGGCTCTATTGTCCAGTTCTTGTCATGAAGAGACGAATGTTTTTCGCCTCTCATTTACTCACATCCCTGACCAAGCTCTTGCTGCCTACATACTTAATTGGTTATTACAATCCTTCAGTCAGGATTACGACCTAGCTTCTCATACCATCTACGTTGTGTGTTTTAATTTTATACATGAGTGGTGGGATCTACACTTTAAAGTTAGATTCCGAACGAGAGATTTTTGAGAAACTTTCCATGGCATTGCTGCCGTAACAATATTTGTTTCGCACTTGCGTTGGTTTTCTTTAGGAAATGATTGATTCCCAGTTAAAATAGATTGTAGTATCACAGCGGGACTAAATGCTGGCCTCAGTGAAATTTTTATTTTTAAAGGGGGGTCCGCCACCTTACCTAAGCAATTATGGGTGCCCTCAGACAAACTTTACTTGCGCTCCAACTAGTAGGCGTGTTTTTAAACCAATTCAAACTCATAGTTTTCGTACCGCGAAAAAAATCGGATTCGAAAGCATAAATACATAAAACTGGTTTAGGTTTGGCAAAACTATGACTATATACACTGTTGTTGAATATTTTTAATTTTAAAGCGCCCGAAGGTAGACTTTAAAAAATATAGACAGTCGGAATTATAAGTGGTAAAACATAAAACAAAACAGTATAGTGAAGTTTAAAAAACTATATTTACAAAAATTTTGTTTAAAACCAGATTATAAAAATTTTAAAGCGCCTGAAAGTAGACTTTCGAAAAAATTAATTTTTTTCAATGCTGGTTGGTTGGTATTATTTTTTCGTTTAATTGTTTTAAAGCAGTATTGAAATATATTTCTCTTTTTCTTTTTTCTATCTTTACAGCTCATAAATCTATCAATCTAATAAATCATTAAATAATTAAATATTAAATAATTAAATAATAATTAATTATCAATCCTTAAGCAAACACTTGATGAAAAATCAATACCTTAATAGTTTATCAATATTTATTTAAGAAAAACTATTCAAAAATTTATTTTATTTTCTAAAAATTTTATGAAGAAAACCTTTAAAGTATTGTAGGCCAATACAGGTAAAACCCTACAGTTTAACTAACAACAACCAACAATTTTGTTTTCTTCCTTTTTGGTATTTTCCAACAAATTTTATTACACGCTCTGCCACGCCTCTAATGTTACGATTGTAAACACACATACAAACACACACCTGCCGGCGACCTTGTTTTTTTTTTTGCTATCAACAACGAAATTAAAATCTATTTATGTGCTGACTACAATGACGATGATGATGATGATGATGACAAATTAAAATAATATTTTTATTACAACAACAACGCTTATTTCATTCAATTTTTCCGTATTTCGTATTTCTGGGCGCCTAAATGTGGGCTTTATAATTTTTTTTATTACACACGACGTTCGTTTTTCTGTGTATGGTTGCTGTCTGAAACAAATTTCATTATATTGGAAAATCGTATAAAAAACAACAACAAAAAACAAAACGTCTATTGAACATAAAAATGGCTTTTATTTTATTAAATATTGCGTGACACATGCCATAAATATTTTTTTATTTTTAATTTTATTTGGCTGTCTGTTGTAATGATAACAATGCTACATGTAAAATGTAAAAAATAACAACAAAAACCACAAAAAAAACACAAACAACAACAACCAAAAAAAATCAATCAATTAAAACTCAACAAATGTTTTTGCTGCAATGCTGCTAATGATGATGATGACATCGCATCTATTAACCCATCTTGTTATATCCGATGATTTTCGGCTTAAACATTTGCCCAATAAAATAATATTAATCAACGACTGAAATCTACAAAAAAAAAAAAAAAACTACAACAACAACAAAATTTTTAAAAAATATAAAAAAACTAATCAAACACAAAAAAAAATTCTATTAAAAATCAATTTTTTTTTCATATCCTCTCAACAATGATTTCATGTTTTAACCTAAAAATTTTTGTGTTGTGGCCAAACAGCTTAAGAAATTCCATTGACCCCTTGTTTATCTTAAAAAGGCGTACATAATAGATTTCGTATTGTAAACTTAACAAGCCATTTATTTAGTTGTATTATTCCTTAACTAGCCATAGAGTAAGTCTAGAAAAAAAATAGAAAAGAAGGCACTGCCTGTTATACTGTGCTTAACACACATTTAAATTGTACAAAAGAAAACTTCGAAATCAATTTATTTGTATATATCGAGAAAGAGAGAGAAAGAGAGAAAACCATACAAAAGAAATAAATATCTTCCATACATAGTTTAATAACTTGCCATACTTACTGTTGCACTCACTACTCTTGCTCTGCTCACCAAATAAAGAAAAAAAATACAAAAGCTTATCGACTTGCAACCCAAGGAAAAAACAGAAAAAAGAAACATAAAACATCGTCAGCATTAAGCAACTTCTACCAAAAACCAAATAGAAAACGTATTAAAACGACAGCACTACAGCCTGCCCCCAAAAAATATACAACGTTTTCTCATCTAGTGTGTGTGTATATATATTTCTGTATTGTGTGTGTGTGCGTGTGCGTGCGTGCGCTAGAAAGAGAGAGGTTTGTTTGTTGGTTGTAAATAATGGGGCTGCAAATGGCAGCATTGCCAACAGCAGCCAATTTTGTTGCAGTAACACTCCTTATATTGTTGATCTGGACACCAAATGTTATTGATGCAGTCCGTGAGTACAAAAACAATATTTTTTTAAAATATTTTATTTTATCAATAAAACACCAAAATAAAGTAGGAAAATAAGATTTTATTATAAAATTTAAAACATTAAGTTAGTTTATAAGACAAAACTTTTAAAAGTATAACATATTTTTAGGCGTTTTTTTTTAAAAGACATTAAAAATAATAAAACTAATAGTGAAACAAAAATTCTAAAAAATAAAATAAAAAATAAAACCGATAAGTATACTATACTTATAGCAAATATTCAGTAACAAAACTCCTAAAAGTATAACAGAGAAGATCAAAATAAGTGAAACAATATTCCTTAGTATTCAAAAATACTTTTTAGTCTAAAATGTCTCGAGGAGTACATTTTATAAAGAAAAATTTGTAAAAAAAAATAAACAATAATGTCTACATTTTACCATTAACTGAACGCTTACAAATATGCTACAATTTATTACTATTTTTATTTTCTTAATTTTTTGTACATTCTTAAAATAATAGTAAACATATTAAATATGTAGTGGATGTAGTAGTAAGTTGAAGTAGATCATATGAAATCCAAGATCCAGGGTCTAATTCAGAGCCTCTAAGCATTAAGACAATCCATACCATATTTTCTCTCGGAATCCTGCACATACATTACAAACCTTCAGTCACGATTACGACATAGTTTCTCACACCACTTATGTTGTGTGTTAATTCTATACATGAATGGCAGATCGATGCCGAACGACAGATTTTTGAGGAACTATTCGTTGTACTTTTTATTTACTCTCCGATTTTTTTTGCCAGAAATTTACTGACAGGAAGTCGCATTATTGGAGATTTTTGAACTGGGCCTCACGTCTAATAAGCCAACATACCATCTACGGTGACCACAACATCGGAATCCTGTAGAAAATATTATATTACATCGAAGTGGATTTTACTCATGTTAATTGTCCTGATGAGATGCCCATGTGATCTATTGTCGTCTCGTTAAGCTTTATAGGGTACCTCTGTAATGTCTTCTTTAAACCTATTGCTCTCAGAAGTTTCAGGACTCTGCTATGAGACAGCAATTCCATGCCTAACATTTGATATACAGCCACGTGCCTCAGTGGCTTCATAAATATTTTCCGATGATTCATTCTCATTGTCACAAAATCTACTTGTCGAGCTCGAGCCAAACCCCCATTTTGAATACATATACCCTTAGTCTATAGTGCCTTGTCAAAACTTGAGTTATCTACCTCGGGTAATTTTTGATGGTCTGATGCATAACTTTTTTTACTGTAATGTGCCAACAAAAGAAAACCCACTTGATTAGAAGATACACTTTGCCTCTCTCTATCTTTCCTTTGGTTGGGCATACCTTTCGTAAGAAGCGTTCTTACTTCACAGTAAAGTTTTGGCCCGGTAAAGTTTTCAATGGCCAAGAATCCGCCGCTTGCAAGCTCATCTTCTTTTCTCATTGCCAAACATTCCTACATTACCTTGAATCCAGCGAAGTGTTAACTTATTTTGTTAACCAATCCCGATTGATCTTTTTCGTTTTGACTTCAGAAGAGCCAAGTACTCGAATGGCAGCCAGACTGTCAGAAAGATTTGCTATGACCAGTCTTTTGTACTTCCTATCCAAGTTGAGCTCAGCATATCTTTCGATAGCATAGACTTCCGGTTGGAAGATACCCGCATACTAAAAATATGTTTAACAACCCAAAAATAAACATGTGAATGAAACATGTTTAATTTCTAAAAGTTTCCCTAAACTATATCGTACTTAAGGGAGCGTTAAATCAGCAAAATCGTTACGTAATATTTTTAAAGTTCGTTATGGAATTATTTCAAAGAGTGTAGCCTGATATTGAAATATTTCTATTGAGTTTCCTGTATCCTGACAACATTAAACTAAAGTTGTCTTTTCATCATTCTAGAGAGATTTTTTTTCTTTAAATCATTTGGTCCCTTTGGACTCATAAAACATTTAACACCAGTTTTCTTTATTTTGTTTTATTGTCCGGTGATTATTTTTTTCCAATTCCAGCATTAGTCTGGTTATTGTCTTGTTTTGTGTAAAAGCTTAAGCCTCAGCTTAAGGCCACTGGTCTTCTTCTACCAAGAAGAACAACAGCAACAACAACAACAACAGTGCTAACTGTTTTTTTTTACCATGTATGTTATGACAAATACAAAAATTGTATATAAAACCGAATACATGGACCCCATGTGCATTAGATTTCTTTAATACTGTACACGTGTATTACAATATATTTGTGTTTGCTTTTGTTCTCATGTAGTAAAGCATAGCTTTAGGCTTATGATGGTTGTTTTTTCTTTCATTTTTTTTCTTTTTATTCTTTAGTCGTCCTTATGTATTCTTTAATTTTCTATTATTCTTGTCATTGTAGTTGTTATTGTTTTTTTAAATGTTATTATAGTTGTTGCTTCTTTTCATTAAGCAGTTATGGTATTTTAAATGCTTCCTTGCGGCGAAATGGTTTCATAAAAAACAAAAAAAGTACAAAAATAATACGAGGGAAAAAAAATTAAAAAGTGCTAGCTGGCACCCGTGTAGTTTAAAATTTTTCTATTTTTCCCCAAGCAGAAAAATAAAATTACTACGTGTTAATGTTGAATTTCATACGATAAGATTATCAATTTAAACATTTTCTTTCTAATTCTGGAATAGAACACAAATTTAAGGAAAAACAACGAAGCATAAGTGTAGCATGCTTATAGGCATTGAATATTGCTTGTCAATATTTTGTCCCTGTTTCCTTTACGAAAAAATTTGTAGTCTATCTTAAGGAGTTAAATGGTAGTTCACTTATGTAATGAGGGATTTTTTAAAGTTTTAGTTTTAAAATTGAAAAAGCGTTTAAAGAATGCCTGTCATTTACTTTTCAAAGATAGGGTCTTTTTAAGCGCTTTTTATCTTTAAATTTAAATAAAACAAAGTATGTGTGAGAAATCACTGACAGTTTTTATTCCTCTGAAAGATCGAGAGGAGTACAACGTGGTTCACATATCCGCCACAGTTTCTCTGGGAAAAGCGCTTTCCAGGTATTTAATTTTCCATAAAAATGTCCTATAATTCATGCTGAATTTAACCGATGTCATAAGTTATGTTGGCTTTGACGACCTCTGTGAGCTATGGCTTATTAAGAAACTCCACAAGAAAACGTCTGACAATGTTAAATCTCACGATCTCGCAAGATGTGACCATGCCCTTCAGTGTGGCACGTAGCGCCATCCTGTCTAAACCAATAAAGGCCAAAAAAGTTCGTAATAATCAACCTATAGCATACGTCGTTGACATTGATGGCCCGGCCAACATCATTCTCAAAGAAATATGGAGTGATGAAGCCGCCAGCCAAAAATGTCTTCTAAACATTGACTTTTTCGTAACAAATTTGAGCATTTTATTAGTGATGACTTGCCAAATATGCTAATCGTACCCTCATGCTCCAAATGTGTTTTTTTAAGATATTGCTTGCCGTACTTGCCATCTAAATTGTGTGAAAAAATATCATCCGGGTTGTCTAGGTCATCTAGTCTTACATAGTAGAGGTATACAAGTGGTTCGAGAAGACCCATATTGGGTACATAGAAATATTAGTCTCTTATGAATTTAACTCGAATACATTATAGGAAAACTGAATATACTAGGTAGAGGAAATAGGGCTGTTCTATGCTATTCTTACACTAATTGGGAAGGAGATGAGCTTGCGAGAAGAAAAGTTTCCACGCCGCTAATGGAGCGAGAAGCTTTTTTAGAATAAGAAGAGAGGTTTAGAAGTACATGCTCATTGAAAGTGAAAATAGATAGGAAAATACCCTTCTTTTTGAGGAAATCTAACATTATGTTAAATAATTACAATGTTAGAAGAGTTGAGTCATGCATCATACTATGCAGGAGAAACCTGAGGTTAGTAACCTTTTGATTTCGTTTACTTTCGACTCAATGCGCACTTGTTTAGAATATCGATTACTTTGAGCCTAATTTGCAAATGCTATGATTATAACAATGAATAATCAAATACTAATTTGGTATCGAAGTCGCCGTAGTCTAGTAAGCAGTGTGATGGCGTATTGGAAATGAGCCCACGGTTCAAACCACAGGTCAGACATCTCCAACAAAATTAATATATTTCGTCGGCGACTTCCTCTCAGCAGATACACAAAAAAATTGCCAGGAAAGTTTGTTACAAAAAAATCTGTCATTCCGAGTCGACTTTAAACTGTAGGTCCCGCCACTCATGTATAAAAATAATACATGCAACAGAAGTGGTGTGCGAAGCTAGGTAGTAACCGTGACTAGAGGGTTGCAATGACCTATTTTTTATAGTTTTACGAGCTAAAGGTTGGGAATCTTCGAAAGACATTGGTAGCCCGGCCTACCAATGTGCACGATTCGCCACAAGACTTACTCTCGGCTTGCTAAACGTATACGTAATAAACCCAACCTAGTTCGTCACACTTTCAACCATTTGCCCCCCCGGGACCACAATCAAGTATTACTTCGGGAGGGTGGAGATTCAGCGAGTGCTGCCCTCAAATTCTTCTGACCTTGCTCTCTCAGCCAATCTTTGCTGCGTCAATACCTTCCTTGCGAAAACACATACTGCGTTCCAATTGTCACATGAGGTTAACATCAGATTAACTAAATTACCGGGCGTTACCTGGAATTCTATTGCCATCTCCAGGCAATTTCGTTGAACAACATATCGCGGGAAGAAAACATGCTGCGCCGTGTCCCTTTCATTGCGGCATTCTGGGCAAGCCTCGCCTACGTCATGACCATACTTATAGAGATATGCCCTATAACATCCATGAGCGGTTAGTAACTGCGTCAGGTAGAAGTTCACCTGACCGTGTCCCCTTTTGTCCATTCGCCTATGCTCGATATGAGTCTGTGGGTCCATCTTCCCTTGGTTTAATTGGACCAGTCATGCTGCCATATATGCATAGCGTCATCCACTAACTGAACAGTATTGGAAAGATCCATTCCCCTCCTTGTGTCATGTTTCCTCCTCTCTACATCCACTACTAGCCCCAGGGGCATCATCCCCGCAAGCACCTATGCTGCATCAGTAGACACCGTACGGAAGGCACGGTATGTATGTATGTATGTATATATGTGTGTGTGTAATAAGTGGTACTCGTACAGAGATAATGCTTCGCAAGTAAGACATATCTCAGTGCGTATGAGATACAGGCCAGGATGTGCCGTGCATCATTCTGAAGTTTGTCAAATAGGATTCAAGTAAATATTATTGCCATACCCTGTGTAGATCAATGACAGTACAATTGAACGTGTTGCCACTTTACTCTTCACGATACTAATAATAGCCATGATGTTTTTTCCTTTGATTTTCCGTGTTAATTTTCTTTCAGTGTAAGAAAATGATTTCTAACATCCTGTTTCACAAACGAACACAAATGCGCACAGGAACGCAAATGCTTGACATTTGCATGGCTGGTAAACGCTGGTATACAGGTGTATTCGATATGACACTGTGATTAAATCTCGCGAATATTTTTGTCGGTTTAACGATCTGTAAGTTATATTTAAGTTGTTTTAAATTTGGGAATAATTTTTTTTTATTAAAACCATCATTCCTCATTCAACTTTAATTTTTTATCATCAAATGAAAAATTTTCATTTTTATTCGAGGATGTACAGTAAACTCCTTAGTAATTACCAGCTGCTTTATTAGAAATAAATGAAACTGCCAGTAGAGTTTCGCTTTCAAAAACTTTGTTGATTTAACTCGAAAATAAAATTTTTTTTTATTCTTTTTTTTTTAATAATTTCCAACGCCCCTGCACTCGCATGCCACCACGCATACCACCACTTATAGCGTCATTACAAAAATAAAATAAAAATTATTTTTTATTTCCTCTCTTTTTTAACGCTATTTTTATATGGAATATAAAATAAAAAATATGTAAATAATATTGAGAGAGACATGGTTAAAACAGAAGTAGAAAAAAGGAGGAAAAAATGAAGCATAGTAATTAGAAAAGTTTTGGCGCGGCATGCTACAGTGGAAAGTGGGTTAAACAAATAATAACAACAGCAACAGCAGCAGCGGTGGCAAGTATTACCATATTGCTTTTTGTATTATTAACTAAACGCATGCACTTTAAAAATACTCAAAATAACTAAAATAGCGAAAGAGGGAAATGAATTAGAGGCCTTTTTAAAAGGCCTTTTTAAACTATTGTTACGTTATTATCTTTTAAAAACGTTTAAAATATGAGCTCGCAGATTGCAAATGAAATAAAAATAAATTTGTGTGTAGTTTTAAATAAATTCTTTATTGATCGCACAGTTCTTGATGTAAACAACAACAATTGCTTTGTTTCTTATTCCTCTTTGCACTCTTTTGCGTAAACAATAACAATTGTTCGACAGATCTTTCCAACGGAGATCTTCAAACCAAATTATTATTTTCAAACACACCTCGTCTTCACCCAAGACTGACTGAAATTTTACTGACTCGTTGCCTGCTTTGTCTTGTTTTTATATGGCAGGGTAAACAGTTACGCTCTCCATTCACAGTTACGTTACGATTCGCAGCATCTTTGAAGAAGTACGGTCCAATGATGCCACCAGCCCATAAACCGCACCAAACTGTGACTTTTTCTGGATGCATTGATAGATTTTGCAATGCTTCTGGCTGATCTTCACTCCAAAATCGACAATTCTGCTTATTTAGGTATCCATTGAGCCAAAAATGAGCTTCGTCGCTGAACACAATTTTTCGATAAAGAAGTGGATCTTCGGCCAACTTTCCAAGAGCCCATTCACCAAAAATTCTGCATTGCGGTAGGTCGTCCGGCTTCAATTCTTGCACCAGCTGTATTTTGAAAGGCTTCACATCTAAATCCTTCCGCAAAATTTTCCATGTTGTTGAGTAACAGAGGACCAATTGCTGTGAACGGCGACGAATCGATAATTGATGGTCATCATTAACACTGGCCGATACAGCTGCGATATTTTCTTCAGTTCGCACTCTACGTAAACGTGTTGGTGGTTTAATATCCAACAATGTAAATTTGGTGCGAAATTTAGTCACAATAGCCCAAATTCAGTGGGTCGATTAAACTGACCATAAAATCGATGAACTTTCTTAACAGAGCATGCATTTTGATAATAAAATCAATAATTTGCAAGCGTTGTTCGTTTGTAAGACGATTTGTGGTTAAACACGAAACGTGCGTGAGCTGTTTAAACCAGTGTTGTAATAGCTAAAAAATCACCCGTTAGTTGTATTTTTGTTTACTTATCCATTTTTATGCTGGTGTTTTGTTGGTTTATTTTTTTTTACTTGTTTATCATGTAAACAAGTTCCTTGTTTTTGTTTTTGTAGCTTTTGTTTACAATTTAAACAATGTGAAAACAAAACACTATTTCCTTCCATCGTAACACTATTTTTTAATACAACTCACTGCCAAACAAAAAATATCTTAGATTTGTTATACAGTTTTCAAACTTTCAAACTTAGAAATTGTTTAAGGCTTTGTAAAAGGCCTTTTATTTTCTGAAACTTGCCTGCCTCCTACAAACACAAACATTTTGCCACTTCAGACACAAACGTTTTAGAATAATGAAAATAACCAAAAAATAATACCATAAAACCCCCTCCCCCCACACCAAAAACTAAACAACTAACCATGCAAATAATTGGAAAATATTATTTATTTTCAAAACTTTTCGTGAGGGGGTATTAAAATTGCACAGAAAATGTTCCAAAAAATTAAAACAAATTGAAATGAAATTCTATTCCAAAAGCGGAGGCAAAAAAAACAAAAACAGAATGACCATTAAAAAGTAAAACACTTGTTTAAAGTGCAGTCTTTAAAGGAATATTTTTGTGAAATTATTTATCATGCGTTCGTTTATATAGAAGAGGCAAGCAAAGGGAACATAGTAAACCTTTGTTTAACATTCATGGTAGTTTGAGCTTTCATCAATTTTGATCAAAAAAATTTTCCTTTAGACAACCATTCCGCTCCGAAAATATATGCCAAAAATTCAAAATAAATCCTGGCACTTAGACATGTCGTACTGATTAGATCGAGACCCAGGGCAGTTACAAAGATGGTGCTCGACAGTCTCCAACTCCTCCTCATCGCAACATACCCTGCGGTAGTCCGGCTGGGATCTGTTCCAGATCCCCGTCAGCGACCTAATCTCTCAGTGCCTTGTGATAAAGCCTATAATTAACCTTAAACTGGCCTTATCCAAGCCCAGTAATCGACTTTCAGCTGTAGTTTCCGCCACATACATACATAATTGGTCATTACAACCCTTTAGTCAGGATTACGACTTAGTTTCTCACACCACTTATGTTGTGCGTGTTAATTTTATACATGAGTGTTGGGACCTACAGTTTAAAGTCGACTCCGAACAACAGACATTTGAGAAACTTTCCATGGCAATTTTTATTTACTCTGAGAGTTTTTGCCAGAAGTCGCCGCATGTTGGCTTATTAGACGTAATGCCAGGGTTCGAGCCCCAGCCTAGACATCAAAACAAAATACAAAAAGTATTTCTTCGGCGACTTCCTCTCAGCAGATTTCTAGCATAAACTCTGAGAGTAAATAAAATTGCCATGAAAAAGTTTCTCAAAAATTTATCGTTCGGAGTCGACTTTAAACTGTAGGTCCCGCCACTCATGCATAAAAATTAACAAACACAACATAAGTGGTGTGAGATACTAGGTCGTAATCCTGATTGAAGGGTTATAATGGCCAATTATGTATGTATGTAATTTGACAGATGTAGATTCAAAAATATGGTTGTTACCAGCTGTCAAAGTTCGAAAGGCCCTGTTGGAAGTTTCTCATGGGGTTGTTAGTGGCATTGCCATATAAAAACATATGAGATTATGATAGCAAAACTCTTAGGTTTTGATAGAAAGAAGTCTCATAAAACATTTGGAAGTCAATGTTTACTTTATTATATGTCAACTATTTCTTTCCCAAAATCTCTTGATTATTTTTACATGTAAACAAACTTTGCATAACAGTTTCTCTGTCTGCCTAGCTTTCAAAGCCTTGAGTTAAATTTCATTTGAATATTTATTATTCAATAAAATGGTTGTATTCAATTACGCCATTTTATGTAAACTTTCTATGAATATGAGAGCATAAATTAAATGCAATTAAATCAGGGCACTTCTATATTTATGCCATAAGAGCCCACACATATCAACTTGTAATAGAAATTTTACTGCAAGGAAAATAAGTCACATACAGCAATAGAAATCACGTACAGTAAGTGATAAAAGTTTGTATGAATATTTGTATTGTATCATACCAAAATTGTGTATTGATTTAGTTTTCCTTTTCAATTTATTGAAGACTGTTTTGCTTACTTTTGCATACAAGTAGTTGTGGTCTAGTTTTTTTTGTTTTTGGGGGGTAAATTGTTGTATTTGTGTAGTTATATTTGAATTATAGAAAATAGAATTTGTAATGAAACTAAATAAGTTGTCTTTGCAAATGTACATAATACTGGGGGCATAATTGTATCCACACCCCAAAACTATCAATATACGTTACGTAGAACAAGAATGGAAGCATATTTTGTAATCTAAACTCTGTCATGTATACCTTGAAATGTGTGAAAGGGTATGACGTTCAATGGTTTTTTTTTAACTTTCCATGCAATGTTTTGTATTCGCTCTTTTCACAACTATAGGATCGGTTGCAGCTATAGAAGTATGATCTTAGCTTACACACATGCATACATAATTGCTTCTTACTATCCTTCAGTCAGGATTACAACATAACTTCTCACATCACTTATGTTGTGTGTGTTAATTTTATCTTTAAGTTGCGGGAGACCTACAGTTTAAAGTTGACAGATTTTTTTGAGAAATTTTTTCATGGCAATTTTTATTTTCTGTTAGATCTTTTGCCAGAAATCTGCTGAGAGGCAGTCGCTGAAGAAATAATTCTTTCATATTTCGTTTTGATTCGCTAGGGTTGTAACCATGCACTCACTATACATGAGTGGCGAGACCTACAGTTTAAAGTTGACTCCGAATGGCAGACGGTTCAAAACCATTACTTACTTACTTACTTAATTGGCCATTAACAACCCGATTAACGGATTTCGCATTCAAAATCATTCGTACTCATAATTTAAAGCCCCGTAATGACCCCGACAGGCATGCTGAGTGTATCTCTCTGGAGTTTCAACTGCGTCCGAGCCCGCTTATCTATTGTTGACTGAATCGACTGCTGAGAGAAAGTCGCCGATGAATTTTTTTTTATATTTCGTTTTGTTGGAGATGTCTGACTTGGGGTTTGGACCATTTTTTTACACCGAGGAGGCCTAAATGTACCTAACCGCACCGTAGAGGAAGTCGTCAGATCCTCCGTGTGTGTGGCCCTCACCCACTAAATCCTCTCCTCATCTCCTGTGGACTTGTTTCTGGCCACTCCGGAACTACGGTGGTATTATTTCGGAGTGGAGTCCATTTGGCTCTTTGGCCAGTATCACCTATGCCGACATGCTTACTTGTTCTGCAGCCTCAAGATCTCTCCTTTTTCCGTCTTAGAATGAGCTCTACGTAATTCACCACCGAGGACCAATTTCCACTACTCGCAATCATGACCCCGACAATATTAGCGGCTGTGAACGTTGCAACTGTTGACGTCAGTACAGAGTGATAGCTCCGCCATCGTTCAGTGTGTACAGTGTGCTCTGTTTCATCAATCTAATTCCTTACCTCGTAAAGACAGTAAGGGGAGGCGGTCTAGACTACGGCGACTGATCGTGGTCTCAATATACATCTTCAAAAGCTTTCCATGACATTTCTATGTCTACACTTCTCATGCAGTTTACCACCTCTATTTGACATACCCTATATTACATGGATATTGCTCTGCAGTGCCCCTAACCATCTCTGTGGCTCGACTGCTCAAATTCATTTTATTTGGTTTTGAAACAGGAGAATATCTGCTACCATTTGGCCTCTTTGGTCAAGTGTCAATCATGGCTATGAGTAGTATTTTATTGTAACTCATACATACAAAAACTAATCATAGTCTTTCATATTTATTTCTATAATTACAAGTATATGTATGTGTACATCAATATTAATTTCTTGCCTTAAAACATAAAATTTTTTCTTCTTCTTCTGTCTTCTCTGATCATCAAAACATTTAAGCTATCACGCACATATTCAACAAATGGCTTCAAATGTATTTTGTAATCACTAGGCATCATTATACCACAGCTTTGTTTAGTATATTGTATATAAGGTTTTATTCAACTGCGTACATGTGTGTGGCTATGTGTATATGTGTATGAAGAGAAAGAATCAGAAGGAAAGAAAGGCAGAAATTTTGTTTTGGACATAGTCGTTGTGCCTTTATAAACTTCAATTGATTAAAACTTCAAAATCATTGGCAATCCATTTAACAAACGATAAATACATTTGATGTTGTCAATTTCTTTCTCTCTTCTCTTCGTCTCTCTCTCGCTTTCTCTCTCTTTCTATCCTTGTCTGTCAATTCCTGATTTCATACAACTGCAAATGAACTTTGAAACAACATTGTTAGACATACTTATAGAGAACCATATTGGGTAAGGGTAAACGAAATTTCGTTGAATTTTATAATACATACATCACATACATACCTAATAGGTCATTACATCTCTTTAGTCAGGATTACGACTTAGCTTCTCACACCACTTATGGTGAGTGTGTTAATTTTGTACACGAGTGGCGTATCCTACAGTTTAAAGTCGACTCCGAACAACTGATTTTTTTGGCGCTTTTCATGGCAATTTTTATTTACTCTCAGACTTTTTGCTAGAAATCTGCTGAGAGGAAGTCGCCTAAGAAATATTTCTTTCATATTTCGTTTTGCTGGAGATGTTCCCGGGGTTTGAACCATGACCTCACGTCTAATACTCCAGCACACGACCTACTAGACATTCTACAATTTTCCAAAAGCCACAACCTTGTTCACACCAAATTGTCGTATAGACTGGCTTCAAACTTTTTGGGAGTAACACCGACAGGTCACCAGTAAAATGGGCCTTACCGAAAATGTACTGCCTGTAGCTAATCAGGCTTAATGGAATATTTTGCAAGCTGGTAGTAGGTTTAATGTTTTCCAATAACTTTCGAAAATGCTGAATATATTGCTATTTGCCGGTATTCGTCATCTTTATACGCTTCACGCTTTTTGGGGTTACAATTATAATCTTCCGGCAAACGTAGAAATACTGGCACGATATGAGGGACTGGGAAGGTTAATTAATAGATGAACGAGTTTCCAAGATCACTACTTCAGGACCAATCCCGGAATACCACTTGGCCTAGAAGATGTTAAGAACCGTAATAACCCTTTTAGTAACGCGAAACTAAGCTCGAAAGAAAGCATAGTTACTGATATTTCTTTCAAGTTTGCAATTATTTGCAAATATTTCAGCTAAAAGACTAGACTTACCAACAGGGCTTGGGCATTGCCTATCATTCATCATAAGGTTAGCGAAGCACCCTTTTACTGAATAATCAAACCCTCTTACTTTCCTTTGGAAAAGAGAGAATTTTAATACAAAGGTGCTGCTGGTAAAGAACATTTTCGCGCTGAGTATTGAGTGAACCATGATTTCTCTTACAACGTTTTGCAGAGCAGAGCAGTTTGCGCACAATTGTAATTGCGACAAATTCTGAATGCCTGTTCTCTTGAGCAGACTGCAAGTTTGCACGTTTGTTTGAACCAACATTTATGTCTTGATCTCACAAAATTGTTTTTATAGCTATGAAAGCTCTCATCCCCAGGCATATAACGTTTCAAACATTTTTGTCATGGCATCAACAGCTTGGTCGAGAAGACATAGTTTCCTTGTTAAAATGCCTATTAAAATCAATGAGCTCAACCCAAGGCGCCTTAACGCAACGAAAACAGATCATTTCGTACATGGCAAGGTAATCTCACGAAGTTCTCGCGGTGATCCGATTTTGCGAGGGGTGCTAGTACCTTAATTTCATACTTTACGAGGTGTGAAGTAATGAAGAAGTCAAGGGTATTACTGTGGTAGCCCTCAACGTACGATATGTGAAATGGTTCATTTACTAATTGCGTGATTTAAATGTGTGTGGGGCGCATAACTCAACATGCAGTCCTTCTGAAGTCGTAAAGCTTGAAACGAGAAGCTAAGAGAAGTTGTAAACATTAAAATCACCAGACACAACAATTTTACTACGCGGGCAGCCCTCAAGTATTATAGGTCTCGAATCTGAATTTATTTTATCATTTATTGCGACCTAGCTTCTCACACCAAGTATGTTGTATGTTTTAAATTTCTGCATAAGTGGCGGGTCCTACAGTTTAAAGTCGTCTCCGAACTACAGAAAGAAAGATAGAAATTTTTTATGGCAATTTTATTTTCTCTCAGAGTTTTTTCCAGAAGTCGGCGGAGAGGAAGTCGCGCTTTGATCGTGACGTCTGACCTGGGGTATAAACCATGGCCTCCCGTGTAATAAGCTACTAGACTACGGCAATACTACAAAGCTGTGCTACGCTACATGCTCAATATCAAAGAAGATTCACATTTACGGTGATTTTTTCAGAAGGTGGCTCTTATCCCTTTACTGATTTCTAACGGATACATAGGCAATCACTCTTTAGGTAGAGGTGGCTGCCCATCCAAGAAAAATTTTTGGATAGACTCACTTAGGCTGCATTGGACCCATTGTGCTACCACAGTCATCCGTTATCCCCTAGTTTCGAAACCATTCGGAGCTCCTGGCGAAGCGATTCAGGCTGCCAATGTCAATCCCTGACAGTTCCTCCAGATCATCCATGTAGTAAGTACCCAAGTACTTCCTTCTCCTTTGGCAAAGAGCCGGGCATGTACCCAGCAGATGAGGGACTCTTCTTCCTCATCTCTGCAGCTTCTGCAGAAGTCGTTAGCAAGGTGTCCAAGACCAATACGCCTCGCATGCGTACCCATAATGCAATGCCCCGTAATGACATCGACAACTACACTGAGCGCGCCTCTTTGGAGTTTAAGTAGACTCATTGTGCGAAATCACCATTTATAACGTTATATTCCTTCCAGTTCTCTGTTCTATGATGAGCCACGTCTAGTATAGTGTCGCCTAAAAAAAAATTGGGATCTCGAGGTTCCGAAATACGTTGTATATTTCAAGAAAGTGGATCCTAGCCTGTTTCCCTTTTTTTCTGTCATACCCAAACATTTTTCGCTTTACTCAACCTTTCAACAATTCCCTTTTCCACAGAGTTAGAAACATTAGTTCCATTTTGAGCTGCATGTGTAACGTAAAAGATTTTGTTAGCCGGCCATAGCTGGTCATGCAACATTTATTTTTGCTTGTACTGTTTTAAAGGCAACATGTGCCCTTATCGTCTATCGGTTGTATATGCATGCTTCATTGTGTTGTAATTGCAAAACGATTGCTTTTTAAATACATTCAAGCATACTGTTAAGTAGCCTGAAAAATTGAAAACGGTATTGTTTGGGAAATTGACATTTTAATCATACCAACTCATCTGTTGGTCTGCTGGATGTATACCATAGTATGCCGGAAAAAAATCATAGAGAAATTAAGTATAAACGTGTTAAGCTGGACTTTATCAGCATCATTTTGAGTCTATTACAGTAACAGTATAAACAGTTGCAAAAGACTGTAGCATACTGCTTGGGTAATAGTAAAAAATATTTTGTTGCCTGATTTTATGCTGATTAAAAATGATGTTAAAAAGGCTGCTTTTTTTGAATCATTCTGAGTTTTAAAAGCATTTGATTGATTTTTAAATATATTTTAAATTGTTTATGTTTTTTTTGGAATTTTTTCTTATTTCTGATGACTTTTTTATTTTTCAAAAATATTTTTTTTTTTATTTTTCAAAAAATAATTACAAATAAAATTTTGTGTTTTAGCAATCAACACCTCAAATTTATATTTATTTTATTTGTAAATTGTTTAGTTGTTCCCAAAATAAATACCGAAATTATTTGACCATAACAAATATTCGTAGTTTATGTAGCCAGGCAGCAGACAGACAACTTGTTTTTTATTTTGTAAATTTCTTTGTTTAGCACCTCAAATTTGTAAAGCATACTTTTAGGTTGTTGCTAAATAAATTCAAAATATATTTCACACTCCAAACCATGACCTCAAACATAAATATTACAACCTCAAAGCCAATTAGTAGAAATATTTGTTATGCCTCTTTGGAAATGAAATCCAAAAAAAGGAGAAACAAAATATTTCTGACCAAATAATATTTTGCTTTTTGGAAATTTACAAATATTTACAAAAGAACAGAAATGTTTGAATAAAAAAACTGCAAACAAATAAGTTGAAACAGCATAAAACAACAACAAAATACATATGCAAACAAATTGGTCAAATTAAAATTGTACAAAAAGGTTTTAAACGAATCTTAATTTGTTCAATAAATAGGGATCCCCTTAAATCAAAATCGATATCAAAAAAGAAACAAAAAAGAGTATTTGATGGGCCAAACTCAATCAGGGCATTGTGTTCGACTAAGGAAAACAGTGAATAGAATGTCGGAAGGAATATATTGAATCTGTTCATCTGTTCGTCAGGCTTAATATAATGCAATCCACTGGCTCATTCCCGAACAATTGTTGAGTTCCACTTTAATCAACTAGTCCTTTATAAAACCATTGAACCTACAAATCCCTTTGCTTATTAGCAGAAAATTCTGTGGCAGTGTGAATAAATCAGGCCATATTACGATGGTATCCAATTAAATCAATAGAGTTGGATACCCTCCCCCAGTCGTGGTGGAGAAGGAAATACATGAGAGTTAGTTTAGTTTAGCTTAGCGGATAGCTTGCCGAAAAAAAACCGGCCAGTTCCCTTAGTAGAACGTTCGTCACCGTGCCCAAATCTTTAAAGGTTCTGTCACCTAAAAACGTCTAACGTCTGCACTTTGGTAGTGCAAGGCAATCGCATAAAAGGTATTGCACCGATTCCGTTTCTTCTACATCATGGCAGCTTCTGTAGTAATCATGATGGGAGAGACCGAGTGTGTCAGCGAAAATGCCAAGAGCGCAGTCTCCCATCAGAATTCTTCTTCTCCTGCTAGACATATCAAATTCGAAATTTTGCAAACGAATATGTTGCACCACTCACGGTATATTGAATTCCAGGCTGCATTTTTCAATTTGCAAAAGTATTCCTGTAGAGGCAAGTATATCCTTTTTATCGTTACCTTCTCAGACATCTCTGATCTCTTCCTTGCCAGTTCGTCCGCTGTTTCGTTTCCCTGTATGTCACAATATTGGAACCCAGTATACAAGTGTTGTGTTGACCTATACGGTGTACGGAGTCCATGCAACTCCTGACGCTTGTCTGTCCACGCATGGACAACAAGCAGGTAGGTTTCAATCATGTGTGCAGCAAAAATTTCCGCCTGAAATACGCTGGCCTGGTTAATTAATCTGTATGTACATGAGAGTAGCATTTCATTCCCTTTGCAACATAAATAGTGTTAATAATAGAGTGATGAGAGGGAGTAAAGTTCCACATCGCTTTACTTCAAGAATTCTTTCGATACTATGTTGAGCGAATGTTGCATTGGATTTTCATGACCAGAACGTCAAGAGTTTCTGACACTCAATACTTCCATTTCCCAAATGCTTATGGATGACATATTACACAGCCCTGCATGGGTTTTGCAAATAAGATTGATCCAGGTGTTTCCGAAGGCATTTTGTGCGCTAAACACGAATCTGGTTTCAAAAATTTTCCATCACGTCAGGTTTTCGAGAAAAAGGGGGTTGAAAACCCTAAAAATAGCGTTTTTGGCCATTTTTGAAACATTGTAGAGCTCAACAATGACGTGCTAGAACCATCGCTATTGTCAGAAATTGACAATTGATCTTTGCTCTTTAAAATGAGCCCAAAACCAAATTGTTTGCATACACCCTCAAAGTAGGGGGTGGGTTTATGTCAAGGGGTGCAAAAGAAAAAGAAACACATTACGGAGGTCCTTAAAAATTAGTCAGATTTACTTGAAAATTGTTACTCAGGGGTTTTTGGGGTCGCTGATTACAGATCTTCATTCAGATTTAAAAAATTCAAAATGGCGGATCCAATATGGCGGTCGAAGTTTATAAAAATTAATCAGATTTACTTGACCGCCATATTGGAGCCGCCATTTTGAATTTTTTAAATCTGAATGAAGATCTGTAATCAGCGACCCCAAAAACCCCTGAGTAACAATTTTCAAGTAAATCTGACTAATTTTTAAGGACCTCCGTAATGTGTTTCTTTTTCTTTTGCACCCCTTGACATAAACCCACCCCCTACTTTAAGGGTGTATGCAAACAATTTGGCTTTGGGCTCATTTTAAAGAGCAAAGATCAATTGTCAACTTCTAACAATAGCGATGGTTCTAGCACGTCAGTGTTGAGCTCTACAATGTTTCAAAAATGGCCAAAAACGCTATTTTTAGGGTTTTCAACCCCCTTTTTCTCGAAAACCTGACGTGATGGAAAATTTTTGAAACCAGATTCGTGTTTAGCGCGCCAAATGCCTTCGAAAACACCTGAAGCCATCTTATTTGCATAAAAAAGTCCAAATTTGCAGGGCTGTGTTATTAATGTTACGTTTAAAAGTCATTAAATGTTATCTAGTCCTTCATCCTCTTTTTAATTGGTCGTAATAACTTTTTAGTCAGTATTAAAATCTAGCTTCTCACATCACCCCCGTTATGTGGGTCCATGAGTGACAGGACCCTACAGTTAACATCGAACCCGAGCGACAGATTTGAAACAAATTTAATGACAATTTTATTCAGTTTTTGACTTTTGGCATAAGACTGGCAATAACAGAAATATTTGTTCATATTTTGCTTTCTTCCAGAGCTTTGACCTAGAGTTTTAATTAAGGGCCGTTGCTTTGGGACTAGGTATTAGGATACCATTGGGCCAAAAAATTTATTTATTCAAAGATCCGTAAAAACTTTCTTATACAAATCTTATTCACTGAAAAGCTTTCACATTAATTGGGTCGTTCTTTATTTTCCTTCAAGTATGAACACAAACTCAAACAGAATTTAGCGACAAGTTTAGTCTATAAAGACGGATTTATTTCTTTTGGACTTAGGCTTCTATTCAATTTTATGTGATTATTCTTCTTTATATAAATCTTCTGATTATTCTTTAGGAACTTACCTTCTTCTTTATATATATGTACTGCTACCATAAGGTTGCCTATTTTGAGTGTGGTAGTCCAATGTCAAGACAGCAATATGAAGCCCTTAATGTCTTCGGTTTTACCCTGAAATATGCGACATATATTTGTATTTTGAATTTGTGGCTGTATGGCCCCATATACAATATATTTCGTTGTTCTGAGCAATTGTTCGCTTCTGTTCAGCTCCGCATTGCAAAGTTCAGCTGTTGGATTTAAAACTTACACGATTATAATTCATATTTTAAATTAATTATCTTTTATTATTTAATTTTTTACCTTGTTTCTGCTATTACATATGTAATTATGTTATTTTTAAAAAGCGGCAACACCTAAAAGTATGCAATTAAGAAATAAAAAAACAAATAAAATATCTTTAGAAAGCTATGTCTAAACCACTACGATGTTAGCATTATTACTTGGCTATTTAAACAGCCATAAAGTCTACATACATAAAATTGTATTAATTTGTGGCATACTTTAAGGGAATTTAATTGGAATATATAAAGATTTTCTTAAAAACTGATAGAATTTAGTTAGAATTTACATTTCCTACTTCATAACTGCACCAAATTAAATAAAGATCCAGTTTCTTCTTCTAACATTTAAAATTCTTTGTACACTTTAGGGAGACAAACGTGCCCCTTTGATACATTCCATATTATAGGCCTTCGCCATTATGTTAATTATCTTTAAATAGCCAATATGTCTTTTCCTTTATTCTGTTAGTCTTTGAAACTCTATTTAGTACAGCTGCAAACAATTCCCTTAATGCTCCTTAAACTATGTTTTATATTGCAATTTAACACAAACTACCATTATTTATTATTGTTGTTGTTATATTTGTATTAATTATTAATAAATAAACATTTGTACAAATCTATGCTGTATATACATATAAACAAATATCATATGCAAAGAAATACATCATTGAACGTACAGCTGAACAAATATTTAATGATTTATTTTTGTAGCCTACATTAAGACTTACAAAAAACAGAATTCGGAATTGTTAGCATATGTGTATGAAAACGAAAAGCAGACAAATTGTATATAATTGTTGCTTGCTTAACCGTTAGCAAAACCATGTTTATCCCTCTAAATATGCTCTTAACGCTATTTATCTAACACTGATTCTCCTCCCCCCTTACATAATGCTTTGGTGTTTAAGACGATTATTTGTTTAGGAAGTTAATACTAAAGATAATATGGTTTAGATTTGCTTTAATACAGCAGCAGCTGTGGGTAGTTTTAGGTAATGAAGTGACATAAAGTAAAATTAACACAAATGGGTGTTTATTTTTATGGTTTTATTCCATCTCTCTCACTCTATCTTTCTCTTTCGTTTATAATAGCCATGGCTTATGCTTTTTACAGAGTTTGCTGTATACTTTCAGGAGTTTTTTTCTAGAAGTTTTATAAATGTCCCTTTTTTGCATGGTTTCATTTGTATTTCTTTTTGGATTTGTATTCGTTTTTTTGTTTCTTTTGTTTCTTTGCTTCATATGTTGTATTTTGTTTAATTTATGGTTATTTTTAGTAGTGTTCTATTATTTAGATTTATTGCTCTTATATACTGCGTTTGTGTTCTTGTAGTCTTAGTAATATATTGTATATTTTTAGGAGAAATATTAACAGACAGTATTTTTTAATGTTCAAATATTAGACAGACAGATATGTACATATGAGCTTGGTATTCATTAAAATTGGAAAACATTTTTCATGTTTTATATTAAAGCAATAACGGTTTTTTCGTTTTTCATTACATTTACAATTTAAAGTCTATTTTAAGGCAAAAATAATGTATGATATCAATACAAGAGGTAAATAGTTGCTTAATATTTTATAAGTGATCTTTTAAATGAAGACAGAACAAAACTATTAAATTTCATTATTTAAGAACCCAGGTCCAGTCTGGATTTTTCAAACCAAGCAAACTATATACAGGTATTAAATAATGTTACCACTATGATCAAACCTTTAAACTGCATTGTATTGAAGAATACTGTGGTTAAATCGCTGAAACATTACATCCTATATAAGATCCAAGAACTATGTTATGTAATATAAGTATGTCTTACAGGCTATCTCTCTAATGCTTTGTCTGATACTTTTAGTCTTCTCGTCGTATTACTTACTTGCTTAAGTAACCCTTTAGCCAGTTTTACAACCTAGCTTCTTACACTACACTCTGTCGATATATATGTATGTCAACTCTGAATGAGACACTTTTCATGGTAATGAAGAAATATTTTTTTCCCGAAGGAATTTTTATTCAAATATCGGAGCTGGCATTTGAACCATGGGCTCTCGTCTAGCTACTAGACTACGGCGACTTCTATGTCGGACTACATCTTTTAAACTATACATACATACATACATAACGGGTCATTACAAGATTATGATGTAGCTTCTCACACCGCTTATGTTGTGTGTTTTAATTTTATACACGAGTGGCGAGATCTACAGTTTAAAGCCGACTCCGAACAACAGATTTTTGTGAAATTCTTCATGGCAATTTTATTTTTCACTCAGATTAATCTGCCAGAAGTCTGCTGAGAGTAAGAAGAAATATTTTTTTTTATATTTCGGTTTGTTGGATATGTCTGATATAAGGCTTGCATCGTGCCTTCACGTCTAATAAGCCAACACACTACCTACTAGACTACGACGACTTTACTACCCTATGCCGACTAAAAATCTCCCTATTTCCAATAAGAGTTTAACCACCACTGAAACATTTGCATACCGCATCGAGGTGGTCAAGTCCGCTTTTGCATTAGAAATATTTCTCAGAAATATTTGGAGCTAAGCTTCGAAATCATATATTAGCTCTATCGGGACTTGCTAGAACCGCCATTAGTGCATGATGTTCACGTTTGGTGAACCAAATATAAAGACTTATAGGCAGAATATGCAAGTAGTCCTGAATGGTAGTGCGGTCTGCTTCAGTCCAACTAAGGCATTATTTGTAGTACTTAATTGGCTCTCCCCTGACCTGCTATTAAACAGAAAATTCGGAGGTTCCCAGTGGGACCCTACACGTTTATATCGATGGCTGCAGAATCCTATTGAGTGTGATGTGGCATGTGCATTAAGCGTTCTGTTTTCTAGTTGGGGGTCGTAGTCATTATGAAAGGTACTCAAAACTTGGCTAATGGAATTTTCCTTGAAAAAAAGGCTCCGTGTTCAGCACTGCTTTCTGCAGTTATGTCCTATTTCTAGAGACTAGAACCATGTTTAAGGTCATGACCACAGTCCAGAGAACTGCCATAGGGCTCACATTCACACTGACTTTATTTATACGTTTGCAGTATCACAGTCAAAAGGCACATTAGGTCTTTACGTGCATGATCAGGCTGAAAACTCTGTCAATTAATAGAGCAACTGCTGTCTGATCAATGCTGTAAAAATCTATGAAAATTATAAGCCGTTTAGGCTGTAACATTCTATTCTGCTTTTCTTACAAAAATCCATGCAAAAGTATAGCTGAAGTTCAATCATTTTGCGTTTTGGAAGTCTATCACCCTAAAAGTCTGCTACACTTCCTTTTTATTTTGAAGATGCCTTACGAGTCCCTTCATGTTATTGTTTAAGTTCTCTTTATATTTAATCATTTCGATATCGAATGTCTGCTTAATTGTTTTCTTAAACCATCCACCCTTTCTCTATTGTTATTTCACTTAGACTCCATTCTCATCAATTGTACTTGAAGGTCCTTAATTTTTCTCGTGCCATTTTTTCCCTTCACTTTTGCTTGTAAAAAAAGAATTCGCAGTACGTGTAGAAAAATCATTTTCATTTTGTATTGCCATCATTAACTTTAAAAGTGAAACAATAGCTGAACATTTTTTTCTTAACTTCAAACACACAAATAGGAAACTATAAAAAAAGAACACTTGACTACAAAAACTTGACAAGAACTAGAGAGTAGCCATGGTACACAAGCAAACATAAAAAGGCAGAGTGAGGAAAATTGAAGCAGCATATTAGGCGTATAAAATTGTTGGTTTTAAACGACTGTGAAAGGAGTGCTATGAAATTTATTTAAATGTTTATAATTAGAATAGTTTAGTTAGGATTACAACCAAGCTTCTTACATCATTCATGTTAGGTGCGTTCATTTTATAATGATGTCAACTCCGAACCACAGATTTTGAGAAGCTTTTCATAGCAATTTTAATTACTCGCAATATTTTTGCCAAAGATTGCTGAAACGAAGTTGCCGAAAGACATATTTTTCATACTCAGTTTTGTTCCGGATGTCGTAGCCAGGATTTGAACCACGAACTATCGCTAGTAAACCAACACACTGCTTGCTAGACTACGGCTACATCAGAATGCTATCCTCCTTATTTATAAACTAGAAAGCGATTATCAACAGAGTTTCGCCTTATCTGGGTTTTGAACCTAGGTTATGTTAGGTTAGAGGACGTGTACTTGTCAATTAAGACAAGTATATTACCCAGAAGTCGAATTGACCCATTGTACAACGTCCTAGTTTCTCACACCACTTAAATTGTATGTGCTAATTTTATACATGAGTGGTGGGACCTACAGTTTAAAGTCGACTCCGAACGACAGATTTTTCAGAAACTTTTCGTGGCAATTTTTACTTACTCTCAGAGTTTTTGCCAGAAATCTGCTGAGAGGAAGTCGCCGAAGAAATACTTTTTGTATTTTGTCTTTATGTCTGGCCTGGGGGGCGAACCTCGGCTTTGCGGCTAATAAGCCAACACACTACCTACTAGACTAGGGAGAGTTCATGGATTTTGGACCTAAATGATTAAGGTATTGTACTCGAGTAGTTTAACTACTGTACCTCAAAACGATCACGCTTGTCTCAAGAGTATTTAAAATTACTTGCGAAGTAACACTTCTGTACCTCTAGGCTAACCTGTAATGAAATACCCTGCACCGGTTTTGTTATTTAAGAATTCTTCTTAAAGGTTGTTTCAACACTAATCTTGGACTTAAACCCAGCGTTTATGGCTCTGTTAATGGCGGCGACAGTTCTAACTGTGCTGCGTCGCTAAATCAATGTTTTATTTCGTGTCACCAGCGTTTTTTAAACACAAACTTTTTTGAAAGCTAGTTTCACCTTCAATCTTGAACTCAAACATGGAGTTTTCTTTCCATGAATACATTTACAGGTTGAAGTATGAGGTACCGGTACTGCAGTTTGAATTCATGGGGCCATACCTATGTATTACTCCCTTTGCAATATTTATTTTTTCTTTTTTTTTTTTTTTGTAAAAAGCAGACCTAAATCCCTTCATATTAAAGTGTTCTGCTCCTCAATGCAAAAATGATTCATTACCCTCGTCTCAGAATCTATATGTTAGGCTCGAGACAACCCCCATTAGTGTACCCTGAGTCCACATTGTCCTGTTAAAAGACCGGCTATCAACCTCAGGCTGTTGCTTGATGGTCTGATGCATAACTGTGATCCTCTTTTATTATAATTTTTCAACAAAACTCTTGATTTATGGAACACTGCAAGGAGTAGTTTTGAATTTGAGTGGGTCAATCCATTGCCAAGAGAGGTAAAGATAACGCGGTAATTTTCATAAATGGAAAAAGCAGGTCCTGCTAACCGGTATAAAGGTATGAGGCCTAGGATATGCTGGTACAAAATCCTCTAATACTTAGTCTCGTTTAAAATCTGTTAATAATAAATTATTGCTCAGAGAGAGGGAGAGAGAGAGAGAGAGCACTTATGAATTCTTAAAGATTTTTATTCGTTTCCTTTCAATTTTTTTGCATTCCTACAGCCTTAAGGTATGCAATAGCGCAACTAAAAACCAAATAATACGAGTAATGAACACCAACAGAGAATGAAATTGAAAAGAAAGGAAGAGAAACAGAAAATAAAAAAACTAAAACGCTCAAGTGTTTAAGAACAAAAAAAGAAAAGAAAAAAAAGAACGGATAAGAAATTGTAATACAACAAGAAAAACGTTACGTTATAACGATAGAATAAATCTTAAGCAACATAAAAACACTACAATTTTATCATCAACATTAAGTGCATGTATAGACACACACACACCCACACTAATGCATTAACACTAACACTTATGTACACATGTATGTATGTATATGTGTGTAAATAAAATTCAGTATTAAAAATATTTCCTATTTTTATTTCTGTTTTTGTTGCTTTAAAGGAATAAGTCTCTTATAGATAGTGAATGAGTGAAGAATATCAGGGTATTTGTCTGTTTGTCTGTAGCTGCTGATACTTAAACTGAACATTAAGTGTCACTCTTGTATGCTTAACGCCTTAACAGTGATTATATACTCTGTTATTTTTTTCTTTCTCTCTCTCTCTTCCTACTACTCTTCTCTTTCCTTTTTTTTTTTGTTGCATTACGTTCTTCGTATCAAACCATTATTGTCAACCAAATAATGATGATGTTGGTGATGATGATGAGAATGCTGATACTGTTGAGGATGATGAGCATGATGACTATGAGGACAACTACGACAAGTATAAGAAAAATGACGACAATGATGAAGATGATGATGGTGATGAGCCGTAGTTGTAAAATCTGAAAAAAATTGAAAGAAAAATTGCAATTTTTTCCAAAGAAAGAGAGAGAGAGAGAGAGGAAAATCCTAGAATTTATGTAACACAAGAATTCAATAATATGTGTTTGCTGCTAGTAGAACATGAACAGAAATATTCTCATCTTGATATTCCTTTTCTAAAAACTTCTTTTGCATGAACTCACACCATTAGAAGAAGGTCTCTTCTTACGGCTTACTGTGTTGCATACCACACAGGCAAATTGTTGTTCCAAAAACTTGGGGAAAAAAAAAGAAACGAATTTTCTTTGCAAATAATATTGAACCTTTAAGAACGATTTTTCCACTTTTTTCAATTTTTTTTTGTAGCTTGTGTAGGTATTTGGTATTCACATGCAGCGAAAATGCATTTTTTAAGGCATTTAAATTCATGTTTTAACTATAAAACTGCTGTTAGCAAAAGAAAAACTTTACTTTCCAATTTATTTTTCTCTTCTCCCCCTTATTTTCTAGGGAATGAATGATTGAAAATAGCGGGATATTTAGTTAAAAGCATACTTTAAAGCGCATTACAGTTTCGGTTTTCTTATGAATTTCGTTTGTACATAAAATTAAGATTTTATATATGAGTCTTGTAAGAAATTTTATTGATTTTCTCTCTTCTTTAAATCAATTCATAAGATTTGTTGCATAATTTTATATCCCGGTTTTTTGAAGCATATTTTAGGTAAATCAATTTAAGAGAATAGAAGTAACTGGAAAATAATTTTAATTATTTGGAAGCAATATTAAGAACTGTCAAACGATTTTAGGTGCATAATAGTAATAATATAATATTTTTTTATCCCGGTTTTTTTGAAGCATATTTTTAGGCAAATTTGAAAAATTAATTTAAATATATTTAAATATTTTTATTATCTGAAAGCAATAATAAGAATCGTTAATCGATTTAAGGTGCATACTTTAAGGTGTTGAAGTTAAAAATTAATTTGGGGGCAATAAATGTGGAATTATGAATGTGTATACCCAATTCGTTTCTTCTTTGTCTTGGCTGTTTTCTTCAATTTTAGGTCTTCGTGTATGTAATAGGCACGAATGGATCCTTTTCCTCTTTGAAATAGAGTAGTAAGAACAGTAGATTAGGAATAGTTTCCTTTTGTTCCTCGTGTCTAAGGCTTCTGCAGAAATCATAATAATAATCATAATTCGCCATTATAACACTCCAGTCAAGATTACGACCTAATTTCTGGCACCACTTATGTTGTGTGTGTTAATTTTAGACTTGAGTGGTGGGACCTACAGTTTAAAGTCGATTACGAACAGACAGGTTCAAAACCATGTGTACCCATAATTCAATGTCCCATAGTGATCCAGACAACCATACTGAGTGTGCCTCTCTTTAAGCAGACTTGTCGTGTGTTGTTCATGAAGCTTTGTTTTTCGCGCCGTTTTAACTGAGGCTGAGGCCGCCATCTACCGTTGATGGAATCGACTGCTGAGAGAAAGTCGCTGAAAGAAATACAGAGGTAGTCATAAGTATTTACACAAAAGAGCATTTTTACGTTTTTCTTAAAAAAGGTCTCAGTACTTTTTACTGGAAGTAAATTTTGGAAAAAAATTTTTACTATTGCCTAGCCTGGAATGTGCAGAAGCAAATAAAATAAAATTGGAAAAAATAACGGTTCCTAGTACTAAATAAAAAACAAATAACCATATGCTTATAAGTTGTCAAAATTATTTACACACGTTTTATTCTTTTCAAAAGTATTTACACAAGTCTTAAGTCCGGTCGCAATCTTTATTTTAATTATTTTTATTTTTATTTTTACATAGTTTATTAATAAACTTAACTAGTACTTTGTAATACCGCTTTTTGAATCAATGACCGCCTGTAATCTTTCTGGAATTGAGTTAATTAAGTTTTGGGCAAATTCGGGAGTCAATTTAGACCAAATTTCACTAATTTCTTGTATAGTCTGTTCGCGTTTTCGACTTTTATCTATAGTTCTATGATATTTTATGAAAGCCCAAACCTTTTCAATAACGTTTAGATCAAGGCTCTGAGAAGGCCATGGAAGAACAGCTTGCCCTACGTTTACTAAGAATGTGGTAGGTAACCATCCTTTGTGGCAAGGGGTATTGTCGTGCTGTAAAATCCATTCACTGGTTGAAGAAAGGTTGTTTGCGAACTCAAAGACATGGTTGTTTATAATTTCGAGATAACCAGACTGCTTTAAAGTCCCTATCGGTAACAAATTGCCAAAACCGTAATATGATACTTATGACTACCTCTGTATGTTGTTTATATTTTATTTTGTTCGCGATGTCTGACCCAGGAGTTGAAACACAGGCTCTCGTCTAATAAGCCAACACACTACTTACCATAATATGGAGACTCCTTATTCATAAATTAAAGCTCAATTGTTATTCTTCGTGGTGATAAAAACTGAGATATAATTGAACTTTCCATGATATCACCGGCGTATATTGCCTTGAACCTGCAACAGTAAGAGCTTTAATAAGTTTAAGTATATTTTTCATAATGAAGAGGACAACTGTGCAATACTTTCAATAATAACAAAAAGTGTTGCATATTTTAGATCATTCAAAAATAAAATTCTTCAAATTACATACTAAATATAGGAATTATTTGGAAGAAGAAAACTGATGTGTTAACTTAACATTAAACGTTGTTCACTTTTAAATAAAAATTTATTTTTTTCCAATGAAAACTTGTTAAACTCATAAAAAATCTGTTGCCTACTTGTAGGCTTAATTCGAAAATAAACAAAAATCCTTTGTTTTACAAAATAACTTTAACACTGTAAACTACTTTCAGGCTTAAATAATAAACAGAAAGTAATAGCATTTATAGCCTACTTACAGGCTTATCTAGTGAACCACATGGATTTGCATTATTTTTCTTTCATTTGTTTGCTTTGTTAAGCAAATCTGTACAAGTTTCTGTTATGTTACCCAAGTAATTCAGGTAAATAGTAATGATATAAACTTTAGTTAACTTAGTTGTTTTTTTTTTTTTTCTTTTTTTTATATACATTTGCATATTTATTTATATTTATGTATGTATGGGTATGTATGTAAATGTATATGTTTATAGTTCATTATTATAAAATAAGTGAAGAGAATAAGAAAGGAGGGAAAAAAGAAGAACTTTTAAGTTTATAATATCCTGCTACTTAACTAGAAAAAGTTCTCCATCGCTTCACTTGTGTGGCTGAGTTTTTCCCAAGTGTTGTTTACGGTGCTTTCCCCTAAGCCACGACTGCATATTGTATTTGTGTTTGTTTTAGATATTTCCGGGCAAAATTAAAATCTTGTATACACAGTTTTTTTTTCTTTTCTTTTCAAACGAAATACACAAATCGAAAAACCCAGTTACTTGGCATAGAAAAATCCATGGGAACAAATGTGAAAGGCAGACTGCTGAACATATACACACACACAGAAGATAGAAGGGGAAATCACTTAAACTAAATCATATAAACACCACTTGAAAAGCAACTCAGGCGTAACTAAGTGCATGTGATAACGCTGGCTGCTATGTTCTGTTCTGTTCTGTTCTACTACATGCAGCTGAACACACACACACACATCTTTCTATTCCTGGAAACTTTATTCCACAACAACTGCAACAATAGCAAGAAGCAGTATTACCCTGCCACAACAACAACAACAACAGCATTTACTTTAAAAACCATACACAGCAGCAAGAGAAAAACAAAAAACCAAAAAAAAAATAATGTTGCATGTAACTAGGAGCTTTAAACAAGGTACAACTGCTTTTAAGCACATTTCCTCAAGGATTCAAATAAAATAAATATTATTTTTATACCATCACCACCACCACCACCATCAATGCTTTTAGTTGAACACACTTAAACAAACGAATGAATGAACACACATACATACAATATAAAACCAATAATAACAACCCAACGCTCTCCTTAGGTTATAATGCATTTGTTTGGGTTTGTGTGTGAGTGTTCTACATGTGCTTAAAAGGACGATTTCCAATAGTATGTTTAACGAAAATGAAGGAGGTTTCGAACATGAATAGCTGTTTCCTGTATTCCTACTTGCCTTTTAACATAAAATCTTAAATTTTTGTATTAAACAACCTTATTATAAAATTCTTTGGAGACTAGTTGTTATAGCTCATACAGCTAGGGTAGTGAAAACTCTTCGTTTTAGTAGAAATACTTTCAAACGGTTTTGTTTTTTGACTTTGAAAGAATCGCATTAATTACAAGCCAAAAATTATACACCATTTTATTTCATTGTATTAAGTTAGGTTAAGTTAGAGGACGTGTACTTGTCAATTAAGACAAGTACAGTACCCGGAACTGACGAACTGACCCATTGTACAACGTCCTTGAAGAGGGAAGGATAGTAGAGGGAATAGGATAAAAGGAGAGGATGTAGGAGAGGACGAGAATGGGAAGCGGAGGAATCACACAGGCCAGCCACAACAAAAAGGGAGAGCGCGACTACACTGATGAAGCCCTAGCACCTCTCTACCAGCCCAAACTACTAATGAATCTGTGGAGAGCTTTGATGTCGGCTCTCGACACAGAATTCAAACTCTTAAAGAAGGCCCTTCCAAGGGTCCTCAACCTCAACTTACCAAGGGCTGGGCAGTTACAGAAGAGGTGTTCGATAGTGTCCATTTCATTATATTTCGCGTATATATCTCGTAGCACGTATCGCATACCACACTCATTCCTTTAGATACCACTGTTACTTTATAACCGTCACAAAGCCTGTTGGGTAGCGTGATTTTCCCTAAAAATTCTGTGATTAACTCCGATAGCTAGGCTGCGATTAAGTCCCAAACGAAAGTAGTTTCAGCGTCCGTCATTGCGCAAGAACGATGAGAATTTTTCAGAGAATTTTCGTATCATTTAAAGGTATTTTTTACAGTAGCAAATCGTTTGAAATGGGATTGCTAAAGACATAGTCAGGTCCGGTACGGTCCTCGCAATCTTTAACATGTTACAATAAGATGTACGTGCAATACTGCTAAAATCTGCTAGACACGTAAGGATATAAAGATGAGAAACTCACTTCAATCCCTAAATCCCTAAGTGAGCAAACCGAACACAAAGAAAACTAATGGGCTCAGTTAGGAGTTCACATCAGAGATCAGCAATGAATCGCTTTATCACTACTCATAAATACTCATGAAATTTTGAGTATGAGTGATTCAACAGTATTGAAATCCAACTACTCTGATTCATTCGTACTCAGTACAACATTAATTTATAAGTACAAGTTGCAGTGAGTATGAGTACAACGTTGACATCAAACTCATACCATTCGAAATATGTTTGATTCATACGCCTACTCATTCCGATTCATAAATTTAGAATAAAATAAATGATTCGAGTAATTCAAATCATTCGTCAAAATTTATACTCTTAGTTGTTGTTGCATTTACAAAGAAAGAAGAAAGACACGTAAACAAAAAAGGCAAAGACAGCGAGGAGACCAAACGCACGATCTTCATGTGAGTATTGTAGTGTTCGTACGCGAATCATACTTATTTTGTGATTCGTGTATACGATGAGTCGTGGAGAGTACCATAAGTATTTCAAACTTTGAATATGAATAGTATGAGGTTGACATTAAAATAAGTATGAATGCGTATAAGCATCAGAAATTATAAGTATGATTCGAATCTACTCATCGTGAGGTCATCAAGCCCTCAAATCGCCTCTGAAGAATATCCAAAGTGAGATGAGCTGTGTGGCCTGTTTGAACGTCCTTTAGAAGCCACATATCCTTGGTGTCCAAATCAGATACAAGTTAGGCCAAAAGATAACGTTTATTATGGATCTTATAATACCCGTCGTTGACGGTGATGGCATTGCCAATGTTGTTTTCAAAGAAATATGAACCAATGATACCAAAGAGTGTTTTTCGGCATGCATTAGCCGCTCTTAGATCTCATGTGGCTTGGTATCGTCCCAAAATTCGAAAATTTTGTTTATTCACGTGTTCATATATCCAGAAATGGGGGCCTCAGCGCTAAAGATGATTTTTAATGAGGTCAGTTGGGTCATAGGGTCAAAGGCTATTGAACGAAAACATGATATGCTGGTCGCGCTTGTTGATTTGACAAAGCACACTGAATAAATGGGAATTAATTTAACAAGTGAAGTTACATTTACATTACAACCCTTCAGTCAGGATTACGACCTAGTTTCTCACACCACTTATGTTATGTGTGTTAATTTTGGACATGAGTGGTGGGACCTACCGCTTAAAGCCCACTCAGAACGACAAATTTTTGAGAAACTTTTCATGGCAATTTTATTTACTCTCAGAGTTTTCGCCAGAAATCTGCTGAGAGGAAGTCGCCGAAGAAATACTTTTTTTATTTTGTCTTGATGTCTTGCCTGGGGCTCGAACCCTGGCTTTACGTCTAATAAGCCAACACACTACTTACTAGGCTACGGCGACTTCAATTCACGTGTTCGTATATCCAGAAATAGGCCTCATCGGTGAAGATGATTTTTTTGATGACAATTGAGATCAGTTGGGGCATAGGGTCAGAGGCTATTCAACGAAAACATGACATGGTCTATGGTGGTCGCGCATGTTGATTTGACAAAGCCTACTAAATAAATGAAAATTAATTTAACAAGTGAGGTTTTAATTTGATTGCCATTATCATTTTAAAATTTTCTATAATTACGAATACTTGTTGCGTTAAGTATAGCCTTCTTAAAGGCTTTTAAACAAACCTTCTTTACAAATCTTAAAATCAATGCACTAACCAAGAAAGGTATAGAATTTTATTGCAGTAAATATGTGACCTTCTTATCTGCAAGCCCCCTAAAGTAGGCTACATGTTTTTTTTTATTATTTATTTTTACCAAAAAAAAGTTTATTACTTCATTTCATTTTTTGGTGTTTTCTAAATTTAAACAAGCTGTTGCTTGACAGTTACACACAAAAAAAATATTCTGTATTTTGAAATCCTTAAATGTGCTGCAATATTTTTCTTTCCATTCATAACCATACATTTAAATTTAGCCTACTTTAACAGAAACCATACGAACCACTACATTTAAGGCTTTCTTGCTTTCATGCTTGCACATATGTATGTGTGCTTGTATAAACATATTCATATAACCCACTAACATCGACGAACTTAACCACGACCAACAAACAAAAGACGATAAAGCGCTACAAATTTCTAGTCTTAATTAAAAACACAAATCCCTTCCCTCTTGTAGCTCTCGCTCATTCTCTCCGCAGGCCATAACTACATATACATTTAATGTACGGTTTCATAAATTTCTCTAAGCAAGCAGAAGGAATGTGGAATAGAACACAAGCAGTGAAAAAAAGGAACGAATAACAAATAATACGAGATAACCCTAAAAGTATGCAAAAATTCACCAAACATTCTCGATTTTTTTGGTGTTTTTTTGTTAACATTTGGGTTTTACAAGTATGTTTTGTTGAGCCCCCAAAAAAAGAAAATAGGAACGAAGGAAAGAAAGAGAGAAAAAAAGAATCAGAAAACCCAAATGAATATCTATGTATGTGTGTTCATTTTTACATCCACAATTTAAAATTTTTTATTGAGGTTGGTTAGTTTGGTTTGGAATTTTTTCATTTTGTATTTTTGGTGGCATTTTTATGTAATTTACGTTTTCATTTGTATGCATGTTCAGTGTTAAATAATAGTTTGGCAGAGAATGCCCGAAAAAAAGTTGTAAAGATAAGCAAGCGGCTTGATTTTATTCTTTGGAATTACTTACCCTCTTATTCTCTCTCACTCTCAGTGTGTATGGTAGGGGGAAAACAAAAGTCTTTTTTTTGTTTTCGTTATTATAATTGCATATGCATGTATGGCATATTTAAAGGCGCCACAATTGGGTCAACACTTTGGTTATACGCTGAAGTGCAGTAGAACACCAACTAAACCCAACATAAATTGCATGAAAACAAAAGTGAAAAGCATGTTACTGCTGCCGATGGGCGCAGGAAAATTGAAAATTAAAAGAAAAAAAACAAGCAAAAATTCTTGGACAACTTCTGGAAGTTTTGTAAAACTTATTCTGTGTCATAAAAACTGATTTAGAATCTCCACAGATAAATAGAAACTTGATAACAGTTTTTATTTCAATTTTCTGATTAGTGTGTTAGGTCCCCCTAGCTTAGACTTCAAGAATATCGAAGTGAGCAGTCTTAAACTAAACTCTCTGGGAGCAAAATAAAATTGCCACAAAAAACTTCTCAAAAATCTATCATTCATAGTCGACTTTAAACTAAGGGTCCCGCCACTCATTATTGTTTCTTTCTTATTAAAAGCAAATTCACTTCTAACAGGCCGGCTTGCGTATATAATTCGTAAGCCACCTGTTTTTTCTCCACATATGAAGTCAATAAACACCACTAGTACTCTTTAAAGAAGTCCTTTTCTTAACATTCCACCACCTTTCTGGTCACCGAATTATTTAAATTAAAAAATTTAAAGCCTATTTTTAGGTTTCACATGATAGTTATCAGGAATTATATGTATGTATCATTATCGATTAAAGAGCTCAGATACTCTTTAAAGAAATTCTTTTCCTAATTTTTCGCTACTCTTTTGGTTTCCGAATTACTTAAATTTAAAAATTTTAAAGCCTATTTTTAGGTTTCACAAGATAGTTATCAGGAATTATATGTATGTCTCATCATCTATTAAAGATCACTAGTACTCTTTAAATATTTTCCCAATTTTTCGCTACTCTTTTGGTTTTCGAATTATTTAAATTCAAAATTTTTAAAGCCTATTTTTAGGTTTCACAAGATAGTTATCAGATATCACATGTATGTCTCATTATCGATTAAAGAGCTCTAGTACTCTTTAAAGAAATTCTTTTCCTAATTTTTCGCTATTCGTTTGGTTTCCGAATTACTTAAATTCAAAAATTTTAAAGCCTATTTTTAGGTTTCACAAGATAGTTATCAGGAATTATATGTATGTCTCATTATCTATTAAATATCACTAGTACTCTTTAAATATTTTCCCAATTTTTCGCTACTCTTTTGGTTTTCGAATTATTTAAATTCAAAAGTTTTAAAGCCTATTTTTAGGTTTCACAAGATATTTATCAGGAATCATATGTATGCCTCATCATCTATTAAAGAGCACTAGTACTCCTTAAAGAAATTCGTTTTCTAATTTTTCGCTACTCTTGGTTTCCGAAAATTTTAAAGCCTATTTTTAGGTTTTATAAGATAGTTATCAGAAATCATATGTATTTATCGTCATCTATTAAAGATCACTAGTACTCTTTAAGGAAATTATTTTCCTAATTTTTCGCTACTCTTTTGGTTTCCGAATTACTTAAATTCAAAAATTTTAAAGCCTATTTTTAGGTTTCACAAGGAATTTATATTTGCTTGTTATATACTGCAATAAATATTTTGAATTTTTAAAATTTCATTTCCCTAATTATTTTTCATATCTCGTGAAAGAATATTTGTTTTTATTTCTATTCCCAAAAATTCTTTATTATTTTAATAGCCTTAAAATAGGCAAACAATTCTTTATTATGCCTCTATCATCATGTTTTATCTTAACAAAAAAAGAGAAATACCTTTTCAAAAAATGTTTGTCAGGACAATAAAGTCATTATCATAAAATAACTTTCAACTCTCACAGAACTTTACATAGGTATCCTTTTTACCATACCGGCTCTGTCGAAAAGAGGGAAAGGAAGTTTGTCTTACCATAACAAAATAGCCGAGATAACATTGAAAATAAAATTTAAACATAAATTTAATAAAATTATATCAAAGCATTTTACAAAATATAAAATAATGACACACACACATACAGAGTACAATTAAATTGCCACCTTGTTAGGGAATAGTTGCGTCAGGACAACAGACAAAGAAAGCCCAGCAGTGGTAAGGCTATAAAGTAACATAGTCAGTTAGCAGTTGGCAAAAGAGAGAGGACATAGAGAAAAGAAAATCAAAATCACACAATAACCACAAAATATTTTTTGAAAAGGAGTAGTTGTTGTTGTTGTTGTTGGTAAAGGTAACCGGCAGTAAGATAAGAAAAGGTCTCGGTCATGAAAGTCATATTTTAGCACGTAAATACCAAAGCAACTTACTACTAATGACACTACACTACAAATACAGTCACAACTGAAAGTAAAACATAACAATTATATGTTTTTAAATACAATTTTATAGCCGGACTATGAAAAGGAGGACGACATAAAACGTTTGCAAAGGACAAATAAAGAGAATTCCTTGCCATAACTCGCTTAAGAAAAGTATTTTTTTTTCCTTTTTTCTTATTTTGTTAATATTTATAGTCATTAAGTTAATGCGTTATATGTTGAGCTGTTAAATGCTTAAAATGTTGCATACTTAAGGGGAGAGGATTTTTATCATTGAAATAATTTTTTGCCTTCTTAAATATAAATAAGTGAATGTAATTATGTATAGAGGACTAGGGTAATAATAATTTTATATTCATTATTTCGTTTATAAAAAAATTATAGCATAACTTTAGGTTTGTTAAAAAAAGTAAAGCATACTTTTAGCGCTATAATAAATTTGCTTCTATTTGTAACCCAAACAAAAGACATTCGGAGATGTTATTAATTGTAGGCAAGCCAAAACTTATACTTCAGTATAGTACAACTGCGGAACAAATTTCGTATTAAAAATTTGATAAAAAAAATATGGCGAGTACTTATTATTATACAATCACAGTTAGTTTCCAATGAATTTTCTCAAAAATTCTGTAAAGTTTTGCAAAACAATTGCAATTTTTGTGCAGCTAACTATTTAAAATACTTTTCTAAATGATTTTTTTTTTTTACCCCAAAAGTTACCTAAAAGTATGCCTCATTATTTAACTGAACTAGGTAAAGTATGTTTTTGTAAAATATGTTTCTGCGAAAGACAGATACATGGAACTTTTCATAACATTTTTATATACTCTCAGAGGTTTAGCCAAAGTAATGTTGAGAGGAAGTCACGAAAAGAATTATTTTTTCATACTGTGTTATGTTCGAGATTCTGAACCGGCTCTCGTCTAATAAGGTAACACAATACCTACTCTAATGGCGACTTTAACGAGCATTATAATCTAATAATTATAAATTCGAAAGCGATTGTCAACATATTTCCGTCTTATCTAAGTTTTGCAGCCAAATGATTAAGGGTTTGTAGTCGAGTAGTTTAACCATCATATCACAAAACGATCACGTGTATCTCAAGTAATTTCTTGTGAAGTGCAACTTCTGTTCAAACATTCTTCTTAAATCAATCTTATCATTAATCGTGGACTTAAACCCAGCGTTTTTCATATTTCGTTTTTGTTCGAGATGTCTGAGCATGGGTTTAAACCAATCGCTTAATAAGCCAATACACTGCGTACTAGGTTTAGGGCGACTTCATTATCATGTGTATGAAATATGCTCAGCTGTTAGTACTGTTAAGCTATGTACAGTAATAACACTAACGATCAGTGCTTATTTGTGATTATAATGTTCCAGTCAAGGCTAAGTTCCTTTCAGGTTGATAATGGTACCCAATCGCTGATGTTTTTGCCTTTTAATTGCCATCCTTCAAATCTAGCCAGGAATTGTAATCATAGCCATTTGGGAGAAAGCGATGATTTGTATATCTTTTATCTATCCCACCACATAATTGCCTACCAAGGATATAAAGATCAGCCTATTTTAACTGTTGCATAGTTGTTTTGTAATTTTATTGCATACATAAATGTCTGGTAATACTCAAATATTTCAGCTAGACATGGTGAAAGTACTCACTATCTTACACGAAGAAAATTAAGTTGGAATATAACTTCCACAGCCTTGGGCGTGATTAAGATGACTTCCACCAAGAAAAAAAATCTTTAAAGTCTGGTTAACAGATCTTAATGTCACTCCAGAATATTGCAGGGCCCTACGTTTATGTATACATTCCTTTCCTGCCTGCCTTCCAGCTCATTAAATTTTATGAGACTTTAACTGAGTTATACGCTGTGCTTTGTTCCACTAAATAAATACAAGATTTCTTACGTGACTGGCTCTGTGTGTTAATTTTATACATGGATAGCGGGACCAACAGATTAAAGTCGACTCCTAACGACGGATTTTTGAGAAACCTTTCATGGCAATTTTATTTACTCAAAGCTTTGCAGAGAAAGTCGCCGAAGAAATATTTCCTCATTTTCGTTTTGTTGGAGATGTCTGACCTAGGGTTTGAACTGTGGCCTCACGTCCAATAAGCAAACATACGACCTACTAGACTATGGCGACTACTATGTAATGTAATGTTACAGGCATGAAATCAAAGTAAAAAAATTTTGCATATTTTCGGGCACAGAAAATATTTAAATTCCCTTTGCGGCCATTAGAATAGCAGCCCTCGTTTCTGTAACAACTTTAATTTGTCAAACATTAATTGAAATTTCAAATCTTACAAATCTATTACAAATAAAGACTTCAAAACAATACTTAAATAATGCAAATTACAGGCTATATCAAGAAACAGAAAATGAATTTATTAGGAAAGGACCTCATTTTCCTCTTAAAGCCACATATTAATTTATCAGACACCATTGACACATTATACTTTTATAGCAACTTTTAACAAAAGAAGGAAAGGAATTTAAATATTGTTGCCATTATTCAAATATTATTATTGTTCGTATTATAACTACGTACGTATTTTGCTTTTAAGCTCCTTTCTTGTTTTTTGGCAATTAAATTTTATGAATATCATAATTTCATTTAACGCTTTCCGAGCTCTGAAAAGAGAAGAAAATAACTAACACACCTACCAGCACGCTTTAAATTGGTTTGATGGAAGTGAATGAAAAGGAGAAAAACGAAAAGGAACTTGTCATTATATTTTATTACATAAAAGCCTTTTAGTAATACACAGAAATTCTTCTTGGCCTCCAACACCTGATACTAGGCCACGAAACTTGCAAGGTGGCTAAAAGCAAACAGAACAAAACAAAAAAAGACCAACATTAGTTATTGGCGTGCCTTAAGGCCATAAAAGAATCTTTATTGAAAAAACAAACTTATTTTAATAAATAAAACACCCACCAACACAAACACACTTTTTAGTGGAAATAAAAAAATTAAATAAGTATAGCATACCTAGAGGCGGGGGAGAGCTTAAAAAAAACGAAGTGAAACACATGCGTTAATGACGGTCAACTGTACAAGTAAATGAAAATGAACACAAAGGAAATTAAGCAAAGAAAAGTAGGTGAGCAAATAAGAAAGTGAATGGAGGCCAGGCCGAATAAGAGAAAAAGAGGGCAAAAGTTTTGTGTTAAACTTGGGACAGGTAATCAACATGTACATGCAACAAAAGAAAAAAAAAACAAGTTTTACTTTCGTTTCTGGTAGTTGATTTTACAGCAGCTGGTTGTTTACAAAAAAAGAAGTATATTTTTAGGCTGTGGAAAAATTTTTCACGAAAATATTAATTGTTTTAAATACATAAATTATTTTCCGACAGTAAACTTTTTAAAATCTGTAAGAATGAGTGAGTGGCACTTTCAGCTTTAAAACAGAATTTATCATATATCGAAAATTAAAGCATACTTTTAGATTAAAGTATTTAATTAGTATACAATTAAAAATTATACTATAATTACTATGTGCTAAGTAATATGGACCCTATGCTCTATGTAATGTAAGAGACTGGAATCTCCGAGTGGCACCTTCTTCTTTAAAACAAAATTTATCATATATGGAAAATTGAAGCATACTTTTAGGTTAAAATGTTTAATTAGAAATTATACTATAATTACCATGTGCTGAGTAATATGGACCTTATGCTTAGTGTAATATAATAGACTCGTATCTCTGCTGGGAATCGAACCCATGACCCTCACGCTAATAGTCTAGTACACCACCTACTAGACTACACGGTTACTGTTAGATAAAGTTAGGAAAAAAAATTAAAATGGTTTAAATCTGTAATAAAAACAATATTTCCATTGGCAGTACAATTTAAATGTGCGAGATTTTTAGCCTAATATTAATTTTTTTTAGTCTTCCTTGGAAAAAAATTAATAATTTCGCATAGCCTTCACCAATTCGCAAAAGATATACAGGAAGTATCATGGATGTATATGAAGGACAAAATTTGTTTTAATATTCATAATAACCATAAGGACCTTCTAGCTATACATGGTCCTAGGGTGTAAATCCTATCATCGACTTCTTCGATAAAGAAGGCAGCTCTGCAGATACATTCTGTCATTGCGCGCCACATGGGGACCAACCGGAATTTAACGGAGACATGTCTGGTTTGTCTCACTGTTTTATTTCTTTCCCTTCTATTTAGTTCCCCATGTTACAATGACATACGTACGCCGTTTAAAAGAATACACCACCTACATGCTGATCGCATAATGAGAGAAAAAATTGATGATCGTTAGCCAAGATCTTTTCCAACTTTCTGTCAACATAGAGGAGCCGATACTAAAGAACTGCTTTATTTTGAACCCCAGAACGAATCAAATGAATAAAAACAGTTTTGAATCGAGGCCATTTGCAGTCAAGTGGTAGTCTGACAGCATTGAATCAGGCCTACGTGGCGGACTAGGAAAGATATTCTAATAAATGTTTCAAAATGTTTGGGATTGTTTTCAATTGGCATTGGCACATCTGGTCACAAATTACAGGTGTCTTTCGATTCGAAATGAATTATGGCGGGATAATTTCATCTGGGGTTGTTGGGCCGTATTTAATAGCACAGCGTAAGGGCATTCTGATGAGAGTATTCTGCTTTAATGGAGACAAATGTTAAACGAATGCGGCTATTTACTTACACACCAGTTTTTCACACCAACTACTCAATTTGGCTTCGACGAGGTCGTCCTCTTCTCCGTCTTCCAAAAATCTCTGCAGCAAATACACGTCTCACCGGGACATCCCTTTCCATCCGAAGCAAATGCGACTAATTCTAGATTAAATGCAGACACTTATTCTACATAGTTATTCAACAATTCTTTCCTCAAAGGGATCAATTGTGTTCAATACAGGTCTTCTTGAACAATGTTGATGCCACATAATACTTGCATACATTTGACGTCAACAATTTGCGCCTTTTGCGGGTTGCATGTTCTGGGATTGTTCATCCAGTAACTATTCGAAAGTGTCCTGTTATAATGATCAGTCTAAGCACTGGGGAAAGAGAAGCTTTATTCCCCTATTAAATTATTTCTTCAGAAGGAACTCTGAGCCACTTGGAAGGCCAGCTAGGACTTAATGCTTAATACGGTATTCAGAAATGCACCTTTACTGCTTAAATCGCAATAAACGCCAATATTGAGCTCAATACTTCAAATAAAGTTTCAAATAATTATTGCGCAATAAATACGCATATTGTTATAGTATTGAGTAAAACTTAAAATGCAGCACTGTCATAAGTATGCTCAGTGAGCATATTACAATTATCTGAACACTTTCTGCTGATACTTAATAGCTCAAAAGCCAAAACGACAAACAAAAAAACAACAAAACAAAATAAAAACAATGTTGTTGAAACAACCAGCTGTTTTGTATACCAGCTGTCAAATGAATATTGAATAGGCAGCTGAACTCCGTACATTATTTTGTCTGAACACTTAAAATACTGTACTCAATAAACCGAATATTGACCCAATAAAAGTGCATATCTGAACATAGTATAAGGTTCCTTTCAACCATGAAATTCATGTGCTCCGGCTGCACATATTTCCGAAACTTTAATCAAATTTTCCTGCAAATGATGCCATGTTTACACAAAATTCCTCAGCTCTACTCTATTCCTTTCAATGGCTAAGTGAGTGAGTGACTATATGACAGACGTTTAGCCGCTAAAGTGCCATAACAGTTATTAACCACACGTGACATGTGCAAAAGATAATCCATCTGTTGTCAGTCCCGTATTTAGAGAAAAAAAGTGGGTAAAATAAAAGGGTTTAACAGGTGATTGTCCAGCAAAAAAGCACGGGGCAAATAAACAGCTCACCGGCAACACAAGGCCAATCGAAAAAGTTAAACCTTTTCAAAGTGATAATTAGAAAAATTAATAATTATTTAATGCCATTCTCTAAACTGAATGAAATACTTTTTAGAGAAACCGTAGCAGCCACACCTTTAAGTTGCATGGTTCCCATATGCCATATGCCGTATGCCACACATAAGCTGGTCTCATTAAAATTAATTAAATTTCTTCTTTGCTTCCCACAAAAGAAAAAGGAGAGAAAAAAATTAAAAGGAATATTAAAAAAAAATGGTAGAGTAGTGAAGAGTCACTTAAATGATGGCTTTTTTCTAAGTTTAATTATTAAACAACATGTGGGTGTTTCTTTTAGTCTTCAAACGGTTTGGTTTTTTGGTTCATAATTCATTTGGTAGCAAAGCCTTACAAGGAACAGGACTTAATGATACACCGTAAACTTCAAATCATTTTTTAAGTGAAATTTTCAATTAAAAATTAAAGTGTTCTAAAAATAATCCTAAGGGAATGCATGTTAAAAACCATAATAACATGCTAGTTTATTAAAGGCAAACAGTTTTATAAATTCTTGATCGTTTAGAAGTTCAACAAATTATTTATTCAACCTCTCTTTTTATACACTCAACTTTTTCAATCAATCCAATATACTGAAGAATTGAGTCAGCGCAGTTTTTCACCATTCCATGTTGTCTGAACGGAGAAGTTTTCCACACGTTCAATAAGTATTCGAGTGTGACACTAGTTATCTCCCGCTAATTGCCATTAAGTGCCCGAAAAAAAACTTATTCGAAAATTAAATTTACTGGCCACTCATGGTAATTAATGTGGCTTTCAATGAATTGATTGACTTCCATTGGAAAAGTTTTAGCCAGTTTTACCACATCATTAGCACTGTCTGCATGTCTGAAAGGGATAAAAGAGATAGCCTTTATGATATTATTCCATGCCTGACGGTTATGCACTTTCTTTGTCAATGCCCATCTCTTGCGAGGAGCAGATATATGTTATTTGCCTCCCCATTCCTTGTCAGCTTAACGGAGTTATCATCCATTGATGTCAAGGACATCGCTTTGCTCCGCTGGTTTTCCAGCGTAGGGCAGTCGTACTGGTGCTCGTGGCGAGTTTGATGGAATTCGGTCAGTACTGGGACTGCTCTTGCCTGTGGTGTTACAACGGGCCGGTATCGTGCTCCAGTGAGCCTTGTAATCAAAGCTTCCACTTCGACCTAACTGCTCAGCATTTACTATATGGACTGCCAAGTATAGCATGCATTGTAATTTATAAAGACCTTAAAGGTATGCAAACAATAATGATCTTTAAAACCCTAAAAGTATGCAAGTAATTTTGTTAAAAAATAATACCTTCTATTCAGGATTACAGCCTAGCCACCATTCATGATGTGTAATGTGTTATGCTTTGCATTCGTAAAGTGATAGAATCTATACTTTCACATCGACTACGTTCGATAGATATGAGAAATTTTTCATGGCAACTATTAGTTCGTAGAGTTTTTATCATAAGGCTCGGTTTTTTTAAAGATTTCTGAGCTGACCACTGAAATTCATCGACCACAGCATTCGATTATTACCCTCATATACATAAAAATTCATACAAATATTTTTTCATTCTTCAGGCCTCTTCTAAATGCTTTGAAAAAAGTTAAACGTGTTTCTTTACCTAAAATTATGCTCCAATTTCCTAACCCATATGAAAATAATTAAATTTCATTAGCTTTAGTTTGTTAATAGTTTCTAGATAGTCTGTTTACCTCAGGTGTTAAATTTTCTTAAATGTAATCCTTAATGTAGGCAATACATATGGCAAGTAAATACATATGTATGCATATTGACACAATTTAAATTTATTATGTGGAATATTTGCTTAATAAATAAATTCCAAGTAAATCTTTTTTGATTGTTTAAATATGATTGTTATCAACTTAAGAATTAACATACAATTTTATTATTTTCCTGAAAGTATGCCATAGAATTTATAATTGAAAATGTTGCTTTAAAAATAATAAATTCCCCCAAAAGTATGCAATATTTTTAAAAATAAATAATTAATACATGCAATTATGCAGATATTGAAGAAAAAAAATTAAATTTAGTAACAATAAATAGTTGGGCTTTGTGCCACTACAAGATAGGTTTTCAGTGCCCATCTTATACCTAGCTTTTATGTACTAGTTTAACTCGATATGAACTGTAGCGCACTATTGTTCTGACCATTGTATTATTATAGATCCTGTGCTTAACCCCTATATGACATTCTCTGGATTTCTCTGCAAATTTTTATACCATTATAGCTTGGCTGGCCTTTCACAAAATTTGTGAATGTTTATGTGGCTATCGATGTTAATTTACTATCCAATAATTTACCTTCCGTTTCCTTGCATTATCTGAAGATTTTTATAAAAAAAAAAAAAAATTTAATAAAAATCTATTTTAAAATGATGTACCTAAAAGTATGCCATATTTTTATAATTTTAAATAAGAAAACTAATTTAATGCAATAGTGACACTCCGAACATTGAAGATCTGTATAACAATTTTTTAAACAAAATGCTATTTTAAAATGATTTCTTACCTAAAAGTATGCCATACTTTTTTATAATTTTTAAAAAGAAAACTAATTTAATGCAATAGTGACACTCCGAACATTAAAACATTATTTTTCTTTTCTTTATCAGTGTTCCTTTTCTTTGTTTTTCCCCCAGATTTAATTTGTTTTCTTTATTTTTCAATAAATCCCAGTTTTTCTTTTCTTTCCTTTCGCTCTTTCACTGCCTGGCATTAATTTTAAATTCTAGTTCTCATTCTTGTTTTGCTTATGGCTGCCGTGTCCACTAGTGTTGTCGAGATGACAATTACAAGACGATGATGAAGTATAAAATATCTTTAGAAAATCAAAGCTCTCTGAGAAAAAATCAGGAGAAAATAGGAAAAAAAAAAGAAAGCAAAATAGTTGTTTGGCATCCAGTAGTCAACAGTCGTCACAGAGGCTCTCTCTGAATGCATACTTTGACAATGACTAAAAAGAAAAACTAACATCCATTGTGTATACATACATACATACATACATACATAGCTACCAGTGTTAGTTGTTTGTTATTTTTCTTTTGCTGATGCTGCTGCTGTTGTTCTACTGGTACTTGTTTTTCTGTCTTCCTTAAGCAGGTCCATGTCATTTTTTTCCTTCCATTCTCCTAAGCGAATCAAAACTTATATGAGCCACCATTGCAGCACTTCACCATATCTATGGCCAGCAATAAAAACGAACACAGTAAAGAAGAGGGAGACATGGAAAGTAACAAGAGTTATGGAAAAATTCTTACGATATTCTCCTGTTATTTTTATCGTTTTTTTCCTTTCTTTTTCTCTGCTTCTTTCCAGAGACATTTTGTAAGTCTTTGAGAATTACAGTGGTTTCTCTTTCTCCCATCTCTGTTGATAGTTTTTTTTTCTTCTCTGGCTTGATTTCTTTTTGCTCGTTTTGCTTGGGATATCCTGTTAAAAAGAATTTGCATTTTGTTTTGTGGGACACTAATACATGCGCACAAATATATTAGAAACACAAACACAGATTTGTTTCTTCTCTCTACCTCTCTTCTGTTGTCTTAATTTTTTCTATTTTTTTTTTCTTTTTATGATCACAAATTGCATTTCTTTATGCAATTTTATGTTTGTATTGTTCGTGTTGTGACATTCTTTTTTCTTCTTCATGGAAATATTTTTTTATTCCACAAAAACAAGAGAGACAATAAGCATATCAAGAATTCTATAAAAACAATAAAAAAAAATCATTTTAAAAAATTTTATGAATTTGAAATGAAAATTTAAAAATTTTATCACGGTGCCTTAAGAGTTATGGAAAGTATTGATAAGAGATTATCTTTCACTAATTAAGGTGAGGATATAGCGGATAACCTTGCAAAATTAAACCAAATCAAAGCTTTATTTGATGTGATATCTCAACATCATTTAAGTTGTCAAACCAGGAGCTACTGGTTCTCCCTATTTAGCATAAAAAGCGAATTCTTAGCACAAGTCAAGTACAAATTTCCAACAATAGAAGCCGCTTCTTCTGTGCATGTATTGCAACAAGAAATCAAATAAACATTCGTAGTTAATTTATATACTTGAAGTGAAATGTTTTAAGTATACTTTTTGTTCTACAAAGTACCTCAGTATTGTAAACATCGGTGTACAGAAGTACTAAAATATTGTGATCAGATTATATATTGTACTGTCCTAAATTTATATAGGCTTTCTCTATAATTTCTCCTCAGACCTCTGTCATCAGGATTCTCTTCGGTGCATTTCTTTTGAAATGCATTAACAACGTATTGGGTCTAAATACGTAACACAATCTACTTATTAGAACTAAGACAATCGCTACTCTTAGTGAGTTGAGTCATTCAATTTTAAATCTGCATGAAATTGTCTGGAAGCTTGTCTCTTAAAATTTATACTCAGAGTACACTTTTTTAGAATATGGTTTACCTCGAGTCCTAGTATAAATTCTGTGCCAATAATATGTACCCATATCAAGTGCCATGTCAATGCACAATGACGAGACATAAGAGGGGTACCACATAAAGTTTAATGGGAATATAATAGATTGTATGGTCGCAGTACTAAGGCATCTCTTTACCATTATCGTTAGTTATCCTTCACGCATTACGCAACCACAAAAAAATATTCTTGAATTGAAGCTTGGAATCAAGATAATATTGAGCGGTACCTACAGATTAACGTTGACTCTGATTACGGATTTGGGAAACTTTTCATGATGCTCTCAGAGAAGACTTCTGAAAAGAAGTAATAATTTTATATCGTGATGTCTGATCAGAGGTTTGAACCCCGAATTATTGTCTACCAAGCCGACACTACCTTCTACTACCACCAATTTATGTTTATCCCGGCCACCGATATAATTGCCAGATCTTAACTTGAAAAACATTTGGTCATGTGCCAACGGGTACTGAAATGTGCAGATACTAATGCTCTCACAACTATAAATCATGTTACGCCCTTTATATCAACATAAGAAGACTAAAAATTATTGCGAAAATGGAATCAAAATATAAGCAATAATATAAACAATAGCAAATAAACATGAAGGTTCTAGAAGTTACCAAAGAAATAGTGCAGCAGCAACAGTAGTTTGTTAATTGTAGCAAAAAGTGCACCATGTGTTATACGTAATTGGTCATTACAACCCTTCAGTCAGGATTACGACCTAGTTTCTCGCACCACTTATGTTGTGTGTGTTAATTTTATACATGAGTGGCGGGACCTACAGTTTGAAGTCTACTCCGAACGACAGATTTTTGAGAAACATTTCATGGAAATTTTATTTACTCTCAGAGTTTTTACCAGAAATCTGCTGAGAGGAAGTCGTCGATGAAATACTTTTTGTATTTTATTTTGATGTCTGGCATGGGGCTCGAACCCTGGCTTTTCGTCTAATAAGCCAACACACTACCTACTAGACCACGGCGACCCACACCATGTGTTATACACTGTAAAATTTGATCTTTGTATTAAAAGGTTCGTGTTATAAAATTGTTCATACAATGTATTCATTTGTAGTGTAAAAAATTCTTTTTATTCTGCTTTGAAAATGAAGTTCGCGAATTAGTAGGAGAAACTGGTTTATTACAGTATAAACGGAAAAATATTTTGACCGATTATGTGGACAGCTTGCCAACGCTTAGTGGTTAATTAGGAATTGAAATACTCAAAAGTCATGATAGAGTCTATATAAAAAAAAAAACATTTTTAAAATGTATTGAAATATTGATTGGTCCACATAGGGCAGCTCAAGAGAGCAACTGCTTCTTATGTATGAAGAAGGAAGCTTAATAGTGAGATGTCAATGACGAAAATGGTGTGAAAAGATAGGCTATGGTAGCTTCATATGTTATATATTAAATAATATTCATTGGGACATGAAGCCTAACCTTAAAAAAAACAGGAAATTTGTTTTTGTTTTTATGACTTATTTTTTAATTAATTTTTAAAAGCTTCAACAAAATAAGCCTTTTTAATAAAGTATCATATTTTTTAATTACTTACTTTTTTAATTGTTTGTTACTTTTTCAAAGTATACTTTTAGGCACACCATGTAATAAACTAATTTATTTTCTTTCCGTTGTTTCTCTTTTCTACCCCTTTCCATTGTTTTTGTTATATTTTTATTATTGTATTTATTAAAAACATTTAACTTTATGTGCATTTTATGTTAAAGAAATTAAAAATTAAAAACAAAACAAAGAAAAAAGAAAAATCGTTCTCCTTACTTTGACTTTTAATGTGCGTTGAAGAGTAAAAACAAAAAAGAGAACACAACAGGACGCTAATAATAAAACGTAAATAAAATCTATGCGTAGAACAAAAAGTGGGAAAATTTTAATAAGTTCATAAAAGAATTAATAAAAAAACAACAACAAAAGGGGAAATAATGTTATTTTATTCAGAAGATAAAAAAAGGAAGGAAAAACAAGGAAAAAAATAAGAAAGAATGCCAAGTGGAAAATATGAACTTCTTAAAGGAAAGCCACTTCAAACTGCAGGCAAAGTCTTGCGTACTAAAGGGTTAGCCATTAAGCTTCTTTTAGTATTATTTTATTTTTATTACCACCTTGACGAGTAAGGGTAATAAAAAAATATATTTTTTCTTTTTTTTCTGAGCATATTTTTTCCACATTTTTTATTTTGCGTGTCAAAAGTGCTCTCAAGTTATTAAAAGTAACCTACATAACTTGCTCTTGTTTCTTTGTAAGATTTTCTTTCTCTTTCTTTCTTTCTCTCGTGTTGCTTGCATTTTAAAGTATGCTTTAAGGCTGGTGAGACTGAAAAATTCATATTTATTTTCATAACAAAAAAATCACATTTTTTCCTTAAGTTTTTGGGTCTTAAAGTCTAAAAGTCCATTTACTAGCTTTTTTTCCTATAAGATTTCAAAAATAAAAAAGAAATAAAAAAATTTTTGTAATGCTTACGTTTTCATTATTTTTCATGTTCATGTTCATTTTAAGCTTTTTTTCTATACTTTTTCTTTCTACCATTTTTTTGAATAATTTTATGAAAAATTTTTCTCCTCCTAATTTTTTTTGGCTTACTTGCCTATATGTATGCCATAAAAATGAAATATAGGCCATATGAAAGGCAATAGTAACGAACTATTATTACTTTTTACTACTGTTTGAATTCCTTCTATTTTTCTTCTATTTTGTCTCTTATTTATCCGAGCTTATGAATAAAAAAAGAAATATTCTTTTAAGCATGTAAAAAGGGTTTTTATTCCGCCTGGTTTATGACCCAATGTGTGTAATGCAATATGTCCAACAAGTCATCTCAATTTATTAGGGAGGCTAATAAAACATCTAAACTGTTAGCAGCCAGTGCAAAACGGACATATAAGACATTTCCTAATGTTATACATCATAGTTTATTACGCTTGTTTTTTTTTTATCAAATTAGTCAGTACAGCTTGTAATGAATGTGCTCATAAATCTATAAGGCCAGAAAATATTAAAAATCCAAGTACTTTTATCTAAAAAGCTATTTTTAAAATAATCTAATTATGTGCGTTGTCAAAATAGCCCACATTTTATTAAATTGGTCATTACAAGGCTTCAGTCAGGATAACAACCTAGCTTAACTTTGTCCATAAGTGGTAGGATGTACAGTTTAAAGTCGACTACAAACAACAGATTTTTGAGAAACTTTTCAGAACTTTTGAAATTCGTCGAAGACTATTTCATGTTTCGTCTTGTTCGACATGTCTAGGATTGATCCTCGGCCTCATGTGTAATAAATCGAAAAACTACCTACTATACCACTTCGATACGGGCCACATTTTAGAAAGAATTACTTAATGTCTTAACGGAATTTTCTTTTAGATTCACAAGCTTTTGACGGACATGAAATCTATCGTTAGATTGATTAAAGTTATAGACTGGTTTGTTCCTAGAAGGGTCGTACTGTAAAGCGAAGCCATTGATTGTTGGCCCCGCACACATTAGACTGCTCTCCGCTAGTTAGTTTCACTGAATATTGACCAGGGCAGTACAAACAACTGAAATAAATTTGCGATGTGGTGTTGAGAGATTGTGTGGAGTTTTCCGTTCTCTTACGCGATAATATTTATTTATTTATTACAATACAATTTTACAAATTATATTCTAATTATATACGAGCGAAGTAATTTGACTATGTGCTCGGTGTAGTGTCACAGACCAGAGTCTCTGGTGGGAATCGAACCCACGACCCTCACGCTAATAGTCTAGCACACTTCCCACTAGACTACCAGGGCACCCTTACGCGATAAACTGTTTTTTGAAAATTTTATGCGAAAATTAATTTTTTTTCGTAATCTCAGGTAATACTGAGCTCCACGGTCTATCGCTTGAATCTCGATCTTTTCCCTCTCTGCCGTTAGATGAATTTCTCTCTGTCTCACGCAAAGATGCAATTTATTCTACTTAATTTGTGTTCTCTCTCGCGCGAGAAAGCGATTTTTCGCCTAAATACGCTATAACACGAATATTTGGCTTCCTGTTTAGCCTATTTCAATTCGAAACATTTCTTAGTATTATTTTTTTAGGATGGATTTCAAAAATTGTTTAAAAAATCTAAAATGGGAACAAATTTTTTATAAGGAGAGTTTGGAGAAAGAGAGATGGAGAGCGCACACAGCTAGGTGGCAATTACTTGATAATTCGATTTTTCGCATTCTCCAGTTGTAACGCGATTTTTTCTCTCCTTCGTTCGTTAGAAGATTTGTTTGCTCTTACAGTAAAATATTGGCTTTTTCACTCTCTCATAATTAAGCAGTTTCTTTGCCTCCCTTTTGCCATATCGCGATTTCTTTGCTTACCAGTGCGATTAGGCGATTTTTTCGTGCGATACGAATATTTTTTAGACCTCTTCGTTTATAAATCGATTCCTTCAGCTTTCCCGCTGATTTGGAAAATTTTTTGTGCGATATTGAGTATATTTTCTAGCGTATCCGTTAATAACTCAGTTATTTCAGCTCTCTCGCTTAATTAGACGATTTTTTCGCCCATACTCTTGTCTGATTAGACGGTTTTCTTTGAATGTAAAATGGTTAAGAAAATAGGTTTTCCTATGTGGCATGATTATAGTATTCTGCAAGCCCAAGTATTTGCGATTGTCAAAATCATAAGATGGGTCAATAAGTCCGGAACTTATTGAATATTTAAAACTATTAGCTTTATTTTTCATCTATGTCAAGAAAACTTCTTTAAAAAAAAATTCTTTCCTTCACTTGCATCTGGTATCTGTACCTGACAATATACAAAAATTTCTCCCCAGGAAACCCAATAGTTTCTATAGAATCCTGTAAGACACTAGATTTCAATCAAAACTTATGTCCTTTTAGAAAAATTTTACAGAATATATTGTCTAACATAACAAATTGTTGCTTTGTCCTTTGCACTGCCGTAAGCCAATATGATTGAATATCAAAAGAAAACTTTTATAATTTTTCTTCAGTTTTACATGTCATAACTCATGTTTTCTTATGGCTGCTTAGAAGGCAAATAAAATGTGAAATTTGTCTACACAGGATTCCTATAAATGTTTTATGTTCATGCATTTGTATTCGTTTAACATGCTTACATACATATGTACATACATATGTAAACAAAGAATATTTTCGATGAATTCAAGAATCCATAAGAAGTGTTTCTAATAAATTTCTTTATGAAGTACTGAGAAGTTTGCAGAAAAGATTTTTAAAGAAATTTTCAAAAGAGATTATGTTCTCTCCTTTGAAACAGAATGCTTTCGTATTTTGACTTTTACAGCTTTAAAGAATTTTTACTTTTACATTTATAAACATATTTTTTAAAAGTCGAGAAAAAAAGTTCTTCAGACTAATACATCACAACTAGAAGAAATGGCCCATTTTCCCATTCGAAGTTACTGGGGGTGTTGTTTACGCCAAATTTTCCCGTAAGGTTCAAGTGTATTGTTACATTTCCCTCTCTGATAGAAAATTAGAGGTTACGTACTTCCGCCTCTTCTTGTCCTGATTATACATTTCTCCCTTTATTGCGACCCTTTCAAAATAACCTGACCTCTACATGAAACACTCTGCAAAGTTCAGGCAGCCAATATTTAAGCTAATTTCAGAAACCTGGATAAAAATAGCACAGACTACACTATTCAGCAATTTTAAGTCATCGGTATAAGTCTCAAGATCTTCGGAAGTTCCTGGTTGAAATTCTAAAATCAAATGTCCTATATAAGAAGTTATATAGAGGCATATAATCGACATAATTTTGTATGCCTCTTTCCGGAACGGCGGTATTTCCATAGTCTAAATTGGACTAACTACATTAAACCATATTGCTACTATCTCAGCCCTCTTGCTCAGTAGAAGCTCAGAAAGGAGCCAGCTGAGTTTAGTTTTAGCTGATAATGCATTAGGGTGAGTGGAAAGAGGAACAAGAAGACTGTGTGCCTGCGTACGCTATCCACCAGGAGAAAATGACGGTATTTGCACACCGTCCACTAAATCTTAATACACCAAAGTAGTTACACCACGGCCCGATAGAGTCAGTGTATGATGGTGTGCCTAAGCCCCCAGCGTAGAGCGCTATAGTTGCCTTCCGTATCCTCTTAATTATGTTATACTTCCATGAGAGTTTAGGACCTAAAGAACCCTCTGATACTTGATCCTCTTGAACCGGTTAAATCCCATAAAATATATGCATTATAGTACTCTTTTGCTACTTGCATATCACTTTTATACTACTTTTATAGTACCACTTTTCTTATACTACACTTGTAAAGTTATAAAGTAGTATCACTCATATACTATTCTCACACTATTCTTATACTACTCTAATGGTTTTCTTATACTACTCTACTACTCACTCTTACACTAGTTTTATACCACTCTTAGATTACTCTGATACTACTCATACTATTCTTCTACTGCTCTTATATTGTTTTTATACCAATGTAATACTATTCTTATATGACATTATATCACTTACACTATTTTTATACTTCTCTTAGATTACTCTGATACTACTCATACTATTCTTCTACTACTCTTATATTACTCTTATATTACTCTAATACTATTCTTATACTACATTTATACCACGTTATATCACTCTTATACTACTATTATTCTACTCTTATATGACTCTAATGCCACTCCAATACTATTCTTATACTACACCTATACTACGTTATATAACTATTATATTATTCTTATATTGCTCTCATACTATTCTTCTACTACTCTTACACTACTCTAATACTAGTCGTATACTATATTTATACTACGTTATATCACTCTTATACTACTCTTATTCTACTTTTATATTACTCTAATAACACTCTAATACTTTTCTTATGCTACATTTATACTACGTTATATCACTCTTATACTGTTCTTACACTTGTATAAAAAAGACTGATATTTATGAAATCTGAAATAATATTTATAAAATATTAATGTTTCGCGACTTCAACTGGTACACTAACTAGCTTTCCATACTTTTCTTTGCCATACCTGCTTATGCCAAATGCCCTTCTTGAAATTTAAGAATTTCTATCAAAAATTAAATATTTTTTTAAAATAATCCTCATATTTTACGATAACAAACGTTTGTATTTGCAATTTTAAAGATATTTCCTCTTAAATTTGATTTATTTATGCAACTGAGAGCCAGTCTAGTAAGTAAGGCGGGGGGAGATTGTGTCAATGTTTGCATTTTCTTACCTAACAAATCTGTAAATGCCACACAACCATAAGAAAAATTTTAAATCCTTCTTCGTTTTTGTATTTTTGTTTATAAAAAAAAATTACTCTTGCTTTATGGCAATTTTTAAAGCGTAGCATCTAAAGTGAACTACAGAAAGAACTATAAAAACTTGAAGTTGGATAACATGGAAAATATGTATTTTTTTAGTTTTCGTTTTGCATATGGGAGCATGTTGCATAGGGCAAATGCACGTGCGTGCATGTTTTTGCTATAAAGTTTTAACACTTGCTTTTTTGGTTGTATAATTTTGTATAACAAACAATTCTTGTTGTTGTTATTGTTGTAATTGTTAGTTTAATTCTCATATTTTTCTTTTTTGTTTTGTTAGCATTTCCTTAACGTAAAAGTCTAGATATCGTGGGAAGAAACGAGGTAAAGAGGAAAAATTTTAGGAAAACTTGCAATTGCAACATTTTTTTTTTTTTCTTGAAAAAACTTTTGCATATTTCTTGGCATTTTCTCTCTATTGTTCTTCAGTTTCAATGCCTCTCAGTTTCCCCTGTTTTCCTCTCTCACTCTGTTTATCTCTCTCTTTCTGCTACTCCTTCTCTCGCTTTACTCTAAAAGAACCTTTAAAACAGTCTTAAGCACAGACTGTTATACAAGAATTTAAGAATTTGTGGCGACTGTTCTTCTCTCTCCATCACCATTCTATCACTTTTTTTCATACATTGGGAGACAAATGTAGCCCACCCATTAACATTTTTGACTAAACGCTAATTTGGTTATCCATCTTCTTTGGCCCTAGCTGTCTCGGAGCTCTAAATCAATCGCCATCTAGATATAGCATTCCTAAGATAAAGTCGAATTATGACCGATTGAGTTCCATTTCTTCGTAATTCAGTGCCAAATTCGTATTTTATCCATTATTTTCCAGAGGTTTTTTTTCTTCCTGCATAATTCTAGGATATATAAGCGTAGATTTTGTATTGTAGGAGAGAAGCTGAAGTTAGTTTAAGAACGCATTTGAGATGATAAACTCCTACTCTTAAGAAGTTTGTAAGATTTTCGCAAGAGCCGCCGGTTACGTGCACTCTGCTCCTTAGATAGGAACGCAGATTGAACATCTAGGTGTTCCACTATGAACTTATAACCCCTTAGTCTGGATTACAACCTAGCTTTTTACGCCACCCTGTTGCGTGTGTTAATTTAATTCATGAGTGGTGCGATCTACAATTAAACGCCGACTTCGGACGACAGATTTGAGGAAATTTTCTTGACAATTTCCTTTTTTCGAGATGCCAGAATTGAGGTTTGAACGCAGGTGCTCTTCTAAGTCATTCCTAGGAAATGGCGATTAGGAATACAAAACATTAACCTGTATAAGGCAGCGCTTTTTGGTGCATTAAAAACCAGGCTACGGAAGTAGGCAGGAACATCACATAGATAGGATACATTGGGAAATTGTAATACTATATACTCCTGGATGATTGAAGGAAAACCATGAAAAGATTAAGCCAGGGCATCTTACTGAGAGTGCATATACTAATGAACGTACATCTGAATCGTATACGCCCCGCATATGGTGAAGGCATCGAAACTTTGGAATTGAGCTCGAGCTCATAATTTTATACCAGACATACGAACTTACAACCACTTAGTCAGGATTACAACCTATCTTTTTGCGCCACCCATGTTGCGTGTGTTAACTGCATCCATGAGTAGTGTGACCTACAATTTAAGGTCGACTCTGAACGACAGATTTTGGAGAAACCTTTCATGGAAATTTTATTATTTACTCAGATTTTTTTGACATAACTTATCTCAAAAGGATTGGAAGGTTTGTACAAGGAGCAGGCTGTCTATATAGAATATGTTTGGTGACCCTTAATGGTGAGCACAGAATAAACTAACTCGATGGCTTAGATGTATATCGATAGGCATGAAACCCTGTTGTTGGTTTTCTCCGCTTCAACGGATCCTACATAATTTATAGCTTTTGATAGAGAAAAAAAACACATTTAAAATTATCACCGAACATACGTTTACATATTTTTGTCTTGCATTGTATTTTATAGTTTGGGCTCCTTAATTTTTATATTCTCTATATGTATGTACATATGTATGTACATTATGTCTGTCTGAGTGTAATATTCAAAAATATAAAATATTCCACAGAATCTTTAAGATTCTGGCTTCAATATTTACATACTTGTGGCTGTGTAAGTAATTGTGTGTAAATGTGTTAGTAAATGTATGTATGTGTGTGTGGTTTTTAGTGCTTCTTAACATTTTTCTTTTTTCACGAAATTCATGTAGAATTTATATTCACCAAATCATTAAAGTCTTATACTTGAATGATTTCTCTAAAGATAACATACATACTTACACACACACATACACACACACATCTTTAGTATTTTATTTTCCTTTTTGATTTTGGCTGCACTACAGCAATATTTTTATTCCTCAAGATTTTTCAAGAATTTTTTTGTGTTGATTTTTTCTTTACAAAATATTTTTTATTTCGTTGTCTTTTGTTTTATTTTCCTTTTTTCTCTCTCTTTCTCTGCATATTTGTCATAAATCCTAGTAAATGAGGCGTGTCGAATATGAATAAAAATGGTTGGTAGACTAAAGGACCTGCAATCTGTTCAGAGTTTCAAACGATTACTTCAATATCAGGTTATCCATGTAGTGGACTCAGAACTGAAAGTATGGCAGGGTTGTCAGCTGTTAAATACCTTTCGTTGAAAGTGTTGTCTATTGAGTTAAAGGATGGCATTTACGAATACGGGTTGTTTAACAATTTAAGAACACATGCAAATGTTAAAAAGTTACTACAAAAGTGGCACTACAGCAGTGGCCAATTTTTGAATATTATGGGGAAATTATGTTCACTATTTAGTTGCCGTAGTCTAGTAGGTAGTGTGGTGGAGGGCCTGGTTCAAACACCCGGTCAGATATCTCCAACTAAACCTAATTGGAAAAAATATTTCTTCGGTGGCTCTGATAACCTAATAGTGGTTGTGGAAAAATTATTTCCTGCGTAAAACATGAGTTTTGTATGAGTGTTATGTCAAAAGGTATCATTGAGCCGTATTATATTGGCAACTGGGAAAATACCTTACCACGACTTTCGAAAAAATTGTAACGGCGAGGAAGAAGGAGAGACCCCAAAACAGTATCCAGTGCTTCTGGACGAAAGAAAAATAATTATTGAGCAACAGAACGTGTCTTGATTAAAATAAAATTCAAATCTCCTTTCATTATCGGAGTGATTGGGAGATGCCAGCTAGGGATGGGAGCTTATAGACTCCAAGTAAGTTATGTCCATTAACGTATAAGGTTGTTAATTAAACCTAACTTTATCGTAAACCCTAAGTTATTGCAGATTTCCAAAATACTGGGTATATCGTACACTTCCCAATCCAGTTTTATAAAATACCACTTCACTGCAAAAATTTCACAGCAAAAGGAATATGACAATATTAACGTGCGTGGGATTTTTAGAAACAGCCTCCTTCATTGCATCGCTATCAAGCCTGGATATTAGTGGTTTACTCCACACTTTGCTAAGCCAAAGATTTCACATTGAAAGTCGGACACCGTATACAATCTGGAAGACAAAGTAAACGACTATTATCTCCTTTCGGTGACCTTTTCTCCACAGTCTTTCGACAAAAAATTTGGGGATAACTTTAATACTACTCTAATCCTATTCTTCTACTACTTTTATACTACTCTAATATTATTCTTATGCTACGTTATATCACTCCTATACTATCCTTATACTACTATTATACTAAATTAATACTATTCTTCTATTACCCTTATACTACTGTAATACTATTCTTATGCTACGTTATATCACTATATATACTAGTCTTATTCTACTCTTATATTAGTCTTATACCACTCTAATACTATTCCTATACTACACCTATACTACGTTATATCACTCTTATACTATTCTTATACTACTGTACTATTATTCTTATACTCTATTATATCACTCTCATACTGTTGTTTTATGATAACAAACGCTTGTATTTGTAATTTTAAAGAAGTTTCCTCTTAAATTTGATTTATTTATGCAACTGAGAGCCAGTCTAGTAAGGCGAACGAAAAAGCTTCACCAACCTGTACCATTCATGGATATTGAAAAATTCATTAAAACTTAACGAAAAACGTTGAAAACACAATAATTCGTCATGTAAAATGGTTGTTGAAAGCTTGTAAAATTTATGTGAAGGCTTCTGAGAGTCCATTAGTAAAGTTGCAAGCGAATTCAAGCGTGCAGACCTGGCTGAGGGCTATTGTAATAACGTCCAGTAGGGATGATTTTAAAAGACACGATTGAATTTAGATATTCGGTTATTTTTTTCTTAAACAATATTTCGTTTTAAATGAAAATATTCTTTGAAGTCGCCGTAGTCTAGTAGGTAGTGTGTTCGCTTATTCGTCGTGAAGCCTCAGTTCATATCCCAGGTCCAACATAAAAATGAAAATATAAAAAAAATATTTCTTCGGCGACTTCCTCTCCGCAGAGTACTGGCAAAAACTCTGAGAGTAAATAAAATTACCATGAAAAGTTTCTCAAAAATCTGCCTTTCGGAATCGACTTTAAACTGTATTTCCTGCCACTCATGTATAAAATTAACACAAACAACATCAGTGGTGTGGGAAGCTCGGTCGTAATCCTGGCTAAAGGGTTGTAATGAATATTTATGTATGTATCCTTAGGAGAGTTTTCCTGTCTGCATCCACTATGCCCTTATAATCGAAACGATCGTATATATCGCTTTGCAAGCCGCCTTTAAACTAACCCTCATGCTTGGTTTTCCTAAAATACATTTTTATACTATAAATACTGCTGGTCATTAATACCCATTTATTTGGTTTGATTGTATTTAGTTTTGTGTGTTAATGATGCCTCACAAATCATTAAACAAATTCTCATTTTCCCCAATGTTGCTTACATCTTACAAACGAAGACAATGAAACAAACAATTCATTCACATCTTTAGCTAAATAACAACCACCACCACTTTGGTTTTACTTAAGACATCCCGACAATAGTTTTCCTAATCAACTGCAGCATTGAAATATGCTGCTCAATGAAGGGTATATTGGTGGGTAAATGCCAAAAAACTAACATTTGTTTAGTTAGACAAAAACGCGCAACGTATTGTGTTAATTATTTTGTGGGCTAAGATTTATGCCATCATAAACAGACCAGCAAAAAGCCATAATACCACCACCATAATACCATTACCATTACCACCACCACCACCACCAAAGTCGCCATTGACTTGATATAAACAAAAAAGGCTAATTAGAGTAGAACTCAATACAAAGCAAAGAAAATCAATCGATTTTTCTTAAATATTCCCTTAAAGCTTGCACGTGGCTAGAAGATTAGGGGGTATATCCTTGAAAAGGAAATTAATTTCATACACAACACAATTTATAAGAACAATGAGTTATTATTTACGGTCATAGACGTCCAAGACTCTTTGCCAATATTTCAATTTATTGCCTTACCTTACTGTGTGCTGGCTGTACCAACTAATACGTATGTATATAAGTAAGCATGTGTTGGTAATGCTATTATATTTCCGTTTCCTATATGTGAAACACTTTCTCTTGTTAACCCCCTTGTGCTTATATATTTTTCTTCTTCTTTTTACTATTAAAATATGCATTAACTTGTCCATTTGATGTCAAAACTAATCTAAACATGTATTCTATGTATGTATGGGTATTTATTTTCAATTGAATAATCATTAATATCATAAATGTCGAATATTTGATGGCTATTTCTCTGTATATGTGTATAGGTGTTGTCCCTGTACATACCTTATAGTCTAGGAACATTGTTTTCTTTACTACTATAAATATGGGTGATTTTATGTCGTGTTATGAAGTGGATGTAGTCTAGTAGGTAGTGTATTAGCTTATTAGATGTGAGGACACACACGTCCTCTTTTTATCCAGTACAAGTGCAGCAAAATCCAGCAATATTGCTGCTTTCATCATGCCACCAACAAAGTTAAACCTCCATGTAAAATGAGTGAAGACTACCTAGAATAACTAAAGCAATCGCAACACCTATTCACATCAGCTCTAGCCAGTTCATCTGCAATGCAATTTTCCACGATATTCCAATATCCTGGAGATGTCCTTGGGCTTTACCAGAATTGCGCAAAAAAATTCTCAGCTTTCATGGTGGAACACAGACGTCAATTGACCTTAAATAATATTCTGTATGGTGAAGTCAACACCATTTATGTCTTCTTATTTTTGCGGTCCTGGTACACTGCTTTCGATCAGAATATTCGTATGATTTTGCGACGACATTGCTTCATCTGTTTCTTCTGCATTTTTGGCGACCACTTGACGGCTGTGCAAAGGAAAACAAAAGCCAATTAATTGAATACGTGAAATTCGCCACTGTCTCGTAGGGAGTGTGTTGGTTTGGGAACTTCCTCTCACCAGTCTTCAATAAAATTTCTCAAAAATCTGCCGTTATGAATCGATTTTAAATTGTACATTCCGTCAGTCATGAATTCAATTAAGACGCACGACATTGGTGGTGGGAGAAGCAAGGTTGTAATCCTTACTAAATAGATCAATTATGTATGTACAGTAGTCACGTTCATTAGAATGTTTTTCACCACGCTTTCAGTCATCTCGTGACTCAGGATTTTAATTTTTCAAATGTTTCCGCTTACTGGGACTATTGTTTTGGGGCTTGTATTAGAGTCTGTTCATCGTAGATTTCTTTATGCCTTTTGCTAGAGCCTCTTTATAATACATTAAAAGATTCTCCGCCTTTTTCTTGTCCACCTTGTGCGTCTACATGCGTTTCACACTCACAACAAGCCTGAACATTGTACTTCTTCACTATAGAAATCTCCTCTTGAAATTATTTGCTTCTCAGTAGAGGTTGTAAGTTCTACACACCATTTTCTGAAAGGCCTCTATGCTGTTCCATGTCCACTAACAATTTGTCCCACTTGCTGTCTAGTCGTGAGCTTTATTTTACCAGTTTGTCGATATCGCTTGGAGATTTCTGGAAATTAATTTTCTCATCACAAATCCATATTCCACGGAAAATTCAAATGAATTCCTACATGAGATAAACGCTTCTCCACAGAGACGATAGCAAATACCTAGGAAAAACCATTTATTGGCAAGGGTAAGATGGAATAATAAATCCACTTGTAGAAACACCAGACAGATCTGGGTCGAAACAAAATTTGCGTAGAAACTACTAAGACAGGCCATTGATCTCTGGGATCCAGGATGCTGGGAATACCTCATAATGCCTTCTGCATAAGCTACAACGACGAGGAAAAAGAAGAGATCACAGACCATCTTCTTTGTCATTGTCCGGCGCTTGTGGAACTGTGAACTGAGAGTTACTTACTTACTTAACAGGTCATTAACGACTCGATTAACGGATTTCGGTCTGCCTTAACACATCGTTCCAGGCGCCTCTGCTTCTTGCGTGCCTACGACAGGTGGTCATATCAATCGATGACAGGACTTCCTGGATTTGGTCCATACAAAGCAAACAAAATCGTCCTCTTCTCCGGCTTTCGCAAATCCACGCATTATTTACCCGTCTTGCCGGAGTATCCTCCTCCATTCGAATGACATGGCCGAGCCAGCGCAGCCGCGGCACAACGCCCATGTCGTTGAGGAGCTCATACAGCTCACTGTCGGATCGGATGCGGAAATCATCGCCAACTTGCACTAGACTGAAGATCTTACGAAGGAATTTTCTTTCAAATACTCTCAACGCTGCTGCATCACTGCTTAATGGTGTCCATGCCTCTATGCCATAAGGAAGCTTGGAGAGGATGAGCGTTTTGTAGAGTATTAGTTTTGTCGTACTAGAGCGATCTCTGCTACTCAATTGCCTATTGAGACCATAGTAGCACTTTTAGGCAAGAACGATCATGCGCTTGATATCCAGACTGACATCATTCTTGGAGATAACGGCGGAGCCAAGATAAATAAATTTCTTGACTATATTGGAAGTATTGTTATCGGCTGTAATCTGGGATCCAATACGCCGAATGGCCCTAATTGTCGACAACATATACTTCGTTTCGCTTTCATTTACGGGGAGTTAGGACACCCAGAATTTAGTGTCAGAACATGTCTAGCCGAAAGTGATTTAAAAAATTCCTATCTTTATAAGACTCTCTGAATAGTTGAGAGATACCGAACAGGAGCTATAATTATATAGCAGAATATCGAATATCTGTGTTATAACAGGACCTTCCAGTACTGAAGTAAACCGTGCCCAGTGTAGGCATGTAGGTTAACCTACTCTCTTCATATCATGGAAACACCCATAAGAATTTTTCAAAACAAGGTGTTGGTATTCGTAATGTTTCCATGTATATTTCGAAATGTTTCTAATACACATGACAATTTGTAAAGGTATGTGAGCAAAGTGTACAATACACACACATACATATATTCATACATAAATATACATTTTTTATGCGAAAGTAAAATAGAATACTTGCTTGTATTTATTATGTTGTAGCCATCTGTCAAACGCGTCAAATTTCATTACAAATCAATATTTAATTCAATTTATAAATTCAATACAACAGTAGTAGGACACACACACACACAATGATGCGGTATGGCGTAAAGGGCACATAGAAGCATACAGGAAGAGCACATGAAGATGTTCTTTTCTGTAAATGTTAGATAGAGAAAGTTCTATTGATTGATATGAAATGATTGTAAATGTTAATTTGTAATGGCACTGAGCATATAAATAACTTATTATGATGCATTAAAGGGGAATGACATAACATGGTAGAGTACAGGGGAATGGAAAGTCATTTTAAATTTTGAAAATAATTTGAAATGTTTGTTTGAAATTGTTTTAAAGTAAAACAGAAAAAACGAAATTCCTTTAGAATTTGCCAATGCCTGTAGACCTCTCTGCCTTTTGCGGCATATAACCTTAATCCCTTTATTATACATGACATTATGAGCTGCACTGAGCATGTGAAAGTTTGCTGGGCCATTAACATTTTGCATGGAGCACTTTATTATGATTGCCATCATATGGTAAACGTCTGCCATAAAAATTTTCCCCTCAAAATTAACGCCCAGTTTTCTAGTGAGGGTCAGAAAAACAAAAAAACAAAACACAAAAGAACATAAAACGCCCACTTCATTCAGCAAAACACTTACTGTGCAATAGTAAATAAAAATCTCCTTATAATCACACATACATACATATATACGTACATACATACATACATACATCCATACATACAAACAAAACAAATTACGTTGGAATATTTTAAGTCCATATGTTGGTTTTGAATCAGAAACGTAAAGTAACGCTAACGGCAAAAAATAAGTCATTATTCTGTATGAATGACGCCTGAAATTATGCAACATTCATAAGCTTCATAAGCTTTATTGTTGTCCAAAAAAAACCGAGTGTTTTTGTTAATTTTTTTTTGTTTTCATTTCGTTGTTGTTGGATTTTCATTTTGTAGTGACGGGAAATTAAGCATGTTTGTCAGATGACAAATGTTATGTGCTTTACTGCTTCTCCAAATGCAAGTGTATTGGGTCAGTGAGGTTTGTAAAATCTATGAAGATAGCAAAAAAAATCGTTTACCAGGTTAGTTTGAATTTTATTTTCAGCACAGCTATGCACCACCCCCGGTGAATATACCACAATACTTTTTTCCTAACGTGGCGTAAGTAAAATATTTGATACAACTTCTGGAGTACGCCAGCCAACGGAGAGCGAATTCTGTTCAAAGCGAAAAGGTCTTACACAGTCCTTCGTGCCATAAACGAGAATGAATTAAAGGTATTATATTTGCCTACTCTTGCACGAGATCTTTACGATTTAAAGAAAATAATAGGCTCAACAGACAGCAAGAGCCATTCTGATGGCTCGAAGGACCAAACTATAAATACATGTGAAAACTGTACTTTTTTATACAGAAGTAAAATCTGTTTACAGTCTAATGCATAGTCACGGTAGTCTAGTAAATAGACTATTGGCTTAATTAACGTGTCAACAGAGTTCAAAGACCAGGTCTTTCTTCAGTGACTTCCTCTCGCCAGGTTTCTGACAAAAACTCTGAGATAAAATTGCCATTAAAAATGCCTCAAAAATCTGTCATTCGGAATCAACTTTAAACTGAAGGTATCTCCACTCATGTATAAAATTAACCCACACAACCTAAGAGGCATGTGAAGCTATGTCGTAATCCTGAGTGAAAGATTGCTATGACCAATAATGTATAAAAGGAGAGCGCGATTTCAATAATTTAAAATGAATTCGTCATTCAGATAACTACAACGAACTAAACTTAGAATATTCACTGTAAAGTCTACTTTGTTGTATAGAAATAAATCCAATCACATTAGAATGATAAGTTGAAAGGTTACGATAGACAGAATTACGCCATATAAGACCAGTTTTGATACAACAGCTATATATTTCCCTAGTGCTGGAACCATTAAGAGCTTCTGATGAGGCAATTTTAACTTCAAATGTCCACTATTCACAGATCATTGAAATTGTGTACATAGTAGGCATTAGGATGATGTTGCCTTCTTCGGCATAATACTGGAAAGAGTACGCAATAAGTGAGGCATAGCTTTCACCTCTGTCATGTTTCTGTAGGTACTGCAGAAGTCATTCGTCATGTGTTCAAGACCAGTACCTTTTCCATGAGCGCACATAATGCAATGTCCAGTAATGACTTTAAAAATAATACTGAGCGTACTAATCATGGAGTTCTAGCATACTATTCTTGCATGACCTACACAGTTTTGGACAGATTTTCTACGCTGTTCTGTCCATATACGAAGCCGCCTACTCTATTTTGGTAGAATCTTCAACAACAAGCTCGCAAGACCTCAAACAGGTTGCAAATGAAGAGAACTCATTGAAGAATTTAATGATTGTGACTTGTCTGGTCAGTTCGTTTGCTCTACACTTAACAGAAATATTCCAGAGAGTCCATTAAAAGAGAACACAATTGAATACCTATACCTACTTATTTACATTACAATTCTTAGTTAAGATTACGTTCTAGTTTCGCACACCACCCAACATGTGTTAATTTTATCCATGAAAGGCCGGGCCTATAGTGTAATGTCGTCATCGAACAACATCTTTGAGAAACTTTTCATGGAATTTGTATTTATTCTCAGAGATTTTGTAAGTAGACTGCTGAGAGGAAATCGCCTAAGGAAATATTTTTTTAATATTCTGGTTTGTTCGACATGTCCGAGCTTAGGTTGAACCAACACACTACCCACTAGCCTTCGGCAACAATTAAGGAAAATTACGCCAATACTACAGGTATTCCTCAAACAGAGGAATGAGAGGTATATGCAGATTATGCTGGCTTGACACCATTAGTAATGCGAATTTCCGTACCTTTACCAATGAGAAATCCCTACTGAATCACGTAGACGTAGAAAATGATGATGAGTCGATGAGGTATGGTTGTGTAAGTGGTTGTAACTTTACTTTAAAAAATCCCTGGTCTTTTATGTTATTTTTCCAATGCCTTTGCAATGTAGCTGCTTAAATAGGCCTCAAATTCAAAATTGAGTTGTACATTCCATTATGTTTGCGACTCTCGTTGTTATTACAAAACAAATTTGGTTTCTTTTTTTTGTGTCATCACAGAAAAATCTGCAGCTAGTTTGGTTTATTACTTTTGGCCAACCTTCATTCATCTATTTTTGTTTGTTTTTGTTTATTTTTTCGATTTGTTGTTGTTATTTTTGTTTTATTACTGATTCGACATTTTTAGCGAAATTAATCGTTTCCCTTGCAAACATTGCCATATTTGCCTGATTGCCGGACTGCCTAACTGCCTACCAAGCTGCCCAGCCTAGATGAAGGCAATAATTTTAATGTAAAATTTTTATGCCTTTGTGCACACATAACTAGGCCTATGCATATGTACTATATTTCCCTATACACACATATAGGCCTAAATGTATGCTTTACTTTATGTTTGTTTGCCAGGCAGATAAAGAGAGAATTTTGTGGAAAGAGAGAGCGAGAGGAACGGAAACACAGTATAATGCGTATTACTGTGTGTGGCCAATAATAGTGTTATGCGTATTACTGTAAAATTTATACAGCTAGTTATAGTTAACTGTTGTTGTTGTTGCTGTTGTTGTTGCTTTTTGCCTTATTATTGTTACAGTTGCTGTTTGTTTGTTTGTTGTTGCAGCAGTTGATGTCCAGTGAGATCGTTAATAATAAATAAAAATGACTGTGTACAATATAATGCTGTTGTGTCTATTTTTCCTCTCAAAAAAACAAAAAAAAAGGAGAAAGAAATTGAGTTGTTGTTTGCATGCTTTATAGCAGCATAATAAAAATGTGTATAATTTACGGCGCATAAAACCGGTGTATGCAGTGTTGCCAAGCAATTTGGAAACACTGTCTCTGTCTCTGTTATAGAATGATAATTTAAATTTTGTGTTTAAAAATTAAACCTGTCGTCTTTTTGACTAAAAGAGAAGAGATTTTAAAAAAATGTACAGATTTTTATAAAAAAATTTAACAATGGTCTGAGGCTCTTCAGTTGTTCCCGTCGAACAGAGAATTGTACAGAATTATTATTATTCGTTTTGAAATTCTCATAATTTTTTTTAACAGGGAGAAATGCTACTAAATCCTGGGCTAAACAAAATTGTTCTTGCATATTTCATCACCATCAAAGAATAGAAAACTTTGAAATTGATTGTACTGATAACTGTGGCACTGTATGTATTCTGACGGGTTCGACATTGTCATCTTTATTATTGTTGTCGTGTTGAGTTTCCGTAGTACTGCTACCATATGGTACCTCAAATTACATAAGGTATCCTTTTAATGTCTCCTGTAGGTCTATTATCCTGTTAAATTGAAGGATGCTGCTTATTGTCAGTAAAAACAATTCCCTGATATGCCTCAAGGCGTTTCCTTCTGTGACATATAAAAGCCTCACACGATTCTAGTAACTGTTTGAATGATTCATTATCAACGTCACAAAATCTATTTGTTGAGTTCGAAACTATCCCCATTCAAAAAAAATGTTCTTTGAGTCTACAGTGTCCTGTAGACCAGTTACTAATGTCAGTTTGGTTAGTCTGTTGAATGAATTAAATTTCCATTTAGTGTAACTATCCCGTAAAGTTTTATAATCCCTCATATCCGTTTAATCCAAGAAGGGCAAGTCTTTGCCTTACTTTCTCTTTGCTGAGTATAGCCTGCTAAACATCGCTTCCCAATCTTATCTTATCGGTCTGCTCATTGCCGCAAATTTCTAAGTGACTTAAAACTAAGCAGAGGCTAACCCTTTGTCGTTTACCACTCTTTCCCACACATAATCTCATACTATTTTCGCGTTAATATTATAAGGCACGTATTATGTATGAAGTCACAGCAGTCTAGTAGGTAGTGTGTTGGCTTATTAGACGTGATGCCAAGGTTCAAGCACCAGTTCTTAGGCGACTTCCTCTCAGCAGATTTCTTGCATAAACTCCGAGAGTAAAATAAAATTGGCATGTAAAGTTTCTCAAACATCTGTCGCTCGGAGTTGACTTTAAACTGTAGGTCCCCCGTCTCATATGGATAAAATTAACTTCCACAAGATGGGTGGTGCGAGAAGCTAGATCGTTGTCCTGATTGAAGGGTTATAATGACCAATTATGAATATATGTTATATGACCCGAGTGGTTGCATGACGACCTGACTATCAGATCGTATTACTACAAACCATCCTTTGTACTTCCTGTACGAGTTGAATTGTGGATATCTTGCAATGGCATTTGCTCCTGCTTCTAGGAGTTTTCTCATGAGCTCGAACCATAAACTCCCGATCGTTTTCCAATGTCTGTTTTTGAATAATTATTAGACCGCGGAGGAAAGAAACAAGGAAGCCCCTTTTAAAACTGTGTGTAGTCATTCGTTTTTGCTTTAAGTCTCGTAGTCTCGCGTTCATTGATCAGATTATTTCTTCTACTAAGGTCGTAAATCGATCTCAGACGTAAAGAGTGTTCCCCAATTCTTTTGCCAATATTCGTCTCTGGATTTGACTCACTCCTTCTCAATGGTCTACGGATAGCCTTAAGGGACATATATTACTTAAGTCCTACAGGGGCCGCTTGTGATACCGACTATAAATAATTTTTTTTTGTCTAAAAATAACTTGTATAGCATTACACATTTTCTGTTTCGTTATTTTCATGTCTCAGTTTTGTATTCGTTTCAATAATTGCTCACGTTATACGTCTTATTTCGTTGTTGCGTTTGACTCTTTAACTATTGAGTTTTACACAGAAAACAATTAGCATAACTTTAGGCTTTGAAGCCATCATATTTTTTTGAATATATTTGCCTCATTTAGTTTAATTAATTTCAGAAACAAAAAAAATTGTGAATTTATGAATGAATTATTTAATTTTTATTAAAAAAAAAATTTAGTTTTTGTTTGAAAATAATTTCATGTGAAACTTTGAACATAACACGCAAACCAGCTACCAAAAAAGCACGACATGGTAATAATCTACACCATTGCGAAAACAAAAGTATAAAAAAATGTTAACAAATTTGATGGAATATCCAATAAAAGTCATGGGTGTAACTGTATACAAAAACAACTTGATATACATACATATGCATGTAGATTTTGTTTTGAAATAAAGTTTTATCGACATTTAATTGGAGACATTTTAATAGAATATTAATGACAAGAATATCAATGATAGCACACAAAAACTATTTGGAAGTTTTGTATAAAGGCAAGAGACGTATATACTAAAATAAATATAAAAATTCCGCCGAAAAGTATGCTTTACTTAATTTGAAATATATTGAGCCTACATGTATACTAAATAGTGGAAAAGAATAAATTTATGTTGCTTATAAAAAGCTATGCTATAGTGTTTTATAAAGGATATTGCCTAGAAACATGCTGTTAAAATTAAGATCATTTAAAGCACTTAAAGGCCCAGTTTTGTACCTCATGAAATGTATCAATTTATGCTGATCCTAAAAAGCTGTGCTATAGTATTTTATAAAGAATACTGCCTAAAAATACACTGCAAAAACTAACATATTTTTTAAGATAGGATAGGGAAGAATGGCAGACCAATCAATTGTACATTACGTCCCGTTGTTTTACCTTATAAACCATGCTCCAGAACTAACTAACAAGTTTTATAAAAGCGGATTCAACAATCACCATCCGGGCTTTGCTTTTAATTATGATTTCTTTAGAATTAAACTAAACAGTCTGAGTATTTAATAAATTCATGAGAAATTTTATGTTAATATTAAAATCAGTACCTATAGCTTAACTTCATCTCCAAGTCACATATTTGTGAAGATTTTTTAATAACAATTAGAACCTCTCAATGATCTTGCTAAAAAAAAAAAGAAAATTCAGTAGGGTAGCAGCGCTAAAAAGTCGCCGTAGTCTAATAGGTAGTGTGTTGGCTTATTAGACGCAAAAGCCTGGGTTCGAGCGCCAGGCCAGGCATCAAAGACAAAATACAAAAAGTATTTTTTCGGCGACTTCCTCTCAGTAGATTTCTGGCAAAAACTCTGAGAGTAATTAAAAATTGCCATAAAAGTTTCTCAATAAATAAAAATCTGTCGTTCGGAGTCGACTTTAAACTGTAGGTCCCACCACTCATGTATAAAATTAACACACACAACATAAGTGGTGTGGGAAACTAGGACGTTGTACAATGGGTCAATTCGACCTCCGGGTACTGTACTTGTCTTAATTGACAAATACACGTCCTCTAACCTAACCTAACCTAACCTTCGACCAAACAATTTTTTAGTACCCTCAACCTCTTTAGAATCCTGTTCGTTGTCAGTAAAAATAATAGAGAGGATCTATTACTTGATAAACGACCAGGTATTTACTTCATTGGAAATTGAAATCGCTTAGGTTCCAGGTTTGTGTTCAGCTATTTGTTCTTCTCGACAGAGCGTCTATATATTGTGTTTGAATAGATCTCCATTCTGAAAAGGGTTCCACTTTGTCTTTGGTTCTCAAATCGAGAAGAATGTCCGCCTCCCGTCATCTTTTATTTCGCCGGGATTATTGATTCAAGACGCTCTTCCTACTCCTCAATTAGAATCTGGCCTTATCATTGGCGTGCAATGTAGGGAAAGGTGCCGCAATCTGGTCTGCCGCGTAGTTCTACACCATTTAGAATTGAGCCCACCCTGACCGATTTAACTTTCCATTCTAATATCGATTAAATCTCATAGAAATTGAGTGCGCAAAGGGCGACCTGGCCGCCAGATAGTATTACTATGTCCCATCCTCTACACTTTCTATCGAATTCTGCATATTTTGTCTAATTCTGCACATTTTTCGATGGTGTACGCTTTCGCTGGAATAAATTTCCATGTGCTCTCAATAATTTTGTTCTGAATACTGCCACTCCACTACTATATGTTTTTGAACCATCAGCATACCACTAAATGGTTTCCCTCCTGAAAGCGTATGTAGCAGCCAAATTGTTAATGGGTACTGTCTAGGAAATAGTTAAGGAAAGAACTGTCAGTTATACGTTAGGTTACAATCCCCTCTAAATTATGAAATTATGTTGCATTAAAATTGTCTGTCAATTACCTAAGTATAGTCTCCATGGCCCTGATTCTCACTACCTATGCAAGACGCTTAAATGCAACTGAGCCTCCAGCATCGTTAAGGGACAGAAGCTCATTCTCATGATAATACCAACGCAAACCTATGGCGTATCCAACTTCACCAGAGCTATGTTCTGTATATCCTATATCACATTGTTAAAAAAAAAATGGTCACAGTTTACAAAAGTATTGATAACCCTTCGTACAATCCTATTCTTCTTTATATCCCCTAGAATTTGTGTTTTGATTTTCATTCTTCATGTAATTAAAGCTACTCCTTATGTAATCTCTTATCTTTTAGGCCCTCTCAACGTATTCCATAATAAATTAAAATACAAAAGTACCTGAACCACATTTCATGTCAAATGGAATTCTTATTTCTTTCCATAAAATGCCCCAAAGTATACCCCATTTTCATGGAACAAATAATATTCCCTTATATGCTACCTTAATAAATTTTACTTCATAATTATTTTCTTTCCCTAAAACTATGCTTAATTTTGTGATTTTCTTTTTGTCTTTATCTTGAGCTTTATTTTAATTTTTGTAAATCATGAATGATTACATATATATTTTTTTAATTCCTGTGGGTAATTATTGCAGGCAATTTATATTTTTCCTATTTATCATACTTTTCTTATTTTTTGTTTTTTTTTTGTTTTCAACAATCAGAAATTCTTTTATAATTAAAATAATTACTGAAAAGAAAGCAACAAAAACAATGCATACTTACAGGGGTATTACAGTTGTGTAAGTGCATTAATGCTGTTTAAATCATTTCCTTGTTTAATTTTTATTTTCTTTTATTTTCATTTGCTTTTGTTTTGCTGTTGCTTTTTAAAGAAAAATAAGCCCACAACACGAGACATTCATTGTTAAGTTAAAAATATCGTTTGCAGTGGCAAAAAGGTCGTGGTGAAAAAAATAGGCGGCAAAATTTACGTTGTGAGGCACAATACATATACAAAAAAATAAAACAAAGAAAAAATCCCCAACTGAGAGTAACTGGGTAGTAAAAAACTGAGAGTTAAAAAAGGAAAGAGAAAAAACTAAACAACAACAAACTTAAAGCGACAAAATGCAACAACTTGACATGAAAACGTGCCCCAACACGAATATGAAAAATGGCTACAAGGCAAAATAAGCACACACACACTGACATACACATTGCTACACGTTTTTATAAACAGTAAAAGCAATACACAAACAATAAAACAACAAAAACTAAGTAAAAAACTAACCTAAATTGATGACGTTTTTATAAAAGAATGACAATGCGAGCAACTTAAACTTATGCTATAAAAATACAAAAACAACAACAACAACATTTCTATGCTTTAAAGGTAAAGGAACCTAAGCTAGCCTTAGTTGTTATTATTCTTGGCCACAAACAACACGAACACAAAACACAGAGAAAAAAGTATACTTACAGAGAGGGGGGACTGTTATAAAAAACGAGGTGTTTGTTTAAGTAAGAGAGCAAAAAGCAAAGAAACCGAAGCAAAATAAACAAGACACAGTGGAAACCAAAATAGAAGAAAACAAAAAAATAACAGAGGCCAGAGGACCTTAAGAGAGCATATTAACAAACAACAATAACAAATACAAGTGTTTTTAAAGTTTCGTTTCGTTTGTGTTATTTTTTTTTAATTTTTTTTGTTGTATGTTGTTCAGTTAAGTTGTATATTTTTGTTGTTGTTTTTATTTCTTTATTTTTCTCTCTTTGTATTGTTTAGAAATGCCTTTTGGCCAGTTTATTGTATTTCTGTTGTTGCTGTTGTGGAGCAAAAACCAAAATAATACAAGATTTTTTAAGGGAGCAAAACAAAATAGAGAACAACACTACAAGGAAGAGAAGTTTTTGGGGTCGGTTTGTTTTGTGGTAAGAGACGAATTTGAGAGCACCTTAAGGCATTCACTAACGCTGTTTTAGAGCAAAAGCAAAGCTTCAGTGGTTTACATAAGTAATAAAAAGGGGGAAACAATTTTCTTTACTGGCCGAAAATTAAAAGTTAAAGGGAAACTTTCTTACTTACTTACTTAATTTGTACTACAGAGTTAATAAAATTGTCATGAAAAGTTTCTCAAAAAAACTGCCGTTCAGAGTCGACTTTAAACTGTAGGTCCCACCACTCATGTATAAAATTAACACACACAACATAAGTGGAGTGAGAAGTTAGGTCGTCATCCTGACCGAAGGGTTGTAATGACCAATGTATACATATATGTACAGTATATTTGTCCTACAGAGAGGTCTATTCGCAATGTGGAGGATGTATTTAAGCTCAGTGGTTCAGTAAACGATCGACCGACACTCATAAGTCTGACGAAAGGCAAATTCCCCCAAAAGTAATGTCGCTGTCTGTTAGTATGCGTGCAGGAGAAACCGTGCAAGTCGCTCACAAGACGTCAGCCGTTATTGATTTTGAAGAATTTTGCAGCGTGATTTGTACCTGCACCCGCACAGACGTATGTTCGCTGAATTTGCTCTGGAGCAGTTTAACAATCGAAAGTTTTCATTGAAAAATATTTGTGGATGAAAGTACTCCCCTTCGGACTAACAAAATTGTCGAATTTGGAACGACACCAACACACATGGGATCGAATAGCGTCCAATGCATTCCGAAAAAGTCACTGTTTTGTGTGGATTTTAAGCTAGCAGCATCATCGCTCCATAATTTTTTAAATACGGCATTGTCCAAGCCATTACTGTTACCGGCGAGCACAGTGGATCGATGATTACCAACGTCTTCTGCCCTAAATTGGATGTTCTGTATACTATCGACATGTGGTTTCAATTTGCACGAGTGATTTGAGACATCAAAACAAAATACAAAAAGTATTTCTTCGGCGACTTGCTCTCAGCAGATATCTGGCAAAAACTCTGATAGTAAAAAAAATTGCCATGAAAAGTTTTTCAAAAGTCTGTCGTTCGGAATCAACTTTAAACTGTAGGTCCCACCACTCCTGTATAAAAATTAACACACGCAACATAAGTGGTGTGAGAAACTAGGTCGTAATCCTGACTGAAGGGTTGTAATGACCTATTATGTGTGATTTGAGGGCACGATAGTGTCACTAAGGTCGTGCGAACTGATCCTGTTAACCTTTTCCTTGTGGGGTCTGCTTAAGCCACAAACGACTGCGGTTCCCAAAGCCCACATAATACACACCATCGGTCATATTCAGAATGATTTATCCGCCAAAGGCATGAAAAGTGGACATTTCGTATGTACTTCATCCTTACCTTTGAATGTACCTTTGAACGATGTTATATTGAAGTCGCCGTAGTCTAGTTGGTAGTGTCTTGGCTTACTAGGCTGTGGTTCTAACCCCAGGTCAGATACATAACGAAATAACCAAAATATTTCTTCGGCGACTGCTACTTAGCAGATTTCTGGCAAGAACTCTGTCGTTCGGAGTCGACTTTAAACTAAAGGTCCCGCCTTTCATGTATAAAAATAGCGCACAAAACATAAGTGTGTTACTCACTCAACGGTTGTAATGCTCAATTATTTATGTATGTATGCATGCTATCATGTAGTCAGTATTTTTGAAAGCTTCAAATTTTCGTAGTCTCCTAAAGTAACCAAGATTGGAGCTCCCAGTAAATTTTGCATATATTTTTTTGGCGTATATCTGGAGCCTTTAAAACTGATTTTTAAAAAATGTAAATCGATATTAATATACCCTGGAGATTAAGATTGTTTTAATTAATGAAAACTGCAATTAATTTACAAAAAAAAAGAGACAAAAAACCTTTAAATTTCATCGTTTTCTCGTCTTTTTTAAATTAATTTTGTTTTCTTTCACAAGGACATGTTCATTATATTATATTTACATAAGCCTTAAGCTTGGGGGGGGGCTCACCTCTCGGCAACATCAGTTAATATTTGTAATGATACACAATTACACAGAATAACTGTCCACAATTTTGACATAATATTACAATTTATTTAATGCTCACACACATGTGTATGTATGTACGTATGTCAGCACCATGCCACACCATACCATACCACACCACACGGTTGAGGCAGGAAAAATTTTTATGAGCCAGGTCAGTAGGAAGAAATAAAAAACCACTTACACTGGAAAAAGTGGAAAGACCACATGGCTTAACCGACGTGCAAGAGCAGAGTATGAGAATAGGACTTTGTATGCTTACCACAGGCCAGTAGATATAAAATGTGAAGTGTTTAATTAAGTTAATTACCTGTATTCCCTTTTTTTTGTTATATTCCTTCTGTCTTTCTCATTCACTCACAATATGGCGCATGCCACACCTTTGTGGCTCAATGGAAAAACGTGTTCAGCACTCGTTAAAATCGACCAATTATATACAATAATTATTATTTAAATATTAAGGCAGCCAGTCACAGCGATAACAAAACCAGAAAAAATATTCATATGCTTACAGATACGCATAAAAAATATGAAGCCTACTTATAGGCGTTAAGAACTTGTATACGAAAAATGTCTATGTCTAAAGCATATATATCGTAATACACAAAATTTATATTATTTTAGGTTTAATTTATGTGTCAAAACTATTGTAATTGATTTTTGATTTCTATTTCACTTTTTTACTGACTTTCAAACCTAAAATTATGCTTCAGTTTCATGTTTTATTGATTTTTTCCGGGCATGTGTTTGATTGATTGATTGATTTTGACAAAGAACTTTTGCCACTTGTATTCAATGGAAGTTTGAACTTTTAGTTGATTACATGAGCAATGAAAAAGTAAAGCAATGAAGTTAAAAAACAAACAAAAACTAGGATTCAATTGACTTTTGCTGCCTAGTCTGGTGAAAATAGTTTGGAAGGAAACTTTAATCCACAGATTATATGGTGACAATCTTAAAATGGTTTGAGACAAAAACAAAAAACTATAATAATTACAGACAGCTTCTGACAGACAGCAGATGAGATGGTCCAGAATTAAAAGCCATACAACAGCACTCAACTCGCTTAATTCGAAAGAGAATTTTAAACGACTTTCATATTTTCTCTCCCGCCTTGTCAGTTCCATGTGGTTAACAATATTTACTCAAAAACCATCTGATGATATGACGCTTTCAAAGTACAGAAAAGACAAAACGTCCTCAGCCTCCAGCGTCGATCAAAAATTCTGTAATAATAGTGGAACTTAGATGCAGCTTCTTGTTGTTTCCTTATGAGTAAAGGTGTGAATCATAGGTCAGCAATGAGTATTCAAAACGATGAGTAGATTCAAATCATACTTATAATTTCTGCTACTTATACGCATTCATACTTATTTTAATGTCATACTCATACTACTCATATTCAAAGTTTGAAATACTCATGATACTCATACTTAACAATACGCATAATGTTATTGATTTCGATTTTCCATGACTCATCGTATACACGAATCACAAAATAAGTATGATTCGCGTACGAACACTACAATACTCACATGGAGGTTGTGTGTTTGCTCTCCTTGCTGTCTTTGTCTTTCTTCTTTCTTTGTAAATGCAACAACAATTAAGACTGTAAATTTTGACGAACGATTCGAATCATTCGAATCATTTATGAGTATTTTTCTAAATTTATGAATCTGAATGAATAGTACATACGCCTATTCAAACATATTTCGAATGTTGTGAGTTTGATGCCAAAGTTGTACTCTTACTCATGGCAACCTGTACTTATAAATCAATGTTGTACTGAGTACGAATGAATCAGAGTAGTTGGATTTCAATAATGTTGACTCACTCATACTCAAAATTTCATGAATACTTATGAGTAGCGAAAAAGCGATTCATTGCTGATCTCTGCTGTGAATCATGTATGGAATATACACACATACATGGTCATAAGGGATCACAATCTAGCTTCTCATACCACTTATGCTGTGTGAGGGGCGCAATCTGCGGTTTAATGTCGACTCCAAACGACACATTTTTAAGAAACTTTTCATATGAATTTTACTTACTCTCAGAGTTTTTGCCAGAAATCTGAGTCAGTGGCCGAGGAAAAATTTTTTCATATTTCATTTATTTGGAGATGTCTGACTTGGATTTTGAACCGTGGCCTTGCGTCTAATAAGCCAACACACTACCTACTAGACTACGGCGACTACTTGATCCCATACTCTAGGAAATTCAGTGCCTTAATTTCTGATATAGAGGTTTGCGATTCTGGTGTAACTCAGCACGTGAATGACTTTATGCTGATTTTCAGGGTGGGTTCGAACTTAAACCCGCGAATGGTGAAATTTTTGCAAATTCAGCACGCACAGCTTATTCCACAAGGCTACCAGATTACTGCAGCATCTTTTAGGTAGAAATAATGGCCATACTAGCTGCAGTAATAAGGATATTAGGATACTAAGATAGTTTGTGACTTCTGTGAATCTCCTACTCAGATTGTACAGCTGTAAGTTCTCTACATTGGGAAGCCCTTTAAACATCTAGGAGGGCATGATTCACAGTTATCGATTCTCTGAACGTTGCGCGAACAGTTTCTAATAGGAACAGGATAGCACATCAATTCTAGTTAAAGATGGATGAAGGAGGAACGGAAAGTCTGATCTAACTCCATAAGTATGCGCTCAGCATAGTTGTTAGAATTATTACTGGGCATTGCATTACAGTCACTCTTGGTAGATGCATTTGTTTAGGACATTAGGAAAACGACACTTGGTAAGGTCTTTATCATTCTGAGCGAGAGATGCCAGTCTTCAGAAGACATTTATGTTCAATCATAAGCATGTACAATTCACCAATGCTGGTGTCTACGTGCTAAACCCACCTTCCATATTCTTCAATCACTCTAACTCCGTTAGAGTGCCGTTAGTAATGTGTACTTTAGGTACTGCATTATAGGCACTCTTGGGAGATGCATTTATTATCGACATCAGAAAAGCATCTACTGGGAACCTTTTTTATCATTCTGAACCAGAGATGGGAATCTTCAGAAGGCACTTAGGTTTGATAATAAGCATGTACATTTAATCAATGCTGATGCCTACGTACCCCCATATTTGTTAACCCCTCTCCTTCCGCTGGACTGCCGTTTTGGCTTTACTTTGCGGACGGTAGGTTATGTTTAAAGTTTTCTTATATCAGATTATGCTTCTACATATCCAACCTGCTAAGTTCCAGTATAACGTCAGCCATTCACTGTTCTGAGAATATATAGAGGTGACCAAGAGGAGGAAAATGTTCTTCACCTGTTGGGTACTTGTTGGACGCTATGTTGAAGAAGGAAACAATAGCAGTTTGTTTGGGGAATTGTCATTAAGTGCCTTAATCGTAAACCCTGGATTGTTACAGGACACTCTGAAATATGACTGTGGTATTACAATGAGCTATGCAGGCCTTTAGTGCATCTAACCTACCCTCTTGTGATGACAGTCACCTCTATTCTTATGTTTAGGAAGCATGATATCTACTTACTTGTGCATAATCTCACTGACAGGCAGTAAAAATTACTCACGTTTAAAATATCGCTGCTAAGTTGTGATTGAGCATAGATTCGTCTATGATAGAGAGAATAGACATAGCGAACAAACAGTTTTAAATAGAATTTTCACACCATATTTCCTTATTTCGCAAAAACAATTTTTAAAATCAAGTTTTTCCAAATTTCAAGCTTTAATATGCTTTTTTTGTCAAAAAGAAAAACCAATATTTTTTGTATAAGTTTTTCATTTAACTATGATGGCCTCAAGCAATAAAAATCTGTGAACAGAGTGAGTAACTACAAGCAATGGTGAGAATTTGCTGACAGCCATTACACGAACACAGAAGACAATGTTGTGTTTAGAAAATGTTTAAAACCCCGTCTTTAAGTGGCATTATAGATTGAATACAGATTATAAGACATTAAAAGGGGGATTAAAATTCAGCAGCATACATACACACATACTCTCTTGAGCACACAGTCACGAAGAAACTAGAGAAACGAAAATTAAAAAAAAACGAGTTTCAAAACAGTTTTAATATCCCCAAACCGATGTATAAAAAGCATTAAAATTAAGCAAGAACAACAATAGTTTTCTTTGGCAAATAAAATGTAAACAAAAAATCCCCTCTGCACTCTCTCTCTCTTTTTTATTAACAACAACAAAATTCTAATGGGAGTTTACACACACACACACAAGCACTTACATATATTTCAACATTTACTGTGTTAGTGAGTAAATAAATAAACAAAAACAAAAAAATAACAGAACTTTTATACTGAGATTACATGGAAAAGGAGTTAAGCTTTAAATAAAGCTGTAAATACATACCATAGGACAGAAAGAGTAGGAGCGAATGAGTGAGAGAGCAAATGTAAAAGAGTTTTTAAATAAGTGCTCATTTTCATTTTTTTGCAAATAAATTAAAAATGCAGATTAAGAAATACGTTCAACATTCAACATTTTATTATAATTTTTTCGTCAATTTATTTCATTCTCTTGTTTACAAAAAACTCCGTTTAAATAAGGTGTAGATTTCTTACTTCCTTGTGTGTGTGTGTCTCTCTCCCTCTCTCTCTTTCGTTCTCGCTCTCACAACTATTTTGTTGCTTTGTAGCATTTGCATTGTAATAGTAAAACAATCTTTAATTTACTTTTCAAATATTTGTGTGTGTTTCATTACACCGCATACTTTTGTTACAGGGTATACACTCAGTCTAAAAAGTTTACGCACCTTTAGTTAATTCCATAAATTGTAAATGGTGTCCTAGCCACCCTTAGCAAAAACAAATGGTGATTAATCAAAGATGGACCGACCTGTGATAATAAATCGGAAACTGTCATGTAATATGAGCTTAACTGTCATGTAATATGAGCTTGAAATACCCATATGACGACTCACATTGAAATAGACTGCAATAGCAGAGTCGTGCGTGGAAGTCTAAGCTTGATAAGATAGTGAATTGCGAAATTTATTTCGACGAGCTTGGTCTAAAACCTAAGTTTTCTTTGTCTTCCTGACTGTTACACAACTTCCGGCCATTTTTGGACGCAGTTCTGATATCTGCTGAGACTCCCTTAATGAACTCTCGCGGCAGTTTCGTATCTATTTCATATAGGTTCCTGGGTACAGGCATACAATGATCTTGTACGCCATGAATTCGTTAGAGCAGACCGAATAACTAACCATTGCCACCTCATTGGTATTATCAGATACACCGGGGCTAAATTAGATAGGCGTACCAATATCTGGATCGTAAAAACGTCTCTGCCACTATATCTATTGTCTATTGAAGGGTTGTAATGACCAATTATGTATGTATGTATGACCCTCTAATTTCCACAAGCTTAGATAGGTGAATGGATAGATGGTAATCAAAGCTACCACTTCGACTTAACCTAAATAGTTTTATCGTTACTTCTATATTGAACTCAAATGATAGAGAGTGAAATGTCTAGAAATCTTCAATGACAAGCTGTTAAGCTTTTCGTTTATAATCGGATCCGTCATAAGCAGCTTCGTGTTTATGTTGTCTGCCCCTAGCGCTTAACTATTTTAAATTACGAATTTTATGTCTATCCTCTGCAAATTGAACCGTGGAATCTATTTTGTTTATTAAATATCTCCCATAGCGTCGAGCACTGTATTCCCCGTACTGCCTATAGTCTAGAACTTGCCTTGAGATATTGCTGTTAAGCTAAGCTTGACTATAGTTTTCTCTTGCTAACGACTTTTCGTTCATAGATGTTAACGCCTGTTACTGAGCAGAGATCACCAATGAATCGCTTTTTCGCTACTCATAAGTACTCATGAAATTTTGAGTATGAGTGAGTCAACAGTATTGAAATCCAACTACTCTGATTCATTCGTACTGAGTACAACATTGATTTATAAGTACAAGTTGCAATGAGTATGAGTACAACGTTGACATCAATCTCCTAACATTCGAACTATGTTTGATTCATGCGCCTACTCATTCAGATTCATAAATTTAGAAAAATACTTCGAGTGATTCGAATCATTCGTCAAAATATGCAGTCTTAGTTGTTGTAGCATTTACAAATAGCGAAGAGAGACACATAAACAAAAAAGAAAAAGACAGCAAACAGAGCAAACAGAGCAAACACACAACCTTCTTATGAGTATTGTAGTGTTCGTACGCGAATCATATTTATTTTGTGATTCGTGTATACGATGAGTGATGGAGAGTCGAAATCAATAACATCATGCGTATTGTTAAGTACCAAGAGTATTTCAAACTTTGAATATGAGTAGTATGAGTATGACATTAAAATAAGTATGAATGCGTATAAGTAGCAGAAATTATATGTATGATTCGATACTCATTGCTGACCTCTGTTATTGATGTGAGTGGGCCCAATTTTTCATGAGCCGTTATCTATTTCACGAATTTGTAAACATTTTACATTTCGCATGTGGCAGTTCTGTGATTAAGATTTTTTACCTTAACATGTCAGCGATCTTTTTTGTATGTGGACTTATTCGGTGTCAGTTATAGCTGATACAGTCTTTTATATCCATTGGACCTGGCGATTTTTATTGTTCCATTGAAGTTATCATCGCATGGCTTTCCATGTCAAGCTAAGGAAAATTAAAACTAACTGCTGGTATTCCTTATTGACATGGTTTAAATGATTGCTAAGCCTGAATAGAGCCTCCAAGTCTGGTCTGATAGTGTTTATATAACTCGAGATATAGATTTCTAAAGCCTTCCATAGTAAACATAATTGATGTCGTTATATGACGCTTCGAATACAATTTTAATTTAATAGAATGTGCGTAGAAACAGTATTGGGTGTATATGTATAGCAATACTGAGAAAGTATTTCCATTTAAACGGAATTTTTTTTGATTGTTATTGTGTTTATAATAAGAAATAACCCAGCGAAAGTTTTTATTTGAAAATCAAAAATTTAAATGCTAAATAAAGTCAGAGTTCCTTAAAGTTTTGGCAACTGACTGGGTTTCTGTTTAAGTTTTATTGTTTTTCATTTTTTTTTCCAAAAGGAAAACGTAATTTGTTGCCTTAATATATTCCCTACTCTTTGGCGAATTAAGTTATTTCCTTTAACAATTCAACTGATGCTGCTACACCAACAGCTACAACTGCTGCTGATGATGATGCTGCTGCTGGTGATGCTGGTGATGCTGTGTGTACTCCACTCAGCCATTATTGAAATGATTGAGAATTTGTATTTAATTTACATTTTCCTTAACAATAAAACACAAAAGAAAAGAGAAGAGAAAAAATAAAGCACGCTTGCAAACTTATTGAAAAATATTTCTAAAATTATTTTCTTCAAATGGTTAGTAACGAAGGAGGAGGGAGGATGGCGATAGAAGTGGTATAAGTATACAAAATAAGGATTTGCTAGTATTTGTTAGTTTTTGGCTTTCCCCTCCTCACTTCCTTTACCACACTTTTCACGTTATTTATTTAAATCCTTGTTAAGTGCCACAGAAGCAGAGAGAGAGAGAGAGAGAGAGAGAGAGGAAGAGATAGAGACCTACAGAGTATACGAATTTTAACTGTGTTTGATTTTTTCTTGAAAACAAAAAGAAAATGTTCAAGTATGTGTGAATTGTGTAAATTGGAAAAATAAATTTCCTTCTCCTTTTAAATAAATACAAATAATTTAAAAGGGTAAATACTTTTGATTATGCCAAGCTTAACGGGTGGAAAATTGATTAAAAAGTCTTATAAATTACTACACAATGAAATTAATATTGAAAGAGCCTCCATTTTTAGGCTATTGTACTCAGTTTAATGCTGCGCAGGAAATCCGGAAATATTCAATTGAAAATACTTTATACAGACAGAAGGAAATTAAAGACAAAATTTATAATTTATTTTCTACTTTTTCATTTTAGTCGAAGTATACTTCAATTAATTGAAAATGAAGTGAAATAAGGGGGGGTTGTTAGTATAACAGAAGCAGCTGTATTAGTAGCCAAATAAAGTTTTAATTTATTGTGTGGCAATTGTTTAGAAATAAGAAAGAATTCTTATTTAAAATACAATCAACAATGGCAGGAACAATTTTAATTCATTTAAGACATTAGTTATTACAACACGAGCGTTAGTAACTCCTTGCAACATGAATATGTAATAATAAACACAATTATCATCAGCTACGGATAAACTCCACATTTAACAAAAATATATCCCAGGCCACACTCTTATAGGGCAGTCATATCTATTTAAGACCAAAGATCATTCAGGAGTTCTTCAGCGTGCATATCTACATAAAGAGAGCGCATTTGATAATTCTCCCCACGAGATCATAAATGGGTCTGTAGATAGAGCGGGGTCTGTAGAAACCCCAGTTCAGACATCTCCAACTAAACGAAATATGAAAAAATATTTGGCAAAAACTCTGAGAATAAATAAAAATTGCCATGAAAAGTTTTCCAAAAATCAGTTGTTCGGAGTCAACTTTAAACTAAACGACATGCCACTCACGACATACGTGGCATTAGAAACTAGGTCGTAATCCTGACTGTGAAATGTTGAGTTCTTGAATATGTATTCCTAAATGAATCGTATTTGAAAACAGTCCCCATGAGATCATAAGTGGGTCAGTAGATAGAGCAGGGGTGGAACACTTGATATCCAGTTGGATGGCAAAATTCCTAAACACTCGCTCTGCGGAAACACACAAAGGAAACGAAAGCATACTAATCAGCACATCTAGGGCATACCCAAAGTCTGGTGCTCTGTCACCTCTAATATGGAGGTCTTAAAAAAGCAATCTGAGGCGGCCACTGACGGTTATAAGTGACTTTCTGCGACATCATTCAAAGACGTCTTAAGATTGCAAACCTTTGGTGCAATTCTGTAGGCTTGAGAGTAAACCCGAGGCTGTAATCTAGTAGGTAGTACGTTGGTGTATTAAACGTGAGGCCACGGTACAAAGCCCAGGTCAGACATGTCCAACAAAAACGAAATATGAAAAATACTTCTCCGGCGACCTCCTGTCAGCAGATTTATGGCAAAAACGCTGAGAGTAAATAAAATCGCCATAAAAAATTTCTCAAAAGCTATCGTTCATAATCGGCTTAAAACTGTAGGTCCTTCTACTCATGTGCTGTGAGAAACTAGTTCGTAATCTTGGCTGAAGGACTGTAAAGATCAATTAAGTATGTATGTTAAACCATTAAAGTACCAATTACAAGAAAAAAATGAAGAATATCTGACTCAAGCAATGTCACAGAAAATTGAATTCAAATATCCAGGAATAGCACTGAATAGTAAGTTTGCATGGCGGGCTCTTGTAGAGAGCATCTCAGGAAAAGCCAAGCATACTATAATGACATACAGAAAATTTGTAGGGATATCCTATGAATGCAGCCTTGGAACTATGCATTCGAAGTATACCATTATGGTCAAACCAATAGCGACCCATGAGGTAATTATATGGGCATAAAGGATAAATAGGAAAACAGCTCAAATGGTGTTGAACAAGATACAAAGACTAGCATGTGTAGTCCTATAGCGACGCTGGCGGATCCCGTGGACTTTTCTCTGAATATGGTACTGAAAGTCAAAGCTTTCGATTCTATGTTTTCCTGTTATTTCTAACAGGAAATTTATTAGGGGATTACCGGACCTAAGGAATCGATTGGCTGAAAGCTCCCTCCTTAGCTAACCCCTGGACAGAGCTCTATGCTTTTGGGAAATGCTTTGAACGAGACTATTTTGTGCTATAGAGATTTAGATTTTAATGTCTCAAACCCTTTTGGAAATTTTGCCTTTCCTCAGTTTTCCTTTCGTAGAGCATACCTTCGCAAAAATACTCTCCAGCTCCACAGAAGCATTATTTTCCTCTGCTCGAAAGCTCGTCTGCATGCTTATTGTCGAGAGTTCCCATATAACCTGGAAATCCCATACTATCTGCGATTGAACTCTTTAAGAGCAGAGTACACCTAAACCTGTTTTTACACGGTTTTTTTACGCGAATTTGAAATAACACGGTTTTTTTAACAAATTTACCATTTTTTTTTGGTCGCTTCTTTTTATACGGATAAAATCGTTTAATAAAATAAAAACTCTGTGTATACTATTGAACTAAGTCTGTGCGTTTTTATAAAGTTATTCAATTTTATAGGCATATGTAGGCTGCTGCATCAATCCTATGTATATCTTTTCAGTTTGTTTATACACTTACATACATACATAATATTTGTCTTTTTTTACGCGTTATTTTTTACACGGTATCCACTGGAACGTATCTACCGTGTAAAAAAGGTTTGGGTGTACTCCAATGGCATCCTGAATTTTGTACTTCCTATCCTAACTGAATACAGAACATATTTCAATAGTATAGGTTTTCTCAAGAGAAAGACACTCGCATTTTTCCCCAAAGGCTCAAAATATTACATACGGAGACTAAAAGTTCACCTTCCTATCCCAAGATCAGTTCTGGACCTATCGGTATTCCTCAAAAGAGTCCCGTAAGCAGTTAAATTTTACTTACTTACTTAATAACTCATTACAACAATTTATTACGACCTAGCTTCTCACAACATCCAAATTGTGTATTAATTTTACCCATGAGTGGCGAAACCTACAGTCTTAAAGTTGACCCCGAATGCTAGATTTTCCATAAACTTCTCATGGTAATTTTATTTACGCTTGAGTTACAGAAGAACTCTTACAGAGTTTTTGCCTGAAATCCAGTCACAAAAAGAAATATTTCTGTTTTATATTTCGGCATTGAACCACCGACTCTCGTCTAATAAACCAACACACTACCTACTATATTACTGAGGTGAAATACTACATAAATGAATTCCAACTTAGAAGCCATGCTACATGACATGTAAGCCTGAAATAAAATGGTGGAGGGGGTTTAGAAAATAAATACTACCAGACAATTTAATGCTAAAATGTAATATTTGTACTCCAGAAATATTTATTGCCTACTTTCAGGAATTATATTTGGACTTTAATATTTATTATTTCCCTATTTTAATTAAATTATATTGGATTCCTTTTTCCACGAAAAAAAAACTGTAAAAATAAAGATTTTAAAAATTATTTTTTAAATTTCATTTTCCCCTTTTCATGCTAATTAAGCAGCTAAACTTTTTGAAAAATATATTGTTGCCTACATTTAGACGAAATAATTAAAAAAAGTTGTTGACAAAAAAACGGAAACAGAATGCCAGCAAAACTTATCAGAGATTCCTTTTCATTAACTTTCAAACCCATATTTATTTTTTTTCTGTCTGTGTCCATGGAAAAATACAAGTATGGCTTTATTTATGGCGGTACTTAATAAGCTGTTACACAGCCTAAAAACACACTTAACCATAAAGCTGATAATTTAAATAATTAATCAGTTTTCTTTTTTTGTTAGGCCGCTTAATGTTTTTGTCATCAAGAAAAACGTTTGGGGACAAAATAAACAAAGCAAGAAAAGAAAGTAAAACATCAAAGCATGAAGAAAAAAAAAAGGATTTTCTTGAAACGCCTAAAAAGCCACTATAAATATTTTTCTTTTGTTTTTTGCTGTTAAAGAGGGGAAAAAACGTTGCAGAGTGTTTAAATAATTTATGATATTAAAAAGAGAACAGAAAAAAGGAGAAGAGTGTAGTCAAGTAAACGGAAAATTTTTCAATTATTAAAAATTTAAAAAGACAATGAAGGCCAGAAGTTATGAAATGGGAAGTGAAAAAGAAAATTAAAACAAAAAAGAAGAAAAAAAATTTTTTTTTTTTTTGAAAAATTATGTCCGAAAGAAAAAGGGAAAATGGAGAGTAAAACAAACGTATTTTTTTCTAATTTTTCTTACATGTTTTTGTCAATGTATCCTTATATCAATCCTTTAATTAGAAACTTGTCAAGTCAATAATCAATGTTTTCTTTTCTTCATGTTTTTTTTTTTGTTTTTGTTTTTTGTCCCTAATATAACCCTCTTTGCAATTTGCTGGCAGAGAATTGAAGAAAGAAACGAAACCCTTTAAAACATTTTCTAGTTTGTTTATTAATAATTGATAAAGAATAACTCGAAAAAGAAAAGAAAGAGTTCATGTTGCAGGAAATTAAAAAAAAATTGTTTTCTTCTAAGAACAACTTCAAAGCAAACCAAATCCTTTTGCTTGATATCCTTGAATACAGAAAATCAATTTTTTTCTTTTATTTTCGTTTTAAAAATTTCTAAGAAACCAACTAATTAGCAAAAGGGTATTTAAAATTCGTCTCATGCCATTAGAAAAATCCATTTTCTTTTTTCATTTTCTTTCTCTCTTTTCTATTTGTAATGTTTTTCCTCCTCTACTTCCTTTTTTTTGTTTCTCTATTTTCCTTAAAACAGTTCATTATAAAACTTAAGTTAGAGTGTCACTAGCAAAAGCATCAATTATTTGTGTCTTCTACAACAACAGCAACAGCAACATACTAATTGTTGTTATTGTACAAATAACAACAACAGTTAATTAGAATGCCAATTAAAAGTCGTTGATAAAAATATGGAGAATAAATGAACGAACAAACGATGAAAATGGAGAAAAAATAAATTTTTTTTGTTTTTTTTCCTGTGATAGAATAAACAATTGTAATTACAAAACTACATATAGCAGCAGTTTTAAGTGGATATACTGACAGCGTCAATATCAGCAGGGTAAACGTACATAAGTGCAGAGAAATACAAACACAGTTTTACCACAATTACACTGGTTAACAGAAAACAATTTTCTGGTTGTTTATGTAGCATAACAAAGTCTAAGTAGCAAGATTAGGTCAATCAGGGATGGACAGTATACTTCAGAACAACCCTACCGATGTTCTACTTTAGAAGAAATATGTTCAATATCCGAAAAGAGAGAATCTTCTATGTGTATGTATTTTTGTTTTTCCCTTAAACTCACATATTCGCTGAATCGAATCTGTTGTCTTTTCTCATGTTTTTAGTAAGCCTTACGTGTCCTTAGTAAACCTTCCATGTGTAAGTCTTTTATGTATGCAAATATCAGGACAACCATGGTAGTCGTTAAACTTACTTGTCTTCATACATTTTTGAGTATATATAGGCTCTTCCAAAGACCATCTTGTTCAACCGACATCTGCCAAATTAATTGTCATTTATCTAGTCTCGTTTGCCAAATCACCGTGAACGGATACAGCATTCAACAACACATGCAAATAAAAAAATTGTTTCATCAAAATAGGAATTCTGTTTGGGCAACGTACCGCTCGTTTCGCATATTTTGTGATTGTCATAATCGTCCTAGGTTATGTTAGGTCGAAGTGGTAGAAGACTGTTTTCAATGTGGTGGATAAATTTAAGAGCATTCGTTCAGTAAATGATCAACCAAAACCCTTATGTCGACGAACCACAATCACCGTTGTTAGTCACAGTCTGGAGGATAAAATGAGGCAGTCGATTTCGCGTCGGTCACAAGAACTTGGTCTTTAGCAGACTACAACTTGGCGAATTTTTGCAATTTAGGCCTGGATCAAACCAACTGATCCAGGAACAACAAGGTATTTGGGACGATGCTAATGCACATGAGTTCCAAGAGTGTTCAATGCATTTCGAAAACGTTCCGTTTGGTAAGGATTTAGGGCTGGCGGCGTCGTCAATTCATAGTTCTTCGAGAACGAATATAGTCAGGACGTCTCTGTCAACGATGAGTACTAAAGGTCGAGCACAATTTTTTGGACCTGAATTGGATGATCTGGACAACCACGACATAAGGTTGACCCCGTTAAACTTTTTCTTGTTTTTTAAAGGGGTTTTTAAGCCTCAAGTGTATGCGAATAAGCCACAAACCACAGTGCCAGGTCATGGTAAATTTCACATTTTGTAAGCTCTCCAATCAGAGAAGCCGTGGAGGATACTTCAACAATATTATATTACACATGAAGTCGCCATAATCCAGTAGGTATTCTGTTGGCTTATTAGACCTAAGCAATGATTCAAAATCCAGGTCAGACATCTCTAACAAAAACGAAACATGAAAATATATTTCATCGTCGACTTATTCTCAGTAAATAAAATTGTCATGAAAAGTTTCTCAAAAATCTGTAGTTCGGAGTCGACTTTAAACTAAAGGCTCCGCCACTCATGTATAAAATTAACACACACCACATAAGTGCTATGTCGTAATTCTGACTGAGAGATAGGAAGCACTTAATAACAGACCTGATTTGTTTTTCTAGAATCTAATGTTCAAGTTCTTATTTACAAATGATATATGATGACAAAGTACATCTTTGATTGTATGTGTTGGGAATTTGAACTGGGCAATTGATTTAAGTCTGATGTAAATGAAGCGCACCTATTAGAGGAGTTCAACATCGCACTCTTTGAAACAAATATTGAAAGTGTGTACGTGCAGACACGATTAGTAAGGGCACAATTAGAAGCCACTGAAAGGCAACAAAAGGACAGTTAGGATTAGAGCTCGAGAAGGCAAATTGTGAAATAAACAGTCGCTAATGATCAACACAGTGGAGGAGTGACAACAATATACAAACGTTAGCTTATGATTCGACTGTAATTTTATAATTTCCGCTATTGGACGTCATTCACGGATTAAATTCAAGTGTAGGTCACGAGAAGAATTCAAGTAGAAGTCGCCGTAGTCTAGTAGGTAGTGTGTTGGCTTATTAGACGTAAAGCCAGGGTTCGAGCCCCAGGCCAGACATCAAAACAAAATACAAAAAGTATTTCTGCGGTGACTTCCTCTCAGCAGATTTCTAGCAAAAACTCTGGATATAAATAAAATTTCCATGAAAAGTTTCTGAAAAGTCTGTCGTTCGGAGTCGACTTTAAACTGTAGGTCCCGCCACTCGTGTATAAAAATATGGCACTCAACATAAGTGGTGTGAGAAACTAGGTTGTAATCCTGACGGAAGGGTTGTAATGACCATTTATGTAAGTAGGTCACGTGAGCCCCGAGCTCAAAATCTATAAATTTCTGTCATGTAAAGAATGAATGAATGAAAGAAATCAGGAATTCTACAGCAGCCTTAAAGGCAATAAATATCGAGTTGTTAACATCTTTTCAGTCAACTTATTGAAGATTGCCCTCAATGTGCATGAAAAAATAGAATTCCCTTTAATTCGCATGGCACCATATTTCTTCTTCAGTCAATTTGTTTAAATATTTCACGTCCTAATTAAAATCTTTAATATTTGAACGTCCAATAATTGTTACCCAGTGTTATTTATTTTGCAAAGTTAGAAAGGAAAGAGAAAAAGTAAAAGAACAATTGAAAAGTTCAAAAGTTGAAAGAAAATAATGTTGAAAATAAAATCAAAAGAAAATCACAAGAAACCTTAAAGCTTGAATCCACAGAAAATATTTGTTTTGATAATCCTGGTGCAACAGTCTTCTGGCAAAACCTCTGAGAGCAACTAATTGGGGTGAGAACTTAAATATTTGGTTTGGAGTCAGTAATAACGTGTGGACCCTCTCGCTCATACATTAAATTAACACATATTCCTCTAATAACGGCGGTGTGAGATAGTAATGCGCATTGCCACTTAATATATTGTAAGGACTGGACCTTAGGTTTTGCATCGATAAAGTTATGAAACTGAAGAGTCTGCTGATAGAGTAAAGAAACTGAACCTAGCAATAAGAAAGGCATTGAGTTCGTTTGTTATACTTTATTTTTGATATTTTTTCCAACATATTCTCAATTTTGCTCGATATGGAATACGATCGGGGAAGGTAAATCTGACTAATCAGATACAAGATTCGAGTTTTAATTCATTGGTTCTTGCTAAGGTAATAGTGAATTGTCCTACCTTGTCTTGATTAAAACATTTTCATTTGATATATAGTACGGCCTTATTTAAATCCTGCTACTCAATATTTTATATCCGTAGACAACAAGCTATACACGTCTGGAGAGTAGTGTTTTGGCTTATTAGACAAGATCCCGTGATTCGAAGCCCAGTTCAGACTACTCGAATAATACGAACTAAAAATAAATTCGGAGACTTCCAATCTTCTGCCAAAAAGTTTGAGAGTAAATAAAATTTTCATTAAAAGTTTCTCAAATCTATCATTCAGGGTCGAAAATAAACTATAGGTCCCACGACTCGTGGATAAAATTAATACACATGCCATAGTTGGAATGAAATGAAGGATTTTAAACCCAACTAAACCTAATTACAACCGGTTATGACCAATTAAGAAAGAAAACAATATAACATCCCCTTAGCAGAACCTCAGTTCACCTTTAATTGTCTTCTTCCATAGTTTTAAAGCATACTTTCTAGCTGCAAACTCGTTATTAAGATTTATTTCTTTTTCTCACACATATTTTTAGCCATAAGGTGTTAAAACTAAGAGTTATATTTTTTTTCGATTACTTCAACAACAACACCAACTGCACTTTATAACACATTCTATCATTTTCAATTTAAATACAAATGCCAACAAACTATAAATTTCAATTGAAAAACTTTTTTCATTACAATTTTCCATATGGAGCTGGAGCATTGAATCCACTTTTATACACTTTTCTTTCACTTTGTTTTTGTCGAAACTCTTTATTTATGTATTAAAAACCGTACATGCGACTGACATACAAACAAAATATTTCACGTTTTCTTGAACAAGTTATTGAGCTTTTAACAAGTTATCAAGATTGTAAGCCTAAATGTATGCAAGTGTTTTTAAAACACATTCGTTTTTTGCTGTTGTTGTTGCTGGCGGAATCAGCAAACGCTAACGACTTTTAAAACTGTTGTTACAACATGAACCTGCTGACAACTTAAGCACGATAAACATAAACTTGCTATAGTTGCTCCCTCTCTTTCTCTCTCTCATTCTTCCTCAATCTCCTACACTACTTTGCGCTCCCATTCTTAACCAAAACGATAGAACAAATAAAGGTGGGTTCGTTTAAACAAATCAAATAGAAAAAAAGAAAGAAAAGGCGAAGAAAATTGAAAAACATATGCCCAGTAAAATATAGCATAGCATACCCTTTAGGGGCCATATGAAATGTAAGAAAAAATTTAGAATATCCTGAAGGAGTATGAAAAGAGGGAAAAGAAAAAAAGGAGATTATAAAATAGCGAAAACGAATAAGTGAATTTGCTGTTGAAACATCAAACGAATTTTAAAAACTGGAGAGATTTTCCCACCGTTTTTATAGGGAAACAAAAGCTTGGCAATTTTTGTTTCTGTCAACTTACGTAATATAGGTGTAGTAAAAATAAATCCATGTTTTGTTTCAATGAAACTAACACTTAATACACTTAGGCCATCAAGTTGTTTTGTTGTTCGCTAGGGCCGCCAGCTATTGTTTCCTTGCGAAGTCTATATTTTCTATCAGCTTTCTTATCTTTTTCTAGTTCACTGTTCTGAGATGAGTTAGATCTGGTATACTAATGTTCCCAAAACGTTAGGATCCCTTCTCTTTAATAAAATAAGTTTAAATGCCTCGTCCTCTTGATATGTACACCGACGGCTCAAAGCTTGACAATGGTGTTGGAAGCGGAATCTACTCTCGGAAACTGGACCTGAACATTTCTCTCCGGCTGCCGAACTACCGTAGCGTGTTTCAGGCGGAGGTGATGGCCATTTACCGGGCCGCTCAATGGATCCTCGTCAACGGTGCTCCTTTCAACCGCGTCTCGGTCTTCTCCGACAGTCAGGCCGCCATAAGATCTCTGTCGGGTTTTGTGAATAGCTCCAGGATCGTTAGGGAATGTCGCCGCTGTCTCGACCTTCTTTCTGAGCGCTTCAGCGTCTCGCTGGTCTGGGTCCCCGGGCACAGTAATGTTCTGGGGAACTATAGGGCCGACGAGCTCGCTAGCGCTGGTACACTCCCTCCGGAATCGTCTTCGATTGAGTTGGGCATGCCACTTGCCTCGTTCAAGTTGGCTATTGTGGGGAAATTCTTTCGATACGCCAACCTATCCTGGGTCAATGAGCTCCATCGCTAGACTCACCTGGCCCTTGATGGATAGTAGGCGTACGAACCAGTTATTTGGACTTGGTCGTAACATCATCTCGACCACAGTGGCCATGCTTACGGGCCATTGCGTTATGGGCAGACACGCGGAAAGGATGTGGTTCCCATTCAACGACTTCTGCCGCGGGTTCAGATCCACTGAGGAAGAAAAGAATGCGATCCGCTTCTTCTGTCAGTGTCCGTCACTTGCTAGGTGCAGGAATAGGTTATTTGGCTCTCCGTTTCTTGTCATGTTGACGGAGCTATCATCTATTGACATCAAGGATATAGCTTCGTTCATCAAACTTTCTGGCTGGTTTTCCGGCGTGGGGTAGTCGTGCTTCTGATGAGCAGCCCTTATGCTGACCAACTTCTTCCCCCTCCCTGGTCTTGGTGGTACTTGGTCAGCACAGGGACTGCGTTCACCCGTAGCGTCACAACGGGCCGCTATGCGCGCTCAAGTGAGCTTTGTGACGTGGTCAAAGCTACGACCTAACCTAACCTATGCCTCGTCGTACTGCGGTTGATCGGTGCCTCTTTCCACTTGGTTAATAGGAGAGCAATGTCGCTCGATATACGTTGTAACGCTTCAGCAAATTTTGTGTTGATTGTCGCCAGATTGCAGATATATTCTGATTTTACAGGGAAATGAGGTGGATGATGTCAATTTGATGGCAAATCGTTCTTGAGGCCGGCAAGGCATTCTCCGCTAAACCTAGGCATACTTCTCTACCGACCCAGTAAGTGCAATAAGAAACTGTCACTGTAGGTCACTGTACATGGCTGTTATTGGCTCAAAAATTCATTGATTTCCTTACAACTGCTATCCTAGCCTTCTCTAGAAGTCCTGTAACATTTCATATTCCAATTTATGTCTTTAAAACCTTTTACTATACCTTACTTTATAAAATCCGGGCGTTCTTTTAATTCCTTCATGTTCGCACTTTCCCACAGAAGCTTTCAAATTGAATTTCTCCTAAAAATGCTTTTAAAACTCGTATCATATCGTTGGAGCAATAGAACTATAGAAAGAAAAGAAGAAGAAAAAAAGAAAAAAGAAAAACAGTAGCATGGCAGGCAAACGGAAAGCTATAAAAACGGGAAACAAGTGGTAATTACATGAAGGCCTATAAAGGAAATGACTGTCTGCCAAGCATACAATAACAAGAACCGGTAAATATTCATACAAACATACATACGGGCCCCGTACACACCATAAGAGAAGAATGATGACTAAATGATGAAATAAGCAAAAATCGTTGAGGCATTTTCTATGCTTCTTTTTTTTTCTTCCATTTATTCTTGTTGTTTTGCAAAAAGGGCATACACTTAACACTCTTTAAAAATGGTGCATACTGTTAGGCTTAACAGCTATTCTTTTTTCATTCGCATTTTTATGTTATGGACGGACATTTTTAACAACAAAACCATTTTGGTTTTAAATAATTTACGAACATTTCGCATGTGGAAAATGATTTCAATTCTTGCTTGTTTTGTATGCTTTTATGTCTTCTTGTACGCCCTAGTGTATTCCCTAGATCTCTATGTAATATTGGAAAGTTTTTTATAACCTATACGGCCGCATGTGTTGGCCAAGACATGAGTATAAAACAAAACAGAAAAAGAAGAGAAAAAAAGAATCTGGTAAAATAAAAGCTATAAAAAAGAAAGAAAAGGAAAATCTATTGCATATTTGTAGGTGCTAAGCCTAAATGTCTAGTGTTAGGGACGTCAAGTATGACGCTGACTATGACACCATACTCACATTCACACTCTGTCTTACAGCAGATAGTCATACCCACGTCATGTTCTAAAGCAAACACACACATACACACGCACACTCAAGTATTAGTGTAACTGCATTCACACTTACACCAACATCCTGTACTATTCAATTCATTTCATTTTCTCTTTTCTTGTCTTGTTTTTTTTTCCTGTTTCCTACTATGGTTGGCGTGCATTGTTGGCTATGCCAGCAAATGGTATACACCATTGCCATTACCATTACCATCGCCATCACCATCACCACCACCACTACCATCATAAAAATAAAATGTTAGTAAACCATAAATCTTGTTTAGCAAAAATTGTAATGTGCTGACATGGCTTGAAAAGCAAATAGCTTTGCCTGTTTGTAGGTATTGTTGTGGTATTTCTTGTCTGAAGGTTTTCTCCACAGAACGGCTGCCTTTTTTCTTTCCATTTTTTTTTCATTTCTTGTACAACTGCAGTAATATCATGTAAATTTTTACAATTGGAAAGAAACCTACAGAAATAGAGTGAAAGAAAGACAGAGAGAGAGAGAGCACGAACATAAAAATTATGCAGTAAAAGACAATAAGGAAATATAGGAACGGGTATAATAATAAAAAAAAAACAATTTTAAGGAGAAAAATTTTTTAAAATTTAATTTTTTAAACAAAATTTAATTTTAAGCAACAACAACTTCACAAAATATAAAAATACTCAGAGTATACTTTTAGGAAGAAAATTTTTTAAGCATACTTTTATGGTTTATAAATGAAATAATTTAATAATAATATTTATATGGTTCTGTAAATAAAAATAAAAACACTCGTTGCTATACGACATAGAAAAGGAATTAAAAGAAATGGTATTAGATCTGGATCATGAGCATTGATCATTCCTTTAGAAGAGCTGGTAAGCGGCAATTGTTTTGTTTAGGCCCATATTCTGCAATTTGTTATTAGATTTGGATATAACGGGGGAAGTCGCTGTAGCCTACTAGGTAGTAGTGGCTTATTATACGTAAAGCCACGGTTCAAACCCCGGGTCGGACATCAAAACGAAAATATCAAAATAGTTCTTCGGCGACTTCCTCTCAGCAAATTTCTGAGAGTAAATAAAATTGACATGAGCCGACTTTAAGCTGTAGGTCGCGCCACTCATGTATAAAATTAACGTACACAACATGAGTGGTGTGAGAAGTAGGTCGTAATCGTGACTGAAGATTTGTAATGACCAATTATGTACATATGTATGTATGTATGTCGTGGGTATCTCGGAATGCAGAGTTTAAATATTCTCATTCTTTTTATATTGTAATCGAAGAGGGTTCTGGATCTATATATGGATTTCAAATGTCGAAATATAAATTTGTTTGTTGTCGTGACACGATTTGCTATATAATCTTTAGAACCTAAATATCATACATCATATGTATGTATATACGTACATACATACATACATACATGTATATAAATGGTCTTTACTACACTTAAGTCAGGATTACAACCTAGCTTCTCACACCACTTTTGTTGAGTGTAATAATTTTATACATAACGTGCAGGACCTACAATTTAAAGTCGTCTCCGAAAGACAGATTTTTTTTTAGAAACTTTTCATTGCAATTTTATTTACTCTCAGAATTTTTGCCAGAAAAAAGTACGAAATTATTTTTACAAAACTTAATTGCTTTAAAATGTTCATTTACTTTTTCGATTATAAAACCATAATTAAATAAGAAATTTTTAGCATTTTAATTACCCTAAAACTATACAACAATATTTAATTTTTGCTTTTTATGGTGGCTGGCAAATAACATTTCGCATTAAACATTAATGGTCTCGAAATTATTATCATTATGAATTATAATTGGTAGACAAAAATTATATACATACATACATATAATTGTACAATGTTTTGTTAACAAATTACTAAATAATCAATTAAAATAAAATGAAAAACACAAAACAAATGAAAATATAAAATAAAAATAAAAAAGATGCCTTTAATACCATAAAAGAGTAGTAAAGCTGGCGACTACTGGCTATTGTTTAAAAACTGAAACCGCTAAAATAAATTTAACACCAAATAATTTCAAATAATTATCAGACATTAGTGTAAACACAAATAATGCGTAGCAAAAACAACAAAAAACAACATTAAATGAAAAAATAAAACAAAATTATACATATAATAATAAAAAAAAATTAAATTTAAAAAAAATTTTATTATTAAAGTACAACTAAAATATTAAAATTAGAAAAAATATTTAATTTGTTTGCTTAAATGGCAAAAAAAATGCACACAAGATAATGAAAATAAATAATTTAAAAATCCAAAAAATGTAAAAATAACAAAATGAATTAAATCAGGGAATTAAAAATAAAAAATAAAATTTTTTATTACAATTATTATTGAACCGTTATCTGATCCATAATAAGCCAAGACACTACCTACTAGACAACGGTATACTACTGTTACGTTTTTACCTTTTAAAAACTTTTGAAATATAAACTCGTAGATTGCAAATAAAAAAAAATTTGTGTTTACATACATACATACATAATTGGTTATTACAACTAAAGGTCAGGATTACGACCTAGTTTCTCACACCACTGATGTTGTGGGTGTTAATTTTACAAATGAGTGGCGAGACCTACAGTTTAAAATCGAATCCGAACGACAGATTTTTGAGAAACTTTTCATGGCAATTTTATTTCCTCTCAGAGTTTTTGCCAGAAATCTGTTGAGAGGTAGTCGCTGAAGAAATATTTTTTTATAATTTGATTTGTCTGGGATGTCTGACTTGGGGCTTGAACTGTGGCCTCACGTCTTTGTAGTTTGGCGATTGAAGTATAACCAACACGCTCCAAGAGCAATTCAATTGCTATTGACATCACGTCCTATATTTTAGTTAAACTTGTGTCTTCGGATTTAGCAAGCCATTTCTCTTTGACATTTGGTTTTACAATATAAATTCCTTCCGTACCAAAAGATTCGCAACATGCTTACATTCCAAAAAAGACTCTTAAAGGTTTGTCATTTAACTATTAATGGACTAACAAAGTAAAGGTTTCTGTTTTAGTTTAACACTATGTGTGTAATGATAGATTTTAAAAAGAGAATTCCGCTATATTAAAAACTAGCTCGCTGTTAACAGTTCTGACACTTAATTTAGTTAATGGGACGTTATATGTATTAAAAACAATTCACTTTGTCCATCCATGTTGTCCTGTTATTCCGCAAAAGGCACAAAATCTAACATATCGGAAAATTTCAAAATCTACTATAAAAACTCGCTTTGTTAACAGTTCCGGCAATTAACTTAGTTAAAGGGACGTAATATGCATTAAAAACAATTTCGCCCTTGGTGTCCTAATTTATGCTTATGTTGATTTATTTACCGGCACAGAGGAAGTCGCCGAAGAAATATTTTTTCATATTTTTATTTTGAATTTGTGTTCAGTTTTGATTAGTTTCTTTATTGTTTGACAATTCTGTGTGCCACTGTTCCCAACTTGATGTAAGCAACAACCATTGCTTTGTTTGGTTATTCCTCTTTGCGCTCATTTGCGTAAACAATAACAATTACTTGCCTCTATAACGGAGATCTTCACACCACGCTTACTTTTTTCAAACACCGCGTCTTCACACAAGACTGACTGAATTTTTACTGACTCCGTTGCCTGCTTTGTCTTGCCTTTTATATCGCAAGGTAAACAGTCTGATGAATGCTCTTAAAGGAGAATGACTTCGCCGTCGCGAAATCTCTATAGATGTAAAAATGTTGTTCACGTTATTGTTGTTTGTGCATTTTGTTTACGTTTGTGCTTGCGGTGTTGTTGTTGCCTTTTTTGTTTACTTGTTTAGCACCTTTTTTATACTGGTTTTTTGTTGGTATATTTTTGTTTAGTTGTTTATCATGTAAACAAGTTCATTGTTTTAGTTTTTGTAGCTTTTGTTTACAATTTAAATGATGTGAAAGCAAAACACATCGTAACAATATAAATCAAATTCTTTCAGCTTCTGTAGAACATCCCCACTACGAAATGGACAATTTGGTTCTTGCCTGAGATAAAAAACTATCACTGTTTTCTAAGAGATGCTCAACAGTCCTTAACCAAAACTATGTCGTACAGGCTTCTAAAAGTCTTAGGTCTTTTAAAGTTGGCTGACTATGTGTACTGAAGCTAATGTCGTATCCAGTTTTTTGTACCATTAATGGAATATACATACATACCTACATACGATACCTGCATAATACAAATTTTAAAGATCTACCAGATCAGATTAGGGAGGCCATTTATTGTCGGCTGAGTAGAACTTAACAACTGAATAATTGTAACACATCTTTCGGAAGCGTTATACACTGTAAAGAGAGAAACGACTGTGCAGTATACTAATTGGTTAAACACAGACAGTTGGGGCGTTCGGTACCAGATTCGCAAGTCATTGGAAAACTGGAGGGTATCTTCCAATTAGCAGTTCACGTCGTCTATAAACGTTCTTGGATAGGAGATATAAAGAATGAAAAATAGCAGAGTGTCCGGACACATTCCGAGCACTTAGCTGGAAGTTAGTGTGGAACTGTGTGGTCCATCCTGAATCAATTAGACAGTAGCTAGCATAACTGATGGCTCCAGACTTTTTTCGGAGACTAGGAACAGGTGTTTAGGAAGCTATACACTGCGAAAGTGAAAAAGGATGAGAGACAAAATCTCTTCTCAAGAAAAGCTAGTTTGAAGGGTTTGTGTCTTGCATTAGACTCTTCAGGCGTAGCTTTAGAATTGTAACCAGAATTCTAAAGGAAAATTAAAAACTTAAAAACATTTCTTCAAGCCCAAGGCGTCATTGTGAAGTGCAAAACCGACTAACAGAACAATTACTCGACAGCTCATAAATTGGTATTAATTTTTGTTACTTACTTATTGGTAGTCACTACCCTTTAGTCAAGATTACAACCCAGTTCCTCAAGCCACAGATGTTGTGTTTGATAATTATATCCGTAGGGAGTTGCGGGACCTACAGTTTATCGACTACGAACGATAGATCAATTTATATTTACCCTGAGAGTTTTTACCAGAAAAGTGCTGAGGAGAAGTATCCGAAGAAAGTATTTTTTTTCGGTTGGAGTTTGAACCACGGGCTCTAGCACAATAACTCAACAGGCTACCTTTTAAACTGTGGTAACTAGGTAGACTTCTTCTTCGTGTTTGTATGCATATGCATATGTCTGTATATATAGTCTGTTCCTATTTATATCAGAAAAATATATTTTTAAAGAATTTAAATTAAAATCGTGTAAATATTGCCAAATTCGCTTAAATTTTTCTATTTTTTAATGAAAATTAAATAAAATAAAATGTGCATTGACCAATTATAAAAAAGTGAAGCATGCTTTTAGGTGTAAATTATTTATATTTTTAACCCTCTACTTAGCCCTTCCTTTCCAAAAAAGGAGAATAATCCCAGAGTCATAGTATTTAAAATTGCATTATGCAGTTCAATTCCTTTTTTTTTTTGTTGGCCAAAACAAAAACATCAACAGTGCCGTTACATGAAATATTCAAACGGATGTTAGAATACACGCGTATACACGAGTGCAACATAAAATTTTGCAACGGATGTTTTAACATGCATTCATGACATTGTACCTGCACAGACATATGTACATGCCATACCGAAAACACAATTAAAACATTCACACACATGGTGTAAACATGAGAATTCTAAACATGTATAATAACAAGTTAAAAAGCAAATGACATGAGTTAAAACACCAGCCTACCAGCCACCTAGGCAGTCATCCTAAAAGTCTACAACTACAGTTGCAGCTAAAAGCTTTACTATTTAATTTAGTAGAACTAAAAAAAATTAAATAAAATTTGGTGTGGACCTCAAATTTAAATCCTCTGGCCAGTTGTCAGGATATGAATGTAAATTTTGTAATAACAATGCCGGTTAATATTTAATGAGCAAGAGATAATACAGCTGAATGGTTTAATTTATGAAGGCATAAAACAGCAGGCCTAAAAATAGGCTTTAAATTTTTGTAATAAAATTTTATAACTTTTAAAATGGCAATGGAAATTTAATCGGAGTCCTTTGTTTTAAATAAAATCATTAAAACTACTCGATTGCAGAACTAAAGCCTGAAAGTATTCTTTATTTTATTTTTAAACTATATGAAGTGTTGTAATTTCATGTTTAAAATTTTCTGCGATTCTAATAATGTTGCCTATTTTAAGGCAATTTATTTTCTTTTATTTTATACCACAAAAACTTTTATTATTTAAGCCCTAAATCCAAAAGTTATTTGTCAGATTGTAGAGAAAAATAGGGATTTCATTGCAAAATTTAAAAAAAAAAAACAAAAATCATAAAACCTTTATCACAATTTCTTTTAAGTTTTTTAATCTTTTTTTTTATATTTTTTGTGGGGAGTGCAAAAATCAATAAAAATGCTAAACATGAAAAATCAACGTCACAGAGAAAACTATATAATTTTTTTTCTTTGTTACGGTCACAAATAAAACAGTTTTCGTTTAGTTTTGAAAAATACATCCCAGTAAAGTTTTAAAACTACATACTGTTATATTTTTTTAAAGAAAAAAACATACAAGTTAAGGTTTTCAGATAACGTAATAAAAATTGAAGCATACTTTTTGGGTTGACATTTTAAGATTTTAAGTTTTTTTTATTATACATACTTTTCTTGTATCAATAACGTTCGTTTTATGAAAATTAAAACTGTTTTCTGGTCCAGAAACATAAGATTTTTAATTTTAAATGCTGTTGCATGCAGTACGCATTGGCGCCTACCGGCATGCAACATTTTTTTTTACAATTAATATAAGGAATAATTACAAAAGATTTTGGTCATCAATTTTCTTAGCATGACATCTAAACTTAACAAAACTGTTACATTTCTCTGGAATTTTCCAACAGAAACTTAATTGTGCTAAATGTTGCCATTTTGCTGGAGTTCTTGAAATCTGCTCAAATTTTTTTAACTGATAACAGATATTTTTAGGTCTTTCCAATGTTTCGTTACTACTCGAAATGGCAGCTGATGGCTATTATTCATTCTTAGAGCGTCACTCAATACCCTTTTAGCTGCCATGACAAGTGGCCAAATCTGATCAAAAAAATTAGCATAACTTATGATTTTATTGAACAGATGATAAACTTTCTTGAATTTTTTCATTCAGAGCTTTTCTTAACATTTCCTCTTTAAATATTCGTCGTAGAATTTATATCCAGGAGGCTGTAAAACAATTTGCCAAGACATATGTCGCATCAGATGTTAAACAGTGCTTGGTATTAGGCAAGTCTGTGTTTGTTAGCTTTTTTCTTTTTAGAAAACTTTTCTACCAGATTTGTTAGAAAGTTTTGACGTAAAAGCGCTGATTTATTCTAGAAAATGTAGAAGAAAAACGAACAATAATAAAACAACAAAGAAATGTCGATAACTAGTAATACTAGCTAGTCAGCTATACGAGTTATACTAGCCAGCTATACTAGTTATACTAATCAGCTGTACTATCTTTAATAGTCAGCTATACCAGCCAGCTAGCCAGCTATACTAGCCAGTTGTACTAGCCAGCTAGCCAGCTATACTAGTCAGCTAGCCAGCAATACTAGCCAGCTACAGTAGCTAGCTAGCCAGCTATACTAGTCAGCTAGCCAGCTAGCCAGCTATACTAGTCAGCTAGCCAGCAATACTAGCCAGCTACAGTAGCTAGCTAGCCAGCTATACTAGTCAGCTAGCCAGATAGCCAGCTATACTAGCCAGCTAGCCAGATACAATAGACAGCTATTAGCCAGCTAGCCACATACAATAGCCAGCTATATTAGACAGCTATACTAGCCAGTTAGCCAGCTATACTAGCCAGATACAATAGCCAGCTATATTAGCCAGCTGGCCAGCTATACTAGTCAGCTAGCCAATATTTCAATAACACAACAGCAAGGATCTAGAAGGAACAACTTACAATAACAAATCAACATTAATTTTCTAGAAGTTGCCAGACTGAAGATAAATACCATATAAATTGCCAGGTAACGTTGTCAGGAACTTTTGGTAAAATATATGACACAGTCCTTATATGACATACCTCGTCCAATTGTTTTGTACCTGTGGCTGCATATTGAACCATTTCGTCCACAAGGATATTGAATGTAACAAAAAAGCTGACGTAGTTGTAATGAATGCAAGAGAAAATTGAAATGAATTCTTATGTGAGATAGGCATTTATCCGCGAAGCGATATGGAAACGATCTCACACTAACATTCGTGGTGAAAGAAAATATCATCTCTCCCATGAATCCACTTCAATAAAGACCAGATAAGTCTGGCCTGATATACATTCAGAACGAAAATTCCTAACAAGCCTTGAAGACTGAAAATTTCTCACAATGTCTTTTGCAGAAATTGTAATAATGAAGATGGAAAAGTGTCATTATCTGGTACTTGGAAAACTGGGACAATAGTTCCTGGGGCGCCCAGAATTTATTGACGGAGCGTGTCTAACTAAAGGTGACTTGGATCAAATCCACAGTTTCATAAAACTATCGGGATGATTGTGATTTATACGAGAGCGAGCTGTTTGAGGCGGCTGCTAATTTAAAAACTCATAATAAATTACATTTGGAGTTGCTTTATCAAATAGTCCTTAACTTTTAAAAAATTTTAAATTTAGTTTTTCACTTCTTATTTCAATTTCTCAGGAAAACCTATGCTGGGTTTTCCTTTGGCAATAGAAAGTTTCTTAAACATAATTTACATGTTAAATATATTAAAGAAAGTATTAGAAAACCAACCCAAATCTGTCAATCCCCATATCAACAACAACATAAAATTTAAATAAAATTCAAGAAAACCCCCTCAACTGAAAGCAAAAAACCAAAACAACACAAAAAAAGAAAAAACGGAACCCAAACAGAAGAGAAGTCAAAAAGGAAAACTTTTCAACATGAAATGTTATTGAATACCAGTGCACATGCTGATGTTTTGTTTATGCACACGTTTTCGTATGGGATTGACAGAAAATGCCTGGAAGTAGGCATAAAAATAGAAATAAAAACAACAAAAACAACAACAGTATTAAACCATAAACTTTAAATCAACACTCAAGCAACATTACTTAAGAAGAATAGAAAGAAAAACACTCTCCCCTTAACATATGCTACAAAATTAAGGAAGGAAGTGAAAGGAGAAGAGCAGAAGAAATTCATTTGAAATAGTTTGTTAACTAGACATGTGTTGGTTGTATGTATTTTTATTGTTTGTTTATTTGGTGAATGTGTTAGAAAATTGAAAATTTTTGGTAAAATCTATTGAATAAAATCACCAGCATGCCCAACCAAGGCTTGAGGGTTTTTAAAGCAAAAAAAATTTTTTAAACAATTCCAGTGTAGGGCAAATAATTTAGAAGTTAACAAAGGTTTGATTTCTTGTTAGACCACAGTAGCAGAAGAAGGAAAAAAAACTATTAAACAAGAGGGAAATTGAAATAAAACCCTTGTTTTTTTGCCTCACACAATTGAAATCTTTTCAATCTGCATGATTTTTTTTTTTTATTTCCTTGTTGGTTTCTTTCTTTGCTTGGCCTCTTTTGGCATTTCAACAATAACCTAAATTTACTTCAAATTGATTCATGCTTTTCTTCCTTTACTTTTTTTTTTTTTACATTTCCGTTAACAAAAGTAGTTAAAGCCTTTAGACCAGAAAGCCAAAAAACAAAAAACCGAAATTGTTGGAAATTGTTTAAGTATTTCACCCTCTTTTTATATCTCTTCATTCCTTTTTTCATTCATACTTTTTTCTTTCTTTGGAGTTTGATCATGTGTGTCTTATTTAAACGTTTTAATCTACCAAATATTGTGGTTTACTTCTGTGATTTCTCTAATTTTATTATTTCCGTCTTCTTAACATTATATGCAGATGTGTGGCATGTTGTAAGCCACAAACTATTTTATTTTTTATGACCGTTTTATGATTATACGGCCCCCTGCTTTTCTCCCTTTTTCTTTTATTGGCTAACAATTCAATTTATTTAGTTTTTTAGTTGTGGTTATTCCAATCCCCCCTCTTTTATGCTTCACTTTGTTTTTGAAAATTTGATTTTCTTTTGTTTAGGCCTTAAAGTATGCTTTAATATTGGTAAGCTGCTTAAAATGTTAAAGTTTTTCCGATAATTTTTCAAAGGATATTGTAATGCATTGTATTACAGAAAATAAAAGATTTTCAGTTGAGTTCTTGGAAAACCCAGAAAGGCATAGAATTGTAATATTAATTATGCAGCTGTGTTTGGGAACTTGATAAATGATAGCATATTACACATGTATGCGTAAATGAAGTAGGGATTGTCTTAACCAGAAAATTGAAAAATAATTGAAAACCAAAGTTTATTTTATGGTAACTAGAATGTTTATTTATCCACAAATTATCTTGATTGAGTTTATACGCTTAATTGTAAAAGTTAGCCTAAATGTAGGCAAAAAATTTTTATACGTAAAAATTTGAACATTAGCCTATTTGTAGGCAACAACGTTTATACATTCAATTTTGAAACAGCCTAATTGTAGGCAACAATTAATATAATTTCAATTTTGAAATATAGTCTAATTGTAGGCAACAATTTTTATACTTTCAATTTTGAAATATAGCCTAATTGTAGGCAGCAATTTTTTTGTACGTGTATACTTTAAATTTTGGAACTAGGCCTAGTTGTAGGCAAGAATTTGCTAATTATTGCTACATGATAATCTTGGTCCATAGCCTAATGGTAGGCAACAATTTTTTTGTACATTTATACGTTAAATTTTGGAACTAAGCCCCATTGTAGGTAAGAATTTTCTAATTATTACAATATGATAATCTTGGCCCTCTTACTATTATATGCAAGGAGTATGTAGGCTAAAATATATCAGCGACATACCGGCTATTCGGCGTCTCAAGATCAATGAAGACACCAGAACTGGGTAACTCGTTACTTTAGTTGTAGAGAATGCACTACGTTAACGACTTCGTTCTGATTTTCGGTAATTCAAAACTGAATGGAACTATTGTGGATGGTAATATTTTTTTTAGAGTTTTTAGAGTTTTGATAGCCAGGCTTGTATTGGGTTAGAACATAATGAACAACGAGGTCGGTTATGGATTTCGTGAGATCTATATCACCAGGCTCAACAAATAGCTCAAAATCCTATGCAAGGGTATGTGGGGTCAACTTCTGCTGCAAAATGATTATCCTAGAACTAAGGCACTATAATCCTATATAAGCAGGCTCGACTGTAAGAGCTGCACATGGAGTAAAATAGTAATCATTTGTGGAACTTATATGTTTGCCAGAGCTAACGGGAAAAATGAGTGCAATAGTCGAGCCTGAGTCGGCGTAGTCTAGTACGTAGTGTGCTGTCTTATTAGAATTAAGGCCACGGTTTAAACCCCTGATCAGACACAAAAACGAAAAATGAAAAAATATTTCTTTGGCAACCGACCCTCAGCGGATTACTCAATAATCTGTCGTTCGGAGTCTATTTTAAACTGTAAGTCTGCCCACTCATATATAAAATTAGCGCACACAACATAAGTGGTGTGAGAAGTTAGGTCGTAATGACTAAAGGATTGTAACGATCAATTATGTACGTATGTACGTACTATTTTAAACATTTAGCGTGTCCAGCTGAGTCCAGCAATATTGCACGAGTCTTCCAACTGTCAAAGAGATGAGCTTCCCTGTAAATTAACTGAGGCAATCGGATTGCCTATGCTGTGTAACTTGCCAGAGATTGCGATCTACACGATGTAATTTCCAACGATACAATTCAGAGGACATTACAGATTACTTTTTTAATATAATTTCATCTTTAACCCTAAAAGTATACCACATTTTTGATACATATAACTCGTATTTTTCAATATTAATTTGAATTCAATTCTTTACTTTACAAAACATTTATGTTTTATAGGACAGCATTTTTAAGAACTGGAGATAAAAGTATTAAAAAAGATTATAACAAAAGGTGAAAGCACCTTAAAGTAGACAATTCTTTTTTTACACTTTTATTTTGAAATGCTTTTTTAGCTTCCTATTTATTTTTATAGGCAATGTATACAATAAATAAATTTTGTATTTCATTTAAAACTGCTTTTCTTCCCTAAAAAGAAAAGTTTGATTTAATTAATCTTCTTCTTCTCATATAATATGGTCTACCTTAAGGCTTTCTATTTAATTTAAACAAATAACATTTAGAAATTAAATTTTATACCTAAACTGGACGCGTTCAAGTATTTTAATTTAAATTGTGTGCTATTAAAACAAACGCTCTTGGACTGGGGCCCGCTGTTAGGGATCTGGTAACATGTCATACATCTTCTTTGTAAATTTGAAACTGCTTTGATTTTTTTCTTGTTTTTAAGTGGATTTTTTTATATTCTTTTAACTACGTGGCCTTTAACTAATTAGATTACTTAGTCGTAATGCAGGAGGGGGGAAGGTTTTTTCAAATTAAAAATAAGATGGAAAAATTAAGCTGAAGAACAAAGAAACCAGGGAATACTTAGCATTAGCGCAACCAGCATCAGTAATACCAGCATTTATCATTAGCAATGGTGATGGTGTTGGTGTTGGTGTTGGTGATTTTATTTTATTGAGTGTATTCGCTTTTTTCCTCAATAAATTTAACACTGATTTGTTCTTCGCACTTTTTTAAAGTTTTCTATTGTCTCAGCAACAGCAACAGCTTTTGTTTGTCTACACAGATTGAATGCCAAAAACAACCGACTGATGTCTTGTGTAACAACTTCCAAAACACCCCTCCTAATTGGTATGCAACACTCATCATCTTTAGTATGCTGCTGTTTAGAATAAAAAAAATCCAGGGTTTCTTTGGTTTTTTTATAAAAACAAACCTGTTTACATTACATTTTTTTAAGGATTCATGTCACTTGTCTGCCCTTCCATCTGTCCTGTGCTTGTTGTTGTTAAAATTGCTCTTAAGATCGCTCTTGTTTAGGATTTGTTATTATCCTTGGCAAATATATGTATTTTGTTTTTAAAAGATTTTCGTATTCAACATTTCTGTAGCATACTTTTAGAGGTTAAAATCACTTCTTAGTTGAAATATATTTGTAATGCCGTTTATTGGATTTTTTCCTCTTTATTTCTGTTTCTTTATTTAGGCAGATGAGTCGCTCTATTTTTTCTTGTTGTTTTTTGCATAATTTCTTTCCATTTCGTCTTCTTTTTTTTTGTTTTCATATACAGTTTTTTTCTTTTGTGTTATTCCTTTTAATGGAGTTTAATATGGTACGTTTTATTTCCTTAAATGACAGCTGACAGATGGTTAGCAATGTTAATGAAGTGGAATTGAAATGAAGGTAACCGTTTGGTTTACTTATTAGTTACGCTTTTTCCTACCCCAATGGGCTTAAACGGAAATTAAATATTTTTTTCTGTGGACGTTCTGTGAATTAAGAAATGTTTCTTTTTTTTTCTCCATTGAGCTTATTTTCATTATACTAAAAGTATGCTACACTTACTTTAATTAAACAACTGAAAAAATTGTAGCATATTTTAAGGCGCCAATAATTTTTTTCATGAATTTAGTTTTCTCTTAAACAGTCGAAAGCTTTAATAAGATGCCAAAATATTAACAAAAAAATTTACTTCAAATTTCTTAAATTTAAAGAAAAGTGCTACAGAAGTACATGGATTGCTTAACGAATCCAATTTTAAATATGTTCCGTCAATGTCAGCTTAAGGTAGATGGATTGTGAAGTGTAAAATTATTAAACACAACATAGGTGGTGTAAGAAGCTAAGTTCTAATCCGGACTTAAGGGTTGTAATGGTCAATTAAGGAAAAGCATTTTGTCTGTAAAATGTCGGTGTACTGCACGAACTTCCCGGACTTATTACAGTTCACTTCTCTGGGATGAATTGTGCCTTGTGTAGGCACAACATATCGTATATACGATATCGGTGCCAGTTCATATCAAGTGTTCTGACCATATGGTCAAATCGTTCGTGAAGAATGTTCAATGTGCTTTGAGCTGTGTGGCTGTCCTCTCAAAACCATATGCTGTTGGTGTCCAGATCATTTAATTAAGATTAACAGAAGATGGCAATCATCTACTTGCATTGCTCGCCTTTGACAGTGATGGCTTGCCCAACATCGCTCTCAAAGATATGTGGACCGATGACACTACCAACCCAAACTGTACCCCAATCAGGGACTTACACGGGATGCATTGAACAGATTTCATGCAAATTTTTTCAACCAGAAATGTGGCTTATTACTGTAGATAATTTTTAAATGAAAAGTGGGGTCAGTTGCCAGTTCATCCAGAGGCCATTTAGCAAACATGTCGTTGTCTATGGTACGGACGCAGGCCCATGTCCCAATAAGTTGTGATGTGCGAACTCTGACTTCTTGTAAGCAGCAGTCGATTAGACTGCCTGGAGAGACTGCACACTCTGACGGACGATGTTTTTGGCAGCTCTTGGCACACAGTTGTAGGACGATCGTATACTAAACATACATAAATAATTTGTCATTACAACCCTTCAGTCAGAATTACGACCTAGTTCCTCACACCACTTATGTTGTGCGTGTTAATTTTTATACATGAGTGGCGGGACCTACAGTTTAAAGTTGACTCCGAACGACAGATTTTTTAAAAACTATTCATGGCAATTTTATTTACTCTCAGGGTTTTTGTCAGAAATCTGCTGCGAAGAAGTCGCCGAACAAATACTTTTTTTGTATTTTGTTTTGATGTCTGGCCTGGGACTTGAACCCTGGCTTTACGCCTAATAAGCCAACACACTACCTACTAGACCACGGCGACTTGTCGTGGTATCGTCCTATATGGTGTCCATATAATACAGCCTGGTAGCTTGCTCAACGTCATCCTCATAGAAATATGAACCGATGGCATCTTTAACCCAAAAATCACTCCAATGAGAGATCTTGAATCTTATGTGGATTGGTATCGTCGCTAATTCGATCACCCAGAAATGAGCCTCATTGTGGAAGATAATTTTTAGATAAAAAGTAAGTTAAGTTGCCATCTGCTCCAGAGGCTATTTAGCGAACACAAGTCGTTGTCTATGGTCGTGTCTCTTCGGTTTTGAACGCAGGCCCAAGTCACAATGCAAAATTCACAACGTTGTGGATTGCGAATTCTAACTTCTTGTGAGCAATGCGTAACCGACTGCCTCAGAGTGCCAATGCTCTCTGACGGACAGAGGCGATGTTTTTGGAAGACCTTACGTTTCGATGGTACACAGTTATAAGACGATTGTATACTAAACCAATTGCTAGTAATCCTCTAGATATCCCAATTATGGTGATGGTAGAAAGAGCAAAACCCGCGATATATTGCCCAGACATGACGCTCGGTTAGATTACTTGCTGTTGAAATATCCATCCATGATGATTTAGCAAAAAAGACTGAATAAATGACAACTTTTTTTTGTGAAATTTAGCTTAAAAACGGCCGTTATAAACTTCCAAAGTTCAACAGTCTCTATTGGCAGACCCGATATTAGCTAGATTACTTTATTCCTCATCTTCAATCACTCATATAATGCATACTGCTCCATGCAATGGAACAATTATTAATCCTCTTACGATCCAGAACAGTTCCCGATACCTAATGTACCTACCATGTACCTAAATACTATCATCCTTTGAATCGTTATATCTGCAGCAGGCCTATTATGCCGTGTAATGCCATAATGCTTACAAAAATAATAACCTAAACAGCATACAGAGCTAAAATGTTTTTATTTCTGTATATCACAGTCGGCCATATTATATCATTACATCATCGTATACATAAATAAGCCTTTCGGGATTATTTAAAAACATGTTCACAGTTATTTGCTTCTTGTGTTTGTCTTCCCTGCTTTTATATTCCCCCAAATAATTTTCTGTAAATCTTTAATTAAAACCACAATAACCGCAATCTAATATGCGCTAGAAAATTGTACACAAGCAAATAAAAGAAAGAAAATTTGAGGGAAAAAAATAAAAGAGAGAAAAAGGAAAATTAACACACAAACAGTTGTAGCAAATAAAATGGAAATAAAAAAATAAAAATAAAAACACCAAGGCGGTAAATACAAGGAATATAAACTCATAGCTTACATACACACATAAACACACATGTACATACATACATCTGTACATACATATATGGTATAAAAGAAAATAAAAACCCACAAAAAAAGAGAAGAAATTCTTTCTACACTTTAATAAAATTGTCATATAAATGTTCACACAAACAACAACAAAAAAAAAAATAAAATAAATGTACACACATACTGACAGAAAGACAGACAGATATATAAACACCAAAATAATATACAGCACTGTAGCACTGTAGTTGCTACACAAATATAACATTTATTGCCATGCTGGGCTTGCCAACAACCATTTGAGAGAGGCTTTAAGGGGTACCAGCTTAGATGGGGTCTCTACAGCAAAACGTAAAAAAACAAGGAAGACAAACAAAATAAACAAAACAAAATGAAAACAACAATCAAGTGTTTTTATATTGCACATGTACAAATAAACTCACACTCTCATCTCTTACGACACGTATACACGTATACACACTCTAAAATAAATCTAAGCTTACGCCAAAAAGTATGCAACATAAAAATTGTTGCAATTAAAATTCAAATAGCTTTTAGATGTTTGTTTAGGCAGACATGTTCAACATGAATATTGTTGTGCTTCTACATCTTTATGTGTATGTGTTGATGATGTGTGTGTGTGATTAAAATTCAGAAAAAGTAAAAGAGAGAGAAGGAGCGAGAAATAGAAAACAACACCCAGCTACAGAGCTGTTTTAATATAAATACATGTGTGTTTCTGTGTTTGTGTAAGTGTGTGTAAATTGCGTAAGTGTGTGTGTGTGTGTGTTTTATTTACTGTATGTTAAACATGTTGTCACATATAATTTAAATACTTTAATTTTGTTGCCAATTTTAACATGGTTTTTCGTAATTAATTTCATTTTATTTCAAACTTTTTTTCTTCTATTTCTCTTGTTTTTGTTGTTGTTATTGACATTGTGTTGTTTTCGTTTCGTTACTTTTACAATAAAATACAAAATCCTCTGAAACTGTTGTTTACCCACAGAAAAAAGAGCAAAAATGAAAGGTATTTTATATGACTATTAAGGGAGGTTAGAATTAATAAAATAATAAACATGGAATATACGAGGGATGCTGATATACTTTATAACTGGTATCGTTGTAGTTGTAGTATATAGTATATATAGCATCCCCCGTATATGAAAAAATTTTGATAGAAAAAATTCTTTATTATTAAGAGAAATAGGTGCCCTAGTCGCCGTAGTCTAGTAGGTAGTGTGTTGAATTATTAGACGTAAAGCCAGGGTTCGTATCTCAGGTCAGACATAAAAACGAAAATATTTCTTCGGCGACTTCCTCTCAGCAGATTTCTGGCATAAACTCTGAGAGTAAATGAAATTGCCATGAAAAGATTCTCAAAAAATCTGTCGTTCGGAGTCGACTTTAAACTGTAGGTCCCACCACTCATGTATAAAATTAACACACACAACATAAGTGGTGTGAGAAACTAGGTCGTAATCCTGACTGAAGGGTTGTAATGACCAATTATGTATGTATGTAGGAGCCTTAGTACTGCGACCATACGATATATTGTTCTCACCTTATATTTGATATGTCTTCTTGCTATAATGTCTTCTTCAAGCTTATTGTCCTGACACAGTACAGGAGGCTGTTCGGTGCCAACATTGTAAATTCCCAGCCCTGTATCTGGTATGTATCCAGGCGTTTTGTTGTACGATGCATTAATAATTCAGAGGCTCGAAGAATTTATTCCGATAATTTATTCTCATCGTCACAGAATTTACATGTTGGACTTGACCCAGCCCCCATTCTAAATATGGGTACCCTGAGTCTGCAGAGCCCCTGACAAAAGACCAGTTAACAACCTCATGTTATTCCTAAATATTCAGGAACATGACTCAGATTTCTTTTTATTGTTATTATCCAAAAAAGTTTTGATTGTCTCTAAGCGACTTGGTCTTTACCTCTCTTCTTCTTCTAAAACACATGCCCTCACTCACTGGAGGCTTAGTCCCCTGTGCAAAGATCAGTTAACAACTTGAGGTTATTCTCGGATATTCTAAAACATGACTCAATTCTTCTTTTATTGTTAATTCCCAACTGAAGTTGATTGACTCAAACCCGCTTGGCATTTGCCTCCTTTATTCCTCCCACACATCCGCCCTCACTCCACAAAATGTTTCTAGTCCCAACAATAATGTCGAAGATTCCCTCCTCGCAAGTTCGAAAATTTCCTCATAACGTGAGAAGCAGCAGTGAGTAACCATATTTTCCCTATCTATCCGATTCAGTACCCCTAGACAGTCCCGTACCATCTTCGGTGTTACCTCATAAGAACCAAGTGTTTCAATGGCGGTCTGACTATTGTATTGCTACGTTTTGTCTTTTGTACAAAAATTGTACAAAATTCCATCCTGTAAGCCTTTTTCAAATTAGTGCGATCCCAAGATTACTCCATTGATTTCCGTTATTAAGTTTCGTTGCAAAGTATTTCCTAAAATCCATCCAATAGACAGTAAAAGAGGAAGCTGTTCGCCAAGTGATTCCTTAGACCCGTCTCTGAGTCAACTCCATTTGAGCTGTTTTCAGATGTATCCTATCAGCCCAGACTGTTGCGACATAGGTACGTTATTGGTCTGACGATTATGGTAAACATTCACGCTGTAATTTCTGGGTTGCATCCCTGCAAGCCATGTCTGAAAATGCTGATTGGTCATTACAACGCTTCAGTCAGGATTACGACCTAGTTTCTCACACCACTTTTGTTGTGTGTGTTAATTTTATACATGAGTGGTGGGACCTACAGTTTAAAGTCGACAGCGAACGACAGATTTTTGAGAAACTTTTCATGGCAATTTTATTTTCTCTCAGAGTTTTTGCCAAAAATCTGCTGAGAGAAAGTCGCCGAAGAAATACTTTTTGTATTTTATTTTGATGTCTGGCCTAGGGCTCGAACCGTGGCTTTACGTCTAATAAGGCAACACACTACCTACTAGACTACGGCGACTATACCTCTTCTACTTAATGATGTTTTTATGAGCTCATGGCGGGTGTTATTACATGCGTCATCTATGTGAAGATGAGTACATACTGCTTGCCTAAGTTGAAAGAGCTGTAAAGTATTACCAACTTCTTCATAAGATTCATTATAATGAGAGCATTATGTTTTAATTATTATTTTAATTTTCTTTGCATTTCACTTCTTCTTTTAAAAATCATCAGCATCTGTATGAGGTAATAAAATTAAATGTGGAGCTAACCTTACCACACATATTGTTTTAATTGAGAAAACTTTGATTCCTTTTGCGGTTTAGCACTTATTGTTAATGTATAATTAAAAATTTTAATATGATTTTTAATAATCAACACAAAGTTTTCTAATCTGAGCAAAAAAGAGAAGAAGATACTCCACCACATATTGCTGGTCTTTGTTAAATCTTGTTTAGTTTCGTTGGCATTTTATTTCATTCGATTGTGACCACGAGCCAACCACACAAGTATTATCAACAACTGAGTTAAATTGGTACCATTTAAAGAATCTTTTCATATGTAAATATAAATAAAAAACACAAAATTGTTTTCAAAAGAATAAAAACCAACAAAAAAAACTGATTTGCTTTAGGGGTCTAGTTGCTGTGTTGCCAGTGTGCTAAAGTGTTCGATAACGTGTGCTGGTTGTTAGAGTGCTTTTGTGTACGATGACCATCACCACTGCCACATCACCAATACACCATTATCATCATCATCATACTCATTCTCTCTCTGTTTGAAAATGGGGGGAAAAAAATTTATTCGAGCGTTAAATTGAAAATTTAGACATTTAGACCACATACACAGAGCCATACAAACATACGTACATACTCATCTATATAAGTTTTTAGCTCTTTTTATATGCAGATTTAAACAAAAGATTTTCTCATACATACCTGAACAGGAAATTTACTTAATGGACAGGTACGAGTGTGTGAACAGTAGATGATGATTAAATAGAAATAAAAACTCACAAGGCCTAAACAATCTAAAAAAAATCTCTTCGAAATTATAAAATTCTTATCCTAGTTTAACGAAATGTAAAGCAACGGCTCTATTAATGCGTAAAGTAAAGTAGAGACTTACACTCACTAAAATCCCTATGACTTCCTTCGTATACATTTGCATATATTTCCGGATCAAGCATAACATCAACAGACCGTCTAGAGTGCTTTGTTCAGATATCATTTTCGTAACAGTTCAGTTGTCTCTGTACCTGTATCGTCTTCCTGAAAGGGCTAGGGCTACTTGAGCAGCTGTAGGTGGCGTTGTATCTTTAGTTTCAGAAATGTATGCAGAAATACCCACTGTCCATTATACTGAGGCTGCACAAAACTCCTCAATTAGCCGGCATTGCAAACCTTACTCGATTAACATATCTAGGTAATGAGATTGTCAACACTGCAGCCAGAAACCTGCCTTAATGCGCACCATTCTTCAAAGAATCTATCGAAAATTATGCACCTGTAACCAGAAGCACTCTTGACCTGAGAAGATGTATATAAGACATCACTCGGCATCATACTGGATATTACCGTCTCTTCAAATACTATTCGAAGGAGAGTCTAACCTCAGAGCTTTTATGAACCTGTATTATGTACCATTTTATCCCCTTGTAATCACTGCTTTACGCTTACTGCGCTATCAGTATTACAATTCTGATATTCCAGACTGTTGATCTAACTCTGAGGTGCCCAAATTGCACATTTCAAGCTTCGCCCGTTGGACAGCCTTTCAAGCGATGTGCAGTAGTCTCTCCCGCCTAGGGATATTGTTGTCGCGCGTTCGAACTACGGTATGTATTACATACATACACAATTGGTCATTACAACCCTTCAGTCAGGATTACGACCTAGTTTCTCACACCACATATGTTGTGTGTGTTAATTTTATACATGAGGGGTGGGACCTACAGTTTAAAGTCGACTCCGAACGACAGGTTTTTGAGAAACTTTTCACGGCAATTTTATTTACTCTGAGAGTTTTTGCCAGAAATCTATTGAAAGAAAGTTGCCAAAGAAATAGTTTTTGTATTTTGTTTTGATGTCTGGCCTGTGGCTCGAACCCTGGCTTTAAGTCTAATAAGCCAACACAATACCTACTAGGCGACTTCGATATGCATTACCTCTTCTATATCCTCCTGCATGTGTTGGTTTAAACCTCTTTGCATGTGTTGGCGGTTTATTAATTTCTTCTGAGATAGAAATAGCGCCGAAAGAATTTGCACCAATATAAGACAAATATTTTGCCGAGAAAGTCTCTTCCAATCAAATTCAACCAATCCAATTGCGTTTGCTAAGATCATCGCGTTTTACTCTGTTCAATAGCTTTCTAAAACTTAATTTTTATAAATTGAAGAACCTAATTGTGCGATAAAGTCGCCCTAGTCTAGTATGTAGCGTGTTAGCTTAATAGACGTGAGGCCACTGATCAAATCCAGGTCAAGCGTCTCCAACAGAACGAAATTTGAGAAAAACATTTTTCGGTGACTTCCTCTCAGCAGATTTCTGTAAAATTACCAATGAAAACTTTCTCAAAATTCTGTCGTTCAAAGCCGACTTTAAAGTGTAGGTTCTTTGTTTCAGGTATAAAATTAACACACACAACACCAGTGGTGTGAGAAGATAGGTTGTAATCCTGACTGAAGGGTTGTAATGATCAATTATGTTAGGCTATGTAGTTGTGCTACTTTTATAACCTCTTAGAAGCTGTAAGTGAAATCGTATAAGCAGTAATGTATAGTTGTATATTTACCCTACTATTCCTATTTAGCTAACCTCTGCTGTATACCTTAAATATATGAGAAAACATGTTCAGACCTTAACTAAATAATGAAATAAACAACTTTACATATACAGAAGAAAAATTCATGTTGTCGATGGTAAATTTTTCTTTCTTGATGTTTAACATCTTTATATTACACGAATACATATAAACAAAAAATCAAACCTACTATACATACACACGTACAAATATGTTAATGTGTGTACATATTAAGGATAATATGAAATGTAGCATAACAAATGAAAACAGATATTCTTTCTGGGGTTTGTTTTGGCTGTTTTTTTTCTTTCCACTTAAATTATTGTAATATGATGTGATGTGTGTTAAGATGTGTTACAATGGGCATAATAAAGTCAGTCCATATTAATATAAATTCAATATAACAAGGAGTCCTATAGCAGAAGATTACGGTAGTAGAGACAATTGAATTAGTTAAGCCGGTCTCCTATTTTCTGCTTATATGCAAATGACTCCTGGATATTTTATTTTATTTTCCTTTTCTCCTATTCTAATATAAGGTCAGTTCGTTTTGCCATGTTTTATTATGTTAATATTTTTGTTTATTAGAGAACAAATTGAAATACAAAGAAGTATAATGTAAAAAACCCTAAAAGTATGCCTTATTATTAAGTGGCCTATGTATGTTAGACAACTTATAATTGAAAATTGATATGAAAAAAAGAGAAGAAACATTTTGTTTCTAGGAAAATATTTCGTTTTTATTAAAATATTTAATAAAATAACACAATACTGCTGTTAAAAACATTTTGAGGAAATTTGTAAAGCATACTTTCAGGTTAATATTTTTATATCATTTACTTATTAAAGCTCTAAGCAAATTATGTCTTTTTTATTATACCCTCAATTATTATTAAATATTTGGCATTCTTTTTAAATAATTTCTATGGCCATTATGACATACAAAAATTTGTGTCCCGATATTTTAATATCAATTTTATTTTATTTATTTTTTTGTTGCATGCCCTAATGAGCCTATTAAATAGCTTAAATTCTTGCTTAGAAAATGTCAACATATTTTTAGAAGCGTAATAAGCTAACATTCTTTAAGCTGAAAAATACAAGAGATTTGCCTAATTTGTTGTGACATAAATTGCATATTTTTAGGCTTAAGTATTTTTAAGAAAGCTATAAAAATGTATACAATACAATTTAATAACCCTGGAAGTATGCGCTTATCAATTATTTATTTAAAGAAATAAAGTTTGGCATCTTTTTAAAGGAAGTTTTAGAGTTTTGACCCTTCAGTTACAATCTTAGTCGATGTATTGGGCGTAAAGTTTAAAAAATGTGAGGTTCGTAACAGCTAGCATGCTGGTAATACATGGTTTCTGTGTTTACTTAATAACATGGCATTATGAAAAGTGAAGAGGTCTGTCATATCATTAAACATTGTTCTACAATTTTGTCCAACAAAGCTTAAAAAAAGCAGCTAAGAGCACAACAAAAATTCGTATTGGAGTTCTTACTGTATGCGTTCTCTTGATATCTAGAAAATACCCTGACACAGAGGGCAAAGGCTGTTTAGGACAATCAAAACTGTTCGAGTATGAGGAAATAGAGATACATACATACATAATTAGTCATTACAGTGCTTCAGTCAGGATTATGAACTAGCTTCTCACATAAGTGGCGGGACCTACAGTTTAATGTCGATCCCGCGCGGCAGATTTTTGACAAGCTGTTCATGGCAATATTTATTTACTCTCAGTTTTTGTCAGAAAGCCTGTGAGGGAAAGTTGACGAAGAAATATTTTGTCTTATTCCCTTTTGTTTTAGATATCTGACCTCGGGTTTGAACAGTGGCCTCACATTTTAATTGAGTTTTTTATGTACGGCCTAGGTTCTCTCTATTTAGCGCCTAAAAAGCTGCTTTATATTGCATATAATTTTTATTTTTTTTTTAATTTTTGTAACAATTTCTTAAACACTTGCTTTTTTAATTTTTATTAGAACACCTTAAACTATAATTTTAAACCACACCGCCCCTTTGTCCCCTAAAAAGCTGCTTTATGTGGTGTAGGTTAACCATTTTAAGTCATCTGTGTTTTAACTCTCGTTTTGTATTTTTATCTGTATTTTTGTTTTTCACAAAAGACATGGCCATTCAATTTTACCTTGTACCATACAGTTGTCAGATAAAATTCCATTTTGTAAGTTCATATGCCATAAAATAGGCAACGTTTTTCTTTGAGATCATTTTATTATTTTTCTGGTTTAAAGTTAATCTGTTTTTCGTTTTTCTCATTGCTTAATTTAACAAAAAAAAAGTAAGAAAAATAAATACAACCTCCTCCTAAAAGTAGGCCACAAAATGACATGTCGACATACTGACAGCTGAGACAAACAACCAACAAAAGTAAGAAAAATAAAAACAAAACAACAAAAAAACTTTATCATGTTCGTTTCTTTTCTTGTTTTTTTTCGCTCTGCCAAAAAGATTTGAAATAGCAAAATAACCGAAAAAAAGAAACGAAATAAAATGAAATGAAATGGAATACCATGGCAAATACATATATACATAGACAGCAGAATATTTGAAATTTATTGTGAAGTTGCTTTTCAGCTTAAAATAATTTTCATTTTTGCTGGTTTTTTGCTGTTTAATCTCTGAGATTAAATGTGTGAAATTTCAATTTGCCTACCAACAATGTATATGTATGTGTATAATGCTAAAATATTTAATGATGTCTCCATGTCTAGGCTAAAAGCCTCTTCAAAACCCTTAGTATAGATAACAATTTTTTAATAGACTCAGCAAAAAAAAAAACCACAAAAAAAACCAAAAAACGAAATGAGACTCAAATGCAGAAAAATTAAACCATCGCTCGAGCGAGATTATTTGTTTTGGGGGCGTTTTCCTGCCCGTATTCGTTTTCCTCTCTTCGGGAATTTGACGTGAAATGAAGAAGATAAATGTATTTAAATTATATTACAGACAGTTTAATATAATGCCATATAGACTATTGAGTATTTCGTTTTATTCTATATTTGTTTTCTTCTTTATTTTTTTCGTTTTGCATTCCTATTTTTAATTTTGTGGTATAGTCTCGCAATAAAAGTAATTGAATTTTTAAGTCAATACTGCAGAGCTGTTTGAAAAATTATTAAATCAATAGATTTTTAATTAAGATAGAAAACCGTGCACAAAAAAAAAGAGCAACGGAAATATTTTAAGCATGCTATTTTAGAAAAGCCTTAAAGTAGGCAAGGTATTTTTGAAAGAAAAAAACGCCATAAAGTAGACTTGAATAAATATTTTAAATAATATTTTTAATAAAATTTGCATATGCTTTAAACAGAAATTTTACAAATATGGGATATAATTTACTTTCATAGGACTTAACATTTTAAAATTTCATTCTGATGGATCTTGCAAAGAACAGTATCAGTGTATGAGACCAGGCGGGAGCTCCGCATTAAGAATTTGTCGATAGGGTATCAGCTCCTGATAGCTTTTTTCTGTCAATAGAAATACAGAAAAATACTAGTAATATAGAAAAAACTTTCTGGACGCCACATCTAGTACAGCCAACGTCCTGTTGTCATCCGGTGAACATCCCATTGAACGGACGGAGGTTCTTCTCAAACCAAACCGGTTTAAGGCAAACTGAACTTTTGGTATTTAACCACTCGGAGCGCAAAAGGACCAAATAGTTTTTCATACCCATTCCCCACCATTGTTTCACTGTTTGTTTTGTTAATTTTGGGACATTTAATTTCAGGGAGGATTTGTACATTTTGAAAATATTTTTTTAAATAAAAGGACTGTTTCCTAATTACTTATTAATCACACTCAGCGGTGTTTTAACTTCTTCTTCTACGGACAGGGAAATTTTGTTTCCATTTTGTTATCGTATACCATGGTCACAGTCGTACTCTCAGAGTTTTTTCCTGAAGACCGCTGAGAGGAAATCGCTGGGTTTGAACCCCAGGGCTCTCATTTAATAAGCCAACAGCCTACCAACTACACCACAGCGGTTTCTTTTTTCTATTGCAGGAAAAATTCTTCGACAAACCCTGTATACTCCCGCAATATCAGTGTGGAACTTTAACCACTAAAAACATTACTTCTGCAGTCCATTGTATTTAGATTTGTGTCACAACCGTTGGTTATTTCCTCAGAAGACATATTGGAGCCTATTGATTACAAATTCTCGCCTTGTACATCCAGTTGCATTGCTCGCTATTTCTGTCAATTAATTTCTTTAATTGCTAAGCATTTCTACTAAATTCTTACTAAATTGATTGTTATACAGGCCATTGACTCTTCTTTTATAGAATTTTTCGGCTATTGTTCGTTTAAAGTGTATGAAAAACATTAGGATCGCTAGGCGGCTTAAAGTTTCCCTTAATTTTTCTTTTTCATCTGCTCCTGCACTATGGAAGTGTCATCTGCCCCTATGGAAATTGCATGCCAATATAGGAATTTCGCTGTTTCATTATTGCACTGGGTTTCTGACGCATATATTCCTCTTTCTTGCTTTAGCAGTGCCACACGCCTTATTCCACCAGTAGTTTGGCCTAATGGTTTGCGTTAGTCGAACAAATAATGTTTTCGTGACTGTTTTTCGTTTCACCTTTCACATCTATCTTTCTCCTTCCGCCTTATACCTCTGAGCAATAATCATAGCCACATGGTCTAATTATACTCCTCTGCTCCATTCCAAAATAAGTTAAGACAATGTCTATATCTTACACATATTCCTCACACAAAAGGGAGTACTTAAATATGTTTGATTTCCTTAATGCTACTTAACAAGTTATTTCAACATTTTTAAACAATGTTCTTAAATATTTAATCCTTAAAGTATGCTACACATTTCATATGGTTTATTACTGACTAATTAAATGTAACAAACATAACTTAAAACATATTTACGTTGTAAGACTAAATTGCAGTATATTACATTCTATCCTTTATATATCTTAATAAATAAATAATTCAAAATTGTAGCATACTTTTGGGTAGTTACCTAAAATTTATAACCACAAAACATTAAAAACATAACATTGGTCAGTAATTGCCCTTAAATGTCTAAAGGTATTGATAAATTTTATAGAAATTAATTATTTCCATGAGGTTGATTTAATTATATGTCATATAAACCTAAATGTATGCTATAATTTTCTACATGCTTTATTGCTTAATTACCAGAAAACTCAGTTATATGCATGTGTGTCTGAAATAATAAAAGATTTATTTGTATAATATTTCTCTTGGTATACAAGAAATAAAAATAGAAATTAAACGTAAAGTTTAAGAAATTTATTGCATAACACCAGGCTTATAGGCAATAAATAGTAGAGATATTATATTTTGACTTAACAGGATGTGTATTTAAGGGATATTTTTTTTGCTTTTTTTAAAGCAATTGCTATGAATTTAAACTGTTTACTGTAAAAGTTTTAACGTAATGCTACATTTTTAATAATTTCTTGAATGTCATTTTCACTTTCACCGCCTTAACTGTTTAAGTTTAGTTTTTCTGTTTTAATTTTAAGCAGCTATGGTTTCCCGCAATTTATTAATATTATTTTAAGAATATATATGCACTCTCTAGCTTAAACAGGACCCCAAAACTTAAACAATTTTTCTTCGAGCTAACGCATGTGAAGGGGAAGCCAAAACAAGAGTATCTGAAAAAATTTTGACACTTGTTCACAGGAAACCATGTCAATTGCATTAAATTTTCACTGCACGTTCTCACGTACGCAAACACGTATTTATGATGCCAAGAATATATTCTCAATAACGTACAACATATACATTGCATAAGCACAGGAGCTATAAAATAAACATTAAACAGTCATCAAAATTGTAATGCATTAAGGATTTGGCAACCAACCTCCACTCTGCTGCTGTTGTGTTGAAAAGACGTGGGTAAACATATATTTTAAATGCAGTGTTAACGAGATTATAAAATATTTGAATAATTTCTTTAAAAGTGTTATAAAGTATGCTAATGTATATGCCAAAAAGTAGGCTAAGGTTTAGGCTTTAAAAAGAAAAGCAAAAACAATTCTTAGTGTTACTTCTAGTGAAGAAGTGAAGTACAAATGATTTATGTGGGGAAAATAAAAAAGAAAATATTTTATAACACCTTAAAATAGGCCACATTATTTAGTAGTTTAAGCCTTAAGCTATGCTAGAAATATTAATATTGTATTCTAGATACACAATAACGGTATTGCTTAATTTAAGTTATTTTTTTTTTCGTATCTCTAATATAAATAACATTCAATAATCTTCCATTTCTGTTTCTTCCTTATACGCCTGTAAGTATGCTTTATTGTTTGTGATTTAATTAAGTAAATTGTGTTTCATTAATATACTAATTGAGTTTTTTCTATTCTCCATTCCACGTAGGCATATAAAAGAAACATTTTTATCTCCTAAACATTAATAAATAACCTCATCACCTTGTGTAACCACATAAACCTGGCTGTGGCCATGATTCATATATACCTGTCTGTCTGTAGAAACTAAGGCTGATTAATTTGAAACTTTTTTAGGGCTGTCTAAGGCCACGCTAAATTATGTGGAACTTTTTGATTTCTTTCTGTCGATTATTAACCCTTTCATGCCCGATGTTGCCTATAGGCAACATTGTACATTTTTGTTCATAAATTCCGTAATTTTTAATTTTTTTAAAAGATTTTTTTTTTGCAAACAAGCTTGCCTAAAAACGTGTAAAACCAGAATACGTAGGACTCTGAATTTAATATCACTTCCTATTTAGGCCATGACTAACTAACACATGTCCTTAAAAAAATTTTAGCTCAGGCCCAAAAAATTCGGGCATGAAAGGGTTAATCATTCGGTCATTAATTTAAGCAGGTTTTTTCTTTTCTCATACCATACAAATATATGGTATCTTATTTTGTAACATATTCTAAGGGGAAATATATATAATAAAAAAATAAAACAACAGAATGAGAGAAGCAAAACGTATCCCAACTAATTTAGTTGAGATTTCTTTATCAATTTTCTCTAAAGTCATTGGCTAACTTAGCATGACTAGACACAATTGCCGAGATTCATTCGTGCTTACAAATAAGTTTGTGAATTAAAAGACGTCTTGGAAGCTTGTTTTTGTTGGTATAGGTTTTAAGATTGAAATTAATTATTTAAGGTTTTATTTTCGTATTGAAAAGAAGGTAGGAAATATATGAAAAACTAATGTAAAAAAATGGTGCCTACTTTTAGATGCTGCAGTTTAATAAATCATTTGACAGATGCTGAGAAGAATGCATTGGTCATTTATAAAAAAGATTTAATTGACCTCTTTAGTATACAGAATTGTAAAGGGAATATTTAGTGCATATATTTAGGCTGTAATTTTTTCGTATTTTTTTAATTTGATTTCGATTGCCACTGTTTCCAAGGAATAAAGTCCATTTTTTTGTCTTTATTGTTTGCTCCTGGGATTGTTTTACATTTTTAAAGCCTTAGTATGGCTTTTTCAATCACCTTTCTTAGTTTTTGCAAAATGTGGTCTGCGGAAGGCCTCCAGTTAATGGTCTCCATATTGGAGCAGGTCTTCATCTGTCTCTGGTACCCTGTGGGTTCCATTCAAATACTTCTTTGGCAATATCTCCTTTACGTTTCCTTAGAACATGTGTATATAATGTTTGTCTTTTTTATTTTAATCTGATAGATAATTTCTTGGCATACTTTCGGGTAGCCATTGTCATTTGTTTTTTGTAATTGTCTTTGATATTTTGATCGAAAACTTACTCTTGTTATTGTAACCTATTTTAAACTGAATGGTTTTTAAAATATACCCCTTAATTTCATTCAGTTTGCGACACTTTGAAAAAATGAAAAATAATTGCATACTTTTAAGCATTAAAATAATACTTTTTCTATGTAAAATCTGTTACTAATACCATTCTCTATATTTCATTCTAAGAATACAAGGAATCGAGATGAAATAATTTTGATTAAATTTTATGACATATTTTAAGGCGTTTTGAAATTTGTTTCTTTCATTTTTTTTCAATATTTTTTTAAACTTTGATTTCTATGTAATATGTTTTATTTATATTCTTCTCAATACTTTTTTCTAAGGATACAAAGAATCAAGATGAAACAATTGCGTTTAAAATGTATGGCATATTCCAAGGCCTTTTTAAATTTGTTGCTTTTTTGATACTATTTTTTCAATATTTTTAAAAATATTTGATTGAAGGTGGAGGTTTATTATTTCAAAAGCTATTCTAACAACAAGAAGTGTTTTCAAAATACTTTCTCTAATTTTATTTTACTTTCTATACAGTTTCAGATGTGTATATAAAAACCATTGCATATTTGTAGGATATTTTTATTGATTTTTTTTTAGATTTTGCTTTTTTAAGTAATTTTTTGATTATTTTTTTGATTATTTTTTCTAAGTAAACAATAAATTAACCCTCTAGTGCCAAAGACTGCCTGTGCACGGCTTAAATTCAATGCTCATTTTTTCTTTCTTTTTGCGTTTTGATTAATTCAGGGAAGTCCAAAATTATTTTTTATTGTGTTTGCAATATGTAAAACCCGAATTGACCAATGAACTATTATTTTAAGTATCCTTTACTTTTAAAACAAATCAAAACCAGGATTAATTTTTTAATCCAAAAAAAAAATGGGCACTATAGGGTTAAAACGAAATATTTATCCAAAAATTATTTGTAGGTACTTGTCTTAAATTTTAATATTTCAATTACATACATACATACATAATTGGCCATTACAACCCTTCAGTCAGGATTACAGCCTAGCTTCTCACACCACTCATGTTGTGTGCGTTAATTTTATACGTGAGTGGCGGGACCTACAGTTTAACGTCGACTCCGAACGACAGAATTTTTGAGAAACTTGTTCATGGCAGTTTATTTTACTCTCAGAGTTTTTGCCAGAAATCTGCTGAGAGGAAGTCGCCGAAGAAATATTTTTTATTTTTCATATTTCATTTTTGATGTCTGACCTGGGATACGAACCCGGGCTTTACGAATAGTAAGCCAACACACTACCTACTACACCACGGCGACTTACAATTAATTTGAATTAATTTTCTTTAATTTCCCTTTAAATATTAAGTAATTAAATGAATACATTTTTCTCTCATTACACCATTAAATTGGAATAAACGTACAAACCAACCCTCTATGTTTTTTGTCCCCATACACAACTTACGGACATTTAATGTTAAATTACTTAAATTTCTCCCTCATGAGTTTACACAGGCACATACAGTGAGTGACACACGAATACATACCCATATGCTGTGACACAAACAAAAACATGACCCTTTTACGTTGACCTCAATTATAGTATGTGGAAAATAACATTGTAGGTATGTAAGGACATACATATATATGTATGTATATATATTGCTTACATATAAAATGAATTAGAGAGTCTATAGACTAAGCATCATAAAACATTATTTACTCACCCCAAGTCTCCGTACATTATATATTAACTAACAGGTAAAGAAAAAAAAATTTTTTTTTGGGACACCAGGTGAAACAATAATAATCTGCCAAAATATTCTGTAAAAATAGAAGGAAAGAAAACAATCAGGAAAAAAGGAAACGTAGTAAATAAGATTGACAAAAAAAGTAAAGAGGAAAAACACCAGATGACACTGTTGCATGTGGCTAAGGTATATAAATGTTCGAATAAGAATGATGCAGGATATTGTAGCAGGAGAGACTCTCTCACTCTCCCTCTCTGTGTGTGTATGTGTTGCAAAGGAATAAATCCTTAAGCATGCCTGTTATGTAGAGAAGAAGTGTAGAAGAAAATTTGTGTCAACCATAAGTAATAAGATGGCTTTAAGGTATTGAATTACACTTGGTAATAATAAAGTGAAAGGCAACTGCTAAAATTTGTTACATTTCTGGAACACCATCTACCCTTAACTCCTCCCTATACCACAATAGCTGGCCTTGTTAGTTTGCCACAATTTATTTTCAAGAAAAGTTGTTACATTCAACATTTGCTTCTACATACAGAGAGAGACAGAGGCCTCATTCTGCTGGTGTTGGTTGCTATCATTTGGTGACTGTGGTGGTTAGAGACATTAATTTTAGTTGGAATTTATGTTGGTAACAAAACAATAAAGTTGTCATTCGTTATTATCTTAAGCCTGGTTTGCTTTCTTTCTTTCTTTCACTCTTTATTTTCATCTGTCTGTTACTGGCATCTTTGGCAAGTAGCAAGTATTTGCTGGAGTCTATCTTTTTTCCGTTTCTTTTCCGGTTTTCTTTCTTATTTTGGTGGCCATTATTAACATAAAAATACATGAAACATAATCTGTTTTTTTCCATTCTTCTTCTTCTTTCTATATATACTGTCGAGGCCTTTATATGGGTAGAAAAATTAGTAGAGAAATGAGTGTATAGCCTGGTGTTGCAGAAAGCATAATATTTTTTTAATATCTTCCACTATTTGTTTTCCTTATCGTAATGGTTAAATCAACACTTAGAAAACAGAATTTTAATGGGATTTGGTTGTTTTCTCTTTTAGTTTTCCTTTCTTTTTGCTATTTACGCTTTATTTTAGCTAATTTTTTTGGTCAAAGCAAATTAAAGAGAAGTTAAAATGCTGTAGCAAAACAAGTAGAAGATAGTATGTATTTTGTCGCATGAAAGTATGTATACAATTTTTTTATTTTTAATTATATTTTAGGACCCATACATACCTCTCCAAGATTGCTACCTAAATCACAAATTTTCAAAGTATTTATCTTCTAAGTATTAAAGGCTATAAATTATCGTACATAGGCACTAGTAATATATTTCGCTATATATCCAATAGTAATTAAGCCTTTCATAAATCTCCCACGTGGAACCGTCTGACAGTGACAAAACTTATAGCCCTTACGTGATCATCATAGAGAGCTACCAACACAAAGCACTTCATATTGGTGATATCTCGGTGACTATTTAAACTTGCCTAACCTATTGTAATAGCACGAGCTTAGTGGAGTGGTAGGTGGACCTCACTTTGGTAAGACGTAACAGTGGAGATTGCATAATCTCCAGTCCACTAAGAGCCTCATTGAACCGTTCTAGAACTGAATTCTTCCTTAAACTTTTTAATATGTTTTCTTCAGTAGGCTTGGTTAGTTCGTCACTGACAGAATTTCTATTTTCATCGTTACTATAGAATTTCATTGCACGAATTGGTTGGCTTGTGCGATGACTCTTTTACTATCTATCTTTCTCACTCTCTCTCTCTCTCTAGAGCAAGAAAGTCTATTTTCTTTCTTCTCTTTCAGATTACGCAGTTATTGTATGTTCCTATTCAAGATTATGTGCTACACTTAGCATCATCTTAGCATGATCTTAGTTTCAACACCTTTCTCCAGTTCGCCTTTGGACTGGTCTGCGGCACTAAATTTAGTTCTTCTTGCTAACTCATCTGAAAATCAATTAGGATTCAATAGCGAAACGCAACACAACGCTATCATTTCATTTTAAATCACCTTTTTAAAATGTGAAACATACTCTTAGCAGGATTTTGTATACAAAAAAATTCTTTTTTAATTTAAAACAGACTTTTTGACTACTTTAGTAAAACGAAATAGTTTTTTGAAACAAAATCATACAACATGTTTTTATTTAATCTGTTGGAATGTTTTCAAAACCTTTATAAGGTAATGAAAATTCTAAAGCCTAAAACAATACTTTGCAATTTTTAGATTGTAAGTCTATCAGTAAATTCTATAATTTTGTATTACGTCTTACAATCCCTAAAACTATGGTACAATTCTAGTTTGTATTAAAAAATATATTTTATGTTCTTGCCACATCCTATAGGAACGATAAAAAAGAAGTAAATTACGCCTAAAATTACTCTCTAATACTTTCTAATGAACTTTTTATTGCTCACTTTGTTAATACAGAGCAATTGTAATACCACCTTAAAATATGCAAAATAACTTTCATGACTACCTAAATATTGATTTTTTAACTTGCATATTTCAATCTAAAATTTTAATTTAATGTTTGAAATATTTGGAATTCCTGAAGTATTGTTAATTAATTTTAGCAGGAATTTTATAATTAAAACTGTTATTAATGAAACCAGTGCCCAAAAATACTCCAACGAATAGTTGGCGTAAAGAACAGGTAGCAAGAAAGTTTAATTAATTGAAAACGTAATACGCTTCAAGGTAATAAAAGCGGAAGTTAGATGGTTTCAATGTCATTTTATGTAAGTAAGTAAATTAGTTTTGCTTAATGCCTGAAAGTATGCTAGGAACTTATTATATCTTTTTTCAATATAGCGTTTTGAAAATACTTTTCTTAAAGTATTTTTTAAATGACAATTTCTTATGGTTACCATGTACTTTAGTATATACTTCCTTGAAGTATGCTTCATATTCGTGTGTTTAGATCATATTTTTAAACTTTACGCTCTTATTGTATATGCTATCTAAGATTTTTTATACGATTTTAGTTTATGATTCCTTAAGAATTTTATTTATAAGATTATTATATTTGCAAATGCCTTGAAGTATGCAATTTCTTTTTAAACCAGATAATATGCATACCAATGTTTTCAAAAAGAACTGAAGCATGCTTTTTGGCGGCGCTTATCGTTGTTATTGTTTGTTTAGCATATTTGCGTGCTCTTAACTACCTTTACATTGTTTCATAATTTTGAAAAAAAGTCTGCTTTTAGGATTTTCTTTTCTCGTTTTCTTTATTGTTCTTTTAAGCAATTTATAAACAACAAACATCTGCAACTTTGACAAAGAATAGGAAGAGAATTTATATTGTAGCATTGTTTTCGTTTTAACGTTAATAGCATTTGCATAGTTTCAGGTGGAGTTTATAAATTTGGCTTTCAATCCTTTCACTCTGTGACTTGTTGTTCACTCGCACAACTTGTATGAAACAGTCACAGGTTTCCATAGACTTTTCATTTGTTTGTTTGTTAACAAATCAAATTAAATGTTGCAAAAATATTTGAGAAGGCCTGAATATTTAGTATTTTTCTTTGTATACTTTAAGGAGACTTTTAATTGTAAGTTTACCTATTTTAAATATATTTTAAAAACAATTTTTTATACTCGAATGTGTAATAATAAGCAACAATTTTCAAATATTTGTGTAATTAAATTAATTGTTAAAAATTCAAGGCACTATTAGTTTCATATCTTTATCCATTTCTTACTAAAAATTTTAACATTAAAATTCATTTGATGTAATTCTAACCTACTTCGCCAAAAATAATTTATTCACATTCATTAGTAATCGTAACACTTACATTTTATAATAAAATCAATGAACATATCACTTTTCTAACAGTTTCACTGGAAAACATTTCACACATAAATTATTAAGCCTTAAAGTATGCTTTACTAATGCACAGAAAATAATTAAATCATGGACATAATTTTGATAATTTCAACTGTGTACCAAAAATAGTTGCATTGGCATACTTTTAAATAATTTTGGCCTTCATTTTAATATCATGGTTTGAATTTGTAGAATTTGTTAGTCATTCATTCATCCCTAAAATAGGCAACAAAACTTAGGAGTTTTTAAATTTTATTAAATTCGATTAAACGCATTATAAATAACAACTTTTGCTTTAATTTAAAGATGGTTTATTTTAATTTGCTTCAGTTGGGGTTCAAACACAACGCAGGATTGCAAAATTGATTTAATCGTTTCAATTGCAGTGCTAGGCCTTAAGTTAAAGCTATTAGGCATTCTTTTTTCCAATCAATGTTTACCTATTAGGTACTATTTTCCCAATACAATGCAGCAGGCATCTGTGGCAATTCGGATTTTTTAGAACCTTACCAGATGCAACGAACCTTACCAGATGCACTTGCTACCGCCGATTATCTGTAAACTGTAATGCTATACCATGTTATGTAGCCGCCATAGTCTAGTAGGCAGTATGTTGACTTATTAAACGTGAGTCCACGGTTCAAACTCCAGATCTGACATCTCCATCTAAATGAAAAATTAAAAATTATATCTTCGGCTACTTCTTCTCAGCGGATTTCTGGCAAAAATTCTGAGAGTAAATAAAACTGCCATGAAAATTTAATTCAAAAATCTGTAGTAATTTTATAAATTTGCCAGTCGACCTACAGTTGAAAGCCACTATTTTATAAAATTAACACACACAACATAAGAAACTAGATCGTAATCCTGTTGTCTTTACGTCTCCAAAAACACCTTTTTAATTGATGGTCTTGACGGCTTGAAACCAGCAAAAGCACAGAATTTTCTTTACTTGCTTAATTGGTCATTACAACACTTTAGTATGGCGTGCAACCTAGCCTGTCACACCATCCATACTGCAAGTGTTGTCTATGAGTAACGGGACCTCTAGCGATTTTATTTTTCTTTCAGAGGTTTTGTCAGAAATCTACTGAGAGCAAGTTATCATTCCTTTGAAGAAGTCTGAGCCAGTAATTAAACTTCTCGGGTAAATAGGGAGCTTATTTTTAGACCAACTTTTTTGAAGTTGTCTGGGAATTGCATTTAATTAATTAAAGTCTAATTTTTTTTAACCCTTAAAATATGCAACAAAATTATGAAATCAATCTTTCTGCTACACTTATTATTATTTAAGCCCCTAAACTATGCTTCAAATTTAAAATATTTTTATTTTATTGTGCCGTTTAAGAAAACTTATAACATATTATCTGTAAATAGTTTTTTTAAGTTTTTATTTACATTTTCTTTTCTTTTTGTTCCCCTATTATGCGACAAAAATGTCATATTTATGTTGAAATATAAGTACTTTACATTTAACTGTCTTTTTCAAATATTTTTCATGCTGTATTTAAAACAAAAAAAAGACAAAAAACTAAAAATAGAAAAACATTTTTCATGCACTGGCATTTCTATTGTTTTATGAGTATATAGAAAAAATGACAGACAATTTCATTTGTAAGTCATATAAAGCATGGCATATCATGGGGCTGTAGCTTGTGCTAGCAGCACTGCTGCTTGCAATGACGAGTGAATATATTGTGTTGTAAATAATTTTAATTGTTTTTTCTTCTCTGTATATGAAAACAGGGAATAAAATAAAAATAATTTATTTTACAACATAACAAAATACTGTCACCGAGACAGTCTTATAATAATTTGTAAGGCTTTCAAAGAATAGAAAAAAAATTTTGAATGAAATTTATTTAAAAACAAATTGTTAAACTTTTTTCTTTTCAAAATAAATAATAGACTAGACTTGTCAAAAAGGTTCTTAAACAAGTATTCTAAAGTTAATTATAAACGACATTTATATTGCCTACTTTTAGGTTTATTTACATTTTTGTCATTAATTTAATAGTTCAACTCCAGATAAATTTAAGATTGTTAAACAAAGGAATAAAAGTTAAATTATCTTTAAAATAACATAAGCCAGCCGTAAAGTATGCTTGGTAATTATTTTATTATTAATAGTCATTTGCTAAGGTTTAATATGAAGTTCATAATTTTCTTATTTGCAGTTGAACATAATAAATTGCCTATATTTAGTAGCGATAATCTGGTAAATTAAATTTTCAACTTTTTGAAAACACACACTCACTCATACATACATAGAAAACATTTTTATTTGATTTACTTATAAACACAATAAAGCTTTTTACATAATGTATTCCACTTTGCCTAAAAGGTATGCCATAGGAAAAACGTAAATGACTTGATAACAAAACATAGAGAGCAGGTGTCAAACCTTGACCCCACAATCAATCAAATTAAGTAACAAAAGTTTAGATCTAAATACACACACACACTCGCACACACTTACACTTCAACTTCCTTTGAAATCTTCGGAAATTTAATTTAACATTAACATGATTTGTTAAAATGATATTTTAACTTTTTAATACAATACTATGGCTTTTTTCCTTTTCTTTAGTATACCTGAAAGTATGCTTTGAATCTTGTTTTTAGATATTTTTTTGTTTATTTCTTTCTTTTTTGCTAAGTATAGTCTAGCTTTTGGGGGTTAGCTGCTACTGCTGCTTCTGTTGTTGCTGTACAAAACGTTGAAACTTAACGAGGCATATAAATGATGTGTAATTTTTTTTCTTCTGCTGGACATCATTAATCAAAATTAAATTGTAAAAGCTAAATGGAAGAAAAAAAGATAAAAGTTAGTAATCATTTTGTTTTTTTTTTTTTGTTTCTTTTGCGCCATTCTTTCCTTTTCACTTTTCAAATTGGATATGAGGTAGCAAATTTTTAAGGCATACTTTTAGGTAAACTACAGGTAAAAGAAAATGTTTGCTGAAAGTAAATTTCATTAAATAGAAAGTGCGTTTTATCTTAAACCTAAATTTCAGATGGACAGTGAAAATAGCCCTCAATAGGTGATTTTGTTTAAGATACAAGTGAATCCCAAAAAGTAGGCAGTAGTAATCTAAATTCAATATATTTAATTAATTTATATCAGTACGATCTTTGTCTTTTAAATACGTTTTGTAAACATTTTTGTATTATGTTTTACACTGTTGGAGTACCTATTAACCTTGATTAATTTAAAGTAAAAATTCTCTCGTTACGAAAGTGTGTTTCCTTAAGGTGTGCTCAGTTTTTTTGATTAGCATAATTTTATGCCCTTAGGATTTTATTCAAGAAGTAAATCCCAGAATAAGAAAATCAGGAAAGTAAACATGAAGCATTCTTTTTTCATTATTGAAGGAGTTTTCTCAACAAAAAAAAAAAAATGCTGCTGATTTTTCCAAAAATGTCATCAAAACTGCGAAAATGTAGCCTTGAATACTAGATGCCATTTTTAATCTAACTTTCTTAATTTCACAGCAGTCTTTCAGGCGCAAAAAATTTTGAGCATGCACAATATAGCATAAAAGATTTCAGTCAAACAAAACGTAAACTGGAGGTGAAGAACTTCTGACTCTTCAAGGCAAAAGCAGGGCACTGACACACACGTCGAAAGATAGTTTTTCTTCCTCTTTAGACCATCTCCTGTAGAAGTCCTTTAAGGGAATTCGAATCCTATCGGTATGTCTGCCTATGGGACAATAATACGGAAGTATTGCAATTGTATGATGGTTGGCCTGTCATTTCAGTACAGAAGTGAATCAGGCCATTTCTTATTTAAATACGGCCAGAAGAGTCTAGCAATATTGCATGTCTCTACCTGCTATCAACTAAGTCTCTCAGTAGAAGGGACAGACAATATCAAGTGTACTTGATGCAATTACAACACGTATGCCTTTTAATATTTCTGAGGTTATGAGTTTCATTTCTGTGTTGCCATTTCATCGAAAATACAATTTCCGACGATATTTCTATGTACCGGAACCAGTATAGGAGCTACCGTTGAGTACTGCGAAATTTTCATAGGAAATCGTGGGCATAATTGGATAAAAATGGACGTTGACATTAGACAGACTGATTGTATTGAAAACAACACAACATTTACGATTCGAGTCTTATACTCTTTAGCTTAAAAAATTCCTATTTTCTGTAAATTTTCTTGCGTTATGTGTCCCAATAACCATAATAAACTGTACAAAGATGATTTTTTTTCTCAGAGTCTATGCCTGAAACTTCTGAGAAAAAGTGTCCGATTTTTTTCAATATTTTGTTTTGTTCGAAATGTCTGAGCCAGGGATTGAACCCTCAGGTTCTCGTCTCATAAGACAAAATTATTAAATTTAAATGATTAACTGCTAAAAAAATGTTTTTAATTTGATTTTATCATTATCCTGTGACAACTAGGAAGTTACGTAGGTAGGTAGAGAAGCAGTACTGTTTAAGGTTTCAATATCCTTTAAATCTGTTGATTATACAAGTTGCATGAATAACTTCTATAGCAGTGTGGTAGGTTATGTGCTACTTACAATAAAAAACTGTCATGCTACCTTATGCAGAATATAATATGCCGCTTAAATGGGTGTTCCAACAGGACAACGATCCCAAACATACCAATATAACGGCAAAAAATTGGGTTTCTGAAAATAAAATTGAGGTATTAGAATGGTCGGCTCAGTCCCCAGACCTAAATCCCATTGGACATCTTGGGGGCGATGTAAAAAAAGATGTTTTTAAAGACAACACGGGAAATGTAAAGCAGTTGTGGGCGTCAGTGAGGTCAGCTTGGGAAAGTATTCCTCTCAAGAGGTGCAGATCTTTAGTTGACTCAATGCCTCGGCGTTGCGCAGCTGTAATAGCCAATAAGGGCTTTTCAACTAAATATTAAGGTCTATCTATCAAAATAACATAAAAAAGTAATCACTTGTGACAACATTTATTTGCAGATACGTTTTCTAATGCTACTACTATTCTTTTGCACGCCAAATATTTTGAGTTTTTAACAATTTAGCATCGTTTTCTTTGGAAAATAATATATGTCTTGAAGTTATTTTATTTTTCAATAGTTTAGACTGGTGGTAATAAAATCTAATAACAAACTTTTTTTAAATGGAATAAAAATAAATTTTTTTACTTAACTAAAATATTTTTAATACAGCGCTACTATTATATTTCACACAGCTATATGAGTGTTAGGGTCGTGGGATCGAATATCAGCAGAGGCGGAAGATCTTGACTACTCAGCTCATAATAATTGGAATATAATTTTTAAATAAGAAATAAATAAATGAATAAAATTTTTGTAGCAAAATTATTCAACTAATAAAAACTAGACATAAGGAATGAATCCTGTTAGTAATGTATGTTGCATATTTTAAGGTGCAAATTTCTGCTTTCACTTTCTGCCACTAGTTTATGAACTAAATAAGCAGATGGCATTTGTCTATCAAATGTCTTTAAGAAGCCTTTACTAATATGTAGATTAGGACATTAAAAAATATTGCATACTTTCAGGTGTTTCTTTTTTATATTTAATTATCTTTTAATTTATTTAATAACATTATCTTTAAAATCTTTTTCCTTTATGTGCATGCAAATGTGTAGTATTTTAATTAATTTATTTTAAATGATGTTTTTATATTGACTTAGAAAAACAGAAAATAAAGAATTCACTATTAAAAAAACAAATGTATTTATTTTGCAATAATTTCATATTATTCTGGCTCTTTTGGTTTTTGCTTGCATAAAGTTTTTCCATGACTTTTGAACTTTTGTGTTTTGTGTACACCACGATCAAATTGTATGCACTTTAACTATACAAAATCCTATTATCACTTAAAACCAAGATTTGTTTTCCGTTTTTTGTTTGTTGTAACTTTTGTTGGTGTCCAGCATTTACATTTAATTGTATGCAAAATAACAAAATTTGCACAAAAATATGTATGAAAATAAAAAAATTAAAATAAAAATAAAATTATCTACTTTACGGGGCATATTAGAGCAAAGAAAACAAACCACAAAATAGATAACTTTTTAACCTCAAACATGTTGTTATTATTGTTGTTTTCTATATTTATTTTTATCACTTTTGATAACAAAAAATATGTGAATAATACATACATATATATGCATTTACTATAATTTTTATAAAAATTTAACAACAATAAAAACTTTTGTAATGTTTGTTGGTTTAATTCGAAAATGATAAAAAAATATTATTTTGTAAAGTTTTATTTTGTAGTTACCATCAAAAATAATAAAAACCACTAAAACATTTTAAAAACCATTAAAAGAGTCCAGCATAATTATAAGTGATATATTTACGCCAAGAAGTATGTTAAAATCAAACTTAAAACTTTATTTTCAATACCATACAGTTTTAAATTTTTTGTACTCCTAAAAGTAGGCAAACAATTTTATAACCCACGACAAAAATGTATTTCTTACCTACTACACTTATCTTTGGACTTCATTTTTAATACCATACGGATTTAAAGATTTGTATAACCCTAAGAGTAGGCAACACTTTTTCTAACACATGATGAAAATTTATTCGCAAGCCAAAAGAGAGATTTTAAAATATATTTATATATATTATTTAATAAATTTGGGTGTTATTTTTAATACCACACAGATTTTAAATTTTTTATAACCCTAAAAGAAGGCAAAAAATTACAAAAATTTACTGCTGCCCTACTTACTCCACTGTCCTTAATAACCCAAGTCAAAAGGCCTCGTAGTCTACCAGCTCTAATGACTTGATATATAACATACACAACATAATTGGTCATTATAACCCTTTAATCAAGATTACAACCTAGTTTCTTACAACACTTATGTTATGTGTGCTAATTTTATCAATAAATAGCAGGGCACCTACAGTTTAAAGTCTACTCCGAACGCAAGATATTTTTTTAGAAATTTTTCACGGCAATTTTTATTTTCGCTTAGAGTTTTGCCAGAATTCTGTTCAGAAGAAGTGGCCGTAGAAATATTTTTCATATTTCGTTTGGTTGGAAATGTCTAACCTGTGGTTTAAACCGTGGCCTCACATCTAAAAAGCCAACATGCTAACTACAAGTCTACGGCGACAACATGCTCCTAAAGATATGCTCCATTTAATTTAAAATGATTAAATTTCATGTAACTCCTAAAAGTATCCTACACTTGCTTAAGTTTAAAATTAACACTTGGAACTTAAAGTATACCAACTCCATTCCTTTATACTCCTTTCAACACAAGATTTCCTTAAATTTATGTCATTTAAAGCGAGAATTTAAAGAATTTCTTTAAAAAAACATACGCACCCACTCGCGGAGCCTCTTTTATATTGAAAAACTTTTGAATTTCATTTGTCTTCTTGCTTGAAATCGAATCGAAAAGTAAGAAATAAGACAAAGAGGAGAGGTAGTGGGTATCATATTAAGGAAATATATTGCCATTAAATTTATGATATTAATCATGTCATATACATGCATGCATACATACATGTGGCATACAGCAGCCACATGTATTTAGGCTATGAAGTTATGAAATATACACCACCCTTAAGGTAGGCCTTAAAAAGTTAAAATTGTGTGCAAATACCTTGAAAGAAACGTAAAGAAAAGAAAAGAGAAGATCGTATGCTGTTGCCGTTAACATTGGAGTGGAATGATAAAATTGTTGACAACTTTTATAATGTTAAAGATGAATGAAAGACAATGAAGAAAGAAAAAGAAATATTGGAAGGCACCTCTGCTTAAAAACAAATAAATTTTAAGGTTTTTTTATGATTATTGAGAATGAAAAAAGAAAGTTTTTTTCTGCCAAAAATTTTACGAGCCTGTATACACTTCTTCAAATATATGAGAATATATATATATGTCTGTATATTTAAAAATTTATTTACAAATTTATATTTAATGTCAATAATTATGTACACATGATAAACAACAAAAAACTTTTCACTTTTTGTTGGTTGACTCACATATCTGATATGGGAAGGCAAAAAAACCTCATCAAATTTTTGTTAAGCATACTTTAAGGCATTAAACAGTCTCCAGACCAAAAAGAAATTACATGAAAAGACAATGTCTAAAGTACAGTATAATTTGAATTGTTGAATACAAAATCATTGAAGATAATGTTCCATTAAAAGAAACAAAATCTTTGGTTTACAACATGACGTAATGGTTTGGCTGTAAGAGACTTATGACCGGTAAGTCGATTAACACTAGGCTTTTGAAAATGACTCACTTTCGGTTTTGATGCCGTTCTACAAAGGCGATCAGATGGAAAAATACTACTTATCTTACTTACTAGCTTACCACCGTTCGGGTTTGGTTTGTGGTGGTCGTGAGTCACTTTTCTTTTAGAAAGTCTTAATCTTTACAACGATTCAAGCAACATCCAACGATCAATTGAACTTTCTGAACCATTAATGCCGTCCACCTTTAGCTTTTCACTCGTCGTTGATGTCTATTTCTTCTTTTTTAAAAACTACTTCGATCGCCAACCTGGCTCATGTTTCATTTTTTAGTGACTCTTCGTCAGTTGTGTCAGAAAGATGTCGACTTTGATCAACAAAGACCATCAGATGGACATTTGCTACCGTACTTGCTGGGAAATATTTTCGTGATTAATCCGGCCAGCCTGTATTATTTTGCTTGAAGTTGTCTTAAATTACTCACTCCTAATTAACAGTCATTATCTTGTTCAGAATGTTTCTTCTTTCCCCTGATTCGTGTTATTCATGTAAAATGGACCTTAGAGTCCTTGAGAGCGCGTAGAAAACATCAAAGATTGTGTACGTATGCCGGGTATCTTTGGAGGAGGAAGCGAACTATTTGAGATTTATCCCCATATGCGTTCCTGAAGGTAATAACAAAGTATTTACAAAGTATGGCACAACAGTCTTTGGTCCTCTGCAGAGAGGCAAACAAAACTCCTGAATTCGACCAAAGCTTCACTCATTTGTAATAGAAAAGTGGGTTGCTGAACACATTTGTGGAGGGAGAGTCAATCCAGTTCTGGGCCAATATGGTTACATGAACTACAACGTTTGCGTTAAACCTGATCAGAGTTCATCTTAGGAAGTCAATGGCAGTAATAAAGGGACACTAGCCTCTTTGTCCACACGCCCGCAAACTTGGACTACCATATAACAACTTCTGCAGAAGCTGTATTGACAGGAAAGTAGGTCAGAAAACATTTAACGTGTTATTGTCAGGACACTCGTCTATTAAGCCATCATACAACGGTGCGCATGAAGAACTCACACCTGGCATGGGTACTGCGAGAAGCTAGGTCACATTTCTGTCTAAAGTTTAACCAATAAAGTAAGTAAGTGGCCTCTTCCAAAAGCTGATGCTATCTGACCCTGCTAAACTGTTTGTTATCTGTATTATCCATTATGACTAGTTGGGTGACTTCTTAAACAAAACTTTCGAATTTTTTATTTGTCCTTAATATATATAATTGGTCCTTACAATCCTTCTGTCAGGATTAAGACCTAGTTTCTCATGCCACTTATGTTGTGTGTGTTAATTTTTAAACATAAGTGGTGGGACCTACAGTTTAAAGTCGATTCCGAACGACAGATTTTTTTGAGAAACTTTTTCATGGCAATTTTATTTACTCCCAAAGTGTTTGCCTCAAATCTGCTGAGAGGAAGTCGCCTTAGTAATATTTTTTCATATTTCATTTTGATCGTTTTAACTTGCCCTTAAAGTATGCTCAATTATTTTTTAAATTTTCTTTCTCCCCAAAGTATGCTTTATTTTCGTTCAGCATGTTTTTCTATATACCCTCAGTCTTATGTTCCATTTCTATTGCAATGCCATACAAACAGAAAACTTGTTATTTATGGTTTCAAATATAAACAGGATACAACAACAACAATAATAACAAAAACATATAATATATTAAATATTATGATGTGTAATTTACGTGTTCTGTTGTCAAATGTGATATGTTTTCTCTTGTCTTCTAAAAAATTTTTTGCGCTTATTTTCTGTTTCGTTATTTTTTCTCTTCCTTCATTTGTTATTTGTGTTAAATAAGTATTAGTAGTTATTATAAGACAACAAACAACACAACTAAGCCATTATGCAGTTAAGAACAATGATATATTAGATCACCTATATATGTATGTATGTACGACATTATAGGGATTAGATATTCTTCTCTCTCCCACCTCTCTTAGAAAAACAAGCCAAAAGAGAATGCGAGAAGAAATATTTATTAGTAAATATGTTGCAAATCAATGTCAAAGTTAAACTGAAGCATACTTTTCGGCGTTTTTCTTCTGCTTTTTTTTTTCTTGACTATTTTTATGATTATTGTCTTATTACTTCGTTTTATGTCATGGGCTCTCCTCTTACTTGTTTTTCTCATTCTTTTTTCTCTGATGGTTTATGTCATTTACACTTGTAGTTGTTAATAGTCTACTATATAGGTGTATAACTATGTATAAATGTGTGTGCATTTGTTGCTATTAAATATAATACTTTTTATTACACAAAAACTTGTTTGCTATTGTTTTTCCTATTTTTTTTTTTGCCTTTATTTTCGTTAAAATATAATGTTTTAGACATTGATTGCTGCGGCCATTATTATTTAGTAGTTTTGTTGATGAGTTTTCTTTTCTTGAAAACCATATTTGTTGTTTTAGTTTTTTTTTCCCCCTCTCCAGCTCTCTCTCTCTCTCGTTCCCTCCTCTCAAAAGTCGATTTGTATCAAGAAATTATTATTAATAAGTTTCTTATAATGATGAGAAAAGTTTTGTAATGTTAACATGGCAACATTACTTTTTAAAAGGAAATCATTACAAACAAAAAAAAAAATATTGCATACTTATGGGCAAATCATTAAAATTATTGTGCAAGTAAAAGTAAAAGAAATCAAATAAAAACTCAAATTAAATAAATTGTCCAAAGAATTTATCGTTGACAGAACAAAATAGGAGCAGAAAACAACATATTAAGCGGAAAGAGAAATTGGAGTGGCAGGTGTTGTAACCATACCCAACTGCAACGGGCACTATTTCACACTTTACTATTTTTTTAAACTCAGAAATAAACCAAGAAGATGACTACATGTATCATGTACCTCCACTCAAGGGATAATGGATTCAATTATAAGTCTTTCCGCATTCGAGTGTTATTAATAATACGTCCAATTATTCAGTGCCTTTGTCAAAAAACCGCTGGAAAAAGGTCGCCACATAAATAGGTTTCGTTCATACCCCTTTTTGATCGAAATGTCTGAACCAGGGTTTGAACCACGGGCTCTCGTCTAATAAGCCTACACATTACAGTGACTTTACGAAGTGTGGAGCTTGAATATGAATGTTCAGTAGACAAAAACCCTACGTATCAGTTAACTTCCCTGGAAGTGTTTACAACTAGTGCAAGTGAATTAGACTCTGTCAGCAAATCCCTACTCTTGGTGGCATTACATCTAAGGAGGCATATCAAATATTTGGTAGCCCGAAAGCTCATCAAAAGAATTGCAAATGTAGAGGACTCAACGTGGAATATGATTTGTAGTCAGTTTATCCAACGTGGAACTATCTTTTTCGAAATCAGGCAAATGGTTTAAGTTACAACCAAACGGAAGATTAATATTTGTATATAAAGAGATCAACAAGCAAGAAGATTAGTTGGTATAGTTGGGTCTTAGTAGGTAGGTAGGTAGGTAGAAATGGCTGTCCCCTCGATCTAGTCATGAGCGGACACACTTAGGCAGCACACAGGGCTCTTTGTTATACCACAGTTCCTTATTTCCCCCTATTCTAGAAACCATTCGGAGCTTCCGATGAAGCAACTCAGGCTGCCAATATACATACATAACAGTTCATCTATATCCTCCATGTAGTAGGCACCCAGGTACCTTTTTCTCCTCCGACCAAGTACCGGACATGTGCAGAATAAGTGAAGAATAGTCTCATATTCCTCTTCATCTCCACAGCTTCTGCAGAAATCATTTGCAAGGTGCCCAAGACCAATACGCCTCGCATGCGTTCCTATAATGCAATGCCCCGTAATAATCCCGATAACAGTGCTGAGCCCACTCCTTTGAAGTTTAAGCAGAGTCACCGTGTGCCTTCTACCCAGCCTTGGCCAAATCTTTTGCCCTTATCCGAAGTTGCCCACATTCTGTTGACGAGGTCTACGGTTGCATTGTCAATTATAAGTTTGCAGATACCCAAAGTGATCCCCAATATAGAGAATTCATCAAAGAGTTCGATGGTCGTGCCACTTCTGGCCAGTTCATCAGCTCTGCAGTTGCCAGGAATATCATTATGTCCCGGTACGCATGTGATCGGTTCGCCACCTCATTGATATATTAGCGGCAGTCGTACACCGTCTTGTAGTTTATTACACTGTAATCCAATGCCGCTTGGCTATCGGAAAGTATGATGATTTTCCTCCGGGAACATTTTTGTCCACAGTACATTTCACCGCAGCCTGAATTGCCGACACCTCCGCCTGAAAGACGCTGCAGTGATTTGGTGGCCTTATAGATTTAGACTTGGGTTTTAGTAAGTCCACTTTGAAATGTCCCCGGATTGGGCAAAACTATATCGCAGTTCTGAGGCAATAAGACCAGCTAAATTATTTATACTTACCTACTTTTCGCACCACTCATGTTGTGTGTGTTAATTTTAGCCATGAGTGGCTGGAGTTACAGCTTTACTTCGAATACGAAATAACTATTTAAGGAACTTTTCATAGCAATTTTATTAATTCTCAAGGTTTTTCGAAAAGACTTTGGAAAAGAAGTTGACCAAAAAATTTCTGTTTTTAGGGACTTTCCCATAAGGTGTGTGTTTATGGTGGTGTGAGAAGATGCGCTGTAATAGGAGCTAGGACTCTAAGATAGTATTGTAATAACCTAATAAATAAACAAGTGCGTTTTTTGTGATATTTTAATATGTCAGCCTAGGCACTTAGTTTCATGAGCAAGCTCTATTTTTCAATCATTTTCATCGCATACTTTACGGAGCACATACTTGTTTTATATCCATACCTATTTAATATTTTGTATGTTTTGTCGTACTTTTTGGCGTTTCTCTAATTTTTATTATTTTATGCCATCGAGTACTAGTACTCAGATTAGAAGAAAATATACCGACAGATTTGTACTTTTAGAACTCATACATACATACATACATAATTGGTCATTACAACCCTTCAGTCAGGATTACGACCTCGTTTCTCACACCACTTATGTTGTGTGTTAATTTTATGCATGAGTGGTGGGACATACAGTTTAAAATCGACTCCGAACGACAGATTTTTGAGAAACTTTTCATGGCAATTTTATTTACTCCCAGAGTTTTTGCCAGAAATCTGCTGAGAGAAAGTCGTCGAAGAAATATTTTTTCATATTTTGATGTCTGACCTGGGGTTTGAACCATGTCCTTATGTCTAATAAGCCAACACACTACCTACTAGACTACGGCGACTTCTAGCTTCTCGTACTCAGCTTAGAAAACATGCCGAAAGATTTGTACTTTTAGAACTGTCAGCGTAATTCCTATATGGAAACTTAGTCTTAAATAAGACCAGGAACTCCTGTATCTTATAATTTTTCATAGCATATGTTAGGGCTATATAGTTGCCTTACGCACATATGCATTTAATATATTTAATTTTTATTACTGCATATTTTTAGCCGTTCCTCTCTATTTATTTTTCATAGCATATGCTAGCGATTACTTAAATACTTTATACGCATATACATTTAATTAATAAAATTTTTGTTGCATATTTTTTGCTGTTACTATCTCTCTTTTTCTAATTTATCCTATCGAATATATAAACTCAGCTTAGAAGGTTAAGTACTTTGAACTATAATGTTTTTCTTTTCATTTCTGCTCATAAATTTATGTTTTTTTGTTTTATTTCTCTTATAAAATTTTTTATTTTTGCTTTTTTTGTACAGTTAGCTTAACGCTTGACCTAACTCTTCCTTCATAGCTACAAAAAAGAAGTAAAATTTCAGCTACAACGCGTGCAGACATAGATTTCACAGGTGGCTAACATTTGCTAGTTCAATGTTTTATGAAAATGAAGAAAAAATGAAAAAAAACTTTTACACGAATTGTCAGCTTTCTTGTCATCGTTAGAGAGCAATATGAACGTTGAAAATAAAAAATGCAAAATAAATTGAAACTATTTTTTTTGCATAAAAAATATTCTTGTGTGAAATATGATGGCATATATTTTTGCAAATAAAATAAATGAAAAAAGAGGAGAAATTTTTATATTGCATATTTTGTAAGTAAATGTATATATACATATGTATGTATGTATAGGTGCAGATAGCAGAAAGTTCCATAAAAATTCATTTACATATTATTACAAGCGAAATTTTAGTTGGTTTTTCTCCACTTTTTTTTCGAAATGTTTTTCGTATTTTTTCTTTGAAGGATATGGAACATTTTGCGCCGTTACGGTCTGCTACAATATTTTTTTGCATATTTTTTATGTTCTTTCATCTGCTGTATTTCGGTATTTATTTTTGCTGTAAAATAAATTATGCTCCAGACAAAAATTGCTAAAAAAAAAAAAAAAATTTTTAAAATATTATAAAAAATGAAAATCATTAGAAAAACTAACGAATGCAAAAGAATCACAGTTATTTGCAAGAAAAAAAATGTTTTTCTTTCTCCAAACGTTCAACATGATTTATACAAAAAAAAAAAAAAAAAGTTCTACAAACGCTAAATTTCAATAAGAAAAAGTAAATAGTGAAACAAATTTAATGTTTAAAACAGAAATTATAAGTAAATATTTAAAACTAAAATTGAAATTAAACGTTAAAAATGTATTAAAAATAAAATGAAACAAATTGCTGCATACTTTAAGGGTTAAAGAAACTTTAAAAACCTTTAGTTATTCCTTTGGCTTATGGTAAGCATTCATACATTGAAAATCAATGGAAAAGAACTTTAAACCTTAAACAAACAAAAAGTAAGCATTAATAAATGCTGCCTACTTCCAGGGTGCTTTGTGTAAAGGTCATTGCTTTGCAAGTTCAAAGCAAGAAAAACGCAAACGGCAGCAGAAATTTAATAATAAAAAGAAATAAATTTTGTATTCTAAAGTTCTTTAACAAAATTGGAATATGCAGAAAATGAAGTCTGCTTTAAGGAGTTTTATAATAATTTTCTTATATACTAAAAAATAAGGTTGAGGAAATTTAAAAAAATATAATTCTATACGAATCGAAACTTAATTACCTCAATTTCTGCTATCCAGTTCTGTAGCAAAACAAATTTCAATCGAATGGTGGCAAGGTCTGAACTTTTAGGCGATTGAAATAAACTTTCCTATTTTCAAAGCAGTTTTCTGCTAAACCTGCAATATGTGGCCAAGCAAGGTCATGTCATATATTAAGATTTGATGAATGGCCGTTCATCTCTGGCTTGAATACGTAGATTATATTTATCCTTTGGCTACCAGCATCTTGAATCTTATTTACGTACTTTAATGCTGGCAATGAAAACCTTCGATGTAAAGATTAATGTCATGAACATGAAATATCTGTCAATGACGCGTCCGAGTTAGAAAATGGATGAAAAGAGTTCAATTTTGTGCTCTTGGAAGTATCATATCCACAAACCAAAAAACAGTTGAGGAAATCTATCTAGACACCTTAGATCTATTTGGAATTCGTTCTTCTGATTCTTGAGTACGAAATTTGTAGGCTCTTGTAATACAACGCATGCTGGAGAGAGTCAACACATGACATGGAAAAGATTCAAACGCACGTGAACAGTTTTTTTTTTCACGAGATTCCTCGCATATTCTGACCTGGGACTATTATAGTCCACATGTCCTGGCGAAGGTCGGGTCGACAAACTGCATAAAATAAATTGGAAAGACTTAAAGGCAATTAAATGGTATTAACAGGATTTCTTTAGACTGAAGCCCGCAAAGAAACAGAAGAAGGGCGCGTCCTCCTCACAAAAAGAGAAAAAACAGTGATGCCAGGGATTTATGCGTTCTTAGGAATAATATATAGAATTACTTATGTTAAAATTTTTTTTAAATCTTAAATGTAAGGTCTCTGACTTCCATTCAAAATTTACATTTGTGAGCTATTCCTCCATTATATTCGTTTTATTTCTTCCTGCGAAACATATTATTAATCAACTATAGTAAGTCCTAGAATGATAGGGTTGCCAGCTATCGTCGTCCAGAAACCAGGGTTGTTGAATTTACTATTTTTTTACTCCGATGAGGGGTAAATGTACCTAACCGCACCATAGAGGAAGTCGTCACATCCTCCGTTTGTGGGGCCCTCACCCACTAAATCCCCCCTCGTCTCCTGTGTACTTGTTCGTGCCAACTCCGGAACTACGGTGGTATAACTTCGAAATGAAGTACTTTGGCCTCTCCATGTATATATCCGCGTCCGGATTTTGAATTTACTGTAGTGGTAAGTGTACCCTGCTCATTAATCCCTACTATCATCATATGCTATTCATTGGGGCTCATCATTCTGAGTGTCTGTAGGCTTTTAGATGAACTCTTTGGAGGGAAATTAACACTCTAAATGTGTTTTTTGTCTTCTGCTGGCAATATAATTTGCGGAATAATTTTAGCGCTTAATAGTAGAACGAGATTTGCCTTCACAATCAGAGGCTGTGTTACTTTGAAAGGCCATTGGATGTTCCACTATTACTACTTTATATAGGTGAACTAGTCAGTGAAAAGTGTTACTCAATGTGGTCGTTTTGTATGTAAGTGATACAATCCTTTAGTGAGTATTAAAACCTAGTGAGTGTTAATTTTATATAGTATCCATTTCTCTATAGCGATTGATAGTAATATTAGATATGATTATAAAGAAAATATCATATCCTTGGGATTTTCAGGAAATTCTGTAAATTTTGTAAAAGAATCTTTTCAATATTTATTTATATATTTGGTGTGGCTTGAGAAATAGAAGTTTAAAGAATTCCACATCTATACACAGGAAGAAACCAATCATTACTATCCAAAATGATTGTGAACATCTTGAATATCTTTGGCAAATACAAGTCTCTATACTTCAAGACAAAGCAGACCTGGATGTTATTTTTTTGCAAAATATTATGACAGACAAGGAAACCTATCAATTTTCATATTTGATTTCAATATGATTATTATGATGGGAAAAATATATAATTTCCATACAAAAGAAACAGGAAAAAACAGAATAAATAAAGCAGAATAAAACAGAAAAAAATCCATATATTTGCACAATATCCAGCCATAAGTATCGAAAAGAAAAGAGAAGAAAAATCGAAAAAGCATAAAAAAATGAACAAAATGTTGGCGAAGATGATGACTATGATTTGATTTGAGAAATATGGTACTTAAACTGATACTTGACTACTGGAAGAACAAAAAAAAAAAAAAAAAGAAAACCCCTCAACAAATATGTGTAACGAGACAGTAACAGAGAAAGAAGATAGCAAAAGAGAAAAAACAAATACGTGCTATAAAAAACAAAACAAAAATTATCTTCCAACAGTTAACGAATAGTAGACACCCTATATAAGCCTTAAAATATGCTTTAATATTTATTTGGTAAACAATTTATTTAAAGAACTTAATATTTTAACTACCGCCCAATGTCAACGAAAACATCTACACTTGCTAAGTGCTCTCCGTCTATCGATACATAAGATGTGCTCAAAAGTGCTGAGACCAAAAGAAAAATAAAGCAATAAAACGAAGTATGCTTATAGGGAGTCATTGGCAAAAGAAAAAATACGCCACGAATTATGCAAATTTTATTATGCTTAAGAGCAAAGAAATTTCTTTATACTTAAAGACGTTTTTATAACACAAGATAACTTGAGTGTGAATACTTTAAAGAAATCTATTGAAAATTCGCTTTTTTTCTTAGCAATTGGCAAAAAAAAGCCTTAAGACATTTTTTATTGAAAAAAAAAATGGAAGCCTTAACATATGCTTTTGAAATATAAAATCAATTGTTTCTTTAACTAATATAGAACGATAAATTACAGGAAAAAAGTATTTCTTCCTTTAATTTTATTGTGTTTTGTATCTTTTTTATTTAAAAAATTCTGAAACAAACGAGTTTATTTGAGAGTCTAATTCATATAAAAATTATACTCTTGAATAATAAGGAGTGTGCATTAAAAAATTTGGTATTCATTTCTTTAATGAAATTGTAGAAAATATTGCGTAATACATAATGAATGAAAGATTATCATGTCATTGTCGCAGAATCTATATGTTGGGCTCAAAACACAGCCATTTTGAATAAATGTATTCTGTCAGACTCTGCAGACAGTACCCTGTCAAAAGACTGGTTGCCAACCTCAGATTATTCCCGGATTGTGTAATGCATGACTCAGATTTCTTCTTGTTTTCCCCAAAAAGTTTTGATTACCGCAAAACTCCTTGGTTTGAGAGGAGTCTTTGCATCTCTATATGTTGCCTTTCGTTGACTAATTTTTTCAAATGTCTTTTTCCATTCCGCAGTATAATTTTGGAATATTTATTTCATGAAACCAACGTTGTCTAGTAGGTAGTGTGTTGGCTTCCTAGACAAGAGACCACGATTTATTCGAAATACTCTTTTAACCGATTGATACAGATTACTTCAGACGTAGTGTAGTAGGTAGTGTGTTGACTTGTTAGACGCAGAGCTACGGTTCTTACCCCAAGTCAGATATTTCGATCAAAACGAAATATGGAAAAGATACTTCTTCGGTGACTGCTTTCAGCAGATTTCTGGCAAAAACTCTGAGGCGTAAATAAACTTACCAGGAAAAGTTTTTAAACTGTACGTTCTCCGCCTTTCATGTATAAAATTAACACACACAACATAAGTGGTATGAGAAGGTAGGTTGTAATCCTGACTGAAGGGTTGTAATGACCAATTATAAATGTACATATGTATACAGACAGCACTGGACTCGTTTCCGAAAAGCATACGACGTTGGAGTTGTAAAAAAAAACAAGAAAGTACTCTACATTAACATAGTTTACGAAATTTGTGTAGCCATTGTACCATTTTGGGAACACCTGTTTTAGGTGCTAAAAAAATCTTTTTAATATTTTTTTTTCTGTATTTTTGTAAACCTAATTTTATATATAAATAAAGAATTTTTTTTTAATTTTTCCATGCCATTTTGGATTGGCTTTTAATGGGTTAAGAATATTTTAAAGCATATCTGTAAGCGTTTACTAATGATGGTATGTGTTAAAAGGACAGATTACAAAGGTTAAAAGGTATAGGAGTTATAAAAATCTTTTTAATAATAATAGTTTAGAACGGAATAACTTTAAAACAAAAGTATACGTTTTAGTTAATTATCATAAGAGGCATGTTTATTACTTATAAGAAGTACATTATAGGGTTATTTACTTTAAGTGTGTATTTTATGTTTACGGCTTTATTTTAATTTTTATTTATATGACTTAGAAATTAGAAGAGGTCATTTATACATATATTCATAAAGGTTTTTAAGTATTTTAAAAATTAAATCTAAGTTAGTTTTAAGTCTTATGCCAGTATTTGCAAGGAACTTTAATGATGCAAAATAATTTACAAAAAAAGAAAAAAAATTTAAATACATACACCAACAAATATGAAAAACATAAGTTTAAAAATAACTGTGATAATAAAAACTATGCAATAATAAATAAATGAAACGATATAATAAAAATATATGAGGGACTTAAATAATAAAAACAAATAAAACCTTGATAACAAATATTTTACAAAAAAAAAGTAAAACAATTTTGAAGTAATAAAAATAAATAAAGTAATTATTATTCAATTTAATATAATATTTATAAATAATAATTAAAATTGAAAGAAAACCAAACAAAACAAAACAAAATTTTTAATGTTCCTGAAATTGTTGCAGATGCAAATTTTTCGGATTTTCCTTACATACAATATTTAACACGTAAGTTTCGATGGGTAATAGCGAAAATGAAAAGCAGAAACATAAATAATAATTTCAAATGATAATAATTTTTAAATAATAATAATTGAATATAATAAAAATTAAAATCATATCATTAAAATCAAATTATAAAAGTCACTTAAATAATAAGCAGTCCCTCTATGACGTTGTTCTAAGAATATTTGAAATTATGATCGCAACTTTCCTTATAACACGCCCAAAATGGATTTGCTGATTCCCTTTTTCTAAAGCCAATAGTAGATTATATTTCGTTGATAACCAAGCTTAGGCCTGTATTACAACACTAAATTATAAATAAAATGTATTACAACATTATATTAATGGCTTTTGGAAACCTGGTAGGTGTCCAGGCTATCGTTTAAAGTATCGTAATTGCTGCTATTGCGGAATTAATATAATACCGAGCATAGACTTTTTGTGAGTTATCTAAAAATGGGTGTCAATTTAATCTAAAAAAGTCTGTGTATATTTTTTCCAACCTTTAAAGGATACACTTTTGCTGCTGGTTTTAAATCCATGTTTACATTGCCTTCTCTCTACACACTATTTTCCCTCACTGACCCCTAAAAATATGCTCTCACATTTTATTTTTTTACTACTGCTCCTTAACATATGTAATATGTTATGCAAACATATGCAATACCGGCCTTTAAGCAAATTCTTTACTTTACGTGACACTTGCCTGATCGCTTTGGTTTACGTTTAAAAACTATAAAGCCAGGAGAAAAAAATATCCCGGTAAAGAAAAAAAAACGAAAATCGATTGAAAAATCATTTTCACTAGTTTTTACATGATTTTCAAAAGCAATACGTACAACAGAAAAAAAAGTAAAAATAAATTTCCTATAAAAACAAAAGTGTAGAAAAATGCAGCATATAACTAGGCAAGCAGAAACCCTCTATACAAGTTGTTAACCACCTCAAATGCATTAAAATCAATACGGCAAAAACAATAAAAGTGAGAGAGAAAAAGTAGTGCAAACAAGCACCCATACAAACTGTGTTTGTAATTTTCCGTATTTGTCACGAATCAACAATTTACACTCGCTGCCCTATCTACTGCTTACACAGTAACTGGCCATTTGTATTTGCAAATATAAGAGGAAAAAAAATTGAAAACCTATAAATAATAATAAATTCCAAAGGATTTGCTACGTTCGGAAAACATCTCGTTTTACAATGTTTTAATCCTTTTTTATTTAAAGGCTCTTAAAAAAAACTTTAAATTGTTTTTGTTTTTCTTATTTCCTTTTTATTGAATTCGTGTTTTTTGTTATTCTCTTCCATGTAGATCCACCGGAGATCATTAAGAAGCCCCAAAATCAAGGCGTACGTGTGGGAGGAGTGGCAACATTTTATTGTGCAGCTAGAGGAGATCCACCACCATCAATAGTTTGGCGTAAAAATGGCAAAAAAGTGTCAGGTAAGTTGATTTCTTTTATCGGGTTTAGCCTAAGTTTTAGTTTATCCTAAAAGCAGACAACGAATTATTTTAAAGTTAGTTGTTGGCATATTCCGACTGATAAAAGGAAATTATTGCATCCGATCTAGGACAATAGCCAATTTATCTGATACATTTCCTTTATGCCTAATAGAATATGCTATATAGTCCGATATGATAAGCACTCTGTTCAGAATTGTTTGGAGAGGTCACGACTCAGACGATTTACAATAACAAAAAAAGCTCTAACTTCCAGTGGACCTTCAGCGCCAACATGGCAAAACTGGGTTGTATTTGAAGTCGCCGTAGTCTAGTAGGTAGTGTGTTGGCTTATTAGATGTAAAGCCAGGATTCAAGACCCAGGCCAGACAAAAAAAAAATAAAAATTTTTCTTCGGCGACTTCCTCTCAGCAGATTTCTGGCAAAAACTCTGAGAGTAAATAAACTTGCCATGAAAAGTTTCTCAAAAAAAACTGTCGTTCGGAGTCGAATTTAAACTGTAGGTCCCACCACTCATGTATAAAAATTAACACACACAACATAAGTGGTGTGAGAAACTAGGTCGTAATCTTGACTGGAGGGTTGTAATGACCAATTATGTATGTATGTATGTATTTACTCTCTACCAAACCAGTGCGACTTTAAAGTCAATTCCGAGCGTCCGATTTTTAAGAAGCTTTACATGGCAATTTTATTTATTCTCAGGGTTCTTGCAAGCAATCTGCTGAGAGGAAGTCGCCGAAGAAATATTTTTTCAAATTTCCTGTTTATGTCTGACCTGAGGTTTTGCACCGTGACCTCACTTCTAATAAGCCAATATAGTACCTTTAAGACTACGGTGATTACTATTCGGCCTGCCATATTGTCTTCGTTTTAACTTTATAACAACCGAATGCTCGAATGGTGACATGAACTTCAGATAGCGTGCTACTTGGCTAATTCACTCGACTTTTTATCGTGTATGTTGTATTGAATATACTTGCTTATTTGTGAATGCTCAATGCGATGCTGTATTGTGTGTATTCTTCTTCATAATTTTTGGCATTCAAATAATTTGATAGCACGAAACCAACACAACTTATTAAAAACATATGAAAAAAATGCGTATAAGTGTATCGGATTTTTACATGAAAATTATCAACAACAAGCATACACTGTTGTATAGTCGTCCAACAATACAATGAATACAACGGCTTGAGTGAATTGACCAACTGTCTTTTATACCTCCTATAGATGGAATAAGGATCCCATTTGTAGTGACATCTGAGAGATGTTCCCTAACATATAGAATCAAATTTGCATTAAATTTGAGTCCACCAGAATCCATATTAGGAGCGTAATGGCTATTACAATACGCTAAGCATTCATGAATCTGGGCTAGGAATGCCACATAACGTAGAAGCTGTAATGACAATGAAGAATAATTAGTCTGCACTTGGGAATATGAAATGAAGGATTCTTTTGCATCAAGAATTAACTGACATAACGTGCGTAGCTAAATGGGATTTGTAGAGAACCTTAGATAGGTAGGTGGAAGTGGCTGTCCCCTCGATGGAGTCATGAGCGGACACACTTAGGCCGCACACAGGGCCGATTGTGATACCACAGTTCGTCATTTCCCCTATTCAGGAACCATTCGGAGCTTCCGATGAAGCGACTCAGATTGCCAATATCCATACATGGCAGTTCATTCATATCCTCCATGTAGTAGGTGTCTAAGATCAATACGCCTCGCATGCGCTCCTATAATGCAATGCCCCGTAATAACCCCAATAACAGTGCTGAGCCTACTTCTTTGGAGTTTAAGCAGAGTCGCCGTGCGTCTCCTATCCAGCCTCGGCCAGATCTTTTGCGTTGCTCTGCCCTTATCCGAAGTTGCCCACATTCTGGTGACGAGATCTACGGTTGCATTGTCAATTATAAGTTCGCAGGTCCCCAAAGGGATCCCCAACGTAGAGAACTCATCAAAGAGTTCGATGGTCGTGCCCCTTCTGGCCAGTTCATCCGCTCTGCAGTTGTCAGGAATATCATTTTGTCCCGGTACCCATGTGATACAAACATCATATCGGTTCGCCACCTAATTGACAACTGCAACAGTTGTACACCGTCTTGGAGTTTATTACACTGGAATCCAATGCCTTGATAGCCGCTTGGCTATCGGAAAGTATGATGATTTTCCGTCCGTGAACATGTTTTTCCACAATAATTTTCATCGCAGCCTGAATTGCTGACACCTCCGCCTGAAAGACGCTGCAATGATCTGGTAGCCTTATAGACTTGGATATTCCGATTGATTCCGAAAAGATATCAATTCCTACGGCTCCTTCCAGTTTGGAGCCATCGGTGTAAATTTGTGCGGTGTCCTTAGGGAGGTTCACTAAACCCCTCCTCCAGTCCTCCCTTTCCGGAATGGATGTCCCAAAGTTCATTGAGAAGTCATATCGTGGTGTCATGTAATCATTGCTTCCGACAATATTAATTTCTCCAAGTATCTTTGTATGGCCAATGCCCGATGTCCAGAGACGCCTGCTAACCTTTGCCGCCACGCTTGACCTCTACAAGCGGCAGAAGGTATAAGATTGTCTCCAGAGCGATCGTAGGAGTAGTGCGCAGAGCACCACTGATAATTATACAAGCAGATCGTTGTAAATTGCGTACACGGCTCAAGTTCGTTTTCCTATTCAGGGATTCCCACCACACTAGGTAAAGAACCTTAAAACAATAAGTATGGATGGGAGATTCAGAGTCAGGAGTTATTATGCGATCTTATAGGATACTTTACGCTCTATAGCTGCTAATCTGAAATTACCGTTACTTTGTATTTCTCCATTTCCTTTCTATTGCGCTCTCCTCAATAATAGAGAAAAATTTAAACGAAATTTTTAAATTTTCTACGAAATAAATGAATTAAACTGAATGCCATAATTTGATCACATTTAATCAGGATTATTGTTCATATTGATTATTAAATAAATTCAATATTTATGTACTGCAAAATGTAATTTCTTGCTCTCATAAATGATTTATAAAGAATACACACCAAAAAATATAAGTGTTTTGTTCCAATTTTTTTATTTTGTTATGAAGAAGCGTGTCATGCCGAATGTCTGTTAATTTCTTTACATTTACTCCCTTAGGTACACAATCACGTTATACGGTGCTGGAACAGCCCGGCGGTGTTTCAATATTACGCATTGAGCCAGTACGTGCTGGACGTGATGATGCCCCCTATGAGTGCGTAGCTGAGAATGGTGTAGGCGATGCTGTATCAGCAGATGCTACATTAACTGTATATGAAGGTAAGTCTGACGACCTTTTTTTTTATCCACAAACACTTCTGCAAAAACTAATAATTTTTGTGATATTGTATGTGTGTCCTTGCGTATGTATATATAGTATAAGAGAAAACAGAATGTGACCCTGATGTGATGGTTGATAATCATGGCTTGACCAAGGGTTTTACACAAACCCCCTGTCTGATTTTCTTTCTCCCGTTTTCGGTCTTTGCTGAAATGGAAGTGGAACTTTTATATTTAATTAAATTTTATCAAAATATTTACTAAAGTTTGAAAAGAGAAGAACGAAAGGAAAAAAGAGGAAAATAAAAACTAATCCTTGATAAACTACTGTTGAACCAATAGAACAAAAACAAAATAGCAACAGCAACAACACCAAAATGAAAGCATCACAAAATATTCTATTTTTTTAAAAGCTTTTTTGCAAAAGAAAAAAGTTGTTCATTTAACTTTTTATATAAACATTTATCCTGGTAAAAGGATAAAATATTGCAACAAAAAACAGAAAAAATATATATGTGTGTACAAGTGTGGTTGTTGAATGTTGTTGTGGTAACATTTGATTTTGCTTTATTGATCTCTTTAACTCTTGAAAGTTGGCTCAAAAAAAGATAAAAAAAGAGAAAAATTATTAGAAAAATTTCAAAAACTCTCATGTTACCACAGACTGAGAGTCATGCACATTGCCACTCAAAGCATAACCATCGGCTACAGTTCAGAAGTGCAGGACAAAGTTTTGACCCAAAAGCCTAATCAACCAAAAAATAAAAAAATATTCGCTTTTTGGTTGGTAAATGGCATTAAAATTAATCCAAACTCTAGTGGCTTTAAATAAAAACTAATAAAAAAATTACAAAATGTTGAATAAAACACTGGAAATTGTGGTAATTTTAGCGATTTTGTAGTGAAACACATACATATTGGTGGTACAAATCCAATCTTATCCACAATAAGGTGAACAGATATTCTCTCAGTTTTTTGAATTTTAAAATCTTGCTTTAAAATACGTTTTAATCCCCTTTCAAATTATCCAACCTGGTCAGAGTGACCACCAACTAGAGAATATACCAGCTACACTCAACACCGTGTAAGAAGAATTCCATAACCAAAGGTTTCTCTCTTATAACCACTTCAACATTTCCACAGAAGGCGTATTTTTTAAGCTATTAGTCGCGGCAACCCTAATATGATTCTTGAACTCTCTATAGTGAATCAATAATTGACCATTGAGTCCCCATTCTTAAACTTAATACAACATTTGAATTAATTTTCACACAGGCCGCTATTTTAAGATAGACTTGATGGCAACCCTATAATTCCAGAAATCTGCTACAATAGACAAATCGCCTGCTATAATCGTAAAAAGTCTGGTCAATGAGATTAAAATAATCAAAAGAAAAGACAAGAAATTTATGGAAATGCTTTATAACAGATCTCTGATTATAAATGAAGGGAAGATAATAAAAAATTCTGTCCACTAAAATTGTATTCGAAGCATCTTAACTGTTCATTACAACTCATGGACATTATGACAAACAAATTTGATTTGACAGCTGATATATGTTTCTGTCGAAGTCGCCGTACACGGCTTATAAGACGTGAGTCCGTGGTTCAATCTCTAGCACAGACATCTCGAACAAAACGAACAAAACAAACGACTGTCGACGGCAACTGTCTCTCAGCAGATTTCTGGCAGAAACGTGAAAAGTTTCTCAAAAATCTGTCATTCGGAACCTACTTTTAACTGTAGGCCTCCCGCCACTCACGTGTAAAATTAACACACACAACGAAGCTAGGTCGTAATCCTGTCTAAAGGGTTATAATGACTAATTATTTATGCATGTATGTATGTGTCTTGTATACCACTAGAAGCAAGCGTAATAAAATTATCAAGTAGAATAATTCGTCGATATACTCGATTGTTCACCTTAAGAAATGGCCAATGAAATGATTTGAAGTTTCCTGAGTTAGCTTATATATGTAGATTGTATTGCAGATTAGCTGCTGCTTGCGCTTTGGTACATAAGTCGTCTATTTCAACCTGCAATGCTTTTTACTTGAAGAAAAATTATACCGTCAGAGTCTTCTAAGTGTTGATAGATTCTCCACATTATTTCGCGTTATTCTCGAGATCGACTGATTCTAAGAAGTAATCTGGTGTGACTGTGAAGAGCAGGGTAGACAAAAGCGGTTGGCAAATAGAGATATTACGGAGGCCTCATCGTATAATATGTAATTTTTTCTGGGACCCAAGACTCTGTGGCCGAAAGATAACAATCAACGGCACATTAACAAAACGCCAGGGATATTCAGTCAGTAAATTGAGTGAGCCTGTTCGGCATGGTTTGGTTCACGGAATTTTGCGCTCCTTATTATCATAGTGAAACAAATTTGCTTCTCCAATTAAGAATTCATTTTTATTGCATTTTGCAAGAGACTTTCGAAAACCACAAACGTTCCAAAAGGCTTCAAACAACTGATCTGACCAGATATGTTTTTCCACAGAATTTTTAAACTGCAAGTTACAGTGCCATTTGCAACTGCTTTAAATTTAGGTAGAGACTTGAAAAAGTTTAGAGATTTTACAGAAAAAAGATTTTATAAAAAAATACTTCAACGAAGAATCACTCTCCTAGCATTTGATCATATTTCTTTCATGTGAAAATTTTTTTTTTCAAATATTTTATTTCGTACGTTAAATTATGATGACCACTGCATTTGTTTGTTTCCCCGCACTACAGTGAAAAAAAGTATCCAATATGCAGCAGTTTGTTAAAACTAATGGCTTTCATTTAAAGTGAAGAATTTAATCCCACTATAGAAAAATTGTTTTGCCTTTTTATTCGCACTATACAGTCAAGTGTGGTTTTATAAAAATGAATAAAATTTTAAATTTATTAATAAAAAAAAGAAAAGCATCAAGTTTTTATCAAACAATAAAAGAACATCAAACGTATTGCAATTCGTTTGAATACATATCGTTGGTCTCATGCAAAAAGGCCCTAACTCACACTTTTTTCGAAATTTGGTTTTTTTTTGTGATTCCAATGATACGACCCCTAAATAGAAGTTTTGGAGTACATTTTGTTATTAATTATTAATTAATACTTAAATAATTAACTGATTAGTTTTTAAAACGTATCATTATTTAGTCTTTACCCTTGATTAAGTTCAGTTTTTCGCAATTGCTCTACGAATGTTGATTTCGGAATGAATCAACGGTGTGTACGCGACATGCCTCGCAAAAAGTCGAACATAGTCGAAAATCATAATCATATTATCATTGATTGCTAAGTATAATTATTATCTCCGTCTTGTTAAAATTACATACTGTTCTGTTAATCGTATTCAACAGCAGGCCAAGAAAACAAGCGCTTTAAGTTCATTTCCAGGGTCATTTTCGGAAAAGAACTGCTCTATGATATCTTCACCATGAAACCCTCTACAAAACCCACCCAACAGTTATTTCTAGCGAATGCAATAACTTTCATCCCCATATTCAGCAATTTTTCTTCTGGCCGAACCACCGAAGATCAATTAAGCTTCACCGCTGAATCAAATTTTATTGAAAGAATTCGCATTGAAAGAAAATCTGTTGCTCTAGCATATAATCAGCATATGTTTGGGGTTTCGAATGGTCATGGAAGTAGAAACCCATTTGCAACATTTGCCTCGGTCAAGCTGGCCATTGCGCGGAAATTCTTCCTAGACGCCAACCTATCCTGGGTCAACCTATCCTGCTCCACTGCTACACTCACTTGGCTCCTGATGGATAGAAGGCATACCAACCAGTTACTTGGTCGTGGTATCATCTCAATCACAGTGGCCATGCTTACAGGTCAGTGTATTATGGGTAGACACGCGGAAAGGATGCGGCTCCCATTTAACGACTTCTGCCGTGGATGCAGATCCGCTGAGGAAGAGGCGACTGTTATCCACTTTCTGTGTCAGTGCCCATCTCTTGCGAGGTGCATATATAGCTTATTTGGCTCTCCATTTCTTGTCAGCTTGACGGACCTATCATCTATTGATGTTAAGGATATAGCTTCGTTTATCAAGCTTTCTGGTCTTCAAGCTGTTTTTCCAGTGTAAGGTAGTCGTGCTTTTGATATGCAGCCCTTGCGATGAGCAACTTCTTCCTATTCTCTGATTTTTATTTTTTTTATTTTTTTGTGGAACTTGGTCCGTTCAGGGACTGCGTTCACCTCGTGGCATCACAACGGGGCGCTATGCGTGCTCAAGTGATCTTTTTGATATCAGAGCTACTACTCCGACCTAACCTAACATATGATGTTATAAGCCGTAAAACTTATCCCAAATGCTGCCACGATATCAACAATTTGGGATTATCCGCCATACTTTCACTAATAGAAGCGATATTTTAAACAACAAGTACATTACGAGCCTGCACAGTACGGTACACATCTGTAACGGTTCCATGCATACGAACATATACACATAATTGATCAATACAACCGGGTCAGAACTACGACCTAGCTTCTCACACCACGTTTGTTGTAAGCCTTAATTTTATACATGTGTGGCGGGACCTACACTGGAAAGATGACTCCGAACGACAGATTCTTCAGTAACTTTCCATGGCAACTTTATTTTACTATCAGAGTTTTTGCCAGAAATCTGCTGAAAGGAAGTCGCCGAAGAAACCTGATTTCAGATTTCGTTTTGTTGGAGTCCTCTGACCTGGTGTTTGAACCGTGGCCTCACGTCTAATAAGCCTACGCACTACCTAATAGACTGAGGCGACTTCTCCACCATTAAACTCTCTACAAATCCCACCCAATAATTATTTTTCGCGACTGCATTGATTTTGACCTGACATTAAACAATTTATGTGTGACCGGAACGGAAAGTATGTTGCTCTAGCATACAGTCAACATATCTATGGGGTTTTAAATGGCTACCCTTAGTGGTCAGGGTTTTAGTGTTTAGCATGAGTTAAACTTTGATGTTATAAGACATAAGCTAAGCCAAAAAGGTGCCATGGAATCTACATACATAACATAATTCGCCATTACAGCCCTTCAGTCAGGATTACGGCCTAGCTTCTCACACCACTCATGTTGTGTGTGTTAATTTTATACATGAGTGGCGGGACCTACAGTTTAAAGTCGACTCCGAACGACAGATTTTTGAGAAACTTTTCATGGCAATTTTATTTACCCTAAGAGTTTTTGCCTGAAATCTGCTGAGAGGAAGTCGCCGAAGAAATATTTTTTGACATTTCGTTTTGATGTCTGACCTGTTGCTTGAACCGTGGCTTCGAGTCTAATAAGCCAACACACTACCTACTAGACTACAGCGACTACATGGAATCTACAATTTTGAATTATCAGCCATATTTTCAGTAACGGAAGTGATGTTTTAGGCAAAGCTCCATTAACCTCCTGTTTTGTAATGTACTTACGATGACATACTGCGTAAGCGATTGGCAAGATTTTGAGGGATTTTGAAGAGACCGGTACAATTGCAGATGTGAACATTACTGTACAGTACAGGATCGAAATGTACACTACACAAAATTTCAATTTCATTTAAGCTCCTCTTTTGTACTGTACTGTATTTACGATGACATACTGCGTAAGCGATTGGCAAGATTTTGAAGAAATTTAAGGGGAGCGGAAGCAGATGTAAACATTACTGTATTGTTATTACATTACTGTACAGTACACGATCGAAATGTACAGCACTGTACAGTAAAAACAATTTCAATAATTTGTGAGCTTTGCTCTCTTATACCTCTTGCCAGAAGCAAATATCAGCTGATTTATGTCAAATAAATTGGTGTTGCCAACTCAAAGTAAAATAAGACCACTTATTACCATATTGATTACCATTCTTGCAATCCAGAGATAACTTATGTGAAACCTTACCTGAAAGTATACCAAACCAATTAAAATTCTTAAAAAATAACATGTGTTTCCATCTACCAATTCCCAGTAAATTTAAAAGCTCAGCTGCTTGATTTTAAATGAATGGATAGATTAGTCCCACAGACCACCATTTACACCATTTTTCTCCCCCTAACTATAAAGGCCTATTCATAAATTTTTGGTTACATAAAAAACACAAACCCAACTCAGCTGTTGATTTTCTCAGATATTTTGTAACCAAAGAAAAAAAAAACGGACCAAAAAAATCTTCTTAATCCCTGAAAGCACTTAAAGGAAAAACCTTTTTTTGTTGGCTATAACCCACACACAATGTACAATAAAAAAAAGAGAACGCCTATAGAAATGTACCAGAAATGTTCCCATGCATGTTTGTCGGCCAACCAGGATAATAGGGGCCACATAACACACCCACCCAATATTTATTTTGTAAACGGGGGATCGTTTTTTTTCTGTATCTCTCTCTCTCTCTCTCTCTCTTTACAAAGCATCTTAAACGTACCAAAAAAAGGAGAAACAGAATTGGCTTTAAACGGTAATAGTCGGTCGGTTGGTTGCTAAAGGCTAATACCCATTGGTGTTGTATAAGTTGCATTGTTTGTTGCTATTGTTGTTAGTGTTGGCAATGCTGTTGTTGTTGTATTAATAACATAAATTGTAGTGTAACGCAAATTAAAAGGCATCTGGCATATGGGATTTTCCTATAAAACGTAACAAAACTGATGATGCCTTGGCCACTACGGCGTTTCACCATGATAAAGACAATGGCCAAGCCAGTGATGTTGCTGTTGCTGATGATGATGATGATGATGTTGATGACGTTGGTCATGCTGATTCGGCTGTTGCTAGTGGGTGGGTTGCTGCATAAGAAAAATTGTGTGGATATATTGAAAAAGTTGTTCAGAGGAAGAAAAGTATAGAAATTGTAAGCCATGGCCGACAGTCGCGCCCTTAACTTTTATGGTTTTTGAAACTCTACATTAAAAAGTAAAGTTATGACTGGTATATGGGGATGTGTATGTGTTTTTACCATGTGATGCTGTTGCATTAAATAAACCACCATTGCCAAGTTTAAAGTCGAAATTTTAAAACAAACAGTCACTTGTAGCAGAGAACTTCAAACAACGCTTTCTAAAACTGTCTCATATTACGTAGAACTCATAGCTCCCCTACATGCTTTAACAAACTAACTGTTGAAACAACTTCTCTCATGTATATTTTACACCGTGTGTATTTGTTTAACAGTGTCTTCCATATAACCATACACTTACACTGAGAGAACATAACTCGATTGGCATTTTTTTGTAATAGTTTTACTACACTGTTGTTGCTTGTCTTTTAGCTGCCTAAGTGTATGCAATACATTTTTTTTCTATTTGCTACACAGTAGAAAACTCTCTCTCTCTCATTGTTTTTATGCATGCTGGAGTGTAAATTTCGTTAGTTGAGTTATTGTTAAAAGCCCATAAAGTATGCCAAGTTTATTAAAATACAAAGCAAACAATTTATGAAGCACAGACTGCCTAGTTGTATAGAATAAATGTTGTTTAAATGAAATAAATATTTGAAATGTTTTTTTTTTAAATAAATATGTGGTAATAAAAAAATGTTATAAATTTTATTTAAAATATTTCTTATTTTTTTTTTATTGGAATGCATTACATAACATGAAAATATTTTGGCAGTTTTTAATTTAAATAATTATAAAAAATAGTTTACTTGTGTGCAATAGTTTATTTGCCATTTCTGGAAGCCAGTAAAGACTTATAACAGACTCGAAGAAGTCTGGAAAACGTTCAAATATGCTTTGCATTAAAGTTTTACTCCAATAGAAATTGCTGTATGATATTATTACGATAATGGAAAAATCCAGATACTGGTGTTTTGATTTTACATTCATACATAATTGGACATTACAACCCTTCTGGCAGGATTACGACTTAGTTTCTCACACCACTTTAGTTGTGTGTGTTAAATTTATCAGGCATGAGTGGTGGGACCTACAGTTTAAAGTCGACTCCGAACGACAGATTTTTGAGAAACTTTTCATGGCAATTTTATTTACTCCCAGAGTTTTTGCCAGAAATCTGCTGAGAGGAATTCGCTGAAGAAATACTTTTTGTATTTTGTTTTGATGTCTGGCCTGGGGCTCGAACCCTGACTTTACGTCTAATAAGCCAACACACTACCTACTAGACTACGGCGACTTCTTTTGATTTTACATCGTTTAATTTTAAAATTATAAACAAAAGCTACGAAAACAAATGCAATGAACTTGTTTAAAAATTATCTCACTGCTTAATATAACAACAATAACCAGCATAAAAAATGATAAACAAGTAAACAAAAATACAACGACAAACACTACAAGAACAAATGTAAACAAAATACACAAACAACAATAATAAAACAACGATGTTTACGTTTATAGAGGCCGCGAGAAGGCGAAACCAGAAACATTCACCTTCAAGAACATTCATCAGACTGTTTACAAAAAGGCAAGGTAAAGCAGGCAACTAGTAAAAGTTCCTTCAGTCTTGTGTGAAGAGGCGGTGTGTTTGAAGAGAGTAATCGTGGTTTGAAAATCACCGTTATAAAGATCTGTCGAATAATTGTCTGGTAATTGTTATTGTAAGAGTGTAAACAGAGGAATAACAAAGAATAGGAATTTTTGTTGTTTATATCAAGTTGTGAACAGTGTCACACAGAATTCTGCGAATAATAAAGAATTTTAATGAAAACTAAACACAAATTCATTTTTATTTTATTTGCAATATACGGCTCATATTTTAAACGTTTTTAAAAATTAAAAACTTAACAATACTTATAGTGTTTTCACACCGAGTGGTTTTAACGCAAAAGTTGGTTTTAACGTTAAAACCAAAAATAAAACCTGTTTTTACCATACAAAGTTATTGTTTTAAAACCAAAATAAAACCTTTTTTGAATTGGTTTTAAGTTGGTTTTATGAAATACAACCTTGTTTTAATGTACTAAATGTACTAAATCAGAGCTATCAGCTCTGAAAACAGCTGATAAAAACAAAATAAAAACAAAAACAACTGTAAATAAATAAATAAATGTAAATAATCAGTTATTTTGTATTAAAAAAGAGAAAATGTGGAATATTTTTAATTTCTTCAATGAAAATTTTAAAAATTTGTAAATATTTAATTATTAATCGAATTGTGTGTGGTTCTGGTCACAATGAATGTAGTTTATTGTGCAAAAGGCAAGTCAGAAGCTAAATATATCAAGATGAAATAAGGCATATTGCTCATAAAATTTTTTTCTCGCAGTCATAAATGTCATGAATTTAAAACCAATTTTAATAAAACTTGCAGTGTGAACGCAAAATCAGCTGATTATGGTTTTAATGCTAAAATCAGGTTTTAAATTTTGGTGTGAAAACACTATTACTTACTACTTAACCATGCTGTCTTATACCGCACATAAAAATAAAAACAAAAGTTATGGATATGAAATGATTTCTGCTAATTCTACAATCGATCTTTGGAACATCACAGCGTTCATAAAACCATGTTCCCGGCTAGGACTTCACGCTCAACTGTTTGAAATATTTGAAGGATTTCCTTATCATTCTTTGGCTATTGGAAGCTTGAGGTGTACGTTTTTAGGCAACTAGACTTTATTGGAAGAATTCGTGCAGTGGAAGCAGATACTGCTATATTACGGTGACTATACTATCAATATAGGGTACCTCCATAACATCTCCTTCAAGTCCTTCTGTTTCTATACAATATATTTAGAGCTTCCCTATAATGTCTCCCATAACTGTACTGCCATGTCTGTAAAACTCTGTAAAATTTTTGTCTAGAACACCTAAAGTTATGCTTTCGTTTTTTTAACAACAAAATTTCCTGTACTATTTATACATTGTAAAAATTATTAACTTTACTTAGGAGAAACCAATAAATTATTACAACAGAAAATTGTGGGTTTTGTATTGAAAACAACTTTTGGAATTTTTGCCAAATGTAATGTAAATATTCCTGTAAAAAATGCTTGTTTTTGTTTTTTATCTCATCACCATTACCATTTAATGGCACTCATATATTTACCCAAAACATAATTTGCAGTTTCCTTACGACTTTTTTCGTTTTTTTTTTTTTTTTTTGCTCAAACTTAAGCCAAATATTTGGTTCGCAACACAAAAGCATGCATGTATTGTACCAACATTATCATGTGTGCTGAGTCGTGTCGAGTAGAGTGGTGTGGAGTACATGTAAAGTGTAAATAGATTGGCCTTAATAAGCATTCCTACAGTATATGTTCAAATGAGCGCGTATACATTTTGGCGTTTAGCCATATTGAAACATTTGAAATGAATTGATTTTTTTCTTTATTTTTTTCTTCTAATTCTTCCACTCACATAGGTTACAAGGGCTAAAGGCCACCAAAACAACTGATGGTTTTACAAAAGTTAAATGTACCGCACTTACCAACCGCCTGTAAAGCCAATCGAGTTTATTTTAACACAAAAAAACTATTGGTTTACTAATAGCTCTATTGTTTTTGTTGTTGTTGTTGTTTTTGGTTGGTGGTTGTAGGGCTATAAAATGGACTCTTTTAAATGCCCGAAACCAGAAAAAAATAATAAACGTTTACAAAATATTTTGCTAATAAGGCAAAATGCAAAAACAGGAAAAGTAAAAAAGCAATACAAAGAACGTATAATAATGATGGTATAAATTATGGTTAAATTATTTACCAACAACTAATAAATGTTTGAAGGTGTTAAAGGAAGGCAAATATTAAAGAAATTGTTATGTAAAGCGGAAAATGAGTTATTGCTTTGAAATAGTTGGAACAAAAAGAACCAAAAACGTTAGTAAATTGAAGTATACTTAATGGTGTTATAGCACAACAGATAATTTGTAAATGACTCAAATTGTAGTTTTGTAACAAGCAGAACAAATATTTGAAAATAAGCAAATACGTTAACTATACCTTTTGAATAACTCTTAAAAATGTAGCATACTTTTAGGCACACAATAATATTATTTCTTTAAACATATTAAAGGAAAATTTAATAAATTAATTTTAGTTTATTTATTTAATTAATACAACATTCTGTATTATTATTAATGTATTGTTACGTTTTTACCCTTTTACAAATGTTTAAAACATGAGCTCGTAAATTGCAAATAAAAATAAAAATAAATTTATGTTCAGTTTTAATTAAAGTCGCCGTAGTCCAGTAGGTAGTATGTTGGCTTATTAGACGCAAAGCCCGGGTTTGTATTCCAGGCCAGACATCAAAACGAAATATGAAAAAAATATTTGTGAGAAGCTAGGTCGTAATTCTGACTGAAGGGTTGTAAAGGCCAATTATGTATGTATGTTTAATTAAATTATTTATTGTTCGCACAATCTTGTATGCCACTGCTCAGAACTTGATATAAACAATAACAATTTGCTTTGTTTGCTATTCTTCTTTACACACTTCTGCGTAAACGCTAACAATTGTTCCACAGATCTTTATCACGGAAATCTTCAAATCACGCAACGTGACTTTGCACAAGACTGACTGAATTTTACTTACTCCGTTGCCTGCTTTGCATTGCCTTTTATATGGCGGGGTAAAGAGTCTGATGAATACTCTTGAAGGAGAATGACTTCGCCTTAGCGAAATAAATGTAAACATGTTGTTTACGTTATTGTTGTTTGTGTATTTTGTTTACGTTTTTCCTTGCATATATTTTTGTTTATTTGTTGATCATGTAAACAAGTCCATTGTTTTTGTTTTTGTAACTTTTGTTTGTCGTTTTTATGTTAAATAAGAAAATTTATTCTAAAAGCTTAGTGTAATTCATTCAAATGTTTTGAAAATTCCCATACGTGAGGGTACCAAAATTTTTGTTAATGAAATCATCGATTTATTTTCCGGAACATATTTATAGCGAATATTTCGAATAGAATGCATGTTATTTTATAATCGACATGTTATAACCAACCGAAGTCTCTGATGGGAATCGAACTCACAACCCTTACACAGTAAGACTAGTATATTAAGCACTATATGCTACCACGGCACCCATACATACATACATAATTGGTCAATACAACCATTCAGTTAGGATTACCACTTAGCTTCTCACACTACCCAAATTATGTGTGTTAATTTTATACTTGAGTGGCGGGACCCAAAGTTTAAAGTCGATTCCGAACGGCATATTTTTGAGAAACTTTTCATGGAAATTTTTAATAACTCTCCAGAGATCTGTTGAGAGGAAATCGCTGAAGAAATAATTTTTCATATTTCGTTTTGTTCGATAAGCCAACGCACTACCTGCTAGACTAAGCGACTTCGAGAATTGCTTTTAAGTAATTTTTTTCTATTGTGAGTAATTACAAGAATCAGACAATCACAGGCACCCAGATGGGAATCGAACCCACTTGAAGCGTAACACACTACCAACTATCGGAATACCGATCGGGCCTTAAAAGCTAGGCCTTACTTCTAACAAAAATAATTATTATATTAATTCTTCTTTGCCAAAGTGGTCACATTCATAAACCTTATTTTTTCATAACACACAACACACCTACTCCTCCTACCTATTTTTTAATTCAAAATAATCATCATATTTTAGTTTTTATTTCATCATAAAAAGTTTTCACCTGATTGTTTTGAAACGTTTATTTTTTTCCTTTGCGTTGCTGCCACATTACATTTAAAGTGTAATTAAAATTAATTGTGGCAATTGTATAATTTTACCATTTTTCTACAATGTAAGAAACATTTTGATAATTACTGTAATTATTGTTATTGTTATAGTGCAATACACTTTTTTTCCTTTTTGTTTTTGTAATTTTTCTAATTCTCTTCTTCTGTTAACTATAAAGCCATGTGAGAATATTACTGGCAAATGGAAAAAGGAATTAAAGAAAGTAATTTAACACAAAAAAAGAAACAAAAAAAGAATTTATAACAAAAAATATGCTCATTTTAATGGTAAATAATAAGAGTTGAATGTAGTTTTTCTTTTTTTAATAAGAACATGGCCAGGTAAATACTTAGTAGGAAAAATTGTAGTATAATTTTAGGGGCTGATAGAAATGAAGAACTGTATTTGTGGGAATATATTTGTTGAATTTTTGTGAGCAACAAACATTACAATTATTTTGAAAGTTTTAATGCATATATTTCAGAGAAAATATTTTATCATAAAATTTTAGTATACTTTAAGGGGCAACACACGTTAGTTATATAAACTAAAATGTTAAATATTTTTTGGAACATATCATACATACGTACATAATTGGGCAATACAACCGTGGCAGGATTGCGACCTAGTTTCTCACACCACTTATGTTGTGTGTGTTAATTATATACATGAGTGGTAGGACCTACAGTTTAAAGTCGACTCCGAACGACAGATTTTGGAGAAACTTTTCATGGCAATTTTATTTACTCTCAGAGTTTTTGCCAGAAATCTGCTGAGAGAAAGTCGCCGAAGAAATACTTTTTGTATTTTGTTTTGATGTCTGGCATGGAACTCGCACCCTGGCTTTACGTCTAATAAGCCAACACACTACGGCGACTTCATATTTGAAATAAAATAATGCTTTTGATTATTTTCACTAAAACGTTACCTTAGCATACTTTTAGGGTGTAGAATGGTAATTTAAAATGTTATTAAAATTAAGTACCCACATTATTTATTAGACGAATTATTTTATTTGCGATATGCTTAAATTAAGTCATTTGCTGGTATTCGTAATCCTAATATAAAAACATTTTGATATTTAAAAAGCGTTTTATTTCAATCAAATATAAAATTTTGTAGTCTACTTTAAGGCAACAGAAATTATAACTAAACATTTTACGCAGTATTATAATACTTTTTGCAATGGGCAATGAAAACAAATTATCTTTAAGAAAACATTTTATAAGAGCTTATTTGGCTGCAAAATTAATCACCTAAAAGATAACTGCTGTTATACATTAATATTCTCATACTCTCAAGTGGACGAATAACTATCAACCCTCAAATTATCAACACTGTGTCAATATTAGCTGCAAAATTCTGTTAAATTTTATTTTGTGTCAAAACTTAAAGCATACATTAAGGACAGATTATGTACATACGCAAAATAATAATTACACTTAATAATATAATTCCTGGTATTTGTTAACACATACTTGAAGAATTATTTTTCCTAATTATTTGACTTTCTGTTTGTTTGAAAAGTATAATTTTTAGAACTTAATAAGAACTTTGCTAAAAATAGAAGTATACCTTCAGGCGTGAAAACAAATCATATGTGTTTAGTAAATAGCAAAAGAAATTCAATATTTGTTCTTGGTTAAATTAATATCAAATACCAAAAATAAAAGACAAAAAAGAAAGAAAATAGTTGTATGTTTCCTTAACTTCAAAGGTCAAGTCCTTCTAACTTTAGGGTGAAGGCATTTAAATGCCAAGAAGACCTTGTTTTTCGAAGTAGATGTAAATTTTAATACCACGACAGGAGTTTCTAAATTGAAAATAAATCAAAGTTCGACGTTTACGTTATCATATGGCAGCATTCTGACTATAGGGCTTCTAAAGCATTTCCGTTTTTCCATTTCACATATAGCCTGTTGGCATCTTTAGCCGTGTTCATTTTCGCAACTATAAGAGCTACATATATCTGTAAGAGTAGGGAAATTTAATTCTATAATATCCATTTTGGTACAATTTTCCCACGTGTTAAACTACCAACTGCACGTAAATCTGGTCATTTGCTAATCTGACAGATGAGGTCAGCCTACGCTTAGTAGATTATTTAACAAACTACAGTTGTCAGTGATGCATTCTCATTTCATAAAATACCTACAAAGCCTATATGTTTGAACGTACATGTACATACTGTAGTAGCTGTAGCTCAAATATAGTGCTTCCTATTGGTTACCATTAAAGAATGAAAGCGAACTTACCAAGTGTAGCGAACACATGAACTTCCATAAAAAACAAGATTTAAACCTATACAGTGCAGCGTCGACATGGAACTCGACAAATAAATGAGTTTAGCGTAGACATGAACATTTAAAAAATAAATTAGTTTGGCGTAGACATGTAGTCGAATGGGTTAAGGCCCTTAATGTATGCAACATTTTTTACGGGGCAATCTATTCACATATTGATTTAATCTAAATTAGAACTAGAGGGAGCCCTTTCATGGGGTTCATCTTTGTATGAAAACCCCGTATTGATCTTCCCATTGTTAAGCTGAGAGCGTCTCTGCATGCGGTTCAAATTTGTATGAAAAAGATGGTCCAGAACCTACATAAATATACTGCTGGTATAGACTCTTATGACCAAAGTAACAATTACTGCATAAGGTAGTAATTTGTATTCCTGTTTTCCTTCTTTAAATACCATTCAGTTTGGGGCATGGGTATCATTCCTTAAGAATGTATCGTACATAGCATAAGTATGGTGAAACCGGCTATAAGAGTACCAAAGAAAAAATTTTCGAAGTTCAATTTCTACCATAAAACTCCTTAACAAGTGTTGAAGTTTTTTATTTTTCCTTTCATTGTCCTTAAGGCTTGTGTTTGTCCTTAATTGATTTATTTTTTGTTTATTTTTTTCCTTTCTGTTGCCATTTTTTAATTGCAACAAAAAGATTCTTTGCAACATGCTGTGCCTCTCAGAAGCGTACATAGCTACTGTCCTTGTTCCTTGTGTCCCGCAATTTTTTGGTTGTTTTTCTTTTCTTCGTTTGCTGTTTTACCATAAAAACTCATAAAATGTATTGAGGGTTGTATTTAAAGTTGCTATTTTGCCTGGTTAGAGGTTGGAAACAACATTTTAAAGGTCTAAAGTTTTATAACTGCTTAAGTGTATGTTCTGTGTTTGTGTTGTAAAACTTAATACCACCCATGGCTTGCTAGAGTATGGCTGGTACTTTTTGTTTTATTTTTTCTTCCTCTGTTTTTGGAGCATCAATATCATTATGGTACAACTAGAAAACCAAACTACTTGGAAAACTTATGTTAAATAAATTTTCCCACTGCCACTACACTACAGAAACAAAACTATCTCTCGATGGCTCTTGTTGCCAACAAATTTTCTGCTTCTTTAAGTTGGAAACAGAAAAAATTTCCAAAAAAAAAAAATTGCCAAAAATTTCACTCACACATACACACACATACTTGCTGCATTAATATGTATGAACATGCCATGAAAACTTTTAAACAAAATTTTATAAATTTTTTTTGTTTTTCCATAGCATAGCGTAGGGGGTACCAAAGGGAGACACTGGCGGGAAAGAGTTTGAGACAAAAATTTAACATTTTATGGAAAAACGCATAATTTCCCAAACTATACTTTATAGAAAACAACAAAAAAGCCACAAATATTGAAAAAAACAAAAAACGCTACAAGTATGATTAATGAATTTAACGGCCATTGAATACAAGTTTAAGCACTTTATTGCTTCCAAATAAAATATAAATTTTTTGGTAATAAAAATTGAAAATATGTTCATTTAAACTGTGCAATATTTGCGTTGTTTTTGCCAATAATTTACTACACCACTCATGCACTAAATTCATAATTTTATACAATCAGCCTAAATGTATGCTACTACTACTACTACTACATATACTGTACGCTGCAAACGTTCATTATAAAGTTGCACAGTTTATGGCCACAATTGTATGCAAATACTATTTGGGTTGCCTGTTGTCTTAGTTATGGCACTAAATTTTCCAAAAACAAATACTTTCCCAAGTTTTGAATTTTTTTCCTCTTTCTGGGTAGAAACTAAAGTGAAAAAAGAAACAGTTTTGAAAATTATTAGACTTTAATGGAAATTTGTTATTTTCTATAATTTATATATTAAACTCCTTAAAGTATGCTTCACTTTCGAGTAGTTTTAACATAAAATTTTACAAATAATTGCAGCACAAATGAAAATCAAATAAGCGTGAATATTCATACATATATAATTGGTCAATACAGCACTTCAGTCAGTATTACGACGTAGTTTCTCACACCACACGTTGTGTGTGTTAATTTCATACATGAGTGGGGGTACCTAAAGACGTCCACTCCGAAAGACAGATTTTTCAGAAACATTTTATGGCAATTTAATAACCCTCAGAGTTTTTGCCAGTAATGGGCTGAGAGGCAATCGGCGAAGAAAGTTTTTTTCATATTTTGTTTTGCTGGAGATTGTCTGAACTGGGGATTGTACTGTGGCCTCACGTCTAATCAGTCACCGCACTATTGACTAGATTACGGTGACTTCATAAGCGTGAATGCTAAACAGATTTAAAAGTTTTACGATTTCAAATTTAAAGTGAAATAAAATATACGAATTCATTGAAACTTTTATTTTTAAGGGACTTTGTCATTATGTGATCTCCTCTGTTTTCGATAGTTTTCACATATTTACGGCGTTATCACGGCGATATCTTGGCCAAGGTAGGCTCAGAAAAAATTATCGACCCAGACATGATGTTGAATGCCATACGCAAGAATGTTGCTTTTTGCTTAACCAACGATTCACAAATAAGCTTCATGAGCGGCAGAAAATTCGGTTTGAAAAATGAACATTGAAGGATGGTAGTTGATCTAGCACCGAATCACTGACTTTGTAATTGGTCAGTCGGGTTTAATTGTCCCGTCGTTTGGACCTTGTAATTGCGGGAAATGCATATCCAAACGCAAAACACTATACAATAACCCATAAGATGTGCCAAATTGGTGTAAACACCCTTCAAAAAAATCAGATTATCAGCCACACTTTCTTTAACAGAAGCAATAATTTCGGAAGTGTGTATATTGAGAAAATGTGTAGCCTTGGACTCATTTGCAAAGCTTCCAATTTCATTGGTTAATGTGTTTAACATAACTTCACATTTCAAGTTTGAACATTTTTAACCTTCGTCCATCTTTTATCTTCCAAATATAATACATCTACGAAGTCGTCCAATTTCCCAAAGAAAACCATGAACAAGAAACATCATAAGAAAGATCAGATAGTGCTTTAACCTTAGAACGAGTGGGGAAGTCGCCGTAGTCTAGTAGGTAGTGTGTTGGCTTATAAGACGTAAAGCCATAGTTCGAGCCCCAGGCCAGACGTCAAGACAAAATACAAAAAGTATTTCTTCGACGACTTTCTCCCAGCAGATTTCTGGCAAAAACTCTGAGAGTAAAAAAAAATTGCCATGAAAATGTTTCTCAAAAATTTGTCGTTCGGAGTCGACTTTAAACTGTAGGTCCCACCACTGATGTATAAAATTAGCGCATACAACATAAGTGGTGTGAGAAACTAGAACGTTCTACAATGGGTTAATTCGACCGTCGGGTACTGTAATTGTCTTAATTGACAAGTACACGTCCTCTAAGCTAACCTAACCTAGAACGAGTGGACGTTTATGATTTTCATAAATGCGACTGCTCCAGTCTTGTCTTAATTATATTTGCTACAGTCTTCAGTCCAAACTGATTACATTTTCATTTCATTGAGTTTGACTTATGATTCTTTTAAATGTTTCTGTTACAAAAAAGGTCTTTCAAATTGGGTTTCTTGTAATAGGTTTCGCTCAAATTTGACGACAAAAGGGAATACATGTGGTATGAACGTTTTTCAAGGCCTTTATATTAGAGACTCTATTGTTCAGTTTAAGGAAACTACAGCCGTTTTCTCTCTTTTCAATACATCAGTTCTATGGTACGCTCAGAAAAACGCGCTCATTGTGATGTGGACAGTACCGCACCGTATTCTACTGACTATCTGTATTTCCAAACTGATCCGTGGTATTGCAATTTTCTCCTGTTTCTTTGGCATTTTTTTTTTAATTTTTCATAGTCCAACACAATTTTACGCATAAGTAGGGCTCGTCTCCAAAAAATTTAGGTGAAACAAATACGAGATTTTAGACACGCCTTGCAGTAAATTAGTGGCGGATGATTTCTTCAATATCATGTCGACGCCTCCGTTCTATAACATTCTAAGTCGAAAAAGTGTGTTTTGAGTTATGAGCTCTCAAAGTGGAAGCAGTTTAGGGTTTTCGTGTGACTACAATTAGTTCTATTCAGAAGATTCTTTCAATGGATTTCTAAAAAATAAAGTTCAAATCCCATTCCCCACAATCTAAAGGGTCCGGCAAATAACTTTTTTTTTAAATGCTTTAAAAAAAACTACTGAATATTTTCTCAAATTTCTTTTTTTAATTTGAAAGTACAATCCTTCCGGTTAATAATTGAAAATAATTTCATTCAAATGGCTGCCTCGGCTGGCCATGCAGTAGCCTACATGATCGGTCCAATTTTTAAGCACATTATCGATTGTTTGCAGCCGTATTTCACCAATGGCTTCACGAATATTGTCCTTTAAAGCGTCAATTGTCTCTGGCTTGTCGGCGTATCTTTGACGGCACCCCACAAATAATAGTCCAACGGTGTCAAATCGCAGCTCCGAGGTGGCCAAACGACATCAGCTCTGCGACTGATAACGCGATCTTCAAAAACAGGGCGCAAATCATCGGGTGCAGCTTTGGCTGTATGGCACGTAGCGCCGTTCTATTGAAACCAAATGTCAATATCCTCCTCTTCAATTTTTGTGAACAAAAATTCGCTCAACATGGCCCGATAACGATCGCCATTGACTGTAACGGCCACTCCTTGCTCATTTTCGAAGAAAAATTGCCCAATTATGCCTCTGGACCAAAATCCGCACCAAACAGTGACTCGTTTTGGGTGCGTCGGCTTTTCAATGTATGCGTGCAGGTTTTCTGTGCCCCAAATGCGACAATTTTGCTTGATTACATACCCGCCAAGATCAAAATGAGCTTCATCTGAAAAGATGATTTTTTTGCCAAAATCGGCATCTTCTGTAAATCGAAGCGGAAGGATAAAGCTAATTATCCGTCAAATCAGACATGAGCTAAGTGTTGCCATTCACGAAATAAGCACTAGTTGAAAAAAAACGTTAGATGGCGGACCCAATATTAAATTATTCGCCAATTAACACATCATTATGAACAACAATTTCAAGTGGTTATCTGTCAAGGTATAAATAGGTATCGAAGAAGTAGAAAAAAACGTTTCCAGAGACATTAGAAATCGAATAACAGTCAGAACTAATGCTTAATATTATATTAATCAATAGAGAATGAATCCAAATTTTAATTTTTGTTTCGTTAACTACTTTTGTGGGCATTGGTCTTAAAACGTTTTCACTTAAGCTTTTATCCAAAACCATTAACAAATATTTCCTTTCCCGTTTAACAGATTTCTATAAATTTTCTATTTCTCTCTTTTTGCACTCTCTCACTCTCTCTCTTTCTTTCCTTTTGCCGGGATTGTTAAACAAATTGCTTACGTTTAAAAACAAATCAAGTCAATAAGAAAAATATTTTTCATTTTCTTTCTCACACTCACTCTTCACCAAGCATTGTAATTCTGAAAAATCCGATTGTTGTTCTCACTCTACCCTGTATTAAGTACCCTACAGGATGTCAAACAGACAATTAAAGTTGATTTAAACTAAACCATTGGCTTTAATGTTGGCAGTGTAAAAAGCCTGGTATTTATTTTAAAAGCATGGTATTGCTCTAATGAGAAGGATTTATTCTTTCTCTCTTTCTCTCTCTGGTTAGGGTATTTCCCTAATCAACAATGTCGATTTTAATTGTAAACTCTTAATATTTTTAGTTTTTTTTGCGCTTAAAAGTATGCTGTAAATTCTTTATATATATAGTATATGGCCACATAATAGCTCTTCTCTAACTCTTTCTCTATTCTAGCACTCTCTCGTTTGCTGTACCTTTTTACTCTCTATTTAGTTTGTTTGTGCTTTTGTTTGTGCCATGGTTTGTTAGCTACACTTAACGATTTATGAGATAAACGTTTAGTTTTAGTTGCCTCTTCTAAAGCCCTCTGTCTCTCTTTTTCGTTTTATAGTTTTTGTTCCCCGTTTTTCATTAGTCCATCCTTTCCTGATGTCTGTCCGTTTATAGCGCTTGCACGTTTATTCCGGCAGAGCCATTTATTCATTTATTTGTTCATTTGTTAGTTGGTTGGTTGAATGGTTGGACGGTTGGTTGCCACGGACAGGCTGTCGGGCTGGCTGGGTGACTGCCTGCCTGCAATGGTCTTTCATTTATTCAATGCATGCTGCCAAGATGAATAGTGTAGGAGGGACAAAATATCATGAGAAAGAAAATCAACCAACAACTACAACATAAGAGATGTACTGCATGAAATGCATTTTGCATGAAGGTGGTAGAAAAACTCACACATAGACACTTACACACACACACACAGGGAAAACAAACCGTATGGCTTATGACTGCGAATAAAAAAACGTAGTCGTTCTGTCCTCTCTGTGTGTGTTAGCTGTGAAAGACTTCATACAACCGAATGATAGTGTGATGTCTGCTGTAGTTTATAATTTATGATGCTTTTAAAAATGAAAATCACTAAAGTTGTAAAATGAAATGCAAAAGAAAGAAAAAACAAACGAAACAGCGTTATATAGACCGCAATTTGTTTATTTTTTAACTCTTCTTTCTTCTCTTCTATTTTTTTCTTTTTTTTGCATTTTTTAATATAATATTGCACATCAAAAAAAAAGAAACGAAATCAACAATAAATAATAAAGACTGTGTGTGTAAATAAAAACGCAAGTTTGTTAAATTGCGGGGATGGAAAAAAAATTTTCCAACATGAATGCAACAAAAATTGGTAACCACCGGCTTGGAAAAACAAAAGTAACCATGACACTTATTGGACATAGAAAACTTTATATAGTTGAACTAGTAAAAAAAAGTTTGACTTAAAATTCTATAATATTAAACTTGAAACGATGTAAATTGGTGCCTCAAAGTAGGCTTCAGCATCTGCTCATGCAATCAATCTTTGTATAGGGGTAGATGCTTCAAACCCATCGTACAGAAAGACGTGGACTATGAGTTTGCTGTAAGCAAGTCACCTGCAACGTATTATGCTGAATATTACCTACTTAATTGGTCCTTACAATCCTTTAGTTAAGATTACAACCTAGGTTCACTCACCAGCCATGTTTGTGTGAATTTTATCCAGGAGTGGCGGGATTGCGAACGACAGATTTGAGAAACTTTTCATGGCAATTTTATTTTAATCCCAGAGGGAGGAAGTTGTCAAAAGAAATATCATTTCTTTATATTTTACTTTGTTCAAGATGTCTGAGACGAAGTTTGGACCAAAAGCTCTCGTCTAATAAGCCAACACATTACCCACTAGACTACGGCAACTCATACCCAATATGTATATCTTCCAAAAAAGTCTTCTCAACATACGCAGATAGCGACAGAAGAAGAAGTGACATCTAGATGAGCTTACTTGATAGTTGATGATACAAAAAATGACAGCTGAAGACGAAAATATCTGAAGAAAGTTTGCCGACCTATCTATCAGATGGTACAGTGCTGTCAAGCCATATATAACACAGACAGAGTAGGCTGTTAATAATGCTTTAATGATTCATTCTCATTGTCACAGAATCTACATATTGACTTCGAGACAACCGCAATTCTGAATAAATGTACTCTGTGTCTACAGTGCCCTGTCAAAACGCCGCTTCCAGCTTCACATTATTCCTGCATAGTTTGATGGTTGACTAAGTTCTCCTCTTTTTGTAATTGTCGAACAAAAGTTGCACTGACTTATATTTGAGTATGAAATCCAAGTAGATTTCTAAAATGGTTTTGGAAGACTAGTACTGAGTTCTTATCAACTAAAATCGCTTTCATCGACCGTTGCACAATGTCATACTGAATTAATATAAAGTGTTGTCAGTTTCGTGACTGCTCTTACGCCCTTTCTTACTTAAGCTGTATTATTGTTATGATCTAGTGGTGCTATGGTCCCTATTACATTTTTATGATGTATAGGAACACAGGTTCCGAATCATTCTTTGTTCTCCCAATCATGAGCATTTAAATACAAATGTTCCGCAGTTTCGACTTCAGCGAAACTTTGTTGGTATTTTGGAGGGCTGTAGGGTCCACCATGATATAAGTAGAATGTTTCGTCAGAAGTGGCAGTTACCGTAGTATAGTAAGTGGTATGTTGGCTTATAAGACGCGTAACTGTAGTTCAATCCCTGGTTCAAACATCTCGAAAAAAATTAAATATAAAAAAAATTTCGGCGACTTTCTCTCTCCAGCCGTCTGGTGGTTTGTAATTTTTAGTTCAGTCGGGAAGAAGGTCTTAGATGAAATAATCAGAATAATCTTTCTGAATGCGAAATAGTTTGACTAAGAATGATATCATGTCTCTGGCCTGTGAATGTGCACACACATTGCTTGAAGGAAATTTAGTCTCTAATATGCTAGAAAAAGTAGACATCAACATGACTACCATGGATAACGCTTAAATTATTGGCGTCTTCCCTCCACGCTTGCAGTTTTAACTAATTGTGAGCCAATGACGATAGCGCAGGTGGTTGGGGTAAACACTGATCACGTGCACACAATAAATTTAATATCTGAGGCACTGTACTTTCCCGACAAATTGTTCGACCGTGTATATAAAAGTCTATATGCCTTATGAGTTCGTCAGGCTTTCAAACCTGGAGAGTTCTAAGTATGGAGAAAACAGAAGCGATTGGATCCTGTACGATGTCGTAGTAGTTCGAAATTAAATGAGATGCTAATTCGCTATCAGCTTAGTAACCAGCTAAATTACGATTCGTACATATGTTGGACACCTGACACAGATATCGAATAACGAATTGTATCATTAAGAAAGAGTTTAAAAAATAAATACGAAATTTAATGACGAATAGGATACTTATCGGAAAAACTAATGTAAACTTTAAAGACGTCATTATGAATGCCGTAACATTAGCAGAGAACTAATTAAAAGTTTCTGTGTTGCCTCAAATACTAATTTTTAATGCATATCGTACAAAACTTGTAAAAAATTCCATTGCCTACCTCAAGGTGCAATCTAACAAAAATATTTGTTGTATACTTTATAGCTTCCCAGGGCTTTTTAACATTTTGCCAAGCAAAAATTTTTTAGTTTCAGTTTCTCTTCTTCTAAGCTTAAATAAATGACAACATTTATGAGTTAAAGTCGTGATTTGCCATGCATCATAAACTGGTACTTAAGCGCCGCCAAAAATCTCACATTCTTCCAATTACTTTGCATTATTATTTGCAGGTGTTACATTAGCGATACAACAAAACAAAATATTGCACAAGAGGCAACACACTACACTACACAATTTCGGGGGTGTGTTTCGATTCCTTTTCTTATGCTTTTATGGTGGAAAAAGAAAGCATCCGTTGCTTTTAACTAAAAAAATTTTGCTGCACGTCTTTGGTGTCTTTGGATAGCAGGTTGCTGTTGTTGCAACTGCTGTGCTTCTGTGTATTTCTGTTGCATGTTAGTCATGTTGTTGTTGTTGTTGCAACATCAAAAATACAAAATTTAATACATGATTTCAATATTTTTTTCTTTTTTTTATTTGTCTGCGTAAGTGTATGCATATGGCTGTGTGTGTATGTTGTTGTTTATCAAACAGTTGGGAATTTTGATTAAAAATGCTTTCACGTATAAAGATAATACACGTATATAGCCGTTTCACTTTTCTAGTATCTCCGTCTAGAGTGTTTGGCTCGAGTAGTTGCTTCTCGGGTAGCTATAGTAGTTTTGTATGTGTATATATGTGTGTGTGTGTTATTGTTGTTGTAAATGCCTTCAAATTGTTAAAGTTTTATAAGAGATATTGTTCTTCTTCTTCTTCTGTTACGTATTTCCCTGCGTTGTTTTTCTTGTTTTTTCTCAGGTAACTATAGAGGGAGTTGTTGCCAGAGTACATACATACGTACGTACATACATATGTGTATGTATCGTGTAAACGAAACGTTTTGGTATTTCTCTTAATGTTTGTCTTCTGTATAACACGATATAAATACACAAATGTCAGCTTTCCATACGCTTACACTGACACTCAAATCAAAAAACCGTGTGTATGTAAATGTCAGTATATTTCAGGGATGAATAAATTTTAAAATATCCAGTCGTTTGAAATAGTTTTATCATTGAGTTCCTTAAATATCGAATAGAAAAACTGGTTCAGTCTCTTCATTGCATAGTTCTTAAGATTTTGTTAAGAGCAATGAAAATCTGATTAAATAGGTTTGCCAGGTTCACGCAGCTTAAAACTGATAATTCCCTTCCAATCCCAACAAACACCGATCGAAAAGAGGCACACTTGTTTAATGACTTTAAACACTCCTGACAATTTGAGTGTATGTTTAGCTGTACCAGTTTTAATATTTCCTTAACTTGCCTATCGACTGGCTCACCAGAAAGTTTTTGACGTCACCTTCATACATGTTTGTTTAACCATGTGTTGCTAGATTGAATCAAATATTACCACAGCTTTTCAATGGTTATTGGCGATTGAAAATTTTATTTAAATTGTCCTTACAATCCTTTAGTCAGGATTGCATCTTAGATTCTGGCACCAACCATGCTGTGTGTTAATTTTATCTAAGAAAGACGTTAAAATGCAATCTTAGAAATTTATTTTTAATGTCATTAAAATTTACATTTTTTATCCCTAAAAATAGGCAACACTTTTTCCATCATTTGACAAAAATTTATCAAAATGGATATCCCTGCCTATTTACTCCATTGACTGAACAAACCACGCCTAAAGGAGTCCTACCCTCTACTCGTTATAGTAACTTATAAAGGTATACTCGGACATAATTGATCATTACAATCTTTCAGTCAGGATTACAACCTAGCTTTTCATACCACTTATGTTGTGTGTGTGTTCATTTTATCTATAAGTGGCGCAGGACCTACAGCTTAAAGTCGATTCCGAACGTCAGGTTTTTGAGAAACTTTTCATGGCAATTTCATTTACTCCCAGAGATTTCGCCAGAAGGCTGCCGTTGTTTTCCTAGAGAATATTTTCTTACCATATTTCCTTCGTTATACCAACACATACCAGAGTCACAGCTACTTTCAAATTCGTTGAACCTTCATTCAGACAAGATCGAAGTAGCACACGATACTATAGGTCGATACGATGACCTTTTTGAACGTATTGATCACCATTCCCACAAACTGCTGAGAAGAAATCGCCGAAAGAAATATATTCTAATATTTCGATTCGTTCGAGATGTCTGAGGCTGGTTTTGAGCTACGACCTTGCGTTTAATTAGCCTACTAGACTACGGCGACTTTATGGGCAACTTAAGTAATTGGTAGAAAGCCTCCACTAAAATATTTGAGATTGTCGGCACAGTTTTTTTTCCTAGCTCGCAAAGGAATAGTTATCGATATCGATAATCGATAACTATTCATATCAATATCATATCCATAACTAACTGGGACTTTATTCTCCTTGGAAGCATGCTGATTTTTGTCAGAAATACTTCCTAGGTTGTAGATATTTGGAGTTTTTTAAGCTGGTGAATAGTTATCGATAGTTATCGATATCGATATGAATAGTTATCGATTATCGATATCGATATGAATAATTATCTTTTATCGATATCGATAAGAATAGTTATCGATTATCGATATCGATATGAATAGTTATCGATTATCGATATCGATAATTATTGATAACTATTCACCAGCTTAAAAAACTCCAGATATCTACAACCTAGGAAGTATTTCTGACAAAAATCAGCATGCTTCCAGGGAGAATAACGGCTCAGTATAAAGGCCTTAACATATTACGAACAATTAAGCCTCTGCTCTAATAATTTTGGTGCCAAGGTTATCTTACTATGCAAGTCTAATTATGCCACAATTTACGTTTGCAAGTCGCTGCTTCAATAAGTTTTCTGTTTGGATCAGTTTTGAGGAAAATTGAAAATCGAAAGGAATTTCTATAAAACCATCTTTCTCTCGTGATTGATTTACTAAACCTATGCCGTTCATTTCTCTGAGTGTTATTTTTCAATTTTTCACATATTTCCTATTTCCACATTTCTTACGTCTTTCACCTCAACTTTCAAAGTCACTTTATTTGCATTATTTGGCACTTCCCCTGGTGGCATCCAACTCTGCTATTTTCATCTTCTTCAACAACAACAACAACGACAGAACAAAAAGTGTTTGTTATTAACAGATATTGCTTTAAGCTCCATATGCAGATTTCATTTCACTTGCAACACTTTTTTTCTTCTCTCTCACTCTGCAACAAAAATTCGTTAATAGTGTCTAGTGCCATAAAAGAGCAGAGAGAAATCAACTGCAATATATGTAATGCCAACACACCTACATACATAGACATGAGGCTTGATGTGCTAATGAGAAATTTCTATGGGAAGTGACGCATGTTATGATAAAAAAGATTAAAATTTAAATGTAAAAGTGTATGGCATGCTATGGAAGAGTCTTAAATTCCAACAAAATCTAGTTAAAGCAAATGAGCTTTAAAAGGATCACAAGTTGTTGTAAAAGCATTAAAATTAGTGTCACACATTAAGAGATTGGAAGATAAATAAAGGTTTGCCAACCCAAAAGAAGTCATGGTGTTTTTAAATAATCATTGCATAGTTGTAGGCTATGAAGTTAGAAATATGTACAGCTTATCTTAGGGCTGAAGTTTGCTTGCTTAAATTTAAGACCAATACTAAAGAAAGTGGTTCATATTGCTTTAGCGGATTATATTGTAAATTGGAAAAAACTGTTGTGGAAAGTTGGTATCCATGGAAAAATGAAAAGTTTTTCTCATAAGAATAGATCTGTTAATGAACGGATTTTCTAGATCCTTCTTCGTGGCGTACTTTTAATTAGTCAAAGAAATCCAGCTAACATTACCTAGACAGTCTGCTTTCTGACTTAATTGGTAATTACAACAATTACTCAGGATTACAACCTAGTTTCTCTAACTGCTTATGTTATGTGTATTAATTTTAGACATGAGTGACGCTACCTACAGTTTCATGGCAGTTTCTTGAATTTTGTTTGAGATCTCTGAGCCAAGGGTTGAACAGTGTTCTCCCGTCAAATAAGCCAATACACTATCACTAGACAACGGCGACTTTACCTAGACATAAACGTAAGGGAAGAACTACTTTTTGAGCAAATAGGCCCTCGTGGTCTACTGAAACTTTTGTGGATTTGAAAGTCTGCCTGTTAAGGGTTAACATAGGCTCCAATACAATTTCAGTGATAATATAAGTTTTCAAATGCGTAGATTTTTTGCCGTAGGTCTACAATATCTAAATGGGATATTGGGATATCCACAATCCTTATAATGTAAACTTTATTCAAATCACCTTTAGCTAGGAAGGTTCTGTTGTTAAATTTTTGGTAACCAAAATCCTTTCGTTTCCGGTGTCAACCCAGTGCCTCACAATAATAGAATTCGTCTCCTTCGTCAAAATCTGCTGCAGAAGTATTTTTTAGCAGCAGCAGACCAATATTCCGATCTCTTGAGTTTCCCTGAGCTTTAGTTAGAAGCTGATTTTATTGCCTCAAGCCATTAAAAACCTAGACATACATACATACATACATAATTGGTCATTACAACCCTTCAGTCAGGATTACGACCTAGTTTCTCACATCACTTATGTTGTGCGTGTTAATTTTAGACATGAGTGGCGGGACCTAGAATTTAAAGTCGACTCTGAACGCCAAATTTGTTTAAGAAACTTTTCATGGCAATTTTATTTGCTCTCAGAGTTTTTGCCAGAAATCTGCTGAGAGGAAGTCGCCGTAGAAATATCTTTTTGTATTTTGTTTGATGTCTGGCCTGAGGTGTGAATCCTAGCTTTACGTCTAATAAGCCAATAGACTACCTACTCGACTACGGCGACTTCACCTAAAAACCTGGAACAGTCCGTTGTTGCACTAAGTCAGGATAGTGGCCAGTAAAGCAAAGGCCTTCAGTGTTAAATTGCAGAGCCGACTTTGACGAAATTTGTTGAATTGCAATGTTAGTCCTAGACATGCAAATTTTCTTTTCAGTTCAGATTGGATTTGGTTTTGTAGTTTCAGTACACATCCATACCTCTTTTAATGAGTACATTGTCTGTTTTATTGTTGTATGCATTCACACATTGCGGCGCCTTTTTTCGTCGTTTTACAACCTACGCGGCAGAATGCTTGGACCTTTTCTACAGTGATTTGCCGACCCGCAGTTAATACACTTTTTGGAAAGAACAGAGTTCAGTAGTTAAGTATTTCTTCGGCGACTTCCTCTCAGCAGATTTCTGGCGAAAACTCTGACACTCAGAGTTCCTTCACTGTTGGAATTTGTACGCTAATTGACAAATATCGTCTGCGCACTCGAGACCATTTAGTTTTCTGAAAGTGGTCCATTGAATGCAATTCGGTCTTGTAGCGTTTGGTACTGCCAGTACTTTGTTTGGACAAAAGTGGTAATAAACACACCCCTGGTGTACCTTAAAGTCTATTATACGTGACCCAACTGGCTTCAAATCTATTATAAGTCACTCAAATGTAAGGCCTTTGTGTAGTACTCTGTTCTCACTCTTGTTATAGAAATGCTGGAAGATGTCTGTTATTATTGTTGCCAGGACATCTCTATGGATCTTAAACGCATCTCTCTGCTCAATTAATATTAAATGTATTGATACGTGATCTATATGTGATCTGCTGGGCTTGATATTAAAATAAAGCATACGGTCAGAATGCAGATCTAGGCAATAAGAGACCTACAAAATTTGTAGCATACCAACCTAACCACTTTAAGTGAGGAAGAAAGAAGTTACAATTTTATATTCACTGTTTTTACCTTTCTAATGATGTTTTGTGTCCCGTTTGTGACTCCTAAAAAAACAAGAGTATACTATCTAGAAAACCTCTGCAGAACTATAATCGTATATTTTAATTTTTTATGATTTGAAGTTTTATTGTATTTTACGAGCACACAGACAGACAATACTAAGATCCAGGGAAAAAGTTACAAACAACAAAGAAATTGGGAGTACAAAAAACTTGTCGTTATAATATGCAGTCGACTTTTAGGCTGAAATAGAAATACAAACACAAAATAAAAGAAAAAAAATTATAACATATTTATATGTTTATAACGTGCTAAGAATTTAAAGCATATTTTTGGGCATAAATACAATATACACGAAATAAAATAGATAACTCGGCATACTTTTTCGTTTTTGGATACGAGCAGAACATCTATGTATTTCGAAATGAAGACAAAGTGTTAAATATGGTTACCAAAATCATCTGCGATTTTCAAAGCAGTCAAAGTCATACACGTGTATGTAGCTGGAAGCAAATCTTTATATGTATGTGTGTACGTATGACGGCAATTTACCATATGTTTCATATTTTATGTTTTTCGGCAATTTTTTTTTCCTAAAGGATGTCTGTTTTCTATTTTTCTTTGCTTCTTGTATGTGATTTTGGCGCAATGCAGCAGTTGTACGAAATATGCTGTATGAATCTAGTTTTATGAGAAACTTTTTACTTCAACTAAACCTAACGAAACTGAACTGAACTCAACTCAACTAAAACATTCAAATACACACACACACTCTTAAGCACTTTTTCTATTTATTTTTCTCGTTTTTAGCTGGAGGGCTGCTGTATAGTGTAGTGTAGTGTAGTGTAGTATTGTAGTTATAGATGTTTTAACATGAAACATTATTATGTTTTTAAAAATTGTTTTTGTTTTCGCATCTTTTTTCTATCTGCCTGTCTCTCTCTCTCAAGTTCCTGTTTTATTTTGTGTCTATGTTTTGTGGGAATTTTTCAAGAGTGTATATCCCCCAACAACTAGTAACAGAGAGCAACACTAAACATTTCAACAATTCTTTTGCTTAGTCTCTAGAAATTTTCCAAAAAAAAACAAAGCAAAACAAAAAAGTATATGAACTCAACAACTAGTCAAGCCCAACAAGCATTATAACATGCCTGTAAATGCCAAAAAGTATGCTAAAAACAGTTTGTTAGAGCCTCTGCCATCGTCAGCACCTACACTGTCTTTTTTTGTCGTTGTTATTGTTGTTGTTGATGTTCATTCGTCTTTTGTATTTGTTTGATGTGTGTGAATGTTTGCAAAAAAATCTACAAAACGCGTACAAAAAAATTTGTGTTGCATAGTTTTAGGCAACTACATAAATTATGCATACATACTATAGTCCTTCTTTTGTCGCTGAATTCGTTATTTTCTTTTTTTGTTTTGTTGGTTGGTATATTATGCTGAAGATACTTTTCGGAATTTACTTGTATAAAAGTATGCGTTCTAACCTTATTCATAAACCAGCGAAATGTTATGAGTGTATAATTTTAGGCTTAAAATTGTTATTTATTGCAGATCAAGCACTAAAAATAAACTTTTGTTCAAGAAACTACTACTCTAATGTCCACAAACACTAACTCCCTCTGTAGTTCTTCGCATAACCTATTTTCCTTATTCCAAGACAAAGCACTGCATGTGTAGGGGTCATACCCTGATGCAAAATCCAAAAGCAATCAATTTCCAAATGCGTGTTAAAGCCCTTGAAAGAAGACACACATTATATAAAATAACTTAACTCAGTTCATTTCACTTTCTAGTAAAGGGGTCTCTCATAATGTATTCATATTTTTCGCCCTGCAGTATGCATCGAAATATTATATTATTATTGGTGTTATTATTACAAACTTTAACAACATTTTAGCATCATGTAAGGGCTAAAATATAAGATTCAAATTATTTGTATAAAATAAATTTTAGAATATTGAAAAAGTCTTTTCATCCTGAAAGTGTGCTTCAATTTTTTTTAATTTTTATAAAAGAATTTTCAGATTTTTGAGAAAATTTTATTTAGTTTTGGCAGCAATTTGCTGAGAGGAAGTCACCGCAGATATATGTTTCTTATTTCATTTTGCTGGAAATGTTTCACCTGGGGTTTGAACCATGACCTCACATCTACTAAGCCTACTATATTACGGCGGCCTTCAAGCAGCGTGCCCATCCTTTTTTCAATTACTTTCTGATTTTCTAAATTGCCAAAGACATTTTATTTGACTAAAATCTAGTATTTGGCACAGCAGCATCCTAAAAATATTATAATATATAACATTTATAAAAAAAAATTAAACTTTTGTTGAAAAAAAAATTGCTTTGCTTTCAAAATCTTGCTGGGTTTTTGTTTAAAGACAAATAAACGTAGAAAAATGTTTAAATAAAAAATAGCTAAACAACTGAAAATAATTTAAAAATTTGTTTCGGTTAAGTTTCTCATAATTTTTTTCCAACAAAATCTTTTTATTTTAAAAGTTTTCCTTTTTATTGTGTTGGTTCTCTTAGTCTTTTATTTGCTGCAACAAAATAAAGATATTCAACGGTTTTCAGTTTTTTGTTTAAATCTTTTGACCAACAATCTAAAAGTATGCTTTAAAATTTGTGTTTTTTAAGGACCACAGTAAAAATATGTAGTAATTCAAGCAAGTAACCAAGAGGATCCGTTTTACTGTTTCTGTCTGTTTAAAAAAGATTTTAGCTGTTGTTGTCCATTTTGTAAATTTTTGCAAAAAGACCGTTTGCCATTCGTTTTTTTTTGATATTTTTTTGTACTTTTTCTGCCTTCTACAGCCAACAAACAATAAAAAAGTTTTTAAGCTGTTTTTTTTCTGTTGTACAACAAAGCTTTATTTAGCGTTTTGAATTTGTGTGATTTTGTCTTGTTACTGTTGAAAGTAAAGCAAAAATTAACATAATAAAAAAGGACAAGTTTTTTCTTCTTCTTTCCTATTGGACATGGACTTTAATTTGGGAAAATCTTAAATTTGTTAATTTTTTGTTTAAGAAAATTCTTGTATTTATGTTTTTAAAAGTCTTTCTTAAGGATAAAGAGTGTGAAGCACACATTGCAGTCCACTACGATAGCCTATGAAACAAAGTCCCGGAATTAACTGATCCTACAGTGATCCTCGGGATATCAAAGAACAATAGCTTCTAATTATACAAGCTCGATAGTATGTCAATGGAGAAAGGGTAAACCAAATGAAACAAGTTTGCTTCAGACTACTGACGCACATTGTCAAATAAAGTGAACGATACTCTCTTCCTCATCAACCAGTCTGCAACTTCTACAAGAATATATCGTGCATAAGTAAAGACATTTTGTGCCTACCTATTACACAATAGTCCATAAGAATAGGTTTAGTAATCGAGATATCCCCACATTTAGATTTAAATCGTTAGATGTTACGTTTTAAGCGAAATACCTCCTTGGGCCTGGTTTGTCAGTAGCTAATAATTGGCTTTTTCTAATGAACAGTCTAACAGAGTCAACAAGTGCACCAGTTTTCAGATGTAAATTAGTGTTCGGTAGGACTGTACATGCTTCAGAAAATTATTAGCTGCACAATAATCCGAGACCTGTGACCTGTGACCCGAGTCCAGTGTGCAATCGTTACAAAACTGCCTCAAGTGTTGATAAGGAGTATCGCAGCAGATAACAATCGGTTTAGGCTTGAAGGCTGTACCCGAAAGAGATCTGAGAGTAAATAAAATGGCCATGAAAAGTTTCTCAAAAAAACTGGTCATTCGGATTCGACTTTAATCTGTATTTCCCGCCACTCTGGTAAAAAAATTAACGCACTCAACATAAATGGTGTGAGAAGCTAGATCGTTATCTTGGCTGAAGGGCGTTAATGACTAATTATGTCTGTAGGTATGCAAAGTATAGGTGAGACATCATTGCAATTTATCATTCGTTCGAATGACTTGGTTGATGCCAATAGATGTGGAATACAACATCGTTCAAATGTCCATATTATAGCTTCTCTACGTAGAGAGCAATTCGATATTTAAAATTTGGCGCATAAATCAAAGTGAATTTGACTGATGACATGTGTTATATTGGCTTTGAGAACTGCTGTGGCTTATTCGCATAGAGCCGCGACTTAATAAAATCCCTCAATAAAAAGTCTAACGGCGTCAAATCACACAATCTTGATGACCCGTTCACATCATCTACTCCTGAGATGACCATGTCTTTAAGTCTCTTGTGCAAAATATCAAATGTAGCATGATCTGTATGGCACGTAACGCCATCCTGTTGAAACTACATGTCGTTGTCCAATCCAGGCCCAAAGACATTCGTAATCATTGACTTATATTGCTTGCCATTGAGAGTGATTGCCTGACCAACATCGTTCAAAAAGCAATCAGAAACGATGGCCAGCCATTCGAATTCAGTACTTTTGGGATGTTGTTGCTGGATTAGTATCGTCGCAAATTCTACAATTTTGTTTGTCGACGTACCCTTGCATTAAGAAATAGACCACGGCGTCAAAGATAATCTTTAAATAAAAAATTAGCTGTTAACTGCTCCGGATCACGTGTAGCGAACACACGTCGTTGTCTATGGTCGTTCGTGAGGATTTTGCAAAACAAACTCAATAAATGACAACTAATTTAACAGACGTAGCTTCAACAATATGGCCATAATCAACTGTCAAAGTTCAAAAGCCTCTTTTAGGAGAATCAAAGGACGAAGATTTCTTAACTGGTAGCCTTGAAACACATTACTGAGTCCAGGAAAACGAGGAGATATGCTTAGATTAATCCCTTCGGAGGATATTGCAGGACTTATACAAGACAATATTTTCAAGATTAATACCTTCTAAGCACATTTCCACAGAATCCCTGGAGTTTACCATGTTAGAGCACCAGTCCTCCCTGTTTGGAATTCCAGTCTGAAAACTCATATCAAATTAAGGTTTAAGGGATAAGCCATTGTTTGACATAAAGCTGTGAATGTAGTCATCGTAGTCTAGTAGGTAGAGTGTTGGTTTAATTTGACATGAGGCCACGGTTCAAACCCCAGACGTCAGACATTTCGAACATAACGAAATCTGAAAAAATATTTCATCGTCAACTGGTTATCAGCAGATTTCTGGCAAAAAATCTGTGACATAAATAAAATTGCCATGAAAAGTTCATCAAAAAACTGTCTGGCGGTGTCGGCTTTAAACTGTAGGTCCCGCCACTCATGTGTAAGATTAACTCACACAGCATAAGGGTTGTAATGACCAGTTACGTACGTATGTACGTATGTAAATACAGACCAAAGGAGACTGCTTAGAATAGTTTTCAAACCAGCAGAATGTAATGAAGTCTATAACACTCTCATGGCGCATGGCGACGTATCAAATTTAACTGCACAGCAACACATCAAAATTGAACCTTCAAACTGCATTGTATTGTTGTTGTGGAGAAGAAAAGAGAGTACATATGATTTATGCAACGCTGTCAGCGAAAATCAAAAGTATTTTGATATCTTTCAGTCTTCTCAGTCCATACGTGTGAATACAATTTGATGCGTGGCCGGGCAACTTAACCCGTTACCGTAAATTCTTTTATTATTTGAGAGAAAAAAACTTTCTTTATTATGTTGTTTATTAAAAATCCATCATTTATTATCAATTCTTGGTTTAAGTCGCTCTAATTCCCTTCTTTTGTTCTGTCTTTGATAATATTCCTTTTGATTTTATTTTTTGTTTTTGTCTTCATCATTTCTAATAATTTTTTTCTTTTTTTTTCTCTTCTGTATATGGTACGTCGTAAAGTATCACTTGACTGTTACAAGAAAATCGTTTAATATTTTTTTGACAGCTGTTCTCAAAACAGATTTAGTTCTTGCCAACAACTCGTTGTTTCTTTCACTCATTCTCTCATTCATTCACTCATTCATTCACTGATTCATACAGTTTTGTTAAACAACAACTGCGTTTTTGGTTTTTTTGTTTTCATTGGGATTTCTATTTTCATTTTTTATAAATAAATCTGTTTAAAACAAAAGCAAAAACAACAATGTAAGCATATATGTATATGTATAGTGTTTGTCAGTGTATTTGTATGTGTCAGGGTAAGAGAAATAAAATGAAAAATGATACTTAAGTTAAGCTGTTTTCAGCTTGATTTACTTATTTTCTTATAAAAGAAAAAGCTCAAATACAAAAAGAAAACAAAAAAACGAATGAAAGAAAACGGATTTATAAACACAGAAATAAATAAACGGTAAAGGAGAAAATTACATTTTTCATAACAAATATATTCTGCAACACTGTAAAGTGTCAGGAGTAAAGCGACAATGCGGTACTGTACCCGTCTGAAAGGTAATAAATACGATATAATTTAAATCCTGGCATTGTGCAACTCCTAAAGTGTTTGGCGGCAAACCTAAACGATATAACGTTCGAAGCCATGTAAAATGTGTCCCCCCATTCCTGTTCAAATAATCAACCCAGGAGGTTACGAACCTTGAACAACCTAATAGATCTTCAAAGAGAGAGTGTCTTCTAAGCAAGCACAGGTAATAACCCTTTTTATTTTTACGCTTAGTACCAGTAGACCAATATGGATTAAAGAAACTGAAACAAAGCAATGAAGTATTAAAAAGATTGTGGAGATGCTTCATGACACCTCTATGATGCTTAAAAAGTAATAAAAAAAATTAAAATTTTGTAGCATATATTCTGTATAGAATTTTTAAATTGTTTTGCCTACTTTTAGGTAACATTTTATTTTTTTATCAACACAATATCCATCTGTAGAGCTGCTTATAGAATTTACGATCAAAATAATATCGATTGTTTCGTAGGGAATATGTTACTTTAGAGACAAGCTCTAATGCTTTACATAAAGGTCCATGAAACCGATCCGAATAGAACCGGAACTGCTATAGAAATAGGGAAAGAGGTAGTTACGTTTAAGTTCTTATATTTTGTATTTCATTCGCGTTGTAAATCATTTCTATTGCTATAGGGTATCTCCACATACATAACATAGTTGGTCATTACAACTCTTCCCTCAGGGTTACAATCTAGCTTCTTACACCATATCGACGTATGTGTATTCTAAGAAGATTTTTCCCTATAACTTCGGAACGGATCGACTCATCTTAACCAAATTTTGACAGAACGTTATAGAATGGGGGCGTCGATATATGTTGTGTATGTTAATTTTATACATGAGTGGCGTGACCTACATTTTAAAGTAGACTCCGAACGACAGATTTTATCTGAGAATTTTTTCATTGTAATTTTATTTACTCTCAGAGTTTTTGCCAGAATTCTGCTGAGAGGAAGTCTTCAAAGAAATATTTGTTCATCATTCGTCTTGTTGAAGATGTCTGACCTGGGGTTTGAACCATGGCCTCATGTCTAATAAGCCTGTACACTACCTACTAGACTACGGCTCTCATATGAACCCTTATTTATACTTAACAATATTATAGTCTTCTCCTTGATCGGGCCACGGTAATAGTATCGTAGTAAAGTGTGTCTTACTAGAGCAGCAGAAATCATAGAAGATTGATACAACTTCGATAGTGAAATATTTCAGGGTTTTAATACGCTTATTGCCAGGTTATAGGTAGAAATTAGAGGTCTCGCGCTTAGATGGTTCATAAGTGGGCTTTAATACTTTTTCCGAGTTTCGACCGGTATCTGGCCAGCAGCATCCGCAATATTTTCTTCCAGGACACGAATTGTGGTTGGTTATGCGTTTAGCATAATCTTGGTGGCCAATGGATTTCAATAGAATTTTAGATTATTTCCTCACCTAACCTGCCTCTCAAAAATAGTTCATGGGGCCCCGAGGAATACAACATCATATCCCGTCTTGAGCATTAAAATTCAGTAATCATTAAGCGGTACTTTGCTCGGTTTACTTAGTTTTGCAATTTTCATCGTTTCTTGAGATGATGTCTTCAGATCACAAATCGCCCCAAAGAGTGCATCTTCACTCTGTGTTTTTTCCTACTAATTTCGGCATTTCAGTTTGTTGATGTAAGTATTGAATGTGTTTTACGATTACCCTGGATGCAAACCAATATACTTAACAGAGCTATGAAATGTTACTAACAGATCTCTGTTAAACAATTTATTTAAGGCTTGGAAAGAAAAAAGGTAAAAAATATTAAAATTCTTGGGTAAACTTACGTAAAAAAGCACAAATTGGTAAAATAAGTCCAATAGTTATTTACTATTACCCAATATTGTGTAATAAGAACTACAGTAAACAGAAAGCTAATGTAATCCGGTAAATAAATCAGTATAGGTATAAATCAGGACAACATAAGCGGTCGTAGTGAATTGTTTTCAATGCATATTACGTCCCTTTAACTAAATTCATGAGCAGAATTTTTAACAGAGCGAATTTTTATATTAGATTTTGAAACTTTCCAACATGTCAGATTCTAAAACCCACAAAGTGTCCCTTTGCGGGAAAACAGGACAACATGGATAGACAAAGTGAATTGTATTTAACTATACGTCTCTTTAACTAAGCAGTAATGTTAACTCTAACATAACTGTTAACAGAAAGCTAGTTTTTAATATAACAACCCTATTAACTGTTAATGGTTTGCGTCCAGGATAGTAGTTTTTAAAATCTATCTTCACATTCATAGTATTGAAACAAAAACAAAAAAGAAACCTTTTCTTTGATAACCCATTAGTGCCTGTCAGAGCCTGTTTTTGAAATGTCAGCTTGTCGCGAATCTTTTTTGTGCTGAAGGAACTTATACTGGAAAGCCAGCACCAGAATCACAATGGCTAATTCCAAAAATTCAAGTTTAACTAAAATATAGGATATGATGTCATTAGCAATTGGATTGCTCTTAGAGCGTGTTGGTTATACTTCAATCGCCAAAATTCAAAGACGTGAGGCCTCGTTTTAAACACCAAGTCAGACATCCCAGACAATAGAATTATGAAAAAATATTTCTTCGGCGACATTCTCTCAGCAGATTTCTGGCAAAATCTCTGAAAGTAAAACAAAATTGTCATGAAAAAGTTTCTCAGAAATCTGTAGTTCGGAGTCGACTTAAAACTGTAGGTCCCGCCACTCATGTGTAAAAGTAACACACCCGAGATAAGTTGTGTTGGAAGCTAGATCCTGAGTGAAGGGTTGTAATAACAAATTACGTATGATCGTATGTGTGATCTTAAGATCCAATCATTAATTTCCAAGTACTCATGTTTGCTTATTGTCCCTTAAAAATGTTTCGTAGTTTACCATTCGGGTGGTAAATCATTTCTATTGCTATAGGGTGTCTGTAACTAAACTCATATTTCATCTCCATAATATTAAGATCAACAAATCTTAAAGTTTGTTTACTTGCACAACTACCCCACCCCTGCAGGAGGCATGACGAAAAGACATTTGCGAAAAAAAAATTATAAAAATAAGAAGAAAATATCAAATGTCTTATTACATGTAAACATAAATGTATGATAACATACATACATACATACATACATACATACATATGTAAATACATATGTACATACTTAATGTGTTTTTTTTTTTTCAGGGGGTTCTTGAGTGTTGTTGGTAGCTGCATAAATTACCAATAAATTTCTTCAAATGAAAAGTGTGAAAAAAACAATTTTTTATCATGTTTTTGCCGCACGTTAAACAAGAAGAGCAGAAAAAAATGGTAACAAAAAATGGCATCACATGCCAAAAGAAATGGCAAACGTTACAGGTATCAGAGAAATAAAACAAAAACAAGTGAAAATTCTTATCAAACTTTTACGTGTGACATATTTTGTCAACCCCGCGTATAACTTTTGACATACGAAACCTACATATGCATACCTACGCCAGACAGACAGTTAGTCATACAGATATTTCTACTCTTGAATCTTAGATGTTGTAAAAGCAAAAAAAAATCCCAGAATATTGCTTAGACAGGGGTTGAAGGTGACAGAGGTGGTTGTAAAAAAATAATGGCTGTTCAAGACAAAATTTTTTTAAAAAAAATTTTATTCCTTAACAGCAATCGGTGCAGGAGGAAGAAAATAATCATCAAAGTTATGCATAAATGGTGACATTTGTCATACAGACAAGATCTTTAAATGTTATTATTGTTGCTATTAAAATACTTTTAAAAAATTGTAAAGGAAATATAGGGGAGGAGGCTTAAAATGGAATTGGGAAAGAGAAGAAAACAATGTCTGTGTAACAGAAGACAAAGAAAAAAGTATTGTGATGGATTTGTATTTTCGTTGTTAAGAAAATCAAATCAAATTTTCTTATTAAGATTGAAAACTGATGCTGATATTTATTTACATAAACACTTGTAATATTGACAATTAAAAACCTAACTAACTAACGTAACTTCTCACACCACCCACTTTGTATAAAGTTTTCCGGAATATTCCTCTTCATTCCTTCTTCTATAGCTTCGCTTCAGTTTCACTAATAAAGTTCTTTCTAACATATTCTGGAGCGATAGGGTTGCCATAGCTCATCGCAATAACGTAAAAACAAGTTTTACAAACACATACACTTCGATTTGATGAATACTATGGCTGTTATCTGGACTTAGCGATATTTTTCTGGGCGTTCTATTAAAGCCCTGGCTCAGGAATCGTATTAGAACCGTCTGATCTCGTATTGGAAGCTGCTACTAACAAGCCAATGATACATCCTAGATACGTGATAACTCTTTGGACTTTTTTTCAAAGGATGTATCATTGGCTGAACTGGAAATTGTAGCACAGATACCGTGCATCGCATTAATAACGCCAAACATACATTTGCCACCTTGAATGCCATCTAGAATTCCACACACATACCTCGAGGAAAGTAAAGGCAAAAGGTTTTAACTACAATATTAAATCAACTCCTTTAGGGTTTATTAAACTTGTACACAAGTTCCAAATTTCTGCCTGCACTTCAAGGCTTTACCAACAGATCTCTAAGGAATATAAATACAATTTTCTGGCCAATATCAAGCAGTTGATAGAATAAATCCCCTGTAGTGTCAGAAATCCTCAGACGTAAGTGAATCTCAAGTGAAAAGCACTTGTTTGAACTTAACAGGGTAGTTGAAGAAATGAGAGATCCGTCCATACCTTGAAAAACAAGAAATCAACACTAACATTAAAGGGACGATTAGAAAGTTTAGTGTACTTTAAAATCGTACTTGTGATGGTTATGTGGTCCACAAGAGAATAATGAGAATAAATACAAATTTTCTTTTGGTAGTCTAGTGGGTAGTGTGCTTGACTGCTTGAGTGCGTGTGAAAGTGGCATGTTCTATCGCCACTAGAATCTATGGTCTGCTACACTAAGGATTAGTTTAAATTTCAATGGGAATCGCTTCAACCGGCACAGTTTACTTAGCTCCCTTAAGGTCTCGTTGTAGGAACGATATTACCTAGTACGTCATATAGTTATAGCTCCCTGTTAGTATCTCCCAAACATCTTATTAAAGTGTGAATTTTTTTCAGACCGCCTTTGACCAGGCATGCTTTGTTACTAATTTCTGGGTACTCAAGAAATTTGATTCTTAGGTTCCATTCGCCGGCCAATTATAGAGAAGATGTTCTGCGTTATCTTTTTCTTTCTCATCGTTGCAGAAGCAACGAGGGTACACACCCAGAGACCAATGTCCCATTATATAAAGTTCCTTAGATGGAATCTTGATACGTTTAATGAAAATTTGGTCCTACACATATCCATATTGAACCAGATCTGTCTTGTGTCTCTGCAAGTGGAGTCATTCATCTTACCTTTGCCAGTTTGAAAGTTTTTGTGAGACTAAGTGCTTCTCTGTAGAGAAACTGTCTCCTTCTCCATGGTCATGATATCCAATCAGCCCGAACTTGTTATGTAGAGCTATCGGTCTAAATAAGTCTCCTTTGCTGTGACTTATGAGCGAACTATAACAGCTGCTATTATATTTGGGTCATGTAAGTTGCGTTAACTATGGGCTCTAATCCATTTGGTCTTTCCAAGAAATAATAGAGAATTCCTCTTTTAATCGACTCTGTATGTGATGTCGCCGTGACAAAATATTATCTCATGTGACGCTTCAATTGAATTCCGTTGTGCCAAATTTTGCAAGTGCATCGTCTTTGTTGTTACCATATTAGGGTAATCATTGAATGTCTCATTCATGAATATTCTTTTTTTTTTGTAATATATCTTCAAGTGTTTTTTCCACATACATTTTTCAAAATTAAAAAAAGGAAGTTCGCCTAAAAGTAGACAATATTTTTATATTGTGTTTTATGTGTTTTTATATATTCTATACATTTTACCTTTTTAAGCCATTCTCCATTAATCGTAACCCATTTGCTTGATAAAAACAATATACATCTTTAAACAGAATATAGTGCCTAAAAATATGCAACAATTTTCGAATGTTGTTATTTTAATATCTCATCTTAAGATACATTTTCAAAATCTACCAACTGGGAGTCAAAGTAATTCTGTAAAGTAATTATATTTTAAAAATAGTACAAGTTTTCTCTGTGTTTGATTAATGGACTAAAGACTTTTCAAACCAAGTATGGCAATGCAAGCTGACTTCAATATTTTTCCCTAGTCCCTTAAACAAATAATGTTATTTTTCATTTTGTTCTATACAACTATTTATGTGTGTATGTATGATTTGCTATTTTAAAATTCTTTATAAAAATGTCATTTCTTATAAAAAAAATTGTAGAAGAGAGAAAAAAATATTGTAGAATACTTTTAAGCATTTTCAATTTATTTTAATGCAACAAAATTCTTGGTATAATTTGTTTGTTTCTCTCTCTCTCTCTCTCTCTCGACTCATTTGTATAGAAAATATAAAAAATGTTTAAACATTTATCATACAAATACATTTACATTTAATATGGAGAGAGAGCGAGAGAGAGTGAGTCAGAGAGAGTGAGTCAGAGAGAGTGTAAAATAAGTAATATACACTTAAAAAATAATACTGCAATGTCAAAAATTTAAACAACAACCACAACAATTTCGACTTGTTATTATTTCTTTATTTCAAACTCCTTCTACATGTTGTTTACCGCAAGACAATTTGTGACAAACTTCACTTACTCGTTTACGTTTTTTTTTTCATTTTTTTGCGTCCCCATAGTAATTTTACTCTCAATTTCTTTTTATTCTACATCATCCCTCTTGTCTGTTATTCTGTTTAAAATGTTTTTTCTTTTGTTTTTGTATGTGTCATGCAATAATGACTGTGATTATGATGTTTTACAATTTCGTATGGAAATGTATTTGCTTTTGTATGAGAGGGGACACACTGTTGCTGTGTTAAGAGAAAAAAGAAAATTTTTGGGAAAAATTCATATGATTTAAAATTAAATGTCATTGTCACTGATACAATGACTGTTACAATGACAGAAAAAGTAATAGTATCAAAATCACAACACCAACAACAACAACAAAAAATGCTGATATAACAACAATCAGAAAAGGGTTGTTACGTGATATGGTGCATATTTTTTTAGTAAGAATTTTAATAACAATGAGTACATGTCCTTTGTAGGGTGCTGTTGCACATAATTTAGTAACTTTACAGTCACCACGGTTGCAATAGGGACAGTTAATAATTGTTGAACTTCATATTCAAAGAAATTTCTGATTAAAAACAGAATACTCCTCTATAGCACCTCTGTGTTTTAAATTTGACTATGAACCAATTATTTCCGCTTTATATGATTTTGAAGGAGTTTCTGTTCAAAAGGGAAAATAGGAGATCAACCCAGGCCAGACATCAGACAGATCTGTGTGGATATAAGCAAAATAAGGCAATGAGACGGCGGATGCCCTCGCTAGGCTAGGTTCGCTTTTAGTAGGCGATTTGATGGTTGGTCCTGACCCCCCAATCTGTCACCTCTATGGCCTCATCAATGGATGGGTCATGGAGAAAGAGAAAGAACAGAGGCGTTAGGGGAACGGATCGGGTTGTTTTGTTTCTAGGTGTCTATGGCCTGCTGTAGACAGTAAGAGAACAGATTGGCTGCTGGGCTTGAATAAGGCCAGCTTAAGGTTGTTTGTCGGTTTTATCACGGGGCACTGCGAGATTAGGTCACTGACGGGGATCTGAAACAGATCCCAGCCGGACTATTGCAGGGCGTGTTGCGATGAGGAGGAGTTGGAGACTATCGAACACCTCCTCTGTAACTGCCCTTGGTAGATTGAGGTTGAGGACCCTTCTTTGAGATTTTGAATTCTGTGTCGAGAGCCGACATCAAGGCTGTCCACAGATTCATTAGTGGCTTAGGCTGGTTGAGAGGCTAAGGCTTCATCGGTGTAGTCGCGCTCTCCCATCCTTTTGTTGTGTCTGGTCTGTGTGATTCCTCCGCTTCCCACTCCCCCCTTTCCCATATACCCTCCTTTTATCCTACCCCCTATACTATCCTTTCCTCCTTTAGGACGTTGTACAATGGGTCAATCTGACCTCCGGGTACTGTACCTGTCTTGACTGACAGGTACACGTCCTCTAACCTAACCTAACCTAAGCAAAATAAAATGTGCACTTAACTGAAATCCATCTCTTAGAGATCCTAACTGGATACTAGCTTCTGTCTACACACATTCAGAGGCTCTGAAATCTTATAGGGGAATACCTTTTAAAAAAAGGAAAAAGGGGGCATCACAGGATGTATACATTTCATCAGTAGTTTTTTGAGAAAAACGTTTCCGGCCAAAAATGATTTGAATAAACTCCACAAATATATGAAGCTATAAATATAATTAGGAACTCCTAGGATTTATATGAAGTCACCGTAGTCTAGTAGGTATTGTGTTGGCTTATTAGATGTGAGGCTACGGTTTAAACCCCATTCATATTTCTTCAGCGACTTCCACTCAGCTGATTTCTGGCAAAAACCGTAAGAGTAAAATAAAATTGCCATGCAAAGTTTTTCAAAAATCTGTCGTTCAGAGTCGACTTTAAACTGTAACTACCGCCACTCATATATAAAATTAACACACACAACATGAATAGTGTAATGACCAGTTTTATATGTCTGTATATACTTACTTCGATTGCAACAACCATAATTTCAGGATTTTCTACAATTTGTAGGCTTTAGCCAAGTAATAAGTTCCCTGCAACATATTGCAGACAACAATTGGCAAATGAAGTTGTTCTTCAAACGCTTTTATATTAAATGGAAACCCTTCCTAAAGAACTCTTTCGTGTTTTCTACGGTGTAAAGAAATTCCAATCTAAGATACCTACCAAAATAAACTAAATGAAAATAAGTAAACAAGACAACAACAAAATGCACACATCGTATGGTAAAAAACAAAGTCAAAAATACAACATCAACATAATAAAGAAAGATTTTTCAGTTACCAGTCATAAAATAAAGGAGAATATATAGAGCTGTCGGGAGTCTGTCACTAATAACCAAGAGCTGAATGAAAGTGTGCCTTAAGCACAGAACTCGCCGTAGTCTAGTAGTGTAGTGTTGTCCTAGACGTGAGGCCACTGTTCTAACCACAGGTCAGACAAAAAACAAAGTATGAACAAATATTTCTTCGGCAACTTCCTCTTAGCAGATTTGTGGCAAAAAAAGCTTGAGAGTAAATAAAATTGCCATGAAAAAGTTTCTCAAAAATATGTGTTTCGGAATCAACTTTAAACTGTAGGTCACGCCCCTGAAGGATAAAATTAACACACACAACATAAGTGGTTTGAGAAGCTAGATCGTAATCCTCGCCAAAGGGTTGTAATGACCAAGTATGCATGTATGTATGTCCGTATGTGTGCAACAACCATAATTTCTGGATTTTCACAACAACCATGTAGCGAGTTCCCTGTATAATGTATAGTAACATATTACAGACCGCAGTAGGCGGTGAAATTGTTCTTTAAATATTTGCAAAATAAGTGTAAACCCATCCTAAAGAACTCGTTCGTGTCTTATATAATGTTAGCAAATTCCAATCTAAGATACTGACATATTTGACTTTATATTTAAAGTAAGCAAGACAAAGGAAACAAGATAATAACAAAATGCACACATCGTACGGTAAACTCGCCCAAATACTGTTGTTACCAGACAACTGTCAGTCAGTGATGAGACGTTTAAGCACTATTTTATCTTAGGATGTAGCGAAAAGTAGTCGATTATATCGAGTCTTCAGAACTTTGATAGTTAATAAAGGCCATATTGCCATCAGACCGAGAATCGAGTATATTGGTTCAGTAAACTTCAAACCAACACCAGTACGTCGATCTGTGAAAAACATTAAGTCGCTCGCAAGCACTCAGCTTGGCGAATTTTGTGTCGTGACTAAAGTCTGCACCCGTACAAAATTCAGCTGCCTCAGGAATTGAACGTAAACGCCCATAGACGTCTACATTTCAACCTGAACAACCTGAACCTTAATAGAATAATTTGAACACTAGCTACATGTGTATTCAACTGAATGGTGCTAGACAGCTTTTGCGCCTCTGGATATTCTGCACTTCTGATGTGAGAGCATGGTCACACAATCTTTCTTTCTAGATTTAATACCATGCCTAGATTCGATACTAGCATAGGAGTCCTCCACATTTTTTTTTTCATTGAAAAGGCCTTATACGAATTTTCAGTAAGAGATGAACCACTGAGATTTCTTATGATATATTCTGAGGAGTCCCCATTGATTACATCTTTTAAATGCTTCAGACTTGGTAAAGTTACTATAACAATGAACAGTCCGTAGTGTCCAAATCTACTGTGCTACTACAAAAGTTATTCATTTCAATCCATAAGCCATCCTTCAACATTTTTTTTCAGTTTCAATTATTTTTTAATATAAACTTTTATTTGTATTTTCAAGTCATCTGTGTTGGGACAGTAAAGAAAAGACATGAGCTGTTAAACTGTATGCCCAAAAAAAAAATCTTTTTTTTTCTCATCAACATAATAACCATAATATTTGCATACCTTTCATAATATACTACTACTACTACTACTACACATGCACAGTACTTTTCTGCTCTTAAGGAATTTCTGTAAAAATCTCTTCCTAAAATTCATGTCTATCCATTCTGTATACAAAATACTGACATGGAATTGAAGAAAAAATATGAAAAAAGTATTTGATTTTTATGTGTATGTGTAGGTATTTATGTTGGAGAGTTTTGTAAATATTGTAAGAAAAAATTTTTCAAATCACTCACTTTCCCTGCTGCTCTCTCTTGCTGCTTCGTGTGGTCTATACTTCTATTCTCTCAGTGTGTGTGTGTGTGTATAATATTTATTATGGTAAATGTTACCTTTTTTTGAGGGGAGGAGGGGGTGGTGGAGAAGATGATTTTGTCTAGATTTTCACTTTTTATTGTTTGTTAAATCCAATATGCCAAAAAGAATTTTTATTTATTTGCCAATGTATGGAGAGACAAGAGAGAGAGAGACCGAGAGCGAATGAAAATTTGCATGTGTATGTAGACAAAATGTTGTGTTTGTTATTGCAAATACCACAAAAATTTCGAAACACTTGACTTGAAAAATTGTTTTTAATTCTTTTTCTCTCTTTTTTTTCTATTTGTATGTATATATATATGTGTGTATCTGTGTGCTTTATATGAGCACATCATAGCTCTTAGGATGTCAGCATAATGTTGCATATCTTGTAGGGGAATTGTAAAACATTGTTTTTATATGTTTTCATATATAATTTTTTATAAGTTTTCTTTTCGAAGAACAGAAATGACAAATTTATGTTCGTTTTTTCTTCTTATTTTTAAAGTAATAAAATTTTATTATTTATTTATTTAAGAATTTCTTTAAATATTTTTTAAGATATTTATTTTATTTTATGAAAAACTTTTATTGAAATGGTATTGCTCCTAAAAGTTGACTTTATAATTGAACTTAATTTATTTAGAAAAGGGCACATAACAAGTTTAAAAGTTATTATTATAAGAAATCAATCAATAAAGGAAAAACGTAACAGGATTTTAATGAACAATATTTATTTGTACTATTTTTTATTATTTTTTTATTTATAAATTGAAAGCCTGGCGTTTTTTCTCGAAAGCAATAACTATTTGCACAAGTCAAACAGATTTTCTAAAATGTTTAGAATATTTCTAATAAAACTCAAAGAAACTATAAATCATTGTAGTCGACAGTAAAGTTAACAGAAAAGGTATTTGAGAAATTATTTATCATAGTTGGAAAAAAGATCCTCTTTCCAACCGTGGTAGTCGAAAAGCTGAACTAATTTTGTGAGTCGAGATATTCGATTTTTTTCAAAATTTTGTGAGTCGAGATATTCAATATTAAAAATCGAATTTTGGCTAAAAATATATGACAATTCTCAAAAAAATCAATGGCCATTTTTGAGCATAAAAGAAACAGTACACCATACAGATAATAATTTAATAGTGGTCCTATTAGGTTGAAAAATGGTGTGCTTTGTTTGCCAGTTTCATTATTCAGTACGTATAAATTGGCTGACCCAATGGTCTAGATGGTAGAGTTATAAACTTCCGAGGCCATGAGTTCGAGCCCCACTGGAGACCCTGCATGTTTTGTGATTGTCTGATTGTTGACATTATAAGATTAACAAAATTAGAAAATCAAAATCAAAATCAAAATCAAATCAAAAGAAATTTAAAAAAACAATGTTTCAAAACAAAATAAAATATGTCGCTCACTACCCCCTCTTTCCTGTTTCCAACACAATGCACTGCATGAGTACGAGTTCGACTTCTGAGAGTTGGTCGTAAAAAAAAATGCTTTTAAGCCTCCTTTCGACATTAGCGAACCTTACATGTTCCCTTCAGCCCTAGATGAGAGAATATTTGCCATGGATTAACATAGCTGGTTAGATAGAAACTCCCAGTGTATGTTAACGCAATTAATCTTATTTTACTTTACTTTTCTTTAGATGATCCAATTGTAATCGGTGTAATCTATTAGGTAGCGTATTGCCTTAGTAGGCATGAAGCCTCGGTTTAAACCCCAGGTCAGATATCTCGAACGAAACTGACAAAAACTTTAAGAGTAAAGAAAATACCATTGAAAAAGTTTCACAAAAATCTGTCGTTCTTTAAACTATAGGTCCCACCACACATGTACAAAATTAACACACACAACATAGATAGCGTGGGAAGCTAGGTGGTAATCCTGACTGAAAGGTTATAATGACCAATTATGTTTGCAGTTGCTTACCATTTGGCTGTAGACATAAAGCCCATATTCTCTCCCTCTTTGAAAAGAGTATTCAGATCATATGTTACTCCATTCAGTTTTAGTACTGAGTCGCATTACGGAGGACTTACCAAAGTCATAGAGTCCACTGTTTCTATCCAGTCTATAGTAAAGGAGGAATCTGTTAGCCAAACGATAACTTAGATTACGGAATTTCCTAATGAATTTCATGTTAAGCTTTTCTTCCATAGTCTCCAAAGTTTTGTTTTTTACTACCATGTCCAGCAAATTTAAATCCAACAGAGTTTCCAGTGCGTCTGTAGTCCATATTCTCATCGTCCTTATGCCCATACACTCCAGGCATTGTATTTTGTCGTATTTCATTGAAGGAGTTTTAAGATTATTCTATCTACACACACAATTGCTTTACACATTACTATACGTCAGTTCATCTGGTATACATCCATTGCATAATTTCTGGTTTGCATCTTTAGGAATACCCTGCAAACTATCTGCATACCATAATGTCATGTATGGTCTTTACTGAGTTGCTTTCTATGTGCGCCCTCCATGTAAATTTACTATTCAGTTTTATTTCTAGATATCTGACCCCTATTTTCACAGATGTTATCTCACCCAAGAGTCGAATATTTTTTCATTTAGATAATGTTCTCCTACTTGTAAATTGTTCTACTATGGTCACGTTCAAGTTAATCCTTAGACCAAGTCAAGCACCAACGACTTACAATCTAAAACTTCTGGAAATGATATTGCAGAGCGTTTCCTCAAATTTCCCTTCAGCCATCAAGACTATATCATTCGCATGTCTTTGTAAGTCGATGTTTACCTCAAATAGTTTTGTCAGAAGATCATTCTTGGCCACATTGGTGATGAAAGAATACCATCCTATGGTCATCCCATAGTTTCATGCGTATGTTTAGCAGGCGTGATCTTGTGATGCCTCTGGGTATCATAAATTTCCAACCATATCCAATGACCTATTTATGATCTCGTGAGAAGTGTTATGAAATGAGGCCTTTGTGTCAAGAAATGTACATTTGTTTACCTAGTTCACATTCAAGGACTCTTGAATTTTCTTCACTGAATCTACAATTGTTTACTCAGTTGATCTAAGTATCCTATAATCGTCTTATCTAGTATACCGTGGTATCCTTTCTAATAATTCCACATCTTCCATAGCAATTCCACAGCTTTCTCAAGTATTTGCAACATGAAAAACGTGAGACCTAATTAGTCTAAGGGATTCCTTTTATCTGAAGTCGCCGTAGTCTAGTAGGTAATGTGTTGGCTTATTAGACTTAAAGCCAGCCCCAGGCCAGACATCAAAACATAATACAAAAAGTATTTCTTCGGCGACTTCCTCTCAGCAGATTTCTGGCAAAAACACTGAGAGTAAATAAAAATGTTCATGAAAAGTTTCATGGCAAGCCTCATGTATAATATTAACACACACAACATAAGTGGTGTGAGAAACTAGGTCGTTATCCTGACTGAAAGGTTGTAATGACCAATTATGTATGTATGTATGTAATTGCTTTTATCTTACTTTTGAGGTTAACATTAAATCTCGCTGTTCGCCAGGCTTTTAGTATAAAACTAAGAGCTACTCCACTACTTTATATAGTCAGTAGGAATTGCAATAGTTCCTCTATGACTCTTTCTAATAGGATGCCAAAGATTTCATCCGACCATGGCTTCTTTCACGGTAAAAAGATGTTCAAAGAACATTTTATCCTCTCTCTCTTATTTGCTTCTCGTACATATATGCTCATCATTTGTCTATTTATGTTACCATCATCGTCATAGTCTGATTAGTTGTGTGTTGGCTTAATAGACGCGAGCCCGTGGTCCAAGTTTTCTTCGGCCACTTCCTCTCAGCAATCTTTAAACAAAAACTCGGAGAGTAAATTAAAATGCCATGAAAAGTTTTTTGAAAATCTATTGCTCGGAGTCGACTTTAAACTGTAGATCCCACCTCTTATGAATAAAATTAACACACACAACATAAGCTAGATCGTAATCCTGACTGAAGGATTGCAAAGACCAACTAAGTAATTAAATATTACCAAGACTAACAAGCCTATTATCAGGCTGCCCCCTATTATTCCCACCAGTAGGGAGTGTGTTTGCAACCATAGCCTTGTCTATTTCGGTGTAGCTACCATCTTATGTTCTCGTTTAATTTTAAACTAAAAATTAAAGTTAACCACCTAGAAAATGATCATAATTTTAAAATTTCTTCTTGTGTTTTATATTTTAAAATTTTTTTAAAAATGTTGTTCAAATCCTTAAATCTTTTCTTTTTTTCTTTGCAGGTATGTAGAGATTATCTTTTCTCCTTTAATGGCAACCCACTGGGTAAGTGTTTATGTAACGAATGGTTGAGAACCATTAACACAGCATTTTTTTTCTTAACCAAAACTTTCGACATCATTACACTTGTCCCACATAAAATTGTCATCATATTTTATTTGGGGTTTTTTTCTTGTTTTTCATTTTGTTTTGTCAAATCTATTGCAACCATTTTACAAGCCATTTATTTAACATGACTTTTTTGCTTTCATTTATTTATTTCATTTGCCACAAAAGGAAAACAAGAAATAAATAAAAAAAAATTCTAACAACACAACAAATGTCCATTTTAGCCAAAAACGCAAGATTTTTATCAATAATGGTGGCAGTGGCATAGATATTGCTGGGCTGCTACCGAAAACTTCTGATCACTCACTTTTCACAACAATCGAAAACATGCAGAGCCATGCACATTTCTCGTATAATCACAATAAAGCAAACAATACATGAAATTCGTACAATATATGGATCGAATGAGTTCTTCACGAATTTGGGTCATATTTTGTTATGACCATAAAATGTTCCAATTTTTGCGATGCAACAGAAAAAGGGTGATTTTTTAATTTTTATCTCTTTTTTAATGTTTTTTTGATTTTTTTTGCAATTTTTTCTTCTGTTTTTGAAGCCATTGAACAATCTCTTCCAAACATACTCACTTTGTTGCTTTCATAGGGAGAAAAAAATTTTGTATGTCAATGCAAAATCTATGTGGCCATAAATCATAGACATATTTTTGAATTTTGTTTTGTAAACCTCTCGTATGTTTGCGTAAAATGTTGGTCATAAATCATTGATGGGGTACCTATACAAACTGCAAATAACATATATATACACTCACACATACACACATACATGCGTTAAGGCTCGACAAACTCAAAATGAAATTAATGATTCCCTTTCGGAAAAATTGCAGGCAAAATATGACAATTTTTACGATGGAGAATTGTTAGCAGAAATTCAATGGAAAATTTTCCAATGCAAACGGTTAAAAACAGAAAAAAAATTTTGAAACCTAAAAATAGGCTACAGATAATTCAATAGTAAAGTTTAAACCTTATATACATAAATGAAAATCGAAATTTTTAAAGTAGTTGCCTTTTAAATGGAAATATTAAAAAATATTAAACCTAAAAGTAGGCAACACAATTTTAACAGTATGATCAATCTTATTAGTGGCTGTAAAATAAAAAAATTAAAATATGGAAATCTGAAACTCTAATAATCTTCGACTAAAAATTGAAATATTTAAAGTAGTAGAATGTGGTAAAAAATATTAAAGCTTAAACCGAAAAATAGACAACAAAAATTTAAAAGTATGAAAATGTTATAATTTTCAAAACATTAGAATACTAAAAAAACTGCAGTGGAAATGGTCTTAGAAAATATTTAAGGAAAAAACTTTTTAAATATTCATCCTAACAGTAGGCAACAAAACTTTATTAAAGAGTGAACCAACTGCAAATGGGCAAAGACATAACATTCGGCTAGTAAGGCTATGTATTCGTCAACCATCCGGCAAAATAAAACATCATCGACATGGACTATTACAATATGACTGGAGGATTTTTTCTAAGTTAGATTCTAAAATTTTAGCTCAACTCAGGTCAGTTCAACTTTTACCCTATAAAAGTACATTGGTTGGTGTTTGATGCTTATCTTAATTATATTCCATCGATTTTATCGTACAAAAGATGATTTGGAATTGAGATCTTCCACGTAAACTATAAAAGGTCGAACGTAGTGAACTGAAATCGTGACTCCATATGTGTCAAAAACACCTTCAAAAATAATTGTAAGTCATTCAGCCTTACTTACTTAATTGGTAATTAAAACTTGTAGTTAGGATTACAACCTTGCTTTCCATATAAAACATGTCGCGTGTGTTTATTTCATCAACTTTACACGAAAGTGTTTTTGAGAGACTTTTCATGGTAATTTTATTTTCTCTCGGAGTTTTTTTTTGCCAGAAATCTGTTGAGAGGAAGTCGCCGGAAGAAATATTTTTCATTTTGCGTTTAGTAAGAGATGTGTGTGCTAGGATTGAAACACATATTCTCGTTCTCGTCTCCTTTATTTAGGAATTACTGATACATCCCAAATTAAGGAATTCAGCTATTGCACGAGATCAAAGAGACGGAGACTTTGAAAAAGATAAGTTTACATGTCCTTTAAATCAGTATTGAAAAGTCGACGGGATCCATTATGACAATCCGAAAAGCACTTGTGTATGAAGCGCATCTAACCAGCAAAATCAGCTGCAACTAAGTGCAGCCTTAAATTAGGCTTTAGAATTTTTATGTTTACTAAGTTTATTTCTGAAATATTCAAAAAAATTCAGTAGAGGCCAGCGGTTTGATAAATTTTTGGTTGAGGGAACTAAAAAGTTCAAAATTTATGGATTTACAACCTTCCCCTTAAAGTAGGCTTTAAAATGTTTATGTTTAAAAAGTTTATTTCTGAAATATTAAAAATTTTTAATTAAATTTTCTTTTAATTTTTGCAAATTCTTTAAGAAATTGTTTAATCTTACACATGAGCATTGAACCTATTCACTACAACTTTATTTAATTAAGCAATAAAGCTAATAAAGCAATTTTTGTAGAAAAAATTATTCACAATAAATTTATATGATTATAGTTTTATTATTACGGTGCTACAATTTTATTTTAAAATTAATCTTAAACAAAAAAACCAGCGTAATTGAGTGAATAATTGAAATATACGCCTAAAACTATGTTTGTTTTCTAGAAAACTAATAAACGCCTGCCTGCCTATAAAGCAATCCTTACGAAAATGATTATTCATAATAAATTTTTACTGTTATTACTTTATTATTGCGTAACAAGCTTATTTAAAAATATAACACTTATTGTGATTATTTTACCACCACTCTTGCCGCCCCTTAAATTATACTATAAATTTTTATAAAGCCTAGAAAAAGGAGAAAAAGCAAAAAAAAAACAGAGAAATATATTTAATAACCCTGTTTTTATATAGTAGTTCCAGCATATTTATTTCTTTACGATATACTATATCTTAAAAACATAAATAAAAATTATTACAGCATATCTTTAGGATAGCCATGTTGTATTGTATACGTAGAGACAAACGAGCGAACATATTTATTGCGTTTTTATACTTCTCTGTGAGTGTGTGTGCGTGTGTGTGTGTATCATAGAACGGAAAAAGACAAAATAAACGAACACGCAATTGCTGAATGAAGAAACAGAACGAGAAACAAAAAACCAGCGAGAAATAAAAACTTAATTTACACGCTTATACGTGATAACTACCTTTAGCCAAGTCCACATAGGTACATTTATGCCAGCCATATTGTATAGTCGAGCAAAAGTAATGGCATAATCACAACAGCCATTAAAAGATTCGCATTTCCCTCGACTGGTGCTGGTGCTGGTGCTTGCTTGTTCTGCTGCTCTATTTTGACGTTTCTTTAAAATTCTTTTCTCTTCTGCTGTTGATGGTGACGGCGGGCAATGGAGCACTTTAGTTTGCCGATAATACCCAAAGTGTACTTTGCTTCTTTTATGTTCTGATATGGCGTATGGATTGGATTCCTTTTTTTTATTTCTTGTTGTTTTTTGTGCAATGTCTGCATTATTTACCATACAAGTCACCGTCACAATCACAATCTCAAAGGAGAAATGTGTGTAAATATGCTTGCTTTACGAGAGACAAAAATTGCAGAAATTCAGATACAAAAAAATGGTTGTGGGAAAAATAAAATTGATATGAAATTACAGACAATATTTAAGAAAACGTAATATGCAGTATGAAACATTTCTCCTTTTTTATTATTTTAATATACCAGCAAGAAAATATGGGCAATCAATTGCAGGAGCTAAAATAAAAAAGAAAACGATTGCCTCTGAACGTAATAATGCCCAATTTATTAAAGAAAGGAGTAAGTTTTGCATTCAAAATGACCATAGGATCTATTGTACCGTCATTATCCCTATAATTTTTCTTTCATGTCTATTGCCCTTACAATCTTCTGGATGCTGCTCAGTACCAACAGCGACATTGCCCTGATCAAATGTTTCGTTCTGGTTGGTTTATTGTATATTCTTTGGGTTGGCGACGATATCCGTTGCATATCGGAGAAATTGTAGTTTGAATCCACAGTGCCGTTTAATACATGAATACATACGTACTTAGTTCGAGTCCACGGTCCCCTTCATTCAGGATTACGACCTAGCTTTACACATCACTTATGTTGTGTGCGGAGGACCTATAGTTTAAAGTCGACGCCGTTGAAAAACAAAATTTTTTTTTGAAAAACTTTTCATTGACAATTTTATTTACTCTCAGAGTTTTTGCCAGAAATCTGTTGAGAGGAAGTCGCCTAAGAAATATTTTTTCATATTTCGTAAATTATTTTCATGTTTGAGATGTCTGACTTGGGGTTTGAACTGTGGACTTACGTCCAATACCTACTAGACTACGGCGATTTCTACGGCCGTTTATTAACCTCAGTTTCCTGGATAGTGCATAACTCCTATCTTCTATTGAAATTTTCTAAAAGACAATTCGTTTCAGATACCCTCAGTAGCGTGGAAGCTTTTTTGCAAACTTATCTTCCTATTCATTGCCTTGAATTCGAACATGACCAGCGACCCAGGAAAGAGTACTCCAATTTCCTCTACCTAGCTGATTCAGTTTTCCCTGATACTATTTGCCAGAGCCTAGTGCTCATTGACTTACGCTAGGAAGATGCCCATTAGCTCGGCATACTTGATTTAGAGCCGAAAACTTCCACTTCTCTATCAATATGTGTTACTGACCCTTCCGTAAAGCTTTGAATGGTCTCTCTTTTAAAAGAGAATGTACGATCTGGATAACCTCATTCACGATTCTAACTCAGTTTCGTTGTGAAGCATTTTCCAAAAAGAAAGAATCCACTGGCTCCAGGAGAGCTGAAAGCTACTCGATTTATTAGATGACGAAGTTTTCTGGCGTAGTTCTCGGTCTACATTTATTTCACAGGCCATTATTGTTAACGGTGTCTAGTAGAGCTCGATGATTATCAGCTTCTTTTGGCTTGAATTGGTTGACGTGGAGACCATCGATATAAGCTTTCTATAGGACGCATTGGGCCGTACAGTTCATGGCACATTGAGTATTTTACACGAACGAATTGATGGCATGGTCTTCCCACATAGAGGTGGTATGGATTTGACCACGTTAGGCAGTTTCAAGTACAGTTTTCTTAAGTCACAGGTGTGTGCGATCCTAAGAGCCAACGTAAATCACGTCATTGCTCAAACTCAATCTGATTTGTCCTCCACAGTCATGATAATTTCGCCATTTGAATAGGCTCCCCTCAAAGAATCCATGGCGGAAGCACCAATAGGTATCTCAACGAATACAATTTTTTTTTGTTGTCTCGCACACACACTCATCTCGTATTTAAATTGAAGAATATGAAGCGATTAATGAAATACTCAATACAAGCTTAGAATTACAACGAAGATCACTAAGAAAATGCTTGCCTTGTTCGGGTTTTAACTTTATTTTTAAAACCGCAAATGGATACACCTTAATCTAAAATGTTTTGCATGTGTGTGAAGATAAATTTTGAAAGAGCAAAGACGCAAACCCACACTTTTAGCGGCGCCACTTCTTACCTCTAACAAGGTAAACTTTGCTATTAACAGAACACTGTTAGCTGTTTAACAGTGACAGCAGACTATTGGCTTAAAAAATAATTTCTATTACGATCATTATTATTGTGAGCAAAAGTGTTGAAATGAAAACAGTGTTTGGTGGGGGTGGAGGACGAAATTATTCCAACTACTACGGTTCGAAAAAGGATCCTCTGGACTACCATTTGCATATAGTTTGTATGGTGTATTATTTCTTATATGTTCCAAAATGGCCACTGATCTTCTAGAATATTTCCATCAAAAAATTTAAAGTTTCAAAGCCAATTTCACAATATCATATCACTTTATATGGGATTTTTTTGTTGATTATATTAAGAGGCTTTGGAAGCTTCCTTTGTGTATATGGTACTCATAGAGCTAGTATTTGTGACCAAAATTAGGTTCTACACAAGTGGGATTGTTCAGATGGGTACTGTGAAACAGCTAACAGTGCTCTGTTAAGGGCAAATTTTGTTCTGTTAACGCCAAATGTGGTGCTGCTAAAATGTTTGACTTGCGTCTTGGATTTACAAATTCGAATTTATCTTCACACACATAAAACAAATCTACTGTCCTTTACAACGTTGGGCTTTTAACAAGCTTCCTAATCTCCAATGGAAGCAAGGCAATTTGATCTATCAAACTTAGCAGCTTTTTAAAGAACAATACAAACCTAATAGGGTAGAGTTTTTCAGATCAATCGCAGATTTAACAAAGTCCGTATAAGTTACGGCCTTCTTTGTTTGCTTAAAAACTCTGCAGATATTCTCTTGATAGCAGACATCTTCAAATTTGAAAATATTTTTGAACTTGTGCTCTGATGCCTGCAATTAATTTTTCAATTAAAAATTATTTTCAATGCCTTTTGTATTGCTTTCACTGAATACCCCTACTATTTTCCTATTTTTTTTCTTCTGAAGTGCTTTTTGAAAATTTATTTTTATTTTAAATGCTTTTCTCTACGATTTCCGTTTGGTTTTGGCGAAAATAAAATGAGAAAAAAATTGAAACATTATCACACAAAATATGTGCGTTTTGGGTAAAATTATTAAATAATCCTTAGGATTCTGCTACCTTTCATTGTTACACATTGGACCCTGGCATACGTAAGTGTTTGCTTTGTTTGCATTTGCGTCGCTTTGCGTTGCGTTGCGTTGGTCGTTCTGGTTATTTATGCAGGCTTTTATTAATAATTTTTTTTCCGTTCGTTGTTGTTTCTGTTTTTTTAATGGGATTCTTTACATTTTGCTGCTTTATTTATCTATTAGTTGGGATAGAATGTTGTAACCAGTAAGCGGGTATTTGTACGAAACCACAATGGTATCGTTATTGCTGTAAAGCACGCGCAGCATTACGCAGAACAAACAGGAGTTAAGCCAGGAACAGAAAATAAAGAGAAACCATTTGCTATTCCCTGTGTAATTTTTTTTTTGTTTCTTTTAATGCAAATTTATTATAAAGATTCAATTACGCTTATTAATGGGTATTAATTTTATTTACTGCTTGGATTCAATTTTTTTTTTGTATTATTTTTGTCATCCATAAATTTATATTTTTGTACTGAAACGCTTATTGTAACTTTAATGCTCAGCATTGTTGGTGGATTTTAATTACCTCTGGTTTTATTTATATTTTTTTCTCTTCTTTTGCTGCATAAATTTTATATAAAGCTACAGATAAATATTAAAAATAAAAATTAAATATCTTTTTGGCCTCGTTTTTTTTTGTATTTTTATACACGCAGTTAACTCTGTTAGTGGCTTTATATGTGAGAGGTGTTTTAAATAATTTTAATGATTAAACTGTAATGAAAATCGCGTAACAAAATAAATTAAAATGTATCATAAGTCATCACACAGTTATGTTATAATAGCATAATTAATTATTATTTTATTTACATACAAACCTTATTACTCAGATTGACAATATTATAAGCCTTAAGGGCTGCCATGTATGCAGTGTATAAGCCTTAAAGTAGGCAACTAAAATAAAAATTCATTTAAAATTGTAAAGAGTTTAAATAAATCAATTTTAATAAGTAAAGGTTGGAAAAATAACAGCAAGTAAATTAAATATTTTTTTTAATAACCTGCCTTTACCTTTGTAGGCAATCAAATTTTAATATAATAACAATACCCAACGGATAACAATACCCCACACATAGAGTGCATTGTTTTTTAATTATAAAAAAAATTTTAATAGAAGATTTCATTCTGTTTACACTGAAAGTGACAAGAATGAAAGACTTACGGTAGAATGATTCAAGGCTCTATTGATCCTGATAGCAGTAATGTCGTAAATTCATCATTATGTGAAAAACTTTATTTTAAACGTAATGTTAATGACTTTGATTTAAAAAGTCCAAAGTATTTGACTTAGAATTGCCGAATTTGTCTTCAATGTTTGGTTACAATATTTGGTTGTCGCCGTAGTTTAGTCAGTATTGTTTTGGCTTATTAGACATGAGGCCACGGTGTAAACCACAGGCCAGACATCGCCAACAAAACGAAATACGAAATAATATTTCTTTGGCGACTTCCTCTCAGCAGGCTTCTGACAAAAACTTTGAGAGTAAATAGAATGACAAAGAACATTTTCTCCAAAAAACCGTCGTTCGGAATTGACTTTAAACTGTAGGTCCCCCGCCACTCAAGCACAAAATTAACAGACACAACATAAGCGTTGTGAGAAGCTAGGTCGTAATCCTATCTGAAGGGTTGAAAAGAGCAATTATGCATGTGTATGTATGTATGTGTAAGGAAAGCCACAAAATTTGATTGCTCTGAATCTCCATCGTTTCTCGATATATATTAGCGGTTGTTTCGTTATATTAGTACCCACACGAAATCTAAATCCAATCTGTTAACTTAAATTTATTAATTGCTCTGCTTAGTGGCTCACAATGCCATACAGAATACTGTAAATCTGCGGTCAGCTCTTAGACGAACAAAGAGAGGTACATGTCTAGTCCAGCAGTCTTATCTCCAGGACAATGGGTAATTGTCTGTAGCTTCGTTTGGAAACTATTTCTTTGGGAAACTATTTTTGGACCAAATCCTACAAACTCAATTTACTACAGTAGTTGTTAGAATTGGTCGGCTTTCAATATATCGTTATGGTGACCAAGGACTCCAAAGAAAATCTATTAACATAGACGATGTAACTCAAATTAGTTATCAGTTGATGTTGAAAATGGGTCTGTTTGTGGCTTCTGTGGTACTGTTATTTTTTACTAAAGAAACAGTATTTCGCTCACATTATCTCTGACTTCCATTATTGCCACCGATTTTCCTTTGTATAATGGTTTAGAGTACCATGTGTGAAAATAAATTCAAGTTTAACCAGCAAAGACAAGAACCAAAATTTTTAACAGAGTCAATGTTAAAGTTAACAGAGACAATGTTAAAGTTAACAGAGCAATGTTAGCCACAACACTACATTCTAGACTACAGCCAATTCCCGACACATAGTAATATTTATTGTGTGTATGCTTGTTAGACGAGAACCCGTGGGTCAAACCCCATGTTAGACATCTCCAACTAAACGAAATATGAAAAAATAATTCTTCGGTGACTTCCTCACAGCAGATTTGTGGCAAAAACTTTTGAGAGTAAATAACAAATTGCCATGAAAAATTTTCAGTCGTTCGGATTCGACTTTAAACTATAGATCCCACCACTTATGGGAAAAATTAACTCACATAGCATGGGTGGTGTTGGAAGCTATGTTATAATCCTGACTACATGTTCAACTGCTGGCTAATAACTGATGAATGAAGGTTGTGAGAAATTAGGTCGTAATCCTTACTAAAGAGTTATAATGACGAATTAAGTAAGTAATGTATCGAGAAAAACTCCGTTTAAGTTTGTATTAAGCAAAGCAACAATATTGTTACGGGACTACCAATTTAACTTGGCTTACGCAGAACACGTACATAATGTAATTGGTCATTGCAACCCTATAGTCAGGATTACGACCTAGTTTCTCGCACCACTTATGTTGTGTGCATTAATTTATACACATGAGTGGTGGGATCTACAGTTTAAAGTCGACTCCGAACGACAGATTTTTGAGAAACTTTTCATGGCAATTTTATTTACTCTCAGAGTTAATGCCAGAAATCTGCTGAGAGGAAGTCGCCAAAGAAATATTTTGTCATATTTCTTTTAGTTGGAGATGCCCGACTTGGAGTATGAACCGAGGCCTTACGTCTAACAAGTCAACACACTACCTACTAGACCACAGCCACTTAGGCAGACACATCATTTTTAAAGACGGGTCTTTCTCATTTGCGTAAGATGATGTAGATGATCGCAACAACCAATCCAGAGAGACATATCATTGTTTACACGAATTCTGTAATTCGATGTCCAGGATGTCAAACGTAAAACTATTCTGCAAGAGTATTTTTTTGTTTATTTAAAACTAATTACAACAACAAATTCCATTAAATAACTTGTAGAAAAATATCACTCATTTCACTTTTTCTTCCACTTTTTTCCTTTACTTGTCTGCTGTCAAGTAAATTCTTTTTTACTTTTGGTTTAAATTTTTATTACAAGTGACACTTGTTTTATTCATGTTTTTTGGTTTGTAACGAAAAACTTTTATTATTATTAATTTTTTTTGTTTGTTGTTGTTGTTCAGTTCTAAATCAATAAAATGTGTTGGTCATCACCATCATCATCATCATCATCATCGTCATCGTCATCATGTTACTGACACGCATACCGTAAAAGTGTTACTAAATGTTTAATGAACCATAAATGGTTGATGTGATTAAAACTGAATCAAATGTGCATGCACGGGTTAGTGAGAACAAGAAGATAAAAAAGAAAAACGAAAAACGAAAAACGAAAAACTATGGTTTTATTGACAATAATTGCAGCTGATTTGGCAAAAATGGATAAAATGTAACCATAAAATAAGGGGTCATACATACATACATATGTATATATTGTATGTGGATGAATGTAGAAGCAAAGGAAATTAACAGTAAATTTCAAATAAAGCATATTTTAGGGATAGTAAAATATATGAAAATCTATTGCATATTTTCTTGATTTTATAGAATGTTATCTGCATACAATATCAGTGCTTGCTATAGTGGAAATATGTAGTAGGGAATATAAAAAAAAAGGAAATAAAAATTTTTTTTCATATGCTCAGGGAAAAATGCTTTTGGGATTATTGCAAAATGTTGGCCTTTAGAGGGTTAACTCTAAGAATGGTGTGACATAAGGATAATTGTTTTATATCCTGCTAATGCCGCGCTCAAATTACTTTGTTTCTATCTCCTGCCAACCATGACACATACACACAGTTACTAAAGTATACATACGGTTAACAAATTTCACAAATTTCAGAACTAATGCAAAAGACCGTCTTAAAATCGAAGAAAGTTGACAGATAATTATAAAGATTTTCAACGTAAAAATTTCAGAAATTTTTTAACCAAGGCCGTCTTAAAATCGAGGAAAGTTGTCAGACAATTATAAAGATTTTCAGCGAAAACGGATTGGTTAAAAAATTTCAGATATATGTATGTATACTTTTGTGGCTGAGTGTATATATTGGGTTATCGTTGCTCCTCCGTCTGAGATGGGGTTTGAACCGCGAGATCGCGTATAATATGCCAACAAGGGTGCTTCGTGTATTTAAAATTTGTCGATTCCATGAGGACCTCAGCAATTAGGCCAACCTTACGACTCATTGTAATGCAATTAGTTGGATGAGAGTTAATGCTGATGGATGATAAAGCAACAGGCTGATTTTTAAAACGAAATTTTCTTCAATAGAAATCCTTATTCGCCACCATTTGGTTATAAGAACATGATGAATCCAGAAGTGATGGTAGAATAGAGAATGTATTTGAAGATTGTAACAGTTTACCTGCGCATCAAAGAGTCGCGTTATTGGACTGTATTTTTTCTAAGGATACTCTCCAATTCAGCGAATTATGACTGTATCTGTATCAACGTTATAAAAATAAAGAGTTTTCGAGTCGAATCATTAGTTGTGATGTGATGGGCATCATATAGAAGGTAGCTCTTCGAATCCATAAAAAAACTGAATGAAAAAGACGCATCTTCGATAAACTGTTTTTTAAGTTTATTTTCAACTGTAGTTTTTGCCACTCTTTAATAAAATAAAAACACAGGGCAGGGATGCTGTGAGGAGCTCGGTTGTAATCTTAACTTAAGGGTTGTAATGACCAATTAAGTATGTACTTATCGTTCTTTGTTTTACTCTTTTAAGATAGTTGATGTGACGATGACCTGGGTTTTAGTGCTTTTTCGGCAGAATTCTTTCCGAAAAAATATGTTTTTTACATGTTGTTTTCATGAATGCACGTAGCAAAAATTTCTCCATATTGCGGTTGAATATCGTCAAACACACCTGACAAGTTTTCACGGATTTGCGTTGGTGATCGATTCATACTTGTGGCTTCTAAAATATCTTTCACTTTTGGTTTCCGATCGCCAAATGGTTTCTTCTACTTTTTAGGTTAGGTTAGGTTAGAGGACGTGTACTTGTCAATTAAGACAAGTACAGTACCCGGAGGTCGAATTGACCCATTGTACAACGTCCTAGTTTCTCACACCACTTATGTTGTTTGTGTTAATTTTATACATGAGTGGTGGGGCCTACAGTTTAAAGTCGACTAAGGACGACAGATTTTTGAGAAACTTTTTCATGGCAGGTTTATTTACTCTCAGAGTTTTTGCCAGGAATCTGCTGAGAGGAAGTCGCCGGAGAAATATTTTTTTTTTTCATATTTCGTTTTGATGTCTGACCTGGGATACGAACCCGGGCTTTACGTCTAATAAGCCAACACACTACCTACTGGACTACGGCGAGTTCCACTTTTTAGTAAAAACGAAACACAAAAAAGGTTGTGTGAGAAGCAGACTAAAGGTTTGTAATTGACGCAAATTGAACGCCTTAGGAAAGCTTAAGAGCAAGGAGTCGGAGATGTCAAAGCAGCCTACCAAATAAAGTAACGCCACCGCAGAATGCTGTTGACGTTAATGTTGTGCGCCTTTTTTGATTCTTTCTATTATGTTCCACATATCACAATCATCTATTACGGGCACTTGTAATGCACACCATTTGTTCATTTGGCGCTGGCTTTTGGAACCAGATGTGAAGCATTAATACACCATAAATCATCAACACTCGTCTACATGTTTTCACATGAGCTACAATTTGAAAATTAGTACTTGAAAAAGTTGGAAATCACCGTAGTGCAGTAGGTAGTGTATAAGCTTATTAGACATGAAGACTCGGTTCAAACCCTATATCAGATATCTCCAACGAAACGAAATATGAAAAAATATTTCTCCGGCGACTTCCTCTCAGCAGATTTCCGGCAAAAACTCTGAGAGAAAATTAAAAATTGCCATAGAAAAGTTTCTCAAAAATCTGTCGTTCGCAATCGAGTTTAAACTGTAGGTTGCAACACTTATGTATAAAATTAACTCACACAAGACAAATGCTGCGAGAAGCTAGGTCGTAATCCTGACTGAAAGGTTGTAATGGCCAATTACGTATGTATGTATGTAAGATGAAATGCTTAACGCGATATAACCTAGAGGAAGACTGGAGGAGCAGGAGTTTAGCAATATAGAGCTGCCTTCCCTTAGTTTGATTCTCATTAAAGAAGTTTTTCCATTTAAAGCTGGTGACTGGTTTTCTGTAAAATGTTCTGGGATTTTGTGTTGTTTTATTGGGTATAGTAGGGACTGTGAATCAATGAATAAAACTGAGGAGATGAATTTAAAACTGCTCTTAGTGAAACTGCTAATAGTAATGACATAAATTGACTACACAAAGGTATGGTAAGTAGGATATACAAACCAAAATTATTTTTTTAACTATTAAGTGTAAAATAATATAAAAAATTCGCCTCATTCTCTCGTAAATATTATTTTAATTTTCTTAAATTTTTTCCTAAACACAAACAACAAAATTGTCACACAAATGCAACTCAATTGGCATTTGATTTTAATGAATTTCGGCTGTCATTCAAATGAATTGCATTCGGATTTCAACACTCTGAAATTATTTTTTACTAAACGCGTCAACATTTCTAATTAAAGCTTCTTTGCGTTTGAACGTATGAAATATTAGAACATCCGTACAGTACAGTCAACTTTAAATTAAAGCCCATCATTGCCCATGTGAAATCTATTTCAACTAACACTGTTGTTCACTCTGGTAGTAAAATACTCCTGACTTCCTCACAGCAGACAAAATTGCCATGAAAAAGTTTCTTAAAAGTCTGTCGTTGGGAATCGAGTTTAAACTGTAGCCCCCAACACTCATGTATAAATTTAACACCCATAACATGAGTGGTGTGAGAAGCTATATTGTAATCCTGAGTCAAGGGTTGTAATGATCAATTATGTATGTATGTATGAAGCTTCCAGTTGATCACCATTAAAACGAAAATTTAAAACTGTTCAAACCAATCGATTTTGATGTATAAAATGTATTAAATCGTATCTTTTTAAAGCCTGGGAAAAAAATGCTTAATTTTCTTATCATATGATTTTCACTCCATAAACTCTCAATCTTTATTTTTTTCTATGCCAATAAATAATAATAAAAATCTAATAAAAATACGAAAGAATGAAAAAATAAATTTCTGTTGCGTAACCATAATCAATTTCAATTCCAAAAGGAAAAAAAATAATAATAATAACAGCAACAACAATGCAAAAAAAATAATAAACGTTTGCATAAATTCAAGCTAAAAACATTAATGGCTAAAGTATAATCATCATGGTTCACCGCCTAAAAGAGAGCAATTATTATCATTATCAACGTCATTTATTTTCATAATTCTCTAGCTTCAGCACCTCAGTATAAATGAAAAAAAAAGAAAATGGAAAAAAATTGAAAAGAAATGGAATATATTCAGCATAAAATATAAAATAATAAAATTACATTAAAGATGGAGAGAGAGATAGAGAGAGAGATTGAATAAATAACATAAAATGTTTCATTTTTACTCCGCCTGAAAATATACCCACAAAGCAAATTCAAATCAAAAACCAAAATATAAAAAGTCAATTTCAGTTCACCGGGAGAGGGGAAAACACAAGAAGTGGAGAAAATATCCTCGGAATTTATTGCTTACAATTAACACCATTTGACCATGTTGTTGTTTTTTTTTTTTTTTTTAATACAAATATAAAAATTTGTTTTAGTTGTTATTTTTTGAATTTTTTATTTACCCTGCATTTTATACATTAAACGTGTTCAAAAAAACTTCCCCCTTGAGCTGCGCTAATTCTTTGCTTTTGCTTTGCTGGCACTGTGCTTAAAAGGTTCTGGTACTCTATAACGGTTTTTATGGCCTCTTGTTTCGGTGTTTTATTTTTTATTTGCCTGCTGCTTGGTTTTTATACCAATTTTTTTTAAATAAGTTTTATTGGCAACATAAAAATGTTGTATCAAATAAAAACCGTGTATTAAAGTGTGTAAAAAAAAGAAAAACTTTTTACGAATTGTTTTTTGATTTTTTATACGTATTTATTTAGCTTGAAATAGAAACAATATTCAGTTCAGTTTGCTGGCTGTTTAAATTCTGATGTTAAACTCATCTCGTTTTCTGTTTCTGTTTCTCTTTCATTTTTATTTCCTTTCTTTTTAATTTTTTTTTGATGTTATAAAAACGTGGTAAAAAATTGTTGCGCTTGATTAGTTTAATTGGCTTTAATTGTTGCCATGACGTTGAAATAACAGCATTTATGTGAAGGGTATTATTTTATAATTTTTAAAAAATGATTTTATTGTTTAACAATTTATTTTATATGCGAAATCTATTTCATTGTGTTATATCATAAATTTTTCAATCAAAGGCGGTGAATTTAAAATAGAAAGGATTCTTTACATAGGCGATAATGCATACAAATTTATACAGAAACTCCATGCCATTCAGCATAAGAAAGATTTTTGGAAACGTACATACATACATAACATACATAATTGGTCATTACAAACCTTTAGTCAGGATTGCGATCTAGTTTCTCACACCACTTATGTTGTAAGCGTTAATTTTTATACATTAGTGGCGGTACAACATATTCGTCAATCCTAACAATTTGCATATTCACAAGGACTTTGATCACATAATTGGTCATTACAACTCTTTAGTCGGGATTGCAACCAAGTTGCCTGGACCACCCATGATGTGTGTGTTAATTTTATCCATGAATGATGCAGTCTGACAGTTTGAAGTCAACTCTGAACGACAGACATGTGTGAGAAACTTTTGATGGCAATTTTATTTACTCTCAAAGTTTTTGGCAGAAAACAGCCGACTAATGCGACTTATACATAATTGATCATTACAACCCTTCCGTCAGGATTACGCCCTAGTTTCTCACACCACTTATGTTGTGTGTGTTAATTTTATACATGATTGGTGGGACCTATAATTTAATGTCGACTCCGAACGACAGATTTTTTGAGAAACTTTGAATGGCAATTTCACTTACTCTCAGAGTTTTTGCCAGAAATCTGCTGAGAGGAAGTCGCCGAAGAAATACTTTTTTATTTTGGGTGATGTCTGGCCTGGGGTTTGCACCCTGGTTTTATGTCTAATACGCCAACACATTACCTACTAGGCTACGGCGACTTATAACTTACATAATTAGTCAGGATCGCAACCTAGTTTCTCACACCACCTATGTTGTGTGTTTTAAATTTATCCATGAGTGGCGTGGAAGTTACAGTCTATAGTCGACCCTAAACGACTAATTTTTGAGAAATTTTTGATGGCAATTCTATTAACTTTCAGAGTTTTTGCCAGATGTTTACTGAGAGGAAGTAAACGAAAGAAATTTTTTTTAATAGTTGAGCTGGGGTTTTGAATAAAGGCTTTCGTTTAATAAACGTACGAACGTATTTTGCCAATAATATGTTCTTTGCCACTAAGGGTGTACTTGGGTGCATTCTACATTATATTACGTACTGTTTCCTCATTGGCCCTATTCCCTGGATTTCGCCTGAGTCTAAATTTTTTGGCTCCAACACTGAAGAAATTTATCCGCAGAAGAAGATTTGAGTCGAAAGATAAAATCGTTTCACAAACAAATACCAAATTTTACCTTAACGACGTTTCTGTCTTTTTTTACTTTGGTACGGGCAACTGATAAAAGTAAAATCCTATACATACAACTTTGCTCATTACAACCCTTTACCCAGGATTACAACCTAGTTTCTCACAGCACCTACATATCGACACCTCATTTCTATAACGTTATAAGTGTACTTAGAACGCTTTTAATGTTCTTGCACTTCCACTTCCACTTAAATACTGTCAAAATTTGGTTAAGATGCGCCGATCCGTTCCGAAGTTTTAGGGAAAAATCTACTTAAAATACACATGTAGTCGTATGTCACGTGAAAACTCATAAGCTCATAACTCAAAACACACTTTTTCGACTTAGAATGTTGTAGAACGGAGGCGTTGATATGTTGTGTGTACATACATACATAATTGGTCATTACAACCCTTCAGTCAGGATTACAACGTAATTTCTCACGTGAGTGGCGGGACCTACAGTTTAAAGTCGACTCCGAACGACATAATTTTGAGAAACTTTTCATAGCAATTTTATTTTACTCTCAATGTTTTTGCCAGAAATCTGCTGAGAGGAAGTCGCCGAAGAAATATTTTTTTTCATATTTTGTTTTGATGTCTTGCCTGGGGTTCGAACCCTGGCTTTACGTCTAATAAGCCATGTCGCTACGGCGACACAATGTTGTGTGTGTTTTAATTTGATCAACGAGCTGCGGGAGTTACAGTTTAAAGTCGGCTATGAACGATGGATTTTAGATAAACGTTTTATGGCAATTTAATTAACTTTCAGAGTTTTTGCCAGAAATCTGCTGAGAGGAAGTTGCCTAAGAAATATTTTTTCATATTTCGTTTTGTTGGAGAGGTCTAACCTGGGATTTGAACCGTGTACTCACAGCCAACACACTGCCTATTAGGCTATGGCGAGTTTATGGGCATAATACTTCGATATCAAATATCCAAGTTTTAGATGAACAATTTTGGTCGAAGTTTTCTGGATTTTTTACAATATGCCTACAAAAAGAAACTGTGTTATCGATTTCTATTGTAACTTTTTTTTTTAAGAATCACTTTTTATTCCCTTAATAATACAGATCACTGAAACGATATTTTTTTCCTTAAATAACATGGAAACAATTAAAACTTTAAAATTTCTTTCACATCCTTCTATTTCGTATGATATTACAATATTTTGCCTCCTAAAAGTAGGCAACAAATTTAAATGTCTCTACAGCCTAACAGAGTACAAAAAAAATAAAACGCTGTTAATTTCATTTAAAACATGCTTAGCATGTACTCTGTATATTCAATTTTATTTCATTCTACTTGTAATTGCAATTAATTCAATTATAATTGCAATGAAATTAACTTTATTCTCTCTACAGCACTCACACACATACATATATGTATGTGCATCTACACATATATAACAACTCACTCTTACTATCTGTTACTGCTTTTTTAAATTTATTATTGTTAAACTAAAACAAATCAGGCATATATACACATACATACATACGTATGTATGCATACGAGGCACAAATGCAACGTTTAATAATAGCCTGAAACTATGCACAGACAACAAAAACAATTTATTTAAAATGTAATTACTAAAATAACACAGAGTCACAAGTACATATACATACGTATGCTTATATGTATGTATGTATGTGTGTGGAGCTTTCTATGAGAAACATATATAGACATAAAGTTTATAACATAAACAACGTTACTTACTGTATTTTGCATGTGTATGAGTGTGAGTGAGTGTGTGTATGCATTAATATAAAACCTACAGGGCTTGTCATAAAATATTCTCTCGCTGCATTTCTCTGTTTTTCCCTCTTTTAACCAACACTTGCATACGTACTTACATGTACACGTACAATATTTATTTAAAACATTTCTGTTGCCTATAAACACGGCTGTTCTCCATTGCATATGCATGTATGTATGTACAGAAATAAAGTATTACAACAAAGTTTCTAATTAACTGAACATGTTTTGTTGTAGAGATGTGATAAAAATTTTCAAAATAATATTGTCGTTTTAGTCTTGTTCTCTTTTGTTTATTTTCATTATTATGTTGCATACGTACTAGGCGCTATTTCTACAATTGCAGTAGATATTCAATAAAATTGCATAATTTTTGATATTTTTACCTTATTTAATGGACTTAAAAGGGTGGTAGAAGAAGGGCGTAAGGCTAGATGTTAGAAATTTTCATTATTTTTAAACAGGTACGTACGGGGAACGTAATAGAGAGAAAAGTTCAATTATAAATTAAATTATAATCGTATTAAAATTCAATACATATACTGTTATACGTAATGGAAATGCAAGTGTACGGTTGTATATAAGCCAGCACACTTTTAGGGGTGTTCAAGCGCATAAAGTGTTCAGTAAAAAAAGTACATTTTTATCATCATAATTATTATTGTTTTCTTTTTGTTTTTTGTTAATTTTAATTAAAAAATAAAATTTCAAATTTAGTTTAAAGCAAAGCAGTTATACCTAAGGGTACGTTTTATTTATTTTTTTGTGTTGAAAATTTAATTAAAGTTCAAAGAAAATTTTTCATGGAAACTATTTTCTCTTTAATATTTAAGTTTCAAGCATTTTAAAAAAAGAAACTTTCGCTTGAATTAACACCTCTCTTCCTCTAAAAATTTTGTTTGAAAAACATAAGTAAGGGAATAACTTGTCGTGTAATTAAAAGAATTTAAAAAAAAATGTAACTTTCCCCTTTCACATAGTGTCCCCTTATTTCTTTAAGTAAAATTTACATCAAAGTTTTAATAATTTAAATAATTAAATATTGGTCCATAGGGTAACAAATGAAACTTGAAATAAGGAGGATTGAAATAGAAAAACTGTAAAAACCTTCGGCGTTCAATAGTGTGTCAGCCTAGTAGGTAGTGTCTTGGCTTATTAGACGTGAGGCCACGTTTTTTGTTAGAAAATATTTCTTGGCAATTAGCTCACAGCAGTCTTCTGGCAAAAATTCTGAGAGTAAATTAAATTGCCAGAAAAAGGGAAATGTTCTGAGCAACGTTCTAAGGATTTGGATGAAACGCTATAGAAACACCCTAAAGATAAGCTCCAGTAAGCTGTCGATGTGTTTCGTTTGCGGTTTTATTTTTTATTGTACGCCTAATAATTTAATTTAAAGCTGTTGGTATTATGAAGAGTACCATGGACAACTAGTTTTATATTATCTTTAACTGCGAAATATGCTTTTAATAACTTGCAATTTTCCTTTATTGCTTGAAAAATATTGTAGACATGAGAGGGAAATCATGAAATCGCCATAGTCTCGTAGGTAGTGTGTTGGTTTATTAGACGTGAAGCCATGGCTCAAGCCCCAGTTCAGACATCTCCAACTAAACGAAATATGAAAAGTTATTTCTGCGGCGACTTACTCTCAGCAGATTTCTGGCAAATCTCTGAGAATAAATAAAATTGCTATGAAAAGTTTCTCAAAAATCTGTCGTTCGGAATCGACTTTAAACTGTAGGTCCCACCACTCGTGTATAAAAATTAACGCACACAACATAAGTGGTGTGAGAACTGGGTCGTAATCCTGAGTGAAGGGTTGTAATGACGAGTTATATATGTATGTATGTATGTATGTATGTATGTATATATGTATGTATGTATGTATGTATGTATGTATGTATGTATGTATGTATGTATGTATGTATGTTTATGGAGAGATTTCCACAAAATCGAGCTTCAATGTTGTTCCAATTGGTTGTCCATTCTAAAAATAAAAAATTCAATAAAAACTCGTTGAGGTAGTCAGAATTGGTGTTTGTTTCTGACGCGAGTTTACCGTTTGACTCAAATTTTATTCCGTCGAGAAAATGCTTCAGTTTTGGAGCCAAAACTGGTTAAATGCAGTGAATATGTTCGTCATTGCATTTCGATACACTCTTGATGCTAAAGAACAGTTTATTGGCTAAATGCTTTCGTAGTTCAGTAGGTAGTTCTTAGATGAGTGTTCTTGGTTCAGGCCTCAGCTCAGATATTTAAAAAACAAATTCCTAAAAACAATATTTCTTTCGTTGACTTCCTCTTGGCAAACTCCTTGCAGAAACTCCGAGAATAAGTAAAAACGGCATGAAATCGACTTTAAACTCCCTACAGTTCCGTCAGCCATGGAAAAATTAACACACAGCATAGGTGGTGTGAGAAACTAGGTTGTAATCCTGACTAAAGCGTTATAATAACCTATTAAATAAGTAAGTGTAGTAAAATTTTAAAAGGGATGTAACAACAGTAAACCATGGATGAAAAAGGGGATATAATTGTTCAATTATTTTTATAACTTTCAAAGCATATGTCGTGGTTATTACACAAGTATCTTAGTGTATGAATTTTTATATGTTTCTTTATTTAGTTTGAAAGCATATTTGATGTAACACTGCTCATAGTTCTAACAAAATATTGTTACGAAAATGAAAAATCAATATAATAGTGTTTTGCTTTTAATGGGTGATTTTTTAAGAGCTATAGAAAAATTTTTCAAAAAAAAAACACATAAAATACAGAAAAATGCATGAAATCTTTATTTGAATCGATAGTACGGTCCTATAATTTAATGTTTGGAGATTTTATCATGCAAATTTTGACCGCGACTGCGCCTAAAATGGTCCATCCGCTTAGTCCAATTTTGGCATACTCTTTCCAACATTTCGGCCGGAATCTCACGAATAAATGGTTCAATGTTGTCTTCCAATGCGGCAATTGAAGCCGGCTTGTCGGTATAGACATGAGCTTTAACATAGCCCCACAAAAAATAGTCTAAAAGGCGTTAAATCGCACGATCTAGACGGCCAATTGACCGGTCCCGAACGTGAAATAAAATGTTCACCGAACTCGCCTCTCAATAAGTCCATTGTTACGCGTACTGTGTGGCTTGTGTCACCGTCTTGTTGAAACCACATGTCATGCAAGTCAAGCTCTTGCATTTTGGGCAAATAAAGTTGGATATCATCTCACGGTAGCGCTCACCGTTCACAGTTACGTTACGATTCGCAGCATCTTTGAAGAAGTACGGTCCAATGATGCCACCAGCCCATAAACCGCACCAAACTGGGATTTTTTCTGGATGCATTGGTAGCTTTTGCAATGCTTCTGGCTGATCTTGACTCCAAAATCGACAATTCTGCTTATTTACGTATCCATTGAGCCAAAAATGAGCTTCGTCGCTGAACACAATTTTTTGATAAAGAAGTGGATCTTCGGCCAACTTTCCAAGAGCCCATTCACCAAAAATTCTGCGTTGCGGTAGGTCGTTCAGCTTCAATTCTTGCACCAGCTGTATTTTGAAAGGCTTGACACCTAAATCCTTCCGCAAAATTTTCCACGTTGTTGAGTAACAGAGGCCCAATTGCTGCGAACGGCGACGAATCGATAATTTATGGTCATCATTATCAATGGCCGATACAGCTGCGATATTTTCTTCAGTTCGCACTCTACGTAAGCGTGTTGGTGGTTTAATGTCCAACAATGTAAATTTGGTGCGAAATTTAGTCACAATAGCCCGAATAGTCGCTTCAGTGCGTCGATTAAACTGACATAAAATGGAAGAAGCGCGCGATGAACTTTCTTAACAGACCACGCATTTTGATAATAAAATTCAATGATTTGCAAGCATTGTTCGTTTGTAAGACGATTCATGGTTAAATTATAGACCAAGATGAAGATGTTTGACAGTGAAACAAAACACGAAACGTGCGTGAGCTGTTTAAACCAGTGTTGCCAGAAAGATTATAGCTAAAAAGTCACCCGTTACATCGTTTAACATTAAAATTGTAAACAAAAGCTACAAAAACAAAGCAATGCAGTAAACAAACCTGTTTACAAATTATCATACTGCTTTAAATAACAACAAAGACCAGCATAAAAATGGTAAACAACTAAACAAAAATACGCCAACAAAACACTACAATAATAAACCTAAGCAACTATGTTTACGTTTATAGAAATTTCGAGAAGACAAAGTCATGAACGTACACCTTCAAGAACATTCGTCAGACTGTTTACTTTGTCATTTAAAAGCCAAGGCAAAGCAGGCGACTCAGTTAGTGAAGTTCAGTCAGCCTTGTGTGAAGACGCGGTACGTTTTAAGAGAGAAATTGTGGTTTGATGATCTGCGTTCCAAAGATCTGTCGAATAATTGCCTAATAATTGTTATTTTTTATGCAAAGGGTATAAACAGAGGAATGAAAAAGAAAAGCAATTGTTGTTGTTTACATCAAGTTCTGAACACTGGCACAAAGAATTGTGCCAATAATAAATAATTCTAATTAAAACTAAGCACAAATTACAAAATAAAGAGGTAGAGGAAGGGGGCTTAAAAACCTATCGCTTTACTTTACATGAATTTAATTTGTTTTATGGTTGAGTTACTAAATATTCAAGTGCCACGTTGGTATACATATTAGAACATTTTCTACAACTATACCAATACAAATCATTTCCTAACAATATCGCCATAACGGTTTCAATTACATTTTCAGTTAAATATTTAACAGCTTGAAATGAATATTAAATTGCTCTTTTATTATTTAATTTTTTCCATTTTAATATTTAATTTATGGTTCATTGAAGTGTAAAAACATTGATGTTATCACACTGTTCTCTATTTACTCAATCCCTCAACCATTTAACCTCTTCGAGTGGCATTCATACACGCATACTTTGATAAGTGTGCATAGATAACCGATATTTCAATAAAATTTATAACATTTAATGTCAAAGTTCTGCCTCATTGATTTTGTCATATTTTATAATTAAGCAAGTGACATAAAAACCAATTTAGGACATTGCATTTACAACACAATATTTTATATTAAAATTTTATTCCAAAAAAGAAAAAAAAAACATTCCAATAATTGTGACAGGTTTTAAGGCTTGTAAAGAGAGAGATACAGAAAACCCTTAAACATGTTGATAAAACAATAGCAATTAAAATAGTTTAAGGTTTAAAAGAAAAGATGCCATATAAGCAAAATATATGAAGAAAATTACAGGGACTTTGTATTTTAATTCATATTCCAAGAAAAAAGAGGATAATATTAAGCTCCTAAATGTATGCTTTAAAATTTTCTAATTTTTAATTTATTTCAAGTGGATATTTTATGCTTTAAATCCGAAGGAAATAAAAAATTGGTTCCATAAAGTATGCAATATTTTTTATATGTCCAACCCCTAAATTATGCAACATATTTTTGACTGAAAATTATTTTTAAATTTGATTGTAATAATTCTAACTTTGTTGTATTTAAATATTCGCATATGCTTTGGATACTAAAAAAAATATTATTATAAAGCCTTAAAATATGCAATAATTTATTAAAAAATTAGTTTTATATTATTTATAGCAGCTTGATTTAATTTAAAATTCCAACTTAATTATTAAATTAATTAAATTTCTCCAGTGAAATAAATTTTAACTAAAAATTTTTTATTTTTTTTGTTTGTTTGAAAGCCTGCTAATAAGCGGTTAGCAAATGTCATTTTTATTTATTAACTAGTTAAAGTGTGATAAGCCCGTTATGATCCACTGTCCACATAGAAATTCTGCTTGGATAACGAAGGTGTTTACCAAAGTTTCATCACGCTACTGCATTGTTAAGTCAGAGTTGTACTAGGTCCCAGGTCACACTTTAAAATTGATCTGTATTATCTCGGAAAAGGGTCATGCGATTGTTTATGACGGGGTTGCTTAGATACTTTTAGGCGCGGTATTAATAATATGTCATCTTTAAGTGCAGGCAACAAAAGTATAGAAGAGCCAGAAAGCAGATATTCTGGTGATGAAAATGATAATGATCGCTTGTACCAGCATATTTTTGAAGTGTGAAAAGAGTTCAAACCATCTGGCTACATTTTTTAAGGCGTTTGCAAGAAATACTTCACTTTGTATGATATATTTACACCACTTATATCTAACCGTACCTGAGCCTGTGCTTTAAAGTCATGATAGTAACTTGATTAATTAAAACATCGTCATAATTTGGCTTTGACTCCCCTGTGTCATAGAAGAGGCCATCTGCTCAAGGTTAATAAAATCGTTGTTTTCCTAAAGTCGTTATTAGTCTTCTGTCAAGGGTTCGAGACTTGTTTTATTTGGGTATTTTTGCAGCGTTTTTGTATAACTTATTCAGCTTCTGCCAAATATCTGCATCGCAGTTCGCCCAGAAGCAAATGTCATGTGGATAATCAATGCTATTACCATGTAGTACGAACACCAACCAAAGAGTGCTGCAAAGCTTATGTGCCATATTACCCAGACTAGCAGCTGAGCTACAGCTGTCCATAGACTTAGGATTCGTTTCTCTTTGGTAGAATAATGTACTTTTAAAGTCTTCATAAAACTAGGGAACCTGATCTATTTCTTTTCCTCACGCAATGGATTTCAAGCTCCTACAGGGCAGTACAAAACACCGTATAGAAAGTATATTCAAGGGCCTGATGAATGAGGCGTTCGGGTCTAAATTCTTTTTGTACTGCCACTGGTCAGGCCCAAACTCCTTTCTGTAGAGTGTTCGGAATGGACGTACCATTGTTACAGACTGCTATTGCATTCTTTGGATTAAAGGATGGTAATCATTCCGCCCTAAATTCTACTCTTATCTTTCGTAATCGGTTTTCATAATTTGGAAAGTTCTGTTTTCGAATCAGAGTTGATAGTAGGAAGTTATAGCAATTAGAGATTGCAGCGTAATACTGCTCCAATGTTTTATCACACAAATTCTCTCTATTATTTCAGAATATATCTGTATCCTACAACAATTCGGATCATGTGGACGTAAATAACTTCAGCTTTAGCTTACTCTTACTTAATTACTAATAAACAACCTTGTATTCAGGGTTACAACCTAGCTTCGAGCGCCAGACATATTGTGTGTGTTAATTTTATACATGTGTGACGGGACTTTCTGTTTAAATTCGACTCCGAACGACAGATTTTTCAAAAACTTTTCCTAAGAATTTTCATTTTCTTTCAGAGTTTTTGCCAAAATACTGCTGAGAGGAAGTTGCCGCAAGATTGTTCCGTGTACAGATTTAATAAAAATCATTTTCTGTAGGCAGTGCCACGCCCATAATCTATATAGCTGTCAAACAAACAAACAAACATTATTTTTAATTATGCACCTACACATATACATCAAACTCTTACAAAGAAAAAAAACTGTAGCATATTTTAGCTGTAGCTATTAAATAGCTAATCATTGTTTATTTTATTTCGTTTTAATATTTATATTCTATTGTTGTTGTTGTTGCTGTTGTTATGTCTAATTAATTGTTTATTACCATTTTATGTTAACGTTATTATTATTTTTAATGTTATTAAATTTATACAATGAATGGAAGGTTTTTCACTTTTTTCTTCCTCTTTTTTCTCTCTTTTTTATTTTGTTTTACTTCTTTTGTTTATATTCAGCGGTTAATTTTAATGAAATTTAATTTGACACAATAAACACAACGAACAGAAGAAAAAACAAAACAAATTATTTAAAAGTAGCACAAAAAATGGAAGTCAAAGTTGTTCTATGGCATTATTAGCATTATCATTATTGCTGTTTCGTACGCTATAAGTGGCAAACGGATAATAAAAATAAATTGTTTTGTTGGTGGAAAAAGGCTGTTCGGAATTCAGGGATTTAGGGACTTTTTAAAGTGACAGGATTACCTAAACTCCCAAGCAAATTGGTTGTTAATCTTGGTGGATCTAACACTGATCGTTTGGTGAGTGGTTAAAGCATCCAACATATATATATATAGTTGTATATAGTCATTACAACCCTTCAATCTGATTACAACCTAATTTCTTACACCGCTTATGTTGTGTGTGCTATTTTTATATATGAATAGCTGGACCAATAAAAAGTCGCCTCCGAACAACAGATTTTTTGAGAAACTTTTCTTTGCAAATTGATTTGTTCCCAGAGTTTTCGACAGAAATCTACTGGGAGGAAGACGCCAAAGAAATATTTGTTCATATTTCGTTTTGTTGGAGATGTCTGACCTGGAGTTTGAACTGTGACCTCAAGTCTCATAAAGCAACTCACTTCTAGGCTGCGGTGAGTACTAACGAATCACCATTACATCCAGTAAAGTCGGCTGTTTCGTGCGGTTATCTCGCAGATCGGTTCATCGGTTTTTATTTCTTTTGAACATAGCTATGGTTACGTTGAATGTGTAACGCTATTGATCCATGCTGATTGAAGTTTAGTTTCACAGAAATAAACAACGAAACATGAAAAATAAAATAAAATATTATCTCTTCACAGTACAGCTACCTTAACAATATATTTTGCTAAATCAATTTGGCGATAATTTTCTTTCCTAGCTCTTAATGTTTTCAGATCAGTTCTCATCTGGAGGCTTTGGAATCCAATATTCATACCTCCAATGAGATTTTCACATTGTCCAACTACAAAGGCATTTCGGAGTTTTCTTCAAGAGCATATACTTCCGTATGCGTATCCTGTTTGTATTGTTGATTGTGCATGAAAACGATTAAAAATGCATGAATTTCTTGCTCATTTATTATGTTGATCACAAAATGAACAAGGTCAGGCATTCAAAGGCAAGTGCACACGGCGGCCTATAGGAGCCATTGTGTTACCTTCTTGCCATAATTCGTTAGTGGTGGTTTTGAACCACCCCAAGCTCCGGATGAAACCGGCCAGTCGAGTTAGTGGCACGTTCGTCAACATGTACAGATCGTGGAACGTCTTCAAACGTTCTGTCACCGAAAAAACGATGACGTTTGCTTTTAAGTGCAGGCCACTCTCATAAAAGGTGTTGTACCGTCTCCGTTTCTTAGACATTATAACAGCTTTTGCAATAATTCTGGTGGGCTAGACCGATCCTGTCAGCGAAATTGTTACCCAGTGTGAGGTAAGCCCTTTTGTCATGTGCCCTGAGTTGTACGTTCGCCACTATGCTCAGATCTTCAAGGGTGCTATCACCCAAAAACCGATTACGTTCGTTTTGAAGTGCAGGGTATTCACATAAAAGGTTTTGAACACACTCCCTTTCTTCCACGTCATGGCAGCTTCCACAGTAATCCTGGTGGGGCAGATCAAGCTTGTCAGAGAAGTTGCCAATAGCACAGTGTCCCATTAGAATAGCTGTTAGAGTGCGAACCGATAACAAAGTGTTGTAATAAACTTTGCGAAATGATTTACATTTTCAAAGCTTCATTCTGGTTTTAAGCGGTTGATGACGACTTTTCAAAACTTCCTCAAGAGAACCTTTTTTGTTATTAAAAATTCCCATGCAGCTAAAAACATACAGGATATAATATGGTTACTTATAGGGCTCCTCGTAGTCGTTCTGAGTTTTTTTTTATATTTCGTCTGTGCATTTAATTTTAACCTGTCAGTTTTATTCAGCATTTATGCCATTACTTTTATTTTTTTTTTGCTGATTATAATCAGCTTTAGTGTGCAACTTTTTTTGTTGTTGCTTTTAATTCCAATGGCCTGTGTTTTCCAGCTAAATGTATAGAAATTGTATAAAACAACAGCAGCGTTTTTTTCTCTTCTTCCTTCTTTATAATTCATAGATAATGTATGAATCCATAAATTATATATCCTGTCCAATATGGTCATATACGAGTGTATTTATTAAACAATAAAAAAAGATGAAAAAATATTTCATTTAAACATATACTGACTAATTTATTAACTTTAGAAAGCCCGGATAAAAATAAAACCATTAAATATTAAAAGTGTAGATAGAATGGAATAGCCAGCCATACGTACGAGAGGGACAATTGTCATTATAATTACAATGTATCAGGTTAAAAACATTATTCTGTTAATAAAAGACTATGACAGTCTAAAAAAACTAATTATTTTTATTTTAAATTATGATATGTATGTATGTATGTGTACTGGTGATAATCACATTTTCAAATCGTAATAAATTTTATAAAATATTTCGTATAAAAAAACAAAAAATGTTTTAAAAAACATTAACAAACTGAAAAACATAAATTTTCAATTATTCTAAATGGTTTTTAAAGCCTATGTTTACAAATAAAAAACCATATCTATTGGGTCTTTCATTAAGCGCTTTCTATGTTTAAATTGAAATAAAATAAATTACGTGTGAGATATCATTGAAATTTTTTTATAAGTTGATCATTACAGCCCTTTAGTCAGGACCACAACCGAGCTTCACACATACATACATACATACATACATACCAGAGGTCAGCAATGAGTGTTCAAAACGATGAGTAGATTCGAATCATACTTATAATTCCTGATTCTTATACGCATTCATACTTATTTTAATGTCATACTCATACTACTCATACCCAAAGTTGGAAATACGCATGGTACTCGTAGTTAACAGTACGCATGATGTTATTGATTTCAACTCTCCATGACTCATCCTATAGACGAATCACAAAATAAGTATGATTTGCGTACGAACACTACTATACTCACATGAAGGTTGTATGTTTGTTCTCCTTTTTTCTTCGGCTTTTTTCTTTATGTGTCTTTCTTCTTTCTTTGTAAATGCAACAACAACTAAGACTGTAAATTTTGACGAATGATTCGAATCACTCTAATCATTTATAAGTATTATAAGTATTTTTCTTAATTTATAAATCTGAATGAGTAGGCGTATGAATTAAACATATTTCGAGTGTTATGAGTTTGATGTCAACGTTGTACTCATACTGATTGCAACTTGTACTTATAAATCAATGTTGTACTGAGTACGAATGAATCAGAGTAGTTGGATTTCAATACTGTTGACTCACTCACACTCAAAATGTCATGAGTACTTATGAGTAGCGAAAAAGCGATCAATTGCTGATCTTTGATACATACAGAATTGGCCATTACAACACTTTAGTCAGGATTACAACCTAGCTTCACACACCACCTCTTATGTTGCATGTATTAATTTTATCCATAATTTGCGGTACCCACAGTTTAAAGTCAACTCCAAACGATAGATTTTTCAGAAACTTTTCATGACAATTTTTTATTTACGCTCAGAGTTATTTGCCAGAAATCTGCTGAGAGCCAGTCGCCGAAGAAATATTCTTTCATATTTTCGATTTGTTGGAGATGTCTGACCTGGAGTTTGAACCATGGCCTTATGTCTAATAAGCCAACACAATAGACTACGACGACGTCAAATGTGATCGATGTTATGCGTTATTTTAGGTCTGATGGCCGCTCTGGTTTCGCATACACGTGCGACTTAAGAAAATTCCATGAGAAATATTGTAATGGAGTCAAATTGCATACACTCGTTAGCTAGTGCACACCACATCCACGTCGAATAACCATACCATAAAATCGATTGTTCGGAATATCCAATACGGCATGAGCTGTGTAACATTTAGCGTCGTCCTGTTGAAATCGCATGTCGTTGGCGCTTGGTTCTATAAAGTTAATTCCCTTCTTTATGCCTGGTATACATCAGATATTTCCTTCTGAGATGTATTCATGCCTTCCAGGTTTCAGAATGTGTTCTGATCATTAATTCTCTTCGTTACAGGGCCTATGTGTTGTGTTCGAGATGATCACCCTTCTGAACAAGTGCACTTTGAGTCTACGGGGCCTTATCAGAAGACTAAGTTCCAGCCACAAGCCACAGGTTGTTCTTGTCTATTTGCTTCTCTCTATCTTCACTTTCGTTAAATATAGAAAGGCTTTGGCCCCATTATCCAGATTATCCAATGCAGGCCAAAAAAAGTGGGTATATGCTCCCCATTGATAGGGATGGGCTGCCTAAAGTTGTTCTCAAATTAACTTGAACCACTGAAGCCTTCAGTCCAAAATCCATCCATGATTTTTAATCTCATGTGGATTAGCACAGTCCAAAATTGGAAAATTTTGTTTATTCATTCTTCATCGATTTTTCAATAAAAATTTGGGTCAATTGTCAACTGCGCTAGTGCCGAATTAGCGAACCACATAGTTATCTGTCATCGTTTTTATTCAATTTCTTCAGGGTCAGTTGAATTTTATACAGATGCAGGCCCAAGTCCCAATATCAAATTGCCTAAGTTGGCGTGATTTTATGAGCGAAACTAACTGCCTTAGATTTTCGTTCTGCACACACACCGGCAATGTTTTTGGAATATCTTGAATTTCGGTGAGTGCATTTGTCAATGCTTTACTAAATTTGTGTACTGAAATTTTTGAAGAATTCACATAGTCGGGTTGGGTGATTATAGTGATAGAAAAGCACGAAGCACGCGTTGTCCGAATAGAATAAAAATTTTGAGCAAAAAAAAAACTTAATTACTTGCACGTGTTATTAAATACCGTGTATCTGTCCATGATAATGAGATTGAATAAAGGAGAACTATTTTGAAATCCCACTTACTTACCTACTTGGCTTGAGAGAAATCTTTTCCTCTCTGTATGTCGGGTTTTGTTGCGTATATCTCTCCAAACGTCTTTTCAATAAACTTCTGTGAACCTTCATTCTCTGAAGTCGCCATAGTCAAGCAGGTATTGTGTTGACTTATTACACGTAAGGCAGCGGTACAAACCACAGGTCAGACATCTCCGACAGAACGAAATATGAAATAATATTTCTTTGGCGACTTTCTCGCAGCAAATTTCTGGCAAAAACTCTGGGAGTAGATAAAATCTGCATGAAAAGTTTCTCAAAAATCTGTCGTTCGGAATTTGACAGATGTATCTTCAATAAGATGGCAGTATATCAACTGCCAAAGTTCGGAAATCACTGGTATATAAATTTCTTGGGTCTATATATTCTGCGGGTGAATAAACTTGTAATGAAAAGTTCGTCAAAAAAAACTGTCTTTCGAAGTAGACTTTGAAGTGTAAGTCCCGCTACTCATGTATAAAAATTAATCCACACAACATAAGTGGTGTGAGAAACTAGGTCGTAATCCTCACTGAATGTTTGTAATGACCAATTACGTATGTATTTTGACAGATGTAGTTTCCTTAAAATGACTGTCATTAGTTGTAAAAATTCGGAAGTCCCTGTTGGAGAACCCTATATAAAAACCAAATAAAAAATAGAATGTAATTTAAAAATTAAAGGCTTTTGTTTCCATTTCATTACCCTTTTAGAAATCTTTTCAAATCTTTTTTTTGCTTCTTGCTATTGAAACCACACTTAGTTTTTCTTTCAGTGCAGAATTTCATCATTAAATTTCGCCTTTTTTGTTTAAATGTTTAACACATAATTAATTTTCTGTGTTTTATAATATAATTTAATATAATTTATATAAACGTTGTTGTAATTATTTATCCTCTCTATAATTTATATTCCTTTTGTTTTTGTTTTTATTTTTTTTTGGTCTCTAAAGACATTTTCTATTATGTGCGTAAATATCTGATTTTGTTTTTTAATGGTTAATTAGTGGTTTTCTGTATTAAATTCAATCGAAAGGTTAAATTAATTAATTGGCGAGTAGAATATGAATGAAAGAAACAAAAAAAAAAAATAACAACAAAATAAAACCACTTATTTATTAGTATTGAAATAATTAAGCAATTTCATGGAAATTAGTTTTAGCAATAGGAATTTAATTTAGTTTGAAAATGTTTTTAATTAAAATGTAAAAAAAAAATATATATTTTAAATATTTTATCTAAGCCTAAAAATATGCAACATATTTGTTAGATTGTGACAGAGCATTAATTAAAAAATATTTCATGATTAGTGGTAAATGAGAAAAAAGGATAACAAAATAACTGATTAATAATACTACTTCTACATTAAATATGCTTCATATGCTTAAATCGCCGTAGCCTAGTAGGTAGTGTGTTGGCTTATTAGACGTAAAGCCAGGGTTCGAGCCCCAGGCCAGACATCAAAACAAAATACAAAAAGTATTTCTTCAGCGACTTTCTCTCAGCAGATTTCTGGCAAAAACTCTGAGAGAAAATAAAATTGCCACGAAAAGTTTCTCAAAAATCTGTCGCTCGGAGGCGACTTTAAACTGTAGGGCCCGCCACTCATGCATAAAAGTAACACATACAACATAAGTGGTGTGAGAAACTAGGTCGTAATCCTGACTTAAGGGCTGTAATGACCAATTATGTATGTAACAATCACTGTAACTATTCCATCATTAAGTATCAAATTACAATTAAAATCGCTGGAGGTAATTTTCATTTTCCACAATAAAACTAAAAAGCTTTTGAATTCTGTTGCTAAAAAACTTTAATTTGAGATGAAAAGAAACATAAGCATCATTATTTAAATATATTTTCTTTATTTTCTTACCTTTTAGGCGAACAAAAAATTAAATTTTTAAAAATCTTAAAAAAGGATATATGGGCTGCACTGAAAGTATGATAGCTAATCCCAAACTAATTATACAGTATTATTTCTTACATAAAACTACAAATTGTATGATAAAAGTTTTATGAAAATGGTTAAAATTTTCTAAAAAAAAATTAAGATAAATATATATTTTTTAGAAAAAAATCCCTTTCATTCGAATTTCAAAAAAAAGGCTTTAAGCATGATTATTAAAGACTGCAAGACTTTCAGCTCATTTTCCGAAAAGGCGTAATAGGTGTAAATATATCATTATCAAAGCGAATGATTCTGTTATCTCATACGTACGTAGTTGTCCGACAAATTATCATATGTAATAAAACATGGGACGAAACACATTCTTCTAATGTTTGTCTGTCACGTGTGATAAATATGAGAAGAGCAGTAAGAAACTGCTAGATTTTTTCATCCCAAACTACTAAAGGCAGTTTGTTCTGTTCCAAGTAGTATCATCTATGGCGATAAACATTCTGTTGTCATGTTTGTTGCTGCCAATACCTTCTCTAGTTCACAAGATGAGCTTCTATTTTCTTCTTCTTCGAAGTCTTTAGCAGCAGGAATATTATATAAAGGGTCCGCCAAATAACTTTTTTCTTTGAAAATGCTTTAAAAAAAACTACTGAATATTTTCTCAAATTTCTTTTTTTATTTGAAAGTACAATCCTTCCGGTTAATAATAGAAAATAATTTCATTCAAATGGCTGCCTCCGCTGGCCATGCAGTAGCCTACACCAGAAGATGCCGATTTTGGAAAAAAAATCATCTTTGCAGATGAAGCTCATTTTGATCTTGGCGGGTATGTAAACAAGAAAAATTGTCGCATTTGGGGCACAGAAAACTCGCACGCATACATTGAAAAGCCGACGCCCCCAAAACGAGTCACTGTTTGGTGCGGATCTTGGTCCAGAGGCATAATTGGGCCATTTTTCTTCGAAAATGAGCAAGGAGTGGCCGTCACAGTCAATGGCGATCATTATCGGGCCATGTTGAACGAAAATTGAATTGAAAAATTTAAGAGGAGGATATTGGCAACATTTGGTTTCAACAGAACGGCGCTACGTGCTCTGTTTTTAAAGATCGCATTATCAGCCGCAGATTTGATGTCGTTTGGCCACCTCGGAGCTGCGATTTGACACCGTTGGACTATTATTTGTGGGGTGCCGTCAAAGATAAGTGTTACGCCGACAAGCCAGAGACAATTGACGCTTTAAAGGACAATATTCGTGAAGCCATTGGTAAAATACAGCTGCACACAATCGATAATGTGCTTAAAAATTGGACCGATCGTGTAGGCTACTGCATGGCCAGCCGAGGCAGCCATTTGAATGAAATTATTTTCCATTATTAACCGGAAGGATTGTACTTTCAAATAAAAAAAGAAAATTGAGAAAATATTCAGAAGTTTTTTTTTAAAGCATTATCAAAAATAAAAGTTATTTGGCGGACCCTTTACATAATTAATGTATAATCGGTCATTACAACCTTTCGTTATAAATTGAAAATATCTGTACTGAGATTTGAACATTGGTCTGACGTCTAATAAGGTAACACGCTACATACTAGACTACGACTACTTCAATCAATATTTAGAACTTATCAGAAATAGAAAATTCAATCTTTTCACTTTCGTCCCAGACTTACATAACTTTCAAATCCTTCTCAAATACCATAAATAATGTATTATTTACGATAAAACTTCACAAAATCTTTGAAATCTTAAAAAAAATACATTCACGACACCAAAAAATCTTTAGGAAAGTCGTATATATCAAAAATGATACATAAGCCAGAATTGTGAAATTTGAATTTTCTTTTTTCATTTGGTTTAAAATGATGGCGATAACAATACTAACGAATTATAAAAATATCAGGCATCTAATTTTATCTGAATTAAAGTTATATCGTCTAAAAAATCGAAATGTATCATTTTTGATACAAAGCTCGATCTACGGTTAAGATAAGTTTTCGAAATTTAAATTCTTGCATTAATTGTATTATTTTTAAATAATTTCGATTAAAAATTTTCTACAAAGTCTGGAGATATTTTTTTGTTTGTGATTTTTTGTTGCATGACTTAATTAATTTCCAAATAGAAAACCATTAAAAATAACATATGGCTGCTTAAAAAAACTACAGAATAATATAAAAATTTTATAAAATTGAATTAAAAAACAAACGAAAAAAAGAAACATACACAAGACTAATGTATTAAATGTGGTCGGTCATGTATTTTTATATTTCCATTCTAGTTCTACACTTTCTTTGTTGTCTTTGGATGCACACTATCCAGTGTGACCATTAAACAAACATACCAAGATTTATATTTAGCATAAAACCACATTTGGTATGTTGTAGCTTTAGGAAAAATTACTTTGAATTTTTAACTAAAAAAACAAAAAAAAAATACGAAAACGAACGAAGGACTTACAGAAAGAAGCAACCAAAAAAATAGTGTTTTTCCATAGTTTGCTTTCAGTCGTAAAGCATACATTTTGGCTGTTACATCTAGGGAGAGATACAACACTGTGATCTTTATTTTTTACTTTGTTGACTGGCTATGTGTGTAGTTGTTTCCTGTCTCTCTGACTCTCTCTCTCTCTTACACTCTATGTTACTTTCTATCTTTATACTTTATAACCATATGTAGTATATTTTCAGGGGTTTTATAAATAAATTATATTTGCCAGCTAAAGGTCAAATAGCTGAAAAATACAACATGTTTGTGTCCTTTTATGGAACACAATTGTATGTATTGGGAGTTGTTATAGGAGAGAGAGGGGGTGTCTTAGTAGTGGCTACGAAATAATAACATAAAAAAAGACAGAAGATTAATTGAAAAATTTTTACAATTTTTACAAGTCATTTCTGTTCGGTTTTCGTAGCTACACTGTATAAAATAAATAAAAAACAGAAATAAATAAAATAAAATAAAATAATTTAAATAAATTGATTGCATGGTTTGTGTGGCCAATAGTTGTACTGACCGTCCTCAACATTTTACAGTTTGGTAGTACAAAAGTTTGGGTCACTGGTATGATGGAAATTATTTTTCAAGAAGACTATTTTGCATTTTACTACTCTTCTGTATTTTGAAATTTATTGTTTTCGGTAGAAATTGTAATATTTTTGCATTTTATCAAAAGCAATTTAATTTGCAAGAATCATCGCTGTAGGTTCAGTGTCCCATCCTGGATGACATGGCTTCCTCTGTTTGGTCTTTCCAAAGCAAAAAAGGTCCTCCTCTTCGCCGATTTCTGCAGATCCCCGCATGAAATACCTGCTCGCCGGAGCATCCTCCTCCTGGATGTTAATACGTCCGTGTCGTTGGATCGGATGCGGAAATCATTGCCAACTCGCACGAATATTCTCACGGCTTCTGCATCAGTGCTTAATAGTCCCCATGCCTTTAAGCGATAAGGAAGCATGGGCTGAATGAGTGTCTTGTAGAGTATAAGTCTTGTAGAGTATTGTCGTACGAGAAAAGTCTCTGCTACTCAATCTTAAAAACAATTTAATTCCTTTGATGTTTCTTTGTTACATACATAGTTGGTCTTCACAAACCTTCAGTCAGGATTGGGACTAGCCTCTCACACCACTTACGTTGTGTGTGTGTAAATTTTATACATGAATGGTTGGACATACAGTTTAAAGTCGTCTCTGAACGACAGATTTTTTTGAGAAACTTTTCATGACAATTTTATTTACTCTCAGAGAGGTTTTGCCAGAAATCTGTTGAGAGGAAGTCGCCGAAGAAATATTTTTTTGGAGATGGCTGTCTGGGGTTTGAACCTTGGCCTCACGCCTAAAAATCGAATATGGTACCTACTAGACTACGGCCACTTCTTATTATTTTATATGATTAGTCAAGTTTTTTCGAGTTAAAAGCTTAATAAAAAAAACTCATTGTTTACTTTAGTTTTTCCAGTAGACTTGTGTAAGGAAGTTAGCGAATGAATTTTTTTGCATTAACTGGGCCTAATACACTAACTACTACACTACGACGAAATAGCCGTATTTGGACTGTGACCATTTAATGCAAAAAAGAAATCCTACTAACCAATATTTCTAATTCTATTCCTTTCAAAATTAAGAAAGAAGAAAACCGCAAAATGGCGCCTTAACATCTGCAGAAAATTATTTAGAAGGTTCGCCTAAAAGCACACAAAAAAATATCAAAACTAACTAACAATTGTTTTGTCTTTTCGAAATAATCAGTTTGATTCTTAATTAAGAAAATTGCATTTAAAAAGTGTTCTTCCGATATCCCTCCCATCTTACTTCGTATGCACCTACCACCTGTCACCTGCCATTGTATGTGACATAAACCCATCGTAGTATTATTTTGTCGAAAACAAAAAAAACCAGCATCAACAACACCGCCACCATCAAAAATATCGAACCATAAATAAATCGAAATATTGCAAAAATGTTAAACTATAACTTCCTTTACAACAATAACAACTAAAACATCGAACAACAACAAACCGGGGAGAATAAAACGATGCACAAAAACTGAAATTCAACATGTTGAGTGTCATGTTTTTTTTGTTCTTCTCATTGCATTGTAGCATATTTTAAGGCTGGCCATGCAAAAACATACACCAAAAAGTGTTGAACAAAAATATAAACGAATCCCGGTAGTTCGAAAAAAAGAGCGCAAATAAAACGTAAAAAAAAGTTTTAAATTTCCAGAAAAAAATCGGAATATTTTACCACCACCATACATTGTTACAGGCATGCAAAAACATATACATGTATACCATGTATACATAAACATATGCATATTTATGGGCCAATATGGAGTTCAGAGAGAGAGAGGCCACAAAAACAGGCAAAATAATTACAACAAATAAATAAACGGAAATAAATTTAATAGCAGAGAAGTGTTAGACTATATTATGAGGTATAGCTGTGGTGGAGTACGTCACATACGAGGAGCGAATTATTTCTATCGTCAGTATGAAGGAGTTAAAGTGTCATCTTGACTAAAGGATTGTCAGTGCAAATAATAAGTACATGCAATTACTAGACCGCTAATCAATGAAACTCCATCACGTTGGAGAAGATTCTAGTTCTCAGAGAGTGTTCTAAAGCAGACAAATGAACCAAAGGTTGGATAAGATTGGTTTAGGAAAATAATCTCAACAGAATACTGGTATTATGTGTTATCAAATGCAAGTCTCAATAGAATCAAACCTAACAGAGACTATAAAAGACAGAGTTTGCAAAGTACATACAAAAAAATTAATATACGATCAACCAGTTCTATAAAACTGGCGCACTAACCTCTCCTCCGACCTGAACAATGATTTTTTTTTTGAGGTGTCTGAGCTAACATTTGAGCCACGGACTCTCATTTACTAATCTAACACACTATCTACTAGATTACATGCAGACATACATAATTAGTCATTGCAACCCTTCTGTAAAAATTACGACCTAACTTCTCACAGCACTTATGTTAAGTGTGTTAATTTTTCCATAAGTGACGGGATCTACAGTTTTTGGAGAAACTTTTCATGGTAATTTTATTTACTCTCAGAGTTATTTGCCAAAAAACTGCTTAGAGGCAGTCGCCGTAAAAATATTTTTTCATATTCCGTTTAGTTGGAGATGTCTGACCTGGGCTTTGAACCTACTACACTTCGGCAACTTTTACTAGACCACGTAAGGAAAATTAGATAGCGATGGTTAAAGCTAGAAATCTTACAACTAGTTTAGCAAGTCTGTTAACAACCATTTTGTCTTCAAAGTCGGAATGTCCCTATTCCCAGCGACTTAAGGGCTTACCAATTCATTTTGGAGAAGATAGGAATTCCTTAAAAACTATGGTTATTGTGTAGTTGCGCTCCGTATCCTTTATAGCAGCCGAACTGGATCTTTATTCCATTTACTCGGTAACACCTTTGTGCGTTTATGGCTTCATAAATGTCGGATAGTTGAGATAGAGTGTGTTCAGCCGCAAGAAACCTGTAAAGAAGTAAAGCAAGGAGTTAACATGTGATCTACTAGTTCCTGTCCCAGTAGAAAGCAGAGACTTTAGCCACTTTTTCTATAATCTAAAATCAGCAAAACTGTCAGGCTGCGACTATCGCATCTCGAACGTGCCACTAAGGTTTCATCAGACGCTCGAGGTGATTCAAACCCGCCACTAACGGTGGTAAGGGAGCTTACCTCACACTGGTTAACACAATGGGCCATATGGCCACCGAATGTACTTCCCTGTGAACGGGCAAGCTACCCACTAACCTGACCTAGTTTACAGTTTCTTTATAGCCCCATAGAAATACCATGAAAGATAAAAAAATAACAATAACAACTGAATAGTAAGATTCTAAAAATAAATTAAGTATAGATGGAGTGAAGTGTAACGTTTCCAGGCAGTTGAAGCAAAATCCACGTTTCATTTACAATATAAATATTTAAAAAGTTTAAGATTTCATCGCAACTTCTGCATTGAATGTAGTATGAAGCTTCTTTATAAGTAGGTTACATAGTAGGGGCGCTAGTATTACTTCCTCTGGAGTTTCAAGGCCATGGTTTTCATCCAATAAGCCCATGCTTCGCCTATAAATTCGTAGTCGAGAAAGTAAGCAAAATACAGAATTGTAACGTGGGTAGATGTCATTCCAAATGTTGCATACTTTTAGGCGTGGTAATCTAATTTCGAATAAATTTGAAACTGATTTTTATTTATATTTCTAACAATTTTGTAGAATTTTGGATTTTTAAATTATTTGCCGCCAGCCAGTATTTTTCTATTCGAGGTAGAAGAAAAATTAAGTCAGGAGCCTAAAGCCATGGTATTATTGGTTTGCATTTACCAAATCTAAAATCAACGCTCAATTTAAAGAGGTGAAAGATTTATCGTCTAAAAATGTTTTGGATTTTTTTAAAATTTTAGTACCCAAAGCTATTTTTACTACCACTCTATTTCCTATTGCCCCTCCCCAATGTAGGGTACCATGTCAAATACGTACAATCATATGTAAAAAAAATAAAAAAAAAATAAAGATACACATACTATACTGATTGCATTTTGCATGATATAAACTCGTATAATAAAAAAAAAAAAAAAAAAAAAAAAAAAAAAAAAAAAAAACAGCACAAAAGTTTTGCATAAAATACAGGCGAAAAAAGAAAACAAAAATTGTAGTATAATTTTTGGCGTTTGCTTAATAAAAGACTACGAAAAAAATCTAAAAATAAAGAGAACAAAATCTGAATAAACCAAACAAACACAGATTCATACAAATAAAGCTCGTGTTTAACAACGCGTATAATAATTTTTATTACAGCTGCAATTGTTGCATGTTGCAAGCAAAAGAGGAAAGAAAATACAACGAAATAAAACTAAAAAAGGTAAATAAATAAATGTTGTTAAAACAACAACAACAGCAGCAAAAATAAATACAAAAACACTAACAGCATATACTTGAATTGCTTTTTACTTGTGTATACCTTTTAACACGGCAATACATAAACATTTAACAATGGGTGCTTGTCTCAACTATTATCATTAAAACTAATTCCATATTTTATTCTACCCGGAAAGAAAAAAAGGGGTTAGAAACGGAACGCAGTGCATTATACAGACACCCAGTAACTACTTTTTTTTACTGAAATAAAACAAATCGAATTTTATTTAAAGTTTTTGAAAGAAAAACAAAAGTATAAACGAACCACAAAATTACTGAGAGGACTTCAAATGATAAAAAATAGCCAAGCAGTTAATAATTAAGAAAAATCTACATTCTATTTGGGCTGTCGCTGTCCTTTAGCAGAAAACATAGCTGATTTGAAAGCAAAGTCCATAAACAATCTTCAATGCTGAACATCATTTGTATCCTGCTCCAGACTTGAAAGCCGATTCTTAGATATACAACCCTTATTGGACAACCCTTTAGTAAGGATTACAACCTAGCTTCTCACACCACTTATGTTGTTAATTTAATGCATGAGGGCCGGGACCTACAGTTTAAAGTCGACATCGAAGACAGATTTTTGACAAACTTTTCGTGACAATTTTATTTGCACTCAGAGTTTTTGCCAGAAACCTGCTGAGAAGAAGTCGCCGTAGAAATATTGTTCATATTTCGTTTTGCTGGAGATGCGTCTGATCTGGGGTTTGAACCGTGGCCTAACGTCTAAGAGGCCAACACACTACCTATTTTACTACGGCAACCTTACTATTATTAGTTTTATTATTTCAGAATATTTATGTTCTTAAACCAAGACTTTATTGAATTAGATTCAGTTGACTGCCTCTTTAAGTATCTCTTGAGTGAGGTTCAGGTTCACGTCGGAGCTCACTTAAGCACGCATAGCGGCCCGTTGTGATGCCACGGGTGAACGCAGTCGCTGTACTGACCAAGTTCCATCATAGTCAGAGAAGAGGAAGAAATTGGTTAGCGCATGGGTTGCACTCTTGAGCGAGGAAAAGTTGCTGCTCCTGCCTCCAAGGTCTGATTGACTCCATGTGATATTTACACCAAGCGATGTGCAATGTGTTATGAGTCTGAGAGACACGGACTGCGAGACAAAGCGTTGAATAAATTGCTTCGGCATTACGAAAAGTTTCCTTTCAATAGGGGGAAAAAACTTCTTGATGAAACCACAAAGGACGCGGTCTGCGAGGTGATTTTTCTGCCTAAATTGGAAGTTCTTATTTCGTGGATATGCCCATCTTCTCGAATGTATCAAAACTGAACTGTATTGAAACTGAAAACTGGGTTTTGGATTTGTTGTAAGGCTCTCGGTCATTTTATATTGAAAGATAACTTTGCACTCTTTCAAGTAAACGTATTTCCGCTATACTTGGTCTATTCCCTTCGAATTCGGGTTCTTAAGAGATCTTCATTGAACGTCAGATAGCAAAAAGGCCTATTTTGAAGATGTGGTGTAAGTGATTGTAAGAACATCACAAGAGCTCTTAAAGCATATCGAATCTCTCGCCGTTGGCTGCTGCGGAATATTGGTATACATTGGAACGATATAGCAGCTGCTTTTGCTAGATTGGATTCACATTTTATGAGCGAGTTTGTGATTGGTGTCAATCTACTATGGACTTTACTGCGATGGGTCAGGGATAAGTAACAGAAATGTTGGGGAATATATTGTGATGTTGGGTGTCCAGAAACCCTTTGCCTTCTATCGACGATAGTAGATCGGACGTGCTGGGGACAGATAAATCCAGAGTAGGACTGGTGACTGGGTTTCTCAAATGGCAAAGTATTATTAGATTGTTAGAAAGGATATGACATGTTTATCATCCGGACTATTGAAGGGTAAGTTGTGATAAGTAGAAGTTTGAGGCTACGGAAATTAAGATCGGCAACGTTCCGGTACTTGGCATTTAAGGACAGAGAGCACTTAATTAAATAGTCAATATTCTAGTTGCCTGCAAATTATAAGGGGTTCTTAAAAAGTGTTATAAAAAATCGCTGTCAGTTGCTCTGTATGCTGAATTTCTAGTCCCCGTCCGTCAACGCCCTGTTAAGGAAACTTGATTTAGAAAAATAAAAACGAGAATATTTTGCTGTACAAAATTGGGTTAAATGCAAATGCTTGACATTAAATTAAATTATAATAAAACAATAACATGACAACAAACGATATGGCAAAAATAAAGCGAATACAAAATATAACAGACTACGTACAGATTTAATAATAGAGTGGAATAAAATATCCACAAAAAAATGAGCAAAAAAATAAAATTAAAAATTCTAAATGTTCATGTGTAGCATAATTTTTAACGAGAACTATTTTGTTAGCCTGGCATTCGCACGTTAAAAAGGCTGAAAAGGCTGGCATTGTGGAGGACATGGTAAAATTTCCAATTATTTTACACACTCTTGCCAATTTAAGTGGCACACGATGATGGTGATGATGGAAAAAATGGTATTTAAACCTGTAATAAAATGATCTGTTGGCCTTTTTTTAATAGCCGGTTCAAATGACATTTTAAAAACATGCTAAAATGTTTTTGAAAAAACCAAAAAAAAATATTAAAATAAATTACAGGTTAAAAGGCAATTATAGAAAAAATATCCTTGGTTTCATATGGATATTTATAAATTTTTTGTTTTTTATTAGCGAAAGGAATTAAATTATCAAAGAATTAAAATCATTGGCAGACAAATTTGATTTATTATTTACGAATTAAGCCACAAAAAAGAACAATCACTTGCTGTCTATACTTTAATGAGGATGTTGACAGCACATTTAGTTACAATTAATTTTAATCGTTCTTAAAATACAATCTCTATTGCATTTGTTATTATTTTTTACTTAAAACTCATAAGACTTTCCTCTTCATTTCTTTACAGGTATGTGGAATTTTTTTTACTGCTAGACATACATAAAACATTTTGAATGCAGGGTAAGTGGTCTTGTCAAATGTATGTTCTTTTATTGAACATCATTATTGTTTTCGAAATTCTAAACTCTAAAACGATCTAAAACAAAAGCTACTCAAATTACTTGAAGTAATTCCTATTATAAATATCAGGGGAACCGGATTTTATACTCCTGTCAGAGAGTTCAAATCCTCAAAATATCTCCTGCCTAGAATATTTAACCACCCAAGCAATGGACAGTTGTCGATAAGACTTTCCGTAGCAGCAAACTACTCCCTATCACAACTTACTCCGCAATAGTCCGGCTGATAACCATGTCAGATCCATTCCAACCGTGAGAAATCCAGTCACCAGTCCTAAGGGGGATTTACCCATCCCAAGCAGCACGCCACGAAGTCGACGTAGTCTAGTAGATAATGTGTTGGCTTATTAGACGTGAGACATATTATTATTGCCTTTCAGGTTTTCCGTGGTTTCAAACTTCTCTTTATCACCACGTACCTTGCAATAGTCCGGCTGAGAAACATGTCAGATCCTTCCCAATCCTGACTAACCTTACTTTACTTTTCCCAGTGAGAAACACAGTTACCAGTCCTATGCGGACGCCATAGTCTAGTAGGTCCCGCCACTCATGTATAAAATTAACACACACAACATAAGTGGTGTAAGAAGCTACGTCGTAATCCTGACCAATTATGTATGTATGTGTGTAAGCATTACAACGGTTCTACCATTGTCAATACAAACCAAAGGTTTTCGGAACACGTAACAACTCGATATATTCCCCAACATTCCTACTACTTCTGCCATATAGATTACCACCAATCACAAGGTCGCCCGTAGAATGTGAATCCAATCTAGCGAAAGCAGTTGCCACATCGTTTCGAGGTATACCAATAATCCCCGAAACGCGAAAGATATTTATTCCATTTGGTCCATAAGCTTTTGTGGAGTCTTTACAATTACGAACCAGTCATGACCAACCTCTTCAAAATAGGAAATATATCCGTACGCCAATTCTCTCAGATGCATTACACAGTGCACATAGTTTTGATGTCATGCATTGTTTGGTAGAAAGAGCAGCAACTCTTCCTTAATCTAGTGATACTTAAAAAGACATTCGACTGAACCTAATGCAATATCTCTTGGAACCTCTTGCCGAAGGTAAAGGGTGTTTTTATAGAGGTATAGAACTTTAAGTTGGCATTACTTTTCAAGATGGCGACCGATTTAACAGCTGTCAAGTGATTATTCTCTTGGCAATTCATCATGAATAGACTCACGCCTGAACAACGCTTGCAAATAGTGCAATTTTATTTCGAAAATAATGGTTCTGTGCGGAAAACGTATCGCGCACTACGTCCATTTTATCGTCGACAAAATCGTCCATCAGAGCAGTTAATTCGATTAACCATGGAACGTTTTCGCACCACGTTTACTCTTATTGATAACTCGCATCCCCAGAGACGCTGTACGGTGCGTACAGAAGAAGCTATTGCTGCTGTAGAGCGTAGTATTGAGTAAGACCCGAATGAGTCCATCCGCCATCGAGCACAGGAATTGGATCTGTGTCCATCCACTTTATGGAAGATTTTGCGGAAGAATCTTGGTTTGCGTGCTTACAAAATCCAACTCGTGCAAGATTTGAAGCCAAACGATCATCAAGTAAGGCGTAGATTCGTCGAATGGGCCCAAAACGAGATTACCGTTGTTCCCGATTTTCATAAGCGAATTTTGTTTAGCGATGAAGCGCACTTCTGGTTGAATGGCTACGTCAACAAACAAAACTGCCGCATTTGGAGTGAAGGTAATCCTCAAGTGTATGTGGAAACACCGTTACATCCAGAAAAACTGACTGTTTGGTGCGTTTTATGGGTTGGTGGAATCATTGGTCCGTACTTTTTCAAAAACGATGGTGGCCCCAGAACGTTACAGTCAATGGTGATCGGTATAGAGCCATGATTACTAACTTTTTCATTCCTGAATTGAATAACCATGATGTCCAGGAGATGTGGTTTCAACAAGACGGCGCAACATGTCACACAGCTCGTGCCACAATAGATTTATTGAAAGACACGTTTGGTGACCGCCTAATTTCACGTTTTGGACCTGTGAATTGGCCTCCAAGATCTTGTGATTTAACACCGCTAGACTACTTTCTGTGGGGCTATGTAAAGTCATTGGTCTATGCGGTAAAGCCACAAACGCTTGACCATTTGGAAGACAACATTCGCCGTATTTTGCCGATATACGGCCACAAATATTGGAAAAAGTCATCGAAAATTGGACGTCCAGATTGGACTACATCCGCGCCAGCCGTGGCGGTCATATGCCAGAAATTATATTTAAAATGTAATGCCACAAGATTATCTTTCGGATAAATAAAATTCATGTCAATCGAATAATCCATCGTTGTTTTATTGCAACTTAAAGTTCTATACCTCTATAAAAAACAGCCTCTGTTGTTAAATTTTTACGATCACAAACATTCTAAATTACTAAAAGTAATGGTAGCAGAGTCGCCGTAGTCTAGTGGGTAGTGTGTTGGCTTATTAGAGGTGATGCAACGATTCAATCCCCAGGTCAGACATCTCCAACGAAACGAGATATGAAAAAAATATTTCTTCGGCGACTTCCTCTCTCAGCATATTTCTGGCAAAAACTCTATGCTTAAATAAAATTGCCACGAAAAGTTTCTCAAAAATCTGTCGTTCGAGGTCGACTTTAAACTGTAGGTCCCGGCACTCATGCATTAAATTAATATATGCAACATAAGTGGTGTAAGAAGCTAGGTCGTAATCCTTACTAAAGTATTGTAATGACCAATTATGTATGTATGTTATGTTAGGTAACGTTACCACACATAAACAAAACACCTTTCCTCTTTGGCCAGGAAACCATTTCAAATAGGCGTACGTGTTTGTTGTTGTACTCAGAGCACTAGTAACATTGGCGTAGATAGCACTGTCTGGGGCGAAGCTAAGCATCCTTAGGAAAGTGGTATAGCTACGCAGATGATTAGTAATAAGTATTGATTTCTGATGCAATCTAGAATCTTGAAATTATAATGAAGTAATGCTAGGAGCATTTTATTCAGGGACCCACAAGTTTTAATAATTGAATATGAATATGTTGCTTAACTTTTGTTGGCCTGCTGGCAGATTTAAAATCAGCATCTTGTTTAAAAGTAATTTAATAAATAATAGTTTTTATTATTTTTAATAAAATTTATTAACTTTTTTGTTGTTGTAGGTTTCTCATTCACTACATACTTTTATACATTATAAAGCATAGCGAAATAGAAAAATTCATTTAAGAAAAAAAAAACAGAAAAATATTTCATACCTTAAAATGTAGTGAGTATAAGTATACTCAGCACATATTAACACTTAAAAAAAAAACAACAACAACAAAATAATAATAATTATAATGATAATAATTTATCGCAGCTAAAAAGTAAATGTCTAGAGTGTAATGTGCGCTTGGTCATGTGTGTAAAGGATAATGGAACATATAATCTGTATTTAATATAGAAGTGTATCCTTTTAATATTTTGCCACACACTGTAATAGTTTAAATTTTTTTTAATTTTTCTTTTTGCAATTAAGTTCAGCTATATACACTCACACATACAGTCATATACACACACAAACGTGGATAGATAGTTTCCATTAAAAATGCCCAGGAGTCATGACACAAACACTGACATCAAACACATGCTTTGTGTGTGTGCATGTGTTTCAAAGAAGAGTTTGCCTTTGTTATACCCGTGTGTGGCATACCTTTTTATAACATAAATACAGTGTAAAACAAAATTAATAGTTCTATGGCAGTCATACAAAACAACAGTATAAAATATTAATGGTGTTGTCTTGCTTTTTGTTGCCACTGTATTCATATATATTTACTGGTTTACAGGCAAAAGTAACGTGTGTATGAAATGAGCGGCAATTTTTTTTCTTATTATTGTTGCTGCTTGTCATTATGACGAAAGTAACGGTCCTGTAATGGTATATGTCGGTTGCATTTACATTACCGTGGATGATTTTTAGACATTAAAGGAAAATGGTTCGAGGATGGTTACGAAATTGAAAGAAAAATTTTTTTAGCATGACACACATTACCCAGTGATCTTCAATTGCTTCCATAGCCTGATTAGAGTAAGAACTTCTAGCATCTGAAAATAGTCATTAACTGGACTGTGTTGCTTCATTTTTGGCAAATGTTTTACTACCAATTCATATATACAAGTTTGTTCACAGAAACTAATGTATTCTGCGAAATTTAATTCACGGACTGCAGTCATCGCAGTCAGTATATTGGTAGCCTCACGTCTGCGTTACGGTTCAAACCCCAGGTCAGATATCTCCAACAGAACAAAATATGAAAATATATTTCTTCGGTGACTTCCTCTCTCAGTAGATTTGTGGCAAAAACCCTTCGAGTAAATAAAATTGCCATGAAAAATTTAACAAAAATCTGTCGTTCGCAGTCGACTGTAAACTGTAGGTCTCGCCACTCATGCATAAAATTAACACACACAATTCAGTCGTAGTCCTGTCTGAAGGGTTGTAATGGCCAATTATGTATGTCTGTGATTCTGCACATCCCAACTGGAACAGTGTTTTTATCTTCTTCACAGAACACTAGATAAAATCTTTTCCAGGAAAAATAAAGGAAAATTTGTTTTAGCAAAATACACGCGAAATTGCTTGAGCCCGTGTAACATTCTAATTGGTTTTCCGGCGAAATTCATAAAGCTGATGATGATATTTTCAGGATTTTACAAAAAAAAGCATTCTACCTCAGATTTATTCATAAAAAGCAGAAGGATTCCATGGAAATCTTGGCAATGGAGCTCAAGCGTTATGCACTTCAGGTTTACCACGATGGTCAGCCAAAGCAAATCGGAAGACCAAATACATCTAAAAACTGATGCAGAGACTAGCGTGTATTGATATATTCGGCGCAATGAAATCATGTCTTACAGCACTGGGAGCATTGTTGTATTTAAGCCTTTTGCAAATGCTTTGGAGGCTATGGTTAGGATAAGTTGAGACCATGCAAGATTCATCTTAATGATCGAATGAAAACTTTCTCTAGATAGAAGCGTTAGACTCAATGATTTTGGGAAATGTTTCACAACAAGATTACAATGTAGTACTCCATTCTGTAGTATATGTTTCAGAGTAAAATATTGCGAGCTTGTGGGAAACTCGGGGATATTTTCTAAGCACAAACCTATGCCATATGAATGTGCAGTCCATTCAACTTGGACCAAAAGCACAAAAGACGAAGCAGGCCTTCAACCGAACAATCGGCTTTTATCCGATTAACTCGAAAATAGTACGGAACTGTCTGGGAAAACTGAAAAAGCTAGTCTGTTAAAATAGTATTGCGCTTTGTTGGTTCCCAAGTATTGTGAGAGGAGCAGATTTTCAATGCTTTTGATGGAGCCAAGACCCTTCTGTGTAGTAGGATTGAGTGTTTAGAAGGCTATACTTAATGAAACGGAAAGGTAAAGAGAGGCAAAGACTGTTCTCAAATCAAGTAAGTTTGCAGCGATCAAAACTTTTGTTTATAAATTGCAATAAGAGGAGTGTCTGAGTTAAGCATCAGAATATCCTTGGAATAATCTTAGTATGGTAGCCTATCTTTTGATCGGGCACTGTAACTCATAGTACACTTTTGTAGAATGAGGATCGTATCTCACAACATGGTGATTCTGTGGCGATATGGATGAACGACGGTACACATTCTTGCAACCAGAAGGTTCCATAACAGGTAGGAAGTGAAAAAATTTATTGGAACCATCTGCCTTGGATAAGAATATCGGAATCAAATACCGGTGAAAGAGTAGTATGCCAAAATTAATACAGTGAGACGTGTTAAGCAGCAGAGAATACCTTTGTTAGGACATGTTATTGAATGTAATGCCAGATAAATTCGCAAACACTGGTAAACAAGCCTAGGATGGGTAGATGTGTTAGTGGAGATCCTATCAACGTTTGTAGAATATATTTACAAGACCAAAGAGAGTGAAATTCTATCTTATTACTCGCCGTTGATTATTTTTTCTTCAATAATCATCCTGCACTTTGCTTGCCGTTGGAAGAACTGTCTCATATTTTCTGTTCACTGCTTAGATTATTATCTGGGGAAAGAAAAGGTATGAATCAATGATTAGCTAAGTTATGCACCACTACAGCACAAACTCGGAGGGCGTTGTTCCTAGGCAACAATTGATGGGAGTCCTGCTTAACTGGGACAACAAAAAGATCAATGAAACAGAAACAAGGCAGCATAACAACCAATCTATACTGATGGCAACAACCTTTGCATACGAAAAGGAACGTGTATTCTTACATGCATACATACGAATTGGTCATTACAACCCTTTAGTCAGGATTACAACTGAGCTTCTCACACCGCTTATGAGTGTTTGAGAAACTTTTGTTGACACGAACTTCATATTTTATTGAATTGAGATCTTTTCACCGTCGCATAAAGGCCATGTTGGCCAATTTCAATACCACCCTCGTTGCACATCCCCATGTTCTTTTACTCCAACCTTTACTTGTGTTTACAAAAGCGGGCTGGAAAAAAAGAAAAAACAGAGAGGAGAGATGATTCTATGACTGTTGCTGCTGCTGCTGCAATTTTCTTGTGTTATTTATGATGGCTGCTATTCGTTGAAATGCTCTGGGTTTTGTTATATTGTCTGCTTTTGTTTTGTTTCCGTTTCCTGTTATATTTGTTTATTGTTTTTGTTTAATTTCAACATCATATCACATCACATGCATATATGTTATGTTCTCTCAAACCCACCCCCTTAAGCTATAACTCTTCCTGCCACATTTTTCACTTATTATATTTGTTGTTGTTGTGTTAAATATCAAGGTAAAACCCTTTGCCTTACTAGCAAAGTATAAATGCATGCTGTAACTGTTAGTAACTCCCTCAATGTTGCTGTTGTCTGTGTCTGTGTCATGGGTGCATGTCTGAAATAAAAAAAAATCCTGGAGAAAAATTGTTTTAATGTCAACAACATTAAAATGTGTATTTAGTTTGTGTTGCTTACATTATATTTTTGGCAAAATTAATTGCGAGGGGTTGCAACATATTTTTCAGTTCATATTATTACTCTGGAGATTTTCCTGCTAACGTTTCAGCTTCCATACTCGTTTCTGTCATAGAAGTTTCACTGAGCTTTTGACTGACTTCATTCTTTCTGTCAAGTCCTCTTTTGAGTGAAATTAAATGTATACGTTGCCTGTGAGTACCTGCTTTACGTAACCATAAAGCTAAGAAGTGAAGTTATTTCGAGTGCATAATTATTGTACCTGAAAATGCTTGTGCACATAGTAATTAATGTGTTGAATGCATAAATATTTCCTTAAATTAAACTGTCATTTAAAAGAGGTGAACGTCAGAGTTAAACTCATTTTTGAATAGACTGTGTTTTGTGTAGGATTTAAAATTTTAGGTTCATAATGTTAAATAAAAAATTTAAATTTGTGTGTGTGTTTTAAAAGCTTTACGCTTCCAAATGCCGTGTACAGATAAGTTCATTCGGTGGTCATTTGTGGGCGCATTGTGTTGGCCAGTGTGAGGGGCACAAGCAGTGTATCTTACAGGGTGCTTTGAAAGTACTTGGACTTTCAGGCTTCTTTTCACAGTTAATTCGGCAATTCTGCTCGGCCTCTGAAGACAAGTTTTCGATAGAAAACCTGTTTCCTACACATTGTTTTCTTATGATCCGTTAGTGTTGTGTTTGAATCAACCCGAACTGTAGATGAAACCGGCCAGTAATCTTAGTGGCAGATTAGCCACCATGCCTAGATCTGCAAACGTTCTATCACCCAAAAACCAATGACATATGTTCTAAAGTGCAGTGAAGTTTTCTGAAGTAAACGTGAGTTTAATTTCACTTCAAGTCGGCCTCTACCTTCCAGCATTCTACGTGATGCGTCATTGTTTGCAAATTTCATTAACTGATTTACATAGTTCGTGTCCTATCCATCCGCCCTCTCACGAGTTTCCATAGCCATAAGTTTCATAGTCGACTCCGAACGACAGATTTATGAGAAACTTTTTCATGGCAATTTTATTTACTCTCAGAGTTTTTGCCAGAAATCTGCTGAGAGGAAGTCGCCGAAGAAATACTTTTTGTATTTTGTTTTGACGTCTGGCCCGGGGCTTGAACCCTGGCCTTACGTCTAATAAGCCAACACACTACCTACTAAACTACGGCAACTTCTCCTGAACGAGAAGACTCGACTCGATTTCTCATTGTTTGCAAATTTCATTGACAGGTTCATGTCCTATTCATCTCCACTTCGTCTTACGTATTTCGATAGGCATAGGTTTCATACAAACATACATAATCTGGTTATTTCAATCCTTTAGTCAGAATTACGACCTAGCTTCTTACGCCTTTTATGTTGTATGAGCTAATTTTATAGATGAGTTGCAGAACCTACAGTTTAAAGTCGACTCCGAGCGGCAGTTTTTTGAGAAACATTTAATGGCAATTTTATTTACTCTCAGAGTTTTTGCCAGAAATCTGCTGAGAATAAGTCGCCGAAGAAATATTTTTCATATTGCGTTTAGTTCTAGATGTCTGGCCTGGGGTTTGAAACGTGGCTTCACGTCTAACAAGCAAACACAATACCTACGATATTACGACAGCTTCAATTTCATACTGTTCTTATCTCCACTATATACGAAACTAATGACATAGGCCTGCTGCTTATTATTGGTTTTAATAGCCTTGATTCAGATTTCTGAAGAGATTCTGATTGGTTTAGATAGTCAAATCTTACGTAGGCCAACAAAAGCGGCTTTATTTACTTACTTGAATAGATTTACAACTCTTAAGTCAAGATTACAGCTAGCTCCACACATCACCCATGTTGAGTATGTAAATTTCATCCATGAGCGGTAAATCTGCAGTTTAACGTTGATTCCGAACGACAGGTTTGGGAAACTTATAAGGCAATTTAAGACTGCTGAGAGAAAGTTGTTGAAAGAAATATTTCTTTATATTTGGTTATATGCGAGATATCTGAGCTGGCACTTGAACCCTAGTTATTCGTCCAATAAGCCACAGAAAGTGGAATGGAAAATCCCTCATTTTACAAGATTTCCTAGATTCCGTAAAAATTTCTCATTTTGCCAGATTTCCTGGTCCTATTGAGGGGTGCATTGCTGAGGATTTGGAAAAGCTGGTCAAAGTCTTTATATCAGCAGATTTCTGCTGTAAGGAATTTACTATTCTCTGCCTTTATGAGGAGATTGCTCTCCTTCTGTGGGGACAGAACAGAAAAAAGAACAATTCTTCCATCTTTCATGCCTACTTACATGCATACATACATAATTAGTCATTACAATCCTCAGGATCACGACTTAGCTTCTCACACCACTTATGTTGAGATTGCTGGTATCATAGTTTAGCGAGTCATGTTGCATATAGCATTATTTTGTTGAAACGACATCTTATCGAAACAAGAACGATATTGACTATTGTGGTGCTTTCCGACAAACCGCTATCTTACAGGGTGCTTTGAAAGCACTTTGACTTACAGGCTGCTTTCCATGGTTAATTCGACAATTCTGCTCGGCCTCTGAAGACAAGTTTTCGATAGAAAACCTGTTTCCTACACATCATTAATTTTGTTAATAAATTTTTATGATTTTTTCATGCTTGTTAGTCTAATTATATTGAAACGATAAACCTTGCTGAGCATTTTGCATTATCTAATGTCACGAAGTTTGTTTTTTACTGAAGAATTTCTTAACGAATAACCAAATCACAAAAAACTGCTTGCTTTTTAATCGAAAACATATGCATATTGATTATATTTTGTGATTATTTTAGAATAAAAAATTGTTGCCTACGGTTAGGCTTTTAACTGCATTTAAATAAGAAATAGCTATTTCGACTTTCCTCCTTCTCCAGCAGCTTTTTATATATCTTTTACTTCTAATACTTTTTGTAAAACTAATCTAAATTTATTTATCCTTACAATTGTTTAAAAAATGTTGCATATATTTAGGCATATATAAAATAAAGTGTAAATATAACAGTTATTGTCTAGTCAAACTGTAGCTTTTTAAAGAAAAATCTCATCTATTGTTATAAAACAATGTGTCCAGACGTTGCCTACTTTTAGGGTTATTAATTCTGTATTGTTTTAAATTTGTGAACAATTTCCCCCAAACGACTTAAATAATTTACCGTTTAAAAAAATTTCGCTTAAATTCAATAAATCTTAATAATTTCTCATAATTTTGTTTTTTTTTCCTCATTGGTCGTAAGCTCCACAAACCGGAAAACAGATAAACTACAAAAACAACAACAACAGCGAACAACAAATAATAATTCAATAAAACCAATAGAAACAAATTCCCCAAATAATCGAATATTCAATGAATTTATTCAGTTTCCATTAACAAACAATGCCCATCAAAATTGGATCAGTGTTGGCCATAATGGTGGTGTTGGCGGTGGTGTTGACGTTGATGGCGTTGGCTGTGCTGATAAATCATAAATATTAAAGCATAAGTTGCAGGCTAAACAGGTGCTCACTCACGTTAGATTTATGCAGGGAAATCATTCATAAAAAATTTTGTTTTTCTTTTCATTCTTTTTTATGGCATTTTGAATTTGTTTTTATTTTATGGACAAAATTTGTTGCAAGTTTGTTTTTATTACAGTTCTTTGTTGTTGTTTATGCTGTTATATTGCAATTTTTCAATTTAACACTATTGCCGTTGGCGAAAGTGGAGGCTACAGTGTGTGTATGTAAATAGCGGTTATAATTTATAAAAATAGTGCCAAAGGCTTACATATACAATTGCATGCGTATTTGTTTTATGTTGGAGGTAGGTCTGAAAAATATTGAAGTATACTTTTAGGTTGTAAAGCAATACATTGCCTGGCTGTGTTACCGTTAAAGGTTCTGTAGATTTTCCTGAAAGCTTTGCTACTTACTTGTGATGTTTTTGATACTTGTTCAGTGTAAATTTTTTCAGTAAAAAACTAAACTTCGTGACATGTGTCAATTCTAAAAATGCTGAGTGAAGTTTAGCAAACGAAAAAACGCTTAAAATCATAAAATTTTTTGATCAAAAATCGTTTTGTAAGATAAATGAGTTTCTATCGATAAATTATCTTCAGTAACGCAGGCAATTTTTGACTCAATGGGAACTTCAATAGACAGAATTGCTTAACTTTACGTGAATGTAATGCCCTTTGACCTATCAAGATGGTTATGGCAGTTAATGAGGGCAAATCGGCAGATGCTATCGTGGTCATATCGTGGCAATTGAGTAGCATCCTTATACAAGGGGCTTATCCTCCCCGATCTTCTGTGAGACGGAGCACCACGGACATTACTAAGCACCGATGCTGCAGCTTTGAGAATATTCAAGAGGAAAGTCCAACGTAAGATCTACGGTCCAGTGCGTGTGACAATGATTTCCACATTCGGTCTAATAATAGGCTGTATGAGCTCCTCAACAACATGGGCATTGTTCAGCGCATTAACATGTCGTTCGAATGGAAGAAGATGTTCCGGCGAGACGAGTATTCGATGTGGCGATTAGAGGAAGTTGGCGAAGACGACGACCTTGCCTACGTTGGAAGGACTTAATTCATCAGTCCTGCCATCGATTGGTGTAACCAACAGCCGAAGGCTCCAAAGAAGCAATGGCGCCTGGAAGGAAGTGTTAATGCAGGCTGTACATATTGTTAGTAACCAATTAAGTAAGTAAATAATGCCTAGTGAAAGCTGTTATTTAAACGTATTTATTCAGAAACGATGAAGATTGCAACATCACAATTAACGAAGGATTAAAATTCTGTACGATGATTACTGATTTTGATTTTCGCTCAGAATTGTAATTAGTTGGCAGGTGGTTTTAACACGGGAGTGTCTTGTATAATAGAGAACATGATGTCATGAACCTATTAGGAGGCGAGTTTGGTGAACAATTAATCTCTTGTTTCTAAGCAGTCTATTGGTCGCCAAGATCATACGATTTTGCTATTTTGTATGGAGATATGTGTAGTCTCTCTTATACAGGGATAACCCCATTAAAATTCCAATTCTGGAAGAGATCACTACATCTACTTTTGTGGGAGATAGGAGGAAAGGCTTAGAAAACTTGTAACGCACAGATGAACCACCTTCGGCACAGCCTTACCTTACTTACTGTGGGAAAATGTTTTAATTTTAGCTGGCGGCCCTTTTAAAATGTCTTCCTGAAAAACCCAACAAGAAACAGAAGAAAAATAATAAAAATATCATGTATACGCATCATAAACAAGAGTGTTAGTGTTAGAATAATGCTATATGTGTGGTTAGTTTGTTGATTTACTTCACTAACTGGTTGAACATAATTTGCTACACTGTCTGACTAACTACAGTACCCCCCTACAACGAAATAACAAATACCATCAGACAGATAGTTGTTATTGTATGGTTGCCTTGCTTTGTGTGTGACCCAAAGTGTTGACGTTGTAAAAAGCAAAAAGAAAAGAGAAACTCACATACATACATAAGCATATGAATTGTTCGGGGTATGGGTGTGGGAATTCATACATTTTTTCCCCTGTTACATCTGGCTCATCTACATATACTCGTACAACAAAGAATTGTATTAAAATAAGTATAGTGAGTACAAAAATTAATTAATTAATTAATCTGATAACGGAAACAAATTAGAACAATTCAAGGTTTTCTTTAGGTTAGGCTAGGGAATGAATAGAAATCTCACCAGTAGAAGGTTTATTATGGGTGCGTATGTCATTGGGTCTATCTCATCTTCAAGTTTTCTGTATCACCAGACTATTCAACTTTACATTTGCAATGCGTTTAAGGTTTCGAAGCTAAGTTTAGAAGCCCCTATGGTCTAGTAGGTAGTGTGTTGGCTTATTAGACGTGAGGCCTTAGTTCAAATCCCAGGTCGGACATCAAAACGGAATATGAAAATATATTTCTTTGGCGACTTCCTCTCAGCAGAGTTCTGACAAAAACTCTAAGAGCAAATAAAATTGCCAAGTTGTCGATGCCATGACAAAAATGTTGGAAACGTCATATGCCTGATGATGAAAGCTTTCATACCTATAAAAACAATTTGATGAGCTCAAGACACAAACGTGCAAACTTGCAGTCCGCTCAAGAGAAGAGTCATTCAGCAGTTGGCGCCCTAACAACTGTGCTCAAACTGATCTGATTTGATCTCCGCAACACGTTGTGCAAGAAATCGTGGTTCGCTCAGTATTTAGCGCGAAAATTTTCTTTATCAGCAGCACCTTTGTACTAAAATTCTCTTTTTTCCTAAGGAAATTAAGAGTGTTTGATTATTCAGTAAAAGGGTGGAGAGTAAGCTAGTGCTTCGCTAACCTTATGATAAATGATAGGCAATGCACAAGCCCTGTTGGTAAGTCTAGTCTTTTATCCGAAATATTTGCATAAATTTCCAAATGGTCGAAACCGGTACCTGAACTTGAAGGAATATCAGTAACTATGCTTTCTTTCGAGCTTAGTTTCGCGTCACTAAAAGGGTTCTTACGATTCTTAACATAAACAACGCTTCTAGGCCAAGTGGTATTCTAGCATTGGTAATGAAGCAGTGATCTGGGAAACTCGTTCATCTACTAATTAACGTTCTCAGTCCCTCGTATCGTGCCAGTATATCTACGTTTGCGGGAAGATTGTAAATGTAACTCCAAAAAGAGTGGGACATATAACCCTGCGGACTACAGGTCAATAGCGATCTATTCAGCATTTTCGAAAGTTATTGGAAAACATAAAAAACCACCAGCTTGCGGAATACTTAAAGTCAAACAAACCTGATTAGCTACAGGCAATACGTTTTCAATAAGGCCCGTTTTACTGGTCAGTACAATCCTTCAGTCGGGATTACAACCTAGTTTCTCACACCACTTATGTTGTGTGTGTTAATTTTATACATGAGTAGCGGAACCTATAGATTAAAGTTGACCCTGAACGACAGATTTTTGACAAACTTTTCATGGCAATTTGAAGAGTTTTGGCCATAAATCCGCTAAGAGGACGTCACCTAAGAAATACGTTTTTATATCTCGTTATGTTCGATATGCCTGACATAGGTTTAGAACCAAGGCCTCACGTCTAACAAGCCAACACTCGACCTACTAGACTACGGCGACTTCCAGCTTGAAACATTTATTTTTAATTTATTGAATATTAATAGGTGTCTACTTTTGTTACTTATTGTACTCAGCGTATATGTTTGTTTGCTTGAAAGTATGAAAATATTTTTGTTTATTGTGCGAACTTTAGTATGCGTAGAGTTAATTGAAATGCATGTGGTCTTCCATTTAAAAACCCAGTTAAAGGCACCAGCAACATAAGGCAAACACCAGGAGATTTAAGAGAGGGCAACATAACTAAGGGTACACAGGGATAAACCACTGCTTATAGCCGTTTGTTAAAGCACAACAGTAGCTTCAACATAGTAGGCCATACAGTAATAATGTTAAAGATAAATGGGTTTGGCTTTTGTTGCTGTTGTTGTTGTATTTTTAATGTCTATATATAGGAGAGAGAGAAAGTATATTAAGATATACATGCATGAGTACACCATTCCACATACACAATACATGAATATGAGTCAATGTATGGGCTAGGAGAGTGCGTGTAATGTGGTGTAGAGGTGTACATACGTACGTACATGCGATGGTTGGCTTTGTTATGGCTGAAGTATGAAAGGAAATATCAAAAATCAAGTGTGAATTGCAACGTTTTTTTTTATTCACTTGTTACTGCTGCTGCTGCTTCCAATATAAGCCATGCTATGTTGTTGCTAAGAATTTTTTTTCGTAATTATTGGTTATTTTTGTGTTTATTAAACAACATGTTGTAAAATGTATTGTTTTTTTCTATAATTTTCATGCTCTTTTCATTGTATGGAAAGGAAGAGAGCAGGTAAATCCAGCGCCAACTCTGCGTAAGCCTAAGGACTATAATGACTACATGCTGTTGCGTTTGTATGCGTATTTGCGTATGGTGTTTATAAAAAAAAGGAATTTTAATATTTGTTTTCGGTAATGATGTTGTTGTTGGTTTTATAATAAACTTTTGTACGCAAAATAAAGTTGAAAATCATATTCACACACCATTTATAAACAACAATCGACCATCAAAACCTAGACCATCTGTATTGAGCCTACCAACCAGGCATCTGTATTTTCTCTCACGTATTTACATTACAAAAGAATATCATCAGCCATCAGAGAATATATGGTATTGTAATGGGATTTCTGTTGCTAAAGGGTGGTACATTTAAGGTAATTTTTTCTTGTAAATGGAATTGAATAGACAGTGCGCCATTGTGCCTAAGTTACGCGACGATTTGTTTACTTTTGATACCTGCAATAGCGATTCAAGGTATCATGCCTATTACCACACAACTGAGTCCTTCCTGTCGGCTTGTTTTGCACTTCCCTTCCACTTAAAAGTCTCAATCATATTTTCAATAGAAAATTTGTATCTTGTAAAAACTCCCTTAGATTGTTTCAGTTCACTTCATTTGAAAGCTTAAGCTTACAAAGGCTGCGCATTGATATAAAAGTGTTTTGATGTCCTCGCCTTATGCCCCACATTTTAAGGTACGCATATGGCGAGCACTATTATGCTGAAATGGAGAGAGATTTTGCATACATCGCTAAGACAGAATTAATGCTCAGAAGTGTTTTACAGCGGATCGATGCTATCACTTAGAGAACGTCATCTAACTATCCACTATCGATTCCAAATCTCTCAGAACGGTGGGATGTGGAATCGTTTCGGAACGGTTTAGTCTTTGATTGTTCCCTGTGCTATCCAACTACTGTAGTACTCGGTTCAGTGTAAAATACATACAAACGTACACAATTGAACACTTCAACCCTTCAGAATTACAACCTTGCTTCCCAAACCACTTATGTTGCGTTTTTTAATTTTATCCATAAGTGGCGGGACCTACAGCTTAAAGCAGTCTCGGAACAATAAATTTTTTAAAAACTTTTCATGACAATTTTATTTAACGCCAGAGTTTTTGCCAGAAATCTGCTGAGAGGAAGTCGCCGAAGAAATATTTTTTTCATATTTCATTTTGTTGATGGTGATATCTGAACTGGGGTTTGAACCGTGGCCCTACGTCTAATAAGCCAACACACTACGTACCTAACTACGTCTAAAGTAATCTGTATGAATCGGGTATCAGAGTCGATCAAATAAACATACTCCACTCATTTGCAATGGAAAGGCGGTATAATGAACCCACTTGTAGAAAGATCAGACAGATATCATCCGAGAAGGGTATAGGTTTGTATTAAAACTGACCAGGATCTATCTTAGGAACCTCTTCGCAGTTATAATGAGATATTGGCCTTTGGTTAGCACACGCTCAGAAACTGGGGATACCTCAAAATAACCTCTGCGGAAGCTATAATAACAAGGAAGAAGAGAAGACCACAGATGGTTTTCAGTGTTACTCCCTTGCTCTTGGAAAACTGAGACCATGGATTCTTAGGTATTCGGAGTTTTATGATTCTAAATCCACTTTAAGCTGTTGATGCACAATTGGAGTCCATTAAAACATTGTTTGGAAGAAGACCCCTCCTTATACACGCTTCGAATATGCTGTGGAGGAGGTCCATCTTGGGAAGATGTGATTATTGGGATGGTATGCCAATAACAATTGATAACAATTAAATGCTTTGCACTGGTAATTGCACCAGTCACAGTTCTCATTACATTGTTTTGTGATATTTGTAAGCCTTTCCATTTTATATCGCTGAGGAAGAAGGCTCAAATTAATATTGATGTTCCTATTGTCTTGTATATTTGATCAACGCCTAGGATTGAAACGCATTATTAACAGCTAAGGATTCGGCTAAGATGTGGAAGAACTAGAATTTCGAACAACTCAAATCCTACTCCAATATGAATAAAGACGGGACAATTAAAGGGGCTCCAATTACCCTATAAATATTTAATCCTAGTAACCCTAACCAGCTAACAAAGACCATCATAAGAATCTAATGTAATGCCAGCCATTACGAGTATGACTTAATGGGCAAGGTTACACACCTCTACCTCTTAATGTACGAGGGCTGAACACATTTTCACAGACGGCTTTATTTTCCTATACCTATTATCCTCGGATTTGCTGCAGTAGACCAATGACTTGCTAAAGGGGCGTGAATAATGAAGCTAAAGCAAACTCAACCATATTTTTAAATATCTCTAGTTTTATGACCCTTTAATGGAGAACCCTTTATTCCTGGGAAAAAAGATGTTGATAAACTCAACAAAATAAATACTGCGGGACACAAAAAAAATGTTTATAAACAAACGCACTTTGCTCAGTTAAAATTGTTAAAACATTTTGAAAATTACGAGGGCTGCAAACAAAACAAAATGAAATTTGTTTTTCACTTTTGAAGACCCAGGCAGGAGTTCTCTATTGAAAATAGTGTCCGTATGTACATATTTTAGGCAGATTTTGTGTCGCCTTTAAAAACCTGAAAACAATTTAAATTTTGGTTTGTGTGTGTCAACAGTATGGGCATAAAATTAATAGGAAAACAATACATATTCGTCATTCAAACATTCATTCCCTTCTAATCTAATTTTTAAATCAAGAAGAAAGAGCTCTACGCCCCCGAGTCTTTATAAAATGAATATTGACTTGCGGTTTTCGAACTAATACGGTGTTCAGATATCCACATTTATTACGTAAATCGCAATAAACGCCATTATTGAGCTCAATATTTCATATAAAGTTTCAATTAATTATTGCGCAATAAATACGCAAATTGTTATAATATTGAGTAAAACTTAAAATGCAGCACTGTCATAAGTATGTTCAGTGTGCATATTACAATTATCCGAACATCTTCTGTTGATATTTGACAACTCAAATGTCAACAACGACAAACAAAAAGAAAAAAACAACAAAACTAAAAAACAATGTTGTTGAAACAACCAGCTGTTTTGTTTACCATCTGTCAAAGGAATATTGAATAAGAATCTGAACTGCGTATATTAGTATGTCTTACTTACGTTTATTGTACTCAATAAACCGATTATTGAATCAATAAAAGTGCATATCTGAACATAGTATAAAGAAGCCACCAGCTGAATACATGAGTACAGTTGTTATTTTACGCTCCCACATCGTGCACTTTGCAGCAGTCCGTTGACCACCAAGACAATAATATATCCTGCCTATTAAAATTAAGAGGAAATACTTACTTGATTGACTACTTGGGTCTGGTGAAGTAACTACACCCTGTTAGCTTGGGAAAGGAATAAAAGAACTAAAGCAACAAAGTTTCATAAATATCAATATCTCTCTATTCAGTATTTTATTTGCTTTCTTTAATTTCTTGTCAAATTAACAAAAAAAAAACTGAAATTGAAATTGAATTCCGACATTTTTATTCGCTTAACATGGCTTTTAATTTTCAGAAGATAGTAACGTTTGCATTTTATTTTATTGTAAAATTTATTGTATTTATTACTATTATTATTGTTGTTGTTGTTGTTTTTACTGAAATTTGCTTTTTGGTTATTTAATGTCTGTAAACTCTCTCTCGTCCATTTAACTATTTAAATCATGTGTTAATTGACAGTAAATTAGTTGGCCGACGTTGTATTTTACTACCAGAGTGGACAACAGTGTCAGTTGAAATGGATTTCATATGGCAATGATGGGCTTTAATGTAAAGTTGACTGTACATACGTTCAAATGCAAAGAAGTGTTAATTAGAAATGTTGACGCTTTTAGTAAAAAAATAATTTCAGAGTATTGAAATCCGAATGCAACTCATTTGAATGACAGCCGATATTCATTAAAATCAAATGCCAATTGAGTTGCATTTGTATGAAAATTTTGTTGTTTGTGTTTGGGAAAATTAAAATAATATTTACGAGAGAAGATTAAATTACAAATGAAGCGAATTTTTTATATTTTACACTTAATATCTTAAAAAATAATTGGAGTTTGTGTAGGGTATACCATACCCTTGTGTAGCCAATTTGTGTTATTACTATTTTAAGAGTAGTTTTAAATTCATCTCCTGAGGCAACATAAAGTCTGGACGAAAACAGATGGCAACCCTACCATCCCAGAACATTTTGCAGAAAAGCAGTCACCAGCTTTAAATGGAAAAACTTCGTTAATGAGAATCAAACTAAGCAAAATCAGCTCTATATTGCTAAACTCCTGCTTCTCCTGTCTTCCTCTAGTTTATATCGCGTTAAGCATTTCATCTTACATACATACATACATACATAATTGGCCATTACAACCCTTCAGTCAGGATTACGGCCTAGCTTCTCACATTACTCATGTTGCGTGTGTTCATTTTATACATGAGTGGCGGGACCTACAGTTTAAAGTGGAACGACAGAGTATGGGGTGAATGAAACTTACCGACTGGTTTACTAAACATATCCCAATTCAAGCATGGATTCATTAAAGCTGTTAGGAGCATCAGTATAACTAATTGTAAAGTTGCCTGCATGTCATGGTCTATCTAAGATAGGATCAATAGTGGGTTTATGTTCATCTCAAAAGAACCTTCCACATATTTAAAATGTAAAGAAGCGACTCTCGAAGTTTTTTATCACAACATTGACAAAAAGGAAGAAATCTTGTGATTTATAGTCACATAAATTTCTAAGTGTGAAGAAGTCACTTTACAATGTCTCCTTTAAGAGAAGGGTTAACGTAACATACCCAAGAGCCATGAAAGCATATAGGAGTGATAGCACAGTTTGTGTATGTACTTTTCTGAAGGCGTACTCTACCCATCCAACTCCAGAACGAAACGATTGCAAGCATTCGATTAAAATTGAGCTTACGTGGAGGCTTATACTGAGAAAGTGGAAAGTAAAGTTACCAAGTCTTAGTTGGAAACTTTTAGTCTTCAGAGGAATAAAAAAAACCACTTTCCACGCCTAAAGCATCATTAGATGGTATAATGGATGGTCCATAGGGCATCATCCACCTTTTGCTTGTGTTCAATTTTTTTTTTCGAGGGCTTGCGTCACTTAACCTAACCTAATCTAAGGCTTTGCTCTGAGCAAAAAAGAGTGTGTTGGTTTCGATCATTTTCATTATTACTGTACTAAGCATAGCGATAGGGGATAATAGTAAATGCCACAAAAATTTTACTCACGAATGGTTTTTACAAAATCAGGACCATAAACACTATTGAACTCGACTGTGGTCTGACTTGGGCTTTCGCGTATTCGATGAATTTTCTTTTTGCTGTTGGCTATTTTAAGTCGCCGTGGTCTAGTAGGTAGTGTGTTGGCTTATTAGACGAAAAGCCAAGGTTCGAGCCCCAGGCCAGACATCAAAATAAAATACAAAAAGTATTTCTTCGGCGACTTCCTCTCAGCAGATTTCTGGCAAAAACTCTGAGAGTAAATACAATTGCCATGAAAAGTTTCTCAAAAATCTGTCGTTCGGAGTCGACTTTAAACTGTAGGTCCCGCCACTCATGTATAAAATTAACACACACAACATAAGTGGTGTGTGAAACTAGGTCGTAATCCTGACTGAAGGGTTGTAATGACCAATTATGTTTGTATGTATGTTGGCTATTTAGACACGTCCTCAAACAATACTCAGTCAAGGAGTTACAAAATTTGCAAAGAAATATTTCTGGTACAAAATTGTTGCCTTATAATCCTGCCTGTTGAAATTGAGAGGAAATATTTACTTGATTGACTACTTGGGTCAAGTGAAGTAACTACACTCGGGTGGCATTAGATAGTATTACAGATGTTCTATAGGGTGGCATCCTATGGCTTTTGTTCAACTTTCTGCTTAAGAGACGTAATGCGGTAGGCCTCCACTCAAGTGATATTAATTATTACAGTGTGATGCGAAAGTGAATAAAACCATGAACAGGAAATTGTTTTCTTCTGCAGTCCATTATGTTTGGATAGTACCCTTGAATATCAGAATATGTTGTGTCGTGAAACGCTTCAATTAATCTTTTTTTAAATGATTTCGTATCTCTTGCAGTAAACCTAACCTGTACCCCTTTTATGGCATGGCCTTCAATGACATTTCCCTAATAGCCTACTAATTTATGTTTGGCTCTTAGAAAATTTTGATTTATTTCTTCTTCTATCTGCTACGACTAACGCGATGCTTAATTTTATTTTTGCAACATGAAATTCATGTCAATGTTGCAATTGCAATTGCTGCTGTCATTACCGATGTTGTTGCCATTGCTGTTGCCGTTGCCGTTACCGTGGCCTTTGCTAAATGTAACAGATGTTTTTTGTTCTTGTTGTCTTGCCGTTATTTTCCCTTGCTAAGCATGTTTACTTTGACAAAAAGTGTCATGGCCTGGCGGTTGTGGTTTCGTTTTTCACCATCCCATACATTAACTCAACAACGGTTTATTTCACGAACGACCAGCATTCTTCTTCTTTTTTCAACAGGACAAAAGCAACATTGACAACAACAGCAATAAAAAAAAGAAGAAAAAAAGTGGCAAGAAATAAATGGAGTGGAGCCACGGAACCTGAGCTGCCAATTTTAAACATCCATCATTAGAACTGAAAACATTTTTCGACTGTTATTTAAACTGAGCAGCGGAGCAGGAGTGGCTGGTGGCCTATACTCCAATGCTGCCACATCTATTGGCAACACAACAACAATCAATAGCAGTGCGGTATTGCATTTGACCGAATTTTACTCAAACATTTACTGATGCCAGTACTGACTGGTACCATTGCAGTTGAAAGATACGACAATTTGTGTTCAGTAATGGAAATTACTTGATGTAGACCGTGTGGTATGTTTCCGTTTTTTTTTTTTTTTGTAAAGTTTTCAGTTGCTGTGTTGTTTTCTAGCGATATCTTGCCGCCATTTGAAATGTTTATGACTGATAGACAGCTGCGTGGGTGGCTGGTCAATTTGGAAAAGTGCATTTGTTGCATTTCCTTTATTTATTAGCGAACGCTAGCTAACTGGCTCTCATCAGAGTAGTAGTGATGGTGTTGGGATAAGCTGCACAGCTTGTTAAGGATATTGCATTACGAAGAAAAAAAACAAAAAATATTGTTCAGCTCACTCAACTATACAAGTTATTTGCTTAGCATAAATAAGTTTTTGGTTCTGTTTTCGAGACAAATTATCATAATGAAAGGGTTAATATGCTGGGTACTATTTTGGAGAAAAGGACTTTTACTTAAAAGGACTTTAAAGCAGTTGAACTTCGTTTACGTTAAAAAAACTTCCAGTTACAACCAGTAAAGCAGAACATTTTTTAAATTTTTAAATAATAAACCCGTCAGAAGACAAAGTATTCCGCTTTATAAAGGTCATACCGCCAAGCACTTCCTGTCTCATGACTACGAAAGGTTGAGCAATTCAGAAAATTTTCTGTGCAAGAATAATCTAGAATTCTATAGGATCTTAGTTAAAACGACATATACACAAACTGAAAATCAAACATATATTACACTTGCTCGAAAATTTGGTGTACATGGGCATCTATTACAAAGATCTGTCGAATACTTGTTTAGCAATTGTTATTGTTTGTGCGCAGGGTATAAACAGAGGAATGACAAAGCAAAGCAATTGTTGTTGTTTACATTAAGTTGTGAACAGTGGCACACAGAATTGTGCGATTAATAAAGAATGTTAATTAAACCTAAATACAAATTTATTTATATTTTATTTACAATCTAAAAGCTCATATTTTAAACGTTTTTAAAAGTTAGAAACGTAACGTTTACTCGTTAGCCACAGTGAATTTGCCAGGACTTTTTTTTCAACATGATGGCTGAGTTTGCACAACCCCTTACTTACTTAATTGGTCATTACAATCCAGCTTCTCACATCACTTATATTGTGTGTGTTAATTTTATACGTGGGTGGCGGGTGAACGAACGATTTTTAAGAAACTTTTCACGGCAATTTTATTTACCCTTAGAAATTTGCCAGAAATCTGCTGAGGGCCAGTTGCCGAAGAAACATTTTTTCATATTTCGTTTTGTTGGAGATGTCTGACCTGGGGGTTGAACCGAGGCCTCACGTCTAATAAGCCAACACTATATCTACTAGACTACGGCGACTACAACTTTTCATGGGAATTTTTTTTACCTTCCGAGTTTTTGCTAGAAATCTGCTGAGAGGAAATATTTTTTCATATTTTGTTTCGTTCGATATGTCTGAGCCTATGTCATAATAAAACGCCTAAGAGGGAGAATTTTATATACTAGGCCTTCCAATAGGGACTTCCGAACTTTGACAGTTGATATACGGTACCTCTTTAGTACCTGTTTAAGTATCACTTGAGTGAGTAAGCCAACTTACTAGCTACTAGACTACGGCGACTACAACTACGGAACAAGCTCAGTTTTAATGCTTGTACCCGTTTTGAATAAAGAGGACTTGGATGGCTAGACTACGCCTGCAGAAAAGTTCCCCTGCAAAAATACTACAGATACTTTAATATCTCTTTGATATGTTAGGTTAACCCTTCTTTTAAAAGAGGGGCACTATATAGGGGCCTTTTTACACTTATCACTCAACATGAAGACAAGTTATGGTGCGATAAACAACGTAGAGAGGCACTTCTTTAAATGTGAAACTTTTAACCTATTGGCAGACAGAGATTCCAGAAACGTTGGATACCACTGTTTTCCTTTCTCGATCAGATAATTCACAATCTTTTGTAACAACGCCTCGTATGTAGTTGATTCTGAATCAATTTGACAGAAGAAAGTTGGGGTACACTTTGCTGAATCCCACGCCAATTGGAAGTACATAATAATGAGCAGAGAGATGTGTTTAACATGAGGAAAGCTTCCATATCACTGAAGAAGAGTTTGGAAGGATATGCCCAGTGAAAGGAAAATAGAAAGACGAAGACTCTTCTTCTCATGCCGGACGGCCTAAACTAACACTGTATGATTATAACGGGCGAGGACTTGAGTATTACATCAAACTGTCAAGAAACAGCAAGAGATTAGTACCTCTCTTTCAAAATGGGCATTGTCTACTCAACGAATGATGTTCAGAATATTCAAAACATTCTACGCCACATCATTGGTAATTATGTGGCTTAATTGTAAGAGAAGTTTATACTTACTTACTTACTTAATTGGCCATTAACAACCCGATTAATGGATTTCGGCCTGCCTTAACATATCCTTCCAGTCTCCTCTGTTTCTTGTGCGCCTACGCGAGTTGGTCCTTCCAATGCAAACAAGGTCGGCCTATTCGCTGACTTCCGCAAATCCCCGCATGAAATACCCGTCCCGCCACAGCAGCCTCCTCCATTAGAACGATATGGCCAAGCCAGCGCAGCCAATGGATGTTAAGACATTGCACAACGGCCATGCTGTTGAGGAGCTCTGATCGCCTATTATTAGATCGAATGCGGAAATCATCGCCAACTCGCACTGGAGCGAAGATCTTACGTAAGGCTGCTGCATCAGTGCTTAATTGTATCCATGGCTCTGCGCCATAAAGAAGGTCAGGGCGAATGTAGAGTATTAGTTTTGTTGTACGAGAGAGGTCTCTACTACTCAATTGCCTATTTAGAGAAAATTATAAGGTGCTCTAATTTGACAAAGCAACCAGTTTCGCAGTTGACAGAAATAGAATGCCAGAACATAGTGGTCAAAGGTTTCTAAGAGAAGATATGTTGAGATACACTATACAATGCGAAACCGCTTACAGCTATGTTGCCTTTACCAAAATTATCTACATTTCTCTGGTAGATTTTAAAGCACTTTGACCATGATTTCCAATGACATGATCAAAACTCTGTGCGACTTCAAAAATCACAATTTTTTACTGCTTAGAGCAGCCCATATCATAAAGGCACCAAACTATATTCGAAACATCCAAACTTTTAAACAGTTTTTACCCAATTTCTTTAAGCCTTAATACAGGGAAGAAACAAGAAATTTATAAATTTCCCCAAAAAGACGACCTGGTAAACGTTCTTTAATTTTGTTGAAAACAAAAGTGATAAACCAACAAACATTTTGTCAAGAACTGTACATTATTCATTCGTACCATAGCAATGCTAAACAACTATTGTTTTGTATTAAAAATGTTTGCTGGGTTATTGTATTTATAAACGCACTCATATTAAACACTTGTAGGTGTGCGTGAGAGTGTTTCATTCTTGAATTGAGTGCGTGAGAATTTGTGTGTGGAATGGCTTGGGTTTTATTTGTTTGTATCTACATTTGTATGTAGGCATACATACATATGTATGTATGTATGTGTATATTTGCAATTCATTGTATTTTAGCAATTGCATTAAGTGTATTGGTAACATTGGTTATGTGTATACATGCCTGTGTGTTATTTACACTTGCATCCACAACAAAGCATTAACCATTGCTGTTTAGATGTAGTAGAGGCAGGCAGTTAGGCAGGCAGGCATACCATAAATGATTGCTTTGGTATGTGCCTACCCATATAAAATGTGTGTCTTGTATGCACATGAGTATGTGTAAGTGTGTTTGTTTTGCATTGCGATAGAGAGAGAGTTTTAAGGAAATACATTGTGGTCAAGTGTGTATATTATTGGGTTTTTCCCCTTTTGTAAGAACACATTAAAATTGTCCAATTCGTAACGTAACGCACATTTACTTGTTATTTTACCGTTTTACGTAGAAATGCCATACGCAAGCCAGAATCGAATCGGATAGCAAAAGCCAAAAACTTTTTATGTTTATGTGTCGTAATTGGTCTTACATTGAAGTTATTAAGCTTCAAGAGATGTGTGCTGGTATATCTTGGTTTGCCATTTTTTCTTCATGTTTATTCTAGAGTTGCTTCTTCAATTTTTTTCTTCTCCTTTTTTTTCTGTGTGAAAAATTCTAACCAGTATTTGAAACAATAGCGTAGTGGTGTGCGTACATGTACAGAAATGACCAGGAATCAGACAGAAATAAAAATAGAATTTGGTTTTTGAGGCCATAAAATGGAAAGTTAAATAAACGTAATTGCATTAATTAAAGATGAGGTGGCATGATTTCCTTCCGTTTGCTTCCCATATACAAACATAGCTATCCTTCTGTAAATCACTATTTTTCGGTACATGATTACAAGTTGGTAGAAAAATTTAAGCGTAGCAAAATTGTTGAGAAAATTGCCCAGAGATTTATTGACAAAATTAAGTGGAGATTTTTTTCTAGAGATTATAAGAGTGTATCCAAGTAGGCAGGCTGCCATTAAGAGAAAAAATGGGAAATTATGCCAATAAGTGTAAACGAAATGATAAGAAAATTCACTGAATGAAACATAATTTCAGTACCTTTAGGCGGCATATATCATGGACTGCGGTAGTATATTGTTTAGAAATTTATTGGGCGATATAAGGTTTTAATTTTCGTATTGCAGGTAAAGAGGGTTAAGGTCGCTTAAAGTATTGAGTGATTTCTTGCTGTACAAATGATCAAACCATTGTTGCTAAATTATAATTAAAAAATTGAAACACTTACTTATAATGGGTAATTTTTTAAGAGCTATAGAAAAATTTTTCAAAAAAAAACACATAAAAAGCGTCAATTGAAGCGGGGTTGTCTGTATAGACATGAGCTTTAACATAGCCCCACAAAAAATAGTCTAAAGACGTTAAGTCGCACGACCTAGGCGGCCAATTGACCGGTCCCGAACGTGAAACAAAATATTCACCGAAATCGCCTCTCAATAAGTCCATTGTGTGGCATGTGGCACCGTCTTGTTGAAACCACATGTCATGCAGGTCAAGCTCTTGCATTATCATATCATCTCACGGTAGCGCTCACCATTCACAGTTACGTTACGATTCGCAGCATCTTTGAAGAAGTACGGTCCAATAATGCCACCAGCCCATAAACACAACAAACTGAGACTTCTTCTGGATGCATTGGTAGCTTTTGCAATGCTTCTGGCTGATCTTCACTCCAAAATCGACAATTCTGCTTATTTACGTATCCATTGAGCCAAAAATGAGCTTCGTCGCTGAAAACAATTTTTCGATAAAGAAGTGGATCTTCGGCCAACTTTCCAAGATTCCATTCTCCAAAAATTCTGCTTTGCAGTAGGTCGTTCGGCTTCAATTCTTGCACCAGCTGTATTTTGAAAGCCTTCAAACCTAAATCCTTCCGCAAAATTTTCCACGTTGTTGAGTAACAGAGAGAGGCCCAATTGCTGCGAATGGCGACGAATCGGGAATTGGTGGTCATCATTAACACTGGCCGATACAGCTGCGATATTTTCTTCAGTTCGCACTCTACGTAAGCGTGTTGGTTGTTTAATGTCCAACCATGTAAATTTGGTGCGAAATTTAGTCACAATAGTCCGAATAGCCGCTTCAGTGGGTCGATTAAACTGACCATAAAATGGAAGAAGTGCGCGATGAACTTTTTTAACAGAGCACGCATTTTGATAATAAAATTCAATGATTTGCAAGCGTTGTTCGTTTGTAAGACGATTCATGGTTAAATTATAGACCAAACTGAAGATATTTGACAGTGAAACAAAACACGAAACGTGCGTGAGCTATTTAAACCAGTGTTGCCAAAAAGATAATAGCTAAAACATCACCTGTTACTATGTTCAGATATGCACTTTTCGTCAATATTCGGTTTATTGATTACAATATTTTAAGTGCTTAGAAATAACAATAAACGCAGTTCAGCTGCTTATTCAATATTCATTTGACAGCTGGTAAACAAAACAGCTGGTTGTTTCAACAACATTGTTTTTATTTTGTTTTTGTTTGTCGTTGTTGATATTTGAGTTGTCAAATATCAACAGAAAATGTTCGGAAAATTGTACTATGCTCACTGAACGTACTTATGACAGTGCTGCATTTCAAGTTTTAATCAATATTATAACAATTTATGAATTTATTGAGCAATAATTAATTAACATTTTATATGAAATATTGTGATTAATAATGCCGTTTATTATATATAAGTGCATGTCTAAACATAGTATTACTTATAATTTATCATCTAAAGGGTAGGATATTTAAAAATTTTAATTTAAAAGTGCAATAAAACCATAACGGTTTGAAATTTCGTCAAATTTATTTCTTTTCGCTGTGAAGTACAATTATTCCGGTTAGAAATGAAAAAATATTTTATTCATATGGCTGTCACGCCTGTCCTCACAGTAAATCATTCGATTGGACCAATTTACGTGTACTTTTTCGCGTGTACGGCGTCGTATCTCGGCAATGACATCACGAATGTTGGCATTCAAATACTCAATTGTCTCTGGTTTAACGTCGCCCCACAGAAAATAGTCCAACGTTGTCAAATTGCAGCTTCTTGGCGGCCAATTGACATCACCATTTCGGCTAATTAAACGACCATCAAACGTTTGATGCAATAAATCGATTGTGTCATGAGATGTGTGGCAAGTTACAACATCCTGTTCAAACCAAACATCGTTTACAACGTAAATCGATTCATTACGTTCAGTGGAGATAATATAATGAATTTTGTGACAGAATAGAATGACATAAGTATTGCCAGATTCGAAATAACCGATAGCTGACATTTAATCAGATATAAAGCCTAGAGTATGTTAAAGGCAAACCTCTCTCACCTCGTCATTGTACGCCAATTACTATAAAAAACTAATGAAAGTTGAAAAGGTAGTCAGGACTACGACCTAGCTACTCACACTGCTTATGTTGTGCGTTTAATTTTATACATGAGTGGCTTGACCTACAGTTTAAAGTCTACTCGAAATGACAGATTTTTGAAAACCTTTTAAAAATATTTCAAATATTTCTTTATATTTCGTTTTGTTCGAGATGACTAACCTGGTGTTTGAAGCGTGGCTTCACATCTAATAAGCCAATTACTACTACTAGACTAACCGGACACATATTTTCGCTGTGAAAGTGTGTCAGTGAAGTGTTATTTTGAGTAGAAAAGATACTGTTGAGGCAATAGGTTTGTAAATCTTATATAAACGCAGACATTTTTTGAAGACAGTAACAACAGAAACAGAAGTTTATACAAGAATTTAAAAAAAAAAAAAAGACACTTGTCGTTGGAAGATAGTTGGGAGTTACGTGGAGACAAATTTTAATTTGCGACTTTCAGGGGTATTGTTCTGAAAAAGAAACTTTTTCATGACAATTTTATCTTACTCTGAGAGTTTTTGCCAGAAGTCTGCTGTGAAGCAGTCGCAGAAAAAATATTTTTTCCCATATTGCGTTTTGTTAGAGATGTGTGACCTGGAGTTTGAACCGTGGGCTTAATATCTAATAGGCTACGGCGACTAACGATTCTATTAACAACGAATCTATGCGGGAAAAAAGTAACCATAAAGTGTCTTCACCTTTTTGCACAAATTTCGTTACGATTCCCTTTAGCAAAGAGAAATTGAATGTTACCATGTAAATAATATTGTTTACATAAGTCCGCTCTATAGAGAAGCATAGAGTAGTAGAAAATATTATTCCCAAGACACAAAAATTTCGATTCAATAGGACAAAAGTTTAATAGACAATGCGGTACTGCCAGCAAGTTGGTTACGGAATTTGTAACAAAAGAATTTCAAAAAAAAATTTTTCTTGGAAAAATCCTTTTTTATTTAATGGAGTTCAAAAAATATTTTCTTGAATTTAAAAAGAAATCCCAATAATTTTGCTATTTAGTTTCGTTTTTAAAGAAAAAATTCTATTTTCTAGAGATTTTTTACTGCCTACTCCCAATATATTCTCTGATCTCTTCATTAAGGCTTTAATATTTAGACTTTACAAGTGATAGAAAACCAAATTACAATTAAATATGATTAAAATATATTACCAAGCTAAAGGTTTTAATAATTTCTAACTAATTTCCTTACAAAAGTATGTGCTACAACTTTTGAATATTACCCAACAAACCATTGCAAAAGAAAAAACAAAATTTATTCCTTTACATGTTTTCTAATATAATCACAAGCTGTTTCAACTGTACAAATTAGTTTCAAGAAAAAATTTAAGCCTTAACATATGCTTTAATATAATACGAAAATTAGGCTTAACTTATACTTCACAAATTTCACTGGGTTTAATTTAGAAAAGAAACCTTTTATAAAACTAATATATTTAGTTGACAATTTATTCTACTCTAAATGAAGAGCATAATTTATAGAAAAAACTAAATTACAAATAAATATCATTTATAACCCCTAAAAGCTGGCTGTAAAACTAAACAAAAAAACAAAACATATAAACAGAATAAATAATAATAAAATAAAATATTACGAAAAAGTAAATGACCAGCCATAACTCATGTGACATTTAACAGAGAACTATGCGTTGCTGTAACTTTATTTAGAAATTATAAAATCCACTATAAATTGTAAAAGTCCCAAAATAAATAAATAAAATATTAATAAATGCTTTTAGGCGTGTTGTCCATTATGTGTACAAATTTTTTTGCCCCTCTTTTTGCCATTTATAAAAAATTTATGGCGTGTTTCAAATTCAATTAGTTTTATTTATATTATTTGATATTCGGGTCTATTTTTGGGGGTAAACAGAGACCGAGACGAAAAACAGAGAAGAAAGAAAAGAAAAAAAAAGAAATATTGATGACCACAATTATGTGTGTCAATAGTTTATGAATGTTATGCTTTAGTTAAAACAAATATGGGGGCATATTTTTAGGGGCCATAGAGTTAAGTGAGTTTATGATATATACAGTGCAATAAATTTCTTAACGGTTGGTTTATTTATTTGATTTTATTTCTCCTTTTATTTCTTATTTTTTTTTTTTTGGATTTATTAAGGGTAACTTTATGGCCGAATCGTATTGAAGGCATATGGTTTTGAGACTTAAAAAAAATGTTGCATATTTTACAAAAAGTATCAGCAAAATTCTGTTGCCTATATAAAGGTGTTGAAGGTATAAGGAAGCATATATAAAATCTTTCAATTTGAGTGAAATAAGTGTTAGTTTTTGGGATACGTTTTTATCATTTTTAAAAGTAACCTCTTGAGACCTCTGTCATAGGAAACTTTTTTCACTTTAGAGAAAACGGCATTAAGCTGTGCTCTTCAAATGTGATGAGACCATCTCCATCCTCTGATTCTACTTTGTGATAGTTCAAATGGTATCGTTTGATTGCCTTCTAAGAGACATGCCATTCCACAGCTTGATCTCTATCGATAAGAACTGTTAGTCTGTCTTTAGTCAGAGCCGCTGATTGGATGTAGATCACGTTGAGAACATACGGAAGATTTTGCAATGACATCAGTTCAGGAAAACTTGTAGCAGCATTTTATGCTTTCGAAACCGTACAAAAAGTTGAAGTTTATTTGAAGTGTTTATATCAATTACTGTAGTCTAGTAGGCAGTGCATTGGCTTAGCAGACGCGAACCACAGTTCAAATTCCAAGTCACCATCTCGATCAAAATGAAATATGAAAAGAAATTCTTAGGCAACTTCCCCTCTACAGATTTCTGGCAAAAACTCTGAGTGTAAATAAAATTGTCATGAAAAATTTCTCAAAAATCTGTCGTTCGGAATCGACTTTAAACTGTAGGTCCCGCCATTCATGCTTAAAATTAACACACACGACATAAATGCCATGAGAAGCTAGGTCGTAATCGTGACTGAAGGGTTGTAATTTTCAATTATGTTGTGTGATATCAATAAGTGTGCCCGATTCAAAACTGGATGACATCCTATATTTCTTTAGTGCCTATTACAAATCACTACTGGGAAGACGCATTAAACAATTTATGAACTTAGCTTACCTTCGAAGTCGCCGTAGTCTAGTAGGTAGTGTGGTGGCTTATTAGACGTAAAGCCAGGGTTCGAGCACCAGGCCAGACATCAAAACAAAATACAAAAAGTATTTCTTCGGCGACTTCCTCTCAGCAGATTTCTGGCAAAAACTCTGAGAGTAAATAAAATTGCCATGAAAAAGTTTCTCAAAATTCTGTCGTTCGGAGTCGACTTTAAACTGTAGGTCTCACCACTCATGTATAAAATTAACACACACGACATAAGTGGTGCGAGAAACTAGGACGTTGTACAATGGGTCAGTTCGACCTCCGGGTACTCACTTGTCTTAATTGACAAGTACACGTCCCCAAGCCTAACCGATCCTAGCAGCTGTGTAAACAGAATATTACGCTGTGCATTGTACCTACAGGCAATGTCCTGTCGGAGTTGAACTGGATTCTCTGTTTTTATTGCCCTTTTTCTGTCGTTTTTCTATGAATCTTCATTTGCCACAATCTTTTCTACAATATCTGTGGTTAGCTTAGTTTATCATACATCCTAGAAATGTTAATCATCATGTCGCCCAACACTTGGATGAGTCTTTAAGAATAGCTTATGTAAGTAGTGTTTACTGTCCAAAGAAAGCCATCTTCAGGGAGGACGTTAATATTGAGTAGGTATAGTTAGTTGAAGGACTCTAAAGTCTATATAATAAACAAGTTTTCGGTCTTAATGAATCCTGCATGCATTGCAAAATGTTGGAGTTGTTTAAATATGTAAAAAGAGTCATTGGATGCCTTTTCTGTGATCACTTATGGCACAGACATTTCTCTAATCAAGCCCATTTCACTATAGGAAATAAATTTAAAGGATTTCCTTTAAGTAACCACCTGTATAGTTGGCATTAGTCTCTTCAACTGTACAATTCTTTGATTTATTTTCTTCCAGATTTCCTTTTTCCAATTCCCAGCATTATTTTAATTAATTTCCTTTCGTTTAAGACAAACCCTATATATTCCTTGTTTAATGTTTTAACAACTAATTAAGTAATTTCTAATAAAAATTTATTGCATACTTTTAGAGCATAACAGAACTAAAAATGTTTGCCTTACAGGCAACAATAAATACTGTGGCATACCAATTGCTATGGCATGGAAATTCAAATCACAGTAAGAAATATAACTTTTCACAAAAGAAGGAAAAAAATAATTAAAGAAAATGCAACCAAAAAAAAAACTCTGTGTTGCATACCTTTAAGGGGCTTTCGCTGCTACGGCTGCCATAGTTGGCATTTTCTTTTCATTAAAATGAAAGAAAACCATTAAAATAAGCCATTGAAAGACATGAAATGAGAGAAAATGTATAAAAACTCATAAACATACATATCAAGGTAAATACCTTGGGAGTGGGTTTTGTAGGTTTTTGTTGTACAACACCAAACACCGCCTTGTCGTTGTTCTAACCAAACTATATGGTTGCATGCCATATAAAGCTATACATATATATATTTTCATTGCATACTTTAAGGGGTTGGCAGTTTGTCGTTGCACTTTTAAGTACCTTTTTGCAATTGTTTTTATTCTTTTTTACACTTTCTTTTATTATACAATTTTGTTTTCTTGCTGTTTTTTTTTACTGTAAAATGTTGTGGAAATAAGGAAAGCTTGAAACATAAACACCTACTTTGATTGACATTTATTTTCCAAGAGTAGGAAAATTGTTTCTATACAAACAAAATAACCCTAGAAACTCAGTGTGTACACAATATATATACAGGGGATGGAAAATCAACCACTTGACATAATGTTACACCTTTATTTTGAGGTGTTGCTTTGGGTACTTTTCTCTTTCCCCCCACTTAGCTATTATTAGCTTTTCTAAGGATCGGGTAATGTGAATAGCAAAAGCTTATTTAGTAATAATACGCACTCTTAAATTGCAACTAAACCTGCTAACAAACTCTTATAGGCGCTTACAACAACAAAACGGCTGCTTTTATCAAAGTGCGTAAACAGGCTGTTGTTTAAACAGGGGCACCAACAAAAAGGTGTCTATTATATACAAACATATCAAGCCTTTCATTACTTATTTAAAAACAAAAAATAGGTTTTTAAACATTAACAAACATTTTCGTATTCAGTTTTTCACACTTCCACAGACATGTGCTAAATAATGCAAACAATGGTGACAATTTATGACTTGTAAATACTAAATGGTGAGAGGCTCCTTGTTGTATACTTCAAAGCCCACATGCCTACTGCTTTGGTCAGTTTGATATGAAAACAAAAGCCTTATGATTGTCTTAAGGAAGTTTCAAAGGCAATCTAAAATTAACCGACCACAACTTAAAATATTTGCATAAAATTCTAAAGCAAAAAAATACAGAAAAAAAATTTGTCTAAAGACGTATAGGTTTTCACAATAGGGGTGGAATATTTAATGCAGCACTTGTTAACAACAGACATCATTTCCGTCATTATTATTACAATTGCTAAGGACAATTGACAGGAAAAATATACGATATGAAATGATAGGCTACAACCAGTTAATGCCAGACAAACATAAAGTAATTTAAATTTGTTTTCTTTAAACACCTTAAAGTATGCAACATTTTTTTTATAAGAGAAGACCAACTTTATCAATTGGCTTTCATAAATAATTAATAATTTGAAATTTTCTTAAAGCAAATATCAATTATATACAAATATAAATCTTAAGCACCTGAAAGTATGCAATTATTTGTTTAAAAATATATGTAAGTCTTAGAAAAACTACTGCTGTGTTATAAATCTTTTTCATAAATTAAACGTTTCTCTAGAAAACGTAAGTTTATTAGCTCTAAATGATAGATAAATCTAACACTGCCTAAAAATAGGCAAAGTTTAATACGCACAACATAAGAAGAAAATATTTTATTTTGTATTGGACTTAAATCATTTTTTAGAATTTCCTTACAAGGAATCACTCATATTTTATACCTTAGATATATTACAAATGCCAATATGCCCTAAAGCAGGCAATGTTTTTTTTTAAGTAACAAGAGAACTTTTTATAGAACCATATGTAGCATCATTTAAAGAGAACGTGTGATGATAATTTGAATGTTTTTCTCATAGTGGGGACTAGGACCAGAAAGGCTGTTGTCATTAAAGCAAAAGCCTACTCAAAACCGGGTAAAAATATATTTAGCACAATGGAAGACGATTAAACATTAAATTCATTTGGTGACATCGTGATTCTAACTATTTTAGTTCTTACTTCAGGTTGTAACGGACTTAAATTCAACAGAGCCCCAAGTCACGTTTCACTGAATTGTGGAATATGCGGAACTCATGGGAGCCTCTCTATTTTCCAAGTGAAAATTTAAGCTTAGTAAGTCATGCTCAACTTTGAAAGAAGATAAATCGAATGGGATATGACAACACTGATTGACACACAAAGGAATATTTGAAACTCATGTAAGCTTCTCGGGTATTTTCCAGGCGAAAGTTTAAGTTTGGTAAGTCATGCTTAACTTGGACAGAAGATGAAGCGAATGGGATATGACAACACTGATTGTCATGCAATCGTTTAGTTAGCTCCTTTGAGATTTATTCGAAATTAATATCAGGTTGTCTAAGCATGCTGAAACATCCAAGATAGAAAATATGTCCACCATTTATTGTATCTGACTTTAGGTGGAAAAGCAGAGGTTCCGCACCACTGACAGATTACAACCCCTCTAGGAAATGTGAAGAGAAGTCTGGAAGGGTAAACTTGGCGAAAGCAAGACTATGGTCACCGTAGACTCTGCTCAATCAAGGCGTGGTTAAGTTGAATTAATATTTTTGCTGGGCAATTACATGGCGAATCGACTTCAGTCATGCAACGGATTATTTGACCAGGCTCTATGGAGTCAGAAAACGTATGTACAGGATTGGGAATTGTTTCAAGCTCAATATACAGAATCTGCAATAATAGAAGCGAATAAGTAGAACATATATATACCTTCTAAAACGTGTTCGGCATTAAGGCTTTATAAAAGAAAATACCACGAGTCTTATCAGATACTATGCGGGAAGTTATTCCTACTGATATCGGAAATTCTCCGATTCGTCTGTACACAGGATTGAGAAGACAAAGATCATATTTGGTTCAGTACAGGGGAAGTAAAAGACAGCGTTTGGTTACAGTACTCTACATAGCGTTACAATACAGCAGCCAAGTTAGGTTTATCAATGAATAGGCATTTCCTGGAAATTATTTACTCTCAGGGGACATACGATAGGGGACGTATGATGGGGGACGTATGACTGCATTGGAAACTCGTATCAGTAAGAATAAAGAACATTATCTGGCACCAAGTATTCGACAAACTGTCTTCTATAAATCTGTAATTCTGCTTCACTTACCACGATAGTTTCAATTCAAATTCTTTCTGTATCGGTGAACTTATTTGATTGACTCGTTATAGTGTCTTACCTTTGTATTTTCAGATTGAATTCTACGAAACACTGCCAAAAAACAAGACGGAAAGTATACTTATATTCTATAAAGCTCGCCTTAATGTATGCAAAGTTTTCGAATGTAATATTTAGTATCTTCATGGTAATTATGAGAAAGAAATTTTACAGTGCGCCTAACTGGAGGCAATAGTTTTTTTGTGTTATTGCTGTTATCTTATCAGGAAGTTTAAATAATAAAAAATAAAATAAAATAATTGCCTAAAAGCAGGCTATACTTTTTGAAATATACGATTTGGTTTAAACTTTTTTTGTTTTCCTTAACTTCATTTCGAATTGCTTTAACGCGAAAGTTAATTTCAAGTTTTCAAATAGTTTCTCTGACTATAAAATATATTAAAAAATATAAAATATATTTTCCCCAAATACAGTTATGTACAAGAAACTCCCCAAAATACTTGGGCTTCAGAAACTGAATTTCATTAACCTTCCGAAACTCGAAAACTACTACGAATTAAATGAAATGTTTTTGGCGAAAAGTTTTGCAAAATGAGCTGTTTTTAGTTTCACGCTTTTCTTTACATTTTCCATATTCTATTTTGACATGTAATAGCATTATTAATTTTCCCAACAAAAAAGAAAATTTTTTTCACACTTAAAACTCTTTTTTACCAGCCAGCCCTCTTGGAAGAAAACTGCAAACAGAAATCAAAAATTTCCTTAAAATTTCTAGTTACTGGCCAAAAAGCGGAGGAGAGTAAAAAACGTTCTCCTTTATTTGCCATGTTAAACTATTAAATTGATTTTCAGTTCCTTTTTCATTCTATTTTTGGTTTTCGTAACATTCTGCCGTGTAGACAACAACACCTACATTTTTCAATCATACTTAACTCGTCACAGAAACTTTAAACATTTAAACTTTATCAAGACGAATGCAAATGAAGTGTTTAAATTATGTGTGCCCTAGCAGAGCAGGTCGGTATGAAACGAGGAAGAAGAGAAGAGGAAGAGTGTAAGTACTTCATTACAAACTGAAAAACTTAAAGCCTTCATTAACAAGCTCATCAAATCATCCGTCAAGTGGTAAGGGGTTTTTGTTTCTGTTGTTGTTGTTGATGGCGTCAAAAGTTGTGCTGATTTTAATATTTTGCAATTACGATTAAATGAAGATTTTGTCGAAAGCAGAGAAAGTACCCTGTAGGATAAATACAGTTGAAGACAAACCTAAGAGAAAAAAAAAAATAATGTGAACTTTAGGGACCATTTTACGCTGCATTACGTCACATTTCACATGTCAAAAACGAGAGAACTAAAAGACCTCAGATTTAGAGAGCGTTCAAAACATGCAGATCGAACGATTTAACCTAAGAGTTCCTCTTTATATTTTATATTCACAGGACAACCTTTGCTACTAAATATTTTGCATATTCTCTCTCTAATAATAAATTCTGTCCTAAGAAAGAGTCAGGCTCCATTGCTAGCCCTTTGACGGACACTGACGTCTATAGACGTCATAACAAGGGTTTCTGGGGGACATGACGTGTATACACGTCATAAATTGTTTCCTTCAAATAACGGAGATACAGCAAGTTTCCCACGGGAAGGCCTCCTAAAATTTTGGTGTCCGTCAAAGGGCTAGACTTACCTGAAATAAATTGGATAACAATCATGCCAATCAACTATTCTTTGGCGTAATAGATAAGCACGTTGACAAGCACGCGGACAAGCATCGTGTATCTGCAAATGATATCTGCAGAAGTTCCAGATTTGTTGGTGAGAAACACATTATTGTTCACTCTATTCGCGAATGAATGTCTCTGTATCGACGTAAACTACTCTCATTTGGCTTAGCATTTCTTGGTAGTCTAATAGAGCACTTGTTCCTTAAGGACCTTGATCACTAGATTAATTAAATACCCAGGCTTGATTATAAGCCACTTAGCCTTTCCTGTGAAAATCGAATCCCTATTGTTGAGTTCAGACACTCAGTAATAATCGGTTGGCTCTGAGATATCGCTACATTTGATATCATCAGGAACCAGTAGGACTGCTTAATAAAGTTTTGATTTCAATGATTGTATCCCGTAAATAGTAGCACGGTCGTTATTTCTGTCAAATCAGTTGCTATTTATTTAGTCTGTACTCCTTAATCACTAGGGACGGATATAGCATTCAACCAAATTTATAAATAATAAAGTGTCTGGAGGGGTAGTCTGGGATATGTCTTTGTCAATGACGTGCTTTCAATAGGACGGCGCTACGTGCCCCACCGCTCTGGCCCCATTCGATATTCTGCACCATTAGATCCCTTGGCGCTATGGAATACACAGTTTAAGGATGCCGCTTCCCTCTGGAGGAGATACCGTATTAATTTATCTATTATAATCCCCAATAAATGGCATGTTATCAACAGATAACCCGCTTTAAGGAGCAGAAATGCTTCCAAAAACCCCGAAAAAGGCAATTGTGGGCATTTATTTGCACAATTATTATTCGCAATATTGACAAGTGATGTATGCGGGATCTTCCTTAGAGGAAACTAGATTATTTTTATTGTCATGGATATCGTTAGCCTTAGCGGAAATCTAGTGCTTTGAATTTCTGTATGGTGTTGAGGGAAGTTACTACGCCTAAGCTTTTGCATATTATAAATGTCAGATTTTTTCTGCAGAGTTCTGATTATTAAATCATCGATCCCGTGTGGAAAATTCACTCACGTTCTACAAATTTTGGATGTTAAAACATTCGTCAAGCCTGTACAAGCAGATTTATTTCCCCTTTAGTCCTGAGCAGATTAAATTAAATTTCTCATATAATTTGTTTAATCACAATTCATTTTAAATATATTTATTTTAAATTAATTTTTATTGCCTACTTTAAGGAAGGAATTGAAATTGTATCAAAAATCTTTGTCTTCTTTTAAATGTTCCTTAAACTGAATTGTTTTTCATTTATTGTATAGAAAAAAAGAAATATTTGCCTTCTTTTAGGCGTAAAGTTTCAATGAGATTCATGGCATACTTTAAGGTGCAAATAATTTTAATTATGCGTTCTTTCTTATTCTTTTTTTCAACTTTTCTACACTTTGTCTATGCTGTCGTGATTCCTTTCGACCCTGTTTTTGACATTTTCTCAGTACAAATTGTTGTTGGCGTTTTTACAAAAAATAATTACAAAAAAAAGAAAGAAAAAATTCAACTCAAAAGTTCCAAAACATTTTCTAAAATTTCGAAAACGTAAACTCATACCAGATACAGCACTCTTGCTATCTCTGTTTCACGTGTATGCTTGTTTAAGTAAATGAAAATCTCCTTATGAATTTTGGGGATATTTTCAACGCTTCTGTTTTATTTCATTTTGTTTCCCGCTTACTGGTAGAGGTTAAACAAAGTTTTGCACTTAAAAAGTTTACTTCTTACCACTGAAACACTGGCATGTATATGTACAGTTATATAGACAGACACACAAACATACTTTGACAATAACACATATACACAGTTATACTTATATTTACTCTCTCTTACACTCATTTAAATACTCTCTTATGTTTTTCATTTTTTTTTCCTTTTTTTCGTTTGTTGTTCTGCGTTACAATTCGTATGGAAAATTTGGTTGTTTTGTATTCACTTTCTGCTTCAATTTCGTTTTTATTACATGTAACTTGTAACTTGTAAAATTGTTCAATATTGTTGTTGTTGTTGTGTCATGTTGTAAAAGTTGTTAAAATAGTCATATAATATTTGAGTAATTTGTGGTATCTCTTTACATCTCTCAAGCACTTAAACATCATTTGCCATGACGATAATGTTAATGATGTTGCAAGTAATGAAACTAATGTCGATACTTAACAAACTTTTCCAAGCACGATTACGTACTTGTACAAGTAAAATATATGTAAGTGGCTTCTTCTATAAATAATTGAAAATTTTCTTAATAATTATTGGCTGTTGGTGGAAAAATCATTGAAATCCTTTGGCAAACAGTGCAAAAGTTTTAATGGCTTTGGAGTTGTGTTTTCTTTTTCAATTTTTGTACTAAATCAGGTGTTTTATTCTACTTGTGGTGGCTGTCAGTTGACCTTTTGACCTTAAACAGTGTACTTGGCCTAGGAAACTTGAGGAGGTAACTTGTCACATTGACTTGTCATATTGACAAGTTATGTTAATTGCAAAAATTAACGACATTGAAGACATTTTGTAAAACAGCAAATTTTTATTCCATTTCTGGAAATAGTACATTGAAGTCAGTAAAGGCGTGATAAGATGGTGAAAGTACTGGTTAAAGAGCAGAACACCTTTGTCACGGTTTCTTATATAAATGTCTTCAAGAATTTAGGTGCTACAATCCAACCACCTAAACACCAACTTTGAGCAGCTTGGAGTACGTATACAGCAAGCTGACCTGCCAGAACGGAAACAAAACTTTGCTCTCCAAACATATTGAGGAAACAAAAGCAACAGAACGATTGACTGACACATAATATACATACATAATTGGTTATTACAATCCTTCAGGCAGGTTTACGACCTAGCTTCTAACGCCACTTGTGTTGTGTGTGTTAATTTCATCCGTAAGTGGCGGAGGACCTAGAGTTTACAGTCGACTCCGAACAACAGATTTTTGTGAAACTTTTTCATGACAATTGCTGTTTACTCTCAAAGTTTTTGCCAGAAATCGCCGAAAAAATATTTTTTCATATTTGATTTTGTTGAAGATGTCTTGATCTGGTGTTTGAACCGTGGCCTCACGTCTAATACACCGACACACTACCTACTACACTATACAGACTAAACTAAGAAAAGGGTCCGCCAAATAACTTTTTTTGAAAATGCTTTAAAAAAAACTACTGAATATTTTCTCAAATTTCTTTTTTTATTTGAAAGTACAATCCTTCCGGTTAATAATGGAAAATAAATTCATTCAAATGGCTGCCTCGGCTGGCCATTCAGTAGTCTACACCAGAAGATGCCGATTTTGGCAAAAAAAATCATCTTTTCAGATGAAGCTCATTTTGATCTTGGCGGGCATGTAAGCAAGCAAAATTGTCACATTTGGGGCACATAAAATCCGCACGCATACATTGAAAAGCCGACGCACCTGTTTGGTGGTCATTTTGGTCCAGAGGCATAGTTGGAGCATTTTTCTTCGAAAATGAGCAAGGAGTGGCCGTTACAGTCAATGGCGGTATTTATCAGTCCATGTTGAACGAATTTTTTTTTCACAAAAATTGAAGAGGAGGATATTGGCAGCATTTGGTTTCAACAGAACGGTGCTACGTGCCACACTGCCGAAGCTACACTCGATGTTTTGCGCCCTGTTTTTGAAGATCGCATTATCAGCCGCAGAGCTGATGTCGTTTGGCCACCTCGGAGCTGCGATTTGACACCGTTGGACTATTATTTGTGCGGAGCCGTCAAAGATAAGTGTTACGCCGACAAGCCAGAGACAATTGACGCTTTAAAGGACAATATTCGTGAAGCCATTGGTGAAATACAGCTGCACACAATCGATAATGTACTTAAAAATTGGACCGATCGTGTAGGCTACTGCATGGCCAGCCGAGGCAGCCATTTGAATGCAATTATTTTCCATTATTAACAGGAAGGATTGTACCTTCAAGTTAAAAAAAGAAATTTGAGAAAATATTCAGTAGTTTTTTTTAAAGCATTTTCAAAAAAAAAGTTATTTGGCGGACCCTTTACTTAGATAACGTATGCGGCAACTATAACCGGAAGGTCAGCTGCAGCTGCAGAACAGAAAAAAATTTGGATATTCAAACATTTTGATGAAATCGTACGAAGACATTCTACCAGTAAACTCATCCAAAAAGAACTCCAAATCACCAGAAATTTATGCCCAATGGAAACTTTTAATGTAGACGGAACAGAAACTAAGTGGAGGGGCAGCAGTACTAAAATGGAATTCAAATCCCAAGGCACAAAGGGAAAATAAATTTGTTGGTAATGACAACAACCCTCCAAAATTGTTAATAATCTAATCTACAGGGTTAACATATATTTGAACACCCAGAATTTGTAGTACGTGAATGAATTAAATTGTTCCAAACGGGATTGAAGGTTTAATAACTAGAACTCTGCCGAAAAGGCCTGATATTAGAAAATGCAAAAAGTTGTGCGTTGTAATCTTTCTGAATATACTCGTAGATACATACATACATTCATAATAATTATTACCCTACAGTCAAGACTACACCCTAGCTTCTCACACCACTTATGTTGTGTATGTTAATTTTATATGTGAGTGGCGGAATCTACAGTTTAAAGTCGATTGCAAACGACAGATTTATGAGAAACTTTTTATGGCATTTTTTTTTACTCTCAGAGTTTTTACCAAAATCTACAGGGAGAAAGTCGCGAAGAAATATTTTTGTTTTTTTGGAGATTTCTGACCTGAGGTTTGAACAATAACGTCACGTCTAATAAGCCAAGATATAACCTACTAGACTACGGAGACTTGTTAATATGTAGTCGCTCAATATTGAGCAAATGTCTAAAAGAACTGTTAGTAAATCTCACAAAGCCTTATTGAAGTTTCATATTTGTGTTCGATATGGAAGTGACTTTCGATTTAAAGGTTAGGATTTTAAAATAAAAATCAATTTTCTGTCCTTTAAACGCTGATTTTTTTGCTGTTGTTTCATTTAAGATGCAAACGCCTTTTAATATCGTTTTTTTGTATCTATTGTTGTTGTTGTACATTTTTTATACGCTGTGGGTTTATTTTCATTTCCGTTTCACTTTCAATTTTTTCTGTTCTGTAGTTTTTATGCCCGCCGTCTTTTTATTGCTGCCTTTCAGCTTTAAGAAAGAAGCATTTGAGAGAGAGGTATGCGTGTTTCCGTTTAACATTTCCGTTTTTATTTCCTTATCCTTATTTCCAATTCTTCTTTTTTCTGTTACGGTTTCTATTTCTTTTACAGTTATAAATAAGTGTATGTTGCTTAAAAAAAATTGATTTAATTTTTTGTCCTTTTTTATTTTTGTTTTGAGGAACATAATCGATCAGTTCGTTTAAGTTTTCCTATAAAAGAAAGGCCTTAGCAGAAGAAGAAAAAGAGGAATTTATAGAATGACCAAATTTCCGTTTTGGTAATCAATAACAAGAAGTTATTGTATGGTTAGAGGCAAGGAGATACATAAGAGAAATGAAAGAAACATTTGAAGTCATATTAAATTTAAAAGGACTTGAAAAGTATACGGTTTTTTGCGAACGATTTTCATTGACCAGAAAAGAAAAAGAAAAAAACAGAAGCACTAACCGAACTACAATTTACTAAAAGAAGAAAAAAAAGAAAGGAAAAGGAATTGAGAAAAACTACTCCTTTTATATGCAATTTTTAATCGTTTTCTTTTTTTTAATAAAATTTGTCATGTAGCCCAGCATCATTGTGTAGTTTTCTATGATGATAATAATGATGCTGTTCATTCAGCTTAACGAGTATGAAATGTTTAAAGGAAAAAAGAATGCAACAACAATTGAAACATTTTTGTTGAATGCAACATTAGTAGTGTATTTGTGCAACAGCAGGTATCTGGTATTAATACAATATTCATGCAATTTGAAATTTAATCTACCATTCAGCATTATTTGTTGTAACAAGATAAGATGAAATTGTCGTAAATGTACTAAAACGTACTGCTATTGCCACTACCACTAACACAACAACCTACGTACCGAGTGCTACTGCTGCTGCTATACCGTGCCATACAATAATTGCAGTCCCCTATACCGTATACGATCAAAAAAAAAATAAAAGAAACCATTTGCAGTTTTGCCCCGTTTACTTCCTATTTCTGCTCTCCACTTCAATGCATCTTCTTTAACTCTACTACTACTACCACTACTGCTGTGTTTATTTTTTGTACTTCTGTTATTCATTCCTACTGTACGTTTTACTTCTAAAGAGCAGGGGAAAATTATTTTCTATACAGCAATGGCAAGAAATGCAATTTTAAATGCTAATACACTGAGAGAAATTGAAATATTTTTTATGTTTCAGTTCATTTCCTTAGAATTTCAATTTTAAATTTCCAAAAACTTCATGCATTTTCCTTTTTTCAGGTAATAATTCTTAATGAGTTCATGCATATTAGAAATCAAATTCCAAAAGAAAAATATTTTTTCAAATTTCTCTCCATGTATGCCTAGCATAAATGTAAGCTCTCCACTGCATTGTTGATATTAAAAAGAATATTTTCCAATTTTTCTAATTTTATTCCCTTCGTTTTTCCATTTTATTTTTCTATTTTTCTTAAACCATTTGAAATACTCTGTAGTATGTGCAGCATTAGAGTTTTATGCAGTTGCAAAACTGCTGCTGAACTGCTGCTGGTCCCGTACAAGTACAACCGAATTACCTGCAATAAATTTTTAAATAAGAAACTCTTCTACGTCCTTTTTTCTTCTTTTTTGAGGGACAATAGTCAAGAGGGGTTTTAAACTAGTGCCCCTTTTAGCATAGCTAAGTGTAAACAAATTGCAAGGGGAAAGGAAAAGCCGGGTCTATTAACATAAAAATTTACTTGCTGAGATGAAAAGTAAATTGACATGCAATAAGAAATCTCAATATTTCATTAATATTTAAAGGAATACACAGATAATTTGGTTCGTATTGTTTAATAAAAGAAAAGAAAAGATAATTTAAATAATTTGGCACTGTTAAATCAAAAATTTTTTTAAATTTTCTTTAAAATTTTATAAACGTACACAGGAAATTGAAAACCAAATTTAGTAAATTTAATTTGCGAAAATTATTAAAGACAGACACACATACATACATATTTGGTCATTCCTATCCTTCAGCCAGGATTAAGACCTAACTACTCAGACCACTTACGCTGTGTGTGTTAATTTGTTATGTGAGTGGCGCTACCTACAGTTTAAAGTCAACTTCAAAGGACAGATTTTTGAGAAACTTTTTTTTATTTTCCTTGCAGAGATATTGCCAGAAATCTGCTGAGTGAAACTCGCCAATGAATTATTTTTTTACATTTCGTTTCGATCGATATGTCTGACCTTTGGTTTGAACTGCAGCCTCAAGTCTAATAAGCCAACACACAACCTACTAGACTACGGCGACTTTCAATAATAATAAAGGCAACTCCATTTATTCATTTTAGTGTATAATATTGTTACGTTTTTACCCTTTTAAAAACGTTTAAAATATGAGCTCGTAGATTGCAAATAAAATAAAAATAAATTTGTGTTTAGTTTTACTTAAAATTCTTTATTATTCGCACAATTATGTGTGCCACTGTTCACAACTTGATGTAAACAACAACAATTGCTTTACGTTGTTATTCCTCTGTTTATAGGTTAGGTTAGGTTAGGTTAGGTTAGAGGACGTGTACTTCTCAATTAAGATAAGTACAGTACCCGGAGGTCGAATTGGCCCATTGTACAATGTCCTAGTTTATCACACCATTTTATACATGAGTGGTGGGACTTACAGTTTAAAGTCGACTCCGAACGACAGATTTTTGATAAACTTTTTCATGGCATTTTTATTTACTCTCAGAGTTTTTGCCAGAAATCTGCTGAGAGGAAGTCGCCGAAAAATACTTTTTGTATTTTGTATTTGATGTCTGGCCTGGGGCTCGAACCCTGGCTTTACGTCTAGTAAGACAAAATCTCTGTTTATACTCTTTGCGTAAACAATAACAATCACTAAACAATTGTTCGACAGATCTTTTGTAACGGAGATCTTCAAACCACGATTACTCTCTTCGAACGTGTCTTCATACAAGGCTGACTGAACTTCACTAACTAATATTTTCGTAACAATATATAATGGAAGTGATGGAGGTTCTTCATTCCTCACATGCTTTTTCCTCACATCTTTGATTGAACACTTTCTAAATAAAGATGAGTGGAATACCAAGCATTAATTTACAATCAAGAGGGTTTCCTAAAGGGAATATTTGATTCCTGGCTTGATATTTATATGTGGTACCACAAGGGGCCAAGCTTTCAAAATCAATTTGTTCCTAAACGTTTAAGGAGCAGGCGTTTTCATATTTGTGTTGTTTTCATTCCACTTGATATTAGAAAGCAAACAAGTAGTAATTATTGGATTCTAGTGACACCAATTAAAACTCTATTATTTTGAAGTCGCTGTAGTGGTAGTTAGTGTATTGGCTTATTAGACATGAGGCCACAGTTCAAATCCCCAGGTCCCACAACTCCACCAAAACGAAATCCGAAGGAATATTTCTTCGACGACTTCCTCTCAACGGATTACTGGCTAAAAATCTGAGAGTAAAGAAAAATTATATGCCGTTCGGAGTAGACTTTAAACTATAAGTCGCGCCACTCATGTACAAAATCAACACACACACAATATAAGTGGTGTGAGAAGCTACGGCATAGCCCTAACTGAAGGGTTGTAATAACCAATAATAAATGTATATTTTTCAGACGACCACCTCGCAGCAGTGTTCTGGCATAAGCTCTGAGGATGTTTTATGTGCCATGAAAAAATTTCTCGAATTTGTTGTCCATATTCCACGTTAAACAGTAGATCTCGATATTCATGAATAAAATTAACGCACATTACATGGGTCGTGTAAGAAGGCAGGGCATAAAGTCCTGAATGAAGGATATAATGCGTTATAATGGCCAATAATGTAGTGTTTTCCAACATACACTTCTAAACTTTGACTGTTGACAACGGCTACCTTGTTGACGTTACATACATAACATTCATAATTGGTCATTACAATCCTTCAGTCAGGATTACGTCCTAGTTTCTCACACCACTTATGTTGTGTGTGTTAATTTTTATACATGTGTGGCGGGACCTACAGTTTAAAGTCGACTCCGGACGACAGATTTTTGAGAAACTTTTCATGGCAATTTTTATTTACTCTCAGAGTTTATGATAGAAATCTGCTGAGAGGAAGTCGCCGAAGAAATACTTTTTGTATTTTGTTTTGATGTCTGGCCTGATGCTCGAACCCTGGCTTTACATCTAATAATCCAACACACTACCTACTAGACTACGGTGACATTTACACGGTTGACGTTACATTTTGTATATTAGTCGTGATTTCTTCAGTTTGTTTTTCCGAATCACCATAGACGGAGAGGCATAGACCATAGACAACGACGTGTATCTCTAATTTTCATAGATGAGACCTAATGCTAATGTGTTGGCTTATTAAACATAAGGTAACCCCACGTCAGACAACTCCAACAAATCGGTTTAATAAAAATTTTGCTGCGTCTTCCTCGAAGCGGATTTCTGGCAAAAACTCTGAGTGTAAAAATAAAATTGCCATGAATAGTTTCTCACAAATCTATCGGATCTATCCATCTATATTCGGAATCTACTTTAAGGTGTAGGTCCTGCCACTAATGTATGCATTGTACTCACACAACATACGTGGTGTGAGAATCTAGGTCGTAATCCTGACTGAACGAGTGTAATGACCAATTATATGTATATGTATGTATGATTTGCAAACATTGTTTGTTAGTCTATTCACGATGAAATGACAAAACAAGTGATTATTAGCTTTATGTCTCCACGAAAGAGTTATAATAGAATTACCATCAAAATTGGAACACATTATCCCCAAAATTGTGGGTATAACACTTAATTGTCAATATTGTTTTGAATACTTTAAATTTACCAGATTTTTTTCCTAAATTGTAGTACAAAACAATTTTAGTTTCTTGTGTAGAAATGACTTCAATTTCTCAAACAAATTTCCAAACACAAATAGAATTCAAGAATAGAAATTTAATCTATAAAATAAAAATTTTTTATTTAAATTAAAAAAAATTATAGAGAGAGTCTGTATGTATGTGTGTATGTATGTATATGAAGATATAAAAACTATATTTAGCTTCTTCATTTCAAGTCTATTTAAATATTAATAAACTCTGTTTACTTATCTTTGCATTTCAAGATAAAAATAGTGAAAGACGAGAACTTCTACTACTTCTACTACTGTAAAGAAGAATACAAAAGTTGGTAGAAAAATGGAGAAAAAACTACACATGAAGTAAAAATTTATAAGAAATTCTTGAGTAACATGAATCTCTATAAAATTAAACAAAATACTACAACAAGAACTACAAGATAAGCATTAGTACAGTTATATATACACTTATACATACACATACATATACAAATATTCTATAAAAATAAATATTGCATATGAGTAGGAGTGGAAGAAATCAAGAAAACATAGTAAGACATACGGAGAGAGAGAGAGAGTAAAAATTAAATTTAAAAATGATATTCAACTTGTATGTCCTTATCCACGAGAATGTCTTAATAAAACGGCAGCAACAATATACAACAGACAGTAAAATCATCAACAAGAAAACTGAATACAAAATGATGTTGTTACACACAGAGAGGATGAGAGAGATAGAGATAGTGGAAGGCATAGAGTAAGAGTTCCTCGAGATGTTCAAAATTAAATTGCTGCTACAAAGCATACTTACAACAAATAATCATGAAAGAAAAAACCAACAAAAACATCAACAGAATAATAAAAAATAACGTATATATCCATGCAGGCAGGCAGCTAGCTATGCAACATTAAATTCTATTGAATTTTTAAGTTTTGTATTCTAAAGTCAATTCTTGTTGTCCTTAAGCAGTTGCCTAAAAATAGACTACAACTATTTTCTATACTTCTTCTTCTTCGTCGTTTTTTTTGTTCGCTCCTTAATGAAAACAGACAAGCAACACAACACAGCAAATGTGCAAAAACATTACCATTCACAACCTAAAGTTATGCTGCACTTTCTGTTTTTCTTTTAAACATTTTTTTATAACAATTTTAGCGTAACAGCAATCAGCAAGAAATGTCACATAAGCGAGGGCGTTGAAAGTGAGTGAAAACAAGATATAAGACTTAAGGAACTGTTGTGATAAGCTATCGATGAATGCTTAGAATAAATTATATTTCAGAAATTGACAAGATTATCAAGTGTTGGTTATTAAGCTGCTGTTTTAATTCAACAGCTAGTTCTGAGCGGTGTTTGACTAGGAATTTATGCATCGATATGTAACATTGGATTAAACATGGCTTCTCAATTTTGAACCAGAATTAAAACTATGTCATATGGCGTGCAGGGGATAAACCCACTCCAAAGTGGGCAAAGACGAAACAGTCGGCTGGTGGGATTATGGCTTCAGCATTCAGTGTGGAATGCGTATGAATAATATATGCCGACTATATTGGCAAGAAAAAGCGTGATTTTTTTTAGCGTTGACTTTGAGCAGTATAACTCGTGCATTGGTGTATACAATGAGCGAAGGTTTGGGAGGGAAAACTAAAAGAAGAACTGTTTATGGCTAGCAAAAGTTATACGCTATGCTGGGAAATATTTGAAGCTGTACCCATACATATACATATAACAGTTCCTGCGCTGACCAACTTTTTCGATGAGTTTGGTGGAATTCGGTCAGTACAGGGACTGCGCTTAACTGTGGTGTCACAATGTGTGCTCAAGTGTACTTTGGTAATCAAAACTACCTCTTCTATCTAACCTAGCCTTACATCACCATTCATATGTATATATGTATTGTCATGTCAAGGCAGTTACTTATATCCGACAATCAGGGACTTAAAATTTCCCTACATGAAGCAGTGAATGGTTCCCAAGCAGATATCCTCTCATAACTAAATTTAGATTCAAATAACTCTACATAGACTACGAAAATTATTCCCTAACAAATCCTACAGTTCGTAGGATTGGTAGTAACAATCCTAAAGGCAGGGTTACAACCTAGCTTCTCGCACCACCTTTGTTGTATGAGTTCAGTTTATAATTGAATCGCCTCCGCACAAGAGATTTTTCCGAAACTGTTCTTGGCAATTTCAAAAATATCGAATATGGACACGAATATTTTAGTCTTCCCGGCCTATACCTTCCACCCTCATTTGAAAACTTCATGTCATTAAATAAAAACCACGTTTCTCATTTTCTCATCATCACCTTTGACACGTCACATCAAGAAATTGAACAGTCAGGAGGCATTTGTAAGCCGTAAAAATAATTCACCTTCATTACCAAAATCCGCAGGCCTATCAACACTCTTTGCTGTTATTGTGGCTAACTAAAGTGCACCCCGCAGGAATTTCAACAATTGTAACAACAATATGAACAACAACAACACCAACAAGGATATCTAAACTTATTGTGTTGTTGGCTTGTTGTTAGCAGAACGTGTTAACACAGCGACAACAATAGTTGTTGCGGATATTTATACGAAAGCATTGTAGAGTATTGCAAAGGGAATTCAAACAGGGGTCCTTAACAATACAACTATTGTTGATGTTGATGTGGATGTTGTTTTATTTGTTTGTTTTCCCCTGGTTATAGGCAGTATTATTGCCTTCAGAAACAATGGGAAAAACGGGAGAAAAAAATGGGAAAAAATATGTGTTTAAACAAACGAACAAAAAAATAAAAAAAACACACAAGTTTTATAAATAAAAGCAATTGTATTAATGTCTGTAGTTTTTTCTGTTGTTCTATTGCTATGTAAAATAAGCCCTTATGGGCTTTATATTCGCGCCATTACTATTGTATTTCTATGTACCCCTATGCGATAGTCTTTTTGGTAGCATTTGGTCGAACACTTTTATTGTATACAGTTGCGTTCTTTCAAGTGAATTTGTTTTGTTTTGTAAATTTTTTTAAAAGCATTTTAATTTCAAAAGGGAAGACGGAATTAGATTGTATTTGTAAATTGTTTCAAAATTTAATACAAATTTTAAATGCTTTATAATGTTGATACTTTTTCTAGTTTGACTTCAGTTGGTAAATGATAAAGAATTAGTGAGAGTTAATACCATCCACAACTTCAGGTGAACACACACAACATGAGTGCTATGAGAAGCTAGATTGTAATCATGACCAACGGACTACAATGACGATTAAAGTAAGCAAGACCTCAAACCAGCAGCTTCATGACAGTACTCTTGAAAGTTATTTATCTTCCCTAGAACTTAAGGTTTACTGCACGCAAATATGAATGTTTTTAAATTATATTTTGGTACCATTAGATGACCCTCTTTGGGGGAATTTAGATATGTAAGAGTACTAAAAAAGAAGTGCCTAAAATCAGTCCTATTTTCATGCCTGAACTACATTTAACCTGATACCAGTTTGATGCTTAGTTTCTAAGAATCTAGAACCCATTGCTCATAATTAATTTATAAGTTCACCACGTTCGGACGTGTTTTGCATCTTTTTCGTTAGCAATTCCTCTTTAGTCAGCACTCTAGCTGATACCGCTCGTATCTGTTGAAATCACATATCGTTAATATCGATATCTTCCATTTCAGTTCCAAAAGAAGTTGATAATCTTCGATCTATAGAGCTCGCATATGGACTGGTGACACTGTCAGCCCAAGTAAAGGGTGTTTTTTATAGAGGTATAGAACTTTAAGTTGCAATAAAACAACGATGATTGACATGAATTTTATTTATCCGAAAGATAATCTTGTGGCATTACATTTTAAATATGATTTCTGGCATATGACTTTTTCCAACATTTGTGGCCGTATATCGGCATTAATACGGCGAATGTTGTCTTCCAAATGGTCAAGCGTTTGTGGCTTTACCGCATAGACCAATGACTTTACATAGCCCCACAGAAAGTAGTCTAGCGGTGTTAAATCACAAGATCTTGGAGGCCAATTCACAGGTCCAAAACGTGAAATTAGGCGGTCACCAAACGTGTCTTTCAATAAATCTATTGTGGCACGAGCTGTGTGACATGTTGCGCCGTCTTGTTGAAACCACATCTCCTGGACATCATGGTTATTCAATTCAGGAATGAAAAAGTTAGTAATCATGGCTCTATACCGATCACCATTGACTGTAACGTTCTGGCCACCAACGTTTTTGAAAAAGTACGGACCAATGATTCCACCAGCCCATAAAGCGCACCAAACAGTCAGTTTTTCTGGATGTAACGGTGTTTCCACATACACTTGAGGATTACCTTCACTCCAGATGCGGCAGTTTTGTTTGTTGACGTAGCCATTCAACCAGAAGTGCGCTTCATCGCTAAACAAAATTCGCTTATGAAAATCGGGAACAACGGTAATCTCGTTTTGGGCCCATTCGACGAATCTACGCCTTACTTGATGAGTCGTGAGTCGTGAGTCTATTCATGATGAATTGCCAAACCAAACTGAGAATAAATCACTTGACAGCTGTTAAATCGGTCGCCATCTTGAAAAGTAATGCCAACTTAAAGTTCTATACCTCTATAAAAAACACCCTTTATATACCCAATAGTAACTTTTTAGGAATGCATTGCATGCACTTCATTAATATCGTGTCGTATTTTACAATTGTGTTTGATCACACACCCATGCATCTAGAAATAGGTCTCATCACTGAATATGATTTTATAATTGAAATTAGGGCCACACGTGGTTGTAGTAGACTATGTTTGTCTATCTCTCCATGGAGATTTGGAAAAATAAACTGAAGAAATCTAAATTAAAACCGCAGACAGCATGTAACTTACTACACTACGGGGGCACTCGGTATACTGTGCCTGTTTATGGCTGCCTCTAGTCAGTTCCCCCACTGTGTCTTAAGTGGATCAAATCATTTGTTTTATTCGTCATAGAAACCAGATTAATTCGATAATTTTCTTTCGTTCTACGAGTATATGCATGACATTTCTACTCCAGTAAATGCCTCCACTAAAGTTCTTGCCGGTTTGTTTACCCCCGTATCTGAATTTTTTCGCTCTGGTTGTTGTCTTTTGGCATAATTTTTGGGAAGGAAAGAGCCGTCCATATGTTTCAACCAAGTTTCTACATAAAATCTGAAGAATAATATGTTGTCCTCTACAGTGTATTGGATAATACGCTGTGTTACATAAAGATTTTAAGCCAGCAAACTAACGATGTCAGCATTAGGCAGAAAGGCTCAATACATACATTCTCTATTTTATATTTTTTTTAATCATAATTATTATTGATTTAAATTTGTGTGTGAGTTAGACTGAAAGAAAAAAAATCAATTAAACAAGACATCCAATAAATCAATAAAATTCTATAAAAAAACTTTTGCTTTTTTCTGTTTTGTTTTTTGATTTTTAATTTTCTGTTGAGTAAAATACATGAAACAATACTTTGCGGAAATTGATAACGGAACCAGAACACATACACATATGTATATGTATGTATACACAACGGTAAAATATAAGGATGAAAATAATTTTCCATTTACAGCATGGCTACATAGGAAGGGGCAGGTACTAGACAGGAAAACAAATGAACACTTTTACACTGACAAATTTTATTCCCACCTCCAAAATATAACATACACATGCAAACACATACTCACACATGCACATTTACCGGTAGTGACAAACAAATAAATAAAAATGTTTATAAGAAGATTGAATATCAAACCGGGTATGAATAGGGGGCGTAATAATACATTAAAACTAAAATTTGGTCGATTCTGCAAAGGCTACACCCAAAAACTTTATTCATTTGGCAATAACAATAATAAAAAGAAATTACTGGAATTAGAATAAACGAACACTATGTTGTATTAACAAAATTACAGAAAAAGATCACTATAGGTTGTGAATATACATACAAATAACAATAACAAATCAACATTAAGATTCTAGAAGTTGCCAGACCGAAGATAGATGAAGAATAAATAGAGCGAAAGATAACGTACCACGATGTATCGCGCTGCAAATATGCTCTGTAAGAGAAGCTGAAGCAATACCCTATGCAGCGTCATATTTCCTTTAGTAGTAAATTGTACAGTAATCCTAATTGTGTAATTGGCCCATATTGCTATTTCGGTATTGCTTTAATTTATTTGCCCAATTACAGACATTAATTGGTCATTACAGCCCTTCAGTCAGGAGTACAACCTGGCTTCTCTCACCTCTTATGTCTCTTATGTCGACTCCGAGCGACAGATTTTTGAGAAAATTTTCCTGGCAATTTTATTTGTTCTCAGAATTTTTGCCAGAAATTTGCTGAGGGGGAGTCACCGAAAAAACGTCGTTTCGTTTTGTTGTAGATGGCTGATCTGGGGGTTGAAACCGTGGCCTCACGTCTAATAAGCCACCTACTACACTACCTACTAGACTATAGCGGTATTAATACCAATGATTTGCTTCAATTTTTCTGGGTATTCTCCGGCCACTGCACAAGTAGGCTTGAAGGCTGTGCTGCAATAATTTGATTTATTAAAATGGTAGATTGCCTCCTTTAATCGAATCGCATGGTCATTTATCTGCAGAATTTCGGTTCTCACTGATCACTACTCTTATACCGAAGACTCGGCTTTCCTTCGAATGACTTCTGCTGAAGATATGGATCTAAGAAATAGGCTATCTTTCACCTCATGTGTCAGTTCCCAGCTCTTGCCTTACCCTGAAGAGGCGGAAGTTCTTGGCGTCTTATTTTCCCATCATGTATGAATGAACTCTTCAAAAGTAAAGGCAACCGCAATAGTGCCTTTCATTTTCCAGCGGGAGTGATGTCATATTGGAATTGCTTGATCCCATTTGTCAGCGTAATGAGCCTAACTTCTAGCTTAAGTGGTATTCGAACCTTAAGGAGGATTATTGTTTGGAATACATCTTAAATATCAGAAGTTCTTTAAATAATTTTGATAATGTTGGTAGTCAACTCGTAGGCCCTTAATGCACTACTTTCGTATGAGCCTTACCCTTGAGGTTATATTCAAGACGTAAGATGTAGACTCTCCACGGCTATACGTGCCAGACTTATACAAATTTTGTGCTCATTTTACTAACTCCAGGCACTAAATTTGTGGTGTTCTGCGGGTTTTTTGAATCTCCAGAAGACGTCGAAGAAGTGTACATTTTTTTCTCTGAAAATTTGTCCCACAATTAAGTTAAAATCTGTCATTTTGTGTGAAACCCTATACTGCCTATTTCACCCCAATTACAGGTCGTAGTTTTTCTTGCTGACGTAACAATCGAGTCAGATATAAGCTTCATCGTCAAAGAAAATTTTGATCCCAAAATCAACATTGAAAGCCTGATATTATAGCACCCATTCAGCATATTAATGGTCTTGTGAATGGTCAATCGACCTTAGTTATTGCTTGAGTTAGATTTTATGTGGATGAAGCTTCAAATTGAAATGGAAAATCCGCCTTAATAAGCCAGAAGACACATATTCGATAATCAATATTATTGCTAGTGCGTACCTTGCAGGGATGAGGAAGATGAGGAGTCCGTCCTTCACCTGCTAGCTACATGCCCGGCACTTTGTCAAAGGAGAAAGAGTACTTAGGTGCTTGCTATATGAATGTTCTGGAGGAACTGTCACGGATTGACATTGGCAGTTTAAGTTACTTCATCAGGAGCTCCGAGTAGTTCCGAAACTAGGATTTAGCAGAAAACTGTGGTAACACAATTGGCCCTATATGGCCTAAGTGTGTCCATCCGACACTCTTCGACAGCTAGCTCTACTTACCATTCTAGTGCGTACATTGCAATCACGCCTGACCACATTTCTAACACATCCAGTCTCCTTAAACTCATAATCATCCCATAGTGAATTGTATATTTTGAACTTTCAAAAAAATTGTAGCACATTTTCAGGCGTTATAACTGATAATTTTACTCTGTTTCTTTTTGTCTTTAGCAAAGGGTATTGCTCAAATTCGTTTTGACTGAGTTGTTATATTTCGTCCTTATTTTTTATGTATACGCCCTCTCACACACTATCACGTCTTTGCCCTAGTCGCCCTCCCACTAACAACCTCATACATACGAGTATTTGCTAGTGCTGACAATACAAATGGATTTCGAATGATTTATTATCGTATTAAATTGAATTCAAATCGGAAAAATTGGAAACAAAAAGAAAACAAAAAATACACACAAAAGAAATGAATGAAAAACACTAAATAAAAATTGCAATACAATAATAAACAACAACAACAAAAAAAAAAACAAAAACATACAAAAATAAAGAAAAATAAAAAGAAGGAAAACCTCTATCAGTGTACAAATAGAGAACAAAATACTCGTGCAATATAGTACTACACACAGAAAACAACAACAAAATAAAAGCGAGAGACAGAGAGAGAGAGAGAGAGAGAGAGAGGAAAAAACTGGCAACAATATGATTGAAATCAAATATAAACTGAAGTAAAGAAAATTGAAAATTTAAAAAGAGAAGAGAATAAAATAAAAATAAAACAAATTATAAAATAATAAACAACAACAAAAAGAAAAAGAAATAATCAAAATGGAAGAAGAAAAACTGCAAATATACTTCAAAGCAAAGTACAACAAATGTAAAAACCAAAGCCTCGTTTAACGCTGTTAAAAGAAAGCAAAACTTATTAAAGAGAATTTTTTTTGTTAAAATATGGTTTAAGCAGCTTAACTGACACACACTCCTTTTTGAAATCATAAAATTTATTTAAAACTCCAATACAAACATTCAGACCATACTCAGATGTTTGTTGATATTGCGAACGGAAACGGAAATACATGTTGAATGTGAGAGTAAATAACAATTGAAAAATAAGATTATTTTTATACAAAGTGATTAAAATGGTATCCTTTTAAGGATAAAAATATTCATAGATACATATACATACATACATACATTTATATATACATTTTTTAATTGTCTATCCAATCAAATCTTAATAGGGGCAGAGAATATTTCTCGATTTTAATTGATTTTTTTTTTATTAAACTTAAAAATGTTTGTGTACTTTTAATGAATTTCTTTTCAACATTTTTTCTTATTCTACCTAAACTTTCTTTAATTTGAAACTGAGATAATAACTCCGTAAGGTAGATCTCTGAAAAATTTGGTATTCATAGCAAATGTCACACCTTTTACACATGCTTTGTGCTTTCGATACCATACGTACATACATAATTGATCCTTACAACCCTTTAGTCAGTATTACGCCTTAGCTTCTCATACCACTTATGCTGTGTGTAATAATTTTATACATGGGGGCAAGACCTACAGTTTAAATGACTCCGAATGACAGATTTTTGAGAAACATTTTTTTACCATTCTGGGCCTTATTCCTGACGCCAGATATCATCAAACTTGATAAGAATTCTCCTGCACTGAAAACGAGCATCTTCTAGCAGGCCACTGCTTATAACAAGCAGACTTAGTTTGACTTACTGGTTTAAAAGCCTTTGTCTGATCCTTCACACTAAGCTAAGGGTTTCATAAAGCAGCTTTTTATACCTACTGTTGCAGTGTGGCATTTAGCGCAAGATGGCGGCATCAACAGGATATAGTTCACGAGTTATCGAGCCTAATTGAAGCTTTCTTTGTGGAGCTGTCTTCTAGTGGTCTGCCTTAAATTAAACTTGTTGAGGAAAACTGTTGCATTACAGCTTACTAGTGCGTTGCGCTTTACCTACAAAAATCGTTTTCGCAATGCTCAATCCGCTTCCCTCTAGACCAACAGATAGACAACATACCACAATCTCAATCTCTCGATGTGCCCCGTGTGCAAATGCCCCTATACACTGGAACATTTCCTTCTTTGGCCACCCGTCTATCAAATTTGAGAAACCCAGGTATATTTCAATCAGGGACGTCCAGTCGCGACTTTCTCTCAGCAGATTTCTGGCAAAAACTCTAAAAGTAAATATAATTGCCACGAAAAGTTTCTCTAAAAGCTGTCGTTCGGAGTCGACTTTAAACTGTAGGAGCCGCCACTCATGTATAAAATTAACACACACAACATAAGTGGTGTGAGTAACTAGGCCGTAATCCTGCCTAAAGGGTTGTAATGGCCAATTATGTATGTAACAGGGACGTCCAAGATTTGTTGAAAGTCTACTGTTAGGCTGTATACTGGAGAATATAGTAGATTGTGGAAGTTTCTAAAATACCTTGATCTTGGAATATCTCTCAGCCTTCTGGACTATTGTGGCGTATTTCAGGCTGAAGTAAATAGTCCTAAGAAAGGGATTTTCTCCCAAAGTCATATCTACTTTCTCTGACAGTCTAGCGGCAATTAGATTTCTTTGTATTCAATGCCAAGAATTGAATGTTTTTATTCCTTTGGAAGGTGACATCTCTATGGCACATAACTTCTCCTGGCCAACTTCGTTCGTTTTGGACCGACGAGCTGCCGGTTCAAAATCAACATCAGGTCCAGTCATCGATTTGATATGAAATAATGTTTGCTTTGTTAGATTATAGAGGAAGGATGAACCAAATACGAGAAGTCTGCATCCATCTAGATTAGAGCAAACGAAATGTCTTCTGCCTCAACAAATAATATTCAGCGATGAGTACCGTCTCTGCATGAATGCGTACGTGAATAAATATCCACATGAGATCCAAGAGCGTCCTATTCGCCCCGATAGGATATCGGACTGGAGGCTTTACCCCTATATCTTTTAGCATGACGTTGGCCAGGCCATTACTATCAACGGCGGCCACTGTAAAACCAAGGCGGTGCTCAAAGCTAATATAACACATGCCATCGGTCAAATTCTGCCTGATTTATGCTTGTAAATTTTGAGGTATTGTCTCTTGTAGACACAAAAAAACAGTCAGCTTGGCTCTATAGCGCAGTAAACTGACGATGTTAATGATTAGCCGTTAACGCCTTCAAAATTATCTTAGCGCAGATATGTCAATACAGAATGGCATTCTGATTTGCCAAACCATAGTATCAATATCCATAGTTTTCATTCATCTTAAGGACAAAAAAGACGCCCGATACATAGATTTAGATATTAAGTGCACTCCTGTTCTGAATCATGAGCTGTTATACAGCAAACTCACTAGTTTTTCAGCTTTAACTTCAGATTTGCACAGATTTGAAGTTAAAAATGAAGACAAACTTGCGTTCACCAAACACTTCCTTACTTAATTGGTCATAACAACCCTAATTTAACTAACTAATTTAAGTTAGGTTAGGTTAGAGGACGTGTTACTTGTCAATTTAGCCAATTACAGTACCCGGAGGTCGATTTGACCCATTGTACGTAACGTCCTTAAGAAGGAAGGAGAAAAGAGGGGATAGGAAAAAGAAGCAGAAGTAGGGAGGAAGAATGGGAAGCAAAGGAGTTACCTAGACTAAACGAAACAAAAAGGGAGAACGCGACTACACCGATGAAGTACGAGCGCTTTTCAACCAGCTCAAGTTACTAATGAATCTGTGGAGAGCCTTGATGTCAGCTCTCGACACAAAATTAAAACCCTCAAAGAAGGGTCCTCAACCTCAACCTACCAAGGGCTGGGCAGTTACAGAAGAGGTGCTCGACAGTCTCTAACTCCCCCTCATCGCAACATACCCTGCAGTAGAATTTTATACATGAGCGGCGGAATCTACAGTTTAAAGTCGACTCCGAGAAACACAGATTTCTTAGAAATCTTTTCGTGGCATTTTTATTTCCTCTCTTGAGATTTTGCCAGAAATCTAATCTGTTGAGAGGAAGTTGAGGAAGAAATATTTTCTTTATATTTCGCGTTATATTTTGTTCGAGATGTCTGTCTGATCTGGGGCTTGAACCGTGACCTCATGTCTAATAGGCCAACACACTACCCATTATACTGCAACAACTTCAAATACTCCTTCTTCCTTTATAATCGTAGCTCCTCATATTTCCGTTTTGGAATACCTCATATATAAACCTTAGCATACAACAAATGCCAATGTTAGTGAGAGTATAAAGCCTCTCTCTTTTGTTTTTTTTTTATATAAATACGTTGCAATTGTTGTTTTATTCTGAGCTTACATGCGAGTATACTATACATACGTGTAAATACGGCGATTATGTATGAATGTGTGGTTTTTATATGTATGTATGTGTGTGGTATTTTATTATTTTTATTATAACAATAGTTTTGTTATTTTTGTTTTTATTGTTGTATTTATTATTATTGTTGTTTTTATATAATATTTATATTAAAACGTGTCTGGCGTGAAATTAAAATAGTATTAACAAACAACAGCAACAACAACAACAAAAAATTACAACAAGAAAAAATATTACACAAACATACATACATACATATATATATAAATGTTTACAGAAATTTACATAAACACAATACGGAAAAAGAGTGTAAAAAAGAGAGGCAGAAAGAAAAAGAGAAAGAGAAGCCTTCTTGCTTTTACTGTGCATATGTGAGTGTTAGTGGAGATGTATTGTATAACAACAGTGGTTTATACAAGAGTATGCATGTGGCAGAGAGAAAGAGAGTGAGTAGTTGTTTTAAACAAAACTGTTATTGTGAGTGTGTGTGTGTAAACAAATACAAATACAAAGACTGTACAGGAAAACAAAAACGCTTAAAGAAAAACAAGTAAAATGTACAATAAAACGACAACAATTTTTGGGGAATTAAAGACTTTTATGCATATAAACAGATATTAAAAGTGACACAGAATGAATGAATATGTTGCCTGCATGCAGCATAGCACAGCACAGGCAGTCATGTTGTGTGTGTAAATGTAAATGTAAACGTAAATGTTTGAGGGAAAAGGTTTTTGTTTTACGTTTTTAAGTTTTTGTTACACTCCCCCCCAGTTTTCCTTCTTTTTTTTGTATACTTTTGCCTGACATTATACAGTTGACACTTGGCATTTTCATTGTTTTTGTCATTTGCTGCAGTTTATGCATTTTTATTGTGTTGCCTTTTAGTTTTATTTCACTTTTTTATTGGTTTTTTCGCTTCTCTTTTTCAACTGTTGTATATAATTTAGCCTAGAGTGTAAAAATACACACACACTCACATGCCTACATCTCTTTACATTCGACAGCCTATGAGAGCCAAAAAATTTAAAAGAATAATCAGCTGAGAGAAAATTGTAAAAAAAAATCGTTAAAGTAAAGTGTTGTTATCGAGGCCATTAAAATTCCAACAAAAACAACATTTACATTCCGTAACTAGTAAAGAAGAAAAATCATTATCATCCCATAAATATAAGAAGATGTTGCAACAGCAAGAGTGAAAAGTTCAGTGTTGAACGTTGCAGTTGAAGCACAACAAATTAAGACAGACAGTTTAAATATTTGAATAACGTATTTAACAAAGTAGGTCACTTCATTTAGTGTAAATTTTTATTTATATTAACATTATCAATCGACTTTTCTAAGAAAAACAGAAAGAATTTCCGCAAAAATGTTTAAAAAAATGCGAAAAAATTGTTCTTAAAAAATGAAAATTTTTTCAAAGTATTGTTCTGCGAAACCTATGGTTTTTCTTCATCATTTTGGCAATCTATGGATTCCATTCAAAAAAAACTGATGGCCATTTGAACCAAGAAGAATTATTGGCTCGAGTTTGATATCCTGCTTTGAAGTGAAGCCTATTCCAGTGGGAGCATTTTGCATAAGTTGAAACAAATGGTTGCCAGAAGGAGCAACTTCTGCGCTATAAAGCGAGTGAGTTAACACTTCCCATTCACTCTTTTCCAAACACTTCCCATTCACTCTTTTCCAAACAGATTTTGACCAGAGCCGCAATATGTGTACAAGCGTTCTCATGATGGAAAATTATGGTGTATGATTTTATATGCCGCCCTTTTTTCCGGGCAATGCTTGCTTCAAACGAATTAATTATTGTCTGCATAGCTTTTCTGTGATTGTTTGGCGCGATTTAAGCAGCTCATAATAAATTTTCATTCAAAAACCCATATTCAGTGATCTGAAGCATTTGTGGATAAATAGATACGAGAACAAACAAAATAGTCGTTGAATATTCGAAACAAAACCAACACACTTGAACTCCGGAAAAGTCCTTGTTTACTGTGGATTTTGGGCTGGAGGCGTCATCGATACATTCTTCTTTGAAAACGACGTGGAGCAGTCCTACAATATACAAGTCCTTATTTCAAGACGACACTAATGGCCTAAATTAGTCGATTGGTTGCAAAAGGATGGCTCAACGTGTAACACAGTTCATACATACATACATAGTTAGTTATTACAACCCTTCAGTCAGGATTACGACCTAGATTTTCACACCACTTATGTTGTGTGTGCTAATTTTATACATGAGGGGCTGCAAAGTCGATTCTGAACGACAAATTTTTGAAAAACTTTTTCATGGCAATTTTATTTACTCTCAGAGTTTTTGCCAGAAATCTGATAAGTGACAGTCGCCGAAGAAATATTTTTCCATATTTCTTTTTGTTGGAAATGTCTGACATGGGAGTTGATCCGTGGCCTCTAGTCTAACAAGCCAACACACTACCTACTATACTACGGCGACTAGCGCATGTCGTATTTAATATTCTGCCCGAGTGATTTAAGGGCATAATGATGTGAACTGGCATCCGAGAGTTTTAGTTTTAGACTTTTTCTTATCTGTCTTATCCCTTCTGATCCCACCACACAGAACATTACCTTGACGCAATAAATTTTCTGCACAACCGCAGATTTTACCCGTTGCCCGCGCTAAATACCTAATTTCTGACGCTGGGAGTTAGCGTACTAAATCCAAAAATAATTTATTTTTAAAGCGTTCAATCACCGCTTCAGGCATTCAAAATCGTTTTTGAACGTCTCTAGGTTTTAGTGCTTTGAAGTGCTGCTTGAATCACGCCTAATAATTGAGCAATCTCTTTTTGCACTTACCACGAATCTTGATCGAGCAATGTTTCCAATTAATGGTTTTCAAAGTGTTAGGTGGCCAATGACATAAAAAGTGTTCCATCATTTCGATGTCTTCACCACATGATCACCATGTAAGGCGGAGTACACGGTAAAGGCACTTATTAGTGTACTTAAGTCGCCTTTACTTTGTCTTAAGATACTCATGGTTTCCCATCCATCTGTTTCACTCCTGAGTATATGAACAAATTTTTCCTCTTGTGACATTACTCCGCAATAATGTAGCTGTTACTTTAGTAGTCTGGTTTTTTTATTCAATGGCATTGGGTAGAAGTCGCAATAGTCTAGTAGAATACGACTCCGTTGTTTATAATATAGCTCAGACGTCTCGAACAAAATGAATCCTTTGGCCTCTCTCTCTGAGAGTAAATAAAAGTGCCGCGAAAAGTTTCTCAGAAAATCTGTCGTTCAGAGTCGAGGTTGGAATCCAGTCTGAAGAATTGTAATGACCAATTATGTAATTAAGTGTCATTGAGTTATGCAGGTTTTTTATTCTGCAGTGCCCTAGGTCTTTAAACTAGGTTATTTGCATGCTCTTTTACCCTTATAACCCACATCGTGTCATCCCTGGAGTACTTGTTAATCGTCTGCTTACTTCCCAAAAAAGTGCTGGGTCCATTCTCCCTGGATATCATTTCTTTAACTGCATCTTGGTTATAAGCGAAGACATTTAGTCAGGATTACTAAATGTCAAGTTTACTAAATTATCACCGATCGATATCATACATTCTTGGAAAATCGTATAGGCCAGTATCTGCAGACATACATAGATTGATATCACGAAAGTCTATTTAATAGCCCAGTGGCATCCTACCACCATCTATAGAACTATTCATGCACAGGCATTTGTACTAAGAAAGTCGTTCTGATATCAGAGTGATTCAAATGGTCACGATTGATGAGTAAGATATCCTAAGGGATAACAGTAGCTGAAGGCATAGCTTGATATCCGATACGCCTTTATAATTCTAAGCCATTCTACCTCCATCTTTAGAAATATTCATGCACAGGCCTCTGTGTCAAGAAGCCGATCTGATATCGGAGTGATACAAGTGACCGCAATTGATAAGTAATCATTCTATAGGATAATTACGGGAGAATGCATGCAAAGTCTCACATAAAATCTGGTGATAAGATTTCTGGCTCTAGCTGATCTACCGTCCATAGCCTGGATATGCTACGCGTAAGTCTGACTCACATGTATCTGCTCCATTTAACTTTATTCCAAAAATTTTAATATAATGAATCCACAAATTTCTGTGCATAACAGTGTAGAGTATAAAAAAAGCAGTTCCTGTATTCGGTAAAAAAAACGCTCATTTAAAAAAACTGTCCGTTCAAATTCGTGCATATTAACAACACTGTCAAGGGATTAAACTGAATGGAGAAAGTAAAACTTTTTAAAACTGTTTTTATCCATTGCCTGGCATTAATTTTTTTTAAACAACGTGCTTCATAGGAAGTATTTTTTTTAACTCATACTGAATACAAAATATTTACTTCCAAATTGTGCTTTAAAATTTTCCATTCATTGTGATTTTTTCTTATTTCATAATTTAATTATTTTTAATAAAAAACAGAGAAAAACGATTAATTATTCAATATTTGTTCTCTTATTTCAGGTGATAAAACACCACCCGGCTTTCCAGTTATAACCCAAGGACCCAGTACTCGTGTTATTGAAGTTGGTCATACGGCGACAATGCAATGTAAAGCAATTGGTGTACCCACACCAAATATTTATTGGATTAAAAATCAGACACGTGTTGACATGAATAATCCACGGTATTCGATAAAGGATGGTAAGTGTGGAAAAAATAATTAATTTTATTTATTTAAATACGTTTAAAGAGAACGAGTTTAAAAAAGTCCAAAATATTTTTTGGAAAGTTAATGAAGAAATGAAGGGCATCATGTAAAAATGTAGATTAAAATGGAAATAATGTGTTAAATAAAAGGCAGTAAATTTCACCTACTTTTGGAGCACATTGACAGGATATTAATGCAGCATACTTTGAGGTGCTTTATAATGTTTTGTATTTCTGTAATCACATATTGTGTGTAATACCACGAAATGAAAAATATTTTATAAATATCACCAGTTTTAATTAAACCTTATAAGAGCCGAGTGCTCGAAATGCTACCTGACTTCCAAGTAGTATTATGTCCTGTCTTTTGTACCACCTATCCAAGTTGAATGGAGCACAACTTTCACTGGCATAGGCTTTCGCATAACAAATACCAGCGAGTTAGTTAACAGGCTCGATATATTTCTTTCTGGAACGAAAAAGTCTTTCTTCTGTTCCAACTCCTATTCTTGACTCATCTGTTTATATCAAAATAGTTCCTCTTCTAAGAGAATTTCCAACTGACAGATTACTCCATTCAGTTGTGTTACTAAATCTTGTTGCAAAGCTCTTTCCCAAATCAAAAAGTTAACTAGTTCTGCCCAGAAGACCTGTTAAGGGGGAAGCTGCCAATCGATCGATTCCTTAGGCCATGAAATAAAGAATTCTTGTTAGACTTGTCGTCTACCATTTGTAACAAAGCTTTGGTCTTCATAACGATGGGCATCGTACTTAAATCCAATAGGGTTTCTAGCGCCGCTGTCGGACTGATTCTCATTGCCCCTGTTAGACCAACACACCCTAATATATTTTATTCTAGACTTGTCTTCCATCAGCCCTATCTGCTCTTCAAAGGTTTAGTCTTCATTACCATGTGCAGCATACTTAAATCCAATAAAGCTTCTAAAGCCGCTGTAGTGCTAGTTCTTATTGCTCCTCCTAAACCAACACACGTTAGCCTCTGCATCTTGTCCAACCCTATTTGAGCTGTTTTCAGATTTATTCTATCTACTCAGTCAACTACCCCATAGGTTTTACCATAACGGTATACATCTAGTGCATAATTCATGGATTACGTCCCCAGAATTTTCCTGCAAACCTTCTGCAGGCCTTTCCTAAGTTGCTATTCATATAAGCCCTCCATGTACATTTACTATCCAGCATTATTCCGAGTATTTTATCTCCATTTTCCGTGATATTGTGTCACCTAGGAGTGAAAAATTCATTTATTTAGGAAGTAATGTCATGTACCAACGACTTACTATCTCAAGACGTCTTCGAATATATCCCTTAGAGGCTGTTCAAATTTAGCCATCAAATCTATATCACCTTCATAGCCTGCCTTAGATAGTTTTCTCAGGAGTTTACCCACAACAATTCTTCACGTTAGTGGTGAAAGAACAGCTGTTTTGGGATTTTAGGCCTCCCCTGGTTGTGCCGGCCCTTATTACTTTGAGTATAACCATCCGGAAATCATAGGTTCTTTACCTTTTCTTCCTAGTAGCATATTAATAATCTCGAGAGGAGTATTATCAAATAGGTCTTCTATGTCAAGAAATGCATACATATATGGTTGCCTCCGTCCCCTTCAAGGTTACCTGTATATTTGCCTCTATGCCTATAAAAGCTGGCTCAATAGATCTATCTGCCTTATAAGCATATTTCTTGGATGCAGTAGCACCCTTTCTAATATCCGACAGCTTCTATAGTTTGCCACAACTTTCTCAAGCATATTTTTAGGCGAACAATTCTTATAAATAAAAATGTGCTTGAAACATAAAGTATTTCATAGACTCCATAAGCTAAACATATAAGAATTACTGACAGAAATATGTAACAGGACTGATGAAAATGATTTGTGGCATACGTTAGGGAGAAAATTAAAACGGAACCTATTTTTAAGCATTTTAAGGTCTGTTATACTTTAGGGGGCAAATATTTTAAGATAATAAGCAACTTGCAAGAATTTGTAGTCTGCTTTCAGGTAATTTTTAATTTTTTCAATTATCCCTAATCATGGGTCCCTTTTTTGTGGCAAGAAAATAGAAAATTTATCCTAAAATTATAAGAAATCCCTGCATACTTTTAGGTACTTGGTGAAAGATTTAATTTTTGATCCTTTCTAACCTTTTGCTCATGATAATCTATTACAATAATTGTCAAATAAAATTTATGCATTTTATGCATAAACAATCTATCATGAAGGCAACAACAGCAAACACAAGAATTTTTATTTAAAAGACCCCATAATTTTTGGCAAATTGTGTTGGAACAAAAACTAAATACACCAGCGAATAATGAAGACAAACAAGTAACAACATTATTACAAAGTTCATTTAAAAAAATAAAATAAAAGAAAAAAAAACAAAAAACAAAATTACAGACAAACTTTTAGACGTTTACACAGCATTTTGGTAATATTAAGTCCTCTAAACCAGCATTTTTCCGACAACAGCAGTAATAGCAACAGCAACAGCATTTAAAACATGAAAGAAAGAAATTTTTTTGTAAATACACACAGAAAAAGAAACAAAAAAACGAAAATTTGGAAAAAAAAATTACTAGAAAAAAGCACTGTTTGTCCATAAAATAAAGATGATTAAAGACTCTCTAAAGAATTGTTTTCTTTAGTTTTTCTTAGAGTCTCGATGGCATTCTTTTTTGCTAGCGTAGGTGTTTAGTCTTTGTCTAGGAAAATTTTGCTGGGGGAGAAATTGTGTTCGAAACTATGGTAGAAGTGACCATTTAGATGTTCTAGAATAGAAGAATGGAAAATAATGGGAAAAAATGCAGATTTTAGTATTTTAAAAGTACTGCCAGGATGAAAACACTAACAACTACAAACCTATTTAACTTTTATGAACTTTAATGCGTTATATTTTTTGTAGACAAAAATTATTGCATACTTACAGGTATTTTTATATATTGTTTTAGATGCAGTTATTTTTATATGTATATTTTAAGGGATTTAAAAACTCTTAATCGAAAAATTGAATCTTCATTTAAGTCTAACCATAATTTAAAAATAATACAATACAAATTTAAATAAGCTACCAAGAAAAAACAAGGAGAGTACAAAGACATGCCAGTTTTTCATGTCAGCATTTCAGGTCTCCCTTGGGATACTACTTTGGAAACACTGATTGAGGAATCACACGAAGAGTGTATACTTTACATGGTGGGGATAGGGAAGATTGCGGTATCTGTTGATTATTATAACCCAGACTCGATTGTTAAAGGACGAAAAACGCAGTAAACGTGAATATTACATCTAGAATTTTTGCCCTGATGATGAAATGCTTTCTTTCTGCAGGAATGGACTATCACGCATGTTCCGTGTCCCTGCCTTATAATGAGTGATTTTTCAAGAGCTATAGCAAAATTTTTCAAAAAAAACACATAAAATTCAGAAAAATACATGAAATCTTTATTTGAATCGATAATACGGTCCATATAATTTAATGTTTGAAGATTATTTCACGCAAATGTTGACCGCGTCTGCGCCTCAAATGGTCCATCCGCTTAGTCCGATTTTGGCATACTCTTTCCAACATTTCGGCCGGTATCTCACGAATAAATGCTTCAATGTTGTCTTCCAATGCGTCAATTGAAGCGGGCTTGTCTGTATAGACATGAGCTTCGACATAGCCCCACCCAAAATAGTCTAAAGGCGTTAAATCGCACGATCTAGGCGGCCGGTCCCGAACGTGAAATAAAATGTTCACCGAAATCGGCTCTCAATAAGTCCATTGTTACGCGTGATATGTGGCATGTAGCACCGTCTTGTTGAAACCACATGTCATGCAAGTCAAGCTCTTGCATTTTAAGCCAAAAAAGTTGGATATCATCTCACGGTAGCGCTCACCATTCACAGTTACGTTACGATTCGCAGCTTCTTTAAAGAAGTACGGTCCAATGATGCCACCAGCCCATAAACCGCACCAAACTGTGACTTTTCTGGATGCATTGGTAGCTTTTGCAATGCTTCTGGCTGAAATTCACTCCAAAATCGACAATTCTGCTTATTTACATATCCACTGAGCCAAAAATTAGCTTCGTCGCTGAACACAATTTTTCGATAAAAAAGTGGATCTTCGGCCAACTTTCAAAGAGTCCATTCACCAAAAATTCTTGCACCAGCTGTATTTTGAAAGGCTTCACACCTAAATCCTTCCGCAAAATTTTCCACGTTGTTGAGTAAGAGAGGCCCAATTGCTGTGAACGGCGACGAATCGATAATAGATGGTCATCATTAACACTGGCCGATACAGCTGCGATATTTTCTTCAGTTCGCACTCTACGTAAGCGTGTTGGTGGTTTAATGTCCAACAATATAAATTTAGTGCGAAATTTATTCACAATAGCCCGAATAGCCGCTTCAGTGGGTCGATTAAACTGACCGTAAAATGGAAGAAGCGCGCGATGAACTTTCTTAACAGAGCACGCATTTTGATAATAAAATTCAATGATTTGCAAGCATTGTTCGTTTGTAAGACGGTTCATGGTTAAATTATAGACCAAACTGAAGATGTTTGACAGTGAAACAAAACACGAAACGTGCGTGAGCTGTTTAAACCAGTGTTGCCAAAAAATCATCCGTGGTTGGATGTCTCTTCGAGTTTCTTACATAGAGAGTTTCACCTCTGTGACTAGTTTATGTTCACTTTTTCATCTTCCTTTTATTTTTTACACCTATTGGTCCATATTTTTCAATCGCTTACTATTCTATATTCGTTTCTATCATGCATACATACATAATTGGTCATTACAACCCTAGCTCCTTACACAAGTTATGCTGTATGTGTGTTAATTTTATGCATGAGTGGCAGGATCTACAGCTTAAAGTCGATCCCTAACGAAAGATTTTTGGGAAACTTTCTTGGAATTTTTTTTTACTCGTAGCTTTTGGCAGAAAACGGGGGTTTGAACTACGGCCTTTCATCTACAGCGACATCGATTTCATTTAACACATACATACATAATTAGTCATTGAAACCCTTCAGTTAGGATTACGACCTAGCTTTCCACACCACTTATCTTGTATGTGTTAATTTTCTACATAAATGGCGGGTCATTACAACTCTTCAGTCCAAAGTACAATCTAGTTTCGCACACCACTTAAGTTGTTTGTGTTAATTATATACATAAGTGACAAGCCTTACAGGTTAAAGTCGAGTCTGAACGACAGATTTTTGAGACACTTTTCATGATAATTTTATTTACTCTCTGGGTTTTTGTTAGAAATCTGCTGAGAGTAAGTCGCCGAACAAATATTTGTTCATATTTCATTTTGTTGATCATGTCTGACTTGGGGTATGAACCAGGGCCTTTGTCTAATAAGCCAGCACATGACCTACTAGATTACGGCGACTTTCTTTGTTTTGTGCTTTCATTGAATAACTTCTGTGTTATTCAGTAAAGATCCTATAATTGACAAAATTAAATGATTTTGAAAAAACTGCTTATTTAATAAATGCCTACATGTAGGCGTTTGTTACAGATTCTTTATAAAATGAAATTCATTCCATAATAAATAGTTCACAGAATATGTTTGTTAATGTGATGCTTTTAAGAGATATATTTTTGACGAAAAAAATAATAAAATAAAATATGTGGATTTAATAAAGTCTACTTTTAGGCTTTAAATTCATTTGAACTACAAAATAATGTTGCAGCTGTGCTTTGTGAAATAATATTGTTTCGATTATAAATAATGGTTTATAGAAAATCGTTTCAAAATTTTGTTTGATTTCTTCTAAATACAATCAGTTTGTGTAAAGGTACTCACCTGCAAGTAGGCACTTACTTTTAAATTGTTGACCTTTTATTAAAATCTTTAATTCGTAGTGTTTTGTACTCCATTACTTTCATTGTATTATTGGCAGCAGGCTTAAATAGGACCTCATATTGTATTCTTAGCATAGAAATTGAAAGTAGGTAAAATAGTGTAGCCTACTTTTAGGTTCTCTAAGAAACTCTCATTTACAGTATTTTATTAAAATATTGTATATATTGAAGTAAGCTTTTATTGACTTAGGTTTTAATAAAATTTTTTTTACTTCATTATTACCCGTAAGTATTAAAATCTGTAAATGAAACAAATGCTGCTAATTTTCATTTGTTGCTAAACATATTTCCTTAAAAGAAAAGCCTTTTTGTTTTTCCTTTGGCATACAATCTCTATCTTGAATTTTATTTTTCACAAACGTGCTACGATACCCACAATTAATATGCAGGCCAGGTAATGTTTTAAACGAGTCGTGAAAATATTTTCTTAAGCTAAAGCTGCCATTAAATCTACCAAATCCTATGGGATGGCAAGCAGGTTGTAAAATCTACAACAGGGAGAACATTGCTTAGAATTAAGAACGCGAACGGAAGTGAAAGTATAACCAACTGGCGGTAACAAACCTTAGTTTCAAGTCCAAAAACGAAAAAAGTCTAACGTAACGTAACGGAAATACGTTTTAATTTATGAATTATGCATACAAATACCGAATGTAAAGGAATCTCTGGGAAAAGTATGAACATCATGCGACAAGTTGTGGCTGTAGATACGAAGACTCTAATAATTCTGTGCCTTTTTTTTAAAGAGGAAAAATTTTATTTTTATGCCAATGACTTTATTATTGGCATTTCTCTACAAAAAAAAAAAAAGCAGGAGAGAGAGTAAAAAGCCAACCCAAAAGAGTCTCGAAGACTGTTGGAAAGGCAAAATAAAAATTATTCATTTAAAATTCCTGTCATGTTAGAGGGGTTTCCGCCGCAGTCCAAAATTCTTAAACAAACACACAAAGTTTGTACTTTTTTCTTGCCTTTAATTTTGGCTTCAGAACTTTTAAGGATTTTGGTTTTCTTTCATTTTCCTTTTTCCAGTTGCCTTTATTCAATTAGGTTTCCTGCACAAGAAAAAGAAAAGGCAAAACAAAGATGGTCTATTGAAAAAAGAGTAGAAAATACTTTGAATATTATTATTCTAATATAAAAAAATTAATGTTGCATACTTCATGGAGGTTAAAATAATTAATACCCAACTTTAAGCTGTTGCTTTAAGAAAAAAATATATATTTCATAAAGGGTTTCTTTTATTAATTAGCTTAGCAAGAAAGGCAGAAAAGAAAAAAACTGTTAAAAATTAATTTTGCTTAACAATATGTCCAATAACGGGGGAAAAAAGTCAAAATTTTTGAGAAATTAATTTTAATTGATAAAGTTGAAAATTTGCTAAATTAAAGCATATTTTCAGGCAGTAAATAATAAACTAATTTCGAAAAAAATATGCCATTTTTAATTGACCTTTTTTTATAAAGTTTAAAAGCCAGAAAGAATTAAAAACAAGCTTATTGGGGTAAAGAAATTCCCTTCGAAAATTAAGTTAAAAAAAAAAATGAATTTTTTATAATTAAAAACAAACCTACTTGCAATTTATTTTATGTATGTATATGCCAACAAATGCCTTTTCAGTTTAAGGCATTAAATTAATTTGGCATTGATATATGGTTAGTAAAAATTAGTATTACATTCTGGCCTGAAAGTATGCAATGATTTTTCAACTTTTACTAGGTTTCGCCTCTGTTTGCATAGAAGAACAATTAATGAAAAATACAGCATGTTTTATGGATATTTAAAACATGTAAAACTTAATATATGTTTTAAAAATAAATTACAAACTACTTGATTATATTAGCTTCAATTAAATACGCCGACAAATTGGTTCAACTGTTGTGTCAAAAACATTATGCCTGTGGTATGCTTGCTTGAACTGAAAGTAAGCATTTGTAACCGACAAAGGAAGGATAGTGTACGTCCGAACATAAGTCCCTGCAGCTTTCCCTTTTACTCTAGATCGTAAAATCCTTCAAGGAGGTTTCTATCGCAATACATTCGAAAGCGAAATCGAAACAAAAAAGTTGGCGAACAGTCTCTTATTCCTCTATATTATTATAACAAATATAGAATTTAGTACACTGGGGCCTATCCAGTTCACAACAGCCATTATTAGCCAATAATCTATCATCCCCAAATATCACCCTGTGAGGGCGCCAAACATGTCTTTGTACGTAACAGAATCAATCGATATACGTCGTGGTAATATCTTTCATTGATTTTCCAAATGTGTGCCCAACCCAATACATTGATTATCGTCTTGGTCTTCTCTGAAGTATTCTTCGCTATCTCTATTGCATACATTTCTCTGATCATATTTTTTTATTCTTCTTGTCTCATTGTATACATGCGTATTTGAGTTTCTCTAAACTACCATTTAGTCCTAAGAAGAAATGTCTGATATTAAGCGTTAGCTTATCAAAGTTCAAGTCTTAAATAGACGCATACAAAGCCTGTAATCCTGTCTCCAACTTTACTACCATGCGAAGACCAGACCACTCTATATGAAAAGTATAAGAGAAATTCTAAATGGTTATCCTAATAATATACGCTTAGTCATATCAGGGACTCTCAGTGCGGAATACCCCTCCTTAGTGTCTTAGGATACCACAATGTGTACTTATGTACTTATTCTTGTTAAACATGTAGATTCAATTCTCCTTGACAATGACATCTTCTTTTAGTTCAGCGGGCTTGTACCCCGAGTTCCATGGGAATATTTAAGAAATAGCAGCTACAGGCTGATGTTAATAATAATTAGGAAGGAAACTCCTTTACAAACAGTTTCAGCAGGTGGAATATAGGTATCTCTGATTGCTGTAGACTATGTAACTGTTCATGTCTGTATAGGTTGTCGATTTGTTAAACAACTGGTAGATCTGAAGGGCACATACTTGAGAATCTAATAGGGTTCACTTAAAGAATTGATTGACTAGAAGGATAAATTTATCTATGAGCCCCATGATGGCAATTGTGTTTGTGCCTTTCTTTCTTTCCCTGTCTTTTCTTGATTTTGTTCCGAATTTTTCTTCTTTCTGTCCTCTACTTCCTTTTTTTGCTGTTTCGTCATTCCTTTTTTCTTATATGAAGAGTCACAATGGACCAATGTACCTGAAACCAACCAATTCAAACTAACCCGTATTAATTATTTTAAAATATCATAAAACACATGTTTTAATTTTTTTAATATAAAAAATGAAGCCTCAAGAAATGCAGCATGCTTTTAGGTAAAATATTGGAAAATATTATATGCCTCATAATTAAATTGTTTTTAATTTTTATAAAGTAAAAATTTAATATTTTCAAATCAAAAAATCATTTATTTATAATCCATATGTTATTAAAAGCAAATATAATTACAGCATATACATATTTGCAAGCATACCTTAAGGCTTCTTTGCATAAAAATTAATGCCTACTTTAGTGTTATTTTATAATTTAATTAATAACATATATTTTTTGTTTTGCTTACAAAAATTAAATATTACTCCAATTAAATTGCAAAAAATTTAGCTTTTTTATTAAAAAAAATTTTAATTATTAAACACAGTCACACTTTTCCAGAATATAAATATATAAATTTTAAATTTTAATAATTTTTCATTTAGTTTAATATCCCTTTCGTAATTATTTTACTGTTTATGTGCTTAAACATCATATTGTTCTAGAATTTGTGCATTTGAAGGTTTTGACGCCCGTTATAATGAGCAATACAAGTGAACGAGGAAAAAACCGGAACATTTCAAAAATAAATAGTGGCAAATGACAGTTAATTAATTGCTTGCTATATGCAGTTAGAAAAAGTAATAGAAATTAAAAAATAATAACAATTATAATTTAAAAATTTGTTAAAGCATACTTAAAGGGAGTTTTAAATGAAAGTTTTAAGAAATTGAGAAATTTAAAATTAAATAAACGATTAACTGTGATATGAACTTTACCTGTACTTAGCTATGCAATAAAACTGTAAATCTTTAGCCTTAAATTATGCCATATACATTGCTTATTTACTAAGTTACTTACTCTTTAGTCAGGATTACAACCCAGCTTCTTTTACCATGTTGCATGTGTTAATTTTAAACAATGGACTTACAATTAAACTTCAATTGCCAAAGACAGATTTGAGAAATTTTTCACAGTTTATGCCAAAACACTGCTAAGAGGAAGCTGTCGAGAAATATCTTGGCCGGCATTTGAAATTTGTCTCAATTACTATCTACTACACTACTTCGCCTTCTATCTCTTATTTTACATAATTGGTCATTACAACCCTTTAGTCAGTATTACGACCTAGTTTCTCACACCACTTATGTTGTGTGCATTAATTTTTATACATGAGTGCAGGACCTACAGTTTAAAGTCGACTCCGAACGACAGATTTTTGAGAAACTTTTCATGGAAATTTTGTTTACTCTCAGAGTTTTTGCCAGAAATCTGCTGAGAGGAAGTTGCCGAAAAAATATTTTTTCATATTTCGTTCAGTTGGAGATGTCTGTCCTGGGGTTTGAACCGAGGCCTCACGTCTAATAAGTCAACACACTACCCACTAGACCACGGCGACTTCTCTTATTTTGCGTACGAATATTTGCAACAACTAAGAATATAGAAAACTTTTAAATTAGATTTCGGTACTGGAGTTACAACTCGCGATGGAGGGCAGAATTTTAATTACTCTGCTTTATCTCCCAGAAACGGAAATCCATCTAATTAATCATTCTCATTTCTTCTACTTCTGGAAAGTATTACTGAAACTCATTTAAGATTCATTAAATTTGAATTGCCAGTCGAAATAAAAAATCGATACAATAAAATTTTAGGAAATTAACTCGACAACTTATGGTGTCTCTGTAGGTGTGTAGATGTAGAGCCATTACATACATAACATACTTACATACATAATTGGTCATTGCAACCCTTCAGTCAGGATTACGACCTAGTTTCTCACACCACTTATGTTATGTGAGTTAATTTTTATACATGAGTGGCGGGACCTACTGTTTAAAGTCGAATCCGAACGACAGATTTCTGATAAACTTTTCATGGTAATTTTATTTACTCTCAGAGTTTTTGCCACAAATCTGCAGAGAGGAAGTTGCCGAAAAAATATTTTTTCATATTTCGTTCAGTTGGAGATGTCTGTCCTGGGGTTTGAACCGAGGCCTCACGTCTAATAAGCCAACACACTACCCAATAGACCACGGCGACTTCTCTTATTTTACGTACGTATATTTGCAACAACTAAGAATATAGAAAACTTTTAAATTAGATTCCGGTACTGGAGTTACAACTCGCGATGGAGGGCAGAATTTTGTAATAATGATGGAAAATCTCTATTCGATAAATTCATTCTCCTTTCTTCTTCTTCTGGAAAGTATCACTGATACTAATTTAAGATTCATAAAATCTGAATTTCCAGCCTAAAAGAAAAATCAGTATGCTTTAATACAATAAAATTTTAGGAAATTAACTCGGCAACTTATGGTTTCTCTGTAGGTATGTAGATGTAGAGCCATTACACACATTCATAATTCATTACAACCTATCAGTCAGGATTACGACCTAGCCTCTCACACCGCTCACTATGTTGTGTATGTTAATTTTATGCCTGAGTTTCGGGACCTACAGTTTAAAGTCCTGAGAGGCTGTCACCGAAGAAATATTTGTTTATATTTCGTTTTATTGAAGATGTTTGACCTGATATCACTAAATTAAATTGTAGTTGAACTTGATTACTTAACTTTAAATATGGTCACGTTTGTTAAAAACTATCAAATTTTTATTTTCGTTTTATTTTATGGCTTTCATTTTAACTCTATTTTTGCTTTACGCCTAAAAGTTGAGCGCACTCTTTTCCTTTATTATGATAATAACCACTTTCCCTTTTTTATTTTTCCTTTTTTGCTTGTTTTCGTTGTTGTGCTGAAATATAATAAAAAATTTTATTTTTCCCTGGTTAAAGGTTAAGTACGTATATACGACTCCGTTTTTTTGCGATAAAACACGAAAACAAATTTAACTCCCCTAAAAGTATGCTATATAACCTTCTTGCTCATATACAAAGTCGTGTATAAATTATTTATATTTGAAATTACCAAAGGGTATTGATGTTTATTTTTCAAAAATAAAAAGGAATGAAAGCAAAAAAAACAAAAAAGCCGGTGTATAAATGGTTTCATTTCCTTAAAAGAAATAAACTGTTTGAGCAAAAAAAAAAAGAAAGGCTTAAAAAGGAAAGTTAATAACGTCTGAGAACATCAAGGGATTTCCAAAAAAAAGGCAACAAGACAATTTTAGCTAAAAATGTTAGGGAGGGTGAGTTAAAAAAGTTACTTCAATTCTGTTTAAGCCAATTTTCTGTTTTAACATACTTAAAATGAAAGAAAAAAACAAGCAAAAATGAAAAATCTTAATGGTTAATGTCTATAGGCAGTAAAAAGAGTTAAGAGCTTTCAATGGAATCCTATAACTCAGGGGAAATTATTTGATTAAAATTGTATGAAAACCCGGAAGTGTAAAGCACCTACAAGTAGCAGTAATTAAAGAGAATTTAATGAGAAATAGAATATAATTTATTATGAGATAAAAAAGGGGTTATAAAGAAAAACTTTTAAGCATACTTTTAGAATAATTTATTGTAAAACCTTGGCTTTTTGCGTAGTACTAGTAAAGAGGAGTGTATTCTTCAACACCCTAATTCAAACTCATAGTTTTACGGTCTCCTTTTTTGAATTATAATTTACACGATATTTTTATTAGATTATTGGAACAGTTAATATATGTATGATGGACAGGCAGCAAATAATAATAGCACTCTTGAGGAATATAACTTAGTAGAACGCTCGAAATCATATTTTAACGAAAATGGAAATGGTGTTTTGCTTTTACATCGTTTAAGAATAAAATTGTGAAAAAAAACTACAAAAACAAAAACAATGAACTTGTTTACATGATAATCAAGTAAACAAAAATCTGCTAAGAAACACCAAACAAAAAAAAAAGAACAAGTAAACAAAAATGCAACCACAAACACTACCAGAATAAATGTAAATAACTTGTTTACATTTAAATAACATGTTTCCATTTATAGAGACTTTGAGAACGTGATTTTATTCGCCTTCAAGAGTATTCATCAGACTGTTTACCCTGCCATATAAGAGGCAACTGAGTCAGAAAAAGTTCAGTCAGTCTTGTGTGAAGTCGTGGTATGTTTGAAGAAAGTAATCGTGGTTTGAAGATCTCCGTTTTAAAGATCTGTCGAACAAATTGACCAGTAATTGTTAATGTTTACGCAAAGGAGTGCAAAGAGGAATAACAAACAAAGCAATTGTTGTTGGTTACATCAAGTTGTGAACAGTGGCACACAGAATTGTGCGAGCAATAAAGAAATTAATTATAACTAAAATCTACGAGCTCATATTTCAAACGGTTTTCAAATATAAAAATGTAATAATATTAAGTCTCTAACAACACAAATTTATTGGTAATTAAAATGCTTTAGGCAGGACAAAAATGTAATGTGTTGTGACTAATGCTGGGAAGATCAAAAAAATTTTTAAATTTTAAAAAATTATGACGCGTAGGCAGAGATGGCTAGATCGTTGATTTGTTGAGAAACTGGTAGATCTGAAACAAAAAACCTGAGGTTGTAATAGGTTTCACTTCACTGGTTAGAGGAATAACTTTAGAAGGATAAATTTCTCTTTCTTTTCTTAATTTTGTTTCCACTTTTGCTCCTTTCTCTCCTCTTCTTCCTCTATCCCCTTTTTCGTTATTCTTTTTTTCTTATATGAAGAATCGCTGGATCTCTGGTTTCTTCAGTTCCCATCAAAATAAAGGAATCCTGACTCCTAGAGCGGAGTAATAAGACGCCTTAAAACGGCGACTATACAATCTGTATGGAGGATCACAATAATGTCTTCTCCAATTCTATTACCGTGATCACTACATGTTGAACTCGTACCAACCCTTTTTCTGTACTCTGAGTTTACAGTGCCCATTTATCACCTTCAGGTTATTTTTCGATAGACTGATGCAATCCTCAGATCTCCACTTATTGTAATTTCCCAACAAAAATTTTGATTTCCTCTAACCCACTTGGTTAGAGCAGAATCTTTGCCTCTCTTTATCTTCCCATTCGTTAGGCATACTTTTCTACACATCCGCCTCTACTCCAAAGATGAGTGCTGGCACCATCAACGGTGTGAGAGCTTTCTTCTCTGAAGTCTCGTTTTATTGGCGAAAATACCCACATGTTCTAGGATCCAGCCGAGTGCTACCTTATTTTGCCAACCTAGCTGACTCAGGTACTACAGACAAGTCCCTTCTACCCTCCATTTAACCTTAAGAACCATGAGCTCAAATAGCTGCCTGACTGTCAGATAGTATTGCTATGTCCTGTCTTTTTTTACATTTTTTGTTGGGAAAGACTGCCGTTGGGAAGGCATCTGCGAGTTTCCCGATAAACGTAGAAAATGTCTTTCTTTAACCGAAAACTACTGCTCTTGTGCCAAGATCCGTTCTTTACGTAAAACTTTCTGTGAAACGGAAAAAATATCTCGTATATGTAGGTATACATGAGAGAGGCAATCTAAGATTCTAGGGAATAATAAAAGACCTTGTGACTCTGACCTGATCCATCACAAAAAAACCATTTGGATGCTTTCCCAAAGACAATTACTTGCAGGTTTTTTTATGAGCCAGATTGCAAGATTGGTTTCCCCAAGAAATTGCAACCTATTCTTTGCCAAACCCGGACACTCACCCAATATACATATATGTGAACTATTCCTCAACCCCCGTTTTCCTTGCAATTCCAACAGAATTATCCTAAAATGTTTGCCACTGTTTTGGACATGTTGTCAACGATCTGTTTTCTTGGAAACTGAACATATGGCCTCCTTTTGCAGTCCTTCTTTTGACCTCAGTGCTTATTATCAAGCATTAGGATAAGCGCTCGTGAATTTCTATGATAGAAGGCAGGCAGTCCCCTCCCAAGCCTTTATGACTTCCACAGATATTAACGTGCGTTACAGTTCAGGCACTTTTTGTTTCTTGCATCACGTAAGCAGCTTCAGAAACGAGTTAACCGATGTGAACGCTTTTATCGCTGCCTCTGCCCTTACGAAATAATTTCTGCCGTTACTTCTCCAACTTTTTCTAACACGAAGAGTTCCTCTTAGAAAACTTTTATAATCCGGAAGCTTGTGTGATTCACACATGTTCACTTACTTGCCTGAACTTTAACTAACTTTTCTGCAAGTGCCTAAACAGGGCCATTAGGTTCTTAGAACTCATGTTCCTAGTTTTCTATGGACGCCTAAGGCACTGACGCTGTTGACAGCACTGATTTTCATTTATTCTCCACATATGTATGGTGGATGTGTAGGAGAGTGTATAAGTAAACTGATTGCGTTGTTGATGAAACAACAATAAGGCTTGTAAGGCAGTGTGAGGACTTTACCACAAAATAAATGCATTTACTGTTGCTGTTGCTACTTCTGATGTTGTTGTTGCTGTTGTTGTTATTTTCTCATTATTATTTCTTGTAGTGTTACTGAGACTGCCTGCCTGAGTGTGTATGTGATTGTGTGTGTGTGAAAGAGAGTGAATGTTATGCGGTAAGTGCAGGCCGTGTGTAAAAAAATAAATAAAAAACGGAAGTTAAAAGGAAAGTGGCATAAAAAATCAAAATGACTGCGCAACGGAAGTGCAGTCTACAATAACAGCAACAACCATAGTCAACACCATACTCGGGTATGTTATTTACTCTTGGTCTAGGAGTACCACTTGCATTGTTTAAACATAGAAATTGTGGGTCCTTAGGATCTTAAGCAGTACGACTGTTGTGTTGTTAGACTTTTTCTGGATCTGTTGAAGAAGAAAACCAAGTGTTTAGTTGTTTTTCATTGTCGTCATTATTATTGCCAGAGCCTTAGCCATCATGATCATTATAAAACATTTTGCAGCAAGTAGCCATCATCATCACCATCACCATCATCAGGATGATGAAAAACATGATTATGTTTGTGGATAAACTTCATTGTTTTATTGTGTAAAATGTTTCCTTGTTTTCTCTGCGTTTTCTCTTCTGTTTGTTTGTTAAATTTTTACGTTTTTTTTCTTAAACATTCTTCTTTGGCAATTTCCAGCTTGTTTATGTTATACTTTTGCGTTTAATTTGTTTTTTTTTTTTTTGTTTTTTCTGCTTTCTGTAACCATATTGTCTTGTGGTTTTATGTTCATTATTTAAGCTTTTATTTTTGTTTCATAAAAATGCAACAGTAGCAGTAACTTTTTCAAGGCAAGCTGCTTAGCATTTTAAGTCAAATTTTTATTCATTTTTCAAAGGCTTTACTGTATGCCATTTTATAAATATTGTTTTAATAACCCCTTCTTAAATAAGCTCTTGTGGTTTATCACACAGCAGTCATGGCTTTTTTATGGCATTTAAATGAAAGTTTAAGTAAACAAAAGTTGGCGAATAAAAAACAGCCAAAAAAATAAGGGTAATAAAACCTTAAAAATGTGAAAAATATTAATTAAACTTATTTTTAATAAATCCTAAAATATTATACTTTTGCCATCTGAATCTCCTTTGTCAGAAATATTTTATTCAGTGTCGTGCTTTGTTACACTTTGCCACAGCTTATGCTTGACATTGTCCGACATTTTAAGGGGGTATTAAGGTTTAAAGTTCACTCGTAATGCAAAGCATTTTTTGGATAAAAAACCAGAAATATTTTTTTTAATATTAGAGGTGGTTGAGTAATTTATATGTTATGCTTGACGTAATGTAACAGACCAGAGTCTTTGATGGAAATCGATCGTATACTAAAAGACTACCCACCTACTGCAATATGACATCCATTCGGTAGTTATGGATGTCCAATGATTAGATATGCAGATGAGATGCTTGTGTTTTGTTAAAAATTTTTACTAGCAGTTCGAAGTCGTCGTAGTCTAGTAGGTAGTGTGTTGGCTTATTAGACATGAGGCCACGGTTCAAAGCCCAGGTCGGCCATCTTCATTAAAACGAAATATAAGAAAAAATATTTCTTCGGCGACTTCCTCTCAGCAGATTTCTGGCAATAATTTTGAGAGTAAATAAAAATTTCCATGAAAAGTTTCTCAAAAATCTGTCGTTCGGAGTTGACTGTAGGTTCCGCCACTCATGTATAAAATGAACACACACAACATAAGTGGTGTGTGTACCTCGGTCCTAATCCTGACTGAAGAGTTATAATGACCAATTATGTTGTGTAACAGGTCCAGAACTAAATTATGTTTGCATTTTGTCAATCTCTATTGAATACCTTCGAAAGTCTGACAAAAACAAAAAAAAAAGATATAAAATGTTTAGCCTTTGAACCCAAGACCTATATTGTGCAGGAATTTGTAAAATAAATAAATGCCGTATTAACCAAGTATAATTTAGCCAACGGGAAGACAAATCTCGCTGACCATTTCCAATTAACTATGGTCAACATCATACTGTGGTATCGTATGTCCCAAACCTGCGATCATAATGAAGGTGGGTTGGATAGTTGTTGGATCAAAGATTCCACAACAGCTTTCTTTTCGGTTGGGCGTTACTTAAGATCGGAGATATAAGTGACGAAACTAACTTTGTTTTTGTTCTCTACATAAATCGGGCAAAATCGGATGAAATTGGACCTAGTAGGGAAAATGGACCTAGTAGGCTAGATAGCCACAGGGTCAAGGATTCCAAAACTTGTTTTCATACGTAGCTAATTCTTCAAATGAATTAGCAATATATCTCTGATATCTTAATTTCTTCAAATGAGCAACTAACAGTTTTCTATATAAATCGGACAAAACTGTCGCATTGCAATCTTTTTGTCGATAACTTGCATTTTTGTCAATGGATGGCATTTCTGGCGCTGATGTCTTGCATGTTTTTGTCAATGGCTGGCATTTTTGGCTTTGATGACTATATTATATTTTTTCTTTTGCTAGTACTTGCGTTTTTCTTATTCGATAACTTTTTATTAGTCGATGGCTTTTTTTTTCTTCGATGATTTGCTTTTTTTGATCGATAACTTGAATTTTTTGGTAGATGACCTGCATTTTTTTCTTTTGTATGATTTAAATTTATTTAGTCGATGACTTGCGTTTTTTTTTTTTTTTTTTGTCAATGCCTTGCATTTTAATTTGTCGATGACTTGCATTCTTTTGTCGATAACTTCATCCTGATTAGGAAATGTACACTAGCTTGAGTGAATACTCAATCACAGGCAAACTAAGGCAAACATTAAACTATAAATTAGAGATATTGACCCGTATCTCTTTTCCCTCACTTCAAACACTAAGAACTGAGTTTGATTGCACGCTGCAAAAGTTGACATAGGCTAAATGGAACCTGCGTATGCTATAAAGTACAAGATTTAGCGCCGCTGTGACCACAAGTGTGGTCACACAGAGTTCACAAATGCTGCTGGAACACTGTGGTTGGAGTTATAACTGATCGCTGATCCGCTGTTCTCGCTTGAGGAGCTTTTGAGAGCCTGCAATGCATCAATTACTCATGTGTTTAATAGCTAGCATTGTAAGAAAGGTTTCTGTATAGGCACTCTTTTTGTGCGCACTAAAATTCCGAAAATAATTTAGCTGTGACTATAATTACCTGCCATTGTCTGATATCAACAAGATTTTTATTGTGCCTAATTGCTCCTTACTCCTCTCCGAACCCGCATACCTAAGCTATGCTAATAGGCGTTAGGAGACTTGGAAAAATGTTGCTAAAATAAACCAGAATCTATCTGACGTTCGTAATTTATTCCGGTTTACGACAGCCAATTTACGGTTGTATAGTGTTGTATTATTAATGTTACTCAATCATAATTATAGAAATTTTGATAACTTATGAAACTACTCTCGCAAAAACTTCTGCATAAGAGTTATTATCAAAAAGTCGATTTTCATTCTTTGTTTCATTTATATTATGTTGGATCATCTTTCTTTTATTTTTGTTGTTCTTATCATCCTTTTATCCTGTTCTGTTCTGTTTGGCTGCTTGGTTATATAACTTGGCTTTGTAAGCATATGTTGTTTGGTTTATGAGTTTGTGTTTGTGTGTTTGAGTTTGAAGCTGAAACTGATAAATGTTTCGATGTCTACAGACACAAGTGTGCATAACATATTGTCTGCTTTATAAAATTCATTTGTTTTTTATTCTGCCATTAAAAACAAAACAAAAAAGACATCAAAATCAGAAGAAAGAAGAAAAAGAGATAAAACGTAATGTAAATCTCTCAGGTATATTACTACCTTTATCTTAAACAAATTTAAACCTCTTTTTTTGTTTTACAGTTTTCACAATTTTCCTGCCTTATGGCCTGCTATGATGATTACGAAACCTGCATGCATGCTAACTCGCATATAACCTGTGCTCATAAATCTCAAGTCAGGTTATATTTTTTATTTTCTTTAAATTTGTTTGTATGTATGTATGTAACCATAAAACTAATATAATATTTTGCATATCGTCTTAGTATATATACATGATATCTTTCATATGCCATCTCCTAAAGATAGGCAATATGTTCTCTTTCTTTTTGTATGTTTTTAAGCCTTTTTGTATGTTTAAGAAAGCATCCTTTTTTTGTTGTTTTTGTTTCATAATCTTCGACTGGTGTTTGCTTCTTTAACGTTTTATAGGATTGTGACTTTTTAACCCAAGGTTTCGTTTTTTTTTCTGCCCTCCTTGAAGGCAATTTTAAATGGGTTTTCTTTGTCTCATTGGTTATGTGGACAAGAAGTTTATATTTCTTACTTATGTTAACACCTCTTTATAGTCTGCATTTGTATGGTATGTATGACTGAAGGTACGATTATTTTATATTAAACAAAACAAAAGAGTCTTCTGAGGCCTTGGGTGGAAGTATTATTCTTTTAGAACTCTAGTTGGCTTTTTATGAAGTTATAAAGATTTCACATTTATTGGCTTGAAATGTAGCAGAGTAGCACCAGTTTTTATAAAAAAAAACACATTTCACACCAAACAAAATAATTTCATAATCTTTCAGGATTTGAGGCAAAGATGATATATTCTTGCCTACTTAATAACCAAACACGTGTATTAAGGTTTTCGTGAATCTTGAAGTTTTTTAAGTTCAGACTTTATCTTCTTCAATTTGAAATTTGTATCTCCTCAAGCTTTGCATATATCTGTCTTTCTGTAAGCCTGTTTCCTTTTCCGATTCTGCAGAGTCGATTTTGTACAAAAAAATCACCTTTTCGGATGAAGCTTATTTTCATTTTGGTGTGTACGTTAATAAGCAAAATTTCTGTATTTGGAGCTCAGAAAAAGTGTTCTTACTGAAGCCAATCTACCCATTATGGGTAACTGTTTGGTGCTGCTTGTGAAGCGGGTGTATCATTGGCCCATATTTCTTTGAAAATGATGATGGCGCTACCATTACGGTCAATGGAGACACCTATCGCACCATGATAACCGATTTTTTGTACCTGCTCTTCATGTACCTGCTTGATTTCAACAGGTTGGTGCAACTGGGCACACATCTCATGCCACAATCGATATATTGCATTAAATGTTTGATGGCCGTTTAATTAGCCGAAATGGTGATCTCCATTGGCCGCCAAGAAGCTGCGATTTAAGAACGTTGGACTCTTTTCTGTGAGGCGCCGTTAAAGAAAAGTGTTATGCCGACAAACCAGAGACAATTGTCAATGCCAACTGATGTCATTACCGAGATATAATCTTATACATTCGAGAAAGTGGACGAAAATTGATCCGATTGGAGAGGTACTGTCAGGCCAGCTGCGGCAGCCGTATGAATGAAATAATTTTCCATTTCTAACCGGAATAATTGTATTTCACAAACAAACAAAAAATTTGGCAAAATTTCAAATAATAATTATTCTGACCAAGAATAATCTGAGGCTCTAACAAAAGACAGACCAGCATCCCTTACTAATCGAAATAAAAAGGCACAAATGGGATTGAATTGGTCATACCCTTAGAAGTCAATCAGATGATGATTATTCGGACCGAGAATAATCTTAAGCTCTAACAAAAGACAGACCAGCATCCCTTACGGATCCAAATTAAAAATGAGAAATGGTTTTGAATCGGTCATAATCATAGAATTCAATCAAATGATATCTCCAGAATTTGAATGGAATTCAGCTCTTTTTTAAAAGATATCCCTGACAGACATTCCTATACTGTTACATTTTCTGGAGTATCAATATTTAAGCCTTTTTGAATGGATTATTTGGTAGATTGTATCCTTCTCCAGAAAACCACTCGAACCATTATTGCTCTTTAACCACTACATAAAGCCACTCGTTCTTAGTTTCTGTTAAGCAGAACCTGACTCAACCCGAATGTTTTAGTAAACTTCTGGATGAATGTTATAAACTTCCGAAATTTTCTAGGAGACTGTTTTAGTTCTGGGTATTAATATTATTCTTTAATTCAGAATCAAATTATCCTTAGATGGGTGGCCGTAACTTAATATTTTTTTCGCGGGAAGGAGGGAAAATGCTTTATGCATTCATGAAGGTCGTCACCATACATGGTATGTCGAACTCTCCCACTGGGTATACCGACTAAAAACCCGCCTTTTCACCTCACCGGGGTATCATTCCACCTCGGAACGACGGTTGTATTACATCGAGGTGGACCCCTTTTTGGTACCTGTGCCAGTTCCATCATTGTCAGCCTGCATCCAGGCTCCGCTCTTTCCCTTTTATACTTCGTCTAGGTCTAGTCCTTCGCAGGACATGTGTTAGGCATCGTCTAACATTTCCTCCTCCTCGTACATGCAGAATGGCGAGCGACATTTCCCTATGCGATGCAGGTACTCACTGAAATATCCATGACCAGTTAGCATCTGGGTTATATAGTAGTCTACTTCGCAGTTTTTTCTGTTTTTCCACACTTGCAATACTGGAATCAGTTTATATGTCCACCTACCATGCCGTTCATATTCCCAGCGATATTGCCATTTTAAGAAGACTTCTTGCTGTATCATTTCTATGCTCTGCGACTAGTCATGCCCTGTCTAGCGTTGAAAATCAATTGCTTGAAGGTCTATGGGGACCATTCCATATTGCCTATCTTAGGGAACCAAATATTTAAAAAGCAAAAATACAACTGTGTGCTGTAATACAGTTAATTGCTCCTATAAAATATTGTTTTATTTAAAATTTTAAAGTTTTCTCTCTTTAAATTTAAAAAATATTTTCAACAATCATTTATTATTTAACGCCCTTAAGTATGCTTCTAAATTTCAATAACTTTCTTTAAAACTATATTTTGCTTCTCTCCACATTTTCTTTTAAATTGTTTTTGTTGTTCTCTCTCTTTCTCTAGTTTTTTTTATCTTAACGAAGAAATCAGTTTAACTGCCAGTTTTTGTGTGACAGCAGACAACAGCTTTCTTTTTGCTTTTTAGTTTTCTTTAAGCATCCTTCTCCTTCTCTCTTTCACTCTGGTATTTTTAGGAAAGCTTAACACTTGCTTACTAAAAATTGCTCTGAAAAAAAAAACTTAAGAATAAAAATATTAAAACACTAGATAGAGAAGTGAATAAAAACTGTCATCATAAAATAGAGAAAAGTGACAATTATTTGTGACAACAGCTACAAAAAAAAAAAAATAATAATAATAATAATAAGAACATTTTGAAAGAAGAAATATAAGAAGAAAAACAAAAAATTATATATCTAAAGCATATAAACAGGCGTTAAGAGCTCATCATTTAAACATTTTCTTAAGTTTTATCATTATTTTTAATGTTAGACTTGAAGTCTTGTTAAAAGAATAAAACTTGTGGTGTGATGTTTGACTAAAAAAGGATATTTTATATATATTGGGTGTATAAACTAAATATGCGGTAATCACAACAGATGGAAAATCTTTTGAACATTGTTAACGATTAATAATGTCCAGTATAAGTTTTAAATTGTGGTATTTACAGGAAAAAAAAAGGAATTAAAGCACAGCGATTCCTAACCAAATCTCATCTTCAAGATATTCCATTGACTCCAATGTGTGAAAAATTGTTGACATATTTTAGGAATGGTGATGTTGCTACGGAAGATTAATACCGCCCCATTCAGTCTAAAACTCTGAGAGTAAATAAAATTGATATTAAAAGTTTTTCAACTCTGGTGTACAGGGTCGATGTTAAACTCTACATCCAGCCGCTCATGCATAAAATTAACACACACAACATGGGTGGTTTGCGAAGCTACATTTTAATCCTGAATAGACGGTTGTAATGTCTAAGTAGAAAAGTAAAAAAGAAGTGCTAGAGTATTGCGACCAGGGAATTTAGGGTACTGCCCTTAATCCAAACAGAGTTTTGCTACATACTACTGTCTGTACTGTACTGTCTAGTACTCGGTACTACTGTAAGTATTGCACTGTCTAGTACTCGAAGTCTTTGTTCTAGAAATTTGTTTTCTTGTAATTGGTCTTTAAGCGTTTGCCGTCAGAAAGTCGGTCACTATTCTATTCTAAAGTCACTCTTTAATAGTCTGATGCATAACTCAAGTTTCTTCGCAAAGTAAGTGATTAGTTTAGATTGCCTCAAATATGTTTTCCTTGAGATCAGCCACGGTCGCTCTTCATCTTCTCTTTCTTCAAACCTTTTCGCACCTCCTCTTCCTATTGCACAGAATATTTCTAGTCCCATGCAAGCTCATTGCCGACAATTTAAATATAACCTGGCATACAACAGAGTGGGTCGTTTTAATTCCCCTGCCAAGCTGAATCAGCTTGTTGAGCTGGCATCTATCAGTGAGGATTGTTTTATTTCCCCTGCCGAACTTATCAGCTTCCAAGATAATCTCATATTAATTCGGAGTTAATCTCATAGGAACTAGTGGATCCAGACTGTCCGTTAATATGACAGTATCCTGACCTTTGTATTTCCTGTCCAAGTTGAATTGTGCTCGTCTTTTCATGTCATAGACATCCGTTTGGTAAGCATGAATATATTTCCCCCAAAGTGGTTCTAAAATTTCACACTTTGATCGAATACTCTCAAACACTCTCCAACCCATCCGTACACTACAAAGTGATCGCGTACTTAAAAGAGTATGTAGCCTCCAAACTGCTTCAAGTGTAGTTTGAGTTTGCTGTACCTATCCAAAGAATGATGAATGTCTTATGATTTGCTACCATATTAGCATATAAAATCATTTCATCAGGCAATTTTTATCCATTATTTCCTTTATTTGTTACAACTCATTAGCAATGCTTTCTAAGAAAAGCGTGCCTCCTCATTTTAAATAATTCGAACTTTGTCTGAGTTTTCCTTATCTTCTGTTGCCAAAAAGATGGGAAACCTCTAGCTAATGATGGCCAATACTTCGCATAAATATGTCACAACAAGCACCTCAAAACTTACTAAGTAACCCGCCATTATAAGTTAAAAATGCAATACGTAAAACAGCCTTAAAATATGCTTTGAATTTTAAGTACTTTTAGCTATTTTTATGGCCAGGCCAAAAGTATGTTTTAATTAAATTAATTTTTACACAGGAAATCTTTTTTGGGATACTTTTTGTTTTTTTTCTTGGTTTGCCTTTACCCACCTAAAAGTATACCGTGATTAAATTTTATGGTTAACATAGTAACGGTATGGGATATTTTACTTGTTTTTTTTAAATAAAGATAAAGGATTTTATGTGGAGGTAGATTTAAGCTTTTTATGGAGAATTAAAACAGTTCCATACAATATGTTAACGTGCCTTGAATACCATTTAGACAATTAAAATTCCAATATACGACACAAAAAAAAGAACATTAACAAAACGAAATAGAAGAGGGAAAAATGCTTAATAAAACAGCCTTATGCCAATGGCAGTGAACTGTCTGTCTATCTATACTGCCAGCCAGATATTTTGTCTTGTCTTTCATGCTTTCAGATGCCTCCAAAAAAAAAAAAAAAACATTCACGGTTTAAATAATCCACAGGAAGAAAGAAATCGAATTCAATTGATTTTTTTTATACTTTTGGTATGCTAAAGCTGAATATTCATTTTATTTTCTGTCTGTTGTATTTTATGGCATATTTTTTTTGGCTAATATCCAGGAATTCTTTTTTATTTTCTTATTATTTTTCACTTAAACAACAATTTTCCTTTTGCCTCATTTAAAACATGTCATATTTTCATGCCATTCACAGCAACTGGCTGGTGTTGGAGTGGGAAACGGATTTCAGCTTAATTTAATTTTATGCATTTTTATCGAGAACTTTAAACGGAAATTATCTTTTAATTTTTATATCCGCCTTAACAGAACAGAAAAGAGAGGTAAAAAACGAGACAAAACACTGCCTTACCTTATGCTATGCTGCATACAGCACGTTTACGGTAAGCCTTAAAGGTATGCTACAAAAAATATGATTTTTTATTTTGGATTTTTATCAAGATTAATTTGCTGTCATATATGTATGGATGGCAAGACTGAACAGCATCTTTATCATTATGAAATGACTCCACAGAAATAAAATCCGTTTTTAAGAGTAAATACTCCGTATAAAACATATGTTTACCCAGTAACCACGTTTATAAATTTATATTAGTTTTGTGCTTTAAACAATACATACCTACATATATTTTAACACTCGTGTTGGGCAAATATAAATGTTCTCATGTATGTTGGCCATAAATTTATGGCAATAACTTTTTAAATTTAAAAGAGCAGCAAACAGTTACACAGAAACACAAGTTACGCTCTCTCTTTCTCTCTCTCCATTATACTTTAAATAGTAAAGCAAAGCATGTATGTATCTGTTTTAAAGCATACTTTTTGGCTGTTTGTTTGTTGCCTGTTTTTGTGGTTTAGTTGCCATTAGTAATAAACTGTTTTTATACTTTTTATAATAATAATGGTTTGAAATATTGTTATTGTGCGTTACCATGAAAGGTGTGGTTTATATTTTAAATTAATAGGAAATATCTGTGCGTATAACACATAATTTTTTTCTTTCTTTTAAAACATAAACAAAAACATCACCAACAATACCAAATATTATATTAAATAGCACAACAACAGGCGTTTTATTTTTTGGTAACTTTGTTGTGGTTAAAATTTATATACGAAATATTAAATGAATGTAAAACGAAGCCTTTAAAACAAAACCAAGCAAAATTTCAATTAAAAGGTAAAAACCCTCAATTGAAAGCCTAAAAGTATACCTTAAAATTTATTGTAGCATATAAACATGGTTTCGGTTAATGAATTAGAAAACAAAATAATTAGTTAAAGTTATGTAATTAATAACAGAGAAATTATATTTTAAATCAACAAAATATTTACAATTGTAAGAAGATTTCATAAGCCTAAAAGTATGCGATTTTATATAAGGTTTTCCAATACAGACTTGCAGACTTTGATAGTTGATAACAGGCATCTTGTTGAAGCTACATCTGTCAATTTTTTCTCATTTATTTAGTCCATTTTCTAAAATCACCATGGCTCGTTGGTAAGGCTCTGAAGCATTTAACAACTGAGCCTAATTTACATCGAAAATTGTTTCCTTAGGAGATATGCTTAACACTTATGTGTAGTGTGTCACGGCTAGGCTTTGAAGCAGTTGTCAACTGCGCCTAATTTACATCCGGAATTGTTTCCCTGAGAGACTATCTAACCATTTATTTGTAGGGTATTGCGACTACTGTCTCAGAGGAAAATATTAAAAATCTTCCTCTTTCCCTATGCTGCTCAAGCAGGTATATGGTAATGCGATACACCTCCTACTTCGAATCTGGAAAGCTTTTTGTGTTTTGTAGGCAGGACAGATTGGTTCAATGGTGAAGAGTCAAAGGCATCATGGCATCCAAATGTATTACATTTAATCGGATACCTGTCTTACTTACATACATACATAACTGGTCATTACAACTCTTCAGTCAGGATTACAGCCTAGCTTCTCAAACCACTTACGTTGTGTGTGTTAATTTTATCCACAAGTGACGGGACCTACAGTTTAAAGTCGACTCCGAAAGACACGTTTTTGAGAAACTTTTCATGGCATTTTTATTTCCCGACTTTTTGACAGAAACCTACTGAGAGGAAAGCGCCGACGAATTTCTTTCATATTTCATTTTGGTTTGAACCGCCAACACACTACCTACTAGACTACTAGGGGACCAGTCTTACTTAACCCTGCCTAATCTATAACTCTGCTTTGTAATTGTGTTTAATAGCTCATCCTTGTACTATTTTTTATATTAATTTCAATTAAACTTTTCATTGCCTGCTTTTAGGTAATTTTTTAAACTTAAATTTCATAATTTCTAGACTTCTTAATCTAAAAAGTCATCTTGTTTTGTTATTATTTAAGCATTTGTTTTCATTAAATTTTTTAATGTTTTCCTACGACTTTAACATAATTTTAATTCCATTTTTGTAGTCCACTTTCAGGACGCTTAATTTTATTTGACTTTTCTTTATAGTTAATTTCCCCTCAAATGTTCTATTAAAAAGTATTTTTACTTTAACTTGAAATATTTTTATTGTTCTTAAATTACGTTGCCTACTTTTAGGCCAATTGTATTGTAATTTTTCACTTTTCTTTATTTATATTGCTCTTAGGGTATATTAAAAGCTTATTAAACATTAACACCATATGTTTCCAGTGTTTTAAATATATTTCATATGACTTTTGCTTAGTTTTTTCGGTACATTATCACCCATTTTCATACAGTTCATATAACCCAAGACCTTAATAGCAACAGTCATTTGTCAAGCAATTAAACTAAAAAACAACACTTTAGTACAGGGTGTGTTAAAGGCAAGAATGGATTCTTGTGTTAGATTTTTTTTAACTTGTCCATTAAAATTTGTGCACACCCTTTATTGTGCCCATATGCATAAAGTCAAGAGAACATATGAGTTTTTCTTAAAAATATTAAATCTGGTCAGAGTTTGTTTTCTTGGGAAATAAAAGATGGCCTGTTTTCCGAGTGTCAATATGGACAGTGTTTAAACATTACCATACATACAAGCATATGCTGCTTCATACATTTTATTAATATCACACACACATACATACATACATATATTCGATATACTCCCCTTTAGCCACCATGGCTTTATGCTGCATAATTTAAGCAGTTGATTTCACAGTTGGCTATTAAAACAGGTTTAACCAGCAAAAGGTTTTCATGCCTCTAAGCCATATTTCATTACACACTGAACACACCGATGCAGTATTTAAGATGGAAGACAATGTTCTAGAATAAGATAACAAAGAGGAGAGGTAACGGGAGGAAAAAAAGGACGGAAAGGACTATTCATACTTTGACATAAAATCTGATACTGTGAGTGATATGAGATGGTGAGTGGTTGAGCAACACAATGATGGCCTGACTGCTGATATTGATGTTGTAGTCAAGTGACAGTGGCTTTTAATGTTAAAACCGTGGGTAGTGATGGTGGTGGTGGTGATGTTGGTGATAGTGCTGGTGGTAAAAGTGTTAGTTGCGGTGGTGTTTTCATTGTCTCCGGCTGTATGCTGTGTGAGTAATGATGATGGCAATCACGTTGATAACTTTACTTTAAACGATGATTTGGCTGATGATGAGGATACATTGGGGCGTTGTATTCTACAAACATTAGTTAGTTTTCTGTGTGTTTAACTTCAACAGTTCATATGACAATATTTTCTACGGTTTTATATCTTTACTTGGCTTTTACCTTCCTCAAGAGTTGTAAGCATTTCGCCAGGCTTTAAATAAATTATTATTGTACCCTTTTTAACAGACTTTGTGGTTAGTCTCTCGGTATAGTTTAGTGGATTTACTTTAATGGCTATAACAGCCGTTGGAATAGTGTTTTCTTACAAGAAATGTTTATTTTTGCCAACAAACATTTAATCACCGCACACTTTTCTTTAACAATAAAGTCTCCATTTGAAAAGGGATTTCTCTGCATGAGTATATGAGTGAGTAAGAGGTTAAAACTGTTAGCATAACCCTAAATGTAGGCTATAATTTAGCTATTTTGTTGGTTTAAGTTTAAGTGATAGTAAAACGAAATACATTAAAATTATACTTTAGAAAATATCATAAAATAGACAATAAAAAAGTTTATGATTTAAAAGGAAAATATTTGAAAATAGTATTTTTAAGATGTATTTTAAATAGGATTTAATAAAATAATTAAACAAAAAGAAGGAAATAATTAAAGCCTACTTTTAGGGGATTTAGGCGCAAAGGCCTATCGTAAACAATATTTTGGTTCATAATAATAAAAGCCTTTCAAATAAAAATATAATTTAACCATTTTTGTTGCATACCTTTTAGGCGTATAAATAAATGCTGCATAATTTTAGGCTCATATATAAAAATAAATGATATTTTGTAATTGCCGCAATAGTTTTTATACTAAACTCTTAAGTCAAACTGCTTGAAAGTTTATGCCGTATCTTATCAAATAATTTAGAATAGTTTTTACCAGAGGACTGCTGAGGTCAAGGTGCCAAAAAAAAGTAGTTTTTTTACATATCGTTTTTGTTCGACATGTTTGAGCTAGCAACTGAACCACGGACTCTCGTCCAATAAGCCAACACACTATAAACACACATAAATCCTAACAGAGATTAGTAAATCTTTAAAGAAACTCCAGTTAAGAATCTTGAGTCTTCGCTTTGGCATGCCAGTGCAATGACCGAGAATTTGTTTCATAGACCATCGCTTCCACGCATTATTACAAAACCTGCAGAAAGAAGGAGAGCTCTTGTAATAGGCCTTAAGGCTAAAAGCATCGTTACTTTCTCAGTTTCAGAATCCATTCCAACCAGGGCCATTTAAGCCCGAAATATTGCTTTCTCCTGCATTTCTACGAATAATCCACTCAGCTCTTCACCTAAACACCGGGTTTATGCAGATAAACACGTCTTCTCTTGCCAACTCACTTGCAGCCTTATTAGTCTAGAGGAGGGCTCCAGAACGACACAGCTATGGCTGTGGAGGACTCTTTTTCTTTTCCATGAAGAATCCATATTTAGCTCTTCACCTAATCAGTCTAACCCATCGTTCCAACAGGTTTGCGACCATCACCGCGTCTTCTCTTGCCAGCCTACTTGCAGCTTTATTACCCGAGAGGAGAACTCTTGTCTCTTAAAATAGTCCCAGTCTTTATGGCTCAATGCATCATTAAAAATTCTCCCAGTTTTAGTACACACTCGGTTCTGCAACCAACGCGTCCTGTGGAGAACTAGAATTGTGCAATCTCTCCTGCTTTTCTATGATAAGTTCACATATAGTCCTTCACCTAATCAGTCTAACCGATCGCTCCAGCAAGTTAACGCTCATCACTGAATATTCTCTTGCCAGCTTACTTGCAGGCTTATTATCCCAGACATCACCATGCCCCGAAACTTAACATATATTTGGGAGAAAATGAAAGAATTAAGTCTGCCGTACCCTATAAATGGTACATCTAATAATCCCGTTGACCTTTGGATTCAGGGCAGATAATATTAAAAACAAACACATTAGAAAGGCTAAGGAACGGTGTCCTCGCCACTCGATACATGTTCGCAGAGGTCATTAATTCTATGCAACGGCAAATGGACTTACCATCACCCTTGGAGCAGGCCAATCAAAAAGCAAAGAAATATAATAAGCCGATGTGTGAAATGGAAAAACTTTATGACATAATACTGTCTTCTTTATCAATCTGCGATTAAAACATACTGATCTTCTTTAACGCCTGTTTGGATCGCCAAAAATGTATTTCGGGCTTTTACTCTATGAGGCTTACTTCTGATTTGTTTTTTCTTTCATGAATTAATACATGAACAATAAATATTGAAAAACTATACAGGATAAATAAAATATTACAGCCAACGCTATACACTTATACCTCTTCTTATACTATGTCTCCTTTCCCAATACTTGAACTGAAATTTAGAGGAAGGAAAACTTAAATATTCTAAATTTCTTTCAATCGAATGGTCCTGTTTGAAAATGTTCATGGAAAATGTTCACTCTTTAACTAGTTTATTGTTTTTGATTATCTTTTATTTCTATATTGATTTTTTTCTAGTTTGTTTGTTGCCTACATTTAGGCTGCTCGTTATACACTTTTTTGTAGTTTTTCTGGTATCCTGGTATGGTGTTAAGATTTTTGAGCAAAACACTTAAGACTCGTTTGACAATATTAAACAGAATCTTTACAAATAATGAATTTTAAAAAATTATTTTAAAATGTAAATTTTAAAATTAGTTAACCATGATATTTATAAAATGAAAATAAATATCTTTTGTTATGTTTCAGAATTAACTTTGAATTCTAGTCTGTATTGTATTCTTCAGCCTAAATCCTTTGCTTTTGATTGCTGGTTATTTTGGTAAATCTTTTTTATTTGTAAACTATTTTTGTAGCACAAATGTTTATTTTCGATTTTTATTTTTTAAAGATAAAAATTGTTTTTTTTTCTTTTGGTTAAACTTTCATTTATTATTACTATTTTTGTTATGGCCTAAATCGCATAGTTTTCAAAAATATTGAAATCTATAGTTGGAAATATTTGTTGATGCTTTTAAAATATTCAAGAGCACGTAATGGAAAAACGGTAAGAAAAATGGCACAATAAAACACTCAGTTTTGATTTAAAAAATTTAAAAGCATCAATACATGAAAACAATTTAAAAGTTGAAAATATTTTAAATGATTAAGACAGGATTACAATTTTTTGCCTAAAAGTATGTAATTTTGTTTAACTATATTTATTATTGCTTAAAAGCAGGCAATACTATTTCGAAGAATTAAATATACGTTTTTGCTTATAAATGTGCAGTTTTATATGTATAGTTTTTTTAACCATTTTATATTTTTTTTCGAACAGTATTCTACGTTATTATTAAAGATTAAAAAATATTTAAATTTCTCATAAAATCTAATTCAATAGTGGCCACTATTTGAGAATTACTAGGTAGATATGGCGGTCATAATCGACCTACTAGGTGAATATATGCTAAGATTATAAAGAAAGCATTACAGATGTCGTCAGGGCTATACGTCGCAGCAAAGTATGCACTCCCAAAAATATCGGCTATGTTACAGATGGTGTGGAGGATAATTCAAAATGTTAATTTCAACACGTTCTCAGAAATTGTGTCTATTTTACGGTTTAGTATGACGAATTTTACAATGGATTTGTTCCCTTAAAGTCTAACTCACGCAACAACTAAAGCCGGCTGATTAAGTGCTAGGCCGATAAGATTTTAATGCTAATTTTTGAACAAAATTATTTGTTAGCGATGAGGTATGTACATTCCTCAGTGGAAGTCTACTTCATAAAGCCAAATTCAGCTTACAGAGCTCGGAGAACCAGAACGCAGAAATTATTATAGAAAACCATTACTTCCGGCAAAAGTGACTGATTAGTGCGCGTCATGCTTTAGAGTCCTCACAGAGTCACATTTTGTTCGTAATTTGTCCGGATAAACACGCTAGCGATGGTTCAGAGCTCAATGGTGTATGGTAACCATTTTTTTTTAATTATGTACTGGACGGTATGTTATCCTAACAGGATACCGCTACGATCTACAGTATTTGACCGATTTTGCGTTTGGTGGCAAGACTAGCTTCTGGAAGGTAAAATTTTATAATTTGACGATGTCATTGGTCACCAAGATCATGCAATTAGAAGTCGTTCGACTACTTTTTTGGATCTATGTCAGATATCGCTTCCACGAGGATAATTGCCTAACAGGGTAACATTAGAAAACCAACGTTTGTCAAATCTTACTTCATTCTTTACGACCCTTTAATCTGGATTACAACCTTGCTTCTCGTACCAGTCATGTTGTGTGTGTTAATTTTATGCATGAGTGGCGGGTGCTACAGCTTAATGTCCGCTTCGGACGATAAATTTAAGAAACTTTTCATGGCTACCTCTTTTACTCTCAGATTTGTGAGAAGACTGCTGAGAGGGAGACAACGAAAGAAATATTTTTATATTTTATTTTGTTTAAGATATCTGAGTCAGAGGTTGAACCATTGGCTTTCACTTATTAAGTGAACATACTACCTACTAGACTACGGCGACTTGGCCATTGCTTCTGTTAAAGAGACTAATTACAGCGGATCATGGTCTTGATGTTGCATGGGCCAGTATTTTATTTTCATTTTCACTATCGTGAGCAACAAAAAAAGATAATGCGATTGAACACCATTATACTATTTTTCCGAATCTGCTTCAAATATTGTGTCCATGAGGACAATTTCCTAACATTGCAGCAATTAAAAACCATCGTTTCAAGCTCGTCAAGTTACTGCTGAGATAGCGACCAAAATATGCAAAAATATGACCAAATAATTCACTGAGGGGAACAATCCAAAGGCGTACATTTGAGTGATATTCTATTTCGTATATAATGACAGGATCCAAGCCTTATAAGAAAATAAACAAGTGACATCGATAACTTATGTTTCTCAAGTTTCAATTTAATTAAAGTTTCCTGAATTTTTTAAATATTTCTTCTATTTTAATTTATTTTCGTAATAAGTATGACAAACTAATATTCAACTTGCAAGTACTCATTTGCTAGAGCAACAAATTCCAAATAATTTAACTCTGTTGCCTAAAAATATGCAATTTTAATAATAATTTTATGTCAATTATTTTAAAATATGACTAAAAATATGAAATATTATAATAAATAAAATTAAAATTCTCTGAATTATATTTTGTTAATATTTCTCCTGAAATTATGCAACATTATTTTAAAATCAGTGTTCTAAAAATATAAAATGTTTGTAATAAATTAAATTAAAATTAAACAGATTTTTTTTTAGTTTTTCAATTCATCAATTATTATATTATTGATGCCTAACAGTAGGCAATGCAATGTATTGTGTAATATAAAATTCTTAGATTTATCGTAATATCCAGTGATAAATGTAATAAATTCCTTTTTTTAAAGATGATGTATACAAAATTCCTTTTATACGGGAGGTAAATATCAAAGGCATGACATTATTCTGCAATAGCGGGTAAATTTATGTCCAGGAATTAAAATTCTGTGATCCTTAATAACCCTCTTAAATCTAAACATGTTCCTTTTTTTGAGCAGCAATTAAACTTTAAACTTTTTAGATTTATATGATTGACCACCCTAAAAGTATGCTTTAAATCACATAGTTTTTCTAAGCTACCCTAAAAGTATGCTTGTATTTCTTTTTATATACTAGATATTAATAAAAATTTTACTTGTTTTCATTTGTTGTAATATTTTTTACACAATTTTTATATTTTTTTGTGTGTTTTTATATTTTCGGTCACATATTATTGTCATAAATTTTCATCTGCAGTCCCTTAGCCATTTACTTGTTTCCGTTATTTTATTTTTTTTATGTTTTACTTTGGTTTATGGCAGTAGCCAATATATATTGACCACATTTTATGTTTCAAAAATAAGTAACAATTCATATAAAATATTTATAAACAATAAGGCAAAAAAACAGCACACATAAAATACATATATTTTATAACATTTACCGCAAAAGTAGTACATAGTTTCATAATAAAAAAGGATGAAAAAACTCCTGGGGAGATATAGAATATTGATTTTTTTTTAAACTTACCTAAAAGTATGCTTTAAAATGTATACATATTTTTTATAGCATAGTGGTAAAGAGAAGGAACGGACATAAAAGTGTTTGTTTATGAAAGTGTCATAAACAATATTTTAATATCAATTTAATAAACACACATATGCACACACACATACGCACACAGACTCGTATAAGTATGGAAACAATTTATAAATAAAAAATATCTACCAAAGATTATAAACAATTTCGTAGTTCATTATACATCCGGCGGTTTTTCCAACTATCAAGGACATGTTTTTTTTACAAATGCCTGGCATCATTTTATCTCATTAATATGTTGCATAATTATAGGCGTTATAATTTGTTTTATTTTTATATAATAAACAACAACATTAATGAATAATTTTCTCCATTTTTTTATTTTTAATTTTCCAGGTGGCCTACAAATTGAAAACAGTCGCGAAGAGGATCAAGGTAAATATGAATGTGTGGCTGAGAATTCAGTGGGCACTGAACACTCAAAGGCTACCAATTTGTATGTAAAAGTGCGTCGTGTACCGCCAACTTTTTCGCGTCCACCCGAGCCCATTAATGAAGTGATGTTGGGCTCAAATTTAAATCTCTCCTGTATAGCAGTGGGCTCACCCATGCCTCATGTTAAATGGATGAAAGGTATTTTCTATCGTAACCAGTAAAGGATTAAAAATAAAATAAATTTGTTATCTGCTTATAGGCGCTCAAGATTTAACACCTGAAAATAATATACCCATTGGCCGTAATATTTTGGAATTGATTAACATCCAACAGAGTGCCAATTACACTTGTATAGCGGCCTCCTCTTTGGGTCAAATAGAAGCCACAGCTGTGGTTAAAGTTCAATGTAAGTTTTATTTTCTCTGGTGTTTTAATGCTTTCGTTATTGAAAACAAAATTTTTAATTTAAAGCTTTACCCACGGCACCCACTGATGTACAAATATCGGAAGTAACAGCCACCTCTGTACGTTTGGAATGGTCTTATAAAGGCCCCGAAGACTTACAGTATTATGTGATACAATATAAACCTAAAAATGCTAATCAAGTAAGTGTAAAAGAAAAATTATTTTTTTTAATACCCACAGTATTATACACTGACAGCAGGGGTGAATCGAGTAGTTCCCAAGGACATTTTTTTGATTCGCTTTGTTTTTTATACTAAAAAAAGTCAGCTAATCAAATCACCTTCACCAGTTACAGTAACCGATCGTTTTCACATAGTTTCGGATACACTTCAATAACCTCATGATTGTTGATTATCAAATGCTCAAACGTTGGAGCTTTTCGTGGCACTATTTGTGCAGACTGTCTTTGACGTAGCCCCACAAGGAGCCAATTGACATCCTCAAACGTAAAAAACTAGTAGGTGGTGTGTTGGCTTATTAGACGTGTGGCCAAGATACAAATTCCCGGTCAGACATCTCAACCAAAACGAATATGAAGAAATATTTCATCGTCTTCCTCTCAGCAGATTTCTTGTAAAAATTCGGAGAATAAATTAAAATCTCAAGAAAAGTTTCTCAAAAAAAGCTATCTTTCGGCGTCGATTTAAATCTGTAGATTCCGCCAGTCATGTATAAAATTAACATACAGAACATGGGCAGTGTGGGAACCTATGGTCGGGATCCAGACTGAAGTGTTTTAGCTTCTGGAAACTTCTTATGCAATTAAAGCAAATGCGTTCGTATTTATTTAGTCTGTTTTGTCAAATCACAATGGACGCATAGATATGGATCATAGAAAGGGACGCGTGTTTGCTGAATAAGCTCTGAAGCAGTTGACAACTGGCCTTAATATGCATCGAAAAATTATCTTCAACGATGAATCCCATTTCGAGATCAATGGGTCCGTGAAGAAACAAAATGAAATCCAAGAGAGTTCATTGGGTGCGAAGTTTGGGCTGCTGAAGTGATCGTTCTACACCGGACGACGTTGGCAAGGTCCTCACGATCAACGGCCGACACTATGAGCCGATGATTATCAATTTCTTTTGGCCTGGGTTGTATGATCTGAAAACATATAGTTTCAACAAAATGGCTCTGCATGCCATACACCTCATTCTACATTGGATAATCTACACGAGCAATTTTAGAGGATGGAGATCTCAGTACGAGGAGATATGAACTGGCCACCGAGATTATGCCATTTGACCCCGTTAGACATTTTCCTGTGCGGTTTTCTTAGGTCACTAGTGTATGCGATTAAGCTACAAACCACAGGATTCCTCAAGACCAACATAACCCATTCAATTGTTTATGCGACAGAAAAAGAAAAGTCGTGTTTTATTTAAATTTAAGTTTATGACACTCTATACTCTAAAACTTCAATTGAGTAGAGAGAGACGGAGTGATTGTCTTCCATTAGATGTTGTTGAATTACGAGTTATCGGATGTATAATGTGATAAGTTCCACTGCTTTGATATTTCATACCTTACTTTACTACAACTAGCGCTACGGGCTGATGTCCCAGACATCAACAACAATTAGCTTCCAGTTCACCGTATGCATGGCATCTAAACTCCTACCTACCCTAAGTACAAGTTTGCTCTTTTTATTCAAACGGATTTATGTACATATTTTCGTTGCGCCTCAAATTCAAACGACCTCCTCTTCAGAGCTCCTACGACTTTCATTAAAATATATTGAAATCTCACTGTCATCCATCCAAATGGCATTCCACAGCCTCAGCCTCAGCCTTTCTTTTTTCAATAACTAACATCTCTTTATACGGAAGATATGGCTCATAATTGTGGCATATTCTCCATTTACTTTCAAGACACATTTTTAGACATAACCACGCCACGGCACCGCACGTAGATATTTGAAATCTTACGGTGTCATAATGCCATTATTATATAAAGGTTCCGCCAAATAACTTTTTTTTTGAAAATGCTTAAAAAAAAAAAATACTGAATATTTTCTTAAATTTCTCTTTTTATTTGAAAGTAGAATTCTTCCGGTTAATAATGGAAAATAATTTCATTCAAGTGGCTGCTTCGCCTGGCCATGCAGTAGCCTACACGATCGGTCCAATTTTTAAGCACATTATCGATTGTGTGCAGCTGTATTTCACCAATGGCTTCACGAATATTGTCCTTTAAAGCGTCAATTGTCTCTGGCTTATCGGCGTAACACTTATCTTTGACGGCACCCCACAAATAATAGTCCAACGGTGTCAAATCGCAGCTCCGAGGTGGCCAAATGACATCAGCTCTGGGCGCAAAACATCGAGTGTAGCTTCGGCTGTGTGGCACGTAGCGCCGTCCTGTTGAAACCAAATGTTGCCAATATCCTCCTCTTAAATTTTTGTGAACAAAAATTCGTTCAACATGGCCCGATAACGATCGCCATTGACTGTAACGGCCACTCCTTGCTCGTTTTCGAAGAAAAATGGCCCAATTATGCCTCTGGACCAAAATCCGCACCAAACAGTGACTCGTTTTGGGTGCGTCGGCTTTTCAATGTATGCGTGCGGGTTTTCTGTGTCCCAAATGCGACAATTTTGCTTGTTTACATACCCGCCAAGATCAAAATGAGCTTCATCTGAAAAGATGATTTTTTTTGCCAAAATCGGCATCTTCTCGTGTAGGCTACTGCATGGCCAGCCGAGGCAGCCATTTGAATGAAATTATTTTCCATTATTAACCGGAAGGATTGTACTTTCAAATAAAAAAAAGAAATTTGAGAAAATATTCAGTAGTTTTTTTTAAAGCATTTTCAAAAAAAAAGTTATTTGGCGGACCCTTTATGAGGCCTCAAAGCTCAGGTTAGACATCTCAAACAAAACGAATTACGAGAAAATATTTTTCAGCGACTACCTTTCAGCAGATTTCAGGCAGAAAAAATCCCATGAAAAAGTTCAAAAAGTGTGTCATTCAGAATAGACTTTGTAGTGTGCACACCCACTTGTATACGACATGGCAACGCCAACATTTGACATCTCACTAATCCACTGACACATGTTTGAATTAAACGTTTATTTTGACGGCGTCATAAGTTTTCAGCGTACCATGTACTTCTACTTAAAATTCAATTAGTGTAAATCCCTCGACAAAGAAACTTGAAGTTAAGTTGTAAAATAAAATAATAAAAGGATTTTTATTGGAAACACTAAAGTGGTGACCACCGACTGCTACGATGCAGAACACTAACGCAAACGCCACACTAAATGCTGAGGATAACGCAGCGTCCTCACAAGTATCCCGAGTAGCCGTAAAACCACCACCTTTTTGGAAACCCGACCCCAAACTATGGTTTCTACAGGTGGAAGCACAGTTCATGCGAGCTGGTATTACTACAGACGACACGAAATATTATACGCTGGTGTCAGAGATTGATTCATCGATATTAAAATGCGCATCGGATATAATAACAACGCCTCCGGCCATTGGGAAATACGAAACACTCAAAAGGAGACTTATCGACGAGTTTTGTGAGTCCGACGACAGCCGATTTAAATGTCTATTCGACAATTTGGCTATGGAAGGAAAAAAACCTTCAATATTACTACGTGAGATAAGAGAACTGGCTGGCAATAAGTTGGACTCAGAAATTTTGAAATCGTTGTGGCTACGTCAATTGCCAATACAAATTCAACAAATTTTAGCAACAGTTGAGGGTGACGTCAGTGTACTGGCGAAAAAGGCCGATTGTATGATGGAAGTGCAAGAGCAACCGAAAGTCAACAACATCGATGAAAGCGGAAATTTGCACAAGGCCATAGCCGAATTGACGGAGAAATTTGATCGCCTAGAGAAGAACAGCCGCAACTACCATACGACCCCTCAACGGCAACGATCACCACGACGCAGTAACCTTTCACGCTCACGCACGTCCCGTTCACCATCAAATGAAATGTGTTGGTATCACCGAATATTTGGGGAAAGGGCAACAAAGTGCCGATCACCTTGCAGCTTTCGACCACGACATTCGGAAAACTTGTAAGCCCTCCGTTTTCGACGGCAAACGAAGAGGGCCACAACAACAATAATACACGCCGTCTTTATATTAAGGATACAAACTCGAAATTACAATTTTTAATCGATACAGGGGCGGAATTATCTGTAATTCCCAAACCAAAGAACGTTCATCTACAACCATCTTTAATGAAATTACTTGCAGCGAACAATACGGAAATCAACACCTATGGTAAAAGACTCCTATCATTGGACATAGGATTGCGACGTCAGTTTAAATGGCTTTTTACGGTGGCCGACGTGTCGCACCCCATAATCGGCGCGGATTTTTTACAGAATTTTAACATTTTGGTGGACATGAAAGGTAAGTCCTTAGTAGACGCAACGACACAACTACGTCAAGTGTGCCGGATAACCAACAGCGATTCATCAGTCATAACGATACATAAGACAAATGGCATCTTCCATGAACTACTGACACAATACATCGACCTCACAGATGATTCCCATGCTTTGTCCAAGAAACCTTCGGAGGTCAAGCATTATATTGAGACAAAGGGGCCCCCGGTGGCGCAGAAGGTCAGACGATTATCACCCGAGAAACTGGAGATTGCGAGAAAAGAGTTCGACTACATGTTGGACCGCGGCATCTGTGTACGATCAAAGAGCCAATGGGATAGTCCCTTACATTTGGCCAAAAAACCTAATGGGTCATGGCGGCCCTGTGGCGACTTCAGACTTTTGAATGCCAGAACAATACACGACAATTACCCGGTACGCCATATACAAGATTTTACGAGTGAACTCGATGGTAAGACAATATTTTCGGTAATAGATTGCAAAAAAGCATACCATCACATACCTGTTAACCCTGGTGACGTAGCGAAGACGGCAGTTATAACGCCCTTCGGCTTATTCGAATTTAAATATATGGTATTTGGGTTACGGAACGCCGCGCAAACATTTCAACGCTTCATGGACGATACGGTTAAGGGCCTCGACTTCGTTTAGATGACGTGCTCGTGGCATCATCATCGGTGGGAGAACATTTATCCCACTTACGACAACTTTTTGAAATTTATAGGGAAAAAGGCTTGGTTATTAATATAGAGAAATGTCAGTTGGGCCAATCCGAAGTCGAATTTTTAGGACACACGATAACCGCAAATGGCATTAAACCAATATCTCGCAAAGTCGAAGCCATCATTAATCGAAAAAGGCCAGTGGAGGTGCAGGATTTACGAAGCCTACTGGGTGCCATAAATTTCTACAGAAGATTCTTACCACATGCGGCCGAAATAGAACTACCCCTACAAAAGATGATGGGTCCATGCAAAAAGCGCGACCGGACAAAACTCAAGTGGTCCGCCGAAACCGAAGAGGCTTTCGAGAAAATTAAGGCCGAACTGGCAAACACAACCTTATTAACATTTCCCCGTAGGGGGGCCGACATTGCATTAATGACAGACGCTTCCGACAAGGCCATGGGTGCAGCTCTGCAGCAACGAGTAAACGGTCATTGGCAGCCCTTAGGATTCTTTTCCAAAAAATTTACTACGACGGAACAACGTTATAGTACGTACGACCGCGAGCTCATGGCTATATACTCAGCCATTAAATACTTTCGATTTTATTTAGAGGGCGCACAATTTACGGTGTTCACAGACCATAAACCATTGCTGCATTGTTTCGAACAGAGATGGGAACGCTTATCCCCACGCCAAACGAGACAGTTGAGTTTCATAAGCCAATTTTGCGTGAATATACGACACATAAGCGGCTCACAGAACATTGTGGCAGATGCTCTCTCGCGTTTAGAGACATTACGAATACCAGCGACTATCGATTACAAATTACTATTTGAGGAACAGGCGAAATGCCCCGAGCTACGAAACCTCATGCAATCGAATTCTACTTCACTTACCCTGCAGAAAATAAAGGTACCAGGTTGCGACGGCGAGATAATATGCGACACATCCACAGGCCAAACACGTCCATATATTCCGAGTTCATTACGACCGCTCGTCTTTGAATCATTACACGGACTATCACATCCAGGGATAAGGGCATCAACAAAATTAATCGCTAGAAATTTCGTTTGGAACAAGATGAAAGCCGAGGTAAGAACATTAGTAAAAAATTGTCAACAATGTCAGCGATGCAAGGTAACACGACACACGAAAAGCGATTTGGAAACATTCGCTGTACCAGACAAAAGGTTTGAACATATTAACATCGATTTGGTCGGCCCGCTTCCTATGTCGAACAACTGTAGCTACTGTTTAACATGTGTTGACAGGTATTCCCGATAGATCGAGGCCATTCCAGTTACGGACATCACGGCGGAAACTGTGGCAAAGGCACTACTCAATGGGTGGATTAGTCGTTTCGGAGTACCAAAATTCATAACGACAGACCAGGGTCGCCAATTCGAAAACAACCTTTTTAACCACCTTTCGAAAATGTTGGGCATAAAACATATTAGAACAACTCCATACCATCCCCAAGCTAATGGCCTGATAGAGCGTTGGCATCGAGTTCTTAAAGCAGCGTTGAAATGTCACAATGCCAATACCAATTGGACTGAGGTGCTTCCTATCGTTTTGCTGGGTCTAAGAACAGCTGTAAAAGAGGACTTAGGGGTATCGGTAGCCGAAATGGTGTATGGACAGGCAATCAGATTACCCGGCGACTTCCTATCAGAAGAATCTAGCGCACATATCAACGAGAGCGAATTTCTTACAAAGCTTCAGCAGCATTTTGAAAATCTACGACCCACGTCGACGACACAACACGGAAAAAAATCAGTATATGTTCCAAGGGACTTGAGATTTTGCACCCATGTTTTTCTGAGGGACGATACCGTACGTGCTCCGTTAAAGGCACCATATGACGGCCCCTACGCTGTACTGGAGAGACATCCAAAAACCTATACAATACTCGTCGGAACCAGGTCCAAGACCGTTTCTGTGGACAGATTGAAACCAGCTTACATCCCTATGGAATTATCCGAGTTGGAGTACAAACCACGTAAGGTCAGATTTTTGGACCAGCTTCCATATATGTCGCACCACGAAACTGGAAGGGGGGTGGTGTAGTGTGCACACCCACTTGTATACGACATGGCAACGCCAACATTTGACATCTCACTAATCCACTGACACATGTTTGAATTAAACGTTTATTTTGACGGCGTCATAAGTTTTCAGCGTACCATGTACTTCTACTTAAAATTCAATTAGTGTAAATCCCTCGACAAAGAAACTTGAAGTTAAGTTGTAAAATAAAATAATAAAAGGATTTTTATTGGAAACATTAAAACTTGAAACTGTAGGTCCCACCGCTCATATATAAAATTAACACCCACAACATAGGTGGTGTGATAAACTAGGATCGTAATTCTGACTGAAGGATTGTAATGACCAATTATGTATGTATTAATGTATGTATCTTAGAGGTTATACATATATTTAAAAGCTTCTAAGACCATCACATTTTTATCAGACATTGCCTTGGATTTGCGGCTGTAATATTCAAGACACCTTTTGCAATACCTTCTCATTTTTACAGCTTATCGTGTAATCTATGACTCAAAGTCTTCCAGTTTTCCGTCTGCCCCACTAGTCTTTGGACCATAACAAAAAAAAAAAAAAAACTAAGGAGACAGAACGTGTAAATATTTCCATTGGAAAGACACTTTAAAAATTCTTTTTAAATAAAATTCTTGTGATTAATGAATCATTTTCACTTTTTTATTTTTTCATTAAATTTTAGGCTTTTAGCGAAATTAGCGGTATTATAACCATGTTTTATGTGGTACGAGCGTTGAGTCCTTATACGGAATATGAATTCTATGTGATAGCTGTAAATAATATTGGAAGAGGACCACCATCGATACCAGCGACTTGTACCACTGGTGAGACCGGTAAGTGGATATTTTAATTGTTTAACTAGAGATAATTAACATACGATTTCTTTTGCATGGAAAACCAAACATATTTCGATGAATACTTTTAAATGAAAAACAATTTTTCTTCTCTTTCTCTTTACATGTCTAAACCAAAACCTAAAAAAACAGGATTTTATTCCAATGAAATTTATTAATTTTGGTTTTATAGAGATTTTGATTTGTATTTTAGAAAAAAAAATTTTTTAATTTTTTATTGAAATTATTTTTAATTCTGATTTAAATTCAATTTTTTTAATTTTATTGTTTAAATTTAAACTTAATATTCTACCTTTTACTCAAATATCTTTCCATTATTTGCTCTTCTACTCCATTTTTATGTCACTTTTTATTTGAAAAAAAAAAAAATCAAAAAAAAACAAAAACAAAAAAAATATTTTAACAAATGGCCTCGTAACATCTCTAACAAAAACAAAAACAAAAACTAAAACCAATAACTTTTAGGCGATTTTACATATGGTGGAGCAAGTAAGTACCCTTTGCAAATGCATTTGATTTTATATTATTTCCTAAGATAAAATTTAAAAAGAGAAAGACACACACAGAGAGAGAGAGAGAGAGAGAGAGAGTGAGAATAAAATAAAGTATGGCTACATTATCCTTTAACGCAGTTGGCTGCAATAGGTTTACATAGTTTTATTCATATACATTCACAGTTTCACACACACACACACACACACACATAGACAACATTTTTATTTAACTACCTGTCATTAAGTTAAAACACTTTTAAAAGCATTTCCGTCTCTCTTATACTCATGTATAGATGCATGCATGTACCATATGCATGGCAATATATGCCTCAGTGTGAGATAGAGTCTGAGTATTATTTTTGCTCATAAAAATGTTTAAGGATAATAAGGTTGAGAAAAATTAAGGCAATAAATGAATGGCTTCTTGCAATTTAAACAATAAAAATGGCAACTGAATTTAACTCTTTTCGAAACTCTTTCAAAATTAAAAAAATAAAAAAATTATTTGAGTTTAAAGGGTGTTTTTTGAGAGCTTCGAATATGCTACCAGTGAGAAATATTTGACTAATGTTTACAATAAATCTGTACATGTTTACAATAATGGTGGCTTAAACATTGGCATCCTATGTTACAAGAGTTACTGGTTGGTCTGCATAACTTACTTAATTGGCCATTAATAACCCGATAATCGGATTTCGGCCTGCTTTAGCACATCCTTCCAGGCGCCTGTGATTCATGCGCACCTTCCCCAGTTAGTCACATCATTTAATGACTGGCATTCCCCGACTTCGCCGGTCTAACGCAAACAAGGTAGTCCTCTTCGCCGACTACCACAAATCCCCGCAAATACTTGTGTCGCCATAGCATCCTCATCCATACGAACGGCACTGCCGAGCCAGCACAGCCGCTAGATATTAATGCGCTGCACAACGTCCACATTGTTGAGGAGCTCTGACCACTCATTGTAAGATCAAACGGGAAATCATCGCCAACTCGCACTGGACTGAAGATCTTACTCGAATACTCTCTAGGCTGCTGCATCAGTGTTTAAAAGTATCCATGCTTCTGCGCCATTAAGAAGCACGGGGGATGAGCATCTTGTAGAGTATAAACCTATAACAAAATATAGTTCCATAAAGAGTAATTCATACGCTTTAAATCATACGTGAGAGTGGGGCAGTGGACAGAACTACTTCAGGAAAAAAGGTTGTCACCAAATTGGTTTTGTGCCTGATTATTGGAATCTTGTTTACATGATTAATTTTCGGCAACAAACATTCTGTCAGCATGGCTCGTTAGCGCTTGCCATTCAACCCCCTGCTTAATTCTATAGACCTAAGTATCAATGAAGACATGCAGTGCTAGCCTGAAGACATGCAGTAGGCATAAGAAAGGTCTACAACCTAAGATTCCACACCTCCCATGTTGTGTGTATTAATTTAATACACGAGTGGCGGAATCTACAGTTTTAAAGCGACTCCGATCGGCAAATTTTTGAGAAACTTTTCATGTCAATTTATTTACTCCCAGGGGTCTTTGCCAGAAGTGTGCGAAATAAATATTTTTACCTTATTTCGTTGCGTTCGAGATGTCTGAACTGGGCTTTGAACCACAAGCTCGCATCTATTAAGCCAACACACTACAGCCACTTTTTTGGTCTTGGCATGTTGGGTTGAATTGGTGCGAAAACGTTCAACAACTCCGCTTATTACTTACATACTGTGACGATTATATTGGCTTTGAGAAGCGCTGTGGCTTGTAACTTATTCGCAAGCACTTACGATTTAAGAAAACCCCCTAGATAAAGTTCGACGGAGTCCAATCGCATGACCTTGGTGTCCACTTCACAGCACCCTTATGTGAGATGATCATGACAGCAAACCGCTCGTGCAGAATATCCAATGTGTCATGAGCTGTATGGTGCAAAACACCGTTTTGTTGTAACCACATGTCGTTGGAGCCCAGATCATCTACTTCAGACAAAACGAAGTTGCTAACCATAGTGCTCGTTGTTAAGAGTGATAGCCTAGCCAACGTTGTTCGCAAATAAATGATGTCGCCCGCCCAAAATCTACACCACGCAGTGATTTTTTCGGGATGTATTAAAAGCATATGATTTTTTATCGTCCAAGATTCAACAATTTTGTTTGTTCACGTATTCATTCATCCAGAAATAGGATTTATCGTTGAAGATGATTTTTCAATAAAAATTAGTCAGTTGTCAACTGCTCCAGAGCTAATTCAGTGAACAAATGTCGTTGTCTTTGGTTATCAAATGTCATTTGGCAAAACAGACTGGAAAAATTAATCTGATCAATAAAGCGATGACGAACATAGCTTCAACAAAATGGCCGTTATCACACATTAAAGTTCGGAAGCCCCTGTTAAAAGATTAGACAGTAATCCGTGCGCCACATATTCGGGAATAAAAAAATCTTCAACGATTCTCATATCAAGAAATTGAAAAGAAAATGAAAGAATAATTCTGAAATAAATGGTATATCAACGCCTCTGAAAGAGTTAAGCACTTTAACTACATCTCTCTTATACAAACATAACACAGAAATACACATCCTTACAATAGAAGGAGGATGCAGATATTTCTGAGAGCAAGTAATCCAACTAAAAGGAATAATAAAAGGGAAAAAACAAAAGGAATCCAATACTATTATTATGTGTGTGCAATTGCATATTAACAATACTCGTATTATTGTATATACAGATACATATATACGTAGAAAGTTAAATGTATGTTACTGTGAATGTCACTAAAGAAAGAAATGCGAGGCTCATACTGCTAAGTTAAAAGGCACATTGATATTCATAAACATAAATGCATACATAATTGGTCTTTAAAACCCTTCAGCCAGGATTACGACTTAGGTTCTCACATCACTTATGTTGTGTGTGTTAATTTTATCCGTAAGCGGTTTAGAGTCTACTCCGAACAACAGATTTTTTTGAGAAAATTTTCATGGCAATTTTACTTACTCTCAGAGATTTTGCCAGATATCTGTTGAGAGGGAGTCGCGGAATAAATATTTTTCATATTTCGATTAGATCGATATGTTTGACCTGGGGTTTGAACTGTGGCCTCACGGTGGCCTCTTAAACATAATCTTGAAATTATCCTTCACCGTAGATTCTAAAGTGCCTCACAATATCAGAGGAGATGTCTTGTTTTCTTTTCTTCTTTCTCGTCCTTACAGCTGCTGCAAAATACATTGTAAGGAATTTTCAGCCTCAGGGAGTACTGGTTATAAGGCTTAAGATCGATTCAGGTTAGGTTTAACAAATATTTGCTCCTGCATATATCTAAAGCGGGTTAGTTTATTCGGCCGCTAGACAAAAAGGTTTATTTTCCCGTCTCACTTTGGAAATGAGTAGAGTTTATATGTGAGATGAGATGTGAGTGCCAATCTCTCGCATGAATGCGTTGCAATTATCTGTTCCAACGGCCTATGGAAGTGCGTCAGTTATTTTCTTTTTTCTTCAATCTCCAGAAGTTATCCTCCGTGTCCAGAAGTCGACATAAGGGCTGAACGCCTGTTTATCACGCCTCTGCATTCTTAGATAATCTAAGATACGATCTACACATTATCTAATAATTCAGGGACCGCTGGCTATCAGCGAACAGCTGTTTACATACATATATACAGAGTGGGCCACCTATCAGTTTTAATTTTAATCATAGGTCATTCTACTCTGTCACACGCTTGAGCAACGTTAGGATTTATTGGGCCAACAAGAAGCTGCACAACGATGTCGATTTTGCAAAAAAAATCATCTTTTCGTTGCATCCTGGTGGGTGCGTTAATAAGCAAAATTGCTGTATTTGGGGCTCAGAAAACCCACACGTGGTCTTACAGAAGCCAATGCTTCCTCTAAGAGTGACTATTTGGTGTGGCTTGAAGAGCCCATACTTCGTTGAGTATCAGGACAACGCAAAAATTACGGTCAATGGAGACACTTATTGCACCATGATAACCAATTTTTTATTACCCGCTCTGCTTGGTATTGATGTGAATGACTTTTGGTTTCAACAGGATGGTGCAACTTGCCACACATCTCATGCTACAATCGATTTATTGCATCAAACGTTTGATGGCTGCTTAATTAACCGAAATGGTGATGTCAATTGGCCACCAAGAAGCTGCGATTTGACGCCGTTGGACTATTTTCTGTGGGGCGCCGCTAAAGAAAAGTGTTGTGCCGACAAACCAGAGACAATTGAGCATTTAAAGGCCAACATTCGTGATACCATTACAGGGATACGACGCCACACACTCAAAAAAATTCACGAAAATTGGTCCGATCAAATAAGGTACTGTGAGGCCAACCGCGCAAGCCATATGAATGAAATAATATTCCATTTCTAAACGGAACAATTGAACATGACAACAAAATATATAAATTCAAATTTCAACAAATTTCGTCTGTAAATGTGCGATAAATTTCAAAAACGTTACCATAACTTTTCAACATACCTCGCATAGTACCAGTCCAGACAGTTTATACGTTCTCTGTCTCTGTAAAATTTTGTCTCCGTTTTAAGTAATTTTTGTTGTTCATTACCACTGCTATTTCCATATCCATTCCCATTATTTTTTGATTTTTTTTTTGTTCCTTTTATTCCAATCTCCATACAAAGATTTCTCTTCTACATTTATGTGAAACCAAAGAAGATTATTTTATTAAAATTGCAGCTGATGATACATTTTTATTTTGTATCTGTGAATGTACGAGCATGTATACAGCCATGCATGACTATGTAAATTCATATGAAGTGTCTGCATCTGACTGGTTTTCCGAAAGCTTTTCTTTTTTTGTTAATGTCAGAGTGTATGGTATACAAAGTATGATGGTCAATCAATAAATTTTATTTAAATGTTCGGGGTATTATTTTCACAACAAAAATAAAAAAAGAAGAGAAAGGAAAAAACAGTTTTAAGGATAATAATAAAATTTAATTGCTAAAATAACAAAGAGTAGACTAAACAATGATAAGAATAATTGTGATATACTCGTACATACGTTCCACAGGGATATTATTATACGAATTGACTTTTATAAAGAGAACATCCTTTGTTGTTATTGATACAATTACAAGAAATATTGCTGAAATGAAATTTAAAATTTTTTATACTCAGAATTTACACAAGAGAAGGATATTTCCTCTCTTTAATCTCAAAGTTTAGGTTAGGTATGAAGACTTGTACTTGTCATTGGGACAAGAGGTCAAAATTACCAATTGTAATAAGTCCTAGAGGAGAGAAAGAGAGAGAGGATAGTGCAGGAGATTACATACATACGTAATTGGTCATTACAACCCTTCAGTCGGGATTACGACTTAGTTTCTCACACCACTTATGTTGTGTGTGTTAATTTTATACATGAGTGGCGGGACCTACAGTTTAAAGTCGACTCCGAACGACAGATTTTTGAGAAACTTTTCATGGAAATTTTATTTCATTCTCAGAGTTTTTGCCAGAAATCTGCTGAGAGGAGATTGGCAAATTGAAAAAAGAGAAAAGTTTGAAAGGGAGTATAAGGAGACGGAGGAAAAAACAAATGGACTATAAACACACAAGAGAGCGCAACTACAACCTTGAAGCCGTAGCACTTCTCAAACAGCTTAAACTATTTATGAATTTATGGAGAGCCTTAAAGCTGGCTCTCGATAAAAAGTCCAATTCTTCGAAGAAGCCCCTACCCAGGGTCTTCAACCTCAACCTATTAAGGGCTGGACAGTTGCAGAGGAGGCTATTAAAGATAAAAATTTGTAATCATCGTCTTTTATTATCTTGGTCTCCCAGGATAATGACTAGTCTTACACCGAACTTTAGGACTAGATATTTCTCAGACTTTATTCACAGTAGTTTACTGCATTAAATTCTGTACTAATCAATCTTCTCCAAATTCTAGCAAGTGCACCAACAGGCCGATTTCTTTCTTGTGAATTCCACCAAAGCATTTGTATTGCCTACCGCCGTTTATTTTGCCAACATATTTCCACAAGAGAAGAAATTTAATATGCCCCTGTGAGCAAATCCACGATCCGTATCTCCTTACGATTCGATTATTTGTAAGCATTCACATTGTAGTCGCCGTAGTCTAATAGGTAGGTCAGACATAAAAACGAAATATGAAAAGAAAAAATATTTCTTCGGTGACTTCCTCTCAACAGATTTCTGGCAAAAACTCTTAGAGTAAATAAACCTGCCATGAAAAAGTTTCTCAAAAATCTGTCGTTAATCTGTAGGTCCCGCCACTCACGTATAAAATTAACGCACACAACATGAAAGGTGTGATAAGCTAGGCCGTAATCCTTACTGAAGGGTTGTAATGGCCAATTATGTATGTATGTATGTATGTATTCATATATGCGATTACGCCCGTTTTTCGATTTCAAAACCGAAACAGAATACGGTTGATATTCGAATTGCATAGGGCTACTCAGTCATTTACTCTGTCTGTTTTGGCTAAATCATCATGGATAGATAGACAATAGGTTCTGATGCACTTGGCAATGGACCCTGATATTCATTGAAAAGCCATTTTTAGCAATGAGTTCCATTTCTGGATAAATTTATGTATGAACAAACAAAATTGTCAAATTTGCAAGGATAGCGAAAAAATGCTAGTGATCGGTCAAAAAGCGCAAGTAATTGATCATAAAGTGCGAGTCATTAAAGAAAAAAATGCAAGTTATCGATCAAAAAATTGAAGTCATCGAATAAAAAAATGCAAATAATCGACCGAAAAAACGCAAGACACCGATAATTTTGCCCGGTTTATATAGAGAAAAAAGTTCCTTCATTTGAAGAAAGCTATTAGATTCGACGCCTATATCTTCGGTCTCAAGCAACGCCCGACGGTAAAAAATAACCTGTTTTGGAATCCTTGAGACCATACTCGCTAGGTCCATTTTTATCCGCTTTTTTCCAATTTATAGAGAAAACTTTTTTTCTAATTTGAAAAAAATTTGCGCCCAAATCGAGAAGTTGCTCGAAAGGTCTTTTTATCGAAATATCTTCACTCATATGCACATAGACGAGTAGAAGTTGATTCTAGCATAAAGCTCACACTATTTCTGATTCATTCGCGTGGCCTATCCTCGCTGACAACGCAGACGAGACAATATATTTTACCAACTACCCAAGCAAACATCGATAACTCTGCGCCATATAAGAACAGGAGTAGTGGCTGAGTCCTGAGTATTGTGATTTTAGTTCATCGAGACAGTTTTTAGTTCTGAAACTGCTTTCTATTCGGTTCTTAGCCGCTAAAAAAATTTACTGAGATAAACAGATAAAAATATCCAAGTGTCCTGCTATAAGAAGCAGTGGATCTGCTAAAAGCCACAGGAAGCACAGGAGGTTTCAATGTATGTATGTGGTGTGTCAAATCTTCACTTACTATGGCTCAAATAATTTATGATACACATCCACCTAAAAGTAATATCTCATTTATTATCATCTTTTTATAAAAAAAATTTTAATGAATTCTTGAATTCAATTCCATCAAAATTTTTTTCCAATTTTTGGTTAAGAAATGTTAAAAAGAACTTCAAAACTTCATTAAAAAAATTCTTTTTTTTGTTTCCATTGTTGTTGGCCGCACTTACAAAAGAAGTTTTCAATTGAAATGCCATTTTAGCCTTAAGCTGATTAACCTTGAAATGAAGTAATAAAAGTTGTGCCTTTGTTATGAACATTTATTTAAGTTTCTTTCTTTCTCTCTCTCTCTCTCTCTCTTTATGATCTTAACAACATCAATACGCTGGCCTCCTCTTCAAATTTGTTCTTTGGCCAGTGCTGCAAACCACAGAAATGTTTTTAATTAAAAGCAACAATAACCATAAGGAAAAATATTTCATAAACATTCATTCATTTGCTCATTCATTTATACTCGCATTATCAAAAGCAAAAAAGTACAAGTAGTTGAGAGAATGTTAATGTCCTTTGCTAAGCCTTAAAGTAGGCAACTTTATTAAAAAATAAAAAATAAAAATGAAGACGAAAGAAAAAAGTTTTTAATTAACAAAGAAAAGTACAACAACTACTCTCTCGAACAGATTGAATTTCTCATTTATAGCCAAAAAAAAACTTAAGATTTAAATAACAATAAGAACAACAACAACAACAAAAATACTGTTTTCTCTCTTAGTTACCCTAAAGGAATACGATCAACATTTTTGTGGCATCAACACCACCAACTTCTTGAACAACCAATAAACCATTAAATTACTTGGACTTTGTTGTTAAAAAAATCCCAAAAAAAAGAATGAATTCTTCTCTTGAAAATATTGAAGAAAAAAAAAGAAGAGAGAAAAAATTGAAAAATAAATTTTTGTAATACGTTTACGTGATTTTACTTGAGGCAACAACAATTTCATTTTGTGTGATTATTTGTGTGTGGCATAAACGGAAGGGAGGGTAGGGTAGTTAATAATTTTGAAAGTTATAGAAGTGGAAATTGTATTAAACTGCAGACAAAAAAAACATGGAAAAAATGAAAAAAAATAATAAAGAAGTTAATATTCAGTAGAAATAAAAGAGAAAATACTTCTAAATTGTTACTTACTGCCACCAGTATTACAAGATGCCACGAAAATAAGTTCTGGTTTGTATAGATTATGCTGTGAACGCTTTCAATTAGGAGGGGTATGTCAACGAGAACTGTAAATTTTGTAAACTATCTTTTATTTGAAACGAGCTGAACCCTGCGCGTGTTGCTGCGACACCAACAAAAATAAATTTGAAGGAAAGACATTACACAAATGTCCAATTAATTTTGAATCATTTTATTGCTTTTGTTTCCCGTTGTCCAGATAATTCAGACGAAGAGGCCTGAGTATTACGCATTCGATCGGGTCTCAGCGGCTTGTTTTCGAAGATTTTCCAGTCTCAATGCTTCTTGAGGTGTAGATCGACTAATTGCTTGTCGCTTTGGAGGCATGATTGCACGGAAATGATATGAAAAATGCTTTTAAATTTATTAGAATCTCACAACTGAACACAACAGCATTTTTAAAAAATTTTCAAAATTAAAATGTTTCAAAGTTGTGATTGACATTTTACGGGAATGAGTTATACTAAATGTTATTAAAATCATAAATGATGAATCCAAAAATGTCTGATATTTGTCCGATTAACACATGATCAAATGCATAATTTACGATTCAATTAATTTTGAATAATTTTCAGTGGCGCTATCTTTCGAAAATTAATCTCACTAACTTATAAACCTCCGTCGACTTATGCGCAACAACTTTGCAAAATTTCATATCATGATCAAATGCACAAATTACGATTTAATTCATTTTGAGTAATTTTCAGTGGCGCCACCTGTCCTAAATTGGTCATGCCAACTTATAAAACTTCGTCGGCTTAAGCGCAACTATTTTACTAAAGTTCATAACATGATTAAATGCACAAATTACGATTTAATTCATTTCAGCAATTTTCAGTGGCGCCACCTGTTGGAAATTGGTCATACCAACTTAGAAACCTTCCACGGCTCTTGCGCAACAACTTTGCTAAACATCATAACATGATCAAATGTATAGTTTACGATTCAATAAGGTACATACAAACAAACATTCATTTTTATATATGTATATAGATACACAGATATACATAAATACTTTATTAAGATAGCTTTCTGTAAGAACATTCCACTGCTGCTGCACTACTGCTTTAGTCAATGTAGTTGATGACCTTAGGTTGAAACTGGATGAAAACTACATAGCGTTTATAGTTCTTTTGGATCACACTAAGGCTTTTGATACGGTTGATCACGAAATATTATTGAAGAAGCTACATACCCTCTTTCGTTTTTCTAATTCAACTTGCAGTCTTATACGTTCTTATCTCATGAACAGATCACAACGGGTTTAGCTAAACGGCAACATCTCGTATTCGCTACATGTTGGGAGACGTATTTCTCAGGGATCAATATTAGATCCTCTTTTTTCTGTATATACATTAACGACCTATCTGACGTTCTTGATAATTGCAGCGTACATATGTACGCTGATATCGTTCAGCTTTATAGGAGCACTTGTATTGAGAATATCAGACTATGTATAGTCAACGATCAACGATGATTTACGGAAAATTGACAACTGGGCTAATGCTAATCGACTTTGTATAAATCCCTCTAAATCTAAATATTTATTGCTATTCAGAACTAAGAGAGCATTTACTGTACCGGATATTATTATCAGGGGGTATAAAATTGATTTTGTTGAATCGCCATTTAATCTGGTCGGTTAATGTGTTCTAACCACATTAATGTCATCGTTGGTAGAGTTTACGGTATACTTAGAAACTTATGGGCTGTTATAGATTCGACTCCTTTTGCCATACGCATACAACTGGCTAAAACGTTTTTGATTCCTGTTCTTTTATACGGATCGGAAATTTTCGGAAACTGTGATACTGATGAAACTCAACGTGGCTTATAATAACATAGCCAGATATGTATTTATTAAGGGACGTCGAGGCCATATATCACAATTTTCTTATCAGATATTTGGAGTTAATTTTGATAATCTATTAAATATAAAATACCTAATTCTATTCCATTTAGTAAGATTACATTTGCTAGATCCAACCGCGGTAGGAAAATTATCCAATATAGACATAGGACTCTTTTGTCACAACGGCAGTTCTTTACACACACATTCAGTCTTGGGAATACATTACATACATACATAACACACATAATTGGTCATTACAACCCTTCAGTCAGGAATTCGACCTAATTTCTCACACCACTTATGTTGTGTGTGTTAATTTTATACATGAGTGGTGGGACCTACAGTTTAAAGTCGACTCCGAACGACAGATTTTTTGACAAACTTTTCATGGCAATTTTATTTACTCTCAAGGTTTTTCCAGAAATCTGCTGAGAGGAAGTCGCCGAAGAACTACTTTTTATATTTTATTTTGATGTCTGGCCTGGGAATACATTACCTAATTATATTCAGAACACAGGCAATGCAATTAAGTTCAAAAAGGAGCTATACATTTAGCATATTTTAATTATTTTATACATTTTTACTCTTATTTTTATTAGTGATTAATAAATTTGTTGTCCGAAGGCGCAAGTTCTAGGCTATACGGCGGGTGAGGTAAAGTCTTCACTCCAGTGTGTTCCACACAATTTTTGATCGGCTTCACAGAATGTGGCCGGGCGTTATTATGGTGGAACATTGCTGACTCGTATGTAGAGTATCTGAGCCATGTCTTCGGTAATTCTGTCAGAATGATGTTCGAACTCCGCAAGGATAACTTCCCTTGCTCTTACTTGGTAAACCTACATATATCTTCTGAAATGCTTTTAACCCGCTCAGATTGCAAATATGAGTTGTGGTGGCTCGTTGTAGTTTGGGGGTATACCATACATGTTGGGCTCGAATCGATCGTTATTCTAAAACTACTATTCTTTGAGTCTATAATGTTCAATAAAATGTCGGTTACTATCCTCGGGCTACTGTTCTAATGTATCAGTCTAATGCAATCTAGTCAAACCTGTTTGACTTGAGTGGAATGTCCGCTTCTATTTATTTTTCCTGTTGCTGGGTATACCCTTCTAAATCGTTTTTCGTACCCTACCAAGAAGGTCCTCTTCAGGACAAGCTATATGCTTCTTTATTATTGCGACTTCCATTCTAATCTCGATTTAAGTTTTAGGAATTGAGTTGTAGGGTGATGGCGTAAAGGTCAGATAGCATTGTTATGCCTTCTGTAGTTCCTCTTCAAGTTGAACACATTGGCATAAATTTTCACTTGAAATCAAAACGTGAGCTTCCGCGTAGACTCTATATATTTCACTTTGCAACTAAACACCCATACATACATACATACATAATTAGTAATTACAATCCTTTACAACCTAGATTCTTACACCACTCATGTTGTGGGTGTTAATTTCCTGCATGAGTTTAACAGTTACTCTGAGAGTTTTTGCCAGAAATCTGCTGAGAGAAAGTCGTCGAAGAAATATTTTTTATATTTCGTTTTGTTGGAGATCTCGTGTTCTGGGGCTTGAGAAGTGGCCTCACATCTAATAAGCCAACACACTACCTACTGGACTACGGCGACTTGACCCTAAACTCTAAGTATTTCACTCTGAAACCGAATACTTTGTTTCCGTCCTTCTTTATGTGGTTGAGCTATTGTTCTATTTCAGAATAGTAAGTCCCTGTTTTAATAGAGTATTTAGCAACTCAATTATTCTTGTTACTCTTTCTCTTTGCGAAGTATTTTTCAAAATCATAGAGTCAACTTGGACTGTGTAGCAGGCAGCTAAGAGGGTATTAGATTTGTCCGGACGCAATGCCTCCTAATGTATTACGAATTAAACTTATCTCCAATTAACCTAAGCACGGTCGTAATGGCTCAAGTAATCACTACCCACATGCGACGTACTTAAATCCAACGGAGCCTGCAGCGTTTTCATAAAATAGATTTCTTCTTCCATGGTTAAACCAACGCAAGCTCGTCTCTGCTATCTTAGGTTAGGTTAGGTTAGAGGACGTGTACTTATCAGTTAAGACAAGTACAGTACCCGGAGTTCGAATTCACCCATTGTACAACGTCCTAATTTCTCACACCACTTATGTTGTGTGCGTTCATTTTTTTATACATGAGTGGCGGGACCTACAGTTTAAAGTCGACTCCGAACGACAGATTTTTGAGAAACTTTTCATGGCAATTTTATTTCGGTCTCAGAGTTTTTGCCAGAAATCTGCTGAGAGGAAGTCGCCGATGAAATGCTTTTTGTATTTTGTTTTAATGTCTGGCCTGGGGCTCGAAACCTCGCTTTACGTCTAATAAGCCAACACACAACCTTCTAGACTACGTCGACTTTACAATTCGAGTGTAGAGTATTTTGCGAAGTATTTTTCAAAATCATGGAGTCTACTGGAAATGTTTAGCAGGCAGCTAAGAAGGGGACTATCCGGCATTAGATTTGTCCTAATGAATTGCACATTAAACTTGTCTCTCATCAAGGTTTCGCTGACGACATGCAACGTACTTAAATCCAACAGAGCCTTCAGCGTCTTTATAGATTAGATTTCCTCTACCACTGTAATATCCAGGCAAGCTCATCTTTGCTACCTGATTTCATTGAGAAATTTGAATCAGTTTTTATTTTAAAAACCTAACGAATGATCAAATTTTATATTCTTTATGGTTAAACATTTTGTCTGGAATTTTTTGGTTTTTTTTTTTGTATTCCTCCGACCATTATTTCTTAAATTTTTTTCTTTGCTTTTGTCTTTACGTATGTATGTTTGCCCATCCAGATATTGTGTATTCGATTGGCAATCGTTAAACAATATTGCTGCGTTGCGTTTATGTATGTTTTGATAACAATCGTATAATTGTGGCAATAAAACTTTTCCGATATTTTTTCGACTCGTTTTTTACAACAATTTGCCCTCATGAAAAAAGAGAGAGAGAGCGAGAGCAAGGGATACTGGTTAAAAACTGTAAGTTTTTGTGCAATATTTGTCTATAAAAGCTTTATGGTTTAAAAACAAAAACTAACAGATAAAGACAGATATAAAGGGACAGCGAAAGAGAGAGAGAGAGACAGGGAAGCAATCACAATTACAACTACCGGAAGTTTAAATACGCATTCAGGCAAAAAAAATTCTCGATGTCTCTCAGATACACGCACACATGCTGTAATAATAGTGCACAAACGCATAAAGTTTGTTAAATATTTTAGTTTGGCAAGCAACTTAAATACAAATACACTTACACACACATACACTTAAACACACACACACACACATAGATGAATTTATAAAAAATAGCAACCAGAAGGTATAATTGTGATTGCACCAGGAAGATACAGGCACAAACTAAGCAAAAATAAAAAGAAAAACTTGAGCAAAAAAAAAACGTCAAATTCCCATAACAATGCCAACTTTATGCGTTTATACTAGTGGAAGGAGGGAGGGCAAGGAGACAGAGAGCAAAATGGTAATAAATGCATTAAAAAATATTGCTAATGCCAGTTGGCTGCTCTGTTTTCTTGTTCTTTTTTTGTCTGTCACTGTTGCTACTGCCGCTGCTGCTGGTGTAATTTGTTCGTTTACCAGTTTTTGTTCATATGAAAAGTTCAAACGTTTAATAAAGATAAAAATTTATTTCGTTTTTTCTTTTTTGTTTCCTAAAAGGAATTTAAAAGTCATTCCAAAAGCCATAGAAGTCTATGATTTAAAGGAACTAATTAGGTAAGGCTTAGCAAGGGTATCCTGTCTTAGAGTTTAAGGAAAAGGTGACATTATTTTTTTTTCTAATAACAAACGAGATTGAAAAGGGCAGCAGACAATTGAAATTAAATCTCACCTAGGTTCTGATAGGTACACATGGCGACCTTTTGTGATACTAAATGAAACAATAACTCAGAGCAAAAGAGGCTTCGGCTTAAAGCACGACTCACTTAATTAAGCTAGAAACCCGCTTAGAAATTTAATGCAAATACATACATACATGCATAGGTACATAGATACATCAACCCTTCAGTCAGGATTACAACCTAGCTTCTCTCATCACCCATATTGGGAGTGTTAATTTTATACATGAGTGGCAGCAGGTAGTGGTCTAGTAGGTAGTGTGTTGGCTTATTAGACGAAAATCCAGACCAGACATCAAAATAGAATACAAAAAGCATTTCTTCGGCGACTTCCTCTCAGCAGATTTCTGGCAATAACTCTGAGAGTAAATAAAATTGCCATGAAAAGTTTCTCAAAAATCTGTCGTTCGGAGTCGACTTTAAACTGTAGGTCTCGCCACTCATGTATAAAATTAACACACACAACATAAGTGGTGTGAGAAACTGGGTCGTAATCCTGACTGAAGGGTTGTAATGACCAAATAAGTATGGCAGGACCTACAGTTTAAAGTCGACATCGAAAACAGATTTTTTTGAGAAACTTTTCATGTAAATTTTTTATTTACGCAGCCAGTTTTTGTCAGACATATGCTGAGAGGAAGTCGCCGAAAAAATATTTTTTCATATTTTCATTTTGTTGTGGCGGTCTGACTTGGGGGTTAAACTGTGGCTTCACGTCTAACGTGTGAAACTTCCATCGACTAAAATCTCTGTGTTCGAGAGTGAAATTCTTTAAGAACCTATAATTAAGTAGTACTTCAGGAGGTCGTCCTCAGCACTATGCACAAAACGTTATGTTCGTTACAGTTCTGTTGGCACTGTGTAGTTGTCGTCTTCCAGCAACATCCACCTGAAAGCTGCTGTAGTAGATCTATTCGTCGTTGAACATCAAGTGCTCTATTCGCTCTTTTATTTGTGCCGAGTATGCACAAAATGAAAAAATAATATCTAGTTTAACTAGACAACCGTAACACCTCTGCCATTTCACTAGCAACGAAGTTTCCGACAGTATTCCTATGTACAAGAACGCCTATACAATTTACTTCTGAATGACCCAAAAGTTTCATCTGAAATGTCTTGCATTTATTGGCGAAAATGGACATCGAGGTTAACGTTCGTGATAGATTTGATGTCAGTTTGGTTGTGTGAGTAAATTAGAGGATGAAAAACAATACAGTAGCAGCCTATATAAGAGTCTAAGACTGCTTTGTCCAGGGCTTTTAAGCCATCGATATATAACTCAATAATGGTGCTCACCATTAGAATAATTGGAATCATAAGATCAAGCGTTTTATCAAAAGGATTATGAAGAACCATATGTATGACCCAAAGTTTCGCAAAATTTTATCATGACGCTATTTTTGCATATTTTTGCTATACTGCACTTACTGACATTAGCTCTCTGTTTCAATGGAAGATATGTTAGACAGAAAGGAGCCGATTGGCTATAAATATTGATTGATTCAGTTGGAATAAAACAGAATTTACTTGTGGTCAAAAAAGCTTTCTGCCTTTACAGTCTGTCTATCACTCTGCACTGGTGTTGGTATTTGCATGCCTCTCTATCAGCCCATAATTCTCATCTGTAACCAAACTGATAACCAGAGTTCAATTACCCTCCACCCCCTTCAAATTAACTTTATATTTTGAGAGAAAATTTTGTTGACAAAAATTATTATCAAAAATGAAAATCCATTATTCACATCCACAATAACTGGGGCAATTATAAATTATAAACTCATTTAAACACATTTATGTATAAGTATTGTATGCATTTACACATACACATACATGCAGACATACATGCATATGTATACATTAATATGTATGCATTTGTAACAATGATTGTATACGTACATATATTGGCTGATTGTTAGTTTATATTCGACAAAATTGTGAAAACATGTCAACAGAAATAGAAAAAAAACAACAACAACAACTACAAGAATTCAACAATTTTCATTTAATGTGCCTGCCATCCCAAAAACATACAACATTTAATAGTTTTTAGACAAACATGTCACAATTGTATGACAAGTTGACAAAAGAATTTTTAAGCACGAGTGATAGACAGAGTCAGAGACAACTGTGGAGAGAAAAATAGCTAAGAATGGAAAAAATATTGAAATTTTAAAGGCTTTTAAAGAACTAACCTGAACATAATTGGTCATTACAATCCTTCAGTCTGGATTACGATCTAGTTGCGTGTCTTAATTTTATACATGAGTGGTGTGACCTACAGTTTAAAGTCGATTCCGAACGACATATTTTTGAGAAACTTTTCGTGGCAATTTTATTTACTCTCAGAGCTTTTGCCAGCAATCTGCTGAGAGGATGTTACCGAAAAAATAATTTTTCATGTTTCGTCTTGTTGGAAAAGTATAACCTAGGCCCAAGGACCATGGCCGCATGTCTAATGAGCCCACACACTACCTACTAGACTTCGGTGACCTCTCTGTATTTAACAAAAATAATAAAAATGTAAACAATTAACATTTTATTCTCATTCTCATGCCTTGTTGTGCTATTTTGTTCATCTTCTCTGTATGTTTAGTTTGTCATGTTCAGACATTTGAATTGCTTTCAATTTTAAAGTGCCAAATAATTATTTCCTTATTATGTGTTGTATTGTTTTTATGCTCTACATGGCAAGGGGAAAACAGTGTCAACAGTGCGCAGCAAAAGTCTAGGTACACCAATATATTTTAAATGAAATAAATAAAAATTATTGCTGTTTTTATTTCTGTTTTATTATAAAACAAACAAAAACCCGAAGAAAAGTTTCTGTTGACCCCATATTTTTCCACCTTAAAGGGATTCAGAAAAACTTAGAGTAAATTTGAAATTCGCAATCTGATTGTTACCGAAAAGGCAGATGTGATACGGTTGTCTAATTAAACTAGATATTCTTAATTCATTTTGTGCATACTCGGCATAAATAAGAGAGCGAATAGAGCACTGGATCTTTAACGGCGGCTACAAGTATCTTCAACGATAACTGTCAAGTGGACGTTGTCGCAAGTTGATATACAGTGCCAACAGAACTGTAACGTACATGACATTTTGAATCTAGTGCTCTGGACGGAGTCCTGAAGTAATACTTAATCAGTGGTTCTTGGAAGATTTCACCGTCGAACACTGATGTGGGGTTTTAGTGGATTGAGGTTCCACACGTTAGACGTTAGGTTACGATTCAAACCCCAAGTCAGACATCTCCAACAAAACGAAATATGAAAAATATTTCTTCGTCGACTTCCTCTCAACTGATTTCTGGCAAAAACTCTCAGAGTAAATAAAATTGTCATGTAAAATTTTTCAAAAAAAAAAACTGTCGTTCGGAGTTGACTTTAAACTGTAGGTCCCCTGCCACCCACGTACAAAATTAACACACACAACATAAGTGGTGTGAGAAGCTAGGTTGTAATCCTGACTGAAGGGTTGTAATGACCAATTATGTATGTACATATGTATGTGTGTGAGATTTTATTAAAATTTGAAGTCGTTTGAAGGATCTATTAATGCCTTAATAATATAATATTGCTCAAATGTCTTGGAGCACATTCGAAATGTCAAATTTTCCATGGCTTTGGGGCATAAATCAGACTGAATTTGATCGATGACAAGGGTTGTGTTGGCTTTCTCGATTGCAGTGGTTTGCTTATATCTGCAACTTAATAAATCCCCAGCAGAAAGACTCTAACCGATTAATGGGATAACCATGCCCTCAAACTGCTCTTACGGAATACCCAATATGATAAGAGCTCTGTGACACGTAGCACTGTGTTGTTAAAACCACATATCGTTGATGTCGTGATCATCCAATTCATGCCAAAGAAGTTGGCAATCATCGACCTAGCTCACCGTAGTGATTGCCTGGCCAGCGTTGTCCTCAAAGAATTATGGATCGATTACACATCAAAATGTGACTTTTAGGGATGCATTGAATACCGTCCATCCATGGTGATTTAGCAAAACAGAGTGAACAAATGACAACAAATCTGACAGATTGTATTTCAACTTTTCACTTAGCAAATGTCAAAGTTCAGAAGTGCCCCGATACATACATACATACATAATTGGTCATTACAACCCTTCAGTCAGAATTATGGACCTAGTTTCTCATACCACTTATGTTGTGTGTGTTAATTTTATACATGAGCGGCGGGACCTACAGTTTAAAGTCGCCTCCGTACAACAGATTTTTTGAAAAAATTTTCATGGCAATTTCTTATTTACCTTCAGAGTTTTTGCAGAAATCTGCTGAGAGGAAGTCACCGAAGAATTTTTTTTCATATTTTCGTTTTGATGTCTGATCTGGGTTTTGATCCGCGGACTTAGTTCTAATAGGCCAACACACTACCTACTAAACTACGGCGACTTCAATTGCCACGATACCAAGAATAAAACTCGGACCTGTGTTTGTAATATTTTTAAATAATTTCGACGTTGTAAGTTTATAGGATAGGTTAGGTTTATGTATACATGTCATTGGGACAAGTACAACACCCAGAGGAAATTTAAAAATTTCTAATAAACTTCGCCATACGCTTGCAGAGTAATTAATGTTTTTAAATTTTCCATAAAATTAACAAAAATTTTGTATTCATAGTTTAAATGAATTTAGCCTTCTCCCCGTTTGTTTTTTAATAAAAAATAGTTCCCCTAAAAGAATGCTTTAAAGAATGCATAAAAGTGTAAGAGGGTATTAATGCAAGTGTTTGTTAAAGCCAGCACTACATGTGTAGGTATGTGTGTGGGTAGTGTGCGTTAAGGGAAATGAGGGCGTTTTTATTGCACTACACGATGGCCACCGTGCATACATACGTGTACATATATTGGTAATGTGGGTTCTTTAAAATCCATGTGCGTTTAACTCAAATGGAAATGTTCACACACAATTCTCTCTCCATACACAAAACTATACTCAGAGGTTCGTAAAGCATAGAGCAGTGTCAGTGCCTATGTGTACATGCATCATACGCTTCCACAACCACACAGTGAGTTTTACACAAACAAACTCACAAAAGGTATGTGTTTGTTTGAATTGTTTAAGTGTGTATTTGTTTTCCTTTTCCTTATTTTTATATTTTTCTCTCTGTAGAGTGATATAACGTTGCGTGTATGTGTTGTTTCGTTGATATTTTTGACCTCATACTGACACTGTTTGGCAAATGTGCTTGACATTTGTAATGGGGTTTTTGTTCTCGTTTTGTTTTTCCTTTTTTTAATGTTCAACTCTTCTGCTTCTTCTTCTATTTCAAATACATCTTTACAACAAAAAAGAAAACACACACGCACACACATATTAATGGCCATTCCTATATACATACATATGTATTCTGATGTACGTACTCCTACCCTTTCTCTCTTCAAGTTCTCGTACATGTGCCAGAGTATTCGTATTTTTTAAAGACATTTTAATGGGCTTTAATGTTTAACATAAAATTTTATTATCGAAAATCCAAATGTTGCAACAACTTCATTGTATTTAACTGTGTCTACTTTTAGGCACTTTACATGGGTAATCATTAGGTATACGAAGTAAGTTGCATAATAAAGGTAATTAGTCTCCGTGTGTATTGTTTAAAAATTTAAATAAAATTTAAACTTTCTTACTAATTTGTATAGGAATCATGAGATAAATGGAAGCATAACAAAAAGGAAATTAAAATTGTTTCATTTGTTTTTATAATTTAGAAAGTATGCGAATGCAATAATGCTTTGGGAACGACATTAGTCAGGCCATCACTGTCAAAGGCGAGCACGACAGCTGAATGATTACTAACTTCTTTTGGCATGATTTGGATGAACTGGACACCAAAGACATGTGGTTTCAATAGGACGACCCTATGTGACGTATAGCTCATGCCACGTAGTATATTTTGCATGTGCTATTTGGGGCATGGTCATCTCATATAAAAGGCGGTATGAATTAGCCACCGAGATCATGCAAATTGACTACGTTAGACTTTTTCTTGAACGGTTTTCTTAACTCGTAGGCGCATTCGAATAAACCACAAATCTCTCGCTCCATTCAAAGAAATCGTGGCAGACATTTAGACAAACTTATATTCCACACATAATGGCATCAATAGATCTCTCAAAATTTCAATGATATCACACCCACACTTTAAATATTTCGAATTTGCTGTAAAAATAGGACGCACGAAATAAGCTATAAACACTATACCAGCGATTGATAAGCAATTACTTTCCCTCATACATATAAATTATTTGTTCCTTTTACTTCTATAAGTAGCATAGGGCCTGGTGTCAGTAACTGGTACGTTTAAGAGTAGCAGCAGCAGAAGGGTTTTACCGTATATAAACATGCCAATGAAGTTATAAATACTGACCACAAGTCTAGTCATGGTTTAGTTATGCCATCCTCTATCATTCACATACTTTCTTACTTAATTGGTTAGTTAAACCATTTACTCAGGATTACAACCTAGCTTCTCACACCATCCATGTTGTGTCTCTCAATTTTATCCATGAGTGGCGGTACCTACAGTTTAAAGTCGCCTACGGACGACAAATTTTTAAGGAAACTTTGAATGGCTGTTGCCAAAAGACTGTTGAGAGGAAGTTGCTAAAAGAAATATGTTTTTGCATATTTCATTCTGTCCGATATGTTTGAACTGCGATTTGAACCACGAAATATCGTCTAATAAGCCTACACTCTACCCACTAGAACACGGTACCTTCAAGTCATTATGAAACGTTTAACGACATACATAATACATAATTGGTCATTACAACTCTTCAGGCGGGATTACGATCTGGCTTCTCACACTACTTACGTTGTCTGCGTTAATTTTATACATGAGTGGCAGGACTTACAGTTTAAAGTCGACTCCGAATGACAGATTCTTGAGAAACTTTTTCATGGCAATTCTATTTACTCTCAGAGCTATTGCCAGAAATATGCTGACAGACAGTCGCCGAAGCAATATTTGTTCATATTTCGTTTTGTTGAAAAGGCTTGACTAGACTACGCTTAGAAATTGTGGAACTGTATGTGGAAACAATAAATCTGTTCGCGAATTTTGAAGGGCATTTTACAGTCAATATTAATAATGACTTGCCAAATTTTACTTACCATTGAACACACAGTGATCGGCACTCGAATTTTTCTCCCGATTGAACTCCATGCTAGATGACCTAAAACCAACGGTATGAAAACCATTTCCCATAAGGAATAAAAAAGTGGAAAAAAATTAAATTTCTCATAAAATAGCTTTTAGCCTTCGGGGTAACCTGTTTTAGAAATCCATATAAATCCCTGTTGAAGCCACAGATTCTTTAGGTCGCCTATTGAATGCCTATGTTATCCGAAACGCAACTTAACCCATTAGTGCCCATTGGCAAATTAAGTTGCCAGCAGAGGTTGCCTTAGTTTTTATGCTCTGAGAGAAAATTGAGTGTAAAAAACAAAACGGTAACCGTTGGAAAAAAAGTAATTCGGGCATTAATGGGTTAATTGTGAACTTTGTGGGCGTGCTAGATGATGTAGGGCTTTCGTTGAGAAAAATTTTACTTTAAATTCATTTTAAAAAAAAAATTGTATTGTAAGATTGAAATTGTAGTCGATTTAGTGTAGTAGGTAATGTGTTGACTAATTAGACGTGAGGACACGGTTCAAACACCAGCTCAGACATTTCCAACAAAACGAAATATGAAAAAATATTTTCTCGGCTTTGCCTCTTAGCATATTTCTGGCAAAAACTCGTGAGAGTAAATAAAAAATTTCCATGAAAAGTTTCTCATAAGTCTGTCGTTCGGAATCGAATTTAAACTGTAGATCTAGCCACTTAAGGATAAAAATTAACACACACAACATAAGTGGTGTGAGAAGCTAGGTTGTAATCCTAACTGAAGACTTTTAATGATTAATTACACTCAGCCATAAAAGTATACATACGATTTTAAGACGGTCTTTTGCATTGTATAAAAAATTTCTGAAATTGAACTGAATTGTGGCCCTCCACAGGCCCACAAAAGAATACATCCGATTAACAAATTTCATAAATTTCTGAACCAATGCAAAAGATCGTCTTAAAATCGAAGAAAGATGTCAGACAATTATAAAGATTTTTAACGAAAACGGATTGGTTAAAAAATTTCTGAAATTTGTTAACCGTATGTATACTTTAGTAACTGTGTGTATGTATGTATCTAAGATTGAAATTTATACAAAGTTTTGCAAATCCAAGTTCAAACCTTAGTGTAACATATCTTGGAAATTTCTTCTCTAAGCGGTAGAAATATTCTCTTGTAGTAAAAATTTCTCTTTGCTTATGAAGCTTTTAGAACTTAGACTGACTTAGACATGATTGTGTTAAAAATTATTTTTTTTTAATATTTTCTTTAATATACACACACTTAAAAATGTTCACATGTTTAAAGGCCTATAAAACACCACACATTTATTCGTGAACTTTTGAACTCTTGTAGTTTTGCTTGTTTTTGCACAAGTTTTTTTTATTTTTTTTCTTCTATTTTTAAAAATAAAACTAAAAAGCACTCCTTTATTCACATGTGTGCTAAAGAGCAATAGAAAATTTCAAAGCATTCGAAAGGGTTACATTAAAATGGGGTTTGTTTTCAAATAGGGGATTCCAATGTCATAAGAGGAACTCAAATACTTTACATTTCCTCCGAGCATAAAATAGAATTACTTTGAAGTAATTTATGTCACGATTTATATGTCAAAAAGTGTTCTTTAAGCTCTTTGTTAATGACACAGAATTTTATTTTAACACAGTCTCTCTCCTTCTCTCTTCGAAAGCTCTCTGTAAGCTGTAAAATAAATTATATTTCATTGCAGCCATTTACAACCAATTTTAATAAGCCTTTATTATGTATAACCTTTTAAACCTGGTTCAAAAGGTTATCAAAGGCCATCATTTAATGTTTACCCCTATAAGTTCTAAAAGCTGCTGCCAACACACATGTAGTTGTGGTAGTTGAGTGTGTTAGTTGAGTAGTGCAGAATGTGTTAGGCTAACAGGTTTATGTGTTTGAAATGAATTTTTAAATGCTGATGTTGCCTGTTCTGTTAAATTCAAACTACAGCTACAAAATATGTTTATATTCCTCTTCATATATGCAAAAATATACGAGGGTTGCTAGGAATTCATAGAAAGTTTTAAAGGTTTTTGAAGAATTCGAAATCAGTTTTCTTATCTCAATTCCAAAAAGTTAGGTTAGGTTAGGTGGTGGACACTAAATGTTATCTTCTCACACCACCCATGTTGTGTGTATTAACTTTATCCATGAGTGGCGAGACCTACAGTTTAAAATCGCTTCAGAACGGCAGATTCTTGAGAAACTTTTCATAGTAAATTTATTTTCTCTCAGAGTTTTTGCCAGAAATGTGCTGAGAGAAAGTTGTCGAAGAAGTACTTTCTCATATTTCGTTTTGTTGAAGATGTCTGACAAGGTTTTGAACCGTGACCTCACGTCTGATAAGCCAACATACTACATACTAGACTACGATCCTTAAAGAAACAAAACGACTTCTAAATAACTCTTGCTTTTGCTGCAATTTGATATTGAAGACTACAGTCCCAGATAACAGAAAAAAAGTCAGCCATTAATATATGTGTTGTAAGATAATCTTTTTCTTCGCCTTAGTGATACAGCTCCTCCAGAAGTCATTTGAGGGAATACCAAGTTTATCGTCATGCTTTTCAGTAGGCATCGCAATTTTGAATTCGAATGCCATGCGATTTAATAAGAGTCTAACAGAATCTATTACACACCCTTTCCGCTGTCAACTTCATTGTATAAAGAAGGCCTACGTCGAGATGACATTTAGGATTACGACCTAACTACTCACACTACTTAGGTTATATGTTTTAAAGTCCACTTCGAACTACAGATTTTAGAGAAACTTTTTATGGCATTTTACTTTTAATTACTCTCACAGTTTTTGGTAGAAGACTACTGAGAGGAAGTCGCCTAGAAATAGTTTTTCACGTTCCGATTTATTGAAGATGTCTGACCTGGGTTTAAAGTGAGGCCTCACGAATCCTTAATAGCACAATTCTTAACACAACCTACTCTATCCCTTGCTTCTTTAGACCATAAACCCCCTCTTAGAATTTTATATTCAAATGACATACCTAGAGAGTGCCAACGAACCTCATTATCGACCCATAAGCATCTATGTCTGCCCAGAATTTCAGCATATACGTAGTCCATCTTAAACCAATAAATCAGCCCAAGCTTCAATAGAAAGTCATAGGGGAGCCAAATGACGATGCACCGACTGCATGAATGCATAAGAGCTTCATAGGTATGCAAATTATAGTGATTGCAGGATATATTCGAAGTACATTTCTACAGCATTGCCCAACTTTTGATCCATGAGATTCAAAGATTTTATGGATGACACTTAGCAAACTTTAGCCATTCAAGATTTATGTATTTTCGATACCGTTTACTCGGGCTCTACCATAGTATGAGTCCGCTCCGTAACATTGTGAGACCATATACAAACTGATCGGCAATACCTTTTGTCTAAGCAGACATTACTAATATGGCCCTACTGTCTAGAAAACTTTCACGATATGCCAGTTATGAGTTACAACTTCAATTAGGATTATCTCCAGTTCCCCTAGTGGCACGTTCGCCACTATTCCCAGATCGTCGAACATTCCGTCACCCAAGAACCAATGACGTCTGTTTTGAACATAAAAGGCGTTGTACCGATTCCGTTTCTTCTACAACCTGACAGCTTGTGCAGTAATCCTGATGGGGCAGACCGAAATTGTCAGCGAAACTGTCAATAGCACAGTGTCACGTTAAAATGACGAATTTCTGTTAAAGTTCCCTTGCCGAACTCAATTAGTTCCATGGTTTTCCTGTGGCTCACTGCAGGACACAGCAGTTTTGAGGCTCGTCAATCAAGTATGTTGGAACTCATACGGTTTGTTGAATTCCATGCTGCTTTTTCCAACAGAATCGCATATATATCCTCTATAGTTTACATCTCACACAACTCCAATTCCTTTTGTGATTTCATGGTAAATATGAACAGACATCTAAGACTTTGACTGTACTGGACATAGGAGTCAATCAAATATGTTGGCTCACCTACGGTTTATTGCGTTCCCAGCTGCTTTTTATATTTTAAAAAAGTATTCTTTTAGGGGCGCATATATCCCCCCTATAGTCTCTTCCTCAGACATCACCGATCCCTTCCGTACTAGTTTGTCTGCATTTTCGTTTCCTTGTATGCCGCAGTGGCTCGAAACCCAGAAGAGGAGAGCATTGTGCCAACGTATACAGTGTAGAGATTCTATACAACTCCTGACGTCCTTTGATTTGACGAGGTAGGATCCCAGTGCTTTTATTGTTGATTCACTTTCTATACATATGATCAAGTTTGAAGCAGGTAGGTTCGTGGTTTCAATCATAAGTGCAGCTTGTTCAGTAGCAAGTGTATTCGCCTGAAACACGCTGACCGCAATGTTCAAAGTTGGTTGCAAATAATTTTTTTGCGGGGTTTATTGACCCTTGTCCTATTTTCTAATTTAAACTGCAAATCTTTGTCTCATTTATTGGATCTTATATTTCTCCAATATACCCTGTTCCTCCTCAATATGCCCTATTAAGTTAGTTTGAGGGCGGCCTATATGAAGAAAGTTAAAAATGTTTGTAAGTTAAAATTCTTTGTAGCTTCTACCCTCGTATATTTAATATATATTAACATACATGTTGTGTATATTCAATCCATTTCCATTCGATTGTGTGCATCATAATTATATTGTGTGTGCGTGCCAATAAATTTGTATGTTGTATGTAATAATCAAGAGGGTGGAGGTGGATTTATGCAGTTAATAGGTATAAAAGTCTGTTAACTGATTACACTCAATAGAAAATCTCAATCTCAGGTTTCAGCTCACATTCTATATAACAATGAATGAACGTTTACTCTCTCGTCTGTCTCATGTAAATCTCAAAAGATGTTAAACGAAGGCAGTGGATGTCGCTTACAGAATCCAAAAATAAGGCTGAAATGAAAGAAAAAAAGTTAACAAAGGCAAGAAAACAAACAATGCTGGTTGGGAGTCAGGCTTATAGTCAAATTATTTGTTTTTGTTTCTATACAACATTTGAAATCATATCTTGGAATACATTGACTTTTTTACAGGCGTACATAGCCATACAAATATGTACGTATCTTGGTAAGACTCTTAGGGAGAAGGTAGAACAGGTTGAAGAGAAACTCTTGGCAAATTATTTGATATCATGTTGTCTGGAATTTCTGTGTTTTGTTAATTTCTTTATGACTAAAGTTTTTTTTTATTGTTTTTGTAGTATTTTTCTTAAATCTCATAACACAGCGGCTAAAGCATTGAATTTTTAGGTTGTTTAAGGCCTACTTGCAAAATAGTTGGGAAAATGTATTGTTTTTGTAATTGAATATTATTGATTGGCCAAAAGCCAAAAACTCTGCATGGATTAATTCTTTTTAAGCTTTAAAATATACGTAGTTTTTCAATATACACACAGTTACTAAAGTATACATACGGTTAACAAATTTCAGAAATTTTTTAACCAATCCGTTTTCGTTGAAAATCTTTATAGTTTCCTCGATTTTAAGACGGTCTTTTGCATTGGTTAAAAAATTTCTGAAATTGAACTGAATTGTGGCCCTGCACAGGCCCACAAAAGTATACATCCAATTAACAAATTTCACAAATTTCTGAACCAATGCAAAAGACCGTCTTAAAATCGAAGAAAGATATCAGAAAATTATAAAGATTTTCAACACAAAAATTCACAGACCTGCACAGGCCCACAAAAGTTAACAAATTTCCAAAATTTTTTAACCAAGACCGTCTTAAAATCGAGGAAAGTTGTCAGACAATTATAAGGATTTTTAACGAAAACGGATTTGTATACATACTTTTGTGGCTGAGTGTATTTTCATTCATAATCTTTAATGAACAATAAATTCATGAAATTCTAAATATTGTTACAAATTTTGTCTTGTCAAAGCTATTGTTGAAGTTACATACATACATAATTGTAGTCAGGATTACAACCTAGCTTCTCACACCGCTTGTGAGGTAGGTATTAATGTTCTCCATAAGTGGCGGAACATACAGATTTTTGAGAAAGTTTTTAATGACAATCTTATTTTCTCTCAGAGTTTTTTATTAGAAATCTGCTGAGAGGCAGTTTTGCTGAAGATGTCTGGCCTAGGGTTTCAATCATGGCCTCACGTCTAATAAGCCAACACTTTACTTACCGGACTACGGCGACTACATTGTCGGAGTTGCATTTGCATTTTACCTCCAACTGTGCAAGTTATCGCCAAAGCTTTATGAATGAGATTTTGAAGATTGCTCTTAAGTTTGTCAATTGGAATTCCTTTAACCTCCTTAAGGTTTTACTTCTCTAATCTAGGAATGTATGTGAATACATTTCAAGTGAGCCCCTCTTATAAAACCAACCAGTACTTCTGGAAAATCTTATCAGTGCCTAAAGAGACACATTTCTAATACAATACTGAGATGCTTTCGTTCTGCAAGATATTTACACAGAAAATTTCCTTCCCTGCACATCTAAAACATGTTCCACAATATTTACAATTTTGATAGTCACAGGCTTAGACATTCAAACATACATTCATAATTAGTCAGTTTTGTTTTTTTTTTATCCTAAATTAGTCTCAACAGGACAACGCAACGTCCTTAAGTGGTGTGAGAATCCACAATGTGACCGTTGTCAACTGTTAAAGTTTATATTGTCAGACCCTACATACATAACATAATTGGTCATTACAACCCTTCAATCAGGATTACAACCTAGCTTCTCATACCACTAATGTTGTGTGTGTTAATTTTATATATGAGTGGTGGGTCGACAAATTTTTGAAAAACTTTTCATGGCAATTTTATTTACTCTCAGAGTTTTTGCCACAAATCTGCTGAGAGGAAGTCGCCGAGGAATACTTTTTGTATTTTGTTTTGATGTCTAGCCTGGGGCTCGAACCCTGGCTTTACGTCTAAGAAGCCAATACACTACCTACTAGACTACGGCGACTTCAATGGCAGACCCTATATCTTTAAATTTGATTGCTTTACTTTTAAAAAATTATTCTTTAAATTTATTTAAATAGAAGTCTTCATAAACTTTTCATTATTTCTGCTTCTTTCTGTCTCTTTTCCCCATATTTTATCCATTTTTAATATTTTTCTATTAAAGAAAAATTATAAAAAGAAAAATCCTTAACAAATTTAATACAAATTCCCATACAACACTACACTACACTACGGTACAGTACAATACAGCATACCATGTCCATACTTCATACATATTGTAGAGTGTAGTTGGTTGAATCCAAGTTTGAATAGTTGGTGTCTCTTGCCCAATTTTCTTATCCCAGCATCTGTATGTTGTGTGTATTTGTTATTGTTTTTGTTGTTGTACAGCGTTCATTTAAAAACAAAAAAAAACGGAAAATATTCTGAACACAAAAATGAAAACATCGATCCTTTGGTGTATGAAAACATACAGTGTGTGTTGGAAAATTGAAAATCGAAAATAAAAATGAAAATATTTTATAACACAACACACAATATGCAAATTATTTTGTTCTTTTCTTTTTGTTGTTGTTTGGGGGTAGAAAAACAAAAGCAAACGTATGTTAAAATATTGGCATACTATGGTAAATTTATTGAATATATTATCAGGGGTTTTATCAATTTTTCCTTTATTTTTCCTTTTTTTCTTTCCATTTTATTTTTATTTTTCCAATTTTTTTTTTGCTTTTTTTTTCATGTGAAAAATATGGCCAACAAAATGGCAATGTAAAGGCATGGTTTTGTTTCCTTTTAAGTACAGCAGCAGTTTTCTTTATTTTACTAGAGTATGTTAGTGTGTTGATGTTGATGTGGATGATCATTGATTTTTTTTTCGTATCTGTTAGCTGGTAAAATGGTTCAAAATGAAATTTATAAGTCATATTTAAGAAATAAATAGGCCTTTTAAGCTAGAAAGTTAGAAAGTATTTATAGGGGATTGTATGTTTCAACAGATTTTTGACAAAAACTACGAGAGTGAAATAAAAATTTTCCTATGAAAAGTTTCTCAAAAATTTGTCGTTGGAAGTTGACTTTAAACTGTATGTTCCGCCACTTATGAATAAAATTAACAACGACCTCACAAGTGGTATGAGAAGCTAGATTGTAATCCTGACTACAGGTTTATAATGACCAATTATGTGTCTATGAATATATGTCTAAGCCTATGGCTATCCAAGTTGCAAGTATTTTAAGACATGTTTTAAATGTGGAGGGAAGGAAATTTTATGTTTGAATATCTTGCAGAACGAAAGCCTCTCAATGAACTAACATTTAGGAATGGATTGTGCGGAAATGTGTCACTGTCGAATATGATAAGATTTACCAAGAGTATTGGTTGGTTTTATAAGAGGGGCTCACTTGGAATGTATTCACATGCATTCCTAGATTAGAGAAGTAAAGCTTTAAGGCTAACAAAAAAATTGGAATTAACAAGCTTAAGAGCGACCTCTGAAATCCCATCCATAAAGCTTTGGCAATAAACTTGTGGGTAAAATGCAAAGGTAACTACAACCGACTACGACGACTACCGTAATCTAGTAGGTAGTGTGTTGACTTATTAGACGTGAGGTTATGGTTCAAACCCTAGGATAGACAACTGCAACAAAACAAAATTTGAATATTTCTGCGGCAATTACCTCTCAGTACAATGGGTCAACCTCTGGGTACTGTACTTGTCTTAATTGACAAGTACACGTCCTCTAACCTAACCTAACCTACCTCTCAGTAGATTTCTGGCAAAAATTCTGAGAGTAAATAAATTTCCCGTGAATAATTTTCCCAAAAATCTGTCGTTCGAAGGCGGTTTTAAACTCAGGTCCACCCACTCATGCATAAAATTAACACACACAACACTCGATCACAGTGCCCATGCTTACTGGTTATTGTGTTATGGGAAGACGCGCAGAAAGACAGCGGCTTCCCTCTAACGACTTCCGCCATGAAGAAGAGGAATACAGTTATCCACTTTCTTTGTCAATGCCCATCTCTTTCGAGGTGCAAATATATGAGGTTATTTGACTCTCCATTACTTGTCAGCTTAACGAAGTTATCATCCATTGATGTCAAGGATATAGCTTCGTTTATTAAGCTTTCAGGCTGGTTTTCCAGCGTAGAGTAGTCGTGCTTTTAATGTGCACACCTTGCGCTGACCAACTTCTTCCTTAATTTGGTGGAATTCGGTCAGTACAAGGACTTGGCTTATCTGCGGCGCCACAACGGTCCGCTATGCATGCTCAAGTGAGCTTTAGTAATCATAGCTACCTCTTCGATCTAATCTAACCTAAGTGGTGTAAGAAGCAAGATCTTGCAAATGAAAGCGAGAGACACTCAGATCATTATACTGTGGACAGAAAGATATACTGATATGCTTAGCTATCTAGGCTGCCCTAACTTGATTGCACTACGTACAAGGTATTTCTCGAAAGATATCAATGACAAATCAAGGACAACTTATGCTTAATTAGACGTTATTTCTCTACAGAAACTTATACTTAAAAACCTTCCAATTGTTGCATTGATTTCTTCTGAATTTTCTACCATACTTGAGAGTCCTTGTAATATATCCTCTCCCATTTACTTTAGTACTACTTGGCTTAACAAAAACTGCCTCTTTATGTTTTAGCCACAATAAGCTTAACTTATACCACAAATATTAGTTGTAATAATAGTCGTAAATAAAGCTGTAACCAATTTAATAAGAAGAAGAAGAAAAAAACAAAAAAACATCAACAGAAAATTTACATTGACTATGTTGTTAATTTTACAACTCCAGACTATTTGCTAAATACAACACAACACTAAACAAACAAACAAACAAAGGACACTCTTTTTTAATGGCCATTATTTATAGGAATTGGAATAATTTTCCAGATAATAACATAAATTTTCATTTAAAATATATACGTATGTACGTAGAGACAGTGTGTGACACACCTACTAAGGACAGGCAGAGATTCAAAACCAAAAACTCTATTGGAATACAAAAAACAAAAACAACAACAATGTGTAAGCAAAGAGCAAAAGGAATGGAGTAATAAAAAGAAAAAGATGTTAAGAAAACATTAAATAAATTGTCTTTTAAGTTTTAATGAAGAAAATCTAAAGAAAATTACAAAAAACAAGAGAGACAGAGAGAGAGAGAGAGAAAACAGAACATGAAAGAAAACATTTGTAAAGATCTCAAGTAAATGTTTTGGTTTTTGAATTGTTGGTTTTGAAATGTTGTGCAAATTACACATACAAACGAACATTAATGCAAATACAAGCGACTTGTGTTGTGCACTTACTAATACAGCGAAAATTAGTACACAAATATGTATAAAGGGTCCGCCAAATAACTTTTTTTTTGAAAATGCTTTAAAAAAAACTTCTGAATATTTTCTCAAATTTCTTTTTTTATTTGAAAGTACAATCCTTCCGGTTAATAATGGAAAATAATTTCATTCAAAAGGCTGCCTCGGCTGGCCATGCAGTAGCCTACACGATCGGTCCAATTTTTAAGCACATTATCGATTGTATGCAGCTGTATTTCACCAATGGCTTCACAAATATTGTCCTTTAAAGCGTCAATTGTCTCTGGCTTGTCGGCGTAACACTTATCTTCGACGGTACCCCACAAATAATGGTCCGACAGTGTCAAATCGCAGCTCCGAGGTGGCCAAACGACATCAGCTCTGCGGCTGATAATGCGATCTTCAAAAACAGGGCGCAAAACAACGAGTGTAGCTTCGGCTGTGTGGCACGTAGCGCCGTCCTGTTGAAACCAAATGTTGCCAATATCCTCCTCTTCAAATTTTGTGAACAAAAATTCGTTCAACATGGCCCGATACGATCGCCATTGACTGTAACGGCCACTCCTTGCTCATTTTCGAAGAAAAATGGCCCAATTATGCCTCTGGACCAAAATCCGCACCAAACAGCGACTCGTTTTGGGTGCGTCGGCTTTTCAATGTATGCGTGCGGGTTTTCTGTGCCCCAAATGCGACAATTCTGCTTGTTTACATACCCGCCAAGATCAAAACGAGCTTCATCTGAAAAGATGATTTTTTGCCAAAATCGGCATCTTCTGTAAGTCGATCGTAGGCCCACTTAGGGAAGCGAAAACGCATTGGATGGTCAATTGGCTTCAACTCCTGAATCAATTGGACTTTGTATGGCGTCATACCAAGGTCTTTATGCAAAATTCGTCTCAATGATGTCTCCGAAATGTTCAATTGTTGAGAACGACGGTGAATTGATGTTGATGGCGCTTCACGCACACTTTCTGCCACAGCAGCAATATTCTCGGGTGTACGCACTGTTTATCGATGAGGAGCCAGTTTCTTTCACTTTTTTCACAAGATAACGAACATACGGAGCTGACGGTGCTTCTCTTCTTCCAAAATCCGTACGCAATTTTCGCACACTTTTTGCAACATTGCCATGATTTCCCAGCGTTGTTCAAGCGTATACACAACCATATTCGTTCATCGGAAGGGTAAAACTAATTGTCTGTCAAATCCGACATGAGCTAAGTGTTACCATTCACGAAATAAGCACTAGTTGAAAAAAAAACGTTAGATGGCGGACCCGATACATACACACATACAAATTAATATTAAAACAAATACAAGTCACTCGTGTTGTACACTCACTAATACAGCGAACGTAATGTTTAATACAAATATAAACAGAAAGTCACTGTTTGTTGTATTTACTCTCTCACACAGACACACATATACCCACTCACTCTCATACACATATAACATAAGATTACATTGTTAAAGAACAGTGTCTAGAAAATAGAGAGTGTGAGAGCAATAGAGTTGTTAAGGAAAAGAGCTGTAAAACGCCTGAAAGTATGTGCCAGCCAGCATGTATGTATGTATGCATGTGTCGTGTGTGTGTGTGGTTTCTTTCTGTAGCATAAAACGGTTTCAATGTATCGAAAACGTAACCGCACTCAATTGATTTGATTTCCTATACCAAACAATATTTCTAGGTTTTGTTTGTTAGCATATCCTAGTGCATGCATGTGTACATTTACTCTCTGCATTACTAACACCATAACAAAAATTAACTAACATTGGTTTTCCGTTGTTGCTGTTGTTGCTGGTATCTTTAGGCAAACACAATACGTCAATTGAAACTGCTGCATACATCTAAATATATATACTACATGTGTGTGTGTATTATTGTTGTGATATGGTGGTTTAAATTAGTCGCTCCATGATTTATATGGGTTTGAGTGTGTGTGTGTGTGTGTGTGTAAGTCTATAAAGCTGCATTACTTGGTTTCGATATTGTATGCCTTCCAACTGTCGTCTATGGTTTTCGGGCTTTTCATTTTGGTAGCGTACGAAGGTATGCTAAGATGGCTCCAGAATTAGTCGTCATAGTAGCAGAGTAATAACTACGGCTCTAACAAGATATCCAGCATACACGCAAAACTAAAAGATCGGGATAAATATCAAGAAAACTAAAGCCAGCGGAATAAACAAAGTAAACCAAGATAATATTGTGCTACGAGGCCAATCAGCCAAAACCGCAATTAGCAGCTGCTATCTGTGCAGGAGACATTCTTACGATTACAATTAGCAACACAGAAAATGACGATGAATATGTCATACAATTAGAAGTATATCTGACAGGGGAAGCCCTTAAAATAAAGTCACGATTGACCAAATTACACTGGGAACAGACAATTGCCAGGACCAACTGTCGGTTCATTGCAGGATTATACAGATAGAAGTCATGGATATTCCAATAGCGATGAAATAGCTGCTCAATACCGGAATTTTTAATGAGGCAGCCAGACTAACCTTTTCTAAGTTTTAAATCGTAGCTTAGGCCCTTTCTCAAGAAAATACCATCTAGAACGTAGGATATCTCAGAGCTAATACAGTGAAATCGTGACAATTCTCATGGCGATTAAATGGCAGCTCAATAGCTCTTATTTACTCAGACAGCTAGCCTGCTCTTGCCCATGAACATCGCTTGTTTCTATTGTATTTATTTAGTTCGCTATTAAGCTTTAAATCGTTAAAAAAATTCCACTTCTAGGCGAAGGCTTTCTAGGCTAAGGTGACCGAGTTTTATGCCAAGGAAGACGAAAATTTTTTTAACGAATTAAGGTTTAGAATGGGTTCTCTGTCATTATGGACGTCCAGGAAGACATGCTGCGACCCCATTTCTGACATCTTTGATGAAACTGTTTGAACAAGTGAATCTGGATGGCTTTGTGGGAGAACTCTTTTTAAAGGCGTGCATTGTCGGAGAGCGCACCTTTTTTATATTGGTTAACATCACATTCGAAATGTAGAGTGACTGGCACAAAAATCAGCGTGAATTTGACCGATAACATGGATAATGTAGTCTTTGAGGACCCTTTTGTGGTTTGTGATTTATTCGGATACATCTGTAGACGGACTTTTAAAGGCACAAGCAAACGGCTAATGGGGGTCCAATTCGTTCGTGCAGAATTAACGGTGTGTCATGAACTGTGGCACGGAGCTCCGTAATATTGAAACCACATGGCGTTACTGTCCAACTGATCAAATTTAAGCTAAAAGATGTTGGTAATCGTCGAACTATAATGCTCGCTGTTGAAGGTGATGGCTTTGCCAATGACAATCTCAAAAAAAAGCCGGGCTGATGACCAAGCGAGAACAAAATGAACACAAAAGACGCATTGGATCCTCGTGGATTCCATGTGGATTGATATCGTCCCAAATTAGTCCCATTTTTCTAGAAATTAACCTCATCGCTGAATACGAATCTGAAAATTTTCAATGAAACTTCAATTTTACAAACTGGGCTCTGACATTCAGCGAATATACGTCGTCAACTAAATGACAAGTAATTTGAGAGATACAACTTCAATAAGATGGCTGAGATGGTTTCATTTTCATGGCTCCATATAGAATGGAACGGCGATCTACCGTCCTGCCTTGAAACCTAAACGATTTCACTTTATCGTTAAAATATGTTCGCTTAATTTTGCAACCACCCTCGTTTATTTGCAAACGTTTGTGGTTTTTTTACTTCCTCTGAAACCAATAAGAGAACATTTTAATTTAAAGGAAATCAAATGGGAAATAAATATTAACTGCTAAAGATAGAAAGGAAATAAATTAAAAATCACGATTTCAGAAAAAAAGAATCGAAAAAAGAAATTTCTTTTAAATTTGCTTCTTAGCTTGAAATACACTACAATTGTCTGTAACTTTAGTTACGAATCAAGCAATAAATGTTTGATTTTTATACTTACAATCCGTAGTGCTTTCATTGTCCTTTCCTTGTGCTGTGTGTCCAGTTTCATTATGATAACAGCATGAATGTTCAATGTTTAACCATATGTGTTCCCTGTCATAAAAATGTGTAAAAATGTATCAATTGCCTTAAAAGAAAAGACAAGAGGTTTTTAACATTCTGGTTTTATATGCTATGTATGCTATTATCATAGCTTTTAAATGCTTTATCCTTTAAAGGGATATTTTGCATCACGTATTTTATAAAATTGCTACGAACCTATTGGCAATTTCAATCAGACTGGAAGGCAAAGGTTCGAGGAAAGGAGCAGAAGGAAGTTTTCATCGATGACTTCAGACACCTTGACAGTATATATAGAGATTCTAATATTAAACCTTCGCATATGCTGCCTGTAGTCGCTATAGTCTAGTTGGTAGGGCGCTGGCCTATTAGACGTGAGGCCACGGTTCAAACCCTGACCTGGGGTTTCCAACGAAACAAAGTATGAAAAAATACTTCTCCGGCAACTTCTTCTCAGCAGATCTTTCGCAAAAATTGTCATGAAAAAATCTGTCGTTCGGAGTCGACTTTAAACTGTAGATCTCGCCACTCATGTATAAAATTAACACATATACAAACATATCACACCTACATATAAATGGTGTGTGAAACTAGGTCGTAATCCTGACTGAAGTTGGCCAACTATGCATGTCCGTATGAATGTGTGTACTGTCTGATCACTTTCATGTTTTCCATGCAGAGATCATGCAAATTTTGCAAGCTTCATAATGCTTGTTGGGTTTTATTTTCACTGAAAATATCATAATTAATCCGATAGCCATACTGAGATTAAATCCTTACTGTATGTCACCTCGACGTCCGTCCTCATCTATGAATATCGGAAATTATTCAAACCTAACTCTTATATGACGTTGTTGTTGTATATTGTTACATTGTTATCCGAAATTAATGAAGTGGCCAGGGCCTGCAAGAATCGCACAATCTCCGCTATATTACGAGGCATATTTGATTCGATTGTCTCAGTTAAACTAGTTTTGTTTTGTGATTAACACTCAGATTAACACCCTATTGATGCAGTGCATTGTGTTGGAATATAGGAAAGATAGCTTATAGAAGAAAGGAAAGGAGAGGAGTATGCGACAATTTTTTTCTGTTCATTTTACAGGGAAGTTCATCTTTGTTCGCAGCAGCAAGCTACTTTCAATTCTGCTAGACCTAGCCTTGATCGAGGAAGTCATACCGTCAGAGTTGTCATTTCCTCAAATGACTTCTTCAAGAGCTATGGATCAGAGAAGAATGAAATGATTGCCTTTGACCTCGTACCCCTCTTCTGCTTGGCAGCTAAAGACGAGTTTTCCCATAGTCTCAAAACATTTCACTCTTGGGCAAAAAAACTCACGCTTCTGTCCTTATATCTGTTCTACAGCAATCTGTGGAGAGAGGAGAAGGAAGAGACTGTGTTTTACCTCATACCACTGTATCTTGCTCTACTGGTTGCAAGCTAACTATGAGTTTCTGTATGTACTCGAAATATATCACTCTTGAACAAAAAAAACCCCCGCTCCTGTTCCAATTTCTGTACTCCACCAATTCGTATACTTCAGGATGGCCCTTCTTCTAAAATAGGATATAGCGGTTACTAAAATTATAGATTAACGAATTCCCCTGTTGAATCACGTATTAGACTTGTCTCTATTATCGTAACCATCGTAACGATGGGTCTAAAGCTTTGGCTTTTCCTACCACATGCAAGGGACTAAAATTCAACAGCGCCTTTAGTAATGCTTGTGGCACAGGATCTTATTATTCCGATTGTACCAACACATGCTTGTGTCTGTGTCTTGTGAAACTCCAACTGAGCTGTTTCTTAGTACCATTTTACCTGCCCAAATATAGGCCTCATAGGTGATTATTGTTCTGATCATCATAACTTACATCCAGTAATGCATAATCCGTGAATTTTATCCTGCAAGCCTTCTACATACCACTCTGCATACCATCATGGCTAAACTTGATAAACAATAAGGGAACTCTGATCATATGGGTTTCGATTCACATGCATACATAACTGGTTCTTACAACCCATCAGTCAGGATTACAACCTAGCTTCTCACACCCCTTGTATTGTGTGTTTTGATTTTATACATGAGTGGCAGGACCAACAGTCGAATGTCGATTCCAAACGACAGATTTTCGAGAAACATTTCATGGCATTTTTATTTTCCAGAAATCTGCTGAAAAAAAGTCGCCGAAGAAATGTTCAAATTTCATTTTATTGGAGATGTCTGATCTGGGTTTAAACTTTGGCTTCGTGTCTCGTAAGCCAAGACAGTACCTACTGGACTATGGCGCTTAGGTTGGTTTATTTGAACTAGGTATTCTCCACTCGCTATATAGGGAAGCTCATTTTCGTTGGCAGCAGGAATCTGCTAAATTCTCGCCATTGAAAGGCATAGCAGAAGTCTTTGAAATCCCTTATATGACATCGAAAATAGCTGTGGATCAGGGTAGCTGTGTTACAGGGTCTGTAACATGTTCTGGCCATGGAGATGTGGAATGTACTCTTCAATATAAAGCTTTATCCTGTAGTCAGGTTGGATTCCTATAGGGAATGTTTGATCTACGAGTTAAATACTAATTGTGGTATTACAAGCTCTAACCCAAATGTTGCTTTTCAAGAAGGTTGCGTCACCTTAATTAACCAAACTTAAATGGCCGAAGCCGAGAAAAATGTCTGACTTTTGGCGTGCTTACGCCTAAGTGCATGAATCAGATTATAAGGCTCTCAAAAGGTCTCTCTTCTAAGCCCTATTTTCTTTAAATTCTTATTTGATTTGCTTAAGAAACCACCTTTGACCTTCAAATTTGTATGTTAAAATTGATGCCTTTTTTGTGCAATTTAGCAATTCAAGTCTGGTCTTATATATGGTACTAATGCTACCAGTGTTCTACGCAATACTTCTACTTATTCTTTGTTCTCTTCATTGTCATTCTCATTTTTTCATTCAGTTTTTAAATTATTTTCAAGGAAGAACAAGAAAATAAATTTTAAAACTCATAGTCATTGCTAAATGCAAAAAAGAAACGTCTTGTCTCTGGGTTTTCTTCAGAAGCGAATGAATGGCAGAATGAGTGAGTGACGGGCTGAATAAAATATTTGAGTGAGTGACTGAATGAATGAATGAATAAAGGAATGAATGACTGAATGAATGGATGGTTTGCTTCATTTTAATTAGCAATTAATTGAAGTTGTTTTCCACCAAAAAACTACATGACAGAAAACTTTATATTAATTCCACGTCCATTCACTCTTTCTTCTTGGTTTTTTTCCATTTTCATGTTCATTTCACTGATATTGTGGAACGATATCGTACGTGTGCAAGACTGAAATGTCTTGGCGCGGCGGTTTTTTGTTGCATGGATGATGGCATTGTGGCAAAGTCCTATAATATTATGCAGATAATTGTTTATTAAGTTTCTCTTCCTTCCTTTCCTTTTCTCTCCTATCTTTTTATATTTTCTTGTTCTTTTTCGTACAATAAATGTGGGTGGGTAGTCCTGAGAGTTTTGTTTTGCAACGTTGTTGCCATTTAATACAAATAATTACGAAGAGAAAAAAGTTTTTCAATTGATTTTCCGTTCTTTATTGCGGCAATAATAATAACGAGATACAAGAAAAAATTTTTAAAAACTTTTTAACAATCATCGACGATAATGAAGTTTATTGCTTGTTTTGCGTTTTTTTTTGTATTGCTACCGTTGGCGGTGTTGCTGCGGTTGAAATGATGATGATGATGATGATGATGATGAGTTTTAAGTGGAGACAATAAAACTTCTTTTAAGCGTTTTTTTTTTATTTTTTTTTTGTGGTGTATTCTTGCTGGCTTATAGGAAAACTTTATTCATAAATTAAATATTATTTAAAATCTTTTCCAAATTATTATGAAAATTCCTTTCTTTTCTATCGTTTTCAGAAATGGAAAGTGCTCCACGTAATGTACAAGTACGCCCCTTGTCATCATCCACCATGGTTATAACCTGGGAGCCACCAGAAACACCCAATGGACAATTGACCGTAAGTATTGATATTATTCTTCTCATTTCAAAGAATTTAACAAATATTATATTTTACCCATACACATACCAATCTACATCCTTATATACAGTGAGCGTCAAAAGAAACTGTACATTAAAAAATATGCATTAATAAATTACCATTATTTGTATTTTAAAATTTGTTTCATTGACAGTTTTTAAAATTGAAGCAAGAAAAAAAATTACAAAAAATTTCTAATTATTGTCAAATTTTCTTAATACTATGTTCAGATATGCACTATGTTCAGATATGCACTTATATTGAGTAAATCGCAATAAACGGTATTATTGATCTCAATATTTCATAAAATTACAAATTATTATTGCTCAATAAATTCATAAATTGTTATAATATTGACAAACAAAAAAAAAAAAAAAAAAAAAAAAAAAAAAAAACGATCAAAACAAAAACAATGTCGTTGAAATAACCAGCTGTTTTGTTCACCAGCTGTCAAATGAATATTGAATAAGCAGCTGAACTGCGTATATTGTTATGTCTAAACACTTAAAATATTGTAATCAATAAACCGAATATTGACTTAAAAGTGGATGTCTGAACATAGTAAAAGTGGCAAAAGTTGAGTTTGGTGATTGTTAGAATTTTATCCTCAATGTACTTTTTCTTTTGCCTCTCACTGTATGTATGTTGCATGTGGTCGATGATTTAACATAATTTATTTGATTTTCTTTCCTTGCCATTTCAAACATATTATTGGTATTGGTTTTAATGTATAACTTATTGTGTATAAAATAAATACTTATTGTATGGATATTGCTGATGATAATGATTATGATTAAAATAAATATTATCTTTAAGCACAAGATGGAAAATTTCAAAAATTTATATTTTCCCATATTGATTCTGCAAATTTTCAACTGTTGTCTTAAAATAATCAAATAATGACCAGAGATGGCCAACCATAATTTAAAATCGTAAAGCAAAAGATTCTAACATTATTTTTTCCAAAAGAGACATTGGCTGGGACAGGAAAAATATTAAACATTTGTAACGAAATTTACATTAAAGGTCGAAGGTCAATACAATGAAAAATTTAATTTGAAATTATTTGGTGACAACAACTAAAACTCCCTTATGAAGTCGAAGGTCAATACAATGAAACATTTGATTTAAAATTATTTGGTGACAACAACTAAAACTCCCTTATGATATATCCTTATACTGGATTCTAAATGATCCTCATCTGTACAAATATTCCATGAATATATCCTTTCAGTTCCCTGTCAAAAGGCAGAATACTAACCGCTGGTAATCCTAGAACGTCTGATTCATTGTAATATGATAATATGACCTAGCTTCTCACACCACATATGTGTTGTGTGTTTATTTTACACATGAGTGGCGGGGGACCTACAGCTTAAATTCGACTCGGAACGACAGATGTTTGCGAAACTTTTCATGGCAATTTTATTTACTCTTAGAGTTTTTGGCAGAAATCTGCTGAGAGGCAGACGACGAAGAAATATTTTTTCATATTTCGTATCGTTGAAGATGTCTGATCTGGAGTTTCGCTTCATGCCTAATAAGCCCACATATTACCTACTAGATTGCGGCGACTACGTCAAAGCTAAATACAATGCAAAATTGCTGTAAAATAGAAACATTTCTCTAAACAACCAACCCTCTGTTACTGTGATAAAATAAATACACTCAAGTACTCATTGACAGTTTTCAAGATGCTGCTTGAATTTAACAACGATCACTGAATAATATTGCATCCCCATTTAGAACTTAATATACCTTGAGTATACCCTTGATTGCCTTACCAAGAGCCCGGTTAGTAACCTCGGTTTATTCCTGCAGTATCTGATGCATGATTCCAAATAAAAGCTTAGTTCGCCTCTATCTTTCCTTTCACTGAGTGTACCCCTTCAAAAATCTCTTCCCTCTCCACAGAAATATTCTGACTTCAGTATGGCATCTCTTTTCTTCACAAGTTCATCCGCCTATTTCTCCTGGGAAGCCTATTTCCCCCTACTGATTGAGCTTCTCTAAATCTGCACTATTTTCGAATTAATCTCATTAGACCCTAGTGCTTGATTAACTGTCAAATAATATTGCTACGTATCGTCCTTATAACACCTCTCTAAATTGAATTGAGCATGTTGTTCTATCTCATACACCTCGTTCTGGGGCCAAAAACCATTCACTATCATCCTTTTACTACAATATGGTCTCCCTTTTAAAAGAAGATTTGACGTCCAGATTAGTCAGTTGAGTTTTGTCACTGTCTCGTTACAATAGCAAAACTACATAGAAAGAAGCAAAAGATCAAAAAGCAAAGAATAACAATAACAAATCAACAGTATGGTTCTAGAAGTTGCCTGACCCAAAGCAAACGAGGTATAAATAGAGCGAAGGGTAACATTGCCAGCCAGAAACAAAAGCAGGACGAAAACATAATGTTGTACTGTATGGATTGATTTTTGTAGAAAAAGGATGTTAGGTTAAATTGAAAGCACGGTGTTGTTAATTAAAGTGTTAAATAACGTCAGATAAAGGACCAAAATATCAATTTTGGAATGTACAGAATAAGTTGTATTATAATTGTGTACACGAAAAATATTTTCATTTATCATATTTTTCATTTTTCTCTTCATGGTGCTTATTGACGTGACCCTTGATCCTGCACACAATAAAGTATCAAATAATGCATACGATTTCTTTAAAATTTTTAGGCGTTCCTAATGCCGTACATTTCTGTCAATGTTGTCTTATCTTTTCATTCCTTAATACGAGTATTATTTATGACGTTATGTTGTATTAAAATTTAAACTTAATTTTCTAAATAATTTAAAATGTATTGAATATTTATTAGAATGTATGCATGTATAAGTATATGTATGGTGTGTATGTATGGTATTTTGGAATGAAAATCGACAAATTTATTGTCTATTCATTGGTAAAATGGTAAATTTGTCGAAAAACAAATTAAAATAAATTTAAAAATTTATTAAAAATAATTTCAAAATAATTTCAACATAATAAATATAAAATATTTAAATACATACATGCATACATAAATACATATTTGTTTACAATGCTTTGCATAATAAGTTTAAAACAAAAAAATTAAATTAATGATTGAAATTAAAAATTTATGTACAATTCGACAATTGAGTTCAAGAGATTTTATATTTAAGTCAAGTACTTAGGATATGTATTCGATGTATCAGTCTTTGATGTAATCGTCTTGTAAGCTTGTAAGAGCAGTTCGAAATGAAACTGTAAAGAAATTCAATCGGTTTTTGTTTGCCAATACAACCGACTTTTTAGACCAATGTTGACCAAGGTGATGAGACTCAAATGATGAATTTTTGTACGCCTACAGTTTCACATCGACTTTGAACGATAGATTTTTAAGAAAGTTTTTATGGCAGAAAACTGCTGAGAGAAAGTCGACGAAGAAATATTTTTTATATTTCGTGGGATTGAATCACAGCCTTAGGTCTAAAGCCAGGATTAGCCAAACGTTCACGTAACTTAACGGATCGTATATACGTTCGTTTTCAACATATGAAAAGCAATGAGAGCGATTACCTAAACATAATGTAATCTCGATAAGCATTTGCATTGCTTTTCATATGCTAAAATCGAACATTCGGTTCGTTAAGTTGCGCAAACGATTGGCAAAGTCTTCCATAGAAACTATCTACTAGACTACAGCGACAGACAAGATCATTAATTGAAACATTCCTATGTGGTTGCAGGACAAAGACCAACAAGCTGATGAGTGCAGCCCTTGCGCTGACCAACTTCTTCCTCTTCCCTGATTTTGGTGGAACTTGGTCAGTACAGGGACTGCGTTCAACCGTGGCATCACAACGGGCCGCTATGTGTGCTCAAGTGAAATCAGAGCTACCACTCAGACCTAACCTAACCTAACCTGATGAGTTGACATTTTGCCATTTTCTTTAACCCTGGACGGTTACTGTTCGTCGAATGAACGAAGCTCATTTACTCTTTATCATAAGATATATTTTTTTCAACAACATTAGTTGATAATGAAAGTCAGTAGACGAAAACAAAATTTCTTTTTGGACGTCGATTCAAAGAAAAGTAACCTTACTGTACAAAAATGACTATCCAGGATTAAAAAATGGGTGGCCAGGGTACGTTTACTCACTACAAGCTTTCGTTATCAACCAACATTGTTAATAAAAAGAGCGAAATTTGGTCAAACTTAAAAGTGTTATATGATAAAGAGTAAATGAGCTTCGTCGATATGACGACCAGTACCCAATTAGGGTTAAAGTGTTCATCGATTCAATGAACCTTAATGTAACCTTAATGTACAATAATGAAAAGTAACCGTCCAGGGTTAAGACTTCGCGATGCAACTGAAGTAATATTCTCTTTGATACACGCATTTCTTTATCTTGATGACTTAGCTGACCCCTAGATAGAATCTGTAAATTCTACGATGCTGGGAAATGTTTCGGATATAAAAAATAAAATGGAATAACTAGAATTTATTCAGGATTACGAACTAGCTTCTCACATCACCTATCTTTCATCTTATCCATGAACAACAGATTTGAAAGGATTTTCATGACAATTTTTTTCAATCTCAGAATTTTTGGTATAAGACTGCCGAGAGAAAGCTGCCGTAGAAGAAATTGTTTTGTCCGAAATGTCTGAGGTGAAGTTTGAACTAAGGGTTCGCATCACACGACTTACTAGACTACGGTGACTCAAGGAGGCCCTACATTGGCACTGAATAGTTGTGGAACGTATCAACATGCCTAATAAATTGAGTTGCTGTCAGCATCCTCTCTAAGTGTCCATTAAATAGAAACCGTAGACTCTACGATTTTGGGAAATGACTCAAAACGAAACATAATAAAAGAAGTGAATGAAGTAACGTATAGGTTGTAGACTGTTTTAAAATAGAGACTATATTGATGGCGGTATATGGATGGCGGAAGTTTTTCCATGCCGAAGCCGAGTAGAGGCGAATGTTGGGACGTTTACGGTGAGAGAGACCATGCAACTCTTGGCTACCTTTGATATGACGTGATAGGATCCCAGTGCTTAAATTGCTGCTTGACTGTCCACACATGTGTTCAAGTTCGTTGAATTTAATTTCCTGGTTTCAACCATACGTGCAGCTTGTTCAATAGCAAAAAATACGTTGGCCTGGTTCGGATATCTTGATTATTTGTTCAGAGCCAGCTTATTAGAATAGAAATCAGATCCAGTTCCATTTTTGCTTCCTCCTACAATTTATTTTCTTAGTTTGGTTAATGACCATGTCAGTTATCGACAGTGGAGTACCAGCACATTTAATTGCCCTGGATATGGAGTTACGTTCGTATTGAACAGGAAGGAAGTTTGGCAATTTATTGTTTGTCGTTATTCACAGTTTCATTGCTGCTATGATGCCTAACGTTCTAATGAAATTATAAATTTAAATTTTTATATTTAATTCCCTTGTTTTTCATATTAAATCCGCCAACAAAAAAATTTTAATTAATTTTGCTTTTTTCCAATTCCGTTGTCTCTGTTACATTTGCTTTCCTACCATATTAGTTACTAATTGTCAATGATAGTTTTAAGAGAAAAACTTCATTAAAAAGAAATATTTGCATACCCAGTAAAAAGTAAAAAAAATGAAAAAAGAGAAAGAAAATATTGAAAAATTGGAAAAACGGATATTTTTAGATGAGTATTTCACTAGAAAAACTAAACGTGAAAAAAATTCATTTGATTCGCAAATCTTCCTTTTTTTGTTCATTACACTCTTCTGCATATGTACATGCTAGATACATACATATGTACATGTTGTAATTGGTTTTACAGCTAAAAAATATCATATAATTTACACAAACAACTGAATATTTTCTTTCCTGCAATTTTTTGTATTCTTTTTTTACTTTTGTTTGTCACTGTATACAGTCAGCTGTTGGTTCATTAAATCAGTCTGATGAAAAAAATAACATAAAAATATCAAATGTTATCAAGGGCTTAATTAATTACGAATAAATTAGAATATTTGGAATTCACTACGAATTTTTATTCATAAAACAATCGTTATGATCTCTATATACAGTACACAGCAGTGAAATTCGTACTCTAACAACCAAGCAAAACTATGTTAAATTTTTTACGTATTTTTGTTATAAAAATAATTCACTTTTCGTCACGTAAGTAATGTGATCAGAATCCAAGCAGATAGTTACTCCCCAATGTTGTTGAAGAAATCCCAGTCAAGTATCTTAAGTCTTCGCGTTTGCATGACAGAGCAGAGTCGTTGAATGTGCTCGACAGTTTCTGGCTCCCCCACATTTCCACAAAATCTCACAAGCTGGTTCATGCCCTCAAAATAAAATTCTCGGACCCAAAAATCGTACACTGACTTCACGTTTGCATGCCAGAGCAGAGTCACTGTACGTGTTCGACAGTTTCAGGCTCTCCCACATTTCCCTAAAATCTGCAAAAGGTTATCTATGGTTAGCTATGTCTCACAAGCTGGTCCATGCCCTCAAAATTGAATTCTCAGATCCAAAAACCATATACTGACTTCCCGTTTGCATGCCAGAGCAGAGTCACTGAATGTGCTTGGCATTTTCAGGCTTCCCCATATTTCCACAAAATTTGCAGAAGGTTATCAGTGGTTAGCTATGTCTCACAAGTTGATCCTTGCCCTCAAAACACAATACTCAGATCCAAAAATCGTACATTGACTTCGCGTTTGCATGTCAGAGCTGAGTCACTGAATGTGTTCAACAGTTTCAGGCTCCCCCACATTTCCAGAAAACCTACAGAAGGAAGCTATGTCTCAAGCTGGTCCATGCCCTCAGAACACAATTCTCAGATTCAAAAATCGTACACTGATTTGTTGATTTATATTCAGTTATTTCTCTCAAAATTGTTTTTCAACAATAAATGACATGTTGAAGTCGCCTTAGTCTAGTAGGTAATGTATTGGTCAAGCATTTTCAACAAAACGAAAATATGAAAAAATATTTCTTAGGGGACTTCCTCTCAGAAGATTTCGGGCAAAAACTCTGAACGTGAAATAAAATTGCTATGAAAACGTTTGTCAAAAATATGTCATTCGGAGTCGTCTTTAAACTGTAGGTCTCGTCACTTATGGATAAAATTAACACACGCAACATAAGTTGTGTGAGAAGCTAGGTCGTAATCCTGACTGAAGAATTACAATATCCAATTATGTATGTATGTATTACTTGTAATTATTATTATTATTGTAATTATGTATTATTGTAATTATGCTTATAGGACCCAAGAAAACTATGCCCATTAAGTTGGCTGCCAGGTGACCCTAATCTGCGCCCGACATCCGTGATATTATTTCACTCATCGTGATGTTATTTTTTCCCTCTCGTAAATAATACCACTGTGATCTTGCCTGGATTGTGGTACTGATAAGAAAATTGAAAACAAATGATAATTAATTTCGGAATATTTTTTCGCCGTAGTCTAATAGGTAATGTGTTGGCTTATACGACGTAAAGCCCGGGTTCATAACGAAATATGAAAAAAATATTTCTTCGGCGATTTCCTCTGAGCAGATTTCTGTCAAAAAGTCTGAGAGTAAATAAAACTGCTATGAAAAGTTTCTCAAAAATCTGTTGTTCGGAGTCGACGTTAAACTGTAGGTCTCGCCACTCACGTATAAAATTATCGCACACAACGTGAATGGTGTGAGAAGCTAGGCCGTAATCCTGACTGAAGGGTTGTAATGGCCAATTATGTATGCATGTATGAATATTTTTTTCCAATACCCCTCTGGGACTTCCACATAGCATTTTCCATCATATTCCGTTGGTTGTTGTTGTTGCTAAAAGTCCTGGTTGGGTCTTGTTCCTGTTTTGTTAATCTATTGTTGTTCCAGCTAAGCAGGTCCTTGCGGAACATTGCTGACCGTTGGTTTCTAATTTTCGCCTGGCGGCACTGCCTGATCACCCTGTGATGTTATCCTTTTTCCATTTCCAGGGTGTAAGGAGGCTTCTCAGATGGATAGTAAAGGGTCCGCCAAATAACTTTTTTTTTGAAAATGCTTTAAGAAAAAACTACTGAATATTTTCTCAAATTTCTTTTTTTATTTGAAAGTACAATCCTTCCGGTTAATAATGGAAAATAATTTCATTCAAATGGCTGCCTCGGCTGGCCATGCAGTAGCCTACACGATCGGTCCAATTTTTAAGCACATTATCGATTGTGTGCAGCTGTATTTCACCAATGGCTTTACGAATATTGTGCTTTAAAGCGTCAATTGTCTCTGGCTTGTCGGCGTAACACTTATCTTTGAAGGCACCCCACAAATAATAGTCCAACGGTGTCAAATCGCAGCTCCGAGGTGGCCAAACGACATCAGCTCTGTGGCTGATAATCTTCAAAAACAGGGCGCAAAACATCGAGTGTAGCTTCGGCTGTGTGGCACGTAGCGCCGTCCTGTTGAAACCAAATGTTGCCAATGTCCTCCTCCCCTTTAATTTTTGTGAACAAAAATTCGTTCAACAGGGCCCGATAACGATCGCCATTGATTGTAACGGCCACTCCTTGCTCATTTTAGAAAAAAAATGGCCCAATTATGCCTCTGGACCAAAATCCGCACCAAACAGTGACTCGTTTTGGGTGCGTCGGCTTTTCAATGTATGCATTCGGGTTTTCTGTGCCCCAAATGTGACAATTTTGCTTGTTTACATACCCGCTAAGATCAAACTGAGCTTCATCTGAAAAGATGATTTTTTTTTGCCAAAATCGGCATCTTCTGGTGTAGACTACTGCATGGCAAGCCGAGGCAGCCATTTGAATGAAATTAGTTTCCATTATAAACCGGAAGGACTGTACTTTCAAATAAAAAAAGAAATTTGAGAAAATATTCAGAAGTTTTTTTTAAAGCATTTTCAAAAAAAAAAGTTATTTGGCGGACCCTTTAAATACATAAAGACCTTTGTCATGACTTGACAATGTCTTATCAATTTTACCTTTTAATTCCTGGTTTATTTATTCATATAATCTGGCACTAGCGCTTACATATCTCGTTTATATTATTGAAAGGCAGATAAATATTGTTTAAAATAATGTTTCACAAAACGAGGCCATAAACTATGTTTTGCCTACCCTCCCCTCCACCTTTAAATGCATGCTTGCTTATGCTTATTTCCTTATTAAAATCTTAAACGATTAAGTCATATCGCAAAGTCTTCTGTTTTATTGTCCTAATAAATTGCAATTATCATTACAAATTAGTATAATTTGATTGACTTTAAAGATAATGTTTGAAAATATTGTTTCACACAAAACGTTCAGTCACTCAACAGTCACATACACACACACACACAAGTCATTCAATCATGCATTCGTTTATTCATTCATTCGATTCTTTCATTGCAAATGCCCATTTACAATGTACAATTTCAATCGATTTTAATTAGACGAGAGTATTCAATAATAGCAAACCAATTGAAACTAAAATGATAACAACAATAACAACAATTGCTTTAATAATGTATATGTATTGTATATATGTATGTATTTGTAACTGTAAGAATAACTGGCTGAATGAGTAAAGTTGTTGCAAACAATTTTATTAAAATCAATCGCTTATTAGAGTGCAAAAGGAAGGGATAACGATGGCGGATTATAAGATGAATAATAATTTAATGTGTGTGTGTAATGTAATGTAAAGCTCCTTTTTATCTTAAATGATAGAGAAACAAAATGATTTAATAATATTGCATCTATGTATGTATGCAAGTATTAAAGCAACAAAGTCTTAGCGCCTTAAAGCATGTTGCATTGTATAGTAAATTCAGTTTAATCATTCAGCTTAGTTCGTTGAGGTAATCATTTTCAGCCCTTAAACTATAATGAAATTGTATATGTTGCCATTAAGAGAAGTTTTTAAATTTAAAATAAAAACAAAGAGGCACTAGGCCATGCCACATTTGACTCGAATAAAATGAGCCCACTATGTTCGTTGCAAAACATATCATCCAATGCATTCCGAAAAAGTCTGTATTTGTTGTGAATTTTCGGCTGGCGGCGTCATCAGTCCATTAAAAACATACGTATTATTTCATTAAGAACAACGTTAGCCAGGCCATCACTGGCAACGGGTAGTACTACAGATCCATAATTACCAACTGCATTTGGCTAGAATTGGATAATCTGCATGAAATTGAAATGTAGTTTCAACAGAAGGGCACTACGTTCCTATACATAGTTCATGCCACAATAGATATACTGCACGAGTGATTCGAAGTGAACTGGCCATCGAAATCGTCCAATTTGACCTTCCTAGACTTTATCATATGAGGTTTTCTTAACTTCTGGATCATTAAGCCATAGAGATCTATTGCGATTTCATAAATCTTACGAACACTTTTCAACTTTCTGAATTCATTTGATAATAGTTAGGCCTCTTGTTCTAGAATGGTACTACTTAGGGTTACCTATGCCTAGCCCTTGAAAAAGTATGTATATATGCAGAATAGTGAACAATTTATCTCTTAGTGTAGACTCCAGATCCGTAAAGAATTGGAAACTATAGGGAGTAGTGATTACATGCAACTGTGAAATGACTTGTAGTCGCCGTAGTCTAGTAGGTAGTATGCTGGTTTATTAGACGTGAGGCCAAGGGTCAAATCCGAGATCAGCAGACATCTCCAACAAAATGAAATGTGCAAAAATATTACAGCGGCGTCTTCCCCGCAGTAAATTTCTGGCAAAAATTCAGAGAGTAAATAAAAAAAATTGCCATGAAAAGTTTCTCAAGAAAAGTCTTTCGTTCGGAATCGACATTAAACTGTAGGTTCCGCCAATCATGTAGAAATTTAACATACACACAACGTAAATGGTATGAGAAGCCAGGCCCTAATCCTGAATGAAGGGTTGTAATGGCCAATTATGTATGTATTTTATGTCTATGATATGACTTCTCAATGAAATTCAGGACATCCATTGCGGATAAAGAGGTGTAGAAAACTTATGCAGTGTACTTCCCAAAAGACATAGTACAAATCTTCGTTGATAGCTCAAAATTGTACTGTGATTGTAGGAGTTTCTTGAAATCGATATTGATAGCCCAGCCAATAAGGCTGTCGAATCACTTTAGAGTCTTTTAGACAGAGGTATCGGTAATATAGGCTGCGGCAAGGATTATTGAAGATACAAATGTCCACAGACAGGGATATCACCACACTTTCTGATTGCCAGGTAGCTATCAAAGCACTAGATTCCAACGAGATGAACTGCAAGGCGATGTGCAGTTGTCGCAGATATCTTAACGAGGTAACAGAAACATATAAAGTCCTTAGCATATGGGTACGAACTAAGACACATTGATATTCCATGTAATTGAAGAGCAGATGTACTGGCCAGTTGCGGCACAACAATCGAAAGCTCCAATGAATTCTATACCTTGAAAATCCCTTTAAAGATTTTTGCACTTTTAATTGACAATGCAGTCATGGATACCGTCAACGCCAGATTGGAGGCTTCGGATAAGCACAGAATGAAGAAAAATCTGACCAAAATCCGCACGAAAAGTTAGCTTTAACTTCAAAAAAGCACGCTCGGTATGAATGTGCCCATTACCTTATGCAACACACTTGGCAAATGATTCTGCAGAAGTTGTAGAGACGAAGAAGAGACTGAGACTGTTCTTTACCTGTTGGTCATATGCCCAGGGCTATAGCGGAGAAGAAAAACGCATCTGGTTGCCTACTACATAGACAGTCTAAACGAACTGTCAGGCATGGACATTGTCAGTTTGAGTTGCTTCTTCAGGAGCTCAATATGTTTCTAGGCGTAGAGGAAAATGAAAAACTGTGGTATCACAATAGGTCTCATGTTTCCGACAGTTATTATGTATACCCAACATCTTTTTGCAAAATCGAACACCTATAAGACTGTTTCACTTTATTTGCCAATGCCTGTCTATGTATTTCTATCATTTGGCTCACCCTTTCTCAATAGTCTTATGCATGAATCGTTAGTAGACATAGGATCGATGATTTAATTTATTAGAAACTTCAGGCAGGTCTTCAACTTAATTATAAGGGGGTCATGATTTAAATGCAAATCCCTGATGCTAAATATCAAGACCATAACAAACCTAATAGCGTTACAAATGTGGTCACACCTATTTTTCGCTATTTTTGAACATATGGGACATGGCACATATCCCACTATATACAAATCGTGGTCCGGAAGGTCGTCTTGCCAACCGTGATAGTAGGATAGATGGAATAATTGTGGAACTCGGGAAATTGGACTCAAAAAAACAATTTTTGGTGAAAATTTCGGAAAAAATCTTAAGCAGTTTAGTGGCAATTTTAGGACATATACAAATGGTGGTCCAGAGAGTCCTCTTTCCAACCGTGGTAGTGGGATATCTGGGATAATCGTGGAATTCGAGAAAATTTGTGGTCCGGCAACAGGCCTTCACTGCTAATTCTTCTAACAAAACTTTCTTTAACGTTTACAACTCATTTCTATCTCGGTGGTTATGTTAGCAAGCAAAATTATACCGCACGGAGCACGAAGGACACCGAAGATACTGTATAAAAGCCATTACATCTGGAAAAACTAACTGTGTGGTGCACATGATAGTCTGAAGGTGAAAGATATTGGAACACATTTTTATATAAAATGATTCTGGAAGAATCGTGGCTCTCAACTCAGATTGTTGGGGTCACATGGTAACCGATTTATTTGGCTTGATCTTGGAAATAATGAACTGGGCGGTATGTGGTTTTAACAAAACAGTATCAAGAGCCACATATTGCGGTCGGTTTTAGCTTAATGACATTACAAGTGAGAGAAAGAGAGAGAGAGTAATTTCATGTTTTAGATGCCTGAATTGGTCACCGCGAACCTGCGATTTGACAGCGTTAGACTATTTTGTGGGAGTGTCCACGTGTAGAATGACCAAACGTTTGGACATTTAAACCAACATTCATTAAGGTACCGCCTAAAGTGTACGAAAATTGTTCTCTGATGTGGTGGATCAAAAGCATTGACTACTGCAACTCATTCAAACAAGCCATTTAAATGTTCCGCACATAATGACAAGGACGAAGCATTAGCTTATGCTAGGTTAGCAGATAGGTTGACTTTCACAGGCAAATTCACTCGGTGGCTCATATGACCCATTGTGTCAACTGTTAGTGGTGGGTTTGCACCACCCTGAGCTCCCTAAGTAAGACTTTCGCCAACATGCCCAAATCTTCAAACGATTTGCCAACCAAAGATCGATGAGGTCTGTTCTAAAGTTCAGGGGACTCGCATAAAAGATGTTGTGGGACGAAGCATTATTTGAAAAAAATTTCATGGAAATCTTTGTTCTCTTTGTTTTTAGCCTTACCTTTTGAGTAAACCTTTACATAATTTTTCATTTAATAATTGAAATTTTTCCACAATTAAACAAACCAAACTCTTTTCCAACTTAATGCCCAAAAGGTCAAAAATATTCTGGTCTCTGCTCTTTATTTTTATTCCTTTACTTTTGGGTTTTTAAACTCAATTTTCCACAAAATTTGCATTGCATAAATCTGTAACGTAAAGTTAATTTTGTAAAATAAATTTTATCTCAAAAACCGCACAGCTCAGCAATATCCACATGCATGGTGAAATGGACATACAGTAGACGGGGCCGGCACTTACTTACTGCCTTGTACTCATACAATGTAATCTGTTAGAATATGTAAATTTTTGGCAAATTACTTGAAGGTAAAAAGCTCTGCAAAAAGTTAAAGACATTCTAAACAGATACAGGGTAACCAAAAACGGCATAGGAAATGAAAACCGAAAATGGTTACTCCATTCAGAATAAAATAAATAAATATTCATATGATTTTAAATTAAAGTTTTAAATTAAGTTTTACTTGTTCGCATTAAATCACCTGTTAGCCTATTTAAGTATTTGCAAAAGCACTCTCTTTTATAAGTATTATTTGGGTGTGCATATGTGAACATGTACATAAGTATGCCTTGCCAATACAAGGCTCATAAAATCAAAGTTTCCCTTCAAACCTTATTACCGATAAATATGCTTTTCACACACTAACACTTTGATATTTTCTAATAAAAAAAAAACAACAACACGTACATACATTCCTGCTTAAACTTATTTATGTTTATAAAATATGATGTTGACTTTATGTATGACTTATATGGCATATTTATATAAACGTATGGGTCATTTCACAAGCAAAGTAAAGAAAATTTTAAGAATTTAAAAAATATTCTAGAAAATAAACTTTAATACGTATAGGAATATCCATTTCTACATATAGTAATAATGGATACTAACACAGTTTACATGCATACATACATGATATGTCATTACAACCCTTCAATCAATATTACAACCTAACTTCTCATACCGCTTATGTTGAGTGTGTTAATTTTATACATGAGTGGCGGGACCTACAGGTTAAAGTCGACTTCGAAGGACAGATTTTTTCGAGAAACTTTTCGTGGCAATTTGTATTTACTCTCAGAGTTTTTGCCAGAAATCTACTGAGGTACAGTCACCGAAGAAATAATAATAAGCCAACACACTACCCACTAGACTACTTCGTTTGCTAAACAAAAATGTATCTGGTCTTCCAACTATAACTTGCGACAGTTGATAACAGCCATCTTGTTAAAGCTACTAACTACCATTTCGTCCAATCACCATTAACAGACAGACATGGACCATAGATATCGGTCGTGAGGTCGCTGAAATGAAAAAATCATGTTCAAGGCTAATTTAGGCATGAATGGGTACGTAAACAAACAAAATTGTCGAATTACAGTTCCCATGAGATCCAAGAATGTCTAAAAAAAAGGAGCCCTGAGGGCGTCATGCATCCACATTTGGTTTTGAACGATGTTGACCAGACAATTACTATTACCGATGATCACTTTAGATCAATAATCGCCAACTTCTTTTGATCTGAATTGGATTGGCGCTACGTGCCATACAGCTTTTGACACGTTGGATATGCTTCACGAGCGATTTTATGATCAAGGTCATCACACGTGGATGCGATGTGAACCGATTGTGAACTGTGGGGTTTTCTTAAGCCGTAGGTGTATGTGAATAAACCACAAACCACAGCATTCCTCAAATCCAGCATTACTTACTTACTTTCTTAATTAGCCATTAACAACCCGATTAACGGATTTCGGGCTGCATTAACACATCCTTCCAGGCGTCTCTGTTTCTTGTGTGCCTTCGCCAGTTGGTCCCACCCATCGATGGCAGGGCTTCCTCGATCTGGTCCTTCCAACGCAGATAAGGTCGTCCTCTTCGCCGACTTTCGCATCAAATACCCGTTTCGCCAAAGCATCCTCCTCCATTCGAACGACGTAGTCGAGCCTGCGCAGCCACTGGATGTTAATACACTGCACAACGTAAATGTCGATGAGAAGCTCATTGTTGGATTGGATGCGGGAATAATAGCCAACTCGCACTGGACCGAAGATCTGACGTAGGACTTTTCTCTCAAGGCAGCTGCATCAGAAGTACAGGGAGGATGATCGCCTTTTAGTACAACGTTGTCTGCACGTTAAATTACTCTTTCTGGAAACTTCTTGTTGAAATAGCACACATTTTCGAAAAATTTGTGACACCTTCAGGCGATAAAGCGCATCAAACAGTTAAATTTTTCAAATTCAATGGCTTTGCAAACTTAGGGTTCTGCGACAATTTTACTAGTGGACTTAACCACTGAGTGGGAAATTAACTAAAGAAAATCTTGTTCAAAAATCAACTGGTTGCTCTAACATCCAATCAGAATATCCACCTACAGTGTTGTAAAAGATCGTTTCTCTTTCATTTTCAAGTTATTTGGACATTATTTGGATGGAGGAGGTGCAAATCCAAATGCAAATCACGCCATTATTGGTGCTGCTCCTACGCTGACAAACTTCTTCGATTAGTTTAGTTGAATTCGATTAATATGGGGATTGCGCTTACCTGCGGCCTCACAACGGGCCACTATGTATGATAATGAACCGTGAAATAAGTTCAATTGCTTAGTACGTCCTGGAATCGGCGAATTGAGGTTACCCCTACTCTTTCTATTGCAGAAGCAATATTTTTGGCAATGATGTACAGGCCTGTCAGTCTACACCTAACAGCTTCGCTAAACAGAGAGTTTTGCCAATACAAAGTATCGTATTTCTAATACGTTAAGCTGTTCCAAAATTTTGAATAAAATGACCCGTTTGCGGTTGGACTAGTGCACGTGTACCATATACGAGTATGTGTGTGTTGTTATAATTTTGAAGTAAAAGTAAATGGACATGAGAATATATTCTGTGTTAAAATTTTGTTATTAATGTTTAAAAGCCTTTATATGTATTGGTTTTAATAATAATAACAACAACAAGAACACCTACAACAAGGACTTTAACACATACACACCATCATCCACTACCATCACCACCAACACCACAACCAATACACTTCAAATAGCCATTTTACTCGATAAACTTCAATATCAATAATAATAAGCATGTGTATGTAATTTAAAGAGCATAAATGAGAAGATATACACACAGCTATGCATACAAGTATATGCATAAAATCAAGACAGATGCAGTATAAGAGTTTATGGTAGTAAAACTTGGTTTATTTTGTATGTATGTTGGATGTGTTGTGCCAGTAAATAAAATGCATGTGTTTTATACACATACACAGACAGACAGACATTTGTGTGTCTTTATGACTTTAATTTATTGTTCAAGTAAATGGTAAATTGTTGTTATTGTAGTTTGTTTGTTTGTTTAAAATTTTTAAGTGCATTGTTGTATACCATTTCGTATGACTAATACGGGCATACTTACAAATACAAATACTTTTTACACAAATTTTTTACACAAATTTTTTACACAAATTTTTTACACAAATTTTATCACACAGTTGCGTATGCATGTGTACAAGAGAATTACGAGTTTATTTGTGTGTTTTTCTGTGTGACTATCAATGTCTATGACATGTGTATTCATGACTTACTTATTTGTCAGGAGCTGTTTATTACAGTTTATTGGAATCGAATTTTTTGGTTTTCATATGTATTGGAAAAAAAGAACAACAATCCTGTAGATAAGAATAACAAGAATAGAAACCAAAAGAACATTTATAGACGCAATAAGTCAAATTGCTGAACTACAAAACGTTCTTTAGAAAAATTACAGTGAAGGTAATAATACATAGGCACAGTTTTTAGTTAATTTATAAAAGACGTAAATAAAGTATTAAGAGGACCTAGTAAAGCACTGAGAACTGGAATTTTTAAATTTAAAATCATTTGACAGACCCCGTATATCGTAGCTTATTAGAAAATCAGTACAACCTTATCACCAATGAATGCACGTGGTATACTCCTCCGAGGACAGCGACCATCTCCCCAGTAGTCGTAAGCAGTCTCACAGAATTCACTGCCACGCATCTGCCCTTTATACATCGTGCCTAATTATAGATGATGATCCAGTATAGATACTAGAAACGTATTACATACATACATACATAATTGGTTACAACCCTACAGCCAGGATTACGACCTTGATTATCACACCACTTACGATGCGTGTGTTAATTTTATACATGAGTGGCGGTACCTACAGTTTAATGTCGACTACGAGCGACCGATTTTTGAGAAATTGTTCATGGCAATTTTATTTTACTCTCAGAGTTTTTGCCAGAAATCTGCTGAGAGGAAGTCGTCGTAGAAATATTTTTTCGTATTTCGTTTTGTTGGGGACGTCTGACCGAGCGTTTGAACCAAGGCGTCATGCGAAATAAGCCAACACACTACCTACTAGACTATGGCAACTTCAGACCTCATCACCGATGAATGCACATGGCATACTGTCCAGAGGACAGTATCTGCCCTTTACTACATAGCGCCTAATTATAGATAATGATTCAGTACAGATAGTTAAGCTATGTTTCTTGTCATTAATTTTACCATACACTGTCTGTACTGCGTTACCGACATGGAAAATATGAGGCAGACGTTAGTGGGTGCTAGCTCTTCAGTTCCAATTCGTTCTAGTTTAACGAAAAGTCCAGCGATGTTCTGAAGGTTTATTATCTCACTCTCTTAGTAGTTAGTAAGTTGTAAGGTTTTTCTTCTTGGACCTTTTCAGTTCCTCTGGTAATGACTTATTTTTCCGCAGATGAAACACATTGCCTTGTCTTATTGCTACTTCTAGTCTAGTACAGTCTTATTACCCACTTGAAGTGATCGAGGCTTGGTAGATAGGCTATATGGTGTGTCGGCTTATTAAACGAGAGCTATTATCCCATTCACGCAACAATTACAGCCAGCAGACCGTATACAATTCCGCAATTCAATGTTGACTTTTCCAAAAAAAATTTTGTCGATCAAACATTCTTTCAGGAAGGCATTCAAAAATATTTGAAAAAAGTCGCGAGCCTTCCATACCAATCTTCAAATCGTTGTCTATCTGATTAAAGTCGCCGTAGTCTATAGTAGATAATGTGTTGACTTATTAAACAAAAGCCTTGTGGTTCAAAGCTCAGCTCACACATCTCGAACATAACAAATTGTGAAAAAAAACGTATTTATTTTGGCGACTTTCTGACAGCAGTCTACTGGCAAAAACTGTGAAAGTAAATAAAATTGCCATGAAAAGATTCTCAAAAATCTGTCGTTTGGAATCAACAGTAGGTTCCGCCACTCATGTATAAAAAATTAACACACACAACATAAGTGGCGTGAGAAACTAGGTCGTAATCCCGACTAAAGCGTTGTTATGACCAATTAAGTAAGTAAGCTTGCCTAAATAGGATTGCCGTTAAGAAAATAATTCGTGTTGTTGCTATAATTACTGCTTTGACTGTAAATGTAAATTAATATTCATTCCTTTCCCCAGTTAAGAATTTTAAATGCACCATTCAAATCAATGTTTGCAACAAAATATTGCTGTTTGGCACGTAAAGGTACATGTTTGTATGTATCTTTATAAGCATGAACACAAATGCAGACTCTACATGCATTTAATAATCTATATACGAGGGCGGTATGTACTCTGTTTTAAGGTGCCATGTTGCTATGTTCAATAGTTTTAGTCTAGACAGACTCTGTTCTTGAGGAGATGTCGTGTAGAGGTTATTGTTCTCAACTACAACATCGAGCAATTTACGTTTTTACGCAGAAACCCCGGAAAAAGTAAAAAAGTAACCCCGAAAGAGATTCCCGTCAACAACATATCCTATAATATGATAGGATTATCAGCGGCGCCTACTACTGAGGAGGAGTAAAATCTATCTGCAAAATTCCTTACACAAAAGAAGTTTTTATAGTTATGATGGATGGCAACTCACACACGAACCAAAGGGACAGTTTGTGATTATCATGCCACCATCCTTTGAGGTTGACTCGAGCATAGCTGAAGAGAGAAAATTGAGCTTCCCTTAGCACAATTCCAAAATTTGAGGGAATTCATGGAAAAGAGCAGATGCATGAATTTGCCAGGAGAATAGAGTGGTCAAAACTTTTCTGTGGACTAGAAGAAAGAATTTAGAGGAGTATTCTTTGTGAAAGCCAAGACAGAAAAAAGCGAGGACTTTTCTTAAGCTAGAAGGGTTTAAAATCGAATCATTTATTAGGAATTTGTAGTAAGAAAAGAAGAGGGAATATTCAGAAGTACTGTCAGATACTAATCGACCTTCGGGCTGAACATAGACATAGTGAACATTTGTACAGAGGAGTGTGAGGAGTTCAAACATCTCCAACAAAGCGAAATAATAAGAAACATTTCTTCGGCGACAACAGATTTCTGGCAAAAACTCTGTGAGGGAAATAAAATTCCGATGAAAAAGTTTCTCAAAAAAAACGACGGTGTATACTTGGACGTCGTTCTCTGGAAGGTATAAATCATATTAGGATCTGTCTATTATTTTCGTTAAAAAATAAACATTGAAAGTAGGTGCTAACATCATGTGGTCAATAGTACATCCAGGTCAACTCCATTCAAGATTATGGCAAGACCATGACTTCTATACTTCCATGATTTTGTACTCAGAGTTGGTTTGGCTACACTGTGGTACAGCCAATATATAGATTTTAGGAATTAGAGCTACTCTATTGGTACTACGGGTAGCAATTTGATGGACTTTATATCACTGTTTGTAGTCGCCACAGTCTAGTAGGTAGTATGTTGATTTATTGGACGTGAGGCCACGGTTCAAAGCCAAAGTCAGACATCTCGAACATAACGAAATATGACAAATATTTCTTCGGCGACTGGCTCTGAGCTGATTTCTGAGGCTAAAATAAAATTCCCATGAAAAGTTTTAAAAAATCTGCCATTCGGAGTCGAGTTTAAACTGTAGGTACTGCCACTCATGTATAAAATTAACACATGCAATAAAAGTGGTGTGAGAAGCTAGGCCATAATCCTGGCTGAAGGGTTGTAATGCCGAATGTCGTATCCATGTGTGTATGTAGCTTGAGGATAACGAATCACTACAGTACATACCCAGGCTGTGTGGGTAATCAATGTGCTTCAGAAGGCATTGCTTATCAATTACGAGGCATCGATTTTAACGCTCGTTAAAGTTGACAACTGTACAATATATCGTATTGTCGCATTACTTTAGTACCTCTAGACGGCAATGAAAACAAGAGGCTGCTGTTGATGCAGAAGTCGGATTGTTTTCAGTACCAAGAGGTTATCAAAACCTTTGAAGGTCGCTGGGAAAAATATAGCAGGCTGAAGGTTGAACAAATTTATTGTGCTTCCTTTCTTAGAGTACCTCCAGTACCTTTGAGTTCACCCTCGTATATGCATGTACATAATTGATTGTATTTGTTTTTGTTTTCTCGTTCTTTTTTATTGTAAATCTATACATAAAATATTGGTAATTAAATTAAATAAAAGCACCAACACCTTTTGCTTTAAACACACACAATTACATACGTGCACCTACACACACTATTACAAATTACTTTTAATCAAATGCCATGGTATACAGCCAAACATACACATGTACCCCTTGGTTGCTTTATATATGTAGATATCCTTTTCAATTTGTTTATATGACACCACCCCCTCTCCCTCTCTCCTTCCAAAAGATTGGCTTCTATATCATTTAAATATAGGTGGGTGTAGCAAAATTTCTCCTGGATGTGTGCTATTTTCCTTGTCGTCTTTTTTTATCACCTCTCTCTTTCTCTGTCTCCCTCTCTCTCATATCTTGTTCTACTGACTTTTACAACAATTTACTTCCGTTTATTGACATTGAGTGAAAAATACGAGTGTGTTTCTCTGTGTGGGTAAATACACATCTGTGTGTGTGCGTTTGTGTGTGTTATTTAAATACCGTGTCATAAAATAACTCAACAACAAACTTTAAATTTAATTAAACTCTTTGTTGTTCATGTTCTTGTTGTTGTTGTTGCTGGTGTTTGTTGGTGTTTGTGTTTGTGTGTGTGTTTTATTGTTTGTGTTTTGATTTTATCAAAATTTTTGTTGAACAATTTGTTTAACAACAATATTCATAAAGATTTCTACGATACTGTGTTTTGTACATAGAAAATTTCTTTGTTTGTGGTCTTTTTTTTTGCTTGTTTTTTTAGTTTTTGTGGTTCAAACAACAGGGTCATAAATTTTCAGGGGTCATGTTTAAACCATAAATAAATAAACAATAAATTTTTGGTTAGAAAAACAAAGGACTCCAGCAATGAATCTGTTTTAAGTAAAAAATTGTGAATAAAGGCAACAAAAATTGTTTTTTATAATAGAGCGCCATACAATAAGGAACAGTGGTCATCAGCGTGGTCAATAAAATAAGTGCACAATTCATTACAAAGAAAATTTCGGATTCAATATTATCAGCCAGATTTTAGGCCTTATAATGCATATATTGACTGTGTTAACACATACGTACATAAATCATTTGGTCATTGCAACCCTTTTTCATGGCAATTTTTTTATTTACTCAGAGTTTTTTGCCAAAAATCTGCTGAGAGGAAGACGCCCATGAAATATTTATCATATTTCGCTTAGTTCGGCATGTCTGACCTGGGGTTTGAATCGCGGCCTCACTTCTAATAAGCCAACACACTACCTACTAGACTACGGCGACTGATATGTAAATAAACATTAATTTAATGCTGCTTTTGCTTCAGAGATTTTGAAACAGCTTGTGACACAATGAATGACAATGTCATCTGAAGTGCTCTAATGTGGAAAGATGTCTCAAATATGAGAAAAAATTTCCTAAAAGATGTATTATTTTCTGTTGCCTCCCTGTGAGTATAAAGCTGCAAAAATCATCTTCATTTTGCTGATATTATTTTCATGTTTTTCCATGTAAGAATCGAATGCCCTAGCTCTAGCGGTATTGCATATCAGCAGGTGTTTTTTCCGTTGCAGCTTCATAAGCTTTGTAAATTCTTCACTAGCGCCATCCTCATAATATTCTCTGCATTCTTTCTGATAACCTTTAACACACAGTTTCTACTTCATATAATAATATACATACGTTTAACGCCTAGCTTCTCATGCCACCTATGTTGTATGTGTTAATTTTTTACATGAGTAGCGGGACCTACAGTTTAAAGTCGACTCCGAACGACAGATTTTTGAGAAACTTTTCATGGCAACTTTTATTTACTCTCAGAGTTTTTGCCAGAAATCTGCTGAGAGGAAGTCGCCAAAGAGATACTTTTTGTATTTTGTTTTGATGTCTGGCCTGTGGCTCAAACCCTGGCTTTACGTCTAATAAGCCAATACACTACCTACTAGACTACGGCGACTTCTAATAATTGTACTTCACAATAAAAAAACAAATATCACAAAGTGACAAACCATTTTAATTTTATTGCATTTTTAAATTTAAACTCAGACTCACCCTATACAATACATACCCAATGAAGCATAAAAATAGTGTCAAGACAATGAAATTTTAGAATTATTATACCAATTTTTTAATATAATTTATGATTTTTTTGTCATTTCAGGGTTATAAAGTTTATTATACAACAAATCCAAATCAAGCCGAAGCCTCATGGAACTCACAAATGGTTGATAATAGTGAACTGACAACTGTATCGGATTTAACACCCCACGCCATATACACGGTACGTGTACAGGCCTATACATCGATGGGGGCCGGTCCAATGTCCACACCTGTACAGGTTAAAACGCAACAAGGTCAGTAGAAAGATTTGCAAAAAATATATAATTTTACTGATGATAATCTTTTAAAGTTCACATATTTATTTAAACATTTTACGATTTTTAAAACAATAAAAAATTTTTCTAATTCAGAGTCTTTAATTTATATATGAGGGCCGAAATAAATTTTTTTTTAATTTCCCTAGAACATTTTTCTTGTTGCTGTGCACCCGTTGTGGTTTGATTTTAAGTCCTTAAATTAAGGATTTCTTACAAATCCTTGCAACCTCATATTAAAGACTGTGCTTATGTTGAATGCCAAATATTTCCAGCTTGAATGTCTGTTTAAATTTCGTATTTTCGCTCAAATAAAACTTGACATTTTCAAGGGATCACATTGGATATCCTGTGTGTGTGTGTCTATGTGATGGTTTTATGCGTATGTATGTGATATTAAGTCAGGCGTTAAATTAAAATAAATTTAAAAAAATTCTACTGACAGGTAGAAAATGAAATAAAATGTGAAATTCTTATACGATTTGCGAAGCGAATGTAGAAAGGAGTATGAAAACGTATGTTTGTTTAACGATTATTACTGCTTTCATGAGTACTCGAAAATTACCTGAAGTTTGTCATGATATCAAATAATTTTGATAGCTCAAGCTGGTGGGTCATATTACATATGAACTGATCGATAAACCATTGTATTTCTTGGACATTATAACGGTTTGAAATTTGATACTTTTCGGGCCATTATTACAACTTGCCGTTAACTCAAGGGAGGACTTTAACGGGCAGATAAATTGTTTTTCATTGTTGTGAGTACCCAACAAGATAGAAGTGAGCGTATGCTAAATGGAAGATGATCCTACCGGTAACTTTTAAAGTTAAGTTTATGTTTAAACTTGCCATATTATATATTATTTTTAATATGGCAACCTCAAATTTAAACAAAATGAGCATATATAACAAAAAACGAAGCCCGTCATTGCCACTGCGTTAAAAAAACTTGTTTAATTGAGCAGTTTTATCGACATTGCCTCGGCACTGCCATTGCGTTATAATAACGCAAATAAGTTAAAGGTAACTCTACAGTTCTCTTTAGCTAAAGGTACCTTTAACTAAACTCAGGTTTAACGGCAAGTTACAATAACGGCCCTTAATGAATAACCATGAAGCATGACGTCATAAATCCTATTTAATACAAATAATTTTTGTACTTAGCAACACACATATATAATAGGTTATTATAACCCTTCAGTCAGGATTACGACTGTTCTATGGTATTGTTAAGCTATGTTGCTAAGTAGTCTAGTAGGTAGTGTGTTGACTTATTAGACTTGATATCACGGTTCAAACAGCAGGTCAGACATCTTCAACAAAACGAAAATATGAAAAGATATTTGTTCGGCTATCAGCAGATTTCTGGTTTCTGATTTCTTTGAAGGAAAGACATCACACAAATGTCCAATTAATTTTGAATCATTTTATTGATTTTGTTTCCCGTTGTCCTGATGATTCAGATGAACGGGCCTGAGTAGTACGCATTCGATCAGTTTCTAATCTCACTTCTCGTTGTTCAAGTTGTTCAAGCGAACGGGTCTCAGCGGCATATACTCGAAGATTTTCCAGTCTCAATGCTCGTCTGATACTGAGGCTCGTAATGCTCTTTTCTTCCACGCTTGAGGTGTAGGTCGACCAATTGCTTGTCATTCATTTTGAATAATTTTCAGTGACGCCATCCATCGGAAATTAATCGCACCAACCTCCGTCGACTGATTGATGCCCAACAACTTTGTTAAAGAATCCATAGTTTACGATTTAATTCATTTTGAGTAATTTTCAGTGGCACCACCTGTCGGAAATTGGTCATACCAACTTAGAAACCTTCCGCGGTTCATGCTCAAGAACTTTGCTTAAGATCATAACATGATTAAATGCATAGTTTACGATTCTATAAGGTACATACAAACAAACATTCATTTTTATATATGGAGACTATGGGAAATGACACGCCCACATAGCCAATCCGCCCATTTTGTTCATATATACGTCAAAGTCGTCCATACAAAATTTGAGGACTGTAGCTGTTGCAGTTTATGAGATATGCGACATTAAATACTTATTGGGTATGTGGGCGTGGCACCTCGCCTACTTGAAATTTTAAAATAAAAAGTAGCCTATAATCCTTCCAGACATACAGGAAGATACTGTGAGGAAGATACTGTGAAAATTTCAAGAAAATCGATTCAGCCGTTTAGCCGTCTATAGACTTCAAACAAACCCTCAAACAAATAAACACACATTAATTTGTATATACATATAAGGATATTAGAATAAAAAAAGTTATCATTTCAAAAATGTTTTAAGCTCTCTAGCTCTTGAAAAAAGACACCCTATATTATGTCGCTTTTGGGAGTAAAATTTTTAAAAGATTTTAACAGTTCGTAAGCCAATAAAGACCTTTAATTAATTAATTAAATACCATGTGGTATGTCTATCCGGTCAGCATTTCGGGACCCATTTCAATATAAAAAATCCTAAGAGGGACTATTGTCTTATCGGTTACAAAATTCTTGTGGTATTTAATATTAAACCATTATAGTCTTAGCCTGATCCAGTTTATTCGCTTGCATACTTAATTTTTTTTACCATCGGCGATAAAATATTCTTTTTTTCTGTGTTCCTTCGCATTTATCGTCCATTTTCGCTATAAGTTTGTTGCACGTATGTCGTACCATATTTATGTTAATAATTTTTAATGAGTTTTAAATATAGCACTTCATACATGATGGCATACAAATATACTATATATTTCGTTATTGTTGCAGTTTTTTTCGTTTATAAAATACATATAAAAATCAACATTGTAAAGTATACATATTTATTTTAATTAACGCATCTTTATTTTGCTGTCCATATAAATACACTTTAAAACTCAAATAAACCATGATAATGTTGAACTTGTTTTTTTCCCCATCGAACCAGTATGGCAATAAAGTTTTTATGGAAAATGTCAACACTTTGGTTTTTTAATATTTAACAAAAATTAATATGTACTCGTATACATATTGTATACATATGCGTATTAATCTTAAATTTTTTAATGGAGGCAATAGCTGTAAGAATGAAAAATTGTTTATATTTTTGTGCAAGTGAGCTTCATCGCAAAAATCAGCATTTAACGCCTATTGCTTAGCATCTAATCCGCAAAACAAAAGAGTTGTGAATAGTGAGCCGGATTGAATTCATACGTGAGTTGAATTTTACATGAATGGAGGTGGAAATGCAATTGAAAAATAGGTTCCCATTTGCTTAGAACGCCATTTGTGGATAATCTTTCACAATTTTTGTGATTAAAGCCTTATTTTCGGCAATGCGTACATTGCGCTGATTTACAGATTGGACCACATACATATATACCGTTTCCAGTTACCTAAAATTTCTTTAAAATCCTGTCATTTTCTTTCTCGTTAGATCAATCAGGACGGCCATTATTGCACCATTGCATTAATGCTGGAAGATGTTTTAACTAGTGGATGGCATAGCTTTCAAGTGTACATAGATCATGTGCTATCGCACTACTATTTGTTTCCATCAATAGTCTCTCACTGAAATAAGCTTCACTACGGCACATATTATCCGTGTTATAATGTTGTGCGTTCTTAATCTCACAACACCAGCAGTTTTCTTACGAGTCGGGGAAGCGGTCAACGACCAGTAACAGCTACGCTGAGAAGTTTATAATCCTTACTTGCGATTTCATCTTTTGAACACCCAAAAACGCTATGTGATAGACATTGCTGATGGTTTTTTACTCTTCAAGGTAGTCAAAAAAATCTCTTGATTTATTCGGACAGCCAGACTGCAATTAGGTCCCTAACGAACGTAGTTTCAATGTCCTTTCTATTTCAGAAATGCTGAGAATTTCTAAGAGAAATTTCAAATCTTTGAAAAGTAACTCTTATATGAGTTTCGAGGCAAAAAGATATCGTTGGACGCTTAATTACTGATGAGCAGGGCAGTGCAGGCAAGAAGATCGCTATCTCCGACATGTTATAGAACCGATTGTCTCAGTTAATTTGAATATTTTTCAGTCGTTTTTAAAGGAGGCTCAATCTCTTTGGCAACAAGAAGCTACATGGAATATTGCTAGACTCTGCTGGACACATTTGAATAAGCAGAGTACCGACTCCCTTCTGTTCTTAAATCGCATGGCTATCCGTCGAACAATAGGAATTCTGTAGGTTCAATATCCTTTTGGAAGTTATGCCGAGAGACTTGGCATTCCGGCAAACAAAGTATGCAGAAGCTGTGGTTCTGAGGAGGAGGAACATATTGCCTTGCGTCTGATGTGTTACGTTAGACTAGGTTAGCAGATAGTTTACCGTTCATAAATAGTTTACTTGGTGGCCCATTTGGCCTTCTCATCATTCGTTAGTGGTGGATTTGAACCATCCCGAGCTGCGAATGAAACCGGCCAGTTTCCTTAGTGACTCGTTCGCCAACATAACCAGATTTTCAAATGTTCAAAACTGATGACATCTGTTTTGAATTGCAGGTCACTCACATAAAGGTCTTGTACCGACGGAGGTTTTTGTCTGATATCCATGAGCTCTATAATATAAAGAATGTTGCAAAAACAAAAATTATTTTGGACGCAGTTTGGTTTCCTCTAGTGAATGTTTAATACCAGCCTTGAATATAGATTGTAGCAACACAATAGGAATAAATGCTGACCTAAGAGGAATCTACTCTTGTTCCTTAAGGTTGCAGACCTTAACTAAGCTTACATAAGGTTTCACACTGATTGCTCTAAATTTGCCAACATTTTTCTTAGTTGCACTGTTCGTATTTGGAATAATATTATGGCCCACGTCTTTATTGTCACGATATAAACAAATTCATGAAAAATTTGAAAACAAAAATGCATTTCTTTAGTTTTCCTCAAAGTTTTCCCCAGTACCAACACAAACTTACATTACATACATACATACATACATTTGTGGCCATTACAGGATTACGTCCTGGGTCCTTATACTACCCTTGTAGTATGCATTAACTTTTTTCACGAATGGCGTGACCTACCATTTATCGTCGAATGACAGATTTGAGAAGCCACTACGTGGTTATTCTCTTCTTTACTCTCAGATCTTAGCCTAGAAAGCTATTGAGAGGATGTCTGAGCTATTGTACCTACACTAGACGTCACAAAAGTAGGCTACTTACCAGAGGGTTGAATGTTCTACTACTTATGAATGAGGCTTCCAATCGGACAATCTAAATAAACATCCCAGATTTTCAAAAGTTTTAAAGCCCATCCAATAAATTAAATTTTTTTTTTTTATTTCAATTTTTTCCTCATTTATGTCTGTTGTCATGCATTTGTTAGTTCAATCACTTGTTAATCGACATCAATTAAATTCCATTTTGTTTTTTTTCGAAGTCCATTTTTTTCTTGTGCCTCATTTTTATCATATGTGTTCAATTTCTTTTGTCAACATATTTAAATTGTGTCCAGCGCATGATTATTTTTTCCACTTTTTTCTTTATTTCTTTTCTCTTTTTATATATGAAAAAATCATTAAGAAAAGAGAGAAAAACATAAAAGGAAAACGAAATAATTTATACGGGTGTAGTAGTAAGTAAACGATCATTAAATGCTGGTTCACAATAATACATACGAGTGCAGGAAATGGCTCACGTATACATAATCTCTTGCGTACAAATAAAAATAAATTTGTATGTACAACACATTTGCTGTTATAATGTTAACAACATGTTAAACTGATACAATCACAAATTAAAATAATAAGTAAAGAGAAAAAAAAGAGATAAACACTTGCACTTGCTCTCTCTCGCTCTCTGTTTCGCATTTTTTTCTATTCTATAACCCTCCCTTATATACACAGGTACACTTAAATAAGTATTTACAGTGACATTTTGTATTTCCTTTTTCGCTTATGTGTGTATGTTTTTTTAACTTTCCTGTAGCCTAGTGTAAATTGAAATTCTATATGAGTTTTAAGTTTTTATGTGGCGTTCTTCCATTCCTTTTTTGTTTTGTTTCTTGGTGCCCGGCTTGCCAGTCTTTTCTACTTGTGCCATTTCATGGGAAAATTATGACAAACAATAATGACATTGATTGGTGTTGTACACATGGCCAACAGGCAACATCAGTGTTAACAACAACTACAACAAGAACAACATTAACAATAACAACATGTAATGAAATGATAAAAATAAGCAAAATGTTGTAATTAATTTAATTGTTATGAAATCAAAACGTATGAAATGAAAGCAAAAAAACACAAAAAATAATTCGAAAAAATTTTCCTCGTCCATTCAAAAAATGGGGAAATGAAATGGTTAGCCAAGCGAGAAAATCTTTCAGCGGGGAATTAGTCTTTAGTCAGGATTACTGTAAAGCTCCTCGCACCAGCCATGTTGCATGTGTTAATTGTATACATGAGTTGCGTAACCTGCAGTTTGATTTCGGCTGCAAACGACAAGTTTGGGAAGAACTTTTCATAGCAATTTGTTAC